>OX328272.1:21768244-31768244 GCA_946814005.1 Chamaenerion angustifolium
TTTATTACATGATCTTGTAATCTTGGTATTTGATTTATTACAACTTATAATTTATGTCGTATAATGCTAGTACATCTATGAGAGGTTCACACGATGTCTTCTAATTCGTAAGTATCATTAGTAGAACTCCGTTTATCATGTAATAAAATTCGTTTAAATTTATAATTAAACAAACTAACGTGTGAAGTTTGACATATACTTCTTACGGTACTCCTACTAAACCTCATTAGTGACCCTTGTAATCTCGGTATTTGGTTTATAAGAACTTATAATTTATTTGGAATGATGATACTACTACACCTATGAGAGGTTCACCCAATGTTTTAAAATTCGTAAGTATCCTCAATCGAAGTCCTTTTATCATGTAATAAACCTCGTTAAATTTATAATTAAACAAACTAACGTATAAAGTTTGACAAATACTTCATACGGTACTCCTACAAACCTTATTACATGATCTTGTAATCTTGGTATTTGATTTATTACAACTTATAATTTATGTCGTATAATGCTAGTACATCTATGAGAGGTTCACACGATGTCTTCTAATTCGTAAGTATCATTAGTAGAACTCCGTTTATCATGTAATAAAATTCGTTTAAATTTATAATTAACACAAACTAACGTGTGAAGTTTGACATATACTTCTTACGGTACTCCTACTAAACCTCATTAGATGATCTTGTAATCTCGGTATTTGGTTTATAAGAACTTATAATTTATTTGGAATGATGATACTACTACACCTATGAGAGGTTCACCCAATGTTTTAAAATTCGTAAGTATCCTCAATCGAAGTCCTTTTATCATGTAATAAACGTCGTTTTAAATTTATAATTAAACAAACTAACGTATAAAGTTTGACAAATACTTCATACGGTACTCCTACAAAACCTTATTACCATGATCTTGTAATCTTGGTATTTGATTTATTACAACTTATAATTTATGTCGTATAATGCTAGTACTCTATGAGAGGTTCACACGATGTCTTCTAATTCGTAAGTATCCTCAATCGAAGTCTTTTATCATGTAATAAAATTCGTTTAAATTTATAATTAAACAAACTAACGTGTGAAGTTTGACATATACTTCTTACGGTACTCCTACTAAACCTCATTAGATGATCTTGTAATCTCGGTATTTGGTTAGTAAGAACTTATAATTTATTTGGAATGATGATACTACTACACCTATGAGAGTTCACCAATGTTTTAAAATTCGTAAGTATCCTCAATCGAAGTCCTTTTATCATGTAATAAACCTCGTTTAAATTTATAATTAAACAAACTACGTATAAAGTTTGACAAATACTTCATACGGTACTCCTACAAAAACCTTATTACATGATCTTGTAATCTTGGTATTTGATTTATTACAACTTATAATTTATGTCGTATAATGCTAGTACATCTATGAGAGGTTCACACGATGTCTTCTAATTCGTAAGTATCATTAGTAGAACTCCGTTTATCATGTAATAAAATTCGTTTAAATTATAATTAAACAAACTAACGTGTGAAGTTTGACATATACTTCTTACGGTACTCCTACTAAACCTCATTAGATGATCTTGTAATCTCGGTATTTGGTTTATAAGAACTTATAATTTATTTGGAATGATGATACTACTACACCTATGAGAGTTCACC
The DNA here is from genome assembly GCA_946814005.1 of Chamaenerion angustifolium. NCBI lineage: Eukaryota > Viridiplantae > Streptophyta > Magnoliopsida > Myrtales > Onagraceae > Chamaenerion > Chamaenerion angustifolium. The sequence continues at coordinate 21,769,897 of OX328272.1, forward strand.
CAATGTTTTAAAATTCGTAAGTATCCTCAATCGAAGTCCTTTTATCATGTAATAAACCCTGTTTAATTTATAATTAAACAAACTAACGTATAAAGTTTGACAAATACTTCATACGGTACTCCTACAAAACCTTATTACATGATCTTGTAATCTTGGTATTTGATTTATTACAACTTCTAATTTATGTCGTATAATGCTAGTACATCTATGAGAGGTTCACACGATGTCTTCTAATTCGTAAGTATCATTAGTAGAACTCCGTTATCATGTAATAAAATTCGTTTACAATTTATAATTAAACAAACTAACGTGTGAAGTTTGACATATACTTCTTACGGTACTCCTACTAAACCTCATTAGATGATCTTGTAATCTCGGTATTTGGTTTATAAGAACTTATAATTTATTTGGAATGATGATACTACTACACCTATGAGAGGTTCACCCAATGTTTTAAAATTCGTAAGTATCCTCAATCGAAGTCCTTTTATCATGTAATAAACCTCGTTTAAATTTATAAATTAAACAAACTAACGTATAAAGTTTGACAAATACTTCATACGGTACTCCTACAAAACCTTATTACATGATCTTGTAATCTTGGTATTTGATTTATTACAAACTTCTAATTTATGTCGTATAATGCTAGTACATCTATGAGGAGGTTCACACGATGTCTTCTAATTCGTAAGTATCATTAGTAGAACTCCGTTTATCATGTAATAAAATTCGTTTAAATTTATAATTAAACAAACTAACGTGTGAAGTTTGACATATACTTCTTACGGTACTCCTACTAAACCTCATTAGATGATCTTGTAATCTCGGTATTTGGTTTTATAAGAACTTATAATTTATGTCGAATACTACTACACCTATGAGAGGTTCACCCAATGTTTTAAAATTCGTAAGTATCCTCAATCGAAGTCCTTTTATCATGTAATAAACCTCGTTTAAATTTATAATTAAACAAACTAACGTATAAAGTTTGACAAATACTTCATACGGTACTCCTACAAAACCTTATTACATGATCTTGTAATCTTGGTATTTGATTTATTACAACTTATAATTTATGTCGTATAATGCTAGTACATCTATGAGAGGTTCACACGATGTCTTCTAATTCGTAAGTATCATTAGTAGAACTCCGTTTATCATGTAATAAAATTCGTTTAAATTTATAATTAAACAAACTAACGTGTGAAGTTTGACATATACTTCTTACGGTACTCCTACTAAACCTCATTAGATGATCTTGTAATCTCGGTATTTGGTTTATAAGAACTTATAATTTATTTGGAATGATGATACTACTACACCTATGAGAGGTTCACCCAATGTTTTAAAATTCGTAAGTATCCTCAATCGAAGTCCTTTTATCATGTAATAAACGTCGTTTAAATTTATAATTAAACAAACTAACGTATAAAGTTTGACAAATACTTCATACGGTACTCCTACAAAACCTTATTACATGATCTTGTAATCTTGGTATTTGATTTATTACAACTTATAATTTATGTCGTATAATGCTAGTACATCTATGAGAGGTTCACACGATGTCTTCTAATTCGTAAGTATCATTAGTAGAACTCCGTTTATCATGTAATAAAATTCGTTTAAATTTATAATTAAACAAACTAACGTGTGAAGTTTGACATATACTTCTTACGGTACTCCTACTAAACCTCATTAGATGATCTTGTAATCTCGGTATTTGGTTTGTAAGAACTTATAATTTATTTGGAATGATGATACTACTACACCTATGAGAGGTTCACCCAATGTTTTAAAATTCGTAAGTATCCTCAATCGAAGTCCTTTTATCATGTAATAAACCTCGTTTAAATTTATAATTAAACAAACTAACGTATAAAGTTTGACAAATACTTCATACGGTACTCCTACAAAACCTTATTACATGATCTTGTAATCTTGGTATTTGATTTATTACAACTTATAATTTATGTCGTATAATGCTAGTACATCTATGAGAGGTTCACACGATGTCTTCTAATTCGTAAGTATCATTAGTAGAACTCCGTTTATCATGTAATAAAATTCGTTTAAATTTATAATTAAACAAACTAACGTGTGAAGTTTGACATATACTTCTTACGGTACTCCTACTAAACCTCATTAGATGATCTTGTAATCTCGGTATTTGGTTTGTAAGAACTTATAATTTATTTGGAATGATGATACTACTACACCTATGAGAGGTTCACCCAATGTTTTAAAATTCGTAAGTATCCTCAATCGAAGTCCTTTTATCATGTAATAAACCTCGTTTAAATTTATAATTAAACAAACTAACGTATAAAGTTTGACAAATACTTCATACGGTACTCCTACAAAACCTTATTACATGATCTTGTAATCTTGGTATTTGATTTATTACAACTTATAATTTATGTCGTATAATGCTAGTACATCTATGAGAGGTTCACACGATGTCTTCTAATTCGTAAGTATCATTAGTAGAACTCCGTTTATCATGTAATAAAATTCGTTTAAATTTATAATTAAACAAACTAACGTGTGAAGTTTGACATATACTTCTTACGGTACTCCTACTAAACCTCATTAGATGATCTTGTAATCTCGGTATTTGGTTTATAAGAACTTATAATTTATTTGGAATGATGATACTACTACACCTATGAGAGGTTCACCCAATGTTTTAAAATTCGTAAGTATCCTCAATCGAAGTCCTTTTATCATGTAATAAACGTCGTTTAAATTTATAATTAAACAAACTAACGTATAAAGTTTGACAAATACTTCATACGGTACTCCTACAAAACCTTATTACATGATCTTGTAATCTTGGTATTTGATTTATTACAACTTATAATTTATGTCGTATAATGCTAGTACATCTATGAGAGGTTCACACGATGTCTTCTAATTCGTAAGTATCATTAGTAGAACTCCGTTTATCATGTAATAAAATTCGTTTAAATTTATAATTAAACAAACTAACGTGTGAAGTTTGACATATACTTCTTACGGTACTCCTACTAAACCTCATTAGATGATCTTGTAATCTCGGTATTTGGTTTATAAGAACTTATAATTTATTTGGAATGATGATACTACTACACCTATGAGAGGTTCACCCAATGTTTTAAAATTCGTAAGTATCCTCAATCGAAGTCCTTTTATCATGTAATAAACCTCGTTTAAATTTATAATTAAACAAACTAACGTATAAAGTTTGACAAATACTTCATACGGTACTCCTACAAAACCTTATTACATGATCTTGTAATCTTGGTATTTGATTTATTACAACTTATAATTTATGTCGTATAATGCTAGTACATCTATGAGAGGTTCACACGATGTCTTCTAATTCGTAAGTATCATTAGTAGAACTCCGTTTATCATGTAATAAAATTCGTTTAAATTTATAATTAAACAAACTAACGTGTGAAGTTTGACATATACTTCTTACGGTACTCCTACTAAACCTCATTAGATGATCTTGTAATCTCGGTATTTGGTTTATAAGAACTTATAATTTATTTGGAATGATGATACTACTACACCTATGAGAGGTTCACCCAATGTTTTAAAATTCGTAAGTATCCTCAATCGAAGTCCTTTTATCATGTAATAAACCTCGTTTAAATTTATAATTAAACAAACTAACGTATAAAGTTTGACAAATACTTCATACGGTACTCCTACAAAACCTTATTACATGATCTTGTAATCTTGGTATTTGATTTATTACAACTTATAATTTATGTCGTATAATGCTAGTACATCTATGAGAGGTTCACACGATGTCTTCTAATTCGTAAGTATCATTAGTAGAACTCCGTTTATCATGTAATAAAATTCGTTTAAATTTATAATTAAACAAACTAACGTGTGAAGTTTGACATATACTTCTTACGGTACTCCTACTAAACCTCATTAGATGATCTTGTAATCTCGGTATTTGGTTTATAAGAACTTATAATTTATTTGGAATGATGATACTACTACACCTATGAGAGGTTCACCCAATGTTTTAAAATTCGTAAGTATCCTCAATCGAAGTCCTTTTATCATGTAATAAACCTCGTTTAAATTTATAATTAAACAAACTAACGTATAAAGTTTGACAAATACTTCATACGGTACTCCTACAAAACCTTATTACATGATCTTGTAATCTTGGTATTTGATTTATTACAACTTATAATTTATGTCGTATAATGCTAGTACATCTATGAGAGGTTCACACGATGTCTTCTAATTCGTAAGTATCATTAGTAGAACTCCGTTTATCATGTAATAAAATTCGTTTAAATTTATAATTAAACAAACTAACGTGTGAAGTTTGACATATACTTCTTACGGTACTCCTACTAAACCTCATTAGATGATCTTGTAATCTCGGTATTTGGTTTGTAAGAACTTATAATTTATTTGGAATGATGATACTACTACACCTATGAGAGGTTCACCCAATGTTTTAAAATTCGTAAGTATCCTCAATCGAAGTCCTTTTATCATGTAATAAACGTCGTTTAAATTTATAATTAAACAAACTAACGTATAAAGTTTGACAAATACTTCATACGGTACTCCTACAAAACCTTATTACATGATCTTGTAATCTTGGTATTTGATTTATTACAACTTATAATTTATGTCGTATAATGCTAGTACATCTATGAGAGGTTCACACGATGTCTTCTAATTCGTAAGTATCATTAGTAGAACTCCGTTTATCATGTAATAAAATTCGTTTAAATTTATAATTAAACAAACTAACGTGTGAAGTTTGACATATACTTCTTACGGTACTCCTACTAAACCTCATTAGATGATCTTGTAATCTCGGTATTTGGTTTATAAGAACTTATAATTTATTTGGAATGATGATACTACTACACCTATGAGAGGTTCACCCAATGTTTTAAAATTCGTAAGTATCCTCAATCGAAGTCCTTTTATCATGTAATAAACCTCGTTTAAATTTATAATTAAACAAACTAACGTATAAAGTTTGACAAATACTTCATACGGTACTCCTACAAAACCTTATTACATGATCTTGTAATCTTGGTATTTGATTTATTACAACTTATAATTTATGTCGTATAATGCTAGTACATCTATGAGAGGTTCACACGATGTCTTCTAATTCGTAAGTATCATTAGTAGAACTCCGTTTATCATGTAATAAAATTCGTTTAAATTTATAATTAAACAAACTAACGTGTGAAGTTTGACATATACTTCTTACGGTACTCCTACTAAACCTCATTAGATGATCTTGTAATCTCGGTATTTGGTTTGTAAGAACTTATAATTTATTTGGAATGATGATACTACTACACCTATGAGAGGTTCACCCAATGTTTTAAAATTCGTAAGTATCCTCAATCGAAGTCCTTTTATCATGTAATAAACGTCGTTTAAATTTATAATTAAACAAACTAACGTATAAAGTTTGACAAATACTTCATACGGTACTCCTACAAAACCTTATTACATGATCTTGTAATCTTGGTATTTGATTTATTACAACTTATAATTTATGTCGTATAATGCTAGTACATCTATGAGAGGTTCACACGATGTCTTCTAATTCGTAAGTATCATTAGTAGAACTCCGTTTATCATGTAATAAAATTCGTTTAAATTTATAATTAAACAAACTAACGTGTGAAGTTTGACATATACTTCTTACGGTACTCCTACTAAACCTCATTAGATGATCTTGTAATCTCGGTATTTGGTTTATAAGAACTTATAATTTATTTGGAATGATGATACTACTACACCTATGAGAGGTTCACCCAATGTTTTAAAATTCGTAAGTATCCTCAATCGAAGTCCTTTTATCATGTAATAAACCTCGTTTAAATTTATAATTAAACAAACTAACGTATAAAGTTTGACAAATACTTCATACGGTACTCCTACAAAACCTTATTACATGATCTTGTAATCTTGGTATTTGATTTATTACAACTTATAATTTATGTCGTATAATGCTAGTACATCTATGAGAGGTTCACACGATGTCTTCTAATTCGTAAGTATCATTAGTAGAACTCCGTTTATCATGTAATAAAATTCGTTTAAATTTATAATTAAACAAACTAACGTGTGAAGTTTGACATATACTTCTTACGGTACTCCTACTAAACCTCATTAGATGATCTTGTAATCTCGGTATTTGGTTTGTAAGAACTTATAATTTATTTGGAATGATGATACTACTACACCTATGAGAGGTTCACCCAATGTTTTAAAATTCGTAAGTATCCTCAATCGAAGTCCTTTTATCATGTAATAAACGTCGTTTAAATTTATAATTAAACAAACTAACGTATAAAGTTTGACAAATACTTCATACGGTACTCCTACAAAACCTTATTACATGATCTTGTAATCTTGGTATTTGATTTATTACAACTTATAATTTATGTCGTATAATGCTAGTACATCTATGAGAGGTTCACACGATGTCTTCTAATTCGTAAGTATCATTAGTAGAACTCCGTTTATCATGTAATAAAATTCGTTTAAATTTATAATTAAACAAACTAACGTGTGAAGTTTGACATATACTTCTTACGGTACTCCTACTAAACCTCATTAGATGATCTTGTAATCTCGGTATTTGGTTTGTAAGAACTTATAATTTATTTGGAATGATGATACTACTACACCTATGAGAGGTTCACCCAATGTTTTAAAATTCGTAAGTATCCTCAATCGAAGTCCTTTTATCATGTAATAAACGTCGTTTAAATTTTTAATTAAACAAACTAACGTATAAAGTTTGACAAATACTTCATACGGTACTCCTACAAAACCTTATTACATGATCTTGTAATCTTGGTATTTGATTTATTACAACTTATAATTTATGTCGTATAATGCTAGTACATCTATGAGAGGTTCACACGATGTCTTCTAATTCGTAAGTATCATTAGTAGAACTCCGTTTATCATGTAATAAAATCCGTTTAAATTTATAATTAAACAAACTAACGTGTGAAGTTTGACATATACTTCTTACGGTACTCCTACTAAACCTCATTAGATGATCTTGTAATCTCGGTATTTGGTTTGTAAGAACTTATAATTTATTTGGAATGATGATACTACTACACCTATGAGAGGTTCACCCAATGTTTTAAAATTCGTAAGTATCCTCAATCGAAGTCCTTTTATCATGTAATAAACGTCGTTTAAATTTATAATTAAACAAACTAACGTATAAAGTTTGACAAATACTTCATACGGTACTCCTACAAAACCTTATTACATGATCTTGTAATCTTGGTATTTGATTTATTACAACTTATAATTTATGTCGTATAATGCTAGTACATCTATGAGAGGTTCACACGATGTCTTCTAATTCGTAAGTATCATTAGTAGAACTCCGTTTATCATGTAATAAAATTCGTTTAAATTTATAATTAAACAAACTAACGTGTGAAGTTTGACATATACTTCTTACGGTACTCCTACTAAACCTCATTAGATGATCTTGTAATCTCGGTATTTGGTTTATAAGAACTTATAATTTATTTGGAATGATGATACTACTACACCTATGAGAGGTTCACCCAATGTTTTAAAATTCGTAAGTATCCTCAATCGAAGTCCTTTTATCATGTAATAAACCTCGTTTAAATTTATAATTAAACAAACTAACGTATAAAGTTTGACAAATACTTCATACGGTACTCCTACAAAACCTTATTACATGATCTTGTAATCTTGGTATTTGATTTATTACAACTTCTAATTTATGTCGTATAATGCTAGTACATCTATGAGAGGTTCACACGATGTCTTCTAATTCGTAAGTATCATTAGTAGAACTCCGTTTATCATGTAATAAAATTCGTTTAAATTTATAATTAAACAAACTAACGTGTGAAGTTTGACATATACTTCTTACGGTACTCCTACTAAACCTCATTAGATGATCTTGTAATCTCGGTATTTGGTTTATAAGAACTTATAATTTATTTGGAATGATGATACTACTACACCTATGAGAGGTTCACCCAATGTTTTAAAATTCGTAAGTATCCTCAATCGAAGTCCTTTTATCATGTAATAAACCTCGTTTAAATTTATAATTAAACAAACTAACGTATAAAGTTTGACAAATACTTCATACGGTACTCCTACAAAACCTTATTACATGATCTTGTAATCTTGGTATTTGATTTATTACAACTTATAATTTATGTCGTATAATGCTAGTACATCTATGAGAGGTTCACACGATGTCTTCTAATTCGTAAGTATCATTAGTAGAACTCCGTTTATCATGTAATAAAATTCGTTTAAATTTATAATTAAACAAACTAACGTGTGAAGTTTGACATATACTTCTTACGGTACTCCTACTAAACCTCATTAGATGATCTTGTAATCTCGGTATTTGGTTTATTAGAACTTATAATTTATTTGGAATGATGATACTACTACACCTATGAGAGGTTCACCCAATGTTTTAAAATTCGTAAGTATCCTCAATCGAAGTCCTTTTATCATGTAATAAACCTCGTTTAAATTTATAATTAAACAAACTAACGTATAAAGTTTGACAAATACTTCATACGGTACTCCTACAAAACCTTATTACATGATCTTGTAATCTTGGTATTTGATTTATTACAACTTATAATTTATGTCGTATAATGCTAGTACATCTATGAGAGGTTCACACGATGTCTTCTAATTCGTAAGTATCATTAGTAGAACTCCGTTTATCATGTAATAAAATTCGTTTAAATTTATAATTAAACAAACTAACGTGTGAAGTTTGACATATACTTCTTACGGTACTCCTACTAAACCTCATTAGATGATCTTGTAATCTCGGTATTTGGTTTATAAGAACTTATAATTTATTTGGAATGATGATACTACTACACCTATGAGAGGTTCACCCAATGTTTTAAAATTCGTAAGTATCCTCAATCGAAGTCCTTTTATCATGTAATAAACCTCGTTTAAATTTATAATTAAACAAACTAACGTATAAAGTTTGACAAATACTTCATACGGTACTCCTACAAAACCTTATTACATGATCTTGTAATCTTGGTATTTGATTTATTACAACTTATAATTTATGTCGTATAATGCTAGTACATCTATGAGAGGTTCACACGATGTCTTCTAATTCGTAAGTATCATTAGTAGAACTCCGTTTATCATGTAATAAAATTCGTTTAAATTTATAATTAAACAAACTAACGTGTGAAGTTTGACATATACTTCTTACGGTACTCCTACTAAACCTCATTAGATGATCTTGTAATCTCGGTATTTGGTTTATAAGAACTTATAATTTATTTGGAATGATGATACTACTACACCTATGAGAGGTTCACCCAATGTTTTAAAATTCGTAAGTATCCTCAATCGAAGTCCTTTTATCATGTAATAAACCTCGTTTAAATTTATAATTAAACAAACTAACGTATAAAGTTTGACAAATACTTCATACGGTACTCCTACAAAACCTTATTACATGATCTTGTAATCTTGGTATTTGATTTATTACAACTTATAATTTATGTCGTATAATGCTAGTACATCTATGAGAGGTTCACACGATGTCTTCTAATTCGTAAGTATCATTAGTAGAACTCCGTTTATCATGTAATAAAATTCGTTTAAATTTATAATTAAACAAACTAACGTGTGAAGTTTGACATATACTTCTTACGGTACTCCTACTAAACCTCATTAGATGATCTTGTAATCTCGGTATTTGGTTTATAAGAACTTATAATTTATTTGGAATGATGATACTACTACACCTATGAGAGGTTCACCCAATGTTTTAAAATTCGTAAGTATCCTCAATCGAAGTCCTTTTATCATGTAATAAACCTCGTTTAAATTTATAATTAAACAAACTAACGTATAAAGTTTGACAAATACTTCATACGGTACTCCTACAAAACCTTATTACATGATCTTGTAATCTTGGTATTTGATTTATTACAACTTATAATTTATGTCGTATAATGCTAGTACATCTATGAGAGGTTCACACGATGTCTTCTAATTCGTAAGTATCATTAGTAGAACTCCGTTTATCATGTAATAAAATTCGTTTAAATTTATAATTAAACAAACTAACGTGTGAAGTTTGACATATACTTCTTACGGTACTCCTACTAAACCTCATTAGATGATCTTGTAATCTCGGTATTTGGTTTATAAGAACTTATAATTTATTTGGAATGATGATACTACTACACCTATGAGAGGTTCACCCAATGTTTTAAAATTCGTAAGTATCCTCAATCGAAGTCCTTTTATCATGTAATAAACCTCGTTTAAATTTATAATTAAACAAACTAACGTATAAAGTTTGACAAATACTTCATACGGTACTCCTACAAAACCTTATTACATGATCTTGTAATCTTGGTATTTGATTTATTACAACTTCTAATTTATGTCGTATAATGCTAGTACATCTATGAGAGGTTCACACGATGTCTTCTAATTCGTAAGTATCATTAGTAGAACTCCGTTTATCATGTAATAAAATTCGTTTAAATTTATAATTAAACAAACTAACGTGTGAAGTTTGACATATACTTCTTACGGTACTCCTACTAAACCTCATTAGATGATCTTGTAATCTCGGTATTTGGTTTATAAGAACTTATAATTTATTTGGAATGATGATACTACTACACCTATGAGAGGTTCACCCAATGTTTTAAAATTCGTAAGTATCCTCAATCGAAGTCCTTTTATCATGTAATAAACCTCGTTTAAATTTATAATTAAACAAACTAACGTATAAAGTTTGACAAATACTTCATACGGTACTCCTACAAAACCTTATTACATGATCTTGTAATCTTGGTATTTGATTTATTACAACTTCTAATTTATGTCGTATAATGCTAGTACATCTATGAGAGGTTCACACGATGTCTTCTAATTCGTAAGTATCATTAGTAGAACTCCGTTTATCATGTAATAAAATTCGTTTAAATTTATAATTAAACAAACTAACGTGTGAAGTTTGACATATACTTCTTACGGTACTCCTACTAAACCTCATTAGATGATCTTGTAATCTCGGTATTTGGTTTATAAGAACTTATAATTTATTTGGAATGATGATACTACTACACCTATGAGAGGTTCACCCAATGTTTTAAAATTCGTAAGTATCCTCAATCGAAGTCCTTTTATCATGTAATAAACCTCGTTTAAATTTATAATTAAACAAACTAACGTATAAAGTTTGACAAATACTTCATACGGTACTCCTACAAAACCTTATTACATGATCTTGTAATCTTGGTATTTGATTTATTACAACTTATAATTTATGTCGTATAATGCTAGTACATCTATGAGAGGTTCACACGATGTCTTCTAATTCGTAAGTATCATTAGTAGAACTCCGTTTATCATGTAATAAAATTCGTTTAAATTTATAATTAAACAAACTAACGTGTGAAGTTTGACATATACTTCTTACGGTACTCCTACTAAACCTCATTAGATGATCTTGTAATCTCGGTATTTGGTTTATAAGAACTTATAATTTATTTGGAATGATGATACTACTACACCTATGAGAGGTTCACCCAATGTTTTAAAATTCGTAAGTATCCTCAATCGAAGTCCTTTTATCATGTAATAAACGTCGTTTAAATTTATAATTAAACAAACTAACGTATAAAGTTTGACAAATACTTCATACGGTACTCCTACAAAACCTTATTACATGATCTTGTAATCTTGGTATTTGATTTATTACAACTTATAATTTATGTCGTATAATGCTAGTACATCTATGAGAGGTTCACACGATGTCTTCTAATTCGTAAGTATCATTAGTAGAACTCCGTTTATCATGTAATAAAATTCGTTTAAATTTATAATTAAACAAACTAACGTGTGAAGTTTGACATATACTTCTTACGGTACTCCTACTAAACCTCATTAGATGATCTTGTAATCTCGGTATTTGGTTTGTAAGAACTTATAATTTATTTGGAATGATGATACTACTACACCTATGAGAGGTTCACCCAATGTTTTAAAATTCGTAAGTATCCTCAATCGAAGTCCTTTTATCATGTAATAAACCTCGTTTAAATTTATAATTAAACAAACTAACGTATAAAGTTTGACAAATACTTCATACGGTACTCCTACAAAACCTTATTACATGATCTTGTAATCTTGGTATTTGATTTATTACAACTTATAATTTATGTCGTATAATGCTAGTACATCTATGAGAGGTTCACACGATGTCTTCTAATTCGTAAGTATCATTAGTAGAACTCCGTTTATCATGTAATAAAATTCGTTTAAATTTATAATTAAACAAACTAACGTGTGAAGTTTGACATATACTTCTTACGGTACTCCTACTAAACCTCATTAGATGATCTTGTAATCTCGGTATTTGGTTTGTAAGAACTTATAATTTATTTGGAATGATGATACTACTACACCTATGAGAGGTTCACCCAATGTTTTAAAATTCGTAAGTATCCTCAATCGAAGTCCTTTTATCATGTAATAAACCTCGTTTAAATTTATAATTAAACAAACTAACGTATAAAGTTTGACAAATACTTCATACGGTACTCCTACAAAACCTTATTACATGATCTTGTAATCTTGGTATTTGATTTATTACAACTTATAATTTATGTCGTATAATGCTAGTACATCTATGAGAGGTTCACACGATGTCTTCTAATTCGTAAGTATCATTAGTAGAACTCCGTTTATCATGTAATAAAATTCGTTTAAATTTATAATTAAACAAACTAACGTGTGAAGTTTGACATATACTTCTTACGGTACTCCTACTAAACCTCATTAGATGATCTTGTAATCTCGGTATTTGGTTTATAAGAACTTATAATTTATTTGGAATGATGATACTACTACACCTATGAGAGGTTCACCCAATGTTTTAAAATTCGTAAGTATCCTCAATCGAAGTCCTTTTATCATGTAATAAACCTCGTTTAAATTTATAATTAAACAAACTAACGTATAAAGTTTGACAAATACTTCATACGGTACTCCTACAAAACCTTATTACATGATCTTGTAATCTTGGTATTTGATTTATTACAACTTATAATTTATGTCGTATAATGCTAGTACATCTATGAGAGGTTCACACGATGTCTTCTAATTCGTAAGTATCATTAGTAGAACTCCGTTTATCATGTAATAAAATTCGTTTAAATTTATAATTAAACAAACTAACGTGTGAAGTTTGACATATACTTCTTACGGTACTCCTACTAAACCTCATTAGATGATCTTGTAATCTCGGTATTTGGTTTATAAGAACTTATAATTTATTTGGAATGATGATACTACTACACCTATGAGAGGTTCACCCAATGTTTTAAAATTCGTAAGTATCCTCAATCGAAGTCCTTTTATCATGTAATAAACCTCGTTTAAATTTATAATTAAACAAACTAACGTATAAAGTTTGACAAATACTTCATACGGTACTCCTACAAAACCTTATTACATGATCTTGTAATCTTGGTATTTGATTTATTACAACTTATAATTTATGTCGTATAATGCTAGTACATCTATGAGAGGTTCACACGATGTCTTCTAATTCGTAAGTATCATTAGTAGAACTCCGTTTATCATGTAATAAAATTCGTTTAAATTTATAATTAAACAAACTAACGTGTGAAGTTTGACATATACTTCTTACGGTACTCCTACTAAACCTCATTAGATGATCTTGTAATCTCGGTATTTGGTTTATAAGAACTTATAATTTATTTGGAATGATGATACTACTACACCTATGAGAGGTTCACCCAATGTTTTAAAATTCGTAAGTATCCTCAATCGAAGTCCTTTTATCATGTAATAAACCTCGTTTAAATTTATAATTAAACAAACTAACGTATAAAGTTTGACAAATACTTCATACGGTACTCCTACAAAACCTTATTACATGATCTTGTAATCTTGGTATTTGATTTATTACAACTTATAATTTATGTCGTATAATGCTAGTACATCTATGAGAGGTTCACACGATGTCTTCTAATTCGTAAGTATCATTAGTAGAACTCCGTTTATCATGTAATAAAATTCGTTTAAATTTATAATTAAACAAACTAACGTGTGAAGTTTGACATATACTTCTTACGGTACTCCTACTAAACCTCATTAGATGATCTTGTAATCTCGGTATTTGGTTTATAAGAACTTATAATTTATTTGGAATGATGATACTACTACACCTATGAGAGGTTCACCCAATGTTTTAAAATTCGTAAGTATCCTCAATCGAAGTCCTTTTATCATGTAATAAACCTCGTTTAAATTTATAATTAAACAAACTAACGTATAAAGTTTGACAAATACTTCATACGGTACTCCTACAAAACCTTATTACATGATCTTGTAATCTTGGTATTTGATTTATTACAACTTATAATTTATGTCGTATAATGCTAGTACATCTATGAGAGGTTCACACGATGTCTTCTAATTCGTAAGTATCATTAGTAGAACTCCGTTTATCATGTAATAAAATTCGTTTAAATTTATAATTAAACAAACTAACGTGTGAAGTTTGACATATACTTCTTACGGTACTCCTACTAAACCTCATTAGATGATCTTGTAATCTCGGTATTTGGTTTGTAAGAACTTATAATTTATTTGGAATGATGATACTACTACACCTATGAGAGGTTCACCCAATGTTTTAAAATTCGTAAGTATCCTCAATCGAAGTCCTTTTATCATGTAATAAACGTCGTTTAAATTTATAATTAAACAAACTAACGTATAAAGTTTGACAAATACTTCATACGGTACTCCTACAAAACCTTATTACATGATCTTGTAATCTTGGTATTTGATTTATTACAACTTATAATTTATGTCGTATAATGCTAGTACATCTATGAGAGGTTCACACGATGTCTTCTAATTCGTAAGTATCATTAGTAGAACTCCGTTTATCATGTAATAAAATTCGTTTAAATTTATAATTAAACAAACTAACGTGTGAAGTTTGACATATACTTCTTACGGTACTCCTACTAAACCTCATTAGATGATCTTGTAATCTCGGTATTTGGTTTATAAGAACTTATAATTTATTTGGAATGATGATACTACTACACCTATGAGAGGTTCACCCAATGTTTTAAAATTCGTAAGTATCCTCAATCGAAGTCCTTTTATCATGTAATAAACCTCGTTTAAATTTATAATTAAACAAACTAACGTATAAAGTTTGACAAATACTTCATACGGTACTCCTACAAAACCTTATTACATGATCTTGTAATCTTGGTATTTGATTTATTACAACTTATAATTTATGTCGTATAATGCTAGTACATCTATGAGAGGTTCACACGATGTCTTCTAATTCGTAAGTATCATTAGTAGAACTCCGTTTATCATGTAATAAAATTCGTTTAAATTTATAATTAAACAAACTAACGTGTGAAGTTTGACATATACTTCTTACGGTACTCCTACTAAACCTCATTAGATGATCTTGTAATCTCGGTATTTGGTTTGTAAGAACTTATAATTTATTTGGAATGATGATACTACTACACCTATGAGAGGTTCACCCAATGTTTTAAAATTCGTAAGTATCCTCAATCGAAGTCCTTTTATCATGTAATAAACGTCGTTTAAATTTATAATTAAACAAACTAACGTATAAAGTTTGACAAATACTTCATACGGTACTCCTACAAAACCTTATTACATGATCTTGTAATCTTGGTATTTGATTTATTACAACTTATAATTTATGTCGTATAATGCTAGTACATCTATGAGAGGTTCACACGATGTCTTCTAATTCGTAAGTATCATTAGTAGAACTCCGTTTATCATGTAATAAAATTCGTTTAAATTTATAATTAAACAAACTAACGTGTGAAGTTTGACATATACTTCTTACGGTACTCCTACTAAACCTCATTAGATGATCTTGTAATCTCGGTATTTGGTTTATAAGAACTTATAATTTATTTGGAATGATGATACTACTACACCTATGAGAGGTTCACCCAATGTTTTAAAATTCGTAAGTATCCTCAATCGAAGTCCTTTTATCATGTAATAAACCTCGTTTAAATTTATAATTAAACAAACTAACGTATAAAGTTTGACAAATACTTCATACGGTACTCCTACAAAACCTTATTACATGATCTTGTAATCTTGGTATTTGATTTATTACAACTTATAATTTATGTCGTATAATGCTAGTACATCTATGAGAGGTTCACACGATGTCTTCTAATTCGTAAGTATCATTAGTAGAACTCCGTTTATCATGTAATAAAATTCGTTTAAATTTATAATTAAACAAACTAACGTGTGAAGTTTGACATATACTTCTTACGGTACTCCTACTAAACCTCATTAGATGATCTTGTAATCTCGGTATTTGGTTTGTAAGAACTTATAATTTATTTGGAATGATGATACTACTACACCTATGAGAGGTTCACCCAATGTTTTAAAATTCGTAAGTATCCTCAATCGAAGTCCTTTTATCATGTAATAAACGTCGTTTAAATTTATAATTAAACAAACTAACGTATAAAGTTTGACAAATACTTCATACGGTACTCCTACAAAACCTTATTACATGATCTTGTAATCTTGGTATTTGATTTATTACAACTTATAATTTATGTCGTATAATGCTAGTACATCTATGAGAGGTTCACACGATGTCTTCTAATTCGTAAGTATCATTAGTAGAACTCCGTTTATCATGTAATAAAATTCGTTTAAATTTATAATTAAACAAACTAACGTGTGAAGTTTGACATATACTTCTTACGGTACTCCTACTAAACCTCATTAGATGATCTTGTAATCTCGGTATTTGGTTTGTAAGAACTTATAATTTATTTGGAATGATGATACTACTACACCTATGAGAGGTTCACCCAATGTTTTAAAATTCGTAAGTATCCTCAATCGAAGTCCTTTTATCATGTAATAAACGTCGTTTAAATTTTTAATTAAACAAACTAACGTATAAAGTTTGACAAATACTTCATACGGTACTCCTACAAAACCTTATTACATGATCTTGTAATCTTGGTATTTGATTTATTACAACTTATAATTTATGTCGTATAATGCTAGTACATCTATGAGAGGTTCACACGATGTCTTCTAATTCGTAAGTATCATTAGTAGAACTCCGTTTATCATGTAATAAAATCCGTTTAAATTTATAATTAAACAAACTAACGTGTGAAGTTTGACATATACTTCTTACGGTACTCCTACTAAACCTCATTAGATGATCTTGTAATCTCGGTATTTGGTTTGTAAGAACTTATAATTTATTTGGAATGATGATACTACTACACCTATGAGAGGTTCACCCAATGTTTTAAAATTCGTAAGTATCCTCAATCGAAGTCCTTTTATCATGTAATAAACGTCGTTTAAATTTATAATTAAACAAACTAACGTATAAAGTTTGACAAATACTTCATACGGTACTCCTACAAAACCTTATTACATGATCTTGTAATCTTGGTATTTGATTTATTACAACTTATAATTTATGTCGTATAATGCTAGTACATCTATGAGAGGTTCACACGATGTCTTCTAATTCGTAAGTATCATTAGTAGAACTCCGTTTATCATGTAATAAAATTCGTTTAAATTTATAATTAAACAAACTAACGTGTGAAGTTTGACATATACTTCTTACGGTACTCCTACTAAACCTCATTAGATGATCTTGTAATCTCGGTATTTGGTTTGTAAGAACTTATAATTTATTTGGAATGATGATACTACTACACCTATGAGAGGTTCACCCAATGTTTTAAAATTCGTAAGTATCCTCAATCGAAGTCCTTTTATCATGTAATAAACCTCGTTTAAATTTATAATTAAACAAACTAACGTATAAAGTTTGACAAATACTTCATACGGTACTCCTACAAAACCTTATTACATGATCTTGTAATCTTGGTATTTGATTTATTACAACTTATAATTTATGTCGTATAATGCTAGTACATCTATGAGAGGTTCACACGATGTCTTCTAATTCGTAAGTATCATTAGTAGAACTCCGTTTATCATGTAATAAAATTCGTTTAAATTTATAATTAAACAAACTAACGTGTGAAGTTTGACATATACTTCTTACGGTACTCCTACTAAACCTCATTAGATGATCTTGTAATCTCGGTATTTGGTTTGTAAGAACTTATAATTTATTTGGAATGATGATACTACTACACCTATGAGAGGTTCACCCAATGTTTTAAAATTCGTAAGTATCCTCAATCGAAGTCCTTTTATCATGTAATAAACGTCGTTTAAATTTATAATTAAACAAACTAACGTATAAAGTTTGACAAATACTTCATACGGTACTCCTACAAAACCTTATTACATGATCTTGTAATCTTGGTATTTGATTTATTACAACTTATAATTTATGTCGTATAATGCTAGTACATCTATGAGAGGTTCACACGATGTCTTCTAATTCGTAAGTATCATTAGTAGAACTCCGTTTATCATGTAATAAAATTCGTTTAAATTTATAATTAAACAAACTAACGTGTGAAGTTTGACATATACTTCTTACGGTACTCCTACTAAACCTCATTAGATGATCTTGTAATCTCGGTATTTGGTTTATAAGAACTTATAATTTATTTGGAATGATGATACTACTACACCTATGAGAGGTTCACCCAATGTTTTAAAATTCGTAAGTATCCTCAATCGAAGTCCTTTTATCATGTAATAAACGTCGTTTAAATTTTTAATTAAACAAACTAACGTATAAAGTTTGACAAATACTTCATATGGTACTCCTACAAAACCTTATTACATGATCTTGTAATCTTGGTATTTGATTTATTACAACTTATAATTTATGTCGTATAATGCTAGTACATCTATGAGAGGTTCACACGATGTCTTCTAATTCGTAAGTATCATTAGTAGAACTCCGTTTATCATGTAATAAAATCCGTTTAAATTTATAATTAAACAAACTAACGTGTGAAGTTTGACATATACTTCTTACGGTACTCCTACTAAACCTCATTAGATGATCTTGTAATCTCGGTATTTGGTTTGTAAGAACTTATAATTTATTTGGAA
The DNA here is from genome assembly GCA_946814005.1 of Chamaenerion angustifolium. Classification (NCBI taxonomy): domain Eukaryota; kingdom Viridiplantae; phylum Streptophyta; class Magnoliopsida; order Myrtales; family Onagraceae; genus Chamaenerion; species Chamaenerion angustifolium. Next base: position 21,789,082 of record OX328272.1, read on the forward strand.
TGATGATACTACTACACCTATGAGAGGTTCACCCAATGTTTTAAAATTCGTAAGTATCCTCAATCGAAGTCCTTTTATCATGTAATAAACGTCGTTTAAATTTATAATTAAACAAACTAACGTATAAAGTTTGACAAATACTTCATACGGTACTCCTACAAAACCTTATTACATGATCTTGTAATCTTGGTATTTGATTTATTACAACTTATAATTTATGTCGTATAATGCTAGTACATCTATGAGAGGTTCACACGATGTCTTCTAATTCGTAAGTATCATTAGTAGAACTCCGTTTATCATGTAATAAAATTCGTTTAAATTTATAATTAAACAAACTAACGTGTGAAGTTTGACATATACTTCTTACGGTACTCCTACTAAACCTCATTAGATGATCTTGTAATCTCGGTATTTGGTTTGTAAGAACTTATAATTTATTTGGAATGATGATACTACTACACCTATGAGAGGTTCACCCAATGTTTTAAAATTCGTAAGTATCCTCAATCGAAGTCCTTTTATCATGTAATAAACGTCGTTTAAATTTTTAATTAAACAAACTAACGTATAAAGTTTGACAAATACTTCATACGGTACTCCTACAAAACCTTATTACATGATCTTGTAATCTTGGTATTTGATTTATTACAACTTATAATTTATGTCGTATAATGCTAGTACATCTATGAGAGGTTCACACGATGTCTTCTAATTCGTAAGTATCATTAGTAGAACTCCGTTTATCATGTAATAAAATTCGTTTAAATTTATAACTAAACAAACTAACGTGTGAAGTTTGACATATACTTCTTACGGTACTCCTACTAAACCTCATTAGATGATCTTGTAATCTCGGTATTTGGTTTGTAAGAACTTATAATTTATTTGGAATGATGATACTACTACACCTATGAGAGGTTCACCCAATGTTTTAAAATTCGTAAGTATCCTCAATCGAAGTCCTTTTATCATGTAATAAACGTCGTTTAAATTTATAATTAAACAAACTAACGTATAAAGTTTGACAAATACTTCATACGGTACTCCTACAAAACCTTATTACATGATCTTGTAATCTTGGTATTTGATTTATTACAACTTATAATTTATGTCGTATAATGCTAGTACATCTATGAGAGGTTCACACGATGTCTTCTAATTCGTAAGTATCATTAGTAGAACTCCGTTTATCATGTAATAAAATTCGTTTAAATTTATAATTAAACAAACTAACGTGTGAAGTTTGACATATACTTCTTACGGTACTCCTACTAAACCTCATTAGATGATCTTGTAATCTCGGTATTTGGTTTGTAAGAACTTATAATTTATTTGGAATGATGATACTACTACACCTATGAGAGGTTCACCCAATGTTTTAAAATTCGTAAGTATCCTCAATCGAAGTCCTTTTATCATGTAATAAACCTCGTTTAAATTTATAATTAAACAAACTAACGTATAAAGTTTGACAAATACTTCATACGGTACTCCTACAAAACCTTATTACATGATCTTGTAATCTTGGTATTTGATTTATTACAACTTATAATTTATGTCGTATAATGCTAGTACATCTATGAGAGGTTCACACGATGTCTTCTAATTCGTAAGTATCATTAGTAGAACTCCGTTTATCATGTAATAAAATTCGTTTAAATTTATAATTAAACAAACTAACGTGTGAAGTTTGACATATACTTCTTACGGTACTCCTACTAAACCTCATTAGATGATCTTGTAATCTCGGTATTTGGTTTATAAGAACTTATAATTTATTTGGAATTATGATACTACTACACCTATGAGAGGTTCACCCAATGTTTTAAAATTCGTAAGTATCCTCAATCGAAGTCCTTTTATCATGTAATAAACGTCGTTTAAATTTTTAATTAAACAAACTAACGTATAAAGTTTGACAAATACTTCATACGGTACTCCTACAAAACCTTATTACATGATCTTGTAATCTTGGTATTTGATTTATTACAACTTATAATTTATGTCGTATAATGCTAGTACATCTATGAGAGGTTCACACGATGTCTTCTAATTCGTAAGTATCATTAGTAGAACTCCGTTTATCATGTAATAAAATCCGTTTAAATTTATAATTAAACAAACTAACGTGTGAAGTTTGACATATACTTCTTACGGTACTCCTACTAAACCTCATTAGATGATCTTGTAATCTCGGTATTTGGTTTGTAAGAACTTATAATTTATTTGGAATGATGATACTACTACACCTATGAGAGGTTCACCCAATGTTTTAAAATTCGTAAGTATCCTCAATCGAAGTCCTTTTATCATGTAATAAACGTCGTTTAAATTTATAATTAAACAAACTAACGTATAAAGTTTGACAAATACTTCATACGGTACTCCTACAAAACCTTATTACATGATCTTGTAATCTTGGTATTTGATTTATTACAACTTATAATTTATGTCGTATAATGCTAGTACATCTATGAGAGGTTCACACGATGTCTTCTAATTCGTAAGTATCATTAGTAGAACTCCGTTTATCATGTAATAAAATTCGTTTAAATTTATAATTAAACAAACTAACGTGTGAAGTTTGACATATACTTCTTACGGTACTCCTACTAAACCTCATTAGATGATCTTGTAATCTCGGTATTTGGTTTGTAAGAACTTATAATTTATTTGGAATGATGATACTACTACACCTATGAGAGGTTCACCCAATGTTTTAAAATTCGTAAGTATCCTCAATCGAAGTCCTTTTATCATGTAATAAACGTCGTTTAAATTTTTAATTAAACAAACTAACGTATAAAGTTTGACAAATACTTCATACGGTACTCCTACAAAACCTTATTACATGATCTTGTAATCTTGGTATTTGATTTATTACAACTTATAATTTATGTCGTATAATGCTAGTACATCTATGAGAGGTTCACACGATGTCTTCTAATTCGTAAGTATCATTAGTAGAACTCCGTTTATCATGTAATAAAATTCGTTTAAATTTATAATTAAACAAACTAACGTGTGAAGTTTGACATATACTTCTTACGGTACTCCTACTAAACCTCATTAGATGATCTTGTAATCTCGGTATTTGGTTTGTAAGAACTTATAATTTATTTGGAATGATGATACTACTACACCTATGAGAGGTTCACCCAATGTTTTAAAATTCGTAAGTATCCTCAATCGAAGTCCTTTTATCATGTAATAAACGTCGTTTAAATTTATAATTAAACAAACTAACGTATAAAGTTTGACAAATACTTCATACGGTACTCCTACAAAACCTTATTACATGATCTTGTAATCTTGGTATTTGATTTATTACAACTTATAATTTATGTCGTATAATGCTAGTACATCTATGAGAGGTTCACACGATGTCTTCTAATTCGTAAGTATCATTAGTAGAACTCCGTTTATCATGTAATAAAATTCGTTTAAATTTATAATTAAACAAACTAACGTGTGAAGTTTGACATATACTTCTTACGGTACTCCTACTAAACCTCATTAGATGATCTTGTAATCTCGGTATTTGGTTTGTAAGAACTTATAATTTATTTGGAATGATGATACTACTACACCTATGAGAGGTTCACCCAATGTTTTAAAATTCGTAAGTATCCTCAATCGAAGTCCTTTTATCATGTAATAAACCTCGTTTAAATTTATAATTAAACAAACTAACGTATAAAGTTTGACAAATACTTCATACGGTACTCCTACAAAACCTTATTACATGATCTTGTAATCTTGGTATTTGATTTATTACAACTTATAATTTATGTCGTATAATGCTAGTACATCTATGAGAGGTTCACACGATGTCTTCTAATTCGTAAGTATCATTAGTAGAACTCCGTTTATCATGTAATAAAATTCGTTTAAATTTATAATTAAACAAACTAACGTGTGAAGTTTGACATATACTTCTTACGGTACTCCTACTAAACCTCATTAGATGATCTTGTAATCTCGGTATTTGGTTTATAAGAACTTATAATTTATTTGGAATTATGATACTACTACACCTATGAGAGGTTCACCCAATGTTTTAAAATTCGTAAGTATCCTCAATCGAAGTCCTTTTATCATGTAATAAACGTCGTTTAAATTTTTAATTAAACAAACTAACGTATAAAGTTTGACAAATACTTCATACGGTACTCCTACAAAACCTTATTACATGATCTTGTAATCTTGGTATTTGATTTATTACAACTTATAATTTATGTCGTATAATGCTAGTACATCTATGAGAGGTTCACACGATGTCTTCTAATTCGTAAGTATCATTAGTAGAACTCCGTTTATCATGTAATAAAATTCGTTTAAATTTATAATTAAACAAACTAACGTGTGAAGTTTGACATATACTTTTTACGGTACTCCTAGTAAACCTCATTAGATGATCTTGTAATCTCGGTATTTGGTTTATAAGAACTTATAATTTATTTGGAATGATGATACTACTACACCTATGAGAGGTTCACCCAATGTTTTAAAATTCGTAAGTATCCTCAATCGAAGTCCTTTTATCATGTAATAAACCTCGTTTAAATTTATAATTAAACAAACTAACGTATAAAGTTTGACAAATACCTCATACGGTACTCCTACAAAACCTTATTACATGATCTTGTAATCTTGGTATTTGATTTATTACAACTTATAATTTATGTCGTATAATGCTAGTACATCTATGAGAGGTTCACACGATGTCTTCTAATTCGTAAGTATCATTAGTAGAACTCCGTTTATCATGTAATAAAATTCGTTTAAATTTATAATTAAACAAACTAACGTGTGAAGTTTGACATATACTTCTTACGGTACTCCTACTAAACCTCATTAGATGATCTTGTAATCTCGGTATTTGGTTTGTAAGAACTTATAATTTATTTGGAATGATGATACTACTACACCTATGAGAGGTTCACCCAATGTTTTAAAATTCGTAAGTATCCTCAATCGAAGTCCTTTTATCATGTAATAAACCTCGTTTAAATTTATAATTAAACAAACTAACGTATAAAGTTTGACAAATACTTCATACGGTACTCCTACAAAACCTTATTACATGATCTTGTAATCTTGGTATTTGATTTATTACAACTTATAATTTATGTCGTATAATGCTAGTACATCTATGAGAGGTTCACACGATGTCTTCTAATTCGTAAGTATCATTAGTAGAACTCCGTTTATCATGTAATAAAATTCGTTTAAATTTATAATTAAACAAACTAACGTGTGAAGTTTGACATATACTTCTTACGGTACTCCTACTAAACCTCATTAGATGATCTTGTAATCTCGGTATTTGGTTTATAAGAACTTATAATTTATTTGGAATGATGATACTACTACACCTATGAGAGGTTCACCCAATGTTTTAAAATTCGTAAGTATCCTCAATCGAAGTCCTTTTATCATGTAATAAACGTCGTTTAAATTTTTAATTAAACAAACTAACGTATAAAGTTTGACAAATACTTCATACGGTACTCCTACAAAACCTTATTACATGATCTTGTAATCTTGGTATTTGATTTATTACAACTTATAATTTATGTCGTATAATGCTAGTACATCTATGAGAGGTTCACACGATGTCTTCTAATTCGTAAGTATCATTAGTAGAACTCCGTTTATCATGTAATAAAATTCGTTTAAATTTATAATTAAACAAACTAACGTGTGAAGTTTGACATATACTTTTTACGGTACTCCTACTAAACCTCATTAGATGATCTTGTAATCTCGGTATTTGGTTTATAAGAACTTATAATTTATTTGGAATGATGATACTACTACACCTATGAGAGGTTCACCCAATGATTTAAAATTCGTAAGTATCCTCAATCGAAGTCCTTTTATCATGTAATAAACGTCGTTTAAATTTATAATTAAACAAACTAACGTATAAAGTTTGACAAATACTTCATACGGTACTCCTACAAAACCTTATTACATGATCTTGTAATCTTGGTATTTGATTTATTACAACTTATAATTTATGTCGTATAATGCTAGTACATCTATGAGAGGTTCACACGATGTCTTCTAATTCGTAAGTATCATTAGTAGAACTCCGTTTATCATGTAATAAAATTCGTTTAAATTTATAATTAAACAAACTAACGTGTGAAGTTTGACATATACTTCTTACGGTACTCCTACTAAACCTCATTAGATGATCTTGTAATCTCGGTATTTGGTTTGTAAGAACTTATAATTTATTTGGAATGATGATACTACTACACCTATGAGAGGTTCACCCAATGTTTTAAAATTCGTAAGTATCCTCAATCGAAGTCCTTTTATCATGTAATAAACGTCGTTTAAATTTATAATTAAACAAACTAACGTATAAAGTTTGACAAATACTTCATACGGTACTCCTACAAAACCTTATTACATGATCTTGTAATCTTGGTATTTGATTTATTACAACTTATAATTTATGTCGTATAATGCTAGTACATCTATGAGAGGTTCACACGATGTCTTCTAATTCGTAAGTATCATTAGTAGAACTCCGTTTATCATGTAATAAAATTCGTTTAAATTTATAATTAAACAAACTAACGTGTGAAGTTTGACATATACTTCTTACGGTACTCCTACTAAACCTCATTAGATGATCTTGTAATCTCGGTATTTGGTTTATAAGAACTTATAATTTATTTGGAATGATGATACTACTACACCTATGAGAGGTTCACCCAATGTTTTAAAATTCGTAAGTATCCTCAATCGAAGTCCTTTTATCATGTAATAAACCTCGTTTAAATTTATAATTAAACAAACTAACGTATAAAGTTTGACAAATACTTCATACGGTACTCCTACAAAACCTTATTACATGATCTTGTAATCTTGGTATTTGATTTATTACAACTTATAATTTATGTCGTATAATGCTAGTACATCTATGAGAGGTTCACACGATGTCTTCTAATTCGTAAGTATCATTAGTAGAACTCCGTTTATCATGTAATAAAATTCGTTTAAATTTATAATTAAACAAACTAACGTGTGAAGTTTGACATATACTTCTTACGGTACTCCTACTAAACCTCATTATATGATCTTGTAATCTCGGTATTTGGTTTATAAGAACTTATAATTTATTTGGAATGATGATACTACTACACCTATGAGAGGTTCACCCAATGTTTTAAAATTCGTAAGTATCCTCAATCGAAGTCCTTTTATCATGTAATAAACGTCGTTTAAATTTATAATTAAACAAACTAACGTATAAAGTTTGACAAATACTTCATACGGTACTCCTACAAAACCTTATTACATGATCTTGTAATCTTGGTATTTGATTTATTACAACTTATAATTTATGTCGTATAATGCTAGTACATCTATGAGAGGTTCACACGATGTCTTCTAATTCGTAAGTATCATTAGTAGAACTCCGTTTATCATGTAATAAAATTCGTTTAAATTTATAATTAAACAAACTAACGTGTGAAGTTTGACATATACTTCTTACGGTACTCCTACTAAACCTCATTAGATGATCTTGTAATCTCGGTATTTGGTTTGTAAGAACTTATAATTTATTTGGAATGATGATACTACTACACCTATGAGAGGTTCACCCAATGTTTTAAAATTCGTAAGTATCCTCAATCGAAGTCCTTTTATCATGTAATAAACGTCGTTTAAATTTATAATTAAACAAACTAACGTATAAAGTTTGACAAATACTTCATACGGTACTCCTACAAAACCTTATTACATGATCTTGTAATCTTGGTATTTGATTTATTACAACTTATAATTTATGTCGTATAATGCTAGTACATCTATGAGAGGTTCACACGATGTCTTCTAATTCGTAAGTATCATTAGTAGAACTCCGTTTATCATGTAATAAAATTCGTTTAAATTTATAATTAAACAAACTAACGTGTGAAGTTTGACATATACTTCTTACGGTACTCCTACTAAACCTCATTAGATGATCTTGTAATCTCGGTATTTGGTTTATAAGAACTTATAATTTATTTGGAATTATGATACTACTACACCTATGAGAGGTTCACCCAATGTTTTAAAATTCGTAAGTATCCTCAATCGAAGTCCTTTTATCATGTAATAAACGTCGTTTAAATTTTTAATTAAACAAACTAACGTATAAAGTTTGACAAATACTTCATACGGTACTCCTACAAAACCTTATTACATGATCTTGTAATCTTGGTATTTGATTTATTACAACTTATAATTTATGTCGTATAATGCTAGTACATCTATGAGAGGTTCACACGATGTCTTCTAATTCGTAAGTATCATTAGTAGAACTCCGTTTATCATGTAATAAAATTCGTTTAAATTTATAATTAAACAAACTAACGTGTGAAGTTTGACATATACTTTTTACGGTACTCCTAGTAAACCTCATTAGATGATCTTGTAATCTCGGTATTTGGTTTATAAGAACTTATAATTTATTTGGAATGATGATACTACTACACCTATGAGAGGTTCACCCAATGTTTTAAAATTCGTAAGTATCCTCAATCGAAGTCCTTTTATCATGTAATAAACCTCGTTTAAATTTATAATTAAACAAACTAACGTATAAAGTTTGACAAATACCTCATACGGTACTCCTACAAAACCTTATTACATGATCTTGTAATCTTGGTATTTGATTTATTACAACTTATAATTTATGTCGTATAATGCTAGTACATCTATGAGAGGTTCACACGATGTCTTCTAATTCGTAAGTATCATTAGTAGAACTCCGTTTATCATGTAATAAAATTCGTTTAAATTTATAATTAAACAAACTAACGTGTGAAGTTTGACATATACTTCTTACGGTACTCCTACTAAACCTCATTAGATGATCTTGTAATCTCGGTATTTGGTTTGTAAGAACTTATAATTTATTTGGAATGATGATACTACTACACCTATGAGAGGTTCACCCAATGTTTTAAAATTCGTAAGTATCCTCAATCGAAGTCCTTTTATCATGTAATAAACCTCGTTTAAATTTATAATTAAACAAACTAACGTATAAAGTTTGACAAATACTTCATACGGTACTCCTACAAAACCTTATTACATGATCTTGTAATCTTGGTATTTGATTTATTACAACTTATAATTTATGTCGTATAATGCTAGTACATCTATGAGAGGTTCACACGATGTCTTCTAATTCGTAAGTATCATTAGTAGAACTCCGTTTATCATGTAATAAAATTCGTTTAAATTTATAATTAAACAAACTAACGTGTGAAGTTTGACATATACTTCTTACGGTACTCCTACTAAACCTCATTATATGATCTTGTAATCTCGGTATTTGGTTTATAAGAACTTATAATTTATTTGGAATGATGATACTACTACACCTATGAGAGGTTCACCCAATGTTTTAAAATTCGTAAGTATCCTCAATCGAAGTCCTTTTATCATGTAATAAACGTCGTTTAAATTTTTAATTAAACAAACTAACGTATAAAGTTTGACAAATACTTCATACGGTACTCCTACAAAACCTTATTACATGATCTTGTAATCTTGGTATTTGATTTATTACAACTTATAATTTATGTCGTATAATGCTAGTACATCTATGAGAGGTTCACACGATGTCTTCTAATTCGTAAGTATCATTAGTAGAACTCCGTTTATCATGTAATAAAATTCGTTTAAATTTATAATTAAACAAACTAACGTGTGAAGTTTGACATATACTTTTTACGGTACTCCTACTAAACCTCATTAGATGATCTTGTAATCTCGGTATTTGGTTTATAAGAACTTATAATTTATTTGGAATGATGATACTACTACACCTATGAGAGGTTCACCCAATGATTTAAAATTCGTAAGTATCCTCAATCGAAGTCCTTTTATCATGTAATAAACGTCGTTTAAATTTATAATTAAACAAACTAACGTATAAAGTTTGACAAATACTTCATACGGTACTCCTACAAAACCTTATTACATGATCTTGTAATCTTGGTATTTGATTTATTACAACTTATAATTTATGTCGTATAATGCTAGTACATCTATGAGAGGTTCACACGATGTCTTCTAATTCGTAAGTATCATTAGTAGAACTCCGTTTATCATGTAATAAAATTCGTTTAAATTTATAATTAAACAAACTAACGTGTGAAGTTTGACATATACTTCTTACGGTACTCCTACTAAACCTCATTAGATGATCTTGTAATCTCGGTATTTGGTTTGTAAGAACTTATAATTTATTTGGAATGATGATACTACTACACCTATGAGAGGTTCACCCAATGTTTTAAAATTCGTAAGTATCCTCAATCGAAGTCCTTTTATCATGTAATAAACGTCGTTTAAATTTATAATTAAAAAAACTAACGTATAAAGTTTGACAAATACTTCATACGGTACTCCTACAAAACCTTATTACATGATCTTGTAATCTTGGTATTTGATTTATTACAACTTATAATTTATGTCGTATAATGCTAGTACATCTATGAGAGGTTCACACGATGTCTTCTAATTCGTAAGTATCATTAGTAGAACTCCGTTTATCATGTAATAAAATTCGTTTAAATTTATAATTAAACAAACTAACGTGTGAAGTTTGACATATACTTCTTACGGTACTCCTACTAAACCTCATTAGATGATCTTGTAATCTCGGTATTTGGTTTATAAGAACTTATAATTTATTTGGAATGATGATACTACTACACCTATGAGAGGTTCACCCAATGTTTTAAAATTCGTAAGTATCCTCAATCGAAGTCCTTTTATCATGTAATAAACCTCGTTTAAATTTATAATTAAACAAACTAACGTATAAAGTTTGACAAATACTTCATACGGTACTCCTACAAAACCTTATTACATGATCTTGTAATCTTGGTATTTGATTTATTACAACTTATAATTTATGTCGTATAATGCTAGTACATCTATGAGAGGTTCACACGATGTCTTCTAATTCGTAAGTATCATTAGTAGAACTCCGTTTATCATGTAATAAAATTCGTTTAAATTTATAATTAAACAAACTAACGTGTGAAGTTTGACATATACTTCTTACGGTACTCCTACTAAACCTCATTATATGATCTTGTAATCTCGGTATTTGGTTTATAAGAACTTATAATTTATTTGGAATGATGATACTACTACACCTATGAGAGGTTCACCCAATGTTTTAAAATTCGTAAGTATCCTCAATCGAAGTCCTTTTATCATGTAATAAACGTCGTTTAAATTTATAATTAAACAAACTAACGTATAAAGTTTGACAAATACTTCATACGGTACTCCTACAAAACCTTATTACATGATCTTGTAATCTTGGTATTTGATTTATTACAACTTATAATTTATGTCGTATAATGCTAGTACATCTATGAGAGGTTCACACGATGTCTTCTAATTCGTAAGTATCATTAGTAGAACTCCGTTTATCATGTAATAAAATTCGTTTAAATTTATAATTAAACAAACTAACGTGTGAAGTTTGACATATACTTCTTACGGTACTCCTACTAAACCTCATTAGATGATCTTGTAATCTCGGTATTTGGTTTGTAAGAACTTATAATTTATTTGGAATGATGATACTACTACACCTATGAGAGGTTCACCCAATGTTTTAAAATTCGTAAGTATCCTCAATCGAAGTCCTTTTATCATGTAATAAACGTCGTTTAAATTTATAATTAAACAAACTAACGTATAAAGTTTGACAAATACTTCATACGGTACTCCTACAAAACCTTATTACATGATCTTGTAATCTTGGTATTTGATTTATTACAACTTATAATTTATGTCGTATAATGCTAGTACATCTATGAGAGGTTCACACGATGTCTTCTAATTCGTAAGTATCATTAGTAGAACTCCGTTTATCATGTAATAAAATTCGTTTAAATTTATAATTAAACAAACTAACGTGTGAAGTTTGACATATACTTCTTACGGTACTCCTACTAAACCTCATTAGATGATCTTGTAATCTCGGTATTTGGTTTATAAGAACTTATAATTTATTTGGAATGATCATACTACTACACCTATGAGAGGTTCACCCAATGTTTTAAAATTCGTAAGTATCCTCAATCGAAGTCCTTTTATCATGTAATAAACGTCGTTTAAATTTATAATTAAACAAACTAACGTATAAAGTTTGACAAATACTTCATACGGTACTCCTACAAAACCTTATTACATGATCTTGTAATCTTGGTATTTGATTTATTACAACTTATAATTTATGTCGTATAATGCTAGTACATCTATGAGAGGTTCACACGATGTCTTCTAATTCGTAAGTATCATTAGTAGAACTCCGTTTATCATGTAATAAAATTCGTTTAAATTTATAATTAAACAAACTAACGTGTGAAGTTTGACATATACTTCTTACGGTACTCCTACTAAACCTCATTAGATGATCTTGTAATCTCGGTATTTGGTTTGTAAGAACTTATAATTTATTTGGAATGATGATACTACTACACCTATGAGAGGTTCACCCAATGTTTTAAAATTCGTAAGTATCCTCAATCGAAGTCCTTTTATCATGTAATAAACGTCGTTTAAATTTATAATTAAACAAACTAACGTATAAAGTTTGACAAATACTTCATACGGTACTCCTACAAAACCTTATTACATGATCTTGTAATCTTGGTATTTGATTTATTACAACTTATAATTTATGTCGTATAATGCTAGTACATCTATGAGAGGTTCACACGATGTCTTCTAATTCGTAAGTATCATTAGTAGAACTCCGTTTATCATGTAATAAAATTCGTTTAAATTTATAATTAAACAAACTAACGTGTGAAGTTTGACATATACTTCTTACGGTACTCCTACTAAACCTCATTAGATGATCTTGTAATCTCGGTATTTGGTTTATAAGAACTTATAATTTATTTGGAATGATCATACTACTACACCTATGAGAGGTTCACCCAATGTTTTAAAATTCGTAAGTATCCTCAATCGAAGTCCTTTTATCATGTAATAAACGTCGTTTAAATTTATAATTAAACAAACTAACGTATAAAGTTTGACAAATACTTCATACGGTACTCCTACAAAACCTTATTACATGATCTTGTAATCTTGGTATTTGATTTATTACAACTTATAATTTATGTCGTATAATGCTAGTACATCTATGAGAGGTTCACACGATGTCTTCTAATTCGTAAGTATCATTAGTAGAACTCCGTTTATCATGTAATAAAATTCGTTTAAATTTATAATTAAACAAACTAACGTGTGAAGTTTGACATATACTTCTTACGGTACTCCTACTAAACCTCATTAGATGATCTTGTAATCTCGGTATTTGGTTTATAAGAACTTATAATTTATTTGGAATGATCATACTACTACACCTATGAGAGGTTCACCCAATGTTTTAAAATTCGTAAGTATCCTCAATCGAAGTCCTTTTATCATGTAATAAACCTCGTTTAAATTTATAATTAAACAAACTAACGTATAAAGTTTGACAAATACTTCATACGGTACTCCTACAAAACCTTATTACATGATCTTGTAATCTTGGTATTTGATTTATTACAACTTATAATTTATGGCGTATAATGCTAGTACATCTATGAGAGGTTCACACGATGTCTTCTAATTCGTAAGTATCATTAGTAGAACTCCGTTTATCATGTAATAAAATTCGTTTAAATTTATAATTAAACAAACTAACGTGTGAAGTTTGACATATACTTCTTACGGTACTCCTACTAAACCTCATTAGATGATCTTGTAATCTCGGTATTTGGTTTGTAAGAACTTATAATTTATTTGGAATGATGATACTACTACACCTATGAGAGGTTCACCCAATGTTTTAAAATTCGTAAGTATCCTCAATCGAAGTCCTTTTATCATGTAATAAACGTCGTTTAAATTTATAATTAAACAAACTAACGTATAAAGTTTGACAAATACTTCATACGGTACTCCTACAAAACCTTATTACATGATCTTGTAATCTTGGTATTTGATTTATTACAACTTATAATTTATGTCGTATAATGCTAGTACATCTATGAGAGGTTCACACGATGTCTTCTAATTCGTAAGTATCATTAGTAGAACTCCGTTTATCATGTAATAAAATTCGTTTAAATTTATAATTAAACAAACTAACGTGTGAAGTTTGACATATACTTCTTACGGTACTCCTACTAAACCTCATTAGATGATCTTGTAATCTCGGTATTTGGTTTATAAGAACTTATAATTTATTTGGAATGATGATACTACTACACCTATGAGAGGTTCACCCAATGTTTTAAAATTCGTAAGTATCCTCAATCGAAGTCCTTTTATCATGTAATAAACCTCGTTTAAATTTATAATTAAACAAACTAACGTATAAAGTTTGACAAATACTTCATACGGTACTCCTACAAAACCTTATTACATGATCTTGTAATCTTGGTATTTGATTTATTACAACTTCTAATTTATGTCGTATAATGCTAGTACATCTATGAGAGGTTCACACGATGTCTTCTAATTCGTAAGTATCATTAGTAGAACTCCGTTTATCATGTAATAAAATTCGTTTAAATTTATAATTAAACAAACTAACGTGTGAAGTTTGACATATACTTCTTACGGTACTCCTACTAAACCTCATTAGATGATCTTGTAATCTCGGTATTTGGTTTATAAGAACTTATAATTTATTTGGAATGATGATACTACTACACCTATGAGAGGTTCACCCAATGTTTTAAAATTCGTAAGTATCCTCAATCGAAGTCCTTTTATCATGTAATAAACGTCGTTTAAATTTATAATTAAACAAACTAACGTATAAAGTTTGACAAATACTTCATACGGTACTCCTACAAAACCTTATTACATGATCTTGTAATCTTGGTATTTGATTTATTACAACTTCTAATTTATGTCGTATAATGCTAGTACATCTATTAGAGGTTCACACGATGTCTTCTAATTCGTAAGTATCATTAGTAGAACTCCGTTTATCATGTAATAAAATTCGTTTAAATTTATAATTAAACAAACTAACGTGTGAAGTTTGACATATACTTCTTACGGTACTCCTACTAAACCTCATTAGATGATCTTGTAATCTCGGTATTTGGTTTGTAAGAACTTATAATTTATTTGGAATGATGATACTACTACACCTATGAGAGGTTCACCCAATGTTTTAAAATTCGTAAGTATCCTCAATCGAAGTCCTTTTATCATGTAATAAACGTCGTTTAAATATATAATTAAACAAACTAACGTATAAAGTTTGACAAATACTTCATACGGTACTCCTACAAAACCTTATTACATGATCTTGTAATCTTGGTATTTGATTTATTACAACTTATAATTTATGTCGTATAATGCTAGTACATCTATGAGAGGTTCACACGATGTCTTCTAATTCGTAAGTATCATTAGTAGAACTCCGTTTATCATGTAATAAAATTCGTTTAAATTTATAATTAAACAAACTAACGTGTGAAGTTTGACATATACTTCTTACGGTACTCCTACTAAACCTCATTAGATGATCTTGTAATCTCGGTATTTGGTTTATAAGAACTTATAATTTATTTGGAATGATGATACTACTACACCTATGAGAGGTTCACCCAATGTTTTAAAATTCGTAAGTATCCTCAATCGAAGTCCTTTTATCATGTAATAAACGTCGTTTAAATTTATAATTAAACAAACTAACGTATAAAGTTTGACAAATACTTCATACGGTACTCCTACAAAACCTTATTACATGATCTTGTAATCTTGGTATTTGATTTATTACAACTTCTAATTTATGTCGTATAATGCTAGTACATCTATGAGAGGTTCACACGATGTCTTCTAATTCGTAAGTATCATTAGTAGAACTCCGTTTATCATGTAATAAAATTCGTTTAAATTTATAATTAAACAAACTAACGTGTGAAGTTTGACATATACTTCTTACGGTACTCCTACTAAACCTCATTAGATGATCTTGTAATCTCGGTATTTGGTTTGTAAGAACTTATAATTTATTTGGAATGATGATACTACTACACCTATGAGAGGTTCACCCAATGTTTTAAAATTCGTAAGTATCCTCAATCGAAGTCCTTTTATCATGTAATAAACGTCGTTTAAATTTATAATTAAACAAACTAACGTATAAAGTTTGACAAATACTTCATACGGTACTCCTACAAAACCTTATTACATGATCTTGTAATCTTGGTATTTGATTTATTACAACTTCTAATTTATGTCGTATAATGCTAGTACATCTATGAGAGGTTCACACGATGTCTTCTAATTCGTAAGTATCATTAGTAGAACTCCGTTTATCATGTAATAAAATTCGTTTAAATTTATAATTAAACAAACTAACGTGTGAAGTTTGACATATACTTCTTACGGTACTCCTACTAAACCTCATTAGATGATCTTGTAATCTCGGTATTTGGTTTATAAGAACTTATAATTTATTTGGAATGATGATACTACTACGCCTATGAGAGGTTCACCCAATGTTTTAAAATTCGTAAGTATCCTCAATCGAAGTCCTTTTATCATGTAATAAACGTCGTTTAAATTTATAATTAAACAAACTAACGTATAAAGTTTGACAAATACTTCATACGGTACTCCTACAAAACCTTATTACATGATCTTGTAATCTTGGTATTTGATTTATTACAACTTCTAATTTATGTCGTATAATGCTAGTACATCTATGAGAGGTTCACACGATGTCTTCTAATTCGTAAGTATCATTAGTAGAACTCCGTTTATCATGTAATAAAATTCGTTTAAATTTATAATTAAACAAACTAACGTGTGAAGTTTGACATATACTTCTTACGGTACTCCTACTAAACCTCATTAGATGATCTTGTAATCTCGGTATTTGGTTTGTAAGAACTTATAATTTATTTGGAATGATGATACTACTACACCTATGAGAGGTTCACCCAATGTTTTAAAATTCGTAAGTATCCTCAATCGAAGTCCTTTTATCATGTAATAAACGTCGTTTAAATTTATAATTAAACAAACTAACGTATAAAGTTTGACAAATACTTCATACGGTACTCCTACAAAACCTTCTTATTACATGATCTTGTAATCTTGGTATTTGATTTATTACAACTTATAATTTATGGCGTATAATGCTAGTACATCTATGAGAGGTTCACACGATGTCTTCTAATTCGTAAGTATCATTAGTAGAACTCCGTTTATCATGTAATAAAATTCGTTTAAATTTATAATTAAACAAACTAACGTGTGAAGTTTGACATATACTTCTTACGGTACTCCTACTAAACCTCATTAGATGATCTTGTAATCTCGGTATTTGGTTTATAAGAACTTATAATTTATTTGGAATGATGATACTACTACACCTATGAGAGGTTCACCCAATGTTTTAAAATTCGTAAGTATCCTCAATCGAAGTCCTTTTATCATGTAATAAACCTCGTTTAAATTTATAATTAAACAAACTAACGTATAAAGTTTGACAAATACTTCATACGGTACTCCTACAAAACCTTATTACATGATCTTGTAATCTTGGTATTTGATTTATTACAACTTATAATTTATGTCGTATAATGCTAGTACATCTATGAGAGGTTCACACGATGTCTTCTAATTCGTAAGTATCATTAGTAGAACTCCGTTTATCATGTAATAAAATTCGTTTAAATTTATAATTAAACAAACTAACGTGTGAAGTTTGACATATACTTCTTACGGTACTCCTACTAAACCTCATTAGATGATCTTGTAATCTCGGTATTTGGTTTATAAGAACTTATAATTTATTTGGAATGATGATACTACTACACCTATGAGAGGTTCACCCAATGTTTTAAAATTCGTAAGTATCCTCAATCGAAGTCCTTTTATCATGTAATAAACGTCGTTTAAATTTATAATTAAACAAACTAACGTGTGAAGTTTGACATATACTTCTTACGGTACTCCTACTAAACCTCATTAGATGATCTTGTAATCTCGGTATTTGGTTTGTAAGAACTTATAATTTATTTGGAATGATGATACTACTACACCTATGAGAGGTTCACCCAATGTTTTAAAATTCGTAAGTATCCTCAATCGAAGTCCTTTTATCATGTAATAAACGTCGTTTAAATTTATAATTAAACAAACTAACGTATAAAGTTTGACAAATACTTCATACGGTACTCCTACAAATCCTTATTACATGATCTTGTAATCTTGGTATTTGATTTATTACAACTTCTAATTTATGTCGTATAATGCTAGTACATCTATGAGAGGTTCACACGATGTCTTCTAATTCGTAAGTATCATTAGTAGAACTCCGTTTATCATGTAATAAAATTCGTTTAAATTTATAATTAAACAAACTAACGTGTGAAGTTTGACATATACTTCTTACGGTACTCCTACTAAACCTCATTAGATGATCTTGTAATCTCGGTATTTGGTTTATAAGAACTTATAATTTATTTGGAATGATGATACTACTACGCCTATGAGAGGTTCACCCAATGTTTTAAAATTCGTAAGTATCCTCAATCGAAGTCCTTTTATCATGTAATAAACGTCGTTTAAATTTATAATTAAACAAACTAACGTATAAAGTTTGACAAATACTTCATACGGTACTCCTACAAAACCTTATTACATGATCTTGTAATCTTGGTATTTGATTTATTACAACTTCTAATTTATGTCGTATAATGCTAGTACATCTATGAGAGGTTCACACGATGTCTTCTAATTCGTAAGTATCATTAGTAGAACTCCGTTTATCATGTAATAAAATTCGTTTAAATTTATAATTAAACAAACTAACGTGTGAAGTTTGACATATACTTCTTACGGTACTCCTACTAAACCTCATTAGATGATCTTGTAATCTCGGTATTTGGTTTGTAAGAACTTATAATTTATTTGGAATGATGATACTACTACACCTATGAGAGGTTCACCCAATGTTTTAAAATTCGTAAGTATCCTCAATCGAAGTCCTTTTATCATGTAATAAACGTCGTTTAAATTTATAATTAAACAAACTAACGTATAAAGTTTGACAAATACTTCATACGGTACTCCTACAAAACCTTATTACATGATCTTGTAATCTTGGTATTTGATTTATTACAACTTATAATTTATGTCGTATAATGCTAGTACATCTATGAGAGGTTCACACGATGTCTTCTAATTCGTAAGTATCATTAGTAGAACTCCGTTTATCATGTAATAAAATTCGTTTAAATTTATAATTAAACAAACTAACGTGTGAAGTTTGACATATACTTCTTACGGTACTCCTACTAAACCTCATTAGATGATCTTGTAATCTCGGTATTTGGTTTATAAGAACTTATAATTTATTTGGAATGATCATACTACTACACCTATGAGAGGTTCACCCAATGTTTTAAAATTCGTAAGTATCCTCAATCGAAGTCCTTTTATCATGTAATAAACCTCGTTTAAATTTATAATTAAACAAACTAACGTATAAAGTTTGACAAATACTTCATACGGTACTCCTACAAAACCTTATTACATGATCTTGTAATCTTGGTATTTGATTTATTACAACTTATAATTTATGGCGTATAATGCTAGTACATCTATGAGAGGTTCACACGATGTCTTCTAATTCGTAAGTATCATTAGTAGAACTCCGTTTATCATGTAATAAAATTCGTTTAAATTTATAATTAAACAAACTAACGTGTGAAGTTTGACATATACTTCTTACGGTACTCCTACTAAACCTCATTAGATGATCTTGTAATCTCGGTATTTGGTTTATAAGAACTTATAATTTATTTGGAATGATGATACTACTACACCTATGAGAGGTTCACCCAATGTTTTAAAATTCGTAAGTATCCTCAATCGAAGTCCTTTTATCATGTAATAAACCTCGTTTAAATTTATAATTAAACAAACTAACGTATAAAGTTTGACAAATACTTCATACGGTACTCCTACAAAACCTTATTACATGATCTTGTAATCTTGGTATTTGATTTATTACAACTTATAATTTATGTCGTATAATGCTAGTACATCTATGAGAGGTTCACACGATGTCTTCTAATTCGTAAGTATCATTAGTAGAACTCCGTTTATCATGTAATAAAATTCGTTTAAATTTATAATTAAACAAACTAACGTGTGAAGTTTGACATATACTTCTTACGGTACTCCTACTAAACCTCATTAGA
Source organism: Chamaenerion angustifolium (assembly GCA_946814005.1). NCBI lineage: Eukaryota > Viridiplantae > Streptophyta > Magnoliopsida > Myrtales > Onagraceae > Chamaenerion > Chamaenerion angustifolium. The sequence goes on from OX328272.1 coordinate 21,809,373, forward strand.
TGATCTTGTAATCTCGGTATTTGGTTTATAAGAACTTATAATTTATTTGGAATGATGATACTTCTACACCTATGAGAGGTTCACCCAATGTTTTAAAATTCGTAAGTATCCTCAATCGAAGTCCTTTTATCATGTAATAAACCTCGTTTAAATTTATAATTAAACAAACTAACGTATAAAGTTTGACAAATACTTCATACGGTACTCCTACAAAACCTTATTACATGATCTTGTAATCTTGGTATTTGATTTATTACAACTTATAATTTATGTCGTATAATGCTAGTACATTTATGAGAGGTTCACACGATGTCTTCTAATTCGTAAGTATCATTAGTAGAACTCCGTTTATCATGTAATAAAATTCGTTTAAATTTATAATTAAACAAACTAACGTGTGAAGTTTGACATATACTTCTTACGGTACTCCTACTAAACCTCATTAGATGATCTTGTAATCTCGGTATTTGGTTTATAAGAACTTATAATTTATTTGGAATGATGTAGACCTATGAGAGGTTCACCCAATGTTTTAAAATTCGTAAGTATCCTCAATCGAAGTCCTTTTATCATGTAATAAACGTCGTTTAAATTTATAATTAAACAAACTAACGTATAAAGTTTGACAAATACTTCATACGGTACTCCTACAAAACCTTATTACATGATCTTGTAATCTTGGTATTTGATTTATTACAACTAATAATTTATGTCGTATAATGCTAGTACATCTATGAGAGGTTCACACGATGTCTTGTAATTCGTAAGTATCATTAGTAGAACTCCGTTTATCATGTAATAAAATTCGTTTAAATTTATAACTAAACAAACTAACGTGTGAAGTTTGACATATACTTCTTACGGTACTCCTACTAAACCTCATTAGATGATCTTGTAATCTCGGTATTTGGTTTATAAGAACTTATAATTTATTTGGAATGATGATACTACTACACCTATGAGAGGTTCACCCAATGTTTTAAAATTCGTAAGTATCCTCAATCGAAGTCCTTTTATCATGTAATAAACCTCGTTTAAATTTATAATTAAACAAACTAACGTATAAAGTTTGACAAATACTTCATACGGTACTCCTACAAAACCTTATTACATGATCTTGTAATCTTGGTATTTGATTTATTACAACTTCTAATTTATGTCGTATAATGCTAGTACATCTATTAGAGGTTCACACGATGTCTTCTAATTCGTAAGTATCATTAGTAGAACTCCGTTTATCATGTAATAAAATTCGTTTAAATTTATAATTAAACAAACTAACGTGTGAAGTTTGACATATACTTCTTACGGTACTCCTACTAAACCTCATTAGATGATCTTGTAATCTCGGTATTTGGTTTATAAGAACTTATAATTTATTTGGAATGATGATACTACTACACCTATGAGAGGTTCACCCAATGTTTTAAAATTCGTAAGTATCCTCAATCGAAGTCCTTTTATCATGTAATAAACGTCGTTTAAATTTATAATTAAACAAACTAACGTATAAAGTTTGACAAATACTTCATACGGTACTCCTACAAAACCTTATTACATGATCTTGTAATCTTGGTATTTGATTTATTACAACTTATAATTTATGTCGTATAATGCTAGTACATCTATGAGAGGTTCACACGATGTCTTGTAATTCGTAAGTATCATTAGTAGAACTCCGTTTATCATGTAATAAATTTCGTTTAAATTTATAATTAAACAAACTAACGTGTGAAGTTTGACATATACTTCTTACGGTACTCCTACTAAACCTCATTAGATGATCTTGTAATCTCGGTATTTGGTTTATAAGAACTTATAATTTATTTGGAATGATGATACTACTACACCTATGAGAGGTTCACCCAATGTTTTAAAATTCGTAAGTATCCTCAATCGAAGTCCTTTTATCATGTAATAAACCTCGTTTAAATTTATAATTAAACAAACTAACGTATAAAGTTTGACAAATACTTCATACGGTACTCCTACAAAACCTTATTACATGATCTTGTAATCTTGGTATTTGATTTATTACAACTTATAATTTATGTCGTATAATGCTAGTACATCTATGAGAGGTTCACACGATGTCTTCTAATTCGTAAGTATCATTAGTAGAACTCCGTTTATCATGTAATAAAATTCGTTTAAATTTATAATTAAACAAACTAACGTGTGAAGTTTGACATATACTTCTTACGGTACTCCTACTAAACCTCATTAGATGATCTTGTAATCTCGGTATTTGGTTTATAAGAACTTATAATTTATTTGGAATGATCATACTACTACACCTATGAGAGGTTCACCCAATGTTTTAAAATTCGTAAGTATCCTCAATCGAAGTCCTTTTATCATGTAATAAACCTCGTTTAAATTTATAATTAAACAAACTAACGTATAAAGTTTGACAAATACTTCATACGGTACTCCTACAAAACCTTATTACATGATCTTGTAATCTTGGTATTTGATTTATTACAACTTATAATTTATGGCGTATAATGCTAGTACATCTATGAGAGGTTCACACGATGTCTTCTAATTCGTAAGTATCATTAGTAGAACTCCGTTTATCATGTAATAAAATTCGTTTAAATTTATAATTAAACAAACTAACGTGTGAAGTTTGACATATACTTCTTACGGTACTCCTACTAAACCTCATTAGATGATCTTGTAATCTCGGTATTTGGTTTATAAGAACTTATAATTTATTTGGAATGATGATACTACTACACCTATGAGAGGTTCACCCAATGTTTTAAAATTCGTAAGTATCCTCAATCGAAGTCCTTTTATCATGTAATAAACCTCGTTTAAATTTATAATTAAACAAACTAACGTATAAAGTTTGACAAATACTTCATACGGTACTCCTACAAAACCTTATTACATGATCTTGTAATCTTGGTATTTGATTTATTACAACTTATAATTTATGTCGTATAATGCTAGTACATCTATGAGAGGTTCACACGATGTCTTCTAATTCGTAAGTATCATTAGTAGAACTCCGTTTATCATGTAATAAAATTCGTTTAAATTTATAATTAAACAAACTAACGTGTGAAGTTTGACATATACTTCTTACGGTACTCCTACTAAACCTCATTAGATGATCTTGTAATCTCGGTATTTGGTTTATAAGAACTTATAATTTATTTGGAATGATGATACTTCTACACCTATGAGAGGTTCACCCAATGTTTTAAAATTCGTAAGTATCCTCAATCGAAGTCCTTTTATCATGTAATAAACCTCGTTTAAATTTATAATTAAACAAACTAACGTATAAAGTTTGACAAATACTTCATACGGTACTCCTACAAAACCTTATTACATGATCTTGTAATCTTGGTATTTGATTTATTACAACTTATAATTTATGTCGTATAATGCTAGTACATTTATGAGAGGTTCACACGATGTCTTCTAATTCGTAAGTATCATTAGTAGAACTCCGTTTATCATGTAATAAAATTCGTTTAAATTTATAATTAAACAAACTAACGTGTGAAGTTTGACATATACTTCTTACGGTACTCCTACTAAACCTCATTAGATGATCTTGTAATCTCGGTATTTGGTTTATAAGAACTTATAATTTATTTGGAATGATGTAGACCTATGAGAGGTTCACCCAATGTTTTAAAATTCGTAAGTATCCTCAATCGAAGTCCTTTTATCATGTAATAAACGTCGTTTAAATTTATAATTAAACAAACTAACGTATAAAGTTTGACAAATACTTCATACGGTACTCCTACAAAACCTTATTACATGATCTTGTAATCTTGGTATTTGATTTATTACAACTAATAATTTATGTCGTATAATGCTAGTACATCTATGAGAGGTTCACACGATGTCTTGTAATTCGTAAGTATCATTAGTAGAACTCCGTTTATCATGTAATAAAATTCGTTTAAATTTATAACTAAACAAACTAACGTGTGAAGTTTGACATATACTTCTTACGGTACTCCTACTAAACCTCATTAGATGATCTTGTAATCTCGGTATTTGGTTTATAAGAACTTATAATTTATTTGGAATGATGATACTACTACACCTATGAGAGGTTCACCCAATGTTTTAAAATTCGTAAGTATCCTCAATCGAAGTCCTTTTATCATGTAATAAACCTCGTTTAAATTTATAATTAAACAAACTAACGTATAAAGTTTGACAAATACTTCATACGGTACTCCTACAAAACCTTATTACATGATCTTGTAATCTTGGTATTTGATTTATTACAACTTCTAATTTATGTCGTATAATGCTAGTACATCTATTAGAGGTTCACACGATGTCTTCTAATTCGTAAGTATCATTAGTAGAACTCCGTTTATCATGTAATAAAATTCGTTTAAATTTATAATTAAACAAACTAACGTGTGAAGTTTGACATATACTTCTTACGGTACTCCTACTAAACCTCATTAGATGATCTTGTAATCTCGGTATTTGGTTTATAAGAACTTATAATTTATTTGGAATGATGATACTACTACACCTATGAGAGGTTCACCCAATGTTTTAAAATTCGTAAGTATCCTCAATCGAAGTCCTTTTATCATGTAATAAACGTCGTTTAAATTTATAATTAAACAAACTAACGTATAAAGTTTGACAAATACTTCATACGGTACTCCTACAAAACCTTATTACATGATCTTGTAATCTTGGTATTTGATTTATTACAACTTATAATTTATGTCGTATAATGCTAGTACATCTATGAGAGGTTCACACGATGTCTTGTAATTCGTAAGTATCATTAGTAGAACTCCGTTTATCATGTAATAAATTTCGTTTAAATTTATAATTAAACAAACTAACGTGTGAAGTTTGACATATACTTCTTACGGTACTCCTACTAAACCTCATTAGATGATCTTGTAATCTCGGTATTTGGTTTATAAGAACTTATAATTTATTTGGAATGATGATACTACTACACCTATGAGAGGTTCACCCAATGTTTTAAAATTCGTAAGTATCCTCAATCGAAGTCCTTTTATCATGTAATAAACCTCGTTTAAATTTATAATTAAACAAACTAACGTATAAAGTTTGACAAATACTTCATACGGTACTCCTACAAAACCTTATTACATGATCTTGTAATCTTGGTATTTGATTTATTACAACTTATAATTTATGTCGTATAATGCTAGTACATCTATGAGAGGTTCACACGATGTCTTCTAATTCGTAAGTATCATTAGTAGAACTCCGTTTATCATGTAATAAAATTCGTTTAAATTTATAATTAAACAAACTAACGTGTGAAGTTTGACATATACTTCTTACGGTACTCCTACTAAACCTCATTAGATGATCTTGTAATCTCGGTATTTGGTTTATAAGAACTTATAATTTATTTGGAATGATCATACTACTACACCTATGAGAGGTTCACCCAATGTTTTAAAATTCGTAAGTATCCTCAATCGAAGTCCTTTTATCATGTAATAAACCTCGTTTAAATTTATAATTAAACAAACTAACGTATAAAGTTTGACAAATACTTCATACGGTACTCCTACAAAACCTTATTACATGATCTTGTAATCTTGGTATTTGATTTATTACAACTTATAATTTATGGCGTATAATGCTAGTACATCTATGAGAGGTTCACACGATGTCTTCTAATTCGTAAGTATCATTAGTAGAACTCCGTTTATCATGTAATAAAATTCGTTTAAATTTATAATTAAACAAACTAACGTGTGAAGTTTGACATATACTTCTTACGGTACTCCTACTAAACCTCATTAGATGATCTTGTAATCTCGGTATTTGGTTTATAAGAACTTATAATTTATTTGGAATGATGATACTACTACACCTATGAGAGGTTCACCCAATGTTTTAAAATTCGTAAGTATCCTCAATCGAAGTCCTTTTATCATGTAATAAACCTCGTTTAAATTTATAATTAAACAAACTAACGTATAAAGTTTGACAAATACTTCATACGGTACTCCTACAAAACCTTATTACATGATCTTGTAATCTTGGTATTTGATTTATTACAACTTATAATTTATGTCGTATAATGCTAGTACATCTATGAGAGGTTCACACGATGTCTTCTAATTCGTAAGTATCATTAGTAGAACTCCGTTTATCATGTAATAAAATTCGTTTAAATTTATAATTAAACAAACTAACGTGTGAAGTTTGACATATACTTCTTACGGTACTCCTACTAAACCTCATTAGATGATCTTGTAATCTCGGTATTTGGTTTATAAGAACTTATAATTTATTTGGAATGATGATACTTCTACACCTATGAGAGGTTCACCCAATGTTTTAAAATTCGTAAGTATCCTCAATCGAAGTCCTTTTATCATGTAATAAACCTCGTTTAAATTTATAATTAAACAAACTAACGTATAAAGTTTGACAAATACTTCATACGGTACTCCTACAAAACCTTATTACATGATCTTGTAATCTTGGTATTTGATTTATTACAACTTATAATTTATGTCGTATAATGCTAGTACATTTATGAGAGGTTCACACGATGTCTTCTAATTCGTAAGTATCATTAGTAGAACTCCGTTTATCATGTAATAAAATTCGTTTAAATTTATAATTAAACAAACTAACGTGTGAAGTTTGACATATACTTCTTACGGTACTCCTACTAAACCTCATTAGATGATCTTGTAATCTCGGTATTTGGTTTATAAGAACTTATAATTTATTTGGAATGATGTAGACCTATGAGAGGTTCACCCAATGTTTTAAAATTCGTAAGTATCCTCAATCGAAGTCCTTTTATCATGTAATAAACGTCGTTTAAATTTATAATTAAACAAACTAACGTATAAAGTTTGACAAATACTTCATACGGTACTCCTACAAAACCTTATTACATGATCTTGTAATCTTGGTATTTGATTTATTACAACTAATAATTTATGTCGTATAATGCTAGTACATCTATGAGAGGTTCACACGATGTCTTGTAATTCGTAAGTATCATTAGTAGAACTCCGTTTATCATGTAATAAAATTCGTTTAAATTTATAACTAAACAAACTAACGTGTGAAGTTTGACATATACTTCTTACGGTACTCCTACTAAACCTCATTAGATGATCTTGTAATCTCGGTATTTGGTTTATAAGAACTTATAATTTATTTGGAATGATGATACTACTACACCTATGAGAGGTTCACCCAATGTTTTAAAATTCGTAAGTATCCTCAATCGAAGTCCTTTTATCATGTAATAAACCTCGTTTAAATTTATAATTAAACAAACTAACGTATAAAGTTTGACAAATACTTCATACGGTACTCCTACAAAACCTTATTACATGATCTTGTAATCTTGGTATTTGATTTATTACAACTTCTAATTTATGTCGTATAATGCTAGTACATCTATTAGAGGTTCACACGATGTCTTCTAATTCGTAAGTATCATTAGTAGAACTCCGTTTATCATGTAATAAAATTCGTTTAAATTTATAATTAAACAAACTAACGTGTGAAGTTTGACATATACTTCTTACGGTACTCCTACTAAACCTCATTAGATGATCTTGTAATCTCGGTATTTGGTTTATAAGAACTTATAATTTATTTGGAATGATGATACTACTACACCTATGAGAGGTTCACCCAATGTTTTAAAATTCGTAAGTATCCTCAATCGAAGTCCTTTTATCATGTAATAAACGTCGTTTAAATTTATAATTAAACAAACTAACGTATAAAGTTTGACAAATACTTCATACGGTACTCCTACAAAACCTTATTACATGATCTTGTAATCTTGGTATTTGATTTATTACAACTTATAATTTATGTCGTATAATGCTAGTACATCTATGAGAGGTTCACACGATGTCTTGTAATTCGTAAGTATCATTAGTAGAACTCCGTTTATCATGTAATAAATTTCGTTTAAATTTATAATTAAACAAACTAACGTGTGAAGTTTGACATATACTTCTTACGGTACTCCTACTAAACCTCATTAGATGATCTTGTAATCTCGGTATTTGGTTTATAAGAACTTATAATTTATTTGGAATGATGATACTACTACACCTATGAGAGGTTCACCCAATGTTTTAAAATTCGTAAGTATCCTCAATCGAAGTCCTTTTATCATGTAATAAACCTCGTTTAAATTTATAATTAAACAAACTAACGTATAAAGTTTGACAAATACTTCATACGGTACTCCTACAAAACCTTATTACATGATCTTGTAATCTTGGTATTTGATTTATTACAACTTATAATTTATGTCGTATAATGCTAGTACATCTATGAGAGGTTCACACGATGTCTTCTAATTCGTAAGTATCATTAGTAGAACTCCGTTTATCATGTAATAAAATTCGTTTAAATTTATAATTAAACAAACTAACGTGTGAAGTTTGACATATACTTCTTACGGTACTCCTACTAAACCTCATTAGATGATCTTGTAATCTCGGTATTTGGTTTATAAGAACTTATAATTTATTTGGAATGATCATACTACTACACCTATGAGAGGTTCACCCAATGTTTTAAAATTCGTAAGTATCCTCAATCGAAGTCCTTTTATCATGTAATAAACCTCGTTTAAATTTATAATTAAACAAACTAACGTATAAAGTTTGACAAATACTTCATACGGTACTCCTACAAAACCTTATTACATGATCTTGTAATCTTGGTATTTGATTTATTACAACTTATAATTTATGGCGTATAATGCTAGTACATCTATGAGAGGTTCACACGATGTCTTCTAATTCGTAAGTATCATTAGTAGAACTCCGTTTATCATGTAATAAAATTCGTTTAAATTTATAATTAAACAAACTAACGTGTGAAGTTTGACATATACTTCTTACGGTACTCCTACTAAACCTCATTAGATGATCTTGTAATCTCGGTATTTGGTTTATAAGAACTTATAATTTATTTGGAATGATGATACTACTACACCTATGAGAGGTTCACCCAATGTTTTAAAATTCGTAAGTATCCTCAATCGAAGTCCTTTTATCATGTAATAAACCTCGTTTAAATTTATAATTAAACAAACTAACGTATAAAGTTTGACAAATACTTCATACGGTACTCCTACAAAACCTTATTACATGATCTTGTAATCTTGGTATTTGATTTATTACAACTTATAATTTATGTCGTATAATGCTAGTACATCTATGAGAGGTTCACACGATGTCTTGTAATTCGTAAGTATCATTAGTAGAACTCTGTTTATCATGTAATAAATTTCGTTTAAATTTATAATTAAACAAACTAACGTGTGAAGTTTGACATATACTTCTTACGGTACTCCTACTAAACCTCATTAGATGATCTTGTAATCTCGGTATTTGGTTTATAAGAACTTATAATTTATTTGGAATGATGATACTACTACACCTATGAGAGGTTCACCCAATGTTTTAAAATTCGTAAGTATCCTCAATCGAAGTCCTTTTATCATGTAATAAACCTCGTTTAAATTTATAATTAAACAAACTAACGTATAAAGTTTGACAAATACTTCATACGGTACTCCTACAAAACCTTATTACATGATCTTGTAATCTTGGTATTTGATTTATTACAACTTATAATTTATGTCGTATAATGCTAGTACATCTATGAGAGGTTCACACGATGTCTTCTAATTCGTAAGTATCATTAGTAGAACTCCGTTTATCATGTAATAAAATTCGTTTAAATTTATAATTAAACAAACTAACGTGTGAAGTTTGACATATACTTCTTACGGTACTCCTACTAAACCTCATTAGATGATCTTGTAATCTCGGTATTTGGTTTATAAGAACTTATAATTTATTTGGAATGATCATACTATTACACCTATGAGAGGTTCACCCAATGTTTTAAAATTCGTAAGTATCCTCAATTGAAGTCCTTTTATCATGTAATAAACCTCGTTTAAATTTATAATTAAACAAACTAACGTATAAAGTTTGACAAATACTTCATACGGTACTCCTACAAAACCTTATTACATGAACTTGTAATCCTGGTATTTGATTTATTACAACTTATAATTTATGGCGTATAATGCTAGTACATCTATGAGAGGTTCACACGATGTCTTCTAATTCGTAAGTATCATTAGTAGAACTCCGTTTATCATGTAATAAAATTCGTTTAAATTTATAATTAAACAAACTAACGTGTGAAGTTTGACATATACTTCTTACGGTACTCCTACTAAACCTCATTAGATGATCTTGTAATCTCGGTATTTGGTTTATAAGAACTTATAATTTATTTGGAATGATGATACTACTACACCTATGAGAGGTTCACCCAATGTTTTAAAATTCGTAAGTATCCTCAATCGAAGTCCTTTTATCATGTAATAAACGTCGTTTAAATTTATAGTTAAACAAACTAACGTATAAAGTTTGACAAATACTTCATACGGTACTCCTACAAAACCTTATTACATGATCTTGTAATCTTGGTATTTGATTTATTACAACTTATAATTTATGTCGTATAATGCTAGTACATCTATGAGAGGTTCACACGATGTCTTCTAATTCGTAAGTATCATTAGTAGAACTCCGTTTATCATGTAATAAAATTCGTTTAAATTTATAATTAAACAAACTAACGTGTGAAGTTTGACATATACTTCTTACGGTACTCCTACTAAACCTCATTATATGATCTTGTAATCTCGGTATTTGGTTTATAAGAACTTATAATTTATTTGGAATGATGATACTACTACACCTATGAGAGGTTCACCCAATGTTTTAAAATTCGTAAGTATCCTCAATCGAAGTCCTTTTATCATGTAATAAACGTCGTTTAAATTTATAATTAAACAAACTAACGTATAAAGTTTGACAAATACTTCATACGGTACTCCTACAAAACCTTATTACATGATCTTGTAATCTTGGTATTTGATTTATTACAACTTATAATTTATGTCGTATAATGCTAGTACATCTATGAGAGGTTCACACGATGTCTTCTAATTCGTAAGTATCATTAGTAGAACTCCGTTTATCATGTAATAAAATTCGTTTAAATTTATAATTAAACAAACTAACGTGTGAAGTTTGACATATACTTCTTACGGTACTCCTACTAAACCTCATTAGATGATCTTGTAATCTCGGTATTTGGTTTATAAGAACTTATAATTTATTTGGAATGATGATACTACTACACCTATGAGAGGTTCACCCAATGTTTTAAAATTCGTAAGTATCCTCAATCGAAGTCCTTTTATCATGTAATAAACGTCGTTTAAATTTATAATTAAACAAACTAACGTATAAAGTTTGACAAATACTTCATACGGTACTCCTACAAAACCTTATTACATGAACTTGTAATCTTGTTATTTGATTTATTACAACTTATAATTTATGTCGTATAATGCTAGTACATCTATGAGAGGTTCACACGATGTCTTCTAATTCGTAAGTATCATTAGTAGAACTCCGTTTATCATGTAATAAAATTCGTTTAAATTTATAATTAAACAAACTAACGTGTGAAGTTTGACATATACTTCTTACGGTACTCCTACTAAACCTCATTAGATGATCTTGTAATCTCGGTATTTGGTTTATAAGAACTTATAATTTATTTGGAATGATGATACTACTACACCTATGAGAGGTTCACCCAATGTTTTAAAATTCGTAAGTATCCTCAATCGAAGTCCTTTTATCATGTAATAAACGTCGTTTAAATTTATAATTAAACAAACTAACGTATAAAGTTTGACAAATACTTCATACGGTACTCCTACAAAACCTTATTACATGATCTTGTAATCTTGGTATTTGATTTATTACAACTTATAATTTATGTCGTATAATGCTAGTACATCTATGAGAGGTTCACACGATGTCTTCTAATTCGTAAGTATCATTAGTAGAACTCCGTTTATCATGTAATAAAATTCGTTTAAATTTATAATTAAACAAACTAACGTGTGAAGTTTGACATATACTTCTTACGGTACTCCTACTAAACCTCATTAGATGATCTTGTAATCTCGGTATTTGGTTTATAAGAACTTATAATTTATTTGGAATGATGATACTACTACACCTATGAGAGGTTCACCCAATGTTTTAAAATTTGTAAGTATCCTCAATCGAAGTCCTTTTATCATGTAATAAACGTCGTTTAAATTTATAATTAAACAAACTAACGTATAAAGTTTGACAAATACTTCATACGGTACTCCTACAAAACCTTATTACATGATCTTGTAATCTTGGTATTTGATTTATTACAACTTATAATTTATGTCGTATAATGCTAGTACATCTATGAGAGGTTCACACGATGTCTTCTAATTCGTAAGTATCATTAGTAGAACTCCGTTTATCATGTAATAAAATTCGTTTAAATTTATAATTAAACAAACTAACGTGTGAAGTTTGACATATACTTCTTACGGTACTCCTACTAAACCTCATTAGATGATCTTGTAATCTCGGTATTTGGTTTATAAGAACTTATAATTTATTTGGAATGATGATACTACTACACCTATGAGAGGTTCACCCAATGTTTTAAAATTCGTAAGTATCCTCAATCGAAGTCCTTTTATCATGTAATAAACGTCGTTTAAATTTATAATTAAACAAACTAACGTATAAAGTTTGACAAATACTTCATACGGTACTCCTACAAAACCTTATTACATGATCTTGTAATCTTGGTATTTGATTTATTACAACTTATAATTTATGTCGTATAATGCTAGTACATCTATGAGAGGTTCACACGATGTCTTCTAATTCGTAAGTATCATTAGTAGAACTCCGTTTATCATGTAATAAAATTCGTTTAAATTTATAATTAAACAAACTAACGTGTGAAGTTTGACATATACTTCTTACGGTACTCCTACTAAACCTCATTAGATGATCTTGTAATCTCGGTATTTGGTTTATAAGAACTTATAATTTATTTGGAATGATGATACTACTACACCTATGAGAGGTTCACCCAATGTTTTAAAATTTGTAAGTATCCTCAATCGAAGTCCTTTTATCATGTAATAAACGTCGTTTAAATTTATAATTAAACAAACTAACGTATAAAGTTTGACAAATACTTCATACGGTACTCCTACAAAACCTTATTACATGATCTTGTAATCTTGGTATTTGATTTATTACAACTTATAATTTATGTCGTATAATGCTAGTACATCTATGAGAGGTTCACACGATGTCTTCTAATTCGTAAGTATCATTAGTAGAACTCCGTTTATCATGTAATAAAATTCGTTTAAATTTATAATTAAACAAACTAACGTGTGAAGTTTGACATATACTTCTTACGGTACTCCTACTAAACCTCATTAGATGATCTTGTAATCTCGGTATTTGGTTTATAAGAACTTATAATTTATTTGGAATGATGATACTATTACACCTATGAGAGGTTCACCCAATGTTTTAAAATTCGTAAGTATCCTCAATCGAAGTCCTTTTATCATGTAATAAACGTCGTTTAAATTTATAATTAAACAAACTAACGTATAAAGTTTGACAAATACTTCATACGGTACTCCTACAAAACCTTATTACATGATCTTGTAATCTTGGTATTTGATTTATTACAACTTATAATTTATGTCGTATAATGCTAGTACATCTATGAGAGGTTCACACGATGTCTTCTAATTCGTAAGTATCATTAGTAGAACTCCGTTTATCATGTAATAAAATTCGTTTAAATTTATAATTAAACAAACTAACGTGTGAAGTTTGACATATACTTCTTACGGTACTCCTACTAAACCTCATTAGATGATCTTGTAATCTCGGTATTTGGTTTATAAGAACTTATAATTTATTTGGAATGATGATACTACTACACCTATGAGAGGTTCACCCAATGTTTTAAAATTCGTAAGTATCCTCAATCGAAGTCCTTTTATCATGTAATAAACGTCGTTTAAATTTATAATTAAACAAACTAACGTATAAAGTTTGACAAATACTTCATACGGTACTCCTACAAAACCTTATTACATGATCTTGTAATCTTGGTATTTGATTTATTACAACTTATAATTTATGTCGTATAATGCTAGTACATCTATGAGAGGTTCACACGATGTCTTCTAATTCGTAAGTATCATTAGTAGAACTCCGTTTATCATGTAATAAAATTCGTTTAAATTTATAATTAAACAAACTAACGTGTGAAGTTTGACATATACTTCTTACGGTACTCCTACTAAACCTCATTAGATGATCTTGTAATCTCGGTATTTGGTTTATAAGAACTTATAATTTATTTGGAATGATGATACTACTACACCTATGAGAGGTTCACCCAATGTTTTAAAATTCGTAAGTATCCTCAATCGAAGTCCTTTTATCATGTAATAAACGTCGTTTAAATTTATAATTAAACAAACTAACGTATAAAGTTTGACAAATACTTCATACGGTACTCCTACAAAACCTTATTACATGATCTTGTAATCTTGGTATTTGATTTATTACAACTTATAATTTATGTCGTATAATGCTAGTACATCTATGAGAGGTTCACACGATGTCTTCTAATTCGTAAGTATCATTAGTAGAACTCCGTTTATCATGTAATAAAATTCGTTTAAATTTATAATTAAACAAACTAACGTGTGAAGTTTGACATATACTTCTTACGGTACTCCTACTAAACCTCATTAGATGATCTTGTAATCTCGGTATTTGGTTTATAAGAACTTATAATTTATTTGGAATGATGATACTATTACACCTATGAGAGGTTCACCCAATGTTTTAAAATTCGTAAGTATCCTCAATCGAAGTCCTTTTATCATGTAATAAACGTCGTTTAAATTTATAATTAAACAAACTAACGTATAAAGTTTGACAAATACTTCATACGGTACTCCTACAAAACCTTATTACATGATCTTGTAATCTTGTTATTTGATTTATTACAACTTATAATTTATGTCGTATAATGCTAGTACATCTATGAGAGGTTCACACGATGTCTTCTAATTCGTAAGTATCATTAGTAGAACTCCGTTTATCATGTAATAAAATTCGTTTAAATTTATAATTAAACAAACTAACGTGTGAAGTTTGACATATACTTCTTACGGTACTCCTACTAAACCTCATTAGATGATCTTGTAATCTCGGTATTTGGTTTATAAGAGCTTATAATTTATTTGGAATGATGATACTACTACACCTATGAGAGGTTCACCCAATGTTTTAAAATTCGTAAGTATCCTCAATCGAAGTCCTTTTATCATGTAATAAACGTCGTTTAAATTTATAATTAAACAAACTAACGTATAAAGTTTGACAAATACTTCATACGGTACTCCTACAAAACCTTATTACATGATCTTGTAATCTTGGTATTTGATTTATTACAACTTATAATTTATGTCGTATAATGCTAGTACATCTATGAGAGGTTCACACGATGTCTTCTAATTCGTAAGTATCATTAGTAGAACTCCGTTTATCATGTAATAAAATTCGTTTAAATTTATAATTAAACAAACTAACGTGTGAAGTTTGACATATACTTCTTACGGTACTCCTACTAAACCTCATTAGATGATCTTGTAATCTCGGTATTTGGTTTATAAGAACTTATAATTTATTTGGAATGATGATACTACTACACCTATGAGAGGTTCACCCAATGTTTTAAAATTTGTAAGTATCCTCAATCGAAGTCCTTTTATCATGTAATAAACGTCGTTTAAATTTATAATTAAACAAACTAACGTATAAAGTTTGACAAATACTTCATACGGTACTCCTACAAAACCTTATTACATGATCTTGTAATCTTGGTATTTGATTTATTACAACTTATAATTTATGTCGTATAATGCTAGTACATCTATGAGAGGTTCACACGATGTCTTCTAATTCGTAAGTATCATTAGTAGAACTCCGTTTATCATGTAATAAAATTCGTTTAAATTTATAATTAAACAAACTAACGTGTGAAGTTTGACATATACTTCTTACGGTACTCCTACTAAACCTCATTAGATGATCTTGTAATCTCGGTATTTGGTTTATAAGAACTTATAATTTATTTGGAATGATGATACTATTACACCTATGAGAGGTTCACCCAATGTTTTAAAATTCGTAAGTATCCTCAATCGAAGTCCTTTTATCATGTAATAAACGTCGTTTAAATTTATAATTAAACAAACTAACGTATAAAGTTTGACAAATACTTCATACGGTACTCCTACAAAACCTTATTACATGATCTTGTAATCTTGGTATTTGATTTATTACAACTTATAATTTATGTCGTATAATGCTAGTACATCTATGAGAGGTTCACACGATGTCTTCTAATTCGTAAGTATCATTAGTAGAACTCCGTTTATCATGTAATAAAATTCGTTTAAATTTATAATTAAACAAACTAACGTGTGAAGTTTGACATATACTTCTTACGGTACTCCTACTAAACCTCATTAGATGATCTTGTAATCTCGGTATTTGGTTTATAAGAACTTATAATTTATTTGGAATGATGATACTACTACACCTATGAGAGGTTCACCCAATGTTTTAAAATTCGTAAGTATCCTCAATCGAAGTCCTTTTATCATGTAATAAACGTCGTTTAAATTTATAATTAAACAAACTAACGTATAAAGTTTGACAAATACTTCATACGGTACTCCTACAAAACCTTATTACATGATCTTGTAATCTTGGTATTTGATTTATTACAACTTATAATTTATGTCGTATAATGCTAGTACATCTATGAGAGGTTCACACGATGTCTTCTAATTCGTAAGTATCATTAGTAGAACTCCGTTTATCATGTAATAAAATTCGTTTAAATTTATAATTAAACAAACTAACGTGTGAAGTTTGACATATACTTCTTACGGTACTCCTACTAAACCTCATTAGATGATCTTGTAATCTCGGTATTTGGTTTATAAGAACTTATAATTTATTTGGAATGATGATACTACTACACCTATGAGAGGTTCACCCAATGTTTTAAAATTCGTAAGTATCCTCAATCGAAGTCCTTTTATCATGTAATAAACGTCGTTTAAATTTATAATTAAACAAACTAACGTATAAAGTTTGACAAATACTTCATACGGTACTCCTACAAAACCTTATTACATGATCTTGTAATCTTGGTATTTGATTTATTACAACTTATAATTTATGTCGTATAATGCTAGTACATCTATGAGAGGTTCACACGATGTCTTCTAATTCGTAAGTATCATTAGTAGAACTCCGTTTATCATGTAATAAAATTCGTTTAAATTTATAATTAAACAAACTAACGTGTGAAGTTTGACATATACTTCTTACGGTACTCCTACTAAACCTCATTAGATGATCTTGTAATCTCGGTATTTGGTTTATAAGAACTTATAATTTATTTGGAATGATGATACTATTACACCTATGAGAGGTTCACCCAATGTTTTAAAATTCGTAAGTATCCTCAATCGAAGTCCTTTTATCATGTAATAAACGTCGTTTAAATTTATAATTAAACAAACTAACGTATAAAGTTTGACAAATACTTCATACGGTACTCCTACAAAACCTTATTACATGAACTTGTAATCTTGTTATTTGATTTATTACAACTTATAATTTATGTCGTATAATGCTAGTACATCTATGAGAGGTTCACACGATGTCTTCTAATTCGTAAGTATCATTAGTAGAACTCCGTTTATCATGTAATAAAATTCGTTTAAATTTATAATTAAACAAACTAACGTGTGAAGTTTGACATATACTTCTTACGGTACTCCTACTAAACCTCATTAGATGATCTTGTAATCTCGGTATTTGGTTTATAAGAGCTTATAATTTATTTGGAATGATGATACTACTACACCTATGAGAGGTTCACCCAATGTTTTAAAATTCGTAAGTATCCTCAATCGAAGTCCTTTTATCATGTAATAAACGTCGTTTAAATTTATAATTAAACAAACTAACGTATAAAGTTTGACAAATACTTCATACGGTACTCCTACAAAACCTTATTACATGATCTTGTAATCTTGGTATTTGATTTATTACAACTTATAATTTATGTCGTATAATGCTAGTACATCTATGAGAGGTTCACACGATGTCTTCTAATTCGTAAGTATCATTAGTAGAACTCCGTTTATCATGTAATAAAATTCGTTTAAATTTATAATTAAACAAACTAACGTGTGAAGTTTGACATATACTTCTTACGGTACTCCTACTAAACCTCATTAGATGATCTTGTAATCTCGGTATTTGGTTTATAAGAACTTATAATTTATTTGGAATGATGATACTACTACACCTATGAGAGGTTCACCCAATGTTTTAAAATTCGTAAGTATCCTCAATCGAAGTCCTTTTATCATGTAATAAACGTCGTTTAAATTTATAATTAAACAAACTAACGTATAAAGTTTGACAAATACTTCATACGGTACTCCTACAAAACCTTATTACATGATCTTGTAATCTTGGTATTTGATTTATTACAACTTATAATTTATGTCGTATAATGCTAGTACATCTATGAGAGGTTCACACGATGTCTTCTAATTCGTAAGTATCATTAGTAGAACTCCGTTTATCATGTAATAAAATTCGTTTAAATTTATAATTAAACAAACTAACGTGTGAAGTTTGACATATACTTCTTACGGTACTCCTACTAAACCTCATTAGATGATCTTGTAATCTCGGTATTTGGTTTATAAGAACTTATAATTTATTTGGAATGATGATACTATTACACCTATGAGAGGTTCACCCAATGTTTTAAAATTCGTAAGTATCCTCAATCGAAGTCCTTTTATCATGTAATAAACGTCGTTTAAATTTATAATTAAACAAACTAACGTATAAAGTTTGACAAATACTTCATACGGTACTCCTACAAAACCTTATTACATGATCTTGTAATCTTGGTATTTGATTTATTACAACTTATAATTTATGTCGTATAATGCTAGTACATCTATGAGAGGTTCACACGATGTCTTCTAATTCGTAAGTATCATTAGTAGAACTCCGTTTATCATGTAATAAAATTCGTTTAAATTTATAATTAAACAAACTAACGTGTGAAGTTTGACATATACTTCTTACGGTACTCCTACTAAACCTCATTAGATGATCTTGTAATCTCGGTATTTGGTTTATAAGAACTTATAATTTATTTGGAATGATGATACTACTACACCTATGAGAGGTTCACCCAATGTTTTAAAATTCGTAAGTATCCTCAATCGAAGTCCTTTTATCATGTAATAAACGTCGTTTAAATTTATAATTAAACAAACTAACGTATAAAGTTTGACAAATACTTCATACGGTACTCCTACAAAACCTTATTACATGATCTTGTAATCTTGGTATTTGATTTATTACAACTTATAATTTATGTCGTATAATGCTAGTACATCTATGAGAGGTTCACACGATGTCTTCTAATTCGTAAGTATCATTAGTAGAACTCCGTTTATCATGTAATAAAATTCGTTTAAATTTATAATTAAACAAACTAACGTGTGAAGTTTGACATATACTTCTTACGGTACTCCTACTAAACCTCATTAGATGATCTTGTAATCTCGGTATTTGGTTTATAAGAACTTATAATTTATTTGGAATGATGATACTATTACACCTATGAGAGGTTCACCCAATGTTTTAAAATTCGTAAGTATCCTCAATCGAAGTCCTTTTATCATGTAATAAACGTCGTTTAAATTTATAATTAAACAAACTAACGTATAAAGTTTGACAAATACTTCATACGGTACTCCTACAAAACCTTATTACATGAACTTGTAATCTTGTTATTTGATTTATTACAACTTATAATTTATGTCGTATAATGCTAGTACATCTATGAGAGGTTCACACGATGTCTTCTAATTCGTAAGTATCATTAGTAGAACTCCGTTTATCATGTAATAAAATTCGTTTAAATTTATAATTAAACAAACTAACGTGTGAAGTTTGACATATACTTCTTACGGTACTCCTACTAAACCTCATTAGATGATCTTGTAATCTCGGTATTTGGTTTATAAGAACTTATAATTTATTTGGAATGATGATACTACTACACCTATGAGAGGTTCACCCAATGTTTTAAAATTCGTAAGTATCCTCAATCGAAGTCCTTTTATCATGTAATAAACGTCGTTTAAATTTATAATTAAACAAACTAACGTATAAAGTTTGACAAATACTTCATACGGTACTCCTACAAAACCTTATTACATGATCTTGTAATCTTGGTATTTGATTTATTACAACTTATAATTTATGTCGTATAATGCTAGTACATCTATGAGAGGTTCACACGATGTCTTCTAATTCGTAAGTATCATTAGTAGAACTCCGTTTATCATGTAATAAAATTCGTTTAAATTTATAATTAAACAAACTAACGTGTGAAGTTTGACATATACTTCTTACGGTACTCCTACTAAACCTCATTAGATGATCTTGTAATATCGGTATTTGGTTTATAAGAACTTATAATTTATTTGGAATGATGATACTACTACACCTATGAGAGGTTCACCCAATGTTTTAAAATTCGTAAGTATCCTCAATCGAAGTCCTTTTATCATGTAATAAACGTCGTTTAAATTTATAATTAAACAATCTAACGTATAAAGTTTGACAAATACTTCATACGGTACTCCTACAAAACCTTATTACATGATCTTGTAATCTTGGTATTTGATTTATTACAACTTATAATTTATGTCGTATAATGCTAGTACATCTATGAGAGGTTCACACGATGTCTTCTAATTCGTAAGTATCATTAGTAGAACTCCGTTTATCATGTAATAAAATTCGTTTAAATTTATAATTAAACAAACTAACGTGTGAAGTTTGACATATACTTCTTACGGTACTCCTACTAAACCTCATTAGATGATCTTGTAATCTCGGTATTTGGTTTATAAGAACTTATAATTTATTTGGAATGATGATACTATTACACCTATGAGAGGTTCACCCAATGTTTTAAAATTCGTAAGTATCCTCAATCGAAGTCCTTTTATCATGTAATAAACGTCGTTTAAATTTATAATTAAACAAACTAACGTATAAAGTTTGACAAATACTTCATACGGTACTCCTACAAAACCTTATTACATGAACTTGTAATCTTGTTATTTGATTTATTACAACTTATAATTTATGTCGTATAATGCTAGTACATCTATGAGAGGTTCACACGATGTCTTCTAATTCGTAAGTATCATTAGTAGAACTCCGTTTATCATGTAATAAAATTCGTTTAAATTTATAATTAAACAAACTAACGTGTGAAGTTTGACATATACTTCTTACGGTACTCCTACTAAACCTCATTAGATGATCTTGTAATCTCGGTATTTGGTTTATAAGAACTTATAATTTATTTGGAATGATGATACTACTACACCTATGAGAGGTTCACCCAATGTTTTAAAATTCGTAAGTATCCTCAATCGAAGTCCTTTTATCATGTAATAAACGTCGTTTAAATTTATAATTAAACAAACTAACGTATAAAGTTTGACAAATACTTCATACGGTACTCCTACAAAACCTTATTACATGATCTTGTAATCTTGGTATTTGATTTATTACAACTTATAATTTATGTCGTATAATGCTAGTACATCTATGAGAGGTTCACACGATGTCTTCTAATTCGTAAGTATCATTAGTAGAACTCCGTTTATCATGTAATAAAATTCGTTTAAATTTATAATTAAACAAACTAACGTGTGAAGTTTGACATATACTTCTTACGGTACTCCTACTAAACCTCATTAGATGATCTTGTAATCTCGGTATTTGGTTTATAAGAACTTATAATTTATTTGGAATGATGATACTACTACACCTATGAGAGGTTCACCCAATGTTTTAAAATTCGTAAGTATCCTCAATCGAAGTCCTTTTATCATGTAATAAACGTCGTTTAAATTTATAATTAAACAAACTAACGTATAAAGTTTGACAAATACTTCATACGGTACTCCTACAAAACCTTATTACATGATCTTGTAATCTTGGTATTTGATTTATTACAACTTATAATTTATGTCGTATAATGCTAGTACATCTATGAGAGGTTCACACGATGTCTTCTAATTCGTAAGTATCATTAGTAGAACTCCGTTTATCATGTAATAAAATTCGTTTAAATTTATAATTAAACAAACTAACGTGTGAAGTTTGACATATACTTCTTACGGTACTCCTACTAAACCTCATTAGATGATCTTGTAATCTCGGTATTTGGTTTATAAGAACTTATAATTTATTTGGAATGATGATACTACTACACCTATGAGAGGTTCACCCAATGTTTTAAAATTCGTAAGTATCCTCAATCGAAGTCCTTTTATCATGTAATAAACGTCGTTTAAATTTATAATTAAACAATCTAACGTATAAAGTTTGACAAATACTTCATACGGTACTCCTACAAAACCTTATTACATGATCTTGTAATCTTGGTATTTGATTTATTACAACTTATAATTTATGTCGTATAATGCTAGTACATCTATGAGAGGTTCACACGATGTCTTCTAATTCGTAAGTATCATTAGTAGAACTCCGTTTATCATGTAATAAAATTCGTTTAAATTTAAAATTAAACAAACTAACGTGTGAAGTTTGACATATACTTCTTACGGTACTCCTACTAAACCTCATTAGATGATCTTGTAATCTCGGTATTTGGTTTATAAGAACTTATAATTTATTTGGAATGATGATACTATTACACCTATGAGAGGTTCACCCAATGTTTTAAAATTCGTAAGTATCCTCAATCGAAGTCCTTTTATCATGTAATAAACGTCGTTTAAATTTATAATTAAACAAACTAACGTATAAAGTTTGACAAATACTTCATACGGTACTCCTACAAAACCTTATTACATGAACTTGTAATCTTGTTATTTGATTTATTACAACTTATAATTTATGTCGTATAATGCTAGTACATCTATGAGAGGTTCACACGATGTCTTCTAATTCGTAAGTATCATTAGTAGAACTCCGTTTATCATGTAATAAAATTCGTTTAAATTTATAATTAAACAAACTAACGTGTGAAGTTTGACATATACTTCTTACGGTACTCCTACTAAACCTCATTAGATGATCTTGTAATCTCGGTATTTGGTTTATAAGAACTTATAATTTATTTGGAATGATGATACTACTACACCTATGAGAGGTTCACCCTATGTTTTAAAATTCGTAAGTATCCTCAATCGAAGTCCTTTTATCATGTAATAAACGTCGTTTAAATTTATAATTAAACAAACTAACGTATAAAGTTTGACAAATACTTCATACGGTACTCCTACAAAACCTTATTACATGATCTTGTAATCTTGGTATTTGATTTATTACAACTTATAATTTATGTCGTATAATGCTAGTACATCTATGAGAGGTTCACACGATGTCTTCTAATTCGTAAGTATCATTAGTAGAACTCCGTTTATCATGTAATAAAATTCGTTTAAATTTATAATTAAACAAACTAACGTGTGAAGTTTGACATATACTTCTTACGGTACTCCTACTAAACCTCATTAGATGATCTTGTAATCTCGGTATTTGGTTTATAAGAACTTATAATTTATTTGGAATGATGATACTACTACACCTATGAGAGGTTCACCCAATGTTTTAAAATTCGTAAGTATCCTCAATCGAAGTCCTTTTATCATGTAATAAACGTCGTTTAAATTTATAATTAAACAAACTAACGTATAAAGTTTGACAAATACTTCATACGGTACTCCTACAAAACCTTATTACATGATCTTGTAATCTTGGTATTTGATTTATTACAACTTATAATTTATGTCGTATAATGCTAGTACATCTATGAGAGGTTCACACGATGTCTTCTAATTCGTAAGTATCATTAGTAGAACTCCGTTTATCATGTAATAAAATTCGTTTAAATTTATAATTAAACAAACTAACGTGTGAAGTTTGACATATACTTCTTACGGTACTCCTACTAAACCTCATTAGATGATCTTGTAATCTCGGTATTTGGTTTATAAGAACTTATAATTTATTTGGAATGATGATACTATTACACCTATGAGAGGTTCACCCAATGTTTTAAAATTCGTAAGTATCCTCAATCGAAGTCCTTTTATCATGTAATAAACGTCGTTTAAATTTATAAATAAACAAACTAACGTATAAAGTTTGACAAATACTTCATACGGTACTCCTACAAAACCTTATTACATGATCTTGTAATCTTGGTATTTGATTTATTACAACTTATAATTTATGTCGTATAATGCTAGTACATCTATGAGAGGTTCACACGATGTCTTCTAATTCGTAAGTATCATTAGTAGAACTCCGTTTATCATGTAATAAAATTCGTTTAAATTTATAATTAAACAAACTAACGTGTGAAGTTTGACATATACTTCTTACGGTACTCCTACTAAACCTCATTAGATGATCTTGTAATCTCGGTATTTGGTTTATAAGAACTTATAATTTATTTGGAATGATGATACTACTACACCTATGAGAGGTTCACCCAATGTTTTAAAATTCGTAAGTATCCTCAATCGAAGTCCTTTTATCATGTAATAAACGTCGTTTAAATTTATAATTAAACAAACTAACGTATAAAGTTTGACAAATACTTCATACGGTACTCCTACAAAACCTTATTACATGATCTTGTAATCTTGGTATTTGATTTATTACAACTTATAATTTATGTCGTATAATGCTAGTACATCTATGAGAGGTTCACACGATGTCTTCTAATTCGTAAGTATCATTAGTAGAACTCCGTTTATCATGTAATAAAATTCGTTTAAATTTATAATTAAACAAACTAACGTGTGAAGTTTGACATATACTTCTTACGGTACTCCTACTAAACCTCATTAGATGATCTTGTAATCTCGGTATTTGGTTTATAAGAACTTATAATTTATTTGGAATGATGATACTATTACACCTATGAGAGGTTCACCCAATGTTTTAAAATTCGTAAGTATCCTCAATCGAAGTCCTTTTATCATGTAATAAACGTCGTTTAAATTTATAATTAAACAAACTAACGTATAAAGTTTGACAAATACTTCATACGGTACTCCTACAAAACCTTATTACATGAACTTGTAATCTTGTTATTTGATTTATTACAACTTATAATTTATGTCGTATAATGCTAGTACATCTATGAGAGGTTCACACGATGTCTTCTAATTCGTAAGTATCATTAGTAGAACTCCGTTTATCATGTAATAAAATTCGTTTAAATTTATAATTAAACAAACTAACGTGTGAAGTTTGACATATACTTCTTACGGTACTCCTACTAAACCTCATTAGATGATCTTGTAATCTCGGTATTTGGTTTATAAGAACTTATAATTTATTTGGAATGATGATACTACTACACCTATGAGAGGTTCACCCAATGTTTTAAAATTCGTAAGTATCCTCAATCGAAGTCCTTTTATCATGTAATAAACGTCGTTTAAATTTATAATTAAACAAACTAACGTATAAAGTTTGACAAATACTTCATACGGTACTCCTACAAAACCTTATTACATGATCTTGTAATCTTGGTATTTGATTTATTACAACTTATAATTTATGTCGTATAATGCTAGTACATCTATGAGAGGTTCACACGATGTCTTCTAATTCGTAAGTATCATTAGTAGAACTCCGTTTATCATGTAATAAAATTCGTTTAAATTTATAATTAAACAAACTAACGTGTGAAGTTTGACATATACTTCTTACGGTACTCCTACTAAACCTCATTAGATGATCTTGTAATCTCGGTATTTGGTTTATAAGAACTTATAATTTATTTGGAATGATGATACTACTACACCTATGAGAGGTTCACCCAATGTTTTAAAATTCGTAAGTATCCTCAATCGAAGTCCTTTTATCATGTAATAAACGTCGTTTAAATTTATAATTAAACAAACTAACGTATAAAGTTTGACAAATACTTCATACGGTACTCCTACAAAACCTTATTACATGATCTTGTAATCTTGGTATTTGATTTATTACAACTTATAATTTATGTCGTATAATGCTAGTACATCTATGAGAGGTTCACACGATGTCTTCTAATTCGTAAGTATCATTAGTAGAACTCCGTTTATCATGTAATAAAATTCGTTTAAATTTATAATTAAACAAACTAACGTGTGAAGTTTGACATATACTTCTTACGGTACTCCTACTAAACCTCATTAGATGATCTTGTAATCTCGGTATTTGGTTTATAAGAACTTATAATTTATTTGGAATGATGATACTATTACACCTATGAGAGGTTCACCCAATGTTTTAAAATTCGTAAGTATCCTCAATCGAAGTCCTTTTATCATGTAATAAACGTCGTTTAAATTTATAATTAAACAAACTAACGTATAAAGTTTGACAAATACTTCATACGGTACTCCTACAAAACCTTATTACATGATCTTGTAATCTTGGTATTTGATTTATTACAACTTATAATTTATGTCGTATAATGCTAGTACATCTATGAGAGGTTCACACGATGTCTTCTAATTCGTAAGTATCATTAGTAGAACTCCGTTTATCATGTAATAAAATTCGTTTAAATTTATAATTAAACAAACTAACGTGTGAAGTTTGACATATACTTCTTACGGTACTCCTACTAAACCTCATTAGATGATCTTGTAATCTCGGTATTTGGTTTATAAGAACTTATAATTTATTTGGAATGATGATACTACTACACCTATGAGAGGTTCACCCAATGTTTTAAAATTCGTAAGTATCCTCAATCGAAGTCCTTTTATCATGTAATAAACGTCGTTTAAATTTATAATTAAACAAACTAACGTATAAAGTTTGACAAATACTTCATACGGTACTCCTACAAAACCTTATTACATGATCTTGTAATCTTGGTATTTGATTTATTACAACTTATAATTTATGTCGTATAATGCTAGTACATCTATGAGAGGTTCACACGATGTCTTCTAATTCGTAAGTATCATTAGTAGAACTCCGTTTATCATGTAATAAAATTCGTTTAAATTTAAATTTAAACGAACTAACGTGTGAAGTTTGACATATACTTCTTACGGTACTCCTACTAAACCTCATTAGATGATCTTGTAATCTCGGTATTTGGTTTATAAGAACTTATAATTTATTTGGAATGATGATACTATTACACCTATGAGAGGTTCACCCAATGTTTTAAAATTCGTAAGTATCCTCAATCGAAGTCCTTTTATCATGTAATAAACGTCGTTTAAATTTATAATTAAACAAACTAACGTATAAAGTTTGACAAATACTTCATACGGTACTCCTACAAAACCTTATTACATGAACTTGTAATCTTGTTATTTGATTTATTACAACTTATAATTTATGTCGTATAATGCTAGTACATCTATGACAGGTTCACACGATGTCTTCTAATTCGTAAGTATCATTAGTAGAACTCCGTTTATCATGTAATAAAATTCGTTTAAATTTATAATTAAACAAACTAACGTGTGAAGTTTGACATATACTTCTTACGGTACTCCTACTAAACCTCATTAGATGATCTTGTAATCTCGGTATTTGGTTTATAAGAACTTATAATTTATTTGGAATGATGATACTACTACACCTATGAGAGGTTCACCCAATGTTTTAAAATTCGTAAGTATCCTCAATCGAAGTCCTTTTATCATGTAATAAACGTCGTTTAAATTTATAATTAAACAAACTAACGTATAAAGTTTGACAAATACTTCATACGGTACTCCTACAAAACCTTATTACATGATCTTGTAATCTTGGTATTTGATTTATTACAACTTATAATTTATGTCGTATAATGCTAGTACATCTATGAGAGGTTCACACGATGTCTTCTAATTCGTAAGTATCATTAGTAGAACTCCGTTTATCATGTAATAAAATTCGTTTAAATTTATAATTAAACAAACTAACGTGTGAAGTTTGACATATACTTCTTACGGTACTCCTACTAAACCTCATTAGATGATCTTGTAATCTCGGTATTTGGTTTATAAGAACTTATAATTTATTTGGAATGATGATACTACTACACCTATGAGAGGTTCACCCAATGTTTTAAAATTCGTAAGTATCCTCAATCGAAGTCCTTTTATCATGTAATAAACGTCGTTTAAATTTATAATTAAACAAACTAACGTATAAAGTTTGACAAATACTTCATACGGTACTCCTACAAAACCTTATTACATGATCTTGTAATCTTGGTATTTGATTTATTACAACTTATAATTTATGTCGTATAATGCTAGTACATCTATGAGAGGTTCACACGATGTCTTCTAATTCGTAAGTATCATTAGTAGAACTCCGTTTATCATGTAATAAAATTCGTTCAAATTTATAATTAAACAAACTAACGTGTGAAGTTTGACATATACTTTTTACGGTACTCCTACTAAACCTCATTAGATGATCTTGTAATCTCGGTATTTGGTTTATAAGAACTTATAATTTATTTGGAATGATGATACTACTACACCTATGAGAGGTTCACCCAATGTTTTAAAATTCGTAAGTATCCTCAATCGAAGTCCTTTTATCACGTAATAAACCTCGTTTAAATTTATAATTAAACAAACTATCGTATAAAGTGTGTGACAAATACTTCATACGGTACTCCTACAAAACCTTATTACTTGATCTTGTAATCTTGGTATTTGATTTATTACAACTTATAATTATTGTCGTATGATACTACTACACCTATGAGAGGTTCACACGATGTCTTCTAATTCGTAAGTATCATTAGTAGAACTCCGTTTATCATGTAATAAAATTCGTTTAAATTTATAATTAAACAAACTAACGTGTGAAGTTTGACATATACTTCTTACGGTACTCCTACTAAACCTCATTAGATGATCTTGTAATCTCGGTATTTGGTTTATAAGAACTTATAATTTATTTGGAATGATGATACTACTACACCTATGAGAGGTTCACCCAATGTTTTAAAATTCGTAAGTATCCTCAATCGAAGTCCTTTTATCATGTAATAAACGTCGTTTAAATTTATAATTAAACAAACTAACGTATAAAGTTTGACAAATACTTCATACGGTACTCCTACAAAACCTTATTACATGATCTTGTAATCTTGGTATTTGATTTATTACAACTTATAATTTATGTCGTATAATGCTAGTACATCTATGAGAGGTTCACACGATGTCTTCTAATTCGTAAGTATCATTAGTAGAACTCCGTTTATCATGTAATAAAATTCGTTTAAATTTATAATTAAACAAACTAACGTGTGAAGTTTGACATATACTTCTTACGGTACTCCTACTAAACCTCATTAGATGATCTTGTAATCTCGGTATTTGGTTTATAAGAACTTATAATTTATTTGGAATGATGATACTACTACACCTATGAGAGGTTCACCCAATGTTTTAAAATTCGTAAGTATCCTCAATCGAAGTCCTTTTATCATGTAATAAACGTCGTTTAAATTTATAATTAAACAAACTAACGTATAAAGTTTGACAAATACTTCATACGGTACTCCTACAAAACCTTATTACATGATCTTGTAATCTTGGTATTTGATTTATTACAACTTATAATTATTGTCGTATGATGCTACTACATCTATGATAGGTTCACACGATGTCTTCTAATTCGTAAGTATCATTAGTAGAACTCCGTTTATCATGTAATAAAATTCGTTTAAATTTATAATTAAACAAACTAACGTGTGAAGTTTGACATATACTTCTTACGGTACTCCTACTAAACCTCATTAGATGATCTTGTAATCTCGGTATTTGGTTTATAAGAACTTATAATTTATTTGGAATGATGATACTACTACACCTATGAGAGGTTCACCCAATGTTTTAAAATTCGTAAGTATCCTCAATCGAAGTCCTTTTATCATGTAATAAACGTCGTTTAAATTTATAATTAAACAAACTAACGTATAAAGTTTGACAAATACTTCATACGGTACTCCTACAAAACCTTATTACATGATCTTGTAATCTTGGTATTTGATTTATTACAACTTATAATTTATGTCGTATAATGCTAGTACATCTATGAGAGGTTCACACGATGTCTTCTAATTCGTAAGTATCATTAGTAGAACTCCGTTTATCATGTAATAAAATTCGTTTAAATTTATAATTAAACAAACTAACGTGTGAAGTTTGACATATACTTCTTACGGTACTCCTACTAAACCTCATTAGATGATCTTGTAATCTCGGTATTTGGTTTATAAGAACTTATAATTTATTTGGAATGATGATACTACTACACCTATGAGAGGTTCACCCAATGTTTTAAAATTCGTAAGTATCCTCAATCGAAGTCCTTTTATCATGTAATAAACGTCGTTTAAATTTATAATTAAACAAACTAACGTATAAAGTTTGACAAATACTTCATACGGTACTCCTACAAAACCTTATTACATGATCTTGTAATCTTGGTATTTGATTTATTACAACTTATAATTTATGTCGTATAATGCTAGTACATCTATGAGAGGTTCACACGATGTCTTCTAATTCGTAAGTATCATTAGTAGAACTCCGTTTATCATGTAATAAAATTCGTTTAAATTTATAATTAAACAAACTAACGTGTGAAGTTTGACATATACTTCTTACGGTACTCCTACTAAACCTCATTAGATGATCTTGTAATCTCGGTATTTGGTTTATAAGAACTTATAATTTATTTGGAATGATGATACTATTACACCTATGAGAGGTTCACCCAATGTTTTAAAATTCGTAAGTATCCTCAATCGAAGTCCTTTTATCATGTAATAAACGTCGTTTAAATTTATAATTAAACAAACTAACGTATAAAGTTTGACAAATACTTCATACGGTACTCCTACAAAACCTTATTACATGATCTTGTAATCTTGGTATTTGATTTATTACAACTTATAATTTATGTCGTATAATGCTAGTACATCTATGAGAGGTTCACACGATGTCTTCTAATTCGTAAGTATCATTAGTAGAACTCCGTTTATCATGTAATAAAATTCGTTTAAATTTATAATTAAACAAACTAACGTGTGAAGTTTGACATATACTTCTTACGGTACTCCTACTAAACCTCATTAGATGATCTTGTAATCTCGGTATTTGGTTTATAAGAACTTATAATTTATTTGGAATGATGATACTACTACACCTATGAGAGGTTCACCCAATGTTTTAAAATTCGTAAGTATCCTCAATCGAAGTCCTTTTATCATGTAATAAACGTCGTTTAAATTTATAATTAAACAAACTAACGTATAAAGTTTGACAAATACTTCATACGGTACTCCTACAAAACCTTATTACATGATCTTGTAATCTTGGTATTTGATTTATTACAACTTATAATTTATGTCGTATAATGCTAGTACATCTATGAGAGGTTCACACGATGTCTTCTAATTCGTAAGTATCATTAGTAGAACTCCGTTTATCATGTAATAAAATTCGTTTAAATTTATAATTAAACAAACTAACGTGTGAAGTTTGACATATACTTCTTACGGTACTCCTACTAAACCTCATTAGATGATCTTGTAATCTCGGTATTTGGTTTATAAGAACTTATAATTTATTTGGAATGATGATACTATTACACCTATGAGAGGTTCACCCAATGTTTTAAAATTCGTAAGTATCCTCAATCGAAGTCCTTTTATCATGTAATAAACGTCGTTTAAATTTATAATTAAACAAACTAACGTATAAAGTTTGACAAATACTTCATACGGTACTCCTACAAAACCTTATTACATGAACTTGTAATCTTGTTATTTGATTTATTACAACTTATAATTTATGTCGTATAATGCTAGTACATCTATGAGAGGTTCACACGATGTCTTCTAATTCGTAAGTATCATTAGTAGAACTCCGTTTATCATGTAATAAAATTCGTTTAAATTTATAATTAAACAAACTAACGTGTGAAGTTTGACATATACTTCTTACGGTACTCCTACTAAACCTCATTAGATGATCTTGTAATCTCGGTATTTGGTTTATAAGAACTTATAATTTATTTGGAATGATGATACTACTACACCTATGAGAGGTTCACCCAATGTTTTAAAATTCGTAAGTATCCTCAATCGAAGTCCTTTTATCATGTAATAAACGTCGTTTAAATTTATAATTAAACAAACTAACGTATAAAGTTTGACAAATACTTCATACGGTACTCCTACAAAACCTTATTACATGATCTTGTAATCTTGGTATTTGATTTATTACAACTTATAATTTATGTCGTATAATGCTAGTACATCTATGAGAGGTTCACACGATGTCTTCTAATTCGTAAGTATCATTAGTAGAACTCCGTTTATCATGTAATAAAATTCGTTCAAATTTATAATTAAACAAACTAACGTGTGAAGTTTGACATATACTTTTTACGGTACTCCTACTAAACCTCATTAGATGATCTTGTAATCTCGGTATTTGGTTTATAAGAACTTATAATTTATTTGGAATGATGATACTACTACACCTATGAGAGGTTCACCCAATGTTTTAAAATTCGTAAGTATCCTCAATCGAAGTCCTTTTATCACGTAATAAACCTCGTTTAAATTTATAATTAAACAAACTATCGTATAAAGTGTGTGACAAATACTTCATACGGTACTCCTACAAAACCTTATTACTTGATCTTGTAATCTTGGTATTTGATTTATTACAACTTATAATTATTGTCGTATGATGCTACTACATCTATGATAGGTTCACACGATGTCTTCTAATTCGTAAGTATCATTAGTAGAACTCCGTTTATCATGTAATAAAATTCGTTTAAATTTATAATTAAACAAACTAACGTGTGAAGTTTGACATATACTTCTTACGGTACTCCTACTAAACCTCATTAGATGATCTTGTAATCTCGGTATTTGGTTTATAAGAACTTATAATTTATTTGGAATGATGATACTACTACACCTATGAGAGGTTCACCCAATGTTTTAAAATTCGTAAGTATCCTCAATCGAAGTCCTTTTATCATGTAATAAACGTCGTTTAAATTTATAATTAAACAAACTAACGTATAAAGTTTGACAAATACTTCATACGGTACTCCTACAAAACCTTATTACATGATCTTGTAATCTTGGTATTTGATTTATTACAACTTATAATTTATGTCGTATAATGCTAGTACATCTATGAGAGGTTCACACGATGTCTTCTAATTCGTAAGTATCATTAGTAGAACTCCGTTTATCATGTAATAAAATTCGTTTAAATTTATAATTAAACAAACTAACGTGTGAAGTTTGACATATACTTCTTACGGTACTCCTACTAAACCTCATTAGATGATCTTGTAATCTCGGTATTTGGTTTATAAGAACTTATAATTTATTTGGAATGATGATACTACTACACCTATGAGAGGTTCACCCAATGTTTTAAAATTCGTAAGTATCCTCAATCGAAGTCCTTTTATCATGTAATAAACGTCGTTTAAATTTATAATTAAACAAACTAACGTATAAAGTTTGACAAATACTTCATACGGTACTCCTACAAAACCTTATTACATGATCTTGTAATCTTGGTATTTGATTTATTACAACTTATAATTTATGTCGTATAATGCTAGTACATCTATGAGAGGTTCACACGATGTCTTCTAATTCGTAAGTATCATTAGTAGAACTCCGTTTATCATGTAATAAAATTCGTTTAAATTTATAATTAAACAAACTAACGTGTGAAGTTTGACATATACTTCTTACGGTACTCCTACTAAACCTCATTAGATGATCTTGTAATCTCGGTATTTGGTTTATAAGAACTTATAATTTATTTGGAATGATGATACTACTACACCTATGAGAGGTTCACCCAATGTTTTAAAATTCGTAAGTATCCTCAATCGAAGTCCTTTTATCATGTAATAAACCTCGTTTAAATTTATAATTAAACAAACTAACGTATAAAGTTTGACAAATACTTCATACGGTACTCCTACAAAACCTTATTACATGATCTTGTAATCTTGGTATTTGATTTATTACAACTTATAATTTATGTCGTATAATGCTAGTACATCTATGAGAGGTTCACACGATGTCTTCTAATTCGTAAGTATCATTAGTAGAACTCCGTTTATCATGTAATAAAATTCGTTTAAATTTATAATTAAACAAACTAACGTGTGAAGTTTGACATATACTTCTTACGGTACTCCTACTAAACCTCATTAGATGATCTTGTAATCTCGGTATTTGGTTTATAAGAACTTATAATTTATTTGGAATGATGATACTACTACACCTATGAGAGGTTCACCCAATGTTTTAAAATTCGTAAGTATCCTCAATCGAAGTCCTTTTATCATGTAATAAACGTCGTTTAAATTTATAATTAAACAAACTAACGTATAAAGTTTGACAAATACTTCATACGGTACTCCTACAAAACCTTATTACATGATCTTGTAATCTTGGTATTTGATTTATTACAACTTATAATTTATGTCGTATAATGCTAGTACATCTATGAGAGGTTCACACGATGTCTTCTAATTCGTAAGTATCATTAGTAGAACTCCGTTTATCATGTAATAAAATTCGTTTAAATTTATAATTAAACAAACTAACGTGTGAAGTTTGACATATACTTCTTACGGTACTCCTACTAAACCTCATTAGATGATCTTGTAATCTCGGTATTTGGTTTATAAGAACTTATAATTTATTTGGAATGATGATACTATTACACCTATGAGAGGTTCACCCAATGTTTTAAAATTCGTAAGTATCCTCAATCGAAGTCCTTTTATCATGTAATAAACGTCGTTTAAATTTATAATTAAACAAACTAACGTATAAAGTTTGACAAATACTTCATACGGTACTCCTACAAAACCTTATTACATGAACTTGTAATCTTGTTATTTGATTTATTACAACTTATAATTTATGTCGTATAATGCTAGTACATCTATGAGAGGTTCACACGATGTCTTCTAATTCGTAAGTATCATTAGTAGAACTCCGTTTATCATGTAATAAAATTCGTTTAAATTTATAATTAAACAAACTAACGTGTGAAGTTTGACATATACTTCTTACGGTACTCCTACTAAACCTCATTAGATGATCTTGTAATCTCGGTATTTGGTTTATAAGAACTTATAATTTATTTGGAATGATGATACTACTACACCTATGAGAGGTTCACCCAATGTTTTAAAATTCGTAAGTATCCTCAATCGAAGTCCTTTTATCATGTAATAAACGTCGTTTAAATTTATAATTAAACAAACTAACGTATAAAGTTTGACAAATACTTCATACGGTACTCCTACAAAACCTTATTACATGATCTTGTAATCTTGGTATTTGATTTATTATAACTTATAATTTATGTCGTATAATGCTAGTACATCTATGAGAGGTTCACACGATGTCTTCTAATTCGTAAGTATCATTAGTAGAACTCCGTTTATCATGTAATAAAATTCGTTCAAATTTATAATTAAACAAACTAACGTGTGAAGTTTGACATATACTTTTTACGGTACTCCTACTAAACCTCATTAGATGATCTTGTAATCTCGGTATTTGGTTTATAAGAACTTATAATTTATTTGGAATGATGATACTACTACACCTATGAGAGGTTCACCCAATGTTTTAAAATTCGTAAGTATCCTCAATCGAAGTCCTTTTATCACGTAATAAACCTCGTTTAAATTTATAATTAAACAAACTATCGTATAAAGTGTGTGACAAATACTTCATACGGTACTCCTACAAAACCTTATTACTTGATCTTGTAATCTTGGTATTTGATTTATTACAACTTATAATTATTGTCGTATGATGCTACTACATCTATGATAGGTTCACACGATGTCTTCTAATTCGTAAGTATCATTAGTAGAACTCCGTTTATCATGTAATAAAATTCGTTTAAATTTATAATTAAACAAACTAACGTGTGAAGTTTGACATATACTTCTTACGGTACTCCTACTAAACCTCATTAGATGATCTTGTAATCTCGGTATTTGGTTTATAAGAACTTATAATTTATTTAGAATGATGCTACTACCTACACTTATGAGAGGTTCACCCAATGTTTTATAATTCGTAAGTATCCTCAGTCGAAGTCCTTTTATCATGTAATAAACCTCGTTTAAATTTATAATTAAACAAACTAACGTATAAAGTTTGACAAATACTTCATACGGTACTCCTACAAAACCATATTACATGATCTTGTAATCTTGGTATTTGATTTATTACAACTTATAAATTTTGTCGTATGATGCTACTACATCTATTAGAGGTTCACACGATGTCTTCTAATTCGGAAGTATCATTAGTAGAACTCCGTTTATCATGTGATAAAACTCGTTTAAATTTATAATTAAACAAACTAACGTGTGAAGTTTGACGTATACTTCTTACGGTACTCCTACTAAACTTCATTAGATGATCTTGTAATCTTGGTATTTGATTTATAACAACTTATAATTTATTTAGAATGATGCTACTACACCTATGAGAGGTTCACCCAATGTTTTATAATTCGTAAGTATCCTCTGTCGAAGTCCTTTTATCATGTAATAAACCTCGTTTAAATTCATAATTAAACAAACTAACGTATAAATTTGACATATACTTCATACCTCCTACGAAAACTTATTACATGATCTTGTAATCTTGGTATTTGATTTATTACAACTTATAATTTATTTCATATGATGCTACTATGAGAGGTTCACACGATGTCTTATAATTCGCAAGTATCCTTAGTCGAACTACGTTTATCATGTAATAAAACTCGTTTAAATTTATAATTAAACAAACTAACGAATGAAGTTTGACATATACTTTTTACGGTACTCCTACAAAATCTTATTACATGATCTTGTAATCTTGGTATTTGATTTATTACAACTTATAATTAATGTCGTATGATGCTACTACATCTATGAGAGGTTCACATGATGTCTTCTAATTCGTAAGTATCATTAGTAGAACTCTGTTTATCATGTAATAAAACTCGTTTAAATTTATAATTAAACAAACTATCGTATAAAGTGTGACAAATACTTCATACGGTACTCCTACAAAACCTTATTACATGATCTTGTAATCTTGGTATTTGATTTATTACAACTTATAATTAATGTCGTATGATGCTACTACATCTATGAGAGGTTCACATGATGTCTTCTAATTCGTAAGTATCATTAGTAGAACTCCGTTTATCATGTAATAAAACTCGTTTAAATTTATAATTATAAAAACTAACATGTGAAGTTTGACATATACTTCTTACGGTACTCCTACTAAACCTCATTAGATGATCTTGTAATCTCGGTATTTGGTTTATAAGAACTTATAATTTATTTGGAATGATGATACTATTACACCTATGAGAGGTTCACCCAATGTTTTAAAATTCGTAAGTATCCTCAATCGAAGTCCTTTTATCATGTAATAAACGTCGTTTAAATTTATAATTAAACAAACTAACGTATAAAGTTTGACAAATACTTCATACGGTACTCCTACAAAACCTTATTACATGAACTTGTAATCTTGGTATTTGATTTATTACAACTTATAATTTATGTCGTATAATGCTAGTACATCTATGAGAGGTTCACACGATGTCTTCTAATTCGTAAGTATCATTAGTAGAACTCCGTTTATCATGTAATAAAATTCGTTCAAATTTATAATTAAACAAACTAACGTGTGAAGTTTGACATATACTTCTTACGGTACTCCTAGTAAACCTCATTAGATGATCTTGTAATCTCGGTATTTGGTTTATAAGAACTTATAATTTATTTGGAATGATGATACTACTACACCTATGAGAGGTTCACCCAATGTTTTAAAATTCGTAAGTATCCTCAATCGAAGTCCTTTTATCACGTAATAAACCTCGTTTAAATTTATAATTAAACAAACTATCGTATAAAGTGTGTGACAAATACTTCATACGGTACTCCTACAAAACCTTATTACATGATCTTGTAATCTTGGTATTTGATTTATTACGACTTCTAATTTATGTCGTATAATGCTAGTACATCTATGAGAGGTTCACACGATGTCTTCTAATTCGTAAGTATCATTAGTAGAACTCCGTTTATCATGTAATAAAATTCGTTTAAATTTATAATTAAACAAACTAACGTGTGAAGTTTGACATATACTTCTTACGGTACTCCTACTAAACCTCATTAGATGATCTTGTAATCTCGGTATTTGGTTTATAAGAACTTATAATTTATTTAGAATGATGCTACTACCTACACTTATGAGAGGTTCACCCAATGTTTTATAATTCGTAAGTATCCTCAGTCGAAGTCCTTTTATCATGTAATAAACCTCGTTTAAATTTATAATTAAACAAACTAACGTA
Source organism: Chamaenerion angustifolium (assembly GCA_946814005.1). Taxonomy (NCBI): domain Eukaryota; kingdom Viridiplantae; phylum Streptophyta; class Magnoliopsida; order Myrtales; family Onagraceae; genus Chamaenerion; species Chamaenerion angustifolium. The sequence goes on from OX328272.1 coordinate 21,847,963, forward strand.
TAAAGTTTGACAAATACTTCATACGGTACTCCTACAAAACCATATTACATGATCTTGTAATCTTGGTATTTGATTTATTACAACTTATAAATTTTGTCGTATGATGCTACTACATCTATTAGAGGTTCACACGATGTCTTCTAATTTGGAAGTATCATTAGTAGAACTCCGTTTATCATGTGATAAAACTCGTTTAAATTTATAATTAAACAAACTAACGTGTGAAGTTTGACAAATACTTCTTACGGTACTCCTACTAAACTTCATTAGATGATCTTGTAATCTTGGTATTTGATTTATAACAACTTATAATTTATTTAGAATGATGCTACTACACCTATGAGAGGTTCACCCAATGTTTTATAATTCGTAAGTATCCTCTGTCGAAGTCCTTTTATCATGTAATAAACCTCGTTTAAATTCATAATTAAACAAACTAACGTATAAATTTGACATATACTTCATACCTCCTACGAAAACTTATTACATGATCTTGTAATCTTGGTATTTGATTTATTACAACTTATAATTTATTTCATATGATGCTACTATGAGAGGTTCACACGATGTCTTACAATTCGCAAGTATCCTTAGTCGAACTACGTTTATCATGTAATAAAACTCGTTTAAATTTATAATTAAACAAACTAACGAATGAAGTTTGACATATACTTCATACGGTACTCCTACAAAACCTTATTACATGATCTTGTAATCTTGGTATTTGATTTATTACAACTTATAATTAATGTCGTATGATGCTACTACATCTATGAGAGGTTCACATGATGTCTTCTAATTCGTAAGTATCATTAGTAGAACTCCGTTTATCATGTAATAAAACTCGTTTAAATTTATAATTAAACAAACTAACGTGTGAAGTTTGACATGTACTTCTTACGGTACTCCTACAAAACCTCATTAGATGATCTTGTAATCTCGGTATTTGGTTTATAAGAACTTATAATTTATTTGGAATGATGATACTACACCTATGAGAAGTTCACCCAATGTTTTAAAATTCGTAAGTATCCTCAATAGAAGTCCTTTTATCATGTAATAAACCTCGTTTAAATTTATAATTAAACAAACTATCGTATAAAGTGTGACAAATACTTCATACGGTACTCCTACAAAACCTTATTACATGATCTTGTAATCTTGGTATTTGATTTATTACAACTTATAATTTATGTCGTATAATGCTAGTACATCTATGAGAGGTTCACACGATGTCTTCTAATTCGTAAGTATCATTAATAGAACTCCGTTTATCATGTAATAAAATTCGTTTAAATTTATAATTAAACAAACTAACATGTGAAGTTTGACATATACTTCTTACGGTACTCCTACTAAACCTCATTAGATGATCTTGTAATCTCGGTATTTGGTTTATAAGAACTTATAATTTATTTGGAATGATGATACTACTACACCTATGAGAGGTTCACCCAATGTTTTAAAATTCGTAAGTATCCTCAATCGAAGTCCTTTTATCACGTAATAAACCTCGTTTAAATTTATAATTAAACAAACTATCGTATAAAGTGTGACAAATACTTCGTACGGTACTCCTACAAAACCTTATTACATGATCTTGTAATCTTGGTATTTGATTTATTACAACTTATAATTTATGTCGTATAATGCTAGTACATCTATGAGAGGTTCACACGATGTCTTCTAATTCGTAAGTATCATTAGTAGAACTCCGTTTATCATGTAATAAAATTCGTTTAAATTTATAATTAAACAAACTAACGTGTGAAGTTTGACATATACTTCTTACGGTACTCCTACTAAACCTCATTAGATGATCTTGTAATCTCGGTATTTGGTTTATAAGAACTTATAATTTATTTAGAATGATGCTACTACCTACACTTATGAGAGGTTCACCCAGTGTTTTATAATTCGTAAGTATCCTCAGTCGAAGTCCTTTTATCATGTAATAAACCTCGTTTAAATTTATAATTAAACAAACTAACGTATAAAGTTTGACAAATACTTCATACGGTACTCCTACAAAACCATATTACATGATCTTGTAATCTTGGTATTTGATTTATTACAACTTATAAATTTTGTCGTATGATGCTACTACATCTATTAGAGGTTCACACGATGTCTTCTAATTCGGAAGTATCATTAGTAGAACTCCGTTTATCATGTGATAAAACTCGTTTAAATTTATAATTAAACAAACTAACGTGTGAAGTTTGACGTATACTTCTTACGGTACTCCTACTAAACTTCATTAGATGATCTTGTAATCTTGGTATTTGATTTATAACAACTTATAATTTATTTAGAATGATGCTACTACACCTATGAGAGGTTCACCCAATGTTTTATAATTCGTAAGTATCCTCTGTCGAAGTCCTTTTATCATGTAATAAACCTCGTTTAAATTCATAATTAAACAAACTAACGTATAAATTTGACATATACTTCATACCTCCTACGAAAACTTATTACATGATCTTGTAATCTTGGTATTTGATTTATTACAACTTATAATTTATTTCATATGATGCTACTATGAGAGGTTCACACGATGTCTTATAATTCGCAAGTATCCTTAGTCGAACTACGTTTATCATGTAATAAAACTCGTTTAAATTTATAATTAAACAAACTAACGAATGAAGTTTGACATATACTTTTTACGGTACTCCTACAAAATCTTATTACATGATCTTGTAATCTTGGTATTTGATTTATTACAACTTATAATTATTGTCGTATGATGCTACTACATCTATGAGAGGTTCACATGATGTCTTCTAATTCGTAAGTATCATTAGTAGAACTCCGTTTATCATGTAATAAAACTCGTTTAAATTTATAATTAAACAAACTAACGTGTGAAGTTTGACATGTACTTCTTACGGTACTCCTACAAAACCTCATTAGATGATCTTGTAAACTCGGTATTTGGTTTATAAGAACTTATAATTTATTTGGAATGATGATACTACACCTATGAGAGGTTCACCCAATGTTTTAAAATTCGTAAGTATCCTCAATAGAAGTCATTTTATCATGTAATAAACCTCGTTTAAATTTATAATTAAACAAACTAACGTATAAAGTTTGACAAATACTTCATACGGTACTCCTACAAAACCTTATTACATGATCTTGTAATCTTGGTATTTGATTTATTACAACTTATAATTTATGTCGTATAATGCTAGTACATCTATGAGAGGTTCACACGATGTCTTCTAATTCGTAAGTATCATTAGTAGAACTCCGTTTATCATGTAATAAAATTCGTTTAAATTTATAATTAAACAAACTAACGTGTGAAGTTTGACATATACTTCTTACGGTACTCCTACTAAACCTCATTAGATGATCTTGTAATCTCGGTATTTGGTTTATAAGAACTTATAATTTATTTAGAATGATGCAACTACCTACACTTATGAGAGGTTCACACAATGTTTTATAATTCGTAAGTATCCTCAATCGAAGTCCTTTTATCATGTAATAAACGTCGTTTAAATTTATAATTAAACAAACTAACGTATAAAGTTTGACAAATACTTCATACGGTACTCCTACAAAACCTTATTACATGATCTTGTAATCTTGGTATTTGATTTATTACAACTTATAATTTATGTCGTATAATGCTAGTACATCTATGAGAGGTTCACACGATGTCTTCTAATTCGTAAGTATCATTAGTAGAACTCCGTTTATCATGTAATAAAATTCGTTTAAATTTATAATTAAACAAACTAACGTGTGAAGTTTGACATATACTTCTTACGGTACTCCTACTAAACCTCATTAGATGATCTTGTAATCTCGGTATTTGGTTTATAAGAACTTATAATTTATTTGGAATGATGATACTACTACACCTATGAGAGGTTCACCCAATGTTTTAAAATTCGTAAGTATCCTCAATAGAAGTCCTTTTATCATGTAATAAACCTCGTTTAAATTTATAATTAAACAAACTATCGTATAAAGTGTGACAAATACTTCATACGGTACTCCTACAAAACCTTATTACATGATCTTGTAATCTTGGTATTTGATTTATTACAACTTATAATTTATGTCGTATAATGCTAGTACATCTATGAGAGGTTCACACGATGTCTTCTAATTCGTAAGTATCATTAGTAGAACTCCGTTTATCATGTAATAAAATTCGTTTAAATTTATAACTAAACAAACTAACGTGTGAAGTTTGACATATACTTCTTACGGTACTCCTACTAAACCTCATTAGATGATCTTGTAATCTCGGTATTTGGTTTATAAGAACTTATAATTTATTTGGAATGATGATACTACACCTATGAGAGGTTCACCCAATGTTTTAAAATTCGTAAGTATCCTCAATAGAAGTCCTTTTATCATGTAATAAACCTCGTTTAAATTTATAATTAAACAAACTATCGTATAAATTGTGACAAATACTTCATACGGTACTCCTACAAAACCTTATTACATGATCTTGTAATCTTGGTATTTGATTTATTACAACTTATAATTTATGTCGTATAATGCTAGTACATCTATGAGAGGTTCACACGATGTCTTCTAATTCGTAAGTATCATTAGTAGAACTCCGTTTATCATGTAATAAAATTCGTTTAAATTTATAATTAAACAAACTAACGTGTGAAGTTGGAAATATACTTCTTACGGTACTCCTACTAAACCTCATTAGATGATCTTGTAATCTCGGTATTTGGTTTATAATAACTTATAATTTATTTGGAATGATGATACTACTACACCTATGAGAGGTTCACCCAATGTTTTAAAATTCGTAAGTATCCTCAATTGAAGTCCTTTTATCATGTAATAAACGTCGTTTAAATTTATAATTAAACAAACTAACGTATAAAGTTTGACAAATACTTCATACGGTACTCCTACAAAACCTTATTACATGATCTTGTAATCTTGGTATTTGATTTATTACAACTTATAATTTATGTCGTATAATGCTAGTACATCTATGAGAGGTTCACACGATGTCTTCTAATTCGTAAGTATCATTAGTAGAACTCCGTTTATCATGTAATAAAATTCGTTTAAATTTATAATTAAACAAACTAACGTGTGAAGTTTGACATATACTTCTTACGGTACTCCTACTAAACCTCATTAGATGATCTTGTAATCTCGGTATTTGGTTTATAAGAACTTATAATTTATTTGGAATGATGATACTACACCTATGAGAGGTTCACCCAATGTTTTAAAATTCGTAAGTATCCTCAATAGAAGTCCTTTTATCATGTAATAAACCTCGTTTAAATTTATAATTAAACAAACTATCGTATAAAGTGTGACAAATACTTCATACGGTACTCCTACAAAACCTTATTACATGATCTTGTAATCTTGGTATTTGATTTATTACAACTTATAATTTATGTCGTATAATGCTAGTACATCTATGAGAGGTTCACACGATGTCTTCTAATTCGTAAGTATCATTAGTAGAACTCCGTTTATCATGTAATAAAATTCGTTTAAATTTATAACTAAACAAACTAACGTGTGAAGTTTGACATATACTTCTTACGGTACTCCTACTAAACCTCATTAGATGATCTTGTAATCTCGGTATTTGGTTTATAAGAACTTATAATTTATTTGGAATGATGATACTACACCTATGAGAGGTTCACCCAATGTTTTAAAATTCGTAAGTATCCTCAATAGAAGTCCTTTTATCATGTAATAAACCTCGTTTAAATTTATAATTAAACAAACTATCGTATAAAGTGTGACAAATACTTCATACGGTACTCCTACAAAACCTTATTACATGATCTTGTAATCTTGGTATTTGATTTATTACAACTTATAATTTATGTCGTATAATGCTAGTACATCTATGAGAGGTTCACACGATGTCTTCTAATTCGTAAGTATCATTAGTAGAACTCCGTTTATCATGTAATAAAATTCGTTTAAATTTATAATTAAACAAACTAACGTGTGAAGTTTGACATATACTTCTTACGGTACTCCTACTAAACCTCATTAGATGATCTTGTAATCTCGGTATTTGGTTTATAAGAACTTATAATTTATTTGGAATGATGATACTACACCTATGAGAGGTTCACCCAATGTTTTAAAATTCGTAAGTATCCTCAATAGAAGTCCTTTTATCATGTAATAAACCTCGTTTAAATTTATAATTAAACAAACTATCGTATAAAGTGTGACAAATACTTCATACGGTACTCCTACAAAACCTTATTACATGATCTTGTAATCTTGGTATTTGATTTATTACAACTTATAATTTATGTCGTATAATGCTAGTACATCTATGAGAGGTTCACACGATGTCTTCTAATTCGTAAGTATCATTAGTAGAACTCCGTTTATCATGTAATAAAATTCGTTTAAATTTATAATTAAACAAACTAACGTGTGAAGTTTGACATATACTTCTTACGGTACTCCTACTAAACCTCATTAGATGATCTTGTAATCTCGGTATTTGGTTTATAAGAACTTATAATTTATTTAGAATGATGCTACTACCTACACTTATGAGAGGTTCACCCAATGTTTTATAATTCGTAAGTATCCTCAATAGAAGTCCTTTTATCATGTAATAAACCTCGTTTAAATTTATAATTAAACAAACTATCGTATAAATTGTGACAAATACTTCATACGGTACTCCTACAAAACCTTATTACATGATCTTGTAATCTTGGTATTTGATTTATTACAACTTATAATTTATGTCGTATAATGCTAGTACATCTATGAGAGGTTCACACGATGTCTTCTAATTCGTAAGTATCATTAGTAGAACTCCGTTTATCATGTAATAAAATTCGTTTAAATTTATAATTAAACAAACTAACGTGTGAAGTTGGAAATATACTTCTTACGGTACTCCTACTAAACCTCATTAGATGATCTTGTAATCTCGGTATTTGGTTTATAAGAACTTATAATTTATTTGGAATGATGATACTACTACACCTATGAGAGGTTCACCCAATGTTTTAAAATTCGTAAGTATCCTCAATTGAAGTCCTTTTATCATGTAATAAACGTCGTTTAAATTTATAATTAAACAAACTAACGTATAAAGTTTGACAAATACTTCATACGGTACTCCTACAAAACCTTATTACATGATCTTGTAATCTTGGTATTTGATTTATTACAACTTATAATTTATGTCGTATAATGCTAGTACATCTATGAGAGGTTCACACGATGTCTTCTAATTCGTAAGTATCATTAGTAGAACTCCGTTTATCATGTAATAAAATTCGTTTAAATTTATAATTAAACAAACTAACGTGTGAAGTTTGACATATACTTCTTACGGTACTCCTACTAAACCTCATTAGATGATCTTGTAATCTCGGTATTTGGTTTATAAGAACTTATAATTTATTTGGAATGATGATACTACACCTATGAGAGGTTCACCCAATGTTTTAAAATTCGTAAGTATCCTCAATAGAAGTCCTTTTATCATGTAATAAACCTCGTTTAAATTTATAATTAAACAAACTATCGTATAAAGTGTGACAAATACTTCATACGGTACTCCTACAAAACCTTATTACATGATCTTGTAATCTTGGTATTTGATTTATTACAACTTATAATTTATGTCGTATAATGCTAGTACATCTATGAGAGGTTCACACGATGTCTTCTAATTCGTAAGTATCATTAGTAGAACTCCGTTTATCATGTAATAAAATTCGTTTAAATTTATAATTAAACAAACTAACGTGTGAAGTTTGACATATACTTCTTACGGTACTCCTACTAAACCTCATTAGATGATCTTGTAATCTCGGTATTTGGTTTATAATAACTTATAATTTATTTGGAATGATGATACTACACCTATGAGAGGTTCACCCAATGTTTTAAAATTCGTAAGTATCCTCAATAGAAGTCCTTTTATCATGTAATAAACCTCGTTTAAATTTATAATTAAACAAACTATCGTATAAAGTGTGACAAATACTTCATACGGTACTCCTACAAAACCTTATTACATGATCTTGTAATCTTGGTATTTGATTTATTACAACTTATAATTTATGTCGTATAATGCTAGTACATCTATGAGAGGTTCACACGATGTCTTCTAATTCGTAAGTATCATTAGTAGAACTCCGTTTATCATGTAATAAAATTCGTTTAAATTTATAATTAAACAAACTAACGTGTGAAGTTGGAAATATACTTCTTACGGTACTCCTACTAAACCTCATTAGATGATCTTGTAATCTCGGTATTTGGTTTATAAGAACTTATAATTTATTTGGAATGATGATACTACTACACCTATGAGAGGTTCACCCAATGTTTTAAAATTCGTAAGTATCCTCAATTGAAGTCCTTTTATCATGTAATAAACGTCGTTTAAATTTATAATTAAACAAACTAACGTATAAAGTTTGACAAATACTTCATACGGTACTCCTACAAAACCTTATTACATGATCTTGTAATCTTGGTATTTGATTTATTACAACTTATAATTTATGTCGTATAATGCTAGTACATCTATGAGAGGTTCACACGATGTCTTCTAATTCGTAAGTATCATTAGTAGAACTCCGTTTATCATGTAATAAAATTCGTTTAAATTTATAATTAAACAAACTAACGTGTGAAGTTTGACATATACTTCTTACGGTACTCCTACTAAACCTCATTAGATGATCTTGTAATCTCGGTATTTGGTTTATAAGAACTTATAATTTATTTGGAATGATGATACTACACCTATGAGAGGTTCACCCAATGTTTTAAAATTCGTAAGTATCCTCAATAGAAGTCCTTTTATCATGTAATAAACCTCGTTTAAATTTATAATTAAACAAACTATCGTATAAAGTGTGACAAATACTTCATACGGTACTCCTACAAAACCTTATTACATGATCTTGTAATCTTGGTATTTGATTTATTACAACTTATAATTTATGTCGTATAATGCTAGTACATCTATGAGAGGTTCACACGATGTCTTCTAATTCGTAAGTATCATTAGTAGAACTCCGTTTATCATGTAATAAAATTCGTTTAAATTTATAATTAAACAAACTAACGTGTGAAGTTTGACATATACTTCTTACGGTACTCCTACTAAACCTCATTAGATGATCTTGTAATCTCGGTATTTGGTTTATAAGAACTTATAATTTATTTGGAATGATGATACTACACCTATGAGAGGTTCACCCAATGTTTTAAAATTCGTAAGTATCCTCAATAGAAGTCCTTTTATCATGTAATAAACCTCGTTTAAATTTATAATTAAACAAACTATCGTATAAAGTGTGACAAATACTTCATACGGTACTCCTACAAAACCTTATTACATGATCTTGTAATCTTGGTATTTGATTTATTACAACTTATAATTTATGTCGTATAATGCTAGTACATCTATGAGAGGTTCACACGATGTCTTCTAATTCGTAAGTATCATTAGTAGAACTCCGTTTATCATGTAATAAAATTCGTTTAAATTTATAATTAAACAAACTAACGTGTGAAGTTTGACATATACTTCTTACGGTACTCCTACTAAACCTCATTAGATGATCTTGTAATCTCGGTATTTGGTTTATAAGAACTTATAATTTATTTAGAATGATGCTACTACCTACACTTATGAGAGGTTCACCCAATGTTTTATAATTCGTAAGTATCCTCAATAGAAGTCCTTTTATCATGTAATAAACCTCGTTTAAATTTATAATTAAACAAACTATCGTATAAATTGTGACAAATACTTCATACGGTACTCCTACAAAACCTTATTACATGATCTTGTAATCTTGGTATTTGATTTATTACAACTTATAATTTATGTCGTATAATGCTAGTACATCTATGAGAGGTTCACACGATGTCTTCTAATTCGTAAGTATCATTAGTAGAACTCCGTTTATCATGTAATAATTCGTTTAAATTTATAATTAAACAAACTAACGTGTGAAGTTGGAAATATACTTCTTACGGTACTCCTACTAAACCTCATTAGATGATCTTGTAATCTCGGTATTTGGTTTATAAGAACTTATAATTTATTTGGAATGATGATACTACTACACCTATGAGAGGTTCACCCAATGTTTTAAAATTCGTAAGTATCCTCAATTGAAGTCCTTTTATCATGTAATAAACGTCGTTTAAATTTATAATTAAACAAACTAACGTATAAAGTTTGACAAATACTTCATACGGTACTCCTACAAAACCTTATTACATGATCTTGTAATCTTGGTATTTGATTTATTACAACTTATAATTTATGTCGTATAATGCTAGTACATCTATGAGAGGTTCACACGATGTCTTCTAATTCGTAAGTATCATTAGTAGAACTCCGTTTATCATGTAATAAAATTCGTTTAAATTTATAATTAAACAAACTAACGTGTGAAGTTTGACATATACTTCTTACGGTACTCCTACTAAACCTCATTAGATGATCTTGTAATCTCGGTATTTGGTTTATAAGAACTTATAATTTATTTGGAATGATGATACTACACCTATGAGAGGTTCACCCAATGTTTTAAAATTCGTAAGTATCCTCAATAGAAGTCCTTTTATCATGTAATAAACCTCGTTTAAATTTATAATTAAACAAACTATCGTATAAAGTGTGACAAATACTTCATACGGTACTCCTACAAAACCTTATTACATGATCTTGTAATCTTGGTATTTGATTTATTACAACTTATAATTTATGTCGTATAATGCTAGTACATCTATGAGAGGTTCACACGATGTCTTCTAATTCGTAAGTATCATTAGTAGAACTCCGTTTATCATGTAATAAAATTCGTTTAAATTTATAATTAAACAAACTAACGTGTGAAGTTTGACATATACTTCTTACGGTACTCCTACTAAACCTCATTAGATGATCTTGTAATCTCGGTATTTGGTTTATAAGAACTTATAATTTATTTGGAATGATGATACTACACCTATGAGAGGTTCACCCAATGTTTTAAAATTCGTAAGTATCCTCAATAGAAGTCCTTTTATCATGTAATAAACCTCGTTTAAATTTATAATTAAACAAACTATCGTATAAAGTGTGACAAATACTTCATACGGTACTCCTACAAAACCTTATTACATGATCTTGTAATCTTGGTATTTGATTTATTACAACTTATAATTTATGTCGTATAATGCTAGTACATCTATGAGAGGTTCACACGATGTCTTCTAATTCGTAAGTATCATTAGTAGAACTCCGTTTATCATGTAATAAAATTCGTTTAAATTTATAATTAAACAAACTAACGTGTGAAGTTTGACATATACTTCTTACGGTACTCCTACTAAACCTCATTAGATGATCTTGTAATCTCGGTATTTGGTTTATAAGAACTTATAATTTATTTGGAATGATGATACTACACCTATGAGAGGTTCACCCAATGTTTTAAAATTCGTAAGTATCCTCAATAGAAGTCCTTTTATCATGTAATAAACCTCGTTTAAATTTATAATTAAACAAACTATCGTATAAAGTGTGACAAATACTTCATACGGTACTCCTACAAAACCTTATTACATGATCTTGTAATCTTGGTATTTGATTTATTACAACTTATAATTTATGTCGTATAATGCTAGTACATCTATGAGAGGTTCACACGATGTCTTCTAATTCGTAAGTATCATTAGTAGAACTCCGTTTATCATGTAATAAAATTCGTTTAAATTTATAATTAAACAAACTAACGTGTGAAGTTGGAAATATACTTCTTACGGTACTCCTACTAAACCTCATTAGATGATCTTGTAATCTCGGTATTTGGTTTATAAAAACTTATAATTTATTTGGAATGATGATACTACTACACCTATGAGAGGTTCACCCAATGTTTTAAAATTCGTAAGTATCCTCAATCGAAGTCCTTTTATCACGTAATAAACCTCGTTTAAATTTATAATTAAACAAACTATCGTATAAAGTGTAACAAATACTTCATACGGTACTCCTACAAAACCTTATTACATGATCTTGTAATCTTGGTATTTGATTTATTACAACTTATAATTTATGTCGTATAATGCTAGTACATCTATGAGAGGTTCACACGATGTCTTCTAATTCGGAAGTATCATTAGTAGAACTCCGTTTATCATGTAATAAAATTCGTTTAAATTTATAATTAAACAAACTAACGTGTGAAGTTTGACATATACTTCTTACGGTACTCCTACTAAACCTCATTAGATGATCTTGTAATCTCGGTATTTGGTTTATAAGAACTTATAATTTATTTAGAATGATGCTACTACCTACACTTATGAGAGGTTCACCCAATGTTTTATAATTCGTAAGTATCCTCAGTCGAAGTCCTTTTATCATGTAATAAACGTCGTTTAAATTTATAATTAAACAAACTAACGTATAAAGTTTGACAAATACTTCATACGGTACTCCTACAAAACCATATTACATGATCTTGTAATCTTGGTATTTGATTTATTACAACTTATAAATTTTGTCGTATGATGCTACTACATCTATTAGAGGTTCACACGATGTCTTCTAATTCGGAAGTATCATTAGTAGAACTCCGTTTATCATGTGATAAAACTCGTTTAAATTTATAATTAAACAAACTAACGTGTGAAGTTTGACGTATACTTCTTACGGTACTCCTACTAAACTTCATTAGATGATCTTGTAATCTTGGTATTTGATTTATAACAACTTATAATTTATTTAGAATGATGCTACTAACCTATGAGAGGTTCACCCAATTTTTATAATTCGTAAGTATCCTCTGTCGAAGTCCTTTTATCATGTAATAAACCTCGTTTAAATTCATAATTAAACAAACTAACGTATAAATTTGACATATACTTCATACCTCCTACGAAAACTTATTACATGATCTTGTAATCTTGGTATTTGATTTATTACAACTTATAATTTATTTCATATGATGCTACTATGAGAGGTTCACACGATGTCTTATAATTCGCAAGTATCCTTAGTCGAACTACGTTTATCATGTAATAAAACTCGTTTAAATTTATAATTAAACAAACTAACGAATGAAATTTGACATATACTTTTTACGGTACTCCTACAAAATCTTATTACATGATCTTGTAATCTTGGTATTTGATTTATTACAACTTATAATTATTGTCGTATGATGCTACTACATCTATGAGAGGTTCACATGATGTCTTCTAATTCGTAAGTATCATTAGTAGAACTCCGTTTATCATGTAATAAAACTCGTTTAAATTTATAATTAAACAAACTAACGTGTGAAGTTTGACATGTACTTCTTACGGTACTCCTACAAAACCTCATTAGATGATCTTGTAAACTCGGTATTTGGTTTATAAGAACTTATAATTTATTTGGAATGATGATACTACACCTATGAGAGGTTCACCCAATGTTTTAAAATTCGTAAGTATCCTCAATAGAAGTCATTTTATCATGTAATAAACCTCGTTTAAATTTATAATTAAACAAACTAACGTATAAAGTTTGACAAATACTTCATACGGTACTCCTACAAAACCTTATTACATGATCTTGTAATCTTGGTATTTGATTTATTACAACTTATAATTTATGTCGTATAATGCTAGTACATCTATGAGAGGTTCACACGATGTCTTCTAATTCGTAAGTATCATTAGTAGAACTCCGTTTATCATGTAATAAAATTCGTTTAAATTTATAATTAAACAAACTAACGTGTGAAGTTTGACATATACTTCTTACGGTACTCCTACTAAACCTCATTAGATGATCTTGTAATCTCGGTATTTGGTTTATAAGAACTTATAATTTATTTAGAATGATGCAACTACCTACACTTATGAGAGGTTCACACAATGTTTTATAATTCGTAAGTATCCTCAATCGAAGTCCTTTTATCATGTAATAAACGTCGTTTAAATTTATAATTAAACAAACTAACGTATAAAGTTTGACAAATACTTCATACGGTACTCCTACAAAACCTTATTACATGATCTTGTAATCTTGGTATTTGATTTATTACAACTTATAATTTATGTCGTATAATGCTAGTACATCTATGAGAGGTTCACACGATGTCTTCTAATTCGTAAGTATCATTAGTAGAACTCCGTTTATCATGTAATAAAATTCGTTTAAATTTATAATTAAACAAACTAACGTGTGAAGTTGGACATATACTTCTTACGGTACTCCTACTAAACCTCATTAGATGATCTTGTAATCTCGGTATTTGGTTTATAAGAACTTATAATTTATTTGGAATGATGATACTACACCTATGAGAGGTTCACCCAATGTTTTAAAATTCGTAAGTATCCTCAATAGAAGTCCTTTTATCATGTAATAAACCTCGTTTAAATTTATAATTAAACAAACTATCGTATAAAGTGTGACAAATACTTCATACGGTACTCCTACAAAACCTTATTACATGATCTTGTAATCTTGGTATTTGATTTATTACAACTTATAATTTATGTCGTATAATGCTAGTACATCTATGAGAGGTTCACACGATGTCTTCTAATTCGGAAGTATCATTAGTAGAACTCCGTTTATCATGTAATAAAATTCGTTTAAATTTATAATTAAACAAACTAACGTGTGAAGTTTGACATATACTTCTTACGGTACTCCTACTAAACCTCATTAGATGATCTTGTAATCTCGGTATTTGGTTTATAAGAACTTATAATTTATTTAGAATGATGCTACTACCTACACTTATGAGAGGTTCACCCAATGTTTTATAATTCGTAAGTATCCTCAGTCGAAGTCCTTTTATCATGTAATAAACCTCGTTTAAATTTATAATTAAACAAACTAACGTATAAAGTTTGACAAATACTTCATACGGTACTCCTACAAAACCATATTACATGATCTTGTAATCTTGGTATTTGATTTATTACAACTTATAAATTTTGTCGTATGATGCTACTACATCTATTAGAGGTTCACACGATGTCTTCTAATTCGGAAGTATCATTAGTAGAACTCCGTTTATCATGTGATAAAACTCGTTTAAATTTATAATTAAACAAACTAACGTGTGAAGTTTGACGTATACTTCTTACGGTACTCCTACTAAACTTCATTAGATGATCTTGTAATCTTGGTATTTGATTTATAACAACTTATAATTTATTTAGAATGATGCTACTAACCTATGAGAGGTTCACCCAATTTTTATAATTCGTAAGTATCCTCTGTCGAAGTCCTTTTATCATGTAATAAACCTCGTTTAAATTCATAATTAAACAAACTAACGTATAAATTTGACATATACTTCATACCTCCTACGAAAACTTATTACATGATCTTGTAATCTTGGTATTTGATTTATTACAACTTATAATTTATTTCATATGATGCTACTATGAGAGGTTCACACGATGTCTTATAATTCGCAAGTATCCTTAGTCGAACTACGTTTATCATGTAATAAAACTCGTTTAAATTTATAATTAAACAAACTAACGAATGAAATTTGACATATACTTTTTACGGTACTCCTACAAAATCTTATTACATGATCTTGTAATCTTGGTATTTGATTTATTACAACTTATAATTATTGTCGTATGATGCTACTACATCTATGAGAGGTTCACATGATGTCTTCTAATTCGTAAGTATCATTAGTAGAACTCCGTTTATCATGTAATAAAACTCGTTTAAATTTATAATTAAACAAACTAACGTGTGAAGTTTGACATGTACTTCTTACGGTACTCCTACAAAACCTCATTAGATGATCTTGTAAACTCGGTATTTGGTTTATAAGAACTTATAATTTATTTGGAATGATGATACTACACCTATGAGAGGTTCACCCAATGTTTTAAAATTCGTAAGTATCCTCAATAGAAGTCATTTTATCATGTAATAAACCTCGTTTAAATTTATAATTAAACAAACTAACGTATAAAGTTTGACAAATACTTCATACGGTACTCCTACAAAACCTTATTACATGATCTTGTAATCTTGGTATTTGATTTATTACAACTTATAATTTATGTCGTATAATGCTAGTACATCTATGAGAGGTTCACACGATGTCTTCTAATTCGTAAGTATCATTAGTAGAACTCCGTTTATCATGTAATAAAATTCGTTTAAATTTATAATTAAACAAACTAACGTGTGAAGTTTGACATATACTTCTTACGGTACTCCTACTAAACCTCATTAGATGATCTTGTAATCTCGGTATTTGGTTTATAAGAACTTATAATTTATTTAGAATGATGCAACTACCTACACTTATGAGAGGTTCACACGATGTCTTCTAATTCGTAAGTATCCTCAATCGAAGTCCTTTTATCATGTAATAAACGTCGTTTAAATTTATAATTAAACAAACTAACGTATAAAGTTTGACAAATACTTCATACGGTACTCCTACAAAACCTTATTACATGATCTTGTAATCTTGGTATTTGATTTATTACAACTTATAATTTATGTCGTATAATGCTAGTACATCTATGAGAGGTTCACACGATGTCTTCTAATTCGTAAGTATCATTAGTAGAACTCCGTTTATCATGTAATAAAATTCGTTTAAATTTATAATTAAACAAACTAACGTGTGAAGTTTGACATATACTTCTTACGGTACTCCTACTAAACCTCATTAGATGATCTTGTAATCTCGGTATTTGGTTTATAAGAACTTATAATTTATTTGGAATGATGATACTACACCTATGAGAGGTTCACCCAATGTTTTAAAATTCGTAAGTATCCTCAATAGAAGTCCTTTTATCATGTAATAAACCTCGTTTAAATTTATAATTAAACAAACTATCGTATAAAGTGTGACAAATACTTCATACGGTACTCCTACAAAACCTTATTACATGATCTTGTAATCTTGGTATTTGATTTATTACAACTTATAATTTATGTCGTATAATGCTAGTACATCTATGAGAGGTTCACACGATGTCTTCTAATTCGTAAGTATCATTAGTAGAACTCCGTTTATCATGTAATAAAATTCGTTTAAATTTATAATTAAACAAACTAACGTGTGAAGTTTGACATATACTTCTTACGGTACTCCTACTAAACCTCATTAGATGATCTTGTAATCTCGGTATTTGGTTTATAAGAACTTATAATTTATTTAGAATGATGCAACTACCTACACTTATGAGAGGTTCACACAATGTTTTATAATTCGTAAGTATCCTCAATCGAAGTCCTTTTATCATGTAATAAACGTCGTTTAAATTTATAATTAAACAAACTAACGTATAAAGTTTGACAAATACTTCATACGGTACTCCTACAAAACCTTATTACATGATCTTGTAATCTTGGTATTTGATTTATTACAACTTATAATTTATGTCGTATAATGCTAGTACATCTATGAGAGGTTCACACGATGTCTTCTAATTCGTAAGTATCATTAGTAGAACTCCGTTTATCATGTAATAAAATTCGTTTAAATTTATAATTAAACAAACTAACGTGTGAAGTTTGACATATACTTCTTACGGTACTCCTACTAAACCTCATTAGATGATCTTGTAATCTCGGTATTTGGTTTATAAGAACTTATAATTTATTTGGAATGATGATACTACACCTATGAGAGGTTCACCCAATGTTTTAAAATTCGTAAGTATCCTCAATAGAAGTCCTTTTATCATGTAATAAACCTCGTTTAAATTTATAATTAAACAAACTATCGTATAAAGTGTGACAAATACTTCATACGGTACTCCTACAAAACCTTATTACATGATCTTGTAATCTTGGTATTTGATTTATTACAACTTATAATTTATGTCGTATAATGCTAGTACATCTATGAGAGGTTCACACGATGTCTTCTAATTCGTAAGTATCATTAGTAGAACTCCGTTTATCATGTAATAAAATTCGTTTAAATTTATAATTAAACAAACTAACGTGTGAAGTTTGACATATACTTCTTACGGTACTCCTACTAAACCTCATTAGATGATCTTGTAATCTCGGTATTTGGTTTATAAGAACTTATAATTTATTTAGAATGATGCAACTACCTACACTTATGAGAGGTTCACACGATGTCTTCTAATTCGTAAGTATCCTCAATCGAAGTCCTTTTATCATGTAATAAACGTCGTTTAAATTTATAATTAAACAAACTAACGTATAAAGTTTGACAAATACTTCATACGGTACTCCTACAAAACCTTATTACATGATCTTGTAATCTTGGTATTTGATTTATTACAACTTATAATTTATGTCGTATAATGCTAGTACATCTATGAGAGGTTCACACGATGTCTTCTAATTCGTAAGTATCATTAGTAGAACTCCGTTTATCATGTAATAAAATTCGTTTAAATTTATAATTAAACAAACTAACGTGTGAAGTTTGACATATACTTCTTACGGTACTCCTACTAAACCTCATTAGATGATCTTGTAATCTCGGTATTTGGTTTATAAGAACTTATAATTTATTTGGAATGATGATACTACACCTATGAGAGGTTCACCCAATGTTTTAAAATTCGTAAGTATCCTCAATAGAAGTCCTTTTATCATGTAATAAACCTCGTTTAAATTTATAATTAAACAAACTATCGTATAAAGTGTGACAAATACTTCATACGGTACTCCTACAAAACCTTATTACATGATCTTGTAATCTTGGTATTTGATTTATTACAACTTATAATTTACGTCGTATAATGCTAGTACATCTATGAGAGGTTCACACGATGTCTTCTAATTCGTAAGTATCATTAGTAGAACTCCGTTTATCATGTGATAAAACTCGTTTAAATTTATAATTAAACAAACTAACGTGTGAAGTTTGACATATACTTCTTACGGTACTCCTACTAAACCTCATTAGATGATCTTGTAATCTCGGTATTTGGTTTATAAGAACTTATAATTTATTTAGAATGATGCAACTACCTACACTTATGAGAGGTTCACACAATGTTTTATAATTCGTAAGTATCCTCAATCGAAGTCCTTTTATCATGTAATAAACGTCGTTTAAATTTATAATTAAACAAACTAACGTATAAAGTTTGACAAATACTTCATACGGTACTCCTACAAAACCTTATTACATGATCTTGTAATCTTGGTATTTGATTTATTACAACTTATAATTTATGTCGTATAATGCTAGTACATCTATGAGAGGTTCACACGATGTCTTCTAATTCGTAAGTATCATTAGTAGAACTCCGTTTATCATGTAATAAAATTCGTTTAAATTTATAATTAAACAAACTAACGTGTGAAGTTTGACATATACTTCTTACGGTACTCCTACTAAACCTCATTAGATGATCTTGTAATCTCGGTATTTGGTTTATAAGAACTTATAATTTATTTGGAATGATGATACTACACCTATGAGAGGTTCACCCAATGTTTTAAAATTCGTAAGTATCCTCAATAGAAGTCCTTTTATCATGTAATAAACCTCGTTTAAATTTATAATTAAACAAACTATCGTATAAAGTGTGACAAATACTTCATACGGTACTCCTACAAAACCTTATTACATGATCTTGTAATCTTGGTATTTGATTTATTACAACTTATAATTTACGTCGTATAATGCTAGTACATCTATGAGAGGTTCACACGATGTCTTCTAATTCGTAAGTATCATTAGTAGAACTCCGTTTATCATGTAATAAAATTCGTTTAAATTTATAATTAAACAAACTAACGTGTGAAGTTTGAAATATACTTCTTACGGTACTCCTACTAAACCTCATTAGATGATCTTGTAATCTCGGTATTTGGTTTATAAGAACTTATAATTTATTTGGAATGATGATACTACACCTATGAGAGGTTCACCCAATGTTTTAAAATTCGTAAGTATCGTCAATCGAAGTCCTTTTATCACGTAATAAACCTCGTTTAAATTTATAATTAAACAAACTATCGTATAAAGTGTAACAAATACTTCATACGGTACTCCTACAAAACCTTATTACATGATCTTGTAATCTTGGTATTTGATTTATTACAACTTATAATTTATGTCGTATGATGCTACTACATCTATTAGAGGTTCACACGATGTCTTCTAATTCGGAAGTATCATTAGTAGAACTCCGTTTATCATGTGATAAAACTCGTTTAAATTTATAATTAAACAAACTAACGTGTGAAGTTTGACGTATACTTCTTACGGTACTCCTACTAAACTTCATTAGATGATCTTGTAATCTTGGTATTTGATTTATAACAACTTATAATTTATTTAGAATGATGCTACTACACCTATGAGAGGTTCACCCAATTTTTATAATTCGTAAGTATCCTCTGTCGAAGTCCTTTTATCATGTAATAAACCTCGTTTAAATTCATAATTAAACAAACTAACGTATAAATTTGACATATACTTCATACCTCCTACGAAAACTTATTACATGATCTTGTAATCTTGGTATTTGATTTATTACAACTTATAATTTATTTCATATGATGCTACTATGAGAGGTTCACACGATGTCTTATAATTCGCAAGTATCCTTAGTCGAACTACGTTTATCATGTAAAAAAACTCGTTTAAATTTATAATTAAACAAACTAACGAATGAAGTTTGACATATACTTTTTACGGTACTCCTACAAAATCTTATTACATGATCTTGTAATCTTGGTATTTGATTTATTACAACTTATAATTATTGTCGTATGATGCTACTACATCTATGAGAGGTTCACATGATGTCTTCTAATTCGTAAGTATCATTAGTAGAACTCCGTTTATCATGTAATAAAACTCGTTTAAATTTACAATTAAACAAACTAACGTGTGAAGTTTGACATGTACTTCTTACGGTACTCCTACAAAACCTCATTAGATGATCTTGTAATCTCGGTATTTGGTTTATAAGAACTTATAATTTATTTGGAATGATGATAACCTATGAGAGGTTCACCCAATGTTTTAAAATTCGTAAGTATCCTCAATAGAAGTCATTTTATCATGTAATAAACCTCGTTTAAATTTATAATTAAACAAACTAACGTATAAAGTTTGACAAATACTTCATACGGTACTCCTACAAAACCTTATTACATGATCTTATAATCTTGGTATTTGATTTATTACAACTTATAAATTTTGTCGTATGATGCTACTATATCTATTAGAGGTCCACACGATGTCTTCTAATTCGGAAGTATCATTAGTAGAACTCCGTTTATCATGTGATAAAACTCGATTAAATTGATAATTAAACAAACTAACGTGTGAAGTTTGACGTATACTTCTTACGGTACTCCTACTAAACTTCATTAGATGATCTTGTAATCTTGGTATTTGATTTATAACAACTTATAATTTATTTAGAATGATGCTACTACACCTATGAGAGGTTCACCCAATGTTTTATAATTCGTAAGTATCCTCTGTCGAAGTCCTTTTATAATGTTATAAACCTCGTTTAAATTCATAATTAAACAAACTAACGTATAAAGTTTGACATATACTTCATACCTCCTACAAAAACTTATTACATGATCTTGTAATCTTGGTATTTGATTTATAACAACTTATAATTTATTTCATATGATGCTACTATGAGAGGTTCACACGATGTCTTATAATTCGCAAGTATCCTTAGTCGAACTACGTTTATCATGTAATAAAACTCGTTTAAATTTATAATTAAACAAACTAACGAATGAAGTTTGACATATACTTCTTACGGTACTCCTACAAAATCTTATTACATGATCTTGTAATCTTGGTATTTGATTTATTACAACTTATAATTATTGTCGTTTGATGCTACTACATCTATGAGAGGTTCACATGATGTCTTCTAATTCGTAAGTATCATTAGTAGAACTCCGTTTATCATGTAATAAAACTCGTTTAAATTTATAATTAAACAAACTAACGTGTGAAGTTTGACATGTACTTCTTACGGTACTCCTACAAAACCTCATTAGATGATCTTGTAATCTCGGTATTTGGTTTATAAGAACTTATAATTTATTTGGAATGATGATACTACACCTATGAGAGGTTCACCCAATGTTTTAAAATTCGTAAGTATCCTCAATCGAAGTCCTTTTATCATGTAATAAATCTCGTTTAAATTTATAATTAAACAAACTAACGTATAAAGTTTGACAAATACTTCATACGGTACTCCTACAAAACTTTATTACATGATCTTGTAATCTTGGTATTTGATTTATTACAACTTATAAATTTTGTCGTATGATGCTACCACATCTATTAGAGGTTCACACGATGTCTTCTAATTCGGAAGTATCATTAGTAGAACTCCGTTTATCATGTGATAAAACTCGTTTAAATTTATAATTAAACAAACTAACGTGTGAAGTTTGAAGTATACTTCTTACGGTACTCATACTAAATCTCATTAGATGATCGTGTAATCTCGGTATTTGGTTTATAAGAACTTATAATTTATTTGGAATGATGATACTACTACACCTATGAGAGCTTCACCCAATGTTTTAAAATTCGTAAGTATCCTCAATCGAAGTCCTTTTATCATGTAATAAACGTCGTTTAAATTTATAATTAAACAAACTAACGTATAAAGTTTGACAAATACTTCATACGGTACTCCTACAAAACCTTATTACATGATCTTGTAATCATGGTATTTGATTTATTACAACTTATAATTTATGTCGTATAATGCTAGTACATCTATGAGAGGTTCACACGATGTCTTCTAATTCGTAAGTATCATTAGTAGAAGTCCGTTTATCATGTAATAAAATTCGTTTAAATTTATAATTAAACAAACTAACGTGTGAAGTTTGACATATACTTCTTACGGTACTCCTACTAAACCTTATTAGATGATCTTGTAATCTCGGTATTTGGTTTATAAGAACTTATAATTTATTTAGAATGATGCTACTACCTACACTTATGAGAGGTTCACCCAATGTTTTATAATTCGTAAGTATCCTCAGTCGAAGTCCTTTTATCATGTAATAAACCTCGTTTAAATTTATAATTAAACAAACTAACGTATAAAGTTTGACAAATACTTCATACGGTACTCCTACAAAACCTTATTACATGATCTTGTAATCTTGGTATTTTATTTATTACAACTTATAAATTTTGTCGTATGATGCTACTACATCTATTAGAGGTTCACACGATGTCTTCTAATTTGGAAGTATCATTAGTAGAACTCCGTTTATCATGTGATAAAACTCGTTTAAATTTATAATTAAACAAACTAACGTGTGAAGTTTGATGTATACTTCTTACGGTACTCCTACTAAACTTCATTAGATGATCTTGTAATCTTGGTATTTGATTTATAACAACTTATAATTTATTTAGAATGATGCTACTACACCTATGAGAGGTTCACCCAATGTTTTATAATTCGTAAGTATCCTCTGTCAAAGTCCTTTTATCATGTAATAAACCTCGTTTAAATTCATAATTAAACAAACTAACGTATAAAGTTTGACATATACTTCATACCTTCTACAAAAACTTATTACATGATCTTGTAATCTTGGTATTTGATTTATTACAACTTATAATTTATTTCATATGATGCTACTATGAGAGGTTCACACGATGTCTTATAATTCGCAAGTATCCTTAGTCGAACTACGTTTATCATGTAATAAAACTCGTTTAAATTTATAATTAAACAAACTAACGAATGAAGTTTGACATATACTTCATACGGTACTCCTACAAAACCTTATTACATGATCTTGTAATCTTGGTATTTGATTTATTACAACTTCTAATTTATGTCGTATAATGCTAGTACATCTATGAGAGGTTCACACAATGTCTTCTAATTCGTAAGTATCATTAGTAGAACTCCGTTTATCATGTAATAAAATTTGTTTAAATTTATAATTAAACAAACTAACGTGTGAAGTTTGACATATACTTCTTACGGTACTCCTACTAAACCTCATTAGATGATCTTGTAATCTCGGTATTTGGTTTGTAAGAACTTATAATTTATTTGGAATGATGATACTACTACACCTATGAGAGGTTCACCCAATGTTTTAAAATTCGTAAGTATCCTCAATCGAAGTCCTTTTATCATGTAATAAACGTCGTTTAAATTTATAATTAAACAAACTAACGTATAAAGTTTGACAAATACTTCATACGGTACTCCTACAAAACCTTATTACATGATCTTGTAATCTTGGTATTTGATTTATTACAACTTCTAATTTATGTCGTATAATGCTAGTACATCTATGAGAGGTTCACACGATGTCTTCTAATTCGTAAGTATCATTAGTAGAACTCCGTTTATCATGTAATAAAATTCGTTTAAATTTATAATTAAACAAACTAACGTGTGAAGTTTGACATATACTTCTTACGGTACTCCTACTAAACCTCATTAGATGATCTTGTAATCTCGGTATTTGGTTTATAAGAACTTATAATTTATTTGGAATGATGATACTACACCTATGAGAGTTTCCCCCAATGTTTTAAAATTCGTAAGTATCCTCAATCGAAGTCATTTTATCATGTAATAAACCTCGTTTAAATTTATAATTAAACAAACTAACGTATAAAGTTTGACAAATACTTCATACGGTACTCCTACAAAACCTTATTACATGATCTTATAATCTTGGTATTTGATTTATTACAACTTATAAATTTTGTCGTATGATGCTACTATATCTATTAGAGGTCCACACGATGTCTTCTAATTCGGAAGTATCATTAGTAGAACTCCGTTTATCATGTGATAAAACTCGATTAAATTGATAATTAAACAAACTAACGTGTGAAGTTTGACGTATACTTCTTACGGTACTCCTACTAAACTTCATTAGATGATCTTGTAATCTTGGTATTTGATTTATAACAACTTATAATTTATTTAGAATGATGCTACTACACCTATGAGAGGTTCACCCAATGTTTTATAATTCGTAAGTATCCTCTGTCGAAGTCCTTTTATAATGTTATAAACCTCGTTTAAATTCATAATTAAACAAACTAACGTATAAAGTTTGACATATACTTCATACCTCCTACAAAAACTTATTACATGATCTTGTAATCTTGGTATTTGATTTATAACAACTTATAATTTATTTCATATGATGCTACTATGAGAGGTTCACACGATGTCTTATAATTCGCAAGTATCCTTAGTCGAACTACGTTTATCATGTAATAAAACTCGTTTAAATTTATAATTAAACAAACTAACGAATGAAGTTTGACATATACTTCTTACGGTACTCCTACAAAATCTTATTACATGATCTTGTAATCTTGGTATTTGATTTATTACAACTTATAATAATTATTGTCGTTTGATGCTACTACATCTATGAGAGGTTCACATGATGTCTTCTAATTCGTAAGTATCATTAGTAGAACTCCGTTTATCATGTAATAAAACTCGTTTAAATTTATAATTAAACAAACTAACGTGTGAAGTTTGACATGTACTTCTTACGGTACTCCTACAAAACCTCATTAGATGATCTTGTAATCTCGGTATTTGGTTTATAAGAACTTATAATTTATTTGGAATGATGATACTACACCTATGAGAGGTTCACCCAATGTTTTAAAATTCGTAAGTATCCTCAATAGAAGTCCTTTTATCATGTAATAAACGTCGTTTAAATTTTTAATTAAACAAACTAACGTATAAAGTTTGACAAATACTTCATACGGTACTCCTACAAAACCTTATTACATGATCTTGTAATCTTGGAATTTGATTTATTACAACTTATAATTTATGTCGTATAATGCTAGTACATCTATGAGAGGTTCACACGATGTCTTCTAATTCGTAAGTATCATTAGTAGAACTCCGTTTATCATGTAATAAAATTCGTTTAAATTTATAATTAAACAAACTAACGTGTGAAGTTTGACATATACTTCTTACGGTACTCCTACTAAACCTTATTAGATGATCTTGTAATCTCGATATTTGGTTTATAAGAACTTATAATTTATTTAGAATGATGCTACTACCTACACTTATGAGAGGTTCACCCAATGTTTTATAATTCGTAAGTATCCTCAGTCGAAGTCCTTTTATCATGTAATAAACCTCGTTTAAATTTATAATTAAACAAACTAACGTATAAAGTTTGACAAATACTTCATACGGTACTCCTACAAAACCTTATTACATGATCTTGTAATCTTGGTATTTGATTTATTACAACTTATAAATTTTGTCGTATGATGCTACTACATCTATTAGAGGTTCACACGATGTCTTCTAATTTGGAAGTATCTTTAGTAGAACTCCGTTTATCATGTGATAAAACTCGTTTAAATTTATAATTAAACAAACTAACGTGTGAAGTTTGATGTATACTTCTTACGGTACTCCTACTAAACTTCATTAGATGATCTTGTAATCTTGGTATTTGATTTATAACAACTTATAATTTATTTAGAATGATGCTACTACACCTATGAGAGGTTCACCCAATGTTTTATAATTCGTAAGTATCCTCTGTCAAAGTCCTTTTATCATGTAATAAACCTCGTTTAAATTCATAATTAAACAAACTAACGTATAAAGTTTGACATATACTTCATACCTTCTACAAAAACTTATTACATGATCTTGTAATCTTGGTATTTGATTTATTACAACTTATAATTTATTTCATATGATGCTACTATGAGAGGTTCACACGATGTCTTATAATTCGCAAGTATCCTTAGTCGAACTACGTTTATCATGTAATAAAACTCGTTTAAATTTATAATTAAACAAACTAACGAATGAAGTTTGACATATACTTCTTATGGTACTCCTACAAAATCTTATTACATGATCTTGTAATCTTGGTATTTGATTTATTACAACTTATAATTATTGTCGTATGATGCTACTACATCTATGATAGGTTCACATGATGTCTTCTAATTCTTAAGTATCATTAGTAGAACTCCGTTTATCATGTAATAAAACTCGTTTAAATTTATAATTAAACAAACTAACGTGTGAAGTTTGACATGTACTTCTTACGGTACTCCTACTAAACCTCATTAGATGATCTTGTAATCTCGGTATTTGGTTTATAAGAACTTATAATTTATTTGGAATGATGATACTACACCTATGAGAGGTTCCCCCAATGTTTTAAAATTCGTAAGTATCCTCAATCGAAGTCCTTTTATCATGTAATAAACCTCGTTTAAATTTATAATTAAACAAACTAACATATAAATTTTGACAAATACTTCATACGGTACTCCTACAAAACCTTATTACATGATCTTGTAATCTTGGTATTTGATTTATTACAACTTATAATTTATTTCGTATAATGCTAGTACATCTATGAGAGGTTCACACGATGTCTTCTAATTCGTAAGTATCATTAGTAGAACTCCGTTTATCATGTAATAAAATTCGTTTAAATTTATAATTAAACAAACTAACGTGTGAAGTTTGACAAATACTTCATACGGTACTCCTACAAAACCTTATTACATGATCTTGTAATCATGGTATTTGATTTATTACAACTTACAATTTATGTCGTATAATTCTAGTACATCTATGAGAGGTTCACACGATGTCTTCTAATTCGTAAGTATCATTAGTAGAAGTCCGTTTATCATGTAATAAAATTCGTTTAAATTTATAATTAAACAAACTAACGTGTGAAGTTTGACATATACTTCTTACGGTACTCCTACTAAACCTTATTAGATGATCTTGTAATCTCGGTATTTGGTTTATAAGAACTTATAATTTATTTAGAATGATGCTACTACCTACACTTATGAGAGGTTCACCCAATGTTTTATAATTCCTAAGTATCCTCAGTCGAAGTCCTTTTATCATGTAATAAACCTCGTTTAAATTTATAATTAAACAAACTAACGTATAAAGTTTGACAAATACTTCATACGCTACTCCTACAAAACCTTATTACATGATCTTGTAATCTTGGTATTTGATTTATTACAACTTATAAATTTTGTCGTATGATGCTACTACATCTATTAGAGGTTCACACGATGTCTTCTAATTTGGAAGTATCATTAGTAGAACTCCGTTTATCATGTGATAAAACTCGTTTAAATTTATAATTAAACAAACTAACGTGTGAAGTTTGATGTATACTTCTTACGGTACTCCTACTAAACTTCATTAGATGATCTTGTAATCTTGGTATTTGATTTATAACAACTTATAATTTATTTAGAATGATGCTACTACACCTATGAGAGGTTCACCCAATGTTTTATAATTCGTAAGTATCCTCTGTCAAAGTCCTTTTATGATGTAATAAACCTCGTTTAAATTCATAATTAAACAAACTAACGTATAAAGTTTGACATATACTTCATACCTTCTACAAAAACTTATTACATGATCTTGTAATCTTGGTATTTGATTTATTACAACTTATAATTTATTTCATATGATGCTACTATGAGAGGTTCACACGATGTCTTATAATTCGCAAGTATCCTTAGTCGAACATCGTTTATCATGTAATAAAACTCGTTTAAATTTATAATTAAACAAACTAACGAATGAAGTTTGACATATACTTCTTATGGTACTCCTACAAAATCTTATTACATGATCTTGTAATCTTGGTATTTGATTTATTACAACTTATAATTATTGTCGTATGATGCTACTACATCTATGATAGGTTCACATGATGTCTTCTAATTCTTAAGTATCATTAGTAGAACTCCGTTTATCATGTAATAAAACTCGTTTAAATTTTTAATTAAACAAACTAACGTGTGAAGTTTGACATGTACTTCTTACGGTACTCCTACTAAACCTCATTAGATGATCTTGTAATCTCGGTATTTGGTTTATAAGAACTTATAATTTATTTGGAATGATGATACTACACCTATGAGAGGTTCACCCAATGTTTTAAAATTCGTAAGTATCCTCAATCGAAGTCCTTTTATCATGTAATAAACCTCGTTTAAATTTATAATTAAACAAACTAACATATAAATTTTGACAAATACTTCATACGGTACTCCTACAAAACCTTATTACATGATCTTGTAATCTTGGTATTTGATTTATTACAACTTATAATTTATTTCGTATAATGCTAGTACATCTATGAGAGGTTCACACGATGTCTTCTAATTCGTAAGTATCATTAGTAGAACTCCGTTTATCATGTAATAAAATTCGTTTAAATTTATAATTAAACAAACTAACGTGTGAAGTTTGACAAATACTTCATACGGTACTCCTACAAAACCTTATTACATGATCTTGTAATCATGGTATTTGATTTATTACAACTTATAATTTATGTCGTATAATGCTAGTACATCTATGAGAGGTTCACACGATGTCTTCTAATTCGTAAGTATCATTAGTAGAAGTCCGTTTATCATGTAATAAAATTCGTTTAAATTTATAATTAAACAAACTAACGTGTGAAGTTTGACATATACTTCTTACGGTACTCCTACTAAACCTTATTAGATGATCTTGAAATCTCGGTATTTGGTTTATAAGAACTTATAATTTATTTAGAATGATGCTACTACCTACACTTATGAGAGGTTCACCCAATGTTTTATAATTCGTAAGTATCCTCAGTCGAAGTCCTTTTATCATGTAATAAACCTCGTTTAAATTTATAATTAAACAAACTAACGTATAAAGTTTGACAAATACTTCATACGGTACTCCTACAAAACCTTATTACATGATCTTGTAATCTTGGTATTTGATTTATTACAACTTATAAATTTTGTCGTATGATGCTACTACATCTATTAGAGGTTCACACGATGTCTTCTAATTTGGAAGTATCATTAGTAGAACTCCGTTTATCATGTGATAAAACTCGTTTAAATTTATAATTAAACAAACTAACGTGTGAAGTTTGATGTATACTTCTTACGGTACTCCTACTAAACTTCATTAGATGATCTTGTAATCTTGGTATTTGATTTATAACAACTTATAATTTATTTAGAATGATGCTACTACACCTATGAGAGGTTCACCCAATGTTTTATAATTCGTAAGTATCCTCTGTCAAAGTCCTTTTATGATGTAATAAACCTCGTTTAAATTCATAATTAAACAAACTAACGTATAAAGTTTGACATATACTTCATACCTTCTACAAAAACTTATTACATGATCTTGTAATCTTGGTATTTGATTTATTACAACTTATAATTTATTTCATATGATGCTACTATGAGAGGTTCACACGATGTCTTATAATTCGCAAGTATCCTTAGTCGAACATCGTTTATCATGTAATAAAACTCGTTTAAATTTATAATTAAACAAACTAACGAATGAAGTTTGACATATACTTCTTATGGTACTCCTACAAAATCTTATTACATGATCTTGTAATCTTGGTATTTGATTTATTACAACTTATAATTATTGTCGTATGATGCTACTACATCTATGATAGGTTCACATGATGTCTTCTAATTCTTAAGTATCATTAGTAGAACTCCGTTTATCATGTAATAAAACTCGTTTAAATTTTTAATTAAACAAACTAACGTGTGAAGTTTGACATGTACTTCTTACGGTACTCCTACTAAACCTCATTAGATGATCTTGTAATCTCGGTATTTGGTTTATAAGAACTTATAATTTATTTGGAATGATGATACTACACCTATGAGAGGTTCACCCAATGTTTTAAAATTCGTAAGTATCCTCAATCGAAGTCCTTTTATCATGTAATAAACCTCGTTTAAATTTATAATTAAACAAACTAACATATAAATTTTGACAAATACTTCATACGGTACTCCTACAAAACCTTATTACATGATCTTGTAATCTTGGTATTTGATTTATTACAACTTATAATTTATTTCGTATAATGCTAGTACATCTATGAGAGGTTCACACGATGTCTTCTAATTCGTAAGTATCATTAGTAGAACTCCGTTTATCATGTAATAAAATTCGTTTAAATTTATAATTAAACAAACTAACGTGTGAAGTTTGACAAATACTTCATACGGTACTCCTACAAAACCTTATTACATGATCTTGTAATCATGGTATTTGATTTATTACAACTTATAATTTATGTCGTATAATGCTAGTACATCTATGAGAGGTTCACACGATGTCTTCTAATTCGTAAGTATCATTAGTAGAAGTCCGTTTATCATGTAATAAAATTCGTTTAAATTTATAATTAAACAAACTAACGTGTGAAGTTTGACATATACTTCTTACGGTACTCCTACTAAACCTTATTAGATGATCTTGAAATCTCGGTATTTGGTTTATAAGAACTTATAATTTATTTAGAATGATGCTACTACCTACACTTATGAGAGGTTCACCCAATGTTTTATAATTCCTAAGTATCCTCAGTCGAAGTCCTTTTATCATGTAATAAACCTCGTTTAAATTTATAATTAAACAAACTAACGTATAAAGTTTGACAAATACTTCATACGCTACTCCTACAAAACCTTATTACATGATCTTGTAATCTTGGTATTTGATTTATTACAACTTATAAATTTTGTCGTATGATGCTACTACATCTATTAGAGGTTCACACGATGTCTTCTAATTTGGAAGTATCATTAGTAGAACTCCGTTTATCATGTGATAAAACTCGTTTAAATTTATAATTAAACAAACTAACGTGTGAAGTTTGATGTATACTTCTTACGGTACTCCTACTAAACTTCATTAGATGATCTTGTAATCTTGGTATTTGATTTATAACAACTTATAATTTATTTAGAATGATGCTACTACACCTATGAGAGGTTCACCCAATGTTTTATAATTCGTAAGTATCCTCTGTCAAAGTCCTTTTATGATGTAATAAACCTCGTTTAAATTCATAATTAAACAAACTAACGTATAAAGTTTGACATATACTTCATACCTTCTACAAAAACTTATTACATGATCTTGTAATCTTGGTATTTGATTTATTACAACTTATAATTTATTTCATATGATGCTACTATGAGAGGTTCACACGATGTCTTATAATTCGCAAGTATCCTTAGTCGAACATCGTTTATCATGTAATAAAACTCGTTTAAATTTATAATTAAACAAACTAACGAATGAAGTTTGACATATACTTCTTATGGTACTCCTACAAAATCTTATTACATGATCTTGTAATCTTGGTATTTGATTTATTACAACTTATAATTATTGTCGTATGATGCTACTACATCTATGATAGGTTCACATGATGTCTTCTAATTCTTAAGTATCATTAGTAGAACTCCGTTTATCATGTAATAAAACTCGTTTAAA
Source organism: Chamaenerion angustifolium (assembly GCA_946814005.1). Lineage (NCBI taxonomy): Eukaryota > Viridiplantae > Streptophyta > Magnoliopsida > Myrtales > Onagraceae > Chamaenerion > Chamaenerion angustifolium. Next base: position 21,880,309 of record OX328272.1, read on the forward strand.
TTTTTAATTAAACAAACTAACGTGTGAAGTTTGACATGTACTTCTTACGGTACTCCTACTAAACCTCATTAGATGATCTTGTAATCTCGGTATTTGGTTTATAAGAACTTATAATTTATTTGGAATGATGATACTACACCTATGAGAGGTTCACCCAATGTTTTAAAATTCGTAAGTATCCTCAATCGAAGTCCTTTTATCATGTAATAAACCTCGTTTAAATTTATAATTAAACAAACTAACATATAAATTTTGACAAATACTTCATACGGTACTCCTACAAAACCTTATTACATGATCTTGTAATCTTGGTATTTGATTTATTACAACTTATAATTTATTTCGTATAATGCTAGTACATCTATGAGAGGTTCACACGATGTCTTCTAATTCGTAAGTATCATTAGTAGAACTCCGTTTATCATGTAATAAAATTCGTTTAAATTTATAATTAAACAAACTAACGTGTGAAGTTTGACAAATACTTCATACGGTACTCCTACAAAACCTTATTACATGATCTTGTAATCTTGGTATTTGATTTATTACAACTTATAATTTATGTCGTATAATGCTAGTACATCTATGAGAGGTTCACACGATGTCTTCTAATTCGTAAGTATCATTAGTAGAAGTCCGTTTATCATGTAATAAAATTCGTTTAAATTTATAATTAAACAAACTAACGTGTGAAGTTTGACATATACTTCTTACGGTACTCCTACTAAACCTTATTAGATGATCTTGAAATCTCGGTATTTGGTTTATAAGAACTTATAATTTATTTAGAATGATGCTACTACCTACACTTATGAGAGGTTCACCCAATGTTTTATAATTCCTAAGTATCCTCAGTCGAAGTCCTTTTATCATGTAATAAACCTCGTTTAAATTTATAATTAAACAAACTAACGTATAAAGTTTGACAAATACTTCATACGGTACTCCTACAAAACCTTATTACATGATCTTGTAATCTTGGTATTTGATTTATTACAACTTATAAATTTTGTCGTATGATGCTACTACATCTATTAGAGGTTCACACGATGTCTTCTAATTTGGAAGTATCATTAGTAGAACTCCGTTTATCATGTGATAAAACTCGTTTAAATTTATAATTAAACAAACTAACGTGTGAAGTTTGATGTATACTTCTTACGGTACTCCTACTAAACTTCATTAGATGATCTTGTAATCTTGGTATTTGATTTATAACAACTTATAATTTATTTAGAATGATGCTACTACACCTATGAGAGGTTCACCCAATGTTTTATAATTCGTAAGTATCCTCTGTCAAAGTCCTTTTATGATGTAATAAACCTCGTTTAAATTCATAATTAAACAAACTAACGTATAAAGTTTGACATATACTTCATACCTTCTACAAAAACTTATTACATGATCTTGTAATCTTGGTATTTGATTTATTACAACTTATAATTTATTTCATATGATGCTACTATGAGAGGTTCACACGATGTCTTATAATTCGCAAGTATCCTTAGTCGAACATCGTTTATCATGTAATAAAACTCGTTTAAATTTATAATTAAACAAACTAACGAATGAAGTTTGACATATACTTCTTATGGTACTCCTACAAAATCTTATTACATGATCTTGTAATCTTGGTATTTGATTTATTACAACTTATAATTATTGTCGTATGATGCTACTACATCTATGATAGGTTCACATGATGTCTTCTAATTCTTAAGTATCATTAGTAGAACTCCGTTTATCATGTAATAAAACTCGTTTAAATTTTTAATTAAACAAACTAACGTGTGAAGTTTGACATGTACTTCTTACGGTACTCCTACTAAACCTCATTAGATGATCTTGTAATCTCGGTATTTGGTTTATAAGAACTTATAATTTATTTGGAATGATGATACTACACCTATGAGAGGTTCACCCAATGTTTTAAAATTCGTAAGTATCCTCAATCGAAGTCCTTTTATCATGTAATAAACCTCGTTTAAATTTATAATTAAACAAACTAACATATAAATTTTGACAAATACTTCATACGGTACTCCTACAAAACCTTATTACATGATCTTGTAATCTTGGTATTTGATTTATTACAACTTATAATTTATTTCGTATAATGCTAGTACATCTATGAGAGGTTCACACGATGTCTTCTAATTCGTAAGTATCATTAGTAGAACTCCGTTTATCATGTAATAAAATTCGTTTAAATTTATAATTAAACAAACTAACGTGTGAAGTTTGACAAATACTTCATACGGTACTCCTACAAAACCTTATTACATGATCTTGTAATCTTGGTATTTGATTTATTACAACTTATAATTTATGTCGTATAATGCTAGTACATCTATGAGAGGTTCACACGATGTCTTCTAATTCGTAAGTATCATTAGTAGAAGTCCGTTTATCATGTAATAAAATTCGTTTAAATTTATAATTAAACAAACTAACGTGTGAAGTTTGACATATACTTCTTACGGTACTCCTACTAAACCTTATTAGATGATCTTGAAATCTCGGTATTTGGTTTATAAGAACTTATAATTTATTTAGAATGATGCTACTACCTACACTTATGAGAGGTTCACCCAATGTTTTATAATTCGTAAGTATCCTCAGTCGAAGTCCTTTTATCATGTAATAAACCTCGTTTAAATTTATAATTAAACAAACTAACGTATAAAGTTTGACAAATACTTCATACGGTACTCCTACAAAACCTTATTACATGATCTTGTAATCTTGGTATTTGATTTATTACAACTTATAAATTTTGTCGTATGATGCTACTACATCTATTAGAGGTTCACACGATGTCTTCTAATTTGGAAGTATCATTAGTAGAACTCCGTTTATCATGTGATAAAACTCGTTTAAATTTATAATTAAACAAACTAACGTGTGAAGTTTGACGTATACTTCTTACGGTACTCCTACTAAACTTCATTAGATGATCTTGTAATCTTGGTATTTGATTTATAACAACTTATAATTTATTTAGAATGATGCTACTACACTTATGAGAGGTTCACCCAATGTTTTATAATTCGTAAGTATCCTCTGTCGAAGTCCTTTTATAATGTTATAAACCTCGTTTAAATTCATAATTAAACAAACTAACGTATAAAGTTTGACATATACTTCATACCTCCTACAAAAACTTATTACATGATCTTGTAATCTTGGTATTTGATTTATAACAACTTATAATTTATTTCATATGATGCTACTATGAGAGGTTCACACGATGTCTTATAATTCGTAAGTATCCTCAGTCGAACTACGTTTATCATGTAATAAAACTCGTTTAAATTTATAATTAAACAAACTAACGAATGAAGTTTGACATATACTTCTTACGGTACTCCTACAAAATCTTATTACATGATCTTGTAATCTTGGTATTTGATTTATTACAACTTATAATTATTGTCGTTTGATGCTACTACATCTATGAGAGGTTCACATGATGTCTTCTAATTCGTAAGTATCATTAGTAGAACTCCGTTTATCATGTAATAAAATTCGTTTAAATTTATAATTAAACAAACTAACGTGTGAAGTTTGACATGTACTTCTTACGGTACTCCTACAAAACCTCATTAGATGATCTTGTAATCTCGGTATTTGGTTTATAAGAACTTATAATTTATTTGGAATGATGATACTACACCTATGAGAGGTTCACCCAATGTTTTAAAATTCGTAAGTATCCTCAATAGAAGTCCTTTTATCATGTAATAAACGTCGTTTAAATTTTTAATTAAACAAACTAACGTATAAAGTTTGACAAATACTTCATACGGTACTCCTACAAAACCTTATTACATGATCTTGTAATCTTGGAATTTGATTTATTACAACTTATAATTTATGTCGTATAATGCTAGTACATCTATGAGAGGTTCACACGATGTCTTCTAATTCGTAAGTATCATTAGTAGAACTCCGTTTATCATGTGATAAAACTCGTTTAAATTTATAATTAAACAAACTAACGTGTGAAGTTTGACAAATACTTCATACGGTACTCCTACAAAACCTTATTACATGATCTTGTAATCTTGGTATTTGATTTATAACAACTTATAATTTATTTCATATGATGCTACTATGAGAGGTTCACACGATGTCTTATAATTCGCAAGTATCCTTAGTCGAACTACGTTTATCATGTAATAAAACTCGTTTAAATTTATAATTAAACAAACTAACGAATGAAGTTTGACATATACTTCTTACGGTACTCCTACAAAATCTTATTACATGATCTTGTAATCTTGGTATTTGATTTATTACAACTTATAATTATTGTCGTTTGATGCTACTACATCTATGAGAGGTTCACATGATGTCTTCTAATTCGTAAGTATCATTAGTAGAACTCCGTTTATCATGTAATAAAATTCGTTTAAATTTATAATTAAACAAACTAACGTGTGAAGTTTGACATGTACTTCTTACGGTACTCCTACAAAACCTCATTAGATGATCTTGTAATCTCGGTATTTGGTTTATAAGAACTTATAATTTATTTGGAATGATGATACTACACCTATGAGAGGTTCACCCAATGTTTTAAAATTCGTAAGTATCCTCAATAGAAGTCCTTTTATCATGTAATAAACGTCGTTTAAATTTTTAATTAAACAAACTAACGTATAAAGTTTGACAAATACTTCATACGGTACTCCTACAAAACCTTATTACATGATCTTGTAATCTTGGAATTTGATTTATTACAACTTATAATTTATGTCGTATAATGCTAGTACATCTATGAGAGGTTCACACGATGTCTTCTAATTCGTAAGTATCATTAGTAGAACTCCGTTTATCATGTGATAAAACTCGTTTAAATTTATAATTAAACAAACTAACGTGTGAAGTTTGACAAATACTTCATACGGTACTCCTACAAAACCTTATTACATGATCTTGTGATCTTGGTATTTGATTAATTACAACTTATAAATTTTGTCGTATAATGCTACTACATCTATTAGAGGTTCACACGATGTCTTATAATTCTGAAGTATCATTAGTAGAACTCCGTTTATAATGTGATAAAACTCGTTTAAATTTATAATTAAACAAACTAACGTGTGAAGTTTGAAGTATACTTCTTACGGTACTCATACTAAATCTCATTAGATGATCGTGTAATCTCGGTATTTTGTTTATAAGAACTTATAATTTATTTGGAATGATGATACTACTACACCTATGAGAGCTTCACCCAATGTTTTAAAATTCGTAAGTATCCTCAATCGAAGTCCTTTTATCATGTAATAAACCTTGTTTAAATTTATAATTAAACAAACTAACGTATAAAGTTTGACAAATACTTCATACGGTACTCCTACAAAACCTTATTACATGATCTTGTAATCATGGTATTTGATTTATTACAACTTATAATTATTGTCGTATGATGCTACTACATCTATGATAGGTTCACATGATGTCTTCTAATTCTTAAGTATCATTAGTAGAACTCCGTTTATCATGTAATAAAACTCGTTTAAATTTATAATTAAACAAACTAACGTGTGAAGTTTGACATGTACTTCTTACGGTACTCCTACTAAACCTCATTAGATGATCTTGTAATCTCGGTATTTGGTTTATAAGAACTTATAATTTATTTGGAATGATGATACTACACCTATGAGAGGTTCACCCAATGTTTTAAAATTCGTAAGTATCCTCAATCGAAGTCCTTTTATCATGTAATAAACCTCGTTTAAATTTATAATTAAACAAACTAACATATAAATTTTGACAAATACTTCATACGGTACTCCTACAAAACCTTATTACATGATCTTGTAATCTTGGTATTTGATTTATTACAACTTATAATTTATTTGGAATGATGCTAGTACATCTATGAGAGGTTCACACGATGTCTTCTAATTCGTAAGTATCATTAGTAGAACTCCGTTTATCATGTAATAAAATTCGTTTAAATTTATAATTAAACAAACTAACGTGTGAAGTTTGACATATACTTCTTACGGTACTCCTACTAAACCTCATTAGATGATCTTGTAATCTCGGTATTTGGTTTATAAGAACTTAAAATTTATTTAGAATGATGCTACTACCTACACTTATGAGAGGTTCACCCAATGTTTTATAATTCGTAAGTATCCTCAGTCGAAGTCCTTTTATCATGTAATAAACCTCATTTAAATTTATAATTAAATAAACTAACGTATAAAGTTTGACAAATACTTCATACGGTACTCCTACAAAACCATATTACATGATCTTGTAATCTTGGTATTTGATTTATTACAACTTATAAATTTTGTCGTATGATGCTACCACATCTATTAGAGGTTCACACGATGTCTTCTAATTCGGAAGTATCATTAGTAGAACTCCGTTTATCATGTGATAAAACTCGTTTAAATTTATAATTAAACAAACTAACGTGTGAAGTTTGACAAATACTTCATACGGTACTCCTACTAAACCTTATTACATGATCTTGTGATCTTGGTATTTGATTAATTACAACTTATAAATTTTGTCGTATAATGCTACTACATCTATTAGAGGTTCACACGATGTCTTATAATTCTGAAGTATCATTAGTAGAACTCCGTTTATAATGTGATAAAACTCGTTTAAATTTATAATTAAACAAACTAACGTGTGAAGTTTGAAGTATACTTCTTACGGTACTCATACTAAATCTCATTAGATGATCGTGTAATCTCGGTATTTTGTTTATAAGAACTTATAATTTATTTGGAATGATGATACTACTACACCTATGAGAGCTTCACCCAATGTTTTAAAATTCGTAAGTATCCTCAATCGAAGTCCTTTTATCATGTAATAAACCTTGTTTAAATTTATAATTAAACAAACTAACGTATAAAGTTTGACAAATACTTCATACGGTACTCCTACAAAACCTTATTACATGATCTTGTAATCATGGTATTTGATTTATTACAACTTATAATTATTGTCGTATGATGCTACTACATCTATGATAGGTTCACATGATGTCTTCTAATTCTTAAGTATCATTAGTAGAACTCCGTTTATCATGTAATAAAACTCGTTTAAATTTATAATTAAACAAACTAACGTGTGAAGTTTGACATGTACTTCTTACGGTACTCCTACTAAACCTCATTAGATGATCTTGTAATCTCGGTATTTGGTTTATAAGAACTTATAATTTATTTGGAATGATGATACTACACCTATGAGAGGTTCACCCAATGTTTTAAAATTCGTAAGTATCCTCAATCGAAGTCCTTTTATCATGTAATAAACCTCGTTTAAATTTATAATTAAACAAACTAACATATAAATTTTGACAAATACTTCATACGGTACTCCTACAAAACCTTATTACATGATCTTGTAATCTTGGTATTTGATTTATTACAACTTATAATTTATTTCGTATAATGCTAGTACATCTATGAGAGGTTCACACGATGTCTTCTAATTCGTAAGTATCATTAGTAGAACTCCGTTTATCATGTAATAAAATTCGTTTAAATTTATAATTAAACAAACTAACGTGTGAAGTTTGACATATACTTCTTACGGTACTCCTACTAAACCTCATTAGATGATCTTGTAATCTCGGTATTTGGTTTATAAGAACTTAAAATTTATTTAGAATGATGCTACTACCTACACTTATGAGAGGTTCACCCAATGTTTTATCATTCGTAAGTATCCTCAGTCGAAGTCCTTTTATCATGTAATAAACCTCATTTAAATTTATAATTAAACAAACTAACGTATAAAGTTTGACAAATACTTCATACGGTACTCCTACAAAACCATATTACATGATCTTGTAATCTTGGTATTTGATTTATTACAACTTATAAATTTTGTCGTATGATGCTACTACATCTATTAGAGGTTCACACGATGTCTTCTAATTTGGAAGTATCATTAGTAGAACTCCGTTTATCATGTGATAAAACTCGTTTAAATTTATAATTAAACAAACTAACGTGTGAAGTTTGACGTATACTTCTTACGGTACTCCTACTAAACTTCATTAGATGATCTTGTAATCTTGGTATTTGATTTATAACAACTTATAATTTATTTCATATGATGCTACTATGAGAGGTTCACACGATGTCTTATAATTCGCAAGTATCCTTAGTCGAACTACGTTTATCATGTAATAAAACTCGTTTAAATTTATAATTAAACAAACTAACGAATGAAGTTTGACATATACTTCTTACGGTACTCCTACAAAATCTTATTACATGATCTTGTAATCTTGGTATTTGATTTATTACAACTTATAATTATTGTCGTTTGATGCTACTACATCTATGAGAGGTTCACATGATGTCTTCTAATTCGTAAGTATCATTAGTAGAACTCTGTTTATCATGTAATAAAATTCGTTTAAATTTATAATTAAACAAACTAACGTGTGAAGTTTGACATGTACTTCTTACGGTACTCCTACAAAACCTCATTAGATGATCTTGTAATCTCGGTATTTGGTTTATAAGAACTTATAATTTATTTGGAATGATGATACTACACCTATGAGAGGTTCACCCAATGTTTTAAAATTCGTAAGTATCCTCAATAGAAGTCCTTTTATCATGTAATAAACGTCGTTTAAATTTTTAATTAAACAAACTAACGTATAAAGTTTGACAAATACTTCATACGGTACTCCTACAAAACCTTATTACATGATCTTGTAATCTTGGAATTTGATTTATTACAACTTATAATTTATGTCGTATAATGCTAGTACATCTATGAGAGGTTCACACGATGTCTTCTAATTCGTAAGTATCATTAGTAGAACTCCGTTTATCATGTGATAAAACTCGTTTAAATTTATAATTAAACAAACTAACGTGTGAAGTTTGACAAATACTTCATACGGTACTCCTACAAAACCTTATTACATGATCTTGTGATCTTGGTATTTGATTAATTACAACTTATAAATTTTGTCGTATAATGCTACTACATCTATTAGAGGTTCACACGATGTCTTATAATTCTGAAGTATCATTAGTAGAACTCCGTTTATAATGTGATAAAACTCGTTTAAATTTATAATTAAACAAACTAACGTGTGAAGTTTGAAGTATACTTCTTACGGTACTCATACTAAATCTCATTAGATGATCGTGTAATCTCGGTATTTTGTTTATAAGAACTTATAATTTATTTGGAATGATGATACTACTACACCTATGAGAGCTTCACCCAATGTTTTAAAATTCGTAAGTATCCTCAATCGAAGTCCTTTTATCATGTAATAAACCTTGTTTAAATTTATAATTAAACAAACTAACGTATAAAGTTTGACAAATACTTCATACGGTACTCCTACAAAACCTTATTACATGATCTTGTAATCATGGTATTTGATTTATTACAACTTATAATTATTGTCGTATGATGCTACTACATCTATGATAGGTTCACATGATGTCTTCTAATTCTTAAGTATCATTAGTAGAACTCCGTTTATCATGTAATAAAACTCGTTTAAATTTATAATTAAACAAACTAACGTGTGAAGTTTGACATGTACTTCTTACGGTACTCCTACTAAACCTCATTAGATGATCTTGTAATCTCGGTATTTGGTTTATAAGAACTTATAATTTATTTGGAATGATGATACTACACCTATGAGAGGTTCACCCAATGTTTTAAAATTCGTAAGTATCCTCAATCGAAGTCCTTTTATCATGTAATAAACCTCGTTTAAATTTATAATTAAACAAACTAACATATAAATTTTGACAAATACTTCATACGGTACTCCTACAAAACCTTATTACATGATCTTGTAATCTTGGTATTTGATTTATTACAACTTATAATTTATTTCGTATAATGCTAGTACATCTATGAGAGGTTCACACGATGTCTTCTAATTCGTAAGTATCATTAGTAGAACTCCGTTTATCATGTAATAAAATTCGTTTAAATTTATAATTAAACAAACTAACGTGTGAAGTTTGACATATACTTCTTACGGTACTCCTACTAAACCTCATTAGATGATCTTGTAATCTCGGTATTTGGTTTATAAGAACTTAAAATTTATTTAGAATGATGCTACTACCTACACTTATGAGAGGTTCACCCAATGTTTTATAATTCGTAAGTATCCTCAGTCGAAGTCCTTTTATCATGTAATAAACCTCATTTAAATTTATAATTAAACAAACTAACGTATAAAGTTTGACAAATACTTCATACGGTACTCCTACAAAACCATATTACATGATCTTGTAATCTTGGTATTTGATTTATTACAACTTATAAATTTTGTCGTATGATGCTACCACATCTATTAGAGGTTCACACGATGTCTTCTAATTCGGAAGTATCATTAGTAGAACTCCGTTTATCATGTGATAAAACTCGTTTAAATTTATAATTAAACAAACTAACGTGTGGAGTTTGACAAATACTTCATACGGTACTCCTACAAAACCTTATTACATGATCTTGTGATCTTGGTATTTGATTAATTACAACTTATAAATTTTGTCGTATAATGCTACTACATCTATTAGAGGTTCACACGATGTCTTATAATTCTGAAGTATCATTAGTAGAACTCCGTTTATAATGTGATAAAACTCGTTTAAATTTATAATTAAACAAACTAACGTGTGAAGTTTGAAGTATACTTCTTACGGTACTCATACTAAATCTCATTAGATGATCGTGTAATCTCGGTATTTTGTTTATAAGAACTTATAATTTATTTGGAATGATGATACTACTACACCTATGAGAGCTTCACCCAATGTTTTAAAATTCGTAAGTATCCTCAATCGAAGTCCTTTTATCATGTAATAAACCTTGTTTAAATTTATAATTAAACAAACTAACGTATAAAGTTTGACAAATACTTCATACGGTACTCCTACAAAACCTTATTACATGATCTTGTAATCATGGTATTTGATTTATTACAACTTATAATTATTGTCGTATGATGCTACTACATCTATGATAGGTTCACATGATGTCTTCTAATTCTTAAGTATCATTAGTAGAACTCCGTTTATCATGTAATAAAACTCGTTTAAATTTATAATTAAACAAACTAACGTGTGAAGTTTGACATGTACTTCTTACGGTACTCCTACTAAACCTCATTAGATGATCTTGTAATCTCGGTATTTGGTTTATAAGAACTTATAATTTATTTGGAATGATGATACTACACCTATGAGAGGTTCACCCAATGTTTTAAAATTCGTAAGTATCCTCAATCGAAGTCCTTTTATCATGTAATAAACCTCGTTTAAATTTATAATTAAACAAACTAACATATAAATTTTGACAAATACTTCATACGGTACTCCTACAAAACCTTATTACATGATCTTGTAATCTTGGTATTTGATTTATTACAACTTATAATTTATTTCGTATAATGCTAGTACATCTATGAGAGGTTCACACGATGTCTTCTAATTCGTAAGTATCATTAGTAGAACTCCGTTTATCATGTAATAAAATTCGTTTAAATTTATAATTAAACAAACTAACGTGTGAAGTTTGACATATACTTCTTACGGTACTCCTACTAAACCTCATTAGATGATCTTGTAATCTCGGTATTTGGTTTATAAGAACTTAAAATTTATTTAGAATGATGCTACTACCTACACTTATGAGAGGTTCACCCAATGTTTTATAATTCGTAAGTATCCTCAGTCGAAGTCCTTTTATCATGTAATAAACCTCATTTAAATTTATAATTAAACAAACTAACGTATAAAGTTTGACAAATACTTCATACGGTACTCCTACAAAACCATATTACATGATCTTGTAATCTTGGTATTTGATTTATTACAACTTATAAATTTTGTCGTATGATGCTACTACATCTATTAGAGGTTCACACGATGTCTTCTAATTTGGAAGTATCATTAGTAGAACTCCGTTTATCATGTGATAAAACTCGTTTAAATTTATAATTAAACAAACTAACGTGTGAAGTTTGACGTATACTTCTTACGGTACTCCTACTAAACTTCATTAGATGATCTTGTAATCTTGGTATTTGATTTATAACAACTTATAATTTATTTAGAATGATGCTACTACACCTATGAGAGGTTCACCCAATGTTTTATAATTCGTAAGTATCCTCTGTCGAAGTCCTTTTATAATGTTATAAACCTCGTTTAAATTCATAATTAAACAAACTAACGTATAAAGTTTGACATATACTTCATACCTCCTACAAAAACTTATTACATGATCTTGTAATCTTGGTATTTGATTTATAACAACTTATAATTTATTTCATATGATGCTACTATGAGAGGTTCACACGATGTCTTATAATTCGCAAGTATCCTTAGTCGAACTACGTTTATCATGTAATAAAACTCGTTTAAATTTATAATTAAACAAACTAACGAATGAAGTTTGACATATACTTCTTACGGTACTCCTACAAAATCTTATTACATGATCTTGTAATCTTGGTATTTGATTTATTACAACTTATAATTATTGTCGTTTGATGCTACTACATCTATGAGAGGTTCACATGATGTCTTCTAATTCGTAAGTATCATTAGTAGAACTCCGTTTATCATGTAATAAAACTCGTTTAAATTTATAATTAAACAAACTAACGTGTGAAGTTTGACATGTACTTCTTACGGTACTCCTACAAAACCTCATTAGATGATCTTGTAATCTCGGTATTTGGTTTATAAGAACTTATAATTTATTTGGAATGATGATACTACACCTATGAGAGGTTCACCCAATGTTTTAAAATTCGTAAGTATCCTCAATAGAAGTCCTTTTATCATGTAATAAACGTCGTTTAAATTTTTAATTAAACAAACTAACGTATAAAGTTTGACAAATACTTCATACGGTACTCCTACAAAACCTTATTACATGATCTTGTAATCTTGGAATTTGATTTATTACAACTTATAATTTATGTCGTATAATGCTAGTACATCTATGAGAGGTTCACACGATGTCTTCTAATTCGTAAGTATCATTAGTAGAACTCCGTTTATCATGTGATAAAACTCGTTTAAATTTATAATTAAACAAACTAACGTGTGAAGTTTGACATGTACTTCTTACGGTACTCCTACAAAACCTCATTAGATGATCTTGTAATCTCGGTATTTGGTTTATAAGAACTTATAATTTATTTGGAATGATGATACTACACCTATGAGAGGTTCACCCAATGTTTTAAAATTCGTAAGTATCCTCAATAGAAGTCCTTTTATCATGTAATAAATCTCGTTTAAATTTATAATTAAACAAACTAACGTTTAAAGTTTGACAAATACTTCGTACGGTACTCCTACAAAACTTTATTACATGATCTTGTAATCTTGGTATTTGATTTATTACAACTTATAAATTTTGTCGTATGATGCTACCACATCTATTAGAGGTTCACACGATGTCTTCTAATTCGCAAGTATCATTAGTAGAACTCCGTTTATCATGTGATAAAACTCGTTTAAATTTATAATTAAACAAACTAACGTGTGAAGTTTGACAAATACTTCATACGGTACTCCTACAAAACCTTATTACATGATCTTGTGATCTTGGTATTTGATTAATTACAACTTATAAATTTTGTCGTATAATGCTACTACATCTATTAGAGGTTCACACGATGTCTTATAATTCTGAAGTATTATTAGTAGAACTCCGTTTATCATGTGATAAAACTCGTTTAAATTTATAATTAAACAAACTAACGTGTGAAGTTTGACAAATACTTCATACGGTACTCCTACAAAACCTTATTACATGATCTTGTAATCTTGGTATTTGATTAATTACAACTTATAAATTTTGTCGTATAATGCTACTACATCTATTAGAGGTTCACACGATGTCTTATAATTCTGAAGTATCATAGGTAGAACTCCGTTTATAATGTGATAAAACTCGTTTAAATTTATAATTAAACAAACTAACGTGTGAAGTTTGAAGTATACTTCTTACGGTACTCATACTAAATCTCATTAGATGATCGTGTAATCTCGGTATTTTGTTTATAAGAACTTATAATTTATTTGGAATGATGATACTACTACACCTATGAGAGCTTCACCCAATGTTTTAAAATTCGTAAGTATCCTCAATCGAAGTCCTTTTATCATGTAATAAACCTTGTTTAAATTTATAATTAAACAAACTAACGTATAAAGTTTGACAAATACTTCATACGGTACTCCTACAAAACCTTATTACATGATCTTGTAATCATGGTATTTGATTTATTACAACTTATAATTATTGTCGTATGATGCTACTACATCTATGATAGGTTCACATGATGTCTTCTAATTCTTAAGTATCATTAGTAGAACTCCGTTTATCATGTAATAAAACTCGTTTAAATTTATAATTAAACAAACTAACGTGTGAAGTTTGACATGTACTTCTTACGGTACTCCTACTGAACCTCATTAGATGATCTTGTAATCTCGGTATTTGGTTTATAAGAACTTATAATTTATTTGGAATGATGATACTACACCTATGAGAGGTTCACCCAATGTTTTAAAATTCGTAAATATCCTCAATCGAAGTCCTTTTATCATGTAATAAACCTCGTTTAAATTTATAATTAAACAAACTAACATATAAATTTTGACAAATACTTCATACGGTACTCCTACAAAACCTTATTACATGATCTTGTAATCTTGGTATTTGATTTATTACAACTTATAATTTATTTCGTATAATGCTAGTACATCTATGAGAGGTTCACACGATGTCTTCTAATTCGTAAGTATCATTAGTAGAACTCCGTTTATCATGTAATAAAATTCGTTTAAATTTATAATTAAACAAACTAACGTGTGAAGTTTGACATATACTTCTTACGGTACTCCTACTAAACCTCATTAGATGATCTTGTAATCTCGGTATTTGGTTTATAAGAACTTAAAATTTATTTAGAATGATGCTACTACCTACACTTATGAGAGGTTCACCCAATGTTTTATAATTCGTAAGTATCCTCAGTCGAAGTCCTTTTATCATGTAATAAACCTCATTTAAATTTATAATTAAACAAACTAACGTATAAAGTTTGACAAATACTTCATACGGTACTCCTACAAAACCATATTACATGATCTTGTAATCTTGGTATTTGATTTATTACAACTTATAAATTTTGTCGTATGATGCTACCACATCTATTAGAGGTTCACACGATGTCTTCTAATTCGGAAGTATCATTAGTAGAACTCCGTTTATCATGTGATAAAACTCGTTTAAATTTATAATTAAACAAACTAACGTGTGAAGTTTGACAAATACTTCATACGGTACTCCTACAAAACCTTATTACATGATCTTGTGATCTTGGTATTTGATTTATTACAACTTATAATTATTGTCGTTTGATGCTACTACATCTATGAGAGGTTCACATGATGTCTTCTAATTCGTAAGTATCATTAGTAGAACTCCGTTTATCATGTAATAAAACTCGTTTAAATTTATAATTAAACAAACTAACGTGTGAAGTTTGACATGTACTTCTTACGGTACTCCTACAAAACCTCATTAGATGATCTTGTAATCTCGGTATTTGGTTTATAAGAACTTATAATTTATTTGGAATGATGATACTACTACACCTATGAGAGGTTCACCCAATGTTTTAAAATTCGTAAGTATCCTCAATCGAAGTCCTTTTATCATGTAATAAACCTCGTTTAAATTTATAATTAAACAAACTAACATATAAATTTTGACAAATACTTCATACGGTACTCCTACAAAACCTTATTACATGATCTTGTAATCTTGGTATTTGATTTATTACAACTTATAAATTTTGTCGTATGATGCTACCACATCTATTAGAGGTTCACACGATGTCTTCTAATTCGCAAGTATCATTAGTAGAACTCCGTTTATCATGTGATAAAACTCGTTTAAATTTATAATTAAACAAACTAACGTGTGAAGTTTGACAAATACTTCATACGGTACTCCTACAAAACCTTATTACATGATCTTGTGATCTTGGTATTTGATTAATTACAACTTATAAATTTTGTCGTATAATGCTACTACATCTATTAGAGGTTCACACGATGTCTTATAATTCTGAAGTATTATTAGTAGAACTCCGTTTATCATGTGATAAAACTCGTTTAAATTTATAATTAAACAAACTAACGTGTGAAGTTTGACAAATACTTCATACGGTACTCCTACAAAACCTTATTACATGATCTTGTAATCTTGGTATTTGATTAATTACAACTTATAAATTTTGTCGTATAATGCTACTACATCTATTAGAGGTTCACACGATGTCTTATAATTCTGAAGTATCATAGGTAGAACTCCGTTTATAATGTGATAAAACTCGTTTAAATTTATAATTAAACAAACTAACGTGTGAAGTTTGAAGTATACTTCTTACGGTACTCATACTAAATCTCATTAGATGATCGTGTAATCTCGGTATTTTGTTTATAAGAACTTATAATTTATTTGGAATGATGATACTACTACACCTATGAGAGCTTCACCCAATGTTTTAAAATTCGTAAGTATCCTCAATCGAAGTCCTTTTATCATGTAATAAACCTTGTTTAAATTTATAATTAAACAAACTAACGTATAAAGTTTGACAAATACTTCATACGGTACTCCTACAAAACCTTATTACATGATCTTGTAATCATGGTATTTGATTTATTACAACTTATAATTATTGTCGTATGATGCTACTACATCTATGATAGGTTCACATGATGTCTTCTAATTCTTAAGTATCATTAGTAGAACTCCGTTTATCATGTAATAAAACTCGTTTAAATTTATAATTAAACAAACTAACGTGTGAAGTTTGACATGTACTTCTTACGGTACTCCTACTGAACCTCATTAGATGATCTTGTAATCTCGGTATTTGGTTTATAAGAACTTATAATTTATTTGGAATGATGATACTACACCTATGAGAGGTTCACCCAATGTTTTAAAATTCGTAAATATCCTCAATCGAAGTCCTTTTATCATGTAATAAACCTCGTTTAAATTTATAATTAAACAAACTAACATATAAATTTTGACAAATACTTCATACGGTACTCCTACAAAACCTTATTACATGATCTTGTAATCTTGGTATTTGATTTATTACAACTTATAATTTATTTCGTATAATGCTAGTACATCTATGAGAGGTTCACACGATGTCTTCTAATTCGTAAGTATCATTAGTAGAACTCCGTTTATCATGTAATAAAATTCGTTTAAATTTATAATTAAACAAACTAACGTGTGAAGTTTGACATATACTTCTTACGGTACTCCTACTAAACCTCATTAGATGATCTTGTAATCTCGGTATTTGGTTTATAAGAACTTAAAATTTATTTAGAATGATGCTACTACCTACACTTATGAGAGGTTCACCCAATGTTTTATAATTCGTAAGTATCCTCAGTCGAAGTCCTTTTATCATGTAATAAACCTCATTTAAATTTATAATTAAACAAACTAACGTATAAAGTTTGACAAATACTTCATACGGTACTCCTACAAAACCATATTACATGATCTTGTAATCTTGGTATTTGATTTATTACAACTTATAAATTTTGTCGTATGATGCTACCACATCTATTAGAGGTTCACACGATGTCTTCTAATTCGGAAGTATCATTAGTAGAACTCCGTTTATCATGTGATAAAACTCGTTTAAATTTATAATTAAACAAACTAACGTGTGAAGTTTGACAAATACTTCATACGGTACTCCTACAAAACCTTATTACATGATCTTGTGATCTTGGTATTTGATTTATTACAACTTATAATTATTGTCGTTTGATGCTACTACATCTATGAGAGGTTCACATGATGTCTTCTAATTCGTAAGTATCATTAGTAGAACTCCGTTTATCATGTAATAAAACTCGTTTAAATTTATAATTAAACAAACTAACGTGTGAAGTTTGACATGTACTTCTTACGGTACTCCTACAAAACCTCATTAGATGATCTTGTAATCTCGGTATTTGGTTTATAAGAACTTATAATTTATTTGGAATGATGATACTACTACACCTATGAGAGGTTCACCCAATGTTTTAAAATTCGTAAGTATCCTCAATCGAAGTCCTTTTATCATGTAATAAACCTCGTTTAAATTTATAATTAAACAAACTAACATATAAATTTTGACAAATACTTCATACGGTACTCCTACAAAACCTTATTACATGATCTTGTAATCTTGGTATTTGATTTATTACAACTTATAATTTATTTCGTATAATGCTAGTACATCTATGAGAGGTTCACACGATGTCTTCTAATTCGTAAGTATCATTAGTAGAACTCCGTTTATCATGTAATAAAACTCGTTTAAATTTATAATTAAACAAACTAACGTGTGAAGTTTGACATGTACTTCTTACGGTACTCCTACAAAACCTCATTAGATGATCTTGTAATCTCGGTATTTGGTTTATAAGAACTTATAATTTATTTGGAATGATGATACTACACCTATGAGAGGTTCACCCAATGTTTTAAAATTCGTAAGTATCCTCAATAGAAGTCCTTTTATCATGTAATAAATCTCGTTTAAATTTATAATTAAACAAACTAACGTTTAAAGTTTGACAAATACTTCGTACGGTACTCCTACAAAACTTTATTACATGATCTTGTAATCTTGGTATTTGATTTATTACAACTTATAAATTTTGTCGTATGATGCTACCACATCTATTAGAGGTTCACACGATGTCTTCTAATTCGGAAGTATCATTAGTAGAACTCCGTTTATCATGTGATAAAACTCGTTTAAATTTATAATTAAACAAACTAACGTGTGAAGTTTGACAAATACTTCATACGGTACTCCTACAAAACCTTATTACATGATCTTGTGATCTTGGTATTTGATTAATTAAAACTTATAAATTTTGTCGTATAATGCTACTACATCTATTAGAGGTTCACACGATGTCTTATAATTCTGAAGTATCATTAGTAGAACTCCGTTTATAATGTGATAAAACTCGTTTAAATTTATAATTAAACAAACTAACGTGTGAAGTTTGAAGTATACTTCTTACGGTACTCATACTAAATCTCATTAGATGATCGTGTAATCTCGGTATTTTGTTTATAAGAACTTATAATTTATTTGGAATGATGATACTACTACACCTATGAGAGCTTCACCCAATGTTTTAAAATTCGTAAGTATCCTCAATCGAAGTCCTTTTATCATGTAATAAACCTTGTTTAAATTTATAATTAAACAAACTAACGTATAAAGTTTGACAAATACTTCATACGGTACTCCTACAAAACCTTATTACATGATCTTGTAATCATGGTATTTGATTTATTACAACTTATAATTATTGTCGTATGATGCTACTACATCTATGATAGGTTCACATGATGTCTTCTAATTCTTAAGTATCATTAGTAGAACTCCGTTTATCATGTAATAAAACTCGTTTAAATTTATAATTAAACAAACTAACGTGTGAAGTTTGACATGTACTTCTTACGGTACTCCTACTGAACCTCATTAGATGATCTTGTAATCTCGGTATTTGGTTTATAAGAACTTATAATTTATTTGGAATGATGATACTACACCTATGAGAGGTTCACCCAATGTTTTAAAATTCGTAAATATCCTCAATCGAAGTCCTTTTATCATGTAATAAACCTCGTTTAAATTTATAATTAAACAAACTAACATATAAATTTTGACAAATACTTCATACGGTACTCCTACAAAACCTTATTACATGATCTTGTAATCTTGGTATTTGATTTATTACAACTTATAATTTATTTCGTATAATGCTAGTACATCTATGAGAGGTTCACACGATGTCTTCTAATTCGTAAGTATCATTAGTAGAACTCCGTTTATCATGTAATAAAATTCGTTTAAATTTATAATTAAACAAACTAACGTGTGAAGTTTGACATATACTTCTTACGGTACTCCTACTAAACCTCATTAGATGATCTTGTAATCTCGGTATTTGGTTTATAAGAACTTAAAATTTATTTAGAATGATGCTACTACCTACACTTATGAGAGGTTCACCCAATGTTTTATAATTCGTAAGTATCCTCAGTCGAAGTCCTTTTATCATGTAATAAACCTCATTTAAATTTATAATTAAACAAACTAACGTATAAAGTTTGACAAATACTTCATACGGTACTCCTACAAAACCATATTACATGATCTTGTAATCTTGGTATTTGATTTATTACAACTTATAAATTTTGTCGTATGATGCTACCACATCTATTAGAGGTTCACACGATGTCTTCTAATTCGGAAGTATCATTAGTAGAACTCCGTTTATCATGTGATAAAACTCGTTTAAATTTATAATTAAACAAACTAACGTGTGAAGTTTGACAAATACTTCATACGGTACTCCTACAAAACCTTATTACATGATCTTGTGATCTTGGTATTTGATTTATTACAACTTATAATTATTGTCGTTTGATGCTACTACATCTATGAGAGGTTCACATGATGTCTTCTAATTCGTAAGTATCATTAGTAGAACTCCGTTTATCATGTAATAAAACTCGTTTAAATTTATAATTAAACAAACTAACGTGTGAAGTTTGACATGTACTTCTTACGGTACTCCTACAAAACCTCATTAGATGATCTTGTAATCTCGGTATTTGGTTTATAAGAACTTATAATTTATTTGGAATGATGATACTACTACACCTATGAGAGGTTCACCCAATGTTTTAAAATTCGTAAGTATCCTCAATAGAAGTCCTTTTATCATGTAATAAATCTCGTTTAAATTTATAATTAAACAAACTAACGTTTAAAGTTTGACAAATACTTCGTACGGTACTCCTACAAAACCTTATTACATGATCTTGTAATCATGGTATTTGATTTATTACAACTTATAATTATTGTCGTATGATGCTACTACATCTATGATAGGTTCACATGATGTCTTCTAATTTTTAAGTATCATTAGTAGAACTCCGTTTATCATGTAATAAAACTCGTTTAAATTTATAATTAAACAAACTAACGTGTGAAGTTTGACATGTACTTCTTACGGTACTCCTACTAAACCTCATTAGATGATCTTGTAATCTCGGTATTTGGTTTATAAGAACTTATAATTTATTTGGAATGATGATACTACTACACCTATGAGAGGTTCACCCAATGTTTTAAAATTCGTAAGTATCCTCAATCGAAGTCCTTTTATCATGTAATAAACCTCGTTTAAATTTATAATTAAACAAACTAACATATAAATTTTGACAAATACTTCATACGGTACTCCTACAAAACCTTATTACATGATCTTGTAATCTTGGTATTTGATTTATTACAACTTATAATTTATTTCGTATAATGCTAGTACATCTATGAGAGGTTCACACGATGTCTTC
The DNA here is from genome assembly GCA_946814005.1 of Chamaenerion angustifolium. NCBI lineage: Eukaryota > Viridiplantae > Streptophyta > Magnoliopsida > Myrtales > Onagraceae > Chamaenerion > Chamaenerion angustifolium. The sequence goes on from OX328272.1 coordinate 21,901,813, forward strand.
TAATTCGTAAGTATCATTAGTAGAACTCCGTTTATCATGTAATAAAACTCGTTTAAATTTATAATTAAACAAACTAACGTGTGAAGTTTGACATGTACTTCTTACGGTACTCCTACAAAACCTCATTAGATGATCTTGTAATCTCGGTATTTGGTTTATAAGAACTTATAATTTATTTGGAATGATGATACTACACCTATGAGAGGTTCACCCAATGTTTTAAAATTCGTAAGTATCCTCAATAGAAGTCCTTTTATCATGTAATAAATCTCGTTTAAATTTATAATTAAACAAACTAACGTTTAAAGTTTGACAAATACTTCGTACGGTACTCCTACAAAACTTTATTACATGATCTTGTAATCTTGGTATTTGATTTATTACAACTTATAAATTTTGTCGTATGATGCTACCACATCTATTAGAGGTTCACACGATGTCTTCTAATTCAGAAGTATCATTAGTAGAACTCCGTTTATCATGTGATAAAACTCGTTTAAATTTATAATTAAACAAACTAACGTGTGAAGTTTGACAAATACTTCATACGGTACTCCTACAAAACCTTATTACATGATCTTGTGATCTTGGTATTTGATTAATTAAAACTTATAAATTTTGTCGTATAATGCTACTACATCTATTAGAGGTTCACACGATGTCTTATAATTCTGAAGTATCATTAGTAGAACTCCGTTTATAATGTGATAAAACTCGTTTAAATTTATAATTAAACAAACTAACGTGTGAAGTTTGAAGTATACTTCTTACGGTACTCATACTAAATCTCATTAGATGATCGTGTAATCTCGGTATTTTGTTTATAAGAACTTATAATTTATTTGGAATGATGATACTACTACACCTATGAGAGCTTCACCCAATGTTTTAAAATTCGTAAGTATCCTCAATCGAAGTCCTTTTATCATGTAATAAACCTTGTTTAAATTTATAATTAAACAAACTAACGTATAAAGTTTGACAAATACTTCATACGGTACTCCTACAAAACCTTATTACATGATCTTGTAATCATGGTATTTGATTTATTACAACTTATAATTATTGTCGTATGATGCTACTACATCTATGATAGGTTCACATGATGTCTTCTAATTCTTAAGTATCATTAGTAGAACTCCGTTTATCATGTAATAAAACTCGTTTAAATTTATAATTAAACAAACTAACGTGTGAAGTTTGACATGTACTTCTTACGGTACTCCTACTAAACCTCATTAGATGATCTTGTAATCTCGGTATTTGGTTTATAAGAACTTATAATTTATTTGGAATGATGATACTACTACACCTATGAGAGGTTCACCCAATGTTTTAAAATTCGTAAGTATCCTCAATCGAAGTCCTTTTATCATGTAATAAACCTCGTTTAAATTTATAATTAAACAAACTAACATATAAATTTTGACAAATACTTCATACGGTACTCCTACAAAACCTTATTACATGATCTTGTAATCTTGGTATTTGATTTATTACAACTTATAATTTATTTCGTATAATGCTAGTACATCTATGAGAGGTTCACACGATGTCTTCTAATTCGTAAGTATCATTAGTAGAAAGAACTCCGTTTATCATGTAATAAAATTCGTTTAAATTTATAATTAAACAAACTAACGTGTGAAGTTTGACATATACTTCTTACGGTACTCCTACTAAACCTCATTAGATGATCTTGTAATCTCGGTATTTGGTTTATAAGAACTTAAAATTTATTTAGAATGATGCTACTACCTACACTTATGAGAGGTTCACCCAATGTTTTATAATTCGTAAGTATCCTCAGTCGAAGTCCTTTTATCATGTAATAAACCTCATTTAAATTTATAATTAAACAAACTAACGTATAAAGTTTGACAAATACTTCATACGGTACTCCTACAAAACCATATTACATGATCTTGTAATCTTGGTATTTGATTTATTACAACTTATAAATTTTGTCGTATGATGCTACCACATCTATTAGAGGTTCACACGATGTCTTCTAATTCGGAAGTATCATTAGTAGAACTCCGTTTATCATGTGATAAAACTCGTTTAAATTTATAATTAAACAAACTAACGTGTGAAGTTTGACAAATACTTCATACGGTACTCCTACAAAACCTTATTACATGATCTTGTGATCTTGGTATTTGATTAATTAAAACTTATAAATTTTGTCGTATAATGCTACTACATCTATTAGAGGTTCACACGATGTCTTATAATTCTGAAGTATCATTAGTAGAACTCCGTTTATAATGTGATAAAACTCGTTTAAATTTATAATTAAACAAACTAACGTGTGAAGTTTGAAGTATACTTCTTACGGTACTCATACTAAATCTCATTAGATGATCGTGTAATCTCGGTATTTTGTTTATAAGAACTTATAATTTATTTGGAATGATGATACTACTACACCTATGAGAGCTTCACCCAATGTTTTAAAATTCGTAAGTATCCTCAATCGAAGTCCTTTTATCATGTAATAAACCTTGTTTAAATTTATAATTAAACAAACTAACGTATAAAGTTTGACAAATACTTCATACGGTACTCCTACAAAACCTTATTACATGATCTTGTAATCATGGTATTTGATTTATTACAACTTATAATTATTGTCGTATGATGCTACTACATCTATGATAGGTTCACATGATGTCTTCTAATTCTTAAGTATCATTAGTAGAACTCCGTTTATCATGTAATAAAACTCGTTTAAATTTATAATTAAACAAACTAACGTGTGAAGTTTGACATGTACTTCTTACGGTACTCCTACTAAACCTCATTAGATGATCTTGTAATCTCGGTATTTGGTTTATAAGAACTTATAATTTATTTGGAATGATGATACTACACCTATGAGAGGTTCACCCAATGTTTTAAAATTCGTAAGTATCCTCAATCGAAGTCCTTTTATCATGTAATAAACCTCGTTTAAATTTATAATTAAACAAACTAACATATAAATTTTGACAAATACTTCATACAGTACTCCTACAAAACCTTATTACATGATCTTGTAATCTTGGTATTTGATTTATTACAACTTATAATTTATTTCGTATAATGCTAGTACATCTATGAGAGGTTCACACGATGTCTTCTAATTCGTAAGTATCATTAGTAGAACTCCGTTTATCATGTAATAAAACTCGTTTAAATTTATAATTAAACAAACTAACGTGTGAAGTTTGACATGTACTTCTTACGGTACTCCTACAAAACCTCATTAGATGATCTTGTAATCTCGGTATTTGGTTTATAAGAACTTATAATTTATTTGGAATGATGATACTACACCTATGAGAGGTTCACCCAATGTTTTAAAATTCGTAAGTATCCTCAATAGAAGTCCTTTTATCATGTAATAAATCTCGTTTAAATTTATAATTAAACAAACTAACGTTTAAAGTTTGACAAATACTTCGTACGGTACTCCTACAAAACTTTATTACATGATCTTGTAATCTTGGTATTTGATTTATTACAACTTATAAATTTTGTCGTATGATGCTACCACATCTATTAGAGGTTCACACGATGTCTTCTAATTCGGAAGTATCATTAGTAGAACTCCGTTTATCATGTGATAAAACTCGTTTAAATTTATAATTAAACAAACTAACGTGTGAAGTTTGACAAATACTTCATACGGTACTCCTACAAAACCTTATTACATGATCTTGTGATCTTGGTATTTGATTAATTAAAACTTATAAATTTTGTCGTATAATGCTACTACATCTATTAGAGGTTCACACGATGTCTTATAATTCTGAAGTATCATTAGTAGAACTCCGTTTATAATGTGATAAAACTCGTTTAAATTTATAATTAAACAAACTAACGTGTGAAGTTTGAAGTATACTTCTTACGGTACTCATACTAAATCTCATTAGATGATCGTGTAATCTCGGTATTTTGTTTATAAGAACTTATAATTTATTTGGAATGATGATACTACTACACCTATGAGAGCTTCACCCAATGTTTTAAAATTCGTAAGTATCCTCAATCGAAGTCCTTTTATCATGTAATAAACCTTGTTTAAATTTATAATTAAACAAACTAACGTATAAAGTTTGACAAATACTTCATACGGTACTCCTACAAAACCTTATTACATGATCTTGTAATCATGGTATTTGATTTATTACAACTTATAATTATTGTCGTATGATGCTACTACATCTATGATAGGTTCACATGATGTCTTCTAATTCTTAAGTATCATTAGTAGAACTCCGTTTATCATGTAATAAAACTCGTTTAAATTTATAATTAAACAAACTAACGTGTGAAGTTTGACATGTACTTCTTACGGTACTCCTACTAAACCTCATTAGATGATCTTGTAATCTCGGTATTTGGTTTATAAGAACTTATAATTTATTTGGAATGATGATACTACTACACCTATGAGAGGTTCACCCAATGTTTTAAAATTCGTAAGTATCCTCAATCGAAGTCCTTTTATCATGTAATAAACCTCGTTTAAATTTATAATTAAACAAACTAACATATAAATTTTGACAAATACTTCATACGGTACTCCTACAAAACCTTATTACATGATCTTGTAATCTTGGTATTTGATTTATTACAACTTATAATTTATTTCGTATAATGCTAGTACATCTATGAGAGGTTCACACGATGTCTTCTAATTCGTAAGTATCATTAGTAGAACTCCGTTTATCATGTAATAAAATTCGTTTAAATTTATAATTAAACAAACTAACGTGTGAAGTTTGACATATACTTCTTACGGTACTCCTACTAAACCTCATTAGATGATCTTGTAATCTCGGTATTTGGTTTATAAGAACTTAAAATTTATTTAGAATGATGCTACTACCTACACTTATGAGAGGTTCACCCAATGTTTTATAATTCGTAAGTATCCTCAGTCGAAGTCCTTTTATCATGTAATAAACCTCATTTAAATTTATAATTAAACAAACTAACGTATAAAGTTTGACAAATACTTCATACGGTACTCCTACAAAACCATATTACATGATCTTGTAATCTTGGTATTTGATTTATTACAACTTATAAATTTTGTCGTATGATGCTACCACATCTATTAGAGGTTCACACGATGTCTTCTAATTCGGAAGTATCATTAGTAGAACTCCGTTTATCATGTGATAAAACTCGTTTAAATTTATAATTAAACAAACTAACGTGTGAAGTTTGACAAATACTTCATACGGTACTCCTACAAAACCTTATTACATGATCTTGTGATCTTGGTATTTGATTAATTAAAACTTATAAATTTTGTCGTATAATGCTACTACATCTATTAGAGGTTCACACGATGTCTTATAATTCTGAAGTATCATTAGTAGAACTCCGTTTATAATGTGATAAAACTCGTTTAAATTTATAATTAAACAAACTAACGTGTGAAGTTTGAAGTATACTTCTTACGGTACTCATACTAAATCTCATTAGATGATCGTGTAATCTCGGTATTTTGTTTATAAGAACTTATAATTTATTTGGAATGATGATACTACTACACCTATGAGAGCTTCACCCAATGTTTTAAAATTCGTAAGTATCCTCAATCGAAGTCCTTTTATCATGTAATAAACCTTGTTTAAATTTATAATTAAACAAACTAACGTATAAAGTTTGACAAATACTTCATACGGTACTCCTACAAAACCTTATTACATGATCTTGTAATCATGGTATTTGATTTATTACAACTTATAATTATTGTCGTATGATGCTACTACATCTATGATAGGTTCACATGATGTCTTCTAATTCTTAAGTATCATTAGTAGAACTCCGTTTATCATGTAATAAAACTCGTTTAAATTTATAATTAAACAAACTAACGTGTGAAGTTTGACATGTACTTCTTACGGTACTCCTACTAAACCTCATTAGATGATCTTGTAATCTCGGTATTTGGTTTATAAGAACTTATAATTTATTTGGAATGATGATACTACACCTATGAGAGGTTCACCCAATGTTTTAAAATTCGTAAGTATCCTCAATCGAAGTCCTTTTATCATGTAATAAACCTCGTTTAAATTTATAATTAAACAAACTAACATATAAATTTTGACAAATACTTCATACAGTACTCCTACAAAACCTTATTACATGATCTTGTAATCTTGGTATTTGATTTATTACAACTTATAATTTATTTCGTATAATGCTAGTACATCTATGAGAGGTTCACACGATGTCTTCTAATTCGTAAGTATCATTAGTAGAACTCCGTTTATCATGTAATAAAATTCGTTTAAATTTATAATTAAACAAACTAACGTGTGAAGTTTGACATATACTTCTTACGGTACTCCTACTAAACCTCATTAGATGATCTTGTAATCTCGGTATTTGGTTTATAAGAACTTAAAATTTATTTAGAATGATGCTACTACCTACACTTATGAGAGGTTCACCCAATGTTTTATAATTCGTAAGTATCCTCAGTCGAAGTCCTTTTATCATGTAATAAACCTCATTTAAATTTATAATTAAACAAACTAACGTATAAAGTTTGACAAATACTTCATACGGTACTCCTACAAAACCATATTACATGATCTTGTAATCTTGGTATTTGATTTATTACAACTTATAATTTATTTAGAATGATGCTACTACACCTATGAGAGGTTCACCCAATGTTTTATAATTCGTAAGTATCCTCTGTCGAAGTCCTTTTATAATGTTATAAACCTCGTTTAAATTCATAATTAAACAAACTAACGTATAAAGTTTGACATATACTTCATACCTCCTACAAAAACTTATTACATGATCTTGTAATCTTGGTATTTGATTTATAACAACTTATAATTTATTTCATATGATGCTACTATGAGAGGTTCACACGATGTCTTATAATTCGCAAGTATCCTTAGTCGAACTACGTTTATCATGTAATAAAACTCGTTTAAATTTATAATTAAACAAACTAACGAATGAAGTTTGACATATACTTCTTACGGTACTCCTACAAAATCTTATTACATGATCTTGTAATCTTGGTATTTGATTTATTACAACTTATAATTATTGTCGTTTGATGCTACTACATCTATGAGAGGTTCACATGATGTCTTCTAATTCGTAAGTATCATTAGTAGAACTCCGTTTATCATGTAATAAAACTCGTTTAAATTTATAATTAAACAAACTAACGTGTGAAGTTTGACATGTACTTCTTACGGTACTCCTACAAAACCTCATTAGATGATTTTGTAATCTCGGTATTTGGTTTATAAGAACTTATAATTTATTTGGAATGATGATACTACACCTATGAGAGGTTCACCCAATGTTTTAAAATTCGTAAGTATCCTCAATAGAAGTCCTTTTATCATGTAATAAATCTCGTTTAAATTTATAATTAAACAAACTAACGTATAAAGTTTGACAAATACTTCGTACGGTACTCCTACAAAACTTTATTACATGATCTTGTAATCTTGGTATTTGATTTATTACAACTTATAAATTTTGTCGTATGATGCTACCACATCTATTAGAGGTTCACACGATGTCTTCTAATTCGGAAGTATCATTAGTAGAACTCCGTTTATCATGTGATAAAACTCGTTTAAATTTATAATTAAACAAACTAACGTGTGAAGTTTGACAAATACTTCATACGGTACTCCTACAAAACCTTATTACATGATCTTGTGATCTTGGTATTTGATTAATTACAACTTATAAATTTTGTCGTATAATGCTACTACATCTATTAGAGGTTCACACGATGTCTTATAATTCTGAAGTATCATTAGTAGAACTCCGTTTATAATGTGATAAAACTCGTTTAAATTTATAATTAAACAAACTAACGTGTGAAGTTTGAAGTATACTTCTTACGGTACTCATACTAAATCTCATTAGATGATCGTGTAATCTCGGTATTTTGTTTATAAGAACTTATAATTTATTTGGAATGATGATACTACTACACCTATGAGAGCTTCACCCAATGTTTTAAAATTCGTAAGTATCCTCAATCGAAGTCCTTTTATCATGTAATAAACCTTGTTTAAATTTATAATTAAACAAACTAACGTATAAAGTTTGACAAATACTTCATACGGTACTCCTACAAAACCTTATTACATGATCTTGTAATCATGGTATTTGATTTATTACAACTTATAATTATTGTCGTATGATGCTACTACATCTATGATAGGTTCACATGATGTCTTCTAATTCTTAAGTATCATTAGTAGAACTCCGTTTATCATGTAATAAAACTCGTTTAAATTTATAATTAAACAAACTAACGTGTGAAGTTTGACATGTACTTCTTACGGTACTCCTACTAAACCTCATTAGATGATCTTGTAATCTCGGTATTTGGTTTATAAGAACTTATAATTTATTTGGAATGATGATACTACCTATGAGAGGTTCACCCAATGTTTTAAAATTCGTAAGTATCCTCAATCGAAGTCCTTTTATCATGTAATAAACCTCGTTTAAATTTATAATTAAACAAACTAACATATAAATTTTGACAAATACTTCATACGGTACTCCTACAAAACCTTATTACATGATCTTGTAATCTTGGTATTTGATTTATTACAACTTATAATTTATTTCGTATAATGCTAGTACATCTATGAGAGGTTCACACGATGTCTTCTAATTCGTAAGTATCATTAGTAGAACTCCGTTTATCATGTAATAAAATTCGTTTAAATTTATAATTAAACAAACTAACGTGTGAAGTTTGACATATACTTCTTACGGTACTCCTACTAAACCTCATTAGATGATCTTGTAATCTCGGTATTTGGTTTATAAGAACTTAAAATTTATTTAGAATGATGCTACTACCTACACTTATGAGAGGTTCACCCAATGTTTTATAATTCGTAAGTATCCTCAGTCGAAGTCCTTTTATCATGTAATAAACCTCATTTAAATTTATAATTAAACAAACTAACGTATAAAGTTTGACAAATACTTCATACGGTACTCCTACAAAACCATATTACATGATCTTGTAATCTTGGTATTTGATTTATTACAACTTATAATTTATTTAGAATGATGCTACTACACCTATGAGAGGTTCACCCAATGTTTTATAATTCGTAAGTATCCTCTGTCGAAGTCCTTTTATAATGTTATAAACCTCGTTTAAATTCATAATTAAACAAACTAACGTATAAAGTTTGACATATACTTCATACCTCCTACAAAAACTTATTACATGATCTTGTAATCTTGGTATTTGATTTATAACAACTTATAATTTATTTCATATGATGCTACTATGAGAGGTTCACACGATGTCTTATAATTCGCAAGTATCCTTAGTCGAACTACGTTTATCATGTAATAAAACTCGTTTAAATTTATAATTAAACAAACTAACGAATGAAGTTTGACATATACTTCTTACGGTACTCCTACAAAATCTTATTACATGATCTTGTAATCTTGGTATTTGATTTATTACAACTTATAATTATTGTCGTTTGATGCTACTACATCTATGAGAGGTTCACATGATGTCTTCTAATTCGTAAGTATCATTAGTAGAACTCCGTTTATCATGTAATAAAACTCGTTTAAATTTATAATTAAACAAACTAACGTGTGAAGTTTGACATGTACTTCTTACGGTACTCCTACAAAACCTCATTAGATGATTTTGTAATCTCGGTATTTGGTTTATAAGAACTTATAATTTATTTGGAATGATGATACTACACCTATGAGAGGTTCACCCAATGTTTTAAAATTCGTAAGTATCCTCAATAGAAGTCCTTTTATCATGTAATAAATCTCGTTTAAATTTATAATTAAACAAACTAACGTATAAAGTTTGACAAATACTTCGTACGGTACTCCTACAAAACTTTATTACATGATCTTGTAATCTTGGTATTTGATTTATTACAACTTATAAATTTTGTCGTATGATGCTACCACATCTATTAGAGGTTCACACGATGTCTTCTAATTCGTAAGTATCATTAGTAGAACTCCGTTTATCATGTAATAACATTCGTTTAAATTTATAATTAAACAAACTAACGTGTGAAGTTTGACATATACTTCTTACGGTACTCCTACTAAACCTCATTAGATGATCTTGTAATCTCGGTATTTGGTTTATAAGAACTTTAAATTTATTTAGAATGATGCTACTACCTACACTTATGAGAGGTTCACCCAATGTTTTATAATTCGTAAGTATCCTCAGTCGAAGTCCTTTTATCATGTAATAAACCTCATTTAAATTTATAATTAAACAAACTAACGTATAAAGTTTGACAAATACTTCATACGGTACTCCTACAAAACCATATTACATGATCTTGTAATCTTGGTATTTGATTTATTACAACTTATAAATTTTGTCGTATGATGCTACCACATCTATTAGAGGTTCACACGATGTCTTCTAATTCGGAAGTATCATTAGTAGAACTCCGTTTATCATGTGATAAAACTCGTTTAAATTTATAATTAAACAAACTAACGTGTGAAGTTTGACAAATACTTCATACGGTACTCCTACAAAATCTTATTACATGATCTTGTGATCTTGGTATTTGATTAATTACAACTTATAAATTTTGTCGTATAATGCTACTACATCTATTAGAGGTTCACACGATGTCTTATAATTCTGAAGTATCATTAGTAGAACTCCGTTTATAATGTGATAAAACTCGTTTAAATTTATAATTAAACAAACTAACGTGTGAAGTTTGAAGTATACTTCTTACGGTACTCATACTAAATCTCATTAGATGATCGTGTAATCTCGGTATTTTGTTTATAAGAACTTATAATTTATTTGGAATGATGATACTACTACACCTATGAGAGCTTCACCCAATGTTTTAAAATTCGTAAGTATCCTCAATCGAAGTCCTTTTATCATGTAATAAACCTTGTTTAAATTTATAATTAAACAAACTAACGTATAAAGTTTGACAAATACTTCATACGGTACTCCTACAAAACCTTATTACATGATCTTGTAATCATGGTATTTGATTTATTACAACTTATAATTATTGTCGTATGATGCTACTACATCTATGATAGGTTCACATGATGTCTTCTAATTCTTAAGTATCATTAGTAGAACTCCGTTTATCATGTAATAAAACTCGTTTAAATTTATAATTAAACAAACTAACGTGTGAAGTTTGACATGTACTTCTTACGGTACTCCTACTAAACCTCATTAGATGATCTTGTAATCTCGGTATTTGGTTTATAAGAACTTATAATTTATTTGGAATGATGATACTACACCTATGAGAGGTTCACCCAATGTTTTAAAATTCGTAAGTATCCTCAATCGAAGTCCTTTTATCATGTAATAAACCTCGTTTAAATTTATAATTAAACAAACTAACATATAAATTTTGACAAATACTTCATACGGTACTCCTACAAAACCTTATTACATGATCTTGTAATCTTGGTATTTGATTTATTACAACTTATAATTTATTTCGTATAATGCTAGTACATCTATGAGAGGTTCACACGATGTCTTCTAATTCGTAAGTATCATTAGTAGAACTCCGTTTATCATGTAATAAAATTCGTTTAAATTTATAATTAAACAAACTAACGTGTGAAGTTTGACATATACTTCTTACGGTACTCCTACTAAACCTCATTAGATGATCTTGTAATCTCGGTATTTGGTTTATAAGAACTTAAAATTTATTTAGAATGATGCTACTACCTACACTTATGAGAAGTTCACCCAATGTTTTATAATTCGTAAGTATCCTCAGTCGAAGTCCTTTTATCATGTAATAAACCTCATTTAAATTTATAATTAAACAAACTAACGTATAAAGTTTGACAAATACTTCATACGGTACTCCTACAAAACCATATTACATGATCTTGTAATCTTGGTATTTGATTTATTACAACTTATAAATTTTGTCGTATGATGCTACTACATCTATTAGAGGTTCACACGATGTCTTCTAATTTGGAAGTATCATTAGTAGAACTCCGTTTATCATGTGATAAAACTCGTTTAAATTTATAATTAAACAAACTAACGTGTGAAGTTTGACGTATACTTCTTACGGTACTCCTACTAAACTTCATTAGATGATCTTGTAATCTTGGTATTTGATTTATAACAACTTATAATTTATTTAGAATGATGCTACTACACCTATGAGAGGTTCACCCAATGTTTTATAATTCGTAAGTATCCTCTGTCGAAGTCCTTTTATAATGTTATAAACCTCGTTTAAATTCATAATTAAACAAACTAACGTATAAAGTTTGACATATACTTCATACCTCCTACAAAAACTTATTACATGATCTTGTAATCTTGGTATTTGATTTATAACAACTTATAATTTATTTCATATGATGCTACTATGAGAGGTTCACACGATGTCTTATAATTCGCAAGTATCCTTAGTCGAACTACGTTTATCATGTAATAAAACTCGTTTAAATTTATAATTAAACAAACTAACGAATGAAGTTTGACATATACTTCTTACGGTACTCCTACAAAATCTTATTACATGATCTTGTAATCTTGGTATTTGATTTATTACAACTTATAATTATTGTCGTTTGATGCTACTACATCTATGAGAGGTTCACATGATGTCTTCTAATTCGTAAGTATCATTAGTAGAACTCCGTTTATCATGTAATAAAACTCGTTTAAATTTATAATTAAACAAACTAACGTGTGAAGTTTGACATGTACTTCTTACGGTACTCCTACAAAACCTCATTATTGTAATCTCGGTATTTGGTTTATAAGAACTTATAATTTATTTGGAATGATGATACTACACCTATGAGAGGTTCACCCAACGTTTTAAAATTCGTAAGTATCCTCAATAGAAGTCCTTTTATCATGTAATAAATCTCGTTTAAATTTATAATTAAACAAACTAACGTATAAAGTTTGACAAATACTTCGTACGGTGCTCCTACAAAACTTTATTACATGATCTTGTAATCTTGGTATTTGATTTATTACAACTTATAAATTTTGTCGTATGATGCTACCACATCTATTAGAGGTTCACACGATGTCTTCTAATTCGGAAGTATCATTAGTAGAACTCCGTTTATCATGTGATAAAACTCGTTTAAATTTATAATTAAACAAACTAACGTGTGAAGTTTGACAAATACTTCATACGGTACTCCTACAAAACCTTATTACATGATCTTGTGATCTTGGTATTTGATTAATTACAACTTATAAATTTTGTCGTATAATGCTACTACATCTATTAGAGGTTCACACGATGTCTTATAATTCTGAAGTATCATTAGTAGAACTCCGTTTATAATGTGATAAAACTTGTTTAAATTTATAATTAAACAAACTAACGTGTGAAGTTTGAAGTATACTTCTTACGGTACTCATACTAAATCTCATTAGATGATCGTGTAATATCGGTATTTTGTTTATAAGAACTTATAATTTATTTGGAATTATGATACTACTACACCTATGAGAGCTTCACCCAATGTTTTAAAATTCGTAAGTATCCTCAATCGAAGTCCTTTTATCATGTAATAAACCTTGTTTAAATTTATAATTAAACAAACTAACGTATAAAGTTTGACAAATACTTCATACGGTACTCCTACAAAACCTTATTACATGATCTTGTAATCATGGTATTTGATTTATTACAACTTATAATTATTGTCGTATGATGCTACTACATCTATGATAGGTTCACATGATGTCTTCTAATTCTTAAGTATCATTAGTAGAACTCCGTTTATCATGTAATAAAACTCGTTTAAATTTATAATTAAACAAACTAACGTGTGAAGTTTGACATGTACTTCTTACGGTACTCCTACTAAACCTCATTAGATGATCTTGTAATCTCGGTATTTGGTTTATAAGAACTTATAATTTATTTGGAATGATGATACTACACCTATGAGAGGTTCACCCAATGTTTTAAAATTCGTAAGTATCCTCAATCGAAGTCCTTTTATCATGTAATAAACGTCGTTTAAATTTATAATTAAACAAACTAACATATAAATTTTGACAAATACTTCATACGGTACTCCTACAAAACCTTATTACATGATCTTGTAATCTTGGTATTTGATTTATTACAACTTATAATTTATTTCGTATAATGCTAGTACATCTATGAGAGGTTCACACGATGTCTTCTAATTCGTAAGTATCATTAGTAGAACTCCGTTTATCATGTAATAAAATTCGTTTAAATTTATAATTAAACAAACTAACGTGTGAAGTTTGACATATACTTCTTACGGTACTCCTACTAAACCTCATTAGATGATCTTGTAATCTCGGTATTTGGTTTATAAGAACTTAAAATTTATTTAGAATGATGCTACTACCTACACTTATGAGAGGTTCACCCAATGTTTTATAATTCGTAAGTATCCTCAGTCGAAGTCCTTTTATCATGTAATAAACCTCATTTAAATTTATAATTAAACAAACTAACGTATAAAGTTTGACAAATACTTCATACGGTACTCCTACAAAACCTTATTACATGATCTTGTAATCATGGTATTTGATTTATTACAACTTATAATTATTGTCGTATGATGCTACTACATCTATGATAGGTTCACATGATGTCTTCTAATTCTTAAGTATCATTAGTAGAACTCCGTTTATAATGTGATAAAACTTGTTTAAATTTATAATTAAACAAACTAACGTGTGAAGTTTGAAGTATACTTCTTACGGTACTCATACTAAATCTCATTAGATGATCGTGTAATATCGGTATTTTGTTTATAAGAACTTATAATTTATTTGGAATGATGATACTACTACACCTATGAGAGCTTCACCCAATGTTTTAAAATTCGTAAGTATCCTCAATCGAAGTCCTTTTATCATGTAATAAACCTTGTTTAAATTTATAATTAAACAAACTAACGTATAAAGTTTGACAAATACTTCATACGGTACTCCTACAAAACCTTATTACATGATCTTGTAATCATGGTATTTGATTTATTACAACTTATAATTATTGTCGTATGATGCTACTACATCTATGATAGGTTCACATGATGTCTTCTAATTCTTAAGTATCATTAGTAGAACTCCGTTTATCATGTAATAAAACTCGTTTAAATTTATAATTAAACAAACTAACGTGTGAAGTTTGACATGTACTTCTTACGGTACTCCTACTAAACCTCATTAGATGATCTTGTAATCTCGGTATTTGGTTTATAAGAACTTATAATTTATTTGGAATGATGATACTACACCTATGAGAGGTTCACCCAATGTTTTAAAATTCGTAAGTATCCTCAATCGAAGTCCTTTTATCATGTAATAAACCTCGTTTAAATTTATAATTAAACAAACTAACATATAAATTTTGACAAATACTTCATACGGTACTCCTACAAAACCTTATTACATGATCTTGTAATCTTGGTATTTGATTTATTACAACTTATAATTTATTTCGTATAATGCTAGTACATCTATGAGAGGTTCACACGATGTCTTCTAATTCGTAAGTATCATTAGTAGAACTCCGTTTATCATGTAATAAAATTCGTTTAAATTTATAATTAAACAAACTAACGTGTGAAGTTTGACATATACTTCTTACGGTACTCCTACTAAACCTCATTAGATGATCTTGTAATCTCGGTATTTGGTTTATAAGAACTTAAAATTTATTTAGAATGATGCTACTACCTACACTTATGAGAGGTTCACCCAATGTTTTATAATTCGTAAGTATCCTCAGTCGAAGTCCTTTTATCATGTAATAAACCTCATTTAAATTTATAATTAAACAAACTAACGTATAAAGTTTGACAAATACTTCATACGGTACTCCTACAAAACCATATTACATGATCTTGTAATCTTGGTATTTGATTTATTACAACTTATAAATTTTGTCGTATGATGCTACTACATCTATTAGAGGTTCACACGATGTCTTCTAATTTGGAAGTATCATTAGTAGAACTCCGTTTATCATGTGATAAAACTCGTTTAAATTTATAATTAAACAAACTAACGTGTGAAGTTTGACGTATACTTCTTACGGTACTCCTACTAAACTTCATTAGATGATCTTGTAATCTTGGTATTTGATTTATAACAACTTATAATTTATTTAGAATGATGCTACTACACCTATGAGAGGTTCACCCAATGTTTTATAATTCGTAAGTATCCTCTGTCGAAGTCCTTTTATAATGTTATAAACCTCGTTTAAATTCATAATTAAACAAACTAACGTATAAAGTTTGACATATACTTCATACCTCCTACAAAAACTTATTACATGATCTTGTAATCTTGGTATTTGATTTATAACAACTTATAATTTATTTCATATGATGCTACTATGAGAGGTTCACACGATGTCTTATAATTCGCAAATATCCTTAGTCGAACTACGTTTATCATGTAATAAAACTCGTTTAAATTTATAATTAAACAAACTAACGAATGAAGTTTGACATATACTTCTTACGGTACTCCTACAAAATCTTATTACATGATCTTGTAATCTTGGTATTTGATTTATTACAACTTATAATTATTGTCGTTTGATGCTACTACATCTATGAGAGGTTCACATGATGTCTTCTAATTCGTAAGTATCATTAGTAGAACTCCGTTTATCATGTAATAAAACTCGTTTAAATTTATAATTAAACAAACTAACGTGTGAAGTTTGACATGTACTTCTTACGGTACTCCTACAAAACCTCATTAGATGATTTTGTAATCTCGGTATTTGGTTTATAAGAACTTATAATTTATTTGGAATGATGATACTACACCTATGAGAGGTTCACCCAACGTTTTAAAATTCGTAAGTATCCTCAATAGAAGTCCTTTTATCATGTAATAAATCTCGTTTAAATTTATAATTAAACAAACTAACGTATAAAGTTTGACAAATACTTCGTACGGTGCTCCTACAAAACTTTATTACATGATCTTGTAATCTTGGTATTTGATTTATTACAACTTATAAATTTTGTCGTATGATGCTACCACATCTATTAGAGGTTCACACGATGTCTTCTAATTCGGAAGTATCATTAGTAGAACTCCGTTTATCATGTGATAAAACTCGTTTAAATTTATAATTAAACAAACTAACGTGTGAAGTTTGACAAATACTTCATACGGTACTCCTACAAAACCTTATTACATGATCTTGTGATCTTGGTATTTGATTAATTACAACTTATAAATTTTGTCGTATAATGCTACTACATCTATTAGAGGTTCACACGATGTCTTATAATTCTGAAGTATCATTAGTAGAACTCCGTTTATAATGTGATAAAACTTGTTTAAATTTATAATTAAACAAACTAACGTGTGAAGTTTGAAGTATACTTCTTACGGTACTCATACTAAATCTCATTAGATGATCGTGTAATATCGGTATTTTGTTTATAAGAACTTATAATTTATTTGGAATTATGATACTACTACACCTATGAGAGCTTCACCCAATGTTTTAAAATTCGTAAGTATCCTCAATCGAAGTCCTTTTATCATGTAATAAACCTTGTTTAAATTTATAATTAAACAAACTAACGTATAAAGTTTGACAAATACTTCATACGGTACTCCTACAACACCTTATTACATGATCTTGTAATCATGGTATTTGATTTATTACAACTTATAATTATTGTCGTATGATGCTACTACATCTATGATAGGTTCACATGATGTCTTCTAATTCTTAAGTATCATTAGTAGAACTCCGTTTATCATGTAATAAAACTCGTTTAAATTTATAATTAAACAAACTAACGTGTGAAGTTTGACATGTACTTCTTACGGTACTCCTACTAAACCTCATTAGATGATCTTGTAATCTCGGTATTTGGTTTATAAGAACTTATAATTTATTTGGAATGATGATACTACACCTATGAGAGGTTCACCCAATGTTTTAAAATTCGTAAGTATCCTCAATCGAAGTCCTTTTATCATGTAATAAACGTCGTTTAAATTTATAATTAAACAAACTAACATATAAATTTTGACAAATACTTCATACGGTACTCCTACAAAACCTTATTACATGATCTTGTAATCTTGGTATTTGATTTATTACAACTTATAATTTATTTCGTATAATGCTAGTACATCTATGAGAGGTTCACACGATGTCTTCTAATTCGTAAGTATCATTAGTAGAACTCCGTTTATCATGTAATAAAATTCGTTTAAATTTATAATTAAACAAACTAACGTGTGAAGTTTGACATATACTTCTTACGGTACTCCTACTAAACCTCATTAGATGATCTTGTAATCTCGGTATTTGGTTTATAAGAACTTAAAATTTATTTAGAATGATGCTACTACCTACACTTATGAGAGGTTCACCCAATGTTTTATAATTCGTAAGTATCCTCAGTCGAAGTCCTTTTATCATGTAATAAACCTCATTTAAATTTATAATTAAACAAACTAACGTATAAAGTTTGACAAATACTTCATACGGTACTCCTACAAAACCTCATTAGATGATCTTGTAATCATGGTATTTGATTTATTACAACTTATAATTATTGTCGTATGATGCTACTACATCTATGATAGGTTCACATGATGTCTTCTAATTCTTAAGTATCATTAGTAGAACTCCGTTTATAATGTGATAAAACTTGTTTAAATTTATAATTAAACAAACTAACGTGTGAAGTTTGAAGTATACTTCTTACGGTACTCATACTAAATCTCATTAGATGATCGTGTAATATCGGTATTTTGTTTATAAGAACTTATAATTTATTTGGAATGATGATACTACTACACCTATGAGAGCTTCACCCAATGTTTTAAAATTCGTAAGTATCCTCAATCGAAGTCCTTTTATCATGTAATAAACCTTGTTTAAATTTATAATTAAACAAACTAACGTATAAAGTTTGACAAATACTTCATACGGTACTCCTACAAAACCTTATTACATGATCTTGTAATCATGGTATTTGATTTATTACAACTTATAATTATTGTCGTATGATGCTACTACATCTATGATAGGTTCACATGATGTCTTCTAATTCTTAAGTATCATTAGTAGAACTCCGTTTATCATGTAATAAAACTCGTTTAAATTTATAATTAAACAAACTAACGTGTGAAGTTTGACATGTACTTCTTACGGTACTCCTACTAAACCTCATTAGATGATCTTGTAATCTCGGTATTTGGTTTATAAGAACTTATAATTTATTTGGAATGATGATACTACACCTATGAGAGGTTCACCCAATGTTTTAAAATTCGTAAGTATCCTCAATCGAAGTCCTTTTATCATGTAATAAACCTCGTTTAAATTTATAATTAAACAAACTAACATATAAATTTTGACAAATACTTCATACGGTACTCCTACAAAACCTTATTACATGATCTTGTAATCTTGGTATTTGATTTATTACAACTTATAATTTATTTCGTATAATGCTAGTACATCTATGAGAGGTTCACACGATGTCTTCTAATTCGTAAGTATCATTAGTAGAACTCCGTTTATCATGTAATAAAATTCGTTTAAATTTATAATTAAACAAACTAACGTGTGAAGTTTGACATATACTTCTTACGGTACTCCTACTAAACCTCATTAGATGATCTTGTAATCTCGGTATTTGGTTTATAAGAACTTAAAATTTATTTAGAATGATGCTACTACCTACACTTATGAGAGGTTCACCCAATGTTTTATAATTCGTAAGTATCCTCAGTCGAAGTCCTTTTATCATGTAATAAACCTCATTTAAATTTATAATTAAACAAACTAACGTATAAAGTTTGACAAATACTTCATACGGTACTCCTACAAAACCATATTACATGATCTTGTAATCTTGGTATTTGATTTATTACAACTTATAAATTTTGTCGTATGATGCTACTACATCTATTAGAGGTTCACACGATGTCTTCTAATTTGGAAGTATCATTAGTAGAACTCCGTTTATCATGTGATAAAACTCGTTTAAATTTATAATTAAACAAACTAACGTGTGAAGTTTGACGTATACTTCTTACGGTACTCCTACTAAACTTCATTAGATGATCTTGTAATCTTGGTATTTGATTTATAACAACTTATAATTTATTTAGAATGATGCTACTACACCTATGAGAGGTTCACCCAATGTTTTATAATTCGTAAGTATCCTCTGTCGAAGTCCTTTTATAATGTTATAAACCTCGTTTAAATTCATAATTAAACAAACTAACGTATAAAGTTTGACATATACTTCATACCTCCTACAAAAACTTATTACATGATCTTGTAATCTTGGTATTTGATTTATAACAACTTATAATTTATTTCATATGATGCTACTATGAGAGGTTCACACGATGTCTTATAATTCGCAAATATCCTTAGTCGAACTACGTTTATCATGTAATAAAACTCGTTTAAATTTATAATTAAACAAACTAACGAATGAAGTTTGACATATACTTCTTACGGTACTCCTACAAAATCTTATTACATGATCTTGTAATCTTGGTATTTGATTTATTACAACTTATAATTATTGTCGTTTGATGCTACTACATCTATGAGAGGTTCACATGATGTCTTCTAATTCGTAAGTATCATTAGTAGAACTCCGTTTATCATGTAATAAAACTCGTTTAAATTTATAATTAAACAAACTAACGTGTGAAGTTTGACATGTACTTCTTACGGTACTCCTACAAAACCTCATTAGATGATTTTGTAATCTCGGTATTTGGTTTATAAGAACTTATAATTTATTTGGAATGATGATACTACACCTATGAGAGGTTCACCCAATGTTTTAAAATTCGTAAGTATCCTCAATAGAAGTCCTTTTATCATGTAATAAATCTCGTTTAAATTTATAATTAAACAAACTAACGTATAAAGTTTGACAAATACTTCGTACGGTACTCCTACAAAACTTTATTACATGATCTTGTAATCTTGGTATTTGATTTATTACAACTTATAAATTTTGTCGTATGATGCTAACACATCTATTAGAGGTTCACACGATGTCTTCTAATTCGGAAGTATCATTAGTAGAACTCCGTTTATCATGTGATAAAACTCGTTTAAATTTATAATTAAACAAACTAACGTGTGAAGTTTGACAAATACTTCATACGGTACTCCTACAAAACCTTATTACATGATCTTGTGATCTTGGTATTTAATTAATTACAACTTATAAATTTTGTCGTATAATGCTACTACATCTATTTGAGGTTCACACGATGTCTTATAATTCTGAAGTATCATTAGTAGAACTCCGTTTATAATGTGATAAAACTCGTTTAAATTTATAATTAAACAAACTAACGTGTGAAGTTTGAAGTATACTTTTTACGGTACTCATACTAAATCTCATTAGATGATCGTGTAATCTCGGTATTTTGTTTATAAGAACTTATAATTTATTTGGAATGATGATACTACTACACCTATGAGAGCTTCACCCAATGTTTTAAAATTCGTAAGTATCCTCAATCGAAGTCCTTTTATCATGTAATAAACCTTGTTTAAATTTATAATTAAACAAACTAACGTATAAAGTTTGACAAATACTTCATACGGTACTCCTACAAAACCTTATTACATGATCTTGTAATCATGGTATTTGATTTATTACAACTTATAATTATTGTCGTATGATGCTACTACATCTATGATAGGTTCACATGATGTCTTCTAATTCTTAAGTATCATTAGTAGAACTCCGTTTATCATGTAATAAAACTCGTTTAAATTTATAATTAAACAAACTAACGTGTGAAGTTTGACATGTACTTCTTACGGTACTCCTACTAAACCTCATTAGATGATCTTGTAATCTCGGTATTTGGTTTATAAGAACTTATAATTTATTTGGAATGATGATACTACACCTATGAGAGGTTCACCCAATGTTTTAAAATTCGTAAGTATCCTCAATCGAAGTCCTTTTATCATGTAATAAACCTCGTTTAAATTTATAATTAAACAAACTAACATATAAATTTTGACAAATACTTCATACGGTACTCCTACAAAACCTTATTACATGATCTTGTAATCTTGGTATTTGATTTATTACAACTTATAATTTATTTCGTATAATGCTAGTACATCTATGAGAGGTTCACACGATGTCTTCTAATTCGTAAGTATCATTAGTAGAACTCCGTTTATCATGTAATAAAATTCGTTTAAATTTATAATTAAACAAACTAACGTGTGAAGTTTGACATATACTTCTTACGGTACTCCTACTAAACCTCATTAGATGATCTTGTAATCTCGGTATTTGGTTTATAAGAACTTAAAATTTATTTAGAATGATGCTACTACCTACACTTATGAGAGGTTCACCCAATGTTTTATAATTCGTAAGTATCCTCAGTCGAAGTCCTTTTATCATGTAATAAACCTCATTTAAATTTATAATTAAACAAACTAACGTATAAAGTTTGACAAATACTTCATACGGTACTCCTACAAAACCATATTACATGATCTTGTAATCTTGGTATTTGATTTATTACAACTTATAAATTTTGTCGTATGATGCTACTACATCTATTAGAGGTTCACACGATGTCTTCTAATTTGGAAGTATCATTAGTAGAACTCCGTTTATCATGTGATAAAACTCGTTTAAATTTATAATTAAACAAACTAACGTGTGAAGTTTGACGTATACTTCTTACGGTACTCCTACTAAACTTCATTAGATGATCTTGTAATCTTGGTATTTGATTTATAACAACTTATAATTTATTTAGAATGATGCTACTACACCTATGAGAGGTTCACCCAATGTTTTATAATTCGTAAGTATCCTCTGTCGAAGTCCTTTTATAATGTTATAAACCTCGTTTAAATTCATAATTAAACAAACTAACGTATAAAGTTTGACATATACTTCATACCTCCTACAAAAACTTATTACATGATCTTGTAATCTTGGTATTTGATTTATAACAACTTATAATTTATTTCATATGATGCTACTATGAGAGGTTCACACGATGTCTTATAATTCGCAAGTATCCTTAGTCGAACTACGTTTATCATGTAATAAAACTCGTTTAAATTTATAATTAAACAAACTAACGAATGAAGTTTGACATATACTTCTTACGGTACTCCTACAAAATCTTATTACATGATCTTGTAATCTTGGTATTTGATTTATTACAACTTATAATTATTGTCGTTTGATGCTACTACATCTATGAGAGGTTCACATGATGTCTTCTAATTCGTAAGTATCATTAGTAGAACTCCGTTTATCATGTAATAAAACTCGTTTAAATTTATAATTAAACAAACTAACGTGTGAAGTTTGACATGTACTTCTTACGGTACTCCTACAAAACCTCATTATTGTAATCTCGGTATTTGGTTTATAAGAACTTATAATTTATTTGGAATGATGATACTACACCTATGAGAGGTTCACCCAACGTTTTAAAATTCGTAAGTATCCTCAATAGAAGTCCTTTTATCATGTAATAAATCTCGTTTAAATTTATAATTAAACAAACTAACGTATAAAGTTTGACAAATACTTCGTACGGTACTCCTACAAAACTTTATTACATGATCTTGTAATCTTGGTATTTGATTTATTACAACTTATAAATTTTGTCGTATGATGCTACCACATCTATTAGAGGTTCACACGATGTCTTCTAATTCGGAAGTATCATTAGTAGAACTCCGTTTATCATGTGATAAAACTCGTTTAAATTTATAATTAAACAAACTAACGTGTGAAGTTTGACAAATACTTCATACGGTACTCCTACAAAACCTTATTACATGATCTTGTGATCTTGGTATTTGATTAATTACAACTTATAAATTTTGTCGTATAATGCTACTACATCTATTAGAGGTTCACACGATGTCTTATAATTCTGAAGTATCATTAGTAGAACTCCGTTTATAATGTGATAAAACTTGTTTAAATTTATAATTAAACAAACTAACGTGTGAAGTTTGAAGTATACTTCTTACGGTACTCATACTAAATCTCATTAGATGATCGTGTAATATCGGTATTTTGTTTATAAGAACTTATAATTTATTTGGAATTATGATACTACTACACCTATGAGAGCTTCACCCAATGTTTTAAAATTCGTAAGTATCCTCAATCGAAGTCCTTTTATCATGTAATAAACCTTGTTTAAATTTATAATTAAACAAACTAACGTATAAAGTTTGACAAATACTTCATACGGTACTCCTACAAAACCTTATTACATGATCTTGTAATCATGGTATTTGATTTATTACAACTTATAATTATTGTCGTATGATGCTACTACATCTATGATAGGTTCACATGATGTCTTCTAATTCTTAAGTATCATTAGTAGAACTCCGTTTATCATGTAATAAAACTCGTTTAAATTTATAATTAAACAAACTAACGTGTGAAGTTTGACATGTACTTCTTACGGTACTCCTACTAAACCTCATTAGATGATCTTGTAATCTCGGTATTTGGTTTATAAGAACTTATAATTTATTTGGAATGATGATACTACACCTATGAGAGGTTCACCCAATGTTTTAAAATTCGTAAGTATCCTCAATCGAAGTCCTTTTATCATGTAATAAACCTCGTTTAAATTTATAATTAAACAAACTAACATATAAATTTTGACAAATACTTCATACGGTACTCCTACAAAACCTTATTACATGATCTTGTAATCTTGGTATTTGATTTATTACAACTTATAATTTATTTCGTATAATGCTAGTACATCTATGAGAGGTTCACACGATGTCTTCTAATTCGTAAGTATCATTAGTAGAACTCCGTTTATCATGTAATAAAATTCGTTTAAATTTATAATTAAACAAACTAACGTGTGAAGTTTGACATATACTTCTTACGGTACTCCTACTAAACCTCATTAGATGATCTTGTAATCTCGGTATTTGGTTTATAAGAACTTAAAATTTATTTAGAATGATGCTACTACCTACACTTATGAGAGGTTCACCCAATGTTTTATAATTCGTAAGTATCCTCAGTCGAAGTCCTTTTATCATGTAATAAACCTCATTTAAATTTATAATTAAACAAACTAACGTATAAAGTTTGACAAATACTTCATACGGTACTCCTACAAAACCTTATTACATGATCTTGTAATCATGGTATTTGATTTATTACAACTTATAATTATTGTCGTATGATGCTACTACATCTATGATAGGTTCACATGATGTCTTCTAATTCTTAAGTATCATTAGTAGAACTCCGTTTATAATGTGATAAAACTTGTTTAAATTTATAATTAAACAAACTAACGTGTGAAGTTTGAAGTATACTTCTTACGGTACTCATACTAAATCTCATTAGATGATCGTGTAATATCGGTATTTTGTTTATAAGAACTTATAATTTATTTGGAATGATGATACTACTACACCTATGAGAGCTTCACCCAATGTTTTAAAATTCGTAAGTATCCTCAATCGAAGTCCTTTTATCATGTAATAAACCTTGTTTAAATTTATAATTAAACAAACTAACGTATAAAGTTTGACAAATACTTCATACGGTACTCCTACAAAACCTTATTACATGATCTTGTAATCATGGTATTTGATTTATTACAACTTATAATTATTGTCGTATGATGCTACTACATCTATGATAGGTTCACATGATGTCTTCTAATTCTTAAGTATCATTACTAGAACTCCGTTTATCATGTAATAAAACTCGTTTAAATTTATAATTAAACAAACTAACGTGTGAAGTTTGACATGTACTTCTTACGGTACTCCTACTAAACCTCATTAGATGATCTTGTAATCTCGGTATTTGGTTTATAAGAACTTATAATTTATTTGGAATGATGATACTACACCTATGAGAGGTTCACCCAATGTTTTAAAATTCGTAAGTATCCTCAATCGAAGTCCTTTTATCATGTAATAAACCTCGTTTAAATTTATAATTAAACAAACTAACATATAAATTTTGACAAATACTTCATACGGTACTCCTACAAAACCTTATTACATGATCTTGTAATCTTGGTATTTGATTTATTACAACTTATAATTTATTTCGTATAATGCTAGTACATCTATGAGAGGTTCACACGATGTCTTCTAATTCGTAAGTATCATTAGTAGAACTCCGTTTATCATGTAATAAAATTCGTTTAAATTTATAATTAAACAAACTAACGTGTGAAGTTTGACATATACTTCTTACGGTACTCCTACTAAACCTCATTTGATGATCTTGTAATCTCGGTATTTGGTTTATAAGAACTTAAAATTTATTTAGAATGATGCTACTACCTACACTTATGAGAGGTTCACCCAATGTTTTATAATTCGTAAGTATCCTCAGTCGAAGTCCTTTTATCATGTAATAAACCTCATTTAAATTTATAATTAAACAAACTAACGTATAAAGTTTGACAAATACTTCATACGGTACTCCTACAAAACCATATTACATGATCTTGTAATCTTGGTATTTGATTTATTACAACTTATAAATTTTGTCGTATGATGCTACTACATCTATTAGAGGTTCACACGATGTCTTCTAATTTGGAAGTATCATTAGTAGAACTCCGTTTATCATGTGATAAAACTCGTTTAAATTTATAATTAAACAAACTAACGTGTGAAGTTTGACGTATACTTCTTACGGTACTCCTACTAAACTTCATTAGATGATCTTGTAATCTTGGTATTTGATTTATAACAACTTATAATTTATTTAGAATGATGCTACTACACCTATGAGAGGTTCACCCAATGTTTTATAATTCGTAAGTATCCTCTGTCGAAGTCCTTTTATAATGTTATAAACCTCGTTTAAATTCATAATTAAACAAACTAACGAATGAAGTTTGACATATACTTCTTACGGTACTCCTACAAAATCTTATTACATGATCTTGTAATCTTGGTATTTGATTTATTACAACTTATAATTATTGTCGTTTGATGCTACTACATCTATGAGAGGTTCACATGATGTCTTCTAATTCGTAAGTATCATTAGTAGAACTCCGTTTATCATGTAATAAAACTCGTTTAAATTTATAATTAAACAAACTAACGTGTGAAGTTTGACATGTACTTCTTACGGTACTCCTACAAAACCTCATTAGATGATTTTGTAATCTCGGTATTTGGTTTATAAGAACTTATAATTTATTTGGAATGATGATACTACACCTATGAGAGGTTCACCCAATGTTTTAAAATTCGTAAGTATCCTCAATAGAAGTCCTTTTATCATGTAATAAATCTCGTTTAAATTTATAATTAAACAAACTAACGTATAAAGTTTGACAAATACTTCGTACGGTACTCCTACAAAACTTTATTACATGATCTTGTAATCTTGGTATTTGATTTATTACAACTTATAAATTTTGTCGTATGATGCTAACACATCTATTAGAGGTTCACACGATGTCTTCTAATTCGGAAGTATCATTAGTAGAACTCCGTTTATCATGTGATAAAACTCGTTTAAATTTATAATTAAACAAACTAACGTGTGAAGTTTGACAAATACTTCATACGGTACTCCTACAAAACCTTATTACATGATCTTGTGATCTTGGTATTTAATTAATTACAACTTATAAATTTTGTCGTATAATGCTACTACATCTATTAGAGGTTCACACGATGTCTTATAATTCTGAAGTATCATTAGTAGAACTCCGTTTATAATGTGATAAAACTCGTTTAAATTTATAATTAAACAAACTAACGTGTGAAGTTTGAAGTATACTTTTTACGGTACTCATACTAAATCTCATTAGATGATCGTGTAATCTCGGTATTTTGTTTATAAGAACTTATAATTTATTTGGAATGATGATACTACTACACCTATGAGAGCTTCACCCAATGTTTTAAAATTCGTAAGTATCCTCAATCGAAGTCCTTTTATCATGTAATAAACCTTGTTTAAATTTATAATTAAACAAACTAACGTATAAAGTTTGACAAATACTTCATACGGTACTCCTACAAAACCTTATTACATGATCTTGTAATCATGGTATTTGATTTATTACAACTTATAATTATTGTCGTATGATGCTACTACATCTATGATAGGTTCACATGATGTCTTCTAATTCTTAAGTATCATTAGTAGAACTCCGTTTATCATGTAATAAAACTCGTTTAAATTTATAATTAAACAAACTAACGTGTGAAGTTTGACATGTACTTCTTACGGTACTCCTACTAAACCTCATTAGATGATCTTGTAATCTCGGTATTTGGTTTATAAGAACTTATAATTTATTTGGAATGATGATACTACACCTATGAGAGGTTCACCCAATGTTTTAAAATTCGTAAGTATCCTCAATCGAAGTCCTTTTATCATGTAATAAACCTCGTTTAAATTTATAATTAAACAAACTAACATATAAATTTTGACAAATACTTCATACGGTACTCCTACAAAACCTTATTACATGATCTTGTAATCTTGGTATTTGGTTTATTACAACTTATAATTTATTTCGTATAATGCTAGTACATCTATGAGAGGTTCACACGATGTCTTCTAATTCGTAAGTATCATTAGTAGAACTCCGTTTATCATGTAATAAAATTCGTTTAAATTTATAATTAAACAAACTAACGTGTGAAGTTTGACATATACTTCTTACGGTACTCCTACTAAACCTCATTAGATGATCTTGTAATCTCGGTTTTTGGTTTATAAGAACTTAAAATTTATTTAGAATGATGCTACTACCTACACTTATGAGAGGTTCACCCAATGTTTTATAATTCGTAAGTATCCTCAGTCGAAGTCCTTTTATCATGTAATAAACCTCATTTAAATTTATAATTAAACAAACTAACGTATAAAGTTTGACAAATACTTCATACGGTACTCCTACAAAACCATATTACATGATCTTGTAATCTTGGTATTTGATTTATTACAACTTATAAATTTTGTCGTATGATGCTACTACATCTATTAGAGGTTCACACGATGTCTTCTAATTTGGAAGTATCATTAGTAGAACTCCGTTTATCATGTGATAAAACTCGTTTAAATTTATAATTAAACAAACTAACGTGTGAAGTTTGACGTATACTTCTTACGGTACTCCTACAAAACCATATTACATGATCTTGTAATCTTGGTATTTGATTTATTACAACTTATAAATTTTGTCGTATGATGCTACTACATCTATTAGAGGTTCACACGATGTCTTCTAATTTGGAAGTATCATTAGTAGAACTCCGTTTATCATGTGATAAAACTCGTTTAAATTTATAATTAAACAAACTAACGTGTGAAGTTTGACGTATACTTCTTACGGTACTCCTACTAAACTTCATTAGATGATCTTGTAATCTTGGTATTTGATTTATAACAACTTATAATTTATTTAGAATGATGCTACTACACCTATGAGAGGTTCACCCAATGTTTTATAATTCGTAAGTATCCTCTGTCGAAGTCCTTTTATAATGTTATAAACCTCGTTTAAATTCATAATTAAACAAACTAACGTATAAAGTTTGACATATACTTCATACCTCCTACAAAAACTTATTACATGATCTTGTAATCTTGGTATTTGATTTATAACAACTTATAATTTATTTCATATGATGCTACTATGAGAGGTTCACACGATGTCTTATAATTCGCAAGTATCCTTAGTCGAACTACGTTTATCATGTAATAAAACTCGTTTAAATTTATAATTAAACAAACTAACGAATGAAGTTTGACATATACTTCTTACGGTACTCCTACAAAATCTTATTACATGATCTTGTAATCTTGGTATTTGATTTATTACAACTTATAATTATTGTCGTTTGATGCTACTACATCTATGAGAGGTTCACATGATGTCTTCTAATTCGTAAGTATCATTAGTAGAACTCCGTTTATCATGTAATAAAACTCGTTTAAATTTATAATTAAACAAACTAACGTGTGAAGTTTGACATGTACTTCTTACGGTACTCCTACAAAACCTCATTAGATGATTTTGTAATCTCGGTATTTGGTTTATAAGAACTTATAATTTATTTGGAATGATGATACTACACCTATGAGAGGTTCACCCAATGTTTTAAAATTCGTAAGTATCCTCAATCGAAGTCCTTTTATCATGTAATAAACCTCGTTTAAATTTATAATTAAACAAACTAACATATAAATTTTGACAAATACTTCATACGGTACTCCTACAAAACCTTATTACATGATCTTGTAATCTTGGTATTTGATTTATTACAACTTATAATTTATTTCGTATAATGCTAGTACATCTATGAGAGGTTCACACGATGTCTTCTAATTCGTAAGTATCATTAGTAGAACTCCGTTTATCATGTAATAAAATTCGTTTAAATTTATAATTAAACAAACTAACGTGTGAAGTTTGACATATACTTCTTACGGTACTCCTACTAAACCTCATTAGATGATCTTGTAATCTCGGTATTTGGTTTATAAGAACTTAAAATTTATTTAGAATGATGCTACTACCTACACTTATGAGAGGTTCACCCAATGTTTTATAATTCGTAAGTATCCTCAGTCGAAGTCCTTTTATCATGTAATAAACCTCATTTAAATTTATAATTAAACAAACTAACGTATAAAGTTTGACAAATACTTCATACGGTACTCCTACAAAACCATATTACATGATCTTGTAATCTTGGTATTTGATTTATTACAACTTATAAATTTTGTCGTATGATGCTACTACATCTATTAGAGGTTCACACGATGTCTTCTAATTTGGAAGTATCATTAGTAGAACTCCGTTTATCATGTGATAAAACTCGTTTAAATTTATAATTAAACAAACTAACGTGTGAAGTTTGACGTATACTTCTTACGGTACTCCTACTAAACTTCATTAGATGATCTTGTAATCTTGGTATTTGATTTATAACAACTTATAATTTATTTAGAATGATGCTACTACACCTATGAGAGGTTCACCCAATGTTTTATAATTCGTAAGTATCCTCTGTCGAAGTCCTTTTATAATGTTATAAACCTCGTTTAAATTCATAATTAAACAAACTAACGTATAAAGTTTGACATATACTTCATACCTCCTACAAAAACTTATTACATGATCTTGTAATCTTGGTATTTGATTTATAACAACTTATAATTTATTTCATATGATGCTACTATGAGAGGTTCACACGATGTCTTATAATTCGCAAGTATCCTTAGTCGAACTACGTTTATCATGTAATAAAACTCGTTTAAATTTATAATTAAACAAACTAACGAATGAAGTTTGACATATACTTCTTACGGTACTCCTACAAAATCTTATTACATGATCTTGTAATCTTGGTATTTGATTTATTACAACTTATAATTATTGTCGTTTGATGCTACTACATCTATGAGAGGTTCACATGATGTCTTCTAATTCGTAAGTATCATTAGTAGAACTCCGTTTATCATGTAATAAAACTCGTTTAAATTTATAATTAAACAAACTAACGTGTGAAGTTTGACATGTACTTCTTACGGTACTCCTACAAAACCTCATTAGATGATTTTGTAATCTCGGTATTTGGTTTATAAGAACTTATAATTTATTTGGAATGATGATACTACACCTATGAGAGGTTCACCCAATGTTTTAAAATTCGTAAGTATCCTCAATCGAAGTCCTTTTATCATGTAATAAACCTCGTTTAAATTTATAATTAAACAAACTAACATATAAATTTTGACAAATACTTCATACGGTACTCCTACAAAACCTTATTACATGATCTTGTAATCTTGGTATTTGATTTATTACAACTTATAATTTATTTCGTATAATGCTAGTACATCTATGAGAGGTTCACACGATGTCTTCTAATTCGTAAGTATCATTAGTAGAACTCCGTTTATCATGTAATAAAATTCGTTTAAATTTATAATTAAACAAACTAACGTGTGAAGTTTGACATATACTTCTTACGGTACTCCTACTAAACCTCATTAGATGATCTTGTAATCTCGGTATTTGGTTTATAAGAACTTAAAATTTATTTAGAATGATGCTACTACCTACACTTATGAGAGGTTCACCCAATGTTTTATAATTCGTAAGTATCCTCAGTCGAAGTCCTTTTATCATGTAATAAACCTCATTTAAATTTATAATTAAACAAACTAACGTATAAAGTTTGACAAATACTTCATACGGTACTCCTACAAAACCATATTACATGATCTTGTAATCTTGGTATTTGATTTATTACAACTTATAAATTTTGTCGTATGATGCTACTACATCTATTAGAGGTTCACACGATGTCTTCTAATTTGGAAGTATCATTAGTAGAACTCCGTTTATCATGTGATAAAACTCGTTTAAATTTATAATTAAACAAACTAACGTGTGAAGTTTGACGTATACTTCTTACGGTACTCCTACTAAACTTCATTAGATGATCTTGTAATCTTGGTATTTGATTTATAACAACTTATAATTTATTTAGAATGATGCTACTACACCTATGAGAGGTTCACCCAATGTTTTATAATTCGTAAGTATCCTCTGTCGAAGTCCTTTTATAATGTTATAAACCTCGTTTAAATTCATAATTAAACAAACTAACGTATAAAGTTTGACATATACTTCATACCTCCTACAAAAACTTATTACATGATCTTGTAATCTTGGTATTTGATTTATAACAACTTATAATTTATTTCATATGATGCTACTATGAGAGGTTCACACGATGTCTTATAATTCGCAAGTATCCTTAGTCGAACTACGTTTATCATGTAATAAAACTCGTTTAAATTTATAATTAAACAAACTAACGTGTGAAGTTTGACATGTACTTCTTACGGTACTCCTACAAAACCTCATTAGATGATTTTGTAATCTCGGTATTTGGTTTATAAGAACTTATAATTTATTTGGAATGATGATACTACACCTATGAGAGGTTCACCCAATGTTTTAAAATTCGTAAGTATCCTCAATAGAAGTCCTTTTATCATGTAATAAATCTCGTTTAAATTTATAATTAAACAAACTAACGTATAAAGTTTGACAAATACTTCGTACGGTACTCCTACAAAACTTTATTACATGATCTTGTAATCTTGGTATTTGATTTATTACAACTTATAAATTTTGTCGTATGATGCTACCACATCTATTAGAGGTTCACACGATGTCTTCTAATTCGGAAGTATCATTAGTAGAACTCCGTTTATCATGTGATAAAACTCGTTTAAATTTATAATTAAACAAACTAACGTGTGAAGTTTGACAAATACTTCATACGGTACTCCTATAAAACCTTATTACATGATCTTGTGATCTTGGTATTTGATTAATTACAACTTATAAATTTTGTCGTATAATGCTACTACATCTATTAGAGGTTCACACGATGTCTTATAATTCTGAAGTATCATTAGTAGAACTCCGTTTATAATGTGATAAAACTTGTTTAAATTTATAATTAAACAAACTAACGTGTGAAGTTTGAAGTATACTTCTTACGGTACTCATACTAAATCTCATTAGATGATCGTGTAATATCGGTATTTTGTTTATAAGAACTTATAATTTATTTGGAATGATGATACTACTACACCTATGAGAGCTTCACCCAATGTTTTAAAATTCGTAAGTATCCTCAATCGAAGTCCTTTTATCATGTAATAAACCTTGTTTAAATTTATAATTAAACAAACTAACGTATAAAGTTTGACAAATACTTCATACGGTACTCCTACAAAACCTTATTACATGATCTTGTAATCATGGTATTTGATTTATTACAACTTATAATTATTGTCGTATGATGCTACTACATCTATGATAGGTTCACATGATGTCTTCTAATTCTTAAGTATCATTAGTAGAACTCCGTTTATCATGTAATAAAACTCGTTTAAATTTATAATTAAACAAACTAACGTGTGAAGTTTGACATGTACTTCTTACGGTACTCCTACTAAACCTCATTAGATGATCTTGTAATCTCGGTATTTGGTTTATAAGAACTTATAATTTATTTGGAATGATGATACTACACCTATGAGAGGTTCACCCAATGTTTTAAAATTCGTAAGTATCCTCAATCGAAGTCCTTTTATCATGTAATAAACCTCGTTTAAATTTATAATTAAACAAACTAACATATAAATTTTGACAAATACTTCATACGGTACTCCTACAAAACCTTATTACATGATCTTGTAATCTTGGTATTTGATTTATTACAACTTATAATTTATTTCGTATAATGCTAGTACATCTATGAGAGGTTCACACGATGTCTTCTAATTCGTAAGTATCATTAGTAGAACTCCGTTTATCATGTAATAAAATTCGTTTAAATTTATAATTAAACAAACTAACGTGTGAAGTTTGACATATACTTCTTACGGTACTCCTACTAAACCTCATTAGATGATCTTGTAATCTCGGTATTTGGTTTATAAGAACTTAAAATTTATTTAGAATGATGCTACTACCTACACTTATGAGAGGTTCACCCAATGTTTTATAATTCGTAAGTATCCTCAGTCGAAGTCCTTTTATCATGTAATAAACCTCATTTAAATTTATAATTAAACAAACTAACGTATAAAGTTTGACAAATACTTCATACGGTACTCCTACAAAACCATATTACATGATCTTGTAATCTTGGTATTTGATTTATTACAACTTATAAATTTTGTCGTATGATGCTACTACATCTATTAGAGGTTCACACGATGTCTTCTAATTTGGAAGTATCATTAGTAGAACTCCGTTTATCATGTGATAAAACTCGTTTAAATTTATAATTAAACAAACTAACGTGTGAAGTTTGACGTATACTTCTTACGGTACTCCTACTAAACTTCATTAGATGATCTTGTAATCTTGGTATTTGATTTATAACAACTTATAATTTATTTAGAATGATGCTACTACACCTATGAGAGGTTCACCCAATGTTTTATAATTCGTAAGTATCCTCTGTCGAAGTCCTTTTATAATGTTATAAACCTCGTTTAAATTCATAATTAAACAAACTAACGTATAAAGTTTGACATATACTTCATACCTCCTACAAAAACTTATTACATGATCTTGTAATCTTGGTATTTGATTTATAACAACTTATAATTTATTTCATATGATGCTACTATGAGAGGTTCACACGATGTCTTATAATTCGCAAGTATCCTTAGTCGAACTACGTTTATCATGTAATAAAACTCGTTTAAATTTATAATTAAACAAACTAACGAATGAAGTTTGACATATACTTCTTACGGTACTCCTACAAAATCTTATTACATGATCTTGTAATCTTGGTATTTGATTTATTACAACTTATAATTATTGTCATTTGATGCTACTACATCTATGAGAGGTTCACATGATGTCTTCTAATTCGTAAGTATCATTAGTAGAACTCCGTTTATCATGTAATAAAACTCGTTTAAATTTATAATTAAACAAACTAACGTGTGAAGTTTGACATGTACTTCTTACGGTACTCCTACAAAACCTCATTAGATGATCTTGTAATCTCGGTATTTGGTTTATAAGAACTTATAATTTATTTGGAATGATGATACTACACCTATGAGAGGTTCACCCAATGTTTTAAAATTCGTAAGTATCCTCAATAGAAGTCCTTTTATCATGTAATAAATCTCGTTTAAATTTATAATTAAACAAACTAACGTATAAAGTTTGACAAATACTTCGTACGGTACTCCTACAAAACTTTATTACATGATCTTGTAATCTTGGTATTTGATTTATTACAACTTATAAATTTTGTCGTATGATGCTACCACATCTATTAGAGGTTCACACGATGTCTTCTAATTCGGAAGTATCATTAGTAGAACTCCGTTTATCATGTGATAAAACTCGTTTAAATTTATAATTAAACAAACTAACGTGTGAAGTTTGACAAATACTTCATACGGTACTCCTACAAAACCTTATTACATGATCTTGTAATCTTGGTATTTGATTAATTACAACTTATAAATTTTGTCGTATAATGCTACTACATCTATTAGAGGTTCACACGATGTCTTATAATTCTGAAGTATCATTAGTAGAACTCCGTTTATAATGTGATAAAACTCGTTTAAATTTATAATTAAACAAACTAACGTGTGAAGTTTGAAGTATACTTCTTACGGTACTCATACTAAATCTCATTAGATGATCGTGTAATCTCGGTATTTGGTTTATAAGAACTTATAATTTATTTGGAATGATGATACTACTACACCTATGAGAGCTTCACCCAATGTTTTAAAATTCGTAAGTATCCTCAATCGAAGTCCTTTTATCATGTAATAAACCTTGTTTAAATTTATAATTAAACAAACTAACGTATAAAGTTTGACAAATACTTCATACGGTACTCCTACAAAACCTTATTACATGATCTTGTAATCATGGTATTTGATTTATTACAACTTATAATTATTGTCGTATGATGCTACTACATCTATGATAGGTTCACATGATGTCTTCTAATTCTTAAGTATCATTAGTAGAAGTCCGTTTATCATGTAATAAAATTCGTTTAAATTTATAATTAAACAAACTAACGTGTGAAGTTTGACATATACTTCTTACGGTACTCCTACAAAACCTTATTACATGATCTTGTAATCTTGGTATTTGATTAATTACAACTTATAAATTTTGTCGTATAATGCTACTACATCTATTAGAGGTTCACACGATGTCTTATAATTCTGAAGTATCATTAGTAGAACTCCGTTTATAATGTGATAAAACTCGTTTAAATTTATAATTAAACAAACTAACGTGTGAAGTTTGAAGTATACTTCTTACGGTACTCATACTAAATCTCATTAGATGATCGTGTAATCTCGGTATTTGGTTTATAAGAACTTATAATTTATTTGGAATGATGATACTACTACACCTATGAGAGCTTCACCCAATGTTTTAAAATTCGTAAGTATCCTCAATCGAAGTCCTTTTATCATGTAATAAACCTTGTTTAAATTTATAATTAAACAAACTAACGTATAAAGTTTGACAAATACTTCATACGGTACTCCTACAAAACCTTATTACATGATCTTGAAATCATGGTATTTGATTTATTACAACTTATAATTTATGTCGTATAATGCTAGTACATCTATGAGAGGTTCACACGATGTCTTCTAATTCGTAAGTATCATTAGTAGAAGTCCGTTTATCATGTAATAAAATTCGTTTAAATTTATAATTAAACAAACTAACGTGTGAAGTTTGACATATACTTCTTACGGTACTCCTACTAAACCTCATTAGATGATCTTGTAATCTCGGTATTTGGTTTATAAGAACTTAAAATTTATTTAGAATGATGCTACTACCTACACTTATGAGAGGTTCACCCAATGTTTTATAATTCGTAAGTATCCTCAGTCGAAGTCCTTTTATCATGTAATAAATCTCATTTAAATTTATAATTAATCAAACTAACGTATAAAGTTTGACAAATACTTCATACGGTACTCCTACAAAACCATATTACATGATCTTGTAATCTTGGTATTTGATTTATTACAACTTATAAATTTTGTCGTATGATGCTACCACATCTATTAGAGGTTCACACGATGTCTTCTAATTCGGAAGTATCATTAGTAGAACTCCGTTTATCATGTGATAAAACTCGTTTAAATTTATAATTAAACAAACTAACGTGTGAAGTTTGACAAATACTTCATACGGTACTCCTACAAAACCTTATTACATGATCTTGTAATCTTGGTATTTGATTAATTACAACTTATAAATTTTGTCGTATAATGCTACTACATCTATTAGAGGTTCACACGATGTCTTATAATTCTGAAGTATCATTAGTAGAACTCCGTTTATAATGTGATAAAACTCGTTTAAATTTATAATTAAACAAACTAACGTGTGAAGTTTGAAGTATACTTCTTACGGTACTCATACTAAATCTCATTAGATGATCGTGTAATCTCGGTATTTGGTTTATAAGAACTTATAATTTATTTGTAATGATGATACTACTACACCTATGAGAGCTTCACCCAATGTTTTAAAATTCGTAAGTATCCTCAATCGAAGTCCTTTTATCATGTAATAAACCTTGTTTAAATTTATAATTAAACAAACTAACGTATAAAGTTTGACAAATATTTCATACGGTACTCCTACAAAACCTTATTACATGATCTTGAAATCATGGTATTTGATTTATTACAACTTATAATTTATGTCGTATAATGCTAGTACATCTATGAGAGGTTCACACGATGTCTTCTAATTCGTAAGTATCATTAGTAGAAGTCCGTTTATCATGTAATAAAATTCGTTTAATTTTATAATTAAACAAACTAACGTGTGAAGTTTGACATATACTTCTTACGGTACTCCTACTAAACCTCATTAGATGATCTTGTAATCTCGGTATTTGGTTTATAAGAACTTAAAATTTATTTAGAATGATGCTACTACCTACACTTATGAGAGGTTCACCCAATGTTTTATAATTCGTAAGTATCCTCAGTCGAAGTCCTTTTATCATCATGTAATAAATCTCATTTAAATTTATAATTAAACAAACTAACGTATAAAGTTTGACAAATACTTCATACGGTACTCCTACAAAACCATATTACATGATCTTGTAATCTTGGTATTTGATTTATTACAACTTATAAATTTTGTCGTATGATGCTACTACATCTATTAGAGGTTCACACGATGTCTTCTAATTTGGAAGTATCATTAGTAGAACTCCGTTTATCATGTGATAAAACTCGTTTAAATTTATAATTAAACAAACTAACGTGTGAAGTTTGACGTATACTTCTTACGGTACTCCTACTAAACTTCATTAGATGATCTTGTAATCTTGGTATTTGATTTATAACAACTTATAATTTATTTAGAATGATGCTACTACACCTATGAGAGGTTCACCCAATGTTTTATAATTCGTAAGTATCCTCTGTCGAAGTCCTTTTATAATGTTATAAACATCGTTTAAATTCATAATTAAACAAACTAACGTATAAAGTTTGACATATACTTCATACCTCCTACAAAAACTTATTACATGATCTTGTAATCTTGGTATTTGATTTATAACAACTTATAATTTATTTCATATGATGCTACTATGAGAGGTTCACACGATGTCTTATAATTCGCAAGTATCCTTAGTCGAACTACGTTTATCATGTAATAAAACTCGTTTAAATTTATAATTAAACAAACTAACGAATGAAGTTTGACATATACATCTTACGGTACTCCTACAAAATCTTATTACATGATCTTGTAATCTTGGTATTTGATTTATTACAACTTATAATTATTGTCGTTTGATGCTACTACATCTATGAGAGGTTCACATGATGTCTTCTAATTCGTAAGTATCATTAGTAGAACTCCGTTTATCATGTAATAAAACTCGTTTAAATTTATAATTAAACAAACTAACGTGTGAAGTTTGACATGTACTTCTTACGGTACTCCTACAAAACCTCATTAGATGATCTTGTAATCTCGGTATTTGGTTTATAAGAACTTATAATTTATTTGGAATGATGATACTACACCTATGAGAGGTTCACCCAATGTTTTAAAATTCGTAAGTATCCTCAATAGAAGTCCTTTTATCATGTAATAAATCTCGTTTAAATTTATAATTAAACAAACTAACGTATAAAGTTTGACAAATACTTCATACGGTACTCCTACAAAACTTTATTACATGATCTTGTAATCTTGGTATTTGATTTATTACAACTTATAAATTTTGTCGTATGATGCTACCACATCTATTAGAGGTTCACACGATGTCTTCTAATTCGGAAGTATCATTAGTAGAACTCCGTTTATCATGTGATAAAACTCGTTTAAATTTATAATTAAACAAACTAACGTGTGAAGTTTGACAAATACTTCATACGGTACTCCTACAAAACCTTATTACATGATCTTGTAATCTTGGTATTTGATTAATTACAACTTATAAATTTTGTCGTAAAATGCTACTACATCTATTAGAGGTTCACACGATGTCTTATAATTATGAAGTATCATTAGTAGAACTCCGTTTATAATGTGATAAAACTCGTTTAAATTTATAATTAAACAAACTAACGTGTGAAGTTTGAAGTATACTTCTTACGGTACTCATACTAAATCTCGTTAGATGATCGTGTAATCTCGGTATTTGGTTTATAAGAACTTATAATTTATTTGGAATGATGATACTACTACACCTATGAGAGCTTCACCCAATGTTTTAAAATTCGTAAGTATCCTCAATCGAAGTCCTTTTATCATGTAATAAACCTTGTTTAAATTTATAATTAAACAAACTAACGTATAAAGTTTGACAAATACTTCATACGGTACTCCTACAAAACCTTATTACATGATCTTGTAATCATGGTATTTGATTTATTACAACTTATAATTTATGTCGTATAATGCTAGTACATCTATGAGAGGTTCACACGATGTCTTCTAATTCGTAAGTATCATTAGTAGAAGTCCGTTTATCATGTAATAAAATTCGTTTAATTTTATAATTAAACAAACTAACGTGTGAAGTTTGACATATACTTCTTACGGTACTCCTACTAAACCTTATTAGATGATCTCGTAATCTCGGTATTTGGTTTATAAGAACTTATAATTTATTTAGAATGATGCTACTACCTACAC
Organism: Chamaenerion angustifolium; assembly: GCA_946814005.1. NCBI lineage: Eukaryota > Viridiplantae > Streptophyta > Magnoliopsida > Myrtales > Onagraceae > Chamaenerion > Chamaenerion angustifolium. Next base: position 21,942,659 of record OX328272.1, read on the forward strand.
TTATGAGAGGTTCACCCAATGTTTTATAATTCGTAAGTATCCTCAGTCGAAGTCCTTTTATCATGTAATAAACCTCGTTTAAATTTATAATTAAACAAACTAACGTATAAAGTTTGACAAATACTTCATACGGTACTCCTACAAAACCTTATTACATGATCTTGTAATCTTGGTATTTGATTTATTACAACTTATAAATTTTGTCGTATGATGCTACTACATCTATTAGAGGTTCACACGATGTCTTCTAATTTGGAAGTATCATTAGTAGAACTCCGTTTATCATGTGATAAAACTCGTTTAAATTTATAATTAAACAAACTAACGTGTGAAGTTTGACGTATACTTCTTACGGTACTCCTACTAAACTTCATTAGATGATCTTGTAATCTTGGTATTTGATTTATAACAACTTATAATTTATTTAGAATGATGCTACTACACCTATGAGAGGTTCACCCAATGTTTTATAATTCGTAAGTATCCTCTGTCAAAGTCCTTTTATCATGTAATAAACCTCGTTTAAATTCATAATTAAACAAACTAACGTATAAAGTTTGACATATACTTCATACCTCCTACAAAAACTTATTACATGATCTTGTAATCTTGGTATTTGATTTATTACAACTTATAATTTATTTCATATGATGCTACTATGAGAGGTTCACACGATTTCTTATAATTCGCAAGTATCCTTAGTCGAACTACGTTTATCATGTAATAAAACTCGTTTAAATTTATAATTAAACAAACTAACGAATGAAGTTTGACATATACTTCGTATGGTACTCCTACAAAATCTTATTACATGATCTTGTAATCTTGGTATTTGATTTATTACAACTTATAATTATTGTCGTATGATGCTACTACATCTATGATAGGTTCACATGATGTCTTCTAATTCTTAAGTATCATTAGTAGAACTCCGTTTATCATGTAATAAAACTCGTTTAAATTTATAATTAAACAAACTAACGTGTGAAGTTTGACATGTACTTCTTACGGTACTCCAACTAAACCTCATTAGATTATCTTGTAATCTCGGTATTTGGTTTATAAGAACTTATAATTTATTTGGAATGATGATACTACACCTATGAGAGGTTCACCCAATGTTTTAAAATTCGTAAGTATCCTCAATCGAAGTCCTTTTATCATGTAATAAACCTCGTTTAAATTTATAATTAAACAAACTAACATATAAATTTTGAAAAATACTTCATACGGTACTCCTACAAAACCTAATTACATGATCTTGTAATCTTGGTATTTGATTTATTACAACTTATAATTTATTTCGTATAATGCTAGTACATCTATGAGAGGTTCACACGATGTCTTCTAATTCGTAAGTATCATTAGTAGAACTCCGTTTATCATGTAATAAAATTCGTTTAAATTTATAATTAAACAAACTAACGTGTGAAGTTTGACATATACTTCTTACGGTACTCCTACTAAACCTCATTAGATGATCTTGTAATCTCGGTATTTGGTTTATAAGAACTTAAAATTTATTTAGAATGATGCTACTACCTACACTTACGAGAGGTTCACCCAATGTTTTATAATTCGTAAGTATCCTCAGTCGAAGTCCTTTTATCATGTAATAAACCTCATTTAAATTTATAATTAAACAAACTAACGTATAAAGTTTGACAAATACTTCATACGGTACTCCTACAAAACCATATTACATGATCTTGTAATCTTGGTATTTGATTTATTACAACTTATAAATTTTGTCGTATGATGCTACTACATCTATTAGAGGTTCACATGATGTCTTCTAATTTGGAAGTATCATTAGTAGAACTCCGTTTATCATGTGATAAAACTCGTTTAAATTTATAATTAAACAAACTAACGTGTGAAGTTTGACGTATACTTCTTACGGTACTCCTACTAAACTTCATTAGATGATCTTGTAATCTTGGTATTTGATTTATAACAACTTATAATTTATTTAGAATGATGCTACTACACCTATGAGAGGTTCACCCAATGTTTTATAATTCGTAAGTATCCTCTGTCGAAGTCCTTTTATAATGTTATAAACCTCGTTTAAATTCATAATTAAACAAACTAACGTATAAAGTTTGACATATACTTCATACCTCCTACAAAAACTTATTACATGATCTTGTAATCTTGGTATTTGATTTATAACAACTTATAATTTATTTCATATGATGCTACTATGAGAGGTTCACACGATGTCTTATAATTCGCAAGTATCCTTAGTCGAACTACGTTTATCATGTAATAAAACTCGTTTAAATTTATAATTAAACAAACTAACAAATGAAGTTTGACATATACTTCTTACGGTACTCCTACAAAATCTTATTACATGATCTTGTAATCTTGGTATTTGATTTATTACAACTTATAATTATTGTCGTTTGATGCTACTACATCTATGAGAGGTTCACATGATGTCTTCTAATTCGTAAGTATCATTAGTAGAACTCCGTTTATCATGTAATAAAACTCGTTTAAATTTATAATTAAACAAACTAACGTGTGAAGTTTGACATGTACTTCTTACGGTACTCCTACTAAACCTCATTAGATGATCTTGTAATCTCGGTATTTGGTTTATAAGAACTTATAATTTATTTGGAATGATGATACTACACCTATGAGAGGTTCACCCAATGTTTTAAAATTCGTAAGTATCCTCAATCGAAGTCCTTTTATCATGTAATAAACCTCGTTTAAATTTATAATTAAACAAACTAACATATAAATTTTGACAAATACTTCATACGGTACTCCTACAAAACCTTATTACATGATCTTGTAATCTTGGTATTTGATTTATTACAACTTATAATTTATTTCGTATAATGCTAGTACATCTATGAGAGGTTCACACGATGTCTTCTAATTCGTAAGTATCATTAGTAGAACTCCGTTTATCATGTAATAAAATTCGTTTAAATTTATAATTAAACAAACTAACGTGTGAAGTTTGACATATACTTCTTACGGTACTCCTACTAAACCTCATTAGATGATCTTGTAATCTCGGTATTTGGTTTATAAGAACTTAAAATTTATTTAGAATGATGCTACTACCTACACTTATGAGAGGTTCACCCAATGTTTTATAATTCGTAAGTATCCTCAGTTGAAGTCCTTTTATCATGTAATAAACCTCATTTAAATTTATAATTAAACAAACTAACGTATAAAGTTTGACAAATACTTCATACGGTACTCCTACAAAACCATATTACATGATCTTGTAATCTTGGTATTTGATTTATTACAACTTATAAATTTTGTCGTATGATGCTACTACATCTATTAGAGGTTCACACGATGTCTTCTAATTTGGAAGTATCATTAGTAGAACTCCGTTTATCATGTGATAAAACTCGTTTAAATTTATAATTAAACAAACTAACGTGTGAAGTTTGACGTATACTTCTTACGGTACTCCTACTAAACTTCATTAGATGATCTTGTAATCTTGGTATTTGATTTATAACAACTTATAATATATTTAGAATGATGCTACTACACCTATGAGAGGTTCACCCAATGTTTTATAATTCGTAAGTATCCTCTGTCGAAGTCCTTTTATAATGTTATAAACCTCGTTTAAATTCATAATTAAACAAACTAACGTATAAAGTTTGACATATACTTCATACCTCCTACAAAAACTTATTACATGATCTTGTAATCTTGGTATTTGATTTATAACAACTTATAATTTATTTCATATGATGCTACTATGAGAGGTTCACACGATGTCTTATAATTCGCAAGTATCCTTAGTCGAACTACGTTTATCATGTAATAAAACTCGTTTAAATTTATAATTAAACAAACTAACAAATGAAGTTTGACATATACTTCTTACGGTACTCCTACAAAATCTTATTACATGATCTTGTAATCTTGGTATTTGATTTATTACAACTTATAATTATTGTCGTTTGATGCTACTACATCTATGAGAGGTTCACATGATGTCTTCTAATTCGTAAGTATCATTAGTAGAACTCCGTTTATCATGTAATAAAACTCGTTTAAATTTATAATTAAACAAACTAACGTGTGAAGTTTGACATGTACTTCTTACGGTACTCCTACTAAACCTCATTAGATGATCTTGTAATCTCGGTATTTGGTTTATAAGAACTTATAATTTATTTGGAATGATGATACTACACCTATGAGAGGTTCACCCAATGTTTTAAAATTCGTAAGTATCCTCAATCGAAGTCCTTTTATCATGTAATAAACCTCGTTTAAATTTATAATTAAACAAACTAACATATAAATTTTGACAAATACTTCATACGGTACTCCTACAAAACCTTATTACATGATCTTGTAATCTTGGTATTTGATTTATTACAACTTATAATTTATTTCGTATAATGCTAGTACATCTATTAGAGGTTCACACGATGTCTTCTAATTCATAAGTATCATTAGTAGAACTCCGTTTATCATGTAATAAAATTCGTTTAAATTTATAATTAAACAAACTAACGTGTGAAGTTTGACATATACTTCTTACGGTACTCCTACTAAACCTCATTAGATGATCTTGTAATCTCGGTATTTGGTTTATAAGAACTTAAAATTTATTTAGAATGATGCTACTACCTACACTTATGAGAGGTTCACCCAATGTTTTATAATTCGTAAGTATCCTCAGTCGAACTCCTTTTATCATGTAATAAACCTCATTTAAATTTATAATTAAACAAACTAACGTATAAAGTTTGACAAATACTTCATATGGTACTCCTACAAAACCATATTACATGATCTTGTAATCTTGGTATTTGATTTATTACAACTTATAAATTTTGTCGTATGATGCTACTACATCTATTAGAGGTTCACACGATGTCTTCTAATTTGGAAGTATCATTAGTAGAACTCCGTTTATCATGTGATAAAACTCGTTTAAATTTATAATTAAACAAACTAACGTGTGAAGTTTGACGTATACTTCTTACGGTACTCCTACTAAACTTCATTAGATGATCTTGTAATCTTGGTATTTGATTTATAACAACTTATAATATATTTAGAATGATGCTACTACACCTATGAGAGGTTCACCCAATGTTTTATAATTCGTAAGTATCCTCTGTCGAAGTCCTTTTATAATGTTATAAACCTCGTTTAAATTCATAATTAAACAAACTAACGTATAAAGTTTGACATATACTTCATACCTCCTACAAAAACTTATTACATGATTTTGTAATCTTGGTATTTGATTTATAACAACTTATAATTTATTTCATATGATGCTACTATGAGAGGTTCACACGATGTCTTATAATTCGCAAGTATCCTTAGTCGAACTACGTTTATCATGTAATAAAACTCGTTTAAATTTATAATTAAACAAACTAACGAATGAAGTTTGACATATACTTCTTACGGTACTCCTACAAAATCTTATTACATGATCTTGTAATCTTGGTATTTGATTTATTACAACTTATAATTATTGTCGTTTGATGCTACTACATCTATGAGAGGTTCACATGATGTCTTCTAATTCGTAAGTATCATTAGTAGAACTCCGTTTATCATGTAATAAAACTCGTTTAAATTTATAATTAAACAAACTAACGTGTGAAGTTTGACATGTACTTCTTACGGTACTCCTACTAAACCTCATTAGATGATCTTGTAATCTCGGTATTTGGTTTATAAGAACTTATAATTTATTTGGAATGATGATACTACACCTATGAGAGGTTCACCCAATGTTTTAAAATTCGTAAGTATCCTCAATCGAAGTCCTTTTATCATGTAATAAATCTCGTTTAAATTTATAATTAAACAAACTAACGTATAAAGTTTGACAAATACTTCATACGGTACTCCTACAAAACTTTATTACATGATCTTGTAATCTTGGTATTTGATTTATTACAACTTATAAATTTTGTCGTATGATGCTACCACATCTATTAGAGGTTCACACGATGTCTTCTAATTCGGAAGTATCATTAGTAGAACTCCGTTTATCAAGTGATAAAACTCGTTTAAATTTATAATTAAACAAACTAACGTGTGAAGTTTGACATATACTTCTTACGGTACTCCTACTAAACCTCATTAGATGATCTTGTAATCTCGGTATTTGGTTTATAAGAACTTAACATTTATTTAGAATGATGCTACTACCTACACTTATGAGAGGTTCACCCAATGTTTTATAATTCGTAAGTATCCTCAGTCGAAGTCCTTTTATCATGTAATAAACCTCATTTAAATTTATAATTAAACCAACTAACGTATAAAGTTTGACAAATACTTCATACGGTACTCCTACAAAACCATATTACTTGATCTTGTAATCTTGGTATTTGATTTATTACAACTTATAAATTTTGTCGTATGATGCTACTACATCTATTAGAGGTTCACACGATGTCTTCTAATTTGGAAGTATCATTAGTAGAACTCCGTTTATCATGTGATAAAACTCGTTTAAATTTATAATTAAACAAACTAACGTGTGAAGTTTGACGTATACTTCTTACGGTACTCCTACTAAACTTCATTAGATGATCTTGTAATCTTGGTATTTGATTTATAACAACTTATAATATATTTAGAATGATGCTACTACACCTATGAGAGGTTCACCCAATGTTTTATAATTCGTAAGTATCCTCTGTCGAAGTCCTTTTATAATGTTATAAACCTCGTTTAAATTCATAATTAAACAAACTAACGTATAAAGTTTGACATATACTTCATACCTCCTACAAAAACTTATTACATGATCTTGTAATCTTGGTATTTGATTTATAACAACTTATAATTTATTTCATATGATGCTACTATGAGAGGTTCACACGATGTCTTATAATTCGCAAGTATCCTTAGTCGAACTACGTTTATCATGTAATAAAACTCGTTTAAATTTATAATTAAACAAACTAACAAATGAAGTTTGACATATACTTCTTACGGTACTCCTACAAAATCTTATTACATGATCTTGTAATCTTGGTATTTGATTTATTACAACTTATAATTATTGTCGTTTGATGCTACTACATCTATGAGAGGTTCACATGATGTCTTCTAATTCGTAAGTATCATTAGTAGAACTCCGTTTATCATGTAATAAAACTCGTTTAAATTTATAATTAAACAAACTAACGTGTGAAGTTTGACATGTACTTCTTACGGTACTCCTACTAAACCTCATTAGATGATCTTGTATTTGGTTTATAAGAACTTATAATTTATTTGGAATGATGATACTACACCTATGAGAGGTTCACCCAATGTTTTAAAATTCGTAAGTATCCTCAATAGAAGTCCTTTTATCATGTAATAAATCTCGTTTAAATTTATAATTAAACAAACTAACGTATAAAGTTTGACAAATACTTCATACGGTACTCCTACAAAACTTTATTACATGATCTTGTAATCTTGGTATTTGATTTATTACAACTTATAAATTTTGTCGTATGATGCTACCACATCTATTAGAGGTTCACACGATGTCTTCTAATTCGGAAGTATCATTAGTAGAACTCCGTTTATCATGTGATAAAACTCGTTTAAATTTATAATTAAACAAACTAACGTGTGAAGTTTGACAAATACTTCATACGGTACTCCTACAAAACCTTATTACATGATCTTGTAATCTTGGTATTTGATTAATTACAACTTATAAATTTTGTCGTATAATGCTACTACATCTATTAGAGATTCACACGATGTCTTATAATTCTGAAGTATCATTAGTAGAACTCCGTTTATAATGTGATAAAACTCGTTTAAATTTATAATTAAACAAACTAACGTGTGAAGTTTGAAGTATACTTCTTACGGTACTCCTACTAAATCTCATTAGATGATCGTGTAATCTCGGTATTTGGTTTATAAGAACTTATAATTTATTTGGAATGATGATACTACACCTATGAGAGGTTCACCCAATGTTTTATAATTCGTAAGTATCCTCAGTCGAAGTCCTTTTATCATGTAATAAACCTCATTTAAATTTATAATTAAACCAACTAACGTATAAAGTTTGACAAATACTTCATACGGTACTCCTACAAAACCATATTACTTGATCTTGTAATCTTGGTATTTGATTTATTACAACTTATAAATTTTGTCGTATGATGCTACTACATCTATTAGAGGTTCACACGATGTCTTCTAATTTGGAAGTATCATTAGTAGAACTCCGTTTATCATGTGATAAAACTCGTTTAAATTTATAATTAAACAAACTAACGTGTGAAGTTTGACGTATACTTCTTACGGTACTCCTACTAAACTTCATTAGATGATCTTGTAATCTTGGTATTTGATTTATAACAACTTATAATATATTTAGAATGATGCTACTACACCTATGAGAGGTTCACCCAATGTTTTATAATTCGTAAGTATCCTCTGTCGAAGTCCTTTTATAATGTTATAAACCTCGTTTAAATTCATAATTAAACAAACTAACGTATAAAGTTTGACATATACTTCATACCTCCTACAAAAACTTATTACATGATCTTGTAATCTTGGTATTTGATTTATAACAACTTATAATTTATTTCATATGATGCTACTATGAGAGGTTCACACGATGTCTTATAATTCGCAAGTATCCTTAGTCGAACTACGTTTATCATGTAATAAAACTCGTTTAAATTTATAATTAAACAAACTAACAAATGAAGTTTGACATATACTTCTTACGGTACTCCTACAAAATCTTATTACATGATCTTGTAATCTTGGTATTTGATTTATTACAACTTATAATTATTGTCGTTTGATGCTACTACATCTATGAGAGGTTCACATGATGTCTTCTAATTCGTAAGTATCATTAGTAGAACTCCGTTTATCATGTAATAAAACTCGTTTAAATTTATAATTAAACAAACTAACGTGTGAAGTTTGACATGTACTTCTTACGGTACTCCTACTAAACCTCATTAGATGATCTTGTATTTGGTTTATAAGAACTTATAATTTATTTGGAATGATGATACTACACCTATGAGAGGTTCACCCAATGTTTTAAAATTCGTAAGTATCCTCAATAGAAGTCCTTTTATCATGTAATAAATCTCGTTTAAATTTATAATTAAACAAACTAACGTATAAAGTTTGACAAATACTTCATACGGTACTCCTACAAAACTTTATTACATGATCTTGTAATCTTGGTATTTGATTTATTACAACTTATAAATTTTGTCGTATGATGCTACCACATCTATTAGAGGTTCACACGATGTCTTCTAATTCGGAAGTATCATTAGTAGAACTCCGTTTATCATGTGATAAAACTCGTTTAAATTTATAATTAAACAAACTAACGTGTGAAGTTTGACAAATACTTCATACGGTACTCCTACAAAACCTTATTACATGATCTTGTAATCTTGGTATTTGATTAATTACAACTTATAAATTTTGTCGTATAATGCTACTACATCTATTAGAGGTTCACACGATGTCTTATAATTCTGAAGTATCATTAGTAGAACTCCGTTTATAATGTGATAAAACTCGTTTAAATTTATAATTAAACAAACTAACGTGTGAAGTTTGAAGTATACTTCTTACGGTACTCCTACTAAATCTCATTAGATGATCGTGTAATCTCGGTATTTGGTTTATAAGAACTTATAATTTATTTGGAATGATGATACTACACCTATGAGAGGTTCACCCAATGTTTTAAAATTCGTAAGTATCCTCAATCGAAGTCCTTTTATCATGTAATAAACCTCGTTTAAATTTATAATTAAACAAACTAACATATAAATTTTGAAAAATACTTCATACGGTACTCCTACAAAATCTTATTACATGATCTTGTAATCTTGGTATTTGATTTATTACAACTTATAATTTATTTCGTATAATGCTAGTACATCTATGAGAGGTTCACACGATGTCTTCTAATTCGTAAGTATCATTAGTAGAAGTCCGTTTATCATGTAATAAAATTCGTTTAAATTTATAATTAAACAAACTAACGTGTGAAGTTTGACATATACTTCTTACGGTACTCCTACTAAACCTTATTAGATGATCTTGTAATCTCGGTATTTGGTTTATAAGAACCTATAATTTATTTAGAATGATGCTACTACCTACACTTATGAGAGGTTCACCCAATGTTTTATAATTCGTAAGTATCCTCAGTCGAAGTCCTTTTATCATGTAATAAACCTCGTTTAAATTTATAATTAAACAAACTAACGTATAAAGTTTGACAAATACTTCATACGGTACTCCTACAAAACCTTATTACATGATCTTGTAATCTTGGTATTTGATTTATTACAACTTATAAATTTTGTCGTATGATGCTACTACATCTATTAGAGGTTCACACGATGTCTTCTAATTTGGAAGTATCATTAGTAGAACTCCGTTTATCATGTGATAAAACTCGTTTAAATTTATAATTAAACAAACTAACGTGTGAAGTTTGACGTATACTTCTTACGGTACTCCTACAAAATCTTATTACATGATCTTGTAATCTTGGTATTTGATTTATTACAACTTATAATTTATTTCGTATAATGCTAGTACATCTATGAGAGGTTCACACGATGTCTTCTAATTGGTAAGTATCATTAGTAGAAGTCCGTTTATCATGTAATAAAATTCGTTTAAATTTATAATTAAACAAACTAACGTGTGAAGTTTGACATATACTTCTTACGGTACTCCTACTAAACCTTATTAGATGATCTTGTAATCTCGGTATTTGGTTTATAAGAACCTATAATTTATTTAGAATGATGCTACTACCTACACTTATGAGAGGTTCACCCAATGTTTTATAATTCGTAAGTATCCTCAGTCGAAGTCCTTTTATCATGTAATAAACCTCGTTTAAATTTATAATTAAACAAACTAACGTATAAAGTTTGACAAATACTTCATACGGTACTCCTACAAAACCTTATTACATGATCTTGTAATCTTGGTATTTGATTTATTACAACTTATAAATTTTGTCGTATGATGCTACTACATCTATTAGAGGTTCACACGATGTCTTCTAATTTGGAAGTATCATTAGTAGAACTCCGTTTATCATGTGATAAAACTCGTTTAAATTTATAATTAAACAAACTAACGTGTGAAGTTTGACGTATACTTCTTACGGTACTCCTACTAAACTTCATTAGATGATCTTGTAATCTTGGTATTTGATTTATAACAACTTATAATTTATTTAGAATGATGCTACTACACCTATGAGAGGTTCACCCAATGTTTTATAATTCGTAAGTATCCTCTGTCAAAGTCCTTTTATCATGTAATAAACCTCGTTTAAATTCATAATTAAACAAACTAACGTATAAAGTTTGACATATACTTCATACCTCCTACAAAAACTTATTACATGATCTTGTAATCTTGGTATTTGATTTATTACAACTTATAATTTATTTCATATGATGCTACTATGAGAGGTTCACACGATGTCTTATAATTCGCAAGTATCCTTAGTCGAACTACGTTTATCATGTAATAAAACTCGTTTAAATTTATAATTAAACAAACTAACGAATGAAGTTTGACATATACTTCTTAGGGTACTCCTACAAAATCTTATTACATGATCTTGTAATCTTGGTATTTGATTTATTACAACTTATAATTATTGTCGTATGATGCTACTACATCTATGATAGGTTCACATGATGTCTTCTAATTCTTAAGTATCATTAGTAAAACTCCGTTTATCATGTAATAAAACTCGTTTAAATTTATAATTAAACAAACTAACGTGTGAAGTTTGACATGTACTTCTTACGGTACTCCTACTAAACCTCATTAGATGATCTTGTAATCTTGGTATTTGGTTTATAAGAACTTATAATTTATTTGGAATGATGATACTACACCTATGAGAGGTTCACCCAATGTTTTAAAATTCGTAAGTATCCTCAATCGAAGTCCTTTTATCATGTAATAAACCTCGTTTAAATTTATAATTAAACAAACTAACATATAAATTTTGAAAAATACTTCATACGGTACTCCTACAAAATCTTATTACATGATCTTGTAATCTTGGTATTTGATTTATTACAACTTATAATTTATTTCGTATAATGCTAGTACATCTATGAGAGGTTCACACGATGTCTTCTAATTCGTAAGTATCATTAGTAGAAGTCCGTTTATCATGTAATAAAATTCGTTTAAATTTATAATTAAACAAACTAACGTGTGAAGTTTGACATATACTTCTTACGGTACTCCTACTAAACCTTATTAGATGATCTTGTAATCTCGGTATTTGGTTTATAAGAACCTATAATTTATTTAGAATGATGCTACTACCTACACTTATGAGAGGTTCACCCAATGTTTTATAATTCGTAAGTATCCTCATTCGAAGTCCTTTTATCATGTAATAAACCTCGTTTAAATTTATAATTAAACAAACTAACGTATAAAGTTTGACAAATACTTCATACGGTACTCCTACAAAACCTTATTACATGATCTTGTAATCTTGGTATTTGATTTATTACAACTTATAAATTTTGTCGTATGATGCTACTACATCTATTAGAGGTTCACACGATGTCTTCTAATTTGGAAGTATCATTAGTAGAACTCCGTTTATCATGTGATAAAACTCGTTTAAATTTATAATTAAACAAACTAACGTGTGAAGTTTGACATGTACTTCTTACGGTACTCCTACTAAACCTCATTAGATGATCTTGTAATCTTGGTATTTGGTTTATAAGAACTTATAATTTATTTGGAATGATGATACTACACCTATGAGAGGTTCACCCAATGTTTTAAAATTCGTAAGTATCCTCAATCGAAGTCCTTTTATCATGTAATAAACCTCGTTTAAATTTATAATTAAACAAACTAACACATAAATTTTGACAAATACTTCATACGGTACTCCTACAAAATCTTATTACATGATCTTGTAATCTTGGTATTTGATTTATTACAACTTATAATTTATTTCGTATAATGCTAGTACATCTATGAGAGGTTCACACGATGTCTTCTAATTCGTAAGTATCATTAGTAGAAGTCCGTTTATCATGTAATAAAATTCGTTTAAATTTATAATTAAACAAACTAACGTGTGAAGTTTGACATATACTTCTTACGGTACTCCTACTAAACCTTATTAGATGATCTTGTAATCTCGGTATTTGGTTTATAAGAACCTATAATTTATTTAGAATGATGCTACTACCTACACTTATGAGAGGTTCACCCAATGTTTTATAATTCGTAAGTATCCTCAGTCGAAGTCCTTTTATCATGTAATAAACCTCGTTTAAATTTATAATTAAACAAACTAACGTATAAAGTTTGACAAATACTTCATACGGTACTCCTACAAAACCTTATTACATGATCTTGTACTCTTGGTATTTGATTTATTACAACTTATAAATTTTGTCGTATGATGCTACTACATCTATTAGAGGTTCACACGATGTCTTCTAATTTGGAAGTATCATTAGTAGAACTCCGTTTATCATGTGATAAAACTCGTTTAAATTTATAATTAAACAAACTAACGTGTGAAGTTTGACGTATACTTCTTACGGTACTCCTACTAAACTTCATTAGATGATCTTGTAATCTTGGTATTTGATTTATAACAACTTATAATTTATTTAGAATGATGCTACTACACCTATGAGAGGTTCACCCAATGTTTTATAATTCGTAAGTATCCTCTGTCAAAGTCCTTTTATCATGTAATAAACCTCGTTTAAATTCATAATTAAACAAACTAACGTATAAAGTTTGACATATACTTCATACCTCCTACAAAAACTTATTACATGATCTTGTAATCTTGGTATTTGATTTATAACAACTTATAATTTATTTCATATGATGCTACTATGAGAGGTTCACACGATGTCTTATAATTCGCAAGTATCCTTAGTCGAACTACGTTTATCATGTAATAAAACTCGTTTAAATTTATAATTAAACAAACTAACGAATGAAGTTTGACATATACTTCTTAGGGTACTCCTACAAAATCTTATTACATGATCTTGTAATCTTGGTATTTGATTTATTACAACTTATAATTATTGTCGTATGATGCTACTACATCTATGATAGGTTCACATGATGTCTTCTAATTCTTAAGTATCATTAGTAAAACTCTGTTTATCATGTAATAAAACTCGTTTAAATTTATAATTAAACAAACTAACGTGTGAAGTTTGACATGTACTTCTTACGGTACTCCTACTAAACCTCATTAGATGATCTTGTAATCTTGGTATTTGGTTTATAAGAACTTATAATTTATTTGGAATGATGATACTACACCTATGAGAGGTTCACCCAATGTTTTAAAATTCGTAAGTATCCTCAATCGAAGTCCTTTTATCATGTAATAAACCTCGTTTAAATTTATAATTAAACAAACTAACATATAAGTTTTGACAAATACTTCATACGGTACTCCTACAAAATCTTATTACATGATCTTGTAATCTTGGTATTTGATTTATTACAACTTATAATTTATTTCGTATAATGCTAGTACATCTATGAGAGGTTCACACGATGTCTTCTAATTCGTAAGTATCATTAGTAGAACTCCGTTTATCATGGAATAAAATTCGTTTAAATTTATAATTAAACAAACTAACGTGCGAAGTTTGACATATACTTCTTACGGTACTCCTACTAAACCTCATTAGATGATCTTGTAATCTCGGTATTTGGTTTATAAGAACTTAAAATTTATTTAGAATGATGCTACTACCTACACTTATGAGAGGTTCACCCAATGTTTTATAATTCGTAAGTATCCTCAGTCGATGTCCTTTTATCATGTAATAAACCTCATTTAAATTTATAATTAAACAAACTAACGTATAAAGTTTGACAAATACTTCATACGGTACTCCTACAAAACCATATTACATGATCTTGTAATCTTGGTATTTGATTTATTACAACTTATAAATTTTGTCGTATGATGCTACTACATCTATTAGAGGTTCACACGATGTCTTCTAATTTGGAAGTATCATTAGTAGAACTCCGTTTATCATGTGATAAAACTCGTTTAAATTTATAATTAAACAAACTAACGTGTGAAGTTTGACGTATACTTCTTACGGTACTCCTACTAAACTTCATTAGATGATCTTGTAATCTTGGTATTTGATTTATAACAACTTATAATTTATTTAGAATGATGCTACTACACCTATGAGAGGTTCACCCAATGTTTTATAATTCGTAAGTATCCTCTGTCGAAGTCCTTTTATAATGTTATAAACCTCGTTTAAATTCATAATTAAACAAACTAACGTATAAAGTTTGACATATACTTCATACCTCCTACAAAAACTTATGATCTTGTAATCTTGGTATTTGATTTATAACAACTTATAATTTATTTCATATGATGCTACTATGAGAGGTTCACACGATGTCTTATAATTCGCAAGTATCGTTAGTCGAACTACGTTTATCATGTAATAAAACTCGTTTAAATTTATAATTAAACAAACTAACGAATGAAGTTTGACATATACTTCTTACGGTACTCCTACAAAATCTTATTACATGATCTTGTAATCTTGGTATTTGATTTATTACAACTTATAATTATTGTCGTTTGATGCTACTACATCTATGAGAGGTTCACATGATGTCTTCTAATTCGTAAGTATCATTAGTAGAACTCCGTTTATCATGTAATAAAACTCGTTTAAATTTATAATTAAACAAACTAACGTGTGAAGTTTGACATGTACTTCTTACGGTACTCCTACAAAACCTCATTAGATGATCTTGTAATCTCGTTATTTGGTTTATAAGAACTTATAATTTATTTGGAATGATGATACTACACCTATGAGAGGTTCACCCAATGTTTTAAAATTCGTAAGTATCCTCAATAGAAGTCCTTTTATAATGTAATAAATCTCGTTTAAATTTATAATTAAACAAACTAACGTGTAAAGTTTGACAAATACTTCATACGGTAATCCTACAAAACTTTATTACATGATCTTGTAATCTTGGTATTTGATTTATTACAACTTATAAATTTTGTCGTATGATGCTACCACATCTATTAGAGGTTCACACGATGTCTTCTAATTCGGAAGTATCATTAGTAGAACTCCGTTTATCATGTGATAAAACTCGTTTAAATTTATAATTAAACAAACTAACGTGTGAAGTTTGACAAATACTTCATACGGTACTCCTACTAAACTTCATTAGATGATCTTGTAATCTTGGTATTTGATTTATAACAACTTATAATTTATTTAGAATGATGCTACTACACCTATGAGAGGTTCACCCAATGTTTTGTAATTCGTAAGTATCCTCTGTCGAAGTCCTTTTATAATGTTATAAACCTCGTTTAAATTCATAATTAAACAAACTAACGTATAAAGTTTGACATATACTTCATACCTCCTACAAAAACTTATGATCTTGTAATCTTGGTATTTGATTTATAACAACTTATAATTTATTTCATATGATGCTACTATGAGAGGTTCACACGATGTCTTATAATTCGCAAGTATCGTTAGTCGAACTACGTTTATCATGTAATAAAACTCGTTTAAATTTATAATTAAACAAACTAACGAATGAAGTTTGACATATACTTCTTACGGTACTCCTACAAAATCTTATTACATGATCTTGTAATCTTGGTATTTGATTTATTACAACTTATAATTATTGTCGTTTGATGCTACTACATCTATGAGAGGTTCACATGATGTCTTCTAATTCGTAAGTATCATTAGTAGAACTCCGTTTATCATGTAATAAAACTCGTTTAAATTTATAATTAAACAAACTAACGTGTGAAGTTTGACATGTACTTCTTACGGTACTCCTACAAAACCTCATTAGATGATCTTGTAATCTCGTTATTTGGTTTATAAGAACTTATAATTTATTTGGAATGATGATACTACACCTATGAGAGGTTCACCCAATGTTTTAAAATTCGTAAGTATCCTCAATAGAAGTCCTTTTATCATGTAATAAATCTCGTTTAAATTTATAATTAAACAAACTAACGTGTAAAGTTTGACAAATACTTCATACGGTAATCCTACAAAACTTTATTACATGATCTTGTAATCTTGGTATTTGATTTATTACAACTTATAAATTTTGTCGTATGATGCTACCACATCTATTAGAGGTTCACACGATGTCTTCTAATTCGGAAGTATCATTAGTAGAACTCCGTTTATCATGTGATAAAACTCGTTTAAATTTATAATTAAACAAACTAACGTGTGAAGTTTGACAAATACTTCATACGGTACTCCTACTAAACTTCATTAGATGATCTTGTAATCTTGGTATTTGATTTATAACAACTTATAATTTATTTAGAATGATGCTACTACACCTATGAGAGGTTCACCCAATGTTTTATAATTCGTAAGTATCCTCTGTCGAAGTCCTTTTATAATGTTATAAACCTCGTTTAAATTCATAATTAAACAAACTAACGTATAAAGTTTGACATATACTTCATACCTCCTACAAAAACTTATGATCTTGTAATCTTGGTATTTGATTTATAACAACTTATAATTTATTTCATATGATGCTACTATGAGAGGTTCACACGATGTCTTATAATTCGCAAGTATCGTTAGTCGAACTACGTTTATCATGTAATAAAACTCGTTTAAATTTATAATTAAACAAACTAACGAATGAAGTTTGACATATACTTCTTACGGTACTCCTACAAAATCTTATTACATGATCTTGTAATCTTGGTATTTGATTTATTACAACTTATAATTATTGTCGTTTGATGCTACTACATCTATGAGAGGTTCACATGATGTCTTCTAATTCGTAAGTATCATTAGTAGAACTCCGTTTATCATGTAATAAAACTCGTTTAAATTTATAATTAAACAAACTAACGTGTGAAGTTTGACATGTACTTCTTACGGTACTCCTACAAAACCTCATTAGATGATCTTGTAATCTCGTTATTTGGTTTATAAGAACTTATAATTTATTTGGAATGATGATACTACACCTATGAGAGGTTCACCCAATGTTTTAAAATCCGTAAGTATCCTCAATAGAAGTCCTTTTATCATGTAATAAATCTCGTTTAAATTTATAATTAAACAAACTAACGTGTAAAGTTTGACAAATACTTCATACGGTAATCCTACAAAACTTTATTACATGATCTTGTAATCTTGGTATTTGATTTATTACAACTTATAAATTTTGTCGTATGATGCTACCACATCTATTAGAGGTTCACACGATGTCTTCTAATTCGGAAGTATCATTAGTAGAACTCCGTTTATCATGTGATAAAACTCGTTTAAATTTATAATTAAACAAACTAACGTGTGAAGTTTGACAAATACTTCATACGGTACTCCTACTAAACTTCATTAGATGATCTTGTAATCTTGGTATTTGATTTATAACAACTTATAATTTATTTAGAATGATGCTACTACACCTATGAGAGGTTCACCCAATGTTTTATAATTCGTAAGTATCCTCTGTCGAAGTCCTTTTATAATGTTATAAACCTCGTTTAAATTCATAATTAAACAAACTAACGTATAAAGTTTGACATATACTTCATACCTCCTACAAAAACTTATGATCTTGTAATCTTGGTATTTGATTTATAACAACTTATAATTTATTTCATATGATGCTACTATGAGAGGTTCACACGATGTCTTATAATTCGCAAGTATCGTTAGTCGAACTACGTTTATCATGTAATAAAACTCGTTTAAATTTATAATTAAACAAACTAACGAATGAAGTTTGACATATACTTCTTATGGTACTCCTACAAAATCTTATTACATGATCTTGTAATCTTGGTATTTGATTTATTACAACTTATAATTATTGTCGTATGATGCTACTACATCTATGATAGGTTCACATGATGTCTTCTAATTCTTAAGTATCATTAGTAAAACTCTGTTTATCATGTAATAAAACTCGTTTAAATTTATAATTAAACAAACTAACGTGTGAAGTTTGACATGTACTTCTTACGGTACTCCTACTAAACCTCATTAGATGATCTTGTAATCTTGGTATTTGGTTTATAAGAACTTATAATTTATTTGGAATGATGATACTACACCTATGAGATGTTCACCCAATGTTTTAAAATTCGTAAGTATCCTCAATCGAAGTCCTTTTATCATGTAATAAACCTCGTTTAAATTTATAATTAAACAAACTAACATATAAATTTTGACAAATACTTCATACGGTACTCCTACAAAATCTTATTACATGATCTTGTAATCTTGGTATTTGATTTATTACAACTTATAATTTATTTCGTATAATGCTAGTACATCTATGAGAGGTTCACACGATGTCTTCTAATTCGTAAGTATCATTAGTAGAACTCCGTTTATCATGGAATAAAATTCGTTTAAATTTATAATTAAACAAACTAACGTGCGAAGTTTGGCATATACTTCTTACGGTACTCCTACTAAACCTCATTAGATGATCTTGTAATCTCGGTATTTGCTTTATAAGAACTTAAAATTTATTTAGAATGATGCTACTACCTACACTTATGAGAGGTTCACCCAATGTTTTATAATTCGTAAGTATCCTCAGTCGAAGTCCTTTTATCATGTAATAAACCTCATTTAAATTTATAATTAAACAAACTAACGTATAAAGTTTGACAAATACTTCATACGGTACTCCTACAAAACCATATTACATGATCTTGTAATCTTGGTATTTGATTTATTACAACTTATAAATTTTGTCGTATGATGCTACTACATCTATTAGAGGTTCACACGATGTCTTCTAATTTGGAAGTATCATTAGTAGAACTCCGTTTATCATGTGATAAAACTCGTTTAAATTTATAATTAAACAAACTAACGTGTGAAGTTTGACGTATACTTCTTACGGTACTCCTACTAAACTTCATTAGATGATCTTGTAATCTTGGTATTTGATTTATAACAACTTATAATTTATTTAGAATGATGCTACTACACCTATGAGAGGTTCACCCAATGTTTTGTAATTCGTAAGTATCCTCTGTCGAAGTCCTTTTATAATGTTATAAACCTCGTTTAAATTCATAATTAAACAAACTAACGTATAAAGTTTGACATATACTTCATACCTCCTACAAAAACTTATGATCTTGTAATCTTGGTATTTGATTTATAACAACTTATAATTTATTTCATATGATGCTACTATGAGAGGTTCACACGATGTCTTATAATTCGCAAGTATCGTTAGTCGAACTACGTTTATCATGTAATAAAACTCGTTTAAATTTATAATTAAACAAACTAACGAATGAAGTTTGACATATACTTCTTACGGTACTCCTACAAAATCTTATTACATGATCTTGTAATCTTGGTATTTGATTTATTACAACTTATAATTATTGTCGTTTGATGCTACTACATCTATGAGAGGTTCACATGATGTCTTCTAATTCGTAAGTATCATTAGTAGAACTCCGTTTATCATGTAATAAAACTCGTTTAAATTTATAATTAAACAAACTAACGTGTGAAGTTTGACATGTACTTCTTACGGTACTCCTACAAAACCTCATTAGATGATCTTGTAATCTCGTTATTTGGTTTATAAGAACTTATAATTTATTTGGAATGATGATACTACACCTATGAGAGGTTCACCCAATGTTTTAAAATTCGTAAGTATCCTCAATAGAAGTCCTTTTATCATGTAATAAATCTCGTTTAAATTTATAATTAAACAAACTAACGTATAAAGTTTGACAAATACTTCATACGGTAATCCTACAAAACTTTATTACATGATCTTGTAATCTTGGTATTTGATTTATTACAACTTATAAATTTTGTCGTATGATGCTACCACATCTATTAGAGGTTCACACGATGTCTTCTAATTCGGAAGTATCATTAGTAGAACTCCGTTTATCATGTGATAAAACTCGTTTAAATTTATAATTAAACAAACTAACGTGTGAAGTTTGACAAATACTTCATACGGTACTCCTACAAAACCTTATTACATGATCTTGTAATCTTGGTATTTGATTAATTACAACTTATAAATTTTGTCGTATAATGCTACTACATCTATTAGAGGTTCACACGATGTCTTCTAATTCTGAAGTATCATTAGTAGAACTCCGTTTATAATGTGATAAAACTCGTTTAAATTTATAATTAAACAAACTAACGTGTGAAGTTTGAAGTATACTTCTTACGGTACTCATACTAAATCTCATTAGATGATCGTGTAATCTCGGTATTTGGTTTATAAGAACTTATAATTTATTTGGAATGATGATACTACTACACCTATGAGAGCTTCACCCAATGTTTTAAAATTCGTAAGTATCCTCAATCGAAGTCCTTTTATCATGTAATAAACCTTGTTTAAATTTATAATTAAACAAACTAACGTATAAAGTTTGACAAATACTTCATACGGTACTCCTACAAAACCTTATTACATGATCTTGTAATCATGGTATTTGATTTATTACAACTTATAATTTATGTCGTATAATGCTAGTACATCTATGAGAGGTTCACACGATGTCTTCTAATTCGTAAGTATCATTAGTAGAAGTCCGTTTATCATGTAATAAAATTCGTTTAAATTTATAATTAAACAAACTAACGTGTGAAGTTTGACATATACTTCTTACGGTACTCCTACTAAACCTTATTAGATGATCTTGTAATCTCGGTATTTGGTTTATAAGAACTTATAATTTATTTAGAATGATGCTACTACCTACACTTATGAGAGGTTCACCCAATGTTTTATAATTCGTAAGTATCCTCAGTCGAAGTCCTTTTATCATGTAATAAACCTCGTTTAAATTTATAATTAAACAAACTAACGTGTGAAGTTTGACAAATACTTCATACGGTACTCCTACAAAACCTTATTACATGATCTTGTAATCTTGGTATTTGATTAATTACAACTTATAAATTTTGTCGTATAATGCTACTACATCTATTAGAGGTTCACACGATGTCTTCTAATTCTGAAGTATCATTAGTAGAACTCCGTTTATAATGTGATAAAACTCGTTTAAATTTATAATTAAACAAACTAACGTGTGAAGTTTGAAGTATACTTCTTACGGTACTCATACTAAATCTCATTAGATGATCGTGTAATCTCGGTATTTGGTTTATAAGAACTTATAATTTATTTGGAATGATGATACTACTACACCTATGAGAGCTTCACCCAATGTTTTAAAATTCGTAAGTATCCTCAATCGAAGTCCTTTTATCATGTAATAAACCTTGTTTAAATTTATAATTAAACAAACTAACGTATAAAGTTTGACAAATACTTCATACGGTACTCCTACAAAACCTTATTACATGATCTTGTAATCATGGTATTTGATTTATTACAACTTATAATTTATGTCGTATGATGCTACTACATCTATGATAGGTTCACATGATGTCTTCTAATTCTTAAATATCATTAGTAGAACTCTGTTTATCATGTAATAAAATTCGTTTGAATTTATAATTAAACAAACTAACGTGTGAAGTTTGACATATACTTCTTACGGTACTCCTACTAAACCTCATTAGATGATCTTTTAATCTCGGTATTTGGTTTATAAGAACTTATAATTTATTTAGAATGATGCTACTACCTACACTTATGAGAGGTTCACCCAATGTTTTATAATTCGTAAGTATCCTCAGTCGAAGTCCTTTTATCATGTAATAAACCTCGTTTAAATTTATAATTTAACAAACTAACGTATAAAGTTTGACAAATACTTCATACCTCCTACAAAACCTTATTACATGATCTTGTAATCTTGGTATTTGATTTATTACAACTTATAATTTATTTCGTATGATGCTACTACATCTATGAGAGGTTCATACAATGTCTTATAATACGCAAGTATCCTTAGTCGAACTCCGTTTATCATGTAATAAAACTCGTTTAAATTTATAATTAAACAAACTAACGTGTGAAGTTTGACGTATACTTCTTACGGTACTCCTACAATATCTTATTACATGTTCTTGTAATCTTGGTATTTGATTTATTACAACTTATAATTTATTTCGTATGATGCTACTACATCTATGAGAGGTTCATACGATGTCTTATAATACGCAAGTATCCTTAGTCGAACTCCGTTTATCATGTAATAAAACTCGTTTAAATTTATAATAAAACAAACTAACGAATGAAGTTTGACATATACTTCTTACGGTACTCCTACTAAACGTTATTACGTGATCTTGTAATCTAGGTATTTGATTTATAAGAACTTATAATTTACTTAGAATGATGCTACTACACGTATGAGAGGTTCACACGATGTCTTCTAATTCGTTAGTATAATTAGTAGAACTCTGTTTATCATGTAATAAAACTCGTTTAAATTTATAATTAAACAAACTAACGTGTGAAGTTTGACGTATACTTCTTACGGTACTCCTACTAAACCTCATTAGATGATCTTGTAATCTCGATATTTGATTTATAACAACTTATAATTTATTTAGAATGATGCTACTACACCTATCAGAGGTTCACACGAAGTCTTCTAATTCGTAAGTTTCCTCTGTCGAAGTCCTTTTATCATGTAATAAACCTCGTTTAAATTTATAATTAAACAAACTAACGTATAAAGTTTGACATATACTTTATACCTCCTACAAAATCTTATTACATGATCTTGTAATCTTTGTATTTGATTTATTACAACTTATAATTTATTTCGTATGATGCTACTACATCTATGAGAGGTTCATACGATGTCTTATAATACGCAAGTATCCTTAGTCGAACTCCGTTTATCTTGTAATAAAACTCGTTTAAATTTATAATAAAACAAACTAACGAATGAAGTTTGACATATACTTCTTACGGTACTCCTACTAAACGTTATTACATGATCTTGTAATCTAGGTATTTGATTTATAAGAACTTATAATTTACTTAGAATGATGCTACTACACGTATGAGAGGTTCACACGATGTCTTCTAATTCGTTAGTATAATTAGTAGAACTTCGTTTATCATGTAATAAAATTCGTTTAAATTCATAATTAAACAAACTAACATGTGAAGTTTGACATATACTTCTTACGGTTCTCCTACTAAACCTCATTAGATGATCTTGTAATCTCGGTATTTGGTTTATAAGAACTTATAATTTATTTAGAATGATGCTACTACACCTATGAGAGGTTCACCCAATGTTTTATAATTCGTAAGTATCCTCAGTCGAAGTCCTTTTATCATGTAATAAACCTCGTTTAAATATATAATTTAACAAACTAACGTATAAAGTTTGACAAATACTTCATACCTCCTACAAAACCTTATTACATGATGTTGTAATCTTGGTATTTGATTTATTACAACTTATAATTTATGTCGTATAATGCTTCTACATCTATGAGAGGTTCACACGATGTCTTCTAATTCGTAAGTATCATTAGTAGAACTTCGTTTATCATGTAATAAAACTCGTTTAAATTTATAATTAAACAAACTAACGTGTGAAGTTTGACGTATACTTCTTACGGTACTCCTACTAATCCTCATTAGATGATCTTGTAATCTCGGTATTTGGTTTATAAGAACTTATAATTTATTTAGAATGATGCTACTACACCTATGAGAGGTTCACCCAATGTTTTATAATTCGTAAGTATCCTCAGTCGAAGTCCTTTTATCATGTAATAAACCTCGTTTAAATTTATAATTTAACAAACTAACGTATAAAGTTTGACATATACTTCATACCTCCTACAAAACCCCATACCAGAATAGGTTCAGCAACTCACGACAGCAAAAACTCAACTAATCTCAGCAGTATATCAGGACATAATCTCAGATTACATCTCAGCATAAAAAAAACAGAATGCAGAAGTAGTAGAAAAGAACTAAGCACAGCATCGCAGAGCATCGCAAAATCGCACAGGATAGAATGAGCAGAATCGCAAGAAACAGACCAGCAACTAGCATCGCAATCGAAATGAAACGAACAGCATAACAGAGAGAATCATCAAAAATCAACATATCTGAACCAAAGATCTTGGAGCTGGAAGGATTAGTTCCACTGGAAGAAATCGTTCGGTTCACTAGAGCGACAAATCAATGTGTTGATGCGTTTTGCAAACTTGATGAATCGATGTGTACCTGATGTCATTTGGTTTGGATCTGATCGATTCCTTCTCGTCTAAATGCGTTGAAGGTGAAGGATGCTTGATTTGACCTAGTATGCTGCTGTAATTTGATCGATTTTGAAGATGCTGGCCGCGTGGGAAGAAGTTGCAGAACAGAGAAGGTTTCCAACGGAAAGTAGCAACAAAATTCAGATTCAGTCCCCTGATCTTGTAGCTCTGATACCATATCAGCATTTTAGACACATATGAAGAGAAAATTGAGAGTTTAGAGCAATTACTAAGGAGAATATCATCTTAAGTATTAACATTGCCTAAACTTGATTTTACAAGAGATATGAAACCCTATTTATAGAGTTTCAAGGGGATATGTGAACACATCATATATCCTAACATTTGGGACTTTTCATTTTGGTTCGACTGGCTATGATTTACATGAAGGAATGGTTTGTTTTATTGACATAACATTTTGATTACAAGCTATGCATAAAACCTCTGTAAATGCTCGGAGTTGAAAGGACGAGGTAGCGTTATACACTCTTTGGTTTCCAAGTAGAAGGACTCTTGCGTGGCAATCTCAACTAATTTGTATAGAACTTCCCACTTAGCTGGGAGTTTGTTTTGGTTGTCCAGTTTTGTGAACTCATTCATTTGCATAACCATCTCCCCCACGAAAAATTGGCGAACGCTGACTCTTCTGTTGAAGTATCGAGCGGTCGCCAGTCGCATTTTCGCTTGGGCGTTGTCTGATTGTCATCGCTTTTCTTCAGCAAGATCGAGGTCTGTACGACGCTCGATATCATTAGCTTCGGCATTAAAGTGTAGGGTCCTATGGGTAGGCACCGCTATTTCGGCATGTGCTACTACTTCGGATCCGTACATCAGAATAAATGGTGTTTGCCTTGTTGCTGTTTTGGGTGTCGTTCGGACAACTCATCGTACATTATACAACTCTTCCACCCAGTTTCCTTTGAAGGCTTGAACTCGCTTCTTAAGTCCTTCTAAAACAACTTTGTTGCCTGCTTTGGCATGTCCATTAGTTTGAGGATGGTGTAACGAGCTGAATCTGTGATTGATATGGTACTCTTCGTAGAGCCATTTGAGCTCGTTTCTGACGAATTGCGGATAATTGTCACTTATGAGTATTTTGGGGACGCCAAATTGCAAAAATATGTGGATTTAAGAATTTTTTATGACTTGAAATTCAGTTCTAGAGGCCAATGCTTTCGCCTCTATCAAATTGGAAAAGTAGTCGATCGCCACGATAATATGTGTTCTTTGCCTAGTGCTTATGGGAAAGGGACCCAAAATGTCTATTCCACATTGGGCGAAAGGCCAGGCACCTACCATTGGGGATAGAAATGCCAGTGGTCGACCGGATCTTGTTTCGAACTGCTGACAAGACGCGAACTTCCTTATTAATTCCGTCGCATTTTTGCTCAAGGTTGGCCTATAGTAAACTAGTCTGAAGATTATGCGCGTCAGTGACCGTGCACCCTTGTGGCATGCAGCAACTTCTTCGTGAGCTTCACGCATAACTCTTTCTATGTAGGGATAGGAGATGCATTTCAAATAGGGAGTTGAGTTTCCTCGCCTATAGAGCTCTCCATCTATGAGAAGATATTTTTTTCAGCTAGGCGACTTATATTTGTGGCCTCGCCTTCGTCTTCTGGCAGGATTCCTTCTTTTAAGAAGTTCTTAAATGGGGTCACTGTTGATGTTTATGGATTTTAGGGATAGAAGGAAGAACAAACGAAGAACAAAAGAAGAAGAAGAGAGGAGAAGAAGGAGACAATACGGATTCAGAATGAATATTTGCTTAATATTATCTTATCAACAGTAGACAGTATATAAAGAAAAGGCAACAGACATAAAAGGACAGCTAATTGATACTTAGTCCCTACGGTTATAATAATTGAAACTTGACCCACAAGCAACAATAATTACAAATTGACCCTTAAACATAAGTGTAAGACACACTTATAACCTAACATTCCCTATACTTGATCTTGATTTGGTAGTCCAAACTTCCTTGGTGAGCTGAGCTGCTAGCCTTAAAGTGATAGTCCATTTTGAAGACGGAGTACTTACCTTACCTTCTTAGTGCATCCGGAGAAGTTCTACGTTGCTTAACTGATTTTTACTGTGATGCGCCTTTGGTTTTTAACTGTAGTACTAGTCTTCACACAGTTCTGAACACATCTCTGATCATGGTTTGATCAATACCTGAAATCTATGGTGATGATCATGATAGACTACCAGATTAGCAATACCAGATAATCACAAGTCATATGTATAAATCTCCCTATTCCTGATCCAATTCAATTGCCAGAGTGCATCATGACCAGTCAATCTCTTTCTTGCAAGCTTATCACTACATTTATTCATTGATGTTTCTTGTTTTTGAATTTGAATTTTCATAACACGATGATAGAGGAGTTTGAGATCCTATATTACCAGCATGACTGCAAGGTTTAAGCCTTGATCCTTTTATCCTCAACGGTGAAAAACGAAAGTATCTTGTCGTTTTCTTTACGGTATCACCCTATTTTTGGACTCAATTCATGCCCTATGCCATTTAGATTTATACTTAGCAATTTAAAGAGAGACAGTAATGATGCACAAGGGCAATAGCATGATCAGGCATGAGAGGATAAACAGTTGACATGCGAATCTAGAGAAGTTGCTAATCATGATAAGACAGACATGAACATACCAAGATTATCAGCACTATCAGACCAATGAGAGAGCTGATCAGATTGGTGAGACGATAGACTGAGTTAAAACCACAAAGGGGCAGACACCAGAAAAGACAACAAGCATACATAAGGCTGTTCTAAGGATGCAGAGGATAAGACAAGATACTTGTCAACGAATAATGGAAGAACTTACAGACTGTTTTGAGAAAATCAAGTCGAGCTGGATGTAAGCTAGAGAAATGGTGAAACACCATGATCCTCCAGTTCTTCAAGTGAGAAGACCCCTAGATTTTTCCTACAAGGAATGAAATGCTTTTCAGTTAGAGGCTTAGTTAAAATGTCAGCAGTTTGTTCTGAAGCAAGAATAAAATTAACCAAAACGCCCTATGAGTGGACTTTCTCCCTGATGAAGAAGAGATCAATCTCGACGTGTTTCATCTTGAAGTGATGAATGGGGTTCTCTGAAAGTGCAACTGCACTTGTGTTATCTGTCCATATTACTGGTGCAGTAGGAGTATGAAGTCCTATTTCCTTAAGCTTCCTAAATCCTTGAGTTGAAACTGTGCATTAATAGAGTCAACAATGTTAGATACAAGAGAAGGAGAAGTACCAGTTATAACTATGTCATCCACATAAACAAGTAAAAGCACGAATGAGTTAGAGGTGGATTTGATAAATAAACAGCTGTCAGATGTAGAAACATGAAATCCAAGAGAGTTTAGAAGAAAGAACTTCAGTTTTTCAAACCAGGCTCTGGGAGCCTGTTTAAGACCGTATAAGGCTTTCTGAAGTTTGCATACCAGATTTGGTGTAGTGGACTGAATTTCAAAACCTGGAGGTTGTGTCATGAAAACTTCCTCATGAGTTAAGGTATTGTGTATGTCAACCTGTCTAATACACCATTTATGAGTTAAGGCCAGAGATAACACTATGTGAACAGTGGCTGACTTAATAACAGGACTGGAGGTTTACTGAAAGTCAAAACCTGGTTTTTGGGAGAAGCCTTTGGCAACAAGGCGAGCCTTGTACCTGACAACAGCCCCATCAACCTTTCTTTTTATCCGAAAAATCCACTTGCATCCAATTGGGATGCGTCCTGTAGGTAGTGGAACAAGGCTCCATGTGTTGTTCGTAGAAAGAGTTGTAAGCTCCTCCTGAACAGCCTGGAGCCAATGAGGAGATTGAAGAGCCTCATGAATGTTGCGAGGCTCTGAGTTAGTGAGATCAGCAAAAAGATCAAGGGACATAGTGAGCCCTTGAAGAGAAGTTTTATATCTCGTTTGCATGGGATGTACATTGGTGGAGTATTTGGGACGAGAAGGATGAGAGGATGAGAAGGGTTGAGCTGGTGGTGAGGTTGGAAAAGACTGATCAGAGTGAGCGGGTGGTGGGTTTGGTGGTTGGGTTGAGAGAGAGGATCGGAGGAAGTGAGAGGGACAAGAGTAGAACTAGAATGAACATACCTGCAGACTTCAGTGGGTGAGGACAGATCTGTGGCTGAGACTGGTATTGTAGAGATATGAATCTGAGTAGGGGTTGTGTCTTGAGTGAGTGTTGTTGAGGGAAGACTGGACTCACCAGATGTGTGAGCATGTGCAGGAGGACCCGAGGAATGAGAGACAGTGGAGGGAATAGAAGTTGGTTGTTGGAAGAAAGGATCACAAGGAATGAAGAAAGGTTTGGAAGGAATAGAGACTTTGGGTGTGTTAGAGGCATAGAACGGACATGTGGTGTCACTGAAAGGAAATGTTGTTTCATGAAAAACAACATTTCGTGATACATAGACTATTCCAGACGAAGAGAGACACATGTATCCATGGTGATCAAAACAGAACCCACGGAAAACACGGGGTTCTGACCTGAAGGATAACTTGTGAGACCGATATGGTCTCAAGTGTGGAAAGCACAGACGTCCAAATACTCTCAGAAAAGAGTAGTCTGGTTTGGATTGAAAAATAAGTTCATGAGGAGAACAATTATTGAGAACTTTTGAAGGCAATCTGTTAATTTGAAAAGCAGCAGTAGAAAATGCATTTGTCCAGTAGTGAAGAGGGACAGATGACTGTGCAAGGAGAGTGAGGCCAAGTTCAACAATGTGGCGGTGCTTACGCTCCACCATGCCAGTTTGTTGACTTGAATAAGGACATGTGATCCTATGAACTAAGGCAAATTGAGAAAGATATGCAGTAAGAAAATGGAACTGACCTCCACCATCTGATTGGACAGCTTTGAGTTTTGTGCCAAGCTGTTTTTCTGCCAATAACAAAACTCACAGAATACCTTAGTAGCGTCAGATTTGCGATTTAAAAAATATATCCATGTATATCTAGTGAATGCATCAACAATGCTTAGATAGTAGTTGCTATTACTAGAAGAGAAAGGGGCAGGACCCCAGAGATCTACCTGAATGAGTTCCAGAGGATGGGAGTATATTGTGTCCGAGGATGTATAATGCAGTGTCTTGCTTTTTCCTACTGCACATGCAGCACACTCAGAGGAGATATGATTAGTAGGGAGATTCTGAAGTCTAAGAAAATTAACGAGGATGTTCTTAGAGGGGTGGCTCAATCTCATATGCCACAGATGAGATGATTCAGTGCTTTTAAGTGAAGTAAGAAAGCAACTGAATTCAAACTCAGGTAACACAGTAGAAGATGCATTTTTAAGGCAAATAACAGAGGAACTGTCATCAGAAATGTCAGGACTATATGCAGAAGAAGCAGGATTAAACATAAACTGAGAAACTTCATTATCATTAACCGGAAAGGTTGAGTTTTGAGCAGATAAAACTGCATTATTACAAAATGACTGGAAATCAGTTTGAAGATTTAGACATTGACATGGACAGACAGTAGCAGACTCGACTAACTTATTGGAACTGGACTGAAAGCTAGAAAAATCAAGACGATAAAGACTTCCTGATTCAAAACCCTTGAGCAACACCCTGTTGGACATGGAATCCTTAACCAGGCAGTGTGTCAGATGGAATTCAAAATAAACCTGGTTATCCTTTGAAAACTGAGATACAGAAAGAAGGTTTTTAGTAACAGCAGGTGTGTAAAGCATATTATTAAGGACAAGTGGTTTTCAAGTAGAAGGTAATTGTGACGAAGCAATAGCAGAAATTTGAAGTGAGGAACCATTACCAACTAGAACCTTACTTGGACCAGAATATGGAGAAGTCATGTGCGGAGCAGGCTGAGCATTGGTCAGGTGGTTCGTGGCTCCAGAGTCAGGGAACCAACTTCCATCAGATGAAGTTGTGTTGGAACTACTGGCCATCAGGTGGTTTGCCTGGAAGGGTGGCTGTGTTGGACGCTGAGGTGAGGCAGGGGTGGTGGAAAGCTGTGGGTTAGGAAAGGCAAAGTATGGTTGAGCTGGGTTGACAAAACAGGGAGGGGTCATCATATATGGATAGATGGGTGGTACAGGTAAAGGATAGGGGGAATATTGCAGCATTGAGTGAGTTTGAGCAGTAGGAAGAGATATAGTATTGGTCTGAGCAGGTTGAGGATGAGCTTGAGATTTGTGCATCTGAGGTGGTGGGTAATGGTGGGATTGTGGTGAGGATGGTTGTTGGAATGGATCAGAAGCAAAGTCATAGGCAGCAAGGTTGGCTGAGGGTGCTGAGGAGGTGGACTGAGGGTCTGTGACTCCAGTGAAATGCACATTGAATCGATGGAAGCATCTGTGCACTAAGTGCCCAAACTTCCCACATAACTGACATTAAAGTCTGTTATTGCCAAAGCCTCTACCACGACCTCTACCTCTACCAGACTGCTGATTGCTAAAGGGCGGAGGACCAAACGGGGATGACTGAGGGTTCTGTGTTATAGTCTGAGATATGGAATGATACTGAGGTATGGATAGAAGACCAGACTGAGCGGGGTTAACAGAAAGACTGTCCTTACTTCCTGAGCTACTTTCTTCATAAAGCACAGCTGGTTTACTAAGGTTAGGGATCTTAGCAGCAGCAATATTGACACTGGCACTTGCATCAAACAGAAGGTCAAACTGCATAGACTCAGCATCAAGCGAGACAGAGCTCACAGAGGCAATGGTATACGGGTTCTGACTAGCATGAATGACAGCTATCACATTATCATACTGACCCTTGACACCATTCAAGACAATAGAAATTTGTTGCATCTCCTTTATTGGGTGACCACAGCTAGCTAGGCTATCGCAGGTAGTTTGTATTTCAGTGAAATAATCTCGCATGGACTGATGAACATGCTTTCTAACCTTAAGCCTATCATAGAGATGCATGATCCTAGTTGTAGAAGATGATGAAAAATCACGGTGAAGCTTTTGCCATATGGCAGCAGCTGACATACACCCTATTAATCCTCTACTGACCTGAGTGGAAACAGAGGCTAAAAGCCATGAAGCCAAGGAATTGTCTTGTTGAAGGAACTTCGCATAGGCAGGATTGGGAACTGCAGCTCCTGTCTCATCCTCCAGGAACTAAGGAATATTAACCCCGTGAAGATGGTTCTCGAGATTATAGCCTCGAACAGAAAGGAGCACCTGCTGCTTCCATTGTTGGAAGTTCTCTTCGCCAAGTAACTGAGCTACTTTCTTGTTGGCAAAGGCAGGTGATGATTCTTCCATGGAATCAGGATAGAAACAGGTTTGGGTAGTAATTTTAGGCTCGAATAAGCTCTGATACCATGTTGATGTTTATGGATTTTAGGGATAGAAGGAAGAACAAACGAAGAACAGAAGAAGAACAAGAGAGGAGAAGAATGAGACAATACGGATTCAGAATGAATATTTTCTTAATATTGTCTGATCAACAGTAGACAGTATATAAAGAAAAGGAAACATACATAAATGGACAGTTAATTGCTACTTAGTCCCTACGGCTATAATAATTGAAACTTGACCCACAAGCAACAATAATTACAAATTGACCCTTAAACATAAGTGTAAGACACACTTATAACCTAACAGTCATCCAGCTATCCTTCTCAATTTTGAAGGACCGAATATAATACTTGCTCTAGGAATTGTACATCCTGTATATTTGTTATTCCGAACGCAATTTTTCGTAGGGAATCCGCTAACTAGTTGTCTTGGCGAAGAATGGACTCAATCGCGAAAGTCATAATTTCGGCGATGAGTTTCTTGGCAATGTCTAGGTACTTTTTCATTTCCCCCCCCCCCCCTTTGCTTCGTATGTGCCATTGAGTTGGTTGAAAATTAACTCTGGATCTTTTTTTTGCTTGGAGTGACGTTATGCCCATTCCCTTAGCGAGTCATAGTCCAGTGATAAGTGCTTCATATTCGGCCTCATTATTGGTCGCCTTAAAAGTAAAGGTGATCACATATTTCAAGGGCTCGCCCTCAGGGAGTATGAGAATTAATCCTACCCCGAGCCTTCTTTTGAAAAGGATCCTTCAGTGTAGAGTTCCCAGCTTTTGCCTTTGTCCTCTGGATGTTCTTGCCCTTTTTATGCCTCTGCTAGACCATTTCTAGTACTTTCCACTATAAAATATGTCAATGCTTGATCCTTGATGGCCGTTTTCACCGCAAATTTGATCTTGAATTCACTCACCTCAATCGCCCATTTGACCATCCTTCCTGAAGAGTCTGGTTTCAGCAGGAAGTGTTTTAGGGGCTTGTTGGTGAGGACTATTATGGCGTGAGCGTGGTAGTACGGTCTTAACTTTCGAGCATCAACAACTAAGGCATAGAGATACTTTTCAATCTCGATATATTATATTTTAGCTAAATTAAACAATTTGCTTACACAGTAGACTAAACTCTGCTTGTTTCCCTATTCTTTTATTAAAACTGCACTGGCTGCGACTTTACTAATACTTATATAAAGAAAGAGCGATTCACCGAGAATGGGCTTCGCCAAAGCCGGGAGTTTCTACAGGTGCTACTTAAGTTATTAAAATGCAGCATCGCACTCCGGCGTCCACTCGAACTTGCGGTTTGCCCTGAAAGTTTTGAAGAACGGGAGGGACTTATCGCTCGCCCTTGAGAGGAAACGATTGAGTGCGGCCAGGCGACCATTCAGACTCTGCACTTCCTTGTGGAAAGTTGGGGACTTTATTTCTTCTATGTCTTTGCGCTTTTCAGGGTTCGACTCTATTCCGCAAAGACTCATGCATTCAAATGCTTCTCAAAGTTCTTCTGTATGAGAGCTCCCCTTGATTGTTTTGACGAGCATGTCATCCACATTGGCTTCCATGTTATGCCCCAGCATTTCCTGGAACAGACGATTTACCATTCGCTGATTGGTTGCCCCTGTGTTTTGATGGTCGAAGGGCATAACCTTATAGCAAAGTATATCTCCGTCTGCATAGAATGTTGTGTCAGCTTCATCGGCCGGGTGTATTCAGATATGGTTATAGCCTGAATAGGCGTCCATGAAGCTCATCATCTCGTGACCAGAGGTTGCATCCACGAGCTGATCAATTCGCGGAATATGATACGAATCTTTGGGGTAGGCCTTGTTTAAGTCGTGGAAGTCAACGCACATTCTCCACTTTCCGTTTGACTTATTTATGAGCACTCAATTGGCGACCCACCTTTCGAAACGTACCTCTTTGACAAAATTGGCTTCAAATAGTCTGCCTACTTCTTACCTAATTGAGAAGCGCTTACCTGATCCAAATGACCTTCTCTTTTGAGCAATAGGCTTGATCGAGGGATCTATTCTCAGCTCGTGGGAGATTATGTTGGTGCTGATGCCTGGCATGTCACTAGGCTTCCAACCGAATAATTCCTTGTATTCTTTCATGTTAGGATATAAGTATAGGTATGCCGAAGGTTAAGGATATATATATATATATATATATAGTCAAAGTTTAAGGATATATATATATATATGAAGTTACCAACGACTAGCTTTAAGATATATATATATATATGCATTTGGTGTAACAGAAGGTTAAGTAGAAAATATATCTATTTCAGTTTTATCTGCTTTTCTCTAAATCTTTTATCTGAAGATCTTGGCATGATATCACAGCAAGGTTGATTAAGTGTCGCAGCAACCCTACATTACGCCGTCTTCCTTGCGGTCATCCATGGAAGACACTACTCCAATGTTTGCAAACAAGAAGGTTGTGCAATGCTTGGAGAAGAAAAGTTTTAGTCCTAGAAGCAACAGGTTCGGCTCTCGGATGCGTGGCTACAATCTTGAAACATATCTGCATGGAACCGAGGTTGTTCCACAATTTGTTCGTGTCAACAATGGTCGTGATCAAGCCAATTCAGCGTATGCAAAATCGGTGCAGCTCGACAGTTCATAAGCGTCTTGGTTGTTGGCGTCTGTATCTCCTCGGGTTAGTCGAGGTACGATTGGTTGCATGAATACTTCATCTATTTGGAAAAAAACTGCACAGGGATTTTTTGTCTTCATCAACCACTCAGATTATGCATTTATATGATCGTCTGAAAGCCCGGAAGCTGCTTCATCAGTCCATGCATGATTACCTAACCAACGTTCAGACTACTTGTGATAGTCTCGCCAGCTATGGACATCCAATTGAGGAGATGCAGCAGATTTCGATCATTCTTAATGGTGTGAAAGGTCAGTTCAATAATGTGATTTATGTGATACATGGAAGTAGAAATCCTTATGATATAGCATCTGTGAGCTCGGTTCTATTAGATGTCAAATCTAGGCAGTCTGATATGATCTTTGTTTCGGTTGTTATAGTGAATGTTGCGGTAAATCACACTACTGGTCCAAAAACTTATGATTCTATGCACTCTGTTAATGTTTCTTTTGTCACTAGTGATGGAAATACTTTGCATCAGGTACGATCGCAGCATCAAGTACAGCAGCACTCTAGTTCAGGAGCCTATCAACAGGGTAATTCTGGCAGAGGACGTGGTTGTGGCATGGGATATGGAGGAAATAGAACACCGTGTTAATTGTGTGGGAAATTTGGGTATCTAGTGCATAGATGATATCAACAATTCAGCGTACACTTTACTGGAGTCACCGATCCTGCTCACTCATCCTCTTCCACACCTTCTGCAAATCTGTAATCTACTCAATGGGATGATTCGGTGGATGATTCAGTGGATGATTCAGCGGATGATTCAGTGGATGATTCCTCTCCCTATCAAAGTCATGTTCCTGCATATCAACCGTCTCCAGCCTCTTCTTATCCGCACCAATTAGTTCCACCGTCTGTCGAATCTCGCGCCCCATCTCCTGGTGTTGCACATCATGCTCCGGCTATTCATCCACACATGCCTTTGTCTGCCCCTCCTATGGTTTATCATCCTCCTTATCATATGCCTACACCAGTTGTCTATGGTCATTACTTGCCATCAGGTGTGTATGCCTTTTCTCCTATGGTCTCAACCAACTCATCAAGTGGTCAGCCCAACATCTTGCCCTCGTCGCAAGCAAATCTTGCTTGTGTTGCTCATGTAGTTCATACTGATACAAACTGGTATCCTGACTATGGAGCAACAAACCATCTCGCCAATGCTCATCCTGTTCCAAAGGTGACATCTCCGTACACAGGTCCAGGTAAGGAGTTGGTAGGAAATTGGTCATCTTTACGTATTTCTGCGATTGGTTCTTCCATGATTCCTACTCAGTCTAAGCATCTTATGTTAAATAATAAGTTATATACTCCCAGTGTTACAAAGAACCTCCTCTCTGTTTCTCAGTTTTCCAAGGACAATCAAGTCTACTTTGAGTTTCATGCGTCGCACTGTTTGTTTAGAGATTCCATGTCGCACAGAGTGTGATGGCTTGTATCAACTTGATCTGGCGGCTTTTAGATTTGTCAATTCGGTTTAGTTTAGTAGCCCTTCTATTAATAATAATGTTGCAGTGTCTGGTCAATTGAATTCTACTCTAAATGTTGTTCCAAGTGGGGTTACATCCTCACAAACTGAAATCAATAAAAATATTTTGTTTTATAATGATTCTTTATATGCTGACCCTACAGTTGATTGTGATTGTGTAAATGCTGATAGTGATCTGATGAATGATGATCTTTCTTCTTCTTTGTTTTGTTGCATCCTTAAGTCCTAAAGTTTCATCTCAGTTATGGCACATGAGACTTGGACATTCTTCGAATTCCATTTTGACAAAATTTATGCGTCTTCATAATCTTCCTGTTAAACATATTTTTTTGAATGTTCGGCTTGTGCTTTAGGTAAAAGTAAACATCAACCTCGGTTGCGTATGAAACCCAATATAATGGTCCTCTTGAACTGGTTTAGATTAATGTTTGCAGACCCTTTCCCTATACATCCAGCAACTCTAACTATTATCTTAGTGTGGTTGATGTTTATAGTAGGTATACGTGGATTTATTGTTTGGCCAAGAAGAGTGATGCTGCTCAGGCGTTTCAAGAGTTTCATGTACTGGACGAGAAGACGCTTGGTTGTTCTATGAAAGTTGTTCAGTCTGTTGGTGGTGGGGAGTTTCAGTTCTTGTCCCCATATCTTGCTCAACATGGAATTATGCATCATGTAACATGTCCCTACACCAGTCAACATAATGGTATGGTGGAACGCAAGAATCATCTTATTGTGGAGCTTGGCCTGACTCTTCTTGCTCAGACGTTTGTTCCCCTTCATTACTGGACATATGCTCTCTTCACGGCTTTCTTTCTGATTAATCGCCTACCTTCATCTTCCATTGTTAATCTTTCTCCCCATGAGGTTTTATTCAAAACTAAACCTGATTACTCTTTTCTCCGTGTCTTTGGTTCATTATGTTTTCCTCATCTCGGGCCGTTTAAGAATCACAGATTTTCTTTTCGTTATGAGGCTTAGGGGTTTTCTGGGATATTGCTCTAAGTATCATGGGTATAAATGTATCTCATCAACTGGTAGGATCTATGTCTCTAAAAATGTTGTTTTCATGAAATGGCATTTCCTTTTGTTGATCCTCATAGTGAGTTCTTTGGTTCTCTTTCTCCTAAATCTGTTCCGACTTCAAAACCTTTTTATATTCCTATTGATTCTATATTTCAGTCACATAGGTCTTCTGCCGTTTCTCCTGATATTCCAACATCCCACGACTCTGCTCCTTTTCGATCAGTGGTTTCGCCCTCTTCATCTGCTTTTTCTCCACCGCAACCTCATTATGTGGACACTCATTCCTCTGGTTAGTTATCCAGCCCTTGTTATATTTCATTGCCTTTAGTTTCTCCTACTTTATCATCTGCTCCTGCTGATTCCATCCCTCTAGCACCTGCTTCTGTGCGGTATGTTCCTCATCATGACTCCATGGTTCGTGTATCTCATTTAGAATCAATACCCTATTTGATGACAAATCAACATGCATCTGGTTCTCTGTTAAAAGCTCAATCATCTGGTCCTGTATTGAGCACTCATCCAATGATGACACGATCTAAGGCATATTTACAAGCTCTTAAGTCTACTTGTGTTTCTACTGAGGATTTATCTTCCAAAGAACTTTTGTCAATTCATCAAGCCTTTCTTTCTCCACAGTGGGTCAATGTTGTTCATGATGAGTTGCGTGCCTTGCTATATAATAAAAGGGTTAACTACCTGAACCGTTACTTATGTTTGACAATGTGACTGAACCGTTCAAACTTTAGCTCAACCGTTACTTATGTTGAAACATGTGACTGAACCGTTACTATCACCTAACTGCCGTTATTCTTGTTTCAGAGACAATAAGCTGCCAGATGTGTTGTCGATGAACAACAAACAATCCAGATGAACTCTGAACCACAGGAGTGAGTTCCATTGCAATCCAGATGAACAATCCAGATGATTTCGAGATGAATGTTATAGAAGAATTAGAATCATCAGAATCTATGTTTTCATTGTCTATAAAATTGATGTATGTATTATGAATTCGTTTGATGCTACTTGATATTTATTTAGCTAGATTGTCACCAAACATAAACAGATATTCAAGAAGAAAATAAAATGAAATGGTTGCAAATGTGGTGACTTATGTTTGTGGAGAAGTTGTTAAATGATGTTTTATCTTCTTCTAAATGTTATTAAATGGTTACTTTAGTTTGGACATTTTGTTACCTAACTGTTACTACATCATAATCCATAAACATAAAAGAGGGGTAAAATTGTCTTTAAATTAGGTCACGTGACTTGCACGTGACAGTTTAACGGAAATATGTGACGGAAACTTCACGGAGTAACCTTTCAGTCACATGTTCAAACTTAAGTAACATTTCAGCTACACAAAAAAAATGAGTAACCTTTTAATCACATGGGCCAAACGTAAGTAACGGTTGAGGTAATTAACCCATAATAAAACATGGTATGTGGTTTCTTTACCTGCTGGAAGGATTCCCATTGGGTGTAAGTGGTTGTTCAAAATTAAAAGACATGCATATGGAAGCATAGCTAGGTACAAGGCTCAGCTAGTTGCTAAAGGTTTTTCCCAGAAGGCTGGATTTGATTTTCAGGATACTTTTAGTCCTGTTGTGAAGGCTGGAATGTTCGGATTGTATTGCCTCTTGCGATAACTCATAAGTGGTGTTTACGGCAGGTGGACATCAATAATGTATTTCTTCATGAAGATCTGACTGATGAGGTTTACATGGTGCAACCGCCTGGTTTTCAGCAGCCTTTGGCATCTGGTTCAGCTCTTTTGGTCTGCAAGTTACAGAAAGCCCTGTATGGTTTGAAGCAGGCTCCGCGTGCCTGGTTTGAAAAATTGAAATCTTATTTTCTTCAATCTCTTTGCTTTTATGTTTCTACTGTTGATAGTTGTTTGTTCATTAAGAAATCTGATCATGGTTTTGTTTTGTTACATGTTTATGTAGATGATATTGTCATCACATGTTCATCCTCTTCAATGGTTGAACAAGTTATATGTTCTATCAATGATCACTTCAAGCTAAAAGATCTGGGGAATCTCAATTATTTTCTAGGAATAGAAGTTTCCCCTAGAGAATACTATTTGCTTCTTAATCAAAAGAAGTATATTCAGGAGCTGATATCTAAGGTTGGTTTGTATGAAGAAAATGTTTTTCCTACTCCTATGACAGATACATGTATCACTCGCTCAGGTATGGATCAGTGTACTGAGTTGTTTCATGATAAGTCTCTCAATAGAAGCACTATAGGTGCATTGCAGCATATATGTATCACCGGGCCTAACATTAATTTTGCTAGCAACTAGTTAAGTCACTATATGTGTGCACTGTGTTCTAGTCACTGGTCCGTTGTTATTCATGTCATCCGTTATTTCAAAGGCACACTGGATCATGGTCTGTTGTTTCGCTCAGATGTGTCACAGGTTTCTTTTGCAGATGTTGATTGGGGAGGTGCTGTTCTTGATAGGAAGTCCATCTCTGTCCACTATATTCTTCTCAATGGCAACCCCATCATCTAGAGCTCCAAGAAGCAGTCAGTGGTTTCTAGGTCCAGTGCTGAAGCCGAATTTCGTGCCATTGCTAATTCTGTGGGTGAAATCTTGTGGGTGAAGTCTCTCCTTCTAGAAATAGGTTTAACTCTGTCATCTCCTCCGGTGATATGCAGTGATAATACCAGTGTTGTAGCATTATCAGAGAATCTAGTTCATCATTCAAAGATGAAGCATGTGGAGATTGATATGTTCTTCATCCGAGAAAAAGTTCAATCTAGGGAACTCATCGTCAACTTTGTTCCAGCAAATGAGAATGTGGATGATGTCTTAACGAAACCATTAAAAGAAAAGACATTTGTGCCATGGAGAAAGAATCTTGGTGTGTTTTCGGTTCAAGAACTTCAGGAGTTGTCTTCACCTCTGCGTTGAGGACATGAATAGGTTCAGGTAATTCTTGTATGTCTCTATGACTTGATCTGTCCTCTCAGCAGATGGTATGGTTTGTAGTCTTAAAAGTTCCTTGTTGTATTCCATAGAATGATCTTATTCAATCAGATTTAAGGCGTCGTGATTATTTCATTATGCAGTTAATATTTTATGATCATTGATGTTATCTAGATGAGCATTTCATTTGTTATCATTGCTCAGTTTTCCATAAATCCTCCTTCTTATGCATCAGTGAGTTCTATTGAATTTTCTTTATCCTCTATTGGTATGTAACTGCTTTTCTTTGAGTTTTGTCATCATTTATATTGTCATTTGTACATGTTCGCCTTGCCCTCTTCTCTGCACCTCAAGAAATATCAGATCACTGACTTGACATAGGGTACAGTTTGATTCCAAAAATAGGGTTATGTGCACAAGAGAATGACAAGATACTTTTGTTCATACTCTTAAGGAAGAAAAGATGATGGTTGAAACCACCCAACTGTATTGGTAAGATAAGAGCTACAACTCTTCTGTCAAGGTAAAATAATTGCAGTGAGAAAAATATATAAAAAGAGAGAAAGAAGAAATCAAACTCTCAATCAAATAATTCGGAAAAATGATAGATAAAGCAGAGAAAGGAAGTCTAGTGTTAGGTTAGAATGATGATGTGATGAATATCAAAGAAATTGTTCAGTTATGTTAAGTACATGTGTGAAATATATTTGATGTGTAATCTATGATACATCTGCGGGAGTCTTTATAGTGAAAACATTGAGTGAATGATTCATGATGTGTGCTTATGATATTATCATATGTGAAGGTTCTAAT
This sequence comes from Chamaenerion angustifolium, assembly GCA_946814005.1. Classification (NCBI taxonomy): domain Eukaryota; kingdom Viridiplantae; phylum Streptophyta; class Magnoliopsida; order Myrtales; family Onagraceae; genus Chamaenerion; species Chamaenerion angustifolium. Next base: position 21,984,166 of record OX328272.1, read on the forward strand.
ATAACTGAATTATGAGTATAAGATTGTGTTTTTTTTTAATCAGTTTGATATGGAAACATTTATGTGGGAAGAAAAACTAGTGCTTTGGCTTGAATGATTGATAGCTAGAGAGACTGGTCAGTCAGAGAAGCACCAATGTATTATCAGAACTGAAATCGCTGATTCATGTGTTCAAGCAAGGTAAAGGATTTCAAGGAGGCAAAGGATTTCAAAGTGTTTTCAAAAGCAAATCAAGTGTGGAGAATGTTAGGATATAAGTATAGGTATGTCGAAGGTTAAGGATATATATATATATATGTATATAATCAAAGTTTAAGGATATATATATATATATATAGGAAGTTACCAACGGTTAGTTTTAGTATATATATATATATATGCATTCGGTGTAACAGAAGGTTAAGTAGAAAATATATCTATTTCAGTTTTATCTGTTTTTCTCTAAATCTGTAATCTGAATATCTTGACATTTCAATAGGGAGGTCAAGGCGTCCCTTTGGTCGTCGTTCAAGGTGGTTCTGATACACACCTTCTTTTCTGGACCGTCGATCTCGACTTCAGTCAGTTCTTCCATTGGGGCTGGCTGACTTTTGTCCTTGTTAGGAAACTTCAATCAAACGAGAAAGAAAACATAGAATGCTTACTTGGAAGCTAAGAAATTTGAATGATCTTCATTTCAAGTTAGTTAAATCGTTACAAGCTAATCTATTTATATCATACTACTTCTCTATATTTACGAATTAGTCCTCATCACTAATTTATAATAGATCCTCAAATCATATGTAATTATACATATGTCCTAACATTCCCCATTCAAGATCTGATTTCTTCATCTCTTCTAATTCCTGTATCTCCTCTTGATTGACACATGTATTGCTTTCTTCAGCTTTCATTCATTTCTTCAGCTTCTCTTCTCTTCTTTTTTTTTGACGACTCATCAGAATCAGAGAAAACCTGAGTTATGAAAACCTGTGCACTATATGATAGATACCTTCTTTATACATGCTGATAGACCAATTGATATTCATATATGCAATTATCAATCTAACCTCATGATAGATACACATATCATCTTGACAGCTTTTGCAATCTTCAAAACAAACATGACCATTCAACCATATTACCACATTCTAAGACATATACATATAAATCATCCATATCACAAATATTTCATAAACTCATAATTGAATTAACACAGAGACACCTATCAACAGATACCCACATTTGCAATAAACACTAACTCGCATGATGGACATTCCAGCTGAAGCAGACAACATGAATACAGAATACCTGACATCATTACCTCTGATTGACCTATGATTTCTTCTGATCAACCTCTGACTTCTGTTTTGAACCTTTTTTCCCTTTGCTTTTATTCACTTGACAGAGGGGTTTGAACCCTTTGCTTTTCAACAATGACTTAAGGGTTTGAGCCATTTTCTTTTCTTCCTCAAGAACCAATCTAAAGTATCCTGACATTTTCTTTAGATTGCATTCTATTTTTGGAATCAAGCCATGTTTCATGCCAAGGATATGATCTGTTTTATGACGCTTGATGATCATAGATAGAGATGATCATTAGAAATGCTATTACGCACACATGATTTTCATGATGAACACAACAACCCACTGCACCACACATGAACGTCAAGAGATATCACAATGCAAACATATGAACGGCATATAACTATGATTAAACTAATGACTTATGAACTATAAATTCCAAAAGATGATTTACATGATATGACAAAGAAGGTGAAAGATAATAGAATGATCATGAATAAGAAGAAGACCAAAAGGTTGATAGAACAACACATGTAAGAGCGAAGCAGAGAGAAAACAATGAATAATATGAATACAACCAATCAAATTAAGCACATATATCAGAAGACTCGCCATATAATGCACAGATCATACTCAGAAATTACTCATCAAATCCAGATGATTCTTGAGATGGCAACACATGTATTTGATCATTCAAACAATCACCACTCAACTCAGCTACAGAGAAGATACACATTGTTTTCCTGCATGGAACAAACAATTTTTTTCAAATGTTTGGTTAACAGATCAGCTAATTGAGCATTTGAAGGAACAAAATTAACTAACACATGTCTTGAATACACTTTTCTCTAACAAAGAACAAATCTATTTCAACATGCTTCATTTTTTAATGTTGAATTGGATTTTCTGACAGAGCTGCTGCACTTGTGCTGTCAGTCCAAACTGTTGGAACTGAAGACAAACACAAAACCATTTCTGTGAGTAACCACTTCACCCATATGATTTCTTATACTGCATTTGAAATAGCATGAAACTCTGCCTCAGCACTAGACCTATCCACCACTGTTTACTTCTTAGAGCTCCAAATAATCGGATTTCCATTCAATAACAAGTAGTGCCCTGAAATAGACTTCCTATCTATAATATCTCCACCTCAATCTGCATTAGCAAATGATGTCAATGATATTTCTTTAACGGCAAATAAATTTGTTCTAAATATTAACCAATGATCAATAGGTCCCTTCAACTATCTCACAACATGTAGAACTGCTTTCCAGTGCCCAGTACTCGGAGTCTGCATATATTGGCTAAGTTTATTAACCGAGAAATTAATATCAGGTCTAGTAACACAAATATGTTGTAAAGCTCCTATTGTACTTCGATACAAAGTAACATCATCAAACAATTCAGAAGAGTTGATCATACCTGTTTTGGACAAGCACGTACCAGCCATTAGAGTTGGAAAAACACACACATCCGACAACCCAAGTTTATCAATTAGATTTTAAACATACTTCTTCTGATTCAACAGTAAATACTCATATGTAGCTAACACTTCCATACCAAGAAAGTAACTCAGATTGCCTAAGTCCTTGAGTTTGAACTCCTGATTAATAGACTGAATTACTTCTGAAATAGCAGAAGCATATGGTCCAGTGACAATAATATCATCTACATATACTTAAAGAAAGACAGAAGACGAACCTGTGTGCTTGATCAACAAACAGCTATCAGCTATCGAGGCATGAAAGTTGAGATGAGACAACAAGAAAGATTTGAGTTTTTCAAACCAGGCACGAGTAGCATGTTTAAGCCCATATAGAGCCTTTTTCAGCTTACACACAAGAGGAACTTCAGTAGAAGAAAGTTGTTCAAACCCCGGAGGTTGGACCGTGAAAATTCCTAAGATAACTCACTATGAAGTAAGGCATTATTTATGTCAATTTTCATGAGATTCCACTTGTAAGACAGATCAAGAGACAAAACAATTCTCACAGTAGCAGATTTAACAACTAGACGGAAAGTGTCTTGAAAATCAAATCCTGGTTTCTGAGAAAATCCTTTGGCAACTAACCTGGCTTTATATCGGGCAATAGAACCATCAGCATTTTTCTTGATTTTGAAAAGCCATTTATAACCAAAAGGAATTCTTCCAGAAGGAAGCTCAACAATAGACCAGGTTTTGTTTGCGTGCATAGCATAATACTCTTCTTCAACAGTAGCCCTCCAGTGAAAGCTATGTAAAGCTTGATGAATAGACTTTGGTTCTGAAGTGATTAAAGTATAATCAGATTCTACAGATGCCAGAAGAGCCTGAAGAGGAGATTTACTCAAACCATGAGTTTTGGACCTGGTTTGCATCGGATGAACATTACCGGTAGTTGATGGAATAGACATAGAAGAGGAGGAAGGATACTCATCAGAAAAAAACTATAACAAAACTAGGAATAAGACTGGATCCTTGCAATTTATAAGTCACGGTAGGTAAAGAAGAACTCACGGGAGAATGGGAAGAAGCTTGAACAGTTTGAAAGGAAGATGCTGGAACAACATTCATGTTTCGATCAACATCATTAGAACCAGAATTATGAGATGAGTAAAAAGTAAGAACATTCTTAGGAGAAGTAGCAGCTAAAACAGGATGACAAGATGGAGAATAAGAATCTCTAGCAACATGAGGAGGAGTAATATTAGGAAAAGATGCAGGGTCAGACATGGGGCTACCATATGCTAGATCATATGGTTGATTGAAAGAAGAATCACATGGAAGAAATAAGGGAGTTGATGTATAGTTCTGAGTCGGAGAAGTAGACGTGAAGAAGCTGCTTTTAGTGTCAGCGACGGAAAAGTATTCTCTTGAAAATTGACATTTCTAGACGTGTACACTCGACAAGATACTGATAGACACTTATAACCCTGATATTTAGCACAATAACCTAAGAACACGCATGGTTCAGACCTAAGAGCAAGCTTATTTTTGTTGAATGACCTCAGGTGAGGAAAACACAAGCACCCAAATACCATAAGAAAGGAATAATCAGGACGAGATCCAAACAACTTTTTATGAGGAGATAGCTTGAGAAGACTTGACGATGGTAAGATATTAATTAGAAATGTTGTTGTAAATAAAGCACCAGACCAGTAGTGAACAGGAACCGAGGCTTGAGCTAGCAATGTCAGACCAAGCTCCACAACATGTCTGTGTTTTCTCTCCACAATACCATTTTTCTCTGAAGAATAGGGGTAAGTGATACCATGATGAATACCATACTCAAGAAGATAAACTTCATGAAACTGAAATTCACCTCCACCATCTGATTCAACTGCTTTCAGAGAATGGCCAAGTTACGTTTTTGCAAGTCTATGAAATTCAACAAAGCACTTAGCAGCAGCACTTTTATTTTGAAGAAAGTAAATCCATGTATATCTACTATATGCATCAACAATACTCAGATAATAGCTATTACCATTGGATGTGCATGCAGCAGGTTCCCATACATCAACTTGAACAAGTTCTAAACGATGAGAGTAAACATAAGTAGATGTATGATACGACTTCTTTTTACTTTTATCAACTGCACATGTTGTGCACTCTAACTGAGTGTGAGAAACAGGATGATTATGAAGTCTTAAGAAATTAATGAGAATCTTAGTAGATGGATGACCAAGACGCATATGCCAAAATTGAGAAGAATCCTGAGACTTTAAGGCAGCAACAAAGCATTCAACTTCAGTTTGAGTAAGATCTTCAGGAGATAATATTGATGAATCACTTTGAGAATCAATATCAATGGATATAGCATTACATGAAGGAGCATTGACAGAGTACACATAATCATAGGAACCAACTTCAGTTTTATTATCATTCAGCCGAGTAACTTCATTGACAGAAGAAGAACTACAAGCATTACTGTTATAATAGTCTAAGACAAAACTATTGAAAGAAAAAGAAGCATTTCTAACATGTTTCTCAACAATCTAACTAGACTTAACAATATGAGGCTTGCTGAATTTTGACATATCAAGTTTGTACAATCTGAAACACTTACATCCATGCAGTAAGACTTTGTGTGTTTGCGAATCTGGTATGACACAATGAGAATCATGAAACTCGAAGTACACACCATTATCCTTGGTGAACTGAGACACATAAAGTAAATATTTAGTCACATAAGGATTATAAAGCATGTTATGAAGATGCAAAGGTCTAGATGCAGTGGGAATAAACGCAGATCTAATTGCAGATATATTTAAAGACGAACCATTTCCCACAACTACTTTACCTTGTCCTGAGTAAGGAACACATGCTTGATATTTAGTAGGAGAAGTATTGGTGAGGTGATTTGTAGCACCTGAATCAGGAAACCAGCTGGAGTCATGTTGAATAACCGGAGCCACAGAGGCAATATTCACTTGAGGATTACTAATGAGCGACTGAGTGTCCATATTGTACACACTTCCAGTACTGACTGACCCTACTCCTGATGGAGCAAAAGAAGTTCCAGGCACACAGTTTGAATATGCCTAATAAATAGTGATGTGATCATGGAAGAAATGCGGCCCACACTTGAAGACAGGGGTGAGATAACCGTGCCGAGTGGACCAATGACACGATCAAGGGCTAGGAAGCTTGGACATACAATCACCACACTACTGGACCGCATAGGACCAACTATCATTCCGTCCGGAGACATGGAGCCTAAGAACCTCTTGGTTGCTCGAATGGACTAAGTCAAGAGGGGCTCGTTTGTACTCTTTTTCCCGACCTTTGGTTTTATCCCACTGGGTTTTACAAAGGGGGGTTTTAATGAGGCAAACGGTCCACAAGACAACCAAACCCAATAAGAGGAGGAGAATAAAATTCGGCCCATAGGAGAGCTTTCCTTAGGCCCAAATTAGTTTAGGGTTTTACTTCTTTTAGGATAAGTAGCTAGGGTGGCCGAAATTAGAGGGAATCGACCTTTTTACAAACTTGTGTGCTAGCCACATTGTTCTTCTTGTTCATTGAATGAGAAATTGATTGTTGGTGTGTCATATCCGACAATTGAATCTTGGTGCGTCATATCCAAGGTTCAAGCTTTGGAATCTTCGAGTGCGTCATATCTTGGAGAATCCATTGTGGAGGTATCAAGGGCTTGCCGCTGCCTATGTGTGATCCAATCGATCCATCATTCATCCATCATCTATCCTCGTTTATTCTGGTCTCGGCAGAATCGTATCCAGGAGGACCGACCTTACCAAAATTGGTCTAGAAGACGGAATACATATCTGAATTCGACGAGCCCACCCATTCCAGAAAGAGGACTCAATTATCTGCGACTTTAGTATTCATCACTCGGATCAATTCGGAGCAGAGATTCGAGTAAAAGGGAACCCTTTACAGAGTCGGAATTCTGACAGCAGTATTACGAGCCTTGGGAGAATCGTATCACCACCTACCCTCGAAAGTGCCGACTCCTGGAAGATCGTATCAAGTGGTATCAGAGAACACTTTCGAGACTTAATTTTGCTGATTTGTGTTGTGTGATAATCAGGTCCTTGCGCATTATAATGTCAAACCACGCAAGTAATGGAGAGGAGAGCACCAATCAAGCTCAAGGGGCAAGGAACGAACCCCCGGATTTGCGAATTCTTCGCAATGAGATTCGGCGAATGATGCAGCAAGAATTAGGACCTATCATACAAGAGTCCATTAATCGAGCCATGCCGCCACCTATGGGGAATCTTCCAAGAAGAGCTCAACCTCAAGCAGACCGTCCAACTATTATAGTAGGGGCAGCCGCCACTCCAATCGGGACCAAAGGAGACCACGGCGGGAAAGAGGTCGGCTTGAAGATCAACTTGGTGGTCTCAAGTTAAAAATCCCACCTTTCCACGGGAAGAATGATCCGGATGCTTATTTGGAGTGGGAAAAGAAGATCGAACTTGTGTTCGATTGTCAAAATCTTTCGGAGCTTAGAAAGGTACAAGTAGCCGCAACTGAATTTTGTGATTATGCTATCAATTGGTGGGATCAAATCGTGACGAGTAGACGACGTAATCGTGATCCACCCGTAGATACTTGGGATGAACTGAAAAATCTTTTGAGGAAGAGGTTTGTTCCTAACCATTACCATAGGGAACTACATCAAAAGCTTAGACGATTGTCTCAAGGAAGTAAGAGTGTTGAGGATTACTTTCAAGAGATGGAGTCACTTATGCTCAAGGCCGATGTGATTAAGGATAACGAAGCTACCATGGCTAGGTTCTTGAGTGGGTTAAATCGTGACCTTCAAGATAGGTTGGAACTCCAAACCTATGGCAATATTGAAGAGCTGCTTCACAAAGCCATGTTGGTCGAGCAACAACTCAAGCGGAGGGGCTCTTTTCGGACCCATTTCAACCGAGAGGATAAACCTCAAATCAAACCGAGACCTGAACCAAAACCAGCCACTACGCCTCAAGATGCGAAGGGCAAAGCCGTGGCAAGCTCGTCTCGAAACCGGGATGTCAAGTGCTTTAAATGCCAAGGCCGCGGACACTATGCTAATGAATGCATCAACAAGCGGGTGATGATCCTTTTGGACAACGGGGAGATTGAAAATGAGGATGAACCGCTTGAGGATGATACCGAACCGGATGACATCGAGTTTCCCACTGCCGACGAGTTATTGGTGACGCGACGTTCTTTAAGCGTTCAAGTCAAGGATGCGGCTAAAGAACAACGGGAGAACTTGTTTCACACGCGATGTTTGGTTCGAGGTAAAGTTTGCCTCCTTATTATTGATGGTGGGAGCTGCACTAATGTTGCTAGTGAATTGATGGTTAAGAAACTAGGATTGAAAACTAGGGAGCATCCGAAACCATTTAAGCTACAATGGCTTAATGGTGCCGGCGAATTGATTGTGAGTCGCCAAGTGTTGGTGCCTTTAGCCATAGGCAAGTATGAGGATGAGATCTTATGTGATGTGTTACCTATGGAGGCCGGCCATATCTTACTCGGTAGACCGTGGCAATTTGATAGGAGAGTCATACATGATGGGTTCACCAACCGTTATTCTTTCGAGTTTAAGGGCCGAAAGACCACACTTGCTCCCATGCCGCCGCAGGAGATACACCTAGATCAACTTCGACTTCGACAACACGAAGGAACTAATGTGAGTGAACACACAAGTACCCTTGCCCAAAATGAGTGTGAGAGTTTGAGGAAAGCCAAAGCCGAGAGATGTGAGTTTACACCCGTGAGTGAACCCGTGAGGCAGTCCAATTTTGTGGTGAGGTCTAGCGTTGTAAAGAGGGCTTTGTCCTCTAAGCAGCCCGTTATACTCCTTATGTACAAAGAAACGTTGTTGAGTATCACTAATCCCGTGCCGGATTTGCCGAGCAACATCGTTTCCCTTTTGCAGGATTTTGAAGACGTCTTGTCGGATGAAACTCCCCACGCATTACCGCCCCTTCGGGGTATCGAACACCAAATCGATTTTGTACCGGGAGCTTCACTACCTAACCGACCTGCATACCGAACTAATCCTATGGAGACCAAGGAGCTTCAACGACAAGTGAACGACTTGATGGACAAAGGATACATCCGCGAAAGCATGAGCCCATGCGCGATACCGGTCCTACTCGTCCCTAAGAAGGATGGGACTTGGAGGATGTGCGTCGATTGCCGAGCCATCAACAATATCACTGTAAAGTATCGCCATCCTATTCCTAGATTAGATGACATGTTAGATGAGCTGCATGGATCCACGATATTTTCTAAAATAGATCTTAAGAGTGGTTATCATCAAATTAGGATGAAAGAAGGTGATGAATGGAAAACAGCTTTTAAAACTAAACATGGCTTATATGAGTGGTTAGTCATGCCCTTTGGATTGACTAATGCACCTAGCACTTTCATGAGATTGATGAATCATGTCCTGCGTAACTACATTGGAATTTTTGTGGTTGTTTACTTCGATGACATTTTAGTCTATAGTCGAAGCTTAGAAGAGCATGTTGGGCACTTAAAATCTGTTTTGATGGTTCTTCGAAAGGAGAAGCTTTATGCTAACCTTAAGAAGTACACTTTTTGTACGGATCACCTTGTGTTTTGGGGTTTTGTTATAAGTGCAGATGGTATTAAGGTGGACGAAGAGAAGGTTAAGGCCATCCGCGATTGGCCGACGCCAACTACCATAGGCGAAGTGCGGAGCTTTCATGGACTTGCGGGTTTCTATCGGAGATTCGTGAGGGATTTTAGTACCATAGCCGCACCTCTCACCGAAGTGATCAAGAAGAGTGTTGGGTTTAAGTGGGAGGACGCACAAGAAAAAGCATTCCAAGCTTTGAAGGACAAACTCACCAATGCACCCCTTTTATCTTTACCGAACTTTCTTAAAACCTTTGAAATTGAGTGTGATGCTTCGGGTGTAGGTATTGGAGCTGTTTTGACACAAGAGAAGAGGCCCATAGCCTTCTTTAGTGAGAAGCTTGGAGGAGCTACCCTAAACTACCCGACCTATGACAAGGAGTTGTATGCGCTAGTTCGAGCCTTGCAAACATGGCAACACTATCTATGGCCCAAGGAGTTCGTCATTCACACCGACCATGAATCCTTGAAGCATTTGAAGGGTCAACAAAAGCTCCACAAACGACATGCTAGGTGGATGGAGTTCATCGAAACCTTTCCTTATGTGATCAAGTATAAGCAAGGTAATGAAAATATTGTTGCCGATGCTCTATCAAGAAGGTATGCCTTGATCTCTACTTTGGATGCTAAGCTTTTAGGCTTTGAATACATAAAGGAGCTCTATGAAACTGACTCGGATTTCCAAGATATCTTTAAAGCATGTGCTAAATTCGCTCATGGAAAGTATGTAAGGCACGACGGGTTTCTTTTGTTTGAAAATAGATTATGCGTACCTAACTGTTCGATGCGAGAATTGTTAGTTAGGGAAGCCCATGGCGGAGGATTGATGGGACATTTTGGGATCACTAAGACCTTGAAGGTGATGCAAGAACACTTCTATTGGCCGCAAATGAAAAGGGATGTCTAGCGGATATGTGGAAGATGTGTCACTTGCAAACAAGCCAAAGCAAAGGTACAGTCCCAAGGTTTGTATATGCCCTTACCGATTCCTGAACAACCGTGGGTCGATATATCTATGGATTTTGTGCTTGGATTGCCTAGGACTAGGACTAGAAAGGATTCCATCTTTGTGATTGTGGATAGGTTTTCAAAAATGGCTCATTTCCTTGCATGCCATAAAACTGATGATGCGTCTCATATAGCTGATTTATTCTTCAAAGAAATTGTTCGCTTGCATGGAATGCCTAGGACCATTGTTAGTGATAGAGATGCTAAATTCTTGAGCTACTTTTGGAAAACAATGTGGTCTAAGCTAGGGACTAAACTGCTATTTTCAACTACTTGCCACCCTCAAACTGATGGACAAACCGAAGTAGTGAATAGGACCTTGTCTACTTTGCTACGCACCTTGATTAAGAAGAATTTGAAAACTTGGGAAGAATGCTTGCCACATGTTGAATTTGCGTATAACCGAGCTACACATTCCGCTACCAAGTTTTCACCGTTTGAAATCGTTTATGGATTTAACCCTTTGTCTCCTTTGGATCTAACCGCTTTGCCTATGAGTGAAAGGACTAACTTAGATAGAAAGAAGAAAGCTGAAATTGTCAAACAGATCCATGAAAAGGCCAAGCGCAACATCGAGGAAAGGACGAAGTCGTATGCAAAGCAAGCCAACAAGGGCCGACGTAAGGTGACCATTGAGGAAGGAGACCTCGTGTGGGTGCACTTGAGGAAGGATAGGTTTTCAGTCGAGAGGAAATCCAAGTTGATGCCTAGAGTGGATGGCCCATTCCGAGTCCTAAAGAAGATCAACGACAATGCTTATCAACTAGACCTCGAAGGGAAGTATAATGTTAGTTCAAGTTTTAACATTACTGATTTGCTTCCTTTTGTTGCAGATGATCCGGATTTGAGGACAAATCCTTTTGAAGAGGGAGGGGATGATGTGATCATGGAAGAAATGCGGCCCACACTTGAATACAGGGGTAAGATAACCGTGCCGAGTGGACCAATGACACGATCAAGGGCTAGGAAGCTTGGACATACAATCACCACACTACTGGACCGCATAGGACCAACTATCATTCCGTCCGGAGACATGGAGCCTAAGAACCTCTTGGTTGCTCGAATGGACTAAGTCAAGAGGGGCTCGTTTGTAATCTTTTTCCCGACCTTTGGTTTTATCCCACTGGGTTTTACAAAGGGGGGTTTTAATGAGGCAAACGGTCCACAAGACAACCAAACCCAATAAGAGGAGGAGAATAAAATTCGGCCCATAGGAGAGCTTTCCTTAGGCCCAAATTAGTTTAGGGTTTTACTTCTTTTAGGATAAGTAGCTAGGGTGGCCGAAATTAGAGGGAATCGACCTTTTTACAAACTTGTGTGCTAGCCACATTGTTCTTCTTGTTCATTGAATGAGAAATTGATTGTTGGTGTGTCATATCCGGCAATTGAATCTTGGTGCGTCATATCCAAGGTTCAAGCTTTGGAATCTTCGAGTGCGTCATATCTTGGAGAATCCATTGTGGAGGTATCAAGGTCTTGTCGCTGCCTTTGTGTGATCCAATCGATCCATCATTCATCCATCATCTATCCTCGTATATTCTAGTCTCGGCAGAATCGTATCCAGGAGGACCGACCTTACCAAAATTGGTCTAGAAGACGGAATACATATCTGAATTCGACGAGCCCACCCATTCCAGAAAGAGGACTCAATTATCTGCGACTTTAGTATTCATCACTCGGATCAATTCGGAGCAGAGCTTCGCGGAAAAGGGAACCCTTTACAGAGTCGGAATTCTGACAGCAGTATTACGAGCCTTGGGAGAATCGTATCACCACCTACCCTCGAAAGTGCCGACTCCTGGAAGATCGTATCAAATAGGTTGATTAACATACAAGGAAGAATATGACATGGGAAGGAGCTGAATTATGAAAGAAAGGATAGGTTGGAATAGATTGAATAACAGACGGTGACATAGGCTGAGATATAGGTTGATAAGCAGAGTGATGAAATGACTGATGAAATGGCTGATGAAGAGGTTGATATACAGGTTGACATATGACAGGAGCATACATCAAAGGACTAGTTGCAGATGAAACAGACGGAGAAACTGACTGAGGTGCTTAATGTGGTTCAACAGGATCATCCCATTGTGAAGAACATAAATTCACATTAGGATGACTTACATTACCAGGATTTGTCACACCAGTAAAATTCACATTGAATCTGTGATAGCACCTATAGACCAGATGTACAAATTTCCTGCATAATTGACATTGAGGCCTGTTGCTTCCATAACCACGACCACTTCCTCTGCCATTGCCGAAGGTTTGTTGTGTTTGAGATTGAGAAACAGATGAATTTGCAGGAGTAGGAAGCACGCCTTCATAGTTGTTTTGCGGTATTGATGCATCAGATGATACAGATACAGTATTCTTGATCATTGAACTTTGATTCATAAGAACATTGGCAGTCAAAGTGTTGTCAAACAACAGGTCACCTTGTCTTGCTTCTACATCAAGCAAAACTGAACTAACAGCAGTCAGACCGTATGGATTTCTGCTAGCATGAATAACAGACACAACACTATCAAACTGTCCTTTTACTCCATTGAGGATTATAGGGATTTGCTGCATTTCTTTAATTGGATGACCACATCTTGCTAAACTATCACATGCCGATTGAATTAATGTCAAATAATCTCTCATAGATTGATGAGGGAGCCTTCTAACCTTAAGCCGATCATAGAGATGCATTATCCTTGTAGTTGATGAAGACGAGAAATCCCAGTGTAGCTTCTGCCAGATTGATGAGGTTTTCATGCATCAAATGAGTCTGATCTGTGAAGAAACCGATGCTAACATCCAAGATGCCAAGCAGTTGTCCTTCTGAATATACTTCTGATATTCAGGATTTGGTTCTTGTGTTCCTTCAGGTCCAGGTAAGGTAGGATGAATAATGACATTTCCGTATAAATGTGACTCAAGATTATGACCTCTGATTGATAGCAAAACCTGTTGACGCCATGACTGGAAATTTTCCTCTCCTTCTAGTACATACACTTTCTTGTTGAAGAAAGAAGATGTAACCTATTCCATTGATGTAACACAGAGAGATATGCCAGTCGCAAACAATCGCAAGCAACACAGAAAGAAGATTCGCAAGCAGATCACAAGCACGATAAGCAGATGCAGTAATCGAAATTGTAAAAAACTGAATCAAATATAACTGATTTGCAGGAACGAGATAGCTCTGATACCATGTTAGGAATCTTGAATCAAACGAGAAAGAAAACAAATAAAGCTTACTTGGAAGCTAAGAAATTTGAATGATCTTCGTTTCAAGTTAGTTAAAATAGTTACAAGCTAATCTATTTATAGACTACTGCTTTTCTATATTTACGAATCAGTCCTCATCACTAATTTCTAATAGATCCTCAAATCATATGTAATTATACATATGTCCTAACAGTCCTCACGAGGGTCAACCTCTGTCTCGATGGTCAGGGTTTCCCTTTGGTTCTTCTTGTGGAGGTAGTTCACATAACATTGGCGTGAGGATGGTTAATCACGTAGAACTTATCCGATCCCGTTCACCGTGGGGAACTTCATTTTTTTGTGGACTGTGGAGGCCACAATCTTATGAGGATTTATGGTGGTCCTCCCCAGGATGGCATTGTACGAGGTAGGTGCATCAACTACTAGGAAAGTGGCTGACACATTTATGCTCTTCCATCCTCCGCCCAAAGTTAGCGGCAAGGTTATAGCTCCCCGCGGATAAGTTGTTCTCCCAATGAAACCGATGAGGGGAAAGTCGACTCGCTTAAGATCTTTCTTGGATTTTCCCATTTTTTCGAACGCGTCCAGAAATAAAATATCTGTCGAGCTTCCTCCATCGACCAGAATTTTTTTTCATGTCGCATCCTTTTACTTCTGTTGTGATGACCAAGGCATCATTGTGCGAGGTCGTGATATGTGCCAGGTCTTCCTCAGAGAATGAGATAATGTAATCTTCTTAAGGCCGAGGTCTTTTTCCCAGTTGTACAGTTGTGGAGATTTGGGTGGCATATACCTCTTTTGCATTGAACCGTTCGACTCCGGCACCAAACCCTCTATCAATTAGGTTGATTACCCACTTGCCCTGGGATGGGCCAGATTGTTCTTGCAGAACTGGCGAGTGGGATCTACGTGGGGGCGTTCGACTTCGATCTCTACCAACCACAAATTCCATTAGCATGCTTCTCTGGATCAGTTTCTCGATGTCGCGCTTGAGAATACGGCAATCATCGGTTTTGTAGCCCTTAGCCTTATGGTAGCGGCAATAGCTTTCCGTTTTCTTACCCATTGGTTGGGCATTTTTTTCGGGGCATTGGTGGTCTTGCCAGGGATCTTCTTTCCATCTCAACTAGTACCGTCGAGATCTATATATTTAATGGCGTGAAATACTCAGGGACCCCTCAATGGCTTGGCCTAGGGGTTTCTGATCTGTTCTTTTCGCGCCCCTTCTTATCATTCATCTCTGTTTTACCATCGTGTTGGGCCTCTAAGATAACCCTTGGCGAGGTTGACAGGAGATTGGCTTCAGAATTCGCCCTTTCCAGGTCTATGAAACCTTTTGCTCTTACTGTCAGCTCCTCCATTGTCTCTGTTTGTTAAACATGGTAGTTGTTTCGCAGTTTTCTTAAGGCTTTATTGGACACATCGATCCCTCTATAAAAAGCTCAGAAGATCTCTCCATCCATGACTCAGTGGTCTATTTCTGTAACGTTTTTGTGAAAACGCCTGTAGAAGTCGGCCAAGGTTTCTCCTGGATGTTGTTTGACGGCGTCCAAGGCGACCACACTTTTTAACAATTGGCGTTCGCCCACATATCGCTCCAGAAATTTGCTATTTAATTCGGACCATGTCCCTATCGATCCTGCAGGGAGGCCGAAGAACCAAGACGACGCCGAACCCGAGAGGCTTGACAGAAATAATAGGGCTAAGTGATTTTCATCATTCAACTTACCCAATAAAGAAGCTTCAGCTTGTTGACCTGGATCACATGATCTCCTCTGCCACTATATTCAGGGATGGCTCTAGCATCCTTTGGTATTCTGACCACTACAAGGTCAGCGGTGAATGGATGGGTTGATCGCTCCCTGGAGGAAGTCATAACGGTTCCACGTTGTTCCTTGATCTTTTTGTTGATAAGCTCCTCAACTTGGCCAAAAGTGAATTGGGGTTGCTATTCTTCGGTCAGTTAAGTAATCGACGGATTGACAGAGTGAGTAACTGTCGGCAATTCGGTGGAGGCCGGAGGTAGGCACTTCTTGATGTCATCTCTTGGTCTTCTTGAGGAGCAGTGGCACGCGGATTTCCAGTTTCTGCTTCCTGTGGCCCCGCGCAACGAGGATCTTCATGAGGAGCAGGGGCTTGTCTGCGGGCATGGCCTATGATAGTTTCCAAGAGGGATAGCATATCTGCGGTTACCTGAATAGTTTCCCCAACCACTTGAACGGTTGGTCGAACTGGAATCTCAGTGGTGTTCGAAATAGGGGTCGGTCTTGAATTGTCGACATGCTCTTGCGTTGGTCCCGGGGGGACGACGTCAGGGATTGCCTGGATAGCAGGTTCTTGCTAGAGTAGTGAAGCGACGATTGGCATTCTGAGCTTGTTGACACGTTTCCGACAATTGTGGTGTGAGCGAGTCAACATGATTGTTTTTGCTCGTATTCCCATAGACAACGCCAAGTGTTGGGTCTGGGTTTCCCGGATGCTGACTTGGCAGTGAATGCCAATTGCTTGACGACCGCACGCTTTCGTCGGAACTCCGATGAACCTACAAGAAGGGGAGCGCAGTAGAGGGGGTGCCTCTGGGTCCCACTCCGATACTTAAATGAGTATACTGTGTGTATGAACTCAACACGTAATGAACGTATGTAAAGCAATAGTATTTATAGGGATGGAAGACCAAACCGTTACAGGCAACTGAATAGCTTTATGAATATTGTGCTGGTAAATATAAGGATAGCAGATATTACGGTTATTGCGTAATATTGCAGTTGCCTTATGTAATCTTTATACAATATATGCCCGATATACATGGGATATCATGGTTGTATATTCTGTGTCAATTTGTAGGACCAGAGTTGAGAGATTTGACTCTCTTGGCGAGCTCTCCTATGGCGAGTAGGAGGAGGTTTGGCCTTGGCCGATGGCGACCTAAAATAGGACTTTGGCGTCCACTTTAGTTTTGGGATTAGTGTTGGACCGATTTATGCATGTCAGCTTACCTGTACTGTGGGTCGGCCCACTTCTGAATGATGTGGGTTTTATCCCCCTGCAAAGTTATTGGAATTTTGAGGTCTTGCCCGTATTGGGCTGTCAATATCGATACCCAACAAGATACATGATTTTACTATAGGGACGAGTTCATAATTAAAATGTCCAAATAAGCCCCCACAAATGATAACACAGAAATTTGAGAATCCAATACCATGAGAATATTGTCCAACTCAAGCTCTGTTCATGCACGATAACGTAGCGTTCGACAACATAGTCAAATTAGAGTTTCTAGTGCACAAATACGAGTAGAGTGTAAGTTCTTCATGCAAATTTAATATTTTAAAAGGTTTGAGGAGTAGAAAAATTGGTAGCTTTTGGTGACAAGAGATGTAAAACTTAGAGCAAATAAGTATGTGTTATATGCAGTGTTATCAGAACCGGACCGATGGTCCAACCGGGTCTGATCGGGAACCGGACCCCTATCCGGTTTGGTTCAGCTAAAATACCAAATTGCATATCAACAGTGTTTGAATTGGTGTGAATCGGGCGGTTTTGCAAAAAATGGACGATTTCCTGTTTATTTTTTTGGTATGATTTTTTTTAAAACAGACCAATCAGTTTTTTTCACTTTAAACCAATTGGTTTTCGTTTTTTTTTAATGATTTTTGTGTGTTTTGAGACTATGTAGTTTGAGACAATTATGTATGTGTTTGAGACTATGTAGTTTGTAACTTTGTATTTTCAGTTTTTTTTTTTACTTACGAACAGTGAACCGCACACTGAACCGGGTTGGATCGGACGAACCGGTAACCGACCCCCTCGCAGGTTCGAGGGTCGGTCCGATTTAGATAATACTGGTTATATGTTCGCTCAATTTGGGGTTCAATTCACCCAAATGTATATTTGAGTTTGAATTTAACTCCACAATGCAGATTTTTATTGAATTCGAACACACATCTTTATATTGGGGATGTATTTAGTGTTGAAGGTGATATGAAAAAGAACAAGAGAAACAAATTGTCATTTTAATATATTTAATGAATGAATAGTTAACAACTTTTGCATTTAAATTTTTTTATAATTAAAGGATTCATGGAAGAACACTTTTAAATATTTTGATACATTTAACAACATTCAAACGTCTAAACACATTTGAGGCTATTTACCCATAATAGAATTTGTAATGTGTATTTTTGGAAGCAAATATATTTTATTTCACTTGCTACATAATAACACGTGATTGATTAATTGTATACTCTTAACTCTCCTTTTTATTTTTATATTTGGGTTGAGTTTATTATTGTTTCACTTATAAATACCCGCTTCCTCTTCCATTTACAAACAACCACCATCTTCCTTTCTCCACACCTCCACACCACTTAATAGTAGTTTCTCAAGTCTTAATATAATGTTCTTCAATAATGAAAAGGAGACAAATGCTCAAATGGAGCCTTGGATATAAAATTGAATAGAAGGAAAAGTAGATTCGAAAAATGTTATCACCAAGGTCTTAGAATATTGTAGGACAAATTACCTATTTGGTCGCTTGTATTGGTATCGCGACTCTTTGGTTTAATTTTGTTCTCTTTAGTTTACGTTTGGTTGATAATGTGACTTTGTCGTTACAATTCTACTATTAGTGATTTTTTATAAGATAAAATTTCAAAAATATTCTTCTACTTCTTATAATGTTAAAAAAGTAGATTGTCGAAAAGATTAAATAGTTGAATGACGATGTGACTAAATAGTCACGTCCTGAAACGAATCGACCTGAAACGAATCGAATGATCATTTAACAATGTTAAAAAATATAAATAAATAAACATTCATATTTGATAAATATAATTGACCTATGAAATAGTTTGCCTAATTTTTTAATTTTGATTTTATAAGTTTTATTTGTGAACTCTATTTCAAGTTAGTTTAATTACAAATACTTTTAATGTGACTAGAAAGAAGTTGTTTCGGTCAACCCAGTTCAGCCAAAATTTACACCTCCATCAATTTTGTAACCGCACCTCTCTCTATATCTCTTTCATTTTAGGAGGAAAACTTACCTTCCAAAGTCCAAACCAATTACCGTCGCTTCTGCTTCTTCTCCCTCCTACCCGTGACTCATAAAACCCCACAACTGCCACTACTCTTTCCCTCTGTCTTCAACCAACCAAATTCACACAACAGAAGGCCGAGGAAGTAGTAGCCATTACTGGCATCACAATGAAGGATCTCTCTCTTTTATGCATTAGCCTCATGTCATGTCTCTTCTACGGTGTAGACGCCGGACATGACTACGCCGACGCCCTCTCCAAGTCTATCCTATTCTTTGAGGGACAGCGTTCCGGCGTCCTTCCCCAGGAACAACGCATTGACTGGCGCGCCAATTCCGGACTCAGCGATGGATGGACATACAAGACAGACCTCACAGGCGGATATTACGACGCCGGAGATAATGTGAAGTTCGGTTTCCCGATGGCATTCACAACCACGCTGCTCGCGTGGACGGTCATAGAATTTGGAAGCTCCATGCCGCCCACGGAGATGAGGAATACACTCGTATCAATCCGCTGGGCCACCGATTATCTCCTCAAGACAGTCTCTCAACCCAACAGAATTTTCGTTCAGGTAATCAGCTTGTTGGTCTCCACCAGTGATACTCTCAACTCAAGAATAATGTATTAGAGTTTATTACACTAGATCGAAAAACAAACAAACTGCTATTGTAGGGCCTCATTACGATTGTAGAGTAAAATGAAGAACTCAGAACAGTTCGACTTCCGTGAACCGGGTGTAAACAAATAAGTGTAACCCAATAGCATATTAAATTGTGTCAAAAAAAACAGCATATTAAATTGTGTCAAAAAAAATAGCATATTAAATTGTATGGTTAAATAAAATTTAAATTAACCTTTTTAGATAATTTTTAAGATGCAATAATTTGCAAATTCCGTTCATCCTTTCATTAATGTTTAATGGGGAAACTTTAAAAGTTACAAAAAAACTCCAATTGTTTTTTGTATGATGTAAAATGATTTCAACTTTTATATAAAAAAATTATAATAGATAATTTAAATTTAAATATATATAACATATTATGTTATAAAGAATAAAATAAATAAAGGTAATAGCAACACAAAATGAATATAATTTTTTTAAATGAACTTAGACCTAGGATAGCCTCGTACACTTCTCGTTTTAACCATCTTGACTATTTTCCATTTTCAATTACCTTTTATTTCATGTTTTTTTAATTTTTTATAAAAAGAATATGTTGAAATTATATATTTTGTTTTAGAATTTTACTTTTGATATTTATTGCTCATAATTAATTTACCTTGATTATTTTTATAACATATATTGGTTCATATTCAACTTCAGAAAATCATTTTTTATATAATTTTACATAAAATTTGAGATGGATTTAAAACAAATTTGTCACTTCTTTGTAATATTTTAAACTTTTTCCTAAAATTTGACAATGTTAACAAATTGCATGGATTTATTGCATGATTCTGTTACAAATAATATTCCAACAGATTCAACTAATCTGTTGAATGGAATGTGGTTTGGGAGATACTACTCGACAAGCGATTCAACTCCAAATGTCGTCTATGATCTGAAAATTGATTGAGAATCATATTCTCATCTGTCCATTTTATTCATTTTATTAATCTATTCTTTGTAGTCTCCAAGTAGTCTTGTCCTTGCATTGGTAATCCACTTCGTTTTCTTGAAGTCCAATGTCTCTCATCAAATAAAAATGAATGTAGTTGGAGGAAACTCAATGCTGATTGACATCCTGTCGTTGCATTCTGAATTGGTATTTAGTTAATGATTCATAATATATATATATATATATTGTAATGATAAACGCTTATGTATTAATAAACTCTCTCCCTGGAATGTGAATGTATCACGTGAATGTAGGAATGAAACTCTATTACTAATGTCACGGGGCAGGTGGTTGGTGTTGTTTTACTGTTTTACTAATGTCATGATAGGTGGGTGACCCCAACAAAGACCATAACTGCTGGGAGAGGCCAGAAGATATGGACACCGATAGAACTGTTTATGCAGTTGACGCACCCAATACCGCCTCCGATGTTGCAGGAGAAACCGCTGCAGCCCTTGCTGCCTCATCCATGGCTTTTCGGTTGTCTGACCCCGGCTACTCAGAAACCCTATTGAGAGTTGCCATCAAAGCCTTCGAATTTGCAGACAGCTATAGAGGAGCTTACAGTGACAATGCCTATATCAGGGAGGGAGTTTGCCCCTTTTATTGCGACTTTGACGGATACCAGGTACATCTCTTCTTTCCACAAAACATACACATGTTCTATTAAAATATTGTAAAAACAAATACAATTGCTCTCTGCCCTGTTGCAGACAGATTGTGATCAGTGTGTTGAAGCATTCAATTCAACCTGCGTCATAGATTTGGTTGGTTCATACCGTAGGATAGGATAACCGTAGGATAGGATAGACTACTAAACAAGCGCAGATGTAGAAGAAATCCTTCCTACTAGCTACTTCAACTGTGAGCAGAGCATTGAATTCAGTACCTAAATGTTTTTCTTTATGTTACAACATACATACCCTGATGTCCCGACGGTTTGATTAGGACGAGTTGTTATGGGGAGCAGCATGGCTTAGAAGAGCAACGCAAGGAGACGAGTACCTAAACTACATCCAAGACAATGGAAAGACACTTGGGGCGGATGACAATATCAACGAGTTTGGTTGGGACAATAAGCATGCTGGGATTAATGTCCTCGTATCCAAGGTAAGTAGGGTTAAATAGCTAGCTAGCTACGAAACAACCTCACCGCTCATCGGATCTACTGACGATACTCTCCCTCTTCCATAAATCAATACGACCTTCTCCTTTCAGGAATTCTTAGATGGGAACATGTACACTCTGGAGTCATACAAAGCATCAGCAGACAGTTTTATGTGTACTCTCATCCCTCAGTCAACATCCTCCCACATAGAGTACACTCCAGGTGGACTCATCTTCAAACCTGGTGGCAGCAACCTTCAGCATGCAACATCCATTGCGTTCCTTCTAATCATCTACGCCAACTATCTCCAACGGACTTCCCAGTCTGTTAACTGTGGCACTGTCAGCGTGGGACCTTCATCCCTTCGACAGCAGGCGAAGCGACAGACAGACTACATCCTTGGCGACAACCCCAAGGGCATGTCTTACATGGTTGGGTATGGAGACTACTACCCCAGACGCATACACCATCGTGGATCATCCCTCCCGTCCATCAAGGAACACCCTCCATTCATTGCCTGCAAGGAAGGATCCA
This sequence comes from Chamaenerion angustifolium, assembly GCA_946814005.1. Classification (NCBI taxonomy): domain Eukaryota; kingdom Viridiplantae; phylum Streptophyta; class Magnoliopsida; order Myrtales; family Onagraceae; genus Chamaenerion; species Chamaenerion angustifolium. Next base: position 22,006,087 of record OX328272.1, read on the forward strand.
TCTATTTCAACTCATCGGAACCCAATTCAAATGTGTTAGTTGGGGCCGTGGTTGGTGGACCCGGCGAAGATGATGCTTACGAGGACGACAGGGCTGATTTCAGAAAGTCCGAACCAACTACCTATATTAATGCTCCCTTCGTTGGGGTACTTGCTTACTTTGCAGCAAATCCTACCGAACCCAACCCAAACCGACCTGACCAATAAAATATACACGTTTGTACAAGGAAAAGGACTGTATCAGGGTCGGTATAATTACTTCTTTCTTTTGTATTAAGAAAATGCGGGCCTAGCTTTCTAAAGCAAGAGAAGCACTAGGAAAGATGTAGATGTCTCTCGTCTCGGGTTGAACCCCGCTAGGGAAGAGGCTAAGATAGACTGTGATACCGCACTATATAGCTTAGAGGTGCCTCTTGATATAGTTATCGTGTACGATACAGCCCGGTCAATTGCCCTTATCTGCAAACTGTAACTGGGTTCAAGAATCAAGATATTCTGCAAACTACATGTAATTGGGTTCAAAAATTAAGAATTTGATTCAGTCTGATCCAAACGCCGCTGTTCCCACTTTTTCACTTAATTATTATTTTTTTATTTTATATTTCCAATAAAAAAATTAGTTTAAAAAATTCGTATTTTTTTATTTTAATTAATTAATTATTCATGTCATTTTTCATCCATATTTAATAAAAAGATTACCGAATGTAGTAGTAATTTACCCTTGCCCAAAAAGTATAAATAGTAAAAATTAAAAAGTCAAATTAAATAGGTATTTATAAAATGCATAAAATTTGGGTAATAATTTGGATATTAGAAAGGCTTTGGAAAAAAAAAGAATGGATGGAAGACCAACTTATTACGTAATGTGCATATGTCCTCTCTTGTTGGAGAGAGAAATAGAGATGAGTGCAACAACGACAACGGTCGGTTACCTGTCTCGGAGGGCGACCCAGAAACAGAGTTATTATCCTTTACCGACGTGCCCTCATGGATACACTCAACTAGGTGGTACATAGTCACCTCTTCTACTGAGATGTACTCTCGATCTCTCAATCGCTCTCTCTGAGATGCTCTTCTGACTCCCAATTTCCTCAGGTTCACCTTCGACCTATTGTTTTTGTTTGTTGCTCAATTTTCTTTTCCAAGACTCTCTTTTGCGCGAAAGATTCGATGCCAACAAGAATGTGCTACTTTTCAGCTTCTATTGCTTGATTTTTGGATGACCTTTTTTTCTCTCTTTCTTTAATGTGATCTGTTACTTTCGTTGTTATTTTCTTCGACTAGGAGATTCGACTGACATTGCTAGTTGGAAGTGATGGATATCAGGCGTCAACCCCCCATAGATGTCGCCCTGACCCCTTAGAGGTCGCCCAACGCCCTTGGCACCCTTGGGGACAAAAGAGGCTGCCCGACACCCAAAGAGGTCGCCCACCGCCTAAAAAGGTCGCCCGTTGCCCATATAGGTCGTCTGTGGCAGAAAGAAGTCGCCCGACGCCCAAAGAGGTCGCCCGATGCCCAAAAAGGTCGTTCGACGTCCCTTCACCCTAAGAGGTTGCCCATCGCCCAAAGAGGCGATGCCCAAAGAGGTCGCCCGACGCCCAAAGAGGACAAGCGACACTCATGGTGTCCGAAGAGGTTGCCCAACGCCCAAAGATGCCCTCTCCACCCTTAGAGGTCGCTTGTTGCCCAAAGAGGAGGTAGACGCCCAAAGAGGATGTCTGTTAGGTTATAAGTGTGTCACACACTTATGTTTATGTGTCATTTTGCAATTATCGCTAGTTATAGGGACCATCTTGCAATTATGTTGTTCCTAGTTTCTGTTGCTTTCTCTATATATGTCTACAGTGTAAGGGACAAGTAACTATCTAATTCTGATTTCATTTCTGTAGTGTTTATCTTTGTCTCTGTTCATTGTTCTTCCTCTTCTCCTTTCTTCTTCTTCTTCTTCTCCCTAAATCCAACCTAATCTATAAATGTCGACATGGTATTAGAGCTAAATCGAGCCTGAATCCTAAACGCAGTCTTGTTTCTTGCTCGATTTCATGGAAGAAACATCACCTGCCTTCGCCAACAAGAAAGTAGTTCATTTGGTCGGTGAAGAAAACTTCAGTCATGGAAGCAGTAGGTCTTGCTGTCAGTTCGAGGCTACATCCTCGAAAATCATATCCATGGGATGAACATACCTCAGTTCCTGGAGGATGAGACAGGAGCTGCCATACCAAACCCTGCGTATGCAAAGTTTCTTCAGCAAGACAGCTCCCTGGCTTCATGGCTTTTGGCGTCAGTATCCTCACAGGTCAGTAGAGGTTTAATAGGTTGTATGACAGCTGCTGCTATATGGCAAAAACTGCACCGTGATTTTTCCTCATCCTCAACCACTAGGATTATGCATCTGTATGATAGACTCAAAGTTAGGAAGCATGTCCTTCAGTCTATGCGTGACTATCTCACTGAGATACAAACCACATGTGATAGTCTAGCTAGTTGTGGTCACCCAATAGAAGAAATGCATCAGATATTGATAGTCTTAAATGGTGTTAAGGGTCAGTATGATAATGTGATAGCTGTTATTCATGCCAGTCAAAACCCTTACACCATTGCCTCTGTGATTTCTGTTCTGCTTGATGCTGAGTATAGGCAGTCAGATTTGTTGTTTGATGCGAATGTTTCTGTCAATGTTGTTGCTGCTAAGATACCCACTGCTGCTAAACCTGTCATTGCTTATGTGGAAAGTAGTTCAGGGGTAAAGGACAGTATGTCTGTGATGCCTGCCAATATTGGTCTGCTACCCACACCACAGCACTACCCTCCTACACTTGGCAGTCAGCAGCTTGGTAGGGGCAGGGGTCGTGGCCGTGGTTTTTGAAATAACCGGCTTCAGTGCCAGTTATGTGGTAAGTTTGGCCACCTGGTGCACAGATGCTTCCACCGGTTTAATGTGCACTTCACAGGGGGCACATACCCAAATTCCACATCCTCAGCACCCTCTGCTAACCTTGCCTCCTATGACTATGAACCTGACCCTTTCTCGCACCAACAACCATCATCACCACAATCCCATTACCCACAGCCTCAAGTGAACAAATCTCAAGTTCATCATCCATCTGCTTAGACCAACACTATATCCCTTCCTACTGCTCAGTCTCACCAAATGCTGCAATACTCACCACACTCTGTGTCACCATATCCCCATCCTACACCACTCATCTATCCTTATATGATGTCTCCTCCCTGCTTTGTTAATCCAGCTCCTCCATACTATGCATTCCCTAACCCACAGCTCCCAGCAGCCAATGCCTTACCTCAGCCTCCATCTCAGGCACCCTTCCAGGCAAACCTGGTCAGTGGCTCAAACACAACTTCAACTGATGGAGGCTTGTTCCCTGACTCTGGAGCTATGAACCACCTGACTAATGCTAAGCCTTGTCCACACATGTCATCTCCATACTCTGGCCCAGGTAAGGTTAGGTTCTAGTTGTTAATGTCTCTTCACATAAACTTTCTGCAATTGGTTCTTCATCCTTACCTTCCTCTGGAAAACAACTTGTTCTTAATAACATGCTTTATACACCTGCTGTTACTAAAAATCTTGTTTCTGTATCTCAGTTTTCAAAGTATAATCAGGTTTATTTTGAGTTTCATGCGATACACTGCTTGGTTAAGGACTCCATCTCCAACTGTGTGTTGTTCAAGGGGTTTGAATTAGGGGGTCTATATCGTATTGACCTGTCTAGTTTTCAATCTAGCAATAATAGAGTTATAGAGTCTGTTGATGTTTGTCCAGACCAGTGTCTGAGTCTTCAAAATGACTTTTAGTCCTTTTGTAATAATGCGGTTTTACCTGCAGAAACTTCGAGTTTTCAAGTGAATGATAATAACAACTCTCAGTTTATGATTACTCATGTTTCTTCTGAATATGTTTATGATGTTTTTGATGACTCTCCTTCTACTATCTGCTCTACTAATCAGTCTACTTCTGTTTTACCTGACTTTGAGTTCAGTTGTTTTATTTCTACACTCAAGACCACTGGCTCATCAAATATGTGTCACATGCGATTGAGTCACCCCTCTAAAAACATTCTTGTTAATTTCCTTAGGCTTCAAAATCTTCCCACTAACCATGTTTCTTCTGAGTGTGCTGCATGTGCAGTTGGGAAGAGCAAATCCCAACCCTACTCTTCCTCAGACACCATCTACTCTCATCCTCTGGAACTGGTACAGGTAGACTTATGGGGACCTGCCCCTTTCTCCTCTAGCAACAACATTTACTACTTAAGTATTGTTGATGCTTTCAATCGTTATACCTAGATTTATTTCTTACATCGCAAATCTGATGTTGCTAAGGTATTTTGTGAGTTTCATGTGTTGGCAGAAAAACAGCTTGGAACTAAACTTAAGGTTGTTCTATCCGATGGAGGAGGTGAGCTCCACTTTCTTGCTTCGTATCTTCCTCAATTTGGAATAGTTCATAGGGTGACTTGTCCATACTCAAGTCAGCAAAATGGTATGATGGAGCGTAATCACCGTCATATTGTTGAGCTTGGACTCACCCTCCTTTCTCAATCATCTGTCCCACTTCACTACTCTGGACAAATGCATTTTTCACGTCTATTTTTCTTATTAACAGACTACCCTCCAAACTCCTGAACAATTGTTCCCCTCATGAACTCATTTTTCGTTCCAAGCCTGACTATTCCTTTGCGAGATGGGTTTGACCCAAGGGTCGATGTTCCACTCACGAGTAATGATAGAAAACGACAATGCCAAACATATCACTGGGGCATCATGTGAACAATTCCTTGAATTTTATAAGGAGTTGGGTCAATGTTTCAGCTTGTTCCTTAGGAAGCAACGCTCTTATTTTTCACCTTTTTTCCAGGCCCGTCTATTTTCAATTCTATCAATTCATCCACCGACGATGGGGAACGACCAACCTCCCTAGGATCTTCACTTGTTTGAATAGAAAGTGCTTCCCTCTAATTACGATGTTTGAGGGTGTTGACATAACAATGCCTAGATGTAGTTTGGTCACCCTGATTTCCCTAATCGCATGGGGAGTTGAGAACTTCATTTTCTAGTGGCACGTTGAAACCACAATCTTATTGGGGTTCAGTGTTTTTCGTCCCAAGGTTGCATTATATGAATTGGGAGCGTCGACCACTATGAAAGTAACCTCTATCCTTAAATCGTTCAACCTTCACCAAACACTATTGTTAGGCAAACACACTACGGCAAGGAGTCATGATAACGACTGAAAACTTTAACGGGTCATTAATTGAGTTGTTAAATTTTCAGGTCTCAATACAAATGGAGACGTGATGGGAAGTCTCACAGGATTTATCACGACTCAAATTTTAAGAGTCGTGGAAATTAACGGCTCAAATGAAAAGTGCCGCCAAAATAATTATGGCGACACTTATATTGAGCCGCGGAAAAGACTTTTTCTTTTTTTTTTTTCCTTATTTTCGGTGGCTCATATAAACAACCGCCAAATATTAAAAAAAAATCTTTGCGACTCCATAAAACGAGCCGCCAAAATTAAAGGGTTAAATACCAAATAGCTACCTGGACTTTGGATGTTTTGCAACGAGCTACCCGAACTTTGAAAATTCAAAACGGACTACCTCAACTTTGAAGAAGGTGCAAATAGCTACCTTCGTCCATTTTTCGTCAATTTTCGTCGGAAAATCGTCGAAAATTTGTTGGAAAGTCGTCGGAAATTCGTTGGAAATTCGTCGGAAATTGGACGGAGGTAGCTATTTACACCCTTTTCAAAGTTGAGGTAGCCCATTTTGAATTTTCAAAGTTCGGGTAGCTCGTTGCAAAACGTCTAAAGTTCAGGTAGCTACTTGGTATTTAACCCAAAATTAAATTAAGTTTTATATTTGGCGACTCTTTATATGAGCCACAAAAAAAAGGATAAATTTTAATCGCAACATTTTTCTTTTCAGACGTGAGAATTATTTTTAAAAATAACTAATTTAGACTATAATTATAATCATACAACCTGTATAGTTTAGATCAACCCAAAATCTGTATTTTTGCATACAATACATTACATATTCGTAAGTTTGATTCATTAATTTAAAAATATAATATGTTATAGTTGTTCATTCCTAAAACACCGAAGAAACAATCTCTAACATCATCAGCTAAGGCGATTCATTTGATTGATCATTATCTTGACTTTCACCTAAAATCTCCACATGAGTACGTAACAATGTTGCATCGTCCCGTTTCTTAGATGTTGAGTTAGATGGAGTTGGTTTAGTACAACTAACAGAATGCCCTCTGTCACTGCCATCACCATCATTGTAACTATGAGAACCTGGATGTGTGTTTGACAAGTTCCTTCCAAGTAAAGATAAGGTAAAATACACTTATGATATAATGGTGAACATAGTGTTAAATAATACAAAATAACACTATATATTGGACACAAGGTAAATTGCAAATAATAATTTATATTCAACATACTGTATGAAGTACAAAATGTAAAGTAGAACTCATTCTCCAACATCTTCTCTAATCCAACGATGATTATTAAGTTCATCAACATCTAAAATAAGATAAGGCATACACTGCCCAGAATCATCATCTTCAGTTTTTCCCATATCAAATGTGTCTCTTGGCTTCATCTCCACAACCAAGTGTCAATCCACATTTTTGGGATCCACATTTTTTTGTATCTTACATATTTGTTACAAGAACTTGTACAAAAAAATTAAATCGACTTAACGAGAAGCTTTGTTACTAGATCAGATCAATGGTCAAAAAATTCAAATCGATTTAACAAGAAGCTTTGTTACAATGACAACAGCTGGTCACAACCACCAATCCATTTTAACATTTCACACACGTATTCTCTCATAGTTTGTAGTGTGACTTTAAATGCACAAATTGCTAGCCTAGCAGATTGAAGACCCACATTGATAGACGTTGAATCGACATCAACGATGATTAGATAAAGGGAGAAGGCGACAAAGGCACGGGGTTTGAGGAAAACGTCGAGGAGCCAAAGAGGGGTGTTTTGGGCATTAAAGCAGTTCTGAAAGAGGAGCGCGAAAACCTTACATGGAGAGAAGGATCTGGAAGTTGATGGGAAACGAGAATGGCAACAAAGGATCTTATTAAGAGTTGGTTGGGAAGCGAGAAAGTGAAGAGTGGGAAAAAGAGTTTTGAGCAGTTTTTTTTCCTTTTCTCCCTATTAATTTTTTTTTTGCCAATAAAAAATTTCTCATTCCACAAACTTAGTCTGAATATAAATGACTGTCCAAAGACAGTAACCGAAAAAGAGAAGTTGGGGTCTCGCGACCCAATCCGATTGCCCCCCCCCCCAATATGCCCTATTTTGCTATCCAATCCACACAAGAATTCACAGTTATGGGTATGGCCACCCATGACACCTTTTCTAAGGGCCTGGCCAACTCTAAAGCTTTCGACAAAATTGAATCCATCCTCCATGAGAAGTCAGTCTTCGGAGGTGATTAATGACTGCAGCCGCGTCCGACTCGATGACCACATTGTGCCACATATTAGAAGCCGCAAGTCTGACTCCTTCCAATATGGCCCTAGCTTCAAGCTCCTTCACCGAGTTTCCTACAAGCTTGTCTTGCCACCCAGCCAGAAGGCGACCTTCGTGGTCCTTAGCTAGGACACTTATACCTCATTGCCCGGTTGTCGAAATCTAATCCGCATCACAGTTAATCTTTATCTCTCCCTATGTTGTTTTTTTCCAACCATGAACCGAGACCTGGCGTGCCGACTTTGAAGTCTGCGTGGACTGCATCTCTCTCACCACTCTACTTATCTCTTGCATTATGATTTCGACGTTCCGGACTTTGTTTTCAAAAGCAAGCTTGCATCTCAATTTCCAAATCATCCAGCTAGTAACCATGCACAATCTCCACCTGTTTTCCCTATTGGATCTGCTCCCTCCTGTATCCAGGCTCCATCTTTTGAGCCACTCCTCCACTGAAAAATCCCCTACATCATCCAAGTTCAAACCAAATAGACGTTACCATATTTGCCTCGTCCATGAACATCCCATCAACATGTGTTCCCTTGTCTCCATGGCGTCACATGCTGGGCATATCGTCGAGACTTGTAAGCCCTTCAGAAACAGGTTTGTTCTTACTGCAATGGAGTTTGAGACCAACTTCCACATGAAAGATGTAATCTTTGGCCACACTGATGTCTTCCAAATGGTCTGCCAAATGTTTCCATCTCCGTTTTGGACATTCGGATGGTTGGTCTCATTCCTGGGTCGCTAGAAACTGCGGAGGCAATGATATGCAGAGCGGTCAAATATGCCTCCATTCTTGGTGTGTGGCCATCGTATGATATCACTTCGGTGGTTTATGGGGATTGTTATCTACAGTGCATCATCTGCATCCTCCTGGTGGACAGCTCCATGTACCATGTCCTCTCTCAACAGGTCAGGTGGCGCCCATAATCTATCCATTTGGCTACCCTGGTGTTCTCAAACTGACGGCTTCGGCTTCTCTTAAAAATATATATTTTTACTCGTCAAAACGAGTTCTTAAGCATTTCGGTATTTTGATAGCGGCCCGCCAGGTTAGGCGGTTCATAGTCTGATCGGGTCCGCTCTGATATAACTGTTCCGACCCAATAGGGCGACTCGCCCGAACCGTAAATGGAGCGATTTTTCCTCCCGGTCGACGATATTTTTCACGTGGAGAACGAGACGGGCAGGGAGAGCAGATTATCAGAGACGGAAGGAAGCTCTCTGTAGAAGACGAAGATCGCTTTTGCTCACCAGATCCACGCCGCACCAGAACCAATCCGACTATGTCTTCAACCTTCAGCGGCGATGAGACGGCACCCTTCTTCGGCTTCCTTGGGGCAGCTGCTGCTCTTGTCTTCTCTTGTAACATCTAACCCTAGGCTCGGTTTCTTCTCTTATATTTGAATTCTGTTCTCTCACTTCCTTTCCTGATCTGATATGTTTGAATCTATGATTATGCAGTATTTAATCTAGAATCATTTGATTTTACATTCTTGTGCTGCTTACGCGTTGAATTTGTGATATCCATGACACTTAATCGAGATTTATTCAGATATACACTATAAATTTTTTGATACGGCCCAATATGCCGAGGGGGTGGTGAAGAAGAAGAGACAATACATAAAAGAAATGGAAGAAGGAAAGATAGATAGAATAGGAAGGAGAGTACAAGGGACCAGACAGAGAAGAGGGAGAGTAGAAAGCAGAGACTAGAAGACAATTTGATTTTCATTCATAATCATCTTCATAGACATTACCCATATATATAAGAATATATCAGATCCTACAGCTATATATGCCCTATTAGGCCATTTTACTTCTAGCCCAAGTAATTCTACTAATTTAAACAATGACCCGTATCATTACTCCCCCTAGGCAACGAACTTGTCTTCAAGATCGAGGTCTGAAGCTTGTGTTCAAATCCATCCAAAATATGCTTTTGCAGCACATGCTTCAGGACGGGCAACATAGAAAACAACATTTTCAAGCATTAATAGCTTATTTCCACAGCAAATGGGCAGGGCACCACCATTGCCACCCACCCCATAACAGTTGAGACAATGGGAACCTTTCAGCCAAACATAATCCTCACGTTATGAGCGATGACTTCACCTTCGCCTAGTTCCTCAGATTTGAGATCCCTTTGCTGACCGATGAACATATAGCTTTCTCCATCAATAGTTTCTATTCAAGTAACAAGAGTTGAATCATACTTCTTCACTCCTTTGATTACTTGCTTCCTACTTGGTTCTGGTGACCATCCAACATCCCAAACGGTGAAGCAGATGTCCTTATATTCAACAACAACGTCCAACTTGTTGGTTCGACCCTTGTGGTTTTGGTGCTCCATAGCTGGCGCTAGCGGGAAAGAATGACGAGGTGCGATGGTCCAGTTGTGAGGGAGGGTTGGGATTCACATTCCTCTCCGTCATTTCATCGAACATCTTGTGGACTCCTCTCAGTCATTTCATCAAACACCTTGCTAGCAGCCTTCTCTGTCATTTCATCGAACACCTTGCGGGTACTTTCCAATTTTTCACCAGGGCTGAAATCAAGGTTTGTAGGTGACTGTACATTATCGTCGAAAATGACAGGGAGGGGGGCAGAAATCAACGTTTGTAAGTGACTGGACATCATCGCCGGAGATGACAGGGAGGATATCGGTTTGGCTATCCTCGATGGACATGGCATGGAGGATGTTGACCTGGATGTTTGCGCGTCCAGTACGGTCATAGTCGCCATTGACGTTGTCGGATAGGTCGGTTTAGACGTTGACCTGGATGTTGTTGCGGTCGGTGTCTCTCTTGGAGAAGTGGGAAAGGTTAACACCCTGCATAAATCTTAGTGCGATAATCATCGATTTCAGTTCTTCGATTGTCTCTTGGGTGTGCTTGAACGACTCTTGGAAGGTAAGATCCGGTGACTCTTGGGTGTTGTTGCAGGCGGAGTGGACATGATTGTTGGTGTCCACAATCTGTTCTGAAGGTTCAGAGAAGGGTCGTCCGTGTTTGTGCAGAGGGGTGGCTATTCCGTACAACCAAGCGCCCCAGTTGAGTTTCTCCTACGGTGTGATGTTTTCTGCAAAACACCAAGCATTCAACTTCGTGCGGTTCTCATTAGCGGTATAGCCATCGAATGCGGATGGAAGCTTTGACCGGCAACAAACTTGGCTCTGATACCAAATGTTACGACCCAATATGCCCAGGGTGGTGAAGAAGAGAATACGTAACAAAAATGGAAAGAAGGAAAAGATAGATAGAATAGGAAAGAGATTAGAAGGGACCATACAGAGAAGAGAGAGTAGAAAGCAGAGACTAGAAGACAATTTAATTTTTATTCATAATCATCTTCATAGATATTACCCATACATATAGAAATATATCAGATCCTACAGCTATATAAGCCCTATTAAGCCATTTTACTTCTAGCCCAAGTAATTCTACTAATTTAAACTATGACCCGTATCATTTTTTGAGCAATACAATGCTTTTTTTCTCTCTCGAAACTCCTGAGATTAGCATGGACATTATAGGTCATAGTTCACATTTATTGCAACTTTAACTAGTCGTTGAGATCAATCGCTAAAGTTTTTTCTTTTTCACATTAACGAATTATGTCTCTGGCGTTCCAAAGTCTGTTTCCTTGAAATTGGTGGTGCTATCTATTTATCGAATCTTTTAAGGTCCGATCTCTATTCTATTTCACCATTTAAAGATAATTGGTAGTTAGTAAATCCCCTAATTTCAAAATAGTTTACACTTTACACTTACCCAGAAATCCATGTTGTAGCATTTAATAACATGTAAGAATTTGGTGTTTTTCATGAGATCAAGACTCAAATCCCTTTTAGTAAGTCGTAAAATTCCCAAAATGTTACGCAGTAATACTTCTGGTACTAGTAGGTGCAGTAGTTTCACTTTCGTAGTAAAAGGTGGACTAATGATTACATGAACATCTACGGGCAGATGCAAGCTTAAGAAAAAATCATGTTCACGTTTCTTTTCTTAGAATACTACCTCGGCCAACCATTTGTTTCTGGAGTTTTGAATATGAGTATCCTCTTTTACTATAACTCCAGGCCCAACATTAGTTTTTCCATTTTCCTTTGTAACTATCCTTATATATTATTTAATACTAAAACAATATCCTATGGTTCCCAGTTCTTTTTAAGATCTATTGCTGCTGTTAGACATTTTATACAAAGTAATTGGATGCTTTTGCTGGTTAGGTATGGGGGCTGCTTATGGCACTGCAAAGAGTGGAGTTGGTGTAGCATCAATGGGTGTCATGAGGCCTGAATTGGTCATGAAGTCAATTGTGCCCGTTGTTATGGCTGGAGTATTGGGAATTTATGGATTAATTATTGCTGTTATAATCAGTACAGGAATTAACCCCAAGGCTAAACCATACTACCTATTCGATGGATATGCTCATCTTTCATCTGGTTTGGCTTGTGGTCTCGCTGGGCTTTCAGCTGGCATGGCCATTGGTATTGTAGGTGATGCTGGTGTAAGGTAATTACAGTATTCCTGATATGAAATTTCCCTTCTAATTTTCATGCTATATTATATTATAATTATGTTTTAGGTCATAGTAGATGGTAGCATTAAGCATATGATTGTGTTTCTAGTTTTGCGAATACCTTTATTGTTCATAAAAGTGTAATGTTCCTTATATTTATTAATTGTATTGGACTAATTGGCACTGTCCAAGTAACGCTAGAAGGATATTCCCTTTTAAGCAAAAATAAGGCTTTAATTGCAGTTAACACATTCTTAAGACTGACAAATGAAGGAATATAGCTTTTAGGCACACATCAACAGTCCTTCAGTAATTAGAGCCCACTCAAAATTTTATAATAATTATATGGGTGATATGTTAATGGTCATGAGAGCTAGCATCTGTCTGTGGCACTGGCACCGTTCCTTCTAGACAATATTGCTAACATCTGTTTGAACATTTGAACGACTTAGAGCTAGAATATTGGTTGTAGTACTATTGTATGATTGTTTAGGAAAGGAAACCCACCAAATATACTGACACATTAATAGGAACTAGGAAGTCTGTCTAACATGAAATACTTGATTTGTGTTAGTCACCTTTGTGAGATGAGAAAAGGATGGTAATGTTTCAAGTATTTGGCCTTTTAGATAGAGCAAACTGTGTAATATGTCAAGAGAATAGAATTTTATGAATTTCATCAGATTATCCTTGTCTGTCAAGTGAAGTCTAGGAAGAGACTATTTTTTTTAATGGTCGAGGATTTTGTAGGTATTTTGTGGTATTATTTATTATGACGGAAGGATTTTTTTCCTTCTCATTTCCTCTTATTTGAACAAAGCCTTACGCTATATATGGGAGGGAGTAACGAAATATTTTTCATTTCATAAGCTTATTTTCTTTGTTCTGAGGATAATAAATTCAGATCCGAGATTTCCATTCAAATGAAATTCAGGTTTAAACTTCATTGGTAACTTTTTCATGTGAAGTAGCTGCATATGATCTACTGATTCACAGAGAATCTGTCTTTGTTATGCAGAGCTAATGCGCAGCAGCCCAAACTATTCGTTGGGATGATCCTTATACTCATTTTTGCTGAAGCTCTTGCCCTCTACGGCCTTATCGTTGGCATCATCTTATCTTCCCGTGCAGGGCAGTCGAGGGCTGAATGAGTAAATCCACCCAGCCATCTGCAGTAGTATATTATTTCTCTTATTTGCCTTTGGAAATATCCCTCACTAGTTTACAGGTTATTCTGCCCCTTATCCTCCACAATAATGGTTAATTTTTACCCTTCTTGCTTTCTTTGTGTAGTAAATGTTGGATGCAGTCGTGATTCCTAAGTATGTAAAACGTATCCTGAACTTGCTACAAGGTGAAGTTGGCGGTAATTTATTGTATTTTACTCAGAGTTGGCTGGTTGGACCGCCGGTCCACCTGCCCGAGCGGCCGGTTCATTACGCAGAATTAATATTATTATTCCAAATGACAAAGAACACGTGACCTACTGGGAGGTTTGCGTTTGTCCCACAAAACGACACACCAGACTAGAGCTGGTAATAGTTAGGGTATGGTACGGGTATGACAAATACCATAATCATACCATATTTTTAAATCACATACCATAACTATTATGGGTACAATTTTCAATACCATAACCATTAAAATAATCGTGGTTATTAACCATGGTTTTACTCGTATACCCATATTTATTCCACATGTAATATAATAAAATATCGAAAATTTTAATTTTAAAAAATATATAAATCTATATTGTCAACAATAAAAATATATAAAACTAACATCATAGTTATTTATTACATGTATGTACATTAATTTTCATTATTTAGTATATATTAGTTTATTAATAATAATTAATTATTATATTTATATAATAACCATAGATATAACTGTGGGTATAACTCAAATATCATAACCATTATGGATTGAAAACTCATCACCATAACTATACCACACTATAATGGTACGGTTAAATATTTTAAACAGTAACTTTTTAACCATGATTATGAGTTTTTCACCGCACCATTGCCGACCCTACACCAGACACCAAACTTCCTTTTTTTAAGCCAAAACCAGACACCAAACAGGACGACACCAACTAGGAAGACTAAAGAATAAAGACTGAATGATCAGAAGGACCCAACCGGACGGACAACCTTCTCTTCCCCTTCTCTCCCACTCCGTCTGCGACCTCCAGCCGCCCCTCCTCCAACTAACCACCACCAGTCTGCCTGCCACTTTCATCCACCCCCTCTAGCCTGCCCCTAACTTTCACACGCCCGCTCCTCCTGCCGTCCCCTCCCACTAGCCACCACGATATTGACGCTCTGTATGAGTATTCCACAAACTACTGTGATGACAAAGTGACAAAGGAGAACCTGATTCCATTGCTAAAGCTAAATCACTACTGTGATGGCAAAATGACAAAGGAACCTGATTCCACTGATATGGAATGAGGGTAAGAAAATGGCTTTAGACTTCCCTTTCAAGACAAGTCCCCCCCTCCTTCCACCCGCCCCTTCCCCACACCCTCTTTCTCCCCACTCCTCCGGCCCGCTCGCTTCCCTTGTTCATGAACTGGTTCGACCCTGATCCGGTTCAGAACTGAATGAGTCTGGTTTGTAAAAAATCAATATATTTTCTGTTTAAAAAAAAACGGTCTAGTTTAGGTAAAAAAACTGGTATGGTCTATTTTGTTTAATAAAAATTCTGGTTAGGAAATAATCTGGTTCAAATCGAAATTGAACCGACTGGAAATCCTGTCCAATTCACTGAACCGACTGAAAAAATACTGAACCAACTTAAAAACACACTGAACTGACTGAAAAACACACTGAACCGACTAAAAAACACTGAACCGATTGAAAATATGTTCCACAACCAACTGAAATTTTGTTCAACATCAACATACAAGAGTTCAGTACATCTCTAGGTTTGGTTTAGTGAAGATATCTATCGGTTTGATTTAAGTTCAGACCGGATTGATTTATTTTTCTTCAAACTGGTTCTAAAATTATATAGGTTTAAAGTGATTTGATTTAAATTGAAGTATAAACCAGTATAAAAAAACGACTCAATTCAAACTGAATTGAAACTACTATTTTGAACTGGTATACTTGAAGCCTATAAAACTGGTCTGGTTTGAAACTAGTTCAGCCGAACCAGTTCAAACCATACCAGAATTAGACTAGATCCAAACTAGTTCGACCGAATCGGTTTAAATGAACAAGCCTAACCTCCTCCAACAATTTGTCCGACAAAGTTTGAAGTGCAGATTAGAAAACATAAGTCATGATAAAAATAAAACTTATCAATTTTTCAAAAACCAACCGATTTACACTGGTTGAACCAGATTTACTATGCATTTCAATATTTAGTATGAATTAGACCGCCCGTCTAGCCGATTTACAGTCGGACCCGACTGATCGGCAATCCGGTCCTGTTCTTATAACTATGATTTCACTTGTGTGCATCGTTCACTGCATAACTGCTTGTTAAGTATTTTATTACATATCTATGAGTCCCTCTAGTTTTTTGTGCAGTAAGAGGTATATTAAATGTTTATAAATTTAGGGAATACAGTTCGCCGATACTACTTTCTCTTTATACTATGTATGTACATATAGAAACTATATGAAACTATAAAACTAATTCGCACTTTGTCGTAATATAATAATTATTTTAGTTTATAAATTAATAATATTTTTAAATATATATAAATATATATTTATAACATGATTATTTACAATTTATTAAAGTACATTTAATTAATATTAATTCAATTACACACCATACAAATTAATTATATTTATGAAAAAATGTTAAACTTATTTTTATAATATTATACAATATAACAATTATTTAAATTTTATAAAAACAAATTGAAAAGAATTGAGTAGATAATAAAAATAAATGTAACCAATTGTGAAGATGATGCTCGTTAATAATTTTAAAATTCATTTTATGACATTTATTATTTTCATATATTTTTAAATAAATATTAACTATTAGAATATATATATATATATATATATATGCATATTAGTTATAGTAATTATAAATTATTTTTAATTTTTGTAATATATGTTGATTCTAATAGAATATAACAATGACATTTTATAAAACTAATTCTAAGAAAATTATGAAGAAATTATATTATAATTATTATTATTATTTCATACCCTAAATTTTATGTCATAATTATAAATATCTACATAAAATTAATACGCTATTATAATTTTCATAAAATTGATATATAATATAGATAACAATCCTTAATTTCATCTTAAATTATGTTGTAATAAAAAAACTTTAATTTATACATCTTCTTGGCTTTCATAAAATATAAAATTTAGTAACAATTCTAGAAGTTATTAAATTGACATTACAAATGAGAAAATGTATTAAAAAGCTTATTTGTCACAATTCTACATAACTTAGCCAAATTAATAGATATATAAATTAGGGTGTGGGCCGACACAAAAATTCTTAGTTTAAAGTGTAGGAGAGTTGGGGACGGGGTTTGGGACTCTTAAAGCATGTTAATTTAAAAGTTTTAGCGCATTATAATCTTGGAAGCAGATTTATGTATAAATATGAAATGAAACGCATGTGTTATTATTAAAGTATTATTTAAAATTTACTGTCAATTTTGTGTCAATTTTGTGACTTCACTTATTATTTAAATTTATAAACATTAATATATATATATATGGTCTCATATATTTAATAAATATATGAGACCATATTTATTCAGTTTCGATTCCAGTTCTCCTATTTGGGTACCCTAAATTAATCGGAATCGGAACCAGTATATATATATATATATTAAAAACACAAATAGAGACAAACTCTAAAGCTTTCTCTCGCCTTCATATTCATGACAAACAAGATATTCAATATTAATTTGTGCGCAAAGAAATTTCGTTCCGGGAAAAAATAAGGTTCCAGGTATTAATCTCTTTCCCAGTGAACAAACAAGGTATTGAATATTTTAAACCTAAATCGGAATCGAACCGGGGACGAAAAGAAACAGGTTCCTCACAGAGTACCCTAAACCGTTTGTACAAACAGGTTCCGGGTATGTTCCGATTCCAAAATTAAACGAGTAAGTTCCAGTTCCAAAATTACATACCATGTATTTAAACTGGGTAGGTTCCAGAAACCCTTAAATTTACAAGATACCCAGAATCACTCACCCCTAATATTTATGATAGCTAATAGAGTTCAGATTTTAATGTTTTCTTTTGTGGAATGTAGATTGTTGAATATGTTATCATGCAATTTAGCTTTTGCGAACATATTGCTTCTTAGAAACTTATGGGACTAATTTTCTTGTTTAATATTTTATACCTTGATGAACCAATCTCGCACTTCTCCCTACAAAAAGTAGATTGCGATGTGATTTTTACTAGGGTTAATTACCTCAACCGTTACTTATGTTTGCACATGTGACTGAATCGTTCAAACTTGAGCTCAACCGTTACTTATGTTGACAGATGTGACTGACCCGTTACTATCACCTAACTGCCGTTATTTCTTCCCGTTAAGTAGTCACATGTGCTTGTCACGTGAGGTGGTTGTATTATGAAGTTCCGAAACTACCCTATACACCTTTTTTACTTAACATCAACTTGTTCTTAGGTTGCTGGAGAAGTTTGAGCACGAAGAATCTTGAGAAGAAGGAAGAACTGAAGAACCCACGGTGCGAAGACAGAAGCCATGAAGTATGCGGATGAATGTTCTCCTATGGGTTCTGACAACCGTAGAAAGGTTCGATCTCGGTCAATCTCTTCCCCTAATCCCAATCACGGAGCTTCACGTATGAGAATGTGCTACTGTGGGCTTGTGTGCTTCGTCAAATCTGCTGGTACATGGCAGAATTTCTCTCGCCGTTTCCATGGATGCCCCAATTCTGAGGTAATTTGACAGTGGGTAACCCTAATTGGCAACCCTAATTCGTTTTGCTGCAGTAATTTGGACCGTAATGCCTTATTTTCGAACCTTAAATCGTCAAATCTGAGGTAACTATTTGTTGTTTCTTCTGTTGTAGTATGTACAAAACCCTGGATGTGGGTTTTTTGACTGGGAAGATCCAGCTATGTGCCCTTACAGTCGGATTGCAGTGATGCAATTTCAACAAAGAGAGAAACATTTGAAAGAACAATTGGATGTTGCGAAAACCCAAGCTCTTGAAAGTCGATCCAATTGGAAGTTAGTTGCAGTGTTGGTAATTGTTGTTGTTGTTTTTGTTCTAAGTTCAATTGCGAAGAATTAGTAGAAGTTAGTTGTACCTTTGTCTGTAACTGAAGGATGAAGAACAATGTGTATTTTGCGAAGGTGGTGACTTATGTTTGTTGACATGTTAAATGAAGTGTTATCTTTTCTGAACTGTTATTAAAAGGCGACTTAAGTTTCTGAACTGTTATTAAAAGGTGACTTAATTTTGGACATTTTGTTACCGAGCCGTTACTAAAATCCAGAATACATCAGAAAACACAGAATCCATAAAAATCCATAATATAGAATACATCTGAAAACATAATCCATCATATAATCCCAAAATAGGTTCCGTTAAAACAGACCTTCATAACTAACAAAATATGGAAGTACAAAATGAACCCGACTCTACTCTACTGTGTAGATCGCCAGAATTGCCTCGTTCTCTTTGGAAGGACCGTCTTGAGGGGCTGATCCAGAACCATTAACGCTCTTGAGTATGAAAGGACGAGTCCATTACTAAAAAAAAATAAAAAAAATTAAAGTGAGTAGATATTTTAATTACGAATTAAATGACGCTAACTAGACGTTAATATTTTACTTTTAGACTGACCGTATAATACGATACATAATTTACTTCGTATTATATCGTATTATACGGTCAGTCTAAAAGTAAAAAATCAACTTCTAATTAACATCATTTAATTCGTAATTAAATTATCTACGCACTTTAATTTTTTTGACTTTTTTTGAGTGAGTACATAATTAAATTTCTCACCTAATCATTTAATTATTTCGGTCAAATTTTAAGACAAGCAATGTTAGGTTACAAAATCATTGTGTTTCTAATCAAAATAATTACCCTAGGTAGATAATTGAATTACGACATAAATGACGTTCACCGTGGTCAGTTTGGACTTACAAGGTATGAGTTATATTTTTTTAAGTCAAATTTTCATATTTCAACTTATGGCAGAGCCTACAGTCAATGTTTGCATAATTTGAATTGCAATTAAAATAAATACGTACTATAATATTTTTATATTTTTTTAATAAATACATAATTTTATTTTTAATTAAACATCGAATCGTCAAAAAAACGTAAAAAAAAACGCCACTAGGGGTTGCCAAATTCATAAAAACGCTACCCCTAGTAATGTTTTACGAAAAACGCTACCCCTAGTGGCATTTTTTGAAAAACGCCAAAAACCGCTACCCCGAGTAGCGCTTATATACATTTTGCTAAATATTGTTTCAGTATACTTACTTTTTCAAATATTGTTTGCACATTGGTTACTTTTTAAAAAACTTATTTGTGTTATCGTATGGTATCTTATGTTTGATAATATTGTCATTTAGTCTTTTCGTTAGTTTTTTGTTATATTTTTTGGTTAAATGGTCATGTGATTTGAACATTCTGTGTCAAATCAACACTACGTAAGCTTCATGTAATTGTTACGTAAATATATAATATTTAAATATAATTTATATAATAAAATCCAAAAAAAATCCATAATTAGAATATAATTTTTAAAAAGAAAAAATAATTAAAATTTAACTGAAGAAAATTTTTTAATTAAAGAAACATGAAATTTTTATTAAAAAATATTAGAAGATATAAATATAAATCATATACTTTAAAATTATTATTTATAAATTTAAGGGTAAAAAAACTAGGAATGAACCCTTAAGGTCCAATTGACCCAACTTAGTGTTTGACCCTAGTTGGGTCAATTGAACCTAAGGGGTCAATTGAACTTAAGGGTCCTGCTTAGTTTGTTTTCTTTAAAAATAATAAGTTCTATTTTAATTTTTTGAATTTATGACTAATTTTTTGAATTTTAATTTTACTAAATTGTTTCTCTTTAGATATATATATATATACTGTTGGTTAAATTAATTTTCAAAATATTTTTAAATTCTTCCAGATTTTTCCTATATTTTCCTTATTTTATTTGTACTTTCCATTTGCAACTATCGTCACGTTACTATTTTGTTAGTCAAACTTGATGGTCATCTTGAACTAAGTAATAATATTATGAAATATAAGGTATCATCATGAAACAACAAAAAAGTATTCACTATTAGAGGATATATATTTGTATTCTTCAAATAATAGTTTAAGAACCAATCTGTTATTACTTATATGTTAGAGCACCATTATGTTATTTTTATAAGTTATAATTGTCCTTGGTTACTGAACCGTTGAATACCAAGAACAAATTTTCCCGCCTATAATTCTCTCTTCAATTTTTGTTTTGATTTGATCAATTATTGTATTGATCCAAGGATCCTTTCATGGTATCAGAGCAAGGTTCTTCAAGATTTTTTCAACTTCCGCGCACAAATATGCAAGTTCTTCGATTTTGTTGTGTTCGTATCTCTACGTCAAGTTCAGCTCTTCGACAGTCTCTTTCAAATTTGTTTTCTAAGGATTCATCAATGACATTGAATCCAAAACACTTCACAAATAAGACGATCAACATAAAATTGGATGATATGAATTATCTGCAATGGAAACAACAAATTAGATTTACAATTGCAAGTCATCGACTCGAAGGATATTTGTGTGGATCAGCTGAAGTTGAGGAGCTGATTGTTAATGCGAATGGATCAAAAAACGTGAATCATGTTTATAGTGCATATAAGGAACAAGACCGTGCTCTAGCATCCTGGTTACTAACCTCAATTTTGTCTTGTTTACTTCCAAATCTAGTACAATGTCAAAGCTCATATGAAATCTGGCATGTGCTGCATCAGTTGTTTTCTATTGCATCAACCACTCAAGTTCTGATATTGGTTTGTTCTCTTCAATCTCAATGGAAACGAGATGTATCAATGCGTGAGTACTTAAGAAGGATTCAACTCCTATGTGATAGCCAAAGAAGTTTAGATCATCTGATTTCTGAAACTATACAGATTAGTACAATTCTTGCTAGTTGGACTGCAGAATATGAACGTATTATTGCTGTAATCACAGTTAGTAGACAACTGTATGACCTAGCTCTTGTAACAAGTGTTATATTGGATGCAGAAGCTCGTCAACAGGATAATCTAATTCAGATTAGTTGTAATTCAGTCGTGTTCAATGTTCAAACTGAAAGTGGATGCTCAAGTCACTTCCAATGGTCAATCTGCTCAATATACTCCTCCTCGACCAGCATAATTTCAATCACCAAATCCTACCAATGCATATATTCTTTCGAACCATCCACAAAACTCATTTGAAGAGGTAGAGGAAGGAGTAACAACTCCTACAACAACAATAAGCCTCAATGCTAGCTTTGTGGGAAGTTTGGTCATTTGGTTACTAGACGTTGGTATAATTTTGACCACTACTTCACTGGTATTACATCTCAACCTCAATCCAATTTCAATACCAGTAGTTTAGCACACAGTGCAGAGTTTTACTTACCTCATGAGGTTCAACAGAACTACAATATCCTTCCACGTCAACAATCCTCTCAGCAACAGTCTCAACAAGCACAACATGTGTATTATCAACATATCTCACATGCAACTCATCCACATCTCTATTTACCTAATAATGCTCAAGATCATACTCTTGTGATGAATCGAAGCATGACAAACATCAATGCTCTCAACACATATGTCATCAAGTGCTTTTTCTGAAGTTGGAGTTTCAAATATTGCTTGCTTTCCTGATTCAGGAGCATCTCATCACCTGACAAATTTAATAATGAATGTTTCTAATTCTTAGCCTATTAGATTATGCTGAGGAGAGAATGAAGAGCTAAGGGCAATCAAGAGAGAAAATTTCATATTCCAAACCTTAGCTTAATTCATTACATAGGATAGAGTAGTCTATATATAGGAGTGCTATGGATTAATATGTAATTATCAAAAAATTAGGACTAACCCAAGCATATTCTTAATTAAACCATAATCCCTAACATTCCCCTTGCTAGTATAACCTTCTAAAGTTTTAAAAACATCAAAATGGATCCTTAAATGTTTGGACTTGCTTAGCACTATAGCTGTACTTGCTGAGGCACTGTCTGAGCACGCTGGAGGCACTACAGCTGCACTGGTCATGCAATGAAGCTACATTGGTGATGAACTTGTAGTGCACTGCTGCTGGACTAGTGAGGCACTGTTTGAGCACTGCTGGTGCACTGAAGCTGCACTAGTGATGAACTTGGAGTGCACTATGGTTGCACTTGGAGAGCACAAGTTTGCTCTATATAACGAGAACAGTCTTCTCGGTTTAGGTGATCGAGTAGCTATTTAGTTGGTTTTGGAACTATGAAGTTTGAGCCTCCCCGATTGCTCGATTTTGCGAGATCTTGAGCCTCATGTTTTGTAGCCCCTCACGACCTAGCATAGACAAAATCTGATCAATTCCCTTCCACCAGATGATACACGAAGGACAGGCCTGCTTCGATTTTGCAAAGAATCGAGCACATTAAGTATTGAATTGTTTGTATCTGATTTGGAGATGTTGTATGTATTGTAAAGAAACAGAAAAGGAGGAAGGAAAAACAACCATTTTGGCAACGAAACTGAGCTCTTTGGCTACTTTTGAAATGAAGAAAACTCATCTCTTTTACTGGTTGGGAAATGAATAAGAAATGCAGAGACACATCAACTTAAAAAATAGAGAATGGGACGTATACAGAAGCAGGGCAGAAATGTAAAAATAGTAAAATATAAAATGGAAAGAATCAGAAAGCTCATGTGAGACGCATGTGACTTAGAAAAAAGGTCACGCTGCAACACCAAACACCAAAGTTCAGCCATTAAACGAGAAAGTAAAATAACAAAGAAAGCAGCAAACCAGTTCACCAGAACATGAATTACCAGACAAAACACTAAACGAGAATCAACTTTAGATTCAGTGACCAGCAAACGAGAATCACCAAACCACCGAAATCAGAGTACGTGAACTGGAAACCATAGTACATGACGAAAACACAAACCACAATACGAGAAGCCACAAATGGCGAAAACAGCAAAATGAGCAACAAAGTTGCTTTGCTTTATCAGAGACGTATCATTCTGTTAAATGACGAAGAAGACAAAAAAACCACAGAGATGCAGCTTATAGAACAAAGAACATAGGCATTCAATGGATAAAAAAACCAACGCAACAAATAACAAAACACCACATGATACCAACAGAACCACAACGTAGCATCATATAAGATACGAGTAGGTGAAGAAATTTCATATCCAACATATCTGTTGTTTTATGTAACATACTTATATCTCTTCACATTACTAAAAATATTTTTTCTATTTCTCAATTTGTTAAAGATAACAATGTTTGTTTTGTGTTTCATCCTAATGGTTCTGTTGCTAAGGATATGAGAACACATCATGTGCTTCTCGAGGGATGTGAATCAGAAGGATTATACAAGCTGCTTATTTCTCCTAATACATGTGTTAAGTCTGAGTTATTAGTATTTCATATGTGTTCTACATATCTAGCCAACAATAGTAATCATAATACAGTTGATGTTAATTTAATTACTCATAGTAAGTCTGGTAATAGTGTTAATAAGGTGTGTGATAACTCTGTTACACACACTACGCCTCCTACTAGTTTTAATTCAAATATGTATAGAAAATTTTAAGAATTCGTGTGATAAAATAGTGTTTAAAATTTATGCTCATTTAGCAAATAATTCAGTGAAAAGTTAAGTCCAGGTCATATGTAAGTGCACTATTGGTTTTAACTGCTGATATTTCTGAACCAACAAATATACATAATGCACTACAATTTCCAGAATGGAGGGAAGCAGTACATAATAAGGAAATTGAAGCTCTACATGAAAAAGGGACATGGACACTCACCTCTCTGCCTCCTGGACGCACTCCTATTGGGTATAAGTGGATTTTCAAGATTAAACGCAAAGCAGATGTTATAGCGGAAAGGTATAAAGCATAGTTAATGGAAAAATGTTTCTCTCAAAAGGTGGGATTTGATTATCTTGATACATTTAGTCTCGTAGCAAAACATGACACAACAAGAATCATTAGCAAAACATGACACAACAAGAATCATTTTCTGTCTTGCTTTATCTTTTAATTGGACCTTACGTCAAGTAGATATTAATAATGCTTTTCTCAATGGAAATCTGCATGAAGAGGTCTACATGTCACAGACTCCAAGTTTTGAAATAACAAACTCATTTAGCAGACCTGTTATATGTAAGCCTATTAAAGTTTTATATGGAATCAAATAGGCTCCAAGAGCATGGTTTGAGAAACTCAGGGAGTGCTTACTTACCAATCTTGAATTCTTGAGTTTTCAATATGATTGTTGTCTGTTTATTAAACGAATTTCAAATAAATATATGTATTTTTAGTATCTGTTGATGATATAGTAGTAACTAGATCATGTAGTGAATTAGTTGAATATGTTATCAATGCTATGAATAACTTCTTTTCTTTGAAGCATTTAGGAACACTTAGTAGTGTATACAATCTGGTCCTAACTTCAAAATACTGAACCAATGAAAATACATTGTTGATCTGTTATCTCGTTAGTGTATTAAAAGGCGCTGAGGCGAGGCGCACAAGGGGGTATGCGCCCCGACCATGTTGTGGCGCATGCCTTTCAGCGAGGCACTTGCCTCAATCAGGGACGGAGCTACTATAGGTCCAGGGGGGGCAATTGCCCCCACTGACTTTTCTAAGTGTGTGTAAAAAATTTGCTTTGCCCCCACTCAGGTTTTTCGGTTGATGATTATGTATATTCTAAACCACAGAGGCTAAGAGGGAAGAAAGTATTTTGGTGGGTATCGTTTTCCTTAACCACATAGGCTATTATTATACAGGTCTTGACCAAAATAATTACTTAATACAGTGTAGATCCATGGGGAAATTGGTTAGTTCATTCGTACACTTAATTTTGTTAAGTGGCATCTGAATAGTTTTTTTCTTTTCTAAAAACAAATGGCGACTAATGTTTACGTCACGATCCTCAATTGATTTGTAAAATGAAAGAACAATGTAAGCATAATAATGATATCTTATAAACCTATAAAAGTTAAAAAGAATATATACCTTTGAAAATATAATGATGCTATTAATTCTAGATAATAATCATATTTTTTATTATTAAATACATCATTAAACAATATCATGTTATGCTATATCATTATATACAATTGTATTCTTTATATAATGACTATGAAGGATAGGGACAATGAAGGTTGTTCATCCGGAACTCTCTAAAATAATTAAATGAGTATAAGGTTCGAATGTATATAATTCGAAATTCAGCCTAACTACCAAGAGGATAATCATGATATATTTATATTTTGGATAATATCTTACTGTCCATTACCTAATGGTTAACATTTGATGTCTGAAATCTCGACGAGGATCGTAGACAAGTTTACTGATATCTTTAACTACTATTATGCGACAAGTTTTAGCGTAACTGGTAGATTGCTTTTAAGATCAAGTCTTGGCGAGAATTGTTGTTGTGGAGGAGGGTCCTGGAAATTATTTTTTCCTAAGTCTTTGTTTGGAGAGACGAGTATGGAGTGCTTGACTCGTCTTTAGGCAGTTAGGTCGACCCTCATTAGTCATGCACACTCTTCTTCTTGGTCAAGAACATTTGGTAACTATGAGTTTCGTCAAAATAACATTTGGTAAGGTGCATTGGTTTGTTACAATTTGGTTTAATGATATACTTTTTTTTTTTTTAATATCTTGCCCCCACTCAATATAAATCCTGGCTTCGTCCCTGGCCTCAATGCGCCTCGTCGCGCCTCAACCAAAGGCGTAAGGCGCTTGCCTCAAGCGCCTCGTTCATTTTGGGTTTAAGGTTTGTATTTTTTACCGCTTCCAGTCGTTTTTTCATCTTCAACTTTCTCTAGCAGCATAGCAAAACAAAACATATTCCAGTAGCATGACTTTTCATCTTCAACCTTCTCCCCAGCAACAAAGAATACAACAAACCTTTCGTGACTGCCTCCTCTGGTTTTGTGCCTTAGTAGTAGATATGTAAATATATGTTTTTGGAACCATTATTCTGACACATCACATAACCGATTTAGTTGTTTTATTCCACTTCATGCTATTGTAAATTAAATATGTCTAAGAGACTGATAGGAAGCCAACTCATGCTTTCAAATTTGTCTGAGAGACTAAGAGGAAGCCACCTCATGTTGAACATGAATTGTGTTTACGTTTTGCTTATTTTGTATTGTAAGTGAGAGATTTATGAAATAATCTTGGTATATTGTATGATTCTACTGTTGTTAGACTACAGTATGGATGCCGAGTAGAGGTGAATACTGCATTTGCTCATGAATTCCTTTGATCTTCCTCATACGAAGATCCATTGATGAAATCTCAATGGGATTTTTGGTGTCCGAATTAGGAATTTTTCATGAAAATATGATCACTTTATCTTAGACTTTACATTACCAAATACAATTGCAGTAGATGTTACTATTAACTTTATTAGTATTTGTTATATAATATTTTATATATTAAGTGTACGTCATTCAATGAGGCGAGCGCCTTTTATGCGCCTCAAATTTGAGGCTATATTTGGTCTTTGCACCTCAATGCGCCTCGATTTTTTTAAAACACTGCTCGTACAAATATGTCTTACTGCAATCCTTGTCCTACTACACTGATTGGATCTCCACTTTTTAGTTCATTATCTAGATCAAGTATGGAGTAAAATAGGAGCATTACAATATGTGTGTTATACCCGTCCAGATATTAGCTATAGTGTTAACAATCTTAGTCAGTTTCTTCATAGACCCGTAGATGCTCATTGGGCTGCTGTTAAACGTGTTTTATGATATCTAAAAGGGTCTATTGATCATGGCTTAATTTCGTACCTTTATTCTCCCTTGAGATAACAGGTTTTACAAATTCTAATTGGGGAGCATACACTGATGATAGACAATCAACTAGTGGTCATTGTTTGTTTCTAGAAGGAAATCTAGTTATATGGTGTTCAAAGAAACAAACTGTGGTCTCAAGATCAACGACTAAAGTTGAGTTTTGTGGTTTATCTAATGCAATGTGTGATGTTATTTGGGTAAGCTCTTTACTCATAAAACTTGGCTTATCTCTGTCCAATGTTCCAGTAAGCTGGTTTGACAACACTAGTACCATTTCCATTGCTACTAATCCAGTTCAACATGCGAAAATGAAGCATGTAGAACTGGACTTGTTCTTTGTTTGTGAAAAACCGTCAAAGGGGATTGTTCAGGTGAACCATGTACCAGGTTCAGATCAGATTGCAGATGTCCTAATCAAACCATTAACTGAGAAATCCTTTGTTCCCATTCGTCAAAAATTGGGAGTGTGCTCACTATCTGAGGCCTTAACAGAAGGGTGATGTCTATCAACTCATCTATCAAATTTTGTTTCTATTCATTGTTTCTTTCCATATAATGTCTCTTCTCAAGTATCCTATCAACTTTCTCAATTTATTTCACCGTCAAATGGTACCAATTATCTATTTACATATGATGATGATTTCAATACTGACAATCAATTGATTTGGTTGATGATTGATTGTTCATATAATACAGAGTTCAAGTCTTCAATATGTTAACATCATCAGACTTATAAGGAAAGTCATTCATGATAATAAAGGCCAGTCATCTTGACATGCAAAAACATCTCTTACATATTTGTGATATGTTGTGCTTTCATGATGAAATGAACTTTTTTTTTTTGTTAAAAACAATCGCATAACTTTTTATTAAAAGACTAGCAAATGTGATCTATGTGATCCCAGAGGTTCATTATTATAATCAATTTCTAAAATACTTCTAAATTGGGGTGGGGGTTCTACAACCCAATTATCTAAACATACACCCAATCTAGCTTGCTTGGCTATCCAATTTGCGCACTCATTAATTGAAGGCGAGATTGCCTTCCGCTT
This sequence comes from Chamaenerion angustifolium, assembly GCA_946814005.1. Taxonomy (NCBI): domain Eukaryota; kingdom Viridiplantae; phylum Streptophyta; class Magnoliopsida; order Myrtales; family Onagraceae; genus Chamaenerion; species Chamaenerion angustifolium. The sequence goes on from OX328272.1 coordinate 22,034,243, forward strand.
AACACTTCGAATCTTTTGCGCCATGACCTTGATGTTCTCGCAAATGACTTCCAGCCTCCAATAGTTCTTCATTCCTTGCGTTTGCTCGACAAACTTCAAGGAATACGTTTCCACTTTGATCTTCTGCCATCCTCTTTTGGCCGCCAGCTTGACCCCTTCTAATACCACTTGGGCTTCTAGGCTCTCCACATTTTCGCTCCATGACCTCCGATTTAGTCCTCCCACAAGCTGACCTCTTTCGTCCCGAGCCACTACACCAATGCCTCCACGTTTTGTTTGGTTGCACCACGACGTGTCTCAGTTGAGACAAATTACTCCCTCATCCAGTTTTGTTCATCCAGTCAATTGTCATTTTCTTGTTTTCGGTCTCCTATATGGTTCATCCCTTGATATTTCCGAATGTGCTCCTTGTATGGCGATGACAGTCTCCATTGGATTCGGTGTCTTCCCTTCAAAGGCAGCTTTCCATATATGCCAACAAGTCCACATGAATAGAATTTGTCGATCCTCTCGTTTTCTTCCTGTTGTGCCCCCTTCTAACATTCTTTCATGATGAAATGAACTTGCTCATCAATCTTTCTGTGTCAGCTGATAAGTCACAAAACTCAAGCATTCAATTTCACTCAAAGTTTAAAAGAAGATACTAGGCACATACCTAGTCAATCATAGGTTACTTATGAACATATAGAATCAAGAACATAACATGTGGTCCAGGCATCATTAGAATAAAGTTTGTACAAAAGCCAAATAAAAAATGTTGGGCAAACTCAGCCAGTCAACTGAGGAAAAGTATATGTTGACTCAGGCAGCAACATGGTACACACAAACATATGATGTATATTCAAAATCCAGAAGAACATATTGGGCACAAAGCCAGACCGTTTTGTGTGCTCAAATATCATCCTGACACAGATTGATTTGAACATCTCACATGCATATTAAAAATACCATTTCCACTGGATTTGAGAAGAGAAGTCCGTGCATTGATAATATGTTGATGAACCTTTTTCATTCGAATGTGATTCTTACACATAAAACGTGTGTTATGCATAGTGTTGTTCTATGTTCTTTGTTTTTTGATGAATAAAGATGTCATCAAACAAATCAAGAAGTCATCAACCAAAGAATTTTAAAGTTGTAATCAAACTGAGGTATGGTATTAGAAGAAAATGAAAGGCATCGGTGAATGTTAGAGAATATATATTTGTATTATTCAAATAATAGTTTAGGAACCAATTTGTTATTACTTACAAGGTGTAAAGAATGAGACTTAACAAGAAGACGTACTTAACATATACTAACCTTGAGTTCATTTGACCAATGTGTCTTACCTCAAGCCATTGCACTTGAACTAGCTCCTCCTTTTTCAGTGGTTAAGACCATGCATTATATACATGAACAAACCAATGAGATATTTTATAGTAAAATAACATTGTAAAACAACAATTTCAAATTTGAAGTTCATTAAATAACAAAAATGTCACACAATACAATGAAATAAAAATTTACATTTTCAAGAGAGGAAAAACTTAGAAGAATAAAACAACACAAATAACAATGCATACACATTAAAATGGATGGTAGAAAATGACATAATTTATGAAACAGAGCTTTGTGACTCTTCCTACCTCCGCCTCGGGCTCCCCAACCAAATCATCATCCATTGACTCAATAGTTTCTTCATTCACCACTTCACATATAAAATACAAATAAGTCAACCAATAGAAATATGAAATGAAACTAAATTTGAAAAATAGAGGTTAAATAAGTTAGCACACCTTTGTCATAACAAATTCAATCTCTACAAGACGTGATCACTTCAATAGTTTTTGTCTTAAGTGAGATTCAATATTCATCAAGGACACGATCGACTTCAATATTCATCAAGGACATGATCTCCAAATACTAAACATACCTTTTGAAGCAACAGTTGTAATTGGGACACTCAAAATCACATGTCATTGAAGAAAGTATAAGATAGTGATTGCTTTCACTTCTCCAATAACTTAAAAAATCCAAATGTTCTTGCCCATCAAGTACGTCCTCATCCAAATAATGGTCTAGTTGAGACTTTTTACATTGTTGATTGGTCAATCTTAGAGAGCCAAATTTCTAAAAATATATGAATAACATATAACATCTAATATTATCAAATGAAAGTATAAATAAATGAAATATATGTTGAAAAATTAGTTACAATGAGCACACCACCCTCTCATTTTTTAGTGTCATAAAATTTTACAGTCAGAACTAGAAGCAGTACGAATCCTTTTGGATGAATATTTAGAAGCCGGTGGGATTGCAGATGATTTATCCACATAAGCATCATACACCTCATGCAACTTAGAATGGATCATCAAAGCTTTCACATGCCCAATATCTTCACTATACAACTTCTTGAATGCAAATACAATGAACTGGAATTTGTAACAAGGATCTAACACAACAGCAATTGAGAGAATTACACTAAAACTGGACCAATACTTAATCAAATTTTAGTTTCATCATATCAACCATACTCGTCATGAAGTAATGTTCACCAATGTAATCCTTGGACAATATCAATTGATAACAATCACCAATGGGAGGTATAGATTTGCAGTTGGACACTTCATCCTCGATAAAATGCAAGTCGGATCATAAAAAAACACTGAAGAAATCTGTAATGGACTCAACTTTTCCCCATTCATATGAAGTAGGACACTCTATGGAACTTCCAAAATCAATGCGATGAAGGGATTTTTATAGTGTAATACACTGTGAATCATTTCAAAAGTTGAATTCCACCTGATAGGTCAATCTTGCTTCAAACCTTGATGACCATCCATCCTAAAAACCTTCACATTTTTCAGAAACTCTACTTTTGTAACTTGAGAGCCTCGAATGTATTTAACAATTTCTCTGATATTTTTGATAACCCTGTCAATTTATTTTAAAACATATTGCACTTTCAAGTTTAAAATATGAGCACAACAATGCACGTGGAAAAAATCCCCATCTAAGATAAATGAGTTATTTCGCAACAACTTGTATTTTTGCCTCTTCACACATACATCATTCAAAGAAGCATTATCCAAAGTCAAAGAAAATACTTATCAAGAGTTTCCCAATCACTCAAGATATCATAAATCTTTTTGATCAATACTTTCTCAATATGAGGATGGGTCATAAAACGAAAACCCAGCAAGATCTTATGCAACACTCAGTCTCTATCAATAAAATGTCCAGTCATAGAAATATAACCATTACTGGTAACAGATGTACACAAATCAGAAGTCAGACAAATTCTATTACGACGTGATGTTAACATAAGTTTCATTATCCCTTTTAAGGAATCATGCATCGTCATGACATTAGATTTAGTTGTATTCCTAGTGATCATTTTTATACCAGGTCTCAAATATAGAAAAATAGCCTTTATACCAGGATGTTCTTCAAACATAAAAGGCAAGTTATCCATAACTATTCCAGATGTAACCAACTCTATAAATTTTATTAGATCAAATTCAGTCGACTGCAAAGACATTGAACCGTTTGTACTTGCAATGAGCATTTAACCAATATCCTTCATATATCTCCTATCTCACTTTTCTTTGTGGCGCTTCATATTACTGGTTCCATACTTACTTGAACAAATGTATTTAGCATTGCATTTTTTACAACGCGACTTAAGCACTTCACTAGTTTGAGATAATGAGATTATGCCAAAGTATTGCCAAATTGGTGACTTTAGTATCACTGGTTTTCTCTGGTAGGCTTAACTACACTTTTTTTACCTTTACTTTAGTTGAAGTACCTGATGTTACTTCAAGCTCAGTATCATGCATAAATCCTTCAAGTTCATCAATATACACATCTACATCATGGCACCTCTCATCATCAAAACCATTTCTCAATAGTTGATCATCAATCTAAAACAAAACAATAGTAATTTGGATCAATAAAACATACAATTTATAATCCATGTTAAACTGAATTTACGAATCTTACCAAAATTTTAATTAAACTCACAAATATCAATCAATCATATTAATAAGGGGGAATTACTTGAAACGTTATACATGTTTGCGCATGTGACTAATTGGTTATAACTTGTGCAGGATGGATACACATGTTTCAACATGTGACTAATTGGTCATTTTTACTGTTCACCGTGAAATATCACCGTTAAGTCACTATTCCAACATATAAAATGAAAATATTACCCTTCTTTAATTAATTTAATTACTGTAAACTCTAAGCCCCTGTAATTTAATTACCTTTCTCTGTAACAAAGGACCATCAACGCCATCACGCTAACTCCAATCCCATTGTAACTCCCCCATCAAGACCTCTGCCATCTTGCCCAGAGTAACTTCTCCATCTGCCGTTGTTGAAGAGTTTCAATTGCTGCAGATTGGGATTGGAAGCTAGAGATGGAATTGGTGTCGGAGATGGAATCAGTGTCTCTCCTCTTCATTTTCATGAACAACACCATTTCCCATGTGGGCGCCATGAACCTTTGTCTCGAGCTCCAACAACAAGATGAAGCCATATTCAGTTTAATTTCAATTTCACTTTCAATTTGTTTGGATTGGATATACAAAATGAATTGTAAACTGTAGTTATTAATACAGTGTTGTGTTTCAGCAACATTATGCTTATTTTCTTTAACGTTTGGTTCCGTTTGATGAAATTGGAGTAAAAAGCAAAAGGAACTTCGATTTGTGTTAACTAAATTTGTTGCAACTTCGATTTGTGTTAACTGAATTTGTTGTTGAATATTTTGTTGAAATGGGTTTCAGTTCTGATGTTCTTCAGATCCTGTGTTTCAGTTCTTTAGATTCTGGGTTTCATTGAATAGTATCTAAATTAAAGAGTTCATTCTAACGTGAAATTTGATTAAATAGTTACATATGTTATCCTAAAATGTGATTAAATGGCTACGTATGTTCCTTGTAATGTGATTAAATGGTTACATATGTTATCATAGAATGTGATTAAATGGTTATGTATGTTCCTTGTAATGTGATTAAATGCTTATGTATGTTTTCTTAAAATGTGATTAATACGTTAAAATTGAGCATTATTACTGAGGTTAAAAATGAGTAGTGTTGATCCGTGAAAAACTAAACTCAGATTTTCAATTATCCCAAATACTGCAAAATCTCATACACTATTATATATTTCAATTCATCAAGAATTGTCAATGGACATGAAACATAACATGAATCCGACATCACTTGAAGCAAGTGACTCATGTTGTAACTTTCACATGCAAATTACTCTATCAACAATTATAGCAAGAATACAAACATGTCGATCGCAGATTAGTTTTTGAGAAATATATTGGACATATATCATGCAAATCAGAAGATACATTAATTGTATAGTTGTGTATTCTGCATTGTATATCATGCAAATCAATTCGAGTTATGCCAACCCCTAGCCTTCTGTGTCTTCCCTGCACATGAACGTGGAGTTGTGCATCTCGAAACTAATATACTACAACTTTACATGTATAGGCCGAGGAGAAGTGTTTATCTCTGGTTCAGGTACCAAAAAATGGAAAAGGCAAAAAGAAAGCTCTTCCAGTGAACAAAGACAGATTCATCAGCAAGATGTTCCTCTGAGGTGATTCTGTCATCATTGTTCTTAGGAATCCAAAGTGAGATGCATATCAAAATTATCCTTTTAGCGAGAAGTCATCCTTTTAGCTGATTCTAATGAGGGAGGAAACTCTTTTGTAAGCACGAGATCTATTTAATTGTATTGCCATTAGAATCGATGATTTGACAATTGTTATCCTTAACAATTTTATCTTATCTTACTGTAGTGGCCACTGTATGATGAAGTTTAAAGATTTCGTCTGTAGATGCTAATGTGCTCTTTGGGGCCTCGTATGTATTTATCAATCTAAAAAGATGAAAATTTGGTGGAGCTTCCTTCCTCAGTCCCTACACATCAGTACAGATCATTATCAAATAGTTCCAATAATGGAGTCACATTAACTAGAGATTGTTTTCATTAAAATTACAAGCACATAAGCAGAAGATGCAATTTTTATCATACTCAACAACAAAATCAGCTTGAAAACTATACCTGAGCAACGAAGTTACTCACGACACGACCGTCATCAATGCACATCTGAGGGTCGTATGTGTTGAAGATTCTAGCAATCCTTACCTGCACCACCACAGAAAATAGTCAGCAGATCCATGCTATTTAATATTTTGATCGGAAGATAATGAAAAACAAACCTCAACTCTGGCACCTCTGTGGTAATTCATGGTCAATGTCTCAGTCGTACGCTTTCCCTCGTCCAGCTCCTGACACCTGCCATTCCAGCTTTCAATCAGATTCAGAACCCCCAAATTTGAAGTTGCATTCTTCAGATTGGTTCAACAGAACCCAATACGACAATCAAATGAATTTGTTTCGAAATTCGGCACCAATAAGCTGATACATCTTTTCATCCATTCCAATCAAATAAGAACCAAAACCACATGTTCATGATTAGGAAACGATGAAGGGCATATAAGCAACTGTACAAATGATAGCAGTCTTACCATAAACTAAAATCATTCAACAAGAAACTTTCACCAAATAATTTCTGAAATTAGCTACAATCAAGGCTCTAACAAACCAAAAACAATAGCAAGCCCAATATTCCAAACACCTCGGCTCAAATCAAGCTCGTGAAAAGACCACTCTAGATTTAATAAGACGCATAAAGGCAGCAACTGACACCCTTCCACAGAGACCGGTTCCTTTGAACTAGCACAACACATCAATAATCACGATGGTCTTCGGAGAAAGGAAAAAAATTGAAAGAAAAATGAAAAGGAAAGGTGCAGTAGATTACCTGAGGTGAGTTTGGAGGTAGACCAGTTGTGGAGAGGCCAAACGAATGGGAGAGTCGAGAAGGAGAACCGCAAAGATGTAGTCTGAAATAAATGGAAGTAAATTACATTTTCAAAAGGGCAACTCCATCATTTTAGAAAGGGTCACGTGATTGTCACATGCGAAACAAACGGAAGACTTTAACAATTCAGTCACAGAGTAACCAATCAGTCACATGCTGGAACATGTGTAACTATTCAGTCACGCGAAAAAACACGTGTAACCAATTAATCACATTGGTCAAACATGTGTAACGTTTCAAGTAATTAACCCTATTTATAATTCTAAGATCTTATTTAAAAGATAACCAAATCATGAGCACAACCAAAAAAGGCAGAACCACCATTGGCCCTAACATCACCACCCACCCTATCCACCACCATTTTAGAAGGGTCACGTGATTGTCACATGCGAAACAAATGGAAAACTTTAACAATTCAGTCACAGAGTAACCAATCAGTCACATGCCAGAACATGTGTAACTATCCAGTCACGCGAAAAAACACGTGTAACCAATTAATCACACTGGTCAAACATGTGTAACGTTTCAAGTAATTAACCCTATTTATAATTCTAAGATCATATTTAAAAGATAACCAAATCATGAGCACAACCAAAAAAGGCAGAACCACCATTGGCCCTAACATCACCACCCACCCTATCCATCATCAGTTCATCACTCACTGTATCCCTTTTCTAATAAGAATTTGAAGAAACTACAAGCTAGTAGTCAGAACAGAGTGTTGAATATTCAGGAAAGTAATACAAACTTCAATCGCCTTTACCTAAGTGACGCCTTTACTTAAGTGAATATTGAGTTTGCCTATAGGTAGGACAGAGTATGGAATATGAGTTTATGTGTAAGTGGTGTTGCTTGGGCTAGTGGAAAACAGCTTCAACTGCCTTTGCCTCCACCATAAAAGCTCTTTGTCAGTATGATTCCCAATCAAACACGACAATGGATGGGCAACAACAACCGATCTATGAATCTATATGCGAAAATATTACAGAACCTAAGAATATATGTATCATTGTTAGATATGGCAGATGATTAGTGCAAAAATTAAACATGACTCGTACAAAAATGAAAGTTGATTAATACAGACCTTATTATCCATGTTGTTAGCTTCTTTGTTCAAGAATATCGACTTGTAGTCGCCTCGTTGTCCCTTTCACTTCATGGTCGAACAATCGATCAAAGCTTCAGGAATTGATTGAGTTTTGCTTCGGTCTGCTTGAATTTGCACTTCCTTCTGATGGAAGAAGGGAGGGAGGTACTTCAATTTTAATCTTTAGGGTTTAAACACTTTTAGCTATGTAGTTCTGTTAGGTATTTTATTTTTATATAATATAAATTATAAAATGGGTTGTGGAGTCTACCCGATTGAAGGTTTCGACCCAAACACGACCCATTTATTGGACGGGTCATACGGGTCGTGTCAAAATGACTCGTAGGTCAAAAATGGGAGTCACCCACGGGTCGTGTCCAAAATGGACATCCCTGATGGGTTATGAACATTGGGCTTGTCTATTTTTACATTTGGCACAATAACACTATGAAGTAGATTTACTAAGCCCAATTATATTTGGGCATCACCCTTGGTTAAGGATGTGCAGTAATATGTAAGGCGTCGCCCTATAAGGATGCAGCAAAGACAGAAAATACTCAGAATAAATGTGTACTACCGCATCCACTGACTATCACTACAAGAAACTCGAGCATACACATTGGCAAAAATGCGTTGCTAACTGCATAAATACCGTTATTAAGGCTTAACAGCGACGAAATCTTCGTCGCGGTAGCCCTCGTCGTTAAAGGTCTATAGGTCGACAATTTGTCATTGTAAAAGTCTTGCCGCTGTTAGCATGTGGCTCCCAACGTCAACTTTACAGAGGAATCAGGTTGTTGTTAAACACAGATGAACGGTGACAACACATTACCGATGTTATAGATTAATCTTAGTGATGACAACTGTTTGTCGATTTCTTGACCGATTTTTTGGTCGATTTTTTTTTTCCTGCGATTCTTTTGCCCTATTTTAAATTATTTGTGTTCATCCATGGCTTCTTCGTATTTCTTCATCCATGGCTTCTTCCTCCTTCTTCATCCATGGCTTCTTCACCCTTCTTCATCCATATATCGTCACTTCATCATCTATGACTTCATCCATGACCAATTATTTCACGACACTTAATCCATGGTGAAGGCATCGGAGAACCAGCACTTCTCGAGCTCCAGCTCGCCTTCTACATGTCTTGCTCGACTTCTCCAGCTCCAACTCGAATTATCCAGCTCCAAGTCGCCTTCTCCAGCTCTAGCTCTAGCATGCCTTCATCCATGGAACTTCGAGCAGCTCCAACACTTCATCCATGACAGGTCGGTCGAGCTTCAACTCGCCTCCAACTCAAGGTCAAGCTTCAACTCGCCGAGAGGAAGCCGAGAGGGTGAAAGGAAGGGAGGGTGAGCTTCAATCCTTTGGAAAACGCTTTGAATGAAGGGAAGGTGAAGGGAATGTGAAGGGAAGGAAGGGAAGACAAGACAAAGTTCTATAAAACGTTGATTTGTTGTGTAAATAAGTTGTTGAATGAAAAATTTTGAATTTTTAAATCAGAGCGGGAATGTTTTTGGTAATTTGATTTGTTAACAACAATAATAGTCGTCACTAAATAAACTATTTTACAACAACAATTAAATCTGTTGTTGAATGACTATACTAATGTCGACAATATATTGACACGCAAACCTATTCTTACATTTTCCCGGTACTTATGTTTTAACGATGACAAAAATTGATTAGTTACGACAAACAACTGTTGATGATATCGCTATATTTACGACAGAACGTTTCACATTTGAATATGTACATTTGCAATGAAAAATTCACCTGCTACTGGTGGAGTTATTTAACATCAAGTGACGACAAAAATTAACAGTAAATGTATCTTATAAAGGTGGAAAACATATTGTGCCTAATAAGTAATAATAACGACAACAAAATCTGTCGACACAATATACATATATTTAACTACAACTATTAGTGTCAACATGGAAGTTTCGTTGCTGTTGCAACAGATTCTTGTAGTGTATCTCAGTTGGTGCGCCTGCACACCTACAAATTAGGCCGGTTGGTTTTAGAACGCCTAGGCTTAAACAAACTAGAATGATAGTTTACAGTGGGATAACATCTACAAACGAATATTCCGAAAGTAACCACGATTGGCTCGCCTGAGAGACAGCTTGGACAACTATGGTAGGATTTGACTCTACTATAGTACAAGTATGGAATGTTATAAATACCACACTATCATCCTCAGTTAGAGGTAAGGGTTTTCAGATATCTAGCACTTATACAATCTGAGTACTCAAATACAACAAACCTCTGACTAACTTTGTAAGTGGAGGGGAAACAACGGGAACACCCCGGGCTTTCCTTTGTGCAGGTTAAAGGAGCGAACGCTAGGAAGAAGAATCCGGTTTATGTTATCCAACACATTGGTGTCGTCTGTGGGAACCTTTTGAACAAAATTCAGTCATGGTTCCACCTTCAACACGAGCAAAGACTATTCACGAAGTTAACGGTGACGATTCGCTCCAAAACCTACAACAACACTTGGGACAGACATCGTACATACCGGTCCAGATGGTGCCGCCCCAGCAATCTGTTCCGGAAGTACCTGTCCCTGAGGCACCTCCGGTCCTTGAGGAACAGAGATATGATCCTGATACGCCGAGACCTTCGCAATCTCGCATTGACTCTTCTGCGGACAGGGCGCCGCCTCGCGTAGAGGTAGCTTCAGAGATCATATTAACACCAACATTCATAGCGGCCCTTGACGAGCTCTTGGATAGAAGAGAGCATAAAGGCGCCGCTCGAGCAGCCTAAGAGGAAAACACTCAAGCACCCCAAGAAGCCACCTCCCGACCTCGAGACTTTCCAAGGAACTAGCCGCAAGCGCCTTTCCCTACAAGTGTCACCACGATGGGCGCAGGTCTGACAACGGCTCCTCCCCCTGGCATAATGGCTAGGGAGGAAATTAAAGTGCTTGTCGCTCAAACGCTGAAGGATCAAAGGGCAGAACCATGCCACATCTTCAAGATAATGCGTCGCATCCCTTCGCTCCAGAAATCCTACCGGTAATGGTGTCAACCCAAGTACAACCAACGTCTCGAATTTATTCCTATGGAGGTAAAGGTGACCCGATTTTGCATATTCAGAGGCACAAAGCATCGTCGTTGGGAAGAACAAGTTAGGATACTCATTTTGCACTCCTTTTTCCCGCTATCTTAGGAGACGTTGCATCACATTGGTTTTTTAGTCTCCCTAAAGCATCAATAAGATCATGGGGAGAGTTGAAGGAAAAATTTATTATACAATATATGGGAGGACGTCGACTCCTAAAAAGTGTGGGAAATTTGGATCACCTAAGACAAAAGGGTGATGAAAGCTTGAGTGACTTCTACACTAGGTTCAATAAAGAGCTAGCTGAGATTAATCAGGTCATCACTGAAGGGGAGACCATCCACTCTTTTATACGTGGATTGGGACCAAGGAGTTCAACTCTGTATGATAGTTTGAGTGTCATACCTGTTGACACAGTAGAAGAAATGTCGGAGCGAGTCAAGTCTTACGTAGACTTGGAAATTGCAAGAGAATGAAGGAAGGCGAATAAGGAAGTATTTAAAAAAGATACTTCTGAGGGAAAGAGACGAGAACAACGTCCTTCGAAATCTGGACATGATGATAAGCGTCGCCAATTTGTGCCTCGCCCACAAAGAGAAGTCTTTGAAAGTTTCACACCCTTGTATAGGGAAATTTCCATTGTTTTGACGGAAATGGAAAAGAAGAACTAGGCGACGCCCCCACCACAACGAAAGCCCGATACATTCATGGGGAGTAATCCCAATCAATATTGTTGATACCATCGCTGTAAGGGGCATCATACGGATGACTGTCATATCCTAAAAAAGGATATTGAAAGGTTGATCTAACAGGGCATCTGACAAATTTTGTGGCCCAACGTCAGAGGAGTAGGAGTCCAAGGAGAGCGTCGCCTAGAAACAATCATCCAAAGGCTGGACCTAGTAGGCAGGAAGACATGAACATGATAAGCGGAGGTTTCACCTCAGGGGGAGAAACAAGCGCCGCTAGGGAGGTCTACGCTTCTCAAATTTCAAGGACTTCCAAGTCAGAAAAGCGCCCCTAAGAAGAGGATGAAGTGATTATTTCATTTTCAGAAAAGTAAATGGGACATGTCACTTCTCCACATGATGATGCTCTGGTGATTACAATGGGGGTTGACACATGTTCAATATGAAGGGAGTATTGGTAGATTTAGGAAGTTCAACGAATATTATGTTTTTGGATGCTTATAAAATAATGGGACAGAAGGAAAAATACTTGAAGAATGTCAATTTTCCATTGATGGGATTCGCCTCGCATACTACCTACCCAGTAGGATCTGTAACCCTTCCAGTCCACGTGGGTGAGGGATGGAAAGCGTTGGATTTAGAGGTCACCTTCATTGTAGTAGGTGCCACAGCATCATGCACTGCCATATTACGACGATTGACTCTAAATCCAAACCAAACGGCGCATTCTACATATCACTAGTTGCTGAAATTCCCAACGCCTCATGGGGTAGGAGTGGTTAAAGGTGATCAACCAGCGACGCGTAGTTTCTACGTCCAAGCAACGCGACGCCATATAAAAATGAAATAATATTTAATGATTCAAACTGAGGAGCATCCTAGCGAGGAGAATAGTCGGCCCCAGCCGGTTGAAGGTTTGAATAAGGTGGAGGTTGATGGTCCAGGGAAAGAGGTACAGATTGGAGCATCACTCGAAGAAGAAGAAGAAGTTACAGCTCTATCAATGCTTTTGGTAGAGTTCAAGGAATTGTTCGTGTGGAAACCCAGCGACATGCCAGGCATTAGCAAGGATGTGATCTCCCATTACCTCAACTTGGACCTGAATGTTAGACTCATTGCCCAAAAGAGACGCCCGGTTGGTGAAGAAAAGGCGATTGCCATCAGGCAAGAAGTGGAGAAGTCGGTGGAGGCGAAATTTGTGAAGGAAATCAGGTTCCAAACATAGGTGTCCAATCTAGTATTGGTCAAGAAGAATAATGGGAAGTGGAGGATGTGCATTGATTATCGTGATTTAAATAAGGCATGTCCAAAAGATTCATATCATTTACCAAGGATAGATCAATTGGTCGACGCCACTTCAGGACATGAACTTCTTAGCTTTATGGATGCGTATTCTGGTTACAACCAGATACAGATGGTTGATGGTGATGCTCAACATACAGCCTTTTATGCGTATAGTGATATTTATCACTATACGGTGATGCCTTTTGGTTTGTTGAATGTAGGAGCTACTTATCAAAGGATGGTAAATAATATTTTTGTTGGAATGATAGGCATCACCATGGAAGCATATGTGGATGATATGTTAGTGAAATCCATAAAAAGCGTTGATCATGTTGAAGACCTGAGGAAAACCTTCGAGAGGATGCGTCTTCATCAAGTGCGTCTAAACCCAGCGAAATGTGCTTTTGGCGTTCAGTCAGGCAAGTTTATGGGATACATTGTTAGCCAGAGAGGGATATAAGTCAACCCATAGAAATTGGAAGCGATTGAGCCTATGAGGAGTCCTACCTGCCATAAAGAAGTACAGAGCTTGAACGGAAGGTTAGCGACGCTAAGCCGTTTCCTAGCTAAGGCGGGGAATAAATTGCTCCCTTTCTTCCAAGTGTTGAGAGTCAACAAGAAGTTTGAATGGACTTCTGAATGTGAGAAGGCTATTCAAGACCTTAAGAAACATCTCAAGACTCTCCCACCATTGGAGAAACCATCAAAAGATGACACACTATCTTTATATTTAAGAATCACTCTAGTTATTGTAAGTTTAGTGTTGGTAAAAGAAGTAGGCAGGGGCCAAGTGCCTGTTTATTATGTATCGAAAGTGCTCACCAAATTTGAAATGAATTATCTGGAGGTTGAGAAGTATCTTTATGCGTTGGTAGTATCGACCAAGAAGTTACACCCATACTTTCATGAACATGAAATCACCATTTCAACAAATCAACTGTTAAAACATTTCCTACAAAAGCCAGATGCTTCGGGAAGGATGGTTAAATGGGCCATTGAATTGAGCGAGTTTCGAATTAAGTTTGCTCCTAGGAATGCAATCAAAGGGCAGGCCTTGGCGGATTTAATTGTAGAATCCACATGTCCACAGCCAGCGACGCCTAAAGAAAAGGAAAAAGAAGAAAATCATTGGATACTTGATACAAATGGTTCTTCATCAGTCGAAGACTCGGGGGTAGGATTAGTTTTGACCCCAACAGATGGCGGAACATCGTTGCGATACGCCTTGGTTCTCACCTTTAAGGCGACCAATAATTAGTCGGAATATGAAGCACTTGTTACCGGTTTACGATTGGCTAAATGTTTAGGCTTTACTTCTCTTCAGGTATATTGTGATGCACAATTGGTAGTCAACCAAATTAAAGTCGAGTATATGGTGAAAGGTGAAAAAATAAAGTTGTACTGGAAAGATGTTATGGCATTAGTAGCAGAGTTTAAGCAATTTCATATAGAGGCTATCCCATGAGAGGCGAATCATGAAGCTGATGATTTAAGCAAATATGCTTAGCAGGCGACGCCTACACAAGTACATTTCATAGAAATCAATCGCGGGGACATGAATATGATATGCGCAAATGTAAATGTATTGGTGGATTGGGCGACACCTATTCAAGTATACTTGGAATCAGGAGAGCTCCCTGCGGATGATGCAAATGCTAAGAAAATTATTTGATTAGCTCCTAGCTTTCGAATAATTGATGGATTGCTTTATAAGAAGGGTTTTTCTATACCCTATCTTAGATGTGTCTCTCATCCTGAAACGACTACCATTCTAAGAGAAGTACATGAAAGGTATGCGGCTTGTCATGAAGGAGCGAGGTCAATTGTGAGGAAAATTTTGAACAAAGGATATTATTGGCCTACAATGAACCAATAGGCGAGGACTTTGGTTATGAAATGTGAATCATGCCAAAAGTATAGTCCGAAAATAGTGCGTCCCTAAGAAAATCTTACTGGTATAAGTGCGGCGTGGCCGTTTGTTCAATGGGGAATTGACTTGGTAGGTCCTTTACCAAGGTCTAAGCAACGCACTTACATAATAGTGGCGGTCGATTATTTTTTGAAGTAGATTGAAGCAAAGGCATTGGTGTCGACTACTGAGTTTCAGGTCATTAAATTCCTTAAGTCAAGAATTGTTTCTCGATATGGAATCTCAAGCGTGCTAGTTAGTGACAATGGTCCACAATTCGCCGGAAAGGAATTGAAATGGTTTTGTGAAGAGTTGAAAATTAACCATAGACATGCTTTAGTCAAACTTGCGCAGGCCAATGGACACGTGGAGGTAGAGAATAAAACCATAGTTATCAGAACCGGACCGGCGGTCGGACCGAGTCCGACCGGGAACCGGACCCCTCTCCGGTTTGGTTCAGTTAAAAGACCGTTCTGCAAATGAACAGTGTTTGAACCGGGTCAAACCGGGCGGTTTTTAGAAAACCGACCGGTTTTCCAAAAACCGGCCGGTTTCTGGTTCACTTTTTAGTTTTTTTTCCCCGGTTTTCTTTTTTTTTTCGGCTGTTTTTTTTTTTTTGGTTTCCGGTTTTTGGTTATGCACAAACCAATCGGTTTAACCCAATTGGTTAGACCGGTTCACTACTATTGTGTATTGTGTTTGAGAATTGAGAGTAATGTGTGTTTGATATTGAAACTAGGTAGTTTGTGTGTGTGTGAGATCATGTAGTTTGAGGTAATTATGTTTGTGTTTGAGACTATGTATGTATTTTAAGTTTTCAATTTTTTTACCCATTGTGAACAGTGAACCGCACACCGAACCGGGTTGGACCGGGTTGGACCGGCCGAACCGTGAACCGTCCCCCTCACCGGTTCGATGTCCGGTCCGGTTCTGATAACTATGAATAAAACAGTGTTGAATGCTCTAAAGAAAAGACTTGACGCTTTGGGAGGCAAATGGACATAAGAATTGGAAAATGTTTTATGGGCGTTGGGAACAACCCCAAAAAAGGCGACTGGGGAAACACCTTTCAGATTGGTGTATGGTTCTGAAGCTTTGGCTCCAACAGAAATAGCAGTCGAATCCCATAGAGTAAAACATTATGACGCTTTGAATAATGATGACCAAAGGCGTCTTGAATTGGATATGGTTGATGAAAAGTGATGGGCATATGAAGTAATTCAAGGGCAGGTGCGTTTAACTACAGCAAGATACTATAATAGGGGAGTATCTTGTCGCCAATTTTTTGTGGGGGGAGAGGGTATGGAGAATACATGAATTCTCGCATCAAGATAGAATAAATAAATTGTCTCCAAAATGGGAAGGACCTTACAAGGTCGTCGCCATTCCTCACCCAAACACGTATGTTTTGGAAGATCAAGAAGGGAAAGTATTGAGGAATACTTTTAATGCAGAGCATTTGAAGAAATTTTATGCTTGAAAGATAGCGTATGGTGCATGAATGTGTATTAGAATGTAGAAGGTGTTGTAATTGGAAGAATTATGAATCAATACTTATTGGCGAATGCTTGAATTTGATTAATTGAATAATATGCTTAAAGTTTGTTAAGGCGATGGTGTTTATTCAAAATATTTATGGTGACTTGTTTATTTATGATTATGAACAAGAAGTATGATATCCATACTTAGTCAAAATAAGGCTAAGTTGGAAACGTATAAAAAAGTGATGAGGATAAACAATGAAATAAGCGAATACAAAATTATAAAAATACGATAGATAAAGGAAATGAAAAGCATAAAAGAAAAAAGTTGAAAGAAATATTTATAAAGTGGGTGGTGGCGGATCCTTGGGAGGAGAAGGCAACAAAGAAGGATCACTTGAAGGAGCATCGGTTGTGAATGTTACTACAAGAGGTGGCATAGTAGGTTCTGGGTCAAGGGGCATTTTCGGAATCGGGGCAGATACTTCAGAGGAAACACTCTCATCCTCAGAATTCCTCTTCTTCAGCTCCCTTCGACGCCTCAACTTCTTCCCAAGCTATAAGAATCTAGCCTGTCCAGAGGGAAGTTGGGGTCGACCTTGTGAATATCCTTGGCCGCCTTCTTGAATATGGTAATCACTCCTGTGCGATTCCATTCCGCAACATCTTGTGCAAACTCTTTGCTGGTGCGGAGGGATCCTACTGCCTCCTCTAATCGATTAGGGAGGTCAGTTTTTAGGAGTTCGACTTCCTATGTCGTTTGCGTCGCCTCTTTCAGCGCCGGCTGAGTCTCCTTTATTGCTTGATCCGCCTCTTTCTTGGCCTCCTTTTCCATTTCTTGGGAAGTCGACGCTTCACCTTTTAGATGAGTGTTTTCCCTTTGGATTTTTTGAAGAGTCACGGCTTACGTGTTCTCTCTTTTTTGGGGCTCTCGCAAGTTGGCAGCAAGTTGTTCTTTTTGAACAAGTTCAACCTCAAATTCTTTTTGTGCAGCCTCTGAAATGGCGAGGCGACGGCGAGTTCGTTCCAGCTCAAACTCTGCAGTCTCGACCTGATGGATGGTGGAGATGTTGCGTTTCCTCTCCTCCGACAAACCCAAGAGGATCGCGCCCATCTTCAGATGGGCAGGAATAATCCGAAAGATTTCAAACATCAAAAAGTTAGAAAAATGCAAGTATACAAATTCATGAAGAAAGAATGACAGAAAAGGCGTATACCTGACTCATCACCAAAGAGAGGGATTGGCGAACCAATCCATCTATATCTTCTTCTTCCAAACTTAAAGGCCCCCTATAAGCAGGAGGGCATGCGCCTGAAAGCAAGTGAAGACCCAGGTTTGGGTCTTTGCAGATGTTCCTAGCTACTAAGGGTACTTCCTTTAGTCTGGCCCAAGGTTCCCATGGTTGTTGGGGTTGTGAGTGCCTACATTCTCTAGAAGGTCTCGCCTCAGGTCAAAAAGATGACCTGTATAAGGTGGAAGACCTTCATATCATTGGCGCACTAAGGTTGAAGTAGGAGTATGATCCATTGTAGGAGGAGCAGGGGGCACATCATCAATGTCAGGGAGACTGTCCACCAAGATCACCTCATGGGACTCAGTAGCAGGAGTCCGGGTGGGTGTTGGTGTCTTGGATTTTGAAGCCTCAGCAGGCATTGCTCCTATTGATCAAAGGAATGGTCAAATGATCCCTTCTTAAGGACGCCATTATGATAATGTGTAGGTCCACATGATGCCGCCATAGGCCAAGACAGGAATACCCTCACTTTTTAGTGAATAAAACGTTATTCCTATTACTAATGACACTGTTACTAATCCAGTAGGATTTAGGGATCGCACCTTTGAAAGCCATGACAACTTCATTTGTAGCGTCGCTGAAAAGCTCGGCTGTAGCCTTCAGAGGGTCAAGCGATTCCTCCATAGGTTTCCCTTTTTCTCCTCCTTAGAGGAGTGATGGATCTTGCGTTTCTTAGAGCCCTCAGGAGCATCGCCTTTGATCTCCTTTGCCTTGTTCTTCTCATTCGACGCCTTTTTCTAAAGAGGCTCTAACAGATGAGAAAATATAGCAAAATCCTTGTCTGCAAAAAATGAGAAGAATAAGTTATTTACCGGAGTAAAGGGCAGAAGGTGACGATTTACAAGGGACACGCCAGCTTCCTCTAAATAGATTGATGATCTGTGCGCGCCCCGCTTGATGATCTAGATAGATTGTCGCCAAGGTGTCCATGTCGGTCGAGGACAGTTCCTCGACGCTGGAGATGGGATCTTTGCTCGCCTTCGACGATCCTAGACACCAGGGAACGCCTCCTTGGAAAACGAAGTAGGCGCTCTTCCAATTTGAATTTCGGGTTCGAAAACCCGTGACTAAGGGACAAGTGGAATCCCAGGTCCAATCTTTGAAAGGAGGACCCATTCGAGTTGTAAAACAGTGTACGCCTAAACGTTTGAATCCAGGCGATAAAAGCATCAAAAAACGTTTAAAGAATAGGCCCATCCGCGACGAAAGAAAGAATACATAAGCCCACCTAAGTGTGAAGGGCGTTTGGAGAAAGTTGGGTGGGAGAAATGCCATAATGGCGGCAATGTTTGACTAAAGGACGACAATAAAGGAACCTTAGCCCCACATCAATTTGTAGCGAGAATATGATTTCATCGCCTTCTTTAGGCTAACTTATGGGGTGAGAGTTCTCAGGATCCGCATCATCAGGGATGGGATACCTGGGGGCATGAGCGTCGTTCAAACCAGCCTCAACTACTGATTTTTCGAATGTAGAAAAAGAAAGAGTGTTGGGCTTAAGTTCAAGAAATTGCGTAGGGAGAAATATGTGATTACCAAGGTCGAAGTCGGAAGTCATTCTTATATAGGAGTGAATGGCGCTAAGATGATAGGTGTTGAGAGCGAGGGGAAAATACCGAGCAATGATGAATGGCGGTCGGAATTCTAGAGAGAATGCATAAATTCTAGAGAGAGAAAGCTCCAAAAATTGTAAGAAGAAGTAAAAGTGATAAATAAAGGAATGTGATGGTATTTATAGAACCCCCTAGGGTAGTCGAACGGTTACATAGGTGGGGAAATTACGATTTTACCCCCTTAAAATAAAGAGTCGAACAGTTATACGGGTATGAAATTACGATTTTACCCTTAAAAAAGAAGAGTCTTCTTAGTTCCCAAAGCTAAAAAAGAAGAGTCTTCTTAGTTCCCAAAGCTTCTAGAAGATCTCGCCTAAAAATTCAAATTTGTAATGAAGGTGGGACAGAGGAAAATCGTGCATGAATGACGAGTGGAAAGACGGTTACAACTGATTGAATGATTTAGGCGATGCCTTTGGAAGAATAACTTACAAAAAATGAAGCATAATAGTTAATAAATGGCGTCTCTCTATGGAAGATAAATTATCAATGAGGGAAGAACGATTTTTTAAGAGAGATTCTAATCCTCAAATGAGTGTCGCTCATCTGAGGCTTCGGGGGCAGATGATGGGTTATGAACATTGTGTTTGACTATTTTTATATTTGGCCCAATAACATTATGAACTAAATTTACTAAGCCCAATTATATTTGGTTGTTGCCCTTGGTTAAGGATGTGCAGTAATATGTAAAGCGTCGCTCTATAAGGATACGACAAAGACAGAAAATACTCAGAATAACTGTGTGTCACCGCATCCACTGACTACCTCAGTTGGTGCGCCTGTGCACCTACAAAGTAGATCAGTTACTTTTAGCACGCCTAGAATTAAACAAACTAAAAAGATAGTCTACATTGGGATAGCCACTACAAACGAATATTCATAAAGTAACCACGGTTGACTTGTCTCAGAGACAGCTTGGACAACTATGGTAGGATTTAATTCTACTATGGTACAAGTATGGAATGTTATAAATACCTCATTATTATCCTCAGTTAAGGGTAAGGGTTTTCAGATATCTAGCACTTATACAATCGGAGTACTCAAATACAACGAAACTTCGACTAACTTTGTCATCGGAGGGGAAACAACGGGAACACCCTCGGCTATCCTTTGTGCATGTTAAATGAACAAACGCTAGGAAGAAGAATCTGGTTTATGTGATCCAACAATCCCTAATTGTTTGTACCAATATACTAATTATATTTAATTATGCTCAATTTAACAATTTACCCCCCAAATCCAAAAAATAGAGTTTCTAAATTAATCAAATAAGACATTTTAATTCAAAATTCCATACTGAAATTGATCAATTTATAACATTTAGACATTGTAAATACTAATTATAGCTCATTACACTCAATTTAACAATTACCTCCAAAATTCAAATATTAGGCTTTTAAAATTAATCAAATAAGATATTTTAATTCAACTAAAACACATAAAATTGATCAATTTGTACTATTTAGGCAATCTAAATACTAATTATATTTGATTACACGATCCACTAACACAATTTGCAAAAACATGGGACTGATTCAACACGATGGAGGTACGACAATACGCAGGTGGCACAATGAGAAAGGCATGGTGGAGGCACGACAACAGACATGGACGACAACACGAGAGAGGTATGGGTGGTGGCACAGTAAATGAACGACCTAGGGGGATGAAACTGTTCTGCAGTTTTATTTTTTCCTACCCATGACGAGGAGTCGTGGGTAGAGTATTTTTCACTAACTGAGACTGACAGTCACAAGTGAAAGTTAACGAAAATTTCATATGTGATTGACAGTCACGAGTAAGAGTAAATGCTCCTATTTGCAACTGACAGTCACGAGTAAGAGTAAATGCCCTATCCGCAACTGAAAGTCATACGTTAATCTAGTTTGGTTGATAATTTTATAAACTAATTAGTATAATATTTGATTGATTTTCAAACAATATATTTTAGAAAATCAATTCTCGTGTCACTGATATTTGATTTTTCAAAATTATTACCTTCAAAAAAATGGGCAGTAAGGCAGTAACGCTGCAAAAACCTAAACGGCGCTGTATCAGCCACTCCTTTTTTTTTTTTGACCAAAATATCAGCCACTCCTAGAAAACGGCAAAACTTCCTTGTGTAGTGACGTCACTCTCTCTCCGCGCTTCCGATCCGATTAGTCAGAGAACGTAAGTCATCCGGTCTCTCTTGTCTAGTAGATTGGGCTCTGTAAGTCATCTTCCATAATCTCGTTCTGCTTTCCTGTTCTCGCTGTATCTGCTGCTACAATTAAGCTAGAAAAGCTGATCTATGATTCTGAGCTAAATCCGTTCTAAACCAATTAATTGGCTGATTTTCAGGTTCCTTAGATTGTTTCTTCTCTCTTCTTTGGTGTCGAATTATTTGGTACTGATCTTGAATTTAGGGTAAATCTCTTAGATTTGGACTATTTGTTCAGCTTCAATTCTTTTGCTCAAGTCTTCTTTTTGATTGAAGAGGGATTTTTTCGCTGAAAGTTAGATTCTGCAGGTTCTGATTATAGCAGAAAAGTTTGCATGTGTACCTACCTGCATTTTTCGAAAGTGGCTCGCACCCTGATCATTTTACATTGGTCTCTTTCGACATTTTGGTGAATGTAGTCGTGGCTCAGTTTTCTTTTTTACTGGATGTTATACTGGCACTATTATAACCCAACACCAGTTAGGCCAGGACTCCACGGGTCGCACTACAAAATGATCTGGTGCAACCTGTTTTCTAAGTGTTCCGCCCACGCTACCATTGTGGTATACGACAGAGGACAGTATTTGTGTTATGAACTTTCTTGTCGAGCATATTAAGAAAAATTGAAGATATTATCGGCTATCGGCACTATTATTATAGTTTTCTGTGTTACTTTTCCCTTTCCATGTATGTCAACAATGTTTTTTCTCTTGCATTTGCTTGACTATGCGAACCTGAGTGACAGTTACCCCTTGGCATTCTCTGTTTGTGTTCTCGGGATTCAGTTTTTAGCTGAAGCTGAAAACTCTTAGAGGTAAAAAGAGATGGGATTTTGAGGTGAAAATGAGAATTCTTTTTTCAAGTTGGAAAGGTGTCCTTCAAGTTTCTTCTATCAACTTAGAGTTAGTTATTCATGTAAAAGGAACTGAATTATAATGTGTATATCTTCTGATTTCTTTGGTATAATTTTTACAAATTGCTTATCGCTCTTTCTTATTCTTTTGTATTTCATTATTCCGTTCCTGTTATAATACAATATCTACACCTAGTAGGTTGTGCATTTTGGATCTCTGTTATTATGGGTGACTCCATTATACTTATACAGCAGCTTTCAGTATTTGTTAGTCTCACAGATAAAACTAATATATTCTAGCATAGGAAATTAGTTACAGCAAAATATCAGAAATTCCCATTTCTTCCTCAGTCTTGTTTCTTGTTCAAGTTAGCGTTTATACATACTAGTGAAATGTGTATGGTAACTTGGTTTTTTCCTCTTATTATTGCAGTTGAATGTTCTGCATAAGCTAAACGGAGAGAGGGGTTGGAAAGTTTCCAGTGAGACACTCTATAGACCTTGAAATAGCTTGGTATGGACTTTGCAATCTGATTCTTGCATGATCCAAATCAGTATTATATTTTTTTAAAAAAATACTATCATATATTATTCATTCCCTTTAGCATAAGCCTCTTTATGTGTCTAGTTTCCTTAAAGAAAACACCAGCACCTCCTCCAAGACAACAAAATGCCTAGCTTCCTCATAAAGTCAAAAGTCTCGGACCTCGCCTTCTTGTTTCAGTAATAGAACTGTTGCATACCTACATAAATATACATATACATATATATACACTAGTTAGTAACATGTGTATTGCCTGAAAATTTATTTAAATGAAAACTCATGTTATTAACATGCACTTTGGGTGAGAATTTTGTTTTATTTTTTATGAGTTTATAGATATGATATCATATCTCATTAAAAAATTCGTCACATAAATTTCTGATTATAGCATAAAATATTATAGTAATTAAATTGAATAAATATATATTGGCATTAAAATAATATCATATTATTTAGTTATGTGAATATTTTTGATGCACTTTACAGTTTTGGAATTGTCAGTCGAAATATGTGTCGAAATAACAATTAAATTGAGTCCAGAAACTCTCAGGTGGCATTTCTGTTCATACTGTGCTTATCTTTGATCTTTAGAACTCAGTGCTAGCAGTATACATTGATTGAAGATGGATGAAAATGTGAGTCAGAAGATGGACTACTACAAAGGAGGGGGACACAACCCAGTAAATAACTTAATTTTTTTCTCCTTTCATTCTTGTTCTCATTTCATTTGTGCTGCTTTTACTTACAAGAGAATCTTGTCCCCATGCAGTGGAATATGATTCCCCAACATCCAACTAAGGAGGCAAATGCATTAACTATGAACAAAAAGATAATGTCCATCCTGTCTGACACCGAGACTGCAATTCGAGAGAGAAATGAAGCAATGGTAGAAACAAAGGAAGCAGTGGAAGCAAGGGATGAAGCAAGAAAGCTGCGAGATGAGGCACTTTCTGAGCGGGATAGGGCTCTCATGGAGCGAAACAATGCTAGGGAAGCTCTTCGGTACTTGGAAAATGCTATGAGCTTTCAGCAGCTCTCAGGAGGTGGGTCCGGGTCTGAGCGAGGGATGAAGCATCTCCACCACCCATCAGTCTATTACCACCACGACATACCTCATGAAGAGACTGCTACTCCTTCATCAGTTACGAACGAGAATAGAAGTTCCAAAATGGTGAAAACCACACGAAAAGTAAAGAAAATGGGGGAGGATCTGAATGTGCAAGCTTTGTCCGATGGAGTGAAGTTCAAGTCTGAGTGGGATATTCATGATGTTGGATTAAATTTGATTGCCTTTGATGACTCCACGATGCCGGTGCCAGTGTGCTCTTGCACTGGTGTGTCTAGGCCCTGCTATAAGTGGGGAAATGGTGGTTGGCAATCTTCTTGCTGCACCACAACCATGTCAGTATTCCCACTCCCCCAGATGCCTAATAAACGTCATGCCCGAATCGGGGGAAGAAAGATGAGTGGGAACGTGTTTACAAGGTTGATAACACGAATGGGCAAAGCAGGTCATGACTTGTCATTGCCTGTGGATCTCAAGGACTACTGGGCCCGACATGGGACCAACCGCTACATAATCATAAAATAGAAGAAAACAATTCCATTGTAGAATTGGCAGCAGCGATGTTATCTTTTATATTATTCGATGATTGATGGTGTGTTTTATGGATCTTTTACCCGACACATGGTTGGAATGTTACGTCAGCAAAGTCTCTCTTAATTGCCAGTTTGTCTTTCTTTGTTCTAAGGCCTCACGAGGATCAAATCTCGACATGACCGTGATTTTAGGTTGGTCGGAGAATTTTTTTCAGCAACACAATAATACACACACGTATAAAAAGAATTGTGTTTGTAGAAGCATATGATAAAACGATAACACAATAATATAAATACGATATCACAAAATTATTTTCATGTCGTGTTTTTAGTTAAGTATCATAACACGATAATGTTGGATTTTCTTTTTTGACAATTTTAAAATTGGACTTGAAAAATTATTTTTGAATACTTTTCTAAATAAACTTCGTTTAATAGTTTTTAAAAGTCTATTTAGATATTTAATTTCTAGAGTTTGTCAATTCTACAAATCTGTTTGAATTGTTAATTCTTATTATGAATAATTTGTTATTTAAATATTTCCTTATAATTCTCGCTTACGAAGATATAATTGACTAACTTAAGGCAATATTATAATATGACATGAACACGCAAGAAAAATTGTGTGTCGTGTTCGTGTTGAGAAACATGACATAATAAATTTATCGTGCGTGTTCGAATTTGGCAAGTGTCATACTATAAACATATTGACACACACGATAACACACAACTAATCCCCTAAATATTAGGATAATTCCTAGAAGAGTATTAATATAGATTACTTAGTTAGGGTGTGTTACCAAAGGAAGAGGGGAAAGATAGACAATGCAATGCGTGGATAAAATACTAGCAGATATATAACTAGAAATATGTTTCACGCTTGCGCGTGATATGTGTAAGGGTAAAATACGAGTCTCCCCCTAAAGTTTGAACCGAATTTAAGCTTCCCCCTTAAAGTTTAAAATTTTAGTCATAATGTTTGAACCGAATGAAAATTTCCCCATTTCCGTCCAATTGCTGTTAAATTCAAACGGAAATCCATTATGTGTTTGCCACGTGATTTTTTTTTACATTTTGAAATGACAAAATTGTCCTTCATTACAAAACATTGTTCTTCTTCCTCCATCATCGTGATTTTATCTTTGTCTCCTAGCCGTGTCTCCTGGCCAACATCTGCCTTTGTCTCCTGGCCGTGTCTGAGATCTCCGCAACTGTTTCTACTCATGAGGGCAAGATCCGACCAGGCTTCACCGCGACACAGGCGGAATGGATCGAGCAAAACGGACAGTTCCTGCGATCAAACAACTCACGCATTGCTGCTCTTCTTCTGAAACGCTGCATTATCTGGTTTGTTGGAGTTAAAGAGGAAGAAGATGAGGAGGAAGAGGAGAATATGGTGCCAGAGAAGGAAAAAGATTTATGAAAAGCTAGCAGCGACGGAGGATACCACGAGCTTTCGCGCTACCTCGAAGACACCACGAGCTCGTCCTCTATTTGAAATTCCCACCAAAAGCTTCTCCCAACAACAAAGCACGAGTCCCGTCAGTGACAAGTTTGATTTCTCCTTGAAGTCTAACTGCGGCAGGTCGGTAAAAATCGAACCTTGAAGACCCGCTTCCGGCGAAGCGGCACCACCGCTCGAAATGTCTCCAGGAAAGGCTTCAAGATATGACCGTTACCTAAGTTACCGATGGAGAGGAGGGTGGAGTTCAACTTTAGGGTTTTCTCTCCGACGGTGATGGACTTGACTTAGATGGAGTACTCGACTGATTTCTCTCCATAGGGGTAGACAGAGGAAGTGCTCACTAGTTGTTTCCATATGTGCAAAGGGTGCTTCCATCAGTGCAAAGGGTGCAAAGGATGAAGATGAAGAAGAAGGTAATTTTGTCACTTAGGGGGCGTTAGTTTTGATGTATTAGTTAATGCATGTATTAACTCCGTATTAAAATATACTATATTAATATATATTAATACATGTTTACATATATACAGTGTTTGGATGGATACATGTATTAAGATATACATAACCCCTAATACAATGTTTGGTTAGGTACAAATTTTACATAAAGTGACTAAAAGACATAAATACCCTTATATTTGTTTTTATATTGTAAGTATATTATGTACGTGAATCGATATATGTGTTAAAATAAAATGTATTAATCTCACAAAATTTGGCGAAAAAAACACAAAAAATAATCAATAAGAAAATAAACTAAAATATTCTCTTTAATCATTAAAGTCACAAGTTCATTAAAAAATGTCATAATTAAATAAGACACGATTCATACTCAAAACAACAAACAAGTTTTAATCAAGCATTCCTCTTAGCCATTCAAGACGTTCATCCTCATTACAACCAAAAAACACAAGAACCAAGTTTGTCTTCTCTGCTATGAGACGATGCGCCTTCTTTTTCTCATCTTTTGTAATTCATTCTAGAGTAGATAATGCACCGTTGAGTTGAAGTAAATGTTCTTGCAAAATATTTGTATTTAGTGACTTCGTCATCTTTTCACCTAAGATCTTTTCATTCTTAATTGGTCATGAAACAATGTTTCACTCTCATACACAAGTCTCATAATATAACTTCTCCTAGAAAAGTTCCTCGGAGACATAGTTATAAGCTCACATCGTCTACTAAAGAAGCGTCTAACAAATATATTTATGTAAACAGACATGACAACCATAAACTCAACCATGACAACCGTTTTCCTCATTGTTCTTTCGTTTTCTAAACTGAACGTATTCATATCTGTGATCATAAAGGAAAAATGAAGCAAATCAACTTGAGCTACTAACACAATATCAACAACTACTCAGTATTAAAAATTGCAAATATGTCATAATACACTGAATTATAGCCACATGTCTGCAGTAAAAAATTAAGAAAATCCATTGCTGCTCTAATCACCATTATGGCTCCACATGTCTATAACCTAGCGCAGCACATATCTCAAATTAAAACAAAACCCACCGCTCTAATTGCTTAATTTCAAAATTGAATAAGAAATCTCACAGGACAAACACAAGCAAACCAAGAGGACTACATATGTGAATTTGTATGTGGAGGAATACATACAAATCAAGAACAAGAAACATGGTCGAATACATACGTATGTGGAGATTGATAACCCACAGTACAAAACAAGAAAACCCACAGCACATGGACGAATTTGAGGTTAACCGAGCGTTTGTTTTGAATAATTGTGTATGTGGACATTGATAAACATATAATCATAATTGAATCGGAGGAATACCTTATGGGAAGTTGAAGAAGAACGCCAAGAGGAGTTGCCGAGAAGAACGCAGAGAAGAACAGAGAGGAATTTGATGTGTTCTGTTGCAGAGAAGAACGCAGAGAGAATAAGCTTATGAGAGGTGTTCTGTTGCTGTCGAATAATGTGCTACGCTAGGTTTAGATTTGAGAGGTTTTTTTTTTTGTCATAAGTTTGAGAGGGTGATTTTAGTAAACTTGCATTATGTATTATTTAATACCTAGGTTAAATTTAGCATTAACTAATACTTAATAAACCACCTAATTAGGCATTAGTTAATACACAAGAATTAATTAGTACAATTTAAAATTTAAACCAAACATAAGAATTAATTTATACATGTATTAGCTAATACTAATACAGGGTTAATGCTTCAAACAAACACCCCCTTATATTTGTTAAAAAACCATGTGTCGCGCACGTGAGGAGCATGTAGGAAAATTTCGAATGGATGTGGTGGATGAACTCGAATTTATATGCTTGGATTATTCTGAAGTCGTGACAACACTTTCAGATTGAAACTATTTGGAGGCACCCAAACTTTCAATCGGTTAAAATCAGAATACTGAACTAGAACTTAAGAGAAGGATTGTGAATGTTTTTGGATGATCATTTAGGACCCCCCCCTATGACCAATTTATAGTGTTATTCACACCCTTAGGAGAAGACACCATGTCCTTTGGAAGGGACATGCACCATTTCGGCCATAACACACCATTTGATTCAAATTTTGGCTCCAAAATCAAATGGACACCTTAGGAAGACTCTAGAACCATTTCGGCCTTTAGCCATGGTTCAACCCTTAGCCAATGGTTCGATCCAATACTTGGTTCTATATCAAGTGTCCAAAAACCGGGAATTTTGAGGTTTTAAAAAGTTAAGTCATTAGTTCCAAAATTCAATTTTTCAATGAATTTTAGAATAGTGACTTTATGTATAATAAAGTCAGGGGCGCTGCCCCCAGCCAGGGGCGCTGCCCCTGCACCCTGTAAAGGGGGCGTTGCCCCCTTTGACCCCCATTGCCTCATCTCTAATCAACCGACGAATCTCCAATACAATGAATCATAATATACTTAAACAAGCGTGCACTCCGCACCCTCCTAACTTGTTTAATGAGATACTATGATCCCATTGGTCAACTAGTCAATCCAATTACACTAAAATATATAACAATCCTCCCCCATTTTAGTGTAATCCTTGATTAACTAAACATAATATCACAATCAAACAACACAACAAACTTATGCATAAATGAAATATCATGACGATTGAATTTCATCTTAGTATATTACACTTTTCAAATATTCGAATATCAAGGTGTCACTATGGATTGAACCTTTGCTATTCATTGTGAATACATGAAGATAACATACACATAAGTTAACATTCTCAAATGTCCTTTCTTGACACTATCTTTTACTAGCCTTGTGTCCTAATCCTTCATAAACATATCAAAGCCAAGTCCTAGCTTCTTGAAGCGGCTAAACTTCATGTTTACATAGGTAGCTCTTTTACTCTTGCACCTGCATATGCAATTTTTCAAAAGAACTATTAAGAAGTTAAACTTCAACCTCCTTTACTTACAGGTCTGAACACATACCTTGGGATAATATAACCAATGTGTTCCAATCTCCAGATGTCAAGCTTTCCACATTGAATTCAACACCTAATGTCATATTAGGTGGGAATTGGGTATCTCAACATGAGAGATTTCAAATGGACTTTAATCCTATCCCCACAACCGATTTGTGCACAAGATCCCTTCTTAACCCTTTGGTTAAATGATCGGCTAAATTATGTTGAGTTTGTATAAACTCCACTGATATAACACCATGCATGATGAGTTCACGAATCATGCTGTGTCTAACACCTAAGTGTCTAGACTTGCCTTTGTATACTTGCCTATATGCATTAGCCAAGGCAGATTCACTATCACATCTGATAGATATAGAAGATATCGGTTTAGGCCACAATGGAATTTCATAAATCAGATTTCTTAGCCACTCAACTTCTTTACCGGTCGATGCTAATGCAACAAACTCAGACTCCATTGTTGAGTGAGTAATGCAACTTTGTTTCTTAGAGGCCCAAGAGATGGCACCTCCCCCAAGAAGGAATACCCATCCACTTGTAGAAGAATAATCTTCTACATTGGAAATCCAACTTGCATCTGAATATCCTTCAAGAACAGAAGGAAATCCAGTATAAGTCAAACTATAATCCATGGTTCCTTTCAAGTACTTGAATACTCGATTTAATGCTTGCCAATGATGTGAACTTGGATTGCTAGTATATCTACTAAGCTTTCCAACAGCATAAGCAATATCAGGCCTAGTGCTAATCATGGCATACATAAGACAACCAATAGCCCTTGAGTATTCAAGTTGAGATACCACCACACCTTTATTAGGTAGAAGCTTAAGACAAGGATCTATGGGAGTGCTAACTGGAGAACAATCTTTAAAATTAAATTTATTCAGAATCTTCTCAATATAATGAGATTGAGAGATTGAAATACCATTGTTCTTTCGTATGATCTTTATACCAAGAATCACCTCAGCCTCCCCCAAATCCTTCATGTCAAAATTAGATGACAGAAATTTCTTGGTTTTATCAACTTGATTTTGGTCAGTACCAAAAATCAACATGTCATCTACATATAGACAAATAATGACTCCTTTACACACCTTATTTTCTTCAAAATAATGATTTCTTCAACTTGCACACCTTATTTTCATTTCCAGGCATAACAAACCCTTCCGGTTGTTTCATATATATCTCCTCATCTAAATCACCATTTAAGAATGCAGTTTTCACATCCATTTGATGAATTACAAGATTATGAATAGCTGCAAGTGCTATTAATAACCTAATAGTGGAGGTCCTAGCAACAGGAGCATAAGTATCAAAATAATTTATCCCTTCCTTCTGTCTGAAGCCTTGGATAACTAATCTTGCTTTATACTTATCTATGCTACCATCCACTTTGATTTTCCTTTTGAAAATCCATCTGTTTCCCAAAGCTTTACAACCAGGAGGTAGATCAGTCAATTCCCATGTATTATTATTCATGATTGAATCCATTTCATCCTGGATAGCTTCTTTCCAGAATGCAACATCTCTTGAAGTCATAGCTTCACTAAATGTTCTTGGATCTTCTTCAATCATGAAGCAGTATTGATACTGATACTCAACATCATCCCTTGACCCTTCAACTAAATAAAGTTGAAAATCAGATCCAAAAGATTTGGCTTTTCTAGTTCTAGTACTTCTCCTTGGTTCAGTCCGTCCAGGTACAGAAACAGTACCACCAGAAGTATCTGAACTTAAAGAATTCTGAATCATATCTTTTGGTCTAGGTATAGATGTAAATCTATCTTCATCAAAGGTAGCATCTCTTGATTCTATGACTGTGTTAACAGACACATAGTCATTAGATTCTAATACATAGAATCTATATGCATATGAATGCTCAGCATACCCAATGAAGATACAATCTATACCTCTTTCTCCCAAGTTTCTTCTTTTGGGTTCAGTGAGCCTTACAACTGCTCTACATACCCAAACTCTCAGAAAACTTAATTTTGGTGGCTTTTTATACCACAATTCATATGGGGTAATCTTATTCCTTTTATTAGGAATTCTATTCAATAAATAACAGGCTGTTAACATAGCCTCTCCCCAAAAACCTTCACTTAGACCTGAATAGGATAACATGGAATTAACCATCTCTTTCAAAGTCCTATTCTTCCTTTCAGACACACCATTTTGTTGTGGTGTATAAGGAGCTGTAGTTTGATGTATTATACCAGTAGATTGAAAATATACTGGATCATAATACTCACCTCCTCTATCAGTCCGTAAATTTTTAATCAATTTACTTTGATGTAGCTCAACTTCCTTTTTATAAATTTTAAATTTATCAAGAGCTTCATCCTTAGCATGCAACAAATAAACATAGCAATATCTAGAAGCATCATCAATAAAAGTAATAACATACTTTTTATTTCCTAATGAAGGAGTAGCATGAAAATCACATAAATCGCTATGTATTAGTTCCAATACATTGGAAACTCTATTTACATCCTTGAAAGGTTTTCTAGTTATCTTAGTTAACATGCAAGTTTTACATTTCTCATTGATTATATCAATAGCAGGTATAAGACTCATTTTAGACATATCTTTCATTCTTTTATAATGAACATGTCCTAGTCTAGCATGCCATAAATCTGATTTATTCACATTATTACTAGTACTAATAGAAGTCATGCAAGCAGATTCATTATCAAATGAAACCTTAACATTCAACATAAACATACCATTGCTTAAATAACCAAATCCTACAAAAGAACCCTGTTTTGACAAAATATATTTGTCACTTTCATAAACTTGTTTATAACCACAATTGTTCAAAACAACACCCGATAAGAGATTCTTTCGAATCCCGGGAACATACAATACATTATTTAATGACAAACATTTTCCTGAAGTAAAGACAAGCTTGACATTTCCTAGTCCCTTGATTGGTTCAGTTGCAACATTTCCCATCTTTAAGACAGATCCATCTTCAATTGGTTGAAAGTCTTTGAACCAACGAAGATCTTTGCACACATGAGTTGTTGCTCCCGAATCAATCCACCATGCAACATGATCATCCTGCACATAAAATGCCTCAGATATTACAGATACATAATTCTGACCCGAATTATTATTTTGTATTAAAATCTGACCTTGTTGCTTTTCAGGATCCTTAGATCCTCTTGGACCAGCATTATGCTTGCCTTTTCCAACCCGACAATCCTTCTTGAAATGACCGGGTTTGCCACACTTCCAACATGCCACCTTTGGCTTTTTGTTGAAAGACTTGTTGTCATCCCCTTTAAACTTGCGTTTGTTCCCCTTGTTCGAGTTTGAAAATCGACCCTCTTCAACCATGTTTACAGAAGAGTGACCAACTTGGTTCTTACCCTTAGGGTTACTGTCCACTTCTTGAGCCCTTAAAGACTCTTCAATCCTGAAGTGACTTCCAAGTTGAACAAGAGACATTTCTTCCTTATTGTGCTTTAGGGTATGTTTGAAATCTTTCCATGATGGTGGCAGTTTGTCAATAACACTAGAAACCGAGATGGATTCATCCATCTTCATGTTATGTTGAGCAAACTGTCCCAGAATCCTTAACAGTTCATTATACTGTTCCATGACCGGTCTAGTATCAACCATCTTGTAATTATTAAAATTACTAACAAGAAACTTCTTACTTGAAGCATCTTCGGCCATGTACTTGGATTCAAGGGAATCCCACAATTCTTTTGCAGACTCGACATTCTGATATATATCAAATAGGGAATCAGACATACCATTGAGGATGTGACCACGACAAATGTAGTCATCATTCTCCCATTTGCAGCAGCGCCTGGTTTGTTCCACTGTTTCATTGTCGAGTAGTTCTGGCATGGGAGTACTTAGCACATACACCACCTTTAGGGTCGTCAAAAGGAAGTGCATCTTCTTTTGCCATCTTCGAAAGTCACTACCTTCGAACTTGTCTAACTTAGCAAATTTGCTAGTCATGTCTCTAGCAGATTCTCCGTTCG
This sequence comes from Chamaenerion angustifolium, assembly GCA_946814005.1. Lineage (NCBI taxonomy): Eukaryota > Viridiplantae > Streptophyta > Magnoliopsida > Myrtales > Onagraceae > Chamaenerion > Chamaenerion angustifolium. The sequence goes on from OX328272.1 coordinate 22,067,648, forward strand.
TCATCTTCAGAGAAAATAGTTTCAATCTTTGTAGGAAAATTTCGAATGGATGTGGTGGATGAACTCTAATTTATATGCTTGGATTATTCTGAAGTCGTGACAACACTTTCAGATTGAAACTATTTGGAGGCACCCAAACTTTCAATCGGATAAAATCAGAATACTGAACTAGAACTTGAGAGAAGGATTGTGAATGTTTTTGGATGATCATTTAGGACCCCCCCTATGACCAATTTATAGTGTTATTCACACCCTTAGGAGAAGACACCATGTCCTTTGGAAGGGACATGCACCATTTTGGCCATAACACATCATTTGATTCAAATTTTGGCTCCAAAATCAAATGGACACCTTAGGAAGACTCTAGAACCATTTCGGCCTTTAGCCATGGTTCAACCCTTAGCCAATGGTTCGGTCCAATACTTGGTTCTATATCAAGTGTCCAAAAACCGGGAATTTTGAGGTTTTAAAAAGTTAAGTCATTAGTTCCAAAATTCAAGTTTTCAATGAATTTTAGAATAGTGACTTTATGTATAATAAAGTCAGGGGCGCTGCCCCCAGCTCGACCCCAGCCAGGGGCGCTGCCCCTTGGACCCCGCCAGGGGCGCTGCCCCTGCACCCTGTAAAGGGGGCGTTGCCCCCTTTGACCCCCATTGCCTCATCTCTAATCAACCGACGAAACTCCAATACAATGAATCATAATATACTTAAACAAGCGTGCACTCCGCACCCTCCTAACTTGTTTAATGAGATACTATGATCCCATTGGTCAACTAGTCAATCCAATTACACTAAAATATATAACAGAGCATTCCGTTACAAATAAACGATCAGTTGATGGAAAAGGGGAAATATTAGGACTAAAATTTTAAATTTCAAACATTAAGAGGGAATTTTAAATTCGGCTTAAACGTTAGGGGGAAACTCGTATTTTACTCTCTATATAATAAAAACATAGTAATAAAAAAATGATGATTGTATATCAGTTATTTAATATATTATAGATTCTTATTAAATAAAATTTATTAATCCATAAATTTAGTTAAATCTGCAACATTTAAATATAAAGTTCCATAAAAATTAAATATTAAAAAAATATATTAGCATTTTTTTTGTTATTGTGTTAAATTTTAGATTGCATACAAAATTATAATTAGGTATTTATTTTAAACATGATTTTAGAAATATTGTTCTATAAGATATCACCCTTAATTGATCTAAAATTTAAATTGCAATAACTGGACTTGTATTTCAATTATACAAATTATGTTATTATTAAATATAAAGAATAAGTATATTTTTCATAAACTAAGTAAAATTTGTATAAGTCGATAATAAAGATAAATATTATAATTATTGACATATTGCTAATTAATAGTTTTAATTTGTTTTTCACATAGTTATAATGTTGAAAGTATTAGTGAAATATGTTTATTTTACTAATAGTAATTGTCACTTGCGTTCAATATTTATCTATTTCATAAAATAATTCGTGTCTATAAATATAAAACAAATGAAGCTCTACAAAACTAAAAAGAATATTAATATACTATTATGGTAATATTAGTATATTTTTTGTTCATGTATTAAATTATATATTGTCTCGCATAATTATAATAAACTACATAATATTATATATGGAACTATTTATTTAGAAAAGAAAAATATATTATACAGAAAACAAATTATGATTTATTTTTAGAAATTTTTTTTAATATGTGCACTTAATTGTTTTTATAAAGTTTAGTATTTTAATAAAAAATAATAAATTCACATGTGAAGTAATGTGATATTATGTCTAAAAAAAAGCTCTACATGACCATATATATTTTTTAAGAAACTATACTTATTATATTAATAGTTTTATATATGTGTTAAACTTTATATGGCATGCATAATTATAATTGTGTACATAATATTAGACATGCAACTATTAATTTTTAAAAAATATATGTAATACATAAAATTAAGGGCTAATTAATTGAAACGTTACACATGTTTGACCAATGTAATTAATTAGTTACACATGTTTTCTTCGGTCGATCATGCGGAGGAGATGGTCTCCATTACCTCTTTCTGTTCAAGAAATAGAATCTTCTGCAGCTGAGGAAGATGCCGCCCCTTTGGCTTCTCAGCATATCAAGGAAATGGAGAATTTGGCTGATTCAGTTACAGTGGAAGAGCCTTCGACAAAATCTGGTGCAGTATGAAATTGCCCACTGTGAGTGAAAAGATGGAAGGCCAACACAAGGGCACTTGCAAGAGGAAGCTCGGGGTATGAGGAATGTCCCCTCGAGGATTGATTTTCTGTTTGTGTCATATGTGCAATATGATTTTCATTTGCATCTTTACATGGGTTTTTCTTCTTGAATTTTAGGTACGAACTATTTCAAAAATATTGTGTCCAGTGCCAGTTTGGCATCCTACTTATTCCACATCATGCTAATGCAACCCCACACATAATCCATAGGGACATCAAGGCCAACAATGTCTTACTTGATTCCAATTTCAGGTTGAGTTGACTCTATGCTGGGGCGAGCATTAGATGATGTTGCTGGAAATGACGCTGTAAAACCAGTTCAATTTCGAACAGAAAAGAACAATGGAACTCATCCAATCCAATATTTTGAATTAAGCGAGTTAGGCAGAAATTCTTTCTCTCAAGTCTACAACTACTTGTGTGACTGCTCATGTGAACAGAAGGAACAATGAATGGAGGATTCTTACGTTTTCTTTATTTGTCTGCATTATTAGGATAATGTTTCAAGTGAAACTAAAAAATTATCTGGATTGTTCCTGGTTTATAGAGATTAAAGAGGGTATGACTCTAGTTTAGGCATCCTCAAAGAGAGTCTTAGTAGTGTAAAGAAGTGTGTGATTGGTAAGAATCTGCAGATGGAAAATAATAATTTGGAGTACTCTATTGATCATTTGTGCTGGTGGTTTTTTGGAGAAGATTATGAAATGAGAACTCTGTTCAAATGTTTATGTTTAGTATAATTGAAAATCTGAGTTTAGTTTTTCAGGGATCATCACTACTCTTTTTTAACCTCAGTAATAATGCTCAATTTTATTGTATTAATCACATTTTAAGAAAACATACGTAACCATTTAATCACATTACAAGGAACATACATAACCATTTAATCACATTCTAGGATAACATATGTAACCATTTAATCACATTACAAGGAATATACGTAACCATTTAATCACATTCTAGGATAACATATGTAATCATTTTAATAAAATTTCATGTTAGATACTATTCAATGAAACCCAGAATCTGAAGAACTAAAACACAGGATCTGAACATCAGAACTGAAACTCATTTCAACAAAATATTCAACAACAAACTCAGTTAACACAAATCGAAGTTCCAACAAATTCAGTTAACACAAATCGAAGTTCCTTTAGCTATTTACTCCAATTTCATCAAACATAACCAATTGTTGAAGAAAATAAGCATAATGTTGCTGAAACACATCACTGTATTAATAACTACAGTTTACAATTCATTTTGTATCTACAATCCAAACAAATTGAAAGTGAAATTGAAATTGAATTGAATATGGCTTCGTCTTGTTGCTGGAGCTCGAGACAAAGGTTTATGACGCCCACATGAGAAATGGTGTTGTTCGTGAAAATGAAGAGGAAAGACACTGATTCCATCTCAGACACTGATTCCATCTCAGACACCAATTTCATCTCTAGCTTCCAATCTCAATCTGCAGCAATTGAAGCTCTTCAACAACGACAGATGGAAGAGTTACTCTGTGCAAGATGGCAGAGGTCTCGATGGGGAAGTTACAGCGAGATTAGAGTTAGCGGGATGGAGCTGATGGTCCTTTGTTACAGAGGAGGGTAATTAAATTACAAGGGCTTAGGGTTTACAGTAATTAAATTAATTAAAGAAGGGTAATATTGTCATTTTATATGTTGGAATAGTGACTTAACAATGCTATTTCACGGTGAATAGTAAAAATGACCAATTAGTCACATGCTGAAACATGTGTAACCATCCTGCACAAGTTATAACATATTAGTCACTTACGCAAACATGTGTAACGTTTCAATTAATTAACACTAAAATTAATTATAATTTAGTCTTTTAAATAAAACTTAAGAACAAAATTTAATATGTCAACTTACTTGATTGATTTTTATAAAGTATAATATTATAAAATTTAGTATTTGAATAAATTATTAATAAAAATAATAAATGCACATGTGAAAGAGATAGAGATTATTGATTTTTTTGTAACTTCTGTGGATAATGAATGAGAATGCTTGAAAGATTTTAAAGTGAGTTACATGACATGACACATAAGAATGAGAATTGTATGTTTGACATTGACCAATCAGAATTGATTAATTTAATATTGAAAATAAAAAAATACATTAAAAAACTTATTTGTTATAATTCTATAAAATCTAATCAAATTAATATAGATAGAGAGAGAGACATTAGTTGAGCGTACGTAACTACCAACCCATACGGAGGTCCCAGTTTGACCAATATTATCTACGGGACACGACAAAACCGATGTGAGGCCGAACAGTTTTGTACATTCCTCCACTAATATTATTCATGACGAATTAATTAAGTTTTTTTTTTTTACAATGTACCAACCTATTTACTATTTGTAATAATTAGACATATGTTTAAAAGTGATAATAACACATACTTCCGTTGTCGAAAAACCTTGTTAAGTTATCAGTTCATGCCTCATGGACGCATATTCATATAATTGAATACTAAAATAACCACTTTTTAAAATAGGTATCGATAGTGATAACTCAATAAGGTTAAGGTCTCAAAAGTTCAATAACTTTTCAGAGGGGGACAAAACTCAAATCATTCAGAACTGGGCCGACCCACAGTAATAGTAAGCTGACATCCATAAAGCGGTCCCGCACTAAACTCAAAACTAAAGTCGATGCCAAAACCCTATTACCGGTCGCCATCGGCCAAGGCCAAAGTCTCCTCTCAACTAAGAGAGTCAAACCTCGCCATGGGAGCACTCGCTAAGAGAGTCAAACCTCTCAACTCCAATCCCATAACCGACACTGAATATATAGCCACGATATCCCGCGTATATCTGACACATATTCTATAAAGATTGCATAAGTCAACTGCAATATTACGTAATAACTGCAATATCTATTATCTTTATGTTTAACGACACAATATTCACAAAGATATTCAGCTGCCTAAAACGGTTTGTTCTTCCATCCTTATAAAAATGCTTGATTTACATACATTCATTACGTTTTTGAGTTCATACACACATTATACTCATTTAAGCATCGAAGTGGGACCTAGAGGCACCCCCTCTGTTGTGCTCCCCTTCTTGTTGGTTCATCGGACCTCTGACGAAAGTTTGCGGCCATCAATCAATTGACATTCAAATCACTATCAAGTCAACATCCACGAAATTCAGACCCAACATTTGGTGTCAGCTGTGGGAATACGAGCAAACAGTCATGCAGACTCGCTCTAACCGCAATCGTCGGAAACAGGCTAACGAGCAATCCTCAGATAGCTCTAAATCCGCCGCCGCTTCATCAAGAACCTGCTAGCCAGGCAAGCCCTGATGCTGACCCTCCGAGACCGGCGCAGGAGCACGTCGAAATTCAAGACCAGACCCTGTTCCACACACCACTGAGATTCCCGTTCGACCAACAGTTCCAGTGGTTGGGGAAACCATTCAGGTAACCGCGGAGATGATATCTCTCTTGGAAACTATCATAGCACAGGCACGCAGATAAGGCCCTATTCCTCATGAAGATCCTCGTCCCGCGGGACCACGAGAAGCATAAACTGGAAATCCACGTGTCGCTGCTCCTAAAGAATACCAAGAGATGACCACCGGACATCAGTCTCACCTCCGGCCCCACACAAGCGCCAACAGTCACTCTGTCAATCCGTTGAGTACTTCACCGACCAGAGAACAGCATCCCCAATTCACTCTTGGCCAAGTTGAGGAGCTTATCAATAAAAAGATCAAAGAATAGCGCGGAACAGTTATGACTCCCTTTCGGGAGCGATCATCTCATCCATTTACCGTCAACCTTATAGTGGTTAGAATACCAAAGGATGTGGTGGCGAGGGTCGTCCCTGAATATAGTGGCGGAGGAGATCATGTGATCCACGTCAACAAGCACAAAGCTTCTTTGTTGGGTTAGTCGAACGATGGAAATCACTTAGCCCTATTATTTTCGTCAACCCTCTCAGGTTTGGTATCATCTTGGTTCTTCGGTCTCTCTGCAGGATCGATAGGGAGATGAACCGAGTTAAAGAGCAAGTTTCTGGAAAGATATATGGACGAGCACCAATTGCTAAAAAACGTGGTCGCCTTGGACGCCGTCAAACAACATCCAGGAGAAACCTTGGCCGATTTCTATGGACGTTTTCAAAAACATGTTACAGAAATTGATTGACAAGTCACGGACGGAGAAATCATCTGATATTTTTACAAAGGTCTCGATGTCGCCAACAAAGCCTCAAGAAAACTGCACAACAACTATCATGTTCAAAAAATAGAGACATTAGAGGAGCTGACAGTAAGGGCGAAAGGTTTCATAGACCTGGAAAGGGCGAATTCTAAAGCTAATTTCCTGTCAACCACGCCAAGGGCTATCCTAGAGCCCCGGAAAAATGCTCAACCTGTGGGTAAAGAAACCGAGAGTTATTGCCACTATCACAAAGCTAAGGGCCACAAAACTGATGATTGTCGTATCCTTAAGCGCGACATCGAGAAACTGATCTAGAGAGGCACGTTGAAGGAGTTTGTGGCCGACATAGAGTGAAGTCGAACTCCTCCACGTAGAGCCCACTCGCCAGTTTCGCAAGAACAATCTGGCCCATCCCAGGGCAGGCGGGTAATAAACCTAATTGCCTGAGGGTTTGTGCAGGATACGAGGGGCCAATGCGAGGGAAGTATATGTCACCCAACTCTCCACAGCTGCACAACTGGGCAAGAGACCTCGGCCTGAAGAAGATTGCATTATCTCATTCTCTAAGGAAGACATGGCACATGTCACAACTCCGCACAATGATGCCTTGGTCATCACGGCAGAAGTAGAGGGGTGAGATATGAAAAGAATTTTGATCGACGGAGGAAGCTCGACAGGCATTCTTTTCCTAGACGCCTTCGAAAAAATGGGCAAATCCAAAAAAGATCTTAAGCTAGTCGACTTTCCCCTCACCGGTTTCACTGGGAGAAGAACGTATCTGTGTGGAGCTATAACTCTGCCAGTAACTTTGGGCGAAGGACGGAGGAGCATAAAGGTGTCGGTTTCTTTCCTAGTGGTCAACGCACCCACCTCGTACAATGCCATCCTGGGGAGGACCCCTATCAATCCACATAAGATCGTGGCCTCCACAGTCCACCAAAAAAGAAAGTTCCCCACGCCGAATGGGATTGGAGAAGTTCTAGGCGACCAGCCGTCCTCACGACAATGTTACGTGAACTGCATCCGCAGGAAGAACCAAAGGGAAACTCTGGCCATCGAGACAAAGGCTGACCCTCGTTAGGACAAAGCTCGGCCAACCCCAATGGAAGAACTGACAGAACTCGAGATCGACGGTCCAGAAAAGAAGGTGCACATCAGAACTACCTTGAACGACGACCAAAGGGACACCTTGACCTCCCTATTAAAAGGATACAAAGAATTATTCGCTTGGACGCCCAGTTACATGCCAGACATCAACACCAACATAATCTCCCACGAGCTTAAGATAGATCCTTCAATCAAGCTTATTGCTCAAAAAAGAAGGTCATTTAGATCAGACAAATGCTTGGCGATCATGCGAGAAGTAGGCAGACTACTTGAAGCCAAATGTTTTAGGGAGGTACGTTTCCAAAGTTGGGTCGTCAACCCAGTACTTGTGAAGAAGTCAAACGGAAAGTGGAAAATGTGTGTTGACTTCCGCGACTTGAACAAGGCTTGCCCCAAAGAGTCGTACCCCCTTTCGTGAATTGATCAGTTGGTGGATGCAACCTCTAGTCACGAAATGCTAAGCTTCATGGACACCTATTAAGGATATAACCAGATTCAAATGCACCCGGACAATGAAGCCCACATAACATTCTACGCCGACGAAGATATACTTTGCTATAAGGTGATGATGCCCTTTGTCCTGATAAACTCGTAGCAACCTATCAGCGAATGGTAAATTGTCTGTTCCAAGAAATGATGGGGCAAAATATGTAGGCCTATGTGGACTAAATGATCGTCAAGAAAATCAAGAGGAGACCTCATACAGAAGACACAACGTTCGCCTAAACCCAGCAAAATGCGTATTTGGGGTAAAATCAGGCAAATTCTTGGGATTCATGGTCAGCGAGCGAGGTATAGAGGCGAACCCCGAAAAGCTAAAATCTATAAAAGAAATGAAGTCCCGACATGCCACAAGGAAGTCTAGAGTCTAAATGGTCTCCTGGCCGCACTTAATTGTTTCCTCTCAAGGGCGAGCGACGAGTCCCTCCCGTTCTTCAAAACTCTCAGGGCAAACTGCAAGTTCGAGTGGACGTCGGAGTGCGATGCTGCCTTTCAATAACTTAAGCAACACCTGCAGACACTCCCGACATTGGAAAATCCCATCCCAAGTGATCCACTATTTCTTTATATAAGTATTAGTGAAGTCGCAACAGTGCAGTTTTAATAAAAGAAAAAGGAAATAAGCAGAGTCCAGTCTACTTTGTAAACAAATTGTTCAATTCATCTAAAATATATCGAGATTGAAAAGTATCTCTATGCCTTAGTTATTGCTGCTCGAAAGTTGATACCATACTTCCACACCCACACCATAACAGTCTGCACTAACAAGCCCTTCAAACACTTCCCGCTGAAGCCAGACTCTTCAGGAAGGATGGTCAAATGGGCAATTGAGCTGAGCGAATTCAAGATCAAATTTGTGCCGAAAACGTCCATCAAAGGTCAAGCATTGGCAGATTTTATAGTGGAAAGTAGTAGCAATGGTCTCACAGAAGCAGAAAAACGACAAGAACGGCCAGAAGACAAGGGCAAAAGCTGAGAACTCTATACTGACGGATCCTTTTCAAAAGAAGGCTTAGGGGCAAGATTAATTATCATCCCCCCTAAGAGCGAGCCCTTAAAATATGCGATCTCCCTTACATTCAAGGCGACCAATAATGAGGCTGAATATGAAGCACTTATTACTAGACCGCGACTCGCTAAGGGAATGGGCATAATGTCACTGAAGGCAAAAAGCGATTCAGAACTAATTGTCAACCGAATCAATGACACATATGAAGCTAAGCGATAAAATGAAAAAGTACCTTAACATTGCCAAAAAAACTCATCGCCGAAATTTCGACTTTCGCGATTGAGTCAATTCCTCACTAAGATACCCAGCTAGCTGACTCCCTAAGCAAACTCGCGTTCGGAGGAACAATGATACATGATGTAAAATTCCTGGAACAAGCATTATACTCGGTCCTTGAAAATTGAGCAGAAGTCTTCAATGTCCACAAAGAGTAGGATAACTGGATGCCCCCATTCCAAAACTTTCTAAAAGAAGGAAACCTGCCAGAAAACGAAGGCGAGGCCACGAAAATAAGCCGCTTACCCGCAAACTATCTTGTCATAGATGGAGAGTTGTATAGGCGAGCATACTCAACTCCCTATCTGAAATGCATCTCCCATCCCAAGACAGAAAGAGTTTCGCGTGAAGCTCACAAAGGAGTTGCTGCATGTCATGAGGGTGCACGCTCGCTGACGCTCAAAATCTTCAGGCTAGGCTATTACTGGCCAACCTTGAGCAAAGATGCGACAGAATTAACAAAGAGGTGCGTGAATTGTCAACAGTTCGCACCAAGAACCGGTTGACCACCGACATTGCTATCCCCAATTGTAGGCACCTAGACTTTCGCCCAATGGGGAATAGACATTTTGGGGGCACTCGACAAAGAACCCACATTATCATGACGATCGACTGCTTTTCTAAGTAGATAGAGGTGAAAGCATTGACCTCCACAACTAAATTTCAAGTGATCAAATTTCTAAAGATCCACATATTTTCGCGATTTGGCGTCCCCAAAATACTCATTAGTGACAATGGTCCGCAATTTGTGGGAAAATAGCTCAAATGGCTTTACAAACAAGAAGTTGAAAAATCAACTTGATAACAAAATCAAAGTGTTGCGCAGTGATAGAGGTGACGAGTATGATGCTCCTTTTGGTGAGGTTTTTGCTAAACATAGAATCATACATGAGGTCATGACGCCTTATTCACCCCAATGAAACGAGGTGTCGGAAAGGAAAAATCAAACATTGAAAGAGAAGATGAATTCAATGTTGATAAGTTCTAGGTTACCTCAAAACATGCGGGGAAAAACTATTTTAAGTAGAAATTAACTTTTAAATAAGGTAACCCGAAAGAAAGAACGAAAAACACCTTTCAAAATTTGGACAGGTAGAAGACTTTCTTTCAATCACCTCTGCGTTGGAGGTGTCTTGCAAAGATAATGGTGTCTCCTTGTAAAAAGATTAGGATTGGACTAAAAACAGTTGATTGCATTTTTATTGGATATGTTCAAAACATTAATGCTAGTTGGTGTCTTGTTCATGATTCAAATATCTTATACATACACAAAGATATGATAATGGAATCAAGAAATGCATATTTCTTTGAAGAAATATTTTTGGCTAAGCCTAGAGGAAACGAACATAGGACACTATTGATGATAATAGTCAAGACCTAGAGAATGAAGAAAATGTTAAGGTAGAGCTAGGGCCGGCAATGGTGCGGTGAAAAAACCATAACCATGGTTATAACCGTTACTGTTTAATATGGTTAACCGTACCATTATGGTGCGGTGCGGTTATGGTGATGAATTCTCTACCCATAATGGTTATGGTTATGGTTATGGTATTTGAGTTATACCCATGGTTATAACCATGGTTATAACCATGGTTATTTTATAAATATAATAATTATTTATTATTAATAAACTAATATATATATTATACTAAATATAAATTACAGCATAAAAGTGAAATCAATTGATGATATTGAGGAAGATGATGATTGATAGAAACAAATACGACAAGTGTGAAATGGTTAGGGGTGTTGAATCATTATTCGTTATGGGTGTTTGTTGAATTTTAATGTTAATTCAGTGATGTGAATGTTAATGTTGAATTATGTTAGTGTTAATGTTGAATGATGTTAGTGCTACATATTTTTATTGTTGGTAATATAGATAGATGTATTTTTTAAAATTAAATTTTCGGTCTTTTATTATATTACATGTGGAAAAAATATGGTTATACGGTTAAAACCATGGTTAATAACCACGGTTATTTTGATGGTTATGGTATTGAAAATTGTACCCATAATGGTTATGGTTATGGTTATGGTTATGGTATGTGGTTTAAAAATATGGTATGGTTATGGTATTTGACATACCCTGACCATACCCTAACCATTGCCAGCCCTAGGTAGAGCCCATGAAAAGCAAAATGGCTAGGGTAGAATAAAGGTTTTTACAAATATTTTGACATATATGCTTGAAGTTGAACCTGAAACATTTTAAGAAGTCATGAATTCTTCTGAAGGACCTTTATGGAAAATGACAATCAATAGTGAAATTGAATCCATCCTTCAAAATCATATTTGGGAGCTAATGAATCTTCTTCCAGGATATAGACCACTAAGATACAAGTGAATTTTTGAAAAGAAAATGAAAATGGATAGAACAATTGATAAGTATAAGGCAAGACTTGTAATCCAGGGTTACAATTAGAGAGAATGTCTTGATTATTTTGATACGTATTCTCCTATGACAAGAATTAATTCCATTAGAATGATGCTTGCAATAGCTACATTGCAAATTTTGGAAGTAAATCAAATGGATGTATAAACAACTCTCTTACATGGAGATTTAGAAGAAGAAATCTACATGGAATAACCTGAGGTCTTCTCTATGTTAGGAAAAAAGAAGAAAGTCTATAAATTGGTGAAGTCATTGTAAGGTCTGAAACAGACACCAAATCTATGACATCATAAATTTATCAATTTCATCATAAAGAAGGGATTTAAAATAAATGAATGTGATAAATCTACGTGAAAGATACAAATGAAAGTTATGTGTCATTTTGTAATGTTGATAATATGCTTGTCGTTGAAAGGAACGATAAGATGATTAAATCCACTAAAAATATGTTGAATTCAAGACCTGGCTTGAAATATATGGGTTTGCTGATGTAATTATTGGAAGAAAGATTAATAGAACATCAGAGTGAATCATTATAAGTCAATCTAATTATATCGATATGATATTAGAAAAATTCGACAAGGATGAAAAAATGGTGATATGCGTTCAAATGAATCCTAACAAGTATTTCTCAATAAATACAGGTGAAAGTATCTCTTAAGTAGAGTACTCAAGGATCATTAAAAGTGTGATGTACTAGACCTGATATTGCATACTTTATTGGTGTGTTGAGTAGATATACGAGTAATCTAAGTATCAATAATTGAAATTGAATCATAGGATTACTCATATACTAGAGATATACTCATTGTTATGGGTTTCACTATAAAAGATATCCAACCGTTATAGAATGATATAGTGATGCTAATTGGATATCTGTATCAAAAGACTCGAAATCCATGAATGGATTCGTGTTCACCTAGGGGTGCAACCGTGCCATGGAAATTCTCAAAGACAACAATTATAAACATACCCACCATGGAATCTAAGTATATAAATGTATTGAATAGGCTAAATGGTTACGTCATTTTATTCAGGATATATATTCTGAGGTGGCCAAGACCTGCACCTCCAATTTTCATATATTGTGATAGTCAATCTGCGATTTGTGGGGCACAAAGTCATAGTAACTCAAGAAATAATGTGTATCCGTTAATCAAATGGGTTAAATAAAGAGAAAGATGGTCAATCATCGAGAGGAATGGGACTAAAGTCCGTATATTAAGCACTTTAATGGAAAACCCAACCTAGTTGACTAAAGATCCTAGTTCAAAGGGACAACCTAATCACAAGAGTGGGGTAGATCAGTGTCAGGGATTTTAAACCCTGAGCTCATTCCTATGATGAGAAATAATGATGTTAGTGGATGAGGTTAAAAAATGCTTTTAATGGTTCAAACATTAAGAAATCTAGTAGAGTGATGGAATGAATCACCTATGAAAATGAGAAAATGAACAACTTTGCAAGGAATTGTTGAGAGCATAAATCTTAAAAATGCTTGCAGAATCAGAGAATGTCCATGACTAAAATAGACATGAATGCGTGAACTGAACAATAATAGGAAGATACCTGTGTGGATTATATCATCTTTTACATCAATGAGAGACAGTTAAAGGACATCACGTGTACTGACTAACTAGTAAAGTCGATGTAACTTCACAAGGTAAGGTTGAAAGGGTAACACATACCTATCCTTTGCAGGTATCAACTTTTGAACTCTTATTCTGAATCTAGAGCTACTATGAACTCTATTATTTCTCCATTCATGTGAGGGATTGTTGGAAATTTGGTCCAAAGGAAACTTTAACTGAATTTTGGGCTCAAAGTGGAAAAAGAGCAAAATTTGGGCCAAACCCAAATAAAGTGAAATAGATAAATGGCAATGGTGGAGGCAAGCACTACAAGAAATTTGCTCTACAGCGATGGTAAATCATCGTTGCCGGAAGCACTATTGGCACTGCTAAAACCCCGTGTCGATGCTAAGAGTCGTGTTAATAGGCACCGTGGCTAAAGGTATCCACGAAGACAAGATGCCGACACTATAGATTTGTCGAGAGTCGAATGAATAGTTGGTTTGATCATTAGCATCGCTAATATGCCGACTCTGTTTATGCGTAATTACCGTCGACGGTTATGTGAGGGTAATGAAGAATTAGGGTTTCTACATATGGCTGATGTAAAATGAGTGTATTAGTATCAGCGTATGGTTGCCCCTATTTGTTGTATATTGCATCACATGTCATTGAGGCAATATACGTTATTCAACTACAACATTTCCTTGAAAGTAATTACATGTACTTAGCGACGCATTAATTTTGATGGACAAAAAGTTAGAGCACGTCATAAGTAATCTGTCGATGCACGTACAACATTAATAAATATTACCATGTTCATCATAGTTGATGCTAATATGGATTTTCAACTACTAAGAAAGTTGTTGCTATATAAAGTTTTTTGTGTCTGCGGAGTTTTCATGGTTAAATTGTATATGAAACATCAATTACGAATACAAGTACAGTCCGTCGTAAATGGATCGTTTTGATGCAAATGCTAATGATTTATTCTTTTTGAATTGTTAATTATCGTAGTCGATAATTATCGTATGCTCGTAGCCAAGCATACCCAAACAGAGAATACATAAACATCTACATATGTAGAACCATTTCTAACACATCCAAATTTATAGCCAAGCATTTCAAACAAATGTATGGCGACAATTGCAAAACACAAACCAGAGTTTACATGTTCACATTTACATCAGGTCCAAAACATCCATTTAGAATCAGTTCCAAATAAAAATAAAAACTGAGAAGCCACAACACCCGGTCTACCACCATTGGACATAACTACTAAGCAGGAGTACTTACCGCATCTCTCCACAGTTCATGCATTTGGATCTGCAAACATAGAAATCACAGCAATCATCGTAGCATTATATTATAGAATATACCCTAAAATGACTAAATGGGTGTACACAATGCAATTAAATCATTACTATATGCACTTATGGCAAACATTGCACTTTTCATGACAGCAATATCACGTTGGAATGCTTCCTCACATTCAACTTTGTTTCTAGCAACCTCCTCCCTTACTTGCTTTAACTGCTCAATTTCCATCATCCGTGCAAGCTTTGACACACGACTTTGATGACGCTCAGGTTGGCGAACTTCCTCATACAAGACATCCTTCTCAACACGAGCCTCCTCTTCCCAGCCAACTGAGCAGCCCTCTCCTCCACTTGGTCCTATTTTGCAAACAGTGTGACAAGAAAATAAGGGACCAATCAGATGCAATCTACTGTCTGTGACTATCGCAAATGCATTACTACTTACCATTATTGATCTGGTTTTAGTATCCAGTGGCTGCCCTTTCTTGTCCACATGGTTCTTCTTGAACATATGATACTCCTCGGGATGTATCCTGTTGTTCTTCTTAATATGCAAAGGGTACCATATACTTGTTCAAGTGTAGCCAACTTTTTATTAAAGATAACAATTCAATGTTAGGATTACCTCTTCCTGCTCTCTCCTCGCAAAGGAGGAAGTGTCAGTGGTGTGCCTCATGTGTTCTTGTGCAGTTGCTGTTAGTTTTAATGATTTTCCTATTGCCCAAAAGAAGGAAGCTTAAGAATTAGGATGTTACCTTTGAAGCAGAAGGATGTTACCTTCTATAGGGAAACTTAGATTTCAAGTTACCTTTGAAGCAGAAGAAAGACATACAGATAATTGATTGATGCCCAAGTATTATCAATTGATCAATGCCCAAGCATAAGACCTTTGTTGCAAGTCACCAATGAGACCGTCATTGCCCAAGTATTGTCAATTGATCGATTGATCGTACTTACAGACAAAGGGGTAAATCTTTTGACTTCTCTTTTCAATTTTCTAACAGTTTTTATATAATATTATTGGTGAAATAATTTAGTGAAGATTCTCTATTAGAACTTGCTTGCATTGAGGTGTATCATACGAATTAGACATTTTGGTTGGTATAGTTTTCGGAAGAAGACACATATTTCTCGTTCCTCAATTGGATTTTGGCGATTTACTGCATGCACAAAGGTTCCTCACATGGATTTTGGCGAGGCGTAAGTTTATCATTTGCCATATCTTTTTCATCTTTTGATTATTTTCCATACATTTATAACTGACTCATTTGGATGTCATGTTCTGGGATTTGCAGGATGTAAGGTACCTTATGGATGACATCCAAGAACACACAGATTATGTAGTATTCTGTCGAACCAAAAGTACTCAAAGGGACTGATTCTGTCAAAGTCATAGCAAACACACAGCAGATTGGCCAAGGTCGATTGCAACAATACCAACCGATTTGCAGCAAAGTCACAATAAACACACTATGTTGTCATGGACCGATTCCAAAGGGAATTGGCAAAGGAGATTGCCAAATACACAGTAGAATTCCAACTATTTCTAGCAGAATTCCACTGATCCAAACAGCAGCACACGCTAAATATTCCTAAGCAACACACAGTTTTTGCAGCACAAAACAATGTATAAATAACAACGCACATCAATGTATGAATGAATGAATTTTGATATTCCAAACAAACTTCAATAAAACTAGCTCAATTCGAACAAAGCAAACACTTTGGTCAATAAAACTAGCTCAATTCCTCTACCAAACAGAATGACAATTCAATGAATCTGATGTTACATCAATGACAGAATGAAAATCCTCACTAGATAGTAACACTTTTCTATTGAACAATTACCTTAAGAAACATAGAAACAGACAAAGGCTGGGCGAACACCAACTTACCTTCAGTTGCTTCTGGCAAGGCTTGTGCCATCATTTACGGCATGGGCATCCTCAACAGATATTTCAAGAGCCTCAATGTCATTGCTACACCAATCAACCACATCATCAACAGGAACTACATTGGGTACATCAACAACCAGTGTTGATGTTTCCTGATACGGCTCCACTGACTCCCCACTCATTTGACCCCCAAACACAAATCGTTTTTTGGACTCTACCCTCAACACAGTGCTCCAATCAGGGTTAATGTTGCCAACTAAGTAGAAAACTTGTGTGGCCTGGGATGCAAGTACGAATGGCTCATCTGTCGACAAATAATTTCTGGTATCGACACACACAAATTCATAGTCATCAATTTTCATCCCACCGAAGGATGAAAGTACGTTGTACCAATCGCATTTGAACAACACAGCCGATAGGTGACCAAGGTACTGCAGCTCAACCACCTCCATCAACACTCCGTAATAATCAATTGCACATTCAATGAGGTTATTATCGGAGGTACTCGCATAGCACGTTGTGTCAACTTTGCACAAGACACCGCTGTTGTCAAAACTCCTCATTAGAGACCGCTTTTTGGTGTGGAAGATGAACCCATTTGCTTTATATCCATTATATGTATTAATTCCATATAATGGTCCTCGTGCCAAAGCCTTTAGTTGACGACCTATGTCATCCTCAGCCGATGCATCAATTCGACCAACCTGAGAATGCAAATACCTCCACCGTCATTAAAAGCCACACATGGATATTCCTAATTGTGTCAGAGTGTCATACCCTGCCCTCCGCCCATTGTATGAATGTTCTGTTGTTCATAACATCGATGTTACGCCTACTCACCCGTGCATCTAGTAGTTGCCTCTTGTGTTCACTACGTACATGGACAAGACAGCCAATCGAAGTGTTAGATATAATGCAGTTAAAGGTTTAAGAATAGACATCACAATAAAGGTGAATTCAATACTCGATGAATGACTTCACTTCTTCACACTAATTAAGCAGACTATTGCACGATCTATTGGAGCTCCTACCGTCTGGAGAATCGATAACCCATATGTCACCCTTGGAGTTACCTCAATTACTATAATTCACTCATGTCGTGCAAATTTGGTCTCAATGTCATAGAGATATCTAGAACAAAATGTCAAACACTTCAGAGCAATATAACCCTCCGCTATTGACCCTTCCGAATGACTACGATTATGCACAAACGACTTCATTATCCCCATTATCCTACGCTATGAACATGTTATTAGTGAGGCACCGCCTCTTGAAAGGTATACTTCATAAACGAGCGTTATAACTTACCTATCGATTGAATACATCCAACGATATTGCACTAGCCCAGCTAGTTTTGCTTCCTCTGCTAGATGAGTGATAAGATGGTCTGTAATATTAAAGAAACTTGGTGGGAAGATTCTCTCTAGATTGCACATTGTCATGGATAATTGCTACTTCACCTTCAACAGATCCGACATGTGCAACTCCTTAGAGCATAGAACTCTGAATGTGTTATCATGTCTATCATGGCTTTGCATACATGTCTAGGGAGTATTACTTTAATAGCCACAGATAGGATACGTTGCATGAGAACATGGTAGTCATGACTTTTCAACCCAATCAATTTTCTGTCTTTCACCTTAACACAACGTGAAATGTTGGATGAATAACCGCTAGGAAATCTTAAGTTCTTAAGGAACTCATAGAGCATAATCTTCTGTTCCTTTGAAAGGGAAAAGCAAGTTGGTGGTAACACCACTTTTGTTCCTTTACGGACTGGATGCAAGCTCGTTCTTATTCCTAAAGTCTATAAGTCTAGCTGAGCATTAAGGTTCTCATTGCTTTTACTGGCAACACCTAATAACATCCCAATGAGGTTATCACACACATTTTTCTCAATGTGCATCACATCCAAATTGTGAGGGGTTAAGAGGTGCTTCCAATAAGGTAATTGGTAGAATATGTATTTTTTTTCAATTTCCAGTAGTTCAGTCTATTCCAACCTGATTGTGCGGTTGAGTCTTACCGAACATGACTGGATCAAGATTCTCTAGCACATGTAACACTTCCTCCCCCGATAGTCTATGTGGGGCCATCTGTAACTCTTGTTTCCCATTGAACGAACTTTGGTTTCTTCTCCATGGGTGATCGGTGGGGAGGAATCGTCTGTGTCCCATAAAAGAACATTTCCTCTCATTCTTCAATCGACAATAATGGGTGTCCATTTGACAGATAGGACATGCCAAATTACCGTAAGTAGCCCAATCAGACAAGTTCGCATTAGCAGGAAGGTCATTAATGGTCCAAAGTACGGCTGCGCACATTTGGAAGTTTTCTTTATTGTCTGCATCATATGTGAGCACACCATTCAACCATAACTCATTCAACTCTTCGATCAACGTTTGGAGATACACGTCTATGTCATTTACTGGAGTCTTTGGTCCAGGTATCAACATTGACAGTACATAGTTCGTATCTTTCAAACACATCTCGGGAGACACATTGTATGGAATAAAAACAACTGGCCACATGTTATATGAGTGACTTTTATCACTGTATGGATCAAACCCATCCATAGCTAATCCAAGTCTCACATTCTATGGGTCTTCCCCAAATTCAGGTAGTACGCTGTCAAGTTTATTCCAAGAGTCTGTATCAGTAGGATGACGTAAAATACTATCCTTTAATCGTCGTGTATGGTGCCAGGTCATAGAGGAAGTAGTTTTGGGGGACATGAAACATCTTTGCAACCTTGAAGTTAGTGGAAAATATTGAAGTACTTTGACTAGTAGCCTTCCTATTTGACTCCCCACACGTTGCAGACACGTCAAATTGGCGTACTCTTTTCTAAATAGTATACAGTCATTTACACAAGCATGCATCTTTTGGTAGTCCAACCCTAACCCTCCTATAAATTTCTTTGCTTCATAGTAGGACTTAGGTACTGTATTCCCTGGTGGCAATACTTTACTTAGCATGCGAAGTAGCTCATCAGCGAACTTGTTAGAACCTTGTACAATGCCTTTAGATGCAACAATTCAACTAAAAAAGACATCTTGGTGTAGGAAACACAACTTGGATATAAGCTCTTTTCACAATCTTCTAATAGCTTATAAAATGTCCTAGCATCTGCATTTGGTTCATCCCCTTCGTCCACCCTTATACCACAGAACCCATCATGCACCATATCCTCCATTTCCCCACGAGAGGTTGAATTCCTACCATTAGAGATCACATCTTCGAATTCCTCCCCATGATCCATCCATGTAGTGTAAGTTGGCAATATTCCCCATTTTTCAAGATGGAACTTAACAGTAGTTCTTCCCAATAAGAAAGCACCAACACAGTTATTGCAAGGGCAGTAAATTTTACCATCCCAACTTGAACGAGAGTAGGCAAAGTCTAGAAACGAAGCAACCCCTTCCTTATATTCCCCACTTTGCCGAGGTTTGGTCATCCAACTCTTATCCATTGCACTTCTATTTCTGCAAAGAAATATCAACCCAATAAAAAGCTGGCTTGGGATTAAAAAGACAGCATAGCGGTCCTAGTTAATCAAATAACTTCTGAAACATGTCGTAACATAGACAACATTCATTTTTCGTTTATGGATGGATGGAACCAAACGGGATCAGAGAGACAAGTTTCCTCAATTAGACATGCATAATTTCGGGACACTAACCCAAATATGTGACAGAGAACTCCAAGAAGGTGAGTAATTCTGTTTCTTGTAAGTTAATCGGATGTTAGACTCAACAGTAGAACTCTTTCGATCGAGTTGTCCATTGGAACCGTACCAGGTGCATCTAGCTTTTACAGTGTACCGTTATGGAACACAGTCGAGCAATGTGGAAACTTTGGCTATCACAATTAAGCTCATGAAAATTCAATTCGCAATTAGAAGAAGTAATATTCGACTGCTCATACCAACGTACCTGAGGAGAAATGCTTGTCGCGCGATTCCGAAGATAAACGGATGAACGGTCGATTAGGCAGTGTCAACTTTCTCGGATTAGACGTGGATTGAAGGAGAAGAAACAAAGAACATGAAGAACAGGAGACAAGAAGAAAAATACAGACAAAGGATTTCACATTAATTTCTTGAGAATATTTGTACAATGTTGTCTTATTTATAGAAAACTAGTTAATACTAAGTAATCCATAATTGCAAGATGACCCCTAAACTTAAGTGTATGACACACTTATATCCTAACATTCCTCATACTTGATCTTGATCTTGATGATGTATTAGAGTGGTTTTCTTCCTTCATTCAGACTTCTTAGTTCGATCCTTGATATTGATACCTACCTGAGTAGTCCGTAGGTATTGACCTGACCAACAGACTGAGAACCCCTTATCATAACTGCACACGCTTTAGGAAGTCCTAGGGTAGAATACCAGTTTCATCTGCATGACACAATTGATGATAGTTGCAGCACTAACAACTCACGAGACATAAAGCACTCCTATCTCATAGAATTTATCTACACATGACATCTTGATAAAGCAAATGAGAGTAACCATCAGTCTGCAAAAACAGAAGATAACTGGAGCATATGTATAAATCTCCCTATACCTGATCCTCTATTTTTTGCCCAAGGAATTAAACTCAAGCCAAACAGATGAAATAACATTACTGTTATGCATTTTATGTAATTTTTTTTTGCTTTTTATTTTGACAAAGTAGACTGAATATGTTTAGCTGCCTTTCTTGGCATTAGATTGCTGACAGAGGAGTTTGAGCTCTTGTCTTACCAGCATGATTGCAAGGTTTGAGCCTTGATCTTTTCTTCCTCAAGGGTGAATACCAGAAGTATCTTGTCATTTTCTTGCGGTATCCCCCTATTTTTGGAATAAAATCATGCCCTATGCCAGTAGAGAATCGAGCTAACAAATAAGTAACAATGGTAAGGCTGAGCAGATGCACATAGGCGACGACAAAGGATCAGACATAAGCATAAAGACAAATGACTCGATAACCTAGCTGATTTGCAGAACAAGATTACTTAAACACACATGCATACCAGGATGAGCATGAGAAGACCATTAAAATGAGAAAAGGGTGCCTAGAGTGTGAGGAATCACACCGCAACTAAAACCAAGAGGTAATGGAGAAACTGGCACATTCCTTAGGAACTCTACCTAATGGTGGGGTTGATACAGGGTAACTCAGTCAGGGAAGGCAGGTGATACTTACAGATGACCCCAAGACTCTAGCTAGAACCAGCAGTACTAGAGAAAAAGGACGAGGTCCGAAGATCGTCCACTTCTTCAAGAGAGAACACTCCTAGTTTCTTCTTGCAAGGGTGAAAGTGTTTTTTAGTTAATGGTTTGGTTAGGATATCTGCAGTTTGTTCAGAAGCTGGAATGAAATTGACAACAATGTCCCCTGAGTGGACTTTTTCCCGAACAAGAAATAAGTCGATCTCCACATGCTTCATCTTGGAGTGATGGATTGGGTTCTCGGATAGAGCAATGACACTTGTGTTGTCAGTCCATATGACAGGATCAGTGTGTATGTTCAGACCAATTTCTTTGAGTAAAGACTGTACCCACATTATCTCACATACTGCGTTTTCCACAGCTCAGAATTCAACCTCTGCACTGGATCGGGACACCACAGACTGTTTCTTGGAGCTCCATACAATAGGGTTTCCATTGAGTAACATATAGTGTCCTGAAATAGATCTACAGTCAGTATAATAACCCCCCCAGTCAGCATCTGAAAACAATGTTAAAGAAATATCAGTAACTGGAGAAGGGTTAGTTCTAAAAATAACACCATGATTTAGAGTACCCTTTAGGTATCTTAGGATATGAAGGACAGCTTTCCAGTTGCTGGTGTTAGGAGCCTGCATGTATTGGCTTAGTTTGCTCACATCAAAATGAATGTCGGGTCTCGTTACACACACATGTTAAAGAGCACCTATTGTGCTTCAGTATAGAGTTTCATCATGAAAAGGTTCATCACATATACCCATACCTGATCTGGACAGACACGTACCTGTCATAGGTGTGGGGAAGCTGGTTTGATCAGCAATGCCAACCTTGTCAAGCAAATCTAAAATGTACTTCTTCTGATTGAGGTGAATGAAGTCTTCCCCTGAGACAACTTCCATGCCAAGAAAGTAGTTGAGACTCCCTAAATCCTTGAGTTGAAACTGCATGTTAATTGATTCAACGATGTTAGAGACAAAATGGGAAGAGGTACCAGTTATGACTATATCATCGACATAAACTAGTAAAAGCACAAAGGAATCAGAGTCACACTTAATAAATAAGCAGCTATCAGACATTGACACTTTGAAACCAAGAGAGTTAAGAGAAATGATTTCAGTTTTTCAAACCATGCCCTAAGAGCCTGCTTAAGGACGTGGAGTACATTTTGCAGTTTGCAGACCAGAGTGGGGCATGAAACCGATGAAATCTCAAAGCCTGGGGGTTGCACCATGTAGACCTCCTTTTGAAGATCCCCATGAAGGGAGGCATTGTTGATATCCACATGTCTTATGCACCATTTGTGAGTTAGATCCAAAGATAACACAATGCGAACAGTTGTCGATTTGATAACCGGACTAAAAGTTTCCTGGAAGTCAAAGCTTGGTTTCTGGGAGAAACCTTTGGCTACAAGGCAATACTTATACCTGACAATGTCCCCTTCAACATTTCTCTTAATGCAAAAGAGTCATTTACAGCCTATGGGAATCCTCCCTGCAGGAAGAGACACAATGCTCCACGTGTTGTTTAAAGATAGTGCAGTGAGCTCTTCTTGAACTGCCTTGGACCAGTGAGGTGAACTAAGAGCATCATGAATGTTGTGTGGTTCAGTGTGAGTGAGGTCATCAGGATGCACCAGGGACATTGTCAGACATTGAAGGGAAGTTTTTGATTGGGTTTGCATCAGGTGCACATTAACAGAGGATTTGGAAGAACCGGGAGCAGAGGACGAAGGTTGTTGATTGTGTTGAGTAGCAGGGAAGGACTTATTAGATAAGGTTTGTGGGTGAGATGGTGATGGAGGGTCATATGATTCAACAGCAACAAGAGTAGATCCATAGGGAATATACCTGCAGACCCCAATAGGAGAAGATAAGTCAGGGGCTGAGGTTGGTAATGGTGCAGGAGCATGGATGGGAGGTACCTCTAGGATAGTGCATGGGTGCTTGCAGGTATGCTCGACTCACCAGAGGTGTGAACAGGGGAAGGAGGACCAGAAGAGTGAGACACTGTCGATGGGACAGATGTGGGTTGCTGGAAGAAAGGGTCACAGGGAATACAGAATGGTTTCGAATGAGCTGAACATTTGGGAGTTTTTGAAGCATAGAAGGGTCATGTGGTGTCAGCAAAGGGAAAGGTTGTTTCATGGAAAACAATGTTGCGAGAGACATAGACACGACCATAGGAGGAGAGACAACGATACCCATGGTGATCAAATCAGAAGCCAATGAAGACACGGGGTTCAGATATGAAGGATAGTTTGTGAGAACGATATGGGCGCAGATGAGGGACAAAGAGACATCCAAAGAATCTTAGAAAGGAGTAGTCAGGCTTGGACCGAAATAGAAGCTCATGATGGGAGCAATTGTTCAAGGTTTTAGAAGGGAGTCTATTTATTAGAAAAATAGCAGTGAAAAAGGCATTTGTCCAGTAGTGCAGAGGAACAGATGATTGTGCTAGAAGTGTAAGGCCAAGCTCAACAATATGGCTAGATTGAGTATGGACAAGTGACTCTGTGAACTATCCCAAACTGTGCAAGATAATTAGTAAGAAATAGGAACTCACCTCCCCCATCGGATTGAACTGCCTTCAGTTTCGTTCCAAGCTGTTTTTCTGCTAAAACATGAAAATCACATAACACCTTAACAGCATCAGATTTACGAGGTAAAAAATAAATCCAAATGTAATGACTAAATGTATCAACAATATTAAGTAGTAATTATTGTTACTAGAAGAAAATGGGGCAGGTCCCTAGAGATCCACTTGAACCAGCTCCAATGGGTGAGAGTAGACAGTGTTCGAAGGGGGGTATGGCTGAGTTTTACTCTTCCCAACTGCACAGGCAGCACAATCAGCAGATATATGGTTAATGGGTAGATTTTGAAGTATGAGAAAGTTAACAAGAATGTTCTTTGAGAGATGGCCTAACCGCATGTGCCACAACTTAGAGGAATCTGTGGACTTAAGAGTAGTGAAAAAATAATTGAATTCAAAATCAGGTAAAATAGATATAGACTGAGCATCAGAACTGTTAGCAGAAAGAGTGTCATCTTAATCAGCAGAAACAGAGTCTGAAACAGTAGGATCAATCATAAACTACATAAATTTATTATCATTAAATTTATTATCATTCAAATGAAAACTTGAAGGTTCAGCACGCAAAACTGCATTATTACATAAAGACTCAAAGTTGTTTTCAAGACTCAGACACTGATCTGGACAGACATCAGCAGACACTTCTAAGATATTACTAGGAAACTGAAAACTTGACAAATCAAGACGATATAAACCCCCAGATTCAAACTCCTTGAGCAGCACACGGTTGGAGATGGACTCCTTGACCAAGCAGTATGTCGCATGAAATTCATAGTAAACCTGGTTATCCTTTGAAAACTGGGACACATAAAGTAAGTTTTTAGTGACAGCAGGGGTATAAATCATGTTGTTTAGAACAAGCTGTTTGTCAGATGAAGGTATAAAGGATGAACCAACAGCAGATATTTGAAGAGAATAATCGTTACCAACAAGGACTTTGCCTGGGCCAGAGTATGGAGCAGTCATGTGTGGGGCAGGCTTGGCATTAGTGTTTTGTAGCTCTAGAGTTAGGAAACCAGCCAGCTTCAGTTGGAACAGCAGAAGAAACGCTGGCCATATTAGCTTGGAAGGGTGATGGTGATGGGGGCTGAGGTGAAGCAGAAGTAGCTGGCAGTGGAGGACTGGGAAATGCAGTATATGAAGGAGCATGGTTGGCACAGTATGGTTGATTACATGTATGGGTAAATGGGTGGTGCTGGTTGGGGATAAGGAGAAACAGGGTAAGGTATGTATTGCACCATTTGATGAGACTAGGCAGCAGGTAATGAGACAGTGTTGGTCTGGGCAGATTGAGGATGAACCTGGGACTTGTTCACTTGAGAATGAGGTGGGTAGTGAGCTTGTGGTGATGATGGTTGTTGCTGAGGAGAAGAGTTAGGCTCATATTCATAAGAGGCAAGGTTGACTGAGGGTGTAGGAGGGTTTGATGTTGGATCTGTGACCCCTGTGAAGTGCACATTGAACCTGTGAAAGCATCGGTGCACTAGGTGGCCAAACTTGCCACATAACTGGCACTGAGGCCTGTTATTTCCAAAGCCACGGCCACGACCCCTGCCTCTACCAGGTTGCTGATTAAAAAGGTAGTAGGATGTGGTTGTGGTATGGGTAGCAGACCAGTAGTAGCAGGCAGTATAGGACAACCATCTTTTACCCCTGAACTACCTTCCTCATAAGCTAGAACAGGTTTAGTAGAAACAGGTAACTTAACAGCAGCAACATTCGCAGACACATTGGAATCAAACAGTAAATCTGACTGTCTAGCCTCAGCATCAAGGAGAACAGAACTCACAGAGCCAATGGTGTAAGGATTTTGACTGGCATGAATCACAGCTATGACATTATCAAACTGGCCCTTTACAGCGTTTAAAACAATCGAGATTTGCTGGATTTCTTCTATTGGGTGACCACAACTAGCTAAACTATCACAGGTGGTTTGTATCTCAGTAAGATAGTCACGCATAGACTGGTGAACATGTTTTCTAGCTTTAAGTCTGTCATACAGATGCATAATCCTAGTGGTTGATGATGATGAAAAATCACGATGCAACTTTTGCTAGATAGCAATAGCAGTCATACAACCTATTAAGCCTTTACTGACCTAAGACGAGACTGGCGTAAGGAGACAGGAAGCAAGTGAGCTATCCTGCTGAAGAAACTTAGCGTATGCTGGGTTTGGTATAGCTGCTCTTGTCTCATCCTCCACGTATTGAGCTTTGTTCATCCCATGAAGATGCCTTTCCAAGTTGTAGCCTCGGACAGACAACAGAACTTGCTGCTTCCATGACTGGAAGTTCTTTTCACCAACAAGCTGCGCAACTTTCTTGTTGGCGAAGGCAGGTGAAGATTCTTCCATCGATTCGAGCAAGAGAAAAACTTGGGTAAGAAATCAGGCTCGATTTAGCTCTGATACCATGTCAACATTCTCGGATTAGAGGTGGATTGAAGGAAAAGAAACAAAGAACATGAAGAACAGGAGACAAGAAGCAAAATACGGACAAAGGATTTCAGATTAATTGCTTGACAATATCTGTACACTGTTGTCTTATTTATAGAAAACTAGTTGATACTAAGTAATCCATAATTGCTAGATGACCCCTAAACTTAAGTGTATGACACACTTATATCCTAACAGGCAGGGACTCTCCTGGAATTTCTGCGAGCAATGTGGTTGCGTCCTGGGAGTCGATCTACAAGGGCATCCGTTGTTGGATATGGTAATGGATGGTCCTACGAAGGCTCTGCTCTACACAGGGAAGATTCTGAACTATGCTTGGGTTTACTCAAAAAAATGATATGTTCTGTTATAATTGCGGGTATACCGTTTAGCAACGGTAAATCATATATTACCAATGAAGTTATGTCGATACTGTTTACAACCTTATTAAATTAACTAATATGGAAAGTAAAACAACTTTTTTGCAATACCAACATCTTGCATGACTGAATATCTATATTAACCTCGGTTGAGTTTTTGACACATGAAGTTTGTCGGCACAGACATATTGCGATGGCAAAAGTCAATACTAAAAGATTGCTTGTGCTACGGCAAATTTGTTGACACTAAAACGTGTCTACTTGCACGTATTAAAATGTCGAAACTGTAATACCATTTTACCTACACACTCCTTATGACAACAAATTACTTTCGTGGATGTTGATACAGATTCTTATAGTGAAGGTATATTTGGAGTCCCCCACCAAAATTTCCAATAGGAATGATATATAAGTACAAACATTTCATAGGAGTGTAAAAAGTTAAAACACAAGAGACTCTCTCGCGCACCCAACGAGTGCAAATCATGGATCGAATAGCACAACATGATCCTTTGGGCTCACGAGTGTGTCCGTATGCGTACAAGATTGTCGGTTCGAAAATCCTGCCTTGCGCGAGCCAATTTTTGTATAACCAGTCATTTTCCAGAGAAAAAAAAACTGTTCTTTTTATTATTGTTGGTTCTTTTCTTTTTTATTGTTGTAATATGATTGTTGATATTTTAGTGTTGCATTTTCGATTTTTAATGGATTAATTCCTTTAGTTTTTACAAAATTAATTTTGTGTCATTAATGCACCTTGAGTGGAAAAACCATCGAAATAATGGGGTGTTTTTCTTCATTTGAGTACACTTGAGAGTTTTAAAAATTACATGCACTCTAAGTTGATTGAGGTTGTATTTGGTGAATTGCGATTTTTGTCAAAATTTCAGTCCTCGTCCTCCATCTGTGACAAGAGTTCATATATTGTTCAATTCGGTTAAAGGAAATATCGTGTTTATTTTTGTCTTGATGACACTATTATATCTTGGGAGGTGATCATTCTATCTTGGGAGGTTAAACGAACTATTACGATGAGGGACTTAAAATTGCATTAAAGAGACTGTGCACCTCATGAACTTTAACAATCATTTTTCTTGGGGCAATTTCGAGTTTATTCACAATTTGCATGTTCTTTTACTGTTTATACAAATTTGATCATTTTATTATTTAATCCAAAAATATTTACTATATTAGATATTGATCATCCTTATTACTAGCATCCCAACCACAAAAGTCAACTACAGGATAACAAGTTCATTTTCATAACAAATAAGATTTATACATATGATACCTGAGAGGGTCTTATCTAATTGAGATATTTGGGTAGGTTGTCCTGTTTGGGATGCTGTGAGGTTGGTTGAGATGCTTGCGAGGGTATCGACTGAAAGGCTTTAAAGGATCTTGACTTGTTTAAGGGACACCCTCACATGTTAAGACCTATCTGACCAAACATTGAGGAATACTGCTCCAGTCACGCTTTGTGTTGGTCTGGTTTGTCTCTTCATGGATTGCCTTAGTCTTTTTCTTCGTTGGTCTTGTTTGTATCTTTTGTCAGATGAACCTAAATCGGGTAAGTTAGATTTTTGTACAAGTACTGAATATGTGGTTGATTTAGATGAAGAAAGTGAAAGTTGCAGGCGTTGTAAGTGTAAGAGGGTGCCAACAAAAAGCATGCAAAGAAGCCACATCACGACAGAAGATTTGATAATATTACTAAGATATCTGCTAAAGATATTGTGATATCTGTTGCAAATGTTAAGGTGGATGCAATAAAGGGAATTAATGCAAAAGAACTGTCAATATGATTAGAGATAACCCTCATGCGAAGGTAACAATTATAAACTTCATGTAATTACTCAATTATTTAAGATGTTGCATTGTTGTTAGATAGTTAAAAATGATTTCTATTAAATGCATTTTGTTGTCTTCTACAATTTTGTAATTATGCAGAATCATATTATTCATGTTGAGATTAAAATAAAAGAAGGTTTGGTTGGAAAGTCAATAGGTTCGTAGTACGAAATTGGTGTGAAGTTGCCAAAAGAAAAAATGATGGATTACAGATATCAAGAATATGTAAAGGATATAGACTACACGTAAGTTTACTAGAGCATAATCCACGAAGTATCTATCTATCTATCTGTATATTAATTTGGTTAGGTTAGTTAGAACTGTGACAAATAAGTTTCTTAAGATATTTTCTAATTCCTAATGTCAATTTCATAACTTCTAATCCATGTCAAATATACAATTTTCACTCATATGTGGCATATATTGTAACTTAGTTTAAAATCTTTCAAAATCTCTTATTCATCCTCTCAATAAGTTATAAAATATTTCATTAATATCGTATTATTTTTCAGGTGCATTTATGATTTTTATTAAGTTTATTTTATTTACTAAATTTTATATTTTATAAAAAGCAAGTAGATGCATATATTAATTTTTTTTATTACAAGATAATTTAAGATAGAATTAAAGATTATTATGCATATTATATATCAATTTTATGAAAATAATAATCACATGTTAATTTTATATCTATAATTATAATTATGTATGCAACATAAAATTTAGGGTATGAAAAAATTCTAATATAATTTTTTCATACTTTTCTTAGAGCTATTTTTATAAAATAACATTGTTATATTATACTATAATTAACATATATTACAAAATTTAAAAATAATTTATATAAATTATAATTACTATAACTAATATATATATTCTAATAGTTTGTATTTATTTACAAATATATGAAAACAATAGATGTCATAAAATGAATTTTAAAATCATTAGTTAGCATGGAATTTTAAAATCATTAGTTAGTTATAAACTAAAATCATTATTATATTGCGCAAAGCGCGATTCTTTTTTCTAGTTTGGTAATAATTCACATTGATTAAGACCCATATTTCAAAGACTATACGTAACTTAGAAGCTTTCGTCAGTGAATTGAAGAATCCATGCAACCCAGTGCAGTCGATGAATGTTTTCTAAAAGACCCTTACGATGGTTAACTTTTGTGTGTTGTGACTATGACTAGAGATGACAATTTCTTACACAATACGAACATGGTAGTATGATGTACTTTTTCTGTCGTATTCGTGTTTAAATATCACACCCCGACACACACGATAACATAATACAATTGTGTTGATAACATAATACAATTGTGTTGGTTAGTTTGATTTTTGAATAATTTTTGAAGAAGTCTTATTTAATTTTTTTCAAACTTTAACTAATTGTTTAATCTTTAGAGTTTATAAATTATACATTAAGAATTGTGAATCTTGAGGTCAAAATTCATAGTTACTAAAAGTTCTCTAACTACCACCAACGAGCAGACATTATATGTCTAGGTCTTGCCAGTATCAACAACGAGAGAAAAAAAAATGGAAACAACCACTAACTATGACTCTTGGCTCAATCAACGTCCTAGGCGTAGGGGAGATTGAAGCAAGAAGGAACGCTTCGATGACATTTTTCTAGAATGAGTTGTTCATTATTTGTATATTTTCTTCAAAACTCATATGTGAATATACAATTGATTAATTTAACGCAATAAAATAACATTACATGAACACATGAAAAATTGTGTTTCATATTCGTTTTTGTGAACATAACACGATAAATTTATCGTTCGTATTTGGTAAGCTTAACATGATAAATTTATTGATACACTCAATAACGCACTCGTCCACACAATTTATTAGCCCTAGTTGTGATGAGGGATGTTGATAATGCATTATGCACGGTGGCCTTTGCATGGGTTCACATAGAGAATCAAAGCTCATGGGTCTCGTTCATCAATTTATTGACATCAAACATTGGTGATGATAGCACCTGGACTATCGTGTCAGTTCAGTAGAAAGTAATAAATATTCATGACCTCCATTATGATATTCCACTGCAAATTGGATCTTCTTATATTATAAATGTTGAAATTATTGTGATGTAATGTTGTTAAATAATCATTTATATTTTTGAAATGTGATTAAATAATTATTTATATTTCAAAAATATGGTTACACAGTCATTCCAGTTTAGGTAATGTTGTTAAATAGTAATACAAAATTGTTATTACATGACATGTATAAATTTTATTTTCGAATAGGATTTGAGATAAGTTATGTGGGAAGTGTTGTCAGAGGTTGAGCATAGATATATTATGAGACGCATCTATCAAAATACTTCCATTTTCGAGTTGTGCTTATCTCATGCCAGGTTTCACCAAAATGCTATTCAATTGATTGAGAACTCTAAGTCGCTTATCTCTATTGATGTTAGATGTCTCCCTCCAGAACAGGGGGTGGGTGAAAATCAACACAGATGGAGCATCTAAGGGAAATTTGAATCATGCGGGTTCGGGAGGAGTCATAAGAGACAATATGAGTCAATGGATAGTTGGTTTCTCTAGGAAACTAGGTTACTCCAACAGCCTCGTAGCGGAATGTTGGGCTATTCGAGATGGACTAATGCTGGCAAAACAACTCGGTTTCAAATCAATTCACTTAGAAACACATGCTCAGTCAACCCATAAGCTTATCTCCGATGACAATTCTTCAAATCTTAAACTAATGTCCATCATTCTGGATTGTGGGAAACTCATGCTTCAGTTCGACAAAATGAAGTTTCCGACATATGTTTCGAGAAGCAAACGTGGTTGTTGACATCATGTCAACGATAGGGATTAACCAAAGTCAAATCTACGTTATTCATGAAATTCAACCGACGTTAACAACAAACGCTATCCCAAAGGACGTCGTTGGTTTTGCCTACTCGAGGACAATAAAGTTTAGTTAATTATTATGTTGTAATAAGGATTAAGGTACGAGTTTCTCGTCACCCATCATGCTTTTATTTTATTTTTCCTTATCTAAAAAAATAATAATACAAATTA
Organism: Chamaenerion angustifolium; assembly: GCA_946814005.1. Lineage (NCBI taxonomy): Eukaryota > Viridiplantae > Streptophyta > Magnoliopsida > Myrtales > Onagraceae > Chamaenerion > Chamaenerion angustifolium. Next base: position 22,099,710 of record OX328272.1, read on the forward strand.
ATATTAATTTAATTGTTCAATTGATTTTTTAATAATTCAATCAATATTAGTAAAATATTATGTAAACATTATTCAATTGAACAGTGTTTTGTTGTTTAAATGTGGTTTTGAATGCTCATTTTAATTTGAATGTTTATTTTTTGGTTTAAATCGAAAATTAATCTGAAATTTCATAATATGAACAGACAATTTATTTTTTTCTTGTACGTGTTTGGTCGGATATTTTTGTGAAGGAAATCTGATTAAAGAAATATAGATACTCAAAAGAAATAGTAAAAAACTGGCCAGTTCGGATCGGTTTCACCCCTACAAGACACATCCTACATTAATAGAGAAAATGAAGATAATTTACAATTTGAGCAAGAAAGTAATATTCTCAAGCATAAATAACCAAATAATGCACGTTTAAATTAAAAAATAATATTAATAAATATAAGTAACCAAATAAATATTTAATCTTATTATATATCTACTTACATTTGACATGATACTAATTTAACATATATTTTGAGCACGTTACATGATTACTGATTGATGCATTGTATCAATTTTTCAAAAATATATCTATACATTTGACTAGATAATGTTTTTTAGCTATCAATTTATTACCTGCATCAAATTAAGAAGTAGGTTAGATTTATTAAGCATAAAACATAATATATTATCATCACTGTTTTTTTCGGCCAACATATTTAAGTAAATTAGATAAAGTAGTAAATTGATCAATTATAGAATAATTGCAATTTCCATCCTTAAGTAGGGTTATAATTTCTGCCACGACACGATTAAACGACACAATACGATCTGATTTAAATCGTATATGAGTTTGACCTTAACACATCCCGTGTCTAAACAATCTTAAACGTTTAGACACGATTAATAATTGTGTCTAAACACATCTGATCTACAGATATCTGTATCAACACAATTAACTAACTGTGTCGTATCTACCCGGGACACGTTTAAAAACACGATTAACTAATAATATCTAATCATGTCGTGTATATATGTGACACGTTTAGACACATTTAAGTATAATAATAATAATAATAATAAAAATACTAAAACACCGATTTATTTTTTAATATTGAATTTTGAAGACCTTACTCTGTATATATGAATTTGTCTTCTGAAAAATATGTGAAATAATTTATAAAATTAGTGAATTATGTGTCTAATTGTGTCGTGTCTAATTGTATTTAATCGTGTTGTGTCTAATTGTGTCATGTTTAATCGTGTCGTGTCTTATGATCCGACATGTTTTCATATTTTTTTTGGTCATTAAAGTTAATCGTGTCGCATGCCGTGTAGTATCACGTGTCTCTACTAGTTAATCGTGTCGTGTTCGTGCTAAAAAATTTGAGACAGGTTTAGACTTAACGATTTAGATACAGCAATTATTATACAATTATCATTTATTACCCCTATCCTTAAGCGTATAAATTTTATTGGAAGAAAAGGGGGCAATTTGGTCAAAAGAATCCACAGAAAATGGAATTTTTGCTGCTAAATATGCTGCGGAGACAGAGGGAAAAGGCAAGAGATTGATTGAAGGTTGAATTTGGAAATGATTTGGACATATCCTCAAAGGCCAAATGAAGGCGGAATGAAACTGAAATTCACTCCAAATGAAATTCGCTATATTAAATTCACGCGTCCTCAAGAGGCCAAGACATGATATCCGTGTAAAATCGATTCCCTCCCCTCCCCTCCCCTTCTATCTAGGCTAGACATTAGAAAGACACGCACAGAAGAGAAGCTTTGTTCGAGAGACGCAGAGAGGGAGACTGGGAGAGGGAGAGGGAGAGGGAGAGAGTTGTGAGGAGTGCGCCGGTCTCAGCTTTGTCAAATCCGCCACGAAGTAAGACAGAGAAATGCCGCTTAAATTTGCTCTGATATGATCGTCGCTTCAAGGTAACAGCTTCCCATGTTTTGATCAGGTGCTTGCTTTTTCTGTTTTGGGATGAATTTTCTTCTTCTTCTTTTTCTTCTTCTTCCATTTTCGTTGTGCTGGACATTTGACTTGTAGGGTAAAGGTTCAATTTTTGTTGTGGGCTTCCTTCTGTGGGACAGCTGATTAGGGTTTGAGTGAAGGCATTATAAGTGTATGAGCTAGTGAAGGTTTAAGAATGGGGGACACTGGAAATGCTCATGGGGACATGATGAGTGGGATACAGACTTCTTTTGGAGTCTCTTCATTACCGAAACAGCCCTTTCAGTTTAACCAGCGTGACATCCCTCAGTTAAATAGTTCGCAACTCCGAGCTCAAATTCAGCATCTGTCGCCGAGCTTTGGTGGTGATGGTAGTAGCAAAAGAGTTGGAATACCGCCTTCACATCCGAACCAGATCCCGCTAATTTCACCTTTTTCCCAGATCCCTGTGTCTCGACCCATGAGCTCTCAAGCGGGTTCTCACAATATGATCCCAGGACCTACCCATTCGCGGTCCTTATCTCAGACTTCACTTTTCAACTTTGACTCGTTGCCTCCTTTGAGTCCCTCTCCTTTCCGAGACGCCCAAGTAAGTGCATTTCAGGACCATAGTTCAGCTGACGTTGCGATGGAGAGTCGGGATGCAAGCTCACACTCTTTATTACCGCCCTCTCCTTTTACTAGGGGAAGTCCAAATTCTTCTAGAGGCGGTGAGTCTTTGCCTCCGCGCAAGACACATAGGAGATCAAGTAGTGATATCCCATTCTTATCAAATTTAAGTCACCATTCTCCACCCCTTATACCCTTGAGTGGAATCGAGCCCCCGAGAGAAGGCTCGACTGCTGCTAAGCCAATTCAATTGGTCAAGAAAGAAGCTAGCTGGGAAAGAGGTAGTAATGTGGGCTCAGAAGGAATGGGCGAGAGAAAAACTGAAGGGGAAATAGTCGATGATTTGTTCTCTGCATACATGAATTTAGATGGGATTGAAGCATTGAACTCCTCAGAGGCTGATGCGAAGAATGGTCATGAGAATCATGAGGATTTGGATAGTCGAGCAAGTGGCACAAAAACAAATGGAGGAGACAGTAGTGAAAATGAAGCAGAAAGTAGGGTAAAGGAAAGCAGCAGCAGCATGCAGAGACCTGGAACCAGTTCTTCTGCAGACAAGAGGGAAGGTATTAAAAGGAATGCTGGTGGTGATATTTCTCCGAACAACAGACACTTCAGAAGTATTTCAATGGACAGCTTCATGGAGAAACTGAATTTTGGTGATGAGTCACCAAAACTGCCTCCTTCACCTGGGATTAGACCTGGACAATTGTCTCCAAGCAACTCAATTGATGGAAACTCAAATGCTTTTAGCTTGGAGTTTGGGAATGGTGAGTTTAATGAGGCTGAAATGAAGAAGATCATGGCTAATGATAAACTTGCTGAAATCGCAATGGCTGATCCAAAGCGTGCGAAAAGGTTTTGCATCCTTCATCTTCTAGTCTGCCTTCTTGATGAAGTTGCTTATGAAGATAAAGAATTATAGATGGTTGTTTTGACTTGATTGCTTGATTTGTATCAGGATTTTGGCCAATCGCCAGTCAGCTGCTCGCTCTAAAGAGCGGAAAATGAGGTACATTTCGGAGTTGGAGCACAAGGTTCAAACTCTTCAAACTGAAGCAACTACACTGTCTGCACAGCTTACTCTTCTTCAGGTGATCTATACTTGGAAAGTTCTGTCATGATTGTAAACACACGCTGAATGTCTTAGTTTCATCCCTTCTTATACATTTTCAGAGAGATTCAATGGGGTTGACAAATCATAATAATGAGCTAAAATTTCGTCTCCAAGCAATGGAACAACAAGCACAGCTTCGTGATGGTATTAATCTATTTCCTTCCTTGTTTTACTATAGAAATCCTAAAGGAATGTGATTCTTTTCATGGTGACCCAACAATACATTGATTATTGGGTTAATTACCTATTTGCTAGCTGAACTTTAAGAGTATAAACAATTTACTAGCTAATATTTTATGAACAAATTGCTAGCTGATTTTTATATAAAGTCGCAATTTGTATGCTCCGTTTAATTTGTTGTTAAATAGAGATGGAAAAATGCACATGCCCGTTAGATGTTAACTAATGAATTGCAAATTTTCCAAAGTTCAACTAGCAATGTGTAAATTTTCGTAAAATTCAGATAACAATTTGTACAAAAAAACATAATAATATAATAAAATGCAAGTTTTCGTCACAATTTAACAGGAAACTAGACGAAGCTAGCAATTTTTAACTTTATGTAAAGTTAGCAATATGTTTAAAAAACAGACCAGTTAACAAATTGTTCATACTCTTAAAGTTCAGTTAGCAAATAGATGCTTAACCCTTTATTATTTGTACCATACTAGTACGTTAGCATCTTCAATTCGAATTTGAGCATTGATTTTTTCCTATCAACACAATAGTTTTGGTCACTTTTGTGGCTTTTTGGGGATGGTCGTAGCCTTTTCTTTATGGGGATCTTTTGAGTCTTTCACATAGATGATCCCTTAGGCCGAGGAAGAGGTTACCAACCTTTTTCCTTGGTATGTTACTTGAATTTACCTGAAGAGACATCTATCAAGAACTTGAACCTGACTTCTATTTTTACCTTGTAATTCAATTTGCTGAACGTAATGTGTGCCATAATAGTGCCTAGTACTTAATGACCTGTCAATGGTTAAGATCGTACCAAGACTAGATACGAAGAAACTGTTTTAAGAGTATACGTGTGAAATGCCTTCACTTTGCGCAATCACTTTTACTCTTTATTTGATAGATTCTCCATACAACCAAGAAAGGTTCATTCCTTTGGGCTTTCTTTAGCAGTTTCTGATCAAGTGTTTCCGTGATCTTGTATGGTTTGCGTTTTCTAAAAATAGAGGGATCAAATAAAACAAAAGTAAGCAAATATTCTCAGGATAGGTGGATATGCAAGAACTAAGAAGTAACAGATATAACAGAGAGATAGTAAAAGGTAGTGGGTGATTTGTTATTCAATGCTCGTTTTGGTATTATTATCAACAACTTTAGGAAGAGTCGGTTAAAAAATTCACCAATCCTTATTAATATGTATAGTTAGATATAGCAGGAGAAAGCAGTTAATAGTGTTTAGACATGTACTTTGGGGTACATCGTCCACCCTAAGGCCCTAAGGCAGTCTTACCTTACCCAAGAAATATGAATCAAATGATTGTACTTTGGGATACATCGTCCAATTCCAGCAGGGACTCGTGATTCCAGAATGTGCCTAAGTCTGCCTTCCACTTCTGTAGAATTTTCAGGCTAAATATGTCAATACTTCAAGTTGACTAATTGACTGCACTTCAAAATGTTATACGATGTGCAAAATTCTGGCAACGTTTAAAACTGTTCAAATTTGGTCCACTGAAGATGAAAAAGTGTACTTTATACAGTTGTTTCTGAAAGTGTAAGTAATGGGAAGGCTGCTAAGATGTTCCAGGGAACGCATTAGAAGCTAAGATTGAGGTTAATAACAAATCAACAGCAAAAAAAATACAATCAGTAAATTCAAGCATATGCCCTATACAGTGTTCAATTCCTCGTGCTGTGGTTACATAAGCTGGATAATAAATTGTAAAAAATATGGGTGAACGCCAGTCCAGTATCTGCTCTGTTGTCCATTCTGCGTGTCCATATTTACTGTTAATGTGCGTCCATATCGTTTGCCAATTTTTGACTATGTGAAGCTTTATCTCTTACAGATTGAATTTAACTGAAATTGTAATTAGTAGCATTGTGTGTATCACCTATATATATGCGGCAGAATTTCTCGTTTGGCCAAAAACACAACAAAAAAAGGCAGTATTTCTCGGTTCTAGCTGCTGTTTTTTTTATTCATTTACCCTGAACAATGTAATAATGGGTATCTGTACCATTTGTCTGAGTGTATATGCTGATTGTAGTTGGTTTCACCTGTGACAGCTCTGAACGAGGCATTAACTGCAGAGGTCCAAAGGCTGAAGGTTTCAACCGCAGGGATGAATGGTGAATCAACCGCTGCTTCCAATTAAGTGCAGTTCATCTTTCCTCCAATCCCCAGATGTTCCAAATGCATCAACACCTTCTGAACATCCATCAGCAACAAAATGGTAAACAGCCAAGATGCTTAATGAATGTTGAGGCAATGCTATTCTTTATTAGTTGGTCAGGTGTCATTCTATTGTTTGTAGTTATTTATCTTCCGTGCATCCATTCATTACTTTTTGTTGCTTGCTCCAACTGCTATTGCAAATGCATGCTTGGTCTGACCCAACCCAATTAAGTCTTTCTATTATAGAGTTAAGACAAGTCCTATTCATTTCTAGTGGACATGGAATAGTAGCTGAAGCCGATTGATTTTACATCTATGTGTTTTCTTGATTGTATGTAATTCTTCACAGTATATTGTTTCTTTATCTCACTGTATCAGTATGTGATTCTTCATAGTATATTGATTTCTCCGTTCCTACCTATGTCGATTAAAATTATGTTTATTGCTTTAGAACCCTCAAAGAACATTCTTGTTGTTTTAGTTAAATGGAAGAAGCTAATTGGGTCCTCTCTTCCAACTCTTGCTTAGTTGGAACCCTAAACTTCAACCACTTCATCTAATTTTATCTACCATTAAATTGGTAGTGGTTGAAAATGTTTGATAAGATGCTGACAACTCACTAGTATAAACGTAATTTTTAATAAAACTAATAAATTTTAAAATAGAAAAGAAATAAAACTAAAGTGGTCTTTGTCCATGAGACTTGGTAGTATTTTCGTATCGTGTTTGTTTAAATTTCAAAACACGCATGCACGATAATATGGTATCACGGAAAGGGTAGTGTGTGCCATTCAGGCATTCACGATAGTACAAAAATTAATTAGTTATGAATGTAATTAGGACTCACGTTTGAATAACAGAAAGTTTAGAAACTTTATTCACTTTAGTTATAGTTCAATAAACCTACTTCACTCTTTATTTTTAACAATTTATCGTATTATGATGTGATATGATAATTTTCATGTTATCGTGCAAGCGTATTTGTTTTGTTAACATACACAATATTTTTCATGTTATCGTGTTCGTGGCATAAAAAATTTAATTCGTATTTCTGTCTTATCTATGTGGCACCATGTGTTTAGCTAGGGTTGGTTTATTGTGTGATGTTGAAATTTACTCATTCACGAATTGCTAGCCTTACATATAAGAGCAATCAAAACATTTTACTTTAATAGCATATCCCTGTAATAAATATATAAAGAAAAAAAGTCACAAAATGGTCAAACATATATGAAAACTCTAATGATTGTTACTTTCGTTAATTATTCGTTAAAAAATTTCGTCAAATATTTATCAAAAGTAACCATTTTTTCCCAAATGTTAGAACTAAACCTTACAAATTTACACTAATGTTACTAACAAGTCTCAACTTGATTAAAATTAAATTGAGGGTCCCAATTGGAGCCCCAATCGTCTTAGGTCGAACCAGGTTCAACCGATTGAAACTCCAATTGAGCCCCAATCGGAGGTCCCCTGGCCTAGGTCCAACCTAAATCAGGACCTCGACTATGGGCGACTTGGTCAGGAATGGAACTCAAGCCAGGGAATCTCTGGTTGAGTCTGAATCGAGTTGAGATTTATTAGTAACATTAATATAAGTCTATAAAATTTAGCTGTAATGTTTGGAAAAGTATTCATTTAATTTAAATTTGAAAAGTATTTGGCGAAAATTTTGTATATAGTTTCTCATTGTAGTGTATAAAAAATACTTTTAATTGTGATGATAAAGTGAGTGTTAGGATATAAGTATAGGTATGCCCAGTTTTAAGGATATATATATGGGAAAAGTCTGAAAATGGTACAACATGTTTGACGAAAATGGTTTTCCAACCCAGACGATTGTTTTTGGTCCAATATGTTTGAAAATGATGGTAATTGGTACATCCGTTACTAGATTGTTAAAAACTTCCGATAAATATTTTCATATTTGCAAAATTAACCAAATATTTTTCTAAATGTTACAATTACACCCTACAAACATACACTAATGTTTCAAACAAGTCCCGATTCGATTCGAACCACACTGGGGGTCCCCTAGCCAGGGTCCAAACCCCGACCAGGTCACCCAACCCTGTGGACCTAGTATGGGCTCGGACCTAGACCATGTATCCATGATTGGGCGACCTGGTCTGGGTTCGAACCCAGACCATAGGACCCCCGATTGGGGCTCAATTGGAGCCCCAATCGTTTAAACCGAAACCAGCAAGGTTCGGTCCAACCCAATTGGGGCTCCAATTGAGCCCGGATCGGGGGTCCTATGGCCTGGGTCCGAACCCAAACCATGTACCCATGGTTGGGAGACTTGGTCTGGGTTCAGAACCAGACCATAGGACCCCCGATTGGGGCTCAATTGGAGCACCAATCGTTTAAACCGAAACCAGCCAGGTTCGGTCCAACCCAATCGGGACTCCAATTGAGCCCGGATCGGGGGTCCTATGCCTAGGTACGAACTCAGACCATGTACCCATGGTTGGGAGACCTGGTCGGGGTTCAGACCCAGACCAGGTCCCCAGGGTTGGGTGACCTGGTCGGGTTTGGACCTTGGCTAAGGGACCCCCGATGTGGTTCGAATCGAGTCGGGACTTGTTTGAAACATTAGTGTAAGTTTGTAGGGTGTAATTGTAACATTTATAAAAATATTTGGTTAATTTTGCAATTATGAAAAATATTTAGCGAAATTTTTTAACAGAAAAGTAACGAAGGTACCAATTACCATCATTTTCAAACGTATTGAACCATTTACCATCACTAAAAAACAAGTTTCACCAAAAACCATTTTGTGCAAACATGATTGACCATTTTCATACTTTTCCCTATATATAGAGAGATATATATAGAGAGAGAGAGTCAAAGTTTAAGGATATATATATAGAGAGAGGAAGTTACCAATATATAGTTTTAGGATATATATATATATATATGCATTCGGTGTAACAGATGGTTCAAGTAAAAAATATATCTATTTAAGTTTTTATATGTTTTTGTCTAAATCTATATCTTTGATATGAAGATCTTGACATGGTATCAGAGCAAGGTTGATTCCGTGTCGCTGCAACCCTATGCCGCGTCGTGTTCCTTGCGGTCATCCATGGAAGACGTTACTCCACCGTTTGCAAACAATAAGGTTGTGCAATTGCTTGTAAAAGTCAGTCCTGGAAGCAACATGTTCTGCTCTCGGTGCGTGGATACAATTTTGAAGCATATATGCATGGAATCGAAGTTGTTCCACAATTTGTTCGTGACAACAATGGTCGTGATCAAGTCAATCCAGCGTATGCAAAATCGGTGCAGCTCGACAGTTCGTTAGTGTGTTGGCTGCTGACGTCTGTATCTCCTCAGGTTAGTCCAGATCTGATTGGTTGCATGAATTCATCATCTATTTGACAAAAACTGCACAAGGTTTTTTTGTCTTCATCAACCACTCAGATTATGCATTTATATGATCCTCTGAAAGCTCGGAAGCTGCTTCATCAGTTCATGCGTGATTACCTAACCGACATTCAGACTACTTGTGATAGTCTCGCTAGCTGTGGCATCCAATTGAGGAGATGCAACAGATTTTGATCATTCTTAATGGTGTGAAATGTCAGTTCGATAATGTGATTTCTGTGATACATTCAAGTAGAAATCCTTATGATATAGCATCTGTGAGCTCAGTTCTATTAGATGCTGAAGTTAGGCAGTCTGGTATGATCTTTGATTCGGTTGTTACAATGAATGTTGCGGTAAATCACACTGCAGGTCCAAAATCCTCTGATTCTATGCAATCTGTTAATGCTTCTTCTGTCACTGGTGAGAAATATTTCGCATCAGGTACAATCGCAGAATCAAGGACATCAACACTCCAGTTCAGGTGCCTATTAGCAACATACTTCAGGAGCTTATTAGCAAGGTAATTCTGGCAGAGAACGTGTCCATGACAGGGGATATGGAGGAAAGAGAACAGAGTGTCAATTGTGTGGGAAATTTGGACATCTAGTGCATAGATGTTATCAACGATTCAACGTGCACTTTACTGGAGTCACTGATCCTGCTCATTCATACTAGGGTTAATTACTTAATTGGTTACACATGTTTCACCATTGTGCAGAATGGTTACACGTGTTTCAAAATGTGATTAATTGGTTTTGCTATGTGACTAATTGGTTACACATGTTTTTCCAAATGTGATTAATTGGTTATTCCGTTAGTAAACCAACTTTAACGTTAATTCATTTTTTTAACATATTATTGAATTGTGAAATGACTATTATGCCCTTAGTTGTATTGAAGAACAGATTGAAAGGATTGAAGAACCAAAATCGAATCAAATTCGATTTGATGTTCTTGAGAACCCAGAAAATGCTGTTCTGGGTTCTTGAGAACCCAGAAATTGCAATTCTGGGTTCTTGAGAACCTAGAAAATGCTGTTCTGCTGGGTTCTTGAGAATTGCTGTTCTGGGTTCTCAAGAACCTAGAAATTGTTGTTCTGGGTTCTCAAGAACCCAGAAAATGCTGTTGAAATTGCTGTTATGGGTTCTTGAATAACCCAGAACAGCAATTTCAAACATTTTGAATGGGTTCTTCACAATGTGGGTAACATGTCCAACCTTTTAATCACATCATTTCAAACAACAGTATCCATTTAATCACATTATAGAGAAACATGTATGACCTTTTAATCACATTATAGAGAAACGTGTATGACCATTTAATCACATTTGGCGATAACATATACTGCAATACAGAACTTCAAGAACCCAGAATTGCGATTCTGGGTTCTTCAAGAACCCAGAAATAGCATTTCTGGGTTCTTGATTTCTGGGTTCTTGAAGAACCCAGAATCGCGTTTCTGGGTTCTTCAAGAAACCAGAAATCTGATTTCTGGTTTCTTCAATTCTTGTTCTTGAAAATGATGATGTGTTCTTGAAGATGATTCTAGGGGTAATTACGTCATTTTACGTATCTAAATAGTGACTTAACTGTGATTTTAACGGTGAACAGTAAAAAAACCAAATAGTCACATTTCAAAACCAATTAATCACATTTTGAAACATGTGTAACCATTCTGAACATTGGTCAAACATGTGTAACCAATTAAGTAATTAACCATTCATACTATTCCACACCTTCTGCAAATCTGTCATTTGCTTAACGTGCAAATTTGCAGTCATTTGAATTCTACTCTAAATGTTGTTCCAAGTGGGGTTACATCCTCACAAAGTGAAATTAATAAAAATATTTTGTTTGATAATGATTCTTTATGTGCTGAACCTACAACTAATTCTGATTGTGTGAATGCTGATAGTGATATGAAGAATGATGATATTTCTTCTTCTTTTAAATGTTTTGTTGCATCTTTAGGTCCCAAAGGTTCATCTCAGTTGTGGCACATGAGACTTGGACATCCTTCGAATTCCATTTCGACTAAATTTATGCGTCTTCATGATCTTCCTGTTAAACATATTTTCTCTGAATGTTCATCTTGTGCTATAGGTAAAAGTAAACATCAACCTCATTTGTCGTCTGAAACTCAATATAATGCTCCTCTTGAACTGGTTCAGATTGATGTTTGGGTACCCGCTCCCTACACATGCAGCAATTCTAACTATTATCTTAATGTGGTTGATGCTTATAGTAGCTATACGTGGATTTATTTTTTGGCCTAAAAGAGTGATGTTGCTCAGGCGTTTCAAGAGTTTCATGTACTGGCCGAGAAGCAGCTTGGTTGTTCTTTGAAAGCTCTTTAGTCTGATGGTGGGGGAGAGTTTCAGTTCTTGTCCCATTATCTTGCTCAACATGGAATTATGCATCGTGTCACCTGTCCCTACACCAGTCAACATAATGGTATGGTGGAACACAAGCATCGTCATATTGTGGAGATTGGCCTGGCTCTTCTTGCTCAGTCGTCTGTTCCCCTTCATTACTGGACAGATGCTTTATTCACGACCGTCTTTCTGATTAATCGCCTATCCTCATCTTACATTGGTAATCTTTCTCCCCGTGATGTTGTATTTAAAACTAAACCCGATTACTATTTTCTTCGTGTCTTTGGTTCATTATGTTTTCTTCATCTCAGACCGTTTAAGAATCATAAATTTTCTTTTCGTTTTGAGGCTTGTGGTTTTATGGGATATTGCTATAAGCATCATGAGTATAAATGTATCTCATCATCTGGTAGGATCTATGTCTCTAGAAATGTTGTTTTTCATGAAATGACATTTCATTTTGCTGATCCTCATGGTGAGTTCTTTGGTTCTCTTTCTCCTAAATCTGTTCTGACTTCAAAACCTTTTTTTTATTCCTATTGATTCTATATATCAGTCTGATGGGTCTTCTGCAGTTTCTCTTGAGATTCCAACATGCCACGACTACTCCTTTTCGATCGGTGGTTTCCCTCTTTTCATCTGCTTGTTCTCCACCTCAACCTCATTGTGTGGACACTCCCGCCTCTAGTCAGTTATCCATCCCTTCTCATTTTTCATTGCCTTTAGTTTCTCCTACTTTATCACCTGCTTCTGCTGATTCCATCTCTCTAGCACCTGCTTCTGTACGGTATGTTCCTCATCATGACTCCTTAGTTGTATCTCAGTTAGAATCATTACCCTATTCGATGTCAAATCCACATGCATCTAGTTCTTTGTTAACGGTTCAATCATCTTCTCCTGTATTGAGTATTCATTCAATGATGACACGATCCAATGCATATTTACAATCTCTAACGTTTACTTGTGTTTCTATTGAGGATTTATCTTCCAGATAACCTCTATTCATTCATGAAGCCTTGCTTTCTCCACAGTGGGTCAATGCTGCTCATGATGAGATGAATGCCTTGCTAGATAATACAATATGGTATGTGGTTTCTCTGCTTGCTAGAAGGATTCCCATTGGGTGTAAGTGGTTGTTCAAAATTAAAAGACATTTAGATGGAAGCATAGCTAGACATAAGACTCATCTAGTTTCTAAAGGTTTTTCCCAGAAGGCTGGATTTGATTTTCATGATACTTCCAGTCCTGTTGTGAAGGTTGCAACTGTTCGGATTGTATTGTGTCTTGTGCGAACTCATAACTGGTGCTTACGGCAGGTGTACATCAATAATGCGTTTCTTCATGGTGACCTGACGAGGAGGTTTACATGGTGTAACCGCCTGGTTTTGAGCAGCCTTCGTCATCTGGTTCAGATCTTTTGATAGTTGTTTGTTCATTAAGAAATCTGATCAAGCTTTTGTTTTGTTACTTGTTTACGTAGATGATATTGTCATCACTGGTACATCGTCTTCAATGGTTGAACACGTTATATGTTTTATCAATGATCACTTCAAGCTGAAAGATCTGGGGAATCTCAATTATTTTCTAGGAATGGAAGTTTCCACTGGAGAAGACTATTTGCTTCTTAATCAAAAGAAGTATATCCAGGAGTTGATATCTAAGGTTGGTTTGTCTGATGCAAATGTTTTTCCTATTCCTATGACAGGTACGTCTATCACTCGCTCAGGTATTAATCAATGTACTTAATTGATTCATGATGAGTCTCTCTATAGAGACACTATAGGTGCATTGCAGCATATATGTATCACCAGGCCTGGCATTAACTTTGCTGTCAACAAGTTAAGTTAGTATATGCAGGCACCGTGTTATATTCACTGGTCTGCTGTTATTCATGTCATCCACTATTTGAAAGGCACACTGGATTATGGCCTGTTGTTTCCCTCAACTCCTTGTTCTTATATTGATGTGTCACTGGTTTCTTTTGCAGATGCTGATTGGGGAGGTGATGTTCTTGATAGGAAGTCTATCTTTGGCGACTATCTTCTTCTCAGTGGCAACCCCATCATCGAGAGCTCCAAGAAGCAGTCAGTGGTTTCTAGGTCCAGTGCTGAAGCCGAATTCCGTGCCTTGCTAATTCTGTGTGTGAAATCATGTGGGTGACTCTGGAAATAGGTCTGACTCTGCCATATCCTCCGGTGATATGGAGTGATAATACCAGTGATGTAGCATTGTCCTAAAATCAGGTTCATCATTCAAAGATGAAGCATGTGGAGATTAATATGTTCTTCATCGGAGAAAAAGTTCAATATGGGAAACTCATCATCAACTTTGTTCCAGCAAATGAGAATGTGGCTGATTTGTTAACGAAACCATTAACAGATAAGACATTTTTGCCATAGAGAAAGAAGCTTGGTGTGTTTTCGGTTCAAGAACTTCAGGAGTTGTCTTCTTCTCTGCATTTAGCACATGAATAAGTCCAGGTAATTCTTGTATGTCTCCCTGACTTGATCTCTCTTCTCAGCAGCTGGTATCGTTTGTAGTCTTAAAAGCGTATTGTTCTATTCCATTGAATGATCTTATTTAATCAGATTTAAGGCATCATGATTATTTCATTATGCAGTTAATAGTTCATGATCATTGATGTTAGCTAGACGAGCATTACATCTATTGTCATTGCTCTGTTTTCCATAAATCCTCCTTCTTATGCATCAGTGAGTTCAATTGAATTATCTTTATCCTGTACTGGTATGTAACTGCTTTTCTTTGAGTTTTCTCATCATTTATATTGTCATTCTTACCTGTTCGTCTTCTTCTCTGCATCTTAAGAAATATTAGATCACTGACTTGACATAGGGTACAGTTTGATTCCTAAAATAGAGTTATGTGCATAAGAGAACGACAAGATACTTGTGCTCATACTCTTGAGGAAGAAAAGATGATGGCTGAAACCATCCAACTGTATTGGTAAGCTAAGAGCTATAACTCTTACGTCAAGGTAAAATAATTGCAGTGAAAGAAAAAAATTATAAAAAGAGAGAAAGAAGAAATCAAACTCTCAATCAAACAATTCGGAAAAATAATAGATAAAGGAGAGAAAGGAAGACTGGTGTTAGGTTAGTATGATGATGTGATGAATATCAAAGAAATTATCCAGTCATGTTAAGTACATGTGTGAGATATATTTGATGTGTAATCTATGATGCATCTGCAGGAGTCTTTATAGTGAAAACATTGAGTGAATGATTCATGATGTGTGCTTATGATAATATCATATGTGAATGTTCTAATATAACTGAATTATGAGTATAAGATTGTGTTTTTTAATCTATTTGATATGGATACATTTGTGTGTGAAGAAAAACTAGTGCTTTGGCTTGAATGATAGATTGTTAGAGAGACTGGTCAGTCAGAGAAGCATCAATGAATTATCATAAATGAAATTGCTGATTCATGTGTTCAAGTAAGGCAAAGGAGTTCAAGGAGGCAAAGAAGTTCAAAGTGTTTTTCAAAAGCAAATCAAGTATGAAGAATGTTAGGATATAAGTATAGGTATGCCGAAGGTTAAGGATATATATATAGAGAGTCAAAGTTTAAGGATATATATATATATATATATAAAGAGAGAGAGAGATGAAGTTACCAACGACTAGTTTTAGTATATATATATATATGGTTCAAGTAGAAAATATATCTATTTAAGTTTTTATCTGTTTTTCTCTAAATCTATATATTTGATCTGAAGATCTTGACAGTGAGTAATAATAACATGATTCCAAACATACATATGAATTAATTCTAAACAAAAATATTGGGTTAACAATTTCTGGCACAATAACATGACACGAACGCATATGAAATTTTTTTGGGTTCGTGTTTGAATTTGAGTGTATTATACACAAACACGATAACACAATTGTATTATGTATTGTGTTTATGTCTAAACAAATGGACGCATGATAACACAATAGCACCAAAAGATTCGTGTGCGCTACGCACGATAGCACACAAATTAGTTATAAATAGAAGTGCAGCTCATGATTTGATTTGTTAAACATGTTGGAGTCTTGGGGAATTAACAACCAATGTTCTAAATGATGTTTTCCTTCATAATAGATGTTGATCCCCGTAGGGTAGTTTTCTTTCTATATATATTGTTGACAACATTCTTTCAAAACTTTTATCTTCTTGCTTTGAGCCCTTGTAATTCGTCACCCCGTAACGTGGGTTCTTTTTAGCCTTATTAACGTGGGTTGTTCAATTCTACAAAATTGATGAAGATGCTGCCCTAATCAAGGAAGGGAGATTTGATTGATTAGTTGAAATACATTCTTATAGGTTCTTAAAGAAACAAGAGAATAAAGTTTTTTACAACATATGTTTCAAATAATCCTATAAGTACCTATTCAAATAGTACAAACTAACCTTAATGAATCCAATAATTGGTTAGAGAAAATTTTAGTAGACTTATGTAATGACGCCTAGTATTTTTCATCCTATTAAACTCCCTAAAGAAAATGACATATGGGTTAAATGTTTAGAACATAAGTTCAGCTTAATAATTGTAAGAAAGAACAATTCAACAAACTTATAACGATGACTAGAAATAACATAATACTTGAAGTCTTCATCTTTTGATTAAATTTTTAGAGAATTTAACAAACATGAGTTATAAATGATATTTTTCTTCATTATTGATTTTGATCCCCATTGAGTAATTCTTTCAAAACCTTCATCAGTTTGCCTTGAGTCCTTCTGATTCTCCGCACCGAAAGAGTCAGGAATCATATTTGCTCCGGAATTTTTTTAGTCGTGACATGCGCTGCATAAGTCTACAAAATATCTAAAGATGTTACCCCCAATCAAAGAAGACTTGATTGAGTAGATGAGATGAACGCAACTGGAGTCTGATAACTTCGATAGTTCTAATAGAAAAATATTTTCCAATGTATTTTTCAAAGTATTAGTAAGAATGTTAGAATATACCACTTTCCATATATAAGCACAATCAATTGTAATATTTGTATTTCATAGATAGAACATTCCATAGTTAGAACATACCTTAGATAGCTGCTACATTGTATACAAATATGATAGTGTGTATTGAGAAAAATAAGAAGAAATATTCAGATTCAAACACAAGATAACATGGTCTCAGAGCAGTGTTGATGATTCTAGGAACTCAGAAGAATTATTCATCACTGTTCCGTATACCTATCTCAGCCAGAAACCAAACCCAAAACATGTCTGAATTCAGTGCAACATCCGATAACAGCAACAACCGATCTCAAACCAATATCTCAGAAAAGGTGATGATGCAAATTGCGGCACTACTCAGGACCAGCCTATGGACACAATCAACATCAACCAATACTGAGAATTTATCTCTCGGAATCAAGCTCAGTGGGGACAACTACGCATTATGGTCAAAACTGATACGAAAGGCAATCGGGGGGAGGGGGAGAGACTCTCATCTAACTGGAGAGCCATCACCCCCTTCCAAGACAGATCCAACATTTATGCAATGGGAGCAAAACAATCACTGCGTGTTTACTTGGTTAATCCAAAACATCGAATCAAATCTCGTAAACAATGTCTCACAATATCCAACCGCGAAGGCTCTATGGGACGGATGAGCAATCACGTACGGATCCGGGGCCGATTCCCTACAAGTGTTCGATCTCCACAAGAGAGCCAACACGTTGAAATAGGGGTCAGATACATTAGAAGAGTGCTGGAACAAATTGCAGAGCATCTAGATGGCTATTGATCGCAGGGATCCAAATCCAACGAAGGATCCCGAAGATATCCAGATTTACAACAATAAAATTCAAGAGCAACAATTATATCAGCTATTGACGACAAATTCGAACATGTTAAACGGGACATCCTCAAGCGTGATCCTCTTCCCTCAGTCGAATCGGCCTACTCCACCATTCGGCGGGAGGTCGCCAAGCTTCACATCTTGAAAGCGGCATCCTCCGAGTTCGATCTATCATCGAGAATCAGAGCAGGTCTGGTGGCCAAGACCTCGGCAAGCTGAAGAAAATAGGGGACGAGAATCAAAGGCAAGTTCCGACCGGAACCACCACAACAAAGGGACAAAGAAGACAAGTCGAAGCTTGTTTGCAGCCATTGCGGGATGAGGAAGCATCCAAAGGAGAATTTCTTTCGAATTGTAGGTTACCCGGAATGGTGGGAGGACAATCATAAACCGGGACATCAATCGACTACAAGCAAAGGTGCAGTTGCCGCCGCAAGAAATCAGGACACCAGCACTGAACCGACGTCACCTGGAGAGCATGCCGTAGGGTATGGAGGCGCCGCTGTTGCCTCACCAAGAAGTGGCAACCCTAGTTCTCCTCAGCTTTATTTTTTGGAAAGTAATGGTGTTGTACAGGTTGGAAGCCACTGAGATTAACAACTCATATCAGCACATGAGTGGATCGGTTCTATTCAACAGCACCGAACCGATTCTCCTAAGCAGCCCAGAACCAGTTTAATTAAACAAAACAGAACCGGTTATCCTCAGCACATATCCAGTTCATGTCATCAAACCGGGTATGAAGATAGTATAAAGAATGGTAAATGGATATTTGATTGCGGGGCCACAGACACAATGACATATGATCCCAACGACATTTCAGAATGGTCGTCACCACAAAAACCCAGATTGAAACTGCGAGTGGAGAATTTTTGGAAGTAAAGGGAGGGGGTTCGGTTGGCTATCTGACCGGATTAAAATAAATAATTGCCTATAAGTTCCGACATTGTCTTCCAAATTATTATCACTTAGTCAAGTGACTCGGGAACTTAACTGCGCAGTGTTGATGTATCCACTTTTTTTGCCTTTTGCAGGACATTCGTACGAAGGAGATCATTGAGCATGGTACTGAGCAAGGAGGCCTTTACTATGTTGATGAGGTGGTTCACCAGGGACATGCCATGATCGCTCACAGAACGGTTGATCGACAACTCTGGCTATGGCATCGACGTCTTGGTCATCCTTCGTTTGGGTACCTTAAGTTTTTGTTTCCTAGTCTTGTTTCAAATAAGTCAACTAGTATGAAATGTGAAACTTGCATTCGAGCTAAACACCATAGAGTTTCGTTTTACCAGAACAATACTAGAGTTGATTCTGTGTTCTCATTGATTCATTCTGATGTGTGGGGACCAACTCCAAATTCTAGTAATGGTCGCTTTCAGTATTTCGTATTATTTATAGACGATTACTCTCCTATGACTTGGGTTTATTTCATGAAACACAAGTCTGAAGTATATGAAAAATTCCTAAGTTTGTACCAAATGATTCATACTCAGTTTGACAAAAAAAATACAAATTCTACGCTCTGATAATGGCGGAGAATTTGTCAATCATGCCATGCAAACCTTTTTCCAGAAAAACGGCCTTATTCATCAAATATCATGTCCTAATACACCTCAACAAAATGGTGTAGATGAAAGAAAAAATCGGATCTTGCTAGAAATGACCCGAGCTATGATGATTGAGTCACAGGTACCGCGATATTTTTGGCCTGAAGCAATAGCCACATCCACATATCTCGTTAATCGTCTCCCAACAAAAATCCTTGATCGCAAGACTCCTCTACATGCCCTAGCCACACAAGCAAAAAATCCATTTGTTCTCACTCCACCCCCCGAGTCTTCGGCTTCTCTGTGTTCATTCATATTCCTAAAGTTGACAGGCACAAACTTGATCCATGTGCTGAAAAATGTGTCTTTGTGGGATATGCTACTCATCAAAAGGGATACTGATGCTATAATCCAATTACTCGTCACATCCATATTACTATGGATTGTGACTTCTTAGACTCATAGTATTTCTTTTGCCACCAACCTAGTGTTCAGGGGGAGAAAACAAGTGAACCACTAGCTTGGTTAAGTAGTCTGGGTTGGTCCGAGCCTGTTCAAACAGAGCGGGTAGATGGAGCCAACGAACCTGCCTCCAACATAGACAAGGTTGACGAACCAGTACATACAATCAATGCATCAACTTCGGACAATGTCCAACAAGAGGTAAATGAGTCGTTCCTTGATGATTTATCTCCTAGCTCAAATTATGCCACTAACCATGACAACAACCTACAAGAAGTAAGACAGTCAGAGGAGTTCGTACTACCTCCAAGAAGAAACAGAGGGGTGCCACCTAATCGACACTCACTAGAGCATGTGCCTCGTGCTTCGAGGTATCCGACTCAGAGGGGTGCCACCTAATTGTAAACCACCGACTCAGAGTCGTCAAGGGAGCTAAGCTGGCGAACTGAGAAGAATATCAAAGGTTGGTAGGGAAATTAATCTACTTGGCTCACACTCGACCAGATATTGTGTACACTATCGGAGTTGTTAGTCAGTTCATGCACCAGCCTCAGGAAGATCACATGGAAGCAGCTTTGAGGATAATCCGGTACCTTAAGGGTATGGTGGGAAAGGGTATTGTGCTTAGAAGAAATGGACATCTAGATCTTGAAGCCTTCACTGATGCTGATTGGGCTGGTAACCCAAATGACATACGATCTACTGCAGAGTATCTCACCCTAGTTAGAGGGAACTTAGTAACGTGGAGAAGCAAGAAACATAAGGTGGTGGCACTGTCCAGTGCAGAGGCAGAGTTCAGAGGCATCGTAAAGGGAATCACAGAGGTTCTCTGGCTAAGAAAATTAATGACAGAGATCGATTTTCCACCAAAGCATCCTACTCAGCTGAGATGTGACAACAAGGCCGCAATAATCATTTCAGAAAATCCCGTGCAACATGACAGAACCAAGCATGTAGAGGTGTACCGACACTTTATAAAGGAGAAGATTGAGGATGGCACAGTCGACCTACCATTCGTAAGGTCTAAATATCAGCTAGCGGATATTCTCACAAAGGCGGTCACAATGAGGATATTCGATTCAATATTGTGCAAGATGTGTATCGAAGATCCCACTACTCAGCTTGAGGGGGAGTGTTAGAATATACTACTTTCCATATATAAGCACAATCAATTGTAATATTTGTATTCCATAGATAGAACATTCCATAGTTAGAACACATACCTTTGATAGCTGCTACATTGTATACAAATATGATAGTCTGTATTGAGAAAAATAAGAAGAAATATTCAAATTCAAACACAAGATAACAAAGAATGTTAGCAATACCTAAAGTAATGCAATCTAACCATAATGACAATTAAATGTTTCAAGAAAACTATAGTAGACTTATCTAATGACACCTTGTATTTTTCTTCCCATTAAACTCTTAAAAGAGCTACATTACTTATTTTCTTCATTATTGATTTTGATTCCCATTAGGCGGCTTTTCCTTGTAAATGTAAAGTGGATGACATTTTTTCTAAACCTTCATTATTTTGCCTCGACTCCTTATGATTTGCGGAAATGGAAGAGACATGCATCATCTTTGCTCTTGGAATGTTTTTAGCCTTGACATGGGTTGCACAATTTTACAAAATTAATGAAGATACTGCCCCAATCAAGGAAGGAAGACTAGATTGGGTAGTCGGAGACAAACGCCACAAAGAAGTATGATAAGTTCGATAGTTCTAAAAGAAATTTTCGTGTGCTAAGGGTTGGATTATCGTGTGTTATTGAAACTTAAGCACACATGAATTGTTAGCCCTACATATCCCCGTATGAATTGTTAGCAGCAATAAAACCATTTTACTTTAATTGCATATCCCCGTTTAATAGATTTATAAAGGCAAAAGGCATCAAAATGACCGAAAATATTTGCAGAAAATGGGTTTTCAACCCAAAATGTTAAATGGTCCATCATGTTTAAAACCTATGGCGATTATTACTTTCTTCAATCCTCTGTTAAAAATTTCGTCAAATACTTTTCAAAATCATCCAATTCGTTTTCTTCCAAATGTTACAACTAAACCTTACAAATGTACACTAATGTTACTAACAAATTCTGACTTGATTTAGACTCAATTGAAGGCCCATGGCGTGGGTCCCAACCCAGACTAGGGACCCCCAATTGGGTCTCAATTGAAGCACCAACCGTTTAGGGTTGAACCAGGTTCGGTTGATTGAAGTTCCATCCAAACCAGGTCAGGGCTGGGACCCAAGTCAGGGGACCCCTAATTGAATTCGAATCGAGGCGACTTTTATCAGGGGACCCAAGTATGTAGAATTTAGTTATAATGTTTGAAAAATTATTCAATTAATTTTATAAATTTACAAAGTATTTGACATAAATTTTGTATATATATATTTTTTTCATTTTAGTGTTTATAAAAAATACTTTTAATTGTAAGGAAAATGTGAGTAATAATAACATGATTCCAAACATACAGATGAAATAATTTTAAATAAAAATATCGGGTTAACAATTTCTCTAGCAGGATAACATGAAACAAATCAGGGAAAAAAAATTCATGTTTGAATTTGAGTGTACTATACACAAACATAATTACACAATTGTATTTTCGTATCGGGTTTAAGTCACAAAAAACGGATGCATGATAACACAATAACACATACATATTCATGTGTGCTACGCTCGATAACACAAAATTAGTTATCAATATATTTGTGTCTTATATTATGTTACACAATTCAAATTTTAAGTCTTATAAGTTTGTAAAATAAGGATTTATGTTTGAATAACTACAACAATTAGGGACATTATTAACTTTAGTTATAATCCAAGAAATCTACCTCACTCTTTAATTTGAACAATTTAAGTCGTGTTGGGTTACCACTAATTGTATAATCGTGTTATAATGCAAGTTTGTTGTCATGTTACAACCTGTGACAATATGTTTCATGTTATCCTGCAAGCGTGTTTGTCTAGTTATAACATGACACAATATTTTTCGTGTTATTATGTTCACATATTCTTTTATTTATTTATTTGTGTCTTGTGTATGTGGCACAATTAAATTTGCGTATGTTTAGGGTTGCCTTATCGTGTGTTATTGAAACTCTTAGTACACACATATGAATTGCTAGTCTTACATATTGGAGCAATCAAATCATTTTACCTTAATTACATATATATAGTTAATACATTTATAAATGGGAAAAGTATGAAAATGGTTCCACCAGATTTGTAGAAAATGGTTCTTGAACCCGAAATATTTTAAATGGTCCAACATATTTGAAACTGATGGTAATTGTTGCTTCCATCAATCGTCCGTTAAAATAATTCGTCAAATACTTTTCAATTTTAGAAAATTAATCAAATATTTTTCTGAACATTACATTTAAACCCTATAAACTTACATTAATGTTACTAACAAGTCCCGATTCAGATCAATAAGGGGGCCCTTGGCTTGTTTCCCAAGCTAGACTAGGAGACCCCCGATTAGGGCTCAATTGGAGTTAGTCTTAATCGTTTCTGGCCGATTAGAGCTCCCATTGTGCGTCAATCATAGGTCCCTTGACTTGGAATATAACCTAAACTAGGTTTTCGACCTTGGAAAATCTAGAATGGGTTGGGACCCAAGGCAGGGGATCTTCGATTATGTCTGAATCGATTCGGTACTTATTCGCAACCTTAATGTAAGTTTGTAGATTTTACTTATAACGTGTGGAAAAATATTCAGTTAATTTTGACAAATATTCGAGGATAGTTTTTAACAGACGATTGACAGAAGTATCATCTATGATCAGTTTAAAACATGTTGAACCATATACTATAGTAAAAAACATGTTGATATAAATAAAGTTATGTGCAAACATGTTAGATGATTTTTGAACTTTTTCCCTTTTTTCTATCTCGTTAAGTTTAACTACATTTTATCAGGAAGAAAGACATATTGTTGAAACTATGATAGGCTTCCAAATAAAAAGGAAGAATGAGGAAAGATTCAATAGTAGTAAAAGAAACGAGTTAATAACAACGTAATAACTAAATTTTGAGGGATTGATCAATTCAGACTGACTTTGGTTCGTTTAGAAAATGTGAGTATTTGTGATTTTTTTTATTTAACCATTTATTAATTAAATCTAGGTTTAATGGGTCTAATGCACCTTTAAATTTAACTCATGTAATTTAACGGGTCTCAGTTTTTGCCTGATGTTTTTGCATTATGTTTGCGATTGTTGTTATTTGACCTCTCTATTAGTCTTCTGTGTTATTTTTCATTAATTAGTCATGTGAGTCATGACATGTCAAATCAATGTAACATTAACTTAATATTAGTGTCATGTAAATACTCCATAAATATATAATAGTTATTTTAAAGACAATTATTATAATAAAATGTTTTGTTGTATTATTAATTTATTTTTACCTAACTTGTTTGATGATTTTTTTGAAAAAAATATAATTTGCTAACTGAAACCTTGATAAAATTTGCAATTTGTTAATTGAATTTTAATAACACGTGATAGATATGTGCAGGTCGCCATTACTATTTTCAGCAAACTAAATATAGTTAGTAAATTGCAACTTTATACAAGTTCTAGAACAAAAAAAAAATGTAAATATTATTTAGGGAAAAGTATGAAAATGGTCAATCATGTTTGCACAAAATGGTTTTCGACGAAACTTGTTTTTTAGTGATGGTAAATGGTTCAATACGTTTGAAAATGATGGTAATTGGTACCTCCGTTACTTTTCTGTTAAAACATTTCGTTAAATATTTTTCATAATTGCAAAATTAACCAAAATTTTTTATAAATGTTACAATTACACCCTACAAACTTACACTAATGTTTCAAACAAGTCCCGACTCAATTCGAACCACATCGGGGGTCCCTTAGCCAAGGTCCAAACCCCGACCAGGTCACCCAACCCTGGGGACCTGGTCTAGGTCCGAACCCAGACCAGGTCCCCCAACCATGGGTACATGGTCTGAGTTCGTACCCAAGCCATAGGACCCCCGATCCGGGCTCAATTGGAGCCCCGATTGTGTTGGACCGAACCTGGCTGGTTTCGGTTCAAACGATTGGGGCTCCAATTGAGCCCCAATCGGGTCCTATGGTCTGGTTCTGAACCCAGACCAAGTCTCCCAACCATGGGTACATGGTCTGGGTTCGAACCCAGGCCATAGGACCCCCGATCCGGGCTCAATTGGAGCCCCAATTGGGTTGGACCGAACCTTGCTGGTTTCGGTTCAAACGATTGGGGCTCCAATTGAGCCCCAATCGGGGGTCCTATGGTCTGGGTTCGAACCCAGACCAGGTCGCCCAATCATGGGTACATGGTCTAGGTTCGGACCCAGACCATAGGACCCCCCGATTGGGGCTCCAATTGAGTCCCCATCGGGAGTCCTTTGGTCTGGGTCCGAGCCCATACTAGGTCCATAGGATTGGGTGACCTGGTCGGGGTTTGGACCCTGGCTAGGGGACCCCCAGTGTGGTTCGAATCGAGTCGGGACTTGTTTGAAACATTAGTGTAAGTTTGTAGGGTGTAATTGTAACATTTAGAAAAATATTTGGTTAATTTTGCAAATATGAAAATATTTATCGGAAGTTTTTAACAGTATAGTAACGGAGGTACCAATTACCATCATTTTCAAACATGTTGGACCAAAAACAATCGTTTGGGTTGGAAAACCATTTTCGTCAAACATGTTGTACCATTTTCAGACTTTATAATCCTAAAGTTAAGCTAGCATTTAACCCGTAAAAAAATATGTTTACAAAGGACCACCACTTTACAACCTAAGTCCCCTCCATCTTCTATGTAATTAAATCTTGGATGATTTGAATCGTTTTCCTGATATCTGCAATCTTTGGGAACCTTGTTGGGGTTGCGTTTTAGTGTATAGTGAACGATGACCTTTTATCCTTGAGCACAAGGGATGCCTCACCTTGGTGCACAACGAAGGCTTCACCTTGCAAGCCTTGCTTGAGGCCAAATGAAGGTTTCACCTTCAAAACTATAACCTAGATTCCTTTTTGTTAAGAAGCAGTTACACCTGGTATCTGTCACCTGTGACGTGACAAAATGTTAGTCCGTCCAAACCAGATGATTTGATGCATAAGTAACCGTGATCAGTTACCATAACTAAGAGGTCAGTTAATCACAATAAAATAATTAACCAGGTCAATGGGTTAACTTCCCCGATAAATATTATGCATTTACTACATTTAATCAATGGACTACTTTTGACTCCATATATTATTGACACACTGCTTCTAAGATTTGACGCTAACTTAATCATCAGAGGGTAAACTAATGGGCCAATTCAGGATTTCCTTTTTACATATCTTGCGGAGAGTGAGTTAGCACAGACTAAAAAAGGAAAAGGAATATCCAACATCTGGTGCCGTCTGTGAGAACATCTGAGCAAAAAACTAAGGTATCACTCCATCCAACACAAGAGCAAAGACTAACCACTGTGAGGCCCTTGAGGGAGACTCATTATACAACCTTCAATAACAACTGGAGTTGTCATCATTCCTGCCTCTAAGAACCACATAACTAAGCACACAACTCCTCTGCGCTTCGAGACCCAAAGGTGGACTATTAAGGCCTGAGCTTCTTAGGAATTTAGAGACAAATGAGGAGTGAATGAAGAACTTAAGGCAACAATTAAAGAGAAAATCATCTTGTATTACCTTAAGCTTGATTATACAATAGGGGTAGTGGTCTATTTATAGGTAATGCTAGGGATTTGAATGCAAAAGTGCTAAACATGTGAACTTGAATGTAATTGTCCTAAACATTTGGAATAAATCAAAATTTATATAAACCTTAATCCCTAACATTCCCCTTTGTATATCCACTTCCTAATGTAAATCAACATCCTAGACCAACAAAAAACAAAAAATGAAGTTCATCAACATCATCAACTCCTAACATTCATTCATGTTGACTTCTTGCTTCGTTTTGATTGCCATTCTCAACACCATGATCTTGATGCCATCCTCAACATGTAGACTTTCTTTAGGAGCTGATTTTCATGGCATAGGTCTGCCCAAAACAGGAGCACAAGTCTGCTCAAAACAGTATCATAGGTCTGCTCGGCTAGCTGGTTGTTATGGCTGATTTTGGTTGAGTTGAGTGTTGTAGCGGATTTGTTTCATCTTGGCCAAGCATAGAACATATAGAAGAAGTGCTGATTTGATGAAGTAACCTCGTAATGCAGTAAACGTGCTTGCAATGCACGCAACAAAACACAAACATAAGCTGAAAATGTGTTTGAACATGTAGCTAAACATGGAATCATTCAGGTTGCACAACAAGAAAATTGAAGAAGAAGAAGAAGGAGGAGGAGAGTGCAGCGCTGCAGCTTACACAAGGATATGTGGAGGACCAGTTGGTGCACTGATCATTGTATCAGCTGGTGCGATAATCTCCGAAGTTTGAAGAGTACAATGCTACTGGAGATTGAAGAATTCATTGCTGCAGAATTGATGTATTTGGAGCGAATTGATGCTAAGTTGAATCGGATCGGTGGCAAGATGAAATACACGATGTTGAAATACTTTGGAAGTGCGATGAAATGCTGGAGATTGAAGCAGGAGGTGGCACCGAATGATGACACAAAAGGTGGAGATCGTCGAAGCAGGAGCTGGAGATCTGATGATGGAGAATCAAATGCTGGATGGATTTGATGGCAACGAATGCTGATGATGATCGATAGATGACTTCAGGAACAAAGCTGAGTAGAAACAGAACTCAATAAAGTGAAGAAGAACATATTCAGTTCATTCCTAGGAAACCTGGAGCTCTGATACCATCTTAGGAATTTAGAGACAAATGAGGAGTGAATGAAGAGCTTAAGGCAACAATTAAAGAGAAAATCATCTTGTATTACCTTAAGCTTGATTATACAATAGGGCTAGTGGTCTATTTAATGTAAATTGTCCTAAACATTTGGACTAAATCAACATTTATCTAAACCATAATCCTTAACAGAGCTTACCGCCCAACACCAATTGTAACGCCCCAAGTCCGAGTAACTGTCCTCAGTAGCCCAACCCAGCCAGACTGAGTTCGTTATCCTCAATTAGGCCCAGAAAAGGAGAAATTATTGTTGGACTTGAGTAGTACATCTCTGCTTATATGGGTTCCAAATCACTTATTTCTATCCGATGTGGGACGGGGTATCACAATCTACCCGTCCTTAAAGCGTGCAACGTCCTCGTCGCGACCCTGTCAAGAATCTTTGCCCCCGATAGGTGACTCAATCGTAGAAGTTCTATACTTTCCACATGCCCTTCCAGGGCTTGTCCAACTATTTTCTCCCGTTGGCACGTGCCTTCAATCTTGCAAGCCCAATCATGGTCCCGGGTCGACTCTGATACCATTTGTAATGCCCCAAGCCCGAGTGACAATCCTCACTAGCCCAACCCAGCCTGATTGAGCCCGTTGTCCTCACTTAGGCCCAGAAAAGAAGGAATTCCTGTTGGACTTGAGTAATATATCTCTTCTTATATGAGTTCCAAATCAGTTAATTCTATCTGATGTGGAACTGGGTATCACAATCTAGCCCCCTTAAAGCACGCAACGTCCTTATCGTCGCCCAGTTTAGAATTTTTGGCCCCGGTAGGTGACTCGGTCTTACAAGTCTTATACTTTTCAGATACCGTTCCAGGGCATGGCCAACTATTTTCTCCCGTTGGCACGTGCGTTCAATTTTGCAAGCCCGGTCACGGTCTCTGGTCGACTCTGATACCATTTGTAATGCCCCAAGCCCGAGCGACTGTCCTTACTAGCCTAACCCAGCCTAACTGAGCATGTTGTCCTCACTTGGGCTCAGAAAATGAGGAATTTATGCTGGATTTGAGTAGTACATCTCTGCTTATACGAGTTCCAAATCACTTATTTCTATCCGATGTGGGACGGGGTATCACACTAGTTGAGGAAGCTCGACACAAAATGCCTCTTAGACCTGAGCCTGAGATTTATTTATTATGTACTTTCCAAATTAGTTTTAGGGTAAATTACCTCAAAAGTCACTTCTGTTGGCACATGTGACAGAACAGTTGAAACTTCTGTTGAACAATTACTTATGTTTCAAAATGTGACAAAACGATTACAAAACAAAATTATGCAAAAAATGACCAAAATACCCTTTCACAGTTCATCAAGTTAATCTTAAGGTTCTTCATCTTAAATCTTTTCTTCCTCGATTCAAACACATATATAGCTTCACACTCATATTTCCACAAATATGTGTTCAAATCGAACCCAAATATACATTTATAGGTTCAAATCGAACCCAAAAATGTTGAATTGGGTTCAGACTGAACTCAGAATTGCAGATTTAGGTTTATTTTGAACCCAAATGTGCACTCATGGGTTCTATTCGAACCCAAATTTGCGCAAATCTGATTTCGAAATCAGATTTCGATCATGAAGAACACAAGATATAAGGGAATGGTAAAACTGTCATTTTTGTGTCTATTTAATCACATTTGTCAAACATATGTGAGTGGTTATAACACGTTTAACCAAAAAGTCACAATTGGCCAAAACAAAGCTCACATTTTTTAAACACAAATGATTGTTTCGCTAAAAAAACATAAGTGACCATTTATTCACATAGTGCCAACATGAGTGACTGTTGAGGTGGTTAAGCCTTAGTTTTAATAAAGATAAGAAATATGATATTATTAAAATATATCATTTCGTATATTTATAGATAAGAGTTTATCTCCTAAGATTAGTTTTAGGTAAGATATATTTCCATCATCGTTTGTTTCGTCTTCTATCGAACTTATCAAGACTTTCTGTTTGATGTTCAATTACTGACTTATTTGATAGGTATCCAACTGAAGGCAGCTCAAACACTCCTTTAACCCTTGCTAGCGATACCATATGGGCAGAATGGATTGAAATCATTAGTGACAGTTACAAAGATCAATTGTTTATTTATATATAGATTTAGTTATTATTTAGTTTCCAAATTAGTTTTAATAAATATAGGAAATAGGATATTACTAAAATATATTCTTTCCCTATATTTATAAATAATAGTTTATCTCCTAAGCTTAAATTATTTTTTATAGAGATCCTATGACCTCAACTTCTAGTATTCTCGTCTCGAATTGACGATAATCACATTATTTGGTATCATAGATTAGCTTATTGTTTCACGTTTTCTATCCTAGGATCTTGTTTTTGTCCTTGAAAAAAAAGGGTTAATAACCAAATTGCTACCCCAACTTTGGGTACTTTACAAATTGCTACATGAACTTTACTTTTTCAAAACCTGCTACCTAAACATTGACACTTGGGGAAAATTGCTACCTCAGTTATGTTTTTCGGTAAATATGGACGGAAAATGATGTGTCAGCACATGATGGATCCATAATTTTTAAAACTATATTATTTTAAATAAAGTACTAGAAAAATATGAAAAAGTAAAAGGGAAAATATGAGTTTTTTATATAATATTTTTATTAACAATATGAAATAACACATAATAATAAATAGTTAGATTTTTTTATTTTGTTTCATAATATCAATAAAATATTATATTAAAAACTCTTATTTTCTTAATTAATTTTCTTTTTTTTTGGTATTTTTAAAAAATCATTTACTTTTCTAAATTATGGAGCAATCATGTGTTGCCACATTATTTTCCGTCCATATGTAACGGAAAACTTAACTCAGTTAGTAATTTTTCCCAACTTTGAAAGTATAGGTAGCAAAATTTGAAAACGTAAAGACCAGTTAGCAATTTGTAAAGTTCTTAAAGTTGTTGTAGCGATTTGATTATTAACAAAAAATAAAGTTTTTCTTATGTGTCACAAGAGGTCTTTGAAAAAATTAATCATTCAAGGTATGTCATGAAGGTTGGAAAGCGCAAGCATTTTAAATTATTTGACAAGTCTAGCTTCGAGTGATGCACAAAGATTCACGCACGAATTTTTTTGAAGAAAAGGGGAATGATATGAGAATAAATATGTTTGTTAATTATGTAAATTATAGAATATAAATTAGGTTATTTATAGATAGATTTAGTTATTATTTAGTTATTATTTAGTTTCCAATTAGTTTTAATAAAGATTGAAAATAGGATATTAATAATATATATTCTTTCCTATATTTATAGATAAGAGCTTATGTCCTAAGATTAGTTTTAGGTAAGATATATTTCTTATTATTTTCTATAGCTATAGTTT
The DNA here is from genome assembly GCA_946814005.1 of Chamaenerion angustifolium. Lineage (NCBI taxonomy): Eukaryota > Viridiplantae > Streptophyta > Magnoliopsida > Myrtales > Onagraceae > Chamaenerion > Chamaenerion angustifolium. The sequence continues at coordinate 22,130,530 of OX328272.1, forward strand.
TTCTATATATTCAAAATTTGTAATTGAATAAAACAAACTTTGGTCTTAAGTTAAATTCTATATGAGTTTGTCTCCTTCTAGAACTTATCAAAGTTTCTCCCTTGTGGAGTTCTATCCCTGACTTATCAAATGGATCTGCATCACTATTTGCGGCATCCTCTATCGAACTTATTAGGACTTTATTTGTTGCGTTTAATCACCGACTTAATAAATAGGTATCCATCCACGTTTGTGAAGTCCTTTATTGAACTTATCATGGCTTTTCTTTTGGCGTACAATCATCGACTTATTAGACGAATCTCCATAGTCGTTTGTGATGTCTTCAACATTTCCCAAAACCTGAACTAGAAACGGGTGAACGACATCAACTTCTATGGTTATTTTATCAAATTGACGAGAATAACATTATTTTGGGTGCATCGCGGTATGAACTGTGCGCTATAGCATATCTCCTTTTCCATGGAGCATATGTACAAATGTTGTACATCAGACAACTAAAGTTCCTAAACCAAAAGCAAAGTGTTTGGTTCCGAGAGTGAAGTACAGTAACACAAACGAAAAGTTGTACATTACGTAGCAGAGTGGTCTTATAACCACTACTAGCCCATTCCTTTTGTTGGCCATAAACAAAACAAGTCACAAAGACTCCTATCCGACCCATAAGTGGATCAACATACCATAATTCCTCGAAGTGCGAAATCAAACATTTTCGGACACACAGTCCTTCTGGTCTTCCCGACAGACATCCAGAATCAGAAATATCACTGGTCTCACCTAGCCACAAAGGCATAGAAGTCATCCCCCGTGTGAAAGCACTTCAACACTTCAACTGTGAAAACATGCATACTCAAACATAATTCAACTAAAAGAACATTGTATGAGAAATAAAATCAATGAAGTACATCAACTATGTCTACACATTCCTAGATACTATATATGCCTCATTAAATACTCTATTTTCAAGGCTGGAGAGATTGTTCATGACCATCCCATCCGTAGACGAGTACTTCAAACTCATCAACTCATGTTTAACCATGTCTCTAACATAGTTTCACAGAGATTGCAGCTCAAACGACTCAACAATCAATCCAAAAGTCTCTTCAGCCACACAACGTACTAAGTAACCCACATAAGAGTCAAAATTTGGCATCCAAGGTGATCAACACAATGTACGACTTCTTCTTGCTCATCCACAATATGGCACCATCGAAGAGCAAAGCATAAAGTCTGAGGTGGATTTTCTCTGATCAAAGTCACCATCGTAGTCTGTATCCTTGTACCCAGTCATCTGCATATTCTCATACCTCCAACATGTCTCTTCGGTAGCATAGGGGATCATCAATTAATAAATGATTTATTTTTTATTACATAACCCGATAAATTTTGCTATGAAATGTACTCTTTTTTCACAATCAGGGTGGAGGGCCTTTACCCTTCGGTCTAACCAGTTATCAACAAACTTGAAAAATAATGATGATAAAAAATTTATAATTTTGATTTATGAAAGATCATATAGATGAATCTATGACGGGTGTAATCATAAGTAAATGTAACAAAACTTCATGCTCTGTGTCGAACGTTAACATTAAGAGGGTCATAGGCGTCAAAATGAACTAATTGGAAGGCTAGGTACCTTACCAAAAGGCTTTGGAGTAGTCATTCCTGCTACATAACACTACTGAAAATTCCCTATTTACCGACGAAATAAACGTTTTGTCGCTATTAATTTTTAATTGTCGATGACATTTTTTCTGGTCATTAATTCATTATATTCCTCGACGGTTTTATTTTTTTCTTCGCCCAAAATACCGACGAAATTATTTTGTCTGTAATGTTTCATTTTTTACGGATGAATAAAAATTATGTTGATAAAAAATTCTGCTATTTCATAAAAAAAAATGGTTGAAATTAGCCATGACGTGAATCGAACTGTGCCCACCAAGTACAAATACTTTCGTAATACCAGAAAGCCATTCGGTAAATTCTACAACTCCTTCAAATTTAATTGTTGTTAACTATTGTTATAATTGGTGCTGTACATTTCGGCAATTATTCATTAGTTATACACTTCATTGCATAAATTATTGTTTGTTGTCCACCATTGGCGGGTCTCGAACCCTTGCCGTTGCTGTGAAATGTTTGTTTCAAACCAATCAACTAATTGCACGTTATGTTAAAATTTTCGCAAGGTGTTTGGATATATCGTTAATGAAGATAAGAGAAGAATAATAAAAACAACAAAGTGACTGACGCCTCCCTTAGCCTCAGTGTTTACAATAGTTGTGTGTGAGATCCTCCTCAAGACAGACTCGCTCAACTCCAAGGACAGAGGGATAAAACCCTAAACTCACCAACAAGAAGGTCGTCGAATTTTTCCAATCAATTACCGTTTATGAATTTTGATTCCGACGAAGGTATGGAAAGGTTCCTACTACTACATTTTCCTGAGCACAGAGTGGTTGCTTTGTTAGATTCCTTACATAGACTGGGAAGTGGTTACTAATGTTTGAGGTTTTGTAATGGGCAACAGAACATCCTCGGTATGCTTGCAGAACGTCCTCCGACGTTTAGGTCCCTGAGCTCTCAGAACGTCCTCGGTATGCTCGCTTAATTTCCTTATGACAGTTTCGTTTGTTTTGGATTTTGTTAAATGATACGCAATGAAAGATATGTCAGAAATGCAGTTCAATTCCGTTGCTCGAGTCAGTGCTTCATCGCACCGATTTCAGGAGAGAAAGGCATGAAGATTAGGTAGCTAACCTCTGTTGTCGAAAATAGATTCAAGTTCCCCGAGAATGGTGTTGAATTGTACGCAAAGAAGGTTAACAACAGAAGTCTTATCATTGTGGTCATGTTGCCAATTGGTTGTTGTCTTCTGTTTTTTCTGCCGCGCTATCCTTATTTATCATCGTCATAGCTTCTTGATCCTGTAAATGTAGTTATGTGTAGAAGCAAAATTCGATTTTTACCCCCTGATTTATGTTTTTATAGGGCATGCTATGGTGTACCGAGGTTTGTCATGGAAAGCGGAGCCAAGGGGTGTGAGGTACATTCAATTAATTATGCATTTTCTCTACTTATATTTTGATGCAACTTTTCCATATTAGAGAATTTCTGAGTGTAATTGCAAATGATCGTATAGGTTATTGTTAGTGGAAAGCTGAGGGTTCAGCATGCAATGTCCATGAAATTCAAGGATGGTTACATGATTTCTTCTGGAAAGCCTGTGATGAGTACATTGACTTTGCTGTGAGACATGTTCTCTTGAGACAGGTTTGTTATCTCCTAAGTAGTAAAATCCAGTCTTTTTGTTCTATTCATATCTTTCTATACACGATAATGAAAAGTGAAGCCTGAATTCATGTGCTCAAATCCCATTTTCACATTGTATCTATTTTATATTGTAATGCTATTAGTGTGACAAATCATTTAATTGAGACACCACAATTTAGATGCATCATCTTCCAAGCTTACTACCCCCTTATGTATATATATTTTCATTGGACAGTAGACTAGATCTTGTGTTGATGCTCATTTGTATATATATTTATATTGGTTAATATTTGATTATTCTTGTATTTGTAAATTTATTTCTTTATTTTTTTAAAAATGAGTTATTCTTTTACTGACGGAAATTTTCGTCGGCAAAGATGTATTTACCGACGAAAACGAATTTGACGGCAAATAGGTATTTACCGATGCATTATTTTTCGTCGGTAAATACCTATTTGCAGACGAATTGACTTTGCCGACGAAATCAATTTGGTCGGCAAAAACGTTTTTTTTAATGAAAAAAATCATCTTTGCCGTCGGTAAACTTTCACCAACGGGGCATTCGTCGACGATATTTTTACCGATGAAAATATGTCTTTACCAACAAATATTATTTTTGCCGATGGAATTTATACCTTTTACCGACGAAATTATTTTCGTAGTGTAACTTGCACAAATATATGACTCCACCTATGGAATATTGGGTAGCAAGCCCCGTTGTGCTACCTACTGCATTCTATGTTGAGCTTTATGGCCTAATCTATTGTGCCTTTCATTCACATCTCAAACATATCCGCGAGTACAAGAAAGTATGAAATTATTATTGTTGCTTGAGCCTAAACCTGAAACAATAAATCGACTAGAAATATTAGTAAACTTAAACAGAGTTGATCCTAAAGATAATTGGGTAGAACGTAGAAGATTCGTGAAAAGATAATATAAAATTGAGATTCATTTATTATAAGGCAAAAATAAAATTCGGTGAATCTGCGAAGCATTAAAGGGTATAACTTCATAGTAGAACTCGACCACCACGTGAGTTGTTGCCCATGTAAATCGATTTAGTTTAGCTTGGGACTCTATGAAAGAGTAACGATCATTTCATGTACCCAGGCTTCGAGGATGTTTATGCGATGTTGTTTTTGGAAAAGTCCTTGGGTCCTGCTCAGTCTATCTTCTTCGCTTTCAATGCATCTGCGCCATCGCACCATGCATTATTACATCACCTTCGGTGACTCTTCTTAGGTCCAGAGGACAGTGCCATACATACCTCAACATTTGGCTCAACGATGTTGACGTGGTCCTCTTCAACTCAATATGTCTTTGAACATGTTCAAAGAGGTTAAGGCCGTCAGGATGGGTTATGTTGTTTTTCATCTACACTACAAGAAACTCGAGCATAGACGTCGGCCCAAAATCGTTGCTAAAGGCATAAATACCGTTGTTAACTTTTAACAACGACGAGATCTTCGTGACAGTAGCCCCCGTCGTTAAAAGTTTATAGGTCGACAATTTGCCGTTGTCTTAGGTTTGCCGCTATTAAGATGACACTCCCTACTTCGGGTTTATAGCGGCATCAGGTTGTTGTTAAACACAGATGAAAGGCGACAACATATTGTTGATTTATAGATGATTTTTACTTATGAAAATACTTCACCGTTGAATTACTTTTATAGCAGTGACTTTGAAATGCTGTTTTTTTATTCAAAATAACGTCCATTAGCTTATTGTTAATACGTGTATTTAGTGACTAGTGACTACAAATCCACCATTAAAAACATTTGACACTGTTAGGTAATGTTGCTGCTAAATACATGTTTTTAATGATAACAACCACTAATATCAGTTTATGTCGCTGCTAAACACAAGCTTTTTGTGTCAACAACCACTAGTCATTGTTAAAGACAAACTTTTGTGATGTATTTTTATTAATTATCTAGTTATTGCTATATGAGATGAACTACACAATACATTTCAAAAAATATAATATATTATTTATCCAAGTATATATACATTTTAATAAACATCCAAACTACAAACTTACAATAATCTAAAATGTAAATACACAGTTTTCTAAAATCTAAATACATAATCTAAAAGCACATTTACTGATTTTGCTACTTATCGAAGTGCATCCACATCCAATCAGAGTCTATTTCATCGAAAATGCCCAAGTATGCCCCCAATGACATGTGAACAAAAGCTATTCAGAGATGTTGCATTTGATTAAGATGGAATAACAACATTCCAAAGGAGCGATTGTTCAGATATTCTCCATTCAGCTCAAATGCCTACAGACAGTTGGGTGTTGTTCCATTCAACAGAAGTCCATAAGTGTTGTTCCATGCCGACGTCCATAATTGTACCAGTAAGTGTTTTTCAAATTTCCTTTTGCTAATTGTTTAGGAAGAGAGTTGTTATCCCAATAACGGTTCTGGTTAATTTTATAATTTCAGGAACCACTGAAAGAAAGATCCATAATTCCAATGATTCAATTTTTTATGGCAATCTATCTATGAACTACTAAGATTAATGAAATAGAGCTTGTCCACCGTCATAATTATTACTCAACCTATACCTAATCAATGTTAAACCTTCAAGATTCAAACAAAATTGCCCCTGTAAAATCACAAATTATAACTGAATCTTTCCTGGAATGCAACACAAAGCACTCTACAAATATCACAAGTACATACCATGCTTTCCCTTGCCTCTGAAACGCGTCAGTTTTAGATCCCAATTTCATACACACCATTGTCAACCATTTGTAGATCTCAAGTCGTCGAAGCAGAATATGATCAATTTAACCTGGATAATCAGAACCTTTCAAGGTTGCAGCTATGGCAATCCAAGCGGCGCTAGTGTCAACAAGCTAACTGAAGTTGGGCTTAAATTGGAGAGAATTCTTACAACATATGCTGAAGCAAATCACGAAAGCGAATTTCATCAACTAACAAACGAATTTCAACAACTAACAAACGAACGCAGGATGAAGCTGAACGCAGGACGAGCTGTACCTAGAGAGTCTGAAGAAGCCAAACACAGCACGAAGCAGAACGCAGGACGAAGACGAACGCATGACGAAGACGAGCGCAGGAAGAGATGAATCCTAATTCACACGAAGAAGTATTGAGGACGCAGCTACTAAATCTACAGGTGTGTTGCGTTTAGGAGAAGCAGGAGGGAGGGAGAAATTGGTGAATATTCAAATGAAAGAATTGGGCGGTATTGAAACGAAACTCAAGCTGACATCAAAATGTTTCTAAGTGGGGGAAAGTGTGCGTCCACCGTTGGATTGAATTATCACTGATCTAAGGGTGTATGGTTTATTTTGAGCTTTGCCTTAGGCAAAGAGAGGCGTGAGTTAGATATTGTGGTTCAATTCGGTTTATGGGCGGTTCTATCAGTTTAGTAACGGTTCTATCAATTTAGTGGGGTTCTTAAATTTTAGTGATGACAACGACTAATGTTAGTCGACAATACGCCATAGTTGTTTGTGAATTATTGACATCAACAACAGTTGCCACTAAACTATTTTACCAATATAATTGAATCTGTTACTGAATGACTATGCTAATGTCGATAATAAATTGACACGCAAACCTATTCTTAAATTTTCTCTACTACTTATGTTTTAACGACGACAAAATTGAGTAGTTACGGCAAACAACCGTTGTTGTTATTGCTATATTTACGACAAAACTTTTCGTATTTGAATATGTACATTTACAACGGAAAAGTCATCTGCTACTGATGGAGTCATTTAACATCAAGTGTTGGTCGACATTACACATTCATCCATGTAAAAAATAAAGTGACGGCAAAAATTAAAACTAACTGTATCTTAAAACAGTTGAAAACATATTGTGCCTAATATACACACATTCAACATCAATTCTTAGCGTCAACACAAAATTCTTGTCGTTGTTGCACAAGTTTCTTGTAGTGATATTCCCAGGAGTTAACCAAATAGAAAATTATAACATGGATTTGTTGCTCAATGGTCACTGACTGAACTGGCCGGCCTCCTTGAGTTTCGCGATTATATTAGTGATATGCCTCAGATGTTGTATCACGAAGTGCTGAGATTCATCTTATAAGAATATAATTTGATGTTTAGTGAATGTTGTTAAGCTATCATATAAGATCAAGTTTAGCCTGTAAAGAATCCCACAACCCTTTAGCTTTGTGATGAGCTTAAACGCATAAAGGATGATTCCATCCACCATACTTAGCAGCATGGCGAGTGTCTCAGCATCATTAACCTCCCACTTTTCATGATCTTCTTAATATTGTCAATCAACTTCTTCTCAATCAGGACCATCTTCATATGGTTTCTTAAAATTTTACAGTTGTCACTGTTAAATCTAAGACATTTATCCAACTAACCGATGATATTCTTCGTGATGACCTAATTTCTCTAACTAAAGGAAATTCTAATAGGATTATGGAGACACACGGAACAATGTTCTTATGCATCAAATGAAAGACAAGTATTAGATCGGTAGGACAGACTTGAGAACATACTTCAATCTGGAGGAGAATCCTAGCTACGCTGAAAAGGCCTTCTCATTTCGAAGCATGCCCTAAAGCCAGTACTATCAAAATAAAACACATACTATACAAATAATCCTTAACATACATGAATCAAACATATCACACTAAACAAAAGCGTTCAATTTTCATACAAAAGAATTATCCTAGTATTATTCAAGGATATTCGGAGAACCTCATAGACTAACCAACTGGTTTTACACTGAGGAACATATCCCTGGGTGCAATTCCCACTTATCCAAATTTCCAAAAGGTTGTTATGGACAATCCTAAAGGTTTGCTACCCATACTATCCTAAACCCTAAAATCACCCATGCCCTCCCAATCGTGATTGGTCACATGTGGAGACTACAACTTTGCACGCAACCTCGAGAACACGATCGTTGGTGCTTTGTCGCGACTGTCGTAACCACATAGGTCGTGGCACAATGTCACTGTCAGGACCTTTCACCCATTGCTGCTACTAGGGCTGTTGCTAGTGCTACTGCCACAAATGTTGCAACTAGTAGTAGCCACAGTTGGTTGTTGTTGGGCCTCCTCCAAGGCCGAAGCATGCAACAACCAACATTACCATGATGGTGCAGGAAATCCTCTATCACTTTTGGTCGTGGTTGGGTAAAGGTATTCTTCACGAAAATTCGGAAACCAACCTCAATGTTTTTTTTATTCAATGTGGGAATGGACTAAACATGCAACCGTTTAGGGTTGAACACACATATTTAAGTTACCTCTTTGAACAACTCCTTAGTAAAAGCGGATCTGCCTGAGGTTAGGATCATAATCTGCTGGGCGGGAGGACATGTCACTGGTTAATGGGCAGTGTCCTAGGTTTCCAAATCTACTTACCTCAGTCGAAAATATAGGGTGACGGAGTTTCTCTGCTCTGGGCGAAAGTGAGAACATCATCATCAGGTTTTCCAACCTTGAGAACCCTTATATATGATAATACATAGAGGGGGCTCCAATTGAGCCCCAATCTCCTATGGACTGGGTCCGAACCCCGACCAGGTCTCCCTACCATGGATACATGGTCTGGGTTCGGACCCATACCATATGACCCTTATTGGTGCTCAATTGGAGCCCCAATCATTTGAACCGAACCCAGCCAGGTTCGGTCCAAATCGATTGAGGCTCCAATTGAGCCCCAATCGGGGGTCCAATGGCCTGGGTCCGAACGCAGACCATGTACCCATGGTTGGGAGACCTGGTCCGGGTTCGGACCCAGACCATAGGACCCCCGATTGGGGCTCAATTGGAGTCCCAATCGGTTTGGCCCGAACCTGGCTGGGTTCGGCTCAATGGTCTGGGTCCGAGCCCAGACCAGGTCCCCAGGGTTGGGTGACCTGGTTGGGGTTTAGACCCTGATTAAGGGACCCCCGGTGTGACTCGAATTGAGTCGAGACTTGTTTGAAACATTAGTGTAAGTTTGTAGTGTTTAATTGTAACATTTAGAACAATATTTGGTTAATTTTGTAAATATAAAAAATATTTAACGGAAGTTTTTAACAGAAAAGTAACGGATGTACCAATTACCATCATTTTCAAACATGTTGGACCAAACCACAATCGTTTGGGTTGGAATAACTTTACTAAAATAATCAATAACTTTATATGCCTTTTATTTATTAAAATAATTTTTTAATTTTAAATATCATTATAGAAATAATTGAATTATTTTCTCATATATTGAGCGATGCGCAATCCAGTTTTTCTAGTAATATATAAATATATATATATTTACTTAAACAGTCAGACCGAACCCCACAGTATTTTAATTTCGTAAACTGAAAATTTGAACCAACAAAAAATAAATATAAAATCGAACCATATATTTTCGATCCGAGCATGACCAATTTCCATTGAATTTTTGAACCACTTAAATTTTTCTTTCACCTTATCTAACAGAGACCCATGTGTCACAGGCTTAGAGAAAGACTACCACTCTGACTTCACTCCAGTGAGCTTAGGTTGTCCCTAAGCATTCTTTCACTTTTTTTCCACACAAAAAACTATAAGCAAACTTTGGATATATGAGAGAAATACTTCTCTTGTATTGCTCTTTGAATATTCTGATGAATACAAATGAGAGAAGAGTCCCCTTTATATAAAATTAAGGGGAGCTCTCTTATGGTAAACTCTATATTGTGTTAGGATGTATGAATAAGTGAATAGCTTGCAATCCAAGTCTTCCTAGATTAGTGTCGTAATCATCAAGAAGATTATAGAAGCTTATAGAGGCTTCAAGGTTGTTGTAATTATAGTTAGCTTTAGATCTGTTTGTTTGGTATAAATAGGAGTCAATTGTAATGGTTTAAACAACTCAATTCAATAGTAAGATTTCAGTTCTGAAATTCTGTTATTTCGGTTGCTTAGTTTACTTAGATCCTAAGTTTCCTTCTTCTTCTCCTTCTTCTTCTCCTTCTTCTTCTCCTTCTTCTTCTCCTTCTTCTTCTCCTTCTTCTTCTTCTTCTTCATCAACATCCAACTTGTGTTCATATTACTAAAATGGTATCAGAGACATTCTGAATCTCATTCTCGTCGCTGCGAAAATCGCTGATCGAAGAATTCTGGTGAGTTTTCCATCGCAGCACTCTGTTTCTCATATCTGCGATCTCTGCAACTCTCGACAACCATGGATGAAGATATTCCAGCTTTCTTCAACAAGAGGATCTGTCAATTAACCGGAGAATATAACTTTCAAGCATGGAAGCATCAAGTGTTGTTAGCAGTTCGAGGACTTAATCTAGAAGGCTATTTATTCGGTACTCTGCAAATTCCGAGACTAATTGAAGATGACGAAGGCAACAAGGTACCGAATCCTGGTTTTCCTAAGTACTACCAACAAGATTCATCTCTTTCTTCTTGGTTGCTTTCTTCCATTGCTTCGCCTATTAGCAGAGGTCTTGTAGGCTGTATGACTGCAACTTCTATATGGAACAAACTTCATCAGAATTTTTCACCATCATCAACTACACGCATGATGAGTCTTTATGATAGGTTGAAGGTCTGAAAATTGTTGAATCAATCAATGAGAGAGTACTTAACTGAGATACAACTCACCTGTGATAGCTTGGCAAGCTGTGACCATCCTATCGAAGAAATGCAGCAGATCTCGATTATATTAAACAGTGTCAGAGGAAAGTTTGATAGTGTGATTGCTGTAATTCACGCAAGTAGGAATCCATACAATTTTTCTTCTATATCCTCTGTCTTGCTGGATGCTGAGGCTCAACAGAGGGAACTGATGTTTGATACCTCGCTTGCCACTGCAAATGTTGTTGTCCAAAGCACGGATCAGAACACCAAGCCTGCAGACGGTTCTACACAAAGCAGTTCGGTTGATACTGGCCAGTCTATCCAGAAGACGAACATTTATGAGTATCAATCAAACGCAGCTGCTTATGGTCAAGGTAGAGGCAGATGTCGAGGCTATGGTAACAACAAGCCTCAATGTCAACTTTGTGGGAAGTTCGGCCACTTAGTTCACATATGCTATCAACGTTTTAACACGAGCTTTCAAGGAGTCACTGCTCAACCGAATGACAATTTCAGTGCAAATCTCTCAACAGTTCACTAGCAGGATGATGACTCCATGTCATATGCCATTTCAGCTGCGTCTTCTGTCTCTAAACCAGTTTACAATCAAGTTATCTCTCCTTCCTTTACCTCAGCACCTCCAGTTGCTATACCTGGTTCTGCAGTGACATCGGTTAATCCATTTCAGGCATATGGATCTGCATATCCCACCAATTTGATCAATCAGTATATTCCTCCTTCACCTGTCTTTTATCCTTCTCTACATCCACCTTATTCGGTCATGTCTCCCTACAACATGCCAAACAATACCATTCAGCAGCTACCTATACCGAATAACAACTTCTCATATCCTTCTCTGCCTTTCAATTCAAACCTTCCCTCAGCACCACTGCAGTCTTCACATACATCTACTATGGACAATCCCCATCAGATCAATCTCACCACGGCATCTGTAGGAGGCTCCAACACTATGGACAAGGCCTGGTATCCAGACTCCGGCGCCACAAATCACTTCTCCCATGGAGCTCTTGTGGGTGCTCAATCCTACTATGGTTCTGGTAAGGTTCAAGTTGCAAATGGTAATTTCTTAGGTATTACTAGCATTGGTACATCTGTTATAAATACAGCTTCCAAACCTCTGATTTTACATAATCTGTTACACATTCCTCAGATCACTAAGAACTTGGTTTCTGTGTCACAGTATACCTAGGATAACAAAGTATATTTTGAGTTTCATGATACTTATTGTGTGGTGAAAGATTCTCGAAGTCATCAGGTGCTATGGGGATCTGAAAGTGCGGGTTTATACAAACTAGATTTTAGTAATCTCGATAAGTCTGTATTGAATGTCAGTAATAAAAACAATGTATGTTTTGCTAGTTCTTGTATGGATACTAATGATTTCAGTATTAATAAAGAAGCTATATGCAATGTTGTTCAACTGAAACTTTCTCCCATGACTCTTCATCAACGTCTGGGTCATCCATCTCAAAATATTCTGTCCATTGTTATTAAACAATCCAATTTGCATCTATCTTCTCAGATTCCTATGTGCAATGCTTATGCTATTGGAAAGAGCTGTAAAATGTCGTTCAATGCTTCTCAGACAGAATATACATTTCCTCTTGAGCTACTTGAGATGGACTTGTGGGGACCTGCCCCGGTGTTCTCCAATGGAAACAGGTACTATCTTAGTATTGTTGATGTGTTTTCAAGATACACCTGGATCTATATTTTGAAAAATAAGAATGATGTGTCAGTAATATTTCCTCAATTTAAAAAAGTTGTGGAAACACAACTGGGATTCACAATAAGGTTTGTACAGACTGATGGTGGTGGTGAGTTCAAAGCCCTGTCTTCCTTGTTTATTCAGTATGGCATTAATCATCGTCTAACTTGTCCTTACACGTCAGAAGAGAATGGCATAGTCGAACGTAAACACAGACACATTGTGGAGACCGGTCTCACAGTGCTTAATCAAGTTTCTTCACTTATGCAATATTGGACTGATGCGTTTTTCACTTCTGTGTTTTTGATTAACAGATTGCCTTCTAAGGTGCTAGGTAGTATATCTCCTCATGAGAAACTCTTTTGTAAACCTTCGGATTATGCATTCTTACGTGTTTTTGAATGTCTGTGCTACCCTTTTATCAGACCCTTTAACAAACATAAACTAGATTACAGATCCACACCGTGTGTGTTTCTAGGGTACTGTGTGAATCAACATGGCTATAGGTGTATGGATGCATCAGGTAAAGTATACATTTCGAGACATGTCAAGTTTAATGAAGCTGTTTTTCCTTTTTTCAGTGAAAACAAGTTCATTCATGCAGTTAGGAGCAGTTAAAAACACAGCTACTTCAATGCCTTTCTTTCTTCCATTTAATTCCTCCATCTGTGTGATCCTATTGATGCTGATATAGATAATTTTCATGTTGCAGATCAGGTTCATCCGTTGATCCAGCCATCCAACACTCACACCAGATATGACACTACTTCTCCTAATGAATCTTCTCTAGTTAATATTGAATCTTCTCAAGAAGACCAGGTTCATGTTCAGGTTACATCTTTTCCTTCTGATAATGTTGCTACTTCGGCGTAGGACAGTAGAGAGAATGTTATTAGGTATGATTTGTCTGATTCTCTGCTTGTTCCAATAAGGAATGATCAACCTGCATCAATGTTACCTACAGATCCAACTATGACAGATATTTCTCATGATGTTGTGTCAACTTCATTTGGTGTTCATACTTCTCGTGATAAATCCAGAATTAATAATCATTCTATGCAGACTAGGTCGAACTCAAAGAATTTGAATGCTTTAACAACTTTGATGGTGTCTTCTACAAATTTCACTAACACTGCTCCAGGTGATGTGCATACTGCAATGCAACATTCAAAATGGGTGTCTGCTATTAAGGATGAACTTCATGCCTTGGATAAAACTGGCTTGATGGATGCGTCACCGTTACCTACTCCAATGTCCGGAAACTTTCTTACAAAGATAAGTGAAATTCAAGGTGAGTCTCCCCGTGTTGATGAACACTTATATAGAAGTATCATAGGTGCTTTACAGCATGTTTGTGTCACCAGACCTGACATACATTTCGTTGTTAATAAGATGAGCCAATATATGCAACATCCATCCATTTGTCACTGGAAGGCTGTGGTTCGTATTCTGAGATATCTTAAGGGAACTTTAGATCATGGTATGCTTTTTCGTGCTAATTATACAGTTACATCTGATGTGGTGTTAGTTTCATATGCTGATGCGGATTGGGGAAGTGATCTAGTTGATCGCAAGTCAGTTTCTAGTCACTATCTACTTCTAAATGGCAATCCAATTGTATGGAGTTCTAAGAAGCAATAAGTCATTTCCAGATCGTCAGCAGAAGCAGAGTACAGAGCTATTGCAAATGCTGTTTGTGAGGTTATGTGGGTTAGATCTCTTTTTTCTGAGCTTGGTATTAAACTTACTTCAATACATGTTATTTGGAGTGACAATACAAGTGATGTGGTGTTGACGGAGAAGCCCTTTTACCACTCAAAAATGAAACATGTGGAGCTTGATTTGTGCTTTGTCAAGGAAAAGGTTCAAACAGGACAAGTCATAGTGAATTTTGTACCTGCATCCGATCAGATTGCAGACATTTTAACAAAACCAATTACAACGAAACAATTTCTTCCATTCAGAAAGAAATTGGGAGTGATGTCATTTGAAGAACTAACCTCTTCATCATGTGACTCTATTGAGAATGAAAGTGGGAAATACATGGATTCAGATGTTGAGTAAGTTTGATGCTCTTAATATTGTCTTGAGATGTGTTTCTAAGTTTCTTTGTTCATTTGATCTTTCTAGTCTCATCATGAGTTCTTGTTTGTCTACAATGCTTATGTGCTTTGACTCAAGTTTCTTTTTCTTCTCTATATTCTCTGTTTATAGTAATCACTTGATACTACTTTTATTCAGATATCTGCTGATGTTGAGTCATACGATGAGTATTCTATCTTGATTAATTTGTTTTTTCAGATGTTAATCTCATCTGTCACTATGAATCTGATGATTCTGATCATGTCTTCTGTATATCTTCTATATGGTTCTCTGTGTTGTTGATCTCAATTACATGTTGATTTGTCTCTGATATCAAAAAGGAGAAGAGAAGAATCAAGAAGAAGAAGAAGAAGAATCAAGAATGAAAAAAAAAGAGTATTATATGCTGATGAATATACTAACATAGGGTGGAGTTTGAGTCCAAAAATAACTCTTCTTAAAGAAAACGTTGAAGATACTTTAAGGAGAGTTTGAGGATGAAAATATGGAGGAAAATGAAAACCTCCCAACTCCACTGGTAAGATAGAGGCAAGTGAAAACCTCTCTGTCAGTACATTAATAAAAAAGCAACAAGGAAAAAGTCATGTATTGAAGAGACAATGATCTTGTATTGTTGATTGTTGAATGCAGAGTTCTGTATAGAAGTATAAGAAGCTTGTCTGCTATTAGTTAGATATGTAGTGACAGATGAGATTTGTCTTGAGAAAATGTTAATCATGTGTGAATATCAGAGATATGAATTGATAAATGTGTGAATATGTTATATGAGTATTTCAAGTCATTGCAAGTACACAGTTTATATAGATTGATTAAAAGATTGATTGAGTTAGCTATTCAACATTCAGAAGGAAGAATTCTGATTGAGTATCAGATTATCAAATTGAATTTGAAAATGAAACTTCTCAAGGGAATGTTAGGATGTATGAATAAGTGAATAGATTGCAATCCAAGTCTTCCTAGATTAGTGCTGTAATCATCAAGAAAGATCAAGAAGATGATAGAAGCTTATAGAAGCTTATAGATGCTTCAAGCTTGTTGTAATTATAGTTAGCTTTAGATCTGTTTGTTTAGTATAAATATGACTTAATTGTAATGGTTTAAACAACTCAATTCAATAGTAAGATTTCAGTTATGAAATTCTGTTATTTCGGTTGCTTAGTTTACTTAGATCCTAAGCTTCCTTCTTCTTCTTCCTTCTTCTTCTTCTTCTTCTTCTTCTTCTTCTTCTTCTTCTTCTTCTTCTTCTTCTTCTTCTTCTTCTTCTTCTTCTTCTTCTTCTTCTTCTTCTTCAACATCCATCTGTGTTCATATTACTAAAATATTGGATACAATTAATGAGGGTCACATATGACAACAAGTATATATGATGTATTTTCACTAGTACAATGAACCTAGACTTGTATGTCGAATCTGGACATCTCTCGGTTGTTACCACATCTGCACGGACCTTCTAGAGCTTTCCAAATATGAACTGCCATGTGTCGCAAGGTGAACGGTCCCTAAAATATTCTTCATACGTGGGTCTGTGTCATTCTCCCCCACCAAACTCGGACGACGCCCTTGTTATATCCTCGACGTGATACTTTTCAACTTGACTCTAGCACTTCTACAAGGCTTCCTCGGGTTCCCAACTGCCTCTCTCTCAGGTAGTCCATTCCACTCGATCAAGTAGTCGGGCCTCGACTTCCTGTACTTATGGCGGATAGTTCAGTCTTATATGATCTCGTCAGCTTCGCGATCATAGAAGACCTTGGTCCCAATTGGTGCACGTGAAGACTCAACTCGACTTGGGTCTTCCTTATCCTATCGATACGATTTGAGCATACTAACGTGGAACACCAGATGCAACTAACGTGCTTTATATCTTCAAAATCATTTGTATACGTTTGACGTTTTAAAATGACCCCAAAGTTAAACCACAATTTTTCGAGCACGATTAACTTTATTCTCTCTTGTTTATTTATTTGAAATTAGGTCGTAAATAAAAAAAATGCTTGTATATGGTATATTCAATAAATAAAATGCATGTAATCTTTTTGGCCAAGCATAATCAAAACAGGCAATTCGGGTAAATTGGTAAACGAATTCAAAGCAACTAAAGTACTGAAAGGGCGGATTATGGGCTCACAAGCTCTTAAGATGCAATCAAACTCCCGAATTCGATTCTCTGGACGAAGACCTTTCCAAGATCTAGGATGTTAATACCATGTACCCTAGACAAATTTTAGGATTACGATTAACCTTTAATTAATCGATGGCGACTCTTTCATTTTTTTGGTTCGATTGATGACTTCGCTCGATCGGACCTGTCGCTCACCATGACCCGACATTTTTCGAGCGAAACGAAAAAAATAAAATATTTTTCGAAAAGGGCGGGGAAAGTCAGCTCCGACGTTCGACAGGCATTACCAAGAACTCATAGCTCCCATAACGCGTCACACGAGCTGTCTTTGGGACATCTTCCTCAGTAATCTGAACCTGATAATAACCCGAACACAAATCAAACTTCGTGAACCACCTCGTTGCGCCTAACGGATCGAACAAGTCTGCAATGAGTGGAATGGGATACTTATTCTTCACTGTCAGCTTATTTAAGGCCTGATAATCGATGCACATGCGAAGAGAACCATCGTGCTTCTTTTGGAACAAAATTGGTGCACCATACAGGGACTTTGATGGTTGAATGTGCCCTGCTTCAAGATGATCTCTCAACTACTTCCTCAATTCTTCCAACTTTGGAGGTGCCATGCGGTATGGTGCCATTGTAGGGGGACGAGCTTATGGCACTAGCTCGATCTGATGGTCCACCTCTCATTTAGGCGACAACTTTAGGGGCATTCGGCCGGGCATGATGCCGGCAAACGTGTCAAGGACCTCTAGCACCTCATTCGACACATTTTCTTCTCCACTTTCAAGGCGGTAAGGAACGTCACCTCCCATTTCCACACTCCCTAATTTAGTTGCATGTCCGAGAGAATCTTTGACCCACAACCTACCATGCATTTCGCCAACACCACACATTGTTTTTGTGGATCCAATACACAAATAGCATTTCCAAAAGGAACCAACATAGCATTGATACGATCGAGGAATTCAAACCCAACTACGAAATCATAATCATCCAATTTAATTACCTCAATGTCTTCCTTTCTAGACCAAGAACCAACTTGGATTTCTACCTCTTTTGCAACACCGCCCGTTGGAACTTGTTGGGATTTTACCGTCTTTAACCAACTGGACCACCTCTCCACTTTCAAGACCACCGTCTCTGCGGCCTCCTTATATATGAAAAGGCATGTTGCACCTATATCAACAACTGGGCTCATTGATTTGCCCGCGATCTTTATGTCCACGAACGTCAATCCCTTTTAGTCGAACTTTTTATTGAGCCTAACATCTTGATTTTCCCAAATCTAGTATCTTCTACCGATGTTTCCTCTTCCTCTTGAGTAATGGCAGAGAGCATCTTTTTCATGAGACATTCTTTGGCCTTGTGATTCCCGTTGCATAGGAAACACTTCAGGGGTCCCGGCTGACGCTCCCTCCTACTAGATTCGCTAGTTTGAACGTCTTTCCCTTCTTTAGTTGCTACGGTTTATTTGACTTATCTCCGCCACCAACTGCTTTGCCCTTTCCTTTGGAGTCGATATTGGTTTGGCACTTGTATTCTATCGAGGAATCACACACTTGCAACTCTAGACTAACTCATGGTTAGAGCTCGTCCGCAAAGTAACGGAAGCCCTCCTTCGAGTCCAACTTTGGGATGAAAAATTGGATTTTTTGGAACTCCCGAACATACTCTTGCAGATCACCCTTCTTCATAAGATGTCGCAGCTTACTCCAACCTTCCTCAATGACATACTCTGGGTAGAATGTGTTGCGGAATTTAGTTTTGAACTCCTCTTATGTTGTGATGGGTTTGTTCTCCTCATCATAGGACCTGTTTCTCCACCATATCAAAGCATCCTCAACAAGATAAGATGCAACCATGCTAACCTTGATTTTCTCCTCCTTGATGTGCATCAAGAGAAGATACTAATTCATCGTGTAAAGGAAATTGTCCACTTTCTTAGCTTAATGCTCCCCCTTGAACTTAGACGGTTTTGTACATCAAGTTGTGGGGAATATTGCATATTGATGATACCTCTTGCCATGGCTACCTACCAATTGACAAACTCATTATGCATTTCCTCAATCTTTTTCTGCAACTCATGGATATGATATTGCAATGTGTTCTGCACCTTAGTGATTTGACCTTGTAACATGTCGCTGCGCGCATCTACAACAGAGATTGCCTCAACCGCCGATTACTGATAGAACTCGACCTGGACCTCAACATTGTCCATGCGAGTGTTGTGGTCTTCTAAGATGTCTCGATCCTCAGCGATGACATCATCCACTCTCCCCACTCGAACCTTCAATCCAGCAATAATATCTCTTGAACAGCTCATCCCCCTTCTTACTTGGTATTCTCTTCAGCAACACAAACATCGTTCTTATCACCACCGACCATGATTCTCGTTTTGTTGCAAGAAAAGTTGACTCTTATACCACTTGTCACATGCTTAGAGAAAGACTATCGCTCTCACTTCAATCGTGCGGCCTTAGGTTGTCCTTAAGCAGTATTTCACTCACTCACACAAAAAGTATAAGTAAACTTTGGATATAGGAGACAAACACTACTCTTGTATTACTCTATGGATTTTCTAGTGAATACGAAAGAAGAGAGTCCCCTTTATAACAAGTGATGGGAAATCTTTTATGGAAAACTCTATATTGCATACAATTAATGAGGGCCACATATGGCAACAAGTATATGTGATGTATTTTCACTAGTATAATGAACCTAAACTTGTACATCGAATCTAGACATCTCTCGGTTGTTACCATATATGCACGGAACCTTCCAGAGCTTTCCAAATATGGGATCATCATGTGTTGCAAAATGAACGGTCCCTAAAGTCTGCTTCATACGTGCGTCTGTGTCACTTGAATGTGGTTTGGATGCAATTTGATAGGTTTTGAAAGAGGAGTCAACAGTGTGCATTTTGCGCTTCATGCAAATATCAGATTTTTTTTTCCAGATTTAATCCTAATTTATTAACTAATTATGATACTAACCCCACAATTTTCAAATTTCCCAAAGTAACCTTAAACGATAACACGGTTCGCGTTTAGAACGTCTGTTAGAATGGTTGTCCTAAACGCGAATCTCGGTCGTGTTTACAACAAAATGTTGTGTTCGCGTTTAAGACTATACTTTTCTAAATAAAGACCTATAAATACTTACTATTGAGCCTTTAAAAAAAAATTCAAAAAATGTGAAAATTTTAATAATGACTAAGTGAATATTTTTCATATATTTATAACAAATATATTCATACAAACATTATGTGCCTCATTGTGTGTGAGGGAGTAGGAGTGTGTCCCGCCGTCGCCGCACATCAGTCCTCCTTCGGAAATGCCTCCGCAAGAAGAGTGACTCGGCATTGCTTCTACTTGCTTAAAATTAACTTGCTCGACTTTTGCCCACAATTATTGGGACACACTACCACTCGTGAAGATGGTTGAATCACAACGTTTGAAAGCACATATAGTTTGTATTAATATATTTGTTATAAATATATGAAAATTATTCAATTAGTCATTATTAAATTTTCGTTATTATTGTTTAAAAATAAGGCTAAATAGTAGGTTTTTATTTAGAAAAAAAGAGACGTATATCACATTTTTGCTAAAAACGCTAACGCTGTTTGTGTTTAGGACATCTGTTCTAACGAACCTCAATGCGAACGAGTTTGCGTTAGCGTTTAAGGCTACTTTGGGTAATTTGAAATTTGCGGGGTTAGTCTTGTAATGAGGTAACAAATTATGGTTAAATCTGACAAAAACAAAATAGCGGGGTAAATTTCGGCTTCCCGAAAAAGAAAAATTAACGTCTCCGTTTTGTATGTCCCACCCACCGTCTCTATGTTAAACCCTAGACATTCGCTCTTCAGTTGTTCCAGAGCCATAGTAACCAATCCAGTACGAGTAGTGGAAGAAGGAACCCAACTCGTCAGCTCTCTCACCTAGTCGCCAGCTCGTAAAATCGCTGCAAATGACCGACTGCGATTGCGTTGGTCAAGGTTTGGAGGTTCTGAAATCGTGCAATGAGGACGCTTCGACCTTATCAAGTTCAAATGGAACTCAACGGACTCCAGAGGAGCTCATCGCGAGAGCTATAGCTCCGGTGAAGAAGGAATTCCTCGCTCCTCCTCCGGTCAGAAACTCCTTTGCAGGTGCCGAAAGTGAAGCCGCTCCGGACTCCAGTAAAATCAGTAGTTCTCACTCTCAGAAAGGGTTGGTTAAGGAGAAGAAGTCAAAGCGGCAGCTTAAGCGCGAACGGCAGCAGGTCTTACTCTTTTTTTTTTTATCTCTTTTACATTCCTGTCTGTGTTAGAAATGGCTGAACTGACATGCGCAGTCCCTTGTGATGACATTTTGCAAAATTGATGATACATGACGTAAGTTCATTCATTTTCTTGTAACAAGTCATGTGGTTTTCCTTGCTTTCTAAGATTTTCTTCTTCTTTTTGATTGGAAGATATTGCATTTCTCTCTACTGATACAAGCGAAACTGCTTATTACGTAACAGGAAAAGAAATCTGTTCAACATCTTTGTCCTGAGATAGCGAAAACTAGTGACTTGAGCTCGTGTCCTTACAAGGACAATTGTCGGTTTAGCCATGACTTGGAAGCGTTTAAGGCTCAGGTATTCTACTTAATGTTGGTTTTCGTAATCCGAATAATTGATTTCCTATGGAAAGATACTCGTTGAGTCATTTTGATTGGATGGGTGTTTTTGAAACACAGAAACCTGCCGACTTGGAAGGAGAATGCCCTTTCTTGGGATCAGAAGGGCCATGTTCTTACGGTCTGACCTGCAGATTCGCTGGTACCCATAAGGATGGCAGTACTCTTACTGGTAGCTCAAGTTCGCATAAGAAAATTACCGAGATGAATGTTTTGAAAAAAGATGTTCAAAAACTTTTGTGGAAAAACAAAGTGCAATTTCCAAAGGCTGAAGCTCAACTCAAGTCTCTAGGGGTTTTGGTAATCTCTCTCTGTCACTTTCTTCATGTCATACAAACATGGAACCGCTTGTAAACACTTAAAAATAAAAGAGATTTACACCTTTAGCACTACTTCAATACATCGAATACATTGTTAGTGGAACATTGTAAGAACCATAGATATTATGTTTGTATAGAAGTATTTTAACATGCGTCCATGGTAGTTTACCACATCTATATCATCCCAACCCACTTTCATTGGTATTTAAGCAAGCTATGGTAATTTTCCATCCTTTGCATTGTTGCCTTCAGTAGAAAACCAGTATGTACATAGAAAGCATGACACCTGCACATTGGCAGAAGTGCTACTGATATGCATGAATATTAATATATTCAACATGATGATCTTATGCATTTTGGCATACACTCGAAATACTTGGTTTATGTCCCAGAGATTCTGGTCTGGTGTTTCATTTTTTATTCTTTCTCTGTTGGTATTCTTGCCTGGGGTGTTGCCATATTCTCTAGAGTACGAAGCCAAAAAAAACAATAATGAAGGTTTTGGATGGAGAACAAACCGATCTAACCCTTGCTAGCAACGGTGGTAAAACTGGCAACGGAAACGGTTGTGAGGCTACTGATGCATTACGTGATAAGTTGGATCACCAATCAGAAAGTGCAGCAGAAGAAAAATCTGAAAATTTGGCTAGTGATGAAGTTCGACCTGTGAAAAGACCGAAAAATCATCTGGAGGCTGACAGCTCAGTTGTTGTTGAAGGTAGTTCGTATTGCCATTGTTCTTGTGCATTTATCATTCGGCTTGTACTGTTGATTTGAAATTTTGTTAAGGCAGCTACAGTATGTTGCAGAAGGTGTAACAGTCATCAAGGAGGCCGAGGAGAATTCTTCTGAAATAAGAAAAGAAGTCCATACTTATAGTTCGTCAGCAGCAACTGAGGAAACTCTGAAGACACATCCACGTGAGAAGAAGCTTATTGATTTTAGAGACAAGTTGTATCTTGCTCCTCTAACCACTGTTGGAAACCTTCCGTTCCGAAGGGTTTGCAAATACTTAGGGGCAGACATAACATGCGGTGAAATGGCTATGTGTACAAATCTGTTGCAGGTACTACTCTGTCCAACATCATATGGCAGCATTTATTTTGCCCTGATTTTTGGTGTTTCATCTTTCATGCATGAGTATGTTATTTGGTCAAACTGTGATTGGTGACCAAAATATAAATAAGCTTGAAAATATGGGTGTTTGGTTGGTAGTGATCTTATAGAATTTGAGGTACCTTACTTATCAAGTATAAATATTGCCTGACTGATCTGTACTAGCTGACAAAGGTTTGGAAGTCCTACTGAATTGGTGGTTTTTGGTCAAAATGTTAACATGAATTGGTGTATTTGTTGTATGATGCTATCTGCTAAGGGAGTGGCAGATCCTAGAATTCTGCTAAATCAACAGTTTTTGTTTTCTATGGTTGTCATCAGGGTCAAGCTTCAGAGTGGGCATTGCTGAGGCGGCATTCATCCGAGGATATATTTGGTGTACAGATATGTGGAGCATATCCAGATACTGTGGCACGTACTGTCGAACTTATAGAGAAAGAATGTACAGTGGACTTCATAGATATCAATATGGGTTGCCCTATAGACATAGTTGTCAGCAAGGGTGCGGGATCAGCTCTTCTTACAAAACCAGCTCGGATGAAATCTGTTATACAAGCAACTTCTGCCATAGTAGACATCCCCATAACCATCAAAGTATGTTTTATGTTAACCTTATTATTCAATAAAGGTAGAATAACTTGGTTGACTAGTAA
Source organism: Chamaenerion angustifolium (assembly GCA_946814005.1). Lineage (NCBI taxonomy): Eukaryota > Viridiplantae > Streptophyta > Magnoliopsida > Myrtales > Onagraceae > Chamaenerion > Chamaenerion angustifolium. The sequence continues at coordinate 22,154,109 of OX328272.1, forward strand.
TAGCTTGATTAGTGCTTGGTTTATTGAATAACTGTAACCATTGCTTTGGCATCAGCATTGACTCAAGTTTTAGGTGGTTTGGCAATGTAATGTTTTTTGAATTCACTGGTTGATGTGAGGAGCAACATCTTTTTTTGTCTGTGGTAGGTCAGGACAGGTTACTTTGAAGGAAAAAATCGTATCGACTCTTTGATAGCGAATATTGGTAGTTGGGGAGCTACTGCAGTAACCATTCATGGCAGAACACGTCAACAACGTTATAGTAAGCTTGCAGACTGGGACTACGTATACAAATATATCGGGCAAGCCCCTGAAAGTTTGCAAGTTCTGGGGAATGGAGATGTTTTTTCGTATCTAGACTGGAACAAGCACAAGTCAGATTGTCCCAAGCTTTCATCATGCATGATTGCACGTGGAGCACTAGTCAAGGTGTGGAAAATGATTAACTATGACTCGTTCTCTTTCTGTTTAAGAGAAACCCTGCCTTCAGGCCAGAGAAATGTATAAATAATCTGCATTTATCGTTGTAGCCATGGATATTTACTGAAATCAAAGAACAAAGGCACTGGGACATCACATCTGGTGAACGCTTGAACATCCTGAAGGACTATGTGCGATTTGGTCTTCAGCATTGGGGATCTGACAGAAAAGGTTTCTTTTTCTCACTAAATTATTCGCATCTATGTATGATGATGATATGATCTATCAGAAAAGGTTTCTTTTGTGATTTGAGTTTTGCATCTATCTAGATGCTATCTTATCTTAATACTAAAGGATTTTCAGTTTAAGTATTCATCTCATCTATTTTAAGACCACTGATTGCAGAATATGAAGAATCTATCCAATCCATAGGTCTCAACTGATTTATTTTCGGTAATTGTAGGAGTGGAGACGACTAGGCACTTCCTGTTAGAATTGCTGAGCTACACATGCAGATATGTACCTGTTGGCCTCTTAGATGTCCTTCCGCAGCAGCTGAACTGGCGTCCTCCCTCTTACTTTGGTAGGGACGACCTTGAGACATTAATGGCCTCTGATTCAGCGGCTGATTGGGTAAATTATTACATCGTCGTCTTCCACATTACATACTAGCTCATAGGGGAACACACAGAGTGACAATACACTGTAAATAATGCATCTAAATTCTTTTGTTTATATCAGGTCCGAATATCGGAGATGCTTCTTGGGAAGGTTCCAGATGGTTTTACATTTACGCCAAAGCACAAGTCCAATGCTTATGACAAGGCTGAGAATGGCTGATTAATATCGTAATTTTTTCTGGAAATTCATCGGGTTCAAATTGGAATTGTAGAGTCTGAAGAAATTCACTGCCCAACCTCTGCGGCCAATACTACAACCGTTTTTTCGTTTCACAGTAAAGATTTAAGGTTTTTTATATAACGATACTTATGTTATTTTTTTACACTTTCGTATTATTAAATAGTTAATTTTTAGATACTGACTAATTATTTTTTTCTTGTTAAATTGTTAAGTGAGGAGTACGTGCAGTTTTATTTTTAATATCAAAGAACAGTTTTTCCCTTACATCAACTTTCCACGATATTTCGTTGCTTTGAAAAGACATGGAAGAGCAGTCGTGGTATCTATCTATTAAGAATGCCGATTGACAGAACCGGTCTGGTTCGGCATACTAGGGCTGCAGATGGACCGAACTTCAACCATGGATGTGGTCACATGGCTAGAGACACGGCGAGCCGAACCGGGTGGCACGAGAGAGACGAGGTGGACCCTAACCCTTCTAACATGTTGGCATATTTGGAAAACAAGATGTAAGGCAGCTTTTGAGGCACACAAACCGAACCCGAGAGTCGTAATATCGGAAATCCAACAAGCCCTAGCCGAGCATAAGGAGCACGAACACATGCCCAGACTGAACCAACTGAGCTGACCGAGAGAGTTGTGGCGAGCACCAACGGGGACCATCATCAAGATAAATTGTGATGCATCGTGGTGTAACCAAACACGAAGAGCTGACATTGGGGTGGTAGCACGGAATAGCGAAGACAAAGTGGTAGGCGGTATGAACCGAAGGAAATGGAGTGGAGACATCGAGACCATGAAGGTAAGAGCAATACAAGAAGGAGTCCGTTTAGCGATCGACCGAGGGTGGCAACATATCATCATCGAAACGGATTCACAAACGGTCCATCGACAAATTGGGGGCGAGGCGATGCATTAAACGCTGTCAACCACCATACAAAACATAAGAGTACTAGCTACACAAATTGAGCAAGTACAATGGCGAGCTATATCAAGGACCGCAAACGAGTGCGCAAATTGAATAGTCAGACAAGTGAGAATGAGAGTGATTGGGTCGAAAAACCACTACTACCATTGTTATTTTTACTAACTAATGATTGTAATCCCGAACAACCGTGATCATGTGTCACGACGTTTTATTTCATCAAGTAAATGGTATTTTCGACCAAAAAAAATCTATTAAGAAACATTAAAGACATTGTTCACAACGTGCAAGGAGAATTGAATTTTGTGACTTGATGTCGACACAGCACCACCAACCTTTGTCGGAGCGCGAGGCTGAACATGTCTCCTCACCTTTTTTTTATCTCACTGTCAATCGAAATTCCAAGTTATCCATTGAAGATACAAGCTCTACATGTAAGTGCTACAAGGAAATACTATGAAATGACATCATGCTCCTCATGAAGGTACATAACTATGAAAATCAATGTTGATGATCACATTTTGGACTTCATCGATAATAGAAAAGGCCATGACCTAGAGGCGTTTCAAGTTCAGAAATAAGACACTACTGAAAATGAAATGAGACATCAAAGGGGTATGTATGGACACAATTCACCAAAAATGATCATGATGAGTCTCTAAAAGCTTACTTTGTTACAGTCTTTGAAGTCAAGAATAATAGAGTTAAGAGTCTTTTAGAAGAGACGCACACGTATGATTAATTTTAGAGTTAATATACTCAATGGTTACATATGTTGCTCAATGTGACAATTTGATCAATCATTTTTTCTTTCGAGTGACCAATAGTCACTTATGTTTCAACGTATCACTATTTGGTCACTCCGTTAAATTTTTTCATCAATCAACATTTTTAACATATTTTTTGAATTATTAGATGACATATATGTCATTCCATCATCTGTCCTCTTCATCTATTTGAATCCAAAAATTCAATTTTGGGTTCGATTGGAACCCAAAAATCATGTTTCTGGATTCTAATCGAACCCACAAAACTCAAAAATGAGTTCGATTGGAACCCAAAATTGAGTTTCTGGGTTCGATCGGAACCCACAAACTCAATGATGGGTTTTGCTCGAACCTAGAAATCATATTTTTGGGTTTGAACATAACCAATATTTGAGTTTTCAGTTATGTTCAAACCCAATCAAACTCATTTTTGGGTTCCAATCGAACCCCAAAACTCAATTTTGGGTAATGTTCGAACCCAAAATTCATGTTTACGGGTTTGAACAAAATTCAGAATTGAGTTTTCGGGTGTTGTTTGAACCCATAAATCGATTTTCTCGGTTCGAAGAAGAATTGAAGAGATTGAAGGAGGTGGAAGAACAATAACTCAAACCTGATTGGTCAAATCACCAGTAAACAATATGTGAAGAGCAACTTACAAGTGAAGTAAGGGAATGGTAGGGGTAATTTGATCATTTCACCTGTTAAAATAGTGACTAACGACAAAAAAATAATGGTGATTAATAAAAATGATCAAATAGTTACATGACCAAATATGTGTGTCCAATGTGCACAAATTATAACCAATTGATCGCCATGGAAAAAAGGTAACCATTCGTATATTAATTCTTAATTTTACATATGATGTTTGAACATATATTAAAAGGAATAAGTATAATACTTTGACGGCTCATGTTATCAATGAAGAATGAAATTTGCTTTAAGTACATCTTGTCATTTTTGGAGATACCGCAGTCTCGTTCTCATAAAACTATTGCTCCTAAGTTATTAGTTTTACTTGATGAGTAAGGAATTGCTAATAAAGTTGATAGTTTTACTTTGAATAATGCATTTGCAAATCATACATGTATTGCTTCATCGAAGGATCAATTAGTTAATAGGAAAACACTTTTGTTGTAAGGCAAACATTTACATTTGTGTTGTTGTACACATATTCTGAATTTGATTGTTTAAGATAGTTTAAAAAAAAAAAAAAATCTAGTTATTGAAAAAAGGTAGTGATGGTGTAATACATGTTAAATGTTCTCAAATCGAGTGCCTGAAATATCAACCACGTACCCCTTCATATAAGTTATGAACCGAAAAAGTGTGAATGGGGGTTTGCGAATGTTCCTCAAATGAAATGTGTAAAAGTGAAATATATTTTTATAATGGTAAAAAGTGGGTTACGCCCATTTTCAAGTTCTTGCGCTAAGGTGCGCCAAGATAACTTGACTCGAGTGGGAGGATTTAGCAGATGATGAATTAGTTTCTCGTCTGGATCCACCAACATAATTTGATTCTAGTGGGAGGTGATTTATGAAGATGTTGAATTAGTTTCTCATCACAGCTTCCCTTATTCATCATCAGGTGTGAATACAAATGATCTTGGTTTACCACCTTAGTTAAAGTGGGAGCAAGATGATGCTACTCTAAGTTAGTAATCAAAAGATATCATTCCAGTGGGAACGTGTACAATGTTCTTGATCCCAGTGCGAGCCTTTGTGGTTTCTTGCGCTTCACCCTGTTAAAACAAAATGGAGGATCAGATGAAAAATGTCAAGCATAAATGGATCAAATAGATCCTAGATGTCATGACTCATCTTGAGAATTGTGTCTGGATTAATTACGAATATCAGTTTCGTATAAACCCAGATGTTGATATTGGATATAAATGTTGCCCAAGAAGTATTAGGAGTATAAAGTGAAATGCTTCTCTATATTATCAGTTTCATATGGAATGGGATATATACTATGGATTTCGTTAGTGAATATCCATAAGATCTTGCAATGTACAAGTTTTATGTCATATAGTATATGCTGAGAAATTACTGAGTTAATCAATGAAGGATAAATCCTAATTGATGATTAACGAGTAAACACTAATATATTCTTGGAATTAAGATTCCGAGAGAGGTATCCTGGAAAATGGAGTCCCTAAGTGACCAATTAAAGTATTACTCGTTTAAAACTCTTGTATCTAAAATTCATGACGTAATGCGCCAAGTGTCTTAAAGATGAGCTAAGTTTAAAGTTGTATGCATGTTGTGACATGTACTAGACCAACTACCAAATCAGGTAAATGACTCAACTTGATTTGATGCTCAATGATCACATAATTAATCGTTGTTGAAGCATTGGGTATAGGCGTGTGATAGAATGTTGTGAATTTTTTTTTCTAGTGGAAGTTAAGACCTTTCAGCATAAGGTTTCTTATTAGAGATGACCATCTAATTCGATAAGTGATAATGAGTAAGAACTTCACTATGGGTGATTGAAGCTAAGTTAGTGGCTCTCGCACTAACAACTGAATTTAGTTTGGTCTAATGGGTTACTACAAGTATTGTAGATGACGCACATTAATTATCCAGTGTTTGTCTACTGATAATCGTGTTTTCATATATTTCGAAAAGGATCCCATTGATGATAGAACATTGAAAAGACCAATATTACTACGCATAAAGCATGGGGACATGCAAGAAAAATGATGTGAATTGGTAGTCGACAAAAGATGGATAAAAAGGACAAGACCGTGAAAACACTTATGTAAGGATGCATTCATCCAATATTTTTGTCTTAATAAAGCAAATGGTAACCACTATTGCATAGACCAATGAGATTGATCACATCACATTGTTCATTTTTGATCAATAAGTTTGATTTGAATACACACATGTTTATAATGATTGGTTAGTACATTCATGATTAGTATTAGAAATGTATGTCGAATAAACTTTAGTTTAACTCAGTCACACGAGTAACTGCCTCCGCATCTTAGTAATGTCGCGTCTATGTAACAAATGGAGATGAGACAGGATTTCGAGTCGAAAATCGTCAAGTGGATGATTTGAAAGCTAACAACTTGAATTCATAAGTCGACCGTTGAAATGAGATCATCGATAAAATTTATGGCCACTGATACGAGGTCATTTATAAATTTAATGGAATATTACTTCCAAGTAGTTTACTTATGAGTAGGATGGGAGTTGATGAAATCTGGTTTGGATGCATGCGATATTTAGACAAACATCCGCACAACACCGTCTTTATGACATATGGCACCATGAGAAAAGGTGAAGGGTGTTGTGACACGTGTTGGGTCGGAAATTTCCAGGTGCTGCTGACTTGGATGTGAATTGAATGCCAAAGGATGGATGATCACACTCTTTCGCCTTAGCTCTGATGAACCTGCAAGAAGGGGATCGCAATAGAGGGGGTGTCTCTGGGTCCCTCTCCAATGCTTAAATGAGTATACTATGTGTATTTACTCAAAACGTAATGAACGTATTGAAAAGAAAGGGTATTTATAGAGTGAAGAGATCAAACCGTTATAGGCAACAGAATATCTTGGTGAATATTGTGCCGGTAAAGATTAGGATAGCATATATTATAGTTATGACGTAATATTCCAGTTACCGTATGTAATCTTTAGAGAATATGTGCCCGATATACGCGGGATATCGTGGCCATATCTTTAGTGTCGGTTGGTGGGACCAGAGTTGAGAGGTTAGACTATCTTGGCAAGCACTCCTATGGAGAGCGGTAGGAGGTTGTGAACTTGGTTAATGGCGGCCTATGATGGAGCTTTGGCGGTTACTTTGGTTTGGATTCGATACTGAACCGCTTTATGAGCGGTAGATTAACTTTAATGTGGGTCGGCCCAGTCTGAATGATATGGGTTTTACCCCTGCAAAGTTATTGTGCCTCTGAGGCCTTTCCCTTATTGGGATGTCACTATCAATACCCAACATTTTCCCTGAAGTTTGAGTGAAGTTTCTTCGGTCAAGCTTGATTATGTGATAGGGTTTGAGATAGTGACACTTGGATTGGATCTTTTCTGTCCTTATCTGCTATTTGTGCCCTTTTTGAGACTCTGTTTCCTTTGGCGAGTGGTTGTTTGGTCGCCTAGAGTTTATGGAATATTCGATCCATTACCCTTTTGGGTGAAACCTTGAGGTTTCTATGGTTTATGAATACTCATTCACTACTCTTTGGCGAGCACTACCGTCAAGATGGTTTCCGGAGAGGCTTAGAATACATTTTGTCCGATCACCTTTTTTGTATAAGGTCTTGACCATTTAATGTCTACACTGTTACCCAGAAGTTGAACGGACAATTGAGGCATGTTTTTCTTTTCGTCTTCCGTAACTAGAGGGTAGGTTGACAGTGTTCATACCGTTCCAACCGTTTGTCTCCCCGATGTGTCTCTTAAAATTTTGACATTGCTTCATTTTTTACCCAAAATGGTGTAATCATTCTCTTAACCGTTTCGAACGTGTTTGTTCGGTTACCTCCATTTTGGCTATAAAAATCCAAATTTTGGCATTTAGTCTTTTTCCTTCCAGAGAGTTCATTGTTTCTCAGTGCTCTATTTCCAACTTTCCCTTTCTCCTTCTTCGATTTCGAAAAGCTTTATACTATTTTTATGGCTTCCAAGAACCAATCTTCGGGGAAGGGGTCATCCCACAAGACTTCCTCCAACCAACCTTTCGGTCAGAAGGTTTCGACCACGGCTAACAAGGCCCCTTTGACTATCAGAGACGGTTCCTCGTCGGCGCAAGGCTAGAGGAATCCTGCCCCTAAGCCAATTTCTGGGCAATCGTCCGCCACGCCGGTGGTGGTGGACGTGCCTGGCAACAATGTCCCTGTCTACTCCCCGACAGGTAAATTTCGATGTCTTCCTTTTGCTTCATTTTAGGCGGTAAAGTTTCCTCCTTTTTATTATTTTTGTATTGTTCTTGCCATACCATGATGTTCTAAGTAGATTATCAAGCTCAATGAGATGAAGCCAGCTCAGTTCAAGCCAGTAGTCGCCTTGACTAGCTTGAGAGAAGCAGATGCCCCCAGATACCCAGGCTTAGGATTGCATTATCCTCGTGATGGAGAGGTTTACATTTATGCAGCCCATATCGATTTTGGGTTACGTCTTCCTTTGTACGACGATTTGCAGGAGCTTTGCTGCTACTATGGGATAAACCCTATGCAGCTGGTGCACAACGCCATTAGGATGTGGGTTGGGTTCAAGTTTATGTGTTTACGTAAAGGATGGGCGTATTCACTAGCCCTGTTCCAGTGTTTCTACCGATTGGCCGCCGGGGCGAACCATTTTCACCACTTCCAAACTCAGTGGGCCAAGTTCGAGGAATGGAGGGGCTAGGCTTGGAACTGGAATGCTCATTTCTATCTGGTGGACGAATTTCGTTCTACCAACTCCAACTACAAGAAGTTTTACTTCTTTTATAAGGGTAGTGTATCATGGGAGCTCTTTCAGTCGGAAAGGGATACATACTCCTCTAAGCTTCAGAGAGTTATCGGGGAGCGATCAGAACGCCATCGACGATTTCTTTTGACTTCACAGGCAGCCAGAATTCTATTCGATCCGCTCGGTGGGGGAAACTTCAGAGTCAAGGCTTATGCTGGCGGGCATTCATCAGTCCGCACCTGTCTCTATAGATTGGGTAAATTTCTGACTCTTTTTTCCTTTGTTGGTGTAGGCATTCAGGGACCTAAACTCATTGGTATGTTTTCGAAGCAGGCTAAAACGAGAATATCTGCTGCTCAGACCCTTGGTGTCGCAACTGGCTCTTCCAAGAATCCCTTCGGGGAGTATTGCCCCTTGGTGGGTTTATTCCAATCTCCCAAGGCGGTGAACCCCACCGGCATCTGGGGCCCTTGGGGAAATCTCCAGAAGGTGGAGATTTCCGACCACCTGACACTACGGGGTAACCCAGACCTCTGCATGCATCTCCTCGAGGGGATTGTTTCTCCTCGTGATAGGGCGATAGTCCCCTCCGGGTTGACCAGCATCGAAGGGGTCTTGAGTTCGCATTTCGAGCGGATTGCCCTAGTGAGTCCTTCTTCATATAATTTATCCTTAAATCAGTTTTTGACCTCTCCTTGATCTGATTGTACTTTTGCACCCTTTTTCCTGTTGTCAGCTCGTCCGCAAGGCGTTGGCGATCGGTCGGATTATAGGGGAGCTCACTGATAAGCAGACTGACCTGCTTATCGAGATGGAGCAGTACCGGAGCCTGGGGTTCACTCTTGACCATATGAAGGGTTTGAAGGAGACGGCTGAGGCGGCTACTCAGCTGGTGCAGCATGCTCGCCACGAGTACATCGAGAAGGAGAAGAGGCTTATCGACTCCGTGAAGGAGAAGGAGGATCAGATGGTCATGGCCAATGACAGATGGGTGAAAAGTGAGCTCTAGCTCAAGGCGACCGACAAATACTCTGCTGAGGTGGAGGCAGCAAATGCTGACCTTAAGGCCCAGCTGAAAGAGTTTGAGGATCAAATAGAGGCCATAGAGGCAGAGAGGCAGCAGCTCACCGCACAGCTGAAGGCTGTCCTTGTCCTATCCCCTAGAGCGTGGTCGAGCACTTTAAAAAGTCTATAGACTTCTCCGACTGCGGCTAAGAGGTGATGAAGGTCGAGGTGGCTGCCTACCTCCAGGTCCTGGTCGACGAATTCAGGGGATTGACCCGAATTTTCTTCTCCGGGAGGTGAAGTCTTTCCAGGACTTCATCTAGGGTGGCTACTCTAAGGAGGTTCCTGCTCATGTTGGCGAGGAGATTGCCCCCGAGGCCGATAAGGAAGATGCTGCCCGTGAAGAGCCCAAATCCTGAAGTCCCGAGCTCCCCAAGCGACCATATCTCCCGTCCTTCCTTTTTTTTTTAATGATAATCACTTTTGTTTCCCCTTTGTTTTTTGGGAAAGTTTGTAATTATTTTTGATATCAGACTCGGTTATTATTATTTTAATAATATTGAATGTTTTTATACTCATAAGCCTTTGCCTTTATTTGACTTTGAATGTGTTGGCTTTTCTTCTAATGTCTTTCTTGTCTCAATGCTTTTGGAAGTTTTACCATACTTGTTTTCAACTTCTCTTTACTTTATGATAGTCTTGCCATATAGGGTCTTGGACTTTTCCTTAGGCTCTAGAAGGACAAATAATAATTATTTATAGATCCATCTGTTCCTTCGCCAAGTTATCTTAAGGGAACTGTTGTTCGAGGATAATACCTTTAAGAAAAACTATCATCCTTTAGGGATGTGTTCGTCTTTTTAAGGTTTTAACCCTTTGGAGTGTTCGCCTAATCATAGGAAACTGTTACTCGAGGCTCGTTCATATTTTAGTAAGTGATCCACTTAGGTTCGTTCACCCACTTTCTTGTGTTTGTTTCGCAAAAGAACTATTACCCTTGATATGGATTCGTTCACTTTTGATATCCAGTCTTAATTTTTGCCCAACTTATAAGGAAACGACTTCCTTAACGGACCGCTCGCCTTCTATATCAGGACTTCTGCCTGATTGTAATATCAGGTCTTTTACCCAACTTTTACCTTAGGTCTTTTTCACCTGATTTTGTTATTAGGTATTTTGCCTAACTTTTGGCGTCAGGTCTTTCGCCTGATTTTGTTATCAGGTCTTTTGCCTAACTTTGGCGTTAGGTCTTTCGCCCGATTTTATTATTAGGTCTTTTGCCTAACTTTGTCGTTAGGTCTTTCGCCTGATTTTGTTATCAGTTTTTTTGCCTAACTTTGGCGTTAGGTCTTTCGCCTGATTTTGTTATCAGGTCTTTTGCCTAACTTTGGCATCAGGTGTTTCACCTAAATTTGACTTTAGGTCTCTCGCCCAATTTTGATATCGGGTATTTTGCCTAACTTTTACATCAGGTCTTTCGCCTAAATTTGACTTTAGGTCTTTCGTCCAATTTTGATATCGGGTCTTTTGCCTAACTTTTACATCAGGTCTTTCGCCTAAATTTGACTTTAGGCCTTTTGCCCAATTTTTATATCGGGTCTTTTGCCTACCTTTGGCGTTAGGTCTTTTGCCTAAATTTGTTATGAGGTCTTTTGTCTAACTTTGGCGTTAGGTCTTTCACCCAATTTTGATATCAGGTCTTTTTTCCTTTGTTTTTGTTTAAGTGGCCATGCTTTCTGAAGGAATGATTTCTTTTATAGACATAACATTTTGATTACAAGCTATGCATAAAACCTCCTTAAATGTTCAGAGTAAAATGGACGAGGTAGCCTTACACCATCTGTGGTTTCCAAGTAGTAAGATCCTCGGGCGGCAATCTCTACTACTTTGTATGGACCTTCCTACTTAGCTGAAAGCTTGTTCTGACTGACTAGTCTTGTAAATTCATTCCTTCGCATAACCATCTCCCCCACAAAAAATTGGCGAGCGATGACTTTTCTGTTGAAGTATCGGGCAGTCACATTTTAGCTACACGTCCATCATTGGTATAGGGTCATATCATTAGGTTAGGGCATGATTCATATCTCAGTGGCATGTTAAGAATGCAGCGTGCATCCGTGTCGTTGATGATGCCCGAAGGATTTCCTCATCCCAAGTTCTATTCGTCCCAAATAGTTCATGAATAATCGTGTTCGGTGGTTGACCTCCCTCACTTGGCCATTCCACTCTGAAATCTGGCTACGTCACAACCCACAACCCACGGGTCCTCAAAGATTCTCAACCAAATTGATTCAACTTTGAAGATATATTGATTTAGATCATGTCAAATGTTGGTCGACATTACACATTCATCAGTGTAAAAAATAAAGTGACGGCAAAATTTAACACTAAATGTATCTTATAACAATGGTAAACATATTGTGCCTAATAAGTAATAATAACGTCAACAAAAATTGTCGACACAATATACCTATATTTAACTACAACTGTTAGCGTCAATACGGAAGTTTCGTTGCTGTTGCAACAGATTCATGTAGTGACTCAAAATTAAATTGGGAAAGAACTCTAAGTTCTCCTAAAGTTAAAATCAGGCATACTCAATAACACGATTCACGGGTAGACCTATATATATTAAAATTCTTAATAAGTTATCATAAATCTTACAATTCAGATAAATGGAAAATAAATTTAATATATTATTGATTTTTTCAAATTTGGACAAATTTTCAATTAGGATTGATTAATTTTGAATGACATTTGTGTGCAACTGAAAGTGATTTTTTTCTGTGTGATATTAGAGTTGTAATAGAACTGTGCACCTAATATAATTTTTCTGGGACGGTGGAAAAATTCCAAAATTTATTGCTTCAGCTTACATAATTCCAACCAAACACAACACCGCAAAAGACTTTTAGTTTTAACTTTTGACTTGAACAGAGACGTTAGTCAGAGTAAACCAATCACGTGTTTGCCCATAATTGACTAAGTTGGATCGACATGTGTGGTCGCGTAAGAACACATATTATCCATAACACACTCTATGATAAATAATCATCACGTGTAATGTTATTTTGTTGTAACCTGTCTGGACATATTTATTACATTGTTTCTTCTACTCATCCTTAGAGTCTATCTCATTGTGAATATGTGTTTTTCTCCGACCACGTTTGTACATTAACATTTGAGGATCACATTTAACTACTGCTCCACTCCATCAGGGCCACCATTGTTCGTTTATGAGCGAGTGAAATTTTGATCGGTAAGTTCGCATGTAAGCTTCTAGGCCGCCACAAAATCGTTAAACAAATGAATTATAATCCATGTTGGCTACAATTATGGTGGTCATATCATATGATCAAGGACAATGAAATTGTCCATTCTCCACAATCGTATATCTTGTGTACGAGGTGTTCTGTTTAGTGTCGCCGTTCACCGCGGCATAACTTAGTATTCATCCCCCTACGTGTACATAGTTGTCTCCATCTTACAAAAACGTCTACCTCAGTTGACTCGATCATATTTTGGACCTTCTTTTGAAAAGTCATTGCCCATATACCTCCCTCTTATATTGCGCCCGACGATCAACATAGTAAGCGTTTACTCTAGAAAATATTAGTTCTATCATCTTTGTCACCGGTAATGATTGTGATCTTCTTAACACTTTATTAAACACTTCTAAATTGATTCTTTGTCACGACGCCATATAAAAACCGTCGCATCATACACTTGTAACAATTACAAGAAATCATCACTATAAGGTAGTCATCTTTTAAATTGACCATCGTTCAAGGTGGTGAATGCTTTGAATCATCTATCGAACGTATTCGTAAAAGTTCTCCATGTTATTTCAGATAACTTAATCTTCAGGTGTGAATCCGTAAAATGACTATTAAAATTGCTTGTCATAGAACACACAATATCGATGGATACCCTAGGATTTTGGTAATACTTTTGTGCCCGCAATTTTAATACCATCATGACAATACAAAGTTATATACTCTTTCCGTTGATCCATTATCACTTTATAAGAGACACTTTAAGAACCCTATCTAGTTATCAACACTCTTGGAGTTTGCGAAAGCATAACACAAATGAAAACTTTGGTTAGCCTCAGCATGTATAACTGTATTAAGGAACTTTCTGATACATTTTTAGTGTGTGGCATCAATACTAATCAACGGTGGATAGTGCGGAAAACTCTGAATCAAAGCACAGAATATTCTAAACCACTTTCCGAATACGACTTAATCTTTAGTATGTGACCCCTTCCACTCATAATAAAAAATTGTTCTCGGATTCAATTCATGTAAGGTGACCCTCAAATATCTGAGATACACTCTCCTATGTCCCAAATATTTATTTGGTAACGTTTTATTTTGCATAGAACGTTTGTAATAGGACACTTTATGGACAAATTTGTCCTTCACCATCATCTACCAATTGTAAATTTTTATCCCAATGTGATTATCCAGATAAGGATAAGTGAACTATGATGTTACATTGGAATCAAATTGTTTATGCCTCATGATATCACCTGTGTCCGTGCATGATTCGGGGAAGGCCACATTTTGTGATCTTTGAATGACTAGCTATTTTTTTATTCCAGTAGATCCTCGTAGCGACCATTCACAGGTTTCTTCACTCACATGACTACACTTGAATTTCACCATTATTTTCATTGATTTGTTAGCAATAGCAATATTCCAGAATATTATATTTCCATATATATGTAATCTGAACAAGGAAGGCACAATTATACACATGCTAGACTAGGAAATACTGTAAATCACCTAATTTAGATTATTACCTTTCTTAGCTTGTAATCAGTTGTATACATACCTGCAGTGTTAGTGTTGAGAATATACAAGAAAACTATTCAGTAAATTTCGGTTCTATTCAGTAAATTCTGGTTTTGATATTACACATGGTATCAGAGCGAGATCCTTAATCCGTTCATCATCTACCCACAAACCTACCCACAAATCCAACTATGTCCGACAGTGAGAGTAACTCACAGAACCCTATCGGTTCAGGCATCAGCCGAGATGATCTGACCGACCAAATCGCAAGCATCCTCAGATCGGGGATAGATTTCAATCAGCCACGACAGCCAAAAGAATTGACCGAAACAATCATGGTGGGCACAAAACCGAACGGCCACAACTACAATCTGTGGGCCCGAATGATGGATGTAGCAATTGGAGGGAAGGGACGACTCTACCACCTCACGGGGGAACCAGCCCCTCCGCAACCAGCTGAACCGGGGTATCTCCGATGGAGACAAGACGATTTAGTCGTTTTTTCATGGATTTTGCAAAACGTTGAATCTCAGCTTGCTAACAACATAGCTCATTATCAAACATCGAGAGATTTGTGGAATGCACTGCAGGTTACATACAGTAGTGAACGGGACTCGCTACAAGTCTTCGATTTACACAACAGGGCAGCTAAATCGACACAAGGAAACCAGACTCTCGAAGAATTCTGGTTACGAATGCAAGCAGTTTGGGGGGAAATTGAAGCCCGAAGGCCAAATCCCATGGTCTGCAGCCGAGATATCACCCTATTCAACGATCTCTGGAACGAGACCAAGGTGTACCAATTCCTAGGGGGTATCAACGAACAATTCGACAACGTGAAGCGAGACATACTTTGGGGAGAGACGTTGCCCTCAGTGGAAGCTGCATACGCAGCTGTTCGGAAGGAAGCCGCCAGGCTCCACATTCTGGGAGCGGCAACGAACACGTCCGAACCATCATTGGGCGTAGGCGAGGGGCTGGCCACGATTGGTGGCCGATCGGACACAGGGGCTCAAGCAAATGCAGCAAGAGGATTCAGGCCGGGACAGAAGCGGTCAGATCCGACCAGCAAAGCCGGCGATTCATCATTCCGCGGGGACAAATCTAGACTCAAGTGTTCGCACTGTGGAATGGGCAATCATACTAAGGAAACGTGCTTTAAATTGGTCGGCTATCCCGAGTGGTGGGAGGACAACCACAAACCGAAGGAGAAGCGGGTCTCCGCCGTGGCAAACAATGTAACAATCGGAGCAGAGACGGCGGCGGGCGGCCACGAGACCGCCGACGCCAGCTACGCCTTTCACGTGCAATTCGGGGAACAAGGTGGAAGTCATACCTCGGGGTCTCAGACCGGCGGAGCTTACCTGGCCACGGGAGAGGCCAATCCGAGCAGAACGGGCGGAGGAGGCGCAAACCCTAGAACGGGCGAAGGAGGCGTTGCGGCTGTGTCATTTCCCCAACAGCTGCAAATGAATCCAAGGGAACCGAACCCTAGAGGTAACGGGTTTGAGTATTTACACTCAAACCCTCCGAAATTTGCAAATTCTGTTTTTGCCCCGCGCCGAGAAATGCTAGGTCCTGAAGTTTTTAAAATGCCTGAATTAGTCCCTGAAGTTTATAAAGTCGGATATTCAGTAGAAAGGAAGAATGATCGATGGATATTTGATTGTGGTGCGACTGATAGTATGACATTTGATGCTCGGGATTTATGTGATATAGTAGAATCTCGAATTAAGTATATTAACACGGCTAATGGTGGGGTGGCAGCAGTAATAGGAATGGGCACATTAGAAATATCGACTAATCTTAAGATTTCTAATTGCTTATTGCTACCGACATTATCAAATAAGTTGCTATCTGTATCACAAGTGACGAAGGAGTTGAATTGTGCAATGATAATGAACCCAAAGTTTTGCATGCTGCAGGATATCCGGACGGGGACGATCATTGGGCGTGGCACTGAGCAAGCTGGACTGTACTATGTGGATGAGGTTGTTCACAAAGGATCGGTGTTGCTGGCTCATGGATCGACAGAGGAAGAATTATGGCTCTGGCACAGGCGGTTAGGTCATCCTTCACTTGGTTATCTCAAACTTTTGTTTCCAAAATTGTTTCTCAATAAATCAAGACCGTTAGATTGTGAAACTTGCATTTTAGCAAAAAGCCATAGACAGTCGTTTAAATCCAATAATACTCGGCTAAATTCTATATTCTCATTAGTACACTCTGATGTTTGGGGTCCTGCACCTGTTTCTGGAGCCCATGGTCTCAAGTATTTTGTTATATTCGTTGATGATTGCACTCGTATGACTTGGACCTATTTCCTCAAAAATAAATCTGAAGTGTTCGAAAAATTCGTGCATTTTTTCCATATGATTCAAAATCAGTTCCAGAAAACCATTCAAACCCTGAGGTCAGACAATGGGGGAGAATTCGTCAACACTCAAATGAAGAATTTCTTTCTTGAAAAAGGAATTATTCAACAAACATCATGCCCCTATACCCCTGAGCAAAATGGAGTCGCAGAAAGAAAAAACCGGATTCTATTAGAAATGACCCGATCCATTTTATTTGAATCAAAAGTACCAAAATCTTTCTGGCCTGAAGCTGTGGCAACCGCAACCTAACTCCTCAACCGACTACCAACAAAAATCCTCAGCCTCAAAACTCCACTACAATTCCTAGAATCTCATAGCAGATTACCTCCGACACTCAGCCTTCCTCCTAGAGTGTTTGGTTGTTCTGTTTTCGTCCATATACCCAAAATCAACCGCACCAAACTAGATCCGTGTGCGGTAAAATGCGTTTTTCTCGGATATGGAGTCAACCAAAAAGGGTACCGCTGCTATGATCCAAAAAGGGGTCACATGTTCACCACAATGAATTGTGATTTCCTTGAATCTGAGTTTTATTATTCCCAATCTAGTGATCAGGGGGCAACAATCACAACAGATTCGCTAGATTGGGTTGGCCAGCCATATCTGTCTTATGTCGGTCCTCCAGAGTCAGTTAGCCATCCTACCGGACCGACCACTGACACAGTAGTACATGACAGCGAGCAAGATGGCATGACCCCCGATCCGTCTCCTAAGGTATCTGAGGTAAGCAATTCTTCACAGTCTTCCCAGCCTTTTCATGATGAAAGTCTATATCCTATTATACCAGAAGCAGGAGGTCAGGCAGAAACCGAAGCAACAGGGGAGAGGGGGAGATATGTACTACCTCCGAGGTCAAATCGGGGCAAGCCACCAAAAAGGTACACACCAGATAAGGAAACCAGAGAAGCTGTGTATCCAGTGGCAAATGTCATGAAAGGAAGAATAAGAAAACAGGCTAAGGCGTTCATCAAGGCTATATATTCAGGGAGCGTTCCAAACTCTGTAAAGGAGGCACAACAATCCGAGATATGGACACAGGCTATGGATACGGAGATGGAGGCTCTTATGAAGAATAAGACATGGGAGCTCTGGCGGTTGCCTACCGGGAAGAAGGCCGTAGGGTGCAGGTGGGTATACACCGTCAAGTACAAGCCTGATGGTACAATTGAGAGGCACAAAGCAAGGCTAGTAGCAAAAGGGTACACGCAGACCTACGGAATAGATTAATCAGAGACATTCTCCCCGGTTGCCAAGATGAACACAATCTGAGTCCTGCTATCTATAGCTGCAAATAAAGGTTGGCCACTTCGACAGTTCGATGTGAAGAATGCATTCCTGCATGGAGATTTACAAGAAGAAGTGTATATGGAGATCCCACCTGGGTATGAGAAGGAGACAAATCAAGGAAACGTCTGCAGATTAAAGAAGGCGTTGTACGGACTAAAGCAATCCCCAAGAGCCTGGTTCAGACGATTCACGGTAGCTATGCGAAAGTATGGGTATACACAGAGCAACTCTGATCATACCCTATTCCTAAAGAAGACAGATAGGGGCATGACATGTCTAATTATATACGTAGATGACATGGTCATTACGGGAGACGATGAAGATGAGATGAGAAATTTGCGAAGAAGTCTGTTTATGGAGTTTGAAATGAAGGACTTGGGAGACTTAAAGTACTTTCTCGGTATTGAAGTGTTGAGATCAAAACAAGGAATCTTCATCTCCCAGCGAAAATACATACTAGATCTACTCATAGGTACAGGGATGCTAGGATGTAAACCTGCGGAGACGCCTATGGTTGTAAACCATGGCCTACAAATAAAGGAGGATGGAATGCCAACGGACAAGGAAGAATACCAACGGCTAGTAGGTAAACTTATATACCTATCCCACACTCGCCCTGATATTGCATACGCAGTTGGTGTAGTAAGTCAGTTTATGCACCAGCCTCAACATGATCACATGGAAGCCGCATGGAGAATTGTTCGGTATCTGAAGGGTACTTCAGGGCATGGAGTGCTATTTAAGAACAATGGACATTTGAAGATCAAAGGATATACAGACGCAGACTGGGCAGGAAATCCTAATGATCGGAAGTCCACGGCAGGATATTTCACTTTTGTGGGAGACAACCTTGTTACATGGCGAAGTAAGAAACAGAAGGTCGTAGCTCTCTCCAGCGCCGAAGCAGAATTCAGAGGGATTGCAAGAGGGATCAAGGAGATTCTTTGGCTGACACAGCTACTAACGGAAATCGGTTTTCCTCCGACAGAGGCGTGTGAACTTATGTGCGACAACAAAGCTGCAATAAGCATCTCCGAGAACCCAGTCCAGCATGACAGAACTAAACATGTGGAAGTAGACAGACACTTCATAAAGGAGAAACTCGAAGGTGAAGTCATCTCATTGCCTTTTGTTCGTTCAGAAGACCAGCTTGCGGATATTCTCACTAAAGCAGTTAATGGAAGGATATTTCGGGAAACTCGTTTCAAGTTGAATATCAGCGACCCGACTACTCAACTTGAGGGGGAGTGTTAGCAATAGCAATATTCCAGAATATTATATTTCCATATATATGTAATCTGAACAAGGAAGGCACAATTATACACATGCTAGACTAGGAAATACTGTAAATCACCTAATTTAGATTATTACATTTCTTAGCTTGTAATCAGTTGTATACATACCTGCAGTGTTAGTGTTGAGAATATACAAGAAAACTATTCAGTAAATTTCGGTTCTATTCAGTAAATTCTGGTTTTGATATTACAACATGATTCTCATTTTAACACTCTTGAGAATTTTTTAGATGCCACAATTTCACTTCATGTTTCAATGCTTCCTTATTTCAAAAAGATAACCCCTTTAAAAATGCTCTTAAACATGAGATTATTGTCATCGATTGACCTTGCAATCATTATTATATAACATACATGTCCAATCCCCCGAAAAAACTTTGGAGAGAAATTCGTAAAATTAACTGATCGTGCACAACTAGAACATACAATTTACACAATTGACTTAACTCGTTACATCATCGTCGTCGTCATGACCAAATGATGATAATGCATTCACATTGAGGATAAGAGTATGATTTTCTCTTTCAAAATAATCTTCTCATTAGAATCCACTCCATGCTCTTCACCTTCGTCATTTTAATTGTTTTGATCTACTTCAATTCATAATAGGGTTGATTGCACCAATTTTTCTTGAATGACCTTTCCAAACACTCGATGTTAACCTAGATGAGACTTGTTCGAGATCGTGAAAGGTGGCACATCAGGTGAGCAGTTTCGGATATGGAAGGTCACAAAATTTCCCAAAAAGACTCCAATGCAACTATAATATACAAATAAATAAAATAGTTACAACATAATATTTTCTGAAATGTTCATCAATCAATATATTTTATATTGTGAAATATATTCGAATATATATGTTTCTTATTTGTAAAAAACCAAGAATACTCATAAATTTGTATATACAGGGTTGTTTGTGCCAATGTATTAAAGAGGAAGAAAAAAAGTAAAAATAAAAGAAGACCTTCATCCGTGTCTTTTGACATAATAACAATGTTGTCATTCTTTAGTGGGATTCGAGCATATTTACAAATGTGTTTTCTTGATTGATTTTTCGATATTAAGTTCCATTGCAGGTATGTATAATCAAAACGTGCATGATATAAAATTAGCAAATTAAGTGATTGAGTACCAAAATGATAAAATTTTGACCTCATGACTTAAATCGTTATAAAATACCCTAATCTTAATCTCTAAGTGATGACTGATTCAAGACCTAGATTTTTATGGCTCATATTTTCCTAGGCATTAAGGTTTCTAGTACGGCAGGGGAATTTTTTTTCTAGGTCGAACACCCCAAAAAACTACTCTAGACTGTTCTAAATTGAACGTTTTGAATTCAAGACTAATTACCAATTAGACTGAGTCTGACCCAATTTTACTACCCCAAATTTTGTTATATTTGTGATATTGTGTAATATTTGGAACTTCGTATTGTGTTGTATTAATACAATTAATTATCTGAAGGTTTAGGTATTGAAACTTTGTAGTAATTGAAGTTTAGGATAAAAATCAATTGCATCAAGTTTTTATACATTTTGGGTTAGTGACCTAATAATATAAATAAATTTTGGGTTGAAACTGCTCTGAGTCACACAAGCTTGCCTCAAACTTTTTTTTTTATATAGTGAACTAAGTTTTGATCTTGACCTCATAAATATTAAGCTTGAAATTTCAATCTTGGACATTTTTTAATTGTGTGTGGTGGTGGGTGGGTGGGGGGTGGGGGGGGTGGGGGGGGGGGGGGGGGGGGGGGGGGGGTGTCAACCGTTGTTTCTAGTTTTCCCTTATTAACTAGTGATGACTCCAAAATGTATACCTTTGTCTTTGCATGTTTTTTTCAATTAACCCCTAAAAAATATGTGCATATGGTAGGAGCATTTTATATATTTTGTTAGAGTTGGTTAATATTACTAGGTAACTCTAAATCTTCGCAATGGTGAAACTTTATTTTTAAGTACGTGACGCATCCACTTATCATTTGATTTTATAGAGCGATTTTGAATTTACTGTGTTCTTGTTGAACTAAAATATGCAAAAAAATGGACCACGTACTAGAAAACATTCGCAGCGGATTCTAATGAGTAGAACTTGAGAGAAGAAGAGTCATAATCAATGCTCATAGAATCTATATGCAAATATGCTTTCAAAGGCAATGCAACAACTTGTGATAATGTGGAAGGTGTGAAGTTATTTAAAACAAGAATAAGTTATATGCTAAAAGTATAATGTATAAGTGTTGGATGAAATAGAATGAGTTGTGTGTGTAAAATAATGAAGTGACGGTTGCACTTGCTCAAGTTCGTCTCTACTGACATGAGAAAAACTCGTATATATATAACTCTCACTTTAAATATGATATTGAGAAAACTTATTTATATAACTCACTTGGTTGGTGGTGCTTGTTGTTGTTAGTGTTGACAAATGACTTTACTCCTAATTATACTAATTTAGAGAAAACTTTAGATCCTATAAACAATCTAAATCCTAAAGTTTCTAGAAAAATTGAAATGTGAACACACATCTTAGAAACTCTAAAGAACTATCTAGAAGTCGATTAAGTCCTACAATTATTTAGAATCCTTGATAGATACAAATATCTGTTCTTACTAAACCATTCATTTTGGCTCAACTCTTGATCCATAAAGTTTTAGTAAATCTTTGGTCATGAAGTTAATGTTGACTTCAATACTCCCCCTCAACATTGTCTTCCCTCCACATTTCTTTTTGTCAATATTTTCATCTTAGTTCTAATAGAGTCGTCATTCCTTGACTCGAGAATTTCTGATCATCCGTCTCTCGAAATTCTTATTCCTCTAACGTTCTTGGCTCTACATTCCATTAACCTTTTCTGTCTCCGAAATTCTTCATTTGACTTTCCTTGGATATTTCTCTTTTCCTCGATCAAATACCAATTTTTTAGCAAACGGCAAAGTATCTCATCTATACTTCTATTTCGGTAGCACCAACACCGTTTTGAATCTTATCTTCCTAATGAGATTACAATTTCTTTTCTAGATAGAATCTATCTTGCATTGAATCAAGAATAAGTAGTGATATTTTTGGGTCAATTACCAAAAAGCAATACAAATTTTGATGAAAATACAAACAACTAACCGAACTTTGTTTTTACAAATTAAACTTAGAAAAATTAACAATAAACAAACCTAGCTTATTGCAGTTATGTTTGGACGGATTTTTCTAATATGGACAGAGTGATTTATTCGATTCCATCTATGATCTTGTTGTTGCACTTATAATTAGACAAATCACTTCGTCGAAATTAGAAAAATTCCTCCAAACATAATGACAAATTTTAGGTAGATTTGTTGAATGCTAACTTTATTAAGTTTGATTTGTTGTTTGTCATAAAAAGAAGTTCGGTTTGCTTTCTGATAATTAAACCAGTTTTTTTTATCCTGATAGCGAGATGAATTAATGATTGATCTTGCCGATCCAGAATTCACCATTGTTGTATCATCGACTTCTACATGGATATCTCCGCTTGGATTCAAACTCTCCCTTTTTCATGAATCTTCTCTGAAACGGTTTCCTTATTTAAGGCCGAGACGAGATTCTATGCATTTTAGTCAGTTGAGTTGGTTCACAAATATACCCTCATGAGCATGCACAAGACTCAAATCTCTCATGATGTTCTTTTAAAAAAGATAGCTTAGAGAGAATTCAAATTATAATGGCAGTATCTACTCTACCACAAACATGTTTCAATAAAGGCTACTTTCATGACATGACAAGCATGACCACAAGAAATTGAAACACACTCTTTCTTCATGCCAACACATGTAATTTCATTGTAGGCGACACCATAATATTCTACATGCTCCATTATGAAAGATTAGGCAATTTCCATTGTTAATCATTCAACCTTGGCAATTTCTGATCCAATTTAGACACATAAAGAACATTATGGATGGATTTAGTACATTTACGAGTTTGAACAATTACAGTTCCTTTTCATGAGGAATTGACAATTCTATTTCCAATTTTATTTGGGACATTAATGCACGAATCCATTTGGAAGAACACCTTGGAATTGTCTAACATGGTTCATTCTCAAATTTTCATACTCCTTTTCTTGCGGTTTGAAGTTTGATCGTGTGTACTTCTCCATTCTTAAAACTCATTTAGGAAGATATACAAACCTGATTTATTGTTGTGGTTCCAACGGTCCTAAAAAATTGGTTCCGGTAAAAACGAACAGGATGATAGTAATTGCCGTGACATTTTTCAACATATACTTATTTAGACTTTTTAATTTGGGCACATCGACTTCTTCTTCATCGACCACATTCTCCTAATCCATTATAATTGCTACCAAAAATCGTTCGTCATCGGAGACGCTAGTATCTTTATAATTAAAAAAATCATAATTCTCTCCTAAAAAAAATAGGAGAGATGAAAGATAGAAATTTGATGAAAACATGCTTCGTTTTTTTCTTTTACAAAATTAATTTGATACCATGGTTATAAATATTTAATTAAAATATAATCCTAAGTTAGTGGAATTAACTTAACCAATGAATTTGTAAAGATAAAATTTATAAAGGATGGTGATTAAGAAATGGACATGAAAGAGTGATGATTGGCTACAATATCTCTGTTGATTAGCTCTTCTCATACATTAATATATATATAGTTATACATACATTCATATAAGAATATGGGTTCCATACAATCATATAAGGATATGGGTTCCATTTTTTGTTTTTTTGTATGATGGGACGTACAAAGTCAAAAGGTAATATTCCCATCTTTCACCATACAATAAGTTTAATAATAAACACATTTACCAACAACATAATTTGTCAACAATATAATTAGTAAAAGTTTCATAAGTCAACCGATTATGAATGACAAGTCCCCACCAGTTGTCGGGTGCACCTCTGTGTGAATTTTTGACAATGTGTTGATGATGGATTGCTTCGCCACAGATGTCTGTTGCTGCAGGGGACTGTCGTGGTGGAAGCAATGGATCCGTCGTCTTGGTAGACCAATATTGTCTCGCTCAAAGATAGTATTGCATATTTGAATGAGCAAAAGCAAGGTCCATGTGATTGATTATATATTGGTGCACTACAGATATCGCAATCTATCTTGTGGGCACACCCGATCTTCCTTATAGATTAGATGCCAAGTTTGGTGTCTATAGGATCTTTGTCTCTTCAATCGATTGAAGCCTCACATCGACCAACATGTCTACCCATATACATACCATCGGGGTGTAAAGTATACCAGCATCCTCTTAAAGGACATGACAAGTACCAACGAAAGGTCGATGATTTCTCAAATTGTCTAATTCTTCCAATGAAATACATACATTTGTTTGCCATTCTTTATAATCGGAAAATGGTGCGATTTCAGGCTGCTTTATGGCAACCATAGAGGTTTGGTGGCAACATGCAGTAAAATAGGAAATACATATTACTACTACAACAATGGTCCAAAATCTTGTACATCAACCATACAACATCACGGGTCACAGCTTCAAACCACCAGATTGAAGAAACATGAGATACATCTTCGGATCTTTGACATTTGCAATTGAAGTAAGCTGGATATCTGATTCAGGGCAAACAAAAAGTAAATGAAGAACGCTGTCTTGACAAAGCCCCAATGCGAACCTAACACCAGCACAAGAAGTAGCAACATCGGATATAAATCCGATATTGCTCTATCTATATTTTGGAAATGTTAACATTTGGGTGATCTAATGCCTACGGACATTATCACTTTTGTTAAATAATAGTATATACACTAACCTCCAGAGAAACAGCATGGGCGTTAGCATGATGGTGCTGATCAAGCAGCACAAATTCTTCAATCCACATAGATAATGCCATCATCATCATCATAATCAAGGTCGATGTCATCACCCTCCGTGTCTTGGTCGCCTTGGGAACGGTTAGACAAATCAAACTCTTCATCTTCATTTGCCATCCCCTCTTTCTCGGCCTTTAGCCTATCTAAGATTGCAATCACCTGGAAGGATTCATCCCACAGATGAAAGAATACATAAGAATTAATTTGAAATCATCAAGAAATCATTTAACTCACAAATACATCCATAAGCCCTAGGCAGCTGCTGGGATATCTATCCCAGGGATATGCTATTGGTATGCTTAGATTTCAAATACATCATATAACTTGCAAGTGACATTTTGCATGAGATGACATGATAATTACAACTTGGATATCTCTATGAACAAGTGACAAGCATGAGCATGATTTTTAATGGAGTACAAGTGTTTTTTACCCTGCTTCCTCGCTCCAAAGACTCATCTTCTATAAAACGTATTTCAGGAGTCAGACGCAGCTTCATACGCCTCCCAAGTTCACTCCGTACATACTTCGACTTAGATTTTAACCCAGCAACGGCAACATCTCTTCCTCTTTCATCGCCAAAAACAGATACGTAAACTTTAACCACCTAGACAAGCACACAACAACTAGAAGTTAGACTGATACTGACAACAAAGAAACGAAGACAACAATCTATAGTAAATCTTCCATTAAAAGCCAATAAATATATAGCCCTTATTACATCAAGAAAACTAATTTCGGATATATAGTTTTTGCAAAGATTAATAAACTGCAGTAACCAAAAATAAAAGAGAGAGAGAGGGGTAAACCCGAACCACTACAGGAACTTCAGAATAAAAGTAAAGATTTCTATCTAGAGTGAGAAAATGACTTTTTAGATATTGAGCTCCCAATCAAGTAGAGCACAAATAGAATCAGTATTCAGTAACATAAGTTGACCAGATAGATGCCTAGACAGGAGTATAGACCCCGTGCACCTTAACTATAGCTTCGCAGTGACAACCTTGATCGAATGTGTAGGATAGGTGGGAGGTGGTGAGACACAACGACTAATCCTGAAAGACCACTCTTTCGTCTAAGGATGCCTAACTGCCACACCGAGAATTCGGGTGGGGGTGGGGGCACTTCCTACATTCAGAACAGCTTTTCCATAGAAAAGAATATCCACAGACTCTTTTTAATTTCAAGGAAGAACTTAAAAGATAATTTATTCACATAAATTCTTTCTGGCTTATGCACACTTCGGTAAAGATTCCATTTGGGTAAAATCCAATGCCTATGGATTTTAATCGTAGTCTTCATCTATCTTACAGCAACAGGTATATAAGACCACCATACTCCACAATCTTAATACATGTCACCGTGAAACCCTACAAAGAAGGTTGAATATCCTTCCATATAAGGCAACCTTACAACTGCAAAATGTCATTTTGATCAAGGTAAGATATGTTGCCAGTGAGACAGGTTCTGAAAACTATTGACTTATCCGGGTGCATCACTAAACTACACACTTTCGTTTTCCTTACGTGTAACTCCCAGGCAGAGTAGCTCATTAGCCCAACCAAGTATTTATAATCTGTTATCCTTACTTGAGCCGGGAAAGGAAGAATTTAGGACTTGAACAGAGAATCCCCAGAAAACAACCAATGGTGGTATAAGGCGACGTGTTACATCATGGTAACCTTCCTCTAAAGTTCAATTACGACTGCAATTTAGCTATTCAAATTGCAAACCTCTATATGACTTCTAGCAGTATCTACATCCAAGGTGTAACCGGATAAGACAGACTAGACTAGAAGAGCAGCAGTTTGTACTGAAAAATAATAGCAACTGCAACGGTAAAGACGTAACGCACAACCAAGTACCTGTAAATCAGAAGAAACTTCGACGTCACTAATAGTGGTGAGGGAAGAGAGATACTGATCAGCTCCCAGAGCAGCCTCCGGCAAAACGGCACACTGCAAAACCTTATCAGTCAGTAACATATCCGAAAGCTCTCTCTGTATCTGCTTGGCCACCATCTTCACTCTCCTCGGGTTCGCCATGCACTTCACACTGCCAACTCTTTTCCTCAAGATAGTTGGCTGGTAACCGGGGAGTGGGATTGGCTTCACATACGACGGAATTATGATGCACAGGTGTCCTCCGCCTCCGCCATGCGGTCGCCGTAGCGACGGCTGGAGAAGGGAATGGTGGTGATTCACGATAGAGAATGGCATTTGCTGTGCTGATTGAATTGCCTTCGATTTCAGGGTTCAAACCTATCTGTTTTGGCGTTGGAGAAGAGAGGACGTAAGGATTATCATCCATTGCTCACAATCCAGGGGCAATGTGGTCATACAATACCAGGGCCTTTAACCATTCCGAATAGATTTCTGGCTAAGGAGGATACTATTTACTCTCACTTTTATTAATAAAATCTGTAACACCCATTAGTTTTTTATATATATATTTGCCCTAATTTTAAGAAATTAATTATCAAATCGACCTCATATTTTTATAATTATCAAACTACAGTTCAAAATTGTGAAGATTCATGTTTCTAGCAAATTTTGAACCTTAGACTTCGTACATACTAGTTAAAAAGTTTACAACTACACTACTAATTCGTTTTTTTATATATGTTTCAAATATAGTTATTGAAGCAATTCGTCTCATATTATTGTATTAAATGTCTCATATTTATTTAATGATGGTATTAAATATCTCATATACTCCAGATTGTTGTAAATGTAATACGAGTCTTACTAATGAAGTTAAATTCTCGCACTTGCATTGCATTTTTCAAAAAAAAAAATGTAAGTTCCGTTGATTCAATCTCCTATCCTTAACACGTTTCACGCACCATCTTTGGCAAGGATGAAAAAAATTATTGCCCTCACATTAAGGCCATACAGCCCCCTACGGTCGAAATTGCCCGAATATGGAAAGTCAGGACAAAAGGAAATCAGAAATACGTGAACAAGAAGATTGACGAGGTTCACAAGCTCGTAAACTACAAAATCAATTGGATTCTCCTTAACGCCTTGTCTGAATTATGGAATATGGAAAACACGTCTGTGTGATTAACAACAACGGAATACGTTCACAAGTTCCATTCGACACCAGCAAGTCCGTCTTCCAACACGGATCAAATAATCAGGGATAGATCTGAACCGTCATTCTAGCAATGTGGGAGCACCTTGGAAAAATGTGAGGGCAACGTAGCTAAGTTGAATGACATCCTTGAACAGTTCATACGAAGAACGAGGCAAATAAAAAGATTTTCAAAATACATGTCCTCGACCTTCGTTCGAACCAAGGAAGAAGCAACAAATGCACTCAATGAGCTACGTCGCTGTGTGAAACGTCTTAAGAACTAGACATCGATTGGCCAAATCCTTATAAAGTATTTTTGAAAAAAAAAACTTTTGTCATACATGCAATCAAAGTCTATGAATGAAATGATGGAACATGCTGAATTTTTGAAATCAATCATGCATGATCAATTGCGTATTCATCCTTCCTACTACGGTATTTTGGATTTAGGTTTTCAGATATCCATGCGACATTCGAAGACTCCAGCACCTCAAGAACACAATGAGAGAATCATCCTACTAGAACAAACCATGCACATCATGAGTTCCCGCACAGTACAGTCAATCGTTGACATGACCTCCTAGGCCAAGCGGATTTTTGCTTTTCTAAGCTCCAGACAGACGTGACTACCACAGTATCCCCTACCTCATCTTCCCGAGCAACACTACTGTTGTGGCACCTCATCAATCCATGTCAGACACTTTTGCCATCCTGAGCAAGCTCCACCTCCCACATATGGCCCTCCTGACCAGACCCACCTCCCACATATGACCTTCCCACACCGAGAAGGACAAATACACTTTTAGGATTGGGTTTTTCCTAATTTCAAAGATTATGAAGTCGCCTGTAGGAAACATTTAGCCGAAAGTTCAGGGACATTATTGTTTCCTCTCCTCGTTGTTTCATTTCCAAGCCCACCACAAGTGATCCAACTCGATGACATTGATGCTCACAATGGCTTGTCAGGCTTTTTTTCAACTGGTATCACCATTGGAGCTCTGCTTGATGAAGCTCCCTCATTCCTTTTTGATCGTCTACTCGTTAGTGGGGAACCCTTGCCGAATCTGACTCTATTTATTACAGAGAATGATTCGTTGGCCCAAACGACATTGCAATTTGGAACATAAAATAAAGCAGATACCAAATTGTATCAATTCTTGAATGCAGTGAGTGAGGAGTATGATCAGGAAAAACGAGATTTACTCCGACAAAAACCCATTACCTTAGGTTGAATCGACTTATGCAACTATCATATCAAGGAAAGGACCAGAGATAAGTAATGGGTACGACAGCAAGAAGGGACACCGAGGTTCCTATCATCAGAATTGAGTTTGTCTTCTATGTCAGACCTCTCTTAGAGAAAGTGACAATCATAGTCAAACCGACCCACGCCACTAGACCACATTCGACCACCGGAGGAGGGAATGTTGTTTTACAAAGTAAAGAAGATGAGAAAAACAACTCCCTATCGTTTGTTCGAGCTAAAGCAGAAGCGCGTTAAATAGAGCTGAAGAGATGTCGTTGTTGACACTGGGTAGACGCCATCAAGATGTCATTGTTGACACGGGGAAGACGCCGTTGTTGACTCCTGCATAAGTGTCACCATTGTTGACACGGGATAGACGCCGTTGTTGACTCCTACAGAGGAGATGTCATTGTTGACGCTCGCCATTGTTGACAACAGGAGAGACGTTGTTGTCGATGCAGAGAGACGCCATTGTTGGCGGCGTCGATCGAAAATGCTTGAAATGTAGTCACTACGGAAATTTTTGTCACAGCAAGGCGGAGTACTTCCAACTGATCAGATTCCCTGAAGGGTGGAAAAACCCATGGAGGGATAGAAACATCGACGCCAGCAACGTCGTCACCACGGGGATGAAAGCTGCAAAGAAGAGAAGTAGACCAACAATTACATTGTGTTCTTATTTGCATCATTGCGTTCAAAAAAATTTGCAATGCTCGCACCCATGAGTAAAATTTCTTCGGGAAACAAATAAACTTCCAATGGAGATCAAAATCAAAGAGGTTTCACCTTATTATTGTACAATCAAAGAATCATACGGTCAATCATGACTCACTGAGATAAAAAGATACCTGGCATACGGAGTTCCCAGAGAACGCCACAAGAAAATGACTGAATGGTCATGCGAGGAATGACTTGCAATTAATTTCCCAGGGACCCGACTATACCCATTTGAGATGCGTGAAAGCTAAAGAAGTTGAGCATCTAATGGAAGAAATTTATGAAGGTTGTTGAGGCCGACACATGAACGTGCGTGACTTATGTACTTTTGGTTCACCATGACGGTTGACTGTATAGAACATGTCTAACAATATCACTTCTGTCAAGTGTACGCGAACCAAATCCACGCCCCAGTGCACGAGCTCTATCCCATGATTTCCCCATGGTGTTTCTAAATGTGGGGCATCGATGTAATCAACATGATTTTTCCAAAGGCGTCCAACGGTCATCAATTCATATTGATTGCAATCGATTACTTCACCAAAAGATAGAGGTTGTTACCCTGGCGTCAATAACGGCAAAGACCATTGAATTTTAATCAGCGAGGACATCTTCGAGTGTCATGGGATACTGAAGTCAATCATCACCGGCAACTGTAAACACCTGATTTTGGCTCAAAATACCGTATGCGAGTAATCGAGATTGGAAAAATATATATATTTGAAAACTAAACAAAAAAATCAAAAAATTTTAATTATTTTTAAATTTTTTTAATAAATGATAAAAAATTCCAACGGGGGAAAATTTCCTCTTTTCCACCGATTTTATTTTTTATTATTAAAAAACCGTTCTTTTATTATTAACAAAAAAAAGTTTTTATTAATTAATTAAATATGTATATATTTCTCTATTAAAGAGAAGGCTTGATGAATGAATTAGGAGAAAAAATAAGAAGCTACGGTGATCTTCATGAGAATGAAGAAATGGTGAGTGAAGAAAAAAAATGAGAGAACAAAGAGTGAAAAAAAAATATCGGTGATTATCAGTCTCGGTTTCTCGTACGGTATTTTAACCTCCAATGAGTTAGGTATATTTCTCTCATATTCAAAATCATATTTGTATTTTATAAATGTGAAATAAAATTGATAGTTTATAAACATATATTATATATTTATGTATAATATCCTTGTTAATATATATATATATATATATTATATATATATATGTATAATATATATTTATATTATATTTATGTAATACTATATATTTGGGTTGGGCATGGACCGGTTTGACTCCGAACCGGTTCAGAACCGAACCTTTACCACATTTTAAAACCGGTACGGTTTACCGCTCCAGTTTTTGGCCACTCCAGATTTAGGCTGATTTACCATACCTGTTCTGAATCGGTTCAAAACCGGTTCGGCCGAACTTGTTTATACAAAAAAAAAACATTTGAGGTTCCAATCAAGTTGGGAAGAGACATAAAAGTTGAATCCATAAAAGTGCACTTGGGAAGAACATAAAAGTGCTAGATTCCTGTCACTAACCAAGGACGTGCAAAATGTTATTCACCACAGCAAATGCCTTAGATAACAAGTGATGTTTGCATCATTTCCTAAAACCACCATCCAAATCAGAGTACCAAAACGCAGAAAGCAAGAGTATGAAAAACTGAAAGGAGATGCCCTTGTTTTCAAACATGAACCTGCAATTCTGGTACAAACGCAATACAACGTCAACCACTTCCAAACATAGCACCAAGTATAATTAAAACACAAAATTACATGTTTGCATAGTAAGAACAAGTGCTGATGTGGTATTTCTTGAATTGGTTCGTTAACGAGGAAGGGAAAGGCACAGCTAGCTGCTTTCATGATCAAGTCATTAGTAAAGCATCTACTTTGCATATCTATAACTTCGAAAGCTAATAGATGGTGAAAAGCTTCTGCACTCCTTAGCTTTCAAAAGGGTCTTATCTGTGTTGGTGAAGTAATATTAAGAAACTTGCAAACATCATTGGAACTAGAACTCATACTTTAGATGCAACTAGCATGTATTCTCGAGACTGAGCTATAGATGTAGCAGAGAGAATCATCAACCATGACAAAGAGTCATGCCATAATGAAGGTTTCACCCAGTTATTAGTTTACAAAATATCTAGGGGCGATTAAATATTCTGGTAAAACAAGAAAATGTAACAAGTCACAAGCCGACACACGGAGCCTTTAGGTGTTCAGCCTTCGCAAGGCATCCTCGACAACCAAGATCTGTAGGTGTCCAACTTCTGGGAATCACAAGGTGAGGAACGTTTACACGCTTAGTCTCCACAAATCATCGTCAACAATCTGGACTTGTAGATATCCAACTTCCGAAGGTTGCTCGATAATGTTTGTCTAGTATGTAAATAATGAAGCGAGAGAAGCCAAAATCACTTGTTTGTCTTTGAACACACACTCATGAGATCACTTCCATGAGCGCGTGCTCAAAGAGAGGCAACTGTAAACACCTGATTTTTGCTCAAAATACCGTATGCGAGTAATCGAGATTGGAAAAATATATATATTTGAAAACTAAAAAAAAAAATCAAAAAATTTTAATTTATTTTTAAATTTTTTTAATAAATGATAAAAAATTCCAACGGTGGAAAAATTCCTCTTTTCCACCGATTTTATTTTTTATTATTAAAAAACCGTTCTTTTATTATTAACAAAAAAAAGTTTTTATTAATTAATTAAATATGTATATATTTCTCTATTATAGAGAAGGCTTGATGAATTAATTGGGAGAAAAAAATAGGAAGCTACGATGATCTTCATGAGAATGAAGAAATGGTGAGTGAAGAAAAAAATGAGAGAACAAAGAGTGAAAAAACAAATATCGGTGATTATCAGTCTCGGTTTCTCTTACGGTATTTTAACCTCCAATGAGTTAGGTATATTTCTCTCATATTCAAAATCATATTTGTATTTTATAAATGTGAAATAAAATTGATAGTTTATAAACATATATTATATATTTATGTATAATATCCTTGTTAATATATATATATATATATATATATATATATTATATATATATGTATAATATATATTTATATTATATTTATGTAATACTATATATTTGGGCTGGGCATGGACCGGTTCGGCTCTGAACCGGTTCAGAACCGAACCTTTACCACATTTTAAAACCGGTACGGTTTACCGCTCCAGTTTTTGGCCACTCCAGATTTAGGCTGATTTACCATACCTGTTCTGAATCGGTTCAAAACCGGTTCAGCCGAACTTGTTTATACAAAAAAAAAACAGTTGAGGTTCCAATCAAGTTGGGAAGAGACATAAAAGTTGAATCCATAAAAGTGCACTTGGGAAGAACATAAAAGTGCTAGATTCCTGTCACTAACCAAGGACGTGCAAAATGTTATTCACCACAGCAAATGTCTTAGATAACAAGTGATGTTTGCATCATTTCCTAAAACCACCATCCAAATCAGAGTATCAAAACGCAGAAAGCAAGAGTATGAAAAACTGAAAGGAGATGCCCTTGTTTTCAAACATGAACCTGCAATTCTGGTACAAACGCAATACAACGTCAACCACTTCCAAACATAGCACCAAGTATAATTAAAACACAAAATTACATGTTTGCATAGTAAGAACAAGTGTTGATGTGGTATTTCTTGAATTGGTTCGTTAACGAGGAAAGGAAAGGCACAACTAGCTGCTTTCATGATCAAGTCATTAGTAAAGCATCTACTTTGCATATCTATAACTTCGAAAGCTAATAGATGGTGAAAAGCTTCTGCACTCCTTAGCTTTCAAAAGGGTCTTATCTGTGTTGGTGATGTAATATTAAGAAACTTGCAAAGATCATTGGAACTAGAACTCATACTTTAGATGCAACTTGCATGTATTCTCGAGACTGAGCTATAGATGTAGCAGAGAGAATCATCAACCATGACAAAGAGTCATGCCATAATGAAGGTTTCACCCAGTTATTAGTTTACAAAATATCTAGGGGCGATTAAATATTCTGGTAAAACAAGAAAATGTAACAAGTCACAAGCCGACACACGGAGCCTTTAGGTGTTCAGCCTCCGCAAGGCATCCTCGACAACCAAGATCTGTAGGTGTCCAACTTATGGGAATCACAAGGTGAGGAACGTTTAGACGCTTAGTCTCCACAAATCATCGTCAACAATCTGGACTTGTAGATATCCAACTTCCGAAAGTTGCTCGATAATGTTTGTCTAGTATGTAAATAATGAAGCGAGAGAAGCCAAAATCACTTGTTTGTCTTTGAACACACACTCATGAGATCACTTCCATGAGCGCGTGCTCAAAGAGAGACAACTGTAAACACCTGATTTTGGCTCAAAATACCGTATGCGAGTAATCGAGATTGGAAAAATATATATATTTGAAAACTAAAAAAAAAAATCAAAAAATTTTAATTTATTTTTAAATTTTTTTAATAAATGATAAAAAATTCCAACGGTGGAAAAATTCCTCTTTTCCACCGATTTTATTTTTTATTATTAAAAAACCGTTCTTTTATTATTAACAAAAAAAAGTTTTTATTAATTAATTAAATATGTATATATTTCTCTATTATAGAGAAGGCTTGATGAATTAATTGGGAGAAAAAAATAGGAAGCTACGGTGATCTTCATGAGAATGAATAAATGGTGAGTGAAGAAAAAAATGAGAGAACAAAGAGTGAAAAAAAAATATCGGTGATTATCAGTCTCGGTTTCTCGTACGGTATTTTAACCTCCAATGAGTTAGGTATATTTCTCTCATATTCAAAATCATATTTGTATTTTATAAATGTGAAATAAAATTGATAGTTTATAAACATATATTATATATTTATGTATAATATCCTTGTTAATATATATATATATATTATATATATATATATATGTATAATATATATTTATATTATATTTATGTAATACTATATATTTGGGCTGGGCATGGACCGGTTCGGCTCCGAACAGGTTCAGAACCGAACCTTTACCACATTTTAAAACCGGTACGGATTACCGCTCCAGTTTTTGGCCACTCCAGATTTAGGCTGATTTACCATACCTGTTCTGAATCGGTTCAAAACCGGTTCGGCCGAACTTGTTTATACAAAAAAAAACCATTTGAGGTTCCAATCAAGTTGGGAAGAGACATAAAAGTTGAATCCATAAAAGTGCACTTGGGAAGAACATAAAAGTGCTAGATTCCTGTCACTAACCAAGGACGTGCAAAATGTTATTCACCACAGCAAATGCCTTAGATAACAAGTGATGTTTGCATCATTTCCTAAAACCACCATCCAAATCAGAGTACCAAAACGCAGAAAGCAAGAGTATGAAAAACTGAAAGGAGATGCCCTTGTTTTCAAACATGAACCTGCAATTCTGGTACAAACGCAATACAACGTCAACCACTTCCAAACATAGCACCAAGTATAATTAAAACACAAAATTACATGTTTGCATAGTAAGAACAAGTGTTGATGTGGTATTTCTTGAATTGGTTCGTTAACGAGGAAAGGAAAGGCACAACTAGCTGCTTTCATGATCAAGTCATTAGTAAAGCATCTACTTTGCATATCTATAACTTCGAAAGCTAATAGATGGTGAAAAGCTTCTGCACTCCTTAGCTTTCAAAAGGGTCTTATCTGTGTTGGTGATGTAATATTAAGAAACTTGCAAAGATCATTGGAACTAGAACTCATACTTTAGATGCAACTTGCATGTATTCTCGAGACTGAGCTATAGATGTAGCAGAGAGAATCATCAACCATGACAAAGAGTCATGCCATAATGAAGGTTTCACCCAGTTATTAGTTTACAAAATATCTAGGGGCGATTAAATATTCTGGTAAAACAAGAAAATGTAACAAGTCACAAGCCGACACACGGAGCCTTTAAGTGTTCAGCCTCCGCAAGGCATCCTCGACAACCAAGATCTGTAGGTGTCCAACTTCTGGGAATCACAAGGTGAGGAACGTTTAGACGCTTAGTCTCCACAAATCATCGTCAACAATCTGGACTTGTAGATATCCAACTTCCGAAAGTTGCTCGATAATGTTTGTCTAGTATGTAAATAATGAAGCGAGAGAAGCCAAAATCACTTGTTTGTCTTTGAACACACACTCATGAGATCACTTCCATGAGCGCGTGCTCAAAGAGAGGCAACTGTAAACACCTGATTTTGGCTCAAAATACCGTATGCGAGTAATCGAGATTGGAAAAATATATATATTTGAAAACTAAAAAAAAAAATCAAAAAATTTTAATTTATTTTTAAATTTTTTTAATAAATGATAAAAAATTCCAACGGTGGAAAATTTCCTCTTTTCCACCGATTTTATTTTTTATTATTAAAAAACCGTTCTTTTATTATTAACAAAAAAAAGTTTTTATTAATTAATTAAATATGTATATATTTCTCTATTAAAGAGAAGGCTTGATGAATGAATTGGGAGAAAAAAATAGGAAGCTACGGTGATCTTCATGAGAATGAAGAAATGGTGAGTGAAGAAAAAAATGAGAGAACAAAGAGTGAAAAAAAAATATCGGTGATTATCAGTCTCGGTTTCTCTTACGGTATTTTAACCTCCAATGAGTTAGGTATATTTCTCTCATATTCAAAATCATATTTGTATTTTATAAATGTGAAATAAAATTGATAGTTTATAAACATATATTATATATTTATGTATAATATCCTTGTTAATATATATATATATATATATATATATTATATATATATATGTATAATATATATTTATATTATATTTATGTAATACTATATATTTGGGCTGGGCATGGACCGGTTCGGCTCCGAACCGGTTCAGAACCGAACCTTTACCACATTTTAAAACCGGTACGGTTTACCGCTCCAGTTTTTGGCCACTCCAGATTTAGGCTGATTTACCATACCTGTTCTGAATCGGTTCAAAACCGGTTCGGCCGAACTTGTTTATACAAAAAAAAACCATTTGAGGTTCCAATCAAGTTGGGAAGAGACATAAAAGTTGAATCCATAAAAGTGCACTTGGGAAGAACATAAAAGTGCTAGATTCCTGTCACTAACCAAGGACGTGCAAAATGTTATTCACCACAGCAAATGCCTTAGATAACAAGTGATGTTTGCATCATTTCCTAAAACCACCATCCAAATCAGAGTACCAAAACGCAGAAAGCAAGAGTATGAAAAACTGAAAGGAGATGCCCTTGTTTTCAAACATGAACCTGCAATTCTGGTACAAACGCAATACAACGTCAACCACTTCCAAACATAGCACCAAGTATAATTAAAACACAAAATTACATGTTTGCATAGTAAGAACAAGTGTTGATGTGGTATTTCTTGAATTGGTTCGTTAACGAG
This sequence comes from Chamaenerion angustifolium, assembly GCA_946814005.1. NCBI lineage: Eukaryota > Viridiplantae > Streptophyta > Magnoliopsida > Myrtales > Onagraceae > Chamaenerion > Chamaenerion angustifolium. The sequence goes on from OX328272.1 coordinate 22,191,541, forward strand.
GAAAGGAAAGGCACAACTAGCTGCTTTCATGATCAAGTCATTAGTAAAGCATCTACTTTGCATATCTATAACTTCGAAAGCTAATAGATGGTGAAAAGCTTCTGCACTCCTTAGCTTTCAAAAGGGTCTTATCTGTGTTGGTGATGTAATATTAAGAAACTTGCAAAGATCATTGGAACTAGAACTCATACTTTAGATGCAACTTGCATGTATTCTCGAGACTGAGCTATAGATGTAGCAGAGAGAATCATCAACCATGACAAAGAGTCATGCCATAATGAAGGTTTCACCCAGTTATTAGTTTACAAAATATCTAGGGGCGATTAAATATTCTGGTAAAACAAGAAAATGTAACAAGTCACAAGCCGACACACGGAGCCTTTAGGTGTTCAGCCTCCGCAAGGCATCCTCGACAACCAAGATCTGTAGGTGTCCAACTTATGGGAATCACAAGGTGAGTAACGTTTAGACGCTTAGTCTCCACAAATCATCGTCAACAATCTGGACTTGTAGATATCCAACTTCCGAAAGTTGCTCGATAATGTTTGTCTAGTATGTAAATAATGAAGCGAGAGAAGCCAAAATCACTTGTTTGTCTTTGAACACACACTCATGAGATCACTTCCATGAGCGCGTGCTCAAAGAGAGGCAACTGTAAACACCTGATTTTGGCTCAAAATACCGTATGCGAGTAATCGAGATTGGAAAAATATATATATTTGAAAACTAAAAAAAAAAATCAAAAATTTTTAATTTATTTTTAAATTTTTTTAATAAATGATAAAAAATTCCAACGGTGGAAAATTTCCTCTTTTCCACCGATTTTATTTTTTATTATTAAAAAACCGTTCTTTTATTATTAACAAAAAAAAGTTTTTATTAATTAATTAAATATGTATATATTTCTCTATTAAAGAGAAGGCTTGATGAATGAATTGGGAGAAAAAAATAGGAAGCTACGGTGATCTTCATGAGAATGAATAAATGGTGAGTGAAGAAAAAAATGAGAGAACAAAGAGTGAAAAAAAAATATCGGTGATTATCAGTCTCGGTTTCTCGTACGGTATTTTAACCTCCAATGAGTTAGGTATATTTCTCTCATATTCAAAATCATATTTGTATTTTATAAATGTGAAATAAAATTGATAGTTTATAAACATATATTATATATTTATGTATAATATCCTTGTTAATATTATATATATGTATAATATATATTTATATTATATTTATGTAATACTATATATTTGGGCTGGGCATGGACCGGTTCGGCTCCGAACAGGTTCAGAACCGAACCTTTACCACATTTTAAAACCGGTACGGTTTACCGCTCCAGTTTTTGGCCACTCCAGATTTAGGCTGATTTACCATACCTGTTTTGAATCGGTTCAAAACCGGTTCAAAACCGGTTCGGCCGAACTTGTTTATACAAAAAAAAACCATTTGAGGTTCCAATCAAGTTGGGAAGAGACATAAAAGTTGAATCCATAAAAGTGCACTTGGGAAGAACATAAAAGTGCTAGATTCCTGTCACTAACCAAGGACGTGCAAAATGTTATTCACCACAGCAAATGCCTTAGATAACAAGTGATGTTTGCATCATTTCCTAAAACCACCATCCAAATCAGAGTACCAAAACGCAGAAAGCAAGAGGATGAAAAACTGAAAGGAGATGCCCTTGTTTTCAAACATGAACCTGCAATTCTGGTACAAACGCAATACAACGTCAACCACTTCCAAACATAGCACCAAGTATAATTAAAACACAAAATTACATGTTTGCATAGTAAGAACAAGTGTTGATGTGGTATTTCTTGAATTGGTTCGTTAACGAGGAAGGGAAAGGCACATCTAGCTGCTTTCATGATCAAGTCATTAGTAAAGCATCTACTTTGCATATCTATAACTTCGAAAGCTAATAGATGGTGAAAATTACATGTTTGCATAGTAAGAACAAGTGTTGATGTGGTATTTCTTGAATTGGTTCGTTAACGAGGAAAGGAAAGGCACAGCTAGCTGCTTTCATGATCAAGTCATTAGTAAAGCATCTACTTTGCATATCTATAACTTCGAAAGCTAATAGATGGTGAAAAGCTTCTGCACTCCTTAGCTTTCAAAAGGGTCTTATCTGTGTTGGTGAAGTAATATTAAGAAACTTGCAAAGATCATTGGAACTATAACTCATACTTTAGATGCAACTAGCATGTATTCTCGAGGCTGAGCTATAGATGTAGCAGAGAGAATCATCAACCATGACAAAGAGTCATGCCATAATGAAGGTTTCACCAAGTTATTAGTTTACAAAATATCTAGGGGCGATTAAATATTCTGGTAAAACAAGAAAATGTAACAAGTCACAAGCCGACACACGGAGCCTTTAGGTGTTCAGCCTCCGCAAGGCATCCTCGACAACCAAGATCTGTAGGTGTCCAACTTATGGGAATCACAAGGTGAGGAACGTTTAGACGCTTAGTCTCCACAAATCATCGTCAACAATCTGGACTTGTAGATATCCAACTTCCGAAAGTTGCTCGATAATGTTTGTCTAGTATGTAAATAATGAAGCGAGAGAAGCCAAAATCACTTGTTTGTCTTTGAACACACACTCATGAGATCACTTCCATGAGCGCGTGCTCAAAGAGAAGCAACTGTAAACACCTGATTTTGGCTCAAAATACCGTATGCGAGTAATCGAGATTGGAAAAATATATATATTTGAAAACTAAAAAAAAAAATCAAAAAATCAAAATTTTTTAATTTATTTTTAAATTTTTTTAATAAATGATAAAAAATTCCAACGGTGGAAAATTTCCTCTTTTCCACCGATTTTATTTTTTATTATTAAAAAACCGTTCTTTTATTATTAACAAAAAAAAGTTTTTATTAATTAATTAAATATGTATATATTTCTCTATTAAAGAGAAGGCTTGATGAATGAATTGGGAGAAAAAAATAGGAAGCTACGGTGATCTTCATGAGAATGAAGAAATGGTGAGTGAAGAAAAAAATGAGAGAACAAAGAGTGAAAAAAAAATATCGGTGATTATCAGTCTCGGTTTCTCGTACGGTATTTTAACCTCCAATGAGTTAGGTATATTTCTCTCATATTCAAAATCATATTTGTATTTTATAAATGTGAAATAAAATTGATAGTTTATAAACATATATTATATATTTATGTATAATATCCTTGTTAATATTATATATATGTATAATATATATTTATATTATATTTATGTAATACTATATATTTGGGCTGGGCATGGACCGGTTTGGCTCCGAACAAGTTCAGAACCGAACATTTACCACATTTTAAAACCGGTACGGTTTACCGCTCCAGTTTTTGGCCACTCCAGATTTAGGCTGATTTACCATACCTGTTCTGAATCGGTTCAAAACCGGTTCAAAACCGGTTCGGCCGAACTTGTTTATACAAAAAAAAACCATTTGAGGTTCCAATCAAGTTGGGAAGAGACATAAAAGTTGAATCCATAAAAGTGCACTTGGGAAGAACATAAAAGTGCTAGATTCCTGTCACTAACCAAGGACGTGCAAAATGTTATTCACCACAGCAAATGCCTTAGATAACAAGTGATGTTTGCATCATTTCCTAAAACCACCATCCAAATCAGAGTACCAAAACGCAGAAAGCAAGAGTATGAAAAACTGAAAGGAGATGCCCTTGTTTTCAAACATGAACCTGCAATTCTGGTACAAACGCAATACAACGTCAACCACTTCCAAACATAGCACCAAGTATAATTAAAACACAAAATTACATGTTTGCATAGTAAGAACAAGTGTTGATGTGGTATTTGTTGAATTGGTTCGTTAACGAGGAAAGGAAAGGCACAGCTAGCTGCTTTCATGATCAAGTCATTAGTAAAGCATCTACTTTGCATATCTATAACTTCGAAAGCTAATAGATGGTGAAAAGCTTCTGCACTCCTTAGCTTTCAAAAGGGTCTTATCTGTGTTGGTGAAGTAATATTAAGAAACTTGCAAAGATCATTGGAACTAGAACTCATACTTTAGATGCAACTTGCATGTATTCTCGAGACTGAGCTATAGATGTAGCAGAGAGAATCATCAACCATGACAAAGAGTCATGCCATAATGAAGGTTTCACCCAGTTATTAGTTTACAAAATATCTAGGGGCGATTAAATATTCTGGTAAAACAAGAAAATGTAACAAGTCACAAGCCGACACACGGAGCCTTTAGGTGTTCAGCCTCCGCAAGGCATCCTCGACAACCAAGATCTGTAGGTGTCCAACTTCTGGGAATCACAAGGTGAGGAACGTTTAGACGCTTAGTCTCCACAAATCATCGTCAACAATCTGGACTTGTAGATATCCAACTTCCGAAAGTTGCTCGATAATGTTTGTCTAGTATGTAAATAATGAAGCGAGAGAAGCCAAAATCACTTGTTTGTCTTTGAACACACACTCATGAGATCACTTCCATGAGCGCGTGCTCAAAGAGAGACAACTGTAAACACCTGATTTTGGCTCAAAATACCGTATGCGAGTAATCGAGATTGGAAAAATATATATATTTGAAAACTAAAAAAAAAAATCAAAAAATTTTAATTTATTTTTAAATTTTTTTAATAAATGATAAAAAATTCCAACGGTGGAAAAATTCCTCTTTTCCACCGATTTTATTTTTTATTATTAAAAAACCGTTCTTTTATTATTAACAAAAAAAAGTTTTTATTAATTAATTAAATATGTATATATTTCTCTATTATAGAGAAGGCTTGATGAATTAATTGGGAGAAAAAAATAGGAAGCTACGGTGATCTTCATGAGAATGAAGAAATGGTGAGTGAAGAAAAAAATGAGAGAACAAAGAGTGAAAAAAAAATATCGGTGATTATCAGTCTCGGTTTCTCTTACGGTATTTTAACCTCCAATGAGTTAGGTATATTTCTCTCATATTCAAAATCATATTTGTATTTTATAAATGTGAAATAAAATTGATAGTTTATAAACATATATTATATATTTATGTATAATATCCTTGTTAATATATATATATATATTATATATATATATATATGTATAATATATATTTATATTATATTTATGTAATACTATATATTTGGGCTGGGCATGGACCGGTTCGGCTCCGAACAGGTTCAGAACCGAACCTTTACCACATTTTAAAACCGGTACGGTTTACCGCTCCAGTTTTTGGCCACTCCAGATTTAGGCTGATTTACCATACCTGTTCTGAATCGGTTCAAAACCGGTTCAAAACCGGTTCGGCCGAACTTGTTTATACAAAAAAAAACCATTTGAGGTTCCAATCAAGTTGGGAAGAGACATAAAAGTTGAATCCATAAAAGTGCACTTGGGAAGAACATAAAAGTGCTAGATTCCTGTCACTAACCAAGGACGTGCAAAATGTTATTCACCACAGCAAATGCCTTAGATAACAAGTGATGTTTGCATCATTTCCTAAAACCACCATCCAAATCAGAGTACCAAAACGCAGAAAGCAAGAGTATGAAAAACTGAAAGGAGATGCTCTTGTTTTCAAACATGAACCTGCAATTCTGGTACAAACGCAATACAACGTCAACCACTTCCAAACATAGCACCAAGTATAATTAAAACACAAAATTACATGTTTGCATAGTAAGAACAAGTGTTGATGTGGTATTTGTTGAATTGGTTCGTTAACGAGGAAAGGAAAGGCACAGCTAGCTGCTTTCATGATCAAGTCATTAGTAAAGCATCTACTTTGCATATCTATAACTTCGAAAGCTAATAGATGGTGAAAAGCTTCTGCACTCCTTAGCTTTCAAAAGGGTCTTATCTGTGTTGGCGAAGTAATATTAAGAAACTTGCAAAGATCATTGGAACTAGAACTCATACTTTAGATGCAACTTGCATGTATTCTCGAGACTGAGCTATAGATGTAGCAGAGAGAATCATCAACCATGACAAAGAGTCATGCCATAATGAAGGTTTCACCCAGTTATTAGTTTACAAAATATCTAGGGGCGATTAAATATTCTGGTAAAACAAGAAAATGTAACAAGTCACAAGCCGACACACGGAGCCTTTAGGTGTTCAGCCTCCGCAAGGCATCCTCGACAACCAAGATCTGTAGGTGTCCAACTTCTGGGAATCACAAGGTGAGGAACGTTTAGACGCTTAGTCTCCACAAATCATCGTCAACAATCTGGACTTGTAGATATCCAACTTCCGAAAGTTGCTCGATAATGTTTGTCTAGTATGTAAATAATGAAGCGAGAGAAGCCAAAATCACTTGTTTGTCTTTGAACACACACTCATGAGATCACTTCCATGAGCGCGTGCTCAAAGAGAGGCAACTGTAAACACCTGATTTTGGCTCAAAATACCGTATGCGAGTAATCGAGATTGGAAAAATATATATATTTGAAAACTAAAAAAAAAAATCAAAATGTTTTAATTAATTTTTAAATTTTTTTAATAAATGATAAAAAATTCCAACGGTGGAAAATTTCCTCTTTTCCACCGATTTTATTTTTTATTATTAAAAAACCGTTCTTTTATTATTAACAAAAAAAGGTTTTTATTAATTAATTAAATATGTATATATTTCTCTATTAAAGAGAAGGCTTGATGAATGAATTGGGAGAAAAAAATAGGAAGCTACGGTGATCTTCATGAGAATGAAGAAATGGTGAGTGAAGAAAAAAATGAGAGAACAAAGAGTGAAAAAAAATATCGGTGATTATCAGTCTCGGTTTCTCGTACGGTATTTTAACCTCCAATGAGTTAGGTATATTTCTCTCATATTCAAAATCATATTTGTATTTTATAAATGTGAAATAAAATTGATAGTTTATAAACATATATTATATATTTATGTATAATATACTTGTTAATATATATATATATATTATATATATATATATATGTATAATATATATTTATATTATATTTATGTAATACTATATATTTGGGCTGGGCATGGACCGGTTCGGCTCCGAACCGGTTCAGAACCGAACCTTTACCACATTTTAAAACCGGTACGGTTTACCGCTCCAGTTTTTGGCCACTCCAGATTTAGGCTGATTTACCATACCTGTTCTGAATCGGTTCAAAACCGCTCGGCCGAACTTATTTATACCAAAAAAAAAACATTTGAGGTTCCAATCAAGTTGGGAAGAGACATAAAAGTTGAATCCATAAAAGTGCACTTGGGAAGAACATAAAAGTGCTAGATTCCTGTCACTAACCAAGGACGTGCAAAATGTTATTCACCACAGCAAATGCCTTAGATAACAAGTGATGTTTGCATCATTTCCTAAAACCACCATCCATATCAGAGTACCAAAACGCAGAAAGCAAGAGTATGAAAAACTGAAAGGAGATGCCCTTGTTTTCAAACATGAACCTGCAATTCTGGTACAAACGCAATACAACGTCAACCACTTCCAAACATAGCACCACGTATAATTAAAACACAAAATTACATGTTTGCATAGTAAGAACAAGTGTTGATGTGGTATTTCTTGAATTGGTTCGTTAACGAGGAAGGGAAAGGCACATCTAGCTGCTTTCATGATCAAGTCATTAGTAAAGCATCTACTTTGCATATCTATAACTTCGAAAGCTAATAGACGGTGAAAATTACATGTTTGCATAGTAAGAACAAGTGTTGATGTGGTATTTCTTGAATTGGTTCGTTAACGAGGAAAGGAAAGGCACAGCTAGCTGCTTTCATGATCAAGTCATTAGTATAGCATCTACTTTGCATATCTATAACTTCGAAAGCTAATAGATGGTGAAAAGCTTCTGCACTCCTTAGCTTTCAAAAGGGTCTTATCTGTGTTGGTGAAGTAATATTAAGAAACTTGCAAAGATCATTGGAACTAGAACTCATACTTTAGATGCAACTAGCATGTATTCTCGAGACTGAGCTATAGATGTAGCAGAGAGAATCATCAACCATGACAAAGAGTCATGCCATAATGAAGGTTTCACCCAGTTATTAGTTTACAAAATATCTAGGGGCGATTAAATATTCTGGTAAAACAAGAAAATGTAACAAGTCACAAGCCGACACACGGAGCCTTTAGGTGTTCAGCCTCCGCAAGGCATCCTCGACAACCAAGATCTGTAGGTGTCCAACTTCTGGGAATCACAAGGTGAGGAACGTTTAGACGCTTAGTCTCCACAAATCATCGTCAACAATCTGGACTTGTAGATATCCAACTTCCGAAAGTTGCTCGATAATGTTTGTCTAGTATGTAAATAATGAAGCGAGAGAAGCCAAAATCACTTGTTTGTCTTTGAACACACACTCATGAGATCACTTCCATGAGCGCGTGCTCAAAGAGAGGCAACTGTAAACACCTGATTTTGGCTCAAAATACCGTATGCGAGTAATCGAGATTGGAAAAATATATATATTTGAAAACTAAAAAAAAAAATAAAAAATTTTTAATTTATTTTTAAATTTTTTTAATAAATGATAAAAAATTCCAACGGTGGAAAATTTCCTCTTTTCCACCGATTTTATTTTTTATTATTAAAAAACCGTTCTTTTATTATTAACAAAAAAAAGTTTTTATTAATTAATTAAATATGTATATATTTCTCTATTAAAGAGAAGGCTTGATGAATGAATTGGGAGAAAAAAATAGGAAGCTACGGTGATCTTCATGAGAATGAAGAAATGGTGAGTGAAGAAAAAAATGAGAGAACAAAGAGTGAAAAAAAAATATCGGTGATTATCAGTCTCGGTTTCTCGTACGGTATTTTAACCTCCAATGAGTTAGGTATATTTCTCTCATATTCAAAATCATATTTGTATTTTATAAATGTGAAATAAAATTGATAGTTTATAAACATATATTATATATTTATGTATAATATCCTTGTTAATATTATATATATGTATAATATATATTTATATTATATTTATGTAATACTATATATTTGGGCTGGGCATGGACCGGTTCGGCTCCGAACAGGTTCAGAACCGAACCTTTACCACATTTTAAAACCGGTACGGTTTACCGCTCCAGTTTTTGGCCACTCCAGATTTAGGCTGATTTACCATACCTGTTTTGAATCGGTTCAAAACCGGTTCAAAACCGGTTCGGCCGAACTTGTTTATACAAAAAAAAACCATTTGAGGTTCCAATCAAGTTGGGAAGAGACATAAAAGTTGAATCCATAAAAGTGCACTTGGGAAGAACATAAAAGTGCTAGATTCCTGTCACTAACCAAGGACGTGCAAAATGTTATTCACCACAGCAAATGCCTTAGATAACAAGTGATGTTTGCATCATTTCCTAAAACCACCATCCAAATCAGAGTACCAAAACGCAGAAAGCAAGAGTATGAAAAACTGAAAGGAGATGCCCTTGTTTTCAAACATGAACCTGCAATTCTGGTACAAACGCAATACAACGTCAACCACTTCCAAACATAGCACCAAGTATAATTAAAACACAAAATTACATGTTTGCATAGTAAGAACAAGTGTTGATGTGGTATTTCTTGAATTGGTTCGTTAACGAGGAAGGGAAAGGCACATCTAGCTGCTTTCATGATCAAGTCATTAGTAAAGCATCTACTTTGCATATCTATAACTTCGAAAGCTAATAGACGGTGAAAATTACATGTTTGCATAGTAAGAACAACTGTTGATGTGGTATTTCTTGAATTGGTTCGTTAACGAGGAAAGGAAAGGCACAGCTAGCTGCTTTCATGATCAAGTCATTAGTAAAGCATCTACTTTGCATATCTATAACTTCGAAAGCTAATAGATGGTGAAAAGCTTCTGCACTCCTTAGCTTTCAAAAGGGTCTTATCTGTGTTGGTGAAGTAATATTAAGAAACTTGCAAAGATCATTGGAACTAGAACTCATACTTTAGATGCAACTAGCATGTATTCTCGAGACTGAGCTATAGATGTAGCAGAGAGAATCATCAACCATGACAAAGAGTCATGCCATAATGAAGGTTTCACCCAGTTATTAGTTTACAAAATATCTAGGGGCGATTAAATATTCTGGTAAAACAAGAAAATGTAACAAGTCACAAGCCGACACACGGAGCCTTTAGGTGTTCAGCCTCCGCAAGGCATCCTCGACAACCAAGATCTGTAGGTGTCCAACTTCTGGGAATCACAAGGTGAGGAACGTTTAGACGCTTAGTCTCCACAAATCATCGTCAACAATCTGGACTTGTAGATATCCAACTTCCGAAAGTTGCTCGATAATGTTTGTCTAGTATGTAAATAATGAAGCGAGAGAAGCCAAAATCACTTGTTTGTCTTTGAACACACACTCATGAGATCACTTCCCTGAGCGCGTGCTCAAAGAGAGGCAACTGTAAACACCTGATTTTGGCTCAAAATACCGTATGCGAGTAATCGAGATTGGAAAAATATATATATTTGAAAACTAAAAAAAAAAATCAAAAAATTTTAATTTATTTTTAAATTTTTTTAATAAATGATAAAAAATTCCAACGGTGGAAAATTTCCTCTTTTCCACCGATTTTATTTTTTATTATTAAAAAACCGTTCTTTTATTATTAACAAAAAAAAGTTTTTATTAATTAATTAAATATGTATATATTTCTCTATTAAAGAGAAGGCTTGATGAATGAATTGGGAGAAAAAAATAGGAAGCTACGGTGATCTTCATGAGAATGAAGAAATGGTGAGTGAAGAAAAAAATGAGAGAACAAAGAGTGAAAAAAAAATATCGGTGATTATCAGTCTCGGTTTCTCGTACGGTATTTTAACCTCCAATGAGTTAGGTATATTTCTCTCATATTCAAAATCATATTTGTATTTTATAAATGTGAAATAAAATTGATAGTTTATAAACATATATTATATATTTATGTATAATATCCTTGTTAATATTATATATATGTATAATATATATTTATATTATATTTATGTAATACTATATATTTGGGCTGGGCATGGACCGGTTCGGCTCCGAACCGGTTCAGAACCGAACCTTTACCACATTTTAAAACCGGTACGGTTTACCGCTCCAGTTTTTGGCCACTCCAGATTTAGGCTGATTTACCATACCTGTTCTGAATCGGTTCAAAACCGGTTCGGCCGAACTTGTTTATACCAAAAAAAAAACATTTGAGGTTCCAATCAAGTTGGGAAGAGACATAAAAGTTGAATCCATAAAAGTGCACTTGGGAAGAACATAAAAGTGCTAGATTCCTGTCACTAACCAAGGACGTGCAAAATGTTATTCACCACAGCAAATGCCTTAGATAACAAGTGATGTTTGCATCATTTCCTAAAACCACCATCCAAATCAGAGTACCAAAACGCAGAAAGCAAGAGTATGAAAAACTGAAAGGAGATGCCCTTGTTTTCAAACATGAACCTGCAATTCTGGTACAAACGCAATACAACGTCAACCACTTCCAAACATAGCACCAAGTATAATTAAAACACAAAATTACATGTTTGCATAGTAAGAACAAGTGTTGATGTGGTATTTCTTGAATTGGTTCGTTAACGAGGAAGGGAAAGGCACAGCTAGCTGCTTTCATGATCAAGTCATTAGTAAAGCAACTACTTTGCATATCTATAACTTCGAAAGCTAATAGACGGTGAAAATTACATGTTTGCATAGTAAGAACAAGTGTTGATGTGGTATTTCTTGAATTGGTTCGTTAACGAGGAAAGGAAAGGCACAGCTAGCTGCTTTCATGATCAAGTCATTAGTAAAGCATCTACTTTGCATATCTATAACTTCGAAAGCTAATAGATGGTGAAAAGCTTCTGCACTCCTTAGCTTTCAAAAGGGTCTTATCTGTGTTGGTGAAGTAATATTAAGAAACTTGCAAAGATCATTGGAACTAGAACTCATACTTTAGATGCAACTAGCATGTATTCTCGAGACTGAGCTATAGATGTAGCAGAGAGAATCATCAACCATGACAAAGAGTCATGCCATAATGAAGGTTTCACCCAGTTATTAGTTTACAAAATATCTAGGGGCGATTAAATATTCTGGTAAAACAAGAAAATGTAACAAGTCACAAGCCGACACACGGAGCCTTTAGGTGTTCAGCCTCCGCAAGGCATCCTCGACAACCAAGATCTGTAGGTGTCCAACTTCTGGGAATCACAAGGTGAAGAACGTTTAGACGCTTAGTCTCCACAAATCATCGTCAACAATCTGGACTTGTAGATATCCAACTTCCGAAAGTTGCTCGATAATGTTTGTCTAGTATGTAAATAATGAAGCGAGAGAAGCCAAAATCACTTGTTTGTCTTTGAACACACACTCATGAGATCACTTCCCTGAGCGCGTGCTCAAAGAGAGGCAACTGTAAACACCTGATTTTGGCTCAAAATACCGTATGCGAGTAATCGAGATTGGAAAAATATATATATTTGAAAACTAAAAAAAAAAATCAAAAAATTTTAATTTATTTTTAAATTTTTTTAATAAATGATAAAAAATTCCAACGGTGGAAAATTTCCTCTTTTCCACCGATTTTATTTTTTATTATTAAAAAACCGTTCTTTTATTATTAACAAAAAAAAGTTTTTATTAATTAATTAAATATGTATATATTTCTCTATTAAAGAGAAGGCTTGATGAATGAATTGGGAGAAAAAAATAGGAAGCTACGGTGATCTTCATGAGAATGAAGAAATGGTGAGTGAAGAAAAAAATGAGAGAACAAAGAGTGAAAAAAAAATATCGGTGATTATCAGTCTCGGTTTCTCGTACGGTATTTTAACCTCCAATGAGTTAGGTATATTTCTCTCATATTCAAAATCATATTTGTATTTTATAAATGTGAAATAAAATTGATAGTTTATAAACATATATTATATATTTATGTATAATATCCTTGTTAATATTTATATATATATATAATATATATTATATATATATATATATATGTATAATATATATTTATATTATATTTATGTAATACTATATATTTGGGCTGGGCATGGACCGGTTCGGCTCCGAACCGGTTCAGAACCGAACCTTTACCACATTTTAAAACCGGTACGGTTTACCGCTCCAGTTTTTGGCCACTCCAGATTTAGGCTGATTTACCATACCTGTTCTGAATCGGTTCAAAACCGGTTCGGCCGAACTTGTTTATACCAAAAAAAAAACATTTGAGGTTCCAATCAAGTTGGGAAGAGACATAAAAGTTGAATCCATAAAAGTGCACTTGGGAAGAACATAAAAGTGCTAGATTCCTGTCACTAACCAAGGACGTGCAAAATGTTATTCACCACAGCAAATGCCTTAGATAACAAGTGATGTTTGCATCATTTCCTAAAACCACCATCCAAATCAGAGTACCAAAACGCAGAAAGCAAGAGTATGAAAAACTGAAAGGAGATGCCCTTGTTTTCAAACATGAACCTGCAATTCTGGTACAAACGCAATACAACGTCAACCACTTCCAAACATAGCACCAAGTATAATTAAAACACAAAATTACATGTTTGCATAGTAAGAACAAGTGTTGATGTGGTATTTCTTGAATTGGTTCGTTAACGAGGAAGGGAAAGGCACAGCTAGCTGCTTTCATGATCAAGTCATTAGTAAAGCATCTACTTTGCATATCTATAACTTCGAAAGCTAATAGACGGTGAAAATTACATGTTTGCATAGTAAGAACAAGTGTTGATGTGGTATTTCTTGAATTGGTTCGTTAACGAGGAAAGGAAAGGCACAGCTAGCTGCTTTCATGATCAAGTCATTAGTAAAGCATCTACTTTGCATATCTATAACTTCGAAAGCTAATAGATGGTGAAAAGCTTCTGCACTCCTTAGCTTTCAAAAGGGTCTTATCTGTGTTGGTGAAGTAATATTAAGAAACTTGCAAAGATCATTGGAACTAGAACTCATACTTTAGATGCAACTAGCATGTATTCTCGAGACTGAGCTATAGATGTAGCAGAGAGAATCATCAACCATGACAAAGAGTCATGCCATAATGAAGGTTTCACCCAGTTATTAGTTTACAAAATATCTAGGGGCGATTAAATATTCTGGTAAAACAAGAAAATGTAACAAGTCACAAGCCGACACACGGAGCCTTTAGGTGTTCAGCCTCCGCAAGGCATCCTCGACAACCAAGATCTGTAGGTGTCCAACTTCTGGGAATCACAAGGTGAGGAACGTTTAGACGCTTAGTCTCCACAAATCATCGTCAACAATCTGGACTTGTAGATATCCAACTTCCGAAAGTTGCTCGATAATGTTTGTCTAGTATGTAAATAATGAAGCGAGAGAAGCCAAAATCACTTGTTTGTCTTTGAACACACACTCATGAGATCACTTCCATGAGCGCGTGCTCAAAGAGAGGCAACTGTAAACACCTGATTTTGGCTCAAAATACCGTATGCGAGTAATCGAGATTGGAAAAATATATATATTTGAAAACTAAAAAAAAAAATCAAAAAATTTTAATTTATTTTTAAATTTTTTTAATAAATGATAAAAAATTCCAACGGTGGAAAATTTCCTCTTTTCCACCGATTTTATTTTTTATTATTAAAAAACCGTTCTTTTATTATTAACAAAAAAAAGTTTTTATTAATTAATTAAATATGTATATATTTCTCTATTAAAGAGAAGGCTTGATGAATGAATTGGGAGAAAAAAATAGGAAGCTACGGTGATCTTCATGAGAATGAAGAAATGGTGAGTGAAGAAAAAAATGAGAGAACAAAGAGTGAAAAAAAAATATCGGTGATTATCAGTCTCGGTTTCTCGTACGGTATTTTAACCTCCAATGAGTTAGGTATATTTCTCTCATATTCAAAATCATATTTGTATTTTATAAATGTGAAATAAAATTGATAGTTTATAAACATATATTATATATTTATGTATAATATCCTTGTTAATATTTATATATATATATAATATATATTATATATATATATATATATGTATAATATATATTATATATATATATATATATGTATAATATATATTTATATTATATTTATGTAATACTATATATTTGGGCTGGGCATGGACCGGTTCGGCTCCGAACAGGTTCAGAACCGAACCTTTACCACATTTTAAAACCGGTACGGTTTACCGCTCCAGTTTTTGGCCACTCCAGATTTAGGCTGATTTACCATACCTGCTCTGAATCGGTTCAAAACCGGTTCAAAACCGATTCGGCCGAACTTGTTTATACCAAAAAAAAAACATTTGAGGTTCCAATCAAGTTGGGAAGAGACATAAAAGTTGAATCCATAAAAGTGCACTTGGGAAGAACATAAAAGTGCTAGATTCCTGTCACTAACCAAGGACGTGCAAAATGTTATTCACCACAACAAATGCCTTAGATAACAAGTGATGTTTGCATCATTTCCTAAAACCACCATCCAAATCAGAGTACCAAAACGCAGAAAGCAAGAGTATGAAAAACTGAAAGGAGATGCCCTTGTTTTCAAACATGAACCTGCAATTCTGGTACAAACGCAATACAACGTCAACCACTTCCAAACATAGCACCATGTATAATTAAAACACAAAATTACATGTTTGCATAGTAAGAACAAGTGTTGATGTGGTATTTCTTGAATTGGTTCGTTAACGAGGAAGGGAAAGGCACAACTAGCTGCTTTCATGATCAAGTCATTAGTAAAGCATCTACTTTGCATATCTATAACTTCGAAAGCTAATAGATGGTGAAAATTACATGTTTGCATAGTAAGAACAAGTGTTGATGTGGTATTTCTTGAATTGGTTCGTTAACGAGGAAGGGAAAGGCACAGCTAGCTACTTTCATGATCAAGTCATTAGTAAAGCATCTACTTTGCATATCTATAACTTCGAAAGCTAATAGATGGTGAAAAGCTTCTGCACTCCTTAGCTTTCAAAAGGGTCTTATCTGTGTTGGTGAAGTAATATTAAGAAACTTGCAAAGATCATTGGAACTAGAACTCATACTTTAGATGCAACTGGCATGTATTCTCGAGACTGAGCTATAGATGTAGTAGAGAGAATCATCAACCATGACAAAGAGTCGTGCCATAATGAAGGTTTCACCCAGTTATTAGTTTACAAAATATCTAGGGGATGATTAAATATTCTGGTAAAACAAGAAAATGTAACAAGTCACAAGCCGACACACGGAGCCTTTAGGTGTTCAGCCTCCGCAAGGCATCCTCGACAACCAAGATCTGTAGGTGTCCAACTTCTGGGAATCACAAGGTGAGGAACGTTTAGACGCTTAGTCTCCACAAATCATCGTCAACAATCTGGACTTGTAGATATCCAACTTCCGAAAGTTGCGCGATAATGTTTGTCTAGTATGTAAATAATGAAGCGAGAGAAGCCAAAATCACATGTTTGTCTTTGAACACACACTCATGAGTTCACTTCCATGAGCGCGTGCTCAAAGAGAGGCAACTGTAAACACCTGATTTTGGCTCAAAATACCGTATGCGAGTAATCGATATTGGAAAAATATATATATTTGAAAACTAAGAAAAAAATCATAAAATTTTAATTTATTTTTTAATTTTTTTAATAAATGATAAAAAATTCCAACGGTGGAAAATTTCCTCTTTTCCACCGATTTTATTTTTTATTATTAAAAAACCGTTCTTTTATTATTAACAAAAAAAAGTTTTTATTAATTAATTAAATATGTATATATTTTTCTATTAAAGAGAAGGCTTGATGAATGAATTGGGAGAAAAAAATAGGAAGCTACAGTGATCTTCATGAGAATGAAGAAATGGTGAGTGAAGAAAAAAAATGAGAGAACAAAGAGTGAAAAAAAAATATCGGTGATTATCAGTCTCGGTTTCTCGTACGGTATTTTAACCTCCAATGAGTTAGGTATATTTCTCTCATATTCAAAATCATATTTGTATTTTATAAATGTGAAATAAAATTGATAGTTTATAAACATATATTATATATTTATGTATAATATACTTGTTAATATATATATATATATATGTATAATATATATTTATATTATATTTATGTAATACTATATATTTGGGCTGGGCATGGACCGGTTCGGCTCCGAACCGGTTCAGAACCGAACATTTACCACATTTTAAAACTGGTACGGTTTACCGCTCCAGTTTTTGGCCACTCCAGATTTAGGCTGATTTACCATACCTGCTCTGAATCGGTTCAAAACCGGTTCAAAACCGATTCGGCCGAACTTGTTTATACCAAAAAAAAAACATTTGAGGTTCCAATCAAGTTGGGAAGAGACATAAAAGTTGAATCCATAAAAGTGCACTTGGGAAGAACATAAAAGTGCTAGATTCCTGTCACTAACCAAGGACGTGCAAAATGTTATTCACCACATCAAATGCCTTAGATAACAAGTGATGTTTGCATCATTTCCTAAAACCACCATCCAAATCAGAGTACCAAAACGCAGAGAGCAAGACTATGAAAAACTGAAAGGAGATGCCCTTGTTTTCAAACATGAACCTGCAATTCTGGTACAAACGCAATACAACGTCAACCACTTCCAAACATAGCACCAAGTATAATTAAAACACAAAATTACATGTTTGCATAGTAAGAACAAGTGTTGATGTGGTATTTCTTGAATTGGTTCGTTAACGAGGAAGGGAAAGGCACATCTAGCTGCTTTCATGATCAAGTCATTAGTAAAGCATCTACTTTGCATATCTATAACTTCGAAAGCTAATAGACGGTGAAAATTACATGTTTGCATAGTAAGAACAACTGTTGATGTGGTATTTCTTGAATTGGTTCGTTAACGAGGAAAGGAAAGGCACAGCTAGCTGCTTTCATGATCAAGTCATTAGTAAAGCATCTACTTTGCATATCTATAACTTCGAAAGCTAATAGATGGTGAAAAGCTTCTGCACTCCTTAGCTTTCAAAAGGGTCTTATCTGTGTTGGTGAAGTAATATTAAGAAACTTGCAAAGATCATTGGAACTAGAACTCATACTTTAGATGCAACTAGCATGTATTCTCGAGACTGAGCTATAGATGTAGCAGAGAGAATCATCAACCATGACAAAGAGTCATGCCATAATGAAGGTTTCACCCAGTTATTAGTTTACAAAATATCTAGGGGCGATTAAATATTCTGGTAAAACAAGAAAATGTAACAAGTCACAAGCCGACACACGGAGCCTTTAGGTGTTCAGCCTCCGCAAGGCATCCTCGACAACCAAGATCTGTAGGTGTCCAACTTCTGGGAATCACAAGGTGAGGAACGTTTAGACGCTTAGTCTCCACAAATCATCGTCAACAATCTGGACTTGTAGATATCCAACTTCCGAAAGTTGCTCGATAATGTTTGTCTAGTATGTAAATAATGAAGCGAGAGAAGCCAAAATCACTTGTTTGTCTTTGAACACACACTCATGAGATCACTTCCCTGAGCGCGTGCTCAAAGAGAGGCAACTGTAAACACCTGATTTTGGCTCAAAATACCGTATGCGAGTAATCGAGATTGAAAAAATATATATATTTGAAAACTAAAAAAAAAAATCAAAAAATTTTAATTTATTTTTAAATTTTTTTAATAAATGATAAAAAATTCCAACGGTGGAAAATTTCCTCTTTTCCACCGATTTTATTTTTTATTATTAAAAAACCGTTCTTTTATTATTAACAAAAAAAAGTTTTTATTAATTAATTAAATATGTATATATTTCTCTATTAAAGAGAAGGCTTGATGAATGAATTGGGAGAAAAAAATAGGAAGCTACGGTGATCTTCATGAGAATGAAGAAATGGTGAGTGAAGAAAAAAATGAGAGAACAAAGAGTGAAAAAAAAATATCGGTGATTATCAGTCTCGGTTTCTCGTACGGTATTTTAACCTCCAATGAGTTAGGTATATTTCTCTCATATTCAAAATCATATTTGTATTTTATAAATGTGAAATAAAATTGATAGTTTATAAACATATATTATATATTTATGTATAATATCCTTGTTAATATTTATATATATATATAATATATATTATATATATATATATATATGTATAATATATATTTATATTATATTTATGTAATACTATATATTTGGGCTGGGCATGGACCGGTTCGGCTCCGAACCGGTTCAGAACCGAACCTTTACCACATTTTAAAACCGGTACGGTTTACCGCTCCAGTTTTTGGCCACTCCAGATTTAGGCTGATTTACCATACCTGTTCTGAATCGGTTCAAAACCGGTTCGGCCGAACTTGTTTATACCAAAAAAAAAACATTTGAGGTTCCAATCAAGTTGGGAAGAGACATAAAAGTTGAATCCATAAAAGTGCACTTGGGAAGAACATAAAAGTGCTAGATTCCTGTCACTAACCAAGGACGTGCAAAATGTTATTCACCACAGCAAATGCCTTAGATAACAAGTGATGTTTGCATCATTTCCTAAAACCACCATCCAAATCAGAGTACCAAAACGCCGAAAGCAAGAGTATGAAAAACTGAAAGGAGATGCCCTTGTTTTCAAACATGAACCTGCAATTCTGGTACAAACGCAATACAACGTCAACCACTTCCAAACATAGCACCAAGTATAATTAAAACACAAAATTACATGTTTGCATAGTAAGAACAAGTGTTGATGTGGTATTTCTTGAATTGGTTCGTTAACGAGGAAGGGAAAGGCACAGCTAGCTGCTTTCATGATCAAGTCATTAGTAAAGCATCTACTTTGCATATCTATAACTTCGAAAGCTAATAGACGGTGAAAATTACATGTTTGCATAGTAAGAACAACTGTTGATGTGGTATTTCTTGAATTGGTTCGTTAACGAGGAAAGGAAAGGCACAGCTAGCTGCTTTCATGATCAAGTCATTAGTAAAGCATCTACTTTGCATATCTATAACTTCGAAAGCTAATAGATGGTGAAAAGCTTCTGCACTCCTTAGCTTTCAAAAGGGTCTTATCTGTGTTGGTGAAGTAATATTAAGAAACTTGCAAAGATCATTGGAACTAGAACTCATACTTTAGATGCAACTAGCATGTATTCTCGAGACTGAGCTATAGATGTAGCAGAGAGAATCATCAACCATGACAAAGAGTCATGCCATAATGAAGGTTTCACCCAGTTATTAGTTTACAAAATATCTAGGGGCGATTAAATATTCTGGTAAAACAAGAAAATGTAACAAGTCACAAGCCGACACACGGAGCCTTTAGGTGTTCAGCCTCCGCAAGGCATCCTCGACAACCAAGATCTGTAGGTGTCCAACTTCTGGGAATCACAAGGTGAGGAACGTTTAGACGCTTAGTCTCCACAAATCATCGTCAACAATCTGGACTTGTAGATATCCAACTTCCGAAAGTTGCTCGATAATGTTTGTCTAGTATGTAAATAATGAAGCGAGAGAAGCCAAAATCACTTGTTTGTCTTTGAACACACACTCATGAGATCACTTCCCTGAGCGCGTGCTCAAAGAGAGGCAACTGTAAACACCTGATTTTGGCTCAAAATACCGTATGCGAGTAATCGAGATTGAAAAAATATATATATTTGAAAACTAAAAAAAAAAATCAAAAAATTTTAATTTATTTTTAAATTTTTTTAATAAATGATAAAAAATTCCAACGGTGGAAAATTTCCTCTTTTCCACCGATTTTATTTTTTATTATTAAAAAACCGTTCTTTTATTATTAACAAAAAAAAGTTTTTATTAATTAATTAAATATGTATATATTTCTCTATTAAAGAGAAGGCTTGATGAATGAATTGGGAGAAAAAAATAGGAAGCTACGGTGATCTTCATGAGAATGAAGAAATGGTGAGTGAAGAAAAAAATGAGAGAACAAAGAGTGAAAAAAAAATATCGGTGATTATCAGTCTCGGTTTCTCGTACGGTATTTTAACCTCCAATGAGTTAGGTATATTTCTCTCATATTCAAAATCATATTTGTATTTTATAAATGTGAAATAAAATTGATAGTTTATAAACATATATTATATATTTATGTATAATATCCTTGTTAATATTTATATATATATATAATATATATTATATATATATATATATGTATAATATATATTTATATTATATTTATGTAATACTATATATTTGGGCTGGGCATGGACCGGTTCGGCTCCGAACCGGTTCAGAACCGAACCTTTACCACATTTTAAAACCGGTACGGTTTACCGCTCCAGTTTTTGGCCACTCCAGATTTAGGCTGATTTACCATACCTGTTCTGAATCGGTTCAAAACCGGTTCGGCCGAACTTGTTTATACCAAAAAAAAAACATTTGAGGTTCCAATCAAGTTGGGAAGAGACATAAAAGTTGAATCCATAAAAGTGCACTTGGGAAGAACATAAAAGTGCTAGATTCCTGTCACTAACCAAGGACGTGCAAAATGTTATTCACCACAGCAAATGCCTTAGATAACAAGTGATGTTTGCATCATTTCCTAAAACCACCATCCAAATCAGAGTACCAAAACGCAGAAAGCAAGAGTATGAAAAACTGAAAGGAGATGCCCTTGTTTTCAAACATGAACCTGCAATTCTGGTACAAACGCAATACAACGTCAACCACTTCCAAACATAGCACCAAGTATAATTAAAACACAAAATTACATGTTTGCATAGTAAGAACAAGTGTTGATGTGGTATTTCTTGAATTGGTTCGTTAACGAGGAAGGGAAAGGCACAGCTAGCTGCTTTCATGATCAAGTCATTAGTAAAGCATCTACTTTGCATATCTATAACTTCGAAAGCTAATAGACGGTGAAAATTACATGTTTGCATAGTAAGAACAAGTGTTGATGTGGTATTTCTTGAATTGGTTCGTTAACGAGGAAAGGAAAGGCACAGCTAGCTGCTTTCATGATCAAGTCATTAGTAAAGCATCTACTTTGCATATCTATAACTTCGAAAGCTAATAGATGGTGAAAAGCTTCTGCACTCCTTAGCTTTCAAAAGGGTCTTATCTGTGTTGGTGAAGTAATATTAAGAAACTTGCAAAGATCATTGGAACTAGAACTCATACTTTAGATGCAACTAGCATGTATTCTCGAGACTGAGCTATAGATGTAGCAGAGAGAATCATCAACCATGACAAAGAGTCATGCCATAATGAAGGTTTCACCCAGTTATTAGTTTACAAAATATCTAGGGGCGATTAAATATTCTGGTAAAACAAGAAAATGTAACAAGTCACAAGCCGACACACGGAGCCTTTAGGTGTTCAGCCTCCGCAAGGCATCCTCGACAACCAAGATCTGTAGGTGTCCAACTTCTGGGAATCACAAGGTGAGGAACGTTTAGACGCTTAGTCTCCACAAATCATCGTCAACAATCTGGACTTGTAGATATCCAACTTCCGAAAGTTGCTCGATAATGTTTGTCTAGTATGTAAATAATGAAGCGAGAGAAGCCAAAATCACTTGTTTGTCTTTGAACACACACTCATGAGATCACTTCCATGAGCGCGTGCTCAAAGAGAGGCAACTGTAAACACCTGATTTTGGCTCAAAATACCGTATGCGAGTAATCGAGATTGGAAAAATATATATATTTGAAAACTAAAAAAAAAAATCAAAAAATTTTAATTTATTTTTAAATTTTTTTAATAAATGATAAAAAATTCCAACGGTGGAAAATTTCCTCTTTTCCACCGATTTTATTTTTTATTATTAAAAAACCGTTCTTTTATTATTAACAAAAAAAAGTTTTTATTAATTAATTAAATATGTATATATTTCTCTATTAAAGAGAAGGCTTGATGAATGAATTGGGAGAAAAAAATAGGAAGCTACGGTGATCTTCATGAGAATGAAGAAATGGTGAGTGAAGAAAAAAATGAGAGAACAAAGAGTGAAAAAAAAATATCGGTGATTATCAGTCTCGGTTTCTCGTACGGTATTTTAACCTCCAATGAGTTAGGTATATTTCTCTCATATTCAAAATCATATTTGTATTTTATAAATGTGAAATAAAATTGATAGTTTATAAACATATATTATATATTTATGTATAATATCCTTGTTAATATTTATATATATATATAATATATTATATATATATATATATATATGTATAATATATATTATATATATATATATATATGTATAATATATATTTATATTATATTTATGTAATACTATATATTTGGGCTGGGCATGGACCGGTTCGGCTCCGAACAGGTTCAGAACCGAACCTTTACCACATTTTAAAACCGGTACGGTTTACCGCTCCAGTTTTTGGCCACTCCAGATTTAGGCTGATTTACCATACCTGCTCTGAATCGGTTCAAAACCGGTTCAAAACCGATTCGGCCGAACTTGTTTATACCAAAAAAAAAACATTTGAGGTTCCAATCAAGTTGGGAAGAGACATAAAAGTTGAATCCATAAAAGTGCACTTGGGAAGAACATAAAAGTGCTAGATTCCTGTCACTAACCAAGGACGTGCAAAATGTTATTCACCACAACAAATGCCTTAGATAACAAGTGATGTTTGCATCATTTCCTAAAACCACCATCCAAATCAGAGTACCAAAACGCAGAAAGCAAGAGTATGAAAAACTGAAAGGAGATGCCCTTGTTTTCAAACATGAACCTGCAATTCTGGTACAAACGCAATACAACGTCAACCACTTCCAAACATAGCACCATGTATAATTAAAACACAAAATTACATGTTTGCATAGTAAGAACAAGTGTTGATGTGGTATTTCTTGAATTGGTTCGTTAACGAGGAAGGGAAAGGCACAACTAGCTGCTTTCATGATCAAGTCATTAGTAAAGCATCTACTTTGCATATCTATAACTTCGAAAGCTAATAGATGGTGAAAATTACATGTTTGCATAGTAAGAACAAGTGTTGATGTGGTATTTCTTGAATTGTTTCGTTAACGAGGAAGGGAAAGGCACAGCTAGCTACTTTCATGATCAAGTCATTAGTAAAGCATCTACTTTGCATATCTATAACTTCGAAAGCTAATAGATGGTGAAAAGCTTCTGCACTCCTTAGCTTTCAAAAGGGTCTTATCTGTGTTGGTGAAGTAATATTAAGAAACTTGCAAAGATCATTGGAACTAGAACTCATACTTTAGATGCAACTGGCATGTATTCTCGAGACTGAGCTATAGATGTAGTAGAGAGAATCATCAACCATGACAAAGAGTCGTGCCATAATGAAGGTTTCACCCAGTTATTAGTTTACAAAATATCTAGGGGATGATTAAATATTCTGGTAAAACAAGAAAATGTAACAAGTCACAAGCCGACACACGGAGCCTTTAGGTGTTCAGCCTCCGCAAGGCATCCTCGACAACCAAGATCTGTAGGTGTCCAACTTCTGGGAATCACAAGGTGAGGAACGTTTAGACGCTTAGTCTCCACAAATCATCGTCAACAATCTGGACTTGTAGATATCCAACTTCCGAAAGTTGCGCGATAATGTTTGTCTAGTATGTAAATAATGAAGCGAGAGAAGCCAAAATCACATGTTTGTCTTTGAACACACACTCATGAGTTCACTTCCATGAGCGCGTGCTCAAAGAGGGGCAACTGTAAACACCTGATTTTGGCTTAAAATACCGTATGCGAGTAATCGAGATTGGAAAAATATATATATTTGAAAACTAAAAAAAAAATCAAAAAATTTTAATTTATTTTTAATTTTTTTAATAAATGATAAAAAATTCCAACGGTGGAAAATTTCCTCTTTTCCACCGATTTTATTTTTTATTATTAAAAAACCGTTCTTTTATTATTAACAAAAAAAAGTGTTTATTAATTAATTAAATATGTATATATTTCTCTATTAAAGAGAAGGCTTGATGAATGAATTGGGAGAAAAAAATAGGAAGCTACGGTGATCTTCATGAGAATGAAGAAATGGTGAGTGAAGAAAAAAAATGAGAGAACAAAGAGTGAAAAAAAAATATCGGTGATTATCAGTCTCGGTTTCTCGTACGGTATTTTAACCTCCAATGAGTTAGGTATATTTCTCTCATATTCAAAATCATATTTGTATTTTATAAAAGTGAAATAAAATTGATAGTTTATAAACATATATTAAATATTTATGTATAATATCCTCGTTAATATATATATATATATATATATTATATATATATATATGTATAATATATATTTATATTATATTTATGTAATACTATATATTTGGGCTGGGCATGGACCGGTTCGGCTCCGAACCGGTTCAGAACCGAACCTTTACCACATTTTAAAACCGGTACGGTTTACCGCTCCAGTTTTTGGCCACTCCAGATTTAGGCTGATTTACCATACCTGTTCTGAATCGGTTCAAAACCGGTTCAGCCGAACTTGTTTATACAAAACAAAAACATTTGAGGTTCCAATCAAGTTGGGAAGAGACATAAAAGTTGAATCCATAAAAGTGCACTTGGGAAGAACATAAAAGTGCTAGATTCCTAGCACTAACCAAGGACGTGCAAAATGTTATTCACCACAGCAAATGCCTTAGATAACTAGTGATGTTTGCATCATTTCCTAAAACCACCATCCAAATTAGAGTACCAAAACGCAGAAAGTAAGAGTATGAAAAACTGAAAGGAGATGCCCTTGTTTTCAAACATGAACCTGCAATTCTGGTACAAACGGAATACAACGTCAACCACTTCCAAACATAGCACCAAGTATAATTAAAACACAAAATTACATGTTTGCATAGTAAGAACAAGTGTTGATGTGGTATTTCTTGAATTGGTTCGTTAACGAGGAAGGGAAAGGCACAGCTAGCTGCTTTCATGATCAAGTCATTAGTAAAGCATCTACTTTGCATATCTATAACTTCGAAAGCTAATAGATGGTGAAAAGCTTCTGCACTCCTTAGCTTTCAAAAGGGTCTTATCTGTGTTGGTGAAGTAATATTAAGAAACTTGCAAAGATCATTGGAACTAGAACTCATACTTTAAATGCAACTGGCATGTATTCTCGAGACTGAGCTATAGATGTAGCAGAGAGAATCATCAACCATGACAAAGAGTCGTGCCATAATGAAGGTTTCACCCAGTTATTAGTTTACAAAATATCTAGGGGCGATTAAATATTCTGGTAAAACAAGAAAATGTAACAAGTCACAAGCCGACACACGGAGCCTTTAGGTGTTCAGCCTCCGCAAGGCATCCTCGACAACCAAGATCTGTAGGTGTCCAACTTCTGGGAATCACAAGGTGAGGAACGTTTAGACGCTTAGTCTCCACAAATCATCGTCAACAATCTGGACTTGTAGATATCCAACTTCCGAAAGTTGCGCGATAATGTTTGTCTAGTATGTAAATAATGAAGCGAGAGAAGCCAAAATCACATGTTTGTCTTTGAACACACACTCATGAGATCACTTCCATGAGCGCGTGCTCAAAGAGGGGCAACTGTAAACACCTGATTTTGGCTCAAAATACCGTATGCGAGTAATCGAGATTGGAAAAATATATATATTTGAAAACTAAAAAAAAAATCATAAAATTTTAATTTATTTTTTAATTTTTTTAATAAATGATAAAAAATTCCAACGGTGGAAAATTTCCTCTTTTCCACCGATTTTATTTTTTATTATTAAAAAACCGTTCTTTTATTATTAACAAAAAATAGTGTTTATTAATTAATTAAATATGTATATATTTCTCTATTAAAGAGAAGGCTTGATGAATGAATTGGGAGAAAAAAATAGGAAGCTACGGTGATCTTCATGAGAATGAAGAAATGGTGAGTGAAGAAAAAAAATGAGAGAACAAAGAGTGAAAAAAAAATATCGGTGATTATCAGTCTCGGTTTCTCGTACGGTATTTTAACCTCCAATGAGTTAGGTATATTTCTCTCATATTCAAAATCATATTTGTATTTTATAAATGTGAAATAAAATTGATAGTTTATAAACATATATTATATATTTATGTATAATATACTTGTTAATATATATATATATATATGTATAATATATATTTATATTATATTTATGTAATACTATATATTTGGGCTGGGCATGGACCGGTTCGGCTCCGAACCGGTTCAGAACCGAACCTTTACCACATTTTAAAACCGGTACGGTTTACCGCTCCAGTTTTTGACCACTCCAGATTTAGGCTGATTTACCATACCTGTTCTGAATCGGTTCAAAACCGGTTCAGCCGAACTTGTTTATACAAAAAAAAAACATTTGAGGTTCTAATCAAGTTGGGAAGAGACATAAAAGTTGAATCTATAAAAGTGCACTTGGGAAGAACATAAAAGTGCTAGATTCCTGTCACTAACCAAGGACGTGCAAAATGTTATTCACCACAGCAAATGCCTTAGATAACAAGTGATGTTTGCATCATTTCCTAAAACCACCATCCAAATCAGAGTACCAAAACGCAGAGAGCAAGAGTATGAAAAACTGATAGGAGATGCCCTTGTTTTCAAACATGAACCTGCAATTCTGGTACAAACGCAATACAACGTCAACCACCTCCAAACATAGCACCAAGTATAATTAAAACACAAAATTACATGTTTGCATAGTAAGAACAAGTGTTGATGTGGTATTTCTTGAATTGGTTCGTTAACGAGGAAGGGAAAGGCACAGCTAGCTGCTTTCATGATCAAGTCATTAGTAAAGCATCTACTTTGCATATCTATAACTTCGAAAGCTAATAGATGGTGAAAAGCTTCTGCACTCCTTAGCTTTCAAAATGGTCTTATCTGTGTTGGTGAAGTAATATTAAGAAATTGCAAAGATCATTGGAACTAGAACTCATACTTTAGATGCAACTGGCATGTATTCTCGAGACTGAGCTATAGATGCAGCAGAGAGAATCATCAACCATGACAAAGAGTCGTGCCATAATGAAGGTTTCACCCAGTTATTAGTTTACAAAATATCTAGGGGCGATTAAATATTCTGGTAAAACAAGAATATGTAACAAGTCACAAGCCGACACACGGAGCCTTTAGGTGTTCAGCCTCCGCAAGGCATCCTCGACAACCAAGATCTGTAGGTGTCCAACTTCTGGGATCACAAGGTGAGGAACGTTTAGACGCTTAGTCTCCACAAATCATCGTCAACAATCTGGACTTGTAGATATCCAACTTCCGAAAGTTGCGCGATAATGTTTGTCTAGTATGTAAATAATGAAGAGAGAGAAGCCAAAATCACTTGTTTGTCTTTGAACACACACTCATGAGATCACTTCCATGATCGCGTGCTCAAAGAGGGGCAACTGTAAACACCTGATTTTGGCTTAAAATACCGTAAGCGAGTAATCGATATTGGAAAAATATATATATTTGAAAACTAAAAAAAAAATCAAAAAATTTTAATTTTTTTTTAATTTTTTTTAATAAATGATAAAAAATTCCAACGGTGGAAAATTTCCTCTTTTCCACCGATTTTATTTTTTATTATTAAAAAACGTTCTTTTATTATTAACAAAAAAAAGTGTTTATTAATTAATTAAATATGTATATATTTCTCTATTAAAGAGAAGGCTTGATGAATGAATTGGGAGAAAAAAATAGGAAGCTACGGTGATCTTCATGAGAATGAAGAAATGGTGAGTGAAGAAAAAAAATGAGAGAACAAAGAGTGAAAAAAAAATATCGGTGATTATCAGTCTCGGTTTCTCGTACGGTATTTTAACCTCCAATGAGTTAGGTATATTTCTCTCATATTCAAAATCATATTTGTATTTTATAAATGTGAAATAAAATTGATAGTTTATAAACATATATTATATATTTATGTATAATATACTTGTTAATATATATATATATATATGTATAATATATATTTATATTATATTTATGTAATACTATATATTTGGGCTGGGCATGGACCGGTTCGGCTCCGAACCGGTTCAGAACCGAACCTTTACCACATTTTAAAACCGGTACGGTTTACCGCTCCAGTTTTTGACCACTCCAGATTTAGGCTGATTTACCATACCTGTTCTGAATCGGTTCAAAACCGGTTCAGCCGAACTTGTTTATACAAAAAAAAAACATTTGAGGTTCTAATCAAGTTGGGAAGAGACATAAAAGTTGAATCTATAAAAGTGCACTTGGGAAGAACATAAAAGTGCTAGATTCCTGTCACTAACCAAGGACGTGCAAAATGTTATTCACCACAGCAAATGCCTTAGATAACAAGTGATGTTTGCATCATTTCCTAAAACCACCATCCAAATCAGAGTACCAAAACGCAGAGAGCAAGAGTATGAAAAACTGATAGGAGATGCCCTTGTTTTCAAACATGAACCTGCAATTCTGGTACAAACGCAATACAACGTCAACCACCTCCAAACATAGCACCAAGTATAATTAAAACACAAAATTACATGTTTGCATAGTAAGAACAAGTGTTGATGTGGTATTTCTTGAATTGGTTCGTTAACGAGGAAGGGAAAGGCACAGCTAGCTGCTTTCATGATCAAGTCATTAGTAAAGCATCTACTTTGCATATCTATAACTTCGAAAGCTAATAGATGGTGAAAAGCTTCTGCACTCCTTAGCTTTCAAAATGGTCTTATCTGTGTTGGTGAAGTAATATTAAGAAATTGCAAAGATCATTGGAACTAGAACTCATACTTTAGATGCAACTGGCATGTATTCTCGAGACTGAGCTATAGATGCAGCAGAGAGAATCATCAACCATGACAAAGAGTCGTGCCATAATGAAGGTTTCACCCAGTTATTAGTTTACAAAATATCTAGGGGGCGATTAAATATTCTGGTAAAACAAGAAAATGTAACAAGTCACAAGCCGACACACGGAGCCTTTAGGTGTTCAGCCTCCGCAAGGCATCCTCGACAACCAAGATCTGTAGGTGTCCAACTTCTGGGATCACAAGGTGAGGAACGTTTAGACGCTTAGTCTCCACAAATCATCGTCAACAATCTGGACTTGTAGATATCCAACTTCCGAAAGTTGCGCGATAATGTTTGTCTAGTATGTAAATAATGAAGAGAGAGAAGCCAAAATCACTTGTTTGTCTTTGAACACACACTCATGAGATCACTTCCATGATCGCGTGCTCAAAGAGGGGCAACTGTAAACACCTGATTTTGGCTTAAAATACCGTAAGCGAGTAATCGATATTGGAAAAATATATATATTTGAAAACTAAAAAAAAAATCAAAAAATTTTAATTTTTTTTTAATTTTTTTTAATAAATGATAAAAAATTCCAACGGTGGAAAATTTCCTCTTTTCCACCGATTTTATTTTTTATTATTAAAAAACGTTCTTTTATTATTAACAAAAAAAAGTGTTTATTAATTAATTAAATATGTATATATTTCTCTATTAAAGAGAAGGCTTGATGAATGAATTGGGAGAAAAAAATAGGAAGCTACGGTGATCTTCATGAGAATGAAGAAATGGTGAGTGAAGAAAAAAAATGAGAGAACAAAGAGTGAAAAAAAAATATCGGTGATTATCAGTCTCGGTTTCTCGTACGGTATTTTAACCTCCAATGAGTTAGGTATATTTCTCTCATATTCAAAATCATATTTGTATTTTATAAATGTGAAATAAAATTGATAGTTTATAAACATATATTATATATTTATGTATAATATACTTGTTAATATATATATATATATATGTATAATATATATTTATATTATATTTATGTAATACTATATATTTGGGCTGGGCATGGACCGGTTCGGCTCCGAACCGGTTCAGAACCGAACCTTTACCACATTTTAAAACCGGTACGGTTTACCGCTCCAGTTTTTGACCACTCCAGATTTAGGCTGATTTACCATACCTGTTCTGAATCGGTTCAAAACCGGTTCAGCCGAACTTGTTTATACAAAAAAAAAACATTTGAGGTTCTAATCAAGTTGGGAAGAGACATAAAAGTTGAATCTATAAAAGTGCACTTGGGAAGAACATAAAAGTGCTAGATTCCTGTCACTAACCAAGGACGTGCAAAATGTTATTCACCACAGCAAATGCCTTAGATAACAAGTGATGTTTGCATCATTTCCTAAAACCACCATCCAAATCAGAGTACCAAAACGCAGAGAGCAAGAGTATGAAAAACTGATAGGAGATGCCCTTGTTTTCAAACATGAACCTGCAATTCTGGTACAAACGCAATACAACGTCAACCACCTCCAAACATAGCACCAAGTATAATTAAAACACAAAATTACATGTTTGCATAGTAAGAACAAGTGTTGATGTGGTATTTCTTGAATTGGTTCGTTAACGAGGAAGGGAAAGGCACAACTAGCTGCTTTCATGATCAAGTCATTAGTAAAGCATCTACTGTGCATATCTATAACTTCGAAAGCTAATAGATGGTGAAAAGCTTCTGCACTCCTTAGCTTTCAAAATGGTCTTATCTGTGTTGGTGAAGTAATATTAAGAAATTGCAAAGATCATTGGAACTAGAACTCATACTTTAGATGCAACTGGCATGTATTCTCGAGACTGAGCTATAGATGCAGCAGAGAGAATCATCAACCATGACAAAGAGTCGTGCCATAATGAAGGTTTCACCCAGTTATTAGTTTACAAAATATCTAGGGGGCGATTAAATATTCTGGTAAAACAAGAAAATGTAACAAGTCACAAGCCGACACACGGAGCCTTTAGGTGTTCAGCCTCCGCAAGGCATCCTCGACAACCAAGATCTGTAGGTGTCCAACTTCTGGGATCACAAGGTGAGGAACGTTTAGACGCTTAGTCTCCACAAATCATCGTCAACAATCTGGACTTGTAGATATCCAACTTCCGAAAGTTGCGCGATAATGTTTGTCTAGTATGTAAATAATGAAGAGAGAGAAGCCAAAATCACTTGTTTGTCTTTGAACACACACTCATGAGATCACTTCCATGATCGCGTGCTCAAAGAGGGGCAACTGTAAACACCTGATTTTGGCTTAAAATACCGTAAGCGAGTAATCGATATTGGAAAAATATATATATTTGAAAACTAAAAAAAAAATCAAAAAATTTTAATTTTTTTTTAATTTTTTTTAATAAATGATAAAAAATTCCAACGGTGGAAAATTTCCTCTTTTCCACCGATTTTATTTTTTATTATTAAAAAACGTTCTTTTATTATTAACAAAAAAAAGTGTTTATTAATTAATTAAATATGTATATATTTCTCTATTAAAGAGAAGGCTTGATGAATGAATTGGGAGAAAAAAATAGGAAGCTACGGTGATCTTCATGAGAATGAAGAAATGGTGAGTGAAGAAAAAAAATGAGAGAACAAAGAGTGAAAAAAAAATATCGGTGATTATCAGTCTCGGTTTCTCGTACGGTATTTTAACCTCCAATGAGTTAGGTATATTTCTCTCATATTCAAAATCATATTTGTATTTTATAAATGTGAAATAAAATTGATAGTTTATAAACATATATTATATATTTATGTATAATATACTTGTTAATATATATATATATATATATGTATAATATATATTTATATTATATTTATGTAATACTATATATTTGGGCTGGGCATGGACCGGTTCGGCTCCGAACCGGTTCAGAACCGAACCTTTACCACATTTTAAAACCGGTACGGTTTACCGCTCCAGTTTTTGACCACTCCAGATTTAGGCTGATTTACCATACCTGTTCTGAATCGGTTCAAAACCGGTTCAGCCGAACTTGTTTATACAAAAAAAAAACATTTGAGGTTCTAATCAAGTTGGGAAGAGACATAAAAGTTGAATCTATAAAAGTGCACTTGGGAAGAACATAAAAGTGCTAGATTCCTGTCACTAACCAAGGACGTGCAAAATGTTATTCACCACAGCAAATGCCTTAGATAACAAGTGATGTTTGCATCATTTCCTAAAACCACCATCCAAATCAGAGTACCAAAACGCAGAGAGCAAGAGTATGAAAAACTGATAGGAGATGCCCTTGTTTTCAAACATGAACCTGCAATTCTGGTACAAACGCAATACAACGTCAACCACCTCCAAACATAGCACCAAGTATAATTAAAACACAAAATTACATGTTTGCATAGTAAGAACAAGTGTTGATGTGGTATTTCTTGAATTGGTTCGTTAACGAGGAAGGGAAAGGCACAGCTAGCTGCTTTCATGATCAAGTCATTAGTAAAGCATCTACTTTGCATATCTATAACTTCGAAAGCTAATAGATGGTGAAAAGCTTCTGCACTCCTTAGCTTTCAAAATGGTCTTATCTGTGTTGGTGAAGTAATATTAAGAAATTGCAAAGATCATTGGAACTAGAACTCATACTTTAGATGCAACTGGCATGTATTCTCGAGACTGAGCTATAGATGCAGCAGAGAGAATCATCAACCATGACAAAGAGTCGTGCCATAATGAAGGTTTCACCCAGTTATTAGTTTACAAAATATCTAGGGGGCGATTAAATATTCTGGTAAAACAAGAAAATGTAACAAGTCACAAGCCGACACACGGAGCCTTTAGGTGTTCAGCCTCCGCAAGGCATCCTCGACAACCAAGATCTGTAGGTGTCCAACTTCTGGGATCACAAGGTGAGGAACGTTTAGACGCTTAGTCTCCACAAATCATCGTCAACAATCTGGACTTGTAGATATCCAACTTCCGAAAGTTGCGCGATAATGTTTGTCTAGTATGTAAATAATGAAGCGAGAGAAGCCAAAATCACATGTTTGTCTTTGAACACACACTCATGAGATCACTTCCATGAGCGCGTGCTCAAAGAGGGGCAACTGTAAACACCTGATTTTGGCTCAAAATACCGTATGCGAGTAATCGAGATTGGAAAAATATATATATTTGAAAACTAAAAAAAAAATCATAAAATTTTAATTTATTTTTTAATTTTTTTAATAAATGATAAAAAATTCCAACGGTGGAAAATTTCCTCTTTTCCACCGATTTTATTTTTTATTATTAAAAAACCGTTCTTTTATTATTAACAAAAAAAAGTGTTTATTAATTAATTAAATATGTATATATTTCTCTATTAAAGAGAAGGCTTGATGAATGAATTGGGAGAAAAAAATAGGAAGCTACGGTGATCTTCATGAGAATGAAGAAATGGTGAGTGAAGAAAAAAAATGAGAGAACAAAGAGTGAAAAAAAAATATCGGTGATTATCAGTCTCGGTTTCTCGTACGGTATTTTAACCTCCAATGAGTTAGGTATATTTCTCTCATATTCAAAATCATATTTGTATTTTATAAATGTGAAATAAAATTGATAGTTTATAAACATATATTATATATTTATGTATAATATACTTGTTAATATATATATATATATATGTATAATATATATTTATATTATATTTATGTAATACTATATATTTGGGCTGGGCATGGACCGGTTCGGCTCCGAACCGGTTCAGAACCGAACCTTTACCACATTTTAAAACCGGTACGGTTTACCGCTCCAGTTTTTGACCACTCCAGATTTAGGCTGATTTACCATACCTGTTCTGAATCGGTTCAAAACCGGTTCAGCCGAACTTGTTTATACAAAAAAAAAACATTTGAGGTTCTAATCAAGTTGGGAAGAGACATAAAAGTTGAATCTATAAAAGTGCACTTGGGAAGAACATAAAAGTGCTAGATTCCTGTCACTAACCAAGGACGTGCAAAATGTTATTCACCACAGCAAATGCCTTAGATAACAAGTGATGTTTGCATCATTTCCTAAAACCACCATCCAAATCAGAGTACCAAAACGCAGAGAGCAAGAGTATGAAAAACTGATAGGAGATGCCCTTGTTTTCAAACATGAACCTGCAATTCTGGTACAAACGCAATACAACGTCAACCACCTCCAAACATAGCACCAAGTATAATTAAAACACAAAATTACATGTTTGCATAGTAAGAACAAGTGTTGATGTGGTATTTCTTGAATTGGTTCGTTAACGAGGAAGGGAAAGGCACAACTAGCTGCTTTCATGATCAAGTCATTAGTAAAGCATCTACTGTGCATATCTATAACTTCGAAAGCTAATAGATGGTGAAAAGCTTCTGCACTCCTTAGCTTTCAAAATGGTCTTATCTGTGTTGGTGAAGTAATATTAAGAAATTGCAAAGATCATTGGAACTAGAACTCATACTTTAGATGCAACTGGCATGTATTCTCGAGACTGAGCTATAGATGCAGCAGAGAGAATCATCAACCATGACAAAGAGTCGTGCCATAATGAAGGTTTCACCCAGTTATTAGTTTACAAAATATCTAGGGGGCGATTAAATATTCTGGTAAAACAAGAAAATGTAACAAGTCACAAGCCGACACACGGAGCCTTTAGGTGTTCAGCCTCCGCAAGGCATCCTCGACAACCAAGATCTGTAGGTGTCCAACTTCTGGGATCACAAGGTGAGGAACGTTTAGACGCTTAGTCTCCACAAATCATCGTCAACAATCTGGACTTGTAGATATCCAACTTCCGAAAGTTGCGCGATAATGTTTGTCTAGTATGTAAATAATGAAGAGAGAGAAGCCAAAATCACTTGTTTGTCTTTGAACACACACTCATGAGATCACTTCCATGATCGCGTGCTCAAAGAGGGGCAACTGTAAACACCTGATTTTGGCTTAAAATACCGTAAGCGAGTAATCGATATTGGAAAAATATATATATTTGAAAACTAAAAAAAAAATCAAAAAATTTTAATTTTTTTTTAATTTTTTTTAATAAATGATAAAAAATTCCAACGGTGGAAAATTTCCTCTTTTCCTCCGATTTTATTTTTTATTATTAAAAAACGTTCTTTTATTATTAACAAAAAAAAGTGTTTATTAATTAATTAAATATGTATATATTTCTCTATTAAAGAGAAGGCTTGATGAATGAATTGGGAGAAAAAAATAGGAAGCTACGGTGATCTTCATGAGAATGAAGAAATGGTGAGTGAAGAAAAAAAATGAGAGAACAAAGAGTGAAAAAAAAATATCGGTGATTATCAGTCTCGGTTTCTCGTACGGTATTTTAACCTCCAATGAGTTAGGTATATTTCTCTCATATTCAAAATCATATTTGTATTTTATAAATGTGAAATAAAATTGATAGTTTATAAACATATATTATATATTTATGTATAATATACTTGTTAATATATATATATATATATGTATAATATATATTTATATTATATTTATGTAATACTATATATTTGGGCTGGGCATGGACCGGTTCGGCTCCGAACCGGTTCAGAACCGAACCTTTACCACATTTTAAAACCGGTACGGTTTACCGCTCCAGTTTTTGACCACTCCAGATTTAGGCTGATTTACCATACCTGTTCTGAATCGGTTCAAAACCGGTTCAGCCGAACTTGTTTATACAAAAAAAAAACATTTGAGGTTCTAATCAAGTTGGGAAGAGACATAAAAGTTGAATCTATAAAAGTGCACTTGGGAAGAACATAAAAGTGCTAGATTCCTGTCACTAACCAAGGACGTGCAAAATGTTATTCACCACAGCAAATGCCTTAGATAACAAGTGATGTTTGCATCATTTCCTAAAACCACCATCCAAATCAGAGTACCAAAACGCAGAGAGCAAGAGTATGAAAAACTGATAGGAGATGCCCTTGTTTTCAAACATGAACCTGCAATTCTGGTACAAACGCAATACAACGTCAACCACCTCCAAACATAGCACCAAGTATAATTAAAACACAAAATTACATGTTTGCATAGTAAGAACAAGTGTTGATGTGGTATTTCTTGAATTGGTTCGTTAACGAGGAAGGGAAAGGCACAACTAGCTGCTTTCATGATCAAGTCATTAGTAAAGCATCTACTGTGCATATCTATAACTTCGAAAGCTAATAGATGGTGAAAAGCTTCTGCACTCCTTAGCTTTCAAAATGGTCTTATCTGTGTTGGTGAAGTAATATTAAGAAATTGCAAAGATCATTGGAACTAGAACTCATACTTTAGATGCAACTGGCATGTATTCTCGAGACTGAGCTATAGATGCAGCAGAGAGAATCATCAACCATGACAAAGAGTCGTGCCATAATGAAGGTTTCACCCAGTTATTAGTTTACAAAATATCTAGGGGGCGATTAAATATTCTGGTAAAACAAGAAAATGTAACAAGTCACAAGCCGACACACGGAGCCTTTAGGTGTTCAGCCTCCGCAAGGCATCCTCGACAACCAAGATCTGTAGGTGTCCAACTTCTGGGATCACAAGGTGAGGAACGTTTAGACGCTTAGTCTCCACAAATCATCGTCAACAATCTGGACTTGTAGATATCCAACTTCCGAAAGTTGCGCGATAATGTTTGTCTAGTATGTAAATAATGAAGAGAGAGAAGCCAAAATCACTTGTTTGTCTTTGAACACACACTCATGAGATCACTTCCATGATCGCGTGCTCAAAGAGGGGCAACTGTAAACACCTGATTTTGGCTTAAAATACCGTAAGCGAGTAATCGATATTGGAAAAATATATATATTTGAAAACTAAAAAAAAAATCAAAAAATTTTAATTTTTTTTTAATTTTTTTTAATAAATGATAAAAAATTCCAACGGTGGAAAATTTCCTCTTTTCCACCGATTTTATTTTTTATTATTAAAAAACGTTCTTTTATTATTAACAAAAAAAAGTGTTTATTAATTAATTAAATATGTATATATTTCTCTATTAAAGAGAAGGCTTGATGAATGAATTGGGAGAAAAAAATAGGAAGCTACGGTGATCTTCATGAGAATGAAGAAATGGTGAGTGAAGAAAAAAAATGAGAGAACAAAGAGTGAAAAAAAAATATCGGTGATTATCAGTCTCGGTTTCTCGTACGGTATTTTAACCTCCAATGAGTTAGGTATATTTCTCTCATATTCAAAATCATATTTGTATTTTATAAATGTGAAATAAAATTGATAGTTTATAAACATATATTATATATTTATGTATAATATACTTGTTAATATATATATATATATATGTATAATATATATTTATATTATATTTATGTAATACTATATATTTGGGCTGGGCATGGACCGGTTCGGCTCCGAACCGGTTCAGAACCGAACCTTTACCACATTTTAAAACCGGTACGGTTTACCGCTCCAGTTTTTGACCACTCCAGATTTAGGCTGATTTACCATACCTGTTCTGAATCGGTTCAAAACCGGTTCAGCCGAACTTGTTTATACAAAAAAAAAACATTTGAGGTTCTAATCAAGTTGGGAAGAGACATAAAAGTTGAATCTATAAAAGTGCACTTGGGAAGAACATAAAAGTGCTAGATTCCTGTCACTAACCAAGGACGTGCAAAATGTTATTCACCACAGCAAATGCCTTAGATAACAAGTGATGTTTGCATCATTTCCTAAAACCACCATCCAAATCAGAGTACCAAAACGCAGAGAGCAAGAGTATGAAAAACTGATAGGAGATGCCCTTGTTTTCAAACATGAACCTGCAATTCTGGTACAAACGCAATACAACGTCAACCACCTCCAAACATAGCACCAAGTATAATTAAAACACAAAATTACATGTTTGCATAGTAAGAACAAGTGTTGATGTGGTATTTCTTGAATTGGTTCGTTAACGAGGAAGGGAAAGGCACAACTAGCTGCTTTCATGATCAAGTCATTAGTAAAGCATCTACTGTGCATATCTATAACTTCGAAAGCTAATAGATGGTGAAAAGCTTCTGCACTCCTTAGCTTTCAAAATGGTCTTATCTGTGTTGGTGAAGTAATATTAAGAAATTGCAAAGATCATTGGAACTAGAACTCATACTTTAGATGCAACTGGCATGTATTCTCGAGACTGAGCTATAGATGCAGCAGAGAGAATCATCAACCATGACAAAGAGTCGTGCCATAATGAAGGTTTCACCCAGTTATTAGTTTACAAAATATCTAGGGGGCGATTAAATATTCTGGTAAAACAAGAAAATGTAACAAGTCACAAGCCGACACACGGAGCCTTTAGGTGTTCAGCCTCCGCAAGGCATCCTCGACAACCAAGATCTGTACGTGTCCAACTTCTGGGATCACAAGGTGAGGAACGTTTAGACGCTTAGTCTCCACAAATCATCGTCAACAATCTGGACTTGTAGATATCCAACTTCCGAAAGTTGCGCGATAATGTTTGTCTAGTATGTAAATAATGAAGAGAGAGAAGCCAAAATCACTTGTTTGTCTTTGAACACACACTCATGAGATCACTTCCATGATCGCGTGCTCAAAGAGGGGCAACTGTAAACACCTGATTTTGGCTTAAAATACCGTAAGCGAGTAATCGATATTGGAAAAATATATATATTTGAAAACTAAAAAAAAAATCAAAAAATTTTAATTTTTTTTTAATTTTTTTTAATAAATGATAAAAAATTCCAACGGTGGAAAATTTCCTCTTTTCCACCGATTTTATTTTTTATTATTAAAAAACGTTCTTTTATTATTAACAAAAAAAAGTGTTTATTAATTAATTAAATATGTATATATTTCTCTATTAAAGAGAAGGCTTGATGAATGAATTGGGAGAAAAAAATAGGAAGCTACGGTGATCTTCATGAGAATGAAGAAATGGTGAGTGAAGAAAAAAAATGAGAGAACAAAGAGTGAAAAAAAAATATCGGTGATTATCAGTCTCGGTTTCTCGTACGGTATTTTAACCTCCAATGAGTTAGGTATATTTCTCTCATATTCAAAATCATATTTGTATTTTATAAATGTGAAATAAAATTGATAGTTTATAAACATATATTATATATTTATGTATAATATACTTGTTAATATATATATATATATATGTATAATATATATTTATATTATATTTATGTAATACTATATATTTGGGCTGGGCATGGACCGGTTCGGCTCCGAACCGGTTCAGAACCGAACCTTTACCACATTTTAAAACCGGTACGGTTTACCGCTCCAGTTTTTGACCACTCCAGATTTAGGCTGATTTACCATACCTGTTCTGAATCGGTTCAAAACCGGTTCAGCCGAACTTGTTTATACAAAAAAAAAACATTTGAGGTTCTAATCAAGTTGGGAAGAGACATAAAAGTTGAATCTATAAAAGTGCACTTGGGAAGAACATAAAAGTGCTAGATTCCTGTCACTAACCAAGGACGTGCAAAATGTTATTCACCACAGCAAATGCCTTAGATAACAAGTGATGTTTGCATCATTTCCTAAAACCACCATCCAAATCAGAGTACCAAAACGCAGAGAGCAAGAGTATGAAAAACTGATAGGAGATGCCCTTGTTTTCAAACATGAACCTGCAATTCTGGTACAAACGCAATACAACGTCAACCACCTCCAAACATAGCACCAAGTATAATTAAAACACAAAATTACATGTTTGCATAGTAAGAACAAGTGTTGATGTGGTATTTCTTGAATTGGTTCGTTAACGAGGAAGGGAAAGGCACAACTAGCTGCTTTCATGATCAAGTCATTAGTAAAGCATCTACTGTGCATATCTATAACTTCGAAAGCTAATAGATGGTGAAAAGCTTCTGCACTCCTTAGCTTTCAAAATGGTCTTATCTGTGTTGGTGAAGTAATATTAAGAAATTGCAAAGATCATTGGAACTAGAACTCATACTTTAGATGCAACTGGCATGTATTCTCGAGACTGAGCTATAGATGCAGCAGAGAGAATCATCAACCATGACAAAGAGTCGTGCCATAATGAAGGTTTCACCCAGTTATTAGTTTACAAAATATCTAGGGGGCGATTAAATATTCTGGTAAAACAAGAAAATGTAACAAGTCACAAGCCGACACACGGAGCCTTTAGGTGTTCAGCCTCCGCAAGGCATCCTCGACAACCAAGATCTGTACGTGTCCAACTTCTGGGATCACAAGGTGAGGAACGTTTAGACGCTTAGTCTCCACAAATCATCGTCAACAATCTGGACTTGTAGATATCCAACTTCCGAAAGTTGCGCGATAATGTTTGTCTAGTATGTAAATAATGAAGAGAGAGAAGCCAAAATCACTTGTTTGTCTTTGAACACACACTCATGAGATCACTTCCATGATCGCGTGCTCAAAGAGGGGCAACTGTAAACACCTGATTTTGGCTTAAAATACCGTAAGCGAGTAATCGATATTGGAAAAATATATATATTTGAAAACTAAAAAAAAAATCAAAAAATTTTAATTTTTTTTTAATTTTTTTTAATAAATGATAAAAAATTCCAACGGTGGAAAATTTCCTCTTTTCCACCGATTTTATTTTTTATTATTAAAAAACGTTCTTTTATTATTAACAAAAAAAAGTGTTTATTAATTAATTAAATATGTATATATTTCTCTATTAAAGAGAAGGCTTGATGAATGAATTGGGAGAAAAAAATAGGAAGCTACGGTGATCTTCATGAGAATGAAGAAATGGTGAGTGAAGAAAAAAAATGAGAGAACAAAGAGTGAAAAAAAAATATCGGTGATTATCAGTCTCGGTTTCTCGTACGGTATTTTAACCTCCAATGAGTTAGGTATATTTCTCTCATATTCAAAATCATATTTGTATTTTATAAATGTGAAATAAAATTGATAGTTTATAAACATATATTATATATTTATGTATAATATACTTGTTAATATATATATATATATATGTATAATATATATTTATATTATATTTATGTAATACTATATATTTGGGCTGGGCATGGACCGGTTCGGCTCCGAACCGGTTCAGAACCGAACCTTTACCACATTTTAAAACCGGTACGGTTTACCGCTCCAGTTTTTGACCACTCCAGATTTAGGCTGATTTACCATACCTGTTCTGAATCGGTTCAAAACCGGTTCAGCCGAACTTGTTTATACAAAAAAAAAACATTTGAGGTTCTAATCAAGTTGGGAAGAGACATAAAAGTTGAATCTATAAAAGTGCACTTGGGAAGAACATAAAAGTGCTAGATTCCTGTCACTAACCAAGGACGTGCAAAATGTTATTCACCACAGCAAATGCCTTAGATAACAAGTGATGTTTGCATCATTTCCTAAAACCACCATCCAAATCAGAGTACCAAAACGCAGAGAGCAAGAGTATGAAAAACTGATAGGAGATGCCCTTGTTTTCAAACATGAACCTGCAATTCTGGTACAAACGCAATACAACGTCAACCACCTCCAAACATAGCACCAAGTATAATTAAAACACAAAATTACATGTTTGCATAGTAAGAA
Organism: Chamaenerion angustifolium; assembly: GCA_946814005.1. Classification (NCBI taxonomy): domain Eukaryota; kingdom Viridiplantae; phylum Streptophyta; class Magnoliopsida; order Myrtales; family Onagraceae; genus Chamaenerion; species Chamaenerion angustifolium. Next base: position 22,233,656 of record OX328272.1, read on the forward strand.
CAAGTGTTGATGTGGTATTTCTTGAATTGGTTCGTTAACGAGGAAGGGAAAGGCACAACTAGCTGCTTTCATGATCAAGTCATTAGTAAAGCATCTACTGTGCATATCTATAACTTCGAAAGCTAATAGATGGTGAAAAGCTTCTGCACTCCTTAGCTTTCAAAATGGTCTTATCTGTGTTGGTGAAGTAATATTAAGAAATTGCAAAGATCATTGGAACTAGAACTCATACTTTAGATGCAACTGGCATGTATTCTCGAGACTGAGCTATAGATGCAGCAGAGAGAATCATCAACCATGACAAAGAGTCGTGCCATAATGAAGGTTTCACCCAGTTATTAGTTTACAAAATATCTAGGGGGCGATTAAATATTCTGGTAAAACAAGAAAATGTAACAAGTCACAAGCCGACACACGGAGCCTTTAGGTGTTCAGCCTCCGCAAGGCATCCTCGACAACCAAGATCTGTACGTGTCCAACTTCTGGGATCACAAGGTGAGGAACGTTTAGACGCTTAGTCTCCACAAATCATCGTCAACAATCTGGACTTGTAGATATCCAACTTCCGAAAGTTGCGCGATAATGTTTGTCTAGTATGTAAATAATGAAGAGAGAGAAGCCAAAATCACTTGTTTGTCTTTGAACACACACTCATGAGATCACTTCCATGATCGCGTGCTCAAAGAGGGGCAACTGTAAACACCTGATTTTGGCTTAAAATACCGTAAGCGAGTAATCGATATTGGAAAAATATATATATTTGAAAACTAAAAAAAAAATCAAAAAATTTTAATTTTTTTTTAATTTTTTTTAATAAATGATAAAAAATTCCAACGGTGGAAAATTTCCTCTTTTCCACCGATTTTATTTTTTATTATTAAAAAACGTTCTTTTATTATTAACAAAAAAAAGTGTTTATTAATTAATTAAATATGTATATATTTCTCTATTAAAGAGAAGGCTTGATGAATGAATTGGGAGAAAAAAATAGGAAGCTACGGTGATCTTCATGAGAATGAAGAAATGGTGAGTGAAGAAAAAAAATGAGAGAACAAAGAGTGAAAAAAAAATATCGGTGATTATCAGTCTCGGTTTCTCGTACGGTATTTTAACCTCCAATGAGTTAGGTATATTTCTCTCATATTCAAAATCATATTTGTATTTTATAAATGTGAAATAAAATTGATAGTTTATAAACATATATTATATATTTATGTATAATATACTTGTTAATATATATATATATATATGTATAATATATATTTATATTATATTTATGTAATACTATATATTTGGGCTGGGCATGGACCGGTTCGGCTCCGAACCGGTTCAGAACCGAACCTTTACCACATTTTAAAACCGGTACGGTTTACCGCTCCAGTTTTTGACCACTCCAGATTTAGGCTGATTTACCATACCTGTTCTGAATCGGTTCAAAACCGGTTCAGCCGAACTTGTTTATACAAAAAAAAAACATTTGAGGTTCCAATCAAGTTGGGAAGAGACATAAAAGTTGAATCCATAAAAGTGCACTTGGGAAGAACATAAAAGTGCTAGATTCCTAGCACTAACCAAGGACGTGCAAAATGTTATTCACCACAGCAAATGCCTTAGATAACTAGTGATGTTTGCATCATTTCCTAAAACCACCATCCAAATTAGAGTACCAAAACGCAGAAAGTAAGAGTATGAAAAACTGAAAGGAGATGCCCTTGTTTTCAAACATGAACCTGCAATTCTGGTACAAACGGAATACAACGTCAACCACTTCCAAACATAGCACCAAGTATAATTAAAACACAAAATTACATGTTTGCATAGTAAGAACAAGTGTTGATGTGGTATTTCTTGAATTGGTTCGTTAACGAGGAAGGGAAAGGCACAGCTAGCTGCTTTCATGATCAAGTCATTAGTAAAGCATCTACTTTGCATATCTATAACTTCGAAAGCTAATAGATGGTGAAAAGCTTCTGCACTCCTTAGCTTTCAAAAGGGTCTTATCTGTGTTGGTGAAGTAATATTAAGAAACTTGCAAAGATCATTGGAACTAGAACTCATACTTTAAATGCAACTGGCATGTATTCTCGAGACTGAGCTATAGATGTAGCAGAGAGAATCATCAACCATGACAAAGAGTCGTGCCATAATGAAGGTTTCACCCAGTTATTAGTTTACAAAATATCTAGGGGCGATTAAATATTCTGGTAAAACAAGAAAATGTAACAAGTCACAAGCCGACACACGGAGCCTTTAGGTGTTCAGCCTCCGCAAGGCATCCTCGACAACCAAGATCTGTAGGTGTCCAACTTCTGGGAATCACAAGGTGAGGAACGTTTAGACGCTTAGTCTCCACAAATCATCGTCAACAATCTGGACTTGTAGATATCCAACTTCCGAAAGTTGCGTGATAATGTTTGTCTAGTATGTAAATAATGAAGCGAGAGAAGCCAAAATCACATGTTTGTTTTTGAACACACACTCATGAGATCACTTCCATGAGCGCGTGCTCAAAGAGGGGCAACTGTAAACACCTGATTTTGGCTCAAAATACCGTATGCGAGTAATCGAGATTGGAAAAATATATATATTTGAAAACTAAAAAAAAAATCATAAAATTTTAATTTATTTTTTAATTTTTTTAATAAATGATAAAAAATTCCAACGGTGGAAAATTTCCTCTTTTCCACCGATTTTATTTTTTATTATTAAAAAACCGTTCTTTTATTATTAACAAAAAAAAGTGTTTATTAATTAATTAAATATGTATATATTTCTCTATTAAAGAGAAGGCTTGATGAATGAATTGGGAGAAAAAAATAGGAAGCTACGGTGATCTTCATGAGAATGAAGAAATGGTGAGTGAAGAAAAAAAATGAGAGAACAAAGAGTGAAAAAAAAATATCGGTGATTATCAGTCTCGGTTTCTCGTACGGTATTTTAACCTCCAATGAGTTAGGTATATTTCTCTCATATTCAAAATCATATTTGTATTTTATAAATGTGAAATAAAATTGATAGTTTATAAACATATATTATATATTTATGTATAATATACTTGTTAATATATATATATATATATATGTATAATATATATTTATATTATATTTATGTAATACTATATATTTGGGCTGGGCATGGACCGGTTCGGCTCCGAACCGGTTCAGAACCGAACCTTTACCACATTTTAAAACCGGTACGGTTTACCGCTCCAGTTTTTGACCACTCCAGATTTAGGCTGATTTACCATACCTGTTCTGAATCGGTTCAAAACCGGTTCAGCCGAACTTGTTTATACAAAAAAAAAACATTTGAGGTTCTAATCAAGTTGGGAAGAGACATAAAAGTTGAATCTATAAAAGTGCACTTGGGAAGAACATAAAAGTGCTAGATTCCTGTCACTAACCAAGGACGTGCAAAATGTTATTCACCACAGCAAATGCCTTAGATAACAAGTGATGTTTGCATCATTTCCTAAAACCACCATCCAAATCAGAGTACCAAAACGCAGAGAGCAAGAGTATGAAAAACTGATAGGAGATGCCCTTGTTTTCAAACATGAACCTGCAATTCTGGTACAAACGCAATACAACGTCAACCACCTCCAAACATAGCACCAAGTATAATTAAAACACAAAATTACATGTTTGCATAGTAAGAACAAGTGTTGATGTGGTATTTCTTGAATTGGTTCGTTAACGAGGAAGGGAAAGGCACAACTAGCTGCTTTCATGATCAAGTCATTAGTAAAGCATCTACTGTGCATATCTATAACTTCGAAAGCTAATAGATGGTGAAAAGCTTCTGCACTCCTTAGCTTTCAAAATGGTCTTATCTGTGTTGGTGAAGTAATATTAAGAAACTTGCAAAGATCATTGGAACTAGAACATATACTTCAGATTGAACTAGCATGTATTCTCGAGACTGAGCTATAGATGTAGCAGAGAGAATCATCAACCATGACAAAGAGTCGTGCCATAATGAAGGTTTCACCCAGTTATTAGTTTAGAAAATATCTAGGGGGCGATTAAATATTCTGGTAAAACAAGAAAATGTAACAAGTCACAAGCCGACAAACGGAGCCTTTAGGTGTTCAGCCTCCGCAAGGCATCTTCGACAACCAAGATCTGTAGGTGTCCAACTTCTGGGAATCACAAGGTGATGAACGTTTAGACGCTTAGTCTCCACAAATCATCGTCAACAATCTGGACTTGTAGATATCCAACTTCCGAAAGTTGCGCGATAATGTTTGTCTAGTATGTAAATAATGAAGCGAGAGAAGCCAAAATCACTTGTTTGTCTTTGAACACACACTCATGAGATCACTTCCATGAGCGCGTGCTCAAAGGGAGGCAATTGTAAACACCTGATTTTGGCTTAAAATACCGTATGCGAGTAATCGAGATTGGAAAATTATATATATTTGAATACTAAAAAAAAATCAAAATTTTTTTATTTATTTTTAAACTTTTTTAATAAATGATAAAAAATTCCAACGGTGGAAAATTTCCTCTTTTCCGCCGTTTTTATTTTTTATTATTAAAAAACGTTCTTTTATTATTAACATAAAAAAGTTTTTATTAATTAATTAAATATGTATATATTTCTCTATAAAGAGAAGGCTTGATGAATGAATTGGGAGAAAAAAATAGGAAGCTACGGTGATCTTCATGAGAATGAAGAAATGGTGAGTGAAGAAAAAAATGAGAGAACAAAGAGTGAAAAAAAAATATCGGTGATTATCAGTCTCGGTTTCTCGTACGGTATTTTAACCTCCAATGAGTTAGGTATATTTCTCTCATATTCAAAATCATATTTGTATTTTATAAATGTAAAATAAAATTGATAGTTTATAAACATATATTATATATTTATGTATAATATACTTGTTAATATATATATATATATATATATGTATAATATATATTTATATTATATTTATGTAATACTATATATTTGGGCTGGGCATGAACCGGTTCGGCTCCGAACCGGTTCAGAACCGAACCTTTACCACATTTTAAAACCGGTACGGTTTACCGCTCCAGTTTTTGATCGCTCCAGATTTAGGCTGATTTACCATACCTGTTCTGAATCGGTTCAAAAACCGGTTCAAAACCGGTTCGGCCGAACCTGTTTATACAAAAAAAAAAAATTCGAGGTTCCAATCAACTTGGGAAAAGACATAAAAGTTGAATCCATAAAAGTGCACTTGGGAAGAACATAAAAGTGCTAGATTCCTGTCACTAACCAAGGAAGTGCTGCAGCAAATGCCTTAGATAACAAGTTATGCTTGCATCATTTCCTAAAACCACCATCCAAATCAGAGTACCAAAACGCAGAAAGCAAGGGTATGAAAAACTGAAAGCATATGCTAATGTTTTCAAACATGAACCTACAATTCTGGTACAAACGCAATACAACATCAACCACCTCCAAACATAGCACCAAGTATAATTCAAACACAAAATTACATGTTTGCATAGTAAGAACAAGTGTTGATGTGGTATTTCTTGAATTGTACGTTAACGAGGAAGGGAAAGGCACAACTAGCTGCTTTCATGATCAAGTCATTATTAGTAAAGCATCTACTGTGCATATCTTTAACTTCGAAAGCTAATAGATGGTGAAATGCTTCTGCACTCCGTAGCTTTCAAAAGGGTCTTATCTGTGTTGGTGAAGTAATATTAAGAATCTTGCAAATATCATTGGAACTAGAACTCATACTTCAGATGCAACTGGCATGTATTCTCGAGACTGAGCTATAGATGTAGCAGATAGAATCATCAACCATGACAAAGAGTCGTGCCATAATGAAGGTTTCACCCAGTTATTAGTTTACAAAATATCTAGGGGGCGATTAAATATTCTGGTAAAACAAGAAAATGTAACAAGTCACAAGCCGACAAACGGAGCCTTTAGGTGTTCAGCCTCCGCAAGGCATCCTCGACAACCAAGATCTGTAGGTGTCCAACTTCTGGGAATCACAGGGTGAGGAACGTTTAGACGCTTAGTCTCCACAAATCATCGTCAACAATCTGGATTTGTAGATATCCAACTTCCGAAAGTTGCGCTATAATGTTTATCTAGTATGTAAATAATGAAGCGAGAGAAGCCAAAATCACTTGTTTGTCTTTGAACACACACTCATGAGATCAATTCCATGAGCGCGTGCTCAAAGAGGGGCAACTGTAAACACCTAATTTTGGCTCAAAATACCGTATGCGAGTAATCGAGATTGGAAAAATATATATAGTATATACATATATATATTTGAAAACTAAAAAAAAAAATCAAAAAATTATATTTTATTTTATTTTAAAAAATGATAAAAAATTCCAACGGTGGAAAATTTCCTCTTTTCCACCCTTTTTATTTTTTATTATTAAAAAAACATTCTTTTATTATTAACAAAAAAGAGGTTTTTATTAATTAATTAAATATGTATACATTTCTCTATTAAAGAGAAGGCTTGATGAATGAATTGGGAGAAATAGATAGGAAGCTACGGTGATCTTCATGCGAATGAAGAAATGGTGAGTGAAGAAAAAAAATGAGAGAAAAAAGAGTGAAGAAAAAAATATCGGTGATTATCAATCTCGGTTTCTCGTACGGTATTTTAACCTCCAATGAGTTAGGTATATTTCTCTCATATTCAATATCATATTTGTATTTTATAAATGTGAAATAAAATTGATAGTTTATAAACATATATTATATATTTATGTATAATATACTTGTTAATATATATATATATATATATGTGTGTGTGTGTATAATATATATTTATATTATATTTATGTAATACTATATATTTGGGCTGGGCATGAACCGGTTCGGCTCCGAATCGGTTCAGAACCGAACCTTTACCACATTTTAAAACCGGTACGGTTTACCGCTCCAGTTTTTGGTCGCTCCAGATTTAGGCTGATTTACCATACCTGTTCTGAATCGGTTCAAAATCCGGTTCGGCCGTACCTGTTTATACAAAAAAAAAACATTTGAGGTTCCAATCAAGTTGGGAAGAGACATAAAAGTTGAATCCATAAAAGTGCACTTGGGAAGAACTTAAAAGTGCTAGATTCCTGTCACTAACCAAGGACGTGCAAAATGTTATTCACCACAGCAAATGCCTTAGATAACAAGTGATGTTTGCATCATTTCCTAAAACCACCATCCAAATCAGGGTACCAAAACGCAGAAAGCAAGAGTATGAAAAACTGAAAGCAGATGCCCTTGTTTTCAAACATGAACCTACAATTCTGGTACAAACGCAATACAACATCAACCACCTCCAAACATAGCACCAAGTATAATTAAAACACAAAATTACATGTTCGCATAGTAAGAACAAGTGTTGATGTGGTATTTCTTGAATTGGTTCGTTAACGAGGAAGGGAAAGGCACAGCTAGCTGCTTTCATGATCAAGTCATTAGTAAAGCATCTACTGTGCATATCTTTGACTTCGAAAGCTAATAGATGGTGAAATGCTTCTGCACTCCGTAGCTTTCAAAAGGGTCTTATCTGTGTTGGTAAAGTAATAATAAGAATCTTGCAAAGATCATTGGAACTAGAACTCATACTTCAGATGCAACTAGCATGTATTCTCGAGACTGAGCTATAGATGTAGCAAAGAGAATCATCAACAATGACAAAGAGTCGTGCCATAATGAAGGTTTCACCCAGTTATTAGTTTACAAAATATCTAGGGGGCGATTAAATATTCTGGTAAAACAAGAAAATGTAACAAGTCACAAGCCGACAAACGGAGCCTTTAGGTGTTCAGCCTCCGCAAGGCATCCTCGACAACCAAGATCTGTAGGTGTCCAACTTCTGGGAATCACAAGGTGAGGAACGTTTAGACGCTTAGTCTCCACAAATCATCGTCAACAATCTGGATTTGTAGATATCCAACTTCCGAAAGTTGCGCGATAATGTTTATCTAGTATGTAAATAATGAAGCGAGAGAAGCCAAAATCACTTGTTTGTCTTTGAACACACACTCATGAGATCAATTCCATGAGCGCGTGCTCAAAGAGGGGCAACTGTAAACACCTGATTTTGGCTCAAAATACCGTATGCGAGTAATCGAGATTGGAAAAATATATATAGTATATACATATATATATTTGAAAACTAAAAAAAAAAATCAAAAAATTATATTTTATTTTATTTTAAAAAATGATAAAAAATTCCAACGGTGGAAAATTTCCTCTTTTCCACCCTTTTTATTTTTTATTATTAAAAAAACATTCATTTATTATTAACAAAAAAAAGGTTTTTATTAATTAATTAAATATGTATACATTTCTCTATTAAAGAGAAGGCTTGATGAATGAATTGGGAGAAATAGATAGGAAGCTACGGTGATCTTCATGCGAATGAAGAAATGGTGAGTGAAGAAAAAAAATGAGAGAAAAAAGGGTGAAGAAAAAAATATCTGTGATTATCAATCTCGGTTTCTCGTACGGTATTTTAACCTCCAATGAGTTAGGTATATTTCTCTCATATTCAATATCATATTTGTATTTTATAAATGTGAAATAAAATTGAGAGTTTATAAACATATATTATATATTTATGTATAATATACTTGTTAATATATATATATATATATATATGTATAATATATATTTATATTATATTTATGTAATACTATATATTTGGGTTGACCATGAACCGGTTCGGCTCCGAACCGGTTCAGAACCGAACCTTTACCACATTTTAAAACCGGTACGGTTTACCGCTCCAGTTTTTGACCGCTCCATATTTAGGATGATTTACCATACCTGTTCTGAATCGGTTCAAAAACCGGTTCGGCCGAACCTGTTTATACAACAAAAAAAAAAATCGAGGTTCCAATCAACTTGGGAAAAGACATAAAAGTTGAATCCATAAAAGTGCACTTGGGAAGAACATAAAAGTGCTAGATTCCTGTCACTAACCAAGGAAGTGCTGCAGCAAATGCCTTAGATAACAAGTTATGTTTGCATCATTTCCTAAAACCACCATCCAAATCAGAGTACCAAAACGCAGAAAGCAAGGGTATGAAAAACTGAAAGCAGATGCTCTTGTTTTCAAACATGAACCTACAATTCTGGTACAAACGCAATACAACATCAACCACCTCCAAACATAGCACCAAGTATAATTAAAACACAAAATTACATGTTTGCATAGTAAGAACAAGTGTTGATGTGGTATTTCTTGAATTGGTACGTTAACGGGGAAGGGAAAGGCACAACTAGCTGCTTTCATGATCAAGTCATTATTAGTAAAGCATCTACTGTGCATATCTTTAACTTCGAAAGCTAATAGATGGTGAAATGCTTCTGCACTCCGTAGCTTTCAAAAGGGTCTTATCTGTGTTGTTGAAGTAATATTAAGAATCTTGCAAAGATCATTGGAACTAGAACTCATACTTCAGATGCAACTAGCATGTATTCTCGAGACTGAGCTATAGATGTAGCAGAGAGAATCATCAACCATGACAAAGAGTCGTGCCATAATGAAGGTTTCACCCAGTTATTAGTTTACAAAATATCTAGAGGGCGATTAAATATTCTGGTAAAACAAGAAAATGTAACAAGTCACAAGCCGACAAACGGAGCCTTTAGGTGTTCAGCCTCCGCAAGGCATCCTCGACAACCAAGATCTGTACGTGTCCAACTTCTGGGAATCACAAGTTGAGGAACGTTTAGACGCATAGTCTCCACAAATCATTGTCAACAATCTGGACTTGTAGATATCCAACTTTCGAAAGTTGCGCGATAATGTTTGTCTAGTATGTAAATAATGAAGCGGGAGAAGCCAAAATCACTTGTTTGTCTTTGAACCCACACTCATGAGATCACTTCCATGAGCGCGTGCTCAAAGAGGGGCAACTGTAAACACCTGATTTTGGCTCAAAATACCGTATGCGAGTAATCGAGATTGGAAAAATATATATAGTATATACATATATATATTTGAAAACTAAAAAATAAATTTTTTTAATTTATTTATAAATTTTTATAAATTATTTTTTTAATAAATGATAAAAAATTCCAACGGTGGAAAATTTCCTCTTTTCCACTGTTTTTATTTTTTATTATTAAAAAAAACGTTCATTTATTATTAACAAAAAAAGGGTTTTATTAATTAATTAAATATGTATATATTTCTCTATTAAAGAGAAGGCTTGGTGAATGAATTGGGAAAAATAAATAGGAAGCTACAGTGATCTTCATGAGAATGAAGAAATGGTGAGTGAAGAAAAAAATGAGAGAACAAAGAGTGAAAAAAAAATATCGGTGATTATCAGTCTCGGTTTCTCGTACTGTATTTTAACCTCCAATGAGTTAGGTATATTTCTCTCATATTCAAAATCATATTTGTATTTTATAAATGTGATATAAAATTGATAGTTTATAAACATATATTATATATTTATGTATAATATACTTGTTAATATATATATATATATATATATATATGTGTGTGTATAATATATATTTATGTAATACTATATATTTGGGCTGGGCAAGAACCGGTTCGGCTCCGAATCGGTTCAGAACCGAAACTTTACCACATTTTAAAACCGGTACGGTTTACCGCTCCAGTTTTTGGCCGCTCCAGTTTTTGGCCGCTCCAGATTTAGGCTGATTTACCATACCTGTTCTGAATCGGTTCAAAAACCGGTTCGGCCGAACCTGTTTATACAAAAAAAAAACATTTGAGGTTCCAATCAGGTTGGGAAGAGACATAAAAGTTGAATCCATAAAAGTGCACTTGGGAAGAACATAAAAGTGCTAGATTCCTGTCACTAACCAAGGACGTGCAAAATGTTATTCACCACAGCAAATGCCTTAGATAACAAGTGATGTTTGCATCATTTCCTAATACCACCATCCAAATCAGAGTACCAAAACACAGAAAGCAAGAGTATGAAAAACGGAAAGCAGATGCCCTTGTTTTCAAACATGAACCTACAATTCTGGTACAAACGCAATACAACATCAACCACCTCCAAACATAACACCAAGTATAATTAAAACACAAAATTACATGTTTGCATAGTAAGAACAAGTGTTGATGTGGTATTTCTTGAATTGGTTCGTTAACGAGGAAGGGAAAGGCACAGCTAGCTGCTTTCATGATCAAGTCATTAGTAAAGCATCTACTGTGCATATCTTTAACTTCGAAAGCTAATAGATGGTGAAATGCTTCTGCACTCCGTAGCCTTCAAAAGTGTCTTATCTGTGTTGGTGAAGTAATATTAAGAAACTTGCAAAGATCATTGGAACTAGAACTCATACTTCAGATGCAACTAGCATGTATTCTCGAGACTGAGCTATAGATGTAGCAGAGAGAATCATCAACCATGACAAAGAGTCGTGCCATAATGAAGGTTTCACCCAGTTATTAGTTTAGAAAATATCTAGGGGGCGATTAAATATTCTGGTAAAACAAGAAAATGTAACAAGTCACAAGCCGACAAACGGAGCCTTTAGGTGTTCAGCCTCCGCAAGGCATCTTCGACAACCAAGATCTGTAGGTGTCCAACTTCTGGGAATCACAAGGTGAGGAACGTTTAGACGCTTAGTCTCCACAAATCATCGTCAACAATCTGGATTTGTAGATTTCCAACTTCCGAAAGTTGCGCGATAATGTTTGTCTAGTATGTAAATAATGAAGCGAGAGAAGCCAAAATCACTTGTTTGTCTTTGAACACACACTCATGAGATCACTTCCATGAGCGCGTGCTCAAAGAGGGGCAACTGTAAACACCTGCTTTTGGCTCAAAATACCGTATGCGAGTAATCGAGATTGGAAAAATATATATAGTATATACATATATATATTTCAAAACAAAAAAAAAAATCAAAAAAATTTAATTTATTTTTTAATTTTTTTAATTTTTTTTTTAATAAATGATAAAAAATTCCAATGGTGGAAAATGTCCTCTTTTCCACCGTTTTTATTTTTTATTATTAAAAAAACGTTAATTTATTATTAACAAAAAAAGGTTTTTATTAATTAATTAAATATGTATATATTTCTCTATTAAAGAGAAGGCTTGGTGAATGAATTGGAAGAAAAAAAAGGAAGCTACGGTGATCTTCATGAGAATGAAGAAATGGTGAGTGAAGAAAAAAATGAGAGAACAAAGAGTGAAAAAAAATATCGGTGATTATCAGTCTCGGTTTCTCGTACGATATTTTAACCTCCAATGAGTTAGGTATATTTCTCTCATATTCAAAATCATATTTGTATTTTATAAATGTGAAATAAAATTGATAGTTTATAAACATATATTATATATTTATGTATAATATACTTGTTAACATATATATATATATATATGTGTGTGTGTGTATAATATATATTTATATTATATTTATGTATTACTATATATTTAGGCTGGGCATGAATCGGTTCGGCTCCGAATCGGTTCAGAACCGAACCTTTACCACATTTTAAAAACCGGTACGGTTTATCGCTCCAGTTTTTGGTCGCTCCAGATTTAGGCTGATTTACCATACCTGTTCTGAATCGGTTCAAAAACCGGTTCGGCCGAACCTGTTTATACAAAAAAAAAAACATTTGAGGTTCCAATCAAGTTGGGAAGAGACATAAAAGTTGAATCCATAAAAGTGCACTTGGGAAGAACATAAAAGTGCTAGATTCCTGTCACTAACCAAGGACGTGCAAAATGTTATTCACCACAGCAAAAGCCTTAGATAACAAGTGATGTTTGCATCATTTCCTAAAACCACCATCCAAATCAGAGTACCAAAACGCAGAAAGCAAGAGTATGAAAAACTGAAAGCAGATGCCCTTGTTTTCAAACATGAACCTGCAATTCTGGTACAAACGCAATACAACGTCAACCACCTCCAAACATAGCACCAAGTATAATTAAAACACAAAATTACATGTTTGCATAGTAAGAACAATTGTTGATGTGGTATTTCTTGAATTGGTTCGTTAACGAGGAAGGGAAAGGCACAGCTAGCTGCTTTCATGATCAAGTCATTAGTAAAGCATCTACTGTGCATATCTTTAACTTCGAAAGCTAATAGATGGTGAAATGCTTCTGCACTCCGTAGCTTTTAAAAGTGTCTTATCTGTGTTGGTGAAGTAATATTAAGAAACTTGCAAAGATCATTGGAACTAGAACTCATACTTCAGATGCAACTAGCATGTATTCTAAAGACTGAGCTATAGATGTAGCAGAGAGAATTATCAACCATGACAAAGAGTCGTGCCATAATGAAGGTTTCACCCAGTTATTAGTTTACAAAATATCTAGGGGGCGATTAAATATTCTGGTAAAACAAGAAAATGTAACAAGTCACAAGCCGACAAACGGAGCCTTTAGGTGTTCAGCCTCCGCAAGGCATCCTCGACAACCAAGTTCTGTAGGTGCCCAACTTCTGGGAATCACAAGGTGAGGAACGTTTAGACGCTTAGTCTCCACAAATCATCGTCAACAATCTGGACTTGTAGATATCCAACTTCCGAAAGTTGCGCGATAATGTTTGTCTAGTATGTAAATAATGAAGCGAGAGAAGCCAAAATCACTTGTTTGTCTTTGAACACACACTCATGAGATCACTTCCATGAGCGCGTGCTCAAAGAGGGGCAACTGTAAACACCTGATTTTGGCTCAAAATACCGTATGCGAGTAATCGAGATTGGAAAAATATATATAGTATATATATATATATATTTGAAAACTAAAAAAAAAAAATCAAAAAAATTTAATTTATTGTTAAATTATTTTTTTAATAAATGATAAAAAATTCAAACGGTGGAAAATTTCCTCTTTTCCACCGTTTTTATTTTTTATTATTAAAAAAACATTCATTTATTATTAACAAAAAAAGGTTTTTATTAATTAATTAAATATGTACATATTTCTCTATTAAAGAGAAGGCTTGATGAATGAATTGGGAGAAAAAAATAGGAAGCTACGGTCATCTTCATGAGAATGAAGAAATGGTGAGTGAAGAAAAAAATGAGAGAACAAAGAGTGAAAAAAAAATATCGGTGATTATCAGTCTCGGTTTCTCGTACTGTATTTTAACCACCAATGAGTTAGGTATATTTCTCTCATATTCAAAATCATATTTGTATTTTATAAATGTGAAATAAAATTGATAGTTTATAAACATATATTATATATTTATGTATAATATACTTGTTAATATATATATATATATGTATATATATATATATATATATATATGTATAATATATATTTATGTAATACTATATATTTGGGCTGGGCATGAACCGGTTCGGCTCCGAACCGGTTCAGAACCGAACTTTTACAACATTTTAAAACCGGTACGGTTTACCGTCCAGTTTTTGGCCGCTCCAGATTTAGGCTGATTTATCATACCTGTTCTGAATCGGTTCAAAAACCGGTTCAAAATCTGTTCAAAACCGGTTCGGCCGAACCTATTTATACAAAAAAAAACATTTGAGGTTCCGATCAAGTTGGGAAGAGACATAAAAGTTGAATCCATAAAAGTGCAATTGGGAAGAACATAAAAGTGCTAGATTCCTGTCACTAACCAAGGACGTGCATAATGTTATTCACCACAGCAAATGCCTTAGATAACAAGTGATGTTTGCACCATTTCCTAAAACCACCATCCAAATCAGAGTACCAAAACACAGAAAGCAAGAGTATGAAAAACTGAAAGCAGATGCCCTTGTTTTCAAACATGAACCTACAATTCTGGTGCAAACGCAATACAACGTCAACCACCTCCAAACATAGCACCAAGTATAATTAAAACACAAAATTACATTTTTGCATAGTAAGAACAAGTGTTGATGTGGTATTTCTTGAATTGGTTCGTTAACGAGGAAGGGAAAGGCACATCTAGCTGCTTTCATGATCAAGTCATTAGTAAAGCATCTACTGTGCATATCTTTAACTTCGAAAGCTAATAGATGGTGAAATGCTTCTGCACTCCGTAGCCTTCAAAAGTGTCTTATCTGTGTTGGTGAAGTAATATTAAGAAACTTGCAAAGATCATTGGAACTAGAACTCATACTTCAGATGCAACTAGCATGTATTCTCGAGACTGAGCTATAGATGTAGCAGAGAGAATCATCAACCATGACAAAGAGTCGTGCCATAATGAAGGTTTCACCCAGTTATTAGTTTACAAAATATCTAGGGGGCGATTAAATATTCTGGTAAAACAAGAAAATGTAACAAGTCACAAGCCGACAAACGGAGCCTTTAGGTGTTCAGCCTCCGCAAGGCATCTTCGACAACCAAGATCTGTAGGTGTCCAACTTCTGGGAATCACAAGGTGAGGAACGTTTAGACGCTTAGTCTCCACAAATCATCGTCAACAATCTGGATTTGTAGATATCCAACTTCCGAAAGTTGCGCGATAATGTTTGTCTAGTATGTAAATAATGAAGCGAGAGAAGCCAAAATCACTTGTTTGTCTTTGAACACACACTCATGAGATCACTTCCATGAGCGCGTGCTCAAAGAGGGGCAACTGTAAACACCTGCTTTTGGCTCAAAATACCGTATGCGAGTGATCGAGACTGGAAAAATATATATAGTATTACATATATATATTTGAAAGCTAAAAAAAAAATCAAAAAAATTTAATTTATTTTTTAATTTTTTTAATTTTTTTTTTTAATAAATGATAAAAAATTCCAACGGTGGAAAATTACCTCTTTTCCACCGTTTTTATTTTTTATTATTAAAAAAACGTTCATTTATTATTAACAAAAAAAGGTTTTTATTAATTAATTGAATATGTATATATTTCTCTATTAAAGAGAAGGCTTGGTGAATGAATTGGGAGAAAAAAATAGGAAGCTACGGTGATCTTCATGAGAATGAAGAAATGGTGAGTGAAGAAAAAAATGAGAGAACAAAGAGTGAAAAAAAATATCGGTGATTATCAGTCTCGGTTTCTCGTACGGTATTTTAACCTCCAATGAGTTAGGTATATTTCTCTCATATTCAAAATCATATTTGTATTTTATAAATGTGAAATAAAATTGATAGTTTATAAACATATATTATATATTTATGTATAATATACTTGTTAATATATATATATATATGTATATATATATATATATATATATATGTATATATATATATATATATATATATGTATAATATATATTTATGTAATACTATATATTTGGGCTGGGCATGAACCGGTTCGGCTCCGAACCGGTTCAGAACCGAACTTTTACAACATTTTAAAACCGGTACGGTTTACCGTCCAGTTTTTGGCCGCTCCAGATTTAGGCTGATTTATCATACCTGTTCTGAATCGGTTCAAAAACCGGTTCAAAATCTGTTCAAAACCGGTTCGGCCGAACCTATTTATACAAAAAAAAACATTTGAGGTTCCGATCAAGTTGGGAAGAGACATAAAAGTTGAATCCATAAAAGTGCAATTGGGAAGAACATAAAAGTGCTAGATTCCTGTCACTAACCAAGGACGTGCATAATGTTATTCACCACAGCAAATGCCTTAGATAACAAGTGATGTTTGCACCATTTCCTAAAACCACCATCCAAATCAGAGTACCAAAACACAGAAAGCAAGAGTATGAAAAACTGAAAGCAGATGCCCTTGTTTTCAAACATGAACCTACAATTCTGGTGCAAACGCAATACAACGTCAACCACCTCCAAACATAGCACCAAGTATAATTAAAACACAAAATTACATTTTTGCATAGTAAGAACAAGTGTTGATGTGGTATTTCTTGAATTGGTTCGTTAACGAGGAAGGGAAAGGCACATCTAGCTGCTTTCATGATCAAGTCATTAGTAAAGCATCTACTGTGCATATCTTTAACTTCGAAAGCTAATAGATGGTGAAATGCTTCTGCACTCCGTAGCCTTCAAAAGTGTCTTATCTGTGTTGGTGAAGTAATATTAAGAAACTTGCAAAGATCATTGGAACTAGAACTCATACTTCAGATGCAACTAGCATGTATTCTCGAGACTGAGCTATAGATGTAGCAGAGAGAATCATCAACCATGACAAAGAGTCGTGCCATAATGAAGGTTTCACCCAGTTATTAGTTTACAAAATATCTAGGGGGCGATTAAATATTCTGGTAAAACAAGAAAATGTAACAAGTCACAAGCCGACAAACGGAGCCTTTAGGTGTTCAGCCTCCGCAAGGCATCTTCGACAACTAAGATCTGTAGGTGTCCAACTTCTGGGAATCACAAGGTGAGGAACGTTTAGACGCTTAGTCTCCACAAATCATCGTCAACAATCTGGATTTGTAGATATCCAACTTCCGAAAGTTGCGCGATAATGTTTGTCTAGTATGTAAATAATGAAGCGAGAGAAGCCAAAATCACTTGTTTGTCTTTGAACACACACTCATGAGATCACTTCCATGAGCGCGTGCTCAAAGAGGGGCAACTGTAAACACCTGCTTTTGGCTCAAAATACCGTATGCGAGTGATCGAGACTGGAAAAATATATATAGTATTACATATATATATTTGAAAGCTAAAAAAAAAATCAAAAAAATTTAATTTATTTTTTAATTTTTTTAATTTTTTTTTTAATAAATGATAAAAAATTCCAACGGTGGAAAATTACCTCTTTTCCACCGTTTTTATTTTTTATTATTAAAAAAACGTTCATTTATTATTAACAAAAAAAGGTTTTTATTAATTAATTGAATATGTATATATTTCTCTATTAAAGAGAAGGCTTGGTGAATGAATTGGGAGAAAAAAATAGGAAGCTACGGTGATCTTCATGAGAATGAAGAAATGGTGAGTGAAGAAAAAAATGAGAGAACAAAGAGTGAAAAAAAATATCGGTGATTATCAGTCTCGGTTTCTCGTACGGTATTTTAACCTCCAATGAGTTAGGTATATTTCTCTCATATTCAAAATCATATTTGTATTTTATAAATGTGAAATAAAATTGATAGTTTATAAACATATATTATATATTTATGTATAATATACTTGTTAATGTATATATATATATATATGTGTGTGTGTGTATAATATATATTTATATTATATTTATGTATTACTATATATTTGGGCTGGGCATGAACCGGTTCAGCTCCGAATCGGTTCAGAACCGAACCTTTACCACATTTTAAAACTGGTACGGTTTACCGCTCCAGTTTTTGGTCGCTCCAGATTTAGGCTGATTTACCATACCTGTTCTGAATCGGTTCAAAAACCGGTTCGTCCGAACCTGTTTATACAAAAAAAAAACATTTGAGGTTCCAATCAAGTTGGGAAGAGACATAAAAGTTGAATCCATAAAAGTGCACTTGGGAAGAACATAAAAGTGCTAGATTCCTGTCACTAACCAAGGACGTGCAAAATGTTATTCACCACAGCAAATGCCTTAGATAACAAGTGATGTTTGCATCATTTCCTAAAACCACCATCCAAATCAGAGTACCAAACCGCAGAAAGCAAGAGTATGAAAAACTGAAAGCAGATGCCCTTGTTTTCAAACATGAACCTGCAATTCTGGTGCAAACGCAATACAACGTCAACCACCTCCAAACATAGCACCAAGTATAATTAAAACACAAAATTACATTTTTGCATAGTAAGAACAAGTGTTGATGTGGTATTTCTTGAATTGGTTCGTTAACGAGGAAGGGAAAGGCACATCTAGCTGCTTTCATGATCAAGTCATTAGTAAAGCATCTACTGTGCATATCTTTAACTTCGAAAGCTAATAGATGGTGAAATGCTTCTGCACTCCGTAGCCTTCAAAAGTGTCTTATCTGTGTTGGTGAAGTAATATTAAGAAACTTGCAAAGATCATTGGAACTAGAACTCATACTTCAGATGCAACTAGCATGTATTCTCGAGACTGAGCTATAGATGTAGCAGAGAGAATCATCAACCATGACAAAGAGTCGTGCCATAATGAAGGTTTCACCCAGTTATTAGTTTACAAAATATCTAGGGGGCGATTAAATATTCTGGTAAAACAAGAAAATGTAACAAGTCACAAGCCGACAAACGGAGCCTTTAGGTGTTCAGCCTCCGCAAGGCATCCTCGACAACCAAGATCTGTAGGTGCCCAACTTCTGGGAATCACAAGGTGAGGAACGTTTAGACGCTTAGTCTCCACAAATCATCGTCAACAATCTGGACTTGTAGATATCCAACTTCCGAAAGTTGCGCAATAATGTTTGTCTAGTATGTAAATAATGAAGCGAGAGAAGCCAAAATCACTTGTTTGTCTTTGAACACACACTCATGAGATCACTTCCATGAGCGCGTGCTCAAAGAGGGGCAACTGTAAACACCTGATTTTGGCTCAAAATACCGTATGCGAGTAATCGAGATTGGAAAAATATATATAGTATATATATATATATATTTGAAAACTAAAAAAAAAAAATCAAAAAAATTTAATTTATTGTTAAATTATTTTTTTAATAAATGATAAAAAATTCAAACGTTGGAAAATTTCCTCTTTTCCACCGTTTTTATTTTTTATTATTAAAAAAACATTCATTTATTATTAACAAAAAAAGGTTTTTATTAATTAATTAAATATGTACATATTTCTCTATTAAAGAGAAGGCTTGATGAATGAATTGGGAGAAAAAAATAGGAAGCTACGGTCATCTTCATGAGAATGAAGAAATGGTGAGTGAAGAAAAAAAATGAGAGAACAAAGAGTGAAAAAAAAATATCGGTGATTATCAGTCTCGGTTTCTCGTACTGTATTTTAACCTCCAATGAGTTAGGTATATTTCTCTCATATTCAAAATCATATTTGTATTTTATAAATGTGAAATAAAATTGATAGTTTATAAACATATATTATATATTTATGTATAATATACTTGTTAATATATATATATATATGTATATATATATATATATATATGTATAATATATATTTATGTAATACTATATATTTGGGCTGGGCATGAACCAGTTCGGCTCCGAACCGGTTCAGAACCGAACTTTTACAACATTTTAAAACCGGTACGGTTTACCGCTCCAGTTTTTGGCCGCTCCAGATTTAGGCTGATTTATCATACCTGTTCTGAATCGGTTTAAAAAGCGGTTCAAAATATGTTCAAAACCGGTTCGGCCGAACCTATTTATACAAAAAAAAAAACATTTGAGGTTCCGATCAAGTTGGGAAGAGACATAAAAGTTGAATCCATAAAAGTGCACTTGGGAAGAACATAAAAGTGCTAGATTCCTGTCACTAACCAAGGACGTGCATAATGTTATTCACCACAGCAAATGCCTTAGATAACAAGTGATGTTTGCATCCTTTCCTAAAACCACCATCCAAATCAGAGTACCAAAACACAGAAAGCAAGAGTATGAAAAACTGAAAGCAGATGCCCTTGTTTTCAAACATGAACCTACAATTCTGGTACAAACGCAATACAACGTCAACCACCTCCAAACATAGCACCAAGTATAATTAAAACACAAAATTACATGTTTGCATAGTAAGAACAAGTGTTGATGTGGTATTTCTTGAATTGGTTCGTTAACGAGGAAGGGAAAGGCACAGCTAGCTGCTTTCATGATCAAGTCATTAGTAAAGCATCTACTGTGCATATCTTTAACTTCGAAAGCTAATAGATGGTGAAATGCTTCTGCACTCCGTAGCCTTCAAAAGTGTCTTATCTGTGTTGGTGAAGTAATATTAAGAAACTTGCAAAGATCATTGGAACTAGAACTCATACTTCAGATGCAACTAGCATGTATTCTCGAGACTGAGCTATAGATGTAGCAGAGAGAATCATCAACCATGACAAAGAGTCGTTCCATAATGAAGGTTTCACCCAGTTATTAGTTTACAAAATATCTAGGGGGCGATTAAATATTCTAGTAAAACAAGAAAATGTAACAAGTCACAAGCTGACCAACAGAGCCTTTAGGTGTTCAGCCTCCGCAAGGCATCTTCGACAACCAAGATCTGTAGGTGTCCAACTTCTGGGAATCACAAGGTGAGGAACGTTTAGACGCTTAGTCTCCACAAATCATCGTCAACAATCTGGACTTGTAGATATCCAACTTCCGAAAGTTGCGCGATAATGTTTGTCTAGTATGTAAATAATGAAGCGAGAGAAGCCAAAATCACTTGTTTGTCTTTGAACACACACTCATGAGATCACTTCCATGAGCGCGTGCTCAAAGAGGGGCAACTGTAAACACCTGATTTTGGCTCAAAATACCGTATGCGAGTTATCGAGATTGGAAAAATATATATAGTATATACATATATATATTTGAAAACTAAAAAAAAAAATCAAAAAAATTTAATTTATTTTTTAATTTTTTTAATTTATTTTTTAATAAATGATAAAAAATTCCAACGGTGGAAAATTTCCTATTTTCCACCGTTTTTATTTTTTATTATTAAAAAAACGTTCATTTATTATTAACAAAAAAAGGTTTTTATTAATTAATTAAATATGTATATATTTCTCTATTAAAGAGAAGGCTTGGTGAATGAATTGGGAGAAAAAAATAGGTAGATACGGTGATCTTCATGAGAATGAAGAAATGGTGAGTGAAGAAAAAAAATGAGAGAACAAAGAGTGAAAACAAATATCGGTGATTATCAGTCTCGGTGTCTCGTACGGTATTTTAACCTCCAATGAGTTTGGTATATTTCTCTCATATTCAAAATCATATTTGTATTTTATAAATGTGAAATAAAATTGATAGTTTATAAACATATATTATATATTTATGTATAATATACTTGTTAATATATATATATATATATGTGTGTGTGTGTGTATAATATATATTTATATTATATTTATGTATTACTATATATTTGGGCTGGGCATGAACCGGTTCGGCTCCGAATCGGTTCAGAACCGAACCTTTACCACATTTTAAAACCGGTACGGTTTACCGCTCCAGTTTTTGGTCGCTCCAGATTTAGGCTGATTTACCATACCTGTTCTGAATCGGTTCAAAAACCGGTTCGGCCGAACCTGTTTATACAAAAAAAAACATTTGAGGTTCCAATCAAGTTGGGAAGAGACATAAAAGTTGAATCCATAAAAGTACACTTGGGAAGAACATAAAAGTGCTAGATTCCTGTCACTAACCAAGGACGTGCAAAATGTTATTCACCACAGCAAATGCCTTAGATAACAAGTGATGTTTGCATCATTTCCTAAAACCACCATCCAAATCAGAGTACCAAAACGCAGAAAGCAAGAGTATGAAAAACTGAAAGCAGATGCCCTTGTTTTCAAACATGAACCTACAATTCTGGTACAAACGCAATACAACGTCAACCACCTCCAAACATAGCACCAAGTATAATTAAAACACAAAATTACATGTTTGCATAGTAAGAACAAGTGTTGATGTGGTATTTCTTGAATTGGTTCGTTAACGAGGAAGGGAAAGGCACAGCTAGCTGCTTTCATGATCAAGTCATTAGTAAAGCATCTACTGTGCATATCTTTAACTTCGAAAGCTAATAGATGGTGAAATGCTTCTGCACTCCGTAGCTTTCAAAAGTGTCTTATCTGTGTTGGTGAAGTAATATTAAGAAACTTGCAAAGATCATTGGAACTAGAACTCATACTTTAGATGCAACTAGCATGTATTCTCGAGACTGAGCTATAGATGTAGCAGCGAGAATCATCAACCATGACAAAGAGTCGTGCCATAATGAAGGTTTCACACAGTTATTAGTTTACAAAATATCTAGGGGGCGATTAAATATTCTGGTAAAACAAGAAAATTTAACAAGTCACAAGCCGACAAACGGAGCCTTTAGGTGTTCAGCCTCCGCAAGACATCCTCGACAACCAAGATCTGTAGGTGCCCAACTTCTGGGAATCACAAGGTGAGGAACGTTTAGACGCTTAGTCTCCACAAATCATCGTCAACAATCTGGACTTGTAGATATCCAACTTCCGAAAGTTGCGCGATAATGTTTGTCTAGTATGTAAATAATGAAGCGAGGGAAGCCAAAATCACTTGTTTGTCTTTGAACACACACTCATGAGATCACTTCCATGAGCGCGTGCTCAAAGAGGGGCAACTGTAAACACCTGATTTTGGCTCAAAATACTGTATGCGAGTAATCGAGATTGGAAAAATATATATAGTATATATATATATATATTTGAAAACTAAAAAAAAAAATCAAAAAAATTTAATTTATTTTTAAATTATTTTTTTAATAAATGATAAAAAATTCAAACGGTGGAAAATTTCCTCTTTTCCACCGTTTTTATTTTTTATTATTAAAAAAACGTTCATTTATTATTAACAAAAAAAGGTTTTTATTAATTAATTAAATATGTACATATTTCTCTATTAAAGAGAAGGCTTGATGAATGAATTGGGAGAAAAAAATAGGAAGCTACGGTCATCTTCATGAGAATGAAGAAATGGTGAGTGAAGAAAAAAATGAGAGAACAAAGAGTGAAAAAAAAATATCGGTGATTATCAGTCTTGGTTTCTCGTACTGTATTTTAACCTCCAATGAGTTAGGTATATTTCTCTCATATTCAAAATCATATTTGTATTTTATAAATGTGAAATAAAATTGATAGTTTATAAACATATATTATATATTTATGTATAATATACTTGTTAATATATATATATATATATATGTATATATATATATATATATGTATAATATATATTTATGTAATACTATATATTTGGGCTGGGCATGAACCTGTTCGGCTCCGAACCGGTTCAAAACCGAACTTTTACAACATTTTAAAATCGGTACGGTTTACCGCTCCAGTTTTTGGCCGCTCCAGATTTAGGCTGATTTATCATACCTGTTCTGAATCGGTTCAAAACCGGTTCAGCCGAACCTGTTTATACAAAAAAAAACATTTGAGGTTCAAATCAAGTTGGGAAGAGACATAAAAGTTGAATCTATAAAAGTGCACTTGGGAAGAACATAAAAGTGCTAGATTCCTGTCACTAACCAAGGACGTGCAAAATGTTATTCACCACAGCAAATGCCTTAGATAACAAGTGATGTTTGCATCATTTCCTAAAACCACCATCCAAATCAGGGTACCAAAACGCAGAAAGCAAGAGTATGAAAAACTGAAAGCAGATGCCCTTGTTTTCAAACATGAACCTACAATTCTGGTACAAACGCAATACAACATCAACCACCTCCAAACATAGCACCAAGTATAATTAAAACACAAAATTACATGTTTGCATAGTAAGAACAAGTGTTGATGTGGTATTTCTTGAATTGGTTCGTTAACGAGGAAGGGAAAGGCACAGCTAGCTGCTTTCATGATCAAGTCATTAGTAAAGCATCTACTGTGCATATCTTTAACTTCGAAAGCTAATAGATGGTGAAATGCTTCTGCACTCCGTAGCTTTCAAAAGGGTCTTATCTGTGTTGGTGAAGTAATATTAAGAATCTTGCAAAGATCATTGGAACTAGAACTCATACTTCAGATGCAACTAGCATGTATTCTCGAGACTGAGTTATAGATGTAGCAAAGAGAATCATCAACAATGACAAAGAGTCGTGCCATAATGAAGGTTTCACCCAGTTATTAGTGTACAAAATATCTAGGGGCGATTAAATATTCTGGTAAAACAAGAAAATGTAAAAAGTTGCATAGTTCATACCTTAATTAATGCTGCGGCATTTTCTTCAGCAGTTCCTCCAATCTCACCAATTAAAACTATCCCTGAAGTACATACATTATTAATTAGTGATTCGCCTTAAGTGAAGGATCCAAACAACAGAATAGTAACTAATCAGATTTCAGCAAACATCAACGTAACCTAGAAGACGGTATGAAACTACAAGCGATAAGAATAAAATGTACATGCAGAAAAACCTACCTTCTGTTTGGGGATCGACAAGGAATTTCTCTAAGCAATCATAAAAGTTTGTACCATTAATGGGATCTCCGCCTATACCCACACAAGTGGATTGCCCGAGGCCAACTGCAGTTGTTTGAAAAACCTACAGATATATAAATACAGAAAGAGTATAAAAATTTGCTATGCGTGTCATTAACTTACGTAGCAATCATGTACAAGAGGCGTGACGAGCGACGAACCTGGCGAAGACGAACATGAGGATGAAGTTTGAAGAGCGGCGTGGATTGTTGAGAAGTGAGAAAGCGGTACTGAATCAGTGAATCAGAAACGTGGATTGTACAGAACGTAGGTCTGGTCATCTGAATCAGAAAAACCGGTTTTGTCTAGTCTGAAGTGGTCTGGTCTGGTTTAGTATTTAATAATATTTTAAGATTAAAACTGGTACAAAAACAGGTTCGGTTAACCGGTTTTAAACCGATTTTCTGTACCTATTCTGAACCGCTCCATATTTTTTGAAAAAAAACGTTTGTTTTGTGAACCGGTACGATTCAGGTACGGTTCGGCCGAACCGGTTATATTTGCCCAATCCTACTATATATATCTATATGTATAATATATATTTATATTATGTTTATGTATTACTATATATATATATATATATCTGTATAATATATTTATATTATGTTTATGTAATACTATATATATCTATATCTATAATATATATTTATATTATGTCTATGTAATACTATATATGTAAATATATAATATATGTATATGTAAAAAATAATAATTTAAAAAATGACTTAGGTAATTCCCAAACTTTGATGAAAGTTACAACTCGGTCCTTGGACTCTCGTGTTATTTCTGGGACGTTATCGAGTTTTGTTTTTGTTGTAGATCCAAGTGAATGAGAACTTCTTGACGGGTGTAAGTAGTAGGCAACCTTCTGATGAACAATGGGTTTATGCATAGATAGAGTATATGAAAGGTAATGACTTTAGTTTGGATGATGAAAGACCAACTTTTTGTGAAAGGTGATGCATAGATATGGTCGTTGATGCATAGATATGAAAAGTGATGCATAAATATGGTCTATTCCTGGTATATGCAGTAGCATTATGGTTTGGGTGTGTTTTGTCATGTATTTTGGATGTATTGAACTTCTGCTTTGGAACTTTGGCAAGGCAGGTTTAATATATGCCATGTTTTATCGGTATACCTGTATCAATTCAACGTATATGCACGCATTTTCCACGACAAATGAGATGGTTGATTGGGATTAAATACATTTACTAAATACCGTTGCACATGGACAGATTCTGCATCAAATACAACGCTAAAAATCTTGGCTAAACGTCTCAACAATTTTGGTGAACCATAACACCCAATTTAGCACCAACAAAACAGAGACGCTGAGTTTTTAATTATTTCATTCAGGTCCATCGAGGCATAATCTTGGGAGGGAAAAAAACTATTTTAGCGTTGGATGATGAAATATAGATAAAGTATATGACAGGTAATGGCTCTAGTTTGGATGATGAAAGACCAATTTTTTGTGAATGTACTATGGTCTGTTCCTGGTATATGCAATATGATTATGGTTTGGGTGTGTGTTTGTCATGTATTTTGGATGTACGGAACTTCTGTTTTGGAACTTTGGCAAGGCAGGTTTAATATATGCCATGTTTTATCTGTATACCTGTCGCAATTCAACGTCTATGTACGCATTGACCATGACAAATGAGCTGGTTATTAGGGATTAAATACATTTACTAAATACTGTTGCACATGGACATATTCTGCATTAAATACAACGTTAAAAATCATGACTAAACGTCTGAACAATTTTGGTGAACCATAACAACCAATTTAGCACCAACAAAACAGAGACAGTGAGTTTTTAATTATTTCATTCAGAATCATCCGATGGGGAAACCCTATGTCCTAACACTCCTCAATTCCTGATCGTTAAAGAGACTAGATCAGCTGGACAAGCATCAGAATCATCAACAGAACAAGTTGCAGTAGCACAAGCAGCAAGTAAGACCCATTTAATTATTGAGTCATTTATGTTAGTTAAGTCGAAGTGTATGACACAATCAGTGTATTTTGCGTATCAACTGAAAATGTAATTACAATAGCCACAAAGTTACGTCATGGGTGTATTCGATGAATAAGATTATAACGTAATGGCATCAATGAAAAAGAAGCTCTACATTTTAATGCTAAGGGTAAAGTCTGTATTAAGAATGTACCAACTTTACTGCTTGGTGTGAGTGTATTGTCTGGAAAAGGACAAATGCCGCATTGCAGGTGAAATAGTGGAAGGATATACCCAATGAACTAAAAGATTACCAGCATAAGATGTTGAGTATTGTTTCTATGAGTATTCGAAAAACGTCTCAACAGATAATGCTATTGTATTTAAACTAGAAACATATTAACTACTATTTGTACCTATCTCCTTATGTAGGATAAGTTTATTGTTCCACATGATGATAATCTGAAGAAATTGATCATCTGTGTATTGAGAGAGAAATACAAGAACTACCAGACTAATCTTTTCCGACAGTATTTGGTTAAGTACAACACAAACAAAGAAATATTTTTGCATGTTACTCCAGATGTCATCAAAGAATACTGGGTATATCTTATGAGTTGGTTCAACTCAGAAGAGTTTAGGGTAGTCAGTGTACAAATTATGATGGGTTCCATAGTCTTGTATATGCAGTATACAGTTGCCTATATACACTACACTAACTCTTACGTTGCATGTTTTTCTTTTTATAGGTTATTAGCAACCGAAACAAAACAAATAGAGCACACTGAGTTATACCCCATACAGCTAGGAGTGTTAGCCTTACCAAGCGAGAACAATATTAGGTAAGCTACACACCTCTACAAGAAACTCTAACTACAATGGCACCCTTAAATCACTGCTATAGGCTAAAATACCATCACTAACGTTTACCACCGACAAAATTTATATCCCAATAGGCCTGGCGGCTAAAGGTGTGTGCACACATTATCATCTGAAAAAAGTCGTCACTAAAAGGATATTGTTGCGAATTGTATGACCTCGGTTGAGCTTTAGTATCAATAATACGTCGTTGTTATTGTACAATAATTAGTGTCAACCAGGTTTAGTCATAAGCAAACAACCACAGCTCAACACAATACATTCAGAAAAACCAAAGTACCAAGTTCAACACATAAGCAACCAAGCTAACCAACTAGACTAACATACTTAAGCTAAAGGTGCATGCCTCTTTCTATTACTTATCAACCCAAAAAACACATGCAGTTAATAACGTGCTCCACGAAATGTTTCCTCTATCACTTCCTTCTACACTTCTCCTCCATCAGAGTTTGGATCTACAATAATCAATAACAAGAAATCACATTAGTATGCATTCATTCTATAGTCATCGTTATACTATGAAAGTAGTCCAATGGTTTGTGTTTCAGAATCATCCTACAGTTTTCCATTGGCAAAAATCCCTCGACTCATTTCTAACATTTGTTTGTTTTGAATTGAAAAACATACAAATCGTACGTACGTCAGGAGTTAAAGAACATTAGCTGCAATATAATGGTGAAATGTTTGTGAGAGTGACGTCCACTACAATGTTAAGTCAGATAGGAGTACAAAAAAAATTACAAGTGCATGAACTCTAGTGACATTCAGTAGCTAAAGCGTCAGTGGGCAGACTCAAATATCAATTAACATATGACAACAACATCAATGGGAGTGATGTTCATTTCTAAACACCTACAAACTATCCATATCGATTCAGTATTATTATCCCTGTAGAATCACCAATTTAACAAGGTATCAACATCATTTAACGTTATGTTGGTTCAAAACACAGCACCAGACCTCCAATTATCAACAGATATGGCACAAACGAAAGAGAATTGGAAGGCTACATTGTTAATCAAAATCTCAAAATGATCGGGCTACCTTACAGATGAGTGTTCTTGGACTGTTAGATCAAGATTTGAGTTGAATAAGCCTTATTTGCTCTCCAATTTTGGGTATGCAATCACACTGGTGAGAAACAAATGAAAAAGAAGTGCAATCAATGGTTGTGAGTTGATTCCCGGCATTCTGTTGTTTAATCGGTTCTCTTACTTTTGCCAAATGGAGTAGCAAACGCTTTGGTTAAGGAGGCAGTTAAACTAAAAGATACGATCCTTGTTCTTCTGAATCCTCCAGAAGATGTTTGGAAGTTGATCTCCTTTGATAGTGCAGGAAAAACACTAAATAGACTAGTAAGAAATTATGTTATTTAGCT
Organism: Chamaenerion angustifolium; assembly: GCA_946814005.1. Taxonomy (NCBI): domain Eukaryota; kingdom Viridiplantae; phylum Streptophyta; class Magnoliopsida; order Myrtales; family Onagraceae; genus Chamaenerion; species Chamaenerion angustifolium. The sequence continues at coordinate 22,262,787 of OX328272.1, forward strand.
AATCGTTGTAATATCATTAATTATTTACCAAAAAATAATAAAGATAATTAAAAATGGTTTTATGCATTAATTTATTCACAGTTGGATTTTACGTGAAATAGTATCGACTAAATGTTGTAAGTGGGTATGATTTCGAGTTAGTGAAAGAACGAAGACAATTTAAGTCATAAAACAGAACTATTAACAACATTTATTCTGCCGATGATAACACTAACACATAGCAACGAACTTGTTTGTCAACACTCAATAGTCCCTTTAGCATCCACAATTACCGACGATGGATGTTTTCGGTTGTCGTTGACATAGTTTCTTGTAGTGCATACACTTTGAAATTTTGAATACATGTTAAAAACGTACCATCATGCTGGTTGATTTTTTAGTAGAAAGAGAAAAACACTGGAGAGTGGATACAACTGAGTATCATATGTTTCATAAAAATCATTAGGACAAGAATGGGCAACCCAATGATGAGTAGTCGAAGTACATCATGGAAAGCATTTTGGTTTTATTAACTCTTACAATTAGATTATTAATCACTTAGATTTTGATATGTCCTGTCATTGTTGGAAGCAAGTTGAGGAAAATACTGCTCAAGTTGAAGGTGAAGAGGATGGCCCAAACAATGAAGATGCTTTGTATGAGGAAGTTCGAATTCCCAAGAAGAGTATATTTTGTGTATATATGGTTGAAATAATTATAGAGAGTGTGCAGAAAAAGTAAACAAGGGATGAAACATTAAGCTCAGAAGGATCACTTAGGAGAGAGAGCGAAAAGCAGAGTTATCAGCTAGACAACAAACTGAGTTTCAAGAGAGCATGCTGTCATTTCAAAAGAATATGGTTGTAATGTGAAGAACTATAAGATTTATTATTTTAATTATGATTTGTTATTGGTTATAAATTTCTCTAATCATATACTACTACAAACAGTTATTCAAATGCTTAAAGTCATTACACATCCAGATTTCCTCACCAGAACATGATTGACAACCAAGGTTTGGAACTTAATCGCTTTCACAAAGTTGGCCTTGACCAACTTCTGGACTTCAGACCCGATGGTTAGTTTATTCTCATAATTCATGGACCTATTCCATTGAGTGATGGGTTTAACCCGAGGGTCATTATTGAACTCATGGATGATGACTGGGGTGACGATGCTTGGCACGTTGCTTGGACTCCCAGCAAAAAACTCCTTGAAGCTCCACAGAAGTTCAGTCAATGTTTTGGAATTTTTAAGAGAGAGAGTCACTCCTATCTTCAAGACCCTTTCGGGTTCGTCGATCTCGATCTCAACTAACTCTTAAACCGAGGTGGGTCGCTTCTTCCCTCCTTATTGTTTTTCAAAGACCTCATATCTACCGCAACAATTTTATCCTCTTGATTTACATTCGTGAACAATATAATATATAAGTATCTGTTTCAATATTCTAATCATTTTTGTTTTATATTATAATAATATATAGGGTTAATATACTCAATATGGTTATGTATCTTTCGCCATATGACTAATTGATTATTTTTGGTGCAGAATGGTTGCATATCTTTAAACATGTGACTATTTGGTTACAATGATTTTGTATGAAATGAAAATACAAAAATACCCTTTTGATTTATCTTAATTTGTTATTCATCTTCTTTATTTGTTCATTCATGGTAACTTTCTTCGAAAAAAAGTTTTCTTTAATTTTTTTTTTCCGTCTTTGAAATCTTCTTCTTCGAAATCTACAAAATTTCCGTGAAATCTTCCACTTTTTCTTCAAACGAACCCACACTAATTTTTTGGGTTCGATTTGCAAAGAATAAGATGAACTTGAAGATAAAGATGAAAAATTTGAAGATGTACATGAAGAACATGAATATGAGACATGATTAAAATAAAGGGAAGGGAAAAATCACCATTTTAGTGATCATTTAATACATTTTCCAAACATGAGTAACTAAATAACACAAGTTGTAACCAAATAGTCACATGCTGAAAGATACATAATCATTTAGTTATGCAAAAAAAAAGGATTTATAACCAAATAGTCACAATAGGCAGAGATGTGTAACTATTGAATATATTAACCATAATATATATGTTAGGAATCTAGAGAGTTGGACTAAATTGTAATATTTTAAAAAAGGACGATTATGAAAAATAACCAAAATTCAATATCATCATTCATTTCATCAAAATTGACAAACTAAAAATAAAAAATGAGGTTGGTGAGGTACACAGTCTCCTTAAGGTAATTTTACCACCTCACCTACAAGTTCGTACTTGAGGGTTCATGAAACAACCACCTCTCATGATACAACATTGTCGTCAGGCATAAACTAGCATGATATTTCTTCTGAACAAATTGAGGAATGCCTGAACTCAGATTGACCAATTGAACACGACGATTAACTCAGAACGAAGGTCACGCATGCCGATTGTAAAGACTCCGATAAATGTCAACACTTTCATGCCTAATATCCGACCTAAAGGCGATATTTTCAATTATTAGTTGTTGAATCACCATTAGTTAATTAATTAAGGATAACTAGAAATCTGTATTGATTAGAAAAAAAGAGTTATATACCTACGTCTAGATCAGTCTACGTTCATAGATTAATGTTTGGGGACTCTGTTACAAAATAAAACATGATTATAATTTTATCATTTTAGTACTCTATTAACTTAATTTTACATTTCTTTTTACATGATATTTATGAAAAATGATAATATATTCACATTTTTTTGCAATTTTATAAATTAATGATCAATTAATGTAAGATTTCTCTTAGATAGTGTAAATAAGTAATTGATTTATTTTATATAAACATGAAAATATATATATATATATATATATATATATATATATATATATACGTATATTTGTATAGAACCTTCCATATCTTCGTTGCGTATCTTTGTTGGGCCATTAGGCACGACAATGAATGTGACATTAGTTCCCAAACTTACTATTCAGGTGAGTTTAAAAATTATAAATTAGCCCTAATTAAAATTATATATAAAATTATAAGCATTGTAAACACATGTTTTTGGCTCGGGGTCAAAATACCGTACTAGAGGAACCGAGCCGAGAAAAATCGAACTGACCTGAACCGAACCGGCCTCACTATCACCCACTACCACCCACATTTTTCAATCACTTTGCCAACCTTTCTTCACTTTTCCAACCTTTCTCGACTTTGTTAATCACTTTCCAAGCAAAAAAATAATAAATTTCTCTATAAAATAGAACACAAACGGACACAACAAGCGAGGAAGCTTCGACCAAAGGAAAAAAAACAAAGGAGAGATAGAAGCTTGCCGTAAGTTACGACTTAAGGTAGAAAAGCCTTGCCGTAAGTTTCGGCCAAGAAGGGGGAAAAAAACAAGAGAAAGAAATGAAAGAAGATAAAGGAAGAGAAGGCCACGACAAAGTGAGGATTTGAGTGATAGTGAAAAAACAAATAGAGAGAAATTGAGTGAAGAAAAATCAATGATTATCAGTCTCGGTCCCTCGTACGGTATCTAAACTCCGAATGACTTAGGTATATCCCTCTCGTATTCAATATTATATGTATTTGTCCTAATGGGGATAAAGTTTGTGTTATTGATATTAGGTGTTGATAGTTATATTTCATATAACATATGTACTCGGTTTTAAGCTTGTTATAACTTTGGGGTAATTTTAGGCATTTGTAAAAATTACGGGGGTATTGTTTCAGTTAAAAAATTATATTTTTCAAAACTGACATGGGTCATTCCTGAACTTTGATGAAGGTTATAACTCGGTCCTTGTACTTTCGGGTCATTCTGGGATTTTAAAACTGGCGTGGGCCATTTCTACAATTTTCAAAATATCTTCCCAATTCAGCTCAAATTTTAAATAAAGGCATCTTGGTCCCTAAACATTTCTGGACATCCCATTACTTCTCAAGGTGTCACATATTAGTCCAATGTGTTTCGTATTTTCAAAATCATTTGTGTATGTTTGACACGTTTATAATCATTTGTGATCCTCTATAGGAGGTGAGGTTCCGCTGGTTCAGAGGACCTAGAAATTCTATCCATTTAGAACAAAAGCTCCACACCGTGTTTAAACTTTACCAGTTTTGTGTGTATTTCCATTTTTGGGCCCAACTGATGTAAATGGGAATTCCGCCCAAGTATTTGGATGTGAGATTAACCCACAATTCATGAAGAAGATTCAACCCGAATGCTGTGAATTAGAAGTCAACCCAACAACTGTAGATGGAAGTTCGATCCATTATGTAAATGTGTTTTGTTTTGACCCTAGATCATGACATGTATAGGATTGTGCCTTTTGTATTATATACTTCAAACTTCTGTACATGTAATACGAACCTTACTAATGAAATTTACATTCTCGCACTTGCATTGCATTTTTCTTAAGAAAATAAAATGTAAGTTCCGTTCATTCTGTCTTATATCTTTAGGACATTTCACGCACCATCTTTGGTAAGAATGAAGCAAACAAATCATTGCCCTCACATTAAGGCCATACATCCCCTGCGGTCGAAAAATGTATGAATATGTAAAGCCATGACAAAAGGGAATCAGAAATACGTGAACAAGAAGATTAGTGAGGTTCCCAAGATCACAAACTACAAAGTCAACTAGGCTATTCTTGATGCTTTGTCTAACTTCTAGAATGTGGAAAGCACTGTCTTCGTGAGTAGCAACAACAGAATACGTTCACAAGTTCTATTCGGCACTTGCAAGTCTGCCTTTCAACTCGGAGGAGATAATTGGGGATAGACCCGAACAACCACCGTCATTCTAGCAACGTTGGGGAATGCTCAAGAAATGTGGGGGCAACGTAGCTGAGTTGAAAGACACCCTTAAATAATTAAGACGAAAGACGAGGCGAATTTTTTTCTTTTCAAAATGCATGTCCTCGACATTTCTTCGAACCAAGGAACAAGCAACAAATGCACTCAGCGTGCTACACCGTCGTATGAAACGTCTTAAGAGCTAGACTTCAATTGGCTAAATCCTTTTAAAGTATTTAAAAAAGACTTTTGCCATACATGCAATCAAAGTCTATGATTGGATTAACGGAACATGCAGAATTTTCAAAACCAATCAAGCATGATCAATTGTGTATTCATCCTTCTTACAATGGTATTTTGAACTTAGGTTTCCGGGAACCCATGAGACATTCAACATCTCCACCACCTCGAAAACACAAAGGGAACCATTTCAGGTGAAGTTCGCTCCCTTGCGGAAACCCAAGAAGAATCCAAGTGAAATAATCTCAGAAAAGTAAGTGTTAGAGTACGGGACCGACTGTATAGATATACATGTTGGTGTTGTTCAACATGGTGAACGAGCAATCTTTATCGATGATTTGGTTGCTACTGGAGGAACTTTATTTGCTACAATTCATTGTGTCGACAAATTACGATTCAATTGAATCAAGGGAGGTGACCTACTGCAGTTGGAATTGTTCGAGAATCAAATTGCATTTGTCCTCTCTCTGGCTTGTTATCGAGATTTCTCAGCCTAGTTCGCCTGGATCTCCTATGTAGCTTCCAAGGTTGGTCATATTAAAGCCTTTGGATCAAAGAATAAAAGGAAAAATAAGAGAAATGAAGACTTACTTGCTAATGAAACAAATGAACTAAACTTTCATTACAAGTTAGGTAAATCTGTTACAAGTACCAGTATTTATAGTTCACTACTTTTCTATATTTACATATTAGTCCTTGATAGAAATTGTTAACAAGTCCTCAGATCATATGTAATCATACATATGTCGTAACATTCCCGATTCAAGCTAGATCCAATTTCTTCATTTCTTCTTGTTTTGAACTTTCTTCAGCACATAACGACTACACTTCAAGTCTCAACTTCTGCACTTGAAAGAGTTATTCTGATTTCAATTCCATGAATTTTGAGCTGTATACAGCTGAGAAGAACTATAATCTGCTGCTAATAAGTATAAAAAGAGATCAATCTATTATCATACCCAAATTTATCAAACAATCTGATCACACATAATATGCACAAATATTCTGGAACCTATTCACACTCTCCCTTATCATTCCATGTTCAATGTACCAACTTAACACTATCTTAGCCATATTCATGTAAATCAGCCACATCATATACTCCATAAACCCTGAATTTTCTTTTATAGCACACAAATATCACACCTAAAAGATACAAACAAATGCAACATTCACACTCTAGACGATGATCATCGCAACTAGAGTATGCAATCACAAACATGCCACGTGAACTCAAACATCCCAGCTAACTTGAAATTTTACTACAACTCAATTTTACTCTTTGAACATTTCCTTTCCAGCTTTCCTTTTCTTTATTTTTTATTCAGTTGACAAAAGGGTTTGAGCCCTTATCTTACCAACAATGACTGAAGGGTTTTGCCCTTTTCTTTTCTTCCTCAAGAAAACAATCTAAAGTATCTTGACATTTTCTTTAGATTGAATTATATTTTTGGAATCAAGCCATGTTTTATGCTAAGGAGATAATATGTTTTGATACTTCTTCTCGTATTTTTTATTTATTCAACTGACAACAAGCATCAAGTCAGAGAGATTACCAGACACACTACACGTTCACTAGCCACTGCACCACACATATACATTGCAAAGAACATTGCATGCACCTTTCAGATAGGTATCCAAGGTTACAAAAAAAAAAAAGCTTTATAAATCGAAATGCTAGAAGCTGATTTACCCAACATGAAACAGATAGTGAACAAACAATAAATATGAAACATGTATAACTCAGAAGACGGGAAAACAAGGACAACATAGGCATAGAGATGAATCAGATTGATTTAAAATGAATACGCTAACACATATGGACCACTTAAGTACTTAAAGCTGAGGAAGCACTCTCAACAGTAGATTACTCATCACAAGTGACAACATCTTGTGAAGACACAAGAGAATCATCACCATTTAAGGTATCTCCATTCACTTCATCCACAGAGATGATCCTTAGTGTTTTTTTATGTGGCACAAACAACTTTTCAGTTAAAGGTTTGGTAAAAATGTTAGCTAACTGCTCACCTGATGGGACAAAATTTATAATGACATGCCCAGAATATACTTTTTCTCGAACAGAAAACAAATTTATTTCAACATATTTCATTTTTGAATGTTGAATAGGATTCTCTGACAAAGTTGCTGCACTTGTGTTGTCTGTCCAAACAACTGGTACCGAAGATAAGTGAAGACCCATAGATGTGAGCAATGATTTTACCTAGAGGATTTCACATACAACATTTGCAACTGCACGAAACTCAGCCTCAACACTAGACTGATCTACTATAGTTTGCTTCTTCGAACTCCAAATAACTGGATTTCCATTAAGCAGCAAGTAATGACCTGATATGGACTTTCGATCTGAAATGTCTCCACCCCAATCTGCATCTCCTTTAATGGAAACAAATTTGTGTGAAACATGAGACCATGATCAATGGTACCCTTCAGGTAACGAACAATATGTAATATAACCTTCTAATGACTTACACTAGGAGTTTGCATATATTGACTTAACTTGTTCACTGAAAAATTAATGCTAGGCACGGTAACACAGATATGCTGTAGAGCTCCGATAGTACTACGATAGAGTGTAACATCATCAAAAGATTTAGAACAGGTAATCATACCTGTTTTGGAAAGACACGTACCTCTAATGGGTGTGGAAAAACTTGTAGAGTCTGCAAGTCCAAGTTGATCAACCAAAACTTGAATATATTTCTTCTAGTTCAACAGAAGATAGTTACCAGAGTGGCCAAGACCTCCATACCTAGAAAATAGCTCAGATTTCCCAAGTCTTTGAGTTTGAATTCTTGATTAATGGTCTGAATCACTTCAGAGATAGCTAAGGTAGATGGGCCAGTGATGACAATATCATCTACATAGACTAAGAGAAAAACTGAACCTGAATCAGAATGCTTAATAAACAAGCAACTGTTAGCCATCGAAGCCTGAAATTGTAGATGAGATAACAGGAAATATTTTAGCTTCTAAAACTAGGCACGGGGTGCTTGTTTGAGACCATATAGAGCCTTCTGTAACTTACATACCAGAGGAACATCCGTGGTAGACAGATGTCTATATAGATCACCTTGGAGGAAAGCCGTGTTGATATCAATTTGCCTCAAATTCCACTTGTGAGACAAGGCTAGAGACAAAACAATCCTCACTGTGGATGATTTAACAACTGGGTTGAATGTGTCCTGGAAATCAAACCCATGTTTTTGAGAAAACGTCTTGGCAACTAACCTGGCCTTGTAACGAGTAATGGATCCATCAACATTTATCTTAATCTTGAAAAGCCATTTACATTCAATAGGAATTCTTCCAGATGCAAGTTTAACAATAGACCATGTTTTGTTGGTTTGGAGTGCAGAGTACTCCTCATCGATAGCAACTCTCCATTGCTTACTCTGAAGAGCTTGATATATGGACTTGGGTTCTGAAGTGTGCAGAGCATCAGTAGACTCAACAGATCTAAGCAGAGCTTGAAGAAATGGTTGGTGCAGAGCTCGAGTTTTGGACCTGGCTTGCATTGGATGAACATTACTAGTAGGTAATGAGGGAGTAGTAGATACCATAGGTGTGGATGCTGGTTCAGAAAAAATAGGACAAGTTGGGACCAGTCTAGAATCCTGCAAGCTATAAGAGACTGTAGGAATATACGAAATCAAAGGAAACTAAGGTAATGTATGTGAGAACCATAAGAATTAGGCATATGATCAACATTATGAGTCTGACCAAAACCAGTAGTATTATTGACAGGGGCAGGAACGACAAAACAAACTGGAGCTTGTGAGGGAAAAGAAGAATCTCTAACCAAGGAAAGAGGAGTCATGATATAAATACATGCAAAGTCAAAAAGAACACTACAATCAGGGGAGGAGGATTGAAGAAATTGAGTATCACAAGGAAGGAAGAAAGGAGTTGAAGTATAATTATGAGTAGGAAAAACCGTCTTTAGTGTCAACGAAAGGAAAAGAATTTTCATGAAAGATGACATATATAGAGGTGTAGACACTGCCAGAAGTTGATAACCACTTATACCCTTGATATTAGGCACAATAGCCCAAGAAGACACACGGTTCAGAAGGAGGAGCAAATTTGTTTTATTAAATGGTCTCAGGTGAGGAAAGCACATGCATCCAAAAACATGCATAAAAGAGTAGTGAGGAGATGATCTGAACAGTTTCTCATGAGGCGAAATTTTTTGGAGACTGGAAAAAGGTAACTTGTTAATGAGAAAGGTAACAGTGAAAAATGCTTCAAACCAAAAATGAAGAGGAACTGAAGCTTGAGCCAAGAGTGTCAATCCCAATTCTACTATATGTCGGTGTTGTCGCTCTACAATGCCATTTTATTATGAAGAATAGGAGCATGTAATGTGGTGAACTATCCCAAACTGAGGAAGATAGGATGACAGAAATTTGAATTCTCCTACACCATCAGATTGAACTGCTTTTAAGGAGTAACCAAGTTGTTTTTCAGCCAACCTGTGAAATTCAACAAAACATTCAGCAGCATCACTCTTCTTGTGCAAAAAATATATCCAAGTATATCTACTGAATGCATCAACAATACTGATATAGTATCTATGACCATTGGAAGCACACACTGCAGGCCCCAGAGATAAATTTGTACAAGTTCTAAATGACTAGTGTAGATAGTAGAGGATGAGTGATCATGGTGTTTCTTACTCTTTCCAACAACACAAGATGTGCATTGAGTAAGTGAGTGAGAAACATGATAGTTATGCAGCGAGAAATTAACAATAAGTTTTGTAGAGGGGTGTCTTAGACGTATATGCCATATATGAGATGAATCGTTAGATTTTAAAGAGGAGACGAAACATTTAAAGTCAGATTGATCAAGAGTATTAAGAGATATAATCCGAGAGGGATTACATTAATCAATTAGAATAGAGAGAGTATTGCATGACGAATAAGAAACTGAAGTATCAACATTACTATTATTATCAACATACAAACCATTTGCAGAACACGCAGAGTCATTACAGCGAGAGATACCAAAACAATCCGAAACAGCAGAGTGTGCATTAACACCATTATTTCTAATATCATGACTAAAACACAAATTCAAATCAACCGAATGAGACTAACTAAACTTAGAAAGATCAAGTTTATACAACACTTTTTGAGTTTGAGAATCCTTATCACACAGTGTGAGGCATGAAATTTTAAATACACCCTGTTATCCCTGGCGAACTGAGATACATAAAGAAGATTCTTAGTCACACAAGGAGTGTAAATCATGTTATGAAGATGTAACTGGCGAGATTGAGTAGGAATAATAGCACAACCAATAGCAAAAATTGATAGATGATCCATTACCCACAACAACCTTACCTTGGTCTGAATATGGAACACATGCTTGGTACTGGGACGGAGAAGCATTTGTGAGATGATTCGTGGCTCCTGAGTCAGGGAACCAACTTGAGTCATGTTGCACAATAGGATAAATAGAGGTAATAAGAGCTTGAGGATTGCCAAGAAGTGACTGAGTGTCCACATTGGGATCTGATGCAGTGGTAAGAGAACCAATAATAGAAGAAGCATTCGGAGTTAACACATCAACTATGCTCAGAAAATATACACAACCATTAGAAGTAATTGGAGCAGGTCCCCAGAGGTCCATTTCCACATGATCAAGAGGATTATGATATCCTGATTCAGAGGATTGAAATGGGAACTTACAGTACTTACCAATAGCACATGCATTGCAAGGAGATTTTTCAGTTATCACAACAAATTTGTTATTCCTTGTGACATAAATTAGAATCTGATCAGATGGATGTCCCAATCTCTGATGAAGAACCAAAAATTTAATTTTCAATTCTCCAACAAAACACTTAATGTTATTATTCATTATATCATTCTTATTACAAAAACTATGTAAACTCTAACTATTCCTACTAGGCAGCTGACTAGGATCAATTTTATATAGCCCATCACATTTTACACCTGACAGCAACACTCTCTTCGCTCTAGCATCACGAACAAGGCAACAGTTATGGCGAAACTCCAAAATAAAGCCATTATCCTTGGTGCACCGAGACAGAGAAACAAGATTCTTAGTAATCTTAGGAGTATTTAACAGATTGTTAAGGATAAGAGGCTTTTTTGCTGTATTAATAACAGATATACCTATACAGTTTATGTCTAGAAACGTACCATTAGCCACTTGAACTTTACCTGAGCCTATGTATGGTTGAACAAGATTACATGTTGGTGATCCAGGAGTAAAGTAGTTTGTTGCCCCTGAGTCTGGATACCATGCCTTGTCAGACTGGAGAGCTGGAGCAGAAATCAAGTTTGCTTAAGTAGAACCACCACCAGAGGCAGAGTTAAATGTTGGTGGCATTGCGACAAACTGATTCGGTTGAAAATATTGATATGTAAGAAGATAGTATGGTATAGGGGCTGCAAGATACGGGTTAAAAACAGATGGAACAGCAGTAGGATGAACTGAATTAGGAATAGAGTTCATATTTGGCTGATACATTTGGTTCATGACCGAGGCTTGCGGCATTTGGAGTTGTGAAGGATTTGATTAACTTGAATGAAACATATTTCCTCCTCCTTCATCCGAGTGAGTAGAGGTCAGATTAACACTCATTTCATTATATTGAGATGTCACTCCTTGAAAATGCACATTGAATTGTTGGAAGCATCTATTGACAAGATGTCCAAATTTTCCACATAATTGGCATTAAGTCTTGTTATTCCCAAATTCTCTGCCCCAGCCTCCATAACTATTAGTATTGGTCTGAAATTCAGGTATAAGTTATTGATTCTGATGATTTTGACTAGTACCAACTGTCCTAGGTTGTCCTTAATCATTTGCACTTGAATTCTTGGTTCCTTGCCCTTCAACTGGAGATTTCATAGTAACATTTGCAACAGATATAGGACTTTCAAACAGTTGATCCTTCTTCTTAGCCTCTGCAGCTAAGAGCATTGAACTAATAGATGCCAAATCATACGTATTACAACTAACATGTATAACGGAAACAACATTATCTACTGTCCTTTTACTCCATTAAGAATGATAGAAATTTGTTGCATCTCTTCTATAGGATGACCACCTCCTTCTAGGCTATCACATACTAACTGGATCTCAGTTAGATACTCACGAATGGACTGATTAAATTGCTTTCTAACCTTCAACCTATCGTACAGGTTCATGCTCCTTGTAGTTGATGAAGACGAAAAATGCTGATGAAGTTTCGTCCAGATTGAGCAGTTTGACAGAATTTTACTCTTCATATAAAGTTGGTTTACAACTCCCAGAACTGATCCTTATATAGTATGAAAGACTTGACATATTCTAATCTATTCTTGAATCTGCTACTAACCGCTTGAAGCTTCATGAAGACACTAGAACATACTTGAAGACTCTTGAAGACACTAGAGCCTATACACCTCTTCTAATGACTTGAAGACCACAACTTCATTAAGAGCTTCAACAATCTTCAACAACTCATCATTGATTTCTTCTCCTTGTTACGTGCATCCCAACAATTGCGACATAACAACACCAAGTGATGACTTTACGCATAATGCCTAGACTCTTGTTAGTAATACGGACGATTAATATTTAATAATATAATAATTTCGAATTAAATAATAAAACGATAAAATTTGTAGAAACTCTACAATAACATGCAAGATGTATAAAACCACAAAATTGCAACAAGAATAAGAGTTTTATTTTAATCGAGGTTTGTAAGGTGCACAGTATCATCAAAACAATTTTGTCCCCCTCATAGTAACAAGTTCGTGTAATGGGAAAATGGGATAATCAACTCCCAAGATACAACAGTATCGTCAAGGCAGAAAAAACAATATTTCCTTTGACCGAATTGAACAAGTACATGGACTCATGTCTACCGATGAGACCGAAAGTCTGACGAAATGAGGAATCACCAATGAAACAATTGTAGAGCAAGTTTGACATAAAAAAACGAAGAAAAAGAGGAAAGAAAATTTTGTAAGTGTACTGAAAAGTGAAAAATGCAACCGCTATTTATAGGGTCTTACCAGCCTTCAAGAACTAGTTAATTATGGAACTTAAAACACTAATTAAATTTTGCAAATTGAAAAATAATTAATTAAAAACAAAACAAATACAACAGACATGTTACTCAAACAGTCATATTACAACCATGTGAAATTAGTTTTTATAAAAGTCATAAAAGGAAAACAAATTCGGTGGGGTTTTGTGGAAAACATTGTACGTTTCTGCTCAAATTGACTCGCGAAGCATACTTGTTGGACCTGCAATCATATCTACGTGATTTGAACGCACTCATAAGTCGAAAAGACTAGGGTTGCTAATTGGGTCGTGGTTTGCACACACACACTGGGCGTGAGAGAGAGGTGCTCATAATATAAGTAAATTCATACATTCCGATGAAGTGAAAAACTTTATATATTGGTCAAAATGCACTGAGCCAACCAATGTGGGACTCCAACTTTCCACATTTTTTCCATTTCCCATTCACCACCATGGGCTTGGACAAAAACGTTGAATTTGTTCTTCCACAAATGGTCCAAAATTTGACTAAACCGTCACACAAGCCCATATGTCTAACAATGAATGGAGATATTATTGAATTCTTATTAGCTCTAGATTCGATCAGAATAAGAGTTCAACAATTGACACGTGTATATGATAGGTAGGTGTTACCTTTTGAACCTTCCCTCCTAGGGGTAAATTGACTTCACTGTTAGTTAGTATACATGATGTCCTTGAACTGTGTGCCATTGGCGGAACGGATGACATAACCCACACATGTAGCTTCCTATATTGTTCAGGTCATGCATGTTTTGATCATGATAATTGCCTGATTTTGCAAGTGTTTATAAGAATTGCGCTTGCAACAATTCCTTTCGAAGAGCACAATCTTCTCACATGCATAGATAATTGATTACCTCAAGTGTTAATCCATAACCCTGCTTAGATTTCTTGATTTTGAATCATTAAAGGCACTCACTTAACCTAATACACTATCATCACTATTTCTCATCATACGAATTGATTCGGTGTTTAAAATCCTCCACAGTGATCTATCTTTCTCACTATTATTATTAGGTTATTAGGTTGTCCCTTTGATCTAAGAACTTGGGATCTGCAGTCAACTCACTTGGCCAAAAAAAATAATTACTTGAAAGATATATTTTGAATAAAAACATATACGTCTAGAAGGTATTTTTATTCTATTTTCATGTCCTGGACTGGCCAGTAACTAGTCGATCCCTTTTAAGTTCGAAATCATATAAAAAACTCTGGCCTTTTTTTTTTAAACAATTCTTGTTATTGAACAACAAATCCGAATTAAGGACCATTTCCAACTACACGGGCTTTAACCCCATTCCTATATGTGTTTGACCAACTTGTTCTTTATTTAACACCTTGGTTAACAAATCCACTATAATATCCTTCAACTTCACATAATCAATCATGAATTTTCTAATCAAGAGCGACTCTCGAATGGAATTATATCTTCGATGGATATGTTTAGACTTTTTACCATTATACTTATGATTTTATGTCGTGTCATTCGCAGATTGACTTTCACAATGTATGCATATTTCAAACATTAGTCTTAGACACCTAGGAATATCCTCAAGAAAATGGCGCAGACATTCAACCTCTTCAGCACATTTATCCAGTCCTGTAAACTGAGATTTCATGATGGATCTATCTATAACTGTTTGTTTTGAGAACTTCCACGAAATGGTTGCCCTAGAGTGAACACGAATCCACTCATGGAGTTTGAGTCTCATGATGCATAGATATCCAATTAGCATCTCTATATCCTTCTATAACAGTTGGATATCTTATAAAATACATCCCATAACTACTATATCTCAAGTACCAGAGTAACCTTGTGATTCGACTCCAAAGATCAATACTTGGATTACTCGTATATCTACTCAACACGACATCCACGTGTTTTATATCAGGACTGGTACTTGTCATGAAGTACATCACACTTCCAATGACCCTTGCGTACTCTACTTAAGAGACACTTTCACTTGTATTTATTGAGAAATACTTGTTAGGATCCATTGAAACATGGACGTCCATTTTGTCATCCTAGTTTAAGTTTTTTAATATCATATTGATATAATGAAATTGGCTTAGAATGATTCATTATGATGTTCTATTAATCTTTATTCCAAGAATTACATCAGAAAGACGCATAGCTTTCATGTCTAACCTCAAATTCAACATATCTTTAGTGCGTTTAATAAGTATGTCATTAACGTAAAGACACAAAATGACATAACCTTCATTTGTATCTTTCACATGCATGCATTTGTCACATTCATTTATTGTGAATCCGTTTTCTAGGAGGACATTGTCAAATTTATGATGCCACTGTTTTGGTGCCTATTTCAAACCGACAATAATTTCACAAATTTACAGACTTTCTTTTCTTGCCCCGGAGAAGAAAAGTCCTCAGGCTATTCTATGTAGATTTCTTTCTCTAAATTTCCATTTAAGAAATCTATTTTTACATCCATCTGATAAACTTTCAAATGTTGCAATTCTAATGGAAGTAATTCTTGTCACAAAAGAATATGTGTTACAGTAATAAATATTATTCTCTTTCTTGTAACCCTTGATGACAAGTCTTGCTTTTTACGTATCAATCGTTTCATCCATTTTCATATTCCTTTTAAAAATCCACTTGTATCCTAGTGGGTTAGATCTAGGAAGAAGATCCACTAGCTCCCAAGTAGGGGTGAAAGGGAAAACCGGTTGGTCCGAAAATCCGGTGAAAACCGAACCGGTCCGGACCGAAAAATCCGGTCTGAAAATGTACGGTTCGGTTTATGGTCGGATTTTTTTGCTTGAAACGGTTTTTTAGACCGTTCGGTCTACAACTCTAAAAGACCGTGGAGTCCGGTCCGACCATTTATATGTATATTATTTTAGATATTGTATTAGTTAGTATTAATTAATATAATTAATCAACGAATACAAACAAATAATTTTTTCTTATTTAATAATTATTTTAGTTGTTTAATCGGTTTAATAGAAATATATGTAAAAATTGTTAAATCAAATTATTTTGTTGTTTAATTTGATTTTGAATACTTATTTTGGTTTTGAATGTGTATTTTTTTGCCTTTTCGGTTTAAACCGAAAATCCGAATGGACGGTTTAATTTTCCTTATATGGTCTTTTGGTCGGACTTTTTTTTGAAGAAAAACCGGTCCGAAAATATAGGTCCCCGACCGAAATAGTGAAAAAACCAGTCCGACCGGTCCGGTTTCACCCCTACTCCCAAGTATGATTTTGAAGGATGGAATCAATTTCACTATTTATTGTGCATTTCCATAAAGGCCATTTACAAAAATTTCTAGTTGCTTAAAATGTTTGAGATTCAGCTTCAAGCATATAGGTAAAAAAATCTGGACCAAAATATTTTTCTATACTCACTCTTTTTACTTTTAATTGGTTCCAACTCGACATTTCCTTCATTTTCTAGGTCTAGACTATGATCATCAATAGTCTCATAATTTTGTTGTGAGGAACTTGCACCCCCTAGAGTTATCCATAAATATTTATTTAAGAAAATATACATTTCTTGATTCCATTATGGTATCCTTTTGTGTATCTGAATTCATTTTAGGAGGAGACACCATTACTTTGGCTAGACACACAAACTTGGAGATGAGTGAAAGAAGTTTTTCTACCTTTCCACAATTCAAAAGGTATTTTTCCTTCTATCTTTGGGGGTACCTTAATTAGTATATAATTGCTACTTGAAATAGATTATACACACATGTTCTGAAGTAACCCATAACTTATCAATCTTAAATTCATCACCTCTTTCAATATTCAAATTTTTTCTTTCAACCACCCCATTATGCGTTGTGACCTCATGCATGATTCTGTGTTGAGCACAAAATTTGTCAAAAGGAGCATCATATTCGCCAACTCTACTCGCCAACTCTACACTGTAACTCTGTAATTTTCGAATCAAGTTAATTTTCAACCTCCTGTTTGTAAATAATGAACTTTTAATACTTTCATCTTTACTTTTAAATATGTATACATAACAATATTTTGTACTATCAGCCACAAAAGTGATAAAGTACATATTACCATATCTCGTCTGCAAAAATGTTAATTCACATGAGTCATAATGTATAAAATCAAGGGGTTTGATGTTCCTTTATACTGATTAAAAGGATGGATGGCCTTGTTAATTTACCCGTAACACATATTTCAATGGTCGCCAAGACCACAGTCAATGTCTTATAAGTGATCGTCCTGGGAGCGCTCGCCAAGAGAACCCAGACTCTCATCTATGGCCCCACAACCGACTCTAAATATTTGGCAATATTGCCCCCATATCTAGGTCGCATATTCTACAAAGATCTAATAAGGTAACTGCAATATCAATTGACAACCGTAGTATACGCTATCTTTATAACTGCAACAACAATAAACATGAAGATTCGGTTGACTAAAACATGAATATTCCTACTTTACATACATTAAACATATTATGAGCTCTTACAACAACAGTATACTCATTTAAGTATCAGACTGGGACTTAGAGGAACCCGCTCTATTGCCCTCCCCATCTTGCTGGTTCATCGGAGCTCCGGAAATATTCATGATCACCGTCCAGTTGGCATTCAGTAAGCGCTTACTCAGCATCTAGTTAACACCTAGGAATTCCTTTCCCAACAATAGGTATCTCAGAAAAATATTATTACTTTCGGGTACATTAAATCATAAATGTATCTTATTTTAATTGGGTACCTGAAAGTAAAAACAAGGGTTAATTACTTAATTGGTTACGTATGTTTGACCAATGTTCAGAATGGTTACACATGTTTCAAAATGTGTTTAATTGGTTTTGAAATGTGACTATTTGGTTTTTTCACTATTCACCGTTAAAATCACAGTTAAGTCACTATTTAGATAAGTAAAATGACGAAATTACCCCTAGAATCATCTTCAAGAACACATCATCATCTTCAAGAACAACAATTGAAGAAACCAGAAATCAAATTTATTGGCAAGAACAACAATTGAACAACAATTGTAAAGGAGTAACGACGGAATCAGCAGGACTACAAAGGGTAGAATTTATTGGCAAAACAAATGGAGGAGAAATAGCAGTAATTTTAACAGCACCTAATTACATGAAATGAACAACATTTTCAATAAAAGGGAATACATTTTCATGAAACTTGACATGGCTGGAAACATAAACACGACCTAAAGCATCAAGATACCTGTAACCATGTTGATTCGAATAGTACCCTATGAGCATACATGAAGTAAATCTGAACTCAAGCTTGTGTTTATTGAATGGTCTAATCAAAGGAAAACAAAGGCACCCAAACACTCTTAAAAAAATCATAATATCGAGTTGTAAGAAAAAGCTTTTCATGTGGTGAGATGTTATATAACACCTTGGAAGGAAGTCTATTGATCAAGAACACAGAAGTGAAAACTGAATCACTCAAATACTGCATTGGCAATGATTCTTGTTTCATTAATGTCAATCCCATTTTAACAAGTGTCGATGTTTCCTTTCAACTATACTATTTTGTTCAGATGTATAGGGACATGCTAGTCTATGATTGATACCATGTTGAACCAGATACGATGCAAGAGCTTTAAACGCACCATCTCCATCAGTTTGGACTGATTTTGCATAACCCAATTGGTTTTCAACAAACTGATGAAACTGATGAAAAATCAGAGCAACATCACTGTTTTTCTTAAGAAAGTATATCCACGTATACCTGGTGCAAACATCAACCACAGTCAAGTAATAAATATTTCCATTTAATGACACAGGAGCAGGGCCCCACAGATCCATTTCAATGAGTTCAAGAGGTGTATTGTAAACAGTTTGGGAATTAGAGAATGACAGTTTCCAACTTTTACCAACAGCACAAGCAATACACGCAGTTATATTAGCAGACGAGGTCAGATTGTTTTATTATTATTATTATTAATGCAATAATTTGTTGAAATAGGTGACCAACAGGAGAAACTTTCAATTGACTCACAGAACGTGACATTTTCTGAGTTTATAATTTAAACAAATTGAGGTTTGAATTACAAAAAATAGTATTCACAGTCTTATATACATATTTATCAACAAATAAGCTAAAATAAATTTTGTATAATCCTATACATTCTGATCCTTGAAGAAGCACGCGATGGGTATGAGAGTCAACCAAACAATGAGTGGCATGAAACTCAAAGTAAAACAGATTATCCTTAGTAAACTATGAAACAGAAACCATATTCTTAGTGAATTGAGGAGTACACAGAAGGTTATGTAACACAAGTGGTTTTATAGATGTATTGAACCCTGAATTACCTATGTTGGTAATGTCTAAGAAACTACCAATAGCTACATGTACCTTACCTGATCCGGAGTATGAATAAGCAACATACACTGGAGGAACATCATGCGAGAAGTGATTTGTAGTGCCAAAGTCAAGATACAATGCCTTGTCAATTGCACTTGCACCAGCAGTAGTGGTGAGATTGGCTTGAGGAGAGTTGATTATTGTATTCGTGTTTGAAATAGGTGCAAGTGAAGCAAATACAAATGGCATGGAGGAAGGTAAAGAAGGTGTAGGAGCAGGTACAGGAAGTATGGTAAGAACATGAGGTACGTATAAGAAAGGTTGATATGGTATATTGGTGGGAGGGATATATTGATTGTACAAATTTTCACTAATATGAGAAGAACAGGAGGTACATATGAGAAACATCTTCTTCATCATTCCAATGAATAGTGGACAAATGTTCACTTATAGCATCAGATGATTGAGTTGTAACTCCTTGAAAGTGAACATTGAATCTTTGAAAGCACCGATGAGCCAGATGTCCAAACTTACCATAAATATGACATTGTGGTCTGTTGTTTCCAAAACAACGGCCTTTGCCTCTTCCTCGCCCATAAGCAGAGTTGTTAGCTTGATATTCATGCGTATTCTAAACTGAAGGTGGTGGTTGGCCAGAGTCCAGAGTAGGTGACTAACCAAAATCAATCGGAACATTAATAGTCTTCTTAGTAGAGTTCTTAACAACATTTGTAGTAGATAACGAAGTGTTAAACAACAAATCTCTTTGTCTAGCTTCTGCATCAAGAAGAACAAAATAACGAAGTGTTAAACAACAAATCTCTTTGGACGCAAGATCATATAGATTTCGGCTTGCATGTATCACTGAAACTACACTATCATACTGACTTTTAACTCCATTCAAGATGATTAAGATTTTTTGCATTTCTACAATTGGACATCCACATCTAGATAGACTATCCCATGTCAACTGATCTTTGTAAGATAATCTCTCATAGACAGATTAAGTAGGTTTTGTACCTTTAACCTATCATGTAGACTCATAATGTGTGTCGGTAGAGGATGATGAGAAGTTATGATGAAGCTTGTTCCATATCGACGCTGCTGTCATACAACCAATCAGTCCTTTGTTGATTGTTGATGAAATAGAATCTAACAACCAAGATCCGAGATGCAAGTTAGATATCTTGTTGTGAAAACTTTGTGAATTCAGGATTCACAATCTTGTTGCCTTTATTATCATCAATTACACGAGGAACAACTAACGTGTCGAACAACTAACCTTCAAGGTTAAGACCTCTAACAGCTAACAGAACCTATTGTTTCTAGGATTTAAAGTTGTCTTCTCCAGACAATTGACAAACTCTCTTGTTGAAAAAGAGCAGGAATCCATGGCTTAATTTTCAGATCTGACTCACCAGTGGATGTGGAACAAAGCAAATGATGAAGATCAATATGAATGACTTGATGCTAGCCAAATGAAAAATCACAGAGTACAGTGAGATTTGAATATCAGAATGTCTCGGATACCATGTCAACAGTCTGAACTCAAACTGAATGAAGAAGAGAAAGAAAATAAGAGGATAACTGAAATAACCACTTTGATGAACAAACTCACAAACTCATACAATGATTCAGCTTAAACTCAACAACAGCTCTATATCCCTATTTATAATACTAAACTACACTATCTTAAACCATCCTAGAAGTTCTATAATGTTCTAAACACATTCTATAAGATTCCTTGACACACAAGATACACTTTCGTGACACACAAGCTAACCAAGTTCCACACTGATCCATGAGCATTAAATTGTGAGTATTCATATATCTTAACAATAGACCCCAACTTGGTTCTCCAATTGTTGATCAGAGCCTGCCGGCCGATTGAAAAGACGCATCTAAGCCTAGAGGAGGGCACCCTAGAAGGTTTGATCAAACAAGGGTTTTTCCTACTGACCCGGGTGTTTCTTTTGTTCTTGTCTATCTTATTCCTTAGAATTTTTCTAACTATAAAGAATTTTTCTTACTGTAGAGAATTTTTCCTAAGTATAGAAAATTTCTAACACTTTTCTTTTTTGGTCATCCCCGTCCAACTAAAGATGGACCCTGCCATCTTGGACCTAGCCAGGATAAGAACGTCGACTAGTGTGCAACTCCTGAAGATGCATGCCTTGGAACATGAGTTGGAAACCGCTTGGCCATTGAGCAGGAAGTGCGTTCAGAGCTTAAGGTAGAGGTGGCAAAGAAGGAGCACCTCGCCACCAACCTTCAAGAGGAGCAGTGGAGGGAAAGTGCCCTCTCTGTGGTGGTGGAGAAACTTCAAAGGGAAGTGGACCATTTCAAAGGAGAGACGTCAAATTCCTAGAAGGATGCTGCTCAAGCGAAGAGAAAAGTGTCACTCCTCAAGGACGAGATTCCTAAGAGGTTGGAGGAAAGCGCCATTGAGAACTTCCGGGATTGCGAGGAGTTCGATCTTGCTGATGCGCTATGGTGTCGCGTTTTCATTAGGGTGTCCATGGATATTTTGAAAATCAATGCCCAATTTCCCATGGATTAGCTCCCATCAATGAAGGACTTTCTGGACATGGAAGCTAGGGAGGCTGAGGCGGTGAAGGCAGCTGTTGAGGAAGAGTCGGAAATTGAGAGTGACTCATTCGAGGGGGCCACTTCTGTCCAAGGCAGACCTCTACCTTCACCTCCCAATGAAGCGCCTCTTCCTCGACCTTCTCCTCCTAATGATGCACCTCTAGCCTTAGAGTGGTCAATATGTTAGTAGATACTTAGTAGTTTTTTCACCTTTTTATCCTTATAAGGATTTTGTAAATGTGGCGTTTCTAATATATGAAAATATTTCAGCATCCTTGTTTAATCATTTTACTTAGGCTTAACTTTTACTAAGTACTTTGCAATCATTGAGAGCGACGCTTAGTTTCGGACTTAAGCCTTTGCCATTAAGGAATAAAGAACCTGGGTAGTAACGCTCAATGCCTTTATTACTTAATTACCTTGTATTTTTCGATCGTCTTTTATCAATGAATGAATTCAAACTTAAGTATTTTGCCATTAAGTTACCAAAAATTCATGACGCCTTTAATATGCGTTAAACATTCCTTGGCAAAATTTCTAAGTATGGAAAACTTCCAAGTATGGTACAAAGATATGAATTATACTAGGCTTTTTAAGCGTGAACATTTCTCAAGTGCTCCACATTGAGCGTGTTCTTCAATTTGTTTCATTCTTCATCTTCGAGGATATAAGCGTTGAGATGGGGAATAGCGACGACCTTATAAGGTTCTTCCCATTTTGGAGACAACTATTTTACCCTGTCTTAATGCGCAAATTCATTCTTTCTCCGTACCCTTTTCCCCACAAAAAATTGGCGAGAGAATACTCGCCTATTATAATATATTTTCGTGGTGAGGCGCATCCTCCCTTGCGTTTGCTCTGAAGCCCGCCCTTTATTTCATCCACCAAATCAAAATCGATGCGCTTTTGATCATCATTAGTCATCGCCTCAAAATGTTTGACTCTATGGTAAGCCACCGGTAATTCTGTGGAGCTACTGCTTCAGAACCATAAACCAATCCAAAAAGCATTTACCCGGTTGACTTTTTAGGTGTTGTTCGAAGCGCCCAAAGCACATTTTCCAATCTTTTCTTTAATCCATTGAGGATTGTTTTGTTCGTCACCTCTACTTGTCCATTGGCTTGCGCATGTTTTATCGATGCATGTCTGTGCTCAAATTTTAACTCTTTGCATAACCATTTCAATTATTTCCACGCAAACTTAGGGTCATTTGTCACTCATCAAGATGCTTGGGATTCTGTATCTAGAAATGATCCCAGACTTGAGGAATTTGATAACTTGATATTTTGTAGTGGACATGAATGCCTTCACTTCAATCAATTTTGAAAAGTAATCAATTGCCACTATGATATAGATACGCTGTTTAGATCTTGGCAATAGCCCCACGATATCAATCCCCAATTGTGCGAAAGGTTGCTTGTCAATTCTGCCGGAGGGAGCGCTTTTTTGGGATAAACATCTGACATGAATCACACTTCAATACCAAGTCTGTCGCCTGTTGGTTCATCGTAGGCCAATCATATCCTTGGTTAAAGATTTTCCGTAGAATGGACTTTGCCCCTTCATGACAAGCAGCGTATCCTTCATGAAGCTCTCTTAATATGGTGATCGTTTTGGGTTGAGCGACCCATTTGAGAAAAGACGTGGAGAACCTCTTCTTGTAGAGTGTCCCATCAATTAATTTGTAACCTAGAGCTAAATGAACCATCCGCTTAGCGTCGACTTCATCCTAGAGAAATTCTCCAGATTCCAAAAAGACGTGTATGGGCGCCACCCAATCTACTACCTTGTCAATATTTGCAAAAGTCTGGCCATCTCTTGGTGAATGCTTTCTATGAATTGCACTTGTAGAGGCGTCGGTTGTCAGGCATATTTGCTCAATGCATATGCTTCTTGATTTGATTCTCGGGGAATAGCTTCTATCTAGAAATTCTTAAACCATTTAGCCAACACCTTTGCCTTTTTTAGATATATTTTCATCTTTTCTCCTTTCGCCACGTATTCGCCTTTGACTTGGTTTACTATCAATTACAAGTTATAATAAATATGGAGGGAGGCGACACCCAAACCCTTTGCCAGTCTTAATCCATTGATTAGCGCTTCGTACTACACCTCATTATTTGTTGCCTTGAAGGTGAAAACTAAAGTGTATCTCATAGGTGCACCGCCATTAGGAGGTGTTAGCACCAATCCTACCCTTGAATTATCGATTGATGATGAATTATCTGTGTGAAGCGTCCAAGGCTCTTTAGTTTTTTCCTTCTCTTTGGGTGGCGCTTACGAAGGAAAAGTCGATTCGACAATGAAGTATGCCAACACCTGTCCTTTTATTGTTGTTCTAGGGGCAAACTTAATTCCAAATTCCATTAGCTCCATCGCCCATTTGATCATTCTTCCTGAGGCGTCGGCTTTTTGCAAGAAGTGTTTTAAGGGTTGGTTCATTAGGATTGTGATTTCATGCTTATGAAAGTAAGGGTGGAGCTTCCGAGCCGAGATCACTAATGCATAAAGATACTTCTCAACTTCCCAATAATTCCTTTCATCTTTGGCGAGAACGTTGGATACATTATACACTGGTACTTCCAAATAAATCATTCCACGATGTTTTTTGCAAGAAGCGCCTTAAGGTTCTTGTCTATCGCCTTTAGTAAGACTGAGCTTACAACTATAGGACTGATACTCACATTTTGTCACCGTTGGAAGGTTTGGCTAATGGTGAGAGCTTCCTTCTTTAGGTCTTGGAACATCTTTTCACACTCAGGAGTTCATTCAAACTTCTTGTTGGCCCTCAAAACTTGGAAGAAAGGGAGGGACTTTTCTCCAGATTTTGCCAAGAAACGGCTGAGCGCCGCTAATCTAACGTTTAAGCTTTGAACTTCCCTATGGCAGGTAGGGCTCCTCATCCCTTCAATCGCCTCCAATTTCTCAGGGTTAACTTCAATTCCTCTTTGGCTGACCATGTAGCCTAGAAATTTGTCAGATTGAATGCCAACGGCGCATCTAGCTGGGTTGAGATGCCCTTGGTGGAGGCGCATGCTCTCAAAGGTTTTCCTCAGGTCTTCTCCATGATCGACGCTTTTGATCAACTTTCACCAGCATATCATTCGCATATGCTTCCATGGTGTCGCCAATCATTCCTGCAAACACCTTATTGACCATCCTCTAGTTAGTCGCGTATGCATTGACAAATCTGAATGGCATAACCGTATAGTGATAAATGTCACTATTGACATAGAATGTCGTATGTTTCCCGTCGCCCTCAACCATTTGTATCTTATCGTAGTCAGGTAACACGTCTATGAATTTGAGGAATTCATGGTTGGAGGTGGCGTCAACTAGCTGGTTGATCCTTGGTAAGGGATATGAGCCTTTTGGGTACGCCTTGTTCATGTCCCTGAAGTCGACACACATCCTCCACTTTCCATTGCTCTTCTTCAACAGTACAGGGTTAGCCACCCATGTATGAAACCTAATTTCCATCACAAAATTTGCGTAAATCAACTTTCCTACTTCTTATTTGATGTCGATGGCCTTTTCCTCTCCTACAGGGTGTCGCTTTTGAGCAATCGGCCTGATGCTCGGGTCGATATTGAGCTCATGGGCAATCACTTCCTTGTTAATCCATGCATATCACTCAGCTTCTAGGCGAATAATTCTTTGAATTCTACTAGGAGCATTGATAACGCATTTGCTTCCTCTTCAAGAAGCAACACTCCTATCTACACCATTTTTTTCGTATCATCTACCTCATGTCCTTTAGCCCTTCCACCGGCTGGGGGCGGCTCCAATCCACTCTGGGGTCTCCATCTATTTGAATTAAAAGAGTTTCCTTTTACAAAACATGGTTACACATTGAGTGCACATAATAGCTGCGCGCCACTGACTAGTCATTTCTTACCACTCCTATCCCATAGGGCATTGACAACTTCATGAGCGGGTGGTTGGTGGAGTGAACCATTTTGTGAGGATTCAAATTGGAACGCCCCAATATGGCATTGTAGGAGGCATGAGTGTCGACCACCATGAAGGTGACGTCGATGATCATGGACTTCCATCCTTCGCCCAAGTATACCAGAAGGGTAATGACCCCCACCGGGTAAGTGGCATTAGAAGTGAAGCCCAACAAGGGAAAGTTCACCTTCTTCAAATCTTTCTCACTCTACCTCATTTTCTTGAAGGCGTTGAGGAAGAGGACATATGTTGAACTGCATGAATCAATCAACACTCTTTTTAATCGTACCCATCGATTTCAGCAGTGATCACGAGGGTGTATTCATAAAGACAGGTGACATGCTCCATCTCTTCCTCTGAGAAGGAGATGACTATCTCGCATTCCTCTCTGGGCGTTTTCCTACCTGAGTAGTACTCGAAATTTGAGAACCATAAACTTCTAGGGTGGTGCATATTTTCCATCAAAGGCGAAACCGTCGTTTATAAGGGTGAGGGTTCCCTTCTTGTCCCTCCGGGGCGACACGTATCTGTCCCTTCGAGGGCTTCTACTATGTTCCCCACGCGCCACAAAATTCTTCAAGAACCCCTTCTGTATCAGATTCTCAATATCCCTCTTCAAAATCTTAGAGTCGTCCATGTTTTGACTCTTTAAACAGTGGCAGCGGCAATATTGGTTTAGATCGCTCCCCATAGGCACGTTTGTCTTCAATGGCCCTAGGGGCCTCGCCAAATCTTTCCTTTCCATCTCAACCAATACGACTAAGATTTCCTGGATCAAGGGTGTGAAAGTCTCATAGACTTCTCGAGTTAGGCACTGAATAAATGGGTGACACTTATGGTCATCATGCCCCGCCTTTGGGGGACTTTTCATAGCGGCGCATTGCCCTTCTAATGGGCCTCGCCCTTGCCTAGTCTGGGTCATAATTAATTCGGACTTGGATCGGGCATGGACATTCTCGGGTCCAAGGCTCATAAGCCATCACTTTCCAAAATCTCAAAGGAGGTTGTGCCTTGTTGATTACCGATCGATTCTTCGGTTCACTTTTGTTTCTTCAAAACTAAACCTCTGAAGTCTGATCTTCAATCATCTTGTTGCCTGTCTTCTCCTAAGCACAACTGCACAAGTCTCTACGTCTGCGATCTCCATTCTATGTTGTATTTCGCCTACCTGTTGTTCAGCTTGTCTTCGTCGGGCTCCTAGTGGGGCCTACGTGAGAGTTGTCGAAGCCATATTTCTTAACCACAGTTTTAATCGTATACACATATTTATTTCCACATGTAAAAAATAATAGAATATCATGAATGTTATCCTAATTAATTCATAAAGTTATGTCACATACAATAAAACTATTTGACACTAATATCATTCAACAATAACACTATTCAAAATAAATACTATTATTATTTAACATTAACATAATTCAATTACATTTCACCCTAAAATTATGGATACGTGAAATTTAAAAGTGAAAATTATACTTCTATTATTAGTATTTACTAATATCAAATCATTATTATATTGATAGAATAACCATGAAGATGACTAAAATATAATAACCATAACCATTACTAGTAGAAAATTTATCACTATAACCGCACCACGCCATAATTGTACGGTTACCCTACAAAAAAATGACGGTTATAACCATGATTTTTGGATTTTCACCGCACCATTGTGGACCCTAGTTTTCATGTACAGTGTTGGAAGGTATTTTGTCTGAAATAATGCTTACTTTTGTGCCCCATTTAGATGACAGAAGAAATAGAGAATTTCTTTTCTCCTCAGTTTGAGAGGAAGAGGAAAATGCTACAATTGATGATGCCCAGGTGAACCTAGTTGAGAAAGAAGATGATAGAATAGTTGAAGGCATAGTTATCAGAACCAGATCGAACTGCTGGTTCGACCAGGTCCGACCGCGAATCGGCACCCTAAACCGTTTAGTTCAATTAAAATACTGAAATGCATGGTGTACTCGGTTGAACCTGTGTGAACCGATTGAGTTTTGAAGAACCGACCGATTATTTTAAATCAGTTGGTTTCCAGTTCTTTTTTTTAGTGTTTTAAATTTTATTTTTTCAAAACGATCGGTTCGAGTCGGTTCTGTCTCCAATCTTGGGTATAATCCATAGTCATCACTACTCATTCTTCAGTTTTGTCTTCCTCACTACTCACCAGCAGATCACCACAGTTCTATCTTCTTCATTACTCACCAACAGATCACCACACTCAAAGCGCCGGGCATAATCTTCAGTAAACAACATAGCAGCAGTTGCCTTCTTCTGCCAAGCGACGTGCTTGGCCTGCGCTGACACAACAAACAACGAATCATCCCCTCCGTCTGAGGCACCAAGCGCATCCACAACAGTCGCAAGCTACAGTGGAGGAAGAAGTGACGACTCAACCTTAGGCACAACAACCTTGACAGTCCTCGCGACCTCCTTAAACCTAATCCACCACGGATCGGTCAAGAACTCCTCAAGATGAGCAGCTAGAGATGGGGGGTGCTGGAGGAGAGGGAGAGGAATGACGGGAAATGATGGTGGGGGGAGGTGGGTGGATGGGAGGTGGGTGGGTGGGTTGGTGGAGTTTGACAAGAAAGGGGGCAAGCTGTAGGGGAGATGAGAGGGTGTCGATTGGAGAAGGTGAAGGGCTAGAGACGGGTGGCGTCGAGAGGAGAGGAGCGGCTGGAGACAGGTGTATGTTGAAAGTTGAAAGTCTCTTATGGCTCTTAAGTCTCATGAAGAGAAGTATCATTAATGATGATTTTTTCATGAGCTCGTGTCGAAAGTCTCTTAAGTCTTCTGATAGAACAGACTCCTGCATAGTAATGAACTGTGTTGATTATGAAACTAACCATCCATGTGGTAGTAATTCTCTACAGACTTGGCTGTGTGTATGTTGGCCAAAGGAAGAGGAGAGAAATTACACAGTCCACGGTTCTTACCTGGCCTGGACTCACCATCCCATAATAAATAAAACAAATAGCAACAGAAGCAGAAGCAGCTCACACAAAATTATGAACTTTGAGTTGAGCATCTAAATATATATTTTTTAAATATTGGATATGAACTAGTTGACCTTTTTTTCATTGTTCAACCCAAGCAGACCGTAGCAAAATTCACCACATTCCACAAGCAAGCACTAGTAATTTTCTGATACAGGTCTGGAAGGGAAGAGCCTTAGAAGAAACGTAACAAGTGACCAAAGGCATATAAGACCTAAGGCTTGGAAACTCACGATCATTGCAACGAGCGCACCACTTCTATCGTATAACTCTGGAGTTGGAGGAACACTCCTCAATGCAAACATTAACATCTCAATATAATGAGACGCTTTAGTGAGCTGGTATAGCCGATATACCTGTAACAAAAAATATAATAATAACAAAACACATATATATAGAATTGCGTGTGTAAAGAAAAATTGAGTACCTCAAAAATTATGGGAACCACAGGCCAACAAGATGAACCCGTGCTGTCCAGTCTCTTCTCAAAGAGAAGCTGAGCAAGGCAGCCAATCAGAAAAGGAGCAACTGCAACTACAGCTTGAATACCAATGACTGGCCAAAAGACATAGGCCACAAGCACTGGGATCACCACTTTGAATCCCATGGTTAGGAATGCAGATCTCAAGTATCCTCTAAGACCTGTAATAAGCCCCCATCTCTTTGGACTGTACTCAAGGTATGGTCTTTGAACAACATCCGTTATACCCAAGAAGGCTGCAAGACCTATGTAGAACATTGCCTCGAAACATAGTGAAGACACCAATGCTTCACAACCATAAATAATAACTTGTTACTTCAATCCGCTGTATCAATTTCATGTAAATAATATACAGGCAAATTGACACGTACCAGCAAGAGTCTCATTTTTTATGAAGACGTCAATTGTATTTCCAAGAAAGAACTGTGGAAGGACTAATGATGATATGAGAACAACTGGAGCAACAATCCAAAGAAGGGACCTTTGGTTTTCAGAATAAGGAGCTGATTCTAACTTCCTCGCCTCAATGAATTGGTGGGTCAATCCATTGAATGAAACTGAACCGGATTTTCCACAAAAAGGATCCAACCCTGTACTTCTTTCATTGGGTACACCTGCAGCAGTCTTTCCTCTATATACAGGTTCCACATCCGAACTTAAACAACAGCTAGGAATTCCTCTCTTCAGTCTATACCTAAAAGACTCGTCTATTCTCCTTCTCCCCCTTAGCCTAGGCTGCAAACCAGCTGATGAAAGTTCTCAGTTAGAGCAGAGAAAAACTGCATTAATCTCAAATAAACCACTCAGGGAAGCCAATCTGTTGCTAAACAAAACGGCCTCATGAGAATCCAAAGTTGCTTAAAACTCATAAAAATATGGAGTCAACAAAGTTAACAGTTGAAGCCCTGGATTGTGGAAGGGAATATGAAACAGAATATACAAAAAGTGTAGATTGCAGTATTTGGTATGAGTGGTGATAATCGAATTCTAGAGATAAAAAATACCTAAATATTTCTCAAAAACAAAATGTTCAAAAATATTAATGTCTGTAATAGAATTACTTGTACACGAATGTATTCAGAACAAAGATTATATTCTACATTTGAACGCTCGTTTTATACCAAACCTGGATTGGAATCCGTATTCCACTATGAATTCTAGCATACCAAAGACTCCCTTGAGGGGAAATGAATCGCTACATTTTACCATTATGAATCCAAATAAGGGACTGCCTTTCCTTTCCCTACGAATTCCTCAATCCAAACACACCCTAAGTCTTGACTCCTTTCATTGTCTTTCATGTCCTTAGGTGTAAATAAAGAAGTAAACCAATCGCTTCAACAATTTGAGGAAAGAGAGAGACAAACAGACAGCTTACAGCTCGATGCAGTTCCGAAAACCTTCTGATTCTTCAACGCCATATTGCACCCGATAGGCTAAAATGAAGACATTAGCTACTTCAACAGAGCAGAAATCCAGAGCAGAATCGAACCCAGAAGAGAAAGATAACTAATAACTGAACTTACAAATTGACGCCATAAACTGCGTTGATCACATAAATTGAGCATTGGGGCGGAAAGCACTTCAGTAACCAATTGCATTTGCATTGCCATTGCCACAGAGGTATTATATTCAGCGGGACATTTTTTTCTGTAAAATCTCCGTTTTTCCTTAAACCCTAGGTAGGTGCAGCTTTGCTCATAAGGAGCAAGCTACGCAACAAGGGTAGTACAGTACATTTTAAAATATAAGTATTTTATGCGAGTGCATATAAAAAGAAGAACCTTGATTTTTTCCCCCTAAAATATACAATATTTTAAGGATTCAAGCTCTCCCGCCGGCCGAAACCAAACCGCCCCCCCCCCCCCCCCCAAAAAAAAAAAATTGGTCTAGGGTTTGCTATGCGAGATTTGCCTTCAAGCTCTCTCTAATCAGTTTCGATTCCTTGGCACTAATTGCCAACATTCCACCAACCAATCACAAAGCAACGAAGGAGAGAGGGCACAGTCACGACAGCGACAGTTTCATGCAAACAGAGCCACAACGCGAACTCTGAAATCGACTGGAACTCAGCTCGATTTCAACCGGATTTCGACCAAAGCCTCGCCGCTCTGTCAACGCCACCAAAGGAACAACCAACAGCAGGGGAGGACCGACGCAACGGACAGAAAACACAAGGCGAAGAATTAACTGAGGCAGACAAAGGGAACCCCCCGAGAATCAACATACCAAAGACATGGCGCCGAGCTGCAAACCATAAGAGGTCTAAAAAGGATGTCTGAATATCAATGAGTACTCTACCCTAAGAGGCATGGAATATCATGGAATAAAAGGACAGGTCTGACCACTAGGGGAGACTCTAGCCCATGATGACTGTCATTCAGCTATTAGCTAACCATGGTTGGCTCGCCGGAATTGAATGAACAACTATGGTATGAACTTGACCATTCTGAAGTTCTTATGTAACTCTATAAATACCCGCCAACCATTTATATGCATTCAATTCTCTCCACATTCAATACCTTCAACCATATTCATCTACCCTTACGAACAACTTTCAACTCATCGAATGGGAAACAACGGGAACACCCCGGGATTTCCTTTCGTGTCGGTCTTCGGAGCGCCCCGCAAAACGCTTGAGAAGTACCGAACCGAGGAAAAACCAAAAACTGTGATCCATCATCTAGCATCGTCTGTGGGAAATTGAGTAAAACCAGCTATGGGTCCCCAACCCCCGAACAAAGACCAATCATCGTGAAAACACCGAGAATGACTCTCTCAATAGCCTCCAGTAACACTTCGGGTTGATCAGTTTCTCCTTAAAACGTGAACATTTCATGTGTCACTTTTACTTCGTTAATACCTAATTCAAGGTGATATAATTTGCAACATTTTCAATGTTAGGTAGAGTCATTAAGCCGTAAAAAAAAAAAGGATGACTTAGTATACCAGTCGCCTTCACTCACAAATTTGTACTTTTGAGACAATTGGTTAAGGCATACGTCTTAAGTCCCACATGGTATCAGAGCGCGCATGTTCAAATCCTGACAACTACGAAAATATTGATACACTCCCATTAAAGTCCAAGGTCGGGCACTAAGTCTTAGGAAATTAGAAACAAATGTGGGGAAAAATCTGAGTTTAGAGCTCAATCAAAGTGAACTTCATCTTGTTAACACTAATCTTAAGAAATACAATAGGGGTGGACATCTATATATATGTGAAGCTAGGAAAAGGATAGAAAAGTCCTAAACATGTGGACTTGATTATTATTGTCCTAAACATTTGGGCTAAATCAAACACTTATCTAAACGTTAATCCCTAACATTCCCCTATGTAGATCCACTTCCTAATGTAAATCCCTAAACCAACAAAAACAGAAAATGAAATTCATCAACATCTCATCATCATCATCAACTCCTAATATTCATCTACCGTGATCTTGTTTCCATCCTCAACATGTGGACTTGTTTCTTTCTGCCTTTACATGAGTGATTTGTTCTGACTAATCTCATTTTAATGAGCACATGTCTTCTCTACTGCTTCTCGACCGATCTGCACGAGATGAGCACTGCAGATGCTCTAGGAAAGCACTCTGTAGGCACTGCAGATGTACTGAACTGGCTGGTTGCTTGAGAGTTGTTACTAATCTGTTTCAGCTTCTCCAAGCATAGAAGATATAGAATAAATGCTGAATCTAATGAAGCAACCTCATGATGCAGTAAACGTGCTTGAAAAGCATGCATCAAAAAATAAAGAGAAACTGAAAACCCGTTTGTAAACACACGTAGCTAAACATGGGTTCATCGAGGATGTAAACCATTAAATTGAAGAGGAAAAAGGATTGTGCAACACTGCATCTTACACATGAAGATCAACAAATAAGAAAATAGGAAAATAGAGGCCATATCATGTACAAATCAGTATACCAGCTCTACTTATCCTCCAACAGAGAAATCAACTTGAACGTGATAACTCAGTCCAGCAACAGAGGAATAATCAGCATCATCATGAGAAATTAGTCCAACAACATGATTAGAAGATTAGCAATTAATAATCAACATCATATATGAGTAATCAATCGAAAATAAGCAGTAGTAACTACAACAAGAAGCTCAACATCATCGTCGCAGCAACACATACCGAAGAAAACAGAGTCGACCAACAGTGAATTATAGCAGAAAACAGAGTCGGTTTTCAGGAGACTAACAACACTATGATCATAGGTCTGATCACACCGATTGATGCTTGGAGAATAGGTGATCCAGCAGAAGAATATTCCCACATAATTAGATGTGAAGCCAGTTGAGTTGAATTATGCACGATCTACAGAATTGATGCTTGAGATCAATCGGATTTGAAGAACAACTGAGTTGAATTCTGCTGGACCGCGATGTATTTGGATGATGAAATGAATCGAATCAGTGGCAGCAGTGAGTTGATTTGGTATAAGGAGGAGGTGGCAAGGAATGCACCGAATGTTGATGGAGATCACTGAATGCTGATCTAAATGGAACAAAGCTGATGCTGATGAGGAATGCAAGCATGAGGTGGATTGCAAGCAGAAAGTGGATGATTGTTGGACGCCAATTGAATGTTGATCTGAAGATGGATGACTACTGAAGCTGAAAATCAAATGCAAGTTGGATTTGAACAAGCTGAAGCGCAACTTGGGAGGCCAAGTCCATCACCTTCGCCTGGGCCTCTTGAAGTTCCCAAGTTCTTTGTGACACCTCAACCTTCAATTTGTCCCTTGCAACTCTATTCATGGCAAGGTGACGCTCTATCCGCTCCAACTGCTGCTCAAGTTCCTGAACTTGCTTGAGCTCAGCAGTAGTTACCTTTCTCTTCTCAAATATATCCACAAGGGCGGCACCCAATTGGAGTTGCAGGGGGAGTATCTAGAAACCAACTGTTAGTCATAATACATAGAAAACATTTAGAAGAAGAATAATAAAAGAGGTGATGCCTAGGAGTAGAGGCTGAGCCCCTGGCGCACCAAGTTGTCTATGGTCCTGCCATTTAAGTCAATGGGTGCCCTGTCCGCCATAGGGCCCATGATGAGTTGAAGACCTGAGTTTGGGTCTAGCACTGTGTTCCCCTTCACCAAGGGAACATCCTTGAGTCGCTCACAAGCAACCTACAACAGATTAAGCGTCTTTTTCTTTGACCCTGAGGATGATGGAGATCGAAAGGCGGGCCAACATAATGAACGAAGCACCCCTCCAGGGTTCACCTTCCTGGACCGCAGGAGGGGAGGAACACCCCACGAGCGAATCTTCCAGCAGAAGGACATTAGGAGAAGATGGCGTCTCTGTGGCAGCAACATAAGTAAACTCCCGCGTTGGAGTCTTTTGTTTATTCTTTGAGAGAGCATCATAGGACCTCGCCATGAAAACGACGCCATCATCCTTGACGCTTTTAGTTGTGGTACCAGTCGAAAATTTGGTATAAGAGCAAACAATCATGGTTGGTGTCACTTTAGGCGCGACATACTTCTTGGTGTGAGGTATGCTTAGCCTTCGGTGAAAAGGTGTATCTGAGGCGTATCTAGATAAGGGGACCACACCTTTTTAAGTCTCGACCGCCTCACGGGTATCGGGGTTGAGTGTCTCTGGCACCTCTAAAAGAGGATTGATGTTGTCCTCAAGGCGCGCGACCTTCTTCTCCCTACGCCCAGAGGAGTGACCCTTCTTTAACTTCCTGGATCCTTCAGGGGCGTCGCTAGGAGCCTTATCCTTTTACTATTCATCTAGAAGGGAAAACACATAAGCCATGCACGAAAAAGTGTTCTCTGCAAAAGAGGGAAAAAGAAGAATTATTACCCGGGAAAAATAAGGAAGACACTTTAACAAAGAGATGCCCTCTTTGGTGATCAAGGTACACCATTGTGAGCGACTCCATATCGGAGGGTGACAACTCTTCTGTGGAAGGAAGAAGGTCATGCGCCGCCTTGGAGAATATACCCCAGGAGATATCCCCCTTAAACAAAAAAATAGGAACTATTCAGTTGGAGTTCATTGTCTTATACCCTGTAACCAAAGGGTGCTCTGAATACCATGTTTGGTTTTACTATATGGGTTATGGCTAACAAAATTGAAAATTCCAAATCAATTCAAACTTAACCTATAGAAATGGCGAAAGAGGACTAAAGAGTATACCCAACCCTTTTGTTGCATTAATTACGAAAACCTACCAGGTGCGAATGGAGTTGGGAGAAAGCTGGGTAGGGGATATGCTATAATAGCGACACGCTTCTTCCAGGTCTAGGCATATAAGAAACCTCAACCCCGCATCTATTTTCAGGTGAAAGATATTTTCCTCGCAAGGTCCTGGAAGACTAATACGATGAGGATTTCCCGGATCCTCCGACTCATCCAAAATTGGGAAACGTGGAGAGTAAGCGTCGCCTAAACCCGCTTAATCCACGACTTAATTAAAAATGGAGTGAGAAATGATATTGGGCTACAAGCCTCTGAAACCCGGGGGAAACAAGACATTAGCCTCACCTCATGCTGAGTTGCTTCCATCCATTGTAGTAGTATGCTCTGAAGGCGTCTAAGGTAGAGTATGGTATCGGAAGGGAAACAACGAGTTATCTTGACCGGAGGAGTGAAGGGGCGATCGGAAATGACGAGAGATTGGTCGAAATCGTAGATAGAAGGAGGAGAGAATTCTAGAGAGAGAAAGTGCTAAGTAAGGTAAAAGTGAAAAAATGAAGAATAAGCGGTAAATTTATAGAAGGCTGGGAGGAGGTGAAGAGTCACCTAGGCTATCCCTAGGGGTAATTATTACCTGTAACCCCTAGGGAAGCCCAAGGATTGCTCTGACACCCACACACGACTCCCTTGACTTTCCGCCTTCCTTTGAAATTCATATTGCAAAAATTGAATTTCGGATCTTGGTTCCATACATCAGATCTCACCCCAATCCTGGCGCGCCATTGAGACCGCGTCGTTCCATACAAAAAAACTCTAATCAATAAGCAGACCAACGAAACGCTATCAAACCTAGAAAGGTGTCGCTCATCCTGGGCTTTGGGGGCAGATGACAGGTTTCGTCATCTTGGGCCTCAACATTTCTAGTTATACCAACACGGGCCAAACCACTTAAAGGCGACGCCTTCAAGGATAAGCAAGAAGTGTCGTCGTAGCAAGACTGCTGGGTAATCGCTCCAAGACAAGCCTCTCGCTGTCAGCAATTCGCTCTAAAGTAAAACTCCTATTAGCTCGCCCATCAGGATGCGCCATCTGACTGAATCCCATAAAATCTTTTCGTACTTATCCTAAGGGGAAATAAGATATGGTTAGGTAAAAAGGAAGCCAGAATATCAATGACTACTCTACCCTATGAGGCGCTCCTTATCCCGAATATCATGGAATGAAAGGTCAGGTCTGACCACTAGCGGAGACTCTAGCCCATGATGGCTGACATTCAACTATCAGCTAACCATGGTTGGCTTGCCGGAATTGAATGAACAACTATGGTAAGAACTTGACCATTCTCAAGTTCTAGGTAACACTATAAATACCCACCAACCATTCATATGCATTCAATTCTCTCCACATTCAATACCTACAACCATATTCATCCACCCTTACCAACAAATTCCGTCTGACTTTATCATCGGAGGGGAAACAACGGGAACACCCCGCGCTTTCCATTCGTGCAGGTCTTCGGAGGGCCTCGCCAAACGCCTGAGAAGTACTGAACCGAGGAAAAACCAAAAAACACGATCCAACAGTTCATAAGTGAGTCATTCATCGAACTGAAATGTACTGCTTCACTCAAAATCATTCCAGAGGTTTATCTTTTGCCCAACGATTCATATTTGTATTGACTCGCGCCTCAGTTGGTAGGTGTGGTTCTATGGTCCACATTGATACAGTTGGTTGTCCAGGAGGAGCCCCTCAAGGGCAGCAATAGTTGGCTGCAACTGTGTCTTCTCCACAAAGGTTTTGTCTGTAGACCTGATGCAAACCCAAGGGAGAACTGCTACTAGTAGTTGGCGAGTCGTTTGTGTATGTGGCCACTCTGTTAGTCAGAATTGTTGGGTTGAGGAAATAGTTTTGGGATGATCCGCAATTCGAAAATCATCATACACGTCTCTGATAGCAATGTTGGAATTTAATTGCACATAGCATATTCTAATCATCAAGATATTTAACATGGATAAAACATATAGTCTT
Organism: Chamaenerion angustifolium; assembly: GCA_946814005.1. Lineage (NCBI taxonomy): Eukaryota > Viridiplantae > Streptophyta > Magnoliopsida > Myrtales > Onagraceae > Chamaenerion > Chamaenerion angustifolium. The sequence continues at coordinate 22,300,398 of OX328272.1, forward strand.
AAGGTTAATTGATCTTATGATTGTCTTACCAAAAGTGGATCTAGTTGAGGTGGAATCACGGTCTATAGGATGGAAGGTAATACCACGGTTGACTAACAGGCAATGCTTTGTGTCCCAACCTCTATAAACCTAAGTGTCATACTGTAGGTGTCTACAGGTTCTCTCTATTGTGTATTGTGAAAAAAATGTCTAGTTTAAACTTGAGCACTCCTCATATAAAGAGAAAGATATGCGTCATTAATAGAACATGGCTTAGGTAATTGGCTTTTACTTATGGACGCCCAATAACCCATAAATCCTTCAACAATAATTAAGCAGTGTGATGTTATGTTAAAATTTGACAATATATCATTTTGTGTCTTATCACATGAAATAGAGTCATAGCCTAGCATTTACTAAATCTAAGACCTCACATACTGCTCCCTTAGAGCTTGTTCTGGTAAATCTTCAGGGACTATTTCCTGTTGTCTCACCTAGCAATAGATTATACATAAGCTTTGTTGATGTCTATTCAAGGTATAGTTGGCTTGACTGTTTAATTCCTCAATTTAATGTTGTTAAAGCTCTTATTTTGTTTCATCGATTTGTTGAAAAAAATATCAAATCATAGTCTCAGAATTGTTCTAATTGATAATGATGAACAAGTGTGCGGTGATGTTACTCATTACCAAGCGTCTTCTGGCATTGTTCACATGTCACGTGCCCACACAACGCATAACACAATGAGATTGTTGCGCAAAAAGACTGACACATTTTAAAAATTAGTTGAATTATGATTGCTCAAGACTCTATTCCTTTCATATATTAAACCAATGCTTTCAGTATGTTATGTTTTAGTAAAACGTTTACCAACACAATTGGTGATCACATCTTTCCCTTATATAATCTTTCTCTAAAATACCATATTTGGAGTGTTTGACTATCTTTGTTTCCCTCAGTCAGGGACTTTCACAAACACAAGAAAATTGTAGGTTCTCCCTATGGTCACCCATATGTATTAGTTTCGAAGTCAAGTTTTGTTCCACTCATCCATTGTTTTTGGTAATCCAAAAGTCTCTCGTCCCTCTACATCTTCACCCACATCCTTGAATGGTCAACATGTAATCCCACTTCTCACTGAGGATACTAGTCTTGCATTTTTCAATAATAATAGTGATAATCCTACTAACAACTCTCATTATATTATTCTTCCTCCTTAGGATTATTCTAATTTTCCAAGAAATTATCGTTATATTTTTATTCCCTATGGGTTGGAACAAGGTTAATCCGCGTTGGAAAAACTCATTGGAAGTATTGAGAAGCATACTAAAGTATTACATAGCCAGACTCGACGGACGACCGAATCGAAAGCTCCTTGACCTGCAAAAAAGGAACAATGAAGGTTGTTCCTGCGGATTCCTCTTTGATACTTAAGTGGCTATAGGGTTCGAATTTATGTAATTAGAAAATAAAACTTATTGTAAAGATGATAATCATGATGCATTTATAAATAGGATGGTAACTTACAGTCTCATACATGATGATTAAGAGTTGGTGATCGAGATCTCGCCGAGCATCGTGGCCAAGTTTACAGATATGTTTAACTGTTATTGTGTGTTATGATTTAATGTAACTTTCAAATTTGGTTTTGAGATTGAGTCTAAGAGAGCATCGTCCTTGTTGTCGAGGGTTCTAGAGACTTGGGATTTTTCATAAGTCATTGTTTAGTCAGGGTGAGCATGGGGTGCTCGACTGTTCTTGGGTAGTCAAGTCGAGATTTGTATGTCATGCACACCTTTTCCTTGTTAGGGCAATCATGAGACGTTCGACTTAGTGGATGTCTAACTTTAATAGGTCTCACCTTTCAATGCATGTTTGGGACGAGCTTAAGACATTTTCCTTAAAGGCTGGGATAACTCGATCTTGTCACATGCGACTCTCGTTACTTCTCTTCCCTCTCAGGGTGGTCATCTCTGATGTCGTTTGTTCGTCTTATGTTATTTCGAGGTAACGTCAATGCCTGGACCTAACATTTGCCCCTGAAGCTTACGTGAAAAGAGATCATGGTCGAGCTTGATATCGAGTTGGTAGAAGGGAGGACCTTTTCTTCCATCATTTGTCACGGGAAAACGTATGACTTTATATCTCGTGCCCTTTTCTCTTTCCAATGGGATTTCTTGCAAAGATGACCTTATGCAAACGACCTCCTACTTTATATTTTTTTGACAAAAGGTCATCGTAGCTCCAAAAAACTTCCCAAGGACTCTTCACTACCCCTATTTCTTAAGCATTAACTTTTGAGTCATTCTTGCCTTCCGTATTTCTCTTAAGCTTCAAATTTCCAATGAAATTACCCTCGAGGCTTTTGTACTCTTCAATTTTCCTCGAAGTCTCCTTTCATTTTTTCAAAACAGGTTTTATCTCTATGATTTACCATAGGAGTGACAGGTTTTTTGATGTTTCTAGAGGGTCCTCCGAGAGAGTGAGTGTTGGTCTCCGAGTATTTTCGTAGTGGTAATTCTTTGCATTTTGTTGGCATGAGTTATTTCACTCTAGTTCTGGTTTGCGTTTTTGGGGGAATTTTGTTTTATTCTTGAACCCTTCCCCTCCTTCCTTTTAGATGTCAAGGCGAACGATTTGAAGTTTTTTTAAGTTTAAAGTTGCTATAGACTTTGGTGGCCTCGGAGATTCCTTGGGCACGAGGTATCCAGGTCTAAGGTGGTATGAGGAGGCCTAAATCTTTGACGTGCAGGTAGATGCTAGACTTTAGTTTCCTTGCTAAGGACACATGGAAGAGCTATGAAGGTACTACCATATCGCTTCGATACAACTAGTGCCTAACAGGCTTTCACATCCTATGAACGGGCCACGTCTAGACGTACTCCCTTCCTTTTTCCGTTTTTTTATCGATTGATTCTCAGATAACCATTACCATTATTTTCAGCATCACTGTCCAAGTTTGCAGAGTGGCACTTTGGAGGATGGAATTAAGTTACTGATGTCCAAATCATCGATAAATTTTGGTCCTCCAATAGAAATTATAAAAAGCTATATGTGGTTTACCAAGTTGAGGTACCTTAGGTGCTCCAACCTTCAAGGAAGTTGCCCCTAATTTTGGCTAGCTTTTTGGGAGCGATAGGACTGCCACTGATGGTCTTTTTTTGTCATCATTGTAGGCCTGATTTTAAGTCTTTCTATTTGACCGAGCTAGAGACAAACCTTCGACTTTCTAGCAACCAAAATGCTATTTCTCTTCCCTTTTTTAACTAGTTAAATTTCTAAATTATTTTCATTTTTTTCTTTTTGAGGTCCGCATACTTTTGGCCTTTTTTTTAAAGATGGCTAAAGCAAGGCTATCTCCGAAGGAGGATGTGACTTGGTCTACCTTCTCCCTCTATTCATTATTCATAGAAGAAGAAGTAGGGTGAGCATATGTTTTTAGCGACGTTCCATTTGCGGAGTTGATGAATTCCTCAAGGATGCCAGGGGGGGAGGGGTCGATAACTCTCATATTTTAGGGAATCGATCCCTCTAAGGAACCTTTCAAGTCTCTTACTCTGAATTGGTGCCACCCCTAGAGGAGGTTGGGCTTGTAGAAGGGACTAGCTGTAGATCTGAGGGGAAGCACTCTGCTCGTGCCAGAGTGCCCTTCCCTAGGAAATATTTTGAGTTGATAAACTTAAATAGTCCCCCCAAGAAGACGGATCCCCGAGTGATTTGGACGCCCTGCTCCTCCCTTCAGAATACCAGAATTCTAGAATTCCAGACAAGATAACTCTGAAGGATAACCCAGACATATGTATGCATATGCTGAACGGGATTATCCCACAAAAATATATGCTCAAGATGCCCGTGGAGAACAATGCAGTCGAGGGGGACATAAGGTTGTATTTTACGCAACTAGCCTTAGTAGGTTCTTTCTCTATATTTGTCACCCCCCTCCTTTTTATTGAGATTCTGCTATTTTTATATCTATACTTTTTTTCATAGCTTATTCGTGAGGGGATTATCCTTACTAGCATGGTGGGTCCTCTGGTCTATGCTGAAGGCGATTTGACTCTCGAGGTGCAGCGCGAGGCTTACAAGAATTGCAGACTGATTTCTTTGGAGTTCAGTGAGCTAACGACTCAAGTGGTGGAGCTGGAGTATCGGGAGAAGAATATATAATTGTAGGAGGCTTCCTCAAAGGGCAAGGACGCAATGGCGAAGGGCATTCCGGACTGCACCGAAACAGCGACGATGGTGGCTTAAATCGTGACCTATTCGAAGGAAATGGTGTTGGAAATTGATGTACGAAACATGCAATCGATTAAGGTACAACATAACACATAATTAAGTTACCTCCCTGAATGATTGCCTTAGCGAAAGTGGATCTGCCTGAGGTTGGGATCACGGTCTGCCGAACGGGAGGTCATGCACGGGTTAACGGGCAGTGACCTAGGTTTCCACAGCTACTTACCTCAGTCTAAACTATAGGGCAGCAGGGCACTGTCATCGTTATTAGGTTTTCCAACCCTGAGCATCCCTATACATATAGAGGGAATGGTTTGGGCCAGTATCCAATACTGGGCTTATTAGAATGGGCTCCCACTAATGGGCAACCCAATCTCCCAAAACCAACATCTCCCACTCGCACAAAGTGGGGGGGGCGCTCATTCATTAAGCCAGCACCAGGAGAACGAATTCCCCTTATACAGTGAAGTCACATACGAGGTAGTAGTCGTGCGACCGGCAGGCACAACGAGCAAGGTGTTGCGCATCTGTTAGGAGTTTCAGCGACTCGCGGTTCTCATACCAGCAGTGGAAATGTGCCCTGCACCCTTGGTCATGTAATCTTTCTCCAGGTCTGACCGCACAAGGATCTTTCAGACCTATATATGTATTGCAACCACAAACGCAGCCGACGCCGCAGTTGGTGGCCACCTAGTGGACACAATATCGAGAAGATCCCATAATGACCATCCTATTCCCACAAAACCATCAACACAATTCAACTCGCTTTTCTAAAACCGGGTCCAAGGTACTTGTGAGCGCACCCATCGAGAACAGACTAAGATAGCAAACATTGAACCGAACCTCGAGCCTCTGTTCAGAGTAATGAGGTTACGTACGCGGCTCTTACGCAAAGAGCTCTGGGTCTCACACGACTCCAAGTTAAGATCACATCTCGGGTCATACCCATGGTCGGTTTGGGGTGCGCCGCGATATGGAACGCGCGCTACAGCATATCTACTCTCCCACGGAGCATATGTCCTAATGCTGTACAGATGTCCATCAGTCACAGAAATTACCCGAACCAAAAGTCACAAAGAGTCCCATCCGACGCCTGAGTGGATTGACAAACAATAATCTGTCGTAGTCCGAAATCAGATAGTTCCTTACACAAAGCCCTTTCTGGTTATCCCAACAGACTTCCAGAACTAGGAACTATCACCAGCCTCACCTAGCCACAAAGGCAGAGAAGCTATCACCCGTGTGAGAGGGTAATCTAATCCACTTTGACATATTTCAATAACAATCACAATAAGAACACACAAAACACTCAAACTGTGAAAACATGCATACTCAAATATAATTTAAGTTAAATAACATTATATGGGTAATAAAATCGATGAAGTACATCACTAAGTCTACACAGTCCTAGAGACTACACATGCCTCACTAAAGACTCCCTCTTCAAGGTTGGAGAGACGGTCTACAACTATCTCATCCGTAGACAAGTACTCCAAACTCATCACCTTGTGTCTAACCACGTCTCTAACATAGTTTCACTTGATATCTACTTGCTATGACTTGTAATGATAATTGGGTTTATATATCACGAAGATTGCGACTCCAATGAATCAGAAATCAATCTGGAAGTCTCTTCAGCCATACAACCAACTGAATGGTCCACACAAGACCCACAAATTTGGCTTCAATGGCGATCAACACAATGCGCAACTGCTTCTTGCTCATCCACGATATGGCGCCATCGGAGAGCAGAGCATAAAGTCCGAGGTGGGTTTTCTCTCATCAAATTTACCATCATAGTCTGCATCGTTATACCCAGTCATCCAGAGATTCTCGCATCTCTAGCAAGTCTCTAGCAGAGAGCATGACGATGCCCTTAAGATATCACATGATCCTATTTACTGCCTACCATTTCTTCAATCCGGGTTCAGCTTGGTACCTACATACCATGCCGGCTGCATGACAAATATTAGGCCGAGTACACACTATTGCGCACATCAGGCTTCCGACTGCACTTAGCTACATAATTGATTTATCTGGTCCATATATCTATTTTGAGAGGTTGATCAACGTAAACTGGAGTTTCAATTGGTTCGCAGTTACTCATGTTGAACATTTTCAACACTTTGTTTATGTAGCTTTCCTATGAAAGCCACAACTGCCTCCTACAGCAATCTCTAGAGATATAAATCCCAAGGATGTGCGCCGCCTCACCCATGTCCTTCATCCCAAACAGAGAAGGCAATCAGACCTTTATCTGTGTGAGGAACTCCAAGCTATTTACAGATATGAGTATGTCATCTACATATAGAGTCAAACACAAAGTTCGGTCCAGACCCTTTTTGGTGTACACGCAATGATTCTCATCCATTAAGAGAAATCCATTTTCCACGAACAAATCATGAACTCTGCGGTATCACTGCATAGTGAACTGTTTCAGACCATAGATCAATTTGTGAAGTTTGCACACTAAGTGCTCATGCTCTTTCTGCACAAAGCATTCAGACCGCTCCATATAGATCTTTTCTTCTAACTCACCATTGAGGAAGACGGTCTTAACATCTATCTAGTGCAGTTCCAAGTCTAGACTCACTCCAGTAGCCATAATATTAAGAACCCATTTAGCTCTATTTCTCTATGTCCTCTCGAAGGTCGACCAGTGCCCAAACACCGTTCTTCCTTATAGATTCCATCTAGTCCAAAGTGTTCATCTCATCTACCATTACTTTCATCCATTCTTCTTAGAAGGTTCCATTGAGAGTTTCTCTAATGATTTACGGCACAATAACCATATCGTCAGATATTAGGGTGGTTAGTTCTCCATCACCTTCGAATGCATATCGTAGGGAGGAAAACTTATGTTCTAGCCCACGGCTTAACAACTCACTACTACCAGGGTATTACCATGATCACTCCCACTGAGAATGAGATCCCTAATGCTCCCACTGTCAACAAGATCATCAGGAGCGGAATCTGTTCCATTCGCTTCAGCAGGCGGTGAATCCGGCAGACGACGAACTGATTCATCATCTGCGGTTTCAACTCTCCCTCTCGAATTAACAGATATCTGCTCAACTTGATCTTGAATCTCATATAGAGATCGGTCCAAATCAATCTATCCCTTCTTAGGAAATTCGTTCTCTACAAACGTTACGTCTCATGATTCGATCTCGGTAACACTCCCACTGTCCTGCTCGGCTATAAACACATAACCCTTGGAGTTATCAGAGTAACCAAAAATACTCTTCTTTCCTCTAGGTCCAATCTTTCCCAAACTTATTTGAGAAATCATGGGTGTAAGCGGCACACCCCTATGGGCGCATATGGTGAAGGTCCAGAACGTATTCCAGTCCAAAACTCATATGAAGTGGAGTTAACCGTCTTCGTCGGCACATGGTTCAGGATGTAGGCATCAGTCTCCAAAGCGTTTCCCCATAAAGAAATCAGCAATTGAGTATGCGCCATATCGACCGAACCATTTTAAGGACCGTTCTATTGCGCCTCTCTGCAAAACTATTTTACTGAGGGGTGTAGGGGATCGTCAACTGATGAATGATACCTTTTCATTACATAAACCGTTAAATTCTGCTGAAAGGTACTCTTCTTCCACAATCAGGGTGGAGGGCCTTTACCCTCCTATCTAACAGGTGTAATCATCTGTAAATGTAATGAAAATTTGCGCTCCATGCCAAACCCTAGCACTAAGAGGGTCACAGACATTAGAATGGATGAATTGCAAGGGAAATTCGGCTCTAGGTGCCTAACCAAAAAAGACATTTCGGTGGAATTTTCTGCTAGACAACTTACACAAGTAGACGACTCCACTTGTGGAATGTAGGACAGCAAACCCCAATGGGCTAGCCGCTGCATTCTATGTTGACCTCTGTAGTCAAGTCTAGTTTGTCTTTCATTCATATCGCAAACATATCAGCGAGTAGAAGAAAAAACATGAAATTATTATTGTTGCCTGAATCCAAATTCGAAACAATAAATCTACCAGAAATATTACTAAAGCCAAACGAAGTTGAATCTAAAACAATTGGATGGAAGATTCATGAAAAGATAATATAAAACCGAGTTTCATTAATCCCGAGACTGAAATAACATATCGGCGAATCTGCGGAGCATAGAGGATATGACTTCAGACTAAAACTCTACTGCCGCGCAAGCGCAGCTCACGAGTTCTAATCCCTTCGACTTCAACACGAAAGTTGTTGTCGATGTAAATCCACCTAATTTCTCGCGGGACTCTATGGTACTCTATGAAAACGTCATGATCCCTGGCTATGTGATTTGTCGATCCTGAATCCAAAATTCACAAAGGACATGACTCAGTCAACATATATGTACTAGGAATACAAAATTCACTAGATTAGCCATTAAGACATTCATGTCAGATCGATTCAGGGCATGCATTCACAAAGTGTACCAACTGGCCACAGTTGGAGCATTTCCTGTATTTAGGCTTCTCGGCCTTACGCGAACATTTTCGCTGTGTTGTTTTTGGAGGAGTCCTTGGGTTCACCTCAGTCTTTGTCTACTTTGCCTTTAATTCATTTGCGCCACCGCGTTGTGCATTACTCCTTCGCCTTCAACGACTCTTCTTAGGTCTAGAGGATGGCACCACACGCACCTCAACCTTAGGTCCAGCGACCTTGGGCTTGTCCTCTTCAACTCAATGTACCTTCGAACGTGTTCAAAGGTATTGAGGGCCTTATAATGAGTTATTTAGATTTTCATATGTTTATAGGAGTTAGGCAAAGAGCGGATTACGACCTGGATTTGCTGCTCATCGGTCACTGACTGGCCGTTCTCCTTGAATTTCACAATCATGTTGGCCATATGCCTTAGATACTATCTCGCGGAGTGCTGAGGATTCATCATGTATGAATCAAACTTGATGTTGAGTGAGCACAACTAAGCAGTCGTATAGAACAATGTCTAGCCTGCAAAGTATCCCATAGCCCTTTAGTCGTGTGTTAAGCTCAAACTCATCCACCGTACTCAGCATCATGGCGTACGTCTCAGCATCATTAACCTCCCACTCAAATGGAAAGCCTTCTGCTGATTCGTTATTCCAGAATCGGGTCTTTTCATAATCTTCTTGATGGGGTTGATGAATTTCTACTCAATTAGGACCATCTTTATATGCTTTCTCCGAATTTTATAGTGCTCACCATTAAGTCTAAGACCTTTGTCCAACTAAGCGATGATGTTCTATATGGCAGACTAATTTCTCTAACGAAGGATCATGGAGACACAAGGAACAATGTTTTATTGAATGTAAAAAGACAAGTCTCAGTCAGATAGGACAGACTTGAGAACATACTTAAACCCGGAGGACAACTCTAGCTATGCCGAGAAGCACTCCCCGTCTCTAATCATGTCCTAAAGTCACTATTATCAATCAAAACACAGTCTATACCAACAGTCCTCAAAGGACCAGAGTCGAACATATCGTACTAAACCAAAGTGTTCGACTCTTACACAAAACAATTGTCCTAGAATTATTTAAGGAAATTCGAAGAACCTCGCAGACTAGCCGACCGGTTCACACTCAGGAACATTTTCCTAGGTGTAGTTCGTACTCATCCAAACTTCCGAAAGGATACTAAGGACAATCCTAAAAGTTTGCTACCTAGACTATGCCAGAACTAGATCTCCCTACCAAGGTAATCTATCCTATGCAAGTAAGGTAACAAACACACAGTTCAATAGACACACATATATATTGATAACTTTCAAAAATAAATTAATTTGGGGCTAATTTGTGATTTTCAAAACTCTGAGGACTAAAGTCACCCTAACCAAAAGTTTGGGGATCAAAATCACCATGAATAAAAATTTGGGGACCAAAGTCTCAACAAATAAAAATTCAAGGACTAAAGTCTCAACAAATAAAAGTAATTAACCTATTATAGCAATTTCACACACTATGCTGGGATCTCAACAATCACAACCTAGTCAATTCTACCAGTCATGGAGTCAAGAGCCAATCAGATAAAGTAAGGCAAAACTATCTACCCTGCAGAAAACACAAAGTAAACCAGGAAACTCAAGGAACTCACACAGCGTTCTACCTATCCAGTCATGCAATATAAAGCAATATAAGGCTCTCCCAACAATTTAAATTGGTCCAACAATTAATTAAATTAGCCCAAAAATTATTTATGAAAGTGTCCGGGTACATTTACCGGACTGAAATAAACCACTAGGACCCACAGAGGATCCAGGATCTGCACCAAATTTGTTTCAGAGCAATTCGGACGGTCCAAAGCCCTGAATTAGCTCAGACCGGTTTGAACAACATTCAGCCATCTAAACCGGACTGAATCAGACCGAACCAGTCAGCTTTTGTCAACTGGACCGAACCGGGCTGATCAACCTTTGTCAGCCGGTTCAGACTGAATCGGCCTTGTCCAACATTTCAGACTGGACCGGATTAAAAACCGGTCCTGTCTAACGTATCAGACCAGACCGGTCTGGACCGGTTCACTAAGCCAGTCCAGATCAGGCTTCTTCTTCGCTCGGAAGGGGGGCAGCTTCGGTTGTTGGCCCTCTCTCGCCTGGGGTCGGCCACGATGGCCGACCCCCCCTCGTGCAGAGCCGCCGCGCCCACTTCCCGACACCAGCCGCCACGCAAGGCGGCTGGGTCTCGCCGACGCAGCCACTGAGGCTTCGCCTAGCTCGGGGCCGACGCAGCCACCGTGGTTGCGGGTGGCGGCGGCGAGCGGCCGATGGCGATTGGCGACGGTGATCGGCGACCACGGTTGGTTGTTGCGAACGGACTGTCGGCGACCACGATTGACCGCACTCGAGCGAGAAAACCTCATTTACAAAATTCGACAATTCAGAAACCAACCTACTATGGCTCTGATACCAATGTTGAAAATTGATGTACGAGACATGCAATCGATTAACGTACAACATGACACATAATTAAGTTACCTCCCTGAACGATTGCCTTAGCGGAAGCGGATCTGCCTGAGGTTGGGATCATGGTCTGCCGGACGGGAGGTCACGCCACGGGTTAACGGGCAGTGACCTAGGTTTCCACAGCTACTTACCCCAGTCTAAACTATAGGGCGGCAGGGCACTGTCATCGTTATTAAGTTTTCCAACCCTGAGCATCCCTATACATATAGAGGGAATGGTTTGGGCCAGTATCCAATACTGGGCTTATTAGAATGGGCTCCCACTAATGGGCGACCCAATCTCCCAAAACCAACAGATGGCCAATGAGAGAGATGAGGCTTATGCTCGTGGGATCTGCCTTGCTCCTGGGAAGTCTTCGCCTTAGGCTTAAAAGGCTCAACATGAGTCCAAGCTGAAGGTTATCCCAAGCCGAGAGATGGTGGTCGAGTGCTACAAGAAGTCCGATGACTTTAGTGATACTACTCTGGAAGTGATGAAGTATGTGAATTTTGTCTTCCTTCAGGTGGTATTCTATAGCGTCAGGGTAGTTAACCCAAATATTATTTTGGGCGAAGTGCGGTCTCTGCAAGATTTCATGGAGGGTGCTTATTGCTTGCCCTGATCCTCTATGAGGCAATTGATGAATCTCAGGATGTCAAATTAAGGCATCTACTACTGAACGCGAAGTACCTATCAGGGAGATCCAAGTCTCGAAGGGCAGTTTAGTGGTTCCTGAGGACGCTTACTGTGGGACCCCAATCGAACGGTTTTCAAGGGTGCTCCCACACCTCAATAAGTTGACTAGGCCTTTTTGGATGTTCCTACACCCTCGTATCCTGTTTCCTAGTTTGTTGTACTCTGAATCCTTGTAGTCTTTCTTTAATGAACTTTTAGAATGAATGTGATTTTATTTTCTCCCAGTATTATTCCTTTGGTTATGATTTAGTCGTGTATGTTGTCAAGATACTTAGCTTACTGCCCCGTGTTTGTTAATACCTTAAGAATTGGTTCTTTTGATTGGTTCTAATTTGATCTTAAGTCGATCGCTATAACCAGTCTTTAGTGGATCGTTGTAATAAGACTTTAGTTGCTTGGTTATAGGGTGATCTTAAATCAACCACTATAACAAGTCTTTAGTTGCTTGACTATAAATTGATTTTACGTGATCGCTATAACAAGTCTTTGCTATAAATTGTCTTTAGTTGCTTGGTTATAGGGTCATCTTAAGTCGACCACTATAACAAGTCTTTTATTTGCTTGGTTATAAGGTGAATATAAGTTAACCGCCATAATAAGTCATTGTAGGCTCAGTCTTGTGACGATTTTATTTGATACTTATAACGAGGTTTTTGTTGACACACTCAATTATAAGATGGTTTTTAGTTTGATCACCAGGACGAAGTTTTTAGGATTCTTGTTCTCGATAGATGTTATGGTGTAATAGAATGGCAATTCTTTATTTGTATTGCAAATGCCAATTATGTAATACAATGATGTAATACCGCAAATAATCTATATTAATCATGCAAAGAATGTATACCAATTATGCACGGAATCTTTTAAAGTGCTCAACATTAAAAAGGCGAGGTAGTTTTATACCTTCCATGTCCACTAGATAGTATGTGTTTTTTACCGAATTACCCGAATTGTCCAATTTGATCATGCTTGGCTAAAGATATGACATGGATTTTTCTTTAATTGAAATAAACCATGTAAATACATTTTTATTTACAAGATAATTTCAAATAAATATACAAGAGAGGATAAAGTTAATCGTGCTTACAAAATTGTGGTTTAACTTTGGGACCATTTTCAACGTGTCAAAAATACACAAATGGTTTATATTTGGGGACAAAATAAAGACAAACTTTAACATCGAAAAATAAAGGGTTAATTGTCAATTTTCCCCTAAAGTTTGGACCGAAATTGAGATTCCCCCTTATTGTTTAAAATTTTAAATTTTAGTCTTAATGTTTGGACAAAATGAAATTTTCCCCCTTACCGTCATTTCTCTGTTTATTTTGGATGGAAACTTAGTCATGTGCCAAGCACGTGGGTTTAATTAATTTTGTTTGGAAAAAATTGCCCTCCCTAATGAATCAACTAATCTCTCTCCTCTGCAACTCTTTCCCTCTCTACTGTAACGCTCAGATTTGGCACTCCACCGTCTAGGGAGATCTCCGGGCAGCTTGTTGGCCAAGGCCTCAGCGAAGTTGGCGATGGCGGGATTAAGGTATAGAATGGTTGAGTGCTGGAGGCGGCTGGTCTGATTCATCCATGTAGCGGCTATCCCGCCGAATGCGTCCACTTCTACGGTCGGCAATGAAACTTTTTAAGGAAATGTGGAGGAAGGGGATTGTGGACGTGGTGATCTGCAACTGCATGATCGATGCACTCTGTTTCAAGAAGAGGATCCCCGAGGCTCTAGAGTTGTTTAACGAGATGAACAATGCAATGTGCTTTCCGAATGTCGCAACTTACAATTCTCTCATCAAGCATCTCTGCAGAATTAAAAGGATAGAGGTGGTTAATGATTTGGTGAAGGGGATGGAGGCAAGAGGTGGTGGGACTTGTTCACCTAATGAATTCACTCACTGTTACTTGCTCAAGTCGGCGAAGAATGCAAATGAAGTATCGGATCTGATGGAGAAAATGAAGAGCAGTGGGTGTGGAATGAGTGGTGATTTGTACAATTTGGTGCTCAAGTTATATATGGGGTTTGACCATGAGAATGGTGCAAAGGAAACATGGTTGACAATGGAAAGAAATGGGTCCGGGCCTAATTAGGCCTCATACACGATAGTAATTCATAAATTACATGATATGATCGTACGAGGATGCTCTTTACTATTACAATGAGATGATCGTACGAGGGATGTTGCCTGAACCAAGGACTGAGATACTGGTGAATGCCATGAATACAAAAATCAGTGGAAGAGGTAGCAAAAATGACGTAGATCAGAAGCCGTTGATTTGCAGGCAAAGAAGGAAGAAAAGAGACATTTATTAGTTAGTACCTAGGATCATTACTACCAATTGAGTAGCTTCATTACATTTTGTTAAAGATGATATGCTTTTATGAAGCCTTGAAGATTGAGTCAAAGGTATGAACTTGAAGCGGAACATAGATGGGCTGAGGAATTCCTTCCGCTTGGCTAAGATCTCCACCCCAGACGGGCCGGTGTAAGGCGGAGGGGAGTAGTCGAACGAAGGCATCTTGGGGAGCAACTCATCAGATGCCTCCTTCTGGGCCGCGACCTGGGACAAGCTTCGCCGGAGCAGAGACCGGTTGGATCTTGAGAATGGGGCAAAATGCAGAAATATGGAAATGCAGAAATTCTATACACATTTTGTATAAGTCAGAGGACAGTTTTGTATTTTCAAATTAAGTCACGGCACGTTCACGGCACATGTCAGTTTACCGTCTAAAATAAACGGTCTTATGACGGAATGGGACAAAATTTCATTTCGTCCAAACATTATGACTAAAATTTAAAATTTTAAACATTAAGGGATTCTTAAATTTGGTCCAAACTTTAGGGGGGAAATTGACAATTAACCCCAAAATAAAAGGCAAACCACCATACGACTGAAGTTTCAGTTTTCATTGAGAAAGATATGTTACCTTTATTTCCTTCCATCTAGACTACGTTGGCTATAATACTAGCGTAGATAGAAATAAGTCCAATAAACGTCAGTTGCCTCTTTGCAATGAATTGTCATTATCTACAGACAGACAGGCCTTGCAATAACAAGGATGGATGGGTGGATGTTAAAGATTTGCTACTGTTGATCAAACAAACACACATCGTACACTACCATACTACTTACACAAGATCCAACCTTCAAGGCAGCTAGCTTGGCAGCCAAAATTGTAGGCACTCTTCCTTTCCTCTATAATGACATCCTTCCCCCATTGACTGACCGACTGCTGACTCAGGTAGCAACCGCAGCAGTAGCATAAAATCAAAATCCTGCAAAATCAATCAATCCAAGAGAAACAAAAAGCATCTCTTAGTAATTACTATATCTTTTTGACAATGTCTGTATCCATCATCATCAACATTTCACAAATGCATCATACAATCCCGAGAAGCACAAAGGTTGGAGATGAAGAAATTTCCAATGCTGGGCAACCCATTGACCAGGAAGAGAAAGTCAGATGAAAATAAAATGAAATGACTTGGAAGCAGACTACACTTAAACCAACAGTAACATCAATCCACAAAAATCATATGTAATTACATATCCTGTCCAATGATCCGAGGCCTTTTACATATTCTCATATGCTGTTATTGTATCTGGATCATTCCTGATGACGCTCTCTAAATTCCAACCAAAGAGAAAAGGACCAGAAAATAAAACTATCCAAGCGATTTTTTTTGTCAACATCCAACTACAATTTAAGCACAAAATAGATTACTCCAACAAAACTAACCATATAAGAGCAGATGATAGTGCATCAGAAGCGTCTGTTTACAATAAGTATATATGAGTGAGTGAGTGAAACAACACCCGCATGTAGTACTCTACTGGCTTGTGTTAAAGGGATAACGAGATTTTAAGGAGCACCTGAACTGACTCTTTAAGTAAGAGACTAGAAGTTGTTGGTCCTTATTTGAAATTGAGCCCGTGCTATAACTAACACCCTAACTATTGTGGATAGTTTCAACAGTTTGATCATCAATCAAGGAGTACCCTGTAATTTTGAGTTAAATGAGTGTCTAGAATGAAAACGTTTTACTCAAAATAGGTGGCATATGCAGCACAAACTGCACGACTTGAAACAGTTATTGCAATTTTGGTAATCAAACTACATAACATCAATGCAATTCTAGAAAGAAAACAAATGACAATATCTTGGTGGTAACCGAGAAGAATAGCAATGGACTAGAACACAAGGATATTATTTATGGTTGAACAGCCATCACTTCTTTGATAAAAGAAAAAACTAAATGTAATGTGGGATTCCCTGATAGAAAGAAACAAACTCCAAATGTACTGTGGGGTTGATGCTATTCAAAAGAGTGAGGTACTTCACCTTGCTGGATCAAGAAGGCAGAACTGTGCTTCTGGACATATTTGTATGTGCATAATCTATCCAAAATCACCAACAACAACTAGGTATGGTATGAAGGGCGGACATTTCGACGTAACACAAAGTTCATTCATTCATGGAGGAGGAGAGGCTTCCCCGACCATTCATCCGCCACACCATAATCAAGGCTTAGCTCCGTCAAAGGTTGGATATTTTCAAGTGCAAACAGCATTAGGTGAGGAAATGAGATATTGTTGTGATCGTACAACACATTCTGCACCATTAAGTTGGGGGTGCAACTGTGACTAATGTAACAAGCAACATTCCGCATCTTAGACACATCCATTGCAAAATCCAAAGGAGGAATGGAAGGATACGTAGGGTGCACATAGTCAGGAAAGATTTGTGATATATTTCCCCACTCTTCCCACTTTGGGGTAAACCTACTAGGATAAACCAACTTATTTGTATCTCCATTCATAGTGAAAATTTGAGCTTGAACTCTTGTAAGGACAATCCCCACATATTCACAAATAAATGTCCCAGCCTGAATCAGGTCTAGGGACCTCACGCCCCAACCTGTTTCTGTCGACCTAAATATTTCCAACCTATGTCTCAGTCCTTTCTGTGAGACCCGGTTGTGGCAGGTTGGCGGACACTTGCAGTGTGCTCCACATTCAAATAGTACTGGCTTTCCTCTTACAAGGAAGCCATTCAGATCATAAGGAAACTCCCCCCCATTCTTCACAATACAAAAACAATCCTCTCCACAGCTGCTGCTTGAGGCACAACTGCAACCTGTCCCACCGTTCATACTTTGGTGATGCACAAATGGAGGAAACACAGTTCTAGCTAAGTATTCATAGAACATTGGGTCGTTGTCACCATCGACGTCATTGAAGACAAACACAGGCACACCCTCGTTTCGGTTGGACAGATCAAGACTCAAGTACCCTGATGGTCTAACCGTTAATGGCCTAGTTTTTACACTCTTAGCAAACTTAAGAATCATACTGCCCATTTGTGCTTGCCCCTCAATTCTTGATAGCTTATACTTAAAAACCCCAAAACCAGATTTTCCCACATCAAACCAACAATCCAGAATCCGGTAGAGTCCATCATAAACATAAACACAGTTTATTCCACTTCCATAGTACTTTATTCCCCTAATTACCCTAACTTCAATACCATAGTGCATGCTCCTCTCCAAGGCCAAGTTCCCACACTCGAGCTTCTGATGTTGACATTGCCTGTTAAACTTATCCTGCCCACCATGACCAGTGTAGATAAGAATGTCTCCAGAATCCTCATCGTCTTCGTACCCACCAGAGACAATGATGCTGGTGGCAATTGGCTCGCCATTGGCACTCTCTTTAGCAGTCAAATAATCAATACCCGCCTGAGTTTGACCATGTAAACCTAGAACGCACAACTCCATCCTATAGAAGAATATATCACCCACATAGATTCCAGGTATTGATCCTACAATTCTTTTATCACGGTTAAGCCACAGTCCATGATTCCTCAAGAGGGAGGCAGCAACGAAATTACCACGGACTCGTCCAGCAAGCACGCGCAGCGCATCATAGAGCATGCGTGTCCGCCTCACCACGTCTCGGTAGTACCTCTGATCATCTGGTCCAAGATCAGTGACCCTCACGAGCTCTGCTGAGCGGCGAAACTGCCGATAATTTCTGCTCCGAGAAGACACAGTAAGCTGACTGTTCTCTGGTGAAGCAGCAAGGGCAGGGACGATCGCCATGGCATCAGGATCCGTCATCTCTGTCGTGTCATCATAGGAGGACCCCTCGGCAGCGGCAGCCGCAAATGCAGAGCGGAAAAGTTCAGAGACTCGATTGAATTCTGAGTACACTTCGGCACTGCCATTGCTGTCGACGCCCGGAGCTGGTGTGCTATTGATGTAGACCGGAGATGATGTTTCAGGGGCACTACCAGTGATATCGAATGGAGCAGGTGTTTCTTGGGTAAAATGGATATTAATCAATGCCTGGGGGGTAAGATCGGAAAAGGGTTGGTCCTGCTGTGGGTATTGAGTCGGCTGTAGCAGGGACTCGTTCAAAGGCTCAAGCTTGGGTTCGACTTTTGGACTGAGGAGCGTGCTGGTGGTAGTTGTGGCGGCGAAGGGGCCTGAGTTTGGTGGGTCAGGGAGGAGATTGAGATCAATCAATGGAGAGCTCATTGTGCGATCGAGAGTATGTGAAGAAATTGTTGGTTGGGATGGTACAGCTGCCTGACGATTCACACAGTTGGAAGAGATTTCATGGCTGATTGTTGCGGGCAGCGATTAGCTGATGAGGATCGACGCACTTTTCTATTCACCGGATCTGAGCAAAGAAACCTGTCCGATTACCCAACAGTGGACTTGTCGAGCATGCCGAAGAATACCAAATAAGGAATAGAGAATAAAATTAAAATTTGTTTGATCTGATTGAATAATATATAAAAATGAAATGAAATTAAGTGAACTGTGATATATATATATATATTTGAACCGGTATCGATGACAATTGTAGTCCACGCTCCTTCTCTGTCCGATAGGAACCCCCCCAAATCATAGGTTTTCCTCTTCGTGACTGACTTCCCAAGCCTGCTCAATTGGCTCATTCCATTTCGAACTTATTGCCATACAGACAAACAACTGATCAGGAAGCAACAATCGGACGATTTCACTGCAGTTGATGGGGACGTTTCCATGCATGTAAGGCTGAACACGAACGAAAGGCGCGACAACAGAAATATGGCTCGTTTTCAACGGAATTTCACCACGACGAACCACAGAGGCCAATCCTCCCAGGAACACAGCTCAACTACTAAAGAGGCCACACCGACACAGGGGGAGGACGACCACCACTGTCAGAATGCACCGGAAACAGTCTTCCACCAGGCGAAAACGACCGCAACTATAGCCCCAACCAGAACCCTGCCACGCTCCCACTGATAGAACTGCTTACCTGACCCAACCATTGATTCTCTGTTTTTCATGTTCTTGTAGGGAGGTGTCAGCTGCGGTGAAGGCTCTGGACCCACGACGACAAGATGCAGATCAACTGCAATTCTGCGCGAGACAAACAGATCTGGCGGACCCGCGATCGACCTCGACTCGAACCAGCAAGTGCAGAATGAAACGTGGTACATCAGCAAGGTCATATCCCATAAAACTGATCAAATAGAGCACGATCAACGGTGTGCTTCGGTCGGCATGGGCGCGTTATGTCAATGTCACGATATCGGAAGCGGAGGTGGGTATATTGTTGTTCCATTTTGAACGACAGGAATTTGCAGACCAGATCCTAGATCGATCACCATGGGCAGTAAATGGACACATACTAAACATAAAACAATGGGATCCGAGCGTGGGAGTAAAGGAGGTGGAACTTAGCAAGGTAAGTTTCTGGACCCAAGTGCATGATCTAGGTCTGGAGAAATTTAGTGATGCAAATGCTTGGAAGATAGGAAATATGATAGGAAAATGTTTGGAGATAGAAAAGCATATTGGGAGGATAAGTATGAGTTACATGAGAATGCGCGTGGAAGTAAATGGGGATAAACCACTGATGGCGGGTTTCTGGTGAAAGAACTCCCAAGGGGTGGACAGGTGGGCATTTATAAAATATAAATGTTTATCTGGTTATTGTTATGGATGTGGCATGCTGGACCATGTTAGGATGTAAGAATAGATTGAGGATCATTGTGCAAATATGATGAGGACTTAGTTGTAAATATCAAGTTCTATCTCAGTATATAAACAGATGAAGTGTAACGAACTAAACTAACTTGAAATCAAAGTCTATTGAATCAGTTGGATTGCTTCCTCTGTAAGTTTTTCCTGAATTTTCATTTCTTCTCTTAGTTCTATAATCCTAGCATGGTATCAGAACTTCTGCAATTCTGCAATCTGTGAATTCATCCGTGCGCGAAGAATCCTCGGCTATGAATGGAGGAAATTTCAGCTTCCTTCTTCAACAAGAAGGTGTCGCAATTGGAAGGAGAAGAAAACTTCCAATCATGGCGGCAACAAATCTTACTTGTTGTTCGTGGATACAATCTCGAAGCACATCTCTACGGCAACAATACGATTCCACCTCGCATTCAAGGTGCAGACGGAAATGAAGAACATAATCCAGAATACAGCAGATATGTTCAAAAGGACAGCTCACTAGCGTCTTGGATGCTAGCTTCGGTGTCTTCTCAGGTGAGCCGTGGAGTAACTGGATGTATGTCTGCAACTGCAATCTGGCAAAAACTCCACAGGGATTTCTCGTCTTCCTCCACAACAAGAATCATGCATCTATACGATAAATTGAAGGTAAGGAAACTTCCTCATCAAAGCATGCGAGACTATCTAACTGCTATACAATCAGCATGTGACAGTCTCTCTAGTTGTGGTCATCCTATAGAGGAGATACAACAAATATTGATTATTCTTAATGGAGTTAAAGGCCAATTCGATAATGTGGTAGCTGTAATACATGCGAGCAGAAATGCGTATGACATAGCCTCTGTTAGTTCAGTTCTTTTGGATGCAGAAGCTAGACAATTTGATATGCTGTTTGATGCAAATGCGACTGCCAATGTAGGTGTTAATGTTGGTTTTGTTAACAAGTCTACTGGTTTTGGAAATGGTGGTTCTGGAGATGGTGAATCTGCAGGTTCATCAATCACAGGAAATGTTGGCTCACAGGTGAGGAGTGATAGCATACCTTCTCTTCCAGGATATTCAGATACAGCAGGTCAGCTAAATAACAACTTCAATGGCACAACTAATTACTCTACTCAAGGCAGAGGCAGGGGACGTGGCCGAGGATTTGGTAACAATAGGCCACAATGTCAACTCTGTGGAAAATTCGGCCATCTTGTCCACAGGTGTTACCACAGATTCAACGTCAACTTTACAGGAGTTATTGATCCTGGAAATGCACAATCACCTAATGTCAATCTGTGCTCCACACAGTGGGATCATGCAGCAGACAATTCAAGCAATCATGTATCAGGAAGTTTTCTCAATCAGAATCAGCCTCCTCAGCACGGTCAGCCTTCTTCAATGCCTTTCAGCTATCAACCTCCTTCTCCTCAAACCTTTTCTCCTCAAATGTATAACATGCCTCCTAATTCGTCTGTGAATTACAATTTGCCAGCTGTTCTTCCAATGCAGTCTTACAATATAGCTCATGTTTCTCATATTTCTCCATTCAATTCAGTAGCCTTTCAATATTCTCATACTATAGTACCAAGTCAATATATTCAGCCTACATACAATTCCATACCTGGTACACCATATACACCATCTGTAGCAAGTTCAATGGCAGGAAATAATATGGATGCTCAATCGGTTGTCCACAATCCTCAGGCTCATACTGCATCAACATCTTTATACAACCATCAGGATGCAAATTGGTTTGCTGATTCAGGAGCCACAAACCATTTGACGAATGCCTCTCCTTCACAGTTCAATACATGTATACCTTACAATGGTCAAGGTAAAGTGACAGTGGGTAATGGAATGGTTCAACCTTAAACATCTCGGCCATTGGTTATGCTATAGTTCCTTCTGTTAATACTTTTAATAATGATGGTTCTCGAAAATTATTACTTCACAATATGCTTTATACTCCATCTGTTACTAAGAATCTTCTGTATGTATCACAGTTCGCCAGGGATAATGCTGTTTACTTCGAGTTTCATGCTGGATATTGTTATGCTCGTGATGAAAAATCTCACAATGAACTGCTGCGTGGCTATGAAAGCTCGGGTCTGTATAGACTTGATTTGTCAAAGATTAAAAGATGCGAGTTTGGTGATTCTAGATCAGGATTTGTGTCTGAAGTGTCTAAATTGTCCAATAACTCAATGTGTAATAAGTTTGATACTGTGATTGTTCCAGCTGTTTCTGATTGTAAGGACTCTAGCAATACTCTTCAGATATCTTGTAGTTCTCCCTCTGTTACTGAAATAAAGAAAAATGATTTCATTTCCATTCAAATTGACACTATAAAGGAGAAGTCTGCAACTATAACCTCTGATCCTATTGGAAACACAGATCTTGAGTGTTTTGTGTCTGCTTTAGAAACATGAAAGGAGTCTCAACTGTGTGGCACATGCGTCTGGGTCATCCGTCTAACAAGATACTTGTTAGTTTTCTAAGACTGCACAATCAGCCTACAAAGCACATATCAAAGCAATGTGAAGCATGTGCAATCGGCAAAAGTAAGCAGCTTCCTTATCATTTGTCAGATACTGTATATAATCATCCTTTAGAGCTAGTGCAGGTTGATCTCTGGGGACCAGCAGCATGTTCTTCAAATGGACACAATTACTATCTCAGTATAGTAGATGCTTTTAGCAGATACAATTGGATTTATTTTTTAAAGAACAAGTCTGATGCAGCTCAATGTTTTGTAGAGTTTCATAAGCTTGCTGAAAAACAACTGGGTCATTCTCTCAAGGTAGTACAATCTGATGGAGGAGGTTTGTTTCGTTTCTTGTCTACATATTTATCTCAGCTTGGCATAGCTCATAGAATTACATGTCCCTATTCCTCAGAACAAAATGGAATAGTGGAGCGCAAACACAGACATATTGTAGAATTGGGATTAACATTGTTAGCTCAGTCGTCTGTTCCTTTACATTACTGGTCTGACGCATTCTTTACAGCTTCCTTCTTAATAAATAGAATGCCATCTTACAGCTTAGCAAAACTGTCACCGCATCAGAAGTTATTTGGATCAGAACCTGACTATACATTTCTTAAAGTCTTTGGTTGCTTATGTTTTCCGAATCTTCATCAATATAACAACCATAAACTTGCGTTTAGATCAGAACCATGTGTGTTTCTGGGCTATTGTTCTAAATACCATGGCTACAAGTGACTATCATCTTCAGGTAGAGTCTACACAACTAGAAATGTTGTGTTTCATGAACAAACATTTCCATTTGCAGACACAAAAGGTAGTTTTTTTAGCTCATCTTCACCAACTCAGAATTACACTTCTAAACCTTTCTTTTTACCCTGTGATTCTGATTTTACTTTACCTGATATTCAGGTTGAAGATCATGGATTGATTCGTAAGTATCCATTACCAACTGCTGCTAACTGTCAGGGTCTATCCAATGAGCAGTCTTCTTCGCATAACTCTGTTCCCAATATCAGTTTGTTGCAAAATAATCAGGTTCCTTATCCTCCTTCTTCACCTCATATAGTTTCTTATAGATTAAGCAATGATCAACTTGTTCCTATAGAGTCTACTAATGTCAGTTCTAATCCTCCTGTTATGTCATCTGGTTCTAGAGACACTTTGTTATCATCTCCTATTAAAAACTGTCATCCAATGCAAACCAGAGCAAAGTCTAAAGCAAATCAGCATCACTCTATTCAATCTCTTCTTGCAACAGTAGATGATCAAGAGACTCTTCGCTTTGAAGAACCAAAATCCATTCATCAAGTTATACAATGTCCTCATTGGAAAGCAGCTGTCGATGATGAGTATTCTGCTATTCAAACTAACAAAACTTGGTATGTTGTTAAGTTGCCTGCAGGAAGAACTCCTATAGGTTGCAAGTGGATATTAAAGATAGAGAAGAATGCTGATGGATATATAGCCAGGTACAAGGCAAGGTTAGTGGCAAAGGGGTTCTCACAGAAAGCAGGATTTGATTTCCAGGAAACGTTTAGCCCAGTGGTGAAATCTGCAACGGTACGTGTAGTGTTATCTCTTGATTTATCTCAAAAATGGAGTTTAAGACAGATTGATATTAACAATGCCTTTCTTCATGGACATTTATCTGAAGAAGTCTATATGATTCAGCCACCACGCTTTGAACAAGTCTCGCAGTCAGAAAAACCTCTCGCTTGTAAACTCTCCAAAGCTCTTTATGGGTTAAAACAAGCACCTCGTGCTTGGTTTGAAAAACTCAGATCATTTCTTATAACAGTGTTACAGTTTAAAGCTTCAGTAGCAGATATTTGCTTGTTTATTAAACAAACTGATCAAGGTTCTGTGTTTTTACTATTATACGTAGATGATATTGTTGTAACAGGTCCATCATATTCTGAAATCAGTGAGGTAATTCGTATAATCAATAATGAGTTCAAACTTAAAGATCAAGGGAATTTGAGCTATTTCTTAGGAATGGAAGTGACAGCTACTGATGATTTCTTGTTGCTTAATCAGAAAAAGTATGTTCAAGAACTGATTACCAAACTCAGACTCAATGCGACAACAAGCTTTCCTACGCCAATGACAGGCAACTGCTTATCAAAAACATGTATCATTACATGTGATGAACCATTTGAAGATATAACATTGTATAGAAGCACAATTGGGGCATTGCAGCACATATGTGTTACTCAGACAGACATTAACTTCTCTGTTAAAAGAGATATCGTTAACATCTTACTGTGATGAAGATTGGGGTGGTGACTTTGCAGACAGAAAGTCAATATCTGGACATTATCTTCTCTTAAATGGTAATCCTATCATTTGGAGTTCTAAAAAGCAATCGGTGGTTGCTAGATCAAGTGCAGAGGCTGAGTTTCGAGCAATTGCCAATGCTGTTTGTGAAATCATTTGGGTAAAAACACACATTACAGAAATGGGTCTTCAGGTTTCATCTATTCCTAAGGTCTGAACGGATAGTACAAGTGCAGCTGCAATTTCAGAATATCCTATTCAACACTCAAAAATGAAGCATGTAGAAATTGATCTGTTCTTTGTAAGGGAGAAGGTTCAGTCTGGACAAGTATTGATTAACTATGTTCCATCGAGTGAACAAGTTGCTGATATTTTGACAAAACCACTAACAGAGAAGTTATTTCTTCCTTGCAGGAAAAAACTTGGAGTTTGTTCAATAACAGAAGTGGATAGGAGTCATACTACTCAGTAAGATGATGTTTGCAAGATGATGTTTGCAAGATGATGAATTGGAAATGATAGAGGTTGTTTTTAGTCATTGCTTGCGAAGGAAGAAGATATTGTGGAAATTCAGATCAAATCAAAAACTGCAGCGATCAAGAGGGTCAGAAGTTGAAGAAAGTGGATCTTGATTGGGGAATGTTAGGATGTAAGAATAGATTGAGGATCATTGTGCAAATATGCTGAGGACTTAGTTGTAAATATCAAGTTCTATCTCAGTATATAAACAGATGAAGTATAACGAACTAAACTAACTTGAAATCAAAGTCTGTTGAATCAGTTGGATTGCTTCCGCTGTAAGTTTTTCCTGAATTTTCATTTTTTCTCTTAGTTCTATAATCCTAGCAGACCACACGACTCAAGCATGAAAAACAGAGGTACAAATGGTGGAGCATGATCAAAACATACCAATGTATGGACCGTGGCTTGTTGGAGTGACACCGAAATAGACCACGACGAGGCAACACATAGGAGGGGCTGAGGGGCAAGGATTGAAATAAAAACAGGGTGCTAGGAGATCGTGGTTTGATATCATGGCCGATGTGAGAGGAAAGACCACAGATGAGGCACAAAACACAAGGACAACCGGGGGCACCACAGGACAATGCCATGGATGGGGATGGCACATCCACATATCGACCGAGTGAACCAGTGGTACCAGACCCCATGGAGATTGAACCAGCCCCAGACCAAGGAGACCGAACAAACCTTGGGGACCGATCAGATGAGCTAGGGCCCGATGAACCCCTAAACTCAAAAGCCATAACCCTTCACATAACCCAAAGTCGAACTGACCAAGCCACAACACACAAGTTGAAACCAACCCCACTACCCGAGTGGCTAAGGACCCAACCGAGCCGAATCAACCCCTACCCATCACTAACCGACCATCCTGCCAAACCAACCCAACCAATGATCACATACCTACCTGACAACCCTACCCAAACATACCCGATCGATTCCACACCACCATACACACATAAATTGTAGAGAACCCGCCTGACACACCACCCACATCCCCCAAACCACTAAACCATAACCCTACCTCCGGCCTGAGCCCATACCTTAAAGCGAACCGTGGACAAAAAGGACGATAAAACTGGAGGAGGATACCGAAAACCAGGGAACAAGGATAAGGAAGAGTCTGAGGAGAAAATTAAACAAGATCAATCCCAATTGCAAGAAGAAACCCGATAAGAAAAAGGTGGCACAAAGTGAACAGGAGGAATCACAAGAGCTGAACAAGGGTTCTTGTGGTTGTCACGAAATAGACACAGGGGCCCAATGAGTGCCATCTCCTAGAATTGTCAAGGTCTGCCCTGATAGTTCAACACCTACAAGACCTCAACAAAAGGTATCGCCCAAACATCATATTCTTAATGGAAAAACAAAATGGGAATACCTACTATGAAAGGATAAGAACACGAATGGGGATGGAGAATAAATACTATGTTATCCCGAATAGAGCATCGGGAGGGTTAGCATTGTTGTGGGCATCGAAATCTAGACTCTCAATCACATCTGCCAACCCGAATGTGTTAGTTGTGAGGTACAAATGGATACACATGTTGATCCAACGCATGTGACCTGGGTACATGCGAGAACGGTGGCACAAGAACGAACGCAAAACTGGAATCTCCTACGAACGATAGGGAAGGGTCGAAGGGGAGGTTGGATGTTGCTCAGAGATTTCAATAGTATATGCTACCAACATGAAAAACAAGGTGGTAGGAGGAAGCCACAGAGACAAATGGATGAGTTCAAACAATTGATAGACGACCTGAGTATGGAGGATTTGGGGGCGAACGGAACCCCCTATATGTGGTGCAATAACCAAAGTGGGTTAGAGAGGATAAATGAGTGCCTTGACCGGGTTCTTATTAATGCGGAATGGGTAACACGTTATCATAAAGGGAGGTGCATCAATGAACTAGCCATTGCGTCGGACCACTCACGAATGGTGGTCTTACTCAAATAATCGAAGAAACGAATAGGGAGACGCTTCAAATTTGAGGCAATGTGACTAGAAAACCTGACATCTGAGGAGGTAATACGAGAAGCATGGGAAAGACCAACAACTCGGAAGGAAATACAAGGAGCTTACACAAAACACCATAAATGTCGAAGGAAGCTCACGACATGGAGTAGGGTCCATTTTGGCAACAATATGAAAGAGGTCACAAAAACAAAGGCATCCTTAAGGAGAAACATGTAAGGGGTGAAGGAACAAGATGCGATACGGGAGGAAAGGATATTAAAAGGAAAGCCCCAAGGGCTTTGGACAAGGGAGGAAACATATTGGAAACAAAGGTCGATGGTTAAATGGCTTAGGGACAGGGACCGAAATATCACATACTTCCACCAAATCACAATAGCAAGAAGGAGGAGAAACTAAATATGTTGATTGAGGGGAATGAATGGGGAGTGGATAGAAAATGAGGGGAGGATAGTCGACGAGTTGTAAAAAAATGGACAAAATGGGAGCTCCTAACCAAAGCAAAGGAGGCTGAGGGACTAGGGCTCCGAGAACTACAAAGTTTCAACACGACTTTACTCACGAAGATGATGGGCTGAGTAGTGACCCAACCCAACACACTATGTGCGCAAGTCTTAAATAGGCTACATTTCCCGAGGTGTTCCTTCTTAGAGACGAAAAAAGAAGGCCGAGCTTCGTGGTGGTGGAGTAGCATCACTCACGGTCACGATGTGATGAAACAAGAAGGATTGTGGATGATTGGTACGCGGGAGAGAATATTCGAGGATCCATGGATATACACAAGGGAAAACAAATGGGTGAGTGCCTAAACCAGTGTGGAGAACGGAAGGAATCTTAGAGTACGGGAGCTTATACAACCTATCAGTGAATTGAACTAGAACATGATAGATTGAAATGAAGAAGAAGATACCTTGACTGGAAAGGAATGAATAACCAAAATAACAGGACTTTGCTTTCAAGCTTTCATTCAAGTTATCTTCAAATGAGTCATGCATCCTCTATTAATACAAGAACTAGGAGCTAATTAGTTTGGTAATCAACAATAGAAAATCAGAATTAAGAACCTTCTCTAATCTTCTAAACTCTTCTAGATAACACTTAAGACTCATCTAATCTTCTCTAATCTTCTAGACAACACTTAAGACTCACGTCACGCTATCTTGCATAGCAAGTAATCACCTAACACATACATCCTAACATTCTCTTAAGAAGATTGATTTTCTTCTTTCTCAATTTTGATTTCATTGAATTGATCAGCTGAAAACTTCTGCACTGAAATCTGCAATCATATGTTTCGATTATTTCACCATCTTCATCTCTAATCATCATACACCTGTATACACTCAAATTCTCAAAACAATGATTAGCACACTTACATAGTTTCAATCAAAACTGATTCACACACATGATAAACATTTCTTTCATCAGATGAGTATGAATCAGATCAACATATAATCCATACGCATATGAATATCAACCTCCACAATACAACTTCACACAAGATCTTTCCACTTGAAGAGTTAATTCATCAACTCAATCTTCCATAGATCATATAACTATGATTTTTTTTATGCTGACATTTATTTGCAGCTCTCATCATTTTATTCATTGCTTGACTTCGAATTATTTTTACTGGCAGAGAGGTTTTCATTTGCCTCTTTCTTACCAATGAAGTTGGGAGGTTTTCATTTGCCTCCATCTTTTCATCCTCAAACAACTTCTAAAAGTTGCTTGAATGTTATCTTTGAGTAGTGTTATTTTTGGATTCAAACTTCACCCTATGTCAGTTTATGATCACAGAAGGAAGATGAGCTGAAAACCCCCCCACAACAAATGGAAGAACTCAGCATAGCATAATATCATAGATGTTAAACATCAATAAGCAATCGGATATGAATATGATGAGTGAACAACTAAATCTGAAAAAGAAAACCATCATCATGATAGGAAACAGAGTCAACTAAACCATGCAATGGAAAATCATCATCAGAGAATCTAAGTGTAGACTTATGTATGACCAAAGTGGGTTAAAGAGGATAAGTGAGTGCCTTGACCGGGTCCTTATTAATGCGGAATGGGTAACAAGTCATCAAAAAGGGAGGTGCATCAATGAACTAGCCATTGGGTCGGACCACTCACCAATGGTGGTCCTACTCAAATAACCGAAGAAAGGAGTAGGGAGACGCTTCAAATTTGAGGCAATGTGACTAGAAAACCTGACATCTGAGGAGGTAATACGAGAAGCATGGGAAATACCAACAACTCGAAAGGAAATACAAGGAGCTTACACAAAACTCCATAAATGTTGAAGGAATCTCACGACATGGAGTAGGGTCCATTTTGGCAACAATATGAAAGAGGTCGCAAAAACATATGCATCCTTAAGGAGAAACATGCAAGGGGTGAAGGAACAAGATGCGATACGGGAGGAAAGGAGATTAAAAGGAAAGCCCCAAGGGCTTTGGTCAAGGGAGGAAACATATTGGAAACAAAGGTCGATGGTTAAATGGCTTATGGACAGGGACCGAAATACCACATACTTCCACCAAACCACAATAGCAAGAAGGAGGAGAAACTAAATATGTCGATTGAGGGGAATGAATAGGGAGTGGATAGAAAATGAGGGGAGGATAGCCGACGAGTTGTATCGATACTTTGGTGACATGTTCACCTCGGAGCAAACCGAACCAGGAAACGAGTTCCTCATACATATACCGAACCAAAAAACACCCGATATGAATGCAAACCTAACGAGGGAGGTAACGAACATAGAAATCTGATCAGTAACATATCAACTAGAAGGCTCGCGTGCGCCGGGTTCAGATAGGTTCCCGGGTCTGTTTTACCAAAGGAACTAGAACATCGTGGGGGCAGATGTCATCACCGCGGTCAAGGCTTTATTTCGAACAGGTACCATAATAAAACCCCTAAATAATACTAATATTGTGCTCATTCTAAAAGTGCAAAACCCGACAAAACCTACTTAGTTTAGGCCAATAAGCTGTTGTAACTTCATGTACAAAATTGTTTCGAAAGTGTTGGTGGACAGTTTAAAGATATATCTATCAGAGCTTATCACTCCTTTCTAGAGTGCATTTGTATCAGGTAGACACATACATGACAACATCATGGTTGCACATGAAGTTTTCCATCACCTACGCATGAGCCGTAATGAGAACAAGGTGGAGTGCGCTCTAAAGTTCGACATGCAGAAGACGTATGACAGGGTGGAGTGAGATTTCCTACTCGCCACACTAAGGAAGAGAGGTTTCACGGAACAGTGGTTGGGGTGGATTAGGGTAGATATATCAACAACCACGTACCAAGTGGTGGTCAACGGGGCACGGGCCAACACCATAAGTCCAACACGAGGTATACGCCAAGGTGACCCACTATCACCTTACTTGTTTATCCTGCTTGCGGATGTATTATCGAGGAGAATGATCAAGGCAGCTAGGGAGGAAGAGATACAGGGAATCATCCTAAAGAGACAATGTCTAGAACTCCATCACCTCTTTTTATGCTGATGGCTCGCTGTTTTTCATACGGGGATCAACTGAAAATGCCAGAAACCTCAGGAGGATTCTAGAAAGCTACTGTCAGGTATCGGAACAACGAGTCAACAAGGACAAATCAACCCTTTATTTCAATAAAGGGGCGGGGCGAAACGAGAGGAAAGAGGTGGAGGAAGTGCTTAACATATAAAGCACGAGTGATCCAGGCAAATACTTAGGACTACCTTCGATCTGGGGATGCTCAAAGAGGTAGGCACAAGGACAAGTTCACAGGGTGGATGCCGAAAACATTGAACCAAGCAGGGAAGTAAGTGCTCATCAAGGCAATCATTACCGTGATTCCTACATATGCAATTAGTGTATTCCGACTACCAAAAACATGGTGCTCGGAAATAGATTCTCTCATTGCGGACTTTTGGTGGGGACAAACAACAGAGGGAAAGAAGACTCATTGGAAAAAAATGGGAGCTCCTAACCAAAGCAAGGGAGGCTGGGGGACTAGGGCTCCGAGAGCTACAAAGTTTCAACACGGCTTTACTCAAGAAAATGATGGGCTGAGTAGTGACCCAACCCAACACACTATGTGCGCAAGTCTTAAACGGGCTATATTTCCCGAGGTGTTCCTTCTTAGAGGCGAAAAAAGAAGGTCGAGCTTCGTGGTGGTGGCGTAGCATCACTCACGGCCACGATGTGATGAAACAAGAAGGATTGTGGATGATTGGTATGCGGGAGAGAATATTCGAGGATCCATGGATATACACAACAGAAAACAAATGGGTGAGTGCCGAAACCAGTGTGGAGAACGGAAGGAATCTTAGAGTACGGGAGCTTATTCAACCTATCAGTGAATTGAACTAGAACAGGATATATTGAAATGAAGAAGAAGATACCTTGATTGGAAAGGAATAAATAACCGAAATAACAGAACTTTGCTTTCAAGGTGGAGTGCGCTCTAAAGTTCGACATGCAGAAGACGTATGACAGGGTGGAGTGGGATTTCCTACTCGCCACACTAAGGAAGAGAGGTTTCACGGAACAGTGGTTGGGGTGGATTAGGGTATATATATCAACAACCACGTACCAAGTGGTGGTCAACGGGGCACGGGCCAACACCATAAGTCCAACACGAGGTATACGCCAAGGTGACCCACTATCACCTTACTTGTTTATCCTGCTTGCGGATGTATTATCAAGGAGAATGATCAAGGCAGCTAGGGAGGAAGAGATACAGGGAATCATCCTAAAGAGACAATGTCTAGAACTCCATCACCTCTTTTTATGCAGATGGCTCGCTCTTTTTCATACGGGGATCAACTGAAAATGCCAGAAACCTCAGGAGGATTCTGGAAAGCTCTCATCATTTTATTCATTGCTTGACTTCAAATTATTTTTACTAACAGAGAGGTTTTCATTTGCCTCTTTCTTACCAATGAAGTTGGGAGGTTTTCATTTGCCTCCATCTTTTCATCCTCAAACAACTTCTCAAAGTTGCTTGAATGTTATCTTTGAGAAGTGTTATTTTTGGATTCAAACTTCACCCTATGCCAGTTTATGATCATAGAAGGAAGATGAGCTGAAAACCCCCCCACAACAAATGGAAGAACTCAGCATATCATAATATCATAGATGTTAAACATCAATAAGCAATCGGATATGAATATGATGAGTGAACAACTCAATCTGAAAAAGAAAACCATCATCATGATAGGAAACAGAGTCAACTAAACCATGCAATGGAAAATCATCATCAGAGAATCTAAGTGTAGACTTATGTATGACAGATCAAACAGCAAATAGAAACAATCAGAACATACTCAGACAGAATGACAGAGAACAAAAGAAACACCTGATAATTCAAATTCATCAAAGAAAGAGAGATCAGACAAACAACCAACTTAAACAGAATGAGACAACAACAAAACTATAACAAGAATAAAAAAATGCTATCCTTAGTTAGCTTGATCATGATCTTCATCTAGCTGATCTGTAATACTAAGAGAATCTGTTAGTTCTTGAAATGATAAAACACCAAGTTTCCTTCTAAATGGAACAAATTGCTTCTTAGTAATGGGTTTCGATAGTAATCTGCCAATTGTTCTGAAGCTGGAACAAAATTTACCAAAACTTGACCATTTTGCACTTTTTCTCTTACAAAACACAAATCAATCTGAATATGCTTCATCTTCGAGTGATGAATCGGATTTTTAGTTAATGCAACTGCCCCTGTATTATCACTCCAGACTATAGGAACAGATGTAAGTTTAATATCAAGCTCAGATAACAGAGAAGTAACCCACATTACCTAACAGACTGCATTGGCTATGGCTCTATACTCTGCTTCAGCTGGCGATCGAGATATAACTAGTTGTTTCTTGGAACTCCATACAATAGGATTCCCATTCAGCAATAGGTAATGCCCAGATACTGACTTACGATCAACTAAATCACTCCCCCAGTCAGCATCAGCATATGAGACTAGAGTAACATCAGAGGAAGCAACCGAACTAGCTCTAAACACAAGACCATGATCTATCCTGAGCACACGCAAAACAACTTTCCAATGACAAACAACCGGCTGTTGCATATACTGACTTAGCTTATTCACGGCAAAGTGAATATCTGGTCTGGTAACACAGACATGCTGCAAAGCACCCACAATGCTCCTACACAGATGCTCATCAACAAAGGAAGCTTCATCAGTGATCTCTACAACCTTAGCTAAAACATTTCCCGACATTGGTGTGGGAAGAGGATCTGCATCTTTTAGCTCTGTCTTATTAATCAGCTCCAAAATGTATTTCCTCTGTCCCAACAATAAGCAATCATCAGTAACTTGAACATCCATACCCCAAAAAATAGTTTAATGTACCTAGATCTTTCAATTTAAACTCTTTGTTGATATCAGTCACAACAGAATCTATACTAGCCATATCACTACTTGTTATTACAATATCATCTACATATACTAAAAGAAACACAGTACCTGAGTCAGTTTTCTTCACAAACAAACAACTATCTGCAAGAGAAACGGAAAACTGAAGAGAATAGAGTAAAAAACATTTAAGTCTTTCAAACCAAGCACGTGGTGCTTGGTTTAAACCATAGCGTGCCTTGTTAAGTTTGCACACCAAAGCATTACCCTGAGCATCCGTTTTTTCAAACCCGGGCCGCTGTACCATGTTAATATCTTCACCTAATTCTCCATGTAAAAATGCGTTATTAACATCAACCTGTCTAAATTTCCATTTGTGTGTTAAAGCTAGGGTAAGAATAATCCTAACTGTTGGAGATTTAACCACAGGACTAAACGTATCTTGGAAATCAAAACCAGGTTTTTGAGAAAAACCCTTAGCTACTAACCTAGCCTTATATCTTGCAATCGAACCATATGAATTTCTCTTTATCTTGAAGATACATTTACACCCAATAGGTAGCCTTCCACCTGGTAAGTGAACTAGACTCCACGTATTGTTGGTCACCAAGGCTTGAAGTTCCTCCTGTACTGCAGATGCCCATACAGAACATTTCATATCAACATGTATATCAGATGGTTCAGTTTGATCATACTTTGACAAATCAATCACAGAAGTAGTCAAAGCAACTAAATTCCTTGTTTTCAATCTTGTTTGCATTGAGTGTTTATTATTATGGGAAACACCACTATTATTATTATCATTCATAATCTGAGAAAATGAAACTAGAGTAGATGGATTAGTGAAAGCAGAATCAGATGAAACAGGAACCATAATCGAGTCCCTTAAGACATACATGACTGTGACAGGACTTACCTCAAGAGAGGATGACCTTAGAGCTGGTTGATGTACACCAGGTTCCTCATGAGAAGAAACAACGTTCCAGGGAAAGAATCCTCAGAAGACATCATATCTGGACCTGTCAAATGTGAAGGAACAAACACCAAGGGAGTAGAGTTGGACTTGTCAGAAACATCTCTACGAATATCTGCAAGATGCACATCTTCAGGACTGCATAACGAAGAGTTAAATGGCAAGAAAAATGGTGAGGTAGTTGCAGTGTTCTTCACGGCTCTAGACTGCATAAAAGACCCTGATCGATCTGCAAAAGGAAACACACCTTCATTAAACCTAACATGTCTAGACACATATACCCTACCTGAATCATCAAGACATCTATAACCATGCTGATTTGCACAGTATCCAATGAAGACACATGGAGCTGACCTGAAATCCATCTTGTGTCTATTAAACGGCCTAGTATAAGGAAAGCATAACCAACCAAAACTCTCAAAAAACCATAATCAGGGACTTTTGAAAACAATTGTTCATGTGGAGACAAGTTATCAATTACCTCAGACGGAGGCCTCTTTATCAAGAATACTGCAGTAAAAAACGAGCCAGTACAATATTGCATTGGCATAGAGGCATGTTTCATCAATGTTAATCCTGTTTCAACAATATGGCGATGTTTTCTCTCAACAATCCCATTCTGTTCAGAAGTATAGGGACATGTAAATCTGTGTTGTATTCCATATTGACTTAAGTATGAAGATAAAGCACGAAATTCTCCACCCCCATCCGTTTGCACAGCTTTAATCGAAAAACCAAGCTGATTCTCCACAGCTTTATGAAATTGTGGAAAAATAGATGACACATCACTTTTCTTTTTCAGAAAATAAATCCAAGTGTACCTTGTAAACACATCAACAATACTTAGGTAATAGAGATTACCATTCGATGAGATAGGTGTAGGCCCCCATAGATCCATTTCCAGCAACTCTAACGGTGTATGATACTCAGTGTTGGACTCTGCAAAAGGAAGTTTACAACTCTTACCTATAGCACAAGCAGTACACATAGATGTGTTAGAACTGATTTTCAAATTTGATTGTTTTAAAACCATAGACAGTGTATGTTGAGACGGATGACCAAGTCTTTGATGAAAAATAGCAGGATTCAACTTTATTTGAGTAAAATTGCAACAGTTTGATTGATCAAAACTACAGGTAGACAGGTTACAAACCATAGATCTACTAGTAGTATCCTTAGAACCTGTCACAGAAAAGGCATTATTGTTTTTAACAAAACCACTGAAATCAAACTTGTATAATCCTCCGCTCTCAGATCCCCGAAGCAACACTTGATGACTACTCGACTCTCGCACCATACAATGATTGGAATGAAATTCAAAATACACTCTATTGTCCCTGGTAAACTGCGAGACAAAAACCAAATTTTTAGTAATTTGAGGAGTACAAAGCGTATTATGTAACACCAATGATTTAGAAGCAGTATTGATAACAGTTGTACCTATACTGTTAATATCAATGAGATTACCGTTAGCAACCTGTATCTTACCTGAGCCTCAGTATGATTGAGCACAAGGAAGATTCATATGAGTAAAATGATTCGTGGCTCCAGAATTAGGATACCAAGCTTTATCCGGTATGTTCTGGCCAGAGATTGAAACAGCAGAAGTCAAGTGAGCTTGCGGGTGTGCATCCATAATTGTTGACTGCAACGATGAGTTTGGAAGAGCTGAGGGTTGAACTACTTGATATGATGGCATGGCCGATTGATATGCAGTTTGAACTGATTGAAACTGCGGTTGTACTGATTGAAACTGAGGAACTGATTGAACAGGAGACAATGTATGCTGCATATTCATCACAGAAGGCATAACAGAAGGCATAACAGAAGGCATAACAGTATATGGATGATATTGAAACCCAAGAGGAGGTGCATATACAGGAACAAAATGATTATGATTCATCGATGAATAACGGATTCATGCAACCAGAACTAGAAGACAGCATATTCAGAGATTGAACAGAATTTCCAAAGCTTGATGATCCTGTCATCAACTACTGCTGAACTGCATTTTGATTCTGGCTTTTGGTCGATCCAACACTCGAGAAGGACATCGTATCTTCATCATTCCACTGCACAGAGGTAAGATTAGCATTCATACCTTCATTCGGTTGTGCAGTGACACCTTGAAAGTGAACATTGAATCGGTGATAGCACCGATGCACAAGATGTCCGAACTTTCCACAGAGCTGACACTGTGGTTTGTTGTTTTCGAATCCTCTTCCCCTGCCTCTTCCTCTACCATAGGCAGGTTGGTTTGGTTGGTAATCTGGTGTGTGAACAACATCGGATGACTGGTTTTGATTCTGTCCTGAATCAACATGAGCAACTTGTCCAGAATCCACTTGTTTCGCAGCTACATCAGAACTTTTAACCACATTAGTTAGATTTAACGAGGTGTGAAACATCATGTCTTTTTGCCGAGCCTCTGCATCAAGAAGAACCGATAAAATGAAAGCAAGATCATATGAATTGCGACTTGCGTGAATCACAGCCACAATACCTGTCATATTGCCCTTTCACACCATTCAATATTATAGAAATTTGCTGCATTTCATCAATGGCATGTCCACAGCTTGACAAACTATCGTATGTTAATTGAATATCAGTTAGATATTCACGTATAGATTGTGTGAGTAGTTTTCTGACCTTCAATCGATCGTATAGACTCATTATCCGAGTTGTCGAAGATGATGAGACGTTCTGATGCAATCTGTTCCAGATTGAAGCAGAGGTCATGCAGCCAACCATACCTTTGCTGATTGGAGATGAGATGTAGGCCAGAAGCCACGATGCTAGAGACGAGTCCTGCTGCGCATACTTCATAAATTATGGATTCAACACTCTGTTTCCTTCTTAATCATCAATGTATCTCGGAATGTCTATTGATCCAAACAGATAACCTTCCAAGTTTAGACCACGCACAGCCAGCAGCACCTGCTGTTTCCAGGATTGGAAATTGTCGTTGCATGTGAGCTGACATATCTGCTTGTTGAAGAACGCAGGTCCAAGCTCATCCATGGCGATCAGCACAGATAACAGAGACAGATAACATAATCTCTACTAAGAGAAAGATCAGCACAGATAACAGAGACATATATTGATCTCAGATAACAGATAACTCTAATCACGAGACTTGCAGCAAATTCATAACAGAATTCAGATATTGATCTCAGAACAGAATTCAACTAATTCACGCTAAGATATTGATCTCAGAACAGATATTGATCTAAGATGGTATAGAAAGAACAGAATTCAGAACAGAACATAACAGAATTCAGAACAGAAACATATAACAGAATTCAGTTATTGATCTCAGATATTGATCTCAGATAACAGATAATTCTAATCAAGAGACTTGCACAAAATTCAGAACAGAAGTCAGATATTGATCTCAGAACAGAATTCAGCGTGGTGATTAGAAAAGATAACAGAAACAGAATATGAAACAGAAACATATATCAGAATTCAGAATAGAATGCAGCGTGAATTAAGAAACAACAGATATAGAATGCAGCGTGAATTCAGAATAGAACAACAGCGTGAATTCAGAATAGAACAACAGTGTAAATTCAGAATAGAACAACAATGTGAATTCAGAATAGAATGCAACGTGAATTCAGAATAGAATGCAGTGTGAATTCCTAAGATGGTATAGAAAGAATAGAAACTGATATTCTAATGACAAGAATTGCAGCAGATTTTGATTTCAGAACAGAATTCAACTTGATGATTAACACAGATAATAGAATCAACTAACAGAGAAGATGAAATTGAATATGAATTCAAAGAAAACGATGATGAACTGATCTTCTAATGAAAATACTTGCAGCAGATTTTGATTTCAGAACAGAATTCAGCTTGATGATTAACACAGATAACAGAATCAGCTAACAGAGAAGATGAAATCGAATTTGAATAAAAAAACCCGATAATGAACTGATCTTCTAATGACGAGACTTGCAGCAGATCTTGATCTCAGAATTCAGCACAGCTCTGATACCATATCAGTGAATTGAACTAAAACAAGATAGATTGAAATGAAGAAGAAGATAACTTGATTGGAAAGGAATGAATAACCGAAATACCAGAACTTTGCTTTCAAGCTTTTCATTCAAGTTATCTTCAAATGAGTCATGCATCCTCTATTTATACAAGAACTAGGAGCTAATTACTTTGGTAATCAACAATAGAAAATCAGAATTAAGAACCTTCTCTAATCTTCTCTAATCTTCTAAACTCTTCTAGACAACACTTAAGACTCATCTAATCTTCTAGACAACACTTAAGACTCACGACACACTATCTTGCTTACCAAGTAATCACCTAACACATACATCCTAACACAACCGAATGTGAAATGGAATGTGGTGTTTGTCAGGAGCATAGTAAGTCATGAAGATGCCAAACACATCCTTAATATCCTGCTACCGCATGATGGGGGCAGCGATCGGTACATATGGACACATACAAGAGATGAAACACCAACGGTCCGATCGGTATACCACAAATTAAGGGAGAATACCGACCATCGAATGAGGCTGAATCCACCAAACCAAGGTACGTTTTGGAAGGAAATTTGGGCAACAAAGGCGAAACCTAAGGTAAAAAACTTCGTTTGGAGACTCGCAACGAACGCCATAGCCGTTAAGGCGAATATGGTAAGACGGGGGATGAACATAACCCCAGGGTGCCCAATATGTGGTGCAGTTGAAATAAGGGAACACATGATCCTTGAATGTGGATGGACTTAACAGGTATGGATCAGCATATTAAGGCTGAGAGTGGACCGACCGAACAACCTAGACGTGGTCAAATGGATCGAGATGAGAGAACAGAACTGAGGGGATAAGCTGCGTGTACCAAGAGGGGGTGGACACTCACATTACTTACATGTTGAAAATATGGAAGACAAGGTTCAAAGCGTCTTTCGAAGCTAAACAACCTAGTCCATGGGTCGTGATTGAGGAGATCAAGCAAGCGTATGCGGAGCAACATGGGAGTAGCCGAACAAGACAAACCACGACCTAGGACAGACTCAGGACCGACCGCCTCAAAGATGGCAACCACCAACGTCAAACACAATCAAGAAAATTTGTGGTACATCATGGTGTAAACAATCGCGACGAGCCGGAATAGGGGTGGTAGCTAGGGACAAGGACGGCAAAGTAGTGGGTGGACTAAACCGGAGGTACCGGAGCGACGACATAGAAACAATGAAAGCCATAACTATACAAGAAGATTTACGACTAGCGATAGAATCAGGATGGCTAACCGTTGTCATAGAAACGGACTCACAAGTGGTTCACCAACAAATAGAAGAGGGCCCGAGGCATTGGAGGGTGTCAACCATCATAACAAACATTCGAGCACTAGCAAGGCAAATCGAGCAAGTGCAATGGCGAGCTATTCCAAGGACGACAAACAAGTGTGTGAATTCGATAGTCAAACAAGCGAGATTAGGAGTGATTCTTAATAATTGGGTCGAAAGACCACCACTACCATTTTTATGGTTAGTAGCAAATGATTGTATGCCCGAGCAACAGTAATCAAGTATCACGATGTTTTATTTCATCAAGTAAAGCGTTAATTTGACGAAAAAAAAATATATCTTATTTTAATATGTTCAATAGTTAACACCTTAAAAACATATAATTAATAAGATATTTTATAATAAATTACTAAAAAACATTATTCACTTATATTAAAAATATGATATATTAATTTTTAAGTATAAATTAAATTATTAAATATATTAGAAAATTTAACATGATTAATATTAATAAAAAAATAAATAAAAGATAATAAATTTGAAATTTCATAATAATTTATTTTAATTAAAAATATAATTTATTAGAAACTTTAGAATAAATGAAATAAAAAACTTATTTAAATTAATTATGAGAATATATTCGGGCTTAAACATTTCCGTAATTAATTAAACTAGGAGAGGACAATGTTGTCATTTTACTCCTATTCCTTATTTCAATTCTGAAGGGAATCATTATTATGATATAAAAGGTAAGAATCCTTAAATTCACCTAGTGGGGAATTTCGAATTCCTATTCTTAGTGATTCCACTAACCAAACAAGGTAATACAAATTGCATATTCCGTACTCACTTTTCATTCCTGTAACCAAACATTTTCTTAGACTTTAATTTCTACATACATTTCGAGAAGCTTCTTTATGTTTTGAAAAAATCATATACTTAACGGTTAGTCATATTTTAACTTCAACAATTTTCATCCATTTGTCATTAAAAATAAACAGACTTATCTTCATGTGTCTATCACATACGGTTTTAACTTGTTACTGTACCTGAAATGTCAAAACTACCTTTCGACAGCATAGATAGCATAATTGCACGATATGAAAGGTCTTTCTCCCAAATTTAGATTGTTTACTTAAATTGTCTGAGAGAAACCGTAGTTTCCCAACTACCACAACTTCAAGCATTCTGGTACAATGTCGTATCAATTCTCCTCTAAGGTTTCATTTCCATGTGTGGAATACTGCAATTGTGGATAAATTGACAAATTGCTCGGCTAAATTGACAAATTGCTCGGCTGATGATCTCACAAACGCCAAAGAACTACGAAAGAGAATTTTGTAGTTGTCCTCAGTTTAAAGTATGTCTAATGGATGATTTTTTAATTGTAGTGTTTACGAAGATTAATAATTTCCCAATTTATTTTTCAGAATAGAAGAATCTTGGATGTGGATTTTTTTAATGGTTCAAGAATAAGGAAAAGAAAAAGGAAAAAGGGGGCGAGGGTGAGAATTGAAGGTGTTGTGGTAGTACTTTAACTTACTTCTAATATTTGTACCAGAAAGACCAATGCTCAACGAGAGGAAAAAATAAGCGGATTGAGGATATCTCTCCTAGGGTTGTGAGAGAAACATCACGGCATAGCCTTACCGGCCACCGTTACCAGCACATTCGCTTGCTGAATTCCTAGAGAGCGAAAACACCTACGTGAAGGAAGTCTCAAGCATAAGCTAAACTCGGGACAACATCAAGAGAGAGATTTTATGCAGGCCAGGATGTAAGGAGACGTGAGTTAGGATGACTGACACTAGTGTTCGGTAGAGCACAACCACTGTGTGTTCTGCAACCAGATTTTACATAAAAATCATAGCTTTATTTATCGACCCTAGCAGGCAACAAGGCGGACCCCTAATAGAGTTGTGAAAGTCATGCTGTTATCTATAATGGAGTAAGGAACTGGACCTGCAGCGAGCGGAGGAACTGGACCCTAGAAGGGAACAGTCTATAAGTCAGCGTGATTTTCAGTGTGTAGCCTTATTTCTTTTTACATGTACTTGTAGGAGGGAAACGATCGTCGTGAGGACTTCTAGGCTGCGATAACATGAAAGATGCCGACTTTGGCGGTTTGAGAACCCTAGGAAAAGTAGACTGGACTTGGAATCAAACCCGAGCTCGACCAAGAATGACCGATACGTGGGGTCGATCATATTGATAATGAGGAAACCCGAAAACAGATATTTGACAAGTCCCCTGGGTCTTTCCAAGGCCACTGCTTGATTATAAAAAGATGGGAACCGAGTGTAGGTCTGACCAAAGTGGAGTTCCGAATGGTTAAATTCTTGGTACAAATCCATGACCTAGGGCTAGAGATGTTCAACGCTGCAAATGAGAAAAAGATAGGAAATAAGATTGGGAGATTCATAAAAGCTAAAAGAGATCTTGAAAAGGCCACAAACCACTATCTGACAATAAAAGTTAAAATAGATGCAAGCATATCACTAATGGTCAGTTTCTTGTGGACGAATGTTCAAGGCAAAGAAAATTGGGCATCAATAAAGTATGAGAGACTATCAGACTTTTGTTATGGATGCGGTAAGCTGGGTCATGTAGCACAAACATGTAACGAAGAGGTACACATGTTGAAAGAGAAATCGGGACATCTAGTGTAGCCCATCACTGAGCGGGAAAAGGCTGCAAAAACCCATGGATGGAGGATGAAGGGAGGGAGATGCTTGGGGACCCGTCCAGCCGAAGGAAATCCTGGTTTGAAATAATGAATGAAGTGGGTTCCGTCAGGAAGCAAAATGAACTAACAGATGAAGGGGGAAGGAATGATAGGGAGGTAACTCGAGAAGAGGAAACATAAAAGGGATCACTTGCAATGGAGGACAATGACAGGGCCAGACAAATGTGCATGTATGGGGAAGAATATGTTGAATGCATGTAGATGGAAATTGTTAAACAGGTGACCCAAAGCCAAGAGAGCCACCAGCATGTGGTCTCGAAAATCTATGAAAAACAAAGATGCACTACACCCTAACACTGTCACCAATCCATAATGAGGCTAACCCGATCATGCTCCTCTTGACTACCATTAACCATACCCTAATCCAAAACCTTATCCACAATGACCTTAACCAGGGAAGAAACCATCATAACTTCTGAATGACTACCCAGCAGTCGAATTGGGCTAACCTTATATACCTATCGGCTACCTTCCATAATGTGTCTGAATATAACCCGATGAGGAACATAATCGTCCCCGCTAGAAACTTCCAAACCTAGACACCAACAATAGAAAAGCCAAATGAATCACCAAACCGCACACCTGGCCCTAAACCGACCTTACAAATCATTGGCCTTAGCCCAATCTTAACCAGAATGTCCTTAAAAAGACGAAATGAAGAGGAAAGTGCCAACCAAGGTGTAAGGAAGAGAATGCAATTGGATTATGGTCAAGCTGAGCATAATTAAGAAGGTGGAATAGTGCATACTAGTAAAGGCAAAGGTAGGCCCCAAAAGAGGGCTTCCAAGCAAAAATCTGTGAGAACAAGAAGGAATACAACGAAGGAAACAAATAAGTGTAATGTGTAAGAACCAAAGAATGTTGAAATAGTTTGTGGTGTCTATCCTAAAACAGCCACACGATACCAATGAGTATAATATGCTGGAATTGTATGGGTATGGCGTCTTCCCTGATAATTCGTCATCTGAAAGACTTCAATAGGATGCATCGGCCGAAGATCATATGCTTGATGAAAACACAGAACGAGGATGCATTCCGCGAGAGGATTCGAGAGCAAGTGGGGATGGATAGTGCATATTATGTTAAGCTGAAAGGTATATCACGAGGAATAACACTTTGGTGGAGGGATGATGTTTCTGTGACATTAAAGGCAACTACCCAAAATATAACTGATTGTGAAGTGAAGATGATTGACCATCCGAACTCTACCTTATTGACATGGGTGTATGCTGATGTGGATCTCCGAAAGAGAAAACAATACTGGATTGAGTTGCGAGACAGTAGGAGGGGGCGCATAGTAGCTTGGGCATGTACGGTCGACTTTAATGAAATAAGCCATCACCATAAAAAGGAAGGGGCCAACGAAAATCTCAACGACAAATGGATGAGTATAATGAGATGATAGAAAGAATCCATATGGAAGACTTGGGGGCGAAGGGATCACGGTTCACGTGGTCCAACAACCGACGAGGGGAAGAGAGGGTATCTGAGCGCATAGACCGAGTCCTCATGAATGAAGCTTAGATTGCGCAATATCTTGATATTTAATGCACAAACAGACTTGCGATTGGAGCTGCTCATATGCCACTAATCTTGCACCGAGCTCAAGGAGAGCAAGAAAGGAGACACCAATTCCGATTCGACGAGATGTGGCTACAAAATCCCGAGTTCAATGATATCATTAGGGAGGCTTGGACCGAATGGGATAGAGGTGAACCACCAGTGGACATTTGTGTGAGACTGTAGAGCTGTCGCAGAAGGCTAACTCAGTGGCTAAAGGAGATGTTCGGGAGCAATGAAATCGACTCTAATGGACAATGAGAAGTCAGACGAACCAGAATAGTCAAACAGAGGAGGCAACTCTTAAAAATTGGATACACGAACTCTATAATCATGAAGAGGTATATAGGAAGCCAAGATCTAGAATCAAGTGGCTCATGAAAGGTGACTGTAATTCAAGCCTTTTCCACTTTACGACCAATGCCGGACGAACAAGAAACTGAATCACCATAGTTGAAAATGATAGGGGAGAGTGGATTTATCCAGA
Source organism: Chamaenerion angustifolium (assembly GCA_946814005.1). NCBI lineage: Eukaryota > Viridiplantae > Streptophyta > Magnoliopsida > Myrtales > Onagraceae > Chamaenerion > Chamaenerion angustifolium. The sequence goes on from OX328272.1 coordinate 22,344,914, forward strand.
TAGGGGTATTGAAGATGAAGTTTGGGGGCACTTCAGATCAGTCTTCAAGGATGAGGGGGAAGACCTGAATGATGTGGAGATATTGAGGTTCATTCCGAGACAAATCACTAAGGAGATGACCATTGATTTGAACAAGGAGGTGGCCAATCGAAAAATCAGGGTTGCGACATTTCAGTTGGGAGGGGCAAGAGCTCCATGGCCAAATGGTTTTCTGGGTCTATTCTACCAAAGGAGTTGGCACACCATCGGTCCAGATGTAATCATGGCAGTCAAATCCTTTCTAAGGTCAGGTGTATTTCCCTCCACTATAAATGAAACAGATATAACCATTATCCTTAAAATACCAAGCCCAGCGAGAACGAGTGATTTTAGACCTATCATTTTATGCAATTTCATATATAAAATTGAATCTATGGTCTTGGAGAATAGGTTAAAACCCTATTTATCAGACCTTGCCATCCCCTCTGAAAGTGCATTCGTGGCAGGTCGTGCAATTCAAGATAACATATTGATAGATCATGAGGTGTTCCATCATTTGAAATCTCGAAGGGGAAGTGGGATTATCGAGTGTGCACTGAAGCTGCATATGTAAAAGACGTATGATCGGGTGGAGCAGGGATTCCTATTGAAAATCCTTGAGAAATTGGGATTCAGTGCAAAGTGGATCGAGTGGATGCGGTAATCCATTAGGAAAACATCATACCAAGTCCTGATTAATAGGCACAAATCAGGAACCATTCGACCCACAAGAGGGTTACGTAAGATAAACCTCTTTCACCAGACATGTTCATCCTCTTGGCGGACGTGCTATCAAGACAAGTCAATGAGGTCATTCAAATAGAGAGGTTGCGCGGTCTAACCCTGAAAAGGGAATGTCCAGAACTGTACCACATATTCTTTGTAGATGAATCACTATTTTTCTTGAAAGGGATGGTGGAGAATGCTCGAGAATTGAAGGAGATCATAACCAACTACTGTAAGGCCACTGGACAACACATAAACATTACAAAATCGAACCTGGTTTTCAACAAAGGGGCAGATAAATATAGTTGCAAAGCTATCGAGGAGGATCTGCAAATTCAGGGTATAACAGATCCAGGAACATATCTAGGAGTTCCATCAATATGAGGTCTATCAAAGAAGGAGGCGTTGAGTTACATAAAATATAGAATTCAGGACAAGATCCAGGGATGGAAGACAAAGACACTAAACCAGGTAGGGAAGGAAGTTCTCATTAAGGCAGTAATCATGACTATACCGTCATACCTAATGATTGTTTTCAAACTTCCTAAGACGTGGTGTTTAGAAATTAATGCGATGATAACGTATATCTGGTGGGTAGTATCGAATGACAGGAAAAAATTTTTTACTGGAAAAGATGGGAGGTCCTAGCAAGATCAAAACAGATGGGGGTTTAGGTTTATATGAATTGGAAATATTCAACGAGGCGTTGGTCACGAAGATGGATGCAAGAATACTAAACGAACCGGGAGCACTATGGGTCTTAACCATTAAGGGGTTGTATTTCCCTAATACTGAGTTTTGTTCTGCCAAGAAAGGGGGAAGGGCGCATGGGGTTGGACAAGCTTGATTCACGACTTAGATATCTTATTTAAGGAGGGGATGTAACAAATCGGGGATAGTACAGATGTAAGAATATTTGAGGACCCATGGGTTGTCACAAAGCCATGACATAGAGTGGATTGATTGAGTGAAGGATGGGACCGCCGTATACGAGATTCCAATAGTTGATAGGGCTAAACCAAGAATGGGATGAAGATGTAATCCCAGGAAGCTCAAATGATAAACCAAGAAGGGGTCCTATCTGTGAAGGAAAGGTGTCCTATATGTGGGTTGGAGGATGCAAGAGAACACATAATTAATGGATGTGGATGGACAGAAGTTGTGTGGTTCGGAGTCTTGGGAATTCAGCAGACCCAGGGTCAGATTGAACCTCTCAATGAATGGATCAAAGAACGAATGACTAAAGGGGGAACTACGGGAAGATAGTAAGATAAAAACGACAAAGTCTATGCATATGGACGTGTTGTTATATATGGAAATCCCATTGCAAATCTTCTTTTGAAAGGAAAATACTGAATCCGATGGAGACAGTTACTGCCATAAAAGGAGCACATTCAGAGTTATCTAGGGGCGAACTTTAAAGGAGAACAGACACACGAGAACGACGGGCGAAAAGGTGGACAAAACCGAATGAGGGAGTAGTCCGAATCAATTGTGACACGTCGTGGTTCAACCAAACAAAACGTGGGGGCATCTGTGTTGTGGCTCGGGATGAACAAGGCCAGCTCGTGGGAAGGCTGAATCGTAGGACAATGAGCTACAATGTGGAGTGCCTAAAGCTCAATCCGTGTTGGAAGTTGTCCAGTTTGCAATCGAAACAGGCTGGCACAGGATCGAAGTAAAAACGACTTCATTGAAGGTCGTAGATCAAATTCAAGGAAGGATGAGTTATTAGAGTCTGAAAATTTTATACGAGAACATTAGGTCATGGCACATCAGATTCGAAGTGTCAAGTGGAAGGTAATCCCGCGTTCAACAACTGAGAGCGCCAATTGGATAGCCATGCAGGCCAGATTGGGAGTATGTTTGGATAATTGGGTTCTAGAACCCCCACCCAAACTTAGTAACATATTAGAAGTTGTTTGTAATAACGAACCTCCGTGATCAATTTGATCATGTTTTATAGTCTTGAATAAGAAGTTTCGTATTTTTTGACCAAAAACAAAATAGAGGAAATATCACCATAAGAGAAATTCTATCGTTACTGTTTCTTGATTTTCACGTTTTTCATGTTTTGGGTAGTAATTAGGGGTTAATGATTCTTAATCTGATTTTATAATTGTATTTAGTGTAGCATCTATGTATTACACGTTGTATGAACATTGTTTTAAGGGTTAATTACTTAAATGGTTACACCTGTTTGCACATGTGACTAATTGATTTTCTCTTGTGCAGAATGGTTACATATGTTTCAGCATGTGACTAATTACTCAGTTTTACCGTTCATCGTCAAATATCGATGATAAGTCACTATTTTAACATATAAAATGACAATATTACCCCTATTTAATTAGCTTATTAACCATAAACCCTATGATTCACTCCAGAAGAATAGGAAGAACATTTCGGTCAAAACACGAAGTAATTTAGTGGGAAAATCGAACTAATTTTGTACCGGGGGAAGCAGCAGGGGCAGTCTTGAACCATTCATCTACTATGGTCTTCCAGTCATTGCAATTCAATAGTTTTCAATTAGGTTTCTTGAAATTGTTAGAAAAAGAAAAGGATTTCGTGAATTAATCACGCATCATAAATCGTTGTCTGATCGGATATCAATTAGATTTCATGAAAGCTAAACGGTTGTTTTAATTGACGAACAAATCAAAATCTATTTGTTTTAGCAGAATCCTAGGTTTATGTCACAAGAAAGCTACTGCTAAGAACATACGAGATAAGAGACTACGCAAGATTCGAAATTTGTTTTGACCCATGTTTCCTTTCCATAGATGATTCACAGCTTTCCCGATTCCAGTCGACTGCAAAAACATCGAAAAATGATCATTGGTTCATTGGATTAGAACTTTTCAGGATTGAAATTGAAGAAATTCTGCCGAAATGTAATACCTTTAGTGTTCCTACTCTGAGTTTCATCAACTGAAGCCGCCTCAAAGATTCATAGATCTCCGAATCAGACTGAAATCAATTGACCGAATTAGCAATAGGATAACTTTGCCACTCTGCAAAGTGATTCTATTGGGCAAGGCTTCTTCCTTGGAAAGTGTAGCTCTCCCCACTCTGCCACACAAACTTCTTCACTTAACAAAGCTTCCTGGGGCAGAACCGAACCTACTGTTGCCGAGTCGTGAATGTGGGAGTCGATTCGGTGGAACGGGCAGCGAGGGAGCGATTGAAGTTGGAGATGACTGAGTTCTTTAGAGCAGGTGGGACAAAGGGCACAATTTTGCAGTACGAGGAGGCCTCCTTCTCGATCTTGAAAATGTAGACGATTGGATCTTGAAACTCGACCACTGTGAGGTGGTACTCTAGGGTTAGAATGATTGTTGAGGAAGAAGATGAACAGTTGAGAAGGAGAATGACGTAATAGTCATTTAATAATTCAAAAATATGTTAAAAATATTAACTAAATAAAAAAACTAACGGTTCAGTAACGGAGTAACCAATTAATCACACTGGGCAACGATACGTAACCATTGAGTCACACAAAAATATGATTAACCAATTAATCACACTAGACAAACATGTGTAACCATTTAAGTAATTAACCTTTGTTTAAATAAAGCGTTGTTTGGTATCTGCATTTCCATTCTGGTCCACTGTTCTTGATTAAGCCCAGATCTATTTGTATATCCTCTAAAAGTTCAACACTACGTCTAACCATTCCTCATGTATGTTGCTTTGTAAAATTATCCCCTTGAAGTATGAAACTCTACAAAGATTTGGTCTCTTCAGACCAAAGCCAGAATCCACAACCCATTTTGCAGATATAAATTTGTCACGACCACTTGTCTCTCAACTATCAGTTTGATAGTCTTCTACGTTTGGTTCCCATTTTCTTTCCTCGCTTTCATCTGTGAAACCCTCATTGTTGTCTAATGGTTGAGTTTTGTGAGTCATTTCTGCTAACTCCACAACCTTTGTTCAAAAGTCATCATCATTCTCTACTATGTGAAATGTGCCTCGTTCACTCTCCTCTTACTCCACATCCACCACTTAAACATGTCCCTCCATACCTTCATATGCAAAAGTGGGGAAAGTTTCCTTCTCAACAATAAAGGAAACCTCTTTCTGAGCATTTTGGTAAGTTTGTCCTTACAAATACATCTTGTTTACAAAGATAAATGAGACGAGTGAGCTTCTTATTGTGTGCTTATATTGGTGACCTAATTAATAGAACAAATTACTTTCAGTTTTATAGAGTTTAATAAACTCACGATGCAAGAATTTGAAATTACGGACTTAGGGAAACTATTCCTTAATAAAACTTTAAATTTGACTAAGAACATAGAATATTTTCTTAGGTTAAAGGAAATACGTGGTAGATGTGCTAAAAATTTTAAGTTTGAGGAGTGATATGCAGTTAGTACACCTGTTGAACTAGGTATTAAAATGACAAAAATAGAGATTTGGCAACAAGATACATAATAATTTCATAAACAAATCATAAAGTGTTAAATGTAATTAACAAGAACCAGACCAAACATTCAATTTATAGATAGTTAATGCATGGAAAATTCTACCAGTATGCATATGTTAGCCGCAAAAATAATCTTAAGATATTTACAAGGATTTAGGAACTTGACACTATTTTATAAGAAAAGTATTCATATATATATACTTGTATATATTTCTAGTAACTATGCATGATGCAAAAATGATACAAGAAACACAACTAGATTTTGTTTTAATATGAGTGATGCTGTAATATCGTTGTCTTCAAATAAACAATACTCTTTAGCTGAGAAGAACTTGGATTCTTTGTAACACAATAAATCAAGGTTGTTGATGCGCGGTACTTCGCTTTTCCTGCTGACTCGTGACCTGTCGATTATGAAATTCTTGAATCGCTCCTAGACGTCGCGATTGGTCCTATCATTTCCAAAAAAAAGGACAAGTGGAGGTGGTCCTCTAGGTTTCTCTCTGATGCGTAAATGACTATGGGTTTGTTAGAGTGGTAATCAATGTATGCTCAAAAATATTTGCCAAAGGCAAAAGAGATAAAGATTATTTCTACTTGTCGAACTCTAGTATCCTAGCGGACACTAGGGCTCGAAATTAGGAAGGATACTAGGCTTCGACATTATGTGACATCCTATATTGAGCCATTAGGAAGATCTGGATTATTGGGGATAGAGCGTATCTTTGATGGATGTTTCTTATGTTCTTGCTGTAAGGACCACGCTGGCCACGTTTCTCTACGGGTGGCTTTGGGCGAGTGGGGTAGGAAAGCGTGATAGATAATTCCTTCTTATGATTACCTTAAATTGAGCGCTGGCCCGACGACTGCATATTTTTTGTATATGTTTAGGGAGACGTGCTGTGAAATCAAGTCGTTGCTTGGTGCCCACCAAAGGTCTACAATCATGCTATGTGATTACAACGCAACAATCAAACTTTCAAAGAATTCAATAATGCATCGGAGGAGTAAACACATCTGATATTCAAACTTAGTTTATGAATTATATTAAACTGACATCTTTAAAATCTTTTCAGTTTAGAGAAGGGCATGTTAAGAATTTACATTTTAGTAGTTAGTATTTTTCTCAGGTGTGTTTGAATAAGATTGTCGAATCATTGTTTGAGTTTCTTTTATTATTTTGAACTTATATGTTTTGATTACCAAAGTTTTGAGATAAATTTAACTAATTGGGTAGGGGTAATTCTCACTTGTAGAAACTTAGTATTTAAGCACAATGGTTGAATTGTGCAGTTGTTGAACTAATGATAATGAGAACTGAAATTTTCGATCAATTCCTCCATATATTTTTTAATATCATGATAAATTTGTACTGAACTGTTAAATTATCAAACTGAAACCTATAGTTTTAGGACCATTCTGTTTGTATTTATTTCTTTAGGAACTTTTGATTAATTTAGGGATTATTTCGTTTTTGGAGTTTCATTTGTCCTTCAGTGTAAATTCTGATTATTGGTTTGCTATTTAAGCAACCTTTTTCATTCCGACTTATATCTTTGGTTTTCCTTCTCCACCTCTTCATTTTCCTCTGTGCCTCTTCATTTTTCCTCTGCGCTTCCTCGATTCTTCGATACAGTTTCACTTCTTCACATGTTATCAGAGCATTGGTTGCTTTGAAGCACCTCTTTGCGATTCTGGAAAGACATTTTCCGCTTCTTCGGTATAGATTCTTTGGTATATTGTTCTTCCTTTTCTCAGATTTTCATAACCGGTTGTTTTGATTCTTCAGTATTCTGTTCTTCCTTTCCTTTTTTATTCTTCGTATATTGTTTCTTCATGTACGATTTATGTTTCTAGTGTTACTGTCAAGGATTTTCGTAGAGGTATGATGTATTTACTATTTCCTATCGGTTTCTATCATGGATATGTCGTCTAAAGAGATTTGTGTGTTAGATCTGTTGTTTGATGAATATCTTTTCGATTCTTGAATCTGTTTTTTTTTGTGAATAACCGTTTCTCGATTAGATTTCTTCATTTAGATCTGTATATTCTTGTCTGTTTTGCTTATATGTCATACTCTTTAGATCTGTATATTCTTGATAGATTCGATTTATAAATCTATTTTGAAAAAGATATGTGTGTCATGGATCTTTAATCTTTTGTAATCGTTCCATTCATTCGCATAAATGATATGTGTTGTAAACAAGACTGACATGCGTATTTTTGCATGATTTGTTGCTGCCTTGTTAGTAATCTTGTGTTTGTGATTACTGTTTTGCAACCTCCTATTGTTTTGTATCTTGATTACCTGATCTGTTTTGCATCCTTGAATCGATGGCATCTTCGTCTTCTTTTACTGATACCAAAGCTGGAGCCACAGGTTTTCAAAATGTTGTGGCTCCAACTGCGCAGATGATTGATCTCAATAATCCATTGTTTTTACATCCCTAAGATACCCCTGGTTTATCCCTTATTTCTGAAAAACTAACCGGACCTGAATCCTAATCTTCTTGGAGCCGTGCCAAGTTCATATCTCTTAAAGCCAAAAATAAACTAGGATTCATTGATGGAACCTATCTTAGGGAGGATTTTGAACCTAACATGCATCAAATTTGGGATCGTTGTGATGCTCTTGTTTGCTCCTAGATTATGAACTCTGTGTCTCGGGAACTCATGTCTGGCGTTTATTCCACCAATGTCTTTCAAGTCTGGAAAGATTTGAGAGAACGTTTTAACAAGATAAATGGATCCAGAATTTTTCAACTACACCGTGATATTTCTTTAGTGGAACAAGGAACCGATACCATTTCTGAATATTTTTCGAGACCCAGACTTATGTGGGATGAATTTGATGCTATTTGTTCCCTTCCTACCTGTGAATGTGAACAATTTCAAAAACATATTGAGCATGCTTTGAACCTTAAGCTTTTTCAGTTCTTGAATGGATTGAATGAATCTTACTCTCCTGTGAGGTCTAATTTGTTGATGAGGGAGAAATTACCTAATCTGAAACCAAGTCTATTCGGTTATTGTCCAAGAGGAACAACAGAGAGATATTACTGAGAATTCTATGGCTAATGTGGTTAACCAATATAGGAGAAACCTTATATGCGAGTATTGTAAGGATAAGGGTCATGATATTACTCGATGCTTTAAGAAGATAGGTTATCCCCCTAGTTGGAGGAGAAACAACCATGATTCAGGTAAAGCCCCTCAGGTCAACAATGCTCTTAGATCAGATCACACCTCTTCTCCTTGTTCCACACCCGAGTCAGTCGACACTGATTGCAGTACTCCTCTTGAGATGCCGCACAGTATACCTGCCATGACCACCGAAAACATGGAGCAGATTGCTCAGATCTTAAGCAGGTATCAGGAGCCGCCTGAGTCATATGTGAGTAGAGTCAATGTAGCAGGTATTGTAAATTCAAATTCTTTATTTTGCAATGACTGGATATTGGATTCTGGGGCCACTGACCATATGACATGCAGGTCAGATTGGTTAACATCTTTAAAACATAATTGTTCAAATGTCGAATTACCTAATGGTTCCTGTTCTAGTGTTGCTAAAACTGGAGATTTTGATATTAGCAATTCTAAGAAATTAGCAAATGTTTTGTATGTGTCAGATTTTAAACATAACCTCATATCCATGGCTAAATTGCCTAATGAATTATCATATCTGTTACATGTTTTCTGTAAGTTCAGAATTATGCAGGATCTCTACAGTGGACTAGTCTTGGGGATTGGTAAGGAAAATGGAGGGTTGTACTTTCTCAAACCTTTTAGACTGTCTACTGCTTTGCATACTCACAGTTACATTCACCCTAAGTCTGCATTATGGCATAGGAGACTAGGGCACGCTTCAGTTCATACTTTAAGCAAAATAGATTCTCTTAAAGACATTTCTTTTCATGAAAGTGTGTAGTGGATTGTCAAATTTGTCCTCTTGCAAAACAACATAGGTTATCTTTCCGTAATAGTACTTCTAGCACTTCGTTTCCTTTTGAATTGATCCATTTAGATGTTTGGGGCCCATATCATAAACCTACCTATGACAACAAAAGGTACTTTCTTACTGTGGTTGATGATTTTACTAGAACAACTTGGACTTATCTGCTTAGTTTTAAGTCAGATGTGATTGTTGTTATTAAACACTTTTTTGTGCTTGTAAAAAATCAATTTAATGCTTATGTGAAAAGGGTAAGAAGTGACAATGGTCGTGAATTGTTTAATGATCAGTGTGCTTTTTTTTTTTTTTTAATCAAGGAGTTGTTCCTGAGAGTAGCTGTCCATATACTCAACAAAACGGAGTAGTAGATAGAAAACATAAACACCTCATTGAGATTGCTAGAGCTCTTAAGATTGAGGCTAATATCCCTATTAGATTTTGGGGTGATTGCATCTTGACTGCTTATTACCTTATTACCATAATTCCTACTCCTGTTTTAAAAGGATTATCTCCTCATGAAAAATTGATGGTAAGAAACCTAATTTGAGTCATTTGCGTGTATTTGGTTCGCTCTGTTTTGCCAAAGTGTTGCCTAATACGGATAAGTTTGCCTATCGTGCCGTTCCGTGTGTAAGGACGGGTTATTCTATGACTAAAAATGGTTACAAATTATTGAATTTACATACTAAAATGTTCTTTGTGAGTAGAGACGTCATGTTTTTAGAGGACGTGTTTCCCTTCAAAAAACCAGATACCAACACCGACCGATTGTTCATTCATGAACAAATTGACTCAGTCAATGAGGATTTTGACTATTTTCATTCAATCGAGACTAAGGATGACCCTAATGGATCTATCCACGATGAGGATTCAGATGGCAATGATCATTCACTTCCAAATAATGATGATACATCACCAGCTCCTAATGATGAACTAAGGAGGTCTACCAGACCAGTCAGGGCACCTATATGGCAGAAGGACTACGTGATGACTGGGAATTCCGTGGCCTATCCAATCGAAAAACAGGTTTGCTATAATTCTGTCCATCCAAATTATAAGAACTTTATTCAATCATTGGATAAAAATTGCGAACTCGCTAATTATGGTGATGCTGGTAAGGATAAAAATTGGATAAATGCCATGCAATCTGAGATTAGTGCTCTAGAAGAAAATAAGACTTGGTCGATTGTTCCTCTTCCTCCTAGTAAACATGCTATTGGCTATAGATGGGTGTATAAAATTAAACTTAACTTAGATGGATCTATAGAAAGATATAAGGCTCATCTTGTCGCTAAAGGTTTTAATCAATAGGAAGGAATTGATTATATTGATACTTTCTCTCCTATCGCAAAAATGGTTACTGTTCGTCCCGTGTTATCCATTACTGTTAAATGTAATTGGTCGTTATATCAGATGGATGTGTTTAACGCATTCTTGTAAGGTGAATTTAACGAAGATATTTATATGCAGATACCCCCAGGTTTTCGCAAGGAGGGGGAGAATGATAACCTTGTTTGTTGTTTGCAAAAATCCCTTTATGGCTTGAAACAAGCCTCGCGACAGTGGAATGTTAAACTTACAGAAGCTTTGATAAAAAATGGGTATAAACAGAGCCTTCATGATTACTCTCTTTTTAAAAAAAATGAAAGGCTCTCAAATTGTTGCATTGTTGGTTCATGTTGATGATCTTGTGATTATTGGAAATAATGAGTTTCTTATTTCTGTGTTAAAAGAAACTTTACAAACCAATTTTAGAATGAAATATTTCCTTGGTATAGAAATTTCAAGATCTGAAAAAGATCTCTTTTTGTGCCAAAGAAAATACTCACTTGAATTTCTATCTGAAGTTGGATTGTTAGGGGCTAAACCAAATAGAACTCCTATGGAACAGAATCTCAAGCTGTCAAGCAAGGGATATGATGACAGTTTTGGGCTGAATTCTTATGATTCCCTTATATCTGATCCCACTTTACTACTAGACCTGATATTAGTTTTTCTGTCCAACATTTAAGTCAATATATGCAAAATCCAAAAAAATCTCATTTGGATTCTGTATATAGGGTGATCAGATATATTAAAAACCAACCTGGATTGTGCATTCTTTTAAATTTTGATCCTGATACTAAATTAACTGTGTTTTGTGATTCTGATTGGGGTAGTTGCTTAGAAACCCGAAGATCTATTTCAGGATATTGTGTCAAATTTGGAAATTCTCTTATATCTTGGAAAGTTAAAAAGCAGGCAACTGTATCCCAATCATCTGCTGAAGTAGAATACCGCAGTATGGGTTCAGCAGTATCCGAGGTTATCTGGTAAAAAGGTTTGATTAAAGAGTTAGGGGTTCTAGATTCTCAACCTGCCTATTTATTTTGCGATAATTAGGCAGCAATTCAAATTGCTTCCAATCCTATGTATCATGTACGTACCAAACATATCTAAAGTGACTGTCATTTTGTGAGAGAATAGATAAATGTAGGTACGATCAAGACTGAATACGTGAAGTCAGGGGAACAATTAGCGGATATATTCACTAAAGCTCTTGGGAAGACTCAACATGATTATTCGTCCGATAAATTAGGCATGATTGATATTTTGTATAAGTTGTCAGCTTGAGGGGGAGTGTTAAATTATCAAGCTGAAACCTATAGTTTTAGGACCATTATGTTTGTATTTATTTCTTTAGGATCTTTTGATTAGTTTAGGGATTATTTCGTTTTTAGAGTTTCTTTTGTCCTTCAGTGTAAATTCTAATTATTGGTTTCTATTTAAGCAACCCAACCCTAATGCATTTTTCATTTCGAATTATATCTCTGGTTTGCCTTCTCCGCCTATTCATTTTCCTCTGCGCCTCTTCATTTTTCCTTTGCGCTTCTTCGATTCTTCGACACAGTTTCACTTCTTCACATGAACTGTATTATTTAACAAATTTCGAATCAAATTGAATTCATAATATCATGGGTTAAATACATATTTAGTCACTTACTTGATTAGATATTATGTTTTTGTTCAAACTTGTGTTGTTGTTGTTGTTTTGCCAAAGAAATTCATGTTATGTAGTCACTTATATTTGACAGTATTACTTTTAAGTTAAAATCACTAACTCTCGTGACTTGTACCCTGTTAATGATGACATGTGTCTTGCATGTGATATTATTAGTACTTGAAGTACTGAAAATGCCCTTGGTCACTTAAATAGGTTTTCTTAATTTGAATGAAATTGAGGAAGATGAATACGAATACTTGCGCGGCGTAGATGAGGAATGTAAAAGATGCTGAATCGCCAAAAAGTTGTGGATTGTATGGGTGATAATAGACGAATCAAAAGTCATTCTAATCGTTCTCGCTAAAACTCTTCCTAAATCGCGTCCCCTTGAATGTCAATATCTTAATAGTTCTACTGCGGTTTGATTGGCTCCTTCACATCACTTGTACATGTAATAATTTTTATCGTTCGTTCTATGGTTGTCCTAATTTTTTTTGTAATTTGAGAGTTCGTGGTAATACGATCCTAATTGTCCCAAACTATACATGGTTTAACTATTTTGTGCAATTTGTATGGGTTTAGCTATTGGTTTGAGAATACCCATTATTGCAATGTAATTCTACATTTTTTATTATGCAAGTTTGCTATTGCAATCTTGGTATTGGATTTTCTTTTTATTATGTTCTATTTTTCAATCTGTCCAGAATCTCAGCTGTGGTTTTTTTCGATTGGGAAGATCCTCCACGTGTCTGTATGGAAGAAAAATAGGGTTCAAGTTTCAACAAATGGAGGCATGTATGAAAGAAAAATTGGCAACTGCAAATCCCCGAGATGTTGGAAATTAAATTGACCAAATACAAACTTATTGTCTGCATTGATAATTGTTTTGCCCTTCTTCTAAATGTAATGACGAGCAAGTTGGCTGTATTATTATTGTTTTTATTACGCCATTATAATGAAATTTATTTACATAATGTATTGAACTAGTATTTGTTTTAGTTTGTCGTGTTGTGATAAACAGGTTTACATGTATGAAGTTGATTTGTTGACTTTTTTCTAGATATATGAAGTGAATCTATTGTTATTTTCTAATGGAATGGTGTGAGCAACTGTATTGGAAATTGTTACATGTGTTTGCATAAATATTGTAAAATAGTGATATATATTTAACAAACTGTTATTAAATGGCTATGTTTGATTTTACATATTTTTGTTAACTAACTTCCTATATTTAACAAAATATTCTTACATAGTTATAAAGGTTTAACGGAATGGTTTAAAGATTGACACGTGTTTTGCATGATATTATTTAGTGGTTACTTATATACGACATAAAAATTTAAAACACACACAAAATCCAACATTCATATTTCACTGCATCCATATATTCAGACAACATAAACGTGTCCTTCTAGGGTGGAAACACCAAAAGGGTGTACTAAACCTAGGATGCACTAAACCATTAACAAAGTATCATAGCGTCCGATGTAACAGTTAGTATGTATCCCTATCAATAAAAGGAGTTCCATACATATAGATATATATGACAGATCTATCGATATCAGAAAATATAACAAAGTATCTTCCCAAAATGTTGCAAACATTTATGTTACTGTGTAGAGCTCATATCAACTGGGTATCCATATTTTGTCGTTATCCCCTTTTGTTGTCGCATGATCTTTGGTTTCAAATTTGTAAAGGGTTCTATTGTTAACACCGCTGCTCAGCATTCTAACAACAGTTGGGGTTGTATCTGCTCCCGTTGTATTCTTGTTTGTACTGAGGATCCACATCCTCAAAAATGTTTACACACACATCAGAAAAAGAGTAAAGGGACAGGAGTTTTGGTCCCCAAGGAGTGTCATAACTACCCATTTTTTTGTTAATTATTCTAATTCAGCAGGTCTCCAACTCAAGAGAGTGTAAAAAAGGTTGGCTCGTTGTTTTTGTACCTGAGGGATAAGCGATGAGAGTAAAGAGCAACCATCATTGTGGGTGATCGTGGAGTTTTCGCGTTTTACAGGGACTAGTCGGTTGGAAGAGTGGTGTTAGGATGCATAGATCAATAGAGAAGTACACTCTCGGTTCAGGTTCAAGCATTCATCACAACAGTACTCAAGAAGGAAGATTGTTGCGCAAACAATGTTGATGATGTAGTATGTTCAAGAACATTGTAGAAGGTTGTAGTATGTTCAAGTATGTTCAAGAACATTGTGGAAGATTCATAAAATGCTTAATCTTAGACTTAGGACTTAGGTCATGTATAAATACTAGAGAGGTGTTTGTAATTCTTAACTTTGAATCAATAGTAAAATCAGAGTTCTTTTATTTCAGAAGGTTTTCAATCTAGTTTAAACTCAGATTGTTCACATGATATCAGAGTCATTTTTCCAGGGATAAATGCATAAATCAAGTGTCACTGCTAAAACTATTCTCCTTAGTTCGATCTGCCCTGTTCAGTTCTTAGTTCAATCTGCTTTGTTCTGTTCTGATAATCAGTTCAGTTGCTACGATTACAGCTGAGTATCAATCTTTCAAGATTCATCATCTTCAAGAAGCTCAAGATCTGGAAGAGTCATACTGATCATCATTCTGATCTTGAAAGAGATATTTGCTGTGATATCTTCTTAAATTAGTAAGAGTGATTAACATTCTATCCACAAAGAGATCTGTTATGTGATCTCTTTTGCATCAAGTTCTCCTGGAATCTGATTCTCTTTCATTTGCATTTGATCCTTTGTTATTTTCATCTGATTCTTGTTGGATCGTGAAATCCTGGATGCTGATCTGGCAGTGAATTGAATGCCAGACAAGGTTAGGAAGACGCTTCTGCTCCAACTCCGGTGAACCTGCAGGTAGGGGAGCGCAACAGAGGGGGTGTCTCTGGGTCCCTATCCGATGCTTAAATGAGTATAAGTATGTATAAAACTCAATAACGTAAAGAACGTATGTAAAGCAAGGGTCTTTATAGGGTAAGAGAGATAGAACCGTATAAGGCAGCTGAATATCTTAGTGTATATTGTGTTACTGAAGATTCAGATCGTGGGATATGGCAGTTACTGCGAGATATTGCAGTTACTAAAACTAATCTTTAGTGAATATGTGACCGAGATACGCGGGATATCATGGCCATTTCCTTATTAACGGTTTTGGGGGACCAGAGGAGAGAGGCAAGGCTCTCTTCGGGGCGAGCACTCTCATGGCGAGCAGTGAGATGTCGCGGCCTTAGTGAAGAATGGCAAGCACTCAAGGCGTTCTTCAGAGTCCTTGGGCTCGGTTCTGGGTCACTCTATGGAGGACCGAGTTTAACTGGTATTTGGGCCAATCCGGTTCAAATGTCGTGGGTTTACCCCCTCTATAGTTATTGGGCCTTCGAGGCCTTTTCCTTACTGGGCTGTCACTATCGATACCCAACATTTTCCCCCGAAGCTTGATTGAAGTTTCTTCAGTCGAGCTTTATTCCCTGGTAGGGTTTTAGATAGTGACGTCTCAGATTCGATTTTCTTCGTTTCTTGTATTGGTTCAGGACCTTTGAGGCATTTTGAGCTCTTTTGGCGAGCGGTTTTTTCTTCGTTCAAAGTTGAAAAAATATCATTCCTTTTATTCCCCTTTGGCGATCACTCGAGGTAATCTAGGTTCATGAAAGTCTATTTTCTTGATTTGGGCGATCACTACTCGCCTGAAGCATTTCTGGTAAAGTCTCTTAGTGCGCTGGCGACCACCTTGTCTCCTTAGTGGACTTTTAGCATTTAATAACCGCCCAGTTGTCCAGAAATCGAACGGTCACTTGAGGTACACCTGACATTTACTTTTCCGTAAACCTAGGGTAGTCTGACAGCTGTCCGTGTCAGCCAACCGTCTGTCTCCCCAAGGTGTCTCTTGGAATTCTGACATTGCTTCATTTTTTTCCAAAAAAGGTGCAATTATTCCTCTGTGTCGCTTCGATTTGCTCGTGGCGGTTACTCCCTTCTTGGTCTATATAAGAAACGTCAGTTTCTATATTTTGTTTTTTACACTTATCCACTCCCTCAGATTTCCAGAACTTCGTTGCGAACCTTTCTTCTTTCTTTTTCAACCTTCTTCAGCCTTCTTCATTCATTTCTATGGCTCACCGAAGTCAGAGAGTCAAGCATATGGCCCCCAAGGGTGCTAACAAAGTCAACGCTCCTAGGAACGCCAATGCCCCCTTGACCATCAGGGATGACGCCGTGCCCCCCTCAGTGGAGGAACAAGCTGATCTGGGAAGGTCTGCAACCACTCCTGTAGTGGTGGGCGGGCCTGAGCTAGACACACCTGTTTTTTCCCCAAAAGGTAAACTTTCGCCCTTTTACTGCTCTGTTTTGGCAATATCCTATGTTTTCCTTTGTTTTTTATTCCTGCTGTGCTATACTTGAACCATTCTGAGTAGATGTCAAGCCTAATGAATTGAAGCCGGCTTACTTTAAGACCATGGTGGCACTTGGCGGCTTCAGTGTGGAGGGTGCTCCTAGGTATCCTGGCTTAGGTCTACACTTCCCTCACGACTGAGAGGTTTACATTTATGCGGCCCAGATCGATGCTGGGTTGCGTTTTCCTCTCTGTGAGGATTTGCAGACATTGTGCCAGTTTTACGGGATTCATCCCACGCAGCTTGTTCCTAACGCCCTCAGGATGTGGGTCGGTTTCAAATTTCTGTGCATACGCCAGGAATGGGCGTATTCACTGGTTTTGTTCCGGTGTTTTTTCCGTCTGGCAGCTGGGGTGAACCATCTCCATTACTTCCAATCACGTTGGCCGAAGTATGCAGAGTGGGGAGGCCCTCAAGCATGGAGTTGGAATGCTCATGTCCGTCTGGTTGATGATTTCTGGACCACCAACTCCAACTATAAGAAGTTTTACTTCTTTTACAAGGGGGGGGGGGGGGGGGGGGTGCCCTGGAAATTGTTTACCCCGGACAAGGATTTTCCTCCTTCTTTCGAAGAGCTGTCAGGGAGTGATCGGAACGCCATCGATGACCTCTATCGGTTACATCGATCGTCCCAATTCAAGTCCATTCGCTCGGTGGCGGAAAATACCGAGAACATGCTCGAGATGGCAGGCATTCATCAGGCCACGCCAATCTTTGATGATTGGGTAACGTTCTAACTTTTTTTTTTCTTGTTTTGTCGCTTGTAGGCAAGGCCGTGAGCAAGAGCCACAAACTGATAGGTTTCTTTGATGACCAGGGCTCGGCGGGATTGTCTTCCGACCAAGCGCTGCTGAACTCTCCACCTCCTCCCTCTAGGCGTTCGTCCAAGAGGAAGTCTGAAGAAGCGCTGCTGGCCCTGTCCAACCAGGTATGTCGCCTCGCCATTTGTAGATTTAACATTTTCATACTTTGCAGTTTTTTGGTTTTTGATATTTCGTCTTGTTGTTTTGTAGGGGAGTCCTTAGTTGACGTGGCCCGGGATCCTCTTCCTCCTCCTTCTAAGAAGGTCAGGAGTGAGGAATGCCCAGAAGTTGACCAGCATCCTCCTCCTCCCCCTCCTAAGGGCCCTTCTGGCAATAAGGGGAAGGGTCTGGACGTGGTGCCCCCTGCTCCTTCTCCCCCGGGCCCTTCTGCCACCAAGGAGAAGGTTTTGGCCTTAGCGCCTCCCGCTCCTACTGTGCCCACGACTCCCCTTAAGGAGTCTGGGACCCAAAAGAAGGGGCCCGACGCTTCCAGCTTTTCAAGAGCTCCTGCGGAGGAGTATTGCTCCATGGCGAGCTTGTTCTAGCCGCTCAAGGCTGCGAACTCTCGGGAACCTTGGGTCCCTTGCGGGGACCTCACGAAGAAGGGGTACCCTCCCCAGAAGAGACTCCGGGATAACCCGGATATGTGTATGCGACTTCTGGACGGGATAATTCCTCCTTCAGACCGCTCGACTGTTCCCACGGAGCTTCATCAGATCGAGGGGTTCCTTCGGTCCCACTTTGAACGAGTAGCTCTGGTAGGATCTCGTTTCTTATTTCGTAGAGTATTTTCTTTGTCGTTCCCTTTTCGTTTGTTATCCTGACAACTTTCATTTTATCTTTGTTGTCAGTTCGTTCGGGAAGAAGTGATTCTTGGCCGTGTCTTCGGAGAGCTTACCGACAAGCATTCCAACATACTTGTCGAGCTGGAGCAGTATCGAAGTACGGGGGTCACTCCTGAGCAATTGGCGACCATCAAGACTACTGCGGATGCAGCGATCGCCTTGCGGACGATACGCGAGAGGAGTACTTCAGGAAGGAGCAGCGCCTCCTCGCTGACGTCAAGAAGAGGGAGGCTGACGCCGCTGCTGCTCTTCAGGACTTTGACGCCCTTCACCTGTGTTTAGATCAGGGGAAGATCGTCCGAGTTCGCCTAGAGGCTGAGCTAAAGGAAGCTCAAGCGCAAGGGGCAGAATCGGAGGCTCGTAGGGTCGCTGCCGAGGCGCAAAGGGAAGCTGCGGAGGCCCAAATGGCTGCTGCCGAAGCCAAGGGGATCGCCCTGGAGAAGGAGAGGGATCGTCTAACTGCACAGTTGAAAGCCGTCCCTTCGCCCCAAAGCGTAGTCGAGGAATTCAAGGCCTCCGAGGATTTTGAAGACTGCGCTCTGAAGGTGATGAAGTCGGTGATTGCCGATTTCCTCCAAGTCCTGGTGGATGATGTCTAGGCGGTCGATCCCAACTTTCCCATTGGGGAAGTTGAGTCTTTGAAGGTCATCCTCCGAAGTCGTACCCTTCAGCCTACCGCTGTTGCTGAAGAGGTTGTTCCAGCTACGGCTGAAGAGGTTGCCCCCGAAGGCGAGCCAAGCCTTCCTGCCCCCGAGGGCGAGCAAGGCGTCCCTGCCCCTGAAGGCGAGCAAAGTGCCTCTACCCCCGAGGATCCCAAAGCTTGAAGTCTCCACTTCCTTCATTGACCATATTTGCCCTTTAGATAGCTGTTTTTCTTTGTAATTTTTATTTTTGGTTTGTAATTATTTATCTAAGACTTGGGTTTTTCTATTGAATGCCTTTTTGAACATGTTTGGCTATTCATCCAATGTCATAATTACTCTCCACTTTTTCTTGCTTTGTAATGTCGTCGACCCTTAAAGCCTTAGACCAAGCATAAGTCGAACTTTCTAAGGATAATACTTCTGACCCTTAAAAGCATAAACTTCTAAGTTCAAAGAGATATTACCTTCTTTGAAGTTTAAACCTTTGCGGTGTTGGCATAATAACAAGGAATTTGTAATTTTTCAGGCTTTGTCATCGATAGTGATCGCCTAAAATTTCTTTGGCCTGACTTTGGCGTCAGGGCTTTTATTTTGCCTAACGTTTTGCTAGGTCTTTCGGCCTGACTTTGGCGTCAGGGCTTTTTGTTTTGCCTAACTTTATTGTTAGGTCATTTGGCCTAGCTTTGTTGCTAGGGCATTTGGCCTAACTTTGGCGTCAGGGCTTTTGGCCTAGCTTTGTTGCTAGGGCTTTTGGCCTAACTTTGTTGTTAGGGCTTTTTGGCCTGACTTTGGCGTCATGGCTTTTTCGCCTGATTTTGGCGTCAGGGCTTTTGACCTAGCTTTGTTGCTAGGGCTTTTGGCCTAACTTTGTTGTTAGGGCTTTTTGGCCTGACATTGGCGTCAGGGCTTTTGGCCTAGCTTTGTTGCTAGGGCTTTTGGCCTAACTTTGTTGTTAGGGCTTTTTGGCCTGACATTGGCGTCAGGGCTTTTGGCCTAGCTTTGTTGCTAGGGCTTTTGGCCTAGCTTTGTTGCTAGGGCTTTTGGCCTAACTTTGTTGTTAGGGATTTTGACCTATCTTTGGCGATAGGGCTTTTGGCTTCGGCTTGCTTCGAGTGGACACGCTTTATGAAGGAATGGCTTTATTTTATTGACATAACAGTTTGATTACAAGCTATGCATAAAATCTTCTTAAATGCTTAGAATTAAATGGACGGGGTAACCTCTCGCCTTCGGTGGTTTCCAAATAGTAGGATCCTGGTGCGGCGATCTCTACTACTTTGTACGGTCCTTCCCATTTGGCTGAAAGTTTGTTTTTACTGTCCAGCCTTGTGAATTCATTTCTTCTCATAACCATCTCCCCTACGAAAAATTGGCGAGCGCTGACTTTTCTGTTGAAATACCGAGCGGTCGCCAAGCGGATCTTTGCCTGTGTCTTTTCCGAGAGCCATCTCTTTTCCTCTGCTAAGTCGAGGTCAGTTTTGCGCTCGATCTCATTTGCCTCTGCGTTGAAGTGTAAGACTCTGTGGGTAGGCACAGCTAATTCGGCTGGTGCTACTGCTTCTGATCCGTACACTAAACTGAAAGGCGTTTCTCCTGTGGCCGCCTTAGGCGTTGTTCTGATTGCCCATAATACGTTTTCCAGTTCATCTGCCCAGTTCCCTTTGAATGCTCGAACCCTTTTCTTGAGTCCTGCTAAGACAACCTTGTTGGCTGCTTCAGCTTGCCCATTCGTTTGAGGATGATGTACTGAGCTGAAACGACGGTCCACATGATATTCTTCACAGAGCCATTTTAGCTCCTTTCCAACAAATTGCGGACCATTATCACTGATGAGTACCTTAGGAATGCCAAACCTGGAGAATATGTTGACCTGCAGGAACTTGATGACCTGGAATTCTGTTGTTGAAGCTAGAGCCTTCGCCTCTACCCACTTAGTGAAGTAGTCGATTGCCACTATAATGTGAGTACGCTGACCAGTGCTAATGGGAAAAGGACCCAATATATCGATTCCCCATTGAGCGAAAGGTCAGGCACCCTCCATTGGGGATAATAATGTCGATGGTCGACCCGATCGTGGTGCAAACTGCTGGCAAATCTCACACTTATGTGTTAACTCGGCTGCATCTTTTCCCAAGGTTGGCCAGTAATATCCCAATCTGAATATTTTTCTGGTTAGTGGTCGAGCACCTTCATGACATGCTGCTGCCCCTTCGTGAGCTTCTCGAAGAACCTTTTCTGTTTCAGGGTGAGCAACACACCTCAAGTAAGGTGTCGAATAGACTCTTCTATAGAGTTCTCCATCGATGATTAGATAACTGGCTGTGAGTCTTCTAATCCTCGTGGATTCGCCTTCGTCCTCTGGGAGGATTCCTTCTTTCAAATAATTCTGGAATGGGGTCATCCATGTGACCTGTCCCTGGATGTTGAAGACCTCTGCTATGCTTTCCAGGACTGAACATAAAGCTTTCTCCAGAAATTGTACATCCTGGACTGTCGCTCCTTCGAAGGCTAGTTTACTCAAAGAATCTGCCATCTGGTTTTCTTGTCGAGGAATAAACTCAATCGCGAAATTTGGGATTTCTGCGACTAGCTTTTTGGCAATGCCGAGATATTTTTTCATCTTTTCTCCCTTTGCCTCGTAGGCGCCATTAACCTGATTGACAATAAGCTCTGAGTCACTTTTCACCTTAAGCGCAGTTATACCCATTCCTTTTGCTAGTCTGAGTCCAGTGATAAGAGCCTCATATTCTGCTTCATTATTGGTCGCCAGAAATGTCAAGGAGATCGCGTACTTCAGAGGCTCGCCCTCAGTAGGAATAAAAATTAAACCTGCCCCCGAGCCTTATTTTGGTGAAGACCCATCCGTATAGAGTTCCCAGATTTGATTGTCGTCTGCTGACTGACTTGGCCTGTTTTCTGCTTCTGTTTGACCGTTACTCATGCTTTCCACTATAAAATCAGCTAGTGCTTGACCTTTGATGGCCGTTTTTGGCGCAAATTTGATCTTGAACTCGCTGAGCTCGATCGCCCACTTGACCATTCTTCCTGAAGAATCTGGCTTCATCAGGAAGTTTTTGAGAGGTTGATTGGTGAGGACCGTGATGTCGTGCGCATGAAAGTAAGGTCTCAGCTTCCGAGCAGCAATAACTAAGGCATAGAGATACTTCTCAATCTGGACATATTTTATTTCTGCTGAGTTGAACATTTTGCTAATGAAATACACTTGACTCTGAACATTATTTTCCTCCCTTATTAAGACAACACTGGCTGCAACATAGCTAATGCCTAGATAAAGGAAAAGCTGCTCGCCTGGAACGGGCTTTGCCAGAGATGGGAGTGTTTGGATATGCCTCTTCAAGGATTGGAATGCTTCCTCGCAGTCTGGCGTCCACTCGAACTTGCGGTTGACCCTCAGGGTTTTGAAGAATGGGAGGGACCTGTCGCTCGCTTTGGAGAGGAAGCGGTTGAGAGAAGCTAGGCGTCCATTCAGGCACTGGACTTCCTTGTGGCAGGTTGGCGACTTCATTTCGTCTATGGCCTTTAGTTTTTCTGGGTTTGCTTCAATTCCTCTTTTACTGACCATAAAACCCAGAAATTTACCGGACTTGACCCCGAAGGCGCATTTGGCAGGATTCAGGCGAACACTGTGTCTTCTCATGCATTCGAAAGCTTCGCGGAGGTCTGCCGTGTGAGGATTGCCCTTAATGGTGTTGACGATCATATCATCCACCTAGGCCTCCATGTTCCTTCCCAGCATGTCCTGGAATAGCCGGTTCACCATCCGTTGATACGTTGCCCCGACATTGATAAGGCCAAATGGCATCACCTTGTAGCACGGAATGTCCCCATCAGCATAGAAAGCGGTGTGAGCCTCATCGTCGGGATGCATTCTGATCTGGTTGTAGCCTGAGTAGGCGTCCATGAAGCTCAGCATCTCATGACCCGAGGTAGCATCGACCAGCTGATCAATCCTCGGAAGGGGATATGAATCTTTGGGGCAAGCCTTGTTCAAGTCGCGGAAGTCGACGCACATCCTCCACTTGCCGTTTGATTTACTGACCAAAACTGGGTTGGCAACCCAGCTCTGGAATGTTACTTCTCTGACGAAGTCAGCTTCTGCCGACTTCCTGCCTGATCGCCAAACGTTCATCTGTCCCGAATGATCTTCTATTTTGGGCGATCAGCTTGATGGAGGGGCCTATCCTGAGCTCATGGGAGATGATATCTGTGCTGATTCCTGGCATGTCGCTCGGCTGCCAGGCGAAGATCTCTTTAAATTCCTTGAGGAGGGCGGTCATGGCCTCTTTCTGATCCACTTTCAAGGTGGTCCCAATGCGCACCTTTTTGTCTGGACCATCGATCTCGACCTCCTTCAATTCCTCCATGGGTGCTGGCCAAGCCAAGTCCTCGCGGGGGTCGGCCTCTGTTTCGATGGTGAGCGCCTCCCTTTGGTTCTTCCTCCGTAAACAGTTCACGTAGCATTGCCGCGAGGAAGGCTGATCTCCTAACACTTCTCCAATCCCGTTCGGAGTAGGGAACTTCATCTTTTGGTGGACAGTGGAGGCCACAATCTTATTTGGGTTGATCGTGGTCCTCCCTATGATGGCGTTGTAGGATGTAGGTGAATCGACCACCAGGAAAGTGACCGACACCTTGATGCTTTTCCACCCCTCGCCAAAAATCACTGGCATGGTTATAGCCCCCAGTGGATAAGTTGTTCTTCCCGCAAACCCGATCAGCGGAAAGTCGACCCTCTTCAGGTCGCGCTTGGACTTGCCCATCTTCTCAAAGGCGTCCAGAAATAGGATGTCTGTCGAGCTACCTCCGTCGACCAGAATTCTTGCAACATCACAGCCGTCAATATCTGCCGTAATGACCAGAGCATCGTTGTGGGGCGTGGTGACATGTGCCAAATCATCTTCAGAGAATGAGATGACAATGTTCTCTTCAGGTCGGGGCCGCTTCCCCAACTGAACTGCTGTAGAGATCTGAGTGGCGTAGACCTCTCTGGCGCTCGACCTCTCGCCGCCTGCACTGAATCCTCCCGCAATCAGATTCACTCTCCTCTTGCTTCCAGAAGGCTCAGCTTGATCCGCAGGGGCTGGCGAACGATGCCTCCTGGGGGGCGTTCGACTTCGGTCTCGCCCTGTTACAAATTCTTTCAACATTCCCCCCTGAATCAGCCTCTCTATGTCCCGCTTCAAAATCTTGCAGTCATCTGTCTTATGGCCCCTGCACTTATGGTATCTGCAGTAGCTCTCGACATCCTTGCCCATGGGCAGCCCACCTCGACGAGGCATCGGTGGCATCGGCAAGGATCTCCTTTCCATCTCGACTAGTACCGCTGAGATCTGCCTATTTAAAGGCGTGAAGTACTCAGGGACCTCTGGATGGAGAGGCGCTGGAAGAGACTCGACCCGGGGCTTGCTTTCCTTTCCCTTCTTCTCCTTCTTTACCTCCTTCTTACCCTCACGTCGGGGTTCATAGGTCACCCTTAGCGAGGTCGTCAGGAGGTTAGCCTCGATGTTTGCGCGTTCAAGGTCTATGAAACCTTTGCTCTGGATGCCAACTCCTCCAACGTCTGAATCTCTTTCACGTGATAGATGTTTCGCAGCTTTCTCGAGGCCTTGTTGGCCACATCCAGACCTCTGCAGAAGGCTCGAATGATCTCCCCATCCGAGATTCGGCGATCTAATTCTGTGACGTTATGATGAAAACGCCCGTAGAAATTGGACAACGACTCTCCCGGTTGCTGTTTGACTGAGTCAAGGGCGACCACGCTCTTCAGCAACTGGCGCTCGCCCATATATCTCTCCAGGAACTTGCTTCTTAACTCTTCCCAAGTATCGATTGATCCTGTAGGGAGGACGAAAAACCAGGACGAAGCCGAACCCGAAAGAATAGATGGAAATATCAAAGCCAAATGATTGGGATCGTTTGACTTACCCAGAAGGGAGGTCTCGTGCTTGTTGACATGCACAGTGGGATCTCCTCCACCGCTATACTCAGGTATGGCCTGAGCAACCACATCCTTCGGGATTTTGATAGCGACGAGCCCATCGGTAAAAGGGTGAGAGGACTGCTCCTTGAAGGGAACTACGACTGTCAACTGTCTTTCCTGGAGCCTTTTGTTGAGGAGGTCATCCATATGATCCACAGTGCAGTACATGGGAGAGGTTCCGGATGGAGGAGGACCGGAAGGATTGGCCGTACAAGCGGCTGCTGGTTCCTTGGTGTGTGCCGGAGGTAAGGACTGCTGTCCTGATGTCATCTCCTGATCCTCCTGAGGCGCAGTGGGACCAGGATTTGCGGCTTCCGAAGGTGAGGGCCCTGTGGCAGCAGGGCGGTGGTTTTACTTAGGAGCAGAGGGATTGTTTTCTTGAGGAGCAGGGGTTTGGCGGCGCGCCTGCCCTAGGATGGCTTCCAGCAGGGAGACCTTCTCGGGGGTTAAATTAATATCTTGCCCCGCAATGTGGACTGTCTGCGCTGCTGGGGCTCCATTTTGATCAGCAGCGGGGGTCGGTCTGGAATCACCGACATGTTCTTGAGCTGTCCGCAGGTGAACAACATTAACTCCTGCTCGGCTGGCAGGTTCCTGTTGAAGCGGTGAAGCGGCGGCGGAATCAGAGCTATCTGAGGATCGCTCCCTAGTCTGATTCCGACTGTTGCTTTGGGATCGAGTTCTCATGGCTGAATTGCTCGTTTCCCACAGACGGCGCCAAATGTTGGATAGTGAAATCCTGGATGCTGATCTGGCAGTGAATTGAATGCCAGACAAGGTTAAGAAGACGCTTCTGCTCCAACTCCGGTGAACCTGCAGGTAGGGGAGCGCAACAGAGGGGGTGTCTCTGGGTCCCTCTCCGATGCTTAAATGAGTATATGTGTGTATAAAACTCAATAACGTAAAGAACGCATGTAAAGCAAGGGTCTTTATAGGGTAAGAGAGATAGAACCGTATAAGGCAGCTGAATATCTTAGTGTATATTGTGTTACTGAAGATTCAGATCGTGGGATATGGCAGTTACTGCGAGATATTGCAGTTACCAAATCTAATCTTTAGTGAATATGTGACCGAGATACGCGGGATATCATGGCCACTTCCTTATTAACGGTTTTGGGGGACCAGAGGAGAGAGGCAAGGCTCTCTTTGGGGCGAGCACTCTCATGGCGAGCAGTGAGATGTCGCGGCCTTAGTGAAGAATGGCAAGCACTCAAGGCGTTCTTCAGAGTCCTTGGGCTCGGTTTTGGGTCACTCTATGGAGGACCGAGTTTAACTAGTATTTGGGCCGATCCGGTTCAAATGTCGTGGGTTTACCCCCTCTATAGTTATTGGGCCTTCGAGGCCTTTTCCTTACTGGTCTGTCACTATCGATACCCAACAATTCTCATGGAAGACACATTCCCATTCTTAAACAAGTGTGTATGTCAACTCACCGGTGAAGACAACTTCCACTCTTGGAAGCAGTAGGTCTTGTTGGTTGTGAGTGGACTTAATCTTGAAGACTATTTCTTCGAAATAATTCACATACGTCATATGATAGATGATAAAGAAGGTATCAAAGTTATAAATCCAAAATACTACAAGTTTTCTCAACGAGATATCGCATTAGCCTCATGGCTTTTAGCTTCAATATCCACTCCAATTAGCAAGGGACTGGTTGGATGTATGGCAACAACATCCATATGGTCTAAGCTACATCAACATTTCTCATGATCATCTACAACTCGAATCATGATTCTCTATGATCGGTTGAAGGTACATATTCTCTATGAGGGAATATCTCACAGATATTCAACTTATCTGTGACAGTCCTGCTAGATGTGGACATCCAGTAGAAGAGATGCAACAGATCTCCATCATTTTAAATGGTGTCAAAGGCCAATATGATCGTGTAGTATCTGTCATTCATGCAAGTAGAAATCCTTATGATCTCGCTTCAATTAGTTCCATCCTACTTTATGCAGAGGTTCGACAGAATGAAATGCTGCGTGACAGTACCATCTCAACAACAAATGTGGTTGTCAAACGAGCCAATGATCATTCTCCTAAAACTACAACTCAAGATCCTTCTGATTATGGTCAGTCCAGACTTACAGACACTGGACAACAGCCTCAGTTGACACGAGAGTATCAAGCTCATAACATAGGTTATGGTCGTGGACGAGGAAGATGTTATGGAAACAACACCAATAAACCACAATGTCAACTATGTGGCAAATTCGGTCATCGTGTGAATAGGTGTTTTCAACGATCTAATGTGTACTTTCAAGGAGTTACGACACAACCCTCATAGATGAGTGTCAATTTAATAAGTGGTAATTGGAATGAAGAAGGTGAAGCTTCAAGGACAGGACATCACTCGGTCCAAAATCCTTTCCCATCTTCTCCGACAAACATGAGTGCACCTATACCTTCATCCATGTTTCCATCTCCTGCTTTTCTTAATCCATATATGTCACCTCCCTTTCAGTATTATGTTCCTCAATATCTTCCTATATAGCCTTCCTTATCTGTTGTACCAACTCCAATAATGCAAACTCAAGACATATCAGTTCAAGCTCATGTTGTGAATAACATTCTAGCAGCTGCTCATGTTCAGACTCATGTCGCGAATATCAATCCAGTAGCTCAGCATGTAGACAAGGCATGGTACCCAAACTCAGGTGCCACCAATCACTTTGCTCAAGGGCCACCTGCAGGTAACATCACTCAACCTTACTTTGGAACTGGTAAAGTTCAAGTTGCTAATGGTTCCTATCTAGATATAAACGACATTGACACTTTTGTGATCAATACATCGTGTAAGACTTTTTTTTATCATATAAGAGTACTTCATTTCATGCATAAATATTGTTCACATCATCTAAATTACAATCATCCTGTAAAAGAAAAGCTAGTGGGAGTAGTAAAACCCAATCATGTAATCTCACTCCCACTCTCGAATGTTTGGCAACTCAGTTAGCTCCCTCGTTCGCAGTTCGTCTAACCGTTGACCAATGTACCGATTCCAAGTTTCCTACCAATGATAGGATCTTCGAACATACCGATTCATTCCTACAATAATATGCTCTTCCTTCTAGGTGGTCCATGATTCTCGTAGTGTCCGACTCAAATATGGTGTTACGCCATCCCTGTTCGCTCGCCATTCGCGCCCATAGGAGGATCGCCTCGTCTTCCAATACATCAACGTTCCGTCGTTTTTGCCATTTGTTTGTTCCGCCAATTAGTTCACCACCTCGTTTTGCGCGAACACTCCTACCCCACTCACTCCCGTTCGACTACACCATGATGCATAACAATTTATTTTCACGTACCTCTGGTTCGGTCTGCACCAGCTTTGTGGATCCTGTTGCGTTTGATTCGGTACCACTCTTGATTTGACAATTTGGCACTCCTCGTATCCCTTCATCGTTTGTTCTATTACCTCCCACATATTTGGTCTCTTGTTTTTTAAATCCATTTTGCACATTTCCTTCCAAATGTTCCAGCACGTGGAGAGGCACAACCACTATCTTTTTTGTTTTGTCTCATGGTCCCCATTCGGTTCGTCGCGTCTCGCCCGGATCCATTCTTCCATTACCATTGGTTCTTGAATCATGATATCCGGTCCTAATATACCCATCCATACCTCTCTCGCCCATCCACACTTAATTATCAAGTGTTCAATATCTTCCCCTTATCCACATACCAGACAGCTCTGATTCACATTCATTCCCCGTCTCGTGAGATTATATATAACGGGCAACGAGTTTGTAAGTAGCTTCCAAATAAAGGTTTTCACCTTTGTCATTATCTTCATCCTCCACACATCTCGCCATATGCTCATGGGTCTGTATCCATCATGCCCCAAACCTATTACCCTCCCCGATGCGACCTATATGGCGGTGGTATAGTATTTTGACTTACACTCTTCCATCATCCGTATATGGCCAGATTACATGGTCCGGTTCGGTTTGTTCAGGTATGTGTATCTCCAGTATATGGGCTGCATCCAGAGGTGTTACTATCTCACGTATTAGATCCTCGTTCTACCTACCCGTATCACGATCGAACAGGGCCTCCACCCTCAAATTCGGGTTTTCCCTCCATCCCATAGTCGGGCCGGGTTAGAATCAAAGCTTTGTTTTGATCCATGGGTCTCGTTTGGCATTGATCGTTGCCCCATCTCCTATCATCCACAACCCTTCCCTTATCAATGTATCTCGCACTTGCAAAATGCTTGCCCATCCCCATGAGTCTCTTTCTAATTTCCGGCATCCATAAACGTTCCTCTTGGGAAGTAGATCCCTTTGAGTACCTTAACCCATAACGCATTAGGTTCCCTGTTTACTCCCTCTTCCATCTAGGTCAAGAGGGATTTGTTAAAAGTCTCCAACTCACGAAAACCTAAGCCTCCTTCTTTTGTTTTAGCCAAATTCTTCCCGTTTCCTCCAATGTATCTTTCTTTTCACGTTCGTTCTCCCCCACTAAAATCTTACTATTAACGCATTTACCTTGTTGCACCATGTCTTCGGGAGTTTAAAGGGATTCATCACATATGTTGGTATGGCGGTGATCACTGATTTGATCAACACCTCTTTCCCGGCCTGATTTGATCAACACCTCTTTAAGGCTTCTTGCTTTAGCAGCAACGAGACAGTGATTCAGAATGGCTCTGATACCATTTTAGTAAACTGAACACAATCTAGGTGAAGATGAAGAAGAAGAGTAGGAAGCTTAGAGTCTAAGCAAACTAAGCAACAGAAATAACAGAATTTCAGAACTGAAATCTTACTATTGAAATGAGTTGTTTAAACCATTACAATTGAGTCCTATTTATACTAAACAAACATAACTAGAGCTGAATACAATTACAACAACCTTGAAGCATCTATAAGCTTCTATAATCTTCTTGACATTTCTTGATAACTACAACACTAATCTTTGAAGACTTGGATTGCAACCTATTCACTTATTCATACATCCTAACATTCCCTTGAGAAGTCTCCTTTTCAAATCCAATTTGATAATCTGATACTCAATCAGAATTCTTCCTTCTGAATGCTGAATAGCTGGCTCAATCAATCTTTTAATCCATCTATATAAACTGTATACCTACAATCACTTGAAATACTCATATAACAGATTCACACATTTATCGATTCATACCTCTGATATTCACACATGATTAAAATTTTCTCAAGACAAATCTCATCCGTCACTACATATCTAACTAATAGCAGACAAGCTTCTTATACCACTATACAGAACTCTGCACTCAGCAATCATCAATACGAGATCATTGTCTCTTCAATGCATGATTCTTTCTTGTTTTTTTTAATGTACTGACAGAGAGGTTTTCACTTGCCTCTATCTTACCAGTGGAGTTGGGAGGTTTTCACTTTTCTCCATCTTTTCATCCTCAAACTCTTCTTAAAGTATCTTCAACGTTTTCTTTAAGAAGAGTTATTTTTGGATTCAAGCTCCACCCTATGTCAGTATAATCATCAGGTTATGAAACGTTTTCATTCTTGATTCTTCTTCTTGATTGGTTCTTTTCTTCTCTTTTTTTATCAGAGACAAATCAACATGTAATTGAGATCAACAACACAGAGAACCATATAGAAGATATACAGAAGGCATGAGCAGCAATCATCAGATCCATAGTGACAGATGAGATTAACATCTGAAAAAAAAATCAATCAGGATAGAATGCACAGCATATGGCTCAACGTCAGCAGATATCTGAATACAAGTATTATAAAACGATTACAATAAATAGATCATATATTGAAAAAAAAGAAACTTGAGACAAAGCACACAAGCATTACAGACAAATAAGAACTCATGATAAGACCAGAAAGATCAAATGAACAAAGATACTCATAAACAGATCTCAAGACAATATTTAGAACATCAGACTTACTCAACATCTGAAGCCATATCTTTCCCCCTTTCATTCTCAATAGACATCTTAGAATCACATGATGAGGAGGTTAGTTCTTCAAATGATATAACTCCCAGTTTCTTTCTGAATGGAAGAAATTGTTTCGCTATAATTGGTTTTGTTAAATTGTTTGCAATCTGATCGGATGCAGGCACAAAATTCACTATGACTTGTCCTGTTTGAACCTTTTCCCTGATAAAGCACCGATCAAGCTTCACATGTTTCATTTTTGAGTGGTGAATGGGGTTCTCCGTCAATGCCAAAACTCTTGTATTGTCACTCTAAATAACATGAATTGAGTGAGTTTAATACCAAGCTCAAATAGAAGAGATCTTACCCACATAACCTCACAAACAGCATTTGCAATAGCTCTATACTCTGTTTCTGCTGACGATCTGGAAATAAATGTTTACTTCTTAGAACTCCATACAATTTGATTCCCATTTAGAAGCAGATCGTGACAAGAAACTGACTTGCGATCAGCTAGATCACTTGCCCAATCCGCATCAGCATAGGAAACTAACACCACATCAAATGTAACTATAGGGTTAGCACGAAAGAGCAGACTATGATCTATTGTTCCCTTAGGATATATCAGAATACGAACAACAACCTTCTAGTGACAAATGGAAGGATGTTGCATATACTGGCTCATCTTATTAACAGCAAAATGTATGTCAAGTCTGG
The DNA here is from genome assembly GCA_946814005.1 of Chamaenerion angustifolium. NCBI lineage: Eukaryota > Viridiplantae > Streptophyta > Magnoliopsida > Myrtales > Onagraceae > Chamaenerion > Chamaenerion angustifolium. The sequence continues at coordinate 22,376,321 of OX328272.1, forward strand.
CAACACAAACTTGTTGTAAAGCACCTATGATACTTCTATATAAATGTTCATCAGCAGGGGGAGAATCACTTTGAAGTTCACTTATCTTTGTAAGAAAGTTTCCGGACATTGGAGTAGGTAATGGTGACGCATCCATCAAGCCAGTTTTATGCAGAAGTTCAATAATGTATTTCCTTTGTCCCAGAATTAAACTATCCTCCGTAACCTGCACATCCATTCCTAAAAAGTTGTTAAGCGAACCAAGATCTTTCAGTTTGAATTCATTGTTAATAGTTGAAATGACAAATTCAATAGAATCTACATCACTACCTGTAATAACTATATCATCAACATATACTAAAAGAAATACCATACCTGCATCAGTTTTCTTGATAAAAAGACAATTATCAGCTAAAGACACCGAGAATTGCAGAGTCTGAACCATAAACCCTTTGAGTCACTCAAACCAAGCCCGAGGAGCTTTCTTCAGTCCATGTAAAGCTTTATTTAATTTGCACACAAGTACATTACCTTGATCATCAGTCTTCTCAAAGCCAGGTGGTTGATTCATGTAAACATTCTCAAGTAACTCACCATGTAAAAAAGCATTGTTTACATCAACTTGTCTAAGCTGCCATTTGTGTGTGAATGCACGAGTTAAAATAATTCGTACCGTAGGAGCTTTGACCACTGCACTAAACGTATCCTGAAAGTCGAACCCTGCCTTTTGTGAAAATCCCTTGGCAACCAGACGAGCTTTGTACCTCGCAATTGAGCCATATGCATTCTTCTTGATTTTAAAAAGCCAATTGCAGTCTATTGGAATTCTACCAGCAGGTAACTTGACAAGAGACCATGTATTGTTCATATCCAAGGCATGAAGCTCATCCTTAATGGCAGAGGCCTATTATAAATGTTGCATTGCAGTATGCACATAACCTGGAGCAGTGTTAGTGAAATCTGTAGAAGACACCATCGAAGTTGATAAGGCATTTAAATTCTTTGATTTCGACCTAGTCTGCATAGAATGAGTATTATATCTGGATTTATTACGAGAAGCATGAACACGAGATGAAATTGACACAACATCATGAGAAATATCTGTCACAGTTGGCTCTGTAGGTAACATTGATGCATGTTGATCATTCCTCATCCGAACAAGCAGAGTATCAGACAAACCATACCTAATAACATCTATATCATTCTCTCGATTGTCCTCAGCAGAAGTAACAACATTATCAGAAGGAAAAGATGTAACCTAAACATTAACCTGATCTTCTTGAGAAGATTCAGTGTTAACTGGAGAAGACTCAACAGGAGAAGTAGTGTCATATCTTGTGTGACTGTCGGATGTCTGTATCAACGGATGGACCTGATCTGCAACATGTAAGTTATCTATATTAGCATCAATAGGATCACATATTGAGGAATTAAATGGGAGAAAGAAAGGCATTGAAGTAGCTGTATTTTTAACTGCTCCTGACTGCATGAATGAACCTGTTTTCACTGAAAAAGGAAAAACAACTTCATTAAACTTGACATGTCTTGAAATGTATACTTTACCAGATGCATCCATACACCTATAGACATGCTGATTCGCACATGACCCTAGAAACACACACGGTGTGGATCTATAATCTAGTTTATGTTTGTTGAAGGGTCTACTAAATGGATAGCACACACATCCAAATACACGTAAGAATGCATAGGCAGGAGTTTTACAAAAGAGTTTCTCATGAGGAGATATACTACCCAGCACCTTAGAAGGTAATCTGTTAATCAGAAATACAGAAGTGAAAAAAGCACCAGTCCAGTATTGCATAGGTAAAGAGGCTTGATTAAGCAATGTGAGACCCATCTCCACAATCTGTCTGTGTTTACATTTGACTATGCCATTTTGTTCCGACGTGTAAGGGCAGGTGAGACGATGATTAATGCCATACTGAATAAACATAGAAGACAAGGCTTTGAACTCGCCACCACCATCAATCTGTACAGACTTGATTGTGAATCCCAATTGTGTTTCCACAGCCTTTATAAATTGAGGAAATATCACAGACACATCATTCTTGTTTTTCAAAAAATAAATCCAGGTGTATCTTCAAAACATATCAACAATACTAAGATAGTACCTGTTTCCATTGAAGAATACTGGGGCAGGTCCCAACAAGTCCATCTCAAGTAGTTCAAGAGGAAAATGATAATCCGTCTGAGAAGCATTGAACGACATTTTGCAGCTCTTTCAAATGGCACAGGCATTGCACATAGGAATCTGAGAAGATAGATGCAAATTGGATTGTTTAATAACAATGGACATAATGTTTTAAGATGGATTACCCAGACGTTGATGAAGAGTCATGGGAGAAAGTTTCAGTTGAACAACATTGCATACAACATCTTTATTAATACTGAGATCATTATTATCCATACAAGAACTAACAAAACAGACATTGCTCTTATTATTACTGACATGCAACAAAGACTTATCAAGATTACTGAAATCTAGTTTGTATAATCATGCACATTCAGATCCACGTAGCAACACCTGATGACTTCGAGAATCTTTCACTACACAGTGAGTATCATGAAACTCAAAATATACTTTGTTATCCTTGGTAAACTGTGACAAAGAAACCAAGTTCTTAGTGATCTGAGGAATGTGTAGCAGATTATGTAAAATCAAAGGTTTGGAAGCTGTATTTATAACTGATGTACCAATGCTAGTAATATGTAAGAAATTACCATTGACAACCTGAACCTTACCATAACCAGAATAGGATTGCGCACTAGCAGGAGCTTCATGGGATAAGTGGTTTGTGGCACCGGAGTATGGATACGAGGCCTTGTCCATAGTGTTGGAGCCTCCTACAGATGCCGTGGTGAGATTAAGTTGATGCGAATTGTCCATTGCAGATGAAGAATTTGTAGACTGCAGTGGTGCTGAGGGAAGGCTTGCGTTGAAAGGTAGAGAAGGACAACATAATTTGTTATTCGGTATAGGCAGTTGCTGGATGTTATTGTTTGGCAAATTGTAGGGAGACATGACTGAATAAGATGGATGTAGAGATGGATAAAAGATAGGAGGAGGAATACGCAGATTGATCAAGGTAGTGGGATATGCAGAGCCATAAGACTGAAATGGATTAACAGATGTCATTGAAGGACCAGGTATAACAGCTGGGGGTACTGAGTTAAAGGAATGAGAGATTGCCTGATTGTAAGCTGATTAGGGAGCTGATTTAGAGACAGAAGAAGAAGCCGAATTGGCATATGACATGGAGTCATCATCCTGCCAGTGAACTGTTGAGAGATTTGCACTGAAGTTGTCATTAGACTGCGCAGTTACTCCTTGAAAGCTTGTGTTAAATCTCTAAGTGGCCGAACTTCCCACAAAGTTGACATTGAGGCTTGTTGCTCCCATAGCCTCGACCTCTACCTCTTCCTCGACCATAGGCAGCTGAATTTGATTGATACTCATATGTATTTGTCTTCTGGATAGACTATCATGTATCGACAGAGCTGCTTTGTATAGAATCATCTGCAGACTTGATGTTCTGATATGAGCTTTTGACAGCAACATTTGCAGTAGCAAGCGAGGTATCAAACAACAATTCTCTCTGTTTAGCCTCAGCATCCAACAACTCAGACGATATAGAAGACAAATCGTATGGATTCCTACTCGCATGGATTACAGCAACCACACTATCAAACGGACCTTTGACCCCGTTTAAGATTACCGAGATCTGCTTCATTTCCTCGATAGGATGGCCACAACTTGCCAAGCTATCACTGGTGAGTTGAATCTCAGTTAAGTACTCTCTCATTGATTGATTTAGCAATTTTCTGACCTTCAACCTATCATAAAGACTCATGATGCGTGTACTTGATAAGGATGAGAAATTCTGATGAAGTTTGTTCCATATAGAAGCTGCTGTCATACAGCCTACAAGGCCTTTACTAATTGGCGAAGCAATTGAAGCAAGGAACCAGGAAGCAAGTGATGAATCTTGTTGGTAGTACTTAGGAAAATCAGGATTCGGTACCTTGTTGCCTTCGTCATCGTCAATCAGTCACAGTATTTGAAGAGTACCGAATAAGTAGCCTTCTCGATTGAGTCCTCGAACTGCTAATAGCACTTGATGCTTCCATCCATGAAAATTGTCTTCACCGGTTAATTGTCAGATCCTCTTGTTGAAGAAAGCTGGAATGTATTCATCCATGGATGTCGAGAGTTGCAGAGAACGCGGATATGAAAAATAGAGTGCTGCGATAGAGAACTCACCAGAATTCTTTGAGCAGCGACGATACAGTGATTCAGAATGGATCTGATACAATTTTAGTAAACTAAACACAATCTAGGTGAAGATGAAGAAGAGATGAAGAAGAAGAGTAGGAAGCTCAGAGTCTAAGCAAACTAAGCAACAAAAATAACAGAATTTCATAACTGAAATCTTACTATTGAAATGAGTTGTTTAAACCATTACAATTGAATCATATTTATACTAAACAAACATAACTACTAACTAGGGCATAATACAATTACAACAACCTTGAAGCATCTATAAACTTCTATAAGATTCTATAATCTTCTTGACATTTCTTGATAACTACGGCACTAATATTTGAAGACTTGGATTGCAAGCTATTCACTTATTCATACATCCTGACAATCCTTGCCTTAGTCCCCTTGTAGGTTTTATGTACTGTGTTCTCTCCCCGTTCACAAGAACCTGGTAGATTGGCGTTGTTATACATGCCCGCATCCATTCGATCCATTTCTCCCCAAAACCTCTATTTTCTAGGCTCCTTAGAAAAAAGTTCCATTCCACCCGATTGTACACGTTTTGCTTGTCTAATTTCAGCGCACACTCCACCTTGGTTGCGGAATTTCGAACTCTCAGATGACGGAACACCTCATACGCTACCATGATGTTGTCTTGTATAAGTCTACCAGCCACAAAAACACTTTGAAACGGGGTTATCAAGTCGGTTAGAGACTCTTTAACCCTGTTCAATAGCACTTTTGATATCGCCTTGTACGAGAAATTACACAGGCTAATAGGTCTATAATCAGACGCACAGTTCGGGGACGGTACTTTTGGGATAAGGGTTTTGTCTATTTGGGTAAGGGAGTTTGGGAACGTACCTATTTTAAGGAAGGATTTGACCGCGGTGAAGACATCTGCACCCACGATCCCCCAAGTTCCTTTGATAGAATACCCCCGGAAAACCAGTCAGCCCCGATGCCCTCGATCCGCCCATCTGGAACACCACTGTTTTGACCTCTTCCATAGTGACCACCCTACTCAGGTCCACGATCATCTCATCCGTTATCTGTTTTGGCACACAGTGCAGGATCTCCTCGTCTATGTCAGTGTTTTCAGTCTCAAACACCTTATTGAAATTCCCCTAAATTTCCCGATTGATTTGCTGCTCTTCTATGATCCATATCCCATTCTTATTCTGTATTCGAGAGATCTAGTTTCGCCGTCTTCTTGAGTTCGTTGTCAAGTGGAAAAATGTTGTGTTCCGATCACCCATGTTGATCCATTTGACCCTTGACCTTTGCTTCTAGTATATCTCCTATTTTTTCCACAACGCTCTGATTTTCGCTTTTAACATAGTTTCCTCCACTTTCCTCGCCTATGTGGGAGTGGTTTTCCCTATATCTCTCAACCGGTCCTTCGCCTTCCTCATTTCGACCATGTTGTTACCAGATCTATCTTTGCTCCATGTCATCAGGTTGCGCCTACATTGTCCCAGATTTGGCCATAGGTTGCTCCCCCATCTTATTTGTGTCCCCCATGCCGATTGGATTACCCCTTTGCACTTGGGGTTTTCCATCCACATCTCCTCAAATCGAAAACCCCGTATTCGTTTCCTCATTCACTCCTCATACATTAATATTACTGGAGAATGATCTGATCCCACCGCTACTTCATTACAACATTGAGCACGAGGGAATTTTTCCGCCCATTTGACATTCACTAGCATTCGATCTAGCCTCTCATACACCCTTTCCAACCCCCGCATGTTGTTACACCATGTAAATCTTTGGCCTTTCTATCCCATATCCTCCATACCAATGTCATCTATGAATTGTTTGAAACTATCCACTTGTCTTTGTGATTTTTTCATTCCTCCTTCCTTTTCGTGGTGGTGTGTTATGGGATTGAAGTCCCCCAGACATATCCATGCATCGTTTTGTCCCCGTTTGATCCCTCTTATCGTGTCCCAGTTTGGGTTTCTCCTTCCCTCATCTGTGTCTGCGTGGACCCATGTCATATATATCTGATCCCGCGTGCCTATGATTTTTACCCTCGTATCGAGTATGTTCAAACCCTCACTTAATACATGTATCTTGTTTCCTTTCTTCCACAATAGAGCTATTCCACCTGATATGCCTCTTGGTTCAACATAATATGCATGTTCCATTCCAAGTTGCACTCTTATCCGCTCATAGAAGGTACTTCCGTTATTTGTTTCGATTAGACATATCCTCTCCGGATTGTACCTCCCCTTGAGGTCTTTCAATTGTCAAACTGTCAAGGTAGACCCCATACCATGACAGTTCCAAACGAGTGTACTCATTGTGACCCTGTGGCTGTGTTGGGACAACCACCAAAACCCTTTTATTCGCTCATGTCACCTCCACCTGTCATTCCATCCCCATCCTCGTTCTCTAACAAATTCTTCCTCAGGATTTCTCTTCATTTTTTTTCTTTGATTTGTTTCAATCTGAGTTGCTTCCTACCACGCGCCTTTCCATTCATTTTTCCTCTTATTCCCACTTGTATTTCCTTCTCATTATTTTTCATTCATTTTCGGTTCCCTTCCTTATCCTTTTCCTCCCTCGTTTGCTTGAGCGTCATCTTATCAAGGTAAGGGATTAACCCCGTTTCTTGCCCCCTGTTTCCACCTCTTGAGCGTCTAAGACTTAAGTACTGCATAATTTGTTATATACTCCGCAAATAACTAAAAATCTTGTCTCCGTGTCTCAGTTTACCAAGGATAACCAAGTGTATTTGATTTTCATCCAACCTACTGCATGTTTAACGATGCTATCTCTCAGGAAGTTCTGCTCAGTGGTCATGAACATGATGGTCTTTACAAACTTGATTTTCATAAGATTGTAGATAAAATTGGAAGTAGGAATAAGGTGTTTCATAGGTCTACCAATATGGTATGTAATGACGATGGTTTACATGATAATAACATAAATGAATTGGGTGCAAACATGTCTTGCTTATCTAGTCAATTGAAAGTATATTATGTTGTTCTTCATCAAAGGCTAGGACATCCTTCTTCTCAAGTTATGTCTCTAATAATCAAAGATGAAAACCTGTCTGTTACACCTGATCTAGATAAGTGCATTGCTTGTGCAATAGGCAAGAATTGCAAACTTCTTTTTTCTACATCAACTTAGGTTTATAACAACCCTCTTGAACTAATTGACATGGACCTTTGGGGTCCAGCACCTGTCACATCTAATGGATGTATCTATTACATTAGTATTGTTGATGTGTGTACTCGGTATACATGGACTTATTTTTTACACAAAAAGAGTGACGTGACTTGTGTTTTCCCTCAGTTTCATAAATTGGCTGAAAATCAAATTGGATGTACCCTAAAGGTTGTCCAAACCGATGGTGGAGGAGGGTTCAATCTCTTGATTCATATCTATCACAACATGGGTGATACATCGTGTTACATGTCCATATACATCTGAACAGAACTGGATTGTTGAAACAAAACACAAACACATTGTTGAAATGGGTTTAACATTAATGAAACAAACCCATTTGAACAATGTGCCTGTGTTTTGTTTCAACAATCCTGTTAAGTTAAGATGTATATGGACATGTAACACGATGTAGCATCCAATGTTGTGATAGATATGAATCAAGAGCTTGAACCCTCCTCCACCATCGGTTTGGACAACCTTTATGAAACTGAGGGAAAACACGAGCCACACTACAAGAATTTGTGGCAACAACGACGATTGTTTCGTGTTGACATTAATTTTTGATGTTAAATATATGTTTAATATGTAGGCCTTAACAGTTGCGGTTATTATAAGTAAATGGGCACAACTTTTATTTCCACCATCATAAGTAACTTTTAGTGATAACGTTTACCGTCACTTTAAATTTCAAATGGATAAATGTGTAATGTCAACCTGTTTTTGAGAGTACATGACTCCATCAGTGGCAGTTTATGTTTCTATTGTAAATGTGCTTATTCAAAGGCTGTATACTTCTGTTGTTAATATATATCCAACAGCAACGACTGTCTCATGTAAATGATGGTCATTTGTGATGAAAACATGATTCCCGTTAAAATGAATGTGTAATGTCGACCAACACTTGATGTTAAATGACTCCACCAGTAACAGATGACTTGTCCATTGTAAATGTACATATTTAAATGCGCAAATTTTTTCTCGTAAATATAGCTATAACATCAACGGATTTATGCTAGAAGAAATAAATGTTGTCGTCGTTAAAATATAAGTACCAGAAATATGTAATAATAGGTTTGCGTGTGAATATATTGTCGACATTAGTATAGTCAATCAGTGACGACTATTGTTGTTGTAAAATAGTATATTTAGTGTCGACTATTGTTGCTAAAAAAATTCAAATTTTTGAAAAGCATTCACGCTTTTTTCGCCTCACCTTCACCCTCACCCTCACGTTATTTCACAGAACTTCAACCTACAAGCTGCTGAAAAACCGAAGCTCGAGCTTATCAGTTAACTGAGCTTGATGTGGAAGAAGAACTTACACAGAAGAAGCTTAGGGATGAAGAAAGAAGATGAAAACAGAATAACAGAAATACCAGGCTTGAGCTCTTTACTTTTCATTCAAGTTAATCAAGTAATCCACATATCAATCCTATTTATACTAATCCTATAACCAGATATCTATACAATACTAGATCTTTTAACATTCTAGCAACTTCTAGCTTAATCTCAAGCATTCTTGAACCATACGGCATAATGCCTTACATAACAAGTAACAACACTATACATGTATCCTAACATTCCCTTGAGAAGTTTTTTTTTCTTCTATTGAAAACACGAATAGAACATCTTCATCAAGTGGTTGCCATATCTAACAACATTCAGATTTATCTACTTCTGTTGTCTGCACCACTTTACAATTCCATTCCTTTTAATTACCATCTATGTCCATTGAACACCTGTATACAAAGTAACACTCCAGCAGCAATTATCATCCTTATTGAGATTTCAGCTCATCTATTCCTCATACCAGATAACCATTCTTTACAAGACGAGCCTCAAGAATAATCATTATGACAGCTAAACAATTTCCAATCAACAGTCCTTATATCAATCTTTCCACTTCTGAGATAATGATCACATGTATGAGAATAGAAATTCAGTTTTCACAATTTATTTTCTTTTTTCTTTTCAGTTGCAACACTGATTTGCAATTCAAATATTTTTTTCTCATACTTACTAACAGAGAGGTTTCCTTTTTCCTTTATCTTCCCAATGAAGTGAGAGGTTTTAATTTTCCTCCATATTTTCATCCTCAAAAGATACTCAAAGTGGCTTGAATGTTTTCTTCAAGGAGTGTTATTTTGGATTCAAACTTCACCCTATGTCAGTTTATAATATGTGAAAACCATCCTATTCAAACACATGTGGTCATTATCAATCAGAAAGAAACGAACCAAGAAAAGGAACAAGAAGATTCAACAGATTAGCTGAATCACATTGATACCCAAGGCTCTAATCCGAAAAGAAAACATCATCAAGACAAGAAACAGCTGTGAGAAAGCTACAAGGATAATAACTACCACCAGTATATCCAGGTGTAGACAGAGTTCTAGTAAACACAGAAGAAACAAAACAGAAAGAATTGAAAGCAATACATACCAACAGAAGACAAACCTCTGAATAATGAAAAGACTGATAAACCACAAAAAAACTAGAAGCAGAGCAGAAAAGATAACAAACTAACATAACAGAATGTTAAGCTACATGAACAAACATTTAACCACAATCTATCTAAACAGCTCAAGAACTGAAACACAAACATACAAAACCCAACCTATCATAAAAACTCAGAACAAAAAAAAACTCACTCATTATCAGAAACATTTTCCAGATCATCATCTTCAGTAATGTCCGCATCTCCATACATAGAGGAACAAGATAACTCCTTGAAGGACATCACTCCAAGTTTCCTTCTAAATGGAACAAAGGGCTTTGCAGTAATGGGTTTAGTTAATATGTCATCTAACTGATCTGATGCAGGTACAAAGTTCACCACAACTTGACCATTCTAAACTTTTTCGCGAACAAAACACAAATCAATTTCAACATGTTTCATCTTAGAATGATGAATGGTATTTCCAGTTAAAGAAACAACTCCTGTATTATCACTCCATATAATAGGTACAAATGTCAACTTAACATCTAATTCTGATAACAGAGAAGTAACCCACATTACCTCACATACCGCATTTACATAGCCCTGTACTCCGCTTCAGCTGATGATCTAGATATCACATGTTGTTTCTTTGAACTCCACACAATCGGATTACCATTAAGTAACATATAATGACCAGAAACTGATTTTTGATCTACCACACTACCCCAATCAGCATCTGCATATGATACTAAAGTAACATCTGATGAAGCCACAAAATTTGATCTAAACAACAAACCATGATCTATCATACCTTTAAGATAACGTAACACACGAAGCACTGCTTTCCAATGACACACAGATGGTTGTTGCGTGTATTGCCTCAGTTTATTGACTGCAAAATGGATATCAGGTCTTGTTATGCTGACATGCTGCAACGCTCCACCTACACTCCTATATAGATGTTCATCAGCAGGGGGTGACTGATCATGTAATTCAGCAAGCTTTGTCAGGAATGGATGTGCAGGTAGGTGATGATTGCTTGCTATTAGGGCAAAAGAAGTATATCAATGAGCTGCTCTTGAAGGTTGGATTGGCAAATGCTACTGCCTTACCAACTCCTATGTCTGGTAATTTCTTATGCAAAACTGGTTCTTCCAATACATCTTCAGTTCTTACTGATGTTACTTTATACCGAAGTAGTATATTAGCTTTACAACATGTATGTATTACTCGTCCTGACATTCACTTTGTAGTCAACAAAGTTAGTTTATGCACCAACCATCCTTGTGTCACTAGAAACATGTACTTATAATTCCGAGGTATCTTAAAGGGACTATCAGTCATGGTCTTCAATTTCGATGTACTCCCGCGTATTCTTTTGAGGTATCAATTCTTTCTTTTGTCGATGCTGATTGGGGGAATGATACTCCTGATCGTAAATATGTGTCTCGTCATTACTTGTTACTAAATGATAATCCTATAGTTTGTAGTTCGAATTTTTTTTTATTATATCTCGTTCTAGTTCAGAATCTGAATACAGGGCTGTTGTAAATGTTGTGTGTGAAGTTTTATGGGTCGTGTCTCTTTTATCCGAACTTGGTATACATTTGTCATCTATTCCTATTATTTGGTGTGATAACACAGGTGCTATGGCATTGACCGAAAATCCAATTCAACATTTCAAAATGAAGCATTTTGAACTTGATTTGTGTTTTGTTCGAGAAAAGGTTCAAAGTGGACAGGTCATTGTCAATTTTGTTCCTGCATCAGAGCAAGTGGCTGACATTTTGACTAAGCCTCTTACGGAAAAGTCGTTTCTTCAATTGCGCAATAAACTTGGTGTTATGAAGTTTGAAGATATGCAATGTCATAGTATGTCTTCTGAATCTCATGAGTCAGAATCTGATTGTGAGTGATCTTGCTTCTTCAGTTCCCGTTGTGACAGTGTTAAACATGAGATGGTAATTCTCTAGTGACTATGTCTCTTGATCTTGCTTCTTTGTTGATCTTTGATTTGACCAATGTCTTACATGTTTGATGGCCTATGTATCTCCTTCATTTCTGGTATGGAGTTTTATATTGTCACTCAGTATTGTGTTGATATAATCTTTCTTATTTCTTTGGTTTATTGTGATCAACAAGAGTGGTTTCTTCCGCATAGACTAATTTTGGTCAGTTCTATATACATTCCTCATCTCCAAAACTTAGTTTACTGAATTCATTGTTGGCATAGGGTGAAGCTTAGGTTCCAAAAACAATCTTTAGAGTGAAAACGTCAAGCTACTCTGTAAAGGTTTGAGGACAGTAAGATGGAGACTCAAATCTCTTAACTTCACTAGTAAGATAGAAGCACTGAAACATCTCTCTCAGCAAAAGGAAAAATGGTAAAAATAAAATGAATGAAAAAACAAGAAAAGAAAAGAAAAAAATAGAATATCAAACATGAATAAGCAGTTGAGTTTTCAGGAGATTGTGTAAGAATTGTACTTGAACAATGACTGGATTTTTTATGTGTAGTGAAAGGTGTCTTTTGTGATATCATGATATGCTAAGTTATAAGATTGATTAAGTTAGACCAGTCTGAGGTACAATGATTACCCATGCTTCAGAAATTGTGGATGTGGTGCTGAGCTAAAAAAACTGTGTAAAGGCTTGGTTTGTGTTTTCCTGATTAAATTAGATTGACGGGTGAGTCTTCATAAGACGAGTATGTTTGATTGCCTTTTGTGTTAAGGAAATCTATACTGGTTCATAAATATTGAAAGAGTTAGAGAAAAGAAAAGAACGTCAAAGAGGAATGTTAGGATGTATAGATCAATAGACAAGTACACTCTCGGTTCAGGTTCAAGCATTCATCACAACAGTACTCAAGAAGGAAGATTGCTACAAAAATAATGTTGATGATGTAGTATGTTCAAGAACATTTTAGAAGGTTGTAGTATGTTCAAGAACATCCTGGAAGATTCTCTCTAAATTGCACATTGCCATGGGTAATTGCAACTCCATTTTCAACAGATCTGACATATGCAACTCCTAGACCATAGAACTCTGAATGTGTTGGTCATGTCTATCACTGCTTTGCATACATGTTTGGGCAGTAATCCCACAGACAGTATACAATGCATGAGAACATGGTAGTTATGACTTTTCAAACCGATCAATTTTTTGTCATTCAATTTCACACAACATGAAATGTTGGATGATTAACCACTAAACGGTCTCAAGTTCTTAAGGAAATCATAGAGCTTCATCTTGTGCTTCTTTGAATGGGAAAAGCAAGCCGGTGATAACACCAATTTTGTTCCTCTGGAAAGGATGCAACAACGTTCATATGCCTAAAGACGACAAGTCTAGTCGAGCATTATGATTGTCATTGCTTTTACCGGCAACGCCTAATAACATCCTAATTAGGTTATCACACACGTTTTTCTAAATGTGCATCACATCCAAGTTATAAGGAATTATTAGGTGCTTTCAATATGGTAATTGGAATTAGATGTTTTGTTTTTGAATTCCAGTAGCTGAGTCAATTCCTACATTCATGAGTGTTTTAGTCTTACCAAACATTACTGGACCAAGGTACTCCATCTGTTATAACACTTCATCTCCCGGTAGTCTTTTTGGGGCTATCCGCAACTCCTATTTCTATCGAACGAGCTGTGGTTTCTTGTCTATGGGTGATCGGTGGGCAGGAATCGCCTGTTCCCCATGAAAGAACATTTCCTCCCATTCTCTAGTCGACAATAATCGGTGTCCATTTAACATATAGCACATGCTAAATTACCATAACTAGCCCAATCAGACAAGTTTGCATAAGAAGGGAGGTTATTAATTGTCCAAAGCACGACCTCGCGCATTTGAAAGTTTTCTTTATTGTCTGCATCATATGTCAACACACCATTTGACCACAACTGGCCACATACTATATGGGTGGCTTTTATCACTGTACATATCAAACACATTTGTAGCTAATCGAGGTCTCACATTGCGTGGCTCTTCCCCAAAGGCAGGTAGTACTCTGTCCAGTTTCCTCCAAGCGTCTATATCAGCAGGATGGCGTAGTATACTACCCTTTACTCAGCGTGTATGGTACCAGGTCATAGAAGAAGTTGTTTTGGGGGAAATGAAGCATTTTTTCACCCTTTAAGTGAGTGGAAAATATCAAAGTACTTTAACTGGTAGTTTCCCACCCTTTCGCTCCAATTACTCTTGAATATCCAATCCTCTAGCTTTGTGTCGAGCATTGATCCATGTTGATTCACCACACGTTGTACACACATCGAAATTTGCATACTCAATTCTAAATAAAATATATTCATTTACACAAGCATGTATCATCTGTTAGTCCAACCCTAACCCTGATATAAATTTCTTTACTTCATAGTAAGACTTAGGTAAAGTGTTCCCGAGAGGTTGAATTCCTCAAGGTATACATTACATCTTCGTATTCCTACCCATGATCCACCCATGTAGTGTAAGTTGGTAGTATTCCAAATTTTTCAAGATGCAACTTAACAATACTTTTTCCCAATAAGAAAGCACCAACACAACTAGTGCAAGGACAGTGAATTTTACCATCCCAACCTGAACGAGAGTATGCAAAGTCCAAAACAAAGGTACCCCTGCATATAAAGTTCAACTAAATTAGAACAAAAGAAGCTACCATCCTACTCAACACACATTGGCAAATCACAAACAACGTTTTGAATTACTCGATTAAAAAATACAGCATTGCAGTCCTAGTTAATCAAACAATTGAAAACATGAATTAAAGTTAGTTGAAAATCTGTTGTTGACACTCCAATTCAATCAGTTGATAACGTAGGTTTTCGAAGGCAATATGCATTAGAATAAACATTGTGTCAAACACCATGGTGAATGAATCAGTTGTTTCAACATACATTTGATCACACACTCTGTAGGGAACAAAACTGAATCAAAGACAACAGTGTTCCCTTAGGAATGCATACTTTTCGCCACTAAGCAAATTTTATCACAAATAACTCCAAAAAGTGGAGTAACTCATCTTTGAAAAATAATCAGTTTTGCGACTTAGCAGTAGAACTAATTCCCGTTTCTGAAATACTCAATCTGCTGCAGGAATAAGAACTCTCCATTATGGAATGCGTTAAAAGGTAGGAATTTGGTTGTCACAAGCTCATGAAAAGACAATTCACAATGTCAATTGAGTAACAACTAAATGCTCATGCCAGCTTACCTTAGGGAAAATAAGATCCACGATACGATAGACGAATAGATCAATGACTGGGCAGGGACAATTCCAACGTCAGTGTTGATTGTTGTTGTAGTGTGGGAGTTGATCTGCAATGGAGTCGATTGTTTTGAACGTATGAGGTGTTCCTCCAAAGGATCTGCTCTCCACTGGGAAGATTTTGGACTCTGCTTTGGTTTACTAAAAAAACCGATATGTTCTGTTAGTTAATTTGTGTGTTTACAATATAGTGACGACAATGGAAATATTACATACGGAGTTACATCAACGCTGTTAACAAATATATTACATCAGCAAATATTGCTAGTAAAACATTGGTTATGCACTATCATGTTCTTGTATAATTGATTATCTATATTACCCTGAGATAGGTATTTGACACATGGACTTTTTCGGCCAAGACATATTGTTACGGCAAGAGTACACAGTACAAAAGGGTTTGAGCGATGAAAAATGTGTTGACACCAAAAATGGTTTACTCTTACGTAATAAAGTTACGCAACTGAATAACAAAAGTTGTTGTATCAGATGCACCTACTGACGTGTGGATCCACTTTGTAGGTCCTAGCAGATAGGGTCAAAGTACTTGAGTGTACATCTGCTATGTCGGGTGAAGTTTTTAGTGTCAAGTAGGATTGTTTCAAAGGGGACAACTGTCCCCCAACAAATTACCATGTTGATCTTATTTTCCACGATAAGTTTAAAGAATGAAAGAGTATTTTTAATTTTAGTTATTTATTTAATTAGACAACATATTGTCGCTTAGTTAGAGGTGATAATTGTTGGATCTTGATACTTTAGATCCAATACGGATCTCCAATATTCCACAAAGCCTTAAGGAAGGAAATGTTTAGTTGGCGTTGATGTTTCGTCTCTGATGCAAAGTTAGTGCTAAGCTCTGAGAGCAATGTACAAACAATATAGGGATTCATGAATGTTTTTTTATACGTGTTAGTGAAAAAAATGGATTATATTTAGTAGGGAAGTTAATCCATTGAATGGGTTAACTCATTAGTGTCGTTAATATGCTTTTGAGCAGTGGAAGATAACCGTGGTAACTTCTGACCGCTCCTGAAATGATAAGATGCGAAATCAACCAGGCCAGTGGGATTCTATCATCTAGAGCTGTGACAAGATGACATATAAGGAGGCATATTCTGATGACAAATGATTCCTTAGGAGGCGTCAAGTATGAATAAGAGCTCTTTCCATTCTAGTTTACTGTCAGAGCTTCTTAGGAGGCAAATCCTGACCTTTAACTTACATGAAGGCAAAGTTTCATTATATAGGGATTCATGTCAATGAATCTTGGGTTAATATACTCAATGGTTATGTGTCTTTCGCTACAAGAATCGTGTTCAACAACCACGAACATGATTTGTTGTCATATCGAAGTTGTGGTTAAACATATTCCATAGATACGGAAAAATATTTTGTAATAATAGACCATATTCAATTTCGTCAAAATGACCATAGATGAAACCTTGTTATAGTCATTACGTTTGTCGCAGCAATTTGTCTAAACCCCGAAAAAACTCGTGCCAAGTAGTTATCCAAAGTTAATACTTATAATCAGCAACAACATAATGTGTTCAAGATAAAATAGTTTTATAGTAACAACATATGTTGATGCAATTGATGTGTGAATTGTGTCGATGTTATATTATAGGTGATACTACATTTGTCATTACCAAATCAGATACGAACACGTTAAACTGTTCATTACAGAAATGGTTTTACCAGAAATTCAATTCGTTGAAAAAGTTCATTCCTTACTCATTATACCCTCCTTGATAATGCAGTAAACCGTGAAGAGAATAGAATTTCAAAGATTCAGCATTTTCAGTTGGTTCTCCTGTAGGTAGTTCAGCAGTTTGTAAGTCTGCATAATCGCAACACAACCAAAATTGAAGAGGTAAACTCTTATTTTGTGTTTTTTTCTTCGGTTGAGTTGCCGAATTGTTTGGGCTGCAGCTTCTGCAAGTTCAATTACTATCGAGCTTATAGAATTCCATACTTAGAACATGAGAAATGTTGGAGACGATTTATTAAGAGTCGTTAGTTAATTCAATAACACTATTTGAACACCCTACTTGATGTAAGATAAGATCAGGTGTGGACATGCTTAAAGAAGCTCGAAACAACAGTTGGTAGAGGATGACGCATCTGAAGGACCCTGTTACGGGACTCTTGGATGTGGATACCTAACTTCCAAATACATTGACCATTAGTTTAGGGTTTTACTTCTTTTAGGATAAGAAGCTAGGGTGGCCGAAATTAGAGGATAATCGACCTTTTTACAAACTTGTGTGCTAGCCACATTGTTCTTCTTGTTCGTTGAATGAGAAATTGATTGTTGGTGTGTCATATCCGGCAATTGAATCTTGGTGCGTCATATCCAAGGTTCAAGCTTTGGAATCTTCGAGTGCGTCATATCTTGGAGAATCCATTGTGGAGGTATCAAGGGCTTGTCGCTGCCTTTGTGTGATCCAATCGATCCATCATTCATCCATCATCTATCCTCGTATATTCTGGTCTCGGCAGACTCGTATCCAGGAGGACCGACCTTACCAAATTGGTCTAGAAGACGGAATACATATCGGAATTCGACGAGCCCACCCATTCCAGAAAGAGGACTCAATTATCTGAGACTTTAGTATTCATCACTCGGATCAATTCGGAGCAGAGCATCGCGTAAAAGGGAACCCTTTACAGAGTCTGAATTCTGACAGCAATATTACGAGCCTTGGGAGAATCGTATCACCACCTACCCTCGAAAGTGCCGACTCCTGGAAGATCGTATCAAGTGGTATCAGAGCACACTTTCGAGACTTAATTTTGCTGATTTGTGTTGTGTGATAATCAGGTCCTTGCGCATTATAATGTCAAACCACGCAAGTAATGGAGAGGAGAGCACCAATCAAGCTCAAGGGGCAAGGAACGAACCCCCGGATTTGCGAATTCTTCGCAATCAGATTCGGCGAATGATGCAGCAAGAATTAGGAATTATCATACAAGAGTCCATTAATCGAGCCATGCCGCCACCTATGGGGAATCTCCCAAGAAGAGCTCAACCTCAAGCAGACGATGAAGAGGTTCAATCGTCCAACTATTATAGTAGGGGCAGCCGCCACTCCAATCGGGACCAAAGGAGACCACGGCGGGAAAGAGGTCGGCTTGAAGATCAACTTGGTGGTCTCAAGTTAAAAATCCCACCTTTCCACGGGAAGAATGATCCGGATTCTTATTTGGAGTGGGAAAAGAAGATTGAACTTGTGTTCGATTGTCAAAATCTTTCGGAGCTTAGAAAGGTACAAGTAGCTGCAACTGAATTTTGTGATTATGCTATCAATTGGTGGGATCAAATCGTGACGAGTAGACGACGTAATCGTGATCCACCCGTAGATACTTGGGATGAACTGGAAAATCTTTTGAGGAAGAGGTTTGTTCCTAACCATTACCATAGGGAACTACATCAAAAGCTTAGACGATTGTCTCAAGGAAGTAAGAGTGTTGAGGATTACTTTCAAGAGATGGAGTCACTTATGCTCAAGGCCGATGTGATTGAGGATAACGAAGCTACCATGGCTAGGTTCTTGAGTGGGTTAAATCGTGACCTTCAAGATAGGTTGGAACTCCAAACCTATGGCAATATTGAAGATCTGCTTCACAAAGCCATGTTGGTCGAGCAACAACTCAAGCGGAGGGGCTCTTTTCGGACCCATTTCAACCGAGATGATAAACCTCAAATCAAACCGAGACCTGAACCAAAACCAGCCACTACACCTCAAGATGCGAAGGGCAAAGCCGTGGCAAGCTCGTCTCGAACCGGATGACATCGAGTTTCCCTTGCCGGCGAGTTATTGGTGACGCGACGTTCTTTAAGCATTCAAGTCAAGGATGCGGCTAAAGAACAACGGGAGAACTTGTTTCACACGCGATGTTTGGTTCGAGGTAAAGTTTGCCTCCTTATTATTGATGGTGGGAGCTGCACTAATGTTGCTAGTGAATTGATGGTTAAGAAACTAGGATTGAAAACTAGGGAGCATCCGAAACCATTTAAGCTACAATGGCTTAATGGTGCCGGCGAATTGATTGTGAGTCGCCAAGTGTTGGTGCCTTTAGCCATAGGCAAGTATGAGGATGAGATCTTATGTGATATGTTACCTATGGAGGCCGGCCATATCTTACTCGGGAGACCGTGGCAATTTGATAGGAGAGTCATACATGATGGGTTCACCAACCGTTATTCTTTCGAGTTTAAGGGCCGAAAGACCACACTTGCTCCCATGCCGACGCATGAGATACACCTAGATCAACTTCGACTTCGACAACACGAAGGAACTAATGTGAGTGAACACACAAGTACCCTTACCCAAAATGAGTGTGAGAGTTTGAGAAAAGCCAAAGCCGAGAGATGTGAGTTTACACCCGTGAGTGAACCCGTGAGGCAGTCCAATTTTGTGGTGAGGTCTAGCGTTGTAAAGAGGGCTTTGTCCTCTAAGCAACCCGTTATACTACTTATGTACAAAGAAACGTTGTTGAGTATCACTAATCCCGTGCCGGATTTGCCGAGCAACATCGTTTCCCTTTTGCAGGATTTTGAAGACGTCTTGCCGGATGAAACTCCCCACGCATTACCGCCCCTTCGGGGTATCGAACACCAAATTGATTTTGTACCGGGAGCTTCACTACCTAACCGACCTGCATACCGAACTAATCCTATGGAGACCAAGGAGCTTCAACGACAAGTGAACGACTTGATGGACAAAGGATACATCCGCGAAAGCATGAGCCCATGCGCGGTACCGGTCCTACTCGTCCCTAAGAAGGATGGGACTTGGAGGATGTGCGTCGATTGCCGAGCCATCAACAATATCACTGTAAAGTATCGCCATCCTATTCCTCGATTAGATGACATGTTAGATGAGCTGCATGGATCCACGATATTTTCTAAAATAGATCTTAAGAGTGGTTATCATCAAATTAGGATGAAAGAAGGTGATGAATGGAAAACAGCTTTTAAAACTAAACATGGCTTATATGAGTGGTTAGTCATGCCCTTTGGATTAACTAATGCACCTATCACTTTCATGAGATTGATGAATCATGTACTGCGTAACTACATTGGAATTTTTGTGGTTGTTTACTTCGATGACATTTTAGTGTATGGTCGAAGCTTAGAAGAGCATGTTGGGCACTTAAAATCTGTTTTGATGGTTCTTCGAAAGGAGAAGCTTTATGCTAACCTTAAGAAGTGCACTTTTTGTACGGATCACCTTGTGTTTTTGGGTTTTGTTATAAGTGCAGATGGTATATAGGTGGACGAAGAGAAGGTTAAGGCCATCCGCGATTGGCCGACGCCAACTACCATAGGCGAAGTGCGGAGCTTTCATGGACTTGCGGGTTTCTATCGGAGATTCGTGAGGGATTTTAGTACCATAGCCGCACCTCTCACCGAAGTGATCAAGAAGAGTGTTGGATTTAAGTGGGAGGACGCACAAGAAAAAGAATTCCAAGCTTTGAAGGACAAACTCACCAATGCACCCCTTTTATCTTTACCGAACTTTCTTAAAACCTTTGAAATTGAGTGTGATGCTTCGGGTGTAGGTATTGGAGCTGTTTTGACACAAGAGAAGAGGCCCATAGCCTTCTTTAGTGAGAAGCTTGGAGGAGCTGCCCTAAACTACCCGACCTATGACAAGGAGTTGTATGCGCTAGTTCGAGCCTTGCAAACATGGCAACACTATCTATGGTCCAAGGAGTTCGTCATTCACACCGACCATGAATCCTTGAAGCATTTGAAGGGTCAACAAAAGCTCCACAAACGACATGCTAGGTGGATGGAGTTCATCGAAACCTTCCCTTATGTGATCAAGTATAAGCAAGGTAATGAAAATATTTTTGCCGATGCTCTATCAAGAAGGTATGCCTTGATCTCTACTTTGGATGCTAAGCTTTTAGGCTTTGAATACATAAAGGAGCTCTATGAAACTGACTCGGATTTCCAAGATATCTTTAAAGCATATGCTAAATTCGCTCATGGAAAGTATGTAAGGCACGACGGGTTTCTTTTGTTTGAAAGTAGATTATGCGTACCTAACTGTTCGATGCGAGAATTGTTAGTTAGGGAAGCCCATGGCGGAGGATTGATGGGACATTTTGGGATCACTAAGACCTTGAAGGTGATGCAAGAACACTTCTATTGGCCGCAAATGAAAAGGGATGTCGAGCGGATATGTGGAAGATGTGTCACTTGCAAACAAGCCAAAGCAAAGGTACAGTCCCAAGGTTTGTATATGCCCTTACCGATTCCTGAACAACCGTGGGTCGATATATCTATGGATTTTGTGCTTGGATTGCCTTGGACTAGGATTGGAAAGGATTCCATCTTTGTGATTGTGGATAGGTTTTCAAAAATGGCTCATTTCCTTGCATGCCATAAAACTGATGATGCGTCTCATATAGCTGATTTATTCTTCAAAGAAATTGTTCGCTTGCATGGAATGCCTAGGACCATTGTTAGTGATAGAGATGCTAAATTCTTGAGCTACTTTTGGAAAACACTGTGGTCCAAGCTAGGGACTAAACTGCTATTTTCAACTACTTGCCACCCTCAAACTGATGGACAAACCGAAGTAGTGAATAGGACCTTGTCTACTTTGCTACGCACCTTGATTAAGAAGGATTTGAAAACTTGGGAAGAATGCTTGCCACATGTTGAATTTGCGTATAACCGAGCTACACATTCCGCTACCAAGTTTTCACCGTTTGAAATCGTTTATGGATTTAACCCTTTGTCTCCTTTGGATCTAACCCCTTTGCCTATGAGTGAAAGGACTAACTTAGATGGAAAGAAGAAAGCTGAAATTGTCAAACAGATCCATGAAAAGGCCAAGCGCAACATCGAGGAAAGGACGAAGTCGTATGCAAAGCAAGCCAACAAGGGCCGACGTAAGGTGACCTTTGAGGAAGGAGACCTCGTGTGGTTGCACTTGAGGAAGGATAGGTTTCCAGTCGAGAGGAAATCCAAGTTGATGCCTAGAGTGGATGGCCCATTCCGAGTCCTAAAGAAGATCAACGACAATGCTTATCAACTAGACCTCGAAGGGAAGTATAATGTTAGTTCAAGTTTTAACATTACTGATTTGCTTCCTTTTGTTGCAGATGATCCGGATTTGAGGACAAATCCTTTTGAAGAGGGAGGGGATGATGTGATCATGGAAGAAATGCGGCCCACAATTGAACACAGGGGTGAGATAACCGTGCCGAGTGGACCAATGACACGATCAAGGGCTAGGAAGCTTGGACATACAATCACCACACTACTGGACCGCATAGGACCAACTATCGTTCCGTCCGGAGACATGGAGCCTAAGAACCTCTTGGTTGCTCGAATGGACTAAGTCAAGAGGGGCTCGCTTGTACTCTTTTTCCCGACCTTTGGTTTTGTCCCACTGGGTTTTACAAAGGGGGGTTTTAATGAGGCAAACGGTCCACAAGACAACCAAGCCCAAAAAGAGGACGAGAATAAAATTCGGCCCATAGGAGAGCTTTCCTTAGGCCCAAATTAGTTTAGGGTTTTACTTCTTTTAGGATAAGTAGCTAGGGTGGCCGAAATTAGAGGATAATCGACCTTTTTACAAACTTGTGTGCTAGCCACATTGTTCTTCTTGTTCGTTGAATGAGAAATTGATTGTTGGTGTGTCATATCCGGCAATTAAATCTTGGTGCGTCATATCCAAGGTTCAAGCTTTGGAATCTTCGAGTGCGTCATATCTTGGAGAATCCATTGTGGAGGTATCAAGGGCTTGTCGCTGCCTTTGTGTGATCCAATCGATCAGTCATTCATCCATCATCTATCCTCGTATATTCTGGTCTCGGCAGACTCGTATCCAGGAGGACCGACCTTACCAGAATTGGTCTAGAAGACGGAATACATATCGTAATTCGACGAGCCCACCCATTACAGAAAGAGGACTCAATTATCTGCGACTTTCGTATTCATCACTCGGATCAATTCGGAGCAGAGATTCGCGCAAAAGGGAACCCTTTACAGAGTCGGAATTTTGACAGCAATATTACGAGCCTTGGGAGAATCGTATCACCACCTACCCTCGAAAGTGCCGACTCCTGGAAGATCGTATCAAGTGGTATCAGAGCACACTTTCGAGACTTAATTTTGCTGATTTGTGTTGTGTGATAATCAGGTCCTTGCGCATTATAATGTCAAACCACGCAAGTAATGGAGAGGAGAGCACCAATCAAGCTCAAGGGGCAAGGAACGAACCCCCGGACTTGCGAATTCTTCGCAATGACATTCGGCGAATGATGCAGCAAGAATTAGGACTTATCATTCAAGAGTCCATTAATCGAGCCATGCCGCCACCTATGGGGAATCTCCCAAGAAGAGCTCAACCTCAAGCAGACGATGAAGAGGTTCAATCATCCAACTATTATAGTAGGGGCAGCCGCCACTCCAATCGGGACCAAAGGAGACCACGGCGGGAAAGAGGTCGGCTTGAAGATCAACTTGGTGGTCTCAAGTTAAAAATCCAACCTTTCCACGGGAAGAATGATCCGGATTCTTATTTGGAGTGGGAAAAGAAGATTGAACTTGTGTTCGATTGTCAAAATCTTTCGGAGCTTAGAAAGGTACAAGTAGCCGCAACTGAATTTTGTGATTATGCTATCAATTGGTGGGATCAAATCGTGACGAGTAGACGACGTAATCGTGATCCACCCGTAGATACTTGGGATGAACTGGAAAATCTTTTGAGGAAGAGGTTTGTTCCTAACCATTACCATAGGGAACTACATCAAAAGCTTAGACGATTGTCTCAAGGAAGTAAGAGTGTTGAGGATTACTTTCAAGAGATGGAGTCACTTATGCTCAAGGCCGATGTGATTGAGGATAACGAAGCTACCATGGCTAGGTTCTTGAGTGGGTTAAATCGTGACCTTCAAGATAGGTTGGAACTCCAAACCTATGGCAATATTGAAGAGCTGCTTCACAAAGCCATGTTGGTCGAGCAACAACTCAAGCGGAGGGGCTCTTTTCGGACCCATTTCAACCGAGATGATAAACCTCAAATCAAACCGAGACCTGAACCAAAACCAGCCACTACGCCTCAAGATGCGAAGGGCAAAGCCGTGGCAAGCTCGTCTCGAAACCGGGATGTCAAGTGCTTTAAATGCCAAGGCCGCGGACACTATGCTAATGAATGCATCAACAAGCGGGTGATGATCCTTTTGGACAACGGGGAGATTGAAACTGAGGATGAACCGCTTGAGGATGATACCGAACCGGATGACATCTAGTTTCCCACTGCCGGCGAGTTATTGGTGACGCGACGTTCTTTAAGCATTCAAGTCAAGGATGCGGCTAAAGAACAACGGGAGAACTTGTTTCACACGCGATGTTTGGTTCGAGGTAAAGTTTGCCTCCTTATTATTGATGGTGGGAGCTGCACTAATGTTGCTAGTGAATTGATGGTTAAGAAACTAGGATTGAAAACTAGGGAGCATCCGAAACCATTTAAGCTACAATGGCTTAATGGTGCCGGCGTATTGATTGTGAGTCGCCAAGTGTTGGTGCCTTTAGCCATAGGCAAGTATGAGGATGAGATCTTATGTGATGTGTTACCTATGGAGGCCGGCCATATCTTACTCGGGAGACCGTGGCAATTTGATAGGAGAGTCATACATGATGGGTTCACCAACCGTTATTCTTTCGAGTTTAAGGGCCGAAAGACCACACTTGCTCCCATGCCGACGCATGAGATACACCTAGATCAACTTCGACTTCGACAACACGAAGGAACTAATGTGAGTGAACACACAAGTACCCTTACCCAAAATGAGTGTGAGAGTTTGACAAAAGCCAAAGCCGAGAGATGTGAGTTTACACCCGTGAGTGAACCCGTGAGGCAGTCCAATTTTGTGGTGAGGTCTAGCGTTGTAAAGAGGGCTTTGTCCTCTAAGCAACCCGTTATACTACTTATGTACAAAGAAACGTTGTTGAGTATCACTAATCCCGTGCCGGATTTGCCGAGCAACATCGTTTCCCTTTTGCAGGATTTTGAAGACGTCTTGCCGGATGAAACTCCCCACTCATTACCGCCCCTTCGGGGTATCGAACACCAAATCGATTTTGTACCGGGAGCTTCACTACCTAACCGACCTGCATACCGAACTAATCCTATGGAGACCAAGGAGCTTCAACGACAAGTGAACGACTTGATGGACAAAGGATACATCCGCGAAAGCATGAGCCCATGCGCGGTACCGGTCCTACTCGTTTCTAAGAAGGATGGGACTTGGAGGATGTGCGTCGATTGCCGAGCCATCAACAATATCACTGTAAAGTATCGCCATCCTATTCCTCGATTAGATGACATGTTAGATGAGCTGCATGGATCCACGATATTTTCTAAAATAGATCTTAAGAGTGGTTATCATCAAATTAGGATGAAAGAAGGTGATGAATGGAAAACAGCTTTTAAAACTAAACATGGCTTATATGAGTGGTTAGTCATGCCCTTTTGATTAACTAATGCACCTAGCACTTTCATGAGATTGATGAATCATGTACTGCGTAACTACATTGGAATTTTTGTGGTTGTTTACTTCGATGACATTTTAGTCTATAGTCGAAGCTTAGAAGAGCATGTTGGGCACTTAAAATCTGTTTTGATGGTTCTTCGAAAGGAGAAGCTTTATGCTAACCTTAAGAAGTGCACTTTTTGTACGGATCACCTTGTGTTTTTGGGTTTTGTTATAAGTGCAGATGGTATTAAGGTGGACGAAGAGAAGGTTAAGACCATCCGCGATTGGCCGACGCCAACTACCATAGGCGAAGTGCGGAGCTTTCATGGACTTGCGGGTTTCTATCGGAGATTCGTGAGGGATTTTAGTACCATAGCCGCACCTCTCACCGAAGTGATCAAGAAGAGTGTTGGGTTTAAGTGGGAGGACGCACAAGAAAAAGAATTCCAAGCTTTGAAGGACAAACTCACCAATGCACCCCTTTTATCTTTACCGAACTTTCTTAAAACCTTTGAAATTGAGTGTGATGCTTCGGGTGTAGGTATTGGAGCTGTTTTGACACAAGAGAAGAGGCCCATAGCCTTCTTTAGTGAGAAGCTTGGTGGAGCTGCCCTAAACTACCCGACCTATGACAAGGAGTTGTATGCGCTAGTTCGAGCCTTGCAAACATGGCAACACTATCTATGGTCCAAGGAGTTCGTCATTCACACCGACCATGAATCCTTGAAGCATTTGAAGGGTCAACAAAAGCTCCACAAACGACATGCTAGGTGGATGGAGTTCATCGAAACCTTCCCTTATGTGATCAAGTATAAACAAGGTAATGCAAATATTTTTGCCGATGCTCTATCAAGAAGGTATGCCTTGATCTCTACTTTGGATGCTAAGCTTTTAGGCTTTGAATACATAAAGGAGCTCTATGAAACTGACTCGGATTTCCAAGATATCTTTAAAGCATGTGCTAAATTCGCTCATGGAAAGTATGTAAGGCACGACGGGTTTCTTTTGTTTGAAAGTAGATTATGCGTACCTAACTGTTCGATGCGAGAATTGTTAGTTAGGGAAGCCCATGGCGGAGGATTGATGGGACATTTTGGGATCACTAAGACCTTGAAGGTGATGCAAGAACACTTCTATTGGCCGCAAATGAAAAGGGATGTCGAGCGGATATGTGGAAGATGTGTCACTTGCAAACAAGCCAAAGCAAAGGTACAGTCCCAAGGTTTGTATATGCCCTTACCGATTCCTGAACAACCGTGGGTCGATATATCTATGGATTTTGTGCTTGGATTGCCTAGGACTAGGATTGGAAAGGATTCCATCTTTGTGATTGTGGATAGGTTTTCAAAAATGGCTCATTTCCTTGCATGCCATAAAACTGATGATGCGTCTCATATAGCTGATTTATTCTTCAAAGAAATTGTTCGCTTGCATGGAATGCCTAGGACCATTGTTAGTGATAGAGATGCTAAATTCTTGAGCTACTTTTGGAAAACACTGTGGTCCAAGCTAGGGACTAAACTGCTATTTTCAACTACTTGCCACCCTCAAACTGATGGACAAACCGAAGTAGTGAATAGGACCTTGTCTACTTTGCTACGCACCTTGATTAAGAAGGATTTGAAAACTTGGGAAGAATGCTTGCCACATGTTGAATTTGCGTATAACCGAGCTACACATTCCGCTACCAAGTTTTCACCGTTTGAAATCGTTTATGGATTTAACCCTTTGTCTCCTTTGGATCTAACCCCTTTGCCTATGAGTGAAAGGACTAACTTAGATGGAAAGAAGAAAGCTGAAATTGTCAAACAGATCCATGAAAAGACCAAGCGCAACATCGAGGAAAGGACGAAGTCGTATGCAAAGCAAGCCAACAAGGGCCGACGTAAGGTGACCTTTGAGGAAGGAGACCTCGTGTGGTTGCACTTGAGGAAGGATAGGTTTCCAGTCGAGAGGAAATCCAAGTTGATGCCTAGAGTGGATGGCCCATTCCGAGTCCTAAAGAAGATCAACGACAATGCTTATCAACTAGACCTCGAAGGGAAGTATAATGTTAGTTCAAGTTTTAACATTACTGATTTGCTTCCTTTTGTTGCAGATGATCCGGATTTGAGGACAAATCCTTTTGAAGAGGGAGGGGATGATGTGATCATGGAAGAAATGCGGCCCACACTTGAAGACAGGGGTGAGATAACCGTGCCGAGTGGACCAATGACACGATCAAGGGCTAGGAAGCTTGGACATACAATCACCACACTACTGGACCGCATAGGACCAACTATCATTCCGTCCGGAGACATGGAGCCTAAGAACCTCTTGGTTGCTCGAATGGACTAAGTCAAGAGGGGCTCGTTTGTACTCTTTTTCCCGACCTTTGGTTTTGTCCCACTGGGTTTTACAAAGGGGGGTTTTAATGAGGCAAACGGTCCACAAGACAACCAAGCCCAAAAAGAGGAGGAGAATAAAATTCGGCCCATAGGAGAGCTTTCCTTAGGCCCAAATTAGTTTAGGGTTTTACTTCTTTTAGGATAAGTAGCTAGGGTGGCCGAAATTAGAGGATAATCGACCTTTTTACAAACTTGTGTGCTAGCCACATTGTTCTTCTTGTTCGTTGAATGAGAAATTGATTGTTGGTGTGTCATATCCGGCAATTAAATCTTGGTGCGTCATATCCAAGGTTCAAGCTTTGGAATCTTCGAGTGCGTCATATCTTGTAGAATCCATTGTGGAGGTATCAAGGGCTTGTCGCTGCCTTTGTGTGATCCAATCGATCCATCATTCATCTATCCTCGTATATTCTGGTCTCGGCAGACTCGTATCCAGGAGGACCGACCTTACCAAATTGGTCTAGAAGACGGAATACATATCGGAATTCGACGAGCCCACCCATTCCAGAAAGAGGACTCAATTATCTGCGACTTTCGTATTCATCACTCGGATCAATTCGGAGCAGAGATTCGCGCAAAAGGGAACCCTTTACAGAGTCGGAATTCTGACAGCAATATTACGAGCCTTGGGAGAATCGTATCACCACCTACCCTCGAAAGTGCCGACTCCTGGAAGATCGTATCAGGAAACATCTGAGTGAGTATCACATGTTTCGTAAGTTACACTAGAACAAGAAAGGTGTTCCTCTGGATCCCAAAACATAATCAATCATGGTAAGCATAAATCCTTTTAGCGATACGTATGCTTTCAACAAGGCTACCCACTTTTGAGACCGGATTACTTGAGCATAGAGCTACTGAGTAATTGTAGGAAGAACTTGAGCATAGAGCTACTGAGTTGGATGCGCAAGAGAATCAACCGGTCGACAAGGATGTACTCTATGAACAGGTTCGTAAGCCAGAGCGCTGTCAATCTTGGGTATCTATAATTGCAAGCATGTGGGAGACAGCGCAGGGTGAAGACAGGTCGAGAAGAAGTGGCCAAGGCACGACCATAAACTGTCCAACTTGCAACGGAACTTGCGGATCTTTATTAAAACATGATCGCTTTTCAAATATCTGTGGATGAGATGAGAATGTCTATCCGCGCCACCTATGGATTGCCCTAAGACTCCGAAACTCAAGGTACGAACGCACAAAACCAATCTTTCGTGGAATAACATAACATGAGATGGTATTCCATTGCCCTAGTTCTTTATCTTGGAATGTTAATTGTGTGTCCTAAGCAGGGAACTCCTTTTTGTGGTAGATCGGGAAACTCTCTTTGTCATCGTATATGTGGTGTCTAATCGTACTTATATGTGTTGCCTAATACTTCTGTAGATATAATGTCTTACATTTTGTGCTTTGAATATGATGCATTGGACTACAACATTAGTTTTATATATCTAAGTTTTTCCTTGAATATGTGTTTTTGTGGATTTAGTTTGAAAGTGAATGAGGATGGTTACCTACCCAAGGTGCATCTCATTGAAGCTGTCCAATTCAGTTCATTAACACTGATGTCGGTAATTATTATATGTAACAAAACTTTGCAGACGGAGTTGACATGTTTTAGAAACGACAATTGCTACTATTAAATATACACATCATCAACAATACAATACAAACAGTAAATTTTGTTCAGACGTGTAGCTTGCATAGACCATTTACGATAGATGTTAATACGAGCAACTAGCATTAACCATCAATCGTCGCTATTATACTATAATCACCAAAGGATAAACTTTGTTGTTAATTAATAGTTAATGCAACTAAGGTCGTAGTAACAAAAATAAACTAACATCAATGAAAATAAGTGTTACAGATGGGTCTAATTAACCACTAGTATATGTTGTAGTTGAGGGTTATATTCAACATCCCCTATATGTCGATGGTAATTACGCATGAACAACATGGGCATTAAGTTGAGTCTAAAGGATAGAGAAACTATTCATTCCAGCAACACCAAACCTTTAGTGACTGCATATTTTCAATGCTTAAACCCTTTAGCATCGGTGCCTACGGGCATATTTATTAGCAGCGGCAAAAGGCCACTTAGCAACGATTTTCTGTCGTTGGTATAAAACAACTTTCATGTAGTGTTTCCCATGTTTCCCATGTGCAGAATGGTAATGTATCTTTGGACATGTCACTATTTGGTTACAATGATTTTTTATGAAATGAAAAGACAAAATTACCCTTCTGACTTATCTTCAATCTTCTTTATTTGTTTTTCACCTTCCTAATTTGTTTATTCATGGTAGATTTCTTCAAAATCTTATTCTTTTTTTTTTCTTCTTCGGAATCTTCTTTTTCTTTTTTTCTCGTTCTTTTCTTCTTCAAAATCCAAAAAATCCTTATTGAAATCTTCTACTTCTTCTTCAAACAAACCCATATTGACTTTTGGGGTTCGATTTGCAAAGTATAAGATGAACTTGAAGATAACAAAGAAAAACTTGAAGATGTACATGAAGATGAATATGAAGCATGATAACGATAAGGGGAAGGTCAAAATTGTCATTTTAGTAATCATTTAATCACATTTGCTAAATGTGAGTAACTAAATAGCACAAGTTGTAACTAAACAGTCAAATGCTGAAAGATACATAACCATTTAGTTACGCGAAAAAAAATGTATAACTAAATAGTCATATTGGGCAAGATGTGTAACCATTGAATATATTAAGCCATGGATCTTTTACCTTCGGGTCGTAGGCTAGCATCCATCATTTGCCACCAAGCGAAGTAGGAGTAATACTCCTGTTTAGTGAAAATACTTTATAGGCGTTGCACTCCCGTAGTACCTGGTGTCCTAGTTTGTCACATGTTTTCTTTTTTGAATTTCACCTATTTTTGTTAAGAAATTCAAAAATTTATCTAGCCTTTTAAGTGAGAAAATTAGAATTTTTATCAAAAGGTTTGCATTCGTGCACTGGCGTCATTGTCGTTTTTACCGTTCTCATCCAATGGTCGAGATGATGTGACGTTTCTTCTCCCCAAAGAAGTTATCATTTCTTACCCCACTATAAATAGGGTCATTCTTCTCATTTTATAATTCTTCTTCCAATTTCTTTGTCTTCTCTCTCTAGATTTGTCCCAAAACTATCACTTACTGTAATGGAGTTCAAGAAAGCATCCACAAAACACATGGTGGCCTCCTCGAGCAACGCCCCTCAAAAGACCAACCTTCGAACCCATTTTTTATTTGGATGGAGAACTCTTGGGAATGAGCAATTCTCATTGCCCGCGGTATCCAGTTACCCACGACCTATCGGTCGACGACCCACATCCCATATGTCTCCCTTTTCAAGATGAGTTGATGTTATGTTTTGCTCAATTGATAATTCACGAAGAGGTATCTCCCGAACATTATATTTATTATGGAAACAAAGATTGGGGATACCTATTGTGAGACGATACGGAAAAGGATTGGAATGCCGAACAAAATGTACATAAGCCCGAGGGGATTGTCTGGAGGATTATCACTTTGGTGGGATCAGGAGACAAAGGTCTGAATATTATATGCAAATCACAATTTTATAAATTGTGAGAGTTTGATGAAACATGAGGTGGGGCCGAGTTTAGTCACATGGGTTTATGCAGACACGTATGAACATAAAAGAGCGGCAAATTGGGACCTATTAAGAAACATTGGAGGAAACCAGAGAAACAAATGGATGCTGGTCAGAGATTTCAATACTATTCGGCATCAACACGAGAAAACGGGTGGCCGACCTAAATCACAACGACAAATGGAAAAATTTAACAAAATCACGGAGGATATTAGCGTGGAGGACATGTGCTCGAAGGGGCAACCTCATACATGGTGCAATAATAGAAGCGGATTCGAATGTATAAGCCAAAGACTTGATAGAGCACTTCTAAATGCTAAGTGGGTCGAAACATACCAAAGGAGCCGATGCATAAACGATCTTTCACTAGGCTCGGATCACTCTCCACTAATCATCCAAACCTCGACCCCTATAAGGATGAGAAAGAGATGGTTTAAGTTCGAGGAGATGTGGCTCGAAGACCCAAAACGTAAGAAGGTAATC
The DNA here is from genome assembly GCA_946814005.1 of Chamaenerion angustifolium. Taxonomy (NCBI): domain Eukaryota; kingdom Viridiplantae; phylum Streptophyta; class Magnoliopsida; order Myrtales; family Onagraceae; genus Chamaenerion; species Chamaenerion angustifolium. The sequence goes on from OX328272.1 coordinate 22,408,470, forward strand.
AAAGAGGCTTGGGAAGGGACTACACCGAACCAAGAAATTCATGGAGTTGTCCCAAAACTCCCTAGATGCCGAAGGTTGTTGACACAATGGAGCAAAGTGCATTTTAGCAACGATGCAAAATTACTAGCCGATATGAAAGACAAATTGAGGAGAGTCGCTAAACCACACATGAGCCAAACCGAAATAGAAGAGGAGCGTCATCTAAAACCCGAATCAAATAGATATGGAAGATGCAGGAAATGTATTGGAGTCAACGATCCAGGGTCAAATGGCTCAATGATGGAGATCATAATACAACGTTCTTTCATCTCACTACCACATCAAGAAGACAACGGAACAATATATGTAGGATCCTGGGTAGGGATGGTAATTGGAGCACAAATGAAATAGGGATCGGAATGGAGTTGAGGAGATACTTTGTGAAGATATTCCAATCTGATCGGCCAATATCGAACGAAGCGATCCTCGAGTGTGTCCTAAACCAAATAACCCCGGAGATGAACCAGAGATTAACATGCATAGTCACTGATGCAGAGATATGCAGGGCAACATATCAAATGTGCGGGTCAAGAGCGCTGAGTCTAGATGGCTTTCCGGGTCTGTTCTATCAAAGGTGTTGGCAAACCGTGGGACCAGATGTCATCAACACAGTCAAAACCTTCTTCAAATCAGGTACACTCTCTCACCCCATAAACCAAAACGATCTCATTTTAATTTCAAAAGTGTCAAACCCATCTATGCCAACATATTTCAGGTCGATAAGCTGTTGCAACTTTCTATATAAGATTTTCTCAAAAGTTATGGTAAATAGACTTAAAACCTATTTACCATAACTTATCACCCCCTATCAGAGTGCGTTTGTGACAGGTCGGGCAATACAGAACAACATTCTAGTAGCTCACGAGGCACTACACTACCTTAAGTTAAAACAAAACGTGAACCATGTGGAATGTGCCCTCAAGGTGATATGCAAAAAACGTATGACAGGGTTGAATGGGAGTTCCTACTAGCCAGTCTGAAAAAGAGGGGTTTTGATGACAAATGCATTGTCTGGACATGGGAATGCATAACAACAACGACATACCAAGTGGTAGTCAATGGGGAACGTTCGGACACATTATACCCTTCGCGAGTAATCCGACAAGACGACATGCTATCTCCTTATTTGTTTATCCTTCTCGCGGACGTCCTCTTGAGGAGAATTGAACAGGAGACGAGGGAGGGAACACTAGTAGGGATAACCCTCGGAAGGAGATGCCCCGACCTACACCACATGCTCTTCGCGGATGACTCGGTTTTCTTCCTAAATGGAACGGCGACTAATGCGGGGAGACTGAAAACAATACTTAGGAATATTGCTAGGCATCATGTCAACGCATAAACGAGTCAAAATTCGACCCTATATTTCAACAGAGGAGCGGAACCGAGTAAGAAAAGGGAAGTAGAAGATGTACTAAGAATCAGAAGTACGAGGGATCCAAGGAAGTACTTAGGTTTGCCAACAATATGGGGGTGGTCTAAAAAGGAATAATGGGGTACCTCAAAAACAAATTCCGAGAAACGCTCGAGGGATGGAGACCAAATGCACTGAACCAAGCGGGGAAAAAGGTATTGATAAAAGTAGTGATCACGGCTATACCCATATACGTGATGAACATCTTCTACCTACCAAATACTTGGTGCTCGGAGATCATTTCCATGATCGCAATTTCTAGTAGGGAACCACACCAGAAAGGAGGAGGACACATTAAAAGAGATGGGAGCTAATGACTACATCCAAATCCGTGAGGGGCTTAGGGTTCCGGATACTAAAGGGCTTGTACTTCCCAAACGGCGAATACTTAGAAGCCCGAAAGGGAGGGAGAGCATCGTGGGGGTGGAGCAGCATACTAGAGGATCGAGATGTACTAAAACAAGAGGGTTTGTGGACAATTGGAACGAGAGAAGGTATATGACTATATTCGGACCCGTGGGTGTACACGAAAGCAGGGTTTCGCATAGAGGGGAGACCTCCCGACGACGCTACGTCGGAACCCCGAGTGAGCGAGCTTATCGGAGAGGGAGGGGCCTGGAACGAAGCATTGGTGCAACACATGGTGGAGCCGGGGGACGTTAAGATAATCCTCGACATGCCGCTGCCGACAGACCGAAGGGCAGACGCATTCATATGGCCACATGAGAGGGAAGGAAAACCACGGGCTCGCTCGGTCTATCATCGACTCTAGGAGCTGCAGGCCTCCGAGCCAAATCATGGAGGCGGGGAGAATTAGCAACAGGTCCTATGTAAAGCCATATGGGGGAGAACATCATCCCGAAGGCTAAGAACTTCGCTAGGAGACTGGTTTCGGACTCCCTCGCCGTGAAGACGAACCTGACTCGAAGAGGCGTGCAGGTGGACCCGAGATGCACACTTTGTGGTGCTGCAGAAACCACAGCCCATATGCTACTTGAATGCAGGTGGGCGGAACTGTTATGGGAGGAGCTGCTGGGCATAATAAGGGATGGGACGCAGCAAAGCGACGTAGGTGCGTGGATGACAAAGTGGTGCCAAGCGGGACCAGGCCAGACACACAAGCGACCGATGCTATGAGAGACCTACATGATGACGGCGTGACACATATGGAAGGCTCGTTGCAAGGCTGAGTTCGAGCGCGAACATCCGGACCCAACCAAAGTTATGAGCGACATCAAACGATCACTCGAGGAGTAATGCCAAAAGGAACCCAGACCAAGGACACAACCCCAACCGACAGCAGCATAGAAGTGTTCGAGTGATAGCGCGTGATGAACATGGAAAGGTCTTGGGTGGAATGAACAGGTGGACCTGTAGTGACAATGTCACGATACTCGAAGAACAAATAATATAAGAAGGGATACGTCTAGCTCAAGAGAAATCATGGACAAACATTACAATCGAATCCGACTCACAAGTGGTAAGCAAGCAAATCTAGGATGGGGCAACCAAATTGCGTCTATCGACGCTCATAGCAAACATCCGAGCTCTAGCAAGCGAGGTAGACCAAGTGCAATGGCGAGCAATTCCAAGATTAACAAACGAATGCGCGAATTGGATAGCAAAGCATGCACGTATGGGAGTGCGAATAAACGATTAGGTCTCCTGACCCCCAATGCCTTTTATTTGTTTATTAGTGAATGATTGTAATTTTGAACTTCTGTGACTCTATGTCACGTCGTTTTATTTCATCAAATGAAACAAGTAATTTGGCCAAAAAAAAGATAATTCACCATCCGTATTGCGACACTTTGCAAGAGTTATATGGCTACTATGGAATTGCTCCTAGGTAACTTACTCATGGCATTATGCATTTACTTATGGCATTGAGCATATGGGTAAGTTTAAAGATCAAGTGCTTTAACAGAGTATGAACCTAGTCTCTTGTTCTTTTCTGAACTTTCTTTCTTTACCAATCCAGTCCAATGCCTATTACATTTTTCTTTTTCAAACATGTTTGTTCGAATTCAAAGATTGGAATGTTCACTGCTTTGCCTGGGACCGTTGGACTTGGAACCCGAAGTGTCCAATAGTCGGTGGCTATAAGTCCCAAAATTCCAATTGGAAGAGCAAATATTTATTCCGTAAGGATGACGTCAATTGGCCTCAAAGGACGCCCAATTCGTTTTTCAAAGTTTTTGGTTGCTTGTGTTTTCCACATCTCCGTCCATATAATAAACACAAACTTGTTTTTAGATCTGAACCATGTGTTTTTCTGGGTTATTGTTCTAAATACCATGGATATAAGTGTCTATCTTCTTCAGGTCGAGTTTATACAACTCAAAATGTTGTTTTTCATGACCAAACATTTCCATTTGCTGACACAAAAGGTAGTTTCTTTACATCATCTACACCTACTCAAAATTACACCTCTAAACCTTTATTTTTACCTTGTGATTCTCACTTTATTTTACCTGGTATTTAGGTGGACAATCATGGATCAAGAAATGCATATGTGCAGGATATAACACCTTCATCTGTCATTCGTCAAACCTCATCATCATCACCTTTAGCCTCTACAAATCATCCTTGTCCATTACTTTATTTTGTTAATCCTCCTATCCTGTCAAATGATCACTCTTCTTCTCAAAACACTGTTCCAATGCTGCAAGATACTCATGTGGCCTCTCCCATTTCTTCACCTCACATTGTTTCTTACAGACTATATAAGTATATGCTAGTTCCCATAGATTCTACTAATACCACTTATGATCCTATAGTTTCTTCTGTTCCTATAGTCTCTTCATTATCCTCTTCAAATAAAAATTGCCATCCAATGCAAACCAGGAAAAAACCAAAGCAAATCAGCATCATTCTATTCAATCTCTTCTAGTAACTATTGATGATCAAGATGGTCTTAGTCGTGAAGAACCAAAATCCATACATCAAGCTATACAATGTCCTCACTGGAAAGCGACTGTAGATGAAGAGTTTTCTGATATTCAGATAAACAAAACTTGGTATGTTGTTGAGCTGCCTGCAGGAAGAACTCCTATAGGTTGCAAGTGGATATTCAAGATAAAGAAGAATGTTGATGGATCTATTGCTAGGTACAAGGCAAGGTTCGTTGCTAAGGGATTTTCATAGAAACCTGGATTTGATTTTCAGGAAACGTTTAGTGTAGTGGTTAAATCTGCTACGGTACGTGTGGTGTTATATCTTGCTTTATCCCAAAAATAGAGTTTAAGAAAGATTGATATTAATAATGCATTTCTTCATGGTGATTTAACTGAAGAACTTTATATGATTCAGCCACCCGGTTTTGAATAATTGTCGAATTCATAAAGACCTTTTGTTTGTAAACTTACCAAGGCTCTTTATGTGTTAAAACAAGCACCTCGTGCTTGGTTTGAAAAACTCAGAACCTTTCTTATAACAAGCTTATAGTTTAAAGCTTCAGTAGCTGATAATTGTCTTTTTATAAAACAAACGAATCTGGGTTCTGTTTTTTTACTAGTATATGTAGATGACATTGTTGTAACAGGTCCATCATCTTCTGAAATCAGTGAGGTGATTCTTATTATTAATGATGAGTTCAAACTTAAAGATCTAGGAAGTTTGAGCTATTTTTTAGGAATGGAAGTGATAGCTACTGATGAATTTTTGTTACTCAATCAGAAAAGGTATGTGCAAAAACTGATTACAAAGCTGGGACTTAATGAGACATCAAGCTTTCCTACGCCAATGACAGGTAATTGCTTGTCAAAAAAGGTATTGTTGCATGTGATGAATCATTTGAAGATGTTACATTATATAGGAGTACAATTGGGGAATTGCAGCACATATGTGTCACTCGACTGGACATAAACATTTCTGTTAACAAGCTTAGTCAATACATGCAAAATCCTTCAATCAGTCACTGGAAAGCAGTTATTCATATTGTTCGATATTTGAAAGCACCATTGACCATGGTCTTCTGCTTAGGAATAATTCATTTCCTATCAAAGATATATCGTTAATATCTTATTGTGATGCAGATTGGGGTGGTGATTTTGAAGACAAAAAATCAATATCTAGTCATTATCTTCTCTTAAATGGTAATCCTATCATTTGGAGTTCTAAAAAGCAATTTGTTGTTGCCAGATCAAGTGCAGAGGCTGAGTTTAGAGCAAATGCCAATGCTGGTTGTGAAATCATTTGGGTAAAAACACTCATTACTGAAATGGGTCTTTAGGTTTCATCTGTTCCAACTGTTTGGATAGATAGTACAAGTGCAGCGGCTATTTCAGAAAATCCTATTCAACACTCGAAAATGAAACATGTAGAAATTGATATGTATTTTGTAAGGGAGGAGGTTGATTAACTATGGGATATTTTGGACAAGTGTTGATTAACTATGTTCCATCAAGTGAACAAATTGCAGATATTTTGACAAAACCATTAACAGAAAAATTAATTGTTCCTTGCAGGAAAAAGCTAAGAATCTTTTTGGTATTAGAAATGGATAGGATTCAGTCTACTCAGGAAGAGTAACTCTGCTGTTTATTTCTGTGTTAAAAGTTGTTGTGGATGAAACTTCAACTTCTGCAAATGGGTTATTCTTTGCAATTGGTAATTCTTATAGCAAGTTGTCAAATTTATTCTGTGATATATGTGTTGCTTTATCATAAGTACTCTACTGCATAAGCAATGTTCAGTGCATTTTTACAAATTCTAATTCATCTTGTATAGATCAGTATTGCCATCTATAGTAACATGATAAGTCTATTTAAGACATTGCTCATCTTCTATCGTCTCATTCACATGTGTGAGTCATGTGTTGGATGCTTGGTCTGTATCAGAATGATGGTGTGAATCTTGCTATGATGATCATAAAAATTAGACATTCTTGCTGATATATATCAATATTGGCATAAGACAAGGCTTGATTCCAAAAACAGAGATTACACCAAAGAAAACGTAAAAGACACTTAGGGGTGACTCTTGAGGAAGGAAAGATGAGGACTGAAATCCTCCAGTAATTATCGATAACATAAGGGCTCAAACCCTTTTGTCAATAGAAAAAAAATGAAAAAAAAATAGGATCAAAAGAAAAAGAAAGAAGGCATAAAGTTGAAGATTGATCATCATAGCAGGTGTTCATAAGTTTGATTTCTGTATAGATTCAACTCTACTATAAGACTCATTATGTGTTTGTGTATGGTAGTAAGTTAAGTAAGTCTGATGGAGAAATGTTAGATGATATGAAAATAGTTCTTTGACTGTTTTATATATGCTTATGTTGATCTATAAGGATATGAGTTAGAAAGTGAAGAATGCAGTGGATAAATGTAGGTGTTAATAGATGAAGAATGCATAACCTATGCGTATATTAAAAGAATAATTTGTCAAATTGTGGTAAGATTCAGTTGCAAGGTTCAGATTGTAGATGTGAATGGTTTGTCTGAAGCAGTTGTGTAAAATACTGAAATGGACGAAAGAGTTGAAGATGATAGAGGTGGAGATCAGTCAAAGTGAAAATCAGGACAAAGTGAAGTTCAACTTCTAAAAAAAAAACTGATCAAAGGAATGTTTGATCAACAAAGAGAATCAAAGAAATTGGAGAAATTTGATATTGATTGGGGAATGTTAGAATATAAGAGTAATTGACTAATTAGATTGAGGACTGATATGTAAATATGAGAAGGACTTAGTTGTAATTTCAATATCTACGGTGATTATAAATACCGTTGATCTGTAACGAACCTAACTAGCTTGACTGAATTTCAACTGATTTCTTCTTCTGTCGCAAACCTTTTTATTACAGGATGTTCTCAATGATAGGTTCACTACTAAAAATCCCTTATTCACCGACGAAATTGTTTTTTGTCGGTAAATTTTACATTATCGATGTAATAAACGTTTTGTCGATAATAATTTTTAATTACCGATGAAAGGTTCTCTCGTTGCTAACCCATTATATTCTTCGACGGTGTTATTTTTTTTCGTCGCCAATTTTGTTTTGCCGACGAAATGACCTAAATCGTCAGTAAATCCGCCAACCATAAATACCGACAAGATATTCTTGTTGGTGAGAGCTAGTTGTTGGATATATGTTAGGAGTATACAGTGTTGTATACTCCTAACAGATATCCAACAACTAGCTCTCACCTAGTATGTCGGCCGCACGGTGGAGCGTTGTATGAAAAACAATGCTAATAGTATGTCTTTTACCCACTGAGCACCCACATATGTGTGAATTGGAGATGTAGGAAAATGCACCCATGAAGGGTACTCGTGAAAATCATGAAAACATTGGGGACCAAAGTGGTCTGTTACGAAACGTCGTAACTTGCATTGGGTGTATAAATAGAGGCATAAGAGGTTGCCAATTTCACTCAACCACATAACCATTCCAAAGATAATCTCTAGTTTGTCTTAGGGTTTCCATTGTGAAAACCGAGGGACGCTCCATTTTTGTGATGTTCCCTCCCGATTAGTATCGTCGCCATGATTCCAAACCATTTACGATCTTGAACGCTTGCGCTATCACACATCGATATACCGACCAATGTAAGTATAATTCGGTATTACAATGTTTCTCTTGCTAACATGCTATTTCTCATGCTTGTGAACCTCGAATACGAACCCAAACATTTGGGTCACCCTAAAATCAAATTGGATATATGGAAATCCTCATAAAATTATACAAAATGTTATAAGGTGAGTGATACTTTGCAATACTATAGGATTAATTGGAAATGTTAGGAAGTTCATTGTAAATACCATGGAGCTTCTTTGGACTGATTTGAAACACTTAACAAAGATCCGCAATGACCAAAAATTTCATGGTCAAAGTTGTAACTATAGAACAAATTCCGGAGTAAGCCAAAAATAACTTTTAATCATTTCAGACACAATTGAAAATGACATGTGTTAGAAAAATTTGTAACATTCACAAACGTTACTCTCCCAAAGTTCTTGTCTAGGGTATGTCACGTACTGTTAAAATTATCTTTTGAGAATTAAGTGATAAACCCTCTAACATGTATTTTGGTAAACCTACACAAGGTAGAATTCCTTATCGAACTCCATCTTTAACTCGTGTCAAATTCTAATGGAATTGCATTTTTGATTGTTCTGGCCTTGATGCCACCAAAGTATCACGTTCTTCTGAAGATAACAACAAAAATATCAAACTAGGACATGTCGTCCTATACTCAAATTGTGTGGAAATAGTTATTTATGTTGAATAACAAGTTGTCCACATCTTTAGCCGCCTAAGACACCTACAACTTGTCGGTCCTGGAAGCATCTGCAGGAGAATACTGTTGTATTGTATTTAACCCCTTAACGTGAGTTTTCTGCACATAATTGAACTCTATATTTTTCCCATCAACCTCATCTCGCAACCTCGTAAGATTGAAAAACTCTTCTGCATACCTATGAACTCTGGCTAGCCGATGATGTCAAGTTTCAACATTGTTTTTCCGATTGTTGAGTTCTTCAGTTTCCATGTTCAACTTACCTTGGATTCCCATCTTCAGAAAATAGTTTGTACATGCAAATGGAACCAATCTGGAGACAACTACCATGACATTTTGTAGCTTGAACATGTGGTTTTGTAGCACCTCCAATTGATCGTATGAACTTCATCAGATTTCTTTGTCATTGTTTTCTACTCAGCATTCACTGCCTCGTTGTGGAAAACCGTTAATTGGATTGATCCTTCCTCTAAAACCAGTTGCACAAGTTTAGAGAAAGACCATCACACCTACATTCGTTGTGCGGTCTTAGGTTATCTCTAATCATATTTTCACTGAATCTCACACAAAAATTAAAACAACACTAATATATAAGACAAAAAGGTTGTCTTTTATTTCTCTATAGATATTTTGAGAATACAAATGAGAGGAGATATTCGTATATATGCAACTCATAAAAATACATAGAGACAGCTATACATCAAGGAGCAAGGTACATATGACAAACATAATATACATAGAATATTCTCTAGAATACTTTTTTTTTTGGTCAACAATTGCAATACTTCGTATTCAAAGAGAAAATCCGCAATCAAAGTGATCACGGGAGGTCATTATTACAATCAACCAATAATAAACAGCTAAGTTGGGGTGGGGGTACGAGGACCCAATTATGTAAATGCATGCCCATTCTGGCTTGCCTAGCTATCCAATTTGCGCTCCCATTTGCTGAACGCGGGAAATTTGTCATGATTCTTATATTCTCTCATATGATGTCTAGTCTACAGTAGTCTGTCTTTCCTAGAATTTGCTCCACAACTCTTAAGGAATTCATTTATACCTCAATCTTTGGCCAACATCTATCAATCGCCAGCCTTATACCCTCTAATACCGCTTCAACTACTAAAATTTCCGCTTTATCACTCCAAGCTCTTCGGTTCAGTCCAACCACTAGCTTGTTGTGTGCATCCCTTGCCAGAACGGGAATGACTCCACAATTCATTTGGTTGCACCAAGACACGCCACAATTGATTCAGATTGCACCCTCTTTCGGTTTGGTCCATCTGTTCAGTGGGATCTCCTTAGTTTCGGTGATGCATTGATGCTCAAGTCTTGACAACTCTGAATGTGCTCCTTTGATAGCCATAACCGTCTCAATTGGGTTGGGTCTCTTCCCCTCAAAGGCTTCTTTGCATCGTACTTTGCAAATGTGCCAGCAATTCTACATGCTCTTGCTCTGCCTGTGGCTCCCCCTTATGTCATCCGACCTTTTATCCAATCATTAAAGGCTGAAATCTGATTCTCCGTCTACCGAATACCCAAAACACCAAACCACACTGCCTTAGTCCAACCACACCCAGTGGGCATATGTTCTCTTGTTTCTTCAAGCCCAAAGATAGGACAGTCCTCATCCACTATATTTCCCCTTCTCCTGAGGTTCTGTCTAACCGCAATAGCATTGGAAAGTAAACGCCACATAAAATTCTTGAGCTTAGGCAAAGTGTTTACCTTCCATATAATCCACCAGACATCATGTTCAGGGCCTATCTCTTGCACCGTGGCACTGCCCTTCTCTTTCAATCGATGATAGGTTAACTTTACCGACACCCATCCATCATTTGTATAGGGCCATATCAGTTGGTCTGGGCTTGGATCAGATCTCAGTGGTATGTTAAGAATGCAGTGTGCATCCCTATCATTAAATATTCCCCTAATAACTTCCTCATCTCATGCACCATTCGGTCCTAACAGGTCATTCACTCTCATGTCTGACGGTTGTCCTCTATCCCTTGGCCAATCCACTTTGAATCTTGGTTTTGTCACCAACCATTGGTCTTCGAACGTTTTTACATTCATGAAATCTCCAATTTGTCACAATCCCTTCCATAAAATAGATGTTTATCCCATGGATCAGGCTCGTCCATCCCCAAGAAGCTCATCCACCCTTCCAGGCCGACCTCAACTCGGTGTTGGAGAAGTATAGCTCCTTTGGGGTTCAGACTCATCATGACTATGTTTGTGAGTATAGACTCATTGAAAGTCTACAATTCCCAAAATCTGAGACCCCACATCGGTTTAGATCTAGCAAGCACCTCCCATCACTTCCAGTAAATTTTATTTCCTCCTCACCACTCAACCCACCAGAAATTTGCAACCATTGTATTAATTTTTGAGCACCAAGTTCTAGGAACTTTAAATACATTCATCATGTATGAAGGGATAGTGGTGATGACTGCCTTTATGAGAACTTCATATCTAGCTTGGTTTAGTGTTTTCGATATTCATCCTTGGATCTTGTCTCACATTCTGCTTTTTATATAACCCAATGCTTCCTTCTTAGAACGACCCCAAATGGATGGGAGTCCTAGGTATTTTCCAGGGTCCGAAGTGCCTTGTATTTGCAGCACTCCTTCAATCTCCTTACACCTGTCATCATGTGACCCCTTATTAAAGACTAAGTTTGATTTCGTATTGTTAATGCACTGCCTAGAGGATCTATAGTACCTGGTCAATATATCCTTTAAATTATAGCATTCTCCACTACACCTTTCAAAACAAATAGTGAATCATCAGCAAAAAAAAAGTGGTGCAGCTCTGGAAACCCTCTTTTTATTGTGAGCCCTCAAAACTTCTCCATCTGAATGGGCTCCTCAATTTGTATGGAAAGCACGTATTCCAATAGGATGAAAAGGTACGGAGATAAGGGATCTTCTTGTAGCATCCCTCTAGTAGGTCGATTGGTCAATGTCCTTTTCCCATTGATAAAGACACAATATGATGTTGTCGTGATACACTATCTCGTCCACTCGACCCAACTCGTACCAAATCCTCTTTTTTCAAGGCTTTTCAATAGAAAGACCCACTCAACCATCTCATAGGCCTTTTGCATATACATCTTCAAAGCACATTCAATTGTACTGCTGCCCCTTCAATTTTCAAGTGATGGAATACCTCATGAGGAATCATAATATTGTCACGTATTGCACGCCCTGCCACAAAAGCACTCTAATAAAGGGTGAAACGGTCCAATAAATAGGGTTTTAGCCTATTCACCTGACAGTGGATACAGTTTTATAAATTAAATTGCAAAGGCGTATGGGTCTAAAATGACTCGATATTGCTGAGCTTGGAATTTTAGGAATAAGCGTGATACCTGTATAATCTAAAATGGAGGGAAAGACACCTGACCTGAGAAAGGACTTGACTGCCGTGATTACATCTGGACCAACGGTGTACCAAATCCTTTGGTACATTAGACACGGAAAACCATCTGGACATGGAGCTCTTGCCCCACCCAACTGAAATACCGCAACCCTGATTTCTCCATCACACACGTCCCTTTCCAAATCAGTGTTCATATTCTCCATTATTTGAGTCAGAATAACCCCAAGAACCTCCCCTTCATTCAAGTCCTTCCCTTGTGATCTGAATACCATTTGAAAATGTCCACATATCGCGTTTTCCACACCCATGGTCAAACTGATCCACTCTCCCCGATCGTTTTGCACTCTGGTAATACGTGTTCTTCTCCTTCTACCATTGGTGGTTAGGTGAAACAAGGTTGATTTACAGTCTACGTTTGTAAGCTACTTAACCCTAGATCACTTCCTCCAATAAACCTCTTCTTGATAATGGAGGTCCTTGATCCGGCTTTTGAAGGTTGCCTCTTCAACCTGGTTATTCATGTTCGACCGCTCACTAGTGACACCACGGAGCCGATCAGTTTCTTTCCTCAATTCAACCTGGTTATTTCCGAATTTTTATTTTCTACACCGAGTTAATCCCGTTCGACAACTTTCCAATTTCATATCAATATCTACTCGCCTATTCACACCATCCCATTCAGTCCATGCTTCTTTAATAACATATTTGCATTCAGTGTTTCAAGTCACATCTCCTCTAACCTGAAGTAGTGCTCTTACCTTTGATCGCCTCGTTCACTATATAGAATGAGAGGTGTATGATATTATGCAATTGCGAGATCATTCGTACACTGGATATCTTGCAGCCCACGTCGTATTAATGAGAAACCTATCAATTCTTTTAGACACCCTTTCCTCCTCTCGCCTGTTATTTGACCAAGTGAATCTAGCTCCTTTCGCACCCAGATCTTCCATATTGATATGGTCAATCATCTTATTAAAATTATCAATTTGTCTTTGAGATTTACGCATTCCACTTTCTTTTTCATAATGATGACAAATCACATTGATCATACACATCCATGCTAATCTGCACCTTCTTCCAATGTCGTGTAACAATGATCTCCAGCTGATGCACCCTGGTGAGGTTTTTCAGATGTCGAATTGCCAAGGAAGACCCCATACCCTGACAATTCCAACAGATTGTGCTCATGGTTGTTTTGGGACAGCCACCACAACCTGTTTCAGCAACTCGAATATCTCCTTCCTCATTCCCCTTATCATTCTCCTAATTATTTCTTTTAACCCTTATCGACTATGTTCTGCTTCCCTTCTTTTGAGGCCTCCATCTCGACCTTCCTGTTTGCACGTGACTACATTCCAACTCTTTCTCTACATTAGTCATATCAATCTTTTTTTTCCTCATGTTTCAGCCATCATCCTCCTCCTCCTCGAGCCTCTTTTGGAGAGACATCCTGGTCAGAATACGAGAAAGGACTATTATCTGGAGAGTTGGATCAAGGCTAGGGGTTCCACTTGTTTTTTGGGGGGCTTTTCAATAGGGATACGCTGTTTGAAAAGGTTTCAAGCATGGAGGGTTATGGTTTCAAAATGATTAATTCTAGGGAGGTTTCAGTTTGTAGTTGATTATGGGTAAGGTCGATCCAGTGAGGAGAAGAGATGTCAACGTGTAAGGTGAGGGGGGTTATGCTAAGGCCTTAGAGTTGGGGTGTTGGGTTTTGGATTACGGTATGTTGTATTGTAGATTGGATCATGATCGAGTTGGCTTCAGTGGATTTAAGTGGTGATGGGAAAGTATTATTCAGCCAGGAGCTCCTTTCATTAGATTTGATCTCCATATTGTCCATATGTTCTGGACTCCTCAACTCTGATTCATCTAGCTGCATTGTTTCGGTCTCACCCATGATGCTGAGCCGCTTTTCACCTCTTGATCCATCCGAGTGGTTTGAGTTCTTTATTATCCACCCTTATTAATTTCGGATGATCCACTCCCCATATCATTCTTCTTGGTTTCCCTCATCAATCTTGCGATGTTCCTTATATCATACCAAGTCTTTTTCCGAGTAGGACGTTTTTTGGAATGGTCCATCCCCCATCGATCCACTTTTCCCATTTAGCCAAGTACCATACATAGGGTGTCCAGGCTTCTCCTCATAAATTTGGACATCCTCCTTGCAACTTGGTGTTGTATACCCAAGTTTGCCACAACAAAAGCAAAACTCAGACAACCTCTCATATTTTATTGAGGCCCAACTTTCCTCCCCTTCAGAGTTTTCCCACCAGAAACCAGCCTGAAGAGACTGATTTACATCAACCTCAAACTTAATTCACAGATAGCTATTGATCGCCTTTTCTGTCTCAATGAATCTGTGAATTTTGTTCTCGATCTTCTTAGCATTCCAGCTATTGAACATCTCCAACCCTAGGTCATGAATCTGGACCCAGAATACCATACAGAATTCACCTCTCGCGAGCCCTCTTATCGACTCCCATTTTTTCATGCTCAATCAATGGCCTTGGACACACCACGGGGACATATCAAAAATCTATTTTCTCGTCTCCTCGTTTTCAAATTCAAACAAAGCTCACTTACGGCCCTGGAAGATACAACGTCTCAACTACAGATCGGGGTTGCACACTGATGTAGCTTTGTGATCAGTGGACATGCACCTTCGTCTTCACTCTCTCTGGCCAGGTTCAGTGGAAACGATTAATGATGTGCAAGAAGAACCTGACGCAGCGATACAGCAGGTAGGGCATCAGACACCACCGTATCTCCTTTGCTGACAACTCCACTAATCTTCCCGCCTGCAGACCCCATCACCACGTTAAACCCTAGTTGGACTGCACGACTATGATAGAGGACGCCGCACCAAGTGGACCATATATAAAACACTTCACACGACTTCTATCTATATTCGTTAGGGTTACATGGCGTCAAGACTTCCATGCACTGCTCCAAGCTATCTCCACCGACCTTTTAGCATATGGGATCCTTTCTACGCTGCAGGCTTACCATAAACCTCCAAAGTTTTCCGGCAAGATAACGAGAGACTGGCCGACCAATGGACAACAGGAAGACTCTCTCAGCAAAACCATAGGAGAGAAATGTTTTTTCGAAGAAAAATTAAATATCATAAAAAGAAAACATATACAAAGTAGGAAAAAGAAAGCAAAATTCTACTATATTGTTTACTATAACAAATTTGTACATTTATATATGTTGAATCCACACAATAGGAAGCGTCATCCTCAATTGAATTGACGTACTTGCACGAATAATTTGCGAACTTCCATACCTTAACTTAGCATGTATCGTAAGATGGTCGAACTTATTAGATTCTTCAGTTAATCTGTGAAAATAGTTTTCGAGTTCTAAGCTGAAACTGAATTTGGAATGAAAACGCGAGGAAATGTTTAGTGCCTCATGACCATCAAATAATTATTTGCTAATTTCACTCTCTCTGAATATCAAGTGATGATGTTATAGCGAATAAACCTATCACTAAACTGTATAAATTATCATTTTTCAAGATATATCTCATACAAGATTAAGTATCTATGTTGTTTTACTATCCTTTTTTCCCATACCTATCTCTACTACTTCTCTTGATGTTGTTATCCTATTCTTTTTATCTCCTATCACTAATAGAATTTTGCTCTATAACATCGGCGTTAAATAGCCACTAAAGGGGTATTTCTCGTCACTAACCTTTAGTAGCGGGCTAAGTCTCGTAAAGATACGTCTCGTGGTTAAAGGTCATTCCGACGGTAAAATATCATCACAAAAAATGTATGCCGCCAGTAAAGCCTTCCCTCCACTAATAGTTCGACTACATTCAGTGACAATATATGTCACCACTATATTCACTTCATTAACAACGGTAAAATTTGTGACTATATAGTGTCATTAACATCATAATATGTTGATCCACCATTAAAAGTAATTAATACTATCACGTAATGTTGCTTTTTAAAACATGTCTTTAGTGATAACAAGTCCATAGTTAAACATATCAGTTTATGTCACTGCTAAACACAAACGTTTTGCGTCAACAACGGTTAATCATTGTTAAAAACAAATTTTGGTGGTGTGTTTTTATTAATTATCTTGTTATTGTTATATGATATGAACTACACAATAAATTTTAAAAAACATAATATAATATTTATCAAAGTATATATATACATCTTAATAAACATCGAACATACCAACTTAAAATAAATTTGAATGTAAATACATAGTGTTCTAAATCGGATGAAGACTTAAAACTAATATACTTTTATACTTGAGATGGTTGTGAATTCGGAATGTCGGGATTATGAACTTCATCTCCGTCTCTAGTTCACGATCTCCTACAAAGTCCAGTAACACCATGTGATCATAATGAAAAGAAACACAATAAATACAATAACAGAATGATGTAACAGAGTAATCTCAAACACACTAAATAACACTTGACATTTTAATACCATAGTTCAACCACAACATAATACAAGACAACTCATCTGATACATATGTTCTGTCTCAGCCAATAGAGATACAAGCTTCATCAATTTCCACATTCAAGGGTTCATAGTACATTAAGCTCAACAAGAAGTTATCATTCAACACTCGATCAGATTAATGTAGGACCTACAATGTTCCTATTGTAGCACGTATAAATATTAGTGCATACAGCGTGTATAACAATGAAGCTACATCAATTTCCACATTTAAGGGTTCATAGTACAATGTTCATAGTACCTATAACTTGTATATGATTCAGTACTCGAAGATTATAACAATGAAAATTAACTGATAGTGCTCATTCAGGACATTCGTCGACCAACTAGGATGCAAGCAGCGCAATTGCTAGCTATAGACTGCTAAACTGCAAGGTTTTGTAGAACGTTATGGATAAGTTTGTGTTTAACCTTCTGAGACCTGACCGGAAGAAGAGAAAGTATCTACCACGGACTTCTCGTTAATAGACTATGACAACCCTTCGAGTCAAGAAAATTACGTATCAGCACATACAAATAAAAATCACTCAAATTTATTCAGTGATTTCGCCCAAATCTACTCTACCAAGAATATCAAACAGCGAATCATACATGAAATTAATATACAGAATCAGACGGAAAGCTTACTGGGGCGAGGGACGAGGCAGCGAGCTAACGCGAGGGACGACACGACTAAGTGTACCGCGACGAGAACGAGCCAGAGGACTTATGCGAGGGACGCCACGACGATGAGGACCACGGTGAGGGATGACCTAAAAGCATAATAAAGGACAAGGACGAGGCGAAGAGCGGTGAGCTGATGCGAGGACGAGGCGAAGAACAGATAGCTTTCTTCAATTAGATCTTTTCAATTTCAGAGGAGAGGTTTTCAATTTCAATTTTGCAATCGAAGCTTTTTAATTTTAGTATACAAATGACGAAACCTAAACCCTAATATTATATTAATTATTATTTTTTTAAGAGTTATCCTTTAAAAAATAAAATAATGTTTGTTAAAAGAGATACAAATCCCTTATATAATAAGAAAGATACAAATCCCTTACAAATTCCTTAAAACTATTTGTAACGAAATCCATCACAAAATATCTTTATCCTTTCAAATATTATTTCTGCAAATCTCTTTCTTAGTATTGTACTTAAGGAATTAAACATTGTAAGAATTTGTTTAATGATTGTTTCTCCTCAATTAACCTTAAGAAAACCTTTACAAGTGATTCTAAATTCCAAGCGATTAGTGATGACAAATTTACTTTCAAATTTACATTTGTGACGGCAAATTGATAACGGTAACGGATAGAAACCGAAGTTGGTTATACATAATTTACAACAATTACATTAAATAGACGTTTTTATTGTAAAACTTTAGTCTCTTACTCATTGTCTGTATTAATGTAGATGTTGTCTTCACACTAAATGTTTTTCAAGTTAAACTATTCTACAATGGAAAAAGTCCACACAAAACATGTGCTTTAGTTGAGACAAATTATTAGACACTAAATCAGTTGTATAACTACCATACTAAACGTCGACACATAATACTTTATCTAACAATAGTATTTAGTGACAAAGAATTTAGCCTACAGTTGTAGACCAACATTCTTGTAGTGTATGAATCTATTGACCAGAAACTTATGTCTCTCTCTCCTACGGTTTCCTGTGTAAGGGATTCTTTACTTTGTTGCATGTCTTTCCTCGGCAATCTGATGATTTGCATAGATAAGTCCACCGCACCGCTCATAAAGGATGACTCCTAGACAACATCATAAATAGGTGTCACGCCTTTGCTTACGTGGAATCTGTTTTCTCTGACGGTGCGGCCTAGTTTTCTCTCATCAAGTTTCCCTTTACATCGAAGGAGGAGTGTGTTGAACGAAGAGGTTGTATGCGATACGTTGACTATTATGTAGACCAGCATGTCGAGGGAGTTTACATAGTCTGCTTACACATCAACCTACCTTATTTAGATAACCCTAATTTATTTTTACCTGATTCATGTAGAAGGCTACGACTGTAGTGACGGCGGCTGGACCACGCTCTTCATGAGCAACCCAAGTGCAAGCTCTGGCGGTCAACAGACCAATCGGAAAACCATATTGGACTTAACAGTGAACCCTTGCGTAGCGAGTAGCGAGAGGTATGTGGGAAAGATTATTTCTCAAAAACGGGTGAAGCCAACAGTGATCCACAATGTATTGAAAGTGGATTGGGCGAGATATGGGAAATTCTAAATATCTGAACTGGAAGATAAGATCTTGTTGTTTGAGTTTGCGATTGAGGATGATAAAAATCAGATTTTTGACATGTCGCCTTGGTCAATACAAGGGCACTATTTGAGTTTACAAAGATGGGAGCCAAGTGTGGGATTAACGAAAGTTGATTTTAAGAAGATACAATTTTGGGTTCAGATACATGACTTGGGACTGATAAAATCCAGTAATGAGAATGCATACAGAATTGGGAACAACATTGGAGAATATATTGAACAAATAGAGAAGTAGAGAACCAAAGTAAAAGTTACCTCAGTCTACTAGTAATTATGGATGTTGAGAAACCACTAATGGTAGGATTTTGGTGGAAGAACTCCCAAGGAAAAGAGATCTGGGTGAATATCAAGTACGAACATCTATCTGAGTTTTGTTATGGATATGGAAGACTAGGGCACACAACCCAGTCTTGCAAGGAGGAACTCCAAATGTCGAGGACAACCCCTAGCCACCCATTATATGGTCTGTGGCTAATCGGAACTAGACCAAGTAAGAACACTAAGATGAGAATGAGTGGTGGCATGGAGAAGGAAACAACCCTACCCAAACCAAATACCCGACGAACATGGTTTGATATTATGAATGAAGTTTGTGACTCGAAGAAAATAAACAAGGATGAGAAAACGTTCGGTAATAATAATCCGGAGGAGGACCAAATGGAATAGGAATCACTGGAATGTAACGTGCAAAATAATGCCCAAAACCCTATCAAGATGGATCATATGAATATACCTGGCACCTCCTCACAACAACTAGCCCTAACAAGCCCCCTTTTCTTACCTTACCACCATGATTCGAACCAGGAACACATCCTAAACCTGACCAATCCCCCTCCTGAGATATGCATAACCTCCACCTACCAAAACCACCCCAAAAACCCTACCCAAATCTACCCAGATATTACACCTTTTAAGGCATCACTACACAAATTAATATCCTTCATCACCCATCAATCAACCAATGGACACCAGAAAACATAGCCACCCTACCACATCTCCCCATAAGCCATAAACGAACTACACCCCAAGCCGCAATAAACTACCCCCTTATCACCCACCTACCTGACATACATTTATCCCCTAAGATCAAGAAGGCAGCCATGAGCCAATATGCTGAGGAAGACCCCCCCCTCAGACCCCATCCCCGACTTGCAATAAATAAAACCTGAATCTTATATCAAGACTGAACCCGACTGTTACAAAACTATTGTTGAAAAGGCGATTAGGGGAAATGGAGAGGATATGCCTAGTATGAAAACAATAAGATATTTAAAAGTGGATGCAGGAGAGGCAACCTCCATGCCGAGAAGCACACAAAACTTTGAAAAAGGTCCCAAGATATTTGCTAGAAGAACCGTGAGAACTAGGAAAGAAAAAGGAAACAAGGAGAATGAAGTGGAAAGTATGACCGGGAACAATGTTGAAAAGGGTTGTGGTGGCTATCCTTGAACAGCCACACGTGTCCAAAGAATACAAAATTTTGGAATTGTCACCGTCTGGGATCTTCCCTAACAATTCTACAAGTCAAAGATCTCACCAAGGGATACACACACGAGATTATGTGCTTAGCGGAGACTAAATAAATGGGAGTGCTTTCTATAATCAGTTACGGGAACAAGGTTGAATGAAGAATGGCTTATATGTAAAGCCTCAGGGCACGTCAGAAGGATTAGCCCTGTGGTGGAAAGAAGAAGTGGATGTTAAAATTGTTAAAGTGACTCATAACCTAATATACTATGAGATCAAATTAAAGAATCATAATGAACTGATGTGGATTACATGGGTCCATGAGAACGTGGATGTAAACCGTAGACTTCCTCCATGGGATGAGCTGCGAACTATTAGAGATTTTAATGATACGAGATATCATCATGAAAAGGAGGGTGGAAAAAGAAAGGCGCAAAGATTGATTGATGCGTTCAAACAGATGATAGAGGACATTCATATGGAAGACTTGGGTGCAAAAGGAAAACATTCACATGGTCAAACAACAAGAGAGGAAATGAACAGGTTAATGAGATATTGGACCGTATTCTCATTAAATTTCTATGGGCACAAAATTTCCTAAATGCCATTTGTATTAACGGATTAGCAATATGCAAAGATCACTCGCCAATAATACTCCTCACGCAACGGACACAAGACGTAGGAGGAGAAGCTTCCGTTTCCAGGATATGTGGATGAAGAGTCCCGAGTGTGAAGACGTGACCAAAAATGCATGGACCAAATGGGAGCAGAGATACATGAACCTAATTCTTAAACAAAAGTCGATGAGCTGCCGTAAACACCTTATCAATTGGAGTAGGAAAGAATTCGACAACAATCGTATTGAGCTAAAAAACGTGATGGATAGGTTGCGAGAAAATGCTCCAAATCAGTATTGTATAGTGATGCAACGCGAGGAGTAGCTACTTAAGGCTCGTATAAAGGAATTATGGAAGCGTGAGGAGATATACTAGAAAACAACTATCTAAGCTTAATTGGTTAAGGAGCGACGACCAGAACTCGACATTTGTTTACCTTACCACATCAGCTAGGGAAAGGCGAAATAATATACCACGCTTTTTGGGGAAACGTGGTGAATAGGTCACAACCGAAAAGGGTTTCATTGAAGAAATTCGCGAGCATTTTAATATGGCATTCACCTCGAACAACCTATAACCGAATGGGGAGATACTTGAGTGTATTCCAAACCATATTTCGACCGAAATGAATACGAAGTTCGAGAAAGAAGTTTCGGCTGAGGAGATTAAGGTGGTTGCATTTCAGCTGGTCGGGTCTAGAGCGTCAGGTCCAGATGATTTTTCTGGTTTGTTTTACGAAAGGAACTAGCACACAGTGGGCTAGACGTCATCACTAGGAGCAAGTCCTTTCTCAGGTCAAGTGCAATACCCTTCACTTTAAATTATTCTGATATAACTCTCATTCCAAAAATACGTAGCCCTAGTTGTGCCTCAGAGTTTAGACCAATGAACCTGTGTAATATTGTTTACAAAATACTAAAAAAAGTGTTGGCGAACAGGTTAATTGAAAAGATACTTTCCAGATCTGATCACTCCATTTCAGATTGCATTTGTGGCAAGTCGTATGATTCAGAATAATGTTCTAGTGGCTCATGAGGTATTCTATTACCACCAACATAAGACTGGTTGGCGAAGAACGGAGTGTGCTCTTAAATTGGATATGCAGAAGGCGTATCACCGTGTGGAATGGGAATTCCTACTCCAGAGTTTATAGAAACGCAGCTTTGGAGGAAAATGGGTTCGATGGATACATACATGCATTTCTACCCCCACTTATCGAGTTCTTCTCAATGTGAGACATGCTAATTGGATCAAACCAAGCTGAATATTGCGACATGGAGACCCGCTTTCACCGTATCTCTTTATATAACTGGCAAATATTCTCTCACGCCAGATTGACCGAGTTGTTCTTGAGCGTGGGTTAAAAGGGATAACGTTACGACAAGGGTTTCCATAGCTCAAACACATTTTCTTTGAAGATGACTCCTTATTCTTTATGCAAGGTGCGGTGGAAAATGCGAGGGCTCTTAAAACCATCATCATGGACAATTGTAATGCAATAGGACAGCGAATCAATGTGGCAAAGACGACCGTGACATTCAATCGGGGAGCAGATGTGCAGGTGTGTTCGGATATTGAGGAGAAATTATGCATAGCAAGCTCATCTAACCCTGAGAAATATCTCGACGTTCATTCAATGTGGGGACGGTAAAAAAAAACTGTGTTGGGGTATCTTAAATCACGAATCTGGGATAACCTTCAAGGGTGGGGATCAAAGAAGCTTACCATGTACGCAATGAGGTTATAAGTCTGTAATAACATATGTCCCAACATATTTCATAAGTTTCTTCTGCCTACCTAAAACATGGTGCACGTAAATAAATGCGATCATGGCTGATTTCTGGTGGGGGAGTCAAAAATTGAAAGGAAAATACATTGGAAAAGATAGGATCACCTAACCAAGTCAATAGAAGTGGGGAGTCTTGGCTTTCGAGAGCTCCATAGTTTCAACATGGACCTCCTAACCAAGATGGCTGCAAGGATATTGGAATAACCTATATCGCTATTGGTTCAAATCTTAAAAGATGTATACTTCCCAGGAGGTGACTTTTCTCACGACCTCAAGAGGGAGTCGGGCATCATGGGGTTGGTCGAGCCTGCATGCCGGTCGGGACATTATCAAGAGGGAAAGAATATGGAGACTAGGGAATGACTCGAGCATCCTTGTACATAAGGATACGTGGATTCATATGAAGAGGGTTTATACAACCGAAGAGATACCAGGTTGGGACACAAACCAGGCAGTTCGTGTGGACACATTAATTGGTCGAGAGAAACAATGGGATGCGGTTAGAGTCCGAGATTGTGTAACAACCTCGAATGCGGAATGTATTCTCATAATGCATATGTCGGTGAAGGAAGAACCTCATAAAGTGGTATGCCCTTATACAAAGGATGGAATTACTACAATATGATTGGTCTACCACCGATTGAGGGAAGTTTCCGAAGGCCAAACTCAAATTACAGAGGTAGATGTTTTAGGAACTCAAACATATGAAGAGAAATCAAAGAAAGAAGCAGAAGACTTACTTGAAAGTGAAGCAACTGATTTTCATTCATCCAAGATTAGGTAAATATGTTACAGCCGAAGGCTATTTATAACCTTTAAGTCTCGAAATATTACAATCTGGTCCTCACTTACTAATTATAGAATATTGCAGAATAATCCTCAAACATTCATATGTAACTATACATATATCCTAACATTCTTCCATGAAGATCAACATCAGTGATTTTTTCCTTTTTTCGAAATATCAACCATTACTCCTCAACACATCTGTCAATCCTGACAACTGAAACTCGGCTGATAACCAACACCTGGTTCATGATTAACACCTAGTATCTTTCTGCTGAAAAACAAATACTTGCCAATCATCTGATTTTCATTAAACTATGCACAGCAATCAAGATTCGTCCATAACCATTAACCAAATCGTTTTTTAGAATACTCAGCAGCTATACTTCACCAATCTTTTTCTTAGATGTATATATGAGCTGTTTTTCTAACACGACTAATTCTTATTGAATGATTAACACTTGTCCCATCAACTTAACATAACATATATCATATGCAAACAAATCAATCACAACATACACATAATCACATATCTAGTCACAGTTACTTACCAATCAATCTAAATTACATCTAAACATCTGAACTCGTCAACTATTTTATGATGAGTATTTTCATCTAACCACAGTCTTCATACAAGACAAACATACGGAAAAGCATATCTGATTCACCCTTTTGATTATTTTCTGATCTTTTGTTATTGTATATTTTTTTTTTACTCTTGACATAAGGGTTTGAGCCCTTATCTTATCAACATAGTTGGAGGGTTTATGCCCTTATCTTGTCTTCCTCAAGAGCAACCTTAAAGTATCTTGACATTTTCTTCAAGATTAAACTCTATTTTTCGAATTCAACTATGTTTTATGCCAAGAACTTAAGCATACAGTCGATTGTTTTACTCAGGACTGCTGAAAAAACTCTGCTTCATTCTATCCTCCATTGATCTTTTGAAAGGAAGAAAACAGATATGCCAACCATGTTTACCCTTGAATGACACTGAAAGTAGATTATACACCACACATAAAATAGAAAAAAAAAACTTAGTGCAAGATTATTCAGATCAATGATAAGCAACACATACAGACGTAGGAGAATCATGTGAATGCGAGAAACTGATTTATAGGATATGAGCCATATGTGAAAAGAACAAGACAAGACAATCAACCATTCAGACAGACTCAATCATGCTGAAAAAGGAAACATATATAAATCTCAGAAAAAAAAACAGAGAAGCACAAGCATCAAGAAACTAAAAAAAATGGCAATGATAAAGACTACTCTTGACAGAACTGCCATACCTTTAATGACTACCACTCATGACATCAAGTAGATGTTCTTCAACAAAAACTAATCTTCAACTTCAGGAGCCTCCTCAATCGTTACAGTGTTTAGCATCTTCCAGCTCAACCACAGAAAAAAAAAATTCCCTGCAAGGAACAAATTGTTTTTCTATCAAATGTTTTGTTAAAACATGTGCTACCGGATTACTAGATGGAACAAAATTGACTAAAAATTGACCAGCTTTCATCTTCTCCCTGATAGAGAAAAGATCTTTCTCAACATGTTTCATTTTGGAATTTTGAGTAGGATTTTCAGACAAAGATACCGCACTTGTACTGTCTGTTCATACCACAGGAACGAAGACAATTGAAGACCCATTTCCATTAACAAAGACTTAACCCACATGGTTTCACATACTACATTAGCAATAGCTCTAAACTCAGCTTCAACACTGTATCTTGCCACCATTGATTGTTTTTTCGAATTCCAAAGTATAGGATTGTCATTGAGCAACAAATAATCTACAGAAATTGATTTTTTGTCAGAAATATCTCCTCACCAGTCAGCATCAGAGTAAGAAACTAAAGATATCCCCTGCATAGGAAAAGGATTAGACCTGAACATCAAACCATATTCTATAGTCCCTTTTGAGTATCTAACAATATGTAAAACTGCTTGTCAATGACTGGTGCTTGGTCTTTGCATAAACTGACTGAGTTTGTTGACAGAGAACTGAATATACGACCTTGTAATGCAAATGAGCTGGAGTGCTCCAATAGTACTGTGAAACAGATGATCATTTTCAAATAATTCAGTACAATTAATCATACATGACTTGGTTAGACAGGTTCCAATCATCGTAGAAGAAAAGCTTGAAGCTTCAGTGAGACAAAGCTTATCAATCAGCTCCTGAATGTATTTTCTCTAGTTTAGAAACAAATAATTGTCAGATGCAGTAACTGCCATACCAAGAAAACAATTCAACCTTCTAAATCGTTTAACTGAAACTCCTGATTAATCGAATGAATGACCTCTCAAATAACAGAAGAAAAATTACCTGTAACAACAATATCATCGACATAAACCAATAGAAACACATAAAAACCTTTGTCCTGTTTGATAAACAAACAGCTATCTGCAACATACGCATAGAACTGAAGCTTATGAATAAGAAAAGCCTTTATTTTTTCAAACCAAGCACGAGGTGCTTGTTTAAGGCCATACAAAGCCTTTTGCAACTTATAAACCAAATGAGAATCAGTTTCAGAAGAACAAGTTTGCTCAAAACCTGGAGTTTGAATCATATATACCTCTTCAGTCAAATCCTCATGTAAGAAAGCATTATTAATATCAATTTGTCGAAGACTCCATTTATGAGATCATGCAAGGGACAATACAATTCTAATCGTGGCTGACTTCACAACTGGACTAAAGGTATCTTGAAAATTGAAACTTGCTTTTTAAGAGAATCCTTTAGCAACCAGTCTGACTTTATACCTCGCAATAGACCCATCAGCATTCTTTTTTATTTTAAAAATCCACTTGCAACCTATAGGAATCCTACTAGAAGGAAGAGGAACAACAATACAGGTATTGTTAGCATAAAGGGCATACAATTCTTCGTTTACAGCATTTTTCCAATGTGGACTGAGTAAAGCCTGATGAATCGTCTTAGGTTCAGAATCACTGAGATCTGCAATATTGTCACTAGTAGTCAGAACATCCTGAAGAGATATCATTTTAGACCTTGTTTGCATAGAATGCTTATTAACAGAACCTTCATGATTACTAGAGTCAACAGTATTAGTGGAAGGAATTACCTGAGCATTTTCAATTGAAGTGACATTAGGTAAAGCAGAATCTAAAACAGAAGTAGGACAAACAGAATTAACAGGTTCAGATAACAACCTAGTATCTGGAATAGCATCACTATCAGGAAATACAGTAGAAGTAACTAAAGATGGAGGCCGATTGATAGGAAAATAAGAAATTAATGGAGAAGCAGAATCATTACCTAAAGAAGGAGATGTAAGATCAGACATAGTGACAGGATCAGAAGAAGGCAGTAACTAATTATCAGAATCAGAAGAAGCTATAAACTGAGAATCACATGGCAAGAAAAATGGCATTGAAGTATAATTATGAGTAGGAGAAGAAGAAGTAAAGAACTTACCTTTAGAATCAGAGAAAGGAAAGGTGGATTCATGAAAAACCACATTCCTCGTAGTGTACACACGCCCTGAAGCTGCAAGACATTTATATCCATGATATTTGGAGCAATAGCCTAAAAACACACATGGCTCGGACCTGAAAGAGAGTTTGTTTTTGTGAAAAGGACACAGATAAGGAAAGCACAAACATCCAAAAACACATCCAAAGAGTTTTTCACGAGGAGAAACCTTGGCCAGTGCAGATGAAGGTAGCCTATTGATCAAAAATACTGAAGTAAAAAAAGCATCAAACCAGTAATGTAATGGTACAGAAGCCTGAGCAAGAAGAGTTAATCCTAACTTAACAATATACCTATGCTTCTTCTCGACTATACCATTCTGTTCAGAAGAGTAGGGACATGTACCCCGATGATTTATACCAAAATTAGGTAGATACGTGGATAAAAACTGAAACTCGCCTCCCCCATCAGATTTGACTGCCTTCAGCTTGTATCCAAGTTGTTTCTCAGCTAACCTGTGAAACTCAACAAAGAACCGAGTTGTATCACTTATTTTCTGCATAAAATATATCCAAGTATACCTACTATAGGCATCTACTATACTATGATAATACTGATGACCATTGCAAGAACACGCAGCAAGACCCCACACATCAATTTGAACTAATTCAAGAGGATGAGAATAGACAGAATGAGAAGAATGATAGGGCTGCTTTTTGCTTTTGCGAACTGCACAAGCTATACACTGATCTGAATTATGAGTCATAGGAAGATTATGAATTCTCATAAAATATTTAAGAAGCTTAGTAGACGGATGACCAAGTCGCATGTGCCAAATGGATGAAACAAAGCACAAAAAGTCACCATCATCAATAGCTCCAGGTGTAGCAATATGTATATTACCTGATACATCCTCACATATCCTAGTAGACATATTTTTTGAGTCACTGCATAGAGAAATTGAAAAAGAACCAGAATCATGTAGATCTGAACAATCAACATCTGATGTAGTCATTGAATTTGTAACCGAAATATGTGGTAAATAACAAGAAAGAGATGTTTTATTATGAAAATCTCCATTATTACCAGTCATTTATGAATTACAACACTCAAGACAACTGTTGGCAAACATCTTCCTAGACTCAGGCCTATAAGCAACACTAGAATGAATTACAGATTTATTACTATTTAATTTTGACATGTCCAGCTTATACAACCCAAAGCATTCATATCCTTGTAGCAGCACTTTATGAGTAGAGGAATCACGAACCACACAATGATTTGCATGAAATTCAAAGTAGACAGTATTATCCTTTGCGAACTGAGACACAGAAAGCAGATTCTTAGTCACATTTGGAGTATAGAGCATATCCTGTAATCTCAACATTCTGGAATCAATTGGAATTAAAGTTGAGCCTATTGCAGAAATATTCAAAGAATATCCATTACCAACCATTACTTTACCTTGACCAGTATATAGTACGCATGTATGTTGTCCAGCTGGAGATGCATTAGTCAGATGGTTTGTGGCACCTGAATCAGGAAACAAGCTTGTATCTGCCTGAATTATCGGGGCAACAGAAGCAATGTTTGCTTGAGCAGCTGAGAAAGGGTTGTATTGCATAGGAACAGAAGGAGAGAACATATAAGGATGAAACATTGGTGAAGAAGCAACGTAGGGATTAGGAGAATAGAAAGTTGAATAAGGTTGAGCCTGAGCAGAAAATGTTTGAGACTGAACTGAAAAGGATTGATGTTGAACAGAAAATTATTGAGACTGATTAGGTATCAATGGAGGAGGTGCTTCAGACTGTTGTTGTTGAGGATATGATTGGTTTGGTAGAGTAGATCCTTCTTAGGCATCTTCCCATTGAGCAGAGCACATATTGACACTTAGAGAATTAGCATTGTTTGGATCTGTAATACCAGTGAAGTTTACATTGAACCTTTGGTAACACTTGTGTACCAAATGCCCAAACTTACCACACAATTGACATTGTGGCTTATTGTTTGCATAACCTCTGCCACGACCTCTACCACGACCATATTGAAAAGATTGTTGATGTTGAATAGCAGTAGAGTTGAATGATTCATTATGATGTTAGCAGACGTTGGTAAAATTCCATCAGATGATCCACCTCGATTATTAGTCATATACTGTTTAGTATTAGACATAGATGACTCCATTTCATCCTTCTTTCCACCAGAACCTCGATTTACAGCCATATGAGCAGACATATTAGAATCAAACAACAAATCACTCTGCCTAGCTTCCGCATCCAACATCACAGAGCTCACAGAAGCAATATCATAAGGATTTTGACTTGCGTGAATAACCGAAACTATACTGTCATACTGTCCTTTGACACCAATATGAATGATTGATATTTATTGCATTTCCTCAATTGGATGACCACAAGAGGTTAAGCTATCACATGCAGTTTCAAATAATCACG
Organism: Chamaenerion angustifolium; assembly: GCA_946814005.1. Taxonomy (NCBI): domain Eukaryota; kingdom Viridiplantae; phylum Streptophyta; class Magnoliopsida; order Myrtales; family Onagraceae; genus Chamaenerion; species Chamaenerion angustifolium. The sequence goes on from OX328272.1 coordinate 22,437,882, forward strand.
CATAGTTTGATGTAGTAGTTTACAAACCTTCAGTCAATCATACAAATGCATGATCCTTGTTGTTGATGATGCAGAGAAGTCTTTGTGTAGCTTATGCCATATTGATGTAGTTGTCATAAATCCTACGAGGCTTCTGCTAACTTGCGACGACACTGAGGCCAACATCCAGGAAACTAGCGAATTATCCTTTTGAATAAACTTCAAGTAATCTGGATTCGGTTCATCGTGTCCATCTGGTCCAGGAATTCGAGCTGGAATTGTGACTTTTCCATAGAGATGACTTTCCATATTATAACCTCTCACAAATAGCAACACTTGTTGTCGCCATGATTGGAAATTCTCCTCTCCAATCAGTTGTGAGACTTTCTTTTTAAAGAATGCAGCAGAAATTTCTTCCATCAAATCGACGGATTTGATCACTTCAATTAATCAGCAGACACCGTAATTGCGTTCGCACAGACTTGAGCAGAATCGTTCTTGCTCTGATACCATGTTAGGAACTCAAACATATGAATAGAAATCAAAGAAAAAAGAAGAAGAAGAAGAAGACTTACTTGAAAGTGAAGCAACTGATTTTCATTCATCTATTTATAGCCTTTAAGTCTCAAAATATTACAATCTGGTCCTCACTTACTAATTCTAGAATATTGCAGAATAATCCTGAAACATTCATATGTAACTATACATATATCCTAACAAGATGGTAGCAAATGGAAAACATTATGGACGAAAATATGGAATGCACACACGATCCCAAAAATAAAAAGCTATATGTGGAAGCTAGCCTCCATTTCCATAGCGATGAAAACCAATCTCGTACAAAGAGGGATCCCAAATATTTTTCTGGATTGTCCGATTTATGGTGAGGAAGAAACAACGGAACATATCACCTTTGGATGCAATTGGACTCAATCAGTTTGGTTCGGGATCCTAGGGATATGGGGTGCAAGCCAAAGCTCATTATCCCTCGAGAAATGGATAATATACTGAATGAATGAGTCATGGAGCCCGAACAGAAGATGTAAGACCAGGTGGTCCAAGTGCATAACAACATGTTGGCATATCTAGAAGGCAAGATGTAAGGCGCTGTTTGAATCAAAGATGCCACACTCGTGGATAATCATCTCTGAGATTAAGGCTGCGATTGAGGAGTTAGAAAGAATGCCCTACCTGCGAACACAAGTACATGAGAGGCGAGAGAAAGGAATATGGCAACCACCCCAACAGGTGCCATCCGAATCAATTGCGATGCCTCGTGGTGCAAACAAACAAGTATGGGAGGCATGGGTATGGTGGCTCGAAATGCAAGTGGCGAAGTAATTGGAGGCTTTAACCGAAGGTGCCAAAGTGATGGTGTTGAAGTTATGGAACCATCGACAATTCTTGAGGGGATGAATCTTGCAGCCGAGAGGGGATGGGCCACAGTGGAGATTTAATCAGATTCGAGAGTAGTCATAAACCAGATAAACGGAGGTACTCCGCACTAGAGATCGTAGGCATTATTGGTTAATATAGCGAGCTTGGCAAGACGAATCTTTTGTCTAACCTGAAAGGCAATCCCGCAAACATCAAACGAATGTGTGAATTGGGTAGCCAAACAAGCTATAATGAGTGTGTTTCTGAATGATTGGGTCTCAAGACCCCTACTCCATTTTTTTACTTTTACTAGCAAAAGATTGTTTTGTTGGAAGTTTGAACTCTTCCATTATTTGATAATAGAAAGCAAGTTTTGAACCAAAACATAAATGAATCGATTGACCATTCCTATTTATAGAATTTGTTTTATATTTTTTTTTTACTTTTATTATTAATATAATGTAGAGATAAGGTATGTGATAAAACGGAGGTATGATGGGTGGTGTTAGGGAGAAAGCGGGTAGTCGAAAGTAAGTATGATTTGATTTTTTAAAAAAAATCATTTATTTATATATATATATATACTACTATATTTGCTTTTTGGTAATAATAAATAGCTATGTCATAACAACAAAAAGCAAAAAAAAAAATTAAATAATTAAATTAGACAAATTCTTTTCCTTGTAGCTCCCAAAACATTCGCCCTAAGAATGGATATCACACCAATTGTTGGTTCTTATAGTATTACAAAGTTGTCTTCCTGAATAACCGCTTCTTTGGCTAGAAGGTCTGCTACTCCATTTGCTTCCCTGAAAGCATGTTTGATTTTAAACCTCTTGAATTTCAGTAATAGTTTCCTACAATCATAAATTATAGGCATTAGTGGCCTTCCTTCAAAATCATCCCTAACAATGAGGTTTGTTGCCTCTTGAGCATCTGATTCTAAATTCTTTTGTTAATTCCCATAGATATTGCTAATACAAGCCCATCTCTTATTCCCCAGACTTCCGCTACAAGGCTATTTGTGGTTCTGAGCTTCCTTTGAAATCCTTTTAGCCATCCACCCAGATGGTTCCTAATGACTCCCCCGCAGTCCACCGGTCCTAGGTTCCTATTCACTGATCCGTCGGTATTCAGTTTTTCCAACCCAAAAGTTAGTGGGTTCCATCCGACCTCAATATACTTTTGTTCTTGGACGCTCTTGCTCCTAGATAGTGTGTGTCTAACATCTTGTACCTGCGAAAATATTGGTGTCGCAATATTCTGCCCAAATGGTTTATTTTGAAAAATCAAAGAGATTCTATTTTTCCAAATACAACAAATGGCAGAAAAGAAAATCACCGCCCAATCCAGCCCCTTATAATGGATACTAACACTCACACCATTTGAATTTAGTCAATCCGAAATAATCATGTGATCAAATTTTGACCCAATGGGAAGGACAATTCCAGACCAGATTTTTCTCGCCACTTCACGATCCCGAAGAACATGAAGAGTTGTTTCCACATCCTCATTACATACCTGGCATATAGGACTTATTTTCATCCCCCTTTTACTTAACATGAGCGCAGTTGGAATACTATCGTGATTGCAAAGCCAAAGAAAATGTTTTATTCTCATGATTGTCATAGATTTTCATATCCAGTCCCATTCCTTGTTCAGATATTCAACAATAAGATGCATAGACGCTTTGTTGTTGTTATGGACCCGCATAATAGTAGGAATCCCTTTGGGCATCCTATCCAAACCTTCTTATCCATATATCCCCCAAACAAACTTCTAGGAACAAACCGAATAAGATTTTTAGTGTCCAAGGGTAAATCAAAGGAGATTTGGGAGAAATCCCACTCCCCGTTCTCATAGAGGATGTCTCTCATTTTTAAGAGATTCTTCTCTTTCTGTAAGGGACCCTGTATTTGTAACCGGTGATTAGAATGACCTTACCAATTGTCGTGCCAAAGGTTTATAGTAGCTCCATCCCCTATAGTCCAACCATCGCCCTCTTTTAATGAATGAATTCCCTGCTTTAATGGTCTCCAAGTGCACGATCCATGCTTACGAGGTCTTTTTGTCAGGTTAAAGTACTTAGGACTCATAATTTTCGGCCAAGGATAAAGAAAGTTCTCCTTTCTCCAATCGAAATTAGTCAACATGGCTTGGTTTCTTTCTTTTGAAAGAGAGATCCCCAAGCCCCGTTTTGGGTTGGGTAGGATAACTAAGTCTTGCAACTAGAGTTAGGAAGAACTGTGCATTGCATGATGAAAGCAGGTACAACAGCCATGACTGAATTGATTAACAATGTACGACCATCCATAGAAAGCAGTTTATTTATCCTACCCGTCAATTCAGATTTGACTCTCTCAATAATGAAATTAAACGAATATTTATCCTTATTAGAAAGATCTAACGGGAACCCCAAGTAGTTTGACAATTTAGTCACTTTGGTAATACCCAACTCACTTGCTAATTGATTTGTGAGATCAATAGCAAGATTCTTTGAAAACACTACTTGTGATTTTCCAAAATTGATGTTTTGACAGGACTCCAAGCAAAACGAATTGATGGTCTTCTTCGCGGTCTTACAATTCTGAATAGATGTTTCACCCATAATGACGATTCATCTGCAAAGAGAATACGAGATAAAGCTAGAGAATTCCTCCCAAGATTTATAGGCTTCCAATTCCCCAATTTTGTTTCCTCCTCAATGAGGAAGCTAAGATAATCAATACACAGAATGAACAAGTAGGGTGATAGAAGATCACGTTGTCTCATCCCTCTAGAGGGAGTGAAATACTCCAACCTATCTCCATTTAGAAGAATGGATACCTTGGTATAGGAAACACAGTTCATGATGGCATCAATCAGAGATTTTGTAAATTTAAAATGGAGCAAATCTTTGTAAATGAAATTCCATTCCAATCTGTCATGCGCTTTCTCTAAATCTAACTTAAGGAGCATCATACAAAATGTACCTCTTTTATTATTCAAGGTATGCAAAACTTCACTAAGAATTACCACATTGTCGGAAGCCCTCCTACACGGGATAAAACTAGATTGGAAAGGGGATATCAAATGGTGTATTAACGGCCTCAACCTGTTCACAAATACTTTTGATATCAACTTGTAAGCAATATTACATAGACTTATTGGTCTACATTGCTTAACAAACTAAAGACTAACAATTTTCAAAATCAAGCATATCAAAGTGTCATTCAAAGTGTTAGGCGTAGGGCTTCCCGAGGAAACATTTTTAATCATGTAACAAACAGAGGGACCCACAGTGTCCCGGTTTCTTTTATAGAAAACTAGGTGAAGACCATCCGGACCAGGAGCTTTAAAAGGACTCAAACAAGTTAGATCCATGAAAATCTCCTTATAAGAATCAGGTACCCTCAAAGAGTTAATCATCCGGTCATTCCAAACAGTAAAAGGGTTGAAATCCAAGCCACAATTTAAACCCACATATTCTTTTCCAGAACATAACAAATTTTGAAAAAAATAATGACACTGGTTTTTAATTAAATATGATTCATGCATCCAGTTTGATAATCATATTTTATGGCTGTGATTTTTGATTTTTTTCCCCTCACTAGAGTAATAACGTGGTAATACTTGGCATTTCTGTCCCCTTTAGAAATACACTTAGTCCTGGATTTCATAGCCCAGAGCTTTTGTTCATACTAGTCGGAAAATCATTTTGCTGAACACTAATCTTGTTTTGAATATAGTCCAATTTTGCCAAAAAAAAACAATTCTCCTAAAACCATTACCAAAAGTGTTCCTATTCCGCTCCCTGCCCTTATTAGGAAAACAATTTGTAGCCTCCTTATGGATATTATGAACTGATGACCAAGTTCGGGCGACTAAATTTTTAAAATCAAAATGGTCAAGCCACATAGCCTCAAGACGGAAGGGTCGATCTAACCCCAGCTGAGCAACGTTGTTCAACGATAGGAATAGAGTACAGTGATCTGATCGGGTCCTAGAAAGGTGTCTCACTCTTGCATTATGGAACTTGAGAATCCAATCACTATTAGCAACAACTCTATCTAATCTTTGCTGGATAAAGTTGCCATTCCTACACATTTTACCTCACGTATAAGAATTTCCCGAATACCCAAGGTCAGTCAGGCCACAATCATGAAGAATTTGATTAAACAAATCAACACGATTTTTATCAATAGGTCTACCTCCTTTCTTTTCTTGTTGATAGCTAACGTCATTAAAATCCCCCATAACAACTCATGGCATGTTGAAACTATCAACAACTCTAATATTGGTCCACATAGTCAATCTATCCTCCAATTCAACACTCGCATAGATTGTAAAGAGAATCCAATTAAAATTAGAATCATGTACCTTGATCCGAGCATGAATTTCTTGCTCCGTTGAAAATAAGCAGACCACCGCTCAGGCCCCGCGAATCCACTCTCACAAAATTACTGCAATTAATCTTCTTTGCCTGAGACACAATGTTGAACCCCACCAACATCATCTCCGTAAGTAGCACAATATCAGGGTTAAGACCGTGGATAAAATCTTTGACAATGTTAATTGCCAGATTATTCCCCAGACCCCTACAATTCCAAGCAAAAATATTAAGGGAACTTTTTGCAGGTTCCAAACTGGAACTATCCTTGTAAATGGGTATCCTTTCATTATTTATGGTTGTACTAAACATTAAAAAGATTGAAAGGGTAGAACAAGGGATCTGACAATTACTTCCCTTCCGGTGATTTTAGTCGCGCAGAGGTAGTATCCGACTGCATCCCTACTACCGGAGAGACCGAAGCGGTGATCTACTCCTTCTTCTATCGTAGGTAGTTTTCTATCCCTCTTCAACTCTGTTTCCTTCCCTGAGAAACTGACCATTGTTTCCGCTAATATTCTGGTTGCCCTTCAGTCTTGACATTCCCTCGTTAAAATTACCCTACCGTGCTGCTGATTCATCCTCTTCTATGTGCAACTCTTCACTAGGGTTTTCTAGTTCATCATTATGGGATTGCATCCAGTCATTTGCTCTATGAGATTCTTCCTCAACCTGTCTTTTTGTTATGAAAAATTGGGGGCCATCTGACACCATGCTGAGGACATCTGGTCGGACGTTATGCTGACTAAGTGGCGTGATTTCCTTCATTTTCCTATCTCCAATGTGTTGATTAATTGGCGGGCTTACCTTCGATTTCCTGCCTCCAATGGACCGCAAAATGGGAAACTCTTGTGCCAATTGGGCGTTGACTTGTTGCATATGACTTCCTTGACTTGTATATCTTACAATCTCCCACTCCACTTACCTGAATTGTATTGAGTAGGGTTAGGCTAGGCTTTATTTTTCTCTTCTGCGAACTTCTTGACAGCATTGTCAGGAGCCATTGCTTTGTTACCATTAGATCGAGTCGTTACACCGCCCGCGTTGCTCCTGTTGCTTTTTGTCGAAGGTTGCTTGTTCCTCGCCAGAGCTCTCTTACGGTGGTTGGCCACCATCCACCATTCATATCCCCAGTTAGTTTCTTTGGTCTGGATCTCCTTGTCTCTATCATTTTCGGACGAGACAACATTCATCTCAGGACTTACATCCATTAATCATTTTTCTTACCCCAAACGATTAATCTCGTTCGTATTAGTCAATTCCCCCTCCGATTAGTTGCATATAGGTTTTTGTGACCAATCATTCCACAATTGTAGAATAACGAATTTATTCCCTCATAAATTAAGTCCAATTATATATTATCAATCTTCAAGAACAGAGGTAGTGGTTCCAGTAAGCTGATTTGAGCACATAATCTAGCAAGTTTCCCCCTCTCCCCATTTATTGTGGTAGTGTCAATTTTGAGGAGAGGTCCTAGATAATTTCCGATTTTTTCCAGGGCTCTTGGCTCATAGTATTCTGCGGGCAAACTGGGTATATGAGTCCATATTGGAGCCGCAAAGAACACAACTTTAGCTAGTTGGAACTTAGCTCCCACATTCTCATAGTGAGAAATTGAGAATTTATAAACCAATGGTCTCCTTTTAGCATACTGTCAAGGTCTCCCTTAGTTTTAAATGTAACTTTGAAAAACCCATACCCAAGATCCATTAGATCGAACCCTTTTGTGGTTTTCCACATAACCGATAGCTTTTGGGTTAGGAAACCATAATCAATAGATTTTCCAAATAGTTTGATGATGATATCAAGAGCATGGTTTTGACGCATAGCAATCTTTTCCTCCCTTGAGAAGAATTTTTTTATACATTTCACATTTGGAAATTCGTCAATCTCCTCCTCAATATCATCGAACACTCTTTGTTCGAAATAGAAAGCTTTTTCAAAAGCTCCTGGAATGATACCTGTTAACTTGGACTTGTAGGATAACTTTGGAGGGGCTGCACATCCCATATCAGTGACCATCAGATCTTCGATTTCTTGGTTCAGGATCTCAGGATGGTGCTCAGCTTGCGGGTCATCACTTGGTGAAACCCCAGTGCCGAGAGTTTGAAACTGGGATGACATGAAGGACCTCTAGAGAGAAAAAGTTTCTTACAGAGAAGATAGAGCATTAGTCGCTGTCTAAAACGGTATAGACAGTTCCTACTATATATAATACTACATATACTACTATATATATATATATAATTTAGTTGTTTTTTAATTTAAAAAAATATTTCCGCTTTTAGTAAACCTAAGATAAAATATTTTTATTTTCCAAATTAATAATATTTTAAATTTATAGTTTTTTTCCATCTCAATTTTTTCGACTAGATTCATCGCATAACGGTATTTTGGTTCATAGTCAAAATTAGGTGTATACAGGTTTTATAAGAATAATACTTTGGTTATTAGCATTCTGTTTTATTTATATTGTCTTCTTGGAGCACATGAATAAGAACTGTCTCGCCTGCTTTTAATAATTGTATTACCTGCTCAATTAGCAAAAGTAGTAAAACACCTTTTCCTGTACTACTGTGTATAAGACCCGGACCTTTTAGATCTTACTGAAGTAGATTATGGTCCCAGCACCTGTGCGTTTAATGGTCAATTTTCATAAGGAAAAGTATGAAGTTGCACCCGCTAGTTTACCGTTTTTTCATAATGTTTTTTGTCGCAATTAATTACACCCGTATATTTCATTTTGTTGGTAATTGTCACGTGGAAGTCACGTGGAGTCGTTTATTTTGAAATAATGCAATGGAAAAAGACTAATTTAGCCCTTACCCTTGACGCTACAGTGTCTACCGGTAGAGAAGACGCGTTGCAGAACGATGCTGGGGAGACGGCCTTGTTCTATGATGCTGACACGGTGAAGATCAGGTCTAAGTCTGACATGGACGTGTTTCATGCCGCTGGGAAGTGTGGCCACTTAGGTATGTTAGTATTCGATACTCGATTGAATTACTCTACGCATCTTTGTGTACTTTCTGAGAATCTCTCGCTCGATGGATGTTGAATCTCCTGTTCCGTCATCGGTTCTCTGCCACTGAGGATCTCTCGGTTTGCAACTTGCGATTTTCGATAGGTAAGTTTTCCAGTGTTCAGGCCATGAGAATAGGTGAATGTTCTTCAGCCCTTTGTGGCCACATTTCACCCAGAGATGCTTGTCTGCTACAAGTTTCAGAAGAGCGTCCGCAATTGATTGTTGGTTGTGTGGATCGATCAGAAGTCCATTATCAAGCACCTGTAGAAATAAATGATTAATTAGCTTGCATAAGCTAAGAATGAAGGGAGGGAAACGTTAGAAGCAAGAGGGTATATACCCGGAGGATATCAACTGGTCCACCATTTTTCGTGGCAACAGTAGGCAAACCGTGAGCAGCGGCCTATACATGAAATTGATGAACTGTAAAGAACCGAACATAGGAAGACAGAGTACTGGAGATACAAATCTGTATGTATTCATTCTCAATCTGTTGTTCTTATAAGCTATACAATGAATCTATGCATTAGGAAAGAAATCTAGGCTTTAGGAAAGGTCTACAATAGGAAACAGATAATATATTTACTTCCTAAATATAAGCTTCCATATCTTGTATTTCTATTTCTAACACTCCCCCTCAAGTGGAATAGTGGGATCACCAATGTTCAACTTGCATAGGACCTCTCTGAATATCCTTCCATTTACGGCCTTTGTGAGAATATCTGCCAATTGATCTTCAGAGCGCACGAACGGCAATACAATGACTTTGTCTTCCAGCTTCTCTTTGATAAAGTGTCGATCCACTTCTACATGCTTTGTCCGGTCATGCTGTACTGGGTTTTCTGATATACTGATGGCTGCACGGTTATCACACATAATTTTGCATTCTTCTTTTACTGGGAAACCGATTTCCTGCAACAGCTTTCGTAGCCATAACACTTCAGCCAAGCCTCGAGCTATTCCCCTGAACTCTGCTTCAGCACTTGAGAGTGACACGACCTTTTGCTTCTTACTCCTCCAAGTGACTAAATTGCCTCCAACTAGAGTGAAGTATCCGGAAGTTGACCTCCTGTCTATTGGATTACCTGCCCAGTCAGCATCTGTGTATGCTTCTATCTCTAGGTGACCATTCCTTTTAAACAATACTCCACTTCCTGGAGATCCCTTCAATTATCGGAGGACTCTTAGGGCAGCTTCCATGTGGTCTGTTTGTGGCTTATGCATGAACTGACTTAATACTCCAACTGCGTATGCAATATCCGGTCTAGTGTGAGAAAGATAGATCAATTTCCCTACTAGATGCTGGTACCGGGTTTGATCTGTCAGCTCTGCCCCTTTCGCTATCTTCAAGCCATGATTCAGTACTATAGGTGTATCAGCGGGTTTGCAATCCACTAAGCCCGTCTCCACTAGTAAGTCTAGGATGTATTTTTTCTGTGAGATAAAAATACCTGTCTTAGACCTTAAAACTTCAATCCCGAGGAAATACTTGAGTTGCCCCAAGTCCTTCATCTCAAATTCTTGAAACAGATTTCGCCTGAGTTGAGATATTTCCTCTGTATGATCCCCCGTGATGATCATATCATCTACATAAATAATCAGGCACGTCACCCGACTCTCTCTTCTCTTGAAGAACAATGTGTGATCTGAATTGCTCTGTCTGTAGCCATATTTCTTCATGGCGATAGTGAACCTTCCAAACCACGCTCTGGGTGACTGTTTCAATCCGTAGATGGCCTTCTTCAGTTTGCATACGGCTGAGCCATGAAACCCAGTCTTGAACCCTGGAGGAGGCTCCATGTAGACTTCTTCCCCTAGATCACCATGCAGGAATGCGTTTTTTACGTCAAACTGGTGTAGCGGCCAGTCTTGGTTGGCTGCTATGGAAAACAGCACCCTGATAGTATCGATTTTGGCTACCGGAGAGAAGGTCTCTGAGTAGTCTATGCCGTATGTCTGAGTATAGCCTTTCGCTACCAATCTCGCCTTGTATCGCTCTATTGACCCGTCCGCACGACGCTTTATGGTAAACACCCATCGACACCCTACTGTCTTCTTTCCGTGTGGTAGGACACACTTCTCCCAAGTCTTGTTTTTCTCAAGGGCCTCCATCTCTACCTCCATAGCTTGACGCCATTCTGGGATCTCTACTGCTGATTCTACTGTCTTAGGTATTTCCTGAGTATAGACAGAGTTGAAAAAGGCTGTTGCAGTTTGTGACATTCTCCTCCTGACCAGGTTTGCAACCGGGTATCGACTTGCTTTAGGGCTGTACTCTGGTTCATATCGTATAGGAGGAACGCCTCTGTTCTTTCTGGCTGGCAGCACATACTTCTCCTGGGTTGTCTCCTGCACACTTTCTTCTTCTGGACTGGTACAATTAGAGGTATGTGCAGGTGATTGAGAACTATGGGAGATAGGAGTTACCTTAGGAGTATTCGTCGGGGTTGACGCGTCCAAGTCATCAGGAGATTGTACTATGGGAGTCAGCGTCTCGGTGGTTCCGCCAACTTGCTCTTTTGGGACTATTTCGGGCCACAATGGAGTAGTCAACCAATCTAATGGGCTACTCACACTCTCCCCCTGAACATGAGATTGGATAGGATTTGATTCCCCGGAATAATAGTATTCTGACTCAAGAAAGTCACAATCCATCGAGATATACATTCGGTGATTGTGAGGGTTATAGCAGCGGTAGCCTTTTTGATGTATCCCATACCCAACAAAGACACATTTGACGGAGCAAGGGTCAAACTTAGATCGTTCTGTCTTTGGTATATGAACAAATACAGAACACCCAAAGACGCGCGGTTCGAGTGTCAAGGCTATAGGTACACTCATATGACCGTATAATATTTGAAGAGGAGTTTGGAATTTCAATACCTTGGTAGGTAGTCGATTAAGGAGATAGACTGAGGTAGCAACCGCTTCAGGCCAAAAAGAAATTGGAACCCGTGACTCAAGCATGAGGGCTCTTGTCATTTCTAGGATATGACGGTTTTTCCGTTCTGCTACCCCATTTTGCTGTGGGGTGTGAGGACAAGAAGTCTGGTGAATAATGCCATTCTCCTGGAAAAAGGTTTTAAGAGTAGAGTTGACATACTCTCCCCCGTTATCGGAGCGGAGGACCTGGATTTTTGTATGAAACTGTGTTTGAACTAAGCTGTGAAATTCTACAAACTTAGTTGCTACTTCTGACTTATGTTTTAGGAAGTACACCCAAGTCATGCGAGAAAAATCATCAATAAAGAGCACAAAATATTTGAACCCATTATTAGACATGCATCTACCACTGTTTGGAGCAGGACCCCACACATCAGAATGAACAAGGGAAAACACTGATTTAGCTCTAGAATCCGAGTGTAAATAAGAATGTTTATGGCTTTTAGCTAGGATACAAGTTTCACAGGAAATATGTGTATCAGACGAGAATAATTTTGGAAACAATTTATTAAGGTACCCTGCAGATGAGTGTCCCAATCTTCGGTGCCACAACCACTGTTGCCGGTCAACTGTCCCGCGAGCAAGCGTCGCAGTTCCTTGTTGAGTCACTTCATCCACATAGTACAGTCCCTGATACTCAGCACCACGTCCAATGACTTTCCCCGAACGAATATCCTGCAGTAAGCAAAAACTGGGATACATAAGTACCATGCAATTCAATTCCCTCGTTACATGACTAATTGACAGGAGTTTGCAAGATAAGCTCGGCACATAGACGCAATTTTGCAATTTTAAAGTAGGCGAAAGTGCAATAGTCCCGGCTCCATGGACTTTGGACAAGTCCCCATTCGCATTTTGAATAAGAGTTCTCCCAGGGGCTGATTGACTTATAAAGTCTTGTCTGTCATACGTCATGGTGTCGGTGGCTCCACAATCAAATATCCACCTACTACTTTTTTCCGGTTCGGAATCCCGAGCTACCAATGACATGCCAAGCTGACTACATCTAGTTTCAGGGTCTACTTTACTTGACTGAAAACACAAGGGCTTATTGTGCAAATAATGAGAAGTATGAGGGTAAGGAGGTAATTGACTCCCCCTTAACCCTATACCTGGTTCGGCAGCCTCCATCTCCTCACGCTCATTCCCGTCTGGCCTTCCAAGGTCACCCGTTGCGGCTTAGCTCTCTTCGTCCCGTCGATTCGGCTCGGTTGCCAGTCCTCTGGTACCGACTGCTGCTGCGGCCATGTTCACGGCACCAGTCACGGCACCAGCCCCGTCCCGTCGCTTGCTCTGCCATCCTTCGGGAAATCCGTTGAGCTGAAAACACTCGGCCTTGCTGTGGCGGAATTTGCCGCAGTGGCTGCACCGCATGCTCCTCCGATCAACGCCGCCGCCGCGAGATGATGTTATTCCTCTCCCTGCGACTGATTGCGGCCGGGTGGCGTTTCCGGTGGGGTACTCGGGTTCTTCCGAGCGAGGTACATGTTTGATTGCGCCTTTAGTTCGAGCTGAAAGTCCGGTCCCGATTCCATTGATATCACCTGTTCCGATGTCCCTTCTGGTGGCTCCCATGACTGACCTCCGATCTCTTTTGGACCGAATCGTGGCGTAGGCCGATTCTACTTCCGGTAATGGATTCTCACGAAGTAGATCTCTCTTTTCCTGATCAAAATCATCATTGACAGCATTTAAGAATTGATACAGCTTGGATTCTGACCTCTTTTGATTCCAAATTGTAATATCATCGGGGCATTTCATGGGATTGGGATCCCGTAATTCGATTTCTCGCCAGATTTGTTGCATTTTGCTGTACAGGGATTCAAGGGAGTCGGTTCCCTGTTTGATGTTGTTCGCACGGGCAACCAAATCGAATAGCTGGACTCCGTCCTTTCCCTTGCTGTATGTCGAATATAGCCCTTTCCATAGGTCTCTCGCAGTCGGGAATTCTGCGTATTGGTGCACCAACTCCGGCTCCATGTTGTCCAGCATCCAGGAACAGGCGATTAGATCGTCTTGTTCCCACTGTGAGTAACCCGGGTCCTGAATTCCGGGCGGTTCCGGGACTCCCGTGATGTGATGTAGCTTTGCCTGTCCGCCGATCTTCATACGGATTAACCGTGCCCACAGGGAGTAATTGTGTTCGTTGAGTTTAACACTCAAGCTAATTGAAGGGACTGAGATATGTTTTTGTGTGTTGCTTGTAGGTTGTGACAGATTCGAGAGTAGGGCTGCCAATTGAGCTGCTGTGAACGTGTTCTCCGTTGTGACGGGTTCACCAGAATTGACGCTACCATCTTCGGATTCTGCCATGACTAGGTGCTGGTTCTCGATCTGGTATATGATGAGTCTAAGAACGGTTGGTCTCTAATTGATCAAGGACTCTAGCTCTGATACCATGATGAACTGTAAAGAACCGAACATAGGAAGACAGAGTACTGGAGATACAAATCTCTATGTATTCATTCTCAATCTGTTGTTCTTATAAGCTATACAATGAATCTATGCATTAGGAAAGAAATCTAGGCTTTAGGAAAGGTCTACAATAGGAAACAGATAATATATTTACTTCCTAAATATAAGCTTCCATATCTTGTATTTCTATTTCTAACAGAAATGGATCAAGGAAATTAAATACAAGGAAATTTTGCATAAACTCAAGAAGGAAAGAGACGGATTCAGAAGCACCTCTATTAGGGTAAGACCAAAAGGCTCGGTGAAAGCTGGATTGATGAAAGCTATATATATACCACGTACTTCAAAATGGAACCTTAAATTATTTCATGTCTACCCAGTACCGTCGTTATCTAAGCCATTCTTACTGTCGCTTCCGCCGCGTGCATCACCTCGGCCAGTTGTTGTAGCTTTCTCTCAGAATCCTATTGTGGTTGTCTATCGTACCGCTACTTTCTTTATACCCAATATCACGTGCCTGCATGCTAGGAATCACCATCTTCCTCGACTCTACCCTCCCCATGGAAGTACAGGTTGTGATCACAATGATCATCAGTGCCACATCCACCACTCGACCCTTCTTTATTCTCTGTAACACGATGAAGATGTAGAGACACATCTGTCACACGACTGGGCATGATATTCTCTTCTTGACCGACAGACAGATCATGAAGTAGCTGAAGAAGTTGAGGACCGCACCTATGAAGAGCACCACCCAAGGTTGGGTGACCTCGTTGATGAGCCCCGACAGGACCCCCACGTTGGACCCCACGTCTTTGAAGAAACTGAGGAGGTTGAGAGTGGGCTGGTTGTACCCTAGAGAGGACTTGATGGCTTTCAATAAGAAACTGAAGAAGATGGGTTCAGGTTAGAGGAGAAGAAGAAATTGGATGGTCCCAGGGGTAAATTAGTCTTTTTCCATTGCATCGTTTCAAAATAAACGACTACACGTGACACTTAACGGAAATTATTATTGTTTGGTGTAATTACCAACAAAATGAAACATACATGTGTAATTAATTGAGGCAAAAAATATATAAGTCCAATTACAAAAAAGAGTAAACATCTAGTGCAATTTCATTCTATTCCAATTTGACTACATAAATGTTGTTCATTTGGATGTTGGGTACACTTGATTGGATGTTCATTTTAAGACATTACTAGAATGGTAATCTTAAGTCTATTGGCTCAGACATGAATGCTAAAAGTACCATACAACATAGTATGTCCAAGTCTGATGACCTTCATATCAAGATCTTAAGCTCGTATCATATAGAATGATCTTATCACTATGTTCGACATAGGACAACCCTAGCTATATGAATCTCATCTTTGAAGGATAAAAATGTATTACCAAAACTGTTTGAACTTGTTGATTAGGCAAAACTGTTATGAATAAAAATATATATTTAATTAGTCTAGTTAAAAAAAAAAAAATTAAAAAAACTATAGTAGATATTTTTTTTTTATTAATTTAGTGTCGCAAACTTTCGTATGTAACAACATAAGACAGTCAAAATTTAACCAAAAGCTTTCAAACTTCAACTAGGGCTGCCAATTTCTGACACGACACGATTAAATGACACGACACGACCTGCTTTAAAACGTATATGAGTTTGACTTTACCGAATCTCGTGTCTAAACAACTCTTATACGTCTAAAAACCTTAGATCTACAGACATTTGTATAAACACGATAAAACACGATTAACTATTTGTGTCTAATCGTGTCGTGTATACATGTGACACGAATAAATACATGTTTAACTAATCGTTTCTGTTTCTAATGGTGACACGTTTATACTTATATAAATTCCTACACTTATTCACCGTTGATTGAAAACAATCCAACGGTAAGAAAATAGTTTGTTGTCTAAACTAGCAAATCGTCCATGACAAGCAATCATATTGCTCATTTTCAACGTATTTCACTTTCACTTTTTTGAATTCCTCTTCTACAGACTACATCAACTCTTCATTTCTACTCATAATTTTTGTTAATAAAATGACGAATCAATAGTGTTTGAGCCGTGAATAATCAAATAAATAAATTATTCACATCTCAATAATATTTTAGTAGTTCCGTTGAGCCGTTATTTCACCCTTATCCCGTGGTGGAAGTGAGTGTACTTGCCATACAAAATTAAACATTTTACTAAAAATTACGTGATTTACCTAAAATTTGACAATTATCTTCTAACATTAGTAATAAACCATCCTAGGTTGGGTTTGATAATGTCGAACTCAATCGTAGGTGAAAGCTATTTTATCGACGAAACTAACTTTTCAATGGTATATATATTTTTTACTGACACTCTTTATTGTCGTTTGTAAAAGTTTTTTTTAACGACAACATTATGTAATATCGTTGATAAAAGTACATATATCATAAATTCATAGTTAAATTTACATTAAATAATAATATATTAAATTTATAATTGGTTAGATACTTTGATTAGATATTTTATTAAATAATAATATATTAAAACCGGTTCTTATATACGTACGGTTTACCATATGTGAACTGGGTTTTTGTACTTCTTCGGAACTGCTCCATATTTTACAAAAAATGTTTTGTGAACCGGTTAGGCCGAACCGGTTCGAAAAAGGTATGGTTCGACCGAACCCGTTCACAGTCTTCGTAGGTTAGTGTATGGATTTTCAATCCTTGTTGTAGTTAGACATGACCGCGATGAATACTAACCTTCATAGCCGGCCACAAGATGGTGTTGTCTAGGCTTGCCAAAACACCTAACACTGTTAAGGAAGCAGATGCTTCTTGATAGTTCTTTGGGACCTGGTCTTTGAAACTATTCGATGAAACTAACTAACCAAATTAGCTTAGTCTGATTCGTCTCGTTGATGTTGACCAATATGTTTGGTCCATTTCAGATAGATTACTAGAACGATGTCAATACAAACTTTGTTTTGATCTTTAACCTAGTTTGAGTTTCCAGTATTTTTGTTGTTGGGCTTTTATGACTTAAACTTTAAGGGAGATGCTATTTGCAAACCATCGACTACTAAATACAAACTACTTTTATTAAAATACTAGAATGCCCTAATAGCTTTTTACATATTTGTCATTACCTATTTTAAAAATAAAACAAACTTGATAAACAAAGACCCCTTATTTTTCTTACATCTTTTACTTTTATATTCAAAATTATTATCTCTTTATTATACTTAATTATTACCACTTATTTTACCTTGTAAAAAAAACAACTTATCCAACTCCTTCTTCTTCTCCGATCAAACTGCTTCTTCTCTGATAAAACTTCAATTTGATCCAACTCCAATCTCCATAACTTTCTTCTCCATTGGGCAACCGCGTCGAGTAAACGAACCACCAGACGCCACAACAACCACATCAGTTGTCGCACCAGCCCTACTAACCACCGCACCAGCCGCAAATCAACCATAAATTAGCCGCACCAGACGCAAATCACACTACGCAATCCCGCCGCTAGCAAATCAACAATCATGTTGGTACGTTAACTTAAATTATTCTAGGGTTTAGAAAAAAAAATTCAAAGCTTTGTTGCAGTTGGCCATGGCGGAATCGATAACACCGTGCCGTTTTCTTTAAGAAAAATCAGCAAGATCTTACTGATTTAGGATTTCTGAATCGACATGACATCGCCGATTCGGGAATGCAAAATCGGCAAGGTCTTGCCAATTCTGAAATCCAAAATCGACAATGTTTTGCCGATATTGCCTCCCAAAATCGGCAAGGTATTCCCGATCATTGCTCAATAAATCAGCAAAGTTATGCCAATTTTTATTTAAAAAATCAACCAAATCCTACTGATTTATTATTTATAAATCGGCTATATCGTGCAGATTTTTCCTCAAAAATCAGAAATACCATGCTGATTCGTCTATTTGTCCTTGAGAAAGGCAATTTCTTGCCCTTTATATGTGTAGGAAATGCCACCTCTTGTCGATTATTTGTGAACGAAATAGTTATTCGTTGCCGATTTTTTAAAGACAAATCGTTTTATATTTGGTACCTCTTGGTGTTTTTTTTGAATTATAAACATAAGTTCTTATCTTTAAACGTAAAAACAACATATGGATGATAGTACACGAAGAAGACCAACAGAATATGCACGCAAAGGCAAAGAGACAATATGCTATTCAAGAAAGAAGCATAGAGTTGTTAAAGAAACGTGATCTTCTTCCCACACTAATCCTACTATACATCCTGTCCATACATCTGAAACGGATGATTCAACACCTAACTCCATTCCAGGAGGTCCATTCGGGCTTGATGTTCTTCCAACTTTAGTGATTATATTAACCAATATTGACATATCATTACCTATTTTTGTAGAATCGAGATGATTTTCAAATACATTCTCATGGTCCCAAATTGGTTGAATGGGTGATTCCAGAACATGTTGAATCAATCAAGAGACTCTTTGTTGATTCTGAAATTAGTCAGCTAGTACAATGCAATTTTCTTCAATGCGACAGAAATCTTATTTCGGCCTTGGTTGAGAGATTGCAGGCAGACACAAACACATTTCACTTACTACGATGTCCTTCAGTTGCACAATACATTGAGGATTTACCACGTGCATTATGTTGGATTGACCGCTCCTTAATTGGAGGTGGATATCATTACTATTATCATCCATCAACGAAAGCAATTTCTACAACGCCCACAAAACGTTATCTTCTCGTTTTGAACTAAGATATGGAGTTGCAACTGTAAAGGTCTTATTAGTGGTTGTGATTATGACGATCTCTAGCAAAGGAAAACAATATCGGTTTGTCTTGTAAGTACAATCGAGTAGCAACACATGTGGAAAAGTATGCAACAAGCGCATACTCATCGAATGAGAATAAATTAGGTTTGAAACAATATTTGTACCGTCAGTGGATGTTCTGTGATGCTCAAAATAATTGTGGTCACGAAGATCTCCTAATAAATGTTGCATTTCTGACCAGCCAACTCTCTCAAGGACATTATTTTACTACGTTTATTGTAAACAGTCTTGATCGTTGTAGGATTAAAATGATCTCTTTTCTTTCGAGTCTTCACAATTTATTTCGGACGAACTAAACTTATGGACATGTCTACCAACACATTACACTCTTCTTATGTCAACCGACCGACAAAACTATGTCCTTCAAGTATTACATCATCTATTGTACTGTATATCTACAATATAAATTATAAGAAAAAATATATTAAAAAATATATTAAAAAATAAGGGTATAATCATATAAATTAAGAAAAACTGTCAAGTACTAACATTGAATATAGTATACTCGCTAGTATAATCCGCCAATACTAACTGTTTATTACACTTAGAAGAATCCTGCATGTTATTCAATTTAAATAAGTAAACAAAAAAATTAACAACAGTAAATCTAACAAAAGATAGTAACACGCACAAGGTTCGTTGGTTCATAAGTGAGATAAAGGATTTCCTTTTTTTGCTCAACGCTATCATTACAACTTGTTTGAGGAACTTCATTGTCATTCATCTCGTCCAAAATAGAATCCAAACCTTCTAGGTTTTTCATGTAATTCGAATGATTCATTATGTACAAATAAAATAAGGACCCTCCAATGAACAATTTGAAAGTAAGGAAAAGAAACGACATGTGGACAAAAAAACTTGTTAGAAAAACGGAGGATGCGGAATATTATGTTAAACAATCGATAATTATTGTCAGAAACAGAGAAATGAACTCAAGCGACTTTCATTCTTCATATCAAGTTAAGTTTACAACTCCCAGAATTGATCCTTATATAAGATGAAAGACAACTAATTCTAATCCTATTCTTGAATCTGCTAGTACACTTGAAGCTTCATGACGTCACTAGAACATACTTGAAGACACTAGAACCTATAAACAACTTATGAACTAATGAAATGAAGATCACAGATTCAGCACATGCTTCAATAATCTGAATAATAACTCATCCTTGATTTCTTCTCATTGTTACATACATCCCAACATTCCTCTGTGAAGATTCTGATTTTTTTTAAGTTCATCTAATCATCACCTGATTGTTTATAACTGAGAAGATCATGTAGATATTTGATCCCTTGTTTCTGATGAACTGATCATGCCCATTTTAAAGTATATACCTGTCATGTATTCCTGACATTGATCAAGATATAAGCAGCATATTTCTTATACAGAGTACTAATTATTGATCAAACTACACATAGACAAATTAGTTCATAGACCTAGAATCTCAACCTCAAGAACATCACTCATTTGTATTCAGATAACAGCATCAATTGCAACTCATTTCATGATACCATTCATGAGATCCATCAACCTGATCTTCTTCTTTGCTCACTGATTTTGTTTTTCGAATTTCTTCCTTGAAACCGAATTTCTTACATGAATTGATTTCTTTTCCTTTTCTTTGTTTTTATTTTCAATGACAGAGAGGTTTGGGCCTCTTTCTTACCAGTGAAACTGGGAGATTTTAGTCTTCATATTACCATCCTCAAAATCTTGAAGAGTATCTTAACGTTGTCTGTTCAAGAATTATTTTTGGACTTTAAGCTTCACCCTATCCCGGCACACAATTTAACAGATCAGATGGACTCAAATGATACAGACATGAGAACCAAGCGGAGTTATCTAGAACAAAAATAACAAGTTCAAGAGTATAAAGATCAACCAAGTCATACCAACTGATCATACCAGTGTAATCATGATCTATAAACAATATTTCTGAACAAGAAATTCTGCGGATAGCATATCAACATACAGATAAACTGACAGTGAAAAAACAGATCAAGACATATCATTTCACCAAGAATCAGATATCATAACCATGCATGACTCACAGTAGCATAACCAAAACAAGATGACAACATATGAAACAAGAAAAAGAAAGAAAAATCACCAAGGAATATCAAGACACATACAATAGAAGATCATTTGATGAAGCCATTAGACGACATGAAAGCATATAATGATCCATAACAACAAGAAGGCCAACTACTCAACATATAACATTTCTACTTAAACACAAAAGAAGAACTAATCATCATCAACAGATAGAACATCATCCTCACTTGAAGAAAACCCTATAGTAGAATCAAGACCAGAAACATTAGAGATCACATTATCCCTGAAAGAAAAAACTCCTAACTTCTTCTAGAGACAAAGAAAAGACTTTTCAGTAAGGGGTTTAGTTAAAATATCAGCTAATTGATCAGCACCAGACACAAAGTTAACTATTAGTTGACCATTTTTTACCTTTTCCCTAACAAAACAAAGATCAAGTTCAACATGTTTCATTTTTGAATGATGTATAGGATTTTCAGATAACGTGACAATACCTGTATTATCACACCACACAATAGGAATATTGGATAATTTCACATCAAGTTCAGTTAATAACGAAACAACCCACAGAACTTCACACACAACATTGGCCACTGCTCTATACTCAGCCTCTGATGATGACCGAGATATAACAGACTGCTTCTTGGAGATCCACTCAATTGGATTGTTGTTCAGTAAGAGATTATGACCAGAGATAGATTTTCTGTCAATGACATCACTCCCCCAATCAGCATCAACAAATGAAACTAGATTTACCTCACACGAAGGAGCACAAGAAGACGTGAATAGTAGACCAAAATCAATTGTACCTTTTAAGATACCTAAGCACTATAACAGCTTTCCAATGAAACTTAAGTGGATGCTGAATAAACTAACTTTGCGTGTTACTAGCAAAATGAATATCTTGTCTCGTAATACACACATGTTGTAATGCTCGAATTGTTCTTCTGTAAAGATTAACATCATCAAAAAGAGTATTTTGTTCAGAAGAAAGTCCCTTACTCAGAAAGTTTCCATACATTGGAGTAGGCAGAGGAGTGGAATTGTCCAATCCATTTTGGACAATAAGATTAGTAATATACTTCTTTTGTCCAGGTAGTAAACAATCTTCTCCTACCTGCACATCCATGCCAAGAAAATAGTTTAGTAGTCCTAAATCTTTCAGTTTAAACTGACTATTGATTTGAGAAATTATCTTTTCAACTTCAGTTGAATCACTCCAAGTAACCACAATATCATCCACATATACTAAGAGGAAAACACTTACCTGATCAGTTTTCTTCAAAAACATACATGAATCAGCAAGAGACACACTGAAATGAAGGTTATTGAGTAAAAAAACATTTAAATCGTTCAAACCACGCCCTAGGAGCTTGCTTTAAACCATAGAGTGCCTTGTTAAGCTTGCAAACAAGCACTTGCCCATTCTGATCATGATGTTCGAAGCCTGGTGGTTGAGTCATATAGACATCTTCATTTAGCTCCCCATGAAGAAAAGCATTATTCACATCTACCTGTCTAAGCAACAATTCATGAGTTAGTGCCAATGTGGGAATAATTCTAACAATTGGTGCTTTCACTATTGGACTAAATGTATATTGAAAGTCGAAGCCAGGCTTTTGAGAAAACCCTATTGCCACAAGTCTTACTTTATATCGCAAAACTGAGCCATCCTGATTCCGTATAATCTTGACTAACCATTTGCAGCCAAAAAGAATCCTTCCTCCTGGAAGTGTTGTAAGACACCACGTGTTATTGACAGCCAAAGCTGTGAGTTAAATCTGGAACTGCATTGTCCCAATGCTTACACTACATAGCACTGTAAATGTCCCTTGGTTCATTTTCTAGAAGATCATAAGAATATAGTATTACTGAAGTAAGAGCTTGCATAGACTTTATTTTCTTCAACCGAGTCTGCATTTGATGAGTGGATTGTAATATATTGGGTTGAGTTGCTTCATCACTGGAAGTGACAGCAGCTTTACCTTTTGACCTTGTCTGCATATAGTGAATATTAGAAGTAAGTAAAGGATTTGAAGAATCTGCACACACAGATAATCTAGACTCATGTCCTGTATCACTTGTCATGGGAATAGCTTTTACTGGAATAAGATGAGAATCACATAGATTGTACCTTACTGAAGGATGATCTAATGAATTCTGCTCTAACAACTGATGAGAAGTAACTTCTTCATTATTTGCAGGACAACTTACTACAGGTATTGCAGGAACAAGATTTGTTCCATTAGGAATGTACCTTATAGCAGAGTTCAGATCATTATTAGAAGCAGAAATATCAGCAACCTGATCACCCCTTTGAGATGCTGATGAAGTGTTAATTGGTATAGATACAGTATAATTCTGTGAAGCTGGCTTAGACCCATAGGTATCACTAACATCTGACACAATAGTAAATTCATCAACAGGGGAACACATAGATGAATTAAAACGAAGAAAAAATTGTTATGAAGTTTAAGTGAACTTGACTGCAGACGACTGCATAATCTCTCCTTTGGATTCTGCAAAAGGGAATATAGTTTTCTGAAATTTAACATATAGTTTTCTGCATCAAAACACTTGTAACCATGTTGGTTGGAGCAATAACCTATAAACACACATGGAGATGATCTGTCATCCAGTTCATGTTTATTAAAAGTCCTAAGCAGAGGATAAAACAAACATCTGAAGACTCTGAGTAAGTATACTCAGGTGGAGCATGAAATAGTTTTTCATGAGGAGAAATATGATCTAATACCTTGGTAGGAAGACTGTTAATCAAGAAGAGTACTGTGAAAAAAGCATCGCTCTAGTATTGCTGAGGAATGGAAGCTTGTTTCATCAACGTGAGTCCCATTTCAACAATATGACGGTGCTTCCTTTCAACAGTACCATTCTACTATGAGGTATAAGGATAGGTAAGTCTGTGAATAATTCCAAATTGAGCAAGATATGGTGCAAGAGATTTAAACTCCCCCCCCCCCCCCCCCCCCACATCTGGATTGCCTTTAATGAACCTCCAATCTGTTTCTTAGCCTGTTTATGAAACTGGGGAAATTTTTTAACATAACTTTTCCTTTTAAGAAAGTATATCCATGAGTAATGAGTACAAACATCAACTATGCTTAGAAAATATACACAACCATTAGAAGTAGTTGGAGCAGGACCTAGAGGTCCATTTCCACAAGATCAAGCGGATTATGATAAACTGATTCAGAAGATTGAAATGGAAACTTTCAGCTCTTACCAATAGCACATGCATTGCAAGGATATTTTTCATTCACCACAGCCAATTTGTTATTCCTTATGACGGAATTTAAAATCTGATCAGATGGATGACCCAATCTCTGATGAAGAACCGAAGATGTAATTTTCAATTGTCCAACACAACACTGAATTTCATTATTCATTATAGCATTCTCATTACATGAATTTTGTACACTATACCTACTGCTACTAGGCAGCTGAATAAGATCGAACTTATACAGACCATAACATTCAGCACTTGCCAGTAATGCTTTATTCGTTCCAGCATCATGAACAAGGCAGTAGTTATGATGAAACTCAAATATAAATCCATTATCCTTGGTAAACTAAGACACAAATACAAGATTCTTCGTAATCTTAGGAGTATATAACAGTTTGTTGAGAACAAGAGGCTTACTTGCTGTATTAATAACAGATGTCCCTATACAGTTTTTGTCTAGAAACGTAACATTAGCCACTTGAACTTTACCTGCAGGAGATCCATGAGTAAAGTGATTTGTTGCCCCTGAGTCTGGATATCACGCATTGTCAGACTGCAGAACATGAGCAGAAATCAAGATTGCTTGAGCAGAAGCATCAGTAGAAGCAGAGTTAAAATTTGTTGGCATTGTAGTGAATTGAGTAGGTTGAAAAGGCTGATAAGTAAGAAGATAGTATGGTATAGGAGCTGAAAGATATGGGTTAAAAACAGATGGAACAGCAGTAGGATGAACCGGATTAGGAACATAATTCAGATTGTGGTGATACATTTGATTCAGGACTATGGCTTGAGGCATTTGCAGTTGTAAAGGATTTGATTGACCTGTATGAAACATATCTCCTCCTCCTTCATCCCAGTGAGTAGTAGTCATATTCATACTTATCTCGTTAGATTGAGTTGTCACTCCTTGGAAGTGAAAATTGAATCTTTGGAAACATCTATTTACAAGATGTCCAAACTTTCCACGCAATTAGCATTGAGGCTTGTTATTCCCAAATTCTCTGCCCCTGCGTCGTCCTCTTCCATAACCATTCGTATTAGCCTGAAATTATGGTATAATTTGTTGTTGATTCTGATGACTCTGACCGGTATCAACAGACTGAAACTGTCCTGAATCATTCGAACTTGAACTCTTGGTTCCTTGCCCTTCACCTGAAAATTTCATTGTAACATTTGTAACAGATATTGGACTTTCAAACAACTGATACTTCTTACGAGACTCTGCATCTAAGAGCACTAAACTAATAGGTGCTAGATCATACGGATTACGGCAAGCATGTATAACAAAAACAACATTATCATATTGTTCTTCGACTCCATTGAGAATGATAGAAATTTGTTGCATTTGTTCTATAGGATGACCACATCCTACTAGGCTATCACAGACTAACTGAATATCAGTTAGATACTCATGCATGGATTGATTAAATTTTTTTCTAACCTTCAACCTATCATATAGGTTCATGATCTGTGTATTCCATGAGGAAGAAAAGTGTTGATGAAGCTTCGTCCAGATTGAGCAGGCTGACATACATCCTACTAAGCATTTGTTGATTGAGGAAAAAATGGAAGCAAGTAGCCAAGATGCCAAAGAACTCTCTTGCTGCACGAACTTAGCATAGTTTGGATTGACCATCTTTTCACCTTCACCATCATAGATCAGTTGAGGAACATGCAGAGTTCCGAAGAGATATCCTTCAAGATTTAATCCTCGAACAACTAGAAGAACTTGTTGTTTCCACGATTGGAAGTTATCTTCACCAGTAAGTTGACACACTCTTTTGCTCACAATACAAGGATTGGAATCATCCATGGATAACCTTGACAAAAATGACGATTTCTGAAATACACCATCTAGAGATGAATCTTCTTGACAATTTCTTCAGAGATTTGTTGTAGAAAGTAGTGATTGTGTCTCGGATACCATGTGAGTGAATTGTGATTCAAGAAGATCATGAACAACAAGAAAGAAGGAGTTTGCATAAAAGAAGACTTGCGAAGCAAGTAACTAACAGAAACAGATAAATGAACTCAACAGACTTTCATTCTTCATATATAGTTAAGTTTAAAACTCCCAGGACTGATCCTTATATAGGATGAAAGACACAACTAATTCTAATCCTATTCTTGAATATGCTAGTACACACTTGAAGCTTCATGAAAACACTAGAACATACTTGAAGACACTAGAACCTATACACAACTTCTGAACTAATGAAATGAAGATCACGACTTCATTACATGCTTCAATAATCTTCATGACAGCTCATCCTTGATTTCTTCTCATTGTTACATACATCCCAACATAACCTTGCCAATTACGGAATTAAAAATTGGCAAGGTATTAACAATTTTTAATTCCATAATTGGCAAGGTTATACCAATTTCGAATTCTATAATTGTCAATGCCTTGACGATATATGTACGGTTTTACCAATTCCGCCATGGCCGACTGCAACAAAGCTTTGACGATTTTTTATCTAAACCCAAGACAAATTTAAGCAAATGTACCGACACGGTTTCTTATTTTTTGGCGACGGGAGGAGCAGGGCTAAACTGATTTGCGGCTGGATTGCTGATTTGCGGCAGGTGGTGGCTGGTGGGAACGCGTGGCAGGTGGCTGACGGGTGGCGGCAAGCGGGTGGCTCGTTTGCGACTGTTTGAGGTGAAACTGATTTTAGTTAAAATTATAATAAGTGGTTTATGTTTACCAATTTTGTTAATTTTTAAAATAGGTCAGGATAAACATGTAAAAAGTTATTACGGTATTTTAGTCTTTTGACAAAAGCAGTTTGTAATTAGTAGTTGATGGTTTATTTTGTGAACCGGTTAGGCCGAACTGTTTCGAAAAAGTTATGGTTCGAAAAAGGTTTGATTCGGTTCGACTTTGCTGGTTCAGTCGTCAGATGAGATAACATAAACATGTGTATTTATGTTATGCCATAGACGAATGCATGTTTATATTCCAGTGTTGGTATCAGAGTCTTCGTAGGTTGGTGTATGGATTTCCGATCCTTGCCGTAGTAAGACATGACCACGACGAATCATCCGGTTGCATACGGTAGTCGGTGCCCTCACCTCACAGTTGCAGTCTTTGTGGCTGATGTACTCCAAAGTCAAATCTAGGGCAGCCCCACCTTTCATGAACGTGGCACTAGCTTCCCCTCGATGGTTGCATCCTTCTTGGTTGCATCCCATGAGAGGGCAACAGAGGCAGCAAACCTCAACCTTCTTGGATGTTGACATACACAGCGGGGGCGCACCCACCTTGAATGTGGCTGTAGTGACTTTGGGGTCAGGGTGGCGGGGGTAAGGTTGGCCAGTCGTGACTTAGCCACCCCGTGGTTAGCCACCTTTTTACGGATACTGTTAGGGTTTAAGGAACCCTAGTAACAGACAGTTCAAACAAAGTGAGTGTATTTGCCATACAAGATTATTTTCTAACATTATTAATAAACCATTATAGGCTGGTTTTCGATTTTGTGGAACTCAATGTAAAACACACATTTTCCCTGACCATGGTTGTAATCGCTCCACCCCTGCATCTTTGAAAAATGCAAAGACATGGTCAACATTGACCTTGGGGGCGCATGCCTCATTTGTATTCCTATTGTGTTGCATTGTTGGTTGGTGTTATATATTTTAGTGTAATTGGATTGACTAGTTGACCAATGGGATCATAGTATCTCACTAAACAAGTTAGGAGGGTGCGGAGTGCACGCCTGTTTAAGTGTATTATGATTCATTGTATCGTAGATTCATCATTTGATTAGAGATGGGGCAATGGGGGTCAAAGGGGGCAACGCCCCCTTTGCCGGGTCCAGGGGCAGCGCCCCTGGCTGGGGTCGAGCTATTCTCCGATAAAGTCACCATTCTAAAATTCATTGAATATTTGAATTTTGGAACTAATGACTTAACTTTTTAAACCTCAAAATTCCCGTTTTTTGGACACTTGCTTTAGAATCAAGTATTGGACCAAACCATGGCTAGTTAGGCCAAACCATTACCTTTGGTTTTCATCCTAAGGCCGAACCATTACTTGCTTTCATCCTAAGGTGTCCCTTTGGTTTTGGAGCCAAAAATTTGAATCCAAAGGGTATACATTGGCCGAAATGGTACATGCATTGGCCAAGGGATGTTGTGTCTCTTCCAAGGGGCAGAGTGTCTCCTCCAAAGGGTGTGGCAAACACTATAAATTGGTCATAGGTGAGGTCCAAATATTCATCTCAAACATTCACAATCCTTCTCAAGTTCTAGTTCAGTATTCTGATTTTATCCGATTGAAAGTTTGGGTGCCTTCAAATAGTTTCAATCTGAAAGTGTCGTCACGACTTCAGAATAATCCAAGCATACAACAACCACCATCCATTCGAAATTTCCAACAAAGATTGAAACTATTTCTCTGAAGATGACGAACGGAGAATCTGCTAGAGACATGACTAGCAAATTTGCTAAGTTAGACAAGTTCGAAGGCAGTGACTTTCGAAGATGGCAAAAGAAGATGCACTTCCTTTTGACGACCCTAAAGGTGGTGTATGTGCTAAGTACTCCCATGCCAGAACTACTCGACAATGAAATAGTGGAACAAACCAGACGCCGCTGCAAATGGGAGAATGATGACTACATTTGTCGTGGTCACATCCTGAATGGTATGTCTGATTCCCTATTTGATATATACCAAAATGTCGAGTCCGCAAAAGAATTATGGGATTCCCTTGAATTCAAGTACATGGCCGAAGATGCTTCAAGCAAGAAGTTTCTTGTTAGTAATTTTAATAATTACAAGATGGTTGATACTAGACCGGTCATGGAATAGTATAACGAACTGTTAAGGATTCTGGGACAGTTTTCTCAACATAACATGAAGATGGATGAATCCATCTCGGTTTATAGTGTTATTGACAAACTGCCACCATCATGGAAAGATTTCAAACATACCCTGAAACACAATAAGGAAGAGATGTCTCTTATTCAACTTGGAAGTCACTTCAGGATTGAGGAGTCTTTAAGGGCTCAAGAAGTTGACAATAACCCTAAGGGTAAGAACCAAGTTGGTCACTCTTCTATAAACATGGTTGAAGAGGGTCGATTTTCAAACTCGAACAAAGGAAACAAACGCAAGTTTAAAGGAGATGACAACAAATCTTTCAACAAAAAGCCTAAGGTGGCATGTTGGAAGTGTGGCAAACCCGGTCATTTCAAGAAGGATTGTCGGGTTGGTAAAGGCAAGCATAATGCTGGTCCAAGAGGATCTAAGGATCCTGAAAAGCGAAAATGTCAGATTTTAATACAAAATAATAATTCGGGTCAGAATTATGTATCAGTAATATCTGAGGCATTTTATGTGCAGGATGATCATGTTGCATGGTGGATTGATTCAGGAGCAACAACTCATGTGTGCAAATATCTTCGTTGGTTCAAAGACTTTCAACCAATTGAAGATGGATCTGTCTTAAAGATGGGAAATGTTTCAACTGAACCAATCAAGGGACTAGGAAATGTCAAGCTTGTCTTTACTTCAGGAAAATGTCTATCTTTAAACAATGTATTGTATGTTCCAGGGATTCGAAAGAATATTTTATCATGTGTTGTTTTGAATAATTGTGGTTACAAACAAGTGTATGAAAGTGACAAGTATATCTTGTCCAGACATGGATCTTTTGTAGGATTTGGTTATTTAGGTAATGGTATGTTTATGTTAAATGTTAAGGTTTCATTTGATAATGAATCTGCTTGCATGACTTCTATTAGTACTAGCAATAATATGAATAAATCAGATTTATGGCATGCTAGACTAGGACATGTTCATTATAAAAGAATGAAAGATATGTCTAAAATGAGTATTATACCTGCTATTGATATAAACAATGAGAAATGTAAAACTTGCATGTTAACTAAGATAACTAGAAAGCCTTTCAAGGATGTAAATAGAGTTTCCAATATATTGGAACTGATTCATAGCGATTTATGTGACTCTAATGCTACTCCTTCATTAGGAAATAAAAAGTATGTTATTACTTTTATTGATGATGCTTCTAGATATTGCTATGTTTATTTGTTGCATGCTAAGGAAGAAGCTCTTGATAAATTTAAAATTTATAAAAAGGAAGTTGAGCTACATCAAAGTAAATTGATTAAAAATTTACGGACTGATAGAGGAGGTGAGTATTATGATCCAGTATATTTTCAATCTACTGGTATAATACATCAAACTACACCTCCTTATACACCACAGCAAAATGGTGTGTCCGAAAGGAAGAATAGGACTTTGAAAGATATGGTTAATTCCATGTTATCCTATTTAGGTTTATGTGATGGTTTTTGGGGTGAGGCTATGTAAACAGCCTGTTATTTATTGAATAGAATTCCTAATAAAAGGAATAAGATTACCCCATATGAATTGTGGTATAAAAAGCCACCAAAATTAAGTTTTCTGAGAGTTTGGGGATGTAGAGCAATTGTAAGGCTCACTGAACCAAAAAGAAGAAGCTTGGGTGAAAGAGGTATAGATTGTATCTTCATTGGGTATACTGAGCATTCGTATGGATATAGGTTCTATGTATTAGAATCTAATGACTATGTATCTGTTAACACAGTTATAAAATCAAGAGATTCTACCTTTGATGAAGATAGATTTACATCTATACCTAGACCAAAAGATATGATTCGGAATTCTTTAAGTTCAGATACTTCTAGTGGTACTGTTTC
This sequence comes from Chamaenerion angustifolium, assembly GCA_946814005.1. Classification (NCBI taxonomy): domain Eukaryota; kingdom Viridiplantae; phylum Streptophyta; class Magnoliopsida; order Myrtales; family Onagraceae; genus Chamaenerion; species Chamaenerion angustifolium. The sequence continues at coordinate 22,468,811 of OX328272.1, forward strand.
TGTACCTGGACCGACTGAACCAAGGAGAAGTACTAGAACTAGAAAGGCCAAATCTTTTGGATCTGATTTTCAACTTTATTTGGTTGAAGGGTCAAGAGATGATGTTGAATATTAGTATCAATACTGTTTTATGATTGAAGAAGATCCAAGAACATTTAGTGAAGCTATGACTTCAAGATATGTTGCATTCTGGAAAGAAGCTATACAGGATGAAATGGATTCAATCATGAATAATAATACATGGGAATTGACTGATCTACCTCCTGGCTGTAAAGCTTTGGGAAACAGATGGATTTTCAAAAGGAAAATCAAAGTGGATGGTAGCATAGATAAGTATAAAGCAAGATTGGTTATCCAAGGCTTCAGACAGAAGGAAGGGATTGATCACTTTGATACTTATGCTCCTATTGCTAGGACCACCACTATTAGGTTATTAATAGCACCTGTAGCTATTCATAATCTTGTAATTCATCAAATGGATGTGAAAACTACATTCTTGAATGGTGATTTGGATGAGGAGATATATATGAAACAACCGGAAGGGTTTGTTATGCCTGGAAATGAAAATAAGGTGTGCAAGCTGAAGAAATCATTGTATGGTCTTAAACAAGCACCAAAACAATGGCATCAAAAATTTGATGATGTGGTATTGTCTAATGGTTTTCTTCTTAACCAAGTAGACAAGTGTGTATATAGCGAATTTGATACTTCTGGTAAAGGAGTTATTATTTGTCTATATGTAGATGACATGTTGATTTTTGGTACTGACCAAAATCAAGTTGATAAAACCATGAAATTTCTGTCATCTAATTTTGACATGAAGGATTTGGGGGAGGCTGAGGTGATTCTTGGTAGAAAGATCATGCGAAAGAACAATGGTATTTCAATCTCTCAATCCCATTATATTGAGAAGATTCCGAATAAATTTAATTTTAAAGATTGTTCTCCAGTTAGCACTCCCATAGATCCTTGTTTTAAGCTTCTACCTAATAAAGGTGTGGCGGTATCTCAACTTGAATACTCAAGGGCTATTGGTTGTCTTATGTATTCCATGATTAGCACTAGGCCAGATATTGCTTATGCTGTTGGAAAGCTTAGTAGATATACTAGCAATCCAAGTTCACATCATTGGCAAGCATTAAATCGAGTATTCAAGTACTTGAAAGGAACCATGGATTATGGTTTGACTTATACTGGATTTCCTTCTGTTCTTGAAGGATATTCAGATGCAAGTTGGATTTCCAATGTGGAAGATCATTCTTCTACAAGTGGATGGGTATTCCTTCTTGGGGGAGGTGCCATCTCTTGGGCATCTCTTGGGCATCTAAGTGGATGGGTATTACTCACTCAACAATGGAGTCTGAGTTTGTTGCATTAGCATCGGCTGGTAAACAAGCTGAGTGGCTAAGAAATCTGATTTATGAAATTCCATTATGGCCTAAACCGGTATCTTCTATATCTATCAGATGTGATAGTGAATCTGCCTTGGCTAATGCATATATGCAAGTATACAAAGGCAAGTCTATACACTTAGGTGTTAGACACAGCATGATTCGTGAACTCATCATGCATGGTGTTATATCAGTGGAGTTTATAAAAACTCAACATAATTTAGCCGATCATTTAACCAAAGGGTTAAGAAGGGACCTTGTGCACAAATCGGCTGTGGGGATAGGATTAAAGTCCATTTGAAATCTCTCATGTTGAGATACCCAATTCCCACCTAATATGACATTAGGTGTTGAATTCAATGTGGAAAGCTTGGCATCTGGAGATTGGAACACATTGGTTATATTATCCCAAGGTATATGTTCAGACCTGCGAGTAAAGGAGGTTGAAGTTTAACTTCTTAATAGTTCTTTTGAAAAAATGCATATGCAGGTGCAAGAGTAAAAGAGCTACCTATGTAAACATGAAGTTTAGCCACTTCAAGAAGCTAGGACTTGGCTTTGATATGTTTATTAAGGATTAGGACACAAGGCTAGTAAAAGATACTGTCAAGAAAGGACATTTGAGAATGTTAACTTATGTGTATATTATCTTCATATATTCACAATGAATAGCAAAGGTTCAATCCATAGTTACACCTTGATATTCAAATATTTGAAATGTGTAATACACTACGATGAAATTCAATCGTCATGATATTTCATTTATGCATAAGTTTGTTGTGTTGTTTGATTGTGATCTTATGTTTAGTTAATCAAGGATTACACTAAAATGGGGGAGGATTGTTATATATTTTAGTGTAATTGGATTGACTAGTTGACCAATGGGATCATAGTATCTCATTAAACAAGTTAGGAGTGTGCGGAGTGCACGCTTGTTTAAGTGTATTATGATTCATTCTATTAGCACGGGTCAGCGTACTCACATTATAGTGGCAATCGACTACTTCACTAAGTGGATAGAGGCGAAAGCTCTAGCTTCGACAAAAGAATTCCAGGTCATCAAGTTCCTACAGGTCAACATATTCTCCAGGTTTGGCATTCCTAAAATACTCATCAATGATAATGGTCCGCAATTTGTTGGAAAGGGTTTGAAATGGCTCTGTGAAGAATATCATGTAGACCATCATTTCAGCTCAGTGCATTATCCTCAAACGAATGGGCAAGTTGAAGCAGCCAACAAGGTTGTCTTAGCAGGACTCAAGAAAAGGGTTCGAGCATTCAAAGGGAATTGGGCAGATGAACTGGAAAACGTATTATGGGCCATCAGAACAACACCTAAGGAGGCCACAGGAGAAACGCCTTTCAGTTTAGTGTACGGATCAGAAGAAGTAGCACCAGCCGAAATAGCAGTGCCTACCCACAGAGTCCTACACTTTAACGAGGAGGCAAATGAGATCGAGCGCAGAACTGACCTCGACTTAGCAGAGGAAAAGAGATGGCTCTCGGAAAAGATACAAGCAAAGATGTGCTTGGCGACCGCTCGATACTTCAACAGAAAAGTCAGCGCTCACCAATTTTTCGTGGGGGAGATGGTTATGAGAAGGAATGAATTCACAAGGCTGGACAGTAAAAATAAACTTTCAGCCAAATGGGAAGGACCGTACAAGGTAGTAGAGATCGCCGCACCAGGATCCTACTATTTGGAAACCACCGAAGGCGAGAGGTTACCTCGTCCATTCAATTCTGAGCATTAAAGAAGATTTTATACATAGCTTGTAATCAAACTGTTACGTTAATAAAAGAAATCCATTCCTTCATAAAGCGTGTCCACTCGAAGCAAGTCGAAGAAAAAAGACCTGACGCCAAAAGTCAGGCGAAGACCTGATAACCAAATCGGGCACAAAAGCCCTATCGCCAAAGATAGGCCAAAAGCCCTAAAAACAAGGCTAGGCCAAAAGCCCTGACGCCAAAAGTCAGGCCAAAAGCCCTATCGCCAAAGATAGGCCAAAAGCCATGACGCCAAAGTCAGGCCAAAAGCCCTGACGCCAAAAGCCCTATCGCCAAAGATAGGCCAAAAGCCCTAGTAACAAGGCTAGGCCAAAAGCCCTAACAACAAAGTTAGGCCAAAAGCCCTAGTAACAAGGCTAGGCCAAAAGCCCTGACGCCAAAGTCAGGCCAAAAGACCTAGCAAAAAGTTAGGCAAAATAAAAGCCCTGACGCCAAAGTCAGGCCAAAAAGTCCTAACAATAGAATTAGGTAAAAACGGGAAAGTAGACGCCAAAGACAGACAAAGAGATCTTCTATCAACCCATTAAACAGCGGATAAGGAATTTTAGGCGATCACTATGGATGACGAAGCCTTAAAATCCAGAAATTCCCTGTTATTATGCAAATACCTCGAAGGTTTAAACTTCAAGGAAGGTGATATCTCTTTGAACTTAGAAGTTTATGCTTTTAAGTGTCAGAGTATTGTCCTGAGAAAATTTCGTATAGACTTATGCTCGGTCTGAGACTTTAAGAGTCGAAGCCATTATACAGCAAGAAAAGTCGAGAGTAATTATGATTAAGATATTGGATAGCCAAATATGTTCGAAGTCAATTAAAGGCTCATGAATATAAAGTCATATAAAGAAACCAAGTCTTAAATAAATAATTACAAACCGAAACAAAAAATTACAAAAACAGCTATCTAAAAAAGATAAAGAAATACGGTCGCCAAGGAGCTCGAGGCTCAAGCTTTGGGATCCTCGGGGGCAGTAGTACTGGGCTCGCCTTCAGGGGAATTCTCTTCAGCAACAGCGGGCCGAGGAAGGTGACTCCTCAAGAAGCCCTTCAGGGATTCAACTTCCCCAAGTGGAAAGTTGGGGTCGACCGCTTGGACCTCCTCCACCAGGTCTTGGAGAAAATCGGCAATCGCCGACTTCATCACCTTCAAGGCCTGGTCCTCAAAGTCCTCGGAGGCCTTGAACTCCTCGACCACGGCTTGGGGTGAAGGAACCGCCTTTAGCTGATCAGCCAGCCGGTTCTTCTCCTCCTCCAGGGCGGGTCCCGGACCCGCCAAGAAGAGCCTCCGGGGTAGCCCGGATATGTGCATGCGGCTCCTTGATGGGATAATTCCCCCCAAGGACCGCTCGATTATCCCCACGGAGCTTCCTTAGATCGAGGGGTTCTTGCGGACCCACTTCGAACGAGTCGCCCTGGTATGATCTCGCCTTCCTTCCGTTCTTTCTTCCTTGTCATTCCTTTTTGTTTTGATGAGCTGACATTTTTCCGGGAGGAGGGTCCCGGGCCGCGTCAGCCGAGGACTTCTCTGCAAAATAGCAAGACAAGATGTCAGAAACCAAAAAACTGCAGAGTATGAAAACATTAAATCCACAAAAGGCGAGGTGATATACCTGGTTGGCGAGGGCCAGTAGTGGCCGAAGGAAGCACCTCCTTGGCCTTCCTCTTAGACGAACTCCTAGAGGGGGGAGGAGGAGAGCTCAGCAGCGCCTGGTCGGAGGACAATCCCGTCGATCCCTGGTCATCAAAGAGACCTATCAGTTTTCGGCTCTTGCTTACGACCTTACCTACAAATGATAAAACAAAATAAGGGTTAGAAAATTACCCAATCATCAAAGATTGGTGTGGCTTGATGAATGCCCGCCATCTCAACCGCATTCTCAGTAGTCTCCGCCACTGAGCGAATGGACTTGAACTGGGACGACCGATGCAGCCGATACAGGTCGTCGATGGCGTTCCGGTCACTCCCTGACAATTCTTCGAAGGAAGGAGGAAAATCCTTGTCCGGGGTAAACAATTTCCAGGGTACACCCCCCTTGTACAATAAGTAAAACTTCTTGTAGTTGGAGTTAGTGGCCCGGAAATCATCGACCAGACGAACATGGACGTTCCAAATCCGTGCTTCAGGGCCTCCCCACTCTGAAAACTTTGGCCAGCGTGGTTGGAAGTGGTGGAGGTGGTTCGCCCCTGCTGCTAGTCGGAATAAACACTGGAACAAGGCCAGTGAATACGCGCATTCCTGGCGTATGCACAGGAACTTGAAACCGACCCACATCCTGAGGGCATTAGGAACGAGCTGCGTGGGGTGAATCCCGTAAAACTGGCACAATGTCTGCAAATCCTCACAGAGAGGAAAACGCAACCCAACATCGATCTGGGCCGCATAAATGTAAACCTCTCCGTCGTGAGGAAAGTGCAGACCTAAGCTAGGATACCTAGGAGCATCCTCCACACTGAAGCCACCAAGCGCCACCATGGTCTTAAAGTAAGCCGGCTTCAATTCATTAGGCTTGACGTCTACTCAAATAAATTCAGATATAGCAATGACAAACATAAAAAACAAGGAACATCAGGGGATATTACCAAAACAGAACACTGAAAGGACAGAGGTTTACCTTTTGGAGAAAAGATGGGCGTATGGAGCTCAGGCCCATCCACCACTAATGGGGTGGCCGCGGATCTCCCCACGTCAGCCTGTTCCCCCGCTGAGGGGGACATGGCACCATCCCTAATGGTCAGGGGGCATTGGTACCCTTGGGGGCAGTTGCATTTTTGGACCCCTTTGTGGCCGTGTGCTTAACTCTTTGACCTCAGGTAGCCATGGAAGCAGTGGAGAAAAGGTTGAAGAAGATCGAAGAAGATTGAAAAGGAACAGAGAAGGTTCGCAAAGAAGCTCTGGAAATTTGAAAGAGTGAACAAACGTAAAAAACAAAACAGAGAAACTGATGTCTCTTATATAGGCCCAAAAAGGAGTAACCGCCACGGGCGAATCGAAGCGACACAGGAGAATAATTGCACCTTTTTGGAAAAAACCGAAGCAATGTCAGAATTCCAAGAGACACCTCGGGGAGACAAACGGTTGGCTGGTACAAACAGCTGTCAGACTACCCTAGGTTTACGGAAAAGTAAATGTCAGGCGTGCCTCAAGTGACCGTTCGATTTATGGACAACTGTGCAGTTATTAAATGCTAAAAGTTCACTAAGGAGACAAGGTGGTCATCAGCGCACTAATAGGCGTTATCAGAAATACATCGGGCAGGTAGTGATCGACTAACCAAGAAATATAGACTTTCATAAACCTAGGTTACCTCGAGTGATCGCCAAAGGGGAATAAAAGAAAGGATATTTTTTCAGCTTTGAACGAAGAAAAAACTGCTCGCCAAACGAGCTCAAAATGCCTCAGAGGTCATGAACCATTACAAGAAACGAAGAAAACCGAATCTAAGACGTCACTATACCAGGAGTTGGAACAGAAGCGTCTTTCCAGCCTTGTCTGGCACTTAATTCACTGCTAGATCAGCATCCAGGATTTTATGATCCAACAACATGGACCAATTAGAAGAGGTTAATTTAAAAATAGAAGTAGGAAAATACAACAAAAATCTTATTTGTTAACATTGTATGTGATTTAGCCAAATTAGTATAGATATAGATAGATAGATAGATAGATAGATGTGTGTGGTTTTATTAAGATTCCTTGATTTGGAGGTTAATTGGCTATTGACCCATTACTAATATATCATTGTACATGGGTTTATTGAGAATCCTAACATAGTTTGTGTATATTGTAGGGTATTCATGCTTTAGTTCCGAGTACATTGATGATAATCTATAACTCTTAGTTAGTGTTAATTGTGTGGTATTTACAAATTTGTACTTCAAGTTATTTTTATTTTGACTTTAATTTCTGACCTAATATGTGTCATTTGTAAAGTGATACTTCAAGTTATTTATTGAGATCCCCCGCATAATGTGTGTGATCTATCTAAATTGTTTAGAAATTGTTGGTTCTTAATCCGTGGCAAGTGTTGTCCACGCGCTCCTCTGTCCGGAACGGTGAAAACCCTCAATTCCATAGGTTTTCCAGCTCCGTGACATATTGACATTCCGTTCCAATTGGACAATGTTTGGATTTAGGGTTTAGAGAGAAAGGAAAACGAAGAAGACAAGCTCTGGATTACTAAAGATAATTGCTTGATATCTGAAATGTTCAACAGTGCAACTGATATAAAGGAAACAACCCGAGAAAGAGACAAAACAGTAAGGACACCGTAATTGCATCTAAGTCCCTAAAGTTAAGCTAATCGATACTTGAGCTGCAAGTAATAGTATTTACATATTAAACCCTAAACATAAATGATGGACACACTTATATTGTTGATCACCACCCTACCACGACCCCTACCCCTCCCAGATTGTTGATTACCAAATGGTGGGGGACCATAGGAAAATGGCTTAGTATTTTGATTTGTGGGTTGGGGTGTGGGCAGGAGACCAGACATGGGTGACTGGGTGGGATTTTCAGGCATACTACCAGAGTTGTTTTCAGCATATGACACAAGAGGCTTACTGGGGTTGGGAACCTTAGCAGAAGCTATGTTGACACTAGCACTAGCATCAAATAAGATGTCAGACTGCCTAGACTCAGCATCTAATAACACAGAACTCACAGAAGCTATAGTGTAAGGATTTTGGCTAGCATGGATGACAGCAATGACATTATCGTATTGACCTTTTACCCCATTCAGAATAATCGAGATCTGTTGCATCTCTTCTATGGGGTGACCACAGCTAGCTAAACTATCACATGTGGTTTGTATTTCAGTGAGGTAGTCTTTCATAGGCTGATGCACATGTTTCCTAACCTTAAGTCTATCATATAAATGCATGATTCTAGTAGTGGAAGATGATGAGATATCTCGATGAAGCTTTTACCAAATGGAAGCAGCTGACATACACCCTATAAGACCCCTACTAACCTGAGAAGAGACAGAGGCAAGAAGCCATGATGCGAGAGAGCTGTCCTGCTGAAGGAACTTCTTGTATGCAGGATTTGGGACAGCAGCCCCAGTTTCATCTTCCAGAAACTGAGGTACGTTAGCTCCATGAAGATGATTCTCCAGGTTATACCCTCTTACAGAGAGTAGAACCTGCTGTTTCCATTGCTGGAAATTCTCTTCGCCAAGTAGCTGATCTACTTTCTTGTTGGCGAAGGCAGGACCAGATTCTTCCATGAATCAGAAAGGGGAGGTTGAAAAAGGAAGATTTCAGGCTCGATCGAGCTTTGATACCATGTTTGGATTTAGGGTTTAGAGAGAAAGGAAAACGAAGAAGACAAGCTCTGGATTACTGAAGATAATTGCTTGATATCTGAAATGTTCAACAGTGCAACAGATATAAAGGAAACAACCCGAGAAAGAGACAAAACAGTAAGGACACCGTAATTGCATCTAAGTCCCTAAAGTTAAGCTAATCGATACTTGAGCTGCAAGCAATATTATTTACATATTAAACCCTAAACATAAGTGATGGACACACTTATATCCTAACAGACAGATTGCTTGACATTTATTACAAAGGGACAAACCAATCATACGCTACATCTTGGACGAATCATTGTTGTTGAGGTCGACGTCTTCATGCAAGGAGGAAGGAATATAAGCACAGGCGCAACTACGTAATTCTGGCATGCTTCTTCACCGGATTTTCGTCGCAACGAAACATCCAAGAAGCTCAGGCCGAACCCACAGGCAGCCACACCACCACGGGGGAAGGCGACCATCGGCTCAACCGAAACCATAGGAACTCACAAGCCTGCTGCCAGAAGTTCAAACCGTTTGCAACCTTTAGCATAGCCGAAACCAGTATAGCACGACCATATAACCTGCCACTCCGACTAACTCTCTCTTTGTTGTCTTTTCTGTTCTTGTAGGGAGCTGCCAGCTGCGGTGACAGCATCTACACAGACCCTGTGGACATGCGATAGACCTCGACTCGAACCAGCTTGTATAGAACGAGACATGGTATGTGGGCAATGTCCTCGCCCAAAAACCGATCAAACAGAATGTGATACATGGAGTCCTCCGAGCTGCATGGGCACGATATGGGAACATTACAATCTCGGAGGCGGAGGTAGGCATACTAGTGTTTGATTTTGAAAACCAAGAGGATGTTGACCGAATACTAGACCGGTCCCCGTGGGCAGTGAATGGCCACATACTCAACATCAGACGTTGGGACCCAAGAGTGGTAGTACAGGAGGTGGAATTCATTAAGGTAAACTTCTGGATCCAAGTGCATGATCTAGGACCGGAAATATTTAGTGATGAAAATGCCTGGAAGATAGGAAATAAGATAGGAAATTGCCTGAGGATCGAAAAACATGGGGGGAGAATCAGTAGGAGCTATATGAGGATACGAGTGGAAGTGAATGGGGAAACACCGTTGATGGCGGGGTTCTGGTAGAAAAACTCCCTAGGGGAGGATAGATGGGCAGCTATTAAGTATGACCGTTTATTTGATTACTCTTATGGATGTGATATGTTGGGTCACACGACACAAACATGCAAACTGGAAATTCAAATGGCTAAGCATGATCCGAACATTCCAGCTTACGGGCCATGGCTCATAAGGGTGAGACCATAACAAGATGCGGCCAGGCAACATGTAGGAGGGGACGAGGGGAAGGGGCATAACCGAAACAGACCGTAAGGAAGTCGTGGTTTGATATCATGATCGAGGAAAGCAAGAGGGGGCATCATGTAACAATGCAATGGACGGGGATGGAGACACCGAGGACCAAAATAGTGCACATACGGAAACCGACCCTATGGAGACCGAACCAAGCGGGGAAGTAAGTGCTAATAAAGGCGATCATCATTGCGATCCCTAGGTATGTCATGAGGGTTTTCCGCCTCCCAAAAACATGGTGCTCAAAAATTGATGCTCTCATAGCGGATTTTTGGTAGGGGCAAACAACGGAGGCGAAGAGAACACATTGGATAAGATGGGAGGTCCTAACAAAATCAAAAGATGTTGGGGGACTAGGGGTTCCGGGAACTCCAAAGTTTCAACACGGCGCTCCTAACAAAAAAGGCAGGCCGACTCATGACCGATCCCGACACAATATGCGTGCAAGTATTAAAGGGACTGTACTTCCCACGGTGTTCTTTACTTGAAGATACAAAGGGAGGTAGAGCCTCATGGGGATGGAGTAGTATCATACATGGTAGAGATGTAACTAAGCAAGAAGGGATGTGGATGATCGGCACGGGAGAGCAAATCCGAGTATTTGAGGACCCATGAATCTAACTCTGAGCTGCCCGATATGCGGTGAAGTTGAGACACGGAAACACATGATCTTGGAATGTGAATGGACGGAACAGGTTTGGTTCGGCATTCTTGGGATACAAGTGGACCGACCGAACGAGATCGACATGGTGGAATGGCTCGAGAGGAGGAAGGGCAGCTGCATGGAAGTGGCGCAACGAGCGACTAGAGGTGGACCCGAACCCTACTCACGCGTTGACACATATGGAAGGCAAGATGCATGACAACCTTTGAAGTGAAGCAACCAAGCCCTAGGGGCGTGGTAATGGAAATCAAGAAAGCCTATGAGGAGCAAAAGGGGGTCAACCGAACAATAACCCACACGCAAGAGGATAGACCGCCCCAATCATGGCAACCACCGACGGGCAACACAATCAAAATAAATTGTGACGCCTCATGGTGCAAGGAAACACAAAGAGCCGACATAGGGGGGTGGCAAGAGACAAGGATGGAAAGCTAGTGGGCGGGATGAACCGGAGACAAAGGAGCGACGACATAGAATCGATGGAAGTCATGTCTATACAAGAAGGAGTACGACTAGCGATTGAAGCGGGATGGCAAAGCATCATCATGGAGACGGACTCACAAACGGTTCACCAACAAATCATGGAGGGGCTGAAACATTGAAGACTGTCAACCATCATACCAAATATTCGAGCACTAGCAAGACAAATAGAGCAAGTGCAATGGCGAGCTATTCCAAGGACGAGCAATGAATGTGCGAATTGGATAGCAAAGCAAGCGAGATTGGGAGTGTGTCTTAATGATTGCGTCGAAACACCACCACTACCCTTTGTATGTTTAGTAGCTAATGATATGATGTACGAACACCCGTGACCAAAAGTCACAACGTTTTATTTCTTAAAGTAAAGCGGTAATTTGATAAAAAAAAATTAATCTAAATTAATACTTCATGTTATTTTAATGATGACTTTAATGCCTTCACTTTTTTTGTTGAGACTTTAGTATCTTCAACTTTTGTTCGTTGAAACTTAAATTTTGTTTGTTTAGACTAGTTCTCAAACATTCATAGTTTAAGACTAGGGGTGGCAATCGTGTCGTGTCGTTTCTAATCGTGTTGTGTCATTAATCGTTGATAGGATACTCGAATTAAGCAAAGAAAAAATGAAAGATAGAGCTTACTTGAAGATGAAGAAATGAAATCTGATTATCTTGAGTTGGTTTAAGTCGTTACACGCCTTCCTTATTTATAGGCTTCTAAGAAACAGAAATTGCACTTCGGTCCCTCTTATATTTGCAGATCTATCCTCTAGTTATATGTAATTATACATATATCCTAACATTTCCCTATCAAGATCCACTTCTTTGTTCGACTCCTTGTTTGATGATCCTTGTTTGATGATCCTTGAATACTTTGCAGCTTCTATTCAACCAATTGTGGTCGCCAATTGAACTTGATCTTGTTATTGTGGTCGCCAAATGCACATTTGGTCGCCAAATGCACTTGTGGTCGCCAACTGAACTTGATCTTGTTATTGTGGTCGCCAAATTGCTGCAACAAGATACTAACACAGAGTACTTCTATGATTGTATTAGCTTTACCTTGCTTCACTTGACATCATCATAGCAATTTCACAGATAGTCATGCCACAGATTGGACATACCAGCAAAAATCCATTGACACACACATACTCACATCTTCTGAAACAGAATGACACAATCATATCTAATGCATAACCAATCATGATCATCTAGATCATTCTCAGTATCCACACACCACGAACAGCGAACATCACAGCTCAAACTATCATACAAATATACACATCATTAATACCATTTAGCCAAACAATGGAGCTTCTATCTAACCATAACACACGCTCAACAGTATTAAGCTGACATAACCATCTGCCTACTACTCAATATCATACACCTCATACAGCTATCTTTCTTCTACTGATCTTCTTCTTTTGAAGTTTTTTTTTTTTTTTTTTTTCAATTTCATTTATTGACAGAAGGGTTTTAGCCCTTATCTTACCAACACTAGCTGAAGGGTTTGAGCCCTTATATTTACTTCCTCAAGATCTGTTTCAAAGTATCTTGACGTTGTCTTTGAAACACCTCTGTTTTTGGAATCAAGCTAGGTTTTATGCCAATATATCCAGCTTATATCACTAAACTGAACTTCAATTCTTTTCTTTTCTTCCTCTTTTTTTTTTCACAGATGAAGAAAGATAAGATAGAATGATGATGAGATACGGTAGAAGGCAGATATTATAATCAGACTTACTACTCTTGAATGCAAGTTACAGCAAGAAACTGCCCCACATGAAAGACTGAAATCATATCAGCTGACAGCATACTCATTAGATAGATTTGATATGTAAATGCACTATCACATGCTGAATGAATACCAAAAAAGATCTAAACAACATGATACGAAATGCACCAGAACAGATCAGTACACTATGTTGACAGAAAATGCATGCACAGGTATGTTATAGATTTTGCAGACTTGAACAGTCTTTGACAAAACTAATATGAAACTAACTATGATCTATCAACCTTAGCAACACAGCACAAAATCATAGATTTACTCTGAATTAATACCTTGAGAAAGCAACAGAATCGTCTTATCTTCATTAACCTCAGAAACCGAGAACACCCCCAGCTTCTTCCTACAAGGCACAAACGATTTCTCTGTTAGAGGCTTAGTAAAAATATCAGCAATCTGCTCACTGGATGGAACATAGTTAACCATAATCTGGCCAGAATTTACTTTCTCCCTAACAAAAAATAAATCAATTTCAACATGTTTCATTTTTGAGTGTTGTATCGGATTCTCAGTTATGGCTGCAGCACTTATACTGTCTGTCCAAAGAGTTGGAACAGATGACATTTGTAATCCCATTTCAGTTAAGAGTGACTTCACCCAGATGAGCTCACACACAGCATTAGCTATGGCCCTAAACTCTGCTTCAGCACTAGACCGAGCTACAACTGATTGCTTCTTTGAACTCCATATGATTGGGTTGCCATTTAGCAAGAGATAATGCCCAGATATAGACTTTCTGTCAGCTACATCTCCTCCCCAATCTGCATCAGTATACGAAGTTAAAGAAATTTCTTTCATGGAAAAAGAATTGTTTCGAAACATTAGACCATGATTAATTGTCCCCTTCAAGTATCTGACAATGTGCAGAGTGGCTTTCCAATGAATTTGAGCTGGTGTCTGCATGTATTGACTTAGCTTATTGACGGAGAAGTTTATATCAGGCCTTGTTACACAGATATGCTGCAACGCTCCAATTGTACTTCTGTATAACGTAACATCTTCAAATACTTCTGATTCAACCTCAGACACAGTCTTTGAAAGACAAGTACCTGTCATGGGTGTAGGAAATGAAGAGGCATCAGTAAGACCCAACTTATCAATCAGATCTTGTATGTATTTTTTCTGATTTAGAAGTAAGAATTCATCTGTGGCTGTAACTTCCATGCCCAGAAAGTAACTAAGACTACCAAGATCTTTCAGTTTGAATTCTGAATTGATAGCATGAATTACCTTATCAATTGCAGCTGCTGACTGACCTGTGACAACTATATCATCTACATATACTAATAGGTAAACAGAACCATCACCAGATTGATTTATAAACAGACAACTATCTGATACAGATGCTTTAAACTTCAGATTTTTAATAAGAAAACACTTGAGTTTTTCAAACCAAGCCCGAGGAGCTTGTTTTAAACCGTATAGCGCCTTCTTTAGCCTACACACAAGTGGTGTTTCAGATCCATGTTTTACCTCAAACCCAGGAGGTTGAACCATATAAACCTCCTCAGTTAACTCACCATGTAAAAATGCGTTGTTGATGTCGATCTGTCTCAAATTCCACTTGTGAGTTAAGGCTAAAGACAGTATTATACGAACAGTAGCAGGCTTTACCACATGGCTAAATGTTTCTTGAAAATCAAAACCCGGTTTTTGTGAGAAACCTTTGGCAACTAATCTAGCCTTGTACCTGGCTATGGTCCCATCTGCATTCCTTTTAATCTTAAACAGCCATTTACAGCCTATTGGAATCCTACCTGAAGGAAGCTCAACCACTGACCAGGTATTGTTAAGCTGCAGAGCTGCATATTCCTCTTCAATGGCAGCTTTCCAATGAGGACAGTTTAAAGCTTGATGAACAGACTTAGGTTCCAAGTTATCTAAGTCAAATGAGTCTTCTGCAGATGACAGAAGAGCCTGAAGAGAAGCTACAGAACCTGATTGTCCTTGAGCTTGAGTCTTGGATCTGGTCTGCATTGAATGTACATTGTGAGAAACACGAGATGACATAATAGGAGATACAGACGTAGTCCTAATAGGAGAGCCAGGAACAAGAGCAGAATCATGTAATCTATATGTAATAGTAGGTATAGAATCAACTGACACAGGTGTAGAGGAAATCTCAGCCTGATGCTGATCAGAATCAGAAACAGCACCCTGATCATGCTGATCTTGTTGATTAATTGGTTGCCATCTATTATATGTGTTAGAAGTAGTTATAGGACACATACCAGGCGAGTTATTCATAAGAGGAGTAGACATTACAGGTGATGGTGAATTTGACATTCTGACTGTGGAAGGGGGTGTTATATCAGAAAACGAGACTGCACCAGATCCACCCTCTGTAGCCTGTCTATCAGATAAAACAAACTGAGAATCACATGGAATAAAGAACGGAAGAGATGTATAATTCTGTGTAGGAGCTGCAGAAATACAGAAACTACCTTGTTTATCAGCAAACGGAAAAACTTGTTCATGAAACACAACATTTCTAGACGTATATACACGCCATGTTGCAGATATGCATTTATAACCATGATACTTGGAACAATAGCCTAAAAACACGCATGGTTCAGACCTCAAGGCAAGCTTAGATTTGTTGTATGGCCTTAAATGGGGAAAACATAAACAGACGAAGACTTTAAGAAAGCTATAATCAGGAGATACCTTGAACAGCTTCTCATGAGGAGACATCTTTGACAGACTGTACGAAGGAAGTCGATTGATAAGAAACGTAGCTGTAAAGAACGCATCTGACCAGTAATGTAGGGGAACCGAGGCTTGAGCAAGAAGTGTCAATCCTAGCTCCACAATGTGTCGATGTTTTCGTTCCACAATTCCGTTCTGCTGAGACGAATAAGGACATGTTACACGATGAGCAATTCCAAACGATGCAAGATATGTAGATAGAAAATGGAATTCCCCTCCTCCATCAGACTGGACTGCTTTTAGTGAATGTCCCAGCTGTTTTTCTGCAAGCTTATGGAAATCTACAAAACATTTAGCAGCATCACTCTTTTGTTTTAGGAAATAGATCCAAGTATACCTACTAAACGCATCTACAATGCTCAAGTAGTATCTGTTTCCGTTTGAGGTACATGCAGCTGGTCCCCATAGATCCACCTGAACAAGCTCAAGAGGATGTTTATATTCAGTAGATGAAGGCGAGAATGGTTGTTTCTTACTTTTTCCTACGGCACATGCAACACATTGAGTAGAGGAATGCTGAACAGGATGATTATGTATCCTTAAGAAGTTAAGAAAAATCTTGTTCGACGGATGTCCTAGCCTCATATGCCATAACTGAGAAGAATCAATTGATTTTACAGATGCAAGAAAACACTCAAAATCAGTATTATCAATCGGATCACAAGATATAACATTTGATTGAGCAATATCTTTGACAGAATCAATACGGATAGATATGATTTCATCAGTACCATGATTCACAAACATAGACTTCTTATTCATAGATGCCAAATCAGAATCCTTGTTTTCATTACAATTGACATGATTTTCAGCAACACACACCTTTGAACTACTCACAGACTGCTCAGAACTACTCCTACCAGACTTAATCCTATCTAATTTGGACAAATCAAGTTTATATAAACCTGAATGTTCATAGCCATGTAAAAGAACTTGATGAGACTGAGAATCTCTTATTACACAATGCGTAGCATGGAACTCGAAGTAGACCTTGTTGTCCTTAGCGAACTGTGACACAGATAACAGATTCTTAGTCACAGATGGAGTGTATAACATGTTATGTAGCATTAAAGGACGAGAATATGTACCAGTATCACATACATCAGCAGGAATCATAGCAGAGCCTATTGCAGAAATTTCTAAAGAAGAGCCATTACCTACCATAACCTTACCTTGACCATTGTATGGGACACATGTGTTATAGTGTGTAGGAGTGGCATTTGTAAGATGATTAGTTGCTCCGGAGTCAGGAATCCAGCTTGATTCATGCTGTATCACAGGAGCTACAGACGCAAGATGAGCTTGAGGATTGCTTATGACAGATTGCGTGTCCATATTCTGACCATGACTTGGAGTATAGCTTGCAATCGAGGAGGCATAAGGTGCTGTATTAGTTGTAAAAGGATTATGCTGCTGCATCGATGCTGAGCCATTGTACACAGGTGTCATTGGAAATGTTTGAAACATAGGCTGGGGAACATTGAGATGAGAAAAGGTAGGCTGAGATGGAGAATACTGCTGTATGAATTGAGGCACAGGCATTGAAAACGATTGTGGAGGATATATCATTTGAGATGAGTTGGACACTGTCATAGGAGGTGCTGAAGCAGGTGAGGCACATGTATTGGATCCATATTGGCCACCTTCATTAGAATCGTCCCACTGAGATGAAGCCAAATTCACCACAGGAGATGAGGCGTTGCCAGGATCTGTTACTCCAGTAAAATTGACATTAAACCTGTGATAACACCTATGGACAAGATGTCCAAACTTTCCACACAGTTGGCACTGAGGACGATTATTGCCAAAACCACGTCCTCTACCTCTACCTCTACCTGATCCAGCATTGAAATTCTGAGAATTCGACTGAGTAGAGTTAGTAACCAGAGAGTTCTGCAGATTCTCTGGTATACTTGCCGATCCTGCAGAGGAGTTTGACAGTGTCTCACCAGACTTATCAATCACGTCTTGCCTTTGTCCAGATGATCCAGAGGATGAATTGATGGCCACATTAGCAGTGATATTCGTCTCAAACAGAAGATCAACCTGCCTTGCCTCAGCATCCAGCAAAACAGAGCTAATCGAAGCTAAATCGTAAGGATTTCTGCTTGCATGAATAACAGATACTACACTATCATACTGACCTTTAACTCCATTGAGAATTATTGATATCTGCTGCATCTCTTCAATAGGATGCCCGCAGCTGGCCAAACTATCACACGCAGACTGAATCGCAGACAGATAATCACGCATGTTCTGCTGAGGTAGCTTCCTGACTTTAAGACGATCGTATAGATGCATGATCCTAGTTGTCGATGACGACGAGAAATCTCTATGCAGCTTTTGCCAAATTGCTGAAACAGACATGCATCCAATCAAGCCTCTACTTACTTGAGAAGATACAGAAGCTAACATCCAGGATGCTAGAGAGCTGTCCTTCTGCACATATTTGCCATATTCTGGATTTTGGCAATCTTCACCGTCTGGACCTTGAATTCGCGGTTGGATTGTTGTATTCCCATACAGATGCGATTCCAAATTGTATCCACGGACTGCCAGAAGAACCTGCTGCCGCCATGATTGGAAGTTCTCCTCTCCTTCCAATTGGCACACCTTCTTGTTGAGAAACGTTGCTGAAATCTCCTCCATTTTGTCGCTAACAGCATAGAATGAAGAACAGAGTAATGCGCACTAAACTACTACGAATCTCCAGATCGTAGTAGCTCTGATACCATGATAGGATACTCGAATTAAGCAAAGAAAAAATGAAAGATAGAGCTTACTTGAAGATGAAGAAATGAAATCTGATTATCTTGACTTGGTTTAAGTCGTTACACGCCTTCCTTATTTATAGGCTTCTAAGAAACAGAAATTGCACTTCGGTCCCTCTTATATTTGCAGATCTATCCTCTAGTTATATGTAATTATACATATATCCTAACAATCGTGTAGTGTCTAAACAATCGTGTAGTTAAGAAAAATCTTGTTCGACGGATGTCCTAGCCTCATATGCCATAACTGAGAAGAATCAATTGATTTTACAGATGCAAGAAAACACTCAAAATCAGTATTATCAATCGGATCACAAGATATAACATTTGATTGAGCAATATCTTTGACAGAATCAATACGGATAGATATGATTTCATCAGTACCATGATTCACAAACATAGACTTCTTATTCATAGATGCCAACTCAGAATCCTTGTTTTCATTACAATTGACATGATTTTCAGCAACACACACCTTTGAACTACTCACAAACTCCTCAGAACTACTCCTACCAGACTTAATCCTATCTAATTTGGACAAATCAAGTTTATATAAACCTGAATGTTCATAGCCATGTAAAAGAACTTGATGAGACTGAGAATCTCTTATTACACAATGCGTAGCATGGAACTCGAAGTAGACCTTGTTGTCCTTAGCGAACTGTGACACAGATAACAGATTCTTAGTCACAGATGGAGTGTATAACATGTTATGTAGCATTAAAGGACGAGAATATGTACCAGTATCACATACATCAGCAGGAATCATAGCAGAGCCTATTGCAGAAATTTCTAAAGAAGAGCCATTACCTACCATAACCTTACCTTGACCATTGTATGGGACACATGTGTTATAGTGTGTAGGAGTGGCATTTGTAAGATGATTAGTTGCTCCGGAGTCAGGAATCCAGCTTGATTCATGCTGTATCACAGGAGCTACAGACGCAAGATGAGCTTGAGGATTGCTTATGACAGATTGCGTGTCCATATTCTGACCATGACTTGGAGTATAGCTTGCAATCGAGGAGGCATAAGGTGCTGTATTAGTTGTAAAAGGATTATGCTGCTGCATCGATGCTGAGCCATTGTACACAGGTGTCATTGGAAATGTTTGAAACATAGGCTGGGGAACATTGAGATGAGAAAAGGTAGGCTGAGATGGAGAATACTGCTGTATGAATTGAGGCACAGGCATTGAAAACGATTGTGGAGGATATATCATTTGAGATGAGTTGGACACTGTCATAGGAGGTGCTGAAGCAGGTGAGGCACATGTATTGGATCCATATTGGCCACCTTCATTAGAATCGTCCCACTGAGATGAAGCCAAATTCACCACAGGAGATGAGGCGTTGCCAGGATCTGTTACTCCAGTAAAATTGACATTAAACCTGTGATAACACCTATGGACAAGATGTCCAAACTTTCCACACAGTTGGCACTGAGGACGATTATTGCCAAAACCACGTCCTCTACCTCTACCTCTACCTGATCCAGCATTGAAATTCTGAGAATTCGACTGAGTAGAGTTAGTAACCAGAGAGTTCTGCAGATTCTCTGGTATACTTGCCGATCCTGCAGAGGAGTTTGACAGTGTCTCACCAGACTTATCAATCACGCCTTGCCTTTGTCCAGATGATCCAGAGGATGAATTGATGGCCACATTAGCAGTGATATTCGTCTCAAACAGAAGATCAACCTGCCTTGCCTCAGCATCCAGCAAAACAGAGCTAATCGAAGCTAAATCGTAAGGATTTCTGCTTGCATGAATAACAGATACTACACTATCATACTGACCTTTAACTCCATTGAGAATTATTGATATCTGCTGCATCTCTTCAATAGGATGCCCGCAGCTGGCCAAACTATCACACGCAGACTGAATCGCAGACAGATAATCACGCATGTTCTGCTGAGGTAGCTTCCTGACTTTAAGACGATCGTATAGATGCATGATCCTAGTTGTCGATGACGACGAGAAATCTCTATGCAGCTTTTGCCAAATTGCTGAAACAGACATGCATCCAATCAAGCCTCTACTTACTTGAGAAGATACAGAAGCTAACATCCAGGATGCTAGAGAGCTGTCCTTCTGCACATATTTGCCATATTCTGGATTTTGGCAATCTTCACCGTCTGGACCTTGAATTCGCGGTTGGATTGTTGTATTCCCATACAGATGCGATTCCAAATTGTATCCACGGACTGCCAGAAGAACTTGCTGCCGCCATGATTGGAAGTTCTCCTCTCCTTCCAATTGGCACACCTTCTTGTTGAGAAACGTTGCTGAAATCTCCTCCATTTTGTCGCTAACAGCATAGAATGAAGAACAGAGTAATGCGCACTAAACTACTACGAATCTCCAGATCGTAGTAGCTCTGATACCATGATAGGATACTCGAATTAAGCAAAGAAAAAATGAAAGATAGAGCTTACTTGAAGATGAAGAAATGAAATCTGATTATCTTGAGTTGGTTTAAGTCGTTACACGCCTTCCTTATTTATAGGCTTCTAAGAAACAGAAATTGCACTTCGGTCCCTCTTATATTTGCAGATCTATCCTCTAGTTATATGTAATTATACATATATCCTAACAATCGTGTAGTGTCTAAACATGTCTCGTGTCTAAATGGATAAATCTTAAATGTGTCTAAACATGTCTCGTGTCTAAACGTATAAATCGTTAATCGTGTCTAAACATATAGAGTTGTTTAGACACGGGATCTGTTAATGTCAAACTCATATACGCTTTAAAGGAAATATATACACAAATCCATATATACACAAATCCAAATATACAAAGTAATGTCTTCATAGTTCAATATTAAAAAGTAAGTGAGTATTTTAATAATTTATTATTATTATTATACTTAAATGTGTCTAAACGTGTCACATGTATACACAACACGATTAGACACGATTAGACACGAATAATTAATCGTGTTTATACAGATATCCGCAGATCTGAGTTGTTTAGACACGATTAATAATCGTGCCAAAACGTATAAGAGTTGTTTAGACACGGAATCCATTAAGGTCAAACTCATATATGTTTTAGCAGATCGTGTTGTGTCGTTTAATCGTGTCGTGTCAGAAATTGTCAGCCCTATTTAAGACTATAGTTCGGAATGTTTTAATCCTCAGAATTATTTTTCTTGAATTTATCAATTAATGTGATTTTATGTCCCAAACTTCTGGTACAAGTAATTTGGTTCCCTAAACATTTTTATCCAGAGTTAGTCAGAACATTTGTTTATTGAGTCTTGAATCACTCAACTTTTATTTAATAAAATATAATTTAATACTTTTTTTAAACTTTAGTTTCCGAACTTCCATTTATTGAACTTTCAATAAGATAATTTTATTCCCTAAATTTTAAATTCATGCTATTTTGATCCCTAAACTTTGAAAATTAGAAATAAACTATTTGTAAAAGCCAAAATAATAATTTTGAGTGTTTATTAGTTTGTTTGCATGCATATTATATTACCATTCTTGCATGTATGATAAAAAAACATTATGATACAGTCTTTATAAAATATTATGCTTCGGTTCGACACGCTTGAAACTTGGATAAACGAGTGTTTCAATCATACGCTTTTTTTGTTTCTCGATTGTAGTCTGGTTCTAAACATACTGATCATGAAAATTAAATTATATTTTAGAATTTGGGGCCAAGTTATTTTTACTCGGAGCGAGAGAGAATTTTTGATCATATATCTTTTTCCTCCATTTTAGCATGAAAGAATCTTGGTTGTTTCCTAGTGGACCAATGAGCAGTCGCCACGTGAGGATATGTGCATATTTTGTATGATAGGAGAGAGAAGTCGACGTACATGACTTAACTAATCGATCCATCATATGCCATCCATTGTTTGTTATTTGGATGTTATATTGAACTATATGTTTTGTATCCAAATTAAATTAAGGCCGTCAATCGTCTTTTCATTTTTATATATATAGGGTTTCTGGTCCACCCTCACAACTGTATATGTAGAGAAGATGAAGGACAGCAAAGGAGTGTTAACTTAGCTGCAGGTTGGTAATTGTACGTATATACTGCCTTATTATGTAAGTTAGCTATTGGGTATTTTTGTTTTGTATCGCTAGTCTGATGATGGAGTATGAGTTAGAGAGGTAGTAGATACCCCACCTATCACGTGGAGGGAGTTTCCCTAATGACAAACCCTAGCTAGCTACACTGACCATTTGCAAAATCTCCTCTAATCCCCTCTCCACCAATTATCAATTATCTCCCACGTGGGACTTACGGACCCACTCTCTTCTCCTACTCGCGCCTTCCTTTTCCAGTACACAATACCTTCCTTCTTTCTTTCTTCAACTTACCACCTCTCTCTTTCGATCTCTTCCTACATATATCCTCTTCATCTTCCTCCTAATTAAGCTGGAGGGAGGGAGAGGGAATAGATAGAGAGACATGGGAGATGATTCCTCTGCTTCATACATACACATGGTAACTAGCTAGTATTCCTGACCAAGTTTGAAATTATTCCGTATTATGTTACCAAAGGCTGCCCATTCCTTTATGTTGACAATCTTTCTTCTGTGCTTCATCTAACGATAAAGGAAAAAAAATGTTTCTGAGGTTAAATAATATAATATTGGATGATATAGAATGAGTGGTGGATCACGAAGATGATGATGGGCAACGCATTTAATCTTCAGGTGCACCACATGATAGAGAAGTGTCTGATCTTCAAGATGTCCAAACAAGAATGCATGGAAGCCCTCTCGAAGCATGCAAATATCCAACCAGTCATCACTTCTACAGGTCACTCTCTCTCTCTCTCTCTCATGCAGCAAATACGTATCTATAGAAATAGATCAACCAAACCCTAGCTAGCTATTCATGATCAGACGGAGCCCAGCTACCCCGTACAACAAAGCCTTTATTTTCTAGGGATACTATGCAGTCCTTTCAACAATACAAAGTGATATGTAATATAATATACAACAAGAAAACCAGATCCAACTTATTTAAGCAAGACATCAATAAAGAACTAAAAAGGGTGAATGAGAAGACATTCCAGAAACACACAATAAGGGAAATATTCGTCCATCACCAAATACGCCAGTAAAGCCGCGGACTGTGACATGTAAGAAGCCAGAATAACCAAAATAGTACGTAGGCTGAGGCCGAAGACGACAATGAGGCAGAAATTCGTTTCTCCATTCCATAAGCACGTAGCTTATTTTTCTTTTAATAAAGAAAGAAAGAATGTATGTTCAGGTGAGTTTCATTAATATTTTTATTTTCTTTAACCCATCATAGTGTATAGTTTTTGAACTGATCTTTTAACATCTTGTCATGCACTATAATGTACTCATATATGACAAGCTGGGTTAGCTGTTGTATCGTGACAAAGCCTTTCCTGCATACAGTATCGATCAGTCTTCATGAGTCTTGAGTTGCATCCTCTTAATTATATGTATATATCATCCCTAATGATGCTTGCAATAAAGGAAGACAATTCGAAGGAACTCAGTATGACTTTATAGAATACTCTCCTACCCTACTATAGCCTCTTGGACCCTAATGTGAACTTTATTAACAAAATATGAAAATAAGTAATTTATAAATAAAAAAAATATGTATTTGTAAATACATCTTCGTGCATATTTAATGTGTTTTATTTATTTTCTTTTAACTTCGAACTAAATAAATTACAAATCAAGTTTTTTTTTCGCATTCTGGTCAAATATTTAAGACCAAAAAAATGTATGTATGTGTTCTCGTAAAAAAACTGGATAGACGTTTTTTTCTTTCTAAATTCTATCTGTAAAGGATTTGTTTTATTCAAATAAATTCATTAATCCAAATAGAGAGTGTTGTTTGTGCATCTGTTTTTTTTCTTCATCTGATTTATACTTTATTCGAATGCTACGATGGGTTTAACTCCTGATCCGTTACACGCAAATATGAAAGGCCGTTGATTAATTCAATCACAATTACGCATTAAACTGTTTTCATATGAAGTGAAAACCTACTAGGAGTATGCAAAATTTATAAATTATCTCTGCACTTCTCTTTTAAAAAATATATGGAAATTGAACAACTAAATTATCTGGGCATTTTGTTTAAGCCGCCATCATCTCCCGTATTGAGTAATAAATATCCCAAATATATCATACACGTTATGTCTACCTTGAACAACTAAATTTTCTTATTCCAGTAAATTATACAAATGTTACAATATAACACTGACTCATTGTGGTCTCTATTGTAACATTAGTGTAACTTATTAGTTCTTGATTTTGATCTTTAAAAAATTATTCAATTATTTAAAAAAAATATTTATCAGAAATTTGGATATGGAATGGAGAGAATTATCAATTACCATTGTTTTCTAATGTATTGGACCATTTAAAATATTTGTATTAAAAAAAATCATTTTGAGCAAATATGTATAACAATTTTTAAACTTTCCTCTACTGATGTAATATTGGAAGTCTTGGCAATAGAATCACAGGTTTTACAAATTTTTTTGTTTCTTGGCAATATATAGATGTAATATTGTTTCCTATACGGCGTGTTTTGTTTTGTAGTTTTACGAAAGATAATTTTTGTTTATATCAGTGTGGAGTGAGCTGGAAAAAGAGAACAAGGAGTTCTTCGAGGCGTACGGATCGGATTCACAATCCAAGGATGATCATGAAGACCGTATGTCCGAGGAAGATATCAATAAGATGATTCAGAAGATAATACAGACCAAAGCACCTCCCGACACTTGATAAGTCGAAATAGATAGCTTTAATTTCGATCCATGCATGGAATAAATACCATCTTATTTCTGAAGCTACCAGAACCTCCTTGTTGTTCTGATGGATTAAGGTAAAGGAAGTATATAATCACGTATGTATGTATGTATGTATGTATGTATATATATAGTATGTATGTATGTATATAGTATGTATGTATATAGTATGTATGTATGGTTCATTTCATATGACTCCTACAGAAATACGGATGATTGCACCGAAGATTTCACGAATGGTCCTGAACAGGTTCGCAAACTATAGAAGATCTTCCAGGCGAAACTCCCACTCCAAAATAACATCGTGCACGGTGCAAAAAAATATTCAAGTACAAATTAGTAGACAAACTTATACTCAATCCAGGGGTTGTAAGATTTTATTGCAATGAGAAACCGACGTTATAATGTTGATCAAATCATTATTTACGAAAAAGATTGTTTGAGGTTATTATATTAAAACAATATATATTGATATTTTGTTATAATAATTAATAACAGTACTTGTATGTTAGAAATATACGATATCATAGGAAAACTTTTCAGTTCTACTTTTAAATGAGAAAAAAGTTTATAAATCAAAGCATCTCAAATTTGGCAAAAAAAACGCATCTCAGAAAAATTACGGCTCTTTGATTACGATATTCAAAATTGCCCTTCAAAATTAGATAATATTATTGTACTTATAAAAATATAGTATTAATTAATAAATGACTTTTTTTTTGGGTACATTTTAAAGTTTAGAATCGTTAGTTGTAACAAGTGGTAAACGAAGGGTATTTAATGAGTCGGACAATGTCGGCACTCTTCACAAATAACAACATTTAAATCATATCAGTTCATCAACGGATGAGGCGAGTGAGCTCACGCGCATCTCCCCTTCCAGGGCAAACCCTGTGAAGGTTTTCTTCCTTTCCCAAAAGGAATGTCTGCCGCAATCATCGGCAATCAATCGCAATCACATGGTCTAATCCTGTCCAATCTTGTACTTGGCAGTCCAGAAGCTTTCTCTCAGCCAGGCAGCTACTGGCCAATTGCTAAAAGCCAGCTCTTTATTGCCTTTCGATAAAGTCAATTGAAGAGTCACAGTTGGCAGTAGAAGACAAAGATTGAACGGCTCCATGGCTTTTGAATTTGAGAATGCCCGTGATAAAGCTCAGATGTTGGACCTTTCACCTTGGTCTGTAAATGAGCATTGCTTGCTTCTGTCTCCTAGCAACGTTGACATCAGTTGTGAGGAGCTGCAGTTTGACACTCTTGGTTTATGGATTTAAGTCCATGGACTTAGCCTAGTTGTTTGCAATGGTGAAAACGCGAGGCAGATAGGGAACTCGGTGGGTCGCTGTATTCAGATTGAGCCAGAGCAGGTTGCTCGGCAACGAGCTTATCTTCGGGTGAAGGTCGAGATCAAAGTTCAGGATCCACTACAAGCCGGGTTCAAGTGGAAGAACGATAAAGGCCAAGAGAAATGGGCGACCATTAAATACGAAAGGTTGTCGGATTTCTGCTTCGGCTGCGGTAGTCTGGGACACACGGCACAACTTTGCGGAGACGAGATCGTCATGGCGGATCACGCGCAGGGTGGGCCGTTTTTTGGTCCTTGGATGCATGCCCAGAGACCTACTAACACCAAATGGTATCAGGTGGGGGGTGGTCGTAAGCAGCCACCTCTGCAGAGGGATCCCAATCGAAAAAGTTGGCGAGAAGTTATGGAGGCATCCCGGGACGCCTCTATCCCGACACCGAACAACTTGGCGGACTCTACGGCCCACAGGCCGGACAACGAAGAACCTTCCCCAATGGATAGAGCTGCCAATGGTCCGGGAGATTATTCTCCTCCTATGCTGAACCGAGAGACTCTAGCAAAGGAGACTTGGGGTATTGATCTCAACCTCACACCTCCGGAGGAGGAGACGTGCGCTGTCCAGTTCGCCTCAGCGGACATCGACCAAGCTGGGGTCGCCTCCCCGACAGACCATTCTGGTGATCAGCATCACCAGGTGGCAGACATTCCCGTCATGCATGAAACCGTAGACCACTGCCCCCGCACACAGCCTCAGCTGGACCCTTTCACCTTTGTCATCCTGCCTGTTAATGCTCCTGTGCTGCCCCATCCCACCATCCCACCCACACCCCATATCACGCAGCTAAGCCTCTCCTTCGGTACCTGCTCGTCTGCTACCAACCCTCTCTTCGGCCCCACGGTCGGAACGAACATGCAACCGACCCTGCACTATCCTCCCCTTACCCTAACCAAACAACCCATTTCCACCACCCTCCACAGTAACCCTACCCCCGTACCATCCCCTTCTCCTAGACCCGAGAACACCACCCCACAGATCTACCCTACCCCCACCCCCCTGCCCGCCCCAAACCACATCCAAATGCTGTCCTCCTTGCCCTCCCATCACAACAGGACTTCCGTTAAGACCAAAACCTCCTCATCAATCATGCCTCCACCACTTAGGCCATCCCACCTCAACCTGCCCAATCCTATGACCATTCCCACCACAACCATCCTCCACCCAAACCCCACCCACCCAAGAAACCTCTACCGCGCCCAACCAAAGGGGAGAGCTCAGCCGAAAGAGGCTGCCTCACAGGATATGGTGCTTTCGCAGGTCAGGGCACATAAAAGATCAAAGATGGCAGGGTTTGATAAAGGAAAGGAGGAAGGGAAGCATCGTAAGCTAAGCACTCAAACAACAGATCCTCCGCGTCAACAATCACTCGAACTAGGGGCGGGTGGCGCAAACCGATCCGACAGCTCAAGGGGCTCTGGTGGCTGTCCCCCAACAACCACACAGACCAAATGAGACTACTTAGTTGGAACTGTCGGGGGTTGGGGTCTCCCCTTACAGTTCGTCATCTAAAAGACCTCAAGAGGAGGTTTCAGCCGACTATTATTTTCTTGATGGAGACAAAACAGTCGGAAACCTTCTGTGACAAGATACGAAGAGAAGTGGGAATGGAGAATGCGGTATATGTGAACCCGATAGGGACGAGTGGTGGATTAGCACTATGGTGGATGAATGATGTTAGGGTAAATATCCGGGTCGCGGGAAAGAACTTCATTGATTGCTCGGTCACCTCCATCCACGGAGGTAATGATCACTCAATTACGTGGGTGTATGGAGACTCGGATTTCATTTTAAGAAGGCAAAACTGGGAGGATCTTAGAAGGATTGGCGCAAACAGGGCAGCTCCATGGCTTTGTTTGGGTGATTTCAATGATATATCCAACCACGGGGAAAAGATTGGAGGAAGGAGAAAGGATCAAAGAAAGATAGATGTATTCAACGAGTTGCTTGCGGGCCTTCATCTTGAGGATGTCGGGTTTAAGGGTCAATCTTTCACTTTGTCAAATAACCGGAGAGGACCGGATCGTGTGTGTGAAAGGTTGGATCGAGGGGTTGCAAATAGTTCATGGTGTGCAATGTTCCCTTCGATTCAGTGCACTAATGAGTTGGCAATCGGGTCCGACCATTCGCCAATCATCATCCTCCTAAACCTAAAGGATAAACATGGTCCTAAAAGATTCAGGTTTGAGTGCTACGAGGTGATACGGGCTGCATGGGAGCAAGGAGGACCGATTACTCATACCTCACATTTGAAACCGAAACTTGATGGGTGCAGGAGATCTCTTGAGGTATGGAGTAAGAGAGAATTTAAACACAATTTGGGGGAGATGAACAAGGTCAAGACGAGGCTAAGAGCTCTAAACTCCATGCAACGATCTCCAACTGTCGACGATGAGGAACGTGCCCTTAAATCCCGTCTTCATGCTCTTTGGAAAAGGGAGAAAATATACTGGAAGCAACGTGCTAGAGTGAAATGGTTAAAAGACGGGGACAAGAATACAAGGTTCTTTCATCAAACTACTCTTGCAAGGAGGAGGAGAAACAAGATTATCCGTATTCAATGAGGGGATGGGATCTGGATTGAGGAAGAAAATGACATAATATCCGTGATGCATAAGTTCTTTGACTCTCTCTTCTCCACGGATAGAGGGAGGGGAGGGATGAGCACGGGCTGGGAAGGGTTGTGTAAGGAGGCGCATGGCAATATCGGGGCAATGGAAAATAGTATCTTAACCGCGAGAGCTTCGGCTAAGGAGGTCAAAGATGCAACTTTTCAAATGGGGGGGGGGGGGGGGGGGTCGAAAGCACCAGGCCCGGATGGTTTTTCAGGCTCCTTTTTCCAAAAGAACTGGACTGCACTCGGCCCAGACATCGTCACCTTAGTCAACAACGCCTTCCTCGAGTCAGGTATCATGCCTCCTTTCCTTAACCATACTGAGATTACTCTTATCCCTAAACTGCCTAACCCCATATCGCCATCGGATTGCAGACCGATTAGCCTTTGCAATTTTGGGTATAAGATCGTTTCAAAAGTTTTGGCAAATAGGTTGAAGACCTATTTGCCACAACTTATCACCCCGTTTCAGAGTGCATTTGTGGCAGGGCGGAGAATTCATGATAACATCATCATTGCCCACGACATGTTCCACTTCCTCAAAACCAGTAAACGATCTCGAGCCGACGTAGGGAGGACAGAATGGGCTTTGAAGATGGATATTCAAAAGGCTTCTGACAGGATCGAATGGGACTTTTTTCTAAAAGTCTTGGAGACAAGGGGCTTCTCTGCAACGTGGTTTGGTTGTATCAAGGCCTGCATCTCAACGGTGTCATAACAAATCATCATCAACGGCAAACGATCCAGATCCATCAAGCCCTCGAGGGGGCTAAGACAGGGTGACCCGCTTCCGCCTTACTTATTTATATTAGTGGCTGACGTTTTGTCAAGAATGCTGGAACATCAGGTCGAGCGTCGAGAGATCCAAGGGATCCAACCGAAGACTACATGCCCGCCCATACACCACCTTTTCTTTGCCGATGACTCCCTCGTATTCATGTCGGGGGATGAGACAAAGGCCAGGGCGCTGAGACAGACTCTGGATCGATATTGCGACTTATCGGGCCAATGAATCATCTTTGCGAAGTCAAGCCTATTCTTCAACGATGCGGCGGATGACAACCTCATAGCACTAGTGTCGGAGACCTTAGGGGTTCGGCATGTCATTAATCCGGGCCAATATCTTGGTCTACCCTCGGTATGGGGTAGATCAAGACGGGACGCTTTGGCATACCTTAAGGAGCGTGTCATAAACAAGCTAAACCGTTGGAGGAACCGGATACTCACCCAAGCCGGTAAGGAGGTACTCATTAAGGCGGTCATCACTGCTATACCGACTTATGCGATGAACGTGTTGAGGATACCGATCACGTGGTGCGCGGAGGTGAATGCATTGATTGCCAAGTTTTGGTGGGGCGCGACCAACGGTGACCGGAAAATTCATTGGAAAAAATGGGACACGATGACAAGATCAAAGATGGACGGGGGACTTGGTTTCAGGGAGCTGAGGACATTCAATTCAACCATGCTCGCGAACATGGCTGCCTGGGTCTTAACGGAACCGGATAGCCTGTGGGTGAGGGTCGTGCGCGGCCTATACTTTCCCAACACGACTTTCATGCATGCGTCTAGAGGGGGCCGACCTTCTTGGGCCTGGACCAGTCTCCTTCACGGGAGAGACACTCTTCGGAACCACGGGGTCTGGTCGGTGGGCAATGGGCAGACTATCAAGCCATTCACGGACCCCTGGATCTCTGACTCGGCGACCACTCTCCTGCGTCCCAAGGTGGGAAGCTTTGCTGATGGGAGTGAGAAGTTGGCAAACTGGATTGATTCATCCTCGGGCACTTGGCGTGAGGACCAGGTGAGGGCGGCGGTCAGCTCGGAAGATGTTGCTGCTGTTTTGGCCACCCAGCTTCCTTTGATCAGCAGGGAAGACGTTCTCAGGTGGCCCTGCACCTTGGATGGTCGGATCATGGTAAAGTCGGCTTATCATGCTATCAAGGGAAAGCAGGAGGGAGAGGCTCGGCCATCTGCACCATCGTCCCGTCTCTGGTCGGCCATATGGAGCGCTCCCGTCTGGCCCAAAGTGAAAGCATTCCTATGGAGCTGGCTTCGAACTCTCTTGCGACTAAGGGCAACCTGGTGCGGAGGGGGATACCTGACTCTCCTCTTTGAGTTTCTTGTAACCTGATAGAGACGAGGGAACTCCTCTTCCTCGAATGTGGGTGGGCAAAGTTGGTTTGGCTTGGATGTTTGAATTTTGATGCTGCAGGTGTTCAACATATGGAGATGGATACTTGGCTTGAGACGTTGATCCCTGGTGCAACGTTGCAAGGCGGGCGTCTGGGGGCATCTACAAACGGCGAACCAGACAAGCAACGATGGGTGATGATCATGCTGGTCTGCTGGTTCGTATGGAAAAGCCGATGCCAACTGGTCTTTAACAGCATACAGCCGAGCCACGCCTCCATTATGCAGCAGGTTCGGGCAGCTTATGCGGAGCTGATCGTCAGACCAGCGAGGCGACCTGCATCCTTGGCACAGGCGAGGAACGATGCATGGGTGGCTTCCGTTCACAGTTCGATCAAGGTTAACTGCGATGCCTCCTTGGTGTGCGGTCTCGAGAAGGGGAGGACTCAGCGTCATTGCTCGGGATGACACCGGACAGGTTCGTGGTGGTCGCATGCTGCAGGCGCATGCATCGTCAATCTTCGAGCTAGAGGCTCTCGCCATTATAGAGGGGGTCAAGCTCGCCGTCGACATGGGATGGCATCACGTTGTGTTTGAGTCGGATGCCGAGCAGGTCATCAAACACCTTAACGGGGTGGGTTTTCTTTGGAAAGTTTACACCATCGTGGAAAACACAAAGGTGCTTGTGAGTCCAATTGAGTCTTTCAGTTGGAGGTTTACTCCTAGATCCGCTAATCGATGTGCGGATTG
The DNA here is from genome assembly GCA_946814005.1 of Chamaenerion angustifolium. Classification (NCBI taxonomy): domain Eukaryota; kingdom Viridiplantae; phylum Streptophyta; class Magnoliopsida; order Myrtales; family Onagraceae; genus Chamaenerion; species Chamaenerion angustifolium. The sequence goes on from OX328272.1 coordinate 22,500,717, forward strand.
GGTTGCTAAGCAAGCCATGCAGGGGCCAGTTTTGTCGGATTGGGTTGAAAGACCCCCGACCCCTCTTGTCTCTTTAGTTATGTCGGATTTTAGATTGTATCCATACTCATCAAGTTATTTATCGGAATGAAGTGAAGTTTTTCTGGCAAAAAAAAAAAGAAAAGAGTCTAGAATAATTTATTGAAACTTTGATGATTTTGTTGTGTTATTATTTAACTTGTCCACTTTTAAACCACAACTTTAGTTGGATATAATGCCGTATAGGGGGAAATTATAACTAGTCGACTTATAAACCACAACCACAACCCCAATAATGATTTGCCAGAATAAAATAATGATTGCCAAAATTATATAACTATATTGGATTACAATTCATTATTTTATTCTGGCAAATCATTATTGGGGATATACAACTTCATATTTCTAAGTGGAGAACCTCAATGGTTGAGGATTGTATATTATTGTGTGTTTTTGGCAAACGATTGTATATGTTCTTAGAACAATATAAAATAACAGTACCATAGCAGTACTTTAGTTTTTATTTATTTGGCCAAAACCACTACTTTAATTTAAACATTCATAGCTCAAATTCATGAAATATACCTACACGTACAAAGGTTCATGTTTTAAGTTGATTGTGTAAGGAATCCAAGGTTGAGATCGTGACACTCTATAATGGAGTACGTTTGATTTTTTCTTAAACAAATATTATAATCAACTCTCTTTATTCGAGATCATAACATGTGTTTCAGTTCATATTCTCAACCTTTAATGAATCAAATTTACATGCTTTAATGTTAATATTTAAGAAAATAAGGTTTCATCAGTTTTTTCAAAAATTTAATTTGCAAGTGAGATTTTGAATATACTTTCAAATATATCAGAAGAGATACATATTCTAAAGAGTAGAATTTTTCTTTCCCACACTTGTTGCAAGTATCGACACAAATCCTGGCTCACCGTTGGTGCTTATTTTGTGTATTCAGAAGGCACGCACCAATCTAATCGTGACGCTTATCAACTGCTGATATGGCCATGCTCCATTGGTTGCTCAGATTTTAGCGCATGCACAGTGGTGTACGTTACAACAATTCATTATATTTCCCAACAGACAACAGGAATCTTGCGGGAGTGTCTTTGTCTAATAAATTTGTCGTGGCGTCGGAGATTTGGTCGGACCAACATTTGTCTGTTTGGTCGCGTTTTTCTAAACCCCAATTACCTGCAGATGGCATTTCGTTTTTGTTTATAAATATAATAATATAAAGCTCTTGGGAATTCGGGCAAAACGGTGAATCCGACTTAACCCGATTTTAAAATATATTTTTTTCACTCGAAAAATGCAGGGTTTGACGAGTGACAGATCTGGTCGAACGAGATCATCAACCAGACCGAAAAAATGAAAGAATTATTACCGATTAATTAAAGACAAATCAGAATCATAAAATGTCCTAGGGTACATGGTATTAACATTTTAGGGCTTGAAAAATTCTACGTTCAGAGAATTGAGTTTGAGTGTTTGATTACGTTTTAAGAGTCCGCGAGCTCATAATATGCCCTTTAAGTAATTTGTTTTTTTTAAAATTATATTTACTGAATTACTCGAGTTATCCATTTTGATCATACTTTGTTAGTACATATGTGTAATTACATATGATTTGAGGACTTATTAGTAATTCTAGACGACGGTTGATGTTTAAATAATCATAGCAATGTCCTATAAATAGGAATACTTGTAACTAATTCAACTACATTGAAATGGAAGTGTGATTTCTTTATTCATCTTCAAGTAAGTCTTTAATCCTTCTCTTTTCTTTTAATCCATAATGTTCTAACATGGTATCAAAGTTGGCTCTATCTTGCGATTTTGTTCGTCGCGATTCAGTTCACTGCAATCCTGTTCGTTGCGTTTAAACCTTCTGCATTTCAACAATCTTGTTCGTTCCGCTCCTTCAATTCTTTGAATCAATGGAAGAAATCATGTCATCGTTCTTCAACAAGAAGGTTTCACATCTGGAAGGTGAAGAAAAATCCAATCATGGCGTCAATAGGGGCTTATGTGAGTACGAGGCCACAATCTTGAATCTCACCTGTATGGCAACGTCACGATTCCTCCAACAATTCCTTCACCTGATGGAACAGCAAATCCAAATATAGAGTATCTGAAATTTGTTCAAAAGGACAACTCCCTTGCTTATTGGATGTTAGCCTCTGTATCATCGCAAGTCAGTCGTGGTCTCATCGGATATATGACAACATCATCCATATGGCAAAAACTCCACAGAGATTTCTCATCATCATCGACCACTCAGATAATGCATCTTTATGATCGTCTCAAGGTTAGGAAGCTTCCGCATCAATCTATGAAATCTGACCTCGATTCAGTTTGCATCTGATAGTCTAGCAAGCTGCGGTCATCCGATCGAAGAGATGCATCAGATCTCTATAGTGCTCACCAACTACAAATAGTTGGTTCAACAACCACGAAAATAATGTGTTGTCATAAGGAAGATGTTGTTAAAGAATCTCTACAGTTTCAGCAAAATACTGTAGACCCTTTTTAGATTCGAAAAAATATTCATAGCTAAAACATTGTTATAGTGTGTACTTTTGTCGCTACAATTTGTTTAAGCGCCCAAAAACACATTTGTCAAATAAGTATGAGATGTTAATTCAGGTAATCAACAATGGTTATTTCAAAAACAGTGATTTAGATTCAACATATGATGATGCAATATACGTGTGAATGGTATCGACGTTTGGTCGTTGGTAATACTACATTTGCCGTAACTAAATAGGAAAACAACATGTACAATTAATAGAACATACCCGTTTTTTTACAACAACACAATCAGGGCAGCTCAATCACCCACAAAACTGACTTCGCCTTCCTTTGAACACCTTAACCATGAAGGGTGATTGATTCCGTTGCCAATCTATGCGACATATAATATAAGATACAAGTATATAATATATTTGTATTATAATATATTATATAATTTAGTATAACTAACGATCAATTTCTAATTTTTTTATAATATAGTATATAACTATATTACTTAGCAAAGTACACCACGGTGTAAGTCCGGTTCTGATGCCTTGACTAATCTTCTCTCCTCGATGACCATCACTTTACGGCAAAACACGTCCTCGAAAGTTTAAACTGAAGCCTTCACTCTTTAAAGGATATCAAAACACTTAGAGGCAAAACACGTCCTGCCTGAATTAGGTTCCAGTTCAAAAAAATAACTCTATCTTCAAACCTAACTCTCTCTTACGGCACGCATCAACTGGACAAAGAATCTTAAGGCCTCTAGCTCGAGTATCGTAGCATTTTCGGCGATGATCCGGTAGAGATCTGGAGAATTGTAGAGGTCGAGAACCATTTGGAAAGAGAGGAGGACCAAAACCTTGGGATCCATGAGTAGCCATTGTGAGTCGACTTCGTCGCCGAAGATAGATCTTTTGTTGATGGACTTTACGGCGAAGAACTGTTGTTGACAAACAGAGGGGTCCAAGTACATACAGAGATAGACGACGATGTATATTCCCCGATCAATCTCTCCACAAAGCTCATAATCTCTCTTCAGGATTGCTGCGCTCATCACTCTTTCTTTGTTGCACTTCGCTTCTCTGTTTGCTTCACTTCTCTGTTTGCTTTACTGTATTAACAGGATCTTTGCCCACACCCTGTTTTAATTAACAGTGAATTGATGCTTTATATGGTTTGTTTGTTTGTTACATGAAACAGTGAATTGATGAACATTTTGTTGCACTAGATGTCGTGTGTTGCAGATACCTGCAAGATGCTTTCAAGGTTTCACTAGTGATTCAGCTAACCAATCTGCATTTTTTTCTACGGTCATGTATCCTTTCATTGGAATCTGATTATATTCTGATTATCAGGATTATCTTCATTTCATTTGAGTGTCGAACCAGAACTAGAAGATGTGATGTACATATTGTATATGTAAACTTAAAGTCAATCTATACTTAGAATGGCAATGGATGTGTTGCACCGGAATAAAAGATTAGGTTTATACAAACACATCAACATAAAATTCAAAGAAAGAAAAGGACTTGAAAGTAGTATGGATACGAGTGATAATCTTGATTGCTCAGAGTTGTCTTAGAAAATGCTAGAAACATCCAGTCCGCTATGGATTGGACGTTCTGTCTTGTTCTGGAATTATAGAAGAATGATTTCCTTGAGCTTAGTTCATGTGCCTAGTACAATTCATGGTTCCTACAACTTATGTGCTCATGACAGTTAAGGAAGCCATATACGAGGATCCAAAAATGTTAACATCGACCTGGAATGTCCTTGATGTGGATCCTTGTGATTGGTCTGGCATTAAGCGCTCAATTCAACATGTGATTAAAATGTAAGATATGTTCTTACCAACAATTTATTTTTCAACGTCCATCTACATTTTTCGTGCCGAGGTTGGTACAATATGAATCATGCGTTATATTTTACTTCAGTAACAACATATTATCTACATGTCTTGTTCTCCAGAAATATCTCAAGTTCGTCTTTGAAACATATGTTCTAGTGACTTCATTTTGCACAATGCTCTGGCTTCATTTTGACCCGTCAAGGAAGCCTGGCCAGGGATGCACTAGTTCTGTTTTCAAAGGGACTCTACGAAATGGGAAGATTGTAGCGGTTAAAAGATTTGTTTTCAACACGAAGCAATAAGTTAATGATTTCTTCAATGAATTGGATCTCATTAGTGGGATTGAACACAATAACTTAGTGAAACTCTTGGGGTGCAGCATTGAAGTAGATGCTGGAATTGCAGGAACACTGTAAGAAATTCATTTTGTTACTGAGTAGACTCAAAGTAGGTGCATATTTTTTTGCTATTAGATGATTGCCTGAAATGTTGTTTTAGTTGGCGTACATTTTGTTGTTTGGATATGAAACTTTGTAGGAACTGGGGATATATATATATATTAATGTTTGGGCATATGTTATATATACCAATTTTAACAACATTTGTTGTGTCTAAAGAAAGAGAATAACATCTATTACGAACAAACATTGCATTTTTGGTCGCACATGCACCATGCATCGACCATTACCTTTTTCTGGTAATACAGTGTTCTAGCATTAATATAGGTCGATGATAATTACGCATGAACACCATTAACAATATATTGATGCTAAAAGCAAATGAAACTATTCATTCCTGCAATGGAAAATCTTTAGTGTCAACATATTTTCGTTGCTTAATCTCTTAGCATCGGGGCATACATGCACGAGTCTTAGCGTCGACTTTGGAACTCAGCAGCGAAATATGGTCACTTAGCAACGATTTTACTCTGTTACTATATAACAACTTTCTTGTAGTGAACGGAGTTAAATGACAGTTTGAAAGTGTGATTTCTGTGACTCATGCCAGTAGGACTCTGACTTGCGGAGGTTGAGAACTTAAAGGTTCCATTTGTCGGTTTGTATAACATCGTTTGTTTTATACTTTGACCAAAATAATTAAATGCATTAGGTGGGAAATTTAATTATGTACTTACTCAAAAAAAAATCAAAAACATTACAGTGCGTAGATAATTTAATTACGAATTAAATGATACTAACGGAAAATTTTCATGTTTTAAGTCAAATTTTCATATTTTAAGTCAAATTTTCATATCTCAACTTACGGCAGAGCATACAGTCAATCCGAAAGTCCAAATTTAAATTATTTTGCATCATTTGAATCACAATTAAAATATCTACTTAATTTTATTATTTTTTAATTGATACATAATTTTATTTTTAATTAAACATCGAGTAGTCAAAAAAAGTAGAAAAAGCAAAAAAAACAAAATGAACAAACGCCACCCTTGTGTAGCGTTTTTTCACAAATGCTACTACAAGTAGCGCTTATGCATTGTTTGCTACATATGTTTTTAATTATAAAAGAAAATATTGAACAAACGCCACCCATTGTGTAGCGTTTTTCACAACCGCTACCATGGGGTAGCGTTTTTTTAAAAAAAATAATAAAATAAACGCTACTTATGCAGAGTTTGCTAAATATTTATTTCGGATATGGACTTTTCTAATTTTGTTTTAAATATGTCTATTTTTTGAAAACATTATGCTTCTCACCCTTTATCGTTCCATTTTTAATGAAATTTAATCACTTTAAATTTTGATTGAATATTAATATACTAAATTCTTAACTTTTCTTTGAAATAATAAGACCCCTAATAAAAAAATATTGTATGATCCTACATTGATTGGTTGTGCTCGATTTCTTATTTCACTTGAACCCCCAAACTCAGACTCGTTTTAAGATGACAGAGTCATAGAAATTATAATAACGTGTATTATTATCTTAATTACATTTTTTAAATGGTACCCCTAAAATATACCTTTGTGCTACACCTGTGTGTTTCCTAGATTTTTATTTTTTTTCCTAAACCCCTACCTCTAGCATTGTTTTCAATAAAATTAAGTCATTAATATTTGATTTTTTTAAATATAAATAGCTATGAAATATAATTAAAATACCAAAATAATCATTAAGTTTTCAAAATAACCAAAATGGGCATTTTCTGGAATCTCATTCGCAGGTTTAAAAAAAAAAATTTGGACCCTAAATGAGCGTAAATATCTAAATTATGTTTTCCTAATTTTTTTCATTAGTAAACGTTAGGTAATTATGTGTCAAACATTTACATTCAAACTTTAACCAGCGTGTTTGTTAATCTTGAAAGTAAAAAATCATAATTATTTGCATTTTTATGGTTCTAATTCAAATATCAACCTACTTTAATGTTTTAGAAGTTTGAAAAAGGTAAAAGGAATATACATTTCTAGCTTTTGTGATTTACAAGTGGTAGATAATTGAACCACCCTCTAATTTAGAGTTTTAGCTAACAAGGCGTGTAACTGAAAGCTTTTCAATTATGGGTCAAATCCAAGCATCTTAAATTTCACTGACATGTGTGCTTATCCTAAAGTAAAAACGTAACAATGTTTGTGTATGCATTGGAAATCGATTATTTGGGCACTCTAATTTTATTTTATTTTGTTTTAGGCGGTACAAGTCTTAGTACAGTACTAACTTTTGAATTCGTAAGAACACTTATCTCCAAAAAAATATAAATATGTAAAGTTCTTCAACTCGGCAAACAAAGTGTTAGCATTCAGAAGAGTTGGAGCAATATGAACTATAACCAACATTTAATGCCGGGATTTAGATGGATTGATTCAAGAGGGCAGCAGAAGTGGGCCTCTTTGAAATATGAGAGGCTCACGGACATTTGTTACGGTTGTGGCCGGATCGGCCACAATTCCAATATCTGCACCGAGCAGGTGGCAGTTGATGATGGAAGGCTCACCCCTCTATGGTCCTTGGATCACGGGAACCAGACCAAGATTGGTCACCAGGTGGGTCAATGCGGGAGGGGGAAGCAGACCCCAACCCACAAGAGACCCGAACAGGCCTAATTGGAAGGAGCTCATGATGGGCAAACGGTTCGTGGAGCCTTCGGGTTCTAGGAGTTGTACCCACCAAATGGTTGTTCAACAACCAAGCCAGGTTGCAAGTCACCATGTTCAAAGAGGGAATGCCATGGATGCTGGTCACAGTCAGGTGGGCATCCAGAGCTTGGGGGAGGTTCGTGGGAAGTCTCGGTCCCCCACCTTATCATCGGGGAGCACGAGTCTTGCCATCCCAACCCCAGTGAACCAGCCCCCACATCCTGATCAGGTTGCTCACGGCCAGACTTGTCTCGGCAACCCACCCACCTCACACTCACCAGAACACTCTCGACCCTCTACTATAGTGTTCGACCTGAACACTGATCCTGACCTTGAAGAGGGGGAGGTTGCGCATATGGCCTCCTCGTGCGACCTGTCCTTGAATCTGTCCGTTTGGCCAGACCATGATCCGACCATGCTCACTGCCCAGCCGAATGGGGTGGAGGCCGAGGGAACTGGTATCACACGTATCCAGTTAGACCAGCAGCTCACGGTGGTCGAGTTGGACAAACATGACATGCAGACAGAGCCGAACCCATGCAAGGGGGTCATTTGTGGTATTCACTCAGGGGATGCCAGTGGGGAGGGGAGAGTCAATTGCGACCCGACTAAGACCAGTTCAGGGAAGAGAAAGGGGAACCGAATCAAGCTAGGGGACCCTGTTAAAAAACAGAGACTAAAGCTCACGGAAGAGGCTCGGTCGCTAGGGGGACCAACCGTGAATTCTGGTCCGACCAAATCTGGCTCGTCCCAACAAATTGATAACGTTCGTATAACGAGAAGCAAGGGTTCTGGTGGTTGTCCCCGAACAGCCACGGGTTCTAGATGACTGTCCTAAGCTGGAACTGTCAGGGGTTGGGGTCTCCCCTGACAGTCCGTCACCTAAAAGACCTGGTGAGGGGTGCTCGTCCGAAGGTTGTTTTCCTTATGGAAACAAAACAAGATGAGGCCCACTGTGAGACGATTAGAAGACAAGTAGGTATGGATCATGCAGCTTATGTTGGCCCGGTGGGGGCCAGCGGAGGCTTAGCTTTATGGTGGACCGATGAGGTAATTGTGACAATCCATAGCAAGAACAAGAACTTCATCGATACATCGATATCGACGGCCGACTATGGAGATGCTTTTAGGATAACTTGGGTTTATGGGGACTCAAATTACTCAAGAAGGGTTCAGAATTGGGAGATGTTGAGGTGCTTGGGTGAACATAGACGGGAACCGTGGGCATGCATTGGGGATTTCAACGATATCTCTCATCATAGAGAGAAAGTCGGGGGAATCCGCAAGGAACATTACAAGATTGACGGTTTCAACAATTTAATGGAGGACCTCTACCTTGAGGATATGGGTTTCAAAGGGCAAATGTTTACGTGGACGAACAATAGACGAGGGGCGGACCGCATACGGGAGAGATTGGACCGTGCACTGGTAAATCAAGAGTGGAGCTTTAAGTTCCCATCGGCACAATGCACACATGAACTCATATTAGGATCAGACCATGCTCCCATTTGCATTCGATTTCGGCTCAACGAAAGACGGGGTACGAAGACTTTCAGATTTGAGGAGATGTGGCTTGAGAATGAGGAGTGTCAAGGCATTATTCGAAACGCGTGGCTCATGGGGGGACCGGTCTCGGTCGGGGCCGACCTAGACCGCAAACTTCAAAATTGCAAGGTGGCTCTTGAAATATGGAGCAAACAGGAATTCAAGAACAACATAGCGGAGATAAATAAGGTCAAGAGCTGTCTTAGACACTTCAATGGGAGAAATGACCAAACCGCCGAGCATGATGAGGAAAGGGCACTCAAATCTAAACTGCATGCGTTATGGAAACGGGAGGAAATATACTGGAAACAGAGGTCACGCGTGAAATGGCTAGCCCATGGGGATAGAAACACGAGGTTCTTCCACCAAACTACTTTGTCTCAAAGAAGGAGGAATAAGATTGTTAAGCTTAGAGATGGGGACGGGGTTTGGATGGAAGGCGAGCGTCACATCAGGGCCGAGCTGTACGGTTTCTACTCAAACCTGTTTGAATCAGGAAGGCGTCATGGTCTTTGAGGGCACTCTGGGTTGCATTCCGGGACAAATCACAGATGAGATGAATGAGGGGTTGTCGGGGGTGGCATCGCCAGATGAGGTCCGAAGGGCATGTTTTCAGATGGGAGGGTCAAAGGCACCAGGATCGGATGGGTTCTCGGGAACCTTCTTCCAAAAGAATTGGGGTACGATCGGACCAGACTTGATCACTTCTGTCAATGCATTCCTCAACACAGGTATCATGCCCTCATTTCTTAACCAAACCCTCATTACTTTGATTCCTAAAATTGCAAACCCGTTGTGTGCATCTGATTTCCGCCCGATTAGCCTGTGTAACTTCGTATATAAAGTTTTCTCTAAGGTTCTGGCAAATAGGCTAAAAACCTATATGCCGGAACTGGTCACCCCGTGTCAAAGTGCATTCGTTTCAGGGAGAAGAATTCAGGATAGCATCATCATTGCCCATGAGATGTTTCACTATCTCAAGACGAGGGGCCGCCAGAGCGGCCCTAATGGTAGATCAGAATGCGCGCTCAAAATCGACATGCAGAAGGCTTACGACCGCATAGAGTGGGACTTCCTGCTCGAGAGCCTCAGGAGGAGGGGCTTTGGGGAAAAATGGGTCAAGATGATTGAGGCGTGTATTTCAACGGTCACGTACAGAGTATTGGTTAACGGGCGGGCATCAGACATGATCCTTCCTTCGCGAGGCCTCAGACAGGGTGATCCTCTCTCGCCCTATCTTTTTATTTTGGTTGCTGATGCCTTTTCAAGGTTATTGGATGATCAGGCCACGAAGGGACTCATTAAGGGGATCCGGCCTAGAAGAGAGTGCCCGGAAATCCAGCACCTCTTCTTTGCGGATGATTCATTATTCTTCCTCAAAGGCTCGATTCAGGAGGCTCGCAACCTGAAGGACACCATAGATCAATACTGTCGTCATTCGGGTCAAAAGGTCAACCTTGCTAAGTCAACACTGTATTTCAACTCAGCGGCGAATGCAGTGTACATGTCAGAGATTTCTTCACTATTTGGTGTCCAACAAACCGCGGAACCGGGCTTCTACTTAGGACTACCCACCGTCTGGGGTAGGTCTAAGAGGGATGCCTTAGCTTATCTCAAGGAGCGGATCAGGGACAAGATTCAGGGTTGGAGGAACAGATTGCTCAACACCGCGGGGAAAGAAGTCCTCATCAAAGCCGTCCTCAACGCCATCCCCACCTATGTCATGCATATATTCAAGCTCCCTACCACGTGGTGCAATGACATTAATGCTCTCATTGCTCGCTTCTGGTGGGGTTCTAAGGAGGGGTCTAGGAAGATTCACTGGAAAAATTGGGCATCCATGACTACTCCTAAGAAGGAGGGAGGATACGGATTCCGGGAAATGCAGTCTTTTAACCGCGCTATTCTGGCGAATATGGCAGCCCGGATTCTTGATGAACCGCATGCTCTATGGGTAAGGGTACTCAAAGGTATCTATTTTCCCAACACAACCTTTTTGCAGGCCTCGAAGGGGAGCCGAGCTTCTTGGGCTTGGTCGAGTCTCCTCGATGGGCGGGAGGTCATTAGAGAGAAGGGAGTATGGGTTCTAGGGGACGGACGAACCATTAGACCGTTCCTGGATCCATGGGTTCCCTCTCATCGCTCCTTTCAGATTAGGCCTAGGGAGGAAGGCACACATCTGGGGTCGGATACGGTGACTGACTGGTTCGACGGGGAGACTCGGCTGTGGAGGGAACCGATAGTTCGACAGAGGGTCATCCCCGAGGATGTGGGTGCTGTTCTTGGTGTCACTATCCCGATTGAGGAAACACCCGATAGACTACGATGGCCTCTCACGAGGCATGGCTCGGTTTCGGTGAGATCGGCTTACCATGCTATTCATGCCGATGGGCAACACCTCCTAGTCGATCTCAATCGCCGACCTCGACCGAATATTCCAAAGGTATGGTCTCTTCTGTGGACAGCTCGGGTGTGGCCTAAGATAAAGGCTTTCATGTGGAAATTGGCTATGGATATCCTCCCGACGAGTGACAACTTGAGTAGGAGGGGAATGCATATATCGCCCCTCTGTCTGACGTGTGGGCTTGAGGAGACTAGAGAACATCTTTTGTTTGGGTGCCCATGGGTAATTCAGATTTGGAGGACCTTTATTCCGGAGAACTTGATTCGATGCGGCCAATTTTCGATCGATGAGTGGCTTGTTATGGTTTCGGCCGGTTCGGGCCCAAACCGGAGAGATAGGGACATTGCTTGGTGTCAAGCCATGATCGTCTGTTGGGTGATTTGGAAAGCTCGATGTAAATTGGTTTATGAGAATAGACAACCGTGTATCTTTGCCTTATTACAGGAGATTGCCCGGATTAAACAGGAGATGTCATCTCCAACTAGCGTTACCCAATCGGTGAGGACATTCACTGCTTGGTCGCGACCGCCGGACGGAACGATCAAGCTTAACTGTGATGCAGCGTGGAGATCGGAGACAGGCATGGGAGCACTTGGGGTCATTGCCAGAGATAGCTCGGGTACGGTCGTGGGGGGATGCCATTCGGTTAAACCAGCCGCTTCCGTGGACGAGGCTGAGGCCGAAGCTGTTCTAGCCGCGGTCAATTTGGCTATTTCCAACAGGTGGTCGCATATTGTTATTGAGTCAGATTCTTCTCATGTAATCAATCATTTGCTAGGTTTAGATTTCGCATGGAGGATTGCTCCAATTTTGTCAAACGTGACTGTCTTATCCTCACGGATTCAGACAGTCACGTGGGAGCACGTCCACAGATCCGCTAATGCTTGTGCGGATTGGATTGCGAAAAATGCTTTGCTCGGGTTGTGCCCTCAGGATTGGGTGCTTGCACCCCCAACCCCTCTTCTTAGATGTATTTTCTCGGATAATATTTTGTTCGCGACTTCTCGCCCGGTTATTGAAATGATATAGTACTTTGTACTTGGCCAAAAAAAAAAAAAAAAACATTCACGATCACCATGCATATAATTGAAATTGACCCTAAAATTGACAAAATTTCAAATTGAGTCCCGTGAGGTATGTTGGGAGGGGGGATTCAGTCGAATCCTCTATAGTTATGGATCGAGGTTCGTTGATTTGTCTAGGGATAGATGTTTTGGGAGGTGGCTGGGTTATGGGCATGTTTATGGGTGTGCTCACGTCTTTGATATGGTTCGACCAGTTCATCAATGAACGGTTAATGGGTGGGGAAGGTGATTTTTCATCTAATGGCTTAAGGCGCGGCTCCTAGGGTTTTGGATAAGGGGTTGTTGTATAGTGGTTGATAGGAGTATGATCGGGTTTGCTTCGATTTTGTTTGAGTTTTTTACTATAGTTTCATTCATCCTCTCGTGCACACAATCTGTTTGGTTTTTCTTGCTGGGTCTGTGGGGATCTCCCTGCCACAATAATTTGCGTATGGGCTTTCTCATTCTACATGATTCTATTATTTAGATCAACCATCTCTTTATCACTCCCATAGTCGTGGGGCCTTTCCTTTCCTGTCCTTCTATTCTATGGTTTGTTTTACCTCTATGCCTATCACCCACTCCTTCATTTGATGACCTCGTTTCCTTACGTTCATTCATAATCTCGAACCAAGACTTTCTTCGGGGCTGTTTATTTTGTGGTGATCCCCTGCTCCCCTTCATCCTTGGCTCCCCACGCATGGTTTGCCTCGGCCTTCTTCCTTTCAACCAGAGACCATCCATTGGATGCCCTGACTTTTCCTGTGACATATGAACTTCTCCTTTACACCCTTGCGTGGTATCTCCAAGCATGCTACATCCATAGAAGATGTTCGATAACCTTTCATACTTTATTGATCCCAGTTTTCTTTTTCTTCTGAATTGGTCCACCAGAAACCATCCAGCAACGACTGATTTGCATCCACTTGCACCTTGATTTTGAGATAGCATGTAATAGTTTTCTCACGTTCCTTCTCGGTTTCAATGAACTTTCCAATCTTATTCCCACTATTCTCCGCATTAGCTTCATTAAATTTCTTCAGACCTATGTCATGTATTTGTACCCAAAACTGAACCATTTGGAATTCTATCTTGTTTAATACCACACTTGGGGTCTACTTCTTTATGGTTAGGCAATGTCCTTCGACCTACCATGTCAAAAATCTGTTCTCGGATGTCTTTATTATCAAACTCTAACAACATCACCCGATCCGTAGCTTCGTTCATTCGGACCGTACCAAAGATTTCCCAAGATTTCTGTAACACACTGATTTTCGCTACTACCTTAACTTGTTTCTGAGCAATAATCTCCCTCACACATCTGTCCTTTCCATCCGAAATAATCTCCCTCACACAGCAAGGTGAGATCGTGCTTGTGTAAATCCGTGGTCGATTAATAGCACACGTAGTATGAAATGCGTGTCACAACACCCTTCTCTTTTTCACGTGAATTCTATGTCATTTGTCATAAAGACGGTGTTGTGCGAATGTGTGTCCAGATACCACATGCATCTAAACCAGAATACATTAACTCCCATCCTGCTCAAAAGTAAACTATATGTGAATAAATTCCATTAAAATTTCCGATGACATCATAGCAATGGCCATAAATAATATACTGATGGCCTCATATCAACAGTCGACTTAAGAATTTGAGTAGTTAGCTCTCAAATGATATGTTTGATGATTTTCGACTCGAAATCCTGTCTTATCTCTACTTCATCACATAGACATGTTGCCATTAAGATGCGGAGGCGGTTACTGGTGTGATTGAGCTAACCTTAAGTTTACTCGACATACATTTCTAATACAAAGCATGAATGCACTAACCAATCATTATAAACATAGGTGTATTCAAATCAAACTTATTGATCCAAATGAACAATGTGATGCGATCAATCTCATTGGTCTATGCAACAATCGTTACCATTTGCTTCATTAAGAAAAAAAACTCAGATGAATGCATCCCTACATAAGGGTTCTCAGGGGCTTATCCGTTTTATCCATCTTTCGTTGACTACCAATTCACATTCACCTTCTTGCATGTTACCATGCCTCATGCAGAGTAATATTGGTCTTTTAAATGTACTATAATAAATAGGATCCTCTTCGGAAGATATTAAAAATGCAATAACCAATAGACAAACACTGGATCAATAACGTATATCATCCGTAATAATTATAGGAACTTGTTAGACCCAAATAAATTTCAGTTATTAGTGCGAAAGCCACTTGCTTAGCTTCAATTGTCTACAGTGAAGTTCTCACTTATCTAGTTATATGGTCATCTCTAGAAATAAACATCATCATGTAAAGTCTTAACTCCCAATAGGAACAATTTCATAACACCCTATCAAACGCATATACACAATGCTTCAACAACGATTTACTATGTGATCCTTAAGAATCAAATCAAGTCGAGTCATATACCAAATTTAGTAGTTGGTCTAATACACCTCACGACATGCATACAACTTTTAACTTAGGTCATCTTTAAGACATTTGGCGCATTACGTCATGAGTTTTAGATACAAGAGTTTTAAACAGGTAATACTAAAATTATCACTTAAGAATTCAATTTCTCAAGTGACCTCTCTCAGAATCTCAATTCCAATAATATATTATTGTTTAGCCTCTAAGCATCAATTAGGTATTATCCTTGATTGATGAACATTGTACTTACTGAACCCATACTATGTAACAAACACCTTGTTGCAAGATCTTGCGAATATTTCACTAACAGACTTAATCCATAGTGATTATCCTATTTAACATGAACTAATCACATTTAACATTTATAATAATGTCTCAAGAGAAAACATAGAGTTCTAAGGGACCACTAAGTCCTAAAGTCGCATCCTCATACTCAATATACTTCTTAAGCAACATTTATATTCAACATCTACCTATCTAGGTTTATACGAAACCGAGGTTCGTAATCAATCAAGATACAATTCTCAAGATAAGTCATGACTTCTTGGATCCATTTGATCCATTTAGGCTTGACACATTTTTCTCGTATCTTTCATTTTGCCTAAAACGGACGAAGTATAAGGAGTTATAATATGCTCCCACTAAGATTAAGAATACTGTACACGCTCCTACTGGAACTATACATTTTCAATCCTCACTTAGAGTATCAACTTCTTGCTCCCACTTGAACTAATATTTTAACCAATATCATTTGTATTCGCAACTGATGATGAAACAGGTGAGTCGTGATGAGAATCTAATTCAACATCCATTAGAATTTTCCCACTTGAATAAAGTTATCTAGGTGGATGGATCAAGAAAAGAAACGAATTCATCATTTGCTAAAATCCTCCCACTGGAATCAAGTTATCTTGGCGCACCTTTGCGCAATAACTAGAAAATGGATCATAATTCAATAGTTTGCCCTTATAAAAATATTTTACTTTGACAACTTTCTTTTGAGGAACAATCTCACCCCCCCTTTTGGACTCTTCCGGTTGATAACTCCTATGAATTGGTTGGTAGTTGATTAACAAGCACTTGGTTAAGTCGATAGACATTCGTCCCAAACATAGTGGGTGTTGGGAATGGAGCAACCCGCACATGATCGTGGACAATGTGCAATTGGACAATGTTGTCATTTAACCTTTGTCCCTCTTACAACTTCTAACAACAACATTCAGTTGCTTAGTGCAAAATATAGTCAACGAATAAGTTATACTCTTTATCACGTATCTCGCTAAATTGAGTTGATAAACTAATCAATGTCTCAACATACTTGCAAATTGTAAGTTAATTATTTATCGAATTTATCCACAAGACCCGCATAGCTATTGTAGAAAATTAAATAAGTATAACTCATATGAATCATAAATAGACTATTCCAGAACAAATATGAAATTATAGATGTCTAAGTAAACTAATTTTGGTTGCCTACGTGAAGGCTTTCGGTCAACAAGTTACAAAATAACACAAAGGAAATGTATGAATATATTGATATCATGGCAAGAACAAATTATGCAAGTACGATATTCAATAACTTCACCGGAACTGACTATATATTATAAGCTCAATTTCATGAATATTGTAAATGAAATACACGTCGGCCTCGTAGAAACATAAATTGAAAATCAGCTCTTTGATTAATCAATTAGGCATTGATGACTCACTGATAACATAGTCATAGCTTGTAGACACCGACTCCTTCAGCGGCATCTCTAGAGATTTTCACCTCATCATGCATAGTAGGGGTGAAAGGAAAAACCGTTTGGTCTGAAAATCCGTTGAAAACCGAACCGGTCTGAACCGAAAAAAACGGTAAGAAAATGTACCCTTCGGTTTGTGGTCGTTTTTTTTTGTTTGAAACGGTTTTTTAGACCGTTCGGTCTACAACTCTAAAAGACCGTGAAGTCTGGTCCGACAATTTATATGTATATTATTTTATATATTGTATTAGTTAGTATTAATTAATATAATTAATCAACGAATACAAACAAATAAATTTTTTATTATTTTAGTTGTTTAATCGGTTTAGTAGAAATCTATATAAACATTGTTAAATCAAATTATTTTGTTCTTTAATTTGATTTTGAATACTTGTTTTGGTTTTGAATGTGTATTTTTTTTTTTCATTTTTCGGTTTAAATTGAAAATCCAGTCCGAAAATCCGAATGGACGGTTTATTTTTCCTTTACGGTCTTTTGGTCAGATTTTTTTTGAAGAAAAACCAGTACGAGAATATAGGTCCCCGACTGAAATAGTAAAAAAATCGGTCTGACCGGTCCGGTTTCACCCCTAATGCTTAGGCCGACCGGTCCGATCAAAGTTTAATGATAATGCTTCGTGTTTGTGGCTTAATCCGACACATCGGAGCAATGCAATCTTGTGAGTTTTCACCCTTCCGGTTATAACTATAGCACTTCATTTCAACCATCCACGCACAATATGGACATCTCCACTTGCCAATTTCATTAGTCCTTTGTTTTTAACTGGAATCAACAAGCTCATCTTTCTTACTATGTCCAGAACCCAATTTTCAGTTGGGCCGTATACCAAGCTGTTGTGTCAGCCAGACCGGACCGGTTGGTCTCTCTCTAATCTAACCTCATCTTCTACAACTTCTCCGCACCGAAGGTTTTCTTCTTCTCCACCATGGTCAACTTATTTTAACCTCCATCACCAAGTTTCATGTTTACATTATCCTTATATCTCGGTAACCATCTTCAACTTACCGAGTAACCGTCGTAGCACCCATCACCGACGACTTTGACAGAAATCGTTGACTTCAACGGAAACTAATTTTTAAAAAACATTACCTTTCTCTTTCACTCGAGTAACCACCATCAATAGCACACTAACGGTGATCTTCGGTGGTAACCATCAACAAAAATCAATCGTCGAAAACTCGTTTTCGACAACAACATCGTATTCTTTTAAAATGACGGAACTTTTTCCTTCGTTAATTGGGCCCAACATAAAAAAACATGAACGACCTTATTCTGCGACATATGAGGGGATACGTAGGAGCGGTTTCATCGATAATGACAAGGAATGGCTTGACGCCGATCTGCAGAGTAAGGTTTTCAAAAGAAAAAAAACGTTGAGTATCACTATTACGACATCTCGCGCTTTATTGCATGCCTCTTCTTCCTCATTTGTTACCTTACCTTTCCTTCCCTTTCACTGAATTGCTGTTTCAAGACACGTGCAAGAAAAATAAATAAAAAAGAGGCAACCATGACGGCGGGAGGAATGACAACGACATGATATCAAAATCACATGTACTCCAGCGACTACTGCCACCATGAAGACCCTAAGTTTAGAAGCATGTTAATAGGAGCGAAGCGCTTTCGGTGAAGAGTCGCTGAGCACCTTTGGCAGACAAAAAACTATATGACGGTTCTATCAAAGCATGGGAAGATACATTGAGTGGAAACTCCGTCGGTAGTGGTCCGTATGACCGCAAAACGAATGAGCGACATCGGTGTGGAGAATGGCAACCATCACAAAGATGATGTGGAGTCGAGACCGAACCTATGACTCTGATACAAATGTTGGAATTTGAGATTCACATGCATGATAAATAGCACGTTAGTAATACAAACAATGTAATACCGAAATTATATTTACATCGGTCGGTATTTCGACGTGCGGTAGTGCAAGTGTACGAGATCGTCGGTGGTTCGGAGTCACGACGACGATACCGGTCGAGAGGGACGTCACATGAACGAAGCGTCCCTAGGGTTTTCACATGATTTGTTGAAGTGTTTTGGGCAGACCCCTAGGGGTTTATTTATAGACCGGGGGTAGTTACGACGATTCGTAACTGTCCACTTTGGTCGTTGAAGTTTCCATAATTTACATGAGCACCCCTTATGGGTGCATTTTCCTACAAGTGAAAAACTTGAAAGATACATACGAACATGATCAAGAAACAAGGAGTTCCTGCGTTGTGTTAGAGGATACATTTCAATAGTTTATTAGTTGATGTACTTAGTTTCAATTACATGTTAGTCCCTATATTTAAGACTTTTGCATATTAGTCCTTAGTACCTCCTATATAAGGAGTACTATCTCTTTGTAATTGTTCATAAAATCATTCCACCATGTTTTCAATACATAAAGCTTTGTCAACTTTCTCTCCTCATTACAATCTCAAATCCTTTCATGGTATCAGAGCTTGAAGATCAGGGACGAAATTCTCATTCGGTTGGAAATTCCCAACTGAAATTTTGTTGGAACAATTTCACGCTGTTCTTCAAACTTCACTCCCACGTGCTTAACATTTTTTAAATTGATGAAATCATAGCAGTTTTGTTTGTTCGAATCGAGTTGATTTCATCCTCATCACATTCAGACGAGTAGGAATCTATCAATTCTAAGCAACATGAGATCAGATTTCAACAATCAGATTGCACAAATTGGAGTGTTGTTATTCAGCTTCCTGCACAGGTTTTCTTGTCTTAAATTGCCATTACAGCAGCCTTCTTTGTTCGAATTAAGCTTGTCACATCACCAACAAGTTTATACGAGCAGAAATTAGTCGAAACCAAGCAGAAAGAGATCTGAACCAAAACGCTGCATAATAGAACAAATCAACCTTTCAGCGACCGTCTTCAACAACTAGAGCAGTTGTTCAACTAATCTTATTGCATCGATTCGTGTCAAGACTGAAGCAAGATAGTGATTCGTTCGAAGACTACAACGATTTTTTGGTAGTCCAAATTTGCACACAATCGTTGTAAGTGTTCGGTTATTACTCTGTTCTTGATGGTGCTGATGCGTTCGATAACAGGTGATGTTGTGTTCGATTGCTGGTGTTGCTGCGAGGGAAAACTCCACTTCTGTGTTGGTTTAGCCATGATTTTGCTGAGAATATGTTTAATAACGCTGCTATTATGCTGGTATTGTGCTGCAATTCTGTTATGGTATGTTGCTTTATGATGTGATTCTGTTATGTTATACTACTACAAGTACCGTTCGAGATCGAAGCTGTTACGTTCATGATTTAGTTGTCCTGTTACTGGAAGACCTGATTTAGTTGGTTCTGGTTCAGTTCATATTAGTGTTGTATGACGTTTCATCAAATGCTCTAGTTCTGGTTTTGATTCGTTTGAATCAGTGAAGCTGGTTTGGATCTTTGAGCTGTTGTGCTGCAAGCTGCTGGTGATTGATGCACTTATTATTTAAGCTGATTAATGCTGAGCTAATTCATGCCTTGATCGAGATTAATGAGCTGATTCATGCCAGATTGCTCCTCAAAATGATGAAATACTTGATCGAGGTTGCTGAGTTGATTCATTCCTCAAAATGCTGAAATGCTTGATGCTAAAGTTGCTAGTTCAAGATTGATTGGGGGTGTGATTGAGTTGCTTGCACAAGAAAATATTTGGTGAGATTGCTTCGAGCTTTGGCTGCAAATTCAAGTGCCGATCAGACTTTTTCTTAGTTGTTTCGTTTAGCCTAAAATGGCGTGATCACGATGGATGATCAATAAGGCACCACAGACATGACCATGGAGGCATTGCTTTAGTTTAATTTCACTTTCCTTCTCGTCCGTATGCGGTTACCCACGTGATAGTGTTGGGTTTGAAGAATCAAGTTGAAGATGGAATGTGTGTGATCTCAATTCGATTGTGGACTAGATCGGGATTGGATTTGGGATTTCGGCACAAGTAAAAGAAGCATTGCAAGTTTTGGGACCAATTCAGCAAATTTCAAAAGTTTGAGGATCAAAATCAAGAAAAGTGAAGAACTTGGGTGAATGTTAGAGGATTACATTTCAATAGTCTAGTAGTTGATGTACTTAGTTTCAATTACATGTTAGTCCCTATGTTTAGGACTTTTGCATATTAGTCCCTAGTACCTCCTATATAAGAAGTACTATCTCTTTGTAATTGTTCATAAAATCATTCTACCATGTTTTCAATACATAAATCTTTGATCTCAACTTTATCTCCTCATTACAATCTCAAATCCTTTCACATTGGCCAGATTCCCAATCCCATTGCCCGAAATCGTTTGGGAAGGAAGGCCATCAAGAAGAAGCAGACCATTGAAGAACTCCTTGGAAATAAATCTAAACATTAGAATATGTCGTATACACCGCAGGCATCAGGCATCTTCAATGAGGCAACTGTTGTTGCTACTGCTCAACATATTGATAATGGCGTATTTTAGTTGTCTTGCTGGAACGAGGCTAACAGTTGAGCGATAGACTGTTAAAAACAAGAAGAAGCCCGTGCTTCTAATTCTAGATGATCTATGGGAGAAAGTTGAACTTGAAATATTGGTATTCCCTCAGGAAACAATAAAGTCCAAATCAAGTTGCTTCTCATTTCTGTAGATGAATATCTACTTTCAGATAAAATGGGTGCTGGAGATCCTATTCCTTTGGATGTCTTGAGTGATGCAAATGCATTGAGAATGTTCAAGTTTTTTGTGGGTGATGGAGCTGGAGATGTTGATGCAGAAAAAGTAATTGAAATGGCAAGAAAATGCATAGGCATTCCTATTGTCATTGAAGTGATTGCCAAGGCATTAAAGAATAGGGCTCTGGTTAAATGGGAAATTTTTGAAACGACTCAATCATGTTGCCGTGTTAGAGAAATTAAAAGTGAGTTACGACTATCTACCAAGAAATGAGATCAAGGACTTGTTCTTAATATGTGGCATTATTTGAGGACAACACATCCAAGTAAGATATTTGTGCTCAAGTACTCATTTGGTTTGCTATTATATGAAGGAAGATAAGACAACCACACTTTGGCAGATGCTAAAAGTGAGTTAGAGGAACTATTGTTTGGTCTTGCAGCTGCATCAATGTTGGTAAAAAGAGAGAACATTATCTATGTCAGTATTCACGATCACATGCATGATCTTGCAGTTAGGATTGTAGATACAAACTGTCTTGAATGGGTACATTTCACGTTAAGGGATGACAACTATACGCTTCCATGCCAATTTTAGGCTCCGAAGTTGGAGCTACTTCAGTCCTATTGCGTAGAAGAAGGTTCCTTACAAGTTCCACATTCATTATTCAATGACATTAAAAAGCTTCATGTCCAAAACTTTACAAACATACGAGGTGCCTTGCCATCGTCTACTGATCTACTTCATCATTTGGGAAATCTTGCAAGTTTATGCCTTCATAATTGTATCTTGGATGATATATCCATGATTGTAGAGTTGAAGGGACTACAAATTCTCAGCTTTCAGGGGTCGGATATTCGTAAGTTTCCAATACAATTACGGAGGCTAACTTCACTCAATATGTTAGATTTGAGTGGGTGTACGAAACTTACACAGATTGCACTGAATGTGTTGGGAAGTTTAAAAAAGTTGGAAGAACTAAACATTGAAAATAGTTTTAAGAATTAAGAGATTGATGAAGAAGATGGCACCCGTCCACCAAGAAATGCAAGGCTAGTTGAGTTGAAGAACATGTCTAGCTTAAGCAACGTGTGATTAAACATTCCTAGTACCTCTATGCTCCCAAAGATGATGAGTTGTTTTTGAGTAAATTAAGTATGTACAAAATTATACTAGGTGATATTGATCAGGATATTATTGATGCTTAACGAAAAGAGACAAAAGTGATAATGCTCATCTTTGATGATTCTCCTGATGTTCTTCATCGAGTCTAGGTTCAGGCTACTTTGCAAAAGAATGAATTTCTAGTCTTGAATGGAAGTTTAGATGCACAACTCGAAAGTATTGATGAATTTTTCCTCAAAGGATTTGAGTGCTTAAAGCACCCACGAGTCAGAAAGTGTCCCTTAAATCGATACATAGTTTCTCCATATTATGGATCTAGTTATATGAATCTGGAGACGTTATATCTTGAAGAGTTCGTAAACTTAAATAAGTTGTGTGATGGGCTTACTAGAGTGGAGACATTTAGAAAATTAAAAGTCATCAAAGTTGATTGTTGCGACAAGATGACACATCTATTTGATTTCTCTTTGCTGAAATGCAATTCAGAACTTGAAGAAATATTTGTTGACTCTTATGAGGAGATTCATTACATTGTTGTTATTGACGAAGATGACAGTAACGATGATGTTGTCATCAAGTTGTTAAAGTTACAAAGAC
The DNA here is from genome assembly GCA_946814005.1 of Chamaenerion angustifolium. Lineage (NCBI taxonomy): Eukaryota > Viridiplantae > Streptophyta > Magnoliopsida > Myrtales > Onagraceae > Chamaenerion > Chamaenerion angustifolium. The sequence continues at coordinate 22,523,791 of OX328272.1, forward strand.
TTAACCTGGGATATCGACCTAGCTTCTCAAGCTATTGCATACCACAAGTTCCCACAACCGTCGGTCAATGATTTATTCAGTGGAAAAAGGTATGTTAATTTTAATATCTGCTTGCAATTATGTCGTTCATATACCGCGTCTCATATAGGATCGAGAATTTCTAACATGACACGATTAAACAATGTGTATCGATCTTGATTTATGCGTATATAACGTTGACTTTAACACATCTCATGTCTAAACAACTCTTATACGTTTAGAAACAATAAATAACCGTGTGTGACAATTTTGATCTTCAAAGATCCACATAAATACAATTAATTATAATATATATATATATATATGTATATATCAATTAGATTAAATCAACTTAATGATAAAACTACAATATATACTATTTAATATATATGTATGTGTGAAATTAATATATATTAAATAAAATTCAACGTTTTATAATAAAAATAAATATCAATTTTTATTTACAAGATTGTTTCTCAGTTTACACATATTAGAGTATATATAGATACAAATTAAAAAAATTAATGATTTTATGCCACTAATTATATACATACCATTTATTATAATAATGATGTGTACATAAATTAATCATATACCAATATAAACAATTAAATGTGACTTCTTATGTATGAGTTAGCTGACATTCGCATGCTTGGAGTCTCTGGAAATTACTAAACTCTATGAATCATAGTATATATGGCATCCCACTGATCCTCCAACTGAAGTGGGAGACCTTCGATCGTTTGGGCGTGTATGGATGCAGTAAACGCGTGGGTGTTATCACTCACAGTGTGTTTACGAGACTGCAGAACAGACTAAAGTCATTGATTATCACCTATTGTGCATCAATTCAACATGTGTTTGATCTGATATGCGAGGTGTTCTTCAGCGGTGGATGTTTTCAACATTTGAAGGAAATATAAATTTGGTACTGTGGCAATGTTGAGGCAAAAATAGTAGTGATAATGACTAGGGAAGAAACACAACAAGTTGTTATAGAATATTTTTATTTGAAGATATTTCAGCTTTGCAAGTGTAGAAAGTTGAAGACATTTTGTTGGTATTCAAAGCATCAAGTTAAAGACATGAGAGTATCTCAACAAGTATCAGTTGATTTACCTCTCTTTAGCCAAAAGGTATGTATGGTAGGGATACATCATATTAAAAAAAAGCATCATAGTTACGATATATGGATCAATGTCATATTAGAAAATTTTTACGTACGAAATTCATTCGGATTATTATTAGGAAGATGTATATATAAATAAACGAAAATTACATAAAATTGACAAAACTGAATAAGTAATTATATATATATATTAATTAGATTAAATCAACTTAATGATAAAACTACAATATATAATATTTAATGTATATGTATGTGTGAATTTAATGTATATTAAATAAAATTCAATGTTTTATAATAAAAATAAATATCAATTTTTTTAATACGAATGTTTATTGTTGTTGCTCAGTTTCTCATATAGAGTATATAAAGGTACAAAAATGTTTTTTTTAATGATTTTATGCCACTAATTGTATACATACCATTTATTATAATAATGCTTTGTACATAAATTAATCATATAACAATATAAACAATTAAATGTGATGTTTTATTAACGAGTTAGGTGACATTCCTATGTTTGAAGTCTCTGGAAATTACTAAACTCTATGAATCAGAGTATATATGGCATCCAACTGATCCTCCAACTGAAGTGGGAGACCTTCGATCATTTGGGCGTGTATGGATGTAGTAAACTCGTGGGTGTTATCAATTCCAGTGGGTTTACGAGACTGCAAAACAGCCTGAAGTCCTTGATTATCACCTATTGTGCATCAATTAAACATGTGTTTGATGTGAGATATGAGGTGTTGGTCGAAGGTGGAAGTTTTCAACATTTGAAGGAAATAAAAATTTGGTACTGTGACAATATGAAGGCAATAATAGTAGTGATGATTTTATTTTTGGCCATGGATAGTAGTGATGATGACTAGGGAAGAAATACAACAAGTTGTTATAGAATATTTTTCTTTGAAGAAACTTCAGCTTTGGAGGTACATAAAGTTGAAGAAATTTTGTTGGTATTCATGCATCAAGTTAAAGACATGGGTGTATCTCAACAAGTATCGGTTGATTTACCTCTCTTTAGCCAATAGGTATGTATGGTAGGGATACATCATATTTACGATAAATGGATCAATGTCATATTAGAAAATTGATATTTGAAAATTGATACTTACGGCATTCATTCAAATATTATTAGGCAAGTGTATACATCAATAAACGAAAACTACATAAAATTGACAAAACTGAATAAGTAATTATATATCTATATCTATATCTATATCTATATCTATATCTATATTAATTACATTAATCAACTTAATGATAAAACTACAATATATAATATTTAATATCTATGTATGTGTATGTGTGAATTTAATATATATTAAATAAAATTCAATGTTTTATAATAAAAATAATATACTTTTTTATTTATTTATTAATATGACTGTTTATTGTTGTTAGTGGGTTACAAATATTAGAGTATATATAGATATACAAATATTTTTTAATGATTTTATCCCAGAAATTATATATAAACCATTTATTATAATAATGTTTTGTACATAAATTAATCATATACCAATATAAACAACTAAATCTGATGTCTTGTGTATGAGTTAGGTGACATTCCCATGTATGAAGTCTCTGGAAATTGCTTGATCTGATGAATTGGAGTATATATGACATCCCACTGATCCTATGATTATTGTGCGTGGATGTAAACTCGTGGGTGTTATCAATTCCAATGTGTTTACGAGACTACGACACAGCTTGGTAGTGATGATGACGGAGGAAGAAAAACAGCAAGTTGCTATAGAATATTCTTCTTTGAAGAAAGTCGTGGTTCATTAAGTTGAAGATATTCTGTTGGTATTCACTTGAGCAAGCGGAACACACCAGTGTATCTGAGCATGTATCGGTTGGTTTGCCTTTCTTTAGCTAAAAGGTACGTACGATAGAGATACATGATTATATTCATATGGTATATGCATGTTTTTTTATTTATATTAAACATGGAAGTATAATATGTAGAATAACTGAATGTTTCGTACATTTTACTGTCATAATTTTATTAGCAGGGGACTTCACAACTTATTAAGATTTTATGTCTTACATAGACTTACATCCATTTGCCACTTTTACATTTTTCTAATGTCAATAGGTTAGGAATATTTTCTGTGTTTGGACTGTTAACTTCGATGGATTAAGAGAGTTGAGACAAATATGGTCCCATGAAGTTGTTGTAGCTCAGAGAACTCTTTCCGTCAACACTGATAGACTGATAGACTGCTTGAAGAAGTTAGAAGTGATCGACCACTGATATCTAACATGTTGAAATTTGTGACTGTGCAACACTGATAGAAGTCTTTTCGTCAACACTGATAGACTGCTTGGAGAAGTTAGAAGTGATCGATGTGCAGAATTGTGCTTATATAAAGGATATCGTAGTGGCTGAGGTGGAGGGTACAGATAATGGAAACGACAGTGGAGGAGGTGTTCGAGAGATTACTTTCAAACACTTTAAAGAGTTAAAAATTAAGTATTTGTGGAGCCTTGAGATCTTATTCTCCTCGTCCTCTGTTAAAAGCTTCAATCTCAACTTCCCATCCTTGGAGAAGTTAGTCATCCACAAAATGTCCTAAAATGATAAATTTCTCTACTACAACACTCACAACTCATAAACTACAACAAGTGAATTGGAGTACATGGGATGATAAATATCAAAGTCAGTCGTCGGAAGACCTTAACACCATTATTCAGAAAAAAAATATGCAATACAAGTTCGGATTAGATTCCAAAATAGTCAATGGTCTACATATTATTTTCTTCAAATTATGTAAACTTGTATATAAGTGAGTCTCTTTCAATCAATTTGACTATGGTTGTGATGTTTTGGTGGTGTTTTTTTTGGAGTAATCTTATCATAACAATATCGGAGATTAAATTATATTGGACTGTAAACTGAAGATATCACTAATCCGATTAGTTAAGAGACGTATATCCATACTACAACATATTCATTTGACTGTGATACGTGCATGTACAAATATGTTAAGAGTAAACCAAAATTATTCAATTAAAAGTTTTCATTTATGGAAAAGTTGAAGAAATTGCATGTGTTAAACTAAGAGTGGTATCTAAACGCTAAAATTTGAATCCTCTAAATGTAAAAAAAAAAAAAAAAACACTAGTTGTGCAAGAATGTGTTTATAAATAAAAGTGTTGTCACTACCCTACTTATTCCAACTACGTTTTTACATACTTCAAATATAGTTATTGAAGCAACTCTCATCTTATTATATTAAACATCTCATGTGTATTTATTGATGCTCTTTAGTAATTAACATTTGTTCAACGTTGTTTGTTTAATTATAATTATAATTTAATTATGTATCTACTTATTAATTTTTTGAAATGGTTGAAAAATAAGTAATATTCTAACTTTAGTATTTATAGGTTACAATAATACTCATTTTGAAAATAGTTTTTCAACCATCTCTAAAAAAATGAGAAAGACTATATTATGTAGATAATTAAATTAGAACTCCAAGGCACATGTGATGTTAAGCTACAATTTTTCCATCAACCATAAATTTTGTTCAAACTGTCAAATGTTAGTAACAGTACTTTGACTAAATTTTATGATCGATATGGAAATTAAAGTTTAACATCATATACGTCGTTAAATGTCTAATTTATTTATCTACATATTATAGTCTTTATAATATTTTTAGAGATGGTTGAAAAAGAATATTTTCAAGATAAGTATTCTAGTAATCTATAAATAGTAAATTCTGAAAATTACTTATTTTCAACCATTTCAAAAAATTAATGAGTGCATAAATAATTAAATTAAAAGTATAATTAAACAAACGACGTTTAATAAATGTTAATTACTAAGGAGCATCAATAAATAAACATGAGATGTTTAATACAATAATATGAGAGTTGTTTCAATAATTGTATTTGAAGTATGGAAAAAAACAATTGAAATTAGTAGTGTAGTGCTAAAACTTTTAACATGTATGTAGCAGGTCTAGAGTTCAAAAGCTGCAAGAAGCATGATTTTTTCACCGTTTTAGTAATATGGGTCGATTTAGCTACAACGAAAATATGAGGTCGATTTGATAATTAATTTCCTCAAAATTAATAAGGACAAATATGTTTAAAAAAACTATTAGGGCATTTTAGTCTTTTAACAAAAGTTGTACGTATAAAGTAATCAATGGTGTCCAAACAGAATTTCCCAAACCTAAATCTATTATAAAAATTCTTAAAAAGTAAGATTTTCTTACAAATTTTCCACTAACAAAAAGTTGAATTTCTTGAGTCGATATCTATACTTCAAAATGAGGTACACTTTAACTGTATAGATAAATATACATGGGAAATTTAATTTATTACTTCACAATTCCCCCCCCCCCCCCCCCCCCCCCCCCCCCCACAAAAAAAAAGAATGTACTTGTTGGAACTTCAATTTATACAACAAGACGAATCACACACTTACGTACAATCCCAACGTTAATTATTTGTCTTCATTGTTGTTACTAAACACAGAAGACACAACCATCCGGTGCCGGTTGGAGACAACTGCTGCTGGGAAATATGCCGACAGTGAATAAGGGGACGCCATGACAATCAAGCAACTCTCACTCCAGGATTTCTTCAAAGGGAACTTGACCTTGGATAGGGAGTGAGGGCAGACTAGGGACAAACTGCCTCTAGGTGGATTGTGGAGAGGGTATCCGCAGTTGCTATGCAAAGGGCGGTGCTCTATGTTGTTGTCCCCGCCAGAAAGGGAGTTGTCGTAGGCGCATCTTATGAGGCCGTTGGCAGCTCCAGAGGCCATAAGTAGTTTGAAGATGATGTTTGGTGGTGGACAGAGGTGGGAAGGGGAAGGGGAGAGGGATAAATATGGGAGGATCCAACAATGGTGGAGAAGAGCGCAGCTTGGAAGATGGAGCATAGGACACGACAATTTCATAGGATGGAGGTTGTTGTGTCTTGTTGTGGAAGGTCAAAGGTTAAAATGTCAAACCTACTAAGGACAAAACAATCTTATGTTAAAAAAAAATGGTCAACAATCTTATGTTAATTACCCTAATGAAAGGTAATATACACCATCCTCACATATTATTTTGGTATAAACTATTATTTTCACAATTTTTGGCTTATATTGTAAAAGTTAGTTTTTTAAGGTAAATTTTTCAATAAAATTCAAACTATTGTTCGTTTATTTACGCTACACTCCTAGTTATATATTTGCATCTTCTAATCGTTTAGATTTTTTTTGAAAAAGTAGGCATTGTACAAAAAACAATTCGAAAAGTATATATTACAAATAAATATTTAGAAATTTAGGCATATCGTTTGTCCCATAATTTAAACGAAATGATTAAATGCTTTAGATGATAAATTTAATTACAAACATAAATGACGCTAACTAGGCGTTAAGTTTTGACTTTCGGACCACCTATATAATATGGTACGTAAAAAACTATTAATGCATATATACACAATAAATTTATAGTACTTTTACTGTATATACAATCAAATTTACTATATAAATATACATGTATGTATAGTTTTTATGAAGCGTATTATACGATCAGTCCGAAAGTTAAAAGTTAACGTCTGGTTAGAGTCATTTGTGTCGCAATTAAATTATCTATGCACTGTAATTTTTATTCGAGTAAGTATATAATTAAATTTCTCACTTAATGCATTTACTCATTCCGGTTAAATTATAGGACAAACGATGTTAGGTTAACAAATTAAATAAATATATAATCAAAAACATTATAGTAGGTAGATAATTCAATTTTGCCATAAATTTTGTTAAATGTGTTAAGTTTGGACTTACCGGGTCTTTGTTATATTTTTTAAGTCAAATATTCATATCCCAACTTACGGTACAGCGTATAGTCAATTCGTAAGTCCAAAATTAATATTTTATGGATCATTTGAATCATAATTAAAATATTTACTTACTATAATTTTTTAATTTGTTTTAATAGAGACATAAATGTATTTATAATTAATTATCAAGTTGTCAAAAAATAAATTGAAAGAACTAACGCTACCCCTTGGTAGCATTTTACACAAATGCTACCTTGGGTAGCGTTTGTTTAAAAAAGCTACCCGGGGTATATTTTCTGGTAAAACAAAAAACAAATATGCGCTACCTGCGATAGCGTATATGTCTAAATTTCTAAATATTTTTTTAATATATGATTTTCTAAAAGTTTTTTGTACAGTGCCTACTTTTTCAGAAAAACTCATTCGTTTATCATCTCCTCAGATTACGAGAGTATTCAAAAATATATATATTAGAGATTAGAGAATGATACAAGATGTATACCACTTTTCTGAAAATAATATTAACAATTTTGATTGAGAATAATATTTTTTAAGTAAAAAACACATTATACTTTATTAATGTGGAAAAAACATATTAAAAAAAATAATAAACTCTATCAAGTGAACATATTCTAAAACGAGATTAATTGTGTTAAAATCAGAGGTTCAGAAGGAAACCCTAGACTGGAATGAAGAAGACAACTAAGAAATGAAAAGGCAGCACTTGGGGATCACAGAAGCCAGTTCCTTCATGTGGTGGCTTCTCACCCTTTAAATAAACACCTACAAGATGAGATTATGTTGCTGACTTGCAACAGCCTTGGTAAACAAATCAGCAAACTGCTTTGAAGTCTTTCACTACAAGAAACTTGTGCAACAACGACGAAGGTTTCGTGTTGATGTTAAGAATTGATGTTGAATGTGTATATATTGTGTCAGCAATTTTTGTTGTCGTTATTATTACTTATTAGACACAGTATGTTTTCCACCATTATAAGCTACGTTTAGTGTTAATTTTTGCCGTTACTTTATTTTTTACATGGAGGAATGTGTAATGTCAACCTACTGTTGAGATTAAATGACTCCATTAGTAACAGATGACTATTCCGTTGTAAATGTACATATTCAAATGCGAAACATTTTGTCGTCAATATGGTGATAACAACAACGTTTGTTTGCCGTAACTACTCAATTTTGTCGTCGTTAAAACAGAAGTAGCAGAGAAAATATAAGAATAGGTTTGCATGTCAATATATTGTCGACATTAGTATAGTCATTCAGTAACAGATTCAATTATTTTGGTAAAATAATTTATTTAGCGGCGACTATTGTTGATGTCAATAATGCACAAACAACTATGACATATTGTTGACTAACATTAGTCATTGTCGTCACTAAATGTTAAGAACCCCACTAAACAGATAGAACCGTCACTAAACCGAATTGAACCACTATTTTTTTTTTTTTTTTAAATCTTAACCTAACTGCTTGCTTATGCGATTTAACTCTATCACTCCTATAAACAGAGGGAGGTTGGAGGCGAGTTAGAGAGCTGGAGGTGAGGGACGTGAAGCTGACGAGGCCGACGAAGACCGCGCACGGAGACGTTCATGAAGTTCGTACTTTCGGCATTCCGAATTCACACTCATCTCAAGTTTAAAAGCACATTAGTTTTAAGTCTTCATCTGATTTAGAAAACTATGTATTTACGTTTAAAATTATTCTAAGTTTGTAGTTTGGATGTTTATTAAGATGTATATGTATTGTTGGATAAATAATATATTATATTTTTGAAAATGTATTGTGTAGTTCATATAATATAGCAATAACTATGTAATTAATTAAAATACATCACTAAAGTTTGTATTTAACAATGATTAGTGGTTTTTGACACAAATGTTTGTGTTTAGCAGCGACATAAACGGATATTAATGATTGTTATCACTAAAAACATGTATTTAACAGCAACATTACCTGACAGTATCAAGTACTTTTAATGGTGAATTTGTAGTCACTAGTCACTAAATACACGTATTAACAACAAGTTAATGAACGTTGTTCTGAATAAAAAACAACCCCTCAAAGTCACTGCTAAAAATGCAATTCAATGATGAAGTATTTTCATCAGTAAAGCTCATCTATAACATCACCAATATGTTGTCGTTTTTGAAGTGTGTTTAACAACAACGAATGTCATTGTAAAAGATAAATGGGGAGTGTCATTCTAACAACGGAAAACCTTTTACAACGGCAAATTACCGTAGGTATAACCTTTAACGACGGGGGCTACCGGCACGAAAATTTTGTTGACGCTAAAAGTTAACAACGGTATTTATGCCTTTAGCACCGATTATTTACCGACGTTGATTCTATAGTTTCTTGTAGTGTTTACATGCCCAAGCTGCAATACATTCTCAAGCAATGTTTCTCTAATATAGTGACAATCAATCTCAATGTGTTTTGTTCTTTCATGAAACATAGGATTATTCGCAATTTGTATAGCAGTTGTATTGTTACAATGCAAAACAACTGGTTTCTCTTCTTGCATGGCTTGAATCCATGCTTTATCCTTAATTGCTTCGGAGAAGCTTTCAGGTTCAATCAATTTTGAAAGTAAACTCAAATAACATTGGTAAGTAGCAGACAAACCATCATATGATATGAAGCGATCAGTAGAATAACAATGAGAAGCATTCAAAGTCTCATAATCCTTCATCCAGATAGGCGGTCTAATTGTCCTACCAGACCTGCCAGTAACAGGAGCTATAGGATTTTGGATGATAGGATTATGGTTTCCATCAGAATCTGCAACAGATTCATCATCTGGTGATGCTTCATTAGGGTGCACTATGTACTCATCATTTGAAGCTGATACACCTATGTCAATTCGGTCATCCTCATTTGCAATAACTCTAAAAACTGTAACATCATGGGGTTCAGAATTGACATATTGCTCAAATAACATGGGTTGTTGATCAGGTCTACCAACCTCAAAAGGAAAATCGTTTTCATTAAACTGAACATCTTGACTAACAAATAAATTATTTTCGATCAAATTATAAAGTTTGTATCCTTTTTGAGTCTCAGGGTATCCCATCATTACTGGTGGAATGTACCGGGAAGCCAACTTGTCATCCACGACCATGTTTTTAGCATAGCATAAACATCCAAAAACCCTGAAATGATCAATCTTGGGCTCCTTTTTGTTCAGAGTCCCAAGGGGAGATTTTCCTCCCAACATTTTTGAAGGCATCATACTAATCAGATAGCAAGAAGTCAGCACGCAATCCCCCCAAAAGGAATTGGGAACTGACGCTTGGAGCTTAAATGCTCTAGCCACTTCCAGCAAATGTCTATGTTTCTCTCTACTCTCCCGTTTTGTTGGGGAGTATATGGACAACTGTTTTGGTGAATATTTCCTTTCTCATGAAAGAAATTATTCACATGCTCATTGACAAACTATTTTCCATCATTGAAATAATTACTTTCTTACCAAACTGGGTCTCGATCATATTGACATATCCCTTCATCACAACAAACACATCAGACTTAAATTGCATCAGGTGAACCCAAGTAACTCTAGAGAAATCATCCACGATTGTCAGGAAAAAAACGTTTATTATCATGAGTGGGACTATGATAAGGTCCCCAAACATCATCATGAGTCAAATCAAATGCAACATCAGCTCTTGACTCTGAATTAGAAAAGGAGTTTCTAATGATGTTAGATTTAGGGCAAAGAGCACAATCCGCTAAACTTAAGATCTTATTCTTGGGTAAACCTAAAGAGTGAACATAATCTAATGCCTTAATAGATGCATGTCTGAATCACATATGCCACAACAAAACATTTTCAGCCAAAAAAGGGACAACAGTAGATCCAACATACGTGTGAGAGTATTTAAAAAATATAATCCAGAGTATTGACTACTAGTCCCCGACACATTCCCATTTGAGAGGTCCTACATGACAAAAAATTGGGGTAAAAAGTTGCAGAACAATTTAACTCTTTGGTAAGTTTTGAAATAGACAGCAGATTATATTTGAAATCAGGTATACACAGCGTTCTGTAATCGTTTTTTAGGTGCTATGAAAATATTTCCAATACTATCAACATCAGAATATCTACCATCAGGTAATTATACTCTAGTTCGAGAAACACTTTTAACATTATCAGTCCAATCATATATGTTTGTCATATGGTTTGATGCTCTGGTATCTAAGATCCAACTGTCCTTATCAGGTAAATATACAGAGTTAAAAGATATACCTGCTGTGTTGGATCGAGGTTCCTTGGAGGCGGTAGCACCTGCTGTAGTAACAGTGCTGTCAGCTTGTCCAACAGTCTGTAAATATTTGTCAAATTGCTCTCGGTTGAGAGTAATAGAACCTTGTAAACCAGAGTTCATGGAAGAATCATTAGCAACATGTTTATGAAAACTAGAATTGAGATCCTCATTATCACCCGAAACAATATTAGCCTTTCCTTTAATCCATTTTGCTTTAAGAAATTCCTTATATTTGAAGCAATTATCTTTAGCATGACCTTTTCTTTTGAAGTAATCACAACCTCTACCAAAACATCTATCAATGGAGTGACCCTTTTTGTTACAGTGAGAACATTTAAGATTCTGGTTTCCTTTGGGATTATCCGAATTAAGAGGCACATTCTCATAATTAAAACCAACAGAAGCATTCATAACAGATGTGATACCTCTTTTACTTTCCTCTTGCATAAACAGATTACAAGCCTGATTAATAGAAAGCAAACGATTCCAGAGCAACAAATGACTTCTAACACCAGCATAGTTTTCATTTAAGCCCATCAAAAATTGAAATAACCGTTGATTTTCTTTATGCTCATTGTGTTTCTTAAAATGATCTCCATCAATATGCGGTAAAGAACAAGCAGCATCATATTCGGCCCAAAGTAATCTAAGCTTAGTAAAAAACGTTGAAATCGAATCTAGACCCTGTCTTGTCATAACTATTTCCAGTATTAATTGATAGGTTCTAGGTCCGCTAACCTTATCAAATATTTCTTTCAAATCATTCCATACTAAGAAAGCATCCTCAACATACATGTAACCATTGCCTAAATCCTTCAAAGCAGAGTTTATAATCCAACCTAAGACAACTGCGGTGCATCTATCCCAAACATGGTGAAAAGCTGGATGAAATTTGTCACGCATGCAATTACCAGTGCTAAACCCTAATTTGTTTATACCCAACAAGGTGAACCAAATAGCACGACTCCACATAACATAATTCTCGGGTCTAGTCAAAGTAACAGAAATCATGTTTATCCTAGTGTTATCACTAGCATGCAGAAATAAAAGGTGATGAGAGTCTACCGTCGCCATAGCTTCGTGGTTAACTTGATCGGTGGCATCGCTACCTGCCTCCATGATTGGTTTCCCCTCAGCCATGTGAAGAACTCAGAAGAAACAGGGTGAGAAATATGTCAAGAAGATAATACACCAAAGCTTCACAAGAACAAGCCCCAAAAATTGATATGGGTAATCATAGATGAAGAAACTTAGCAATACTCACACACTATTCAAGCCTCATACAAAGCAGCAATAGAATCGACATATGAGGGTTAGTCCTCAAATCAGAACCGAATCAATCGTGAAAAAATGATTCGTAAAAGGGAAGTCGAACCGTCACTATATAATGAACAATACAGAGAACCGAATCCTGTCAAGAATCCATAGGGTCTGCTTCAATCGTGAACAAGATTTTCACGCGAAACAGAAAGAAGTTGAACCAAAAAAAAATCTCAAGAAGAATGGTTTCTTACAGCGGCGAACAGTTTTAAGATGATGGTGGGCAAAGTAATCCTTAGGATTTCTACATGCCAGGACGAGAAAGGGGTTTTGAGAGTCAACATTGCCTCAACGCTCTGATACCATGTTAAAACCAGAGATTCAGAAGGAAACCCTAGACTAGAATGAAGAAACTTAGCAATACTCACACACTATTCAAACCTCAAACAGAGCAGCAGAGGAATCGACATATGAGGGTTGCTCCTCAAATCAGAACTGAATCAATCGTGAAAAAATGATTCGTAAAAGGGAAGTTGAACCGTCACTGTATAATTAACAATACAGAGAATCGAATCCTCTCAATAATCAACAAGGTCTGCTTCAATTATGAACAATATTTTCACGTGAAATAGAAAGAAGATGTACCGAATTTGATTTTCAAGAAGAACAGTTTCTGACAGCGGCGAACAGTTTCAAGATGATGGTGGGCAAAGTAATTCTTAGGATTTCTACAAGCCAGGACGAGAAAGGGATTTTGAGAGGCAAGATTGCCGAAGGAAACCAGAGATTCAGAAGGAAACTGTACACTGGAATAAAGAAGACAACCGAGAAACGAAGAGGCAGCACTTGGGGATCATAGAAGCCAGTTCATTCATCTGGTGGCTTCTCACCCTTTAAATAAAAACCTAATCAAACTAATATTATTTTACACCCCGAAAATATCAGCAAAACAAATAACAAGATATCTCGCCGATAAATGTTTATTTTTACTAGCGAGGTTTCTCGGAGAAATTTAGCTAGATAGCTGATTAATTTATCTATCTGATACATAGATAATGTAAATTTAAATATTAAGGTGAATGCAGTAGTGAAGCCTGACTTCACGATTCCAACTAAGAGAGATATAGGTCCGCCTTTGACAAAATTAGGCTTATTTCTTAAACAATGTGTTATGTTGACATCCTGAGAGTAACCAATGTTAACATAACATTTAATTAGATGTAAAATTAGGGTTACCGTATTCTAAGTTTTATGTTGGGTCATATGTTGCGGTTAATTATTCAAAAGGGACGAATCCACCAACTCCTTGTACGAAGAGAATAATGGTCGTGAAGAGCTGCCGTAACCACGATCCATTGTATGTGCATAACAATTCAATTAAAATTAGGGGTGTCAATTTTGGAAATGACACATGGATTAACCATCCACGGGTCATGTTTGAGTCAGACATTTTTGACCCACGGTTCATTTTGACACAACCCGTATGACCCGTCTAATAAATGGGTCGTGTTTGGTTCATAATATTTGACCCGTGGGTTGACTCGTCGACCCATTGAATAATTTATATTTTATAAAAATAAAATATCTAAAAGCAGTAAAGCACTCCAAATGAGCACATAATAAAAGTGCTAAAGTGTTGAGGCTCCAAAAATGTGAAATCACTCCAGAGAGTGCTAAAATTCAAGAATGCAATTGAAAAAAGTGCAACCTAATGGTGAAATCACTCCTCAGCAAATGGAAGTGAAACTCCACCTGAAGCTTAAATTGATTGATCGATTGTGAAGCGGACGACTATAAGGTCGATGTTCCAACATGGATGATAAGGTCTCTACTAATCTTCTTTTATTTTTCTACTAACCATCTTCCTTATTTGTTAATGGGTACATAGATTGTTAGGTTCAGTAATATTTTCGCACATAGATTCATAGATCGGTTGTTGCTGCCCTTAGATTCTTAGGTTTGGAATATTTTCATAGATTTATTAGGTTCTGCTGCACATAGATTCATATATCGGTTGTTGCACATAGATTCATCGATCAAACATAGATTTTTTTATTTCTTTTTTCTTATGATTTTGTTTTGATCTTTTTTGGTTTCCTCTTTTTAAGGGTTAATAACCAAATAACAAGCCGAACTTTGAGGAAAAACCAAAGAGCAAACTAAACTTTTTTTGTTGACAAGCAACAAACCAAACTTTAGTAGATATTTAGCAAACAAACTTACCTCAAATTGTCATTATGTTTGAACGAATTTTTCAATCTTTGAGGGAGTTACAATACTTCAACTAATGTTAACTTAATATCTCCCTCAAACATTGAAAAATTCATTCAAACATAATGAAAATTTGAGATAGGTTTGTTGATTGCTCAATTCCAAAAGTTTGGTTTGGTGCGTGACAACAAAAAATGTTTGGTTTGCTGTTTGGTTTTTCCTCAAAATTCGGTTTGTTTTTTGGTTATTAACCCTCTTTTTAATATAACCTAAAAATTGTAAATATGATTGACTGATATGTGGGAATTAATTCACATTCTTTACAACACAATGTTCAAAATATAATTGACTTGGTCTCTTATGAAAATGTAAATGTATTTTACAGGAATACTTCAATTGTGCATTTTTGGCATGAAGTGTGCGAAAGATCAAACAAAAGTTGTTTCGGGAAGAGTTTGATTCTTTTCTTGATGATAGTTGCTCTCATTTGCTAGCCTTTTGTGTATATTTTGGATTTACATGAAGTCAAGTTGAAAGAGATTAAGAGTTAAAATGATGAATATGATGATCTCATGTTTTTTGTGATGGTGTAAATGAGATGATCTCATGTTTTGTGAATCACTAAATATAATGATGTTCATCTCAATTTTTTGTAATGATGTGAGGAATTGGGGGTTATGTTGGTCAAGCAGATCGAGGGGGTCAAACGGGTCTATGGTTTGACCCATGCCGTTTAAGGGTAATGTTTTGTCGTGGGTCAGTGGGTTACGCAAGGTTCACTCATCGACATGTGGGTCATGTGTGGGTTACAAGAATTAACTCATAGAAATAGATGGGTCGTGTTTGGGTCAACCGATTTCTGATACGTCCAGTGGGTGACAGGACCCACGGTTGACCCAATGACACAAACTGACACTCTTAATTAAAATTAGGTACTTTAAAGTTTTACAATTCAATTAAAAAATTTAAACAAAATATAAAAAATTAAAATATATGATTATGAATGAATAATAAAACAGAACAATGCAGCAAGTACACATAACTCTGCATTCTAGATAGTTATTGTAACTAATTAAAATCCCATTAACATTTTACCCAATAATTATAATTTTTGTTTTACAAAACACACATTAAAACACATTACAATGAAGTAATTACACATAATTAGGCATTCCTCATAATAATTACAACTAATTAAAATCAACAATTACACACAAAAAAACGTTTGAAACTGTAATACCAGTAATACCTAAGTCAGAACGAGGCAGTGGCGGCGGAAGAGGAGGCAGTGGATGGGGCAACAGAGGCGGTGTCTTGAGAACAATAACTTGTCGAACATGTCTGATTCCAACCACTGTGAGTGGTGGGTGGACACAGGTGCCACCAAACACAACTGCTCAAACAATGGAATGTTCTTTAATTTTAAATAAGTTGTACATGGGAAATTTTGCCTCGTCCAAGGTCAAGGGCAAAAGAGAAACGTCATTCTGAAGATGATTTTTGGGATAAAGTTGACCTTCAAGAATGTATTGTATATGCTAAACATTTGCAGAAAGTTGGTGTGAAGGTCGTTTCCTATCATGCATGGTTTTAGTCTTGTTTTCGAGTTGGACACATTTGTACTCACTAAGAATGGTTTATATATGGGTAAGGGGTATGAATGTAGGGGTATGTTCAAATTGAATGTAATGGATGTTAAGCCAAAATTGTGTAAGATTAAGAATGTTTCTTCTATTGACTTGATTGTCTCTCTTAATCTTTGGCATGGTATATTAAGACATGTTAATTATGATACCATGTGAAGGTCAATTAACATGAATCATATTCCTACATTTCAAATCATTCTCAAACATAACTGTGAAATACGTGTTGAGTCTAAGTTAACAAAGTTGTCTTTTCATTTGGTAGAAAGACATGCGGAACCCCTTCATTTGATGCATTACGACATTTGTTACTTAATTTTTGTCCAAACGAGAGGCGAAAATAAGTACTATATCACTTTCGTTGATGATATTACAAAATATATTATTATGTATTCTTGTTGAAAAATAAAGATGAAACTATTCAAAATTTTGTTCTTTACAAACAAGAATTTGAGAATTAACTTAAGAAGAAAATTATGGTGATACATAGTGATAGATATGGTGAGTATAATGTTCCTTTTGGTGAAATTTGTGCACAACACAGAGTCATACATGAGATCAGCACACACTATTTACCCCAATCAAACGTGGTTGCGGAAAGAAAAAATTGAACATTGAAAGAGATGACGAACTCAATGTTAATCAGCTATGGGTTACGTTATAACATGTTAGAGTGAGTTATTTTAAGTAGCAATGATCTTTTAAAGAAGGTACCACGTATAAGAGAAAACACCTTTCGAATTGTGGAAAAGTAAAAAACCATCTTTCAATTACATCCAAGTGTGGGGGTGTCTTGCTAAAGGGAATGAGTCTTCTCCTAAAATAGTTATAATTGAACTGAAGTCTGTTGATTGCATCTTCATTAGATATGGTCAATACAACAATCGTTATTGGTTTCTTGCGCATGATTCAAACATTTAAAATATACACAAGGATACAATAATGGAATCAAGAAATGCATATTCCTTTGAAGAAGTATTTTCGACTAAGTTTAAGGGTAATGCAAGTACTTCGAAAATAAACTTATAAGACTATTGATGATTATGGTATAGACGTAGATATTGAAGAAAATATTGAGGTAGAACCCAACAAAAGCAAAACGAACACTCGTAGAAAAATCCTTTAATTCAAATTTTCTGACCTCTATGTTTGAAGTTGAACCTCATAAATTTCATGAAGCCGTAAATTCTTTCGAATGACCTTTATGGAAAGAGACAATCAATAGTGATATTAAATTCATCTTTTAAAATCATGCTTGGGAGATACTGGATATTCCTATTATATCCAAGTCACTAGGCTACAAGTGGAAATTTAAATGGAAAATGAAAACGTATGGATCAATTGACAAGTATAAGCCTAGACATGTAATTAAGGGCTACAAGCAGAGAGAATGCCTTGATTACTTTGACACGTATTCTCTCATAACAAGAATAAGGATGATACTCGTAATAGCGACATTACAAAATCTGAAAGTACATCAGATGAATGTAAAAACAACCTTCTTAAATGAATATTTAGAGGAATCAATCAACATGGAGTAACCTGGGTCTTTATTGTACCAGGGAAAGAAAAGAAAGTTTGTAAATTTGTAAGATCATAGTACGGTCAGAAACTGGTACCGAAATAGTGACATGAAAATTTGATCACAATATCATTCTTGAAGAAGGTTTTAAAATAAATGAATGTGACAAATGAAGGTTATGTCATTCTGTGGCTTTACATTGACGACATGCTAATCGTTGGAAGTAACGATAAAAGATATGTTGAATTCGAGTTTTGACATGAAATATATGGTCATTCTTGATGTAATTATTGAAATAAAGATTAATCAAAAATCATAAGGAATCATTCTTAGTCAATCTCAATAAGAAATTATAGAAATTCAACAAAGATGACAAAAAGGAGGTTTGCACTCAAATGAATCCAAATAAGTATTTTTCAAGAAATACAGGTGAAGTGTCTCTCAATTAGAGTATGCTAGGGTCATTGGAAGTGTGATGTACTTGATGACATGTACCAAACCTTATATAGTACACGTTGTTGGTGTATTGAGTAGATTAACGAGTATTCCAAGTACTGATTATTGGGATGGAATCATAAGATTACTAAGATACTTGAGATATACTCGTAGTTATGGGCTGCATTATACACGATATCCAATTGTTATAGAACGGTAGAGTGATGCAAAATGGATATCAGCATCAAGAGACTCGAACTTCACAAGTGGAATCGTGTTCATCCGAGAGGGTGTAGTCGTGTCGTGGAAATTCTTATAGCCAGATCGACCATGGAATCTGAGTTTACAACATATAAATGTGCTAAAAAGCTTGAATATCCACACCATTTTCTTGAGGATATTCTTAGGTGACCAAGACTCGTGCCTGCAATCTACATACATTGCTATAGGCAATCTGCAATTATCAGGTCACAAAGTCATATGTATAATGGTATGTCTAGACATATTCGTCGAAGACATAAATCCATTAGACAAATGCTCTCAATTATATTGATCGACTATGTAACGTTAATGGGTAATATAACAAATTTAATAACCTAATAATTAAATAAAGAGCATTGGGAAAACATCGATAGGAATGGGATTGAATCCCATGCAGTAAGCACTTTTGAGAAGGAAAACCCAACTATTTGATTGGAGGTCCCAGGATTTATGTTCAAAGGAACAACCTAATCATAAAAGTGAGGTTATATCACTGTGAGGGATGTTAAAACCTTGAGTCCATTCCATTGATGAGAAATAGTGATTATAGTGGATAGCGTTAAGTGAATGTTTTATTGATTCAGAAATTAATATATCTCAGTGGAGTGTTGTAGTAACATTGCAAATAATGGACCTATGCAAGTGAGAAAATGAGTGATTTCGAAAGGAATTGATGAGATTGCAATTCTTATAAACACTTTTGAAACTAACCAATGTTGTGTAGGTTATGTCATATTTTACACTAACTACAGAAAGTTCAAAGACATCGCGTCTACTGACTACCTAGTAAAGTCGATGTAATTTCACAAAGGATGGTTTAATGGGTAACACTTACCTATTCTATGCAAGGTGTCGACTGTTTAACTCTTATTTCGAGTCTAGAACTTTTAAGATCTCTCTCATTTCTCCAATCATGTGGGGGATTGTTGCCCTTTGGGCCAACATTTTCCTAAATTCAGCCCAATTCATAATTGAGTGGGAAAATGGACGAAAGCTAGTGGCTAGAAACATGTTTTTTCGCCAATAAATATTGATTTTCACTTCATAAGAGTATAAAACTTGTAATACAAAAAAAAAGTCTTTCTCACTCATGGGTGGGGGGGAGGCAAATCACCCCGATTAGGACTCCTCAGTACGGGTCAACTCACGAGTGTGTCACATCATGCGAACATGATTGTTAGTCTAAACATTTTGCTTTGCGTGAGCCGGGTTTTGCTAAAATATGAATTGTTTTATTATTTTTCCAACCCAATTCTGACCTGATTTTTTTTTTGTTACAAATAATTTATATGATTGTTTTATTATTTCGGTTTTGTTAAATTTATTTTCAATATTGTGAATTTATTTTAAGGGTTACATATTTATTATGGATAACCTTTATGCCAAAGGGTGACCTTGAACACTATAAATAGACGTGTCTTCTTCACATTATTCACTACAACAAATCATATATTATACACATTCCAAGGTGCTTTAGCTTTTATCTAAACTTGACTGATTTCCGAGTTTCGAGTTCCATCTGAATTTTTGTCTATGTTTGAATTCAAAAACTGTTCATTTATGTCAAGAGAAACGTCGTGTTATTTTCGCCTTGATGACACTTTTGTATATTGGGAAGTCATTGTCCCATTTTTTCGCATACATGAACCTATTACGGCGAGGGGGACAAAATTGTCTTAAGGAGACTGTGCACCTCACAGGACACAGTTTAAAAACGAAAAATCTTTTCATTATTTGATATGAAAATATTACATTTTTAGAGATTAATCATCATTATTAATAACATGTTATTCAAAGAGGAGGCAAATTAGCTAAGCTAAGGAGGATGTTACTATTGATGAATATTAAGTATTAGATGTCATTTCCTCGCAGAATATGACTTAAATAAGGACTCTTATACTAACACCTATGTACATGTAGAACGTCTCCGTGGAACTAGATTTGTCGGGAAAGATAATGAGTAGAGTTGCACTTTGAAGCCTCTCTGCAAACTCCTCTTCTATCCTCTAAAAGGGATGCGTTGAACGGAGCGCCTTGAAGTACGTGTGACACTTATCCCCTAAAAACACTTGACAATACCAGTTATGGTAGCTGCTGAAAACATGTTTTCTGTGCCAATACTATTCAATGCTAAATATAAACTTTTGGTCTCCTTCTTTCCAATTATTTATTATGTTCTTGATGTAAAGTATGAACTATATTATTGATTTTAAAAACCATAATATATTATTCATCAAAATATCTATATACATATTAATACACATACAAATAAAAAAAACTTACAACAAAATATCTATGTACATCTTAATACAAACACAAATAAAAAAACAACTTGCTTTCACTCTGCCGAACAATCTCACCCTTCATAGTCTCAAAAATAATATTGTCGATAACAAACCTTGTCTCTCTCAAAAATTCTTTATGAAGCGCTGCATAGCCAACTTCCTTTACAACTCTTATTATGTTGTAAGTTTCTACATCATCTTCTCCAAATAATATTTAGTTATCTGCCCAACCAGACACTTTCTTCGCTAAACCAATGATATGGTGTTATAGCCTTCTTTTGCCTTATTTTCCAGCTTGCTAGCTAGACTATAAAATGTTTGAACAATAGATTAGATGGAGTATTAGATGCTACACTAGATTATGATGCAAGGGAACTTTTCATTTCATCCATGAGGCGCTGCACTTGAGATTTACAAACATATATTGCTTTCTCACAGTAGGGAATGGCCTCATCAGGATTGGAGCCAATCTTAAAACACAAACACATTCAAAAGTTTCCAAGTTCAGTTAAGTCTAGGCAGTGTAAAGTATAAAAGGAGGAATACGGATATGATCAAATACTATAAAAGTGTTAGTGATGCACGAATCTTAAGAACTAAAATAAAAGGAACATATTAATGAACACTACAATAAATTTGCACTGCATTGATGATCAGTAGTCATTGCTAGGAGTACTATTGTCGTTGCTAATTCTTTGTGTCAATGAAATCTTTGTGCTAGTAGGTCCCGTGGCTAAAGATTTCCGTAACAGTAGTATGCCACAACTAAAGGTCTACCGTTGCTAGAATGAACAACTAGTTTTATCGTTAACATCGACATATTGTCAATGGTGTTCATGCATAATTGCTATCGAGCTGTTTTAGTTACTACGCATATTCTATTATTTCAAAATCTCCTGTTAGTAATTAGACACATCAGTGTCAGTGTATAGGCGATACCATTAAATTGTTTATTGCATCACTAACAATTGTTGCAATAAACGTTAATCAACGACTAATGTTAATTGACACCAATTTCACGTAATTCTCATTGAGTTGCCTTTAATGCTAAAATTCCTTTTTCAAAGCAAACCTTATTTTGCTACAGTCAAATTGACTGTAATTAACTTTCATGTGTGAATTAATTCTTGTTGTTGCGAATAAAACATTTTTATTTCATAGGTCGATGGAAATGCTTATATAGTAGTACAATCATCAATTGTTGTAGTTCTATTTTTAGGCCCACATATTTGCCAAATACATAACTAAAACCAACAAATATTACAACAAAATATCTATCATCAACAAACTACTAGAGAGATTGTACCTTTCCAGTAGAGGATACCCTTTTTCATCAGATGATGAAGATGGTCACCTAACATTTTGAGAATCCAAATTGGACAATTATTCCTTTGATTCGGGAATTCTCCTCCCACTGCTTATTGCTTTGGTCAAATTATGCTATGTGACAAATCATGTTAAACTACATAAGTGTTGCCATTCATCAAAGGGAAAATAATGCTACTACGTAAAAAGACTACAATACGTTAGAAGATCATACCAATTTGAAAAATGAAGGTCAAAAGGAAATGCATTTCTCAAAAAAACATCAACAATAAAGAAGGGAACATGAAAGTGTGAAAGATTGCTTAACAAAATGAACCTACAGGTTTGAAGTTAAACTCTGGGGGAGGCCACTTGGAAGTCGGGTATTTGGGTATCTTAGTTCATCAAATAAGGGATGAATGCAAGCTTCCAACTATAACAACTAATAAAAATGGTTAGAAACTAATTCATACAAGTGATGTAGATACAAATAATGAGTGGTGGAAGCACCTTTCATATCTCGAGTATGCATGTACTCGATGAAAGCATAGCCTCTTGGTTTTGGGGAGACTACATTGTAAACTAGCCCCTTTCTAGGGAAACTACATATAGGGCTGATAATATGTCCACCTTTTCTCTTGTGTCACCAAAATTGGTTTCAACTATAACCTTCGCAACGTCAATCATTTTCCATGCCAAGTCAAGGTCTGATTTGATGGGTATCAGAGGTAAGTCAAGGTCTTCTTGGGTTATTGTGGCAAGTATCATGGTTACAAGTGTTTGTCTGCTTCTGGCCGTGTTTATACTTCACGAAATGTTGTTTTTTATGAAACTAATTTTCCATTTGCTGATGCTAAAAGCAGGTTTTTCACATCCACTGCTCCTACTCAGAATTACACATCTCCTCCTTTCTTTATTCCTTGTGATAATCAGTTTGGTCCATCAGCTCTGCCTGATTCTGGTCTCCCTCATGATTCTGTGTCTTTTCCTATCATGACTCCTCCATGTTTTGTCTGAGTGTCTTCTTCCCCTTCGCATGATCGTGTTTGCTCTTCTGTTCCAGCTTTATTCAATCATCCTTCTCATAATGTTGTTCATCCTAGATCTCATAATGATCTTGCTGGTGCTCAAGTGTTGTCTTCTCCTTTGTTTTATCATGTCTCTCACTCTTATATGCCATCATCTATTCCTACTATTTCTTATAGACTTGAAGGTTCTCATCTGATTCCTACCTTTTCGTCTCTTCTTACTTAATATGTTGATCTTCCAGTTGCTTTTGATAGTTCATCTTTGACTCTTTCTAATGTTCATCCAATGCAAAGAAGATATAAAACCCAAGCTCAGCAACATTTTTCTCTTCATGCTCTACTTACGATTCTTGAGTCTTCTGATGATTTGATTACTATAGAACCTAAGTCTATCCATCAAGCCCTTCACAGTCCTAACTTTCCCAGAAGGAACAAATTTAACAATCACATGCCCAGAGTTCACTTTCTCTCTAACAAAAAAAATCTATTTCAACATGTAATTATAGGGTTGTCGATAGTTAGGGTATGGTACGGGTATGGCAAATACCATAACCATACCATATTTTTAAAAAACATTCCATAACCATTACGGGTATAATTTTAAATACCATAACCATTAAAATAACTGTGATTCTTAACCATGCTTTTACTCATATACCTGTATTCATTCCACATGTAATATAATAAAAGACCGAAAATATTATTTTCAAAAATACATAAATCTATATTTCCAACAATAAAAACATATAACACTAACATCACTCAAAATTAACACTAACATCATTCAACATTTATATGATTCAACATTAACATTCACACCACTGACTTAACATTAAAATTCAACAAACACCCCTAACGAGTAACGATTCAACACCCCTAACCATTCCATACCACACTTGTCGTATAATAACCATGGTTATAACCATGAGTATAACTCAAATACCATAACCATAACCATAACCATTATGGGTAGAAAATTAACCACCATAACCGCACCGCACCATAATCCTACGGTTAACCATATTAAACAGTAACGGTTATAATAATGGTTATGGGATTTTCACCGCACCATTGTCGACCCTAATGGTTTCTTTTAAATTCAAGCTAAATTCATTGTTCTTCTATTTGTAATTTTTTTTTAAAATGAGTTTTTTTACGACGTTATTTTTTGTCGGTAAAAAATGTCGTTACCAACGAATTCACCTTTCGTCGGTAAAAATGTCATTACCGACGAATTCGCTTTTCGTCGGTAAAAATTTATTTGCCGACAAATTGTCACTTGTAGAATGTTTCCCTATAACATCGACAGTAAATAGCTGCTAAAGAGGTATTTGCCGTCACTAACCTTTAGCAGTCGGCTTAATCTCGTCAAGATAGGTCCTGTGGCCAAAGGTCACTCTGACGGTAAAATGTCGTTACTAAAAGGTCTGCTGCCACTAAAGCATTGCTGCCACTATAGGTCGACCACTTTCAGTGACAATAATTGTCGCCACTATATACACTTAATTAACAACGGTAAAATTTATCACTATATAGTGCTATTAACATCATAATATGTTGTTACTAAATACATGTATTTAGTGGCTATATATCCACCATTAAAAGCAGTTGATATTGTTAGGTAATGTTGTTACTAAAGACATGTATTTAGTGATAACAAAGTTCACACTGGATAATATCAGTTTATGTCATTGCTAAACACAAGCTTTTGGCGTCAACAACGGTTAATCATTGTTAAAAACAAACGTTTGTGACGTGTTTTTATTAATTATGTAGTTATTGTTATATGATATGAACTACACAATATATTTTACAAAACATAATATATTATTTATCAAAGTATATATATACATCTTAATAAACATCCAAACTACAAACTTACAATAAAGTTAAATGCAAATACATAGTTTTCTAAATCAAATGAAGACCTAAAACTAATATACTTTTATACTTGAGATGGTTGTTAATTCAGAATGTTGAAACTAAAAACTTCATCTCTGTCTCTAGTTCACGATCCCCTACAAGCTCGAACAATATCATGTGATTGGGTCCTTATAGTGGCTTATTCGCTTTGCAAGAAGCTCAAAATCTTGAAGACGCTTAAGAACGTCATTTGCTTTCACCGAAGAACCAAAGAAATCCAATACGGGTCTCTAATAAACAATAAAAAAACTTAATGACTTCACAAAAATTATTTCCTTTCATGCGAATTATAGCTAAAGAGATTTAGAAGACTAGAATAATTAGGAGATAGTCAGATTACTTGAGAACTATTCTTATATAAACCACAAATATTAATCTAAACAAAATGGTGACTAGTGGGTAAAGTACATAGCTGAGTGCTTTGCAACTAACCTCGGAGTCTAGAGTTCCTAGCTTGACTGCGTCTTTGCAGCCATCCACCAAAGCATTGAAAAGTTCAATGTGTGCATCAGGAGGCGCTATAGTAATTGCACCACCTACTTCTGCAACAATTTGGTCAATCCGACTCTCATTACCGAACTTCACTACCTGTGATAAAGGAAAACTCTTGACCTAATAGTGATAAAAACATATATTTCAAGGAACAGTATGTAGCAGAGTATGCTGTATATTAAAAACAAAACAAATTTTCCTAGAAAAAGTATGCTAAACTTCATCTCTTATATACAACAAATAAGACTTACCACACTAGAAAACCTTAATGCATCTCTCTTAGATATATTCTCATGGAAGCACCCTCTCACTTGAACAACATCACCATCTATCATTGGCACAGAGGGCACGGCGTATTCAGCTTTCCCTCGCTTAGAGGCCCTTGTTTGTGTCTCATGCTCCTTTTTCCTCCTCTTAATGCCCTTATCAGGTTGGAAAGGTTGGTTAGCATCTGCATAGCTCTTAGTGTTTCTTGCGGCACGAGGAGCTAAAGCTTCCTGGTAGAACATAAAACATATTACATAGTTAATCAACTAAATGAACATACAATTTACATGAGTTTTCTCAATCTGCAACACTTCACTAAAATCTTCCAATAATATATAGTCATCACTGCATTAGATCAATAATTTTACGAGCATGCATACCTCTGCTTCTACATGACCAAGGATGACGCTTCCTTCGTCCTTGGGAACAATAATCTCTGGTAGACTAAGTCGCCAGTGCAAAGACGCTAGTTTCCTAGTGGATACAAATTTTTTGTTGTCAACCCCTCCGACGAAGCTCCAAGAATTCGACCCTATCCTCCACAGACACGATATTATTCTTTCCCTTTTTGATGTTCCACTTAAACAGAGGAGTCTCCGGTATGCTGCCTCGTTTCTCCGACGGAGCTGATGTCTTCGTCGGACGGGTCTTCCAACGGAGGGGGTTTGAGAGAGCTCTTGAGTGGAGGGTGAGCAGATTCTAAGCTATGGGTTTATGGGTGGAGTGTGCCCGTCAAGATGATGAGTGAGGGCTACAATGTGCGTTAGGTTTTTGTGGATTTTGTTTATTTTTTAGTTTTTTTCTTTTTAATTTATGGTGGTTCAACCAGTTTATTAGCAGTTCAATAGATTTAACGACGACAATATTGCATTGTTACTAAATAATGTATTTTAGTGGCGACAAATTGATGATTGTGACGGCTAGAAACTGATGTAGTTCATATACAATTTACAACAAGTACATTGGACGCTAAACATATGTTTTTACAGTAATGCTAAGGTTTGTTACTAATTATCTGAATTATTGTCGATGGTGGCTTGACATTAACAAAATTTCGAGTTAAACTATTCTACGACGGAAAAAATCCACACAAAACATGAGTTTTAGCAGTGACAAATTACTTTACACTAAATATGTTGTATAACTACGACATTAAATGTCGACACAAAATATATTTTGTAGAGATAATATTTAATGACAACGAATTTGATACGCGACAGTAGACTAACGTTCTACTAGTTTGGACTTTGCCGACCAAACCAATCTTGTTGGCAAAAAAGAAAGTTGTTGACGAAAAATTTAGTTTTCCTTGCAAACCTCCGTCGGTAAATAAATTATTTTTAGCAACGAAATATTTGTGATATATTTCGTCGCTAAGCTTTTGCCGACGAAATTCGGTATTTACAGATGGAATTGATTTTTGCCAA
Source organism: Chamaenerion angustifolium (assembly GCA_946814005.1). Taxonomy (NCBI): domain Eukaryota; kingdom Viridiplantae; phylum Streptophyta; class Magnoliopsida; order Myrtales; family Onagraceae; genus Chamaenerion; species Chamaenerion angustifolium. The sequence continues at coordinate 22,551,088 of OX328272.1, forward strand.
TGAAATTTTTTCTTTCATCGGCAAAAAACAAATTCGTGCAGTGATTAAAATGAATCAGACTGTTTCTTGTCTCACTGTTATGTCTCTTTACATGACGAATCTCGTAAAATTTGTTATAATATCTCTTGCTGATGTATTGTCTCAAGATGTAAGAGTAGTTGGAACATGAAAAGGTATTTTGTAAAAAACGAAAAACACTTTGTAAGTTAGTTGGGTTGTTGGTCATAATGATAGCTCATGCAATATGCTCCTGCATGCCATCATTCCCGAGCTCACGCATTATGTCCAACGTAGAGTCTAGTTACCTTCTTAATCGCGTCTTTTAAATATTTATTAACCCAATCCAGTCCAACAACACATTTCTGAATGAAACCATCTGTCTCTCTCTCTCATGTAAGTGGTGCACTTCAACCAACCACGGTACCCTACTGATCAAACCGACAAACCGTGTTTTGTATTTGTGTCAATATTCCTTAAAGAAGTCGAAACCAAGCTAGGTAGATTATTCTGTTTCTTTGTTTGTTGAATTGGGTGTGTACTAACCCTAGCTCCCATCTAACTCTTCTTGTGTTTTCGTGCTTCTTTTAACAAAACCATCTCTTTTTCTTTTCAATCTTGAGCAGAAATATTTACCAGGTTAAATCCTTCCTTTCCTTACCTTTTGAGTTGTGAGTTTACTTACTCCTCCACTGACCATATATATTCTCTTATTAAGGCGATCAACCTCATCAAATTAATTACTAGTATCTCACTTGGTAGTTGGAATTACATTCCAGGTGAAGAAGAAATGTATGCAATCCAAAACTTGATGGAGAGGTTACGACCTCTGGTGGGTTCCCGAGGCTGGGACTACTGCGTCCTCTGGAAGGTCAACCAAGATCAAAGGTTCGCCTTTTGTTGCATATAATTAATTAACTGCTTAGACTTTTTTTTCCATTTAATTTGAGCACAAAATCGAGATCTGAATTTTATGTTGCAGCATGATAGAGTGCATGGATTGCTGCTGTGGTGGAGCTGATCAATATCATCAACAAGGAGTGGAAGAGATAAATTTTACGGTTTCCCCGATCTGTAAGGATGCTTTGTTTCCGCATGAGAGAAGCTATGCATGTGAACTGCTTGCTCAGTTGCAGCTCTCCATCCCTCTCGATTCTGGGTAAAAATTATGGTCATCTCTTCATGCTTTTTCTTCCATCAAATTCATAATTACGTTGTTGTTGTTTTAATTAACAGGATCTATGCACACACCCTGTTGTCTAATCATCCTCGATGGCTAAACTTCGCTAGTTGCTCCGAACTGAATATCCGAGAAGTTTGTATTATGTTATAATACTGTCGATCTCACTTAATTTAGAACCAATATTTGATTCCTCATTTTTCTATCAGGATACAGTCGGGACAAAGGTATTAATACCCATACCAGGTGGCTTGATAGAGCTATTTGTTGCCAAACAGGTACAGACAATTATTGTTTCTTTCAATTCATAGAAAAAAAATCTAAACGTTTATATCTTAAATATTACAAATTTCAGGTGCCTGAAGATCCGCAGATTGTAGAGTTCATCACAGCACATTGTACTAGTGTTGTATCAATGGAGGGTGCATCTTCTGATGCACCAGGCTTGGGTAATTTCTCCATGACGAATACGGAAGAAGAATTGGAAAATATGAAGCTCCAACAACACGATCTGTTTCTCCCAACAAGGCACAGTAGCAGTGGGCTTCTGCAGGAGGTGGAGAATGATGCTTCGGAGATCTCTATCATGGATTTGGACAACACGCACATTGAATTTGTGGAGCCACTTCCAAATATGAAGCTGCAAGGAATTAATAGTGGGAGTGATAAGGATGTGCTGAGGCGAGGGGGGAGATTGGGATCGGTGTCGGAGAATGAGGGTGAGGAGCAAGAGAATGAGAAGAAGCCTCAGTCCAAGAATTTGGTTGCTGAGAGGAGGAGAAGGAAGAAGCTTAATGATCATCTTTATGCTCTTCGGGCATTGGTTCCACGCATATCCAAGGTTAGTTGACACCTGCATGCATATTTCAGTAATAATAGGTTTCAAGTGTTAGAAAAAGGCAGATAGATGTTAATATATAATTTCAGCTGGATAGGGCATCGATCATTGGGGATGCGATCGAGTTTATAAAGGATATGGAGAATCAACAAAAGGTGCTTCAAGATGAATTGGAGGAGCTGTCTGATGTTGAGGATCATCATGGAACCGCCACCACCATTAATCAAGGATCCAAGAGAAAATTCTGTAATGGCAACATAGACCATCAACCCATGATGAACCCTCACCGACCACCTTATTCAGAACTACTACCCACCGAACGCACTGAGCATAACAAGCCACAGCAAATGGAGGTACGTACGTAAAGAAGATTGAGAGGATATGTTCATGAATGGCCTAACTGCATGCTTTGATGATGATGATGAATGCGCAGCCTCAGGTGGAAGTTAATCAGATTGATGGAAAGGAGTTTTTCGTGAAGGTGTTTTGCGAACACAAGGCAGGTGGCTTTGTGAGGCTGATGGAGGCCTTAGATTCCATTGGTCTGGAAGTTAAGAATGCAAACATTACCAGCTTCAGGAGCCTTGTTTCTAGCATTTTTACTGTAGAGGTATTTCCAAAATCCCATTAGATACATACATAATACGAAAAAGTTGTATCAATATTTATATATAATTTGCAGAAAAAGGACAGCGACCTGATCCAAGCTGATCATGTCAAAGACTCCCTTCTGGAGGTTACTCGCAACGTCCCTCCTGGTGGAGAAGAAGCAGTTGCATGGCCGACGAGAGGAGGAGGAGGAAGTGATGTGAATACTAGTGGTGGCGAACTCCTCTTAGCCGACCCAAACCACCGTTACCACTACCCTATCCTCCACAACCATCCTATATATTAAGCCTTATGTTTCATAAGACTACACAACTCCACTTGATGCTGTTGCAGATGGGAATAATAACTGGAGCACACTATTGGCCCATGCAATTAGTCATAAAATAAAAGCATTCATAGTTAGCAACATAGTTTTTTCATTTTCTTTTAATAATAACTCGATATGATATATTGTGAACGGACTTCTCATAGATTATATTTTTTCCTTATTAAACAATGGTGAAGCTTCTTTACTTAGCAAGTCGCCAAAACTTACTCATTTCTATTAATTTCACATTTACATTTATAATTTTGTCTTAGATATATTTTATATAGTGAAATTTACACGAAAATAAAATATTATATGAATATAAATTTTGCACATATTAAATTTTTTTATTACAAATTAAATAGATTTTTTGGCCCAAATTAAATAGGTTAATTAAACATACATTTCGTCTATTACATATAACAATTTAAACAAAATAATAATTGAACACAAACGACATCACCTACATTAATTTTCACATTTTAAATATAAATTTTTCATCTTTTTAATATTTTTACAGAATTATATGATGCCCATAGAAGTCATAAAATTGTAAATATTAAGTAAACAGTATTATATTAAAATTGATGTATTTTAAAAAACAACTATCATATATTCAAGGAGTCGTCATATTTAAATAAACAAATATAATATTGTCTATATAATTGAAATATAAGATATTGTTTCTATTACTAAAATGAACTCTAATGATTAACATATGATAAATATAGAAGTCATAGAATCATAAACAACATCGGATTAATTAGCAATGTAATTTTTTTTTTATAACGAAGGATTACTTCATTTCGTACATAAACATTGTTCCCATCAATCAAACTACAATCATCTTGTAAAATAGAAACCAGTGGAAGTGGGGGTTGTGAAACCCAATCATACAATCGCACTCCCAATCTCGACTGATTGACGATCCAGTTAGCTCCTTCATTTGCTGAACGTCGAACCGTTGACCAATATACCAATTCAAAATTTCCTACCAAGTCTAGGATCTTCGAACATATCGATGCACATCTCCAATAATATGCTCTTCCTTGAAGGTGCACTACAAGAAATTTTCTCTACAGCGAGGGTAAATTATCGTTGCCGGAAGCACTGTTGGCGCTGCTAAAACCCATTGCCGATGCTAAGAGTCGTGCCAATAGAACCCGTGGCTAAAGGTATCGACGACGACATTATGCCGCCACTAAAGGTTTGCCGTTGCTGGAATGAATAGTGAATGAATAGTCTGTTTGATCATTAGCATCGCAAATATGCCGACTCTGTTTACGCATAATTACCGTCGACAGGTATTTGAGGGTAATACTGATTTACAGTGTCTACATATGTGAGATGTAGATTGGAGGCATTAGTATCCGCGTATTGTTGTCCCTATTTGTATGATATTGTATCCAACTTATGTGAGGCAATATAGTTTATTCAACCACAACATTTCGTTGAAAGTAATTACGCATACTTAGCGACGGATGCATCCAACCTGTCGATGCTCGTCAACAGTATTAAATATTACCTTGTTAATAATAGTTGATGCTAAAATCGAGTTTCAACTACTGTGAAAGTTGTTGCTATAGACAATGTGTTTGTGTCTGCGTGTTGTCATGGTTAAATGTTATATTAAGCATCAATTACGGATACAATTACAGTCCGTCAGCAATGGTTTGTGTTGATGCAAATGCTAATGTTTCTCTTTTCGAATTGTCGGCCATGCTAATGCTCGTAGCCAAGCATACCCAAACAGAATACATAAACAGACAATACACAAACAAGTAATACACAAACACCTACTTATGTAGAACCATTTCCAACAGATAGGAATTTATACATAGCCAAGCATTTCAAACAAATGTATGGCAACCAAAACACAAACATAGATGACATGTTCACATTTACATCATGTCCAAAATATCCATTTATAATCAGTCAACACCTAGTGTACCACCAGTCACTATAACTACTAAGCAGGAGTACTTACAGCACGTTTCCACGGTTCATGCATTTGGATCTGCAAACATAGAAATAACAGCAATCATGATAGCATCATACTATAGAATATACCCTACAATGACTAAATGGGTGTACACAATGCAATTAAATCAATATTATACGCACCGTTGCCAAACATTGTAATTTTCATGACAGCAATATCACGTTGAAATTATTCCATGCTGGCCTGGAACTCCTTGAGTTGATCACGGAGTGACTCACATTCGGCTGCATTTCTAGCTACCTCCTCCCTTGCCTGCTTTAACTGCTCACTTTCCATCATCCGTGCTGCCTTTGACACCCGACTTCGACGATGCTCAGGTTGGCGAACTTCCTCATACAAGACATCCTTGTCAACAACAGACTCCTCCTCCCCAGTTGCCAACTGGGCAGCCCTTTCCTCCACTTGTTCCTATTTTGCAAACGGTGTGCCAAGAACATAAACGAGCAATCAGATTCAAATGTACAGCACATGTGACTATATGGGTCGGCAGTACTACTTACCAGTATTGATCTGGTTTTATCATCCAGCGGCTGTCCTTTCTTGTCCACACGGTTCTTCTTGAACATATGATACTCCCTCAGATGTTTCCCGTTGTTCTTCTCAATCTGCAAGAGTACCATATACTTGTTCAAGGGTAGCTAACTATTTCTTAAACATAACAATTCAATGTTAGGATTACCTCTTCCTATTCTCTCCTCGCAAATGACGAAGTGCCAGCGGTGTGCCTCATGACTTGGTGAGATTTGTTGGCTTTGTTACGATCACTCTTTAACTTCAAACCATTTGAAGTTACAACCAGTTTACGTTCAAAAAGTGCAGCAGTCATTAACGGTACAATAAAATACAATTGCAATAGGGAGGAAGGCACAAACCTTGAATTCGTCTGAGCTGAACCAGTTAACAAGCCACACCCAATCCTCTTTCACCACGTCAGGAGGAATGTTTTGTATCCTTTCTTCATTCGTAAGGTACTTGTCAAAGTACCTTCTCTTTAGATTCGCCCTGTAGTTTCTGTACTTCTCTTTAAGAGTACAGATGATCAGCTGTTTCAGGTTGTCATCATCCGGTATCACAAACTTCTCCTGCGAGTTTGAACAATACGGAAATGTTAGAACCAGTTCTTACAGCATTTGCAAATAGACATGTGCAATATGTATATCCTAGTTCCATTTACAACTGAGACTTACCGGCACCAGCAAGAGCATCTTCGCTTCATAGTCTATTGGAGACTTAGGAATCTCCTTCCAGTCTTTCACCATGAGAGGTGCATTCGTTCGTTTCCTAACAATGCAGCCACACCAACTTGCAAACATCGAAGCATTGTTACTGCATACTTTACCTCGAGAGTTAAATTTTAGAACCTCCTTTTCGTTGACGCCATTTCTAGACAACCTTATGCATCTAGTTCTCCCTCTACGTAGTCTTTCCAATTGAATAATTACTTCTTCCTCTTCCGCAGCTGACACGTAAATCAGATATCGATTAGATAACCAAGTTGTACAAATGCATGCTTAATAGTATAGGACAAATTAGAAGTTATTACCTATTTGGCTACCTGGTGGTTCCTCCACATAGCGGTCCTCCGACTGGATTTCCTCTTAAGTAGTCACCTCCAAAGGAGGTTCGACAGGCGGAGGGACTGCAGGGATGTTCTCCACAGGCCGAGGGACTGTAGGGATGTTCTCCACAGGCAGAGGGACTGCAGGGCAGTTCTCCACAGGCGTAACCCCTATAGCAATGTGTAGTGTGTTAGTTACCGAGCACCAAAAACAGAGGAAATACCTAAGTACAAGACGTAGTAGTGAAAAAAACAACTTACTTGGGGCAGCCCTGTTTATCTTCCTTGGGGATCTACGGATGGGTAGCTTTGAAGCTACGGTTTTTCCGGCGACCATTCTCCGAGTACCCACCATACTAAGAATATATTGTTAAACACAGTAGCATAACTTGAAATTTGCGCAAGTTTCTGGTGTAAAGTTTCCATCTTTAACAGCACAAGTTTTATTTTCAGCATAACCACCCTTACTGAGCATTCCGTGACATGGTGCACATAAAAGAATAACAACGACATGCATGAACCTACGACTTCTTAGTAACTTGTTAATCGGCCATGGATCATCGACAGAGGTGAATCTTCGCTTCCAAGTAATGTCTTTTAAAATGAAAAACGTGTATAAAATGGTCGAAAATAGACGAGATCCAGGGGGAAAGGACAGTAAACATGTAAGAGTCGTGCGACATAGACGAACAAAGGCTTTGGTGAACCATACCTTGCTCCACCATACTTGCGCGCCACATAACAGAATCATCCAATAGGAAATTAGAACCATACCTTGCTGAGGGAAAGTTAGAAGATCGTCCTGCACAGATGGAAGTGAAGCCTGGAGCAGTGGATGGAGGGAAACTTGCAGAGTGTTCTAGCAGACCCAAATGCAGTGAAAATTAGGCGCGGGAAGAAGAAGAGAAGTCCATGGAAACAAGAAAGGACTGAGGCGTCAAATCTGTCTGTATGTGATGATGAAACCTACTGCCTCGTGTAGGAACCAAGGCGTTGTAGCTGTTTGAACCGAGGAGATGCTTCAGCTTCGTCCTAATCCGTAGCAGCTGTTCATCTGAGGCCAGACTCTACGCAATTGGGTCGTCTCATTGGATTGGCCCGGTCGAAAATGTGATGGACAAGGCCGTGTTTGACATGGATTGGCCCGTGTATGCAAGGCCCGTTCCAGTGTGCATCTTATGTATACATCTAACATTATAATACTATACTTTATACAAATGTCTACAAAATTATACAACTCCTCTTAATTATTTATAATGAAAAATATACTTATTATTTATATTTCCTAATGACATCATATGTATAATAACATCATTTGTATAACAACTCCTCTTAATCATTATAAATTATTATATACTTATCTTATAGCACAATATTTCTACATTATTTTATAAAATCAAGACATATGTATCCTTATGTATTAGCTGATGTATCCTTATTCATTTTATGTTTCAAATACAACTTTGTTATGTGATAGTCTAGTTGATGTGTCAAAGTGTACTATTGTTTTACTTTAGACAAATGTATAGAATTGTATAGAAATGTATACAAATTTATACAAGTGGCTACAAATTTAATATCAACTTATATAAATTTTACTTACTTTGTTGAAAAATATAACTTTCAAAAGTGTATGGTGTTATTAATAGATGAAATAAATTTCTAGTACAGATTCCAAGTACAGATTCCAGCTTCCAAATGCAGTTTCGACTTACAACAACAGCATGACCAACACTTACAGCACACACGTACAGCACAACCAGCTACACAGCACAACTAGATGAGCTACACAACACTTATAGGAAATACTGATATTTCAACACAACAACTAGTTAACCAAACAATCTAAATACTGAACAATCTCAGTATGCAGCACTCAATTCGGACAGAACATACAAATCTGTAAGAAATACAGCTCAGTATTGAACAATCTCAGTCGAACCATCTCATTTCGGACAGAACATACACATTTGGACAGAATAACAGCTCAATATTGAACAATCTCAGTAAAACCATCTCATTTCGGACAGAACATACACATTTGGACAGAATAACAACTCAATATTGAACAATCTCAGTAAAACCATCTCAATTCGGTCGATCCATACAAATCTGGACAGAATCTGGACAGAACATACAAATCAGTAAAACCATCTCAAATCTGGACAGAACATACACATTTGAACAAATTAAACAATTCTCACATTGACAGAATCTACGATCCTCACTATTGAACAATGACAGAATTAAATTCCTAACTATTGAACAATTACCTTAAGAAACATACAAATACTCTTCTATTGCACACGAAGTTACGATGCAGCATCATTATCATCGTCATCCTCATCCATTTCACCCTCAAGGCCGTCCTCGTCATCGAACAAATCGTCCTCAAATTCTGTATCTGTGTCACTGTCTATTCCATCATCAGTAATGTCCTCCTCATCTGGCTCAAGAACATCTATGTCATCAAGGCCTTCAGTTGCTTCTGTCACGGCTTCTGTGGTCATCTCCGGGGGGCATCTGCAACAGATATTTCGAGAGCCTCAATGTCATTTCTACACCAATCAACCACATCATCGACATGAACTACATTCGGTACATCAACAACCAGGGCTGATGTTTCCTGATATGGCTCCACTGACTCCCCAGTCATTTGACCCCCAATCACAAATCGTTTTTTGGACTCTGCCCTCAGCGCAGTGCTCCAATCAGGGTTAATGTTTTCCTGTAAGTAGTAAACTTGGGACGCTTGAGCTGCAAGTACGAATGGCTCATCGGTTGATAAAATTTTTTTGGTACTGACACACACAAATCCGTACTCATCAATTTTCATCCCATTGAAGGATGAAAGTACGTTGTACCAATCGCATTTGAACCACACAACCGATAGGTTACCAAGGTACTGCAGCTCAACCACCTCCCTCAACACTCCGTAATAATCAATTGCACATTCAATGGGGTTGTTATTGGATGTACTCGCGTAGCACGTTGTGTCAGCTTTGCACAACACACCGCTGTTGTCAAAACTCCTCATTACAGACCACTCTTTGGTGTGGAAGATGAACCCATTTTCTTTATAACCAGTATATGTCTTAGCTCCATATAACGGTCCTCGTGCCAAAGCCTTGAGTTGGCGACCTCTCTAATCCTCAGCCGATACAACTATTCGACCAACTTGAGAATGCAAATACTCCAAACGTCAATAACGTTGACATTAAAAGGAATACCCATTCCTATCCGTGTCATAGTGTCATACCCTGCCCTCCAACCATGGTATGAATGTTCTATTGTGCATGACATCGATGTTCCGCCTACTCACCCGTGCGCCTAGTAGTTGCCTCTTGTGTTCACTACGTACATGAACAAGACAACCAATCTGATTGTTAGATGTAATGCTGTTAAAAGTTTGAGAATAAACATAACAGTAAAGGTGAATGCAATACTCGATGAATGGTTTCACTTCTTCAGACTGATTAAGGACGTACAAGTGGCACTGCTCCCATTCTGTGTTTGACAGTTCACGGACAATTGCACGACCTATTGGAGCTCCTACCGGCTGGAAGATCGATAACCCATCTGCCGCCCTTGGAGTTACCTCAGTTACTATAACTGACTCATGTCTTGTAAATTTGGTCTCAATGTCATGGAGATATCTAGAACAAAATGTCAAACACTCCAGAGCAATATAACCCTCCGCTATTGACCCTTCCGGACGACTACGATTATGCACAAACGACTTCATTATCCCCATTATCCTACAATAAGAACATATTATTAGTGAGACACCTCTTCTGTCAAAGGCATACTTCATAAAAGAGTGAAAAAACTTACCTTTCGATTGAATACATCCAACGATATTGCACTGGCCCAACTATTTTTGCTTCCTCTGCTAGATTGATGATAAGATGAACTGTAATATTGAAGAAACTTGGTGGGAAGATTCTCTCTAGATTGCACATTGTCATGGGTAATTGCGACTCCACCTTCAACAGATCCGACGGGTGCAACTCCTTAGAGCATAGAATCCTGAATGTGTTAGTCATGTCTATCACAGCTTTGCATACATGTTTGGGGAGTAATCCTTTAATAGCCACAGATAGGATACGTTGCATGAGAACATGGTAGTCATGACTTTTCAACCCAATCAATTTTCTGTCTTTCACCTTAACGCAACGTGAAATGTTTGATGAATAACCGCTAGGAAGTCTCAAGTTCTAAAGAAACTCACACAGTTTAATCTTCTGTTCCTTTGATAGGGAAAAGCAAGCTGGTGGTAAGACCAATTTTGTTCCTCTACGGACTGGATGCAAGCTCGTTCTTATGCCTAAGGCCTGTAAGTCGAGCCGAGCATTAAGGTTGTCATTCATTTTATCGGCAACACCCAATAACATCCCAATGAGGTTATCACACACGTTTTTATCAATGTGCATCACATCCAAATTGTGAGGGATTAAGAGGTGCTGCCAATAAGGTAGTTGGTAGAATATGCTTCTTTTCTTTTCCCAATTTCCAGTAGTTGAGTCTATTCCAACCTGAATGGGCGGTTGAGTCTTACCAAACATGATTGGATCAAGATTCTATAGCACATGTAACACTTCCCCCCGATAGTCTTTGTGGGGCCATCCGTAACTCTCGTTTCCCATCGAATGAACTTTTGTTTCTTCTCCATGGGTGATCGGTGGGGAGGAATCGTCTGTGTCCCATAAAAGAACATTTTCTCCCATTCTTCAATCGACAATAATGGGTGTACATTTGACAGATAGGACATGCCAAATTACCGTAAGTAGCCCAACCAGACAAGTTCGCATAGGCAGAAAGATCATTAATGGTCCAAAGTACAGCTGCGCGCATCTGGAAGTTTTCTTTCTTGTCTGCATCATATGTGATCACACCATTCAACCATAACTCATTCAGCTCTTCGATCAACGGTTGCAGATACACGTCTATGTCATTTACTGGAGCCTTTGGTCCGGGAATCAACATTGATAGCACGTAGTTTGTATCTTTCAAACATACCTCGGGAAGCACATTGTATGGAATAAGATCAACTGGCCACATGCTATATGGGTGACTTTTATCACTGTACGGATCAAACCCATCCGTAGCTAATTTAAGCCTCACATTCCGTGGGTCTTCCCCAAATGCAGGTAGTACGCTGTCAAGTTTCTTGGCTTCGTAGTAGGACTTAGTGACTGTGTTCCCTGGTGGCAATACTTTACTTAGCATGCGAAGTAGCTCATCAACGAACTTGTTTGAAACCTTGTAGAGTGCCTTGAGATGCAACAATTCAACTAAAAAGGACATCTTCGTGTAGGAGACAGAACTGGGATATAAGCTCTTTTCACAATCTTCTAATAGCTTATAAAATGTCCTAGTATCAGCGTTTGGTTCCTCGCCTTCGTCCACCCTCATACCACCGAACCCATCATGCACCATATACTCCATTTCCCCACGAGAGGATGAATTCCTACCATTACCGATCACATCTTCGAATTCCTCCCCATGATCCACCCATGTAGTATAAGTTCGCAATATTCCCCATTTTTCAAGATGGAGCTTAACATTAGTTCTCCCCATTAAGAAAGCACCAACACAGTTATTGCAAGGACAGTAAATCTTACCATCCCAACTGGAATGAGAGTAGGCAAAGTCGAGAAACGAAGCGACCCCTTCCTTATATTCCCCACTTTGCCGAGGTTTGGTCATCCAACTCTTATCCATCGCACTTCTATTTCTGCAAAGAAATATCAATCCAACTCTTTGGGATTAAAAAGACAGCACGGCAGTTTAGTAACATGCAGTACATGAAGTAGCATCATCAGTTGTTGACAGTTATCCAGACCATTTGTAAAAGTTCATATATGCATTTTCGTTTATGTGTGGATCGAACCAAACGGAACCAGAGAGCTGTCCGTTGGAACCGTACGAGCTGCAGCTAGCTTAATTGCTAGTTAATTAGTTGTTATACACAACAGTAGAACACCTTCGATCGACTTGTCCAATTTTATCAGCACAGTTGTTACTTGTCTGTAGCAGCACGTTTTTTGGGGCTAAACAGTACAACTCATGACAATTCAATTCGCACAATTAAGCTCATGACCGTTGGCTATATATAACACACAATTAAGCTCATGGAAATTCAATTCGCAATTATAAGAAGCCACATTCGACTACTCATACCAGCCTACCTGAGGATAAATGCTTGTCGCGGGATACTGCAGCAAATGACTTCACGATTGATCGGCACCAGCTGGGTTGCTTCCTGGAATGTCTGCGCGCAACCTACGTGCGTCCTAGGAGTCGATCTGAAAGGGAATCCGTTCTTGGCAACGGTCGTTGATGGACTGACGAAGGCTCTGGTCTGCACATGGGAGTTTTGAACTGTACTGGAAAAAACGGTCTGTTCTGTTATAATTGCGGGTATAGAGTTTAGCAACGGCAATACATATATTACCAATGAAGTTATGCCGATACTGTTTACCCATTTATTACATCAATTAATTTTGAAAGTAAACATACTGTTTTGCAATACCAACATATTCCGTTACTGAATATAACTATTAACCTCGGTTGAGTTTTTGACACATGGATTTGATCGGCACAGACATATTGCGACGACAAACGTCAAAACTAAAGGATTGTTTGTGCTACGACAAATGTGTTGACACTAAAACGTGTCTACTGAGACGTATTAAAATGCCGTCACTTATACACTGTTTTACCAACCCACTCCTTGTGTCGACAAATTAATTTCGTGGATGTTGATACAGATTCTTGTGGTGGTGGTCCATGATCCTTCTAGAATCCGACTAATATGACGTTCCTCCATTGGTGTTCGCTCGCCAACCACGCCCCTAGTAGAACCGCTTCGCCTTCCAATACATCAACATTCCGTCCTCTTTGGCGTCTACTTGTTCCGCCCATTAGATCACCCACCTCATCTCGCGCAAGAACTCCAACTCAACTCATCCCCGTTCGTCTACACCATGATGCGTCACAGTTTATTTTCACATACCCCGGGTTCGGTCTCCTCCATTTTTGGGGTGCCCTCTGCATCTCTGTCGGACTCCCAATTGGTTGTGCACACTTATACTCCTCATATCCCCTCTTAGTACATTTATTCGACTCCCGTGTGCTCGGTTGCTTTTGTTCGAACGCCATTATGCACCTTGCTTTCCATTTAGTTCAGCATGTATAGAGGCACAACCACCACCGTTTGTTTCGCAGCTCGCTATTCACATTCGGTTCATCTCGTCTCCCTCTAATCCGCTCACCCATCGTCATTGATTCATTAGTTGCTATATCCGACGCCATCAATCCCATCCATACACCTTTCGCCCATCCACACTTGAATATCAAGTGTGTTCAACGTCCTACAGTTCACCACATATCGGGCATCTTGGGTCTACATTCATCCCCCGTCTCCTCAAGTTATCCATCACCGACAACAAATTAGTAAGTAGCCTCTATATAAAGGACTTGACCTTCAGAAGTAAGTTTGTGCCCCATGTTAGGAACTTAAACATAAACGGATAAATCAAAGAAATAAGAAGAACAATGTTTACTTGCAGCCGACGACACTAATTCAATTCATCTAAGCTTAAGTTTCATGTGTTACAACCTACAACTATATGTAGGGTTTAACTCTTGAGATATTACAATCTAGTCCCCACTTACTAATTCTAGAATAATCCCTAAACATTCATATGTAATTATACATATATCCTAACATTCTCCCATGAAGATCAGCATGAATGAACTTCTTGAATTCTCGAAAAATAGACAGCCATTGCTCTTCACCATCTTTGTCAATCCTGACAATCGAAACTCAGTTGATAGCCAACACCTGATTGATAGTCCCCATCTAATACCTTTTTGCTAAATAACACTTACTTGACAACCATCTGATTGTTATTAAACTATGCACAACAATCTAGATTCATCCATAATCATTAACCAAATCCTTTTTAGTATACTCATCAGCTAAACTTCAGCAGTCTTTTCATCAGATGTATATATGAGATCTTTTTCGAACATGACTGAATTATATTAAATGATTAACACTTATCCCATCAACCTAACACATATATATCATACGCACACAAATCAATCAGAGCATACACATATTCACATATCTAGTCACAGTTCCTTATCAATCAATCTGAATTACATCCAAACAGTTGATCTCTTTAACTGTTTTATGATGAGTATTTTCATCTAATCACAGTCTTCATACAAGGTAAATATTCGGAAAAGCATATCTGATTCATCCTTTTTCTTCTTTTCTGATCTTTCCATTTCAGATCTTTTGATATTTTCATAATTTTTCTTCTCTTGACAGAAGGAGCCCTTATCTTACCAACATAGCTTGAGGGTTTCTGTCCTCATCTTGCCTTCCTCAAGAGTAACCCTGTAAAAAAAACTATGTTTCATTTTATCCTTCATTGATCTTTTGAAAATATGAAAAACAGACATGCCAACCATGTTTACCCTTGAATGACACTGAGTGTAGATTCTACACCACACATAAAATAGAAAAAACAACTCAGTGCAAGATCATTCAGACCAATGATACGCAACATAGACAAACATATACGAATTTTGTGAATGCGCGAAACTGATTTATATGATATGAATTGTATGTGAAAAGAATAGGACAAGACACTCAATCATGGAGACATACTCAATCAAACTGAAAAAGCTCACATATATATATCTAAAAAAAAACAGAGAAGTACAAACATCAAGTAACTAAAAACATTTGTAATGATAAAGACTACTCTTGACAAAACTGACATGCCTTTAATAACTACCATTCATGATCATCAGATATATGGTTTTCAACAGAAATTATTCTTCAACTTTAGGAGTCTCCTGAATCGTTACAGTGTCAGCATCTTCCAACTCAACCACAGAGAAAACTCCAAGTTTTTTCCTGCAAGAAGCAAATTGTTTTTCTGTCAATGGTTTTGTTAAAACATTTGCTACCTGATTACTAGACAGAACAAAATTGACTAACACATGACCAGATTTCACCTTTTCCCTGATAAAGAAAAGATCAATTTCAACATGTTTCATTTTGGAATGTTGAGTAGGATTTTCAGACAAAGATATCGCACTTGTACTATCTGTCCATACCACATGTACCGAAGACAATTGAAGACCCATTTCCATTATCAGGGACTTAACCCACATGATTTCACATATTGTATTAGCAATAACTCTAAACTCAGCTTCAACACTAGAACGTGCCACCACTGATTGGGTTTTTGAATTCCAAAGAATCAGATTGTCATTGAGCAACAGATAATGTCCAGAAATCGATTTTCTTTCAGAGATATCTCCTCCCCAGTCTGTTAGGATTAAAAGAACATGAAGTCGTGAAGGAGATGAATAAGAAAAACATCTAACTCCATTATTGAGAACTTGTTCTTTAGTACATAGAGAACTAGATATATATAGTATAGATATAACTATCTATATATATTTATTCTATCTATAAATATACTCATACTATCTATCTAACTATATATATAATAAACTAAATATAAAAGGATAAACTAACTAATATAGATAAACTAAAGATAAAGATTAATCTAGACTACATAATACTCTAACATTCACCCATGTTCTTTGTTTTTCTTGAAATTTGCTGAATTGGTCCCCAAATTTTCAATGCTTCTTCGCTTGTGTCGGATCCCAAATCCAATCTCGATCAAATCCCCAATCGAATTGAACTCGCACATCTGCATCATTGGTGAGATACTACACATTCGAATACTAGTTTTTCAAGCTAAGATCCAGATGAAAACGAAAAAGAAAAAAGGAAAAAACTCGGTCATGCCATCGCGGTGCCATCTCGGTCATCTCGTCGTGGTCATGCCGTAGTAGCTAACAAACTAACCTAAAATCTGAATTAAAGCATTCCAATATTCTATTGAATCCATTGTAAATCATCAAAAAACTTGAAGACGTGAAGAAGATGATTAAGAAAAGCATCTGACTCCATTATTGAGAAATTTGTTATTTAGTACATTGAGAACTAGGTATATATATAGTATAGAGATAACTATCTATCTATATATATATTCTATCTATAAAGATACTCATACTATCTATCTAACTATATATATAATAAACTAAATCTAAAAGGATAAACTAACTAATATAGATAAACTAAAGATAAAGACTAATCTAGACTACATAATACTCTAACACAGTCTGCATCAGAGTAAGAAACTAAAGATATTCGCTGCATAGGAAAAGGGTTAGACCTGAACATCAAACCATGTTCTATACTCCCTTTTAAGTATCTAACAATATGTAACACTTCTTGCCAATTACTGATACTTGGTCTTTGCATATACTGACTGAGTTTGTTGACAGAGAACTGAATATCTGGCCTTGTAATGCAAATATGCTGAAGTGCTACAATAGTACTGCGAAACAGATGATCATCTTCAAACAATTCAGTACAATTAATCATACCTGACTTGGTTTGACAAGTTCCAGTCATCGGTGTAGGAACGCTTGAAGCTTTGGTGAGACAAAGCTTCTCAATTAGCTCCTGAATATAGTTTCTCTGATTTAACAATAAATAATTGTCAGATGCAGTAACTTCCATACCAAGAAAATAGTTCAAACTTCCTAAATTCTTTAACTGAAACTCCTGATTAATTGAATGAATGACTTCAGAAATAACAGAAGAATAATTTCCTATAACAACAATATCATCAACATAAACCAATAGAAACACAGAAAACCCTTTGTCCCGTTTGATAAACAAACAACTATCTGCAACAGATGCACAAAACTGACGTTTATGAATAAGAAAAGCCTTTGATTTTTTAAACCAAGAATGATGTGCTTGGTTAAGGCCATACAACGCCTTTTTTCAGTTTGCAAACTAAATGAGAATGAGAATTAGAAGAATACATTTGCTCAAATCCTAGAGGTTGAATCATAAATACCTCTTCTGTCAAATCCCAATGTAAGAAAGCATTATTAACATCAATTTTCCTAAGACTCCATTTATGAGATAATGCAATAGACAATACAATTCTAACCGTGGCTGACTTCACAACTGGACTAAAGGTATCTTGGAAATCAAAACCTGCTTTATGAGAGAATCCTTTAGCAACCAGTCTGGCTTTATATCTCGCAACAGACCCATCAGCATTCTTTTTTATTTTAAAAATCCAATTGCAACCTATAGGAATCCTTCCAGAAGGAAGAGGAACAAGAGTTCAGGTATTGTTAGCATAAAGAGAAGACGGTTCTTCATTTATAACATTTTTCCAATGTGGATTGAGTATACTCTGATGAATCAATTTCGGTTCAAAATCACTGAGATCTGCAAAATTGTCATTAGTAGTCAGAAGAGCCAGAAGAGATCTGGTTTTAGATCTTGTTTGTATAGAATGCCTATTAATCGAAACTTCATTATTACGTCAACAATAGTAGTTGCTTCAGGAACTAACATTGATCCTTGTAATCTGCAAGATATAGGGGAAGGAATTACCAGAGCATCAGCACCGGAAGTGACATTAGGTAAAGATGATTCTAAAATAGAAGTTGGACAAACAGAAGTAACAGGATTAATAACAGAAGTAATAGGATTATAAATCAATATAATATCTAGAATAGCAGTATTATCAGGTAATATAGTAGAAGTAACTAAAGAAGGAGACATATTGATAGGAGAATAAAAATTTAATGCAGGAGCAGAATTATTACCCAAAGAATGAGATGGAAGATCATACATAGAAACAGGATCAGAAAGAGGAAGTAACTCATTATCAGAATCAGAAGAAGTTATAAACTGAGAGTCACATGACAAGAAAAATGGCATGGAAGTATAATTCTGAGTAGGAGAGGAAGAACTTACCTTTAGAATCAGAAAAGCGAAATACGGACTCATGAAAAACCACATTCCTCGTAGTGTACACACGCCTTGATGCTGCAAGTCATTTATATCCATGATATTTGGAGCAATAGACTAGAAAAACACATGGCTCAAATCTGAAAGACAATTTGTGTTTATGAAAAAGACGCAGATCCAAAGCAGATGAAGGTAACCTTGGACAAATCAGATGAAGGTAACCTGTTGATCAAACACACTGAACTGAAAAAGTCATCAGACCAGTAATGTAATGGTACCGAGGCTTGAGCTAGAAGAGTTAATCCTAACTCAACGATATGTCTATGCTTCCTCTCAACTATGCCATTCTGTTCAGAAGAGTAAGCACAAGTAACACGATGAGGTTGATACGTGGATAAAAACTTAAACTCACCTCCCCCATCAGACTGGACTGCCTTAAGCTTGTATACAGTTGTTTCTCAGCTAACTTGTGAAACTCAGCAAATAACCGATCTGCATCACTTTTTTCTGCATAAAATATATCCAAGTGTACATACTGTATGCATCTACGATACTAAGATAATAATGATGACCATTAGAAGAGCATGCAGTAGGACCCTACACATCAATTTGAACTAATTCAAGGGGATGAGAATAGACAGTAGGAGAAGAATGATACAGTTTATTTTTGCTTTTGCCATCTGCACAAGCTATACACTGATTGGTGTTATGAGGTGTTGGAAGATTATGAATTCGCAATTTTTTTTGAAGAATCTTATTAGACGAGTGACCAAGTCTCATGTGCCAAGTTGAGGATGAGTCTTTAGAATTCAACTTAGAAACAAAACACAAAAACTCACCATCATCAATAGCATGAGGTTGAGCAATATGTTTATTACCTTGTACATCTTCAACTGACTGCGAAGAGGATTTGAAAAAACAGCTGAATCATGCATATCTAAACAATCAATGTCTTCTGATTTTATTATCGAATCTGTGACAGGAGATTGCAGTGACGAACAAGAAAGAGATGTTTTATGAAGAGAATCTTCATTATTACCAGTCATCGATGAATTACAACACTCAACACAACTGTTGACAACCATATTCCTAGACTCAGACCTGTAAGTATCACTAGAATGAATTACAGGCTTATTACTACTTAATTTTGTCATATCAAGTTTATACAACCCAGAGCATTCATATCCTTGGAGCAGCACTGAATGAGTAGAAGCATCACGAACCACATAGTGATTTGCATGAAATTCAAAGTAGACATGATTATTCTTTGCGAACTGAGACACATAAAGTAGATTTTTTGTCACATTTGGAGTATAAAGCATATTATGTAATCTCAACATTCTAGAATCAGTTGGAATTAACGCTGAGCCTATGGCATAAATATTCAAAGAAGATCCATTATCAACCATTACTTTACCATGCCCAGTATAAGGTACGCAGGTATGCTGTCCGACTGGAGATGCATTAGTCGGATGATTTGTGGCACCTGAATCTGGAAACCATTTTGTATTTGCTTGAACTATCAGAGTAACAGAGGCAATGTTTGCTTGAGGAGCTGCTAAAGGATTGAATTGCATCAGACCTGAAGGAGAGTACATATATGGTTGACACTGATTCGGTGCTTGAAACTTATTCGGTGCTTGAAACAGATGCTAGGACTGGTTCAGTTCTTGAAATTGATTCGGTGCTTGAAATTTATGAAACTAATTTGGTGCTTGAAACTGCTGTTATTGTTGGGGATATGATTGGTGTGGTAGATTAGATCCTGCTGAGGCATCTTCCCATTGAGCAGAACACAGATTGACACTTGCAGAATTAAGATTGTTTGGATTAGTAACACCTGTAAAGTTTACATCGAACCTCTGGTAACACCTGTGAAACAAATGACCAAACTTACCACACAATTGGCATTGTGGTTTGTTGTTTCCATAACCTATGCCACAACCTCTACCACGAAAATATTGGGGAGATTGTTGATGTTGAACAGCAGTGGAATTGACAAAGGATATATTCGGACCTTCATTGACAGGTGTTGGTAAAATTCCATCAGATGATCTGCCTCGATTATTAGTCATAGACTGATTAGTCTTAGACATAGCTGACTCCATCTCATCCTTCTTTCCACCAGAACCTCGATTTATAGCCATATGCGCAGACAAATCAGAATCAAACAACAAATCATTCTGCCTAGCTTCCACATCTAACAGGACAGAACTCACCGAGGCAATATCATAACGATTACGACTTGCATGAATAACAGAAACTATACTGTCATACTATCCTTTGACTCCATTAAGAATGATTGATATTTGTTGCATTGATTTAATTGGATGACCACAAGAGGCTAAGTTATCACAAGCAGTTTGAATTGTTGTCAAGTAATCACGCATTGATTGATGAGGTAGTTTACGAACCTTCAGTTGATCATACAAATGCATGATCCTTATTGTTGATGATGCAGAAAAATCTCTGTGAAGCTTCTGCCATATTGATGCAGCGGTCATGTATCCTATGAAACCTCTGTTGACTTGTGAAGACACTGAGGCGAGCAACCAGGAAGCTAGTGAACTATCCTTTTGAACATATTTCTGGTATTCTGGATTCGGTTCATCATCTCCATTTGGTCCAGGAATTCAAGCTGGAATTGTGACATTACCATAAAGATGACTTTCCAGATTTTATCCTCTTACAGATAGCAAATGATTGGAAATTTTGCTCGCCAATCAGCTATGAGACTTTCTTGTTGAAGAATGCAGCAGAAATTTTTTCCATGGAGTCGAAGAGATTGATCACTTCAATCGATCAGCAGACACCGTAATTGCATTTGAACCGACTTGAGCAGAATCGTTCTTGCTCTGATACAATGATAGGAACTTAAACATAAACAGAAAAATCCAACAAATAAGAAGAACAAGGCTTACTTGCAGCCGACGGCACTAATTCAATTCATCCAAGTTTAAGTTTCATGTTACAACCTACGGCTATATGTAGGGTTTAAGTCTTGAGATATTACAATCTAGTCCTCACTTACTAATTCTAGAATATTGCAGAATAATCCCTAAACATTCATATGTAATTATACATATATCCTAACACCCAACACTTCCCTCCATATGGTTATGGGTCTATTTCCATATTGCCCCGACCCGATTAATCTGCCTGATGCTTCCTCTCTTAGTCGATGATAGACAGTTTTGACTGATACCTTCCCGTCATCCGTGTATGGCCAAATGACATTGTCCGGTTCGGCTCTCGCAGGTAATGAATATCTAGTATATGGGCTGCATCATGTGGTGTCGCTATGAAACGAATTAGCTCTTCGTTCCACTTACCCTATCTCGGTCGATAAGGGCTGCCACCTTCAAGTCTGGGTTGTCGCTCCAGACGGTGGTCATGTCGTGTAACAAACCCAGTTTTGTTTGGATCCATGGGTCCCGTCCAATGTTGATTGTCTCACCCATACCTTATCAATGTGTCCTGCCCTTGTAGCATGCTAGCCCATCCCCATGATGCTCATCCACCTCTCCCGACTTCTCTATATGTCGTTCTAGGGAAGTATAGAACTTTGAGTACCTTAACCGATAGAGCATTTGGCTCCCTATTGATTCGCTCTGCCATCTTAGTCAACATGGATTTGTTAAAAGTATTCAACTCCCGAAAGACTAGGCCTCCATCTTCCTTTGATTTTGTCAAGTCTTCCCATTTCATCCATTGAATCTTTCTTTTTTCATCGTTCTTCCCCACCAAAACCCGGCAATCAACGCATTGTCTCATTACACCATGTCTTTGGGAGTTTGAAGATGCTCATCACATATTTCGGTATGACTGTGATCACCGCCTTCATAAGCACTTCCTTACCCGCCTGATTAAGGGTCTTTGTACGCCATCCATCTAGTTTATCCTGAATTCTTGTATTGAGATACACTAGAGCTTCCCGTTTAGATCTCCCCCATGCTGCCGGTAATCCGAGGTATTTCCCTGGGTTACTATGTCTTGGTATCCCAAGCGCTTCCTCGATTTCTCTACAACTGGTCACGTCCGCCTCCTGATTGAGAGTAAGGCTTGATTTTGCCTCATTCAAATTCTGTGCCGAGCACCTACAGTATTTTGTGATTACCTCCTTCAATCGGGTTGCATTGCCTTAGTCCTCTGGTAGGTGTTATGTACTTAGTTCTCTCCCCGTTCACTAAGACTCGGTAGATCGGTGTTGTTATACACAATCGCATCCACTCGATTCATTTCTCCCCAAACCCCCTCTTCTCTAGACTCCGAAGCAGGAATTCCCATTTGACACGATCTTACGCTTTTTGCATGTTTAATTTCAGCGCGCATTCCACATTATTTGTCGGCCTTCGAACTCTCAAGTGGTGGAAAACCTCATGCGCCACCATAATGTTATCCTGTATGAGTTTACCAACAACAAAAGCACTTTGAAACGGTGTTATCAAGTCAGATCGATACTTTTTAACCCTGTTCACAAGAACTTTTGATATCACCTTGTACGAGAAATTACAGAGACAAATAGTTGTATAATCAGAAGCACAGTTTGGGGTTGGTATTTTGGGGATGAGGGTTATATCTGTATGGGTAAGAGAGTTAGGGAACATACTGTTTCAAGGAAGGATTTGACCGCAGTGAAGACATCTGCACCCACGACCCCCCAACTCCTTTGATAGAATACCCCCGAAAACCCATCTGGACCCGGCGCCCTCAACCCACCCATCTGAAATACCGCCGTTTTGACCTCTTCCAAGGTTACCTCCCTACTAAGATTATCATTTATCTCCTCCGTTATCTGATTTGGGACACACTATAGGATCTCGTCATCTGCATCCATGTATCAAAATATGATATAATAAATTCTTCTATACAGTGCTATCAACATCATAATATATTTATACTAAATACACGTATTTAGTGACAACAAATCCACCATTAAAAGTACTTGATACTATCAAGTGAATGTTGCTTCTAAGCACGTCTATAGTGGTAACAAGTCCACACTTGTTAATATCAGTTTATACCGCGACTAAACACAAGTTTTTTATGGCAACAATCGCTAATCATTGCTAAATACAATTTGTTGTTGTGTGTTTCTATTAATGATCTAGTTATTGTTATATGATATGAAATACACAATACATTTTAAAAATACATAATATATTATTTATCAAAGTATATTTATACATCTTAATAAAAATCCAAAATAAGTTTGAATCAGATGAAGACCTAAGGGTTTTAGAAATAGATATCCAATAACTGTCCCGCGTATATGCCTTCACTAGCAGTAAATACAACCACTTCAAACATCTCTGATACCCTCTCCAAAAATTCCTTCAAGAAAGGCGTTGGCGTACATAAATAGTGTGTTCTTCCATGTTGAAGAAGATTTTGAAGATGAAATCAGCATCATCGCAGGGTTGTGGGGTAGAATTGACGACAGTCTCTGTTCAAAATAAAAGTCATTAATACCACTGATCAAACTAATAAAACTCATTAACACCACTGATCAACCAATTAGGGACCTACCCATAAAGAAAATGGCATATACTAAGTTGTGATCTACAAGCATGATTCTTTTCTCAGATGAGACAATATTATAGTAGATAATCCAAATGCAACTCTTGCAGCACCATGAAGCATATCTTCTAAAAAATAACAGTTCATGGTAGAAAGAAACAAAAGCGCTATCACTACTGATTCAAAATAATATTAATAATAATAATATTTAGTCAAGTAAGTGGAATGCACTAGAAAACAGATCTATCACTAAGGAAATAAAAGATATTAGCAAGTTTCCTTACCATCAAGATCAAGAACCAAGGTAATCCAAAATGTTTCTGTAAATGATTGAGGATCAAAAAACTCTGCTTCATCAGTCCATGGATGCAGAAAAATTAACTGCTTGATGAGAGGATTTTGTCTATTGAGACCCACTTGAAACCATGAATTATCATAAATAACAAGGCAAATAGAAGGATTCTTCAATGTAGTAGACTTGCAAATCAGTAATTCCAAATTTTCTTATATATAAGAAAAGGTAAGTCTATGAGAAATAACTTAAATCGAGGAATACCACTAGTAAATTGAGAACCCATTACCATTCACTTGCTCATAATTCGAAGAAGATGAATTGAATCATAACTCTTTAGCGAGGGTGCTGGTTTCCTCTTCATCCTCCAGTTTTCGGTCTCCATCTCCGACATTAATCGATCGAAACCCTAACTTTGGAGGTTCTACGCCATGAATTTGATATGATTATGAAATTCGGTTGGTAATACTGTTGGGTTCGAAATGAACCCATAATCAATGTTCTTGGTTCAAATCGGAACAAAGATTCAGGGTCGGGGGATGGATACGTAGTGAAGTGAGGATGCAGAAACGTACCAGAGTGACGACACCTACATTGAGATGGAGCCGAACAAGGTGAGTGAAGATCCATGAATGGAGCCAAACGAAGATGGAGCCGAATGAAGATTCAGAGCTGCGTGAGAGTAGGTTAAGAGTAGATATTTAAGGAGATGTGGTTGTATGAGAGTTCGGAGAGGAGAGATGGGGTAAAAAAAAGAGTAAGTTTTAGACTGTTGTAGATGATTTAGTTTGGTTTAGGTAGTAGATGGTGGTTAGATTGAATTAGTATCGGTTTGGAGGCGCCAAAATACCCCACCTAATTATGGGTGATTACTAACATATGCATAGTGACACTGAGAATAGCTTTTACCATTAAAAGTTAGTCTGTTACTGATTAGATTATTTAATGTCAGCAATATGTTGACACTGGACTTAAGTGAGGTAAAGGTATAGGTTAGTGACGGTAAATTAATAATGGTAACGACTAGAAACCGAAGTTTTTTTATATATAATCTACAACCACTATATTCGACAGTAAATAGACGTTTTACAGTAAAACTTTCATCTGTTACTGATTGTCTGTATTAATGTCGATGTTGTCTTGACACTGAATATTTTTGAATTTAAACTATTCAACAATGGAAAAAGTCCACACAAAACATGAATTTTAGCTACGACAAATTATTTTGATTGCAGCAGCTGAGCCTGACTGGCATTTTGATTTAAACTGGAGGTGTACTATGACATGTCCTTGATCCCTATAAAATTTGATTATGCGTGCTACTTTGGACATCCTCTTGTAAGTTTTGTGATATCATGCTGAATTAATCAACCATGCTGAATTAATCAACTATTGCAACTGAATGTTTGTTGTTGTTGTTACATGTTGGTGAAGATTGAACTTTGTAAGAATGAGAATAACAACTATATATATTGTTGTTTTTTCCAACGGAAAAATCAATGAATTCATCCTTCATTTGGCTTGAGCAAAATCAAACTTATCCTTCCATATTATTTTTAGTTGAATAACAAAAAAATGAAGAATCTCATAAATTCGTTCGTGCTTCAGTAATCATCCACAAGAGCGTCAGAACAACAACAACCAAGGTTGAAGAACATTTTTGCTCCGTGTTTTTTATCAGTTCAGTAGCAGTCAACAACATAAAGTGTTGGTTTTAGGATAATGGGTCGCCCATAAGTTGGAACCCATTTACATAAGTCCAGTTGTGTATCTGGCCTTAAAAACCTATCCCTCTATATATCAGTATATATAAGGGTGCTCAGGGTTAGGAGAAATCTGATGTCGATGCTAATGACAGTTAGCCGCCCTATAGTTTAGACTGAGGTCAGTAACTGTGGTATTATAGGTCATTGTTCGTCAAACCATGGCGTGTCATACCGTCCGGCAGACTGTGATCCCAACCTCAGGCAGATCCGCTTCCGCTTCCGTTAAGGAAATCACTCAAGGAGGTAACTTAATTATGTATTATGTTGTGCCCTAATCGATTGCATGTTTCGTACATAATTCCAACATTGGTATCAGAGCCATAGTACGTTGGTTTTCGAATTGTCGAATTTCAGGACCGCGATGAGCCCCAACCATTGAAACCACCACCCCAAGGCCGAATCACGGGCGGCGGTGGCCTTCGTCGCCGCAACTCAGCCCTTGCTGGCCGCCGCCAGGCCAAGGCTGGTCGCAACCTTCGTGTCTGGGGCCACCTCAAGCGGGGACACAGCCTTTGCGGCTATGGCCCAGCGCCTGGTTGTCGTGGCCTTTATGGCCACAACTCCAGCCTCCTGAGGGTGTGGTGAGGTCGGCCAGTGATGGCCGACCCACCCTCGTGGTAGCCTTCGTGGTTGGCCACGTCCAAGCAGCGGCGGGAGGGGGCCCGTAGTTCGGCTCCCACTCGTGGCTAGCCATGGTGGATGGCCACCTCCGTGTGGCCGGCTGCTGCTGTTAGGGTTGAAATCCCTAGCAGCATGTTCATCTTCTCCTTGGGGAAGATGAACAGTACCATTCTTGACCGGCCTAACATGAACCAGAATGGTTCTTTTTGTGAACTATTCTGGTTCGGTTCTATCCGGTCGGTTTGAGCCGACCGAACTTGTTAGGTTCAGTCCGATCGGACTGGTTTAGTTTAGTATGATCTGACCGATTCGGTTCAGACCGATTGGATCGGTCTAAACTAATTTGGAAGCCCTGTGCCACCTGAATTGGTCCGAAACAAATTTGGTGCCGATTCTGGATCCTCTATGGGTCCTAGCGCTTTATTTTAGTCCAGTAAATGTGCCTGGACCCTTTCATAAATAATTTTTGGGCTAATTTAATTAATTGTTTGACCAATTTAAATTTCTGGGAGAGCCTTATATTGCTTTATGTTGCATGACTGGATAGGTAAAACACTGTGTGGGTTCCTTGAGATACCTGGATTACTTTGTGTTTTCTACAGGGTAGATAGTTTTGCCTTACTTTATCTGATTGACTCTAGACTCCATGATTGGTAGAATTGACTAGGTTCTGATTGTTGAGATCCGAGCATAGTGTGTGAAAATTGGTCTAACATGTTAAGTACTTTTGTTTGTTGAGACTTTAGTCTCTGAATTTTTATTTGTTGAGACTTTGGTCTCCAAATTTTTATTCATGGTGATTTTGATCCCCAAACTTTTGGTTAGGGTGACTTTAGTCCTCAATGTTTTGAAAATTACAAATTAGCCCCAAATTAATTTATTTTTGAAAGGTATCAATATATATGTGTGTGTATTGACATGTATGATTTGTTTCTTTCTTGCATGTATTAGATTACCTAGATAGGTAGATCTAGTTTTCGCTTAGCATAGATAGCATATCTTTAGGATTGTCCTAGCATAGTAGCCTTTCAGAAGTTTGGATGAGTACGAAGTACACCTAGGAAAATGTTCCTGAGTGTGAACCAGTCGGTTAGTCTGCGAGGTTCTCCGAATTTCCTTGAATAATGCTAGGAAAATTGCTTTGTATGAGTCGAACACTTTGGTTTAGTGCGATATGTTCGACTCCGGTCTATTAAGGATTGTTGGTATACACTGTGTTTCGATTGATAGTAGTGACTTTATGGCATGCTTAGCGATGGGGAGCGCTTACCGGCATAGCTAGGGTTGTCCCCCGGGTTTAAGTATGTTCTCAAGTCTATCCTATCGGTCTGAGACTTGTCTTTTACATGCAATAGAACATTGTTCCTTGTGTCTCCATGATCCTATTAGAATTTTCTTTAGTTAGAGAAATTAGGCCGCCATGTAGAACAAAATCGCTTAGTTGGACAAAGGTCTTAGACTTAACGATGACATCTATAAAATCCGGAGAAAGCAAATAAAGATGGTCCTAAGTAGAAGTCTGTTAACCCCATCAAGAAGATTATGAAAATACCCGATTCTGGAATAACGAATCAGCAGAAGGCTTTCCATTTGAGTCGGAGGTTAATGATGATGAGACATGCGCCATGATGCTGAGTACGGCGGATGACGACATCCTTTATGAGTTTGAGCTTAACACACGGCTAAAGGGTTGTGGGATACTTTGCAGGCTAGATATGGTTCTATATGACTGCTTAATTGTGCTCACTCAACATTAAAATTGATTCATATAAGATGATTACTCAGCACTACGAGATAGCATCTAAGGCATGTGGCCAATATGATCGTGAAACTCAAGGAGAACGGTCAGTCAGTGACTGATGAGCAGCAAATCCGGTCGTAATCCGCTCTTTGCCTAACTCCTAGAAACATATGAAAATCTAAATAACTCATTCTAAGACCCGCATTCCCTTTGAACACGTTCGAAGGCACTTTGAGTTGAAGAGGACAGTCCCAAGGTCGCGGGACCTAAGACTTAGGTGTGTGTGGCGCCATCCTCTAGACTTAAGAAGAGTCACTGAAGGCGAAGGAGTAATGCACAGCGCGATCGCGCAAATGCATTGAAGGCAAAGTAGACAAAGATTGAGGTGAATCCAAGGACTCCTCCGAAAACAACACCGCAAAAATGTTCCCGTAAGGCCGAGAAGCCTAAATACAGGAAATGCTCCAACTGTGGCCAGTGGGTACACTTTGTGAAGGCATGTCCTGAAACGATTCGACCTAAATGTGTTGTGTGCTACTTAGTGAACTTTAAGATTCTAGTGCAGATGTGTTGATTGAGTCATGTCCTTTGTGAATTTTGGATTCAGGATCGACAAATCACATAACATGAATCGTGACATTTTCGTAGAGTACCATAAAGTCGCGCATGAAATTATGACGTCTGTGACCCTCTTAGTGCTAGGGTTCGTCACGGAACGCAAATTTTCACTACATTTACAGATGATTACACCCGTTAAACAGAAGGGCAAAGGCCCTCCACCTTGAACGTGGAAGAAGAGTATCTTTCAGTAGAACTTAATGGTTTAGGTAATGAAAAGGGAATCATTCATCAGTTGACGATCCCGTTTACCCCTCTGCACAATGGTTTTGTAGAAAGGCACAATAAAACGCTACTTGAAAAGGTTCGGTCGATATGGCGCACACTCAACTGCTGATTTATTTATGGGTAAACGATTTGAATACTGCTGCATACATCTTGAACCATGTGATGACGAAGACGGTTAACTCCACTTCATATGAATTTTGGATTGGAATAAGTTCTGCCTTCACCATATGCGCCCATAGGGGTGTGCCGCTTACACCCATGATTTCTCAAATAAGTTTGGGAAAGATTGGACCTAGAGGAAAGAATAGTATTTTTGGTTACTCTGATACCTCCAAGGCGTATGTGTTTATAGCCGAGCAGGACAGTGGGAGTGTTACTGAGATCGAATCACAATATGTAACGTTTATAGAGAACGAATTTCCTAAGAAGGGAGAGATTGATTTGGATGGATATATATATATATATATATATATGAGATTGAAGATCAAGTTGAGCATAAACCTGTTAATTCGAGTGGGAGAGTTGAAACCGCATATGATGAATCAGTTCATCGTCCACCGCCTGCTGGAGTGAATGGAACAAATTCCACTCTTGATGATCTTGTTTACAGTAGGAGCATTAGGGATCTCATTCTCAGTGGGAGTGATCATGGTCATACCCCGGTAGTAGTTAGTTGTTAAGCTGTGGGCTAGAACATAAGTTTTCCTCCCTACGATATGCATTCGAAGGTGATGGAGAACTATACACCCTAATATCTGATAATATGGTTATTGTGCTTTAAAACGTTAGAAAAACTCTCATTGGACCCTTCTAAGAAGAATGGATGAAAGTAA
This sequence comes from Chamaenerion angustifolium, assembly GCA_946814005.1. NCBI lineage: Eukaryota > Viridiplantae > Streptophyta > Magnoliopsida > Myrtales > Onagraceae > Chamaenerion > Chamaenerion angustifolium. The sequence continues at coordinate 22,581,082 of OX328272.1, forward strand.
TGGAAAATGAGATGAACACTTTGGACGAGATGAAATCTATAAGGAAGAACGGTGTTTGGACACTGGTCGAGCATCGAGAAGACACAGTGCAATAGAGCTAAATGGGTTTTTAAAATGAAGCTCCAGACTGATGAAAAGTTGAGTATCAAAACTCGATTGATTATGGCATTTGTAGTAAGTCCAGTCTTGGAATTGCACTAGATAAACGTTAAGACCGTCTAGAACAGTTCTCTAGGTCTGAAACAATTCTCTAGGCAGTGGTACAGCGGAGTTCATGATTTGGTCGTGGAAAATGGATTTCTCTTGATGGATGAGAATTATTGCGTGTACACTAAAATTGTCTTGACCAAACTTTGTGTTTTGACACTATATGTAGATGACATACTCATAGTCGTAAATAACTTGGAGTTTCTCACACAGGTAAATGCCTGATTGGCTTCTCTCTTTGGAATGAAGAAGATGGGTGAGGCGGCACATATCCTTGGGATTTTGATCTCGAGAGATCGCCGTAAGAGGCAGTTTTGGCTTTCACAGGAAAGCTACATAAACAAAGTGTTGGAAATGTTCAACATGAGTAATTGTGAACCAATTGAAACTCCAGTTTACGTTGGTCAACCTCTCAAAATGGATATATGGACCAAATAAATATATTATGTAGCTAAGTGCAGTCGAAAGACTGATGTGCGCACTAGTGTGTACTCGACCTGATATTTGTTATGCAGTCGGCATGGTATGTAGGTACCAAGCCGAACCCGGATTGAAGAAATGGCAGGCAGTAAATAGGATCATGTGATATTTTAAGGGCATTGTCATGCTCTATGCTAGAGACTTACTAGATATTCGAGAATCTCTGGATGACTGGGTGTAACGATACGGACTATAGTGGTCACTTTGATGAGAGAAAAACCACCTCAGACATTCTGCTCTGCTCTCCGATGGCGACATACCGTGGATGAGCAAGAAGTAGCCGCACATTGTGTTAATCGCCATTGATGCCAAATTTGTGGGTCTTGTGTGGACCACTCAGTTGGTAGTATGGTTGATGAGACTTCCAAATTGATTCGTGAGTCATTGGAGTCGCAATCTCCATGATATAGAAACCCAAGTATCATAACAAATCATAGCAAGTAGATACCAAGCGAAACTATGTTAGAGATGTGGTTAGACACAAGGTGATGAGTTTGAAGTACTTGTCTACTCATGAGATGGTTGTGGACCATCTCTCCAACATTGAAGAGGGAGTCTTAAGTGACGCATGTGTAGTCTCTAGGACTGTGTAGACTTAGTTGATGTACTTCATTGATTTTATTTCCCATACAATGTTATTTAACTTGAATTATATTTGAGTATGCATGATTTGAAGTTTAAGTCTTTTGTATGTTCTTACTGTGATTGTTTATTGATATATGTCAAAGTGGATTAGATCACCCTCTCACACAGGTGATAGCTTCTATGCCAATGTGGCTAGGTGAGGCTGGTGATGGTTTTTAGTTGTGGAAGTCTATTGGGATGATCAAAAAGGGCTTTGTGTCTGGAACTATCTGATTTCGCACTATGACGGATTCTGGTCTGTCAATCCACTCAGGAGTTGGATGGGAGTCTTTGTGACTTTTGGTTCGGGTACTTTGTGTGCCTGATGGACATTTGTACAACATTTGGACATATACTCCATGCGAGAGGAGATATGATGTAGCTCCCGTTCCATACCGCAGTGCACCCAAATACAACCATGGGTATGACCCGAGATGTGATCTTAACTTGGAGTCGTGTGAGACCCAAAGCTCTTTGCGTAAGAGCCGCGTATGTATTCTCATTACTCTGAACGGAGACTTGAGGTTCAGTTCAATGTTTGTTATCTTAGTCTACGCCTGATGGGCCTTCGACGTATCCCGCACGGGTCCCGGTTCTAGAAAACTGAGTTCAATTTTGCTGATGGTTTTGTGGGAAGACGTTGGTCATTATGGAACCTTATCGACATTGTGTCCACTAGGGGGCCACCAACCGCGGCATCGGCTGCGGTTGTGGCGGCAATACAAATATAGGTATGAAAGATCATTGTGTGGTCAGACCTGGAGAAAGATTACATGACCAAAGGTGCATGGCACATTTCCACTACTGGTGTGGGATCCGCGGGTCGCTACGTATTCTTAACCGGTGCGTAGCAATTTGCTTGTTGGGTTTGTTGATCGCACAGCTGCCTCCACGTATGTAACTTTACTGTATAATGAGATTCATTCTCTTGGTGCTTGCATGATGAATGAGCGCCCCCCACTTTGTGCGAGTGGGAGATGTTGGTTTTAGGATAACGAGTCGCCCATAAGTGGGAGCCCATTTAATTAAGCCTAGTTGTGTATCTGGCCTTAAAACGTATCCCTCTATACATCAGTATATATAAGGGTGCTCAGGGCTAGGATAAATCTGATGTCGATGCTAATGATAGTTAGACGCCCTACAGTTTAGACAGAGGTCAGTAGCTGTGGTATTATAGGTCATTGCCCGACAAACCGTGGCGTGTTCTCCCGTCCGCCAGACCGTGGTCCCAACCTCAGGCAGATCGGGTTCTGCTTTCGTTAAGGCAATCACTCAATGAGGTAACTTAATTATGTATTATGTTGTGCCCCAATCGATTGCATGTTTCGTACATAATTCCAATATAAACAATAGAGCATAGGTATAGTCAAGATCTGACGAGCACAGATCTGCCTAAAGATTGGTATTACCACAACAGTAACATAATGTTCACATGGGCACAGGTCTACTCAGTGAAGGTCAAGTACGATTCAAATAAGATGTTAAAAATATGTTGTCGTTGTACAAAGAAATCGCAATGGATGTGTGATGCACTTGTAAGGAAAGTGTATGCAATGCAAGAAGGTGAAGCAAATGTTGGGTCGGAAATTTCCAGGTTCTCACTTGGCAGTGAATTGAATGCCAAAGGATAGATGATCGCACGCTTTCGCCTGAGATCCGATGAACCTGCAAGAAGGGGATCACAACAGAGAGGGTGTCTCTGGGTTTTTTTCCGATGCTTAATGAGTATACTGTGTGTATGAACTCAAAAACGTAATGAACGTATTGAAAAGCAAGGGTATTTATATAGTAAAGAAATCAAACCATTATAGGGAATAGAATATCTTGGTGAATGTTGTGCCGGTAAAGATTAGGATAACAGGTATTACGGTTATGGCGTAATATTGCAGTTACCATATGTAATCGTTAGAGAATATGTGTCCGATATACGCGGGATTGGCCATATCTTCAGTGACGATTGGTGGGACTAGAGGTGAGAGGTTAGACTCTCTTGTCGAGCACTCCTATGGCGACCTGTGATGGAGCTTTGGTGTCCACTTTGGTTTGGGTTTGATAATGAGCCGCTTAATGAGATCCATATTAACCTTAATGTGGATAGCCCCTGCAAAGTTATTACGCCTCTGAGGCCTTTCCCTTATTGGCCCGTCACTATCAATACCCAACATTTGCCCCCGAAGCTTGAGTGAAGTTTCTTCGGTCAAGCTTGATTCTGTGATAGTGTTTGAGATAGTGACACTTGGATTGGATCTTTTCTGTCCTTATATGTTATTCGTGCCAGTTTTGATATGGCCACGATCCTTTATTCAAGCTTGGTTGTTTGGTCGCCTAGAGTTTTTGGAATGTTCGATCCTTTACCCTTTTTTCGCGAACGCTTGGGGTTGTTAGGGTTTCTGAATTCTCATTCACTACTCTTTGACGAGCACTACCATTAAGAGGGTTTCAGTATAGGTTTAGAGTAAATTTTGGCGATCATCTTTTTTGTATAAGGTCTTGAGCATTAAATGACTACATTGTTTCATGAAACATAGGATTATTCGCAATTTGTATAGCAGTTGTATTGTCACAATGCAAAATAGACGGTTTCTCTTCTTGCATGGCTTGAATCCATGCTTTATCCTTAATTGCTTCGGAGAAGCTTTCAGGTTCAATCAATTTTGAAAGTAAACTCAAATAACATTGGTAAGTAGCAGACAAACCATCATATGATATGAAGCGATCAATAGAATAACAATGAGAAGCATTCGAAGTCTCATAATCCTTCATCCAGATAGGCGGTCTAATTGTCCTACCGGACCTGCTGGTAACAGGAACTATAGGATTTTGGATGATAGGATTATGATTTCCATCAGAATCTGCAACAGATTCATCATCTGGTGATGCTTCATCAGGGTTCGCTATGAACTCATCATTTGAAGCTGATACACCTGTGTCAATTTGGTCATCCTCAGTTGCAATAATTCTAAAAACTGTAACATCATGGGGTTCAGAATTGACATAAAGCTCAAATAACATGGGCTGCTGATCAGGTCTACCAACCTCAAAAGGAAAAACGTTTTCATTAAACTGAACATCTTGACTAACAAAAAAATTATTTTCGATCAAATTATAAAGTTCGTATCCTTTTTGAGTGTCAGGGTATCCCATCATTACTGGTGGAATGTCCCTGGAAGCCAACTTGTCATCCACAACCATGTTTTTAGCATAGCATAAACATCCAAAACCCCTGAAATGATCAATCTTGGGCTCCTTTTTGTTCAGAGTCCCAAGGGGAGATTTTCCTCCCAACATTTTTGAAGGCATCATACCGATGAGATAGCAAGCAGTCAGCATGCAATCCCCCCAAAAGGAATTGGGAACTGACGCTTGGAGCTTAAAGGCTCTAGCCACTTCCAGCAAATGTCTATGTTTCTCTCTACTCTCCTGTTTTGTTGGGGAGTATAGGGACAACTGTTTTGGTGAATAATTCCTTTCTCATCTAAGAAATTATTCACATGCTCATTGACAAACTATTTTCCATCATTGAAATAATTCCTTTCTTACCGAACTGGGTCTCGATCATATTGACATATCCCTTCATCACAACAAACACATCAGACTTAAACTGCATCAAGTGAACCCAAGTAACTCTAGAGAAATCATCCACCAATGTCAGGAAAAAAACGTTTATTATCATGAGTGGGACTATGATAAGGTTCCCATACATCAGCATGAATCAAATCAAATGCAACATCAGCTCTTGACTCTGAATTAGAAAAAGAGTTTCTAATGATGTTAGATTTAGGGCAAAGAGCACAATCCCCTAAACTGAAGATCTTATTCTTGGGTAAACCCAAAGAGTGAACATAATCTAATGCCTTAATAGATACATGTCTGAATCACATAGGCCACCTGCTGTGTTGGATCGAGGTTCGAGAAACACTTTTAACATTATCAATACAATTAAATATGTTTGTCATATGGTTTGATGCTTTGGTATCTAAGATCCAACTGTCCTTATCAGGTAAATAGAAAGAGTTAAAAGATATACCTGTTGTGTTGGATCGAGGTTCCTTGGTGGCGGTAGCACCTGCTGTAGTAACAGTGTTGTCATCTTGTCCTACAGTCTGTAAATGTTTGTCAAATTGCTCTCGGCTGAGAGTAATAGAACCTTGCAAACCAGAGCTCGTGGAAGAATCATTAGCAACATGTTTATGAAAACTAGAATTGAGATCCTCATTATCACCCGAAACAATATTAGCCTTTCCTTTAATCCGTTTTGCTTTCAAAAATTCCTTATATTTGAAGCAATTATCTTTAGCATGACCTTTTCTTTTGAAGTAATCACAACCTCTAATAAAACATCTATCAATGGAGTGACCCTTTTTGTTACAGTGAGAACATTTAAGATTCTGGTTTCCTTTGGGCTTATCCGAATTAAGAGGCACATTCTCATAATTAAAACAACCATAAGCATTCATAACAGATGTGATACCTCTTTTACTTTCCTCTTGAATTAACAGATTACAAGCCTGATTCATAGAAAGCAAACGATTCTAGAGCAACAAGTGACTTCTCACACCAGCATAGTTTTCATTTAAGCCCGTCAAAAATTGAAATAACCGTTGATTCTCTTTATGCTCATTGTGTTTCTTAAAATGATCTCCATCAATATGCGGTAAAGAACAAGCAGCATCATATTCGGCCCAAAGTAATCTAAGCTTAGTAAAGAAGGTTGAAATCGAATCTAGACCCTGTCTTGTCATAACTATTTCCAGTGTTAATAGATAGGTTCCAGGTCCGCTAACCTTATCAAATATTTCTTTCAAATCATTCCATACTAAGAAAGCATCCTCAACATACATGTAACCATTGCCTAAATCCTTAAAAGCAGAGTTTATAATCCTTCCTAAGAAAACTGCGTTGCATCTATCCCAAACATGGTGAAAAGCAGGATGAAATTTGTCACGCATGCAATTACCAATGCTAAACCCTAATTTTTTTATACCCAACAAGGTGAACCGAATAGCACGACTCCACATAGCATAATTCTCGGGTCCAGTCGAAGTAACAGAAATCATGTTTATCCTAGTGTTATCACTAGCATACAGAAATAAAGGGTGATGAGAGTCTACCGTCGCCATAGCTTCGTGGTTAACTTGATCGGTGGCATCATTATCTGCCTCCATGATTGGTTTCCCCTCAGCCTTGTGAAGAACTCAGAAGAAACATGGTGAGAAATATGCCAAGAAGATAATACACCAAAGCTTCCCAAGAACAAGCCCCAAAAATTGATAGGAGTAATCATAGATGAAGAAACTTAACAATACTCCCACACTATTCAAACCTCATACAAAGCAGCAACGAAATCGACATATGAGGGTTACTCCTCAAATCAGAACCGAATCAATCGTGAAAAAATGATTCGTAAAAGGGAAGGCGAACCGTCACTGTATAATGAACAATAAAGAGAACCGAATCCTGTACAGAATCCATAGGGTCTGCTTCAATCGTGAACAAGATTTTAACGCGAAACAGAAAGAAGATGAACCAAAACAAATTCTCAAGAAGAATGGTTTCTGACAGCGGAAAACAGTTTAAAGATGATGGTAGTGCAAAGTAATCCTTAGGATTTCTACATGCGAGGACGAGAAAGGGGTATTGAGAGTCAACATTGCCTCAACGCTCTGATAACATGTTAAAACCAGAGATTCAGAAGGAAACCCTACACTAGAATGAAGAAACTTAGCAATACTCACACACTATTCAAACCTCAAACAGAACAGTAGAGGAATCGACATGTGAGGGTTGCTCCTCAGATCAGAACCGAATCAATCGTGAAAAAATGATCCGTAAAAGGGAAGTTGAACCGTCACTGTATAATGAACAACACAGAGAACCGAATCCTCTCAATAATCAACAAGGTCTGCTTCAATTATGAACAATATTTTCATGCGAAGTAGAAATAAGATGTACCGAAAGAAAAAGTCTCAAGAAGAACGGTTTCTAACAGCGGCGAACAGTTTCAAGATGATGGTGGGCAAGGTAATCCTTAAGATTTCAACATGCTAGGACGAGAAAGGGGTTTTGAGCGTCAACATTGCCTCAACTCTCTGATACCATGTTAAAACTAGAGATTCAGAAGGAAACCCTAGACTAGAATGAAGAAACTTAGTAATACTCACACACTATTCAAACCTTAAACAGAGCAGCAGAGGAATCGACATAATAGGGTTGCTCCTCAAATCAGAACCGAATCAATCGTGAAAAAATGATTCGTAAAATTGAAGTTGAACCGTCACTGTATAATGAACAATACAGAAAACTGAATCCTCTCAATAATAAACAAGGTCTGCTTGAATTATGGACAATATTTTCATGCGAAATAGCAAGAAGATGTACCGAAAAAAAATCTCAAGAAGAACGGTTTCTGACAGTGGCAAACAGTTTAAAGATGATGGTGGGCAAAGTAATCCTTAGGATTTCTACATGCTAGGACGAGAAAGGGGTTTTGAGCGTCAACATTGCCTCAACGCTCTGATACCATGTTAAAACCAGAGATTCAGATGGAAACCCTAGACTAGAATGAAGAAACTTAGTAATACTCACACACTATTCAAACCTCAAACAGAGCAGCAGAGGAATCGACATATGAGGGTTGCTCCTCAAATCAGAACCGAATCAATCTTGAAAAAATTATTCGTAAAATTGAAGTTGAACCGTCACTGTATAATGAACAATACAGAGAACCGAATCCTCTCAATAATCAACAAGGTCTGCTTCAATTATGAACAATATTTTTTCGCGTAATAGAAAGAAGATGTACCAAAAGAAAAAGTCTCAAGAAGAACGGTTTCTCACAGCGGCGAACACTTTCAAGATGATGGTGGGCAAGGTAATCCTTAAGATTTCTACATGCCAGGACGAGAAAGGGGTTTTGAGAGTCAACATTGCCTCAAATCTCTGATACCATGTTAAAACCAGAGATTCAGAAGGAAACCCTAGACTAGAATGAAGAAACTTAGTAATACTCCCACACTCTTCAAACCTTAAACAGAGCAGCAGAGGAATCGACATAATAGGGTTGCTCCTCAAATCAGAACTGAATCAATCGTGAAAAAATGATTCGTAAAATTGAAGTTGAACCGTCACTGTATAATGAACAATACATAAATCTGAATCCTCTCAATAATAAACAAGGCCTGCTTGAATTATGGACAATATTTTCATGCGAAATAGCAAGAAGATGTACCGAAAAAAAATCTCAAGAAGAACGGTTTCTGACAGTGGCAAACAGTTTAAAGATGATGGTGGGCAAAGTAATCCTTAGGATTTCTACATGCTAGGACGAGAAAGGGGTTTTGAGCGTCAACATTGCCTCAACGCTCTGATACCATGTTAAAACCAGAGATTCAGAAGGAAACCCTAGACTAGAATGAAGAAACTTAGCAATAATCACACAATATTCAAACCTCAAACAGAGCAGCACAGGAATCGACAAGTGAGGGTTGCTCCTCAAATCAGAACCGAATCAATCGTGAAAAAATGATTCGTAAAAGGAAAGTTGAACCGTCATTGTATAATGAACAATACAGAGAACCGAATCCTCTCAATAATCAACATGGTCTGCTTCAATTATGAACAATATTTTCATGTGAAATAGAAAGAAGATGTACCGAAAAAAAAATCTCAAGAAGAACAGTTTTTGACATCAGCGAACAGTTTCAAGATGATGGTGGGCAAAGTAATCCTTAGGATTTCTACATGCTAGGACGAGAAAGGGGTTTTGAGAGTCAACATTGCCTCAACTCTCTAATACCATGTTAAAACTAGAGATTCAGAAGGAAACCCTAGACTAGAATGAAGAAATTTAGTAATACTCACACACTATTCAAACCTCAAACAGAGCAGCAGAGGAATCGACATGTGAGGGTTGCTCCTCAAATAAGAACCGAATCAATCGTGAAAAAATGATTCTTAAAAGGGAAGTTGAACTGTCACTGTATAATGAATAGTACAGAGAACCGAATCCTCTCAATAATCAACAAGGTCTGCTTCAATTATGAACAATATTTTCACGTGAAATAGAAAGAAGATGTACCGAAAACAAAATCTCAAGAAGAACGGTTTCTGACAGTGGCGAACAGTTTCAAGATGATGGTGGGCAAAGTAATTCTTAGGATTTGTACAGGCCAGGACGAGAAAGGGGTTTTGAGAGGCAAGATTGCCGAGGGAAACCAGAGATTCAGAAGGAAACTGTACACTGGAATGAAGAAGACAATCGAGAAACGAAGAGGCAGCACTTGGGGATCATAGAAGCCAGTTCATTCATCTGGTGGCTTCTCACCCTTTAATCAAACTAATATTGTTTTACACCCCGAAAATATCAGCATAACAAATAACAACCAAATAACAAAGAAAACCTAATAACATCCTCAACTATTAAAGATAACAAATAAGACTCACAAAGAATATAACATCATAAAATACAACTTCCAGATTGATAAATAGATATAATTTCAACAAATTGAAGTAATTGGTAAAGAAGTTGTGATTCTACATAAAGTCTTTTAAATGTTGCCAGAATTAGAATAAGCTCTCTAAATTTTGAATAGGATGAGTCATTAAGTCTTTGATGATAAATTAAGTATTTAGTTCAACTAACTATCTTTGAAATAGTAATTAATTACCATGAAGCATAATATTATCACTACATAAGATGTTACTTTTACGGACGAAGCTTAGTCGTCGGTAAACGACAATTTTCGTTGGTAAAAGTAATATAGACGACTTTAATCGCCGTTAAAACTCACCACTGAAGCTCGTTCGGTATAAATTTTACCGACGAGATAGAGATTGCCGAAAAAAGTAACAGTTTTACCGACGAAATAACTCGTTAATAAAGATCTATTTATATTTATTTTGAAGGATCACAAACACCCGATTACCGGTGAGATATCTCGCCACTAATTTATTTTATTTTTTACCAGCAAGATATCTCGCCGATAAATGTTTATTTTTACTAGCGAGGTATCTCGGAGAAATTTAGCTAGATAGCTGATTAATTTATCTATCTGATACATAGATAATGTAAATTTAAATATTAAGGTGAATGCAGCAGTGAAGCCTGACTTGACGATTCCAACTAAGAGAGATATAGGTCCGCCTTTGACAAAATTAGGCTTATTGCTTAAACAATGTGTTATGTTGACATCCTGAGAGTAAACAATGTTAACATAACATTTAATTAGATGTAAAATTAGGTTTACCGTATTCTAAGTGTTATGTTGGGACATATGTTGCGGCTAATTATTCAAAAGGGACGAATCCACCGATTCCTTGTACGAAGAGAATAATGGCCGTGAAGAGCTGCCATAACCACGATCCATTGTATGTGCATAACAATTCAATTAAAATTAGGGGTGTCAATTTTGGAAATGACACATGGATTAACCATCCACGGGTCATGTTTGGGTCAGACATTTTTGACCCACGGTTCATTTTGACACAACCCGTATGACCCGTCTAATAAATGGTTCGTGTTTGGTTCATAATCTTTGACTTGTGGGTTGACTCGTCGACCCATTGAATAATTTATATTTTATAAAAATAAAATATCTAAAAGCAGTAAATCACTCCAAATGAGCACATAATAAAAGTGCCAAAGTGTTGAGGCTCCAAAAAAGTGAAATCACTCCAGAAAGTGCTAAAATCCAAGAATGCAATTGAAAAAAGCGCAACCTAAAGGTGAAATCACTCCTTAAAAAATGGAAGTGAAACTCCACCTGAAGCTTAAATTGATTGATCGACTGTGAAGCGGATGACTACAAGGTCGATGTTCCAACATGGATGATAAGGTCTCTACTAATCTTCTTTTATTTTTCTACTAACCATCTTCCTTATTTGTTAATGGGTACATAGATTGTTAGGTTCAGTAATATTTTCGCACATAGATTCATAGATTGGTTGTTGCTGCCCTTAGATTCTTAGGTTTGGAATATTTTCGCACATAGATTTATTAGGTTCTGCTGCACAGAGATTCATAGATCGGTTGCTGCACATAGATTCATCCATCAGACATAGATTTTTTTATTTCTTTTTGCTTATGATTTTGTTTTTCTCTTTTTTGGTTTCCTCTTTTTAAGGGTTAATAACCAAATAACAAGCCAAACTTTGAGGAAAAACCAAAGAGCAAACTGAACTTTTTTTGTTGACAAGCAACAAACCAAACTTTAGTAGAAATTTAGCAAACAACAAACTTACCTCAAATTTTCATTATGTTTGAACGAATTTTTTAATCTTTGAGGGAGTTACAATACTTCAACTAGTGTTGACTTAATATCTCCCTCAAACATTGAAAAATTCATTCAAACATAACGAAAATTTGAGGTAGGTTCGTTGATTGCTCAATTCCAAAAGTTTGGTTTGTCGTGTGACATCAAAAAATGTTTGGTTTGCTGTTTGGTTTTTCCTCAAAATTCGGTTTGTTTTTTGGTTATTAACCCTCTTTTTAATATAACCTAAAAAAGGTAAATATGATTGACTGATATGTGGGAATTTAAGTACGTTTTCTCATTAAGTCACATTCTTTACATCACAATGTTCAAAATATAATTGACTTGGTCTCTTATGAAAATGTAAATGTATTTTACAGGAATACTTCAATTGTGCATTTTTGGCATGAAGTGTGCGAAATATCAAACAAAATTTGTTTCGGGAAGATTTTGATTCTTTTCTTGATGATAGCTGCTCTCAATTGCTAGCCTTTTGTGTATATTTTGGATTTGCATGATGTCAAGTTGAAAGAGATTAAAGTTAAAATGATGAATATGATGATCTCATGTTTTTTGTGATGGTGTAAATGAGATGATCTCATGTTTTGTGAATTACTAAATATAATGATGTTCATCTCAATTTTTTTTTAATGATGTGAGGAATTGGGGTTATGTTGGTCAAGCAGATCCAGGGGGTCAAACGGGTCTATGGTTTGACCCATGTCATTTATGGGTAATGTTTAGTCGTGGGTCATTGGGTTACGCAAGGTTCACCCATCGACATGTGGGTCGTGTGTGGGTTACAAGAATTAACTCATAGAAATAGATGGGTCGTGTTTGGGTCAACCGATATCTGATACGTCCAGTGGGTGACACGACCCACGGTTGATCAAATGACACAAACTGACACTCTTAATTAAGATAAGGTATTTTAAAGTTTAAAATTCAATTAAAATTTTTAAACAAAATATAAAAAATTAAAATATAAGATTATGAATGAATAATAAAACAGAACAATGCAGCAAGTACACATAACTCTGCATTCTAGATAGTTATTGTAACTAATTAAAATCCCATTAACATTTTACCGAATAATTATAATTTTTGTTTTACAAAACACACATTAAAACACATTACAATGAAGTAATTACACATAAGTAGGCATTCCTCATAATAATTACAACTAATTAAAATCAACAATTACACACAAAAAAACGTTTGAAACTGTAATACCAGTAATACCTAAGTCGGAACGAGGCAGTGGCGGCGGAATAGGAGGCAGTGGATGGGGCAACAGAGGCGGTGTCTTGAGAACATTAATTTGTCGAACATGTCTGATTCCAACCACTATGAGTGGTCGGTGGACACAGGTGCCACCAAATATAACTGCTCAGACAACGGAATGTTCTTCAATTTTAAATAAGTTGATAATGGTGAGATCTTGTACATGGGAAATTGTGCCTCGTCCAAGGTTAATGGTAAATGAGAAACGTCATTCTGAAGATAATTTTTGGGATAAAGTTGACCTTCAAGAATGTATTGTATATGCCAAACATTTGCAGAAAGTTAGTGTAAAGGTCGTTTTCTGTCATGCATGTTTTTAGTCTTGTATTCGAGTTGGACACATTTGTACTCACTAAGAATGGTGTATGTATGGGTAAGGGGTATGAATGTAGGGGTATGTTCATATTGAATGTAATGGATGTTAAGCCAAAATTGAGTAAGATTAAGAATGTTTCTTCTATTGACTTGATTGACTCTCTTAATCTTTGGGATGGTATATTAAGACATGTTAATTATGATACCATGTGAAGGTCAATTAACATGAATCATATTCCTACATTTCAAATCATTCTCAAACATAACTGTGAAATACGTGTTGAGTCTAAGTTAACAAAGTTGTCTTTTCAATTGGTAGAAAGACACGTGGAACCCCTTGATTTGATGCATTACGACATTTGTTACTTAATTTTTGTCCAAACGAGAGGCGAAAATAAGTACTATATCACTTTTGTTGATGATATTACAAAATATATTATTATGTATTCTTGTTGAAAAGTAAAGATGAAACTATTCAAAAGTTCGTTCTTTACAAACAAGAATTTGAGAATTAACTTAAGAAGAAAATTAAGGTGATGCATAGTGATAGATATGGTGAGTATAATGTTCCTTTTGGTGAATTTTCTGCACAACACAGAGTCATACATGAGATCAGCACACCCTATTTACCCCAATCAAACGTGGTGGCAGAAAGAAAAAATTGAACATTGAAAGAGATGACGAACTCAATGTTAATAAGCTATGGGTTACGTTACAACATGTTAGGGTGAGTTATTTTAAGTAGAAATGACCTTTTAAAGAAGGTACCACGTATAAGAGAAAATACCTTTCGAATTGTGGAAAAGTAAAAAACCATCTTTCAATTACATCCAAGTGTGGGGTATCTTGCTAAAGGGAATGAGTCTTCTCCTAAAATAGTTATAATTGAACCGAAGTCTGTTGATTGCATCTTCATTAGATATGGTCAATACAACAATCGTTATTGGTTTCTTGTGCATGATTCAAACATTTAAAATATACACAAGGATACAATAATGGAATCAAGAAATGCATATTCCTTTGAAGAAGTATTTTCGACTAAGTTTAGGGGTAATGCAAGTACATCGAAAATAAACTTATAAGACTATTTATGATTATGGTCTAGACGTAGATATTGAAGAAAATATTGAGGTAGAACCCAACAAAAGCAAAACAAACACTAGTAGAAAAATCCTTTAATTCAAATTTTCTGACCTCTATGTTAGAAGTTGAACCTCATAAATTTAATGAAGCCGTAAATTCTTCCGAATGACCTTAATGGAAAGAGACAATCAATAGTGATATTAAAATCATCTTTTAAGATCATGCTTGGGAGATACTGGATCTTCCTTTTATATCCAAGTCATTAGGCTACAAGTGGAAATTTAAATGGAAAATGAAAATGTATGAATCAATTGACAAGTATAAGCCTAGACATGTAATTAAGGGCTACAAGCAGAGAGAAGGCCTTGATTACTTTTACACATATTCTCTCGTAACAAGAATAAGGATGATACTCGTAATAGTGACATTACAAAATCTGAAAGTACATCAGATGAATGTAAAAACAACCATCTTAAATGAATATTTAGAGGAATAAATCAACATGGAGTAACCCGAGGCTTTATTGTATCAGGGAAAGAAAATAAAGTTTGTAAATTTGTAAGATCATAGTACGGTCAGAAACTGGTACCGAAATAGTGACATGAAAATTTGATCACAATATCATCCTGGAAGAAGGTTTTAAAATTAATGAATGTGACAAATGAAGGTTATGTCATTCTGTGGCTTTACATTGACGACATGCTAATCGTTGGAAGTAACGATAAAAGATATGTTGAATTCGAGTTTTGACATGAAATATATGGTCATTCTTGATGTAATTCTTGAAATAAATATTAATCAAAAATCAAAAGGAATCATTCTTAGTCAATCTTAATAAGATATTAATGAAATTCAATAAAGATGACAAAAAGGAGGTTTGCACTCAAATGAATCCAAATAAGTATTTTTCAAGAAATACAGGTGAAGTGTCTCTCAACTAGAGTATGCTAGGGTCATTGGAAGTGTGATGTACTTGATGACGTGTACCAAACCTGATATAGTACACGTTGTTGGTGTATTGAGTAGATTAACGAGTAATCCAAGTACTGATTATTGGGATGGAATCGCAAGATTACTAAGATACTTGAGATATACTCGTAGTTATGGGATGCATTATACACGATATCCAATTGTTATAGAACGGTAGAGTCATGCGAAATGGATATCAGCATCAAGAGACTCGAACTTCACAAGTGGAATCGTGTTCATCCGAGAGGGTGCAGTCGTGTGGTGGAAAATCTTATAGCCAGATCGACCATGGAATCTGAGTTTACAGCATATAAATGTGCTAAAAAGCTTGAATATCCACACCATTTTCTTGAGGATATTCCTAGGTGACCAAGACTCGTGTCTGCAATCTACATACATTGCTATAGTCAATCTGCAATTATCAGGTCACAAAGTCATATGTATAATGGTATGTCTAGACATATTCGTTGAAGACATAATTCCATTAGACAAATACTCTCAATTCTCCTGATCGACCATGTAACGTTAATGGGTAATATAACGAATGTAATAACCTAATAATTAAATAAAGAGCATTGGGAAAACATCGAGAGGAATGGGGTTGAAGCCCGTGCAGTAAGCACTTTTGAGAAGGAAAACCCAACTATTTGATTGGAGGTCCCAAGATCTAGGTTCAAAGGAACAACCTAATCATAAAAGTGAGGTTAGATCACTGTGAGGGATGTTAAAACCTTGAGTCCATTCCATTGATGAGAAATAGTGATTATAGTGGATAGCGTTAAGTGAATGTTTTAATGATTCAAAAATGAATATATCTCAGTGGAGTGTTGTAGTAACATTGCAAATAATGGACCTATACAAGTGAGAAAATGAGTGATTTCGAAAGGAATTGATGAGATTGCAGTTCTTATAAACACTTGTGAAGCTAGACAATGTTCATGGCCAGAACAGACATGAACACGTGAACTAAACAATGTCGGGGAGATATTTGTGTAGGTTATGTCATATTTTACACTAACTACAGAAAGTTGAAAGAAATCGCGTCTACTGACTAGCTAGTAAAGTCGATGTAATTTCACAAAGGAGGGTTTAATGGGTAACACTTACCTATTCTATGCAAGGTGTCGACTGTTGAACTCTTATTTCGAGTCTAGAACTTTTAAGAACTCTCTCATTTCTCCAATCATGTTGGGGATTGTTGGCCTTTGGGCCAACGTTTTCCTAAATTCAGCCCAATTCATAATTGAGTGGGAAAATGGACGAAAGCTAGTGGCTAGAAACATTTGCCAATAAATATTGATTTTCACTTCATAAGAGTATAAAACTTGCAAGACAAAAAAAAAAGGTCTCTCTCACTCATGGGTGGGGGGGGCAAATCACCCCGATTAGGACTCCTCAGTACGGGTCAACTCACGAGTGTGTCACATCATGCGAACATGATTGTTAGTCTAAAACTTTTGCCTTGCGTGAGCCGGGTTTTGCTAAAATATGAATTGTTTTATTATTTTTCCAACCCAATTCTGACCCGAATTTTTTTTGATTGTTATAAATAATTTATATGATTGTTTTATTATTTCGATTTTGTTAAATTTATTTTCAATATTGTGAATTTATTTTAAGGGTTACATATTTATTATGGATAACCTTTATGCCAAAGGGTGACCTTGAACACTATAAATAGACGTGTCTTCTTCACATTATTTACTACAACAAATCATATATTATACACATTTCAAGGTGCTCTATCTTTTATCCAAACTTGACTGATTTCCGAGTTTCGAGTTCCATATGAATTTATGTCTATGTCTGAATTAAAAAACTGTTCATTTCGGTCAAGAGAAACGTCGTGTTATTTTCGCCTTGATGACACTTTTGTATATTGGGAGGTGTCCCATTTTTTCGCATACATGAACCTGTTACGGCGAGGGGGACAAAATTGTCTTAAGGAGACCGTGCACCTCACGGGACACAGTTTAAAAACGAAAAATCTTTTTATTATTTGATCCGAAAATATTACATTTTTAGAGATTAATCATCATTATTAATAACATGTTATTCAAAGAGGAGGCAATTTAGCTAAGCTAAGGAGGATGTTACTATCGATGAATATTAAGTATTGGATGTCCTTTCCTCGCAGAATATGACTTAAATAAGGACTCTTATACTAACACCTATGTACATGTAGAACGTCTCCGTGGAACTAGATTTGTCGGGAAAGATAATGAGTAGAGTTGCACTTTGAAGCCTCAAAAGGAAGGTGCACTGCAAACTCCTCTTCTATCCACTAAAAGGGATGCGCTGAACGTAGTGCCTTGAAGTACGTGTGACACTTATCCCCTAAAAACACTTGACAATGCCAGTTATGGTAGCTGCTGAAAACATGTTTTCTGTGTCAACTACTATTCAATGCTAAATATAAACTTTTGGTCTCCCTTTTTCCAATTATTTATTATGTTCGTGATGTAAAGTATGAACTATATTATTGATTTTAAAAACCATAATATATTATTCATCAAAATATCTATATACATATTAATACACATACAAATAAAAACACTTACAACAAAATATCTATGTACATCTTAATACAAACACAAATAAAAAAACAACTTGCTTTCACTCTGTCGAACAATCTCACCCTTCATAGTCTCAAAAATAATATTGTCGATAACAAACCTTGTCTCTCTCAAAAATTATTTATGAAGCGCTGCATGGCCAACTTCCTTCACAACTCTTATTATGTTGTAAGATTCTACATCATCTTCTCCGAATTTAAAAACTTAACGTCTATATCCAATTTTCTTGCCGACTCGTGAGATGGATCCTGCACCACTGCTTCTGCCATATTAAAGAGAGGGTAATAGAGGTAACCAACAGTCATATAGAAAGTCATACCAACAGTCTTAGAAATTGTCTTCCCAAAGAGACCTATAATAATCCTACCTGAAATGCACGAAAGTTACTAGATTTCTTATAGCGTATAAATAATATTTAGTTATCTGGCCAACCAGACACTTTATTCGCTAAACCAATGATATGGTGTTATAGCCTTCTTTTGCCTTATTTTCCAGCTTGCTACCTAGACTATAAAATGTTTGAACAATAGATTAGATGGAGTATTAGATGATACACTAGATTATGATGCAACATAACTTTTCATTTCATCCATGAGGCGCTGCACTTGAGATTTACAAACATATATTGCTTTCTGACAGTAGGGAATGGCCTCATCAGGATTGGAGCCAATCTTAAAACACAAACACATTCAAAAGTTTCCAAGTTCAGTTAAGTCTAGGCAGTGTAAACTATAAAAGGAGGAATACAGATATGATCAAATACTATAAAAGAGTTAGTGATGCACGAATCTTAAGAACTAAAATAAAAGGAACATATTAATGAACACTACAATAAATTTGCACTGCATTGATGATCAGTAGTCATTGCTAGGAGTACTATTGTCGTTGATAATTCTTTGCGTCAATGAAATCTTTGTGCCAGTAGGTCTCGTGGCTAAAGGTTTCCGTAAGGGTAGTATGCCACAACTAAAGGTCTACCGTTGCTAGAATGAACAACTAGTTTTATCGTTAACATCGACATATTGTCAATGTTGTTCATGCATAATTGCTATTGACCTGTTTTAGTTACTACGCATATTTTATTATTTCAAAATCTCTTGTTGGTAATTAGACACATCAGTGTCAATGTATAGGCGATACCATTAAATTGTTTATTGCATCACTGACAATTGTCGCAATAAACGTTAATCAACGACTAATGTTAATTGACACCAATTTCACGTAATTCGCATTGAGTTGCTTTAATGCTAAAATACCTTTTTTTCAAAGCAAACCTCATTTTGCTACCGTCAAATTGACTGTAATTAACTTTCATATGAGAAGTAATTCTTGTTGTTGCGAATAAAACATTCTTATTTCATAGGTCGATGGAAATGCTTATATAGTAGTACAATCATCAATTGTTGTAGTTCTTTTTAGGCCCACATATTTGCCAAATACATAACTAAAACCAACAAATATTACAACAAAATATCTATCATCAACAAACTACTAGAGAGATTGTACCTTCCCAGTAGAGGATAACCTTTTTCATCAGATAATGAAGATGGTCACCTAACATTTTGAGAATCCAGATTGGACAATAATTCCTTTGATTCGGGAATTCTCCTCCCACTGCTTATTGCTTTGGTCAAATTATGCTATGTGACAAATCATGTTAAACTACATAAGTGTTGCCATTCATCAAAGGGAAAATAATGCTACTGCGTAAAAAGACTACAATACGTTAGAAGATCATACCAATTTCAAAAATAAAGGTCAAAAGGAAATGCATTTCTCAAAACAATATTAACAATAAAGAAGGGAACATGAATGTTCGGAAAACAAACATTCTGCAATGAAAGTGTGAAAGATTGCTTAACAAAATGAACCTACAGGTTTGAAGCTAAACTCTGGGGGAGGCCACTTGGAAGTCGGGTATTTGGGTATCTTAGTTCATCAAAGAAGGGATGAATGCAAGCTTCCAACTACAACAACTAATAAAAATGGTTAGAAACTAGTTCATACAAGTGATGTAGATACAAATAATGAGTGATGGAAGCACCTTTCGTATCTCGAGTATGCATGTACTCGATGAATGCATAACCTCTTGGTTTTGGGAAGCCTACATTGTAAACTAGCCCCTTTCTAGGGAAACTTCATATAGGGCTGATAATATGTCCACTTTTTCTCTTGTGTCACCAAAATTGGTTTCAACTATAACCTTCGCAACGTCAATAATTTTTTATGCCAAGTCAAGGTCCGATTTGATGGGTATCGGAGGTAAGGCGATGACCACTGAGAGAAGCTGCAATTAGTGATGATGTATTGATGAAGTCATGGGTTTTAACCCACCGTAGGGATATTGATGTGACAACCCATAGGTGCGCCGCTAAGGCCATCTACAAGGCGTTGATCCGATTAAAATAGCCATCGCACCCAGGTGTTCCAGGTGACGCCTCCGCATATTCAGGAATGATATGCCCCCTTTAAGGGTGTCGCCTGGTGCCTCCCAATACCTGGATATCCGAAGTTGGGACATCTCTAGATATCTAGAGATTAGATCCCATCCCATCTGAATGACATAATGCAACCACATTTAACAGGCAACCACGGTAAAAAGAGTGACATGTTCATCAAGTTAACCTCTCCTATAAATACTAGCATTTACTGTCATTTATTACATTCCAAACTTTTACCACACAATCGCTCCTGAATACCCGGACTGACTTGAACTTCAGAGGGGAAACAAATGGGAAACCCAAGGTTTTCCTTTGTTGATGTTAGTGGTAAAGAAGGAGCAATGCCATAGTAACGTGAGAAATTTTGAACATCCAACATTTGGCGTCGTCAGTTGGAAACCTTAACCTAAATAGCCATGGCTCCCGCCAATACAAGAGTAAGGACAAATCACAAGCAACCTGTTGAAGAAGGTTATTTTCAAAGCTTGCAGCAACACTTGATGCCTTCGACTTTCATGTCGTACATGGGTCACACTTTGGTAGTGACGCTACCTAGTGCGTCATCCCCGCTAGGTGGCCAACCGATGTCCCCTCCAGCAGTCATAGCACAAACTGAGGAGCCTCAGTATCCAATCTTTCCTCAACAGGATCAGGTGCCACCTTGTTCAGCACAATCCTGAATGTCATCTTCGTCCGGAAAAACGCCGCCACCGAGAGAGGCTGCTCCAAAAGTGGTAATCACACGTGCATTCGTCGTCGTAATTGATAAACTACTAAACAGACGAAAACGTATGGTTGTCGTTTGTGTCGCCTGTTCAACCCAGTCGCACTGCACGGAAGAATCTACTTCAAGGCCCAAGCCAGTACCATTGTATGTGTTGCCTCCTCCAGTGATTACTCCCCCGACAAGCACCGCCACTCATCGAACAGGGGTGACAATGGTTCCTCCGCTGGACATAATGACCTAGGAGGAGATCAAAGAGCTTGTCGCCAGGATAGTAAAGGAACTGAAAGGATGGGTGATGCATCGATTGAGGGACATGATGATGCATCGATTGAGGGACAGGGTGTTGCATCCGTTTAATCCAGAAATTCTGGAAGTAACGGTGCTGCCACATGTTCAGAACCCAAAGAGTGACTATCACAAAGGGGAAGGCGGACCCGTGGAGCACCTTTAGAGGAACGAGGCCTCCCATATAGAAAGGACCAATGACAATAACCATTTCACATTGCTCTTACCGTCAACCCTTGGTGGTGTCGCCTCCCATTGTTTTTTTGCAAATCATGGGGAGACTTGAGAGATAATATATCATAAAGTATATGGGTTGAGGAACACTCCTTAAGAGTGTCGGTACTCTTGATAACATTAAGCAAAGAAGTGACGCCAATCCGAGACACGTTTACACTCACTTTAACAAGGAATTGGCGGGCATAGACTAGGTTATCATTGACGTTGAGACCATTCAAGCTTTTTTCCGGGAGTTGGGCCCCAAGGACTTCGCCTTGTACGACATCTTGAGTGTCATACCTGTCAACACGGTGAAAGAGATGGCGGGGAGAGTCAAGTCATACATTAACCTAAAGATAGCTAAAGATGGCATAAATGCCCATAAAGATTCTAAGAAGGAAGAACAAGAAGGGAAAAAAACCAGAGCAGTGATCACAGAAGAACCACCCCAAGAAGACAAGTGATGCCCTCTGGTGCAGCGCCCAACTAGAGATTTCTTCGAGACTTTTACCCCCCCCCCCCCCCCAACTTCTTGAAGGAAATAGAGAAAAGGGATTGGGTGTCACCACCACCGTCGTGGAATAATGGAGGGCCCATAGGGACAGACCATGAACAATATTGTTGATACCATCGTTGCAAAGAACATAAAACTGACGATTTTAAAATCCTCAAAAAGAATATAGAGGCACTAATAAGAAGGGATCCCTCAAGAATTGTTTGGCTAAGCGGGGGCGTAGTTTGAGTCCCATAAATGATCGAAGGGCGTCATCAAGTAAAGAAATGGGGCATGAGGGTCCCAAAGAGAATAGGAGGACCCTAAATGTGATCAGTGGTAGTTTCTCCTCAGGAAGGGAGACCAGCAACGCCCTAGAGGTGTACACCATCCAACTGTCCAGCATCGCAAAGGCAGGGAAGCGTCCTAGTGATGAAATGAGCATCACTTTCTGCGAAGATGGAATGGACCATTTAACTTGCCCACATGAGGATACCATGCTCACCACGGCTGAAATTGATGGATATGAAGTGAAAAGGGTGCTTATTGACTCAGGAAGTTCTATGATGAATGTGGGAAGCAATACCGTTATTATGCAACACTAATTGATTAAGTTCCTATCTGACGAGAACCTCTGAGAGTTACGATGAAGACCTATGAGATGTTAGAATAATACAAAATCAAGAAAAGAAATCAACATAGATGAATGTTAGAGTATTGTATAGTCTAGTCTAGATTAATCTAAATTACTCTAGATGATCTCTTCCTAGTCTTACTTTTCCTATATAAGGATTAGTATAGGTTGTATTCATTTCAACTTAATGCAATACAATGTTCTCATTAGTAAAGTCATTGAGTTCTAAATTATCTCCTCACATTCAAGAATCCTAACATGGTATCAAAGCCATTCGATTAAGGATTTTATCATTTTCCGCTGCAAATCTATAGGAAATCGATCTTCAATCTCGAGCAAGTTCAGGTTCTGTCACAAGATTTGACTGCAAATCTATAGGAAATCAATATTCAGTTGCAAGTTTCCAACGGAAATTCCGTCTGAAATCTTCATTGCTGCTGCAGCTTCTTCCCGCGACTAACGTCTTCAAATTCAGTAAAATTATAGTCATTCAATTCCAGCTCAAGATCAGCATCAAGATTCGGTGGAAAGTGTCTTCTCTTCATTCGGTGCAGATTAATTCCATTCGGTGGAAAGCAGTTTCACTTATTTAGGTTCAGTTGCTCCACCTCCTGCTGCAAGATTCCTCCAATACAAATCAACCTCTCAAATTCGGTGCCAGCTGTCAAATTCGGTGCCAGCTCCTGCTTCTTGCAACGAAGCAATTCTCCACCAGCTCGATCATCAATTGCATTGATTATCCAGCAGATCTCTGCACATCTGCAGTTGCAGCACATCGACAGTTTCAGCACATCAACAATCAGCACATCGGTTGTTCAGTCTTACAACATCAGCACTGCAGCGATAATCTGCTTCAATCTGTTCAGTTTCTTGCGAAAATATTCTTCAATTTAGATCACAATCCATCAGCATTCGATCAAGATCTCAATCCATCAGCATTCGATCAAGATATCGATCCATCAACATTGGATCAGCCTTTCGATACGGATTACTCTGATTTTCTCTGGTCCTGCAGTTGTTCTTCTGAGCTGCACTTCATGCACTGAAATTTGTTCCAAATTGGTCTCTTTTCCAAGTTACGATCAGTATGATCAGACCTGTGATCAGTTGCTAAATGCAATCACCTGCTGTAGGTATTCGTTGCTGCTATATTTTTGTGCCAAAGAAAGGCTTAAAACTGTAACTGCTCTGTTATTCGTCTGAAATCAAACCGGCTCTGTTTTTGTATGAGTTCCAATCTTCTTTGATGGTGTTGATGTTCGTAATACTTACTGATGATGCTGGTTATTCCTTGCTGATGTGCTTCCAATGTTGTTGATAATTGCTTCACCTAATGGTTTGCTAAGAATCATACCTGATTTGCTGCTTGGTTCTTGATTGGAGCTGTGTTTGTTGCACTCTGTTCTACTCTGTTTGCTGCACCTATTGGATTGTGCTGCACCTATTGGATTGTTGAGGATCTTAACTGGTTCTTTGCTGGATTACTTGCTCGGTGTTTTGCTGGTTCTATGCGGAGATTTGCTGATTCAATGCCTCCTCAAACAATGCTGAATTACTTGTGATGAATTGCCGGTTTGGTGACGTGAAGATGTGTGATCACATTAAGTTTGGACAACCAAGTTTTTGCTGATTTACATTGGATTCGATACAAGATTGGAGTGTTGGAATTCAGATTTTAGATTAGTTTTTAGCCACGATGACATGACCACGACGAGATGAACGAGATGGCACCGCGATGGCATGATCGGGATGGTTTCTTTTTCTTTTACGGCATGACCACGACGAGATGAACGAGATGGCACCGCGATGGCATGACCGAGTCTGCTTTCTTCTCGTATGGATTTCAACTTGAAAAACTTGTGTTTGAATATGGAGTATCTCACCGATGATGAAGGTGTGCAAACTCAATTCGATTGGAGATTTGATCGAGATTGAACTTGGGATCCGTCACGAGCAAAGAAGCATTGGATGTTTGGGGGCCAATTCAGAAAATCTCGAAAGTTTGAGGACTAGAATCAAGCAAAGCAAAGATCTTGGGTGAATGTTAGAGTAATACAAAATCAAGAAAAGCAATCAACATAGATGAATGTTAGAGTATTGTAGTCTAGTCTAGATTAATATAGATTACTCTAGATGATATCTTCCTAGTCTTACTTTTCCTATATAAGGATTAGTATAGGTTGTATTCATTTCAACTTAATGCAATACCATGTTCTCATTAATAGAGTCATTGAGTTCTAAATTCTCTCCTCACATTCAAGAATCCTAACATGAGAGAAGGTGCAATTAGTGATGACACGTTGATGAAGTCATGGATTTTCACTCACCATAGCGACATTGAAGCGATGACCCATAGGTGCGCTGCCAAGGCCATCTATCTACAAGGCGTCAACCCGACTAAAAGGGGCATCGCCCTGGGGTGTTCCGCATATTCAGGAAGTTTATGCCCCCTTTAAGCATGTCTGCTGGTGCCACCCGACACCTAGATGGGACATCTCCAGATATCAAGGGATTAGACCCCCTCCCATCTGAATGACATAAAGCAACCACAGTTAATACTCAACCACAGTAAAAAGAGTGACATGTTCATCAGGTTAACCTCTACTATAAATACTAGTAGTTACTGTCATTTATTACTTTCCGAACTTTTACCACACAATCTCTCCTGAAAAACACACTCACTTGAGCTTCGGAGGAGAAACAAACGGGAGAACCCGGATCTTTCCTTTGTGCAGGCCCGTGGTGACAAGGGAGCAGTCCCAGAGTGAGGTAAGAGCTTTTAAAAATCCAACACGACTCATATTCATCATCGGTATCTTCATCCTCATTGTCATGATCGTATTCTTGATTGTTCCCATCAGAAGTTGACAATAACAAAAAAATTTGATCAGCATTCGTTAGATGCAACCTTTCCCTTGTAATAGGAATAGAATAGTAATCGTGAGATTTCTTTTTGTATATGTTTTTGCACCTCTAATGCTTTGAATGAAATATATATATATATATGTATATATATATATACATTGTTGTTTAAGACATTGTATCGCTAAACCTAGGGCTGTTAATTTTTGACACAACCCGTGGGTGACCCACAGTTGACCCGTACACGAGTCATATTTGGATTCGAAATGTTTGAACCGTGGGTCGTGTTTGGGTTACAATACTTGACCAGTGGAAATTTATGGGTCGTGTTTGGGGTTAGAAAAATATGACACTATCCGTGGATGACACGACTCGCGGTTAACCCAACCCGCGGGATTGACACCTCTAGCTAAATGAGATAATTTCGTCAACCTGAAATGCACAAAAGTTATTACATTTCTTATAGCATATAAATAATACAGTACATTGCTACCATACAGTCTCTTCGAAAATGAACCAGCAATATCCATTGATTGATCAATAAATTATCATAATGCATAATTGAATTGGAGGGAAGAAATAAATACCTGTCAGAGACCATCTTCATGGACGTACTTCTTAGTAACCTACTCAACAGATGAAGAAGACGAAGAAAACGTTTTATTGATCTCTTTTGTCCAACGAAATACGGAGCTTCAGCAGACATGGGTGAGGTCGACAATGACAGCGGAGGCGAATGACAAGGGCGACAGCGACAATGACGATGCAAGTGGAAGGCGAGGGAGACAGCGACGATGAGCTAAAGCTTACAAAGCTTGGTGAAGTTGGAGAAAATCTTGGTAAGGGTTAAGGTGAAATGAAAACTATGTTAGGACATATGTATAATTACACATGTCTCAAGGATTAGTTTGTAATTACTATGAAGGACTAGCTTGCAATTATATAATAGTAGTTGTGGGCTATAAATAGGAATATTTATAACTGGTTTAATTAACTTTGAATTGAAGAACAAATTGAATTTCTTAACTCTCAAGTAAGCTTTTTTTTCTTTTTTTTCTTTCTTTTCTGTTAATCCGAGGACTCTAACATGGTATCAGAACTGCTTCAATCGTGCGATTATGTTAGTTGTTGATTATTCTGCTGCAACTCTGGTGTGTGTACTTGAGTTTCTGCGATTCGACCATTCTGTGTTTCGTCTGGTTGTGAATCGTTATTCTACTGAAGTGATGGAAAAAATCACATCGTCATTCTTTAATAAGAAGGTTTCGCAGCTTGAAGGAGGAGAGAACTTTCAATCATGGCGGCAACAGGTGTTGTTAGCTGTTTGCGGACATAATCTTAAAGCACATCTATATGGAAATGTCACGATTCCAGTATCAATACCTGGACCTTATGGAACTGAATATCCGAATCCAGAGTATTTGAAGTATGTTCAGAAATACAACTCGCTTGCTTCATGGATGATAGCATCTATTTAATCTCAAGTCAGACGTGGATTAATCAGATGCATGACAACATCATCAATTTGGCAAAAGCTGCATTGAGATTTTTCTTCCTCATCAACTACTAGCATCATGCATCCATACGATCGTCTTAAGGTTAGGAAGCTTCTGCACCAATCCATGCAAGATTATTTGACGTTTGTGCAATCTGCTTGCAACAGTTTCGCAAGTTGTGGTCATCCGATCGAAGAGATGCAACATATCTCCATAGTTCTCAATGGAGTCAAAGGGAAGTTTAATAACGTCATCTCTGTGATTCATGCCAGCAGGAATCCATATGATATGGCATCTGTTAGCTCTGTTCTTCTAGACGCAAAACCTAGACAGGTTGATCTTCTTTTCGATACCAAGGTGTCTGCCAATGTAGTGGTTAATCATACTTCCTCTCTGAAGAATGAAGTTTCTGGTTCTAGTAACTCCTCTGTATCATATCTCTTAGCCTCGGCTAACCAGTCTCTTTCTGATGGTCTGCTTCCAACACCTACGAACTTCTCTTCGCAGAATCAGAATTACAACTCAGGAAGAGGAAGAGGTCGTGGTAGAGTATATGGCTCAAATCAATCTCAATGTCAGCTTTGTGGAAAATTTGGACATCTGGTTCACCGATGTTATCATAGGTTTAATTTTAACTTTATTGGTTTTACTGATTCGCGAGCTTCATCATCTCCAAATGTGAATTTGTGCTCTTCTCAGTGGGATGATGCTGTTGAAATATCATCTCCTGTTCATACTCCATGTTCCACTCCTACTCCTGTGATCTATCCTAGTTTTGGTCAGCCTACATATGTTCATTCACCTGGTTCATCCTCTGTTCAGATTTCTCCATATCCTCCTCATTACTCTTCTGTATAGTCTACTCCTCCAACATATAACTCTCATGTTTTCTATCCTCTTGTGTATCATCCTTATACCGTGCCTTATCCTTATCATCCATGCATTCCCGGTACTCCAAGTGCTCCATTAGTAGTTGGATGCATCTCTGCTGTGACAGGATACAATATGGACACTCAGTCGATGGTTAGTCATCCACAAGCTCATATTGCATCTATTGCTCCTGTTGTTCAGCATGAATCTAGTTGGTTCCCTGATTATGGAGCCACAAATCATCTTGCCAATGCCTCTCCCTCCCAACATTCAGCATGTGTGCATACTCCGTTCAAGTTAAGGTTGTTGTTGGTAATGGCTCATCTCTTAATATATCTGCAATTGGATATACGGTTATCCCTACTCATTCTTTTTCTGTACATGTTCATAATATGCTATACACTCCTTGTCTTGCTAAGAATCTTCTTTCTGTGTCTCAGTTCGCAAAGGATAACCGAGTATATTTCGAATTTCATCCTACAGACTGTTTGATCAAAGATTATCAAACTCATCGAGTGATGCTTCATGGTTATAAGAATGTTGGATTGTATAAAGATGATTTGTCGAAGTTCTGTCAGTTTTCTTCTATCGATCAGTGTCTGTTTGATAATCATGAGAGTCAGAATAATGTTGTTACTGCAAACTCTGCTGATTTGTAGTGTTTTAAGCATACTTGTTGTCTATATATAATAAGACTGCTACTTTGGTTTCTGATTCCTCGTTCACTGCTATTTCTATTCATATTGATTTAGATAATTCCTCTCAGTTTATAGATCCTGAAGCTCTTGATAAAAATGACTTTGAGTGTTTTGTTTCGTCTTTAAGTTTTCATGATTCATCAAATCTTTGGCATATGCGTTTGGGGCATCCTTCTGATATGATTCTTGTTAATTTATTGTGCTTGAATAATCATTCAGTTCCTTACTCACACTCGCAATGCACATCTTGTGCTGTTGGCAATAATAAGAAACAACCATATCATTTATTTGTTTCTATGTATTCCTGTCCTTTAAAACTTGTTCAAATTGATCTGTGGGGACCTGCATCATGTGCTTCCACTGGTCATCATTATTATCTGATCATTGTAGATGCATATTGTATATATACCTGGATTTATTTTCTTAAAAAGAAAAATGATTATGCTCAATGCTTTATTGAATTTTATAGGCTTGCAGAAAAACAAGGTGGTTATTGTGTAAAAGCAGTCTAGTCTGATGGTGGTGGTGAATTTCGGTTTTTGACATCTTATCTTCCTCAGTTTGGCATAGATCACCGTATTACTTATCCATATTCATCGAAGCAAAATGGTATTGTGGAGCGAAAGCACAAACACATTCTGGAATTGGGTTTAACACTGCTAGCTTAAGCTTCGGTACCTCTTCATTATTGGTTTGATGCGTTCTTTACTGCTACCTTTCTTATTAATAGGTTACCTTCATCCAGTTTGCTTAAAATGTCTCCTCATGAAAAGCTTTTTGGCTTTACCCCTGATTACTCCTTCTTGCGTGTATTTGGTTGCTTGTGCTTTCCTTATCTACGACAGTTTCACAAAACTAAACCTGCTCCTCGTTCTGAACCATGTGTCTTCTTGGGTTATTGTGGCAAGTATCATGGTTACAAGTTTTTGTCTGCTTCTGGCCGTGTTTATACTTCACGAAATGTTGTTTTTTATGAAACTAATTTTCCATTTGCTGATGCTAAAAGCAGGTTTTTCACATCCACTGCTCCTACTCAGAATTACACATCTTCTCCTTTCTTTATTCCATGTGATAATTAGTTTGCTCCATCAGCTTGCTTGATTCTGGTCTCCCTCATGATTCTAGGTCTTTTCCTATCATGACTCCTCCATGTTTTGTCTGAGAGTCTTCTTCCCCTTCGCATGATCGTGTTTGCTCTTCTTTTCCAGCTTCATTCAATCATCCTTCTCATAATGTTGTTAATCCTAGATCTCATAATGATCTTGTCGGTGCTCCAGTGTTGTCTTCTCATAGGCCTTCATCTATTCCTACTGTTTCTTATAGACTTGAAGGTTCTCATCTGATTCCTAGCTTTTCGTCTCTTCTTACTTAATATGTTGATCTTCATGTTGCTTCTGATAGTTCATCTTTGACTCTTTCTAATGTTCATCCAATGCAAACAAGATATAAAACCCAAGCTCAGCAACATTTTTCTCTTTATGCTCTACTTACGATTGTCGAGTCTTCTGATGCTTTGATTACTATAGAACCTAAGTCTATCCATCAAGCCCTTCACAGTCCTAACTTTCCCAGAAGGAACAAAGTTAACAATCACATGCCCAAAGTTTGCTTTCTCTCTTACAAAAAAAAATATTTCAACATGTAATTATAGGGTTGTCGATACTTAGGGTATGGTACTGGTATGGCAAATACCATAACCATACCATATTTTTAAAAAACATTCCATAACCATTACGGGTACAATTTTAAATACCATAACCATTAAAATAACTGTGATTCTTAACCATGGTTTTACTCGTATACCTATATTCATTCCACATGTAATATAATAAAAGACCGAAAATATTATTTTTAAAAATACATAAATCTATATTTCCAACAATAAAAACATATAACAGTAACATCACTCAACATTAACACTAACATCATTCAAGATTGATATGATTCAACATTAACATTCACACCACTGACTTAACATTAAAATTCAATAAACACCCCTAACGAGTAACGATTCAACACCTCTAACCATTCCATACCACACTTGTCGTATAATAACCATGGTTATAACCATGAGTATAACTCAAATACCATAACCATAACCATAACCATTATGGGTAGAAAATTAATCACCATAACCGCACCGCACCATAATGCTACGGTTAACCATATTAAACAGTAATGTTTATAATAATGGTTATGGGGTTTTCACCGCACCATTGTCGACCCTAATGGTGTCTTTTAAATTCAAGCTAAATTCATTGTTCTTCTATTTGTTAATTCAAGCTAACTTCATTACGACGTTATTTTTCGTTGGTAAAAAATGTCGTTACCAACGAATTCACCTTTCGTCGGTAAAAATGTCGTTATCGACGAATTCGCCTTTCGTCGGTAAAAATTTCTTTGCCGACAAATTGTCACTAGTAGAATGTTTCCGTATAACATCGACAGTTAATTGCTGCTAAAGGGGTATTTGCCGTCACTAACCTTTAGCAGTCGGCTTAGTCTCGTCAAGATAGGTCCTGTGGCTAAAGGTCACTCTAACGGTAAAAGGTCGTTACTAAAAGGTCTTCCACCACTAAAGCATTGCTGCCACTATAGGTCGACCACTTTCAGTGACAATAATTGTCGCCACTATATACACTTCATTAACAACGGTAAAATTTATCACTATATAGTGCTATTAACATCATAATATGTTGTTACTAAATACATGTATTTAGTGGTTATATATCCACCATTAAAAGCAGTTGATATTGTTAGGTAATGTTGTTACTAAACACATGTATTTAGTGATAACAAAGTTCACACTTGATAATATCAGTTTATGTCATTGCTAAACACAAGCTTTGGGCGTCAACAACGGTTAGTCATTGTTAAAAACAAACTTTTGTGATGCGTTTTTATTAATTATGTAGTTATTGTTATATGATATGAACTACACAATATATTTTACAAAACATAATATATTATTTATCAAAGTATATATATACATCTTAATAAACATCCAAACTACAAACTTACAATAAAGTTAAATGTAAATACATAGTTTTCTAAATCAAATGAAGACCTAAAACTAATATACTTTTATACTTGAGATGGTTGTTAATTCAGAATGTTGAAACTACGAACTTCATCTTTGTCTCTAGCTCAAGATCCCCTACAAGCTCGAATAATATCATGTGATTGGGTCCTTATAGTGGCTTTTTCGCTTTGCAAGAAGCTCAAACTCTTGAAGACGCTTAAGAACGTCATTTGCTTTCACCGAAGAACCAAAGAAATCCAATACGGGTCTCTAATAAACAATAAAAAAATTAATGACTTCACAAAAATTATTTCCTTTCATGCGAATTATAGCTAAAGAGATTTAGAAGGCTAGAATAATTAGGAGATAGTCAGATTACTTGAGAACTGTTCTTATATAAACCACAAATATTAATCTAAACGAAATGGTGACTAGTGGTTAAAGTACAGAGCTGAGTGCTTTGCAACTAACCTCGGAGTCTAGAGTTCCTAACTTGACTGCGTCTTTGCAGCCATCCACCAAAGCATTGAAAAGTTCAATGTGTGCATCAGGAGGCGCTATAGTAATTGCACCACCTACTTCTGCAACAATTTGGTCAATCCGACTCTCATTACCGAACTTCACTACCTGTGATAAAGGAAAACTCTTGAACTAATAGTGATAAAAACATATATTTCAAGGAACAGTATGTAGCAGAGCATGCTGTATATTGACAACAAAACAAATTTTCCTGGACAAAGTATGCTAAACTTCATCTCTTATATACAACAAATAAGACTTACCGCACTGGAAAACCTTAATGCATCTCTCTTAGATATATTCTCATGGGAGCATCCTCTCACTTGAACAACATCACCATCTATCATTGGCACAGAGGGCACGGCATATTCAGCTTTCCCTCGCTTAGAGTCCCTTGTTTGTGTCTCATGCTCCTTTTTCCTCCTTTTAATGCCCTTATCAGGTTGGAAAGGTTGGTTAGCATCTGCATAACTCTTAGTGTTTCTTGCGGCACGAGGAGCTAAAGCTTCCTGGTAGAACATAAAACATATTACATAGTTAATCAACTAAATGAACATACAATTTACAAGAGTTTTCTCAATCTGCAACACTTCACTAAAATGTTCCAATAATATATAGTCATCACTGCATTAGATCAATAATTTTACGAGCATGCATACCTCCGCTTCTAAATGACCAAGATGACGCTTCCTTCGCCGTTGGGAACAATAATCTCTGGTAGACTAAGTCGCCAGTGCACATACGCTAGTTTCCTAGTGGATACAAGTTTTTTTGTAGTCAACCCCTCCGACGAAGCTCCAAGAATTCGACCCTATCCTCCACGGACACGATATTCTTCTTTCTCTTTTTGATCTTCCACTTAAACAGAGAAGTCTCCAGTATGCTGCCTCGTTTCTCTGACGGAGCTGATGTCTTCGTCGGACGGGTCTTCCGACGGAGGGCGTTTGAGAGGGCTCTTGAGTGGTGGGTGAGCAGATTCTAAGCTATGGTTTTGGGGGTAAAGTGTGCCCGTCAAGATGATGAGTGAGGGCTACAATGTGCGTTAGGTTTTTGTGGATTTTGTTTAGTTTTTTACTTTTTTTCTTTTTAATTTATGGTGGTTCAACCAGTTTATTAGCGGTTCAATAGATTTAACGACGACAATATTGCATTGTTACTAGATAATGTATTTTAGTGGCGACAAATTGATAATTGTGACGGCTAGAAACTGATGTAGTTCATATACAATTTACAACAAGTACATTGGACGCTAAACATATGTTTTTACAGTAATTCTAAGGTTTGTTACTAATTATCTGAATTATTGTCGATGGTGGCTTGACATTAACAAAATTTCGAGTTAAAATATTCTACGACGAAAAAATTCCACACAAAACATGAGTTTTAGCAGTGACAAATTATTTTACACTAAATATGTTGTATGACTACGACATTAAATGTCGACACAAAATATATTTTGTAGTGATAATATTTAATGACAACAAATTTGATACGCGACAGTAGACTAACATTCTACTAGTTTGGAATTTGCCGACCAAACCAATCTTGTTGGCAAAAAAGAAAGTTGTTGACGAAAAATTTAGTTTTCCTTGCAAACTTTCGTCGGTAAATAAATTATTTTTTGCAACGAAATATTTGTGATATATTTCGTCGCTAAGCTTTTGCCGATAAAATTCTGTATTTACGGATGGAATTGATTTTTGCCAATGAAATTTTTTCTTTCATCGACGAAAACATTTCGTCGGCAAAAAACAAATTCGTGCAGTGATTAAAATGAATGAGATTGTTTCTTGTCTCACTGTTATGTCTGTTTACATGACGAATCTCGTAAAATTTGTTATAATATCTCTTGCTGATGATGTATTGTCTCAAGTTGTAAGAGTAGTTGGAACATGAAAAAGTATTTTGTAAAAAACGAAAAACACTTTGTAAGTTAGTTGGGTTGTTGGTCGTAATGTTAGCTCATGCAATATGCTCCTGCATGCCATCATTCCCGAGCTCACGCATTATGTCCAACGTAGAGTCTAGTTACCTTCTTTATCGCGTCTTTTAAATATTTATTAACCCAATCCAGTCCAACAACACATTTCTGAATGAAACCATCTGTCTCTCTCTCTCATGTAAGTGGTGCACTTCAACCAACCACGGTACCCTACTGATCAAACCGACAAACCGTGTTTTGTATTTGTGAGTATTCCTTAAAGAAGTAGAAACCAAGCTAGGTAGAATTAGATTATTCTGTTTCTTTGTTTGTTGAATTGGGTGTGTACTAACCCTAGCTCCCATCTAACTCCATCATTATTCTTGTGTTTTCGTGCTTCTTTTAACAAAACCATCTCTTTTTCTTTTCAATCTTGAGCAGAAATCTTTACCAGGTTAAATCCTTCCTTTCCTTACCTTTTGATCTGTGAGTTTACTTACTCCTCCACCGACCATATATATTCTCTTATTAAGGCGATCAACCTCATCAAATTAATTACTAGTATCTCACTTGGTAGTTGGAATTACATTCCAGGTGAAGAAGAAATGTATGCAATCCAAAACTTGATGGAGAGGTTACGACCTCTGGTGGGTTCCCGAGGCTGGGACTACTGCGTCCTCTGGAAGGTCAACCAAGATCAAAGGTTCACCTTTTGTTGCATATAATTAATTAACTGCTTAGACTTTTTTTTCTCCATTTAATTTGAGCACAAAATCGAGATCTGAATTTTATGTTGCAGCGTGATAGAGTGCATGGATTGCTGCTGTGGTGGAGCTGATCAATATCTTCAACAAGCAGTGGAAGAGATAAATTTTACGGTTTCCCCGATCTGTAAGGATGCTTTGTTTCCGCATGAGAGAAGCTATGCATGTGAACTGCTTGCTCAGTTGCAGCTCTCCATCCCACTCGATTCTGGGTACAAATTATGGTCATCTCTTCATGCTTTTTCTTCCATCAAATTCATAATTACGTTGTTGTTGTTTTAATTAACAGGATCTATGCACACACCCTGTTGTCTAATCATCCTCGATGGCTAAACTTCGCTAGTTGCTCCGAACTGAATATCCGAGATGTTCGTATTATGTTATAATACTGTCGATCTCACTTAATTTAGAACCAATATTTGATTCCTCATTTTTCTAACAGGATACCGTCGGGACAAAGGTATTAATACCCATACCAGGTGGCTTGATAGAGCTATTTGTTGCCAAACAGGTACAGACAATTATTGTTTCTTTCAATTCATAGAAAAAAATCTAAACGTTTATATCTTAAATAATACAAATTTCAGGTGCCTGAAGATCCGCAGATTGTAGAGTTCATCACAGCACATTGTACTAGTGTTGTATCAATGGAGGGTGCATCTTCTGATGCACCAGGCTTGGGTAATTTCTCCATGACGAATACGGAAGAAGAATTGGAAAATATGAAGCTCCAACAACACGATCTGTTTCTCCCAACAAGGCACAGTAGCAGTGGGCTTCTGCAGGAGGTGGAGAATGATGCTTCGGAGATCTCTATCATGGATTTGGACAACACGCACATTGAATATGT
Source organism: Chamaenerion angustifolium (assembly GCA_946814005.1). Classification (NCBI taxonomy): domain Eukaryota; kingdom Viridiplantae; phylum Streptophyta; class Magnoliopsida; order Myrtales; family Onagraceae; genus Chamaenerion; species Chamaenerion angustifolium. The sequence goes on from OX328272.1 coordinate 22,616,668, forward strand.
GGAGCCACTTCCAAATATGAAGCTGCATGGAATTAATAGTGGGAGTGATAAGGATGTGCTGAGGCGAGGGGGGAGATTGGGATCGGTGTCGGAGAATGAGGGTGAGGAGCAAGAGAATGAGAAGAAGCCTCAGTCCAAGAATTTGGCTGCTGAGAGGAGGAGAAGGAAGAAGCTTAATGATCGTCTTTATGCTCTTCGGGCATTGGTTCCACGCATATCCAAGGTTCGTTGACACCTGCATGCATATTTCAGTAATAATAGGTTTCAAGTGTTAGAAAAAGGCAGATAGATGTTAATACATAATTTCAGCTGGATAGGGCATCGATCATTGGGGATGCGATCGAGTTTATAAAGGATATGGAGAATCAACAAAAGGTGCTTCAAGATGAATTGGAGGAGCTGTCTGATGTTGAGGATCATCATGGAACCGCCATCGCCATTAATCAAGGATCCAAGAGAAAATTCTGTAATGGCAACATAGACCATCATCCCATGATGAACCCTCACCGACCACCTTATTCAGAACTACTACCCACCAACACCGAACGCACTGAGCATAACAAGCCACAGCAAATGGAGGTACGTACGTAAAGAAGATTGAGAGGATATGTTCATGAATGGCCTAACTGCATGCTTTGATGATGATGATGAATGCGCAGCCTCAGGTGGAAGTTAATCAGATTGATGGAAAGGAGTTTTTCGTGAAGGTGTTTTGCGAACAAAAGGCAGGTGGCTTTGTGAGGCTGATGGAGGCCTTAGATTCCATTGGTCTGGAAGTTAAGAATGCAAACATTACCAGCTTCAGGAGCCTTGTTTCTAGCATTTTTACTGTAGAGGTATTTCCAATCCCATTAGATAGATACATAATACGAAAAAGTTGTATAAGTATTTATATATAATTTGCAGAAAAAGGACAGCGACCTGATCCAAGCTGATCATGTCAAAGACTCCCTTCTGGAGGTCACTCGCAACGTCCCTCCTGGTGGAGGAGAAGCAGTTGCATGGCCGACGAGAGGAGGAGGAGGAAGTGATGTGAATACTAGTGGTGGCGAACTCCTCTTAGACGACCCAAACCACCGTCACCACTACCCTATCCTCCACAACCATCCTATATATTAAGCCTTATGTTTCATAAGACTACACAACTCCACTTGATGCTGTTGCAGATGGGAATAATAACTGGAGCACACTATCGGCCCATGCAATTAGTCATAAAATAAAAGCATTCATAGTTAGCAACATAGTTTTTTCATTTTTTTTTAATAATAACTCGATATGATATATTGTGAACGGACTTCTCATACATTATATTTTTTTCCTTATTAAACAATGGTGAAGCTTCTTTACTTAGCAAGTCACCAAAACTTACTCATTTCTATTAATTTCACATTTACATTTATGATTTTGTCTTAGATATATTTTATACAGTGAAATTTACACGAAAATAAAATTTTATATGAATATAAATTTTGCACATATTAATTTTTTTTATTACAAATGAAATATATTTTTTGGCCCAAATTAAATAGGTTAATTAAACATACATTTCGTCTATTACATATAACAATTTAAACAAAATTATAAACGAACACAAACGACATCACCTACATTAATTATTATTATCACATTTTAAATATAAATTTTTCATCTTTTTAACATTTTTACAGAATTATATGATGCCCATAGAAGTCATAAAATTGTAAATATTAAGTAAACAGTATTATATTGAAATTGATGTATTTTACAAAACAACTATCATATATTCAAGGACTCGTCATATTTAAATAAACAAATATAATATTGTCTATATAATTGAAATATAAGATATTGTTTCTATTACTAAAATGAACACTAATGATTAACATATGATAAATATAGAAGTCATAGAATCATAAATGTTGGGTATCGATAGTGACAGCCCAGTAAGAAAAGGCCTCGAAGGCCCAATAACTATAGAGGGGGTAAACCCATGACATCCGAACCGGATCGGCCCAAGTACAAGCCAAACTTGGCCCACCATCGAGTAATCCAGAATCGAGCCCAAAGTCTATAGGGACGCCAAAGGCTCTCGGACTGCTCGCCATTCTCTACCAGGTCGCGACCTTCCACTGCTCAACATGGGAGTGCTCGCCCCGAAGAGAGCCTTGCCTCTCTCCTCTGGTCCCACCAAACCGTTAACAAGGAAGTGGCCACGATATCCCGCATATCTCGGTCACATATTCACTAAGGATTAGATTTGGTAACTGCAATATCTCGCAGTAACTGACGATCCGAATCTTCGGCAATACAATATACACTAAGATATTCAGCTGCCATATACGGTTCTATCTCTCTTACCCTATAAATACCCTTGCTTTACATACGTTTTTTACGTTTTGAGTTTTATACACACACATACTCATTTAAGCATCGGAGAGGGACCCAGACGCACCCCCTCTGTTGCGCTCCCCTACTTGAAGGTTCACCGGAGTCGGAGCTGAAGCGTCATCCCAACCTTGTCTGGCATTCAATTCACTGCCAGATCAGCATTCAGGATTTCACGATCCAACATTTGGCGCCATCTGTGGGAAACGAGCAATTTAGCCATGAGAACTCGATCCCAAAGCAACCGTCGGAATCAGACTAGGGAGCGATCCTCAGATAGCTCTGATTCCGCCGCCGCTTCAACAAGAACCTGCCAGCCGAGCAGGAGTTAATGCTGTTCCTCTACGGACAGCTCGAGAACATGTCGGTGATTCAAGACCGACCCCAGCTGCTGATCAAAACGGAGCCCCTGCACCGCGGACAGTCCACATTGCGGGGCAGGATATTAATTTAACCCCCGAGATGGTCTCCCTGCTGGAAGCCATCCTAGGACAGGCGCGCCGCCAAGCCCCTGCTCCTCAGGAAAACAATCCCTCTACTCCTAAGGAAAACCACCGCCCTGCTGCCACAGGGCCTTCACCTTCAGAAGCGGCCAATCCTGGTCCTGCTGCGCCTCAGGAGGATCAGGATATGACGTCAGGTCAGCAGTCCCTACCTCCAGCACACACCAAGGAGCCAGCAGCCGCATATACTGCCAATCCTTCCGGTCCGCCTCCACCCGGAGCCTCTCCTATGTACTGCACTGTGGATCAGATGGATGACCTCCTCAACAAAAGGCTCCAAGAAAGACAGTTGACAGTCATAGCTCCCTTCAAGGAGCAGTCCTCTCATCCTTTCACCGACGCGCTCGTCGCTATCAAAATCCCGAAGGATGTGGTTGCTCGGGCCGTACCTGAGTATAGCAGTGGAGGAGATCCCACCGTACATGTCAACAAGCATGAGGCCTCCCTTCTGGGTAAGTCAAACGATCCCAATCATTTGGCTTTGCAATTTCCATCTACTCTTTCGGGTTCGGCTTCGTCCTGGTTCTTCGGCCTCCCTGCAGGATCAATCGGAACTTGGGCAGAGTTGAGAAGCAAGTTCCTGGAGAGATATATGGGCGAGCGCCAGTTGCTGAAGAGCGTGGGCGCCCTTGACTCGGTCAAACAGCAGCCTGGAGAGTCGATGTCCAACTTCTACGGGCGTTTTCATCAAAACTTCACAGAATTAGATCGCTGAATCTCGGATGGGGAGATCATTCGAGCATTCTACAGAGGTCTGGATGTGACCAACAAGTCCTCGCGAAAGCTGCGAAACAGCTACCATGTGAAGGAGATAGAGACATTGTAGGAGTTGGCGTCCAGGGCAAAAGGTTTCATAGACCTTGAACGCGCAAACATCGAGGCTAATCTCCTGACGACCTCGCTAATGGTAACCCATGAACCCCTACGCGATGGTAAGAAGGAGGTAAAGAAGGAGAAGAAGGGAAAAGAGAGTAAGCCCCGAGTCGAGTCTCTTCCAGTGCCTCGCCATCCAGAGGTCCCTGAGTACTTCACGCCTTTAAATAGGCAGATCTCAGCGGTACTAGTCGAGATGGAGAGGAGATCCTTGGCGAGGCCACCGATGCCTCGTCGAGGTGGGCTACCCATGGGCAAGGATGTCGAGAGCTATTGCAGATACCATAAGTGCAAGGACCATAAGGCAGACGATTGCAAGATTCTGAAGCGAGATATAGAGAGGCTGATTCAGGGGGGAATGTTGAAGGAATTTGTGGCAGGGCGAGATCGAAGTCAAACGCCCCCCAGGAGACATCGTTCGCCAGCCCCTGCAGATCAAGCTGAGCTTTCTGGAAGCAAGAGGAGAGTGAATCTGATTGCGGGAGGATTCGGCGCAGGCGGCGAGAGGTCAAGCGCCAGAGAGGTCTACGCCACTCAGATCTCTACGGCAGTTCAGTTGGGCAAGCGGCCCCGACCTGAAGAAAACATTGTCATCTCATTCTCTGAAGATGATTTGGCACATGTCACCACGCCCCACAACGATGCTCTGGTCATTACGGCAGATATTGACGGCTGTGATGTTGCAAGGATTCTGGTCGACGGAGGCAGCTCGACAGACATCTTGTTTCTGGACGCCTTTGAAAAGATGGGCAAATCCAAACGCGACCTGAAGAGGGTCGACTTTCCGCTGATCGGATTTGCGGGAAGAACAACTTATCCAATGGGGGCTATAACGATGCCAGTGATTTTTGGCGAGGGGTGGAAAAGCATCAAGGTGTCGGTCACTTTCCTGGTGGTCGATTCACCTACATCCTACAACGCCATCATAGGGAGGACCACGATCAACCCAAATAAGATTGAGGCCTCCACTGTCCACCAGAAGATGAAGTTCCCCACTCCCAATGGGATTGGAGAAGTGCTCGGAGATCAGCCGTCCTCGCGACAATGTTATGTGAACTGCCTGCGCAAGAAGAACCAAAGGGAGGCTCTCGCCATGGAGACAGAGGCCGATCCCCGCGAGGACTTGGCTCGGCCAGCACCCATGGAGGAATTGGAGGAGGTTGAGATCGATGGTCCAGACAAAAAGGTGCGCATTGGGACCACCTTGAAAGAGGATCAGAATGAGGCCATGACCGCCCTCCTCAAGGAATTCAAAGAGCTCTTCGCCTGGCAGCCGAGCGACATGCCAGGAATCAGCACAGATATTATCTCTCATGAGCTCAGGATAGACCCATCCATCAAGCCGATCGCCCAAAAGAGAAGATCATTCGGGACTGATAAGCGTTTGGCGATCAGGCAGGAAGTCGGCAGGTTGATTGAAGTTGACTTCGTCAGAGAAGTAAGATTCCAGAGCTGGGTCGCCAACCTAGTTTTGGTCAGGAAATCTAACGGCAAGTGGAGGATGTGCGTCGACTTCCGCGACTTAAACAAGGCTTGCCCCAAAGATTCATATCCCCTTCCGAGAATTGATCAGCTGGTCGATGCTACCTCGGGTCATGAGATGCTGAGCTTCATGGACGCCTATTCAGGCTACAACCAGATCAGAATGCATCCAGAAGACGAGGCCCACACTGCTTTCTATGCTGACGGGGACATTCTATGCTACAAGGTGATGCCCTTTGGTCTCATCAATGCCGGGGCAACTTATCAGCGGATGGTGAACCGACTGTTCCAGGACATGCTGGGAAGGAACATGGAGGCCTACGTAGATGATATGCTCGTCAAATCCATCAAAGGCAATCCTCATACCACCGACCTCCGTGAAGCTTTTGAATGCATGAGGAGACACAACGTTCGCCTGAACCCAGCAAAGTGTGCCTTTGGAGTCAAGTCCGGGAAGTTCCTGGGTTTTATGGTCAGCGAAAGGGGCATTGAAGCAAACCCGGAAAAGCTAAAGGCCATAGAAGAAATGAAGTCGCCAACCTGCCATAAGGAAGTCCAGTGCCTGAACGGCCGACTAGCTGCTCTTAACCGCTTCCTTTCCAAAGCAAGCGACAGGTCCCTCCCATTCTTCAAAACCTTGAGGGCCAACCGCAAGTTCGAGTGGACGCCAGACTGCGAGGAAGCATTCAAGTCCTTGAAAAGGCATATTCAAACACTCCCAGCTCTGGCAAAACCCGTTCCAGGCGAGCAGCTTTTCCTCTATTTAGGCATTAGCGATGTGGCAGCCAGTGCTGTCTTAATAAGGGAGGAGAATAATGTTCAGAGTCCAGTGTATTTTATTAGCAAAATGTTCAACTCAGCAGAAATAAAATATGTCCAGATTGAGAAGTATCTCTATGCCTTAGTTATTGCTGCTCGGAAGCTGAGACCTTACTTTCATGCGCACGACATCACGGTCCTCACCAATCAACCTCTCAAAAACTTCCTGATGAAGCCAGATTCTTCAGGAAGAATGGTCAAGTGGGCGATCGAGCTCAGCGAGTTCAGGATCAAATTTGCGCCAAAAATGGCCATCAAAGGTCAAGCACTAGCTGATTTCATAGTGGAAAGCACGAGTAACGATCAAGCGGAGGCAGAAAACAGGCCAAGTCAGTCAGCGGACGACAATCAAATCTGGGAACACTATACGGATGGGTCTTCATCAAAAGAAGGCTCGGGGGCAGGTTTAATTCTTATTCCTCCTGAAGGCGAGCCTCTGAAATACGCGATCGCCTTAACATTCCCGGCGACCAATAACGAAGCAGAATATGAGGCTCTTATCACTGGACTCAGACTAGCAAAAGGAATGGGTATAGCTGCGCTTAAAGTAAGGAGCGACTCAGAGCTCATGATCAATCAGGTTAATGGCGCATACGAGGCAAAGGGAGAAAAGATGAAGAAATATCTCGGCATTGCCAAAAAGCTGGTCGCAGAAATCCCAAATTTCGCGATTGAATTCAATCCTCGCCAAGAAAACCAGATGACAGATTCTTTAAGTAAGCTAGCCTTCGGAGGGGCGACAATCCAGGATGTGCAATTTCTGGAAAAGACCCTATGTTCAGTCCTTGAAAACAGAGCGGAGGTCTTCAACATTCAAGAATAGGTCACCTGGATGACCCCGTTCCAGAATTATTTGAAAGAAGGCATCCTCCCAGAAGACGAAGGCGAATCCACTAGGATTAGAAGACTCGCAGCCAGTTATCTAATCATCGATGGAGAACTCTACAGAAGAGGTTATTCGACGCCTTACTTGAGATGTGTTGCTCTGCCCGAAACATAAAAAGTTCTTCGAGAAGCTCATGAAGGGGCAGCAGCATGTCATGAAGGCGCTCGATCGCTAAGCAGGAAAATATTCAGATTGGGATATTACTGGCCGACCTTGGGAAAAGACGCAGCCGAATTAACACAGAAGTGTGAAATTTGCCAGCAGTTTGCACCACGATCGGGTCGACCATCGACATTATTATCCCCAATGGCAGGTGCCTGGCCCTTCGCTCAATGGGGAATCGATATATTGGGTCCTTTTCCCATTAGCACTGGTCAGCGTACTCACATTATAGTGGCAATCGACTACTTCACTAAGTGGGTAGAGGCGAAAGCTCTAGCTTCGACAACGGAATTCCAAGTTATCAAGTTCCTGCAGGTCAACATATTCTCCAGGTTTGGTATTCCCAAAATACTCATCAGCGATAACGGTCCGCAATTCGTTGGAAAGGAGTTGAAATGGCTCTGTGAAGAGTATTATATCGATCATCGTTTCAGTTCAGTACATCACCCTCAAACGAATGGGCAAGCTGAAGCAGCCAACAAGGTTGTCTTAGCAGGACTCAAGAAAAGGGTTCGAGCATTCAAGGGGAATTGGGCAGACGAACTGGAAAACGTATTATGGGCAATCAGAACAACGCCTAAGGCGGCCACATGAGAAACGCCTTTCAGTTTAGTGTACGGATCAGAAGCAGTAGCACCAGCTGAATTAGCAGTGCCTACCCACAGAGTCCTACACTTTAACGCGGAGGCAAATGAGATCGAGCGCAGAACTGACCTCGATTTAGCAGAGGGAAAGAGATGGCTCTCGGAAAAAACACAGGCAAAGATGCGCTTGGCGACCGCTCGGTATTTCAACAGAAAAGTTAGCGCTCACCAATTTTTCGTGGGGGAGATGGTTATGAGAAGGAATGAATTCACAAGGCTGGACAGTAAAAACAAACTTTTAGCCAAATGGGAAGGACCATACAAAGTAGTAGAGATCGCCGCACCAGGATCCTACTATTTGGAAACCATCGAAGGCGAGAGGTTACCCCGTCCATTTAATTCTGAGCATTTAAGAAGATTTTATGCATAGCTTGCAATCAAATTGATTATGTCAATAAAAGAAAGCCATTCCTTCATAAAGCGTGTCCACTCGAAGCAAGCTGAAGGCAAAAAGCCCTGACGCCAAAGTCAGGCCTCAAAAGCCCTAGCAACAAAGCTAGGCCAAAAGCCCTGACGCCAAAGTCAGGCCAAAAAGCCCTAGCAACAAAGCTAGGCCAAAAGCCCTAACAACAAAGTTAGGCCAAAAGCCCTAGCAACAAAGCTAGGCCAAAAGCCCTGACGCCAAAGTCAGGCCAAAAGCCCTAGCAACAAAGCTAGGCCAAAAAGCCCTGTCGCCAAAGTCAGGCCAAAAGCCCTAACAACAAAGTTAGGCCAAAAAAGCCCTAGTAACAAAACTAGGCCACAAAAGCCCTAACAACAAAGTTAGGCCTCAAAAGACCTGACGCCAAGAGTCAGGCAAAGCCCTGGCGACAAAGTCAGGCCAAAAGACCTAGCAAAATGTTAGGCAAAATAAAAGCCCTGACGCCAAAGTCAGGCCAAAGAAAGTTTAGGCGATCACTATCGATGATAAAGCCTGACAAATTGGATGACCACAAGAGGCTAAGTTATAACAAGCAGTTTGAATTGTTGTCAAGTAATCACGCATTGATTGATGAGGTAGTTTACGAACCTTCAGTTGATCATACAAATGCATGATCCTTGTTGTTGATGATGCAGAAAAATATCTGTGAAGCTTCTGCCATATTGATGCAGCGGTCATGTATCCTATGAGACCTCTGTTGACTTGTGAAGACACTGAGGCGAGCAACCAGGAAGCTAGTGAACTATCCTTTTGAACATATTTCTGGTATTCTGGATTCGGTTCATCATCTCCATCTGGTCCACGAATTCAAGCTGGAATTGTGACATTACCATAAAGATGACTTTCCAGATTGTATCCTCTTACAGATAGCAAATGATTGGAAATTCTGCTCGCCAATCAGCTATGAGACTTTCTTGTTGAAGAATGCAGCAGAAATTTCTTCCATGGAGTCGAAGAGATAGATCACTTCAATCGATCAGCAGACACCGTAATTGCATTTGAACCGACTTGAGCAGAATCATTCTTGCTCTGATACAATGATAGGAACTTAAACATAAATAGAAAAATCCAAGAAATAAGAAGAACAAGGCTTACTTGCTGCCGACGGCACTAATTCAATTCATCCAAGCTTAAGTTTCATGGTACAACCTACGTCTATATGTAGGGTTTAAGTCTTGAGATATTACAATCTAGTCCTCACTTACTAATTCTAGAATATTGCAGAATAAACCCTAAACATTCATATGTAATTATACATATATCCTAACACCCAACACTTCCCTCCATATGGCTATGGGTCTATTTCCATATTGTCCCGACCCGATTAATCTGCCTGATGCTTTCTCTCTTAGTCGTTGATAGACAGTTTTGACTGATACCTTCCCGTCATCCGTGTATGGCCAAATGACATTGTCCGATTCGGCTCTCGCAGGTAAATGAATATCTAGTATATGGGCTGAATCATGTGGTGTCACTATGACACGAATTAGCACTTCGTTCCACTTACCCTATCTTGGTCGATAAGGTCTGCCACCTTCAAGTTCGGGTTGTCGCTCCAGCCCGTGGTCATGTCGGGTAACAAACCCGGTTCTGTTTGGATCCATGGGTCCCGTCCAACGTTGATTGTGTCACCCGTACCTTATCAATGTGTCCCGCCCTTGTAGCATGCTTGCCCATCCACATGATGCTCGTCCACCTCTTCTGGCTTCTCTAAATGTCGTGTTAGGGAAGTATAGACGTTTGAGTACCTTAACCGATATCGCATTTGGCTCCCTATTGATTCGCTCTGCCATCTTAGTCAACATGGATTTGTTAAAAGTCTTCAACTCCCGGAAGACTAAGCCTCCATATTCCTTTGATTTTGTCAAGTCTTCCCATTTCATCCATTGAATCTTTCTTTTTTCATCGTTCTCCCCCACCAAAACCCGGCAATCAATGCATTGTCTCATTACACCATGTCTTTGGGAGTTTGACGATGCTCATCACATATTTGGGTATGGTTGTGATCACCCCCTTCATAAGCACCTCCTTACCCGCCTGATTAAGGGTCTTTGTACGCCATCCATCTAGTTTATCCTGAATTCTTGTGTTGAGATACACTAGAGCTTCCCGTTTAGATCTCCCCCATACTGCCGGTAATCCGAGGTATTTCCCTGGGTTACTATGTCTTGGTATCCCAAGCGCTTCCTCGATTTCTCTACAACTGGTCACGTCCGCCTCCTGATTGAAAGTAAGGCTTGATTTTGCCTCATTCAATTTCTGTCCCGAGCACCTACAGTATTTTGTGATTACCTCCTTCAATCGGGTTGCATTCTCCACCGCCCCTCTTATGAAAAATAGTGAGCCATCCGCAAAGAGTAGGTGGTGAGTTCTGGACACCCCCTCTTTATCGTAACTCCCTGTATCTGGTTTCCCACAACCTCATTCTCTACCTATCTTGACAACACATCCGCCATAAGTATAAACAAGTAAGGAGAGATGGGGTTGCCTTGCCTTAGTCCTCTGGTAGGTGTTATGTACTTAGTTCTCTCCCCGTTCACTAAGACTCGGTAGATCGGTGTTGTTATACACAATCGCATCCAATCGATCCATTTCTCCCCAAACCCCCTCTTCTCTAGACTCCGAAGCAGGAATTCCCATTTGACACGATCGTACGCTTTTTGCATGTTAAATTTCAGCGCGCATTCCACCTTATTTGTCGGCCTTCGAACTCTCAAATGGTGGAAAACCTCATGCGCCACCATAATGTTATCCTGTATGAGTCTACCAACAACAAAAGCACTTTGAAACGGTGTTATCAAGTCAGATAGATACTTTTTAACCCTTTTCACAAGAACTTTTGATATCACCTTGTACGAGAAATTACAGAGACAAGTAGGTGTATAATCAGAAGCACAATTTGGGGTTGGTATTTTGGGGATGAGGGTTATATCTGTATGGGTAAGAGAATTAGGGAACGTACTGTTTCAAGGAAGGATTTGACCGCAGTGAAGACATCTGCACCCATGACCCCCCAACTCCTTTGATAGAATACCCCTGGAAACCCATCTGGACCCGGCGCCCTCGACCCACCCATCTGAAATACCGCCGTTTTGACCTCTTCCAAGGTTACCTTCCTACTAAGATTATCATTTATCTCCTCCGTTATCTGATTTGGGACACATTGTAGGATCTCCTCAGCTGCATCCATGTATAAAAATATGATATAATAAATTCTACTATACAGTGCTATCAACATCATAATATATTTATACTAATTACACGTATTTAGTGACAACAAATCCACCATTAAAAGTACTTTATACTGTCAAGTGAATGTTGCTTCTAAGCACGTCTATAGTGATAACAAGTCCACACTTGTTAATATCAGTTTATACCGCGACTAAACACAAATCTTTTATGGCAACAATCGCTAATCATTGCTAAATACAATTTGTTGTTGTGTTTTTTTATTAATGATCTAGTTATTGTTATATGATATGAAATACACAATACATTTTAAAAATACATAATATATTATTTATCAAAGTATATTTACACATCTTAATAAAAATCCAAAATAAGTCTAAATCAGATGAAGACCTAAGGATTTTAGAAATACATATCCAGTAACTGTCCCGCGTATATGCCTTCACTAGCAGTAAATACAACCACTTCAAACATCTCTGACACCCTCTCCAAAAATTCCTTCAAGAAAGGCGTTGGCGTACATAAACAGTGTGTTCTTCCATGTTGAAGAAGATTTTGAAGATGAAATCAGCATCATCGCAGGGTTGTGTGGTAGAATTGACGAGGGTCTCTGTTCAAAATAAAAGTCATTAATACCACTGATCAAACTAATAAAACTCATTAACACCATTTATCAACCAACTAGGGACCTGTTGGGTATTGATAGTGACGACCCAATATGGGAAAGGCCTCGAAGGCCCAATAAATTTGCAGGGGGTGAAACACATACCATTTAAACAAGGCCAACCCACAGTAAGGTTACTCTGGCCCTCATAAAGTGGTCCAGTATCGAATCCAAACTAAAGAGGACGCCAAAGTGCCACTTCAGGTCGCCATTGGCCAAGGCCAAAGCCTCCCACTGCTCGCCATGGGGGTGCTCGCCAAGGGAGTGCCCAGGGAGTGCTCGCCAACAATCAAGGTCGCAGCCATAGGAGTGCTCGCCATAGGAGTGCTCGCCATAGGAGTGCTCGCCATAGGAGTGCTCGCCTTGAAGAGAGCCTTGCCTCTCTCCTCTGGTCCCACCAACCGTTAATAAGGATATAACCACGATATCCCGCATATCTCGGGCACAAATTCACTAAAGATTAGATACGGTAACTGCAATATCTCGCCGTAACCGCAATATCTACTATCTAAATCTTCAACAACACAATATTCACGAAGATATACAGTTACCTTATACGATTTGGTATCTCCTACTCTATAAATACCTTTGCTTTACATACATTCAATACGTTTTGAGCTATATACACACATATACTCATTTAAGCATCAGAGAGGGACCTAGAGGCACCCCTTCTGTTGCGATCCCCTTCTTGCAGGTTCATCGGAGCTCAAGAGAAAGCGCGCGATCACCATCTCCTTGGCATTCAATTCATTGCCAGATCAGCATTCAGAAAATCACGATCCAACAGGACCTACCCATAAAGAAAATGGCACATACTAAGTTGTGATCTACAAGCATGATTCTTTTCTCAAATGAGACAATATTATAGTAGATAATCCAAATGCAACTCTTGCAGCACCATGAAGCATATCTTCTAAAAAATAACAATTCCTGGTAGAAAGAAACAAAAGCGCTATCACTACTGATTCAAAATAATATTAATAATAATAATATTTAGTCAAGTAAGTGGAATGCACTAGAAAACAGATCTATCACTAAGGAAAGATATTAGCAAGTTTCCTTACCATCAAGATCAAGAACCAAGGTAATCCAAAATGTTTCTGTAAATGATTGAGGATAAAAAAACTCTGCTTCATCAGTCCATGGATGCAGAAAAATTAACTGCTTGATGAGAGGATTTTGTCTATTGAGACCCAGTTGAAACCATGAATTATCATAATTAACAAGGCAAATAGAAGGATTCTTCAATGTAGTAGACCTTCAAATCAGTAATTCCAAATTTTCTTATATATAAGAAAAGGTAAGTCTATGAGAAATAACTTAAATCGAGGAATACCACTAGTAAATTGAGAACCCATTACCATTCACTTGCTCATAATTCCAAGAAGATGAATTGAAAGATAACTCTTTAGAGAGGTTGCTGGTTTCCTCTTCATCCTCCAGTTTTCGGTCTCCATCTCCGGCATTAATCGATCGAAACCCTAACTTTGGAAGTTCTACGCCATGAATTTGATATGATTATGAAATTCGGTTGGTAATACTGTTGGGTTCGAAATGAACCCAGAATCAATGTTCTTGGTTCAAAGCGGAACAAAGATTCAGGGTCGGGGGATGGATACGTAGTGAAGCGAGGATGCAGAAACGTACCAGAGTGACGACACTTACATCGGGATGGAGCCGAACAAGGTGAGTGAAGATCCATGAATGGATCCAAATGAAGATGATGTCGAATGAAGATTCAGAGCTGCGTGAGAGTAGGTTAAGAGTAGATATTTAAGGAGATGTGGTTGTATGAGAGTTCGGAGAGGAGAGATGGGGTAAAAAAAGAGTAAGTTTTAGACTGTTGTAGATGATTTAGTTTGGTTTAGGTAGTAGATGGTGGTTAGATTGAATTAGTATCGGTTTGGAGGCGGCAAAATACCACACCTAATTATGGGTGATTACTAACATATGCATAGTGACACTGATAATAGCTTTTACCATTAAAAGTTGGTCCGTTACTGATTTGATTAGTTAATGTCAGCAATATGTTGACACTGGACTTAAGTGAGGTAAAGGTATAGGTTAGTGATGGTAAATTAATAATGGTAACGACTAGAAACCGAAGTTTTTTTATATATAATTTACAACCACTATATTCGACAGTAAATAGACGTTTTACAGTAAAACTTTCATCTATTACTGATTGTCTGTATTAATGTCGATGTTGTCTTGACACTGAATTCTTTTCAAGTAAAACTATTCAACAATGGAAAAAGTCCACACAAAACATGACATGTCCTTGATCCCTATAAAATTTGATTATGCGTGCTACTTTGGACATTCTCTTGTAAGTTTTGTGATATCATGCTGAATTAATCAACCATGCTGAATTAATCAACTATTGCAACTGAATGTTTGTTGTTGTTGTTACATGTTGGTGAAGATTAAACTTTGTAAGAGTGAGAATAACAACTATATATATTATTGTTTTTCCAACGGAAAAATCAATGAAATCATCCTTCATTTGTCTTGAGCAAAATCAAACTTATCCTTCCATATTATTTTTAGTTGAATAACAAAAAAATGAAGAATCTCATAAATTCGTTCGTGCTTCAGTAATTATCCACAAGAGCGTCAGAACAACAGCAACCAAGGTTTAAGAACATTTTTGCTCCGTGTTTTTTATCAGTTCAGTAGCAGTCAACAACATAAAGTGTTGGTTTTAGGATAATGGGTCGCCCATAATTGGGAACCCATTTACATAAGTCCAGTTGTGTATCTGGCCTTAAAACCTATCCCTCTATATATCAGTATATATAAGGGTGCTCAGGGTTAGGAGAAATCTGATGTCGATGCTAATGATAGTTAGCCTTCCTACAGTTTAGATAGAGGTCAGTAACTGTGGTATTATAGGTCATTGTCCGTCAAACCATGGCGTGTCCTTCTGTCCGGCAGACTGTGATCCCAACCTCAGGCAGATCCGCTTCCGCTTCTGTTAAGGCAATCACTCAAGGAGGTAACTTAATTATGTATTATATTGTGCCCTATTCGATTGCATGTTTCGTACATAATTCCAACATTGGTATCATAGCCATAGTACGGTGGTTTCCGAATTGTCGAATTTCAGGAAAATCCCCACCGCGGTCAGTCGAGACCGCGATGAGCCCCAACAATTGAAACCAATACCCCAAGGCCGAATCACGGGCGGCGGTGGCCTTCGTCGCCGCAACTCAGCCCTTGCTGGCCACATCCACTATGGCTGCCGCCAGGCCGAGGCTGGCCGCAACCTTCGTGTCTGAGGCCACCTCAAGCGGGGACACAACCTTCGCGGCTATGGACCAGCGACTGATTGTCGTGGCCTTTATGACCACAAATCCAACCTCCTGAGGGTGTGGTGAGGTCGGCCAGTGATGGCCGACCCACCCTCGTGGAAGCCTTCGTGGTTGGCCACGTCCAGGCAGCGGCGGGAGGGGGCCCGTAGTTAGGCCCCCACTCGTGGCCAGCCATGGTGGCTGGGCACCTCAGTGGGGCCGGCGTCTGCTGTTAGGGTTGAAATCCCTAGCAGCAGGTTCATATTCTTCTTGGGGAAGATGAACAGTACCATTCTCGACCGGCCTAACGTGAACTAGAATGGTTCTTTTTGTGAACTATTCCGGTTCGGTTCTATCCGGTCGGTTTGAGCCGACCGAACTTGTTAGGTTCAGTCTGATCGGACTGGTTTAGTTTAGTGTGATCTGACTGATTCGGTTCAGACCGACTTGTTAGGCCGGTTTAGATGATTTTGTGCTGTCTGGATCAGTCTAAACTAATTCGGAGGCCCCGTGCCACCTGAATTGGTCCTAAACGAATTTGGTGTCGATTATGGATCCTCTGTGGGTCCTAGTGCTTTATTTTAGTCCGGTAAATGTGCCTGGACCCTTTCATAAATAATTTTTGGGCTAATTTAATTAATTGTTTGACCAATTTTAATTGCTGGGAGAGCCTTATATTGTTTTATGTTGCATGACTGGATAGGTAAAACACTGTGTGGGTTCCTTGAGATACCTGGATTACTTTGTTTTTTCTACAGGGTAGATAGTTTTGCCTTACTTTATCTGATTGACTCTGGACTCCATGACTGGTAGAATTGACTAGGTTCTAATTGTTGAGATCCGAGCATAGTGTGTGAAAATTGGTCTAACATGTTAATTACTTTTGTTTGTTGAGACTTTAGTCCCTGAATTTTTATTTGTTGAGACTTTGGTCTCCAAATTTTTATTCATGGTGATTTTGATCCCCAAACTTTTGGTTAGGGTGACTTTAGTCCTCAATGTTTTGAAAATTACAAATTAGCCCCAAATTAATTTATTTTTGAAAGGTATCAATATATATGTGTGTGTATTGACATGTATGGTTTGTTTCTTTGCTTGCATGTATTAGATTACCTAGATAGGTAGATCTAGTTTTCGCTTAGCATAGATAGCAAATCTTTAGGTTTGTCCTAGCATAGTAGCCTTTCAGAAGTTTGGATGAGTACGAAGTACACCTAGGAAAATGTTCCTGAGTGTGTACCAGTCGGTTAGTCTGCGAGGTTCTCCGAATTTCCTTGAATAATGCTAGGACAATTTCTTTGTATGAGTCGAACACTTTGGTTTAGTGCGATATGTTCGACTCCGGTCTATTAAGGATTGTTGGTATACCCTGTGTTTCGATCGATAGTAGTGACTTTATGGCATGCTTAGCGATGGGGAGCGCTTACCGGCATAGCTAGGGTTGTCCCCCGGGTTTAAGTATGTTCTCAAGTCTATCCTATCGGTCTGAGACTTGTCTTTTACATGCAATAGAACATTGTTCCTTGTGTCTCCATGATCCTATTAGAATTTTCTTTAGTCAGAGAAATTAGGCCGCCATGTAGAACAAAATCGCTTAGTTGGACAAAGGTCTTACACTTAACGATGACATCTATAAAATCCGGAGAAAGCAAATAAAGATGGTCCTAAGTAGAAGTCTATTAACCCCATCAAGAAGATTATAAAAACACCCGATTCTGGAATAACGAATCAGCAGAAGGCTTTCCATTTGAGTCGGAGGTTAATGATGATGAGACATGCGCCATTATGCTGAGTACGGTGGATGACGACATCCTTTATGAGTTTGAGCTTAACACACGGCTAAAAGGTTGTAGGATACTTTGCAGGCTAGATATGGTTCTATACGACTGCTTAATTGTGCTCACTCAACATTAAAATTGATTCATATAATATGATTACTCAGCACTCCACGAGATAGCATCTAAGGCATGTGGCCAATATGATCGTGGAACTCAAGGAGAACGGTCAGTCAGTGACCGATGAGCAGCAAATCCGGTCGTAATCCGCTCTTTGCCTAACTCCTAGAAACATATGAAAATCTAAATAACTCATTCTAAGAACCGCATTACCTTTGAACACGTTTGAAGGCACTTAAGACTGAGGACAGTCCCAAGGTTGCGGGACCTAAGACTGAGGTGCGTGTGGCGCCATCCTCTAGACTTAAGAAGAGTCGCTAAAGGCGAAGGAGTATGCACAGCGCGATCGCGAAAATGCATTGAAGGCAAAGTAGACAAAGACTGAGGTGAATCCAAGGACTCCTCCGAAAACAACACCGCAAAAATGTTCGCGTAAGGCCGAGAAGCCTAAATACAGGAAATGCTCCAACTGTGGCCAATGGGTACACTTTGTGAAGGCATGTCCTGAAACGATCCGATCTAAATGTCTTGTTAGCTACTTAGTGAACTTTATGTTTCTAGTGCAGATATGTTGATTGAGTCATATCCTTTGTGAATTTTGGATTCAGGATCGACAAATCACATAACATGGATCGTGACGTTTTCGTAGAGTACCATAAAGTCGCGCGTGAAATTATGACGTCTGTGACCCTCTTAGTGCTAGGGTTCGTCACGGAACGCAAATTTTCACTACATTTACAGATGATTACACCCGTTACACAGAAGGGTAAAGGCCCTCCACCCTGAACGTGGAAGAAGAGTATCTTTCAGTAGAACTTAATGGTTTAGGTAATGAAAAGGGAATCATTCATCAGTTGACGATCCCGCTTACCCCTCAGCACAATGGTTTTGCAGAGAGACACAATAAAACGCTCCTTGAAATGGTTTGGTCGATATGGCGCAGACTCAACTGCTGATTTATTTATAGCGAAACGCTTTGAGTACTGCTGCATACATCTTGAACCATGTAATGACGAAGACGGTTAACTCTACTTCATATGAATTTTGGATTAGAATAAGTTCTGCCTTCACCATATGCGCCCATAGGGGTGTGCCGCTTACACCCATGAATTCTCAAATAAGTTTTGGAAAGATTAGACCTAGAGGAAAGAAGAGTATTTTTGGTTACTCTGATACCTCCAAGGGGTATGTGTTTATAGCCGAGCAGGACAGTGGGAGTGTTACCAAGATCAAATCACAACATGTAACGTTTATAGAGAACGAATTTCCTAAGAAGGGAGAGATTGATTTGGATGGATATATATATATATATATATATATATATATATATATATATGAGATTGAAGATCAAGTTGAGCATAAACCTGTTATTTCGAGTGGGAGAGTTGAAACCGCATATGATGAATCAGTTCATCGTCCGTCAGATTCACCGCCTGCTGGAGCGAATGGAACAGATTCCACTCTTGATCATCTTGTTTACAGTAGGAGCATTAGGGATCTCATTCTCAGTGGGAGTGATCATGGTCATACCCCGGTAGTAGTTAGTTGTTAAGCCGTTGGCTAGAACATAAGTTTTCCTCCCGACGATATGCATTCGAAGGTGATGGAGAACTATACACCCTAATATCTGATAATATGGTTAGAGAAACTCTCATTGGACCCTTCTAAGAAGAATGGATGAAAGTAATGGAAAATGAGATGAACACTTTGGACGAGATGAAATCTATAAGGAAAAATGGTGTTTGGACACTGGTCGAGCATCGAGAGGACATAGTGCAATAGAGCTAAATGGGTTTTTAAGATGAAGCTCCAGGCTGATGAAAAGTTGAGTATCAAAACTCGATTGATTATGGCATTTGTAGTAAGTCCAGACTTGGAATTGCACTAGATAAACGTTAAGACCGTCTGGAACAGTTCTCTAGGTCTGAAGCAATTCTCTAGGCAGTGGTACAGCGGAGTTCATGACTTGGTCGTGGAAAATGGATTTCTCTTGATGGATGAGAATTATTGCGTGTACACTAAAAGGGTCTGGACCAAACTTTGTGTTTTGACACTATATGTAGATGACATACTCATAGTCGTAAATAACTTGGAGTTTCTCACACAGGTAAATGCTTGATTGGCTTCTCTGTTTGGATTTACATCTCGAGAGATCGCCGTAAGAGGCAGTTTTGGCTTTCACAGGAAAGTTACATAAACAAAGTGTTGAAAATGTTCAACATGAGTAATTACGAACCAATTGAAACTCCAGTTTACGTTGGTCAACCTCTCAAAATGGATATATGGACCAAATAAATAAATTATGTAGTTAAGTGCAGTCGAAAGACTGATGTGCGCACTAGTGTGTACTCAGACTGATATTTGTCATGTAGTCGGCATTGTATGTAGGTACCAAGCCGAACCCGGATTGAAGAAATGGCAGGCAGTAAATAGGATCATGTGATATTTTAAGGGCATCGTCATGCTCTATGCTAGACACTTACTAGAGATCCAAGAATCTCTGGATGACTGGGTGTAACGATACGGACTATAGTGGTGACTTTGATGAGAGAAAACCCACCTAAGACATTCTGCTCTGCTCTCCGATGGCGACATACCGTGGATGAGCAAGAAGTAGTCGCACATTGTGTTAATCGCCATTGATGCCAAATTTGTGGTTCTTGTGTGGACCACTCAGTAGGTAGTATGGTTGATGAGACTTCCAAATTGATTGGTGAGTCATTGGAGTCGCAATCTCCGTGATATAGAAACCCAAATATCATAACAAGTCATAGCAAGTAGATATCAAGCGAAACTATGTTAGAGACGTGGTTAGACACAAGGTGATGAGTTTGAAGTACTTGTCTACTCATGAGATGGTTGTGGACCATCTCTCCAACATTGAAGAGGGAGTCTTAAGTGAGGCATGTGTAGTCTCTAGGACTGTGTAGACTTAGTTGATGTACTTCATTGATTTTATATCCCATACAATGTTCTTTAACTTGAATTATATTTGAGTATGCCTGATTTCACAGTTTGAGTCTTTTGTATGTTCTTACTGTGATTGTTTATTGATATATGTCAAAGTGGATTAGATCACCCTCTCACACAGGTGACAGCTTCTATGCCATTGTGACTAGGTGAGGCTGGTGATGGTTTCTAGTTCTGGAAGTCTATTGGGATGATCAGAAAGGGCTTTGTGTCTGGAACTATCTGATTTCGCACTATGACGGTTTCTGGTCTGTCAATCCACTCAGGAGTTGGATGGGAGTCTTTGTGACTTTTGGTTCGGGTACTTTGTGTGCCTGATGGACATTTGTACAACATTTCGACATATACTCCATGGGAGAGGAGATATGATGTAGCGCACGTTCCATACCACAGCGCACCCAAATACAACCATGGGTATGACCCGAGATGTGATCTTAACTCGGAGTCGTGTGAGACCCAGAACTCTTTGCGTAAGAGCCGCGTATGTATTCTCATTACTCTGAACAGAGACTTGAGGTTCAGTTCAATGTTTGTTATCTTAGTCTACGCTCGATGGGACTTCGACGTATTCCGCACGGGTCCTGGTTCTAGAAAACCGAGTTCAATTGTGCTGATGGTTTTGTGGGAAGACGATGGTCATTATGGAACCTTATTGACATTGTGTCCACTAGGGGGCCACCAAACGCGGCATCGGCTGCGGTTGTGGCGGCAATACATATATAGGTATGAATGATCATTGTGTGGTCAGACTTGGAGAAAGATTACATGACCAAAGGTGCAGGGCACATTTCCACTACTGGTGTGGGATCCGCGGGTCGCTACGTTTTCTTAACCGGTGCGTAGCACTTTGCTTCTTGGGTTTGTCGGTCGCACGGCTGCCTCCACGTATGTAACTTTACTGTATAATGAGATTCAATCTCTTGGTGCTGGCATGATGAATGAGCGCCCCCCACTTTGTGCGAGTGGGAGATGTTGGTTTTAGGATAATGAGTCGCCCATAAGTGGGAGCCCATTTACTTAAGCCCAGTTGTGTATCTGGCCTTAAAACGTATCCCTCTATATATCAGTATATATAGGGGTGCTCAGGGCTAGGATAAATCTGATGTCGATGCTAATGATAGTTAGCCGCCCTACAGTTTAGACAAAGGTCAGTAGCTGTGGTATTATAGGTCATTGCCCGACAAACCGTGGCGTGTTCTCCCGTCCGCCAGACCGTGATCCCAACCTCAGGCAGATCCGGTTCCGCTTCTGTTAAGGCAATCGCTCAATGAGGTAACTTAATTATGTATTATGTTGTGCCCCAATCGATTGCATGTTTCGTACATAATTCCAATATAAACGATAGAGCATAGGTATACTCAAGATCTGACGAGCACAGATCTGCCTAAAGATTGGTATTACCACAACAGTAACATAATGTTCACATGGGCATAGATCTACTCAGTGAAGATCAAGTACGATTCAAATAAGATGTTAAAAAGATGTTGTCGTTGTACAAAGAAATCGCAATGGATGTGTGATGCACTTGTAAGGAAAGTGTATGCAATGCAAGAAGGTGAAAAAACTATTGGGTCGGAAATTTCCAGGTTCTCACTTGGCAGTGAATTGAATGCCAAAGGATAGATGATCGCACGCGTTCGCCTGAGCTCCGATGAACCTGCAAGAAGGGGATCGCAACAGAAGGGGTGTCTCTGGGTTCTTTTCCGATGCTTAAATTAGTATACTGTGTGTATGAACTCAAAAACGTAATGAACGTATTGAAAAGCAACGGTATTTATAGAGTAAAGAAATCAAACCGTTATAGGCAATAGAATATCTTGGTGAATATTGTGCCGGTAAAGATTAGGATAACAGGTATTACGGTTATGGCGTAATATTGCAGTTACCGTATGTAATCGTTAGAGAATATGTGTCCGATATACGCGGGATTGGCCATATCTTCAGTGACGATTGGTGGGACTAGAGGTGAGAGGTTAGACTCTCTTGTCGAGCACTCCTATGGCGACCTGTGATGGAGCTTTGGTGTCCACTTTGGTTTGGGTTTGATACTGAGCCGCTTTATGAGATCCATATTAACCTTAATGTGGGTCGGCCCTATCTAAATGATAAGTGTTTTACCCCCTGCAAAGTTATTGCGCCTCTGAGGCCTTTCCCTTATTGGCCCGTCACTATCAATACTCAACATTTGCCCCCGAAGCTTGAGTGAAGTTTCTTCGGTCAAGCTTGATTCTGTGATAGGGTTTGAGATAGTGACACTTGGATTGGATCTTTTCTGTCCTTATATGTTATTCGTGCCAGTTTTGATATGGCCACGATCCTTTATTCAAGCTTGGTTGTTTAATCGCCTAGAGTTTTTGGAATGTTCGATCCTTTACCCTTTTTTCGCGAACTCTTGGGGTTTCTAGGGTTTATGAATTCTCATTCACTACTCTATGACGAGCACTACCATTTAGAGGGTTTCAGGATAGGTTTAGAGTAAATTTTGGCGATCATCTTTTTTGTATAAGGTCTTGAGCATTAAATGACTACATTGTTGCCCTGAGAGTCTTGAAGAACGGAAGTGACCTGTCGCTCGCCCTGGAAAGAAAGCGATTGAGTGCGGCCAGGTGACCATTCAGACATTGGACCTCCTTGTGGCAAGTTGGTGACTTCATCTCTTCAATGGCTTTGAGTTTCTCCGGGTTGCCTCAATTCCACGCTCGCATACCATAAATCCCAGAAAATTGCCTAACTTGACTCTGAAGGCACAATTTGTTGGTTTTAGGCGAACGTTGTGCCTCCTCATGCACTCGAATGCTTCTCGAAGGTCTTCTGTGTGAGGACTTCCCTTTATTGTCTTGATGAGCATGTCGTCCACATAAGCCTCCATATTACGCCCCAGCATGTCTTGAAATAGTCGGTTTACCATTCGCAGATAGGTCGCCCGCGCATTGATTAGACCAAAGGGTATTACTTTGTAGAAAAGTATATCTCCGTCTGCATAGAAGATTGTGTGGGCTTCATCGGCCGAGTGCATTTGAATTTGATTGTAGCTTGAATAGGCATCTATGAAGCTCAGCATTTCGTGAACAAAGGTTGCGTCGACCAGCTGATCAATTCGAGGGAAGGGATATGAATATTGCGGGCAAGCTCGGTTCAGGTCGCTAAAGTCGACGCACATTCTCCACTTGCCATTTGATTTCTTCACTAGAACTGGGTTGGTGACCCATCTCTGAAATCTCACCTCTTTTACAAAGACGTATTCGATCAGCCTGTCTACTTCTTTTACAAAGACGTATTCGATCAGCCTGTCTACTTCTTGCCTCATCACCAAACGCTCGTTGGATACAAATGACCTTCTTTTCTGAGGAATCGGCTTTATCGAGGGATCTATCCTTAACTCATGAGAAATTATGTCGGTGTTGATGCCTGGCATGTCATTGGGCTTCCATGCGAAGAGTTCTTTGAATTCTTTCAAGAGGGAAGTCATGGCGTTTCTCTGGTCAACGCTCAAGGTGGTCCGAATGCGCACATTCTTTTCTGAACTATCGATTTCAACCTCTGCTAACTCCTCTATTGGCGCTTGCCGTTCCTGGTCCTCACGCGGGTCAACCTCTGTCTCGATGGCGAGGGTTTCCCTTTGGTTCTTATTGCGAAGGCAGTTCACATAGCATTATCGTGAGGAGGGTTGGTTGCCTAGAACTTCTCCGATCCCGTTTGGTGTGGGAAACATCTTATTTTGGTGGACTGTGGAGGCCACAATCTTATGAGGGTTCATTGTGGTCCTCCCTAGGATGGCGTTATACGATGTAGGCGAGTCAGACACTAAGAAGGTGACCGACACCTTTATGCTCTTCCATCCTTCGCCTAGAATTACCGGCAGGGTTATGGCTCCCAGCGGATAAGTTGTTCTCTCTGCAAAACCGATGAGGAGAAAGTCGACTCACTTGAGGGCATGCTTCGATTTGCCCATCTTCTTGAAGGCGTCCAAAAACAGATTATCTGTCGAGCTTCCTCCGTCGATCATAATTCTCTTCATATAGAAGCCGTCGACTTCAACTGTGATGACTAGCGCATCATTGTGCGGAGTAGTGATGTGTACCAGGTCGTCCTCGAAGAATGAGATGATTTAGTGATCTTCAGGTCGAGGTCTCTTTCCCAGCAGAATAGATGTAGAAATCTGAGCAGCATAGACTTCTCTTGCATTGGACACCCCGCCTCTAGCACCGAACCCTCCAGCAATCAGGTTTATCACCTTCCTACTCTGGGATGGGCCAGATTGCTCGAGCGGAGCTGGCGAGTGGTTTCTACGTGGGGGCGTTCAACTTCTGTCTCGTCCGACCACAAATTACTTTAACATGCCTCTCTGTATCATCTTCTCGATGTCGCGCTGGAGGATGCGCAAATCATCAGCTTCCACAGCTTCCTTGTGATATCTGTAGTAGCTTTCTGTGTCCTTCCCCATAGGCTGAGTACTCTTTCGGAGCATTGGTGGCCTTGCTAGAGACCTTATTTCCATCTCGAATAGTACCGTCGAGATCTGCCTCTTTAAAGGTGTGAAATACTCGAGGACCTCTGCATTTCTAGGTCCTAGGATTTCCAATATGGGTTTGTCTCAACCCTTTTTGTCCTTATATTCCTTCCTACCATTACACCGGGGCTCTGGATCCACCCTTAGCGAGGTTGTCTGTAAATTGGCTTCAAATTTCGCCCTTTCCAGGTCTATAAAACCTTTCGCCCTTACTGCTAGCTCCTCTATCGTCTCTAACTCCTGAACGTGGTAGCTGTAGTGTAGTTTCCTCAAGGATTTGCAAGCCACATCGAGTCCTCTGTAAAAGGCTCGAAATATCTCCCCATATGCAACTGAACGATCTATTTCGGTGACATTCTTATGAAAATGCCCGTAGAAGTCATCCAATGACTCTCTTGGTTTCTGTTTGACTGTGTCTAAGGCGACCAGACTTTTCAGCAGTTGGAGCTCGCCCATGTTTCACTCTAGGAATTTGCTCTTGAGCGCGGACAAGGTCCCTATCGATCCTGCAGAGAGGCCGAAGAACCAGGACGACGCCGAACGCATAAGTGATTCGTATCGTTCGACTTACCCAAAAGGGAGGCTTCATGCTTGTTGACATGTATGATTGGATCGCCTCCACCACTGTATTCGGGGATGGCCCTGTCGACGACATCCTTTGGAATTTTTATCATGACCAGATCAGTGGTGAAGGGATGAGCCGATTGCTCCCGGAAGGGAGGTGTGACGGTCCCACATCGTTCTTTGAGCCTTTTGCTGATAACCTCTTCAACTTGGTCAAGAGTGCACTGATTCTGCTGTCCTCCAGTCGGTACGGAACTCGATGGATTGACAGGGTAGGTAGGTGTCGGCGCCTCAGTGGAAGCCGGAGATAAGGATTGGGGTCCAGAAGTCATCTCTTCATCCTCTTGAGGGACCGTGATGCCAGGATTTCCAAATTTTACTTGTCTTGGCCCCGCGGGGCGAGGATTTTCTTGACGAGCAGGGGCTTGTCTGTGAGACTGTCCTATGATAGTCTCCTAGAGGGAGATCATCTCTGGAGTTAACTGAATGTTTTCCCCAGCCACTTGAACTGTTGGTTGAGTTGGAATCTCTGCGGAGTTTGGAACAGGGTCGGTCTGGAATTGCCAATGTGTTCTCGCTCTAGCCTCGTAGGGATGGCATTAGGGATTGCTGGCTAGCAGGTTCTTGGGGGAGCGGGGAAGTGGCGGCGGAATCATAGTTTTCTGAGAATTGCTCATTGGCCTGGTTCTGGCGATTTCTTGTACAATGAGTTTGCATGACTGTTTTGCTCGTTCCCACAGACGGCGTCAAATGTTGGGTTGGAAATTCCCAGGTGCTGATTTGGTAGTGAATTGAATGCCAAATGATGGATGATCGCACGCTTTCGCCTGAGCTCCGATGAATCTGCAAGAAGGGGATAGCAACAGAAGGGGTGTCTTTGAGTCTCTCTCTGGTGCTTAAATGAGTATACTGTGTGTATGAACTCAAAAATGTAATGAATGTATTGAAAACCAAGGGTATTTATAGAGTGAAAAGATCAAACCGTTATAAGCAACAGAATATCTTGGTGAATATTGTGCCGGTAAAGATTAGGATAGTTGATATTA
Source organism: Chamaenerion angustifolium (assembly GCA_946814005.1). Classification (NCBI taxonomy): domain Eukaryota; kingdom Viridiplantae; phylum Streptophyta; class Magnoliopsida; order Myrtales; family Onagraceae; genus Chamaenerion; species Chamaenerion angustifolium. Next base: position 22,642,956 of record OX328272.1, read on the forward strand.
CGGTTATGGCATATTATTGCAGTTACCGTATGTAATCTTTAGAGATTATGTGTTCGTATACGCGAGATATCATGGTCATATCTTTATTGTCGGTTGATGGGAGCAGAGTTGAGAGGTTAGACTCTCTTGGCAAATACTCCTATGGCGAGTAGTACGAGGCTCTGATCTTGGTCAATGGCGACCTCTGATGGAGCTTTGGCGTCCACTTTGGTTTGGGTTTGATACTGGGCCGCTTTATGTGAGCCAGATTAACCTTAATGTGGGTCGGCCCAGTCTGAATGATTTGGGTTTTACCCCCTGCAAAGTTATTGGGCCTCTGAGGTCTTTCCCTTATTGGGTTGTCACTATCAATACCCAACAGAAACAAAACAGTAGAACCTAGTAGATGATGCAGCTCTCAGCAACAATTTAACATCACGTAGGTTCAGCCTCACCAACTTGAACAAATTAATCAGCAACCACAAAGATGAAATAGTACTAGGATTCAAACAAAATTCATATTAAAATAGAAACACATCTGAAATCGAAATCAGATTGCCTAAGGATTGAACAATCTCTGAGAGAGTGTGGAAAGAAATGAAAGCTTTGTGCATCAACTAAGGATAATTTCATCTTTAAAACATTAAGCTTAATGATTACAAAGCGCGGGTACTACTCTATTTGTAGGAATTCACTACAAGAAACTATAGAATCAACGTCTGTAAAAAATTGTTGCTAAAGGCATAAATACCGTTATTAACTTTTAGCGTCAACAAAATTTTCTTGCCGGTAGCCCCCGTCGTTAAAGGTTATACCTACGGCAATTTGCTGTTGTAAAAAGTTTGCCGTTGTTAGAATGACACTCCCCATTTATCTTTTACAGCGACATTCGTTGTTGTTAAAGACAGATCAAAAACGACAACATATTGTAGATGTTATAGATGAGTTTTACTGATGAAAATACTTCATCGTTGAATTGCATTTTTAGTAGTGACTTTGAGCAGTTGTTTTTTATTTGAAACAACGTTCATTAACTTGTTGTTAATACGTGTATCTAGTGACTACAAATTCATCATTAAAAGCAATTGATACTGTCAGGTAATGTTGCTGCCTAAATACATGTTTTTAGTGATAACCAAGTAGTAATATCACTTTATGTCGCTGCTAAACACAAGTTTTTTGTGTCAACAACCACTAATCATTGTTCAAGGCAAACTTGTGTGATGTGTTTTTATTAATTTTCTAGTTATTGCTATATGATATCAACTACACAATACATTTTAAAATATAATATATTATTTATCCAAGTATATATATACATCTTAATAAACATCATAACTACAAACTTATAATAATTTTGAACATAAATACATAGTTTTCTAAATAAGATGAAAACCTAAAAACTAATATGTTTTTATACTTGAGATGGTTGTGAATTTAGAATGTCGGAACTACGATCTTCATCTCCGTCTCTAATTCACGATCCCCTACAAGCTCCAACAATATCATGTGATCATATAGAAAGGAAATACAATAAGTACAATAACAAAATCATTTAACACAATAATCTAGAACACCGTACATAACAGTAGGCATCTTAACACGATAATTTAACCACGGCATAACACAAGACACCTCAACACAATAGTTCAAACACTAATTGAAGACAGGATTTTTAAGCACTAGTTCAAACATCACAACAGTATGGTCAAAGACCTTTTATTCAAGACAAGATTTTAAGCTTCCCACTGATACAGTTAACTATTAATAATTGAGCGGTAAAAATGGAATGGACATAAAACAACACTAAATCAATCTTTTCATGGAACTTCAAAATAAGAAATTCTACCGGCAGGAATCAATAGATGGGGCCCATGAGTATCTCATTTCATTCATTCCTATGGCTATATGATTTTCCTAAGTATTTTGAAAAAAAATTCAAAGTGTTGATCAAAAGGCTTATAAGAGTGATGACAAGTTCAGGAGGAAACTAGAAATCAATGAAAAGCTTGATGATTACTTACCAACATTAGATAAGTATCGAGATACTGAAAAATTGTGAAGATCAAGTATAGAAACTGGACCTGCTTAGTAACGTTCGTGCTTTTTACCTACAAACAAAAACATTAAATATCTGAAGAAAGTTAACAGACCTATACAGTTCATGCGTACGTCGACACTTTGAGTCTTCATGAGGACATTCAGTGATAAGTGCAAGAGTTTGGGGCAGTACGAAAGAAAGAGAGAAGTCCCACCATTGTCAACAGTGAGCATCAACCACGCTCAAATGATAACTAAAGCTCAAATGATAAAGTCAGATATTATGCTCATGTTTATAATACCTTGCACATTTCAGCTATATTTGATTCAACATCATCTTTGTAACTTATAGGGGTCAAGGATTGGCTTGAACTCATTAGAAAAGGCTCAAATTCTTCCATATCCTTCAATTAAACTAGAACCAAGCAAATATGATTAACCAAATAGCTGATTGTGAATCATATATCTAAATCTTTGAATATCTTTCTGCGATATAAGTGGATTACACTAGGAAAATTGTTTTTTTCAGTCTAACAAAAAATGCAGGGACTAATACTTTATTACATCAAATTGTTAAGGATTTTTCAACTGCCTACCTTTTCTTCGAGGCAAATTATCAAGTCTTCGATGGAGTTTTCATTGGAATTCCAAACAACATCCATCCTAAGGCCACAAGAAAATCAATATAAACTTAGTGCAGAAATGAATACAGTCAAACCCATGTAACTAATGGAAAAAGATGAAGATAAGAGTTCATACTACTTTAACTATGAAAGCAAATTACTTTATGATATTTCATACAAAAAGAAATGAAAAGGACACATTAAAAGAATACCTCGAGCTACAGAGGGCCAGATCAAGAGCCAACTCATGCCAGGGAGCTGATAACTCGTCAATGGATGCAGTTTAGCCCATCACAAGTTACTAGACCGTTTCAACCATTGATAATTTCAAGGGTTAATTACTTAATTGGTTACACATGTTTGACCATTGTTCAAAATGGTTACACATGTTTCAAAATGTGATTAATTGGTTTTGATATGTGACTAGTTGGTTTTTCTACTGTTCATCGTCAAAATTCACAGTTAAGTCACTATTTCGATACATAAAATGACGTAATTACCCTTTTCATCCAAGCAGTGTTGCATTCTCTGTTAAGAGAAGGAAGTCCAGAATATGGAAGAAGTAGAGGCCTGGCCGTGTTGCCTTCTCTGTTAAGAGAACGAAGGAAGGCCCCCATCGCCCGGGTCTTGTCATTCCTCCTAATACAATTATAAATTATAATCACACTTGAAGAGACATGGACCTAATCCAAAATTTATATAATTACGTCTATCACATATCATCGATCCTTCACAGGAATCGATTAGCTTATTGAGGTTTGCTTCAATCTATCATCTGACCACCAAGCATGTCGATGCTGGATTCTTTATTCAACAAGGGCTTCAAAGTTGCAAACTGGTAATTTTTATTTATTTAAAACTCCCCGAGGTACCATTTTGGAGTGCTAGTATTTCAACAAGATTTTGATTTGTTTGATTGCAACTTGTACGGTCTAGAAATCATGATATTTAGTGTACTGTGCAATGGAGTGGAATCAATCCAAATGATGATTATCTAGATAGATAGATCAATAATTACAGCAGCAGTATGCAATTGAGGTATTGATTTGCACAAATGATGGACACAAATTGATGTCTTGAGGTTCTGATCAAGAACTCCTTTCCTTCCTATAGTTGGTCTAACTTTCTTACTTGCGACTCCATATTTCCTTTTAAGAGCTAGCTAAAACTTTCTTTGGATTGTGAGTGGCCGTGCAGATTGCTGAGGAACAGTTTGATCTTAGGACAAAGGAAATACATCAATGAATTGTTGCAGAAGACTGACTTGTTGGATGCTAAACCTCTTCCTACACCAATGGCAGGTAACTTCCTTACAAAAATTAGTGAAGTGCAAGAAGATTACCCTCCTGCAGATGAGCATATGTACAGAAGCATCATAGGTGCATTACAACTTATATGTGTCACTAGACCTGATATACACTTTGTTGTCAATAAGATGAGTCAGTATATACAACACCCTTCTATCTATCATTGGAGAGTTGTAGTTCGTATTTTAAGATACCTTAAAGGAACAATAGATCATGGTTTGCTTTTTCGTGCTAACCCGATAATATCTTCTGATGTGGTGTTAGTCTCCTATGCCGATGTTGATTGGGGAAGTGATCTAGCTGATCGAAAATCAGTGTCTAGTCACTATTTTCTTTTAAATGGTAATCCCATTGTATGGAGCTATAAAAAGCAACCAGTTATTTCCAAATCTTCAGCTGAAGCTGAGTATAGGGCAATTGCGAATGCTGTTTGTGAAGTCATGTGGGTAAGATCTCTCTTATCCGAGCTTGACATTAAACTAACCTCATTGCCTATTATTTGGAGTGACAATACAGGATCTGTGGCATTGACAGAGAATCCCACTCATCATTCGAAAATGAAACATGTTGAGCTGGATCTATGTTTTGTCAAGGAGAAGGTACAGGAGGCTGGACAAGTTGTGGTGAATTTTGTTCCTGCTGCAGAGCAACTTGCTGATATTCTGACCAAACCGATTACTGCAAAGCTATTTGTCCCATTCAGAAAGAAACTTGGAGTTATGTCTTTTAAAGAACTAACTTCTTGTGATACAGATCAGATCATTGAGAATGCACAGGTTCACGATGTTGATTCTGATGATAAGTAATTGGTTTAGTATATCTTCTCCTTATATGTTTTTTTCTTTCTCTCTAGTATCTCTGTTATTGTTTTGTTTTCTTCTCTGTTTGCTTATCTGTTCTTTGTCATGAGTTTTTAGTTCTCTCTGTAATTTCTAATTGGTTTGAACCTGTTTCTCTTTTGCTTCTTTATATGCTTTATGCATTTCAATCACTCTATTATACTTGTGTTCTGATTATCTCTGCATCATTCCAGCTTTGGTATTCTAGCTTGATTTAGTTTTTTCTGAATTGAGACTTGTTTCTTAGTATGTGTCTACTCATATTTGTGTGTATCTTCTATCTGTTGGATTAATGGATTTCTGTTAAACGACTGTGAATACATGTTGATATGTCTCTGCATAGGATGACTCCAAGAAAAGTTGCTGAGAAAGGTAGTTCTATTCGAACACTGGCATAGGGTGAAGTTTGAATCCAAAAATAACACTCCTTAAAGAAAACGTCAAAGATACTGTAAGGAGTTGTTTAAAGATGTAAAGATGGAGGAAATTGGAAACCTCCAGACTTCATTGGTAAGATAGAGGAAGATGGAAACCTCTCTGTTAGTTGAAAAAAATATATAAACAGAAAGAAAGAGGAGAAGAAGTGAAAAGGAAAATAAAAGAAGAGATTATCATGTTATCTGTTGCAGAGACAATGATTCTGTATTTGTGTTATTTCTGTTAAACGACTGTGAATACATGTTGATATGTCTCTGCATAGGATGACTCCAAGAAAAGTTGCTGAGAAAGGTAGTTCTATTCGAACACTGGCATAGGGTGAAGTTTGAATCCAAAAATAACACTCCTTAAAGAAAACGTCAAAGATACTGTAAGGAGTTGTTTAAAGATGTAAAGATGGAGGAAATTGGAAACCTCCAGACTTCATTGGTAAGATAGAGGAAGATGGAAACCTCTCTGTTAGTTGAAAAAAATATATAAACAGAAAGAAAGAGGAGAAGAAGTGAAAAGGAAAATAAAAGAAGAGATTATCATGTTATCTGTTGCAGAGACAATGATTCTGTATTTGTGTTGTTTTGTACAGAAGTCTGTGTAACTCTTATATGAAGTTTGTCTGATATAAGTAGATAATGATAATAGATAAGTTTCGTTTGAAAAAAATTGATAAATCAAGTTTGAATATCAGTGGTATGTAATGACAATGCTGATATATCTGGTTATGCAAGTGTGTTGAGTGATTGTAGATGTACAACTTATATAGATGGAGAGAAAGATTGATTGGGTCATGGCTGTCAGAATTCAGTAGGAAGAAGAACTCTGATTATGTATCAGATGATCAAATTGGAGTTGAAAACAAAACTTCACAAGGGAATGTTAGGATGTATGATATACATCAGTGCCTTGCATCTCAAGTAATGTAGCTTGCAGCTCAAGGAAAGCACTGTGGAAGTGTTTAGAAGGTGATAGAAGCTCATAGAATGTTCAAGAGTGTTTCAATTATGTATAGTTTATGTTTAGATGTTTAGTATAAATAGGATCAAGGTGTAATGATTTCTTTAACTCAATTCAATATTAAGATTTCTGTTACATTTCTGTTATTTTGTTAGTTGCTTAGCCCCTAAGCTTTCTTCTCATTTCTTCATCTTCATCCTCGTCTTCTTCTCGATTGAACTTAGTTCACTAAAACCTTTTGCGCAGCTTTCTTGAGGCTTTGTTGGCCACGTCCAGTCCTCTATAGAAGGTTCGAATAATTTTCCCATCTACAACTCGGCGATCTATCTCTGTGACGTTTTTATGAAAACGTTCGTAAAAGTTGGTTAGTGACTCTCCTGGTTGCTGCTTGACTACATCTAAGGCGACCACACTCTTTCTAAGTTGGCGCTCTCCAATGTATCTTGCCAGGAACTTGTTTTTCATCTCTAACCAAGTCCCTATTGATCCTACAGGGAGGCCGAAGAACCAGAACGATGTCGAGCCCTAAAGGGTCGACGGAAATAATAAAGTCAAGTGATTCAGATCATTTGACTTACCCAACAGAGAGGCCTCATGCTTGTTAACATGGATACTGGGATTGCCTCCACCACTGTATTCGGGGATGGCCCTGGCGACGACATCCTTTGGGATTTTGATGGCGACCAAGTCGGTGGTGAAGGGATAAGCTGATCGCTCCCTAAAGGGAGCTGCGACTGTCGTTCGCCTTTCCTGGAGCCTTTTGCAGATAAGCTCCTCCACCTGGTCAAGAGTGCACTGGTTTAGCTGCCCTCCATTCCGTATGGCACTGGATGTATTGGCAGAATAGGTGTCTGTCGGCGGATCAGGGGACGCCCGGGGTAGGGACTGGTGTCTCAATGTCATCTACCGATCCTCCTGGTGGGCTATGGTGCCCGGATTTCTAGTTCCTGCTAGCCTGGGCCCAGCGGCTGCGGGGTGAGAGTTTTCCTGAGGAGTAGGGGATTGTCTGCGAGCCTGCCCTAAAATGGTCATCAAGAGTGCTATCATCTCCGGGGTCAGCCGGATACTTACCCCAGCCACATGGGTGGTTTGCGGTGCTGGAGTCTCCGTGGTGTTGGGAACGGGAGCCTGTCTGGAATTGTCGATGTGTTCTTGGACCTGCCTCGGGGGGACGGCATTGGGAGCTGCTTGACTAGCAGGTTCTTGATGGAGAGGCCAAGCTGCTCCGGAATCAGAGTTGTCACAGGACTGCTCATTGGTCTAGTTTCGGCGATTGCTTTTGGATTGAGTTTGCATGGCTGTATTACTCGATTCCCACAGACGGCGCCAAATGTTGGATCTTGATTTCCTGAATGCTGACTTGGCAGTTAATGGAATTCCAATGGAAGGATGAAGATTGCTCTCGCCTTAGCTCCGGTGAACCTGCAGGAAGGGGATCGCGACAGAGGGAGTGTCTCTGGGTCCCTATCCGATGCTTAAATGAGTATATGTCTGTATATGAACTAAAAAACATAACTGAATGTATGTAAAACAAATGTATTTATAGAGTAAGGAGACGAAACCGTAAAAGGCAACAACATATCTTAATGAATATTGTGTTGGTGAAGATTAGGATAGCAGATATTAAGGTTATGGCGTAATATTGCTGTTATGATCCTCGGATCAAGAACAGAAAGAAAAGAAAGCTTACTTGCAATCTACGAAAAGGAATTGATATTCATTTGGAGTTAGTTGAATTCGGTACAACTGATTTCTATTTATAGCCTACAACTATTATCTATTTGAAGTTTAGTCCTCATAACTAATTCTAAACTAATCCTCAGCATATATGTAATTATACATATAGCCTAACATTCCCCATTCAAGATCCAATTTCTTCTTGAAACCAATTTCTTCAATTTCTTCTTGAATTTGCTTGACCTTTTCTTCAACCTGCTTATCATGAAGTACACCCTGATTTTGAAACAAACAATCTGCACAAGAGAATCATCTGTATACTACATGATGCTATCATCTTAATATACATACCAATAGACATTCGACATTCAAGATACTCAGTAATCATCCTTGCTTTATGAAATATACATATATTGCTTTGAATCCCACTGACATTTATCCGATCAATCTCTTGATTCTTATTTGATTCACATTTTTTCCTTTTTTTTTGTTTCTTTGGCAGAAGGGTTTGAGCCCTTTTCTTTTAATCATGACTAAAGGTTTTGAGCCCTTTTCTTTTCTTCCTCTATAATCAATCTAAAGTATCTTGACGTTTTCTTTAGATTGAATTCTGTTTTTGGAATCAAGCCATGATACATGCCAAGATCTCAATCTCCTCGATTGTTTTCTTTTGAAATCTTCTCTTTGCTGTTTTCTTTTGTTCAGAGACATTGACAATCACAGAGATGATCAATAGAAATGCTGACAGACAGACATAGACTGCGAGGTGTACACACCATTTTCTGCACCACATATGATAACAACATATAACACGGTATGAATGACTGAGTAATAGACATCAATGTTTAAAGCAATGATGAATGAACATTATGAGCCAAGAAAGATTGATATGCTATGCAGAAGACCATGACATATAATAGAAAACACATACTCAATCAAAAAAAACAGAGACAATCAAAATAGCACATGTAATCTCATAAGCACATAGAAAACATTAAATCTTGAATATCAGCATCTAACCAGACACATATCATAGAAGACTCACCATATAGACTACATATATTACTCATATACCTCAGATAATGCTATTGACGAAACTTGAGCAGTCATACTATCACTAGACAGTTCAACTATAGAGAAAACTCCCAGTATTTTTCTGCAAGGCACAAACAACTTCTTTGTTAGTGGCTTAGTCAAATGTCAGCCACTTGAGCATTTGATGGCACAACATTAAGTAACACATGACCAGAATTTACTTTTTCTCTAACAAAAAACAAATCTATCTCAACATGTTTCCTTTTTGAGTGTTGGATTGGGTTTTCAGATAGTGCAGCAGCACTTGTGCTATCAGTCCAAACTATAGGAACCGAGGACAGACTCAACCCCATTTTAGTGAGTAATGACTTCACCCATATAATTAAACAAACTGTATTTGCTTTAGCACGAAACTGGTCTTTTGAAATCGATCTGGCCACTACAGTTTGTTTCTTGGAACTCCAAATTATCGGATTTCCATTCAACCGCAAAAAATGTCCTAAAATAGATGTTCTGTCAATGACATCGCCTCCCCAATCTGCATCAGCAAACGAAGTCAGTGATATGCCCTTCACAGGAAATGTGTTTGTTCTAAACATTAACCCATGATCTATAGTACTCTTCAAATATATCATAATATGCAAAACAGGTTTCCAACGCCCAACACCCGGAGTCTGCATAAACTGACTAAGCCTGTTAACCGAGAAGTTAATATCAGGTCTTGTAACACATATATACTGTAAAGCACCTATTATACTTCTATACAATGTAACATCATTAAACAAATCAGATGAATTGACCATACCTGTCTTAGATAAACATGCCCCAGTCGTAGGAGTAGGAAAACCAGCCACATCTGTCAAGCCGAGTCTATCAATTAAATCCTGAGCATATTTCTTTTGATTTACCAGCAAAAACTCATCTGTGGCTATCACTTCCATGCTAAAAAAGTAACTCAGATTTCCAAGATCTTTCAGTTTGAATTCTTTATTAATAGCATGGATAACATCTGAAATATCTGAAGCAGAAGGACCTGTGACAACTATGTCATCTACATATACGAGAAGGAAAACAGAAGACAAACCTGTAGTTCTAATAAACAAGCAACTATCAGCAATTGAAGCGTGAAAGTCAAGCTTAGATATTAGCAAGCATTTGAGCTTTTCGAACCAAGCACGAGGAGCCTGTTTAACGCCAAAGAGGGCCTTTGTCAGCTTACACACAAGAGGAACATCATTTGTTGAAACCTGTTCAAATCCTGAAGGTTGAAGCATAAACACTTCTTCGGACAATTCACCATGAAAAAACGCGTTATTTATGTCAATCTGTCTAATATTCCACTTGTGAGACAAATGAAGAGACAAAACAATCCTCACAGTAGCAGATTTAACTACCTGACTGAATGTATCTTGAAAATCAAACCCAGGTTTCTGAGAAAATCCTTTTGCAACTAACCTGGCTTTGTATCTAGCAATAGTACCATCAGCATTCCTCTTGATCTTGAATAACCACTTACACCCTATTGGAATGCGACCAGAAGGCAACTCCACCATAGATCAAGTTTTGTTATCCTGTAAAGCAGCATATTCTTCTTCTACAGCAGCCTTCCAGTGTGGAATGTGAAGCGCCTGATGAATAGACTTTGGCTCACCTTGAACTAATGCATCCTATGATTCAACAGAAACAAGTAAAGCCTGAAGACAAGAGCTATTCAAAGCATTAATTTTCGACCTGGTTTGCATCAGATGAGCATTACCAGAAGCAGTTGAAATAGGAACAGAAGATGTAACAGCAGAAGAATGCATAGAATCATCAGAATCTCTACCAGTGCTAGGGACAAGATTAGATCCCTGCAATCTATAAGTAACAGAAGCTAATACTGGAATATCAGAAGAACAACCTACCTCCCGAGTTGATGTATCGTGAGCAGATTGATCATGCCTGATATCAGCATGATCATAGGCAATAGAATCAGGCGACTGCAAACTTGAATTATTATGAGGTGAAATAACATCTAACAAAGGCTGACAAGAAGGAGAAGAAGAATCTGTATTAACATAGGTAGGAGTTATATGAGGAAATGAAACAGTATCAGAAAAATAATCATCATTAGAACTTCTATTAAAAACAGAATCACAAGGAATGAAAAAAGGAATAGATGTGTAGTTATGAGTTGGTGCCGAAAAATTAAAGAACTACTCTTTGAATCATCAAAAGGAAAGGTATGTTCATGAAAAGAAACTATCTAGAAGTGTAAAACACGACAGACGCAGATAGACACTTGTAACCTTGATACTTAGCACAGTATCCCAAGAAAAAACACGGTTCAGATCGTAAAGCAAGCTTATTCTTGTTAAATGGTCTTAAGTGAGGAAAACAAAGACATCCAAATACCCGTAGAAAATAGTAATCAGGAGAGGATCCAAACAACCGTTCATGAGGAGACATATTCCTAATACTAGATGAAGGCAATCTGTTAATGAGAAAAGGTGTAGTGAAGAATGCATCTGACCAATAATGAAGAGGCACCGATGACTGAGCCAACAGAGTCAGTCCAAGCTCAACCACATGCATGTGCTTCCTCTCGACAATCCCATTTTGTTGAGATGAATAAAAACATGTAATCCGATGATGCACTCTAAACTGAGGAAGGTATACTTCGAGAAACTTAAATTCTCCTCCACCATTTGATTGTACCGCCTTCAAAAAGTGTCCAAGATGCTTTTCTGCGAGTTTATGAAACTCAACAAAACACTTAGCAACATCACTTTTCTTATTTCAAAAATAGATCCATGTGTATCTGCTATAAGCATCGACGATGCTTAGGTAATAGTTATTGCCATTCCATGAACAAGCAGATGGCCCCCAAACATCCACTTGAACCAACTCTAGAGGATGACTATAAACAGTTGTAGATGTAGTATATGGCAACTTCTTGCTCTTACCCACAACACATACTTAACAAATAGTTTTGTCATGAGAGACAAGATGAATGTGCAGTCGCAGAAAATTGGTGAGTATCTTAGTAGACGGATGTCCAAGTCGCATATGCCAGAGCTGAGCTGAGCTGAGTCCTGTGTTTTCTAAGAAGCAGGATAATCAGGATTTGCAGTCCATGAGTCCTGTGTCCAAGACATTCAATTGCAGTTTGAGATGTAGATTCAGAAGTTATGATGTTGGAATCACTTGGAGAGAATAACAATTTCTATAGTATTACCCGAAGAACTAGAATCCATAGAATCAGAAATATCATTTCCAGTTTTATTATTATTCAACTCATATGAAACAGATAACCAACTACAATGAAGATTGATTGAATGATTAACATCAACCACAGACTTATTAATAGTATTCAGAACATTCGAACTTGACTGAAATCTATGATTCTTGCTAAATTGTTCCAAATCAAGCTTGAACAAGCCCGAACACTCATGTCCATGAAGTAAAGCTTGGTGTGACTTCGAATCTCTGATGGCACAATGAGACGCATGAAATTCAAAAAACACACCATTATCCTTGGCGAACTGTGAAACATAAAGAAGATTTTTAGTTACAGCAGGTGTGAAAAGCATATTATGAAGCTGTAAAGGCCTAGTAGCAGATGGATTAAAAGCTGAGCCAATAGCAGCTATGTTCAAAGACGAACCATTACCTACCACTACCTTACCTGAGCCTGAATATGGAACACACGCTTGATATTGATTGGGCTGCACATTCGTCAAATGATTAGTGGCAGCAGAATCTAGGAACCAACTGGAATCATTGTGAATCACAGGCACCACCGATGCTAAGTTCACCTGAGAATTACCATTTAGAGAATGAGTGTCCATATTATATACACTTACAGTGGTGAATGAACCAGCTCCTGATAGAACAGGTGCATTGATATGGACAGTGTGAGGATAGATCTGAGGCATAGACTGGTAAGACGAAGAGTATGACAAGTGTTGAGGCAAGGTGTTAACAGTAGGAAAACCAGAGAAAGCAGTAGCAGGTGGAAATGCATGTGAAATTAACGGTTGAGAAATGGGAAGATATGATGAGTTAGAGTACACCTGATGAGGCGAGGATAGAATGATTGAGCAATGAAAGGCTGATGAACAGGAATGACAGATTGATACATGGATTGAGGTTGTGGCTGAGGCATGGTAGGAGCATAAGACTGAGCAGATGAACTAGCTTGTTGTGACTCCACAGGATCATCCCATTGAGACGAACATAAGTTGACATTTGGCTGACTTATGTTTCCAGGATCTGTCACACCAGTGAAGTTCACGTTGAACCTATGATAACACCTATGAACTAGGTGCCCAAACTTTCCGCATAGCTGGCACTGAGTTTGATTGCTTCCATAACCTCTACCACGACCACGTCCTCTGCCATTGCCAAACGATTGAGAATTTGATTGAGAAGATTGATGCTGAGATGTAGCTTGATTTGTCACACTTGTCGACAGCACATTTTCAGGTAGATTTGAAGCAGCATTAGAATCTAAGGAAGCCGAGCCTGCATTCTTCACCACAGATGACTGATTCATGGCAACATTTGCAGTAATATTATTGTCAAACAGAAGATCACCTAGCCTTGCTTCTGCATCAAGTAAAACAGAACTAATTGAAGCCAAATCATAAGGATTTCGGCTGGCGGGTATAACCGAGACAACACTTGGACCTTCACTCCATTGAGAATTATAGAGATTTGCTGCATTTCTTCAATTGGATGTCCGCAACTTGCCAAGCTATTGCAGGCTGATTGAACCAAAGTCAGATCATCTCGCATGGATTGATGTGGCAATTTTCGAACCTTTAACCGATCATATAGATGCATTATCCTCGTAGTAGATGATGATGAAAAGTCACTGTGAAGTTTCATCTAGATTGATGATGCAGTCATACAGCCTATAAGACTACGACTGACCTGAGATAAGACTGAAGCCAGCATCTAAGACGCCAACGAGCTATCCTTCTGGATGAACATCTGATAACCAGAAGTTGGTTCAGGAGCTCCATCTTCTCAAGGTATTGTTGGTGAAACTGTGGCATTGCCATATAGATACAACTTCAGATTATGTCAACGAACCGAGAGTAGAACTTGTTGTCTCCATGACGGAAAGTTCTCCTCTCCTTCCAGCAGAGATACTTTCTTGTTGAATAAACTAGATGTACCTTCTTACATTTGCAGAGCAGAACACCAGAAACAGCACAAAATCGAATCGCAGTAATAGCAGAGAACAATCGCACAACAGCACACAGAAAATCGAATCGAAAACAGATCACAATAGCAGAGTACAATCGCAGCAATTGAAATGACTAACAATCATCTCGTAATGACTGTAATCGCAGGAAGGAAAGAGCTCTGATACCATGTTATTATCCTCGGATCAAGAACAGAAAGAAATGAAAGCTTACTTGCAATCTAAGAAAGGGAATTGATCTTCATTTCAAGTTAGTTGAAGTCGGTACAACTGATTTCTATTTATAGCCTACAACTACTATTTATTTGCAGTTTAGTACTCATAACTTATTCTAAACTAATCCTCAACATATATGTAATTATACATATACCCTAACAAAAATAACATCTTTACTGATCATTATCTTATCGGTGATGGGATTGAGTAGACGATAGGCCTTTGAAGCTTCACTTACGCCTAAAAAGACACACTTCATGCTTTTGTCCTCCAACTTTGTTCATTTTTGATCTGGTATATGGACATGTCCACTACACCCAAACACTTTAAAGTGATCTAGTGACGGTTTGTATCCACTCCAAGATTCTTCGGGGGTTCTTTCCTTTAGAGCTGAGGTGGGACTTCTGTTCATCACGTGGGCTGACCAACTGACTGCTTCTGCCCAGAGCTCCTTAGGTAGTTGTTTACCGGACAACATGTTCCTCACGAAGTTCATGATGCTACGGTTTCGTCTCTCTGCCACCCCATTATGTTGAAGTGTGTACGCAGCTGTGAGTTGCCTGGAAATGCCATGCTCGCTACAGTAATCATTGAATTCATTATAAACAGAATTCACCTCCTCGATTAGTCCTTAAGGTGACTATCGCTTCCCTGGTTTCCTTTTCAACAACACTATTGAACTTGAGAAATACTTCAAAGGTCTCTAATTTCTCGTGTATAAAGTATACCCACAACTTTCAACTAAAATCGTCAATGAAGGTGATGACATACCTTTTGTTGCTATTTGAAGCTGGTGTTATCGTCCTACAGAGGTCTGCATGGATCAATGAGAGTCTCTTAGTTGCCCTCCATTGACTTCGTTTTGGCATTGATTCCCCATGTTACTTCCCCGTCATGCAGCTTCGACATATTTTCTCTGCAGTCTTGAGTCGTGGTAGGCCTTTCACCATTTCTTTTTCTGCCAAGACTTGCAATTTCTGGAAACTCAGGTGGGCAAATCTTCGATGCCAGAGTAGTGTATCATGTTCTGCTGCAATGCTTAGACATGTGGTCTCATTAGGTCGAGTGGCTCTTAAAATGAACATATGATTTGTTGTCATCACGGTTTTCATGTTGAGTCCATTCGTTGGATGATATACCTTACAACTATCATCCTTAATGAGAATGGAGAGTCCTTTTCCTTGAAGTTGACCTATACTTAGTAGATTGTTCCTCAGCTCTGGGACAAAGTAGACATGTGTAATGATTTGAGTGTATCCTCCCATATATAGCTTGACAGTGCCTTCTCCAACGACTCTCATTTTGGTATCATTACCAAGTTTCACCGTGGATTGATATTCTTAATCTAAGACATCAAACCAGTTCTTATCTCCTGTCATGAGATTTGAGCATCCTGAATCGATGAACTAGGCTTCGCTCAGTTTGATTTCTGATTCTTCCGTTTGTGCCATCATGAGTATTTCCTCATCTTCATCAACTTCTGAATACTTAGCTCTTCTTTCCCAATTAGGATACTCGTATTGAAAGTGTCCTAATTTGTGGCAGTGGAAGCATTCAATCAATGCCTTGTTCAGTGGTCCTCTACCTTGTCCTCTACACCTTCCCCTTCCTTTGAATGAACCTCATCCTCTTGGAGTTCCCCTCTTGTAGCTGTCTTTCGTGGTTTTTAGCACATGTTCCTCACTATCCTTGTTCTTCATCAGCTTATGTTTGTGGCACAACAGGGAACTTTGAAGCTTGTCAATGGAGAGGGTTTCAATGTCCTTCGATTCCTCTATGGCAGATACTATGTAGTTGTACCTCTGTGTGAGTGTGCGTAGGATTTTCTCTACTACCTTAGTATCGGTCATATCATCACCCAAGATTCGCAAATCGTTTTCTATTCCCATGACTCGTCCGAAATAGTCATTAATGGTCTCTCCATTCTTCATCTCCAATATCTCAAATTCTCGTCTCAGCCTATTGGTTTGAGACTTTCTGACGCACTCATTCCCTTTATTTTTCCTTTTCATGGCATCCCACAACTCCTTGGTAGTTTTCTTTTGGAGAATGGTCTTGAGGATCATCTTGTCAATTGCAGCAAACAGATAGTTCTTCACCTTCAGATCTTTGAGTCTGAGATCTGCCAGTTTGGCCTTCTCTGCTTCGGTCAGCACAGCACCCTTGTCTGGTTCCTCATATCCAACATCAACAAGATGCCACCACTCTTTGGAGCGTAGCAAGGTCTCCATCAACATGGACCAATACTCATAGTCTTCATCGAATTTGGTGATATTGACAGAGCTCTCTCTCTCACTTTTCATTGCATGTACTCTCTAATTTGTTGATAGACACTTGAAAACTATTAGTGTCTACTTGTTCTCTCACACTCTATTCTCACAATGTTGGTGAACTCTCAGGCCCCTTTGAAGCTCTGATACCAATTGTTGGTTTTGAACAATTAATATGCAGAACAAAAGAGAAAGGATTGAGTAAACTTCACACTTTATTCACTCAACAAGTCTGCTTTATATAGACCATCTACTGCAACTAGTTAGCAACAGCACATATCAGTTTGTTCCTAACAATGTGCAAACAACCTAAGGCTCGTTCAACTTAATAAAAAAAAACAGTAAATAACCTAAAGACTCGGTCATCCCTAACAAACGTTACAAATCGTGGGTGCTAAGTCACCACTTATTCTAACAGACGCGAGCCGCGTGCGTGGACGAGGCTAAGGCAAGCTGACGCGGGGGACGCTGACCTGACATGGGCTAGGCAAACTGTGCGACTGAGGTCGAGGCGAGCTAATACTTCTCGGATTGCAAATAGATAGATCGGGAAAATTTTGAATCGCCATTGGGGCGGGAAGCTGCTACACTGACGCTTCCTTCGAATTTTCCAACGAACCTCGTGAGCACCTCCACTGCGTCCCTCGCCTTCGGAGCTGCTTCACGGAGAGATCGTTGAGTTCGCCGACGAAGATCTAAACGAAAGGTCGTTGAGCTTCATTGACAGGTTTGAGAGCAATAACTTACTGATTCGATATCGAAACCTTCAATTGCGAGGATCCGAAGATTAATGCTACAGAGGAAGAATAAGTTGCGCATCTTCAGATTGTGTAGGAGGAACCTGTCGTTTAGGTTAGGAAAGAAATAAAGGAGATAGCCAAAAAAATGACTACAATAAAGTTTTAAGGATTTTTGGTCGACGGTTCAACGGTTCAACGATAAATGTGGTTCAACAGAAAGATGCAAACCAGACCCTAGACCGATCAACGTGGGTAGAAATGGCCACATACTGAACATAAAACGATGGGACACGAGCGTGTGAGTGAAGGAGGTGGAGTTTAGCAAGGTAAAACTATGGACCCAAGTTCATGATCTAAATCTAGAGAAATTTAGTGATGCAAATGCCTGGAAGACTGAAAATATGATAGGAAAATATATGGAGATAAAAAAGCATGTTTGGAGGATAAATGAGAATTATATGAGAATACGCGTGGAAGTGAATGGAGAAAAACCACTGATGGCGGGTTTCTGGTGGAAGAAATCCACAGGGGTAGATAGGTGGGCATCTATAAAATATGAACATTTATCGGATTATTGCTATGGATGCGGAATGTTGGGTCACACGACTCAAGCGTGTAAAACAGAGGAACATATTGTAGAGCATGATCAGAACGTACCAATGTATGGACCGTGGCTTATTGGAGTGAGACCGAAACAGGCCACGGTGAGGCAACATGTAGGAGGGGATGAGGGACAATGATCGCAACAAAAACAGGGTGCAAGGAGATCATGGTTTGATATCATGGCCGAGGTGAGGAGAAAGACCACGGAAGAGGCACAAAAACAAAGACAACCGGAGGAACCACACAACAATGCTATGGATGGGGATGGAACATCCACAGACCGACCGAGTGAACCAATGGAATCTGAACTCATGTAGACCGGACAAGCCCCAGACCAAGGAGACTAAATGAACCCTGGGGACCGACCAGACGTGCTAGAACCAGATGAACCTCCAAACACAAAAGCAATAACCCAAATCCAAACTGACTAATCCACACCACACAAACCGAAACTAGCAACCCTCCCCGAGTGGCTAAGGACCCAATCGAACTGAACCAACTCCCATCCACCATTAACCGACCACCCCACCAAACCAACCCAACCAATGATCGTGTACCTGACCGACAACCCTACCCAAACATACCCGAGTGATACCACCACCATCATCCAAACATACATTGTAGTGAACCCGCCTGACACACCACCCACATCACCCAAACCATTGAATCATAACCCTACATCTGACCCGAGCCCATACCTAGACAAAATGACCCTAAACCGAACCGGGGGAGGAGATGGAGGACCAACCGGGGACAAAAAGGATGAACAAAATGGAGGATGATACCGCAAACCAGGGAACAAGGGTAAGGAAAAGTCTGATGAGATAAATAAACAAGATAAACCCCAACCGCAAAATAAACGAATGGGGATGGAGAATAAATACTATGTTAGCCCGAATGAAGCGTGGGGGGGTAGCATTGTGGTGGGCAGCGGAAACAAGGGTTTCAATCAGGTATGCCAACCCAAGTTGTGTAGATTGTGAGGTACAAATGAATAAACATGTTGAACCAATGTATGTGACATGGGTAAATGCGAGCACGGTGGCACAAGAACGAATGCAAAACTATAACCTCCTACAAATGATAAGGAGGGGCCGAAGGGGAAGTTGGATGTTACTCAGAGATTCCAATAGCATATGCTACCAACATGAAAAGTAAGGTGGTATGAGGAAACAACAGAGACAAATGGATGAGTTCAAGCAATTGATAAAATACCTAAGCATTGAGGACTTGGGGGCAAACGGAAGCCCATACACGTGGTGCAACAACTAAAGTGGGATGGAAGGATAAGTGAGCGCCTTTACCGAGTGCTAATTAATGTGGAATGGGCAACACGTCACCAACAAGGGAGGTGGATAAATGAACTAACCATTGGGTCGGATCACACACCAATGGTGATCCAACTCAAACAACCGAAGAAAATAGCAAAGAGACGCTTCAAATTTGAGGCAATGTGGGTAGAAAACCTGGCGTGTAAGGAACCAATAAAAGAAGCATGGGAAAGACCAACAATCCGAAGAGAAATACAAGGGGTTTACACAAAACTCCATAAATGTCGAAGGAAGCACACGACATGGAGTAGGGTCCACTTAGGCAACAATATGAAAGAGGTCGCAAAACCGAAGGCAGTTCTAAGGATAAACATGCAAGGGGTGATGGACCAAGATGTGATACGGGAGGAAAGGAGGTTAAAAGGAAAGCTCCAAGGGCATTGGACAAGGGAGGAACCGTACTGGAAACAAAGGTTGAGGGTCAAATGGCTTATAGATGGGGACCGAAATACCACGTTCTTCCACCAAACCACGATAGTGAGGAGAAGGAGAAACCAAATATGTCGATTGAGGGGAATGAATGGGGAGCGGATAGAGAACGAGGGGATGATAGCAGACGCGTTGTATCAATAGATTGGTGAGATGTTTACCTCAAAACAAACCGAACTGGGAGACGAGTTCCTAAGATATGTATCAAACCACATAACACCTGAGATGAATGCAAACCTAACGAGGGAGGTGACGGACATAGAAATCAGATCGGCAACATATCAACTAGGAGGGTCACGCATGCCAGGTCCGGACGGGTTCCCTAGTCTGTTTTACAAAAGGAATTGGAACATCATGGGGGCAGATGTCATCAGCGCGGTCAAGGCTTTCTTCTGAACAAGTACTATACTAACCCCCCCCCCCTAAATAATACTGATATTGTGCTCATTCCAAAAGTGCAAAACCCAACGAAACACAACGTCTTGTACAAAATCATTTCAAAAGTGTTAGTGAACCGTTTAAAGATATATCTATCAGAGCTTATCACTCCTTCCCAGAGTTCATTTGTATTAGGTAGACACATACATGACAACATCATGGTACTACATGAAGTTTTCCATCACCTCCACATGAGTCGGAATGAGAACAAGGTGGAGTGTGCACTGAAGATTGACATGCAGAAGGCGTATGACAGGATGGAGAGGGAATTCCTACTTGCCACACTAAGGAATAGAGGTTTCGCAGATCAATGGTTGGGATGGATTATGGAATGTATATCAACAACCACCTACCAAATTGCAGTCAACGGGGCAAGAACCAACACCATAAGCCCAACACGAGGTATCTGCCAAGGTGACCCACTATCACCTTACTTGTTTATTATGCTTGCGGATGTATTATCGAGAATAATGGTCTGGGCAGCTAGGGAGGAAGCGATAGAGGGAATCATACTAAAGAGACAATGCTTGGAACTCCATCATCTCTTTTTTGCAGATGACTCGTTGTATTTCATACGGGGATAAACCGAGAATGCCAGAAACCTCAGGAAAATTCTAGAAAACTACTGTCAGGTATCGGGACAACGAGTCAACTGGGACAAATCGACCATATATTTCAACAAAGAGGCGGGGACAAACGAGAGGAAATAGGTGTAGGAAGTGCTTAACATACAAAGCACCAGTGGCCCGGGAAAGTACTTGGAACTACATTCGATTTGGGGATTCTTAAAATCCAAGGTCAAGGACAAGTTGGCAGGGTGGAGGCCAAAAACATTGAACCAAGTAGGGAAGGAAGTGCTAATTAAGGCTATCATTACCGCGATTCCCACGTATGTCATGAGTGTGTACTGACTCCCAAAAACATGGTGCTCGGAAATAGACACTCTTATAGCAGACTTTTGGTGGGGCAAACAACAGAGGGGAAGAAGACTCGTTGACGGAAATGGGAGGTCCTAACCAAAGCAAAGGAGGTCGGGGGACTAGGGTTCCGAGAATTACAAAGCTTTAATACGGCCCTACTCACGAAGATGGCGGTCTGAGTATTGTGCGAACCCGACACGCTATGTGCGTAGGTCCTAAAGGGGCTATATTTTCCAAGGTGTTCCTTCTTAGATGCGAGGTCTTTGTGAGGAGCATAGAAAATCATGAAGATGTCGAACACATCCTTAATATTCGGTTACCGCATGATGGGGGAAGCGGACGGTACATATGGCCATACACAAGGGATGTAACACCAATAGTCTGATCGGTGTACCACAAAGTAAGGGAGAAGACCGACCAGCAAATGAGGTCGGCTCCACCTATCCAAGACCCATTTTGGAAGGACATTTGGGCAACAAAGATGACACCTAAGGTAAGAACGTTTGTTTGGAGACTCTGAACGAACGCCATAGCGGTGAAGGCAAATATGACCCAACGGGGGACGAACGTAACTCCAGGTTGCCCAATATGTGGTGAAGTGGAAACAAGGGAACACATGATCCTTGAATGCGGGTGGACCAAACAGGTGTGCCTCGGCATAGTAGGGCTAGGAGTGGCCCGACCGAACAAGCTAGACGTGATCATATGGCTCGAGATGAGGAGAGCGGAACCGAGTGGACAAGCTGCAATAAGCGAGAGGAGGTGGGCACTCACACTACTTACGCGTTGGAAAATATGGAAGACAAGGTGCAAGATGACCTTCGAAGCAACACAACCTAGTCCAAGGGCCGTGCTCATGGAAATCAAGCAAGCCTATGAGGAGCAACAAAGGAGCGACCGAACAACACAAACCACGACCGAGGACCGACCGACTCAACGATGGCAACCACCAACGACGAACACAATCAAGATAAATTGTGATGCATCATGGTGCAAGCAATCGCGATGAGCCGACATAGAGGTGGTAGCTAGGGACAAGGACGGAAAAGTAGTGAGTGGACTGAACCGGAGGAACCAGAGCGACGACATAGAAACAATGGAGGCCATAGCTATACAAGATGGTGTAAGACTAGCGATAGAATCAGGATGGCAAACCGTTGTCATAGAGAGAAACTCACAATCAGTTCACCAACAAATAGAGGAGGGTATGAGGCATTGGAGGGTGTCAACCATCATAACAAACATTCGAGCACTAGCAAGGCAAATCGAGCAATTTCAAAACAATAGGACCCTTTTAAATAAGTTCATAGTTTAGGAAAGGGTTAAATACTAAATTGCAGTTGGTTTCTAGCTGAACTCTAACCTGTGTAGGATATGCTCTAATGGTGGTTGGACTTTGCTTTTACATTTACATTTCAAAGAGAGCTTGTTCTTTGATTTTTGCATTTCATTCAGTTGGATATGTTTTGCATTTGGTCAGTTCAACTTGGTGAGTCGAGATCTTCATTTTGGTGTTGTGGGAGTGCCCTTATGTTTACAGAAAGCACTTGAAACCATTCAATCTCTTAATAGTTTATGTCATCTAATCTTATTCACATGGTTCTGATAGCATATAAATTAATTACGTTATGTGTTTATTTTGTAATTATCAAGGTTGGCATTGCATATATCCCATTCATCGAAAGGTTCCAAAACTTCTTGTTTGAAGTGCTCAACTATGATTTAACTGCTGGGAGGCCTAAACTGGTAGCTTGGATCGAGGTAATGGATTGAACGTTGGTGAGTAGTATTATGTGGTGAAAACCATGTTATGGATTTTTGATATTCCATTGATCCATGCTATTCAGGAGTTGAACAAGCTCGATAACTACAAACAGACAAAGACTGATCTGAAATAGCTCATTGAGTTCTATAAGTCACTCTTTTGGGTAATACATCTTTTTGCTATGGACACCAAATTTCGTCTTGAATAACTTCGGGCGATGTTGGGGTCTATGATGTGATATTATGTAGCAATTGACGACTAATTTTATTATTTTGGTTTATGACGCTAATTTGGCTTGTATGATGTAAATGTGATCATTTATGCGAATGTTAAAGCAAATGACTTTTACTGTTTTGTTGACATAGGAATATGGTTATTTGTAATTGAATATTATATTTTAGGTATTGTAATTTATATTATTAGTAATGATATTAAGATTTAGATAAATATTGAGTCGATGGTTATTTGTAAATATAACAGATTTATATTTCAGTTTACACTAATTCAACTATTTAATTTTAATTAATTAATGATATTTTCCATTATTATTAATAAAGTAAATTAAATTATTAAATATATTTTATAATTATTAATTAAATATATTTTAAGTTTTATTATTTTTTATTTTCGAAATTAATTAATACATGTTAATTGTATTATATAGTATACATATTAAAGTAAGACCATATATATATATATGTGATTTACTATATTCTGTTCCATATTCTATTCCATTTTCATATATTATTCTATTAACCAAACTATATCATATGTGGAGCGGGGTGCTGGGGCTACGCGTGGACCGAACCACAAACTTAAACATGGCTCAATGGCTTGAAGAGAGACGAAATGAACCAAGAGACTAACAAATAATTGTAACTACGAACAACCGTGATCGTGTATTATGACGTTTTATTTCATCAAATAAAGCGTTAATTTCGTTAGAAAAAAAAATCATATTATTATTTCATATTAATGGTGTTCACAATTTCTTTTTCATATTATTTAACACATATCAAAAGCAAAGTAAGTACGGGGTTCATTAATCAGTCTAAAGACTCTAAACTCTAAACTCAGTCTAAACAAAGTACTGTCCCTGAAACCTGAACCTTTCGTCATTGTTAACAGTCAGCTTGGTTCCTTCCACTGTTCCCGACAATCGTAGCCACCAATTTTGACGGGCGGGCGACCATACGGCGGAGCTCGCCGTGATCAGATCCTTCCCGAAACCTCTCAGCGGTGCACTTTCCCTTTAGCTTCTGATTCAACGGTTAAATCTATAGCCGTAAATTTAGGCGTTATTGATTCTAATCTGCTGAGCTGACTTTTTCACTGAATTTCTGAGATTTATTGCTTAAGAATAAAAAATTGTTATAGTTTTGATACGTGGGAGCTAATTAAACGGTGCACCTGTTTCTTGATTATGGCCGACAAAATGGAATTTTGCGTTTCATTTATATTGATCCCTGTCTAATTGTAATGTGTATAGAGTAGGGAAATTGCTGCGGAAGAACTATGGTGGTGGTTTCTAGCACCAATCCTCACAATAAGGAGATTTCGATTCGGAGGAAGATATCGAGCATGTATATATCTTTGTACTTTCTCTTCCATGTGTTGTTGTGGAGGATTTTGTCTGACCTGCATTATGATTTTATAAAAAGAGTTTGCTAGTACATTATGTTTGGAGCAGTTCATCTACAATGTGATTCTGCAGTTCAAAGTTCCTGGAATTCCAAAAATTACATTTATTTGCTAGTTTTTCTGAATGCCTTGCATTGTTGCTATTTACAGATTTAATAAAAGAGAGGAGGATTTTTCGTCTTTGAAAGAGTACAATGATTATTTGGAAGAAGTCGAGGAAATGAGTAAGTGACCAAAGTGATGAAGATTAAATTTTCACTTGTGAAGTTTGGTTTTGATTCCTAACAGATGGATGCTGTGTAGCAATCAATTTGATAGAAGGAATCGATGTGCCTGCAATTGAAGCAAAGATATCACAATATCATGAAGAAAATGCCGAGCAGATCATGATTAATCGAGCCAGGAAGGTACCATATAGCTCATTTACATTTCATCAATTATTTTCATGTTATGATGCTTATCTACGAGTTTGTTGATAAACAGGCGGAAGAATTGTCTGCTGCTCTAGCTGCAAGCAAGGGACATCCTCCCCAAACCGATGCAGATTCTGTAAGAATTGGATTGCTTCGCTATCATTGTCATTATTTTCAATTCATGGTTGATAGCGCAATTTTTTTCATGATATGCTTACCATCTTATACTAAATGCGTAATATTCGGTGAGCAGCCAACTAATGCCAATTAATAAGTAAAGGAGCAATACTCTATGTGATAGATATATACGACGCATATTCAATTCTTGATACTGCATCTTACAATTTCACTATTTTGAGAGGAGGATTGTACACTTTGCATTTGAAAATTGTTATTTGTTATGGAAATTATATACTTATAACCGGTTTGGTGATTATTGTTCTTATAAACTAGGGTTATCAAGTAGAAGTGAATACAGGGACGCAAGGGCAATATGCTCCCACAGTTGCCGGAGGGCAGCCACGGCCATTGGGGACTGGCTCTCAGCACGATATGCATGGATACGATGATGAAGAAATGATGAGACTTCAAGCTGAGAGAGGGAGCAAAGCAGGAGGTTGGACGTCGGAGTTCTCTAAGAAGAGAGCTCTTGAAGAAGCATTTGGGAGCCTTTGGCTCTGAAACTTACTTCTTTCACTTTAGGGTTTTAAAACCATTTTTGTTTGCAGTCTGCAAAAGCAGCATGTTTCTTTGAACTGAACTTGTCATTGTATCATGCAAATGATAAGCCAGATTTTCTCATCTTGATTATATAGTTGTGTTTCTTGTGCTATTTTTCAGGAGCAAAATTACCTGATACCGCAACAGTGAATCGGTTTTGGAATATTATAATTGAACAGGAGCTGCTAAGATGGCACAATGTCGGAGATGATCTAGTGCATGAGTTTACCATAGAGCATTATCATGAAGGAGATGAAAACGATTCCCATGATTAACTCAGTGGTAGCAAGTGCGCTAAGCTTGCCCATCGCCATGTCCATCCCGTCCATAAAGGCCAAAGACATGGTGATTAGTGATATGATTAATGGATAATGTCTGAGGATTAGAGCTGATATTGCAGCATTAGTATCCCCACATGTGCCCATAGGAGGATAAAAATGGTAATGTTTTTTTTTTTTTTTGGTCATAAGGTAATGGTGTTGGAGATGACAAACATTCAGAACATCTCTCAGCTCATCCTCGAAGAACATGTCTGCAATCTGAAGAATGTTCCTCCCATGTCTAGTAGACCTGTCAAAAACTGCCCCGGGTCATAAAAATAGGGGTCACAGATCAGTTTACGGTTTGTTAGGATTAATAGAACATGAAAGCGTGAAGGAAATGAACAATAAAAACATCTGACTCTATTGTATTGAGAAACTTGTTATTTTGTACATAAAGAAGTACACATATATACTATAGAGAGAACTAACTATATATATAAATATTATCTAAAAAGATGCACATACTATCTATCTAACTATATATATAATTGTAAAGAATAAACAAAATATAAAAGGATAAACTAATTAATATAGATAAACTAAAGGATAAAGTCTAATAGAAGGATAATCTAGACTAGACTACATAACATTCTAACATTTACCCATGTTCTTTGCTTTTCCGGATTTATATTACTCTAACATTCACTCATGTTCATTGCTCTTCTTGATTTTGATCCTCAAACTTTGAAGCTTGATGAATTGGTCCCCAAATTTCCAATGCTTCTATGCTTGTGTCGGATCCCAAGTCTAATCTCGATCAAATCTCCAATTGAATTGAGCTCGCACATTTTGATCATTGGTGAGATACTCCACATTCGAATACAAGTTTTCAAGCTAAAATCCAAATGAAAAAAATGACTTGGTCATGACATCGCAGTGCCATATTGGTCATCTCATCGTGGTCATGTCGTAAAAGTAAAAGAAATAAGGGTCATCCTGGTCTTGTCACCGCGGTGCCATCTTGGTCATCTCGTCGTGGTCATGTCGTAGTGACTAACAAACTAATCTAAACTCTAAATTTCAGCATTCCAATCTTGTATTGAATCCACTGCAAATCATCAAAAAACTTGGTACTGCAAACTCAATTTGATCATACATCTTCATGATACCAAATCAGCATTTCAACATAATTAATTCAACATTATTTTAGAGATATTGGATCAGCAAATCAGTGATTAAATCCAGCCCATAATCGCAGCAATAATCCAGCACAGAACCGCAGTAGAGCACCAACTGAATAGTAGCATTAGCACAAACAATTGCACAACAAATTTGGCCCTAGGATACACTAAGCTCTTATACCATGTTACGATTAATAGAACAAGAAAACGCGAGGAGATGAAAAAGAGAAACATCTGACTCCATTGTATTGAGAAACTTGTTTTTTGTACATAAAGAACTATATATATCTAGTATAGAGAGAACTAACCATATATATCGATACTATCTATAAAGATACTCATACTATCTATCTAACTATATATATAATTGTAAAGAATAAACTAAATATAAAAGGATAACCTAATTAATATAGATAGACTAAAGAATAAAGTTTAATAGAAGGACAATTTAGACTAGACTACATAATAAGCTAACATTCACCCATGTTCTTTGCTCTTCTTGATTTTGATTCTCAAACTTTGAAATTTGCTGAATTGGTCCCCAAATGTCCAATTCTTCTTTGCTTGTGTCAAATCCCAAATCCAATCTCGATCAAATCCACAATCAAATGAGCTCGCACATCTTCATCATTTGTGAGATACTCCACATTTGAATACACGTTTGTCAAGGTAAATTCCAGCTGAAAAAGAAAATGACTCGGTCATGCCATTGCGGTGTCATCTTGGTCATCTCGTCGTGGTCATGCCGTAAAACAAAGAAGGGTCATCCCATCGTGGACATGGCATAGTTGCTAACAAACTAATCTAAAATCTGAATTGCAGCATTCCAATCTTGTATTGAATCCATTGTAAATCATTAAAAAACTTAGTTGTGCAAACTCAATGTGATCACATATCTTCACGATACTAAACCGAGATTTCAAAACAATTAATTCAATATTGTTTGTAGAGGTATTGGATCAAAAAATCAGTGATTAAATCCAACCTATATATTGAGCAAATAATCGAAGCAAAGACTCCACCAAAGAACCAACACAAAATTGCAGCAATGATCCAGTAAAGAATCACAACAATAATCAGGTGACCCAGCACGATGTGATGAGGAAGATGATCAACAACTAATGATGAATCACAATAAAGAGTTAGGACTGATCTTGGACTACACAAGTAATGCTGGTGCTAAATTAGAGTTACAATCTGAATTGACAAATTGATGGTTGAATTGAAGAATCGATGGAGTTGTTTGAAGCTGAATTGGAGCTGCAAATGGAACATATTTGGCCCTAGGATAGACTAAGCTCTTATAGCATGGTATGATTAATAGGACATGAAAGCTTGAAGGAGATGAACAATAAAAGTATTTGACTCCATTGTATTGAGAATTTTTTATTTTGTACATAAAGAAGTACGTATATATAGTATAGAGAGAACTAACTATATATATCGATACTATCTATAAAAAGACTCATACTAAATATCTATCTAACTATATATATAATTGTAAAGAACTAAATATAAAGGGATAAACTACTTAATATAGATAAACTAAAGGATAAAGCCTAATAGAAGGATAATTTAGACTAGACTACATAATATTCTAACATACACCCATGTTCTTTGTTTTTCTTGATTTATATTAGGGTTAATAGGTCCAACATGACCACATGTTTGGACCATGTTATCGGATGGTACCATATGTTTTGGGATATGGTCAAATGGTCTGTTATGTTTGAAGGATGCTGTCCTACGGTATTCTGTTAGTCAACCGTTAGATTTTATGTTAAATAGTCTATGTCAGCTCCACGTCAGCACCACATCAGCGCCACGTAGATATATAATATAATATTTAAAAAATAAATAGGAAAATTTTAAAAATAAAAAGGAAAAATATGTAAAAATTATAAAAATGTTTTAAAAATATTTTAAAACTTTATATATTAATAAAAATATTTTTTTATAAATTTATTTTAAAAAAAACGAAAATGAAAAAAAACTAGGGTTCGGCCCTTGGGGTCCAATTGACCTAGCTAAGGTCGAACCCTGGGCTGGGTTGGACCCCCACCAGGTCGCCCAGGTCGCCTCCTGGTCGCCCAGGTCGCCTTCTGGTCGCCCAAGTCAGGCGACCTGGTGGTGGTCCAACCAAGCCCAACAATGCGTTTTTTTCACGGAATTCGGAATAAGGAATACGGAATAGAGAATAAGGAATAAGAGATAAGAATATGAAGTTGTTTTTTTGGTGGAATGAAATAGAATGGAATAATGAATTCTGTTGTTTCTTTAGTGGAATTGTATATGGAAATGGAATTGAATATGGTAAAATGACATATTTGCCCCTCCTTATATATGTATAGTATATAATTTGTATTAATTAATTTTAAAAATTATTAATAATAAAAACTTAAATATAATTAATTAATAATTTAAAAAATACTTTTAAATAATTTATTTAATTATTTAATTAAATTTTAAAGGACAATTTCTTGTATCTCATATATTCTAACAATCCAAAATATAATCAACAAAAAACTTGATAACTATTCTTTCATATCCTTTGTAAATTTCCATATTTGCATAGACAAAACCGTAATTACAACATCCAACTCCTCAAGATCATAAACTTGTCACCAACTCATCCACAGCTACACTGAATCCATGAACAATACAGCTGAATACAGTTGAATAAGTAAGCAATTCAATGAGTTCAAGATCCCTTTGCTTCATACCCCATTTCATAATCATTCTATCCACTTTCAATATATTAATAAGCTACAAAACTTTTTTTTATTCTTCAGATGTTGCATCTCTATAACTATGTTGAAGGCTTATGCTGTTGGTGGATTGGCCAATCAAAATATAACTTTTATAAGGTTGATCAGCAATTCTTACAACAGGACATAACTCTGAAAAAAAACAAGACGGAACAGATTACCTAGTCCAACATGCTGTTAATTTCTACTGTTAATCAGTGCTAATGTATATGTACACTAACAAAGTACAACTCCCTCACAGTTAAAACCACTTCTACAGCAATGACAGACAGCAAGTGGACAAGTGAAAACTGAAAAAGGACCAACCTTTTTCATTTTTCTTGATTCATCATCTTCTTCAAAACAAAGCCTTTGCAATGGTCTCAGCAATCTTCTTCTGGGAGTCAAGAATCATCCCCATTCTCTTGCTCTCCATCTCCATCCTCCTCTGCTCTCCCTCTTTCATCATCTCCATCTTCACATTCTCCACCTCGACGTAGCTTTCTGCAAACAACCTTATCTCAGAAGCTAACTCTGAAACAACCCTTATCCTCTCTCTTCCCTCCTCGAGTTTCTCTGTCTCTGCAGCTGCCTCATTGTCTATTCTGCTCTGCAACATCGGGTTCGGCGGGACACGGGAAACCCCGAATCCTCCACCATTGCGTTCTCCTGGAAATCGATTCACCATTGTTGGCCGGCGAAGAATGTAGTGGATGCTCTGCGACTTACTACATTGACTCTCGTCATCTTCATCCTCCTCCATATCATCACCATCATTCTTGTCATCGATTTCAGCAAGGTTCCCTTGAAAGCTATTATCAGCGTCAATATTGACACTGTACCTCGAGGTTGGAGCTGGACGACGAGTGGACACCGGAAGGGCCTGAACTGGCGGGTGGGGGCCACGCTCGAGGCGGTTCATCATCACCATGAAATTTGAAGAAGAAGAAGCTGGTTCGGTCGAGGAGAAGATAAATAAAGTGAGGGTATATCGGCCCTTATTAAAAGTTAACAAGGGCAAAACGGTCATTTGCATATCTATTCCGGATTCCTAGCCCGCAAGGCTTAGGAAATCCGACCTTTCTCCACGGAATGTCTAACACTAGAGGGCTCGGATTCCGTAAGCCGAATTATTCCAATTCCGCGAAAAGAACAACTTCTTAAGGAATCCGTAAGCCGAATTCCTTAGACATTCCGTGAAAAGAACATGCTGCAAGGTTCGACCCTTGCTGGGTCAATTGGACCCTAAGGGTCGAACCTTAGTTTTGTTTTGCCATTTTTATTATTTTTTTAAATAAATTAAAAAAATATATTTTTTATTAATATATAAAGTTTTAAAATATTTTTCGATTTTTTCATATTTGTTTTCTATTTTTTCTATTTATTTTAATTTTCGTACTTATTTTTATTTTTTATGTGCCACATCAACACCACGTGAGCACCACATCAGAATTCCATTAGTGACGGCAACAGTAATTTGGACTAAATAACAACATTCTGAAAACATAAGGTACCAAGAAATAACATAGGGGTACCATCCGATTACATGACCCGATCATATGGTACCATTGGACCTATTAACCCTTTATATTACTCTAATAGGGTTTACTCGCCTATCCCGTGCAAATGACAGGTCAGGTTTGGGACAAGCATATATACCGGACCCGACCCGATGACCCGCCAAAACTAAGTTTTTTTAATATATATATATATATATATATATGTTGTTATTTGTTAGAATACTACATATGTTAATACTAAGAATACTCTAATTACCTCGAGTTAAAGATATTATATTATGAGAAAAAAATGTTTTTGTTTGATAATCTACCGAAATAGAAAATGTTTAGATAATAGTGTTAGAGATATTTTGTAAATTATAAAAACATTGAAGTCTTTCAAGTTTATTGTGAATGTCATTGTTGAAACTAAGGGTGACTCTTAACTAGTTAATTATAAGATATAACAACTTTTAATATTTATTTATATTTTATAATATATTTTTTTAAAAATGTTGTGGATCATACAGGTTGATCCGTTAATTTACCGGGTCGGGTTCGGGTAACAATAAGTAGTTTGTGGAGGTTGGCGGGGTAGGACAGGTTGATCTTACCCGAGCCCAACGAGTCAACCAGTATTGACACATCTAATGTGTAGCGCCAATTGATTCAGACACTGACCAGGCAACTCGTTCATCACTTTAATTGTAGTAGATTGGGGAACGTGATGCGCTCTGCAAGCAATATGTGTAAATTAACCATAAACACAAGTCTACATATTTATAGTAATTTATACACATTAACCATATATGTAATATTCTCTCCTATATATATATCAACTAATAAATATATAGGCTAAATATATTATGTAAAATCTTTAAAAACAAATCAAGTTACAACTTCAACAAAATTGAATCAAAATAGAAATACATTTATTTCAGTAAACTTGAAAAGTTTCTTACTCTATACATGCATGCATATACATAACAAAACAAATCCTCACCAAATAATAGAAAAGCATGAGATAACAAAGACTATAACATAACAAATATCATTTGCCAGATACTCTCTTATCCTTTAGTATACTGGGTCCATACATTGATCTTAGCACGAAGATAATCAATGAAAGTTGCAACATAATGAATAAACCAACATGAATACAGGTAAACCCTATGATTGGAAAAATGATCCATTGGAATGTTAGAGCTAAATTCAAATTAATTATTGCCCCAAAAGCAACCATCATGCTTGCATTAGTAATCAGTAGAGACATCTGTCAGAGTATTAGCCTCTTAGGAGAGAATTGATGAAGTCATAATTTGCATAACGTGTAGTCAGAATCTATAAGCACATGAAACTGGAAGTTACAGAGGAAAACATCCCTACTGCCACCCAAGCCAGTTCGCCTATAAGGAAAACATTCCTTATGAAGGACCTAATTTTGACTTGAGGCATCACCTATACGAGCGTCAAGTTCGGGAGAACCGAAGGAGGAACTGGAACCATGGCAGTCCCAACAAGGTGCTAGACTACCGGAGGGAACTACCCTCCATACAGAGTTGACCCTACATCTGCTGAATGGCATGGTGCCTACCGGGGAGTGTCGGAAGCTCCACTATGACCCCAATAGGTTGAAGGGGTGTTAGACATCACCTCACCTTGGTCGCCTCCTTAAGTTTCTTCACTCCTTTCACTTAGTCATTTTGCCAATTATTCTTAACAAACTTCTTTTTTTAATACCTCGTTGCCACAGAGACCGAAGTCGACGCCTTGGCGGTGAACCTCACTCACAAATGCGCCTCTATGGAGGGGAATGCAGTGAAGGCTTCCAAGGTTGACCACCTTGAGAAGGAGATGGCTGGTCTCCTAAAGGTGAAGACTGACCTTGAGAAGGAGATAGACCTTCAAAACCGAGATCTTTGTGAAGAGCATCGTCGCAAGGACAAGCCAATTGAGAAGGCGAGGTTTCCTGTGGACAAGGCATCCAAGTTTGCTCAGCAACTTGCTGAGTGTGAGCAGTCCTTGAACCAAATTCGAGAGAAGGCTCGCCTGGCAGAGAAGAGGATCTCTGCCTTAACAAAGGATAAGGATGTGATGCTTCTGAAGGTTGAGGCTGCCAGGGTGAAGGCGGTGGACTCCTTCAAGAAGATCAACGATTTCGAGAAGGCTGCTGAGAGGCACTTGGTGTCAATTATCATCACGGTCTATGACGACTTGGTCTCCTAAATTCGCAGAGTCCAGGCTAATTTCCCGGTGGAACAGGTGAGAGGATTTCATGCATTTTTGCAAATGCAACAAAGGAAGAAGGGTGAGGCTTCAGGAAGAATGCAACAAAGAAAGAAGGCCAAAAACGGGCGACGCCATAGATTAACGACACTCCTTCCAAAGGCACTTGAAATTTTCTTGATTCCTTTCGTGTAGGACTTTTAGTTTTCCCCATCTTTAGGTTTTGTACATTTAAGATGTTTTTCCTTGTAAGACATTCATTTGATAATGAATTTAGGGTGGCGTTCTTCTGATATATGTGTACGTATTGTAAGTAACTTAGGAATTTTCTTCCCCATGTTGAATACTTCTCAACAACTCTTCTACACTTTTATAACAAAGTTTCCCATAGTAATCACTTAGGATTTAGTTAAAGGGATTAATGGCGACGCATATAAGTACTTAATCGATTTATTTATATGGACAAATTTTGATATACATCTTATGCATAGAAGTTTTTCAAAAGCTCCGCATTGAAAGTATTCTTTAGTTTCTTTCCTTCAGCATCCTCCAAGACATAGGCGTTAGGGTAAGGAATGGCGACGACCTTAAAATGCCCTTCCCACTTTGGAGATAACTTATTAAGCCTATCCAAGTACCAAAACTCGTTTCTTCTTCATTCCCTCTCCCCCACGAAAAATTGGCGAGAGAATACTCGCCGATTATAGTATCTGGTTGTGGCAAGCCTCACTTTCACTTGAATTTAATATGATATCCATCCTTTGTCTTTTACGAGATCTAGGTCAACGCGTCTCCGTTCATCATTAGACGCCGCCTCAAAATGTTTTATCCGATGGGAGGCCACTGCTATTTCGGCAGGGGCGACGACTTCTGAGCCGTATACTAATCTAAATGGTGTTTCACCCGTGGCCTTTTTTGGCGGTGTTCTTATATCCCACAACACAGTATCCAACTCTTCACTCCATTTCTCTTTTTGGGAATCAATCCTTTTTTTTCAATCGACTGAGAATGATTTTGTTTGCCGCCTCTACTTGTCCATTTGTTTGTGCATGTCTCACTTAAGCATGATGATGCTCAATATGCACTTCCTCGCAAAACCACTTTAGCTCTCTTCCAGCAAATTGAGGGTCGTTATCACTGACTAAGACATTGAGAATTCCATATCTCGATACAATCCTGGACTTGATGAATTTGATCACCTGGAATTCCGTTGTCGACGCCAAAGCCTTAGCCTTTACCCACTTGGAGAAGTAGTCAATTGTGACGATGATATAACACTTCTGCTTGGACTTAGGAAATGTGCCTACTAAATCAATTCCCCATTGCACAAACGGCCAGGCGACGCGCAAAGGGATCAACTCAGATGGAGGACGATATATTCTTGGAGTGTCTTTTTGACACGAATTTAAGATTCCTCCTTAAAGTTTAAAATTTTAAATTTTAGTCCTAATGTTTGGACGAAATCAATAATTACCCCATTCCGTCTTAAGGCCGTTTATTTCAAACGATAAACCCGACACGTGCCTTGCACATGCATTTTCTTAAGAAAAAAAGACAAAAATGCCCTTATGTCAGACTTGTTCATTCTCTTCCGGTATCACCAAAAAGTTCACAGAAGAATTCACCAACAACAATTAAGCTATGGCATTGGGAAATTCCTGTTTTACTCATATCCAGATTGCAATTTCACCAAAGTAGTTCCAAATACAAACTAGACAAAAGCAAACTCCCAGTTCCTCCTCTCCTCGATGTGGACGCACCCAGGCCAATCGCAGAGGTACAGGCATGCGCCTCTGAATCGACTCGCGAGGATCTTATTGCCTTGCTCGCGGCTCAGATTCCAAACTCCCGAGGCCAAATGCGACCTCGTGGATCGATAAAGTCTCCTCCTTTTACAGATTGATGTGGAACCTTCTAGGATAAAATTGGACTCGATTATGAAATGCCTGCTTTAGAATTTGGTTTGAATCGTAGAAATTTGGTGTAATCAAGACTAATTGTGGATGGAGGTTTGATTGTGTGTTTCTATCTTTCCAGGCCCCACAAAATCCTGATGATCAGATTGCTAAAATGGTGAAAGAGGTAAATAATCTTGCTAGAGTGTTCTGTGATAAGAAATGGCCCCTCTTTGCTTTCCTTGATTCTCATCACCCCGGTGTTCCTGAAACTCCCTATCCTCCACACTGCATAATTAGAACCGATGAGCCAAAGCTTGTGCCTGGTACCATCTCTCACTCCTCAGTTCTTCTTCAATGCCTTTGATTCCATAGCTCATATCTATATTATGCTGTCTTTTGATCTATAGAACTGGAGTGGTTAGAGGAAGAACCAAATGTGACGCTTCGCCCCAAAGATTGCATCGATGGTTTCATGGGTTCGCTTGAGAAGGATGGATCCAATGTATTTGTAAATTGGGTTCAGAAAAATCAAATCAAAACTATAAATACTTCTTATTCATTGCAACAGGACATCCTTACTACTCGAGCAAGCGTCGTTGGAAGAGGAAGATTTGGATCCGGAAGAGATAATGAGGTTAGGCGGCACTTGACCGTTTTCTGTCACTGAGTTGTCAGGATTATGAGGTTTAATCCTTGCTTTTGATCCAAGAAGAACATTTCTGCTGTCACAATCTTGAGCGAATGCATCTCCAACAGATTCATTGGCAGTTTGGTTGACAGAGTCAATAACACTCAGTCCTACTTTGCTTGAATCCCAGAACTTTTGGTTCCCGTCTTTGGGTGATCTTGGAGACCGAAAGGGGCTGATCAAACAAGAGAATGTCTGACATAAGGGCATTTTTGTCTTTTTTTTCTTAAGAAAATGCATGTGCAAGGCACGTGTCGGGTTTACCGTTTGAAATAAACGGTCTTAAGACGGAATGGGGTAATTTTTGATTTCGTCCAAACATTAGGACTAAAATTTAAAATTTTAAACTTTAAGGGGGAATCTTAAATTTGGTCCAACCATTAGGGGGCAAATTGACAATTAACCCATTAAATAATAAGCAACTTGATTTTGAGAGGTACTTCAACTGATTACCTGAAACTACTGTAGTTCTCATTGCATTTGCAATGCTGGACTAGATACAAATATAAGTCGAGTGTAGGGTGCTAACTTCCAAGTAGCATGCAACATGGTTTCTCTATCTTCTAAATTGGCGTAGCCAGGTATAAGCTTAGCGGTTACACGTCACACCCTCATAAGGTTAAAAACATTCTCTCTTCGATTAGTAACAGTGCATAAAAGGATGTTAACCTCAGTATAATTGTTGTCCATGTAATATGGAACGTGTTTGATGAGGGCACTAATGATCTCAATCACTCCATGTTTTGCTGCCTCGTAAAGAACTGGTCGTGTCTGAAAGTATATCACGATGATATTGGCATTCCATTGTTTTGCATGTAATCTCCAACAACTCCATGATGCACTTTTTCTTATACTTCACATCACTGTTGTGTTTGAAATTTGGGACTGCATGCATTAGCTCATTGCAATCTTTATTTCGTAAATAGACTTTATATGCTAATTAACAAGTCTATCATATATAATACTACTGACCATATACTATAGCATTTGAGGTGGCTCCAAAGATCCATTTTATCACTGCAATTAAGTTAGGAAAAGCCATAGATAGATGAACACATAGTCATTCTTTATATGTATGTGTGTGTGTGTTGCTCTAAACTTTACTTGTTGCCAACTTTGATCTAATTCTGGAAGACAACTGCATTTCAGAAGCTTCCAAATTCCTTCCAACCTATGAATGGATAAACAATAGATAGATTGAGAAAATATAAAGAAAGTTAGTGAAGCACTTTGACCTTAATAACTTATTATCAAAGATTTTACATACAATGATATATGCATCTTTCCAAGAGAGCAAATTTGCTTCCACTTGAGAGTGATTTGACGACCGAACCAGGGCAACGAGTAGATCAGACCCATAGTCTTTTAGCACTTGAGAGTGATTTGACGACCGAACCAGGGCAACGAGTAGATAAGACCCATAGTCTTTTAGTAGGTAATCTTTTTTTGCCCAATTTTAGTAGGTAATTGACCATATGAGGATATCGATTCAGTAGATACAGACAAATATCTGCAGTAGTTTATTAAATTAATACTTCAACGAAAACATGACCAAACCAATTCTAGATAATAAAATTATTAAATGAACGTTCAACTAATAACTTCAAATTTTATAACAATCAGTTTTATGTTAGGCAAAAGTCTGAAAAATGGTCTAACATGTTTGAACAAAATGGTTTTTCGACGAACATGTATTTTTTGTGATGGTTAATGGTCCAACATGTTTGAAAATGAAGGTAATTGGTACTTCCCTTACATTTTTATTAAAACTTCCATTCAATATTTTTCGTATTTGCAAAATTAACCGAATATTTTTCTAAATGTTACAACTGAACCCTACAAACTTAAAATAATGTTACAAACAAGTCTCAACTCAATTCGAGCCATACCGGGGGTCCCTAAGCTAGAGTTCGAACCAAGCCCATGTCACCCAACACTCGGGACGTGGTCTGGGTTCGGATCCATATCATAGGACCCCCGTTTGTGGCTCAAGTAGAGATCCAATCGGTTTGGACCGAACACAACCAGGTTCGGTTTAGACAATTGGGGCTCCAATTGAACCCCAATCGGGGGGAGGGGGCTAGGTCTGGGTCTGAAACCAAACCAGATCTCAAAGGTTCTACGATCTGGTCTGGGTTTAGACCCAGACCATAGGACCCCGGATTGGGGCTCATTTGGAGCCCCAATCGTGTGAACCGAACCTGGATGGGTCAGTCCAAACTTATTGGGCTCTAATTAAGTCCCAATCCACGGTCCTATGGACTGGGTCTGAACCTAGACAAGGTTGTAGAACCTTGGGTACCTGGTCTGGTTTTGGACCATGACCCAAGGACCTTCAATTGG
Organism: Chamaenerion angustifolium; assembly: GCA_946814005.1. Classification (NCBI taxonomy): domain Eukaryota; kingdom Viridiplantae; phylum Streptophyta; class Magnoliopsida; order Myrtales; family Onagraceae; genus Chamaenerion; species Chamaenerion angustifolium. The sequence continues at coordinate 22,681,370 of OX328272.1, forward strand.
GGCTCAATTGGAGGTCCAATCGGTATGGACCGAACCAGGTTGGGTTTGTTTAGACGATTGGGGCACCAATTAATCCCCAATCTAAGCTCTTTTGGTCTAGGTCTGAACCTAGACCCCAAGGTTTTACAACCTGGTGTTGGTTTGGATCCAGACTATAAGACCCCAGATTGGGGCTCAACAGGAGCCCCAATAGTCTGAACCAAACTTGGTTGGGTTCGGTCCAAACCGATTGGGGCTTCAATTGAGCCTGAATTGGGGGTCCTATGGTCTGGGTTCGAATCTAGACCAGGTTGTCTTGTCTTGAGGACCAGGTTTGGTTCTGACCCAAACTATAAGACCCCTGATTGGGTTTCAATTGGAGGCATAATCGGTTTGGACCTAACCCTGCTAGGTTCGGTTCAGACGATTGGGGCTCCGATTGAGCCCCAATCGGGGGTCCTATGGTCCGAACCCAGACCAGGTCCCTAGGGTTGGTTGTAACATTAGTGTACAAAGAAGTCCCTAGGTTTGGTGGAGTCGGGACTTGTTTGTAACATTAGTGTAAATTTGTTGGATTTAGTTGTAACATGTATAAAAATATTTGGTTAATTTTACAAATATGAAAAATATTTAACTGTATTTTTTAACAAAAAAGTAATAGAGGTACCAATTATTATCATTTTCAAACATGTTGGACCATTTTCAGACTATAATATTCAGAGTTATTATGACCGGTATTCCTTATATTTATTTTTTCGACCCCAATTGTTAAACACATAACCTAAAAAGTATCCATGAACTATACAAACACACATTATTTTTTATAAAGCCCCCAACTGTTATTTCAAACACAGGAAAGCTAGATATATCAAGCTTATAAAGACCACTAGATCCGAATCCCTTTAATAGAACCTAGATTTGATATGGAGTCATTAATCAAACAATGGGTAGAATGAAAGACAAAGTACACCTTATTGTCCATAGAAAACTTAGAAACATAAATTAAATTATTAGTAACATCAGGTGTATACAACATATTATGTAAATGTAAATGTCTACTATCAGTGGGAACAATAGACGAACCAATAGCTGAGATTTGAAGGGTAGAACCATTACCAACATGGACCATACCAGCAGCAGCATAAAGAGTAGATGTATGAGGCTGAGGAGTAGCATTCGTGAGTTTATTGGTGGCTCCATAATCTGGGAACCAACTGCTGTCAGCCTGAACCACATGAGAAACAGAGGCAAGGTTGGCCTGAGGAGTGGTAGTGTGAGTAGGGGAAGGATTGGAACCAAATACAACTACATGAGCATGCATATGAAGGAAATGGGGGTACTGCAATAGGAGCAATAGTATCCATAAAAGGAGTAGGATTCATCTATGGGTAGATAGAAGGACCATAGGATGCTTAAAGAAATGAGTGAGGTAAGGCCTAAGGTGTTGTATGGGGGATGGACTATGGATGCATTTGTTGAGGATAGACCTGAACTGGTTTAGGGTGAATCTAAGTTTGTTGAGGATGAAAATGAGAAGTGGCATGTGAAGATAATTGTGGAGAGGAGATATCCACAACACCACAAGAGTCATACGAATTTACAGTGGTCAGGTGAGCAGGTGAGGTATTTGAGGTAGAATTGGCTGGATCGGTCACACCTGTGAAATGGACATTAAAATGATGGAAACATCGATGAACAAGATGACCAAATTTTCCACAGAGATGACAGTGAGGTCTATTGTTACCATAACCACGTCAACGTCCTCTACCTGCATTGAAGCCTGAAGACTGCTGATGCTGTTGATTAAGAGGAGTAGTAGGGAGCGAACCATCTGATGACTGAGAATAGTTATTCGATTGTGATTCATAAGGAGGTGTGTAGTTACTTGTCATTGAAGCATTATTACCCTGAGAATCACTACCAGTAGACGAACGATTCAGAGCAACAACATTGGCAGATATAAAGCTATCAAACAATAGATCAACTTATCTAGACTCAACATCCAACATAATAAAGCTAACCGAGGCAATGTCGTATGGATTCCTACTAGCATGAATAACAACTATGATGCTCTCAAACTGACCTTTAACTCCATTAAGAATGATGGAGTTATGCTGCATTTCAGAGATCGGATGACCACAGGAAGCCAAGTCGTCACAGTTTTTTTCCTATTCAGTCAAGTACCACCGCTTCAGGTGATGAATAAGTTTCCTAGATTAAAGCTGATCATACAAGTGCATGATTCTTGTTGTTGACGAAGAGGAAAAATCCCGATGAAGCTTCTGCCAAATGGAGGTTGTCGTCATGCAACCAATCAAGCCTCTTCTCACCTGAGACGAAATAGATGCCAACAACCACGACGCCAAGGAGTTGTCCTACTGAATGTACTTCACATACGCAGGATTTGGAACATTAACACCTTCTTAATTTTGAATGTACTGATCAATTGTAATTCCATGAAGCTGTTGTTCCATATTATAGTCGCGAACTGATAACAGAACCTGCTGCTTCCATTGCTGGAAATTCTCTTGTCCGATAACTTGTGATACTTTCTTGTTTGCAAATGTTGGCGAATTTTCATCCATTTAGAGCTCTCAGAGGAATTACCAGGACGATTGATGCTCTGATACCATGTTAGTAAGTATAGATTGAGTAGGAAATGAAAAGCAGAGAAAATTGATTTGAACATTTTCAGATTTTATTAAGTTAGTTTGATTGAGTACATATGTCTTCTATATATAGTAGTAGTCGTAGCTTTCAACTTCAAATCTTGGCACATTGATCTTCTAACTTTCATCATGTTATACTTATATCTTAACAAAGTTTGTTCGTCCTACTTTGAAGACATATGTAAACAAGGATGGGCAAATTGCTTGGAAATTCTATAAAACTGAACACCAGGATTTACCCCAAGGTGCAGAAAGATGGTTGAAGGATACATCAAACTCATGTAAGGAAGTAGCAACCCTCATTATAACTGTAGTTTTTGCAGCAGCTTTTACAATTCTAGGAGGCAACATCGAAGGAACAGGAACTCCATTTTTTATGAATCAGAGCAATTTCATGGTGTTCATTGTTTCAGATGTAGTGGGTATGATTTCTTCTGCAACTTCCATTCTCATGTTCTTATCGATTCTTACTGAACGTTATGCAGAAGAAGAATTCCTCTGTCCACTTCCTAAGAGGTTAATACTCGAATTGGTTTCTCTATTGATTGTTATTGCAAGCATGGTGGTTGCCTTCGGGACAACACTTTATATAGTCTTAAATCCAAATTTCAAGTGGATCATTTTCCCGATTATAGGACTCACTTCAATTCTTGTCGGCTTATTCATTTTGTTACAGCTTCCTTTGTTCATCTACATGGTACGATCAACGTACGGACCAAACCCAGTATACTAACAGCCTATAAAGACACCTAAGTTAATGGAGTCTTGTCTTTTGAATTGTCCTATTTCTTTCGGTGATGATTATTTGGCAATTTATCTACAAAATTTTTAAGTTTTGAAAGAAAAACTTTTGTAATCATTTCTCTATTACTGAATTCATTTAGTGTTCCAATGTTGAATCAACATTGCAGTTTATGAAAGTTTGCTACTAAGGCCCGACTCCAATGACTGTAGTTGTGCATGCTTCCATATATTCTTGATATGAAAACAAATAGTTTTCATACATATATATGGCAAAACGATAGAACGATAAAACAAACATGATAACACGATAAAATTTGGTGTCATATTTAGGTATCACAACATGATACACTCGACAACATGATGAAGTTATCCATATAATCTTCTTTTTGAGTACTTATTTGAATAAGTTTTGTCCAGTCTAATATATAGCTTTTAGAACTTTACGTAGTTGTTTAATTTTGATGGAAACAATCATGTAAGAACTACATGATTCACTTCGACCCTACATCATGTAGAGTTACAAATATAACCTTAAAGTATGAAACTCTGACAGCTCATTCAGACTTGTCTTTTCGTGCACCACATATTGTACTATTCCTTCCACTATCCACACTTATTCTTTCTAATTAAATATACATATATTCAACTTGCTTCTCCAGAGAACAAAGGTTGTCTGCAATTCAACCCCACCTACAGTGTGGACCCACATACATATAATGGCAGAGGCACCACTTTTACTCGACGTCGATTCCTACATGTTCCAAGACCGCAGTGTTGTGAAAATGCCTTCGCCTGTTTCAGATTTTGGTATGTTTATTTATGTCTTCACGGTATAATGTTTTTTGGTCGGTGCTGTGTATGAAAATAACGATAGAAATCTCTCTCTCTGCAGATGATAGTGAAGTTGGATCAAATCATGCAAAGACCGGCCTGGAGAAGACAGATGATGAAGGACTTGGATCAAATGCAAGTATCCAACAACCAAATCAAGTTATCTCAAAAGAACGTATGTTAGTCTAATGCATCAGAATTATCTAATTCATAAAATTTTCCGAGCTAAGCAACTAAGAATGATAACCTAAATACAAACTTTGATCACTGTTGGATATCGATAGGGACAACCCAGTAAGGAAAAAGGCCTCGAAGGCCCAATAACTATAGAGGGGGTAAACCCATAACATTCGAATCGGACCGGCCTCCATAGAGTGACCCAGAGCCGAGCCCAAGGGCTCTGAAGAATGCATTGAGTGCTCGCCATTCTTCACTAAGGCCGCGACATCTCACTGCTCGCCATGAGAGTGCTCGCCCCAAAGAGAGCCCTGCCTCTCTCCTCTGGTCCCCCAAAACCGTTAATAAGGAAGTGGCCATGATATCCCGCGTATCTCGGTCACATATTCACTAAAGATTAGATTTGGTAACTGCAATATCTCGCAGTAACTGCCATATCCCACGATCCGAATCTTCAGTAACACAATATACACTAAGATATTCAGCTGCCTTATACGGTTCTATCTCTCTTACCCTATAAATACCCTTGCTTTACATACGTTCTTTACGTTTTGAGTTTTATACACACATATACTCATTTAAGCATCAGAGAGGGACCCAGAGACACTCCATCTGTTGCGCTCCCCTTCCTGCAGGTTCACCGGAGTTGGAGCAGAAGCGTCTTCCTAACCTTGTCTGGCATTAAATTCACTACCATATCAGCATCCAGGATTTCACGATCCAACAATCACTTTATTGAAAATTATCAGAATTATACTTTTTTAAATAGGCTAAAATACGACATTGCCCTCTAAAGTTGACTCTGATATTAAGTTTCCCCCTTATCTCAAAAGAACGTATGTTAGTCTAATGCATCCGAATTATCTAATTCATAAAATTTTATGAGCTAAGAAACTAAGAATGATAACCTAAATACAAACTTTGATCACTGTTGGATATCGATAGTGACAGCCCAGTAAGGAGAAAGGCCTCGAAGGCCCAATAACTATAGAGGGGGTAAACCCATAACATTCGAATCGGGCCGGCCTCCATAGAGTGACCCAGAGCCGAGCCCAAGGACTCTGAAAAACGCTTTGAGTACTCGTCATTCTTCACTAAGGCCGCGACATCTCACTGCTCGCCATGAGAGTGTCGCCCCGAAGAAAGCCTTGCCTCTCTCCTCTGGTCCCCCAAAACTGTTAATAAGGAAGTGGCCATGATATCCCGCGTATCTCGGTCACATATTTACTAAAGATTAGATTTGGTAACTGCAATATCTCGCAGTAACTGCCATATCCCACGATCCGAATCTTCAGTAACACAATATACACTAAGATATTCAGCTGCCTTATACGGTTCTATCTCTCTTACCCCATAAATACCCTTGTTTTACATACGTTCTTTACGTTTTGAGTTTTATACACACATATACTCATTTAAGCATCGGAGAGGGACCCAGAGACACCCCCTCTGTTGCGCTCCCCTACCTACAGGTTCACCGGAGTTGGAGCAGAAGCGTCTTCCTAACCTTGTCTGGCATTCAATTCACTGCCAGATCAGCATCCAGGATTTCACGATCCAACATTTGGCGCCGTCTGTGGGAAGCGAGCAATTCAGCCATGAGAACTCGATCCCAAAGCAACCGTCGGAATCAGACTAGGGAGCGATCCTCAGATAGCTCTGATTCCGCCGCCGCTTCACCGCTTCAACAGGAACCTGCCAGCCGAGCAGGAGTTAATGCTGTTCCCCTGCGGACAACTCGAGAACATGTCGGTGATTCCAGACCGACCCCCGCTGCTGATCAAACGGAGCCCCGGCACCGCAGACAGTCCACATTGTGGGGCAGGATATTAACTTAACCCCCGAGATGGTCTCCCTGCTGGAAGCCATCCTAGGGCAGGCGCGCCGCCAAGCCCCTGCTCCTCAAGAAAACAATCCCTCTGCTCCTAAGGAAAACCACCGCCCTGCTGCCACAGGGCCCTCACCCTCGGAAGCGGCAAAGCCTGGTCCCACTGCGCCTCAGGAGAATCAGGAGATGACGCCAGGACAGCAGTCCTTACCTCCGGCACACACCAAGGAACCAGCAGCCGCTTGTACGGCTAATCCTTCCGGTCCTCCTCCACCCGGAACCTCTCCCATGTACTGCACTGTGGATCAGATGGATGACCTCCTCAACAAAAGGCTCCAGGAATGACAGTTGACAGTCGTAGCTCCCTTCAAGGAACAGTCCTCTCATCCTTTTACCGACGGGCTCGTCGCTATCATATCCCACCGTGCATGTCAACAAGCACGAGGCCTCCCTTCTGGGTAAGTCAAACGATCCCAATCATTTGGCTTTGCTATTTCCATCTACTCTTTCGGGTTCGGCTTCGTCCTGGTTCTTCGGCCTCCCTGCAGGATCAATCGGAACTTGGGCAGAGTTAAGAAGCAAGTTCCTGGAGAGATATATGGGCGAGCGCCAGTTGCTGAAGAGCGTGGTCGCCCTTGACTCAGTCAAACAGCAGTCGGGAGAGTCGCTGTCCAATTTCTACGGGCGTTTTCATCAAAACGTCACAGAATTAGATCGCCGAATCTCAGATGGGGAGATCATTCGAGCCTTCTACAGAGGTATGGATGTGGCCAACAAGGCCTCGAGAAAGCTGTGAAACAGCTATCACGTGAAGGAGATTGAGACGTTGGAGGAGTTGGCATCCAGAGCAAAAGGTTTCATAGACCTTGAACGCGCAAACATCGAGGCTAACCTCCTGACGACCTCGCTAAGGGTGACCCATGAACCCCGACGTGATGGTAAGAAGGAGGTAAAAAAGGAGAAGAAGGGAAAGGAAAACAAGCCCCGGGTCGAGTCTCTTCCAGCGCCTCGCCATCCAGAGGTCCCTGAGTACTTCACGCCTTTAAATAGGCAGATCTCAGCGGTACTAGTCGAGATGGAGAGGATATCCTTGGCGAGGCCACCGATGCCTCGTCGAGGTGGGCTGCCCATGGGCAAGGATGTCGAGAGCTACTGCAGATACCATAAGTGCAAGGGCCATAAGACAGATTATTGCAAGATTTTGAAGCGGGACATAGAGAGGCTGATTCAGGGGGGAATGTTGAAAGAATTTGTAGCAGGGCGAGACCGAAGTCGAACGCCCCCCAGGAGGCATCGTTCGCCAGCCCCTGCGGATCAAGCTGAGCCTTCTGGAAGCAAGAGGAGAGTGAATCTGATTGCGGGAGGATTCGGTGCAGGCGGCGAGAAGTCGAGCGCCAGAGAGGTCTACTCCACTCAGATCTCTACAACAGTTCAGTTGGGGAAGCGGCCCCGACCTGAAGAGAACATTGTCATCTCATTCTCTGAAGATGATTTGGCACATGTCACCACGCCCCACAACGATGCTCTGGTCATTACGGCAGATATTGACGGCTGTGATGTTGCAAGAATTCTGGTCGACGGAGTTAGCTCGACAGACATCCTATTTCTGGACGCCTTGGAGAAGATGGGCAAGTCCAAGCGCGACCTAAAGAGGGTCGACTTTCCGTTGATCGGGTTTGCGGGAAGAACAACTTATCCACTGGGGGCTATAACCATGCCAATGATTTTTGGCCAGGGGTGGAAAAGCATCAAGGTGTCAGTCACTTTCCTGGTGGTCGATTCACCTACATCCTACAACGCCATCATAGGGAGGACCACGATCAACCTAAATAAGATTGTGGCCTCCACTGTCCACCAAAAGATGAAGTTCCCTACTCCGAACGGGATTGGAGAAGTGCTAGGAGATCAGCCTTCCTCGCGGCAATGCTACGTGAACTGTTTACGCAGGAAGAACCAAAGGGAGGCGCTCGCCATCGAAACAGAGGCCGACCCCCGCGAGGACTTGGCTCGGCCAGCACCCATGGAGGAATTGGAGGAGGTCGAGATCGATGGTCCAGGCAAAAAGGTGCGCATTGGGACCACCTTGAAAGAGGATCAGAAGGAGGCCATGACCGCCCTCCTCAAGGAATTTAAAGAGTTCTTCGCCTGGCAGCCGAGCGACATGCCAGGAATCAGCACATATATCATCTCCCATGAGCTCAGGATAGACCCCTCCATCAAGCCGATCGCCCAAAAGAGAAGATCATTTGGGACAGATAAGCGTTTGGCGATCAGGCAGGAAGTCGGCAGGTTGATTGAAGCTGACTTCGTCAGAGAAGTAAGATTCCAGAGCTGGGTCGCCAACCCAGTTTTGGTCAGGAAATCAAACGGCAAGTGGAGGATGTGCGTCGACTTTCGCGACTTGAACAAGGCTTGCCCCAAAGATTCGTATCCCCTTCCGAGGATTGATCAGCTGGTCGATGCTACCTCGGGTCATGAGAGTCTGAGCTTCATGGACGCCTACTCAGGCTACAACCAGATCAGAATGCATCCCGACGATGAGGCTCACACCGCTTTCTATGCTGATGGGGCCTTATCAATGCCGGGGCAACGTATCAACGGATGGTGAACCGGCTATTCCAGGACATGCTGGGAAGGAACATGGAAGCCTACGTGGATGATATGCTCGTCAAAACCATTAAGGGCAATCCTCACACGGCAGACCTCCGCGAAGCTTTCGAATGCATGAGAAGACACAGTGTTCGCCTGAATCCTGCCAAATGCGCCTTCGGGGTCAAGTCCGGTAAATTTCTGGGTTTTATGGTCAGTGAAAGAGGAATCGAAGCAAACCCAGAAAAGCTAAAGGCCATAGAGGAAATGAAGTCGCCAACCTGCCACAAGGAAGTCCAGTGCCTGAATGGACGCCTAGCTGCTCTCAACCGCTTCATCTCCAAAGCAAGCGACAGGTCCCTCCCATTCTTCAAAACCCTGAGGGCCTACCGCAAGTTCGAGTGGACGCCAGACTGCGAGGAAGCATTCCAATCCTTGAAGAGGCATATCCAAACACTCCCAGCTCTGGCAAAGCCCGTTCCAGGTGAGAAACTTTTCCTTTATCTAGGCATTAGCGATGTGGCAGCCAGTGCTGTCTTAATAAGGGAGGAAAATAATGTTCAGAGTCCAGTGTATTTCATTAGCAAAATGTTCAACTCAGCAGAAATAAAATATGTCCAGATTGAGAAGTATCTCTATGCCTTAGTTATTGCTGCTCGGAAGTTGAGACCTTACTTTCATGCGCACGACATCACGGTCCTGACCAATCAACCTCTCAAAACCTTCCTGATGAAGCCAGATTCTTCTAGAAGAATAGTCAAGTGGGCGATCGAGCTCAGTGAGTTCAAGATCAAATTTGCGCCAAAAACGGCCATCAAAGGTCAAGCACTAGCTGATTTTATAGTGGAAAGCACGAGTAACGGTCAAACAGAAGCAGAAAACAGGCCAAGTCAGTCAGCAGACGACAATCAAATCTGGGAACTCTATACGGATGGGTCTTTATCAAAAGAAGGCTCGGGAGCAGGTTTAATTCTTATTCCTCCTGAGGGCGAGCCTCTGAAATACGCGATCGCCTTGACATTTCCAGCGACCAATAATGAAGCAGAATATGAGGCTCTTATCACTGAACTCAGACTAGCAAAAGGAATGGGTATAACTGCGCTTAAGGTGAAAAGTGAATCAGAGCTTATTGTCAATCAGGTTAATGGCGCCTACGATAAAAAATGAAAAAATATCTCGGCACTGCCAAAAAGCTAGTCGCGGAAATCCCAAATTTCGCGATTAAGTTTATTCCTCGCCAAGAAAATCAGATGGCAGATTCTTTGAGTAAACTAGCCTTCGGAGGAGCGATAGTCCAGGATGTACAATTTCTGGAGAAAGCTTTATGTTCAGTCCTGGAAAGCAGAGCAGAGGTCTTCAACATCCAAGGACAGGTCACATGGATGACCCCATTCCAGAATTATTTGAAAGAAGGAATCCTCCCAGAGAACGAAGACAAATCCACGAGGATTAGAAGACTCGCAGCCAGTTATCTAATCATCGATGGAGAACTCTACAGAAGAGGCTATTCGACACCTTACTTGAGGTGTGTTGCTCAACCTGAAACGGAAAAGGTTCTTCGAGAAGCTCACGAAGGGGCAGCGGCATGTCATGAAGGTGCTCGATCACTAACCAGAAAAATATTCAGATTGGGATATTACTAGTCGACCTTGGGAAAAGATGCAGCCGAGTTAACACAGAAGTGTGAAATTTGCCAACAGTTTGCACCACGATCGGGTCGACCATCGACATTATTATCCCCAATGGCGGGTGCCTGGCCTTTCGCTCAATGGGTAATCGATATATTGCGTCCTTTTCCCATTAGCACTGGTCAGCGTACTCACATTATAGTGGCAATCGACTACTTCACTAAGTGGGTAGAGGCGAAAGCTCTAGCTTCAACAACAGAATTCTAGGTCATCAAGTTCCTGCAGGTCAACATATTCTCCAGGTTTGGCATTCCTAAGGTACTCATCAGTGATAATGGTCCGCAATTTGTTGGAAAGGAGCTAAAATGGCTCTGTGAAGAATATCATGTGGACCATCGTTTCAGCTCAGTACATCATCCTCATACGAATGGGCAAGCTGAAGCAGCCAACAAGGTTGTCTTAGCAGGACTCAAGAAAAGGGTTCGAGCATTCAAAGGGAACTGGGCAGATGAACTGGAAAACGTATTATGGGCAATCAGAACAACGCCTAAGGCGGCCACAGGAGAAACGCCTTTTCAGTTTAGTGTACGGATCAGAAGCAGTAGCACCAGCCGAATTAGTTGTGCCTACCCACAGAGTCTTACACTTCAACGCAGAGGCAAATGAGATCGAGCGCAGAACTGACCTCGACTTAGCAGAGGAAAAGAGATGGCTCTCGGAAAAGACACAGGCAAAGATGCGCTTGGCGACCGCTCGGAATTTCAACAGAAAAGTCAGCGCTCGCCAATTTTTCGTGGGGGAGATGGTTATGAGAAGAAATGAATTAACAAGGCTGGACAGTAAAAACAAACTTTCAGCCAAATGGGATGGACCGTACAAAGTAGTAGAGATCGCCGCACCACGATCCTACTATTTGGAAACCATCGAAGGCGAGAGGTTACCCCGTCCATTTAATTCTGAGCATTTAAGAAGATTTTATGCATAGCTTGTAATCAAACTGTTATGTCAATAAAAGAAAGTCATTCCTTCATAAAGCGTGTCCACTCGAAGCAAGCCGAAGCCAAAAGCCCTATCGCCAAAGATAGGCCAAAAGCCCTGACGCCAAAGTCAGGCCAAAAAGCCCTAGCAACAAAGTTAGGCCAAAAGCCCTAGCAACAAAGCTAGGCCAAAAGCCCTGACGCCAAAGTCAGGCCAAAAAGCCCTAACAACAAAGTTAGGCCAAAAGCCCTAGCAACAAAGCTAGGCCAAAAGCCCTGACGCCAAAGTCAGGCCAAAAGCCCTAGCAACAAAGCTAGGCCAAAAGACCTAACAATAAAGTTAGGCAAAACAAAAAAGCCCTAGTGACAAGGCTAGGCCAAAAGCCCTAACGCCAAAGTCAGGCCAAAAGACCTAGCAAAACGTTAGGCAAAATAAAAGCCCTGACGCCAAAGTCAGGCCAAAGAAAGTTTAGGCGATCACTATCGATGATAAAGCCTGAAAAATTACAAATCCCCTGTTATTATGCCAACACCGCAAAGGTTTAAACTTCAAAGAAGGTAATATCTCTTTGAACTTAGAAGTTTATGCTTTTAAGGGTCAGAAGTATTATCCTTAGAAAGTTCGACTTATGCTTGGTCTAAGGCTTTAAGGGTCGACAACATTACAAAGCAAGAAAAAGCGGAGAGTAATTATGATTAAGACATTGGAAGAATAACCAAACATGCTTAAAAAGGCTCATGAATATAAAAGGCATTCAATAGAAAAACTCAAGTTATAAATAAATAATTAAAAACCAAAAACAGAAATTACAAAATTAGCTATCTAAAAAAGATAAAAAAAAATACGGTCGCCAAGGAGTTGGGGGCTTCAAGCTTTGGGGTCCTCGGGGGCAAGGGTGCTCTGCTCGCCTTCGGGGGCAGAAGTACCGGGCTTGCCTTCAGGAGCAGCCTCTTCAGCAACAGAGGGCTGCGAAGGGCGACTCCGCAAGAAGCTCTTCAAGGATGCAACTTCCTCAAGCGGAAAGTTGGGGTCGACCGCCTGGACCTCCTCCACCAGGTCTTGGAGAAATTTGGCAATGGTCGACATCATAACCTGCAAGGCCTGGTCTTCAAAGTCCTCGGAGGCCTTGAACTCCTCAACCACGGCTTGGGGTGAAGGAACCGCCTTCAGCTGATCAGCCAGCCGGTTCTTCTCCTCCTCCAGGGCGATCCCCCTAGCTTCAGCAGCATCCCTCTGGGCCTCCGCGGCGACCTTACGAGTGTCCGACTCGACCACCTGAGCACGAGCTTCCTTCAACTCGGCCTCCAGGCGAGCACGGACCGCCTCCCCTTCATCAAGGCACCGATGAAGGGCCTCAGCTTCTTGAAGGAAGGCTGCAGCATCAGCCTCCCTCTTTTTGACATCAGCAAGGAGGCGCTGCTCCTTCCTGAAGTACTCCTCCCGGGCGCCGTCCACCAAGGTGATCGCCATGTCTGCGGTCTTCTTGATGGCCTCCAACTGCCCGGGGGTGACCCCCGTACTTCGGTATTACTCCATCTCGACAAGCAGATCAGAGTGCTTGTCGGCGAGCTCGCCGAAGACGCGGCCGAGGATCACCTCTTCCCGAACGAGCTGACAACAAAAACACAAGGAAAAATGTCAAGTCATCAAAATAAAAAGGAATGACAAGGAAGAAACAATGGAAAGAAGGTGAGATCATACCAGGGCAACTCGTTCGAAGTGGGTCCGTAAGAACCCCTCGATCTGAGGAAGCTCCGTAGAGACAATTGAACGGTCCTTGGGGGGAATTATCCCATCAAGGAGCTGCATGCACATATCCGGGCTACCCCGTAGGCTCTTCTAGGCGGGGTACCACTTCTTGGCAAGGTCCCCACAAGGGTTCCAAGGCCTCCGAGAGTCCACAGCCTTAAAAGGCTGGAACAAGCTCGCCATGGAGCAGTACTCCTCGGCGGGAGCCCTCGAGGAGCTGGAAGCAGTAGGCCCCTTCTTCTGGGCCCCAGACTCCTTAGCAGGAGCCGTGGGCACTGAAGGGGCGGGAGGCGCCAAAGACAAGGCCTTTTCCTTAGTGGCGGAAGGGCCCTGAGGAGAGGGAGAAGGAGGCGTCGTGTCCAAACCCTTCCCTTTGCTGGCAGAAGGGCCCTTAGGAGGGGGAGGAGGAGGATGCTGGTCGACCTCAGGGTGCTTCTCACTCCTGACCTTCTTAGAAGGAGGAGGGTCCCGGGCCACGTCAGCCAAGGACTCCTCTGCAAATCAACAAGACAATAAGTCAGAAGTCAAAGAACCGCAGAATGTGAAAACATTAAATCCACAAAAGGAGAGGTAATATACCTGGTTGGCGAGGGCCAGTAGTGGCCGAAGGAAGCATCTTCTCAGGCTTCCTCTTGGACGAACGCTTAGAGGGAGGAGGGGGAGAGCTTAGCAGCGCCTGGTCGGAGGACAATCCCGCCGATCCCTGGTCATCAAAGAGACCTATCAGTTTTCGGCTCTTGCTTACGACAAGTAATAAAACAAGATAAGAGTTAGAAAATTACCCAATCATCAAAGATTGGCGTGGCTTGATGAATGAATGCCTGCCATCTCAAGGGCATTCTCGGTAGTCTCCGCCACTGAGCGGATGGACTTGAACTGAGATGACCGATGCAGCCGGTGCAGATCGTCGATTGCATTCCGGTCACTCCCTGACAATTCTTCAAAGGAGGGAGGAAAATTCTTGTCCGGAGCAAACAATTTCTAGTGTACACCCCCTTGTACAAGAAGTAAAACTTCTTGTAGTTGGAGTTAGTGGCCCGGAAATCATCGACCAGGCGTACATGGACGTTCCAAGCCCATCCTTGAGGGCCTCCCCACTCTGAAAACTTCGGCCAGCGGGATTGGAAGTGGTGGAGGTAGTTCGCCCCTGCTGCCAGTCGGAAGTAACACCGGAACAGGGCCAGTGAATACACCCATTCCTGGCATATGCACAGGAACTTGAAACCGACCCACATCCTGAGGGCATTCGGAACAAGCTGCGTGGGGTGAATCCCGTAAAACTGACATAAGGTCTGTAAATCCTCACAGAGAGGAAAACGCAACCCAGCATCGATCTGGGCCGCATAAATGTAAACCTCTACATCGTGAGGAATGTGCAGACCTAAGCCAGGATACCTAGGAGCATCCTCCGCACTGAAGCCACCAAGCACCACCATGGTCTTAAAGTAAGTCGGCTTCAATTCGTTAGGCTTGACATCTACTCAGAACGGTTCAAGTATGGCACAGCAAGTATAAAAAACAAAGGACAACAGAGGATATTGCCAAAACAGAGCAATAAAAGGGCGAAAGTTTACCTTTTGGGGAAAAATAGGCGTGTTCAGCTCAGGCCCATCCACCACTACGGGAGCGGTTGCAGACCTTCCCAGATCAGTCGGTTCCCCCACTGAGGGGGGCACGGCGGCATCCCGGATGGTCAAGGGGGCATTGGCATTCCTAGGAGCGTTGGCTTTGCTAGTGCCCTTGGAGGCTATATGCTTGACTCTCTGACTTCGGGGAGCCATGGAAATGGATGAAGAAGGCTGAAGAAGGTTGAAAAAGAAAGAAGAAAGGTTCGCAACGAAGCTCTGGAAATCTGAGGGAGTGGATGAACGTAAAAAAAAAATTAGAGAAACTGACGTTTCTTATATAGACCAAGAAGAGAGTAACCGCCACGAGCAAGGAATAATTGTACATTTTTGGAAAAAACCGAAGCAATGTCAGAATTCCAAGAGACACCTTGGGGAGACAGACGGTTGGCTGACACGGATAGTTGTCAGACTACCCTAGGTTTACGGGAAAGTAAATGTCAGGCGTACCTCAAGTGACCGTTCGCTTTCTGGACAACTGTGCAGTTATTAAATGCTAAAAGTTCACTAAGGAGACAAGGTGGTCGCCAACGCACTAAGAGACTTTACCAGAAATGCCTCAGGCGAGTAGTGATCACCCAAATCAAGAAAAATAGACTTTCATGAACCTAGATTACCTCGAGTGATCGCCAAAGGGGAATAAGAGGAAGGATATTTTTTCAGCTTTGAACGAAGAAAAACACCGCTCGCCAAACGAGCTCAAAATGCCTCAAAGGTCATGAACCAATACAAGAAACGAAGAAAATCGAATCTGAGACGTCACTATCTAAAATCCTACTAGGAAATAAAGCTCGACTGAAGAAACTTCAATCAAGCTTCGGGGGCAAATGTTGGATATCGATAGTGACAGCCCAGTAAGGGAAAAGGCCTCGAAGGCCCAATAACTATAAAGGGGGTAAACCCATAACATTCGAATCAGACCGGCCTCCATAGAGTGACCCAGAGCCGAGCCCAAGGACTCTGAAGAACGCCTTGAGTGCTCGCCATTCTTCACTAAGGCCGCGACATCTCACTTCTCGCCATGAGAGTGCTCGCCCTGAAGAGAGCCTTGCCTCTCTCCTCTGGTCCCCCAAAACCGTTAATAAGGAAGTGGTCCTGATATCCCGCGTATCTCGGTCACATATTCACTAAAGATTAGATTTGGTAACTGCAATATCTCGCAGTAACTGCCATATCCCACGATCCGAATCTTCAGTAACACAATATACACTAAGATATTCAGCTGCCTTATACGGTTCTATCTCTCTTACCGTATAAATACCCTTGCTTTACATACGTTCTTTACGTTTTGAGTTTTATACACACATATACTCATTTAAGCATCGGAAAGGGACCTACAGACACCCCCTCTGTTGCGGTCCCCTACCTGCAGGTTCACGGGAGTTGGAGCAGAAGCGTCTTCCTAACCTTGTCTGGCATTCAATTCACTGCTAGATCAGGATCCAGGATTTCACGATCCAACAATCACTTTATTGAAAATTATCAGAATTATACTTTTTTAAATAGGGTAAAATACGACATTGCCCTCTAAAGTTGACTCTGATTTTAAGTTTCCCCCTTAAAGTTTAAAATTTTAAATTTTAGTCCTAATGTTTGGAACGGATTTAAAATACCCCCTTTCCGTGACTTTACAATTTTTTGCTGACGGAATGTTCCTCATGTGAGTGGCACGTGGTGTTTTAATTTTTCTAAATGACCAAATTGCTTTCAATCCCATTGTCGCGACATTTCGACGCAGTTTCGACCGATGAAGAAAGCAGTAACGAGATGGAAGAACATACCTTCAATGTTGGACCATCGGTAATCAATCCTCAGAATTTCCAAGTATTCCAACGAATATCTTGTTATGGGAAAATGGGACCCAAGTCATCTCAAGAAATGCTGCTTTTTCAGAAGTAAGCTCATATTCTTCTTCTTCTTAACCACTTCCTCACCAGCAGCAGTGGCAAATTCATTACTGATCAATAATCCAAGGCCAGTCGACGGTTCAAAGTCGACGATTCTGGGAAGGTTTAAAGAGGAAGAACTGTAATAACAGCTGACGACAAAATTAAGGCCATTGAAAAGGCTATTGAGTAGAGAGAGAAGGGTGAACCCTTGTGGCCCTAGTTCCGGTGATGTTGAGCAACATCGAAATGGATTAGAAATAGATTACCAACTAGACTGACCCGTTTTTCAACAGAAATACCATCTGTTATAGTTAGTTTCTGCAGAACCACGAAAGAAAAGCTGTAAACGGCTCACTCTTCTAGCTTATGTTGCAAAAATGTTAACTTTTGTTATTTGATGGAAGATTGGATGAATTTCGAAGGAGATAATAAAGCTTTCAGTGGCAATTTCATGATTCTTTAAAATGTGCTCATCTTCTTCTCCAAAAGTTGTCATTTTTATGTTTCTGGAGATCAATATATACATTTGCAGGTACTGTTATAGTTTAAAAACAAACAATGTTTTGCTGAATAATGTATTAAGACAACTTGAGGCCGAGACCTTTGTATACACTATAATAAACAAAACACTCTGTTTGAACCAAAAGAAAAAAACTTTTCTTCCAAATCAAACATGGATTGAACGCTCGAATTCACCACGACGCTTACTGGTCTACCACGACCTATTCCGATACAAATCTAAACCAAGCAAGACCAATAACTTAGCTATCCATTGTTTATCCATTCAAAAGTTGGAAGGAATTTGGAAGCTCAATTAGATCAAAGGTGGCAACAGGTATCGCCGAGATCTATTGGTATCGTCGATATCTGCATATTGAGTGGCGTGAAATACTCGCGAACTTCTCTATTACTTGGCATGGGGGGCTTCAGATCTAGATTTTTCACGCTCTCGCCCGTCCTTCTTTTCCTTTTTACCATCGCGTCGGGGCACTCGAATAGTCCTTGGCGAGGTTGATGCAAGCAATTGAAATTCAATGATCGCCCTTTCAAGGTCTCGAATAGTCATGACTGCCACATCTTCCAGTGTCTCTATTTCTTGCAATGGTAACTGTTTCATAGCTTGTAGGAGGCATTTTTCGCCAAATCCAATCATCTATAAAAGGCTCGAACGATCTCTCCATCCGTAACCCCGTCGATCAATCTACGTGATGTTCTTATGGAAACGCTCGTAGAAGTCGGGGAGGGATTCTCCTAGTTGTTTCTTGTCTGCATCTTAGGTTACCACACACCCATGTAACACTCCAGAAATGTATTCTTTAAATCTGACCATGACCCTATCGATCCTGCAGTGAGACCAAAGAACCACGACGAGACCAAACCCGGGAGGGTTGACTAAAATAATAAGGTTAAGTGATTATCATCATTTGACTTACGCAGGAAAAAGGGTTCATGCCTGTTGACGTGGATAATGGGATCTCCTCTCCCACTATATTGTGGGTTGGGTCTGACCACCACATACTTTTGAATAGATGGGAGGATAGTTCCCTAAAGGGAGCGATGGCGGCTCCGCATTGGTTCTTTCAACTTCTTGTTTATCAGCTCCTTAACTTGGCCCAAAATGAATAGGGGTTATTGTTCTCCAATTAGTGAGGTGCTCGACGGGTTGAAAGAAAGCATGTCTGACTGCTTTGCGGTAGAGGCCAGAGGCATAGACTGATTCCCTGAAGTAATCTCTTGGTCTTCTTGAGGAGTAGTGGTGCGAGGATTACCAGTTCCTGCTTCCAGTGGTCCCGTGGTATGAGAATATTCATGAGGAATAGAGTTCTGCCTCTATTGCCTTATGATAGTTTCTAGGAGAGACAACATCTCTGCGGTGACCTGAATGCTTTCCTCAACTACCTGGATGGTTGGCCAGATTAGAATATTGGAGGGGGAGGAACTGGAGCTGGTCTTAAGGTGTCTATGTGTTCCTCTTTCAGTCACGGAGGGACAACATTGGGAACCGTCGGACGGGTAGGTTCTTGCAGATTGAGCGAAGAAGCAGCGGTGGACTCGGAGTTGTCCTAGGACTGCTCGTTCACTATTTTCTTTTGACGATTGCGGTTAGAGCGATTCTGCATGACTGTTTGTTCGATTCCCACAGATGGCGCCAAATTGTGGGACAGGATCTCATTGATGCTTATTGGATGTTTAGTTGGCACTGATCTGGATGCCTGCTGAACTGGTGGCCCTGAAATTTTGTTGGAGCTCCGATAAGAGGTTGAACTCTCTTGGTGAGCGCTCCCATGGCAAGCACAGTGGGAGGCTTTGGCCATGGTCTTGGCGACTAGTAAGGGCTTGGGCGATCACTTTGGCTCCGGGTCTGATACTCGAAAACTCTATGGGTTTTAGGTGACCATTAGTGTAGATCGGCTCAGTCTTGAATTGTTTGGGCTTATCCCTTTTGAAATGTGACTGAGATATGCAGTACATAGTGGTTGTACATTCAGGAATTGTACGACAGGCCAGTTAGAGTTGTCAGCATTCCCATTCTAATTAATTAAGGGTTAATTACTTAAATGGTTACACATGTTTGGCCATTGTGCAGAATGGTTACACATGTTTCAAAATGTGAGTAATTGGTTTTGCTATTGTTCATCGTCAAAAATCACCGTTAGTCGCTATTCTAATATATGAAATGACAAAATTACCTTCCTGAATTAACTTATTAACCTTAAAAACCTAAAATCGAAAACTGTTCACCGTGGAGGGAAAAAAAAGCCAACGATGCAGATCTCCAGAGCCATTTCCAGAATTGGCCAACGATTAAAGTGGGTCTTTCGTTCACGATACACTATCCACGATGCATATTTTCTCAAATCGTCCAAAATTTCTCCCTCCAGCGCCGTTTCTAGAACTCCAGCACTATTTCCTCCACGTCTGCAATGTCCACAATGCAGATTCACAATCCACGATCTTCCAGAACTTCAGAAGCTCGAAGCAGATCTTCCAGAACTCCAGCGTCGTTTACTTGAAACCCAATAAGCACAAGAAGAAGACCTACCCCAAGTAGCGCAATCCATCTCCTCCTTCGACTGATCCATTTTGAGAAGAACATAGAGAATGAAGTTTTTCAATTTCAGTCAGGATCAGTCAGATCGAACCAAGAGAAGAATAGAAAGACGGATCAGTTGGATCAATTTTGTGATTTATTTTCAATTTCTTCCATGGAAGATGAAGAATAGTGTATGAGAGGATGAAGAATGAAGAACTCATAACACATATTGAGGGTATAATAGTCATTTGATAAATAAAAAATATATTACAAAATGAATTAACAGAAAAGAGTAACGACTAATGACGGAGTAACCAGTTAATCACATTGGAAAAATGATGTGTCACAATTCAGTCAAGCAACAAAACTAATTAGTCACATTTTCAAATACGTGTAACCATTGTGCACAATGGTCAAACGTGTGTAACCAATTAAGTAATTACCCATTAAGTAATGATGATTTCCCACCACTTTGAAGACTCAATGCTGAATGAATTGAAAGTCAGTCCCTCCACATTATTAGTTCCACCATATACTACATTACATATTATTTAATGTTTTGACAATATTAGGTGTCTTAATCAACAAAACAATAATACATAATTTGAGTCATTATCAAATACCATGAAGTGTACTATTCACCTAATCATATGGTTGATGAATAATTCTAGTTCATTAATATCATATTAGGTTGCTAAATGATCACTTAGTATCTATATATATATATAGTACGTTTATCAAGACATATTGATAATAAAAGTATAAATGGTGTAAATTTACTTACATTTTTATCCTTATGATTATTTGAACCAATATAGTGTAGAACTTTCGATGGGGTTTCTTGGATTAATCTGAAGTCGTGACGACACTTTCAGATTGAAACAATTTGGAGGCACTCAAACTTTTAAATTAGAATCTCTCTGAACTAGAACTTGAGAAGGAATGTGAATGTTTTTGGATGAAATTTTTGGACCTCCCCTATGACCAATTTATAGTGTTTTCCACACCCTTAGGAAGAGACACCACACCCTTTGGAAGAGACACCGCACTCGTTGGAAAAGACACCACACCCTTTGAACCCTATACGAACCATTCGACCTAAACATGACCATTCATTTGAAATTTTGGCCCCAAATCAAAGGGACCCCTTGGGAAGATGACTTGGTACCGAAGTCATTGCACCATTCCGGCCTAAACTTGGCTCCAAAGCAAGTGTCCAAAAAAACGGGAATTTTGAGTTAAAATGTTAAGTCATTAATTCCAAAAATTCAAAGTTGTAATGAATTTTTAGAATAACAACTTTATCAAAAAATAGCCAAGGGCTCTGCCCCTTGGACCCTACTAGGGGCTCTCGCTCCTGCGACCCAGCCCAGGGGCGCTGCCACCTTTGACCCCCATTGCTCGTCCCTAAGCAAATTATTAATATCTGATACAGTGAATCATAATATAATTAAACAAGCGTGCACTCCACACCCTTCTGACTTGTTTAATGAGATACTATGATCCTATTAAAACTTATGCATAAATGAAATATCATGACGATTGAATTTCATCTTAGTGTATTACACTTTTCAAATATTCAAATATCAAGGTGTCACTATGGATTGAACCTTTACTATTCATTGTGAATACATGAAGATAATATACACATAAATTAACATTCTCAAATGTTCTTTCTTGACACTATCTTTTACTATCCTTGTGTCCTAATCCTTCATAAGCATATCAAAGCCAAGTCCTAGCTTCTTGAAGTGGCTAAACTTCATGTTTACATAGGTAGCTCTATTACTCTTCCACCTGCATATGCCATTTTTCAAAAGAACTATTGAGAAGTTAAACTTCAACCTCCTCTACTTGCAGGTCTGAATACATACCTTGGGATGATATAACCAATGTGTTCCAATCTCTAGATGTTAAGCTTTCCACATTGAATTCAATACCTAATGTCATATTAGGTGGGAATTGGGTATCTCAACATGAGAGATTTGAAATGGACTTTAATCCTATCCCCACAACCGATTTGGGCACAACATCTCTTCTTAACCCTTTGGTTAAATGATCGGCTAAATTATGTTAAGTTTTTATAAACTCCACTGATATAACACCATGCATGATGAGCTCACGGATCATGTTGTGTCTGACACCTAAGTGTCTAGACTTGCCTTTGTATACTTGCCTATATGCGTTAGCTAAGGCATATATGATAGATATAGAAGATATCGGTTTAGGCCATAATGAAATTTCATAAATCATATTTCTTAGCCACTCGGCTTATCTCTTAGGGGTTATGAAAATGTATTAGTCTAATATGTGTTCTCTATGTATCTTCATGACTTTTCTAGATTAATCTTCTTGAGTATTCTAGATTATCGTCTATTGATTCATTAAGTGTCTTGTTTAGACTATAAATAGGTAGTGATAGCATTGTAAACCTTACCATCTTCTATCAATGTGAAATCAGTTTATCTGTTTCTATTATAACAGAATTCTGTTACTTCCTCTGCAAGTTTCTATTCCCTCTGTTCCAAGCAATCTTGTTCTTCATTGTTTCTCAACCAATTTCTGTTTCATATACGAATATGAGGAGTACAACAAGTAATTCACCTTTCTGTAGCGATTTTGTCATCTGAAGTTCATAATCAATTCTTCATTACTGTCGAATTCTGGCGAATGGAAGATATTCTGCCACCTACCTTCTCAAACAAGAAGGTATGTCTGCTAACTGGATATGATAATTTCTAGTCATGGAAAGAGTAGGTACTTCTTGCTGTTCGTGGTTTTGACTTGGAATCACACTTATATGGAATTCAAGTTGTTCCTGCACATATTACGAATGAAAATGGCAATAATATGCCTAATCCTGCCTATGCTAAGTATCAACAGCGTGATAACTCTTTAGCTTCTTGGTTGCTGGTGTCTATCTGTTCTCAAGTTAACAAATATTTGCTAGGTTGTATGACTGTTAATGAAATCTGGTCAAAACTTCATCAAATGTTCTCCTCATCCTCTACAAATCGTGTGATGAGTCTATTTGGTAGGCTAAAAACCAGAAAACCGATTACTCAATATGTTAGAGATTACCTGGATGATATACAGTCTACATGTGATAGCCTAGCAAGTTGTGGCCATCAAATAGACGAAATGCAACAAATTTCGATAATTCTTGATGGAGTAAAAGGTCAGTTTGATAATGTTGTTTCGGTGATACATATTAGTCGAAATCCTTATTACTTAGCCTCTGTTAGTTCGGACTTGCTTGATGCTGAGACTAGGATTCGTGACCAGTTGTTTGATCCAAGCTTGATGCCTCAAGCCATGATACATAGTTCTGAAGATTTTTCTAAGAAGAATTCATCAAATCGAAACATTCAGAATCAACCTCTTCCTCCTATGTTTGATCAAGGAAGAGGAGCTGTTGGAAGAGGATGTGAAGGCAATCTGTCTCAATGTCTACTCTGTGGGAAGATTGGCCATCTGGTTAATAGTTATAAAATATTTGATGTAAACTTTCATGGTGTTACACCTTCAAGTAATGTGAATGTTCAAATCACTGCCAACATGTGCCAAACTTCTTGGAATGATTCTGCAAATTCAGCTACTACAGTGCACACTTCATCCAATCCTATGGTTGTATCTCATCATTCTGTAACTTCTCATCCTGTTTTTCTCCCAATAGCGACAGCTCCACCTTATCCTCAATATCCATACATGCTTCCTAATGGAATGATGCCTGGATATACTGGAAATCCTTCTTCATATTCAGTTCCTATGCAGGAGACAAGCTATAATCCTCAAGTCAATTATGTGTCATTTCCTACTCTTCAATTAGGCCGAAGTGATCAAGCGTGGTACCCTGGTTCAGGAGCAACTAATCATCTCACGAATGGACCACCACCTCAAGGAGCTGAGCAATATAAGGGAGCAGGTACAGTTCTAGTCGGTAATGGATCACATTTAAATATATAGAGCATTGGTACTTCTGTTATTAACACTCATCCCAAATCTTTATATCTTAACAACTTGCTTTATACACGTGAAATTACTAAGAACTTACCTTATGTTTCGCAGTTTTCCAGGGATAATGGTGTATACTTTGAATTTCATCCTTCACACTGTCTTGTTCGTGATTTAAGTTCTCATGAAGTTTTGCTACAAGGAGAATAAACGGGAGGCCTATACAAGTTAGATTTTAGTAGTTTTAGTTCGAATAAATGTAATAAACACTCTGTTAATATAGTCGAATCATCAATTTTGTGGCTTAAGAGACTTGGCCTTCCTTCTTCAAAAATTTTGTCTTTTGTTTTCAAAAATCGTGGTTTAAAATGTTCATCTTCATATGGATTGTGTTATGCTTGTTCGGTTGGAAAAAGAATTCAGCTTCCTTTTTCGAACTCAACCACAGAATATTCTAAACATCTTCAACTTGTTGAAGCTGATTTGTGGGGGCCTGCTCCTGTTGCTTCAAATGGAAAGAGGTACTACAAGAGTATTATTGATGTTTACTCTCGCTATACTTGGATTTTTTTTTTAAATCAGAAAAGTGAAGCTACAAACTTGTTTATTTAATTTCACAAATTGGTCGAAAGGCAGCTATCATGTTCTTTGAAATCACTTCAAACTGATGGGGGTGGAGAATTTAAATCTCTGACTTCATATTTTGCTCAACATGGCATTGCTCATAGGATTACTTGTCCATATACGTCTGAGAAAAATGAATCGTCGAAAGAAAACATCGACATATTGTTGAAATGGGTCTCACACTCATATATGAAGCCAGCTTACCAATGCAATATTGGGGTGATTCTTTCTATACTGCTGTATTTTTTTATTAATAGGCTGCCTACTCAAGTTCTTAATCTAGTCTATCCTAATGAGAAGGTGTTTAGTAAGATTCCTGACTATTCAATACCTAGGGTGTTTGGGTGTTTGTGTTTTTCATTTACTAGACCTTTTAATAATCACAAGCTAGATTTTCGTTCTACTCCCTGTGTTTTTCTTGGATACTGTCCTTAGCAACATGGATATAATTGTTTAGACAGTAACGGTAGATTGTATATATCAAGACATATTAAGTGTCATGAGAATGAGTATCCATTTGCTGATCGAAATGGTAAGTTCATGTTGTCTGCTATACCTTAGAACACTTACACCAGTGAGCATTTCTTTTTACCCTTCGGTTGTATTGATTTTCTTTTTCAGATCGTTGCATTATATCTTTTTCATATCCCTTGCCATCACATAATATATTTGTTTCTGCTTCTTTAGGAGGTTCTTCAGATGGCTCTGCTACTGCTGTTTCACATGATGTTCCTCTTGATTCTAATCAAACTCACCTAGGAATATCTGTGATCAACTTGTCTCTGAAATGCGTGTTTCTGATCCAGTAATTCAGGATGATGCTGTTATAAGGTATGTTCCTTGTTCAAACAATGGTCTAGTGGAGGTAGCAAGGTTTTTAGCAGCAGATACTGCTAATGTTGTCTCAACTCCAGTGGTTTCGTCTAGAGAATTTTCTGTCCTGTCATTTGATCAATCTAATCCTTCAAGGAATGTTCATCCCATGTTAACAAGATCGAAGAGTGTTGATCAACATTCATCTCAAATGTTAGCTTTAACAACAACTGGTGAAGTAGTAATTGTTTCATCTATTCATGTCGTTCTTCACTCTCCACGTTGGACTCAAGTTGTGCATGATGAACTTCAAGCTTTGTCTGCTAACGGTATGTTGTGACTCTTCCTGAAGGACGCATTCCTGTTGGATGTAAGTGGGTTTTCAAGACTAAACACAACTCGGATGGCTCTGTGGCTAGACATAAACCCAGATTGGTTGCTAAAGGGTTCTCACAGAAGGCTGGTTTTGATTTTTTTGAAACATTTAGTCTTATTATTAAGTCTCCTACCATTCACATTATTCTTTATTTGGCTCTAACAAATAAATAGCAAATTAGGCAGGTTGATGTTAATAATGCCTCCCTGCATGGATATCTCACTGAGGAAGTTTTATGCTCCAACCTCCTGGTTTTGAGCAAAGTGATTCTACATGCAATGTCTTGGTTTGTAAGCTTCACAAAGCTCTATATGGTTTAAAACAGGCACCATGAGCCTGATTTGAAAAGCTAAAACACTTTCTTCTATCTCAGCTAATGTTTAAATATTCAAAGTCTGATAATGTTTGTTCATTAAAAGGTCTACTGCAAGTTCTGAGTTTATTATGGTGTATGTAGATGATATTGTTATCACAGGAAGTAGTTCTAATAAAGTGGAGGAAGTTATCAGTCGAAGTAATTTTGAATTTCGTTTAAAAGATTTAGGGAAGCTTAACTTTTTTTTAGGAATGGATGTTCAATTGAGAGATGATTGTTTTCTTCTTAGTCATTACAAATATATTGCAGAGCTTCTTACTCGAACAGGTTTGTCTGATACTTATCTTATGCCCACTCCAATGACAGGTAATTTTCTTTCCAAGGTTATAGCTGATAAAGACAACTCTCCTTGTCCTAATGATGATCTTTATAGAACTACAGTTGGTGCTCTTCAGCACAGTTGTGCCAGAAGGCCTAATATTGCTTTTGCTGTCAACAAATTAAGTCAATTTGTTAGTCTTCTACACTATGTCATTGGAATGCTCTTGTTCATGTCTTCAAATATCTCAAAGGCACTATCTATCATGGGTTATTGCTTCAAGCTTCTTTGGTTCCTTCTAATGAAGTTTCTCTGGGTTCATATGCATATGCAGATTGGTGCAGTGATCCAATAGATCGAAAGTCAATATCTGGACATTTTCTCTTGCTCAATGGTAGTCCAATTGTATGGAGCTCTAAGAAACAACATGTCATTTCACGTTCCTCAGCTAGGGCTGAATATAGAGCTATAGCCAATGCTATATGTGAGGTACTTTGGGTTAAGTCTCTTCTTGAAGAACTTGATGTTTCTGTTTCTTCTATTCATGTGGTTTGGTGTGACAACACTAGTACTGTAGGTTTAACTGAATATCCTATCCATCATTCTAAAATGAAACATGTTGAAATAGATTTAAGCTTTGTGCATGAAAAGGTTTCTAGTGGCCATGTGTTTGTTAACTTTGTGCCTTCTAATGATCAGTGTGCTGATATTCTTACGAAGCCATTAACTGAAAAGTTTTTTGTTCTTCTTCGTCAAAAACTTGGGGTATATTCTATTGAGGAAGTTGATGCTCTTTCTAAGTGTCTAAATTATGGTGTCTTATTTGTTTTATATTGTTTTGTTTGTCTCATGTTCTTAATTATTATCAATGTCTTGTTTAGTTGTGATACTGATTTCCTTGGATAGAATGCTTTGTTCTCAAGTCTGCAGCTGATTTTCAGTTTTGTGTTCTTGAACTATTATCATTTCCGAAACTTGTTATCTCTATATGTCATTCTTTTCTCTCCTTTGGTTCAGATCATAACACTTTCATCAAACAGTTTTGTATTGTTTGTTTATTATGTGCTTTCATCCTTCTCTTCTTTTCTTTAGCTTACAATGTCTGGTTTTCTTTGTGATTGTGCATAAGTAAAATTGT
The DNA here is from genome assembly GCA_946814005.1 of Chamaenerion angustifolium. NCBI lineage: Eukaryota > Viridiplantae > Streptophyta > Magnoliopsida > Myrtales > Onagraceae > Chamaenerion > Chamaenerion angustifolium. Next base: position 22,708,630 of record OX328272.1, read on the forward strand.
TCTTCTTCTGTTCTCATTGATCTGAGTCTGATATTGAATCAACTTTTAGCTAAATCATTTGACAGCTCATGGGGTTTGATTTAAAAAGTAATCAATGGAGAAGACAACGTCAAAGTTACTTCTTCATTGATTTGATAAACAAAAGATGAAGGCTCAACCCTTCCAATCCCAATGAAAAGATGAAGGCTCAAACCTTCCTGTCAATAAAAAAAAATATCATGGACATAATGTTCTAGTGTTGAATAAAAAAAACAGATGAAAGAAAATCAAAGTTGAGAAAATAAGATGTTGAATAGTTTCATGGATGATTCTTTATATCAGGATTGATGTGTATCATGGGAGTTTAGAAGTCCGTTTTACCTTTATATCTCTTAAAGTTGAACATAGAGATTCTAATGCATATTGAATGGTTGTGAAGCTTTGTGAAAGCTAGTATATCAATCAATACATCTTGTTGTATGAGTTTGGTTTATGATATGTTTACCTTTGGTAGTGAGTTGTGATGATTCTATATGATCTCTTGTTTGGATTGTGATGATATGATGAAGAGCAGGAGAATTGACATAAAGATTTGTTCATGATCAAGCTAGCTGTGCTTAAAGAACAGAAGCAGTTCTCGCTCTAGTTTTCAAATTGCAATCTGAACAAGAATAAGGATGAAGATGATGAAGAAGAGTCAATTGAAAAAAGATCAAACAAGAGTATTCAAGAAAGATCTTCGATAGGGAATGTTAGGGGTTATGAAAATGTATTAGTCTAATTTGTGTTCTCTATGTATTTTCATGAGTTTTATAGATTAATCTTCTTGAGTATTCTATATTATCTTATATTGATTCATTAAGTGTCTTGTTTAGACTATAAATAGGCAGTGATAGCATTGAAAACATTACCTTCTTCTATCAATGTGAAATCAGTTTCTCAGTTTCTCTTATAACAGGATTCTGTTACTTCCTCTACAAGTTTCTATTCCTTCAGTTCCAAGCAATCTTGTTCGTCATTGTGTCTCAACCAATTTCTGTTTCATTTCATCTAAAATTCTTTACCAGTCGATGCTAATGCCACAAACTCATATTCCATTGCTGAGTGAGTAATGCAACTTTGTTTCTTTGATGCCCAAGAGATGGCACCTCCTCCAAGAAGGAATACCCATCCATTTGTAGAAGAATGATCTTCCACATTGGAAATCCAACTTGCATCTGAATATCCTTCAAGAACCGAAGGAAATCTAGTATAAGTCAAAACATAATCCATGGATCCTTTCAAGTACTTTAATACTCGATGTAAGGCTTGGCAATGATGTGAACTAGGATTCCTAGTATATCTACTAAGCTTTCGAACAACATATGCAATATCTAGCCTAGTGTTAATCATGACATACATAAGACAACCAATAGCTCTTGAGTATTTAAGTTGAGATACTACAACACCTTTACTAGGTAGAAGTTTAAGACTAGGATCTATAGGAGTGCTAACGGGGAGAACAATTTTTAAAATTAAATTTATTCAAAATCTTCTCAAAATAATGGGATTGAGAGATTGAAATAACATTGTTCTTTCGCTTGATCTTTATACCAAGAATCACCTCAGCCTACCCCAAATCCTTCATGTCAAAATTAGATGACAGGAATTTCTTGGTTTTATCAACTTGATTTTGGTCAGTACCAAAAATCAACATGTCATCTACATACAGACAAATGATAAATCCTTTAGCAGAAGCATCAAATGTGCTATATACACACTTGTCTTTTTGGTTAAGAAGAAAACCATTAGACAATACCACATCATCAAATTTTTGATGCCATTGTTTTGGGGCTTGTTTAAGACCATATAATGATTTCTTCAACTTGCACACATTGTTTTCATATCCAGGCATAACAAACCCTTCCGGTTGCTTCATATAAATCTCGTCATCCAAATCACCATTCAAGAATGCAGTTTTCACATCCATACAAGGTTATGTATAGCTGCAAGTGCTATTAATAACCTAATAGTGGAAGTCCTAGCAACAGAAGCCTAAGTATCAAAGTAATCAATCCCTTCCTTTTGCCTAAAGCCTTGGATAAACAATCTTGCTTTATACTTATCTATTCTACCATCCACTTTTATTTTACTTTTGAAAATCCATCTGTTTCCCAAAGTTTTACAACGAGGAGGTAGATCCGTCAATTCCCATGTATTATTATTCATGATCGAATCCATTTCATCATTGATAGCTTCTTTCCAGAATGCAACATCTCTTGAGGCCATAACTTTACTAAATGTTCTTGGATCTTCTTGAATCATAAAACAGTATTGATACTTATACTCAATATCATCTCTTGACTCTTAAGTCAAATAAAGTTGAAAAACAGATCCAAAAGATTTGGTTTTTCTAGTTCTAGTGTTTCTCCTTGGTTCAGTCGATCCAAGTACAGAAACAGTACCCCCAGAAGCATCTGAACTTAAAGAATTCTGAATCATATCTTTTGGTCTAGGTATAGATGTAAATCTATCTTCATCAAAGTTAGCATCTCTTGATTCTATAACTGTGTTAACAGACACATAGTCATTAGATTCTAATAAATACAACCTATATGCGTAGGAATGCTTAGCCAAGTTATACAATATATACCTCTTTTACCCAAGTTACTTCTTTTGAGTTCAGTGAGCCTTACAATTGCTCTATATCCCAAAACTCTAAGAAAACTTAATTTTGCTGGATTTTTATACCACAATTCATATGGGGTAATCTTATTCCTTTTATTAGGAATTCTATTCAATAAATAATAGGCTGTTAACATAGCCTCACCCCAAAACCCTTCAGTTAAACCTGAGTAGAACAACATGGAAATAACAATCTCTTTCCAAGTCCTACTCTCCTTTCTTCTACACCATGTTGTTGTGGTGTATAAGGAGTCGTAGTTTGATGTAATATACCAGTAGATTGAAAATATACTGGATCATAATACTCACCTCCTCTATCAGTACGTAGATTTTAATCAAAGTACTTTGATGTAGCTCAACTTCTTCTTTATAAATTTTAAATTTATCAAGGGCATCATCCTTAGAATGCAACAAACAAACATAACAAACTTTTTATTTCCTAATGAAGGAATAGCATGAAAATCACATAAATCGCTATGTATCAGTTCCAATACTTTGGATACTCTATTTACATTCTTGAAAGGTTTTCTGGTTATCTTAGTTAACATGCAAGTTTTACATTTGTCATTGTATATATCAATAGTAGGTATGACACTCATTTTAGACATATCTTTCATTCTTTTATAATGAACATGTCCTATTCTAGCATGCCATAAATCTGATTTATTAACATTATTGCTAGTACTAATAGACATACCATTACTTAAATAACCAAATCCTACAAAAGTACCATGTGTCGACAAGATATACTTGTCACTTTGATACATTTGTTTATAACCACAGTTGTTTAAAACAACACCCTATAAGAGATTCTTTCGAATCCCGGGAACATACAAAACAATGTTTAAAGATACACCATATTTTCCTGAAGTAAAGACAAGCTTAACATTTCCTAGTCCTTTGATTGGTTCAGTCGCAACATTTCCCATCTTTAAGACAGATCCATTTTCAATTGGTTGAAAGTCTTTGAACCAACGAAGATCTTAACACACATGAGTTGTTGCTCCTGAATCAATCCACCATGCAACATGATCATCCTGCACATAAAATGCCTCAGGTATTACTGATACATAATTCTGACCTGAATTATTATTTTGTATTAAAATCTGACCTTGTTGCTTTTCAGGATCTTAGATCCTCTTGGACCAGTGTTATACTTGCCTTTTCCAACCCGACAATCCTTCTTGAAATGACTAGGTTTTTCACACTTCCAACATGCCACCTTAGGCTTATTGTTGGAAGATTTGTTGTCATCTCCTTTAAACTTTCGTATGTTCCCCTTGTGTTTTTCGAGTATGAAAATCGTCCCTCTTCAATCACGTTTACAGAAGAGTTACCAACTTGGTTCTTACCCTTAGGGTTATTGTCGACTTCTTGAGCCCTTAAAGACTCCTCAATCCTGAAGTGACATCCAAGTTGAGCAAGAGACATCCCTTCCTTATTGTGTTTCAAGGTATGTTTGAAATCTTTCCATGATGGTGCCAGTTTGTCAATAACACTAGAAACTAAGATGGATTCATCCATCTTCATGTTATGTTGAGCAAACTGTCCCAGAATCCTCAACAGTTCATTGTACTGTTCCATGACCGGTCTAGTATCAACCATCTTGTAATTGGTAAAATTACTAACAAGAAACTTCTTGCTTGAAGTATCTTCGGCCATGTACTTGGATTCAAGGGAATCCCACAACTCTTTTGCAGACTCAACATTTTGGTATATATCAAATAGGGAATCAGACATACCGATCATGATGTGACCACGACAAATGTAATCATCGTTCTCCCATTTGCAGCGACGTCTAGTCTGTTCCACCGTTTCATTGTCGAATAGTTCTGGCATGGGAGTGCTCAACACGTACACAGACTTTAGGGTCGTTAAAAGGAAGTGCATCTTCTTCTACCATTTTTGAAGGTCATTGCCTTTTAACTTATCTAACTATGGAAACTTACTCATCATGTCCCTAGCAGATTCCCTGTTTGTCATCTTCAGAGAATTTGTTTCAACCTTTGTAGAAATTTCGATGAGGTTTCTTGGATTGATCTGAAGTCATGACGACACTTTCAGATTGAAACAATTTGGAGGCACCCAAAACTTTCAATCGGCTAAAATCAGAATCTGTCTGAACTATAACTTGAGAAGGAATGTGAATGTTTTTGAATGAAATTTTCGGACCTCCCCTATGACCAATTTATAGTGTTTGCTACACCCTTAGGAAGAGACACCCCCCCTTTGGAACCCTATAGAAACCATTCGGCCTAAACATGCCCATTCATTTGAAATTTTGGGTCCAAAGTAAAAGGACCCCTTGGGAAGATGACTTGGTGCCGAAGTAATTGCACCATTTCGGCCTAAACTTGGCTCCAAGGCAAGTGTCCAAAAAACCGGGAATTTTGAGTTAAAATGTTAAGTCATTAATTCCAAAAATTCAAAGTTGTAATGACTTTTTTGAATAGCAACTTTATCAAAAATAAAATATTTCCCAAGCCATGGGCTCTGCGAAGGGGCACTGCCCCCAGACCCCTACAAAGAGGGCGTTGTCCCCTATGACCCCAATTGCTAGTCCCTAAGCAACTGATGAATCTACGATACAGTGAATCATAATATAATTAAACAAGCGTGCACTTCGCACCCTTCTGACTTGTTTAATGATATACGATGTTCGTATTGGTCAACTAGTCAATCCAATTACACTAAAATATCTAACATATAGTTTTTCATGTGGCTTCGTGCGTCTACATATTTTCTAAATGTGGTTAAATATCTCACTATTACCCCCTGTGTTAAATTATGTGGTTAAATGTTACCAAATTGACGGTTTTACTCAAATCTCATCTTCACTTTTCGTAAAACCTAAATTACTAATTGAGATCAGAGATGTTGCTCGTGGGTTCAATTCATACATACAACGTTATTCTGAGTTCGTTTTGTTTTGGGGTTCAAAATGAACTTAAAAGTTTACCTTTTGGTTCAAAATGTATACATAACAATATTTTTTTCCTATGGCTGAAACCCCAAAAGTTGTTTTTGGACTCAAAACAAACCAACATTTTTTGTTCCATGATCAAAATTTAAATCAAAATGAGAAGATAATGAAACTCACGGTTCAATTTGAATATACACTTCTTCTTTTTATGTTACCTTTTAGGGGGGTAAAATTGTGTTTTCAACCAAATACGTGTCAACTTAAGAGTATTCGTTTTTCATTCGAAAAAATAAAACGTCGTGACATGTTGTCACGGTTGTTCAGGATTACAATCTTTCGCTAATAAACAAATAAAGGGGGTGGAGTTCGTTCGACCCAGTCGTTTAATCTCACTGCCATTCTGGTTTGTTTTGTTATCCAGTTTGCACAGTCATTTGTTGTCGGTAGAATAACTCGCCAATGCACCTGCGTATGTTGCCTCCCTAGTGCTCGAATGTTTTGGACTATTGCTGCTACTCTCCATTGTGTTGTTCCCTACCATATTTGGTGTATTACAGTTTGTGAGTCTGATTCGATTACACTATCCATCCATCCCATTTGTGTCGCCAACCGAAGCCCCTTCAAGATCGATATTGCTTCCCTCGTCTCTATGTTGTCGCCTCGCATTGTTCAGTTCAGGCCCCCCTTGAGTGTCCCATCGGCATCCTTTGCCACCACGCTTATTCCTACTTGTGCCAAGCTTGTGCACACCACTGCATCACAATTTATCTTGATGGTGTCTCTCTCGTCTTTTCCCATTTCCGGTTTGGTCTGGCTAGTCCCGGGGCGATTTCCTTCCGTGCATTCGTTATAGTTTCGTAGTTTGCTTCTCGGATGGCCCTAATCGTCTCCCATGGGTTCGGTAGTTTAGCTTCGAAAGTTGCCCTGCATCGGATCTTCCAAATCTGCCAGCATGTGAGGATGCATTTTGTCCACCGATTTTCCCGTGTTTACCCTTGCACGCCCGGTTCCGCGCGCCTCGCCTCCAACCACTTTGGTACCTCCGTTCGGTCCGTTATGTCCACCCGAATTCCTAGCACCTCAAACCAGAATGGTTCGGTCCACCTGCACTCAAAAATCATATGTTCACGTGTTTCCATTCCTCGACATACCGAGCAGCTTGGTGGGACTTGCATTCCGCATTGTACTAGGTTCTGTTTTACCGCGAGCGCATTAGACACTAGGCACCACATGAAGTTCTTCACCTTAGGTGTTGTCACCGTCGCCTATATGTTCTGCCATATTGGAGTTTGTCGGCTCTGGTCCTCCTTAGTGTATTGCCTCTCCAACTCTCGAAGTCGATGACAAACGTACCGCGGTTGTGTGGATCCATCCTTCGTGTGTATCCATATGTACCGGTCTATCCCTCCTTCACATGCGATCAACATATTTAGAATGTGGTCCGCATCCTGTGGTGTTACCTTCGCACACACCAACTCTTCATTCGAGGTCCTCTTCGGGTTGATAAGATCACTCACTTTCGTGGTTTGAGTCGTTGGTTCGCCTTGTTAGGCCGACACCATAAAGCTGACCCTTGTGACCACCCACTAAGTTTTGGTGCTAATGACATTATCACCATAAATATATATATGTGCAAATAATAATACAAATAGTGCAAACAATGACCGATGTATACGCAATAATGGGAGATTTTCGTCCCCCGTTTTTAATATTTCTAATACAATCTTAATTTTGTTTGTAAAAAATATATCCTTTAGTATACTGGGTTTATACCTTGATCTTACCATGAAGATAATCAATGGAAGCTGCAACATAATGAATAACCCAACATGAATTTAGGTAAGCCCTATGATTGTAAAAAAATCTTGGGTATAAAATCATATAAACCATTGCTCCCAAAGCAACTATCATGCTTGCAATAGCAATCAACAGAGACACCAGTCTGAGTATTAACCTCTTAGGGAGTGCCTAGAGGAAGTCATCTTCTGTATAACGTTCAGTCAGAATCGATAAGACACCCCCCCTTTGAATTAAGAAACTTGCAATATCTGTATTTTTAGGTGAGTTAGTTCTACAGAATGACGATTTCATACCAGGTCTGATACCATATCTAATATCAAATGTCCTAAAACCTTATGGTGTTAGCTGGAGCCTTGGTTCCCTATGCCCAATTAAGCATTGCATTTTTTCCATTTGACATCATTTCCTTAACTCCAATGTACTCATTAATATAAATCATGTTTGCTAGGCAGCAAGTTCCGTACCTTAAACCACTACAATTCTCTCTGCATCTGCAATGTCGAAGAAGATACAGCTGAAAGGCGAGTGTAGGGCACTATTCTTGCAGCACTATTCTTACATGGTCGTGCAAAAACTTGACAGTTATCCCTTTTTCCATCATAATGTTATAAACACTTTCTTGTCGATGTTGAATTGTCTTGTGAGGATTTCACCCTCAACCTCATCATCATCCATGACATCTGGGAAACGGTCGATGAATTCTCTAATGATCTCAATCCCACCATCTTGTTCTGTGGCGTAATGAGTCTATGTTTTCGTGAAGTCAGACACAATTTTTTTGACGTCTCAGTCCGACATTGTTTTGCATGTAATGTCCAAGATATCGATGATGCATTTGTGCTTGTACTTTTTATCTTGAATGTGTTTGAATCAAGGTACTGCAAGAAATAAGTACGGTCAACAAATCCATAATAGGCTAACAAATCTCTCATGTGTTGATTTGGATGTGTTATATGACGAAAGGGTTATGATCATAATAGTAAGTGTATATATATATATATATGTACTGAACAATATATAATAGGGTAAATTACGAGTTTCCACCTTAAAGTTTGAGCCGATTTTGAGTTTCCCCCTTAAAGTTTAAAATTTAAAAGTTTAGTTCTAATGTTTTGACCGAATGAAAAATACCCCCATTCTGTTCAAAAACTGTTTATTCCATACGCAAATGTGATCACGTGCTAAGCACGTGACTTTTTAATATTTTGAATGACCAAAGTGCCCTCCTTGCTCAAATGAATTTCTCTTCTCCTGCCCCCTCTTTGCCCTCCAATTCCAGCATTTGTTCCTGAAGACGCTGATGTATACATGAAGAACATGCCATGGAAAATTTGCCCAGCGCATTGGATCCGAGAAATGAACTCAAGAATCCCATGAACCAACTAATTCGTTAGGAGTCTTCGGTTTCGAAGGGCATCTTGAACCTCATTCCTGGGCACCAATGAGTCCTCATCGCGGCCTTAAAAAGACCCTCAGGAATACAGAACTCAGGGGTGTTGCTTCGGGGGTAGAAAATTAACTCGAACGTCTGGCCTTTGGCTGCTCTAATCGCCGCCTCCAACACAGTTTCTAGAGACACCTTTCCGTTCTCCAGTGAAGACCTCGAGTTTCAGAAGAAGCTATTACGACTCTGTTTATGTTCTTCTTCTTCCTTCAGTATCATGCATAATTTTTCACCTTAGGGATTGTCGGAGCTCCACACCAGAGGCGGAGGCTCCCGGCAAAATCCACGTTTGGCCCTCCGGATACCTACATAGTGGTCTCCTTTTTCGGTTCTGAGGAAGACAATTGAATCTCTCGCGACAGAGATTCCAATTCAAAAACTTTCTCCTAAAGACACCGACGATCCCCACTTCTTGTCGAAGATATGACCCACCATCGATGTAGATCCGTTTAAAGCGTCAGACTTTGAAGCCTGGGCCGAAGCTGGTTGGTGAGTCCAGGATGGTTTGTTTGACTTAAAATCAAACTGCAGAATCAAATTTTCTGAATATTAAAGGAAATATAGCATAAATTTTATGAAATTTGGATCGGGACTCTCCGGAAGCAGGGAAAGTATTGTCGAAAGAATAAAGAAAACGTAGGAGTGTTAACAAAGAACAAGCATTCCGTCTGAAATAAACGGGTAAGTGACGGAATGGGGGTATTTTTCATTCAGTCCAAAGATTAGGACTAAAATTTCAAATTTCAAACATTAAGGGGCAATATTAAATTCGGCTTAAACTTTAGGGGGAAAACTCGTATTTTACCCTATATACTAAACATTCTGAGGAAGCTCCAAGTATCCATTGTATCCCTGAAATTAAGTAATTATCAAAATAAATAGGTACACTTGTATATTATAGAGTTAATTATCTAAGTATTAACTAAAGAGTTTTGGTAATTTATTAACTGAATTTTGCAGAAAATGTTAGTTGACTTACATAAAATTGCAATTTATTTGTTCTGTCAAATGTAATGTTAAATGTGACAGAATTTTGCATTTCATTTTGGGTTAATTACCTTTTTGCTAGCTCAACTTTGAGGGTTTGGACAATTTGCTAACTATTATTTTTAACAAGGATAAAATGCGATATTGTCCCTTAATGTTTGGTCGGTTTTTCAGTTTCCCTCCTAAAGTTTAAATCGTAAATTTTTCTTCCCTCACGTTTGGCTAAAGTGCATTTTCCCCCCTCCGTCAACGTTTCCATCCAAATTTTAATTTCGAAAATTGCAAAAATAACAGAAAACTTTCAAAAATGTCAAAATTTATCAATCCCAAACTTTTTTCAATTGTTACAATTGAGGCTACATTCGATCGAGACTCAATTGAACCCCAATCGAGGGGGAAAAGGTCTGCGTCTTGACCTAGAATAACCCCCCGTGGGTGGGGGGACATGCTCTAGGTCAACACCTAGACCTGAGCCCCAATCCAATTGAGGTCAAACAAGCCCCAATCGAGGGGTCTCGTGTATGGTTCTTGACCCAGACCTGGTCGTCCACCCATGAGGGGTCGGTCTGGATCAAGACCCAGACCCTAGCCCTAATAGAATTGGGGGTTGGTTCGAACTCAATCGAGCCCCGGTCGAATTGAAAATCAATTCTAACATTTGAAAAGGTTAAAAGGGTTAAATTCAGACATTTTTGAAAGTTTTCTGTTATTTTTGCAATTTTCAAAACTAATTATGTTAAATTTGGATGGAAAGGTTGACGGAGGAGGCAAACTTTCACTTTGTCCAAACATGAGGGAATGAAATTTTACGATTTAAACTTAATGGGGAAACTGAAAAATCGGTCAAACATTAGGGGGGCTATTTCGTATTTTACCCCTTTAAAAACTAATAGGTGAGTTTATAAACAAAAAAAATTTATTAGACCCATCCAATTTACTATTAAATGTTCACGGATACATGCATGTGTCTTCCCTATATCAATCACCATATTGTAAATAAAAAAACGTTGGGCAGGCAAATTACACATTTTTGTCAAGTTCGGATAGCCAATTGCACATTTTCACAAACTCCACTAGCAATTTGCACAAAAGAAATAGTAAATTAAAGATAACCTTTTAGCATCAAATTCAACAAAGCTAATAAATTGTGTCTATACGTAAAGACTAGTAATTTGTCGTTATTTTTTAAAAAAATGTTTTACTAGCAAATTTTTTATACCCGCGAAGTTTAACTATCAAGTAGATAATTAACTGGATATTATATTTTGCAATACTCTTACATTTTCCCATCTTTGATTTGATTCTTGTTGATGACATTGAGCTGTGTTACAAATGAGAAGCTCCCAAATTGCTTTTAAGTGAACCTGGTGCTTCTATGGGAATGACTTGATAGATAACAAAATACATTCAGAAAATAAAGTTAATAAAAAAAATTTAACTCAGCAATTATTAAAGATATTATTTAATTACATACAATGATATATGCAACTTTCCCATAAACTAAGCTTGTTTCATCTTGGAAACTCGGATGGATGACATACTAGACAACCAAGTAGGTTATAATTTGGGTTTCCTTTCTAATGATTAACTGAGTGAGAAACTAAATGAGGATATCGTTTCAACAAGTACAAGCAAACATCTGCATACAATTTAATCAAAGCAGATGAATTTGTTTGAGAATATAGTCTGAAACAATGATAGACTAGTGACTAACTTAGTTCGACGAGCCTAAACACACACAAAAAAAGACATCTCAGTTAAAAGGGACAACAAGTTTGAAAAAATTGTGTTGAGATATGAGGTGGGTTAGGGTTTTCATAAATGAGGTAATAAGGTCAGCTCCATCAACTCCAGAAAAGTGACCAGAATTCGGTTTATCGTCATTATCTGTACTTTCTTTGGCGAGGTACCAAATAACTTATCTGCAAGCAGTATTATCAGCTGCCAAACATAATTGTATATAACCATCATCTTCTGAAATTTGAGTCCAGCTTTTGTCTTGAGAAACCATAAACTTAATAGCACTAAAGCTACCAACTGAAGCAGCATAAAGGAGAGCTGTGAAATTACATTTATCTTTCAGTTTGAGTTCTTCTTTGCGAAAAAAAAATGGGATTGCACTAACCTCCTTATGAACATAATGTATGTCCCATGGTTGCTGCAACATGCAGTGTAGTCATTTCATTCTGTTAATTCCTTGTGTGATATCAGTCTCTTCGTGTTCAATCAAGAAACTCTTAGCACTCTCCCAAACTCCATTCAATATTGCCTTATGTAGTGGTCGATAAAATCGGCAACAACCAATGATTACCTATTTTTTGGGGGCTGAACCGAAGGCTACAAAGTGACAATGTCGACGGCCTCGGAGCTCATGCAATTCTGGAAGGAGTCAAGCTTGCAATAGAGAAAGGCTGGCGGCAAATTGAAGTGGAATCGGATGCAAGAGTGGTGATAGAGAAGATTAATGGGAAAATGGAAAAGTGGAGGCTCGAAGTGGTTTGTGACAACATCAACATTTTGGCAAGTCGGAACAATAATGTTAAGTGGAAGGCAATCCCATGCTCAACAATCGAAAAGGTGAATTGGATATCCAAGAAAGCTAAATTGGGTGTGTGTCTTGATAATTGCGTAATGCAACCCCACCCGAACTTGGGAATTTGTTCGATTTTGACTGTAATTATGAACCGATGAGAGTAGTCGGTCTTGTTTTGGAAGATTATTCCTTTCCTACTAATCAATAAAGCTAATGCATGTTGACCAAAAAAAACACATCACATATAAGTCTAGAAGGGGAGAATATTCACATACTTGCTTGAATACAGCAGTAATTGTTCTCTTTCTAGTTAATAAGTCTAGAAGGGGAGAATATTTTAGCTGACATACGTGGTTCATATTCTTTATCCGACGATTCTGTTGATGCTTCTCCTTCGCCGTTCCTTGTCAAATTGATTTTCTTATCATTAATTTCATACACGAGAAGTTTTGCTATGGAGAAATTACCATATCCCTTTATGAAGTTAGAGTTGTTAAAGGTGATTACTACTTGTGAAAACCCGAATATATCCTTTACCATTACCAAAATTGCATTTCCCCTACGTTGACACGCGCTTTCTTCAACATCTTTCACAATATTTGAATTACCCACAATATTTGAAATACCCATGGTCTTACACTATGATATGCAGTTTGTTGTTGTGAGACTTAAAATGTATACCTTAATGAACTATCTCATAAGTCTGAAATTGTTAGTGAAGACATTCAGTCTACTCTTGAGCCATGGTTTCTCTTGTCTTATGTTATGAAAGTTTTTGTTGCTAATATATTTGGTTTTAGATATTTAGAGGGTTAACAATATTGGCATTACTTGACTTGTAGGGATGTGAACCAGTTGGTCCAACTTAATAATTATGTTACAATGTTGTATTTGAAAATTTATGTCACTTGAAAGGTTGTGTAAGTGACGTTTGTTGTAAATTGTAACGTTAAGTTTGTTGTGGATTGTATGTTTGTCGTAGAATGTATACATTATGTTTGGTTTTCTAGAATGTTCAATTATCATATTGTCGTATGTTATTACCGATGCATTCTTTGCTTTGAGTCGTCCCAAACTGTATATTTGCCGACGAAATAAGTATCGTCGGCAAATATCTTTGCCCATATATATATTAATTCGTCGGCAAAGGTCTTTGACGATGAAGACAAATTTACCGACCTAAACCCAGTCGACTCCTAACATATTTACCAACGAAAGTTCTCTGGTCGGTAAATCTTATTGCTGACGATAAAACGTTTCGTCGGTAAAAGTTATAGCGACCATAATAATATCATTGGTAATTAATGAACATCACTGACAAAATAAAAAAAAAACTTACGTCTAGTCAACGGAATTAGAGCTTCTACCGAAACTATTTCCTTGGTAAAGATACTGTTTTTCTCGATGATAAAATTGATCTTATTTTGTCGATGAACTTTCAACAAAACGTATTTTAAGCGATGGATTTTAAACTTTTCCCAACTGAATTTTTCTGTAACTAAACAAATTTTTTTTGGGGGCCATTCCAAACCAAAATTTCAATAGTGTGAATTAACATGAGTTTTGAACAACAATTGGATGAAAATAGTAATAATTATTATTTTTAAATATAATAATGCATTCAAAATATGTTCGGCTCGCCATTTTTATTAAATATTGTATTGCATTTTCAGACTTTTAATTATATTAAAATAAGCACAAACAATCAAATACTTCAAAAATAAATTAAATTCGTTAAGTATCAGTTTGAGGATAGTTAGAGCTTAGAGATAACAAGTTGGTTGACTCAACAGGTGTTGATGCCTTGACAAAGCATTGGTTCCTAGACACACCAATGTCTTCTCTCGTAGACTCTAGGTAATAACTGACACTGCTATGAACTTTAGCGATACATTAATTTTTATTTATGCTTTAAAATCCACGATTAGTTGATTTAGAGATACAACATTAGTTGATAAAAGTTTTGTAGTTATTGTTGATAAAAGCATTAGGAACCTAGCGACATTGATCGAATTGATGCAGCATTAGTAGTATACTCTGTACATCCAGAATTGACCGAATTGATACTCTCCAACTGAACATAATTGACTGAATTGATACAACGTTAGTAGTATACTATGCAACTTAACCGAATTGATAGTAATATACTCTGCAATTGAACATAGCTAAGCTGACTCTTCAACTGGATTGAATTGATAGTGTATATATGATTAATACTAGTATACTCTAATTGATAGTATGATCTGAATTATTTGTGACAGATAATGAATAACAACGGTTCGATTAGTTGCAATGCTATCGAATCTGACTCTGCAACTGTACAAATACTACTCCGGTTATTGCATCGATAACACGTAGTGAATTATCATCAAGTATGAAACATAGGCATAGGGGTAGCAAAAGAAGTAGATCTCAGGTATGGTTTCATTATAAAAAGGAATATAATGCTGAGAAGAAGTTTGAGGAAAGCGTATGCAATTATTGTCATGAAATGATCAAATATCGTGTAACTAATGTTACATTAGCTATGTGGAAACACTTGAAAAATTGTAGCAAATATCCTGATAATGTTGATAAGACACAACAACTTCTGTCATCGACTTTTTAACCAATGAAATCTGGTGATATTTTTAATGCCAATAAACTTGGAACATGGAAATTTAATCAAGAATTGGGTAGACATATGCTTTCTAGGATGGTCATTGTTGATGAGCAACCTTTTTCAATTGTTGAGAAAAAGGTTTTTAAGGATTTTGTTTCAACACTATAACCTTTGTACAAACATGTATCACGGTTCACTGTGGCTAAATATTGCATGAAATTGTATGCTAGTGAGAAGATAATTTTGAAGGGGCCCTTAAATAAGATGAAATCAAGAATTGCGTTAACCACTAACATATGGACTTCCGTTCAAAATCAAATTTACTTGTGTCTCACTTAGCATTTTATTGATGATGACTGGAAGTTGCATAAACGCATCATGAATTTTGTTGTGATGCCTAGTCATAAGGGCAAAGATATTGGAAGATGGTGGACCAATGCATTCTTGGTTGGGGGATAAGAGATAATATATCCACACTGACAGTAGACAATGCATCATCTAATGATGTCGTTGTTGGGTATTTGAAAAATAAGCTGAAAAGTGTACTTATGTTAAGTGGTGAATTTTTTTCATGTGAGCTGTGCGACTCATATATTGAACTTGATTGTGAAGGATAGATTAAGAGAAATCAATGAATCAATTGCTCGCATTCGTAATGCGGTTAAGTATATTAGAAGTTCTCCACTTAGAGCTAAGACATTTGAAGAATACATCAAAAAGGAAGGAATCACATTTAAAGAATCTGTTTGTCTAGATGTCACTACTAGATGGAATTCTACCTTTCTTATGCTTGAAGCTACACTTAAATTTATAAAAGCATTCTTAAGGCTTGAAGATGATGATGAAGTATTTTTTGTGAAGGAACTTGATGGTAATGTTCCTACTATTGAGGATTGGGAGAATGCGAGAATATTGACATTGTTCTTGAAGAATGTTTGTGCAGCTACCAAGAGAATTTCAGAGAGTTTGTATGTAACTTCTAATAATTATTTTGATGAAATTTTAAGCATACTTACAACTTTGAATAGTTGGGACAAGGATGTTAATTACAATCTCAAGTCAATGGTTGGGAAAATGAGGGAGAAGTTTGACAAGTATTATTGAAAAATAGAGAAAACAAATGTCATAGTTTTGTTTGCTACCATATTAGATCCTCGACATAAGTTGTAGTATGTTGAATATTGTTGCGGGTTGATCGACAGTGGTCCCTTGATAGTTGCAAACATGGTTGCTAAAGTTAAAAGTGCTTTAGATCATCTCTATGCTTTTTATGAGAAAAAATAAAGTCTTTAGAGATGAAGGATGATCTTTTTGATGATGTCGATACTTATAAACCATGTGATGACAGTGCTGGTGGTGGTGTCGGTGATGGTGGTGTCCTCTTTTTGATAGTATGAATCCATCCAAGATAAGGGGATGGTTTAATAATATGGACATGACGTGACGTGACATCCCAAATTGATTTAGAGAGGTATCTTAAACAGAAATGTGAAAAGGATACTAAAAACGGTTTTGATTTACTGAATTGGTGGATAGATAAGAAACCAGTGTATAAGGTGATTGCTATGATGACAAGAGACATTTTAGCAATTCCGATCACTTATTTAGCATCGGAATCAGCCTTTAGCACATTAGGACGTGTGCTTGATCAATTTCGTAATACACGGAGCGTGAATGTTGTGGAAACTTTACTTTGTAGTCAAGATTGGCTTAAAAGATCCCCATTGCCTAATACAACTGAGCAATACATGGAAGATGCTGAAAAATATGAACAATGTATTCATTATTCAATATTCATAACTTATTTACTTCATTTTGGTTTTATATCATATGGTATTAACTATTAACATATTCTTTTTTGTTCTTTTTCATAGATCTTAGTGGAATTATGGACAATGTGGAAAATATTGCTACATGAAGAAATAGGTTTTTTGTTTGGAATTGTGTGTTTTGTTACATTATTGAGTCAATTTAGTAATTTGTAACTGTGATTTGGATTGTAATCTGGAATTGTATATTTGGTAAATGCCCGGTTTGGACTTTAATTTGAAATGTTTTGTGTTTTGGAACTAAAATGGATTGTGTAATCGGAACCGAACTGGGACGCAAAGAAACAGGTTCCTAACAGGGTAACCGGAACTGTTTTTACAAACACGTTCCGAGTAGGTTCCAGTTACAAAATTAAATACAATGTATTAAACTAGGTAGGTTCTGGGAACCCCTAAATTTAGAGGGTACCCGGAACCGCTCACCCCTACCCAATACGCACCTTAATTACTGAATTATATGCTAATGGTTTATAATATTTTCAAGACCCCAAATAAATGAGACGTTGTTAAGGAAAACTTAATTTGTTTGTGCAATAAAAAGGAGCATGTGAGAACAAACTAAGGTTGCTCTGCATGTGACCGTTAACACAAGTCATGCTCTTCAAGCGATTCTTTCAACCAAAAGTGAGTCCGCCGCGGAATACCTTTTTTTTTTGTGAAAAGTTGCATTTGACTTTTTTCACTATTAGAAAAAGATAAAACATTCAATCCATGATCATTTGATCTCATCGGTTTATTATTACAATCAAAAGCTAACAAAATCTTAGTATCCCCTTGTTTTTTTTGTCTCCAGTAGGCATGTGATCTCTGGATGATACAAGATGTTGAGGTCTTTAAGATGTCGAACAGTTGGGGAACACCTAGACCCTAACAATTCCAACAAAATTTACTCATTCACCCTGTGTGCATGTTCTGAGACAGCCACCACACCCCATGTTTCAGTTTTCTGTTCCTTCTTGTCTACTTTGGTTTTCCTCCTTCCTAGTGTTCATCGTACCCTTTTTGGCCTTGGTCACATCTTTCTTCCTCTGAGGCCTACCTCTCATTTTTCTTTCCTTCCGCACACCACTCGTAGTACTTGTTGGATCGTGAAATCCTGAATGCTGATCTGGCAGTGAATTGAGTGCCAGACAAGGTTGGGATGACGCTTCAGCTCCGACTCCGGTGAACCTGCAAGTAGGGGAGCGCAACAGAGGGAGTGCCTCTGGGTCCCTCTCCGATGCTTAAATGAGTATATGTGTGTATAAAACTCAAAACGTAAAGAACGTATGTAAGGCAAGGGTATTTATAGGGTAAGAGAGATAGAACCGTATATGGCAGCTGAATATCTTAGTGTATATTGTATTGCCGAAGATTCGGATCGTCAGTTACTGCGAGATATTGCAGTTACCAAATCTAATCCTTAGTGAGTATGCGACTGATATATGCGGGATATCGTGGCCACTTCCTTATTAACGGTTTTGTGGGACCAGATGAGAGAGGCAAGGCTCTCTTCGGGGCGAGCACTCCCATGTCGAGCAGTGGAAGGTCGCGACCTGGTAGAGAATGGCGAGCAGTCCGAGAGCCTTTGGCGTCCCTATAGACTTTGGGCTCGATTCTGGATTACTCGATGGTGGGCCAAGTTTGGCTTGTACTTTGGCTGATCCGGTTCGGATGTCATGGGTTTACCCCCTCTATAGTTATTGGGCCTTCGAGGCCTTTTCTTACTGGGCTGTCACTATCGATACCCAACATTTGCCCCCGAAGCTTGATTGAAGTTCCTTCAGTCGAGCTTGATTTCCTGGTAGGGTTTTAGATAGTGACGTCTCTGGTAATGGTTCAGGACCTTTGAGACACTTCGAGCTCATTTGGCGAGCAGTTTCTTCTCTGTTCAAAGCTGAAAGAATATCCTTCCTTTTATTCCCTTTTGGCGATCACTCGAGGTGACCTAGGCTTATGGAAGTCTATCTTTCTTGGTTAGGCGATCATTACCTACCCAAGGTATTTCTGCTAAATCCTTATTAGTGCGTAGGCGACCATCTTGTCTCTTTAGTGGACTTTTAGCATTTAATAACTGCACAGTTGTCCAGAAATCGAACGGTCACTTGAGGCACGCCTGTCCTTTACTTTTCCGTAAACCCAGGGTAGTTTGACAGCTGTCTGTACCAGCCAACCGTTTGTCTCTTGGAATTCTGACATTGCTTCGGTTTTCTCCAAAAGGGTGCAATTAATCCCCTGCGTCGCTTCGATTTGCTCGTGGCGGTTACTCCCCTTTTGGTCTATATAGGAAACGTCAGTTTCTGTATTCTGTCTTTTACGCTTATCCACTCTCTTGGATTTTCAGAGCTTCACTGCGATCCTTTCCATTTCTTTTCTCAACCTTCTTCAGCCTTCTTCGAATATTTCCATGGCTCCCCGCAGTTAGAGAGTCAAGCACATGGCTCCCAAGGGTGCCAACAAAGCCAACACTCCCATAAATGTTGATGTCCCTTTGACCATCAGGAATGAGGTCGTGCCCCCCTCAGTGGAGGAACAGACCGATTTGGGCAGGACTGCAACCACTCCTGTGGTGGTGGACGGGCCCGAGCTGAACACGCCCATCTTTTCTCCGAAAGGTAAACCTTCGCCCTTTTACTGCTCTGCTTTGGCAATATCCTCTGCTGTTTTTTGCTTTTTATGTTTATCATTGCAATATTTGAATTTGTTCGAGTAGACGTCAAGCCTAATGAATTGAAGACGGCTTATTTTAAGACCGTGGTGGCGCTCGGTGGCTTCAGCGTGGAGGATGCTCCTAGGTATCCTGGCTTAGGTCTGCATTTTCCTCACGACAGAGAGGTTTACATTTATGCGGCCCAGATCGATGCTGGGTTGCGTTTTCCTCTCTGTGAGGATTTACGGACCTTGTGTCAGTTTTACGGGATTCACCCCACACAGCTTGTCCCGAATGCCCTCAGGATGTGGGTCGGTTTCAAGTTCCTGTGCTTACGCCAGGAATGGGTGTATTCACTGGCCCTGTTCCGGTGTTTCTTCCGGCTGGCAGCAGGGGCAAACCACCTTCACCACTTCCAATCCCGCTGGCCGAAGTTTTCAGAGTGGGGAGGCCCTCAGGGATGGGTTTGGAACGTCCATGTCCGCCTGGTCGACGATTTTCGGACCACCAACTCCAATTATAAGAAGTGTTACTTCTTTTATAAGGGGGGGTGCCCTGGAAATTGTTGATCCCGGACAAGGATTTCCCTCCTTCCTTCGAGGAGCTATCAGAGAGTGATCGGAACGCCATCGATGACCTATACCGGTCGCATCGGTCGTCCCAATTCAAGTCCATTCGCTCAGTGGTTGAAACTACTGAAAACATGCTTGAGATGGCAGGCATTCATCAAGCCACGCCAATCTTCGATGATTGGGTAACTTTCTAACCTTTTTCCTTGTTTTATCTTTTGTAAGCAAGGTCGTAGGAAAGAGCCGAAAACTGATAGGTCTCTTTGATGACCAGGAATCGACGGGACTGTCCTCCGACCAGGCATTGCTGAACTCTCCTCCTCCCCTCTCTAGGCGTTCGTCCAAGAGGAAGTCTGAGGAGGTGCTTCCCTCGGCCACTGCTGAGCCTCGCCAACCAGGTATGTTGCTTTGTTATTCGTAGATTTAACGTCTTCATACTTTGCGGTTTTTTGTTTTTGACATTTTGTCTTGTTGTTTTGCAGAGGAGTCCTCGACCGACATGGCCCGGGATCATCCTCCTCCTCCCTCCAAGAAGGTCAGGAGTGAGGAATGTCCGGAAGTCGACCAGCATCCTCCTCCTCCCCCTCCTGTGGGCCCTTCCGCTAATAAAGGGAAGGGTCTGGACGTGGTGCCCCCTTCTCCCTTTCCCCAGGGCCCTTCTGCCGCCAAGGGGAAGGTTTTGACCTTAGCACCTCATGTTCCTACTGTGCCCACGGTTCCTCCTAATGAGTCTGGGACCAAGAAGAAGGGGCATGCTGCTTCCAGCTCATCGAGGGCTCCTGTGGAGGAGCATTGTTCCCTTGCCAGCTTGTTTCAGCCGCTTGAATCAGCGAATTCTCGGGAGACTTGGGTCCCTTGTGGGGACCTTATGAAGAAGGGGTACCCTCCCCAGAAGAGCCTCCGGGGTAGCCCGGATATGTGTATGCGGCTTCTGGACGGGATAATTCCCCACACGGACCGCTCGATTGTTCCCACGGAACTTCATCAGAACGAGGGGTTCCTTCGGTCCCACTTTGAATGAGTGGCTTTGGTAAGATCTCATATTTTTATTTCGTAGAGTCCTCTCTTTGTCGTTCCCTTATTGTTTGTTGTCCTGACAGCCTTTATTCTATATTTGTTACCAGTTCGTTCGGGAAGAGGTGATTCTTGGTCGTGTCTTCGGGGAGCTCGCCGACAAGTATTCCAGTGTGCTCGTCGAGCTGGAGCAGTACCGAAGCACGGGGGTCACTCCTGAGCAATTGGGGACTATCAAGACGACTGCGGATGCAGCGATCGCCTTGGCAAATGATACCCGAGAGGAATACCTCAGGAAGGAGCAGTGCCTCCTTGCTGATGTCCAGAAGAGGGAGGTTGAAGCCGCTGCCGCTCTTCAGGACTTTGACGCTCTTCACCTGTGTTCAGATCAGGGAGAGATCGTCCGAGTTCGCCTAGATGCTGAACTTAAGGAAGCTCAGGCGCAAGGGGCAGAATCGGAGGCTCGCAGGGTCGCTGCCGAGGCGCAAAGGGCCGCTGCTGACTTCCAGAGGGAAGCTGCGGTGGCTCAGATGGAAGCTGCGGAGGCTCGGAGGGAAGCTGCGGAAGCCCGGGGGATTGCCCTGGAGGAGGAGAGGGATCGGTTAGCTGCACAATTGAAAGCCGCCCCTTCGCCCCAAAGCGTAGTTGAGGCATTCCAAGCCTCTGAGGATTTTGAAGACTGCGCTCTGAAGGTGATGAAGTCGGCGATCGCCGATTTTCTCCAAGTTCTGGTGGATGATGTCCGGGCGGTCGATCCCAATTTTCCCCTTGAGGAAGTTGGGTCTTTGAGGAGCTTCCTCCGGAGTCGTAACTCTCAGTCTACCCTTGTTGCTGAAGGGGTTGTTCCCGAAGGCGGACCAAGCCTTCCTGCCCCCGAAGGCGAGCAAATCGTCCCTGCCCCTGAAGGCGAGCCAAGTGCCTCTGCCCCCGAGGATCCCCAAGCCTGAAGTCTCCATCTCTTTTATTGACAATATTTGCCTTTTGGATAGCTGTTTTTCTTTGTAATTTTTTGTTTTCCTTGTAATTATTTATTTGATTTAAGACTTGGGTTTTTCTATTGAATGCCTTTATATTCTTGAGCCTTTAATCGACTTCGAACACATTTAGCTATCCAA
Organism: Chamaenerion angustifolium; assembly: GCA_946814005.1. Lineage (NCBI taxonomy): Eukaryota > Viridiplantae > Streptophyta > Magnoliopsida > Myrtales > Onagraceae > Chamaenerion > Chamaenerion angustifolium. The sequence continues at coordinate 22,730,718 of OX328272.1, forward strand.
TATCTTAATCATAATTACTTTCCGCTTTTTCTTGCTTTGTAATGTCGTCGACCCTTAAAGCCTTAGACCAATCATAAGTTAAACTTTCTAAGGATAACACTTTTGACACTTAAAAGCGTAAACTTCTAAGTTCAAAGAGATATTACCTTCTTTGAAGTTTAAACCTTTGAGGTGTTGGCATAATAACAGGGGATTTGTAATTTGTCAGGCTTTATCATCGATAGTGACCGCCTAAACTTTCTTTGGCCTGACTTTGGCGTCAGGGCTTCTATTTTGCCTAACATTTTGCTAGGTCTTTTGGCCTGGCTTTGTCGCCAGGGCTTTTGGCCTGACTTTGGCGTCAGGGCTTTGCCTGACTCTTGGCGTCAGGTTTTTTGAGGCCTAACTTTGTTGTTAGGGCTTTTGTGGCCTAATTTTGTTACTAGGGCTTTTTTGGCCTAACTTTGTTGTTAGGGCTTTTGGCCTGTCTTTGGCGACAGGGCTTTTTGGCCTAGCTTTGTTGCTAGGGCTTTTGGCCTAGCTTTGTTACTAGGGCTTTTTGGTCTAACTTTGTTGTTAGGGCTTTTTGGCCTGACTTTGGCGTCAGGGCTTTTGGCCTAGCTTTGTTGCTAGGGCTTTTTGGCCTGACTTTGGCGTCAGGGCTTTTGGCCTAGCTCTGTTGTTAGGGCTTTTTGGCCTGACTTTGGCGTCAGGGATTTTGGCCTAGCTTTGTTGCTAGGGCTTTTGAGGCCTAACTTTGGCGTCAGGGCTTTTTCGCCTAACTTTGTTGTTAGGGCTTTTGAGGCGTGACTTTGGCGTCAGGGCTTTTTGGCTTCAGCTTGCTTCGAGTGGACACGCTTTATGAAGGAATGGCTTTATTTTATTGACATAATCAGTTTGATTACAAGCTATGCACAAAATCTTCTTAAATGCTCAGAATTAAATGGACGGGGTAACCTCTCGCCTTCGATGGTTTCCAAATAGTAGGATTCTGGTGCGGCGATCTCTACTACTTTATATGGTCCTTCCCATTTGGCTGAAAGTTTGTTTTTACTGTCCAGCCTTGTGAATTCATTCCTTCTCATAACCATCTCCCCCACGAAAAATTGGCGAGCGCTAACATTTTTGTTGAAATACCGAGCGGTCGCCAAGAGCATCTTTGCCTGTGTTTTTTCCGAGAGCCATCTCTTTTCCTCTACTAAGTCGAGGTCAGTTCTGCGCTCGATATCATTTGCCTCCGCGTTAAAGTGTAGGACTCTGTGGGTAGGCACTGCTAATTCAGCTGGTGCTACTGCTTCTGATCTGTACACTAAACTGAAAGGCGTTTCTCCTGTGGCCGCCTTAGGCGTTGTTCTGATTGCCCATAATACGTTTTCCAGTTCGTCTGCCCAGTTCCCCTTGAATGCTCGAACCCTTTTCTTGAGTCCTGCTAAGACAACCTTGTTGGCTGCTTCAGCTTGCCCATTCGTTTGAGGGTGATGTACTGAACTGAAGCGATGGTCGATATGATACTCTTTACAGAGCCATTTCAACTCCTTTCCAACGAATTGCGGACCATTATCGCTGATGAGTATTTTGGGAATACCAAACCTGGAGAATATGTTGACCTGCAGGAACTTGATAACTTGGAATTCCGTTGTCAAAGCTAGAGCTTTCGCCTCTACCCACTTAGTGAAGTAGTCGATTGCCACTATAATGTGAGTACGCTGACCAGTGCTAATGGGAAAAGGACCCAATATATCGATTCCCCATTGAGCGAAGGGCCAGGCACCTGCCATTGGGGATAATAATGTCGATGGTCGATCCGATCTTGGTGCAAACTGCTGGCAAATTTCACACTTCTGTGTTAATTCGGCTGCGTCTTTTCCCAAGGTCGGCCAGTAATATCCCAATCTGAATATTTTCCTGCTTAGGGATCGAGCGCCTTCATGACATGCTGCTGCCCCTTCATGAGCTTCTCGAAGAACATTTTCTGTTTCGGGCAGAGCAACACATCTTAAGTAAGGCGTCGAATAACCTCTTCTGTAGAGTTCTCCATCGATGATTAGATAACTGGCTGCGAGTCTTCTAATCCTAGTGGATTCGCCTTCGTCCTCTGGGAGGATGCCTTCTTTCAAATAATTCTGGAACGGGGTCATCCAGGTGACCTGTTCTTGAATGTTGAAAACCTCCGCTCTGTTTTCAAGGACTGAACATAGGGCCTTTTCCAGAAATTGCACATCCTGGATTGTCGCCCCTTCGAAGGCTAGCTTACTTAAAGAATCTGCCATCTGGTTTTCTTGGCGAGGAATGAATTCAATCGCGAAATTTGGGATTTCTGCGACCAGCTTTTTGGCAATGCCGAGATATTTCTTCATCTTTTCTCCCTTTGCCTCGTATGCGCCATTAACCTGATTGACAATGAGCTCTGAGTCGCTTCTTACTTTAAGCGCAGCTATACCCATTCCTTTTGCTAGTCTGAGTCCAGTGATAAGAGCCTCATATTCTGCTTCGTTATTGGTCGCCGGGAATGTCAAGGCGATCGCGTACTTCAGAGGCTCGCCCTCAGGAGGAATAAGAATTTAACCTGCCCCCGAGCCTTCTTTTGATGAAGACCCATCCGTATAGAGTTCCCATATTTGATTGTCGTCTGCTGACTGACTTGGCATGTTCTCTGCTTCTGTTTGACCGTTACTCGTGCTTTCCACTATGAAATCAGCTAGTGCTTGACCTTTGATGGCCGTTTTTGGCGCAAATTTGATCTTGAACTCACTGAGCTCGATCGCCCACTTGACCATTCTTCCTGAAGAATCTGGCTTCACCAGGAAGTTTTTGAGAGGTTGATTGGTGAGGACCGTGATGTCGTGCGCATGAAAGTAAGGTCTCAGCTTCCGAGCAGCAATAACTAAGGCATAAAGATACTTCTCAATCTGGACATATTTTATTTCTGTTGAGTTGAACATTTTGCTAATGAAATACACTGGACTCTGAACATTATTTTCCTCCCTTATTAAGAAAGCACTGGCTGCCACATCGCTAATGCCTAAATAAAGGAAAAGATGCTCGCCTGGAACGGGTTTTGCCAGAGCTGGGAGTGTTTGGATATGCCTTTTCAAGGACTGGAATGCTTCCTCGCAGTCTGGCGTCCACTCGAACTTGCGGTTGGCCCTCAAGGTTTTGAAGAACGGGAGGGACCTGTCGCTTGCTTTGGAGAGGAAGCGGTTAAGAGCAGCTAGTCGGCCGTTCAGGCATTGGACTTCCTTATGGAAGGTTGGCGACTTCATTTCTTCTATGGCCTTTAGCTTTTTCGGGTTTGCTTCAATGCCCCTTTTGCTGACCATAAAACCCAGGAACTTCCCGGACTTGACTCCAAAGGCGCATTTTGCCGGGTTCAGGCGAACGCTGTGTCTCCTCATGCATTCAAAATCTTCACGGAGGTCGGTGGTATGAGGATTGCCTTTGATGGATTTGACGAGCATATCATCTACGTAGGCCTCCATGTTCCTTCCCAGCATGTCCTGGAACAGTCGGTTCACCATCCGCTGATAAGTTACCCCGGCATTGATGAGACCAAAGGGCATCACCTTGTAGCATAGAATGTCGCCGTCAGCATAGAAAGCAGTGTGGGCCTCGTCATCTGGATGCATTCTGATCTGGTTGTAGCCTGAATAGGCGTCCATGAAGCTCAGCATCTCGTGACCCGAGGTAGCATCGACCAGCTGATCAATTCTCGGAAGGGGATATGAATCTTTGGGGCAAGCCTTGTTTAAGTCGCGGAAGTCGACGCACATCCTCCACTTGCCGTTTGATTTCTTGACCAAAACTGGGTTGGCGACCCAGCTCTGGAATCTTACTTCTCTGTCGAAGTCAGCTTCAATCAACTTGCCGACTTCCTGCCTGATCGCCAAACGCTTATCAGTCCCGAATGATCTTCTCTTTTGGGCGATCGGCTTGATGGAGGGGTCTATCCTGAGCTCATGAGAGATAATATCTGTGCTGATTCCTGGCATGTCGCTCGGCTTCCAGGCGAAGAGCTCTTTGAATTCCTTGAGGAGGGCGGTCATGGCCTCCTTCTGATCCTCTTTCAAGGTGGTCCCAATGCGCACCTTTTTGTCTGGACCATCGATCTCGACCTCCTCCAATTCCTCCATGGGTGCTGGCTGAGCCAAGTCCTCGCGGGGATCGGCCTCTGTCTCGATGGCGAGAGCCTCCCTTTGGTTCTTCCTGCGCAGGCAGTTCACATAACATTGTCGCGAGGACGGCTGATCTCCGAGCACTTATCCAATCCCATTGGGAGTGGGGAACTTCATCTTCTGGTGGACAGTGGAGGCCACAATCTTATTTGGGTTGATCGTGGTCCTCCCTATGATGGCGTTGTAGGATGTAGGTGAATCGACCACCAGGAAAGTGACTGACACCTTAATGCTCTTCCACCCCTCGCCAAATATTACTGGCATGGTTATAGCCCCCCGTTGATAAGTTGTTCTTCCCGCAAACCCGATCAGCGGAAAGTCGACCTCTTCAGGTCGCGTTTGGATTTACCCATCTTTTCAAAGGCGTCCAGAAATAGGATGTCGGTCGAGCTGCCTCCGTCGACCAGAATCCTTGCAACATCACAGCCGTCAATATCTGCCGTAATGACCAGAGCATCGTTGTGGGGCGTGGTGATGTGTGCCAAATCATCTTCAGAGAATGAGATGACAATGTTCTCTTCAGGTCGGGGCCGCTTCCCCAACTGAACTTCCGTAGATATCTGAGTGGCGTAGACCTCTCTAGCGCTTGACCTCTCGCCGCCTGCGCCTAATCCTCCCGCAATCAGATTCACTCTCCTCTTGCTTCCAGAAGGCTCGGCTTGATCTGCAGGGACTGGTGAACGATGCCTCCTGGGGGGCGTTCGACTTCGGTCTCGCCCTGCCACAAATTCCTTCAACATTCCCCCCTGAATCAGCCTCTCTATATCTCGCTTCAGAATCTTGCAATCGTCTGTCTTATGGCCCTTGCACTTATGGTATCTGCAATAGCTCTCGACATCCTTGCCCATGGGTAACCCACCTCGACGAGGCATCGGTGGCCTCGCCAAGGATCTCCTCTCCATCTCGACTAGTACCGCTGAGATCTGCCTATTTAAAGGCGTGAAGTACTCAGGGACCTCTGGATGGCGAGGCGCTGGAAGAGACTCGACTCGGGGCTTACTTTCTTTTCCCTTCTTCTCCTTCTTTACCTCCTTCTTACCATCGCGTCGGGGTTCATGGGTTAGCCTTAGCGAGGTCGTCAGGAGGTTAGCCTCGATGTTTGCGCGTTCAAGGTCTATGAAACCTTTTGCTCTGGATGCTAACTCCTCCAACGTCTCAATCTCCTTCACGTGATAGCTGTTTCGCAGCTTTCTCGAGGCCTTGTTGGCCACATCCAGACCTCTGTAGAATGCTCGAATGATCTCCCCATCCGAGATTCGGCGATCTAATTCTGTGACGTTTTGATGAAAACGCCCGTAGAAGTTGGACAGCGACTCTCCAGGCTGCTGTTTGACCGAGTCAAGGGCGACCACGCTCTTCAGCAACTGGCGCTCGCCCATATATCTCTCCAGGAACTTGCTTCTCAACTCTGCCCAAGTTCCGATTGATCCTGCAGGGAGGCCGAAGAACCAGGACGAAGCCGAACCCGAAAGAGTAGATGGAAATAGCAAAGCCAAATGATTGGGATCGTTTCACTTACCCAGAAGGGAGGCCTCATGCTTGTTGACATGTACGGTGGGATCTCCTCCACCGCTATACTCAGGTATGGCCCGAGCAACCACATCCTTCGGGATTTTGACAGCGACGAGCGCGTCGGTGAAAGGATGAGAGGACTGCTCCTTGAAGGGAGCTATGACTGTCAACTGTCTTTCCTGGAGCCTTTTGTTGAGGAGGTCATCCATCTGATCCACAGTGCAGTACATGGGAGAGGCTCCGGGTGGAGGCGGACCGGAAGGATTGGCAGTATATGCGGCTGCTGGCTCCTTGGTGTGTGCTGGAGGTAGTGAATGTTGACCTGACGTCATCTCCTGATCCTCCTGAGGCGTAGTGGGACCAGGATCTGCCGCTTCTGAAGGTGAAGGCCATGTGGCAGTAGGGCGGTGGTTTTCCTTAGGAGCAGAGGCTTGGCGGCGCGCCCGTCCTAGGATGGCTTCCAGCAAGGAGACCATCTCGGGGGTTAAATTAATATCCTGCCCCGCAATGTGGACTGTCTGCGGTGCAGGGGCTCCGTTTTGATCAGCAGCTGAGGTCGGTCTTGAATCACCGACATGTTCTCGAGCTGTCCGCAGAGGAACAGCATTAACTCCTGCTCGGCTGGCAGGTTCTTCTTGAAGCGGTGAAGCGGCGGCGGAATCAGAGCTATCTGAGGATCGCTCCCTGGTCTGGTTCCGACGGTTGCTTTGGGATCGAGTTCTCATGGCTGAATTGCTCCTTCCCACAGACGGCGCCAAATGTTGGATCGTGAAATCCTGATTGTGTAATCGGAAACGAACTGGGACGCAAAGAAACAGGTTCCTAACAAGGTAACCGGAACTGTTTCTACAAACACGTTCCGAGTAGGTTCCAGTTACAAAATTAAATACAATGTATTAAACTAGGTAGGTTCTGGGAACCCCTAAATTTAGAGGGTACCCGGAACCGCTCACCCCTACCCAATACGCACCTTAATTACTGAATTATATGCTAATGGTTTATAATATTTTCAAGACCCCAAATAAATGAGACGTTGTTAAGGAAAACTTAATTTGTTTGTGCAATAAAAAGGAGCATGTGAGAACAAACTAAGGTTGCTCTGCATGTGACCGTTAACACAAGTCCTGCTCTTCAAGCGATTCTTTCAACCAAAAGTGAGTCCGCCGCGGAATACCTTTTTTTTTTGTGAAAAGTTGCATTTGACTTTTTTCACTATTAGAAAAAGATAAAACATTCAATCCATGATCATTTGATCTCATCGGTTTATTATTACAATCAAAAGCTAACAAAATCTTAGGTTGGGGTAGGGGTTCCAAGGCTCAATTATCAATGCACACACCCAATCCGCTTGTTTATCTATCCAATTATCAATGCACACACCCGATCCTCCCGAGCTCTCCCTGTGGCGCTTCCTTCATCCTTATCGCAGAAAAGTATCCCCTTGTTTTTTTTGTCTCCAGTAGGCATGTGATCTCTGGATGATACAAGATGTTGAGGTCTTTAAGATGTCGAACAGTTGGGGAACACCTAGACCCTAACAATTCCAACAAAATTTACTCATTCACCCTGTGTGCATGTTCTGAGACAGCCACCACACCCCGTGTTTCAGTTTTCTGTTCCTTCTTGTCTACTTTGGTTTTCCTCCTTCCTAGTGTTCATCGTACCCTTTTTGGCCTTGGTCACATCTTTCTTCCTCTGAGGCCTACCTCTCATTTTTCTTTCCTTCCGCACACCACTCGTAGTACTTGTTGGATCGTGAAATCCTGAATGCTGATCTGGCAGTGAATTGAGTGCCAGACAAGGTTGGGATGACGCTTCAGCTCCGACTCCGGTGAACCTGCAAGTAGGGGAGCGCAACAGAGGGGGTGCCTCTGGGTCCCTCTCCGATGCTTAAATGAGTATGTGTGTGTATAAAACTCAAAACGTAAAGAACGTATGTAAAGCAAGGGTATTTATAGGGTAAGAGAGATAGAACCGTATATGGCAGCTGAATATCTTAGTGTATATTGTATTGCCGAAGATTCGGATCGTCAGTTACTGCGAGATATTGCAGTTACCAAATCTAATCCTTAGTGAATATGCGACCGAGATATGCGGGATATCGTGGCCACTTCCTTATTAACGGTTTTGTGGGACCAGAGGAGAGAGGCAAGGCTTTCTTCGGGGCGAGCACTCCCATGTCGAGCAGTGGAAGGTCGCGACCTGGTAGAGAATGGCGAGCAGTCCGAGAGCCTTTGGCGTCCCTATAGACTTTGGGCTCGATTCTGGATTACTCGATGGTGGGCCAAGTTTGGCTTGTACTTTGGCCGATCCGGTTCGGATGTCATGGGTTTACCCCCTCTATAGTTATTGGGCCTTCGAGGCCTTTTCTTACTGGGCTGTCACTATCGATACCCAACAGTACTCAGTTTCTGATTTGTGAAAACCAACTTCTTCTTCTTCCTTTCACCACTTCACACTCTGCCTTTTTAAAGACATTGCTGGAAGTATAAGGTTGATTCCGATTACTTTAAGGGTTGGGGCTAGGGGATTCGGTCAGTTCCTCTGGGTTCATTGATTTGTATAGGGATAGATATGTTGGTAAATGGTTCGATTATGGACAGGTTTATGGGTGTGCTCGCGACTTGTATATGGTTCGGCCAGTTCGACAATGGGGTTAATGGGTGGGAAAGGTGATTGTTCATCCAATCGCTTGAGACTTGGCTCCTAGGTTTCTGGATAAGGGATTGTTGTATAATGGCTGATAGAAGTATGATCGGGTTTGCTTTGTTTTCGTATATGGTTTCATTCACCTTCCTTCCTCTCGTGGGCACTGTCTCTTTGATTCATCTTGTCGGGTCTCAGGGGATATCTCTTCTACAATAATCTGCATAGGGGCTTCCTCATTCTACAAGTTTCTATTATTTAGGTATGCCATCTCTTCATCAATTCCACATTCTTGGGGCCTTTTATGCCCTTCTATCCCGCGGATTGTTTCACATCCACCCCTATCCCCTCCTCTTTCGTTTTATGGCCTCTTTTCCTTAACTTGTTTCATAATCTCGAAGAAAGACTTTCTGCGGGGCCGATTCTTTGGTGGTGATCCCTTACTCCCCTCCGTCCTTGGCTCCCACACGTGGTTTGCCTTGTTCTCCTTCCATTCAAGCAGGGACCATACATAGGATACCCTGGCTTCTCCTCAAACATCTGAACCTCTCCTTTGCACCCTTGCATGGTGTGTCCAAGCATGCCACATCCATATCGGAAGACTGATAACTAATCGATGCACCCTTTCATACTTAATCGATGCCTAGTTTGCTTTCCCTTTTGAATTGGTCCGCCAAAAACGGCTGATTTGCAGCCACTTCCGCCTTGATTCTCATATTGTTTGCAATCATTTTCTAAGGTTCCTTCTCCGTTTAAATAAAAATTTCAATCTTGTTCCCAATCTTCTCCGCATTAGCTTGATTAAATTTCTCCAGACCTACGACATGTACCTGTACCCATAACTAGACCATTAAGAATTCTATTTTGGTCAATCCAACACTCGGCGCCCACTTATTTATGCTTAGACAATGTCCTTGTACCGACCATGGGTCCATGTCAAAAATCTATTCTCGGGTCTATTCATTATCAAACTTATACAGCATCACCCTATCAGTGACTTCCTTGATTCGGATCGTACCAAAATTTTCCCAAGCTTTCTGTAACACACTTATAATCGTTGATGCCTTGACATATTTCCAAGCGGTAATCATTCCTACATATCCGTCCTTTTCTTTCGAGCTAGGGTTTGATTGCAAGTACAAACTGGTTTTACCGAGTGTCTTTCGTCCGCCGAGGTTGACGTCACTCATAATTCGTAGTCTAGGTACTCTAACCGTGGTCGCTTCCTCCTGCAAGTACAAGTAAAAAAAAATTAGGTTCTCACACAAAGATTAGAAACATGCATACGAGATGTGGCCGCCAGCTCCGATCAGTGTCACGACGACTTTCCCCTTCTGCAGCACGATGATCCTTCTTCTGTAGGCAAAATATCCTTGACATCATTTAACGAAAATACAGCAAAGTCGGCACCTTTACGTAAACACAACACTCCAAACTCAGGACGGTTCTTCATGCACGCGTGCAGAAGCTAATGCTCGTTGATCATATTAGATATCAGCAAGCCCCATTGGAAACTCTCCATGCAATTCATCAGTCAGTGTGGTTCCCTTCGAAGAGTGTCTTCTAAAGGTGGAGACTTTCTTCATTTCGACAACGCTCTCCTTTCCTCGTTCTTCCATTCCAGGTTTCACGCAAAGCTTGGCGATCTCTAGAAGGGATCCAGCAGTCGGTCGACACTAGCAAAGGTTCGACATGATCTCATCGCAAAAAATCTCTCACCAAAACCCTAGGAGAGCAAACTAATTTTATTACGTTTTTTGAGTTTTGCAATGGAATTCGATTGATTAAAATGACATCATTTTCTGTGTTGATCAAAAGTGGAATTATTTTCTTTTAAATAACAAATATTTCATAATTAAATATTCTTGGATCGCGGTAGTTGGACTCGCCTTTGGTCGGTTCCTTCAAAGCGGCTTCCTAGCTGCACCGGTGACCTGTACTGACAGAAATACTGGGTTGTTCCCGTTGTTTCCCATCTAATGATAAAGTCAGTCAGAGGTTCATTTTTTGTGAGGGAGTAAATGCAGTGCAAAGGGCTGGTGGGAGAGAGTAAATGTTGATTAATGTAATTATGAGGTAGGTAAGGGGTATTTATAGCCCCTTACATGGGACCATGGTCAGGTCAGACATTACCATGGTCATCCGAGCACTCTTGGGTGAGGGAACCGTGGTAAGAGGGGTAATGATGAGCAATAGGACATATACTCTATGGTAGGGTGTCCTTTCTGTCAGCCCTGTTATTTTCATGCGATAAATAGTTGAAATAGACTATAGGGGCGCCGTATTGTAGGCTAGGGTATTCATTGGGTGTTCTAACACTCATTTATACCTAGTCTTTTCTTGTCACCTGACTAAGAGTGGTAAAGGCGTTTGGCGGATCCTTATCTAAATGGCAACGCCCATGGATCCTCCCAAGAATGATGCCTATACTCAACATAGAACGCTGCTCTCATACTATCTGAGTCAAGATACAAACAAACTTGGGTCGAGCTTAAGAATACCCAGGCCTATGCCTTAGGCTCATAACCCATTATTTGTCCGCGAAGCCCAGGATAAGCATCGTTTATCTGGGGATTATAACATTTTCCAAGCGAGCCGAAATCTTTTCAATTTTAAACGAGATTGTATCCTTAAGGAGAAGCCTTTCTCAAAGCTTATATATTCATCCTGACCAGGCGTGCTATCAAAAGGGAGACACCCCTTTTCCTCTTCCCTCGGCAGACTCCCACGTGTCATTCATACAGTACACTAACCTCACACTCTCATGATTAGTTTTTTGAATTTACAAAAAATTGAGCTGAATTTTTGGTGGGATCTTCTGGAAGTTTCCGGAATAGAGTAGACTATTCAGCTGTAGAGGGGTAGTTTCGTAATTTGGGGCCCATAGAACCTAGGCTAGGTGACCTTTCGGGGCCCCTCTATACATACCCCATCTCTCCTCCTTTTGTCATTTTGGTATTTTATCCCAAATATCTAGAGCTTTCTCTCTCTAAACGTTCTTCCTTCTCTCTCGAATTCTGGTCAAGCTTCGATTGCTTTTCCTGCTTTCTGAATGCTTTCGCCAATTTTTGTGTAGTCTTTGCTCCCATTTATGAACGCATTTTCCTAATTCCAACATCATAGCTTAGTGATTTAACCTTACCCTCAACGCTCACCATCTTCGGTTCATTCAATCAGTTAGGAAAATGGCCTCCAACTCCAACATGGGTAATCACATTTTTCTTCCTAAAGCATTTTTTGATTTAAAATCCAACCTCATTTCTCGTTCCATTTTTGAAAAAGCGGTGGTTGCGGCGGGAATGAACTACGCTCATGCCCTAGGGTTTCCCATCCCAGACGATGCGGATCCTAAAAATCCTTACCCCATGTGTCTTCCTAAAGAGGGCAAGGAGACCATATTTCCGCTTCAAATTGATGTGGGGCTAAGGTTCCCCTTTTGCTCGTACTTAGCTTAAATGTGTCGCGTTCTTGCCTTTCTCACACCCAACTCTCGCCCAATGCTATTCGCACTTGTTGGGTTTTAGGGTACTGTGTCACCTCTGTGGGTGGCATTATTCTTTAAATCTTTTTCGTTGCTTTTACCACCTTGATTTAAATCACCTCAGGGGTTTTCTTTTCATCACCCAAGCGCTCCTCCCCTTCAAATATTAGCGCGGAGATTCTTCCCGTCCCTTAGTCAAGAGTTTTAGAACTAAGAGCTCCGCGTGGAAGATTGCATACTTCTTCTTTAAGGTAGGCGTACCCTGGGGCCTAGGGTCGGCGAAGAGGGGCAAGGATCCTTGCCCAGGCGTCGAAGACCTTTCTTCCCATGACATGGAATCCTTAAAGGCCATACACCTGGAACACCAGGCAAGCACTGCCCAATACGTATCCAAAGACACGAGTTAGTCATATATAGAGAAAGTTGGTGTTACCCTAGTTAAGCGTTGCGTCCTGCCAGTTATCCTAGTAATAACTCACTTTTTTATTTTTGAAGAAAGCGATTTTGCTAATATTTCAAATTTCTTAGGGCTTAACAAGGGTGATCCGTAGAAAAAGGCGCCCCAGAAAAATAAGGGTGACACCCCTGAGACGTCTAGGAAGAGGAAACAACACTCTTCTACCAGGTGAGAGAAGAAGGTGGTCACAGTTGAGGAAACTCTTAACCCCCTTAAGGATCCTTCCGTGATCTTCAGCGACGACACCAATGAGGTTGTCACCGCCTCTGAAAGTGTGGTTCCTAAATCTTTTTACGCCAATAGCAGTGTTCTTAATTAATTGAAACTCTTAGCACTAACAATTTATTAATTGAGAGAAATTATTGAAAAAACATCTATTAAACAAAGGTAATTGAAGCTATTTGAAATTAAAATTTCACACATATGCACACACGCACAACTATATATATATATATATATAAGATAATAAATATATTATACATTAAATATATTTTTTGAATATCTGTATTTATTAATTGTGATATTGTGTGTTAATTTAAAATATGTTTTTTATTTTGTCATAACAGTAATAATTTTATTTTTTTACATGTGACTTTTCTGTTTGAAATTTTAGATGTTATTTAGTTTTTTTTTCTTCTAAAAATTAATGTTTTATTATGTTTTTATGGTTAAGTTCACCATAATTTGTGATCTAGTTATCATTTTGGATATATATAATTAAATGGGTTAATGATTCAAGGTCTGGTTCAAATCAGGGGATTGCATGGAGGAATCGTCTCTCTGGAGTTTCTAATTCAGGTAGCAGACACTCAGGTGGAACCTCAGAAACTGCGTTGAAGAGTTCTGCCATTGATGACAGACCGAGTTGTTTCAGGTACCCTCGAGGAAACGGCGTGGGCGTTCCTTTGCCACCAGGAAATAAAGGACCCCCAATTGAGGTGAGCTTAATTTATCCATGAAATTTAATTCACAAGTTTTTTCCCCGAAAACTTCTTCGGTTCAAGCTGACAGTGTAGTTTATAGTTAATATCAAAATTTTGTTTTTCTTCGTCTTCCCTGACAGGTCGGGAAAGGAAGAGTGCTTATCGAAGGTGACAGAGTGGCACTGTTGGACATAAGGGCATTTTAGTCTTTAAAATTTAAGTCAAGTCACGTGCTAGACACATGTCAGTTTACCGTCTGAAATAAACGGACCTAGGACGGAAATGGGGAATTTTTGATTTCGTCCAAAAATTAGGACTAAAATTTCAAATTTTAAACTTTAAGGGGGATTCTTAAATTTCGACCAAACTTTAGGAGGGCACTTTGACCATTAACCCTAATTAAATATATTGGTATTTTTTCGGGCAAAAAATATGTATAGATATTCATTATGCATTTATTTATAAAACGTTCTCTAATTGTTTAATTTTTAAAGTATTATATATATATAATAAAAAAATCTGATAAAGATTAATAATATGAAGTTAATGCATGCTATTCAACTTAGTGTTTATGTTACTTATTATTATCGTTCGTTTATCACGAATATTAAATTGAATATACGTGTTTCAATAGTTGTAATCACTCTACTTTGATAGTAACTACGATATTGTCTGCCCAGTATGAACGTATAAAATAGATGTATCTTTAAAAAAATATTTATGATAATTATAATTTTAGTTCAGATGATAAATTTTAAACATACTTATAATTAGATTTGTTTAATTTATTATTTTTAATTAAAAATTAATAAAATCCTAATGCATCAATTTTTAATTACAACTTTAAAACCTACAAATATAGATTTGTGAATAAAATGTACTAAAAATCCATAATTATATATAGATATTTTTAATAAAAAAATGTAGAAAACTAAGCTTGAAAAAAAAATTATTGAATAATTGTTTTGTAATAAATATTATAAAATGAAACGGTTTTTAAGGTTCAATGTGATGCTTTGGAGTAATTTGAAAGTGTCCACGTGTACAAAAATATGATGTCAGATATGTAATTGTATCATACAATCTAGGTGGACCAATAGAACTTATTAAAAAAAATTAATTTTCTTACTTGTTAATATTATATATATCTTAGCCAAATTAATATATATATATATATCGATTATTATTTCATTATTATTGAGATGGGAGGTTCCGTGTCAGCAATACGCCACGTGTCCATTGGAATGGCAGTCCTAAATATTTTACGTCGTCTACAGGCTACCCTAATGATTCGATTCCACACTCAGACATCAGCCGGACACTTCATTTCATATGCATGAATGAATGAATACGGAGAGGCAACCAAAACACAAACGAACACTTCTTCTCTCCCTACACTCTAGCTAAGCTGTATCTGCCGTTCTAGTCTGTCAATCCCCCCTCTCCCAAACCAACCACGGCGGCCCTAGCTGAACGAACCATGACGCAATGCGCCGATTCTTCTCATAAACTCACGCCTCTTCTGTCCCCGTCACTTTCTTCTTGATCCATCCTCCAGTCTGGGTCTCATCTGCCGTCGCAGGAACTGATCTCCAGGTGAGTTATTTGATGGTCACGGACTGTTCTTGATCTTGATGACGAACCTACCTAACCTACTTGCGTGGAAATTAACTGCTGAACCATGCGTCAGAGGCCACATGCATACAATGTGGTAAACTAATATCGTAATTGCTTTGGATCACGATTTGTCGTTGAAATAAGTGAATATTGCTCTGATTTCGGTTGCCGCCATAAAATTTTGTTCGAGACGATGTTGCCATTGACGTGATTTCATACGTGAGCTGAGGATTTCGTCTCTCGCTTTCCTCGGGAGAAAACAGAATAGAACGCATGCGATTAGGTGTTAATGGAAAAAGATGCCGAAAACCTTTTCGACTTCTTTGGCGGCAACTGTTCTATGATGAATTTGATAATTATGATTTTTAGAACTTACATTTGTGGACATTGCATTCTATTTTTTACTACATACTTTCAATTGAATCGATGTGTCCCTACTCGATTTTTTTGGGATCACTGATATGGACAGAGTGGGTTTTTATTGCATTTGATCATATGTCTGTATCAGTGCTGAAAACTCCGTTCTTTGAGCATTAATTTGATTTAGTTTTCTGTTCTGAAACAGATATAACATTCTAGAGCTTTAGTACTATTGATAATAGTGACAGTTCTTGTTATCCCAATTCATATGGTCTATTTTCATGCAGAAGCTTCAAGACCGATCCGATCCTGGGTTAGTTGCTGTTTAACTGTTACTAGGATCTGTGAGCATGTCGCATAATCTCTCTGTGAATGTTACCAATGAGAAGGGAACTGCTGCTGAGAATGGCAATGTAAGAGAACCAGGTAGTAACCTCTGCAGTCTGGTTGACTCTGAGGAATTTGATTTCTCAAGATTACTGGACCGACCGACGAGACCTTTGAATATGGAGAGGCAGAGATCATGTGATGAATCCATAATAAGTGAACTCTCAGGATTCTCACCTCGTCAGGCTCTTAGGAACTGTGATGCTTTTTCCAGAATGATGGACCACTCTGACTACGTGTTTTCCCCTACCAAGCGATCAGCCATCAACACCCCAAGGGCCGAGAATGGTTTTGAGACTCATCCAATGGTTGCGGAGGCTTGGGACGCACTGAGAAGATCTCTGGTTCATTTTCGTGGTCGCCCTGTCGGGACAATTGCTGCACTTGATAATTCTGATGAGAAGCTCAACTATGATCAGGTATTGCAACTTCACCATGCCCATAAGCTGTTTTCAGTATACTAATAATGGATGAGTGGCAAACGACATCTTAATTCGATCATTCCATTCCATTCATGTTTTTCTTTGTTGTATTGAAGTTACTTCTAGGTTTCTTTTCCTAACTAAACATTAAGGCTTAATTACTCCCACTAGAGCTCTCATAATATTTTACTTGTCTCATCAGGTGTTTCTGAGAGATTTTATTCCAAGTGCATTAGCATTTCTGATGAATGGAGAACCAGAAATAGTCAAAAACTTTATACTGAAGACACTTCGCTTACAGTCATGGGAGAAGAAGATTGACAGGTTCCAACTTGGTGAAGGTGTCATGCCAGCTAGTTTTAAAGTACTCCATGACCCTGTCAGAAACTATGAAACTTTGATAGCAGATTTTGGTGAGAGTGCAATAGGGCGTGTAGCGCCTGTTGACTCAGGCTTTTGGTGGATCATTCTGCTTCGCGCATACACTAAGTCCACTGGGGATCAGTCCTTGGCTGAACTTCCTGAATGCCAGAAGGGTATGCGCTTAATTCTGAGCTTGTGCCTCTCAGAGGGCTTTGATACATTCCCGACCCTGCTCTGTGCTGATGGATGCTGCATGATTGATCGAAGAATGGTGAGTTGATGTTTGAATCAATGAATGCACCAACTTCCTTTCACTATTTTGATAGTTAGGATTTGTTATAGAGTTAACATATTTTGGCAAAAATCTTAGTTTTTGGTAAAATTGGGTTTTGGTGGGCGTAGTCACTTTTAATAGTTGATTTAACTGTGTTTTCTTTCCATCACCACCAGGGTGTTTATGGCTATCCAATTGAAATACAAGCTCTCTTCTTCATGGCACTGAGGTGTGCTCTCCTTCTCCTAAAGCAAGATGTGGAGGGCAAAGAATTTATCGAGCGAATAGTGAAGCGTCTCCATGCCCTGAGCTTTCACATGAGAAGTTACTTCTGGATCGATTTAAAACAACTCAATGACATCTACCGCTACAAGACAGAGGAGTACTCGCACACTGCAGTCAACAAGTTCAACGTGATGCCTGATTCTCTTCCTGAGTGGGTGTTCGACTTCATGCCAACCCGTGGTGGGTATTTTGTGGGCAATGTTAGCCCAGCCAGGATGGATTTCCGTTGGTTTTGTTTAGGAAATTGTATAGCCATTCTGTCGTCACTGGCCACACCTGAACAGTCTACTGCTATCATGGATTTGATAGAATCGAGGTGGGAGGAGTTGGTTGGGGAGATGCCAATGAAAGTGTGCTATCCTGCTATTGAGAACCACGAGTGGCGGATTGTGACAGGGTGTGATCCAAAGAATACTCGATGGAGCTACCACAATGGAGGGTCGTGGCCAGGTAAAAAAAATGCATGCTGTGTGTTACTATTATTGATTTTGTATTTAGAAATTTTGTCTTCTGATTATACATAATGATCTGTTGTGTTGTGGTGAATTCTGCTCTCACTCAAGTGGTACTAATTGATTAATTAACATGGTGGACATGCAGTGCTTTTGTGGCTGCTGACTGCTGCATGCATAAAGACGGGACGGCCCCAGATAGCGAGAAGAGCCATAGAACTTGCAGAGACGAGGCTTCTGAAGGACAACTGGCCAGAGTACTATGATGGAAAGATGGGACGTTACATTGGGAAACAGGCTAGGAAATTCCAGACATGGTCCATTGCTGGTTATCTGGTGGCCAAGATGATGTTGGAAGACCCTTCACATCTGGGCATGATCTCAATTGAGGAAGACAAGCAGATGAAGCCAGTCATGAAGCGCTCCAATTCTTGGACAGTATAAAACACTTCTTTTTCCAATGGTTAGGGTTAGGGATAGCTTTGAATGAATGAATGATGCAACTATGCGATTCCCTCCGATAATATAGATTGTCTTCTTCTTTCCAGATTGATGTTGTGTTTCAAATTTATTAGTTGGAACTGCTATGCTACAAAAATAGGGAACAAGTCTTTGAACCAATTGTCTGTCTCTGATTTAGGTTGGTACAGTCGTCGGCCACCGATGCAATTAGGTTCAATTTACTCATATTGGATCTTTATTCTAAAATATTATAGAGAAAATTGGAGAAAATTTTATACAAATAATTATTTTTTTTAAAAAAGCATAGGGATCGATTTTTTATTTTAAAATATTTTTTTTCTTTGTGAAAAATATTTTTTTTCTGTTTTTTGAATGAATGTATAATTTCAATAGTTAGGTTTTAGAATAAAACAAAACTAGGTGACTAAAGGATAAAGTAAGAATTATCTTAAATTATAGAGAAATTCTATTAGCAGAGCATCGATTACTTTGTACTGATAATTTTTGTTGAAAATTTAAAATATCATAATAACCTTTTACATATTTGCTCTTAGTAATTTTAAGAAAATAAATTATCAAAGTAACCTCATATTTTTGTAGTTACCAAACTTTAGTTTAAAATTGTGAAAACATTATAATTCTAGCAAGTCGTGTCAGAGCCAACACCGCCTCCCTAAGCGCCCCTCCTCTTTCTTGTCGGTTGACATTGTTTTCTATGATTTTTCTAATCAATGTAAGTTATTCTACTCATTGAAATACGTTTTTGGTGGAATTGGTACCCAATTTTACCAATCTCATCTTAAAATCGACTATTATTGGTATGAACTCTAGATTGAGGATCTAAACCTTATTCGATGGTGGGAGAAGTTTTCAATTTTCTCATGCTGAATTAGCAAGCCTTGTCGATTTTGATAGTGCAATCATCCAACTACTGAGGATTCCCTTGGATGGAATCGACAATGACTCGTTGAATATATCTAGGGCTGTCAATGGTTAGGGTATGATACGTGTACGTCAAATACCATAACCATAACAATTACGGGTACAATTTTCAATACCATAACTGTGGTTATTAACCACGGTTTTAACCGTATACTCATATTTATTATCAGACGTGAAATGTAATGAAACATTATAAATGTTATCTTAATAAATACATAAAGTTATGTCACAAACAACAAAAATATTCAACATAAACAACATTCAAAATTAACACTAATACCATTAAACATTTAAATCATTCAATTACAGTTCTCCCTTAAATTATAGATTCGTAAAATCTAAAAGTAATAATCATACTTCTATTATTAGTATTTATTAATATATTAATATTAAATTATCATTGTATTTATATAATAACCATGGGTATGACTAAAATACCATAGGCATAACCATTACGAGCATAAAATTCATCACCATAACCGCACTGCACCATAATGCATGGTACAATTAACCATATTAAAAAATAACAGTTATAACTATGGTTTTGGTTTTTTCACCGCACTATTGCTGACCTTAATTATATCATGGTAAACTTTGGATATTTTTCTGTCTCAGTTAATTTGTATCCAATTTATTTGGCTTTTGTAAAGTTTACAAATAGTTGTTTCAGTAATTAATATTTGATCCAAATTAAATTTGAGGTTCATCTGATTTTTTTTGCGTAATTCTTTTTATTTTGATTTCTAAATACATTTTACTAGTTAACACTACAAGAAACGTGTTCAACAGCCCCGAAGATGATTTGTTGTCACATGGAAGTTCTGGTTAAACATATTCTACAGATACGAAAAATCTTACGTAGTAGTAGACTATTTTTAGTTTCGTCAAAATTACCATAGCTGAAACCTCGTTATAGTCATTATGTTTGCCGCAACAATTTGTCTAAACCCCGAAAAAACTTGTGTCAAGTAGTTATCCGAAGTTAATACTTATAATCAGTAACAACCTAATGTGTTCAAGCTAAAACTTGGTTTTAGTAACAACATATGTTGATGCAATTTATGTGTTAATTGTGGCAACGATAAATTATAGGTGATACTACATTTGTCGTTACTAAATCGGATACAAACATGTTAAACTGTTCATTACATAATTGGTTTTACCATAAATTCAAATAGTTGAACAAGTTCATTCCCTAGTCATTCTAATACCCTCCCCGATAATGCAATAAACCGTGAAAAGAAGGTCATTTCGATACAAATATATACCACAATAAGGATTTACTAAACATTTTCTGCAACATTTTCAGCTGGTTCTCCTGTGTGGTTCAGCAGTTCGTAAGTCTGCATAATCGCGACTCGATCCAAATTGTAGAGGTAAACTCTTCTTTTTGTGTTTTTGTTCTTCGGCTAAGTGCCGAATTATTTGGGTTTCAGCTTCTGCAAGTTCAATTACCATCGAGGTTACAAAATTCCATACTTGAACATGAGAAATGTTGGAGCCGATTTGTTAAGAGTCGTTAGTTATTTCAGTTACAATATTTGAACACCTTACCTGATGTAAGCTAAGATCAGTTGTGGACGTGCTTAAGTGTTATGTATTATGATAAGTTTATGAGATCACATCGTAGCTTGCTTGGCTTCCAAGTATCTTCTTGAGTCTTCTACATGCTTCTATTGTCTTCATGAGTAGTCTAGACTAGCTATTGTAATTTGCATCTTAGTTTCTTAGATTAGGATATAAATACATGTATCTAATCTTGTAAACTTAACTACTCAATTTAGTAAAAGAAGTATACTCTGCCCTGATTCTGCTTTAACAGAATTCTGGTTTCTTTCTTCTCAAGTTTCTTATCTTCTTCCTCAAGCAATCCAATTCTTCAAGTTCTTCCATCCAATCTTAGTTCAAATCTACTAATATGGTATCAGAGCTGCAAGAATTTGGTGATTTCAACAACTGATTCATCCTCAAGCCGTGTCATTTGCATTCAAATCTCAAAATTCGGTTCGAGTTCCCTGTCGACTTCTGCAATGAACGATTTGTTGCCTCCAGCGTTCTCGAACAAGAGAGTTTGTTTGCTCACTGGAGATGAAAACTTCCAGTCTTGGAAACAACATGTACTTATTGTTGTTCGTGGATTTAATCTAGAATCTCATCTTTATGGTGTTCGAGATATTCTAATGCATATAGTAACTGAGAATGGTGAAAACTTAGCGAATCCTGCTTCGTGGAAGTGCCTTAGCAAGATATTCCACATATTAACAACGTGATAGTGCCTTAGCTTCGTGGCTATTAGTCTCAATCTGTCCTCAGGTCAATAGGTACTTGTTAGGTTGCATGACTGTTGGTGCAATATGGTCTAAGTTGCATCAAATGTTTTCATCATTATCAACTACTAGTGTTATGAGTCTTTATGCCAGATTGAAGACTAGAAAGTGGAACACAGTCTGTTCATGATTACCTAACTGATATACAGCCTACTTGTGATAGTCTTGCAAGTTGTGGTCATCCAATAGATGAGATGCAACAGATTTCAATAATTCTTGATGCATTGAAATGACAATATAGTTGTTGTGATTCACGCAAGTAGGAATCCATATGATTTGGCATATGTTAGTTCGGTGTTACTGGATGCTGAAACGAGAAATCGTGATCAGCTGTTTGATCTTGTGTTAATGCCTCAAGCTATGGTTCATAGCTCTGAAGATTTCTCCAAAACTTCAACATCAAACAGATAAAACACAACAACTCCTGATAGTCAAAATCGGTCTTCAATTGTTCAGAATAAATATGTTCCTTCCCAACTCAAAATACTCCTCCGGTGTTTGATCATGGAAGAGGAACTGGTGGAAGAGGTAGAGGAGGTAACAGGCCACAATGACAACTGTGTGGCAAAGTTGGTCACTTAGTAAACATGTGATACAAACGGTTTGATGTGAACTTCCATGGGATCAACTCTTCAAATGGTCCAAATGGTCCAAATGGTCAGATGTCTGCAAACGTTTGTCAGAATTCTTGGAATGATTGGAACGAAACTCCAAATCAGTCTATAGTCTCCCTACAACATTATTCTTCCAATAGTCTTCATAATCCTACACACATTTTACTTCTGCTCCTGTTAATTCAGCTGTCTTTCTCCCTATAGCTCCACCTATTGGACAATATCCTTTCATGTTTCCATATGCGTTTCCAGATATATATATATATAAATCCAAACCCTACCCTGCCTACTCTTTCCACTGGTGCTGTTCCTTTAGTCGATCCAGATCAAAGTCACAATCCACAACTGAAGTTTGTAGATCTTCCTCATCCTCAACAGGTTCGTGCATATCAGGTTTGGTACCCTAATTCCAGGGCTTCAAATCATCTCACAAATGGCCAACCTGCAGAAGCTGAACCATACAAAGGAGCATGTACGATTCAAGTTGGTAATGGCAACCATTTATCTATCTCTCATATTGGTACTTCTGTTATAAACACAAATACTAAGTCTTTGTTTCTTAACAATTTACTCTACACTCCTGGAATTACTAAGAACTTAGTTTATGTTTCTCAGTTTTCCAGGGATAACATTGTGTATTTTGAGTTTCATCCTACCTATTGTGTCATCTGTGATTCAGCTACTCATGAGGCTTTATACAAGTTAGGTTTTCATAGTAATAGTTCATCTAGATCTACTAATAAGCCTACTTCTGCTGTTGGTGTATGTCACAATGTTAATGTTGTTGAAACTTCTATTTTGTGGCATCAAAGACTAGGCCATGCTTCATGTAAAATCTTGACATCTGTATTCAAACATTTTGATATGAAATGTTTTTCCTCCTATGGTTTATGCTCTGCTTGTTCTGTTGGTAAAAGCATTCGTCTCCCTTTTTCTAGTTCGACAACTCAATATACTAAACCTCTTCTACTAGTTGAGGTTGATCTATTGCGTTTGACTCCTGTTGCGTCCAATGGAAAGAAATTTTACACGAGTATAGTAGATGTTTACTCACGCTATACATGTATATATTTCTTAGATAAAAGATATGCTACACCTTTTTTCATTCAGTTGCATACCTTGGCTGAAAGGCAGTTATTTTGTTCATTACAATCGGTTCAAACTGATAGGGGAAGAGAGTTTAAACCACTCTCATCTTATTTTGCTCAACATGGTATTGTTCATAGGATAACTTGTCTATATACCTCTGTAAAAATGGAATTGTCGAAAGAAAGCATATACATATTGTGGAAATGGCACTAACTCTTATGTATCAAGCAAGTTTGCCTATGTAGTATTGGAGTGATTCATTTTTCACAATTATGTTCTTAATCAATAGGCTTCCCACTCAGGTACTTTCCAACATCTCCCCTCATGAGAAGCTTTTTGGTATGGTTCCTGGCTATTCTATACTTACAACTTTTGATTGTCTATGCTTTCCTTTCACGCGTCCGTTTAACAAACACAAAATGCATTTTTGTTCTACTCCTTGTGTATTTCTTGGGTATTGTTCTCAACAACGTGGTTATAAATGTTTGGATTGTGACGGGAGAATTTATCTTTCTAGAAATGTTCGTTTCCATGAGAATGTGTTTCCATTTGCTAATCAGAATGGAAAGTTTATAATGTCTTCTCCACTGAAAAATACATATACTAGTACTCCTTTTTTTTCTTTCCTTTTGGGTGTGTCAACACACCTACTGATTCATCTGTTGTTCCCTGCAATATATCTCCTACATGTTCTGTTCATACTTCTTCAATAGGCTTCCCACCAATATATCTCCCTGCACTATATTTCATGGTGTGTTATTTCAAGCTCCTTCTGTTCCATCAAATGAAGTTACTCTTGTTTCCTATGCAGAAGCAGATTGGGGAAGTGATACTACAGATAGGAAGTCTATTTCTGGTCACTTTCTTCTTCTTAACGGTAATCCAATTGTGAGGAGTTCCAAAAAGCAACCAGTCATCTCAAAATCATCTACTGAAGATGAATATAGAGCAATAGCCAATGTTATATGTAAGATCCTTTGGGTGACATCTCTACTTCAAGAACTTGAGGTTTATCTTTCTTCTATTCCAGTGTTTTGGTGTGATAATACCAGTGATATAAGTCTAAATAAAAATCCCATACATCATTCTAAGATGAAACATGTTCAAATTGATCTTAGTTTTGTTCGTGAAAAAGGCAGTAATGGTCAGGTGCTTGTTAACTTTGTGCCTTCTGATGATCAGTTTGCTGATATTCTTACAAAACCTCTCACTGAAAAGTTATTTGTTCCTCTTCGTCAAAAGCTGGATGTGTATTCTCTTGAAGAGGTTGAGGCTCTATCCAAATGTCTAACAGAGGGTGTTTAAGCTGATACTTGTTGTCTGGTTGTTCTCTTTCTTTCTGATCCTAGTATGTATCTTATTCATTGATGACTTTGGTTTGCTCTTCTGTATACTCTGTTTGAAGGTTTCTCTTGTATTGTTATATTATGTTCTAGTTGTTTAGATTTGTATTCTTGCACTGTCATTATTTTATCAAAATTGTTGACCATTAGCTTCAATGCTTTTCTCTCCTTTGGTTCTATTTGTAAAACATTATTTCAACAGCTTGATGTTGATTGTTTTCTCTAAGTTTTACCTTCGATTATGATCTTATGTGTCTTCCTTTGTATGTTGTCTTTGTGATCATATATTGGTGAATGTTTCTTAATCTATCCTCATTGATCTCAGCTTGATTTTGAGTCATCTGTGGGAATATTTCTGACAGTTCATGGGGTTTGATTTCAAAAATAACCAATGAAGAAGACAACGTTGAAGATACTTCTTCTTTGGCTTGAGAAAGAAAATATGAAGGCTAAAACCTTCCAATCCCAATGAAAATATGCAGGCTCAAACCTTCCAATCCCAATGAAAAGATGAAGGTTCAAACTTTCCTGTCATTAATTTGAAGAAGAAAAAAAACAAGAAAAGGAAAAGAAAGCAATTCATCATTGAATGAATGAAAAGAGTGTTAAAAAGAAAAACGTGAATTGGTTCATGGGTGACTCTAGTTCAAGTTTTGATGTTTATCATGAGGTTTTAGAAGTTGTTTTCACATATATATCTCACAAAGTTGAAACTAACAATTGTGATGATTTTGATTAGTGGAAACTTGAGTATTGATCAACTCTTTCTGTTTGAGTTTGTTTTATGATTTTGGGTACCTTTGGTGTTGAACTGTGAAGGAGTCATATGATCATATGTTTTGAACTATGATGAGATGATGAAGAACAGGAAAGATGAACTCAAGATTAGAGTATGGTCAAGACAATTCTATCTGAGGTTCAAATTTCAAACTCTTTTTGAACAAGCATACAGGTGATGAAAAGGAGACAATCAAGCAAGATCAAGCAAGCATACTCAAGAAGTATCTTGGATAAGGAATGGTAGGGATTATGATAAGTATATGAGATCAGATCGTAGCTTGCTTGGCTTCCAAGTATCTTATTGAGTCTTCTACATGCTTCTAGTGTCTTCATGAGTAGTCTAGACTAGCTATTGTAATTTGCATCTTAGTTTCTTAGATTAGGATATAAATACATGTATCTCATCTTGTAAACTTAACTACTCAATTTAGTAAAAGAAGTATACTCTGCCCCGATTCTGTTTTAACAGAATTCTGGTTTCTTTCTTCTCAAGTTTCTTATCTTTTTCCTCAAGCAATCAAATTCTTCAAGTTCTTCCATCCAATCTTAGTTCAAATCGACTAATATTAAGGAGGCTCAATACAGCAGATGGAAGAGGATGAGGCATCTGAAGGACCCTGTTATGGGACTCCTGGATGCGAATACCTAACTTCCAAATATACTGACTGTTATTGGAAACTCTGTTTTTTCTGCTGATTTATTCATATCGTATGATGGTTGAATGAATGTTGAGTTAAATGCATGTTGGATTCAAGTAAGAGCATATATGAACTAATTCATTGAAATTATGATGAACTGAAATTTCAACAAGACTTAATTATGATACTCGCTTTCATGTGATAGTCTACCTATATGTTTAATACTTAATTGGTTTACGTTAGCTAGCTACTGGAATTACGGAAGGTTAATTACAGAACGAATTGTGTATCACTACAACCATAAATTGTTCTTTTTACTAAACACGTGATCCATAGGGATGGATAAGAGTTGGATGACCAAGCGTCGACAAAGTTGGGAATATAAGGCCAGTGTTATTTATTTCCTAGACTTTGCATACTCTCGTTCATCTTGGGATGGGAGAATTTACTGTCCTTGCAATAATTGTGTTGGTGGGTTCTTGTCGGGAAGATGTATTGTCAAGTTACATCTTCAAAAACATGGAATGCTACCGACTTACACTACCTGGGTGGACCATGGGAGGAATACGAACAAAGCCTGTCGAACAGGAGGAACACTACATGTTGGGATGACATGGAGAATATGGTCACTGATAGATTCGGTGGTATGACTGAGAAGATAAGTGGAAAGAAACTGAAACTCACCGCCACCATCTGACTGAACAACCTTCAATGAATGACCAAGTTTTTTTTTTTGCTAATCTGTGAAACTCAAAAAAAAAAAGAACTCGCAGGATCACTCTTTTTATGCATGAAATAAATCCAAGTATATCTACTATGAGCATCAACAATACTTAGATAATATTGATAACCATTGGAAGCACACGCAGCAGGACCCCATACATCAACCTGCACAAGTTCAAGAGGGTGAGAATAGACCGTATTAGTGGTATGATGAGGTTGCTTTTTACTATTGCCAATAGCACGTGGTGTGCATTGAGCAGAGTCATGCGACATAGGAAGATTATGCAGCCTCAAAAAATTGTCAAAATGATTGGAACGAAACTCCAAATCAGTCTATAGTCTACCTACAACATTATTCTTCCAATACTCTTCATAATCCTACACATTCTGCTTCTGCTCCTGTTAATTCTACTTTTTTCTCCCTACAGCTCCACCTATTGGACAATATCCTTTCATGTTTCCAGATGTATATCCAAACCCTACCCTGCCTACTCTTTCCACTGGTGCTGTTCCTTCAGTCGATCCAGATCAAAGTCACAATCCACAACTGAATTTTGTAGGTCTTCCTCATCCTCAACAGGTTCGTGCATATCAGGTCTGGTACCCTGATTCCAGGGCTTCAAATCATCTCACAAATGGCCAACCTGCAGAAGCTGAACCATACAAAGGAGCATGTACGATTCAAGTTGGTAATGGCAACCATTTATCTATCTCTCATATTGGTACTTCTGTTATAAACACAAATACTAAGTCTTTATTTCTTAACAATTTACTCTACACTCCTGTAATTACTAAGAACTTAGTTTATGTTTCTCAGTTTTCCAGGGATAACATTGTGTATATTTTGAGTTTCATCCTACCTATTGTGTCATCTGTGATTCAACTACTCATGAGGCTTTGATGTAGGGTGAAGAATAAGGAGTCCTATACAAGTTAGGTTTTCATAGTTATAGTTCATCTAGATCTACTAATAAGTCTACTTCTGCTGTTGGTGTATGTCACAATGTTAATGTTGTTGAAACTTCTATTTTGTGGCATCAAAGACTAGGCCATGCTTCATATAAAATCTTGGCATCTTTATTCAAACTTAGAACTATTCTGGTTGTCTATGCTTTCCTTTCACGCGTCTGTTTAACAAACACAAAATGCATTTTCGTTCAACTCCTTGTGTATTTCTTGGGTATTGTTCTCAACAGCATGGTTATAAATATTTGGATTGTGATGGGAGAATTTATCTTTCTAGAAATGTTCGTTTCCATGAGAATGTGTTTCCATTTGCTGATCAGAATGGAAAGTTTATAATGTCTTCTCCACCGAAAAATACATATACTAGTACTCCTTTTTTTTCTTACCTTTTGGGTGTGTCAACACACCTACTGATTCATTTGTTGTTCCCTGCAATATATCTCCTACCTGTTCTGTTCCACCAATTGATACTTATGTTCATACTTCTTCAGGTGATTCACTATTTGGATCACCATATGCTGCTTCTCCTCATCAACCTGTTCAACCATCTCATACACCATATTCAGCTCTACCTTCTCCTTCTTCTCCATTGTTATCTAGAAATACTTAAGCTCAACCTACTGATTCTTTACCTCAGCAAGATGTTATTATCATGTATATTCCTTCGCTCTGAATTGATAAAATATTTCAAAAAGTGCAGTAATGACCTTAAACTATTCTGGACTTATTCGTAACACTTGGTAAAGTTCTAAAATAACCCGAAATTGTTTTTGGACTTATTTGTAACACTTTGAGAAGTCATGGAATGTCCAAAAAAATGTAGCAATCAAAAATGTAATTTTTTTTAAAAAGTTATAACTAAAATGAAAATATTTTTAAAAAAATTACAAAATTGACCCTAAACTATTCTAGACTTATTTGTAATACTTTGTAAAGTTCCAAAAATAACTCGAAAATTATTCTAGACTTATTTGTAACATTTTGAAAAGTTATGGGATGTCCAGAAAGGTTCAGGGAATAAAATGTAAATTTAAAAAAAAAATCGAACTGATTTTAAAAACTATTTCAAAAATTGCACAAATGACCCAAAACGTTTATGGTTTGGTTTATAACACTCGGTTAAGTCCCAAAATGGCCCGAGAGTCCAAGGACCCAGTTGTAACCTTCATTAAAGTTTGGGAATGACCTAAGTCATTTTTGAAAATATGTTTTTGGGTTAATTACTGAATTGGTTACACACGTGTTCACCATTGTGGAGAATGGTTACACATATTTCAAAATGTGATTAATTGGTTTTGCTATGTGACTAATTGGTTACACATGTTTTTCCCACTGTGATTAATTGATTATTCTGTTAGTAAACCGTTAATTTTATCGTTAATTAATATTTTTAACACATTTTGAATTATCAAATGACTATTATGCCCTTAGTGGTATAATACACTTACTGAAGAAACTGGTAGTTGCTCAAACCGGAACCAGAGCTGAAAAGATCAGGATCGGTCGACTTCGCATTTTATGGTAACCACGCCTCTTTTGTTTACGCTTGGTGCTGGTTGAATTAGGGTTTGAATTTGGTTTGCTTCTTCATCTACTGCTCTAAGAAACGCATTTCTAGGCTCGTGATGAACCCAGATTTGCGTTTCTGGGTTCATGATTCTGGGTTCGTGACGAATCGTGATTCTGGATTAATTTATGAAGAACACAGCTCGGTGGATGAAAAGGGCAATTGCGCATTTTATGTATCTAAATAATGACTTAACTGTGACTTTTGACGATGAACAGTAGAAAATACAATTAGTCACATATCAAAAACAATTAATCACATTTTGAAACATGTGTAACCATTCTGAACAATGGTCAAACATGTGTAACCAATTAAGTAATTAACCCTATTTTTTTCATATACATAATATACATATACATATAGTATCACATATATATTATACATATATCACATATACATAATATATATGTATAGATATATACAGTATAACATATATAATTATCACATATACATAATATATATATATATAAATATATTATACATATAAATATAGTATTACATATATATATATATTAACAAGTATATTATACATAAATATATAATATATGTATATAAACTTTTTTTTTATAACATAAATTTCAATAACATTAGGAAATACAAATACAAAATTAAATACGGGAGAGATATACCTAAATCGTTCGAAACTTAATACTGTACGAGAAACCGATACCGATAATTACTAATATATTTTTTTTACTCACTTTTTTTTTTCCACTCAATCACTCTTTCCTCAATCTCCCTGCCATAAGCTAGGACATACCTCCCTCCATTCTTCAATCTATCTCCCTTTATTTATAGAAGATGAATTCTTATTTTATTAATTGTTTTTTAATATAAAATATCAACTTGTTCAAAAGAGAAACATGACCATGTGGTCATGTTCTTCTTTCGGTGAATATATAATCCTTTATTTTCATATATATATTTCTATCTCGATTTTTTAGCTCGGTTCCTGGCGTACTGTTTTTTTGACCCCGAGCCAAAGTCAAGTGTTTACAGATAGTAATTAGTGACAATATATTTTGTCTATGGGTGTAGATCAACATTCTTGTAGTGATAGCATTCTATTGGAATTTGACGGTGCCTTGATTGGTGGTGGCAACAAACAAAAAGTTACGAGCCATATCATATTTGACTTATTGGAGTCTATAGGTGGGAATACCTTTGTTTAATATGACTTTTTATTTAAATTTTGATTACAAAAAAATGTTAAATTATATTTTTGTACGTAGTTGTAGCACATCCTTACATAGATGCTCTTAGTTTTTCCCATTAGTTGTGAGCCATGTAACTCCAAGCTTATTTTTTTGTCAATTTGGTTGTATTCAAATAATTCTTCCACTTACTCTATCGCCAAGTTCACAAAGAGAATCGAGTAATAGATATAATTGTGATGTTAAAAAATCCTTACTCAGACTTAGACATGAAGTCAGTTGAAGAGTTACTTAACTCACCCGAACTCCTGGCCTTCTTGGCGGTGTTAGGATATAAGTGTGTCTAACACTTATGTTTAGGATCAATATGTAAATATTGTTGCTTGAGGCCCAAGCATCAATTAGTTTAGTATTAGGGACTTAGTTGCAATTCTCGGACAGTACTGTTTTGTCTGTTCTCGCCTTCGTTACCTTATATCTGCTGCACTGTTGAACAATTCCAATAATCAAGTTATCATCTTTGATTCAGAGAGCTTTCTTCATCTTCTTCCTCGCCTTACCTTTCTTCTTCTTAAACCCTAAATCCAAACATGGTATCAGAGCTCGATCGAGCCTGAAATCTTCTCTTTTCAACCTTCCTTCTTGATTCATGGAAGAATCTAGCCCTGCCTTCGCCAACAAGAAAGTAGCTCAGCTACTTGGTGAGGAGAATTTCCAGCAATGGAAACAGCAGGTTCTACTATCTGTAAGAGGGTATAACCTGGAAAGCCATCTCCATGGAGCTAACGTACCTCAGTTTCTGGAAGATGAAACTCGGGCTGCTGTCCCAAATCCTGCATACACGAAGTTCCTCCAGCAGGACAGCTCCCTCGCGTCTTGGCTTCTTGCCTCTGTCTCCTCTCAGGTCAGTAGGGGTCTTATAGGGTGTATGTCAGCTGCTGCCATTTGGCAAAAGCTTCATAGAGATTTTTCATCTTCGTCCACCACCAGAATCATGCATTTATATGATAGACTTAAGGTTAGGAAGCATGTTCATCAACCTATGAGAGACTACCTCACTGAAATACAAACCACATGTGATAGTTTAGCTAGTTGTGGTCACCCTATAGAAGAGATGCAACAAATCTCGATTATTTTGAATGGGGTAAAGGGTCAATATGATAATGTCATTGCTGTCATTCATGCTAGCCAAAATCCTTACACTATCGCTTCTGTGAGTTCTGTGTTATTAGATGCTGAGTCTAGGCAGTCTGACCTCTTATTTGATGCTAGTGCTAGTGTCAACATAGCTTCTGCTAAGGTTCCCAATCCCAGTAAGCCCCCTGTGTCATATGCTGAAAACAACTCTGGTAGTATGTCTGGTCTCCTCCCCTCACCCCAACCCACAAACCAAAATGCTCAGTCATTTTCCTATGGTCCCCCACCATTTGGTAATCAACAATCTGGGAGGGGTAGGGGGCGTGGTAGGGGCTTTGGAAATAGCAGACTCCAATGCCAGCTGTGTGGAAAATTTGGGCATTTGGTGCACAGATGTTTCCACAGGTTTAATGTACAATTTACTGGTGTGACTGATCCTCAGTCCAACTCTCCTACACCTTCAGCAAACCTCGCTGCTTATGACACTGAGCCTGACCCTTACCAACATCAACAACTGAACCAACCCTACCCTCCACCTCAGCTGCACAAAGTTCAGCATCAATCTCAACCACCTCAGACCACAACCATCCATCCTCCCAACACCCAAACACACTCTGTCTTGCAGTACTCACCCTATCCATCACCCTTACCACCTATCTACCCCTACATGATGGCCCCCCCATGTTACCCACCTCAGCCATATCAAGGCTTTCCAAATCCTCAGCCTCAACTGAACCCCATCCCTACTCAATCAGCATCACCTCAACCCCCTCAAGCCAATCACCTGTTATCCAGCAGCCATAACCCAGCCACCTCTGACGGCAGCTGGTTCCCAGATTCAGGAGCCACGAACCACCTGACGAATGCTCAGCCTTTCCAGAACATGACTTCTCCTTATTCTGGCCCAGGTAAGGTCTTAGTAGGAAATGGCTCTACTCTTGATATTTCTGCTATTGGTTCTTCTACTTTACCCTCCACTGGAAAACCATTACTCTTAAATAACTTACTTTACACTCCTGCTGTCACTAAAAACCTGCTTTCTGTATCTCAGTTTTCAAAGGATAATCAGGTTTATTTTGAATTCCACCCATCGCATTGCCTGATCAAGGATTCACTCTCCAACAAGGTGCTGCTCAAGGGTTATGAGTCTGGGGGTCTTTATCGTTTAGACTTCTCTAGTTTTAGGTCTAAGTCTAATAATTTAGTCGAGTCTGCTACTGTTAGTCCAGATCAGTGTTTGAACCTTTCTACTGAATTTCAGTCTTTTTGTAATAATGCAGTCTTATCTGCTCAAAACTCTGCCTTTCCGGTTATTAATAATGACAATTCTGCTGCATGTGATGTTTATCATGGTACCTCTGTTTCTTTTCCTGCTTATAATAATGATGTCTCTGATGATTCTTCTGCTGTCACATGTTTTAATAGTGCATCCTCTAATGCATTACCTGATTTTGAAATAAGCTGCTTTCTCAGCTCTTTGAAAACAACTGATCCTTCTCACCTATGGCACATGAGGTTAGGCCACCCATCTAGGAATATTCTTGTTAACTTCTTGAGATTACAAAATCTGCCCACTAAACACATATCCTCTGAGTGTACTGCTTGTGCAGTGGGTAAGAGTAAGACCCTCCCTTATCAACCTTCAGAAACTGTCTACTCTCGTCCACTCGAAATGGTTCAGGTAGATCTCTGGGGTCCTGCCCCTTTCTCCTCTAGTAACTGCAATTACTATCTTAGTATTGTTGATGTCTTTTCTAGATTTACTTGGATTTACTTTCTGAACCGTAAGTCTGATGCTACTAAAGCCTTCTGTGAGTTTCATCTCTTAGCAGAAAAGCAGCTTGGCATGAAGCTCAAGGCTGTGCAATCTGATGGAGGAGGTGAGTTCCACTTTCTTACTACATACTTAGCTCAGTATGGTATAGTTCATAGGATCACCTGCCCATATTCAAGCCAACAAAATGGCATGGTGGAGCGTAAGCACCGCCATATTGTTGAATTAGGTCTGACACTGCTTGCACAGTCATCCGTCCCTCTTCACTACTGGACGGATGCCTTCTCCACTGCTGTTTTTCTAATTAATCGCTTGCCTTCCAAGACTCTGGAGAACTGTTCTCCTCATGAGCTTATTTTCAATACCAAGCCTGACTACTCCTTTCTGAGAGTCTTTGGCTGCTTATGCTTTCCCCACCTGAGACCTTACAGGTCTCACAAGCTGTCCTTTAGATCAGAACCTTGTGTATTCATTGGGTTCTGTTCTGACCACCATGGCTATAAGTGTCTCTCTTCATCTGGAAGAGTTTATGTGTCACGAAATGTTGTCTTTCATGAAACAACATTTCCTTTCTGTGACACCACAGGACCTTTCTATGCTTCAAACACACCAAAAGCCTCCACTCCTTCCAAACCATTTTTCATACCCTGTGACCCATTCTTCCAAAAACCCACCTCTGTTCCCTCTACTATCACTCATTCCTCGGGACCTCCTGTGCATGCCCACACGTCGGGGGAGTCTAGCTTACCCTCCACCACACCCTCCCAAAACTTTACCTCTACTCAGCCTCCCTCTGCACCTGTTCCTACTCCTGACCTTAGCTCCCCTACGGAGGTCTGTAGATATGTCCCTTCTGGTTCTACCCTTGTTCCCATTTCTGACCCGTTTTCCTCTACGCCACCACCACCAGCTCACTCTGATCAGTCCTTCCCCACCTCCCCACAAGCCCATCCACCCTCATCCTCTCGGCCCTCTCGCCCCAAATCTTCCATCAATATACATCCTATGCAGACCAGGTCTAAATCTTCCCTTCATGAGATGTCCACTTCACTTGCCCTATCCACAGACCTAACTAACTCTGAGCCTCGTAGCATTCACGAAGCTCTTCAGTCACCTCATTGGTTTAAGGCTGTGCAGGAAGAGCTTACAGCTCTTACTGCCAACAACACCTGGACTCTTGTTTCCCTACCTACAGGTCGTATACCTATAGGTTGTAAATGGATCTTTAAAATCAAAAGAAATGCAGATGGGGCTGTTGTCAGATACAAGGCCCGTCTTGTTGCCAAAGGTTTTTCCCAAAAACCAGGCTTTGATTTTCAGGAAACCTTCAGTCCTGTCATTAAATCTGCCACTGTTCGCATTGTTCTGTCCTTAGCTCTCACTCATAAATGGTGTATCAGACAGGTGGATATTAACAATGCTTTTCTTCATGGTGACCTCCAAGAGGAGGTCTACATGACACAGCCTCCTGGTTTTGAGGTTCACTCTAATACTCCTAACCTGGTTTGCAAACTTCAAAAAGCTTTATATGGTCTTAAACAGGCTCCCAGAGCCTGGTTTGAAAAACTGAAGTTTTTTCTCCTGAACTCCCTTGGTTTTCATGTTTCAACCTCAGATAGTTGCCTCTTTATCAAATCTGCCTCTGATTCTTTCGTGTTACTTCTTGTTTATGTGGATGACATTGTTATAACTGGCACTTCTGTTAATCTTGTTTCTAAAATTGTTGACTCTATAAATGCTCAGTTTCAGCTGAAAGATCTGGGAAACCTGAACTACTTCCTTGGCATGGAAGTAGTTTCAGGTGATGACTTTATTCTGTTAAATCAGAAAAAGTACATTCAGGAACTCCTGGATAAGGTAGGTCTGAAAGATGAATCTGAATTTCCCACTCCAATGACAGGTACTTGTTTGTCTAAGTCAGGTATGTCTTCCTGTTCTGATCTCTTTCATGATGAAACTCTATATAGGAGCACAATAGGTGCTCTACAACATGTCTGTGTCACTCGACCAGACATTCACTTTTCAGTGAACAAACTGAGTCAGTTTATGCAGGCACCAAATAACAGCAACTGGAAGGCTGTTATTCATGTGCTGAGATACCTCAAAGGCACTCTCAATCATGGTCTGTTGTTCAGACCAACACCCTCGCCTGTCACAGACATCACTCTTACCTCCTTCTCTGATGCTGACTGGGGTGGTGATCAAACTGATCGCCGCTCCATCTCAGGGCATTATCTTCTCCTGAATGGTAATCCCATAATATGGAGCTCTAAGAAACAGACAGTAGTCTCTAGGTCGAGTGCAGAGGCTGAATTTAGGGCCATTGCCAATGCCATGTGTGAGATCATGTGGGTCCAATCCCTTCTCAAGGAAATTGGACTTCACACACCCACTGCACCTGTCATCTGGACAGACAACACAAGTGCTGTAGCTTTGTCTGAGAACCCCATCCATCACTCCAAGATGAAACATGTAGAGATTGATCTCTTCTTCATCAGAGAGAAAGTTCAAAATGGGGATGTCTTAGTCAACTTTATTCCAGCTTCAGAACAGACAGCTGATATCTTGACCAAGCCTCTGACAGAAAAAAATTTCATTCCCTGCAGGAAAAAGCTTGGAGTCTTCTCACTGGAGGAACTGGAGGATCGTGGTGTCTCCCCATTCCTTCACCTTGGTTCCACTGCTCAATGAACTTCCCTCACAGTCTGTACGTTTATTCTTTCTCTGTTTACTTAGTAACTTGCCTTGTTCTATGAGCTTTTGGACAGCCATATGTTTTGTTATCTGAGTTTTCCTGTTGACTGCACCTTTGTAATTTTTTGAACCTCTGTCTGTCCTTATGCATGATTGATCAACTCTATCTTGTGTCAATTAAGTGCTTGTAATCTTGGTATGTTCTCGTCTGATTTCCATGTCTAGCATATACCTGAGTATCGCCTGTCATGTGTGCATTTCTCTCTTCTCTGATCATAAGCCTTGCCTTTGTGCATCATTGAATATATCTCTGAAAAAAAAAAATAACTGCTGCATTAACCATGGCATAGGGTATGGCTTGAGTCCAAAAACAGAGTGAAATCAAATATTAAATGACAAAGTCATACTGAGTTTTTCACTCTTGAGGATGAAAAGATCAAGGCTCAAACCTTGCAGTCATACTGGTAAGATAGGAGCTCAAACTCCTCTGTCATGTTATGAATATCTCAATTTTCAAGACATTCCAAATGAATGAATAAAGCAGCAGTTAAAATGATTATATTAGTATGTCTGATGCACTTTGGCAACAGTTTTCTGATCTGGAATAGAGAGAATCATGCATATGATTGTGAATACTTGGTACTGCTTTTCGTGTTTTTCAGACTTGTTCATGATCTTAGATTACAGACATTAATCGCCCTATGATCAGAGTTCTGATTACCCATACTAAAGACAGCACAGATGCTAAATCAATTGCATAGTGCATCTCAGCTAGGAGAACTCAGCTATACTACGTATTCTGCTCAGATGTGTCAATAAGGAACAGGAAAGTACTTCGTTCCAGAGAATGGATTTACTGCAGACTGTCAAATTTTAGGATATATTTTGAAGATTTGGCGACCACGAGTACAGTTGGCGACCACAATGACAAGATTAAGTTCATTTGGCGACCAAATGTTCATTTGGCGACTACAATAACAATATCAAGGTCAGTTGGCGACCACGAGTGCTTTTGGCGACCAAAGATCAAGTTTCAAAGACAAGATCAAGCATAGGGAATGTTAGGATATAAGTGTGTCTAACACTTATGTTTAGGATCAATATGTAAATATTGTTGCTTGAGGCCCAAGCATCAATTAGTTTAGTATTAGGGACTTAGTTGCAATTCTCGGACAGTACTGTTTTGTCTGTTCTCGCCTTCGTTACCTTATATCTGCTGCACTGTTGAACAATTCCAATAATCAAGTTATCATCTTTGATTCAGAGAGCTTTCTTCATCTTCTTCCTCGCCTTACCTTTCTTCTTCTTAAACCCTAAATCCAAACAGGCGGGAGCCGGACTCAGAGCCACCTCAGCAGAAGCTTTACCTGAAAATGGTCAACAAGGGTGTCAAAACCTAAGACTAAAACATAGGAAGAAGAGTCAAAAGACAGTCATATACCTCTTTAGTGATCGCTAGGAGCGACACCATGTTGTTCATCCTCTAGATTGCGCTTGGACGCTCGCCTAGAAGGGGGAGGAGGAGGAGGACTCAATGACGCCTAAGCAGCGGACAGTCCCGTCTCAGCCTACTTGGAAAACATACTGATGAGTTTAGGTCCCCGAGTGCCTACAACCAACAAAGAAAAAGGGTTAGAAATTTACCTAATCTATAGAAACTGGCGCGGACTGATGAATGCCTGTCAGCCTAAGCCTTGACTATGAAGTTTCCGCCACTAAGCGGATCGAACAAAAGTACGTCTGCATATGAAGTCGGAAGAAGTCGTCGATGACGTTCCGATCACTCCCCGACAGCTCTTCGAAGCTTGGAGGAGTATTCCTTTTCGGCTGAAAGAGCTCACATGATACACTACCCTTGTAAATGAAGTAAAACTTCTTGTAGTTGGAGTTGGTAGCACGAAAGTCGTCCACCAGACGAAAATGAACATTCCAGTTCCAGGATTGGCCCCTCCATTCCTCTAACTTAGGCCATCGAGTCTGGAAGTGATGAAGATGGTTCACCTAGGCGGCCAATCGGTAAAAACATCGGAACAGG
The DNA here is from genome assembly GCA_946814005.1 of Chamaenerion angustifolium. Taxonomy (NCBI): domain Eukaryota; kingdom Viridiplantae; phylum Streptophyta; class Magnoliopsida; order Myrtales; family Onagraceae; genus Chamaenerion; species Chamaenerion angustifolium. The sequence continues at coordinate 22,768,293 of OX328272.1, forward strand.
GCTACTGAATACGTCCATCTTTGACGTAAGCACATGAATTTGAACCCAATCAACATCCTGATGGCGTTGGGTACCAGTTGCTTAGAGCCTATCCCATAGTAGCAACAGAGCTCCTGCAAATCGTCGTTGAGAGGAAAACGTAACCCAGCATCGATCTGGGCCGCATAAATTTAAACCTCTCCATCACGAGGATAATGCAAACCTAAGCCCGGGTATCAGGGGGCATCTGCTTCTCCCAAGCCAGTCAAGGCGACCACTGCCTTGAACTGAACTGGCTTCATCTCATTGGGCTTGATATCTACTCAGAACACCATGGTATGACAAGAAAAATACAAAAATAATAAAAAGGAGGAAGATTTACCGCCTAAAAAGAAGAAAAAGGAAGACATCGAAATTCACCTGTCGGGAAGAAGGCAGGGACATTGTTGTCAGGCACGTCTACCACCACCGGCGTGGCGGCCGATTGTCCTGAAATCGGCTTGGAGGCAGCATTCTTCTGGCCCTGCGTCGGGGAAAAGCCGTCTCTAATAATCAAAGGGGCATTGGTAGCCCTAGTCGAAACCTTCTGACCGGAAGAAGGTTGGTTGGAGGAAGACTTGTGGGATGACCCTTTTCCGGAAGATTGATTCTTGGAAGCCATGGAAACAGTAGAAGCTTTTTGAAATCGAAGAAGTGAGAAAGGGAAGGTTGAAAGCAGAGCACTGAGGAACAATGAACTCTCTCGAAGGAAAATGACTTGAGTGTGTAAAGGACTAAATGCCAAAGTTCGTCTTTTTATAGTCAAAACGGAAGAAACAGAACAGGCACGTCTGAAACGGCTAAGAGAATGATTACACCCTTTTGGGTAAACAAACGGTTGGAACAGTACGAAAACTGTTAGGCTACCCTCTGGTTACAGAAGACTAAAAGACAGACATTCCTCAATTGTCTGTTCAACTTCTCGATAACAGTGCATTCATTAAATGCTCAAAACCTTACACAAAAAAGGTGCTCGCCAAAAGCTACACTAAGCCTTTACTGAAACCCTCTTGACAGTAGTGTTCGCCAAAGAGTAATGAATGAGCATCCATAAACCCAGGCAACCCAAGGCGTTCACCTAAAAGGGTAAAGGGTCAAACATTTCATAAACTCTAAGCGACCAAAATATCGCTCGACAAAGGATATTGAGCATGAAAAAGGCACAAATAGCAGATAAGGACAGAAAAGATCAAGTACAAGTGTCACTATCTCAAACCCTATTACAGAATCAAGCTTGACCGAAGAAACTTCACTCAAGCTTCAGGTGCAAATGTTGGGTATTGATAGTGACGGCCCAATAAGGGAAAGGCCTCAGAGGACCAATAACTTTGCAGGGGTAAAACCCATATCATTCAAACCGGGTCGGCTCACAGTAAGGTTAATCTAGCCCTCATAGAGCGGTCTAATATTGAATCCAAACCAAAGTGGACGCCAAAGCTCAATCACAGGTCGCCATTTACCAAGGTCAAAGCCTCCTACTGCTCGCCATAGGAGCGCTCCCCACCTCATAGAGCTGTCTAATATTGAACCCAAACCAAAGTGGACGCCAAAGCTCCATCACAGGTCGCCATTTACCAAGGTCAAAGCCTCCTACTGCTCGCCATAGGAGCGCTCCCCAAGACAGTCTGACCTTTCAACTGTGGTCCCACAAACCGAGCCTAACGATATGGCCACGATATCTCGCGTATATCAGACATATATTCTCTAAAGATTACATACGGTAACTGCAATATTACGTCATAACTGTAATATCTGCTATCCTAATCTTTACCGGCACGATATTCACCAAGATATTCTGTTGCCTATAACAGTTTGATATCTTCACTCTATAAATACTCTTGCTTTTCAATATGTTCATTACGTTTTGAGTTCATACACACAGTATACTCATTTAAGCATTGGAGAGGGACCCAGAGACACCCCCGCTGTTGCGATCCCCTTCTTGCAGGTTCATTAGGAGCTCAGGCGAAAGCGCGTAATCATCAATCCTTTGGCATTCAATTCACTGTCAAGTCAGCACCTGGAGTTTCAGACTCAACAGTGACGACCCAATACGACATAAATCCTATCTGGCCCTCTCGATCCAATATTATTTCAGAAGGATTAAACCTAAACCATTCAAGATTGGATTGATCCACACTTAGGGTAATCTTGACCCCACAAGAGAGTTCCAACATCAAACCCTAAACACAGAGTGATCGTCATAACCCAAGGTGGTCGCCAAAATCACAATTGAAGCCACTCACTACGCTCGACATGAGAGTGCTCGCCTAGAGAGTCTAACCTGTCAACTCTGGTCCTAGAACATTTATTTAACACATGTCGGTTTGTGTTGAATGTTCTGTTGGATAATGTGCTTTTACTTGGATTTTCCTTTCACAAAACAGGTGAGTGTCGTAATCATTTTGGTCCAAACATAATGGTGGAAATACTCATACATATTCAAGCTTAAAGACAACTCTGCTACGCAACACAACAATTTGATTATTCAGTTCCGATTCCTTTGACACAAACTTTGTCATGACTCTCCTTCCATACACACACATTGGGGGATCTGCCCAATCGAATAAATCACAACCTCTCTTCAAAGAAATTGGTGGTTGCATTGTAGTAAGAAGAAAATAGGGTTTCAAAAAAAAACTAATTGTTTATATGTTCACTAATCGATCATATCTTCGAAATTAAGACAAGAAATTGACTTTATTACTTGGTATCTTGGACATGCAAATAACAGACGACCGAAATTTTTCATGGTCCAAGTTGTCCTTGCACAGGTTTGTAGACCGCAGTAGCACAGGGGTTCCTCAGATGTCATGTTCGGTTTAGATGCCCAAGGTGAAGAAGAACGAGAAGAACATTCAGAGTACTTACGACCTTGGAGCAATCATCTTCGCTGGGGGAGGATACGAAGAGATGGACCTTGGAGCAACTGATGGGAGAAGACGCAAATGAAAATGGAAGAGATGTAGACTTTATCAACATGAAGTGGTTGAGGTATTTTCAGTATATCCATTTAAGTTTAAAGCACATGAACAACACGTGAGGGTAACTTAACGGACAACAAACGACAATGGACGGAAAAAATCAATTATCAACAAACAGAAACATCTGAGTGTGATAACAAACATCATGGGTCTAATTACCAATTGCTACAAATATCCGGGTGCAATTTAGAATAAATGAATAATTTCTAGTAAAAAATTTGCACCAACTAGATTTAGTTCTTTAAAAAAAATGATTTTAGTTCTCCCATCAAGAGAGTCGAGTAAGCGTTTATTCATGGGAAAAGTATGAAAAAGATGTAACATGTTTGCCTAAAATGGTAATCGATGAAATTTGTTTTGGGCCGCGGGTATTTGATGTAAAACGTTTACTTCTGTTGGTTTTTGAAGAAACGTTAGTTTTTCTGTTAATTTATCCGTTAAAAGTTGACACGTGCTTCTCACGTGACATATAATTTGAACGTTGAAAAAACAAAAAATGAAAATACCAAAACTACCCTATCTTCTTCTTTAATCCATTAAACTCCTCTGGTTCTATTTCCCCTCCTACAATACCCCACTGGAAGCCATAGCCATGGAAAGGCAGCTGAGCTTCCAAAGGCAGCTGAGGAAGAGTTGAACACAGTCAAAGTCCGTAATTCGGATATAACTTTAAGAGGAGTTGTGTTCAAGCCCGAGCGATGTGCACCCGTCACTGCAGATAACGATGTTGCACCGAATATTCCGATGATACACAGAAATGAAGTTCCTCTTCCAGGTGAAGGATACAGTCAGAGTAATGGGAGATCATGGTGAAGGATACAGTCAGGTGAAGGATACACAGAAACGATGTTGCACTCGTCGTTCTTCTTGCTGAGCTATACTGCTCCCTCTTGCTCCGACGACGCTGAACCATCTGCAACCCGAAAATCTGTATCTGTAACTGAAGAAGTTGCTTCCTGTTGAAGAGGTACAGGAGATGGAAGATTGTATGTGTGACTCCTTATGTCAGCCAATGCAAGTACAGGAAGCTTCAGCTCCATCTCCATCTTCCTCAGGAAGAGTCTGCATGTCCCCGACCCTGTCGATGTTCGGAGGGATGGCTTTCCCGCCCATCCACATTTTCGTGCAGTCGATTATGTCGCCGTTGTCGCTGAAGATGAGCCGCCCGACCACCACCCCCTTCTCGGAGGCGATTACGTTGAGGCTAGATCTAGTGGAGCAAAGCATGCATGCAGGCCACGTCATCGAGGACCGCATCAGACTGGGACTGGTCCTGGAAAAGCTTGACGTCGGTATAGAACAAATCCCGCTTGGTGACGTAGATATCGGAGATGGATAGTCGGTGGATTAGCTGTAAGATGCAGGCGGTGATGGTGGCTTTGCGGACGGAGGAGACGTTGGCGAAGGGGCGTACGGTGTTCTTGTCCTTCAGCACGATACGATCGAGCTCCGGAATGTAGAGCTGAATGGCGGCGGAGCGGGAGGGGACGTCGAAAGAGAAGCCGTTTCCGACGAGGATGGACTTGGCGATCTTGAGGATGATGGATTCTATCGGTTGGAGGAGAATGTTGGATAAGAAACAGATTGGTTCAACGAAGGAGAAAGCTGTTAGAATATGTGAAGTACTAAGGGGCATTTGGGTCTTTTCAAACGGACAGAAACTCACGTGCAATGCATGAAGGCAACTAACAGACTTTTTTAACGGACACAAACATATTTTGACGGAATTCATCAAAAACCTACCCCAACAAACATATTTCATCAAAAATAAACATTAGGCCGCATTCACCACTTTAGGCAAACATGTTAATCTTTTTCATACTTTTTTCTTTATTAATTGATGGGCCAAAACGAGTCCCCGACTTTTTATTCTTCTCACTGCTCTGCTGTGCTCTGATTTTCTTCTCCTCTTTTAATCCCCTGCAGTTTCGTAGATTTTCACGAAAACCTTTCCTTTCCTCTCGAATCGGATCGCCACTTCCTCTCCCACCCACTGGATTCAAAAGAAATAGCAGTGGCTTGTGCTTTTATGTCTCCTCAAGGCGAAGCCGTGGAGGAAGCCACGGCCAATCAAGTCCAGAGGCGACCCATTTCCACTATCGTTGTTATCATCGGTACGGTAGCTCCTTAGCTGATTTCTACCACTTCTTTTCTGCGCTGATTTGCTTCTTTCCCTAAAAATCTATCTTTTTCCTTTTTTGGCATAAGCTATGCAAACCGAAGCGCTTCCTCTTGTCGAAAAGTTTCAGCTCACTGAAGATCATGAATCTGTGTAAGCTTCTTCCGTCCTCACTCCTCAGTATGGATTTTATATGAATTCCTAGGTTTTCTTGTACGGTAGGGATATAATTAATTCGATTAATTTGTTAAGGAAAAAAACTTATACATCGTTAATTAGCTTTGATGATAGCGATTCAATATGGAAAAAATAATTAGATCTAGACGTCACTATGTAATTCTTTTCATGGCTAATCGACCTACACTTGTTGACCATTATGAACGTGGTAGTACATAAGTGAATACTGTGGATTGTGCTGCTGTAATCATCTGAAGCTCCTCTGTGTGGACTGACTGGCAGTCGATTCGGCTTGAGTGACAGTAATATGCATATTGCATTTCGTCATTCTTGTATTTAAACTTTTAGTTGGTAAACGGTGCAGGTTTCCAAGTGGTGTTCCTTGGGTTCGTTACCATGGTGTCTACAAAGATTTGAATGTAAATCTGATCTGGCCAGGAAAAGATCCAGCACTCGGTAAGCTACAACTCTCTTCCTACTTACAACAGTTTTAGGAATTTGTGCTTATTTATTTTTCTTGGTTGCACTCATTGAAGGGAGAATTAATTCTTAACTCACTAATGTTGATTTTACTAGTTGTACCTCTCATCCATGCTCTTTCATTATTCAATTAATCAGTTTTGCACAAGATCAAAGGAAGGAAAGAAATCTGATCTCTTTAGAAGCTAGAATTTAGATGGGTGTTGTGGCTCGTGACCCATTTTATTGTTTTACGATGTGAAATGTGAATATCAACTACTATCCTTGACTAACTGCTGTTTCCTCCCATTTTTTTTTGTTCTGTAGGGGTTGACAGCGTGGGAACTATTTCTGCTGCTCTTGTAACATATGCTTCCATTACTGCCTTCCAGCCAGACTTGATCATAAATGCCGGAACTGCTGGCGGTTTTAAGGTAGACCTCTGTGACGTCTAAGGAATTACGAGTTTTACTACTAACATTGTCCAATGTCATATAAGCATGTTCCCTTTCTTCCTTGTTCTTTTTTAACCCCTTCACAGCTTTTGGTTGTTCTAATGACTGACCATTGTAATACTACTCTAATGTAATCTAGTGAGCTACTCAATGAATAAAGTTCTTAAAGAGTCGTGCAAATTTGCATTTTCTCATGTATATAATGGTCTCTTTGTCTAGTAGATTAGTAATTAGGTGAAACATGGGTTTTCTGTGCATTTAATTTTGTGAAATGAACGTTTAGCTAATTAATGTTGTGAACTTGTTTCTTTAGGCTAAAGGAGCATGCATCAGTGATGTGTTTCTTGCTTCTGAGGTTGCTTTCCACGACAGAAGAATTCCTATCCCAGTAAGTTAACTGTTTATATATCAGCAGTGTGGAAGTAAAGTTCAACCTCCTGAGGTTGCTTTCCATTCATATTCTGTTGCTTTCCATAGTTTTCTATATTGATTCTTCCGAATTGGATAAAAACAATTCTTGACTGAGGTATTCAACTCTAGGGATGAATCAAAAAAGTTTATGATTACTGGCGTAGCAACATATATGATCTTTGACCTGGTATGGCTACTATTTCAAATTTTTCTTTAGTACTACAAAAGGTTGCTTAGCTAAGAATTAAGAGTTACTTGCACCCAAATGTAAGTAAAAACAAACTCTTAATATAGTCCCGAAATTGTACCATAAGTTGCCATTAGTACTTATTGCTGTACTTGTATTATGTAATTCTATATCCATGAATTGTATCTTACAACAATCTATAGAGGGGTTTGCATGATCTAATTAGTTCCTATAGATGGTATAGTTTATTTCAGTTGATATGATTTTCAATGTTGTTCTCATCTACTGCATTAACATTTGCAGGTGTTTGATCTCTATGGAGTTGGCTTGCGACGGGCATGTGAAACACCAAATATTCTGAAGAAACTCAACCTAAAGGTATTTGTAGAATGTGGACACAAAAGATTAGGATTTAGGATAGAGTATTGATGACCCTGCAAAAGTGTTCAGTCGTTTGACAGTCCTGTCCCTGCTTGAATGTTTAATCTATATCCCCTATCACGTATTGAACTGATCTATGTGACAGTTGTTTCATTTCATGTTTTTCTGCCATTTTGTTTAGATTATGATAAGTACAAGATGAATTATGTGTTTATTGCGTACTCTGCAAAAAATCAGGTGGGGAAATTATCAACTGGTGACTCTTTGGACATGTCTCCTCAAGATGAAGCATCTATTATTGCAAATGATGTTACTGTCAAGGATATGGAGGTACATTGACACTCATTTATATGCATTGCTCATCGTATGTTTGCTCTTTTATCTTGGTATAGGCTGATTTAAATAATTGAAGTGTGGACTTGAAATCATGTGTATACTGTTCTTGCTATATTGAGTAAAATTTAAATGCATAAAATCTACACATGGTCCGTTATATCCTATATGTTTGATCAAGTTTATAGATACCCGTACTGGTCTATTGCGTGAATTTTTCTTACACATTGAAAGAGTGAATGATTTGTTTTCTGAACGAAACATTTGGTTGATGATTGGTGGGAGCAGGGTGCAGCCGTTGCATATGTGGCGGAAATGCTAAAAGTTCCAGCTATATTTGTAAAAGCTGTGACAGACATAGTGGATGGTGATAAGCCAACAGCAGAGGAGTTCTTGCATAACTTGGCAGCTGTTACGTCTGCACTGGGTCAGTCAGTCACCCAACTTATCGATTTCATCAACGGGAAATGCATATGTGATCTGTGACTGACAAGCTCTCTTGTTCGTTCATTTTCGATCCATATTCTTGTAGCATCAATTTTTACATTACAATTTAGACCATTTCAAGCAACTGCGTCTGTTTGTTGGATTGAAACAAGGAGAGTCTGATTGAATTATTAGTTTGTACAATAAATTGTGTTCACCACTTTTGGTCTGTGGATATTATAACAAAATTGAGGTTAACCCTCACCATTTAGTTGGAACTATGGATATTTTTAACAGGGTTTCTATTTCATCTGGTTGTGTTTCTCACCCCTCTTCTGTTGATATGACAAACAATGGATTCCTTATTGGATTTGGTTCATACCACCATGTAGCCTTCCTTCATCCATCGTGGCATTGAAGCTGAAAATGCAGGCATCTGATGTTGCAGGTGTGATAATATTTAATGCACAAATTAAGGTTGTCACTGCATGGATTTCACAGCAACTTACCAATTATGAGAACTGAAGTTAGCCTTCTCACATACCCTGCGTTGATGCGCCACAAGTACTGATCAAGCATCGTCGATCAATGTTGTGACAAAGTTTCGAAGTTGGTCGTGAAACTCATTGGGAGTTGATCCAAACCACAAGTACTGATCAAGCATCGTCGATCAATGTTGTGACAAAGTATCGAAGTTGGTCGTGAAACTCACTAGGAGTTGATCCAAGTGGTTTGAGATTTATTTAAGACAAATGTCTGAAAATAATACAACATGTTTGCACAAAATGGTTTTTCAACCCAAAATGTTTTAAATGGTCCAACATGTGTTGAAAGTGATGATAATTGGTACATTCGTTACTTTCTGTTAAATATTTTTCATATTTGCAAAATTAACTGAATATTTTTCTAAATGTTACAATTAAACCCAACAACTTATATTAATGTTACAAACAAGTCCCGACTCAATTCGAGTCACAAGACCCCCGATTGGGGCTCAATTGGAACCCCAATCGGTTTGGACTGAACACAATCAGGTTCGGTTCAAACGACTGAGACTCCAATTGAGCCCCAATGGGGGGGTCCTATGGTATGGGTCTGAAACCGGAATAGGTCGTCTAACCTTGGGGATCTGGTCTGGGTCCGAACCCAAACCATATGACCCCCATTTGGGCTCAATTGGAGCCCCAATCGCCTGAACCGGATCTGGCAGGGTTCAGTCCAAACCCATTGGGGCTCCAATTGAGCCCCAATCGGGGGTCCTATGGTCTGGGTCTGAACCAAGACTAGGTCGTCTAACCTTGGGGACCTGGTCTGGGTTCAGACCCATACCATAGGACCCCCGATTGAGGCTCAATTGGAGCCCCAATCGGTTTGGACCAAGCCTAACTAGGTTCGGTTCAGACGATTGATGCTCAAAATAGGGGGTCTTATGGTATGGGTCCGAACCTAGACCAGGTTCCCAGGGTTGGGTGACCTGGTTTGAGCTTAGACCCTAGCTAGGGAACCCATGTTGTTGTTCGAATCGAGTAAGGACTTGTTTGTAACATTAATGTAAGTTTGTAAGGGTTAGTTGTAACATTTTAAAAAATATTATGTTAATTTTGCAAATATAAAAAATATTTAACGAACTTTTTTAACAGAAAAGTAACGGAAGTACCAATTACAATCATTTTTAAACATGTTGGGCCATTAACCAACGCAAAAAAACATGTTGGTGCAAACAAAATTTTGTGCAAATATGTTTGACTATTTTAAGACTTTTCCCTTTATTTAAGCACCTGTAAAGGGGGCCGATCACAAATTTTCTTTTGGGTTCCTTTCCGATGCTTAAATTAGTACGGTGTATATGATCGTACTATTGAATGCAAAATGTATTTAATGAGAAGTATTGAAAATTTATACTTATCGAGCCCTAACGTGGATGTTAACGTTTGCTTGCTTATCGTCGCAATAAACTCAATGTTATCTTACTCCATATCTTTATGAGTAATGACATTACCTTTAAGTAAGCTTATTATGCGAAGAGACATTACTCTAGGAACAAGATGTGTGCATCGTGTCAGAGGGAAGGACCTACATGTTTTTGGACTTAAGGGGAGGTCTTAAGGATAATAATTCAAGTGCTCGACTTTGTCTAGGTGCTCATCTTTGCCTTAGTGCTCACCACAAGGTTTGTGACTTTAGTCGAGTGTTGATCGGAATCTCATGTGACAAGTGTGAGAACACCAGAGTGTCTTCTATTATTCAACATATGCCCCGAAGCTCAAACGAAAAATATTATTTTTGGTAAAGTTTTACCTTTTAACTATTCTAAGCGATAACGATTGGTCTGCGCATTTGGTTGGCGAGACTTTGGATTGTGCTTAGTATCTCATTTGGCGAGCCTTTTGATTGTCTCTAGGTTGCGTTTTGTGTCAATGGGTTTTTATCTGACGAGCTTTTCACACGTTTCTAGGTTGCTCTTGCTGAGCATTTCAATTATCCCTAGGCCGTGTTGGCCTCTGTGCAAGTATTTCTTTGGAGAACCATTCGTTCATTCTAGTCTGACTTCAGCGGGCCTTTTATGTCAGGTAAATTGTTAGGGCTTTTGGTTTGAGTTTTCTCTGAAAACTATTCACTGAGTGTTATGTGTTGCAAGGAATGAAGCATGACCTGAGATTACTCTCTGAATCAATCCTGGTCAAGTCGATGATTACGAGTGGTCGTTGACTTTTGGTTGTATTTGTATAGTCTGAGGTCACATTGTTTTTCAATGGTTGAAGACAAGTGTTTATAGTAACTTCAGTTTGAGTTAGTTGTCTTATTCTGTGCAATCTAATTTTGCAGCACCATGCAATGAACAAGAAATGCTTTGTTTGCAACAAACCAACTCTTGGAATCTTCAATACTGCCACAGGGTAAATAAGTTGGTTCTGACCGCCTCATTGCTACATTTTTCCGTGTTCATGTTCTTCTTCACTATAGTAATTAGACTAATGGAGCTCAACTGTTGATCAAATTGAACTTTGGGTCGAGTGCCATTGGTGCCATTTCTGAAGTTAAGAGGTGTTTGCCTTTCTCTTGTGCTTGTAGTTAAACTGGTGGTCTGCTTCTGTAAAAAGGCTGACATTGTGCTTTGCATTCTCTAAGAAATAGCCTTTGTACTTCTGACGTGTGTGTTTCACTGTGTGCTATTATAATAAGAGTGTTTGCTGTTTAGAGTAGGTGGATTTATATGTGTCTCGTGTGGTAGAATTGTAGCCAATAGATTCAATACTATAGGTATAACTTATAGTATTTATGGTTCATAGATTTCTCTCTAGCCATGAAGGTGAGATTTTTTTTGATCATATGAAGGTTAGATAATTAAACTATCTTGTATTTTCAGTTTTTTTTATAAAACTTATGAATAGTGAACCGCACATTAAACCGGATTCGGCCGAACGGGAACCGGCCCCTTCTCCGGTTCTAGGGCCGGTCTGGTTATGATAACACTGGACCAAATCTAATGGGATTCTATGTAGAAGGGAGGACTACTAGAACCGTCTCTCTCTCTACAGCTTTTGGTAACGTAACTTGAATCGTCGACTTTCTTAAAGCAATGACGCCAAGTAACGAGAAACCAAGTGCTTCAGAGAGATTGTGCACTTCGCCGATCTCCTCAATCGTCATTATTACTGGTCAGCTCTTAATTTCAACTATAGTATTGCGATTCAATGCAGCAGCCTATTTCTTTTCTACAATGGCAGCAGTTTGCGTCTAATTTTGAAAAACTTATCCATGTTCCCTCGTCTCAGGCTTGGCTCATATTTTCGTTGATTACTATTCAAATGCTGTACTCAAGGATGGTTTTTTGGTCATACATACTGAATTCTGTGATGAGAAAGCTTAGTCTTTCTTATCTGTTTCCTCACGTTCTGTTGTTTCCAGCCATTGAATCTCAAGCTCTTTTGCTGGTGGAGAGGTTACATCTTACAAGGGATGATACTTCAGTGTAAGCCTCTTTTCTTCTTGTGCGTTGCGGTATTGCCTCTATGGCTCGTTGCAGCTTTCTGTTCTATTTCGGTATCCATCACGATTCTATAGATCTTCAAGGAATATACTTTGTGAGGTTATGAGTTGTAACTTCCACTGGAATTGCTTTTGATATCTGAGAAGTAAATTACCTGATAGTTGTCTATGTTGGAAGTTTCCTAAGTTCACGCCACCTGCGAAATGCCTGTCCATTTATTTCAGCTATTAGTAATCTACCTGATCTATTATTGATCTACTTTGGGTGTACAAAGTCAGTGCTTTAGAATTTTGGGGTGTGCTATTATTATCTTAGTCATCCAATTGCCATCTCAATTTGCAGATTTCCAATCGGTGTTCCGTGGGTTTGTTATCATGGTACCTATAAAGATCTTTGCATAAATTTGAAATGGCCAGGAAAAGATTTAGCTCTTGGTAAGTCCCAATGGATTTTTCTTGAAGATTTATGCTAGTGCATCGAAGATATGTTGCACTTGCATACATGATTATTGACTGGCATCTAGGATGAACATTTAGAAAGACAGCTTTATACCTATGGAGTTGACCACTTAAAACTTTTGATGTAGATAGTGTCTGAATCTAAGTATCGTGCAGAAGTTACTTTGATCTCACACTCTTGTGAAAGACGGCACTTTTAGGATCACAACACTTGGGCCATATATTTCCATTGATAAGTAAACTATTCCAAGTTATGAACTTTAAGGCGGGTAAACGTAAATCTCCCAAACTTGATTAGTATCACTCCCCTAGAGTAATCTGAATTCCTTCTTCTTTTCAAATTTCAGCATCACATAGTGAGGTTCTGTGAGATACATATAAGATCAAACTATGTAACATATGATTCTGAATTTCTGTTAACCTGGGAAGTTACAGTACCTGACGCCTCTCGCTGATTGATTATTTTAATGTGGTCACTCTCAAGTAGGAAATTCCTTTAGAGATCTGCTTTTGATAAAAGTAGAGCATCTTCTACGAATTGCTAGTAAAATAATTCTCTAGACCTCTTATGTACACTAGACAATATCCTTAGTAGTTGGATCTTTGTCACCGGTTAAAGTTAACAGCGGTAAAACAATTGATGGTGAGCAAATCTGACGAAAGAACCAATGGTGGAAATGATATATAGTTGGTTGATCGTCTAAAAAAACTACATTTTGCATAGAGTAAGACTAATATGGAATTCTAACTTCATACAACCTGCCAATCTTTCATAGTGTAAATGCGTATGTATAACTGCGATTTCTAATCTCCGCCTTTGTATGCTATCTACTTCAGGAGTCGATAGCATAGGTACAGTTCCAGTATCTCTTGTGGCTTATGCATCTATCGAAGCACTGAAGCCTGACCTTATTATCAATGTTGGTACCGCTGGTGGATGTAAGGTGAGGTAGCCACGTACAGTTTGAGCATCTAAAATAGATAAACATAGAACTGCACCTGCTGAGCACATGAAAATTTCATGTTGTGTTTCTCTTACTAATATATGAAAATTTCAGTCAAAGGGCGCGTGTATAGGTGACGTGTTTATTGCATCTTATGTAGCATTCCATGACAGAAGGAACCCTTTACCGGTAAGAAGTAAATGCATCCTATTCTTACATTTAAAAAAATTGTTATTTGCATGCATATTTTAATATTTGATGCTTCACTCAATCTGTTTCATCCTCTTGGGTGTTGTGGAAGCTGACAGACTGTATAGATTGGCAGGTATTTCAGTTGTTGAACACTTAGACCAACAATTACTAGTGTTGCAACTTTCAAGGTCTATCATTACAGTGTGTATTGGTTGCTCATATTTTATACAGTTGACCTGGACAAAATAACATTCTGGTCATGTGTGCCACAAGCTACCCAATGGTCTAAGCAAAATGGGAGCTGATAGTGCTTTAAAATTGGGAGTAATAGAAAATGAATAAAAGAAACTGGATTCTGTTGGTAATGCTTTAGAATTGTCTGTGATTTTTAGAACGAATGAATTTTCTTTAAATCAGACACATACCCTTTGTTGGACATGACATATACCTCTGCTATGATATTTAATTGTTATAGTAGATTCTACCTGAAAAGCAAGATCATAACATGTGCAAGATCAGCAATTTAGTTTCTGCTAGTAGAGGAAGAGCATTAAGGTTGACCGTATCTTAAGTTTAGTGATAGAACAATTCTAAAACTTTTAATCAGTTTTTTCATGATTTATGAAAAAAAAAAATGCCTGTAGGTGACAATTTATGATCCATTTGTTCATGCAGGTCCGCGATCTGTATTGCATTGGTCTTCGACAAGCCTTCTCAACTCCCACCCTATTGAAGGAGCTTAATCTTAAGGTTATCTTCTATCCAGTTTTGTCTTGAAGCGTTAATTTTGTTTAAATGTTTCTTATGCTTTTTTCTAGCTTTATTCTTGTCATGTCATGTCTGCACTTCCCATTATCAAGAATATATAGAGTAGCACCATTTCATAAAAGATAGCTTCACAGATTAGCACCATTTCATGCAGTCTAGGCCAAATGCATATTTTTGTGAGTTAACTATTACTTCCCGTATAGCAACAACACTCGAGTCATTCATCAAACTGCAAAAGATTTTGGTACCCTCAAAAGGTGGAGAGCTTTGTAGCATGCAACGGTTTTAATCTATCATATGGGTCGAATGAATGATTGATGCGATGATTCAAACATCCTCATATTTCAGTCTGCCAAGTTGTCAACTGGAAACTCGTTGGACATATGTCCACAGGACCAAATGTTCATCACTACAAATGATGCTACACTTAAAGACATGGAGGTAGTAATCAAGCTTCTTCAACTCTCATACATTCATTTCTAAAAAGTGTCAATGCATTTTTGCTGCCTTTCAGGGAGCAGCCGTGGCTTATGTGGCGGATTTAATGAAAATTCCGGTTATGTTCTTGAAAGCTGTAACGTATATTGTTGACGAGAACAAACCAACCGAAGAACAATATCTGCAGAATTTGACAGCAGGGAGCAATGCCCTCGATCATGTGCTTGAACAAACTCTAGAGTTCATCAATGGGAAGTCCCTATCTCAACTTTGATCCTTGTCAAAAGGAAGGCGGTGTCCATGCTTCGGTTAATTTATCATCTTAGACTGCTTCTTCACATTGAACTGAGTTTATATTTGTATACACTCGGGTAAATTAAGCTCTGTCGTGCTGTGAACTTTATTTTTGTAAGTTAAAATAATTGAAACTAAAAGGGTTGTAGTTGGAGGTCAATCAACTTAGGCATGACCGTGTAGACCCGTGTTGATTGTATGCTAAACTTAAAAAATAATACCAAAATAGCCCATGAAATTGTAAAATTATAAATTGAGCAAGAGGAGGTTGGTACGTTTGACACAACTTTCCCTCAAATCCTCGATTTCTATTCGAGGGTATAGTGAAAGTTTCGGTCAAATTCTAAAAAACTAATTTATACGATAAATTTCAAAAAGTAACTATGTCGGAATTTTTTTTTGAAAAAGTATGTATGCAGAATTTTTTTTTAGCAAACTATGTATACGCGCACCCCGGGGTCGCGCCTAACGGACATAGGCGCACCCTAGGGGTGCGCATATTGCATAGGCGCACCCTAGGGGTGCGCCATTACCACCAATTCTTTTTTTTTTTTTTTTAAAAAACAAATTTTTCAATAATGATGACTCGATGTTTAATTAAGTATAAAATTATATATCTATTAAAAAAAATTTAAAAAATTATAGTAAGTAGATATTTTAATTGCGATTCAAATGATGCAAAAAATATTAAATTTGGATTTACGGATTGACTGTACGGCATGCCGTAAGTTGAGATATGAAAATTGTACTTAAAAAATTATAACTCGGACCATGTAAGTCCAAACTCAACACGGTTAACGTCATTTAGGTCGTAAATCAATTATCTACGTAGGATAATTTTTTGGATTAAAAATACAGTGATTTTGTAACCCCCCATCGTTTACACCCAAATTTGACCGAAATAAGTAAATGCATTAGGTGAGAAATTTAATTATATACTTACTCAAAAAAAATCAAAAAAATTACAGTGCGTAGATAATTTAATTACGAATTAAATGACGCTAACTATGCGTTAATTTTTGACTTTTAGACTGACTGTATAATACGGTACGTAAAAAACTCTACATACGATACAAAAACTTCCAAATAGCGTTTTGCACAGTAAAATCACTGTTTAACTACTGTGCAAAACACTATTTGGAAGTTTTTGTATCGTATGTAGAGTTTTTTACGTACCGTATTATACAGTCAGTCTAAAAGTCAAAAATTAACGCATAGTTAGCGTCATTTAATTCGTAATTAAATTATCTACGCACTGTAATTTTTTTGATTTTTTTTGAGTAAGTATATAATTAAATTTCTCACCTAATGCATTTACTTATTTCGGTCAAATTTGGGTGTAAACGATGGGGGGTTACAAAATCACTGTATTTTTAATCCAAACAATTATCCTACGTAGATAATTGATTTACGACCTAAATGACGTCAACCGTGTTGAGTTTGGACTTACATGGTCCGAGTTATAATTTTTTAAGTACAATTTTCATATCTCAACTTACGGCATGCCGTACAGTCAATCCGTAAATCCAAATTTAATATTTTTTGCATCATTTGAATCGCAATTAAAATATCTACTTACTATAATTTTTTAAAATATTTTTTAATAGATATATAATTTTATACTTAATTAAACATCGAGTCATCATTATTGAAAAATTTGTTTCTAAAAAAAAAAAAAAAATTGGTGGTAATGGCGCACCCCTAGGGTGCGCCTATGCAATATGCGCACCCCTGGGGTGCGCCTATGTCCGTTAGGCGCGACCCCGGGGTGCGCGTATAGATAGTTTGCTAAAAATAAATTATGCATACATACTTTTTAAAAAAATTTTCTGACATAGTTACTTTTTAAAATTTATCAATTTATACCTAAAAACATAGTTTATAAAAAGAAGTGAAAAGGGAAACCTACATAGTTTGCTATTAGAACTAATAAGATTTTTTTGTTGTTCGGAACTTGATCTAAATAAGGTCTTTGTCGTTTAAATATAATTAAAAAAAAAACAATAAGTCCTGAGATGTTTTTTTAAAAAGGAATATATTTTTTAAAAACAATTGATGTGAAAATAAAAGGGGAAAGTTTAAAAAGATGATGAAATTTCTAAACAATCTAAGGTATTTTATTAAAAATCCTAGAAAATCATGTTTAAAAAACTAAGATATTATTTATTTTTAGCAAACAATCAAGATCTTATTTAATTTGGGTAGAAATAAATATTCCCTTCTAGTCTTTTCATTTTTTTGGAAACATTCTTAAATTTTTTTGAAGTATTAAAATTTTATTTAATATTTTAAAAGAAAATGTTTTACCATAATTTTGGATTTTCTCTCGAATTTTATTCACGATAAGGGAACATTGATTCTCGAATTTTAGTTTAACTGAAATTTTCAGTAAAAAATATCATTTTTACACCTTTTTCAGTTACATCATTTGAGGTTCCCAAACGTTTAATGTTTACAACTTAGTCAATTCTTTCTATAATTAATTTTCTGGCTTCGATTATGGAGGTTGATGCGACAACAAGAACTGCAACTATTAATATTGATAAGAAATTATATTTGCGTCCCTCAGACACGATCGAAGCTAATAATTTGGTCTCATTTCAATTTCAGCTACTTGGCGTTGAAAACTACCAAATCTGGTGTACAACTATTTCAAGAACAAGTTATGTTTATTTAAGGAATTTATCCGCGAGATTTGATTTTCCCAAATTTACGACCAAAATTGTAGGTGCAATGGGATTATTGAGTCATGGCTTAGAAATGTTGTTACAAAGGATTTGGTGAGTGACCTTGTATATATCAATTGCTCAATCGACTTGATAGATTTACGAGTCATGTACAACAAGGTTGATGGTACACGGATTCTTCTATTGCATCATTACATATATCATGTCACTCAGGGTACTCTATCTATCACGACTTATTTTGGGATGTTGAAAATTCTAAGGTCTGATCTCATTGCCATTGGTAATTTAGTTCTAGTATGTGAAGTTGATAACTCTTTGCGCAAAGAAAAATAATATGCCTTAGTTGATAAATGCTAGTAAAGAAAAATAAACGCTCACACAATTCCTCTTGACTTGAATGAAACACATGCCTCAATTCAAACGAATCTTTTGATGTGAGAACCATTGTCAAGCCTTAATGTTGCTTACTCGATTTTGTTACAAAAAGAAAAAGAAAACCAAAGATCAATTTCGAGTTCTATCATTGTTGGATAATTTGAAAGTCCTATGGCTGCTTTATACACTTGTACTTGGTTGAATCGTGTTGCTTATACTAATTCTGCTGATTTTTGTGTTTGAGTGGATAAATCGGGATGTCTTTGCAGTTTTTGTGGCAAGAAAGACCAACGCATAAATACATGTTGTAAAAAAAACATGATTTATCAGACAATCTTAAGAAGAAGTGAATTGCAATTATTATTAAAGGATTGGAAGATAACAGTAGTGGCCAGTACAGTTGATGTTGCTGGTCTACATGATCATTTATAGCTTATCTCTTATTCTAATTCTGGAAGAACTGATTCTGTTATGAAGTATCGTTTACCACAGATAACTCTAAAGCAGGTCACTCAATTAGTCCAATTATTGCAGGGTGAACAAGAAAATGATCAGGAAATACATGTTAATATGAGATCTATATCTTTCAATCCTTCATTTGTTGAAATCTAGATTGGTTATTCAGGTACTACAAACCACATGACCTATTGTGTAGAGTAGCTTACTCATGTGTGGGTCAATTATTCCCCGTCACAATTTGTTCATTTACCAACTGGGTAACGATGTTAAGTAACTCACATTGGTTCTTGTTTGGTCGTGTATTGTGTTTGAATGGAGCTTTGCTCGTACTTATTTTAAGTGTAACTTGATTGTTGTGTATAAACTCACAGATGACTCAGCTTGTCGTGTTGTTATACTCTCTAAAGCTACAATCATTCAGTCCCTATCTAGTGGGAAGATTCTTGGAATTGACAGTACTATGATTGGGCTCTATGTACTTAAGAATTAATTTGCCTCCATAATCCTCTGCTGTAGTTGTTGTTGTAGTTGTAGCTGCTGAAGATCATGCTATTTTGACTTATGATATTTGTCATCGTCAGTTGAGGTGTAATTTTTTTTCGAAATGATAATGGCGGTGAATTGTGAATGATCTTTGCACGTTGTACGAATTGGGTAATAAAAAAAAGTTGTGCATTCACAAAATGGCCAGGTTGAGAGGAAACACTGACATTTGAATAATATTGCTCGAGTGCTTCACTTTAAGTCTACATTCCCAATCTGATTTTGTGGTTATTGCATACTTGGTTCCTGCTACTTGGTGATTATCTTGCCATCGTCAACTTTGTGATTGTCTCCATAAAAAATGCTCTACTAGAAGAAGTTGCATCTACATTATTTGTGCGTATATGTTGTCATTTTTTTTCCACAATTTTGTAGGACAAGGATAAGTTCAATGCTTGTGTTGAGCCAGTTGTGTTCTTAGGCTACCTGACCACACAAAAGGATATCTTATCATGACTATCATCGACTCTGTGTTTCATGTTAGACTCTTGAGTTGGTGTTTCGTGAAAAAGTGTTTCCTTTCAATTTGCATAAGACTGAAATCTGGAAACTCTTGCCTCATCAACAAAGTCTAACTTTACTATAATTTGTTCATACTTGTTGATACTTCTGTTTTACCTTTTATTGCTAAAGAGGATGTTGTTTCCACATAACTTTCTTCTACTGGCACCAATATACAGTGGATGTCTAGGCAGTTACACCAACTCAATGGTTTGGAGCTGTTACACCGACTTTGGTTCATTCCGATTGTGGGGTTTCATTAGCTCTTGAATCAACCCTCCTTTAGACAACATTGCACAGAGAATATTCACTCATGTTGTTCGACCACCTCCTTAGTTGAATAATTTTGTCACCTATTAACGCCCTTCAAATGTTGTTTTTGGATCTTAGAACTTTCTGCATTATGACCATTTATTTGCTGGTTTCTGTTGCTTCTTGAGCAGTTTTTCAAAGATCACAGAGCCTTCTGGCTATAGTGAAACCATACAGGATACTAAAAAAGGGTGTTGGCTATGAAGATTAAGATCAATGCATTATAAGAGAACATCACTTGGATGATTGTTGATTTACTAGATGAGAAAATGTCTATAGGATGCAAATGGGTCTATAGAGGTAATTACAATTTTGATGGCTCCTTCGAACGATATAAGACTCGTATAGTCGCAAATGAATATACTTAAGTAGAAGGAACAAATTGTATCGAAACCTTTTACCTAGTTGCCAAAATGACCACCGTGAGAGTTTTTCTTTTAGTGGTTGCACACTCTTGGGAGATATACCACATGGTTGTGAACAATGTTTTCCTAGAAGGTGACTTATTTGAAGATTTATATACGGAAATACCACAAAATTTTGGTGATTGGCTAGCACAACATGGAAATTCTAAGAAAGTTAGCAAATTATTAAAATCTTTATATGGATTGAAACAAGCGTCCCGACAATGGAATCTCACAATCACTCAAGCTCTTTATCAAATATACGCAAAGTAAAACCATTTATTCTCTATTTTCAAAGAACACTGGAAGAGCATAACACCATGAGAACTAATTACAAATTTAAAAATCTTGGATTTCTTTGGTATTTTCTTATCTTAGAGGTGACACGTTCGATATTGGAAATCATGATAAACCAAATTAAATCATGATAAACCAACTTAAATATGTTGCCAAACTTGTGCATACCCTAATGAATCTTATGCTCACTACACCTGAGTATGATTTTACTTTAGGCCTCTAAGATAATGATCCTTTGATTGAACATGTTGAGCGATATCGATGATTAATCGAGTTGTTGTTGTATCTCACGATGACTAGGTCAGCCATTATATACTATGTTCATCATCTTAGTCAACTCGTACATAATCTAAAATAATCACACTTTAGTGAATATGCGAAAGTTGTTCGATTTGTAAAGGGCAGCCGGAGTCAAGGTTTGTTTTTTCCATCTTGCAAATATCTGGATTAAGTAGAGTATGCCGACTCTGACTATGGGTGTTGGTCCACTGACGTGAAGACCATTAGTACATTTTATCATGGAAAGTTAAAAAGCAAAGCACCATCACTCGTTCTAGTGTAGATGCCGAATACTGCAGCATGGATACGACTATAGCAAAAATGATATGGATTAGATGACTCACGTATAATCGTGGCTACAAAACCACCGAATAAAAAAACACACTCTATATCCATAAGAAGACAATTCAGATAGCAAAAAAAACTGATGTTCCAAGAGCACACAAAGCATGTTGAACTTGACTGTCATTTCATACTCGAGAGAGTAAAAATTTGACTGTCAAGACCTACTATGTTACTTTAAAGGATCAACTCACCAACTTGCTTACGAAGGCTCTGAGTCAACATCAACACGAGTCTCTTCTTCGGCATTATAATGTTAAAAATGTTTTGAGAAGGAAAGGAAAAAAATAAATAAATGAAAGGGAATGTACGGATTATAATTATGCTTAATTGTAATAAAATTGAAGTTTTTTTTTTGGCCATAAAATTGAAGTTAATTAGAGGCTAATGGATTTTGCTAGTTGGCACGAAATTACCCGTTGTATTTCACTTGTAGGCAGTTTGGGTCATATACTATAAATAGAAGGGATCTGTAGTTGTAATTGTATTCATAACCGAATTACTCTCAGTTAATAGGTCTTACTTCAAAAGTGTTGGATCTTCCTGTATCTTTACGAGTCGATGCTCCTTTATGCTCTGAAGAGACCTCAAAAGAAGAAAACCTGGATTGGCACGTTCGTTTCCCCTTTAGGCTTAAGTTAGTACCAAGTCTTTCGGAGTAGTCCAATAATGGGAGCTCAGTTATATGTTAAATTTCGTAAATTCTCTGTATTTATAGAAGAAGTTAACCCGTTGATCAAGTTAACTCTTTTACTGTGATCAACTGACCTCTGACTGTGGTAACGTTTTATCGCTCTTGAAGGGATAACATATCAAATCTTTTTATACGGAGGGACTATTGTCTTGACATGCGACAGATGGTAGGCGACCAGAGGCGATTCCTGATTAATATTGAGGAGTTGCCTAGGTTGCGACTTAAGGCGAAACCGTCCTTTGGTCTAAGGAGAGGGTTGTTGTTAGAGAGGTCAGCCTTCTTTCATAATAAAAGGCAAGACACTCTTTGTTTGCGCGAGGCACCCCTTGTTTGCCGAGGTAAGGTATTCCTTTAGTGCGAGGATAAAAGGTCATTGTTCAATATCAATCATTTGGCCCCGAGCCGAGAAAGAGAGTAGTCCTAGTTGGTTTGACTTTCTTATATGGGCGTCGACCTCACTCCATCATGGTGTCCATGTGCAAACTTTCAATTTTATGTCCTTGACAGGAAATTCAAAATTTTTCACACGCCCTCTCGAGGGAATTTTTGAAATTGTTCCAAAACGTTTTCTCCTCGAGATGTGACGTCAACATTTCATCTTTTTCTTTACTGTTGCGATCCAATAGTCAGGATATCGTTTCTTTTCGTTATTCCTCCCGCTTTTATCATTTTTCTTTCAAATGTTTTGCCCTCTCTCTAAAATCACTTATTTCTCTAGAATTCTAAATAGCATTCTTAAGAAAGCGTCACCCTATCTAGCCATGATTGCTCGTTGTTACCTTACCACTTCATAGGTCCAATGTATATGTAGTAAACTCGTGATGGCCTCTTCGAGCGACGGATGGTAAGGATCTGCACATTTGGTTTCCTTCCATAGGCCCTAAGCAGAATCTTCTAACACTCGAAAAGTTTGTTTGGGGCGTGGGATTATCGGGTATGAGAGACAGTTAAAGTCCTCGATACCCTACTCTCTATGACCTTTCGATCAACGCCCATCATTCAATTTGTTATCCTCATGAAGATGAGGCTACCATCTACCTCGCCCAAATCGATACGGGTTTTCACCTTCCCTACTGCGAGTCTTTGCAAGAGTTGTTTAGTTATTCTCCACGCACTTATTCCCCAATGCCTTGCACATGTGCGTAGGTTTCTGGGCCCAATGTTTAATCCAACCCCTTTCATATTTTTGTTTTTCAAACACGTTGTCCTTAATTTAAATATTGGAATGCTTAACACTTTGACTGAGACCATTGGGCCTAGAACCCAAGACCTCCATTTGTTAGTTGTTTTAGACCCACAAATTCCAATTGGAATAGCAAGTATTTTTTTTCAAATGGGGTGTCGCTTGGCCTCTTTGGATGCGGATGATTGATCATACTCCCTTTCTCTCCTAATATTCCGAAGAGGACAAAAGGTCTTTGGGGATTATTTACTTAGGTCATTCTAAGGACCTTCCCCCGTATATATCCAAAAGCACCACTGAGGCGTCGCTCGTGAGCGCGACCATTAAATACACAGAACCTGCACCGCCGATTGATTGGGCATATTTTCTAATTTCCTCTTTTATTTTAGGGTTAATTACTTAAATGGTTACACATGTTTGCACATGTGATTAATTAGTTATAGGGTTCAATACCAAGTAACTACCTTAACTTTGGACTTTTTGC
This sequence comes from Chamaenerion angustifolium, assembly GCA_946814005.1. Taxonomy (NCBI): domain Eukaryota; kingdom Viridiplantae; phylum Streptophyta; class Magnoliopsida; order Myrtales; family Onagraceae; genus Chamaenerion; species Chamaenerion angustifolium. The sequence continues at coordinate 22,791,888 of OX328272.1, forward strand.
AACGAGCTACCCGAACTTTGAAAAGTGAAAACGAACTACCTCAACTTTGAAGAAGATGAAAATAGCTACCTCCGTCCAATTTTTCATCAACTGTCGTCGGAAAGTTGTTTGAAAGTCATTGAAAAGTCATTGAAAATTCATCAGAAATTGGACGGAGGTAGCTATTTGCACTTTCTTCAAAGTTGAGGTAGCTCGTTTTGAATTTTCAAAGTTCGGGTAGCTCGTTGCAAAACGTCCAAAGTTCAGGTAGCTACTTGGTATTTAACCCTTAGTTATAACTTGTGCAGAGGGGTTACATAAGTTTCGACATGTGACTAATTGGTCATCTATATTGTTCACAATTTATTTTCTCTGCTAAATTACTATTCCAACAAGTAAAATGACTAAATTACCTATTCGTATACCAAATTACCCTTCATACATTTGACATCCTCACTCATCCTCTTGAGCTTCTTATCTTCCTGATCATCGGAACCACCCTATTTATCATCGTTCTTGCGTCGATCACCTTCTTGGCCATGGCCACCTTAGTTTTCTCCTTCTTACATCGATTCTAAACGGGGGTAAGCAAATTTGAGACCCAGGCAGGCTCCAAGCATGCTCCAATTCGAGACCCAGGAAGGCAGGCAAATTCGACACCCACGCATGCTTCAACTAGACGCCGAGAAGGGTCTCAACCTAGGCTTTAACCCAGAGAAATTTGAGAAAGAACATGAAGAACACATAAGCATACTGAGGTAGAGGAAGAACATGCTAAGGAAGAGGAAGCTCCAGCTTGAGATGAGCAGCAAAAGTGGTAGGGTTAATCAGTGCTCTGTTGCAATCAAGAGGTCCATCAATGGCGACAAAAATGGTATTTTGTACAGTAGGAGAGGAATGTGCGACAAGGTCAAGGCCTAACAGTAAATAAGTACACTTACTTTGTTCATGTTCTGATGCTAACCCTTCGTCTTAATGGTTGTTTGTTTGGGTTTTGAAAATCGATTCCCATGGAAGTTGAAGATCTTCACTGGCTTGTTATTTATATCGCGCCTAATGAATAATCAATGCAAATAGTAGTAACTATTGGGATATTAGCCACTGCTAATTTCCACCTTGTAGGACCTTGGGACTCGATGGATTAAGAGAAATGCAAACAACACAGAAATTTACGTGGTTCACCAATTTGGCTACGTCCACGGCTCACACCCACACTTTCACTATAGACAAATAGTTTTACAAATTGTGTATCACACCAAACACACAATGTATTGCACGCACTCTAAAATACTCACTTCGTATTTTTGGCTCACAATGCAACACTATTTTCTCCCACACTCAAGACATCAACAACCGATTCTTACTTCTCTCTTTCTTGTGGTTCGTGGTTTTTTCTTCCTTCACCATTGTTGGCTTCTTATAGACCAGAAAAAATGGCAATATTCAGTGGCTTGGCTGACCACTTTGTTGAGTGCCTTCCCCACTCTGCTTAGTGCCTTGCCCACTGATGAGTGGCTTATCCACTCTGATGAGTGACTTTTCCACTTGTTGAGTGACTTGCCCACTCTGATGAGTGGTGATGGAGACCCGGAAAAATCTTCATTCTCAACAGCCTCATCGTATGCTGCTTCAACCTCCTTTCAGGTTTCTGGTTCTCCCGAGATGTGGGATTTTCTTAAGAAAGGATTATACAAAATCTAGCCATATGCTAAGTGGGTGGTGGGGTAGACATTGACTAGATACATGATGAGCGTATTGTGGAGTCTATGGTCTGATCCGATCAAAATACAGTTATCGTCTCTATGAAACAAAACTCATCTCCATTAATTCTGGGTTTGGGTTCTTGAATTAGTGGGTTCTGGGTTTTATTCAGCTCGATAGATGAACAAATTGAATTTTTGCGCGAAGAAGATGAACAATTGAAGAAGGAGAAGGACATAATAGTCATTTAATAATTGAAAAAATGTTAAAAATATTAACAACCTGGAAAGAATTAATATTCACTAATAGAGTAACCAATTAATCACATTGGGAAAAGATGTGTAACCATTCAGTCATGCAAAAGAAGATGATTAACCGATTAATCACATTGGGAATGATGTGTAACCATTTAAGTAATTAACCCTTCCTTTTATGTAGGTTTTGATCATTTATTTGTCCCTGACCCTTAAAAATCTCCTCAGGCGGTGACAGGGGTCATTCCCTGTCACTCCCCTTGAAGATGAACCTCTAAGCAAAAGGAGGAAGAGGAAACATCACTCCAAAGGAGAAGTCGCAGCCCATGGATCCTTTGACCGCGAATCCTTTATATATGAACGATGAGACAAACGTCGTTGTTGTGGTGTATAAAGATGATGGAGTTTTCTGTTGGATATCTTCAAGATTATTGACTAGGTGGTAAAGGCTTCTCATTATACGTGGGGACTAACACTCGTATTATTGGAAAAAGACTTACAAGTATGGTCCATTACCTCGAAGTCTTAAGAGAATGACACCCGAGGAAACCACCCCTGTTCAAACATATTTAAAGGCGTCCTTCACTCCTTATACATCCATCATTCTGATGGATGCATCGACGATTCATTCAGATTCCTTGGCGATCCCCGTGGAGGAGTCTCTCGGACCTTACCAATAGCCCCGCTTCGACATGTTGAGAAATCTACACCAAGCGATGTGTAGGGAGAACATGTGCCATCCCTTGGAGTCTGCCGTCGCCTCAAAGAGGCCAATTTTGTTAAAGGCATAACTCTCAATTATACCAACCTTACCCTCCACAACGTGAGTGGCATCGCTCCTTCGGGAGAGGGTCAAACTCTAAGTTATGACGTGGCGGTGGCTGAAGGCGGGTGCCCTGTTCTTAGTGTCTATTTTTTACATGATTCACATTTTAGCACTATCCATCGCTTCTTGGCTCATTGTGGGCTAATAATAGCCTTTGCTTAGGGGTTTTTGAACGATCGACCAATCTCTTTTGTGGCACGCGATATAGCCTTCATGCAACTCCCTTAGCATGGTCATCATTTAAGGGGAGCGTGTCATCTAAGAATGGGTGTTGACAAACCCTTTTATAAAGAATACCATCTATGATGGTATAACAGGGGGTAAGATGCCTGATCCTATTGGCTTCACCTTCGTGTTGTGGTTTATTGCTAGTTTCAATATACTCTTTAATAGGTGTCACCAAATCCACCGTGTCGCCAATATACTCTTCGGTCGGTGTTAGCACCACTTTCTATAGGCTTTGTCCCGCCTTGCTACATTCCTTTTAACAGTAAGGTATTCGCCCGTACCCTAGGGCTCAGCAACCTGGTGTTGACAGCCCATCATCAATCGTGATGGCAACCCCAACGGGAGTAGAAGGAATCAGTTCACCCACCTGAGAGCTTTCCTCCTCGTGTTGTTCATCTACTGTGTGTACACCAGATTACCTCTTCGGATCCCAGCAGATGAGATTGCACCTTCCATCCTTTGCCGATGTTAGAACTCTATTGGCAGGTCAGGGGAACCACCCCCACTGACTCTACAAGATTCCGAAAAATTCTACGCCGAAGCTGCTCACTTGAGAGTGCCATGCAAAAACCCTAACAACCAAACCCCTAAAAATCCTAACCCTATCCTATTATATTTGGTATCTATAATTATTTCTAAACTTTATCGTACTGCTATATGTTGGACACGATTGCAGTGAACTATCTTGTGTCGATCGTCTCCAAGCATGGAGAATATTCCCATAGCTGGTATGCAGAATACAACTAGGAAGCTTGTTTTTTCCTTGACCGCAGAAATGGACTATCCGGTGCGTGGGAAGTATGTTGGATCGGTTATATCTCAGAAATCGATCAAGAATGTGGAAATTCATAATGTCCTGAAGGTGTCGTAGGCGAGATATGAGAGACTCTGATTATAAATGTTTTGGAGGAAAATATGATCCTGATTGAAATTGAGAAAGATGAGGAGAAAAAAGCTATTCTTGATCAACTACCTTGGTCCATTCAAAGACATTGTCTCAATGTTAAAAAATGGGAACATACTCCAAGCCTGAATGATATAAATTTTGAGAGGATTCAATTATGGATTCAAGTTCATGGATTAGAGCTTGGAGTCATAAATTCCACAAATTCTCGTCAAATAGGGGATGGAATTGGAAAGTTTGTTGAAATTGAAGAATCCATGGATCAAATTAAGTGTGGCTTCTTGCGTATAAAAGTGGATATTGATGCAAGTCAACCCCTGATAATTGGCTTCTGGTGGAAGAATTTAAGAGGAGAAGAACGTTGGGCGGATGTGAAATACGAACGCCTTTTCTGACATGTGCTATGATTGTGACAGACTAAGACATACCTTCTACTAATGCAAACTTGATACGGTAATGTCGGAGGTGAAACAAGACTCCCCAATGTATGAACCATGGATAACCGGAACCCGACCATGAACCACAATAACATCAGTCAAGCTGGGGGGGGGGGGGGGATTCACTAAACCCCTCAAACTCAGCTGGTTGGAGAACATGGAGGAATATAATTAAAGAAGCAAGGAACCCAATGGAGGTTGCAAAGAATTAAGTAGACAAAAACCACCAGCCAAACTCACCCAATCTCATTCTCACCGAACCACAAACCCTACCCCACCCACCTCTGGACTGAACCTATACGTCCGACCATCTTAGGAAAACTTAATTAAATGTGTAGAAAAACAAGGGCTTAATGCTACAAACAAAGAGAATTTCATCTTATTAACACTAAGTTTGATTATTACAATAGTGGTGACCCCCATCCCGTAGCTGCTACTGTACCTAACCCTCTACCTTCTGATGAGACCCACATAATCCGTGACCAAAACCCACCCCAGAGTGTCAACATGTGTGATCATCCCGAACTTACACCCAAGACTTTCCCTACCACAAAAACCATGCAAATTTCTAAACCTACCATATTAGAATATATCATTAGCAATCTGCGATACTCAAGTCAAAACCCTAATCCCGACCTCTCTCAAATGTATCCTATAACTCAAAAAGAAATACATATTACCCAATCCGAACAAACTATCCAGAGCATCAGTATGAAAAAAATCATGCATTCCCCCTGTATACGACAGATAGCCCACCCTAGACCAAATCATCACCATCCCATGACCTAACCATATCTACCCATACTGGTCTCACTCCCATCATCAATAAGATGTCCCTTAAATGTCAAATGGAAGATGAGGAAGATAAATTCCCAAGGAAGAAATGAAAATTTATGAATGAAAGCACTAGCCCGAACGAGGGGAAGATGGGCACCAAACAAACTAGGAATGGGGCGAGTATAATAAAGGGAACAAGTACAAGAGGAAGGACAGGAACAAGGAAAGCTCGATCGAATCCCCTATAAGAAACATCTTGCTATGAACCAAACCAAAAGGGTTCCGGTGTCTGTTCCTAAACAGCCAGGCGGTACCAATGAGTCTATTCAGTTGGAATTGTCAGGGTTTGGGATCTTCCTTGACAATCCAATAACCTCAAAGTCTCCTCAAAAGGCATCAACCCTCAATAGCCTATCTGATGGAAACGAAAAACTCTAATGCTTTTTGTGAACGTATTTGAATGTCAACCGAAATGGAAAAGGGTTTCTATATTCCACCACACAGAAGATCAAGTGGAATTGCTATATGGTGGAATGAGGAAATTACAAAACACTATGGATTTCAAACACTGTGGATTCTCTATATTCCACCTCTCAGCATCACCAAACATTGTGGATTGCCAAATTAAAGGAATGAGTTTCAAGACATCGACAATTCAATGCACTCATTAACGATTTGTCTCTCATCGACTTGGGCTTTAAGGGTCCCAAGTTTACTTGGTGAAACAATCGACAAGGTTAGGCCTGGACTAGAGAGAGACTCGACCGTGCACTAGCTAATGCCGAATGGATCACAACATACCCCTAGTCTCAGCTCATCCGGTGCCTTGAGTGGCTTCGCTTGATCGTATTAGAGACTTAAGAGGCAATGCATATAACTGAATTTGTTAGGGCTCCTTCGGCACAGAAGACTTCTTTAAGGCGAAAAGCATGAGCCGACGCTCGACTAGGGGTGACAATTTCTGACACGACACGATTAAACAACATGTAACGACTTGCATTTTACACGATAATACCACGACACGATTATGAAATGTGTCTAAACAATTCTTATACGTTTAGACACAATTAATAATCGTGTCTAAACGTCTCTAACTTGCAAATACACGACAAAACACGATTAATTAATCGTGTCTAATCGTGTCGTGTAGATTCATTTTAAAAATATTTGAGAAGGAATAACTAATCGTGTCGTGTACACATGTGACACGTTTAGACACATTTAAGTATAATAATAAAAATAAAATATTGAGATACTCACTTAGTTTTTAATATTGAACTTTGAAGATCTTACTTTGTATTTGTGAATTTGTGTATATATTAATTTGTGTATGTATATGCTTTAATGCGTATATGAGTTTGACCTTAATGGATTCGGTGTCTAAACAACTCTTATACGTTTAGACACAATTAATGAGTTATCCGTTTAGATAAGACACATGTTTAGACATGGTTAAGGCTTATCCGTTTAGACACGAGACATGTTTAGACACGACACGATTAATGACACGACATGATTAGACATGACACGACACGATTGCCACCCCTACGCTCGACATTCCCTTCTACTGAAAAGATCATCTAGGGCTGCTACGAAGGCGGGGGTAAGTATAATCTCAGGAATGATAGCTTCCTTGGAAGGTGTCGCCTGCCCCGACGACGCAATGTGCAACGACGTCGGGTGATGCACTTCGTGCTTGGGCTTGAGGGTTGTTCTGTGTCGAGCCTGCTCAGTAGGCGCAGAAGCGGTAGGCTAAGGCCTTGGTTGTCTACCTAGGGGGCATCTACAAGGTAGTAGTACTACATGGTAGTTGGAACTGTGCAAGGTAGTAGTAGTACATGGTGGTTCTAGTTGAAAGAAATCTACAAAGAATGAATCTCGTGCATGGAAACATTTTACCAAACTCAAACATGTTAATTCCAAGGGTAAGGCAATTGGTAAGTGTAATTAATGTGGTGAACAAATTGTAGCAGATGGGACAAGTGGCTTGAAAAATCACACAAAGAGATGTAACAAGTCACCTTTCAAGGTTTCCAAAGGTTTTCACCAAAGAAGGCGATGAAAAAATGATTGGTAGTGGGGGTAGTTCTACTCGTCCACCGTCACATCCGAATACAAATATTAAATTTGATCAAACTCATTGTCGAAAGGAGACCAAGTGGATGTTTATTGTTGCTGAACTCCCCTTTAGATTCATTGAGAATGAAGCATTTTAGAAATTTCTTAAGGTATTACAACCAAGATTTGAGATTCATTCACGTAGAACACTGGCAAGAGATATTCTTCAAATGTACGCTGAAGAAAATGAAAGGTTAAAGGATTTCATAAAATGTGTTGGAGGTAAAGTTTGCCTAACTACTGATTTGTGGACTTCATGTCAAAACTATAGTTATTTAACTCTTGCTACTCATTTTGTTCATAATGACTGGAAATTGCATAAGAAGATCTTGAACTTTACTCAAGTTAGTAGTCACACAGGTGATCATGTGGGTAGGACTATTGAGGAAAAACTTAAAAGAGGGGAAGATTACGAGGGTTTTAAGTGTTACAGTGGACAATGCTAGGTCGAACAATACTGTATTTATTTACTTGAAAAAATGTTTCATGTCTTGGGACCCTTGTTATGTCTTGAAAGGTTAATTTGTTCAAATGTGTTGCTGTGCTCATACCTTAAATTTGATTGTCCAAGATGGTTTGTCAGGAATTGATGAGTCCATATCTAGAATTCGTGTTGCAGTTAAATATGTTAGATCATCTACATGAAGATTTGGTAGATTTAAGACTCATGCTAATTCATAAAATATTGCAAGTCAACGCATAGTGTGTTTAAAAGTGGAAATTCGTTGGAATTCTACATTTAAGATGTTGGAAGTTGCGTTAATATACTAGAAGGTGTTTCTACGACTAGAAGGAGAGGAAGTTGAGAAATACAGTGAAGAGCTTGAAAAGGCGGTGGAAGTCCTAATCCAAATGATTAGAATCATGCATGTATTATTTTTCCGTTTCTAAAGGCATTTTATAATGCTACTTTGCGTATTTCTGGAGCATCGTATGTTACTGCCAGTAGTTATATGGTTGAAGTTTTTGCTATTGGGATGGTAATTAATAGGCAGTTGAGAAATCGAAACAATGGAATAAAAAATATGGCGGCGAGGATGAAAATGAAGTTCATGAAATATTGGGGAGATTCCAAGAAGGTGAATATGTTGTTGATGATTGCCTTAGTTCCTGATTCTAGGTAAAAGATGAATGGTGCATACTTCTATTTTCAATCATTCTTTGACTCTACCAATGCCGAGATTTTGGAGCAAAGATTGATTGACTTTTTAAAGTCAGTTTTTGAGCAGTATAAGACAATGACAGAGGGTGTAACAAGTATGCAACTGATGCACATTGATGATGATGATCACAATGATGACTGTGCCAATGCTTATTGGCGAGCAACATGTAATACCATGTAACCAAATTCAGCAACAGAACTTGATAAGTACACGAGAGAAGATCGAGAGCCTTATAACCGTGAAAGTGAGATAGATTTATTGGATTAGTGGAAAGTCAATGCAAATAGACTTCCGATACTTTCTTCTATTGCAAAGGATGTGATGGCCATACTAGTTTCCACGGTTGCTTCTGAAAGTGTTTTTAGCACTAGAGGTAGAGTTCAAAGTGAGTATCGTAGTTGTTTGGATCCTAAGATGGCTAAAACTCTTATTTGTACGCAAGATTGGATCAGAAGATCTCAATTCACCTTCCTACCAGATGAGGATTTTGAAGAGCTTGAAAAGTTTGAGAATGGTACGTCATTTTCTTAAACTTATTAATCTATTTATTACTGTACTTATGTTTGTTTACTTTTTTAGAGTTCAATCAAGAGGAGATGACTCAAGGAGTAATTTCAACCCAATAACATCATTCCCCCTCTTTTTGGAGTATGTCCTCTTATCTTAGTATGTTTGTATCATTGTAGTGATTTACACTTTAAAAATAGCTTAAACGATTGTGAATATCATATATCATATTGTTCTGAAAAGGTTATAATTTGTGAATATCACAGAATTGATTTTGTAGGTCAGTACCAGACAGATCTGCAGTGGTGATGCTGTAAATTTGTGGACCTCTAGTTGTGTATTTGAGTGTATAATACACGTGTTTGGTAATTGGATTTATCCAGATTGGTGCTGAGCTGATTAGTAATGGCTAATAGATTGGTGCAAATTGGTAATTGGATGTTGAAGTTATGTATTATGTTTGTGTATTATGTATGGTTAGACTGTTTGTGTATTATGTTATGGTTATCATGTTATGGTTAGACATGTATAATGTTGAAGGGGTGTAAGGTGAAGTGATATGAATTGTTAGACTGTTAATGATATGAACTGTTAGACTATTAGTGTATTATGGATGCTCAGTTATGTATTATGGATGTTGCAGTTATGTATTATGGACAGTTAGTGTATTGGTATTTTTTTTAAATATATATGAAGTAGTTTGACCGAACCGGTTATGAACCGATTCAGAACATGTACGGTAAATCAACCAAAATCTGGAGTGACCAAAAATCGGAGCAGTAAACCGTACCTGTTTTAAAAAGTGGTTAAGGTTCAGTTCTGAACCTTTTCAGCTCCGAACCGGTTCATGAACATCCCTATTTACGTCACTCCCCTCAATCACCTTCTTATATTTTCTTCTTCTTCAGTAGGTTTTTCTCTCTCTTATGCGCGACTGACATGGTGAAATCAAGGAAGCTCAGGGGAGTGAGGCACTACAAGAATGTAGGACTATAACAACGGGGTAAATCGTTGCTAAGTTGGCTTTTGCCGCTGCTAAGTGTCGTGCCTGAAAGTCCTGATGCTAAAGGTATCCGCACGGGCCATTGGGCTCTTGGGTGTTTGAAATAAGTCATCCCTTACTGTAATAAGTTAATCTCTCTCTCTCTATATATATACATATGAATGAATCTACTATAAATATATATCCTAAAAGCCCCGATGCAATCTTTAATAGATATGATGAATCTACTTCCAAAAGTTATGAAAAGTGATATATTCTTTAAAAGTGTTTATTTTGTCAATTGCTAACCTTGGTAATCATGGATAAATTTTCATTTGTACAATAGTTTTAAAAAAATGTAGGAAGCGAAGGGTGTGGTTTGGGACATTCGAGAACGCCGAGGAGGAGGCCTGAGCCTATGACAAGGCGTCTATCTTGATGAGCCTATGAAACGTAAAAACAAATTTTCTAGTGACTCGCACACCTTCTGGTGACCCCAAATCCTCAATTAATGACACCAAATATGAACCATTATAATCAAATTCCTCCCCATCTACCTCAAAGGGACAATCTTTATCTGAAATCTTGCACGTCAAGCTTCGTAAATGCAGTAAATCACCATCTCCATCAATGACATGCTTAAGGCTCGACATAGAGTTCCTACATCAGATTTTGGCAGAGGAAAGCAAAACAAAAGTTGTCTGAGGCTAACTCCAACTAGGTGATGATTACAGTTCGAGAAGAAAGATAATGGCGATTGGATCATGATTTGACACTTCATACTGAATTCGTCCTTTCCAAGATTCTGTGGGGCGCTCCAAAGACCTATAGGGAAGGAAATCCCGGGATGTTGCTGTTGTTTTCCCTCTGATGGTAGAGTCAGCCGTAGTCCGATGATAAAAGGAAATGAAAGGTAGTTCTGTATGTATGGAATGATAGTTGGAGAGATTTGAATTCAACTCTGAAGGTTGGTTGGTATTTATAGGCTTGCCTTTGAATTTGAGCATGGTCAAGTTCTTACCAGAGTTACTCCATGATTTCCGGTGAGCCAACCATGGTTACCAGTCAATGGAGTAACAGGAGTCAGATAAGTCATTTCGTTCCACGATATCTAGGATAGGGAGATCCTGAAATCTCTCTACCTAACTCGATCGTGTCTATCCGTACGATGAGTGGGTGAGTGTTTTATGAAAGTCGTCTCTTAAGGGCGCAACCTACTGGGTGTGTCATTAATGGCACACTAGTACATGTAAGGGGAGTGAGTAATAACGGGAAATACGTAATAGATTGACTTCACAGGTGTCCATGAGTGTCGCTCCTGTGAGCTCTTAAAGTACGTTGCCTCTTTAATTACGCAGGGGTCTGGATCGGTCTAATCCTTTGCCTCACCCACCTTTGGGCCTAATCCCAAAGTGCCAAGGCCCAAAGGCCAGGACCCATAATCTGCCCCTGAAGCCCAAGATGAGCGTCGCTCATGTTGGGTTTAATGGTGTTTCTTGCTAGAGCTGTGGGAGTTCTTCCTTTCGTGTCTTCCTGGTTGATGCAGCATCTCGTATCTGGCGCGCCATTCTTGGCGCATAGAGTGCCAGAATTCAAATTTGAATTTCAAAAGAGAGTCACGTGTCAGAAAACCTTGGGCTTCCCCAGGGTTGTAGGCCATCATTGCCCGTAGGGGTAGTTTGAACGAGGTGACTCTTCATCTCTCCCTAGGGAGCTCTATAAATTGGCTGATCCCCCTTCATATTTTCACTTTTACTTCTCTGTTACTTTTTCTCTCTAGGGCTCTCTCTGTCTTCTCTCTAGAATTCCGACCTCTTTTGCCTGTTTTCTTCCGAATGCCCTAGGTTTTCCGATCGCCCAAAATAACTCGCTGCACCCGTTTGGAGCCAAGCCCCTACCCAAGGTGTAAACGTATCCTTTCTTCAATGGTGAGCGACTCGACAAGAGGTGAGGCAAATCTCGTCTTTCCACACAGTTTTAGCGACCTGAAAGCCAACATAATTTCTAGGTCGATCTTAAATAAAGCGGTAGAGGAAGCGTGTATGGGCGACACTTTCTCTCCGCGCTTTCCTATTCCGGATGAGTCTGATCCGGAAAACCTCCATCTCATTTCTAAACCATGTCAGGTGAGAAAACCATTTATCACATGCATATTGATGCGGGGTTGAGGTTTCCTATATGTCTGGAACTGGCAGAAAAACGTGTCGTTGTTATGGCGTCTCCCCTACCTAATTTTCCCATAATTCCATTCGCAGTTGGGTAGGCTATATGGTGTTGTGTGAGAAAAGGAGTTTATCATATTCCTTAGTTTTGTTTCGCCATTTTTATAGGATAGATTCAAATCGCTTCGGTGTTTTTAGCTTTTTTAGTCGATTCTCTGATAACAAGTATTAGTTTTAACGCTTCTCCTTGCCCATAGTTATGGGATTTAGGACAAGGAACTCCAATTGGAAAAGTTCATAATTCTTTTTCCGAGGGGTTCCTTGGTGTATAACTTCAAAGGTGCTATGTGACCATCTACCTTCCCCTAATGAACTATCACCTTGGGATGTGGAGTCTCTCCAACTGGTGTACTCAGATCACTAAGCTAAGCGCGCCACATGGATATCCAAGGAGACCACATAAGAGGATTTGTTCAATGCGGGCATCTACCCTGTACATCGCGACTCTTCTTCTTCATGGGTAATAACTCCTTTCATTTCCTTTTGCAGACAACACACTTTCGCACGCTGCTTATGCGTTCCCCCTTTCGGTTGAAGTGGATCTGTTGTCAGCGGATCCCTTTACATTGAGCCCCGAAACTCAGGATACACTCGCTCTTTACAAAGGTGTGGTCTCTTACTATCGATATTATGACGATTGCCTTCTTACTAGATGATTAACTCTTCTTCATACTAAGAAATGGGACACGCTTGTTGTGATGGAAAATTGTATGGCCTGGACTTACCATGTGTTTCCTGATAGCATTTCCACTGAAACTAGCGTCAAAGACGATGGGTCTGTGTACATCATAAAAAAATACAGTGTTCCCTCCAAGAAGAAGAAGAATCCGGAAAGGGAGTCGACCTATGGTGCTGATAAGGCGCCGCTTCCTCCCACTATCAGTAAGAAGGAAACGCCTTCGCTCCTAGAGGGTGAAAAAGCGGGGCGGTACGATCCTTATGCTGGTCTGACGTTTGACTTCCACTGGGACCTCAAGGCGGACAGCGCTCCAGAGTGGATCGCCTACGATGACCCAACCTAAACGCCTTGGGTTCCTTGTGAGCGACTCCAAGACGTTCCCATGGTGAGAGGGAACACTTTGTTGGACCCAAACCTCGTGCGCCAGGGCTTTGCCGTGTTTTCACAGGTACCCTTCCTTTCTCTAAGTCTTCTAAATTGTCTAAGTGTTTTGTTCTAACAGTTTGTTTTCAGCTCTTCCCGTTGAACCTCCAAATGGGCCCCACCATAGTGGAGCTTTCTGAGGAGAGGGAGGCCACCGCCGGGGATATCAAGAGAGTAAGCGAGCTTGAGCATCACCTGGAACATGCCGAGCGTCGGCTTACCATTGAGAGGGCATCTCGGGAAAAGCTAGATTTAGAGGTGTCGCGCCAGTCAAGGAGCTGTAGGAGGCGCAAGCAAAGGTGGTTGAGGCAGCCACTCAAGTGGTAGACCTTCACCAACAACTTGAGTTGTTGAATGGTAAATCTACCTAGTTCGAGGAACGCGTTGTCCAGGATAAACAGGAGGTCTCACTCATCAAGGAGAACCTCCCCATCGCCTTTCCAACGCGATGGACGAGTTCAAAGATAGCGAAGCCTTTGAAAAAGCGGTGACGCTATGGAATTGAGAAGTGTTCGTTAATGCATTCAAAGACCTTCGTAAGGATCTCTTGAATGTTGGCACTAAATTTCCCATGCCGATGCTTCCCTCTTATCAGCAGTACCTGGACTATGAGGCCAGAGCAGAGGTGACAAAAAAGAAGGGTGCTGAAGAGGAGTATGACTCGTGGGATGAAGAAGAGGAATCTTCGGAACCGTCTCCCCTTCTCCGTTCTAAGTGCGACATGGATGTTGAATATGTTCCGAAGTCATCAGGGTGTCGCCTCTGCAGGAAGCCGAGGCGCCTAGCCAACCTTCTCCTCCTAAAGAAGACACTCCTTCAGTTGATGTTGTAGATTCTTAGGATTTTTACCTAGTCATTTTTAGTACTCTTTGTATTTTCCTTTCCTTATTGTTAAGTCCTCCAAGCGAGGAATTTTTGCAATGACAATATCGTTTCTTAATATGAAAACGCCTTAATATGTCTAACACCTAAACAACTTTCATATTTAAAACACCATTGAACCCAATCGTCCAAAACGCCTTAATTAATTTCAGACGCCCCAAATTGCGCATACTCTTCACCTTAACTTCATGTTCGAATTAGTTAGTCTTAAATCACTATAATGATGAAACACCATTTTTATATAGCAAACCAACCTTCATGAATTTGACTAAGTACAAACTATTCAATCATATACCGTTGCCTAAGCATAAAATTTCTTCATATGCTCCGCATTGAAGGTGTTCTTCAAAGTCTTTCTTTCTTTGTCTTCTAGTATGTAGGCGTTCGGATGGGGAATGGCGAAGATTTTATATGGTCTTTCCCATTTTCATGATAGCTTATTAATCTTGTCTTGATGAGCGAAGTCATTCCTTCTCCATACCCTTTCCCCCACGAACAATTGGTGAGCGGAGACTCACCTATTGTAGTATCGCGCAGTTGCGAGGCGCCTCATTCCTTGGAGTTGTTCAGATGCCCGTCTATTTTCATCCACCAAGTCTAATTCCAAACGCCTTAGGCCCTCATTGGTCACCTTGTTGAAGTGTTCTGAACCATATACCAAACAAAAGAGTGTCTCCCCAGTTGTCTGTTTGGGTGTTGTTCGATGCGCCCAAAGAACATTCTCTAGTTCCTCAGTAAGTTTACCTTGTAAGGTGTCTAGCCTCTTCTTCAATCCGTTCAGGACTGTTTTGTTGGCTGCATCCACCTGCCAATTCGTCTGTGCATGTCTGACTAAGGCATGCCTGTGTTCGATTTTCCGCTCTTCACAAAATCACTTCAACTCTTTGCTAGAGAATTGAGGGTCATTGTCGCTCACAAGTACGATTGGAATACCATATCTAGAAACAATTCTAGATTTAAGGAATTTGATCACTTGGAACTCCGTAGTTGATGCTAATGCCTTCGCCTCAATCATTTTTTAGAAGTGGTTAATCAATACTATAACATAAGTGCGCTGCTAGACCTGGGAAGAGGTCCCACCAGGTCAATCCCCCATTGTCCAAAAGGCCAAGCGGCGCCAATCGAGGTTAAGACTGCAGGATGGCACACTATTTTTCAGGTTGTACTTTTGGCAAGATTCACACTTCTGGACCAAATCCTTAGCCTCCCTGTTCGTGGTAAGCCAATAATATCTTTGGTTGAGGATTTTGTGGACAATGGACCTTGCTCCCTCATGGAAAGCAGCGTATCCCCTTGCACTTCTCTAACTATCGTGGTTGTTTCTGGTTGAGTGAACCCCTTCTTGTATAACGTTCCTTAAATGATCTTATAGCTTGGGGACAGTCTCAATATTTGCATGGACTCAACCTCCTATTCTGGAAATTCGTGAGTTCCAAGTACATCCTGATGGGCGTCGCCCAATCAACAGTCTTATTGATGCTAGCACAAAACTGGCAAGCCCCTCTGAAGACACTTTCCACGGAATGCACATGAAGAGGCGTTGCCTGCCACGCATACTTACTTAATACAACCACTTCTTGGTTTGATTTCCTGGGGATGACTTATATTTGGAAACTCTTGATTTCGTCTATTAGTTCCTTGGCCTACTTAGAGTATATCTTCATATGTTCTCCTTTTATAGTGTACTCGCCTATGACCTAGTTTACCATGAGTTGTGAATCGCAGTAAACATTAAGATAAGTGGCACCCAATCATTTGGCGAGTCAGAGTCCGGTGATTAGCGCTTCATACTCCGCTTCGTTGTTTGTGGCATTGAAGGTGAGTATCTAGGCATGCCGCAAAAGAGCACCGTCATCTAGAGGTGTTAGTACCAATCCTACCCCCGAGACATCATTTGAAGATGACCCATCCATATGAAGCGTCCAAGTTTCCTTTACTTCCTGTTGTTCTTTAGGCGACGCTTCCGGTAGACATGTGGATTCGACTATGAAGTCAGCCAACGCCTGCCCTTTTACAGTTGTTTTGGGTGCGAACTTAATTCGAAATTCGCTCAATTCAATCATCCTCCCTAAAGCGTCTAGTTTTTGCATAAAGTGTTTTAAGGGTTGATTTGTTGGAATAGTGATTTCGTGTTCATCAAAGTAAGGGCAAAGTTTTTTAGCTGAGATCACCAACGCATAGAGGTACTTATCAACTTCTAGATATTTCATTCTTTGTAAGGACCTTTGATGCATACTACATGATCACTTCTCCCTTGATGATCGCCTTGACTAATACATAGCTTACAGCTACTGGACTGATGCACCATTTGTGGGTCTCCTTTTGTGTGTTTAGCTAGTGGTGGAAGCGCCTTAAGGTGTGCCTTCAAGTCCTAGAATGCCTGTTCACACTCTAGGGTCCATTCTTGTTCGCCCTTAACACCTGGAAAAATGGGAGAAATTTTTCACCAACCTTTGCCAAAAAGCGACTGAGCATCGCTAGCCTCCCATTCAAGCATTGGACCTCTTTGTTACAGGTCGGGCTTCTCATATTCTCAATCGCCTCTAGATTTTCTAGATTTACCTCGATCCCCCTCTGGCTAACCATGTAGCCCAAGAATTTCCAGATTGCATGCCAAAAGCTCACTTGGTGGAGACGCATATGCTCGAATGAGTTTCTCAAGTCTTCCATGTGATCCACACCCTTTATGGATTTGACCAGCATGTAATCAACGTAGGCTTCCATGGTGTCGCCTATCATCCCAATGATTAATTTGTTCATCATTCTTTGGTAAGTTGTCCCAGCATTGATCAAGACAAAAGGCATCATGGTGTAGTGGTATATATCATTGTCTACATAGAATGCTCTATAGTGGGCGTCGTTTTCGGCCATCTGGATTTGATTGTAGCGTGATTAAGATTCCATGAAACTGAGCAGCTCGTGACTAACTGATCGATTCTGGGTAAGGGATACGAATCCTTGGGACACGCCTTGTTCATGTCACTAAAGTCTATACACATCCGCAATTTCCCATTATTTTTCTTTACCAAGACTGGGTTTGCCACCTTTGTCTCGAACCTGCTATCTTTTACAAAGTTTGCATCCATCAGGTTTCCAACTTCCCGCCTTATGGCGATCGCCTTCTCCTCACCACATGGCTTCGCTTCTAAGCGATTGGCCTGATGTTTGGATCAATATTCAACTCGTGGGCGATTATCTTCTTATTGATTCCTAGCATATCACTAGATTTCCTCAGCCTCTTCGGAGCACTGCTCTTATTTGAACGGTCTTCCTTCCTGAGGGTCCTCCTCTGTTTAGTTCGCCAGGGCCTCCTTCCCATTGCCTTTTAGTACATTGCGACACACTTAGTAGACGTAGAAAGTGTGCCTCATGGGCTGATCGCGTTTCACTATCCCTATCCCATGGGGCATTGGGAACTTCAACAATTGGTGGTACGTGGAGTGCACCATCCAGTTTGGGTCCTATAATAGCGTTGTAGGAGGTCGGGGTATCCACCATGATGAACGTGACGTTTATTGTGATCGACTTCCAACCCTCACCCAAATGCACGTTCAAAGTGATCGCTTTACCGGGTAAGTTGCCTGCAAAGCGAACCCCATTAGAAGAAAGTTGACCTTCTTCAATAGGCTTGTTCAAATCTAAACCAGTGTTTTTAGGCTTCAAATAGACCAGTTCAAAATGGTACCAAAAATCCAGTTCGAATATGTTTGGTTCGACTCGACTCGTTTTTTTATACTGGTTTATACTTAAATTTAAATCAAACCACTTTAAACCTATATAATTTTAGAACCGGTTTGAAGCAAAATCAACTAAACAGGTCTAAAATTAAACCAAACCTAGAGATGTCTTCAATAAACCAAACCTAGAGATATATTGGACTCTCGTATGTTGATGTTGGACAGGATTTTAGTCAGTTGTGGAACAGATTTTCAATCGGTTCAGTGTGTTTTTCAGTCGGTTCAGTGTTTTTTCAACTTGTTCAGTGTTTTTCAGTTGGTTCAGTTTTTTTTCAAATAATTTAGTGTTGGACAGGATTTTCAGTCGGTTGATGTTCGGTTTGAACCAGATTATTTCTGAACCAAAATTGTTATTAAAACAAACAGACCAGAACAGTTCGAACCAATTCTGAATCGGTTCGAACCAGACCAGTTCTTTTTTCCTTAAACCAGACCAGTTATTTAGAAACAGAAAAAATTACTGTTTTTTTTCAAACCATACCAGTTCAGTTCAGAACCAGTTTAATCCCGATCTGGTTCATAAACAAGCGTATTCTTCAACTCTTTTTCCGAGCGCCCCATTTTCTTCAAGGTGTCAAGAAAAAGTATGCACGTTGAGATTCCCGAATCGAGTAGCACCCGATTGACATCATAGCCATCGATCTCAGCTGTGATGACAAGGGTGTCTTCATGAAGACAGGTAACATGACCCATTTCCTCCTCAGAAAAGGAAATCACCACGTCATTTTCCTTCCTAAGGCGCTTCCCGGCTAAGAAGGTTCCTAAAATATGCAAAGCGTACACTTCTTGAGCGCCGCTCGTTTTTCCACTAGCAGCAAACCCACCACTGATGACGTTCACATTTCCTCTTTTGGTCATGCTTGTTTCCGGTGCCCTTCAGGGCGACGCATTTCTTTCACGACGATGACTCCTACTCCCTTCACGGCGCACCACAAAGTTTTTGTATAAGGATTTCCATATCCCTGTTCAGGATCCGACAATTATCAGTAGTGTGTCCCTTGAAACGGTAATAGAGAAAATAAGCCTTCTGATCGCTTAATAGTTGCGCAGCGCTGTTTCATAGTGTTGGTGGCGTCGCCAAATCATCCTTCTCCATGTCCACCAGAATAACTGAGATATCCTGGGTCAGGGGAGTGTAAGTTCCGTAGACTTCCCTATTAGCACGCGGAATCAATGGGAGACGCTTTTGATAATCATTTCAACTCTTCGGATGACGCTGATCCGCTTTATTCCCTTGACGAGTCTCCTATTTTTTATTCTTTTCAAATCGTCTTTCTTCATTCTTTGGCGATTTCGAGGTCGATGTAGGATTTGTCCCTCACTACCACGTTCAGACTGTCATGAAGAGCGGATCCTTTGGGTCCTAACGCCCTTACAAAGGCGCGAAGGTATCACCCACATAATTATTTGGTCAATCCCGACCAACTCCTTGTTAAACCTTGTATAGAAATCGGCCAGGCTCTCATCATTGGGATGGAAGACCAAACCGTTTTGGTAACCAAATATATGTGTAAATATTGTGTTGTTGCATATAAGGAAAACATATATTACGATTATCACCTAATACTGCAGTTGCCTTATAAATTCTTTGTAAAATATGTACCCGAGATATTCGTGACATAGTGGTTGTATATTCAGAGTCGGTTATGGGATCAGAGTTGAGAGGTTAGACTCTCTTGGCGAGCACTCTCATGGAGAGCGCATTGAGAGGATTCAATTGGGGTTTGGGGGATCACTTCACGTTGTGGCAATCACTCTGGTTTCGCGTTTGGTGTTGGATCGTTCTTGTGGGATCCATATGACCCTAAGTGTGGATCGGACCAGTCTTGAATGGTTTGACTTTAATCCCTCTGAAATGATATTGGGTCGAGAAGGCCAGAGGGTATTTATGTTGTATTGGGTCGTCACTAGCGATACCCATCATTTGCCCCCGAAGCTTGGGTGAAGTTTTCTCAGCCGAGCTTGATCTGTGAGAAAGGGTTGAAATATTGACTTCTTGATTGGACATTTGATGTCTTGTTTAATGCTTTGTGCCTGGTGATACTCCGTATATTTGGCGAACGGTTATGGTTTCTAAGGTTTTAGAATTTTGATCCTTTACCCTTTTGGCGAACACTTTTCGTCACCAGGGTCCATGGATGCTGATTCATTACCCTTTTGGCAAACGCTACCGTTGGTAGGGTTATAACATAGGCTTTCTTGGTCTCATTGACGAGGAATTTTATTCATAGGATTTTAGGCATTTAGTTAATACACTGTTTATCGACGGGGAAGTCGAAAGGACGTATGTTGCATGCGCGTCTCTTCGACCAATGTGGTAGGGAGAATAGGTTGACACCTTTTTTGTACCATTCTGACTTTCAGTGATTTCAGATAGAACTAGAGAAAATTGAAGAAAAGAATCCTGGAGAAGAAGAAATGAAGATAACATAAATAACTACTTCATTCATAAAACTTCTAATCCAAGTTACCGAGAACAAGAGCATCTCTACCTATTTATACAAATTCTATAATATGAAATCTATAAGGAAACAAAGATATCTAGGATCATATACAAGATTCTACTGCTGTCTCAAACATTCTTGAGACCTACGGTATACAATGTTGTGGCACAAGTAACCCTTATACATACATCCTAACATTCCCTTAAGAATATTGATTTTCATCTTCCTTTTTTTTTTCTTTTTTTTTTCTTTTTTTTTTTCTTTTTTTTTTCCAGCTCGCATACACCTTTAACCATCTGTTCTACACCCTGAAGTTCTTTGTACAAAAGCTCTTTCAAATTCTTCATTTATATTCATTAGACACCTGCATACACTTGAAACACTTGTAGAAACAATTAATATCACTTTCATAGCCTCAACCGAACTGCTCCTCATTCATGATTACCATTACTTTCATCAAGACAAGTCTTAAATAGATCAACAAGCCAACTAACCAATTATCAATAACAACTTCCTCATATCAATCTTACCAAATCCTGACGCACATTGAACGCACACTTCATGATAGGATCCCCTTGATCAGTTATTCACTTTTTTTTTTCTTGAACACTTTTTTTTTTACGCTTTGATCTTGACATTTTTACTAACAGAGAGGTTTCCACTTGCCTCCATCTTTTCATCCTCAAACAACTCCTCAAAGTAGCTTGAATGTTTTCTTTGAGTGTTATTTTTGGAATCAAACTTCACCCTATGTTAGTATAAGACTGATTGAAGAATCCTATCCAAGCTTATGTGAGCAATAGACAATAGGAGTCAGATCAGAAAGATAAAGAGAAATTGCAGATCAATAAAAAACTAAATAGGACAAGCTGGGTGAAAAGACTCAAATATGATAAAGAAATGAAATAAAGACAAGAAACAGAAGATTGAGAATACATCAGTGATAAACTACCACAAATATTAATAGATGTAGACGGTCTAATGAATATAAAGAAAACAAAAGAGATGAAGTACAAGTTCATACATATTATGGAAGAGACAGATGACAAGGAATGAAGGAGGGGAAAAACAGAGAAGAATGGATCAAGACATTCTTAACAGAATCAATAGAACATAACAAACCTAACATACACAGAACATGCATAGAAACCGACATTCAGACATAAAACAAAATTTACTCATCATCACAGAAATTTGTATGACAAACATCAACCACATCTGCATCAACAAAAGAACTGGCCAGTTCTTTAGAAGACATCACCCCAAGTTTTCTTCTAAATGGAACAAACTGTTTTTTAGTAATTAGTTTTGTCAAAATGTCAGCTAATTGATCTGAAGCAGGTACATCCACCATAACCTGTCCATTTTGAACTTTTTCACGGTCAAAACATAAATAAATCTCAGCATGTTTCATCTTTGAATTATGAATCAGATTTTCAGTCAATGCCACAACTTCTATGTTGTCGCTTCACATGATAGGTACAGAGGTTAATTTGACATCAAGTTCAGATAATAGAGAAGTGATCAACATTACGTCATAAACAACATTTGTTATTGTCGTATATTCGGCTTCAGCTGAAGACTGAGAAATGACAGGTTTCTTCTTGGAGCTCCACACATTGGGGTTACCATTAAGCAAGAGATAATGCCCATACACGGACTTACGATCAACTAAATCAGTGCCCCAATCAACATCAACATAGGACACTAGAGTAACATCAGAAGAAGCTACTCAATTAGCCTGAAATAGAAGACCATGCTCTATAGTACCTTTGAGATATCTCAACACTCTAAGGATTGCTTTCCAATGACAAACCAAAGGATGTTGCATGTACTGGATCAACTCATTGACAACAAAATGGATGTATGGCCTAGTCATACAAACATGCTGTAAAGCTCGCACAATACTTCTATACAGATGTTCATCTGCAGGAGTAGATTCATCATGCAATTCAACTACCTTGGTTAGAAAATTACCTGACATTGGTGTAGGGAGTAGGGATGCATTAGTCAGTCCATTTTTATGGATCAAATCAGTGATATACTTACGTTGACCGAGTATCAAACAGCCATCCATAACCTCCACATTCATACCAAGAAAATAGTTGAGTGATCCAAGATTTTTCAATTTGAATTCCTTGTTCATATCTGTAACAACCGAAGCAATAACAGAATTATCACTACCTGTTATAAATATATCATCAACATATACCAAAAGAAAAATAGAACCTGAAGCACTCTTCTTGACAAATAAGCAACTATCGGCTAGAGAAACTAAAAACTCAAGAGTGTTGATTAAAAAATATTTAGGCCTTTCAAACCAGGCTCAGGGTGCTTGTTTAAGGCCATACAAAGCCTTGTTGAGTTTTCACACCTTAACATTACCATGGTCATCAGATTGTTCAAATCTAGGGGGTTGGATCATGTAAACATCTTTGGCTAATTCTCCATGCAAGAAGGCATTGTTTACATCAACCTGCCTTAGCTTCCATTTTTGAGACAATGCCAATGTAAGAATGATCCCAACTGTGGGAGCCTTTACCACAGGGCTAAACGTATCCTAGAAATCAAATCCAGGTTTTTGTGAAAACCGTTAGCCACCAAGCGAGCCTTATACCTGGTAATAGAACCATCAGAGTTCCTCTTTATCTTAAAGAGCCACTTGCACCCTATAGGTAACCTTCCACCAAGTAAAGGAACTAAACTCGATGTGCTATTAGTGACTAAGTCTTGAAGTTCATCCTAAATGGCAGAAGCCCGCAATGGACACTTCATTGCTGTATGAATGTCAGAAGGCTCAATTTGATCCAAATCTGGTGAAAGAATAGTCGAAGTAGATTTCGAGTTTTGGATCTAATCTTCATAGGATGATGGTTAGTGTGTGCAGAGACAGGACTAATACAAGCAGTGCCAGTGGAATCAGAATTAGTAAACATGTGTACATTGACTTGATCAGTATTTTCACATTCAGAAAGGACAGGTACCATGACTGAGTCTTTAAGAACATACCTAACCATGGAAAGTCTTACAGAAGATGCAACAAGAGAAGAGATTTCATCCACAGCTGGTAGAGGTGGAGACTGATGCAGTATAGGTTCTTCACGAGAAGACTCTGCATTTGCAAGTAGAGAATCAGCAGGAGAGATGATATCTTGGCCATGATAACCTGTTGGAATCGATGTCAAAGGACAAACATTAGATAAAGTAGACAGATCCTGAGAATAATTTGCAGTAATAGGAACATCAACTGGAGTGCAAAGAGAAGAATTAAAGGGTACAAAGAATGGTGATAAGATAACCGTATTATTGATAGCTCCAGACTGAATGAAAGAACATGATTTCTCAGCAAATGGGGAAATAACTTCATTAAAACAAACATGTCTTGATACATACACCCTTCCAAAGTCATCGAGACACTTATAACCATGTTGATTTGCACAATATCCAATGAACCCACATGGTGTAGACCTGAAATCCAACTTGTGTTTATTAAATGGTCTGATTAAGAGAAATCAAAGACAACCAAATACTCTCAAAAACCCATAACCAGGAGCTTTAGAAAAAAAATCTTTTCATGAGGATACAAATCATTTAACACCTTAGAAGGAAGACTATTGATCAATAAAACCGTAGTAAAAAAACGAATCACTCTAGTACTGCATCAGCAATGATGCGTGTTTCAGCAATGTTAAACCCATTTCAACTATATGTCGATGTTTTCGTTCAACAATACTATTTTGTTCGGAAGTTTAAGGGTAAGTGAGTCTATGATTGATGCCACATTGAGTCAAATACGGAGCTAAAGCTTTAAACTCCCCTCCTCCATCTGTTTGAACAGAGTTAATATTGAAAACGAGCTGATTTTTAACAGCATTGTGAAATTGAGGAAAAATATGTGAAACATCATTCTTCTTCTTTAAAAAATAGATCCAAGTGTACCTGGTAAAGCCATCAACTATGCTAAGGTAATATAGATTACCATTGGATGATAGAGGTGCAGGTCCCCATAAGTCCATTTCAAGCAATTCAAGAGGAGCATCGTATTCAGTATTTGATGCTGAGAAAGGAAGTTTACAGCTCTTCCCTACAGCACAAGCAGTACAATCTAGAATATTAGCATTCAAGTTCAGATTATTTTTTTTGATTATCACTGCTAGAGTATGTTTCGATCGATTTCCAAGGCGTTGATGAAGAATAACAGGAGATAATTTTATTTGCGTCATATTACAGACTACTTGCTCAAGAGAATTTCTAGATGAATTACAAACAACTAAACCACTGCTTTTATTCCTACCAATTTCAGCACACATAGCACCACTATTATTCACAAAAGTACTGAAATCAAGTCTATATAACCCCCACTTTGAGATCCACGAAGTAAAAATTGATGATTTTGTGAATCTTTAACCAGACAATCAGTGGAGTGAAACTCAAAATATACTTGATTATCCCTAGTAAACTGCGAAACAGAAACCAAATTTTTAGTAATTTGAGGAACACATAACAAGTTATGTAACACAAGAGGTTTGTAAGCAGTGTTAATAACAGATGTTCCAATACTACTAATATCAAAGAAATTGCCATTTGCTACTTGTACCTTACCTGAACCAGAGTAAGATTGAGCACCTTGAGGATTACCATGAGAAAAGTGATTCACAGCTCCAGAATCTAGATACCAGTCTTTGTCTGGAATGTTTAATCCAGAAACTGACACAGTGGTAGTGAGATGAGCTTGGGCAATGTTATCCAGAAGTGTTGAAGTCATTGAAGAATTTGAAGGTGCAGATGACATGACAGACTAATACTGAGGTAAAGTGGGATGAAACTGAGATGGAGATGTCATTGTAGGGGCATGGTAAACATGAGAGGATAGGATTGATAAGGAACAATCGATGAAGATATACAATGATTGCAAGTGGTAGAAGGAAAACTAGTCAAATAGACAGGGCCAGGACCAGCGGTTGAGAGATTCTGAAGACCAGAAGAACCAAAGCTGGAAGGACCAAAATAATAATTCAGAGAGACAACAAGATTGGATTGTAGTTTTGGACCTTTGATGATCCATAACTGGAGTACGCCATAACATCTTCATCATCCACTGAAGTGTTGATAGATTGGCACTCATGTTTTCATTCGGCTGAACTGTGGCGCCTTGGAAGTGAACATTAAAGCGTTGATAGCTTCTGTGCATCAGGTGGCCAAACTTTCCACAAAGTTGACGATGTGGTATGTTATTGCCAAAGCCTCTCCCCCTGCTTCTTCCTCTACCATATGCAGGTTGATTAGACTGATACTCGGGAGGATTAGCCACAACAGAAGACTATTGTTGATGTGGTTTTCCAAAATCAGACGCACTTGACTAGCCAGAAACCACCACAGGTTTTACAGCTTGATCAACATTCTTAACTACCACATTTGCCATAGTTAACGGGATGTCAAACAACAGATCTCTTTGTCGAGATTCAGCATCAAGCAGAACAGACGAAATAGAGGCTAAATCATACGGATTACGACTGTCATGAATAACAACAACAATACTATCATATTGACCCTTAAATCCATTCAATGTGATAGATTATTGCTGCATTTCCTCTATAGGATGTCCACAGCTTGCCAAGCTGTCACAGGTTAGCTGAATATCTGTTAGATAGTCTCGCATGGATTGAGTAAGAAAAGTTTTCGAACCTTTAATCTGCCACACAAACTCATGATTCGAGTTGTAGACATTGAGGATAAATTATGATGAAGTTTGTTCTAGATTGAAGCAGATGACATGCAACCTACCAAGCCTTTGTTGTTTGGCGAAGAAATAGATGTTAAAAGCCACGAAGCTAGAGTTGAATGTTATTGTGAGAACTTCAGATACTCATGATTGGGAATCTTATTGCCATCTTTATCATCAATGAGTGTAAGAATCTCCAAAGTTCCAAATAGGTAACCTTCCAGATTCTGACCTCTAACAGAAAGCAGTACCTGTTGTTTCCAAGACTAGTAATTGTCTTCTCCAGTCAGTTGACGGATTCTCTTGTTGAAGAATGCATGTTCGAGATCATCCATATCGACAAGATAAATATGAACAGATTGAGGAAAAAAAACAGAGCAACAAGTAATGAAGATGATTCGAATTACTGATTAATCAGAGTAGAGAAACGCAGCAGATCGTGATGCGGGAAATGGGATATCAGAATGCCAATGATACCATTTCAGTGATTTGAGATAGAACTAGAGAAAATTGAAGAAACGAATCTTGGAGAAGAAGAAATGAAGATAACATACATAACTACTTCATTCATAAAACTTATAATCCAAGTTACCGAGAACAAGATCATCTCTACCTATTTATACAAATCTATAAGAAAACACAGATATCTAGAATAATCTACAAGATTCTACTGCTTTCTCAAACATTCTTGAGACCTACGGTATACAATCTTGTAGCACAAGTAACCCTTATACATACATCCTAAAACCGACACTTTGTCTCCATGGAGCCCATTGCTTCGGTTTTTGCCCAAAAAGGGGTAATCATTGTCTGAGTTTCTCAAAGCCAACCGTTCAACTTCCCCAAATTTGGCTATAAAGAGTCAACATTTAGCACTTTGCAGTTTATGCGTCCCAAGCATTCTTATTTTTAGAATCTTCAAGTGTTTTCCTGCTCCCTTTGTGTCTTCAGTCTTTCTCCTCCACAGTAAAATCTTTTTGCGATTAGAGGTGGTAACAAAAATCAAACTTCCGGCATAAAAAAAATAAAATATACTACTTACATTGCGCTTTTGCGCAAACGAGATATCTAGTATATTATATTGCATAGATATAATGCATGTTAAAATTATCTTCTAGTTTAAATTTTAGTTCTTTTAACATTACGACATAAACAGTTTTTCATCAAAATAATTTATTTAAAAAATAATAGTTCATATACTTCAAAGTTTCTATCGAGAAAAATTTTCTGTTACATTCATATTCTTGTTGAAAGTCAAACTGATGATGAGAAGAAAAGTTGAAGGACCTTTTTGATGCTTTATGTTTATTTTGGACTGTTTTGTTATTTTCGGATTGTTTAGTCTGTTTTAGAGAACTGATGCTTCTAGGGTTTTCCATTTGATAGGTTAGCCGTTTTTTCATTCTGTTCGTTTCCTCTCTTCATTGTACAGACTGATTCTTTGATTTCTCCTATTTAAGAGGTGATGGTTCGCCTGATTAAGGTGTGCAACCATATGATCCTCCAAACGCTTGTGTCCGCTTCGTTCCTTTGCTTGCTTGATTCTCCAAGTTCAGATATTGCCTAGATCTTAGTCGGTAATTTCAATATGGTATCAGAGCGATGAAACATTAGATTGTTTCATTTTTTCGATTCTGTTTCTTCCTTGCATATCTCTGATTCATTGAAGTTCTTCGGTTTTTCGTTCGGTAACATTCAAGAACAGATTCGCTTGATCTGTATTTTTTTTCTGAAAATTAATTTCGTTTTATGTTACCGGTTGTTTCGTTAATATCGAAGATCTTCTCTGATATTTTTTTTGATAAGAACAGATTCTTTTGTTTCTTGTCATTTGGAGGAATTGGTATTCAGTCAGATTCTTAAGAAAAGCATAACAGATTGCTTTATCTTGAGACTCTTTGATATTCGTACCGTTTTTTTGATAAGAACAGTTTATCCTTGATCTTCATTCTGTTGCTGAGTAGGTATTTAGGCTTGATCTTGAGAGAAGCATTGTTGATTGCTTCGCCTTGAGATTTTTCAAGCTGCTCGTTGTATCCTTTGAAGAAGATTCAGTTGTTTTTATTCTGAAATCTTGTTCGTTCTGCCAAGTTCTGAATCTTTTTCGGCCTTTCAGTTCTTGTGTTGTATATCTGTTGGTTATTTGAGATCTGTTGTATGCTGATTGTTTGAAATCTGTTATATGCTGGTTTTGAGATCTGTTGTATAGTTTGTTCATATCATATCTGTGCTGGTTCTTGCCCCTGCTGGTTGTATTCTCTTTCAGTTTTTTTCTGGTGAGTCTATTTTTTATTATGGCCTCATCAGGAGATTCTGATTCCATTAAGGCAAAGAACGTTGCCACCACAGATCATGTGGATGAGGGAACGTTCAAAAAGCATGCTATTGATCATAATCATCCTCTATATTTACATCCATCTGATTCACCTAATTCGTCCCTTATTTCTGAAAAGCTGACTGGACCAGAAACATATGGGTTCTGGAGTCGAGCTATGTATATGTCTCTTTGGGCTAAAAATAAACTCGGTTTTATAGATGGATCTTGTAAAAAGGAGGATTATGATCCGAGCCTTCATCATATATGGGATAGATGTAATGCCTTTGTCTTTGCATGGATTATGAATTCTGTTTCTAGAGATTTAATGACTGGAATCATATATGCTACTAATGCTCAGTTCATTTGGAAAGATCTTAGGGAAAGGTTTAATAAAGTGAATGGTTCTCGCATTAGTCAACTGCATCGTGAAATTTGCTTAGCTCAACAAGGCACTGATTCCATATCTGCGTATTTCACTAGAATTCGTACCATGTGGGATGAATTTGATGCTATATGTGCTCTTCCATGCTGTGATTGTGATTTATTTCAGAAACATATTGAGCATGCAAACAATTTAAAACTATTTCTCTTTGTCAACGGTTTGAACGAATCATATTCTCAAGTTCGTTCAAACCTTGTGATGAGAGAACCTCTTCCCACTGTTAACCAAGCGTATGCTGTTTTGATTCAAGAGGAGAATCAGAGAGAAATCTCTGGAAATATGTTGGTGAATTATGTTGTAGGAAATAAGACCGCAGCCTCGGGAAATCAGAAACCGTTCAAAAATCCATGGAACTTGTTCTGTGAGTACTGCAAGAACAAGGGCCATGATTATGACCATTGCTTCAAGAGAAAGGGCTATCCACCTGGTTGGAAATTTAAGTCCAACCAGAGTCAGGCAAAGCCACCTCAGGCCAACAGTGTAAACGAACCAAACAATGATGGGAATAAGAGTCGTTCATCGAACTCTTCAACTGAGTTTGGAAATTCTTACTCTTCTCCTTTAGATTCTAATGCTGGAAATAATAACCTTCTTTCCTCTGATCAGATTGAGCAGATTGCTCGGATTGTTAGCAGACTTCAATCGGAGTCATCTTCGAAAGCCAATGTGGCAGGTATGAGTTCCAGTTCATCATGCTTTTCTAACATTGGAAATTGTTGGATCTTGGATACTGGTGCTACAAATCATATGAGCTACAGATCTGATTGGTTGCATGATTTTAAAAATATTAGTTCTAAGGTGCAATTACCTGATGGTTCTAGTTCTGCTGTTCATGGTGTTGGGAACTTTAGAATTTTTGAAAACCGTTCTTTGCATGATGTGCTTTATCTGCCTGGTTTTAGATACAATTTGCTCTCTATTTCCAAGATAACCAAAGACTTATCTTGTTCTGTATCTTTTTATCCCAAATTGGTTATCATGCAGGATCTTTACAATGGAGCGGTGTTGGGGATTGGTAGAGAGGCTGGGGGGCTATATATTTTTGACACCAATTTCAAGCCACCTATAGCCCTTAGAGCCAACATTCTGCCATATCCTCAAACCGTCCTATGGCACAAAAGATTGGGTCATCCTTCCATGAATGTTTTAAGTAGAATAAAGTCCCTTGAGTCTGTGTATTCTGAAAAGCATAACTCATATGATTGTAGTATTTGCCCTATGGCTAAGCAGCATAGATTGCCTTTTCCTCATAGTGAATCCAAATCTGTTGAATGTTTTGACCTTGTGCATATGGATGTTTGGGGACCGTACAATCAAATTACGCATGATAATAAAAGATTCTTTTTTACCATTGTTGATGATTTCAGTAGAAATACTTGGACTTATTTGCTGCACCTTAAATCTGATGCCATTGTTGTTATTAAACATTTCATTGCTTTGATTGAAAATCAGTTCAAGAAAACCATTAAGGTTATCCGAACTGATAATGGTGGTGAGTTTTTTAACAATCATTGTAATGATCTGTTTAAAACAAAAGGGATTATTCATCAAAGCACTGGTGTTTATACCCCTCAGCAGAATGGTATTGTTGAAAGAAAACATAGGCATTTGCTTGATGTCGCAAGGGCTTTGAAAATTGAGAGTAATATTCCTTCTAGATTCTGGGGTGAATGTATTTTGACTGCTTGCTATCTTATAAATCTGATGCCCACGTCTGTTTTAGGAGGAATATCTCCTTGTGAGAAATTGATGAAGTGTAGGCCTAGGCTTGATCATTTGAGAATATTTGGTTGCCTTTGTTATGCCAAAGTTTTACCTGTTGATGACAAGTTTGAATCTAGGTCTATTCGATCTGTTTTGCTGGGTTACTCTATTACTCAAAAAGGCTATAAGTTGCTGAATTTGAGCAATAACTCTGTGTTCGTTAGTCGTGATGTCAAATTTGTTGAGAATGTTTTTCCTTACAAGAATGATAGTTCTGATTATGAGAATCTTTCTGTTGATGCCATTACTGATAAATATGATGATGTGGATTCGTTGCATATCAATGAGATATCTGATGCTAGTGATACCAATGCAGAAAATGATGATGTTGTCCATCCCATTTCTGACAACACTGATTCTGCGCATAGTGAAATCAACGCGGATAGTACTGACCCTATTATGCATCTTAGAAGATCAGGTAGGATAATTAAGACTCTAGTTTGGCAAAAGGATTACATTTTGCAGAATAACTGTAGTGTTAAATATCCTATCCAGAATTGCATATCTTATCATGCCTTGTCCCCTGCCTTCAAATGTTTTGCTGGTTCCATTGATAAGATTACTGAGCCTTATTCCTTTGATGATGCGTGCAAAAATGAAAATTGGGTCAATGCTATGAACGATGAAATATCTGCTTTAGAAAGTAATAATACTTGGAAAATTGTTCCCTTACCCAAAGGGAAACATGCTATTGGATGTAAATGGATATTTCGTGTTAAGTATAATTCAGATGGATCTGTTGAGCGCTACAAAGCGAGGCTGGTTGCAAAAGGATTCAATCAAAAGGAAGGTATAGATTATTCTGATACTTTCTCTCCTGTTGCTAAAATGGTTACTGTTAGAACTGTTTTAGCCTTAGCTGCTAAATACAACTGGCCTCTTTTTCAAATGGATGTTTATAACGCTTTTCTTCAAGGAGACTTGAAAGAAGAGGTTTATATGCAGATCCCTCAGGGATTTAGTAATCAGGGGGAGAACAATGTTTGTCGATTACATAAATCCCTTTATGGTTTGAAACAAGCATCTAGACAATGGAATGTTAAATTGGTTGATTCTCTTGTTCAGAATGGTTATCATCAAAGTTTATATGATTATTCCATGTTCACCAAGAAGAAAGGTAATGAGATTGTTATTCTTCTGGTATATGTTGATGATTTATTGATTACTGGGAATAGTAAATTATTGATCCATGAATTGAAAACTGCTTTGCATACCAGTTTCAAGATGAAAGATTTGGGTGAGTCTAAATACTTCCTTGGTATAGAAATTGCCCGTTCCAATGATGGTATTGTTCTGTGCCAAAGGAAGTATACACTTGAACTTTTGTCTGAAACTGGGTTGCTTGCTGGTAAACCGAGTAGCACTCCTATGGATCAGAATGTTAAGTATACCAATAAGGGATATGATTTAAAATTTGACATGAATCAAGATGATGGTCTGATTGATGATCCCACCTCTTATAGGAGATTAATCGGTAAGTTGCTTTATTTATCCATTACTCGTCCTGACATTGCTTATTCAGTTCAGTGTTTAAGTCAGTTTATGCAGAGTCCGAAACAGTCCCATTTGGATGCTGTGTATAAGGTAATAAAGTATGTGAAGCAGCAACCAGGTTTGGGTATTCTTCTATCTGCTGATGATTGTTTAAATATTTCTGCTTATTGTGATTCAGATTGGGGAAGTTGTATTGAAACCAGAAAATCTGTCTCTGGATATTGTATTTTTTTGGGAAGATCTTTAGTATCTTGGAAAGTTAAAAAACAAGCTACTGTGTCTAGATCTTCTGCTGAAGCAGAGTACAGAAGTATGGGTTCAACTGTTTCTGAAATCATTTGGTTAAGAGGATTGTTAGGTGAATTAGGTGTTGTTTCTCATACTCCAACTACCTTGTTTTGTGACAATAAAGCTGCCATTCAAATTGCTTCTAATCCCATGTATCATGAGCGTACAAAACACATTGAAATTGATTGCCATTTCATTAGGGAACAAATTAATGCAGGGATTGTTGTAACTGATTTTGTGAAGTCAAGTGAACAGGTTGCTGATATTTTCACCAAGGCATTGGGTAAGAGTCAACACTGTTATCTGATGAAGAAGTTGGGTTTAAAGGACATTTTCTCAAACATCAGTTTGAGGGGGAGTGTTGAAAGTCAAACTGATGATGAGAAGAAAAGTTGAAGGACCTTTTTGATGCTTTATGTTTATTTTGGACTGTTTTGTTATTTTCGGATTGTTTAGTCTGTTTTAGAGAACTGATGCTTCTAGGGTTTTCCATTTGATAGGTTAGCCGTTTTTTCATTCTGTTCGTTTCCTCTCTTCATTGTACAGACTGATTCTTTGATTTCTCCTATTTAAGAGGTGATGGTTCGCCTGATTAAGGTGTGCAACCATATGATCCTCCAAACGCTTGTGTCCGCTTCGTTCCTTTGCTTGCTTGATTCTCCAAGTTCAGATATTGCCTAGATCTTAGTCGGTAATTTCAATAATTCTTAGATAATTATTATATTTATATAATGTTATTTATTATACATATATATATGTCTCTTTATATATATATATATCAGTTTGGTATATACTAGAATATCCTTTCCGATGTGCATTGAAATTTATGTATCATATATATATATGGGTTAACTGTCAAATTCTCTCCCTAAAGTATGGACCGAATTTGAGATTCCCCCTTAATGTTTAAAATTTTAAATTTTAGTCTCAATGTTTGGACAAAATGAAAAATCTCACATTTCCGTCCAATTTCCGTTTAGTTCACACGGAAACTCATCATTTGATTGACATGTGATTTTTTCAAAATTTTGAAATTACAAATTTACCCACCATTACCACCCTTCTTCTTCCTCGGTGGTGAAGGTCAAATTTGCCCGATAAAGGCTCGACTCAGTTGCAATCAAAACTTTGTCGCTTCCTCCAATCCGTAACACCAGTGTAAGAGGAACAAAGGCGAGGAGTTGATGTGAGTATGGGGATGATGGTATCATTTGTTACGAGTCGTGTGGTGGATAGACGTCGTTGTTATGGGGGGAGATCGAGGAACAAGGCGAATCGTCGGAAGTCTCTCTTGATCGGTGATTTGCTGCTGGATTCTCCGGTTCTGGAGAGGAAGGGTTCGTCAGACATGCCATATCTGCATGCCAAAACATCAAAGTTTAGGACTTTTTGACTGCAACAACCATTATGTATTCTATTGGATATATAAAAAAAAAAATTGTTTGTCCGTGGATGGGTGAGGGGAAGAACGAAGCTTCTAGCTACACTTTAGCTAGACCATCGGATACGGTGATATTGTCCCCGACACCACGTTTACAAAGTTGTTCACTTGTGGGTTCATCCTTTTTGGTTTCGGGGTTGTCTATATTTTACTTAACGGGCTAGTTTCGCACATCTGCGATCGACAAGATGAATTCTTACTGAGCACAGTTGATGAGAATCAGTTCAACTCAATGGTGAGGACGTATATGATCGCTTTTTGCCAAAGGTACCACATTTCTTTCAATTTCTAATTTTTGGGGACATCATCAACTACGCAAAAGAACCAACTTCTAGTTTTTGGTGTCTTTGAGGAGTATAGATCTTTCTCCGACTAGTTAACTTGATTGCTTTGCACAATAGCTTTACAGAGATATGGGTACCCTCTGTTAGTGATGCCAGTGATGCATGTCTTTTACCATTTTAATTTGAAGTTCATCCTTTAGTCTGCCTTTTTTGTGGCATTACATTACATTTTGCAGACTCTCCAAAGCCGAGCTTTCATGCATTGTTGACCCGATGATAAACCTTTGGGAGGTAATAATGAGGCCTCAATTATTTGGAGTAGAATAGTATGTCTCAGTTCTTTGGAGTGATGCATTTCAGAAATTCATGGTTAACTAGGTGATTTGTGAACATACTAAACGGTTGGTAATGGAGGGTAAATTTATAATTTTAAATTTTAAAAAATCACATGCCAAGCACATGATGGGTTGCCATATGAACTAAACGGAAATTGGGCGAAAATGGGAGATTTTTCATTTTGTCCAAACATTAAGATTAAAATTTAAAATTTTAAACATTACGGTGGAATCTTAAATTCGGTCCAAACTTTAGGGGGTAAATTGACAATTAACCCATATATATATATATATATATATAAGTTAAAGTGAAATTCTATTTACAAACCATTGATTACTTTATACAATCACTTTTGTTGAAAGACTAAAATGTCGTAATAGCTATTTATATATTCGACCCATATTTTTGTAATTACCAAACTACAATCTAAAATGGTGAAAATTTTATAATTCTAGCAAATTTTGAACCATAGATCTCTTACACACTAGCTAAAAGTTTTACCACTACATTACTAATTCCAACTGTTTTATTATATACTTAAAATATATGTATTGATATGTAAACAAATAGTAATATTATAGTTATAGATAATTAAATTCTAACGACACATATGGTATTCAATTTTAATTCTCACATCGAACATAAATTTGGTCAAACTAGTGTTGCCTAACTTTGATAAAATTTTATTGAAACTAAACGTATGTGTCGTTAGAGTTCTAATTTAATTATCTACATACTATAGTCTTTCTGATATCATAGTTTTTTTTTTTTATCCAAATCAGAGTTGAGAAATTAAAGTAAATCTCAACAAATAGTAGAAAAATGCGGCGACTCCTTGTATACACTATAAACGTGATCGTGGTGACTTTTCTTAGAAGATCAATGCCTCTGCTCCATCGTGTAAGATATCCTCCACTACATACTTAGTACAAATATGTATACTAAGATTATATATGATTTTTTTAACATTAATTACTTACTTACGTGGGTGCCTGGGTGAGGAAAGCAAGATCCTCCATAGTCCAAATCTTATAGTGCGTCGGATGTGACAAAATACTGAGAAAAGGGAGAATTGGAGAATTGCATGCAATTTATCATACTTGTTGTATATCATTATAATATATAATAATAAATAGAAAGCTTGAATGATATTTACATATAAAAATCTATTTGAAACTCAACATTTAGCTCTTAAAGATTATTTTTTATATAAAAAAAATCATATATATATATATATTGTGTACATTTATTTTTAATCAGTTGAAAATATTAATAAATCGGTAAATAAAGACCACACTAAAAATCCCGCTTCTTTTTTAATTTCTAAAAGGGTTTTTCATTTCTTCTCTTGAGCTTATAAACAACTTATAAATTCTTGGGCTAATTAATTGAAACGTTACACATGTTTGACCAAACGTGATTAATTGGTTACACATGTTTTTCTGCATGACTGAAACGTTACACATGTTCCGCATGTGACTGATTGGTTACTCCGTCACTCAACCGTTAAAATTTTCCGTATGTTTCGCACGTGACAATCATGTGACCATTGTGAAATGACGGAATTGCCCTTATGTTACCTTTCATGACTCTCTCCTTACTTTACAGCATGTGACTGATTGGTTACTCCGTCACTCAACCATTAAAATTTTCCGTCTGTTTCACACGTGACAATCATGTGACCCTTCTGAAATGACGGAATTGCCCTTCGGTTACCTTTCATGACTCTCTCCCTACTTTCCCTCCATTTCTTTCAAACTCCATCTTTGCAGGTCTCATTATGGACTCTCTTGTTCGTTTGACCTCTTCACAATTGGTCCACCTCCAAACTCACCTCAGGTAATCTGCTGCACCTTTCCTTTTCATTTTCCTTTCAATTTTTTTCCTTTCTCCGAAGACCATCGCGATTGCGATTGTTGATGTGTCGTGTTGGTTCAAAGGAACTAGTCTCTGTTTATGCAAAATTACAAATAAATTGAATTGCTCAATCAGTTTCCGATTTGGTCGATTCTTTAGATATACATTTGTACGCTGTCAATCCTGTCATTGTGTCACCTATTCTTGCCATAGTCCATCGTTCAGTTTGCTCAGAGATTTGGATTTGCTCATTTTTGGTCTATGTCCCGTGTCTCGGCGTCTCGGTCAACAATCGTCGGTGGAATCTCTTCGACACATCTACCGTCTCGCCAATCAATGTATTCTTCTTTAGTTTCCTTATGTTCTTTCACGTTTGTGTGTCAGCTCACCTGATTATGATCTGGGTTTGATTTTTATTTAATTTTTAAATCTGGGGCTCTCTTTGAAGATTATGGAGCTGGAGGAGATGTACAAAAATTCAGATTTAGCATATTCCAATAGATTTGGAAGAAGAAACATGGAGTACCTTTCCCTTGGATGTGATATTCTCCTTGTATTGCATAGGTTAATCATTAATCAAAACTACATTCCATAGGTTAATCACTTATTTCAGTGAGTAAATTATCTCAATGTTTTTAAGTTGTTGTTGATTACAGCTTAGTTTCTTGTGTTTTTACTGTCAAGTTGTGGAGGATGGATATGAGTTCTTTGCTAATAGACAAGTATCTTGCAATCTTATGTCTGTAAGTGTTTTAATTGAACAAATTATTGATGGGGTTTAGATAATTATAGATGCTTAGTTTCCATTAATGTTTCATTTTTCAATTTATACATCGGTTCACAATGTTAAAGCTAGTTGGACCACCACAATAGATATCTGTTTGTGTATGTATATGTTAGTGTCTCATACCACCACAATAGATATCTATTTATTTTTTTACAAATACTTAATGAACTTCTGGGGCAACTGTGCGATCGAAGTACTGAACTTCTTATGTTTCATATCAATTGACAATTCTTGATGAATTGAAATATATGATAATGTATGAGATTTTGCAGTATTTGTGATAATTGAAAATCTGAGTTTAGCATCAGTAATAATGCTCAATTTTAACGTATTAATCACATTTTAAGAAAACATACGTAACCATTTAATCACATACAAGGAGCATACATAACCATTTAATCACATTCTAGGATAACATATGTAACCATTTAATCACATTACAAGGAACATACGTAACCATTTAATCACATTCTAGGATAACATATGTAACCATTTAATCAAATTTCACGTTAGAATGAACTCTTTAATTTAGATACTATTCAATGAAACCCAGGATCTGAAGAACTGAAACCCAGGATCTGAAGAACATCATAACTGAAACCCATTTCAACAACAAAATCAGTTGGCACAAATCGAAGTTCCTTTTGCTATTTGCTCCAATTTCATCAAACATAACCAAAAGTTGAAGAAAATAACCATAATGTTGCTGAAACACATCACTGTATTAATAACTACAGTTTACAATTCATTTTGTATATCCAATCCAAACAAATTGAAAGTGAAATTGAAATTGAATTGAATTGAATATGACTTCGTCTTGTTGCTGGAGCTCGAGACAAAGGTTTATGGCGCCCACATGATAAATGGTGTTGTTCGTGAAAATGAAGAGGAAAGACACTGATTTCATCTTCGACACCAATTCCATCTCTAGCTTCCAATCCCAATTGAAGCTCTTCAACAACGGCAGATGGAGGAGTTACTTTAGCTTCCAATCCCAATCGGCAGCAATTTTCAGGGATCAACACTACTCTTTTTTAACCTCAGTAATAATGCTCAATTTTAACGTATTAATCACATTACAAGGAACATGCGTAATCATTTAATCACATTACAAGGAACATACGTAATCATTTAATCACATTACAAGGAACATACGTAACCATTTAATCACACTCTAGGATAACATATGTACCATTTAATCAAATTTCACGTTAGAATGAATTCTTTAATTTAGATACTATGTAATGAAACCCAGAATCTGTAGAAGTAAAACCAAGGATCTGCATAACTAAAACCCAGAATCTGAAGAACTTAAACCCATTTCAACAAAATATTCATCAAATTCAACAACAAATACATCAAAACATCTTCTTCTCATCGAAATCCTCGATTCGGTGCATCTCTTCCACTCCCACCTCGGTCTGTTTTCCAATTTTGAGATCTCTCTTATTAGGGTTCTTACCAAAATTAGAATTTTTTCACAATCGAAGGAAAAATTGGGACGAAATACTCAAAATGCTTGCAATTACCTCAAAATTGGAACTTTGTTCATCTAGAGGATGAAGAAGGGTCTTCATCTTCTTCTTCCTTTTGACTGTACTTAATTAATGAAGGTCAGGGTAATTTGGTCATTTTATGTATCCTAATAGTGATTTAAAGGTGATTTTTAACGATGAACAGTAAAAATGACCATTTAGTCATGTGCTGAAACATGTGTAACCATCCTGCACAAGTTATAACATATACTCACTTGCGTAAACATGTGTAACATTTCAGTTAATTAACCCTAAATTCTTTCATATTTCTTCTCTCGAAATATGTTATCCTTGCTTGCCCCCAGAAGTTTGAGAACCCAATCTTCACTCAACAATGGTTTGTGTTGGGTACTAATAGTGACGACCCAATACGAAACAACGCCCACCAGGCTTTCGAGGCCCGATATCATTTCAGATGGGTAAATCTCAAATCATTCAAGACTAGGTCGGCCTACACTATGGGTAAGTTGGAACCCATCAAGCAGTCCAGTGTCATACCCAGAATCAAGGTGGTCGCCAAAGTCCCTACTGGTCGCCAAAGACCAAGGCCAAAGCCTCCCACTGCTGGACGTGAAAGCGCTCGACAAGAGAGTCAATTCTCTCAACTCTGGTCCCACAACCGACACTGAATATAAATCAACCATGTCCCGCATATATTGGGCACATATTCTACAACGATCACATAAGGCAACTGCAATATTACGTGATAACCGTAATATCTGCAATCCTTATCGACAACGACACAATATTTACGGATTTATTCGGTTACCAAAAATGGTTTGGTCTTCCTTACTTATAAATACTCATGCTTTACATATGTTATTTTACATTCTGAGCTCATACAAACAGTATACTCATTTAAGCATCAGAGTGAGATCCAAAGGAACACCCTCTGTTGTGCTCCCCTTCTTGAAGGTTCATTGAAACTCCGACGAAGGCTTGCTGTCATCGACCAATCGGCATCCAAGTCACTCTCTAGTCAGCATCCACTCAGCATCAGGGAAGTCCAATCCCAACATTTGGTGCCGTATGTGGGAACGAGCAAACAGTCTTGCAAACTTGCTCTAACCGGTCGTAAACAGACCATTAACGAGCAGTTCCAGGATAGCTCTGAATCCACCGCCGCTTAGCTCTAAATCCACCGCCCCCCATCTGTCGGACGTCAGATCCGACTTTCCCCGACTATTTTTGGAAAATATTTTTCTTTGTTTCGCTAGAAATTGTCGGGGTTTGGCGAGCGACGAGTCCGGTAAAGCGGGGTCATCAACCAGACCGAAAAATGAAAGAGTCGCTACTGATTAATTAGAGGCTAATCAGAATCCAAAAATTTTTCCTAAGGTACATGGTGTTAACATCGTAGAGCTTGAAAAGGTCTACGTATAGAGAATTGAGTTCGGGAAGTTGATTACGTCTTAAGGGATCACGAGCCCATAATCCACTATTTCGGTACTTTAGTTTTCTTTTGAATTTTGTTTTCACCAATTTACTTGAATTACCCGTTTTGATCATGCTTGGCTAAAACGATTACATATATTTTCTCAAAAAAAAAACAACTATACAAGCATTATTTATGTACGAGTTAGTTTAAAATAAATACACAAGAGGAGAATGAATTTAATTGAGCTCAAAAAAGGTTTTTAACTTTCCGGTCATTTTAAAACGTGTCAAACATACACGAATGATTTTGAAAATATAAAGCTCGTTGGACTAATTCGTCCAGAAAAGTCTGGGGACCAAAATGCCATTATTTAAAATTCGAGCTGAATTGGAAATATATTTTTTTTAAATGACAGAATTGCCCTAAACTATTCTGGACTTATTTGTAACACTTTGAGAAGTCATGGAATTTCCATAAAGGTTCAAGGAACAAAATGTAATTTTTTAAAATTCGAGCTGAATTAAAAAATAATAATTCAAATATTGCACAAATGACCCAAAACGTTTCTAGTTTGGTTTTTACACTCGGAAAAATCCTAGAATGACCCGAGAGTCCAAGGACCGAGTTGTAACCTTCATCTAAGTTCAGGAATGACCTAAGTCAGTTTTGAAAATATTAGTTTAAACTGAAATAAACACCCATAATTTTCACAAATGCTTAAAATGACCCCAAAGTTATACCAAACTTAAAATCGAGTACGATTATTATATGAAATATAATTATTAACACATAATATCGATAAGATAAATTGCATTCCCATAAAAAAAATATAAATACAATATTGAACATGAGAGAGATATACCTAAGTTATTTAATGTTTAGATACCGCACGAGGAACCGTGATCGATAATCACCATTTTTGTTCACTCAAATTTCTCTATTTTTTTCACTCCATACCTCTCTTTGAAATTTTTTTCTTTTTTCTTCACACTTTTTCTAATGTCGTAGCTCTCTACTCCAATTCCACCTTCTCTTTGTCGAAGCTTGCTTCCTCTTATAGGATTTTTTTTTAATGTTATTTTTTGGTGCAAGTAGATGATAAAGCATGGACAATGCATAGTGGATGGCATGGTGGACAATAATCAATGCTGACAAAGGGTGACATAGTGGCCATGTGGGTGGTCAAGTGGATGGAATGGTGGGCAATGATCAATGGTGACAAAGGGTGGCATGGTGGGTGGCCAAGTGGGTGGCATGGTAATGGATTTGTGGCCGAGAGTTTTAGGGGTTTAGGGTTTAGGGTTTAGGGTTTAGGGTTTGGGGTTTAGGGTTTGGGTTTTAGGGTTTGGGTTTTAGGGTTTAGGGTTTGGGGTTTAGGGTTTAGGGTTTGGGGTTAATGGTTTAGGGTTAAAGGTTTAGGGTTGGGGGTTGAGGGTTGGGGGTTGAGGGTTTAGGGTTTAGGGTTAAAGGTTGGTTTAGAGTGTAGGGTTTGGAATTTAAGGTTTAGGGTTTGGGGTTAAAGGTTTAGGGCTTGGGGTTAAAGGTTTAAGGTTAGGAGTTAAGGGTTTTAGGTTTTAAGGTTTGGGGTTTATTTTTTTGCTTTTTTCTTCGTTTCACTTTTTCTCGGCTCGGATCCTCGCGTACAGTATTTTGACCCTGGGCCAAAATCAGGTGTTTACACCATTCACCGCCACCCTCATAGCGATAATAATACCAAAGGATGTGGTGGCAAGACCCATCATTGAATACAGTGGTGGAGTAGATTCAGTGATCCACGTCAATAGGTAGGAAGCCTCTCTCTTGGGTAAATCAAACGATGATAACTACTTAGCCCTATTATTTCCGCCAACCTTCTCGGGTTCGGCGTCATCTTGGTTCTTTGGCCTGCCTGCAGAATCAATAGGGACGTGGAGTGTGGTCGCCTTAGACGGTGTTAAGCAGCAACCAGGAGAAACCTTGACCAACTTCTATGGGTGTTTCCATAAGAACGTCATAGAGATTAATCACCGAGTCACGGATGGCGAACAAAGCCTAAAGAAAATTGTGCAACAGCTACCATGTTCAAGAAATAGAGACACAAGAAGAGCTGGCAGTAAGGGTCAAAGGTTTCATAGACCTAGATAGGGCAAACACTGAAGCTAATTTCCTCTTGTCAACCTCACCAATGGCTACTCTAGAGCCTCGATGAGATGTAAAAAAGGAAAAGAAAGACAGACGGGACCAGGACAAGCCTAGATCCTAAGCCCATAGGGCCAAGACATCGAGAGATTCCCGCGTATTTTACGCCGTTAAACAGACAAATCTCAGCGATACTATTCGAGATGGAAAGGAGCTCCCTAGCATGATCACCAATACCTCAGAAGAATGATCAACCCATGTGCAAAGATACGGAGAGCTACTGTCGCTACCATAAAGCGAAAAGCTACAAGACCGATGATTGTCGCATTCTCAAGCTCGACATCGAGAAACTAATCCAGAGAGGCATGCTGAAGGAGTCCCTTTGTCTTAATAAACGCGGGGACAACCTATCAACGAATGGTGAATCGACTGTTCAAAGATACGCTGATACGAAATATGGAAGCCTATGTGGACGACATGCTCACAAAGTCCATCAAGAGGAGCCCTCACACAGAAGACCTTCGGGAGCATTCGAATGTATGCGGAAGCACAGTTTTCGCCTGAACCCAGCAAACTGCGCCTTTGGAGTAAAATCTTATAAATTTCTTAACTTCATCATCAGCGAAAGAGGCATTGAGGCAAACCCTGAGAAACTCAAGGATATAGAAGAAATGAAATCCCTAACTTGCCACAAGGAAGTACAGAGTCAGAACGGTCGCCTAGACGTATTTAATCGCTTTCTCTTAAAGGCGAGCGACATGTCCCTCCTGTTCTTCCAAACTCCCATGGAAAACCGCAAGTACGAGTGGACGCCGGAGTACGAGGCCGCTTTTCAATCACTCAAGCACCACCTGCAGACACTCCCGACCTTGGCAAAACCCTTTCACAATGATCCACTTTATCTTTATATAAGTGTTAGTGAAGTCGCAATCAGTTCAGTCTTAGTTAACGAAGAAGAGGGTAAACAGAGTCCAGTCTATTTTGTAACAAATTTATTCAATTCTGTTGAAATAAAATATATCGAGATTGAGAAGTATCTTTACGCCTTGGTTATTGCTACCCGAAATCTGAGACCGTTTTTCTACGCCCATGTAATAACAGTCCTCACCAACAAGCCCCTCAAGCACTTTCTGATGAAGCTAGACTCCTCAGGAAGGATGGTCAAATGGAAAATTGTGTTGAACGAATTCAGAATCAAATTTGCGCTGAAAATGGTTATTAAAGGTCAAGTCCTCGCAGACTTCATAGTGGAAAGTACTGAAGCAGAAAAAGAACAAGAGCAACCAAAGTCTGAAGAAAAAAAACGGGAACTCTATACCGACGGATCTTCTTCAAAGGAATGCTCAGTGCAGGATTAGTCTGCATCCCTCCTCAGGGCGAGCCTCTAAACTACGTGATTGCCCTCACATTCAAGGCGACCAATTATGAAGCCAAATACGAAACGCTTAGCACTGGACTGCGACTCGCTAAGGAAATGGGTATAACGTCACTAAACGAAAAAAGTGATTTAGAGCTAATTGTCAACCAGGTCAATGGCAACTATGAAGCCCAGGGGGGAAATTAAATTGCCAAGAAACTCATCGCCGAAATTCCAACTTTCGCGATCTAGTCAATTCCTCACCAATACAACATCTAGCAGACTCCCTAAGCAAGATGGCGTTTGGAGGAACAAGAATGCAGGAAATACACTTCCTGGAATAAGCACTATGCTCGGTTCTTGAAAACCGAGATGAAATATTTAATATTCAAGAGCAGGATAACTGGATGACTACATTCTAGACCTTTCTAAAAGAACGAACCCTGCCAGAAAACGAAGGCGAAGCTACAAAATAATTTGCAGAGCCGCAAACTATGTTCTCATAAATGGAAAACTCTATAG
Organism: Chamaenerion angustifolium; assembly: GCA_946814005.1. Lineage (NCBI taxonomy): Eukaryota > Viridiplantae > Streptophyta > Magnoliopsida > Myrtales > Onagraceae > Chamaenerion > Chamaenerion angustifolium. Next base: position 22,835,793 of record OX328272.1, read on the forward strand.
GTGAGGATACTCAACTTTCTATCTGAGATGCCTCTCCCATCCTGAGATAAAAAATGTTTTGCATGAATCTCATGAAGGAGTTATCGCATGCCATGAAGGTGCACGCTCATTAACGCGAAAAATATTCAGACTAGGCTATTACTGGCCAACCTTGAGCAAATACACAACGGAATTAACAAATAAGTGCACAGCTTGTCAACAGTTCGCACCAAGATTCAGTCGACCACCGACATTGCTATCTCCAATGGCAGATGCTTGACCTTTTACCCAATGGGAAATATACATCTTGGGACCCTTTCCCATAAACACTGGACAAAGAACTCACATTATCGTGGCGTTTAGGGGTTAGCAAATTACCCATTTGGACCCAGAACCGACACTTTGGGTAGCTTCCGGGTAGTAGTTTTAAAAATAAGGTAGGTTACGGAAAACAAAATTAAGAACCGATTTATTCGGTTCCGGTTCTCTTATCTGGGTCCACTAAACTAACAGGGACAGGAACAGGTTCTATATATCTATATCTATATTATTTAAAAAAGCTAAAGAAATAGAACAAGAGCACAGTGAAGAGCATTCATGCGCAAATGTTGATGATTGTAATAAAGGTTGTTATCTCTGATGAGATTTGTGTAAATGTGAATGAAATGAAAATATTGAAGAATGTATCATCGTTAATAACCAGAACCAAACCGAAACTAAACCAGAACCAGAAGTTTTTTTTGAAAAAAAAAACAGGTTCCTAACAGGGTACCCGAAACCGTTTATACAAATAGGTTACGGGTAGGTTTCGGTTCCAAAATTAAACGGGTAGGTTTTGATTCCAAATTTAAATACTCTGTTACATACTGGGTAGCTTACGGGAACCCCTAAATTTACAGGGTACACGAAATTGCTCACCCTTAGTGGTGATTGACTATTTCTTCAAGTGGATAGAGGCGAAAGCATTGGCCTCTACAACTAAATTCCAAGTGATAAAATTTATAAAGATCAACATAATTTCACGATTTGGTGTCCCCAATATACTCATAAGCAATAATGACCCGCAATTCGTGAGAAAGAACTCAAATGGCTATGTGAAGAGTACCATATTGATCATAGATTCAGCTAGGTGCATCATCCCCAAACCAACGGACAGTACGAAGCAGCCAAGAAAGTTGTCCTGGCAGGACTCAAGAAAAAAGTTCAAGCCTTAAAAGGAAAATGGGTAGACGAGCTGGACAACGTGATGTGGGCTGTCAGAACGACACCCAAAACAACAACATAGGAAATACCATTTAGTCTGGTGTACGGATCTGAAGCAGTGCCTACCCACAAGATCCTAAACTTTGATGCCAAAACTAATGATATCGAGCGACTTACAGACCCCGATCTCGCTGGAAAAAAAGTGAAGGCAATCAGACAAAGCACAACCTAAACTGCAACTGGCGACTGCTCAGTACTTCAACGGAAAAGTCAGCACTCGCCAATTTTTCGTGGGGGAGATGGTTATACGAAGGAATGAGTTCACAACTTTTGATTGTGACAACAAACTCTCAACCAAGTGGGAATGCCTACACAAAGTAGTCGAGATCGCTGCACTGGGGTCATACTACTTGGAAAACATAAAGGGTGTAAGGCTACCTCGTCCTTTCAATTCGAAACATTTACGGAGGTTTTATGCATGCCTTGTAATCAAAATTTTATGTCAATAAAACAAACCATTCTTTTGTATAAAGCATAGACACTCGAACCAAAAGGAAACAATCTTCAAAGAGTAGACGAACCAACAAGGTAACAGTCCCTCTGAAGATAAGACCTAATGCATACAAGCAGACGAACCAGCCAAGGTAACTGTCTCCTTGGTTAGGCAAATAGAGGATTGCGAACGAACCTCCAAATGTAACGGTTCCTCTCCCAAAAAGACCTAAAACGAGGGGCAAACAAATTAACAAGGTGACAGTTCCCCCAAACTAGGTGAAACAAACACCTAAGCTAAAAGGCAAACGAACCATCAAGGTAACAGTTCCCTTAAATCCAAGCAAAACAAAGACCTAAACTAAAAGGCGAACGAACCATCAAGTTAATAGTTCCCTAAAATTTAGGTGAAAGACCTGATGCAAAAGGTGTACGAACCCATATCAAGGGTAACAGATCCCTAAAGTTAGGCAAAATAAAGACCTGACACAAAAGGTGAACGAACCCATCTCAAGGGTAATAGTTCCCTGAAGTTGGGCACGATGGAACGGACGAACCGGCAAGGTAACAGTCTCTCCAAAGAAAAGCTTAAGAGAGTGAACGAAGGTAACAGCTCCTACAAAGGCGAGTGAATCTAAGGTAACAGTTCCTCCGAAAAGCCAAGTGGGTGAACAGCTCTAAGGTAACAACTTCCTAAAAGGTGAGTGAATCTTAGGTAACATTTCCCTACAAACGGGCGAACAAATCTAAGGTAACAACTTCCTAAAAGGCGAGAAAATCTTAGGTAACAGTTCCTGACAAACTGGCGAACGAATCCATCAAGGATAACAATTCCCTTAAAGACATAATCCTTGGGTAACAGTTTCCTTAAGAAATTTGGCGAAGGGAACAGACGACCTAAGAAAAGGTAACAGTCCTTCCTCATAAGCCTAAACGAGCGAAAACAACCTCTAAACGGTAACATTTTCTGTTAAAGTTCAAGACCCTTTGAATAGAAAGGCGAGACTATTCGACAAAGCCTAAAGAGAAGGTGAAAACAAGTATGGTAAAACTTCCTGAAACTTTCAAGCAAGGTCGACATTGAAAAACAGCCAAACATATTTGAAGTCAAACAAGAGCAAAGGCTTGCGAAATTAAAAGGCATCCATTATCTTCATGGAAAATATACGAGTCAACATTCAAAGGAAACAATAATTACATTATTCCTGAAACAAAAGGATAATGAACAAACTCTCATTCATAAATGGGGGACAACATACAAAAGGAGGAAGAGCAAAACCATAAGGAGGCTGCGAGGTTGTAATCCTTCTTAGCACATCATGCTCCTTCGACTTGAAGATCTATATTAACTCGGTCACCTGGGGGCCTGGAGCATCAAGGCTTGGGCTCATCAGGGGTGGTAGTCTCTTTCTCGTCCCCAGGGGCAGCCTCCTCCTTGCCAACGGCAGCAAGGGGAGCTTCGTTGGTGTAGCCTCTCTTAATGAACTCCTTAAGGGACTTCACATCCCAGAGAGAAAACTTGGGACCTATACCCTGGATCGCGTCGACGAAGACTTGGAGATAGGCAGTCACCTCAGCCTTCATCACCTCCAAAGCGCAATCAACAAACTTCTCGGACTTCTTAAAGTTCTCGGCCAATTGTTGGGGATGAGACAACCTTAAGCCTTAGCTCGAGCTGTTCCTTCCCAGCCCTGAAGGCATCCCTCTGAGCCCAAGCCTCCCTAAGCTCACCTTCATGGTGAGTGACCTCTGCCTTCAGCTGAGCGGAGTACTTATCAGCTTCCTTGGTCTGAAACTCAACTCAAAGCTTGCCATCCTCGGCGAGCGCCACCTGATCCTCCCTCATCTTGATCGAGCCAAGCAGCTCATTCTCCCTCTCCGCAGAGTCTCGGCGAACCTGCTCCATCAGCTCAATGAACACCTCGACCCTCTGCTTCAGTTCCTCCATGTCCTCAGGAGTATACCCCAAACTCCGAAATTGCTCCAGCTCGATAAGCAGATCAACCTGGTTATCGGCGAGCTCCTCTACAATTCGCCCAATCACCGTCTCTTCGTGGACAAGCTGACAATAGGAAAAAAGGGGTCAAGTTAAACGAGACTAAAGAGTTCAAAAAGAGAAAGCAATAAAGGGGAAAAAGGGAAGTCTATAAAGGAGTAAGCGTGAGAAATAATTTACCAGAGCAAGACACTCAAAATGCATCTTCATCACGACCTCAATGTCGTTCAAATCATAATGAACCTCCCCCCGTTCTTGAGGAAGAAGGATCCCATTCAACAGATGCATGCAGAGGTTTGGGTTGCCCCGACGCATCGTCTTATTAAAAATCTCCACCTTCTAGAGATTAAGGCAAGGGGTCCAGAGTCCCGTTAGATCCGTCACCTTTGGGGGATTATAGATGGTCACCAAAGGGCAGTACTCGCCAGAAAAGGGAGTCTTCGAATAAGTGCCCATCGCGAAGCCGTGGATCAGAACCCTCTTCTGAGCCCCAACTCCCTTGGAGGGGTTGGGAGCAGCATGATCGGTCGCGGGGGCATTAACCGGCTGGGGGTAAAAGCCTCGTTCCAGGGAGCAGAAGATCCCCCGGTAGCAGTAGGACGATCCTCAACCGAACTTCTTACCTTCTTGTCTGAAGCAGAAGCACGAGCCACCTCAGATGTGACCTTCTCTGAAAACAAGCAAAGAAAGGTGTGATCCCTAAAGGCAAGTAAAAAATAGACAAGGGAAGCAAAGATTATAACCTAAAAAATATCTCTTGGGCGATCGTCGGCGGTAGTCCTAGGATGTTCCTCCTCAGGCCTACGCTTGGTCGCGCCCCCGGAAGGAAGAGGAGCTGGATTCAAGGTCGTCTGGGCAACAAACAACCCTGTCTTAGCCTACTTGGCAAAGAGTCTGTGAAGTTTAGGTCCCCGAGTGCCTACACCACAAAAAGCATAAAAAGAAAAGGGTGATAAAATTACCAAATCAATAGAGAGTGGCGCATACTGTTGAATGTCTGTCAGCCTAAGCATGGACTCCGATGTCTCCGCGACCGAGCGGATCGAACAGAATCCCAACTACTTGTGACGTTGGAAAAAGTCATCAATGACGTTCCTGTCATTCATCGACAGCTTTCCAAAGCTCGGGGGACACTACAAGAAACTCGAGTATACACATCGGCAAAAACTCGTTGCTAAATGCATAAATACCGTTGTTCACTTTTCACAACGACAAGATCTTCGTGACAGTAGCCCCCGTCGTTAAAGGTTTATAGGTCGACAATTTGTCGTTGTCAATGGCTTGCTGCTGTTAAGATGACACTCCCCACTTCAGGTTTACAGCGGCATCAGGTTGTTGTTATACAAATATAAAAGGCGACAACACCTTGTCGATGTTATAGATTACTCTTAGCGATGACAACTGATTGTCAATTTATTGGACGATGTTTTGGACGATTTTTTGGTCCTGTTATATTTTGGGCCAATATTTTATTATATTTGTTCATCGATGATTTCTTCTCTACGTAGGTTCCTTCTAGCATGCTGGCTTCAACATCGTTCAGCAGCTTGAGGTTCAACATCGTTCCAACATGCTGTCTTCATCCAATGGCAACGACACTAGCTCCAGCATTCTATTTTCATTTATAGTTTCTTCGGTTCCAGCGAACGAGACGATCTCCAGACAAGACCAGACGAGCTTCGTCTTCATCCATGGCGTCTTCGTCTTCGGTTGGTGTGTACGGTTGGTTCCATAGGAGACCAGTCGAACTTCGTCTTCTTCCATGGAGTCTTCGTCTTTGGTTGGTGCGTACGGTTGGTTCCATAAGAGACCAACCGAGCTTCGATTCCAGACGAGACCAGCTTCGCCTCTTCTATGTGTACTATTCCATCTCGGATCCGAGACGAGATGAGACCAGCCGAGCTACGGTTCTACCACCGACGAGAGAGAGGCGAGAGAGAGACGAGAGGCATATAGTGAAGTGAAATGAAAAAGGGAGAGGGGGAGGGTAAACTGAAATGAACATAACGTGAAGTGAGGGTGAGGGAAGGTAAGAGAGCGGGAAAAGTTTTTGAAAATTTAAATTTTTTTTTCACACGACATAAACAATAGTCGCCACTATATAAACTATTTTACAACAATAATTGAATATGTTGTTGAATGACTTTACTAATGTCGACAATATATTGACACGTAAACCTATTTTTACATTTTCCCGGTACTTATGTTTTAACGACGACAATATTTATTAGTTACGGCATACATCTGTTGCTGTAATAGTTATATTTACGACAAAACTTTACGTTTTTAAATATTACAACGAAAAAGTCATCTGCTACTGATGAACTCATTTAACATCAGCTATTGGTCGACATTACACATTCATCAATGTAAAAAATTAAAGTGACGACAAAAATTAACACTAAATGTATCTTATAACGATGGAAAATATATTATGCCTAATAAGTAATAATAACGACAACAAAAACTGCCGACACAATATATATATATTCAACTACAACTGCTAGCGTCAACACGAAAGTTTCGTTGCTGTTGCAACAGATTCTTGTAGTGGGAACATCCCACTCCGGCTGATAAAGGTCCCAAGGCACACCACCCTTGTAGAATAAATAGTACTTCTTGTAATTTGAGTTGGTGGCCCGGAAATCGTCCACCGGTCGAAAGTGAACATTTCAATTCCATGCATGACTCCTCCATTCCTCAAACTTCGGCCAACGAGTTTGCAAGTGATGAAGGTGGTTAGCCCCGACAACCAACTGGTAGAAACACCGGAAAACAAAAAGTGAATACGTCCATCCCTGACGTACACACATAAATTTAAACTCAACCCACATCCGGACGGTGTTAGGTACCATTTGCGTGGGACATATCCCATAATAGCAACACAGAGCCTTCAAGTGTTCACAAAGAGGAAAACGCAACCCAACATCAATCTGGGCCGCATAGACGTAAATATCTCCTTCCTGCGGGTAATGCAGCCCTAGGCCCAGATACCTAGGTGTATCTGCTTCACCTAAGCCCGTCAAGGCAACCACAACCTTGAACTGAGCTTACCTCAATTCATTGGGTTTAATATCTAAGAAAACATCAAGGCAAGGCAAGAACAAGACTAAAGTAGCAAAAAAGAGGAAGCTTTACCATTTAAATGGAAAAGAAAAGACAGGAAAACTACCTATTGGGGAAAATGCCGGAACATTGGTCTCAGGCACGTCCACCACGATCGGTGCGACGGCGCGATTATCGGAGGTTGGTTTCGGCACAAAGACCCTTTGGTCCTGCACTAGAGTGGAGGAATCCCTGATAGCAAGACGGACATTGGAAGCCCTAAAAGCAACCTTCTGCCCAGACGTAGAATGAATTGGAGAAGGATTAGAGGATGAACCCTTGAAAGAAGTTTGATTCTTGTTGCCATCCATAATCGTAAAAGAAAGATTTTTACTGGGGACGAAAAGTCTTAAGAAAATGTTTGAACAGAAGATGAAGACACAAAAATGGGGCAGAAAAACACTTGAACTCTGAGAATAAGAAAGCTTGGACGCGAAAAGTGCTAAGTGACAAAGGTTGTCTTTTTATAGTCAAATCTGGGGAAACCGAATGGTTGTCTTTCAGAAAATCAGACAATGATTACATCTCTTTTGGGATAAAATTGAAGCAACGCCGAACCTAAAGGGTTACATAGGGGAGACAAAGGGTCGAAACGGTACGAAACATTGTCAGTATATCCCCTATTACAGTAGTCAAAGAGACGTGCATGCATGATACGTAATTTCGAATTCTCGCCTACGAACAATGCATTCATTAAATGCTCAAAACCTTACAAATAAAAGTGCTCGCCAAAGAGCTCGAGCAATCCTCTCCTAAGACCCTAGCAATGGTAGCGTTCGCCAAAAGAGTAGCGAATGAGCATCCACAAACCCTGGTAACCAAGTGTTCGCACAAGACGGTAAAGAATCAACATTCCAAAACTCTAGAAACCAAAACCGTGCGCCAAAGGATACAAAGCATCGAAAGGCATGAAGATTAAGCAAGACATCCAATGTCCAATCGAGAATTCACTATCCCAAGCCCTTCCTCACAAGATCAAGCTCATCCGAAGAAATTTCACTCAAGCTTCGGGGGCAACTGTTGGGTATCGATAGTGATGACCCAATACAGAACAAAGCCCAACAGGCTTCCGAGGCCCAATATCATTTCAGAGGGGTAAAACCCAAACCATTCAAGACTGGGCCGACCCATACTAATGGTAAGCTGGAACCCATAAAGCGGTCCAATGTCAAACCCGGAATCAAGATGGTCACCAAAGTCCCTACTGGTCGCCAAAGACCAAGGCCAAAGCCTCCCACTGCTCGTCATGGGAGCGCTCGCCAGGAGAGTTAAACCTCTCAACTCTGGTCCTACAACCGACACCGAATATACAGCCACGATGTCCCACATATCTCGAGCACATATTCTACAAAGATCACATAAGGAAACTGCAATATTACGTAATAACCGTAATATCTATTATCCTTATCTCTAACGACACAATATTTACAGATATATTCGGCTATCAAAAATGGTTTGGTCTTCCATCCCTATAAATACTCATGCTTTACATAAGTTACATTACATTCTGAGTTCATACAAACATTATACTCATTTAAGCATCAGAGTGGGACCCACACATTTATCTTTGGAGAGAAAGTTCATTTAGTGTGGTTGTCTTTGCCTCCAAATGAACCTTCTCTCCAATTTCTGAAACTTAACTATTGCCTTGAAGTATAAAGTGTGGTCTTAGATATGTTTTCTTCATATTCTTCTATTTAGCTTGGAGGTTATTTCCTTATTGACCTATTGTCATCTCTAGGCATTCCACATATGTGCTTTCTAGCTTGCATACGCTTCACAATCTCGTACTTGTTTTCAGGAAAATTCAACTAATCAATCATATGCATGAACCCTAAGTATATATATCCATACAGTGTAGAAAGAGTATAAATGGGGTAAACGAAGCAGAGTAGAGAGAAAACTAACAAATAGTACTAACATGTAATACCTCAATTCAAGACCTTTCTTATGGTCTCTACACTCTTCTTTGTTCCCATCCTTTTGGAACTTCCTAGTCAACCAATATATTTATTAGTAATAATAGTGTCACGCCCTCGAAATCCACCCTGGAAGTTAGGGGTGATGGTTGTTGTTTACTAATAATCAACCGGCAAATAACGGAGCTCAAAAATTCTTTATTGAAACATAACTCTAATACCAATCACGTTCTCACATAAATAATCATGCTACTTACATAATTGAATAGATTCTTGTTTCATGCATCTATTGCGCACTCTAATACCTTCTAAAATCTAGCATCCTCATATATCAAACATCCAACACAAATCATCAACTTCTCCTGAAACTGCGGAGTTCAATGGGGTAAGTTGCTGGGGGGGACAACTTAGTAAGTAGTCTTAACTTATCCCTACCGGATCAAGCTCTTAGACAACATATTTTGTAATCAGTATAAACCTAAGACTTATAATAAATGTTTAAATAATGCAGAGCTCAAAAGATTTTCCAAAAAGAGTTTGTCAAAATGAGATTATGCAAACTTACTAAAATTAAAAAATAATTCAGAGTCAGATTCTAATCAAAATGTAGGTTTCGAACTTATCAAAATTCAGAACTGAAGGAAAGTGGAGGTTTGAACTTATCGAATTTTAGAACGGAACAAAAACAGAGGTTGCAATAGTCTTTTTACCATGCCTACTGTGTCGCAGGAAGACTCCAATGTTTAACCCTCATTGGAAGGATGCAGAGCCCAGATATATCCGCTGAGGCGGCCAGAGTGATCATGATCATTTCGTATCGATATGCCAGTGGATCCTCGTAAGGGTTTCAGACCGTAGTAGACTTACGAGCACAAAATTAGAAACATGGGTCGAACTTTCTAAAAATGATTTCTCTAAATGTTTTTCACTAGGCTCCTATACCAAACTAGCTCAGGAAAATATAGTCGGACAACATATCAAAAACATACTTTATAAAACAACTTCAATCGCTTGATCCAAATTTTATAAATGAAAAACTCATACTCATGCTCTAAAATAATCTTAACTTATCTTTAAACTTTCATGAAATGCATAAAAAAATTTCATTAGTAAAAGTAGAAATAAGGTGAAACTACTTACCTTAATTGAACCTCAATTCTAATACCAATATCTCCGTCAATCTGAATTATCTAACACCAACGCGAATGAGAGTATAAGTTTTTCCATTCGAACCATGACATCCAATAATATCTTATCCATGCACTCATTACTAGCATCCCCTTAATTTTCAAATCAGGTTCCATATTTAATGTACTGTCTTTGGCATGCAAAACGAGACAACCCAATATTCCATTATTCACTTATTTGTAGACCATCTCAGAAAAATTCCCAAAATTTACCGTAGGCAGAGGATTCCCTTACGAGACCAACGCCGCAGACGACATCACATTTAGACATTGGGGTGGTTCACACACGCCGATCAAAGTTATTCGGGCGTGGTCAACTTCATCTTCAACCTAGAGACATAATTATACAGATTGCAGGGCCGAGGTTGACGGTTTTGTTCTCCCTCATTAGAGATCCGTCTTGGTGTTCTTAGTGTCTATGGAAATCCCTTACAATGAAATACAAGGTCACTGATTCCTTTTTATGAAGTAACCAATAAAAACGTCACTTTCAGGTCACCAAAGTTTCGGTTTTGAAATCGTGGTTGAATCTTCTAAGTTCGATACCTCATGAACGACTCAATTAAATTAAATTCCATCACTTGGGTTGGGTTACTTAAGATCCTTATAATCTAACCATGGCAAGAAAGCGAGAGTAAACTCTACCATACCGAGATTCACCATTAACGACTTTCGAAGTTTTCTTTCTCAGAAATAAGCATTCATGGAAGAGGGAACTGAGCATGACCTAAGTTGCAGCCATAAAGCAGAATATCTCATCTTTCGTGATCTTTGATGATTTTTCCGTTACTCAAATCTCAACCACATCAACTATATCCATTCTCATACAAAAAGCTTGTTTTATCCTTAAACTTTACCATTAATTGTCATTAGCCTTGGAATTTATTCTCTTGCAAACTTTGGTCCTCAAAAAGAGTTATAGCGTTACAAATAGATACAACAAGACACTAACAAGCATATTATGCAATCATGTAGTCACCTGATATGCTACAGCACAAACCTTAGTACGTTATACAAACTTATCAATAACAATACGAACTCTACGTACGATCCGTTTTGTCTTGTTATGCGGGCAAGGTCAGAATCTAAGTATTCAGGAGCGTTTTTGATTAGAAGCGTTTTTTATTAGAGGGATATTCATTATTGTACAAATAAAAAATTATTCCATTGAGATAAGAAAGAAAAATAGTTTACCTGCTTTGGTGCACCTTTACTAACTCTATGCGTTCTCCATTTTTATTTAATATAGGTTAAGGCAGCTCCCTTGTCAGTAGGGTTGAATGGAGGAAAATGTACTTCTTGAATTTTAGCCCTTCCCTTGATAGAAATACAATACATTATAAGGGAGGTAAATATTCATTATTTGTACAATATTTCCAAATCAACATCGTTAGCCGGTTTGGTTATGAATGATAACACTAATTGAAACGCAAAATTCTCCCTCAATATGTTCATATCAATAAAATGCCTACACGCCACCTCTGATTGACAAAAATTTGAACTACGGCAGTATTTAATGTTTGAGTTGAAGACTGTAGTGTGATAATTGTAATAATAAATGTGGTAAACAACTTACTTGTGTGGTTGCAGAGTATTTATTTAGTTTACACTTTTTGGTTGTTGTGTATGTGAAGTTCCCCTCGTTTTGTTTTGTTGTTGGTTCATTGCCACATGATTTAGCATTTTGCCCAAGTTGCTTGCATTCTATGTCATTGATTTTCCAATATGTTGCTATGTGCATTTCTGAACTCTAGTGGATTAATGGTCATGCTGTGCTTATAGCCCCCACCCATTAGTACCTCAATTCTAAAAACAACTGTTGTCAATGAAAATGTACATAACATTATTAACAATGCGTCAGAATTAACCTGGAATTCTGATGTTTCAAAAGGAAAGCATATGCATGTGGATAAGGTAACCCAGATTGTTGCCATAGACGAAGGTGGCAAGACCCCATTCTCATATACACAATACTAGTTCTCACATCTAGATTATTAGTCCCATAAATTCCCAGGCCTACATGTTTAAAAACGTTATCACTTGCTAAACATAATGATTAACATTTGCAACAAATGTTTTAAGGAACCACTGCTAATTAAAAGGCATTTGTGTAAACTTCAACTCACTCGAATGAAATTGGAAACAAGTGGTTTTTTTGCATCCTTAGTAACAACACGAAGTAGTTTCTCAACTATGGTACCCTTTAAGTGACAGACATCAAGATAAATAAAAGGCTTCACGTCCACTCTGCACATAGTGGAGAATGACATGTACAACTAAATGTGCACTATAAGAAACTCGAGCATCGACGTCGGTTGTTGCTAAAAGCATAAATAATGTTGTTAACTTTGAACAACGACGAGATTTTCGTGACGGTAGCCCCCTTCGTTAAAGTTTTATAAATCGACAATTTGTCGTTGTCAAAGGTTTGCCGATGTTAACATGAGACTCCCCACTTCTCTTTAACATCGGCATCAGACTATTGTTAAACACAGATGAAAGGCGACAACACCTTGTCGATGTTATAGATGACTCTTAGTGATGACAATTGTTTATCGATTTTTTTCTGTGATTTTTTTGGCCAATTTTGTTATTATTTTTGGTCATTCATGTTTATCTTGGCACTTCATTCAACATGGCTTCATCCATCGAGCTCACTTTGATTCATCTATGGTCGATTTCTTCTTAGCACTTCATCCATGGAGTCTTCATCGGACTACCAGCAGCTTGAGGTTCAGCATCGTTCCAACATGTTGTCTTTATCCAATGGCAACGACACGAGCTCGAGCATGGTTCCAGCATGGCGTATTCATCCATGGCGTCTTTCATCTTCAGTTCCAGCGAACGAGACGAGCTCCGGTTGGTGCGTACTGTGAGTTCCAGACGAGATCAGTCGAGCTTCAGTTCCAGCTCCGACGAGAGGGAGAGGGATAGGGTAAGGGTGAGGGTGAAGTGAAATGAAAATAACGTGAAGTAAAGTGAGGGTGAGGTTTGGCCAAAAAAAAAATGAGGGTGAGGGAAGGTAAGAAGAGTGAGAAAATTTTTGAAAATGCATCAACAATAGTCGCCACTATATAAACTATTTTACAGTAATAATTGAATTTGTTGTTGAATGACTATACTAATATCGACAATATATTGACACGCAGACCTATTTTTACATTTTCCTGGTACTTATGTTTTTACGACGACAATATTTATTAGTTACTGCATACATCTGTTGTTGTTATAGTTATATTTACGACAAAACTTTACGCATTTAAATATAAACATTTACAACGGAAAAGTCATCTGCTACTGATGATATCATTTAACATCAACTATTGGTCGACATTACCCATTCATCAATGTAAAAAATAAAGTGACGCAAAAATTAACACTAAATGTATCTTATAAGGGTGGAAAACATATTGTGTCTAATAAGTAATAATAACGATAACAAAACTGTCGACACAATATACATATATCCAACTACAACTGCTATCATCAACACGGAAGTCTCATCGTTGTTGCAACATATTCTTGTAGTTGTGGATTTAATGCAAGTGTTTACATGGTCAACGGTAAATATAATCGTACTCCATGGATTGTAGATTCCCCAAAGCCTTTACATATGTCTAAGCCTCTCAATTGTTTTGCATTCTCTCTCCATTTAACTTCTCCAGAGTTAATTTTCTTTCTAGATTTATCAATCGTAAACCTAGTGACTTAGCGGTTACCATTCATGATAAACTTCAATTTACAATCATCCAATAAGTGAAGTTATATCTTTATGGATATATGTATATATCAATTTTCCAAGCAGTCTTCATTTGGGCAGAGGGTGGCTCAAATCTATATATATTAATTTGGTTAGAATGTGTACAATTGTGACAAATAAGTTTTTTGATGCATTTTCTCAACCCTAATGTCAAAAAAATTGACTCAAAATAATTTTATTTTAATTGATCCATGTCAAGCATACAATTCTCACTCATAAATGGCATGTCATATGAATCATTTTAAAATCCTCTAAACCTTCTCATTTATTCCTAAGATAAGTAACAAAACCTTAATATTTTTTCTTTATTTCACATGTATATTTATGATTTTGTCTTAAATATATTGTATATAGTGACATGTATACAATACTAAAATACATAATACTATACTGGGTTAATAGGTCCAATGGTACCATACGTTTGGGTCATATGATCGGATGGTACCCCTATGTTGTTTCTTGGTACCTTATGTTTTTATAATGTTGTTATTTAGTCCAAATTACTGTTGTCGTCAAGTTTAACTAACAGAATGCTGATGTGGCGGATGGGAAATAAAAATAAATAGGAAAATTAAAATAAATAGGAAAAATAGGGAAGAATTGTAAAAAAAAAAAAAAAAAAAAATCAAAAAAAAAAAAACTAGGGTTCGACCATTTGGGTCCAATTGACCCAGCCTAGGGTCGAACCCTGGGCTAGGTTGGACCCCCACTAGGTCGCCTGACCTGGGAGACCAGGTCTGGGTCGAACCCAACCCTGGGTTCGACCTTGGGTGAGTCAATTGGACCCCAAGGTTAGTTTTTTTTAATAAATTTATAAAAAATATTTTTTATTAATATATAAAGTTTTAAACTTTTTTTTATAATTTTTCATATTTTTTGTTAATTTTCCTATTTATTTTTATTTTTAAAATTAAATATTATATTATATATCTACGTGGCGCTGACATGGACCATTTAACAGAAAAATCTTACGGTTGACTAACAGAATATCGTAGGACATCCTCCAAACATAACGGACTATTTGACCACATCAAAAAACATACGGTACCATCTGATCACATGGCCCAAACATATGGTATCATTAGAGCTATTAACCCTAGTATATTTGATGGATATCAAGTATGAACATATAAGCATTTGCAATTAAAGATTAAATAAACTAATTAAGTATGCATTTAGATTATTAAATACTAATTTTATCAAAATTGCAAATCAACATTGTCTACTTTATAATAATTAATATTTTAATATAAATTTAAAATATGAATGAATGAATAATAATATGAAGGTAATTTTTTAACATCCTTATATAATAAGTATATGAAACTAATAAAAGTCATAAAACCATAAAAGTTAAGTTAAAGGTATTTACATGGACATTAATGTATTTAAAAAATGTGAAAAATAATTTGTATATGTATAGACTCATCATATTTTATAAATTAGCAAATAAATAAAAATTTCATATTTTTACTATTACTATAATTACTAAAACAATTACTAATCATTTTTACATTTTATGAACATATTACACTAATAGAAGTGACATGACGTTGAAAAAATAACTTCAAATTATTAATTGGCACTGAATTAATAAGTGTTACCAATTGCTTAATATTTATTTAATTATTTTAATTATTTTTATGAATAGACTTAATCCTGATATTCTATAACAAAATTATAATATTGAAACAAATAGAATAATTTATATTATACAAAAAAACTAATAGGGCATGGACGAAGATATTAAGGACGAGATTGCCCCCCTCAACTTTTGATTTTGTGTATATTTAACTCTAAAAATGCAATAATTTTCAATTTAACCATTTTAAAGTATACATTTGCCCCCACTGATTTTTTTTATTTCAACTATTTGTCTTTACTCTAATACTTGTCATCACTTAAGAAACTTTTTGGCTTCGTCCCTGTAATAGGGTTAATATTGTTTATAAATATGCCTAATATTTTTTATTGTATCATATTAAATTAAATCTATGTTCATTAAAATACTTTTATATATTAAAAACTAATAAACAATAAGTAAATTATAGGTATATATCATATAGTTTTTAACATAATATTTAATATAAAAAATAATTATTGTGCAAAACTCATATAAAGTTTATAGTAATATCTTATTTGGTTAAGTACCTTCTAGTATTTATACGTACCTCACAACTTTGATGCATATACCCTCCAATCACACATTTTCTTGTGAACAACGGTTACCTTATTCGGATTATTTCTTGTGAACCACGGTTATGTCATATACACTGTCCATACCCCCTCTTCTTACGCAGACTTTTAATGAGTTCATATATATATATATGCAAATGACAACATAATTATGAGCTCTTGAACACAACTTCGATCTTTATAGCCAATCCTCATCATCTTCACAAGCAAACTTCATAAAGTTAGCATATATATGGAGACATATAGTAAATGTTATCAACATGATTGTACTCCTTAAGATTGTACCTACTCCAATATCTAAATAGAATAGGTCATATATGATGGGTT
The DNA here is from genome assembly GCA_946814005.1 of Chamaenerion angustifolium. Taxonomy (NCBI): domain Eukaryota; kingdom Viridiplantae; phylum Streptophyta; class Magnoliopsida; order Myrtales; family Onagraceae; genus Chamaenerion; species Chamaenerion angustifolium. The sequence continues at coordinate 22,851,957 of OX328272.1, forward strand.
ATAAATATTGGGCTGGGCTGGACTTAATATTCGGCCCAGATAAGCCTTTTGGACTTCACCCTTTTTAGGCCCAGCTAGTTACAGGCGTCGCCTGTGTCTTCACAGACAGAGGCGTCGCCCTTGAAGACATGCCCATTTAGGCGTCGCCTAAATGGGGTTCGCCAGAAAGCATTTCAGGACCAGTTTCAGTGGATGACAGTGCATTCACTGTCCACCTTAGATGGTGCGCCTGCACACCTATGACTTAGGCCGGCTGACTTTAGCATGCCTAGGATTAAACAAATACAAAGAAGGATCTACAATAGAGTAGCCACTAAAAACGAATATGCAGTAAAGTAACTGTGGTCAATGTTTCTGAGGACAGCTAGGATGACTAAGGTAAAATCTGACCAAACCATGGTTCCAGGTATGAAATACTATAAATAGCTCATCATTATCCTCATTACAAACTAAGTATTCTCTGAGACAGAAACCTTACATTCACATATTACAAACAACCTCCGACTGACTTAATCATCGGAGGGGAAACAACGGGACTTCCCGGGCTTTCCTTTGTGCAGGTATACGGAGCGGGTATCTGAGACGGGAATACGGTGTACGTGATCCAACACATTGGCGCCGTCTGTGGGAACCATTGAGCAAAAATCAGCCATGGCTCCACCAACAACACGAGCAAAGACCATTCGTGAAGTGAATGATGAGGACTCGCTCCAAAACCTGTAGCAGCATTTGGGACAGACCTCATACATACCGATACAAATGGTGCGGCCTAGGTCTGTGCAACAAGAAAATATTCATGAGGAAGAAGTTCCTCCTGAAGAGCAGAGGTACGACAACGACATACCTCGAGCGGCGCAGTCTCGCATAGACTCGTCGTTCGCCAGAGCGCCGCCTCGACAAGTGGACATAAATGCAGAATTCATCCAAACACCAGCGTTCATGATGGCTCTTGATGAGCTCTTGGACAGAAGGGATCAAAGGACAGCTGCTCGGGCAGCTCAAAGAGCAAGCGCTCAGGCGGCGCATGAAGCCACATCAAGGCCAGCAGGCGCACCAGCAAATCCACCACCTGAGACGTTTCCAGTGGCGAGCATGGGAGCAGTAGGGGCTATTGTACCTGTGGCGCCTGCTCCAAGGATGTTAAGTGAAGACAGGGTCAAAGAAATCGTAGCTGAAACGCTAAAGGAGCAAAAGAATCGAACCATGCCTCACCTTCGAGATAGGTCGACGCATCCGTTCGCCCCAGAGATATTATCAGTGGCACTACCAGCACAGGTGCAGCCAGCTTTTCGCATAGATACGTACAATGGGGATACTGATCCGGTCTTCCACATACAAAGGCATGAAAATTCTTTGTTGGGAAGAACAAGTGAGGAAACTCATTTGGCGTTACTCTTTCCAGCCACCTTGGGCGATGTGCCTGCACATTGGTTTTTCAACCTACCCAAGGCATCAGTAAAATCATGGACAGAGCTGAAGGACAAGTTCATCGTACAATACATGGGAGGCCGTCGCCTACTAAAAAGTGTGGGAACGCTCGACCATATCAGGCAGGGGGATCAGGAAAGTTTGGGCGACTTCTATTCTCGATTCAAAAGGGAATTGGCTGGAATTGATCAAACCATCACGCAGGGAGAAACCATCCGGGCCTTCATAAGAGGATTGGGCCCAAAGGGATCGACTTTGTACGACAGTTTGAGTGTCCTACCAGTCAACACCGTGGAGGAAATGGCAGACAGAGTCAAGTCTTACATAGACTTGGAGATTTCACGAGAAGGAAGAAAGGTCCACAAAGAAGCGTCCAGAAAGGAGCATGCAGAAGGAAAAAGACCCGAGCAACGCTCCTCAAAGCACGATGATCGAAAGCATGATGATAAGTGTCGTTCTTTCGGACCAAGGCCTGCTAGAGAAGCTTTCCAAAGCTACACCCCCCTGAATAGGGAAATTTCCATAATTTTAACAGAGATGGAGAAGAAGAATTGGGCAACGCCTCCCCCACCAAGGAAGCCAGACGCGGTTATGGGAAATAATCCTAACCAGTATTGCAGATACCACCGATGTAAGGGCCACCATACGGATGACTGCTATATTTTGAAAAAAGATATAGAAAGGTTGATCCAGCAGGGGCACTTGAAGAACTTCTTGGCCCGACGCCAAAGGAGTAGGAGTCCGAGGAAGAAGGCGTCGCCTAGGAATATGCAAAATGGGGCAGGGCCTAGCAACAAGGTGGAGGATTTGAACATGATTAGTGGAGGCTTTACCTCGGGTGGAGAAACCTGTTCAGCAAGGGAGGGATACGCTTCCCAAATGTCTGGAACCGACAAGCTAGGAAAACGCCCAAGAGAAGAAGAGGAGGTGATCATTTCCTTTTCAGAAAAAGAAATGGGACATGTCACTTCTCCTCATGATGATGCCTTGGTGATTACAATGGGCGTCGACCGATTCAACATGAAGAGAATATTGGTGGACTCAGGAAGCTCAGCTGATATCTTATTTCTGGATGCATACAAACGAATGGGAAGAAAGGAGAAGGATCTGAAGAAGGTCAACTTTCCTTTGATGGGCTTCGCCTCGCACACCACCTACCCGGTAGGAGCAGTGACTTTGCCGGTCAGCTTGGACGAAGGATGGCAAGTTTTGAACTTCGACATCACTTTCATTGTGGTGGACGCCCCAGCATCTTACAACGCCATTTTGGGACGATCGACATTGAACCCAAACAAAATGGTACACTCCACGTATCATCAGTTGTTCAAGTTCCCTACACCCCATGGTGTAGGGGTTGTTAAGGGAGACCAACCAGCGGCACGAAGCTGCTATGTCCAGGCGACGCGTCGCCACTTCAAGAAAAAAGAATCCTTGGCAATTCAGACAGAAGAAGATCCCAGGGAGGAAAGGAGTCGTCCTCAGCCCGTGGAAGGATTGAAGAAGGTGGAGATTGATGGTAAAGGGAAGGAAGTATCAATTGGAGCGATGCTCGGGGAAAAGGAAGCTTCTGCTCTTTCGATGCTCCTTGTTGAGTTCAAGGAATTATTCGCTTGGAAACCAAGCGACATGCCGGGCATCAGCAAAGATGTCATTGCCCATGAACTCAATCTAGATCTAAATGTCAGGCCTATTGCTCAGAAGCGACGCCCTGTAGGTGAGGAAAAGGCGATTGCTATCAAGCAAGAAGTAGGCAAGCTCATTGAAGCAAAGTTTGTGAAGGAAATCAGGTTTCAGACCTGGGTTGCCAACCCTGTGTTGGTCAAGAAAAGCAATGGGAAGTGGAGGATGTGTATTGACTATCGCGACCTGAATAAGGCATGTCCGAAGGATTCCTATCCTTTGCCCAGAATCGATCAATTGGTCGACGCCACTTCTGGACACGAGCTACTCAGCTTTATGGATGCATATTCTGGTTATAACCAGATACAAATGGCGGATGGCGACGCTCAACATACAGCTTTTTATGCAGATAGCGACATATATCATTACACGGTGATGCCTTTTGGTTTGTTGAATGCAGGAGTCACTTATCAAAGGATGATCAACAAGCTTTTCGATGGCATGATAGGCGTCACCATGGAAGCATATGTTGATGACATGCTGGTAAAATCCATAAAGAGTGCGGATCACGTGAAGGACCTGAGAAAAACATTCGAAAGGATGTGCCTTCATCAAGTTCGCCTGAATCCAGCTAAGTGTGCTTTTGGCGTTCACTCGGGAAAATTTCTGGGATACATGGTGAGCCAAAGAGGAATAGAGGTCAATCCTGAGAAGCTGGAAGCCATTGAAGACATGAGGAGTCCAACTTGCCACAAGGAAGTGCAGAGTCTGAATGGAAGATTGGCGGCGCTTAGCCGTTTTCTGGCAAAAGCAGGCGACAAATCACTCCCTTTTTTCCAGGTGCTAAGGGCCAACAAAAAATTTGAATGGACTGGTGAATGTGAGCAGGCTTTCCAGGACCTGAAAAAGCATCTCAAGACACTTCCACCTTTGGCGAAGCCTTCCAAAGGCGACGCTCTTTCCTTATATTTAAGTATTACACCAGTTGCTGTAAGTTCAGTATTGGTCAAAGAAGTAGGAAAAGGCCAGGTGCCCGTGTATAATGTATCGAAAGTACTTGCAAAATCTGAAATAAACTACTTGGAGGTTGAGAAGTACCTTTATGCGTTGGTAGTATCAGCAAGGAAGCTACGCCCTTATTTCCATGAGCATGAAATTACAGTTTTAACAAATCAACCGTTGAAACATTTCCTACAAAAACCAGATGCTTCAGGAAGAATGGTCAAATGGGCTATCGAATTAAGCGAGTTTAGAATTAAATTCGCCCCTAGGAACGCCATTAAAGGTCAGGCATTGGCAGATTTCATTGTGGAATCCACATGTCCTCAGCCGGCGACACCTAAAGAAAAAGAAAAAGAAGAGAATCCTTGGATACTTCACACTGATGGATCCTCATCAGACGATGGCTCGGGGGCAGGATTAGTGTTGACACCACCAGATGGAGGAACACCACTAACATATGCCCTGGTCCTTACTTTCAAGGCTACGAATAATGAAGCTGAGTATGAGGCGTTGGTTACGGGATTGCGATTGGAGAAAGGATTAGGAGTTACCTCTTTGCATGTGTTTTGTGATTCACAATTGGTGGTCAACCAAATCAAAGGGGAATATACGGCTAAAGGAGAGAAAATGAAGTTATATTGGAAAGAGGCTATGGCGTTGGTAGCAAGATTCAATAAATTTCAGATTGAAGCCATTCCCCGAGAAGCGAATCAAGAAGCAGATGCCCTGAGTAAATATGCTTGGCAGGCGATGCCCAGACAGACCCATTTCATAGAAACCAACCATGGAGAATGTGTTAGCTTTTATTGTGCTAACATAAGTATCACAGTTGACTGGGCGACGCCTATTCGATCTTATTTGGAATCAGGAGTACTCCCTACTGAGGAAGCTCAGTCCAAAAAGATTGTTCGTTTAGCACCTAGCTTCCGAATAATTGATGGCCTAATGTATAAGAAGGGTTTCTTCACGCCCTATCTCAGATGCGTCGCTCACCCTGAAACGGTTACCATCTTAAGAGAAGTCCATGAAGGATACGCGGCCTGTCATGAAGGGGCAAGGTCAATTGTGAGGAAGATTCTGAATCAAGGTTATTATTGGCCTACAATGAATCAAGAGGCGACTGCTTTGGTTATGAAGTGTGAATCATGCCAGAAGTATAGTCCGAAGATAGTTCGTCCACCAGCAAACCTTACAAGTATATGTGCAGCATGGCCATTTGCATAGTGGGGAATCGACTTGGTAGGACCATTGCCAAAATCCAAGCAATGCACCTATATAATAGTCGCCATCGACTATTTTTCGAAATGGATTGAAGCAAAGGCGTTGGCATCAACCACTGAATTTCAAGTCATCAAATTTATTAAATCGAGAATTGTTTCTCGATATGGAATCCCAAGTGTGTTGGTCAGTGACAATGGCCCACAATTCGCTGGAAAAGAGTTAAAATGGTTTTGTGAAGAGTTAAAAATTGACCATAGGCATGCTTCAGTAAAACATGCACAGGCCAATGGACAGGTGGAGGCAGCGAACAAAACAGTCTTGAATGGTTTGAAGAAAAGACTAGACGCCTTGGGAGGAAAATGGACAGAAGAATTAGAAAACGTCTTATGGGCGTTGAGAACAACACCAAAGAAAGCAACTGGAGAGACGCCATTTGGATTAGTGTATGGATCAGAGGCGGTTGCTCCAACAGAAATAGCAGTCGAGTCGCACAGGGTAAGCCATTATGACGCTATGGACAATGAGGATCAAAGGCGTTTGGAATTGGACATGGTAGATGAAAAGCGATGGGCTTCAGAAGAAGTTCAGGGGCGTATGCGATTGGCTACGGCGAGATACTACAATAGGAAAGTATCATCTCGCCAATTTTTTGTGGGGGAGAGGGTATGGCGTAGGCACGAATTCTCACACCAGGATAGAGTAAACAAGCTGTCACCCAAATGGGAAGGACCCTACAAAGTCATCGCCATTCCTCACCCAAACGCATATGTGTTAGAAGATTTAGAAGGAAAAGTGTTGAAGAATACTTTTAATGCTGAGCATTTGAAGAAATTTTATGCCTAATGTTGAAGGTGTTCATAGCATTTGAAAAATTTTACTTAAATGTTGAAGGCGATGTATGAAGTATTGTTGAAATCAAGGGGTGTTATATGTAATGGCGATTGCTTCACTTCGATGTAATGACGATTGCTTCACTTTGATGTAATGGCGATTGCTTCACTTTGATGTAATGGCGATTGTTTCTCTTTGATGAAATGGCGATTGCTTCTTTTTGATGAAATGGCGATTGCTTAAACAATGGATGAAATGGCGATGATTTAAAAGCTGGTTTAATGGCGATTGCTTAATATTCAATTAAGGTGTTCATTAAGTTGATTAAATGACGACTACTGAAAATGGTTATCTCAAGTTATTGGCGATGACATTCAAACAAAAGCTTATTGGCGTTTGCTTAAGTTTTGATAAATGAGATAAGACTTGTTATTTTAACAAGTAGGATAAAAATAAAACTAAGTATGAAATAAAGCTAAGTATGGAAAAACACACACACTGCATATGGAAATAAAGGATTTATAATAGCAACGGCGGAGCGTTGCAAAATTGTCTTTACAAAAGAGGCGAATAGAAAAAAGAAAAGGAAACTAAGGAAGAGTTGAAGGCGTTGTCTTTGGAGAAGGTCCAGGAGCAGGCGTCTCTGAATTTGTCTCGACAGGCACTGGTTCAGGAGGCGACTCTGTTGGAGAAGAATCACTAGAAGTGGAGCTGTCATCGCCAGTTTCTTCATCACTTCCAGCCAACGCCTCAGCTTCTTCTTGAGACTTCATGGCGAGGTACCCAGATAGAAACTCCAACTTATCCAAGGGAAAGTTGGGATCCACCTTACGGATATCCTTTCCAGCCTTCTTTAAGATGGCTAAAACGCCAGTGCGGTTCCACTCGATGGCAGCTTTGGCGAAGTCTGGACTTGTGCGGAAGGACTCCACAGCTTCTTCCAGGCATTTGGGCAGCTCAGCCTTGAGGTGTTCCACCTCCTGAGTGGACTGAGACGCCTCTTTAATAGCCTGCTCGGCTTCCCTCTTGGCGTTCTCTGCTTCTTTGAAGGCGTTGTCCTTGTCTTTCTTGACAAGCGCCATCTCCTTCTGGATCTTGATGAAGGAAGCCTTCATGGCGTTCTCCCTATTCTGCGCATCCCTCAATTGATTGGCGAGCTGTTCCTTATTGACAAGGTCAGCCTCCAACTCCTTGCGAGCTGCTTCAGAAACAGCGAGGCGATGCTGCAGCTTCTCCACCTCAAATTTCTCCTTCTCAGCCTGGCGAAGGCGGGCCTGGTTGCTCTCTCTTTCCTCAGTTAGGCCCATAAGAGTAGCGCCCATCTTCAGAGCAGCAGGAATGACCCGAAGAATAAACAAGGAAAGGTTAAGTAAAAATACAAGTATGAAAGTAAAAGCACTAAAGGAAAATGGCGTTTACCTGACTCTGTATTAAAGAGAGGGAATGGCGAACCAAACCCTCTATGGCTTCAGTCTCCATGTTCAAGGGCCCCCTATCAGCAGGGGTGCAAGCACCTAAGAGAAGGTGAAGGCCGAGGTTGGGGTCGATGCTGGAATGACCCGCCATCAAGGAGGACTGCTGAAGTTTGGTACAAGGGATCCATGGCGCCTTTGGATTTGGAATGTTAGCCTGGTCCAGCAGCTCTCGCCTGACGTCAAAGGCAGGCCCCTTGAATTGAGGAAGGTCATCTGGGCGACGACGAATTAAAGGAGAAGGAGGAGGTGATGACAAGGAGTCGTCGCCAGGAGAAGTATCCACCAGGATTACTTCCTTAGAGGAGGAAGGTACAGGACGTGGAGGGGTTGGCGTCTTCTGTTTTGGAGGTGCATCAGGCGTCGCCCCTGTCGGATCAAAGGAAGGGTCAAATGGTCCCTTCTTAACAACACCCGAGTGATACTCGGTGTAGGTCCACATGATGCCACCATAGGCTAAGACTGGAGGACCCCACTTTTTTGTGAACAAAATATTATTCCTATTACTAGTGACGCTGTTATTTACCCAGTGAGATTTAGGAACCGCACCTTTAAAGGCTTCAACAGCGTCGTTGGTATCGTCGCTGAAAAGCTCGGCAGGAGCCTTGAGAGGATCCAAGGAATCCTCCATAGGCTTCGCCTTTTTCTTGCCCTTGGAGGAGTGGTGCCCTTTGCGCTTTTTGGAGCCCTCCGGAGCGTCGCATTTAGGCTCCTTAGCCTTTTTCTCCTTCGTTTTCTTCTCCTTGGGCGCCTTTTTCTGGACAGACGTTACAAGGTGAGAAAACATGGCAAAATCCCTATCTGCAATAAGAAAAATAAAGGAAAGTCATTTACCGGAAAGAAAGGCAGAAGGCGACGATCTACTATGGAGACGCCAGCATCTTCTAAGTCGGACTCACAGATCTCTTTGGAGATTATCTGCGCGCGCCCTCCTTGATGATCCAAGTAGATGGCTGTCATGGCGTCCATTTCGGCGGAGGAAAAATCCTCGACGCCTGGAGCTAGATCTCTGCCACCTTTGGTCGTCACCAGACACCACGGAACGCCTCCTTGAAAGCAAAAGTAGGCGTTCTTCCAATTGCTATTACGGGATTTGTAACCTGTGACTAAGGGACGAGAAGCGTCCCAATCCCACTCTTTGATAGGGGGCGTCGCCCTAGTTGTGAAAAGGAGAACGCCATATCTATTTGTTTCTAGCCTATAAAAACTACGAAAAATGTTTAAAGAGTACTCTCACCCTCTACGAAAGCAAAGGACCCTAAAACCTATCCAGGTGTGAAGGGCGTTGGGAGAAAGCTGGGTGGGAGAAATGTCAAAATGGCGACACAACTCCACTAGAGGAGGACAGTAGGGGAATCTTAATCCCGCGGCGATTTGAGAAGGGAAAATGATCTCCTCGCCTTCCTTGGGATGACATATAGGGTGAGGGTTTTCAGGATCCGCATCATCTGGGATGGGATACCTGGGGGCTTGGGCGTCGCCCAAGCCCGCCTCAGCCACCGCTTGTTCGAAAGAATGTGGAGTGAGGAGATTTGGTTTAAGGTCGGAGAAAGGCGAGGGGAGGAAAATATGGTTACCTATATCGGAATCGGACGCCATTCTTCTATAAGACCGAATGACGCGGAGATGATGGGCGTTTAGAGCGAGGGGAAAACACCGAGCAAAACACCGAGCAATGATGAAAGGCGAAGGTGTTTAGAAAAGGAAAAGGCGAAGGCGTTTCGAAAAGGAAAAGGCGAAGGCGTTTGAAAAGGAAAAGGCGATCGTAGAATTGACCGGAGTTTGGCCGGAATTCTAGAGAGAAGGCAGAGGATTTTAGAGAGAGAAAGCTTAAGGGGAAGTAAAAGTATTAAATGATGGAGGGGTGGGGGTATTTATAAGAGTATGAAGGAGGCGAACCGTTACGTAGGCGATGAATTTACGAAAATACCCCTATGAATTACAAAAGCGAGCAGTTACTAAAGTGGAAATGACAATTTTACCCCTTAAATCAAAAACGGTCACAGCGTTTCCCGAGGCTTCTAGAAGATCCCGCCAAAATTCAAATTTGAAATTTGAATTGTAAACGGAAAAGTCGCCCAGTGCATGATAGACACGTGGACGACGGTTACGATAAGTATGGTTACAAGTGACGCCTAAAAATAGAAGAAGCATCTTCTAAGCGAATTGGCGTCGCCTATAAATGAAAAGATATTAAGAAAACGACTTTCAGGAGTTTAAATTCTCAAATGAGCGTCGCTCATTTAAGACTTCGGGGGCAGATGATGGGTTATAAATATTGGGCTGGGCTGGACTTAATATTCGGCCCAGATAAGCCTTTTGGACTTCACCCTTTTTAGGTCCAGCTAGTTACAGGCGTCGCCTGTGTCTTCACAGACAGAGGCGTCGCCCTTGAAGACATGCCCATTTAGGCGTCGCCTAAATGGGGTTCGCCAGAAAGCATTTCAGGACCAGTTTCAGTGGATGACAGTGCATTCACTGTCCACCTTAGATGGTGCGCCTGCACACCTATGACTTAGGCCGGCTGACTTTAGCATGCCTAGGATTAAACAAATACAAAGAAGGATCTACAATAGAGTAGACACTAAAAACGAATATGCAGTAAAGTAACTGTGGTCAATGTTTATGAGGACAGCTAGGATGACTAAGGTAAAATCTGACCAAACCATGGTTCCAGGTATGAAATACTATAAATAGCTCATCATTATCCTCATTACAAACTAAGCATTCTCTGAGACAGAAACCTTACATTCACATATTACAAACAACCTCCGACTGACTTAATCATCGGAGGGGAAACAACGGGACTTCCCAGGCTTTCCTTTGTGCAGGTATACGGAGCGGGTATCTGAGACGGGAATACGGTGTACGTGATCCAACAATATAGATCTTACATATTTTTGGCAAATGTAAATCTTCTTCCTATTGACATATGACTTACCCTCCATAATAACTGTGTAATTTGTAGCTGAGAAGGAGAACAAAATTGATCTCTATGAACACAATGAAATATCAACAAGAACAATGAGAGTATTCTTACAAATTAGAGTCTCATTGCATTCTACCTTATACGCTTATACAATTCAAATCGATCAAAAAGTTTGTAAATCTTTTAATTTTGTTAGCATCACAATTTTAGCAATACAATCTCAATTAACACCCCCATGAGACAACTTGTAAATTTGATTTGTAATCTAGAGTTTTAATTAAAGAACAAAATCTAGTGGGAAAAAAACAGTTTTGGTGCAAAATTTAAGAACTTTAGGCAATATAATAGATCAATCCCTCAAATAGGTATTTGCGATGAAATTCTAACGTCGATCATCCATGGAGTCCTTTGAAGCAACTTCTGCCATAAAATAGCAAGTATGATTTTAATGGCAACCAAACACCCGTCCCCAGTCAAGGTGTATGCAAACCTAAAAAATGGATTTGTTTTTCAAGGAAAAGCAACAAATAGCTTTCTCAAATGACATTGAAAGTCTACTACAATTCTTTCATGGAACAGCAAAATTTTGGCAAAAAAATAGCACAACGAACCTTGCTTCATTTGCCTGTTGTGACTTGTGGAGATGTAAAACATCTGCAAGATGGCATAGCAGTTCAACATTTTTCTTAACCAAAGGTCTCATGTCCGAGCTCTTGGAATGGAAAAATCGTCATGATCAGTCATACCCCTGAAGGGATGCCAAGTGTACTCTGGATCGTTAAAATGAAAAATGGATAGAACTCCGTTTATATTTAAGAACAAATGGTCAAAATTTAAAAAAAAAAATGAAATCATTCAAACATAAAGAAATAAAATTTACACATTGTTAAAATGCTGAAACATCATGACACAAGTTTAAAGTTGAATCTCTGAACTAGCTACTATCCAAATGCATATTGTTTTTTGTTCTTTTGTTGAATGTTCAACACTACTGCTTGAGATCCCAATCATAAATCATGGAGTATTTACTGAAGAACGTAAATCGTGGAAGAAAAATTATCAGAGTTAAATTAACTGATTTTTTGCACGTAAAACCTTTTCATGATTTCATGTTAGAGTAGGTATTACAATGTGAAATGACTATTTTTTATAACTTCCATAAGACTGTTCGATTTGGTAGAGTTTTAAAATATGTTTTTATATCCTTGTAAATTTGGAATAAGCCGAATACATACAATCTTTAGTAAGACAAAAAAAGAAACTTTACAAGTCATATTTCACCCGCCCACTCGAAGAGCATTCCCACCCGAAGCCTGCCTTCCTTCCTCTCTATGAGGACACTATGTACAATAATTTCCCTTCCCTACGAAAGAATAAATGAAACATCTCTATCAGGAGAGGGTCCCAACTGAAGAGCATGCTAAAGAATCAAAGTGGTTGGTTGGTTGGTTGAAGTAGCCGGCCCAGAAGTGTTTGATATTTGCATGGTTCGCCTGCACTCTTCTATCCCTGTTGCAATCTCATCTGCATGCCATGGCGCGGCTTAGATTCCTTTCTTCATCTTCTATATATAGAGAGATAGATATGTGTATTGTGCCTTGCTTCCACTTGTCTCTCCTTACCTTCATTTCAACTACTCTATAAAACCCACTCCCAAGTCCCACCTTCTTTGTTCCTTCTAAATTACCTCGTACGTAACACAACAGAGTGCGAAACCTCAACAGAATCTATCGAGCATGGCAAAATGGATAGAAACTGTGTCTGACGATGATCATGAAGATTCAGAAGAAGAAGCATTATCGCTGTGTGACCTCCCAATCAAGTTCACGATAACCGAGGATGAGGCACAGGGTACTCTGGTTAGGGATGACGTCGACAAACAAGACGACTCAGAATTTGATTTTGGATGGTGGGGGAATAACTACACCAGCAGTAACATGAATGGTTCAGCAGGTGTTTCATCGGTCTCTCAAATGAGCGCAGCCGACGAGCTCTTTTTCAATGGAAAAATCCTACCTCTCCGACACTCAGACAACCCTTTGCTAAGGTATGTAATTCATTCATTTCCCCAGCCACGGACAGTTGCATCATCTTCCTATTTGCATGTATTCACCTAATTTCCTTTGAAGTAGGTCCATGTCAAGGTCGGACTCACTGGACCATAGTTCAGTCAACCGATTCATCAGTAGCCGGAGCAGCAGCATCGGAAGCCACTACTCGTCTGCCTCATCCAGCAACTCAAGCTCCATCCACCAGCATATCTCTACAAGAAGACCTAATAACCCATCTCTGCAGAAACCCAAGTTTCCGATCCACTCACGCCCCAAGCCGCAAACCATTCATAATGTTACTAATTACCAACGACAGAACCCTAGGATGACTCAACCTCCACCGTATAGCAGTAAGTCGACCGTCTGGGACTTCTTTCGGACAGGACTGGTCCGTGGCCCCGAGATCGAGCTGCACGACCTCAGCAAGCTCCGTGGTTTCCAGACATCCTCCACCTCCACTATCAGCCGTAATGCCAGCAAGAACAGTGTCGTCACCACTAGTAACATCAAAAGCAGCAGGAATGGTTTCTTCCACAGGGTCTGCACCGGCAGCGGGTTCCTAAGCGGAGGAAACTGCAAGTGTTCGGTCGACACAGTTCTTCCGACCACAGAGACTCTTCTAACGGGAAAGATCAGTGGGGTACTACACAGTAGAGATGTTGCAGATAAAGAAGGAACATTGCTAGTGCAGTACTCTAAGAAGAAGGTGACGAAAAAGGAGAATGTGAAGATGGAAAAATCAAAGGAAAAGGAGGCAATGTCACGGCGCAGAGCAAGTGAATGGCTAAAGGAGCTTTCACTTTCACGTGAAAGCATCTGTCGCAGTAATGAGAATGAGATGGGGAAGAGAATGATATCTCGCGTGCCGTAGAGTACTACTACCTCTGCTTTATCATCCATTAGTATATGTTCCCCTTTTTGTATATATTAGTTTCATCATTCAAATTAAAGTAGCTAAAGCTATTAGTGGATTCGTCTCCTTCAAGGTGTTCGAATCTTCTCCTAGACATTGGGTTTATCACACGAGCAATGATATATATATCTGTGCTAATATAACATGAGATATTGGTACCAACTGAAAATAACATGTTATGATTTGATAATCCGCAACACTCCCAATCCTTAACCAAACCCTCATTACCCTGATTCCTAAGATTGCTAACCCCTTATGTGCATCTGATATCCGCCCGATTAGCCTGTGTAATTTCGTCTACAAAGTTTTCTATAAGGTTCTGGCAAATAGGCTTAAAACCTATATGCCGGAACTGGTCGGTCACCCCTTGCCAAAGTGCATTTGTTTCAGGGAGGCGTATCCAGGACAGCATTATAATTGCCCATGAGATGTTTCACTACCTTAAGACGAGAGGTCGCCCGAGTGGCCCCAAGGGAAGATCGGAAGGTGCTCTCAAGATCGACATGCAGAAGGCATATGACCGCATCGAGTGAGACTTCTTGTTAGAAAGCCTTAGGAGGAGAGGCTTTGGGGACAAATGGGTGAAGCTTATTGAGGCTTACGTATCTTCGGTCTCGTATAGAGTGTTGGTGAACGGGAGTGCTTCAGAGATCATTGTGCCATCCCGAGGGCTTCGACAGGGTGACCCTCTATCACCTTATCTTTTTATTTTGGTTGCTGACGCCTTCTCAAGGTTATTGGAGAATCAGGTCTCCAGAGGTCGCATAAGAGGGATTCAGCCTAGAAGGGGATCTGCCCGGAAATCCAGCATCTCTTCTTTGCAGATGACTCTTTATTCTTCTTCAAAGGATCACTTCAGGAGGCCCGCAACCTGAAGGATACCATTCACACATACTGCCGGGACTCGGGACAGATGGTCAACCTTGCAAAATCAACGTTGTATTTCAACTCTGCAGCAGATGCAGGATACAGGTCAGAGATCTCAAATCTCTTTGGTGTCCCCCAAACCGTGAACCCGGGCTTCTATCTGGGCCTCCCCACAGTTTGGGGAAGGTCAAAGCGGGAGGCTCTTTCCTATTTTAAGGAGCGGATCAAGGACAAAATACAGGGATGGAGGAACAAACTGCTCAACAATGCCGGGAAAGAAGTCCTTATTAAAGCGGTCCTCAGCGCAATACCTACCTATGTCATGCATATCTTTAGACTTCCCACTACTTGGTGCAATTAAATCAACGCTCTCATTGCACGGTTTTGGTGGGGGTCGAGGGAGGGGGCGAGGAAGATTCACTGGAGGAACTGGAACGCGATGACGATATCTAAGAAGGAGGGTGGATATGGGTTCCGGGAGATGCAGTCGTTCAACCGGGCTATCCTTGCGAACATGGCGACAAGGATCATTGATGAACCGCATGCTTTATGGGTAAGGGTTCTCAAAGGGATCTATTTCCCAAATGGTGCTTTTATGCAGGCCACGCATGGGGGTCGGGCTTCCTAGGCTTGGTCGAGCCTTCTTGAGGGGAGGGACATCATTGCGGCTAAGGGGAGGTGGGTTCTAGGGGATGGTCGTACCATAAGACCTTTCCTAGATACTTGGGTTCCCCTTCAGCACTCAGCTCGGGTTCGTCCAAGGGTTGAGGGCCCACAGTTGGAGACGGATAGAGTGGAGGATTGGGTGGATGGACATACACGTACTTGGAGAGAACCGATTGTGCGTCAGAGGGTGGTTCACGAGGATGTGGAAGTGGTTCTTAATGTCACTATCCTGATTCAGCCGACTCCAGACAGGTGGCGTTGGCCTGATACTATCCACGGTTCAGTCTCGGTAAGATCGGCCTACCATGTCCTTCATGCCGATGGGGTTCATAACCTTGTCGATCTCAACAGGCGTCCACGGCCTGACATATCAAAGGTATGACCTCTTATTTGGTCTGCTCGGGTTTGGCCTAAGATCAAGGCGTTTATGAGGAAATTGGCGTGGATGTCCTCCCGATGAGCGACAATTTATGTAGGAGGGGTTTACCTCTCTCGCCATTCTGCTTATTGTGTGGGATTGAGGAAACTCTGGAACACCTTTTGTTCGGATGTCCATGGACAGTGCAGATTTGGCAGAGTTTCTTCCCGGTGGTTATGATTGTGTGTGGTCAGAGTTCGGTTGATGAGTGGCTTCTTAGAGCATCAGCCGGATTGGGGCCGAACCGGAGAGAGAGACCAAGCGTGGTGTCATACCATGATTGTCTGTTGGGTGATCTGGAAAGCTCGTTGTAAGGTGGTCTATGAGAATAGACAACCATCTGTGCATGCTTTGTTACAGAAGATAGACAGGATTGTTCATGAGGTTAGATCTCCTTCAGTTGCGTTCCGATCAGTCGAGACCTTTACGGCATGGACGAGACCGCCAGAGGGAACTATCAAGCTTAATTGTGATGCATCGTGGAGAGAAACGACAAACTTGGGAACGATTGGGGTGATTGCTAGGGACAGTTCCGGGTCGGTAATTGGGGGCTGCCACTCGGTGATACGTGCGGCTTCGGTGGACGAGGCTGAGGCGGAGGCTGTGCTTGCAGCGGTCAACCTGGCTATTTGCCATCGTTGGTCGCCTATTATTATTGAGTCTGATTCTTCGCATGTTATCTTTCATTTGTTAGGTCTAGATTTTGCTTGAAGGATAGTACCGATTTTGTCTAACGTTACGGCCTTATCATCCATGATACAGGCGGTAACGTGAGTGCTTATTCCTCGATCCGCAAACTCTTGTGCGGATTGGATTGCGAAATATGCTTTGCTCGGGTTGTGTCCTCAGGATTGGGTGCTTGCACCCCCAACCCCTCTTCTTAGATGTATTGTTTCGGATAATATCTTGTATGCGAATTCTCGCCCGGTTATTGAAATGATATAGTACTTGTTACTTGACCAAAAAAAAAAAAGTTTTAAAAATTGAAAGTAATATATATACGTAATGCAGGGTCTATACTTATTATGGTGGAGAACATCATTGGAAGGTTTATAGTTTCCCATCATTGTTTGAAGGACAAAGCAATAATAAATACTCAATGTCAACAATTATGTAGTTGTATTAGTAAAACTATATCAAATGGCAAGAGAAAGAGGAGACGATCCTACTTAGGCAAACCAAATAAAGCACAAAAAAACATGAAGGAAACATTTAAACATGATGGATGGATATCATCGAGCGTCGATACCTAAAGACCAAGAATTAACCATCTATATCTGTGACCCGGATGAGACTCGGGGACACGTGAGTTATTATAAGGGGACACATTGTTCATCACCACAGGCTTCGTCAGTTCATCAATAAAGGTTTCACTCGTTATTATCAAAACAGGCTTCACCCCTTTATGGGATAAAAACTCTACTTACGTAAAAGACCATTTACACCTAGAATGTCACCAGTGCCTCAAAAGTCACTGCAGCTTACGCGACGCCCCCTATCAGCTTATGGGCGACGTCTCAACTCGACTAGGAGGTAGAAAGGATGAATCGTATTGATTGTATTGATCCAAAAATTTGAATGACAATGAACCTAACTCAATAGAAAATTATTATAGTAGATTGTGTCACCCTTATAGAGGACTGACCATGGTAAAGAACTATCCTGATACCTAGGTTAAGTATCCATATAAATACCCCAATATTACCTCATTTGAGGTATCTAATTTCTTACATGCTTTATTTGCTCTCTAAGACTCTCGACTGACTTTGTCATCAAAATGGAAACCACTGGCAAAAACCTGAGTTTTCTTTCTTACAAGTTATGGAGCAGCACTCAGTTCTAAGGCGTTTATATCAGAATCCAACAATAATGTTGAAGCTACAATCTTGTCATTTACTATATGTTGAATATTGGGTGTTGCCACTTATCCCGAAAAACACCAGTGAACACTCAGATAGAAGGTGAACACTTAGACAGACGACTAGCACTCCAAAAGACGGAGAGCGCTTAAGGAATGCCTTTCAGTCCTCGCTTAGCTTAAGTCTTGGCGGTCCTCGCTTAGCTTAAGTCTTGGCGGTCCTCGCTTAGCTTAAGTCTTGGCGCTAAGAGCACTTAGGTCATTTGCTTTCTTACGATGCATGAATCGTGTCCTTAAGGTAATGACTCTTCATATTATTCGATTATTAAAAAATAAGGTATTACTTATATAGATATACCATATCACAAAGAGATCATAAATATCTATTGAATATCAGAATATGGAGGGACAAAAAAAAAAAGAATACCAGAATATAAGGCACGATAAACAAAATATGTATAGATGGTGAACGACACAACGTTAACTGGGACACTACAATAATGAACTTCTACAACAATGACACAAATTTGTTACTAATTGATCATTTGCCGTCACTAAAAGCTAGTGTTGACCAAAATCTCGTCCTAATAGGCCCCGTGACTAGGGTGTCAAAACGGGTCATGGGTCGGGTCGGGTCAACCTTGGGTCGTGTCAGAGACCCTACGACCCAAACACGACCCGTGTAATAGTATGATTCAATTTTTGAAACTCAAACCTGACCCGAGGGTTGGTGGGTCAATCCGCGGGTCAGAATGACCCGTCAGGAATGGTAAGGGTTGAGTCAGACTGACTCGTTCGACCTCCATAATCTGTGGGCCAATCCGACGCATTAGACCCATCATTTCAATAAAAAACAAAAACTGACTAAAATATATAAATGGGACGGGTCATGGGTTGACTCGTGGATCAAAGCTTCTGACCCAAATCTGACCCGTGTTTTCACGGGTCATCCATGGGTCCTGTCAAATTGATCCATTGGTCAAAAACCCTGACCCAAACACAACCTGTGGCGCGGGTCACCCACGGGTTGGGTCAGATTTTGACGCCCCTACCCGTGAGTAAGAATTTCCCCAACGACAATATGCCGTCACTTAAAGACTTGCCTACACTAAAAGCTTGCCGACACTAATAGGTCAATGACATTCAGTGACAATAAATGTTGCTACTATATACACTGTAGTAACAACAACCAAAATTGCAACATCATTATATGTTGTTATTAAACATATGTATTTAGTGACAACAGGTCCACCAGTAAAATCACTTGATAATGTCAGATGATGTTATTAAACATATGTATTTAGTGACAACATGCAATCGTTAAAAACACTTGATAATGTCAGTTAATGTCGCTGCTAAAAACATTTTTTATGTGACAACAACTACTATTCAATGGTAAATATAAACTTTTATTGTTTTTTTTTAAAATTTCATTATCATGTTCTTGATATAAAGTATGAACTACACGATTGAATTTAAAAACCATAATATATTATTCATCAAAATTTCTATATACATCTTAATACACAAACAAATAAAAACTTACAATAAATTATAAAAGTCAGTACAGATAATCCATCTCCATCCAACTCACTAACTTCAACGGAAGGAAAAGCATCCAACTCTATCCTAATCTTTTGGGTCCACATTCTAGGAATACCTTTAGGTTGAGTTCCTTCAGAATATTTGGTGTTTCACATACTCGTCGCAAGCCAACTCCATAGAGATCAAACACCTGCAGATGTTAATGCAGTAGATTAGGGCAATCATTGAAAATCATATCAACTGAAATAAACTATACCATCTATAGGAACTAATTCTATCATGCAAACCTCTCTCTAGATTGTTGTAAGATACAATTCATGGATATGGAGTTACATGATACAAGTACAACAATAAGTACTAATGGCCATTTATGGTACAATTTCGGGACTATATTAAGAGTTTGTTTTTACTTACATTTGGGTGCAAGTAACTCTTAATTCTTAGCTAAGCAACCTTTTGTAGTACTAAAGAGAATTTTGAAATAGTAGCCATACCAGGTCAAAGATCATATATGTTGCTACGCCAGTAATCATAAACTTTTTTGATTCATCCTTAGAGTTGAATACCTCATCAAAGAATTGTTTTTATCCAATTCGGAAGAATCGATAGAGAAAAGTATGGAAAGCAACCAGAAGGAGGTTGAACTTTACTTCCACAGTGCTGATATATAAACAGCTAATTTACTGGGATAGGAATTCTTCGGTCGTGGAAAGCAACCTCAGAAGCAAGAAACACATCACTGATGCATGCTCCTTTAGCCTAAACAAACAAGTTCACAACATTAATTAGTTAAACAATCATTTCATAAAATTAAACGCACAGAAAACCCATGTTTCACCTAATTACTAATCTACGAGACAAATAGGCCATTATATACATGAGAAAATGTAAATTTTCATGACTCTTTAAGAACTTTATTCATTGAGTAGC
The DNA here is from genome assembly GCA_946814005.1 of Chamaenerion angustifolium. Taxonomy (NCBI): domain Eukaryota; kingdom Viridiplantae; phylum Streptophyta; class Magnoliopsida; order Myrtales; family Onagraceae; genus Chamaenerion; species Chamaenerion angustifolium. The sequence continues at coordinate 22,871,708 of OX328272.1, forward strand.
TCATTAGATTACATTAGAGTAGTATTACAATGGTCATTCATTAGAACAACTAGAAGGCTATGAAAGGATTAAAAAAGAACAAGGAAGAAAGGGAATATGCTTATATGACATTAGACACACAGAGGAACTTCAGATGATTACAGCAACACAATCCACTTATGTACTAGCACGTTCATAATGGTCAACAAGTGTGGGTCGATTACCCATGAAAAGATTTACACAGAGACATCAAGATCTAATTATTTTTCCATATTGAATCGCTATCATCTAAGTTAATTAACGATGTATAAGTTTTTTTCCTTAACAAATCAATCGAATTAATTATATCCCTACCGTACAAGAAAACCTAGGAATTCATATAAAACTCCATACTGATGGCGGTAGAAGCTTACACAGATTCATGATCTTCAGTGAGCTGGAACTTTTCGACAAGAGGAAGTGCTTCGGTTTGAAATTTTGAATAGCTTATGCCAAAAAAGGTAAATATAGATTTTTAGAGAAAGAAGGTAGAAATCAGCTAAGGAGCTACGGTACCGTTGATGACAACGATAATGGAAATGGGCCACCTCCGGACTTGATTGGTTGTGGCTTCCTTCACGGCTTTGCCTTGATGAGACATAAAAGCACAAGTCATTGCTATTTCTTTAGAATCCAGTGGGTGGGAGAGGAAGTGACGGCCCAATTCAAGAGGATAGAACAATAACTTACTAATTCACCATTGAAACCTTCAATTGCGGTGTCATGTAACCATAGTTATCAGAATCGGACCGGACCAGCGGTTCGATCGGGAACCAGACTCATGTCCGGTTTGGTTCAGTTAAAAGACCGTTTTATAAATGAATAGTGTTTGAACCGAATTGAACTGGGCGATTTTTGGAAAACCGATTGGTTTTTTAAAAACATGGATAGAGAAGGGTTTGACACGTAGTGTTTACACTTACAATGCCATTATAAATGGGTTGTGTAGAGGAGGAAGATATCATTGCGCTAGGGAAGTTTTGAATGAGATGTATCAGTAAGGGATGAACCCCGACTCTACTACTTACAATATGTTCCTTGCTGAAGTTTGTAGAAAAAATGATGTAGTCGAAGCTGAATCAATTTTTAGTGAGATGTCAATGCGAGCAGTTCAGCCGAATCTTGTTAGCTACAGTGCAATCATTGGAGTGCTTTTAAGAAATGAAAAGTTTGATCAGGCATTAGTGTACTTCAAAAATATGAAGAGTTCTGGTCTCTTACCAGATAATGTGATTTACACTATTATGATTGATGGGTACTGCAAAAATGGATTCATTCTGGATGCTCTAAAGATACGAGGTGAAATGGTTGAACATGTTGAAAGTCAAACTGATGCTGAGAAGTAAAGTTGAAGGACCATTTCGTTATTATCAAGTTTATTTTGGATTATGTTGTTATTCTCGGTTTGTAATTATCCGGTTTTAGAGACTGCTTAGTTTCTACGGCTTAGGCTTGGCTTTTCATTTCCTCCGTTGTATTGAACTGATGCGTTTCTTCTTCTCTTATTTAAGAGGTGATGACTCGCCGCTTAAGGTGTGTAGCCACATGATCCTCTAAATGCTCTCTTTCGATTGTTGCTCTGCTGATTTCGTTTATCTAGTCTGGATACTCCATAGATCTTCATCGGTATTTCAATATGGTATCAGAGCGATGAAACACTAGATTGTTTCATTTCTTCGATTCTGGATTTCTTTGCGTATCTCTGTTTCATTGAAGTTCTTCGATTAAACTGTCGATAACATTTTTTTAAGAACAGATTCACTTGATCTTCATTCTCGAAGATTGTTGTTTCGATTTATGTTACCGTCTGGTTTTTTGGTTTCGAAGATCTTCTTTGATGTTCATACTATTTTGATAAGAACGGATTCTTTTGATTCTTATCCTATTGCTGAGTAGGTATTCAGACTTGTTCTTGAGAGAAGCATCGCTGGTTGCTTTATCTTAAGATTCTTCAAGTTCATCGTTGTATCGTTTTGGGCAAGATTCGGTTATTTTTTTTCTGTAATCTTGTTCATATTACCGAGATCTGAATCTTTTTCGTCCATTCAGTTCTTGTGTATTGTCTCTGTTGGTATTTGTTCTGTGGTTATATGAGATATGTTATATGCTTGTTGTATATTCTGTTGATATCGTGATCTTTTCTTTGCTGGCTGTTGCTGCTGTTAATATCGATATTTGTCCTTGCTGGTTATTTTCTTTTGATCAGAATTTCTGGTGAATCATTTTTTTGGCTACCAATTTCATTATGACTTCATCAGGAGATTCTGATTCTGTTAAGACTGCGAAAAACGTTGCCAGCACAGATCATGTGGATGAGGCGACGTTTAAAACGCATGCCATTGATCATAATCATCCTCTGTTTTTACATCCATCTGATTTGCCTAATTCATCCCTTATTGCTGAAAAACTGTCTACACCAGAAACATATGGGTTTTGGAGTCGAGCTATGTATATGTCTCTTTGGGCAAAAAATAAACTCGACTTTATAGATTGATCTTGTAAAAAAGAGGATTATGATCTGAGTCTTCATCATATATGGGATAGATGTAATGCCTTTGTCTTTTCCTGGATTATGAATTCTGTTTCTAGAGACTCGATGACTGGAATCATATGTGCTACTAATGCTCAGTTCATTTGGAAAGATCTTAGAGAAAGGTTTAATAAAGTAAATGGTTCTCACATAGTCAACTTCATTGTGAAATTTGCTTAGCTAAAAAAGGCATTGATTCTATATCTGCATATTTTACTAGAATCTGTACCATGTGGGATGAATTTGATGTTATATGTGCTCTTCCATGATGTGACTGTGATCTTTTTCAAAAACATATTGAGCATGCAAACAATTTAAAACTATTTCTCTTTTTCAACGGTTTGAACGAATCATATTCTCAAGTTCGTTCAAATCTTGTGATGAGGGAACCACTTCCTACTGTTAACCAGCCGTATGCTGTTTTGATTCAAGAGGAGAATCATAGGGAAATTTCTGGAAATATGTTGGTTAATTCTGTTGTAGGAAACAAGGCTGTAGCCCCAGGAAATCAGAAATCGTTCAAAAAATCATGGAACTTGTTCTGTGAATACTGCAAGAACAAGGGTCATGATTATGATCATTGCTTCAAGAGAAAGGGCTATCCACCTGGTTGGAAATTTAAATCCAACCAGAGTCAGGCAAAGCCACCTCAGGCCAACAGTGTAAACAAACCAAACAATGATGGGAATAAGAGTCGTACATTGAGCTCTTCAACTGAGTTTGGAGTTTCTTACTATTCTCCTTTAGATTCTAGCAATGGAAATAATAACATTCTTTCCTCTGATCAAATTGAACAGATCGCTCGGATTGTAAGCAAGCTTCAATCAGAGTAATCTTTCAAGGAAAATGTGGCAGGTATAAGTTCCAGTTCATCATGTTTTTCTAATATTGGAAATTGCTGGATTTTGGATACTAGTGCTACAAATCATATGAGTTATAGATCTGATTGGTTATATGATTTTAAAAATGTCATTTCTAAGATGCAATTACCTGATGGTTCTAGTTCTGTTGTTCATGGCGTTGGAAATTTTAGAATATTTGAAAAACGATCTTTGCATGATGTGCTTTATCTGCCTGACTTTAGATACAATTTGCTTTCTATATCCAAGATAACCAAGGACTTGTCTTGTTCTATACCATTTTATCCCAAATTGGTAATCATGCAGGATCTTTACAATGGAGCGGTGTTGGGGATTGGTAGAGAGGCTGGAGGGCTATACTTTTTTGACACCGAATTTAAGCCATCTATAGCCCTTAGAGACAGCGTTCTGCCATACCCTCATCCGTCCTATGGCACAAAAGATTGGGTCATCCTTCTATGCAAGTCTTGAGTAGAATAAAGTCTCTTGAGTCTGTTTATTCTGAAAATGAAAAATTGTTTGATTGTAGCATTTGTTCTATGGCCAAACATCATAGATTACCTTTTCCTCATAGTGAATCCAAATCTGTTGATTGTTTTGATCTTGTTCATATGGATGTTTGGGGACCCTATAATCAAATTACGTATGATAATAAAAGATTCTTTTTTACTATTGTTGATGATTTCAGTAGAAATACTTGGACTTATTTGCTGCACCTTAAATATGATGCCATTGTTGTCATTAAGCATTTAATTGCATTGATTGAAAATCAGTTCAGGAAAACCATTAAGGTTATCCGAACTGATAACGGTGGTGAGTTTTTTAACAATCATTGTAATGATCTTTTTAAATCAAAAGGGATTATTCATCAAAGTACTTGTGTCTATACGCCTCAACAAAATGGTATTGTTGAGAGAAAACATAGGCATTTACTTGATGTTGCAAGAGCTTTGAAATTGGAAAGTAATGTTCCTTCTAGATTCTGGGGTGAATGTATTTTGACTGCTTGCTATCTTATAAATTTGATGCCTACATCTGTTTTAGGAGGAATATCTCCTTATGAGAAATTGTTGAATCGTAAACCTAGACTTGATCATTTGAGAATATTTGGTTGCCTTTGTTATGCCAAAGTCTTACCTGTTGATGACAAGTTTGAATCTAGGTCTATTCCTTTTGTTTTGCTGGGATATTCTGTTACTAAAAAGGGCTATACGTTGTTGAATCTAAGCAATAATTCTGTGTTTGTTAGTAGAGATGTTAAGTTTGTTGAGAATATCTTTCCTTATAGGAATGAGAATTCGGAACATGAGAATTTATCTGTTGATGCCATTACTGATAAGTATGATGATGTTGATTCATTGCAGATCAGTAAGATATCTGATGCTAATGAGATGAGTGATGCAAATGCAGAAAATGATGATGTTGTCCAGCCCATTTCTGACAACACTGATTCTGCACAAAATGAAAATATTTCAGATAGTACTGATTCTATTGCGCATCTTAGAAGATCAGGTAGGATAATTAAAACTCAAGATTGACAAAAGGATTACATTTTGTAGAATAACTGTAGTATTAAATATCCTATCCAAAATTGTGTATCTTATCATGCTTTTTCCCTTGCTTTCAAGTGTTTTGTTGGTTCTATTGACAAAGTTACTGAGCCTTATTCTTTTGATGATGCTTGCAAAAATTAAAATTGGGTCAATGCCATGAAAGATGAAATATCTGCATTAGAAAGTAATAATACTTAGAAAATTGTTCCCTTACCCAAAGGGAAACATGCTATTGGGTGTAAGTGAATTTTTCGTGTTAAGTATAATTCAGATGGATCTGTTGAGCGCTACAAAACCAGGCTGGTTGCAAAGGGATTCAATCAAAAAGAAGGTATAGATTATTCTGATACCTTTTCTCCTATTGCTAAAATGGTTACTGTTAGAACTGTTCTAGCTTTAGCTTCTAAATACAATTGACCTCTTTTTCAAATGGATGTTTACAACGCTTTTCTTCAAGGAGACTTGAAAGAAGAGGTTTATATGCAGATTCCTCAGGGATTTAGTAATTAGGGGGAGAACCATGTTTGTCGATTACATAAATCCCTTTATGGTTTAAAACAAGCATCTAGACAATGGAATGTTAAATTGGTTGATTCTTTTATTCAGAATGGTTATCATCAGAGTTTATATGATTATTCCATGTTTACCCAGAAGAAAGGTAATAAGATTGTTATTCTTCTTGTGTATGTTGATGATTTGTTGATTATTGGGAATAGCAAATTCTTGATCCATGAGTTGAAAACTTCTTTACATAATAGTTTCAAGATGAAAGATTTGGGTGAATAAAAATACTTCCTTGGTATAGAAATTGCCCGTTCTAACGAAGGAATTGTTCTGTGCCAAAGGAAGTATACACTTGAACTTTTATCTGAAACTGGGTTACTTGGTGGAAAACCAAGTAACATTCCAATGGATCAGAATGTCAAGTTTACCAATAAGGGATATGATTTAAAATTTGACCTGAATCAAGATGATGGTCTGATTAATGATCCCACCTCTTATAGGAGACTAATCGGTAAGTTGCTTTATTTATCTATTACTCGTCCTGACATTGCTTATTCAGTTCAATGTTTGAGTCAATTTATGCAGAATCCGAAACAATCTCATTTGGATGTTGTGCATAAGGTAATAAAATATGTTAAGCAGCAACCAGGTTTGGGTATTCTTCTATCAGCTGATGATTGTTTAGACATTTCTGCTTATTGTGATTCAAATTGGGGTAGTTGTATTGAAACCAGAAAATCTGTTTCTGGATATTGTGTTTTTCTGGGAAAATCTTTAGTATCATGGAAAGTTACAAAAACAAGCTACTGTTTCCAGATCTTCTGCTGAGGCAGAGTACAGAAGTATGGGTTCAACTGTTTCTGAAATCATTTGGTTAAGAGGATTGTTAGGAGAATTAGGTGTTGTTTCTCATACTCCAACTACCTTGTTTTGTGACAATAAAGCAGCTATTCAAATTGCTTCAAATCCCATGTATCATGAACTTACAAAACATATTGAGATTGATTGCCATTTCATTAGGGATTAAATTAATGCAGGAATTATTGTAATTGATTTTGTGAAGCCAAGTGAACAGGTTGCTGATATTTTCACCAAGGCATTGGGTAAGAGTCAACATTGTTATCTGATGAAGAAATTGGGTCTAAAAGACATTTTCTCAAACATCAGTTTGAGGGAGAGTGTTGAAAGTCAAACTGATGCTGAGAAGTAAAGTTGAAGGACCATTTCGTTATTATCAGTTTATTTTGGATTATGTTGTTATTCTCGGTTTGTAATTATCCGGTTTTAGAGACTGCTTAGTTTCTAGGGTTTAGGCTTGGCTTTTCATTTCCTCCGTTGTATTGAACTGATGCGTTTCTTCTTCTCTTATTTAAGAGGTGATGGCTCGCCGCTTAAGGTGTGTAGCCACATGATCCTCCAAATGCCCTATTTCGATTGTTGCTCTACTGATTTCGTTTCTCTAGTCCGGATACTCCATAGATCTTCATCGGTATTTCAATAGAACAAGGGTGTCTTATGGATGCCGTTGCTTACTACACGATTCTAAATGGTTTGTGCAAGGAGAAGATGCTCAATGAGGCAGACGCTTTGTTCAGTGAAATGATTGAAAGGGGCTCTTTTCCTGAAATTTATACTTTCACCACACTCATTCATGGTTACTGTAAGGACATAAATATGAAGGAAGCACAAAGCTTGTTTGACACAATGCTACAAAAGAGTCTCAAACCTGATGTTGTGACAACAGTGCTTGATGGCTTATGCAGGACAAGTGAGCTGGAGGAAGTAAATTACTTGTGGGAGCGTATGCAATCTAGAGGTATTCATCCTAATCACATTTCATATGCCATTCTGATCAATGGATTTTGCAATGTGGGTAATGTTGATGAGTCTTTCAAGCTGTGGGATGAGATGAAATGGAGAAACCTTTCAATATTCACTGTTCCTCATTTTTTGCAACCGCTTAACAACTTCTGCAGTTTCTGCATTATTTTTGCTGGTTAGTATCATTTTTGGCATTTCTCTATGAGGGTTTGTTAGGAAAGTAGAACATCCTAATTGAATGATGAGCTCAAATGTAAAACATTTATTACCTGGATGGCAAACCTTTTCTGCTATGTGTGTTATTAATTTGGCAGAGCTCTGGAAATAGGCCTTGAGTTCTCCATTTCTCATTTTCAGGCAAGTAAGAAGGCTTTGAACCCTGTTGCTCCTGTTTATAGTTATTGTGGTGTATCACTATCGTATATAATAACTACAACATGTCAGTATGAGGTAACCTTCTCGAACAACATCCACTATATACCCCGTGGCTATCACCTGCTTGAATAGTAGATATTAACTGATTGCTATTTTTATATATATGCCACATGTGGATAACTTTCAGATTTTAATATGCCCCTACTGCTGAGTGCTGACATTGAGATTCAATTTTTCTTATAATGAACAGTGAACCGCACATTGAACCGGGTCTGACGGGGTTGGACCGCTAGAACTGGGAACCGGGCCCTCGCTGGTTTGATGGTCGGTCTGGTTCTGATAACTATGCATGTAGCAGAATAAGTAGGAGGACCATATTAGCTATTCTTACAAGTTAGGGAGGTAATTGGTAGTTAGTTAGGTTTAGCTATTATAAATAGGATATCAATCAATGTATTAGTACAATCACCCAATTAGTAAAGAACGATGTCTTCTGTTCCTTTTTGACTTCTATCTTTAACTCTTCTCTAACATCTTCTTCACCATGGATGACAATCCATGACAATAGTATCAGAGCAGTTCTTCCTCTCGGACTTTCCTTGATACTTCATCCCACCACTTTCCGCCACCACATACATCACTCTGTGCAATCACCGTGTCGCCACAACCATCATGCTCGGAATATTGCGGCACTCGCTTACACTTATAGGGTATAGGTTAAGATACTCTCTGAATACATTGTTGCATCGTAACTACGACGTGAGGAAGAATAGGGCAGAGTTCGTTCCTTCCACCTTCTGGTTATCCCTTCCACCTTTCGCTCGATCCAACTGATTCTTAACGACCTTCAAGAACTCCTGCATTATTCGACGACAGCAGTTCAACCACCCATCCTTTCTCTCAATTTCCAGACGAAACATAAGCCAAAACAGAGCAAGACGTCCTTGTCAATTCGTGTTCAAGAAGAAGCCAAAACAGAGCAAGCCGTCCTCGCCAATTTGTGTTCAACAAGAAGTTGAAACAGAGCAAGCTGTCCTCGGCCATGGCTCATTGAGTCACTCTCGTTCTTCTGCTCCACTATAGCAGCCGCTCCAACAGACAAGACAAGCCACAGCCGCCACAGACATGGCAGTAACTCAAATCTCCGATATAGAGTTTACCCTCAAGGAGCACAGGGGGAGAATTCAACGAATAGTAGAACGACTAGAAGACGCAGCTGGACAAAGGCAAAAATATCTACAAGACATCCATTCGCAACTTCATGCGATATTATTACAGCAGGATCAGTTCTTTCGCAGCTGGCCCACAACCACAACGATGAAACCCTTGAAGTTCAACCAACAACGAAGTCCGGCCTCTCTATCGAAGCATGATATATACTGCCTTAATAAGTTAGCTGAAATTGTTTCTGCAGCAACCCAAGAACAAAAACTGAAATCATACTAAGAGCTTCGTTCAGTGGGGAACGCAGTGGTATTACAGCAAGACAAAATATTATCGGGCATTTTACTTGAAGATAAGAAGTCCAAGACAATGGTATCAGATTCAGAGCCCATGAAGCTTATGTCGACCCATGTGGATTATGTAAATATGGGTGATAAGGAGGAGGACATTTCACATAATGTTCATGGTCCTATCAAGCTGCAAGAATTTGAAGTGGATGAGCAAGCCAACCTTAGGGTAGATCAATTAGAACCCAAGCGTGAAGTACAAGGGTTTGAAAAGCTTAAAATACAAGGGTTCGGAATGTTTGAAGTACAAGGGTTCGAAAGTCAAAAAATTGAGGCATGATAGAAAAATAGCTCTAGGGTGGATGTCGTCGTATTCAAATTCGATATGATGAAGGAGTCGGAGCTCAAGATCCAAGAAAAACCGAAAAAGGTTAATTGGACTTTAATAGGGAGAAAGCATGAAGACGAAGAGAAGTTAGGCCCTCATTTGGTTATAGTCGTTCAAGATCTTGATCCTATGGAAGTACAAATCGACACGTCGACGATAATAGAGAACCAAGCGGCAAAAGAACCTCCACCGATAAATTTCGGTTGGACTGACCACATCTTTAGACTCGTTTTCCACGAGGATGGTAAATATTAAAAGGAAAGGAGTGTTGAAACAGAGATAAAGACTCATCCATGGTTTAAGGGTGTTGATAGGAATATGTTGTATCAAATGATAGTCGATTCTATTCTAGGGGCCAAATTTCGAGTCACAGTAAAGAAAAATTATTATTTCTATATGTACTAGGATGATTGGACATCTGGAGTTGCTAGCTACACCACAACATTTTTCTATCAACAACTCGAGTCGTACCGCAAAGTGTTGTCGGGAAGTTTCACACTTGCCACGTCTTTAAGGACAAAGATGTTAGAAGGGGTGGACTATGTCATGTAACAAAATAAGTAGGATGGCCATATTAGCTATTCTTACAAGTTAGGGAGGTAATTGGTAGTTAGTTAGGTTTAGCTATTATAAATAGGATATCAATGTATCAGTACAATTACCCAATTAGTAAAGAACAATATCTTCTTCTCCTTTGTGACTTCTTCTTCTATCTTTGCTTCTTCCCTGACTTCTTATTCTCCATGGATGACAATCCATGACATGTGGGGAGAGAAACAGTGAGAGAGATGGAGGAATAAAACTTCAATTGCAGAGGGTTAAGAAGATATGCGTGCGGGCAAGAGGAGAAGGCAAAGTTAGGGTTTTTGTCTTTTTAGTCCAAATTGAGTGAACCAGAGAAGTCACTGGCATTTACTATTTAATTTTTTGTGCTTGTTTTTGTGGTTATTATTTATTATTTACTATTTATTATGGTTTATTAAAAGAGTTATTTGCTAATGTATAATGTATAGTTCATTAATTTGTCAATTTATTTATTTACAAAAAAACAAAGACCTAACAAAATTTAACTTAACTATTTCTAATTGCTATGTATACAATTATACACTGTGATAGAACGTAAGTGTGTGTTAGTCTGTTTGGTTATTAGTAAGGGATTTGATTTTGGAAGTCTCGAGCTCAAAAGGCTTTGTTTAGCTATTCTAAACTATCCAGGTGTTTCAGAGTTGTTTTAATGTTCTTAAAATAACGTTGTTACTAAATAGCATGATTTATTGACAAATGTAAACGTCATTAAAAACACTCTTAAGTAACTAGTATTACCTGCTACTAAATAATACATTTTGCAGCAACAATTTTGTTTATCACTAAAAGAGTTTTTTAGAGACAATATAGTGTTATTGTCGGACGTCGAATCAGACTTTTCCGGCCCGTTTTGGAAAATATTTTTAAATTTCAATTTGAAAATGTCGGGTCTTGGCGAGCGACGGAACCGGTCGAGCGGGGTCATCAACCGGACCGAACAAAATTGAAAGAGTCACCACCGATTAATTGAAGGCTAATCGGAATCCTAAAATTGCCTAAGGTACATGGAGTTAACATCCTAGGGCTTAAAAAGGTCTACGTCCAGAGAATCGAGTTCGGGGGTTTGATTACGTCTTAAAAGCTCGCGAGCTTATAATCCGCACTTTCGGTACTTTAATTTGCTTTTGAATTTTGCTCGAATTGCCCGTTTTAATCATGCTTGGCCCAAAAAAACTACATGCATTTTCTTTAAATTAAACAAAACATGTACAAACAATTTTTTTTTTTTTTTTAAATTTCAAATTAACAAGAGAGAACTAAAGTTAATCGTGCTAAAAAAAAATGGTTTAACTCTCGAGCCATTTTAAACGTGTCGAAACATGCACGAATTATTTTTGAAAATATTAAGCTCGTTGGACTAATTTGTCCCATTTTGAGAAGTTATAGGATGTCCAAAAAATATAAGGACCAAAATGCAATTTATAAAAATTTGAGCTGAAATGGACAAATATTTTCGAAAATTGCAGAAATTACCCTAAACTATTCTGGACTTATTTGTAACACTTGGTAAAGTTCTAAAATAACCCGAAAATTATTCTAGACTTATTTGTAACATTTTTAAAAGTCATGGAATTTCCAGAAAAATTTAGGAATAAAAAAAATGTAATTTTTGAAAATATTATAACTAAACTGAAAATATTTTTTTAAAATTACAGAATTGACCCTAAACTATTATAGATTTATTTGTAACACTTGATAAAATTCCAAAAATAACCCGAAAATTATTCTAGACTTATTTGTAACATTTTGAGAAATCATGGAATGTCTAGAAAAGTTTAGAAATCAAAATGTAATTTTTTTTAAAAAACGAGCTGAATTAACAAAAAAATCAAAAATTGCACAAATGGCCCAAAACTTTTCCGGTTTGGTTTATAACACTCGATAACGTCCCAGAAATGACCCGAGAGTCCAAGGACCGAGTTGTAACCTTCATTAAAGTTTGGGAATGACCTAAGTCATTTTTTTTTTATATACATAATATACATATATTATACATATACATAATATATATATATATATTAAACATATAGATAGATAGATAGATAACATAGACATAATATAAATATATATTATACATATAGATATATATAGTAATACATAAACATAATATAAATATATATTATACATATATATATATATATAGTAATACATAAACATAATATAAATATATATTATACATATAAATATATATAGTATTACATAAACATAATATAAATATATAATATACACACATATAGATAATATATGTATATAAACTCTCAATTTTATTTCACATTTTAGAAAATACAAAATATGATATTGAAGATGAGAGAAATATACCTAACTCATGGGAGGTTAAAATACCGTACGAGGAACCGAGTCTGATAATTATCGGTATTTTTCACTCTTTTTTTTATTTTCTTTTTTTCTCTCTCTCTTTTTTTTCTCTCATTCTCTCCTTATCTTAAACTCACCAACGTAGCTTTCTCTTCTCCAAGCCCCCCTTCATTCATTCATTCATCTCCTTGTCTTTTATAGAACAAATTGCATCTTATTTAATCAATTAATAAAACCTTTTTTTTTAATAATATAAAAAAAAACGTTTTTTTTAATAATAAAAAAATAAAATCGTTGGAAAAGAGGCAATTTTCCACCATTGGAATTTATTATTATTTTTTAAAATTTTTTATTATTAATTTTTTTTTTTAGTTTTAGTTTTCAAATATATATATGTATATATATATATACTATATATATTTTTCAAATCTCGATTCCTCGCATACGGTATTTTGATCCCGAGCCAAAATCAGGTGTTTACAGTTGCCCCTCTTTGAGCACGCGCTCATGGAAGTGATCTCATGAGTGTGTGTTCAAAGACAAACAACTGATTTTGGCTTCTCTTTATTTATTATTTACATAGTAGACAAACATTATTACGCAACTTTCGGAAGCTAGACACCTATAGTCCCGATTGGTGACGATGATTTGTGGAAACTGAACGTCTAAACGCTCATCAACTTGTGATTCCCAGACGTTGGACACCTACAGGTCTTGGTCGTCGAGGATGACTTGCGGAGGTTGAACACCTAAAGACTCCGCTCGTTGGTCGGCTTGTAACTCGTTGGGGATGACTTGCGGAGGCTGAACACCTAAAGGCTCCGCTTGTCGGCTTGTGATTCCCAGAAGCTGGATAACTACAGGTCCTGGTCGTCGAGGATGATTTTGCGAAGGCTGAACACCTAAAGGCTCCACTTGTTTTTTTTTTGTGACTCCAAGAAGCTGGATAACTACAGGTCTTGGTCGTCGATGATGACTTGCGAAGGCTGAACACCTAAAGGCTCCACACTTTTTTTTGTGACTCCAAGAAGCTGGATAACTACAGGTTCTGGTCGTCGATGATGACTTGCGAAGGCTGAAACCTAAAAGCTCCGCTCGCCATTTTTTTTCCAGAAGCTTTGTTGTGGGTGACTTACGGGGGTTGAGCACCTCAAGGCCCCGTTCGTCGGCTTGTAACTTTCAGAAGCTGGATATCTACATGTTCTGATCGTTGGGGATGACTTGCGGAGGTTGAGCACCTAAAGGCTCCGCTCATCGTTTTTTTTTCTCCCACAAGCTGGATAACTACAGGTCCTGGTCGTCGATGATGACTCACGGAGGTTGAGCATCTCAAAGCCCCGTTCGTCGGCTTGTAACTTTCAGAAGCTGGAAATCTACAGGTTCTGATCGTTGATGATGACTCGCGGAGGTTGAGCATCTCAAGGCCCCGTTCGTCGGCTTCTAACTTTCAGAAGCTAGACATCTACAGGTTCTGATCGTTGGGGATCATTTGCGGAGGTTGAGCACCTAAAGACTCCGCTTGTCAACTTGTAATTCACTTTGGAGGTAAAAACCCTTCTCGAGATGTCTGACTGCTTGTGCGGACTTCTCAGACTGTTTTCTCATTAATCGACTTTGGATTCCTTCTTGATGGAGTTCCCTAAAGCTATTCATGCTATGTTCACAAGGTGTATCCATGCAAGTTGTCGAGGTAGCTCAAATTAATGCAGATCACAACTTCTTTTTATTGATATTGTGGGAAACATTGTCGTCCGCTTTTGAGCATTTTTTTTATTTATTTATCTCTTGATTTTCTTTCCTTTTGCTACGTTTTTTTTTTTTTACCGTACCTCTCGATTCCCTTAATTTTTGCCTAGGTCACCCTTTTGGGTTTTCAACCTAGCAGGGATTTGATTCCTTTCATTTTGCCATGATCGCCCTTTTTAGGGATTTTTAATCATGCCCCTCTTCCCTAAATTTTGCCTAAACCGCCCTTTCAGGTTTTCGATTTAGCGGGAATTTCTCTCATTTTTGGAGGCTCGCTTTCTGATTATGAGTTTTGTTTTTGTTTTTTTCGCATCCACATTGATTGGATTAGGGAGTTCTCTGTTGTCCATGTCAGTGATGATCATGGCTTCCCTGCTGAAAATATCTTTGATGACATAAATTCCTTCATATTTAGGTACAAACTTGCCCCGAGATTCTTTATTAACTTGAAGGATATTTTTTTATCTCACACTTTTCAATCATTTTGCTACGGTATTTTATTTTTACCGCACCTCTAGGTTCCCTTAATTTTTGCCTAGGTTGGCCTTTCGGGTTTTCAACCTAGCATGAATTTGATTCCTCTCCTTTTTCCATGATTGTCCTTTTGAGGATTTTCAATCATGCCCCTCTTCCCTAAATTTTGCCTAAACCACCCTTTTGGGTTTTCGATTTAGCGGAAATTTTCTCACTTTTAAAGGCTCGCTTTCTGGTTACGAGTTTTTTTCTTCATCCACATTGATTGGATTGTGGAGTTCTTGCTCGTCCTTGTTAGTGATGATCATGGTTCTTCCGCTGAAAATCTCTTTGACGACATAATCCCCTTCATATTTAGGCATAAACTTGCCCTGAGAGTCTTGATTTGACTTGAATGATTTTTTTTTATCTCTCGCTTTTCTATCATTTTGCTACGGTATATTATTTTTTACCGCACCTCTCGGTTCCCTTAATTTTTGCCTAGATTGCCCTTTCGGGTTTTCAACCTAGCAGGGATTTGATTCCTCTCCTTTTGCCATGATTGTCATTTTGGGTATTTTCAATCATGCCCCTCTTCCCTAAATTTTGCCTAAACCACCCTTTCGGGTTTTCGATTTAGCGGGAATTTTCTCTCACTTTTGGAGGTTCGCTTTATGGTTACGAACTCTTTAAGGATAGTATTTTCTGACTGGGTCCATATTTATTGGACTGGAAAGTTCTTGATTGTCCATGTCGGTGACGATCATGGCTCCTCTGCTGAAAGTCTCTTTGGCGACATAAGACTCTTCATATTTAGGCACAAAGTTGCCCCGAGAGTCTGGATTGACTCTAAGATTTTTTTTTAATTAGATTGTCTGCTTGTAATCCTCTTGGACTGACTTTCCTGTTAAATGCACGAGCCATGCGTTGCTGGTACAAATGCCCGTGGCACTGCGCGATGAGCCACCTTTTGTCATGAGTTTCAATTGCACGTATCTGCATTTCGCCTACTCTGACTTGTCCTTCTCTGCCTCGGCGAGGATCCTAGCTGACGGGAATTCTACTTCAATTGGCAACACGACTTAGATCCCGTAAACAAGGGAGTATGGGGTTGCTCCTGTTGGTGCCTGTATTGAGTTCATGTATGCCTTGAGTGCCCATGACATCTTATCATGTCAGTCCTTTAATTGCTGCTTCCACTGCGTCATTCATTTGTGGATGATATGGAGATGCATTTTTATACTTCACCATAACTCATCGACCAATTTAGATTTCTAGCATTGTCGGTGATGATTTACTTCGGCATCCCATGACACACGATGAAATCTTTTTCGTTATTGACGTCAGGGTAATAACCTCTACTCCTGGTGAAGTAATCGATTGTAATCAATATGAATCGATGACCGTTGGATGCCTTCAGGAAAATCATGTTGATTACATCGATGCCCCACATTTTGAAAGCCCGTGGGGAATTTATGGAATAGAGCTCGTGCAGTGACGTGTGGATTTGGTCCGCGTACACTTGGAAAATGTGATATTGTTGAGCATGTTTTATACAGTCAGCCGTCATGGTGAACCCAAAGTACCCAAGTCTTGCACGTTCATGTGTGGGCCGAAACAACCTTCATGAATTTCTTCCATTAGATGTTCAGTTTCTTTAGCATTCACGCATCTCAAATGGGTATAGTCGGGCCACTAGGAAATTAATTGCAAGTCATTCCTCGCATGACCATTCATACATTTTCTTGTGGCGTTCTCTGGGAATTCCGTACGCCAAATATCTTTTTTTATATCAGTGAGTCATGGTTGACTGTATGATTCTTCGATTGTACAACAATAGGCTGAAATTTCATTGATTTTGATCTCCATTGGCAGTTTTTGGTTTCCCGGAGAAATTTTACTCATGGGTGCGAGCGTTGCCAATTTTTTTGAACGCAAAGACGCAAATAAGAACACAAGGTGATTGTTGGTCTACTTCTCTTCTTCGCAGCTTTCATCCCCGTGGTGATGACGTTGCTGGCGTCATTGTTGTTGTCCCTCCATGGGTTTCTCCACCCTTCAGGGAATCCGATCAGTTGGAAGTACTTCACCTTGCTGTGACGAACTTTCCGTAGTGACTACATTTCAATCCTTTCTGATCGACGCTGCCAACAATGGAATCTCTCTGCATCGACAACGACAGCTCCCCTGTTGTGAACAACGACGAGCGTCAACAATGGCATCTCCTATGCAGGAGTCAACAACGACGTCTGTCCCGTGTCAACAATGGTGACTCTTATACAGGAGTCAACAACGGCGTCTGTCCCGTGTCAACAATGACATCTTGATGGCGTCTTCACCGTGTCAACAATGACGTCTTTTCATCTCTATTTAAGTCGCCTATGCTTTAGCTTGATCAAACGACAGGGAGTTGTTTTTCTAATCTCCTTTACTTTGTAAAATAACCTTCCCTTTTCCGGTGGTCGAATGTTGTCTGGTGGCGTGGGTCAGTTTGACTATGATTGCCACTTCCTCTGAACGAGGTGTAACATAGAAGACAGACTCAATTCTGAAGATGAGAACATCGGCGTCCCTCCTTGCTGTGGTACCCATTACTTGTCTCCGGTCATTTTCTTGATCGGATAGTTGCATAAGCCGATTTTACCTCAGGTAACGGGTTTTCTCCTAGTAAATCATCTTTTTCTTGATTATACTCATCACTCACTGCATTCAGGAATTGATACAATTTGATATATGCTTGATTTTATGTTCTAAATTGCAATGTCATCTGGGTCAACGGATCCTTCTCCATAATGTGTAGAGTCAGATTCGGCAAGGGTGCCCTACTAACGAGTGGACGATCAAAAGTGCATGAGGGAGCTTCACCAAGTAGAGCTTCAATGGTGATACCAGTTGAAAATAAGTCTGAGAAGCCTTCGTGAGCATCAATGTCATCGAGTTGGATCACTTGTGGTGGGTCTGGAAATGAACGGCGATGAGAGGAAACAACAATATCTCTGAACTTTCGGTTAAATATTTCGTGCAGACGACTTCATAATCTTTGAAATTAGGACGAAAACCCAATCCTAAAAGTGTATTTGTCCTTCCGGATGTGGGAAGGTCATATGTGTGAGGTGGAGCTTGGTTAGGATGACCATATGTGGGAGGTGGAGCTTGGTCAGGAATGCAAAAGTGTCTGACATGGATTAATGAGGTGCCACAACAGTAGTGTTGCTCGGCAAGACGAGGTAGGGGATACTGTGGTAGTCACGTATGTTTGGAGCTTAGAAAAGCAAAAATCTGCTCGACCTAGGAGGTCATGTCAACGATTGACTGCACTGTGCGGGAACTCATGACGTGCATGGTTTGTTCTAGTATGATGATTCTCTCATCGTGTTCTTGAGGTGCTGGAGTTTTCGAATGTCGCATGGATTCCTGAAAACCTAAATCCAAAATACTGTAGTAAGAAGGATGAATACACAATTGATCATGCATGATTGATTTCAAATGTTGCATGTTCCGTTCATTCCATTCGTAGACTTTGATTGCATGTATGACAAAAGTTTTTTTCAAAAATACTTTATATGGATTTGGCCAATTGATGTCTAGTTCTTAAGACGTTACACATAATGATGTAGCTCATTGAGTGCATTTGTTGCTTGTTCCTTGGTTCGAACGAAGGTCGAGAACATGTATTTTGAAAATATTTTTATTGGCCTCGTTTTTCGTATGAACTGTTCAAGAGTGTCATTCAAGTTAGCTATGTTGCCCCCACATTTTTCCAAGGTACTCCCACATTGCTAGAATGACGGTGGTTGTTCGGATCTATCCCTGATTATCTCATCCGGGTTGAAAGACGGACTTGCTGGTGTCGAATGGAACTTGTGAACGTATTCCGTTGTTGTTAATCACGCAGACGTGTTTTTCCATATTTCATAATTCAGATAAGGCATTGAGAATCCAATTGACTTTGTAGTTTACGAGCTCGTCAACCTCGCCAATCTTCTTGTTCATGTATTTCTGATTCCCTTTTGTCATGGCTTTCCATATTCGGGAAATTTCGACCGTAGGGGGCTGTATGGCCTTAATGTGAGGGCAGTGTTTTTTTTCATCCTTACCAAAGATGGTGCGTGAAACGTCTTAAGGATACAAGATTGAATGAACGGAACTTACAATTTTTTTTTTTGAAAAATGCAATGCAAGTGCGAGAATTTAACTTCATTAGTAAGACTCGTATTACATTTACAACAATCTGGAATATATAATACAAAAGACCCAATCCTATACATGTCATGATCTAGGGCCAAAACAAAACACATTTACATCAATGGGCCAAACTTGTTCATGGGCCAAATTTCTTCATGGGCCGTGGGCCAATCTCATATCCAAATACTTGGGCCGAATTCTCATTTACATTAGTTGAGCCCAAAATATGGAAATACACACAAAACGGGTAAAGACTAAACACGGTGTGGAGCTTTTGTTCTAAATGGCTGGAATTTCTAGGTCCTCTGAACCAGCGGAACCTCACCCCCTAAAGAGGATCACGGACCCATTCCGATCATCGAGTTGAGTTGTTTGGGTGCGTGCCGGCGGTCCAAACCGCTCCGGGCGCATTCCCCTACTAAACTCCCTAAGCTCTTAATGTGCTCCAGGTCCGAGCGGGTAATAGTAACCAACATGGTGTGTGCAAAACAAGATTTTTTTTTTAATTACAATTACATCGTCTTTTGGACAAAATTTGAAACTGCAAGCATGAGCAAACGGTCAAAACGGATATGGCAAAATATAATATGGCAAAGCAAACATGACAAAGCATAAACCCTCTAAAAGAGGTCCCCAGCAGAGTCGCCAAATTGTCGGACGTCGAATCCGACTTTCCCGACCCGTTTTGGAAAACATTTTTAAATTTCAATTTGAAAATGTCGGGTCTTGGCGAGCGACGGAACCGGTCGAGCGGGGTCATCAACCGGACCGAACAAAATTGAAAGAGTCGCCACCGATTAATTGAAGGCTAATCGGAATCCTAAAATTGCCTAAGGTACATGGAGTTAACATCCTAGGGCTTAAAAAGGTCTACGTCCAGAGAATCGAGTTCGGGGGTTTGATTACGTCTTAAAAGCTCGCGAGCTTATAATCCGCACTTTCGGTACTTTAATTTGCTTTTGAATATTTTTGAATTTTGCTCGAATTGCCCGTTTTAATCATGCTTGGCCCAAAAAAACTACATGCATTTTCTTTAAATTAAACAAACCATGTACAAACATTTTTTTTTTTAATTTCAAATAAACAAGAGAGAACTAAAGTTAATCGTGCTCGAAAAAAATGGTTTAACTCTCGAGCCATTTTAAACGTGTCAAAACATGCACGAATAATTTTTGAAAATATTAAGCTCGTTGGACTAATTTGTCCCATTTTGAGAAGTTATAGGATGTCCAAAAAATATAGGGACCAAACTGCAATTTATAAAAATTTGAGCTGAATTGGACAAATATTTTCGAAAATTGCAGAAATGACCCTAAACTATTCTGGACTTATTTGTAACACTTGGTAAAGTTCTAAAATAACCCGAAAATTATTCTAGACTTATTTGTAACATTTTTAAAAGTCATGGAATGTACAGAAAAATTTAGGAATAAAAAAATGTAATTTTTGAAAATATTATAACTAAACTGAAAATATTTTTTTAAAATTACAGAATTGACCCTAAACTATTCTAGATTTATTTGTAACACTTGATAAAATTCCAAAAATAACCCGAAAATTATTCTAGACTTATTTGTAACATTTTGAGAAATCATGGAATGTCTAGAAAAGTTTAGAAATCAAAATGTATTTTTTTTTTAAAACGAGCTGAATTAACAAAAAAATTAAAAATTGCACAAATGGCCCAAAACTTTTCCGGTTTGGTTTATAACACTCGATAACGTCCTAGAAATGACCCGAGAGTCCAAGGACCGAGTTGTAACGTTTATCAAAGTTTGGTAATGACCTAAGTCAATTTATTTTTTAATATACATATATTATACATATACATAATATATATATATATTAAACATATAGATAGATAGATAACATAGACATAATATAAATATATATTATACATATAGATATATATAGTAATACATAAACATAATATAAATATATATTATACATATAGATATATATATAGTAATACATAAACATAATATAAATATATATTATACATATAGATATAATAGTATTACATAAACATAATATAAATATATATTATACATATAAATATATATAGTATTACATAAACATAATATAAATATATAATATACACACACACATATATATATATATATATTAACAAGTATATTATACATAAATAGATAATATATGTATATAAACTCTCAATTTTATTTTACATTTTAGAAAATACAAAATATGATATTGAAGATGAGAGAAATATACCTAACTCATGGGAGGTTAAAATACCGTACGAGGAACCGAGTCCGATAATTATCGGTATTTTTCACTCTTTTTTTTATTTTCTTTTTCCCTCTCTTTTTTTTTCTCTCATTCTCTCCTTATCTTAAACTCACCAACGTAGCTTTCTCTTCTCCAAGCCCCCCTTCATTCATTCATTCATTCATTCATCTCCTTGTCTTTTATAGAACAAATTGCATCTTACTTAATCAATTAATAATTATTTTTTTTTAATAATATAAAAAGAAAACGTTTTTTTTTAATAATAAAAAAATAAAATCGGTGGAAAAGAGGCAATTTTCCACCGTTGGAATTTTTTATTATTTTTTTTTTAATTTTTATTATTTAAAAAAAATATTTTTAGTTTTCAAATATATATATATATTTTTTTCAAATCTTGATTCCTCGCATACGGTATTTTGATCCCGAGCCAAAATCAGGTGTTTACAGTTATCATTAAATCATATCGTTATTGTGGCAGAAAAAAAGATCACTAAACAGATCTTTCAATAACGATATATTTATAGAATCTATATATACCTACAAGTGACAAACAAATCTGTTATTGCAAAAACAAATATTTAGTGACATGCCAAAAAAATGATGGGCATTGTAGGTATACATTCTTGTAGTGGGACATTAGGGATTTACAAGTATATATACTCGTTACCTCTTTCACAAAAGACAAGTTGCGTTTAATATTATCTCAATATACACAATAATCATTTTAAGTATCAAAGAGGGACTCGAAGGAACACTTGTGATTTTATCTTTTCGCAGGTGATTGAGTCAACCTACGGTGTCTAGGATCAACTCCTGATGAATTTCACGGTCAACTTCGGTATCCTGCCTCAACATTTTGATTCATCAGTGGGAAACTAAACAAAAAGCCATGCAAACTCGTGCAAAAGTCAATGAGGGCAAACAAGTGAGGAAGGAGCCTCATCAAAGAACTTCCAAACCTGCCCCTGTTGTATCCTGCTCCCACAGGGTCCACCGTTCGCGGTCCCTCACCGCCAAGTTGCTCCTATGTAAACCATTGAGATTATCCATCTACAACGAGTAGAACCCTCAATAGATCCAGGCATGGGGGCCTTCATAGCTTCATCTACATCAATCGAAATACCATTTCCCTTAATACAGACACCTCAATGTAATCACACAATAGATACTTGTCACTTTGGAGATGTTCCTACAATAGGACAAACATCATACATCTACCTATTAAAAGACCTCAACGCATCCTCCGAACGTTTTCTTAAAAATACAAAAGCCTCCACCTCAACCCGAACGTTAGGCTACCTCTAACATTCATAAGAACATACTAACATACTCCGTGCTCCCAAATATGTCGACACAACAAGGACTGAGCACAACCCTACACTTAAGAAGTGCTCAACTCTACACTTGCAAGTCGGTCCATCAAACACATTTTAACCTTGACTAAGTTGCATAATTAATCAATAAGAAATTGAAGGGGCAAAGGGGGCAGTAATGACCACCCTTTGGGACAAGTCATCTAATTCGTTTATCCTCTCCTTGATTGCATTCAAAATCCCCAAGGATGTGGTGGCGAGAAAGATCTATGAATACAACGGAGTAAGCGATCCATTATGGCACATCAACAGGCACAAGGTCTTCCTCCTTGGAAACTCCTGTGATGAATACCACATTGCATTGTTGTTCACCTCTTCAGTGTCAAGCATAGCATTCTTGTCCTTCACACGAGCGTTAATTGCCGAGAAATGTTGTCGCCCTAAATGATATAAAGCAAGAGTCGGGCGAGACTCTTGCAGCCTTCTATGGTTGGTTACACAAAAGTGTCCGCTAAATAAATCCACATACCAGGAAGGAGAGATATGTCACAGCTTTTACAAGAGTCTCGACCTTCTCAACAAAGCTTCCAAAAACCTAAGGAACAATTATCATAGGAAAGACAACAGCACCCTGGAAAAAAAACTCGTCATCAAAGCCAAAGAGTATATATACATGGTAGTAAACACTCGTGCAGTGCGTGAGAGCCAAAGCGAGAGGAGGGGAAGAAAAAAAAAATTAATAGAGGAACTCTAGATCCAAAATCAAACTCAAGAGAGAGGGATTCAACTATTTCACTCCCATGAATAAGGAAGTATCGACGATTTTAGCTGAGGTGGGGAAACACTCATTGCCAAGGCCCTCGATTTCAAGAAACAATGGGACACAACCTAAACAACTTTTGTTAGTAAAAAGGCCACATGACCAATAACTACAACATCTTAAAGAGAGAAATCAAAGATATGATCCAAAACGTTTTTTTGAATGATGTGATGGGCAAAAAAGAATGCAAGCTCTCACCTTCCTCATGGCCAAAATCCACAAAAATTTCTTACAACCTAGTCCCTCTAAATAGAAAAGAGGGCCATCAACCGGATTCACGGCAGGTGGCGAATGAAGCAGATCCTAAATAGTATAGGCCACCCAACTATCCATGGAAATACAACTAGGGAAAAGGCCAAGGCTAACAAAGTACACGATCATATCCTTCTACCAACGAATATATGACCCACGTGATGAACCCCCACAATGAAGCTCTCATTGTAACTTCCAAGAACGACGAATTTGATACGAAGAGAATCTTGGCAGACGAAAGAAACTTAACAGAAATCCTTTTACTGAATGCTTGTGAGAGCATGGACCCAGTAAAAAAGAGCTCAAGAAAGTGGAATCCTCCTAGTTAAATTTGCAAGAACCACAATCTACCCACTGGGAGTCATCACTCTTCAGGTGGTCCTAGATGAGGGGTGGAAGAACTTGAAAATTCAGTTTTTTTTCATAGTGGTGGACGCTCCAACACCTCGTACAATGACATCTTGGGTCAAAACACCATCAACCCCAAAATATAATTCTCTCTAAAGTGCATCAAAAAAATAAAATTCCTCACTCATGAGATTGGAGAGGTCCTAGGGGACCATTCTGCCTCAGCAATATGATACATCAACCGCCTAAGGAGGAAAACTCAAAGGAAGGTCCACACCGTTGAGACTGAAGTCGATCCAATAGAGGAAAATACTCAATCATCTCTAGTTGAAGACCTGGTCGGGGTAGAGGTGGATTGTCCAAATAAGATGGTGAAGATCGGAGTTAACTCAACGTCGAATAAAATATCTCAATTGGTTCAATAAGCTTTTGCTTTGTAGCCTAGCAACATACCAGACATCAGCACAAACATCATCTCTCATGATCTAAATATTGGCCCCGATATTAAACTAATCCTTAGAAAATGTGAACTCTAAGTGAGGAAAAAAGATGGGTAGTGAATAAGAAGTAAGATCCATAAGCATAGGAAATTGCTCCTTCTCCGACTACGGGATAATGCCATTAAGAAGATGCATGAACATATCCTCATTTCCCTTGAAGACGATAGAGTAGGGAAGAGAGGTGTCAAGAAGGATAAAGTAGGGCGCCAAGAGCCTAACAAAGTCTACAGATCTGCAAGGCATCTTATTGAACTATGACAAGCCGAAATATCGACCAGTAAAGGCAAGTTGACCCATTCCACTTTAGAAAGTCCCTCACTAGGTACTACAGTGCGCTCATATGAGGGGTCAACCACCCTATTTAACTTCTTCTAAATAGGGGGTAGCACTTCAGATTGCACCTCCCGCGGAGGCAATCAAACCTCCTAGACCACAACAGTGGAAGATTCCTCCCACGAGAAAACTAGTGATCGAACAAAGAATCCTAAGTCGACCAAGAAGAGTGTGTTAGATCTATACCTTTGCCCTTATAAGCAAGGGAATTCAGCCTCTTACCTGAAGGCTAACTCCAGGGTTCATATCACATCGCCTCACCTTTGTTGCCTATAGTAAGAGACCAACACCCATAAGTATTTCACTTGGACCACTACAAATAAGAAGCCAGAACAAAATTTGACCGTAGACTTCCGCTAAGAACACCTCACCATATTGAGGTTCATACCATATTCTAGAAAGTTAGGAAAGATATTTAAATATTCTTATCTCATTCCATTCCACGAGTTTGACCAAATCTGTTATAACTCCATTTGACTGGAGCCTAGATCAAACTGACTTAGATAAGTACTCTAAAGTTTAAACCTCTCGCGATGGCCTCATCTTGTGCGAGGCCCTCAGAATCATATGGAATCTCCCTAGGTGGAGTACCAATCACGATACTTTAGTCACCTGGTGTAGTGGGGAAAAACTATATCCTCAGTGAACTTATAGGTTCTTCTTTGCAATGACATTTATCCTTTTTGGTTTGGGGGATTAGGTCGCCCATTAGTGGGAGCCCATTCTAAGAAGCACAGTATTGGATACTGACCCAAACCATTCCCCTTATTTATAGGGATGCTCAGGGTTGGAAAACCCGATGACAATGATGCCATGTCGCCCTACAGTTTAGATTGAGGTAAGTAACTGTGGAAACCTAGGTCACTGCATGTTAAACCGTGGCGTGACCTCCCGTCCGGCAGATCGTGATCCCAACCTCAGGCAGATCCGATTCCGCTACAATAATCGTTCAAGGAGGTAACTTAATTATGTGTTATGTTATGCCTTAATCGATTGCATGTTTCGTACATTACAACATTGGTATCAGAGTCATAGTAGGTTAATTTCTGAATTGTCGAACCACGTTAAAATTCCCACCGCGACGAACCTAATGCTAAGAAACAAAGGTCGCCGCGAGGGTGGTCCGTGGTCGTGACCTTGACATGGTGGCTGCAACCTCGGTGGTCGCGACCATGGCGTGGTAGTCACAACATCGGTGGTCACGACCCTAGCGTGGTGGTCGCACCCTCGGTGGCTGCGGCTCGGCCACCCTATCGCCTTCGTGGTCATAGCAGGCACAACCACGAACTCCCGAGCCACTACGTCTGACGCGGGTGGCCGCAAGGTAGGCTTCCACGCGAGGTTGCAGCCAAAAGTGGCTGCGACCTGACTGCTGCACTGTGATAGCACCCATGGCAGCCCCACTTAGGGCTGCCGCGCAAGGGAGGCCCCGCGCGAGACCGCAGGATGAAGTGGTTGTGGCTTTGATGATGTCATAGTGACAGTAGCCATAGAATCCCCAAGAGAGGGGTTGCTGCACGGTGTGGAAGTCTCTTGAAGGCAGCATGGCGATGTTAGGCAGGGAGCCGATGAGGGGACGAGGTCGGCCTGCAGTGGCAGACCTCCTCATGGTCGTCCATGGTGGCTGACCACCTCCTCCGGGTTGGCTCTTACTGCTAGGGTTTTCAACCCTAGTAGCACTATCATATTTATGTGGGGAAGATGAATAGTGTCGGTCTGGTTCATTGTGAATCAGATCGGCTAAGTTAGAATCAGACTCGTTTGTGAACGAGTTGATTCGGTTCAGTTCGGGCGGTTTGAGTCGAATGGTCCAATTCGGTTCAGACCGACTAGTGGGACCGACTCAGATGGTTTAGTGTTGTTTGGACCAGTCTGAGCTAATTTGGAGGCCCCAGGCCGCCTGAATTAACTCGAAACGAATTTGGTGTCGATCCTGGACTTAGTGTGGGTTCAAACAACCTGTTTCAATCTGGTAAATGTGCCTGGACCCTTTCATAAATATTTTTTGGGCTAATTTAATTAATTGTTGGACTAATTTAAATTGCTGAGAGAGTCTTATATTGTTTTATATTACATGAATGGATAGATAGAACACTATGTGGGTTCCTTGAGTTCCCTGGATTACTTTATGTTTTCTGCAGGTAGATAGTCTTGTCTTACTTTATTTGATTGACTCTTGACTCTATGACTGGTAGAATTGACTAGGTTATGACTTGTTGAGATCCAGCATACTGTTTGAAAATTGGTCTAGCATGTTAATTACGTTTATCTGTTGAGACTTTAGTCCCTGCATTTAGGTTGTTGAGACTTTAGTCCCTGAATTTTGTTTGTTGAGACTTTGGTCTCCAAACTTTATTCATGGTGATTTTAGTCCCCAAACATTTCGTCAATGTGATTTGATCCCCAAATTTTTGATTAGGGTGACTTTGGTCCTCAAAGTTTTGAAAATTATAAATTAGTCCCAACTTAATTTATTTTTGAAAGGTATCAATATATATGTGTGAGTATTGACATGTATGGTTTATTTCTTTGTTTGCATGTATTAAATTAACTAGATAGGTAGATCTAGTTTTAGCTTAGCAGAAATAGCAAACCTTTAGGATTGTCCTTAGTAGCCTTTCAGAAGTTTGGATGAGTATGAATTACACATAAGAAAATGTTCCTGAGTGTGAACTGGTCGGTTAGTCTGCGAGGTTCTCCGAATTTCCTTGAATAATGCTAGGACGATTGTTTTGTGTAAGAGTCGAACACTTTGGTTTAGTGTGATCTGTTCGACTTCGGTCCGTTAAAGACTGTTGGTATAAACAGTTTTTGGATTGATAGTAGTGACTTTAGGACATTCTTAGAAATGAGGAGTGTTTCTCGGCATAGCTAGGGTTGTCCTCTGAGTTTAAGTATGTTCTCAAGTTTGTCCTATCGATCTGAGACTTGTCTTTTACAAGCAATTAAACAGTGTTCCTTGTGTCTCCGTAATTCTATTAGAATTTCCTTTAGTTAGAGAAATTAGGCCGCCATGAAGAACATCATCACTTAGTTGGACAAAGGTCTTAGACTTAACGGTGACATCTATAAAATCCGGAGGAAACGTATAAACATGGTCCAAATTGAATAGAAGTCCATTAACCCATCAAGAATATTATGAAAAGACCCGACTCTCAAATTACGAATCAGCAGAAGGCCTTCCATTCGAGTGGGGGTTAATGATGCTGAGATGTGCGTCATTATGTTGAGTACGGTGGATAACGACATCCTTTATGAGTTTGAGCTTAACACATGGCTAAAGGGTTGTGGGATGCTTTGCATGCTAGAATTGGTTTTATACGACTACTCAGATGTGATTACTCAACATCAAGTTCGATTCATACATCAAGTTATAAAACGTTAGAGAAACTCTCATTAGACCGTTCTAAGAAAAATGAATGAAATTAATGGAGGATGAGATGAACACTTTGGACGAGATGGAATCTATAAGGAAGAACGATGTTTGGACACTGGTCGACCTTCGAGAGGACATAGAGCAATAGAGCTAAATGAGTTCTTAAGATGAAGCTCAAGGTTGATGAAAAGTTAAGCATCACAACTTCCTCTCCCCCCCACCTGGCCGCCCCACTGCTGTCCGCACCCTAGCCCTCCACCCCACCTCCCTCCCCTGCCCTTCCACCCCCAACCTCCCGCCCTTCACCCTTCCTCTTCCCCCGCCCTTCCCCCCACCTCCCTCCCCTCCTCAGCCCCCTCTCCCCACAAACTACGACTCTACGATACCGATTGAGCTCCCGTACCTCCACCTTCACCTCCCGCTCCTCCCCCTTCTCCGTCCACCTTCTTCTTCTTCTTCTTCTTCTTCTTCTTCTTCTTCTTCTTCTTCTTCTTCTTCTTCTTCTTCTTCTTCTTCTTCTTCTTCTAAACCCGTTTTTTTTTTGTAAAAAAGAACTCCCCCTAAAAAAGTGATTTGGGATTTAAAAATTGACCGATTTTTCAAAAATCGCCCGTTTCAACTAGGTTTAAATACTGTTTATTTGCAAAACGGTCTTTTATTTGAACCAAACCGGATAGAGTCTGGTTTCTGGTCGAACTGCTGGTCCGGTCCGATTCTGATAACGCAACTCAGAGTTCAGACCTCTCTAGACGTTGATTAGCTTTGGTAGGGTTGTACGAGTCACTCCAATATTTAATTTTTCAAAATACATTTTCCATTTTATTGTTATGGTCATTTTTATACTTTTAATACCATTTTTTGAAAGTTTGCCTCATTTTTTTAAAAAAAGTAATTACATATATTTTATTTTGATTTTTTTAAAATATTTTTCCTTAATTATTCAGTATTTTTTTAACCTTTATATACATAGTATTTTAAAAAAAAATTATATAATTTTTTTATTACGTTATTTTTTATTACTCGTATTTAAGAAAAATAAACAGCTACCAACAATAGACACTCATAAAATCTATTCGATTATCAATTTATCATCCATATTACATTTATTTCAGTATTTTACGTCGAATAACTTAACTCTCTCATCCACGACCAAGCCGTTGACAGGAAGAAAGGAACATAAAACCCGTGTATTTCTTCCTTGCATCGCTGCAGAAGAAGCAGCAAGTTTCAACGCGGCAAACAGCCACAGCCACAATCGCTGGATGGCCTCAGCTGTATCGGAGCGAGCTGAGCTCGCCAAGCACTGCCGCTCCGGCGACTGGTCCAAGGCTATTCGAGTTCTCGACTCACTTCTTTCCCACTCATCACCCTCCATTCAAGATATCTGGTATTTCACTATATCTCCCTCCCTCCCTCCCTCCCTCAGCTTCGTTGCTTGAGTTGAGATTCGAACTTCTAATCGATTCGATTGGTTGTCTGCTACTGATTTTTCGGCTTATTTGCTTCTCGTTTCCAGCAATAGAGCCTTCTGCTACAGTCAATTGGAATTGCATAAGCATGTGATTAAGAACTGCGATTGGGCGCTTCAGCTTGACTCGGCGCTTCTTCCAGCATACATACTCAAAGGTCGAATTCTTTTCCAATTCTTCATATCTCGGCGCTGTTTCAGTGGTTTATTTCTTCTTCCTGAAGATGTAACGGATGGTATTTTGAATCGTCGCGATCTCAAAATGGTGCATTTTACTCCGAGAATACATCTTAATTGATTGAAGCCTAATTTGTTATGCAATGGGTTACAATGATGATGAATATGTCGATGGTGTTTATTATATCTAGTTCCTGGCCTCACTTTTTGAAGATTCTTATACTTAGTATTCCATACTATATGGTGGTTAGATTAATTCCTTGATTCTTAGAGATGAGCAAACTGCTTCTTGTCTGAATTGGATGATTTTGTAAGCGATTGCAATTGTAGCCCGGGAGTATGGTGGAGGCTCAAATAAGTGGAGTGCTAAAGCAAAATAAAATAATAGGTTAATAGTTCTAGGTAAGAATACTTAATTCAAGTATTAAGACGGGGGTATAGCAAAATGAGTTAGCAAATGGATGAGTTAGCTAACTGCTGTTAGTGAAGGAAAAGTGGCAGCTCACTGTTAATGACCCTCTCTTGGGCATTTCCATAGATATATTCTCTAGTCAGTAAAGAAAGATTTCGAGCTAGTGCAAACATAAGCAAAAAGGAAAAAAAATGAACACACAAAAACATTTCGAAGTTCTATTTTCATTACCACAAGGCTTTATGTTTCCGAGACTTATCTGAAGAACAATAGCAGAGCTAGATTCATTATCCCTAAAGAACCCTAACATCCCCAAATTAGCCACAAAATGACTAGTTAGTTTATTAGTTGTTTATTATTAAGCATTTCTCTACTCGGCTTCTTATGAAAACATGTGAAGGTACAAGGATACATAAATTTTCAAACACCTATGGTGTTATACTTGTTGGAGTTGCTAGGATTTAGTTTTGCATGGAATTGTACAGTCTAATAACATTACCAACAATCCCTGACATGTGACATGGCATCTTATGTGTAATTGCAAGAAAAGAACACAGGTCTTTTGACATCTTCTATTGTACACTCCAGATTCTATCCTTAATATTCAAAATGTGAAATTCTGTAAATTTATGATCTTCCATTCTAGGTCGGGCATTTTCTTCTTTGGGAAGAAAAGCTGAAGCAATAACAGTGTGGGAGAAAGGACATGAACATGCACTGAATCAATCTGCTGATCTGAAGCAATTACTTGAACTGGAAGAGCTTCTTACTTATGCAAAGCAAGACAATGGTTACACCTCTGACAACCAAGTGGAATCTGTATCATCTGTCCCTTTGCAGAACTCGGCGCCTCAGGTTGATGATGGACCTAATGAACCTTACTGGAGCTTGAATAGTTTGCGCAACGGCCACATCGAATCAAACGGGATACTAGAAAACAAGTCCAAGCCACATGATAATGTTGATACATTTGGTAGTTTTACTGGCGATATCTGCCAGGCCCAAAACAGAAGGCTTAGCTTCAACATTAACGGGAGTCTTACTGCTCTTGATAAATCAAGTCTAGGAAAGCAGAAGTCAAGTCAGCTGTCTCTATCATTGGATGAATCATCAACTGACAGCAATTCATCTGGTTCATCTGATATTAGCAGCAAGTTGGCTGACAAATCTGTGATAAATACAGAGATTATAGACAAAGGAAAGAGAAGCAAAAAGATATGTGTTACTAAATTATCAAAGAGCAAAGCAATAAGTGTAGATTTTCGGTTATCAAGGGGGATAGCAGAGGTGATATTGCATTTATGTTTTATTTGGTTTCACTATTTCTCCAAATTTTATATCTTCTTACAGTAGAATCAATTCCTATACAGGTTAATGAGGGAAAGTATGCTCACGCGATATCCATCTTTGACCAGGTAAATTAAATTCTGCTGCATGCATCAATATTTGGTAGCGCATCCGAGGAGTTAGATCATTCATAATTTCATATGCTAATATTTTGTCAGAGAGTTTTCATTTTCATTCTTTTTAGCATTTCAAGTGACATGGAACATGAAAATCTTCAACCAATTAATTAGTTCACTGTAAAAAATTTCACTTGCTAATGTATGTGCAGATTTTGCGAGAAGACCCTACTTATCCCGAGGCTTTAATTGGAAGGGGGACGGCTTATGCATTTCAGCGAGAACTTGATGCTGCCATTGCAGATTTCTCAAAGGTATTTTTGATAATTTACTTGAGAGAGTGGGAACGTAATCCTAATGTTCTAATTTCTTCAGGCGATACAATCAAACCCATCAGCCGGTGAGGCGTGGAAAAGAAGAGGTCAAGCAAGGGCTGCTTTAGGAGCATATGTTGAGGTGAGACAGTCTCTTTAAATGCTTGATATTTTTTAGACTTTAATGCATCATGCTGCCCTTTTTCTTGAAATGATACATGTTAGTTTTAAACTGCTAATGTTCTAATTGCTCCTTTATTGCAGGCTATTGCTGACTTGACTAAAGCTTTAGTATTTGAGTCAAATTCTGCTGATATTTTGCACGAAAGAGGTCCAGCCTTGAATTACTTTCAATTACTACTTACTCAGGATATGCTTTACCACTATTGAGATGGAGATACGTTTCCTGGAATTTTGGTGGTCTCTGCTAAGCAGTGTAGTTCTTATAAAAATTTGAAAACACACACTCAATGAATCTAACAGAAAGGAAGAATATAAAGTTTGGCTTGTGTAAACTGTTATTGTAATTTCTGGCATTAAAAAAACGTATTATAATTTCTTAACTAAAACTAATTCCAAAAAGGTTGAGCACTCATGGAGAATAGTTTGGCAAATTAGAAACCTCAAGTTCAAGTTTATTTTGGTTTGACTAGTTTCATGACTATGCATTTGACAATTGAGTCAAAAGAAAGGTAAATGTTTCGGTTAATTGGCGCTCATATTCAAACTTGAGATACTGCCATTTGACCATTTTCCGCTTTGATTCGGAAGGACTAGAAAACATTGAGCATTAGTTTTTCCCGTGGAATTGCTTAGGTTTAGGCTCATTAGGTGGGAAGCTTGATCAGCATGGAATTAAAGTGCATCATAAGGAGCATAAGCCAAACAACGTGATAACCCTCTTGGTTTTGTGTTCTCTGGAGAAAACAGGAATAGGGTCTTCGAGGGTATCACGTATGAGAAGGGAAGATAACATGTCTGTGTTAGACATGCACACCTTTATCAATAATTAGGGAGTCTTCGGGGATATTAAGGTGTTCTTGAAACAATAAATTTAACCTTTCATGGGCCCATGGGTCATGGAACACTTCTTTCGTTGTTCTCTCCCTTCAAGGGTATCACATACAAAATGTTAAGACAACGTATTAGGAAGTTTGTTAGACCTGTACGTCTTTATTTTGGGTGTACATTTGGGATATTCAGGTGTTCTCGGAACAGTTGATTCTTATCTTTTGTGTGGATTGTTCTCTCCCTTCTATGTACATCTGGTGCACCTTTATATTATTTTCTTTTCTAGACTTTTTCGCATAACACATTCAGAGAGAAAGGCACATCTGTTCAAAATGAAATACTTTGCTTTTGTACGTTTCAGGCATTATCAATTTCAAGTTCAAGGATTTTGATGCTGCAGTTCAAGATTTATCTACCTGTCTTGAGCTTGATAAGGACAACAAATCTGCATACACATACTTGGTTCGCTCTGTTTTCCTAACAACTTATTGTTTGTAATAGCTTCTAACTCCTGCAATTCCTTGGCCAAAAAAAAAACTCCTGCAATTCTCAATAAGTTTCTTTCTGTACTTGATATGGCAGTTGTGGTTTTATAGGGTTTGGCTTTATCTTCAATTGGGGAGCATAAAAGGTCCGAAGAGGCGCATAGAAAAGCCATACAACTCGATCAAAATTTCCTTGAAGCATGGGCTCATCTCACTCAGGTACTAATTAAAAACAGATTTTTGCTTTGAAAAATGCATATCAGTCTGCTCTTTCTTGCGTTGATGCACTATAACGCTTCACATCCACAACCAGTAAAATCTAGTAACATGCCCTCTCATTATAGTACAGACCTGATTTTTTGCAGTCGCTGCCTGAAAGAGGGATGAAAATATAAGTTTTCTGATGTATAGATATCACTTTAGTTAAATTTCTGTTGATGCTGACCATTGGAAATTCTCCTCTTACGGAGAAGCAATAGAAAGTTAAGTGTAACCATTTGAATAAGCTCAATTTGAGATACAGCAGTTACAACATATGTGTGTAGATCATGGAGGTTGAGATCACAAATATACATGTCCAAAAGCTAGCACCTTAAATGGTCCTGGTCCTGGTTTTCAGTTCAATGGTCTAAAGCGGGGTGGTACTTGTTACAGATCAGCGTTAGATGTATTTGCTTGAAGGTTGCACTGAAGATTGGTATAAATACAAGAATATGGGCATATGCTGAGTTGGAACTTGTTCAATAATATTATACACTTATTGGATTTCATTGAGTTGGTTATCTTGTATAAGGGTGCTTTTTACTCTACTTTGTTGTCTGTTGCATGAAGTGAATATTTTGTAGGATAAACATGAAACTCCAATTTTGTAGTATCAATATTTCAAGGCCTGAATCTGACTCCTGTTTGTTGTTCCTTTGCTTTATTCATGGAAAACCAACTTATATTCGTGATAATAGCCTATGCTTTTGAAAAAATGTTTAGCGAAAGTTGAACCCTGTATTGTCTTACATTTAGATAACTGCTGCAAAGGTACACACTTTCACCAGTTATAATGTTGTGAAATGACGTGGGTGAGGCATGTGCAAAAAAATTGTATATGCTTGCCAAGTCTAAAGTGGTATATTTATTAAACTTTTAATATTTAGAAAATTAGATCTCTTTTTTCTTTACGTTCAGTTTATTATTGTCGTGTAAAAACTTGTACAATATGTGTTCAACCTCTTAAGTGTGATGCCAAGTAAATCCAAGAATATATGATCAAGTTTTACTTTTTGTAGTACTATCATGAATTGGCAATCCCTGCAAGGGCTAAGGAGTGCCTTGATCGTGTGTTTCAAATTGATAAGAGGTAAGTACTCTATAACCTTTTGTATACATTTCCACGTGGTTTCAGCAGAGAACTAGTGGAATTACGATGCTCACTGCATTGTACTTGTACGTATATTTTTTCTCAGGTATGCAAAAGCCTATTACCTATATGGCCTCCTGCTACATGGAATGGGTGAGCACAGGTATGTTCAATATTCGATAGGCATAAATAAAATGTAATAAGGAGAACCAACCATTGCAAATAGAAGAGCTTGCCAAAGGGAAAAGAAACGGAAAAATGCATTCTCATTGACCACAGATAGATCAGTTGATTAGGCTGAAGGTCTGGCATATCTAGTTCTGCAATAAGTTTTAAGATATATTCCCTACCTAATAATGCCTGCAGTTTGATAAGTTTTGAGTTGCTCCCTAATTCTTTCTAAGACGAATCTAAATTATTAAGCTGAATGGTGG
The DNA here is from genome assembly GCA_946814005.1 of Chamaenerion angustifolium. Lineage (NCBI taxonomy): Eukaryota > Viridiplantae > Streptophyta > Magnoliopsida > Myrtales > Onagraceae > Chamaenerion > Chamaenerion angustifolium. The sequence goes on from OX328272.1 coordinate 22,906,740, forward strand.
CAAAATCGGTCATTAAGTTTGAATCAAAAGTGAAGCTTAGGGATAGGCAAAGGGTGTGTGATTAGATGGCTTGATCTGTGTGTCAGAAATTTGTAAATGGAAATTTTAAGACCCCCACAGTTTACCTGCAAATTGAATAAAATGTGAATATACATATATGTGTGTGTGTGTATATATATATATATACTTTATAGATATATTGCTAATATCTGCAATGTGAAGTTGGATGATAGTTAAGGAGTGTAACTAAGTGTTACGCCAGTGAGGGAGTATTAAATTTTACCACAGATAAGCGTACTCCCTTAGTTTGCCTCCATCAAGTAGGTGATTTTTTCTTAAGTAGCATTCATTACTTTATGTTAGTCACCAATTGTTATCATTGCAGAAAGGCTATCAAGGAACTATCAGTCGGACTGAGCATTGAGAGTTCAAACCTCGAGTGTTTATATCTAAGAGCTTCCTGCTACCATGCCATTGGAGAATATGGGGAAGCGGTATGAGAATTCTGTTCATATTTGGGAAAATTATCCCTTTGTCTCTTACAGTATAGGACATATTTTCTATTTCCCCTTAAAGTAATATCTGTTTAGTTTTCCGTAAATTTATTTCTCCATTTCTTATGTCAACGCTAGCGTAAAATCGTGATATTGATCCCTGCGTTTGTATGCACTAATTGATCCACAAATTACGATTTTGATTTGACTTTAGCTCTTGAAAAATCAGTGGTTTGGGTTTGGACCTAGGGAGGGTCCTGGTCTGGTCTATTCAAGACCTAAGACCAGGTCCCCCATCCTCGATTTTGTTGGGTCTCGAATTGCATCCCCGATCAAATTGAAGTTCTACTGTGCACCAATAGTATTGAGATAATTATTTTCTTATAAAAATTAAAATGACCTATAAGATAACAAGCATGAAAGTGGATTTGGTAGATCACAACATGAAGAATGATTTCATAATATGAAAGTTTAGTCATTAGTTGTCCATTTTAGACAAAAATAAAAGATAGCTAGGGGATTGATGGCAAACATTGAGGGTACATTAAAATGGAATACTATATAAAATGTATTTTGAGGAACAGTAAAAATATGACCCATAGTTTAGGGACAATTTAGCCTTCATATGATATTGCTTTTATGGATGTAAGGGTGCAAATTTTCGCTGTTTCACCTTTATGTGGCCCTCATTTACCATGTGTTATCCAGGTGAAGGACTATGATGCCGCACTTGACGTGGAGCTAGATTCAGTGGATAAGTTCGTGATCCAGTGTTTGGCCTTTTATCAGGTATATTGATCTTTAATATTTTCCATAACAAAATTTCCTCATTTGGCTCCCACTTGAAAAAAAACCCTAATATGCTTCGAAGTAAAGTTCAAAAATCATTCCAGCAACATCCAAAGGAAAACGTTAAGTTAAAAATGGCTGGTTAATTTCTTAGCTTGACCTTGTGTCACTCACTGTGACATGTATTTTTACTGAGTTTACAGTATCTAATTGTGTTTACCTAGACATCTTGCAGGGGGTTTATCTGAAATTGTATAAGTTATGGCTTTGATGTGCTATTTACGTTTTGTTTGGTCAAACAAAAGCACACTGGTCTTTTCTTCAGTTGAGCCTGTTAACCTGCTAGTAGTATGTATCGTTTCTAACATTATAGGACAAATTCTAAATCTTTTTATTTTTTGGGTCCGCTATGAATTTGAACATGTCATTTATAGAATATTACATTCCAAGCAGCTCAAATCTCTCATTTGATATGCATATTTTGATATAATTTTCCTTCCATTGCAGAAGGAGATAGCTTTGTACACTGCTTCAAAAATTAACCGTGAATTTTGCTGGTTTGACATTGATGGAGATATCGATCCCCTCTTCAAGGTAACTTATTGTCTGAGTTAATTAGTATTTATTTGACGCTTCTTGTTATTTGCCTTGCACTACGATTTTATTGGTCCTGCAAGTGTTCATTGGTGGTAATATGGGAAATTTTGTATGTTGTCGAATTTGATTTTACATATTCTTAGTTCAAGTGGTAAATGCTTCAACATGGTCGTAATGTATTACTGTTGGTGTAGTGCATTTCTCATTGCCATGTAATAGCTGGTTTATTATGGGATAAGCAAGAAAAACACTTTGAATTGTTGATTCTCCTCGCTGGAGATGGCTAAGAACCAACTGTTCACTATCTAATGAATATTTGCATTTTATAATTCAGCTGGAGTTATCAGTATTTAATCTTTTCCTATCGTACAGAAACCATTGGATCAAAATTGGCGCTTCATTTTTATTGACATTTGAAATTAGAAGATACTAGTAACTAGATTCTCACAAATTCCCTGTCTATTAAACTCCAATGCCTACTTCAGCTGATTGCAACGCCATTCTTTATTGTAGTGTGTTTATTTTGGTAGTTCAACCTCAAACATAGCAAATCGGATCACAGAGACGTTTGCTATGATTCACTTAGGGATACACTAAAATGGAACCACTGATTTTCCAGTGGTTACACCAGTCATAGTCCCATTATGTATCTCATAATATTAATTCATGGTCATACATTGGGGGAAATGTGTAAAAAAATAAGTGGATCTCTATCATGATAGTTCTGTTCTACACTTTCACTAACATTTTAATATTATCTCGCATCATGGAATTTTAGGAATACTGGTGCAAGAGACTGCATCCCAAGAATGTTTGTGAAAAGGTTTATAGACAGCCTCCATTGCGTGAGTCTCTAAGAAAGGGAAAGCACAAAAGGCAAGAGTTTGTGGCCACCAAACAGAAGACAGCTCTTCTTCTGGCAGCTGATTCAATTGGGGAGAAAATCCAATATGATTGTCCTGGCTTCTTACGTAATAGGCGTCAGGTACACTTCTTAAGTCTTATATGTTTGTTGAAACCTATTGGACAGCATTAGCAACCCTACAATTTAAAGCTGCTTTTACACTTGACCACGGAAAGTTTGACCATATTGGTGGTGGTAAGTTGTAATTTAATGGCTTGTGATCTCAGAAACTTCTTATTGTTGTACATTAACAAGATTTTTGTTAACCATTCTGGTCTAGTCATTGCATTTTCACCCTAACAATTAGTTTAATGTTATCTCTTTCTTTTACATTCTGCTAAGGGTGTACCGTGTAGTCTTTTTGTGTCCAACTGTCCATCTAGCCCATGTATTTATCTCCCGATTGGTCCTATTAATAATTGATGAAATAGAACTTCTGTGGTGGACCAGCACCGCATGGCAGGATTAGCGGCTATAGAAATTGCTCAGAAGGTTTCAAAAGTTTGGCGTGCTCTGCAAGCAGAATGGAGAAATTCTAAAAAGGGCATCCAGAAATCTGGGAAGAGAGCAAGGCGGAGGGAAAGAGTTAATTTGCCTAGTCAAAATAGAGGTGGAGCTGGCTGTAGCACCAGTAGTTCCGCTGAAACTTCTACTTCATATGGCACCATTGAAGATAGAACCTCATGTCGTGCAATGTCGTGGCAAGATATTTATTCAGTTGCCGTGAGGTGGCGTCAAATTTCTGAACCTTGCGATCCGGTTGTGTGGGTTAACAAGTTGAGGTATGTCTTCCTTAACCCCCTCTCCTGATTATGCTTTTGAAGCGGTACTCCAGTCCACCACTTCAGTGGATACTGAACTTTATATTTTGTGATGTGATCCTCAAGGGCAAGTGTGTTTGCTTGTTCTGATTTACGGGTTTAGATGTTGGAGTATAAAAAACGGGCTTCCTTTTATTTTATTTATTGGGCCATAAAAAAGCTGGTTCTTTAAGTTTTTCCAATCCCCAACATACTTACCCTTGAAGGACTAAATTCGTGATCATTTACAGTGATCAGCTGTTACGGTATGTGAGTTTATTGTTTTTGAATGATAATGAAGATTTCAGAGCTCTTTTGAGTCCTATAATGGCGTCACAATATTATCTGATAAGAATAATTTCTAAAGCTATGGGTTTTATATACACGATTTCTTTGTGTAAACCAGCGAGGAGTTCAATTCTGGATTCGGATCGCATACACCCATGATTCTTGGACAAGCAAAAGTTGTTCGCTACTACCCCAATTATGAAAGGTAAATGGCTTAGCTAGATCATACTGAATTTGTGTAAACTGCTTCCTTAAGGCCCCACACCTACCCAAGCAAAGCATTGAAGCCAATAACGTCTTTGCTGTGTACAATGGATTACTAAGGTGGTTCATGGAGGCCTTTTCCTAGTTCATTTTCTGCAAATGAAGCTTAGAAAATGGTCATGATGCAGGACATTAAATGTTGCCAAGGCAGTCATCAAGGAGAGGTCATATGTACACAACAGAACAGATGGCTTTATCAATTTATCTAAAGAAGGAAAACTGCAGGAGGTATGTTTTCATGTAATCTTCCTGATCCTTCTTTGAATGCCAAGAGTTTATATCCCATTTTTGTTAAGGATAGAGTTTGAGAATAAGAAAGTAGGTTAAACAAAAAGTGGGTGTTCTATCCCAGAATGTCCAAGGCCAGAGTGGAACTTACTGATACATAAATGAGAGGTGTTCCACCAGCAATTATCATAAATAGTGGGTTGGATTAGCACACTAAGGCCGACACACATGAAATTTGAAACGAATGATTTGGTCAGAGTATATCCATTATGGCCTTCAAGACATGCAGAGGTTCTTGACTCTTCCCTCCTTGCCCTGGAACTGGCAATTAACTTTTTCTTATATATATATATCGTCAGGAAGTTTAAACCACTGATAGAGACACATAGAACACGTGAGTTTCTAGATATCTACTTGTGAATTCTTAGATTCTTTTCTAATAATAGATGCTAGGAGAATCTTTGGTTAGTTTCACCCAGTACTGTTAATGAGTTGAGCAGAACTGTTCACACATTCCAGTTGTTAAGCTACAGACAATGTGGAATAATCAGTAGTCGGCTGAGGCTGATGTTGATCAAACCACATGCAGATCGAAAAGGCAAGTTCTTGTGAGGATCTTTACAATGCTGTGGGCGAGGATTTCTGGTTGGCTACATGGTGCAACAGTAGTGCATCTGAGGGGTAATTTCTCAAAATTTAAGCACATTGTTTAACTTATGGGATCGAACGAGGATCTAAGTTTATTGTTGTGCGTTGTCAGGAAACAACTTGAGGGTACAAGAATCACTTTGCTGAAAATGTAAACATCTTTTAGAATTCTTGACATGACTTATTTACTTGGATTACTTTTGCCTATTCTATTCTTTACTTTTACTTATTTAAGTAATAAAATGTTCGTAGGGAAGAAAAGGGATTTGACTTTGGAATACGAACACCTTGCACCTCGTCCAGATGGAACGACTTCAATGTGGAAATGCAAACTGCATGGGAAGTACGTAAAGTCTAGATAGACGCTCAGCATTATTTGCTTCTGCCCTACTATTAAATTATTTTGACAATGTTTGCAGAATGTATGCAATGCCTACTGTGGAGAGACGTACGGTTGTTCTGATTTTGAAATGCTCGAGAACGTGAGAGATGCAATCTTAAGGCTGACCTATTACTGGTATTGTGTCTGTCTACCTATCTGTCTAATCTAGTAAATACTCTTTTTTATGATAGATTAGACTGGAATGGACTAGGATGTTGACTTATTTAATTTGTAATAAATGTAAATCTAGGTACAACTTGATGCCACTGTCAAGGGGGACCGCAGTAATTGGGTTTGTGGTTCTGCAAGGGCTGCTGCTTGCTGCGAATATGGAGTTGGTTGAGAGCATCCCAAAGGGTATACAGGTGGACTGGGTGGCAATTCTGAATTTCGATCCAGAATCCTTTGTGGGATCAGTGAAGAGTTGGCTATACCCTTCTCTCAGAATGATGACAACTTCGTCTTGGAAAGACTATCCAGATGTCCTCTCCACTCTCTCCTCAACTGGATCGGTCGTTGCTGCTTTAAGCCATTATAACGACGATGACGATTAGCAGCAGCAAACACCAGACATTTCCCTCCCACCACCATCCCTCAGGTAATGAAATGAATGGACTTGCTTCCATCATAATGATTTGCTCTTCATAGACTGACAGTTATATATTTTGTGGCAAGATGAGTGCTTCATTTCACTTTTTTTTGCTCAAAATCATTTTGGTTGATGCAGATGTATTCCGTTAAGACGGATAGCGCTACGATAAAGAGAAACTGTCCTGTTGATCCTGTTTGGTCGGGGTTGTCCCTATTGATCTGTGCAACTTATACTAACACTACAATGTTATGCTTTTTTTTTCCGAAAGAATAAACCTGTAATTTGTGAAACTCCGCCTTCTATATAATCCTCCTTGATCCCTAATATTGTTTCATCAGATCGATCGTCTCTTTCTTGTAGCAACATGATGGGCCGGTCAATCTTAACCATGTTCTTTTCATGATATTGGCTACGCTGCACTATTTAATTAATATACTAACTATACAACGAACCCTAAACCAGAGTTTCTAGGTCATACAAATCCCAACTCAACACTTGAATCTCAATATTCTACGAGTCGCTTCATAAACTGTACAAATTAAGGGGGAAAGGAAAATCTGGGTGGGTTGAAAATACGGTGAAAACCGAAACGAACCTAAAAAACTGGTTTGTACGGTTCAGTTTAGGGTTGGATTTTTTGACAGTTCGATCTATGAATCTAAAAGATCATGGGGGTCGAATCGACCGTTAATATGTATATAATTTTATATATTATATTAATATAGTTAATCAATGAATATAAACTAATAATAGTTTAATTATTCAATAGTTGCTTAATTAGTTTAGTAGATATTTATGTAAATTGTTTTTTTTTGGCCAATAAATCATTTCCTTAATCATAATAAGAATCCTTACAATCCGTTACACATAAAGACATTAATGAACTAGGGTGCCTTTTGGCCAAAAAAAAACTAGGGTGCCTTGTCGCCCAATCGCTTGGACAAGATCTCCGTTTAGATTCCGTTGCTACCCAATGGGCACACTGGTTCTCAGATCGTCTGACAAAGTGTCATTGAACCTGAGGAATTTGCTTAGCCAACTCGATGATATCCGTGAGGATATTCCGTAGTTCCCAATCCTTCCTCGCGTCCCCTCCCTGAATAAGGTTGATTATATGTTGTGCATCCGACTCAATGATTACCTCGGCCCATGCGCATCGAATAGCCAATTCCGTTGCTTGAAGGATCGCCTTAGCTTCAAGTGTTTTTGCACTCGTGATGTTGCACGTTGAGGTCCAACCTGCAATGATCGAGCCCGTCCAATCCCGCACCACTACCCCCGTTCCACCCTTGTGTGTGTTGTGATCCCACGCCGTATCACAATTGAGCTTCACTACTCCTTGGTTCGGTTTGCGTCATGCCTGGTCCTGCACACCTTGCGACCTGTTTGGTGGTCTCTCAACTTACCCCATCGCTTGCCATGTCTCCTCGGCCAAGGCTGTGGCGACGCCGACTGTTGCCTTCATCCTCGGGCTCTCCTCCGCGTGGACGGCCTGACATCGTTCCTTCCACACTTCCCACACGACGGTCTCCCCTAGGAGCTTCTATTTCCTCCCCACCTCGCCTCCATGCATGCCCATTTTCTGCATGAGTCGCGCCCATCAGGTCCATTCGGTGCCCCCACACTGGTCTAGGCGTAGACCCATGGCCCCGAACCAGACTCGCCATGCCCATTGGCACCCCAAAACCACATGGTTTACAGTTTCCATTTCATCACAAAAATTACATGACGGGTCTATTTGGATACCCCGCCTAACTAACTCAGCTTTTACAGGCAAAGCATTATGTAAGGCCCTCCATAAAAAATGTTGTACCTTCGGGATAGATTGACTTTGCCATAGGTCGTGCCACCGTCTCTCGTTCGGTCTCGTCTGACCTTCGGTCCCTTGCATCACCGCTTGCTGCCTCAACTCCCTTAGCCTCCGATAGACTAGGCTCGGTCTAGCCACCCCATCGGCGGATGTTGGCCAGACCAACTGGTCCTCGTGTGGTCATCGCTAATATGGATCGCGGTGATAACCTGCACATCTAGTTCGGTGAGCTGGTGTTGGATCTCGGTCAGATCCCATTTCCTTCGGCTTTTATCGATCAGGTGACTCACTCGGACCTCCTCGCCTGCCGTACCCTCGGATGCGCTACCTACTCGGTTATTTGGCCGCCCTAGCACCCACAAGTCCTGCAGGGCTCGAATTCGATCTCCCGTTCCCACTTGCCACACCCTCCTATTTGAGTATGTCTCAACCCAAAATTATACTTGACCACGCCCATGATGGTCGGGCTCCGACCGTGGCCTCCATCAGATCTCCTCTCGGATAGTAGAACCCCTTAAGAACTCTCGCCCACATCGACTCCCCATCATTTTGCAACCTCCACGCCGTCTTAGTTAACATCGCTTTATTGAAATCCGTCATATCCCTAAATCCCATGCCGTCCATGTCTTTAGGATGGGTAAGCTGGCCCCATCGAACCTGTTAGGTTATAAGTGTGTCACACACTTATGTTTAGGGATCAGTTCGTAATTATTGTTGCTTGTGTGTCAAGTCTCAATTGTCTTAGTTTCAGGGACTATGTTGCAAATACTGTCCTTGCGTCTGTTGCCTTTTTCCTATATATGTCTACAGTGTAAGAGACAAATATCAAGCAATTATCAGAGAATATCCGTAGTGTTTCTATTCTTCATTATCTCCTAATATCCAACCAGATCCTTCTTCTTCTTCGTTTCTATCCCTAATATTCAACCAGATCCATAAACATCAACATGGTATCAGAGCTAAATCGAGCCTGAATCACTACCCAAACCTGTTTCTTATTTTGATTCCATGGAAGAAACATCACCTGCCTTCGCCAACAAGAAAGTAGGTCAGCTACTTGGCGAAGAGAACTTCCAGTCATGGAAGCAGCAGGTATTGCTGTCTGTTCGAGGTTACAACCTTGAAAATCACCTCCACGGAATGAACATTCCTCAGTTCCTGGAGGATGAGATAGGAGCTGCCATCCCAAACCCTGCTTATGCGAAATTTCTTCAGCAAGACAACTCCTTGGCTTCATGGCTCCTAGCATCGGTTTCAACTCAGGTCAGTAGAGGGTTAATAGGTTGCATGACAGCTGCTGCCATATGGCAAAAGTTTCACCGTGATTTTTCATCATCCTCTACCACTAGGATTACGCATCTTTATGATAGGCTTAAAGTTAGGAAGCATGTCCATCAATCCATGCGTGACTATCTCACTGAGATACAAACCACTTGTGATAGTCTAGCTAGCTGTGGTCACCCAATAGAGGAAATGCAACAGATTTCTATTGTCTTAAATGGTGTTAAGGGTCAGTATGACAACGCGATAGCTGTTATTCATGCTAGTCAGAACCTGTATACCATTGCCTCTGTGAGCTCTGTTCTGCTTGATGCTGAGTCTAGGCAGTCTGACTTGTTGTTTGATGCAAATGCTAGTGTTAATGTTGCTGCTGCTAAGATCCCTAATCCTATTAAACCTGTCATGGCTTATGAAGAGAGTAGTTCAGGGATTAAGGATAGTGTGTCTGTGAACCCCACTAATACTGGTCTTCTACCCACACCTCAGTATCATCCCACACCTCAGAACACACCTTAGAACCACTCTTCCCCATTTGGCCCTCCTCCTTTTGGCAATCAGCAGTCTGGTAGGGGTAGGGGTCGTGGTCGTGGTTTTGGTAATAACCGACTACAATGTCAGTTATGTGGGAAGTTTGGGCACCTTGTGCACAGATGCTTCAACCGCTTCAATGTGCATTTCACTGGGGTCACAGACCCACAGTCCACATCCTCAGCACCCTCTGCCAACCTTGCATTCTATGACTATGAATCTGATCCATTTCAGCAACCATCATCACCATAATCTCACTACCCACAACCTCAGATGAACAAATCCCAAGTCCAACCTCAATCTGCTCAGACTAATACCATATCCCTTCCCACTGCTCAGACTCCCTCAATGTTGCAATACTCCCCATATCCTTCCCCTGTACCACCCATCTATCCATATGTGATGGCCCCTCCCTGCTTTGTTAATTCAACTCAACCATACTCTGCTCTTCTTAACCCACAGCTCCCCACAACCACTGCTTCACCTCAGCCTCCAACCCAGACAACCTTCCAGGCAAACCTGGCCAGTGGCTCAAACACAACTTCACCTGATGGAGGCTGGTTCCCTGACTCTGGAGCCATGAACCACCTGACCAATGCTCAGCCTGCTCCGCAAATGACATCACCATACTCTGGTCCAAGTAAGGTTCTAGTTGGTAATGGTTCTTCACTTAAGATTTCTACAATTGGTTCTTCATTATTACCTTCTTCTGGAAAACAACTTGTTCTTAATAACATGCTTTACACACCTGCTGTTACTAAAAATCTTCTTTCTGTATCTCAGTTTTCAAAGGATAACCATGTTTATTTTGAGTTCCATGCGACACATTGCTCTCAAGGGATTCCATCTCCAACAGTGTGCTGCTCAAGGGTTTTGAATCAGGAGGTCTTTATCGTCTTGATTTATCTAGTTTTCAGTCTAGCACTAATAAGTTAGTCGAGTTTGCTGATGTCTGTCCAGATCAATGTCTGTGTCTTCAAACTGAATTCCAGTAATTTTGTAATAATGCAGTTTTACCTGCTGAAACTTCAACCTTTCACGTTAATGATAATGTAAATTCTCAGTTTATGATTAGTCCTGTTTTTTCTGCATATACTTCTGATATTTCTGATGACAGTTCCTCTACTGCTTGCTTTAACAATCAATCTACCACTGTTTTACCTGATTTTGAGTTTAGTTGTTTTCTCTCCACACTTAAGAGCACTGGATCCTCTAATCTGTGGCATATGCGATTGGGCCACCCCTTTAAGAACATCCTTGTGAATTTCCTTAGACTTCAAAATCTACCTACTAATAATGTTTCTTCTGAGTGTGCTGCATGTGCAGTTGGCAAAAGCAAGTCACAACCCTAACCTTCCTAAGACACCATCTACTCTCACCCTCTGGAACTTGTTCAGGTAGATCTATGGGGTCCTGCCCCTTTCTCCTCTAGCAATAGTAATTATTATTTAAGTATTGTTGATGCCTTCAGTCGTTATACCTGGATTTACTTCTTACATCGCAAATCTGATGCTGCTAAGGTATTTTGTGAGTTTCATTTGCTAGCAGAAAAACAACTTGGAACCAAACTTAAGGCTGTGCAATCAGATGGTGGAGGTGAGTTTCATTTCCTTACTGCATACCTTTCTCAATTTGGCATAGTTCATAGGGTGACTTGTCCATACTCAAGTCAACAAAATGGTATGGTGGAGCGTAAGCACCGCCATATTGTTGAACTTGGCCTTACCCTCCTTGCCCAATCATCTGTCCCTCTCCACTACTGGACAGATGCCTTCTTCACTGCTATTTTCCTCATTAACAGACTACCTTCCAAAACTCTGAATAATTGTTCTCCTCATGAACTTATTTTTCAATCCAAACCAGACTACTCTTTTCTAAGAGTATTTGGATGTCTGTGCTTTCCACACCTGAGACCATATCAGTCTCACAAGTTATCCTGCAGGTCAGAACCCTGTGTCTTCCTTGGGTTCTGCTCTGATCATCATGGATACATGTGTCTCTCTTTGTATGGAAGAGTCTATGTCTCTCGAAATTTTGTTTTTCATGAAACAACATTTCCCTTTGGTGATACCACATGTCCTTTCTATGCATCTCACACTCCCAAAGTCTCCACTCCTTCGAAACCCTTCTTCATTCCTTGTGATCCTTTCTTTCAACACCCAACATCTGTTCCTTCTACTGTCTCTCACTCGTCTGGTCCTCCTGCTCATGCTCACACATCAGGTGAGTCCAGTCTTCCATCCACCACACCCACTCAATCCCAAGTCACACCCCCTACTCAGGTACCAGTCCCTACTATACCAGTTTCAGCTCCAGACCTGTCCTCACCCACTGATGTCTGCAGGTATGTTCCTTCTGGTTCCACTCTTGTTCCCCTTATTTCCTCTGGTCCAGTCTCATCCACTCTACCACCTGCACACTCTGATAAGTCCTTCCCAGCTTCACCACCAGCTCAACCCTCCTCCTCATCTCATCCTTCTCGTCCCAAATCCTCTACCAATGTGCATCCAATGCAAACGAGATCAAAAACCTCTCTTCAAGGGCTCACTATGTCTCTTGCCCTGTCTGATGATCTCACAAACTCTGAGCCTCACACCATTCATGAGGCACTTCAATCTCCTAACTGGCTCCAGGCTGTTCGGGAGGAGCTTACAGTTCTTTCTACAAATAACACATGAAGCCTTGTTCCTCTACCTACAGGGAGAATCCCAATAGGATGCAAGTGGATCTTTCGCATAAAAAGAAATGCTGAAGGGGCAGTTGTCGGGTACAAGGCTCGCCTTGTTGCCAAAGGCTTTTCACAAAAACTAGGTTTTGACTTTCAGGAAACCTTTAGTCCGGTTAAAAAGTCAGCAACTGTTCTCATAGTTTTATCATTGGCCCTAACTCATAAATGGTGTATCAGACAGGTCGATATCAACAATGCTTTTCTTCACGGAGATCTTCATGAGGAGGTATTCATGATGCAGCCTCCAGGTTTTGAAATTCAGTCCTCTTCACCTAATCTGGTATGTAAACTTCAAAAGGCTCTATACGGTCTTAAGCAAGCTCCCAGAGCTTGGTTTGAAAAGCTCAAGTTCTTCCTTCTAAATTCTCTTGGCTTTAATGTTTCTACATCTGACAGTTGCTTATTTATCAAATCCACCTCAGATTCCTTTGTGCTTTTACTTGTTTATGTTGATGATATAATTATAACTGGTACCTCTGCATCTCTTGTCTCTAATATTGTTGATTCCATTAATGCACAGTTTCAACTCAAGGATCTAGGCAACCTAAACTACTTCCTTGACATGGAAGTAGTTTCTAGAGATGACTTCATTCTTCTTAACCAGAAGAAATATATTCAGGATCTTCTAGACAAGGTAGGCCTCAATGACCAAACCAGCTTTCCCACTCCGATGACAGGTACGTGTCTGAACAGATCAGGTATGAACACTTGTGATGATTCCTTTCATGATGAGACACTTTACAGAAGCACAATAGGTGCTCTTCAGCATGTCTGTGTCACGAGACCAGACATTCACTTTGTTGTTAACAAGCTTAGTCAGTTCATGCAAGCTCCTAACAACAGTAATTGGAAAGGTGTTATTCACGTTCTAAGATACCTCAAGGGTACTGTAAACACCTGATTTTGGCTCGGGATCAAAATACCGTATGCGAGGAATCGAGATTTGAAAAATATATATAGTATATATATATTTGAAATCTAAAAAAAAAAAAAAAAACAATTTTTTTTTTAGAATATGAAAAAATTTAAAAAATAATAAAAAATTCCAATGGTGGAAAATTGCCCATTTTCCACCGATTTTATTTTTTTATTATAAAAAAAAAACGTTTTTTTTATATTATTAAAATAAAAAAAATTAATAAAATAAGCTTTTATTCTTCTATAAATTGAAGAAGAATTGAGAAGATTAGGGAGGTTTCAAGGCTACGGTGGTGAGCTTCAAAGAAAGAAAGAATGAGAGGAAAAAAAAGAGAGAAAAAGAAAATAGAAAAAAAGAGTGAAAAATACCGATAATTATCGGACTCGGTTCCTCGTACGGTATTTTAGCCTCCCATGAGTTAGGTATATTTCTCTGATCTTCAATATCATATTTTGTATTTTCTAAATGTGAAATAAAATTGAGAGTTTATATACATATATTATCTATTTATGTATAATATATATTTATATTATGTTTATACTATATATATCTATATGTATAATATATATTTATATTATGTTTATGTATTACTATATATATATCTATATGTATAATATATATTTATATTATGTTTATGTATTACTATATATATATCTATATGTATAATATATATTTATATTATTTTTATGTATTACTATATATATCTATATGTATAATATATATTTATATTATTTTTATGTTATCTATTTATCTATATGTATAATATCTATTTATATTATGTCTATGTAATACTATATATATATATTATGTATTATATATAATATATGTATATGTGAAAAAAACAAATTTCAAAATTAACTTAGGTCATTCCCAAACTTTAATGAAGGTTACAACTCGGTCCTTGGACTCTCGGGTCATTTCTGGGACGTTATCGAGTGTTATAAACCAAACCGGAAAGGTTTTGGGCCATTTGTGCAAATTGTTTTTCTTAATTCAACTCTTTAAAAAAAATACATTTTGATTTCTAAACTTTTCTAGACATTCCATGATTTCTAAAAATGTTACAAATAAGTCTAGAATAATTTTCGGGTTATTTTTAGAATTTTACCAAGTATTACAAATAAATCTAGAATAGTTTAGGGTCAATTCTGTAATTTTAAAAATATTTTCAGTTCAATTATATTTTTTTTCGAAAATTACAATTTTGATTCCTAAAATTTTCTGGACATTCCATGACTTTTAAAAATGATACAAATAAGTCTAGAATAATTTTCGGGTTATTTTAGAACTTTACCAAGTGTTACAAATAATTCCAGAATAGTTTAGGGTCATTTCTGCAATTTTCGAAAATATTTGTCCAATTCAGCTCAATTTTTTATAAATTGCATTTTGGTCCCTATATTTTTTTGGATATCCCATAACTTCTCAAAATGGGACAAATTAGTCCAAATAGCTTAATATTTTCAAAAATTATTCGTGCATGTTTTGACACGTTTAAAATGGCTCGAGAGTTAAACCTTTTTTTTCGAGCACGATTAACTTTAGTTCTCTCTTGTTTATTTGAAATAAAAAAAAATTGTTTGTACATGGTTTGTTTAATTTAAAGAAAATGCATGTAGTTATTTTTTGGCCAAGCATGATTAAAACGGGCAATTCGGGCAAAATTGAAAAAAAAAATTCAAAAGCAAATTAAAGTACCGAAAGGGCGGATTATAAGCTCGCGAGCTTTTAAGACGTAATCAAACCCCCGAACTCGATTCTCTGGACGTAGACCTTTTTAAGCCCTAGGATGTTAACTCCATGTACCCTAGGCAATTTTAGGATTCCGATTAGCCTTCAATTAATCGATGGCGACTCTTTCAAATTTTTTCGGTCCGGTTGATGACCCCGCTCGACTGGACCCTTCACTCGCCAAGACCCGACATTTTCAAAAACGAAATAAAAAAATATTTTTCCATATATAAATATATATTATACATAAACATAATATAAATATATAATATACACATATATATATATATATATATATTAACAAGTATATTATACATAAATAGATAATATATGTATATAAACTCTCAATTTTATTTCACATTTAGAAAATACAAAATATGATATTGAAGATGAGAGAAATATACCTAACTCATGGGAGACTAAAATACTGTACGAGGAACCGAGTCCGATAATTATCGGTATTTTTCACTCTTTTTTTCTATTTTCTTTTTCTCTCTTTTTTTTCCTCTCATTCTTTATTTCTTTGAAGCTCACCACCGTAGCCTTGAAACCTCCCTAATCTTCTCAATTCTTCCTCAATTTATAGAAGAATAAAAGCTTATTTTATTAATTTTTTTTTATTTTAATAATATAAAAAAAACGTTTTTTTTTATAATAAAAAAATAAAATCGGTGGAAAAGGGGCAATTTTCCACCATTGGAATTTTTTATTATTTTTAAAATTTTTTCATATTCTAAAAAAAAATTGTTTTTTTTTTTTTTAGATTTCAAATATATATATGTATATATATATATACTATATATATTTTTCAAATCTCGATTTCTCGCATACGGTATTTTGATCCCGAGCCAAAATCAGGTGTTTACAGTACCCTTGAGGTATCTTAGAACGTGAATAACACCTTTCCAATTGCTGTTGTTAGGAGCTTGCATGAACTGACTAAGCTTGTTAACAGCAAAGTGAATGTCTGGTCTCGTGACACAGACATGCTGAAGAGCACCTATTGTGCTTCTGTAAAGTGTCTCATCATGAAAGGAATTATCACAAGTGTTCATACCTGATCTGTTCAGACACGTACCTGTCATCGGAGTGGGGAAGCTGGTTTGGTCATTGAGGCCTACCTTGTCTAGAAGATCCTGAATGTATTTCTTCTGGTTAAGAAGAATGAAGTCATCTCTAGAAACTACTTCCATGTCAAGGAAGTAGTTTAGGTTGCCTAGATCCTTGAGTTGAAACTGTGCATTAATGGAATCAACAATATTAGAGACAAGAGATGCAGAGGTACCAGTTATAATTATATCATCAACATAAACAAGTAAAAGCACAAAGGAATCTGAGGTGGATTTGATAAATAAGCAACTGTCAGATGTAGAAACATTAAAGCCAAGAGAATTTAGAAGGAAGATCTTGAGCTTTTCAAACCAAGCTCTGGGAGCTTGCTTAAGACCGTATAGAGCCTTTTGAAGTTTACATACCAGATTAGGTGAAGAGGACTGAATTTCAAAACCTGGAGGCTGCATCATGAATACCTCCTCATGAAGATCTCCGTGAAGAAAAATTCAAGGACATTGTTGTTTCCTCCCCTCGCCGTTTCATTCCCAGGTCCGCCACAAGTGATCTAACCCGATGACGTTGATACTCACGGGGGCTTATCATGCTTATTTTCAACTGGTATCACCATTGAAGCTCTGATTGATGAAGCTCCCTCATGCCTTTTGATCATCCACTCGTTAGTGGGGCACCCTTGCCGAATCTGAGTCTATTCATTACAGAGAAGGATCTGTTGGCTCACACGACATTGCAATTTGGAATACAAAATCAAGCAGATACCAAATTGTATCAATTCCTGAATGCAGTGAGTTAGGAGTATGATCAGGAAAAACGAGATCTACTCCGAGAAAAATCCGTTACCTGATGAAGAATCAACTTATGCAACTATCCGATCAAGGAAGGGACCAGAGATAAGTAATAGGTACCGCAGCAAGGAGGGACACCGATGTTCATCATCATAATTGAGTCCGTCTTCTATGTTGCGCCTCGCTTAGAGAAAGTGGCAATCATAGTCAAATCGACCCACGCCACCAGACCACATTCGACCACCGGAAAAAGGATGGTTGTTTTACAAAGTAAAGGAGATGAGAAAAACAATTCTCTTTCGTTTGATCGAGCTAAAGCATAGGCGACTTAAATAGAGATGAAAAGACGTTATTGTTGACACGGCGAAGACGCCATCAAGATATCATTGTTGACACGGGACAGCCGCCGTTGTTGACCCCTGCAGAAGAGTCGCCATTGTTGACACGGGGAAGACACCGTTGTTGACTCCTGCATAAGAGTCACCATTGTTGACACGGGACATACGCCGTTGTTGACTCCTGCATAGGAGATGTCATTGTTGACGCTCGTCGTTATTCACAACAGGGGAGACGTCGTTGTCGATGCAGAGAGATGCCATTGTTGGCAGCGTCGATCGGAAAGGCTTGAAATGTAGCCACTACGGAAAGTTCGTCACAGCAAGGCGAAGTACTTCCAACTGATCGGATTCCCTGAAGGGTGGAGAAACTCATGGAGGGACAACAACAATGACGCCAGCAACGTCATCACCACAGAGATGAAAGCTGTGAAGAAGAGAAGCAGACCAACAATCACCTTGTGTTCTTATTTGCGTCTTTGCGTTAATTGGCAATGCTCGTACCCATGAGTAAAATTTCTCCGGGAAACAAAAAACTGCCAATGGAGATCAAAATCAAAGAGGTTTCAACCTATTGTTGTACAATCGAAGAATTAGACAGTCAACCATGACTCGCTTATATAAAAAGATATTTGGCATACGGTGTTCCCAGAGAACGCCACAAGAAAATGTCTGAATGGTCATGTGAGGAATGACTTGCAATTAATTACCCAGTGGCCCGACTATACCCATTTGAGATGCATGAATGCTAAAGAAGCTGAACATCTAATGGAAGAAATTCATGAAGGTTGTTGCGGCCCACACATGAACGTGCAAGACTTGGGTACTTTTGGTTCACCATGACGTCTGACTGTATAAATCATGCCCAACAATATCACATCTGTCAAGTGTACGCGGACCAAATCCACGCGTCATTGCACGAGCTCTATTCCGGGACTTCCCCACAGGCTTTCTCAATGTGGGGCATCGATGTAATCAACAAGATTTTCCCAAAGGCGTCCAATGGTTATCGATTCATATTGCATTGATTACAATCGATTACTTCATTAGGAGTAGAGGTTATTATCCTGGCGTCAATAACGACAAATGCCATTGAATTTTTCATCAGCAAGGACATCATCGTGTGTCATGGGATGCCGAAGTCAATCATCACCGGCAATGCCAGAAATCTAAATTGGTCGATGAGTTGTGGTGAAGTATAAAAATGCATCTCAATATCATCCACAAATGAATGACGCAGTGGAAGCAACAATTAAAGGACTGGCATGATAAGCTGCTTTGGGCACTTATGACATACGTGACCTCAATACAAGCACCAACAGGAGCAACCCCATTCTCCCTTGTTTACGGGATCGAAGTTGTGTTGCCCTTTGAAGTAGAATTCCTGTCAGCTAGGATCGTCGCAGAGGCAGAGAAGGACAAGTCAGAGTAGGCGAAATGCAGATACGTGCAATTGAACCTCATGACAAAAGGCGGCTCATCGCGCAGTGCCACAGGCATTTGTACCAGCAACGCATGGCTCGTGCATTTAACAGGAAAGTCAGTCCAAGAGGATTACAAGCAGGCAATTTAATTCTAAAAAAAAAATAATATTCTTAGAGTCAATCAGTCAATCCAGACTCTCGGGGCAACTTTGTGCCTAAATATGAGTCTTATGTCGCCAAAGAGACTTTCAGCAGAGGAGCCATGATCGTCACCGACATGGACAATCAAGAACTCTCTAGTCCAATCAATATGGACGCAGTCAGAAAATACTATCCTTAAAGAGTTCGTAACCATAAAGCGAACCTCCAAAAGTGAGAGAAAATTCCTGCTAAATCGAAAACCCGAAAGGGCGGTTTAGGCAAAATTTAGGGAAGAGGGGCATGATTGAAAATCCCCAAAAGGACAATCATGGCAAAAGGAGAGGAATCAAATCCCTGCTAGGTTGAAAACCCGAAAGGGCAATCTAGGCAAAACATTAAGGGAACCGAGAGGTGCGGTAAAAAAAAATACCGTAGCAAAATGATAGAAAAGTGAGAGAAAATTCCCGCTAAATCAAAAACCCAAAAGGGCGGTTTAGGCAAAATTTAGGGAAGAGGGGCATGATTGAAAATCATCAAAAGGACAATCATGGCAAATGGAGAGGATTCAAATTCCTGCTAGGTTGAAAACCCGAAAGGCCCACATAGGCAAAAATGAAGGGAACCCAGAGGTGCGGTAAAAAAAAATACCGTAGCAAAATGATTGAAAAACGAGAGATAAAAAAAATATCCTTCAAGTCAATCAAGACTTTCGGGGCAAGTTTGTACCTAATTGTGAAGGGGTTTATGTCATCAAGAGATTTTCAGTGGGGGAGCCATGATCATCACTGACATGGACAACAGAGATCTCCCCAATCCAATCAATGTGGATGCAGGAAAAAAAAACTCGTAATCAGAAAGTGAGCCTCCAAAAAATGAGAGAAATTCTCGCTAAATCGAAAACCTGAAAGGGCGGTTTAGGCAAAATTTAGGGAAGAGGGGCATGATTAAAAATCCCTAAAAAGGGCGATCATGGCAAAAGGAAAGGAATCAAATCCCATCTAGGTTGAAAACCCAAAAGGGCGACCTAGGCAAAAATTAAGGGAATCGAGAGGTGCGGTAAAAAAGAATCGTAGCAAAAGGAAAGAAAATTAAGAGATAAAAAAAATAAATAAAAAAAAGCTCAAAAGTGGACGACAATGTTTCCCACAGTAGCAATAAAAAGAAATTGTGATCTGCATTAATTTGAGCTGCCTCGACAACTTGCATGGATACACCTTGTGAACATAGCATGAATAACTTTAGGGAACTCCATCAGAGAGGAATCCAAAGTCGATTAATGAGAAAATAGTCTGAGAAGTCCGCACAAGCAGTCAGACATCTCGAGAAGGGTTTTTACCTCCAAAATGAATTACAAGCGGAGTCTTTAGGTGCTCAACCTCCGCAAGTCATCCCCAACGATCAGAACCTGTAGATGTCCAGCTTCTGAAAGTTACAAGCCGACGAACGGGGCCTTGAGATGCTCAACCTCCGCGAGTCATCATCAACGATCAGAACCTGTAGATGTCCAGCTTCTGAAAGTTACAAGCCGACGAACGGGGATTTGAGATGCTCAACCTCCGTGAGTCATCATCGATGACCAGGACCTGTAGTTATCCAGCTTCTGGGAGAAAAAAAACACGATGAGTGGAGCCTTTAGGTGCTCAACCTCCGCAAGTCATCCCCAACGATCAGAACATGTAGATGTCCAGCTTCTGAAAGTTACAAGCCGACGAACAGGGCCTTGAGGTGCTCAACCCCCGTAAGTCACCCACAACAAAGCTTCTGGAGAAAAAAATGGCGAGCGGAGCTTTTAGGTTTCAGCCTTCGCAAGTCATCATCGACGACCAGAACCTGTAGTTATCCTGCTTCTTGGAGTCACAAAAAAAAAAAGAGCGAAGCCTTTAGGTGTTCAGCCTTCGCAAATCATCATCGATGACCAAGACCTGTAGTTATCCAGCTTCTTGGAGTCACAAAAAAAAAAACTGAGCGGAGCCTTTAGGTGTTCAGCCTTCGTAAAATCATCCTCGACGACCAGGACTTGTAGTTATCCAGCTTCTGGGAATCACAAAGCCGACGAGTGGAGCCTTTAGTTTCAGCCTCCGCAAGTCATCCTCGATGACCAGAACCTGTAGTTATCCAGCTTCTGGGAGTCACAAGCTGACAAGCGGAGCCTTTAGGTGTTCAGCCTCCGCAAGTCATCCCCAACGAGTCACAAGCCGACCGACGAGCGGATTCTTTAGGTATTCAACCTTCGCAAGTCATCCTCGACGACCAAGACCTGTATGTGTCCAACGTCTGGGAATCACAAGTTGATGAGCGTTTAGACGTTCAGGACCTATAGGTGTCTAGCTTCCGAAAGTTGCGTAATAATGTTTGTCTACTATGTAAATAATAAATAAAGAGAAGCCAAAATCAGTTGTTTGTCTTTGAACACACACTCATGAGTACCCCGAATTACTTTCTATTTTTTGCAAGGTAGATAGTCTTGTGTAATTTTATATGATTGGCTCTTGACTCCAAGACTGATAGAATTGACTAAGTTATAAGTTGTTAAGATTAGCATAATGTTTGAAAATTGATTTGGCATGTTAATTACTTTTATTTATTGAGACTTTAATCCATGAATGTATTTTGTTAAGACTTTATCCCTGAATTTTGTTTGTAGGGACTTTGGTCTCCAAATTTTCATTCGTTAAAATTTTATCTCCCAAAATTTCATTCATGGTGATTTTGGTCCTTGAAATTTTATTCACACTAATTTTGATGCCCCAAACTTTTGGTTAGGGTAACTTTGGTCCCTCAAGTTTTGAAAAAATCGAATTAGACTCAAATATGTGTTTTAAAAGTTCATCAATATGTGTGTGTGTGTGTGTGTGTGTGTGTGTGTTAAACTTTAGGATTGTCCATAATAGACTTTCAAAAGTTTGGATCAGTATGAACTATATTTGGGGATATGCTCCTGAGTGCGAACCGATCGGTTTGTCAACGAGATTATCCGAATTTCCTTGAATAATGATAGGACGGTATACATCATGGGAATTAGTAATGTGTCGAGAGAAATTGGTTGGTTTCATTGCTTGTTGCTTTGTTTGGTTCAATAATACTGTCTATCCTAGTTTATTTTATGGACTGGTTCAAATTGAAGTGTACACGAAATTTAGAATACAGTTAACCAACATGTTAACTAATCGTTTACTAGTGCCATCTTATCGATTGTGGTCCTGTTAAGGACTTTTCGTATAGACGATGTTTTATTTTGATAGTAGTGGTTTTATGGCATGCTTAGAAACAGAGAGTATTCTCTGCATAACTAATGTTGTCCTATATATTTAAGCATGTTCTCATGTTTGTCTTATCGATCTTAAAAAACTTCTCTTTCGCATAGAATTTCCATCAATTAGAGAAATTCGGCCACCACGAAGAACATCATCGTTGAGTTGGATAAAAATCTTAGACTTAATGGTGACAAATATAAAATCCAGAGAGAGCGTATGAAAATGGCCATGATTTAGTATAAGTCAATTGGACCACATTAAGGATATCATGAAAAAACCCAACTTTGGAATAACGAATCAGCAAAAAGCTTTCCATTCGAGTGGGAGGTTAATGATGTTGAGACGAGTGTCATGATGCTTAACACACGACTAAAGGGTTGTGGGATGTTTTGCAAGCTAAACTTGGTTATATACTACTACTACTACTACTTAGTTGCGCTCACTCGACATCAAATTCGATTCGTTCAAGATGAATCATCAGCACTCCGCGAGATAGCAAATGACCAATATGTTCATGAAACTCAAGGAAGACGGTCAACTAATGATCGATGAGCAATAAGACCAGGTCATAATCCGCTTTTTCTAAACTTCTCAGAACAAATGAAAATCCAAATAACCCATTCAAAGGGATTCAACAACTTTTGAACACGTTCGAAGACACATTTAGCAGAAGAGGACAGACTCAAGGTCGTTAGGCCTAGGGTTGAGGGGCGTATGGAATCTTCCTCTGGGCCTGAGAAGGGGAGCCAAAGGCGAGGGAGTAATGCACGACGTGATGACGAAGATGAAGAGGAGAGTAAATGACGATGATGTGAGCATCGTTATACGTCAAGAGACTCAAGCCACGGAGATGAAGGTTTGCAAGCATGTTCAACAAATCTTGAATATAATGGTAAAAAGGAAGAGGATGGTGATGATATTGTTCCTTGTCAAGATAAATCTTATAGAAAAAATTGTGATGTACAATTGAAGAGAGTAGTTTATATGAAACAACAACAACAACTGGGGTTGAATTACAAGGAACACCTCAGTTATTATAAATTGGAATGGGTAGATCAATGTGGAGAAATTACAGCTAACAGACAATGTATAATGTCACCGGTATCACCATGTAAAGGAGTTTATGAAGATCCATTCCTTGATAACGTGAATAAGGGATTATTGTTATTGAGAGGAGTTGAACAACTAATCTACTTTTTTTTTTATCCAGGAGATTCATCACCAAAATATTTAAGGATTACAATTTTTTATAGTCATTGAAAAGAAAAATTGGATTCTCGAAGCAAAGATTCAAGACGAATATTTTTTTAGGAAAGGGGAATGATGTGAGCATCCTTATATGTCAAGAGACTCGAGCCACGAAGATTAAAGTTTGCAAGCATGTTCAACAAATCTTGATAAGGAGATGAAGTCTTCGAGTCTTATTTATTTTGAGTCATTGTTCTTAGTTTATTTAAGTGTGTTTTCAACAATTAATAAGTTGAATTATGTTTGGACATTTAGGGGTTAGACCTTTTATTTAAATTAACGTCTTTAAGTTTTTTAAGAGTTTAGTTGGGCTGAAAAATACCCATATAGTTAGATAAGTCCATTAGGGTTTCTTTTAATTAATTATAGGTATCATTAGGGTTAGTTTGGAGTAATTTAATTACCAACTAAGGGGATGGACAATTTTAGACAATAGGTCGACAAAAAATACTTTATGACAGATTTTATTCTCTTGGTCTTTTATAACTACCGAACTTATCAAATTTATTTGTGGCGTTCAACTGTGACTTATTAGTCAAGATTTATTTGTGGCGTTCAACTATCGAACTTATCAGATTTTCTTCACTCCATCTCTCCTTTCCTGAAGCAGAAACGATCATCATCATCTTGCTAGGATTTTCGTCTCACAACCAACGAGAATTATATATGATGGATTAAAGGCAAAGAAAACAAAGACTGAGGCGAACCCAAGGACTTATCCGAAAATAACATCGTGGAAATATCCGCGTAAGTCGAGAGGCCTAAGTACATGAAATGCTCCAATTGTGGATAGTACAAAAACTTTATTAATGCATGTGCTGATTGAATTGATCCATCATGAATGCCTTGTTGGCTAATCTAGTGAACTTTGTGTTTCTAGTATAGTTATGTTGACTGAATTATGTCCTTTTTGGATTTTGGATTCACGATCATTAGACCACATAGTCAGGGATCGTGGCGCTTTCGTAGAGTACCTTAGAATCCCGCGTGAAAAAGATGGATTTACATCGGCAACAACTCTCGTGTTAAAGTCAAAGCGAATACAACTTGTGAGGTACGCTTACACTGTGATTGAGCCCTTGTCCGAAGAGATATCCTCTATGCTTTGTAGATTCACAAAAATGTTATTTCAATATTAGGATTAATAAAACTCAATTTTAAATTATATTGTCATGAGGTTCCCGTCCAATTATCTTTAGTATCAACTCTCTTTGGCTTCGAGATACTTTCTGGTGGATTTATTATTTTGAATTTGGATTCAAGCAACAATAATAATTTCATGTTTTCTTCTACTCGTGGATATGTTTCCAATGTGAATGAAAGGGACACTAGATTACGTCAACATAGAATGCAGCGGCTAGCCCAACGGGGCTTGCTGTCCAACATTCCACAGGTGGAGTCGTCTACTTGTGTAAATTGTCTAGTAGAAAATATCATTCCAAAACCTTTTGGTAAGGCACCTAGAGCCGAATTTACGTTTCAATTAGTCCATTATGACATCTGTGACCCTCTCAGTGTTAGGGATCGAAAAGGCGTGCAAAATTTCATTACCTTTACTGAGTGTTGATCAAATTGAGACTAAATTGTAGCATATAGAAAAGTTCTGAAGGGTTAAATTGTGCACATCACGGGTTTTAGTTTGATTTGTTTTTCAATTTCAGAGTTAATTTCGATGATTTGCATGATCCTAATTTTTTATTAATTAGAATATTAGTCCTTATACTTTTAGAATATTATAATTTAGTAGGACTCCCCTCATTGCAAATAATTTTAAGGCAATTTTGATTTATTTGCAATGGTGGTTTCTTCGAATTATGTGTAATTAATTCTGAAAAAGTTTCTTCCGAAAACCGAAATTGTACATTTTTTGTGTCTCAGAAAGATGATGGCGAACAATGGTGTTCATATCAGTACTTGTTTTTTTTACTCAAGTAACTTATGTCATATTCTATCGTAGCAACGGTCGAGTTATGAAGTTCATTTGAGAGACTATAATTGTAACTCCTTCGATTGGATTAGTCCATGCAAATAAAATGATAGATTTTGTATAAACATGTATATGATGAAACTGTTGAAGATCTTAGACTAACTATGAAGATTAATCAAGAACCGAAATCAGCAAGAATAGAAAACTTAAAGTTTTTCATTAAAGTAACCAACCATGATATGAATAGTAGCAATGACGGGAATAAATAGAAGAAACTAAAAGATCCTAATTGCATAAATTCCCTAAACAAATGGACAATAACACGTAAATACTAAACAAGAGGATAATAACATGTAGGACCCTAATCTTTGACTTGACCTCATATCCTAATATTCCCCTATCAAGATGGAATTGGGCGAGCAGAGTCCTCAAGTCGTGTGATCCATTCAGCAAGACAACTTGCTAGCAATCAGCTAGAATTTAGAAGACAACCTGAACTCACACACAGATAGAGTGAAGCAGCATATGCAATTCTTTTTCCTAGACACCAGTAAATGAAATGTCATTACAAAGTTAGACTTCATGACGACAACTGATCATCTCTAAGCAAATGTGCAGCTGGAATTAAACTAGTTAGACAGATAGATTTGAGTCTCTATCTTACCAGTGTGTTTGGAATGTTTGAGCATTCATCTTTATATCCTCAAGAGTGTGATTATGAAGTCGTTTGACACAATAGAACTTCTTTGGAAATCAAGCACTCTATTTTTGAATTTGAAACACACCCTATGTCATTTGAAGTGGTTGGAAGGTTTGAGCCTTCATCTTGAAGTTCTCAAGAGATTCAAGAAAAACAAGAGCTCTATTTTTGAACATAAAAACATAAGCCACAATTCAGAGTTGCACATAGACTTAGTAGATAAACAGATGCAGAAGCAGACTATACCGAAAAAAATCAAAGTCGCAGATGCTGACAAACATATCAAAGTCGAACGTGAGCCATAGATTAGAACTGATCCAATGAAGTAACTGATATGCAGCAAACTAACATTTTGTTTTTATCCAGAGCAAACTAACATTGAACTAAAGGAAAACACGCACATGAAAAAAACTGGGATCGTACCAATCCATCAAGACAGTGAATTAGAATTAAGAGGGAAGACCTGTAGATGACAACTTGGTGGGATTGGCAGGAATGTCCAAGCTGTGATCACCATCCAAGTCCGGGTGAAGAAGGAAATGATCAACCAAGGAAAGCTCATGTAAGGAGGTGACCCCAAGTTTCTTACAAAATGGGACAAAGTTTTTATCTGTAAGGGGTTTGGAGAGTATGTAAGCTAGTTGCTCGGAGGCTGGGACAAAATTGATGATGACCTGCCCCGCAACAACCTTTTCTCGAACAAAACACATGTCGATTTCCACATGTTTCATCTTGAAGTGTTGCACGGGATTTTCAGACAATGCCACATCACTGCTGTTGTCTGTCCAAATAATAGGCGTGGAGGTAAGGTTGATGGTCAACTCAGCCAGCTAGAGGTTACCCAGAGTACTTCAAAAATGACATTGGCTAGTGCACGATATTCAGCCTCGGCAGATAACCGAGCCACAACCGGTTGTTTCTTGGAGCTCCAAACCACTAGATTTCTGTTTAACAACAAGTAGTGTCCATAAATAGATCTTTGGTCAGAGGCATCACCTCCCCAATCTTCATTCGAATACGACACTAGCACCGCATCATTAGACAACATAGAATAGTCTAGATTAAACATCAGACCATGATCGACAGTACCCTTAAGATACCGAAGAATACGAGTAACAGCTTTCCAATGAGTTAAATGTGGATCTTGCATAAATTGACATAATCTATTAACGACAAAATGTATGTCATAACGAGTTATGCAAATGTGTTGAAGTGCCCCTATGGTACTTCTATACGGAAGTCCATCAGAGAACTGATCTAAAGCGATGATCACACCTGACTGGGTCATACACTTACCTGCGTTGGAAGAGGAGTAGGATTGAAGAGACCTGTTTTAGCAAGCAGATCACATATATATTTCTGTTGACCCAAAAGCAAACAGTTGTCAGTACGTTGAACCTCCATACCTAATCAGTGATTAAGAACTCTAAGATCCTTTAACTTGAATTTCTTATTGAATTGAGAGATCACACCATCGACGATAGTAGAGGAGTTACCTGTGATGACAATGTCATCCACATAGACAAGAAGAAAAACATAACCAAAGTTAGAAAACTTGAGAAACAAGCAATTATCAGAATTAAAAAACTTAAAATGAAGAGAATAGATAGGGAAAAAAATATCATACGCTCAAACCAGGCACAAGGTTCTTGCTTTAACCCATAGATGGCCTTGTGAAGTCGACAGGAGATACCTGTGATGACAATGTCATCCACATAGACAAGAAGAAAAACATAACCAAAGTTAGAAAACTTGAGAAACAAGCAATTATCAGAATTAAAAAACTTAAAATGAAGAGAATAGATAGGGAAAAAATATCATACGCTCAAACCAGGCACAAGGTTCTTGCTTTAACCCATAGATGGCCTTGTGAAGTCGACAGAGAATAGTTGAGTCGTGGGCATATTGTTGCTGAAAACCAGGAGGTTGAGTCATGTAGACCTCTTCATGTAACTCACCATGGAGGAAGGCGTTATTGACATCAATTTGGTGAAGCGTCCAATGGTGGGTTACAGCAATTGTGAGGATAATTTGCATTGTTTGAGGTTAGACAACCAGACTGGACGTATCTTGAAAATCGAAGCCAGGTTGCTGGGAGAAGCCTCTAGCTACAAGCGACCCTTGCAACGATTAATTGAACCATCAGGTTTCTTTTTTACTTTGAAAATTCATTTGCAGCTGATAGGATGCCATCCACCGGGAAGAGGTACTAAGGACCAGGTGTGATTGGTCACCAGAGCATCCAATTTAGCCTTCACTGCAGAGGCCCAACATGGATGCTGCGTAGCTTCATGAATGCTGGATGGCTCAGAAATGGATGCCAAGAAATCATCTGGAAGAGAGGTGAGTAAGGTCTGCTATGCCCTGGTCTTAGAGCGGGTATGCATAGGATGCGAAGGGAGTGTAGAGACAGAGAACCCTGGCTGAACAACCAAATTGGACGTGCTTGAATCCTCAGGAACATACTGAATGGTAGCAGTAAGAGGAATAGCACTGTGAGGGGTTGAAGTGAGAGGTAGAGTCTCAACGGGTACCTGAAATGAAGGAACATGGACAAGACTAGAGGTTACACCAGATATACATGAATTAATGGGAACATACTTGACAGAGGTGTGAGGATGAGGAAGAGTCGGATCAGCAGGAAGACCCAACTGAACGTGTGAAGGTTGCAAGGGGACTTGACCAGCCGATGCAAACAATGGGGAAGAACCAGCAAGAATAGCACAGTCTGGGAATGCAAACGGTTGATAGCTAATTTGATGTGGAACATACAATGAAGATGACTGAATCAGCTCAGGACTAAACAGTTGTTGGGAAGTTGGTGAAGACTGATCAGAGTGACCTTCATTGTATAATAGAGAGGAGTCAAATTGTAAGAAAAAAGGAAGGGATGTAGAGGTGTTTTTAACCGCAGCAGATTTGAGAAATGGTCCAGCTGTATATGCAAAAGGAAAAATATATTCGTGAAACGAAACATAACGAGAAATATAAACACGTCCAGAAGCATCTAAGCACCTATAGCCATGATGGGCAAAACAATAGCCAAGAAACACACAAGGAGTAGAATGAAAGTCAAGTTTATGAGAGTTATAGGCACGAAGATGAGGAAAGCAGAGACAACCGAACACCCTAATAAACAAGTAGTCCGGTTTCCTTTTGAATAGCAATTCATGCGGAGACATATTATTCAAAGCACTTGAAGGAAGACGATTCAGAAGAAACACAGATGTGAAGAACGCATCGCTCCAATAATGTAGCGGCATTGATGCATGAGCCATAAGTGTAATACCTAGCTCAATAATATGGCGATGTTTCATTCTACAATGTCGTTTTGCTACGAAGTGTAAAGGCAACTGATCCTATGACTAATACCAAATTGTTGCAAATAGGCGGAGAGAGGCTTGAATTCACCTCCTTTATCTGTTTGGATAACTTTAAGGATAAAGCCGAGTTGTTTTCAGTAGCATGATGAAAATCAACAAAGTTTTTCGTGGCATCACTCTTGTGCTTAAGAAAGTAAATCCAAGTGTAGCTACTATATACATCAACAATGTTCAAGTGATAAAGATGGCCATTCAAGAGACACGGTGTTGGACCCCAAAGGTCTACTTCAGCCAATTCAACAGGACAATCATATTTAGACACCGAAGAAGAGAAAAGACGTTTCTTACTTTTCCCTATCACCCAAGCAACACAAGCATCATTGGAGTTCAAAACATCGATTTTATTAATTCTTAGAAGATGAGAAAATAGTTGAGAGTAAGGATGCCCAGGCCTCATATGCCAAATACTAGAAGGTAACAAGGTTTTTGCAGCTAAACATACCGAATCCATCACTAACACAGACCTATTATTTAGCTAAGAGCTGGACCTAGAACTAGATAAAGCAGTAGAGGACAAAGCACTATCAAGTTTGGAGATATCAATACAATATAATACATCACTTTCGGTGCGTTGAAGCATAACACGATGAGAGAGTGAGTCGCGAACCACACAATAGGATGGATGAAATTCGAAATAAACGTTGTTATCCTTGAAAAACTGCGTTACAAAAACAAAGTTTTAGTTACATTCGGTGTATAAAGCAGATTTTTAGCATAAGATGCCTTGAATCAGTAGCAATAACCAAATGAATAACATTAGTGATATCAAGAAATGAATCGTTACCCACAATCACTTTACATGGACCATTGTATGTAATGGAATTTGTTGGAGGAGCTGAATGCGTGAGATGATTGGTAGCACCCGAATCAGGGTACCAAGCTGCAGAAAGAATGAGCTGGATGAGCCACAACAGCTTGAGCAGTAGGAGTCGTCCTATACGATGCTGAATGTTGAGCAGGTAGACCAGGATGAGCAAGAACTGAGCTGCTAGATGGATGAACAGCATAAAGAGGCTGACTTGGAGTTGAAGAAATCGGCTGCCCTGGAGCTAAGGGAGTGAGAAGATATTGAGGAAGAGGTGGAGGATTCATGTGCTATAAGTATGGATGAGAAAGATGAGAGACAGTCTGCAAGGTATAACTGGGAATCAGTTGAGGCATAGGCATCAGAGAAAGATAAGGATTTAAAGCAACATATGAAGGAGTGGTCGGTAGGTTTGGTATGGATTGAACAAGAGATGAATCACAATGGTTGAACCAGGTATTATTGGTCACATTTGCACTCATGTTACCTCCAATGGTGGTACCAGAAGAAGGGTCTGTGACACCCATAAAGTTGATGTTAAACCTCTAATAACAGCGATGGACGAGGTGACGAGTGTTGGCACCAGTGTTTCTTTCACAGAGCTGACATTAAGGACGGTTGGCACCAGTGTTTCTGCCCCTACCACGTCCTCGACCAGTGTACTGAGGCATCGAGGAGGGAGGTTGTTGCAAGGTCGACTACTACTGAACATGTCGAGAATCAGCTGGAGGAGGGGATTGGTTAACCACGGCCAAGTGAGGTGTTGCTGAAGTAACACTGTCAAGAACAACACTAGATACAGCGGCAGGATGAGAGACATTGTTAGTTAAAACATTTGCAGAAGGAGGAACATCACAGAGCACATCCCTTTGACGTGTTTCAGCATCGAGCAACACTGAGACAATGTCATAGGAATTGCGGCTGGCGTGGATAACCGATGCAACATGATCAAACTAACCCTTAACCCCATTCAAAATAAACGAAATCTGCTGGATTTCTTCAATGGGTTGGCCACAGCTAGCAATGCTATCACGGGTAGATTGAATTTCAGTGAGGTAGTCACGCATAGGTTGATGAGGAAGTTTCCGAACATTAAGTCAGTCATAGAGACTCATGATATGAGTAGTAGATGAGGAAGAAAAGACTTGGTGCAGTTTTTGCCAAATCGAACATGTGGTCATGCAACCAAGAAGACATCGATTTACAGATGGGGAGATGGACGCAAGAAGCCACGAGGCCAAAGAGCTAACACGCTTAATGAACTTGGCATACTCATAATTTGGAGTATTGTCTCAAGCAGCATCCACAATGAGTTGTGGGACTACTAGAGTGCCGAATAGATGCAGTTCGAAATTGAAATCCCTAACAGCGAGTAGAACCTGATGTTTCCATGATTGGAAATTCTCATCTCCAGGGATAAGAGTGATTTTCTTACTCGCAAAGACAGGCGTGGCATCATCCATAATGAACCGAGAAAAAAACAGAAACCAGAAAGAACAAAGTGGAAGAAACACAACTAATAAAAGAGCTGAAATGAAACAGCAGTAGAAAATCAATAGCAGAAAGAAGAAGCCAAGGTTGGAACCAATAAGAAAAGGTAGTTGATATTCAAACAAAGATAAAACACTGAAAAACCCATGACAGATGATAGCATAAACAGATGAAATTCTGCATCAGACAACAACCTAAGAGCTATAAAACAATGAAAGATCATAAACATACCAACGAACCAAGTAACGACTGAAACAAGATAGAAGCAAGGCATAAACAGAACCGAATTTAACATATCACCAACTGAATGAAGAACAACATGGACAAGATGTCACTCAATCGGTGAAGACAAACCGAAATACAGAGAACCAGCAGAAGAAATAGAAGAATGCAGAATCGCAACAAGTATCTGATATCATGTTGAAGATCTTAGACTAACCATGAAGAATAATCAAGAACAGAAATCAACAAGAACAGAAAACCTAAAGTTCTTCATTTCAGTAATCAACCATGAGATGAACAGTAGAAATGTCGGGAATACATAGAAGAAACTAAAAGATCCTAATTGCCCTAAACAAGTGGACAATAACACGTAAGTCCTAAACAAGAGGATAATAACACGTAAGACTCTAATCTTTGACTTGACCTCATATCCTAATAGAAACTATCATGGTGTGGTCCATATACAAGTTAAATTTTAAAGATTGTATCTAGGGGACCGGCTTGCCCATGGGTTGAGGGTTGATCTCGGTCTTTACGCAAAACGTAGCCCCTCCAATTGGTGCTCAATCGAGTCTCGATCGAATTGGGACTCAATTGTAGCATATAAAAAAAGTTTTGAATGGTTCAATTGTGACATTTTTAAAAGTATTCAATTATTTCTGCAATATTCAAAACATATTCTATTAAGGTTGGATGAAAAATTTAACGGAATAAGGAAACTCTACAAATTAACAAACATTAAGTATCAGACATTTTAAACCAAACATTAGTAGGCATTTTAACCTAAAGAGGGTCAAAGTGATATTTTACCCTTAATTTCTATGTAATTGTTGCCTTCCTAACTAAAGTGATATTTTACCATTATTTGTCTATATTGAATATATGTGTATAGTTTTTCGTCTATCGTATCATATGGTTAGTCCAAAAGTCGAAACTTAATGCTTAGTTAACATCATTTATTTTGTAATTAAGTTATCTATATATTGTAAATATATATATATATATAGTAAGTATACATTTATATTTTTCACATAATTCATTTTATCATTCTAGTCAATTTATGGGATAAACAATGTTAGGTTAAAAATTTAATTATATATCTAATCAAAATATTTCTAAAATATTAGAGTAGGTAAATAATTGAATTTTGTCATAAATATGATTAACGGTTTTGAGTTTTGACTTATTAGGTCTGAGGTAGATTTTTTTTAAGTCAATTTTTTGTATCTCAACTTATAAGGGCGGAATGTATAATCAATTTGTAAGTCCAAAATTAATATTTTTTTGTATCATTTGAATCACAATTAAAATATCTACTCACTCTAATTTGTTTAATTCTTGTTAGTAGATACATAATTACAAACATCATATCGTCGGGAAAAAAAAACAGAAATGTGAATACGCCACATGGGAGCTTGCACATTCACAAGGTGTGCATATATATATATTTTCTTTTTTAAATATATGTTATTAATTATACTTAGTTTCTCAAAACTACCGTCTAGTAGCCCAGACTCAAGCGCTAGGGCTGGGCAAAAATAACCAGTTCGACCGAACCGTACCGGTTCTGAACCGGTTTGGCCAAACCGGTTCACAAAATAAACATTTTTTTCCAAAAAATATGGAGCGGTTCAGAATAGGTACAGAAAACCGGTTCAAAACCGGTTAACCGGACCTTTTTTGTACCGGTTTTAACCTTAAAATACTACTAAATACTAAACCAGACCAGACCACTTTCAGACCAGACAAAACCGGTTTTTCTTCACTTTACCAAACCTAATTCAGTACCTCTTGTCGTCGTTGCTATCACGCTAAACACTCCTTCTCAGATTCTCAATTTCTCATAAGTTGTCTCGTTGCTCGCCGTCGTCCGCTCGTCTTCGCCTCTCATCGCTCGTCGCTCGCCTCCAGACTCGCCGGAGACTGATGATATCATCTCGACGGGAGAAATCGAAGAGAATATATAGTGAGTGGGGTTCATCTATTTCTTGATTCCCTTTCAGGTGTGTTTTCTTCTGTGTGTTTTGACTCTGATGATGAATATGCAGGTGTGGTGGGTCTGACTTCACTCTAATGTTGGACTATCTCGACCATCATCCTTTGAAGTAGAGGAAATCATTCAACAGCTTGTCCAAAACATAGTGCTAGTGTTGTTTAAAAGCGATAGCACAAACGATCTTACAGTTGAACATCACGAGGAGAATCTTAAAAATGAAACATTCTGTACTTCAAGGGATTACTTAGCTAAATTGCTCTTCTAGTATGCATCTTCTTAAACAAATTATGAACACAAACATTTTGTCCGATGACGTTGGAGGTGCATGTTGTTGGGTCATCACTTGAGAGGCTTGGAGAACAGGTTACATCTGAGTTGTGTCGTTGGTATATTGTAAGATACAGAGGCACTGTATATTCTTTTTTAATTTTTCTTCTTTCTTTGCGTTGTATGGTGAATCTACCAAACAATAGAAGTAATCAGCTACTTTACCCATGGTGTCGCAAAATATCATCTTCTGTTGCCAAAGATTTCAGAAACTTAGTAAATTCCATATTTGTATAATATGGTAAGATTACAAAAAAGAGTAGTATCTAATGTTTCTTATATGGGTCATTCGGAAAAAATACCTAAATATGACAGATAAAGCGTATATTTACACCAATCCAATGTTCTATTTATCTGTCTAAACCTAGAATGCTGCACATTGCCTTGATCTGCACTGAAATCTACAGTCAACATTAATTGATGTTAATCATATTTTTACCAACACCATTAACAAGGTTTTCTACTGAAATACATTCTCTTCTGCACATTCTCAGTTGTGTATCTCGTCTTTGATTGTGCTTATGAATGGTACTGAAGTTGAAGTAGGTCAGCAACTAAAGGAAGCTGATAGTGCAGAAGAAGAAGGTGAAACAGAGAGTGGTGAATCTTCTAATAATAGTGATAGTGATGATGAACAGACTGATAAGTTGCACGAGTTTGTCGATGACATGCAAACAGTTTCAGGTTGAATGGTGTTTATGTTTGGGAATTATGATTCAATGTATCATGATTGTCAACTTTATGTAAAATATGTTTGGGCATATTACAAGCTGAGTTGACATATAATAACTTACAAACTTCTGTCTTGCAGCATATGGTTCGGCCGAACCGGTCAAATTTCTGTCATATAACTTACAAACTTCTGTCATTTTTTTTTTTTGTGGTAGGAACAGGTTCGGCCGAACCCTTTCTGACCCGGTTTTTGAACCGATTCTGAACAGGTACGGTAAATTGGCCAAAAACTGGAGCGGTAAACCGTACCGGTTTTAAAATGTGTTAAAAGTTCGGGTCTGAACCGGTTCAGACCCGAACCGGTTCAGGCCCGAACCGGTTCATGCCCAGCCGTATCAAGCGCTTTACCATAACATGTTTACATTAAGTATTTAAGTTACCAGCTATAATATATATATATATATTTGAAGTATTTATTAGTTTTTATACTTACTACAAAATTTTGAAATAGGGATTAATTTAATATTGTATAATCTAAAACTATGAATATTTAAAATTATTACTATATTTTCGTATCAATATTATAAATCATATTATATATTATAAAGATTAAGTTTACAAATTCATAAAATCAATAAAAAAACGACAATAAAAGTCAATATCAATAGTAATTAATATAAAATTATTTATTACTTTTATAGTTTTAAATTAACAATTTCTTTTATTTTAATTATATAAATAGTATGTTATTTATTTTCTTAATTCACAAAATATGCTAAGTCTATAAATATGTAATAACTATTTTAATAAAATTATCTTAATGCCTACACATAAAATATAATATTATGTATCTGGTAGGTATAAACTTACTACATAAAATAAAATATAAATATATATGTGAGATAAAAAGAGATATTGGAGTTTTGTATGATACGTGGAGAATGAATTGCGTAACTTTGGAGAATTTTAGAGATTTTTCAAAAAGTAACTACTTCAGAATTTTTTTTTGAAAAAGTATATATATAAAAAAAATATTTAGCAAAATGTGCATCTGCGCAGGTTGGGTAGTAGCGTTTTTCGTTTTTCTTTTTTTGAAAAAAAATTAAAAAAAACTTTAAAAAATTACAGTAAGTAGATATTTGAATTTTGATTCAAATGATGCAAAAAATATTAAATTTGGACTTACGGATTGACTATAGGCTCTGCCGTAAGTTGAGATATAAAAATTTGAATTAAAAAAATATAACTCATACCCTGTAAGTCCAAACTGACCACGGTGAACGTCATTTATGTCGTAATTCAATTATCTACCTAGAGTAATATTTTTGATTAGAAATACAATGATTTTGTAACCTAACATCGCTTGTCTTAAAATTTGACCGAAATAATCAAATGTATTAGGTGAGAAATTTAATTATGTACTTACTCAAAAAAAATAAAAAAAAATTAAAGTGAGTATATATTTTAATTACGACATAAATGACGTTCACCGTGGTCAGTTTGGACTTACAGGGTATGAGTTATATTCTTTTAAGTCAAATTTTCATATCTCAACTTACGGCAGAGCCTACAGTCAATCCGTAAGTCCAAATTTAATATTTTTTGCATCATTTGAATCGAAATTCAAATATCTACTTACTGTAATTTTTTAAAAGTTTTTTAAGATTGTTTTGATTTTTTTCAAAAAAAAAACGAAAAGCGCTACCTCCACCTACGCAGATGCACATTTTGCTAAATACTTTTTTTACATATATACTTTTTCAAAAATAAATTCTAAAATAAATACTTTTTAAAAAAGTTCAGAATTTTAAGGTAACTTACATAATATCCTACCTATTAATAAGAATTATATTATCAATTCAAATAGATAAAATTGACATTAAAAGTAAAAATATAAAAAAATTATTTATCACAATTTTAACATTTTAACTAAATTAATAGAGAGAGAGAGAGAGAGAGTATGCATAAATTTAGCATTTCGTTCCTCTCAGAATATATATACGCATGCTAATCAATATACACATATAATCTCTATTCATTCACGCCTCATTCAGAATTTAATATATTTATATTATAATAGTTATTATTCTGCATTACATTCTAAACTTTATTTTTTAAATTAATACAACAACAAAATATTTATTATTATTTTAGATATTAAAATAATATAAATAAATTAGATGTGTTATCAGAAAGAGAAAAAAAAATCACGTCTACATTCACATGGAAAAATCTTTCCAAGTACATGAACTTTCATGTTTCTACGCAAATTAGCAATTGAACAATATTTTTTTAAACTTTTGGGTATATATCATTTATTTGGCGTTGACATATATTTTAACTGTTTGTATTAAGCATCTTCTATTTCTTTATTGTTTCAATTAATAACTAGCTTTTTGACTATGGGTAAACAAGTGAAACAAACAATAGATAGACAAATCATTTACTAGAATGTAATAATAAAGAAAAATGGGATGCCCAACCCAAACAACTGTAAGATGGAGCGACCAACAAGCAAATTGGTCATTCGGGACTTCAGGGGTTTTGGGGTTGCAGGTTTCTCAAGGAATTTGGGTTGCTCAAACAGCCTCACTGCGGAATGTTGGGCAATCCGAGACGGACTGCTGTTGGCAAAAACGCTCGGATTAAAAGCTATTCACCTTGAGACGGACGCTCTCTTAGCCCATAAGGTAATCTCTGATGAAAATATGTCAAATCATAAACTAATGCCGATCATTGCGGATTGCAGGAAGCTTTTGATGCAGTTCGAAAGAATGAAGTTCAGACATATATTTCGTGAAGCGAATGCGGTAGCGGATACCATGGCGGGAATGACGCTCAAACAACGACATGTGTTTGAAATCCATAGCTCTCCGCCGAAGGAAACTATTATCGCACTCCGGGAAGACGCTGTGGGCTTTTCTGTTTCGCGAATTGTTAAAGTTAGCTAGTTTTGGTTATGTATTTTGAACTTGGGTGATTAATTGTCACCTTTTGCAGTTATTTTAATCCATAATTATCAAAAAAAAAAATAAGCAAATTGCTAGATACCTAACAATAAACAAAAGCAAGTACAGATTTGTTAAAATATTAAATTTCAGGTAAAAAAAAATATTATGGAATTTTAATTACTATATTAAAGAGGTAAATATATCTAAGGGTATAAAATAGTAAATGTTATATTAAAATGGAAAGGAAAGGACATATATTTTTATATATTGATCAAGCTAATAAACATTATTTGATAATATGAATTTATTTAATAAATTTTAAATTTTAAAATTATTGATTGTGTAGCGTGACAAAATCTTAAGTATTTGGGTCCAAAAAAATCATTTTAAACTTTAGAATTAAACGAGGATGATATTTTTTCATAATTGATCCATTTGCTAGTAACAATGCTGATCCTATTTTTCTTTTCTTTCCCCTTAAGAAAAGAAAAGCTAGTGGAGGAATACTCTATACTTGAGGGCTAAAGTATCGTTTGAGTAGCCTCCACGAATCTGATTCTTAAAGTCGAAGCATGCTGTTCAGCCAATAACATCATCCGATACTGTCTGTCTGTCCTTCTCACTATCAAAGCATACACACTCTTTTTGAGATACATAATTCCACCATGAACACCACTTGATTATACATAAACTTACCACCAATATGATGAAAAGATAGATAGGATAGCATGTGGCGACAGATGTTGATTTAGAGTAGAAGCCATTGTTCTGT
Source organism: Chamaenerion angustifolium (assembly GCA_946814005.1). NCBI lineage: Eukaryota > Viridiplantae > Streptophyta > Magnoliopsida > Myrtales > Onagraceae > Chamaenerion > Chamaenerion angustifolium. Next base: position 22,945,227 of record OX328272.1, read on the forward strand.
GTGTGGATGGATCACCATCAGTTCTCTAAGGCGACTTCCTTGGGTCGACCCCAAGAAGAGAAGGTAATGCCGCGAGACACAAGGTACAGTATGAAACCAGCATAGGCTGCTGTAAAACAGCATACCACAGTGCTAAACGTTGCTCCATTCACTTCGTTGGAGAAGAAGTCCAGCAAAAGGTAGCCGTTGATCACTATCACAAGGGCCGCCACGAGCCACGACACCATCTGTCCAACAAACCACCAAGAAAAAAATGAATTAGAAGTTGAGCATATTAAGGAAATAGTATTCATTACTAGGAGGAAAGAAGAAAATAAACCTTGAGTGAGGTTCCAATTTTGAAAGCTCCCATGACATGTTCTTTGGAGACCAAGCAAAGCAGGGGAATAAGAGCAAAAGGAATCTGTATCGACTGGAGCACGTTGAGCCATTCGTTCAGCATGTCCAGAGTTTCCTCAGATGTATCAAATACAAGGGCAACTGCCATAGTTGGTATAATGGCACAACTACGAGTGATTAATGCCCTTAACCACTTCTTCAACCTCAAGTCTAGAAACCCACCCATAATGAATTGCCCTGCGTAGGTGCCTGTGATTGTGCTGCTCTGACCTGCTGCTAATAGACCGATGCCCCAAATGTACAGAATCGGAAACACACCACCCCCGTACTTCTCTTGAAGGTACTGACCCGCATTCACAAGACCAATTCGATCAGCGATTGGGGTGCCATAGAAACCTTGAGCAAACACGGTTGTGACAAAGAGGTTGATCATGAAAGAGATGACAAGGGCAACTGTGGACTCTATGGAGTAGTACTTGAGAGCTTCTTGGACCTGACCCTTTTTGCTATGATCAATGTCTCTTGATTGCACCAGGGCAGAGTGCAAGAACACGTTGTGTGGCATTATGATGCACCCCACGACTCCTACTGCTTGCTTTATGGTTCGGGAGCTCAGCTTCGGGATCAAAATGCCTGCAGATATTATTTTGACCATTGCAAAAAACTTTTTTTAGTGTCAAGCATATAGATCCCTGGAAACATAACCTTAAACAACAAGATTCACGTCAATGATTTGTTACCCAGAAGAAGTTCTTTCCCATTTGGTTTTGCATCGCCAAACATCCAAGCGAATGATAGTGCCATTGTTGCAATAAGGACAGCAAAAACTGCCTCCAGTTTTCTCACTCCATAGTTCTCGAGGAACAAAAAGATGAAACTGCAAATGAAAACATGATGTCAAATTCAAGTTGTAGTACACATTTAATCCTTTAGCTCGACAGTCAAAAGATACAGATATCTACATCTGCTTCCAAAAAGAAAAAGATGATGGACATGGACTTTTCTTTTTCTCTTTCCTTTATCACATTTTTCCTAAGGAATTATAAAGAGAGCACAATAAGACTTCCAATTATAACCCAATAATCCATCAAACCGATTGAAGATGTTATCAAGGTGTAACAAATAATTCGCAGACTCAACTTTGGATGCAGGAAGCACAAAATTATCATCTTCAAAATGATGCTGCACTCCAGCCATGGCAACCAATTCAAATTGTCTACTTCAACAAGAATCTATAAACATGCTCTTAACCGAACATTTGTGTGTGTGTGGAGAACAAATTGAAAAAAAAAAAATTGTTTAAGTAGGACTTACCAATCAGCAGCAGTAATAACAACACCAGCCCAAAGAGGCAAAGCACCATTGCTTAGAATCTTGATGGCAATGGCACTCCCAATAACCTCCTGAATATCGGCTCCTATCAGCGCCAGCTCAGCCATAACCCACAGTACAAGACGAGCCCATCTCGGGTACTCGTCTCTGCAGAGCTCTGCAAGGTGCCTTCCTGAAGCCACGCCCAACCGAGCTGACAGGAGCTGCACCAGAAGTCCCATGGCCGTAGCCCACATGAGGAGCCAAAGTAGCGAGTATCCGGCTATGGCGCCGGATTGGAGGTCTCCCTCCAGGTTTCCCGGGTCCAGGAACGCTATGCTCATCAGGAATCCCGGACCCGTGAACAACCACAGCTTGCGCCACGAGAAAGGAGACGAGCCGAAGCCTCCGCCGTACTCATCATCAACTCCGACTATGTGTACCTTCTCGGATATGTCGTACGCGGTCTCCTCCTCCTCTAGCTCAGGTGACGCTGTCGCCATCAGCGGCTGCTGATGTTCTTGTTCCGACATTATTGCGTGTTAGTACGTAGATGAAACTGAATCTACGGAGGAATCGAAAAGTTTGCAATTCGTTTGTTGCGCAGGGATTTCGTTATTTATCCTGCTTTGGTTGTTCAACGTTGCTTCTGGCTTTGGTCTCTTGTGATGTGTCTTTGATAACAGAGGGAGAGAATATGAAGGAAACGAGCGAAAGAGCAAAACTACCAGTCCCATCCCACTGGCTCCTATCTAATAATGTTAAGTTATACGGGAAAGCACGTGCAATGGGGCACGTGCAATGGGTTGAGAGTAATGACTGACAAGTTATTTGGTTTTCCGGAAGCCACGAGTTCGAATATCTTTGGAAAAAAAATTACGATTTGGGACTAATGAACCGATATTTTAATTCTACACTGTTGGTGGGGCTACGTTGACGAGTCAGTGTATGCGCTGGTTTCCTAGTGGGATCTTGAGTACCGTGGAACAAAAACTCAAACATTTTAAACCCTCCTAATATTTATATTTTCAAGGTAAAAGTATGAACATTGTGCATCATGTTTAACGAAAATGATTTTTGGTACAACTTGTTTTTTGACAATGGTTTTTGGTATAATACGCTGATAAATGATGGTAAATGAACCTTCCGTCCACCCGACGTTTAATTCTGTCGTTAAGTAGTCACGTTTTTGTCACGTTACTTTCTATATAATTTTTGTTTTTGTAAATTAATTTCGAAATGACCTAATTACCCTCTATATACTTTCTTATGTTACTCTCTATATCCTTTCAACTAATTCTTCTTCTTTTTGTCAGTTGTTTTTTCTCTGTTTCTCCGGTGTTTGTTCCTCCGTTCGGTTCGCTTCCTCCGCTTTGTCTCCCAGTTCGGTTCGATTCTTTGATCAAATTCAAATGATGATGCTTTCACTTTCACGTCAACGTTCAACAAGGCCTCCATTTCCATGTTCATGCTGCTGCTTTTGAAGGTAAGCTAATCCACGAGCAACACCAGCAGCGATTTTGACACGTTTCACCCATTCAAGAAGTGGTCTACCTTCTCCTGCAAAACATAAGATGTCTTGATATTTTCAACCTCATAACACCTGTGATATCACTAATATTATTTATTATTATTATATAAGAAGTGTTGAAATTGATTATGCATTACCATGAAGACGAAAGTAAAGGGTGTTATTCAGTACGACTAATGATCTCAACTTCATACTTAAATTCACGCTCCCCTTGACTGCTACCCTGTTTTAATTGCTTCACAACAATCTCTCTACCATCCAAACTGTCATTCCCCATCCAAGCCTCAGTCAACTAAACCCCATCCCACTCCTCCTCACTGGCTAGCCTCACCATCTGGCTTCTCTTTGTCACGTTCCAGTGGTTCTTGATGTTGTTCTCGGTTCTGCAAGGAAGATACTCCTTTGCGATCTTAGACAACTTGTTTCCGACCGCCTTGTGGGCGGCCACGAGAATCAGGTCTTCCTCCTTGCTCTCTCTGTGAAGGACACAAAAGATTCCAATACACCAAAATATGAGACATGATAATTCACTACTTACCAGGAGCCATGAAGAACTTTACAAGCAACCTTCACACCTAGGGATTCCACAGCACGAAGACTTCCCACGGCACTCACGAAGGCTTCGGGACAAACTACTTCGTTATAATTGGGTGGAATCACTAAATGGGATGATAAGGCAGGAAGGGTATTGCAAAAATTAGCTTCTTCAGAGTGGGTCACGTGAGATGCCACGTGATATGTTAACGTCTGTATTCAACGACAGTTAGACTGAAGTACCAAAAACCATCGTTTACAAACATGTTATACCAAAAACCATCGTTTGAGTTGGAAAACCATTTTCATCAAACATGTTGCACAATTTTCATACTTTTCCCTATTTTCAAGTTTAAGGTCTTTTTAACACTTCTCTTTTTTTAGTCCGCAAACTTAGATAAAAATACATTTAAAAAAAACAACTAAAACACTTAATGTTTTTTTGAATATTGTAATTTATCATCAACAAACTTTTTAATAAATTATAATTGACTTTGTATTATTGAGAGGGTTTAGAAGAGTACCTGTTCTGAAGAAAGCCTTAACCAAGGTGATGACGTCTGCTCCCACGGTATTCCAGTTCCTTTGGTAAAACAGACCCGGGAACCCGTCCAGACTCGGTGCTCGTGACCCACCCAATTGAAAAGATAACGACCGTATCTCAACATCCGACACCTCCCTTGTCAACTCTGTATTTATCTCGGGTGTAATCTGATTCGGTACATGTTTGAGAAACTCGTCCCCCGGTTCGGTTTGTTCGGAGGTGAACATACCTTCGAAATATCTATGGAGTTCATTGGCTATCTTCCCTTCCTCATCCATCCACTCCCCATTTTCACCTCTTAATCAACATATTTGATTCCGTCTCCTTCTTGATATGGTGGTTTGGTGGAAGAAGGTCGTGTTTCGGTCACCATCTTTGAGCCACTTAACCCTCGATCGTTGTTGCCAATATTTATCATCTCTCGTCCATAACCGTTTGAGTTGGTCTTTCAACTGTTTCTCTTCTTGGATTGAATCATCATCCATATGACCTTGTATGTTCATCCTTAGTGCGTCTTTTGTTTTGGTGATCTCATGCAAGTTATGGCCGAAATTTACCTTGCTCCACACCTTGAGTTTGGTTCGGCACCTATTGAATTTTTTGTACACTCTTTGGATTTCTCTTCTCGTTGTTGGTCATTCCCATGCTTGTTTGATTACGTCTTTGCATTGGGGTTCTCAAGCCACATTGCCTCAAATTTGAACCGTTTTTGGTGTCTCCTTCGTGGTTGTTTGAGTTGGACCACCATAGGAGTATGGTCCGACCCAATGGCTAGTTCATTTATGCACCTCACCTTTGGATACCGTGTTGCCCATCCTGTGTTTATCAACACACGGTCTAGGAGTTCAATTATCCTCTCCGCTCCGCTTCGGTTGTTACACCATGTAAACGAGTTGCCCTTTGCTCACAAATCCTCCATTCCTAAGTCCTCGATCACTTGCTTGAATTCATCCATTTGCCTTTGGGATTTCCTCCTTCCTCCTTGTTTCTCATGTGGGTGACATATGGTAGTGAAATCTCCAAGTATGATCCAAACACCCCTTCGACCCCGCCCTACCATCCTTAGTAGGTGCCAAAGATGTGTCATTTCTCGTGTCTCCGTGCTTGCATATACCCATGTCATAAACACTGGTTCGGCATAGCTATCCATGTATACTTCGCAAGAAGAACTCAACACCGATTCTCTCCAAGAAAGCAACCAAATTTTCCCATATCCTAACGGTGCCATCAAAGTTCACTTCCTTCTTGGATTCTTTCTGATCAGGTTCCACTGAGTCACTTACTACAATATTCAGATTCTGCATAAGAATGTCGAGAATAGCAAGCATGTTATGAACACATTTCTTCCGGATGTTGATTGGCATATAGTCACTCAATCCAAGGTCGACATCAAATTGAACAAAAATGACACTGAAGACTCGAGTTTTTGGGCAGGAGTCTTGGGTACTCGAGTAAAAAAGGTGAGCTACTCAACTTGCTCAAACCTACCAACAGGTCATCACAGCAGGAGTTCAACGCAACGTTCACAGCAGGAGCTTCCCACGCAACTTGATTTCTGGCGGGATACATATGTAGAAGTCAATGGCAGAAAAGGATTTGGAAATAATATTTCAGAAGGGTTAATCACGCCACATTGAACGTGAGGGGATAACAGCTATTTCAGACGGAGGTTAAATGGAAGAACAAAAAACAATCGTTTTCAAACATGTTATATCATTTAAAGTAGGGGTGAGCAAAAAAGACTGGTTGAACCAAATTCTCGACGAGACCGGCTCAGGTAGGACGAGACCGACTAGGAACGAGACCGAACATACGGTTTGTTTTTCTTGAGGTCAGGCTTGGACTCGGGCTCGGTCTGTTGTACCAAATTCTCGATTAGGATCGGCCTGACCCGACTATTAAGACCATATTTGAAGCCCAAATTTTCTTCAGACCAAATTTCTCATTCGTCAGCCCATCTCGTACTTTTAAGCCCAAATTAGGTAGCTTTTGAACAATTTCTTGCCCCATATTCAGATAACACCAGCAGACCTTCTGCAGCTTCGTCATGATTGTTTCGTCGTTTCGTCGTGATTGAACTTGTTCTTCTTGTTGGTAGTAATTCACATCTTGGTGCATTGTTGCCTTCTTGTTGGTAGTAATTCACAAAAAATGTTTTTTTTTGGAGGGGGGAATGAAAATTTTGGTACAAGACCGAGACCGACTCGGGCGGTTTTTTTAGACCGGAATCGGACTCGGACTCGATCTTGCCAAAAAGACCGGCCCGTCACGCCCGAGCTCACCCCTAATTTAAAGCATGTTGGGCTGGAAAATCATTTTGGTCAAACATGATGTACAATTTTCAAACTTTTCAACCAATGACATCTTTTGATTAGAATGGATAAATAAATAATATTCGACGCAATCAATATTTTTTAGGTTTAAATTAATTCTATTTTTTTTTAAATTAAAGTGTGTAATAGCTCTGTATATATTTATTAACCTTTATTAACTGTCGTGTTTTTAATGTTTAGTATCGTACTGAAAAACCTATAAAAAAGTTTAGACATTATTGTTACAAATTATTTATGTAGAAATAGATTTTAATAACCTTCAAATAAAAATACATGATATAATATATTTCTAATTTATATATATAAGAATTTAATTGAGAATAAAATATATATTATTTTAATATATGCATATACAAAAAGATTTTAGTACAAATACGAGTTAATAACGATAATAACATAAACTCTCATATAAATAATAGCTAGTATAAAAATAATACATACGTGACTAATTTAAGTAGGGGTGGCAATCGTGTCGTGTCGTGTCTAATCGTATCGTATTATTAATCGTATCGTATTATTAATCGTGTTGTGTCTTAACATGTCTCGTGTCTAAACGGATAATTTCTAAACGTGTCTCAAAACATCAGACACGAACACGACACGATTAAGTAGCAGATCACACGTGACACGACACGGGACACGATTAACTTTCTTGGAAATTAAAAATCGATAAACAAAACGGTTAACACGACACGACACGATTAACACGACACGACACGTTACACGACACGATTAACACGAAAAACATCAAATTTATATATTTTTTTGAATACGTACTCATATATTCAAAGTGCAAACTGAGGTACATACATAATAATAATATTACAATTCAGAGATACAAAATATAGAGACCACATCCAGACCACCTCATGTTTGGTCTTCCATTGGAGACAACCTTGTCAAACACTAAGTTAAGCACTACCTTTGTTACCATATACACCAAATTCTTGATTCCATTACAAGCTCTTCAGCTGAAAAGCACAAAAGCACCATGTCAAACTTCCTATAACCTTAAAAGTAAAACATAATTTACCATGTCAAGCATTGTTTGCTTCACCTAGATAACATCATTTACTACACAACAATTTTGAATGAATTTGAGAGCAAATCAAGGCAACCAATTCAAGTTCATGTGTGGTGAAAATTAAAGACATACAAATACATTTAAGTGAGACACAAGAGGAACTTACACTTTGACGGTTTCACTAGCCATAGTAGGAATATCACCACCACGTTCTTCTTCTTGTGTCTGATTTGGTTGTATCACATCTTGCGCAATATCATCCATCGAAATCGTTCTACTATCTATTATCAATTAAATGAAATAAGATCAAAAAAATTCTGACAAACAAGGAAAACATTAGAGAATTAAACAGTACCTTTATCTCCATAGAGCCAATCTTTGCAGCACATTAACGCTTCAACAACTTCTGGACGTAATGTACTCCTGTATTGATCAAGTACTCTACCTCCACCACTAAAAGCCGACTCTGACGCTACCGTGGAAATTGGTACGCTCTCACGAGCCATTCTTGCAAGAACAGGATACCTGAGTTCGTCATTTTTCCAATGCTCGATGACATCCAATTCTTTCCTTCGGTCCACCCTATTCTCCTCTAGATAAGACTCTAGCTCAGTCTTTTTGGATGTCAGTTCATACTCATTCTCATCAAAGTAGTCAAAACCCTATCATAACAATATAAAAAAAAACATTCGTTGAAATATATATATATTATACATAAAAAATACAAGCAAGATTTATTACCTCTAACACATCGTCATTGACTCTAATATCCAAGTTTTGATTATCTAGAGACGTCGAAGTTCCTGTTTTGCTCGATGAAGACAATTGCTCATACCAAACTTTATACTCATCGAACAAACAGAACAATGCGTTCCGAACCCTTTCAAATTCACTTAAATTACTCCCAAACATTTTATCATAACTCCAAACAACAAGCTGAAGATTATATCAAGGATCAAATATAACCGCAATGCAAAGAATTATAGAAAATTCAGACCAGTATTTTTCAAATTTCCCCACCATCTTAGCGGCCATCACTTTCAAATAGTCATCATCCCCACTCACAGCATCTCTAAGCGCACCATACGCCTTAAAAACATAAGGGAAGTACAAATTTGCAGTTGGATATTTCACGCCAGAGAATATACGAGTAACTTCATAAAATGTAGCCAAAAACTTTTTTATCTTCTCGAGTTTTTCCCATTCATCTTCACTAGGACAGCTAGTGTAGTTAGAATCACTCAACTTTAAATGCAACAGAGCTGACCAGAAATAACAAGCACTGTCCAATATAAGAAATGTTGAATTCCAACGAGTCGGCACATCTTGCCTCAGACCCCTTTTTAAATTCAAGGAAGCATAATTCACACATTCAACAAATTTTTGTTTCCTAACTTGAGACCCTTTCACATATTTAGAAATTTCCCTGACTTTCTCCACTGAATCATCTATTACTTTCAACCCTTCTTGAACAATCAGATTAATGATATGAGCACAACATCTTTGATGCAAATATATACCCTTCGCCACTAGAAACTTTTTCATATTCAAATGAACCTTCAATAACCCCACAAAAGCATTATTGGCTGAAGCATTGTCTAATGTAATAGAGAATAACTTGCTTTCAATGCCCCAATCACACACCAGACTGCTAATCTTGTTGTTCAATTCAATGGCATTATTTGGGGGTGACATAAGACTGAAATTTAGAATCTTCTTTTGCAAAATCCAATTTTTGTCAACAAAATGGGCAGTCAATGAGATATAACCATCAGTTGCAATAGAAGTCCACAAGTCAGAAGTTAGACTTATTCTACCTGGAGTATCTGCAAGCATTTGTTTCATGTTAAGCTTTTCTCTTGCATAGAGTCTCATCAAATCAGCCCTTTCTGTGTTCCTACTGATAGTTGGAGTATTTTCACGCAAATATGAAAAGACAGCTCTTAAACCTTCATGCTCAACAAATGACAGGGGAAATTCATGCCTAACCATGCAACCAGTCAATAATTCACGAAACTTGACCGGATCAAATGCAGATGACCTCAAAGATATGTCATGATTCAACAACAATTGTCCTATATCTCGTGTATCCTTTCTAGAACAATTGTCAACATGACGTTTTAGATTTCCAGTTCCAGTTTTAGAAGAGTATTTCAATACTTTTCCACACCTTTTGCACGTACAATTATATTTACCATCTACATCAGGTAACTGACCTCTTTCCATAAAAGTCCAAACGGCAGATGTTGTCTTTCTACTCTTTTTACCTTTGTTTGTATTTGGAGGTTCACCCAAGAATGCGCCATCATCTCCATCACTTTCGATTTCTGTTATGATTGGTCCATTTGGATCTGGAATGGAGTTTGAAAGACCCCCTTCTAGATTTACCTCTAAATTCATATCCATGACACTCTGAAAATTATTCACCAAATAGAAATTCAGTGTGCACGTTCATATCATTAATCATTATATCAACTGCTCAGACACAACATGAAAACAGAATTGATTTCAACCCAACACAGCATGAAAACAGAATATTGAAACAAATGGTTTATAGTATGATTCCATTTTTTATTTTTTTATCCTAATCAATTGAATCCAGACGCATTTGGGTTTGCTCTTACATGAAACTATATTTGTTTTTAAAACAAAAATGAGAATATAAAATGATAAACACATACCAGTAATCAGATACAGAGGCTCCGTTTAATAACAAACTGAGAGAAGAACAAGTAATCTGATACAGAGGCTCCAGTAATCTGAGAGAAGCATGAAAACATGACTGCGTTTAATAACAAGCTGAGAGAAAAACATCGGAACATTAACAGACATCGAATTAACAGTCAAAGAATCGGGGATGCGTTTAATAACAAACATGAAAACCGACACAGTCAAAGAAGATTAACAGACTGAGACATGAAGCTCGGGACGCGGAACTGTAGTGATTATCAAACATAAACATGGAGCTCGGGACGCGGAACAGCAGTCGGGACGCCGACTCAATTGAAGCTCAGGACACAAACACAATTGAAGCACTTACTCAATTGAAGCTCACGGCGGGAAGAAGCCGAGAAGGAGAGTGTCTGTGTCGTCCGACTAGTCTGTGCTGCACTGCTTGGGACTGGTCTGAGTCGCCCGACTAGAGAGTGTCTGTGATATTGGAGAAGACGAAAATGAAAACCTTTGAAAATGAAAACGTAAAAGTAGTGTCTGACTTTGCTTGTGACAGTTGCTGAGTTGCTTCTTGCTTGTGACAGTAGTTTTGCAGACTGCAATATGAATGGACATCGAATTTATTTATAACCGTTGGTATAAACATCGAATTTATTTATAACCAACGGTGAATAAGTATAGAAATTTATATGTGTATAAACGTGTCACGATTATACACGATTAGTTAATCGTGTCTTTATTCGTGTCACAGGTATACACGACACGATTAGACACGATTAGTTAATCGTGTTTTATCGTGTTTATACAGATATCTGCAGATCTGAGTTGTTTAGACACCGTATAAGAGTTGTTTAGACACGGGATCCGTTAAGGTCAAACCCATATACGCTTTAAAGCAGATCGTGTCGTGTCGTTTAATCGTGTCGTGTCAGAAATTGCCACCCCTAAATTTAAGTATAAATTAAAATAAAATGAAATATCTTTAATTAGACCACTTCAAAATCAATACGTTTGTTTAGTCAACACATTAAATCTCTATATATATTAAATTGATTAGAATGCATAAAATGTTGATAAATAAATAAAATAATATTTTTAATCAATTCTATTTATCTACTTAGATCGTACGTTACGATTGTCCATGGGATTTCATCTTTTATATATGTGGATAATTTAAATTATTTCAAAGCACCACAACCATTTCATTTCATTTGATTTTATTTTCTTATCTCATTTTATACAAAATAACTTGTCAATGTGTTTCCAATTTTTTTTAAGGCTTAGATTTTTATTAAAATAAATATCTATTAATAATTCTGATTTTCTAATATATTTTAGGGTCGTAGTTCAAATTTTATATGTTGGTTTTAGGATAATGGACTACCCATAAGTAATAGTCCATTCAAATAAGTCTAGTTGTGTGTATGGTCTTAAAACTTATCCATTTGTATATCAGTATATATAGACGTGCTCAGAGTTAGGAAAAAGTTGATGCTGAAGAAGTAGATAAAACATGGTCACCCTACATTTTAGGTCATAGCCTAAAATTATAGGTCATAGCCCGTTCAACCGTGGTGTGTCCTCCCGTCCGCCAGACCGTAATCCCAACCTCAGACAGATCCGCTTCTGCAAAGGGCAATCGCTCCAAGAGGTAATCTAAATATTTAAGCAATTGCATATTGTTGTTCATACGTCAAATTCCAACATTGGTATCAGAGTCATAGCAGGTTGGTTTCCGAATTGTCAAATTTTAGGAAAATCCCCACCGTGGTCAATCGTGACCGCGATGAGCCCCAGCCGCAGAATCAGCCACTCCGAGGCCGACTCAGGGGATGCCGGGGACTCTATGGCCGCAGTTTAGCCCCTGATAGTCGTATCCACCGTGGCTTCCACAACACCGAGGCTGGTCGCAGCCCCGACCCGTACTAGTCGCAACTTCCGTGGATGCAGCTCGGGGGGAGGAAGCAGGTCTTAACCTTCGTAGTTGTAGTCGAGAAGAAGGGTTGCAACCTTTGTGGCTGTGACCACCTTAGGCAGCGGCCACAAACTTTGCGGTTGTGGCCCTGCGACTAGTTGTCTTGTCCATTGTGGCCACGACTCTAGTCGTCTGAGGCAGGGAGGGGGCAGGGTGAGGTCGGCTAGTGATGCCCCCTCCCCCCGTGGCTAGCCTTCAGGATTGGCCATCTCCTGGTGGCAGCTGCGGTGCTGCTACGGTATGGAAAACCCTAGCAGTTTGCAATCCATCGGGGAAGAAGTATGGTGTTGGACCGGTCTGAGTGAACCAGTCCAGACCAGTCTGATCTGAAAAGTTGGACTGGATTGGTTCAGTTCGAATTGGATAACAGAGGCTGACTGATCTGGTTCAGACCGGTCTGATCTGAGAAGTTGGACCAGACTGGTTCAGTTCAGACCGATTGGCAGAGGCTAACCGATCTGGTTCAGTCCTGTTCAGACCGATTTGGTTGACTTAATGTTGTTCAAACTGGTCTGAGGTAATTCGGAGGCCTCAGGCCACCCGAATTGGCCCGAAACGAACTTGGAAACTATATTGGGCCTTTTGTGGGTTCAGATAACCTGATTTAGTCCAGTATATGTGTCGGAACCCTTTCATTAATAATTTTTGGGCTAATTAAATTAAATGTTGGACCAATTTAAATTGTCGGGAGATCCTTATTTTATTTTATATTGCATAACTGGATATATAGAACACTGTGTGAGTTCCTTGGCTTCCCCGGATTACTTTGTGTTTTCTACAGGGTAGATAGTCTTGACTTACATTAAATGCGTGACTCTTGACTCCATGACTGGTAGAGTTAACTAGGTTATGATTTGTTGAGATCCCAACATATTGTTGGAAAATTGGTCTAACATGTTAATTACTTTTACTCGTTAAGGTGACTTTGGTCCTCAAAGTTTTGAAAATTAAAATTAGCCCCATATTAAATTATTTTTTTTGAAAGATCTCAATATATATATATATATGTGTGTATGTGTGTGTGTGTGTGTATTGAATTGTGTTGTTTGTTACCTTACCTACATAAGATAGATTGCCTTGGTAGGGAGAACTAACTCTGGCATACTCTAGGTAGTAGCAAACCTTTAAGATTGTTCTTAGTAGCCCTTCCGAAGTATGGATAAGTTCAAACTACACTTGGGGATATGTTCCTAAGTGTGAACCGATCGGTTAGTCTGCGAGGTTATCCAAATTTCCTCGAATAATACTAGAATAATCGTCTTATGTTAGAGTTGAACGCTTTGGTTTAGTGTGATCTTTTTCACTCAGGTCCCTTAAAAAGTGTTTGTATTGACCGTGTTTCGATTGATAGTAGTGACTTTAGGACGTGCTTAGAAAGGGGAGTGCTTCTCGACATAGCTTGGGTTATCCCCTGAATTTAAGTATGTTCTCAAGTCTATCCTGTTAATTTGAGACTTGGATTTTTACATGCATTAGAACATTGTTCATTGTGTCTCCATGATCCTAATCAAATTTCCTTTAGTTAGGGAATATGGCCGCCACGAAGAACATCATCGCTGAGCAAAACAAAGGTCCTAGACTTAATGGCGATAACTACAAAATCTGGAGTAAGCGTATACAGATGGTCCTGATTGAGCAAAGGTCGATTGACCACATCAAGAAAATCAAGAAAAGACCTGACACTAGATTAACCAATCAGCAGAATGCCTTGTTTGATGAGTGGGAGACCAAGGACACTGAGGCGCATGGTACATTGCTAAGTACAATGGATGATGGTATTCTGTGTGAATTTGATGTGGAGTACACGGCTAAAGGGTTGTGGGATGATTAGCAAGATAGATTTGGTGTCTATACAACTGCGCAGCTGCGTTCGCTCAACATCAAGTTTGATTCTTACAAAATGAATCATCAGCACTCCATGAGACAGCATCTGAGGCACATGGCCAACATGATTGTAGAACAAAAGAAGGCCGGTCATCCCCTGACCGGTGAGCAGCAAATCCAGGTCGTGATCCTCTCTTTGCCTAACTCCTGGGAGCAGATGAAGATTCAAATGACCCCTGAAGGGCTCAACACATTTGAACACGTTCGAAGGCACATTGAGTTGGAAGAGAAAAATCTCAAGGCTACAGAGCCTAAGATTGAGGTTCATATGGCGTCATTCTCTGGACCTAAGAAGAGTTGTCGTAAGCGAGTGAGTAGTGCACGACGTGCATTCGCAGGTGCACCAATGGAAAAAGAAGATAAAGACTGATGATCCTCCGAAGCAGTGGCGCAGAAGTGTCCGCGCAAAGCCAATAAGCCTGAGTCCAGGAAATGCTTCAACTGTGGCTAAAAGGGACACATTGCGAGTGCATGCACTGAACCAACGCGACATGTTGGTTGAATTAAGTCCTATGTGGATTTTGGATTTAGCACATAGCCAGGGATCGAGACGCACCCGTCGAGTACTACAGAGTTTCGCGGAATACTAGGTGAATTTATGTCGGCAACAACTCTCATGTTGAATTAGAAAGGATTGCAACTTGTGAGCTACGTCTGCGCGGTGGTCAAGACCTAATCTTACATGATGTCATCTATGCTCCGCAGATTAGTCGGAGTGTTATTTCAGTCTTATGATTAATGAAACTACGTTTTAAATTTTCATTTCATGAACTTTCTGTCCAATTATCTTTAGGATCATCTCTATTGGGTTTTGAGATAGTTTCTGGGGGATTTATTTTTTGGATTTGGATTCATGCAACAATAATAATGTCATGATTTCTTCTACTCGTGAAAATGTTTGCGATGTGAAAGATTGACAGGCTAGATTAGTTCATATTGACCAACAGTGAATGCAGCGACTGGCCCAACGGAGTTTGCTACCCAACATTTCGCTTGTGGACTTGTCTACGTGTGTTAATGGTTTAACAAGAAAGACCACCCAAAAGCCGTTTGGTAAGGCCCCTAGAGTTGAATATCCTTTGCAAAGTTCATTCTGACGTCTTTGACCCTATTAATGTTAAGGCTCGACATGGAGCAAGATATTTCATCACATTTACAGATGATTATACATGTTATGGATTCAGCTGCTTGATCTCCCATAAATATGAGGCAATAGGTTGCTTTAGATTTTTTTTGAATTTGGTTGACAATCAGTTAGATCGGAAGGTTAAGACCCTCCGCACTGATCGTGGAAGAGAGTCCCTTTAGTGGAATTCAACAATCTATGCATCCAAAAGGGGATCATTCATCAGTTGACGGTTCCTTACCCCCCCCCCCCCCCCCCCATGAAAATGGTGTTATAGAGAGGCACAATAAAACACTCCTTGGTGCAGGCTCAATTGTCAATTTCCTTTTGGGGAGACGCTTTGAAGACTGTTGACCACATCCTGAACCGTGTGCCGACGAAGACAGTTGACTCCACTCCATACGAGCTTTGGACTGGAAGAAGTCTGGACTTTAGCCGTATGCGCCCATCAGGGTGCGCCGCTTACACCCATGATTCCTCGAACAATTTTGGGAAGATTGGACATAGAAGAAAGAAGAGTAACTTTGTTGATCACTATGAAACCTCCAAGGGATGTGTGTTTATAGAAGAGCAAGACAGTGATAGTGTTTTCGAGTTCGAATCACGAGACACAACGTTTTTAGAGAACGAATTTTCGAAGAAGGGAGAGATTGATTTGAACCGATCTCTATATGAGATGCAAGATCAAGTTGAGCAGATACATGTTAATTCAAGATGGAGAGTTGAAGCCGTAGAGGATGAATTAGTCTGTCATCTGCCAGATTCACCTCCCGCTGGAGCGAATGAAACAGATTCCGCTCTTGATGATCTTGCTGACAATTAGAGCATTGGGGTTCTCCTCCCAATGGGAGTGATCATGGTCATACCCTTGGTAGTAGTGAGATATTAGGTCATGGGCTAAGACGTAAATTTCCCTCCCGGATATGCATTCGAAGATGATGGACCATAATATCTAATGAGACAGCTTTTGAGCCAAAAAAACGTTAGAGAAGCTCTAAATGGACCCTTCCAGGAAGAACGGATGAGAGCAACGGAGGATGAGATGAAATATATGAGAAATAACAGTGTTTGGACACTGGCCAACCTTCCGAGAGTACGCAGAACAATAGAAGCTAAATGGGTTTTGAAAACAAAGCTCAAAGCCAATGAAACATTTGAGCTTAAAAAATCTCGACTAGTTGCGAAAGGTTATACACAGAAGGATATAGTGAACTTTAAGGAGACTTTCTCACCGACGGCTCGAATGACCACAATTTGCTTTATTCTAGTTGTTACAACGAGTCTAGACCTGAAAATGCATCAAATGGATGTTAAGATCACCTTCCTCAATGGTGAGTTAGAAGAAGAGATCTACATAAAACAACCTGAATGATTTGTGCATAAAGGTGATAAGAACTAATTGTGCAAGCTACATAAATCGATCTATGGCATGAAACAGTCATCTAGGCAGTGGTACCACAGATTTCATGGCTTGGTTGTGGAAAATGGATTTCTCATGCTAGATGAGGATCATTGCGTGTACACCAAAAGATCTGGACTGGACTTTGTATTTATGGCTCTATACGTGGATGGCATACTCATAGCCGGAAATAACTTGGAGTTCCTCACACAGGCCAAGGTCTGGTTATCCTCTCTATTCGAGATGAAGGGTATGGGTGAGGCGACATATATCCTTGAGATTTGGATCTTGAGGGATCGCCGTGGGAGGCAGTTGTGGCTTTCATAAAAGAGTTACATAAATAAAGTGTTGGAAATGTTCAACATGAATAACTACAAACCAACTGATACTTCAGGTTACACTGGTCAACCTCTCAACATGGAAATGTGTCCAAAGAGTAAAATAGAAAAGGATCAGATGGAACATATTCCATATTTGAGAGCAGTTATAAGCCTGATGTATGTAATGGTGTGTACTCAACCCGATGTCGACATGGTATATCGGTTATCAAGCTGAAACCAGATTAAACCATTGGTTGACATTGAAGAGGATTATGCGATATCTTAAGGGCACCGTCAACTATGCCCTGTGTTATGGAGGAAACTTGCGGAGACCAGAGAATCTCCAAATAATATGGTACGACGATGCAGACTACGGTGTTGACCTGGATGAAAGGAAATCCACCTCGGGCTTTGTGTTTTTACTATCCAATGGAGAAATTTCATGGATGAGCAAGAAACAATCATGCACCGCGTTGTCCACCATGGAAGCCGAATTTGTGGTTGTGTCATCCGGTCAAGAGGCAATTTAGATTAAGAGGCTCCTGGACGGATTGTTGGGTCATAGGAGTACAGTTGTTTCGATCTTGGTTTACTCTGACAATCAGGCCACGATCTCCGCTACAAAGGATCCCAAGTACCATAACAATTCGAAGTACATTAATATTAAATATAACTATGCTAGAGACATGGTGAAACAGAAGATGATAAGTTTGGAGTATTTGTCTATAAAAGATATGGTTGCGGACCCCTTCACCAAAATCCTAAAGAGTGACCCTTTTGTGAGACACATGAAGTTTTTAGAATTGTGTAGACATAATTGATATGCTTCATTAATTATAGGGTTAATTACTTAATTGGTTACACATGTTTCACCATTGTGCAGAATGGTTACACATGTTTCAAAATGTGATTAATTGGTTGTGCTATGTGACTAATTGGTTACACATGTTTTTCCCAATGTGATTAATTGATTATTCCGTTAGTAAACCGTTAATTAATTTTTTTAACATATTATTGAATTGTGAAATGACTATTATGCCCTTAGTGGTATTGAAGAACACATAATCATCTTCAAGAACAAGAATCGAATCGAAGAACCCAGAACCCAGATTTTGGGTTCTTCAATGCAATTCGGTGATGAAGAACAACTTGATTGATGAAGAACACAGCTTGATTGATGAAAATGGTAATTACGTCATTTTACGTATCTAAATAGTTACTTAACTGTGATTTCTAACAGTGAACAGTAAAAAAAACAATTAGTCACATTTCAAAACCAATTAATCACATTTTGAAACATGTGTAACCATTCTGCACAATAGTGAAACATGTGTAACCAATTAAGTAATTAACCCTTAATTATATTTCTCAAACAGTGTTCTTTGACTTGAATTATATTTTAGTATGCATGTTTTCGCAGTTTTCGTATTTTGTGTGTTCATTTCTGTGATTGTTTGTTAAATATGTCAAAGTGGAATGGATCACCCTCTCACACGGATGATAGCTTCTGTGCCTTTGTGGCTAGGTGATGTTGGTGATAGATTATTTTGTCTCCGGAACTATCTGATTTCAATCTACGATAGATTATGGTCTGTCAATCCACTCAAGGGTCATATGAGAGTCTTTGTGACTCTTGGTTTGGGTACTTTGTGTGCGTGATGGATATATGTACAGCATCTGGACATATGCTCCATGGGAGAGGAGATATATTGTAGCACGCATTCCATACCTCAGCGCACCCAAAACGACCATGGGTTTGACCCGAGCTGTGATCTTAACTCGGAGTCGTGTGAGACCCAGAGCTCTTTGTGTAGGAGCCTTGAGGTTCAATTCAGTGTTTGTTATCTTAGTCTGTGCTCGATGGGCCTTCGATATATTCCGCCCGGGTCCTGGTTCTAGAAAACGAGTTGGATCGTGCTAATGGTTTCGTGGGATGGGATCTTCTCGATATTGTGTCCACTTGATGACCATCAATTGCGGCATAGACTGCGGTTGTAGGCATAATGCATATATAGGTTTGAATGATCCTTTTGTGGTCAAACCTGGAGAAAGATTACATGACCAAGGATGCATGACACATTTCCACTGCTGGTCTGGGATCCGCGGGTCGCTTCGTATTCTAAACTGGTACGTAGCACTTTGCTCGTTGTGCCTGCCGGTTGCACGACTGCCTCCTCATTTGTGACTTGACTGTATAATGAGATTTATTCTATTGGTGCTCACATGATGAATGAGCGTCCCATACTTTGTGAGGGTGGGAGATGTTGGTTGTAGGATAATTAGTCACCATAAGTGGGAGCCTATTCACATAAGCCCACTTGTGTGTCTGGTCTTAAAACCTATCCCTCTATATATCAATATATATAAGGGTGCTCAGGGTTAGGAAAAAGACTAATGCTGAAGAAGTAGACAAAACACAACCAGACTACAGTTTAGACAGAGATCAGTAGTTGTGGTATTATAGGTCATAGCCCGTTAAACGGTGGCGTGTCCTCCCGTCCGGCAGATCGTGATCCCAACGTCAGGCAGATCCGCTTCCGCAAAGTGCAATCCCTCCAAGAAGTAATCTAAATATGTGCATTTAGGCGGTTGCATATTGTTGTTCATATGTCAAATTCCAACATTATCTATTAGGGTTTGATTAATTTCAAGAGACGAAACTTTCTAATTAAAAAGCAATGACTTTTTTTAATTGATATTTCAAATATACATTTTTTTTATATTTTATGTGGATATTATGTTTCAAAATATATAAATAAAAGTGCAAAGGTCATTTTTTAGATTCTTACTAATTATGCCATTCAACCATTCCGTGTTAAAATAATTTCATTTTCTTTGTCCAAAACAATTTTTTTTTTTATCAAAAGTTAATAGTTATGTGCAATATCACGGTTCACTCTCTTTTACTCAAAGCTCTAGAATTAGAAGAATGCACCACATTCCGTGCGCTTTTTGTTTTAATATTTGTTAGTGTTGTTTATAGGGTTAATTACTAAGGAGCTACTTGAACTTCGGACGTTTTGCAACGAACTATCCGAACTTTGAAAATTCAAAACGGGCTACCTCAACTTTGAAGAAAGTGCAAATAGCTACCTCCATTCAATTTATGACGAATTTCAGACGATTTTCCAACGAATTTCCGTCAACAATTGACGGAAAATTGGACGTAGCCCGTTTTGAATTTCCGTTAACTTGCACATTTTTCAAAGTTGAGGTAGCCAGTTTTGAATTTTCAAAGTTCGGATAGGTCGTTGCAAAACGTTCACAGTTCAGGTAGCTCCTTGATATTTAACCATTCTTTATATTTTTTTTGTATTTTCATTTAAATTCATAATGGTGTTATAGAATTAAATAATATATTTTTCAGTCATCCTATGTCTCAAATAATTTTATTTTATGGGTCCATGTCAATTTTTTAAAAATCATTGGTCACAGTGAACTATAATACTACGCAATATGGATTATTTAAATAATTTCCTCTAATGAATTTTCAAATATCAAACTTTAAAAGTATGTATAGTTATAATATAAAGTACTTAAATTGAAACAATTGAAAAATATTTCATATATTTAACGTTTCAAGTAGTTCATAAATTATCATCAACTTAACTATAAAAATGTAACAAAACATTAGTTAGTTGTGATAGAATTAGAATAACGTAACTAATAATATCTAAAACTCCAAATACTTCATAAATAAAAAGAAATATGTATAAATAAAAATGTATTATCATCAAAATAATTTCAAAACATAATAGCATAATCTAAGAAAATACATATACTTTTATAATCATTTTATTTATTGTTGAATATTTTTTTATCTCGTCCATATATAAATATATATATACTTGGTCAAATATATATATATATATATATATATTGTTTGTTGTGGCCCAGCCCTTGGGCCAGTCTGATTCGACCTGGATCGGTTTAGTGTTAAATCAGCCCAATTTTTCTTGTGAATGATAAATGAGGAAGGAAGTAATATATTAGGAAATATGATTATTGGTATAATATATTAGGAAATATTACCGTTAGTATAATATATTAGGAAAAGTTCTCTTAATATTCTTCATAATATTGCACAATATACCTAGGATCAGGCATGAAGCCATTCATGGTCTAGGGGCAATTGTCCTTGACCTTTAATTAGGTATGAGTAATACCTCCAATTTGTTTTTTCAATTTTAAATCTGCCCCCACTGACACTAGAGGCAGAGAACCGAAGCATCAAGCGTGGAAATGGAAACTGAAGGCACAAACAACAGAGCAACAAAAGTTTAAACTTACACTAATTTAGAAAGTCAATATTTACATATTAATCTTCTGTACACATAAGTAAATTTTCAAGTAAACAATTCTCTATTGACTATTCAAGCACATTCAATACACAAAGAAGTAAGAAACAAACTCGTCGAATTCTCACATTTCAACTCCAAAATCGTCCAAATCAATATGAAATGTACGTTCTTTTGTCTTGATCTGTTCATATAGTAGTTACCTTGTAGAAAATTTGCTATTGTAAGTGATAGAAATCAGATTTAGAAAAATCGGCTACAAGATTAAGAAGTAGGAAGAGTCGAAGAGAATAAGATGTTGCTTACTTGGTCGATTGGTTGATTATTCCTTCACACAGTAGGAACTAGGAAGAGTAGAAGTAGAAGCGAAGAGACAAAGAGTCATGGTTGCTTGTGTATGTATTTTGTTGATTAGTGATTAGGGTTTGTGTACATGTACAATCACAAATAACATATTGTTGCTAATAGGCCATATCTTTAGTCAAAGCTGCTAACATATTGCTAAATGGGCCATATTAATTTACTCAAAGTAGTCAATTTACTCAAAGCAACCGATTTACAACAATTAATTACTATTTGAGTCTCCAAGCCATGTACTATTTAACATATTCATTTGTACTAAACTCGTGTATTTATTCTTTTAGGTATTGATCATTTTTTTAGTAGAATTAAAAGAAAGTCTCCATAAGAAGAAGAACCTTTACGTCAAAATTTAAATGAGAAGTTTTTGAAGCAAAAGTATGAATAATTCAATTTACATGATTTACCATCGGATCCCGGCTTGAGAAAGAAAATTCAAGTGTATCATCTGTTGGGTATCGATAGTGACAGCCCAGTAAGGAAAAGGCCTCGAAGGCCCAATAACTATAGAGGGGGTAAACCCATGACATTTGAACCAGATCGGCCCAGGTACAAGTTAAACTCGACCCTCCATAGAATGGCCCAGAACCGAGCCCAAGGACTCTGAGAACGCCCTGAGTGCTCGCCATTCTTCACTAAGGCCGCGACATCTCACTGCTCGCCATGAGAGTGCTCGCCCCGAAGAGAGCCTGGCCTCTCTCCTCTGGTCCCACAAAACCGTTAATAAGGAAGTGGCCATGATATCCCGCGTATCTCGGTCACATATTCACTAAAGATTAGATTTGGTAACTGCAATATCTCGCAGTAACTGCCATATTCCACGATCCGAATCTTCAGCAACAGAATATACACTAAGATATTCAGCTGCCTTATACGGTTCTATCTCTCTTACCCTATAAATACCCTTGCTTTACATACGTTCTTTACGTTTTGAGTTTTTACACACACACATACTCATTTAAGCATCGGAGAGGGACCCAGAGACACCCCCTCTGTTGCACTCCCCTACCTGCAGGTTCACCGGAGTTGGAGCAGAAGCGTCTTTCCGACCTTGTCTGGCATTTAATTCACTGCCAGATCAGCATCCAGGATTTCACGATCCAACATTTGGCGCCGTCTGTGGTGTTAGGAGTTATGATAAGCAAGTATGTTTATTATAGAACACCTACACCTCTAGGATAGTTTCGGTTCATCAAGGTCATCAAGGTGTTCTTGAGTGTTCTTGGATGTTCTAGTGTCTTCTTGTGTCTTCTTGTCTATAGCTTAGTATCTAGTCATTTCTCTTGTATTTGCTCATTAGATTAGACTATAAATAGGTGGTGAATCTGTTTGTAAAACTTAACTTGAATCAATTGAAGAGTTACTCTCCTAGTTTTCTATTCTTGCTCTGTTTTTCTGGTTATTCTGTTATAACAGAATTTCCGATTCCTTCCTCTCTAAACAATCTCATCTTCTTCAAGTTGTTCTCTCAATTTCATCTGAAATTGATTAATATGGTATCAGAGCTGCAAGAATCTGGTGTCTGCAACATCTGATTCGAGTTCAAGCAGCAATCTCAGCCGCGATTTCACTCTGCTCTGTTCCTAGCCGATCGACTGCTCTGTTTCGGTGCTGCAATGGAAGATCTTCTTCCACCGGCCTTCTCCAACAAACGAGTGTGTCTTCTCACTGGAGATGACAACTTTCAGTCATGGAAACAGCAGGTATTACTTGCTGTTAGAGGTTTTAATCTCAAATCACATCTATATGGAGTTAGAGACATTCCGATGCAGATTGTTAATGATAATGGAGAAAATGTGCCAAATCCTGTCTATACTTCATACCTGCAACATGATAGTGCTTTAGCTTCATGGCTTCTTGTGTCTATCTGTCCTCAAGTCAATAGATATCTGCTGGGATGTATGACAGTTAGTGCTATCTGGTCCAAGATGCATCAAATGTTTTCTTCTTCCTCAACCACTAGAGTTATGAGTCTCTATGGAAGATTGAAGGCAAGGAAACTCATAACTCAGTCGGTTCGAGATTATCTAGCTGATATACAATCCACTTGTGATAGATTGGCAAGCTGCGGTCATCCTATTGATGAAATGCAGCAGATTTCTATTGTTTTAGATGGAGTGCAAGGTCAGTTTGACAATGTTGTTGCTGTTATACACGCAAGTAGAAATCCATACGATCTTGCGTCTGTTGCTTCTGTTCTCTTGGATGCTGAAACCAGGAGTCGAGATCAGGTGTTCGATCCGGTGATCTTACCTCAAGCCATGGTCCACATCAATGAAGACAACTCGAAGAATCAGCAATCTGTTACAACATCTGGTTTTGGACAGAATGCGAATGGTTCTGCTGGACAGAATCATACTTCTGGTGTTCAAAATCAGAATCAGTTTCAATACAGTAATCAGAACAATGGAGGAAGAGGATCAGGAAGAGGAAGAGGAAGAGGAGGTAATAGGCCTCAATGCCAGCTGTGTGGCAAAGTTGGACATCTTGTAAACAGATGTTACAAGATATTTGATGTCAATTTTCATGGCATCAACTCGGCTGGACAGGTCTCGGCTAATCTCTGTCAAACATCATGGAATGAGTCGAATGAGGCTTCTGATCAGCACCATACCTCTTCCAGCTTTCATCCAGCAACTCAACCTTTGTCTCAACACCATTTGTTTGGTAACTCTCTGCCGACTCGATCTATACCTCAGCATCATTCATTCAATACAACAAATGCTGTCAATTCTGCTCCTGCTATGTACCTACCTTCAGCACCATTGGTAGGATAGTACCCGTACATGCTCCCCTATGGATTTCCATATGGATTTGCACCTCCTGTTCCTGGTGTTACACCTGCCACTCCTCCACATGCCAAAGAGCTGAATCCGCAACTAAACTTTGCTTCCTTGCCCCAGCCACAACAGCTTCGCACCGATCAAATCTGGTATCCAGATTCGGGAGCATCGAATCACATAGCAAATGTTCAACCTATTGGAGCTGAACCATACAAAGGTGCAGGTACGATTCAAGTAGGAAATGGTGCTCAATTGTCGATTTCTCATATAGGAACATCTGTGATAAATACATGCTCTAAGTCGTTGTTTCTTAATAATCTGCTTTATTCTCCTGAAATCACTACAAACTTAGTTTCTGTATCTCAGTTTTCCAGGGATAATGCTGTGTTTTTTGAGTTTCATCCTACATATTGTCTCATTCGTGACTCGACAACTAAGAAGGTCTTACTTCAAGGAGAATAATCTAGAGGCCTATACAAGTTAGATTTTAGTAGTTTTACTCCTAGATTGTCTAATAAGAACTCTGATTTTGAGAGTAGTTGTCATAGTACTAGAGTTGTTGATTATGCCATGATATGGCATCAAAGACTTGAACATGCATCATCCAAAGTCTTAAGTTCTGTATTTTCTCAGTTTGATAATAAGTGTTCAGCTTCTTATGGTTTATGCTCAGCTTGCTCAGTTGGAAAAAGCATACGTCTACCGTTTTCTAACTCTTCAACTAAATACGATAAGCCTCTTCAGTTGATTGAGGTTGATCTTTGGGGACCTACCCCAGTGACGTCTAATGGAAAAAGATTTTATATGAGTATAGTTGATGTTTTCTCACGATATACTTGGATCTATTTTTTAGAGAAGAAAAGTGATGCTGCTAATGTGTTCATCCAGTTTCATACCTTGGCCAAGCGACAACTATCATGTTCACTCCAAGAAGTTCAAACCGATGGTGGAGGTGAGTTTAAAACTCTATCATCTTACTTTGTTAGCAAAGGTATTGCTCATAGAATTACTTGTCCATATACTTCTGAGCAAAATGGGATAGTCGAAAGAAAACATAGGCATATTGTAGAGATGGGACTAACACTTATGTATCAAGCAAGCTTGCCTATGCAGTATTGGAGTGATTCATTTTTCACAGCTGTGTTCCTAATCAATAGGCTCCCTACTCAGGTACTTTCTAACGTGTCTTCTCATGCAAAATTGTTTGGAAAGGTACCTGATTACTCCATATTACGAGTCTTTGGTTGCTTGTGTTTCCCGTTTACTCGTCCATTTAACAAACACAAACTTGACTTTCGATCTACTCCTTGTGTTTTTCTGGGATATTGTTCACAACAGCATGGTTACAGGTGTTTGGATTCAAATGGTAAGCTTTATATTTCACGTCATGTTCGGTTTCATGAAAATGAGTTTCCGTTTGCTGATAAAAATGGCAAGTTCGTGTTATCCTCTGCCCCGAAAAACACTCACACAAGTAATCCGTTTTTTCTTCCATTTGGCTTTGTTGATATACCTGCTGATCATACTAATACATCTCCTAATTGTCCTGGAATTTCATCTCCTTCTATGTCTCTTCCAACTAATGAGTTGTCAAATTCTGGTGTGGATATACCAGGTGTTGAGTCGGTTTCTGAGGTGGAGGCTCCTGGAGCTGGTTCTTTGGATGAGACTTCAAGAGAATATGATGGTGTAATCAGGTATGTACCTTCTTCTAACAATGAAATAGTGCAATCTTCAAGGTTGGTGACAGATGGTGCTAATGATCTTCCAATAGTGTCAGCAAATTCTGATGATAATAGGTTCTCTAGTCGTAGACCGAATGTTCATCCCATGATGACAAGATCAAAAACGAATTCCCAGTTTGCTGCATTGACTGAAGTTAAAGAGGATTTAAAAGACTTAGTTGATTCAGAACCGTCATCCATTCATGCAGCTCTTCGGACCTCACATTGGACTCAAGCCGTTCATGATGAGCTACAAGCCTTATCGACCAATAACACCTGGTCTCTGGTTACTCTACCTGAAGGTCGTATTCCAGTAGGGTGCAAATGGATCTTTAAGGTGAAACGTAACTCTGATGGTTCGGTAAACAGGTACAAAGCAAGGTTAGTTGCTAAAGGGTTTTCTCAAAAACCTGGCTTTGATTTTTATGAAACCTTTTGTCCTGTTGTTAAATCACCTACTGTTCGTATTGTGTTGTCTTTAGCCTTGACTAACAAGTGGCAACTTAGGCAAATTTATGTGAATAATGCCTTTCTTCATGGTGATCTTACAGAAGAAGTGTTTATGACTCAGCCTCCCGGTTTTGAGCAACGAGATTCCTTTGGGAATGTTTTGGTATGCAAGCTTCATAAGGCTTTGTATGGTTTAAAACAGGCACCAAGAGGTTGGTTTGAAAATCTCAAACATTTTCTTTTAGGTCGATTAATGTTTCAAGTTTCTAAATCAGATAACTGTTTGTTCATCAAAAGGTCTTCTACTGGTTCTGTGTTTCTTTTAGTGTATGTAGATGATATAGTTGTGACTGGTCATGATCAGTATGATATTGAGGATGTAATTTCTCAGATCAATACTGAATTAAAACTCAAGGACTTGGGATCTATAAACTATTTTTTGGGTATGGATGTGCAGGTAAAAGACGATTGTCTTCTTCTAAATCAGCACAAGTATATTTCGGAACTTCTGAGTAAAACAGGTTTGAGTGATTCATCTCCTATGCCTACACCTATGACAGGTAATTTCTTATCAAAAATCTTGTGTGATAAGGAGAGTGTTCCGTGTCCGAATGATGATCTGTATAGAAGTACTGTGGGTGCTCTTCAACATATTTGTGCTACTCGTCCTGATATTGCATTTGCTGTGACCAAACTAAGTCAGTTTGTTCAAGCACCGTCATTAGTTCATTGGAATGCTTTGGTTCATGTGTTGAAGTGCCTCAAAGGTACTCTGTTTCATGGGGTTTTGTTTCAAGCTCCTCCTCTACCTACTAATGAAGTGTCTCTTGTTTCCTATGCAGATGCAGATTGGGGTAGTGATCCAACTGATAGGAAGTCTATATCAGGTCACTTTCTTCTTCTTAATGGCAATCCGATTGTGTGGAGTTCCAAAAAGCAATCGGTTATATCTAGATCATCTGCTGAAGCCGAGTACAGACCAATTGCAAATGATATATGTGAGATTATGTGGGTGACTTCCTTACTTCAGGAGCTTCAGGTTTCTTTATCATCCATTCCAGTTGTTTGGTCTGATAATACAAGTGCGGTTGGTTTGACAGAAAATCCCATACATCATTCGAAAATGAAGCATGTTGAGATGGATCTTAGTTTTGTTAGGGAAAAGGTGACTAATGGTCAAGTGATTGTTAACTTTGTTCCCTCTGATGATCAGTTTGCAGATATTCTAACAAAACCGCTCACTGAAAAGAGTTTTGTTCCTCTTCGTCAAAAGCTTGGTGTGTACTCCTTGGAAGAAGTTGAGGTGTTGTCCAAATGTCTCACTGAAGGCATTAGCATTGATTCGGTTGATGCTTCTTGATTAATGCTCCTTGTTTGCTGGTGTTGTTTGATGATGCTCTTTTCTGTCTGTCTGAATATGATGCTCAGTGGTGTTTATATCTGTCATGTTCCATATTTTGTGTTCTAATCTGGTTTTGATTGTTCTCTAAGTATGCTGTTCCGTTTCTTTTCTTGTGCTATCATCTCTTATTTGAATTAGGAGACTACTATGTTCTTGCTTTTCGTGATTGAGATATTCGTCATAAAATGGTTGTCAACCCGGGTGTATTGATTTCATACTCGGTATGTGTATCTTCATCTCTTCATCATTGATCATACTTTTCTTGTTTTCCTTGTGATCATATATTGGTGATCTCTGCCTTCTCGTGTTCTTCATGATCTCATCTTGATGAAGGATATTCCTAGAGAATGTTCTATATTGATAGCTCATGGGGTTTAGTTCAAAAATAATCATTGAAGAAGACAACGTCAAAGATACTTCTTCTTTGATTTGAGAATGAAAAGATGAAGGCTCAAACCTTCCAACCCCAATGAAAAGATGAAGGCTCAAACCTTCCTATCAATGAAAAAAAAAGAATCAATGAAAAATAAGGTGTATAGAATGAAGGTGAAAGGAAAGTCAAGGAAAAGTGCATATGAAAATAAAAATGCTGAATCTCTATAAGGATGCGTACATCAAGGTTGGAGTATATCATGAGTCTTTAGAAGGGATTTCTCTTATATATCTCATAAGGTCGAAACAAGTATTAGGTATGGTTGATTTGGATGAGAAGTTGTGCAGTATATTGAGTTGTGATCAATGCTAACAGGTTGAATCTGGTTTATGATGTTGATATCTTGAAAATAAATTGCAAGAATTGTGTGTTCTTTCTAATTCTTATTTTGAGATGATATGATGAAGAAAAGAAAGTTGAATGGCAGCTTAGAGCATGATCAAGGTTGATAAGAGCTGCAAGAAGGTGGTCATGATGAGGTTTTAAAAACATTGAGCTAAGTATGCAGAAGGATGGAAGAGTATTTCAGACAAAAGCAACAATCAAGCAAGCTTATTAAAAAAGGATCTTGGATAGGGAATGTTAGGAGTTATGATAAGCAAGTATGTTTATTATAGAACACCTACACCTCTAGGATAGTTTCGGTTCATCAAGGTCATCAAGGTGTTCTTGAGTGTTCTTGGATGTTCTAGTGTCTTCTTGTATCTTCTAGTCTATAGCTTAGTATCTAGTCATTTCTCTTGTATTTGCTCATTAGATTAGACTATAAATAGGTGGTGAATCTGTTTGTAAAACTTAACTTGAATCAATTGAAGAGTTACTCTCCTAGTTTTCTATTGTTGCTCTGTTTTTCTGGTTATTCTGTTATAACAGAATTTCCGATTCCTTCCTCTCTAAGCAATCTCATCTTATTCAAGTTCTTCTCTCAATTTCATCTGAAATTGATTAATATGTGGGAACGAGCAATTCAGCCATGAGAACTCGATCCCAAAGCAACCGTCGGAACCAAACCAGGGAGCGATCCTCAGATAGCTCTGATTCAGCCGCCGCTTCACCGCTTCAACAGGAACCTGCCAGCCGAGCAAGAGTTAATGACGTTCCTTTGTGAACAACTCGAGAGCATGTCGGTGATTCAAGACCGACCCCCGCTGCTAATCAAAACGGAGCCCCGGCACCGTACACAGTCCACATTGCTGGACAAGACATCAATTTAACCCCAGAGATGGTCTCCCTGCTGGAAGCCATCCTAGGAGAGGCGCGCCGCCAAGCCCCTGCTCCTCAAGATAACAATCCCTCTGCTCCTAAGGAAAACCACCGCCCTGCTGCCACAGGGCTCTCACCTTCGGAAGCGGCAAATCCTGGTCTCACTGCACCTCAGAAGGATCAGGAGATGACGTCAGGTCAGCAGTCCCTACCTCCGGCATACACCCAGGAGCCAGCAGCCGCGTACACTGCCAATCCTTCCGGTCCTCCTCCACCCGGAACCTCGCCTATGTACTGCACTGTGGATCAGATGGATGACCTCCTCAACAAAAGGCTCCAAGAAAGACAGCTGACAGTCGTAGCTCCCTTCAAGGAGCAGTCTGCTCATCCTTTTACCGACGGGCTCGTCGCCATCAAAATCCCAAAGGATGTAGTTGCTCGGGCCATTCCTGAGTATAGCGGTGGAGGAGATCCCACCGTACATGTCAACAAACATGAGGCCTCCCTTCTGGGTAAGTCAAATGATCCCAATCACTTGGCTTTGTTATTTCCATCTACTCTTTCGGGTTCGGCTTCGTCCTGGTTCTTCGTCCTCCCTGCAGGATCAATCGAAACTTGGGAAGAATTAAGAAGCAAGTTCCTGGAGAGATATATGGGCGAACGCCAGTTGCTGAAGAGCGTGGTCGCCCTTGACTCGGTCAAACAGCAGCCTGGAGATTTGCTGTCCAACTTCTACGGGCGTTTTCATCAGAACGTCACGGAGATAGATCGCCGGATCTCGGATGGGGAGATCATTCGAGCATTTTACAGAGGTCTGGATGTGGCCAACAAGGCCTCGAGAAAGCTACGAAACATCTATCACGTTAAGGAGATCGAAACGTTGGAGGAGTTGGCGTCCAGGGCAAAAGGTTTCATAGACCTTGAAAGGGCGAATACAGAGGCAGACTTCCTGACGACCTCGCTAAGGGTGGTCCATGAGCCCCGACGCGATGGTAAGAAGGAGGTGAAAAAGGAGAAGAAGGGAAAGGAAAGCAAGCCCCGGGTCGAGTCTCTTCCAGCGCCTCGCCATCTAGAGGTCCCTGAGTACTTCACGCCTTTAAATAGGTAGATCTCAGCGGTACTAGTCGAGATGGAGAGGAGATACTTGGCGAGGCCACCGATGTCTCGTCGAGGTGGGCAGCCCATGGGTAAGGATGTCGAGAGCTACTGCAGATACCACAAGTGCAAGGGCCACAAGACAGATGACTGCCGCATTTTGAAGCGGGACATAGAGAGTCTGATTCAGGGGGAATGTTGAAAGAAATTGTGGCAGGTCGAGACCGAAGTCGAACGCCCCCCAGGAGGCATCGTTCGCCAGCCCCTGCAGAACAAACTGAGCCATCTGGAAGCAAGAGGAGAGTGAATCTGATTGCAGGAGGATTTGGTGCAGGCGGCGAGAGGTCAAGCGCCAGGGAGGTCTACGCCACTCAGATCTCCACAGCAGTTCAGTTGGGGAAGCGGCCCCGACCTGAAGAGAACATTGTCATCTCATTCTTTGAAGATGATTTGGCACATGTCACCACCCCCCACAACGATGCTCTGGTCATCACGGCAGATATTGATGACTGTGATGTTGCAAGGATTCTGGTCGACGGAGGCAGCTCGACAGACATCCTATTTCTGGACGCTTTTGAGAAGATGGGCAAGTCCAAACGTGACCTGAAGAGGGTCGACTTTCCGCTGATCGGGTTTGTGGGAAGAACAACTTATCCACTGGGGGCTATAACCATGCCGGTGATTTTTGGCGAGGGATGGAAGAGCATCAAGGTGTCGGTCACTTTCCTGGTGGTCGATTCACCTACATCCTACAACGCCATCATAGGGAGGATCACGATCAACCCAAACAAGATTGTGGCCTCCACTTTCCACCAGAAGATGAAGTTCCCCACTCCTAACGGGATTGGAGAAGTACTCAGAGATCAGCCTTCCTCACGGCAAGGCTATGTGAACTGTTTACGCAGGAAGAACCAAAGGGAGACGCTCGCCATCGAAGCAGAGGTCGACCCCCGCGAGGACTTGGCTCGGCCAGCACCTATGGAAGAGTTGGAAGAGGTTGAAATAGATGGTCCGGACAAGAAGGTGCGCATTGGAACCACCTTAAAGGAGGATCAGAAGGAGGCCATGACCGCCCTCCTCAAAGAGTTTAAAGAGCTCTTCGCCTGGCAGACGAGCGACATTCCAGGAATCAACACAGATATCATCTCCCACGAGCTCAGAATAGACCCTTCCATCAAGCCAATCGCCCAAAAGAGAAGATCATTCGGGACAGACAAGCGTTTGGCGATCAGGCAGGAAGTCCGCAGGTTGATTGAGGCTGACTTCGTCAGAGAGGTGAGATTCCAGAGCTGGGTCGCCAACCCAGTTTTGGTTAAGAAATCAAACGGCAAATGGAGGATGTGCGTCGAATTCCGCGACTTGAACAAGGCTTGCGCCCAAGGATTCATACCCCCTTCCAAGGATTGATCAGCTGGTCGATACTACCTCGGGTCATGAGATGATGAGCTTCATGGACGCCTACTCAGGCTACAACCAGATCAGAATGCATCCAGACGATGAGGCTCACACCGCTTTTTATGCTGATGGGGACATTCTGTGCTACAAGGTGATGCCCTTTGGCCTTATCAATGCCGGGGCAACTTATCAACGGATGGTGAACCGACTGTTCCAGAACATGCTGGGAAGGAACATGGAGGCCTACGTGGATGATATGCTCGTCAAAACCATCAAGGGCAATCCTCACACGGCGGACCTCCGCGAAGCTTTTGAATGCATGAAAAGACACAGTGTTCGCCTGAATCCTGCAAAGTGCGCCTTTGGGGTCAAGTCCGGTAAATTTCTGGGTTTTATGGTCAGTGAAAGAGGAATCGAAGCAAACCCAGAAAAGCTAAAGGCCATAGAGGAAATGAAGTCGCCAACCTGCCACAAGGAAGTCCAATGCCTGAATGGACGCCTAGCTGCTCTCAACCGCTTCCTCTCCAAAGTGAGTGACAGGTCCCTCCCATTCTTCAAAACTCTGAGGGCCAACCGCAAGTTCGAGTGGACGCCAGACTGCGAGGAAGCGTTCCAGTCCTTGAAGAGACATATCCAAACACTCCCACCTCTGGCAAAACCCGTTCCAGGCGAGCAGCTTTTCCTTTATCTAGGCATTTGCGATGTGGCAGCCAGTGCTGTCTTAATAAGGGAGGAAAATAATGTTCAGAGTCCAGTGTATTTCATTAGCAAAATGTTCAACTCAGCAGAAATAAAATATGTCCAGATTGAGAAGTATCTCTATGCCTTAGTTATTGCTGCTCGGAAGCTGAGACCTTACTTTCATGCGCACGACATCACGGTCCTCACCAATCAACCTCTCAAAAACTTCCTGATGAAGCCAGATTCTTCAGGAAGAATGGTCAAGTGGGCGATCGAGCTCAGCGAGTTCAAGATCAAATTTGCGCCAAAAACGGCCATCAAAGGTCAAGCACTAGCTGATTTTATAGTGGAAAGCACGAGTAACGGTCAAACAGAAGCAGAAAACAGGCCAAGTCAGTCAGTAGACGACAATCAAATCTGGGAACTCTATACGGATGGGTCTTCATCAAAAGAAGACTCGGGGGCAGTTTTAACTCTTATTCCTCCTGAGGGCGAGCCTCTGAAGTACGCGATCGCCTTAACATTTTCGGCGACCAATAATGAAGCAGAATATGAGGCTCTTATCACTGGACTCAGACTAGCAAGAGGAATGGGTATAACTGCGCTTAAGGTCAAAAGTGACTCATAGCTTATTGTCAATCAGGTTAATGGTGCCTACGAGGCAATGGGAGAAAAGATGAAGAAATATCTCAGCATTGCCAAAAAGCTGGTCGCGGAAATCCCAAATTTCGCGATTGAGTCTATTCCTCGCCAAGAAAACCAGATGACAGATTCTTTCAGTAATCTGGCCTTTGGGGGGGCGACAGTCCATGATGTACAATTTCTGGAAAAAGCCCTATGTTCAGTCCTGGAAAGCAGAGCAGAGGTCTTCAACATTCAAGGACAGGTCACATGGATGACCCCGTTCCATAATTTTTTAAAAGAAGGGATCCTCCCAGAGGATGAAGGCGAATCCACGAGGATTAGAAGACTCGCAGCCAGTTATCTAATCATCGATGGAGAACTCTACAGAAGAGGCTATTCGACGCCTTACTTGAGGTGTGTTGCTCATCCTGAAACAGAAAAGGTTCTTCGAAAAGCTCACGAAGGGGCGGCAGCATGTCATGAAGGTGCTCGATCACTGACCAGGAAAATCTTCAAATTGGGATATTACTGGCCGACCTTAGGAAAAGATGCAGCCGAGTTAACACAGAAGTGTGAGATTTGCCAGCAGTTTGCACCACGATCGGGTCGACCATCAACATTATTATCCCCAATGGCGGGTGCCTGGCCTTTCGCTCAATGGGGAATCGATATATTGGGTCCTTTTCCCATTATCACTGGTCAGCGTACTCACATTATAGTGGCAATCGACTACTTCACTAAGTGGGTAGAGGCGAAAGCTCTAGCTTCGACAACAGAATTCCAAGTCATCAAGTTTCTGCAGGTCAACATATTCTCCAAGTTTGGCATTCCTAAGATACTCATCAGTGATAATGGTCCGCAATTTGTTGGAAAGGAGCTGAAATGGCTTTGTGAAGAATATCATGTCGACCATCGTTTCAGTTCAGTACATCATCCTCAAACGAATGGGCAAGCTGAAGAAGCCAACAAGGTTGTCTTAGCAGGACTCAAGAAAAGGGTTCGAGCATTCAAAGGGAACTGGGTAGATAAACTGGAAAACGTATTATGGGCAATCAGAACAACACCTAAAGCGGCCACAGGAGAAACGCCTTTCAGTTTAGTGTACGGATCAGAAGCAGTAGCACAAGCCGAAATAACAGTGCCTACCCACAGAGTCTTACACTTTAACACGGAGGCAAATGAGATCGAGCGCAGAACTGACCTCGACTTAGCAGAGGAAAAGAGATGGCTCTCGGAAAAGACACAAGCAAAGATGCGCTTGGCGACCGCTCGATATTTCAACAGAAAAGTCAGCGCTCGCCAATTTTTCGTGGGGGAGATGGTTATGAGAAGGAATGAATTCATAAGGCTGGACAGTAAAAACAAACTTTCAGCCAAATGGGAAGGACCGTACAAGGTGGTAGAGATCGTCGCACCAGGATCCTACTATTTGGAAACCACCGAAGGAGAGAGGTTACCCCGTCCATTTAATTCTGAGCATTTAAGAAGATTTCATACATAGCTTGTAATCAAACTGTTATGTCAATAAAAGAAAGCCATTCCTTCATAAAGCGTGTCCACTCGAAGCAAGTCGAAGGCAAAATCCCTATCGCCAAAGATAGGCCAAAAGCCCTAACAGAAAAGTTAGGCCAAAAGCCCTAATAAAAAAAGTTAGGCCAAAAGCCCTAGTAACAAGG
This sequence comes from Chamaenerion angustifolium, assembly GCA_946814005.1. Lineage (NCBI taxonomy): Eukaryota > Viridiplantae > Streptophyta > Magnoliopsida > Myrtales > Onagraceae > Chamaenerion > Chamaenerion angustifolium. The sequence continues at coordinate 22,980,344 of OX328272.1, forward strand.
CTAGGCCAAAAGCCCTAACAAAAAAGTTAGGCCAAAAGCCCTAGTAACAAGGCTAGGCCAAAAACCCTAACAAAAAAGTTAGGCCAAAAGCCCTAGTAACAAGGCTAGGCCAAAAGCCCTATCGCCAAAGATAGGCCAAAAGCCCTGACGCCGAAGTCAGGCCAAAAGCCCTAGTAACAAGGCTAGGCCAAAAGACCTATCGCCAAAGATAGGCCAAAAGCCCTATCGCCAAAGATAGGCCAAAAGCCCTGACGCCGAAGTCAGGCCAAAAGCCCTAGTAACAAGGCTAGGCCAAAAGCCCTGACGCCAAAGTCAGGCCAAAAGACCTAGCAAAAAGTTAGGCAAAACAAAAGCCCTGACGCCAAAGTCAGGCCAAAAGACCTAGCAAAAAAGTTAGGCAAAATAAAAGCCCTGACGCCAAAGTCAGGCCAAAAAATTTTTAGGCGATAACTATGGATGATAAAGCCTGAAATCAACAAATTCCCTGTTATTATGCCAACACCTCAAAAGTTTAAACTCCAAAGAAGGATATATCTATTTGAACTTAGAAGTTTATGCTTTTAAGTGTTAGAAGTATTATCCTTAGAAAGTTCGTATAGACTTATGCTTAGTCTAAGGCTTTAAGAGTCGAGGACATTACAGCAAGAAAAGTCAAGAGTAATTATGATTAAGATATTTGATAGCCAAATATGTTCGAAGTCGATTAAAGGCTCAAGAATATAAAGGCATATAGAAAAACCCAAGCCTTAAATCAAACAAATAATTACAAAGAAAACAAAAGAAAAACAGCTATCTAAAAGGCAAATATTGTCGATAAAGGAGGTGGAGACTTCAGGCTTTGGGATCCTCGGGGGCAGAGGCGCTTTGCTCGCCTTCGGGGGCAGGAAGGCTTGGCTCGCCTTCGGGGGCAACCTCTTCAGCCGCAGCTGGAACAACCTCTTCAGCAACAGTGGTAGGCTGAAGGGTGCGATTTCGGAGGAAGACCTTCAAAGACTCAACTTCCCCAATGGGAAAGTTGGGGTCGACCGCCTGGACATCATCCACCAGGACTTGGAGGAAATCAGCAATCACCGACTTCATCACCTTCAGAGCGCAGTCTTCAAAATCCTCGGAGGCCTTGAATGCCTCGACTACGCTCTGGGGCGAAGGGACAGCTTTCAACTATGCAGCTAGCCGATCCCTCTCCTCCTCCAGGGCGATCCCCCTGGCTTCGTCAGCAGCCCTCTAGGCCTCCGCAGCTGCCCTCTAGGCCTCCACAGCTTCCCTATGGGCGTCAGCAGCGGCCCTTTGCGCCTCGGCAGCGACCCTGCGAGCTTCCGATTCTGCCCCTTGCGCTTGAGCTTCCTTTAGCTCAGCCTCTAGGCGAACTCGGACGATCTCCCCCTGATCTAAACACAGGTGAAGGGCGTCAAAGTCCTGAAGAGCAGCGGCAGCATCAGCCTCCCTCTTCTTGACATCAGCAAGGAGGCGCTGCTCCTTCCTGAAGTACTCCTCCCGCGCGTCGTCCACCAAGGCGATCGCCGCATCAACAGTCATCTTGATGGTCCTCAATTGCCCAGGAGTGACCCCCGTACTTCGTTACTGCTCCAGCTCGACAAGCATGTTGGAATGCTTGTCGGCAAGCTCCCCGAAGACACGACCAAGAATCACTTCTTCCCGAACGAACTAGCAACAAAGATAGAATGAAAGTTGTCAGCACAACAAACGAAAAGGGAACGAAAAAGAAAAAGACAAAACGAAATACGAAACGAGATCCTACCAGAGCTACTCGTTCAAAGTGGGACCGAAGGAACCCCTCGATCTGATGAAGCTCCATGGGAACAATCGAGCGGTCCGTAGGGGGAATTATCCCGTCCAGAAGCCGCATACACATATCCGAGCTACCCCGGAGGCTCTTCTGGGGAGGGTACGCCTTCTTCGTAAGGTCCCCGCAAGGGACCCAAGGTTCCCGAGAGTTCGTAACCTTAAGTGGCTGGAACAAGCTCGCCAGGGAGCAATACTCCTCCGCAGGAGCCCTTGAAGAGCTGGAAGCGTCGGGCCCCTTCTTTTGGGTCCCAGACTCCTTAAGAGGAACCGTGGGCACAGTAGGAGCGGGAGGCGCTAAGGCCAAAACCTTCTCCTTGGTGGCAGAAGGGCCCTGGGGAGGAGGAGCAGGAGGCATCACGTCCAGACCTTCCCCTTATTGGCAGAAGGGCCCTTAGGAGGGGGAGGAGAAGGATGCTGGTCGACTTCTGGGCATTCCTCACTCCTGACCTTCTTGGAGGGAGGAGGAGGAGGATCCCGGGCCACGTCAGCCGAGGACTCCTCTGCAAAACAACAAGACGAAATGTCAAAAACCAAAAAACTGCAAAGTATGAAAACGTTAAATCTACAAATGGCGAAGCAACATACCTGGTTGGAGAGGGCCAGCAGTGGCCGAGGGAAGCACCTTCTCAGACTTCCTCTTGGACGAACGTCTAGAGGGGGGAGGATGAGAGTTCAACAATGCCTGGTCGGAGGACAACCCCGCCGATCCCTGGTCATCAAAGAGACCTATTAGTTTTTGGCTCTTGCCTACGACGTTGCCTACAAGCGATAAAACAAGAAAAAGGTTAGAAAGTTACCCAATCATCAAAGATTGGCGTGGCTTGATGAATGTCTGCCATCTCAAGCATGTTCTCAGTAGTCTCCGCCACGGAGCGAATGGACTTGAATTGGGACGATCGATGCAACCGATAGACGTCGTCGATGGTGTTCCGATCACTCCCTGACAGGTCTTCGAAGGAAGGAGGAAAATCCTTGTCCGGGGTAAACAATTTCCAGGGCACCCCCCCCCCCCTTGTAAAAGAAGTAAAACTTCTTATAATTGGAGTTGGTGGCCCGTAAATCATCAACTAGACGGACATGAGCATTCTAAGGGCAACATCCCCCAGTTGGAGTTGGTGGCGTATGCACAGGAACTTGAAACCGACCCACATCCTAAGGGCATTAGGAACGAGCTGCGTGGGGTGAATCCCGTAAAACTGACACAAGGTCTGTAAATCCTCACAGAGAGGAAAACGCAACCCAGCATCGATCTGGGCCGCATAAATGTAAACCTCTCCGTCGTGAGGAAAGTGCAGACCTAAGCCAGGATACCTAGGAGCATCCTCTACACTGAAGCCACCAAGCGCCACCATGGTCTTAAAGTAAGCCGGCTTTAATTCGTTAGGCTTGACATCTACTCAAAACGGTTCAAATATAGCACAGCAAGTATAAAAAATAAGGAAAACAGAGGATATTGCCAAAACAGAGCAGTAAAAGGGCGAAAGTTTACCTTTTGGGGAAAAAACAGACGTGTGCAGCTCAGGCCCGTCCACCACTACAGGAGTGGTTGCAGACCTTCCCAGATCAGTCTGTTCCCCCACTGAGGGGGGCGCGGCGTCATCCCTGATGGTCAAGGGGGCATTGGCGTTCCTAGGAGCGTTAGCTTTGTTAGCACCCTTGGGGGCCATATGCTTGACTCTCTGACTTCGGGGGGCCATGGAAATGGATGAAGAAGGCTGAAGAAGGTTGAAAAAGAAAGAGGAAAGGTTCGCAACGAAGCTTTGGAAATCTGAGGGAGTGGATAAGCGTAAAAAACAAAATATAGAAACTGACGTTTCTTATATAGACCAAAAAGGGAGTAACCGCCACGAGCAAATCGAAGCGACAAAGAGGAATAATTGCACATTTTTGGAAAAAATCGAAGCAATGTCAGAATTCCAAGAGACACCTTGGAGAGACAAACGGTTGGCTGGTACAGACAGCTGTCAGACTACCCTGGGTTTACGGAAAAGTAAATGTCAGGCGTGCCTCAAGTGACCGTTCGATTTCTGGACAACTGTGCAGTTATTAAATGCTAAAAGTCCACTAAGGAGACAAGGTGGTCGTCAGTGCACTAAGAGGCTTTACCAGAAATACCTCGGGCAAGTAGTGATCGCCTAACCAAGAAAGATAGACTTTCATAAACCTAGATTACCTCGAGTGATCGCCAAAGGGGAATAAAAGGAAGGATATCTTTTCAGCTTTGAACGAAGAAAAAACTGCTCGCCAAACGAGCTCGAAACGTCTCAAAGGTCATGAACCATTACAAGAGACGTCACTATCTAAAATCCTACCAGGAAATCAAGCTCGACTGAAGAAACTTCAATCAAGATTCGGGGGCAAATGTTGGGTATCGATAGTGACAGCCCAGTAAGGAAAAGGCCTCGAATGCCCAATAACTATAGAGGGGGTAAACCCATGACATTTGAACCAGATCGGCCCAGGTACAAGTTAAACTCGGCCCTCCATAGAATGGCCCAGAATCGAGCCCGAGGACTCTGAGAACGCCATGAGTGCTCGCCATTCTTCACTAAGGCCACGACATCTCACTGCTTGCCATGAGAGTGCTCGCCCCGAAGAGAGCCTAGCCTCTATCCTCTGGTCCTACAAAACCGTTAATAAGGAAGTGGCCATGATATCCCGCGTATCTCAGTCACATATTCACTAAAGATTAGATTTGGTAACTGCAATATCTTGCAGTAACTGCCATATCCCACGATCCGAATCTTCAGCAACAGAATATACACTAAGATATTCAGCTGCCTTATACGGTTCTATCTCTCTTACCCTATAAATACCCTTGCTTTACATACGTTCTTTACGTTTTGAGTTTTTACACACACACATACTCATTTAAGCATCGGAGAGGGACCTAGAGACACCCCCTCTGTTGCGCTCCCCTACCTGCAGGTTCACCGGAGTTGGAGCTGAAGCGTCTTTCCGACCTTGTCTGGCATTTAATTCACTGCCAGATCAGCATCCAGGATTTCACGATCCAACATCATCCAAATGATCATGACAAGGTCCGAAGATCTTATTTAGAAATGGGTCCATGTCAACCACGTGACCATGAATTTCCTCAAAGAATATCTAGTAAGGTACATCGTTGCTTTGTTCCAACTTGGTTTGATGACTATGCAGATTGGTTGGAATATAGTATTTCAAATGATGCTGCATTTTGTCTATATTGTTATCTTTACGGTAAAAACAATGGAGATCAAGGAGGTGGAGATTGTTTTGTGATGGATGGATTTACGAATTGGAAGAAAAAAGAAAGATTTGATAATCATGTTGGCCTTGTGGGTAGTGCTCATAATGAAGCTTGAAGAAAATGTCAAGATTTATTGAATCAAGAGCAACACAGTTCAAGAGTTTTCTTTAACCAAGAAGATAAATTATGCAAAGAGTATCAAACATGTTTAACTGCTTCACTTGACTGTGTTCGATTTCTTTTGTGTCAAGCACTGACATTTCGTGGTAATGATGAAGATGAAGAATCTCTTAATAAAGGAATGAGCTTTTGGATTTTCTTGGCAATCATAATGCATATATTAAGAGTGTTGTAAAGAATACTCCTGGTAATGCAAATATGATATCTCCTGATATTCAAAAATATCTTCTTGTTTAAGCGTCGGCAATGGAGACTACATGTGATATTATAAGAGATCTCGGGAATGAACCGTTTGTGATATTAATTGATGAATCTAGAGATGTGTCAATTAAGGAGCAAATGGCAATCGTTTTGAGATATGTAAACAACAAAGGTTGTGTGGTGGAGCACGTTTTGGGCATTGTGCATGTTCGAGATTCAAAGGTTGTATCACTCAAGGTAGCTATTGAAAGGTCGCTCTCAAAACATAATTTATGCATATCGAGACTGCGTGGGCAAGGTTATGATGGGGCAAGTAACATGGAAGGTGAATACAATGGGCTAAAATCTTTGATTATGAAAGATAATCCATCTTTTATTATGTGCATTATTTTGCTCATCAACTGTAATTAGCACTTGTAGCCGTGGCTCAAAAAAGTATCAAATTGTTGATTGTTTTAATACAATATCTAAGATCACCAACATGGTAGGAGCTTCGTGTAAGTGAAAAGATCTCTTTCGAGAAAATCAATGCTTTAAAATGATGAATCATTTGGTTGTGGTGAAATTTCAAGTGGTACATATTTGAATCAAAAGAGGAGTCTTCAAAGAGGTTGTGACACACGTTGGGGCTCCTATTATAGATCGTTGACTAATTTGTCTGTTATGTTTTCTTCCGTGCTTGAAGTCCTTGAGTTCATTGAGCAAGATGGACAATCTCAACCTCAAGAAGGTGAGGCATACTCCTTGATAAATATAATATATGGTTTTGAGTTTGATTTCATCTTAAACTTGATGATAAACATATTGTCAATAACAGATGAATTGTGACTTGCATTGCAAAGGAAGGAGCAAGACATTATCAATGCTATGATTTAAGTCAAGAGGGTTAAACAACAAATGCAACATATGAGAGATGATGGATGGAGATCATTGATAAATGAAGTCTCTTCATTTTGTAAGAAACGTGATATTCCGGCGCCATGTATGGATGACGTTGATAGAGATGAAAAACGTCCAAGACGTAAGGGAGAGAAAAAGACTAATCACAACCACTATCAATTTGATTTATTCAATGATGTGATTGATTAGTAACTGTAGGAACTCAATCACCGTTTTAATGAGGTTAATACTGAGTTGATTCTATGTGTAGCTTGTTTGGATCCTACTGTTTCTTTTGCTTCTTTTGGCAAAGAGAAGTTGGTTCGCCTCACCCAATTTTATCCCTCAGATTTTTCTTACGTTGATCTTCATATTCTTGCCAAACAACTTGATAGATTTATCTTTGATATGAAGTCACGTGTTGAGTTTCTAAATCTCAAAGGTATTAGTGAGCTCTCCCAATGGTTGGTGGAAAATAAAAGACATATTGTGTATCCATTAGTGTATTTGCTTGTGAAGTTAGCATTGATCTTGCCAGTTAGCACTGCTTCCGTTGAAAGGGTTTTCTCAGCGATGAAAATTGTGAAGAACAGATTGCGAAACAAGAAGGGTGACTCTTGGGTGAATGACTGTTTAGTTATGCTTATTGAAAACTGTATATTTTGTACTATTGATAATGATAGAATTCTATTAAGTTTTCAGACTATGAAAACTTGTCGAGAGCAATTATAAATTTTAATTCCAAAAAATTATTATCTATCTTGCCAGTTTGCCCCCACTTACTCTACATCCTGGCTTCGTCCATGCCTATAATATTGTTACTATGTTTTTATATAACTTTATGCATTTGTCATATTAAGAGAATATTATTAATAAAATATTTCCTAATAATATATTTCTATTAAAATATTTCCTAATAATATATTTTTTAATGAAATATTTCCTATTGGAGTGTTTCCTAATGTAATATAGTTGTTGGTATTGTTTTTATTTTAACAATTATTTAGCTTTCTGAATAAATTGATGGGTTACCTTAATTACAATGAGTACCCTAAATCCTATAAATATGGTTAGTTCTTCTCATTTAAAAACAATCCCAGACACTCTCGAAAAATCCAAAAATTACCAACAGACATATTGCTCCAGAGTTAAGTCAGATCCGAGTTCCCAGTTGTGTTCGAATATCCGTCAAAGTCGGATTTCAGGTATTGTTCAGCTCGGTTAAGGGAAACACAGTGTTTGTTTCGCCGACGATGGACACGTCGAGAGACTCCGTTTACTTTAAATTTACTTTTTTTTTTGTTTCAATATTTGTTATTGTTCTTTATATTTTTTTTTTTCATTTAAATTCATAATGGTGTTAAAAATAAATAATACATTTTTCAGTCATGCTATGTGTTTAAATAATTTTATTTTATTGGTCCACGTGTCATATTTTTTAAAATCATTGGTTACAATGAACTATAATACTACGCATTATCTATTATTTAGATATTTTTCTCTAATGAATTTTCAAATATCAAGCTTTAAAAGTATGTATAGTTATTATAAAAGGTACTTAAATTGAAACAATTGAAAAATATTTCATATATTTAATGTTTTAAGTAGCTCATAAATTATCATTAACTTAACTATAAAAATGTAACAAAACATTAGTTAGTTGCCATAGAATAACGTAACTAAGAATATCTAAAACTCCAAATACTTCATAAATAAAAAGAAAAATGTATAAATAAAAATTTATTATCATCAAAATAATTTCAAAACATAATAACATACTAACATAGCCTAAGAAAATACATATACTTTTATAATCATTTTATTTATTGTTGAAAAATATCCTTTAACGTTTCTCATATTAAATAATATTTATTTAACATATTAAAAAAACGTCTGCATAACAGGATGGATATTTGTCAAAAAAAAGAATATTAATTTCACTTTCAAAAGGGAATTTTAAATGGAGGATGCATGGATTGTTTTTTGGTCATAATAAGTACTTCCATTTCAAACCAGGTTTCCATTGTTTCCGATACTATTACAATCATTACTCAAAATACTACGAAGTAAGAGTGAGTGTCTTTCAACCCAATCACTTAGACACATTCCTAATCTTGCTTGTTTTGCGATCCAATTGGCGCTTTCGTTTGTGGTACGTCGGACTTTCCTCCACGTGGTCCCGTTCACTTCCCTTGCTAATGCTTTGATGTTGTCGCACACGGTTTCGATTCACCAATGGTGTAACTTGTCATTCAATTGGTTGATCATTATCTCCGAGTCCGATTCGACCACCACATTATTTCATCGTTTCTCTATTACCAATATCAATCCGAGCAAAATGGCTTGAGCTTCCATTGTCGTGGCATCCGAACCCGACAAGGTTCTGTTTGCCCCTCCCATTACATGCCCTCAGTCATCTCTTGCAATTACTTCAATCCCTCCCATTCTTGTCCGGGGACACCAAGCCGCAACACAATTAATCTTAATTTCACCTTGAATTGGTGCCACCCACCCTTCGGCTACATTCTGGTTCGGTGGTTCTTGGTTCATAGTTGGTTCGGTCATTTGTTCATCTCAGGTTCGCCTTGCTTCCTCGATCGTGTTCCTTCGGTTCGGCATTTTTCCTTCAAAGTCCGCTCGACATCTTGCTTTGCATATGATCCAACATGTCATCATACAAAGCCTCCACCTCGTTTCTTGGGTATGCCTTGTCATCCCCGTTTCCTCTTGACGTCTCTGTGCCCATTCATTGAAACATTGCGAACTTTGTTGGTTCGGATCGAGCCCTAACAGGTCGGCCCATACCTCCTCCGTCCACCTGCATTTATATATCATATGCTCCATATCCTCATCAAGACCACATATTGGGCAACTTACCGATACATTCATTCCAGGTTCAATTATAGCATGTATCAACTCGACATTCCAGGTTCGGTCCTCCTTGATCAACTCGGCCACCATGACTTCACGGTTTATCTCGCATTCCGGTCGGATGTCTATCTTGTAGACATTGAGTGTGTCTACCCACGGGTCTCCGAAAGCTCTAATGTTCTTCCCGTCACTTATTCTCCATAGTCCTTCACTCACTAGCTTATCTCGTCCGCTCAAGAGGCTTGTCCAACCCCATGAGGCTCGTCCTCCTTTTCTAGTTGTGATGATGTCCCTTCCCAGGTAGTATATCCCTCGCATTACCCGTACCCATAAATAATTCGGTTCGGTTTGCATCCTCCCAACCATCTTAACAAGCAAGGCCATGTTGAAAGTTTCCAATTCTCTAAAACCCAAACCACCATTGAGTTTGTTTTTAGTGAGTATATCCCACTTCCTCCAATGGATCTTTCGGCCCTCATTTGATTGTCCCAACCAAAAATTCGATATCATCGCATTTACCTCCGCACACCATGTTTTTGGAAGTTTGAATAAGCTTATCACATATGCTGGTATCGCCGTTATCACGGATTTGATAAGGACATCCTTCCCCGCTTGATTGAGGGTCTTTACTCGCCATCTGTTTATCTTGTTATTTATTCTCTCCTTTAAATATCCCAAGGCTGTCTTTTTTGATCTTCCCCATACCGCTGGTAGGCCGAGGTATTTCCCCGGTTGCCGAGTACTTTGTATTTGTAGGACATCCTCAATTTCCCCACATGTTGACCGGTTTGTTCCCCTATTGAAGGTAAGGGTGGATTTTTCCTCGTTTATTCGTTGACCTGATGCCTTACAATACTGCATTATGATATCATTTAGGTGCCTTGCGTTCTCTATTGAACCTTGAATGAAAAATAACGAGTCATCTCCAAAGAACAAGTGATGAAGTTTCGGGCAACCCCTTCCCAAACCTATCCCTTTCAACTTCCCATCCTGTATGTATCTCTCTACCATCCATGATAGAACATCCGTCAAAATAATGAACAAGTAGGGTGATAGCGAATCTCCCTGTCTGATTCCCCTGCTTGGTTGAATGGTTGTGGTTCGGTTCCCATTCACTAACACCCTGTATGTTGGTGTTTGTACACACGCTCTCATCCACCCAACCCATTTAGTGCCAAATCCTCACTTCTCTAGACTCTTTAGCAAGAACTCCCATTCTACCTGATCATATGCTTTCTGTATATCCAGCTTTAGAGCGCATTACACCCTGTTCGGTTTTCCCTTATTTTCCAGATAGTGGAAAACCTCATGTGCCACCATGATGTTGTCCTGTATAAGGCGACCTGCTACAAAAGCGCTCTAGAATGGGGTGATAAGATCAGATAGATATACTTTCAATCTATTCACCAACACTTTAGATATCACCTTATACACAAAATTACACAAGCTTATGGGTCTAAATTCAGATGCATGTGTCGGGTTTGGAACTTTTGGCAACAATGTTATATCAGTTTGAGTTAGGGATGTAGGAAAAATACCTGTTTCGAGGAAGGCTTTGACCGCGGTGAAGACATCTGAGCCCACTATGTTCCAATTCCTCTGATATAAACACCGCATCTTTGACTTCCTCCATTGTCACCCTCCTTGGCAAGTCTGAGTTGATCTCCTCACTAATCAGGTTTGGTAAGCTATCCAGTATGGAATAGTCAGGGTTTGCTCATTCCGTGGTAAAGACCTTTTCATAGTAACCCCTGAGCTCTTCCATAGTCTCCTGGTCTTTCGTGATCCACTTTCCCCTTTCCCCTTTGAGACGGGTTAGGCGATTTCTCCTCCTTCTTGAGTTTTTTGTGAGATGAAAAAATGTTGTGTTTCGATCTCCTTGGGTAAGCCACTTAACCCCCACCCTTTGTTTCCAATAGAGTTCCTCCCGCTTCCATAGTTCCTTGATATGACGTTTAAGCTCACTCTCGTCTTCCTGAACCTCTATGTTTCGAGGACCTCTCCCAATTTGTTTTAGTCTTTGTTTCGCTTCCCTCATTTGTGCCATGTTGTTCCCAAATCTGCTCTTACTCCATTCAATGAGACTCCGCCTACATTTGCCCAGTTTCGACCAAAGTGTTGGTTGGTTTGACCGGTTCAACTTGTTTTCCTTCTATACGGTTCAGATTACCTCCTTGCATTCCGGGTTTTCAATCCCCATTTCTTCAAATCTGAATTTTCTTGGTCCCTTATCTGGCTCCCTCCATTTTTGTACTATCAAAGGAGAATGATCTGATCCTACCGCCACTTCATTCACACATTCAACATTTGGGAATAAGGATGCCCACCCCGCATTTATGAGAACCCTATCCAATCGCTCGTACACCCGTTCCAATCCTCTCTTATTATTACACCAAGTATACCATTGCCCTTTTGAGCCCATATCCTCCATCCTTATGTCTTCTATGAAGTGATTAAAAGCATCTATTTTCCTTTGCGGTTTCATATTGCCACCCTCCTTTTCATGATGATGCATAATTTAATTTATATCACCTTGACAACTCCATGGCTCATTTCGAACCCTCCCCACATCACGGATCTCTTCCCAAATTCTATACCTCGCACCTTCATCCGTGTTTGCATGAACCCATATGGAAAAGGATTGATTTCCTGACTGGTCCACCACCCTTGTATCTATCATGTGTGGAATTGACACCAGGACTTGTATGTGGATGTTTTTGCTCCACCATAGAGCTAATCCTCCCGCTCTCCCGACCGGTGGTACATAGTATGCCTCCTCTAACCCAATTTGTTCATGTATTTTCTCACAGTAAGAATCACCATTCTTTGTCTCCATTAGAAAAATTATTTATGGGTGATACTTTCCATTGAGGTCTTTCAAATGTCGAACCGTCAAGGAAGACCCCAATCCCTGACAGTTCCAAACGATTGTACTCATTGATTCCGTGTGGCTGTTGCGGGACAGCCACCAGAACTCGCATCAACATGTTGTATCTCATCATTCGTCTTAATTGGGACATCGAATAGTACCTCCTCATTACATACTTTTGGTACCCTTTTCCTTGCCTGTATCTGTTTGGCTATGTTCTTCTTTCTTCCCCTTCCACTGCATGTTCCATTTCCCCCTTCGGTTCGGTTTGGTCCTCTTCGCCCCCCCTTCTAGCTCCTTTTGAACCAAACACCTCTTCCTCCCCTTCCCAGTTTCTTTTTAGGTTCCTTTTGTTTATAAACGGTCTTAAACCCGTCTCCTTTTGCCTTTGCATTCGCTCGCTCCCAGATTGTGGTGACTCAGGTGGAGTCTCCACTATATATGCTTGAACCTCTGTTGTGTCCATCATATATGTTTTGTGCTAGAAACCTCTGTTGTGTTTATATTCATTTGTTTGTCTGTTGCAGCCTCATGCCCTTGATGCGGTTGTGTTGGTCAGTTTATCAATGCATAGCACTTGGGTTTGTTTCGAACACTCGAATCAACCATATGCTTCGGTTCGGTCAATTGAGGCATCTGGTTTATCATGGTCGCCTGGGTGGTTTGGGATGGGGTGTGGTTATTTGTCATGGATGTTACGGTCGGTTCTGGTGTGGCTTAGTATGGTTTGGGTGGAGGGATGGTTATGTGGGATATGTGGTTCCATGGTGGTTTGTGGGGTAGTAGGTTGGTTCGGTCGAGGTCTTGTTGGTGGGGTTTGTTGGTCTTGATAAGGTTCAGTACTGATCATCGGTTGGTGGTGGTCATAATATGGTTTGGTTCGGTTATCATATTGAGGAGGTATGGTTCAGTGACTAGTTTGGTTGGCTTGGTTTGGTCTAGGTGCATTTGCTATGCCTTTCCTCCTCACATATGGTATGATGGTGGTGGTGTCGCATATAGATATCCCCTCTTCAGTTTTGTCCTCTCCTTTCGGTATGCTCTCATCCCGATCCATCGGATCATCCTCTTGGGCTTGTTTTTTCCCTTGTTCGACTTTTTCTTCTCCCTCTCGTGCTCTTTGAAATCATTCATTATATCAAACCATGACCTTCGGGTACCGCTCTGTCCCCCCTTCTCACCACTCCTTGATACCCCACCCATTCTACTCTCCCTTCTCATCTTTGGTCTTTGGACCGACATCCACGGACCATACATCGGTTTCCCTACTATTGCTTCTAACATAATGACTACCTCCTTACACACCTGAGTGGCGTGTCCCAGCTTCCTACACCCATAGCAAAAGTCTGACAGTCGTTCATATTTGATGGATGCCCACTGTTTTTCACCCCTATAATTGCTCCACCAAAAATCCGGCATCAACGACTCATCCACTTTCACTTCCACTTTCATTCTCATAAAAGTTTTTTGGAGACTTTCCATCTCCTCCTCCACCAATATGACATTGCCAATTTTTCCACCAATTAACATCGCATTTTACACACTATATTTCTCAAGTCCTAGATCATGCACTTGAACCCATAATTGAACTTTCTTAAAATCAACTAGTGCTAGACCTACAGCGGGGCTCCATTTTTTCATGCTCATACAGTGTCCTTGGACTGACCAAGGTGACATATCAAAAATTTGCTTCCTATAATCCTCATTCTCGAACTCAAACATGACTACCCTACCAGATACATCAGATATGACAACTGATATGTACCTCTCCCATGCTAGTTTGAGTACGTTATGAATTACACCCGCCTTGATCGGTTTCTGCGATATGAACATTCCCACATATCTATCACTTCTTTCCAATCTGGGGTTTAACGGTAGATCCAGTTCGTGATTTCTCGAGATTATTCTATCAATCGAACTTCAACTATGATCACTCATCGTGTTAGAACCGAACTATAATATTTTTAATTTTTTTTTAATAGAGACATAATTTTATTTTTAATTAAATATCGAATCGTCGTTATCGAAAAAAATCTATATAAAAAAAAAAGTGAATTTAATAGGCACCACTTTGAATGGCGCCTATTGAATAGGCGCCACCCCGGGGTGCGCGTATTTCCAATACGCACTAATCGTGGGTGTGCGTATACCTATTTTTCGAAATTTGTTTTTTCTATACTTACTTTTCGAAAAAAAAAAACATAAATGCTTACTTTCTAAAAAAATTCTAGTAGAGTCGCAATAGGAATTTGTTAATTGAAAAGTGTGTTGTCTGATATTCTACTCCGAGTTTATATTATATATTTTGGGTAACAAATCGAAACTTTGAGGAAAAACCAAATAGCAAATCGAACTTTATTTTTTGACAAACAATAAACCAAATTTTTCGAAATGAGCAATCAACAAACCTACCTCAAATCTTGGGTTTGTTTGAAAAGATTTTTCAATGTTTGAGGGAGTTATTAAGTCACAATACCCTTTCCTTTGAATACTTCAAGTAATGTTGACTTAATAATTTCATTCAATACTGAAAAAAGCGTTCATACATAATGAAAATTTGAGGTAAGTTTGTTGATTGCTCAATTCCAAAAGTTTGGTTTGTTGTTTGTCAAAAAATAAAGTTTGATATGCTATTTGGTTTTTCCTCAAAGTTCGGTTTGTTTTTTGGTAATTAACCCATATATTTTTTTATGTGTGTTTTTATAGGTTATATTTGGAGGGTAGCACATATACAAAGTGTTCGATCACGAAAACTGGAGTCTCTTCTTTCCGGTCGCTCTTAGTTACTCTTGTGACCTACGGAAGGAAATCCCAGGGTGTTCTCGTTGTTTCCCCTCTGATGATGAAACGAGTGGAGGTTCGTTGGAAATGGAAAAGTAAATGCAGAGCAATCTGGTGGGTGGAGGGGGTAAATGCAGTTAATGTATAAATGAGGTAGGTGAAGGGGTATTTATATCCCTTTTACTTGGACCACAGTAGAGTCAAGTGTTACTCTGGTTATTTGAGTTGTCTCTAGGGCGAGCGGACCGTGTTTGGTAGAGGTAACGATATGGGGTAGGACTACTACCGTAGTGTAGGTTGTCCTTCTTATCAGGTTGATCATTACCTTGCCATAAATAGTTGAACTAGGCAATAGGGGCGTAATCGGTTGGACTAGGGTAGTCGCTAGGTGCTCTGACATGTTTTTAATCCTCGTATGTTCATGGTTGGTGCCCCGTAAAGGAAAAATGGTGTTTGGCGCATCGCACATGAGCAACGCCAAAGTGGCAAGCATAAGAGCGACACCTTTGGGCCAGATTCGAAAATACCAGGGCCTGAGGCCCATAACCCATCATCTGCCGCTGAAGCCCTAAATGAGTGGCACTCATTTGGGGATTCTTATCTTGTTCTAAAAGTCGACGCTTCTCATAGTTCCGCACTACCCTATCTTCTACTTGGCGACGCCTTCTCTAAAATTTGAGATATTTCCCTAGTAGTGAGTACCCAAAAATGGCGACACCTCCATCGTTTATTTTGCCTCACCTTCAATGTGTCCTCCATGCATGACACGCCTCTGACATGGTTATGATTGATTATTTGACTTTTCGAAATTCAAATTTTGGGCGGGATCTTCTAGAATCTTCGGGGAAGATGGAACTCTTTAGCTTCATCAGGGGCATTCTCGTATTTTCAGATCCCTATGGTCTAACTTAGGCGACTGGCCTAGGGGTGGCTCATAAATACCCCCAAACCTCCTTCACTTTTCATTTTTCACTCTCCTTCAAATTTTCATAACTTTATCTATCTAGAACCTCTGACTTCTCTCTAGAATTTTGGCCAAGCTCTGATCGCCATTATCATTTTGCGATCGCCTTAATAAATTTTCCTTTTAGCTTCTTTCCTAAGATCCTTTCTAACCCTGTTCATCATTGATCTGTGTTTTTCTCTATCTCTCAAGGCCCACCATCTTCGCGCCATCCGCTCAGTATGATCATAGAGGAAAATGGCCTCCGACTCTGACATTGGTAATCATATTTTTCTCCCTAAGCCATTTTCTGATCTTAAACCATACATGATTTCCCTCGTCGTTTTCGAAAAAGCGGTGGCTGAGGTGGATATGAGCGACGCTCATGCCCCCAGGTTCCCCATCCCCGATGAAGTGGATTCTGAGAACCCTCACCATGTATGTCAACCCAAGGCGGGCGAGGAGACCATCTTCGCGCTTCAAATTGATGTGGGGCTAACGTTCCCTTATTGCCAGCCATTAGCTGAGTTGTGTCCCATTATGGCATTTCTCCCACCAAACGCTCTCCGCACTTGGGTGGGTTTCAGAGTCTTGTGCCATCGTCGCGGATGACCATATTCTTTAAATGTTTTCCTTTGTTTTTATCGTCTCGATGCGAATCGTCTTGGTGTGCGTATTTTTACCACCCGGGCGGCTCCTCCTTTCAAAGATTGGCGTTGGGACTCCGCTCTCCCATTGGTCACGGGAAGGAACTCGAACTTGAAGAACGCATACTTCTTTTTTTAAGGAGGCATTCTGTGGTGTCTGAGGTCAGCGAAGGCGAGCAAGGATCCTTGCTCTGGCGTTAAGGACATATATATGGACCATAAGGTAGGTCTCGCCCAAGTCATCTCCAAGGAGACCAGTGAGTCAGACATAGAGAAAGATGGTGTTTCCTTAGTACAGTGTCGCATCCTGCCATTAACTTCGGTAATGATCAAGTATTCACTTTTGCATAAAGTGATTTTGCCCAAATTTCTCACGTCTTAGGCGCTCCACAGAAAAAGGCGCCCAATGAGAAAAAAAGGAGAGAAAGGGCGACGCTCCCGAGGACTCGAAGAAGCGTAAGAGCCACCATTCTTGGAATGATCAGAAGAAGGCGAAGCCCATGGAGGACTCGCTCGATCCCTTCAAGGCCCAGACCAAACTGTTCAACGACTCCACCAATGAGGTCGTCATCGCCTTCAAAGGTGCGGTTCCTAAATCTTACTGGATTAATAATAGTGTCACTAGTAATAGGAATAATCTTATGTTCACTAAAACGTGGGGTCCCCATGTCTTGGCCTATGATGGTATCATATGGACCTACACCGAATATCACAATGGCGTCTTAAAAATGGACCATTTGACCCTTCCTTTGATCCGATAGGGGCGACGCCTACAAAAGCTCCAAGGCCTAAGGCACCAGCTCCCGCTCGGACTCCTACTACCGGGTCTAAGGCGAGGTCGTCTAGAGAGGTAATCTTGATGGATGATCACCTAGACGTCAATGAGGTAATTCCCTTCCTCCTCAAAAGGATATACTATTGTTCGTGCACTGTCGCAGACAAGGGATGACCGCTACAAATCTTACGTGGTCCCTACTTTTGACCTGAGATGTGATCTGTTTGGGGTGCAGGTTACCATAGACCCCTACAAGGGTTGGGAACCATGCACGAAGCTGAAGAGTTGGACCCTAACCTGTGCCTTCACCTGCTGAATGACGTTTGCCTGCCTGTCAACCGGACGCCTCTAAGCCTAGAGCACGACACCCTAGAGAGTCTGGTCAGGCAAACACTCTCTTTCGTTATGAGCAAGGTATCTATTCTCTCTGGCCTTTCTTCATTTCCTTAAGTATTTACACTTGAAATTTTTCTAACACTTCAGTCTTTCTAGTTCATTCCTACCCAACTCAAAATGAGGCAGGTCATAATGGGGTTGGCAGAGGAGAAAGACGCCAATGTATCCAATCTCCAAAAAGTGCATGCCATAGAGCACGATCTGGAGCGTTTGAACCGTCGCCTCACCATTGAAGAGGGAGTAGGCAAGGAGTTGGAGGTTGAAGTGGTGTAGAAAGAGCCTCGTCATAGTGGTGGAGAGGTTTCAAAACGAGGCCTCGACTTCACAGAATGAGATTGCGGAGGCCTAGAAAGAGGCTGCGCGTGCGAAGGAGGAGATTGAGTTTCTTAGAACCGAGCTCCCGAAAAGGCTGGGGAAGAGCGCCACAGAGGCTATCGAGACCGTACGCACCAGCAATGAGTTTGGTATCTTTGTGTGGGACTGGAATCGTCGGGTGCTCATCTGTATCTTCAAGAAGGCCTCCAAAGACATCCATAGCGTCGATCCGAGCTTTCCTCTGGATAAACTCGACCTCTTGAAGGATTACCTCGCCTTAAAGGCTAAGGAGGCTAAGGAGGTTGAAGAGGCGAAGGAGGCGTCGGAGAGCGAGAGTAGCTTCTTAGTGGGATACGTTTCTGCTCATGAAACGCCTCCTACCTCTCCTTCTGAAACGCCTGCCAACAAAGCCTCCTCAACGGTGTCGGCCCCTGAACCTCAGAAAGATCCGCATGCACATCCCTCCCTGTTGGGTATCGATAGTGACAGCCCAGTAAGGAAAAGGCCTCGAAGGCCCAATAACTATAGAGGGGGTAAACCCATGACATTTGAACCGGATCAGCCCAAATACAAGTTAAACTCGGCCCTCCATAGAGTGACCCAGAATCGAGCCCAAGGACTCTGAGAAGGCCATGAGAGTGCTCGCCCCGAAGAGAGCCTTGCCTCTCTCCTCTGGTCCCACAAAGCCGTTAATAAGGAAGTGGCCATGATATCCCGCGTATCTCGGTCACATATTCACTAAAGATTAGATTTGGTAACTGCAATATCTCGCAGTAACTGCTATATCCCACGATCTGAATCTTCAGCAACACAATATACACTAAGATATTCAGCTGCCTTATACGGTTCTATCTCTCTTACCCTATAAATACCCTTGCTTTACATACGTTCTTGACGTTTTTGAGTTTGATATAAACACATATACTCATTTAAGCATCGGAGAGGGACCCAGAGACACCCCCTCTGTTGCGCTCCCCTACCTGCAGGTTCACCGGAGTTGGAGCAGAAGCGTCTTCCCAACCTTGTCTGGTATTCAATTCACTGCCAGATCAGCATCCAGGATTTCACGATCCAACACTCCCCACCCAAGGATCCGTCAGCTCCCACCGCTTGAACAAATGCAGTCTTTATTTATTGAACTTGGTCGTTTTCGTATGTAGGTTTTAGTCTGAAAAGACTTAGTCTATTCTCTTTTGTTTTTGTAAAGACTTGATCATTTGCAGTGCCTTTGGTGATTATATTTCGGGTAGTCGGTTTTAATTTACCAAGTGTTTCCATCCGCTTATATCTGTTACTTTCATACTTAGTCCTTGTTTATAGCAACACTATCTATCCCTACCATGATTCGACATTTAGTCTTTATCTCCCCACCCTTGATAGCTTGCATTTGATAATTTGTCATGCTTATACTTAGCCTTTAATTTGCTAAGTACTCATTATATCCACAATAATTGCGACACGAATTTTCTTCACTGTCGTGACAATTCTCCATACTCAACATTATTTCGATTAGCTATGGACATTGTTCTAATCGCGACGCCTCATCATGAACATGATTATAAAATGTTCCAATATATAGGAATAACTTAAGGTTTCGCCATATACTATTTTCTTCATTCATTAAACTTTAACACAACGCCTCGCCCAAACCGTTCGCCACTTAATTGTTTTCAAAACAATGCTTCGCTATAACGGTATGAATGATAAGGATGCGCCCTTCAATCGTGAATCTGTCTCACCATGACTAAGCAATACAACTATATACTCTTAATGGAACACTTTTTGTCATGGCTAATCCAACTTAAGCATTCGCCAATAAGTACTGATTCGCAACGCCTTTGATATGTATTAATTTTGTCTTAGCAAAATTATAAAGTACTGGACATTTCCCAGTCTTTTATATAGGCTCATAATGCCTTTTAAGCATAAAATTTCTTTAAATGCTATGCATTGAAAGTGTTCTTCAATACTTTCTCTTCTTAATCTTCTAAGACATACGCTTTTGGGTGGGGGATGGCGACGACCTTATAAGGTTCTTCCCATTTTGGAGACAATTTGTTCATTCTATCTTGGTGCGCAAGTTCATGCCTTCTCCATACCCTCTCCCCTACGAAAAATTGGTGACAGGACACTCGTCTATTGTAGTATCTTGCAGTGGCGAGGCGCATCCGACCTTGGCTTTTTTTCTGAAACCCATCTATTTTCATCGACCAAATCCAATTTGAGACGCCTTTGATCATAATTGATCAAGGGGTCGAAATATTTCACCCTATGGAACACCATTGTTATCTCTGTCGAGGCGACAACCTCAGAACCATACACCAATCCAAAAGGCGTCTCCCAGTCACCTTCTTTTGGGTTGTTCGCAACGCCCATAACACATTCTCTAATTCTTCTGTCTACTTTCCTCTCAAGGAGTCAAGTATCTTTTTCAATCCATTCAACACAATCTTATTCGCCGCTTCAACTTGTCTACTCGCATGCGCAAGTTTAACTAAAGCATGTCGATGCTCAATTTTTAACTCCTCGCAAAACCATCTCAATTCCTTCACGACGAATTGTAGACCATTGTCACTAATCAGAACACTTGGGATCCCATATTTGGAAATGATCCTACACTTAAGAACTTTAACGACTCGAAATTTTGTTGTGGACGTCAAAGCCTTTGCTTCAGTCAATTTAGAAAAATAGTTGATCACCACTATGATGTAGGTATGTTGCTTAGACCTTGGTAAGGGGCCACCAAGTCAATCCCCCACTGGGCAAATGGTCACGTGGCGCCTATACTGGTAAGTTGGGGGACGCACCATCTTTGGGTTATACTTCTGGCACGATTCACACTGCATGATCAAAATCCTCACCTCTAGATTCATTGCGAGCCAATAATATCCTTGATTGAGAACCTTTCGCACAATTATTGATGTAGCTCCTTCATGACAGGTCACATATTCTTTGAGTACTTCCCTCAAAATGGTAGTCGTATCTAGATGAGCGACGCATCTGACGTAAGGCGTAGAAAATCCTCGCTTATAAAGTATTCCATCGATTATTTTAAAACTCGGTGCTTAGGGAATCTACTTCCAGATTCGATTCTTGTGGGATAGCCTCTATCTGGAACCTTTTGAATCCATCTGCCAATGCCTTAGCATCTTTCCAATACAACTTCATCTTTTCTCCTTTCGCTGCATACCCGCCTTTAACTTGGTTTACCACCAATTGCGGATCACAATCTACATGCAGAGAGGTGACACCTAAACCCTTAACCAATCCTAACCCTGTGACAAGTGCTTCATGCTCTGCCTCGTTGTTGGTCACCTTAAACGTAAGCACCAAAGTGTATCGTAATGGGGCGTCACCATCAGGTGGGGTTAGTATTAACCCTACCCCCGAGCCTTCGACTGATGACAAGCCATTTATATGAATCGTCTAATGCTTCTCCTCCTCTTTTATTTATGTAGGCCTCGCTACTTGGGGACATGTTGATTCAACAATGAAATCTGCCAAAGCTTGTCCCTTAATCGCTGTCATATGGCCGAATTTAATTCAGAACTCACTTAATTCAATGGCCCATTTAATTATTCTCCCCAAGGCATCTGGTTTTTGCAAGAAGTGCTTTAGCGATTGGTTTGTTAAGACGGTGATTTCATGTTCATAAAAGTAGGGGTGTAACTTGCTAGCCGATATTACCAACGCATAAAGATACTTCTCAACCTCCATGTAATTCATTTCAACATTGGTGCGAACTTTCGATACATAATACACAGGTACTTGGCACTTGCGTACTTCCTTAACCAACAATGAGCCAACAACGACTGAGTTAATACTTAAATACAAAGATAAGGCGTCGCCTTTGGAGGGTTTGGCCAATGGTGGGAGCGTCCTGAGATGCTGCTGGCTTTGGAGGGTTTGTCTCTCAACACCTGGAAAAATGGTAGTGATTTGTCCCCCGCCTTCGCCAAAAAGGAACTTACCGCTGCTAGACTTTCATTCAAAAACCCTGCACTTCTTTGTGGTAAGTGTTGGGTATCGATAGTGACAGCCCAGTAAGGAAAAGGCCTAGAAGGCCCAATAACTATAGAGGGGGTAAACCCATAACATTCGAACCGGACCGGACTCCATAGAATGGCCCAGAACCGATCCCAAAGTCTCTGAGGACACCATGAGTGCTCGCCATTCTTTACCAGGCCGTGACCTCTCACTGCTTGCCATGAGAGTGCTCGCCCCGAAGAGAGCCCTGCCTCTCTCCTCTGGTCCTACTAAACCGTTAATAACAGAGTGGCCATGATATCCCGCGTATCTCGGTCACATATTCACTAAAGATTAGATTTGGTAACTGCAACATCTCGCAGTAACTGCCATATCCCATGATCTGAATCTTCAGCAACTCAATATACACTAAGATATTCAGTTGCCTTTATACGGTTCTATCTCTCTTACCCTATAAATACCCTTGCTTTACATACGTTCTTTACGTTTTGAGTTATATACACACATATACTCATTTAAGCATCGGAGAGGGACCCAGAGACACCCCCTCTGTTGCGCTCCCCTACCTGCAGGTTCACCGGAGTTGGAGCAGAAGCGTCTTCCCAACCTTGTCTGGCATTTAATTCACTGCTAGATCAGCATCCAGGATTTCACGATCCAACATTTCGCGCCGTCTGTGGGAAACGATCAATTCAGCCATAAGAACTCGATCCCAAAGCAACCGTCGGAACCAGACTAGGGAGCGATCCTCAGATAGCTCTGATTCCGCCGCCGCTTCACCGCTTCAGCAAGAACCTGCCAGCCGAGCAGGAGTTAATGTCGTTCCCCTGCGAACAGCTCGAGAGCATGTCGGTGATTTAAGACCGACCCCCGCTGCTGATCAAAACGGAGCCCCAGTACCGCAGATAGTCCACATTGTTGGGCAAGATATTAATTTAACCCCAGAGATGGTCTCCCTGCTGGAAGCCATCCTAGGACAGGCGCGTCGCCAAGCCCCTGCTCCTCAAGAAAACAATCCCTTTGCTCCTAAGGAAAACCACTGCCCTGCTGCCACAGGGCCCTCACCTTCGGAAGCGGCAAATCCTGGTCCCACTGCGCCTCAGGAGGATCAGGAGATGACGTCAGGTCAGCAGTCCCTACCTCCGGCATACACCAAGGAGCCAACAGTCGTGTACACTATCAATCCTTCCGGTCCTCCTCCACCCGGAACCTCGCCTATGTACTGCACTGTGGATCAGATGGATGACCTCCTCAACAAAAGACTCCAGGAAAGACAGCTGACAGTCGTAGCTCCCTTCAAGGAGCAGTCCACTCATCCTTTTACCGACGGGCTCGTCGCCATCAAAATCTCAAAGGATGTAGTTGCTCGGGCCATACCTGAGCATAGCGGTGGAGGAGATCCCACCGTACATGTCAACAAACATGAGGCCTCCCTTCTGGGTAAGTCAAATGATCCC
Organism: Chamaenerion angustifolium; assembly: GCA_946814005.1. Lineage (NCBI taxonomy): Eukaryota > Viridiplantae > Streptophyta > Magnoliopsida > Myrtales > Onagraceae > Chamaenerion > Chamaenerion angustifolium. The sequence goes on from OX328272.1 coordinate 23,003,680, forward strand.
AATCACTTGGCTTTGTTATTTCCATCTACTCTTTCGGGTTCGGCTTCGTCCTGGTTCTTTGGCCTCCCTGCAGGATCAATCGGAACTTGGGCAGAGTTAAGAAGAAAGTTCCTGGAGAGATATATGGGCGAACGCCAGTTGCTGAAGAGCGTGGTCGCCCTTGACTCGGTCAAACAGCAGCCTGGAGAGTCGCTGTCCAACTTCTACGGGCGTTTTCATCAAAACGTCAAGGAAATAGATCGCCGAATCTCGGATGGAGAGATCATTCGAGCCTTCTACAGAGGTCTGGATGTGGCCAACAAGGCCTCGAGAAAGCTGCGAAACAGCTATCACGTGAAGGATGGTCCATGAAAGGTTTCATAGACCTTGAAAGGGCGAATACAGAGGCAAATCTCCTGACGACCTCGCTAAGGGTGGTCCATGAACCCCGACGCGATGGTAAGAAGGAGGTAAAAATGGAGAAGAAGGGAAAGGAAAGCAAGTCTCGGGTAGAGTCTCTTCAAGTGAAGGGAAAGGAGGTCTACGCTACTCAGATCTCTACAGCAGTTCAGTTGGGGAAGCGGCCCCGACCTGAAGAGAACATTGTCATCTCATTCTCTGAAGATGATTTGGCACATGTAACCACCCCCCATAATGATGCTCTGGTCATCACGGCAGATATTGACGGCTGTGACGTTGCAAGGATTCTGGTCGACGGAGGCAGCTCGACAGACATCCTGTTTCTGGACGCTTTTGAGAAGATGGGCAAGTCCAAACGAGACCTGAAGAGGGTCGACTTTCCGCTGATCGGGTTTGCGGGAAGAACAACTTATCCACTGAGGGCTATAACCATGCCGGTGATTTTTGGCGAGGGATGGAAGAGCATCAAGGTGTCGGTCACTTTCCTGGTGGTCGATTCACCTACATCCTACAACGCCATCATAGGGAGGACCACGATCAACCCAAACAATATTATGGCCTCCACTGTCCACCAGAGAGGTGAGATTCCAGAGCTGGGTCGCCAACCCAGTTTTGGTTAAGAAATCAAACGGCAAGTGGAGGATGTGCGTCGACTTCCGCGACTTGAACAAGGCTTGCCCCAAGGATTCATATCCCCTTCCGAGGATTGATCAGATGGTCGACGCTACCTCGAGTCATGAGATGCTGAGCTTCATGGACACCTACTCAGGCTACAACCAGATCAGAATGCATCCAGACGATGAGGCTCACACCGCTTTTTATGCTGATGGGGACATTCTGTGCTACAAGGTGATGCCCTTTGGCCTTATCAATGTCGGGGCATCTTATCAACGAATGGTGAACCGACTGTTCCAGGATATGCTGGGAAGGAACATGGAGGCCTACGTGGATGATATGCTCGTCAAAACAATCAAGGGCAATCCTCACACAGCGAACCTCCGCGAAGCTTTTGAATGCATGAGAAGACACGGTGTTCGCCTGAATCCTGCCAAGTGCGCCTTTGGGGTCAAGTCCGGTAAATTTATGGGTTTTATGGTCAATGAAAAAGGAATCGAAGCAAACCCAGAAAAGCTAAAGGCCATAGAGGAAATGAAGTCGCCAACCTGCCACAAGGAAGTCCAGTGCCTGAATGGATGCCTAGCTGCTCTCAACCGCTTCCTCTCTAAAGCGAGCGACAGGTCCCTCCCATTCTTCAAAACTCTGAGGGCCAACCGCAAGTTCGAGTGGATGCCAGACTGCGAGGAAGCGTTCCAGTCCTTGAAGAGACATATCCAAACTCTCCCAGCTCTAGCAAAGCCCGTTCCAGGCGAGCAGCTTTTCCTTTATCTAGGCATTAGTGATGTGGCAGCCAGTGCTGTATTAATAAGGGAGGAAAATAATGTTCAGAGTCCAGTGTATTTCATTAGCAAAATGTTCAACTCAGTAGAAATAAAATATGTCTAGATTGAGAAGTATCTCTATGCCTTAGTTATTGCTGCTCGGAAGCTGAGACCTTACTTTCATCCGCACGACATCACGGTCCTCACCAATCAACCTCTCAAAAACTTCCTGATGAAGCCACATTCTTCAGGAAGAATGGTCAAGTGGGCGATCGAGCTCAGCGAGTTCAAGATCAAATTTGCGCCAAAAACGGCCATCAAAGGTCAAGCACTAGCTGATTTTATAGTGGAAAGCATGAGTAACGGTCAAACAGATGCAGAAAACAGGCCAAGTCAGTCAGCAGACGACAATCAAATCTGGGAACTCTATACGGATGGGTCTTCATCAAAGGAAGGCTCGGGGGCAGGTTTAATTCTTATTCCTGCTGAGGGCGAGCCTCTGAAGTACGCGATCGCCTTGACATTTCCGGCGACCAATAATGAAGCAGAATATGAGGCTCTTATCACTGGACTCAGATTAGCAAAAGGAATGGGTATAACTGCGCTTAAGGTAAAAAGTAACTCAGAGCTTATTGTCAATCAGGTTAATGGCGCCTACGAGGCAAGGGGAGAAAATATGAAAAAATATCTCAACATTGCCAAAAAGCTGGTCGCGGAAATCCCAAATTTCGCGATTGAGTCTATTCCTCGCCAAGAAAACCAGATAGCAGATTCTCTGAGTAAACTGGCCTTCGGAGGGACGACAGTCCAGGATGTACAATTTCTGGAGAAAGCTCTATGTTCAGTCCTGGAAAGCAGAGCAGAGGTCTTTAATATTCAAGGACAAGTCACATGGATGACCCCGTTCCAGAATTATTTAAAAGAAGGGATCCTCCCAGAGGACGAAGGCGAATCCACGAGGATTAGAAGACTCGCAGCCAGTTATCTAATCATCGATGGAGAACTCTACAGAAGAGGCTATTTGACGCCTTACTTGAGGTGTGTTTCTCATCCTGAAACAGAAAAGGTTCTTCGAGAAGCTCACGAAGGGGCAGCAACATGTCATGAAGGTGCTCGATCACTAACCAGAAAAATATTCAGATTGGGATATTACTGGCCGACCTTAGGAAAAGATGCAGCTGAGTTAACACAGAAGTGTGAGATTTGCCAGCAGTTTGCACCACGATCGGGTCGACCATCGACACTATTATCCCCAATGGCGGGTGCCTGGCCTTTCGCTCAATGGGGAATCGATATATTGGGTCCTTTTCCCATTAGCACTGGTCAGCGTACTCACATTATAGTGGCAATCGACTACTTCACTAAGTGGGTAGAGGCGAAAGCTCTAGCTTCGACAACAGAATTCCAGGTCATCAAGTTCCTGCAGGTCAACATATTCTCCAGGTTTGGCATTCCTAAGATACTCATCAGTGATAATGGTCCGAAATTTGTTGGAAAGGAGCTGAAATGGCTCTGTGAAGAATATCATGTCGACCATCGTTTCAGCTCAGTACATCATCCTCAAACGAATGGGCAAGCTGAAGCAGCCAACAAGGTTGTGTTAGCAGGACTCAAGAAAAGGGTTTGAGCATTCAAAGGAAACTGGGCTGATGAATTGGAAAACGTATTATGGGCAATCAGAACAACGCCTAAGTCGGCCACAGGAGAAACGCCTTTCAGTTTAGTGTACGGATCAGAAGCAGTAGCACCAGCCGAAATAGCAGTGCCTACCTACAGAGTCTTACACTTTAACGCAGAGGCAAATGAGATCGAGCGCAGGACTGACCTCGACTTAGCAGAGGAAAAGAGATGGCTTTCGGAAAAGACACAAGCAAAGATGCGCTTGGCGACCGCTCGGTATTTCAACAGAAAAGTCAGCGCTCGCCAATTTTTCGTGGGGGAGATGGTTATGAGAAGGAATGAATTCACAAGGCTGGACAGTAAAAATAAACTTTCAGCCAAATGGGAAGGACCGTACAAAGTAGTAGAGATCGCCGCACCAGGATCGTACTATTTGGAAACCACCGAAGGCGAGAGGTTACCCCGTCCATTTAATTCTGAGCATTTAAGAAGATTTTATACATAGCTTGTAATCAAACTGTTATGTCAATAAAAGAAAGCCATTCCTTCATAAAGTGTGTCCACTCGAAGCAAGTCGAAGGCAAAAGCCCTATCGCCAAAGATAGGCCAAAAGCCCTAGTAACAAGGCTAGGCCAAAAGCCCTGACGCTAGAGTCAGGCCAAAAGCCCTATCGCCAAAGATAGGCCAAAAGCCCTAACAAAAAGTTAGGCCAAAAGCCCTAACGCCAAAGTCAGGCCAAAAGCCCTATCGCCAAAGATAGGCCAAAAGCCCTAGTAACAAGGCTAGGCCAAAAGCCCTGACGCCAAAGTCAGGCCAAAAGCCCTATCGCCAAAGATAGGCTAAAAGCCCTGACGCCAAAGTCAGGCCAAAAGCCCTATCGCCAAAGTCAGGCCAAAAGCCCTATCGCCAAAGATAGGCCAAAAGCCCTAACAAAAAGTTAGGCCAAAAGCCCTGACGCCAAAGTCAGGCCAAAAGCCCTAGTAATAAGGCTAGGCCAAAAGACCTAGCAATAAAGTTAGGCAAAACAAAAAAGCCCTGACGCCAAAGTCAGGCCAAAAGACCTAGCAAAGAGTTAGGCAAAATAAAAGCCCTGACGCCAAAGTCAGGCCAAAGAAATTTTAGGCGATCACTATGGATGATAAAGCCTGAAATCAACAAATTCCCTGTTATTATGCCAACACCTCAAAGGTTTAAACTTCAAAGAAGGTAATATCTCTTTGAACTTAGAAGTTTATGCTTTTAAGTGTCAGAAGTATTATCCTTAGAAAGTTCGTATAGACTTATGCTTGGTCTAAGGCTTTAAGAGTCGAAGACATTACAAAGCAAGAAAAAGTCGAGAGTAATTATGATTAAGACATTGGATGAATAGCCAAACATGTTCAAAGTCGAATAAAGGCTCATGAATATAAAAGGCATTCAATATAAAAAAACCAAGTCTTAAATAAGTAATTACAAACCAAAACAAAAATTACAAAGACAGCTATCTAAAAAAGATAAAAATAAATACGGTCGCCAAAGAGTTGGAGGCTTCAAGCTTTGGGATCCTCGGGGACAAGGGTGCTCTGCTCGCCTTCAGGAGCAGCCTCTCCAGCAACAGCGAGCCGAGAAGGGCGACTCCGCAAGAAGCTCTTCAAGGAGGCAACTTCACCAAGGGTAAAGTTGGGGTCGACCGCCTGGACCTCCTCCACCAGGTCTTGAAGAAAATCGGCAATCGCCGACTTCATCACCTTCAAGGCCTGGTCCTCAAAGTCTTCGGAGGCCTTGAACTCCTCAACCACGGCCTGGGGTGAAGGAACCGCCTTCAGCTGATCAGCCATCCGGTTCTTCTCCTCCTCCAGGGCGATCCCCCTGGCTTCAGCAGCATCCCTCTGGGCGTCAGCAGCGGCCCTTTGCGCCTCAGCGGCGACCCGAAGAGCGTCCGACTCGGCCAGCTGAGCACGAACCTCCTTCAATTCAGCCTCTAGGCGAGCCCTGACCGCTTCTCCTTCATCAAGGCACCGATGAAGGGCTTCAAAATCTTGAAGGGCAGCCGCCACATCAGCCTCCCTCCGCTTGATATCAGCAAGGAGGCGCTGCTCCTTGCTGAAATACTCTGACCGGGCATTGTCTACCAAGGCGATCGCCGCGTCAGCAGTCGTCTTGATAGCCTTCAGCTGCCCAGGGGTGATCCCCGTGCTCCGGTATTGCTCCAGCTCGACAAGCAGGTCTGAATGCTTGCCGGCGAGATCGCCGAAGACACGGTCGATCATCACCTCTTCCCGAACGAGCTGACAACAAAAGAAAAATGAGAATTGTCAGGACACGAACAAAAGGGAACGGCTATGGAAAAAGGAAAAGAAACGAGGCCTTACCAGAGCGACTCGTTCGTAGTGAGACCGAAGGAACCCCTCGATCTGAGGAAGCTCCTGGGGGATGGACGAATGGTCCTTGGGGGGAATTATCCCATCAAGGAGACGCATGCACAAGTCCGGGCTACCCCGGAGGCTCTTCTGGGAAGGGCACCCCTTCTTCGAAAGGTCCCCACAGGGGAACCAAGCACCCCGAGAATTCGCAGCCTTGAGCGGCTGGAACAAGCTCGCCATAGAGCAATACTCCTCCCCAGTAACCCTTGAGGAGCTGGGGGCATCGACCCCATTCTTTTGGGTCTCAGACTCCTTCGGGGGGACCGCGGACGCCGTAGGAGGTGGGGGCGCCAAAGATAAAACCTTCCCCTGGCCGGCCGTAGGGCCCTGAGGGGAAGGAGGGATGACCGCCGAAGCAGGAGTCTTCCCCTTGCCAGTGGAAGGACCCTTAGGAGGAGGAGAAGGATGCTGTTCAACAGCCGGCTGCTCCTCACTCCTGATCTTCTTGGCAGGTGGAGGAGAAGGGTCAAACAAAAAGAAGAAAGTCGCGTCAAACAAATGCAGGAAATTTAGAAACAAGGCGGAATATGGAAATAATACAGTATAAAACAACATACCTCGCTGGCAAGGGCCAGCAGGGGCCAAAGGAAGGGCCTCCTCTGGTTTCCTCTTGAACGATCTCCTAGAGGGGGGAGGAGGAGAGCTCAGCAGCGCCTGGTCGGGGGACAACCCCGCCGATTCCTGGTCATCAAAGAGACCTATCAGTTTTCGGCACTTGCTTACGACCTTGCCTACAAGTGATAAAACAAGATAAGAGTTAGAGAATTACCCAATCATCAAAGATTGGCGCGGCTTGATGAATGCCCGCCATCTCAAGGGCATTCTCAGTAGTCTCCGCCACGGAGCGGATGGACTTGAACTGGGACGACCGATGCAGCCGATACAGGTCGGCAATGGCATTCCTGTCACTCCCTGACAATTCTTCGAAGGACGGAGGAAAATCCTTGTCTGGAGCAAATAATTTCCAGGGTACACCCCCCTTGTACAAGAAGTAAAACTTCTTGTAGTTGGAGTTAGTGGCCCGGAAATCATCGACCAGGCGAACATGGACGTTCCAAATCCATCCTTGAGGGCCTCCCCGCTCTGAAAACTTCGGCCAGCGGGGTTGGAAGTGGTGGAGGTGTTTTGCCCCTGCTGCCAATCGGAAGAAACACCGGAACAAGGCCAGTGAATACGCCCATTCCTGGCGTATGCACAGGAACTTGAAACCGACCCACATCCTAAGGGCATTAGGAACGAGCTTCGTGGGGTGAATCCCGTAAAACTGACACAAGGTCTGTAAATCCTCACAGAGAGGAAAACGCAACCCAGCATCGATCTGGGCCGCATAAATGTAAACCTCTCCGTCGTGAGGAAAATGCAGACCTAAGCCAGGATACCTAGGAGCATCCTCTACACTGAAGCCACCAAGCGCCACCACGGTCTTAAAGTAAGTCGGCTTCAATTCATTAGGCTTGACGTCTACTCGAATAAATTCAGATACAACAATGATAAACATAAAAAACAAGGAACATCAGGGGATATCACCAAAACAGAGCATTGAAAGAACAGAGATTTACCTTTCGGAGAAAAGATGGGTGTTTGAAGATCAGGCCCATCTACCACCACTGGGGTGGCTGCAGACCTCCCCGCGTCAGGCTGTTTCCCCGTTGAGGAGGGTACAGCTTCATCCCTAATGGTCAAGGGAATACTGGCATTCTGAGGAGCGTTGGCTTTGTTAGCACCCTTGATGGCTTTGAAAGAGAAAGGAGAAGGATTCGCAAAGATGCTCTGGAAATCTGAAGGAGTGAATAAGCGTAAAGAACAAAACAGAGAAACTGATGTTTCTTATATAGGCCCAAAAAGGAGTAACCGCCACGGGCGATTCGAAGCGACACAGAGAATAATTGCACCTTTTTGGAAAAAACCGAAGCAATGTCAGAATTTCAAGAGACACCTCGGGGAGACAAACGGTTGGCTGGTGAAGATAGCTGTTAGACTACCCTAGGTTTACGGAAAAGTAAATGTCAGGCGTGCCTCAAGTGACCGTTCGATTTCTGGACAACTGTGCAGTTATTAAATGCTAACAAGTCCACTAAGGAGACAAGAGGGTTGCCAGGGTACTAATAAGCGCTATCAGAAGTACCTCGGGCAGGTAGTGATCGCCTAACCAAGAAAGATAGACTTTCATAAACCTAGATTACCTCGAGTGATCGCCAAAGGGGAATAAAAGGAAGGATATCTTTTCAGCTTTGAACGAAGAAAAAATTGCTCGCCAAACAAGCTCAAAATGCCTCAAAGGTCATGAACCAGTACAAGAAACAAAGAAAAACGAATCTGAGACATCACTATCTAAAACCCAACCAGGAAATAAAGCTCGACTGAAGAGACTTTAATCAAGCTTCGGGGGCAAATGTTGGCTATCGATAGTGACAGCCCAGTAAGGAAATGGCCTCGAAGGCCCAATAACTATAGAGGGGGTAAACCCATAACATTCGAACCGGACCGGCCTCCATAGAATGGCCTAGAACCGAGCCCAAAGTCTCTGAGGACACCATGAGTGCTCGCCATTCTTTACCAGGCCGTGACCTCTCACTGCTCGCCATGAGAGTGCTCGCCCCGAAGAGAGCCCTGCATCTCTCCTCTGGTCCCACTAAATCGTTAATAACAGAGTGGCCATGATATCCCGCGTATCTCGGTCACATATTCACTAAAGATTAGATTTGGTAACTGCAATATCTCGCAGTAACTGCCATATCCCACGATCCGAATCTTCAGCAACTCAATATACACTAAGATATTCAGTTGCCTTTATACGGTTCTATCTCTCTTACCCTATAAATACCCTTGCTTTACATACGTTCTTTACGTTTTGAGTTTTATACACACATATACTCATTTAAGCATCGGAGAGGGACCCAGAGACACCCCCTCTGTTGCGCTCCCCTACCTGCAGGTTCACCAGAGTTGGAGCATAAGCGTCTTCCCAACCTTGTCTGGCATTTAATTCACTGTCATATCAGCATCCAGGATTTCACGATCCAACAGTAAGTGCGGCTTTTCATTGCTTCAATCGCCTCAAATTTTTCTGGATTGACTTCTATCCCTCTTTGGCTAACGATATATCCTAAAAACTTGCTCGACTGAACGCCTAAGGTGCACTTGGCTGGATTTAGACGCACTTGATAAAGGCACATCCTCTCGAAAGTTTTCCTCAAATCTTCAACATGGTTGATGCCTTTTACTGACTTCACCAACATGTCATACACATACACTTCCATGGTGTCGCCTATCATTTCAGAAAAGAGCTTGTTGACCATCCTTTGATAGGTGGCACCCACAAATGTGAATCCAAACGGCATGACTGTGTAGTGATAAATAGCAATGTCGACATAAAAGGTTGTATATTGAGTGTCTCCATCGACCATTTGTATCTGGTTATACCCAGAGTAAGCATTCATAAAGTTGAGAAGTTCATGGCCCGAGGTGGCGTCGACCAATTGGTCAATCCTTGATAAAGGATATGAATATTTTGGACTCGCTTTATTCAAATCTCGAAAGTTGATTCACCACCAAGGTTTGAAAGATGATCACCTTTACAAATTTTGCCTCCACCAACTTCCCAACTACATGTCTGATGGCAATCGCATTTTCCTCCCCTACAGGGCGTCGCTTTTAAGCGATTGGTCTAATATTCATGTGAATTTTGAGTTCATGGACAATCACTTCCTTACTAATCCCCGACATATCGCTTGCTTTCCACGCAAAACAATTCTTTAAATTCCACCAAAAGCATTGACAAAACCTTGGCTTCTTCGTCTGGGAGCGACGCACCAATCTGCACCTCTTTTCTCAGACTGTCTACTTTCACCTTCTTTAACCCCTCAATTGGTTGAGGGTGACTCTTTTCTTTTCGAGGATGCTTGTTAAAGGGTCTGATAAAAGGGTAGCACAGGCATCCAAAAACACGTAGGAAAGCATAATCAGGAGGTTTACAAAATAGTTTCTCATGAGGAGATATACTATCCAGCACCTTAGAAGGCAATCTGTTAATCAGAAACACAGAAGTGAAAAAAGCATCAGTCCAATATTGCATAGGTAAAGATGATTGATTTAGCAATGTACGACCCATCTCTACAATGTGTCTGTGTTTATGTTCAACTATGCAATTCTGTTCCGACGTATAAGGACATGTTAAACGATGATTGATGCCATACTGAACAAACAAGGAAGACAGGGCTTTGAATTCACCACCACCATCAGTTTGAAAAGATTTGATTGTAAATCCCAGTTGTGTTTCAACAGCTTTCTTAAATTGAGGAAAAATCACGGACACATCACTTTTGTTTTTCAACAAATAAATCCAGGTATATCTCGAAAACACATCAACAATACTAAGATAGTACCTGTTTCCATTGGAGAACACCGGGGCAGCTCCCCACAAGTCCATCTCAAGTAGCTCCAGAGGAAATGTATATTCTGTATGTGATGCATTGAACGACATTTTGCAGCTCTCTCCAATAGCGCATGCATTGCACATAGGAATCTGAGAAGAAAGATGTAAATTGGATTGTTTAATAACAATGGACAGAATATTTTGAGATGGATGCCCCAGACATTGATGAAGAGTCATGGGCGAAAGTTTAAGTTGAACAACATTGCATATCGCTTCTTTATTAACACCAGAAACATTATTGTTTTTATTCGAACTGACATTCAACAAAGACCTATCGAGATTGCTGAAGTATAGTTTGTATAGACCCGCACTCTCAGTACCCCGTAGCAGCACCTGATGATTCCGAGAATCCTTCACCACACAATGAGTATCATGAAACTCAAAATATACTTTGTTATCCTTGGTAAACTGCGACACGGAAACCAAGTTCTTAGTGATCTGAGGAATATGTAACAGATTATGTAAAACTAGAGGTTTGAAAGCTGTATTTATGACAGAAGTACCAATGCTAGTAATATCTAAGAAGTTACCATTCGCAACCTGAACCTTACCAGAACCATAGTAGGATTGAGCACCCGCAGGAACTTCATGTGAGAAGTGGTTTGTAGCGCCTGAGTCTGGATACCAGGCTTTTTCCATGATGTTGGAGCCTCCTATAGATGTCGTGGTAAGATTGATCTGATGTGGATTCTCCACTGTAGATGACTGTGAAGGCTGCATTGGTACTGAGGGAAGGTTTGAACTAAAAGGCACACCAGGACATGAGAAGTTGCTATTCGGTGTAGGTAGGTGCTGCATGGTATTGGTTGGCACGTTGTAAGGAGACATCACCGAATAAGTTGGATGTATCGGAGGGTAAAAGACAGGTGAAGAGGGGATGTATTGATTGATTAGATTGGTAGGATATGCAGATCCATACGCTTGAAAAGGATTAATAGATGATACTACAGGACCAGGAACGACGGTTGAAGATGCTGAGGTAAATGAAGGAGTGATGGCTTGGTTGTAATTTGGTTTGGACACTGAGGATGCAGCCGACGGTGCATATGACATTGAGTCATCATCCTGCCAGTGAACTGAGGAGAGATTTGCACTGAAATTCTCATTTGGTTGAGCAGTGACTCCTTGAAAGCTCGTGTTGAACCGTTGGTAGCATCGGTGTACCAAATGGTCGAACTTCCCGCAAAGTTGACTTTGAGGCTTGTTGTTGCCATAGCCTCTACCTCGTCCTCGACCGTATGCAGCTGTGTTGGGTTGATATTCATAGGTGTTCATCTTCTGAACAGGCTGACTAGTATCAACCGAACTGATTTGTGGAGGACCATCTGCATGCTTGACATTCTGATATGTGCTTTGAATAGCAACATTCGCCGTGACAAGAGAGGTATCAAACAGCAACTCCTTCTGTCTAGCCTCAACATCCAGTAAAACAGAAGTTATGGAAGACAAGTCGTAAGGATTCCTACTGGCGTGAATCACAGCAATCACACTATCAAACTGTCCTTTGACACCGTTTAATATAATCGAGATCTGCTGCAGTTCTTCGATAGGATGACCACAACTAGCCAAGCTATCACAGATGAGTTGTATCTCGGTTAAGTACTCTCTCATTGATTGATTCAGCAATTTGCGAACCTTCAACTTATCGTAAAGGCTCATGATGCGTGTAGTTGATGATGATGAAAAATTCTGATGAAGTTTGTTCCATATAGAGGCTGCAGTCATACAACCCACGAGACCTTTGCTAATGGGCGAAGCAATCGAGGCTAGCAACCATGAGGCAAGAGATGAATCTTGTTGATAGTATTTAGGAAAATCAGGATTTGGTACCTGATTGCCTTCATCATCTTCAATTAGTCTCGGAACGTGTAGAGAACCGAACAAGTAGCCTTCTAGATTAAGTCCTCGAACTGTAAGCAAGACTTGATGCTTCCATGCTTGGAAGGTGTCTTCTCCAGTTAATCGGTAAATCCTCTTGTTGAAGAAGGCTGAAATGTCTTCATCCATGGCAGCTGTCCTTGTAGAATACTTGCAACAGAATGTTCGCGACAGAGTGCAGTAATAGACCAAGCAACAGAATGTAGCAATGAACAGAAAATCACGGCTTCTTGAACCAGCAGGCGATGAGATGAACCAGAGGATCAGCAAGCGAACAGAATCTCTGCTTCTTGACCAGCAGTCGAACAGAACAGAGCAGGTGAGCAGAACTGAATGAACTGAATGCCTTCTTACAGCGAACACAGGATGCAACCACAGCTTCAGCTTCTTGGACCGAGGCTCAGCAGACGGACAGAGGATCAGCAGGCGATGAGCTGAACCAGATGATCAGCAGACGAACAGGATCACAGCAGGCGAACAGGATCACAGCAGCGATCAGAGCAGAGGTGCAGATGAAACAGAATCACTGATAGTCGCAGATAACCAGAATCGATGCTTGTAGAAGATCAGCAGACAAAAGTCGGATCAAATCAGCAGATGAAGCAGGATCGAGAGAGCTCTGATACCATTTTAACAATCTGAATCTAAGCTAGGTGTTGAAGATGAAGAAAACAAGAAGAATTGAAGGAAGCTTAGGTGCTAAGCAACCGAAATAACAGAAATCTTACTATTGAATTGAGTTGCTTAAACCATTACAAAAGACTCCTATTTATACTAATCAAACACCTCCAAGACTACCTATAATTACAACAATCTTGAAACATCTACAAGCTTCTATAAGTTTCTATCATATTCTTACACTTCCTTGATGACTTCGGCACATGTACTTGGATTGCTTGGATCGCAAGTTATTCATACATCCTAACAAAATGTACAGCGTGCTCGAGTAAAGATGGTTGAAATGTCCAAGGCTCATGCTAAGGCTCTTTGCCTTCTTTTGGCGATGGTACGGAAGATCAGCGGTTGATCGAATCTCTTTCTCATGAAATAACTGATCTTATAAAAAAATCTGAAAAGAAGTTACAGAGACTTTCAGCAGTTGGGCCTTCTGAGGATTCAAATGTCAGGAAAAATGTTCAGGTACATTCCTGGCCAGCAGATTCTGGTCTACATCATCCTCATGGTTCATTTTTTTTAACTGGTTGAATCTCTTATTAAAACGTTTTTATTTCTTGAAAATGTAGCGATCTCTGGCAACTGATCTACAAAATCTTTCTGCGGAGCTTTGCAGGAAGCAATCTACTTACTTGAAACGAATGAGACAACAAAATAAGGTTCTTTTGTTTGATACTGACTTCAGTTTAGAACGTTAATTTTCTTTGAAAATCCTTACCATTTAATTGAACTGAGCTGCTGATTCTTCTGTTGGTTATTGAATAATGATACCTTTTGTCATGCTGATTCTTTCAATACGTTATCATGTGTGGATCAGAAAGCCTTGTCTATATAGATCATGGATCCGTGATTGTTTAGTTACATTTACCAAGTTGCAGTTGTGAATCAATTCTACAAGACAACAGTGTATTGCCTCATTTCAGTCTGTATTTATAGAAACTTCTTTACTTGCATGATTCTCAATTCCAATTGGTTGCATCTTGATTTAGAATGATAATCCAAATCTTGATGCATTTGCACTCTTTAACCCTTATCACAAATGACTGAGAAATTATTTTCTTGGTCTTATGAACTCTTGGTGTATGGTTTATGTTGGCTAGTATGATGCTGGTTATGCTGAATTTGGCTTACCAATTACACCGGATGGTTTCTGATTTGATCAGACAATTTTTTTTTTGGGTATGCACAGGTTCGGCCGAACCGGTTCAGAACAGGTACGGCCAAAATCTGGAGCGGCCAAAACTGGAGCGGTAAACCGTACCGGTTTTAAAATGTGGTAAAGGTTCGGTTCGGGGGCCGAACCGGTTCATGCCCAGCCCTTGAAATATAGATTTGTGAATAAAATATATTAAAAATTTGTAATTATTAATATATTTTTTAATTAAACAATGAAGAAAATTAAGCTTGAAAAAAAATGAAAATATTGATTAATTGGTTTGTAATAAATGTGATAAATTGAAATGGTTTATAAGGTTTAATATGGTGCTTTGGAACAATTTCAAAGTATCTATATATACATAAATATGATGTCACATATGCAATTGTAACATACAATATAGGTTGACTAATAGAATTGAATAGAAAAATTCATTTTGCTTACTTGTCAACATTATATACATCTTAGCTAAATTAATATATATATATATTAGTGATTAATTCATTTGTAGTACAAGAAATTATTTTTAGAAATATATATATATTATTTTAAATTAATTTATGTTAATGTTAATAAATTAAAAATATGTAATGTTATATGTCATTAAATAGTTTTTAATATTTGTTTTCATATAAAAATAGTTTGTAAATCGTAGTACTGTAGAAAAAATATAATTCTTTTATAATACTTAAAATGAGAAAACATTATACTAAATTTAGAGGTATTAAAATAATATAAAATTATTATAATATGAGAAAATATATTCTCATTTAATACTACAGATTTTTCTAGTGCGTAATAAGTTTAGATTTACCTATTGTGTCATGTGGTTATATAGTAGAGCTTTGAACATATTTTTTTAATAGTTAATCTTAAATTATTGATTTCAACACAAATTATTATCTAACTTAATTAAATATTAATATTTGTTAGTGCGATGGTTGCAAACAGTCTTATAAGAGCCTGACCTTCCCTCGAAACCGGTGAGGGGGCCAGTTCCCGGTTTGGCCGGTTGGACCCGGTTCAACGTGTGGTTCACTGTTTACAAAAAACAAAAAATTGAAATTACAATTACAAACTAAATAGTCTCAAACACACACATAATTACATCAAACACACACAAATTACATAGTCTAAAACATACACATTACTCTCAAACACAATATAACACAACATAATTACCTCAAACTTTGAACATACATAACACAATAGTCTCAAAATCAAACACAATAGGTCTAAACTTTAAACATAAATTCTAAACCGAAGAAGTTGCTCGGTCGAACCGAAGAAGTCTGTTTAAACTGAAGAGAAGCACCCAAAAAATTTAAACCACTTAAAAAAAACTAGAACTAGAAACTAGTCGATCTTAGCAAAACCAACCGATTTTCCAGAAACCGATCGGTTCAACCTGGTTCAAACACTGTTTATATGCATTTCAGTCTTTTAGCTTAACCAATCCGGACAGGGGTCCGATTCCCGGTCGGATCGTCGGTCCGGTTCTGATAACACTGGTTGCAAATAGGGTTGGGCATAAACCAGTTCGGGTTCGAACCGGTTCAGAACCGTACCTTTACCACATTTTAAAGAGTTACAGTTTACCGCTCCATATTTTAACTGATTTACTATACTTGTTCTGAATCGGTTCGGCCGAACCACTTTATATATATTTAAGAAAAAACTAATGTAGGCTTCATGAACAATAACATAACGATATCTAGTAAAGAGAAGTTACAGAATAGGATTCATCAAATTTCGAGAATATAGATGTAATCAGATGATTGACATAAACAAAATATATAATTGATAAGAACAGAATGAATACAGAACAATGTAGGTTGTAGCCTTATTTCCACTATAAGAATAGAACCTAGCCAAGCAGAACCTAACCGAACATAACTTAGCCCAAGAACAGAACCTAGCAGAACATAACTTAGCCCACATCTCATTTCGTTACGTGGCTGGGAGTTGACATCGTCAAAGGTGTGACGGAGGGTGAAGAACTCCTTGCGATTGTTGATTGCCTCTTGCATGTGTCGAACTCGAAAAGATCGAGAAGCTCATAGTGCCGCCACTAAAGCTCCGTCCTCTTCAACTCGTTGCTCCGTCCTCTACAGCTTGAAAAGATACTGGAGCTCCCCTGTCCAAGTGTTGAACGGTGAACGGACCCATGCCGAAGTCGAAGCCAAAGTCGAAGCCAAAGTCGAAGACTCGAAGTGGAACGAACTGAAGTCGAAGTGCTGATTGTTGAACTCCGTTGCTGTTGGCTACTCTACTGCTACCTGGAAAATGGAAATGCCGAATGAAATTAGGTTTAGGGATTTGCTACTTAGGTTAGTTAGTTTATTAAATAAAATAATAATATATTAAAACTGGTACCGGAAGTGGTTCGGTTAACCGGTTCTGAACCGATGTTTTGTACATTTTCTGAACCTTTCCATTTTTTTTCAAAAAAAAAACATTTATTTTTTGAACCGGTTCGGAACCGGTACGATTCGGCCGAACCGGTTTTTTATGCCCATATCTAGTTGCAAATGTGTAACTATTTCCATTTCATGCAATTTACTTTTCCATGTTTTAACAATTTAAATAACTGTTCACATTAAGAAAAATACAAGAATAGGAAAGTGCAAGGAAATTGTCAATGGCGTCACTAGCAAGCAGTGGTATGGTCCCACTCCCAGCCCTGTTGTGCTAGATTTTTGTAAAGAACAATAAATAATTAATAAAGAAAATGAAGATGAACACGTGTTGCATCATTTTTATTCACTTTTCTTTATTTATTAATAACTGTGTGGCCAAATATTAATATAGTGATAAAAATGTATTATACTGTAAAGTATAAATTCTCACCATTTATGAGCATTAATAATAGCATTGTATACTAACAAACTAATTTATTCTTTTACCATAACAACCTACTTATTTAATTATTGCAACATGGTGAAACGGTTCAACTTTTAATGTTTTAATAAAAACAAATCGAGCTTAAACCTTGAAAATAAAAAGAATATTCATGACATTATTTTATAAGCATAGAATAGCCATAAGTGTTGTCCGAAGCGATACATGTGGGATCCTTGTTTAAATGTCCGATCATTCTTTTGTATTATTAAAATTTAAAAGAATGTTTTTTATTTTTTGTTTTTGTGGTGGTGGGCAATTTCTAAGTGTGATGTTGACATGTGCGGACCAAAGTGATACATGCGGTACTCACTGAAGCCGTGAAGCTTACTACTATGTCCATATATTGAAGTTTTTCAAATAGTGAGTATTCTAAAAAAAATAATAGAAAAGTAAATATATATTATTTTTTTTGAAATTTGAGAGTACGCGCACTACTGTAAGTAATTTTGTTTTTTTACAAAAGGTGGTACCTAAAGGGGTGACAATCGTGTCGTGTCGTGTCGTGTCTAAACCGATAAGTCTTATTACCCATAAGGAATAAAGTAACGTTTTATCAATAATAAGTAAATGTTGTACACTGTCGTGTCGTGCCGCTTTTCTGTTGATTTATTTGAGCAAAATATCAAATTGTCTCTTGAAATTATAACATACTAGATATTCGATATGCATTTTGCGCAATTAGTAATATGTTTTATTTTTTTATATTTATAAGTTATTTTTTATGGTATATAGTATAACATATTTAAATTATTTTTAAATAAATATAGTGTAAAATAATTTTAAAATAATAAATTTACTGTTATAAGGTTTAAAAAGTTATTTTTTTTCTCTCGTGAATATACACTATAATAATTTTTCAAAAAGTTCATTGTTGTAAGTTTGAATTGTTTACAATAAAAATATTAAAACTTAAAAATACATGAAATAATTAATTATATAAATAAGTTATCATAAATTATATTATGAAATACAAATATTATACATTATATTAAGTTCATTTGTTCATAAAATTAGTTAAAAGTACATGAGTCAATAATTAATATTAATATTAACAAGTGTATATGTTTACAAAAGACTATTAAAATCATTAGTGGTTTATTTATTTATTTTAGTAATAATAATAAAAAAATATATTTTTATTATATAAACAGTATTTTAATAATTCAAAAATAGGTTGAGTTGTAAATATATAAAATATATTTTTCGCAAAACTGTAAAAAAATATGTTAATTCCCATATAATACTCTTGACTTATTTTCTATGGTTTATTACTTCTATCAATGTAAATAGAAAAATATTAGTATTTGCTTAGCAATAGTAGTTATCTCTAATGTTTTAGTATACATATTATATTTTATCTATTTGTTAACTGTAAATTATATTTAGTTTATATATATATAATACTTAATTTTTTGACATTGTTAAAATTTATTGCGATATTATTGTAATGGATATTATATTTTATCTATTTGTTAACTAGGGTTGATCATGGGCGGGGCGGGCCGGTCCTGAAGGCAAGACCGAGACTGAAATTTTGGTCTTGCCTTCTGGAGGTCCGAGACCGACCTCAGCCAAAAAAGCTCATCTGAATCAATCTTTCTTGACTCGGACCGGTCTCGGTCCTGGACTGAATCTGGCCAAAAAAAAACTGAATTTGTCCAAATACAAACATCATTGGAATCAAAGTTCTAAACAAAGTTCATTTTCTTTCATAGTTCAAAACATACATCATTTGTTTTTAGAGTTTGCATAGTAAATTCGGTATGGGACAGTCATAATCAGGCTTTCGGGAAATAAGACCGAAACCGAGACCGACCTTGAAGAGAAAAAAAAAATACTCGCTCGGTCTTGGTCCTAGTCGGGCCGGTCTCGGGCCGATCTTGTTGGGAATTCGGTCCAACAGTCTTTTTTTATCACCCCTATTGTTAATTGTAAATTATATTTAGTTTATAAATATATAATACTTAATTTTTTGACATTGTTGATATTTATTGTGATATTATTGTAATGAAGTATGTGATGTTTATATGTGACTTGTGTCTTATTTTAATAAGAGTATTATGTGATATATGAAATAATCCTTCATTAATCTATATTTTAATTTGTAAAAGTAAATTTTAATATGAGCATACTTGATATTCATAAAATATAATATTATGGATTTATTATTATATAAATTTCACTTCATAAAATATATTTAATGAAAAATCACAATTTATGAATGAATGAGAACTTATATGAGTTTTGTAACTTATCTTGAGAATGAATTAGAGACTTTAAAGGATTTTAAAGTGATTTACATGACATGCCACCTAGGAATGAGAAGTTTATGATTGACATGGACCAATTAGAATATGTTAATTTAACAATAGGAGTGAGAAAATACAACAAAAAACTTATATGTCAACATTGTATGGACTGAAAACGTGTTTCTAAGTCTCCTTCCGCTAAGTCACCGGTGAGGGAATCGTCGGGCATTCATTCGCCTATTGTCACAACAATTTTTGCTGGCGTTCATTGTTAGGATATAAGTGTGTCTAACACTTATGTTTAGGATCAATATGTAAATATTGTTGCTTGAGGCCCAAGCATCAATTAGTTTAGTATTAGGGACTTAGTTGCAATTCTCGGATCAGTACTGTTTTGTCCTGTTCTCGCCTACTTTACCTTATATCTGTTGCACTGTTGAACAATTCTTTTTAATCAAGTTATCATCTTTGTTTCAGAGCTTCCTTCTTCATTTTTCCATTTCTCCTTCTCTAACCCTAAATCCAAACATGGTATCAGAGCTCGATCGAGCCTGAAATCTTCTTCTTCCAACCTCCCTTCTTGATTCATGGAAGAATCCAGCCCTGCCTTCGCCAACAAGAAAGTAGCTCAGCTACTTGGTGAGGAAAATTTCCAGCAATGGAAGCAGCAGGTTTTACTCTCTGTAAGAGGGTATAACCTGGAAAGCCATCTCCATGGAGCTAACGTACCTCAGTTTCTGGAAGATGAAACTGGGGCTGCTGTTCCAAACCCTGCCTACACGAAGTTCCTCCAGCAAGACAGCTCCCTCGCATCTTGGCTTCTTGCCTCTGTCTCCACTCAGGTCAGTAGGGGTCTTATAGGGTGTATGTCAGCTGCTGCCATTTGGCAAAAGCTTCATAGAGACTTTTCATCATCTTCCACCACCAGAATCATGCATTTATATGATAGACTTAAAGTTAGGAAGCATGTGCATCAGCCTATGAGAGATTACCTCACTGAAATACAAACCACATGTGATAGTTTAGCTAGCTGTGGTCACCCTATAGAAGAGATGCAACAAACCTCGATTATTTTGAATGGGGTTAAGGGTCAATATGATTATGTCATTGCTGTCATCCATGCTAGCCAAAATCCTTATACTATCGCTTCTGTGAGTTCTGTGTTATTAGATGCTGTGTCTAGGCAGTCTGACCTCTTATTTGATGCTAGTGCTAGTGTCAACATAGCTTCTGCTAAGGTTCCCAACCCCAGTAAGCTTCCTGTGTCGTATGCTGAAAACAACCCTGGTAGTATGCCTGGAAATCCTGCCCAGACACCCATGCCTGGTCTCCTCCCCAAACCCCAACTCACAAACCAAAATGCTCAGACATTTTCCTATGGTCCCCCACCATTTGGTAATCAACAATCTGGGAGGGGTAGGGGCGTGGTAGGGGATTTGGTAATAGCAGACTCCAATGCCAGCTATGTGGAAAATTTGGGCACTTGGTGCACAGATGTTTCCACAGGTTTAATGTGCAATTTTCTGGTGTGACTGATCCTCAGTCCAATTCTCCTGCACCTTCAGCAAACCTGGCTGCTTATGACACTGAGCCTGACCCTTACCAACAACAACAACTGAACCAACCCTACCCACCACCTCAGCTGCACAAAGTTCAGAATCAACCTCAACCACCTCAGACCACAACCATCCATCCTCCTAACACCCAAACACACTCTGTCTTGCAGTACTCACCCTATCCATCACCCTTACCACCTATCTACCCCTACATGATGGCCCCCCCGTGTTACCCACCTCAGCCATATCAAGTTTTTCCAAATCCGCAGCCTCAACTGAACCCTATCCCTGCTCAATCAGCATCACCTCAACCCACTCAAGCCAATCACCTGTTAACCAGCAGCCATAACTCAGCCACCTCTGATGGCAGCTGGTTCCCAGATTCAGGAGCCACGAATCATCTGACGAATGCTCAGCCCTTTCAGAACATGACCTCTCCTTATTCTGGCCCAGGTAAGGTCTTAGTTGGAAATGGCTATACTCTTGATATTTCTGCTATTGGCTCTACTGCTTTACCTTCCACTGGAAAACCTTTGCTTTTAAATAACTTACTTTACACTCCTGCTGTCACTAAAAACCTGCTTTCTGTATCTCAGTTTTCAAAGGATAATCAGGTTTATTTTGAATTTCAGCCATCGCATTGTCTGATCAATGATTCACTCTCCAACAAGGTGCTACTCAAGGGTTATGAGTCTAGGGGTCTTTATCGTCTAGACTTCTCTAGTTTTAGGTCTAAGTCTAATAATTTAGTCGAGTCTGCTACTGTTAGTCCAGATCAGTGTTTGAACCTTTCTACTGAATTTTAGTCCTTTTGTAATAATGCAGTTTTATCTGCACAAAACTCTGTCTTTCCGGTTATTAGTAATGACAATTCTTTTGCATGTGATGTTTATCATGGTACCTCTGTTTCTCTTCCTGCTTATAATGATGATGTTTCTGATGATTCTTCTACTGTCACTTGTTTTAATAATGCATCCTCTAATGCATTACCTGATTTTGAATTAAGCTGCTTTCTCAGCTCTTTGAAAACAACTGATCCTTCTTACATATGGCACATGAGGTTAGGCCACCCATCTAGGAATATTCTTGTTAACTTCTTGAGATTACAAAATTTGCCCACTAAACACATATCCTCTTAGTGTGCTGCCTGTGCAGTGGGTAAGAGTAAGACCCTCCCTTATCAACCTTCAGAAACTGTCTACTCTCATCCACTCGAAATGGTTCAGGTAGATCTCTGGGGTCCTGCCCCCTTCTCCTCTAGTAATAGCAATTACTATCTTAGTATTGTTGATGCCTTTTCTAGATTTACTTGGATTTACTTTCTGAACCGTAAGTCTGATGCTACTAAAGCCTTCTGTGAGTTTCATCTCTTAGCAGAAAAGCAGCTTGGAACGAAGCTCAAGGCTGTGCAATCTGATGGAGGAGGTGAGTTCCACTTTCTTACTGCATACTTAGCTCAGTATGGCATAGTTCATAGGATCACCTGTCCATATTCAAGCCGACAAAATGGCATGGTGGAGCGTAAGCACCGCCATATTGTTGAATTGGGTCTTACCCTGCTTGCACAGTCATCCATCCCTCTTCACTACTGGACGGATGCTTTCTCCAATGTTGTTTTCTTAATTAATCGCTTGCCTTCCAAGACTCTGGAGAACTGTTCTCCTCATGAGCTTATTTTCAATACCAAGCCTGACTACTCCTTTCTGAGAGTCTTTGGTTGTTTATGCTTTCCCCTAAGGTCTCACAAGCTGTCCTTCAGATCAGAACCTTGTGTATTCATTGGGTTCTGTTCTGACCACCATGGCTATAAGTGTATCTCTTCATCAGGAAGAGTTTATGTGTCACGAAATGTTGTCTTTCATGAGACAACGTTTCCTTTCAGTGACACCACATGATCTTTCTATGCTTCTAACACACCAAAAGCCTCCACTGCTTCCAAACCATTTTTCATACCCTGTGACCCATTCTTCCAACACCCCACCTCTGTTCCCTCTACTGTCACACATTCCTCAGGACCTCCTGTTCATGCCACACGTCGGGGGAGTCCAGCTTACCCTCCACCACACCCTCCCAAAACACCACTTCTACTCAGCCTCCCCCTGTACCTGTTCCTGCTCCTGACCTTAGCTCTCCTACTGAGGTCTAGAAGATGGCAACAGGGAATGCGAATATCGGATGTGCGATTTCATATGGTGTAGTTCTGGGTCCAAATACATGGCCTAGAAGTGGACAAATTCAGCAAGAAAAACTCGGAGTCAATAGGGGCAAGCTTGGGCACAGTCTTGGAGGTTGATGACATAATGGGACCAATGGGATTGGACAGAGACTTCATTCGAATCAAAGTGGAGATAGACTACACTAAACCTCTCTAAGCGAGGTTTTGGTATACTAGAAGAAATGGGGACATAGGCAGGGCCTCAGTCAAGTACGAGTGTCTCCCGGAATTATGTTTTGGCTACGGTAGGGCAGGCCACACGGAGAGGGTCTGCGCCACATAGATCACGATGTCAGAGGAGGAACAGGGAGGCCCATTGTATGGGCCATGGATACGGGCGGACCGACCTAAAAGGAGGAGAGAGCAGTGCAAATTTGTGGGGAAAAGCCCGGGAACCCCTGTGGGGGAAGCGAAACGTAGAAGTTGGAAAGACCTCATGAGGGAAAGACAAGATCGTGAGGGATTCAAAACACCACCCTCTGCGAAACAGGAAGAGCGTAGAGGGCAACAAGGGGAGGGAGGAGGCCAAGAGGGGTCAACGGCGAAAGGGAAAACGGGGGAAGGTACAGAAATGGTGGTGTATCCACACAAGGAGGGATAGTGGACCGAACCCTGTAGAGAGGAAGCGAGGCATCCTGGCAACACGATGGATATACAGACTTGGAAAGGGATGGAAAAAGATGTAGGGCAACACTCAAATAGATACCAAGTAGTTCATGAGATGGGATAAGCGGTTGGGAGGGAGAAACACGACTGGAGACCATCAAGAACAACATTTGAAGTGGATAGGCAATACTATTAGGGACGGTATGGAGGTAGGGACACATCGGCAACTAATATGGAAAAAAGTAGTCTCCAGATAATAGAAGGGCCAAATCAAGACCAGTAGTGGCCCGGGATGGGTGATGATCCGGGTATGGGAGAAAATAGGATCATGGAGATCGGGTCAGGAATAGAAGCAGGGCCAGCACAAGGATCTTCAAAGGATATTGTGATGGAGTTAGAGCTTCACGAGGTGAGGGTGCAGGAGTGGAACTATATTGTTGAACCACCTGACTCACCTGCGACGACTGTTGAAGGGACGACCCTGCCAACATGCCTTAGTCCCTTGATACAGAAAAACAATCTGAAGAGGAAGTACGAAGAGGAATCTGAGGCTGAGGAGGAGGAGGGGGAAGAACAGATGGTAAAAAGCACAAAGGGATGAAATAGGAGATCTGTGGGAGGCAGAGCATGTCGAGAGGGAGAGGAAGGGGAAGAAGGGGAAGGCAAGCTGGAAGCACGGTTCGTAGGAAGATAATATCGGTGAGGAGCAAGGTTATAAAGATGGGTTCTGGTAACTGTCCCTAGATAGCTACCTAGTCTCAATGAACTACCTGGTGTGGAATTGTCTGGGGTTGAGATCGGCCCTGACAATTCCGTACTTCGCCGATCTCACGAGGAGGAACAAACCAGATATAATTTTCTTAACGGAAACCAAGAACGCGGAGGCATACTGTGAAACGGTAAGGAGGAAACTGAAGATCAACAACGGGGAGTATATAAATCCGATAGGAATATCAGGCAGACTGGCGCTGTGGTGGACAAGGGAGGTGAATGTAGTAATTCACGTAATAGCAGAGTACATGATGGATACAACGATAACAAAAGCCAATGGAGAAGGAGCTACACATATTACCTAGATATATGAAAGTACAAGTTGGGGAGACAGACTACGCTTATGGGATATTCTACGACAGATAGCCCAAACTAGGAGCGACCCCTGGATGTGCGTCGGGGACTTCAATGAGATCGCGATGGAGGGCTAAAAGCAAGAGGGCATACCGAAACAAGCACGTAAGATGGATGCCTTTAACGAGATGATGAGAGACACGAGACTAGCTGACATGGGATACAAGGGTAGTCAGTTCACGTGGTGCAACAACATGGAAGGCGAACACCGAATCCAGGAGCGCCTAGACAGGGCAATAGTGAACCCGGAATGGATCCGAACATTTCCCTACGCAATGGTGATCCATAAGTTGTAGATTGGATCCGACCATAGTCCTATGTTAATCCAAGTAGACAGCAACCAAGGGGTTGAAGACCATTCAGATTTGAGAAGTACTGGCTGGAGCATACCGGGTGTAGGGATGTGGTCACAGGGGTTTGGGAGGAGAGGTCGAACAGGACCAATCGAGGAGACATTCATAGCAGGCTCGGAAGATGTCGAGGGGAACTGCAGTGCTGGAGTAGAAAGGCCATGCAGAATAATAAAAGAATCATAGACGTCCTAAACGAGGAGCTACAAGTAATACAGAGACAACCATGCGACATATATCAGAGGGACAGAGAACAGACCTTGAAAAGAGCCTTAGAATAAGCATGGGTGAAGGAGGAGGAATACTGGAGGCAATGATCTCTGATTCAATGGATGAAGACGGGGGACCACAATACCGCCTACTTCCATCAAACCACAATAGAGAGGAGGAGGAAGAACACACTATGTCGAATGTAAAGGCGGGATGGGATTTGGGTGGATAATGAAGAGGATATTATGGCCGAATGTGAAAGCTACTTTCAACACATATTCCAAACAGAAGGGTCGGAAGGCATATCAGAGCAGATAAGGGGTATGCCGAACCTGGTGATAGGATCAGACAATGTAACTCTTACCCGGATGGTGTATCGAGAGGAGGTAAAGAAAGCGGTATTCCAACTGGGTGAAAACAAAGCTCCGGGTCCAGACGGATTCCCAGGTATGTTCTATCATCGCTTATGGGATGTGCTCGGGGAAGACGTGTTCCAATCGGTAAGAAGCTTCTTCGAATAGGGTATACTACTGTCAGGTTACTGTTATACTGACATAGTATTAATCCCAAATATTCCCAACCCGATCAATACATCACATTTTCGACCAATTAGCCTATGCAATTTCAGTTACAAAATCATCTCAAAAGTCCTATCCAACCGCTTAAAACTAATTTTACTAAACTCGTAAACCCATGTCAAAGTGCTTTTTGTCTCAGGCAGGTTTATTCACGATAATATCCTTATTGCTCATGAAGTGTTTCATCATCTTAGGACAAACAGGTCGAGAGGGAGGGAAGAGTGTGCGGTTAAGTTGGATATGAGTAAGGCATACGATCGAGTGGAGTGGGAGTTCGTTATTCAAACACTCAAAGGGCTAGGATTCACGAACCAATGGTGCCAGTGGATTAAGGAATGTATATCTAAGGTACAGTATAGTGTAGTGGTGAATGGAAAGAAGACTGCCTGATTCAGGCCATCGAGGGTAATTAGGTAAGGAGACCCCCTATCTCCTTACCTATTTATCATCGTGGCAGACGTGTTATCCCAACAAATTATCATAGAAGTGGAAGATCATAGAATTGAAGGGATCCAAATGAGGAGAGCGTGCCCGGAGATACATCATTTGTTCTTCGCGGACTACTCGATCTTTTTCATGCAAGCAACAGAGGGGAATGTCTGGGCACTCAAAGGCAAGATCGAAAGGTATTGCAAGGCATCCAAGCAAAGGATCAATATGGATAAATCAAGTATCCAATTCAGCAAAGTTGTGAGGGATGACATGAAGCAAAGGGGGGCGGCGGTCTTGGGCATTGAGGTCGTACCAGATGCGGGGAAGTATTTGGGTCTCCCGACAAGTTGGGATAGGTCGAAAAGGTAAGATGAGGTATCTAAAGGAAAGGGCCATGAAAAAGATCCATGGGTGGAAGACAATGTTCCTAAACAATGCCGGGAATGAGGTTCTAATTAAGGCGGTAATAACTGCGATCCCCACTTATATTATGTATTTGTTTAAATTGCCTAAAACCTGGTGTGCAGAAATAGCGAGCATGGTGGCTCGGTTTTGGTGCAATAGAAGAGATGAGAAGAGGAAAGTCCATCGAGTCCGATGGAGTAGGCTTACCCAACCAAAAGATATGGGCGGAATGGGATTCCGGGACATGACAGACTTCGACACAGCAATGCTGACCAAGACGGCATGGCGTTTGCAAAATGATGGCAAGTCGATGTGTGCGAGAGTCCTAAAGGGTCTCTATTACCCTCACGGAGACCTGATGGAGGCTACGGTTGGGGCCCGGCCATCGTGGGCATGGTCCAGCATCATCACGGGCCGAGACATAATAAAAAAGGAAGGGATGTGGCAGGTAGGCACGGGAGATAGCATACGAGCATTGCATGACGCGTGGGTGAATGGAACACCGAACAACCGCATCGGCGACGGGCTAAGGGAGAATGAGGGTGGATGTGTTCTGGTCAGTCAACTGATTGACAGAGGCCGAAGGAAATGGGACCTGGCCGAGATTTAGCACAACATTACGAAAAGGGAAGCACAAGCTATCCAAGCGATCCATATTAGCAAGACACTGAATCAGGATCAGCTGGCCTGGCCAACAACAGTAGATGGAGTGTCCAGACCGTGTCTGGTTTATTGTCGAATACGGGAACTAAGGCAACAATCGGATGCCCGGGCAACCGCGGGGTTGACGAGACTGGCGGGGAGGAAGTGACATGACCTATGGCAAAGTGACACTATCCCTAAGGTAAAACATTTTCTATGAAGAGCCTTACATAATGCATTGCATGTGAAAACTGAAGGCGTGGGATTCAATTAGACCCAACATGTAGTTTCTGTGAGGAATTGGAATCTGTAAAGCATGCGGTGTTGGAGTGTGAATGGACTAGGCGAGTCTGGTTTGGGGCCATGGGGCTAAGGTTCGATATGGAGGGGAGGTCTGAATGGACTGGTTGGTTACGGCTTATGCAGGAATTGGGCACGACAGGTGGGGATGTGGGGAGCAAACGCAAAATCCTAAGGGAGACCATCGCCTGGGAGGTGTGGACGGAGAGGTGTCGGGATGTACACGCAGAGGACAGACCAAAACCGGAGCCAACAATCCGACCAGCCAAAGCCTTGGCCGATGAAACATGGTGGGTGCTGGATCGTGCAGAGGCAATCTAAAATCGGTCACGGGGTATGCAGGCACATGTTTGGCAAAGACCGAACCAAGGCATAGTGAAACTAAATTGTGACGCGGCGTGGGACCAAACCACACTCAAAGGCAGCACGGGGGTTGTGGCGCGAGACTGGACGGGCTCGATTATTGCAGGTCAGAATACGATGTGTACCAGCACAAGTGCAAAGACACTCGAAGCGAAGGTGATCCTCCAAGCAACGGAATTGGCAA
The DNA here is from genome assembly GCA_946814005.1 of Chamaenerion angustifolium. Lineage (NCBI taxonomy): Eukaryota > Viridiplantae > Streptophyta > Magnoliopsida > Myrtales > Onagraceae > Chamaenerion > Chamaenerion angustifolium. Next base: position 23,031,743 of record OX328272.1, read on the forward strand.
TCCAATATGCATGGGTCGAGGTGACCATTGAATCAGATGCACAACATGTCATCAACCTTTTACAAGGAGGGAATTCGGGGAAGGATTGGGAGCTACGGAATGTTCTAACGGATATCATCGAGTCGGCCAAGCATATTCCTCGAGTCCATTGGCAATTTGTAAGACGAACGGCGAACAGATGCACCAATTGGGTTGCGACGGAATCAAAATGGGGCTCATGTCCAAGAGATTGGATGACAAGAAACCCTAGTTCATTATTATCTTTATGTATAACGGATATTAAGAACTCTTATTATGATTAATTGAAGTGACTTCTTGGCCAAAAAAAAATAAAACATTGTATGTGATTTAGCCAAATTAATATATATATATATGTATTTGAAAATTATTAGTTATTTTTGTGTGTGTCAAATTCCTTGTTAGTTTCGTTCATATTTCCTAATTTCGTTCATATTTTTCTATAAACTTTAGTAGATATTTTTAAAAAACATTGCAAAAATCATTTAAAAAATACAATGATGATAAAATGACTTTACATTTTATGTACAGTAAAATAAAATTATTGTAATTCACAAATTGAATTTAAATATACATTATAAAGAATAAAATAAATCAATTTAACTTCAAGACTAAATAAAATAAAAACTAAAATATATTTTTAAGATGAACTCAGGCCTAACACCTAAGAATACCCTACCATGGTTTTTATCTCAACCATCTTGATTCTTCTCCCATTTTAAAGATGTTTTATTTTATATATATTTTTTAACATATCCAATAGAAAATATTATATTTAATGTCATTTAAATTGTATAAATATTTAATAATTTTTCTTATGATATTTATGACTTATAACTATTTTACCTTGATTCATTTTATGACATATATTATTTTATATTCAATTTGAGAATATTATAAAGTTTAGGTCATTTTATGATCATAACATAATTTATTATTATTATTTTGCATTTATTTTAAAGAATCCGTAAGAATTTGACGGAACTAACAAATTGTTATAACTTGAAAATTCAACCAGCAATTCGCCACGAAAAAAAAAACAAGTTTTGTTAGTTATTTATAGATTGAGTACAATTTAAGCTGACAGTTGGTTAATTAACCCTATTTATCTATTTATTGTATGCCAGTATTTCACTAATGTATAGATACACACATGGACACTTGCACATTATCTCTGTTAATTGGAGATATTCAAAAATAACGTATGGGAATATACGAGTGCAACCGTTCCGTTTCGTTTGGATCCCAGAGAACCGTGGCTCATAATAACCATCCAAAATTTAGTATTTTGTCAAGTTTTTCCGTTAAAGACTACTGTTTTTTGTTAAATAACAATTTTGCTCTCCTATTCATTTTCAACACAAAATCACGAATCAAATTCAAGAAAATAAATTTGAGTATGAATTCAGACCACAACATGATGTTCTATAGGTTCAAAATCATCAAAGAATTGACATTATGGATTAATTTCAACTTAGAAATGTTATTCTCAGTTCTAAATCAACCAAGAACAACATTTATAGATTAAAATCAACATAAAATGTTATTATCGGTTGATTTCGAACGTAGATAGGTTTGTTTTGTTAATTTCAAACTCGTAAATGTTGTTATGAGTTCGAAATCAACTCAAAAGAGCATTTCTTTATTGATTTCAAACACAAGAATGCTATTTTCGGTTAAAAATCAAACCAAACAACATTTTTTTGGTTGTTTTCAAACCCCAAATAACATTTGTAGGTTCAAAATTGGGTTTAGTTCGAAATTACATATGCACTTTTGTGTTTAGATGTTGAAGATGAACAAAATGGTGAAAGTGACATTTTGATAGATTAAACAAAGAAAATTAACGGAATAGTAACAATGATGCAAATAATGTCACTCTAAAATAAATGGAAGGACAAAATAACGTATGTGGTGCATTTAATTACATGATAAAACATTCTGATACATTAGAATATTTACCCTTATTACTTACACAAAGTATTACCCATTTCATTTTCACTATTATTCCAAAACACAATTTTGTTTAACATTATCATATACGTTTATCGGTCAAAGCATTTTCCTAATCTTATTTTATATTTCCCAAATTTTGATTAGTGACCAATATATATTAGGCCTGTAATTTGGGGTTTCGATATATTATAGACCTATGCCAAATATATAGGTCGATGTTGAGTCATTTTTTTAAATTAAACATGCTTTAAAAAATTAGATTGGTTTTGATATAGTTATCAAAATTGAATTGGATAACAAACCGATCAAAGGGGTCATTCCTCTATTCTATTCGTTTTTCACATCCTCCTCCTTTGGCCCTATTTAAAATATATTTTTAAATTAATTAAGTTTTAATTAAATATTTAATTCTCGTATTATTGTTGTATTATCTTAGACGTCAGAAAGATTATGAGTTCGTTATACTTCACATGCGAAGAGCGACATCCAATGTTGTAATCTAGTATATATAAATAAAATTGTTTCTGACGTGAGCAATATTAATTTTCTACAAAAACCAAAATGTCAAAGAAATTTGTTGCTAAGCCGAAAACCATTTCCTTACTTTACCAATGAATCTTCTGCAAACAGGACATGTCTTGTTCTCTCCATCAAAAATCCTGAAAAAATTGAAAAACAAATGCACGTTAGCATCTTCAATAGTAATACCCAAAATAAGGAACTTCAGTTAACATCGTCTTCTTATGTCTAACGTAATTACTACCTCTGTGCACAAACGTAACAAGTCGCGCAGTGACCGCAGGGTACAAAGAAACAGTTCCTCTCTTCGTCGTAGCAAATTACACAAATTTTTCCATTGTACAATTCTTCTAAGGAGCTGCTGGTTCCAGATTCGATGTCTTCTTCTTCCTCATCATCACATGTTCCATAATGGATTGGATATGACTTTGCAGGCCTTAGTAGGTTAGTTTCTGTTGAGGCTGGTTCTTCCTCGCTACTCTCACCGGATTCTCCCAGGTATCTCAAAATCATGAAGATTATCACCACAAGCAACGCTACAATACAACAAAATCAGTCACTTGATTGGGAATATATCATTTTTTCCTGGTCATACACCCATGGGAATCTAGGTAGTTTTGGTTCTATCAAGTGCAGCTATTATGTAAAGAGGAAATGATCAATTTTCAAGGATTGCTATATTCAAGATATAAAAAAAGCTGTTCCAGAATTTCACGCATTCAAGATCATGATAAATATATATACATATATGTTTTAACAATCCAATATCCAGTTGATTTGTCTAATCGGTCCATCCTAACTTAAGGGGTTAATAGATGAACTTGAAGTCTGAGTTTTCAATAGCTAGATCTATGGCCTTGCTTGAATACAAATATTAATGTACAAGATTTGCAGACAACTCACCTAAAACAACAATGTAGGTGACCAATCGCACAATGAAATTAAAAGCGAAGCACCACTCCTGAAATTAGTAGGAAATCGATAAGGAGATCATTAATTTTACAAGCCAGAATTACTAGCAGTTGATCCCACTAGATATACTTGATGCTAATGAGCAGTTGCTACTGAAGCAATTCACCGAACAGGTGGAGGGCATTTGCTACTTACCCCATCGCTGCCGGTAAGATTGAACTGTAAACGGAGATCGCTCCATCCATGTATTACAGAGCACATACTAATGCTTCTCCTTGTCTTGTTGTATTATATATATATATATCGATTTGGAATCCCGCTTTCCAAGTCGCAACAGTTGCCTAATGTTCAAAATTTGGAACGATTACACACATAATCCAACATCAAAGAAATCTATCAAAAATCATCAACCGGTTTATCAAATGGAAAAAAGGACCGATACAAGAAAAGGGAAGAATGGTTGGGATTCATTACCTCCAATGAGAAAATTCAACTTCACATGGAATAGTGTCTGGAAGCAGAAAATCGTATGGAAGAAGGCCAATATCCAAGAATAAATCGACTCTGTTCCAATGGGGTTGACATTGATGGGCTTGATCATCAGGGATGAGGAAATGGAGTACTAATACCCTTTCGGAAGGAGAGATTAAAGAATGCATCGGAAGGAAAGGAGAGGGCATGTCGAGAGAAGGGTAGCTGAAGCTGCAATTGTTTGTGAACTGCTGGACTGTAGGAGGGAGCCAACAGCCAAGCCAATTACCTACCAGTAAGCTTTGAGTTTGAAAGTAGAATGACTGCAATGCTATTGCAGAGAGAGTAGTAGTAACGGTAATTGTCGCTACTCTCTCTCTACAGTTGGCAAATGCAAGTTTGAACGGTAGTTGCACTTGCGACAGACAGATCACCACAGACACAAGCAATTTTATTTGTTGACTATTTGTTATGTTTTTTTGTTTTTTTTTGTCAAACTCAGTATTTTATTTCACCGGGATTATTATGTGTTCCGTGATGAGGCCACGGGATTTTTTTGCTAATAAACATAAAACAACGAGTGATGGTCGGGAGACCCAGTCATTAAGATCTATACAATTTCTCGCTTGTTGAACTATCAAATTTGTGCACTCGTTTGTTGTACGCGGAATTGTTTTCCATGTGTTTTGGTTAATCTGACATACAATTGTGGAGATATTGATCAAGAGAACACAGAGTCGCCAATGTGGGATGGCACCATTGAGTTGAGAGATAACCACACTGGAGTCCGACTCAATCTCCACTTTTCCCCATCCTTGTCTGGCAACTAACTTCACACCCTTAAGGATCACCATTGTCTCTATCATCTCTACTCTATTGCACCTACTTCGTCGATTCAAACCATCTATTATTTCTCCTCTCGAGTTTCAGGCTATTACAACAATACCTCCCATACCGGTTTGTTTACACCATGATGCATCACAATTAATACAGGTGACATCCGATAGCGGTGCAGACCATGTATCAACTCTTCGACTGGGTCTTGCCACTGGTTGATTTATTGGATTCCTACCATGCTCCTCAATTGCAGCTTTGATATCCGATATAAAAACTCCCGGGTGTGGCATCTTTGTTTTGAATGCGGTTTTGCATCTTGCTTTCCATATATGTCAAGCGGTCATCATACTTGTCGTCTACCTGGCTTGTTGTACCTCCCTCGAACAACCGGGTTCGTTCATGCGTTATTGAAACCATTGTTCCATGGACCTTTCAGCTTGATTTGTGCCTTGAATCCCAAGCATCCCGAACCAAACCACCCGTGTTCACTTGAGTTCAAACGAAATATGTTCCATTGTTTTTATCTTACTACATATAGGACATTCCAGGTTGACATTTGGAAGGCCCTGGTGTATGGGATTGCTCTTAACTGCAATGGGATTGGTTGCGAGCTTCCACATATAACTCTTGACCTTTGGTATTGTTTGTGCCCCCATATTCCTTTCCATAGGGCTTTCGATCCTCATCACTACCCCGTTCCATCTTCCTCTTCGGTCATCTCCTTTAAACGGTGGTAAACCGATCGAACCGTGGTCGTTCCTTCTTTTGTATGTGGTCATACTAGATGATCTTGTTCATCCACCATTGGCAGTGGTATCCAAAGAATCTGGGCTGCATCCAGTGGAGTAACATGTTGCCGCACCCTGTCGTAATCCCACTGTCTATTTGGTCCAATGAGGGAGCAGACCCTGGCTGCATCCTATTCAACCTGAGCTGACGTCCACTCTGTTCGAAAGTATCTTTTCGTACTTATCCAACGGTCTTTGTGGATCTGAATATTCGAGGCATTGCCAACTCTCCATACACTTTCCCACTGAATGACATCACGTCCGCCTTGAAGGCTCGACCATCCCCATGATGCACGACTACCTTTTGTTGTCGATAGGAATTCTCATCTAGGAAAATATAAACCTTTCAAGACCCGGACTCAAAGTGCTCCTAACTCCTCTAGCACCCGTGCAACCATCTTAGCATGTAGAGCCATGTTGAACTAGTGTAACTCCCGGAAGCCAAGTTCTCCCGCCTCTTTTGATCTAATCAAAGTATCCCATCTTTTCCAATGCACTTTTCTGCCCGTTTGCGACCGAACCCACCAGAAGTCCGCAACCATCGAGTTTATCTCATTACACCAGGTCTTGGGTAGGCAAAATATACTCATGGCATAGGTAGCAATTGTCGTTATCACCACTTTTATTAGGATCTCCTCCCTGCATGGTTCAATGTTTTCATTTGCCATCCTTGAATCTTATCCTGGATCCGCGTCTTTAGATACCCTAGTGCATGCTTCTGAGATCGTCCCTTGACCGATGGAAGTTTGAGATATTTTCCAGGGTTGCTCGATATCGGGATGTTCAACTCTTCCACAATAGTCAAAACTTGGTCCTCATTTGCATCATGGTTGAACATTAGGGATGATTTCACCGTATTTATCCTTTGACCCGAATTATGTTCTTTAATGCCCTCACGTTCTCCACCGTGCCCTGAAAAAGTTTGTTATATTTTAAATAACTACAAATGGTAATTTTGATATTTTAACTCTTTAAATTATAGAAGTTTTCTAGTTTTCTTATTCTAACAAATAGATAAATTTATTCCAGAGGACATTTTATATAAAAAAAAATATAATATAAATTTTTTAAAGACCGAAAAATTCTCTTTAAAGCAATAAACTTCAAAAATTTATTTTTTCTTTTAGAAAGTATTTCTAATCATTTTATTTTCCCAATATTAAGATTATTTCAAAAAAAAACATTCTTTCTGATTTTGTTAATAAATTTACATTTTTTTATATTTTTAGAATAGAATAAAATAATAAAAGTTAAGAGTAAAACTTAAATAGTTATAAATTATTGTCTTTAAAAACTAATGTGTGAGATGCAAATAAAAAATAATGAATGAGGCATAATTATTATTTTTTCAAAAATATATAATAAAACTGCACCCAAGTACCCAACATTCAATTCCTAACATAAATGGATTAATTACCAAAATATTCTGTAACCCTAATGTCTGTTTGCACTCGATCTGAAATTTTAAAATGTTCAAATTGTTTATATGAACGTAGCATGATGGAAGGTGGTGTCGGATAAGAGAATGACGTAACATCAAGTATGTATACAATTATATACGATTGAGGGGAGTTGCCATCCTTCACATTTTTTTTTTTGGTAAATTGTCATCCTTGACATTTGATTGATGTAATATACATGTGAATTTAGATAAAAAGAAAAAGTATAATTATTTTCGATTTATTCATTTGAGTCTTATATTTGCTCATTTTTTTGGGTAAAATATGCTCTTATATTTTTAGTTGAACGGTCTTAGACTCTAATTCTTTCCCCACTAATTTAAATTTCCGACCCCGTCCCTAACTGCCAAGTATAACACAACTTACAAAAGCAATGGTTTATGAAGTTGAAAATGGAGACAAACTAGGGAGACAATGATACAATTATACTGCGACTATGATAAATAATATAAACACACCATATAATTTTTAATTCAATATCAAAATCATAACCATAACATTTGTGGATATAATTTTTAATTTAACCTTATTTATAACCACCTTTATTGACCATATTTTTACATGTATGTTCAGATTCAATGCACCTAGATTTTATTTACTTTTAATTTTTGTAATCAAATTTTGAACTTGTTGGTCCTACACAATTAATTAAAATACTCTAATTTGAAGTTCAATACACATATGGAAATATATTTACATAATATTTTTTTATATATATATGGATAAAATACGACATTGGCCCACAAATGTTTGACCGAAGTTTCCCCCTAAAATTTAAATCGTAAATTTTTCTTCTCTCATGTTTGACCAAAGTGCAAGTTTGCCACATCCATCAAATTTTTCATCCAAATTTAACAGATTAGTTTAAAAAAATGCAAAAATAACAAAAAACTTTCATCAATGTCATATTTGAACTCTTTCAAACTTTTTAAAATGTTACAATCGAGGGGGCTCGAGTTTGGGTCTTGACCCAGACTGACCCCCCATGGGTAGGGCACCTGGTCTGGGTCAAGACCCAGACCCGTGCCCCCCAATCGAATCAGAACTCAATTGTAACATTTGAAAAAGTTTGAAAGGGTTAAATTGTGACATTATTGAAAGTTTTGTGTTATTTTTGCAATTTTCAAAACTAATTCTATTAAATTTGGATGGAAAATTTGATGGAGGGGTCCAACCAGCTCCTATTAATAGCTTCTTCACATTCCCTCATTCTCTCATTCTTCACCAATTCTAAACCCTAATCCTCCTTCTATTACTCATTTTCGTCTCGTTTCACCATATTGTTTTCCTCCTATTCCCACATTCTACAAAAGAGAAGTAAAACAGTAGCCGAACACACAAAGTCCATCACCACACTACACCAGTCGAATGTACCAACCAAGTCGAACTACCATGATTTTCATCGTCATCTCTCTTGTTGGTCTGTACGGAGAAGCAACCACGTCAAGGTAACAGAAGTAGACTCGATTTCACATAAAAATCACAACTTTATGGAAATATGTCTGTTTAAGCTTTCATTTTTTCAAAAGTGACGAAATTCAAGAATTGAATGTGGTTTGTGGAATGCCTATTTCTATCTACATTAAAAAATAGTACATATTTTTCCAAACTATTAATTGAACATTGTTCTTCACAAACCAACAATCATAAAATATAGATTCTCCAAGACCAACATAATATCAAACATAGTTAACCTACGAACACAAACTAAAATACATAACTACTTTAAATTCCTAAGTAAATATACTTCAACTAATAACCAATTTTAAGAAAACACCGAACAAAACAACATCAAGCACTCCAACAACAACAATCACCATCCATCCCGTTCAGCGTAGAACCCCAGCTTCTTCTTCCACCTTATCATGCATCATTTCTCTAAATTTGTTTTTGGCCCTCATTCCGTACATGCACATTGGGGATCACACAACTCAAAAAAAATGACACCCATTATACTGCAATCAACTTATTTTAGTATGAAATTAGCATTTCTAAGATTCAAATTTGGGGATTTTTAGATTGATAGTACATTAGGGTTTCAATCAACATACATTGAAAAAATTGCCTTAAAATTGGGACACCCATAGAACATTTGACTGAAATTTTTCCATGTTGCATCTAATTTAGGATCAATGGTTAGCCTACTATAACAAATCAAGGTATGGTAGTATTCATAGGGCTCGAAGCTTTGTGCAGTGCTGGTGGAGTAATGTGGTGCCATGAAGTGTTGGTTGAGGAGAAGATGTCAACGATAAGAAGGAAGGAAGGAATAATTGGGACAGGGAAGAAATGGAAGAATGGATGAATGAAGAAATTGACTCTACTTCTTATAACAAATAAGAAAGAAGAAGACAATGGCAATAAATATATTTTGCACTTTTGTTTTCATTTTTTTGGGTCACGTGACCACTTAACAGAAATTTTGGACGAAACATGATGGATTTCATCTAAAACCAACAAGAGCAAACATGTTTCATTTGGAAAAAACAAGGTCTATGCAATTACCACATTGGACATACATATTAAATTTTTTCATACTTTTCCCTATAATAAAATGGAGTGAAAACTATATTTTTTGGGATTTTACCGCACTATTATCGACTTTAAGACAAATCTGAATCACCTTATATGTTTTATTGGACATCTCATGATCCATAAGAATCATACTCAGTTGAGAGTAAATGAATTGTTTCTTGGATGCATGATTTGTGACGTATGTGGTCCTATTTATAGGCATATATGTGTCACTTCAATAAGGTTGCATCCATTCATTTTTATCATCACATCAAAGAGTTGCATTATTTCATTGTACCACTTTAAAAGAGTTGCACCACTTCAAAGTATTTGAACCCTTTAGTTTATTTCTAGAAACTTCTAGATCGTTATTTGGTCCTTGAACTTTCTTCAATTGTCAAATACATCCTTATACTTGTTTCTCGCGATACATGCACCCTTATAATATTACAATCTACCACAAAATTACAACAATCCCCCACTTAGATTATAATATACTTGTGTCCATTACATTCCATAGTTCATACATACTTGAAAGTCTTTCGATTTAAACCTTCAGTTAATGTAAAATTTCAAAGCTCCAACAAAGTCAATGGTGGCCCAGTCTTAAACCAAAACTTCTAATGTTAAAACCGAAAACATTACACATGTTAGCTATTTAGTCTTACTCATAAGTTATTTTATAAAAAAAAATAAAAAAAATTTATAGTCATGTCCTTGATCCTGATTTAATAAACAATTTACAACGAGCACCCCGACTCGTATTTGAAGCGGCAACCACTTCTATTGTTTGTATAAGTGAAGTTCCTCACATGTCCCTGTTACTTAGACACCTTAATAAATTCATTATTTGAACTTCATTAACAATATATAACTCATCCTCTCTACGTAACAGATAATGCTATATTAGTAGTATTATAACAGATAACACTAAATTCAGTCATACGATAATTTGTTGTTACCCATTAAAATTTAAGTTTAGTATTGACTAGCTTAAAGTTGGATTGCCATTAACTATGATTTTACTAAGGAGCTTCAACCTCATTTCATGATCACTGAATCATACTATTCTCTCGAGAGACTTTTGATTAACAAATTCACTAATTTTCTTATTTCTGCGTATAAATGTGATATGAAGTTAATTGCTTAAATCATGTTTGAGACATAATCTACTACATGCTTCATTCATGTTTAAATCATGTTTGAGACATATACAACTTTATTCTACTATATACTACATGCTTAAATCAAGTTTGAGACATATACAACTTTATTCAACTATTTCAGCTATAATTCTTGTTCTTGCACTTTAAGAAAGTAGTCTTAGGCGATTATCTTATGTGTGCCTCATATTGAACAAATGTTCATTAATAAATTTCAACTAGTTGTTAAACTAGTTCCGAACTATGAAAAAAATCCATAATCTCATATTTACTTAATATGTAAACACTACTTTCATATACAAGCCAATTAAGTTTTTCAAGGTTATATGTGTTATGCTATACATTCACATACTTTGATCACTTTACATAGTGATCTTCAATAACATACCCTCCACTGTTTTCTAAAAAATGCCAAACATTTATTTTGCATATATAGTATATATACACACATATTTGTAGAATCATGTATATCACAAAATAATCCAAGCCCATATTTTTATGATATAACCGCCATGAATCTTTTCCTATCATTACTTATTTATTCCCACATATTCCAAAGTAACTGACAAATTATTTTTATCATAAAATCATTTATGCTTACATATTTAAACTTATTCGACATGAATGATTTACTATCATCAAGTCATATAAGTCCACATATTTTGACTTATTCGACATGAAATATAATATTAGATATACGCACGTATTCTAATATGAATCATTTTCATAATAAAATCATTTATGCCCACATATTCTGACATAAGTGACAATAAAATTTCACTAACATCTATAAAGTAAATTCAACTTTTTTCTTGGGTTCAAAGTATCATTAAAATGTATGTGCTCGACTCTATTCAACTATCATATTTCGATCGTTACGTATGAGATTTAGGGGCGAGAGTGCAATAAATCAATCAATTATATATCACAAAGCAACTATGAATTATTTGACACATGATATTAAGCTAAGACAAGAATTATATTATACGAGGCATTGAGCCAACCATCAATTATAGGATGCAAAACATTGAACCGACATCTTGTTATACGATATGAGACATTAAGCCAACATCAAATTGTATTATACAGGACATTGTGCCAACATCAAATTATATGATACGTGACTTTGAGTCAACATCGATTGATATAATATGGGACTTTGAGCCAATATTCAATTGGTGTGATTTTGAGACATGTCGTGTAGACGTTTTCTTAGGGAACAAAGTGATTCTTATCCTCTATTTTGATGACATAGTGAAGGATGCATACCACTTCCAAACCATCCGGAAGTAAATGTGGATAATAGATGGGTTGTTCCGTATAATTCATGGTTACTTTTAAAGTATGGCTGTCACATCATTGTGAAGATTTGTGAACGCATAAAAAGTTTTAAAAAATAATTATGTAAATTCATTCACAAAGGCATTGATCGAGTTGCGGTAGAAGCGAAGATGTCATCACATGATAATGAAATACAACAATGCATCAACACGCGTTAGGTTTGTACACTAGAAGCAGTTTGGAGAATTCTTAAACTCCTTATGACAAAAATGTATCTGAATGTGTATAGTTTGCAAATTCATTAGCCTAACATGCATCAGGTGCGCTTTCAAGATAACGAACCAATTGCCCACATATTAGCAGATTCTCGAAACTCCAAGATTATGGTTACATATTTTTGTACATGCAACGTTATCGATGTAGAAGCAAGAGACTATTTATATCGCGAATTCCCTGGACATTATTTATGGTAAAAAAAATGAATCTTACCTGGGAAATAAGAATTAATCGACTTAAATTCATTGGAAGAATTTACACAGTAATCCCTAATGATAAAGAAAAGTTCTCTTCGTTCGCTTCTTAATCATGTTAAAGGACCGACATCTTTTGAAAATCTACTCTGTCACATATAATTCATTTAAAAGGTTACTGAGAGTAGGGATTTATTAGAGCAGGATAACATTATTCAATTGATCTTCCAGGAGGAAGACTTAACATTCCGTATGTCGAGCCTTCTTAGAAGACTTTTTGTCACTATTTTAGTCTTTAATGAACCAACGAGTGTACGTCAATTGTGGAATGACTTTTATTCATTCATGGTTGAAGATTATTATCCTTCTCACACAAGTGCATCACATACATAGAATCGTTCGTTGCGTGATCTTAATCTACAACTTCAACAACATGGAAAGACAATTCTTGATTTTGACTTACCTACCATTGTCTATAATTTCGACATAAAACTTCAAATCCACGTATTATACAAGACGAGTTGTTAATTCATGTATCACAAGCTTATTATAGATTCATTTCAAAATATAAACTCTGACTAGAAGAATGCATTTGATACAATTATGTCAACTACTGATCGTAGAAAATGTGGTGTGTACTTTGTTGATTGACCCGGTGGTACTGGAAAGACTGACCTATATCATGCGATTTTAGTTGTCTTGCGTAATAGAGGCAAATTTATTCTAGCTACGACATAATCAGGGATAACAACAACAATATTACTTGATGGTCATACAACCCATTCTACATTAATGCTCTGAATAAACCCTACCTCATCCGCTACATGTTCGATTACTAAGAAATTTTCTCATGCTGAGTTACTTTGTTGGGCTACAACAATTATATGGGATGAGGCGCCTATGTCTCATAGATTTATTTTTTGAATCATTAGATTGAACTTTGAAGGATATTTGTGAAAGTAGTGATCCATTCAATGATAAAGTCATGATACTGGGTGAGGATTTTTGGCAAGTGCTTCTTGTTGTACAAAGGGCAACAAAGGCGCAACTGATTGATGTCTGTTTCATTAAATCCGTTTTCTGAAGGCATGTTACAGTTCTTAAGTTAAAACCGAACATGATGTCTCAATTTGATAACGACTTTTCAGAGTTGCTATTGTGTGTTGGTGATGGAAGAGAAACACATATGTTTGATGATTTTATAAAACTGTTGCAGGATATGACAATACGTTTGGAAAACGAAGAATGGTTTGATATAGGAATTAATGTCATCTTTCCAAATTTGCAAAATCTATCGCAAAAAATGTCATTGTACGAAGATAGAGTTATATTGATGCCAACTAATAATGATGTTGATAAGTTAAATGAAAATATCAAACGCCGTTTTTTGGGATCTGAACATACATTCTATTCTTACGATATGATATATGCCTAGATGAGTATGTATCTCCATTGCACCAAAAGGAATGCCTGCACATTGTCTAACCTTTAAAAAGGGTGTCCCAATAATGTAATGGGACAAGACTAATATGTTTGGATTTTATGCGAACTTTAATTTATGCAAAATTTCTTGGTGGACAATTTAAAGGGAAAATATCATTTATTATAAGGATATTAATGAAACTAACAAAAGACGTTTGCTTACCTTTTCAGATGACACGAAAACAGTTTCCTATTACGTCTTAGTTTTGTGATGACTATAAACAAGGCGCAAGTTCAAACTTTGTCAAATGTAGGCATATATTTATCCGACCATGTATTTAGTCATGTTTAGTCATATCTTGCTTTATCACACGGTACGATGCATCCAACAACAAAGGTTTTTTGTTAAAAATGGAGAATTCGAAGGACTTACATGTATACATACTCGAAATGTAGTCTATAAAAATGTTTTATTACCTTGATCAATGTATTTGATAATTTGAGTTGATTATTTTCATTTAAGATTAATGTTATTTTAACTCAATATCTATAATTATATTGTCTGTTATGAACATTTTTACACTAAATGTTATTTCATAGAAAAACTAGAATCAACACATAGATCTACCTTCGTAACATCTTTACACTCAATGTTGTTTTAAATTACTTAAGTGTATTTCCCTAATTGTTATACTAGACCCTCACACACATTATGCGCATGTATGTTGTCGTCGTTGGTCGTGTGTGAGGTGTTATGAGGACATGATCGACCCGATTACTAGGATAATATGAGAATTAAACACATGAGTAAAAATATTATTTGAATTGTAAAACTAAACTTAAATTACCTAAAATATTGAAATAAAATTAATTTCTTTTTAAATATTTTTAACAAATTTCTCAAGCAACCAGGAGCAAGAAACACAACTAAAGAGACGCTTGGTTACTCGAGCAATTTCTTACAAATATTTAAAAAGGAATTAATTTTATTAATTATTTTTTATGTAATTTAAGTTTAGTTATACAATTCAATTAATATTTTTAAGTAAGTCTTAATTCTTATACAATTCTTGTATTATCCTAAGAATAAGATTGATCATGTCCTCGTAACACCTCACACACAACAAACGACGAGAACGTGTACACCCGTAGCTCGTGACGGTGTCTCGTCTTATTTATGTATATTTTTTCTTATTTGTTCTCTGAAAGCTATTCAGTCTGATGGTGGGGGGAGTTTCAGTTCTTGTCCTCTTATCTTGCTTAACATGGAATTGTGCATCGTGTCACCTATCCCTACACCAGTCAACAGAATAGTATGGTGGAACGCAAGCATCGTCATATTGTGGAGTTTGGCCTGACTCTTCTTGCTCAGTCGTCTGTTCCCCTTCATTATTGGACAGATGCTTTCTTCACAGTTGTCTTTCTAATTAATCGCCTACCTTCATCTTCCATTGGTAATCTTTCTCCCCATGAGGTTTTATTTAAAACTAAACCTGATTACTATTTTCTTCGTGTCTTTGGTACATTATGTTTTCCTCATCTCAAACCATTTAAGAATCACAAATTTTCTTTTCGTTCTGAGGCTTGTGTTTTTCTGGGATATTGCTCTAAACATCATGGGTATAAATGTCTCTCATCATCTGGTAGGATCTATGTCTCTAGAAATGTTGTTTTTCATGAAATGACATTTCCTTTTGCTGATCCTCATGGTGAGTTTTTTGGTTCTCTTTCTCCTAAATTTGTTGTGGCTTCAAAACCTTTTTTTATTCCTATTGATTTTATATTTCAGTCTGATGGGTCTTCTGCAATTTCTCTTGAGATTCCAACATCCCACGACTCTGCTCCTTTTCGATCAGTGGTTTCCCCTCTTCATCGGCTTGTTCTGCACCTCAGCCTCATTGTGTGGACACTCCTTCCTCTGGTCAGTTATCAAACCCTTCTCATATTTCATTTCCTTTAGTTTCTCCTACTTTATCATCTACTCCTACTGATTCCATCTCCCTAGCACCTGCTTCTGTGCGGTATGTTCCTCATCATGACTCCTTAGTCCCCGTATCTGAGTTAGAATCATTACCCTCTTCGATGCCAAATCCACATGCATTTGGTTCTTTGTTAAAGGTTTAATCATCTACTCCTGTATTGAGTACTCATTCAATGATGACACGATCCAAGACATCTTTACAAGCTCTTACATCTACTTGTGTTTCTACTAAGAATTTATCTTCCAAAGAACCTTGTCCATTCATGAAGCCATGCTTTCTCTACAATGGGCCAATGTTGTTCATGATGAGATGAGTGCTTTGGTAGATAATAAAACATGCAATGTGGTTTCTCTGCCTGCTGGAAGGATTCCCATTGGGTGTGGGTGGTTGTTCAAAATTAAAATACATGCAGATGGAAGCATAACTAGGCACAAGGCTCGATAGTTGCTAAAGGTTTTTCACAAAAGGCTGGATTTGATTTTTAGGATACTTTCAGTCCTGTTGTGAAGGCTGCAACTGTTCGGATTATTGTCTTTTGCTCTAACTCATAAATGGTGCTTACAGCAGGTGGACATCAATAATGTGTTTCTTCATGGAGATCTGACTGAGGAGGTTTACATGGTGCAGCCGCCTGGTTTTGAGCAGCTTTCGTCATCTAGTTCAGCTCTTTTGGTCTGCAAGTTATAGAAAGCCTTGTATGGTTTGAAGCAGGCTCCGCGTGCCTGGTTTGAAAAATTGAAATCTTATCTTCTTCAGTCTCTTTGCTTTCATGTTTCTACTGTTGATAGTTGTTTGTTCATTAAGAAATCTGATCATGGTTTTGTTTTGTTACTTGTTTACGTAGATGATATTGTCATCACTGGTTCATGCTTTTCAATGGTTGAACAAGTTATCTGTTCTATCAATGATCACTTCAAGCTAAACGATCTAGGGAATCTCAATATTTTGTAAAAATGGAAGTTTCCACTAGAGAAGACTATTTGCTTCTTAATCATAATAAGTATATTCAGGAAATGATATCTAAGGTTGGTTTGTATGATGAAAATGTTTTTCCTACTCCTATGACAGGTACGTGTATCATTCATTCAGATATGGATCAGTGTACTGAATTATTTCACGACGAGTCTCTATATAGAAGCACTATAGGTGCATTGCAGCATATATGTATCACCAGACCTGACATTAACTTTGCTGTCAACAAGTTAAGTCAGTATATGCAGGCACCGTGTTCTAGTCGCTGGTCTGTTGTTATTCATGTTATCCGTTATTTGAAAGGCACATTGGATCATGGTATGTTGTTTTGCTCAGCTCCTTGTTCCTCTACTGATGTGACACTGGTTTATTTTGCAGATGCTGATTGGGGAGGTGATGTTCTTGGTAGGAAGTCTATCTCTGGACACTATCTTCTTCTCAATAGCAACCCCAGCATCTGGAGCTCCAAGAAGCAGTCAGTGGTTTCTGTTAGAGTATTATGTAGTCTAGATTAGTCTTTATCTTTAGTTTATCTATATTAGGTAGTTTATCCTTTTAGATTTAGTTTATTATATATATAGTTAGATAGATAGTATGAGTATCTTTATAGATAGAATAAATATATATAGATAGTTATCTCTATTCTATATATATCTAGTTCTTTATGTACTAAATAACTAGTTTCTCAATAATGGAGTCAGGTGTTTCTCTTATTCATCTCCATCACGTCTTCATGTTCTTTTAAATCTAACATGGTATCAGATCCCTCTTTCTAAGGACCGAATCATTCCTGCTGCTGATTTGTGATTTGCTGATACAATACCTCTTCAACAATGCTGAATTAATTGTGCTGAAATCTCGATTTGGTATCGTGAAGATGTGTGATCAAATTAAGTGTGCACAACCAATTTTCTTGATGATTTATAATGTATTCAATAGAAGATTGGAATGCTGGAATTCAGATTTTAGATTAGTTTGTTAGCTACTACGGCATGACCACGACGAGATGTCCGAGATGGCACTGCGATGGCATGACCAAGTTTTTTTTTCTTCTTTTTTTTTCTTCTTTTTTTTTTTCTTTTTTTTTCTCGTTTTCATCTGGATTTTATCTTGAAAAATTTGTATTTGAATGTGTAGTATCTCACCAATGATTCAGATGTGCGAGCTCAATTCGATTGGGGATTTGATCGATATTGGATTTGGGATCCCACACAAGTGAAGAAGCATTGGAAATTTGGGGACCAATTCAGCAAATTTCAAGAAAAACAAAGAACATGGGCGAATGTTAGAGTATTATGTAGTCTAGATTAGTTTTTATCTTTAGTTTATCTATATTAGTTAGTTTATCCTTTTAGATTTAGTTTATTATATATATAGTTAGATGGATAGTATGAGTATCTTTATAGATATAATAAATATATATAGATAGTTATCTCTATTTTATATATATATAGTTCTTTATGTACTAAATAACTAGTTTCTCAATAATGGAGTCAGACGTTTCTCTTATTCATCTACATCACGTCTTCATGTTCTTTTCAATAGCAACCCCAGCATCTGGAGCTCCAAGAAGCAGTCAGTGGTTTCTAGGTCCAGTGGTGAAGCTGAATTCCGTGTCATTGCTAATTATGTGTGTGAAATCCTGTGGGTGAAATCTCTTATTCTAGAAATATGTCTGAATTTGCCATCTCCTCCGCTTATATGGAGTGATAATACCAGTGTTGTAGCATTGTCAGAAAATTCATCATTCAAAGATGAAGCATGTGGAGATTGATTTCTTCTTCATCGATCCGAGAAAAAGTTCAATCTGGGGAACTCATCGTCAACTTTGTTCCAGCAAATGAGAATGTGGATGATGTGTTAACGAAACCATTAACAGAGAAGACACTTGTGCCATGGAGAAATAAGCTTGGTGTGTTTTTGGTTCAAGAACTTCAGGAGTTGTCTTCACCTCTGCATTGAACACATGAATAGGTTCAGCTAATTCTTGTATGTCTCCCTGATTTGATCTGTTTTCTCAGCAGCTGGTATCGTTTGTAGTCTTAAAGCGCCCTGTTCTATTCCATTGGATGATCTTATTCAATCAGATTTAAGACATCATGAATATTTCATTCTGCAATTAATAGTTCATGATCATTGGTGTTATCTAGATGAACATTACATATGTTGTCATTACTCTATTTTCCATAAATCCTCTATCTTATGCATCGGTGAGTTCTATTGAATTATCTTTATCCTGTACTGGTATGTAACTATTTTTCTTTGAGTTTTCTCATCATTTATATTTCCATCTATACATGTTCTTCCTTTTCTCCGCACCTCAATAAATATTAGATCACTTACTTGACATAGGGTACACTTTGATTCCAAAAATAGAGTCATGTGCACAAGAGAATGACAAGATACTTGTGTTCATACTCTTGAGGAAGAAAAGATGATGGTTGAAACCATCCAACTGTATTGGTAAGATAAGAGCTAAAACTCTTCCGTCAAGGTAAAATAACTGCAGTGAAATAATAAAAAAGATAAAAAGATAGAGAAAGATGAAATCAAACTCTCAATCAAAGAATTCGGAAAAATGATAGATAAAGCAGAGAAAGGAAGACATGTGTTATGTCAGTATGATTATGTGATGAATATCAAAGAAATTGTTCAGTTATGTTAAGTACATGTGTGAGATATATTTGATGTGTAATCTATGATGCATCTGCAGGAGTCTTTATAGTGAAAACATTGAGTGCATGATTCATGATGTGTGCTTATGATAATAACATATGTGAAGGTTCTAATATAACTGCATTATGAGTATAATATTGTGTTTTTTTAATCTGTTTGATATGGATACATTTGTGTGTGAAGAAAAACTAGTGTTTTGGCTTGAATGATAGATAGTTAGAGACACGCATCAGTCAGAGAAGCATCAATGGATTATCAGAACTGAAATCGTTGATTCATGTGTTCAAGCAAGGCAAAGGAGTTCAAGGAGGAAAAGAAGTTCAAAGTGTTTTCAAAAACAAATCAAGTATGGAGAATGCTAGGATATAAGTGTAGGTATGCTGAAGGTTAAGGGTCATTATGTCATTAGTAGAAGTCTCAAAGTTTAAGGATTAAGTTGTAATTAGAGGAAGATTGCTACGACTAGTTTTAGGATATATATATATATATATATATATATATATATATATATATATATATATATATATATATAGGTATTCAGTGTAACATAATGAAAAAGTAGAAAATATATCTATTTCAGTTTTTATCTGATTTTCTCTATATCTATATCTTTGATCTAAAGATCTTGACGCAAAGTCCACCAAAAGATGAAATTCTCCACACTGAATGGGATTGGAGAAATTCTAGGCGATCAACCATCCTCACATCTATGCTACGTAAACTGCCTCCGCAGGAAGAACCAAATGGAGTCTCTCGCTATTGAGACGCAGGTTGAACCTCGTGAGGACAAAGCTCGACTAGCTCAAATGGAAGAACTGACAGAAGTCCAAATTGATGGTCCATATAAGAAAGTGTGCGTCAGAGTCACCTTGAACGAAGACCAAAGAGACGCATTAACCTCCCTATTGAAAGAATACAAAAAATTATTTGCTTAAAAGCCCAGTGACACGCCAAGCATCAATACCAACATAATCTCTCACGAGTTGCGGATAGAACTTTCGGTCAAGCACATTGCTAAAAAGAAAAGGTTGTTCGGATGAGACAAGCGCTTGATGATTAGACAAGAAATAGGAAGACTGCTTGAACGAAACCAAAGAGACGCATTGACCTCCCTATTGAAAGAATACAAAAAAATTATTTGCTTAAAAGCCCGGTGACACACCAAGCATCAACACCAACATAATCTCTCACGAGTTGCGGATAGAACCTTCGGTCAAGCACATTGCTCAAAAGAAAAGGTTGTTCCGATGAGACAAGTGTTTGATGATTAGACAAGAAGTAGGAAGACTGCTTGAAGCCAAATTTGACAGGGAGGTGCACTTTCAGAGTTGGGTCGCTAACCCAGTGCTGGTCAAGAAGTCGAACAGAAGATGGCGTATGTGTGAAGATTTTCGTGAATTGAACAAGGCCTGCCCTAAAGGGTCTTACTCCCTGTCGCGTATTGACTAGTTGGTGGATGCAACTTTTGGTCACGAAATGCTGAGCTTCAGGGACGCCTATTCCGGCTATAACCAGATCTGAATGCACCCAGATGACGAAGCCTACACAGCATTCTACGTTGCTATAAGTTGATGCCCTTTAGATTAATCAACGCGGGGGAAACCTATCAGCGAATAGTAAATTGTCTAGTCAAAGAGATATTGGGGTGAAACATGGAAGCTTACGTGGACGACATGCTGGTAAAGTCAATCAAGGGGATCCCTCACACAGAAGACTTTCGGGAAGCATTCGAATGCATGTGAAGGCACAACGTTTGCCTGCCCCCAACAAAGTGTGCCTTTGTAAAAAATCCAAGAAAATTCATGGGCTTTATGGTCACCGAAAGAAGCATTGAGGCAAACCCCCGAGAAGCTCAAGGCTATAGAAGAGATGAAGTCCCTGACTTGCCACAAGGAAGACCAGAGTCTGAACGGTTGCCTGGCCGCACTTAATCACTTTCTTTCCAAGGTGAGTGACAGGTCCCTCCCATTCTTCCAAACTCTCAAGGCAAATCGCAAGTTCGAGTGGACGCCAAAGTGTGAGGACAATTTCAATCACTCAAAAAGCACTTGCAAACACTCCTGGCTTTGGCGAAACTCATTCCCAATGAACCACTTTTTCTTTATATAAGTGTTAGTGAAGTCGCAGCCAGTGTAGTCTTAGTTAGAGAATAGGAAGGTAGATAGAGTCCAGACAATTTTGTAAGCAAATTATTCAATTTTGCTGAAATAAAATATATCGAGATTTAGAAGTATCTTTATGCCTTGGTAATTGTTGCTCGAAAGTTGAGATCGTACATCCACGCCCATTTAATCACAGTCCTCACTAACAAGCCCCTCAAGCACTTCCTGATGAAGTCAGACTCTTCAGGAATGATGGTCAAGTGGGTGATTGATTTGTTCGAATTCATAATCAAATTTGCGCCGAAAACGGTTATTAAAGGTCAAGTTGTGGTGGACTTTGTAATGGAAAGTACCGGAAACGGTCTTACTGAGGCAGAACAAGAGCAACCAAAGGTCAAGGAAAAAGGATAAGGACTCTATACCGACGTATCTTCTTCAAGAAAAAGCTCGGGGGCAGGTTTAGTCCTTATTCTTCCTCAGGGCGAGCCCCTCAAGTATGTGATCACCCTCACATTCAAGGTGATCAATAATGAAGTTGAGTATGAAACACTTATTACTGGATTGCAACTCGCTAAGGGAATGGGCATAACCTCATTGAAGATAAAAAGTGACTCGCAACTGATTGTAAATGCGATTAATGGCAACTATGAAGCGAAGTGGGAGAAATGAAGAAGTGCCTCAATATTGCCAAAGGACTTATCACTGAAATACCAACTTTTGCAATCGAGTCGATCCCTCGACAAGGCAACCAGCTAGCAGATTCTCTAAGCAAGCTGGCGTTCAGAGGAACAAGAATACAAGAAGTCCATTTCCTTGAAAAAACAGTATGACTGGTCCTTGAAGACCGGATTGATGTCTTCAATATTCAAGAGCAGGATAACTGGATAACTCCGGTCCAGAATATTTTAAAGAAGGAACTCTGCCGGAAGACGAAGGCAAGGCTACAAATATAAGTTGCATAGTCGTAAACTATCTTCTCATAGATAAGGACCTTTATAGGCGAGGATACTCAACTCCTTATTTGAGATGTATTTCACATCCAAAGATAGAAAGAGTCATGCGTGAAACTCATGAAGGGGTCGTCGCATGTCATGAAGGTGCACGCTCATTAACGCGAAAGATCTTCCGACTAGGCTATTACTGGCCAACTTTGAGCAAGGATGCAGCGAAATTGAAAAAAAGTGCAAAACTTGCCAACAGTTCGCATAAAGATCCGGTCGACCACCCACATTGCTTTCCCCAATGGCGAACGCCTAGCCGTTCGCCCAATGATGAATAGACATCCTGGGACCCTCTCCCATAAGCATTGGGAAAAGAACCCATATCATTGTGGTGATCAATTATTTCTATAAGTGACTAGAGGCAAAAGCATTGGCTTCTATAGCCGAATTCCAGCTGATCAAATTTTTAAACGTCAATATAATTTTTCGCTTTGGTGTTCCCAAGATACTCATAAGCGACAATGACCCATAATTCACGGGTAAATAATTCAAATGGATCTGCGAAGAATACCATATTGATCACAGATCCAGCTCGATGCATCATCCCCAAACCAACTAACATGCTGAAGCATCTAACAAAGTGTTCCTAGCAGAACTCAAGAAAAGGATTCAATCCTTGAAAGGAAACTGGGTAGACGAGTTGGACAACGAGTTGTGGGCTATCAGAACGACACCCAAAACAGCCACAGGGGAAACGGCATTCAGTCTGGTGTATGGATCCAAAGCAGTAGTACCCGCCGAAATAGTTGTGCCCACCCATAGGATCCTACACTTTAATGTCAAAGCTAATGACATCGAGCAACTCACAAACCTCTATATCGTTGAAGAAAAGTGAATGCCATCAGACGAAGCACAAGCAAAGGTGAGAATGACGACCGCTCGGTAATTCAACAGAAAAGTCAGCGCTCGCCAAATTTTTGTGGGCGAGATGGTTATGGGAAGGAATCAGTTCACAAATTTGGAAAGACACAACAAACTCTCGACAAAGTGGGAAGGCCTGTATAAGGTAGTAGAGATCGTCGCACCAGACACATACTACTTGGAGAACACGGAGGGTGTAAGGCTAGCTCGTCCTTTCAATTTCGTTCTCGAGGGGGAAGGATCCCATTCAGCAGATGCATGCAGAGGTTTGGGTTAACCCCCGCACCCCCGCACCCGCACCCCCCCACCCCACACACACATCGTTTTATCATAAATATCTAATATTAAGGCAAATGGTCCACAGACCCCTCGGATCAGCCCCCTTCGGCGGCCGGTGGAGAACCACCAATGGACAGTACTCCCCAGTGAAGGGAGACTTTGAAGTGGTAGCCATATCAAAGCCCCGGGTCAGGACCCTCTTCCAAGCCCCAACCGCCCTGAAAGGGTTGGGAGCAACACGGTCGCTTGCAGGGGCATTAACCGGCTCGGGGGGCAGGAGCCTCGCTCCAGGGAGCGGATGAGCCCTTAGCAGCAGAAGGACGATCCTCGCCCGAACTCCTCGTCGTCTTGATTGAAGTAGAAGCAGGAATCACAGTAGTCGTGACCTTATTTTAAAATAAGCAAATAAAAGTGTCAACCTTCAAAGCAAGTCAAAGAAGACAATGAAAGCAAAGGCCGAAACCTAAAAAACACAATTGGGCAATCGCCGGAGGTAGTCTCAGATTGCTCCTCCTTGAAGGAGGGGATGGTGACTTAAGGTTGCACGGGGTGAAGAAACTACGTCTTAGCCTGCTTGAAAAAGAGATTGAGGAGTTTAGGTCCCCGAGTTCCTACAACACAAAAAGAGAAAATAGAAAGGGTTAGAAAATTACTGAATCAATAGATACTGAGGCGAACTGTTGAATGCCCGTCCGCCTAAGCATGGACTCTGAAGTCTTTGCGACTGAGCGGACCGAATAGAAGTCCAACTGCTTCTGACGTTGGAACAAATCATTAATGGTGTCCCTGTCACGCCCCGACAGCTCGCCAAAGCTCGAGGGAAGATCTCGCTCCGGCTGGTAAAGGTCGTAAGGCACACCACCCTTATAGAAGAAATAACACATCTTATAATTCGAGTTGGTGGCCCGAAAGTCGTCCACTAGTCGAAAGTGAACATTCCAATTCCATGTATGACCCCTCCACTCCTCAAATTTTGGCCAGTGAGTTTGGAAATGATAGTTAGCCTCAGCAGCTAACCGGTAAAACCCCCGGAAAAGGGAAAGTGAATACGTCCATCCTTGATGCATACACATGAACATAAACCCAACCCATATCATGATGACGTTGGGTACCAGTTGCATGAGACCTATCCTGTAATAGCAACAGGGCTCCTTCAAGTCTTCGCAAAGAGGAAAACGCAACCGAGTATCTATCTGAGCCGCATAGACGTAAACCTCTCCTTCCTGCGGGTAGTGCAACCCTAGGCCTGGATACCTAGGTGCATCTGCTTCTCTCAAGCTCGTCAAGACAACCACAGCCTTGAATTGAGTTGGCCTTAGTTCATTGGGTTTAATGTCTAAAAGCATCATGGCAAGGCAAGAACAAGACTAAAATTGTGAAAAATAGGAAATTTTACCACTCAAAAGGAAAGAAAAATTCAAGAAAACTACTTGTCGAGGAGAAGACCATAACATTGGCCTCATGGACATCCACCACGATCGGTGGGGCAGTGGGGCTCCGGGAAGTATGTTTACATATTAAACTTTTAATTTAAAATAAACTTTTAATACTAAATAAAGGATACATATTATGTATTACATATCACTTTCATGAAAGAAATAGTTTCATGGTCCCAAAATAATATTATTATTTAAAATACTTTCTTAATAATTGAACAAAACTACTATATATTTATGGATTCAACATATATTTTGAATTAATAAAAAATAGATAAAATCCCGTTTGTAAAATTGTAATATAAGTGATTACTGAATTAAAACTAAATTACTATTAATCGTATAATAAATATATTATCATAATATACTTAATAAAAATCAAGTTAAAACATTAATTAGCATCATTTTAATACTTTTTAATATCAATTGAGTTTTTAATAAATTTTATATATATATATACTTAATTTCTATATTCTAATCATTTCATTTGTATCATTAAAGCATAAGTAGTTATTGTTGTAAATTTTTAACAAAATTTGCATTTTTTTATTTAGTGTGTATTTTCATAATTAAATTAAATTTATGTTTAATTAAATATATTTTATAAATTACAAAATAATATGTGATTAATAAAAAGTTGATACGTATAATTATTCCTTAGTGATAAATATCCTACGAGGAACAAGAGCGCAGCCCTGCCGGCCATGGCATCCAACAGAATTCAAGCTCAAGTCAACAAGAGGCGCTATACCATTCCATTCCTCTGTTCAACCAATGATTCAGAAGAACGGACAAACAAGTGTAAGTGTGGGGTAATTTCTTCTACACAAATACACACAGAAAATTCATAACTCTATCCTCTCCAATCTTTCAGTCCGTGCCATGGAAGATCTCCATGTTGAATAGAGAGATTGAATTTTTGGTGCGCGTATGCTCGTTCGACCGAAGGTAGTGGCTCCTCCTTGAGTATTTCCCGTCTTGTTGCTTCATACCTGATATTAAGTCCGGCTAGAAACTGAAATAGATGAGTTTCTTGACGTTCTTTGTTATATATCGTGATATCTTCCTCATGCTTCATTGGATTCGGATGTTGTCGATCTATTGCTTGCCAAATTCCTTGCAGGGTATTGAAATAGCGTTCAAAAGACAATTCACCTTGTCTTAGTTCGCTTGCCTTGAGGTGGAGGTCGTATGTCTGCAGAGCATCCCTTCCTACACCGTAAGTTGTTTCCAAGGCACTCCATAGTGCTCTTGCACTCGGGTATGCCGCAACATTCCCGATTAACTCTTGTTCTATATTTTGTATAATCCATGAGAAAACACATAAGTCCCGTTCCTCCCATTCTGGATATGTTGGCTCGGTTGGGGTTGGTGGTAATGGAACCCCGGTAATGTGGCTAAGTCGTCGCCACCCTCCAATTGCTGCCTTCATGACAATTGCCCATAACGGGTAATTGGAGTCGTTTAACTTAACCGATGCGGTCAAGTTTTCTGAAGTATTTTGATGTTGGTGGCCACTTCTCAACATTTTGAGAAGTGTTGTGGTTAAATCATCCGTCCCTTCGGTGGTTTCGGATTTGCCTATTTCTGGTGTAGACATGGCGAATCCGGTTCCTGATGAAACACTTTATTCAGGATAGACCTGCTCTGATACCATGTTGAATAGAGAGATTGAATGTAGAGAGTAAAATAAGAACATGAATCACTTGTAAACTTTCTTTCTTATTATTCTCATTCAAATCCATACATTATATAGATTACAATCTCGTTTTTACGTCTACTGTAACTGCTAATAATTAAACTGATACTTTGTTGACAATTGCTTGTGGCTGACATCTCCTAGTGGAGCACTCTGTTTAGTGGAGCACTTGGTCAGTGGAGCACTTGGATAATGGAGCACTCATGTCTACACTCCAGAATCACAAACCTTTACGTTGGTTGCCATTCTTCCTCTTGCTAATTTACTGCCATACTGGTCTCTCCGTTTCAATTGATTACACGCTCCCAAGTGAATACTTCATCAGCTGCGGTTCATCAGACGACGTCACGGTCGGCAATACCACTTTCGTCGGCGACTCCGGCGGTAAGGCAGTAGCTGGTTTCTCTTTCACCAAGAAAGACAGCTCCACCACCACAGAACTACTCAACAGCCCAACAGTTACTCTCAGCCACACTGCAAGAATCTTCAGGGCGTCTGATTCCTTCTACCGATTCAAGATCACTAACAAAGCCGCAGGAACCCTCTACTTTCTCCGCCTACACTTCTACGCCTTCTCAGGGAACCTGTCGGAAGCCGTCTTTAACGTGTCAGTTCTCGGCCGGAAGCTGTTGAGCAACTTCACTGTCAAGGAAGGCACTTCGACGGTGGAGGAATTCTTGCTTCCCATCGACAAAAGCGGTGAGTTCAGCCTCTTGTTTCAGCCTATCGGGACGTTGTCGTTTGCTTTCATGAACGCCGTAGAGGTGTTCGCACTCCCCGATGGGTTCATCCCCGCCGAATCCCCGAGGTTGACCCCCCAGGGGCCAAACGGTAATTACGATAGCATTACCTCTCAGGTTCTGCACACAAGGTATAGAGTCAATGTGGGGGGATTAACAATAGAACCCGGAGACGACACCCTTTTGAGAAGTTGGGTTACAGATGATGAATACATCCTAAACCCTAATGCGTCAAACACTATTCCAAGTGGCACGGTAAGATACCAAGCCAGCACGACCAACGTTACTGAGTATACGGCCCCAAGGCCAGTTTATGGTACGGCCAGAAACATGAGTGTGAATTCCAGTGGTGCAAACATAACATGGAAGTTCAATGCCACCGTCAATGCCACCTACTTGGTCAGGTTCCATTTCTGCGATATAGTTAGCATAGCCAGGAAGCTGTCCATGTCTCTTTACATTTTCGAAGGATACAGACAGGTAATCTACCCTTACGAGGATTTTCATCTGCCTGATGATAAGGGGGTTCCTTTAAAGTTTGATTTCGTGGTTGAATCGGGTCTGTATCCTTATATCCAAATCAGCATTGGCAATGATTCATCGCATCACACGGTAGATGCATACCTTAACGGTTTGGAGATCATAGAGATGATCGGGACATGGGATTCGGTTTCTAAATCATCCTCGAATGAAAATCGGGACAAGGCTCTGATCATTGGATTATCAGTTGGAGGTGCTTTACTGTTCTTGTTTGGCATGGCATGAAAATGTTCGCATACGACCGAGAAGCCTAAGTAAAGGAAATGTTCCAATTGTGGCCGGTGGGTACACTTTGTGAACTCCACATAAACTTGGTTTTTTAGATTATCTTTTCATGAATCTTCCGTCCAATTGTTTTTAGATTCAACTTCGTTTGACTTTAGTATTATTTTTGGTGGATTTATTGTTTCGGATTTGGATTCATGCAACAAAAATAATTTCATGTTTTCTTCTACTCGCTGATATGTTTGCGATGAGAATGAAAGACAAGCTAGATTTGACTATAAAGGTCAATATTGAATGCAGCGGCTAGCCCAATTGGCGAAATTTCATTACAGTTACAGATGATTACACATTTTAGACAGGAGGGTAAAGGCCCTCCACCCTGATCGTGGAAGAATAGTACCTTTCAGCGGAATTTAACGGTTTATGTAATGAAAAATGAATCATTCATCAGTTGACGATCTCATTCACCCCTCAGCAAAATGGTTTTACAGAGAGTCGCAATAGAACGCTCCTTAAAACGGTTTGGTCGATAAGGCGCAGACTCAATTGCTGATTTCCTTATGGGGAAACGCTTTGAAGACTGATGCCTACATCCTGAACCATGTGCCAACGAAGACGGTTAACTCCACTCCATATGAGTTTTGGACTGGAATAAGTTCTGGATCTGCACCATATGCGCCCATAGGGGTGTGCCGCTTACACACATAATTTTTCAAATAAGTTTGGGAAAGATTGAACCGTGATCCCAACCTCAGGTCCGGCAGACCGTGATCTCAACCTCAGGCAGATCCGTTTCTGCTTCCACTAAGGCAATCGACCAAAGGAGGTCACTTAAAAATGTGTTATGTTGTGCCATAATCGATTGCATGTTCATACATAGATTCCATCAGCTACTTATTCAGGAGTTGCAGAAGAGAGATGAAGGTAGAGAGTGAGAGAAGGAGAAATGTCACGAAAAATGGAAGAAATTGGTGGAAGTTGATGAAAGGGCAAAAAATTGTAAATCAACATTTCATAAAATAAATAAAAAGTATCACGTGGTTGACACATGACGAAATAACGAAAAAAAAATTAACTTTGGATGGACGGAGTGACCATATAGTCATATGTTGAAACATAAGTAACCATTTAGTCATGCAAAAAAATATGATTAACCAAATAGTCATATTAGACAAACATGTGTACCATTGAATATATTAACCCTTGTTTTATTGGTTTAGTGTAAACATTACAATGTTTTGAAGTGGCACAATTGAAGCAATCCATATGAAATACATTTTATATTTTATTTTAGTATATATAATCTACATTAATTAAGTCAGATATCCTATAGTTTTGATAGATGTTTGTTTTTAATGTTTTCTCCATCCTAATGCTAATATCAACTAATTTAATTGGTGAATGTCATCTCTTTAGTCAATCATGCATGGTTTTCCAATCTATATGTTACTTTTGACCAAATTAATTATTTTATAATTTAGTTTGATCACTTTAACTATTTTAATAATATACTACATTATAATAATATTCCTTTAAAATTAATATAAACATTTGTCTGGAAAAAGTATATAAATTTTAATCATGTATATTTAAACTTATTTTAGATGATTTGTCACTAAAAATAGAAATAAATATTGTTAAATAAATATATTTAAGTATGTTTACATATTAAACTTTTAATGCTAAATTAAGGATACATATTCTGTATTACATATCACTTTCATGAAAGAAATAGTTTCATGATCCAAAAATAATATTATTATTTAAAATACTTTCTTAATAATTGAACAAAACTACTATATATTTATGGATTCAACATATATTTTGAATTAATAAAAAATAAATAAAATCCCGTTTGTAAAATTGGAATATAAGTGATTACTGAATTAAAAATATATTACTATTAATTGTATAATAATAACTATATTATAATAATATACTTAATAAAAATTAAGTTAAAACATTAATTAGCATCATATTAATACTTTTTATTATCAATTGAGCTTTTAATTAATTTTATATATAAATATACTTAATTTCTATATTCTAATCATTTCATTTGTATCATTAAAACATAAGTAGTTATTGTTGTAAATTTTTAACAAAAATTGCATTTTTTTTATTTAGTGTGTATTTTCATAATTAAATTAAATTTATGTTTAATTAAATATATTTTATAAATTACAAAATAATATGTGATTAATAAAAAGTTGATACGTACAATTATTCCTTAGTGATAAATATCCTACGAGGTACAAGAGCGCAGCCCTGCCGGCCATGGCATCCAACAGAAGTCAAGCTCAAGTCAACAGGAGGCGCTATACCATTCCATTCCTCTGTTCAACCAATGATTCAGAAGAACGGACAAACAAGTGTAAGTGTGGGATAATTTCTTCTACACAAATACACACAGAAAATTCATAACTCTATCCTCTCCAATCTTTCAGTCCGTGCCATGGAAGATCTCCAGAATCACAGACCTTTACGTTGGTTGCCATTCTTCCTCTTGCTAATTTACTGCCATACTGGTCTCTCCGTTTCAACTGATTACACGCTCCCAAGTGAATACTTCATCAACTGCGGTTCATCAGACAACGTCACGGTCGGCCAAACTACTTTCGTCGGCGACTCCGGCGGTAAGGCAGTAGCTGGTCTCTCTTTCACCAAGAAAGACAGCTCCACCACCACAGAACTACTCAGCAGCCCAACAGCTACTCTCAACCACACTGCAAGAATCTTCAGGGCGTCTGATTCCTTCTACCGATTCAAGATCACTAACAAAGCCGCAGGAACCCTCTACTTTCTCCGCCTACA
This sequence comes from Chamaenerion angustifolium, assembly GCA_946814005.1. NCBI lineage: Eukaryota > Viridiplantae > Streptophyta > Magnoliopsida > Myrtales > Onagraceae > Chamaenerion > Chamaenerion angustifolium. The sequence goes on from OX328272.1 coordinate 23,062,881, forward strand.
CTTCTCCGCCTTCTCAGGGAAGCCTAACCTGTCGGAAGCCGTCTTTGACGTGTCAGTTCCCGGCCGGAAGCTGTTGAGCAACTTCACTGTCAAGGAAGGCAATTCGACGGAGGAATTCTTGCTTCCCATCGACAAAAGCGGTGAGTTCAGCCTCTTGTTTCAGCCCATCGGGACGTTGTCGTTTGCTTTCGTGAACGCCGTAGAGGTGTTCGCACTCCCCGATGGGTTCATCCCCGCCGAATCCCCGAGGTTGACCCCCCAGGGGCCAAACGGTAATTACGATAGCATTACCTCTCAGGTTCTGCACACAAGGTATAGAGTCAATGTGGGGGGATCAACAATAGAACCCCGAGAAGACACCCTTTTGAGAAGTTGGGGTACAGATGATGACTACCTCCTAAACCCTAATGCGTCAAACACTATTCCAAGTGTCACGGTAACATACCAACCCAACACGACCAACGTTACTGTGTATACGGCCCCAGAGCCAGTTTATCGTACGGCCAGAAACATGAGTGTGAATTCCAGTGGCGCGAACATAACATGGAGGTTCAATGCCACCGTCAATGCCACCTACTTGGTCAGGTTCCATTTCTGCGATATAGTTAGCATAGCCAGGAACTCTCTGTCCATGTCTCTTTACATTTTCGAAGGATCCAGACAGGTAATCTACCCTTACAAGAATTTTAGTCGGGCTGATGATACGAGGGTTCCTTTCAAGTTTGATTTCGTGGTTGAATCGGGTCCGGATCCTTATATCGAAATCAGCATTGGCAATGATTCATCGCATCACACGGTAGATGCATACCTTAACGGTTTGGAGATCATGGAGATGATCGGGACATGGGATTCGGTTTCTAAATCATCCTCGAATGAAGATCGGGACAAGGCTCTGATCATTGGATTATCAGTTGGAGGTGCTTTACTGTTCTTGTTTGGCATGTTGGCACTGCTTGGACTCAAATGTAGAAGACCCAGAAATGATGCGCCGGAGCCATCCAATTGGACTCGTCCTGATTTCTATGGGCTAGGCAGCACACAGGGAGGGGAGTCAGGGTCCGATCAGACCATTGGCTCCCCCTTTCTCAACTTTAACCTGGTTGTTCCCTTACCTGAGATCTTATCCGCCACGAAGAACTTCAACGAAAAACTATTGATCGGGGAAGGTGGTTTTGGGTACGTGTACAGTGGGACCCTTCGTAACCAAAAGGTGGCAGTGAAGAGGAGCTACCCTGGTTCGAGCCAGGGTGTGTCAGAGTTCCAGACTGAGATCATCGTGTTGTCCAAGATCAAGCACAAGCACTTGGTGTCCTTAATTGGGTATTGCTGCGAGAGGTCGGAGATGATTCTCGTGTATGAATTCATGGAGAAAGGGACACTGAGGGAGCATCTGTACTCCTCACTTCCGAACCCTCCCCTCCCTTGGAAGCAAAGGCTTGAGATCTGCATTGGAGCAGCTCGGGGCCTTGATTACCTACACAAGGGCACTTCCGAAGGAATCATCCACCGCGATGTCAAATCCACCAATATACTTCTGGATCATCACTTCACTGCCAAAGTTGCCGATTTCGGGCTCTCCAAGTTGGAAGAAATGGGTCACGAGCAGTCTCAGGTGAGTAGGGGATTTAAGGGTACTTTAGGTTACTTAGACCCCGAGTACCTCAGCACCCAGGTACTAACCGAGAAATCAGATGTTTATGCTTTTGGGGTAGTTCTTCTGGAGGTTCTCTGTGCGAGACCCGCCATCGACCCTAATCTCCCAAGAGAACAAATGAACTTGGCGGAGTGGGTGACAGCAAATATCGACACGGGATCCGTGGAAAAGATCATCGACCCCTCCATTGCAGGGGAGATAAACACAAACTCCTTGAGAAAGTTTGCTGATACAGCATTAAAGTGCTTGCAAGACGATGCCCAGGAGAGACCTCCTATGAAGGACGTCATTTGGGATTTGGAGTATGCATTGGAGCTGCAGAAGTCATCGGCTCAAATGGGGTTGCTTGATGACAACAGTACGATGACAAATGGGTTTTCCATGTCGGACTTCTCTGCTTCTGCTATTCACAAGTTTCCTTCCATTGATATGTCCATAGTTGAGGTGGGCACCTCCATTCCTGCTGCTGATACTGATAGTGAAGTCTTTTCACAGCTACAGGACGGTAATGGAAGATGAAACAGGGATTTCTCAATCAACTGCTTTGCTTGTTTGTGTAGTGGATATTTTGTATTGCATTTCCGTTGGACAAAGTTTACGGATTACCCAAGTTTCTGTCTGTAACTGAGTCCTGCGTGTCACTACAAGAATATGTTGCAACAGCGACGAAACTTTCGTGTTGACGCTAACAGTTGTAGTTAAATATATGTATATTGTGTCGACAGTTTTTGTTGTCGTTATTATTACTTATTAGGCACAATATGTTTTCCACTGTTATAAGATACATTTAGTGTTAATTTTTGTCTGTTGTTTTATATTTTACATGGATGAATGTGTAATGTCGACCAACACTTGATGTTAAATGACTCCATTAATTGCAGATTAAATTTCCGTTGTAAATGTACATATTCAAATGCGAAAAGTTATGTTGTAAATATAGCGATATCAGCAACGGTTGTTTGCCGTAACTACTCAATTTTTGTCGTCGTTAAAACATAAGTGGGTGATGAACTAGAAATCTCCAATTGCTTTACATCAAACTAACACTGCTTAGAGCATTGCGCAATGCACATATGTTTGTATATCAGTAAGTATCATACAAAGCCGCATCTTACTTGTAGGCTGCCTACCTGATACAACAAGGTTGCTCCTTAGGACTTATTTACACTGCACAAAGGTGAAAAAACAAAGAGAGAAGATGGATTAACTGTTACCATTGTCATTTTCAGAAGCAAAACAATTGAAATCATAGGAAGAGGCTGCTGCGGGTGGTGGTGGTGATAACCTTGTTTAATGAACACATGGTACATAGCTAGTTAGTTAGTTGAAGCCTTCTCATTCTTCATGATCATGTGAATGGACTTTGATCGATCTTCCGCGACCATCTCTCTCAAGATCTCATCCTCAATCTTTTGCGCTTGCCAACACGAAGGGTCCTCCACGAATGCCTCACTGAATATCATGCAAGACACCCACTCTTTCCATGTTGTCCTTCTGTACTTGTCCTCCTCCAGTGAATTTGAAGCCAACAGTTGATAAACATACACCATCTATGGATCAGAAAGGTAACAACAAATCAGTAACAACCACTTGGTTCAATTAAACTTGATCAAGAATGAGTTGGTAACGTAACACACCTTTTGCTGACCGGGCCTAAAAGCCCGAGCTATGGCTTGCTTGGTCTTTGAAGGGTTCCACTCGGAGTCCAATAAAATCACCCGAGAGGCTGCCGTCAGACTTATTCCCTCAGCACAAGCCGTTATCGAAGCAATCATAACTCTTGAGGGGCCCCCTGGTTCTTCAAAGGTGTCCATTATCCTTCCTCTTTCGAAAAGTTCCAAATCCCCAGAAAGCACAAGTACTTCTTTGCCCTTCCGCCACCCAAAAATACGTTGGAATAGTTCTAAGAACAAATGGATGGGTGCGATGTTGTGGCAAAATATTAGAGTTTTCTCCTTTCTAAAAACACGGTACACAAGGCTAAGCACAAATTTGACTTTCGAGCCCTTCTTGATGTCAAACTTGTGCTCGTCAAGTGCATCCAACTCTACAGTGCTGAAGAACTTGCTCGCACAACAAGCCGTTTTGACCAGCCACGGATGGATCGACCCGAGGGTAATCAAGAGCTCCAACTCAAGTGGGTACCCCTTGTATTGAGACATTACACGATGAAGCTTCAGAAGAACTTGCAGCTGTATATCCGATGGATTCATCAGCAAGGTATAACTTTGCATGCCAGGGAGGGTATCAGAATTTGCACCCTCATAAACATCAATAAACCCACTTGTTATGTTCCTCAGCATGTTAAGACCTTGCATCCTCTCTTCCCCATTGCTAGAATCGATCTTCTTTCCTATGTTATCAATGAAGAATTTCCTTGCACGGGCTTCAAGCAAGTTCCTTGCTTTCCTTTTCTTCTTCCTCTTGTATTTTGGGTCCAACTCCCTCAAAACCTCGTTCACAAACTTGGGCCTTGCCAAACAAAGCGTATTAAAGTACTCACAGAAGTTGTTTTGGAACAACGTGCCTGACAGGAGAATCCTTATATCAGTCTGGACTTTCATCAGCACTTTCCTTAGCCTCGACTTTGTGCTCCTTGGGTTGTGACCCTCATCGAGGATCAGAATCCCTGGACTCTCTCTCAAAACCTTAGCCATGTGCTTTCTATGCGCAAATTTCGAGTCCTCGCGCATCAAAGTGAGGAATGAAGTATACCCCATAACTAGAACACTTGGCTGTGCATGCCACTTCTGTATCTTTTCCAGGCAATCCAACACATGCATGACATCTTGACCAGGTTTTGGAAGCCCTTCATATTCCATCGTGTTTTGTCTGAAAACCCGATAGCTTCTTCGGCCGTGGATTAGATAAACTGGGATGGGGATCTCCCACTTGACGAATTCCTTGTGCCATGTGTACAGAGTGGTTTTTGGAGCAAGGACTAAAGGGCGTTTTCCGGGGAATAACTTTAAGTAGCTCACAAGAAATGCAATTATGAGAAAAGTCTTCCCCGACCCGGGAGAATGAGACACGACACATCCACCTGTTCTCTTGCTTTTCATGTCTCTTGGAACCAAAGACCCGGTAACATTCTTCCATAGAAACTCAAAGGCCCTTTTTTGATGGAGATGCAGCTTTTTCCTCAGCTCGGGGATTAGGCTCCACACACTCTGTTGATCTGCTGCTAGATTCGGGTCAGAAGGTGCGTTGTTGTAAGTTATATCCAAACCCTCCTCCTCACCTTGATCATTTACAGTCCCATCACCATGCATTTTACTTTCATTTAGTCCAGTTGCTGCTGGCACCTACAATAAATTAATAAATCAAGAACGAGACACAAATAAATTAGCAGAGATGGAACAAGAATGAAAAAATCTATTGTATGCACTCAGAGTAGGAGATGATTTGATACTCATGGCCAATCACATGCATGGATTCATGGGGACCCGTGTTTTGTTATGGTAGGGACCCAACACCGTTGGAGAGTGGTGATTTGTTAAGAGTGTCTGCTCTGAGTGCACACAATAATGTCACAAGAAATGATGATGATGTTGTTTTCTTACAAAAGGTGGCGAAACATCCTTTATTTCGGTACACACAACACCACAAAGTGTGCAGATAATACCAATTTCCTCGTCTAACTTGAAGTCGTGCGAACAAACATTCTTGGCCATGAACTCATTGGACACGTTTCCCTTTGAACCCTGAAGAGTGCAGAGACATAAACAAAGGGTTTAAAAAAATAAAATAAAACCTTGCAGCATCCATTACCTCATTATCTTCAAACAGGTATGATGATGTCATACAGAGCTCCATCTCCCTCCACAGCATGTCCAGCTCCGATTCTTCCTCATCAATTTCTTCAGCAGGAGCATTTTTTGGTTCTTTTCGGTGTGACACGTGTCTCCTTGCCTTAAATTCCTTCCATTGATCAACCAATGGCGGGTCATCCTTAATCTTCGAGGAATCCATACTCTTCATGTACGAGTTTATGAGATCCTTGTACAAGCCCGCACTCAGCGTTTTCTGTCCGTATATTCTTTCTTCATTAAACCGCTCTCTCCTAGGAGCAGGCACTCTATAGTATTTCTTCTTTTCTACCTTCTTGTCCACATAATTTGCCATCTGCACAAACCTTGTGTCGAGTTCCATGTCTTCTAGTTCTCGGAATCTCTTGCTTGCTTCTGACAATGGAGGTACCTTGTCTGTCAGATAATACCCCAAAGAAGAAGATGTGGAACCACCACCACCATTGGACCCCGCCCGATCCCAATTATGAGAATTTTGGACAAGCGCCATAGGATCTATCTGCATTGACATGGGAACAATGGCAAGATGATTCTCAATTAATCCTTTTTTTCTCCCACTCCCTGGTTTTCTAATTAGATTCTTCTTACTACTAATTAACCCTTCTTTCTCATCCCATGATCCATCCTCATCTATACTACTCGTAGAGTCCATAGACCTTCTTTTGCGCTTCTTCTTGTCACCTTTCCGACCTCTTCTCTTCATACCAAAGAGAACTGATAGAGGAAGCAACATCTCATCATCTTCATTCTCCTCCTCCACATACTTCGACTTGTTATTCTTCAAGAATCCATGTCTGTAAGGGTCAAGATTCAACTTCGAGATATCGCATCCTATGAATCGGTCTGGTTCAACATTTCTCCGTTTAGACCTTCTAAGGGACTTGACGTCAGGAAATGTCTCTTTCTCTTCAGACTCGGGTTCCTCATCGCTGCTCTTATACAGAACATGATTGACCATAACCGGGACCATCACATCATTTTCAATCTTAAAATTCAAAGCCCTTATATTTTCTTTGTTAGCACCGGGGATTTGGTACATGATCTTGTCCTGGAATGAGATGATGTCAAATGACACCTTCTTCACTGATGATGCAACGAGCAGCCACGAAATATCAGGCAGAAACTTGGTGGTCAACAGCTTGGTTCTTGGGAGAGAAGGGCAGTCCTCAGAAAAAGTCCACCTGTGGAGCTGCCCTTCACCTTGAGGGGTACCTAGTCTTTGGAGGATCGAGATTTTGTTGACTCCAATCATGTAAGTCTCTTTGCCTAGGACTCCTCTGCCCGAACCAAGAGGCCGCTGGGAAATATATAGTTTCACATAAAATTGGCACAAGCATTGAGACTCGTGTGGACTACGCTTCACGGAAGTTATTCTCGCATCCACCCAAACCTGTTTAGTTCATACCGATAAATGGCATGTCATTAGAAAACAAAAAGGATGGAGAATGGTTACCTTCAAAGTGAACTAACCAAATAAAAGTAGGGAAACTCTCCTAAAATGGTAAGGGGCGATTATCATTGCAGATTACAGCTGTCAGCAACTACACAATTATAATGACGGATATCGCAAAGTAGATTCCTCCATAAACTATTCTCCAAATAAAAATACCGAACAAAATGTAACTTAGACCATAAAACATGGACACATTATAACGAGCTTGGAGACTTACATTGTTTGAGTTACCATCGGAAGAAGGTGAAAGGACACAGACATCAAGACCAGGTCGGAGGTAGCAGGTACAGTCAGATGAATTGGCTTTTCGTGACCTCACCCGAAGATTGGTGGACGGGCCACAAGCTTCGTGTTCATGCTGTCCATCTACAGAAGATACGATCAAATATCCTTTTCGAATTTTCAGTTGCTTCACTGGCCACCACGACCCCAACCAAACAGATTCAAAAGCTGAAAACAACAGGAACACTGTTACCATAATCCTTCACATAAAACAGCAGGTCATGCTGAATTAACTTATAAATACATTAGTGGTCTAGTGCTGGACCTTGCAGAGTATACATGAAAAACAAAGAACAGCACTTACGGAACTCATTGAAATGATGTTGAGATTGATACAGGTGCTTTTTGCTTTTCGTCATTCTCTACTCTATCAGTAAAGTTGGAATCCTGAAAATTCAGAAGAACATTCATTTCCAAAAATTATTGGAAGAATTTTTTACATAACATTACATAATTCCACAGCTGCGTCACCAAATCATTATCAGATAAGTAATGTTTGTATGAGTTCTGTAGTACATAATCGATAAATGAATAAGATTATAAATTAACTGAATCACTGTGCAAAGTGACGAGAAGAGAAGGTACTGACTCACCACTTACTTACTTGACCACCAATGTTTAAAGGAAGAAGCTTGCGCAGTCAGTCTCTCTCTGACTTTAACTCTCTCAACGTAGAGAATACAAAAATGGCGATTAGGGTAAAATATATTCTTCCTTCATCATCATTATTAATTCCCTACTTTACTAATTATTTGTTTAACAAAAATATGGGCTGATTCAGAATGGGCCACCAAATTAATTATGGTCTCTTTAATCAAATTTTCCAAGTTTTTAACTATTTTAATTATTAATTAATTTAATTTGATTGATGCAATTAACTATTTTTCGCAGAAACAAACATTTCACCGTTTAAGCTGTTGAAAAATAAAAACCGCCACCACCAAAATAGCCATTGTGAAGGAAATAGTTCAGATAGATAGATGAAGATGTATCGTATCTCCAGTACAATTCTGGGAATAAATCGAAAAGTATGTAATTATTGATCATTTTTGGGATAATACAATTAACATTTACTCAATATACATGGTACAGATGGCCAAAAAAATATGTATATATATATATGTGGTACTCACTACTCAGGTACTGTATATACTACCTACTGTACAAGGAACTCATGGGTATATAAATATATATATAAACTTATGATTTTTCCTACTCTGCAGTAAATTGTGATTTCTACCCAAAGAAAGAGTCGTCAATAAGACTATGAATAGCTGAACAGATTCCGCATGTAAAAGCCAGACCCATTACAAACCTACATTATTCACTAATTAGTTGATATTTGAAAAATCAGAGATCGAATAGAAGCTGATGCTCAGTCGCGGAACGAACATGTATAATGGGGGAAATTTCTGATAATTAATTTTGTAGATCCATTATTTGCTCTACTGCAGATCATTTCTAGAAGCAGCGTACCTGCAGATCATTATCCCAGAAAAAGGAACCCCACCAGGAAGAGAATGTAGTTCATCCGGAACGGACTCTTTTTCCAGAATCCGGTGGGTTGAGCTTCAGCAGTAACCCAACTGAAGAAAGGAAGTGGTAGAGAGAGTGAAATGAAAGAGACAGTGGAGTGAAGTGGACAAGGCAGGCAGATAGACAGACAAACGGAGAAATCTATGCATCTCTGGATTATTGGATTCTGTGTTGGTGTGGGTACGAGCATAGTTATCAGAACCGGACCGGACCGGCGGTCCGATCGGGTCCGACCGGGAACCGGACCCCCCGGTTTGGTTCAGTTAAATTACCGTTTTACAAATGAACAGTATTTGAATCGGACAGTTTTGGGAAAACTGCCCGGTTTCCAGTTCACTTTTTAGCTGAATTTTTTTTACAGACCAATCGGTTTTTGATTTAAACCGATTGATTTGGTTCTGCACAATTGGTTAAACCGGTTCACTACTATGTTAAGCTTTCGACATAATCGTTCTCTTCAGTCTTCTCCCTTGTGCTCATTCCATTCTGTCAACTTCAAGTGTCCAGCAGCCGCAACTCCGTTCTCCAGTCCAGCCACGTCCAGCATTCGAGGTTGATCATCTCCCTCTCTTTCAATTTGTTACCCTTGCGTAGGGCCGGCAATGGTGCGATGAAAAACCCATAACCATGGTTATAACCGTTACTGTTTAAAATGGTTAACCGTACCATTATGGTGTGGTGCGGTTATGGTGATGAATTTTCTACTCATAATGGTTATGGTTATGGTATTTGAGATATACACATAGTTATAATCATGGTTATTATATAAATATAATAACTAATTATTATTAATAAACTAATATATACTAAATAATGGAAGTTAATGTACATACATGTAATAAATAACTATGATGTTAGTTTTATATATTTTTATTGTTGACAATATAGATTTATGTATTTTTTTAAATAAAATTTTCGGTATTTTATTATATTACATGTGTGGAATAAATATGGATATACGAGTAAAACTATGGTTAATAACCATAGTTATTTTAATGGTTATGGTATTGAAAATTGTACCCGTAATGGTTATGGTTATGGTATGTGGTTTAAAAATATGGTATGGTTATGGTATTTGTCATACCCGTACCATACCATAACCATTGTCAGCCCTACCCTTGCGTGATGTATTTACCAATTACGGTATCGATTGCACCAGATTATGTTTATGGTGAATTTGAAATATCTGGATGCCTTAATTATGTGTTGCTTGCTTGATTTCCTTCTATACTATTTAGTGTTCATGATGAGTTGAGATTTGAGAGGGAGCAATTTGTGTGTTTGCAGGAGGAGCTGTCAACTACATCTCAGTAAGAACAGGTGGGTAGATGATGTGTGAAGTCGAAATGGAATGGAAGGAGGAAGAACAACAGCATCAGTATTCCAACAAAGGATAAGGTTTCACCTGCCTACATTCTAATGTGAACCCATCATGGCCAAAAATCATTTAGATCTTCCAAGACGCGTCTCTGTTGATCGTCGTAGTTCCCTTCCTTCAACAACTGCAATTCAAGAGTAAGGAATTGAGTGAATTCGAGATTAACACTAGTTAGGGCATGATAGAACAAGATTGCTAGAATGTGAAAAAAAATATGTGGGAATATTCAATAATCATTCAATTAGGAAATATGTCAAGAGATTGGGAATGTCATGACTCAACATGTCATCCACATTATGTATCATCCTCGGCTTCAACCTCTCCGACTAGGACCGAGACCGACTAGGATCGAGACCGAACGGGCGAGTTTTTTTCTTCAAGGTCGGGCTCGGGCTTTTTCCTGAAAGCCCGATTAGGACCGGCCCAGACCGAATTTACTATACAAACCCTAAAAACCAATTATGTATGTTTGGAACCTCCGTCATACCAAAATTTGTCACGATTTGATCCTCGACTATTACCGAGACGAGAAATAGCGGAGGGGTGGCCTGAGGGGGAATCATCGACATTATACTTGCAACGAGACGTTCATCATTTAGGGGGCTAAAACAAAATTCAGAGTATGCAATATTTCTCCTCTTTGCTCCTCTATGTATGTCTAAGAGAAGACAACATTATTGACAATTCGCATACTAAGTCAAACATGTGATCAAAGAGAAGTTTAGAAGTTATGTTTGAACTTTAAAGTTTAAACAAACCTATTGTCAGTGTGTTTGATTTTGACACTATTGTGTATTGTGTTTGAGAATTGAGAGTAATGTGTGTTTGAAATTGAAACTATGTAGTTTGTGTGTGTGACACTATGTAGTTTAAGGTAATTATGTTTGTGTTAAGACTATGTATGTATTTTTAGTTTTTAGTTTTTTTTTCCCTTGTGAACCGCACACTAATCCGGGTTGGACCGACCGAACCATGAATCGGCCCCCTCGCCGGTTCGATGGCTGGTCCGGTTCTGATAACTATGGGTACGAGTCATACTTATCAGAACTGGACCACTGGTCCCCTAAATAGTTCGTCTCTTTTCTTTCAGTACGGATCGCCGGCCGGTTTCCAATTCCTTTTTTAGTGGTTTTTAATTTTATTTTTTCAAACCGACCGATCGGTTCGAGTTGGTTCTATCTTCAGACTTTGGTTTAATTCAGTTTAATCACTACTCATTCTCATTCTTCGGTGTTTGCTTCATAGACATTCCCATTTCCTTTTGTTTCAGTGCTTCGTGCAGATCAACTCCTAGAGTCGTTCATCCTCGGTGTTTCGGTGTTAGAGCTTGCTGACACACGTCGTCGCGCCCATCGTTCGCGCGTCAGTGTGCTTCAGAATCTCGAACAACATGTTCTCGTCCAAATGCGTGAACCTGATCAACAATTGCGTGTTGGAACCAATTTCGTCTTCCTCCCCGGCTCTACATTCATCAGCGATTGGAAGGTCTTCCTCTGCCTCCTCTTGATCAACTTAATCTTCATCATCTTTGTACTGAACTCAGTTATCATGGAAAGACGCTTCATTTCTGGTTGCATTGGGGATAGGGTTGTGATTAAAGAAGGAGGAAATTAATAACTGGGAGTGATGGCAATGGCAATGGTGGTGATGGTGGTTGAGTGGAGGATTAGGAGTGGTCTGGAAGGGAGGCGGCTGGAGGTTCGGCTGAAGGTGGGCGGAGGAGGTGAGGCGGGCTTAAAAGGGCGGTTGTAGGTGACGAGCTGGTACCAACTGTCAAGCGGGCGGTGACGGCGAGCGGGCAGTGAAATGGGAGGAGATAGACACTTGGACTTGGGATTCCACTGGAGAAGAAGGCTAGAAGGTAAAAGGTGAACTGGTGAAGGGATTTGAGAAAGAGACAAGGCCAGCCTCGCGGTCGAACCGTATGAACCAAGAACCGGTACCTTTACCGATTCGATGACCGATCTGATTCTGATAACTATGGTACGAGCAATTGAAATATGAAAATGGCAGTGAAGCAAATAGTGGGTTTTGAGACCCGAAAAGGCGGAATCAAATTCCTTTTTGCTTTATAACTAATCTCTTCCACTTTGTTGTCCGTATTCTTTTTAGTTTATTTTAGATAAAAATTAATAATATAATTGTTACACAACTTTGAACATTTTATAAATTATTGTCCGGATTTTTTTTAAAGTGTTATTTAATCTTTGACACACGGGGCAAATTGCTTCCTTCGTTAAGATTTCCATTAAATATAGACGAAAAATGATGCGACAGCACATGATTGGTCTATAATTTTAAAAATTATACTATTTTTTAAACATATTAGAAAAATCATAAAACTTCTGTTAAAAAATGGAAAATTAATAGAGAAAATAAGAGTTTTAAATATAACATTTTTATTTTCAAAATATGAAATAAAATAAAAATAAATTATTAAATTTTTTTAAATTTTGTTTCATATTGTTTAACAAAAATATTATATTAAAAACTCTTATTTTTCCTATTAATTTTCCAAATTTTTAAATATATTTTTTGATATTTTTAAATAATTATTTAGTTTTTTAAATTATGGACCAATCATGTGCTGATACGTCATTTTCCGACCATATTTAACGTAAAACTTAACGAATGTAGCAATTTGCCCCAAACTTGAAAGTCTAGGTAGTAAAATTTTAAAAAATAAAGTTCAGGTAACAAATTATAAAGTTATCAAAGTTAGGGTAACGATTTAGTTCCACCATGTCTTAGTTGAAGTTTGATACTCGATATGTTTACCTTCCTCATGTTTGTGCCCTCATGACGATCTCCAGACAAAACACATACTGTATTCAACGGTGGAAGAGGCTACAATGAAGATGTGGACCATGTTGAACGAATTGTTGTCCCATTGAAAGAGACTTGTCTGACAGTGATAAAGCCATTTGGCCTAGAGAAGGTACAATCGAGTATCGCAACCCTGTCAATCAGGATAGATCGTTGTCTCAGTCGATAAAGTTATCCATACATTTACAAGATGGCTCCATAGGTCTATAAGTTAATCCAATACAACAACTTTTCAGGTATATATTTGTATTTCCACTAGAAAATATATATTCACACATTCATACTCACACACACATTTTCCTTCAACAACCGATTTACTCAAGCTTCAGAAGGGATACATAGACGAATTTCACCATCCTTTTTTGAAATGGGAGATTTCCTAAAGAGTCTCATGATGGATCTTCAAACGATAACCACCTCGCGCTACTATTCCCCTTAATATTTTTAGTAGCAACTTCATTTTGTTTTTTTTGACTCATGCATGCATCTGTTGAGTCATAGACGGAGCGTCGTTGAAAGTTATTAGGGAGGTACAATGGTGAGCGACAACTTCTCAAGAACGCCATTGCTCTAGATGACGTCAAAGAAGGCCCTAGCATGACCTTGGGAAGTTTCTACGACTAATTCCACAAGAATGTCAATAAAATCGACTAACAGATTACTGATGGACAAATCATCTGACCCTTCTAGCGCAACATGAACTTGTTGAACAAGGTGTAGAGAAAACTGAGAAATAACTACCACACCACTGCGATAAAAACACTAGAGGAGCTGCTCACCATCTGGGTGAAAGGCTTCATTGACTTGGAATGGTGAATACAAACCTGGAGAGAGCTCGCCCCTTTCAAAATTTTACCAAGTTCAGTGGTTCCACACAAAACACATAAGAAAGGAAGGAGGCAATAAGTGACATAGATATTGAGGGCTACAAGGCCCTACTCGCGAGACATGAGTTTTTCACGCCTTTGAATAAGGAAATATTAGTGATCCTGATTGAAATGGAGTGAAAGGACTTGGCTAGCCTCTCTCCTTTGAGGGAAATGTTTTTTTTTTTACCGAAATATACATCAATATAAAAGAAAATACCGAAATATCCTTACTTTTGAAAAAAAATACCAAAGTATACCTACCTGTGAATTCCATTTGCGGGTGGATATAATAAGTATCACCCGCGAATGGCATTTGCGGGTTAGAATTTTTCTCTCTCTATTCTCTCTTATTTGACTCGTGATTATGACCAGCACCAACAGCTTGTCAACAAGCTTCCACCCGCACAACTTTTTTTCTTCAGCACAGCTTCCACACGCGCGGGTGGAACTTCCACTTGTGAATGTCATTCACGGGTGATGCTTTTTAAGGCACCCGTGAATGACATACTTTTATACTATATTCACCGGCAAATTCCATTCACTGGTAGGTATACTTTGGTATTTTTTCAAAATTGAGGATATTTCAATATTTATTTTTATATTGAGGTATATTTCGGTATAAAATCACAAATGGGAAACCTAGGGTCGAGATCTCGAAAACTATTGGTGATAAATTGGGTAAAAGGACACTAAACGGACGACTGCAAAGTCATGAATAAAGACATAGATAGCCTAGTCGAAAGGGTCTCTTGAAAAAATTTGTAAACCAAATAGAAAGTAGTCACTTGATGTTGGAAGTAATCTTGTTGTTTATATTGTGTTAATCCCTATTAGTTAGGAGTAGTGGTAACTTGAAGATAAGTTTAGTTATATCCCGTAATTTAGAGATAGAAATATATATATATATATATATATATATATGCTTACTTAGTATAGATAATTTATTATATCTTAGTACATAGTTACATTGTAATTTATGTTGGCTATAAAATGTCTTGAATGAGATAACAAAATGCAAATCTTCTCTGCACAAAATTCCTCTTGTTAGATGTTTGCAACAACAATTGGTATCAGTGCCAATTAAATCTGCAATCAAATTTTAGATATGGAAGCACAAAAATAGTCACAGACGAAAAGAAGAAGGGGATTAGTACGACTTCATCGGGAACATAGTTCAACAACGGCGACAACAATGAACTGCGTGTCATGGAACGGGTGGTGAGGTAGAGTGACAGTGTCGCACAATTACTGATTCTCACACAGACAAACTACCCATAATGGATGATTCTCATTAAAATTCAACTACAGGCGCAAAGTCTGTGGGATGTCATCGAGCATGGTCCAGGGAATTATCACGAAGATCGATAGACAATTTTAGTGTTGCTCCAAGTAGTACCTCCAGAACTGGTTCGCACGCTTGGAGACAAGAAGACTGCTAAGAAGACTTGGGATACACTCAAAATCATTGATTGGAGTTGAGCGCGTTCGGGAAGCCAGGGCGCAGATAAGACGAACGAAGTTTGAGAACCTCACGTTCAAGGATGATGAAGGGGTATAGTCGTTCGATATTTAACTAACGAAAAATCATCAACGATATCAAGGTATTTTGTGATCCAGTAATAGAGCACAAGGCAGTGCTCAAATTCTTTTGGAGTCTACCTCAATCGTACACACAAATGGTGATGGCCATTAAGTCTCTGTTGAACTTAAAAAAACGTTGTCTATTAAGGAACTCACAGGTCGACTCTTAGTGATAGAAGAGCACGATGAACTCGAAGAATCAATACAAATTGGAAGTTGCCTACTACTCATAGAGGAAGAGTGACTGGATCACCAGCGACAACGCGGAAAAGGCATCACCCAACAGATAGCAAGGTTAAGGCGACACCCAATGGAGAATGAAATAGAGGAAATTGTCACTACTGTGGCATCCCCAAACATTGAATCAAGGAGTATCACAAGGCAAAGCGTGACCGGGAACAACAACAAAAAAACTAATCTCACACAAGTCGATTCAAAAGAAGACTATGACCCAACTCTGCCCATGGCGTAGATCAACTCTTTGTCTTTGGTCGCCAATGATCCGTAGAAAGCGATATACTTGAGTGAGGATAAGGTCATGCCCGCAGATTCAGCAGACGGAGCATGGTACCTTGACACCATTGCCAGAAGTCACATGATAGGTGATGAGTTTGAATTCACAATGCTTAACAAGTTTGTTCAAGAAGCAATACATTTTGTTAACAACTCAATAACAAAAATACACGGTAAAGGAAAAGTTCTTATTCAATGCCTCACTAAAGACCATTGAATGCTCTCAAATGTCTACTTCATCCCTAAACTGCGAAGTAACATCATCTCGCTCGGGCAGTTAGCTCAATAACCTGATCCAACAAGTGCAGCTAGCTAATGACTTGAGATTGAAGCTCGATACTTCCTTGACATTGTTGACTGATTTGAAAGCCAGGTTTTCATCATATAAGGAGTCGAACATGCAAACCAAGGTCGATAGTGAGAAAGGCATCCAAAGCGTTTTGCAGGAGGTAGTTATGCTAACAGAAAAGAAACTCGAGGAGGTGGAGCTGAACATCGACAAAGCTACCAAGGAAGTGAACTGCTTGAAGGTGGCTAACGAAATGCTGAAATCAGAGATTGAGAAGGAGAAATCCACTCTCAAATTCTTAAAGTAGAGAGAAGAGATATCATTGGTGGGTGTTGCCTCCTTCAAAGCCAATTTCAAACGCTTGAAGGAGGAAATTAATCGTGTTCAAGAAAAGGATAAGAAAGTTCGACAAAGCATGGTAGAGTTCCTGAAACAGTTGCAGAAGGAGAATGGAGAATCTAATTTAAAAGTGGTTGTTGCTGTGTCAAAAATTGAGGCAACTCAAAAAATGCATACAAAGTTTGCACTCGGTGAAGGAAGGTCAAACGACATGTGCTCAAACTTTAAGTTGAAGAGTTGATGCTAGTTCAGATAAGGAAAAGAATGTTCCAATACCAATCTCAACCATTGCAGGGGAGGAAGTGGACGTATCGAAACCAATTGCAGAGAATCAGGGACACCAAGTTGTTCCTCAAGACAACCCTAATGAAAAATACATCCCTTCAATCCCGAGCTAGCTTCAACTTCTCCGAAGGTGTGAAAAAGGAGACGTTTGAGCCCACAAAAATCAAGAAGACTTTAGCGCCACCACCAACCTGCAACATCATTTGATCATCACACCCTGGAAAAGAACGGGAAACTGCTTGTTTCTCAACTGAATGCTCAAAATAGCAACTCCCAATTAGATCACGATCAAAGGAGGGGCCAAACTGATGGGTTACTATCTATTCTTAACGAAATAGTTGATGCTCTATACATAATCACTGGTAAATTCATAAAACTAAGAGTCCATAAGATCGATCCAACATAATGACATTAAATAGGGTGATTTGTTGGAAGTAATCTCGTTATTTATATTGTATTAATCCCTACGAGTGAGGAGTAGTGGTAACATACATATAAGTTTAATTATATCAGGTAATTTATAGATATAAATCTTAGATATATGAGTATATATATATATTAAGAGTATAAATATTTGTTAACTTAGTATAGATAGTTTATATATTAGTAGATCAACCTCGCCAAATCAACTTTGTTCTTCAACTCAGCGGCGGTTGCATCCTATAGGTCGGAAATCTCTACCCTCTTTGGTGTACCTCAGACTGCCGATCCGGGATTCTACTTAGGGATCCCCACGGTTTGGGGGAGGTCTAAGCGGGAGGCCCTCGCCTACCTCAAGGAGCGGATCAGAGATAAGATTCAGGGGTGGAGGAACAGACTTCTCAATAACGCGGGGAAGGAATTACTCATTAAAGCCGTCTTCAGTGCCATCCCAACCTACATTATGCACATATTCAAACTGCCTATCTCGTGGTGCAACGAGGTGAATGCGCTCATTGCAAGGTTCTGGTGGGGGTCTAGTCATTTGTCCAGAAAGATCCATTGGAGAAGTTGGCCAACCATGACAACTTCGAAGAAGGAAGGGGGCTACGGGTTCAGGGAGATGCACTCGTTCAATAGGGCTATTCTTGCGAACATGGCGGCCCGGATTATGGACGAACCTCAGGCTTTATGGGTTCGGGAGCTCAAAGGTATCTATTTCCCTAATGTGTCATTCATGCAGGAGTCTCAAGGGGGCCGACCCTCGTGGGCTTGGTCTAGTATCCTGGAGGGTCGGGATGTTATTAGGTCAAAGGGCCAATGGGTCCTTGGAGATGGCAGCTCCATCCGCCCGTTTTTTGATGCTTGGGTACCGCTTCGGGGAGGGGCTGTGCTTCGGCCGAGAGTTGCAGGTCCACTTTTGGGCTCGACGACTGTGGGTGAGTGGATTGACCGGGATACTCTTTCTTGGCGAGAGGATGCGGTCAGGGACATGGTCGCACCCGACGAGGTAGAGCAGGTCCTTAACGTCTCTATCCCGATTGTTCCTACCCCCGACAAATGGAGGTGGCCACACACATCGAATGGGTCGGTCTCGGTTAGATCGGCCTACCACACCCTTCACGGGGATGCTCTTCACAGCTTCACCGATCTAAACCGACGGGCGCGCCCAGATTTATCTAAGGTATGGTCTCGTCTTTGGGTCTCTCGAGTTTGGCCAAAGATTAAGGCCTTAATGTGGAGGCTTGCCTCAGATTCTCTTCCTACGGGTGAGAGTTTGGGTCGAAGGGGTCTGCAGCTGTCGTCATTATGTGTTTCGTGTGGCATTGAGGAGTCGCGGGAACACCTCTTGTTCGGGTGCCCTTGGAAAGTTCAGATTTGGAGTCATTTTGTTCGCCTGGATTGGGTTAGCTGTGGGTTAAACTCGATTGATGATTGTCTTTTGGTTGCTGCGGCTGGTTCGGGGCTGAACCGAACTGACCGAGACAAAACTTGGGCCCGTTTTATGATCGTGTGTTGGTCGGTTTGGAAAGCAAGGTGTAAATTGCTGTTCGAGAATAGGCAACCGCATGTTTTGACCATTTTGCAGGAGATATCTTAGACCGAACTTGAGATTGCGTCACCATCGGCAGCGACACGAGCCTCCCTAGCCGAGAGTCATCCGACATTTGCCGCATGGAAGAGACCTCCTATTGGAACCATTAAGATCAACTGCGTCGCCGCTTGGACATCATCGACTAATCCGCTGATAGGAGTCATTGCCAGGGACTCCTCGGGGTCGGTCGTTGGGGGCTTCCATGCCACCAAGCCGTTGGCTACCGCGGACGAGGCGGAGGCGGCCCTCGCTGCCGTTAGACTCGCCATTCATCACTATTGGTCACCGGTTATCTTCGAGTCGGATTCCTCTCATGTAATAGATCACTTACTAGATGTTCATTTCGCTTGGAGAATTGCACCAATTTTGTCAAACGTTACCGCCTTATCTTCTATGATTCAGGCGGCAACGTGGGTGCATATTCCCCGATCCGCTAACGCTTGTGCGGATTGGATAGCGAAATCTGCTTTGCACGGGTTGTGCCCTCAGGATTGGGTGCTCGCACCCCCAACCCCGCTTCTTAGATGTATTTTCTTGGACAATATTTTGTTTGCGAACGCTTGACCGGTATTGCAATGTTATGGATCTTGTTATCGACCAAAAAAAAAATATATTAGTAGATAATTACATTGTATTTTTTGTTGATTATAAAATTTCTTGAATGAGATAACAAAATGCAGATCTTCTCTGCAAAAAAACTCCACTTGTTAGATGTTTATAACAACACTTGCCCCCTCAAGCACGCCTACCACCAAACGAACAACCACACAATGTTATCATTACAAGACTACATCGACGATCGGACCGTGAATCGACCATTGTGATGGTCCAGTTCTTTCAAAAGATTGAATTGTAAAGCGACACCAGTTCAGAATATGAATAATGTGCAGTTTTTTGTATAGTTGATCATGGGCAGGCCGGACCGGTCTTGGAGGCAAGATTGAGACTTAAATTTTGGGATGGACTTCTGGAGGACCAACACCGACTTTGGAAAAAAAAATGCCCAAGTCGGTCTTACTTGACTTGGGTCGGTCTCCATCTTGGACCAGATTTTTTGGTTTAAAAAACGAATCTGGCAAACAGATAAGAGCTTCCCCGAAGTGGTACAATATAGCTTACCCAAAGTGGTACAACAGAGCTTGGTGAAGTACAACAGAGAAGAGTAATTACGTTGGTGATGAAGTACAACAGAGAAGAACAATCACCTTGGTGATGAAGTACAACAGAGAAGAACAATTACCTTGGTGATGAAGTATAATAGAGGACCAATTACCTTGGTGGAATCGCGGACGGACAACATAGATGAGAGATTGGAAACGAGAAGGATTAGGAGTGGAGATGGGAAGTACTAGGAGTGGAGACGAGAGAAGAGACTTCGACGAGTCTGAGAGTCTTTAGAGGAAGGAAAACACGAGAGAGACGACTCTAAGAGGAAGAGACGAGAGACGAGGCGTGCTTGCTTTCTAGGGTTTGATAAAAGTCGGATCAGTCCTATCTTAGTCGGGCTTTTGAAAGAAAAAAAACGAACCCGACTTTGAAGAAAAAACCACCTGCTCGGTCTCGGTCCTAGTTAGGACGATCTTAGACCGTCTTTTTTGATCACCTATAGTTTTTAGAGAATCAACTGTTTTTTAGAGAATCGATCATTTTTTAAAGAAGCAACTAGTTTTTCAGTCTAATGAAGAAAAAAAGATATGTGGTGGGAGAGGAGGAGGCGGACGTTGTTGTGGTCAGCATCGAAGTTGACATTAGAATTGTCGTTGTACTTGGAGGAGGAGGAGGAGGAGGGGAGAGAGACTGCAGGAGAGGAAGAGAACTGCAGGAGGAGGGGATGGACAACTAGGGAGGATGGGAGGGAGGCCCGTAGAAGAGAAGGAAAAGTTGGCATTTGACTTGGAGGAGTTGGCGATGTGGAAGCGGGTTGCATGAGAAGGAGAGGGGAGGCTGCAAGAGAGAATGAAGAATTGGTTTCGAACTTGTAGAAGTTGGCATTGAACTTGGAGGAGTTGTCGTCGGACTTTCCGGGAGGGGGAAGATAAGAGGGAAGGGGAAGTAAGGAAAAGGAAATAGGGTTAATTGCAGAAGGGGAGTTGGGATTAATTATAGAAGGGAAAGGATGATGTTCGGGAGAAGAAATAATAGCATGAACTCATCGATCCAACTAGTGAAGCGCGGTCAGATCAAACAAATCAGGAATCGGTCCTTTTGCCGGTTTGACTGTCGATCTAGTTGTGATAACCATGGAACCACATACTAGATCTCCAGGCGAAAAACACTGAATATAAATTTCATATTCCAAGGATTTGCCATGGGAGGCGAGAGCAGTGAGATGAGAGAGGTATGCACAATGCAAAATTGTGTTGTTTGTCAAAACAAGAAAAATGCATGGACCTGCAGAAGACGTTATGATATACTTCTCAGAAGAGGAACTGACCCACGTCACAACCCCCAACAAGGATGCAATGTTGAAGTCGTTTATATCGATGTAAAATTAATATTGGTAAATGGAGGAAGTTCGAAAAACGTCCTCTTCTTGAAGGTCTTTAAAGGCATAGAATGCACTGCGAAGGAACTGAACGAGGAAAACCTCCCTTTGGTTGAATCCTATGGAAGCATGATCTAGCTAGTGGTGCTATAGAACTCTCGGTGATCTTGGGAGAAAGGTGGATGAGTCATAAGATAAACGTACTATTTATAGTCGTCAATGCACCTTTATATTACAACGTCATCATAGGGCACACCACCATCAGCCCGAGCAAGATCATCCTTTCCAAAACACACCAGAAGATGAAGTTAACGACTGCCCATGGTGTAGGCAAGATCCTAGGTGACTAAACAGCTTCCCAAAAGTCTTATGTAGACTACCCGAGAGGGAAAATCACTCAGAGCTCACACTAAGAATGAATTATTAACCAATACGAAAATGATGATACCAGTACGTGGATGTAGCAACCATGAGCCCTTATTGCTTAGAAGACTATATTGGTGAAAGATTACCTTACCCTTTTAATGTTGAACACTTGAAGAAATGTTATTCTTAAAAAGTATTATTGCTACTCTTACCTTTTGATACTCTTATATGTTGCTACTCCTACATGTTGTTGCTCTTATCAATAAAGGGAGTTATGTTAATCTTTTTTGGTCTATAAATTCTAAACTCAGAGAACAAACAAAGGTTGACTACATTGACAACACCTCCTACCATAAGAGCACAAAATGAAGACCTCCACCAGGTTGCCATCTGGAAAAAAAAAAGAATGTAAACCTCATGTCGCATACAAACAAAGGTCAACTTAGCTCACCATCCCTGTCGATCGAGTAGCCAAAAGATAGTATGCCAGATCCTATCAAAAAATATGTAAATTTTGTGGCACAAAACAAAAAAGGTTGACTTAGCTCTGTCCCCTCGATTGAGTACCCAAAAGACGACCATGCCAATTTGCCAGCCTATCAGAATAGATGTAATCCTCGTGTATGAGAGAAGATAAATGTTGACTTAACTCACCATCCATCTCGATCAAGTACGTAAAAGACAACCCGACCAAATTGCGATTCTATAAAAATGATGTAAGCCTCATGTTGCCATCCTACAAAAAATTATTTAAACTTCAAAATGGAAGGCAAACTAAGGTCGACTGTTATCATCGCCCCTATTAGTCTACATTAAGGAAAGCAAGGTTAGAAATCCTTGTATGATACTAGATAATTCGTAGGTTTTCCCTTGTCTAGTAGCATGAAAACCAGTCAATTTTGAGTCTTCAGAGAAACATATTTGTCCAGCGAACACCTATAAACCATCATGGGACTGGCAAGGTGATAAGTCACTCCCTGATTAGAAAAAGGGATTGGACTTGCAACAATAAAAATAAATAGATGAGTAACAAATAAACTTCATACAGTCAATTTTTCGGTATTTTGAGTGTTACAAATACATCACAGGAAAACGAAAAAAACATTTGGCTCTTTGAGTCTTACAAATACATCACGAGAAATGGAAAGAAAATACTATCAAAGATTAGTACTAAAACAATAGAGAACAAAAACTAATAAGTAGTTGGATCTTCGTCAATAGGATGAGAAGTCGGTAAATGTACTAAGGGGAAGGTTGATACACGGTGCATCAACCCAATTTCCCTCAAAAGAAAATGGGGAACGATAGACCTAATGTTCTCTGCCACATCCTAAAAGAACATAACAACATGAGGTTGCACAAGCTTTGAGGTATGACTCTGTGAATTCCTCTAACTTTTTGTAATCCTTGATAAGCGCATCCTAAGAAGGTTGAGAACCCTAACATGACAATAGATCACCCCATGGTACGACGAGGGCCTGGACGACCTCCCTTCGATGAGCAACCCCTCACTCCTTGGAGAACTCCCTCAACACAGAAGCCCCCCCGAGCCTCAACCAATTTCTCCCTTTTTACGGTGACCTTGCCCAACTCACCCTAGTCCTGATTAATTTTCCATTGCAGTGCCTTCACCTCCCTTTAGGTGTACTGTAGAGAAATTTTGAGGCCCTTATCTCCGTGAAGGACAACTTTTCAGCATCCACTACAAGAAAGTAGCACTATAGGCGCGGTGTATAATCGTTGCTAAGTTGGGTTTTTCCACTGCTAAGATGACTTGCCGATGCTAAGAGTCGTGCCTGAAAGCCCCGATGCTAAAGGTATCCGCTCGGACAAAATGCCGATGCTAAATGTCTGCCGCTGCTGGAATGAACAGTTGGTCATACCTTTAGCATCAATATATTTTCAATGGTGGTCATGCGTAATTAGCGTTGGCACTATATAGATGTTATATACGTGTTTCAGATACAGTATTCATTGATGGTAAAATGGATGTATCGGCTACAACATATATGTGTTGCTGTTTCTTTGTTATTGTGTCTACATTATGTGGATACAGTTTGGTTATATTAAAGTCTAAAATATTTAGAAACTAATTATACATAAATAGCGTTACAAAATATTTGTGGTTGATGCAACTCACAATGGCGACATAAATTGCGATGTTTGGTTGGTGTTGAGGTTATTGTCTACGTGTAGCCGCAGTAATTTTCGTTGCCTACTTGACTACTTTTGTTACAGTTAAAAGGTAATTGCAGCGGTTTGTTTCTGACTGTATTTGGCGTATGTATTGGTAATCAAATTTTCGATGCTAATACAACTAGACCATTTTCAAAATAAAAGTTTCGGTTTTTTACTAGCTAGACATTACATTTACTGCATACCATTCAGAACCAATACATTTCCATATACAAAGTGTCCAACCTTAGCATATATAAACAGAGCACATAGGTTGCAGACAATAAGTTTCCGCATGTACATGTTGTCCAAAAGGACCAAAACACAGAACAAACAAAGACAAACTACTGCAAATATGTTCCAGCATTACAAAATGGCACATTTTCTGTTGCAAGACAGATACTATACTAGGCCTAACCCAACTAGACATCAAAGCAAGCAAGTGAAAAATGATTACCTAAAGCAAGTGTTGCGTCATATGTCAAACATTTCAATCTGCAAGCACACCAATAGGTTTAATTAGAACAACATCACATTAACATGCCAAAAGAAAAGAGTACCATCACTCAAACAGAGACTTGTTGACTGTACCTTATGCATCTGGATCATCGAGAAATGCACTATTGGCTTGCAGTGCTCTTCGCATGAAGGCCATATCTCTTTGGACGGCGTTCATGTTTTCTTCGAACTTCAGTAGAGTTAATGCCGCTTCCTCTGCCTTCCTTGAACTCTCGTCCGCCTTCCTTGAGCTCTCCTCTGCTAACCTCTTCAGTTCTGCAGTTTCAGCTCTAGCTAGAGCCACTTCTTCCCTCGGTTTCTTCAACTGCTCACTCTCCATCATCCGTGCAATTTTGGATACACGAGATCGGCGACGTTCCTTCCTACGAATTTCTTCATAAAGTGCATCCTTGTCAACGGGAACGTCCTCTTCAGCTTGCAGTTTAACAACCCTTTGTTCAACTACAGCCTACAAACTAGTACAATCCAATCTCATGTGTTAGGTGTGAAACATTATAAAAAATATGAAGGAAGAGGATGTCTTATCGCTTACCAGGATTGCTTGACTTTTAGGATCTCGAGGAACCCCCTTCTTGTCCACATGGGTCTTCAGAAACATGTGGTATTCACTTGGATGCACCCCATTATTTTTCATAATCTGCATTTTTAAAAACATGCACTGTAACTGAGTGGTTACTAGATTCTGCAGAGTGTGGGTGTAGGGGTTCATTACCTCTTCCTGTTCCGTCTTGGCAAAGCTGCATGTCCCCGCAGGGTGCATGATGACTTGGTGAGCTTTGTTTGCTTTGTTACGCTCACTCCTCACCTTCAATTCAAGTATGAGGACACAAACAATCATATGGTTAATAATATATAAAAACTTGCTATAAACTGCAGTAAAGCATAAAAGAACAAGATTTCCACAGTTTAACCACCTTAAACTCCTCTGAACTGAACTAGTTCACTAGCCACGCCCAATCTTCCTTCACCACGTCCGGGGGTATGTTCTATATCCTTTCTTCATCGGTAAGGTATTTGTCATAATACCTTCTTTTCAGGTTGGCCCTGTAATTCCTATACTTCTCTCTCAGACAGCATATAATCAGTTGCTTCAAGTTATCATCTTCAGGGATAACAAACTTTTCCTGCGAAGCAAACATACAAGCATTAGCATTTTGGCAAACATACACATGGCACATTCGTTCGTGTACTTAAGTGTACTTACTCCAACGAGCATTAGCATTTTGGCATCGTAGTCAATGGGTTCCTTTGGGATGTCCTTCCAGTCTCTCACCATCAATGGTGCATTCGTTCGTTTCCGTACGATGCACCCACACCATGAGGCAAACACCGATGCATTCTTCGAGCAGACCTTGCCCAAAGCATTAAACTGTAACTCTTCCTTTTCATTTATTCCATTTCTGGATAGCTTAATACACCTGGTCCGCCCCCTCCGTAGCTTCTCAGCTGGTGGCCTTACACATTCTTCCTGTACACGTACACCTTCATCTTCCAGCCTTACACCTTCATCTTGCACTTCTAAACCATCTGTACTTAATATCAAATACACGACCATATTAACTAGAGTATTAAATAACTTCCAATAGGTGTTGGTTGTTTTGGTTTACACAAAGACTTACCCTGTTCGGTCGCAGGCTCAGTAACCACTGGAGTAACATGCTGTGTTTCCTGTGGTTGAATTTCTTCAACTGAGGGGTCCAAAGTGATCGGTGTTGTAGGGTTCTGCACCGTGCAGTCCACAACTGATGAACCTGAAAGTGTAAAGTTAAACAAGTTCGTTAAACTATATGGGTACAGTCAACAACTGATGAACCACAAAAGTTTGGAGGAAGTAAACCTACTTGCTCCTACGCGGGACAGTTTCCGGGGTGACTTCCGAGTTTTTTTTGGCTTAATTGTGGGTTCTACGTTTGTACTATTGAGCCTCATTCTTCTAGTTCCCACCATCCTAACGAATGTATTCAACACAATTAACCAAACATATTATTTTGACAACCGATCAAAAAAAACTAACAAGACATGCATCTTCCAACACAACCGACTAATCATGATTTCAAAACGGTTTGACATTGTAAAGTAGCAATTTTTATGAGTGTATCATGGAGTCAAATGTTAGTAAAAAACAACAGATTTACACAGAAGAACAGATTTACACAGAAGAACAGCACACGGTTAAAAAAACATAAGAAACCAGTCAGCGAAATAATACAGGAAAGACTGAAGAACAGCACAGAGGTTTCATTTTAGAACAAATGACTGAGCGAATGTCAAGCGAGTGAGTGAAACCACTAGAAAGACTGAAGAACAGCACCCGTGACTCAAGAAAGAACAAACGACTGAGCGAATCCGAGGGAAAGACTGAAGAACAGCACACGGACAAAAAACAAGAACAAACGACTTAATCCAGAGGTTATCTTCAACAGCAAGTAAGCAGATGGAAGTGCAAGAACATAAACCGTAACTTGGATGAAGGATCTGCAGAATCAGTCAAGATCAACCGTGGCTTTGAGACAAGTTAGAGGAGAGGAAGAGAGGAAGTTTCTTCGGTCAGAGATGGAGAAACAGAAGAAAACCGAGGGAAAGAGAATGAAGACGCGGTAAATTAGAGAAGAAAATGAAAAGCTGCAGAATTGGTGGGACCAAGAGTCATGTCATCACACATTACGAATGGCATTTGCTTCGAAGACGGGTAATGTGCTGATGCAGAAGGCAACACAACCGGGTGGGATTCAACGGATTTGCAAGCTTGGGCTTCGGTTCGAATTCCTGCAGGGCTTCGGTTCGAATTCCTGAATTGGACAACAGATGAATGAACAAGTTCAGCCCTCATGCAATAATTTGTCAATAATTTAATTTTTCAAATTATTTACGAATCAAGTATGGGTCGTGTTTTAGTTAGAATTTTTGACGTTTGGATTATTTGGGTCGTAAGTTGGGATCTTAATTTATACCACATATACAATTAAAAGAATAATTGGAGAGTTTAATGGACCAACTGATGAACCTGGTTCAGTATACTGCGGTGAGTATGTATATTTTTTCATTTCTTTATATTCGTCATGTACATGAGACTGTCAAAGCACTTCACTAATACTGAGTAAGTAGCATTTAATTAGTTTTCCAAACATTTAGTCAAGTCTTCTGCTGAGAATCCTAGGAATGTCGTAGGAGGAACCTAAACATAAATCATATGAACGCAAACCCATAACCATAATCCATATGTCATACGTCCATAATACATAATCAATTATATTAGTGTATATTGTAAATCATCACCGAACGGACTAAGTTGCTGTAATGGTTTATAGTTGTAATGGTACGGAACTTGTATATACTGTATATAATACAAACTTGTACATATAATACAAACTTCTATATACAAAATATACAAACTAGCTAGTAATGTTGTATATACAAACTTGCATGTAAGCGTATATATTGTATATACAAACTTGGATATGGTGTGTATATACACACTTGTATTATATGTACATGCAAACTTATAAGACAAACTTGTATATATTGTATATACAAACATAAGATACAAACTTGTACATATATTACAGTATTATATGTAGTTATGTTGTTTTTCTAATACATCAGTAGCATACATCTGACCTGCAAATTACGCTCATTAGCCATAGGTAGTATATTTTATTTTTTTATATACTCATTCTATTAAGTGTGGAAAATGCATATAACTAATTTTAGGGAAATAATACATAGTCATTCTATTAAGTGTATATAATGCATTGAATTAATTTTATGAAAACAATATAGGGCATAATGTAATGACAAACCGTAACCCATAAGCCTTCCTTCTGCCCTTCATGTCGTTTGTCTCCCCAACGGATTTTCAAATTCCTGTGATTTCCCGCTTTCTGCAATGAGGAATTTCTGGTTTGCGGTCTGGGTTCATTGTGCATGAGGCCATAGCGAGACTGAGTAAGGGACTGGGTTCCGTGTTCGATTTCTGGTAAGCAGATGGTTCGATTTATGTTGGCTAACTAATCGATATGTGTTCGGTTGCATTGATATGTTCTGTAAGCAGTCATCTATTCGATTTCTGAGCAAGCTGAAATATGGTTCTGCCATTGATATGTCTTCTATTGGATGTGTCATGGATGCGATTCTGTTGGGTTGCGTAAGGAAGCTGCAGATGTATATGCATATGAAAACATCAATTTCCTTCAATGTACACCAATTCTGTCTGAATTTACAACAATGTTGCGTCCTTTTGTCCGCCACTTTACAGAATTGTATATACTTTAACATTTACACAGAATTGCAGCAAACAACAGAACATAGTTGGCTCATGTGATGTTTAAAATATTGTTCCCTGTCCTGATTTATCGAATGAAAGGTAGAATTCTACATGTGAACATAGTTCCATGTCCCTGTCCTGTTTAAAATCAACTGTTGTGTTATGCATATGAACATAGTGGTCCACTTTTTGTTGAAAACAGGAATGGATACTCAAAGAAGAGAACAAGCATATTAAGGAGGTATGTCCATTCCCATTATATATACTCTGTTAAATGAAATGAAATGAAAATGAAGATAGTGGAAACTGAAATGAAACTTCTATACTTGGTTGCATCATGTTGCAAACAGATTTAGTCTCATATTTGTCATATTACAGCACTGATGCTTACCAAACTGAACTGAATTCTATTTTTTTTTAGTTCTGTGCCTATGAACATGACTGCTTTCTGAAACATTACTGGATGTTCCAATCTTATTTGCAGTCGATGAGCAGCAGTAC
Source organism: Chamaenerion angustifolium (assembly GCA_946814005.1). Lineage (NCBI taxonomy): Eukaryota > Viridiplantae > Streptophyta > Magnoliopsida > Myrtales > Onagraceae > Chamaenerion > Chamaenerion angustifolium. Next base: position 23,092,019 of record OX328272.1, read on the forward strand.
AACAGCAATTTCACAGCACATTTGCAGTCGATGAGCAGCAGTTTTATTTACAGCACTTGCATATGTCGAAATTATATTGTATATACATTGAAACATCAATTTACAGCAATGTACAACTATTTACAGTTACAGCATTTACCAAACAGATTTTCTTATCGAGTACAAACAGAATTTCAGCAGATTACAATACAAACAGCACAACAGTATTAATATACAAAACAAACAGACATCCTATTAATATACAAACAGCACATCAGTATTAATATACAGAATAAACAGACATCCTCTTAATGTACAAACAGGACAGCAGTATTTCTCAGCACAGCAATAAGTAATGTTCTACAAACAGCAGTATAACAAACAAAATTGAAAACAGGACAGCAGTATGACAATGTAACATAATTATTATTTAACAGCACAGAACAAATTAACAAATAGCACACCACTATTATTTAACAAACAGAACAAATGCCAACAGTACAGACACGGACAAATACATAACAAACAGAATTGCATTATAGTAAAGAACAAATGTCAACAAACAGAACAAATGTATAACAGAATTGCATTACAGTACAGACACAATGTAACCCTTAGCCTACAGTACAAACCGAACATACAATAGCAACATTTGTAGGTGTTTAACCTAAAGTCTTTGTCAGTCATCTCCCGGGTCATCATTGGATGAAGACCCTGAGTCTTGCTCGGAGTCGTACAAGTCTTCTTCTAATTCTAAGTCGGTCCCACCAGATGAAGAGTAATCACTATCTTTCACGCCAACAGATGTTGTGTCCTCTTCTTCATGAATGTCTGGTCCTTCGTGACTCATGACATCAGTAACGACATCAGTTTCTACCTCTACTGCATCAATGTCATTCCTACACCAATCGATCTCCTGATCGGCATGCGGGACATTAGCAACCACTGCAGCAGAGGTTTCCTGGTACGGCTCAACAGATTCTCCAGACATTTGTCCGCCAAGGACAAACCGCCTTTTGGCTTCTGCAGTCAACACAGTGCTCCAATATTTACTATTATTGTCAATCAAGTAGAAAAGCTGTGTTGCTTGGGATGCCAGTACATATGGTTCATCCGTTGCTAAATAGTTTGTTGTGTTAACACAAACAAACCCGTACTCATCCACTTTCATGCCATTGGATGATGACAGTACATTGTACCAATCACATTTGAACAGAACAATGCTGAGATCTCCAAGATATTGAAGCTCTACTACTTCCCTTAACACTCCGTAATAATCAATCGCCCCTTCAAGGGGGTTGTTGTCGGAGGAGCTAGCATAGCACGTTGTATCAGCTTTGCATAAGACACCAATGTTGTAAAAGTTCCTCATCTTTGACCGCTCCTTGGTGTGGAAAATGAACTCATTAGCTTTGTATCCAGTATATGTCTTCACACCATATAAAGGACCCCGACACAATGCCTTAAGTTGACGAAATTTTTCATCCTCAGGGGGACCAGACATTCGATTAACCTGATGCAATAAGCAATTAAATGTACACATCAATACCGTTTTCATGAGTCGTAAAGAGGGTTAAGGATTTCATACCCTTCCTTCTAACCACTAGATGAATGTTCTACTGTGCAACACATCGATGTCCCGTCTATTAACCCTAGCTCCAATGAGCTGCCGCTTGTGTTCCCTTTTTTAAAATACGTCCAAATGGAACGAGTTAGACATAAATGAGTTCAAATGGAACGAGTTATAAACGAAATAATACATTGAAACACTTACTCAATGAAGGGATTGACCTCTTCACATTGATTGATGACGTAGCGCTGGCACTGTCCCCATTCTTCTTTGGTCAGTTCGCGAACTACTGCACGACCAATGGGTGCTCCAGCCAGACGAAAGATGCATAACCCACTTATCGTCAACCTAAGAAGATGATCTTGAGGAAAGGCTGGATTGTGTCTGCTAAATTTAGTCTCAATATCATGTAAATATATGGAACAAAATGTCAAACACTCTAGCGCAATATAACCCTCAGCTATTGAGCCCTCCGACCGACTTCTGTTGCGAACGAATGACTTCATTATCCCTATTATCCTATCACAGTAGCATGTCATCAGCTACTAAACCCATATTAAAACTAATTTAAGACCTTGGTACAGTAGTACTGACCTTTCAATTGAATACATCCATCGATATTGAACTGGCCCTGCTACTCTTGCCTCCTCTGCAAGGTGAGTTATCAAATGTACGGTGATGTTGAAGAATGATGGTGGAAAGATTCTCTCTAGGTTGCACATTGTGGTTGGTAACTGCGTCTCATATTTTCATTAGATCTGCCATGTGCAACTCGTTGGAGGATAGCACTCTGAAGGTCTTGCTCATGTCTATAAGTGCCTTGCATACATTCTAGGGGAGTAATACCTTAATTGCAACACTCAGTATGCGTTGCATTAGAATATGGTAGTCATGACTTTTCAGATCGATCAATTTCCTGTCTTTCAACGTTACTCAACGAGATATGTTTGACGAATAACCACTTAGCAATCGCAAATTTTTTAGGAACTCACATAGCTTCATCTATTGTTGTTTCGATAGGGTGTAGCAGGCAGGCGGTAACACCAACTTCGGTCCCCTTCGGACGGGATGCAACGATGTTCTTATGCCTAACACCTGCAAGTCCAGTCTAGCATTGACATTGTCATTTGTTTTTCCAGAAACACCTAGTAACATTCCAATCAGGTTATCACACACGTTTTTTTTCAATGTGCATAACATCCAAATTATGAGGCACCAAAAGTTCTGCCCAGTAAGGTAAGCGGAAGAATATGCTCTTCTTTTTCCAATTTCCAATGACTGAGTCTACTCCTACTTTTGTGGGGGGCTGCGTTTTACCAAAGGTAATTGGTTCTAGACACTCTAATTATTTCAACACCTCATCCCCAGAACGTCTTTGTGGGGCACTCCTTAACTCCACAGTTCCATCAAACGCGCTTTTGTTTCTCCTCCATGGGTGATCGGCCGGTAGTAATCGTCTATGGCCCATAAAGGAACTTTTCCTCCCATGCTTTAATCTGCAGTAATGTGTGTCCATTTGACATACTGGACATTCCAGGTTAACATAAGTAGCCCAACCAGACATGTTTGCATAAGCGGGGAGATCATTTATTGTCCAAAGTACAACAACGTTCATTTGGAAGTTCTCTTTACGGTGTGCATCATATGTTAATGCACCATTCAACCATAACTCGTTGAGCTCATCTATCAATGGCTGCAGATACATGTCAATATCATTTGTTGGGGCTTTTGGACCGGGAATCAACATTGACAATATGTAATTGGTATCTTGCAGGCAGGTCTCCGGTGGCACGTTGTATGATCAACACAACCGGCCACATGCTATATGGGTGACTCTTGTCACTGTAAGGATCGAACCCATCTGTAGCTAATCCAAGATGAACGTTGCGTGGTCTGCCCCAAACGCAGAATTCACGTTGTCAAGTTTTCCCCATGCCTCTGTATCCACAGGATGTCGTAGTACTCCATCTTTTATTCGGTCTGTAGAGTGCCAGGTCATAGATCCTGCTGTTTTAGGAGACATGGATAGTCTTTGCAGCCTAGACGTTAATGGAAAGTATCAGAGTACTTTAACGGGAAGTTTTCCATCCTTTTGCTTAGATTTTTCCGGACTCTTCATTCCTCCTGCACTTTCATGACCTTGAAACCATCGTGACTCACCACATATTGGACACGCATCAAGATTGACGTATTCATTTCTAAATAGAATACAGTCATTTACACAAGCATGTATCTTCTGATAGTCCAAACTTAATCCGGATATAAATACGACTTAGGTACTGTATTCTCAGGTGGAAGTACTTTATTCAGCATACGAAGCAACTCATCTGCGAACTTGTTAGAAACCTTATACAAAGCCTTTAGATGCAGCAGTTCCACTAAGAATGACATCTTGCTGTAGGATACACACCCTAGGTATAAGCCTTTCTCACAATCTTCTAAAAGCTTATAAAATGTCCTAGCCTCTGCATTGGGTTCCTCACCTTCATCACGACTAATACCACCCAATCCATCAGTTATCATATCTTCCATGTCTGCACGAGACGTTGCAGTCCTCTTGTTAGTAATGCTTTCTTCGAATTCTTCTCCATGGTCCACCCATGTAGTGTAACTTTGTAGTATCCATATCTTTCCAGATGCCACTTCACCGTACTTCTGTCCAGCAAAGACATACCAACACAATTATGGCATGGACAGTAGATTCTCCCATCCCATGACGCACGCGAATAGGCAAAGTCCAAGAAAGAGGTAACACCGGCCTTATATTCCTGACTTTGTCGATGTTTGGTCATCCAACTTTTATCCATCCTTAATGATCCGCTGTTTAGAAATGAGAAAATATTAAAACCAATATCACAACGTATCATGTAAGTAGACACTACTGATTTCCACCCACCAAGTGTTTTACAACTGATTTGTCTAGAAAAGGGAATTATCAATTCTGTTACAAAACTAAGATCCTGCTATTCAGAGTCTTTGTAATCCAAGCAGTTGTTAAATGCTGTATAATTATGTTGATAGAAGCTTTACCCGAACCCATGATAATTATCCAACTTTATTCAACGACAAATTCAGTTAATTCAGTTACTGTAACAGAGCAGCAATCGTACAGTGTGTATACACTTAACCAAAAAATCAAACACACGATTTGTAGTGAAATTAAACGCAACAGAAATTGGGAGAAACGAAAAACATTTTGTTATGTCTACACACAATCACTCAATTCGTTAACCGATTAGATAAGCTGCTCTTTACTTGATATACACATAATGAAATACATTCCTGATAGCATCTGGGTGAATTTCATTGTCTTAGATCAAACAATTAGACATCAATTCATAATTTGAGGAGGAAACAGTACCTTTTCATAATGCTGCAGGAGAAAGGATGACGATTCAGGGAAGTTAAGTGAAGGTTGTCTCGGGTTGAAGGTTGGGAAGGTTGCGTAGTTCGGTTGTGAAGTGAAGTGAATGTTGTCGTAAATAAGGTATGCAAAGCAGCTTCGATTGCTTTGTCCCAGTGTAATTACGGTGAGATTGTTTATGGAATCGCTTTGAAGTGAAGGTGTCGGGTTGATTCAGAAGTCTGGGCTGAGGAAACGGCTACGTAGGTCAGCTGCTTTAGCTGCTGGTCCAAGACGAACTGTTTTGTTAATTGGACAGATTGCTATCCGAATTAGTAACAGCTAACTAAGTTATAACTACGCAATTACTGCGATGTTGTTAACATATATATTACACACAACATTAATACATGATGCTGTTGATGTATATTACCCTCGGAAACGTATTTTTCAAGAATTTTTTTGGAACTGACACAAATAGTCATGGAAAAAGTACACACTAAAGCATTGTTTAAGCTACAACAAAATGTCTGACTCTAAACCAACTCTATTCCCTCGAAAAATAGTGTTAACACAAAACATGCTTATTAACAACGACTACCTAGCGACAACACAATATTTTCGTCGCTGTTGAGGCAGATTCTTGTAGTGATCCTCGAGACCGACTCGAGGAGACGTAGTTTCTTGGGCACCCTCCTTGAGAAAAGCCCAAAGTTTTCTATTTTGTATCTCTAAGTCGTAGGCTCGTGATTGGATGTACTTCAAGTCCTTCGTTAGTTTCTGGAGGTTCTCATTATTTATGTAGCCACATCAAGAAGGAGATGCACATCGTGCACTTAAAAAGGCCTCTTACACTTCTATCGGGACGAAGAGGAGGGCTTTCAACACTTTCGATAGTGATAGGAGAAATCTCGTCATAAGGCTCGATGAAGGGGGGCCCCTATCACTAGAGTCGATGTGAGCAATAGGTCTGGGGGACAAGTTCAACTCACCCGGGAAGTCATCCTCCAAAGAAAACTTAGCAAAATATTTTTGAGTATCATCTAGGAGTGGCTCAACATCATAGGTGTTCCTCGCATCTACCTCATCTTCTGAGTGGAGAGGTCTATCATGAGATCACTCATCCTAATCGATCGAGTCTTGGATGTAGGGCTCACACACATCGACTTGCTTAACCGTCTCTTAGGCTTTATTGCCTCATAATTTGTGTGCTTAGGTTGAGTTTCAATTGCAAAGGTAAAGAGAATATAGAGGCCACAAGGCCGGCCGAATACAAAGAGAGTAGGGAAAGACAATAAAATGCATACCCAAATTAATCTCATCAAAAGGTCCAGTAGCGAAAAATGACGGCAAGCTAGGGAATTGTCGTTCCATTAAGAAAATAGAGGTAAGCTAGTGTTGTCGTGGGCGGCACAAATAATATTAATTGTTGTTCCACTAAGATAATTGAACCCTACCCAAACTAGCAGTCACGGGTACAAGTTTAAATATATTTTTTAATTGTTTACATAAAATAACTAAATAAATATAGTTATTTTATTATTTGGTTTGCTTGAATGCATTATTTTTTAATGGGTTAATTACCTCAACCGTTACTTATGTTTGACCCATGTGATTAAAAGGTTACTCATTTTTTTTTGTGTAGCTGAAACGTTACTTAAGTTTGAAGATGTGACTGAAAGGTTACTCCGTGAAATTTCCGTCAAATCTGACTGTCAAAGTGTCACGTGCACAGCACATGACCTGATTAAAACGATTTGAAGACATTTGAAAGGACAATAATGCCCTCTTGTCACTTTGCAATGTTTCCCCCTCGTTTGATAACCATCTCCACACTCCATTCCCTCCAACCGAAACTTGCAGACCTCATTTCGCCCCGATAGTGTCGATTTTCAGCACGGAAGGAACCCTCCTCGGCGACATTGCGTTTCGGAACTGCAACTGGAAGTAAGTTTGTGTTTTTGCTTCGATTGAACTTCGGTTTGTGTGGCTTTTCGCATTCTTTCTGTTTTCGGATTTGGGTTTGTGTTTTTCTACCTTGTTTCACTTCGTTAATCTTCGATTCGGTTGAAGATTAGGGCTTTGATGTTGGTTTGTGGTACGAAATGATGAAATTGCTGCATAATATGTTCGTATTTGGGCGTGTATTCAATAATTGCTGCATAATTGGTATAAATTGCTGTAAATTGCTGTAAATTGCTGCAAATTGCTGCATAATTGCTGTAAATTGCTGCATAATATGTTGTTTGCCGTGAAGATAGTGAGTGGTGGTGATGATTCTGCTGTTAAATCGATGAAATGTGCAGTAATCGATTGAACAAACTTGTGTGTGGGATTATAATCGAGAATGAGATTGAACAAATTAGTTTTTTATATACAAATCCCTTTTGGATAGATTCATGACACTATGTTTTTTGTTCAGAGTATGTCCACTTTGTTGTGGAGATGTATGCAGATTAGACTCGCACTCCACCAAGGGAACGAAGTCACCAATCATTGAGCTGTCTAAGATGAACTGCTGACCTGTCAAGAACACACCACCAAGGGAACATTTTCGCAAATTGCAGCATCAAGTTCTGTTGTTGATGTATTTTGAATTCTGGATTTTGTTTCTGGATTTTGTTGATGTATTCTGAGTTTTGTTGTTGATGTATTCTGAGTTATGGATTATAGGATGGACCATGTTTTGGGATGTATTCTGAATTCTGGATTTTGATGGATTATTATGGATTCTGTGTTTTCAGATGTATTCTGTATTTTAGTAACGGTTGGGTAACAAAATGTCCAAACTCAAGTAACCTTTTAATCACAGTACGTCGAACATAAGTCACCTTTTAATCACAATTCACAAACTTAAGTCACCTTTTAATCACAGTTCAGAAAAAGATAAGTCACCACCTTCGCAAAATACACATTGTTCTTCATCCTTCAGTTTCAGTTATAGACACAGTTCATTTACAGACACAATTCAGCTACAGACACAGTCCGTATTTTGCATTTAGAATGGGTGTTTAGACTACCATTAAATACAAAAACATGATCAAACTAACAACCAAGATTATGGAATCGAATATTCATTATCATTGTTTAGTTCTTACAAACCCCAACTGTTCAACAAAACAAACTTGATTAGGAGCATGAGATCTCAACCCTGCAACAGATGACAACTTCTTCACCACCTATTCTTACCATCATCTTGAGGGCTATCTGGTTCAGTAGAAATTGTTTTCTGAAGAGAGGTTTGTTCGTGCTGATCCAAGCCACTATATGATTCTGCAGATCAACTGAAGGTTGCGGTACAGCAGAAAAGGTAAAATAAACATCTACACAGCATTTGGTACTAGTGATATATCATGATGCAATAAAACGTGCTAAAGAGATAACTTGTGAGATGTCACAGCACTCAAACTCAAGGATAATAAGAAAACGAAGTGAAGAAATAGACACCACATGAATATGCTGCTTCTGATTGTTTACACATACGTGATTTGAGCAAGAATGAAGAATAGAGAACCGTTTTAATATTCAAAACGATGCAATATTTCATTAGGTCATACAAATTAACTGAAGCATCACAGAATCGAACGGAGTTGTCGCGGAGTTGAAGGTCGAACGGACGAATCAAACCCAGAATCGAACATAAGTCGGAAGGGACGACTCCTGTGAAGGATGAATCAATTTTCGTGATTTCAAACATCAATTTCGACAACACAAACCCATAATCGATTCTGGGTTATTGATGAAGGAGAAGAGATGGAACCATACATGATGAAGGAGCAAGGGAGCTTTGGCCTTAGATGAAATAAATGAGAAGATATGGAACGAAGAAGGAGCAGGAGCGTCGAGCGTGTGCTGGAACGAAGAAGGAACAACAGACCTAAGAACAGCTGCTTAAGTAGACAAGAGGGTAGTTTCGGAACTTTAAATTACAACTATATCACGTGACAAGCACATGGTGGTACTTAACAGGAAGAAATAACGGCAGTTAGGTCATAGTAACGGTTCAGTCACATGTGTCAACTTAAGTAACGGTTGAGCTCAAGTTTGAACGGTTCAGTCACATTGTCAAACATAGGTAACGGTTGAGGTAATTAACCCTTTTTTAATTGTGAAACTCTAATTTTATGATTTAAGGTGTAAAAACCTGATTATTAAACCTTTAATGAAGACATTTGTGTTAATCAAAATTCAACTATGTATATTTGTTTAAATTAAGTTTTCAAATAGTGTTATTTTTTCAAAAGTCAAAGCAACATATAAACTAAAGTAAACCTAATCAATAACCAAATAGTATTATCCAAAGTTAACACGAATACTTAACTAAACAAACTCCAACGCCTATGATCCTCATATCTCTATCTTGAACCCAAACATTTCTTATCTTCCTAGGTCTTTTTTTATGTTGTAATTACTTCCACCTCTACTTGAGTAGGTTGAGTTACTGGTGGTTGAAAATTGGGTACGTAAAATTATTCGTTAGGAGCGTCCTCCTTCTCGCTTGATGTTAATGGTTGTGACATGAGTTGATTGTATTGATCCAGCTCACCGGTGAGTCTATGGGAGTAATGACAATCCTGGATCTACTCCTCAATATTTTTTTTCGACCGCGCATTGCTTTCTTCAACAATTTTTTAACCATTTTAGTTATATGACTGATAATGCACATATGTACAATGAAAACATAATAATTTTAAATGTAATAATAAATCAGTTATGCAAATTAAATAAGTAAAACTAACTCACCAACAACATGGATTACTTTTCACGTGGTTCAAACAGCATTGGGGTAGAATAATAATTTTTTCTTCTAGGTCCACGAGCATTCCTTGGTTAAGTTGTGTCTCATGGATCATCCTCGTCGTCATGTTTTTGTACCACATCATATAGTTAGAAGGGGGTACTCCATCATGTTCCAGTAACACCATATGGACCTTATTATCCACATGTCTAGGTATAACCTTTGCTTGGTGATCCAAGGTTCACAGGTGTTCTTAGCCCATCAAATTTTATGCAACCTATCCCACTCTTGACGGTCTTCAAATGGTTTTGGGATATATTGGGAGAAGAAGAACTGGCAATATACATGATCCATCATGTACCACTTCATATTATTGAAGTTGATCAGTGGTACCTGGAGCAAACATACTCACTCGTCTTCCGTACAAACGGGTGGGAGGTTTTTGAGATGGTAAGGGGTGTTAGGTTCCTTGCCTTACCACATGGGTGTATGTATATGTGGATCCACAAAGGAGAAAAAAATTGGGATGAGTTGTGTGGTATCGGGAGGGGGCGCAGGGCGCATGGACATGTATGGGAGACTTTAATGCAATAAGCCATCATCATGAAAAGGAATGTGGACAACGAAAATATCAACGACAAATAGATGAGTTCAATGAGATTATAGAAAATATCCATATGGAAGATTTGGATGTGAAGGGCTCCAGGTTCACATAGTCCAATAACTGTCGATGAGAGAAAAGAGTATCAGAAAGAATTGATCAGGTCCTTATCAATGAAGCTTGGGCTGCGAGATATCCGGACATCCAATGCACTATAAATTGGATCGAATCATACGCCTTTTATCCTAAAGTGTGTTAAAGGAAGGCAAAGAAGGAGACACTACTTCTGGTTTGAAGAAATGTTTCTAGAAAACATCGAGTGTAAAAAAGTCATCAAAGATGCCTGAACCGAATGGGATAGTAGGGAAATGCAAGTGACATTGATGTGAGGTTGTAAAGTTGTCGTAGGAGATTAAGTCAATGGAGGAGGGAGAAGTTCAGGAACAATCAAGTTGAATTGAGAAAAGCAATTGATCGGCTACGACGTGTCACGAGTGGTCGACTGAACCTGAACAACCAAGTGGAGGACGCAACTCTAAAAAAATCAGATAAAGGAACTCCACCATCGTGTAGAGGTATATTGGAGGCAATGGTCAAGAGTTAAATGACTCACGAAATGGGACCGAAATTCAACCTTCTTCCAACTTACAACCAATGCCACGAGAAGAAGGAATCGTATAACTAGAGTTCAGAATAATCGGGGAAAGTGGATCAGTTCGGTTAGGAGAGTGGGAGATGAAATTTGTGGGCATTTTAGGTCGGTCTGCAGGTCAGAAGGGGAGGACTTAAATGAAGAGGAGATTTTGGGGGTCGTTCCAATACAAATCACCGAGGTGATGAACACTGACTAGGACGAATATATGTCAGATGGAAAATCAGGGTTGCAGTCTTTTAGTTGGGAAGGGCAAGAACTCTAGGTCCAGATGGTTTTCCGAGTTTATTCTACCAAAGGAATTGGCATACCACTGGTCCAGATGTAATCACGCAGTCAAATCCTTTCTTAGGTCACGTGTCTTTCCCTCCACTTTACATAATACAAATATTACCCTTATCCCTAAAATTCCAAGCCCAACGAGAGTAAATGATTTTAGACCCATAAGCTTATGCAATTTCATTTATAAAATTGTATCCAAGATCTTGGTGAATAGGTTAAACCCCTATTTATCAGACCTAGTCATCCCCTATTAGAGCGCTTTTGTGGTAGGTCGTGCAATTCATGACAATATTCTTATAGCTCATGAGGTGTTCCATCATTTGATGAATCGAAGGGGAAACATTACAATTGAGTGTGCTTTAAAGGTGGACATGCAAAAGGCTTAGGATCGGGTCGAGTGGGGCTTCTTGTTGAAAAGTCTCGAGAAGATGGGGTTCATAGCAAAATGGATTGAATGGATGCGGCACTGCATAACGCAGACATCATACTGAGTCTTGATCAATGGAAGGAGAACAAGCACCATTAAGCCTACACAGGGGTTGTACCAAGGTGATATCCTTTCACTGTATTTATTCATCCTTTTGGCAGACATGCTATCAAGACAAGTTGAGAAGGCTATACGGATAGAGAGGTTGTGTGGACTCACACTAAAAGGGGAATGTCTAGAACTGCACCACCTATTTTTTGCAGTGATCACGACCATTCCCTCAATCAGGCAGGAAAGGAAGTTCTCATAAAGGCAGTAATCACGACCATTCCCTCGTACGTGATGAATGTCTTTAAATTTCTTAGAACGTGGTGCTCGGAGATCAATGCAATGATTGCGGACTTCTGGTGGTGTGTGTCGAATGAAGGAAAGAAAATTCATTGGAAGAAATGGGAGGTACTAGCGAGATCTAAACCGATGGGGGGGTCTAGGTTTCTGTGACTTGGAGACCTTTAACGAGGCACTTCTTACAAATATTGTCGCGAGAATACTCAATGAACCAAGATATCTTTGGTTCTGAACCCTCAAGGGATTATATATCCCCAACACCGAGTTCCGTTTAGCAAATAAGGGTGGTCGAACGTGTTGGGGCTGGATGAGTTTGATCCAATACAGGGATATCTTATTTTAGGAGGGGATGTGACAAATTGGAGATGCTGAGAATGTGAAAATCTCTGAGGATCCTTGGGTGGTGACAAAGTCAGGGTTCAGAGTGAACTGACCAAGTGAATGAAGACCGTAGCCGGACACGAGAGTCTAGGAACTGATTGGGCCGAACCGAACATGGGATGAAGAAGTCCTCAGAGGTAGTTTCAATGACACAGATGCACGTTGTATTCTTAAGATGCCACTAAGATCAGAACCTTTGCCCTGATCGAATGATATGACCCTACACAAATGATGGGAGAGTCACGGTGAAGTCAACCTATCATAGGTTAAAATAGAATGACAGGACCACGATGCAAGAGTTAGTTCCAGAAGATGACGTCTGGAGAATGATATGGAAGTTAAACACTCTACCGAAGGTTAAATTTTTTATGTGGCACTTACTTTCAAATGCGATTGCTGTTAGGCGGAATCTCGTGAGAAAGGGGATGGTCGTTGAGGTGGAGGTGGAATGTCCTATCTGTGGGTTAGAGGAAACAAGAGAACACATGATCAGATCAGTGGATGCAGGTAGACAGAGGCAGTGTGGTTCAATGTCTTGGCAGAAGGGGGTGTTGCGGGCAGAGCAAGAGAAAAATGATAAAGTCTATGTATGTGGACCTATTGAAAAATATGTAAAGCCCGGTGCAAAGCAGTCTTTGAAAGGAAGAGACCAAATCTGATGGAGATGGTTCTTCCAAAAAAAGGAGCACATTCATAGATATCAAGGGTCGAACCCCATAGAAACGCGGGAATAAGGGATATTTTACAAAACCATGAGTGGGTGTGATCCAGATCATGTACGACGCGTCATGGTGCAACCAAACAAAATGAGGGGCAATGGCATGATGGAAATGGACGAGAATGACCAGCTGGTGGGTGGACTGAACGGAGCATGGAGTGACAATGTGCAATGCTTAGAGGCTCAAGCTGTCTTGGAAGGCACCAAGCTGGCAGTTGAAATAGGTTGGCAAAATATTGAAGTAGAAACGGATTCCTTGAGGGTCGTGGAGCAAATTCAAGGGAAGATGAGCTACTGGAGATTGGAAGTCACATGCGATAATGCCAAGAACATGGGGCAGCAAATTCAAGATGTCAAGTGGAAGCCAATCTCGCGTTCAACCAATGAGAGAGTAAATTGGACAGTCAAGCAAGCCAGATTGGGTGTGCGTTTAGATAATTGGGTCCTAGAACCCCCACCCCCAACTTAAAGAGTTTTAGAAGTTGATTGTCATAATGAACCTCCGTGATCAATTTGATTGTGTAATTTCTCTTTGAATAAGAAGTATTGAATATGTTGACAAAAAAAAAGGGGTGTAAGGGTTCCAAATTATCTGAAAATTTAAAATATATATGTCTTATTACTTAATAAAGTGAAATAAACAAGACTATATTTATTCATATGAAATATATCTAACTATTGTTTAAGATAAGTCGAAGAACAACATAAAACATAAGCAAAGTCTGCAGAACTTGAATTGATTTTATTTGATATGCAATTGGGAATTTATACAAGAGATACTCCCTATTTTTAGCTAATTAATCCACTACTTCAACTATTTTTAGCTAATTAATTCACTACTTCCACTAATATGGAAAACTGATTTCAACTAACACTCCTCCTAAATCAGGTAGGTCCAAACTTCCAATCTTTCCCTAAGAAGTAATACTTGACATTGAAGTGTTTTGTCCTTCCATTCATAACTCATGTTTTATCATGAAGAACTTTCTTAATTGCATTTGTCTCTCCTTTATCATTCTTCTCAATCATGGCAAGCTCCTCTTTCATTGCAGCTAGCCATTTCTTATCAATCTTGGCTTCCTCATATCCTATAGGTTCATGGACTGCAAGATTGCATCTTTGATAAATCACAACACAAGATTTTGACCCCCTAACAAATTGATCATCTTTAAGTTCATCATCATCAAGGTAGACACTTCCACCTTCAACTGTAGGATAAACAGAAGAATAAGACTGGAAGGGTTTGTCATTGATCTGATTCCTCAACCGCTCCAACTTCTAGCGAAGCGTATCCACAGTCACATTTCCAATCACAAGTTGCCTCTCGGTGTTCCTTATGACTTCCATTGCCTGAGCTTCAGTTTCTCTACAGTCATCAAGTTCATTCCTTAGGGTTTCCACCAGGTTTAGGGTTTTAGAGAGCTCCATAAGGAGTGTATGGACATCGTGATGTGCAGACTCCGTGATGTCTTCTTTGATTATGAAAGCAGATTTCTCCTCCTCCAATGGAATGAGTGCAAAACTATTTCCCTTCATCTTGATCGTGAACAGTTCTTGGCATGCTGGATCCTTTATCACACATACTCTGTTTTTAAAATCACTTTAAAACATTTCTCTATTAATTGACCAACACTAAGCAGATTTTGATTAATATTTGGCACATAGAGAACATCAGTGATTAGTTTTGTTCCAGAACAGCTTGCGATAAATATGGTATTTTACCATTAATGACAATATACTCACAATTTCCAATCCTGACTTTGGAAAGAACTGACCTGTCAAGTTGTTTGAAAAGTCTCACATCACCAGTCATGTGATTAGTGCATCCACTGTCGACCAACCACCCATCACTCGATGCTCCTGTTGTGAAGCAAGAAGCCGCAAACAGATGCTCCTTCTTTTCTTCATGGACAACAGCTTGAGTTTCTTCCAACATTTGTAGTGAGGATAGTTCTCCTTACCACAATGCTTACAAGGAGGAATATTTCCTCATTTTTGGCCCATTACTGCCGCACTTGACTCACCATCACTAAAATTAGGCTTGCCTTTCCATTTCTTCTCCTTACTCTTCTGGTTTATGTGAAGCTTGACCTTCAAATCACCTTTAATTGCCTCTTCTTCACGCATCAATCGTCTTTGCTCTTGAGTTTGAAGAGTACTAAGGAGCTCTGCCAATTTGAGAGTTGACATGTCCTTGTTGTTCTCCAATAGGCAATGGTTGCTTCAAATCTCTCAGGAAGAGAGACTAATATCTTCTCCACAATTATGATATCATTCATCTCCTTACCAAATATTCTAACCTGGTTTGCAAGTCCCACCAATCGATCTGAGTATTCTTGGATGGTCTCAGATTTCTTCATTTGCTCATTCTCGAATTCCTTTATCAAGTTCAGAGATTTCATGCCCCTTATTCTCTCATCTCCCTTCTATTCTTCTTCGATGAAGTCCCAAATTTCATTGGTTGACTTTCTAGACATGATTCAGCTGAAAATTGCATGTGAGACAGCTGAATAAAGGCATGACTTGGCTCGTGCCTTTATCATATTTTTCTCCCTTTGAACCTTGATTTGAGAAAGTGTGGGGTTGGGTGTAAGAGCTGGAATTTCATAGTCTTCTTCAACAGTCTCCCACAAATTAGTGCCCTTCATGTAAGCTTCCATTTTGACAGCCCAAGCTTGGTAGTTTGAGCCATCGGATTTTGGTGGAGCTACACCTGAAAAAAAATTCTTCCATTTGATGAGATTTTAGAGTTTTATGGGTGAATGATCTCAAGAAATCGACAATCACACAACCTCACAGATCCCTCAAGAAGTTAAGCTCTGATACCACTGTTCTTTAAGATAAGTCGAAGAATAGTAGAAAACAAAAGCAAAATATGCATAACTTGAATTTATTTTATTTGATCTCCAATTGGGAATTTATACAAGAGATACTGCCTAATTTTAGCTAATTAATCCACTACTTCAACTATTTTGAGCTAATTAATTCACTACTTACACTAATATGGAAACCCGATTTCAACTAACACTAACATATATGAGAATCTACTAGTGTAATCAATTCATCTTGATATAATCGACGCGCATAGGGTTATTAATATTTCTTTTTCATATTCAGTGGTTTCCACCTAGTTAGAATATTAAAAATAAAAAATTCCAATGTATATATTTTAAGAATGTATGTTTGTGTTTTCTTACCACAGCCTCAACGGTGCATGTGTAGTAATCGCAGTTTTACAATTGATCATGGGTCAACCTAGGAATAGATGCTCCTATGATCATAAGTACAATGAATTATTAGGAAATATTAGTATATAAATTTTGATTCACAGTGAAAGTGTTCCACATTTACATATACTAGTCAACGCATCTCGTGATATTTTGTCTCTAGACGGGCACACCTTTGCACCAACCAACATATAAGTAACTCAATACAACAAAGACTCAATTGTATTAAGTTGTTCGATGTAAATTCTCCAGAAGAGGAAGATACTCAAATGAAACTTTATTCCTTCTTGTGCTTGAGAATAAAAATGTACTGAAAAGGTGTAATATATACCCTTTGACTCTCATGATGCCTTATTCTTCTGTTGCAAGGAGACAATATGTGTCAATTTTATTCTTCTCAAAAACCTTCTTTCAACCAAGATAATTGCACACCGGTCTTGGTGATCTTTTTATCCTCACGACACGAGACTACACCAAGTAGTCGTGGGCATAAGTCAGGCAAGTTGACTCTTGATTCAACTTGTATCCATCTATCACAGGTGGATTGATGACCCGTAGATACAAGAGAATTTGGACATCCCTCATGGTTACAATTATTTCATCCTAGGAAGTGAAATGTATGAGCCTTTGGGTGCCACCTCTCGACAATAAATCCAGTAATCCTGCATCAATGTTCATTCAGGATATATTTGAAGCTCATCCAAACCCAGTTACATTGACTCAATGTCCTGTCATTAGATTTAATTTCCAGTATTACTCTCCCGAAAGTACTTATCATCTCTACAACATGTACTAATATTGACCTATAATTTTTTTAATTAAATATATAACACTAATTAATTATAACAATTAATCCCAAAGAAGTTCGTGCTTACCGTATTTGCAGTGTTCTGCTATGACATATGACGTGGTTGACCATACAACATAGAAGAATTCATAAGTTCCTTCTATGAACAAAAGGATGGCTTGGATGAACTGCCTTGACCACGATCCATTGTTTATAGCCAAATTTGAATAATTAAGGTTTTATAATTAATCAAATAATGCATTATAATTCAAAACAAAACAAATAACAATTTTCAATTTCAAACAATTAGACATTATAAATAAGAATTATACTAAATTACACTTAATTTAACAATTTACCCCAAATTAAAAAAAATAGAGTTTCATAATTATTCAAATAATGCATTGCAATTCAAGTCAAACACATAACAGTTAATCAATTTCAAACAGTTAGACATTCTAAATATTAATTATTCTTAATTACACTTAATTTAACAAATTTCCCCAAATTTGAAAAATTAGGGTTTAATAATTAATCAAATAATGCACTATAATTCAAGCTAAACACATAACAAGTAATCAATTTCAAATAATTAAACATTCTAAATAATAATTAGGCTTAATAGGTCCACTGATACCATATGTTTTGGTCATGTGATCGGATGGTACCATTTGTTTTTTAATGTGGTTATATGGTTCGTTATGTTTGGAGGATGTTGTCCTACGATATTCTGTTAGTCAAACGTTAAATTTTTCTGTTAAATGGTTCATGTATTAAAAATAGGGAAATTAAAAAAACTAGAAAAAACTTTTAAAACCTTATATATAAATAAAAATTATTTTTATTTATATATAAAGTTTTAAAAAAATCTAATTTTTTCTGATTTTCCATATTTGTTTCCTATTTATTTTAATGTTTCTATTTATTTTTATTTTACATCTGACACATCAGCGTCATGTCAGCGCCACATCAGCATTCTGTTAGTTAAACTTGACGGCCATAGTAATTTGGACTAAATAACAACATTATGAAAACATAGAGATACCATCCGATCACATGGCTCAGACCTATTAACCCTAATAATTAAACATAATTACACTCAATTTAACAATTTGCCCTAAATCTGAAAAATTAAGGTTTCACAATTAATCAAGGGTAAAATACGACATTGCCCCCTAAAGTTTACGCTGATTTTAAAATTCCCCCATAAAGTTTAAAGTCCCCCATAATGTTTGTAAATGATGAAAAATCCCCCCTTGTTAGATGTTCTTTCAGGGGCATTTTTCATAATTTCTAAACATTAGGGGGGAACTTTAAACTTTAAGGGGGAGTTTTAAAATCGGCGTAAACCTTAGGGGGAAGGGCGTATTTAACCCATTAATAAAATAACACATTATAATTCAAGCAAAACACATAACAGTTTATCAATTTAAAATAATTATTTGCCTCAATTTGTCTAATTACACTCAATTTAACAATTTCTAGAAAAAATCGAACCTTAAGCTCGACACGAGGAGGCACAAAGGGAGGCACTTGGTTGGCATGGTGGGTGGCACAACGCTAGCATGGTGGGAGCCACGACGCTAGCACAATGGGAGGCATACTACTTGAGTTTGGGAGGGAATGGGTTAAGGAACTAAGGGGGAAAGTGTTTTGTTCATTTATTTTTCCCTCACCTACGATTGGCTGTCACATGTAATTTTTTTTTGCCATATCTGTGACTGACAGTCATAGGGGGGATTTCAGTTAAATCTTATCCGCAACTACCAGTCATGAGTAGGTATAGTTTGGTACTTAGTTTTCAAAAGTGTATAGTTTGTTATTTGATGGGGTAAATATTTTAAAAAAATTTGAGAAAGTTAAGTAGATTGAGTATCCAACTTCAACTAAGTCATGATGGAAGTGATGACCTTAACTAAATCATCGACTCCGGGGGAGTTTGGGCGATCATTCTAGTGTTATTGGCCTAAATCGGCGCCAAGTCCCTAACATATCTCATTTATTATGTATGATAGAACAACCTGATTAATACTAATCGAGAGATCCATCAGTTAGGCTACAATAATTTTAAGCTAGATAAACACCTCCAATCTATGGAAAACAAAATATGGAAATAAACTGCACATAGCGCGGAGATACTTATGATAATAAATGAATCTACAATGCGAGATAAGAGAGAAGAGGTTAAAATATACATAGTAGGGGTAAACAAAATACTCATTTAGATCTAAAACCTACATTGAATCAACCAATTTGGAAGGATCCGAGTAGGATATTTAATATTAGAGTAAGTTTGGTATAAAAAAAATAGTGAAACCAATTAATTCAGTTTCACATCTGGTTCCAACAATAGTGTACCTGTATTGGAACTGAAACAAAATATATATGCAAACATTAATATGTTATACATAATATTTTATTAATTACTTAATTTTTTGTTAGTTTTCTATTATTATTATGAAGTATATAATTAAAAATAAATTTATAAAAACAGTAGTATATATTTAAAAAAATATTAATTTCAGTCGAGTTCAACTGGATACCCTAAACCCGTTAGTAGTAACATGATTCTAGGAGGTTCATTTACACTACTAGTTGAATTGAGTCTAAGTGCGAAAATTAGAAATCAATTTATATTATTAATAAGTTATGAAAACACATAAATTTATAAGTATCTCACCCCTAATGCATAGTGTATGTTGAATATTTAAAATGTTATTTTTTTTGTTTGAAGTATTTTCAAATGATTTTCCCTCCAAAGTACTTCAATTTAAGAAAGAATTATAACATTTTACTTTCTAATCTCTTTAGTCTTTACCCTCTTTATTTTATTATGAATATGAATCAATCCAAACATACCATTCCTTCATTGCGGAAATTAGATAAAAAGGTAAATATGACATTGTCCCTAATGTTTGGACATATTTTCAATTTCTCCTCTAAAGTTTAAGGGAGATTCTATTTGTAGACCATCAATTACTTTATACAGACCACTTTTGTTGAAAGACTAAAATGCCCTAATAACTTTTTACATATTTGTCCTTACTAATTTTAAGGAAATTAATTATCAAATCGACCTCATATTTTCGTAGTTACTAAATTGACCCCATATTATCGAAATGGTGAAAATTTATGATTCTAGCAAATTTTGAACCCTAGACCTCTTACATACTAACTAAAAGTTTTACCACTATACTAGTAATTCCAATTGATTTCTTATATACTTCAAATATAGTTATCGAAGCAATTCTAATATTATTACATTAAACACCTCATGTTTATTTATTGATGCTCTTTAGTAATTAACATTTGTTCAACGTTGTTTGTTTAATTATAGTTTTAATTTAATTATGTATCTACTGTTTAATTTTTTAAAATGGTTGAAAAATAAGTTATTTTCTAAATTTAGTATTTATAGACTACCAGAATATTCATTTTGAAAAAATTGTTTTCGAAATCTCTAAAAACAATCAGAAAGATTATAGTATTTAGATAATTTAATTAGAACTCTAACAACATATATGGTGTTAAGTTTCAATTTTCTTATCGATTATAAAATTTATTCAAAGTAGTGTTGGTAATTTTTGACAATTTTTATAAATTTGACCAAATTTTATGGTTGATGGGAAAATTGAAACTTAATAGCATATGTGTTAGAGTTCTAATTTAATTATCTACATATTACAATCTTTCTGATTTTTTTAGGGATGGTTGAAAAAATATTTTCAAAATGAGTATTCTGTTAGTCTATAAATACTAAATTTAGAAAATTACATATTTTTCAATCATTTAAAAAAATTGATTAGTAGATACATAATTAAATTAAAACTATAATTAAACAAACAACGTTGAACAAATGTTAATTACTAAAGAGCATCAATAAATAAACATGAGGTGTTTAATATAATAATATTAGAATTGCTTCGATAACTCACCACAGTTAACGTTATTTATGTCGTAATTCGATTATTTACCTACGGTATTTTTTTGATTAGAAATATATTTAATATTTTAACCTAACATCATTTGTTCTATAATTTGACCAAAATAATTAAATGCATTAGGTGAGAAATTTAATTATATACTTACTCAAAAAAATAAAACAAATTACAGTGCGTAGAAAATTTAATTATGAATTAAATGACACTAACTATGCGTTCATTTTTTACTTTTAGACTGACCGTATAATACGATACGTAAAAGAATTATATATATATGTATATATACCTAGTAAAATCACTGTGCATACAATGATTTTACCCACAGTAGCGCTTATATACAGATTTCTAAATATTGTATACTTACTTTCAAATTTATTTTGCACATTGGTTACTTATTGAAAAAAATCGAGTAAATTGTAATATTTAAAAATGATTGAAATGGTTAAATTGTGACATTTTTGAAAGTTTTTTTTTTTGTTATTTTTGCAATTTTCGTAACTAATTCTATTAAATTTGGATGAAAAAGTTGACGGAGTGGACAAACTTTTACTTTGACCAAATATAAGAGAAGAAATTTTTACGATTTAAACTGTAGGGACAAACTGAAAATCTTTCTAAATATTAGGGCAAATGTGATATTTTACATTAAATTCGAATTTTCTCATTTTCATTTCATTTGAGCAAACAGATCAGCAGCAATAGATATCCCCATACACGGTCGGCGGTATTAACTTTTTGGAATCTGTCATCACAAATTAAGAAGAACATTGGCCACGTTTCCTACCGCAGGCGGGACCACACACCCTCTCTCTCTTGCCCGCTCGACAGTGTGGTCCGGTCAGTGCAACAGCGGAGCGCATGGGGAACTCGTCCAAGGACGATTCCGGAGGCTCTGACGGCGATAATTCTAGTGGCGGCGATCCCCCCGTCCGCCTCTTCTCCGAAGGTGACAAGGTCCTTGCCTACCACGGGCCTCGTATCTACGAAGCCAAGGCAAGTTTTTCGTTTTATCTGTCTCACTTTCCCTTCAATCTTGCGGATGTTTACTTCTCCGCCAACTGCTTCCAGTGCTACATCACTGCATTGCCCAGATTACCGATACATTCTGGTTAGATTACCTTTATGTTACTTATGTTTGCTTCTTCAGCGGTTCGAGTTCGTAGAAATTCCAACTACGTTTACTATTTCTGCTATCTCCTCTAGGTTTAGTTTCTTTGCTCAGCAAGCAGATTAGGAATTTGAATTAGAAAACGAACATAAGTAGATTCTGTCTCTACGTAGTCATTGATAGAGTGAAGTGGCGTTCTCCAAGTGCTTGAGTGGGATTGCACCTTGGTTCCTTTGGTTGCACAATTTTAAAGAGTTTGCAAAATGAAATATGGATTCAGACTATAGCCAAAAGTTATTAATTAGAAGCATTATCGGCAGCATGATATAGTAATATATCACTTCTTATGGAGGTGCTCCGAGGACCTGGTCTGGTGGAGTGTTTCATGCCTTACGTCCAAGTTGTTATCTACTTGGATAGTCCAGTGAATGGTTATATTTCATAGCCGTTTATTCGTAGCTGAATGAAATTTACAATACTATGTCGTTCTTGGTTTAATATGCAGTTAATTAATTGACAATGCCTGCAATTGGGTTTGATGGAGTTGAATGGATGCTAGTTCATCGATTGCATTCTGGATAATGCTGGTGAAGTTAGATCGCAATACGATAGAAAGACAACAAACTGCATTTGTAGCTAGAATTTAAATTGATTTAGTGACACTAAATGCCATTAATGATATGTATGACTTTTAATCAAGGGAAACTTCTTACTTTGTCCTAGCTTTTGTAGCCTTAAGCATAGATATTCATGCTACCAAGAGATTTGTAGCAACTTCACCAAATGCTCTAACAGGTTTCTTTGCAGTTTAAGTAACCCAATTAAATGTAGCTCTAAACTTGTTAAAGTAAACTCAATTAGTGTACTTAGTTCTTCATTTCCAGTTGATCTTTTTGACTATAAGTTAGAGAATCTTGATTAAAGGTCTTCATGTGATTTTTTTCCAGCTTGCCATGGTGACTCTGGGATTGAGTTCACTATTATATATTTACTGTGTATAGTTGAGAGGGAAATATCAAGATTCTCCATTTGTTTTGTTCTTTCCAGGTCTATATATGTCACTTCTATTCAGGATTGTTAAGATCTAAGAATGTTTGGCTGATTCTTAGTATTTCGACTGTATTTCATTATTATCTGTTAATAATCAGTGTGATGGATTGACTTGTTGATTATTTATATATCTTAGAGTAGCCTAGCTTGAGTAAGTTGACAAATATGATTTGGATTAGGCAATTACCAACTGATTGGTTGTTAAAATATTAGATAAGTTCTTTGTACTAAACATTAACCTCTTATGCATCAGCTGAAAAAGGATAAAGGCTTCAGTTTTTTATAAATGAAGTTGAACCATTTGTATATATAGAATGAATGGTGACCTGGGATCTGAGTAGATTTGTGATGCCATGTCCATGATATTTTGTGAATTGCACTGGCACTACTTTAACCAGTTTTAGATAGTCATATCTTTTAGGCCATGAGTTATACCTTGCGTAAATGTAATCATGTAAAGAGGAGAGGTGTCGCTCAAATTTGAGAAGGTAGTCATGAAGATAAGCTTGTGTATCCTTATATTTGGCTCATGCTATTGGGATTCATTACTTACATCTGATTTAACACTTCCGTTTTAGTACTCAAACAGGTAAGTATTCAACTTTCTTTCTTTTCTTGTTATTATTTAGTAAAATTTCATACTGTTTGTGTTCAACCCTGAAATATTTATGCATGTAGTCTTTAGCTGAAACAGTAATGCTTTTATAGTGTCTTTATATGATGCATAGTTTTTAATGGTCCACTTTTTCTTTTTCTTTCCGTCTAACTCTTTATAGTTTCTAATTCATATTTGTATTGTTTAATCAGGTTCAGAAGGTGGAGGTTAGAAATAAGGAATGGAGATACTTCGTTCACTACCTTGTAAGTTCAAGAGCGATTTTTCTTTAACTCAGCTATCAAGAGTTTAACTTTTGAATTTTGGTAGTCATGAAATCTGTTGTCCTGATTATATATTCACTACTGCCATGGTTTTCAGGGCTGGAACAAAAAGTGAGTAAACGTTGTCCTCCTTAGATGTCGTGTAAGATGTAAAAAGTAATGAAGCACTTACTCTCTCTCTCTCTCTCAATGTGCACGTGCAGTGTTGGATGTGCATTGCCCCAAAGTATATACATGCTTATACATATAGCAAAATTCCCATGCTCCATCCCTTTTCCTATTTAAAATTGAATTTGCATAATATGTTGTTTGAGTAGAGTATCATAGAACAGTGGCTATGACTAATTACTTGGTGGAAAAATTTAGATAACCCAACTGAGTTCAAATTTTGATCCCTGATGTTTGGATTTCTTCACTATGAAAAGGTAACACTGATTTTCTTAATATGTTGTAGAAACCAAATTTGAACTCTTAAATTATTACTTAAGTAGCGCATTGGAGGTGCGAAATTGCATCAAATTATTGTTATTTTTTGTCCTCCGGTTGATTTTATAATCCAACCAGAGCAAGAATGATGCTTCAAAGTCCAAAAATAGAAAACTGGTTTTACTTCCTCATTGATCTGTGATTTGCACAGCATTGTTCGTGGACTAATTAGCCTGTTGCATCAATAGTATGGAGCTTTTAATGGTCTTACGGACAGCTACATTGCACTGTAGCAGGTTCATGGCTATATTATGCAACTGTTGTCAGTGCACCTTTAGGGATTTTTTTCTTTCTTTCCGCTATGTGATTTTCTGCTGAATGTAAGGCAGTGCAGACATAGAGCAATAACAGTATTTACAATGTTAGTTTTAATCTTGATCAAGGTCAAGCATGATAATTTTTTTTATGAGAGCAATAGATTTAACATATGTGCAACTTACAGTTATTGCATATTGTCTAGGCAACAAACATCCAAATAATCTAGAGGAAATGAAGTCACTTTATTATTTGTTATTGGGTCTTTATTGGAAAAAATGATACATTGTATGATAGTTTATAGCCTCACTACAGTACTACTAGCCTCTTTCATATGCCAATTCAGGATTGCTACGTAAACCCAACTGAATGCATTATTAGTGTCTAATACTCTGCCTTTTTTATGGATTACCTTGACGTTTTGGTTATTTTGGACTGAAAAACACTGAAAATAATCCTCAAATTATTTTGTTTGTTAACTCCTCCCAAATATTCTCTACTCAAGGCCAGCCCTTGGGACTCGATATCAGTAAATTCAAGAAGATGTCTTTTAATTACTAGGAAAAACCTCAACATACAAGCTAGCTTTTGCATACTAGACAAGCAAGAGCAAGACATTGAGCTAGGTTTATCCAGCCCCAAGTTTAGTGTCCCTTAGGTAAATGTTTTGGAATGAATTTTGTATTGGAGTTTAATCCTTCAAATTGGTGACAAAATGGTCGGAGGTAGTTCCATCCAAAAAGGCATGACAATTTAGGTAGCAACAATGCATTATGTAAAGTTTAGGTAGCAGTGCTAATTCGGCATAGAAGTTGTAATTACTAAATAGTGTAATTACTGATGGTAGTAAACCATTTTGTTAGTTTGCTATAATTAAAAGCTTGGTATACTAAAACCTTTCTAAAACTTATCATCTCTACATTTTACATCTTGTTAACAGTTGGGATGAATGGGTAGGTCCAGACCGTTTATTAAAACACACAGAAGAGAATATAATGAAGCAGCAAGCCCTTGAGAAGAAGCAGGGCGTGGATAAGAACCCAAAGACTGGACGTCCAGCCCAACCCAAGCCGAAAGTTTCTTCTGGTTAGATTTTATTATTATTTTAAGTTATTTATTTCCCTTTAGTTTAAAGGAGCATCTGCGATGGCATATTTGTAGCATTGTTGATCTCTTGCCTTCTTTGGTTCATTTTATGTATTGTACTTTTGGAACATATATGTTTATGCAATTAGATAGGAACATAGTTTATGAGCGTTATTTAGAGGCCATGCTATGCATAGTGCGCTTCTCCTTGTATAAGATTTGTCCTTTCCCTCCATCTCCATAGTAGAACTCTTTGTTTTCTGCATATAATTCAGTCTGAGCTCTTAGAAGTTCTAAGATAGAGCAAGCGTACTTGGACTCCTTAAGGTGCTGTTGATTGCTGTGCCAGTATTCTTTCTAACAGTTTTTTTACTTTCCAAAAGTTGCTGCTTATCTTTTTTTTTCCCCTCTAAAGGAAAAGCAAAAAATGTAATTTTTAAGGTGCATTTTAGATGAATTACTCTCATAATATCACCGTCTTATGGTGCATGCAGAATCATAAATTTGGCGGTCCACATTAGAGGGCAAATAATTTCAAAACTTCCTTGTTGTAGATCTTTCCTCTCGCTAAGCTGTGAAGTGACGGTAGTCTAGTCGTATTGCATGGAAAAGCTTCATTTGTGGTGGTTGACTGAATTATTGCTATTGCTGTAACTGTATATCGACAGTTGCCAGCTTGACTGATAACTGTAGAGTTGACTTGGGGCATAAGGGATAGATATTTTTCTTTCCATTATTGGGCAAAAGTTTTACTTCTTGAAGTTAAATTACTGGATTTGTTCTGGATTTCAGAATAAACACAAATGATATGGCTATTTTGGTCTTAAAATGCACACTTGTATGTGTTTACATAGAACTATTCTACTAGAATGAACTTTCTTGAGGTATTAGATGTAGCCAAATTTTGCACTAAGTACTCTGTTTTTTAAAGTACTTATCTTGTTACATTCCTGTTTATTCCATATATTAAACGTTACCTTTTTGGATCTTATAGATGCTAAACTGGAAAAGGAGGATGTCAAGAGCATTGGTATCTTCTTACTTGTAGTATAATTATGTTGCCTTCGTTTTCAGGTTGCATTAGTCTAAATTGCTACCATTGCTCCGTCTTTGTTCATATTTTAGGTTTCCTGTTGATTAGTATGGAAAACCGAGCTTCAAGCTCTGCCAAAGAGTGAATATTTTAGATTATATTTCATCCTTCTTCTCCTTCCAGGATTACTGCACTGTTTGACTCTAATTATATTAGTTACTAACTTTGTGTACATTGATAACTATCT
This sequence comes from Chamaenerion angustifolium, assembly GCA_946814005.1. Taxonomy (NCBI): domain Eukaryota; kingdom Viridiplantae; phylum Streptophyta; class Magnoliopsida; order Myrtales; family Onagraceae; genus Chamaenerion; species Chamaenerion angustifolium. The sequence continues at coordinate 23,119,157 of OX328272.1, forward strand.
GCCCCATGCTTAACCCTATTAATGCATCAAGCAATCAATATACTGAAGTATTTTTCTTAAATACATCTCGTATTATTCTGATGGGATACTCATTTAATTTCATCCTAAATATGTCCCTCTTCGTGCTTGGCATCCACTATTCTCCTTGTAAATCCTTTTGCTCCCACCAACTTTAGTGTGCATGCTCATTTGGTTATCAAGTTTGCATTGACGCTAGATAATGGCTAAACTATATGGATCATGTTGGAAGGTGATTTCTTACGGGTTTTAGTTCTTTACCAGTTATATCCATCTCCATTACTGTGTTAGTGTTTAAAGCTGAATCCAAATTAGCCTGCTGCTTTTTACCTGTTATTGTCTTGCTCTCAGAGACGTTGCAGAATGTAATGATTAATATTTGTCTTTTTTGGCAGCAACCAAAGGGAGGAAGCGAAAGAATGACTCTACTAATGAGGTCTGGTTTGTTTCTCTATTAGTGAAGGTGTAATGGTCAAATTTCTTTTTCCCAAGATTTGCTCAATTTTTTAAATCACATGATAAATTTTTAAGTATACCCAAACAAATTCTCTCTCTCTCTCTCTCCTATTGCTGCAAATCAAAAAATCACTTGTGTTAACTGTTGTAATGTCTATGTTAGTATTCACATTGCTTCAATGTTACTGTGCCCCCTTCAATCTCTTGGACTGTTTTTGGATAGAGGAACGAAACTGCATTTAACGGAATAGAGTCAAAGAACAACAATCTCATAGAAAGTTGCTTTAAGCTTGTATGTTTTTGGTATAGTGGAGAATTTGGATGGGAGTAAAATGCCTTCCTGTACATGGTAGATTCTTTTGTGTGTCCATGTACCTTGTACATCTTTGTTTCTTCTCCTATTCTGTAAATCCTCCACTTCTTAGTGCCTACTAATGATACTAACTTTATCATTTAAAGAAAAAAGTAATTTATAGATCTTCCACTAGCTGAAAAGAAACTACCAGGAAAATAATTGAACAAACTTCCTTTAAAGAATTTCATTGTATGCAGTTCTCTTTCACATCCAGGACGTTGGCACATCTCATTACTCTGAGGATGATAAATAGTAACTGATGTTTATTTTCCTTTTTGACCCAACATGTGCCCCCTACATATGCATTTGAGTGTACACATTTTTCCTTGTATAGGTACATTGTATAGACAGCTACTCATTCCTGCCACTCTGTTTCCGATGATACTGGTTCAGGGAGTAGGCATTAACTTATATGCATCATTAAAAAAGAGTCCGTTGCGGATTAGGATGCATGTGATAATAGTAGATACCGGACTTCTGTTTCGATAGTGGATTTGTAAGCTGAAATTACTTGCGAGAAACAAATGACCTTTTTTGTATCTTTTTAATCATAAACATGCCTATAGGCAAACATCAAAAATTTCATAGCTAGTAGAAAAAATGATTCTCGGTACAGCTTTCCCCAAAGATTCTGAGTTAGTTTTTGTGCTTTTGCACTTGCAGAAGGATAATGTGGCAGCAGAGAAGCTTGTCAAGCTTCAAATCCCATCAACACTGAGGAAGCAGCTTGTTGATGATTGGGAATTTATCACTCACCGGGACAAGGTATGTGTTTGTGGGGGAATATATCTCATATTATCCTCTGTTGAAGTTAGATTTCCTAGCCTTTGATGCTTGGAATTGAACAATGCAAGATATGATAGTAATGTGAAAATCACCTAAATGAGCTTTATGCATCCGTATATTGTTGAATAAGCTCTAGCATAAGCAAATACCTTAGTCCACATGTCTCTATCCGTACTAATCTTTCCTTGACCTTCTGAACTTAATAATCCCACATCCTGATTCCTGTCTGATGACTCCATTATCCATAGAACATGGTCTGTAAATGTTGCTTCTGTTGTCATATTGAGCACTTCTTCATGATTTTAAGACAATAAAAGATGCTGCAATTGATGCGAATCCTGGGTCTTGTTGCTAGAAACTAAAAAGTACATTCATCTTTACAGTCTTCACAACTGAGTCACCTAATTTATTCAGTGATAACATATGAATTAACATTTCAAAAGAAAAGGTACATTCATCTTCGTATGGCTCCTCACCTGCATGTTATTCATTCAATTTCAGACCATTTAATTCTGTTGTTTCTTTAAGAACAAGAACTGTTTATTCCTCTATGCGGCACTTGTATCCTTAGGTATGGTATAACTGGATACTCTGTTGACTCAATAGGGGTGGGTGGGGTACCTATTCTTTCAGCCGTCTGTCAACTTTTAATCAAATGAACCTCTTGGAATTTTGCAAGTAGATATATGGGTGATTTATTAAAACTGCATTTCTTTTGCAGCTTGTGAAATTACCTCGATCGCCAACCGTGGATGATATTTTGACAAATTACCTTGAGCATAAGTCCAAGAAGGATGGCATGTAAGTGCCTCCACATTTATTTTGCCTTGTATTAAGGAACTCTTGTCACTTTCCGAATAACTTTGTTCCTCGAGGCTTGAAGTAATTTTAGTCGACAAGAAGGTGCTCTGTATTAGCAGGAGATAAAAGTTGTCTGTTCTTGTTTTGGATTCTGTGGTGGGTGATATACAGGAGAAATGATTCTGTGGGTGAAGTGTTAAAAGGACTTCGGTGCTACTTTGACAAAGCATTGCCTGTGATGCTCTTATACAAAAAGGAGAGACCACAGTATAAGGAATCAGTTATAGCCACTCAGTCTCCCTCAACTATCTATGGTGCTGAGCATCTCCTACGCTTGTTTGGTATGTATGCTTATTCAGTATGATTCCTGAGGTGGTGTGCTAATATTAACACAAGAGTATTGTAGACCATTGTACATAGAGACAATGGTGGTCTTACCTCTCAACTCAAGTAGCCATACTCTAGATTAGAAACCAAACCAAACCAAAGCAGGCCAGGAGCAAGAAAGTGTATATAGAAATAAATATTTATCACGCGTAGCCCTGAATTTTGTTTAGTTATGTGTTTACTTTTGTTTGTTTCAGTTAAATTGCCTGAGTTGTTGTCACAAGTCAAGATTGAGGAAGAAACACTGACCCGATTGCAGCAAAAGCTGGTTGATTTTCTCAAGTATATAACTTCTCCATCCTCATTTCACATTGCGTTTATTTCTTCATCCGATCAATTTAAGATTGTTTTGTTTAATCGTCTGCAGGTTTCTGCAAAAGAATCAAAGTACATTCTTTGTTTCTGCATATGAAGGATCCGACGTGAAAGGAAAGCTAAAGACGGCTGACTAACAGTTGAACTCTCATTGGTTTGTTGTTTGTTTGTAACATTAGCGATTCATTCTCTTTTTTTGTGTGTGGGAGAATTAGGCAAAGACGTTGTCGCTCTGTGCTTGTGCAAAACCAGAATTATTGCTCCTGTTGTTGTATGGATAGGAGGATACTTGTCGACTCAATTACAAGCTGTTCATGATGAGCGAAAGTGATCTACATTGTGTATAACATTTTAATTGATAAGTAAAATTCATATAAAATACAAATACAAACATATACATATATGTATATTTATGAAGTGCAAGTTGATTACAGATAAATTCTTTAATATATTAAATGAAGAAACTTAATTATAATAATAATAACTGTCGCTTGGATCTTAATTATACAATATATTTCTAGCATCAGAAATATTTACTAATGGATACATTTTTTTTTAATTTATTTAAATCAAACAAATAGGAACATATTAATTTCACTACCTAAAAGATACACTTATTAAAATCTATGTATTAAATTTTTTTATTATTTATTATATTCATGTTATTTTATTTAAAAAAACAAACATAAAACTTATGTTTAACATCTAAATTTTTATTTTATTATTCCATTCTTTCGGTTTTAACAATTAGAAATAAAAGCATAGTTGTATATTTTAATTCTTAGCTAAGTACATACTACAATCTCTTATATATATATATATATATATATATATATATTTAAAATTGCCTATTTTTTTTTTTGAGTTTTATGTATTTTTAACACTTGAGTTTTTTTTTATCTTCGTTTTCTTTTTTCTATTTTTTTAAATTTATTAATCTAAACTAAATTAGTCACATTGACATAGAATTATATTATATACAATTTATATATCGCAATTTTTGGTTTATTATTGTCAAATTTCTTTAAAAAAAATATATAAAGTCGTTATTAATTATTGTTTTTCTTTAAAGTTTGTAAAAGTTTCCAAAGTAAACTGTTTTTAGGGTGCAAAGTGTGCTTTCTTCTATTATTTGGAGACAGTTTAATTTAACAAAATTGTGATTTAAACGGTTTTTGAAAGTGTATAAGTAGCTTTTGATTATTATTAGAGTTCTATGTGGAGTTGAGATACCGGTGACATGAATGTAATTTATTAATAATAAAGAACTGAATCGCGCTTTGCGCAAAGTATAAAAACTATTTGAGTCGTCGTTATATAAATTTAGTCTAATATGAAGATTAAATTATTATATTAATTAGCAAAAATAAATGAAATTACTTTAATCATATTATTATATTGATATGATTAACCATAAATACATAAATGAAAATATAACATGTGTATTTATATATTTAATTTTATAAAATATAATATTATTGTATTATAATTGTTTTTCCTGAAATTTTTCCTCAACAAACTTGATTGTGTACAAATTTAGGGATGTCAAATATGATAAAAATAAATATCAAGGTACATCTTATTGATGTTTTTATTATAAAAATGTTAAAATTAGAATTTACATAATATAAATTCAAACATTTTAATATTGATATAAAAATATATTGAGATACCTCAAATTATTTGTGAGATACTTATATATTATTTTTATTGACTAAAATACAGACTTATTACGATGTATTTTAATTTTATTGTTTTGGTTATTTATTAACTTGATATATATTTTGTTAAAACTTTTGTTTAACATTTGATTTCTTTCTACCCTTTTTCTATTTTAATTTTTTAAAATCAAATAAATAGTTATATATTTTAATTCTTGAGGAAATGATATATACATTACTATCTATTTAGTTTAGTTTTTAATTAATTTAAGTACTATTATTTAAAAAATTTCTCATTCTAAATTTTATGTACCTTTAACACTTAGCTCATTTTTTAAGTTAATTAAACTAAACTGTAATTATTAATTAGTTGTATTGACTTAAATATATAATAAATACAATTTGTAGTGATTTCATTCTTATTTATTTATTTATATATTTCACTCTTAAGTTTTGTGTAATTTTTCAAAGTAAATTGTTAGGTGCAAAGCTTACAATTTACTATTGTTTGAATGAAAAATTTAATTTGACATACTTATAAATGAAACGGTTTTTGAAAGTGAATATGAAGTTTTTAAATTAATTTTAGAGTGCTATGTGGATGTAATAGAATGATAATATGAATTTCATTTTTATTTTGACATGGATCAATCAAATTAAATTATTTTAACATTATGATAGTGAACATTTTGTACAAATGATAGACACCGAAGAGGATGATTAGAGAAGGAACGGAATATCGAAGGAAATGCAATTCGTTTTCATTGTAAGAGATGATGATTCGGTTACAGGCTACTCCATAATAAGGAGGTGGCGCACCAAATCTCTAGGCTAACGGTTTGTACTCCACCAATAGGATTGCATTTACTGGATTCTTCTACTACGACTTATTCAACTAAGGAACCCTACTTATTGGGCTGGCCTAAGCTTGGGCTAGTGCCATCCTCTAAGGCCTAGATTGGGCTGTAACAATACTCCCCCCTTTAGGAACCTTGTCCAAAAGGTGAAAGTCAGGGAAAACGTGCTTGCAATTAATCAGAGTACTCCCATGTAGCATCAGAAGGTGAGGAGGCCTCCCAGTGAACTAGCACTTGTTGAACCATACGACCGCGACGTCTCCTCGTTCGAGAATCCAGGATTGCCATTGGTGTGATCCTCTCGATTGGTTCAGCATCAGGTGGTAAGGGAATGGAAGCGGCGTTGTCACCCCAAGCTCTTTTGAGAAGAGAAACGTGAAACACCACGTGAAACACCACGTGAAACACCACGTGAAACACCGGGTGAATGTTGCAGCTTAGTGGCAGCTCCAGCTTATACGCAACTGGTCCCAACTTCTGCACAATCTGGAACGGGCCGAAGTATTTGGGCAGTAACTTGTGGTTATGGTGCGGCTTGAGGGATGCACGTTTGTAAGGGTGCAGCTTAAGATAAACGTAGTTGCCTATGTCAAAGTTGCGATCTGAACGATTCTTGTCAGCTTGCTGCTTCATGTGATTCCGGGAACGATCAATATGGAACTTTAGTAGGCGAATAGAAGATTCTCGGTAGCGTAATAGTAGGTCAGCTGCTTGGACCGGTGAGTCGCGGGGAACATACGGAACGTGCAGGGGAGCCGGATATCCGTATAAAGTTTGGAAGGGTGTGGTTTTGATCGTTGAATGGGGTGATGTGTTGTACCACCATTCAGCCAACGGTAACCAATGTGCCCATGAAGATGGTTGATCGCTCGTCATGCATCGCAGATAGGTTTCCAAGCAGCGGTTGACAACCTCGGTTTGGCCATCCGTCTGTGGGTGATAACCATACGACAGCTTCAATTCGAATCCTTGGTATGAGAACAGGTGTGTCCAGAAGTTACTAATGAACACCGGGTCGCGATCGCTTACAATGGTCTTGGGCAACCCGTGCAAGCAGTAAATATTATCAAGGAATAGTTGAGCCACCGAAGCTGCAGTGTAAGGATGAGCCATGCCGATGAAATGAGCATATTTCGTAAGACGATCTACCACCACCATTATCATATCCTTGCCACGGGATTTGGGAAGACCTCCTATGAAATCTATTGAAATGTCGGTGAAAATACCGGTAGGCGTCGGCAATGGTTGTAACAGACCAGGTGTTTTGACAGTTTCGAATATACTGCTGAATGTCTCGCTTCACCCCTTTCCAATAGGCCACGCCCAGAAGACGTTGTGTTGTAGCGTGGACGCCCGAATGACCCCCCATGGCGGAACTGTGCATCAATTCTAAGAGTTCCTTGCGCAAGCCACTGTCAAGACCAACAACGATTTTCCCTTTTCTCCACAACGTTTCATTCCACTGCTGGAGTGTCCCAATGAGAAGCATAGTGCTGGCGTCCAACTTCCAGCTATCCCGAATACGGTCCAGCAATGCAGGGGGCATGCAAGAAATAGTGATCGTGGCTAGTTGAGCTGATTCGGATAACCGAGAGAGAGCATCAACGACGACATTTTCTTTCCCCGCCTTGTACACTATTTCGTAATCGAATCCAAGGAGCTTAGTCAGCCAAGTGTGTTGTAGAGGCGTTGAAATCTTCTGTTCTAACAGATGTTTTAAACTTTGCTGATTCGTGCGGTTGACAAAGTGACGAGCAATCAGGTAGCAATACCATTTCTTGACTGCGAACAATATAACGAGAAGCTCTTTCTCGTAAGCTGACAATCCTTGGTGTTTTAAGGACAAAGGCTTGCTGATATAAGCGATCGGGTGATTGTCTGATTAGTACTGCGCCTATGCCACCTGCAGATGCATCAGTTTCAACAATGAAGGTCTTTGTAAAGTCAGGCAGAGTAAGGACTGGAGCTTGCTGTAATGCTTGCTTGAGAGTGTTGAAGGCCATGTCCGCTGCAGGAGACCAGCGAAAGCTGTCACGTTTTAGCAGATCCTACAGAGGTTTGCTTAATGACCCGAATCCCTTGATGAAACGCCTGTTATACCCTGCGAGGCCGAGTAACCCGTACAGCTGTTTCAGGTTGCTAGGGGTTGGCCACGACGAAATGGCAATGATCTTGGACAGATCCGTAGACACACCCTGACCAGTCACAAAGTGTCCGAGATATTCGACTCCCGACCCTGCAAAGGAACACTTCGAACGTCGGGCAAATAGGGAATTGTCGCGCAGTGTCTGCAACACCGTGCGTAAATGGTCCCCGTGCCTGGTATGATCGGAACTGTAGACGAGAATGTCGTCAAAAAATACTAAGACGAAACGTCGAAGAAACGGCTTGAACACTGAATTCATAAGCTGTTGAAACGTAGCAGGGGCGTTCGTGAGGCCAAATGGCATCACCAAGAATTTAAAGTGTCCATCATGCGTACGTAACGTCGTTTTGTGGACGTCCGACTCCTTCATACGGATTTGATGGTAACCCGAACGAAGATCCAGCTTCGAGAAGACCGTGGTACCCTGTAATTCATCGAGCAATTCCTCGATCAAGGGTATCGAGAATTTGTTTTTGATAGTCGCCTCATTGAACCTTCTGTAGTCGACACATAAACGCCACGAACCGTCTTTCTTCTTGACGAGCACCACTGGAGCTGCAAAAGCACTGTTGCTCGGCTGAATGATCTTATTATGGAGCATTTCGGCAATCATTTTCTCTATTGCAGCTTTCTGGATTGTGGGGTATCTGTAGGATCGCACCGCAATGGGGTTCGTCCCCTGTTTTAAATCAATCCTATGGTCTAGGTGGCGTTGGGGTGGCAGTGTTTGTGGTTCCTCAAAAACATCAGCATATTCCGTGAGGAGGGTATGCAATCAGTCAACATTATCCTCAGTAATCTGCAGCAAGGGAGATGGGGCAGCCTCAGATGTGATGGAAATACTACATAGGTGGATGGTGGAAATGCTCGATCCTTTGTTCGAGAGAGAGATTAATCATCTTCGAGGGACTGGTTACTTCAATGGTCGGGTCTGGTTTACCATGCAATTCACATAGCTCGTCCCCATCATAAAACTTAAGATACAACTTCTTAAAGTTCATAAGCACATCCTCAAAGTGAGCTAACCACTGGGCACCCAAGATCAGATCATATGTCCCCAACAGAATCAAAAGAACATCAGTAGAATAATGGCGACCTTGTAAAAACCATGTGAATCCTTTAGAAACAGACTTACAGGGAACATTATTGCCGTTTGCCACTGTCACTTGTAGCTGCTGCAGTGGTACGCAGACACAGCCGAGCTTCGTCGCCGTGTGCAGGTCCAGAAAGTTGTGTTCTTCCACTGTCGATGAGGATTTGTAGTCTTCGATTCCCCACCTAACCTTCAACACGTATAAGAGAACCACCCAAGGAACCAGTCATAGCATGGAGAGAAATCAATGGTTGTTCCTCAACCGTGATGTCTGGTGCAAGTTCAGCCTCTGTGCAGGTAGTGACCTCTTCATCCTCAATCTCCAGCATAAACAAATGGTGTCGCTTGCATTTGTAACCTGCTGTGTACTTTTCGTCGCAACCGAAGCATAGTCCCTTAGCTCGTTTTTCATCGATTTCTTTGCTTGTCAGGATCTTACTCCCGCGTGGATTGGGTTGACACCATGGAGGTGCGTTGGAGGCGCCAATGGGTGGAGGTTTGGCTGTATCAGGGTTGGGAGGGAAACGGGGTCGACTAACAGATGTTTTATCTGTCACAGCCCCAAGCATAGACTCGTGGAGCTTTGCCAAAGAAAACGCATCATAAACTGTCCTTGGTTGCACCATTCAGACCGGAGCTTTCAGTTCCATTTTTAAACCCCCAGAAAGTGGCTCAACTCCTGCCTCTCTGTCATCGGATCTACGAGTTGGACCCGGTGAAACAGGGTGGTGAAAGAGCGGTAGTACTCACTTGAAGACCCCGACTTCTTGAGGTTCTTTAAATCGAGAATCGGATCATCAAACGGGCTAAGACCAAACCTCGAGTTAACAGCAACCGAGTATTCGTCCCACGAGACCTTCGCCCCTTGCAGGTCCTTCATCTTCATGAACGACTGGTGCCATAACAGAGCGTCTCCATCAAGATGGATTATTGCCAAGTCGACCTTGAGCTCGTCAGGAACGGCGTCAACCTTGAAGTAGTGAATGCAGCGGTAGAGCCAACCTATCACGTCGTCCCCGTTAAACTTTGGGAAGTCCAGTTTACCGATGCGGAAGGAACGTGAAGCGAGCATCGATGTTGTGGGCGTTCGTTCGGACGATGCACTGTCACCGTTATTACCCTGCATGATACCTTTTTGATGTGGGAACTCCAAATGTTTGAGAAGTCCGTTCATCGTGGCTTTGATTTCCTCCATCGATGATGCTTGTCCGTCGATTAGTTGCCGGAGTTCCATCAAAGTCTTGTCATTCTGTTGCCATCTGGTTTCGGCAGCCATGAAGAAGGTGAGTAGCTTGGAACAGAGAAAAAAAAGGTGACAGAAGCAAACGCAGAGGGTAGGTGGTGGGTGGCTTTGATACCACAGATAGACACCGAAGAGGATGATTAGAGAAGGAACGGAATATCGAAGGAAATGCAATTCGTTTTCATTGTAAGAGATGATGATTCGTTTACAGGCTACTCCATAATAAGGAGGCGACACACCAAATCTCTAGGCTAACGGTTTGTACTCCACCATTAGGATTGCATCTACAGAATTCTTCTACTACGACTTATTCAACTAAGGAACCCTACTTATTGGGCTGGCCTAAGCTTGGGCTAGTGCCATCCTCTAAGGCCTGGATTGGGCCGTAACAACAAAGCTTACTTGTCAAAACTGTACGATAACTAGTCAAATTAATATATATATATATATATATAGAGAGAGAGAAGATTCCATAATTTGAGAAGTAATATAATTAATATAAAAATGTTAAGTAATATTTTTAGCTAATTTAATATTTTTATTACGTCTAGCATTATTGTATATTATAAACATTGTTATCAGAATCGGACCGACCATCGAACTGGCAAGGAAGCTGTTTCACGGTTCGACCGGTCCAACCCGGTCTAACCCGGTTCAGTGTGCGATTCACTGTTCACAAGGGGAAAAAATTGAAAACTTAAAATACATACATAGTATCAAACACAAACATAATTACCTCAAACTACATAGTCTCACACAGACACAAACTACATAGTTTGAATATCAAACACACATTACTCTCAATTCTCAAACACAATAGTAGTGAACCGGTTTAACCAATTGGGTTAAGCCGATTGGTTTGTGCAGAAAAAAAAACTGGAACCCCCAAAAAAAAATCGTCCGAAAAAACCGAAAACCAAAAATAATTCAGCTAAAAAGCAATCGGAAACCGTCTGGTTCAACTCGGTTCAAACACTATTCATTTGTAAAACGGTCTTTTAATTGAACTAAACTGGACAGGGGTCCGGTTTCCGGTCGGACCGCTGGTCCGGTTTTGATAACTATGATTATGAAAATGATTTATTTTAGGGTTAAATATCTATTTGCTCGTTGCTTTATGGGTATGGATAATTTATTAATACTTTTAAAAAATATAAAATTGATAGCTAACTATACATAAAGCTATAATTTACTAGTTAGTCCTTGCAGATTTTTAACTTAAAAAATTGGTTAGCCCCTACCGATTTCTAAGTTTTATTCGGTAAGTGCAAATCGATTATTAGAGGAGAAATTAACAACAGCGTGACACTTCCACCATATTTCTATCGAGTTTTGTGAATTTCCACTTCAAATTGAAATATTTAAATCAATGATATCATGAAAATTATGGATAACTTCTTAAAGAAACATGAATCATCTTAATTAAACGATATTAAGTGGTTTGACAAAAATGATTTCAAACATAAAAATAGTGATTTCAAATATGTAAATACTGTTAGGACATTTTGACATTTTAACAAATTTGGTATAAATCGAATCTCCCTTTTGTTTATTATATTTTTGTGTGCTAACAATTGGTTTGAACCATAGTTATCAGAACCAGACCGGCTATCGAAACGACGAGGGGGCCGGTTTACGGTTCGTCCGGTTCAATCCGGTCTAACCCGGTTCAGTGTGCGATTCACTGTTCACAAGGGGAAAAAATTTGAAAACTTAAAATACATACATACTCTCAAACACAAACATAATTACCTCAAACTACATAGTCTCACACACAAACAAACTACATAGTTTCAATATCAAACACACATTACTCTCAATTCTCAAACACAATACATAGTAGTGAACCGGTTTAACCAATTGATTTGTGCATAACCAAAAACCGGAAACCCCCAAAAAACAAAACCGACCGAAAAAACCGAAAACCCCAAAAAGCTAAAAAGTGACCTGGAAACCGATCGGTTTTTTAAAAACCGACCGATTTTCTAAAAACTGACCGGTTTTCTAAAAACCGCCTGGTTCATCCCGATCCAAACACTTTTCATTTGTAAACGGTCTTTTAACTGAACCAAACCTTACAGGGGTCCGGTTCCCGTTCAGATCCGGTCGGACCACCGGTCCGGTCCGGTTCTGATAACTATGGTTTGAACTTTTGAAAAAGTTGAAACTTTTAATTGAATTTTGTAAAAAAAAAAACTCTTTGCTAATTGGAATTCGTGAAAGTTTACCATTTGCTAACTCATTTGGTACATGTTGGGTATTGATAGTGACAACCCAATAAGGAAAAGGCCCCAGAGGCCCAATTACCATGGAGGGGGTGAACCCAGGTTATTCGAACCGGACCGGCCCATGTTAAAGTCGATCTGGCCCTCGATAGAGTAGCCCAAAGTCGAGCCCAAGCTAAGATGGACGCCAAAGGCTCCATCGCTGGTCGCCATTCATCACCAAGTCGCGAACTCCTACTGCTCGCTATAGGAGTGCTCGCCCTGAAGAGAGCCCTACCTCTCTCCTCTGGTGCCACTAACCATTCCTAAATATATGGCCACGATATCCCGCATATCTCAGGCACATATTCTCTAAAGATTACATATGGTAACTGCAATATTATGCCATAACCGTAATATCTGCTATCATAATCTTCACAAGCACAATATTTACTAAGATATAATGTTGCCTTATGCGGTTTGGTCTCCCTACTCTATAAATACTCTTGCTTTTCATTACATTGATTACGTTTTGATCTATATACACACATACTCATTTAAGCATCGGAGAGGGACCCAGAGACACCCGCTCTGTTGCGATCCCCTTCCTGCAGGTTCACCGGAGCTAAGGCGAGAGCACCTTTCATCCATCCCTTGGCATTCAATTCACTGCCAGATCAGCATTCAGGAAATCAAGATCCAACATTTGGCGCCGTTTGTGGGAACCGAATGATACAGCCATGCAAACTAGATCCAAAAGCAATCGTCGGAACCATACCAATGAGCAGTCCCCTGACAGCTCTGATTCCGCCGCCGCTTCGCCGCTCCACCAAGAACCTGCTAGCCAATTGATGAAGAGTGTGGTCGCCCTAGATGCGATCAAGCAACAGCCTGGAGAGTCACTGGCTGATTTCTATGGGCGTTTTCATCAAAACGTCACAGAGATAGATCGTCGAGTCTCAGACAGGGAGATTATTCGAGCCTTCTATCGGGGACTGGATGTGGCCAACAAGGCCTCGAGAAAGCTGCGCAACAGTTACCATGTGCAATAAATTTAAACGATGGAAGAGCTGGCAGCTAGGGCGAAAGGTTTCATAGACCTTGAAAGGGCGAACGCCGAGGCTAATTTCCTAACGACCTCGCTAAGGGTGGTTCCTGAGCCCCGACGCGATGGTAAAAAGGAAAAGAAGGATAAGAAGGGACGAGATAGCAAGCCCCGAGCAAAAAACCCAGGGCCTAGAAAACCAGAGGTCCCCGAGTATTTTACGCCCTTAAACAGGCAGATCTCGGCGGTACTAGTCGAAATGGAAAGAAGGTTTCTGGCAAGTCCACCAATGCCTCGAAGGAGTGGTCAGCCTATGGGGAAAGACACTGAGAGCTATTGCAGATATCAAAAGTGCAAGGGCCATAAGACTGATGATTGCCGTATTTTGAAGCGGGATATTGAGAAGTTGATACAAAGAGGGATGCTGAAAGATTTCGTGACATGACGAGACAGGAGTCGAACACCATCAAGGCTAAACCACTCGCCAGCTCCGCCTGAGCAATCTGGCTCATCGCAGAGCAGGAGGGTAGTCAACCTGATTGCTGGAGGGTTTGGCGCCGGAGGCGAGGGGTCACATGCAAGGGAGGTCTATGCAACTCAGATTTCTACAGCGGTCCAGCTGGGGAAGCGACCCTGACCTGAAGAGAACATTGTCATTTCATTCTCTGAAGATGATTTGGCACATGTCACCACCCCTCACAACGATGCCCTGGTTATCACAGCCGATCTCGACAGTTGTGACGTGAAGAGAATTCTAGTTGATGGAGGGAGCTCGACAAATATCTTGTTTCTGGACGCCTTTGAGAAGATAAGCAAGTCCAAGCATGACCTGAAGAGGGTCTATTTTCCATTGATCGGATTTGTTGGGAGAACGACTTATCCGCTGGGGGCAATAACCATGCCAGTGATTTTGGATGAAGGATGGAAGAGCATCAAGGTGTCGGTCACCTTCCTGGTGGTCGACTCACCTACATCGTACAACGCCATCCTGGGGAGGACCACGATCAATCCAAATAAGATTGTGGCCTCCACAGTCCACCAAAAAATGAAGTTCCCCACACCCAACGGGATTGGAGAAGTACTTGGCGATCAGCCTTCCTCGTGACAATGCTATGTGCACTAGTAGAATGTTGCTCTATAATATCGGTATTAAATAGCTGCTAAATGGATATTTTCCGTCACTAACCTTTAGCAGCGAGCTAAGTCTCGTCAGGATAGATCCCGTGGCTAAAGGTCACTCCGACGGTAAAACACCGTCACTAAAAGGTCTGCCGCCACTAAAGCCTTACCGCCACTAAAGGTCGACCACATTCAGTGACAATAATTGTCGCCACTATATACACTTCATTAATAACGGTGAAATTTGTCACTATATAGTTCTATTAGCATCATAATATGTTGTTACTAAATACGTGTATTTAGTGACTACCGATCCACCGTTAAAAGTAGCTTATACTATCAGGTAATATTGTTGCTAAACACATGCCTTTAGTGATAACAAGTCCACACTTGATAACAAATGTTTATGTCGCTGCTAAACATAAGTTTTTGCATCAACAACGGTTAATCATTGTTAAAAACAATTTTTTGTAGTGTTTTTTTATTAGTTATCTAGTTATTGCTATATGATATGAACTACACAATGCATTTTTTTATAAAAAAAACATAATATATTATTTATCAAAGTATATATATACATCTGAATAAACATCCAAACTACAAACTTACAATAAATTTGAATGTAAATACATAATTTTCTAAATCAGATAAAGACCTAAAACTAATATGCTTTTATACTTGAGATGGTTGTGAATTCGGAATGCCAGAACTACGAACTTCATCTCCATCTCTAGTTCACGATCCCCTACATATAGAAATGAAACACAATAAATACAATAACAAAATCATGTAACACAATAATCTCAAACACACTAGTTAAAAATAACATAAAACATATTCAATAGTTAATCAACTAAATGAACATACAATTTACATGAGTTTTCTCAATCTGCAACAGTTCACTAAAATCTTCGAATAATATATAGTGATCACTGCATTAGATCAATTTCAGTGGCTTAAAGCATTCTCCGCTGCAGTATGATATTTTACTGCATATTTTGGACCAACGGTGTGAATCACCCTCCTGGAATGATAAAGGGCTGTTCTTAGTCACTGAAATGATACCTTGTTTGACTGCCAGTGTGAAAGAAATTTAGCTAGGCCAACCAACCTAGCAGGAAGATCATGTGCATTCGTAATTTTAGCCATTCCTGTCCGACATCCGCCCTTTGCACGAAAGGAGTATCAATCAAACAAATGTATGGGTTGCTTATACAATGGAAGAATAGCACATTTATGTACATGTACAATAAACATTATATGATGAAGATAATAAACAAGTATGCTTTATGCAAAGTAAGAAGGGACTACTCAATCTTATAGCTAAAGGGTAAAGACTATGAATGCCAAATGACTTACCAGATCAGAGCACTCTTCAGCAAGACCAGGTCCAGCAGCCTCATGCAAACCAGGACTACCCAATTACCAGTTCATGTTTGTTTCACCAAAGTGCCTATTAACAGTAAGAAATGCAGAATTACCATCATCGTCAACCTATTCACCATCAATTTTGATCAAAAGACAGAACAAAAGCTTGTGAGTGGTCTCTGACCTTCTTTAGATTCTATAAGCTTAAGTACTTCATCAACATCATTAACAATTTCCTCCCTAAGTCCAGAAACAAATATGCCTCGCTGGATAATTAAAGGAATGCCATTAGTATTCGCCCAAGTTAGGAGAACATAAACTGTTTTGTGTCATTTCTGAAATGACATGTATGGAGGAGTGGCAAGAGGTTAAAAAATAGTTGTATTGAAATAACCAATTCGTAACAACAAAAACATTCCCAGAACTCTTCAGATTGGAAAGGCGAAATAGAATTTACCCTTTTAAACACAACAGTTCAAACACACTACATAACACTAGTTCATACTGATTACTAATTACACGGACAAGTTTCAATCAACTACAATATATAGAAAACTGCGATCATAGTAAAAAAAAAGTTATCTCTCCCCTTTCGAATAGAACAAAATTACGTTATCTAGGAGCACTTTTAATCTTGTAATTTGCAGAAAATACAAGATTCTATTTCATATATACCAAAGTATCAAGTTCTGGAAATACATACTCAGCTCAAACATACCCAGTTCAAGTATAAAGTATTTCAAACATACTCAGTTCTACTTTCAGATGCTTTTCCGAAAAAACCCAAAAATTGTCTCGATATCAAGTTCTATGTTCATTTAAACATTCTTCATATTTAACATATACAAACACTTTTTATACAAGACATCGACAATAGAAGAGTAGAACATCACCTACCCAATTGAATTTTCAACAGAATGAAGGGTAAACAAAATTTTCAGCCAGCAGTCCAGTTCAGTTATTTTGCCCAAACCTATTCTAACAAGAAGATCAAACAGCGAATCATACAGGAAATGAATATAACGAAGCAGACGTAAAGCTTACCGAGGCGAGGGACGAGGCGGCGAGCTGACGCGAAGGACAACACGACTATGAGTACCACGACGAGGACGAGGCAGAGAGCTTACACTAGGGACGACGCAACAAAGAGGACTACGACAAGGACGAGGCAGAGAGATGACGGAGAGCAGGGAGATGCGATCAATTGGAGCTTTCCAATTTCAGAGGAGAGCATTTCAATTTCAATCGGAGCTTTTCAATTTTAGTATACAAATGAAAAAACCTAAACGCTAATATTATATTACTTATTATTTTCTAAAAGTTATCCTTTAAAAAATAAAATAATGTTAACGACATACAAATACAAATCCCTTACAAAATTCCATACAGATATTCGTAAGGGAAATCCATCACAAAATTAGGGGTGAGCTTGGGCGGGCCGGGCCGATTTTTTTGGCAAGACCGAGCCCGAAATTTCGGTATTCACTTTTGGAGGACCGAGACCGACTTTGGTATAAAAAGCCCTCCCGAGTCGGTCTTGCTTGACTCGGGCCGGTCTCGATCCATTACCAAAATTTCCAGTAAAAAAAAAAATACAATTTTTTGTCCAAATTTTCACCAAATTTAGAACATACAAACACAAAACACAATAAATTAGCACATGTGTGGTTGGAGTTGCTAACTTGCTAAGTTTTTGAGAATGCGGAGGCGAGAGTCCGAGACCTAGTTGGAGAAGTTGATGTATAGTATAGTATTTTGTATTAGAGTTTTAGACAACTCGGGTCGGTCCGGTCCGAATCGGGAATATCGGAAAAAAAACCGAGCCCGACTTTAGAGGAAAAAAACCCACCCGCTCGGTCTCGGTCTTAGTCGGTCTGGTCTCAGACCGGTTTTGTTAGGATTTCTGTCCAACCAGTCTTTTTTGCTCACCCCTACACAAAATATTATTTTTGCAAATCTCTTTCTTATTATTGTACTCAAGGAATTAAACATTGTAAGAATTTTTTCTATGATTTTTTCAGCTCACTTAAACCTAAGAAAACTCTTACAAATTATTCTAAATTCTAAGCGATTAGTGACGACATATTAACTTTCATATTTACGTTAGTGACAGATAGAACCCGAAGTTGATTATACATAATTTACAACAACTACATTAGACACTAAATAAACGTTTTTACAGTAAAACTTTCATCTGTTACTGATTGTCTGTATTAATGTCGATGTTGTCTTGACACTGAATTCTTTTCAAGTTAAACTATTCTACGATGGAAAAAGTCCACATAAAACATGATGTTTAGCTGCGACAAATTATTTGACACTAAATCAGCTGTATAACTACGATACTAAATGTCGACACGGAATACTTTATCTAACAATAATATTTATTGACAAGAAATTTAGTCTGCAGCTGTAGACCAACATTCTTGTAGTGGTGAACTGCCTACGCAGGAAGAATCAAAGGGAAACCCTCGCCATTGAAACAGAGGCTGACCCTCGTGAAGATTTGGCTCGACCAGTGCCTATGGAAGAGTTAGTAGAAGTCAAGACTAATGATCCAAACAAGAAGGTGCACATTGGGACCAGAAGCAGGCCATGATTTACGTCCTCAAGGAATTCAAGGAGCCTTTTGCCTGGAAACCGAGCGACATGCCAGGTATCACCACTGAAATCATCTCTCACGAGCTCAGGATAGACCCCTCTATCAAGCCGATCACTCATAAAAGGAGACCATTTGGGTCGGACAAGCGCTTGGCGATCAGACAGGAAGCTGGCAGGCTGATCGAAGCAGATTTCGTCAGAGAAGTGATATTCCAGAGCTGGGTCGCCAACCCAGTTCTTGTCAAAAAATCGAATGGAAAATGGAGAATGTGCGTCGACTTCCGCGACTTGAACAGAGTTTGCCCCAAGAATTCCTACCCTCTTCCCAGAATTGATCAGTTTGTCGATGTAACCTCTGGTCACGAGATGCTGAGCTTCATGGATGCCTATTCAGGCTACAACCAGATCCGGATGCACCCAGATGACGAGGCACATACATCTTTTTATGCAGACGGGGATATTCTTTGCTACAAAGTGATTCCCTTCGGTCTAATCAATGCCGGGGCGACCTATCAGCGGATGGTGAACCGCCTGTTCCAAGACATGCTGGGGCAAAACATGAAGGCTTCTGTGGACGACATGCTCGTCACAACAATCAAGGGCAGTCCTCACACAGCGGACCTTCGCGAAGCTTTCGAATGCATGAGGAGGCACATCGTTCACCTGAATCCACCAAAGTGGGCCTTTGGAGTTAAATCTGGCAAATTTCTGGGATTTTTGCTAAGTGAGCGAGGTATTGAGGCAAACCCGGAAAAGCTCAAGTCTATTGAAGAGATGAAGTCACCTACTTGCCATAAGGAAGTCCAATGTCTGAATGGTCGCCTAGCTGCACTCAATCGGTTCCTTTCCAGGGCGAGTGACAGGTCCCTGCCATTCTTCAAGACTCTAAGGGCCAACCGCAAGTTCGAGTGGATGCCAGACTGCGAGGAGGAATTCCAATCCTTGAAGTAGCACATTCAAACACTACCAGCTTTGGCGATACCCATTCCTGGTGAGGAGCTCTTCCTTTACTTTAACATCAGTGATGTAGCAGCCAGTGTCGTCTTGATAAAGGAAAAGGATAATATACAGAGTCCAGTGTATTTTGTTAGCAAGATGTTTATTTCTGCAGAAATAAAATATGTCCAGATTGAGAAGTATCTCTATGCATTAGTTATTGCTGCTCGAAAGCTGATACCTTATTTTCACGCACACGACATTACAGTTCTCACAAATCAACCTCTCAAAAAATTCCTGCTGAAACCAGATTCTTCAGGAAGAATGTTCAAATGGGCGATCGAGCTCAGCGAGTTCAAGATCAAATTTGCGCCGAAAACGGGCATCAAAGGTCAAGCACTAGCTGATTTTACAGTAGAAAACACAAATAATGGTCTGACAGAAGCAGATAGCAAGCCAAGTTCATCAGCAGAAAGGGTTCTTCATGAACCTCATGAAGGAGTTGCAGCATGCCATGAAGGGGCACGATCATTAACACGAAAGATCTTCAGGCTGGGATACTACTGGCCGACCTTGGGAAAAGATGCGGCTGAATTAACGCAGAGGGCTGAGACTTGTCAACAGTTTGCACCACGATCCGGTCGACCGCCAATACTGTTGTCCCCAATGGCAGGTGCCTGACCTTTTGCTCAATGGGGAATGGATATATTGGGTCCTTTTCCCATTAGTACTGGGCAGCGTACTCACATCATGGTGGCGATCGACTACTTCACTAAGTGGATAGAGGCGAAAGCTTTGGCCTCTACAACGAAAAATCAAGTGATCAAGTTCCTGAAGATCAACATATTTTCCAGGTTTGGCATTCCCAAGATACTTATTAGCGATAATGGTCCACAATTCGTAGGTAAAGAACTCAAATGGCCCTACGAAGAATACCATATCGACCATCCGTTCAGCTCAGTGCATCATCCTCAAACGAATGGACAAGCTGAAGCAGCCAACAAAGTTGTTTTAGCAGGACTCAAGAAAAGGGTTCAAGCATTCAAAGGAAATTGGGCAGAGGAGCTAGAAAACGTACTATGGGCTATCCGAACAACGCCTAAGGCAGCCACTGGAGAAACACCCTTCAGTTTAGTGTATGGATCAGAAGCAGTAGCACCCGCCGAAATAACGGTCCCTACCCAAAGAATCCTACACTTTAACACTGAGGAAAACGAAATTGAACGCAGGACCGACCTCGACTTGGCAGAAGAAAAGAGGTGGCAATCAGAAAAAACACAATCCAAGATGCGACTGGCGACCGCTCGATACTTCAACAGAAAAGTCAGCGCTCGCCAATTTTTTGTGGGGTAGATGGTTATGAGAAGGAATGAATTTACAAGACTGGACAGTCAGAATAAACTTTCAGCTAAGTGGGAAGGACCATACAAGGTAGTAGAGATCGCCGCCCCAGGATCTTACTATTTGGAAACCACCGAAGGCGAAAGGTTTCCCCGTCCATTCAATTATGAACATTTAAGAAGATTTTATACATAGCTTGTAATCAAAATGTTATGTCAATAAAAGCAAGTCATTCCTTCATAAAGCATGACTACTCGAATCAAATCAAAGAAAAAAGACCTGACGCCAAAAGTCAGGCGAAAGACCTGACGACCGAATCAGGCATTGAAGAAAAAAGACGTGACGCCAAAGGTTAGGCAAAAGACCTGATGACCGAATCAGGCAACAAAGACCTGATGTCAAAATTGGGCGAAAGACCTGACGCCAAAGTCAGGCGAAAGACCTAACGCCAAAGTTATGCAACATCAAAGACCCGATATCAAAATTGGGCGAAAGACCTGACGCCAAAGTCAGGCAAAAGACCTAGCAACAAGGTTAGGCAAAAGAAAAGACCTGACGTCAAAGTCAGGTGAAAGACCTAACGCCAAAGTTAGGCAAACCCAAAGACCTGATATCAAAATTGGGCAAAAGACCTGACGCCAAAGTTAGGCAAAAGACCTAGCAACAAGGTTAGGCAAAATAAAAGACCTGACACCAAAGTCAGGCAAAAGACCTAGCAACAAGGTTAGGTAAAACAAAAGACCTGACGCCAAAGTCAGGTAAAAGACCTAGAAACAAAGTTAGGCAAACCCAAAGACCTGACGCCAAAGTCAGGCAAAAGACATCTTACCAAAATCAGGCAGGAGTCCTAACGACAAAGACAATCCATCCATCAAGGAAGCGATTCTCTTATAAGTTGGGCAAATTTTGAAGAAGTTATCTATACTAAGGATAACAATTCCTTTATGAAGCAAATTCCAGAAGATGGGCAAGAAACCTTAAGCGATCACTATGGGTGATGAAGCTTTAAGAAACAAGTTCCTTGCAATTAGGCGAACACTCCAAAAGGTTTAAACTTCAAGAAGGTAATATATCTTCAAGCTTAGAAGTCTATACTTTTATGTCTTAAGATGTTTTCCCTAAGCAATTTATACCTGGCAAGGGGAATAGATAAGTCTATAAAGACTTATCCTTTCAAGCCTAGAGAAAGGTCCCAGACCTTATGGGTCGAGACCATTATAAAGAAAAGAAAAGTTGAAGATAATTATGATTAAGATATCGGAGGAATCGCCAACACATTCAAAGTCGATTAAAGTTAAAGACTTATGAATATAAACGACATTAAATATTATAAAATAACCGAGTCTGAAATCATAAAATAATTACAAGGAGCTCCCAAAATACAAGGGAGGATAAAAAATTATTATCTAAAAACAAGAAGACGATCGTCGGAGAAGTTGGAGACTTCACGATTTGGGCTCTTCATGAGTGGAGGCACTCGGCTCGCCTGCGGGGGAAATTTCTTTAGCAGCAGGATGAGTCTCCTTGGGAAGGGTGCTCCGGAGGAAAGGCTTAAGAGCCTCAACTTCCCTAAGAGGAAAGTTGGGATCGACTGCCTGGATGTCCTTGACCAGTACTTGGAGATAGTCAGCAATTTCTGACTTCATCACCTCCAAGGCACAGTCGACAAACTCCTCGGACCTCTTGAAGTCATCGACCACACTCTGGGGGGATGGAATGGACTTCAGCTTCATAGCGAAACGTTCCTTCTCCTTCTCCAGGGCGTTCCCCTAGCCTCAGCGGCAACTCTCTGAGCCTCCTCATCTGCCCTCTGAGTTTGAGCCTCCTTAAGCTCAGCCTCCAGGCGAGCATTGACAGCCTCAACCTCGGCTGAGTGCTTATGGTCTGCCTCGGATTCCTATAGGGTGACCGTTGCGTCTCCCTCCTTCCTCTTGGCGAAAGCGAGGAGCCTCTCCTCCTTCCTGAAGTACTCCTCTCGAGCGCTTTCCACAAGGAAAACCGCTGAGTCGGCAGTCAACTTCATGCTCTCCATTTGGCCAGGGAAGAACCCCAGGCTCCTGTACTGCTCCAGCTCGATAAGCAGGTCAGTCTGCTTATCGGCGAGCTCTCCGACGACCCGACCAATCGCCAGCTCCTCTCGAACGAGCTGACAACAAAGGAAATAGGGGCAAAGTACTGTTAGTCTAAGGAAAAATACAAGTAATACGAAGACACAACAAAGATGTAAAATCTTACCAGGGAGATTCGTTCGAAGTGCGACCTCATCATCCCCTCAATGGCGGGCAATTCTGAGGGAACCTCGGCCCGGTCCTTGGGAGGAACTATCCCCTCAAGGAGTTGCATGCACAAGTCTGGTTTGCCCCAGAGAGATTTCTGATTAGAAACCCCCGCCTTCGAGAGGTTTCCGTTGGGGATCCAGACGCCCATGGAGTTTGCAGCCTTGGACGTCTGGAACAAACCCACAAGTGGGAAGTACTCCCCGAAAGTAGCCTTCGAGGGGCCTGGGGTATCTGACCCCTTCTTTCGAGCCTCAGACTCCTTTGGAGGAATGGAGGCTGAGCGATCGGGAGGAGGAGGGGTTGCCGTGACCACAGCCAAGGCCTTCTCCTTAGGGGCAGTAGGACCCCTCGGAACAGAAAGGATCTTGGGAAGAGCAGGGTGCTCCTCGCCTGCACTCCTGACCTTCCTGGTAGGAGAAGGGTCACGAGCCACATCAGCCATGGGCTTCTCTGCAAAAAATCAACAAAGGCATCAGGAACCTAAATTCAAGTCGAAGAAAATAAAAAGGAAAAACAGTAGAGTAATGTACCTGGATGGCGAGAGCCAGGAGTGATTGAGGCGCGCTCCTCTTCAGGCTTTCTCTTGGAGGAACGCCTGGAGGGAGGAGGAGGAGGGTTCAGCGATGCCTGGTCCGAAGACAGCCCCGCCTTACCCTGGTCATCAAAGAGACCCATGAGTTTACGTCCCCGACCGCCTACAACCAATAAAAGGAAAAATGTTAGAAAGTTACCCAATCAATAAGAAGTGGCGTGGCCTGATGAATGCCCACCATCTCTAGCATTTTCTCAGTGGTCTCCGCCACTGAATGGATGGAGCAAAAACTCAATTGCTTGTGCAACCAGAAAAAGTCGTCGATGGCGTTCTGGTCGCTCCCAGATAGCTCTCCAAAGGCAGGGAGAGTATCCCTTTCCGACTGAGACAACTCCAGGTCACGCCCCCTTGTAAAAGAAGTAGAACTTCTTATAGTTGCAGTTGGTGGCACATAAGTCGTCAACAAACCGGAAATGAACATTCCAGCTCCACGCCTGGCCTCTCCATTCTTCAAACTTCGGCCATCGGGTCTGGAAATGATGGAGGTGATTCGCTCCGGTGGCCAATCAGAAGAAGCATCGGAACTAGGCCAGTGAATACGTCCATTCTTGACGTAGACACATGAACTTGAATCTGACTCACATCCTAATGGCGTTGGGTACGAGCTGCGTGGGACCTATCCCGTAATAACGACACAATTCCTGCAAATCCTCCAAGAGAGGAAAACGCAACCCGCATAAAGGTAAACCTCTCCGTCGCGAGGATAGCGCAGTCCTAAGCCTGGGTACCTGGGGGCATCCGTTTCGTTTAAGCCAACTATGACGACTACCATCTTGAACTGAGCCAGCTTCAATTCATTAGGCTTGATATCTACTTAGAAAATCAGATATGGCAAGAACAATATGAAAACAAGAAAAAACAGGGGATATTATCAGAAAAACAGCGAACAGAAAAACCTTGGTGTTTACCTTTTGGGGAAAAGAGGGGCACATTGGTGTCTGGCCCATCCACCACCATATGTGTGGCCGCTGACCGTCTGGCGTCAGGATTTCTTTCGCCCGAAGCCGGAGTAAAACCATCGCTGATTAGCAGGGGAGCATTGGTGCTCTTCGTAGGCACCTTCGGGGCTGAGGAAGAAGACCTATTGGCCGTCACCTTGGCCTTGCCTGTAGACGGACTTTGGGTAGCCATGGATGTTTGGGTTTGGAGCTTTTAGAAAGTGAAAGAAAGAAGAAGAAAATCGAAGAAATAGAATGCTGAAAATAGAGGAACCCTCTAGAATCTGAAGGAATGGGACGCGTTAAAGACAAAAGAGTGGAACTTCCGTCCCTTATATAGACAAAAAAAAAAATAACCGCCACAGACAGAATCAAAATGACACAGAGAATGATTGCACCTTTTGGGAAAAATCAAAGCAATGTCAGAATTTAAGAGACACCTCGGGGAGACAAACGGTCGACCAATATAGAAACTGTCAGACTACCCTTGGGTTACGGAAGAATAAACGACAGGCGTGCCTCAAATGTCCGTTCGACTTCTGGATGACTGTGCAGTTATTAAATGCTAAAGTCCATTATGCAGATAAAGTGATTGCCAGCGCATCACTAGGCCTTTTTGGGAAAACCCTTTCAGAGGCACTGATCGCCAAATAGCGAAGGATAAACCTCCATAAACCTAGACTGCCTCGAGTGATCGCCAAGAAGGAATAAAATACCGAATATTCCTTCAACCCTGGGTAACCGAACGACTGATCGCCAAAAAAACATAAAGTATTCATAAAGGTATAAATAACAGAAAAAGACAAAGAATACCGAATTCAAGTGTCACTATCGCAAACCCTATCAAGGAATCAAGCTCGACCGAAGAAACTTCACTCAAGTTTAAGGTGCAAATGTTGGGTATTGATAGTGACAACCCAATAAGGAAAAGGCCCCAAAGGCCCAATAACCATGGAGGGGTGAACCCAGATTATTCGAACCGGACCGACCCATGCTAAAGTCGATATGGCCTTCGATAGAGTGACCCTCGATAGAGTGGCCCAAAGTCGAGTCCAAGCTAAGATGGACGCCAAAAGCTCCATCGCTGGTCGCCATTCATCACCAAGTCGCGAACTCCTACTGCTCGCCATAGGAGTGCTCGCCCTGAAGAGAGCCCTACCTCTCTCCTCTGGTCCCACCAACCGTTCCTAAAGATATGACCACGATATCCCGCATATCTCGGGCACATATTCTCTAAAGATTACGTATGGTAACTGCAATATTACGCCATAACCGTAATATCTGCTATCCTAATCTTCACCAGCACAATATTTACTAAGATATACTGTTGTCTTCTGCGGTTTGGTCTCCCTACTCTATAAATACTCTTGTTTTTCAATACATTGATTACGTTTTGAGCAATATACACACATACTCATCTAAGCATCGGAGAGGGACCTAGAGACACCCCATCTGTTGCGATCCCGTTCCTGCAGATTCATCGGAGCTAAGGCGAGAGCACCTTTCATCCATCCCTTGACATTCAATTCACTGTCAGATCAGCATTCAGGAAATCAAGATCCAACAGTACATACACATGTAGTTTCTGTCTCTGTTTAATAACAAATTAGACAAAGTTAACAAATTGCAATTTATGTAAAAGTCAGCTGACAATTTGTTAAAAAACGAGTTAAATAGCAAATTATCCGTTAAATTGAACTAGCAAATAAATGAGTAATCCTTTATTTTATTAGTAATTAGTGTTTGCCACTTATAGTTCGACTAGACAAATAATATTTTAATAATTTTTTCTATTCACAAAAATACTTAGTCTATAATTATATTAAAAAAATTCCACACCTTTTCCTTTAAAAAACTTCTATATTAATAACATATTTTTGGTTCTAGATAGATTTTATATTACATAAATAATTATCATTAAGTAGATAATGTTAATATAAATGATATGTAATAAATAAAGTGTCTCCTTAACTTAGTCTTAGTTTTAATTATTAATAAAAATTCTAACATGTGAAAATATTTTTTAATAACATATAATATTATAAATCTCAGGATTGCATAAAATTCACAACACATAAGGGAAAGAAACATTAATGTACTTCTAAAATAAGAGAATGAGTACATAAAATGTAAAAGATGAATGAAATACGAAGTTTTTTTTTTGGCCATTAAATACGAAGAATGAGTTTACGTAAAACAATGCATAGGATAATGAATAAAGTTATAATTATTAGGATATGACAAATATCATAATCATACTATATTAATAATCATTACAGATACATTTTTTAATACCATAATCGTATCCATAAATGTGGTTATTAACCACGATTTTATCTGTATACTCACTCATTAACACATGAAAAAGTAATAAAACACATGAATGTTATTTTAATAAATACATAAATTTATGTCACAAACAAAAAAAAGATTCAACATTAACATCATTCAAAATTAACATTAACACAATTCAATTAGAGTACATTCTAAAATACTAGATCCGTGAAATCTGAAAAGTGAAAATCCTACTTCTATTATTTGTTTATACTGATATATTAATATTAAATAATTATAATACTCATAGTTATAATCATAACCATAATTATTACATGTAAGAAATGTATCACCATAACCTTACCACACCATAATGGTACAAATAACCATATAAAAAAAATAATAGTTATAAACACGATTTTCGGGTTTTCACCACATCATTGTCGGCCCTAACCAAGAATGACAGAAGGAAGATTTTGTAGGTGCATGATATATCACATATAACTAATTATAGACATGATATTATATATTTACCATGTATCGATAATAAAAAAAAAACACTTAAATTTAACATTAAAATATAGACATAAAATAACATTTAAAAATAGACATAAACTTAACATTAATAAATAGAATATTGTTAGAAACTTATTTATGGTGCATCGATGCATCTAACTGAATTATTATTATATTTAACCGAATTATTATTATTATATTATATACTAAAAGTCTGGCTTATGCTTAATGTTTTTTATTTATATTAATTAATAGTATACATATATAATAAATAAAATATTGGTTCTTTAGAATATTAAAAGTAATTATTAAATTATAGATAATAAAAATGAATTTTATTAAAAATATAATAAAAAGATTACTGAAAAATACATTTTTAGTAATAACTACACTTAAATTTCTATTATTATAGTATAAAAGATAAAGATAAATTATACATATATTTTTAAATACTCGAAAGAACATAAATATAATAAAAATGAATATGTAGTTATTCATATATGACATAGCTTTGCTCTACTCCAAGTCAGTTATGCTCCGACTTTACTTCGCCCTACAAGAGCTCTCAGTGTGGCACCTGTTAGTCAATGACCATATAGTGGTCAGTTTGGGTTGTTTTCCGATATGTGAACCTCTTTGTGACAATCTTGGGTAATGAGGCATAGTCTTCCGCATCTGTAACAGAAATCTGATAATCGTTCAAACTTAATTGGTGTCCATCGATCTTGTCCTTGTGACTTTGTCCTTCAGAAACCTTCTAGTAGTGGCGTGTCCACATCCACCTCAACTTTCATATGCATATATCCCCGGCTAGCCTTTTCGATATCCTTCTCCACCTCAATGCACCGTCCGATGCTATTGCGAATGGTACATGTGCTATCTCAACATGAGTTTTTGATCAGAAGGTTTGACCCATGAGTCAACCTGTGACCCATTGAATATATATTATTATATTAAATATAAAAACCAGTTGTGTTGAAAATCCTAAAGTCTAAGCAGAACTCGGCAGAATAGAAACGTAGTCATTTTGAACTCCAAACTCTCCATGTCAATCCTTTGCTTTCGTTTCAAAGAGACAGGGTAAACTTCTCAAGAAATTTGAGGTGCGTTTCTAATTTTTTCCATTAGATGATTATATTTGCTGGTTAAGTGATTATCTTTCGCAATTTTTTAGATTGATTCTTTTCTTCTTGCTGTTAGGGTTATGATTTATTCAATAGTATATGTTCGACTACTACAAGGTCTCTATAGATGATTAATCTTAAAATCCGCCTTACCTCTGTGTATTAGGAATCACTAAAGGAAGGAATCAATCTGAATAGGATTTTTTAGGTTTTAGAATCTATGATTTCTAATGGATGCATGTAATGGCATATGTCTCGTACCAAGCAAATTGCTTGTAAGTCTACAGAAGGCAAAGCTCTCAGGAAGCAGCTTGCTACTAAGGTACACCCCTTTTATTCACTCTTTATCACTTGATCAATGTTGTTGGTTGATCTATGTAATCTCATGCCATAATGTTTTAAACTCTACATAAGTTTGAACGCTTGCCATAAGTTTGATTCTTGTTTGTTTCGACTACTTGCTTGTTACACCTTGTTCTTAGGGTTCCCTCTTGCTTACTGCTTTTTCTTGCTTATTGCTTGCTTAGTGCGTGAGGGAGCAGAAAGAAAGACTATATGTTTGTGTTTCTAACTACATGTCAGTCTGACCTATGTCTAGTATTATTACTGACGGGCCAGCCTGACCCACGGGTTGACCCACCAACCCGCGGGGTTAGTTTTGGGTTACAAAAATTGACTCATGCAAATACACGGGTCATGTTTGGGTCAGACGATTCCTGACACGACCCGTGGCTGACACGACCCATGACACGAATTGACACCCCTAATCTCAAATGAATTTATCATGTCCTATATCATGAATTTGAGTCCAGAACTGAATACTCCTTAATTCTATCTCCTTCACACTGCGACTAGGTTCCCACTTCTGTAAACTCACTCAGTGGCCTTGAACGACCCATGGAGATAGATCAAGGATTCATTGTCAGTCTTCCTCATTGTCAAATTCAATCAGTACGACTGTGTTAGATAGGTTAGATATCCTAAATGGTCTGCATCTTGCTCATGCCAGTTTTAGCACGTTGTGGATCACTGCCGCCCTGAATGGTTTGTGTGCTATAAATTTTCTCACATATTGGGTGCTCTTCGACAATGGGGGACTTGATATCAGCTGCAGTTTGTTTTTTCGGGGCATGGAACTTGGGGTTCATATATTTCCATAACAGTCGCACCTCCTGCAGAAACAAGAAAAAACAAATTTAAGGTTTTGGATCGTTGGAAAAATCAATAACGGTAGTGGTCAAAATTTAGGATTTCTAATTTGGGAAGGGACAGGTTTCAACTGAAAATCTGCAGAATGATGATGGTGGGTGGAATATCATGGCAGAAAATTCCTCAACAGAGCAAATAAGTTGACTCCGAGTTTAGAAATGAGAGTTCTGTTACGCCACCCTAAGAATCTCTGGTGGGGAGTAAGATATTTAACACTAGAAAGCTAACTATTTTTTCATATTAACTAATATGTGAAAATATTTGTATAGTTTACTTATTATTTATTAGATTTTTATTTTATATAAGTATTTTTAATTAAGAATAAATTTAAGTTAATATATACAATAAGAAAGTAAGGTATATTTATAAATAATATTAACCCTATTAATATTTATGTATAATATAAATTATTTTATTTATTTTAATATTATAATTATGTTAAATAAAATCAAGATTAAGTCTATTTATTTATAAAACTAATTAAAAATTACATGAATGATTATTGAAAAACAATGTCAGTTAATAATTTTAAGTTATTTTGTGATTTTGTCACTTCTATTTGTTTAATATATGAATGAAAATGTTAGTAAAACTATCTACAAATAAATTTTTATTTATTTTCTATTTATAAAATATATTAAGTATATAACTATAAAAATATTTTTCATATTTTGTTAATATATTAATGTCGATACAATACTTTTAACTTACCTATTATGGTTTTATGAGCTCTATTAGTTTTATATACTTATATAAAAATGTCAAAAATTTATCTTCATATTATTATTATTATTATTATTCATTCATATGCTAAATTTATATTACAATTTTAATTATAATAAGCTAAACAATGTTGATACTTGATATGCAAATTGATAAAATTATTCTTTAATAATTTAAATTATACTTAATTAATCTATTTAATTTTTGATTGAAAATATTTATATGTTCATACTTGTTGTTATCCATCAAATATAATATTATGTATTTTAGTATTTTATAAAATCTACTATATATACAATATATTTAAGATAAAATCTTAAATATACATGTAAAAATAAACTAAAAATGTTAAGATTTTGTAACTTATCTGGAGAGTGAATGAGAAGACTTAGAGGATTTTAAAGTGATTTACATGACATGCCACTTAGGAGTGATATTTGTATGTTTGACATTGAATAATTAAAATTAATTATTATGACATTAGGAGTGAGAAAATGTATCAAAAAGGTTATTTGTCACTATTCTAGACATTCTGACCAAATTAATATATATTAGAGAGCTTACCTGTACTTTGTGCAAAATATAAAAAAATATTTGAGAGCTTACCTTCACTTTGTGCAAAATATAAAAAAATATTTAAGTTATCGTTATATAAATATATTTAAATATATAATTTAAATTATTATATTAATTAACAAAAGTAAATCAAATCAAATTATTTTTTTATATTGATATGATTAACTCAACTTAAAAAATAAAATATTTTTATTTTTGTTATTAATATAATAGTATTAAAATTACTTTTTTGTATAAAATTTATTATTTATAGTATATTCATTATATATATGTTAAATTCATTTAATAATAGCACTACAGAAAAGTTATTAATAAATATTTTATTTAGTAATTGTTAATTATTTATTATATTTTATTTTCTTAGTTAAAAATATGTGTAAAGTATATACATAAACATAACTTAATAAATTATATATGCTGATATGCATAGGTCTGGGCAAAAATAACCGGTTTGGTCGAACCGTACCGAACCGTACCTGAACCGTACCGGTTCGGCTGAACCGGTTCACAAAACAAACATTTCTTTTTGAAAAAATATGGAGCGGTTCAGAAGAGGTACATAAAATCGGTTCAAAACCGGTTAACCGAACCATTTTTTGTACCGATTTTAACCTTAAATATACTACTAAACCAGACCAGACCACATTCACAGACCAGACCATCCATTTCAAACCTAATTCTGAATTCACTAATTCACGCCTCCCTCAGTCCTTCTATCACGATTTCACGCCTCCCTCCGTCTCTCTATCACGATTTCACGCCTCCCTCAGTCCCTCACCCTCAGACCTCAGTGCAGAGTGCTCCAGTCTCCACGGCTCCGCCTCCCGTCTGTGCGGCTCCGCCTCCACGCCTTGACCTTCGCGATCGTCTTCTTCGTCTGGACCACTAGACCAGGTTCGTCCGACTGAAAACCTGTGTTCGTAATTAGTTTGTAATTTGTAGGAGTATAGCAATCAGTTTGTATTCGCAGCTCCAGAAAATCCCGAATGACTAGAATCTGCTCCCCCACTCATTACTAGAATCCAGCAATCAGTTTGTATTCGCATGTTGTTTAACGCGGTCAAGTTCTTGCTCTAATTGAATAAGCTTCAAGCTAAGGCATGAGGATCTGTTATTGAACTTAAAGGGTCAGTTACATGTAAGAAATATGAGGCATGAGGATCTGTAAGAAATATGAACACATTTAGTTTAATTTTAACTGAAAACATGTAATGACAATATGGTTTATGTTTATTAATTTTGATTATTATGGTATGATAGTTGATTTAGAGTAATAGTTGTATATCAGATGCTTACCAGTTAGATATTTGTCATATGCTTACGCCCTGCCCTGATAGAGTTAGTTAGAGTAATAGTTGTACTATAAATAGATGTGCTGTAGAAATCACAGAGTATTTGTCATTGCATTATTTGTTTTTAGTAAGAGCTGCATCATCTTTTCCTCACAGTTATTTGTTTCTTGAAAGCCAATATTATATATTGTGCCTAGTTATGTTTGTTAAAAGCTAATATTATCGGCCAATTTCAGATGTCTTTGCCTTCAATATCGTTTGATGGTAAACAAAAGGGGGGTAGTTTAGAAGGTGGATCTCAAAAGAGAAAAACTAGACTTATTGAGGGACAGGGGCCTGTACTTATCGAGGGAACTGCCTCTTCTGATTCAGATGGATCGCCACCAACTATAGCTCGAAAGCAAGAGCAAGGTAGTAGTACGCAAGGTGGTTGTAGTTGGCAGAAATCTAGAAAAAAGAATATCCAGCATGGAAACATTTTACCAAACTCAAACATGTTAATTCCAAGGGTACGGCGATAGGGTAAGTGTAATTACTGCAGTGAACACATTGTAGCAGATGGGACAAGTGGCTTGAAAAATCACACAAAGAGATGTAACAAGTCACCTTTCAAGGTTACAGTAGACAGCTTTTTCACCAAAAAGGTGATGGGGGTAGTTCTAGTCGTCCACCGACACATCCGAATACAACAACTAAATTTGGTCAAAATCTTTGTCGAAAGGAGCTTGTGCGGATGTTTATTGTTGCTGAACTCCCGTTCCGGTTCATTGAGAATGAAGCATTTCAGAAGTTTCTTAAGGTATTACAACCAAGATTTGAGATTCATTCACGCAGAACACTTGCAAGAGATATTCTTCAAATGAATGTTGGAGAAAAAGAAAGGTTAAAGGATTTCATAAAATGTCTTGGAGGTAAAGTTTGCCTAACTACTGATATGTGGACTTCTTGTCAGAACTATAGTTATTTGAGTCTTACTGGTCATTTCATTGATATTGAGTGGAAATTGCATATGAAAATCTTGAAAGGTGAATTTATTCAAATGCATTGCTATGCTCATATCTTAAATTTGATTGTTCAAGATGGTTTGTTAGGAATTGATGAGTCCATATCTAGAATTCGTGCTGCAGTTAAGTATGTCAGATCATCTACATCAAGATTTGGTAGATTTAAGAGTCATGCTAAATCAGAAAATATTACAAGTGTTTAGACGTGGAGACTCGTTGGAATTCTACATATAAGATGTTGGAAGTTGCTTTAATATATCAGAAGGTGTTTCAACGACTAGAAGGAGAGGAAGTTGAGAAATACACTGAAGAGCTTGAAAAGGGGGTGGGAGTTCCTACTGAAAATGATTGGAATCATGCACGTAGTATTTTTCCATTTCTAAAGGCATTTTATAATGCTACTTTGCGTATTTCTGGAGCATCATATGTTACTGCCAGTAATTACATGGTTGAAGTGTCTGCTATTGGGATGGCGATTAACAGACATTTGACAAATCGAAACAATGTAATAAAAGATATGGCGGGGAGGATGAGATTGAAGTTTCTGAAATATTGGGGAGATCACAAGAAGGTGAATATGGTGTTGATGATTGCCTTAGTTCTTGATCCTAGGCAAAAGATGAGTGGTGCACACTTCTATTTTCAATCGTTCTTCGACTCTACCAATGCTGAGATGTTGGAGCAAAGATTGATTGAGTCTGTAAAGTCAGTTTTTGAACAGTATAAGACAATGACAGAGGGTGTAACAAGTATGCAACCGATGTGTTTAGATGATGCGGATGAGGATGATGATGACTATACCAATGCATATTGGTGAGAAACCGGTAATACCATGCAACGAAATTCAGCAACAGAACTTGATAAGTATTTGAGAGAAGATCGAGAGCCTTATAACCGTGAAAGTGAGCTAGATTTATTGAATTGGTGGAAGGTTAATGCAAATAGGCTTCCGATACTTGCTTCTATTGCAAGGGATGTGTTGGCCATACCGGTTTCCACGGTGGCTTCTGAAAGTGTTTTTAGCACGGGAGGTAGAGTTCTCAGTGAGTATCGTAGTTTTTTGGATCCTAACATGGCTGAAAGTCTTATTTGTACGCAAGATTGGATCAGAGGATCTCAATTCACCTTCCTATCAGATGAGGATTTTGAAGAGGTTGAAAAGTTTGAGAATGGTAAGTCATTTTCTTAAACTTATTTATGTATTGTTACTTTACTTATGTTTGTTTACTTTTGTAGAGTTCAATTTAGAAGACAAGGCCCAAGGAGTAATTCGAAGCCAATAACATCGTTTGTGTCATTGTGCCTTTGTGATGTATGTCCTCTCTTATCTTAGTAAGTTTGTGTCATTGTGTTTGTTTGTTGTGCTGATTTAGATTTACACTTGATTGGTGATACTGATGGGTTCTGTTCTCATTCCATGCAGACATTTCATGAGCAAATTGGTGGCTTGGTTGACACATTATTGGAGATTCAGATAGAAGCTGAAGTAACTAATGTTAAGTTTTAAGTGTAGTATTATGTTGATTGTTTGTAATGGATTTATGTTTGTATTGGAACCTCAGTTGGATTTATGTTTGTATTGTAATCTCAGTTGGATGCTTGCTGAATTGGAACCTCAATTTGTTTTTTTGGTATAAACAGGTTCGGCCGAATCGGTTCAGAACAGGTATGGTAAATCAGCCAAAATCTAGAGCAGCCAATTCAGCATATACACAAAATCCGTACCGGTTTTAAAATGTGGTAAAGGTTCGGTTCTGAACTGGTTCGGGGCCGAACCGGTTCATGCCCAACCCTAGATAAGCATATACACGATTTAGAATACTATTAGTTTATTATATATATATATATATATATATATTTACTCAAATATAATAATAATTGCTAAATAGTAGTATTAAATAATTATTTTACAAACTTTTATGAAAAACATCATTTTAATTTAATTTTATAAATATAAATACATAATGAAAATCTAACATGTCTATTTATATTTAGTTAAGTTTTTAATTATTTAGTTATTATTGTTTATCATTTTTTCCATTATAAATACTATGTCTTTCAACACTTAATTCATATTTTAAGTTAATTAAGCTAAGCTACAATTATAAATTAGGCTTAAGTATATATTAAATATAATTTATATATCATAAGTCTTGTTTATCATTTATCAAACTATTTTACAATTTCTTTTTAAATCTTGTGTTTTTCATTCTTATTGATTTATTTATTTATTTCACTTAATTTTTGTATAATTTTCCAAAGTAAATTATTAGGTGCAAAACTTGCAATTTACTATTGTTTGAAGGGAAAATTTAATTTGACATACTTATAAATGTAACATATTTTGAAATTGAATGTGAAGCTTTCAAATTATTTTACATTTTTTTTTAAATGTTGTGTTTTCATTCTTATTTAATTATTTCACTCTTAGTTTTCGTGTAATTTTCCAAAGTAAATTATGAGGTGTAAAATCCTGCAATTTACTATTGTTTGAAGGGAAAATTTAATTTGACATTCTTATAAATGTAACATCTTTTGAAATGGAATGTGAAACTTTTGATTAATTTTAGAGTGTCCATGTGGATGTGAGGGAATGATGACATTGATGTAACTTAATTTTTTTTACATGGACCAATCAAATTAAATTATTATGACACTATGATAGAGAAAATTGTGTTAAAATCTTACTTGTCAAAATTATAGGATACTTACTCAAATTAATATAGATATATATATGGAAGATTATTGTCTTTTAAAAATTAAATGAGACTTATATATACGCTCATAAAACAGAACTCTAGCATCTTGTTAGCCGCTCTCTTTAAATGTCCGATTTGTAACTCATTAAAACATGAATACGATTGATATCATTAAGAGGAAGAAATAAGTATTATTCACTTGAAGCAAAAGTGAATTATACGCAGTTGTAGCACACGCGCGTCTTTCCTCTGCCCGAAGAACACCCTTGATTTTCTAGGGTTCCCTCGTGACAAATCCCTCCTCAGCTGCTCCATTTAGCTGATTCTCCCTTGGCATTTATTACAAAACATCAATTGACCAATCAAAACAAGTCAAGGAGCAGATAATGTGCCCGAATTGACATTTCCATGCAAGGAAAGTTGCAGACGGAACAAAGCCTACACGAAGAAGGTTGGCTCTGTTCGACTGAATTTCTTCGAGTCGACGACCAAAGCATCGGAGACAAAGCAACTACAACTCGAGCCCCATTGGCGCAGGTGGTCCCGACAGTACCCAGCGTGGAGGAGCCCGTACCCAACGGACACGAGCCACAACACAGAACCGTCGAAACCTGACCCTGAAACACCTGAACCGCATTACAACACTAATTCAGAACCAAAAGCCTGAAGTGCATATCAATTTCTCACCCTTTTCATTTCATGTTCTTGTAGGGAGCTGCCACCCGGGGTGAAGGCACTGAACCCACGAAGACACGATGCAAGTTGGTTCCAGTTCCGGTGGGACAAGCAGACTTGGTGGACCTGTGGTCGACCTCGATTCAAATCACCAAGTCCAGAACGAGGCATGGTATGCCAGGAAGGTTCTCTCCCAAAATTCGATCAAGCAGAGCATGATAAATGGGGTCATTTGATCGACATGGGCTCGTTATGGTAAGGTCTCAATATCGGAATTGGAGGCGGGGATACTGTTGTTCGACTTTGAACGACAAGAACACGTAGAACAGATTCTAGACCGATCACTATGGTCACCAAATGACCACATTTTGAACATCAAGCGATGGGACCCGAGTGTGGGAGTAAAGGAGGTAGATTTCCATAAGGTAAATTTATGGACACAAGTGCATGACCTAGGTCTGGAAAGGTTTAGTGATACAAATGCCTGGAAGATTGGAAACATGATAGGAAAATGCCTAGAGATAGAAAAGCATGTTGGGAGGATTAGTAGAAGCTATATGAGAATACGTGTGGAAGTGAATGGGGGAAAAACCGCTGATGGCTAGGGTTTTGGTGGAAGAACTCCCAAGGAGGGGATAGATGGGCATCTGTTAAATATGAGTGATTATCTGATTACTGTTATGGGTGTGGCATGCTGGGCCACACGACTCAAGCATGCAAGGCAGATGTACAATTGGTAGAACACGATTAGAGCATACCAATGTATGGACTGTGGCTTGTTGGGGTGAGACCAAAACAAGTCACGACGAGGCAAACCATGGGAGGGGATGAAGGACAAGGATCACAACATAAACAGGGTGGAAAGAGGTCGTGGTATGATATCATGGCCGAGGCGAGGGGAAGGGCCCGATACGAGGCACGAAACCATGAGCAGCAGTGGGAACCGCACGGCAAGACCAAGGATGGGAAAAAGCCACACACAAGTCGACCAACCGAAGCCATGGACACCGACTCCATGGAGACCAAATCAGCCCCAGACCCAAGCCAAGGGCATGCCGAACCAGCATATGATGAACATCCCAACACGAGAGCCCTAACCATCCATATCACCCACAACCGACCCACCAAACCATTACAAACCGGGTCGACACCTGCACCCCTACCCGACTGGAGAGCAACCAAGCTGAACTGAATCAAACCACTCCCGCAACTAACCGGCCAACACACCGAACCAACCTATGACCACATACCTACCCCATAACATCACGCTACAACCCAACCCGACCGACACTACTACCATCACCCAAACATACATATTTGAGAATACCACACCCAACCGCAGCCCACCGAGTACACCATACACCCAAACCAACCCTTGATCACATACTTACCCGACAACCCAACCACACTCGACCGATACCACCACACCAATCCAAACCTACATCGTAGAGAACCCCCGACAACCCTCACCTCTCCCAACCCCATGATACAAAACCCCACATCCGGCCTAAGCCCATACCTAGACAAAGTGACGCTAAAACGGATCGGGGAGGAAATGATGGACCAGCCAGGGTCGAAGAGGAGGAGGGGACCCGAGGATGGGACCGATGGCAAGGAGACAAGGGTTCGATCAAGCCCGAGGAGGAGAGCAAACATGCTGAACCATAACCTCAAGAAGAGAATCATGAAGAAACTGAGGGATACACGGGCGAATGAGGAGACAAAGGAGAACACAAATGGTTCTGGGGACTGTCCCGAAACAGCCACGGGTGCCCAATGAATGCCATCTCATGGAATTGTCAGGGTTTGGGGTCTGCCTTGAAAATTCAACACCTACAAGACCTCAACAAGAGGTATCTCCCAAACATCATATTCTTAATGGAAACAAAAAATGGGGATACCTACTATGAGAAGATACGAACACGGGTGGGGATGGATAATACGCACTATTTTAGCCCGAATGGTACATCTGGGGGGCTAGCATTGTGGTGAAAGGCGGACACTAGGGTTTCGGTTCTACATACCGATCTGAATTGCATGGATTGTGAGGTATACATGGATAGCTATGCCGAACCAACATTTGTGACATGGGGATATACGAGTACGGAGGCACGAGAACGGACACAGTTTTTGAACCTCCTAAGATTAATAGGTAGGGGCTGAAGGGGAGGGTGGATGATCCTTGGGGATTTCAATACCATATGCCACCCACATGAAAAACAAGGTGGAATGACGAAATCCCAAAGGCAAATGGACGAATTCAAGCAAGTGATTGAGGACTTAGGAATGGAGGACTTGGGAGCAAATGGTAACTTATTCACATGGTGCAACAACCGAAGCGGAGAGGATAAACAAATGCCTATACCGTGTATTGATAAACACGGTACCAAAAGGCGAGATTCATCAACGAACTAGCCATTGGGTCGGACCATACACCAATGGTGGTCCAACTCAAGCAACCGAGGAAGAGAGATAGAAAACGGTTCAAATTCGAGGCAATGTAGCTTGAAAACCCGGAATGTAAGGAGGTAATAAAAAAAGCATGGAAAGGACCAACTACGGGAAGAGAAATCTAATGGGTGTACAAGAAACTTCACAAATGCCGATTGAAACTCAAGGTTTGGAGCAAGGGGAGTATCGGCCATAACGTGCATGAGATCTCAAAAACGAAGGAGGCACTAAGGAGAAACTCGCAAGGGGGGATGATCAAGGATGCTATACAAGAAGATAAAAGGTTGAAAGGAGAACTCTAACGGCTTTGGTAGAGGGAGGAGAAATATTGGAAACAACGGTCGAGGGTCAAATGGCTTAGGGACGGAGACCGTAATACTACCTTGTTTCACCATACCATAGTAGAAAGGAGGAGACGAAACCAAATATGCATACTAAGGGGAGTAAATGGGGAGTGGATAGACGAGGAAGGGAGGATAGCCGATGAGCTCCATCGATATTTTGGAGACAATGCCCGGAACTCCATCACTTATTTTCTGTTGATGACTCCCTGTTCTTCATAAAAGGATCGGCCGATAACGCAAGGGGTCTTTGGAGTATCCTCGAATCTTATTGTCAGGTATCAGGCCAACGGATAAACAGCGATAAATCAACCCTCTTTTTCAACAAGGGGACTACACCGATCGAGGAGAAAGGGGTGGATGATGCGCTCCATATAAAGAGTCGGGTAAGTACTTAGGCTTGCTTTGCCATCGATCTGGGGACGATCAAAGAAGGAGGCACTGGGATTCTTGAAAACCAAAATCAGTGACAAGTTGGGAGGGTGGAGGCCGAAAACATTAAACCAAGCGGGGAAGGAAGTGCTAATCAAGGCGATCATCACTGCGATCCCCACGTACGTCATGAGTGTTTTTCGCCTCCCTAAAACATGATGCTCTCATTGCGGACTTATGGTAGGGGCAGACAACGGAGGGGAAGAGAACACATTGGATAAGATGGGAGGTCCTAACAAAGGAAAACGAGGTTGGGGGACTAGGGTTCCGGGAACTCCAAAGTTTCAACACGGCGTTCCTAACAAAAATGGCGAGCCGAATCATGACCGATCTCGACACCATATGTGCGCAAGTCCTATAGGGACTCTACTTTCCATGGTGTTCGTTATTAGAGGCGAAAAAGGGAGGCTGAGCCTCATGGGGATGGAGTAGTATCTTACATGGCCGAGATGTAATCAAGAAAGAATGGATGTGGATGATTGGCACGGGAGAGAACATCCGAGTCTTTGAGAACCCATGGATATATACTAAGGAGAGCAAAAGGGTGAACGGGGACGTCATGGTGGAGCACGGGGGGAACCTAAGAGTAAGTGAGCTCATTCATCAGAATGGCACATAGCATAAGACCCTCGTGAGGAGCATAGTAGACCAAGAAGATACAACCCGTATCATCAATATCCCCTACCGCGCGACGTGGGAAGAGACCAGTATAAATGGCCACACACAATAGATGGATGCCCCCAAGTCCGATCGGTCTACCACAAAATATGGGAGAGGACCGAACAAAGACCAATGCCGAACCCAAACCACAGCGGAACCTTTTGGAAAGACATTTGGAAAGTAAAGGTAATACCAAAGGTGAAGAACTTCATATGGCGGCTCGCAACGAATGCCATAGCCGTTAAAGCAAACATGGTGCGTAGGGGGATGAATGTACCTCCGAG
Organism: Chamaenerion angustifolium; assembly: GCA_946814005.1. Lineage (NCBI taxonomy): Eukaryota > Viridiplantae > Streptophyta > Magnoliopsida > Myrtales > Onagraceae > Chamaenerion > Chamaenerion angustifolium. The sequence goes on from OX328272.1 coordinate 23,159,958, forward strand.
CTGCCCAATATGTGGTGAAGTTGAGACACGGGAACACATGATCTTGAAATGCGGATGGACGGAACAGGTTTGGATCGGCACGCTTGGGATACGAGTGGATAGACCAAATTAGCTCGACATGGTGGTATGGCTCAAGAGGAGGAAGGTGGAGCTGCATGGATGAAGCACAATGAGCGACAAGAGGTGGTCCCAAACTCTACTCACGTGTTGGAACATATGGAAGGCAAGATGCACGACGGCCTTTGAAGTGAAGCAACCAAGTCCGAGGGTCGTGGTAATGGAAATTAAGAAAGCCTATGAGGAGCAAATAAGGGCCAACCGAACGGACCAAACACCCCACAGGCAAGATGATAGACCGACCTAACAATGGCAACCACCGACAGGCAATACGATCAAGATAATTTATGACGCCTCATAGTACAAGGAAACGCGAAGAGCCGACATAGGGGTTGTGGCAAGAGACAAAAACGGAAAGCTAGTAGGCGGGATAAACCGGAGACAAAAGAGCGACGACATATTAATGATGGAAGTCATGGCTATACAAGAAGGAGTATGCCTACCGATTGAAGCGGGATGGAAAAGCATTATTATAGAGACGGGCTCACAAACGGTTCACCAACAAATCATAGAGGACGAGTAACGAATGCGCAAAGTGGATAGCAAAGCAAGCGAGATTGGGAGTGTGTCTTAATGATTGGGTCGAAAGACCACCACTACTCTTTGTATGTTTAGTAGCAAATGATATGATGTACGAACTTCCGTGACCCAGAGTCACGACGTTTTATTTCTTAAAGTAAAGCGGTATTTTGATAAAAAAAAAATGAAGAAATAAGTGATTATTGTATTTGATATCATGTAATGGACATTAAAGGGAAATCATGTATTATGATAAACATAATATCAGGAATCCTCAATAACTTTCAATATATATATATTGTTACTTAATTCAGTATGCCACTTATATGATTAATTAAAAAATTTAATTTAACATTATATTACTAATATGAATTAAAAGAAATTAATTAGGTTATATTCTCTTACTTTTTCTTGTCTATAAACTATCTATCTACCTACCTACCTATCTATCTATCTATTAATTTGACTAACTCATAAAATGTTGACAAATAAGGTTTTTGTTCTATTTTCTCACTCCGAACGTTAAATTAATCTCTTCTAATTGGTCCATGTTGTTGGGTCTGAAATTCCCGGATGATGACTGAATGTTGATTTGACAGTGATTTGGATGTCAATTGGTTGGTGACCGTAAGATTTTGTCGGAGCTCCGATGAACCTGCAAGAAGGGGAGCCACTACGGGAGATGAGTATGTTAACGACTGAAAGTAGGTTCATTCACAGCTCATTTATTGAGCCATAAATTAAAGACGGCTCAATTAAAAACGAGTTGTCATAATAAGTGTCTGCTTATTTATGATGGTTCAAATAGGTAGGATCTGCAAAAGGAACGACTTAATAAGAATGAGCCGTCAAAAGGACGACTCAATAAGAAAGTGCCAGAGAAAATACAAATATATTTAATATTATGTATTTTTCGCGACTCAATGAAATGAGCTGTCAAAATTAATTATATATCAATAATTGCTCATTTTGGTTGAGCCGACAAATATATTATTTTTTTTAATAAAAAATAATATTTGAAGCTCAGAGTTTCTTGAAGCTTCATCCCGTTCAACCTTCTCGTTCACCTTCCCGTTCTTGAAGATCCACCACCGTCGACCACCTTCCCGTTCAGCCTTCGTCTCACAACCTTCGTCTCACAACCTTCGTCTCACAACCTTCGTCCCGCTGCCTTCGTCCCCGGCCTTGAAGCTGCCTCATGGCCACATGGGAATGCCCTTCTTTGGAGAGATTGCCTCCTTCCTCTGGTACTTCAAGATCCTTCACCGCCCCGATGACTTCATCAACGCCAAACGCCGCAAGTAAGACAAATGGTTAGCTAAAAACCGTGCATAATTATGTTCCTTCATTGTTTAGTTTTCACATACATGGGATATTGTCTTTACCTCTCCATGGCAGGGCCCATTGTTAGGATGTAAGAATAGATTGAGGATCATTGTGTAAATATGCTGAGGACTTAGATGCAAATATCAAGTTCTAATACAGTATATAAAGAGATGAAATGTACCGAACTCAACTACCTTGAAATCAAATTCAGTTGAATAAGTTGGTTGCTTCCTCTGTAAGTCTTTTCTGATTTTTCATTTCTTCTTCTCTTAGTTCTATAATCCTAGCATGGTATCAGAGCTTCTGCGATTCTGCAATCTGTGAATTCATCCATGCGCGAAGAATCCTTTGTTATCAATTGAGGAAATTTCAGCTTCTTTCTTTAACAAGAAGGTGTCGCAATTGGAGGGAGAAGAAAACTTCCAATCGTGGCGGCAACAAATCCTTCTTGCTGTTCGTGGATACAATCTCGAAGCACATCTCTACGGCAACAACACGATTCCACCTCGCATTCAAGGTGCGGATGGAAATGAAGAACAGAATCCAGAAGATATGTTCAAAAGGACAGCTCGCTGGCGTCTAGGATGCTAGCTTCAGTGTCTTCTCAGGTGAGCCGTGGACTCAATGGATGTATGTCTGCAACTGCAATCTGGAAAAAACTCCACAGGGATTTCTCGTCTTCCTCCACAACAAGAATTATGCATCTATACGATAAATTGAAGGCAAGGAAACTTCCTCATCAAAGCATGCGAGACTATCTAACTGCTATACAATCAGCATGCGATAATCTCTCTTGTTGTGGTCATCCTATAGAGGAGATCCAACAAATATCGATTATCCTTAATGGAGTTAAAGGCCAATTCGATAATGTGGTAGCTGTAATACATGCAAGCAGAAATGCGTATGACATAGCCTCTGTTAGTTCAGTTCTTTTGGTTGCGGAAGCTAGACAAATTGATATGCTGTTTGATTGAAATGCGACTGCCAATGTAGCTATTAATGTATGTTCTGTTAACAAGTCTACTGGTTTTGGAAATAGTAGTTCTGGAGATGGTGAATCTGCAGGTTCATCAATCACAGGAAATGTTGGCTCACAGGTGAGGATTGATAGCATACCTTCTCTTCCAGGATATTCAGATATAGCAGGTCAGTCAAATAACAACTTCAATGGTACAACTAATTACTCTAATCAAGGCAGAGGCAGGGGACGTGGCCGAGGTTTTGGTAACAATCGACCACAATGCCAACTTTGTGAAAAATTCGGCCATCTTGTCCACACGTGTTACCACAGATTCAACGTCAACTTTACAGGAGTTACTGATCCTGGAAATGCACAAGCACCAAATGTCAATCTGTGCTCAACACAGTGGGATGATGCAGCAGACAATTCAAGCAATCAAAGTCATGTATCAGGAAGTTTTCACAGTTAGACTCAGCATCCTCAGCACAGTCAGCCTTCTTCAATACCTTTCAGCTATCAAGCTCCTTCTCCTCAAACCTTTTCTCATGCCTCCGAGTTCGTCTGTGAATTACAATTTGCCAGCTGTTCTTCCAATGCAGTCTTACAATATAGCTCATGTTTCTCATATTTCTCCATACAATTCAGCAGCATTTCAATATTCTCATCCTATAGTACCAAGTCGATATATTCAGCCTACATACAAATCCATACCTGGTACACCATATACACCATCTGTAGCAAGTTCAATGGCAGGAAACAATATGGATGCTCAATCGGTTGTCCACAATCCTCAGGCTCATACTGCAACAACATCTCTATACAACCATCAGGATGCAAATTGGTTTGCTGATTCAGGAGCCACAAATCATTTGACGAATGCCTCTCCTTCACAGTTCAATACATCTATACCTTACAATGGTCAAGGTAAAGTGACAGTGGGTAATGGTTCAACCTTAAACATCTCGGCCATTGGTTCTGCTATAGTTCCTTCTGTTGACACTTTTAATAATGATTGTTCTCGAAAATTATTACTTCACAATATGCTTTATACTCCATCTGTTACTAAGAATCTTCTATCTGTATCACAGTTCGCCAGGGATAATGCTGTTTACTTCGAGTTTCATGCTGGATATTGTTCTGTTCGTGATGAAAAATCTCACAATGAACTGGTGCGTGGCTATGAAAGCTCGGGTCTGTATAGACTTGATTTGTCAAAGATTAAAAGATGTCAGTTTGTTAATTCTAGATCCAGATTTGTGTCTGAATTGTCCAATAATTCAATGTGTAATAAGTTTGACACTGTGATTGTTCCAGCTGTTTCTGATAGTAAGGACTCTAGCAATACTCTTGAGATATCTTGTAGTTCTCCTTTTGTTACTTAAATAAAGAAAAATGATTTTATTTCTATTCAAATTGACACTATAAAGGAGAAGTCTGCAACTATAACCTCTGATCCTATTGGAATCACGGATCTTGAGTGTTTTGTGTCTGCTTTAGATTCAGGAAAGGAGTCTCAATTGTGGCACATGCGTCTGGGTCATCCGTCTAACAAGATACTTGTTAGTTTTCTAAGACTGCACAATCAGCCTACAAAGAACATATCCAAGCAATGTGAAGCATGTGCAATCGGCAAAAGTATAAAGCTTCCCTATCATCTGTCAGATAATGTATATAATCAACCTTTAGAGCTAGTGCAGGTTGATCTCTGGGGACCAGCAGCATGTTCTTCAAATGGAAACAATTACTATCTCAGTATAGTAGATGCTTTTAGCAGATACAATTGGATTTACTTTTTAAAGAACAAGTCTGATGCAGCTCAATGTTTTGTAGAGTTTCATAAGCTTGCTGAGAAACAACTGGGTCATTCTCTCAAGGCAGTGCAATCTGTTGGAGGAGGTGAGTTTCGTTTCTTATCTACATATCTATCTCATCTTGGCATAGCTCATAGAATTACATGTCCCTATTCCTCAGAACAAAATGGAATAGTGGAGCGCAAACACAGACATATTGTAGAATTGGGATTAACATTGTTAGCTCAGTCGTCTGTACCTTTACATTACTGGTCTGACGCATTCTTTACAGCTTCCTTCTTAATAAATAGAATGCCATCTTACAGCTTAGCAAAAATGTCACCGCATCAGAAGTTATTTGGATCAGAACCTAACTATACATTTCTTAAAGTCTTTGGTTGCTTATGTTTTCCGCATCTTCGTCAATATAAAAAACATAAACTTGCGTTTAGATCAGAACCATGTGTGTTTCTGGGCTATTGTTCTAAATACCATGGCTACAAGTGCCTATCATCTTCAGGTAGAGTCTACACAACTAGAAATGTTGTGTTTCATGAACAAACATTTCCGTTTGCAGACACAAAAGGTATTTTTTTTACCTCATCTTCACCAACTCAGAATTACACTTCTAAACCTTTCTTTTTACCCTGTGATTCTGATTTTACTTTACCTGATATTCAGGTAGAAGATCATGGATTGGGACATGCTCATGTGCAGGATATAACACCTCCATCTGTTATTCGTCAGACTTCATCATCATCAAATCGTAAGTATCCATTACCAACTACTGCTAACTCTAAGGGTCTATCAAATGAGCAGTCTTCTTCGCATAACTCTGTTCCAAATAACAGTTTGTTGCAAAATAATCAGGTTCCTTCTCCTCCTTCTTCACCTCATATAGTGTCTTATAGATTAAACAATGATCAACTTGTTCCTATAGAGTCTACTAATGTCAGTTCTAATCCTCCTGTTATGTCATCTGGTCCTAGAGACACTTTGTTATCATCTCCTATTAAAAACTGTCATCCAATGCAAACTAGAGCAAAGTCTAAAGCAAATCAACATCACTTTATTCAATCTCTTCTTGCAACGGTAGATGATCAAGATAGTCTTCGCTTTGAAGAACCAAAATCCATTCATCAAGCTATACAATGTCCTCATTGGAAAGCAGTTGTCGATGATGAGTATTCTGCTCTTCAAACTAACAAAACTTGGTCTGTTGTTGAGTTGCCTGCAGGAAGAACTCCTATAGGTTGCAAGTGGATATTGAAGATAAAGAAGAATGCTGATGGATCTATAGCCAGGTACAAGGCAAGGTTAGTGGCAAAGGGGTTCTCACAGAAAGCTGGATTCGATTTCCAGGAAACGTTTAGCCCAGTGGTGAAATCTGCAACGGTACATGTAGTGTTATCTCTTGCTTTATCTCAAAAATGGAGTTTAAGACATATTGACATTAACAATGCCTTTCATCATGGAGATTTATCTGAAGAAGTCTATATGATTCAGCCACCAGGCTTTGAACAAGTCTCACAGTCAGAAAAACCTCTCATTTGTAAACTCTCCAAAGCTCTCTATGGGTTAAAACAAGCACCTCGTGCTTGGTTTGAAAAACTCAGATCATTTATTATAACAGTGTTATAGTTTAAAGCTTCAGTAGCGAATAGTTGCCTATTTATAAAACAAACTGATCAAGGCTCTGTGTTCTTACTAGTTTACGTAGATGATATTGTTGTAACAGGTCCATCATCTTCTAAAATCAGTGAGGTAATCAGTATAATCAATAATGAGTTCAAACTTAAAGATCTAGGGAATTTGAGCTATTTCTTAGGAATGGAAGTGACAGCTACTGATGATTTCTTGTTGCTAAATCAGAAAAAGTATGTTCAAGAACTGATTACCAAACTCGAACGCAATGCGACAACAAGCTTTCCTACGCCAATGACAGGCAACTGCTTATCAAAAACAGGTATCATTACATGTGATGAACCATTTGAAGATGTAACACTGTATAGAAGCACAATTGGGGCATTGCAGCACATATGTGTTACTCAGCCAGATATAAACTTCTCTGTTAACAAACTGAGCCAATATATGCAAAATCCATCTGTAAGTCACTGGAAAGATGTAATACACATTGTGAGATATCTGAAAGGCTCCATTGATCACAGTCTATTGTTTAGAAACAACTTATTTCCTATAAAAGAGATAACGTTAACATCTTACTGTGATGTAGATTGGGGTGGTGACTTTGCAGACAGAAAGTCAATATCTGGACATTATCTTCTCCTAAATGGTAATCCTATCATTTGGAGTTCTAAAAAGCAATCTGTGGTTGCAAGATCAAGTACAGAGACAGAGTTTCGAGAAATTGCCAATGCTGTCTGTGAAATCATTTGGGTAAAGACACTCATTACAGAAATGGGTCTTCAGGTTTCATCTGTTCCTAAGGTCTAGACGGATAGTACAAGTGCAGCTGCAATTTCAGAAAATCCTATTCAACACTCAAAAATGAAACATGTAGAAATTGATATGTTCTTTGTAAGGGAGAAGGTTCAGTCTGGACAAGTATTGATTAACTATGTTAGATGTTATGTGTTCATCTGCTAGCATATCAGTCATATGTGTGGGTTATGTGTTAGATGTTTTCCTCTGTATATGCGTGATTCTGTGAACACTACTATGATGATCAGGAAAATAAGTCAAGCCTGATGTTACTGGGTTCATATTGGCATAAGACATGGCTTGATTCCTACAACAGAGTCCATACCAAAGAAAACGTAAAAGACACTTTGGGGTAACTCTTGAGGAAGAAAAGATGGAGACTGAAATCCTCCAGTCATTGTCGGTAAGATAAGGGCTCAAACCCTTCTCCCAATAAAAAAAAAATCAAGAAAGAAAAAGCAAAGAAGAAAAAGAAAGCAATTGACTCAGAAAAAAAATAAAAGAGAAAGCTGACAGTATAAGTTGATCATCATAGCAGAGGTTTATCAGTTGATCTCGTACAGATGTAACTCTACTATAAGACTCATCATGTGATGAGTATGATGAGTATGTTAGTAATGTGAGATGGTTTAATGAGAAATGTTATATGATGTGATATTAGTCTTAATTGTTTCATATAAATGACATTGATCTATAAGAATATGAGTTAGAAAGTGAAGATGTGCAGTGGATAATGATATTGTCAGTAGATGAAGAATGCTGAAATCAAGTGTATATCAGCAGAATGAGGTGTCAGCTTGTGGTAAGAATCAGATGCAAAGCTTATGATTGCAGTAGTGAATGATTAGTTTAAAGCAGTTTGCAAGATGATGAAATGGAAATGATGGAGTTTGGTTTTAGTCATTGCTTGAGAAAGAAGAACTGTTGCGATCAGATCAAATCAAAAACTGCAGTGATCAAGAGGATCAGAATTTGAAGAAAGTGGATCTTGATTGGGGAATGTTAGGATGTAAGAATAGATTGAGGATCATTGTGTAAATATGCTGAGGACTTAGATGAAAATATCAAGTTCTAATACAGTATATACACAGATGAAATGTACCGAACTCAACTACCTTGAAATCAAATTCAGTTGAATCAGTTGGTTGCTTCCTCTGTAAGTCTTTTCTGATTTTTCATTTCTTCTTCTCTTAGTTCTATAATCCTAGCACCCATACATGTCTCCGGAGCCACATAATTAACAGAATACTGGAGAAGACGTTGGGAAGAACAGAGAGAGAGACGGCGAGTCCGGAGGTTCTTCAACCCTAGCCCCAGCCGGAGTCCCAGTCCCAGTCGAGTCCGTGAGTGAAGCTTCGAAGGTGCGGCATGAGGCGTGAGGGATGGCGGCGTGAAGATGGAGATGGAGGGGTGAAAATGAAGATGGAGGCGTGAAGGTGTGATGATGGAGACGTACGTGCAAGAACTGTGAAGATGAAGGCGTGCGAGATGGAGGGGTGAAGATGTGAGAGATGGAGGCGTGAAGATGGAGGGGTGAAGATTGGAGAGGTTTTGAAACGAAAATTTTTGAAGAGGGAAGACGAGCGGAATTTTTTTTTGAATGATGACTCAATAGTATTAAGCCGTCAAAAAAAAATTTGATTACATTTTTTTAATCAAAATTATTTTTGACGGCTCGAATACGGTAAAGCCGTCCTTCTAAATAATTTTTTAATCAAAATTATTTTTGACTGTATTGAGCCGTCAAAATTAATTTTGATTAAAAAAATATTTTGAAGGACGACTCTACCGTATTCGAGCCGTCAAAAATAATTTTTAGTAAAAAAAATAGAATTTGCGGCTCAGTACAAAGATGAGCCGTAAAAAAGAATTCAATAAATATGACAACTCTAAAATTTTAGTTGTTAATTCAACAATGGACAACTCATCATCTATTGAACCGTTAATAATTGTAAAATTAAAATTTTCACGGCTCAACCATGTTTGAGCCGTGACGTTGAGCCCTTAACAATACCCTCTGCCGTATTGAACGCAACATTGGGAGTTTCTCTAAGTCTCACTCCAATGCTTAAATGAGTATACTGTGTGTATGAACTCAAAATATAATATAACATATGTAAAACATGAGTATTTATTAGGATGGAAGACCAAACCGTTTTGGGTAACCGAATATATTTGCAAATATTGTGTCGTTACAGATAATAATAACAGATATTACGGTTATCACGTAATATTGCAATTGCCTTATGTGATCTTTCTAGAATATGTGCCTATGATATGCGGGACATCGTGGATGTATATTCAGTGTCGGTTGTGGGATAAATGTTAGAGAGATTTGACTCTCTTGGCGAACGCTCCTATGACGGGCAGTGGGAGACTTTGGACTTGGTCTATGGCGACCACTTTAGTTCTGGGTTTGACACTGAACCGCTTTATGAGTTCCAGTTTACCCTTAGTGTGTGTCAGACCAGTCTTGAATGATTTGTTTTTCACCCATCTGAAATGTTATTGAGCCTTGGAAGCCTGATGGACCTTATTCCGTATTGGGACGTCACTATCAATACCCAACACATGTCAACCATAAAATTCTCATTCCTAGGTGGCATGCCATGTAAATCACTTTACAAACTTTCAAACTTTCTAATCCAATTTCAAGATAAGTTACGAAACTCATATCATTTCTCTTTATTTCACATTATAATTATATTTTTTTTCTTAAATCTATTTTATGAAGTGAAATTTATGTGATAATAAAATACATAATATTATATTTTATGAATATCAAGTATGCACATATTAATTAATTAATGATACGTTTCATCTATCACATAATGATAATACTGTCTCTCACACACTCTCTCTCTCTCTCTATCTATCTATATATTAATTTGACTAAATTGTATGCAATTATGACAAGTAAATTTTTTGATGTATTATAATAATACAAAAATAATTTTTAACAATGCCACAAAATTAAATGTTCTATATTTATAAACTCAATATAATTTACAATTAACAAAATAGATAAAAAAAAAAAATAATATGTATACTAAAACATTAGATTGTATCAATATTAGATTGTTATTATTGATAGAAAATTAGATTGTTATTATTGATAGAAAATTACTAATATTTTTATATGGATATAAAAGTTAAGTGTATTATTATATGGACATTAAAATATTTATTTCTTAGTTATATGAAGAATTTTTTTTTTTATATTTATTTATAACTCAACATATTTTTTAATTATTAAAATACTATTTGTATAATAAAAATATAATATATTATTACTTTTACAAAAATAAATAAAAAAATGAGTTTATTAGTCTAAATATATGCACTAATATAAATCATAAAAATATTTAAATCATGTATTTTTAACTAATTTTATGAGCAAACACAATTTTTATTATTTATAATTTTAGTTTTTATACTATAATTTACAATAATTTTTCTATATAATTAATTATTTCATGCATTTTAATATTTTTATTATAAATTATTAAAACTTATAACAATGATTTTTTTGAAAAAATTATTATAATATGTATTCACTTAAAAAATAGTTTTTATAATAGTAGACTTATTGTTCTTCTAAAAATTCTTGTAGTCTATATTCTCTTAAAAATAATTTAAATATATATTATCTTATATACATTATAAAAAATACGAATACTAAAAATAAAATATATTACTTAGATTTTTATTTTTTGGCCAAATACTTAGATTCGATAGGCATTTTTATATGACATGATTCCTTCCTTTCCCTCCCACTTTGCTAAATTGGTGAATAAGAGGACAAAAGAGCAGTTTTTTATTTGTCTTGCCCGCCACCATCCCTTTCATTGCAGCATCTGTCTGAACTGTATATGTATATGTACAATCTCCTCCTAAATCAACAAAACCCAACAGTTGAAGAAGAAAAGTTCAACAACGATGAAAAGAAAAAACAACTCTTCCCTTCACCAAGTAAGATTACAACTCTACTCCTTTCCAAAAAGACGAACACCTGTTGGATCAAACCAACGCAATGAATGAATCACGATCACCCAAAAAACACATGTAATTTCGAATTTCACGTCGAATCATATCTTGCATCAACGACATTAGATCCTCACTCAATTGAACGCCGACATCGGGGAAATTATTAGGATCGGTAGAGAGTAACTCGGAGCTCGGACCTCCTACTGAGCCAGGAAGCGATAGGGTTAAAGATGTCAACGGGTCCTCCTCCCGTGAATTAGAAGTAGCCACCATCATCTTCGATGAAGAAAATAGGAGACTGGAGTCGCTCAGTTCAGACACAGAAGGGCTACTGGCTAGCACCGGGTCCGACATCGCGGCCCTCTTGACACTGCTGCCCCCGTCCCCATCGACGGAGTACCACTTGCGCTTGAGGCTAGAATTCCAGTGGTTCTTTATGGCGTTATCGGTCCTGCCGGAGAGGAGGTGGGCGATTGTGGCCCACTTATTGCCGAACCGCGAGTGAGCCTTGATGATGATTTCGTCCTCGTCGGAGGTGAAAGCACGGCGCTCCACCTGAGGAGATAGCTGGTTGCACCACCGCAGACGACAGGACTTGCCAGACCGGCCGGGAATGGAGCGGCTAATGATGGACCAATTCCTAGGGCCGTACTTCTGGACCAGCTGCTGAAGGGCCGCATCCTCCTCCGGGTTCCAGGGTCCCTTTATCCTATCCGCTTCCTTCCTCGATGGAACTGCCATGGATGAAGCTTCGACTTCGATCATGTATGTAGCTATTGTATAGATAGATAGAGATGTGTCTTCTCTACCGTTCAGCTTTAAACTTTGTTTGAGAGTATTGCATTGGTGCGTTATATACAGCGACAGGAATTGGGATTTTGAGCGCAAGAGACAGAGGTGACCGGTTGGACTGGTAAGGGGCACCGCTTGTTAGAGGTCAAACATGGGATACAGCTGTATGCAACAACACGTGTAACGATAACGTCGCACCAAACAAGACACCGGTCGTTTTCAAGTCTCGCGAGTAGACGTCTATCCGATTGATTCTTATCTTCTTCTTCTTCTTCTTTGTTTTCTCATTTTGCCACGGTAATACTTTGTCACGGTAATTCTTGCTAAATTTTGTTGACACTCCTCTCAATTTTCATATTTTTGCACGGATCGCCTCTAAACATTTTTAGTCCATCATGATTTTATTTTTGCCATGATTGTTATTTTAAGTTTACAATCAAGTCTCTCTAAATTTTTCTAGGTCTCCCTTTCAATTTTTTTAACCTAGAAAAACACTCATTATTTCGTAGCCAATTGTGGGTGAATGTGACCCTTGTAAATTTTCCATTGTGAGAAGACTCTATTTGTCGATAGTCAATTGAAGGGTGACCATTTATTAGTAGTCAATTGAAGGGTGACCATGACCCTTATGATATTTCATCTTCGTGGAAATACCATATTTATTGGTAGTAACCCTCTTAATTCTCAGATTGTTGAGACTCTTTTATATGTAGTCGATTTGTGGGTGGTTAATAACCCCTCTCAATTCTCACTTCATATGACACTCTCTTATAAGTAGCTAATTTATGGGTGGATGTGACCCATCTCAATTCTCACCTCACAAAAACATTCTTTTGTAGGTAGTCAATTTATGGGTTACTTACAAAATAAATAAATATTAGTGCACCTTTCTTAAGTGTTAGATGATGAGTATACATTCCTATTAAGCAAGGGAGTTTACATAATAACGTTGATATCAACCCTCAAATTCGTTATCAATAATCTCGTAAGAATAAAATATATATAACCAATCTTGTAATTACAAGTTCATTGATAATGTAATAAAACATTTTTGGACTACATTTCGAGTATTTATACCTTTAATATCTATGAAGTCTCTTTTTTAACCAAACTTTTTTCTATTGCACAATATCACGTGATAAAGCAACTAAAAGTAACCCTGATTAAAAACATCATAATAAAAATATATGTCGACGTTCGACAAAGTTTGACTTTGTCTTGTTTATAGTTATCACATTATTAAGACATACTGAAAAACGTTTAAGGGACATTTGAAAAGGTAATTGACCATTTTTGTGCTTTGATGTACTTGATATAAATGTTTTAGTTCATTTAAATTATCTACAATAACTTCCGCATAAAGATAATAAATCATTCAATTTTGAAAAGATAATAAATAACAAACTCTGAAAAATTAGTTTACTTCACTCCTAGATACACATGAAAGAATGTACATACAAACTAGTTAATACTAAATCCAAAAAAGTTAATATAACTTTTTTTAATAAGATTATAAATTAATTAATCATAACATTCAAGTAACTTCGTTTCCCTTTATTGTATATTTATTTGACAAGAAAAATGTATTAGTTTTATTGTCAAATGTAGTTTAAGTTTAGCTTTATATCACAATAAATATTTTTAATCAAGTATTTAGTTATCTTACACATTCAGACATGTATGTTTTTTTTTCTTGAAAAACTTAGAAAATTAATTTGTTAAAAAACTTATAGTATTGATTTTTTTATTTCAGTAATAGGTAAATGATCAATCCTACACATCACCAATGTTATTTTAATTTAGTAGTCAAATATTTTTATTACTTTTTTCGTCATTTAATACCTAAAATTCAGGATGATATTGGTTTTGAGTAATAACACTAATATCTTTGTACAAAAAGTTAATAAAAAAACCAACAAAGATATTTTACTATCAAACTAAAATAACTATGTCAAATTGTTGAATGTATCATTTATGCATTCATATTAATAACAGAATAACTTTATAAGTTTTTTTGGCATTTTATTTATCTCATTATTTGAAAAATCTCTATTACATGATCGACCACCTAACTTGTATGTATTAATTATTTGTTGCGTTAAACAATAGATTATGTATATTCAACATATAAATATACGTCAATTTTGATCGATCTCAATTCAATTTGAATTCTTTAAATTTATAGAAAAACGAGATTTTTATAACGACGGTGATATAAGTTTTCAATTTCACGGTTATCACAACTTTGTTTGTAAGTGAGGAGAGTGGAAAGAAAATTATAGTAGATGTGTAAATATGTTTAAGAGAGTTGTGACATGAAATGATAACAAAAAAACATCTATGATTGATCCGGAAAAAGAGATGAGGTTTAGAAAGACAGAAAAAATGTTTACTATATAATTGTAGGGAAACTAAAAAAAGTGGGTTTAAGGTACTTGAATAACATTTTTGAAGTATAATTTAGATACGTATGAAAACCTATATGATATTAATAGCATAATAAAAAATATTGTATTGTTAAAGCATGATCACAAAATGAAATTTTGATTGAAATGTTTTTACAAAAAGAACAAAATTCACTTGAGTAGTTAGTGCAATAAATACAACTATGTGTATCCAAAAATATCAAAGTACAATAATGAAAGCTTTTTAGTTCGAAACTTTGTTGAAGCATTTTTTCGCTAAATAGTTTCCTATCCGTAAATTGCATTTAATAAAATGGCGGAGAGAAAAAATGTAATTGACAAAAATAAGCATGATAAGTTTAAACGTTAAAGAGCATTTGTGTAATTTTGCAGGTGACCGTACATTAATCACTTGTGTCTTTATAGTATATCTAACGTTATAAAAAAGTGGATATATGGTTGGTTTTTCTTGTACATATCTTTTAGAAAAAATAGAGCATTATGTCACTTTTAAGATAATATTTGTTTTTTCTGTTTTTCTGGGGATGGGTGTAGACTTTTTGAATTATACCTGATTTTATTTATTTTTGTTATGTATGAGCTCACACACATTAGTGTTATCAATATTGGCTAACACATGGCGACTAGGTACCTCACAGATTTAGTAGAGAAAACGGACAAAGCATTTTGGTTGTGTCTGCACGACTCTAGAAGACTCCACTCAAATGGATGGTTCTAGTATGTTATGAGGATGTGAAGAAACCATCGAGTGAGGGGTTATTAGAGGAACCCTCCATAAGAATTAAAGTCTAATACTCCTGTGAAATCTCCAACTTACCCATGAATATTTATTAAGGGAAAAGTATGAAAAAGATGTAAGATGTTTGCCTAAATTGGTAATCGATGTAATTTGTTTTGGGCCGCTGGTATTTGATGTACGATGTTTCATTCTGTTGGTTTTTGAAGAAACGTTAGTTTTTACGTTAATTTATTCGTTTAAATTTGACACGTGCAACTCACGTGCTAGATAATTTGAACGTTCAAATAACAAAAAGTGAAAATACCAAAACTACCCTTTAGTTGTTTTCCCTCCTTTATACTTCAACAACCGAACCAGCTCCCTCCAAATAACCGAATCGGTCCCTCTTCCCAAGACCTCCAAAACTACCTTCTAAACCGAACCAGCTCCCTGTCGATTACTGGGTTTATGGGTGTTGATTTATTCCCTGTTCAAACCTTTGGAGAAAATGACAACGTCGACTTGTTTCCGACGGAGAACGCGTCAGGAGTGGCTGTTGGTACGGCCGCTGACTGCGAAGGCTCGGTGGGAAACCACATAGGAACGTCACTTGATACGGCATCCATCAGTTCTGATTTGGTTGCATCGACGCAAAAGGGACGAGGAGTATCGATGGTTTCCTGATTGCTGACCTGAAGATCATAAGAGCACACATTACTAACAGTCAATCAATCTCCAGACACAGATTGCTAACTTTCCAATGAGAAGAAGAAGAAATATACCTTATCCCACAATCCATCGGATGCAAGAATTAGGAATTCGTCTTCGTCTTCGATTCTTATGACTTTGGTTTCAGGCTCTGCGGTTACCCATTGCTTGAGTTTCCGATCACCAATTCCTCGGGATACTGCCAAGGAACCTTGAATTCTCCAAACACCATGGTACGAATCAACATAACCACCCTGCATCAAATTCGCTCCAAACTGTTATTCATAGCTCAAATCATCAATGAACATTAATTAATACACAAATGCAACAAATGATGCAGCTTTACCTCTGCCTCAATCCTTTTGTTTTCATCTTCCCTTGAAGGTCCGTGATCGGAGGTGAGGGCCTCAACAACACCACCTCCTCCTTCAAGAAATCAGATTCAGTCTTCAGGTAACCATGCTTGATTGCGTCTTCCAGTTCTTCTCCTTGTCTTCTTTCTACTTCATCCAAGATGTTCTTATTGAGGTTCTGTGCAGCAAATTCTGCAGCTTTCACGCCACCATGTCCATCAAATACACCAAAAAGAGACTGGAAGATCACCATTTACCACGCTAGATCAAAATTCCGCAGATAACGAAATTACATACTAAATCAAGATTCTTTATTCTAATGACCAAAATAAATGCAATTCTAGAAGGTGCCATCGACGCATTAGAAATGTAGCTGGGCGGTTTCTGAAGCCAGATCCGAAACAGAGAAGACGGTGACGAGCACGCTGAAGGAGACGTGGACAACGTCAGATATAATGAATCCGTCGAAGAAGAAGAGATGATGGAGAAGAGAGGTGACAGACCGACAAGGGCGTTTCAGAATGGCATTTGGGGAGATGATGGGTTTCATAATAGATATGTCGAAGAAGAGGAGATGATGGGTTTCAGAATGGCGTTTGGGGAAGATGAGAGAGAATATTTAAGAGGGGAGCATAGACAAGGGCGGGGAACCTGTGTATAATGGAAATGGTGATCGGTCTGGTCCACATGCTTTGACCGTCGGAGCCTGCGACGGAAGGTGACTGAAATCAGACTGTATCTTGTGGAGACCGAAATCGAACTGAATTTTGTGGAGACCGAAGTTTGGACTGAAATCGGACATGGCCGCCGTGGAGAAGGAAGGAGGAAGACATAGAGTGAAGAAGTGAGGGACATGTTTGAAATTTCACACATACAAAAAGTCACGTGCAAGACATTTCAGCTATTAACGGAATTTTTTAACGGTCACAAACGGAATTCATCAAAAACCTACACCACCAAAAAATACTACATCGAAAACAAACATTGAGACGCATTTACCACCGATGGCAAACATGTTACATCTTTTTCATACTTTTCCCATTTACTAATTGGTCCCTACAAATTTGTATGCCTAAGTTATGGACATTTTATATTTTTGTTGGATTTATATAATAGGGATGGGAAAATTATAAATCTCCCCAGTGGTTAAACTTTATTTTTTAAAGTATGCATAACATAAATTATATGATAAAAACGTAACGTGTCAATTAGTTTTGTCTAAAGTGTTTTATGCCCTTAAGTTCTGAAACAATTGAACGACTTTAGCAAGACTTCTTATCTTAAATGAAGATTTCAATTTAGTTGAGAGTAATTATGAAAATTGAAACGAATAACATTTTTAGGATTAATTACCTACTTTGTCCCTCATGTTTGTCTCACATTAATTTTTAGTTAATAATAAATCAATCCTTCCATTTTTCGCTAGTTTTTCGTTAAATTGTAATAATATTTTAATTCAATGTTGAATTAATGAATACCTATTTTGCCCTCTTCTCCTTCCTTCCTCCAAGTCCTATTCACTTCTCCCACCAAAAGGATGTCGCGAACAACTTTGTAAGCCCCGAGATTGGTGGTTGACTGTCCTTTTAGTTTATTTAATCCTAGGCGTGCTAAAAACAACAAACCTAATTTGTAAGTGTGCAAGCGCACCAACTGAGTTAGTTAGTGGATGCGGTGACACACACTTATTCTGAGTATTTTATGTATTTGGCGCATCCTTATAGGGTGACGCCTTTCATATTATCGTGCATCCTTAGTTAAGGGCAACGCCCAAATATACTTGGGCTTAATAAATCCAGTTCAGAGTGTTATTGGGCCAAATATAAAAAAGCCCAATGTTCATAACCCATCATCTGCCCCCGAAGCCTTAGATGAGCGACGGTCATTTGAAGATTATAATTTCTCTTAAAAAATAGCTTATTCCCTCATTGGTAATTCATCTTCCATAGAGCGACGTCATTTATTAACTTTCATGCTTCATCTTTTTGCAAGTCATTCTTCCAAAGGCGTCGCCTAAATCATGCAATCGGTTGTAACCGCCTTTCCACGTGTCATTGATGCACGATTTTCCTCTATCCCGCCATTATTACAAATTTGAATTTCAAATTCAAATTTTTTGACGGGATCTTCTAGAAGCTTCGGGAACTGAGAAGATTCTTCTTTTTGAAGGGTAAAATCGTAATTTCATACCCCAGTAACCGTTCGACTCTTTGCTTTAAGAGGGTAAAATCATAATTTCCCCACATATCGCCATTCATCATTGCTCGGTGTTTTCCCCTCGCTCTCAACGCCCATCATCTTTGCGCCATTCACTCCTATAGAAGAATGACTTCCGACTCCGACCTTGGTAATCATATATTTCTCCCTACGCCTTTTCTTGAGCTTAAACCCAATACTTTTTCACTTTCTACATTCGAAAAGACAGTAACTGAGGCTGGTTTGAGCGATGCTCATGCCCCCAGGTATCCCATCCCTGATGATGCGGATCCTGAGAACCCTCACCCCATAAGTCAGCCTATAGAAGACGATGAAATTATATTCCCGCTTCAAATCGATGCGAGGCTAAGGTTTCCTTACTGTACTCCTTTAGTCGAATTGTGTTGCCATTATGATATTTCTCCCACCCAACTTTCTCCAAGCGCTCTTCGCACTTGGGTGGGCTTCCGAATTCTTTGCTTTTGTCGCGGATGGGCCTATTCCTTACATTTTTTTCGATGTTTTTATCGCCTGGATGCAAATCGTTTGGGCGTGCGCCTTTTTATTACTCGAGTGGTTCCTCCTTTCAAAGATTGGACCTGGGATTCCACTCGTCACTTGGTCACAGATTTTCGAACCCGATATTCAAATTGGAAGAGCGCCTACTTCTTTTTCCAAGGAGGCGTTCCCTGGTGTCTAGGATCGTCGAAGGCGAGCAAAGATCTCAGTCCCAGCGTCGAGGAACTGTCATCGACAGACATGAACACCTTGGTGACAATCTATTTAGATCATCTGGAAAAGCGCCACCTTCTGCCATTTACTCTGGTAAATAACTTATTCTGCTCATTTTTTGCAGACAAGGATTTTGCTATGTTTCTTCATCTGTTAGCGCCTTCTCAGAAAAAGGCGCCGAAGAAGAAGAAGAAATCAAAGGCGATGCTGCTGAGGGCTCTAAGAAACACAAGAGCCATCACTCCTCGAAGGGGTAGAATAAGGCGAAACCTATGGAGAAGTCGCTTGACCCTCTTAAGGCTCAAGTGGGGCTTTTCAGCGACCCTACAAATGAAGCCGTCGCGACTTTCAAAGGTGCGATCCCTAAATCATATTGGATTAGTAACAACGTCATTAGTAATAGGAATAATGTTTTATTCACTAAAAAGTGGGGTCCCCTTATCTTGGCCTATGGCGGCATCATGTGGACCTACACCGAATATCAAAATGGTGTCCTTGAGAAGGGAGTATTTGACCATTCCTTTGATCCGACAGGAGTGACACCTGCTGATGCTTTAAAATCCAAGACACCAACTCCCACCCGGACTCCTGCTACCAGGTCCCAAGAGGTGATCTTGGTGGACAGTCTCCCTGACATTGATAATGCTCCCCCTCCTCCTCCCAGAGTGGCGCATACTCCCCCTCCAACATTGGCGCGCCAACTGTATGAAGGTCCTCTACCTTACACAGATCCTCCTTTTGACCAGAGGCGATACCTACAAGAGAATGCAGACGCCCTCAACCCCTACAACCATGAGAGCCTTGGGCCAAACTACGGGAAGTGCCCTTAGTAGTTTGGAACTCCTGCAAAGACCCCAACCTGGGTCTTTATTTGCTTTCAGGCGCCTGCTGATAGGGGGCCTTTAAGTTTGGAGGAGGAAGTCGTAGAAGGATTGGTTCGCCAGTCCCTTTCTTTGGTAATGAGTCATGTATACACCCTTTCTTTCTTTCTTTCATTCCTTATGAATTTATATACTTGCATTTTTGTTTTCTAACTTTTTGAAGTCGAAATCTTTCAGATTATTATTGCTCAACTAAAGATGGGTGCCACCTTTATGGGTTTGGCGGAGGAGATAAAACACAAAATCTCCACCATTCGCCATGCCGAGACTGCAGAGTTCGAGCTTGAACGAACTCGTCGCCGCCTCGCCAGTTCAGACGCGACAAAAAATATATGGAGGCTAAGCTTGTTCAAAAGGAACAACTTGCTGCCAACTTGCGGGAGGCCAAATAAAGAGAGAATGCCTTAGCTGTGACTCTTCAAAAAATCCAAAGGGAAAACGCTCATCTAAAAGGTGAAGCGTCGACTTCCCAAGAAATGGCAAAAGAGGCCAAGAAAGAGGCGGAGCAGGTAAATAATGAGACTGAGCAGGCGCTGAAGGAGGCGACACAAACGACACAGGAAGTGGAACTCCTAAAAACTGAGCTCCCTAAGCGATTAGAGGAGGCAATAGAATCCTTTCGTACCAGCAAAGAGTTTACACAAGCTGCCGCGGAATGGAATCGCACAGGAGTGATTACCATCTTCAAGAAGGCGACTAAATATATTCACCAGGTCGACCCCAACTTCCCTCTGGGCATGCCGAATTTTCTTCAGAGTTACCTCGCTGTTAAAGCTTGGGAAGCAGCTGAGGCGTCGAAGGGAGCTGGAGAAGAGGAATCTGAGGATGAGAGCGTTTCCTCTGAAGAATCTGCCCCGATTCTGGAAATACCCCTTTACCCAGAACCTACTATGCCAACTCTTGAAGTAACATTCGCAATCGACGCTTCTTCAAGCGATCCGCCTTTCTTGCCTTCTCTTCCCAAGGATCCGCCACCGCCCACTTCATGAACATTTCTTTCAGCCTTTTCCTTTTATGCTTTTCATTTCGTTAGTCTTTTTTGGGTTTGTAAAGACTGATTGCAACACAATTTATTCATCGTATCTTTTTAATTTTGCATTTGCTCATTTGCTATGTTATTATCCATTGATTCACATTTATTATCTTTGTCGTTTTATTTAAATCTTTCCAACTTAGCCTTCATTTGACTAAGTATGGGTATCATACTTCTCGATCATAATCATAAACAAACAAGTCGCCATAAATATTTGAATAAACGCCATCACATAAACAAGCTTTAAACATGTTACTCAATTAATCAAACTTAAGCATTCACCAATAAGTATTGATTTATAATTTGTCTGACTTAAACAGCTTAAGCATTCACCAATATGAATTCACTAATAAGTATTTATTTGCAATTTTTCCAATTACAACACCTTCAACATTCTAATACATATTCATGCACCATACACCATTTTTCAAGCATAGAATTTTTTCAAATGCTCTACATTAAAAGTATTCCTCAATACTTTCCCTTCTTGGTCTTCCAAGACATACACATTTGGGTGAGGAATGACAAGGACCTTGTAAGGTCCTTCCTATTTTGAAGACAGTTTATTTATTCTATCTTGATGCGAGAATTCATGTCTTCTCCATACCCTCTCCTCCACAAAAAATTGGCGAGAAGATACTCGCCTATTATATCTTGCTGTAGCTAAACGCATCCACCCTTGAATTGCTTCAGAGGCCCATCACTTTTGATCAACCATATCCAATTCAAGACGCCTTTGTTCATGATTATTCAAAGCATCATAATGTTTTACTCTAGGATTCGACTGCTATCTCTGTTGGAGCCACAACCTCAGAACCAAGTTGTTTCCCTAGTCTCCTTCTTTGGGGTCGTTCGCAACGCCCATACAACATTTTTCAATTCTTATGTCCATTTGCCTCCCAAAGCGTCAAGTCTTTTCTTTAGACCATTCAACATTGTTTTATTCACTGCCTCCACTTGTCCATTGGACTGCGCATGTTTGACTGAAGCATGCCTATGGTTAATTTTCAACTATTCACAAAACCATTTCAATTGCTTTCTAGCGAATTGTGGACCATTGTCACTGACTATTACGCTTGGGATTCCATATCGGGAAACAATTATTGACTTAAGGAATTTAATGACATGAAACTCGGTAGTCGACGCCAACGCCTTTGCTTCAATCCATTTTGAAAAATAGTCGATCGCCACTATTATGTAAGTGCGTTGCTTAGACCTTGCTAAAGGACCTACCAAGTCAATTCCCCATTGAGTAAACGGCCACGCCACACTTATACTAGTAAGATTTGTTGCGGACGTACTATTTTCGGACTATACTTCTGGCATGATTTACATTTCATAACCAAATTCGTCGCATCTTGGTTCATTGTAGGCCAATAATATCCTTGGTTCAACATTTTGCCTCACAATTGACCTCGCTCCTTCATTACAAGCCGCATACCCTTCGTGTACTTCTCTTAGAATAGTAGTTGCTTCAGGATGAGCGACGCATCTAAGATAGGGTGTAGAAAAACCCTTCTTATAAAGCAATCCATCAATTATTCGAAAGCTAGGAGCTAATAGAATAATTTTCTTGGCGTTGGCATCATTCGCAGGGAGCTCTTTTGATTGCAAGTATACTCGAATAGGCGTCGCCCAATCCACCAATACATTTACACTTGTGCATATCATATTCGTGTCCCCATGATTGGTTTATATGAAATGCACATGTGTAGGCGTCGCCTACCAAGCATATTTGCTCAAAGCATAAGCTTCATGATTCGCCTCTCGTGGGATAACCTCTATATGAAATTGTTTAAACCCTGCTACTAATGCCATAACATCTTTCCAGTACAACTTCATTTTTTCACCTTTCGCCATATACTTGCCTTTAATTTGGTTTACTACCAATTGTGAATCTCAATATACATGGAGAGAAGTAACGCCTAAACCTTTAGCCAATCGCAAACCAGTAACAAGCGCTTTATATTCCGCCTCATTATTGGTCGCCTTAAAGGTGAGCACCAAGGCGTATCGCAACGGTGTTCCACCATCTGGTAGGGTCAAAACTAATCCTGCCCCCGAGCCTTCGACTGATAAAGAACCATCTGTATGAAGTATCCAAGTATTTTTTCCCTTTTCTTTAGGCTTCGCTGGCCGAGGACATGTGGAATCTACAATGAAATCTGCCAAGGCCTGTCCTTTGATTGCATTACTAGGAGAAAACTTAATTAGAAACACGCTCAATTCAATGGCGCATTTAACCATCCTTCCCGAAGCATATGGATTTTGCAGGAAGTGTTTTAACGGTTGATTTGTTTTAAACGGTAATTTCATGTTCATGAAAGCATTAGCGTAACTTCCTGGCAGATACTACCAACGCATAAAGATACTTCTCAACCTCCAGATAATTCATTTCAGACTTGGCGAGTACTTTGGATACATAATAAACATGCACTTGGATATGTATATCGTTATGAAGCCACTTTTGATATCTATATCGTTATGAAGTTCTTTTTTGTTATGAAACTCTTTTTTGTTTGGCTCGATTTTCATGTGGAAGGAAGAGGCGATCAAGATACAGAAGATGTTGCCGCAGTTTATTATGCCAGGGCTGCTTGCATCTTCATTGTCAAGTTTCTCAGCGAGCTCCCCTACATTTATGATGAAGTCTACAGAGGTATATATATATATATATAAATCATTCTATATTTTGTAACTCAACAACACTTGTAAGATTCTATGTAAATAATTTTGTGGTTCTTATCGTTTCTGTAAAGCAAATGGAGATTGCAGAATTGAAAAGCCCCAGGAGAGCTACTGAACTGGAACGATCTCTAGAAGATGAGATATTCATGGAATGTTGCGTGGATGGTATGTTGTAACTAGATATACGCTAATTTGGAGATCCTTGAGTATGCGTATGATCATTATATGTTGAAAGGTTGTCTTTTATGCATAAAACAAAGAGGAGAAAGACCTCGACTCTTATAGTTCATCAAAGTAAAAGGCCTTGTCAACCTCCTAAATGGGGTATGCACCACTTCTCTTGTACGAAAGACGAAACCACAAATATCATCTAACGATTTTCTTACTATAGTTAGTAAGGTTAAGATTTGGTTTCGAGATGCTTTGCTATCTATTTGTTGGTAAAGTTTTGGAATGTAAGCTTAATTTTTATCTAAAAGATATCTCTTTATGTGAATAATAGATATAATCATATAACATCTTTTAAGTAAAACATAATATTTATTATTATTATTATTTTTGAAAATTATGTACTTTTTACTGACAAAAACATTCGTCGATAAAGATCAGTATTGACAAAAAAATAGATGAAAAAAACTATTTACCAACGAAAACGATTTTGTCGGTAAAAGATTTACTCACGATATTTACTATTGTCGCAATAATTGTTATCCCGAAAAAATTTACTTCGTCGCTAAAAATAATTTTTGCCGACAATATATATTTCATCCGCGTAAAGTATTTTTGCTGATGAAATTGTCTAGATTTTTTTTTGTCGACGTAAATTTTCGTTGGCAATTTAAGTACTTTTTACCGACGAAAATATTTGACCATATTTCGCCGGTAAACGTTCACCGAGGGAGCTTTCTCCGACGACAGTTTTAGCGACGAAATTACAATTTTATTGATTGAATATACTTTGACCGACGTTTTATTTTACTTTTACCGACGAATAGTTCTGTCGGTAAAGCAAATATTTTCAATAGTGAATTAGTAGAAGAAAAAATGGTCAGAAGTTCATTGGTTTCCTTACATTGTTGCGAATTTGGACAAGAACATGAAATAATATGGACAAGAACAAGAACTTGGTGCAGATGGTTAAATATTAATGTTAATGTTGTGTACTCAAAGATGGAAGATACCTTGATGATCACTTTCACAACCACAATGATCCCATCCTCAAAAATCTCTTGATGATTGGTATTTATAACGTATATCTACTTAATTAGGATTTTAGATGATGCTGTTTGAAACACGTAAGAATCTCCATAGCCACTTCTTGTGTCACAATACTGTTAGATATTTTAGTGTTACTAGATTGACTAGTTGACCAATATAATCATACTATTTCATTAAACAAGTCAGGAGGGTGCATAGTGCACATTTGTTTAAGTATATTATGATTCACTGTATCGGAAATTCATCAGTTGCTTAGGGACGATCAATGGGGGTCAAAGGGGGCAACACCTCCTTTGCAAGGGTCCGGGGGCAGCACCCCTGACTGGGGTCGAGCTTTTATATTTTTGATAACGTTACTATTCTAAAAATTAATTGTAAATTTGATTTTTTAGAATTAATGACTTAACATTTTAACCTCAAAATTCCCGTTTTTTGGACACTTGCTTTGGAGCCAAGTTTAGGACGAAATGGTGCAATGACTTCGGCATCAAGTCATCTTCCCAAGGGATTCCTTTGCTTTGGAGCCAAAATTTCAAATGAATAGACACAAGGTTAGTCTGAATGGTTCCTATGGGTTCCAAAGGGCGTGGTGTCTCTTCCAAAGGGTGTGGCAAACATTATAAATTGGTCACAGGGGAGGTCCGAAATTTTCATCACAAAGATTCACAATCTTTCTCAAATTCTAGTTCAGAAAAATTCTGATTTTATCCGATTGAAAGTTTTGGTGCGACCAAATTGTTTCAATCTGAAAGTGTCGTCACGACTTCATATCAATCCAGGAAACCCCATCGATAGATCTACAAATACTAAAACAAGTCTTTTGAAGTAAGAAAGAAGTTGAAAATCAAGATACATCTAAATGGTTTCAGAAAAAAGATGATTGCTTTCAAAATCTCCACTAGAACATTCATCTACAATTTAATAACAATACACAATTCATCTGATTGGAAATCGCACAAGACATGAAACGTGGAAGCTCACAAGTCATATCACAATCAAAACGTCTCATAAGAATTGCATATCCGGTTTCACGCATAATCCAATTGAACCCACAAATGACAATTCTAATTGAATGTTTCTTGTCCTAGGAAATCTAGGTTCTTGTAAAAGCTAAAAATAGAAATTCTAGGTCCATGACAAACCTAGAAATTGCAGCTTTGGATTCATGTTGAACCCATAAACTACAGTTTTGGGTACATGCCAAACCCGAAAATTGATTTTTTAAACTACAATCAAGCATCCAAACAACTGAGAAAAAGAGAGTTTCAGTGGAATGACATTCCTTAAATTTGTCAACAATCAATCAAGGAGAAGAAAACGAATGATGGATGAGGAGAAGAAAAGAAGAATAGTAATATCTTGAGTAGGGTCGGCAACGGTGCGGTGGAAAACCCATAACCATGGTTATAACAGTTACTGTTTAATATGGTTAACCGTATCATTATGGTGCGGTGCGGTTATGGTGATGAAATTTCTACCCATAATGGTTGTGGTTATGGTATTTGAGTTACACCCATGGTTATAACCATGATTTTTATATAAATATAATACTTATTTATCTTAATAAACTAATTTATATAATATACTAAATATAAATTATATAATTGAAAATTTGAGATTGTGAAGATTGAAGGCGCCAAAGTCCAACGATGGTAATATAGATTCATGTATTTTTGAAAATAATTTTTGTGATATTTTATTATATTACATGTGTGGAATGAATATGGGTATACGGGTAAAACCATGGTTAATAATCACAATTATTTTAATGGTTATGATATTGAAAATTATACCCATAATGGTTATGGTTATGGTATGTGGTTTAAAGATATGGTATGGTTATGGTATTTGTCATAGCCTGACCATACCCTAACCATCGTCATCCCTAATCTTGAGAAGAAGAAGAGAACAATGACATGGTCGTCTAGTTCTATTCCAGAAATCAATGTTTATTTTTTTGTGGAATAAAAGAAGAAGAGAAAGAATAGTGATTGTTGAAGAACTGCCTTAGCCGATTATAATTAGTTAGAAAGGCTAAGAGCATATTCATCATTTTAGTTCTATTCCTTATTCCTTCCGGAAGTGATATTATGCTAGAATAGTCAGTCCAAACAAAAATAAAAGAATGGCTATTCTAGGACTTCTCTATTCTCTTCATTTTTGTGAATCAAACAATAGAATACGGATGCCCTATTTCTATTCCCCCTCTATTTCGCGTACCAAACAACCTGTTAGCGTTGAGTTACCAAGGGCATTTTTCTCATACGAAAATCATGGAACCAGACATTTCAAGGTTAAGGCCAAGATGTTTGTAAAGAGGACAAAGTTGTACAGGAGAGGGCAAGGATGAAAAGAATAGTAAGATTGCATAGGTGAGGACTAGGGCCGACAATGGTGCGGTGAAAAACCCATAACCATGCTTATAACCGTTACTGTTTAATATGGTTAACCGTACCATTATGGTACGGTACAGTTATGGTGATGAATTTTCTACCCATAATGATTATGGTTATGGTTATGGTATTTGAGTTATACCCATGGTTATAACCATAGTTATTATATAAATATAATAATTATTTATTATTAATAAACTAATATATACTAAATAATGGAAGTTACTGGACGTACATGTAATAAATAGTCATGATGTTCGTTTTATATATTTTTATTTTTGGCAATATAGATTTATGTATTTTTTAAAATAAAATTTTTGATCTTTTATTATATTACATGTGTGGAATAAATATGGGTATATGGATAAAACCATGGTTAATAACCACAGTTATTTTAATGGTTATGGTATTGAAAATTGTACCCGTAATGGTTATGGTTATGGTATGTGGTTTAAAAATATGGTATGGTTATGGTATTTGTCATACCCGTATCATACCCTAACCATCGCTAGCCCTAGTGATGACATATTTTGTACTTCATATCATTAAAATATCACGTGTAGAACACATGTCATCTAATGGAGCAAAAATAACAGCAATTAACGATTTTAATGAATAAGTAACATTCTTAAACATGAGTGACTAAATAGTAAACTTAAATGACCAAATAGGCAATTTGCCCATTTTTATAAATGAAATATTTCAAATTTTGTTTTCCTGCTTGTGAATCAACTAGTAAACACTCAATGACCTCAAAGGATTTCATGGAAATATAAAATGCCTTAAAACTTAATTTCTGACGCTTCTTCAAAAGATGTAATAAAACATTAAGAACTAATGGCATGTTCTTTTCACGGAATGGAAAAGGAATTCGGCTTACGGATTCCGTAAGAAGTTGTTCTTTTTGCGGAATTGCAAAAATTTGGCTTACGGGTTCCGGGCGGGGTAGGCTTAGACATTCTGTGTGAAAAGCTCGGAATTCCTAAGCCGGGCACGCTAGGAATGAGTAATAGGAGGCGAAATGACTGAAATGCCCTTACTTTAAAATTTATATTAATTCAACAATTTTATCTTAATTAATAATTAATTAAATAAGTTATTTTATTTTTTTAATTATTAATTAATTATATTATAAGTTTTTATTATTCTTAATTTTAAAATTAATTAATACAAATTATATATATTATATACTATACATATACAAGGAGGGGCATATATGTCATTTTACCACATTCCATTCCCTTTCCATATACAATTCCACCAAAGAAACAACAGAATTCCTTATTCCATTCCATTTCATTCCACCAAAGAAACAACTTCATATTCTTATCTCCTATTCCTTATTCTCTATTCCTATTCCCTATTCCGTATTCCTTATTCCGAATTCCATGAAAGAAACGCCCCGTAAGTGAGTGACATAACTCATTTTGTGTACTAAGTTTCTTATTTGGTATCGGTACCGTTGTGAAGGTTTGGAGCTACACATGAAAATATGTCAATTACATGGAGCATGAAACTGGAGAACACACCGTAGATACAAATGCATGATGAACAATTAATTAAATCATGAGGTCCAAAGCTCAGATACGACAATTTGTGATCAGTTTATCCTACAATATTAAACATATTCTTGCACTTTTTTAGCTCAGACGTACATCCCGATTGAGGTCTCTACAACCCAAATTGCGACCATAGCTCCAAGCTCATCCACCATATTGACGTTAAACACCGACTTAGATCCAAATTTCAAACGGTCTCTCTACGGACTCCACCTACCATACATGACCTTCCCGACTGAGTTTCACTCAATTTATATGTGTTTCTAAACCAATTCATGCCTGATAAAATGTGAACGGTTTTGTGCTAAACAATCGATCAAGGAACAGAAAACACAGATATGAACTCAGCACTTGGGGATCATTAAGGTTGGTTCCTTCACTTGGAAACCTTTCACCCTTAAATACCTAAAAACTAGAAGTTCATTACACTAGAATCAAAGAAAAGATAGAAAATGGAAAGACGCAACAGAATATCAACCGAGAGAGAAGTCTGTCAAGAAACAAGAAACCCTAGAACTGAAATGAAGACGAAGCCAAACGAAGGGACACCATCTGCTAGGAAGCTTCTGGAATATGGGCGAGGCTTCATGAATCAATGGGCTGAGCAGCTACACGTATTGGGCTTTAGACTGAAGATTGGGCCAACAAACGAATATAACAGATAATGGGCTAAATATTAATCAGCCTGCATTTATATTTTCAACACTTCCCATCAGGCTGATAATATCATGGTCCAATCTTCATGTCATCTCCCCCTGTCTACCAAATATATTCCACATACCAAGATGATTGCAAAGAAGATAGTGTTGTGGACTTCCCAATGCCTTTGTAAAAATGTCAGCAACCTGACTCCCTGTCTTAACATGTCTCAATTGCAAAACGTTATCCAACAACCTTTCTCTAATATAGTGGCAAACAATCTCAATATGCTTTGTTCTCTCATGAAAAACGGAATTATTCGCAATTTGTATAGCAGCCTTATTATCACAATGAAGAATGCATGACTCAGTTTGTTCAAAACCTAACTCATTTAATATGTTTCTAAGCCAAATAATCTCAGATAAAGTCGAACCCATGCTTCTATATTCAGACTCAGCTGAAGATCTGAAAACAGTGTTATGCTTTTTTACTTTCCAAGAGATCAAGGATTTTCCAAGAAATATGCAGAAACCAGTAACAGATCTTCTTGTTTCAATACATCCAGCCCAATTGGAATCACAGAATCCGATTAGGTTGGGTTCTGAACTACTAGACAAGAAAATCCCCTTACCTGGTTCTTGCTTTACATACCTTATTATCCGTAATGCTGCATTCAAATGTGACACTTTCGGATCCTGCATATATTGACTTAAATTCTGCACAGCAAATGTTATATCTGGACGGGTAATGCTCAAATACAACAATTTTCCTATCAGTTTCCTGTATAGGCTGACATCATCTAGGCCCTTATCATCCTCATTAA
Source organism: Chamaenerion angustifolium (assembly GCA_946814005.1). Lineage (NCBI taxonomy): Eukaryota > Viridiplantae > Streptophyta > Magnoliopsida > Myrtales > Onagraceae > Chamaenerion > Chamaenerion angustifolium. Next base: position 23,190,259 of record OX328272.1, read on the forward strand.
TACCCAAATGTCTATCATATTCTCTACTAGTCAATTTCAGATTTTGCTCCATAGGGGTTCTAGCAATATTGGCACTCGACAACCCAACATCAGAAATTAATTCCAGAGCATATTTCCTTTGCGATAAAACCAAGCCCTTTTCAGATCTAGCTATCTCGATACCCAAAAAATATTTCAGCTCACCCAAGTCTTTCATTTTAAAATTCATTTCAAGCACATGCTTCAAATCATCAACCAATCTGGAACTATTTCCAGTAATAAGCAAGTCATCAACATATATCAAAAGAACAACAATATCAGCACCACTACGCTTAGTAAACAATGAATAGTCAAGCTTGGACTGAACATAACCAGCTTTGATAAGAGAATCACACAATTTTAAATTCCAGTGTCTACTTGCTTGTTTCAAACCATAGAGCGATTTTTTCAATTTACACACCAAACCAGATTTTTTACTATTGAAACCATCGGGAACATGCATATAAACATCCTCATTAAGATCACCTTGCAGAAAAGCATTATGCACATCCATCTGGTAGAGAGGCCAATCACGAATAGCAGCTAAACTCAAAATGGTTCTCACAGTATTCATTTTTACTACAGGAGAAAAGGTCTCAAAATAATCGATCCCATGTTTCTGATTATACCCTTTAGCAACCAATCTAGCCTTATATCTAGCCAAGCTACCATCAGATTTATACTTCAATTTGTAAACCCACTTGCTACCAATAATAGATTTACCTTTTTGGATGGGAACCAAGTCCCATGTACCATATTCCTCAAGAGCCCTTATTTCTTCTTGCATAGCTTCAATCCAGGACTCATTTTTAATCGCCTCACTGAATGTTTCTGGTTCTATCATCTTAGAAATCGATGTCAAATAGCATTGATATTCATTTGCTAACCCATCATAAGATATATATTTTTCAATTGAATGAGGACAAGAAACATTTAACACCTGATAGTCCTTCATCCAAATAGGAGGTCTGATAGTCCTTCCTGATCTGCTGACAGGATGATTCCCAGTTACTTCAGTGAGTCGACCATTTCCATCAGAGTCAGCATTTGAACCCTCATGTGGTTCAATTCCATCAGGATCAGGCTGATCTTCATCATTTGGATCACCTGCATCATAATCTCCAACATCCTCCTCAGTATTCCCATTTCTGGGATTACCATCATTGGAGTTATCATCATAATGCTAAAAAAATATGGTCTGCTGATCAAGTTTACCATTCTCAAAAGGAAACACACTCTCATTAAAACGAACATCTCTGCTAATAAAGAATTTTTTATCAATTAAATCATAGAGTTTGTATCCCTTTTGAGTCTCAGAGTATCCCATAAAAATAGAAGGGATAGCTCTGGAAGCCAACTTGTCAGTAACCGACATATTTTTGGCATAACACAAACAGCCAAAAACCCTAAGGTGGCTGAATGCAGGTTTCTTTCTATGCAATATTTCTAAGGTACATTTCCCATGCAACAACTTAGAAGGCATGCGATTGATAAGGTAACATGCTGTAAGGATGCAATCCCCCCAAAAAATATTTCGGATTGATCCTTGCAGTTTTAAAGCTCTAGCCACCTCCAAGAGGTGTTTATGCTTTCTTTCAGCCTTACCATTCTGCTGAGGAGTATAAGGACAGCTGCTTTGATGTATAATGCCTTTATCATGCAACATATCATTCATATGCTCATTGAAGAATTCCCTACCATTATCAGTCCTAAGACATTTTATTCTCCTTTTGAATTGAGTCTCAATCATAGCAATAAATCCTTTCAACACAATAAAAACATCCGATTTAAATTGCATTAAGTGGATCCATGTTACTCTAGAAAAATCATCCACCAATGTTAAAAAATAGCGTTTATTATCATGAGTAAGACTATGATATGGACCCCAAACATCAGCATGCACAAGATCAAATATAGCATCAGATTTGGTATCCGAAATAGGAAAAGGAGATCTAACAATTTTTGCCTTGGGACAAACAACACAGTCATGTATATTCAGCTCATCATGCTTTACAATATTCAAACCATCAACATGTTCTAAAGCCTTTAAAGAGGCATGCCCAAATCGCAAATGCCACAATATTCCACTATTTACAACAGAATTACTGGCAATAGATCCAACACGGCTTGTAGACAATCGAATGAAGTATAATCCAAACCTTTCCTCACCAGTCCCCAAGACCCTCCCATTTGAGAGGTCCTGCAGGATTGCAAGGTCAGGATAGAAAATTGCAGAGCATTTTAAATCATTTGTAAGTTTAGATACCGAAACAAGGTTATATCTGAAATCAGGTATGTACAAAACGTTCTGCAATTTTCTGCCTGAATTAGTAAAAACACTTCCAATTTGTTCAACCTTAGAATATTCACCATTGGGGTAACTGAACTTTGATATCAGGAGCAGCCTTAACATCACATAACCAATCATTTCTGTTGGTCATGTGATTGGTTGCTCCTGTATCAAGGATCCAGTTATCCTTTTCACATAAAGAAGTTGAATTAAGGGATATACCAACCGTGTTTGCATGTGGGTCAGAAGGTGTTGCTGCACTTGCTCCAGCTGCAATGCCTCCTACACCTTTAAAGGTTTGTAAAAACCTTTCGAACTGGTCACGAGAAAAGGTGATACCTCCCTGCACTCCACCACTCAGATTATCATCATTAGTAGAGTTTAAAGCAACAGAATCAATGTCACCACTCCTGATGGAGGTAACATTGACTTTAGAATTCAAGCCCTTTTGTTTCAACTGTTCCTTGTACTTGAAGCAATTATCTTTGGCATGACCTTTTTTCTTACAAAAATCACACCCTTTTGAAAAACATCTGTCCACCGTATGACCCTTTTTCTTGCAAAACGTGCACTCTAAGTTTGGATTTCCTTTCGGCTTATCCAAACTAAGAGACATATTTGCAGAAGCAGGATTATATGATTCATTCAAAGTACAAGAAACACCTCTTTGAGTCTCCTCTTGAGTTAATAAGTTGTAAGCTTGATTAACCGAAGTTAAAGGAGACCAAAGCAACAAATGACTTCTAATATTCGCATAATTCTCATTCAAACCAGTAAGAAATTGAAAAAGCCTTTGGTTTTCCTTATGCTCTGTATGTTTTTTGAAATCGTCACCTTCTATAAAAGGAAGAGCACAAGCAGTGTCATATTGAGCCTAAAGACCTTTCAATCTAGAGAAAAAAGTAGATATGGAATCCAAACCTTATTGGCACATGATAATTTCAAGATGCAACTGATATGCTCTAGGACCACTTATCTTATGAAATCTTTCTTTAAGTTCTTTCCAAACGAGGAATGCATTTTTAGTATACATCATCCCGCTGGAAAGATCCTTAGAGATAGAGTTGGTAAGCCATCCTATAACTACAGCACTACATCTATCCCATAAATGGTGCAAAGCAGGATCAAAATCATCACGCATGCAAGTTCCATCAACAAATCCTAATTTGTTTCTACCTAGCAGCATGAATCAGATAGCTCTACACCACATGATATAATTTTCAGGGCCAGTAAGGGTAACAGATATCATATTAACACTGGGATTATCACTGGCATGTAAAAACAGAGGGTGATGAAAATCCACCGAAGCTAATATATCATGCTCATCAGGATTAACTTTTCTTTTTCCTTCATTGACAGGTTTATCTTCAGCCATATTAACAACCGAAAAACCATAATATCAAGGAAAAAGAAAAAAATAAGCAGCAGCAACCAGATTTTTCAGAGAAAAATCGTAAATCAACCAACAGTCACAAGAACAGATATCAAAAAGAAACTATGATAATAAAGAAAAGGCAAGATCAATATGCAACCTAATGTCAACAAGATTTCAGAGAACCACAGATTTGAACAAGATATATCATATGCCAGAAACAATAATACAGATCTGAGCCAAAAGTACCAAGAACAGAAACCAACATATAGATTGCAGAATATGACCAAGGAAACGGTTAACCTAAAAATAACCGATTCATATTTGAACAGAAACACACAAGAGAAAACAAATCCAAGATAACTTGGATAGAAAACACCTGAATCGAAGAACAGGCCGTTCCTTCAGCCTTTCGGCTCTGATACCATGATAAAATGTGAACGGTTTTGTGCTAAACAATCGATCAAGGAACAGAAAACACAGATATGAACTCAGCACTTGGGGATCATTAAGGTTGGTTCCTTCACTTGGCAACCTTTCACCCTTAAATACCTAAAAACTAGAAGTTCATTACACTAGAATCAAAGAAAAGATAGAAAACGGAAAGACGCAACGGAATATCAACCAAGAGAGAAGTCTGTCAAGAAACAAGAAACCCTAGAACTGAAATGAAGACGAAGCCAAACGAAGGGACACCATCTGCTAGGAAGCTTCTGGAATATGGGCGAGGCTTCATGAATCGATGGGCTGAGCAGCTACACGTATTGGGCTTTAGACTGAAGATTGGGCCAACAAACGAATATAACAGATAATGGGCTAAATATTAATCAGCCTGCATTTATATTTTCAACAATGCCTTCAAGTTGTAGTCATTGGGCATCTTTCTTGATGTAAACTCATGTTGAAATAGAGCATGACCAACATCTAAAGAATATTGAAGAAACGATGGTATGGTGACATCATGTACTTGGATCTTTGATTCATTCATGACACGCCCAAGCTGAAAAATGTAACATCCCAAATATTGGAAACAGTGACCGTTGAGTATTGATAGTGACAACCCAATAAGGAAAAGGACAAGGAGGCCCAATAACCATGGAGGGGGTAAACCCAGGTTATTCAGACTAGACCGGCCTATGCTAAAGTCGATCTGACCCGCAATGGAATGGCCCAAGATCGAGCCCAAGTTAGTATGAATGCCAAAAGTTCCTTAGCTGGTCGCCATTCATCACCAAGTCGCGACCTCCTACTGCTCGCCCTGAAGAGAACCTTGCCTCTCTTCTCTGGTCCCACCAACCGTTAATAAAGATATGACCACGATATCCCACATATCTCGGGCACATATTCACTAGAGATTAGATACGATAACTGCAATATCTCGCCGTAACCGCAATATCTACTATCCAAATCTTCAACAACACTATATTCACGAAGATATACAGTTACCTTCTACGGTTTGGTCTCTCCTACTCTATAAATACCTTTGCTTTACATACATTCATTACGTTTTGAGCTATACACACACATATACTTATTTAAGCATCGGAGAGGGACCTAAAGACACCCCCTCTATTGCGATCCCTTCCCTGCAGGTTCACCGGAGCTAAGGCGAGAGCATCATTCAACCGTCTTCTGGCATTTAATTCATTGCCAGATCAGCATTCAGGAGATCAAGATCCAACATTTGGCGCCGTCTGTGGGAACGAGTGATACAACCATGCAAACTCGATCCAAAAGAAATCGCCGGAACCAGGCTAATGAACAATCCGCTGACAACTCTGATTCCGCCGCCGCTTCGCCGCTCCACCAAGAACCTTCCAGCCAGGCAGCACCCAATGTCGTCCCCCTAAGGACGGTCCGAGAACATGTCGGTAATTCCAGACCGACTCCTGCTCCCAACCATACGAAGACTCCAGCACCGCAAACCGTGCACATCACCGAGGAAAACATCCAGTTAACTCCGGAGATGATATCACTGCTGGAGGCCATCCTAGGTCAGGCTCGCCGACAAGCCCCTGCTCCTCAAGAAAACACTCGCCCCGTTGCCACGGGGCCCCTACCGACCGAAACTGTGAATCCTGGCACCACACCTCCCCAAGAGGATCAAGAGATAACATCGGGACACCAGTCCCTACCCCCGGTGTCCACCGAACTGTCGGAGGCTACTTATTCCACCAATCCATCTGGTCCCATGCCGAATGGGACTTCGCCAAAACAATGCACCTTGGACCAGGTGGACGAGCTTATCAACAGGAGGCTCCAGGAAAGGCGACCGACAGTCGCAACTCCCTTCAGGGAGCGATCTGCTCATCCCTTCGCCGACGATCTCGTCGCCATCAAAATCCCGAAAGACGTCGTCGCCCGGGCTATACCTGAATACAGTGGTGGAGGAGATCCCACTATACATGTCAACAAGCATGAGGCCTCTCTTTTGGGTAAGTCAAATGATCCAAATCACTTGGCTTTACTGTTTTCGTCGACCCTATCGGGTTCGGTGTCGTCCTGGTTCTTCGGCCTCCCTGCAGGATCTATAGGGACTTGGTCAGAATTGAGAAGCAAGTTCCTGGAGAGGTATATGGGCGAACGCCAACTGATGAAGAGCGTGGTCGCCCTGGACGCGGTCAAATAGCAGCCTCGAGAGTCACTGACTCATTTCTTTGGACGTTTCCATCAAAACGTCACAGAGATAGATCGTTGAGTCTCAGACGGGGAGATCATCCGAGCCTTCTATCGAGGACTGGACGTGGCCAACAAGGCCTCGAGAAAGCTGCGCAGCAGTTATCATGTGCAGGAAATTGAGACGTTGGAGGAACTGACAGTCAGGGCGAAAGATTTCATAGACCTTGAGAGAGCGAACGCCGAGGCTAACTTCTGACGACCTCGCTAAGGATGGTTCCTGAGCCCCGACGCGATGGTAAGAAGGAGGTTAAGAAGGAGAAGAAGGTACGAGACAGCAGGGCCTGAACAGAACCGAACCCACGGCCCAGAAATCCAGAGGTACTTGAGTATTTTACGCCTCTAAACAGGCAGATCTCGGCGGTACTAGTCTAGATGGAGAGAAGATCTTTGGCGATGCCACAAATGCCTCGAAGGGGTGGTCAACCCATGGGGAAGGATACAAAGAGCTATTGCAGATACCACAAATGCAAGGGCCACAAGACTGACAATTGCCGCATTTTGAAGTGGGATATCGAGAAACTGATTCAGAGGGGAATGCTGAAGGAATTTGTGGCGGGGCGTGATAGGAGTCGAACGCCACCGAGGAGAAATCGTTCGCCAGCTCCGACTGAGCAAGTTGGTCCATCCTAGAGCAGGAGGGTGGTTAATCTGATTGATGGAGGATTCGGCGCTGGAGGCGAGGGATCGCATGCAAGGTAGGTCTATGCGACTCAGATTTCTACAGCTGTCCAGCTGCGAAAGCGACCTCGACCTGAAGAGAACATTGTCATCTCGTTCTCCTAAGATGATTTGGCACATGTCACCACTCCACACAATAATGCTCTGGTTATCACAGCTGATCTCGATGGCTGTGATGTGAAGAGGATTCTGATAGATGGAGGGAGCTCGACAGACATTATGTTCTGGACGCCTTCGATAAGATGGGGAAGTCCAAGTGTGACCTAAAGAGGGTCGATTTTCCGTTGATCGGGTTTGCTGGGAGGATGACTTATCCGTTGGGGGCAATAACCTTGCCCGTGATCCTGGCGAAGGATGGAAGAGCATCAAGATGGCGGTCACCTTCCTGGTGGTCGACTCACTTACATCATACAACGCCATCCTGGGAGGACCACATTCAACCCCAACAAGATTGTGGCCTCCACAGTCCATCAGAAGATGAAGTTCCCCACACCCAACGGGATTGGAGAAGTACTTGGCGACCAGCCTTCCTCGCGACAATGTTATATGAACTGCCTGCACAGGAAGAACCAAAGGGAATCCCTCGCCATCGAGACAGAGGCTGACCCTCGTGAGGATTTGGCTCGATCAGCGCGTATGGAAGAGTTGGAAGAAGTCGAGGTCGATGGCCCGATAAGAAGATGCGTATCAGGACCACCTTGAACAATTACCAGAAGCAGGCCATGACTACCATCTTCAGGGAATTTAAGGAGCTCTTTGCCTGGAAGCCGAGCGACATGTCAGGTATCAGTACAGACATCATCTCTCATGAGCTCAGGATAGACCCCTTCATCAGGCCGATCCCTAAGAAAAGAAGATCGTTCGGGACAGAAAAGCGCCCGACAATCAGACAGTAAGTTGACAGGCTGATCGAAGCCGACTTTTTCAGAGAGGTGAGATTCCAGAGCTGGGTCGCCAACCCAGTTTTGGTCAAGAAATCAAACGGCAAGTGAAGGATGTGCGTCGACTTCCGCGACCTGAACAGAGCTTGCCCCAAGGATTCCTATCCTCTTCCCAGGATTGATCAGTTGGTCGATACAACCTCTGGTCACGAAATGTTGAGCTTTATGGACGCCTATTCAGGCTACAACCAGATCCGGATGCATCCAGATGATGAGGCCCATACCGCTTTCTATGTAGACAGGGACATTCTTTGATACAAAGTGATGCCCTTCGGTCTAATTAATGCCGGGGCGACTTATCAGCGGATGGTGAACCGCCTGTTCTACGACATGCTAGGGAGAAACATGAAGGCTTATATGGACGACATGATCGTCAAAACAATCAAGGGCAGTCCTCACACAGCAGACCTTCGCGAAGCTTTCGAGTGCATGAGGAGGCACATCGTTCGCCTGAACCCGGCAAAATGCGCCTTTGGAGTCAAATCTGGTAAATTCCTGGGATTCATGGTCAGTGAACGGGGTATTGAGGCGAACCCGGAAAAGCTCAAGGCTATAGAAGAGATGAAGTCGCCGACATGCCACAAGGAGGTACAATGCCTGAATGGTCGCCTAGCTACTCTCAATCGCTTCTTCTTCAGGGCGAGCGACAGCTCCCTCCCGTTCTTCAAAACTCTAAGGGCCAACCGCAAGTTCGAGTGGACCCCAGACTGCAAGTAGGCGTTCCAATCCTTGAAGCAGCACATCCAAACACTCCCAGCTCTAGCAAAACCCATTCCAGGCGAGCAACTCTTCCTTTACCTGAGCATCAGTGATGAGGCAGCCAGTGCCATTTTAATAAAGGCAACTCTTCCTTTACCTGAGCATCAGTGATGTGGCAGCCAGTGCCATTTTAATAAGGGCAACTCTTCCTTTACCTGAGCATCAGTGATGTGGCAGCCAGTGCCATTTTAATAAGGGAAGAGAATAATGTCCATAGTCTACTGTATTTTGTTAGCAAGATGTTTAATTCTGCAGAAATAAAATATGTCCAGATTGAAAAGTATCTCTATGCCTTAGTTATCGCTGCTCGAAAGCTGAGACCTTATTTTCACACGCACGACATCACAGTCCTCAGCAATCAGCCACTCAAAAACTTCCTGATGAAACCAGATTTTCACACGCACGACGTCGCAGAAATTCCAAACTTTGCGATCGAGTCTATTCCTCGCCAAGAGAACGCAAAGGATGTTGGGTATTGATAGTGACAGCCCAATAAGGAAAAGGTCTCGGAGGCCCAATAACCATGGAGGGGGTAAACCCAGGTTATTCGAACTAAACCGACCTATGCTAAAGTTGATATGGCCTGCAATGGAATGGCCCAAGATCGAGCCCCAGTTAGTATGAACGCCAAAGGATCCATAGCTGGTCGCCATTCATCACCAAGTCCCGACCTCCTACTGCTCGCCATAGTAGTGCTCGCCCTGAATAGAGCCTTGCCTCTCTCCTCTGGTCCCACCAACCGTTAATAAGGATAGGACCACGATATCCCGCATATCTCGGGCACATAATCACTAGAGATTAGATACGGTAACTGCAATATCTCGCCGTTACCGCAATATCTACTATCCAAATCTTCAACAACACAATATTCACGAAGATATACAGTTACCTTCTACGGTTTGGTCTCTCCTACTCTATAAATACCTTTGCTTTACATACATTCATTACGTTTTGAGATATACACACACATATACTCATTTAAGCATCGGATAGGGACCTAGAGACACCCTCTCTGTTGTGATCCCCTTCCTGCAGGTTCACCGGAGCTAAGGCGAGAGCATCATTCAACCGTCTTCTGGCATTTAATTCATTGCCAAATCATCATTCAGGAGATCAAGATCCAAAAGTGACGGTAGTGGAAACCCAATTATCCACCTCAAGATATATCTAGAAATCGTGCAAACATCTCTAGAATTTACTGATCCAAACATTTCAGAAAATGTAATGGGAAAACTCTGTATGGTTTATTAATTAAAAGGATAGTGAAATTTGGAGTAAGAAAGAAATGGTTAATGCATTCATCCACCAATACATGTTTAATCTTAGCAAGACCCCTACTCGCATAGTCTTCCAAAGCATTGAGATGGAAAAAAGGAAAAGGTTATCGGAGTGGGGCCATCGTTGAAAGATTATTAACCAGTGTCAATGTTCATTGCTACTTTTAAAGGTGCATATTACTCGCATTTATTGGGGCATGTCTATGGAAATTTTCATGATATAGTCAAAGTCGAAGAAATGATAAACTATGAAATTAGATTGAGAAGTACTGAAGATCCCTTGGAAGGTTCTCAAGTTTGAAGTGCTAATGAAGCATCCCATAATCCATATGAAAACGAAACGGTTGATTTTATAAACTATCCATCATAGGATCATCCATTTGCGGCCCTTGGATAAATCTTGTCCCAATCACTGAATCTTCGATCTTAAAATATTATTTTTTATCTATTTTAACTAAAATATATCTATATCTTTCTTTTTTAAATAAAAAACCGGTAAGTCGAAAGCCATTGAAGGCAATATATACAAAGATTACGGAATGAGGGGGCATGATTGGAAACTCGAACGACAACCCTAACACAATATGAGTAAATAAAATATTTGTTGGATTTAAAATCGGTAGAAATCGTCTAAGAAAAAATCAGGGGAATCGAGAGGTTAGGTCGAAAACTTTGCAAAAGTGTCAACCAGAAAAGAAAAGAGAGGTAAAACACATAACAAATAAAATAAAAGTTTTGAAGTCTCACATGATAATATAACTCACACATGTATCTTCCTATTATTGTTCAGTTCACGCATTCATGCTTGTTCTGGCCATGGGCATTGCCTGATTCTGCAAGCGTTTCTAAGAACTGTGCCCTCAACAATTCCTTTCGAAGCGACCCCTCTTCTCACTTGCATAGGTGATTCATCATCTCAAGTGTTACTCCAACACTCTATATTTTTGAATCATTAAAAGCACTAGCTTAACCTCATCCACTGTCGTCACTGTTTCTCATCATAGGAATGGACTCGGGGTTAAAATCCCCCACAGTGATCTAACATCACTCTTGTGATTAGGTTGTTCCTTTGAACCCAGATCTTGGGATCTCCAGTCAACTAGGTTGGGTTTTCCTTCTCAAAAGTGTTTACTGCACGGGCTTTAGTCCCATTCCTCTCGATGATTGACCAACTTGCTCTTTATTTAACCCTTTGGTTAATGGATCCGCTATATTATCCTTCGATTTGGCATAATCAATTGTGGTAATTCCTGTCGAGAGCAATTGTCTAATGGAATTATGTCTACGACGAATATGTCTAGACTTACCATTATACATATGACTTTGTGCCCTGCCAATTGCAGATTGACTATCGCAATATATGCTTATTGCATACACTAGTCTTGGTCACCTAGGAATATCCTCAAGAAAATGGCGTAGCCATTCAGCTTCTTCAGCACATTTATCAAGTGCTATAAACTCAGATTCCATGGTGGATCTGGCTATAAATATTTGCTTAGAGGATTTCCACGATATGGCTGCACCCCCTAGGGTAAACACGAATCCACTTGTGGAGTTCGAGTCTCTTGATGCTGATATCCAAATAGCATCAGTATATCGTTCTATAACCGTTGGATATCTCGTATAATGCAGCCCATAACTACGAGTATATCTCAAGTACCTAAGTAATCTTCTCATTCCATCCCAATGATCAGTACTTGGATTACTCGTATATCTACTAAACACGCCAACAACGTGTGATATATCAGGTCTAGTACATGTCATCAAGTACATGACATTACCAATAAGCCTAGCGTACTCAATTTGAAGGACGCTTTCTCCTGTATTTCTTAAGAAATACTTATTTGGATGTATTGGAGTGCAGACCTCCTTTTTGTCATCCTTGTTGAATTTCTCTAATATCTTATCGATATAATGAGATTGACTTAGAGCAATTCCTTCTGATGTCCGATTAATTTTAATTCCAAGAATTACATCAGCAAGGCCCATGTCTTTCATGTCAAATCTCGAATTCAACATATCCTTCGTGGATTGAATCATCTTATCGTTACTTCCAACGATAAGCACGTCATCAACATAAAGACACAAAATGACATAACCTTCATTTGTATCTTTCACGTAGATGCATTTGTCACATTCATTTATTTTAAATCCTTTTTTCAGGATTACATTGTCAAATTTACGATGCCACTATTTCGGTGCCTGTTTCAGACCGTACAGTGATTTAACAAGTTTACAGACTTTCTTTTCTTGCCCTGGCGCAACAAAACCCTCAGGTTGTTCCATGTAGATTTCTTCCTCTAAATCTCCATTTAAGAAAGCCGTTTTTACATCCATTTGATGTATTTCCAAATTTCACAATGCCGCTATTGCGAGTATCATTCTTATGGAAGTTATTCTCGTGACCGGAGAATATGTGTCAAAATAATCAAGACCTTCTCTCTGCTTGTAACCCTTAATTACAAGTCTAGCCTTATATTTATCAATTGATCCATCTGTTTTTATTTTCCTTTTGAAAATCCACTTGTAACTTAGTGGCTTGGATCCAGGAGGAAGATCTACTAGTTCCCACGTGTGATTTTGCAAGATGGACTCAATTTCACTATTGATTGCCTCTTTCCATAGATGTCCTTTTGAAGAATTTACGGCTTCTTGAAATGTTCGAGGTTCCGCTGCAAGCATATATGTGAAAAAATATGGACCAAAAGATTTTTCTACCCTAACTCGTTTACTTTTCCTAGGTTCTACCTCAACATTTTCTAGGTCTAGACCATTATTTTCAATAGTCTTATAAGTTCGTTTCGACGAACTTGTATTCCCCCTAGATTTAGCCGGAAATACTTCTTCAAAGAAATATGCGCTTCTTGATTCCATTATCGTATCTTTATGTATATCCGAAATCTTCGAATCATGCACAAGAAACCGATAAGCATTAGTATTTTGAGCATATCCTATGAAGATGCAATCAACGGTTTTTGGTCCAATCCTAACCTTTTTAGGAGGAGGCACCATCACTTTAGCAAGACACCCCCAGACTCGGAGGTGATTGAAAGAAGGTCTTCTACCTTTCCATAATTCGAAAGGTGTTTTCTCTTTCTTCTTTCGGGGTACCTTATTTAAAAGGTAATTGCTACTTAAAATAGCTTCCCCCCCACATGTTCTGAGGTAACCCAGAACTTATCAACAGTGAATTCATCATCTCTTTCAATGTTCGATTTTTCCTTTCCGCCACCCCGTTTGATTGGGGTGAATAGGGAGCGGTGACCTCATGTATGATTCCGTGTTGAGCACAAAACTCACCAAATGGAGCATCATACTCACCACCTCTACCACTACGCAACATCTTGATTTTCTTGTTAAGTTGATTTTCAACTTCTTGTTTATAAAGCATGAACTTTTCTATATCTTCATCTTTACTCTTCAACAAGTATACATATCAATATTTAGTACTATCATCCACAAAAGTGATAAAGTACTTATTTCCGCCTCTCATTTGGACACACTTTAAATCACAAACGTCGCTATGTATTAAATCAAGAGGTTTTGTATTCCTTTCAACTGAATGAAAGGATGACCTGGTTAATTAGCCTCAACACATATTTCACACTTATGTTTGAGATCAATTTGAAGTGTAGGTATGTGATTCATGTTACTTAACCTTCGCAAGGTATCATAATTAACATGTTCTAATCTACCATGCCAAAGATTATGAGACTCAATCACGTAAGTTGAAGAAACAGTTTTATTCTTGTTTGTCTTAGGCTTAATAACCATTACATTGAGTTTGAACATCCCCCCACATTCATAACCCTTACCCACATTCATCCCATTTTTTGTGAGTACAAATTTATCCGACTCAAATACAAGACGGAAACCATGCTTGTTGAGGAGAGATCCTGACACCAGGTTCCTGCGAATGTTTGGCACATACAACACATTCTTCAATGTTAGCTCTTTCCCGGAAGTCATCTTCAAAATGACGTTTCCTTTGCCCTTGACCTCGGATGAGGCGGAATTGCCCATGTACAAGCTCTCCCCAGAATCAACTTCTTCAAAATTGAAGAATATTACTTTGTCCGAACAGACATGCTTGGTGGCACCTGTGTCAACCCACCACTCCCGGTGGTTTGAATCGGCCATACTCACCTCAGACACCACCGCAGACAAGTTGATGTCGTCAAGGTCTTCGGTGATTTCCTGGACCATGTTGGTCTCCTTTTTCATAGGAAACCTGCAAGCATTAGATTTATGGCCAGTTTTACCACAGTTATAACAGACTCCAATAAATCCTTGTGATTTGGATCCCGACTTCTTCGAGACTCCCCCCTTAGGGCCCAGAATGAATCCTTTTTGCTTCTTCTGCTTTCCTTTGGCAACATGTCTGCTCTGCCCATGCTCCACCACATTTGCCTTGGCGGAGGCCATCGTGTTCATGGGGCCAATTGGAATTCCTCGTGCAGCATTCATGTACTGCTCTTGCACATTGATCCTTTCGAGCAACTCGACCATGGTCATCTCTTTCCGCTTGTGCTTCAGGTAGCCGTTGAAGATATTCCACGATGGGGGTAACTTCTCAATTATGACGGCTACTTGAAACGACTCCGCGAGTTCCATCTTTTCGGCATGGATACTCTGGAGGAGAAGCTGTAGATCTATCACCTGTTTCATACATGGTTTGTTATCTACCATCTTATAGTCAAACAGGCGACTAACTAGGAATTTCTTTTTCCCGGCATCCTCAGACTCATATTTTTGTTCCAAGGCATGCCACAACTCTCTAGCGGACTTTGTTTTACTATATACATCATACAATGAATCAGACAAACAGTTCATTACATAATGTCTACATAAATAATCTGAGTGATTCCAAGCTTCTAGAGCTAAGAAGAACCCTTGATTATCATCATCCTCGCTTTGAGTTGGTGGTTCTTCAGTCAGGAATCGAGCCAAGCTCAGCGTGGTCAGATAGAACTTCATCTTCTCCTGCCACCTCTTGAAGTTTGAGTCGTCAAATTTCTTGTGCTTCTCAGCATGCACAAGTCCAGCCGGACCAGTCATGGTTATCCCCCCAGTCGGCGCAACGACGAACGCGTTCGATGACGCATTAGGGACTTTAGTCTGAGCCATTGCTCCAGCACTGATATCAAACTCAATGTTGATTGCAGCCATAATTCTGAAACAGAAAATGCTGAATTATTTTAACGAAAATTATTATTTCAGATTACACAAATTAATGAACCGAGTCAGTTCTTTGTCACCTGAAATTACTAAAACACAGGAATTGCCTTAAGATTGTTGGTAATATTTAGGGAAATTAAATAATAATTTTCGAAATTAAAATTACATAAAATTATTGAATGACATGCAAATTGACGAAATGACGAAATTGCCCAAAAAATTGGATTTTGCAGAAAAATACTGAGTCCCGTATCAAAACGGTCTCCTTAAGGCAATTTCTCCCCCGTCACTGTAAATGGTTCGTGTAAGAGGAAAATTAGGACGATTACCTCCCAGGCTAAAACAGTGTCGTCAAGGCGAAACAAACACGGTGTTTCCCTTAACCGAACTGAACAATACCTGAACTCGGACTTCGACGGAAATTCAAACACAACGAGAAACTCGGATCTGACTTAACTCTTGAGCAATATATTTGTTGGTAATTTTCGGAAGGGTATAAGATTGTTTGTTTTCAATTGAGAAGAACCAACCCTATTTATAGGGTTTATGGTACTCCTTGAAATACCAACAACCATATTACAATAGGATACACTCCATTAGAAAATATATTATTAGGAAATATATCTATATATAAATATATCTCTATATATATTATTAGGAAATATATCATCAGGAAATATATTATTAATATTCTCTTGATATAAAAAAAGATAGTAACAATATTCCACGTATATTTTGCAATATTGTGAAGAATATTAAGAAAATATTTCCTGATATATTATATCAACAGTAATATTTCCTAATATATTATACCAACAATCATATTTCCTAATATATTACTTCCTTCCTCATTTACCATTCATAACAAAATTGGATCGGTTTAATCCTAAACCGGCCCAGGTTGAAACAGACCGGTCCAAGGGCTGGGCCACAACCAACACCAGATTGTCTCATATATGTTAGCCATCATGTCGTGATATGCATTTTATTTTTACCAAAGTCGTGTTGTACAAGAGTTAGTCTTCAATGTGTAATTGGTTCTTAGTAGATCTATTGTCCAAGATATGCTCGTTATTGTTTACCAGTTGTTTTCTTTAGTAGACGTAACGTATGCCCAAATATACTAATACTCAACAATTTACATCGGAACAGTGCAGTCTGTATAAGCGCTCGAGCTGTCTTGAAAATTATGAAAGAGAGAAGAATGAGTGTTTCTTATCCAAAGCCTATGTTTCATTCTTCTTGGACAACCCCTCCTCAAACATGTTTTGAAGTGACGTGTTAGAGATCACGACACTGCGTTCACCAGTAACATAAGGAGTTCTAGATATTGGTGGTCAAGAAGTTTCAAAAAAGACTATGTATAAATATAGTAGATAAATAAATTGAGAGGATTGTAAAATATTTCAACAGTATTTCACTAAATATTTTATACTGTAATAATATATTATATTATATATGTTTCCTATTTATCAAAACTCTAGGAAACTTTTTAAAATGTATAAATAAGAGTGGCCCATACATTGTAAAACGATGGAGGAAAATAAAAATAAAAATAAGAATCTCGGTAGGAGTGAATGAGTAGACCATGAAAATCGTGATTGGACCGACAAGGCCGAACTGTTTGTACACCAAAACCAATGGTCTTAGCTTATTGGTCTTTTTCGGTCTTGGCCCAGTTTCGACCATGGAGACCATTAACTATTTTCTAGTGATTTATTATTATATATGTGACACTTTTGAGGGATGGATTGAACTTATTTCAATAAAATTAACTATAAAAAAACGTTCATTAAACAAAATTCAAACAGGTAATAGAAAATAATTACAAAAGAAGCATATTCTGGTCTGAACGGTCCATTTTGGTCCATTTATTGAGTATGTTAAATAAATACTTTTAACTTATAATTATATGTATTTCTTTGATTACAGGTACGTACATAGATTAATAAAAAACAATATTAACTAAGAAATTCATCCACTTTAAACATTTCTTTGATGATAAATTCAGTTGAGGATTGGTGGAGAGCCGATATGTGTATTGAATGTTATTAATTACTTTTGGAATATGGTAGGTAATAAGTATTAATTATAGGGAAATATCCAAACATGAGTCAGGTTAGAAGGATACCATGGTCAACCCCCTTTCGTCTGATACAAGTAACTATGGTTACCTTTCATTAAATAACATCCTCACACTATCGTATTAGTAGAAGTGTACTAATTTCGTACACTTAATACATTTTTGTCCCTAGATGGAAGGGCATTAGGGTGCGACACTCCCTATTTGTTTATGAGTGGTGTCACTCATAAAAGTTTATATGTTGTGTTGGTAGGTATTTTTTCAGTCACGTACCCCTAAGTCGTAGGCGTGTAAAATATTTTTGTCAGAGGTAGTCTTCAGGTATCGACGCCTAGTATGATATTATGCGTTGATACTTGAAGACTACCTTTGGAAAAAAAATCCGCTTGCGAATCAGTAATATCCATCATCTATCCCTATACCCTAATTAGAGTGTTGCTCTATTTAGTTCAAAAGCGGTCTTCAGGATGAATGCGTCGTTATTTTCCTAACTAAGGCATTGTTGGCCCTCAACAGATTCAGTTAACGTCGCCACTCTCAAACTATCATCATCAAGTATTGCTAGACTACGTCATCTAACATTATTAACATCAAGTATTACCCACCCATTCTTCATTTCTTCTAAACTTTCTTTCTCTAAATGTTACCCTTCTCATTTCTCTCTTTAGAATTGCTGTATGTTTCTTTCGTGTTCAACATCATATCTTTCTTTGTTCGTGTTCCACATGATTGCTTGTTGCCTTCCCCTTCATGTCGCGCTATCCAGACACCACCTATCAAACATGGCAACGATGATCTTCACTCAAGTGATGAAGATGTTATCTTTCCACCTCATTCTTTTGATCCCAGACCTAATATTGATCGTTCCTTCTAACAGTTTTAAATTTTAAATTGTATGTGAATATCTCGTGGATGATCAACGGTTACTCAACGAGATACAATGTTCCTCTAGATCCGAAGCATGACACGTTTTGTCCCATATGCCTTCCCCTCGAGGGGGAGGAAACTTTATTTACTGCCCATATAGAGGTAGGGTTTCACTTTACTTACAAACCTGATGTCGTTGAATCGTGTCAATACTTCAAGATAACACCAACCTAATGTTATGCGTATGTAGGTGGGCTTCAAGATGTGGTTCCACATTCACGGATGTCCATACTTCCTAAACCTTTTTCATTGTTTTTATCACCCCCAAGTCAAGTGCTTTGGAGTTTTTCTTTGTCCAAATCAAGTTCCCTAACTATAAAATTTAGACCTGGGACCATGGGCGTTACTTAGTTAGTGGGTTTAAATCCAATAATTCCAAATGGAAAAACCATTATTACTTTTTTTTTTAAAAAGGAAGTGTTGACTGGTGTCTTGGGTCATCCAAGATGGATCTTGACCACGCTGCATCCGTTGAGGAGTTATCCGAGATGGTTCTAAAGGCGTGGACTGGTCCACCTTGAACACTCTCATGGTTGTCCTCCATATTTACAACATATTCGTCACAGGTTTCGGCCGACATAGTTGTGTCATGGCGTCACATCCCGATTAATTAGATAATGATTAATACTCTTCTCTTTTCATTTGCCAAAAAGCTTTGGAAGAAAAATACATATTTATTCTAAGTTGATACAACACCTTAGGGAAATGAAGGTGACGTTTCCAGCTATGAAGAAAAAGCCTTCTAAGAAGTGGAAAAAAAGCATCACAATCCAAGAAAGAAAAACAAAACAGACTGAGCTAATGTGGTTGTCGCCACTTAAAAAGGTGTAGTTTCCCCTTTCGCAGATTAATGACATCTTACTACATAGAAATCTTCGTATTTCTTAGACAAAATGATGGGATCCACCTCTCATAGAGGGGGATATGCTTTTGACATAGACCCCCATACGAGAGAGGCTTTAAGGACCGTTCACCTTGTGACACATGGCGGTCCCATATTTGGAAGGCTCTAGAAGGTTCCGTGCAGATATGCAAAATTTGAGAGATGCCCAAATTTGATGTACAAGTGGTTGGGTCTGAATTTACCGAATGCTGACTTGGCAGTGATTTGAATGTCAATTGGTTGATGACCGCAAGCTTTCGTCGGAGCTCTGATGAACCTGCAAGAAGGGGAGCGCAACAGAAGGGGTGCCTCTGGGTCCCACTTTGATGCATAAATGAGTATACTATGTGTATGAACTCAAAAAACGTAATGTACCGTATGTAAAACAAGAGAATTTATAGGGATGGAAGACCAAACCATTTTAGGCAGCTGAATATCTTTGTGAATATTGTGCCGTTAGAGATAAGGTTAACATATATTACAGTTACCTTATGCAATCTTTGTAGAATATGTGTCCCATATACACGGGATACTGTGACTATAAATTCGGTGTCGATTGTGGGAACAGAGTTGAGAGGTTTGACTCTCTTGGTGAGCGCTCCCATAGCGAGCAGTAGGAGGCTTTGGCCGATGGCGACCTGAAATAGGGCTTTGACGTCCACTTTAGTTTGGGGTTTGGTGCTGGGTCGCTGTATGGGTGCCAACTTACCCTTACTGTGGGTCGGCCCAGTACTGAATGATTTGGATTTTACCCCTCTAAAATGTTATTGGGCCTTTACCCGTATTGGTATGTCACTATAGATACCCAACATTTCCCCCCCCCCCCCCCCCAAGCTTGAGTGACGTTTCTTCGGTCAAGATTGATCTTGTGATCAACACTTCTTGGTTGGATCTTTGGCGAACGGTTTTTAGTTGCTTAGAGTTTTTGGAATGTTGATCTCTTACCCGATTAGGCGAACGCTTTGGGTTGCCAGGGTTTATGGATGCTCATTCATTACTCTTTGGGAAAACGCTACCATTGCTAAGGTTTTAGGAAGACTTGTTATATCTTTTGGTTCTTATGGATCACCATTATTTGTAAGGTTTTGAGCATTTAATGGATGCACTATTTGGCGAGAAGTCCAGAGGACGCTTTATGTATGCATGTCTCCTTGACTTTCGTAAATAGGGGGTAGGCTGACCATCGTCTTTTTTACCGTTTCAACTCTTTGTCTCCCCGATGTACCCTTTGAGTTCTGACATTGCTTCAATTTTACCCCAAAGGGGACGTAATTATTGCCTGATTTTTTCTGGACATACCCGTTCGGTTTCCTTAATTTTGGCTATAAAAAGCTAAACTTTGGCGCTTAGCATTTTACGTGCTCAAGCTTTTTCATTCCAGAGTTCAAGTGCTCCTTTTTGTGTATGCCTTAATTATCTGTTTGAGCTTTTTTCTTTGTGATCTTTTAATCACGGTAAAAATATTCCTTTTACTACCATGGCTGGCAACAAGAGTCAATCTTCCGGCAAGGGTTCATCTTCCAAACCTTCCCCTGCCCAGTCGTCTTCTAGGTAGAAAGTTACGGCTAGGGTTTCCAATGCACCTCTTACTATCAAGGATGCTTCCACCCCAGTGGAGGACCTAAGAGCCTCTGTGCCAAAACCAGACTCTGGAAGTTAGGAAGTCGCACCGATTGTGGTGGATGTGCATGAGCATAATGTTCCGAATTTTTCTCCGACAGGTAGTCTTTTGCCATTTCTGCTTCTTTTTAGGCGGTAAAACTTCCCCCTTTTTGTTATTATAGTATTGTTCTTGCCATGCCATGATGCTTTTCTTAGATATCAAGCCCAATGAGTTGAGGCCAGCTCAGTTTAAGGTTGTGGTCGCCCTGACGGGTTTCGGAGAGGCAGACACACTTAGGAATCCGAGCCTAGGGTTGCATTATCCCCGCGAAGGAGAGGTTTACGTTAAAACTACCCTGATTGATGATGGGTTGCGTTTTCTTATTTGCGACGACAAGAAGGATCTTTATTGCTATTACGGGATAGGTCCCACGCAACTGGTGCCAAACTCCGCACGGATGTGGATTGGATTTAAAGTTATGTGTTTACGTCAAGGATGGACGTATTTACTTTCCCTGTTCCAATGCTTCTATCGGTTAGCTGATGTGGCTAATCACCTTCATCATTTTCAAACTCGATGGCCAAAGTTTGAGGAATGGAGGAGCCACGAATGGAACTGGAATATCCACTTTTGGTTGGTGGATGACTTCCGGGCTACCAACTCCAACTATAGGAAGTATTATTTCTTCTGTAACGATAGTGTGCTTTGTGAGCTTTTTCAGCCGGAGCAGGATATTCCTCCGAGCTTTGGTGAGATGTCGGGGAGTGATCGGAATGCCATTTATGACTTTTTCCAACTTCATAAGCAACCAGAATTCTGTTCGCTCCGCTCATTGGTGGAGACTTCAGAGTCGATGCTTAGGCTGACGGGCATTCATCTTACTCCTCATGAACGGGTGGAGGCCCTTCAGACTTGAACGACATCGAGGTCGTTATGAGGTCACATTTCGAGTGCCTTGATTTGGTAAGTTCCTTTCTCCAATTTATTCATTTATAGACTTCCATTTCTTCCTTTCATTGCTCGCC
Organism: Chamaenerion angustifolium; assembly: GCA_946814005.1. NCBI lineage: Eukaryota > Viridiplantae > Streptophyta > Magnoliopsida > Myrtales > Onagraceae > Chamaenerion > Chamaenerion angustifolium. The sequence continues at coordinate 23,211,972 of OX328272.1, forward strand.
CTTTTACAATTCATTGATCTCTTTTAACTTTATCCCATTTTTTCCTGTTGTCAGCTCGTCCGCGAGGAGACGACGATCAGGCAGATTGTATGGGAGCTCGCCGATAAGCAAGTTGATCTGCTTATCGAGATGGACCAATTTCAGAGTTTGGGGTATACTCCGGAAGAGGTGGAGGACCGAAAGAGGAGGGCGAAAGCGTCCACTAAGCTGGTGGAGTAGGCTCAGCGGGAGTCTGCGAAGAGGGAGAAGGAGTTGCTCATCTCCATTAAGATGAGGGTGGATCAGGTGGCGCTCGCCGAAGACAGCAGACTCCGGGCTGAGGTGCGAACCAAGGATGCTGACAAGTACTCCGCTCAGCTAGATACGGAGATCACTCACCTTCAGGGCGAGCCAAAGGAGGCTTGGGCTCAGATGGATGCCTCTAGGGCTGAGAAGGAGCAGTTCGACCAGAAGCTGACAACCGTCCCATCCCCCAATAGTGTAGTCAAGGACTTTAACAAGTCGGAGGAGTTATCTAACTGCGCCATGGAGGTGATGAAGGATGAGTTTTCTAATTATCTCCAGGTCTTCGTTGACGAGATCCAGGGGATAGGCCCTAAGTTTCCTCTCCGGGAGGTGAAGTCTCTTCAGAACTTCATTGAGAGCGGCTACACCATGGGAGCTACTTCTGCTGATGTTGGCGAGGAGGCTGCCCCCGGGTCCTATAAGGAGACTGCAGCCCCTGGTGAACCGAGACCTTGATGCTCCAGGCCCCCTGGTGACCAAGTTGATGCAGAGCTTCAAGTTGAAGGAGCCTGTTCGTGCTAAGAAGGATTACAACCTTGCAAAGTCACCTGGTCTCCATATGCTTTTGCTCCTCCTTTTGAATGAGAGTTTGTTTGACTTCACTTTGTTTCAGGAATCTTGTAATTCTTTTTTTTTATCGTTGACTCATATATTTATTTGAATATAATGAACGCCTTTTATTTCGTAAGCCTTGACTTCGAATATACTTGGATGTTCTTCCGATGTCTATCTTGTTTGAAAGCTTTATGCTGTTTTACCATATTTGTTTTCAACTTTGCTTTAGGTTGTGTAGGATAGTATCGCCTTAAAGGGTCTTAGACATTTCTTTGGATGAAACATTACCCTTTAGAGGTTCTTTCACTCTTTTAGGCTTCAAAGGAAGGATCAGGGCCCTTTATCGGCTTATCCATTTCTTTTGCCAAATTTCTTAAGGGAACTGTTACCCAAGGATTATGCCTATAAGGAAATTGTCATCCTTTATGAATTCCTTTGCCTTTTAGGATTTTGGTCCATAGATTCGTTCGCCTAGTCGTGGGAAACTGTTACCTAAGATTCACTCACCTTTTAGGAAGCTGTTACCTCGGATTCGTTCGCCCTTTTTGGGGAGATATTACCCAAGATTCACTTGCCTCTTAGGAAGCTGTTACCATAAATTCGTTTGTCCACTTCGCTTTTTAGAGGAACTGTTACCTTAGATTCTCTCACCTTTTAGTAAGCTGTTACCTAAGATTTGTTTGCTCTCTAAAGCTTTTCTTTGGAGAGATTGTTACCTTTTTGGTTTGTCCGCTCCATTGTGCCCAACTTGTAAGGGAACTGTTACCCTTGACGTGGGTTCGTTCTCCTTTTATATCAGGTTTTTATTTGGACCAACTTGTAAGGGAACTGTTACCTTGATGGTTCGTTCACCTTTTATATCAAGTCTTTATTTGGACCAACTTGTAAGGGAACTGTTACCAGGATGGTTCATTCACCTTTTATATCAGGTCTTTATTTTGCCCAACTTGTAAGGGAAATGTTACCTTGATGGTTCGTTCGCCTTTTATATCAGGTCTTTATTTTGCCCAACTTGTAAGGGAACTGTTACCTTGATGGGTCGTTCGCCTTTTATATCAGGTATTTAATTTACCCAACTTGTAAGGGAATTGTTACCTTGATGGTTCTTTCGCCTTTAATATATCCGGTTTTTTGCCTACTCGTAAGGGAACTGTTACCTTGATGGTTCGTTCGACTTTTTGTGTAGGTCTTTGTTTTGCCTAACTTTAAGGGAATTGTTACCTTGATGGTTCTTTCGCCTTTTAGTGTAGGTCTTTGTTTTGCCTAGTTTGAGGGGAGCTGTTACCTTGATGCCCCTCGTTTTAGGTCTTTGTGGGAGAGAATTTGTTACCTTAATAAGGTTCGTTCACAAACCTCTTTTTGCCTGACTGAGGAGATTGTCATTTTTGTTGGTTTGTCTGCCTGTATGCGTTAGGTCTTATCTTTTGATGATTCGTCCATTATTTGGAACTGTTCGTTTTGGTTCGAGTGACTATGCGTTATATGAACGAATGGTTTGTTTTATTGACGTAACATTTTGATTACAAATTATGCATAAAACCTCCGTAAATGTTCAGAGTTGAATGGATGAGGTAGCCTTATACCCTCTGTGTTTTCCAAGTAGTAGGACGCTGGTGCAGCAATCTCGACTACTTTGTATGGACCTTTCCACTTATCTGAGAGTTTATTTTGGCTATCCAGTTTTGTTAACTCATTTCTTCACATAACCATCTCCCCCATGAAAAATTGGTGAGTGCTGACTTTTCTGTTGAAGTAACGAGCAGTCGCCAATCGCATTTTAGCTTGTGTGTTGTCTGATTGCCATCGTTTTTCTTCAACAATCGAGGTCTGTAAGTCGTTCGATTTCACTAGCTTCAGCATTAAAGTGTAGGATCCTATGGGTAGGCACCGCTATTTCGGCGGGTGCTACTGCTTCGGATACGTACACCATACTAAATGGTGTTTCCCATGTTGCTGTTTTGGGTGTCGTTCTGATAGCCCACAACACATTATCCAGCTCATCTACCTAGTTTCCTTTGAAGGCTTGAACTCACTTTTTGAGTCCTACCAAGACAACTTTGTTGTTTGCTTTGGCTTGTCCATTAGTTCGAGGATGGTGTACCGAGCTGAATCTGTGATCAATATGGTACTCTTCGTAGAGCCATTTGAGATTTTTTCCCATGAATTGCGGACCATTGTCGCTTATGAGTATTCTGGGGACGCCAAATTACAAAAATATGTTGATCTTTAGGAATTTGATCACTTGAAATTCTATTGTAGAGGCCAATGCACCAATACCCATTTGGAAATATAATCGATTGTCGCGATAATGTGAGTTCTTATCTCAGTGCTTATTGGAAAGGGCCCAAAATGTCTATTCCCCTTGGGCGAAAGGACAGACGCCTGCCATTGGGGATAGCAATGTCGGTGGTCAACCGGATCTTGGTGCGAATTGTTGACAGGTTGCGCACTTCTTTGTTAATTCTATCGCGTCATTGCTCAAAGTTGGCCGGTAATCGCCTAAATCTGAAGATTTTGCGCGTTAGTGAGCGTCCACCTTCATGACATGCGACAACACATCCGTGAGCTTCGCGCAGAACTCTTTCCGTCTCGGAATGGGAAATGCATTTCATATAGGGAGTTGAGTATCCTCGCATATAGAGCTCATCATTTATGAGAAGATAGATTGCGGCTAGACGACTTATTTTTGGGGCCTCGCCTTCATCTTCTCGCAGGGTTCCTTCTTTTAGGAACCTCTTGAATGGAGTCATCCAGTTATGGTGCTCTTGGACATTGAAGACTTCTGCTCGATTTTCAAGCACCGAGTATAATTCTTGTTCTAAGAATTTTACATCATGTATTCTCGTTCCTCTGAACACCATCTTACTTAGGGAGTCGGCTAGCTTGTTGTCTTGGTGAGGAATGGACTCAATCGCGAAAGTCAAAATTTCGCTGATGCGTTTTTTTGGCAATGTCGATGTACTTTTTCGTTTTCCCCCTTTGCTTCATATGTGCCATCGATTTGGTTGACAGTTAGATCTGAATGGATTTTTGCCTTTAGTGACGATATACCCATTCCCTTAGCGAGTCGCAGTCCACTGATAAGTGTTTCATATTCGACCTCATTATTGGTCGCCTTGAATGTGAGGGCGATCGCATATTTGAAGGGCTCTCCTTCAAGGGGTGAGAATTAACCCTGCCCCTGAGCCTTCTTTTGAAGAAGATCCGTTAGTATAGAGTTCTTAGCTTTTGCCATTGTCTACTAGTTGTTCTTGCCGTCTTTCCGCTTCCGTGATACCATTGCTAGTACTTTCCACTATAAAATCAGCCAAGCCTTGACCTTTGATGGACTTTTTAGCGCGAATTTGATCTTGAATTCGCTCAACTCAATCGCCCATTTAACCATTCTTCCTGAAGAGTCTGGCTTCATCAGGAAGTGTTTGAGGGGCTTGTTGGTGAGGACTGTTATGGCGTGGGCGTGGAAGTATGGTCTCAACTTTCGAGAAGCAATAACTAAGGCATAGAGATACTTTTCAATCTCGATTTATTTTATTTCAACTGAATTAAACAATTTGCTTACAAAGTAGACTGGACTCTGCTTATTTCCCTATTCTTTTATTAAAACTCCACTGGTTGCAACTTCACTAATAGTTAGATAAAGAAAGAGTAGTTAATTGGGAATGGGCTTCGCCAAGGCCAGGAGTGTCTGCAAGTGCTCCTTGACTGATTGAAAGGCAGCCTCGCATTCCGACGTCCACTCGAACTTGCGGTTTGCCCTGAGAGTTTTGAAGAACGGGAAGGACCTGTCGTTCGTCCTTGAGACGAAACGATTGAGTGTGGCTAGTCGACCATTCAGACTCTAGACCTCCTTGTGGCAAGTCGAGGACTTCATATCTTCTATAGCCTTTAGCATTTCGGGGTTTGCTTTTATACCCCTCTCGTTGACCATGAATCCAAAGAATTTTCCTGATTCAAAAGCGCATTTTGCTAGGTTCAGGCGAACACTGTGTCTCATCATGCATTCCAATGATTCTCAAAGGTATTCCGTGTGAGGGTTCCCCTTTATTTACTTGACGAGCATGTCGTGCACATAGGCCTCTATGTTTCGCCACAGCATTTCTTGGAACATGCAATTTACCACTCGCTGATAGGTTGCACCCGCGTTTATTAGGCCAAAGGGTATCATCGTATAGCAAAATATATATCCATCTGCGTAGAATGATGTGTGGGCTTCATCGGTCGGGTGCATTCAAATATGGTTATAGCCTGAATAGGCGTCCATGAAACTTAGCATCTTGTGAGCAGAGGTTGCATCCACCAACTGATCAATTCGCGAAAGGGGGTACGGATCTTTTGGGTAGGCTATGTTTAAGTCATGGAAGTCGACGCACATTCTCCACTTTCCCTTCGACTTCTTCAGAAGCACTAGATTGGCGACCCAACTTTGAAAGCGTACCTCTATGACGTATTTAGCTTCAAGTAGTCTGCCTACTTCTTCCCTGATTGCCAAGCGTTTGTCTAATCCAAATGATCTTATTTTTGGAGTAATAGGCTTGATCGAAGGATCTTTCCTTAGCTCGTGGGAGATTATGTCGGTGCTGATGCCTGGCATGTCACTGAGTTTCCAAGCGAAAAATTTATTGTATTCTTTTAATAGGGAGGTCAAGGCATCCCTTTAGTCATCGTTCAAGGTGGTTGCGATGCGCACCTTCTTTTCTGTGTTAGCTTGGTTGAAATCAAACGAGGTAACAAACGGTGAAACAATGAGCAATGAGGAGAAAAGGATGAAGACAAGGCTTTGATTAAAGAGAACATCTTTGATATTAGGTTAACTTGTTCAATACAAGGTAAGGCTCTATATATAGAGCAACTAGAGTAAAACCCTAGACAAGAGACTAGATAAAACACTTAAACTAATAATGATTAAACTAGAAAACATTAAGCTAATCTATGTGGTGTTCTCACATACACCCTAGTTCTTCGTTTTCTTCATGTTGTATGCTCTGACATTAGACACACTTGTATCCTAACATTCCCTATGCTTGATCTTGACTTTGAAACTTGATCTTTGGTCGCCAAATGCACTTGTGGTCGCCAACTGAACTTGATCTTGTTATTGTGGTCGCCAAACATGTGGTCGCCAAACATGTGGTCGCCAAACATGTGGTCGCCAATCATGTGGTCGCCAATCATGTGGTCGCCAATCATGTGGTCGCCAATCATGTGGTCGCCAAACATGTGGTCGCCAATCATGTGGTCGCCAAACATTGATCTTGTTATTGTGGTCGCCAAATGCACTCGTGGTCGCCAAATCTTCAAGGTATGAGTGATGTGAGCTGATCCGTAACTTGATTTTCCCTTAAATTTGACAGTTTCATCCACGGTCTTTGTTTTTCTCTTGATTTGCTGAATTTTCGACCCCAAACTTCCAATGCTCTTTGCTCGTGACGAATCCCAAGTTTAATCCCGATCAAACCTCTAACCTAATTGAGTTTGCACACCTTCATCTTCAATGAGATACTCCACATTCAAACACAAGATCTTCAAGTTGATATCTAGACGAGAAGAGGGAGGAATCGGTCATGCCATCGCGGTGCCATCTTGGTCATCTCGTCGTGGTCATGCCGTTAAAGAAGAAACTACTACTAAAATCTGACTTCAACACTTCAAACTTGTATCAAATCTATTGTAGTCATCAAAACTTGGTTGTCCAAACTCAACGGGATTACACATCTTCACGTTACTAATCCAGCAATTCGAGAACAAGTAATTCAGCATTGGATGCAGGGGTTTTAATCCACAAATCTCAGCAAATTTCAGCATGAACCGGGGTAAACTTCAGCATTTCAGCATCAGCAACAACAATCAGCAAATTTCAGCATATCAGCATTCCAATTCAGCACATATCAGCATATCAGCTTTCCAATTCAGCACAATTCAGTATTTCTGTAATAATTCAGCACAATTCAGCATTTCAGCATCAACAATCAGCACATTAATCAGTAAATTTCAGCCCATTTCAGCATATTTCAACTCAGCATATCAGTATATTTCAGTAAATTTCAGCTGCATCTGTCAGGCATTTCGTCGAACACGTCTTGTGCATCTCGAACATGCCCAGTTTTGGCGTAGTAATTCATCAGGATGTTCATCAAGAATACACCCAGATGAAGACCAGACTTCATTACCTGAGCATGGACGTCTTAAGACAGCTTGAGCGTAAATTTGTTGATGCTGAGCGTGGGTAAATGTTTGCTGAAGAGACCTGAAAAATGCATCTGGTGCAGCAGCTCCTTTCGTCAGTTCTGTTCAGCTCGATTCGAGATGAATGTGAGAAGATGCTGAGCTGAAAATGTGGATTTGCAGCGGATAAACAAAGAATGAACACCAGTGAGACCAGATTTGCAGCAGAGAAACGAACTAGGAGCCCTAATCGACAAGCTCTGATACCATGTTAGCTTGGTTGAAATCAAACGAGGTAACAAACGGTGAAACAATGAGCAATGAGGAGAAAAGGATGAAGACAAGGCTTTGATTAAAGAGAACATCTTTGATATTAGGTTAACTTGTTCAATACAAGGTAAGGCTCTATATATAGAGCAACTAGAGTAAAACCCTAGACAAGAGACTAGATAAAACACTTAAACTAATAATGATTAAACTAGAAAACATTAAGCTAATCTATGTGGTGTTCTCACATTCTGGACCATCTATCTCGACTTTCGTTAGTTCTTTCATGGGTGCTGGCCGAGCTTTGTCCTCACGAGGGTCAGCCTCTGTCTCAATGGCCAGGGTTTCCCTTTGGTTCTTCCTGTGAAGGCAGTTCACATAGCATTGTCGTGAGGACGTCTGGTCGCTTAGAACTTCTCAAATCCCATTCGGTGTGGGGAACTTCATTTTTTGGTGGACTGTGGAGGCCACAATCTTATGTGGATTGATAGTGGTCCTCCCTAGGATGGCATTGTAGGAAGCGGGTGCATCAACCAATATGTATGCGACTAACATCTCTATGCTCTTACATCCTTCGACCAAGGTTACCAGCAGGGTTAGAGCTCCCAGCGGATACGTTATTCTCCCAACGAATCCGATGAGTGGAAAGTCGACCGTGATTACCAAAGCATCATTGTGTGGCGTTGTGACATGTATCAGGTTTTCTTCAGAGAATGAGATAATACAATCTTTCTCAGGTCTAGGACTCTTTCCCAATTTCGCAGTTGTGGATATTTGTGTGGCATACATTTCTCTTGCATTGGACCCCTCGCCTCCACCTCCAAACCCTCCGACAATTAGGTTTATTACCCGCCTCCCCTATGATGAGCCAGATTTTTCTTGAGGAACTGGCGAGTGGGTTCTACCTGGAGGAGTTCGACTTCTCTCTCTCCCTGCCACGAACTCCTTCAACATGCCTCTCTAGATTAGTTTCTCAATGTCGCACTTAAGAATACAACAATCATCGGTCTTATGGCCCTTTGCTTTGTGATAGCGGCAATAGCTCTCTATTTCCTTACCCATACGCTGAGCCTTTTTTCGAGGCATTGGTGGCCTTGCTAAGAACCTTCTTTCCATATCAACTAGTATCACTGAGAGTTGCTTGTTTAAAGTCGTAAAATACTCGGGAACCTCTCGATGGCTTGGTACAGTGGCTTCGGATCTGGGATTCTCATGACCTCGCTTGTCGTTCTTTTCCTTTCTACCATCACGTCAGGGCTCTGGAATAGCCATTGGTGAGGTTGACAGGAAATTAGCTTAAGAGTTTGCCATTTCCAGGTCTATGAAACCTTTCGCCCTTACTGCCAACTCTTCCAATGTCTCTATTTCCTAAACATGATAGATGTTGCGCAGTTTTCTTGAGGCTTTGTTAGCCACATCGAGCCCTTTGTAAAAGGCTCGGATGATCTATCCGTCCGTGACTTGACGATCCATCTCTGTAACATTCTTATGAAAACACCCATAGAAGTCGGCCAAGGTTTCTCCTGGATGCTGTTTGACGGCGTCTAAGGCGACCGCGCTTTTTAGCAATTGGTGTTCGCTCATATACCGCTCTAGAAACATGTTCTTTGTTAGGATGTAAGAATAGATTGAGGATCATTGTGAAAATATGATAAGGACTTAGTTGTAAATACAGAATTCTGATTCTGTATATAAACAGAGGAAATGTACCGAACTAACTAACTTTGAATGAAGAATCAGTTGGATAGCTTGATTTGTAAGTTTGTTTCTGTTTTCATTTTCTCTCCTTATTTCTGTAATCCTAGCATGGTATCAGAGCTTCTGTGATTCTGCGACCTGCGATTCATCCTGCGCGAAGATCTTTGCTGTCAAATGGAAGAAATTTCAGCTTCCTTCTTCAACAAGAAGGTGTCGCAATTGGAAGGCGAGGAAAACTTCCAATCATGGCGACAACAAATTCTGTTAGCTGTTCGTGGATACAACCTCGAATCGCACCTCTATGGAAACAACACGATTTCGCCTCGCATTATAGGAACATACGGGAATGAAGAACTGAATCCGGAGTACAACAGATTTGTGCAGAAGGATAGCTCGCTGGCGTCGTGGATGCTGGCATCTGTGTCATCTCAGGTGAGTCGTGGACTCACTGGATGCATGTCTGCGACTGCAATCTGGCATAAACTTCACAGAGACTTCTCGTCATCCTCCACAACAAGAATTATGCATCTATATGACAAGTTGAAGGTAAGAAAGCTTCCTCATCAAACAATGCGAGATTACCTAACTGCTATACAATCAGCATGTGATAGTCTCTCTAGTTGTGGTCATCCTATAGAGGAGATACAACAAATATCGATTATACTCAATGGAGTTAAAGGCCAATTCGATAATGTTGTAGCTGTAATACATGCGAGCAGAAATGCGTATGACATAGCCTCGGTTAGCTCTGTTCTTCTGGATGCGGAAGCTAGACAAATTGATATGTTATTTGATGCTAATGCAAATGTTAATGTAGCTGTGAATGCTGTGAATACTGTGAATGCTGGTTCTGGAAACAAACCTACGGGTTTTGGAAATGGTAGTTCTGCAGGTCCATCAATGACAGGGAATGGTGGATCACAAGTCAGGATTGACAGTACATCTCAACACTCAGGATACTCTGATTTAGCAGGACAGATGAACAACAACTTCAATGGAACAAACAACTACTCTAATCAAGGCAGAGGCAGGGGACGTGGCCGAGGATTTGGAAACAATCGGCCATAATGCCAATTCTGCGGAAAATTTGGCCATCTTGTCCACAGGTGTTACCATAGATTCAACGTGAATTTTACAGGGGTTACAGATCCTGGTAATACACAAGCACCGAATGTGAATCTGTGCTCAACACAGTAGGAGGATGCTGCTGACAATCAGAGTAATCAGCATGTAGGAAGTGTTCCCAATCTGCCTCAGCATCTTCAGAATAGTCAGTCTTCTCCAATGCAGCCTTTTTCAATGCCATTCAGCTATCAAGCTCCATCTCCTCAAGTATTCTCTCCTCAAGTGTACAACTTGCCTTCGAATTTACCGACTGGTATTTCAATTCAGCCTTACAATGTTACTTCTGTTCCTCATATCTCACCATACAATTCAGCAGCGTTTCAATACTCGCATCCTTTAGTTCCAAGCCATTACATTCATCCATCATATAATACTATACCTGGTACACCATATACACCATCCATTGCAAGCTCAATAGCAGGAAACAATATGGATGCCCAATCGGTTGTTCACAACCCTCAGGCTCATACTGCCACAGCATCTCTTTACAATCATCAGGATGCAAACTGGTTTGCTGACTCAGGAGCCACAAACCACTTGACAAATGCATCTGCATCTCAGTTCAATACATGCGTACCATACAATGGCCAAGGTAAAGTCACTGTGGGTAATGGCTCAACCTTAAATATCTCGGCCATTGGCTCTGCTATAGTTCCTTCTGTTAATATCTATAGTAATAATGGTTCTCGAAACTTATTACTTCATAATATGTTGTATACTCCATCTGTTACTAAGAATCTTTTGTCTGTATCACAGTTCGCCAGGGATAATGCAGTATACTTCGAATTTCATGCTGGATATTGTTCTGTTCGTGATGAAAAATCGCACATTGAATTACTGTGTGGTTACGAAAACTCGGGTCTATATAGACTTGATCTGTCAAAACTTAAAAGGTGTCAGTTTGTTACCTCTAGATCTAGTTCTGGTTTTGTATCAGAAGTGTTTGATATGTCCAATAACTCAAGTTGTAATAAGTTTGATACTGTCATTGCTCCAGCTGTGTCTGATAGTAAAGACTGCCGTAGTACTCTTGAAAAATCATGTATTTCAACTGATGTCAATGAAATAAAGAACAATGATTTCATCTCTATTCAAGTTGATGATTTAAAGGAAAAGTCTGCAATTATAACAGCTGATCCTATTGGAAACACAGACCTTGAGTGTTTTGTGTCTGCGTTAGAAACAGGTAAGGAGTCGCATCTATGGCATATGCGTCTGGGTCATCCCTCAAATAAGATCCTGGTTAGCTTCCTAAGACTGCATAATCAGCCTACAAAGCATGTATCCAAGGAATGTACAGCATGTGCAATCGGCAAAAGTAAGAAGCTTCCTTATCATATGTCAGATACAGTTTATAATAAACCTCTAGAACTAGTGCAGGTTGACCTCTGGGGACCAGCAGCTTGTTCCTCAAATGGTTCTAACTACTATATCAGTATAGTGGATGCCTTTAGCAGATACAATTGGATCTATTTTCTAAAGAACAAGTCTGATGCAGCTCAATGTTTTATAGATTTTCATAAGCTTGCGGAAAAATAATTGGGACATCCTCTCAAATTAGTACAATCAGATGGAGGAGGTGAGTTTCGTTTCTTGTCTACATACTTATCTCAGTTTGGCATAGCTCATAGAATTACATGTCCCTATTCCTCAGAACAGAATGGAATAGTGGAGCGCAAACACAGACATATTGTAGAACTAGGATTGACATTGTTAGCTCAGTCGTCTGTCCCTTTACATTACTGGACTGATGCCTTCTTCACAGCTTCCTTCTTAATAAACAAAATGCCTTCGTACAGCTTAGCAAGAATGTCACCACATCAGAAGCTTTTTGGATCATAACCGGACTACACTTTTCTTAAAGTCTTTGTCTGTTTATGTTTCCCGCATCTTCGTCAATTTAACAAACATAAACTTGCGTTTAGATCAGAACCATGTGTGTTTCTTGGTTATTGTTCTAAATATCATGGCTACAAGTGCCTATCCTCCTCAGGTAGAGTCTACACAACTCGAAATGTTGTGTTTCATGAACAAACATTTCCATTTGCAGACACAAAAGGGAGTTTCTTTACATCATCTTCACCAACTCAGAACTACACCTCTAAACCTTTCTTTTTACCGTGTGATTCTGACTTTATTTTACCAGAGGTTCAGGTTGAAGATCATGGTTTAGGTCATGCTCATGAGCAGGACATTACACCTCCATCTGTCATTCGTCAGACCTCATCATCGTCTAATCATCAGTATCCATTACCAACTGCTGCTAACTCTCAGGCTCAGGCTCTACCCAGTGAGCAAACGTCTTCGCATAACTCTGTTCCAAATAACAGTTTGTTGCAATGAAACCAGGTTCCCTTTTCTTCTTCTTCTTCACCTCATATAGTCTCGTATAGATTAAGTAATGATCAACTTGTTCCTATAGAGTCTATTAATGTTAGTTCTAATCCTCCTGTTATGACGACTAGTTCTAGAGATATTCAGTTGTTATCTCCAAAGAAAAATTGTCATTCAATGCAAACCAGATCAAAGGCTAAAGCAGCTCAGCATCATTCCATTCAGTCTCTTCTTGCAACAGTAGATGATCAAGAGACTCTTCGCCTTGAAGAACCAAAATCTATCCATCAAGCTATACAATGTCCTCACTGGAAAGCAGCTGTAGATGATGAGTATTCTGCTCTTCAAACTAACAAAACCTGGTCTGTGGTTGAGCTACCTGCAGGAAGAACTCCAATAGGTTGCAAATGGATATTCAAGATAAAGAAAAATGCTGATGGATCTATAGCCAGGTACAAGGCGAGGTTAGTGGCAAAGGGCTTCTCACAGAAAGCAGGATTTGACTTCCAGGAGACGTTCAGCCCAGTGGTAAAATCTGCAACGGTACGTGTAGTTTTATCTCTTGCGTTATCTCGGAAATGGAATTTAAGGCAGATTGATATCAACAATGCCTTTCTACATGGAGAGTTATCTGAAGAAGTCTATATGATTCAGCCACCAGGCTTTGAACAAGCTTCGCAGTCAGATAAGCCACTTGTCTGTAAACTCTCCAAACCTCTATATGGGTTAAAGCAAGCACCTCGTGCTTGGTTTGAAAAACTCAGATCATTTCTTATTACAATATTACAGTTTAAAGCCTCAGTAGCAGATAGTTGCTTGTTCATAAAACAAACTGATAAAGGTTCTGTGTTTTTACTAGTATACGTTGATGATATTGTGGTAACAGGTCCGTCGTTTTCTGAAATAAGTGAGGTAATCAGTATAATCAATAATGAGTTCAAGCTTAAAGATCTACGGAACTTGAACTATTTTCTAGGTATGGAAGTAACATCTACTGATGAATTCTTGCTGCTCAATCAGAAGAAGTATGTGCAAGAACTGATTACCAAACTCGGACTCGATGCTACAACAAGCTTTCCTACGCCAATGACAGGCAACTGCTTATCAAAGACAGGTATTATTTCATGTGAGGAACCATTTGAAGATATAACCTTGTATAGAAGCACAATTGGGGCATTGCAGCACATATGTGTTACTCGGCCAGACATTAACTTCTATGTTAACAAACTGAGCCAATATATGCAAAATCCATCTGTAAGTCACTGGAAAGCTGTATTACATGTAGTAAGATATCTGAAAGGTTCTATTGAGCATGGTCTAATGTTTAAAAACAATTCATTTCCTGGTAAAGAGATATCGTTAACGTCCTACTGTGATGCAGATTGGGGAGGTGACCTTGCAGATAGAAAATCCATATCCGGACACTATCTACTCTTGAATGGGAATCCTATCATTTGGAGTTCTAAAAAGCAATCAGTAGTTGTTAGATCAAGTGCAGAGGCTGAGTTTAGGGCAATTGCCAATGCTGTTTGTGAGATAGTTTGGGTAAAAACACTTATTACAGAAATGGGTCTTCAGGTATCATCTGTTCCTAAAGTCTGGACGGATAGCACTAGTGCAGCTGCAATTTCTGAAAATCCTATTAAACACTCAAAAATGAAACATGTAGAAATTGATCTGTTCTTCGTAAGGGAGAAGGTTCAGTCTGGACAAGTATTGATTAACTATGTCCCATCGAGTGAACAAGTTGCGGATATCTTGACAAAACCATTAACAGAGAAGTTATTTCTTCCTTGCAGAAAAAAACTGGGAGTGTGCTCGATAAAAGAAATGGATAGGAGTCTTATTTCTCAGGAAGAATAATTCAGATGTGTTCATTATCTCTGCAGGGTTGCTTTGGGGATAATCATCAATTCTGAAATCAGTGAAGTCTTGCAGATGGTATGTCTTTAACAAGCTGGCTAGTTCATACTGCAATATACAGGTGTGTTTGTCATTTGCAATCTGCTACATTAGAGTGTCTAGTGCAATTATTCAAATTTTAGTTCATATTATATAGATAAGAGTTGGCATATATATAGATAACATGATAGAGCTGTTGGAAGTCATGTCTCATTTTTTCTCAGAACAGAGTACCTGTGCTTGCGTACTTGTCATATGTATGGGTTATGTGTTAGATGTTATCTGGCTATGAGTGATTCTGTAAGCTTTACTTGATGATCAGAACAGCTTCTTAAGCTTTATGTTACTGAGTTCATATTGGCATAAGACATGGCTTGATTCCAAAAGACAACGTAAAAGACACTTTGGGGTAACTCTTGAGGAAGAAAAGATGAGGACTGAAATCCTCCAGTCATTGTTGGTAAGATAAGGGCTCAAACCCTTCTGTCAATACAGTAAAAAAAAAATCAATAAAAAAAAAAAGAGAAAAGAAAGCAATTGATAGACTTAGAAAAAAAAAAGAAAAACTTGAAATATAAGCTGATCATCATAGTAGAGTTTTCAGTTGATCTCGAGCATATTAATTCTACTGTAAAACTCATCATGTGATGAGTATGAAGTAAGGTAAGCTGATCTGATGGAGAAATGAGATGAGATGTGAAGATAGCTTTAATTGTTTCATATATGCTGGCAGTGATCTGTATGAATATGAGTTAGAAAGTGAAGATGTGCATGGGATAATGATTCTGTCAGCAGATGAAGAATGATGAACTCAGTTGTATATCAGTAGAATGAGTAAGTTGTGCTTGTGGTAAGAATCAGATGCAAGACTTATGATTACAATAGTGAATGATCAACCAAAAGCAATTTTGCAAGAAAATGTTGATCTTCTTGATTACATCGGTAGTTGAAGATTTGGCGACCACATGTGCACAAGTTCAGTTGGCGACCACATGTTTGGCGACCACAATGACATGATCAAGAGCATTTGGCGACCACATGTTGGCGACCACAATAACAGTAGTGAATAATCAATCAAAAGCAATTTTGCAAGAAGATGTTGATCGGATCAATTCTTGCGAAGGAAGAAAGAAAAGGGGATGTGATCAAGAAAAGAAAAGAAGTTGAAGAAAGTAGATCTTGATTGGGGAATGTTAGGATGTAAGAATAGATTGAGGATCATTGTGCAAATATGATAAGGACTTAGTTGTAAATACAGAATTCTGATTCTGTATATAAACAGAGGAAATGTACCGAACTAACTAACTTTGAATGAAGAATCAGTTGGATAGCTTGATTTGTAAGTTTGTTTCTGTTTTCATTTTCTCTCCTTATTTCTGTAATCCTAGCATTCTTTAATTCAGCCCATGTCCCTATCGATCCTGCAGGGAGGCCGAATAACCAAGACGACACCGAACCGAGAGGGTTGACAAAAATAATAGGGCTAAGTGATTTTCATCGTTCAACTTACCCAACAGAGAAGCTTCGTGCTTGTTGAGGTGGATCACAGGATCTCATTTGCCACTATATTCAGGGATAGCTCTCGCCATCACATCCTTTGGTATTCTAACCGCTATAAGGTCGGCGGTGAATTGATGGGAGGATCGTTCTCGAAAGGGAGTCATGACGACTCCATGATGTTCCTTGGCCAAGAGTGAATTGGGGTTGCTGTTCTCCGGTGGGTGAGGTACTCGACGGATTGACATAGTAAGTGACTATCAACGCTTAGGTGGAGGCTGGAGTCATGGACTTGTGTCCAGAGGTCATCTATTAGTCTTCTTGAGGAGCAGTGGCACGCGGATTTAGAGTTTATGCTTCCCGTGGCCCCGCGTGACGAGGATATTCATGAGGAGCAGGGGCTTGTTTACGGGCATGTCCTTTGATAGTTTCCAAGAGGGATAGCATCTTCACGGTTACCTGAATGGTTTCCCCAGCAACTTGAACGGTTGGTCGATCTGGAATCTTGGTGGTGAGCGAAACCACAGCCGGTCTTGAGATGCCAATGTGCTCCTGTGACCGTCTCGGAGGGACGACATCAGGGATTGCTTCCCAACAGGTTCTTGATGGAGCGGCGAAGCCGCGACGAATTCCGAGCTATCTGAGGATTGCTCGTTAGCCTGTTTCCGACGATTGTGGTTAGAGCGACTCTGCATGAATGTTTGCTCGTATTTCCCACAGAAGACGCCAAATGTTGGGTATGAATTTCCCGAATGCTGACTTGGCAGTGATTTGAATGCCAATTGGTTGATGACTGAAAACTTTTGCCGGAGCTCCGATGAACCTGCAAGAAAGGGAACGTAACAGAGGGGTGCCTCTAGGTCCCAACCCTTTGGCTAAATGAGTATACTCTGTGTATGAACTCAAAAATGTAATGTAACGTATGTAAAGCAAGAGTATTTATAGGGATGAAAGACCAAACCGTTTTAGGCAGCTGAATATATTAGTGAATATTGTGCCGTTAGAGATAAGGATAGCAGATATTACGGTTATCACGCAATATTGCAGTTACCTTATGCAACCTTTGTAGAATATGTGCCCGATATACGCGGGATATCGTGGCTATATATTCGGTGTCGGTTGTGGGACCAGAGTTGAGAGGTTTGACTCTCTTGGCGAGGGCTCCCATGGCGAGCAGTAGGAGGCTTTGGCCTTGACCGATGGTGACCTGAAATAGGGTTTTGGCGTCTACTTTAGTTTTGGGTTTGGTTCTGGACCGCTATATGGGTGCCAGCTTACCCTTACTGTGGGTCAGCCCAGTACTGAATGATTTGTGTTTTACGCCTCTACAACTTTTTTGGGCCTTTGAGGCCTTACCCGTATTGGGCTACCACTATCGATACCGAACACAAGTCTAGGTTCATTGTACTAGAGAAGAAACAACAAATATACTTGTTGTCATATGTGTCCTTCATTCATTGTAACAATTCAATGTTGAGTTTGCACAGAGAGCTCTTTTCACTTGTATATAATGGGGATTCTCGTCTCATTTGGATTCCCCAGAAAATCTAGAGAGTAATATGAGAAGTAGTGTTTCTCTCATACATCGAGTGTTACTCATAGTTTTGTCTGTGAGTTAGTAAAATGTTGCTTAAAGACAACCTAATGTCGCATGACTTAAAGGAGAGTGATAGTCTTTCTCTAATTCTGTGACAAGTGGTATGAGAGTCATCTTTTGTGCAACAAAGAAGGATCATGGCCTGTGGTGACAACAAAACACTTATTGTTGTTGGAGAGAATGCCAATGAAGAACATTGTAGGAGACGTTCAAGAGATATTATTGTTGAATTGGGGATTCAAGTAGGGAGAGTGGAGGATGCAATCACTGAAGATTGATACATCCTAGAATACCACACCACTCTCGTGGGCAATGTTGAGGTTCAGATCGAGTCCTACCAGCAAGCAGCGGTCGAGGCAATTTTTGCTAGTGGATGCGTGCAAAGATTTGTTGCAAAGTCAGATTAATGAGGTGCGGAAAATGGTTGGGGAGATGCATAGGGATATTACCAATTGCGATGCAACTATGGCGAGAGTTATCATCAATATACATCACTCCATACTTCCTTATGTGAAAACGTCGTATAAGTTTAAAGGGGAACATTCAGCTAAGGAGGTGGAATATTACCTCTACTCGATGGAGCAGTATATACTCTTGATGCAAATTAAGGAGGAGGAGATAAAATATAGCATTGATGAATCTTATCTTGTTGATTATGCATTAATGTGCCAGCGAAACAGATCAAATGATCTTGAGGTCAGACATGTCACAACCTGGGAGGAGTTCAAGAGTGAATTTTGCAAGACATTTTACCCAGAGTATGTCGTTGAGGAAGCTTTGAGTAAGCTGCGACATCTCATGCATAAGGGTGACCTACTACAGTATATTCGAAAGTTCCAAAAGATCCTAAGTCAATGACATAGAAGGAGGACGAGAAAGATAATAGTTGGACATCGACAAAGAGAATATCTGTTAAGCATCCTAACTCAAATTGAAGCCATTGATATCAGTCGTGATTAAAAGGGCATCATGGTGATCACTAATGACATGCTTCATGTCTTCATTAGTGAATGAGATAGTAATGCATGCAATTGGCATGCCACTTTCCCTAATGTTGCTTCAACATAAATATTTGCAGCGTACGTGCCCTCTTGAACGACTCTTGATTCTCCTCCTGAGGCAAAGCCTACCCTTCTTACGTTGATTGTGCCCTTTTCTTCATAAGGTGTGTCTCCTGAGGGTGGAAGAGGCAATGTTATCCTTTTTATTTTGTAGGGCTGAGGGTCATCCCTTTCTCTAAAATGCCTTGAAGTTCATCAGCATTCCCCTTTAAATCAACGTCTCGATGTCCTTCTTGAGGACTTAGTAGTCATCGATATTATGTATTTGGGTGCGGTGGTAGGAGTAGTATACATTCATGTCTTTCCCTTGAGGGGTTACATCTTTCTTGGGAATGGAATGGGTTGTCAAGCAAATACTCTCCATTTCTCTTAACAGGACAGAGATTTCCCTTATGACCGGAGTGAAGATGTTTTGCATGTCTCTACGAGGCTGTCACATCTAGTCCTCTCCAATGGGATTTTTCGATGGGTGCTGCTTAAGTCTCTTTCTTTCCCAGACCTCTTGCCTTGATTGATGTAGCACCTCTTTTGCGGGTCCTCGCCTAAAAGCTTCCTCTTTCTCCTCTCACCGCTCCAGGTCGATATAGGATTTGACTCTTTCCGACAGCTCTTCTGGATTTTAAACAAGGATGACTTGATGCCCGTCTATCATGGCGACGCACTTAGGTCTTATGCCTCTCATGAAGGATCTAACGACATATATATCAGATATGACATGGTCGATGTTGTCTAGATTCTTGTTAAATGGTTGTATATCTCGCTAACGATTCATCACTTCCATGGCAAACATCGTCTAGTGAGCCCACGTTTTAAGGAGTTGACACTCGCCCATGTAGTGTTGTACAAACTTTGTCTTAACGTCAGTCCACAATATTATTGACATCCTCGATGTGCCAAAAAAACAATACGATGCATTGCTTGTAAGTAGGGGTGTCAAAAATTGACTCAACCCATGGATGATCCATGTGTGACCCGCCCACGGGTCGTGTTTGGGTCAATATTTTTGACCCATGGGTCATTTTGACATGACCCATGACTGACCCGTGAAAACACGGGTCAGGTTTGGGTTAGAAGTCTTGACCCCATTGGTCAACCCGTGACCCATAAAAATTGTATATGTTTAAATAATAATTAGAACCCTACTTCCTCACTTTCCCCTTCTCCAGAACCTTCAAGCTTCAAACCTTGAGTCTGCCTTCAAAGTTCAAACCTCGCCTTTACCAAACTCGGACCCTCACCACCCTTTCCTTCTTCCTTTCTCTCCCACTCCATCTACTACGTTAACACCATAGAGAAAACCAATAAGAATGAACCCATAATCTGTTATTACAGCTCCGGAGCCTCTTCGTCACTTGAAGACTTTTCGAACGAACCACCCAAGTCAGCGAATGACGATACCTCCTTCATCGACAGTAGCGACTGATGGAGGAGGATGAGGGCGAAGATGAATAGAGAACTCTTGATTTGTTATTCAAGTTCTTAGAAAGCATGTTCAGGAAAGCTGGACGAAGAGCCAAGAGAGGGTTGTGTTCTGTTTTGCCCCATGTTATTCCACCCCATCCGGTAATCAAAGGGTTGATTCATTCATTAATCTGTGAACTATTTCATTAATGCCCAAAAGACTCTGGTTAGAGTAGATTAAGAATGAATGACCGCTCAAGCTTGATGCTATTTCATTCACATGTCTTGACCAGAAATTGCATTTGGTTGCTCCCCCAAATTGACATATATAGAATATAAGTTTGGGAGCACATCGACTTGGTCAATCAGGTTGAAGCTCTGTTTTTTTTGTTCTTCATTTGTCAAGCTGCTCATTATCCTTACTGTTTGATCTTTTAGCCATGACAAGTTTTATGCATAAATCTTTATGTTCATGTAATGCTACAAATGAAAACAGAGAGGTTGTCAAGTAATGTTGTTTTCGCTTTTTTTATGTATTGGTGGGTCGAATGGGTCAGTCTGATCCAAGTCTTACTATTCATGATGGGTCATTCTGACACGCAGGTTGACCCAGCAACCCACGGGTCAGGTTTGAGTTTCAAAAACTTACCCATACTATTTCACGGGTCAGGTTTGGGTCAGAGAGTCTCTAACACGACCCATGGGGCGATCCATGACCCGTTTTGACACCCCTACTTGTAAGCGCCGTTAGGAATATGCGCCTAACATGATTGTAATCTTGTCCTTCCCAGGAGCGATGATTCAAGTTTCAGGATATGGCGAATAGAGTCACTTCTCCCTTATGGTCGAGTATCGCTGGGATGTCACGTCACGAGGGACAATGATCGACATCATCTATGGCGTGAAAGCGTGTGATGCCCTATTACGCAAAGTGGGTATTAATATGCCGTTTTGCTCATTAACTTTCTTTTTATTAACTCTCTACCTAATCATAATGAGTGTTAGGCTTGTTGATGAACTAACACGACTCCGAAACGGAGGCTGAACCAAACTTGTCCAAAACCATAACTAGTTTTGGTGGAGTGAGTGTGTGACTGCATAAAGGGAGGGACTTAAATGAAAAGGATACTCTCTGTAATAGTAGGTCAATTAGTGATTAGACCAGCTCAAATAATGTATGGGTTAAGTATAAACTAGTACGAAAAAAAGTCGTTCGAACTGGTTTAGAACGGAATTGAACTAACTTACTTTAGCCTAAAAAACTGGTTTTGAATCTAGTGAGGCCGAACCTGTTCGAACTAGACTAGATTCGGTTACGTTCGACCAAACCATTTTTTTAACAAGCCTAATGAGTGTTGATGGTGGAGGAGGTTACATTTAGGTGAATCTTGGGCCATACGGGTTAGTATTGGTAGACGGTGGCGACGCATTAAAATACAACAATGTGTATTATGGGGCTCCTTGGTAGGGATTCAAGGTGACCTTTTCTTTTTTAGTGGTTGTGTTAGCCGTAGTGGCCACAGGGGTAGAGTTATAGGCGTGGCCCGTAAAGCGTCGCTCTGTTCGGTCAAGAAGCTCCTCTAAGGCATCGAGTTTGGCTGGAGTGAAAACGGCCTCTTGGAGAGAATATTAATGGGGTTGTCCAACCGAATCCTGTGTGTAACACTCATACTAGTGCTCATGGCAAGGAGCCTTCAGGTGCGATGCGTGGGATAGATGTTCTCCTAAGATTGAATCTTCGGTTGAGAACCGAGATGATCCCATTGGTAATGTTGAGGGTTTGCCACCGTTGGATGACATCATTGGTACCTGGTTGGAGTCACCAACGATGGTCTCTGTGAGCGTCTGTTTACGTGGATTTGGTCAAGTGTTTGGTGGTGCCATGACCTTGTTAGCATGTTTCCGTAGACGACGCCTATACTGGAATCCAGTGTTACGTGTCTTGAATTTGAGTTTTGCTTCGACAACCTGCAAGAAAGAAAGGCTGAATTTGCTTATTGTTTCCCCTCTGATGATAAAGTCAGTCGGAGGTTCAAAGAGAGTATATATGTGAATTGAATGCTATTGATTACCTTTGGTGCGTTAGGGAGCGAATCTCCCTCTTTGTTTGGGTGTGGTAGTCAGAGTTTTGTGTATTTGCCTACATTTTGTCCTTTTTGTGCCCAAGTCAAAGGTGTGTTAGGGAGTGTATCTCCCTCTTTTTTTAGGTGTGGCATTGCCAATGTGCAACATCACTCATAGCCTTTTATATGGTGCTAGGTCTCTTTTAAGTCACGTGTTCCCGAGTCGTAGGCGGTTCTCGTTTTTTGTCAAAGTTAGTCTTCAGGTATCAATGCCTAACATCCATCATTACCCAATATAGATTTTTAGCTACAAAGGCTTAGTGGCACAATGAAACTCCTTACAAGGGCCAAGATTTTCACAATTAAACTTTGAGAGACTAACCATACTACAATCATACATGAGTGTAGAATTTTGTGTGAGATGCTTTTGAGTTTCACGTACGCTTACATGTGTATCGAAATTTAACCTTGTTCCCCCAAATAATCTAAGCTCATATAAAAAAATGAATGCTACCCAAAACACCATATGAAATTTACTCAACCTCTCATATAAAACTTTTTGGGTCTGAATTTCC
This sequence comes from Chamaenerion angustifolium, assembly GCA_946814005.1. Classification (NCBI taxonomy): domain Eukaryota; kingdom Viridiplantae; phylum Streptophyta; class Magnoliopsida; order Myrtales; family Onagraceae; genus Chamaenerion; species Chamaenerion angustifolium. The sequence goes on from OX328272.1 coordinate 23,234,494, forward strand.
CGAATGCTGACTTGGCAGTGATTTGAATGTTAATTGGTTGATGACCGCAAGCTTTCGCTGGAGCTCCGATGAACCTGCAAGAACGAGAGCACAACAGAGGGGGTGCATCTGGGTCCCACTTCGATACTTAAATGAGTATAATGTGTGTACGAACTCAAAAACATACTGAACGTATGTAACGCAAGAGTATTTATAGGGATGGAAGACCCAACCGTTTTAGGCAGCTGAATATCTTTGTGAATACTGTGCCGTTAGAGATAAGGATAGTAGAAGATATTACGGTTATCACATAACATTGGAGTTACCTTATGCAATCATTGTACAATATGTGCCTGATATACGCGGGATTTCGTGGTTGTATATTCAGTGTCGGTTGTGGGACCAAAGTTGAGACGTTTGACTCTCTTGGCGAGCGCTTCCATGGCGAGCAATAGGAGGCTTTGGCCTTGGCCGATAACAACCTGAAATAGGGCTTTGGCATCCACTTTAGTTTTGGGTTTGATGTTGGACCGCTTTATGGATGTCAGCTTACCCTTACTGAATAATTTTGGTTTTACCCCTCTAAAATGTTATTGGGTGTTTAAGGACTTACCTGTATTGGGTTGTCTTTATCAATACCCAACAAAACTAGATTGCATCACCGTAAGATTTTTTACCCACTGAGGTTTGTACTCTACTACACTACCCATATTGACTTAGACCAATCACAATTTATTTTGTCTAAACTATGTATCGTTATCACTGATAATTGACAATTTTACAAAAACTCGTTTTATAAAACTTTTTATCATCATCAAAAACCATAGAGATGAACATATAGAGTTAACACTTTCATAACAACATGAATTATTAATGCCAGGCCATAATTATTGAAGTCATTTGGTTGCCTCTACATCATTGCCATTCTCTCCTTGTTCATCACTTGTGATTGCTTCACCTCCCTTCTCTATTGGTCTTCCATCACAACTTGCTCTTCCATTCGTGGTTGTTTCCATTTCTTTTCTTCTTTGGTCTTCCCTTACCATTTCATTAGCCATATGTACACAGCTTCAGTAGGTTCAGCCTTCTATTGTGATTTACGAACAACTTCTCACTGCAGAGTGAATCCCTAACATAAACATCCTTGTCAAAATGTACAACACATACAACTTAATGGTTGACTCTTCATTTTGTTTTTTCCACCATCATATTATAATATCTCTATGAGTATTTGTCAACTTGTCTTTTTACATGCAATATAACATTGTTCTTTGTGTCTCCATGATCCTATTAGAATTTCCTTTAGTTAGAGAAATTAGTCTGCCATGTAGAACATCATCACTTAGTTGGACAAAGGTCTTAGACTTAATGGTGAGCACTATAAAATTCGGAGAAAGCATATAAAAATGGTCCTAAGTAGAAATCCATCAACCCCATCTAGAAGATTATGAAAAGACCCGATTCTGGAATAACGAATCAGCAGTGGACTTTCCATTTGAGTGGGAGGTTAATGATGCTGAGACGTGCACCATGATGCTGAGTACGGTGGATGAGTTTGAGCTTAACACACGGCTAAAGGGTTGTGGGATACTTTGCAGGATAGAAATGGTTCTGTACGACTGCTTAGTTGTGCTCACTCAACATTAAGTTTGATTCATACCTGATGAATCCTCAGCACTCCGCGAGATAGTATCTGAGGCATATGGCTAACATGATTGTGAAACTCAAGGAGAACGGTCAGTCAGTGACCGATGAGCAGCAAATCCAGGTCGTAATCCGCTCTTTACCTAACTCCTAGAAACAGATGAAAATCTAAATAACACATTTTAAGGCCCTCAATACTTTTGAACATGTTCGAAGGCACATTGAGTTGAAAAGGACAAACCCAAGGTTTCTGGACCTAAGGTTGAGGTGTGTGTGGCGCCATCCTCTAGACCTAAGAAGAGTCGGTGAAGGCGAAGGAGTAATGCACAACGCAGTGGCACAAATGCATTGAAGGCAAAGTAGACAAAGACTGAGGTGAACCCAATGACTCCTCCGAAAACAACAACGCGAAAATGTTCGCGTAAGGCCGAGAAGCCTAAATACAGGAAATGCTCCAACTGTGGCCAGTGGGTACACTTTGTGAAGGCATGTCCTGAATCGATCCGACCTAAATGTCTTATTGGCTATTAGTGAACTTTGTGTTTCTAGTACAGATATGTTGACTGAGTCATATCCTTTGTGGATTTTGGATTCAGGATCGACAAATTACATCGCCAAGGATCGTAACGTTTTCGTAGAGTGCCAGAGTCCCGCATGAAATTAGGTGGATTTACATCGACAACAACTTTCATGTTGAAGTCGAAGGGATTAGAACTCGTGTGCTGCGCTTGCGCGGCGGTAGAGTTTTAGTCTGAAGTCATATCATCTATGCTCCGCAGATTCGCAGATATGTTATTTCAGTCTTAGGATTAATGAAACTCGGTTTTATATTATATTTTCATGAATCTTCCGTCCAATTGTTTTAGGTTCAACTTCGTTTGGCTTTAGTATTATATCTGGTGGATTTATTGTTTCGGATTTGGATTCAGGCAACAATAATAATTTCATGTTTTTTCTTCTACTCGTGGATATATTTGCGATATGAATGAAAGACAAACTAGACTTGACTACAGAATGCAGCGGTTAGCCCATTGGGGTTTGCTGTCCTACATTTCACAAGTGGAGTCGTCTACTTGTGTAAGTTGTCTAGCAGAAAATTCCACCGGAATGCCCTCTGGTTAGGCACCTAGAGCCAAAATTCCCTTGCAATTCATCCATTCTGATGTCTGTGACCCTCTTAGTGCTAGGGTTCGGCACGGAGCGCAAATTTTCATTACATTTACAGATGATTACACCTGTTAGATAGGAGGGTAAATGCCCTCCACCCTGATTGTGGAAGAAGAGTACCTTTCAGCGAAATTTAACGGTTTATGTAATGAAAAAGGGATCATTCATCAGTTGACGATCCCCTACACCCCTCAGCAAAATAGTTTTGCAAAGAGGCGCAATAAAACGCTCCTTAAAATGGTTCAGTCAATATGGCGCATACTCTATTAGGGGGGGAAACGCTTTGGAGACTGCTGCCTACATCCTAAATTATGTGCCGACGAAGACCGTTAACTCGACTTCATATGAATTTTGGACTGGAATAAGTTCTGGACCTTCACCATATGCGCCCATAGGGGTGTGCCGCTTACACCCATGATTTCTCAAATAAGTTTAGGAAAGATTGGACCTAGAGGAAACAAGAGTATTTTTGCTTACTCTGATACCTCCAAGGGTTATGTGTTTATAGCCGAGCAGGACAGTGGGAGTGTTACCGAGATCGAATCACGAGACGTAAAGTTTGTAGAGAACAAATTTCCTAAGAAGGGAGAGATTGATTTGGATCGATCTCTATATGAGATTCAAGATCAAGTTGAGAAGACACCTGTTAATTCGAGTGGGAGAGTTGAAACCGCGGATGATGAATCAGTTCGTCGTCTGCCGGATTCATCGCCCGCTAAAGCCAATGCAACAGATTCCGCTCCTGATGATCTTGTTGACAGGGGGAACATTAGGGATCTCATTCTCAGTGGGAGTGATCATGGTCATACCCTGGCAGTAGTGAGTTGTTAGGCCGTGGGCTAGAACATAAGTTTTCCTCCCGACGATATGCATTCGACGGTGATGGAGAAATAAACACCCTAATATCTGACGATATGGTTATTGTGCCGTAAAACGTTAGAGAAACTCTCAATGGAACCTTCTAAGAAGAATGGATGAAAGTAATGGTAGATGAGATGAACACTTTGGACTAGATGGAATCTATAAGGAAGAACGATGTTTGGACACTGGTCGACCTTCGAGAGGACATAGAGAAATAGAGCTAAATGGGTTCTTAAGATTATGGCTATTGGAGTGAGTCTAGATTTGGAACTACACTAGATAGATGTTAAGACCGTCTTCCTCAATGGTGAGTTAGAAGAAGAGATCTATATGGGGCAGTCTGAATGTTTTGTGCAGAAAGGCCATGAGAACTTAGAGTGCAAACTTCACAAATTGATCTATGGTCTGAAACAGTTCGCTATGCAGTGGTACCGCAGATTTCATGATTTATTCGTGGAAAATGGATTTCTCTTGAAGGATGAGAAAAATTGCGTGTACACCAAAAGGGTCTAGACCGAACTTTGTGGTTATGATTCTATATGTAGATGACATACTCATAGCTGTAAATAACTTGGAGTTCCTTACACAGATAAAGGTCTGATTGTCTTCTCTGTTTGGGATGAAGGACATGGGTGAGGCGGTGCACATCCTTGGGATTTAGATCTCGAGAGATCGCCGTAGGAGGCAGTTGTGGCTTTCAGAGGAAAGCTACATAGACAAAGTGTTGGAAATGTTCAACATGAGTAACTGCCAACTAATTGAAACTCCAGTTTACATTGATCAACCTCTCAAAATGGATATATGGACTAGATAAATAAATTCTGTACCTAAGTGCAGTCGGAAGCCTGATGTGCGCAATAGTGTGTACTCGGCCTAATATTTGTCATGCAGTCGGCATGGTATATAAGTACCAAGCTGAACCCGGATTGAAGAAATTGTAGCCAGTAAATAGGATCATGTGATATCTTAAGGGCATCGTCATGCTTTGTGCTAGAGACTTGCTAGAGATCCGAGAATCTTTGGATGACTAGGTATAACATTGCGGACTATGGTGGTGACTTTGATGAGAGACAACCCACCTCGGATATGCTCTTCTCTCTGATGGCGCCATATCGTGGATGAGCAAGAAGCAGTTGCGCATTGTGTTGATCGCCATTAAAGCCAATTTGTGGGTCTTGTGTGGACCTCTCAGTTGGTTGTATGGCTGAGGAGACTTCCGGATTGATTGCTGAGTCATTGGAGTCGCAATCTCCGTGATATATAAACCCAAGTATCATTACAAGTCATAGCAAGTAGATATCAAGCGAAACTATTTTAGAGGCGTGGTTAGACACAAGGTGATGAGTTTGAAGTACTTGTCTACGGATGAGATGGTTGTGGAACGTCTCTCCGAACTTGAAGAGGTAGTCTTTAGTGATGCATGTGTAGTCTCTAAGACTGTGTAGACTTAGTTGATGTACTTCATTGGTTTTATTTCCCATACAATGTTCTTTAACTTAAATTATATTTGAGTATGCATGTTTTCACAGTTTGAGTGTTTTGTGTGTTCTTGCTGTGATTGTTTATTTAAATATGTCAAAGTGGATTAGATCTCCCTCTCACACGGGTGATAGCTTCTATGCCTTTTTGGATAGGTGAGGCTGGTGATAGTTCCTAGTTCTGGAAATCTGTTGGGATGACCGGAAAGGGCTTGGTGTTGGGAACTATCTGATTTTGCACTACGACAGATTATGGTTTGTCAATCCACTCAGTGGTCGGATGGGAGTCTTTGTGACTATTGGTTCGGGTACTTTGTGTGCCTGATAGACATCTGTACAACATTAGGACATATGCTCCGTGGGAGAGTAGATATGCTGTAGCGCGCGTTCCATACTGCAGCGCACCCCAAACCGACCATGGGTATGACCCGAGATATGATCTTAACTCGAAGTCATGTGAGACCCATAGCTCTTTGCGTAAGAGCCGCGTACATACCCTCATTACTCTGAACAGATACTTGAGGTTCGGTTCAACGTTTGCTATCTTAGTTCGTTCTCGATGGGTACGCTCACAAGTACCTTGGACCCGGTTCTAGAAAAGCGAGTTGGATTGTGCTGATGGTTTTGTGGGAAGAGGATGGTCATTATGGGATCTTCTCGATATTGTGTCCACTAGGTGGCCACCAACTGCGGCGTCGGCTGCGGTTGTGGGCGCAATACATATATAGGTCTGAAAGATCCTTGTGCGGTCAGACCGGGAGAAAGATTACATGACCAAGAGTGCAGGGAACATTTCCACTAATGGTGTGAGATCCGCAAGCCGCTGCACCTCCTAACAGATGCGCAACACCTTGCTCGTTGTGCCTGCCGGTCGCACGGCTGCTACCTCGTATGTGACTTTACTGTATAAGGGGAATTCGTTCTCCTGGTGCTGGCTTAATGAATGAGCGCCCCCTACTTTGTGCGAGTGGGAGATTGGGTCGCCCATTAGTGGGAGCCCATTCTAATAAGCCCAGTATTGGATACTGGCCCAAACCATTCCCTCTATATGTATAAGGATGCTCAGGGTTGGAAAACCTAACAACGATAACAGTGCCCTGCCGCCCTACAGTTTAGACTGAGGTAAGTAGCTGTGGAAATCTAGGTCACTGCCCGTTAACCCGTGGCGTGACCTCCCGTCCGGCAGACCGTGATCCCAACCTCAGGCAGATCCGCTTCCACTTCCGCTAAGGCAATGTTCAGGGAGGTAACTTAATTATGTGTTATGTTGTACCTTAATCGATTGCATGTTTCGTACATCAATTTCCAACAGATAACGACATGTACACAACTGAGCTACTCCATCTTGACTATTTATTTAAACAAAATTGCAAATTATCTGTAAGATTTCATTTGACAATGAAACAACCAAAAGCTCTAGTGTGCGTGTCCAAAACTCGAATTTATGGTAAACAACCGAACCCAGACTCAAGCTTTAGTGTTTATTGCGAACCCGAAACTCAAATTTATGTGTTCAGGCAACCCTTCAAAACTGAATCTAGACTTTCACGAGTTTCTCGAAATCAAACTTTTCAAGGAGAGTTGTCCAATTTTGGATTTACCTTGTGGGGAATGGCGAGGCAAGACCAAGACGTGGCGAGGTTGAGTTTCCGAGAGACGAAATCCAGCCATCAAAGAAGAGGTCGAGCAGAGAAAAGAGGGAGAACCCAACAAGCCAGAATGGAATGGATAGCTGCGTTGCTTGACTTTTGTTACTTGAGCAGTTATGTTTTTTTATTTTTAGTTCATTACAAAAATAAGCTTAATATATATTAACTATTTGATAAGAACTAACATAAAGACTATTTGGTTTGGTGGTAAGGAGACTTGACTTTTATTATAATGTCGTGGGTTCCGGATTAGCTATGGACATATTTTTATCAAAATAAATTCAATTACTTTGTCAACAAATTTTAGGAATTTTTTCAAAAAGTGTATAGGTTTGAAAATGTGAATAGGCGCTACCCAAGGTTGCGCCTATTCAAGTAGGCGCGTGTTGCGCCTATTCATGTAGGCGCGTCCCTGGGACACGCCTATTCAATAGGCGCGACTTCAAGATCGCGCTTATTGATAGGCGTGTCCCAGGGTTGCGCCTATTCAATAGGCGTGTCCCAGGGTTGCGCCTATGAACCAATTATTTGCGCCATCCCCCAATTATTTCTGAATTTCGAACAGTAATTGTCAATTATTTTCATATTTAGTTAAATATGTGTACCGAGGACGTCTCCTCTGCTCGTATCCTTCATTTCCAAGCAGCCTCATCCAAGCAGCCTTCGCTTTCATTATTCAGTTCTCCAAATACGAAGGTATGTTAGATTTACATAAATATTAATTAAGTTTACAAAATAAAAATATCTGATAAGAATTTTTATAATACTAATTTTTTAGGATCAAGCATGACAGAAATTGGTATAATTTGCTTATATGGCGGCGAAATAGTGTGTGAGAATGATAGTGAGGTTTATGTGGGTGGTACATCCAGTAGTACTACAGCTACCTTGGATATCTCTCTTTGTAGACTAAAGGAAATTATATGTATGGAGTGCGGTTTGCAGGATGTTGAAGCCATCTCCATAAGCATTTCATATAAATTTACAGATACTGATGGACTTTGCAAGTTTGTGCGTATCCGATCGGATTCAGCATTGTCTTTTGCTTTACAATTAAGTTCTGCTAGTCGATTTATTGTGTTTAGCGTGACTAGAGGACTGAATGTGATTCCAAACATTACTGATAGTGGTGATGAGACAGTGAATATTTTGCATTGTCACAATAATGATCTCTCAGATGACGATGTCGACGTTGATGCACTCTTAGATGACCATGTGGTTAATGAAGAAGATCCATATATTCAGCATTTTACAAGGCACATTGATGAAGACAACGAAGAGGTGTTTGAAGTTGGCGAGAATTCTGAAGATGTACACGGAGGTGTCCATGGTGGAAGTAGCTCACACGACGTGCAAATGATGCAACCGACTGCTGAAAATTGGGTTGAGAGTAACTGGATCGACAACTTTCAATCAAGGGATGAGTGGTCTATGGCGGTTGATGACACGTCGAGTGAAAGTTTCCTAAATACAAACATGAAGTTTAGTAGTAAGGACGAGTTAGCTGCCGCTATGAAGAAATGGCACATAGCAAATTCTAAGGTGTGTACTATTGAGTCATCCAATCCAAAATCAATTGTTTTTAAGTGTAAAGTTGATCCTACAAAATGTTCATGGTCATTGAGAGGAAGTCTTTTTAAGCATACTGGATTGTGGAAAATTTCCAAACTGTATTCTCCACATACATGTGCTAATGAAGTCCTCATTGAACAACACCAAAACATTGATTGCATGTTGATATCGTCTTTGATAAGAAATTCAGTTTTAGCTGACACAGGTGTGAAAATTTCAGTAATTCAGTCAATGGTTGAGCATGAGTTTGGTTCGAAAATTTCATATCCAAAGGCATGGTACTCCAAACAAGTAGTGTTGGAGTCCTTATACGGAACGCACGAAGATGCCTTTGTAAACCTCCATAGGCTACTTTCAGCTATGGCCGTATATATCCCTTGGATAGTTTATGATTTCATGCCCAAAAGGGTAAATGCTGAAACTGGAGTAGCAACCTTTGGAATGATGTTTTGGTCATTTAGTCCAGCCATTGAAGGATTTGTCCATTGTCGGCCTCTTATAAGTATAGATGCGACACATTTGTATGGGAGATACAATGGAAAAGTGTTTGTAGCCGTATCGTACGATTCTAACAATGGCATATATCCTTTGGCATTTGGTATTGCAGACGGAGAAACAAACGAGAGTTGGAACTGGTTTTTACAGCATCTGAGGGATAATGTAACGAAGGATCGATACGTATGTCTAATGTCTGACCGGCACAAGGCAATAATTAGCGCGGTGGAGGCTGTATATTGTCAATACGGTATTGGAACACATCGCTTTTGTGTACGTCACATAGCAAGTAATTTCAATCACGCCTTCAAAAGTGTTATCCTGTAAAAACAGTTGTACATAATGGCAAGTACACCTGATAAACGTAAGTTTGATGTTTGGTATGCTAATCTATTGGCGATCCATGATGGAAAGTACAGAGATTGGATATCCAACATACCCCTTGAGAGATGGGCATTAGAGTACGATGGAGGAGCTCAGTATGGAAACATGACCACGAACTTGGTTGAAGGATAAGTGGCACCCTCGCTCGGAATAACTCGGGTCGATCATGACAGATAGGGGGTGCAGTAGCCAACCTAAAGGGACTGTACGACATCCATGTCACCTAATATTGAAAGTTTTTCGCAAATATAAGGTAGAGTTAATAATATTCGCAACATAGATAAGAAATATGGATTCCAATATGATACCTGATCAGCTGACTGAGACTCCAAGTCATCCCTATAGTACACCAAATTTGTCGCTTTAATTTGGTGACTAAACGATCGTTTTAGAAATGCCCACCTATTAAGAAAAATATTCACAATTACGATTTCATCAATATTACAAAAACAATTTTTTGTCAAATAAAAAATAAAATCAACCTGTATCCTAAGGGATGCAACTCTCCACCAGGCACTTCACCCTGGAGCACGGGACGACCAACATGGAAGTGCTCCCACGACCATAACTGTAGTGTCCAAAAATTAATAAAATTGTACAATCAATTATAAATATTCATCCAAAACTATCATATGGAATACTTGTACTAGTATGGCACAGCCTGAGAATGTGGCAGCGTTAAGCTCAGATGCTTCACACAATCCCCGATATGTAGCAGCCAAAACAGCTGATCCCCAACTAGAATGAGTCGTTTTCTAAATCTCTCAGCAGTGGTAAGTAGATTAACGACACCTTATCTTTCTTTGTCGTTGTAAACAGCACACCACCGAGTAAAATGAGCATAAATGTCCTCGCTTGTTTTTAGGCGGTAAGATGAGGATGATAAAGATGTTGTCGTAACGTAGTCAACTTAACAAAATCTTTACGACCTTGTAAGTTCATACCCAATAATTCAAGACCTGCAACATCCATGTCTTCCTCAGGTGCATAATCATCTGTTACTGGATCTCCGTGTATACGAAGTCCAAGTATCACGGCTACGTCCTCAAGAGTGATCATCATCTCCCCATGTCTTAGATGAAATGTGTGTGTCTCTAGCCGCCATCGCTCGGATAATGACGTCGGTAACTTAGGATCGAGTTTGGGATGTGACATAATAACCACATCCCATAAACCAACAGCTTGCACAATGGCTTTCGCATCTTCTGAAATTAAATTTTCTTCGAGTTTTGAACATCGAAACGTGATATGTTGGTTACCACTTAGATCCGATGAACGATGTTGGTTTTATCCCCAAAGGACCGATCGATCCAACGGACCAACATTTACCACATTTGGACCACGCGACTGATTTGTAACAAATGTGCGCGGCGACATGATAACTCTAGAATTAAACAGTATAAATTTTTAATTTCTAACAATTTATATTTTTTCTACATTTTTTTTACTAATCATTATCTAATAATGATCAATTATATAATTAATTTTTAATTATATATTTAATTAGCAGAATAATTACTAATATGTTTAATTACTAATAATTACCACAAATACAAATTTTATACAGCATATATTAATATATTTAAAAAAAATAAGAAGAAGAACACTGACCTTTCGTCGGGATGGAGCTGTGGCACGGCGGAATGGGTGGCGGGGTCGGCAGCAGTTCGGGGACAACGGGACGACGACGGGATCGGTTTGCACGGGGGCACGGCACAGCGGTAGTGGCTGGGTTTGCAGTCGGAGCAGAGCGGCGGGGTGGGTGGAGGAATCGGAGCACGGCGGGTGGTCTGGGTGGAGGCTGATCGTCGGGGCTGGAGCTGAGCGCGGAGGCGGAGTGCTGGAGCTGAAGGGAGGACTGGAGCTGAGGCGGAGTGCTGGAGCTGACTGCGGTGCTGGAGTGCTGGAGCGCCGGGTTCAACAGAGGTAGGGTTTGTCCTCTTTTATAAGCGCCTATTGCATAGGCGCGTCCTCAGGTCGCGCCTATGCATAGGCGCACCTGTAAAGTCGCGCCTATGCAATAGGCGCACTACAGTGACCCTGCGCCTATGCATATATTCCTAAAAAAAAAAATTCAATATATAAGTTTTCAAATTGTTTTTCTAATAGTAACAGTTTTTGAAAAAATTCCAAATTTTAGTTTTGTAGGTAAATATAGTTTTTACCGATGAAATGTGGTTACGTTGGTAAAATTATGTCTTTAGCGACGAAAATATGATTACATTGGTAAAATTATATGCCTTTAGCGACGAAAAATAAATATCGTCGGTAAGGATTATTCATTTACCGACGATATCTTAAATTCATTGGAAAATTGATATTTATCGACGTAATGTATATATCGTCGTTAAAGATGTGTACTTTTGCCGACGATATTATATAATGTCGTTGGTAAAAAAATATTTTACTTGCAAAAAAAAATATTGACGGTAAAAATTATATATATTTACCGATGAAAATTTACTTTCGTTGGTGAATTAGGCTTTACGAAAAACGTTTACCGATGATATTATTTTTCTGTCGGTAAAAGAGGAAATTTAATTAGTGTGCATCTACGCATCTCTATTTAGTGGGAACACAGTGTTAACAATGGTCAAACTATAGTAACATTGATATAGTGTATGTTAACACAATACATGATGGTGATGTGAATGCATTTGATCAATTCTACCACTGTAAATATCATCGGACACTGTAACCCACGAAATTTATTTACAAGTGATATGCTCCATCAGAATTTTTCGTCATTATTTAACAAAATAAGTATTAAACGCATTACGCTGATAATCTAAACCCTAAATTAAGGATGCACACTTACATCACACCGGCACAACAATCAAACACATATTTCAATTAAGCCTATATTTCAACATTTGTACTATGCTAAACTTAATTCAAAAAAAAATATTTAGACCCATAAAATATGATCATACCAAATAGAAAATACTGAGTTTTTCCTTTGTTCAGGTGAAACGGAAATGGAGAATGAGTGAGTGAGGTCAGGAAAATGCACAAGAAAGAATGTAGTCAGGGTGTAGGAGTTTTAGATGAATGTGAATTTGAGAGGAGGAAAACTAAAGTTTGACTGAGTTTTGAACAAGAAGATAACATAATGCAAGCTAAGTAAGGAAGTTCAAAGGTGTATTTTGATTATTATTTTTTTCTAAAAATATGGCCATAGCTAATGGATAGTTCTATTTGAAAATTACTCGTTCCTGCTTCTTTTTAAAAAAAAAAAAAAAAAATTTATGATATTCTTGTCATATTGTTTTGTTCTTAGAAAACATAAATTTATTAAAACAATCAGGGAAAAATATTGAAAATAGTTTTAATGTAGAAAAGGCATAAAATAATATTTTTTAAAGAAAACAAACACTACGGGAGAAGGGTGATATAACAGCTCAACGGGACGATTCAAATACTATTGAGACGTGAATAATTTATTTATCTGATTATTCACGGCTCAATTACTATTGTTCCGTCATTTTATTAAAAAATATCGCGGCTCAAATGTCAGAGCCGCAAAATTAAAATAAAAATTTTACGTCTCTTAGTTTTGAGCTGTCCTTTTTTTAAATGAATTAATTTTTTTCTTTTCGCTATTTTTCACGGCTCAATCAATGTTGAGCTGTAAAAAAAAATAAAAAAATTACAGCTCCTTACTTTTGAGCCGTCCTTTTTTAAAAAGAATTAATTTTGTTTGTTTCGTTAGTTTTCACGGCTCAATCTCTAGTGAGCCGTAAAAATCATTTAAAAAAATTTTACGGCTACGTTTTTTTGAGCCGTCCTTTTAGAATTAAATTTTTTTTTCGCTATTTTTCTTGGCTCAATTACTATTGAGCCGTGAAAAAAAAATCAAAATTTTAACTTTCTCGTCAGCTGTTGTTTTTTTCTCTCCTCTTCAAAATTTAAACTTTCACGCTTCCAACTCTTGTGCATCAACGTTTCACACTTCCAACTTCTTCTTTTGGTTTGTGATCATGATATGTCTCGAGACACCTCCTCCCTTCGTTCCTTCCTTTTTCTAATCAAAGCAACAATATACTGTTAGAGAGGAGGATGGGAAGAGCTACATGTTGTGACAAAGCAAATGTGAAGAAAGGGCCTTGGTCTTTTGAAGAAGATGCACAACTAAAAGAGTATATGGACAAGCACGACACTAGAGGCAATTGGATTGCTCTCCCTCAGAAAATTGGTAACACCCAATAAAAAACCATCATCTCAGCTTCTTATGTCAATGTTTGAGGATTTTATGAAGCAAATACATTGATGTTGAGTTTTTTTTAGAACTCATGCATGATCAATATTGTGGATCTATATGAAGGTCTTAGGATATGTAGAAAAAGCTGTCTGACTAAGATGGCTCAACTACCTCAGACTCAATATCAAACACGACGAATTCTATGACGAGGAGGACCGACATCTGCACTCTCTATGCTAATACTGTGGAGCCGCTTAGCGCACCGTGTCATCCACTTGTCGTCGGAGGAAGGAAGGAAGAAGAAGACATGGAGGAAGAAGAAGAAGACATGACTCAATATATATATATATATTTAAAAATATATTTTTGGCGGCTCAACCAAAAGTGCTGCCATAATTATTTTGGCAGCACTTTCAATTTGAGCCGGGAATTATCACGGCTCATCGTATATTGAGTCTTGATAATTTAACGACTGAATTATTTTCTAGCCGTTAAAAAACTATTTTTCAGTCGGTAAATAACCATTCTCTCGTAGTGAAAACATTTGAGGTTTATATTTAACAAAGAAAACACATTATATATATGTGATACTTTTGTATAAAAAGGATTTTGAATGTTTTCCATTTTTTCAAAACTATATATATATTCATTTATAGTATTGAAAAGCTAATATAACTTAAAGGGTTAATTTACAAGATCACTTAACTAGCACGTGGCAATGTAACAAGACGTTTTTGCGCATTTATCATTATTTTCAAATATAGTGTGTTTTTTTTTATCTAAATCAAATATAGTGTTAAGTAACATAAAAAAGATGTTGATACAATAAATTCACCTGTCAACCATATTTTTGTACATTTTCAGATTCTCCCTGTTATAAATGAAACTTCATTAGATTTATTTATATAATGGACTTTTGAGCTTTAACTCTTTCCACCGTTTTCTCCTTACAGTAACAAATCTGACTGACCTATATTACACCTAATGTCAGTAATCTCATAACAATTCTTGTCAACTAATCGCTTACGCTGAAAATCCATGCAAACCATGCACCGTCACGATAAGTATTCACGTTCATGACTAATTATGAAAACATCAGACTTTTGATCCTTTGTCACTGTCTTATATATGCATTGTGGTTTTTAAAAACGTTATTATTATGTGGAGTGTCTGTTTGCTTTACCAGATATATTGTATCTCACGATAAGAGACGACGTCATCATGAAAAAGAGAATGACGAGCATAATTACTTAACCTTGATCGATATATAATTTTCGAAGGTAATATTTTGAGCTAACTGCGACACGTGATGATAAAATACACGTCGTTGATACCAAAGATTGACCATTAATATTATATACAAAACCTAAAATTTTCCGAAAGAAGAAAGTTACCATTAAATGGTAAAAACGTTATTTAATATATAAGGTACAAATCGCCGACCATCAGGGTGGGACAAAGAGAGTACTGAACGAGGTCATTTTGCAATTGCTTCCCTACAAATGCCTCTCATGCACATGCAGATCTGTGTTCTTTATAATTTATATTTAAGTCCTTTGTCAAATTCCAGAGGCATAGTACATTAATTAATTAATTAATTAATTCTTAAGGTAATTAAATATTTTTTATGAAATCAATTGTGTAGCTTGTCAACAGTTGGATTTGGATCCACCTAATAGTTTTCACGATATTCCATATGAAGTTACTCGTTTTGTTCTAGGTATTTTTAAACTGGGCACTATGTATCATGGTACCTGATTTAACAAAGTATATATGATATAGTTTTTAAAAAAGTAAGTATAATGGTAAAAATATTTTTAAAAAATAAGTATAAGAAATATTTAAAAACATAGGTACACGTGCGCTTGAGAAACGTGAGTCACTACAAAAACAAATCGTGTTTTAACGTCGGTAAAAAATCGTTGATAATGCATATATGCATATATAAATACCGTTGTTAACATTTAACAACAACGAGATCTTCGTAACGGTAGCCCTCGTCGTTAAAGGTTATACCTACGACAATTGTCTGTTGTCGAAGACTTGCCGTTGTTAGAATGGGACTCCCACACTTTTCTTTACAACGACACCAGACTATTGTTAAACACAGTTCAAAGGTGACAACAGTATTTCGAAATGTTAGCCTACTCTTAGTGATGAAAACTTTATGTTGTTAAAGTAGTGTTTTAGACACGACTTCGAGTTGCTGCCTTTGATTAACAAAACAATTTCCAGTAAGTATGTTGTAAAAAATGTAGATTTGCGATAGGATTAAAGTTGTGACAATAACAATGTTATTAACGACCACGACTTTTGTAATGAATCAAGTTTATTTATTTTTACTCACACATTGTTATTGTCAATTAATGTATCTGAAGGTTGGTATTGTTGTCCAAAAGTTATCTGTGTTACATGTATGTGTCAGTGTCAACATAAAGTCGTCGCCAATTGTTATATTTTGTGATCATCATAATTTATCGGCGCTACCAATTGTATATGTCAAACAACTGTAGATTTACACATTGTTATGCATGTTATTTTCATATATATGGAAATCCATTTTGCGCTGTTGTAAGTGTATTTGGTCAGCCAACTTTGCTCACATTAATCTACCAAGATAGTAACCATATTTGGTTGAAGTTCATAAGTCAAATACACAACAAAAAAACCGTGAACCAAGTACATGTTTACCCAGCCACAATTTGATCCCCCAAAACATATACATCTACTAAAACATGGCCTATCTAATAGTCCCTGCACTCTTCGGGTATTACGTTTACACTGCTTCCCCTTTTTCTTCTTCCAACACACATCTCTCAAGCTCTCTTGTCTTGTTTCTAATCACACCCTTTATCGTCTTTATGGCTTCCTCCTCTTCACTATCATTGTGGATCATCTCCAGTGTCACATAACTCTGTTTACCCTCCTCCAGTTCTATATATATATATATATATGAGTTCACTACGGGAGAATGGTGAAATAACGGCTCAACGGGACGACTCAAATGTTGTTGAGCCGCGAATAATTAAAATATCTGATTATTCACGACTCAATCTTGGTTGAGCCGCCATTTTATGTATTAAAACAAATGTATATATATTTTTCACGGCTCAAATCTTAGATGGGCCGCCATATTATTTTATTAAAAAAAAGTTGTTTTCACATTTATTTTAGCCTTGAAAACAGAACCTAACCACCGTTCCACGGCTTCCCCGTCGCCACTTTCAAACAAATAATTTTCCCCCTTTTCCATTATCTTTTCTCCAAAAGCTTGCACAAAATACTTTTTTTTTTGGCCACCTTACTTTAACAGAGTACTTTTTTCCTTTTGCCATAATTTAATATAAGTCTTTTTTTTTTTGCCAATACTTTAAGTCTTTTAACACCCTTCTTCTACGGAAATGGACAGCCTAATAGATTTGAATGTTTTAACTCCCTCTTCTTCTAGGGACGAAGGCAAAGGGTGGCACGAGAGGTGGCCGCGCGTCTTGCTGCGCCATGTGCTGTTATAGAGAGGTCTCTTCATGTAAGCTCTGGTTCTGTCACTCCCGTCTGGTGATGCGTCGTCTGAAGCTGGAAAGCGAAGCTTGTGTCGCAACCGGCCGAGACTTTCCATGACAAGAAGAAGAAGAAGAAGGACGACGAAGAAGAAGGCGAAGCTTGTGTCGCAACCGGCCGAGACATTTCTTGCATCTCGAACAAGAAGAAGAAGGTTCCATGACAGAGACGACGAAGAAGAAGAACGACAAAGACGAAGAAGAAGGACGAAGGTGAAGGTATTCAACTCAAACGAGCCGCGATAATTATTTCCGCGGCTCGTTTTAACTCGAGCCGCCAATTGTCACGGTTCAACTGGAATTGAGCCGTGATAATGCTGCCGACGCTTAATGTTACGTCTCAAATACATTTGAGCCGTGATATTATTACGGCTGGATATTCCAGACGTTAGAAAATACATTTTAGACCGGTAATGGCCATCTCCCCCGTAGTGGTTAACTACCTCAACAATTATTTATCTTTGACCTATGTGATTAAAAGGTTACTCGTCTTTTTATTGTATGACTGAATCGTTACTTAAGTGTGAGGATGTGACTAAATGGTTATTCCGTGAAATTTTCGTCACATACTTTCGTCTGACTGTCACGGGGATATCATATGAGCTAATTTAAACGATTTAAATTTAAATGAAATGATCATTTTACCATTCTGTCACTTTGTGCCATAACTTCATCGTGTATCAATTACTAAGATTCCAGAAAAAAATATATGCAAAGGAAGAACATCTTGGAACAAATAATCTGACTGATAAATTACTCATTCTCCAAGAATAGTTCTTCGTAAGTAATTCCATGAAGCAACATGAGGATACGCTCAAGACCATATGTAATTTCAACAGAAATTGGCATAAGAAAATGCTAAGATCCAAACAAAAATTTGCTATAACCAAAACATGAAATTGTCATAATTCAAATTCAAATTTAACATGCTCGAAGTAAGTGAACTCTGTAATTTCTATTCCATCCATCCAGATTTCCCAACTTAAACCCAAATAAACTCTAAGACTCGTTCTTGAATTTGGGTCTGTTCGTTCTTCGATCTCTAGGTTGCAAAAAAATTGCCTTTTCGCTTATCTCGATTCTTTACGTGTTAATTTTCCAATTCAAATTCAAATTTCTATCTGAATTTGGTCTACAAATGAATGGTTAATCACAATTTCAATTTCCTGGGTTAACTACTCAGCAGTAATTCGAGAACACTCCAGCAGTAATTACTCAGTAGTAATTCGATTAATTTTCTGATTTCTTCAATGGATTGAACCAATGAACGAGCAACAGACTCACCGATTAGTGCTAAAAGCAGCAGATTAATTAGTGTTGGAAGGAGCAGACTCATCGCACAACCCTTGGAAGAAGTCGGTAAACCTAGATACCTAGAACAAGGATTGCAGTTGAACTTCCAAGTCTCAAATCCTCAGCAAAAACAAAAAGAGTCAACAATCTTCATCTTTCCCCTTCCATTTGAATACCCTAATTACACATCAATCCTTCCTCGTTTCTCTAATCAAAAAGCTAGATTTTTGTCGTTGATGTGCTCGATCGAGATTGGATTTCTTCTCGAAATGTGTCCTCCCGATTGATGTAAGCTTCCTCTTCATCGACACTCTAGGCTCAGTGGTTTCTTCACCAGGCAATACAGTTTGCTTCTGCTTTACAATTCTGTTTCGATGCTCGTAATAGTTCTCTATCATAGTTCTTTGGTGGGAGATTCAATGAGATTAGGAATGGAGAGATGAGGATGAAGACGGAGAAGGACGTATTAGGAATTTGAATTATTAAGATGGTCACATGCACATCACATGCCTAATTTTAACGGGGATAATTAACAGCAGTTATCTTTCTGAACCATTCAGACACATTTTGATACATAAGTAACGGTTAAGCTCAAGTTTGAACGGTTCAGTCACAGTTGCCAACAAAAGTAACGGTTCAGGTAATTAACCCTATATATATGTATATATACAAGCATATACATACATTTAACATACTTTGGATATCAAAAGGTGTGGTATGTTTTTGTCTTGTCATTTCAATGACCACCTACGTACCTTGAAAGTGGAGGTCCAACAAGATTGAAGGGTAGGAGGACTACTGGACCTAGTGCAACTGAAATGCATCAATTAGCCATGTATTCACTCATTGTTGGCAAACATTTTTCTCTGCACCAATCAGCTTCTCTCAACCTGGACTTCAACAGTTTCAACCACTACAACAACGTGGACCATCATGAAATATAAATTTAGATAATTAAGATCTAAAAGACATGAAGTGAACAACAAGTTACATTGTTTCTCACAGTTTCAGCTGCGTGATGCGTCAAGCAGCGTCCTTGCTTACCAAATGCCTTATCGCTTCTTTAACAAATCAAACTATCAACTGATGAATAAACTATCTCCACCGTCTTGGAGCCTTCTACTTCCCCCAAATCCGATCGGTCCCTTAAAAAACCACTCAATATCCAAATTTCATACCAAATATATATATATATATGTGCAATGCAACCTTGTTTCATACAAATGTCCAATGAAAATGCATCGAATTTAGATCTCAAAGTAAAGTAATACCAACCTGCTGACTCGAACCGATTCAGAACCGGATCTAATTGTTCTGATATGTTTTTGGAAATAAAAAAACTAAAGGAAAGACGTGGACTAACCTGTACTAACGATCGTGAAATTGACTAGTTTAAGATTCGTTAAATAAAAATTAAAATAGCAGTTAAATAAACTATTTTAAATATGCATCAAACAGAAAACCAATTAGTATCTTCAAATTTTAGAAATAGACTAGTTTAAGATTCGTTAAATAAAATTAAAATAGCAGTTCTATGGAGAAAATAGTCCTCTTCATAAAACAACATTCTTTCGAGCATATCAGCATTCTTTCTGTCCAAAATCAATAATTTCGGCATAGCAACATTCTTTAACAGATAATCGGTAAATCATAAACCAAACTCAACATTGACATTGAAGAGGATTATGGAACGACGATTATCTGTTGACATAAATTATTAAGTCACTCAATCGAAATTAGGGTTTGTGGCTTACTTGAAATTGTTGACTCAATAATGAAGATGGAACTGATAATGTTACAAGGCAAATGGAGGAGCCTAACCCAATAAACTAGTCTATTAGGTGGGAGAACCCATTTAGCTTATAAACACCATAATGGTTTCCCATACAATCAATGTGGTACAAGTCCCATACCTTGCAATGAGTATAGACCATAACATTCGTCCCCCCTTAAGGAGACCAACGTCCTTGTTGGTCACGGTCATGTTTGTCACGGCTAGCTTTTCTAGGCCACCACTTCGTGAGCCACCACTTCGAACCCTTGTTGGTCACAGCCACGTTGGTCACGGCTGGCTTATTTCTAGGCCACCACTCCGTGGGCCACCACTCCAAGGTCTGGCTCTGATATCAATTGTTACAAGCCAAATGGAAGAGCCCAGCCCAATAAACTAGTCTATTAGGTGGGAGAACCCATTTATCTTATAAACACCACAATGGTTGCCCATACAATCAATGTGGTACAAGTCCCATACCTTGCAATGAGTATAGACCATAACAGATAATCGGCGCAAAGCAAGATCAGTCTAGCACGGCCAGGACCTGCGCCTGAGCAAGCTCTTCGCTCACCTTGCTAGACTGGGTTCCGTCTAGCAAGATCATTCCTGAGCGGGGTATAACGCCTGAGTAACCTCGTGGAGAATGAGGTTACAACACATGTAAGCTCGCCTAAGCCGTCTAGCAAGCTCTTCATCGTTATATCGTGGCGACATCTCGGGAGGGAAGGACCGAAGGTTGAGTGTTGTGTGCTGAACCAAAATGTGAAAAATGAGAGAATGAAAGACAAACTACTGAGAAGGGGTC
The DNA here is from genome assembly GCA_946814005.1 of Chamaenerion angustifolium. Classification (NCBI taxonomy): domain Eukaryota; kingdom Viridiplantae; phylum Streptophyta; class Magnoliopsida; order Myrtales; family Onagraceae; genus Chamaenerion; species Chamaenerion angustifolium. The sequence goes on from OX328272.1 coordinate 23,255,353, forward strand.
TGCAGCAAATGTAATCTCTACTATCTAGGTTTAGTGGTTTACTTATTTTTAGAACCGGTTTGGTTTATTTTGTTTTGGACCAGTTCTATAATTATATATGTTTAAAGTGGTTTGATTTGAATTTAAGTATAAACCAGTATAAAAAATTGAGTCGATTCAAACTAGATTGAAACTACTATTTCGAACTGTCTTACTTGAATCCTAAAAAACTGGTCTGATTTTGATACTAGTTTGGGTGAATTGATTCAAACCAGTACCAGACCAGGATCGATTCAGTTCGGCCGAACCAGTTTATGTGGACAAGCCGACGATTGTTGCTCTTTCGACTGAATGGGGAAAAGAACGAAGTGTGGACAAAGCCGAACGGGAGCTTGCTAATGTATATTTGGCAATTCGTCGAGCACCTGGTCCACATCTTAAACACATGTGAATGTGATGAAAATTGAAAATGGAATTAAAAAGAGAAGAAGTCAAATAATAAATTGAGAAAAATCATGGTTGGTTTAAAAAAGAAAAAATAACAAGCCACTAAAAAAACGGGTGGTCCGGTCTGGTTCTGTAACTATGGTTAGTAGGAGTATTGTGTTGTGGTAGGGAGGAAAATTAGAGAACCAAAATTGGTATGTTCTTAAAAAAATTGCTCGGTCCTTTGAAAACCGATCGGTTTACGCATATTGAGCAACAAGCTTTCTTTAACACAAACTCATAATAAGACTAAAAATAACAGAATTAACATTGTTGTCCTCCTATGTTATGATAAATTCCCAATTAGCCTCATCAACCAAATAGTCAGATAAGACCTCCTCACTTTTTGTCCCTCATAAATCTTGATTTTTCCAAACTATGATCTCAAATGAAAGAGTAAAGTCAATATCAGAAGCTCACTAGAGAAAGAAACACAAATAGGTAAAATAATATCGTCCATCGTTAACACCTTTTCGATGCTATATTTCACTCTTAGTGATGTAAATGGTCCACCGTTAATTTGATATTTTAGACACGATTATGCACGACTGCGTTTGATTTGAAACAACTTCCACAAAAAAAATTCGAGTTAAGCTATTCGACAACGAAAAAATGCACTGAAAACATGAGTTTTAGCTAAGACAAATTATGTAACGCTAAATGCGTTGTATAAACTCAGTAGTTACAGAAAACAGTTGTTGTTATCGCTATATTGACGACAAAACGTTTCACAGTTGAATATCTGCATTTACAACGGAACAGTCATCTGCTACTGATGGAGTCATTTATTCTCCATAGTAGGGCGACATTACACATTCATCCATGTAAAAAATAAAGTGACGACAAAAATTAACACTAAAAGTAGCTTATAATGATGGAAAACATATTGTGTCTAACAAGCAATAATAACTACAACAAAAATTGATGACACAATACACATATATTCAACTACATTTCTTAGTGTCAGCATGAAAGCTCCGTCGCTGTTGCACAACATTCTTGTAGTGAGTTGAGCTAAAAAAAGCAGAACTCATTGTCTTTGGTTGTGTGTATATGTTATGTTAGTGCGTGATTATTTAAGGGTTAATTACTTAATTGGTTACACATGTTTGACCAATGTTCAGAATGGTTACACATGTTTCAAAATGTGATTAATTGGTTTTGCTATGTGACTAATTGGTTACACGTGTTTTTCCCAATGTGATTAATTGGTTATTCCGTTAGTAAACCGTTAATTTAATGTTAATTAATTTTTTTAACATATTATTGAATTGTGAAATGACTATTATGCTCTTAGTTGTATTGAAGAACACATGAAAGGATTGAAGAACAATAATCGAACCAAATTCGATTTGATGTTCTTGAGAACCCAGAAATCAGATTTCTAGGTTCTTGAAGAACCAAAAATCTGATTTATGGGTTCTTGAAGAACCAGAAATCAGATTTCTGGGTTCTTGAAGAACCAGAAATCAGATTTATGGGTTCTTGAAGAACCAGAAATCAGATTTATGGGTTCTTGAAGAACCAGAAATCAGATTTATGGGTTCTTGAAGAACCAGAAATCAGATTTATGGGTTCTTGAAGAACCAGAAATCAGATTTATGGGTTCTTGAAGAACCAGAAATCTGATTTCTGGGTTCTCAAGAACCCAGAAACAGCATTTCTGGGTTCTTCACAATGTGGGTAACATGTCGAACCTTTTAATCACATCATTTCAAACAACAGTATCCATTTAATCACATTATAGAGAAATATGGATGACCTTTTAATCACATTATAGAGAAACATGTATGACCATTTAATCACATTTGGTGATAACATATACTGCAATACAGAACTTCGAGAACCCAGAATCGCAATTCTGGGTTCTTGAAGAACCCAGAAATCTGATTTATGGGATCTTGAAGACCCAAAAATCAGATTTCTGGGTTCTTGAAGACCCAGAAATTAGATTTCTAGGTTCTTGAAGACCCAGAAATTAGATTTCTGGTTTTTCAAAAACCCAGAAATCATATATCTGGTTTCTCAAGAACCCAGAAATCAGATTTCTGGTTTCTGGTTTCTCAAGAACCCAGAAATCAGATTTCTAGTTTCTTCAGTTATTGTTCTTGAAGATATGTGTTCTTGAAGATGATTCTAGGGGTAATTACGTCATTTTACGTATATAAATAGTGACTTAACTGTGATTTCTAACGGTGAACAGTAAAAAAAACAAATAGTCACATTTCAAAACCAATTAATAACATTTTGAAACATGTGTAACCATTCTGAACATTGGTCAAACATGTGTAACCAATTAAGTAATTAACCCATTATTTAACCAATGATATTTAGTTGAAAATTAAATTATGTATTTATTAAAAAAAATAGAGTCAGTGGATATTTGAATTGTGATCTGAACAACATAAATGGTATTGAATTTGAATTTAAGGATTAAGCATACTCTTTTCTCCATCCTTAGCTTTATCATTCTCCATTTATGTATCCTTTGATGAAATAGATAAACCAAAGAGAGGATAAGTATTCATTAGCTAGAAAATTTAAATTAGAGAAATGCTACAAATTGTGAAACTTACAGGGACACTTGAATGTTTTCCATGTAGAAGAATGTTTACAAATGTAAGTTGCAATTGCAGGAGTTCGAACAGTTTAGCCGTGTAACACCATTCTGGCTGGAAGAGAAAGAACAAGTTCATTTGATTGTTGTTTGTTGGATCACGATTTTAGGTACTTCCAAGGCGCTCCACTGGATGTTTCGATGACCTACACAGACAGAAATCTCAGGGTGTTCCCGTTGTTTCCCCTCCATGATAAAGTTAGTTGGAGGTTCGTTTATGGGAGAGAGTAAATGTATATATAACTATTGAACGCAGAGAATTTAATGTAAGTGAAGAGGTTGGTGGGGTATTTATAGGGTGTTACCTCAGATTCTGAGTAAGGTCAGGTTCTTACCAGGGTCAACCCCCTTATTTCAAGTGAACCAACTATGGCCAACATGGCATTAATGGTTGAACGAAACGTACTTTTTATCAGAGTCCCTTGCTTTGTGTCAGACATGTCCCTTATCAAGACATAAATGGTCGTAAGAGGTTATAGGGAGCATCATATTGTAGGATAGGGTACTCATTTGTGCTCTGACATCCTTTGTACCTAGTATTGTCTTGTTCCACATAGGATACGTAGGTAAAGGATCTCGAGCAACCTGTTAAGGGTGAGTCAGACCTAGGTGATATGCCAGGAGCGAGTCATTCCCGGGCGAGATGCTAAGGGCGAGTGTATATACCAAAGGCAAGAGGCGTTCAGGAGTTTCCTCTGTCCGATTCCAGGTTCGTGGGGTCGCCTCTGTCCGGTTCCGAGTTGGATCAACTTATCCATGGGTCTAATCCAAAGGAACCGAGGCCTAGGAGGCTCAAACCCATCATCTGCCCCCGGAGCTCAGGATAGCAACACTCATTCTGGGTTTCACCGTTTGCTGTTTAGAATTTCCAATTGTCTTGTGTTCCAATTGTCTTTCACCGTATACATGAATTTGTTTCTGGCCAAACTTTTTTGCTAAGGTGGCACCCTCTAAATTGCGCGCTAGGATTAATGAAGGGTGTGATATCCAATCATTAGTCTTTTTCGAAATTAAAAATTAAAAAATTTAATTTTTAATTTCATAAGATAGTTGGGACATCCCTAGGGGCATTTTAGGTAATCGCACCCGTAAGGATATTTTAGGTATCTCTTCAGGTCTCCTCTATAAAATGATTGTCAACCCGGGTGTATTGATTTCATACTCGGTAAATGTGTCGTCATCTCTTCATCATTGATCATGCTCTACTTGTTTTCCTTGTGATCGTATATTGGTGATCTCTGCCTTCTCTTGTTCTTCATGATCTCATCTTGATGAAGGCTATTCCTAGAGAATGTCTTGTATTGATAGCTCATGGGGTTTAGTTCAAAAATAATCATTGAAGAAGACAACGTCAAAGATACTTCTTCTTTGATTTGAGAATGAAAAGATGAAGGCTCAAACCTTCCAACCCCAATGAAAAGATGAAGGCTCAAACCTTCCTATCAATAAAAAAAAAATCAATAAAAAAATATGTATAGAATGAAGATGAAAGGAAAGTCAAGGAAAAGTGCATATGAAAATGGATGTTGAATCTGTATAAGGATGCCTACATCAAGGTTGGAGTATATTGTTGGATCGTGAAATCCTGAATGCTGATCTGGCAGTGAATTGAATGCCAGACAAGGTTGGGATGACGCTTCAGCTCCAACTCCGGTGAACCTGCAAGTAGGGGAGCGCAACAGAGGGGGTGCCTCTGGGTCCCTCTCCGATGCTTAAATGAGTATATGTGTGTATAAAACTCAAAACGTAAAGAACGTATGTAAAGCAAGGGTATTTATAGGGTAAGAGAGATAGAACCGTATAAAGGCAACTGAATATCTTAATGTATATTGAGTTGCTGAAGATTCGGATCGTGGGATATGGCAGTTACTGCGAGATATTGCAGTTACCAAATCTAATCTTTAGTGAATATGTGACCGAGATATGCGGGATATCTTGGCCACTCTGTTGTTAACGGTTTAGTGGGACCAGAGGAGAGAGGCAAGGCTCTCTTCGGGGCGAGCACTCCCATGTCGAGCAGTGGAAGGTCGCGACTTGGTAGAGAATGGCGAGCAGTCTGAGAGCCTTTGGCGTCTCTATAGACTTTGGGCTCGATTCTGGATTATTCGATGGTGGGCCAAGTTTGGCTTGTACTTGGGCCGATCCGGTTCGGATGTCATGGGTTTACCCCCTCTATAGTTATTGGGCCTTCGAGGCCTTTTCTTACTGGGCCGTCACTATCGATACCCAACATATATCATGAGTCTTTAGAAGGGATTTCTCTTATATATCTCATAAGGTTGAAACGAGTATTGGGTATGATTGATTTGGATGAGAGGTTGTGCAGTATACTGAGTTGTGATCAATGCTAACAGGTTGAATCTGGTTTATGATGTGGATATCTTGAAAATAAATTGCAAGAACTGTGTTTTCTTTCTAATTCTTACTTTGAGATGATATGATGAAGAAAAGGAAGTTGGATGGCAGCTTAGATTATGGTCAAGCTTGATAACAGCCGCAGGAAGGTGGTCATGACTAGATTTCAAAAACACTGAGCTAAGTATGCAGAAGGATGGAAGAGTATTTCAGACAAAAGCAACAATCAAGCAAGCTTGTTCAAAAAGGATCTTGGATAGGGAATGTTAGGAGTTATGATAAAGAAGTATGTTTATTGTATAGAACACCTACACCTCTAGGATAGTTTCGGTTCATTAAAGTGTTCTTGAGTGTTCTTGGATGTTCTAGTGTCTTCTTGTATCTTCTAGTCTATAGCTTAGTAGCTTGTTATTTCTTTTGTATTTGCTCATTAGATTAGAGTATAAATAGGTGGTGAATCTGATTGTAAACTTAACTTGAATCAATTGAAGAATTTCTCTTCTATTTTCTGTTGTTGCTCTGTTTTTCTGGTTATTCTGTTGTAACAGAATTTCTGATTCCTTCCTCTCTAAGTAACCTCATCTTCTTCAATTTCTTCTCTCAATCTCATTTGAGATTGATTAATATGGTATCAGAGCTGCAAGAATCTGGTGATTAATCACAACATCTTATTCGAGTTCAAGCAGCAATCTCAGCCGCGATTTCACTCTGCTCTGTTCTTCACCGATCGACTGCTCTGTTCTGTGCTGCAATGTAAGATCTGCTTCCACCTGCCTTCTCCAACAAACGAGTGTGTCTTCTCACAGGAGATGACAACTTTCAGTCATGGAAACAGCGGGTATTACTTGTTGTTAGAGGTTTTAATCTCGAATCACATCTATATGGAGTTAGAGACATCCCGATGCAGATTGTGAATGAAAATGTTGAAAATATGCCAAATCCTGTCTATTCTTCATACCTGCAACGTGATAGTGCTTTAGCTTCATGGCTCCTTGTGTCAATATGTCCTCAAGTCAATAGATATCTGTTAGGATGTATGACAGTTAGTGCTATCTGGTCCAAGCTGCATCAAATGTTTTCTTCTTCCTCAACCACTAGAGTTATGAGTCTCTATGGAAGATTGAAGGCAAGGAAACTCATAACTCAGTCGGTTCGAGACTACTTAGCTGATATTCAATCCACTTGCGATAGTTTGGCGAGCTGCGGTCATCCTATTGATGAAATGCTGCAGATTTCTATTGTTTTAGGTGGAGTTCAAGGACAATTCGACAATGGTGTTGCTGTTATACACGCAAGCAGAAATCCATATGATCTTGCGTCTGTTACTTCGGTTCTCTTGGATGCTGAAACCAAGAGTCGTGATCAGTTGTTCGATCCTGTGATCTTGCCTCAAGCCATGGTCCACAACAATGAAGATAGCTCGAAGAATCAGCAATCTGTTACAACTCTTGTATTTGGACAGAATGCTAGTGGTTCTGCAAGACAGAATCAGAATTCTGGTGTCCAAAACCAGAATCAGTTTCAATACATGAACTAGAACAATGGTGGAAGAGGATCAGGAAGAGAAAGAGGAGGTAATAGGCCTCAATGCCAGCTGTGTGGCAAAGTTGGACACCTTGTAAACAGATGTTACAAGAGGTTTGATGTCAATTTTCATGGCATCAATTTGGCTGGACAGGTCTCGGCTAACATCTGTCAAGCATCATGGAATGATTCGACTGAATCTTCTGATCAGCACCAGTCCTCTTCAAGCTTTCATCCAGCATCTCAATCTCTGTCTCACCATCAAAATGTTTGGTAACTCTCAGCCTGTTCAATCTATACCTCAGCATCATTCATTCAATACAACAAATGCTGTCAATTCTGCTCCTGCTATGTACCTGCCTTCAGCTCTATCGGTAGGACAGTATCCTTACATGCTTCCCTATGGATTTCCATATGGATTTGCACCTCCTGCTCCTGGTGTTACAGCTGCCACTCCTTCAAATGCCAAAGAGCTGAATCCTCAAGTGAACTTTGCTTCCTTGCCTCAGCCACAACAGCTTCGCACCGATCAAATCTAGTATCCAGATTCAGGAGCATCGAATCACATAGCAAAAGTTCAACCTATTGGAGCTGAACCATACAAAGGTGCAGGTACGATTCAAGTAGGAAATGGTGCTCAATTGTCAATCTCTCATATAGGAACATCTGTGATAAATACATGCTCTAAGTCGTTGTTTCTTAATAATCTGCTTTATTCTCCTGAAATCACTAAAAACTTAGTTTCTGTCTCTCAGTTTTCCAGGGATAATGCTGTGTTTTTTGAGTTTCATCCTACATATTGTCTCATTCGTGATTCGACAACTAAAAAGGTCTTACTTCAAGGAGAAGAATCTGGAGGGCTATACAAGTTAGATTTTAGTAGTTTTACTCCTAGATTGTCTAATAAGAACTCTGAATTTGAGAGTAGTTGTCATAGTACTAGTATTGTTGATTCGGCTATGGTGTGGCATCAAAGACTTGGACATGCATCATCCAAGGTCTTGAGTTCTGTATTTGCACAATTTGATAAAAAGTGTTCATCTTCTTATGGTTTATGCTCAGCTTGCTCAGTAGGAAAAAGCATACGTCTCCCGTTTTCTAACTCTTCAACTCAATACGATAAGGCTTTTCAATTGATTGAGGTTGATCTTTGGGGACCTGCCCCGGTGACGTCTAATGGAAAAATATTTTATATGAGCATAGTTGATGTTTTCTCACGATACACTTGGATCTATTTTTTAGAAAAGAAAAGTGATGCTTCTAATGTGTTCATCCAGTTTCATACCTTGGCCGAGCGACAACTGTCATGTTCACTCCAAGCTGTCCAAACCGATGGAGGAGGAGAATTTAAAACTCTCTCGCCTTACTTTGCTAGCAAAGGTATTGCTCATAGAATTACTTGTCCATATACTTCTGAGCAAAATGGGATAGTTGAAAGAAAACATAGGCATATTGTAGAAATGGGACTAACACTTATGTATCAAGCAAGCTTGCCTATGCAGTATTGGAGTGATTTGTTTTTTACAGTCGTGTTCCAAATCAATAGGCTCCCTACTCAGGTACTTTCTAACCTTTCTCCTCATGAAAAATTGTTTGGAAAGGTACCTGACTATTCTATATTACGAGTCTTTGGTTGTTTGTAGTTTCCGTTTACTCGTCCATTTAACAAACACAAACTTGATTTTCGTTATACTCCTTGTGTTTTTCTGGGAAATTGTTCACAACAGCATGGTTACAGGTGTTTGGACTCAAATGGTAAGCTTTATATTTCAAGGCATGTTCGGTTTCATGAAAATGAGTTTCCGTTTGATGAGAAAAATGGCAAGTTCATGATATCCTCTGCCCCGAAAAACACTCACACGAGTAATCCGTTTTTTCTTCCATTTGGCTTTGTTGATATACCTGCTGATCATACTAATACATCTCCTGCTTGTCCTGGAATTTCGTCTCCTTCTATGTCTCTTCCAACTAATGATTTGTCAAATTCTGGTGGGGATGTACCAGGTGTTGAGTCGGTTTCTGAGGTGGAGGCTCCTGGAGCTGGTTCTTTGGATGAGACTTCAAGAGAATATGATGGTGTAATCAGGTATGCACCTTCTTCCAACAATGAATTAGTGCAATCTTCAAGGTTGGTGACAGATGGTGCTAATGATCTTCCAATAGTGTCAGCAAATTCTTATGATAACAGGTCTTCTAGTCGTAGACCGAATGTTGATCCCATGATGACAAGATCAAAAACGAATTCTCAGTTTGCTGCATTAACTGAAGTTAAATAGGATTTAAAGGACTTAGTTGATTCAGAACCATCATCCATTCATGCAGCTCTTCAGACCTCACATTGGACTCAAGTTGTTCATGATGAGTTACACGCCTTATCGACCAATAACACCTGGTCTCTGGTTACTCTACCTGAAGGTCGTATTCCAGTAGGGTGTAAATGGATCTTTAAGGTGAAACGTAACTCTGATGGTTCAGTAAACAGGTACAAAGCAAGGTTAGTTGCTAAAGGGTTTTCTCAAAAACCTGGCTTTGATTTTTATGAAACTTTTAGTCCTGTTGTTAAATCACCTACTGTTCGTATTGTGTTGTCTTTATCCTTGACTAATAAGTGGCAACTTAGGCAAATTGATGTGAATAATGCCTTTCTTCATGGTGATCTTACAGAAGAAGTGTTTATGACTCAGCCTCCCGGTTTTGAGCAACGAGATTCCTTGGGGAATGTTCTGGTATGCAAGCTTCATAAGGCTTTGTATGGGTTAAAACAGGCACCAATAGCTTGTCTTGAAAAGCTCAAACATTTTCTTTTAGGTCGATTAATGTTTCAAGTTTCTAAATCAGATAACTGTTTGTTCATCAAAAGGTCTTCTACTGGTTCTGTGTTTCTTTTAGTATATGTAGATGATATAGTTCTGACTGGTCATGATCAGTATGATATTGAGGAAGTAATTTCTCAGATCAATACTGAGTTCAAACTCAAGGACTTAGGATCTCTTAACTATTTTTTGGGTATGGACGTGCAGGTAAAAGACGATTGTCTTCTCCTCAGTCAACACAAGTATATTTCGGAACTTCTGAGTAAAACAGGTTTGAGTGATTCCTCTCCTATGCCTACACCTATGACAGGTAATTTCTTATCAAAAATCTTGTGTGATAAGGATAGTGTTCTGTGTCCTAATGATGATCTGTATAGAAGTATTGTGGGTGCTCTTTAACATATTTGTGCTACTCGTCCTGATATTGCATTTGCTGTGAACAAACTAAGTCAGTTTGTTCAAGCACCGTCATTAGTTCATTGGAATGCTTTGGTTCATGTGTTGAAGTACCTCAAAGGTACTCTGTTTCATGGGGTTTTTGTGCCATATTCTGTGTTCTAATCTGGTCTTGATTGTTCTCTAAGTGTGTTGTTCTGTTTCTTTTCTTGTACTATCATCTCTTATTTGAATTAGGAGACTACTATGTTCTTGCTTTTCGTGATTGAGATATTCATCATAAAATGGTTGTCAACCCGGGTGTATTGATTTCATACTCGGTAAATGTGTCGTCATCTCTTCATCATTGATCATGCTCTACTTGTTTTCCTTGTGATCGTATATTGGTGATCTCTGCCTTCTCTTGTTCTTCATGATCTCATCTTGATGAAGGCTATTCCTAGAAAATGTCTTGTATTGATAGCTCATGGGGTTTAGTTCAAAAATAATCATTGAAGAAGACAACGTCAAAGATACTTCTTCTTTGATTTGAGAATGAAAAGATGAAGGCTCAAACCTTCCAACCCCAATGAAAAGATGAAGGCTCAAACCTTCTTATCAATAAAAAAAAAAATCAATAAAAAAATATGTATAGAATGAAGATGAAAGGAAAGTCAAGGAAAAGTGCATATGAAAATGGATGTTGAATTTGTATAAGGATGCCTACATCAAGGTTGGAGTATATCATGAGTCTTTAGAAGGGATTTCTCTTATATATCTCATAAGGTTGAAACGAGTATTAGGTATGATTGATTTGGATGAGAAGTTGTGCAATATACTGAGGTGTGATCAATTCTAACAGGTTGAATCTAGTTTATGATGTGGATATCTTGAAAATAAATTGCAAGAACTGTGTTTTCTTTCTAATTCTTACTTTGAGATGATATGATGAAGAAAAGGAAGTTGGATGGCAGCTTAGATTATGGTCAAGCTTGATAACAGCCGCAAGAAGGTGGTCATGACTAGATTTCAAAAACACTGAGCTAAGTATGCAGAAGGATGGAAGAGTATTTCAGACAAAAGCAACAATCAAGCAAGCTTGTTCAAAAAGGATCTTGGATAGGGAATGTTAGGAGTTATGATAAAGAAGTATGTTTATTGTATAGAACACCTACACCTCTAGGATAGTTTCGGTTCATTAAAGTGTTCTTGAGTGTTCTTGGATGTTCTAGTGTCTTCTTGTATCTTCTAGTCTATAGCTTAGTAGCTTGTTATTTCTTTTGTATTTGCTCATTAGATTAGAGTATAAATAGGTGGTGAATCTGATTGTAAACTTAACTTGAATCTATTGAAGAATTTCTCTTCTATTTTCTGTTGTTGCTCTGTTTTTCTGGTTATTCTGTTGTAACAGAATTTCTGATTCCTTCCTCTCTAAGTAACCTCATCTTCTTCAATTTCTTCTCTCAATCTCATCTGAGATTGATTAATAGCCATTATAACATTTCTCCCACCCAACTTCCTCCAAACGTCATTCGCACCTGGGGTGGGCTTCCACATTTTGTGTCACAATCGCGGTTGGATATACTCACACATTCTTTTTCGTAATTTCTATCCTCTTGAGTCAAATCGCTTGGGTGTTTTTAGTTTTGTTAGTCAGTCCCCAGACTTTAAAAACTGGTCATGGGATTCAGCTCGCCCTTTGGTCAGCCGCATTAGGACTAGAAATTTAAATTTCAAAAACTCATATTCTTTCTTCAAGGGAAGTGTCTCCTGGTGTTTGACATCCAATGCGCTGTTTGACCCTCTTCCTACCACAAAAGAGTTATCCCCATCCTACCTGGTAACACTTAGCTTAATTTTCCTTGAACATCAAGTCATCATCGCCACCTACATTTTAAAGGACGCCACCAAGCTGGATTTGCAGTCGGCTGGTATCTCTTTGATCGAACATCACTCTTCTTCGTCTCGGGTAATAAATCAAATCCTCCTGTTTTGCAGAGAGAAATTTAGTGCGCCTTGCTTACGTGTTTGCAACTCTAGACACGCAGAAAAAATAGGAGAAGAGTCCTAAGGGATCAAGAAAAAGGAAGAAGGGACGCTCTCCCGAGCAAAGAGAGAAGAAGTTGGCGCGTGTGGAGCACACTACTGATCCTCTTACGGCAGCGCCGAGGATTCTTAGTCTCCACAAACCAAGAGGTTGTCTCCACCTTCAAAGGTGTGGTCCCTTTTTCTAGATACACCTATGATACCCTACTTTTGCAGAGGCTAAGAATTCTTAATACAAAGAAGTGGGGCGCCCTCATGGTGAGTCCCACAACTATCTCTTGGCCTTACACTAAATATTTCGCTGGTTCAACAACTAAGAAGGTAAAAGACTCGGCCCCTGCCTTGATGGGAGTGTTGCACTCCGCTCTGTCTGGGCGAAAGGTGAAGACTCTAGCCCAAGAGTCCAGCCTTCCTCTCACAGAAACACCATCCTCACCCGACGTTCTTCTGCTTGAGGAACTAACAGCAGCACATTCATCTCCTCTGTCAACCCAGGATCCTGAATCAGCATGGCACTTTGTCTTCCATTCGACCTTCGTGTATAGGGAGGTGACACCCCTCCCAATCAGCCTTGGGGGCCCTGTGAGCGGCTCAATAATGTTTCATTTGTGAGGGGGAACTCAGGTTTGAAGCCTAACTTGGGTCTCCATCTCATCACAGGTGAATGTCCCTCTGCTGACAGGGTGTCTATAGATTTAGGTGACGGTGCCCTTGATGACTTGATGCATCATAGACTCCCCCTTTTTCCCAGGCGTACATTCTGTTTATTTTCTTCGTCCTACGTTTTTCTAATTATTTTGACTAACACTTAGATTTCATATGTTTCCCCTTCAACTCCAAAATGGGCGCTGCCATTGTAAGTTTGTGGGACGGGGGGCAATGACCAATTCTCAATTAAAGCGGGTACAAGATCTTGAGCACCAGCTGGAGCGTGTCAAACACCAGCTAGAGCGTGTCGAGCACCAGCTAGAGCGTGCCAAGCACCACCTTACTATGGAAAGGACGAATCGGGATGAACTAGAGGTTAAAGCGTATTGAAAAGAGCAGGAGCTGCAAGCGTGCCAAGAGAAGATGGTGGAGCAGTCTTCCCAAGTTGAGGACCTTCACAAATAGCTGGGCTTGTTGAGAGGTCAATCCATCAAGCTTGAAGAGTGGATCGTGAAGGATGAAGATGAGGCGTTGCTTCTTAAGCAAGAGCTCCCCAAGTGTCTCGAGGATATTGCCATCGAGGTACTAGAGAACTTCTAGGGAATCAAGGCATTTGATATGGCGGCGGCACTTTGGAGTCAATCTACCCTGGTTGTAGTTTTCAAATAAATTTCTAAGGACATTCTTAAGGTCGATGCCAGTTTTCCCTTGGAAGAGCTCCCGTCCATGAAGGATTTCTTCGTGCACCAGGTCAGAGAAGAGGAGGTGAATAAAGTGGTTGAGGATTACTCGTGGAGTGATAGTGAGTCCTTATAGGCATGTCCTCCTTTATCCCCCAAAGGCCCGCCCCCTCGTCAACCTTCTCCACCTGAAGAAGCACCTCCGCGGCAACCTTCCCCGCCTTAAAATACGTCTCCTCATCAGCTTAGAATATCTTTAAACTTGTAATATTTTCTATTTTTTTATCCCTTTAAAAGGGATCTATGTAATTTCGATGCATTTGATGAAAATGCCTTTCCTTATATTCTGCCCACTTTCTTTTTCTCTCTTCTATCTGCCTAATGGTTCTCCAAAGTGAAACCTTTAAGTCGTTTCGAGTTTTTGCTTTTGGTATTTGCCGTTTCAAGTTATAAATTGCCCTTGAACAAGAGATCACCTTTTACACATGGCTCGCTTTTTTAGGAGATTCGAACTTAGGCATTTAGCCACTAAGTGATAACTTTGAATATGACTTGATAAAATTTCTAAGTATTGTACAAAGAGTTAATCCTGGCGACCCTCATTAAATATGAATGTTATTTTTAATATTCTGCATTGAAAGTATTCTTCAACTTCTTTCCTTCTTCATCTTCTAGAACATGGGTGTTTGGATGGGGAATAGCAACGATCCTGTAACATCCAAATCCAATTCGAGACGCCTTTGATACTCGTTAGTCGATGCTTCGAAATGTTTGACGTTTTCAGAAACAGCCGCTATTTCTGTTGTTGCAACCACCTTAGAACCATATACCATCCTGAAAGGAGTTTCTCAGGTCGCCTTTTTAGGTATCGTTTGAAGCGCCTAATTCACATTTTCTAACTCCTTAGTCCATTTCCCTTGCAAGGCGTCCAATCTATTCCAAATAAGTCTACATAGGTGTCGCCCAGTTGACTGCCTTATGCATATTGACACAAATTGGGAGCTTTCCCTTGTACTATCTAGAAGAAATACACTTGTATAGGCGTCAGCTTCTTGGTTCACTTCCCGTGGGATAACCCTTCTTCTAACGTCTTTGCTTCTTTTAGGTACATCTTCATTTTGTTTCTCCCTTCACAGTGTACTCGCCTTTAACTTGGTTGACCACCAATTATGAGTCATAGTAAACGTGAAGGGAGGCTATTCTTAGGCATGTGATTAGTGTTTCATACTCTGCCTCGTTGTTTGTTACCTTGAAGGTCATCACTAAGGCATATCTCAAAGGTGCGCCACCATCAAGCGGAGTAATCACCAGCCCTGCCCCGAGCCATCAATCGATGCTCCAATGACCTGCATAGAAGGAAAGCCCGGGGTGTTCCCGTTGTTTCCTCCTCGATGATAAAGTCAGACAGATGTTCATTTATGGGAGAGAGTAAATGTAGGTATAAGTATTGAATGCAGAGAATTGAATGTAAGTGAAAAGGTTGGTGGGATATTTATAGGGTCTTATCTCAAAATCTGAGTGATGTCGGGTTCTTACCATGGTCAGCCCCATTATTTCAGGCGAGCCAACTATGGTCAACATGGCATTAATTGTTGAATGACATGTAATTTTTGTGAGATCTTCTTCCTTTGTGTCAGACTTGTCCCTTGTCAAATCATAAATGATCGTAACAAGCTATAAGGAGCGAAAGACTGTGGGATAGGGTATTCATTTGTACTTTGGTATCTCTGTACCTAGTACTATCTTTTCCCCATAGGATACATGGGTGACAGACCTCGAGTGATTTGTTAAAGGCGAGACAGATCTGGGCGAGCTTCCAAGAGAAAGTCATTCCAGGGCGAGTGTATCTACCAAAGGTGAAAGGCGTGTAGGAAGGCCCAAACCCATGATTCCAGGGTAATGAGTTTCCTATGTCCGGTTCCGGGTTCGTGGCGTCGCCTTTGTCCGATATGTTGGAAGTTCTTGGGCCTAATCCCAAGGAACCGAGACCCAGGAGGCCCAAACCCATCATTATTGATATGTTGGAAGTTTCATCCTCCATAGGCGAGAGAGGAACAAAACAATAAATTAAAAAGGAACTGAATAAATGAGGCACCGAACTAGAAAATTATGCATAAGGTAGTCTAGGGAGGAGATACAAGGAATAATTATTTAACATGTTCCTTAAGATTGATTATACAAAATCAAGCGCTATATGGGAGAAATACACACTGTACTCTTTTCATACTCACAATCGACACATCGCATTTGACAAAGACCAATTGAATGGTTAAATGATAAACTTTATTCTTTTGCTCCAAGTCAAGAATCCTCTGGTCCCGCTCCTATGATTGATGGTGGTTATCAGCATTTGATGTCGTCGTCCTTGACAAGGATGAAAAGTTATCCTCCGGCTCCAACGTGGTGTTTTACTTTATACCAGAGCATCAGCGAGGCAACACAAGCTTCATTTAAAATAAACACTACAAGAATCTGCCTCAACATCCACGAAAATATTGTGTTGTCGCTAGGTAGTCGTTGTTAATAAGCATGTTTTGTGTTAACACTATTTTTCGAGGGAATAGAGTTGTTTTAGAGTCGGACGTTTTGTCGTAGCTTAACAATGCTTTAGTGTGTACTTTTGCTGCGACTATTTGTGTCAGTTCCAAAAAAATTATTGACAAATATGTATCTGAGAGTAATATACATCAACAGCATCATGTATTAATGTTATGTCTGATTCATTGTTTTACTGTCAATATTTGTTGATGTAATATATATGTTAACAGCGTCGCAGTAATTGCGTATTTAAAACTTAGTTAGCTTTACTAATTCGGATACCAACCTGTCAAATTAACAAAACAGTTTGAATTTTACGAGTAGCTGAAGCAGATGACCTACATAGCCGTTTCCTCAGCCCAGACTTCTGAATCACCCTGACACAGTCACTTCGAAGCGATTCCATAAACAATCTCACCGTAATTACACCGGAACAAATCTATCGAAGTTGCTTTGCATACCTTATTTACGACAGCCTTCAGTTCACTTCCCAACCGATCTACCCAACCTTCACCCTGAGACAACCTTCACTTAACTTCCAAGCATCGTCATCCTTTTTCTTGCAGCATTACGAAAAGGTACGGTTTACTCCTCAAATTATGAATTGACGTTTAATTTTTTGAGCTAAGACAATGAAATTCACCCAGCTGCTGTGTTGTAAATGTATTTCATTATGTGTACATCACGTAAAGAGCAACTTATCTAATTGGTTAACGAATTGAGTGACTGTGCGTCCGTTTAGACATAACAGCTTATATAATCAGTTTATCTGATTCGTACGAAGACGATTGCCGAATGTAGACATAACAAAATATGTCAGTTTCTCTCAATTGTGTTGCGTTTCACTACAAATCGTCTGTTGATTTTTTGGTTAAGTGTATACACACTGTATGATTGCTGCTCTATTAAAGGTTAATAGGTTGAACCAATACTCATTACTCATATAAAAGACAAAAAAATACAAACTTCCTGCGGATGAGCCATCCATTGCAACGTGTTCATATGTATTGGGATGTTCTATTAATGGTGGATGTACAACTTCTGGAATCTGTCTTGTTGAACCTTTAGATGTTATTATTTCTCTACTTGACATTTTAACCTGCAACACACATATGATATTAGTATCATAGTACCAAAATAATCTTGCAATTATACACATGAACATTGACAGTTATACCTTAAACTGAAAATATTAAACAAAGACAAGAATAACAAAAAACACAAACATGTTATCCAAACAAATCTTATAGTTCGTTCATATCGTCCACCATGTCATCAACATTTATTGCATCAACCTCAACGTTTTCTACATCAGGACGGCTATGCATGAATTCACTATCATCCAGATTCATCTCCGTAGAGTATTGATGTGAGACGATCTCTTGATGAGGTTCAACGCCTTCTGCCAACATATGTAATCCCATGTTGAACTGTTTTCTGGGTTCCACATCTAATACTAAACTCCATTCGCAATCCATGGGGTATGTTGCATAGAATACTTGTCGGGCCTGATTCACTAAAATATAAGGCTCATTCATCTGTAAAAAAATGATGTCTTTATCGAAGTAAACCCAAATTCATCATGCCTAACATTTCTTCTATTAACCACATCAAACCAATCACACTTGAAAAGAACAACGTGATTAGAATTTAAGTAAAGCAGTTCGATGATCTCTTGCACCTTTCCGAAGTAATCAACATTACTCGATTGGGGGTTCCGATCTCGAGCACTTGAAAAGCATGTAGTATCAGCAGTTGTGAGGACTCCGCAATTTTGTGCTAATCGTGAGCTATCTCTCTCTTTTGTATGAAACTTAAAATTGTTTACTTCGTAACCACTATAACTCTTCAATCAGAACAATGGTTTATTGGCCAGTGCTTTTAACTGTTCTGTTTTATTATTTAGTCTTTCGCTTTGCATGCGAGCAATCTGAAAAAGTTACGAACAATTGGTTAATATTAATGTCATAACACATGTAATTAAATAATAGTCCCACAGTACAAGCACTAACCCTATTTTCAAACCAATTTGGAAATTCCTTGTTGTGTACTCACTCCAGCACTCGAGGAAATAATACTTACTCAATGAATGGTTGCACCTCCTGACATTGATTCAATATATACGTGTGACATTTCTTTCTTTCATCAGGGCTTGATTCATAAACAACACAACCCTTTATTGGTTTGCCGATTATTTGAAAGACTGACAAAACGTGTTCACTGTGTTGTTGATTAACCCTATAGTTTCGCTCAGTTCTTGTATTCAACATCGCGTAGATACCTTGAACAGAATGTCATGCACTCTGTGGCAATATAGCCTTCTGCTATAAAAGCTGGATGACGTCTATTGCGAACAAATGATTTCATTATGTCCATTATCCTATGAAGCAAGTGTAATAACATTTAGCAATGTAGCTGTACAAAATATATCATTATGTATGGAAGTTTGTGTTTACCTTTCACTGAAGTACATCCACCGAAATTGAACTGGTCCACCAAGTTTGGCCTCTTCCACTAGATAAATCGTTAAGTGCATAGTGATATTAAAAAATGCTGGTGGAAAAATCCTTTCGATGTTACACAATATCACTGGCATATCACGCTCCAATCTGTCCAAATCATCCTTCCTCAATTTTTTCGAACATAGTATTTTGAAAGCATTACTTAGCTGCACAAGTGTAGTCACCACATTTTTAGGTAGAAGACCTCGGACGGCTATTGGCAAGAGACGTTGCATAAGTACATGATAGTCATGACTTTTCAACCCAATGATTTTGTGTTCCTTAACTAAAACACAACGTGAAATATTGGACGAGAATCCACCAGGAATTGTCAAGTCATTCAAAAACCTACACATTGTGTAGCAGAAAGGACTTCCAATAGGGTGAGTTAAAAAAAATGCTTATTTTCTTCCAATTACCAGTAGAGGACTCCCGATCAATCTTAACTCCTTGTTGCTTTTTCCCATAAGTGATGTTGTTTAAACCCTGCAATTGTGCTAACACCTCATGACCAGACAACCTTCTTGGTGGTGGACAAAAATCTTGACTCCCATCAAACGAGGCTCTATTGGTTCGAAATTGATGATCATTTGGTAAAAATCTTCGACGGACCATATATGCATTCTTTTTCCCATTTGGAAAACAGTGTGAACATGTGTTCATGTTACATACTGGGCAGGCTAAAAAATTAGAGGTTGACCATCCAAATAAATTGCCATATGCTGGAAAATCATTTATAGTCCACAAAACTGCTGCACGGAGCCGAAATTTTCCTTCGCGGAGGCATCGTAAGTAATCACTCCCTCATCCCATAATAGAACCAGCTCAGCTATCAACGGTTGCAAGTATACATCAATATCATTACAAGGGGATTTAGGACCAGGAATTACCATAGAGAGCAGATAATTTGGATCATTCATACATTCTTGGGGTGGCAAGTTGTATGGTATAAGAATCACAGGCCACATGCTGTAAGGCTTGGTATTGTTAAAGAATGGATTGAAACCATCACTTGATAGTCGCAACCTGATGTTTCGAGGTTCAAAATCAAATTCAGGGCATACAACATAAAGCGCTTTCCAAGCGGTAGTATCCGCTGGATGCCTCATCACATCATGTTTAATGCGTTCTTCTGCAGGACACCTCATACTTTTCGTTGTCTTTGTTTACATAAAGAACCTTTGCAACCTTGGGATTAGAGGGAAATAACGTAGTCTCTTTAACGCTACTTTTTTACTTTTCTTATTCAGATCAGTGTTTCTACTATTAGACCCAATAATGGGTCTAGGTTTCACCCATCTAGACTCACCACATACCGGACAAACATCTGCATCTGAATGCTCTTTAGTAAACAAAATGCAATCATTTGGACAAGCATCAATCTTGTCATACTTTAAACCCAATTCGCATATGACCTTTTTGGCATCCCTATATGTGGTAGGCGCAATGTTTCCTTCCGGCAGACATTTCTTGAAAAGTTTCATAAACTCATCCATTGCTGAATTACTCACTCTATAAAGAGACTTTATGTGCAATAAATCAACTATATAGGACATCTTCGAATAATTAGAACACCCTGGATATAGACTTTTTCCACAATCCTCTAGAAGCTTATAAAACGTCGAAGCATTAGCATTTGGTTGCTCTTCTCCATTCGTCAATTCTCGTGCACCGGTGCCGTCATAAACCATTTCATGCATTTGATCAACATTTCTTACACTTCTACTTGAAGATGGTACAAAGTCTTCACCGTGATAAATCCAATTGGTGTAACTTTGCACAATACCTTTCCATAATAAATGGTTTTCCACAACAACTCTTGGCTTATGAAAATGATTATTACAATGCATGCACGGGCAACGAATTGTAGTATTTCCTTCTACATCTATAAGAGTCCTATTACTGAACGCGAAATCTAGAAAGTTGTTCATCCCAATGTTATAATCTTCACTTAATCTAGACTTGGACATCCAACTCTTATCCATTTTGTATGATTACTGAAAATAAATTGACAATGAAACTTCATCAGAACAACCAAGACTACCCAAATTTCACCAATCGATACAATAAATCCTAGATTAGAAGTCAGAACAAGCCTAAATTCAGCAAAATTTCAGCCGCATAAAAATTCAAAAGCACTTAAACGACATGAAATCCACAACTCCCCCTACCCAGCAACCCAAATTTCATCAGAACAACCAAGACTATCCAAATTTCACAAATCGATACAATAAATCCTAGAGTAGAAGTCAGAACAAGCCTAAATTCAACAAACTTTCAGCACTTAATCAACAAAATTTCAGCTGTATAAAAAATCAAAAGCACTTAAACAACATGAAATCCACAACTCCTCCTACCTAGCAGCCCCGCAACAACCCGTCAGCCTAGCAAGTCCCCCTGCCCAGCACCTTCACCCTACCCAGCAACTCCCCACCCCCGCTCCGTCGCCCAACCTCCCCCCAACACACGAGCCACCATCCACCACCCGAACCCACCCCCTGCTCCGTATGGACTGTGTTGAGTTTAGGTTCGGGTTAATCACCAAAATACATACCGAACTTTGGAGTAATTGTAAAAAGCCTATTGAACTATTTTTTTTATAACAAAATCACAAACTGAACTTAGCTAACAAAATCACATCCCTTGTTACCCTAGGGACTATTTTTCTGTATTTTGTAACAAAATTGGTCAAAATTAACTGATAAAGTGGAGTATGGTGTTTACAAAATTTACTCAACTTCAATTTGTTAATTATAGAAATAAATAATCCTATTTTGTAAGTATATATATGATAAATGAGTCACAAGTACACCACTCAATTTTATTGGTTTATTATGAAACACTGCATACCACATTAATTGTCTAATATATACATGTAAAATAAAAATTAATGTGTAAAACCCTAAACCCTAAATAAATAAAGAACTTCTACTTCCTTTCTTCCTGGCCATAAAAGCTAAGCCTACTACTAGTTGTTATGTGATTTTGTATGGGAAATCAAGACTTTTTATATTAGGGCTGATTAAAATGAGTTTTTAACTGCAAATTAATAAAAAGAATGATCATGATTGGGACGTAAGAGATCTGACATGTGTGGAAATTTTCTCAATTAGAGCATTAGTGTGGCGAAATCCCTAAGTATTATGTATGAGTTCAATATGTTTTTTGCAATTCTTGGGACATATAGTATGCAATGTGGTATTTATCCCTTTAGCTCCACCACCCGAGCCCGTCCCCTGTTCTGTTGCCCCCACCCAACCCGAACCCAACCCATCAATTCCCAACCTGAATCCACTTTGGAATCCATCAATAAAAGAGTAAAAATAACATAAGTTCTAAAAAAATAACTGATCTTTGATGAACTTGTAGTAGTAAATTTGATATGTTACTGAAGGTTGACATAGTTGGATTTGAGCACTTTGATTACTGTGTTTTTGCTTAGTTCTAGTCTAGAGTGTCGTGCGCAATTTGATTCAGTGTTTTAAAAAATATGAGGCGCATCGAGGCACAAAGGTCAAATATTGCCTCAATTTTGAGGCGCACAAAAGGCGCTCGCCTCATTGAATGAGACGCACCTAATATATAAAACGTTATATATAACACAAGTACACAACACACCACAAAAATTCAGTTGAGCTCAGTTGTATTTGGTAATGTCAAATCTAATTTTATCACGTTTTCATACAATTTTCTAAACCGAACAGCAAAAAGGCAATTGAACTTTCATTAATAGAGGTTCTTAAGCAAATGCACTATTCATCTCTACTTGGCCAATTATATATTCAGTAGAATATCATTGAATTTCTTCTTCTTGTTAGTTAGTCACTTAGTCATATATATCAATTTTGACAAAATGAAGTAGTTATTAATTGATACTAGAACACAAAAATGGCAAAATGAATACAATTCAGGAATAACAACATCATGTGGTAAATATGAACAACATGAGATGGAAAACATGCACAACATCAGGTGGGAAATATGGACATCATGAGGTGGAAATATGAACAGCATGAGGTGGTTTCTCCTAAGGCTCTCACAATTAAAAAATACCATGAGGCGGAAAGTATCTATCTATCAAGTAGTAGTGACTAGGCAAACAAACATTATGACGAAGTAGAAAGATTATTCTTTTTTATATTAATTACGCTAGGACATTTTTTTTTTTGTGTGGAGAATAATAAAGGTGTAAAACAAACATTGTTTTTGCTTCTTGTACTGGAGTATCATTTAGACGCATGGAAATTGTTGACAAAATGGAGTAGTGCTCACTTTCATGACAGAATGAGATGAAATAACGTTTTGTCTCTTCCCTTTCTAAATTGGAAGAATTACAAGGAGAGACAAAGAAATCATTAATTAGGGACACATTTAAACTTTATGTCACTGATTTCAAAGAGAAAACAAATGTCAAATGACCAAGAATTTAGAAACAAATGTAGTGTAACGCAACACTAAAATCAACACCTACTCAACACATTCATCCTGTTGAATTTTCACATCCAGAGAACAACATAACCGAACTATAACTCTGACTAATTAGCAGCATGAGGTGGCTTTCCCTAAGGCTCTCACAAACAAAGAATACCATGAGGTGGAAAGTATATATCTATATATACTACATAACAACTGCAAAATCTGATATATATATATATATACATATATATATTTACACACACACACTGTATTGATACAATTACAAACATGATGTAAAATCTGCACAGCACAGCACCCCCCCCACCCCACCCCACCCACCCAAACGCACTCTACCCCCCACCCCCACCCCCACCCCCCACCCACACACATCCTGAGCTGCCACACACCCACAAGCCGCCACATTCATCACCAACCCCACACACGAGTCGCCACCCACCACCCCCTTCTAGCTCCCGCCTAACACCTTTATCCCCCCTTTCCCCACCAATCCGCCACCCACCAATTGAAAACCGAATTGAAGAACTTACCAGTAGCAGTCGCAGCGCAGC
Source organism: Chamaenerion angustifolium (assembly GCA_946814005.1). Lineage (NCBI taxonomy): Eukaryota > Viridiplantae > Streptophyta > Magnoliopsida > Myrtales > Onagraceae > Chamaenerion > Chamaenerion angustifolium. The sequence goes on from OX328272.1 coordinate 23,278,900, forward strand.
TTTTCTCGGCACAGTCACAACAAGTTATCTCTGGTGGAATATGAAGGCTGCTTCTCCCCGATTGAATTGGAGAACCCTTGTTATTCAGAACACAATTGAATAATTACCGAATAGACACGATTTTTTCATTTATTCTAAAAGAGACCCCGATTAGAAAATTGAATATTTACCAGTGACAATCCTTCCTCCGCCGATAAATGTTTTTTACAAAAAATAAATTAAAAAAATGAATTACTGGCGATAAAAGATCTTTCGCCGGTAAAGGTTCACTTTTACCGGTGAAACTAATAAGTTCGCCGACGAAACTAATAAGTTCGCCGGCGAAACTAATAAGTTCACTTTTTCTTTGACATTTTCGCAAAAGGATGCTTTTTGTTTATATACAAGAGATCTGTGTTATTAATACAAATTTGAGGTTGCTCTTAGGGCTGATCATGGGCGGGTCGGACCGGGCCTGAAGGCAAGACCGAGACCGAGACCGAAAATTCGGTCTAGCCTTCTGGAGGACCAAGACCGACCTCAGCCAAAAAAAAACGACTGAGTCGATCATTCTTGACTCGGGATGGTCTCGGTCCTGGACCGAATTTGCCAAAAAAAAAAAAACTTGTATCATTATCATCACAAGGCAAATACAAACAACCGAATCGACTTAGGGCTGGGCATGAACCGGTTCAGGGCCGAACCGGTTCAGAACCGAGCCGTTACCACTTTTTAAAACAGGTACGGTTTATCGCTCCAATTTCTGACCGCTCCAGATTTTGGAGATTTACCGTACCGGTTCGACCGAACCACTTCATATATAATAAATAATAATAATAATAATACCAATACACACATACACACACCATCCATCATAATTCATATCACTTCACCTTACACAACCATTTAGTTGTTCAACATTATACAAGGAGCATAATACACAACCATAGATCTACAACACCAATACACAACCATAATACACTAACTACTAACACTAGTCTAACCATAATACACAACCATAGGTCCATAACACATAACTACAGCATCCAATAGCCATAGGGGCTATTGCGATGAACTGATGATGAAGAACAGCTGCCCAGATAAACATACCAAGTACAACAGATAATAATACAATGAATGTTTTCTGATAAACATACCAAGTACAATAGATAATAATACAATGAATGTTGTCTTTAATATGTTTTTTAAAGGGATTCATGAATAATGGAATAAATCGCTTCTATACTTGGTATTTAAAAATACAAACTTTGCCCTATAAAAACATTGATAAATTCAGCAAAAAAAAACAGGTTATGTTCTTGCACAAATAAGAACATGACTGCAGAAACATAAAATCTGACATACCATGTCTGGTTATTTTCAATTTCAACCATTTAGACCATACCAAAATCTGACTCTACAAAGTCTGTCGAGAGTGAGATACTGATAAGTGAGATACTAATTTTTCATATGAGACTGAGGTGAGTCGTGACTCACGGCCCGTGAGAGACAGACTGTTGGTCTGGAGCAGCTCTGGTTTGGTTCATCGGACCGGCTTGATTTAAAATGGTTTGATTTAAATTTAAGTATAAACTAGTATTAAAAAACGAGTCGATTCGAACTGAATTTTTGGTACTATTTTGAACTGTTCTATTTGAAGCCTAAAAACACTGGTTTGGTTTTGGAACTAGTTCGACTGAACCGGTTCGAACCAAACCAGTTCCAGACCAGTTCATCCGAACCAGTTCATTTGGACAAGCCTATCACATATCAATGTATCGCGAAAAGTAGAATTGCTCTTGAAAAAAAAATTGGTACCTTTTCTAGCTTCAATTGATGCTTGGTTTGAACGTGGATGAAGTTTTGACACACCATGTCCACATTGTGCAGATTTTGCAAGCCCCAACAGTGATAAAGGGGTTTTCACCTTGATTGGGGACTTTGGGACAGAGTTCTTCGACTTCCTACAAGGTCTTTGTGGTTTTTCTGAGTGGAACTTCATCATTGGAGAAGATGAGGATAGTTGTATATTTTCAAGAGCACCTGTTACTGAAGAACGGAGTAGCTGAAAATCCCAATCATTTTCTTGAATCTGCAACTTATATGGTCAATGAAGATGAACCAGCCCAAGTGAATATCTGCAGATTCATAGTCACTAACAGTTCTGAATTCTACTATGTTTAACAACATGAGCGAATTCATTAGGAGAAAGTTAGTTCCAATATTATTTTTAAATGATTTAACTCTGTTGTGAATTGTATTGCTCAAATCTTTCTCTGAAAAGTGCTAAAATTGCATAGATCATATCACTAGTATCTAAGTCACTAATATTTAGAGTTGCATGGTTGAAATAAACTATCAAGAGTAAAGCAGTGGAACAACTAATATAAATAATGGAGGGACAAAGTCACTAGGCAAGATCACATTAGTGACTATCTAAAGGAGCATCATAATAGAAGCAATAAACTTACAGCTCTGTCAAATTCCAACATAAAGCATGTCAGCAATAGCAATATACAGCAATATATTAGTTTCCATATGTACACAATCTGAACAAGGAAAGTATATTTAACATAGACTAGATTAGGAAGTAATGTAAAATAGCCTAATCAGTTTATTACCTTTCATACCTTGTAATAGTCTATATACATACCTGCAGATTCATAACTGAAATAATACAAGAAATTTATTCAATAACACACTCCAATTTTCGGTTTTGATATTCCAACATGGTATCAGAGCATGATCCGTGATCTTTCTCATCATCTAACTTTCCCATACACCAAATAAACCAATCCAATCTAGCAACAATGTCCGACAGTGAAAGTATTTCACAGAACCCAATCGGTCCAGGCATCAGCCGAGATGATCTGACCGACCAAATTGCAAGCATCCTTAGATCGGGGCTAAATCTCAACCAGGAACAACAACCAAAAGAACTGCCTGAAACAATTACGGTGGGCACAAAACTGAACGGCCACGAGGCCACCAACGCCAGCGAAGCCTTTCACTCACAGTTCGGGATATTGAAGGGAGGACATACCTCGAACATGGCGAGCGGGGCTTACCTGGTCACAGGAGACAGAATCGATCCAGGCAAGGCTTACCTGACACCGGACGGAAGAGGCGATCCAGGCTGGGCTCCTCTGGCCTCAGGCGAAGGTGGCGCGACGAACCCTAGCAGAGCAATGGAATGGAGTATTGCGGCTGCCAAATCTGATCTGCAAGGAGAGAACCCTAGAGGTAAAGGGTTTGGGTATTCAAACTCAAACCCTTCAACTCTTGCTTATTAAAAATTTTGCCCCGAACAGAGTAAGTTAGGCCCTGAAATTTTTAAAAGGCCTAATTTAGTCCCTGAAGTTTATAAAGTCGGATATTCAGTTACATGTGTAGCCGGGAAAAATGACCGATGGATATTTGATTGCGGTTCAACTGACAGTATGACATTTGATGCTCGGGACTTGTGTGATATAGTAGAATCCCGGATTAAGTATATTAACACGGCAAATGGTGGAGTTGCAACGCTAACAGGGATGGGAACATTAGAAATCTCGAAAAATCTTAAGATTTCTAATTGCTTACTAGTACTGACATTATCGAATAAGCTGTTATCTGTATCACAAGTGACGAATGAGCTGAATTGTACTATGATAATGAATCCAAAGTTTTGCATGCTGCAGGATATTCGGACGGGGACGATCATTGGGCGTGGCACTGAGCAAGCTGGACTGTACTATGTGGATGAGGTTGTCCACAAAGGATCGGTGTTGCTGGCTCATGGATCGACAGAAGAAGAAGTATGGCTCTAGCACAGGTGGTTAGGGCACCCTTCACTTGGTTATCTTAAACTCTTATTTCCGAAGTTGTTTCTTAATAAGCAAAAACCATTAGAGTGTGAAACTTGCATTTTAACAAAAAGCCATAGACAGTCGTTAAAATCCAATAATACTCGGCTAAACTCTATATTTTCATTAGTACACTCTGATGTTTGGGCACCTGCACCTGTTTCTGGAGCTCATGGTCTCAAGTATTTTGTTATTTTCGTTGATGATTACACTTGTATGACTTGGACCTATTTCCTCAAAAATAAATCTGAAGTGTTCGAAAAATTCGTGCATTTCTTCCATATGGTCCAGAATCAATTCCAGAATAACATTCAAACCCTGCGTTCAGACAATGGGGGCAAATTTATCAATACTCAGATGAAGAATTTCTTTCTTGAAAAAGGAATTATTCAACAAACATCCTGCCCACATACCCCCGAGAAAAATGGAGTCGCCGAAAGAAAAACTAGAATTCTACTAGAAATGACCCGATCCATTTTGTTTGAATCAAGAGTACCAAAATCTTTCTGGCCAGAAGCTGTGGCAACAGCAACCTACCTCCTCAATCGACTTCCAACAAAAATACTCAGCCTCAAAACACCTATTCAAACCCTAAAATCTCATAGAAGAATACCTCCGACACTTAGTCTTCCTCCTAAAGTGTTTGGATGTTCTGATTTCATCCACATACCAAAAATCGACTGCACCAAACTAGATCCGTGTGCGGTAAAGTGCGTTTTTCTCGGATATGGAGTCAACCAAAAGGGGTACCGCTGCTATGATCCAAAAAGAGGTCACATGTTCACTACCATGAATTGTGACTTCCTTGAGTCTGAGTTCTACTATCCCCAATCTAGTGATCAGGGGGCAACAATAACACAAGATTCACTAGATTGGGTTGGCCAGCCATATCTATCCTATGTCGGTCCTCCAGAGTCAGTTAGTCGGCCTACCGGACCAACCACTGACACAATAGTACAGGACAGCGAGCCATATGACATGACCCCCCAATTCGTCTCCTAAGGTATCTGAGGTAAGCAATTCTTCACAATCTCATCATGATGAAGTTATGTATCCTGTTATACTGGAAGCAAGAGGCCAAGAAGAAAACCAAGCAACAGGGGAGAGGGGGAGATATGTACTACCTCCGAGAGCCAATCAGGGAAAACCGCCAAAGAGATATACACCAGAGAAGGAAACCAGGGAAGATGTGTATCCAGTGGTAAATGTCATGAATGGAAGAATAAGCAGTCAGGCTAAGGCGTTCATCATGGCAGTATACACAGGGAGTGTTCCTAACTCTGTGAAGGAGGCACAACAATCCAAGCAATGGAATCAGGCTATGGATACAGAAATGGAGGCTCTTATGAAGAATGAGACTTGGGAGTTATGCCAGCTGCCCGCGGGAAAAAAACAGTAGGGTGCAGGTGGGTATACACCATCAAGTACAAGCCTGATGGTACAATCGAGCGACACAAGGCAAGATTAGTAGCAAAAGGATACATACAGAACTACGGAATAGACTACTCGGAGACATTCTCCCCAGTTGCCAAAATCAACACGATCCGAGTTCTGTTATCTATAGCTGCAACTAAAGCTTGGCCGCTTCGACAATTCGATGTCAAAAATTCGTTCTTGCATGGAGATTTGCAGGAAGAGGTATATATGAAAATCCCACCGGGGTATGAGAATAAAAGCCAAAACAAGGAAACGTCTGCAGGTTAAAAAAGGCGTTATACGGACTAAAACAATCACAAAGAGCTTGGTTCGGACGATTCACGGTGGCTATGCACAAATATGGATACACACAGAGTAACTCAGACCATACTCTGTTTCTAAAGAAACAAATAAAGGGGTGACATGCTTAATTATATACGTGGATGACATGGTCATTACTGGAGACGATTAAGATGAGATGAGACAGTTAAGAGGAAGCCTGTTTAGGGAATTTGAAATGAAAGACTTGGGAGACTTGAAGTACTTTCTTGGCATTGAAGTGCTAAGATCTAAACGAGGAGTCTTCATATCTCAACGGAAATACATACTAGACTTGCTAGCAGGTACAGGGATGTTAGGATGTAAACCTATGGAAACACCTATGGTGGTAAACCATGGTCTGCAAATAAGAGAAGATGGAGTACCTGCAGACAAGGAAGAATACCAACGGCTAGTAGGTAAACTTATATACTTATCTCACACTCGTCCTGATATTGCATATGCAGTGGGAGTGGTTAGTCAATTTATGCATCAACCGCAACATGATCACATGGAAGCTGCATGGAGAATTGTGAGGTATCTGAAGGGTACCTCAGGGCATGGAGTGCTATTAAGAAGCAATGGACATCTGAAGATCAAAGGGTATAAAGACGCAGACTAGGCAGGGAATCCAAATGATCGAAAGTCCACAGCAGGATATTTCCCTTTTGTAGGAGATAATCTTGTTACATGGGAAAGTAAGAAACAAAAGGTTGTTGCTCTCTCCAGTGCCGAGGCAGAATTTAGAGGGATAGCAAGAGGGGTTACCGAGATACTTTGGCTGACAAATCTACTAACAGAAATCGGTTTCCCTCCAACTGAAGCATGTGACCTTATGTGTGATAATAAAGCAGCAATCAGCATCTCCGAGAACCCAGTTCAGCATGACAGAACCAAACACGTGGAAGTGGACAGACATTTTATAAAGGAGAAGCTAGAAGGAGAAGTCATCTCATTGCCATTTGTCCATTCAGAAGATCAACTTGCGGATATCCTCACCAAGGCAGTTAATGGAAGGGTATTCCGAGAAACTCTTTTCAAGTTGAGTATCAGCGACCCTACTACTCAACTTGAGGGGGAGTGTCAGCAATAGCAATATACAGCAATATATTAGTTTCCATATGTACACAATTTGAACAAGGAAAGTATATTTAACATAGACTAGATTAGGAAGTAATGTAAAATAGCCTAATTAGTTTATTACCTTTCATACCTTGTAATAGTCTATATACATAGCTGCAGATTCAGAACTGAAATAATACAAGAAATCTATTAAGTAACACACTCCAATTTTCGGTTTTGATATTCCAACAAAGCACCGTTTGACATCCTCCTTTGTGGGCTTGCAAACACACAGGTTAGGCCTTGAGGTCAAATCTGAAAATTTTGGATATGTGTAATGCAGAACAGCGGCCTCATCCGTTTTGACCTCACTACAATAAGACAAGTGATCTTATGCATCAAACTATCACGTACAAATACTCACAACTATGTACTAAATTTTTAGCTTTCCTTGGACTAAATACTACTGTCCATATAGATATGATATGATATGATATGATATGATAAGCTAATACTATGTTCATACAAATAACCATGAAGAATGAATAAACAAAACTAACGTTGGAGCTTTCATATAATTGTGCCATCTGTGAGCACCATTGGGACGACAAGTCAAAAAGTAGTTTGGATTGCCACGAGTTGCCGCTAAATGTTCATTGGACAGATGCTCATAGTTCTTTGGACAGATGCTCATAGTTCTTTTTAAACATAGATACCTGTAAGCTTACAGAATCAAGACATTTCTTAAATGATGGAGAATCAGAAGGAAAATAATGGCCTTATTACCGTGGTAGGGTATATTTTTCAATTTAGGACCACAAATTACTTAAAAAGAAACTGTACTGGCAATTGAGGATGCTTGCTTTGAATTGTAATTTGTATTTCCTTAAGAGTAACTACAAAAGAGACCTACCTCAAGACTTCATTTTATACAGGTAATCAAACAAAAACCATGTGATTCAGCATATAGAGATAAAGCATGCATGCCAGTGTTATCATCCAATCATGCCATTTTATGTTAATCAAGACAATTATCCTAACATTATTGAAATAGATAAAACGACTCGAAATAGTATCGGCCATAAAAAACATTTCTAAGAAAGAAAGCAGGAGATTTAAGATACTAACTGTTGGATCGTGAAATCCTGAATGCTGATCTGGCAGTGAATTGAATGCCAGACAAGGTTGGGATGACGCTTCAGCTCCAACTCCGGTGAACCTGCAAGTAGGGGAGCGCAACAGAGGGGGTGCCTCTGGGTCCCTCTCCGATGCTTAAATGAGTATATGTGTGTATAAAACTCAAAAACGTAAAGAACGTATGTAAAGCAAGGGTATTTATAGGGTAAGAAAGATAGAACCGTATAAAGGCAACTGAATATCTTAATGTATATTGAGTTGCTGAAGATTCGGATCGTGGGATATGGCAGTTACTGCGAGATATTGCAGTTACCAAATCTAATCTTTAGTGAATATGTGACCGAGATATGCGGGATATCTTGGCCACTCTGTTATTAACGGTTTAGTGGGACCAGAGGAGAGAGGCAAGGCTCTCTTCGGGGCGAGCACTCCCATGTCGAGCAGTGGAAGGTCGCGACTTAGTAGAGAATGGCGAGCAGTCTGAGAGCCTTTGGCGTCTCTATAGACTTTGGGCTCGATTCTGGATTACTCGATGGTGGGCCAAGTTTGGCTTGTACTTGGGCCGATCCGGTTCGGATGTCATGGGTTTACCCCCTCTATAGTTATTGGGCCTTCGAGACCTTTTCTTACTGGGCCGTCACTATCGATACCCAACACTAACCTCACTAAAAGGCTCATTTATGTTGTCTCTCTCGACAGTACTTTCCTGATTAAGTCAGAGTGCCATCATTTGTTAGTACTGGACAATTAGCAGTTCAGTGACTATACCAGCATATCCGTATATAGTACAAATAATAAAAGATCAAATTTGATTGACACCAAAAAAGTGGGAAATTGAATAACCACAATTATTGATCGGATGTTGAGAAGAAGAAAAGAAAAGAAATATAGCCTTGCAGTCTTAACATCGAAACACACTCACATAATTTGGAAACACAACCAGATCCACATTTCTAGGTACTTCTGATAGCAACTGTCTCAAAGAATACTCCTATCAGAGCATACCCTTGCCATGACAATAGCCATTTCCATATTCAAGGACTACTTCAGAAATTATTCATAATTTCATGGCTTGGAGAAGAAGCTTGCCAACCAAGTCTCGTTCCATATGCGACTGGTCATACACAAAGAATGCCATTTTTTTACCATATCAAAGATCATAACGAAACGAGTCAATGAGATTGTAAATTTATGCGTTTGTATCAATTTACATATGCGTCAGGAAAATGTCACTTGAGTTATTTGCAATGAAGGCACGCTATTATCCATTAAAAATGCAACTTTGGACTATATGACATTAGAAAAACATCATCCCTGTCCTTTCGGCTGCTAACCCTCTAAATGTATCTGTATACCAAAGGTCATAGCTTCAATCTACGTATCCACCTCAAGTGTTATCGATATCTTTCCCTAATGATTATCCAAACAATAGAAATTTGAAAAGTTGACAATTATTTGCACAAGGATCATAACAATTGTGATATTATTGAAAACGACTGCAAATACCTCTTACTTTGCTGTTCCTCCAATTCCGTAGTCCTGTAAATAACTTTGACACCCTGAAATGAATCAACCATCAAACACACTAGAAGCAGGATGCATTGGCTGCACCATAAAGCTCAAGATCTTGATTACCGGAATGGATTCCAAAACTTTAGACACATTAGGAGAAGTGGTCTTTCCTTCGACAAAAAGGAAAAAGGTTGAATCTTCAATAACCTTATGGTAGAAAATTCATGGCAGGATCTGCTCCAAGTCAGCAGAAGTGCTTGATGTAATGCATAATTGCCACGCAGAAAGAGTTTGATCAGGAATACTTGTAAAAATGAAAATATAACAAGCATATCCATTTATCATAATTCTTCTTTTTAATTAGGATACTCAACAGTCGATTGAAATTCCTTTGCCACTTAAACCGAAATGAGTACTACCTCCATGAAGCCCTAAGATACCTAGAATGACAATTTTATCCTGTGCGTATCTTCTTAGAAGGAGAAAATGGATGATTTATTCGAGAATAGTTGTGAAAACTACATTAGTTGAATGGTTCAACCACCTTGACTATGTATCAATTAATGGATATATGCCACCAACTTCTTGTCTTAAAGATGCTTCATTATTTGTTTTAAACAACTCGGATTGTTACATCACTGAATATCAAGAAAGAGGATATCCCAGTAAGTCAAACTTACTGAAAGATTCAAGTTAGAAAAAGGATATCCCACCGAACGAAATAGTAAGATCGGCAACTGATGTAATAGTAATCCATAAAAACCACATTAAACATATGCATTGTACTGTGACACCCCAGATAAAAATGCGACTCTACAATTTAAATGTATTAGTAACTCCAATGTTGCACATTTTCCTCCTACAATGTACAGACCAACAGTTTATGATCCAGAAAGACTAGCTATCAATGAAACCTATAGAAGCCAGTACTTGAGAGTGAGGAAAATATAATAGAAGCACTCAAGAAACCAAATTAATAAAATCAGAGAGAATCAAGAGCCATCAACAAATTAAATTTCTAACGATTCATGTGCATGGTCTGCTGTCATACTCATGCATGTGTTCGTCTATAAGGAACGATGAAGTCTGCGAAAATTTGAACCCCTAAATCTCTACAAGGTCCCCTACCTCCCTCCCTCAAGAATCTGTTCCTCGAAGGAGTTGACTGACCTTAGGCCGCAGATCCGTAGCGTACTCGAACTTCCACCCATGGAAGTACGGAAAAGATGCAGAACGTCTCTGACCAAGAGCATCCGTGCAATCGGATCCTGAGGAAAACGTTTTCGCCGGTAAAGATCTCCGACAAAAATTATTTACCGGCGACATTAAAATTCTGGCCGCTAAATAACTTTTACCCACGAGAATTTTAATGTCACCGGTAAATAATTTTTGTCGGCGACCTTTACTGGCGAAAATATTTTTCTCGCCGGTAAAAGCCTAGTTTCTAGTAGTGAGCGTGTGACGTCTTCGTTGCGCCTCAGTTCCATAATATTTGCCCCAGTAGGTGTCGAACTTGCAAGTTCTATACTTTTCAAATACTCTCTAGAACTTGGTCAACTATTTTGTCATGTTGGCATGTATTAGATTTTAGAGTGATATATATGAGGAAAGAAAGTTAAGGAACCGAAACTTGACCGGTTTACACCTATTGAACCGGGTTCATTGTACATTTCAATCTTTTATAAAAATCAAATTGTTCGTCTAACCGGTTCACAGTCTGACTAGGTTCGACTGACGATCCGGTCCATTTCTGATAACACTGTATAATAGAATTTAGGTGGCAGAAAAGAGCAATATATTGTAATTGAAACTGTGTTTTGTTGAGACAAAAAATACATTAATCAATTAATGTATCAACCTAGTATTGATCTCAATTATTTATGAATTATAGATAGATAACTATATAGATAGATAGATATGGAGTAAAGTGGTAAATTATATTATAGGAAAAAATAAAGTAAAATTATCTTATATATATAGTTACATTGCATATAATCTAAATAGAAAATCCTTCTAATATTAACTGAAAGACTATACAAACGAATTCATAATAGTAGAAGTACATGATCTGTCTCAAATTATAGTAATAAATAAACCAAATCATTCATTATGGAAAAGAATTAATAGAAACTAATTATAACCTTATTTCTAAATAAAGTAAATAGTTGCAACTTAAAATGGTGAAAATATCTCACATTTATAGTAGTATGTCATATAATAAAAAATGAGTAAATCAATATTTTGTATTGATTTTTGCCTATTTTTCGCATATATTAATTATAACAAAATATTGCAGGTGAATAAATATATGAAATTAGGATTTACTAATTGTGCTATTATTGTGCATATCAGTAAGTTTATCCTCTTAAATTTACCAAATGTCAACACTAACAGTAAATTATCGTGTCATGCTCACAAACAGGACTATGCCACAATTTTCATTGCGTGTTAAGTTAAGTTGATTAATTTAACATTTACATGCAAGATCTTTAAGCACATATCACAGTAATAAAATAAATAGAACTATGAATTCATGTATTAAGTACTTAATAAAGATTTGACAAACTTTCAAAATCAAACAATTAGTTAGATGTCGAAAAGCTATTAAACGAAACTTTTTCAATGAAAAACTAAAGAATTAGACTTACTACCACAACTTTGTGGTATTATTGTATATGTCACGTAATGATACTTAAATGCGAATATGACCAAAAAAATATGGTTAATTACTCAAATAATTTATTCAACCTTATTTGTTTTACTTATAATTCATCGAGGAGTTTCCTGCTATATTAAGGGCACATGAAACTACCAAGACTACCCAATCGAGCCTTTTCGATGTATGAGGTGGCAAAAAAAACTATATTAAGGGCATTCTACATTCGGATGATACCGATTATAGAGACCAACTCAGAATGAATAGGCATTGCTTTAGCAAGCTCTGTGAAATGTTAGGCGAGGTTGGTGGTCTTAGGTCTACGAGACATGTCAACGTAGATGAGCAAGTAGCGATGACATTATACATACTTGCTCATTACAAGAAGAACAGGGTGATCAAGTTTGACTTTGGTAGATCAGGATCAACTGTTAGTCGTTATTTTAACAAAGTTATCTTGAGTATCCTACGGTGTCACGGTGTGCTAACCAAAAAACCTGAACCGATCACACCGGATGGGAACGATGAAAGATGGAGTTGCTTTGAGAATTGTCTGGGTGCCATCGATGGGGTTCACATTGAGCTGAGAGTCCCCCTGACTGACAGACCTAGGTATAGAAACAGAAAAGGGCAGGTTACCACCAATGTCCTAGCTGCTTGTTCCCCAGATATGCAAATCATATATGTACAACCGGGTTGGGAAGGATCAGCTGCTGATAGTCGAGTTTTGCGAGATGCTCTATCTAGATAGAACGGTCTTAGGGTCCCTCGTGGTTGTTATTATATAGTTGATGTTGGATATGCCAATTATGAGGGGGTTTTGGCCCCATATAGAGGAGTGCGTTATCATTTAAATGAATGGCGCATTGAGCATCAACCTGCAAATGCTAGAGAGTACTTCAATATGAAACATGCGAGAGCTCGGAATGTGATAGAGCGTTGTTTTGGTCTGCTTAAGATGAGATGGACCATACTAAGGAGCATGTATTATTATCCAATGGAAGTTCACAACAGAATTGTCCACGCTTGTTGCTTGCTCCAAAATTTCATCAGAAGGGAGATGGATGATCCCTTAGAGGATGATATACCTCTTGATTTTGAATCAACTCAACCTGATTCTGTGGATTTTATTAACGAGGTTCGCGCTTCAGCGGAGAGGAACATTTGGAGAGATCAGTTGGCGGAAACTATGTATAATGACTGGATTGGTAATGTAGTTAACAATCATGCTTAGATATGTATTTGTGTTTCTAGATAATGCTTTTACAAACAAGGTGTTTTTATCTTCTTCATGTCATGTAATTTTCCTTGAATTCTACGAATTACTTATGTTTGCTTATTGGAGACATTTGTATGGTTTATTATGACAATCATACGTTGTTGGTTTATATGCTTCAGATGTGATTGTACGTACATATGATGCTAAATTCTTCATTGTTTTAGTATGTCTACATCCCGACATAAATGGACTGCAGTTGAAGATGCAACCTTGGTTGCATCAATGGGTGAGTTGAACGCTCAAGGTCATTGTAATGTCGAAACAGGATTCAAGGTGGGTTTTTTACTGGAACTCGAGAAGTTGTTGCACCTTAGGCTCCCGGGGTGTGGTTTGAAGGCTAAACCACACATCGAATCTCGGTTGAAGACTTTGAAGGCACAATGGAGTATTGTGTATGATATGGTTCATGGGAGAAATACATCTGGCTTTGGTTGGGATGAGGTCAAACAATGTGTTGTTGCAGAAGAGGAAGTTTGGGCTGTGTATGTGCAAGTAAGTTGGAAAGACATTTCTGGGTTTACAATACTTGTCTAATTTGACCATAACGTATTTATGTTATATGATGTTTTAGGCACATAAGGAAGTTGCGCCGTTTAAAAACAAGAGTTTCCCGTACTTTGAGGAAATGACACGAATCTATGTCAGGGATAGAGCAACGGGGTTGCAATCTCAAACGGTGCATGAGGTGCTTGCCTCAGCCGAGAATGAACAGTCGAACTTCCCTTACGAGGACGCAGAACTGCTAGATTATGTTAACCAACCGGAGCAAGAAACCCGAGACTCTGCTTATCGTCAGTCACAAGGTAACACAGCATCAAGTCGGAAAAGAAAGAGAGTTAGCGAGGACGTGCAATATCTGTGTTCAGAGATGAACAATGTTGGAACAATGATATCAGATTCGTTAAGGGAGACAGTTGCGTTAACTGATCCAATTCAGCAACAACTACCGCTGGTGGATGCAGCGGTTCGTAGTCTTGAAGGTGTCACGATGGATGATATGTGGAAGGCTCACCATCTATTCTTAACTCGGGAGAAAAGTGTGCTGATATTTTTTGGGATGGCGCCTGCCAACCGGCTCGAGTGGTTGCGTGCAATGAAGCTGTAGATTTATCATAGTTTTATCGGATCGACATATATGTATACTTTTTATTAAGGACAAACCCACGTTTTGTATAATGTATGTGGTGACTAACAACATTTTGTATTATGTATGTGGTCATTTTTGCTAGGTTTCAAGCAAATGACTTAACACTTATTCGGAACGACTATTGTCGTACGTTCATGAAACGTTATATTGCGAATATTGTATTTATCGATATTTCTAATCATGTTAATGTTATGTAATCAATTGATTGTTTAACAAATTTTACATTCTTTATTTTTTTAAAATAAAATTAATAAATTGATCTATTTAAAAAAATTAAATAAATAAAAATTTCGTTTTTTAAATTTTAAATAAACGTTTTTATTATTTTTAAGTTTTATAATTATTTAATACAAATTATTTTTATTATATACTATACATATACAAAGAGGGGCAAATATGTCATTTTACCACATTCCATTCCTTTTCCGTATACAATTCCACCAAAGAAACAACAAATTTCCTTATTCAATTCAATTCCATTCCACCAAAGAAACAAATTCATATTCTTAACTTCTATTCCTTATTCCTTATTCCGTATTCCTTATTCCGAATTCCGTAAAAGAAACGCCCCGTAATAGAAATATATTTGAATACCCAAGGAGTGTTGACTGACTTGTTTCCGGGTCAACAAAAGGTTACGCCAATCTTCAAAGGAATGGCATTTCAAACCCTAGAAGGCTAGAACGTCAGTTCTATATATAATTACAAATATAAACATTATTTAACGTTTATGGGCAGCCAATAATAGTCTAATTTCACATGGGTATTTCTCTAAAAGAGTGCCACTCATAAACAAATGCTTACAAATGTCAGTCTGTCTTGGATTGGTTATATTGGTCGGTGTTGAGTCCAACTTGGTATTTGAAGATTTATTATTAATCTATTTTTGCTGCCTCAGAGTTACCATTCGGGTGAACGTAACACACAAGAAAAAGAAAAAAGAAGAAAAATATCCGTAGTACTAACAAATTAAAGAAAAACTATCCGATCCCGGGGGTATTATTTCGAACCTAATTATTTAACATGACACATATGTGAATTGGTGACAAACAAAAAATGTTATAAGCTTATTAGGGTTACGTATCATGTCGCACTATTTTTTCTCTTCCACAAATAAGGTGCTACACATGTATATAGTAGGTACATTATTGATATAATCATGTGCTTAACTTAAATATTCAATTTTATATATATTTTTTGGCCATCCAATAATTAATTTTGGTTCATCGAGAATTGATCTCGGGACCTCTTGCTTATAAGCAAGGGTGATACCGTTGGACCAAGTGTCCGTTGGTATATTCAATTTTATATAAAAACAAATTTTGGTTAAAATGTATATGTTACTTATAACAATGATATCTATCCCAGCTTGCATATTTAAATTGTAGGAACATGTTTAAAGTATAAAGTCTGGTTTCCTAACAAAGTCAGATATTCTCTACTATATATTTATGTTCGTAGAACATGATTAATAATTGGAGGTTCCCTTTTGTAAAAGTTGGGGACAAACAAGAACAATATTATATACGTGGCATCCGAAAGAGTGGATAGGATCAATGTATTTGGCTGCGGCTACTTAGAATGCTAACACCTGATGGTCATCTTTTGGAGTTATTTCCATTTTTCATCATCTTTTGACAACATCATGTTCTTGTTGTGTTGGAAGCTAACAATATTTATAAACTTTAAATCATACTAATTCGCACAACTATATTACATGCATAATATTTTAAATTTTGCATGGTTAGAACCTACCTTAGTAGAAACTAATACTCGTAAACATTTGATAGCATGCTTAATTTTTTTGTACGATAGTTTGATTCATAATACGTTACTTGTATTATGAATCTCGTACTCAAGAGTTCTCACGAAGAGGCCAGTTTTTTTCCAGTATATATAATAATAATAGTCGGTGACAAACTGCAAAGTTAAGAGAGAAAAAAAATAAATGATTAGTTCTCACGAAATATTTACACTTAACTTAAACGAAATATTCATATAGTAATTATTGGATTGGTTAAAAAAAAAAATTCAATTTACTTACTATAGTGATATTCTCTTCAATATTTAATAAATTAATAATACGTTTTTCCTGTCTTTGTTATTATTTTTTCTTTTAAAATAAACATGACATTAAAATATAATTATGTATAATTGGGTTAGTATAAATATATATTAAGTGAAACTTACATTTTGTTAATTTATTTTTTCATCATATATTTGTGTAAATATTATTTCATACAACTTATTAATTTTTCTGATTTCATAATTTGATTGTCAATGCAAAGTTTTTTAATATTCCTCCTAAACATTAGCGTAATTTTTCAAATAACTTAGTTGGACTCAAAACTTGCATTTCTCGTTAGGATGTAAACCCTAAACTCTTCTACAAACTTTGATATAGACTAATCAAAATTAGTTATTTTAACACTTATGATAGAGAAATTTTTGTAAAAAGCTTTTGTAAAAAGCTAACAAAAAAGTAGACTATCTAATTATTTTATCATTTTTTTAATCCAGAACTTTATGTACAATAAACACTTGGATAAATTTTAATTTTTCCGTCTTTGCTTCCTTTTGAAAAATGTGTGATATTAAATTATAGCTATGTATAATTAAATTGTACAACATTTATATTGAGGAAAATTTATATGTTGTATCATTATTATATATTCTTATTAAATACTTTAAAAATTCAATTTACCGTCAACTGTTGACAGAAATTGGACGGATGTATCTATTTGCACTTTCGTCCAAGTTGAGATAGTCCGTTTTGAATTTTTAAAGTTCGGGTAGCTCGTTGAAACCTCAGACTAAGGGATAAAGTGTTGACCCGCTATACCATATTTCAGTGATTTGTGTCACGTACTCTTGATACATGAAGTTGTTGGAAAGTTTCCTCTACATATATACATAAATATAGCTACATACTCCTCTTAACTGTTATTATTGTATAATTTTAAATCTTAAAATATAATTATTTTCAAGTTATCTCTTTAAAAACTTATATTAACTTTCATAAACTTTTTAAATTTCATTATTACTTCTATTTTAATACTTATTCTTAGTGAGATGAATTTCTGGCTTATACACGGTTTGTAACTCATCTAGAATACTACATATATAGTCAATACCAATAATGTCATGAATGGAAGGTCGGTGTAGTGTTTGACCATTTATGGTAGGGAGCAAAATGTTTGATCACTTTTGTGACTCCTCTTACACGCATGGTATGGTATCATTGGTATAGGACTAGGAGACGCGCACAAATAAAATGTTTTGAGTTGTGTCATAGTTTCTGCAAAAGATTGATAAGAAATACATATATATATTTTGGCCGTTATAGATATGTATATTTGCATCCTAGGAATTAAACTATAGTATCTGTTGACTCCTCCGATTTTTCAAATTATTATCATATGGGGAATAAATTTACCACTCAACTATATTATGCGGATACATCAATCCATTTTATCATTCCTTTGGACAGAAATTGATCATATAAGTTGTATGTGAACTAAGTTTATTCCACAAATTATAGACTAACATCCTCCTACCCATGTTGGTATATCTTAGACAAATTAAAGCCTTGAATTAGGTACGACTCAAACTTGACCTGACCATGGAAGTAGCTACGACCAATGAATTTTATGACATTTGAGGTAATAGATAGATATATAAGGTCTACATCCAATGGGAATTCAAACACTAAAGTTTTGTTAATATTAAATCTATTTTTTAGGTGTGAATTAATGAATTATTACTCCCTCCTCCTCTCCTCTCCTCTCCTCTCCTCTCATGATCACGAACCAGTCATGCGCTAAGCTCACCAACTCAACTCACCTCTCGGACGGCAGTGTCATTTCAATTAATAAAGGTCGATCAAGGGGACAGGCATATATAAAGTCGCAGCCGATTTATGTCGAGCGGCAGAATTTATGATAAAAAGAAAGCATACATTCCGTTAGTTTTGATTATATGACACATCCATAATTAGTATGTAATTATCATCTCTTTAAACACAGAGAGAAATTTGAGGAAAAAGACTCTTATATATTTTATACACATACATGCATATATACATCCTTATTAGTTGCCATTTATATATTTGTCTTCAACAGTACGTATAGTAGTGCGTTCATGGGTCTCAGTTATTATAAAATAGTTGGATCAAGGAAGTGTATATTTAAAGTTCATAATTTACACACCCTTTCATCCATCTTTTCCCAGCATGAAGTGGAGCACGAACAACATGATAGGATTTAAACCTAACAGGTCTAGTGTTGAGGTGACTAATGTTCACACGAAGATAACTTCAATTTATAATATTTTCAGAGGTGTTATTTAATTGTTAGTAATTAGGTAAATGGACCATCCCATCCCATCCCATCATATCAAAACTATATTATTTAAAGAATGGAATTAATTTATTCTATTGACAACAAAATAGAATTAGACTGATCATCCATATATATATATATTGTCCAAGAGAATAATCCTCCAATTCACATAATAACAACCGTGCATTGTACAACATACATATTTTGTAAATAATAGGACACACCGCAGGACATGCATGCAGCTTACAAAGTTTCATTTTTCCATCCAGCATTATTATTATTATCATTACTATTTTTTTTTTCTACGATGGGTTCCATATGTAGATCATTATCCTTCATAGTACGTATGTATATATATATATATATATGTTGTCCTGTCCGGATGATGTGTCCAATACGTACGTATTTCCAAGTTGAACCCCTCCCCTCCTCGGTGCAGGCACTGAAACCTCGTCATGTTGGTCTTGAAACCTGAAAATTTAAACACAGGTCTTCTTCAGTATGTGGTGTGTGGTACTACTTACTAGCAAGAGACAGACAGGCCGGTGATTCTTTGTTTCTGTCTTTTCTTTTATCATTGGTGTAGATAGAGAGATAAAAAGTAATTAACAACCCAACTCACCTCTCTATTAATAATGTATGTTCATATAGAAAGTGGCGGTGAATGGATAATTTATTCATCAGTAGTGATTATAAATCATTTTTTAATTACCAGGAAGTAGCTTTCACCGTGTTCCAACATTTGCATTAAGAAGCCAAAGTCATTGACAGGTACAGGGACGCCAGAGGAATGGACCAACATTACATTTTCACCGTACACCGTTTTCATGTCGATCGATCCTCTTGGTACTTCTGTGGGCACTCCATTGATGAACACTGTGATGGAACCTACCATATACAGGCAGCATCTTTAAACACAATCCATCCATAATTAAAGGAGATGGATCATCAGACTGAAAGGAAAGGATGATGCAAATATAATTCAGAAATTAAAGCGTTAATGAAAATTAGGGTTTCAAAAGAAAATAAAATATATAGCAGAGAAAAAGGGATTCAGACAGAAATGTCCAAAAAGGTAATGTTATGTATGGGTGACTGATGATCAGGAACAAGATCTGGTCTATGTTCTCACGCACACAAGTAGTAATGGACGGGTCTGCCGCCTCATCTCCGAAAGAAAAGGTTGGCAGCCTTAAACTCCGACATTGCTTTCCTAATGATCTGTCTTTTGTCGATTTCAGTCCTCAACTGATTATTATTCTATGAATACATACGTGTACCCATCCAATATTATCAACATTTCCACAGACTTTTGAAATCCTTATGAATTAAATAGTTATAATCACTTTACTGAACACAGTAATGAATTTAGAGAATACTGAATTTCCGAAAAAAAGTAGAATAAAATTTGGTCCACGAATATACATACTATGATGCATGGACTGACTGACTGAGTATGAAACAACTTACCAGAAGAGTAGTTCAAATAATTAGAATTATCAGATTGGCAAAATATGGAGTTGGTGTCCGATTTCGTGTATCCACAGCTCATCGGATGAGTTGTCTGAACAGGAAAGAAGTTGTCGTCGGCGACTTCATGACCGATACCTAGCTCTCCTCCATAGATTGTAGAAGAAGAGACCGCCATCATGACGTGGTAATCATTTTGGGATTCATGATGATTATGGTAACTGCTACCGGAATCTGCAGAAACTAGCGGTTGTGCATAGCCGCCACTGCAGCTAGAGCTCCCTCCAATGTTGTGAATCATTGCACTATTCATAATTAACTGCGATGATGAACTACTATTACTGTGACAGCCACCGCCGTTGGCCCCGGCCAGAGTGGCTTGCATTTGTCGCTGCCTCCGTCGAGACCTCGATCGTCTGTTCTGAAACCAGTAGAATACATTGGCATCTCCAACAGCCCCAAACTTCTCGAGCAGCTTTCGAATCCTCACTGTCTCGTCCTTTGGAGGGTTCACCATCCCACTGTTGAAGATGGATTCAAGGATGACGATTTGCTCCGGCTTAGGTGTCCACCTGGACCTGACAGGCTCAGAGTGGCTGTTGAGGTCTTGGCCGCGACCTTCCATGTCTGCGAGAAGAGTCCGGGGAAGCTGCAGCAGAAAGAAATTATATTATTTTTTCTTTCTTGATCCTGCTAAAACCTAGGCAAGGCAATAACAATATTTAAGTGGCGAGAAGAGGAAAGGAGAGGGAAGAACATAAGGTTTCTTGGACTATGCAAAAATATGTCTCAAGACCTTCATATATATAAAGGGACAGTAGAGTATTTATTATATTTACCATTTTGTCCATCATAAAGTTTGGTTTCGTGAACTACTGTTTACAGTTTGGTATATATATATATATATATTATATTTTATCATGCAAACATACATCTTATTATTTCTAGCTCTCTTTACATCAATTGGAATAGGGCCGACAATGGTGCGGTGAAAAAACCATAACTATGGTTATAACCGTTACTGTTCTATATGGTTAACAGTACCATTATGGTGTGATACGGTTATGGTGACGAATTTTCTACCTATAATGGTTATGGTTATGGTATTTGAATTATACTCATGGTTATAATCATGGTTATTATATAAATATAATAATTATTTGTTATTAATAAACTAATATATACTAAATAATGGAAATGATTGTACATACATGTAATAAATAACCATGATGTTTGTTTTATATATTTTTATTATTGGCATTATAGATTTATATATTTTTTAAAATAAAATTTTCGATCTTTTATTATATTACATGTGTGGAATAAATATGGGTATACGGGTAAAACCATGGTTAATAACCACAGTTATTTTAATGGTTATTATATTGAAAATTGTACATGTAATGATTATGGTATGTGGTTTAAAAATATGGTATGGTTATGGTATTTGTCATACCCGTACCATACTCTAACCATCGACAGCCCTAAAGTGGACCGATTTTCTTACAACCTTTAGTTTTATATATTTTAAAAGGCTACCTTGTAAAAAAAAACTAGTGCCAACTTTTTCATTATTATTTATAATTATGGATTAAAATTAGCTATAGGTGACAAACTTTCACCCAAGTTCAAAACTACACAAACCAAAACTAGCTAGCTTAACATTTTTCGAAAAAGAAAAATCCACAGCGTCTTTTCAGTGTGCGTTATTAGTTTCTTTCAAAGGTGAGGTATGAAGTTCAAAAACATGTCGCTGGCTGATCGTCATATCTGCCATGATATCTGCTATTGCATTTGCTTCTCGAAAGATATGTATGAACTTCTCTCTTTCGAACTGCATCATTAGTTTCCTGCAATCCGCAATGATGGACATTAGTTTTAGATTTGACATATTGTCATTAGAGATTACCTTATGAGCTGAGAGAGCGTTCGTTTTGAGGTGAATAGCTTTGAATCCGAGTGTCTTTGCCAGTAGTAGCCCGTCTCGGATTGCCCAACATTCCGCAGTGAGACTGTTTGAGCAGCCTAAATTCCTTGAGAATCCTACAACCAATTGACCCTTGTAGTCTCGGATGACACCTCCCACTCCTGCAAAACCTTCATTTTCCTTAGCAGCTCTATCTGTATTAATTTTAGCCCAATCTTTTTTTGGAGGAACCCAACTAATATCAATAAAGATAAACTCGTTAGTGGTCTAAGTCTCAATATAAACATTTTTATGAAACTTTGTCTGAGATAGAGATAAATTATAAACAGATGAAGAAGTGGATTTATCATTAAAAATAAGTGAGTTCCTATTTTTCCAAATGTTCCATAATACATAAGAAAAAAAAATTAACTCAACTCCTTGAGTAGTAATTTCCGATGCCTCACAACCAAACTTAATCAACTCATTTAAATGATAAGTGGTCTCTTCACATGATGGTCTAACCAACTAATAGAAAACTAGTGCCAACTTAAGTTTTGATAACCCACTTCACATAATATTAAAATTTAGAAAAATTGATTTAAATTAAGTTGGTTTCAGTAATCGGTAAACAATTCATGATTAAAGTTGAACCACAAATCAATTTGATTGAAGTGTAGATTTACCTTACTTATTTATCAGCGTGGATTAATTAATTCTAAAAGTATACAGTAATTTAAAGAAAATATATAGAGTACTTTAAATTAGTCAAACGAAACAATCTGGGAGTTTTTCATGATTAATCTATTAACATTTATAAATATATATTATTATAAATTAAGGTTATCAAATAGGTAAAAAAAACATTATGGCATTTTTTGTATAAATAGTTCAAAAAATAGTTATTTTATTTAAAAGATTTTAGGGTTAATTACATATTTTGTTGCTTATGTTTGAGATATATTACATTTTCGTTATTTATATTTTTTTAGTTATCAAATGGTTAACCGTTCATATTTTTCGTTTGTTAATCATGTGGGTAATATGTGATATTTTTCATTCCAATATCTGAATTTTTAAATGGACATTGTATCTCTTTCTTGTTCTTCTCTTTGCTCGTCCTCGTCCTCGTCCTCGCCTTTTCATTTTATTCTTATTATTCATCTTCCTAACTTCTAGACCAATTAGGTGAATTAAAAGTGTTCAAGTAATTAGGGAACTTCCTATCTATACAATTCCTCAAGTCCATATTTCGTTGTCGTAACTTAGTGATGTCTCCAAATTGTCAGTTATGTCATTGATGATATCTCAACTTCTCCATTAGATTTTCATATGCAAATTTTGAGAAACAATCTCATATTATTGACGTAAGACCTCTTCCTCAGCGTCACCTTCAATAGCATTGGTGATGGTGCTACCTTGAGTATCTCATTTTTGCTTGTGAGCTTCTTCAGAATGTGGAAGAGGTTATTAGGATAGGCTTACACCCAAGTGAGATTATGAGCGAGAGGTTATATGAAAGGGATCAACAAGGTGTTGTCTGTTCATCTGATAGTCTAATTTTATCGTAAATTCTGATAAAGATAAAATGAAAAAGGTGCGGGATAACCAAACCAACAAGTGGATGAAATCTTTTGTTGCCAGCAAGCACACTACTGAAATTCCCGCTTTTACCAACGAAATATTAATTTCCTCGGTAAAAGTTTGTCGGTAAATGTTCACTTACCGAGAAAAATTAATTTTCGTCGGTAAAAAAATATTTCACCAACAATATAAAGGTTCGTCGGCAAAATATACTTTTACCGATAAAATCCTGAAATTTCGTCGGTCAAACCTCACGTATTTGCCGACGAAATGCAATTATCGTTAGTAATTATGTCTTTATCGACGAAACTCATTATATCGTTGACAAATAAATATATCAGCTATAAATTTTACCGACCAAACTCAATTTTCGTAAGTAAATATATATCTTTACCGACGATACAGAATTTTCATCAGTAAAAATATATCTTTACTGACGATATATAATCTTCTTCGATAAATATATATTTGCCGACGATATGTAATTTTCGTCGGCAAATATAATATTTGAATTTTGAATTGTTAAAATCATTCTCGCCAAGTCGTCACGTGTCCGTAATGTTAATCTTTCTATGTCCGTTCGACATATTCACAAACTTGAACTTCCTCCTTTCCTAATTAAACTCCGTCCTCCGCCTCTTCTAGGTATGTTTCACTTTCCCACACTGGAGCTCCATCGAGTTTCCTTTCCGTCTGAAATCCGTCCAGCGACGTCACTGCGGTTACCCAGGCTTCAACCTCAACTGCAACAACCAGAGCCAAACGATCCTTACACGATCCCGAGCTCCGACGACTTCTCTGTTGACTTCTCTCTCACTTTCGTCCTTTCATCTCTCAGAACTTCACCCACCTAAACTGCTCATCCTCATGCTTTTCTCTCGTCTCGATTCTTTTTCATCGACATTCCCATCATGAAGGAGGAACAAAGCAGAGCCAACGAGAGAGCATAACAAACCGCACTCTTCTTGGTTTCGATCTGCAATTTCAGCTCGTCTGAGACATGCAGAGCAATATGAAGTGTATCGTCAATCTTGAAAAGTTGTTTGCTCGTTATAACAAGCGTCGGATTATCGACTCTTTGATCCAAAATTTACTGTTTTGTTAAAGTTCTGGAGAAATTGAACCTCGATGATTGCTCATCTTGTACTTAAACCTAGTAAGGTACTGATGAAAGGATCATTTTATTTAGTTGTGGAAACTTTTTGGAAGCTTCTAATTAATCTTTGACAGATGCTTGGAAACACACTGCACAATATATTCAATGAGCTTTGCAAAATATTGGATCTTGGGAAGCCATCTTTTACGCCGAAAAAGGGTAAAACTGGTGTCATCATGTTTGTTGGTTTACAAGGTATGAATGCTCTATTTGATATTTGTTCCAATCCCACTATAGCTTGAATTATGGACTATGGTGCATTATTATCCATGAAATTGTATACACACTCTTTATGTAGTTATATGGAATGGTTATTGAGGGCAATTATCTCGTTATGAATAATATCGGGATCCGGCAAGACCACAACATGTACCAATTAAAGCAGAACACCACCAAAGCTATAATCTCATTTTATGGAAACATTTAAAAAGGAGAATTGTGATATAACTATTGTGGATACTAGTGGTCGTCACAAACAAGAGCAAGAGAAACCGAGAGACAACTTGAAGCAGAGGAGGAGACAACTTCCACGGCATGAGAAACCTAGCCCCATGTATAGGTCTCTTTTCATTTTAAAGCTTTGTTTTGTGTATTTAAATCCATAGAAGAAGATTTGCAATCAGGATACCCTAGATAACCTTTTTATGTTGAGAGGAAAGTCTATGATTCAATTATTAGTGAATATTTTAGAGTATTGGTTAGATTATTAATTTATTACTTGTTCTGCAGTACTTAAGAATATATTGTTTTAATATCCCATGATTTACTATAAATTAAATTCTTGAAATTACTGCAAATTTAACGATGCTTGAACTATTTGTAAATTTATATATATTTTTTAAAACAGAGTTCTTCTTTTACCGACGCAATGTTCCGTCGGCATACCATGTATAACGACGAAATTGGTTTCGTTGGTAAAAACCTATTTACAGACCAAAACTATTTCGTCAGCAAAAACCTATTTACCGACACAAAAATTTTCGCCCCTAATTACATTTTACCGACGAAATATGTTTTGGCGGTAAGAAGGTTTTTACCGACGAAATAGTCATTGCCGATGAAACCAATTTCGTCGGCAAAAACATATGTTGGTGACGAAAAATATTAACTTTGTCGACAAAAATTCCTTCGGCAAATACATTGTTTTAACCGACGAAATTTTTGGTCCATATTTCGTCGGTAAACTTTCGCCGACGAGGCGTTCGCCAATGAGAGTTTTACCGACAAAATTCTATATTTACCGACGAAATTGATTTTTACCAACGAAAACATTTGAGCGGAAAAAGTGAAATTTTCAGCAGTGGCAATATGGGAATAGGATTTGTTGTCTTCACTCATGTAATGTCTATATCATAACTCTTGCCTTATCAGATGAAATAATTCGCAGTCGAAGAAGCTTTCCGTTTGTCATGCCAAGGTCTAGATCCACTCAATCGTCGTTCTAGCTATAGAATGTCCTTGACCTTGATGGAACAAGGGAAGTTGAAGTGACAAGGAGATTCGTATGATAGAAATTTATCCATCTGTTTTGAGGTATGTAAACAAATCAAAATGGCCTTCTAATTGTTATGAGAAAAATCTTATTTATAGTGCATTTACTTCATGATATCTAGTCTTGATAATTTTGAGGTTCCCATTTTCATCCTCATAATCATCGAGTTGACTTTTGCAAATATTAAATATGGCATCACGTACCAATCCTTGAAACGATAATGAGATTTCTAAATCATATTCAAACGTTACTTGCCACCATGGCTTTAAACTATTGTCAGTAATAAATTCCTATTCCCAGGGGAATTAAACAAAACTAAATTCTGCTTCCGAGCTGGAACGAGCACTCGTCGGTTGTTTCTTTGCACACAAGGATATAAGATTGTCACTCAAGAATATGTAAAAGCTTGACGAGGAACGTCTCATGCAGTAGCAACCTACTCAATCATAATAAGCATAATCATGGACATCATGGGTCGAGGCCTTGTACAATAGTAGACCATAAGGATGTAGACTAAGTACCGAAAAACTATTTAACGACATGCATGTCAGGGAATCGTGACGTATGAATTGACTAACGAGTCCAATGGAAAACAAGATGTTTGGTCTCGTCATGGTCATATAATGTAGTGCTCTTACCATTTGATGATACACTAGTGTTTCTGAGAGAGGTTCCCCGTTGTGAGCAGACAAGAGTTGTGTTAGAAGCGACTCAGGTGGATACTAGAGTTGCATCAATGACACTACAACAAAGTAAGAGTATAGCAACAGAGTAAAATCGTTGCTAGGTTGACTTTTGCCTCTGCTAATGCCACAAACCGCTACTAAGACTCGTGCCCGTATGCCCCGATGCTAAAGGTATCCGCACAGACAATATGCCGCGACTAAAGGTATGTCGTTGCTGGAATGAACAGTTGTCTTTACTTTTAGTATCAACACATTGCCAATGGTGTCCATGCGTAATTACCGTCGGGCCTCTTTTAATGCTAGAACACTGTATTACCAGCCAAATGTAATGGTCGATGCATGACGCACGTGCGACCAAAAATGCATTGTTTGTTCGTCATAGATGTTATTGTATTTCTTTAGCTACAACAAATTTCGTTGTCAAAATTGGTATATGTAACATATGCTCAAACATTGATATATATAACACTGGTTCCTACAAAGTCTCATATCCAAACAACAAAATGTACGCCCATACATCTAAGACCACATATCAGGCAATCATACAGGAGATCCAAAACACAGGACAAAGACATTGACAAAACATGTTTTAGATGTTCCACAAAATGGATGTACCCTTGTTCCACCTCCAAAGTTCCATACGCACCACCTCTATCTCCATCCAACTCAATATGCTAGTATGTGGTACATTATCTTCCGAATCTGAGACAATCATTATCTTCTCCACCCTTTTTGTTATATGAAGGTTTGAAGGAGGTAGACAACGTTCAAGCATTAGACAAGCATAAAATGATAAAAATAATTCAGTAGAGGTAGTTACCTCATCTAAGTGATTGTTCAAGATTTCTACAACAATGCGAAAGAGATATATGCCTGGGCTGCTGTAAAGGATTCCCCTTTGAAGTCTTCACCATCAACTGCAGTATATAGGTTTGAGAAAAGAGTTAGTAAATGAGGTGATTCCAAGCATATTCGTGAGAGTAACAACTTGAACAAGTTTTCTCTAAATCCAATTGTTCATCAAACCAAAACAAAAGTGTACAATTAGGATCGTCAAGTGAACAAAAAAGAGATACACGTTTGCATAAATGAAAAAAAAAAAAGATAAACAAAAATGTCTCATTACCATCAAAGCAGATATATATTATAATACAGAGAGGATTAATTGTCTGTTGTCACTGAATATTTGCAAGACTAAGGAATTCCGAGGGGAAAAACTGAACCCATATGGAATTTTGATGTTTTGATCCAGCTAATGAAGCATTAGCTAAAACCTGAAGCGCCGTTCAGATCAAGACACAATATGGAACATATCATAGAGTTTCCATCCTCAAACATTTAGACACATCAAGAGAAGAAATAATCTGGAAGCTTCATAGACAAGAAATGGCCAAATGCATAAACGAAGGACAAAGGTTGTTTGCATAGTCACCTATTTTACAATTCAGTAACAGTTGGTCAATTGAATAAACGTTGGTCAATTGAATTCATACCAGAACAAAAAATTGAGCAAATCATAGAAGGAACACAAACTGGAAACCATAGAAATGTTTAATTGCAGCAATCAAATGATACGCACTGATCGTGGTACTCGTCTTTGTCGAGGAGGAGAAAGAATTGGGAACCTTTGATCCCTCCCACAACAACTTCGATCTGCAACACAGAAAAAGAGAGAGTTTGGGCTTGATCTAAGGTAAACAACTCCTTCAACTTTTCTTCTGAGATTCACATCGAGGGACAGCGCGAATGACGTTCAAGGACGCGATGGATGACGTGGTGAGCTGACGTAATGGACAACGACGACGAGCTTTCAGCGACGACGACAACAGTGAGGACAAGGCATAGGACGAAGGCTTGTAGCAATTCTGGGTTGAGGATAACTTCTCTTTTTAGGGCTAAGGATTCTGTTCAAACTTTTGAGTTATGCTGCTAACTTTTTAGTTCAAACTTTCATTTGAAACATTCTAACTTTTGACATCAACAGTAACAACTACGACATAACGTTGCGACTGCTAATCATGCTAATGCATCAACATATTGAGACACTAAAAAGTGATTTTTGCAATTTAACTTTAATAACAAAACAGTAGTATTGAATAGTGACGACAAATACAGTATCAACTATGTCATACTTTGACATTGTTAATCATGATATTGCTTCAACATATTGAGACACTGAACAAGTCTTTTTGCAATAATGTTGTCTTCTATAACTGATTGTATATATTACTATCGGAAAAGTATTTGACACTGGAATTTTTTCAAGTTTACAAGATTGCTGCGACAAAAGTACACGCTAAACACTTGGTTTAGCGTCGGTAAATTTTTTGTAACTAAATACAGTTTCCAGTTAAAACCTTTTTACTTGGTTGCAACTAAATAACCCTTTTATTGTCAAAACCATATTGACAACACATTATTTTCGTGGTTGTTAATGCAAATTCTTATAGTGTGAGACCAAATTTATGAAGCATTTCAGTGACATACTTGGCTTGTTATAGGAGGAGACCACCAACAACCGTACATGCCTCGATCCCTAGGAAGAAGTGTAGCGGACCAAGGTTCTTCATAGCAAATGATGACGAAAGTGTGGATACAAGATCGTGTAGAGCGGACAAGTTATTCCCACAAACAATGATTTCATTTACATATAAAAATTAAAAAGAATTTGAAATGAGCCCCAAGTGTAAATGAAAATAAAAGAGTCGGCCTTGCTCATGCGGAACCCGAAGGAAAGAAGTGCAACATCAAATCGTCGTGCACTAGAGGTGCTTGCTTGAGACCATAGGTTGCCATCTTGAGACGGCATACATGATTGGGGTCCGACTGTTTGAATTTTGGAGGTTGCTTCATGTAGACTAACTCATCGAGATGACCATGAAGGAAAACCTTTTTTAATTTCAAGCTGTCAGACCGAACAACCAGAGGATAGTGCCAAGCAAAAAACTACACGAACCATTTACGATATGATATCAAAGCTGAATGTTTCATTATAGTCTAACCCGTGTTGTTGTTTGTAGCCTTGTGCAACCAACCATGCCTTGAATCATTCGATCGACCCATACGAATTCTGTTGACCTTAAACAGAATTCGTATGTGAACCGAATCCTATGTGAAGTTGCAAAACAACGCATTACACTCATTAACCATGGTTAGATTCCATCATGGATCACGAACAGGCTTAGAACCACAAGTCAGTGCCTCGATGGAGAAAGCATGGTCCGGGTTTAATAAGTGTCGAGGCTTGAAAAAGCCAGGTTTGGACCGGGTTTACATGGGGTGGCCACTGAGAGCTGGTCCAGACAAGGAAGAGGGTTGCATATCAGTTACTTGTGGCAGAAGGGTCAGGCAAGGACGAGACGAAAAGGGTTTGGCCGAACTGATGCGAGGGAGGGTGCATGTCAAGTGAGATCACCGTAGGTGAAACGAGCAAGGATGAGTCAGCAAGGGTCTAACTTCAGCAGAAGAACGGGTCACAATGAATGAGTTGGTCGGGTGAACAGGGTCTAAGTTAGCCAATGGTAGACCAGGACAGAGAACCAATGGTCGTTGATGCTAGTGAGAGTGGCATAACGAGTAACAGAGTTGCGGATGTGTCGTGTGGATCAGTTAGGGTAGGTAGTCCAACAACTAAGGGAGAGATATCCTCCAAGAATATAACGTGACGATTGATGTAGACACGGTCAGTGAGCCGATCTAAACAACCGTAGCCTTTCATATCGGTCGTGAGACCTAGAAACTCACATGAGATAGATTTGGGACCAAATTTGTGGGAAATTAAGAAAGAAACGAAGTGAAAACCCATAGACCAGCATAATGTTATAAGGAGGAAAGATACCGAATAAGTATTCAAAGGAATTTGATTAATTATATAGGTAGTTGTGAGGAGAGAGTTGACCTGAAAGGTCAAACGCATGTATGTGCATTGTTCAAATTATTTCAATTAGATGACGAATTTTACGTTCAGCGACCCCATTTTGGGAGAGTGTCTACGGATAAGCGAGATGATTAGTAATACCATTTTTGAGAGATAAGTTTTAACCTCCTGAATAACATTTTTGAGAGATAAGTCTTTCGAATGTCCGCGCCTTCCACGACCATATTGTTTGTCTCGATTTTGACGAGGAGACGACTGTGTGGTAGAGCCTAAAAAGGCTTGATCATAGTCTAATGAGGTAGATGAATGTTGGAGTAGATGTTGTTCTTGCGTCATAATCTTGTCACACAAGCCATGGTAGGATATCACTTCTGGATGATGACTAATCCCGACGACGAACACGTCATATTATAGAGATAGATCATTGAGGGTCTGCAATTCAAGGTCCTTGTTTTTTATGGCGTCTAGAGAGTCAAAATTGACTTGAGACCCGAGAGATAATCTGAGATGGATTGATTTGGCTCCTTCGAGTATGCATAGGACTAAAATTTTATAGTCGTCTCGTTGGATGATTAATGATACATCATCTATTCCGTGAGAGTATGTCAGAGTTCTTGACTTGTGCGCAAGTCATGAACCTCCTTGTGAACCAGATATGTGAGGGTATAAGTGATCCAGGTAAGATTCGTGCACCGTAATAGAGGGAGAGGGATCCGAATCCTTTTAGTGCTAAGGTTTCAAGCTAGGCGAGGGTCGGAGATTGTTGTCCCACGTGCTCGCTCTTTGTCGCAGACTAGACTACCCGGCGGTCACGTAGTGTTCAACATTTTATCAGGGAGCTCGAGTAAAAAAAATGGTCGAGTTTTACCTTAGCGGTTCTAGGCGACCGTGGTTGGTGTTACTCTTCCGTTTGGCGAGGTTATTAAGGCGAATGAGTTTCAATCGCGGGGTTTAGCGCGGTAAAATCCCTTTTATTAGGTTCTTTCTCGTGGATTGTTTTGGGCGGAGCTCTTCAAATGTTTTTCTAGCTACACTTAAGCAAGCTTTGTAATCATCTCTTGGACGCTTTTATCCCTTACGATTCTTCAATTTCTTCCCGCCACTTATGGGTTACCTTTTAGCGAGACTTTTTTCATTGATCTGGGACTACCTCTAACGAGTCTCTCGGTCATCCTAAGCTTATTTTTGTGAGCTTTTAGTGTTGGGAGAAATTCTTAAATTTCTATTTCCAACCCTTACTTGGAAAATGCACTTGTTGGGTATTAGTGTTATAAAGAATGAAGCTTGTTGCATGATCACTCTCTGAATCCATTCTTGTCATGGTTGTGATTAAGAGGGGGACTCAACCCATGCAACATTCTTGGCAACCAATATTTGCCCTTTCCTCCTCATTATTTGTATGGGTTGAGAGTTGCGATTATTCTTGTTTTGGTCTCCTGATATATTCGTGGATAAAGGTGGCCATCGTTTATCTTGGACACTCATGTTCTTTTGGACTCTTCATAATCCGTTCAAGAGAATCCTTCGTATACATCTCATAATTGTCAAGTTCTCATCGGATTAGTGGTTTACCTGTTGAAATGACGATGAATGGCAGGAAGGGTGTATCTATGAGACACTTGCATGCCCCCAATACTCGTTTTCTTTTCTCTCGTCATTTGATGTTTGACACCCTTTATGCTTTTTATTTTATCTCACCGAGATATTATCATTAAGGGGTTGTCATTTTAATGAGATTGTATGCTCCTCAGTAAAGGGTAATTACGTATTCACATGTGTTTTCACATTCAATGATTATTGGGCATAGACGTCAACCTTACCTCCAAACAAGAACCCACCAACGACATCGGGTCTAACCAGCCTTGGGTGAATATAAGTCACACGACTTGCACATGGTAAGATCCAGTTATCCCTATCCTCCAAGGCGAACGTCCCAGACTTGCCCTAAATAGGCAGAAAGGCAAGGCTTACGAAAGTTAGGACCTCTCTCCAATGAAGTGAATTCTTTATCCGAAACTTCAAAAAGGAGAGAAGTGTGCACAACTAACAGGAGTTGAACTAAATTCCCATAGAAGAAACGAGCACTCACGCTCGCCCTCACCAATCAAAGACTTAGGAAAAAAACTAATTAAGTCTCCATGACCCTCCTCTGTAGTGACGATCCTCACCTAGATTCAATCCCGCTATCAAATCTAGCAGTGATACTGAATCTTAACAGAAAGCAAAAGTTAAAGATATCAACAAACCTTGCTATGATCCCTAACATAATCTTAGGCACTAAATCTTAACGACCAGGTAATAGGAAGTCAAATATCATCCGAGATATAACTACATAATTACGCTCTTTACAGTAGGATGAAATTTTGAATTACATACATTCAAAACATAAACTCACTTAAGCATCAGAGAGGGATCCGTAAGAACAACCTCTATTGTTCCTATTTTGCAGATCAAATACCTCCCATTTCGTCCGTTCGACGAGTATGCTTGGGCAAATTTGGTACACTTCTCAACACTTCTGATGAGTTTTTCCCAACCTGAATCAACCTTGTCCCAACAATCATTTTCCTTTAATTATTTTGGTTTGAGCCTTTCTTGGAACTACAGACTTTTTGCGCTTTCATCCATTTGATACCTTTGAGTTTAATGTGTGCAAGGTGTTTCAAAAGCTCTCTCCTTCTTCATCAAATACTTTCTTTGATCATCAATGGATTTCTACACTAGAGAGTCTTATTGCACTCCCTAGGTCGGGTCTGCTTCGCCACCTTGCAACTTGTATTCTCATGCGCCCATTTCACGGATGCATGTTCGTATCGTGCCCCATTAAGTCATTCAAGTAGATTTTTTGGCCTCAAAATCTCAATTTTCAACATTTCTTACTTTGCTTTATAGCTAGGTCTTCTTTTGCTTTAGATGTGAAGCTAAATGAGTTGAGGTCAACCCAGTTCAAGTTTGCACTGACCCTAAGGGGTGTATGTAACATAGAGCGTCGTATGTACCCTGGTATAGGGCTGTAGTATGCTTAGAAGAGTGAGACGTATATTTACATTGCGGAAATTGATATTGGTGTGCAGTTTCACTACTTCTATGACGTCAATGAGATGTGTCAGTACTACCACCTCTGCCGATGAAACTGGACCACAATGCCCTCAGAATGTGGATAGGTTTTCTTATTTTGTGTGCTCTTCATGAGTGTGTGTATTCTTTGAATCTCTTCATGTGTTCCCTCCACCTATGCAACGAGCAACAAGTTATTCATTATTTTCAGATGAGGTAGCCTCGATTCAAGGAATAGTGGGTAAGGAATTTGTAGGATTGGGACACCAGTATCCAACTGGTTGACAACTATCGGTTGACCAACTCATACTACAAGCGATATTATTTCTTTCTCCAAGAAGAGTGCATTCAGTTCTACATCCTTCGTGTATCGACGTTTCCCTTACATTCAAGAAGTTATTGGTGCGGGACCGAAATTTTATCGATGTCAATTACAATAGTTACACAATTTGTTGAAATTCAAGTACTTCGATTCAGTTGATAAGACTACCGAGTTGGCCATTTAGGTAATTGGGATCCCAAATCCTACTTTTGGTCCAATTGACTGTGAAACCTTTCTAAATTATCTACTGGTTTATCTTTGTAGGTACTGTTTGACCTTTAATATGGCCACTCTTTCATTCGTAGGCGGACAAGCTTGTTTGCTGAGGAGGCTTCTTTTTGCCCTCTTCCTCCCTCGGCTAGCGGTGGGTACCCCACCTAGGGAGGTTACCAAGGAACCTAAAGTTGAGGTTCAAGGTGATACCATCCTGGGACTGTTTTTTTTTGTAAAGACTTCCAATTTAATGAATTGAGCTTCTTATTTCTCTATTCTTTTTTCACTCTTGGTTCCCTTTTGTCGTTGCCACTGTATTTGTGACTTTGATCTAAGTGGGTCGTTCTACAATGATTTTGTGAGAAATCAATTGAATCACGCATAGGTCTTAGTTGAGAAAGAAAAAAGTTTATGAGGATTGATTTATCCCATTTTATCCCCGTTATGCAAGTCTTGATGTTGTGCTTATATTGGTGGGGGATTGTAAATAGTTGATTTTGGCTATGAGTTTAGGGTTTAGGGTTTAGGGTCTAGGTCAAAATACAGTACGCGAGGTACTGAGCCGAGAAAATCGACCCTAACCCCCAAACCCTAAATCCCAAACCACAAATATTAAACCATAAACCTCAAACCCTAAAAAAAACTAAACCCTAAATCGTAAACCTTAACCTTAAACCCTAAACCCTAAACCTTAAACCTTAAACCTTAAACCCTAAGCCTTAACCTTAAACCCAAAATCCTAAACCCTAGACCCTGAAAAAAAAAAACTAAACCCTAAAGCCTAAACAAAACCTTAAACCCGTGAATCACCTTTGCACAATTGCTATCACCTCTGCCATTCACTATGTATTGTTCATACTTTATCGCCTAATTGGAGGAGGAAACCTCTACAAAGAAAAAACAAGCCACGACAATTGAAGGGGAAGGAAAGAAACTAAAGGGAGAGCTTGGAGCATTGCCGCAAGCTACACCAATAAGAAAGAAAGGGAAAAAGGGGGAAAAGTAAAGAAAAAAGAAAAGATAGAAAAAGATTCAAGGTGAGGTAGCGAGTGAAAAAAATAGAGAGAAATTTAGTGAAGAAAAATCGACCAATATCGGTCTCGGTTCCTTGTACGGTATCTAAACTCCGAACGACTTAGGTATATCCTTCTCATATTCAATATTGTATGTATATCTCCTATTGTGAATAAAGTTTGTGTTATCAATATTAGGTGTTAATAGTTATATTTCATATAAGAATCGTACTCGATTTTAAGTTCGATATAACTTTGGGGTCATTTTAGGCATTTGTGAAAGTTATGAGATTTTGTTTTAGTTAAAAAAATATTTTCAAAACTGATTTGGGTCATTCCTGAACTTTGATGAAGGTTATAACTCAGTCCTTGAACTTTTGGGTCATTATGGGATTTCACCGAATGTTATAAATCAAACGAGAAAAGTTTTGGGTCATTTCTGCAATTTTCGAAATATCTTCCTAATTCAGCTCGAATTTCAAATAATTGAATCTCGGTCCCTAAAAATTTCTGTCCCATTACTTCTTAAGGTGTCCCAAGTTAGTCCAATGTGCTTCGTATTTTCAAAATCATTCGTGTATGTCTGATACGTTTAAAATGACCCCAAAGTTAAACATTTTTTAGCACGATTAACTTTATTCTCCTCTTATTTATTTATTTTAAGTTACCTCAACAAAATTAAAAAAAAAAAAGGCTTGTATATTGTTAATTAGAAAATGTGCATGTAATCCTTTTGTCCAAGCATGATCGAAATGGGTAATTCAGTGAAAACAAATTCAAAAGAAAACTAAAGTATCGAAAGGGTGGATTATGAGCTCGCGAGCTCATAAGACATAATCAAACCCCCAAACCCGGTTCTCTAGATGTAGACCTTTGCAATCCCTAGGATGTTAACTCCATGTACCCTAGGCAAATTTTAGGATTCCGATTAGCATTTAATTAATCGATGTTGACTATTTCATTTTTCGGTCCGGTTGATGACCCCGTTTGACCGTACCCATCACTCACCAATATCCGACATTTTTCGAGCGAAACAATAATATTGTTTTCCAAAGAGGGTCGGGGAAGTCGAATCCGACGTCCGATAGGGATGGTGACTCGAAGTCGACCATGCGCATCTTTTTTTTTCCCCAAATATTGAATTTTATGCTTAGATGAGTGAAGGATGGTGACCCAAAATTGACCACACACCTCTCAAACTTTTGGCCAAGTCCTGGATTTTGTGCTGGGATAGCTAGGGGATGGTGACTCGAAGTTGACCATGCATCTCTCAGACCTTTGCCCAAGCCTTGATATTTGTGTTTGAATGGGTGGTGATGGTGACTTAAATTTTACTATTAATCTCTAAACCCTTTGCCCAAGTCTTGAGATTTCTTATATGGGGGGGGGGGGGGAGGGGGGGGGGAGGGGACAATGATTTGAAGTAACTCGGTTCTTTCTGACCTATTTGCCTCAGTTTTGTGTTAGAATTCATAGGAGTTATGATTCTTGTCAAGTTCTTCTTCATGCTTGTACTTTAGGTCTCTAGAGAGCTCATTATAAAATTAATACACAAACTATTATAATGCATTATGCATAAAATTTCTTTAAATGTTCTACATTGAAGGGGTGAGATAGTTTCACACTTTATAGGTATTCTAAGTAATTTGAATGCCATGCGACAATATCAATGATATTACATGGTACTTTCCACTCTGTTGAGATCTTTTTCCTGGACTCTAAGTTGTGAATTCGTCTCGTCTTAGTACAATATCCCTCACAATGAGACGAGTTTTGACTCAACGATTGAAGTAGCGTGTTGTGCCTAGCCTCATGCATCCCTGAGTTTCTTTTGATGCACAGTGTTTTTCATCTGCTAGGTTAAGCTTCGTTTTTCATTTAACGGCATTCGCCATATGGTTGAACTACTTAATTTTTTACTATTGATGAACTGAGAAACATAAATAAGATTTTTTGTCACATGAGGAGTATAAAGCAAGTTCTTCAGCATAAGTGATCTAGATGAAGTAGGTATAACAGAATTACTAATGTTAGAAATACGAAGAGATGTTCCATTACCTAGTAGTACTTTACCTAGCCCATAATACGGAATGGAATCAGCCGGAGGAGCATAGTTTGTGAGGTGATTGGTGGCCCCAAATTCAGGGTACCAGGTTGGCGATGACAGAGTAGGTTGAGGCAGGTGAGCTACATGAGCTTGCGGATTCCCAAAGGTTGCAGCTGGTGGTGTTGAAGCAGAAGGACCAGTAGAAGCAATACTAGAGTTGCTGGACTGGTGAACAACATAAGAAGGTATGTTGGGAACCGAGAGAATGGGGTGACTTCTAGCAAGGGTATAGGTGAGGTACTGAGGAAATGTGGAGGTAGGCATCTTGGGACTGTACTGCAGAGGTGCCTGGGGAGAAGGCGAGACTGAATACCCAGGAAGCAGCATCTGTGGTATTTGTGGTAATGACGACATGTGAGGTATGTGTGATGGGGTTGCAAGGTAAGGGGAACAGGTGTAGTGATCGGCATAGGGGGATTAGTGAAAGGTGAAGGAGCAGCATCACCTAAATCAGACCAGCTGGAAACATTGGCACTCATATTCCCTCTAGTGGGAATACCAGAAGGAGCAGTGACACCCGTAAAGTTGATGTTGAACCGATGATAACAACGGTGGACCAGATGGCCTACCTTGCCACACAGCTGACATTGCAACTTGTTGGCAGCATTGCCTCGTCCCCTACCACGACCACGACCATTGTACTGAGGCGGTGAATATTGAATCGGTGGCTGAATGAGAGATGTATGACCTTGCTGAGGACCCTGTGACCCCCAGAATGAGGGAACACATCAGAGTGTTGAGGAGCCTGTCTAAGCTTATCAACATCAACAGATAAATCATTAGACAAAATAGCTTGGTTAGTAACAACATTTGCCGAAGGAGGAATATCAAAAAGCAGGTCCCTTTGGCGAGTTTCATCATCAAGCAATACCGAACAGACATAAGCAATATCATAAGGATTGCGACTAGCATGAATAACAGCTGCAACATTATCTTATTAACCCTTAACCCCATTCAGGATAATAGAAATCTGTTGAATCTCCTCAATGGGGTGACCACAACTTTCTAGACTATCACATGTGGATTGAATTTCAGTAAGGTACTCACGCATAGGTTGATGAAGGAGTTTACGAACTTTAATACGATGAACTTTAAGACGATCATAAAGACTCATAATCCTAGTAGTGGAAGAAGAAGAAAAAAACTTATGCAACTTTTTCCAAATGGGACAAGTTGTCATGTAACCTAATAGACACCTATTCACGGACAGAGATATAGAAGCAAGGAGCCATGAGGCAAGAGAACTGTCACGCTGTATGAACTTGTTATACTGAGGATTGGGAGTATTATCTCCCGCAGCATCAACAATAAACTGAGGAACAACAAGAGTACCAAAGAGATGCGGTTCAAGGTTGAATCCCCTCACTGTAAGTAAGACCTGTTGTTTCCAAAATTGAAAATTCTCATCGCCACTAAGGAGTGGGATTTTCTTACTTGCAAAGACAGGAGAGGTGTCATCCATGATGAACCGAACAAAAAACCCAGCAGAAACAAACTAAGACCAAAGGAGCAAAGAGCTTCAGGAGGAATGAAGCAATGATAGCATATCAAGCAACATAACTAAGCACCCAACATAAGCAGACATATAGAGAAGGCGAAGATGATAATGATATTCCAGCACACATGTGCAGTATATCACCACACAAACCCAGTTGGTCACAGCTGAGGACATAAACACATTAGAATTCTGCCTCAGCAAGATGCTGAAGAGCAATAGCACAGAATCAACTGGTAAACAACACAATATAGTGAAGATGATAGTAAAGGAGGTAAAGAAACTCATTACATAGCTGATTAAGATCTGAAATTGAAACAGACGAAGCTGAGTGAAACACAGCACTGAAGCAGCTGCCACTCAAGCAAAAAGCAAAACGCAAGAACAATCAGCGAAAACGAAAAGCATACCATAATTGAAACGAGCATCTGATTCCATGTTAACAATCTTAACCTAATCTAGGTATTGAAATCAAAGACAGAATGAAGAAGAGTCGAAATACTGAAATTCATTTTATCCAATGATCAAATCTGCATGCGTCCACAGTAGAGACACATGGTATTAATAGAAACATAAAACCTCATAATTACATAATGACCCCATAATAATAATAACATAGGAGTCCCTTGACAAGGCTAATAATGAAGAGAGATCCTCATTCTTCTACTTGAGCATATATGTTAATATTATCTACGCACTGTAATTTTTTATATTTGTTTTTTGAGTAAGTATATAATTAAATTTCTCACCTAATGCATTTAATCATTTAAGTCAAATTATAGAACAAACGATGTTAGGTTAAAAAATTAAAGATATTTCTAATCAAAAAAATTACCCTAGGTAGATAATTGAATTACGACGTATATGTCGTTAATCGTGGTGACTTTGGACTTACAGAGTCCGAGTTATATTTGTTTTAGTCAAATTTTCATATCTCAACTTATGGCAGAGCGTACCGTCAATCTGTAAGTTCAAATTTAATATTTGTTTTGCATAATTTGAATCGCAATTAAAATAGCTACGTACTATACTTTTTTCAATAGATATATAATTTTATTTTTAATTAAATATCGAGTCATAAAAAAAAAAATTTGAACAAAAATTAAGGTAAAAACGTTACCATGAGTAGCATTTGTAAAAAAACGCTACCCCATGTAGCGTTTTTTTGTAAAAAAAACTTTTGCGATACCCTAATAGCGTTTATGCATAGTTTTCTAAATATGTTTTTCGGATATATACTTTTCTAAATATATTTTTTAATATGTTTACTTATTAAAATATTCCATATTTAACGTTTAGGTCCTAAGCTTGCTTACAATGTATAAATTAATAAATGGTATGCATAGTTTTCTAAATATGTTTTTCGGATATATACTTTTTTAAATATATTTTTTAATATGTTTACTTATTAAAAAATTCCATATTTAACGTTTAGGTCCTAAGCTTGCTTACAATGTATAATAAATTAATAAATGGTAAACTCAATCATAGTGAATGTTATAAATATATATTATATATTAATTATGTGAAGAGCATGCACGTTTGGTGTCTTTGTCCTCATAAGAAACATATGTTGACACTAGAATTTAGCTTTTGCCATGATTTTTGTTGAATTTGGGAATGGCTGATGATGATGTCCGTCTGATTTGACACTGCGCATGTGGGGTTTTGGTAGTGCCAAACGTTGACTAATATTTTAGCTTAAATAGAACTAGTGGCAGTGTACAAACACGATTTGTAATTAATAATTTTTAAAGTTTAAATACAACTCATGGATTCACAAGTGTCATTTTCATTTATATAATGTGAATTTAGCATATTAAATCGTCAACCAGCGTTTTTTTTTTTTTTTTTTTATAATTAAATCGTCAACCAGCGTTAATTCATACTATTCACTTATTAATGCAATAATTCACGTGATTTATGCAATTTATAGGACTCATACGAACGGTGAGATTCATAAATTTTTATATAATTTATTATACTAATTTACGATAGGTATGACTCAAACCCAACTCCATTTTCATGTGAATTGGATGGACTGTAACAAAATAATGCGTGGGTAAAATGTTCAAACCAAAACACAACGTATGACGGGTTACCCATAAGTTGTGTCCAAAATTAACACATCTAATTGAACATGTATCATCTGTCTAATACAGTATTATATACATAGCTTAGGATGGAATTAAATCGACACCTAATTTGGTAAACAGATCATATAAATTTTGAACTCATAATTCACAGTATTATATATATATAAAAAAAGGTATGGTAATACTATTTTAATAAAGTATCACAAATGTATATATGTAAACATAAGAACGATATTTATCCGTCTCTCATTCATTAGTGGTACATGAGCGGGAATGTAAGACATTATAATTATATATACTTTTATTTAGTTTTGAGAGGATAATTTTAACACTAAAGTTCTTCTGTAAGTTCATATGTGAAAATTTAACTTAAACAAATATAGTCAACATCCTATAAGTCCAAACTCAACACGGTTAACGACATTTATGATGAAATTCAATTATCTACCTACTCTATTTTTTAGATTTTTTTATTAATTGTATAATTAATTTTTTAACCTAACATCGATTGTTCTATAATTTTATCGGAATGATTAAATGCATTAGGTGAGAAATTTAATCATATACTCAAATAAAATTAAAATATATTACAGTGCGTAGATAATTTAATTACGACATGAATGTGTTAGATATAATAGAACACGAAGACGTGAAGGAGATGAATAAGAAAAACATATGACTCCATTATTGATAAACTTGTTATTTTGTACATAGAGAACTACATATATATAGTATAGAGATAACTATCTACATATATTGATTATATTTATAAAGAATCTATGTATATTGATTCTATCTATAAAGATACTCATACAATCTATCTAACTATATATATAATAAACTAAATATAAAATGATAAACTAATTAATATAGATAAATTAAAGATAAAGACTAATCCTGATTAATCTAAACTAGACTACATAATACTCTAACATTCACCCATGTTTTTTTTATCCTCAAACTTTGAAATTTGCTGAATTGGTCCCCAAATTTCCAATGCTATTTGCTTGTGTCGGATCCCAAATCCAATCTTGATCAAATCCCCAATCGAATTGAGCTCACACATCTTCATCATTGGTGAGATACTCCGCATTCAAATAAAAGTTTTTCAAGCTAAAATCCTGATGAAAAGGAAAAAAAAAACTCAGTCATGCCATCGCGGTGCCATCGTAGTCATCTCGTCGTGGTCATGCCATAAAATAAAGAAGAGGGGAATCCCGGTCATGCCATCGTGGTGCCATCTTGGTCATCTCGTCGTGGTCATGCCGTAGTAGCTAACAAACTAATCTAAAATCTGAATTCCAGCAGTCCAATTTTCTATTGAATCCATTGTAAATCATAAAAAACCTTGGTTGTGCAAACTAAATTTGATCACACATCTTCACGATACCAAATCGGGATTCCAACACAATTAATTCAGCATTGTTGAAGATGCATTGTATCAGCAAATCACAGATCAGCGGCAGGAATGATTCGGTCTTTTGAAAGAAGGCCCTGAAACCATGTTAGATATAATAGAACATGAATAGGTGAAGGAGATGAATAAGAAAAACATCTTACTCCATTATTGAGAAACTTGTTATTTTGTACATAGAGAACTACATATATATAGTATAGAGATAACTATCGATATATATTGATTCTATCTATAAAGAATCTATATATATTGATTCTATCTATAAAGATACTCATACTATCTATCTAACTATATATATAATAAACTAAATATAAAAAGATAAACTAATTAATATAGATAAACTAAATATAAAGACTAATTCTGATTAATCTAAACTAGACTATATAATACTCTAATAGAATGACGCTAACTAAGCATTGTTTTCTGACTATTGAACAAACCATATAATACGACAGATAAAACAATTATACATACGTAGATATCTTTCCCTCTCTCTATATATATGTATAATTTTTTAATATGTTGTATTATACATTTAGTACGAAAGTTAGAAAATAACGCATAGTTAGCGTCATTTATATCGTAATTAAATTATCTACGCACTGTAAATTTTTTACTTTTTTTTAGTAAGTATATAATTAAATTTCTCACCTAATGCATTTAATCATTCCAGTCAAATTATATGACAAGCGATGTTATGTTAAAAAATTAAATATATATCTAATAAAAAAAATTAGAGTAGGTAGTAATTGAATTTCATCATAAATGTAGTTAACCGTGTTGATTTTAGGACTTACAGAGTCTGAGTTATATTTTTTTAAGCCAAATTTTTATATCTGAACTTACGGCAGAGCGGACAATCAATTTGTAAGTCCAAATTTAATATTTTTTTACATAATTTGAATCGTAATTAAAATATCTACTTACTATAAATTTTTTAATAGATACATAATTTAATTTGTAATTGAACATTGAATCATCAAAATAATAATAAAAGAAAATTTGGAATAAGCACTACCCAATGATAGCGCCTATTCCAAATCAACAATATGCGCTATCTAGGTTATCGCATATTGTAAAAACGCATTGGTCACGGAAGCGCGTATACCCAAACTCTAAAATATACTTTTAAATGCTTACTTTTTTTTTTTTTTTGTACCGTGCTTACTTTTTTAAACGACTTGGTAAATATTCTTTAGTATATTATATTTTTATATAATCAA
This sequence comes from Chamaenerion angustifolium, assembly GCA_946814005.1. Classification (NCBI taxonomy): domain Eukaryota; kingdom Viridiplantae; phylum Streptophyta; class Magnoliopsida; order Myrtales; family Onagraceae; genus Chamaenerion; species Chamaenerion angustifolium. The sequence goes on from OX328272.1 coordinate 23,322,705, forward strand.
TTTTCAATTATATCATTCAAAAATTTAAAATAGGTAGATCGGAAATAAAGGCGAGAGCTCGGAAAAGTCGACTTTAACCTACAACAGGACTCTCTCTTTTCCATTTGATACCAAAATATCTGTGAAAATATTACAATATGAATACGGCTGTTTTTTAATATATATATATATATATATGCTTAAATTCAAAAGTGCATACTAACAAATGGATGAATTTATTTACCAAAAACAATGGAGGAAATTATTTTTTGCTTTGAACATTTTATGTTTTGAAATTTTGCACCCTTTAGTTTTACGGATAAAAATTAATTTATAAAATCTAGAAATTTTAGGTTTATTTAAAAGTGAAAATCAAAATTATGTGAAAAATTTAGAATTGTACTTAATATATCATACCAGAAAGGTTAAACAATTCTAGACATGTTTATATATAAAACTATATAATAAGCTGCTAATTCATATGTTTTTTCAATTTTATTATTAGTATTCATTTTATCTTTCTAATTGTTCTCTTTTACTTTGATTATTTAATCATTTAAGTTTTATTTTTTCAAACATTCCTAATAGTATATGCAAATTTTACATTTGTTGTGTTTCCCTTTTTCTTCCTTGTACTTGGAGTGTCTTTTTTCCTATTGAACTAATAATAATAGGTTGGAACCGACTTTGTGTGTCAGACGTGGTTACCTGTCGCCTGACTTTTGCTTAAGGATCTCTCTGTACGACTTTGTGTACATTCTTTTCTTTTCTCTCTCTCTCTCTCTCTCTCTCTAACTATCTGTATATCAACCGATAAGAATATATATATATATATATATACATATAAGTCATTCTTCATATTGAGTTGATCATCAAATTACAAGTGAGTCCAGTAACGCAGCGCCATCATGTTTGGTTAGTTAAGTGCTTAAAGTTTCTCCCTTTTCTCCTTGTTTGAAGATCTTCTTAAACTTTATGTTCGTATTCATGAATGAAAACACAACCCCAAAAGGCCTGAAATGGAGGAAACACACACACACATAAATATATATATATAATGTAATTGTCCATTGGAAGAAGGACTTCATGTATGTATATCATCATCATGTCTTTCTTCTTCTTTCAGCCCCACCCGCCACACAACTGCGGAATGACCATATCATACCCACCATCTACTATATATTGCCATTACACACAGTGGATGAATGAATCATCAACCTAACTAATTCAACAAAACTTGTTCGATTCCCTCCATGCACATGCAGGGAATATATAAGTTAGCTGAAGTATATGCACCAACAGGTAGCAGGAGGAATTCAATAAATGAAAAATTACCACGGAGACTGACATAATATACATTTAATGTGGCTAATTCAAAACATCTTTAGCACAGGAGGTAACATCTTTAAATATATTATAAAGTATGTTAAATTATACAACAACCATAAAGCAATAATTAGATTAAGGAATGATAGTTGATGCACGGATGAAAAACAAGTGAGAGGAGAGGACCAAGGTTGGTGGGTTTCCACTTCAGACTTTTATTTGGAGGAAAGCCATAAATGGAAATCTGCCTACCATGGCCAACAAATTACAATGATTTTGGTGAATCGGAATGATTGAAAAAAAGGATTCTGCATAACGTCTTACCTGTAGTAATATTTAGGAGAATTAAATAATAATTTTTGAAATTAAAAATTACATGAAATTATTGACTGACATGCAAATTGACGAAATAACGAAATTGCCCAAAAAATTGGATTTTGTACAAAATTACTGAGACCCGTATCAAAACGGTCTCCTTAAGGCAATTTCGCCCCGCTTACCGTAAATGGTTCGTGTAATAGGAAAATTAGGACGATTACCTCCAATGATAAAACAGTGTCGTCAAGGCGAAACAAATACAGTGTTTCCCTTAACCGAACTGAACAATACCTGAACTCGGACTTCGACGGAAATTCGAACAGAACTGGAACCTCGGATCTGACTTAACTCTTGAGCAATATACCTGTTGGTAATTTTCTGGAGTGTATGAGATATTTTTTAATTGAGAAGAACCAACCGTATTTATAGGGTTTATGGTACTCCTTGAAATAAAAATACCAACAACTATATTACAATAGGAAACACTCCATTAGAAAATATATTATTAGGAAATATTTCATTAGGAAATATATTATTAGGAAATATTTCATTAGAAAATATATTAATAATATTCTCTTGATATAAAAAGATAGTAACAATATTCCACGTATATTTTGCAATATTGTGAAGAATATTAAGAAAATATTTCCTGATATATTATATCAACAGTAATATTTCCTAATATATTATACCAACAATCATATTTCCTAATATATTACTTCCTTCCTCATTTACCATTCATAAGAAAGTTGGATCGGTTTAATCCTAAACTGACCCAGATTGAATCAGACCGGTCCAAGGGCTGAACCACAACCAACAATCCCCCACATGAATGGAGAAATGAGAGAATTCCTAGACGATCTAGACTCGGAATAGGAGTACAACGGTCGACACCTGCATAGGATAGGTAGGTGTTACCCTTTGAACCTTCCCTCGTGAAATTACATCGACTTTACTGGCTAGTCAGTAGACGCGATGTCCTTGAACTGTCTGTCGTTGGTGTAAATGATAATATAACTCACACATGTATCTTCCTAGTATTGTTCAGTTCACACATTCATGCCCGTTCTGGCAATGGGCATTGCCTGGTTCTACAAGCATTTCTAAGAATTGTGCCATCAACAATTCCTTTCGAAGCGGCCCCTCTTCTCACTTGCATAGGTGATTCATCATCTCAAGTGTTACTCCAACACTCTATATTTCGTTATCATTAAAAGCACTTGCATAACCTCATTCACTGTCGTCACTGTTTCTCATCATAGGAATGGACTCGGGGTTAAAATCCCCCACAGTGATCTAACCTCACTCTTGTGATTAGGTTGTCCCTTTGAACCCAGATCTTGGGATCTCCAGTCAACTAGGTTGGGTTTTCCTTCTCAAAAGTGTTTACTGCACGGGCTTTAGTCCCATTCCTCTCGATGATTGGCCAACTTGGCCTTTATTTAACCGTTTGGTTAACAGATCCGCTATATTATCCTTCGATTTGACATAATCAATTGTGATAATTCCTGTCGAGAGTAATTGTCTAATGGAATTATGTCTACGACGAATATGTCTAGACTTACCAATATACATATGACTTTGTGCCCTGCCAATTGCAGATTGACTATCGCAATATATGCTTATTGCAGACACTGGTCTTAGCCACCTAGGAATATCCTCAAGAAAATGGCGTAGCCATTTAGCTTCTTCAGCACATTTATCAAGTGCTATAAACTCAGCTTTCATGGTGGATCTGGCTATAAATGTTTGCTTAGAGGATTTCCACGATATGGCTGTACCCCTAGGGTAAACACGAATCCTTGATGCTGATATCCAATTAGCATCAGTATATCCTTCTATAACCGTTGGATATCTTGTATAATGCAGCCCATAACTACGAGTATATCTCAAGTACCTAAGTAATCTTCTGATTCCATCCCAATGATCAGTACTTGGATTACTCGTATATCTACTCAACACGCCAATAACGTGTGATATATCAGGTCTAGTACACGTCATCAAGTACATGACACTACCAATAACCCTAGCGTACTCAACTTGAAGGACGCTTTCTCCTGTATTTATTGAGAAATACTTATTTGGATCTATTGGAGTGCAGACCTCCTTTTTGTCATCCTTGTTGAATTTCTGTAATATCTTATTGATATAATGAGATTGACTTAGAGCAATTCCTTCTGATGTCCGATTAATTTTAATTCCAAGAATTACATCAGCAAGGTCCATGTCTTTCATGTCAAATCTCGAATTCAACATATCCTTCGTGGATTGAATCATCTTATCGTTACTTCCAACGATAAGCATGTCATCAACATAAAGACACAAAATGACATAACCTTCATTTGTATCTTTCACGTAGATGTATTTGTCACATTCATTTATTTTAAATCCTTTTTCCAGGATTACATTGTCAATTTCTGATGCCACTGTTTCGGTGCCTGTTTCAGACCGTACAGTGATTTAACAAGTTTACAGACTTTCTTTTCTTGCCCTGGCGCAACAAAACTCTCAAGTTGTTCCATGTAGATTTCTTCCTCTAAATTTCCATTTAAGAAAGCTGTTTTTACATCCATTTGATGTATTTCCAAATTTTGCAATGCCGCTATTGCGAGTATCATTCTTATGGAAGTTATTCTCGTGACCGGAGAATATGTGTCAAAATAATCAAGACCTTCTCTCTGCTTGTAACCCTTAATTTTAAGTCTAGCCTTATATTTATCAATTGATCCATATGTTTTTATTTTCCTTTTGAAAATCCACTTGTAACCTAGTGGCTTGGATCCAGGAGGAAGATCCACTAGTTCCCACGTATGATTTTGCAAGATGGACTAAATTTCACTATTGATTGCCTCTTTCCATAGAGGTCCTTCTGAAGAATTTACGGCTTCTTGAAATGTTTGAGGTTCCGCTTCAAGCATATAGGTGAAAAAATTTTGACCAAAAGATTTTTCTACCCTAACTCGTTTACTTTTCCTGGGTTCTACCTCAGGTTCTACCTCAGGTTCTACCTCAGGTTCTACCTCAGGTTCTACCTCAACATTTTCTAGGTCTAGACCATGATTTTCAATAGTCTCATAAGATCGTTTCGACGAACTTGCATTCCCCTTAGATTTAGCCGGAAATACTTCTTCAAACAAATATGCGTTTCTCGATTCCATTATCGTATCTTTATGTATATCCGAAATCTTCGAATCATGCACAAGAAACCGATAAGCATTACTATTTTGAGCATATCGATATCCTATGATGATGCTATCAATAGTTTTTGGTCCAATCCTAACCTTTTAGAAGGAGGCACCATCACTTTAGCAAGACGCCCCCACAATCGGAGGTGATTGAAAGAAGGTTTTCTACCTTTCCGCAATTCAAAAGGTGTTTTCTCTTCTTTCTTTTGGGGTACCTTATTTACAAGGTAATTGCTACTTAAAATAGCTTCCCCCACATGTTCTGAGGTAACTCAAAGCTTATCAACATTGAATTCATCATCTCTTTCAATGTTCGATTTTTCCTTTCCGCCACCCCGTTTGATTTGGGTGAATAGGGAGCGGTGACCTCATGTATGATTCCGTTTTGAGCACAAAACTCACCAAATGGAGCATCATACTCACCACCTCTATCACTACGCAACATCTTGATTTTCTTGTTAAGTTGATTTTCAACTTCTTGTTTATAAAGCATGAACTTTTCTATAGCTTCATCTTTACTCTTCAACAAGTATACATAGCAATATTTAGTACTATCATCCACAAAAGTGATAAAGTACTTATTTCCGCCTCTCGTTTGGACAAACTTTAAATCACAAACGTCGCTATGTATTAAATCAAGAGGTTTTGTATTCCTTTCAACTGAATGAAAGGATTACCTGGTTAATTTAGCCTCAACACATATTTCACACTTATGTTTGTGATCAATTTGAAGTGTATGGATGTGATTCATGTTAATTAACCTTCACAAGGTATCATAATTAACATGTCCTAATCTACCATGCCAAAGATTAGGAGACTCAATCACGTAAGCGGAAGAAACAGTTTTATTCTTGTTTTTCTTAGGCTTAATAGCCATTACATTGAGTTTAAACATCCCCCCACATTCATAACCCTTACCCACAAACATCCCAATTTTTGTGAGTATAAATTTATCCGACTCAAATACAAGACGGAAGCCATGCTTGTTGAGGAGAGATCCTGACACCAGGTTCCTGCGAATGTCTGGCACATACAACACATTCTTCAATGTCAGCTCTTTCCCGAAAGTAATCTTCAAAATGATGCTTCCTTTGCCCTTGACCTCGGATGAGGCGGAATTGCCCATGTACAAGCTCTCCCCAGAATCAATTTCTTCAAAATTGAAGAATATTCCTTTGTCCGAACAGACATACTTGGTGGCACCTCTATCAACCCACCACTCCTGGGGGTTGGAATCAGCCATGCTCACCTCAGACACCACCGCAGACAAGTTGATGTCGTCAAGGTCTTCGGTGATTTCCTGGACCATGTTGGTCTCCTTTTTCTTAGGAAACCTGCAAGCATTATATTTATGACCAGTTTTACCACAGTTATAACTGAATCCAATAAATCATTGTGGTTTGGATCCCGACTTCTTCGAGACTCCCCCTTAGGGCCCAGAATGAATCCTTTTTGCTTATTCTGCTTGCCTTTGGCAGCATGTTTGCTCTGCCCATGCTCCACCACATTTGCCTTGGCGGAGGCCATCGTGTTCATGGGGCCGATTAGAATTCCTCGCGCAGCATTCATGTACTACTCTTGCACATTGATCCTTTCGAGCAGCTCGACCATGGTCATCTCCTTCCGTTTGTGCTTCAGGTAGCCCTTGAATATATTCCACGCTGGGGGTAACTTCTCAATTATGACGTCTACTTGAAACGACTCCGCGAGTTCCATTTTTTCGGCATGGATACTCTGGAGGAGGATCTGTAGATCTATCACCTGTTTCATACATGGTTTGTTATCTACCATCTTATAGTCAAACAGACGACTAACTAGGAATTTCTTTTTCCCGGAATCCTCGGACTCATATTTTTGTTCCAAGGCATGCCACAACTCTCTAGCGGACTTTGTTTTACTATATACATCATACAATGAATCAGACAAACAGTTCATTACATAATGTCTACATAAATAATCTGAGTGATTCCAAGCTTCTAGAGCTAAGAAGAACCCTTGATTATCATCATCCTCGCTTTGAGTTGGTGGTTCTTCAGTCAGGAATCGAGCCAAGCTCAGCTTGGTTAGATAGAACTTCATATTCTCCTGCCACCTCTTGAAGTTTGAGCCGTCAAATTTCTCGGGCTTCTCAGCATGCACAAGTCCAGCCGGACGAGTCATGGTTATCCCCCAAGTTGGCGCAACGACGGGCGCGTTCGACGACGCATTAGGGACTTCAGTCCGAGCCATTGCTCCAGCACTGGCAGCCATAATTCTGAAACATAAATTGCTGAATTATTTTACCGAAAATTATTATTTCAGATTACACAAATTAATGAACCGAGTTGGTTCTTTGTCTCCTGAAATTACTAAAACACGGAAATTGCCTTAAGATTGTTAGTAATATTTAGGAGAATTAAATAATAATTTTCGAAATTAAAAATTACATGAAATTATTGAATGACATGCAAATTGACGAAATGACGAAATTTCCCGAAAAATTGGATTTTGTAGAAAATTACTTAGTCCCGTATCAAAACGGTCCCCTTAAGGCAATTTCGCCCCCCTTACCGTAAATGGTTCGTTTAAGAGGAAAATTAGGACGATTACCTCCCATGATAAAACAGTGTCGTCAAGGCGAAACAAACACGATGTTTCCCTTAACCGAACTGAACAATACCTGAACTCGGACTTCGACAGAAATTCGAAAACAACTGGAAACGTGGATCTGACTTAACTCTTGAGCAATATATCTGTTGGTAATTTTCGGGAGTGTATGAGATTTGTTTTTTAATTGAGAAGAACCAACCCTATTTATAGGGTTTATGGTACTCCTTGAAATAAAAATACCAACAACTATATTACAATAGGAAACACTCCATTAGAAAATTTATTATTAGGAAATATTTCATTAGGAAATATATTATTAGGAAATATATTATTAGGAAATATTTCATTAGGAAATATATCATTAGGAAATATATTAATAATATTCTCTTGATATAAAAAGATAGTAACAATATTCCACGTATATTTTGCAATATTGTGAAGAATATTAAGAAAATATTTCCTGATATATTATATCAACAGTAATATTTTCTAATATATTATACCAACAATCATATTTTCTAATATATTACTTCCTTCCTCATGTACCATTCATAAGAAAATTGGGTCGGTTTAATCGTAAACCGGCCCAGGTTAAATCAGACTGGTCCAAGGGTTGGGCCACAACCAACAATACCATCATATATATATGTGGTGGTGAAAGGATGATGCCGCATGTGGTACGACGCGCCCATCTCTTTCCAGGGTTCGTCATGTGAAAGATGTCTTCTTGGAAGAACGCCTGACCGCCGCATCCCGCGGATGGACTGTAGTAATTGCAAAGGAAGGGTCCCATCTCATCCCTCCAAGTTTTGACATCATCTCCAGCATCCGATTGGCCAGCAACAACCCTCCAGCAGTGTCTCCTGCGCTCCAATTGGATAAGGACAAACAGTACCATGCAAAGCCTCCGAAGCTGATTTCAATCTGTGTAAACTATCACCTTGCTTTATTTTGTCCTAACCCCATCAATCCTTTTTTTTTTCTTTTTTGTGATTCACAGGTTGGTCGAGACTTGGGTGAAGCTTTCTGGGTCAAGCTCAACATAGCAGCATAGTCCAGTTCTGGAGGGCTAGGAGGGCACCGACAAATCGATCTGCAACTGTTGCATCGACCTTCTTGAAGCGACGACAACCGGTTATACGGTAGGATCTTGTCCAACAAGTCTGTGCGAAATGTGGTAGTTTGAAATGTGCTAAAGATTGCTTGGGCTAGATTCAGATCAGTTAAAATGAATGAAGTAGATGAGACTACAATGGTCTTCAAATTTGATAACGCAAGTGACAAAGAGCATATTATGGACCTTTCTCCATGCTCAGTGCAGGGGTATTGTTTAAATCTCAGAACGTCTAGCACCAAGATGACATTAGATGAGCTGAATTTTGATAACCTAGATATCTGGATTCAGGTGCATGGACAGAGCTTGGGCGTGAGTAATGCCGAAAACGCTAGGCAGATCGGCAACAACGTGGGCTGATGTCTCCTAGTTGAATCTGAAAACTTGTTTAAACAACAGAGCTATCTGAGGATTATGATTGAGCTCAATGTGAGGGAGCCTCTGCAGGCAGGGTTCAAGTGGACTAACGATAAGGGCCATACGAAATGGGCAACCATTAAATATGAAAGGTTGTCGAATTTCTGCTATGGTTGTGGCCGTCTTGGCCATACATCTCAGCATTGTCAGGAGGAGATTATCATGGATGAACAAAATCCGGGGTGCCCCCTATACGAACCCTGGATGCAAGGGACTAGACCAACTACCAATAATCGATAGCACAATATAGGGGGTGGACAGAAGCAGGGACAACCCACCCGAGAGCCTAGTCGCAAGTCCTAGAGAGAATTGATGAATGAGTCAAGGAACGTAGAATGATAGGATAACTCCAAATCAACAATGAATCAAACAGAAGATTCCTCAGCAGAAACAGGAGGCGGGGGTAAATGCACAAACCATCAACTTTCTAGATGTAGTTCCAACCAACCACAACGGGGAGAGCCAAACCGAAAGCAACAGAGACAAGGATCACTCATCGCGGTGGATGTTTGATCTGAACAAAATACCAACTGAGGAGGACTCCAACCCCAACCCAACAGAATCGTCCCCAGTTTGTCGAGGACGGACCAGCCCAGTGACCCACTGAATGAAGCCAACTGTTATCACCGGGGCATCAACCCATCACTGGGGGAAGAACATTGGGGAATCTCTTAGGCATCGAACCATATCCCGACACAAAAGCGGCTCTCAATCAGTTTGGCTCCATCATCGCCCGAACCAGTCCTTATACGTCAACAAAAGGAAGTTGATCGCGCTGCACTGACCTTAGGACTATCGATTCATATCACCAACAACCATTGTCTAAGCCTCAACATTGAGATCACGGAGCTTCCACTCACATGCCCGGGAGAGGGGTGGCTAGAAGAACCTCTCCAGGAAGGAACGTTCGTGACGAGGGAAGCCAGTCATCGTCGACGGAACATGGAGCCGAAGTGGGGTAGATCAAATGACGAAGGGAACGAAAAGGGGAAAAGGAGGAAACGGGTGGATAGGAATGGCTGTCAAGGATAGTGAGATAGGGGCAGACAAACAGAACAAGTTTCCCGGGTAGGGATTTCCGATGCGGAAAGTCAACATGGGAAAATACATGTTAATAAGAAGGCCAGGTATTAAAGAGAAAGGAATGACAACATCAAACAGAATCAACCAGTCCAAGGGTTCTGGTGGCTGTCCCCCAACAACCACTCGGGACAAATGAGCATCATAAGCTGGAACTGTCAGGGGTTGGGGTCTCGTCTCTCAGTTCGACATCTTAAAGACCTCAAGAAAAGTTTTCAGTCGAGTATAATATTTTTAATGGATACAAAACAAGATGAAACCTTTTGCGACAGGATAAGAAGGGAAGTGGGAATGGACAAAGCGATTTATGTCAATCCAATAGGGGCGAGTGGGGGTTTGGCGCTATGGTGGACGAACGATGTAGTGGTGCAAACAATTGAAATGGGGAAAAACATCATTGATAGTAGAGTAATCATCAATTAGGGTTGGAATGAATGCCTTATCACTTGGGTCTATGGAGATCCGAACTTCATGAGAAGAAAGCGAAATTAGGAAGATCTTGGGAGGATGGGCGCAAATAGGTGCGAACCATGGCTATGCATCAGAGATTTCAATGATATATCACATCATAGAGAGAAGATCGGGGGCAGAAGAAAGGAACAAAGGAAAATTGACGGGATCAACGCACTCCAACCGGAACTTAACATTGAAGACATCGGATTTAAGGGGCTATCGTATACCTGGTCTAATAATAGGAGAGGCCGGACCGTGTTAGTGAGAGGTTGGACTGAGGTGTAACAAACAGTAGTTGGAGCGCGTCCTTCCCATCAGCTTAGTGTATCAATTAAATCGTAGTCGGGTCCGATCATTCGCCACTAATGATATGCAGAAACCATCGGAACGAAGGGGCGAGAGACAGTTTCGATTCAAAGACATGTGACTAGAGAGGCGGGAATGCTATGATATTATAAGGTGGGCATGGTCGAGAGGGGTTCGATTCGATTAACAACAGACCTTAGACAGAAACTGGATAGGTGTAAGAGCTCATTATCGGCTTGGAGCAAGAAGGAGTTCAAGCATAATGTGGTAGTGATGAAATTAGGTCAAGAAGAGGTTGATCACCATAAGTAACCAACCAAGAGGGCCGAATGAGGAGGATGAAGAGAGAGCTTTGAAATGGAGGCTTCAAGCCTTATGGAAAATGGAGGAGATCTATTGGAAACAACGGGCGATGGTGAAATGGTTGAAGGAAGGGGACAATAACACAAAATTCTTTCATCAAACAACATTAGAAAGAAGAAGGCGAAACAAGATCATCTGGCTAAGGGGGAGGGACGAAATCTGGATTGAAGGTCAGAAGGAAATTGCAAATGAGTTACACACATTCTATGCAGACCTATTCTCATCGGAAAGGGATGAGGGGGGATTGGATCGGAATGGGAGGACAGTTGTAGAGGGGTGCCGATTCAAATTGGGGTCGAACATAATCAGTTCCTAACCTCAAGAGCTTCGATAGAGAAGGTCAAGGCGGATACGTTTTAGATGGGGGGGGGGTCGAGAGCACCGAGACCAAATGGATTCTCAGGTACTTTCTACCCAAAGAACTGGACGTTCATCGGCCCAGACATCGTTACCTTCGTCAACGCCTTCCTTGAGTCAGGTATGATGCCCACTTTCCTTAACCAGACTGATATAACCCTGATCCCTAAATTACCCAACCCTACATCATCTTCTGAGTATAGTCCGATAAGCCTTTGAAATTTTGGTTATAAGATAATCTCTAAGGTTCTGGCAAATAGGCTTAAAACCTACTTGCCAGAACTGATCACCCCGTTTTAGAGCGTTTTTGTGGCAGGAAGAAGAATCCAAGACAACATACTTATTGCGCACGAGATGTTCCACTTTTTCAAGACGCGAAAGCGATCGGGAACAGGGACGGGGCGAACAGAGTGTGAACTTAAGATGGATATGCAGAAAGCATATGACAGGATTGAATGGGACTTCCTACTTAAGGTCTTGGAAAAAAGGGGGTTCTGTGCACAATGGGAAGGGTGGATAAAATCTTGCATCTCAACGGTGACCTACCAAGTGTTAGTCAACGACAAACGAACCAGAGTAATAAGGCCTACGCGGGGGCTAAGACAGGAAGACTCACTATCCCCTTACTTATTTATTTTGGTTGCTGATGTATTATCGAGAATGATGGAGAATCAGGTCGCAAATGGTCAGGTACAAGGTATCAAGCCGAAGAGTAAGTGTCCATCCATACATCACCTATTTTTCTCCGATGACTCACTCTTATTCACGAGTGGATACGTAGCAAAGGCGAGGATGCTCACAAATGTCATTGACCAATATTGTTGACACTCGGGACAGAAGGTGAATTATGCAAAATCGAGCCTCTTCTTCAATGTAGCGGCGAATACAAACTTTAAGGAGGAGGTAAAGGCTGCACTTGGGGTGCAACAGGTGCTCAACCCGGGTCTCTATCTTGGGCTCCCGTCCGTGTAGGGGAGATCAAGAAGGGACACATTGGCATCCCTAAAGGAAAGGGTCAAGGACAAAATTAATAGCTGGAGGAACTGAGTTCTTACCAATGCCGGGAAGGATGTCGTAATAAATACGGTCATTACAGCTATCCCGACTTATGTGATGATCGTCTTAAAGTTCCCAAAGGCTTGGTGTTCGGAGGTAAACACACTTATTGCTCAATTCTGGTGGGGAGCGAACAATGGGGACCGAAAGATACATTGAAAAAGATGGGATATGATGACGAAGTCCAAAAAAGCGGGAGGGTTTGGATTTAGGGAATTGCAGGTGTTCAATTCAGCCATACTTGCAACTATGGCAGCAAGGGTGATCTCGGAACCGGACAACCAATGGGTACAGGTCATGAAGGGCATTTACTTCCCTTCATCACACTTCTTCCATTGGGCTAAGGGGGGGGATAGCGTCATGGTGTTGGACCAGTATGCTACATGGGCGAGACAACCTCAAACAACATGTCGTGTGGTCGGTGGGGGATGGGCAATCAATCAATCCATTCTTGGGTCAGTGGTCTGCCCTACCGAACATACAACTACTCAGACCGAACGGAGGATCAATAGCGGACGGGACTGAGAAGGTGACAGACTAGATAGAACCACTCTCCAAGGCGTGGAGGGAATATGTGGTCAGAGAAGCGATTCACCAAGATCACGTAGCGGTAGTGCTAAATACTAACATTCCCATAACTTGTAGACCAGATGTCTTTAGGTGGCCGAGTACACCGGATGGGAGGATAACGGTAAGGTCGACATACCATTCTTTCAAGAACAGGCAACCCTCGAAGGATTCGGGTGAAGGAGCGAATGCGGGGACAGCTGCAGCAGAAGCTCTAATCCTTTGGGCGGCAATTTGGTCGGCACCGATCTGGCCAAAGGTTAGATCGTTCATGTGGAAGCTGGTATTGAACTCTATTGCGGTGAAGGCCAACCTGGTCCGAAGGGGAATCCCAACGTCCCCGCTCTACCATCTCTACTTTGAGTCCGAGAGCTGAGAACATATTATGCTCGTGTGTAGCTGGGTGCATCAGATTTGGAAAGGTATGTTGGGGCTGAATGTCGCATGTCTGCACAGGGAGCCACTGGATAACTCGCTGGGTAGCATCGCCGTCAACCGGACGAGACAACCACAGACGACTAGGAACTGCCTATACTAGGAATGATGGATCACAACAATGTTTGCTTGCTGGTTCATTTGGAAGGCAAGATGTAAGTCGGTTTTTGAGAACAAACCTCCGAACCCAATGCAAATAATGCAACAAATTAGGGAGGCAAGGGTCGAACTGGGTTCGGTTCAGCAACAGTATTCCCTTCGGCACATCATAGCGAGGCAGTAGCAGTGGGGAGCTCCGACACCAGGCACCGTCAAGATCAACTGTGACGCAGCTTCGTGCTCGAGCTCCAGGAAGGGAGGACTTGGCGTGATAGCCAGGAACAGTGACATACACATTTGCGGTAGTCGAGCCATCCAGCGTGATGCGTCTTCAAGCGAGGAGCTAGAGGCGATAGCAGTAATGGAAGGTGTGAAGCTTGCCGTCGAACATCGGTGGCAGGACATTTTGATCGGGTCAGACGCAGAGATGGTTATTAAGCACGTCAACGATGCGTTTTTTTGTGGAAATTGTACACCATAGTGGAAAACACTAAGGTATTTGCGACACTGATTGAGGGGATCAGTTGGAAGCATATACCTAGGTCGGCAAACCAATGTGCGGATTGGTTAGCCAAGCAAGCTATGTAGGGGATGTGTTCTTCGGATTGGGTCAAAAGACCCCCACCCCTCTTACATCATTACTTAGTTCAAATTGTAATTTACACAGTTCGGATTGTAACTTGTACTCAAATTTTGACCGGTATTCATCCTGAGTAAATCAGGTTTTTTCTGGCTCAAAAAAAAAAAACAAAAAAAAAAAAAAATATATATATATATATATATCGATCTACCATTTATATATTAATTTAGTTAGTATACTTAACAACTAAAATCAGTGTTATTAGAATCGGACCGACGTTCCGATCGGGAACCGGACCCCTATCTGGTTCGTTTAGATAAAAGACAGATTTTCAAATGAACAGTGTTTGAACTAACCAATTTTCGGTTCAGTTTTTGGGATATGTTTTGGTTACAGACCAATCACGAGGTGTCGTGATCCTGCGGTAAGAGAAGGAGTATTGATTGGCAAGAGAAGATGGAAGGATCGAGGGCAACGTGGTCCTGCGGGAGGGCTGTCCGGTCGCTGCCTGAGATGAAAAGGGTGGCAGAGAAGGGGAGGACCGAAGGATTGATTCTGTTGAGGATGTTACCTAAGTTACCAAAATCGCCAGAGCCGATCAAAGCTTCAATCCAGAAGTGTGATTGCCGCCACAGAGTGGATGAGAACGGTGAAAGCAGTGGAGACTGAGAGGAGGAAATAGAGGAAGGTGGCCATGAGGATGATCTCCAAGTTCCGACGGGAGAGTTCTTGTTCTTTCTTGAAATGGAGGAGAGTTCTTGTTCTTGTCCGACGGAAGATCTCTGACTTCAATTATTTTTACTTATGAACAGTGACCCGCACATTGAACCGGATTCACCTGGGTTGGACCGGACGAACCGGGAACCGACCCCCTCGCCGGTTTGAGGGTCGATCCGGTTCTAATAACACTGCTTAAAATGTTGATAAATACATTTTTTTAATACCAGTCAAGCTATATGGTTATTTTAGGCTCATTTTTAACAAATTTAATTATTTTATAGCTTATTATGAAAAAACAATCATTTTAATTATTTGTTACGCTACACAAGTATTATATTTATGATTAACCTGTCAATACAGAAAATAAATAGAGTTGTATGCAAAAGAGGATATAAGTTTGTAATTGCGTATATTTATATACTTAGTTTAGATAATATATTACTACTGAAAAAATATATTATATTAATATATGGAAAATGTATATTAGTTTGAAGATACCATATAGAGTTTTTATCAAATAAATTTAACCAAATATATAATGAAAAATTACGAATACAATATATAAGGTGTGAAAATACAGTAGATAAGTTGTGGTTGATATTAATTTGTTTTAGTCAATACATAAGTATATATTAGTTTTAAGATTTTAAAAACAGAAAAGAACAACGGGAACATAAAAAATGAATCAAATTGTTTAAAATTAAAAAAAAAGAAGCAAAATTTAACAGAATTTTTTAATGAAAATAATATGAAGTTCATAAATGATGTAACAGCTAAACCTAACATAAATAGGCTGCAAAACATATTTGTTCTAGCTAATAAAACTAATATATAGCTATTTCTTTGTTTTATATACATTTTAAACAGACAATATGACAAAATATGGAGGAGAAAATAAATGCAAAGACAATTTTTTAGGAGGTGTTTGATTGAAGTATTAATTATGTATTAGCATTAACTAATACATATATTAATTAATACAATGTTTGACTAGAAATAATGGTATATATTAACTAATACATTTGTATTGGCTAATACACAATTATAGTGTTAATCGTGTATTAACTAATACATTATCTAACCATGGTATTATTTAATGCATAGTAAAAATTTACTTAACTATCCTTAGTCTATTAACCCTACATAAAAATAGTTTATCATGTTAGTTTTGAACTTTTTCAAATTTTGTAAATTTTAATATAAAATATTTTTAAATTATTCTTTGCTCGGATTATCTAATAATAATTAACAAAAAAAACGTAATTTATTACATGAAAAGTAAAATCATATAATACTATTTATAATTTTCCATCATTAATTCTTCTCAATATGTTTTATTTTGCAAAAAAATGAATCATCAAGTCAAACAGAACAACAATTTTTATATACCATTCGAATTCATAAATAATTTATGAGCTCATTTCGACGATGATATATGACATATAGTCAATATTTAAAAACTTAATGAAGAATTTATTAAATAATATTTTACTACTTTACTTTCTAGCTCGTCTATGTGATATCTTTAAAAAATATATATTAAAAATAATATCAATCAAACTTATATAATTTGCTTTATGTTTTTTGACTCTTTATGTGCATATTTCATGACAAAAATAAACTTAAAAATTGTTATTTAACTGTTTCATCTCCATTTTTTAGTAAGTCAAATCATGATATTCCACATGTTTGTAAAACCAACGCAATGCTCTATATTATTATTATATATATATATATATATAAGTATATTTTAATACATGTGTCATTCAAACGTAATATTAACTAATACATGTATTATTTAATACGTATATTAACTAATTTGTATCAAATAATGCGCTACCATAGAGTTTACTCTTCATATAATAAATGTATTCATGATTAAATAATTCACGTTTCCGTCAACTTTTGCACATTTTTAGTTAATTTATAAATAAATTAGTTGAATATTTATATAGTGTCCTATGTTTAAATTAGTTAACTAAAATGTCCTAATAGTTTTTTTACATATTTGTCGATGAATGGACAATGATGAAAAAATCATACTTACATCAAGAATTGAACTTAGACATCCGTCATATATAGTGGTTAAGCGTTTTACCACTATACTACTAATTTCAAATACATTTGTATGCATATCAAATATACTTATTGCAGGAGTTTTCAACTTATTCTATGAAGTATCTCATTTTTATTTATTGTCACTCTCTACTATTTAAATTTAGTTCAACGTCGTTTTTTTAACTATAATTTTAATATAGTTATATATCTACTATAAAAAAATGGTTGAAAAATAAGTAATGTTCTAAATTTAGTATATATAAGCTACTGAAATACTAATTTTGATAATATTTTCCCATCCATCTCTAAAAAAATAAAATAAAATTAGTATGTACTTCATTAAATTTGAACTCTAACGGCACATACGGTGTTGAGTTTCGATTTTCACAGAGAACATAAAATTTGGTCAAAGTTGCTTTGCTAATTTTTGTCTTATTTTGGCAATTTTGGCCAAAATTGATAGGAGAATCAAAATTCAACATCGTATGTATCTACAACTATATTCATTTTACTTTTTTAGAGAAGGTTAAAACATATATATTCTCAAAATGAGTATTTCTGTAGCTTTAAACAATAAATTTAGAATAATATTTATTTTTCAACCATTTAAAAAAATATAGTAGGTACATATTTAGTTAAAAGTATAAGGAAACATACGATGTCGAGTATTTATTTTTCCATCAACCATAAAATTCTATCAAACTTACTAAAATTTTCAAAAGTTAGATCAAATTTAATCAAAAATTCTATTTACTTAGTTTGATCAAATTTTATGATCTATGGGAAAATTAAAATTTAACACCATATGTGTCGTTAAAGTTCTAATTTAATCATCTACATACCATAGTTTTTCTGATTTTTTCTAAAGATGTCTGGAAAGAAAGATATTTACAAAATGACTATTTCGGTAATCTATAAATACTAAATTTAGAATATTACTTATTTTTCAACTATTTAAATGAAATACAATAGATGCATAATTAAATTTAAACTATAATTAAACAAACATAGTGGAAAAAAAATTAGTTTCCATAAAATTAGCAAGGACAAATATGTAAAACGTTATTGGGGTATTTTAGTTTTTCAGCAAAAGTGGTATGTATAAAGTAATCGATGGTGTGCGAAAAAACATTTCCCATTAAAATACCTTTTTCTAGGACAATGCACCTCAATAGTCACTTATGTTGACACTATGTAACTAAATGGTCATTTATGTCTTTTTTATGCACCTAAAGAATCATGTAGTTTAAAAAATGTGTCTTTTTGATTAAACGTGTTATATTCTGTCACATATGTTTGACAAAAGTGATTAGATGGTCACAAAAATGACGATTTTACCATTCCCTTTTATCTTGTGTTCTATATGTCTGAAAATTGATATCAAACTCAGATTTGCGCAAATTTGGGTTTGAATCGAACCCAGGAACGCAAATCTGGGTTCGAATCGAACCTAGAAATGAAAACCTTGGTTCAAACTGAACCCAGAAGTGCATATTTGGGTTAATTTGAACATAGACTTGTGCTTGTAGGTTCGAATCGAACCCCAAAACGCAGAATTGGGTTCGATTCGAACTCAAATTTGCACAAATCCGAGTTCAAAATCAAATATCGGGTTTGAATGGAGAAAGAAGAGATTGAAGATGAAGAACATGAAGATGAACTTGATGAACATGAAAAACAATGGAAGGGTATTTTATTCATTATTTTGCATATTTGTTTTGTAATTCTTCAGTCACATTTTGAAACATAGGTAGTTGTTCAGTACAAGTTTCAACTCTTCAGTAAATGTGCGAACATAAGTGACTGTTGAGCTAATTTACCATTTTTTTTTATCTATTGACTTCCCTTTTCTGGTTTTTATTCATCGTTGTCTTCCTTTAACTCTATCCATTGTTCAAGCTCTTTCATCTCAATCACTGTTGTTGGATCACATTGTGCGGGTGTACCTCAGTTCCAAACTTCCCGAGGTGGTCCGGAAGCAGCTCCGGTGACCTGCACAGAAGGTTAGCCCATGGTGTTCCAGTTGTTTCCTTTCCGACGATCAAGTCAGTGCAGGTTCGTTGATATTGGGGGTAAGTGCTGGTAAGTGTATTGAATACTAATTGATTGCACGCATAAAGTTGGTGAGCGGTATTTATAGACTCCTAACCTCAGACCTTAGTCAGGTCAGGTCCTTACCCTGGTCAGGTGGGATGGTCTCAGGCGAGTCAAATATAGTTAAAATGACATTAATGAGCTGAATGAGAATGTGTTTTTAGATAGAGATTCCCTTATGTTAGACATGTCCCCCGTACGACCATAAATAGTCGTAATAGGTCGTAGGGAACATCGTATTGCCGGCTAGGGTACTTATTTGTTTTCAGATATCCCCTGTATCTTGTACTTTCTTGTCCCTTGTACGGTATTAGAGCAAGGGGCTTTAGATGAGAGACCGAGGGTGAGCACTAGAAGGCGTGCAGCCCAAAGGTGACAGCTTGAAGGCGTGCACCCGAAGGCGAGAAGACCAAAGGGGACAGCTAGAAGGCGCGCAGCCGAACGCGGGCAAACCAAAGGGGAGAAGTGTCAGAAGAGGTTTAGGAGTGTCGCGCCTTCAGATGGCACCTAGGGAGCCATTCCTATTAGATTTTAGAGTGATATGAGTTTTTGAGGAAATTTACAGAATGCATCATATTTTTATTTCAACTTGTCTTTAAGTTACATATAGTGCACTATATATAGTACAAAGATAACTATCTATATATATCAATACTACCTATAAAGATACTCATACTATCTGTCTAACTATATATATAATTATAAATAACAAACTAAATATAAAGAGATAAACTAACTAATATAGATAAACTAAAGGATAAATAATAATAGAAGGATAATATCTAAATTTTATAGAACTACTCTAATATTCACCCATTTTGTTTGCTCTTCTTGATCTTGATCAAACTTTGAAATATGCTGAATTGGTCCCCCAACTTCCAATGCTTCTTTGCTTGTGCGAAAAATCTCAAATTCAATCCTGATCTATTCCGCAATTGACTTGAAATCACACACCTTCCATCTTCAACTCGATCCTTCGAACCCAACACCAGCACGTGGGTAACTGCATACAGACGAACACAAAAATAACCTAAACTAAAGTAATGATGTCATGGTCATGTCTGTGGTGGCGTCTTGCTCATACATTGTGATCACGCTTTTAAGACTAAACGAAACAAGAATGAAAAAGTATGACTGACACTTGAACTTGCAGCCAAAGCTCGAATCAATCCTCAAAGACTTGCTTGTGCAAGCAACTCAATTACACACCAATCAGTCTTGAATCAACCATTTAAGAAACAAATAATTCAACATTGTTATAGAGGCATTGGATCAAAAAATCACATCTTTAATCAATATCACAACACAAGAGTTAGAGAACAGTGTGAATTCAGCAACAACATCATTAGATCCTCAACACATGAGGACGTGAAAGAGATGGAAATTAGGGTGTTGGTGATTTGGGCGTTGCCTTTTGTCGAACCTTTAAGAAGGTGGGAAATTGAACATTTACATCCAATGACTGCCCCTTTTGAAATTTGAATTTCAAAAAGCTTTCAGGGTCTTCTAGACGCTTCTCAAATCCCGAGTAGACTATTTGGCTTCCCCAAGGGCATTTTGGGGAATTCCCCCTTCTAGGCCAAGTCTAGGTAACAGTTCAGGTACCATACGGGGCCCTCTATAAATTGGTTCCCTATCTTCATTTCTTCATTTTCGCTTCCCCTATCTAATATTCCTCTTCCTTCTCTATAGCTTTTTTGGTACCTCCTAAGCCTTCTCCGACCACCTTTCTAATTCCTCTGAATGCCTTATCTTTCTCCTTAAAAATCATAACTAGGTGTTTTCCATTCTCGTCATGCCTCTTTCCCCGATGCTCCTCAATCCACTCCTATTCAATGGCTGGAAGCGATTCAGAACGAGGTGGGGCAAACATTTTCTTTTTGCTTGTGTTTTTGGATCCTAAACCAAACACCTTGTCTTGCTACAGTTTTGAGAACGCAACGGCGGAGTTAGGCACGAGCACTGCTCATTGCCCTCGGTAGTATCTTATCCCTGAGGAGTCAGACCCAGAGAAGCCTTGCCTTGTGTGTCCTCCTCGAGCAGGCGAGGAAACCATATTTTCACTTAAGATTAATGCATAACTACAATTTCCCAATTGTCCCGACCTAATGGAGATGTGCCACCATTATGGAATATCTTCTACCCAACTCTAACCTAATGCTATCCACAGTTGGGAGGGTTTACAGGTGATATGTCATCTCTAGGGATGGTCGTATTCTCTCATTATTTTTCGTAATTTTTACCGTCTCGATTTCAATCAATTCAGCATTTTCATTTTTACCAACCGATACCCTGATTTTAAAACTCGGTCTTAGGATTCGTCTCATCCCTTGGTCAGTGGGTTTCAAATTCGAAATCCCAATTTATAAAAACACATACTTTTTCTTTGAGGGTGATGTGTCTTGGTGTCATGGGGCGACGAAGGCGGGCCGAGACCCTCTCTCTTCCTTCGGGGAGTTATCCTATTTTTACATGGAGGCCCTGCCCCTTATTTATCTTGAACATCACTCTAGATATATCCAAGAACACCACCGAGTTGCTTCTGGAAGCGACTAACATATCTCTAGTGGAGCGCCACCCTTTGTCTCTCTTGCAGAACCAACTTTAGTACGCATCACTTATGCGTTTGCTCATATTCAGGATGACATGCAAAAAAGGAGAAAGGGCGAAAATGTCAAGCGTCCCCCTGAGTATTCAAAGAAGAGGATAATGAGACATTCCTCCTCCAAGAAGGAGAATAAAAAACACAGACGAAGGATACCCTCGATCCTCTCACCGTGCCTCCTGAACTTCTCAGCCCCGACACCAATGAGGTCGTCGCTACAAATGTGTGGTCCTTTTCTCTAAGTAAACCTATGAAAACCTCCTTTCCAAGAGTTTGAATAATAGTTTATTAAGAAATAGGGTCCCCCGTGCTTGCCCATGACGGCATCATGTGGACTTACACTAAACTTTATGATGGTACCACCGCTAAAAAGGTATCGGACTCCACCCCTGCTAACCTCGAAGTGGCGCCTTTAGCGCCTTCGAGACGCAAAGCACAAACCCTAGCAAGGGCATATCCTCTTACTACTATGAAGGTGCATTCTTCTATAAGGGAGGTTCTTTTGGAGGATCGATCGGAGACGCCAAAGTCCTCTCCCCTGATGCCACGTGAATAGGAGACACATTATTGCCTGTATGTCACACCGTATTTTGAACTCCAAAGGGACTTGTATATACCTGATTTTGACCCGGGGTCAACAAACAAAAAACGTTCGCGAGGAACCAAGCCGAGAGAAATCTAGATTGAAATAAATAAATAAATAAATATTATATATAGATATGAAACTGAAAAAATGAATTAAAAATAAAAATGAATTAAAAAAAATGGGGCCAATTCGTGAGGAACATGGCCACACATGACAATGTTCCTCTTTTTCCACTAATTTTTATTTTTTTATTATTTATATAAAACAAATCTGAAGCATTTTCTTTTATAAATAGAAGAGCTCACGAAGGCTACGGGGGAGGATAAAAAGGGAACAAATGGAGGGGAAAGAAATAGAAAAGTAAGGAAGAGTGAATAAAATAGGAAATGAGAGTGAATACATATTAAAAAAATTGCACGAATGACCCAAAACTTTTCTGGTTTGGTTTATAACACTCGGTAAAGTCCCCAAATGACCCGAGAGTCCAAGGATCGAGTTGTTACCTTCATCAAAATTTGGGAATGGCCTAAGTCATTTTGTTTAAAATATGTTTTTTTTTACATAATATACATATATTATCACATACATATTATATATGTATATATAATACATATATATAGTATCACATATACATAACATATATATATATATATATATATATATTATACATATATATAGTATCACATATACATAACATATGTATAATATATATATATAATATGTATGTGATAATATATGTATATGTATAATATATGTATATGTATAATATATGTATATTATGTATCTGTAAAAAACATATTTTTTAAAAAATGACTTAGGCCATTGCAAAATTTTGATGAAGGTAACAACTCGATCCTTGGACTCTCGGGTCATTTTTGGACTTTACCGAGTGTTATAAACCAAACCAGAAAAGTTTTGGGTCATTCGTGCAATTTTTAAAATATTTTTTTAAAATTAGCTCAAATTTTTTAAAATTTACATTTTTTCCCCTGAACCTTTCTGGACATCCCATCACTTCTCAAAATGTTACAAATAAGTCTAGAATAATTTTCGAGTTATTATTGGAACTTTACCAAGTATTACAAATAACTCCAGAATAGCTTAGGGTCAATTCTGTAATTGTTTTTAAAAACTATTTTCAGTTTAGTCATAATTTATTTTGAATATTACATTTTGGATTCCTAAACTTTTCTAGACATTCCATGACTTCTCAAAGTGTTACAAATAAGTCCAGAATAATATTTGGTTTATTTGAAACTTGGACATTCCATGACTTCTCAAACTGTTACAAATAAGTCCAGAATATTTGGTTTATTTGGAAATTCCCCAAGTGTTACAAATAAGTCCAGAATAGTTTAGGGTCAATTCTATCATTGTAAAAAAAGATTTCCAATTCAGCTCGAATTTGTTTTTAAAAAAAATGCATTTTGGTCCCTAAACTTTTCTAGACATCTCATGACTTGTCAAAGTGTTACAATTTGGTCCAACGTGCCTAATATCTTCAAAACATCATTTGTGTATTCTTGACACGTTTGAAATGGTCCCAAAGTTAAACCCCCGAACTCAATTTTTTGGATGCAAGCCTTTCCAAGCCCTAGGATGTTAGCACCATGCACCCTAGGCAAATTATAGGATTCCGATTAGCCTTTAATTAATCGGTTGCGACTCTTTCATTTTTCAGTCCGGTTGTTGACCCCACTCGACTGGACCCGTCGCCCGCTAAGACCCGACATTTTCAAGCGAGCGAAAATAAAATATAATTTTTCAAAACAGGTCGGGGAAAGTCGGATCCGACGTCCGAGAATTTGGCGACTCTGCTGGGGATCTCTTTTTAGAGGGTTTAGGCTTTGTCATGTTTGCTTTTCCATGTTATATTTTACCTATTTGTTTTGACCGTTTTGCTCATTCTTGCTGTTTTAAATTTTGTCTGAAAAGCAATATAAATGTAATAATTCAAAAATGATGTAAATCCTCGTTTTGCACGCACCACACTGGTTACCATTACGCGCTCGGACGTGGAGCACATTAAGAGTTTAGGGATTTTAGTAGGGGAATGCGCCTGGAGCGGTTTAGACCGCAGGCATACACCCAGAAAACTTAACTCGATGATCGGAATTGATTTGTGATTCTCTACAGGGGTGAGGTTCCGCTGGTTCAGAGGACCTAGAATTCCATCCTGTTAGAACAAAAGCTTCACATCGCGCTTAACCTTCTACTAGTTTCTTGCTTGTTCCATTTCTCGAGTTTTGTTTTGGCCTTAGATCATGACATGTATAGGATTGAGCCTTTTGTATTCCGCAAACCTCTGTAAATGTAATAGCTTAGTAGTGATATTTACTTTCTCCCACTTCATTTTAATTTTCTAAAACAAAATGTAAATTCCGTTCATTCTGTCTTGTATCCTTAGAGCGTTTTACACATCATCTTTGGTAAGGATGAAGTAGACAAACCATTTTCCTCGTACCAGCGCCATCCAACCCCCCACGGTCAAAATTGCCCGAATATGGAAAGCCATGACGAAAGAGGATGAAAAGTATGTGAACGAGAAGATTGGCGAGGTTCATGATCTCGCAAACTACAAAGTCAACTGGGCTCTCCTCGATGGTTTGTATGATTTCTGGGATGTAAAAAAGCCGTCTTTGTGATTAACGACAATGAACTTACACTTACACTCGAAGAATACCGTCAACTCGTTCAAGGGGTAGATTTGGATCGTGGTATTGTTCAACCCGAACTCCAACAAAAGGGCGAAGATAGTACTTTGGACAAACTCCTCAAAGTCACGACAAACAAAATGTCCACCGAGCTCAAGTTGAATGGGGGTCATGGCTTATCTATTGAACATTTTGTATATTGGATCGAGCGCCGAATTGTCGATAAAACAAATGCTCTAGGGGAGATGCCATGCTTTTATTTTATTTTTTTTGGGAACAGACGTATTCCCCTTTCCTACTGGTCTCATCGACTCAGCTATGACCAAAGTCATCATCCAAATAATAAAAGGCAATGGTTTCGTAACGGCGTTGCTCGCTGAAACCATTACATGGCTAAACATTTTAAAACAAAAGGAAAATGAGAACTAAAAGCAAGCTCGACCTTGCTTCAGAATTGGTTCTTAAGCCATATGAACGAATTTGGCATGAAGTTTCCCGAGGCAAACGTTTTAGGCGACAAAAGGGTCATCTCGAGAATGTTAAGACGATCATTGTTCGAAGGTGAGAAATGGAAAGCCCTCGATTAGAAAATCTATATTTCGAAAAAAACGCACAAGGACATTTTATTAACGATTAGATGGTTACCCATCCACCACTGCATGATCCTTAGGTGCAAAACGTTCGAGGGAGTTCCGCTTCTCAGCCATCGAGGATCCATGACCACCTACCCTTCCATAGTTGTTCGGCAATTCGGTGGATTCCAAGATATCCCAGTGCACGTTGATAGATCACCAAGAGCGTACAAGTGGCACAACAAAGCCGATATTGTAAACTCGCTTCAAGACTCAGTCCGACAAGTGAGTAATGATTGGTGAAACCGAATCCTACAATTCATAAATCCGACGGAAAGCTCCACAGCAAAGGAAAACAAATACCATGCGACAATGGAGTACGTTTACAAGTTCTATTCGGCATTAGCAAGTCCTCCGTTTGATCCGAAGGAGATACTCGGCGGTAGGCCCGAGCAACCACCGTCATCTTACGGGCATATCTACGCGATCATGAAAGCTAGGGTGGAAATTCAAACTATTGTTTGAGCTGATGAACACTCTAGATCCAAGAATGAGATCCAACGCTCCGTAACAAGTTACGGTGTGTACGAAATGAAGTGAGAGGTCGAGATCGTACCTTGGAGAAATGTGAAAAAAAATAGTTGAGTTGAGTGGAACCCTTAAACAATCTAGATGAAGGACAATGCAAATTAAAAGATTTTCGAAATGCATGTCTCTAACCTTCCTTCAAACTAAGGAGCAAATGGCAAATGAACTCAATGAGCTACGCTACTGTGTGAAACGTCTTAATAATTAGACTTTGATTGACCAACTTCTTTTAGAGTATTGTTGGAAAAAACCTTTGTCGTATAAGTCTTCAAAGTCTACGAATGGAATGAATGGAACATTCAAAATTTTCAAAACCAAAAATGTATGATCAATTGTGTATTTACCCTTCTTACTATGGTGTTTGAACGATTTAGGTACATTTGGCAAGAACAAGCTCGATACGCACTTGCGGTTTCGTTCAACGGGAACGAATGGAACAACAAAATCAAAGCCCTCCACCAGGTTTCCTGGAACCCATGCGACATTTGAAAACTCCAGCACCTCAAGAATACGAAGAGAGGATCATCCAGCTAGAATAGACTATAAACACCATAAATTTTGGCATGGATGACATGACCTTCCGGTTCAAGCAAATTTTGTTTTTTCTTAATGCTCAGGCAGCCACCTCGTCTTCACAAGCAACACCCCCGCCCGTTGCACCTCATCAATCTATGCCAACTACTTTGGTTTTACCCGACCAAGCTCCACCTCCCACATGTGGTCACCCCGAACAAGCTGCACTTCCCATATATGACCATCCCAACTAAGCTCCACCTCCACCTCCCATATATGGCCATCCCAACCGATCTGCAGCTCCTACATACGGCTATCCTAATCATGTTCCACTATCCTCATGAGCAATTTTTTCCTTTTCAGCATGATCGGGTTGCACCACCGATACCTGTTTACCCCAACCAGACCACACGACCTGCGTTTGGGCTCCCCAATTACTCTTATAGTCACCCCAGTCGAGACGGAACAAGACAAGTGATTGAAGCAAATTGAAGTAAAGATGAGGCCTATTCAAGGAGAAGATCAATTGAGAGACCTGGACTTCTCTGATCTAGTTCTATTTCAGGAAATCACGATGCCCGATAAATTCAAGGTGCCTGACTTTGAAAGGTTCGATGGAACAGGGCACCCGGTTGTTTACCTCAAGATATACATGGAAAAAATGACTCCATATTAGTAGTATGCCAAGTTGATGGTTTAGACCATTCAGGAAGTTTGAAAGGGGAGACACTGGTCTGGTTCGCAGGGTTAAGAACGAAGCAAGTACCAAATATGGAGGAACTGGTCAAGTTTTTCCACCGCCAATATAAGCACATTCTGGATTAACACTCCTACTCGCCTTGATCTTCGAGCTATGGAAATGGAAAAGGGACAATCTTTCAAGGACTACGTGACTCAGTGGAGGGGAAAGACCAACTACATGAACCCACCTCTCGGGCAGAATGAGGCGGTCCCAATTTTCATCAGTGCTCTCAAGGGTATATATTATACTCAAATGATCATGAGTCAATCCACTGCCGAATTTTCAAATCTCATCATGATAGGCGAATTGATCGAGCGAGGGATTTAGTCCGGAAAGATCGAAGACCCGTACAAAAGTGCAGCGAATCTTAAGAAAACTAGTGCAAAGAATTCTACCCCGACCATTGGCGCAGTCTATCTGAACCGTTACCAGGCTCCTTAGTCGACTCTGTATCAACAATACCAATAATCACTGGTGGTCCCGACGCCTCTACCTCCTTGAGCCCCACAAGGAACAACCTCATTGCCTAACACACAAGATTCTGTCAACTGATGCGAGAACCAAAAGAGATTTCGAGAGCCCCGACAATTTACCCTGCTTCCAATATCATTGGTCGAATTGTACAAGAAGGCTTTGCCTCAATGCCTCATAGGTTCTGAGGTTATGAGTCCTGAAACAAGAATTCCGTCTAATGAACCAAATTCAAAATGCGAGTTCCACATGGGAGCACCTGGACACCACTAACAATTACCCTCACCTGAAGCACCGAATCCAAGACCTTATCGATCGTATGTACCTGCTATTGAATCCCATTTCTCCACCGAATGTCAATACCAATCCACTACCCAACTACACTTTAGGCTCAATCAATGTGGTCTTCTTAGAAGAGTGACCAACCCCATTGGTTGTCCCCATGGGTCGGGAAAAGCTAAAAAAATATGTTTCGATGATCACCCTACTAATGATTGACTACGTACTGCAAGGACCAGTACCGTTCAAGTACAGGAGCAACAAAAGGGTACATTGGAGCTATAGGGGTCACACAGAAGGATCTGCGAAAAACGAAGGCATTTTCAGTATGACTCGATACAGACGTTGGTATATCCAGTCAGAAAACCCACCTAAGGAGAAGGAGGTGGAGAGAGACAAAAAGAAGAAGGTAACTGAAGAAAAAGCGAGCAATTTCATGAAGATTGTAGAAGATGCTGAGTACAAGGTCGTGGACCAGATATATTTGTTGGTTCTATTGTTGAGTTATGAACCACACCAAGATGCATTATTGAATGTTTTGAAGGAAGGCCTGGTACCAAAGGAAATTTCAACCCACTAAGTGGAGAATCTTATTGGTTCGTTTTTTGCTAGCCAAATCGCCTTCGGGGATGAAGAGTTGGGTTTTGAAGGTCAACAACATGTCAAGGCCCTCTACATCGTGTTCAAGAGCAAGGGATACATGCTCTCAAGTGTAATGATTGATAGCGGCTCAACTTTTAATGTATTCCCGTTGTCCACCCTCCAACATATGAAGATAGATTCGTCATTCATTCATCCGTCCAACCATGAGTGTTGTTTGAGATTTTGATGGCATTATAAAGGAGGTCAAATGAGACATTGAACTACCATTGGAGATTGGTCCATGCGTGTTTAGCGTATCTTTCAAAGTCTTGGACATTCCAGGGGTCTATAGTATACTTTTGGGAAGACCTTATATACACGTTGCTCGAGCAGTGCCTTCTACCCTGCATCAAAAAGTGAAATTTATCTGTGAGGATCACCTAGTTGTGATCGGTGGGGACGAAGACTACATTGTCTTTCTATGCCTTTCATCAGAATTGAGACCGAAGATGCATTGTCTTTCTATGCCTGCAATCTCATTTCTGTGATTAACGATAGGGGAGAGCCAGTACCAGACAGACCCGAGCTAATTGTGGGAAAGATCATGTTGGGCAACAAATTCATCTTAGGATGCGGTCTGGGAATCCACGGTTAGGCCATCTTACACCCAATTGCTCCGAGGAAGAACAAAGACACTTTCAGACTGGGTTTCCATCCTAATTTCAAAGATTACGAAGTCACCCGAAGGAAACGTTTAACCATTTTAAGGGCATTGCTGTTTCCTCCTCTTGCCATTTCATTTACTGGCCCACCACAAATGATCCAAACCGACCATGTTACTGCTCACGAAGGCTTATCAGGCTTATTTTCGATCGGTGCCACCATTGGAGCCCTGCTCGATGAAGCTCCATCATACCTTTTCATCTGTCCACTTGCTAGTGGGAAGAATATCACAAAATGGATGACATTACGTGATTATGCGCTTTCTCTTAGTAATAATGGGTAAGACCTTTTGAAAAATATGTATTCCGCGTATGGCATATTTCATGAGCCCAACATTTTTGGAATCAGGGAAATTTGTCGTGACAACATCAAATGAATCCCTTCTTTTGTTACTTCATCATGTTCTCAATATTATATATCCTTATACTTGCTTCTGCCATTAATCTCTGTTCTCTTCTGCTTCTTTCTATAAGAACAATACCTCTAGAGAACATAAAGGGAACCATGATTCAATCTCGTACAAGGACACCCTTGCCGTATCTGACTCTATACATTACGGAGAAGGATTCGGTGGGGAGGATGTCACGAAATAAATTGAAGAAAGTTGGGATAGGTATGAGAGCGACAAGCTCCTAACAACATAAGTCAGTGAGGTAATAAACACGGGAATTGAAGAGTACCAGGAGATTTGCTAAAAGAACTCAGATGATGGATTTGGTAAAAGAGTACCAGGAGATTTTCGCCTGGCCTTATGCTGACATGCCAGACCTTCATTCGTCAATCGTGGAGCACGTTCCGACCCAAGAGACAACACCTGAGGAGACCAAGCCCCGACCTAATCCTTAAGATTAAGGAAGATATCATCAAGCAAATCGATGTTGGATTCTTTGAAGTGTGCAACTATTTTGAATGGGTAGGAAATATTGTTCTGATACACAAGAAGGACGGTCGCGTCCGCGTGTGTGTTGACTATCGACATTTTAACAAAGCCAATCCGAAGTATAATTTCCCTCTTCCTCATATTGATATGTTGCTTGACAACACAGAACGTCATACAATGTTCTCGTTCATGGATAGTTTTTCAGGGTACAACCAGATCAAGATGTCTGAGGCAGATAAGTCAAAAACCGCATTTGTCACTATGTGGGGCACATTTTGTTACAGAGTTATGCATTTTGGTTTAAAAAACGCAGCGGCAACCTACCAGAGGGCGATGGTGACACTATTCCATAACATGATGCACAAACAGATTGAGGTGTACGTAGATGATATGATCGCAAAGTCTCAAGAAGGTAAAGATCAGTTGATCAATTTACGCATGCTATTGGAAAGGCTCAATAAGTACAGTTGCGTTTAAACCCGACCATATGCACTTTTGGAACCACATCACGCAAGTTATTGGGCTTCATAGTTAGCGAGAATAGAATTGAGGTAGACCCTGACAAAGTCAAAGCAATACAAGAGTTACCCCCACCATCGACCGTCAAGGACGTCCGAAGCCTATTAGGCCGTTTGAATTACATTGCGCGTTTCATCTCAAATATGACAATCAAGTGTCAACCTTTATTTCATCTTTTATGTAAGAACACTCAGATTATCTGGGATGAAGAATGCCAGAACGCCTTAGAGTCCATAAAAATAACCTGATGAGCCCACCAGTCTTAGTGCCGCCAACTCCAAGACGACCGCTCATTATGTATATAACAGTGCACCAAGACACGTTCGGGTGCATGTTTGGACAACTCGATGTGTCTGGAAAGAATGAACATGCCATATACTACGTGAGCAAGAAGTTTACGGAAGGTGAAACAAAGTATCAAGATATGGAGAGGATATGTTGCGCACTAGTGTGGGTAATGCAGCGACTTCTCCAGTATAAGTTGTACTACACCATACGTCTGTATTCGAAGATGGATCCCGTTAAATACCTCTTAGAGAATCCAGCATGGACAAAAAATATCGCCAAGTGGCAGGTTCAACTATTTGAGTATGACATATAATTCGTGCCTCAAATTTCGGTCAAGTGGCAAGCAATCGCCGATCATTTATCGAAATTTCTCATATATGACGATCACTTGATCAACTCAGAATTCCCAAATGGGGAGATCATGCAAGTAGAAGAAGAAGGGATGTCGAAGGAAAATTTGAGGATGTACTTCGACGGAGCTGTAAATTCAGTCAGAAGGGGTAACGGGGCAATCCTCATCTCACCAAAGAGGCAACACTTTCCAGTGGCAGCCAAGGTCACCTTCCACTGCATCACCAACATCACAGAATACGAGGCATGTGTTCTCGGCATGTGTGCCGCAAAAGATATCGAAGTAAAGAAACTAGAAGTGTTCGAAGATTCCATGTTATTCATCGTCCAAACGAGAGGGGAATGGAAAACGAGGGATTCCAAACTCCAGCCATACGACGAGCACCTTGAGGATTTAGCTGCAGAATTTGAAGACATCACTTTCACTCATATGCCAATAAATAAGAACCAATTTGCAGACGCATTCACACCGCTTGCATGAATGAGTAAAATTTCGTCGAGAAACCAGGTACTTCCACTGGAGATTAAGATCAAAGAGGTTCTAGCCTGTTATTGCACAATTGAAGAGTTAGATGGTCAGCAGTGGTTCACTGAGATAAAAAGATACATGGAGTCTGGAGAGTTCCGAGAAGGTGCCACAAGAAATAACAAGAAGGTCATACGAAGGATGACTTCCAATTATTTTCTTAGTGGCCCAACCTTATAGAAAAGATCATTTGATGATACCCTTTTGAGATGCATGAATACCAAAAAAGCTGAGCGCCTAATGGAAAATATTCACGAAGACTGTTGTGGCCCACACATGGGCGGGCGAATGCTATCAAAAAAGAAAATGAGACTTGGATACTTTTGGTCCACCATGACGTCTGATTGTGCGAGACACGTACAACATTGTCACCTCTGTAAAGTGTACACAGACCAATTCCACGAGCCACCACACGAGCTCTATCACATGACTTCCCCATGGCCTTTCTTAGTGCGGGGCCACGATGTAATCGGTTTGATCTCTCTAAAGGCGTCCAATGGTCATCAATTCATATTGGTGGCGATCGATTATTTCACCAAGTGGGTAGAGGCTATCACCCTGGCGTCAGTAACGAAAAAGGTGGTCAAGCATTTCATTAGGCAGGATGTCATCCCGCGTTATGGGGTGCCAGAGTCAATCATCACAGATAATGGCAAAAATCTTAATATAAATTGGTTGATGGGTTGTGTGACCAATTTAGTATCAAGCATAGAAATTCGTCTCCATATCGCCCACAAATGAATGGAGCAGTGAAAGTAGTAAATAAGAAGATCATAGATAAAATGACAGTCAATTATAAGGAATGTCACGACAAGCTGCCTTGGACACTCATGGCATAAATGACATCAATACGGACATCAATAGGGTCAACCCATTCTCCCTTGCTTACGGGTCCGAAGTAGTGCGACCAATTGAAGTAGAAATCCCGCCAGCAAGGATCCTCACTGAGGCAGAGATGGACGAGTCAGAATGGGCATAATGCAGATACAAGTAATTAAAACTCATTAGATGAAAGGAGACTCGTCGTGCTGTGCCACAGGCAATTGTACCAGCAACGCATGACCCGTGCATTTAACAGGAAGATACGTGCAAGAAAATTACAACCAGGTGATCTAGTCCTCAGAAAAATCATTCGAGTCAATCCATACTCTCGGGGTAAGTTCGTGCCTAAATATGAAGGGTATTATGTCGTTAAAGAGGTTTTCAATGGAGGAGCCATGATCATTCTCGACGATCAGGACCTGTGGATATCCAGGTTAAATTCACGATCAGAAGTTATTGTTTTCTCGAGTCAGCTTGTACAAGAGTGCCTCAACTTTCGGAAGTTGGGCATCTAGGTGTTCAACCTCCGCAAGTCATCCTCAACGACCAGGACCTGGGGATATCCAACTTCTGGGAGTCACAAGTTGATGAGCGTTTAGGCGCCCATTCTCCTCAAATCATTGTCAACAATCGGGACTTCTAGATGTCCAACTTCTGAAAGTTGAACGATAATGTTTGTCTACTATGTAAATAATGAATCGAGAGGAGCCAAAATCAGTTGTTTGTCTTTAAACACACAATCATGAGATCAATTCCATGAGTGTGTGTTCAAAGAGTGGCAACTGTAAACACCTGATTTTGGCCTGGGTCAACAAACAAAAAACGTACGCGAGGAACTGAGCCAAGAGAAATTGAGATTGAAAAATATATATATATTATAGAAGAATAACGAAGAGTGAAAAAAATAGAAAGTGAGAGTGAAAACAATACTGGTAATTATCAGTCTGGGTTTCTCGTACGTTATTTAAACTCCGAATGATTTAGGTATATCTCTCTCGTATTTAATATTGTATTTTTATTTCATAATGTTATTGAAATTTATTTTATAAAAAAAAAGGGAGTTTATCTACATATATTATATATTTATGTATAGTATTCTTGTTAATATATATATATATATAGAGAGAGATATAGTATATATGTAATACTATATCTATATGTAGAGTTTCTTAAAACGGTAGGCACTGTGCCAAATTTTTTTGAAAAAGTAAGTATACTAAAAAAATATTTAGCAAAATGTATATAAGCGGTTTTGGATGTAGGAGTTTTGTTTTGGATTTAGAAGTGGGATTGCATAGCCCAAGGTGGTCAAGGTTTGCACAACAATGGAAGTCATAAGAAGCAATAATATGCACCAATATATATATATATATATATACTTCAGAACGTCCCTACTCGAGAAAATATAATAATAAATAGCTTTACAAACAAATGCTTATTATCTCACTTCCTAGTACCAATATAGGAAACCGTATTTTCAGTGTAAGACCAGTCATCATGAACAACCATGCACAATTTATTACTTGTGGACTGTTTTTCCTTTTCTTCATTTATTGCATTTATTTTAATTAAATATAAATTTAAAGTGTAGTCCTTCACGGTTAAATTTTAGAAATTACTTTATTCTTTTACTTTTCTTCATATATGACTTACTTTAACATAAGAACAACCCACTCTATTTTTTTATCTTTTAAAAAATAAATATAATAGCATGGGTAGGTAGTTAAAGCATGACCTTGACCACCTCGGGCTCTGCAAACCTTGACCACCTTGGGCTTTGCAATCCCAATTTCCAATCCAAAACAAAACCCTATCTGCACTTATCATTTAACTATTTTACCTTACTGAAAATATAATAATAATAAAATAAAAAACGTAAAAAAAAAACACCACTAGGGGTGACGTTTTTCATAAAAACGCTACCCCTAGTAGCGTTTGTTGAAAAACGCTCATCAAAGTAGCGCACGTTGTAAAAACCGCTACCCCCAGTAGCACTTATATACATTTTGCTAAATATTTTTTCAGTATACTTACTTTTTCAAATTTTTTTGGCATAATGCCTACTTTTTTAATAAACTTCTATATCTATAATATATATATTATGTATCTATGATACTATATATGTGATATTATGTCTGTATGTATAATATATATATACATATATATATATATTATGTATATGTGATATTATATGTATATGTATATGTATATGTATATGTCAAAAGCATGTTTTAAAGAAAAGTGACTTAGGTCATTCCCATATTTTGATGAAGGTTACAACTCTGTGCTTGGACTCTTGGGTCATTTTGGAATTTACCGAGTGTTATAAACCAAACTAGAAAATTTTGTGTCATTTGTGCAATTTTTGAAATACTTTTTTAAAAGGGAAAAGTATGAAAAATATGTAAGATGTTTGCCTAAAGTGGTAATCGATGTAATTTGTTTTGGGCCGCGGGTATTTGATGTACAATGTTTCATTCTGTTGGTTTTTGAAGAAACGTTAGTTTTTCTGTTAA
Source organism: Chamaenerion angustifolium (assembly GCA_946814005.1). Classification (NCBI taxonomy): domain Eukaryota; kingdom Viridiplantae; phylum Streptophyta; class Magnoliopsida; order Myrtales; family Onagraceae; genus Chamaenerion; species Chamaenerion angustifolium. Next base: position 23,358,018 of record OX328272.1, read on the forward strand.
TTTATCCGTTAAAAGTTGACACGTGCTGCTCACGTGATATATAATTTGAATGTTCGAAGAACAAAAAACGAAAATACTAAAAATACCCTCTATATATTTTCCCTTCTTTATACTTTGCCAACCGAACCGTCTCCCTCCCAAAAACTGAACCGGTCCCTCTTCCCAAAAACCCCATCACCTCCCTTTTACTTGCACCACTTCAGTTCTCCCCCCGAAGAACTGCTCCTCCCATCAGCTCCCGAAGAACTCCCCCAAACCCTAAATTGTTGTTGCTGCGAAGACAATAATCAAAGTTGTTGCTGCTGATTTTAAGTTCTTCTTGCTGCGGAAATGAAGAAGTTGCTGCAATTTCTTCAATTTATGTTTGAAACAGAATCGGCACTCCCTTCGGCCCGACGCGACGCGACTGCTCTATTTGTTGCGATCCCTTCGGCGAATCGAGGATACTCTTCATAGATAACTTCCTCATGTTCAATAATGCTGTATAAATGTCGAAAGTCACCCTCCAAATTGTGTCGTGCATGAAATTTTCGAAAATTTGCAAAGTTGAGGAAAACGAATGTTGTTGAAAGGTTAATTAGTTACGTTAGGATTGTATATAAAGATGATATGTTTACTTATAGAGATGTTTATGTGTGTGTTGTTTGTGTAATTACCGAATTGCAGAATGTCAAGTTCAAGTGAGGATAAGTGGTTTCTGCAAATCCACTACGATAGTAATTGGGTGGACGGTGTTTACAAGGGAAAGGTTTGTTTGACGGACTTGACTGACCATTTGTTTTGGTACTGCAACGTCGCTGTTCTCCTGGAGTATTACAGTTTGAAGAGGGATGGTGTCCTAACGTATGTGCCACCGAATGGAGATCCGAAACATGACATCGAAGTGGTATGTAGCGATGAAGATATTGCACTAATTAAGGATAAACAACAAGGTGTACGGGAGGTATTTGTATGTGCTTCCACCATTTGATGAGGAAGCATGTCTTGAAGATCCGTGGTTGGGAGAACTGCGGAACAACACAGTGTTGAAGAAAATTGCAAATCAAAGAAGGATGGCATCCACAAGGATAGCCGAACTGAACAAACAGCGTTTGAGCGAGAAAGCGAAAGGAAAAGCACCCATGGTCGAGACTAGTGCTTCCGAAGAGATGTCTTCCGACTCCGAGGGCATTTCTGACCCAAATTGGAAAGTGAAAAAGGGTGAAGAGGAGGATGACAACGATGATGATGATGATGAAGTTTCACCCAAACACCTCAAGCCGAAGGTGATATACCCGACTTAGTTGGTGCGATGGAAGGTGAGCGGGGCGATACTGCGGCAGGTATTGGGGTGAACATTATTGTTGACATATTGAACCATGAGCATGACTGTCCGAGCGACACCTTGAGGACTCCCCCAGATTCAGACGTGGAAGACGACGTGACAAGCAGACATAGGACAAGAGTTATTGATGAAGAGGTGAATGCGGAGTTCGGTCAACCCACCAAAAAATGTTGGAGACGACGGACGAACACCTTGGAGAAGAAACTGAATGCTTCAATGGGGGAGAAAGACTGAATATAATAGGTGAAGAAGTCAGGGTCATCTTTGTCTTTTCACACACAAAAAACGTCACGTGCAAGGCATGGATGCTGTTAACGGAATTTTTTACCGGACACAAACTGAATTCATCAATAACCTACACCACCAAACATACTACATCAAAAACATACAATGAGACGCATTTACCACCGAGGGCAAACATGTTACATCTTTTTTCATACTTTTCCCTTTTTAAAATCAACTCGGAATTTTTAAAATTTACATTTTGTTCCCTCAACCTTTCTGGATATCCCATAACTTCTCAAAATATTACAAATAAGTCCAGAATAGTTTAGGGTCAATTTTGTATTTTTTTTTTATTCAGTTTAGTTATAATTTTTTTGAAAATTACATTTTTGATTCCTAAACTTTTCTGGACATTCCATGACTTCTTAAAGTATTACAAATAAGTCTAGAATAATTTTTGGGTTATTTGGAACTTCATAAAGTGTTACATATTATCAAAAATGGTGAAACATTATGCGATGATGATGATGAAGTGTCGCAAAAGTGAGGGAAAAGGGACGGGCAGCGAAACAAAACACCTCAAGCCGAATGTGATATACCCGACTTAGTTGGTGCGATGGAAGGTGAGTGGGGCGATACTGCGGCAGGTATTGGGGTGAACATTGATGTTGACATGTTTAACCTTGAGCATGACTGTCCGAGCGACACCTTGAGGACTCCCCCATATTCAGACGTGGAAGACGATGTGACAAGCAGACATAGGACAAGAGTTATTGATGAAGAGGTGAATGCGGAGTTCGGTGAACCCACCAAAAAATATTGGAGACGACGGACGAACACCTTGGAGAAGAAACTAAATGCTTCAGTGGGGGAGAAAGACTGAATATAATAGGTGAAGAAGTCAGGGTCATCTTTGTCTTTTCACACACACAAAAAGTCACGTGCAAGGCATGGATGCTGTTAACATAATTTTTTAACGGACACATATGTAATTCATTAAAAACCTACACCACCAAACATACTACATGAAAAACAAACAATGGGCCGCATTTACCACCAATGGCAAATATGTTACATCTTTTTCATACTTTCCCCTTTTTAAAATCAACTCGAAATTTTTTAAATTTACATTTTGTTCCCTGAACCTTTCTGGGTATCCTATAACTTCTCAAAATGTTACAAATAAGTCCAGAATAGTTTATGGTCAATTTTTTATTTTAAAAAAAAAAATTCAGTTTAGTTAACAAAAATTTAAAATTACATTTTTGATTCCTAAACTTTTCTGGACATTCCATGACTTCTTAAAGTGTTACAAATAAGTCTAGAATAATTTTTTGGTTATTTAGAACTTCATAAAGTGTTACATATTATCAAAAATGGTGAAACATTATGCTTCTAGCAAGTTTTGAACCCTAGACCTCTTACATACTAGCTACAAGTTTTACCAATATACTAGTAATTACAATTATTTTCTTATATACTTCAAATATAGTTATTGAAGCAACTCTCATATTATTGTATTAAACATCTCATGTGTATTTATTGATTCTCTTTAGTAATTAACATTTGTTCAACGTTATTTGTTTAATTATATTTTTAATTTAATTATGTATCTACTAATCAGTTTTTTTTAAAATGATTGAAAAATAAGTAATTTTCTAAATTTAGTATTTATAGACTACCATAATACTCAGTTTGAAAATAGTTTTTAAACCATCTCTAAAAAAATCAGAAAGACTATAATATGTAGATAATTAAATTAGAACTCTAACACATATGTAGACCTCAATATTCCCATCAACCATAAAAGTTGGTCAAATTTATAAATATTGTCAAAAATTACCAACACTACTTTTATCAAATTTTATAATCCATAAGAAAATTGAAACTTAACACCATATATGTCGTTAGAGTTCTGATTGAATTATCTAATTACTATAATCTTTATGATTTTTTTTTTGAGATGGTTGAAAAAAGTATTTTCAAAATGAATATTATGGTAGTCTATAAATACTAAATTTAGAAAATTATTTATTTTTCAACCATTTTAAAAAATTAATCAGTAGATACATAATTAAATTAAAACTATAATTAAACAAACAACGTTGAACAAATGTTAATTACTAAAGAGTATCAATAAATAAACATGATGTGTTTAATACAATAATATTAGAGTTGCTTCAATAAGTATATTTGAAGTATATAAGAAATCAATTGGAATTACTAGTATAGTGGTAAAACGTTTAGTTTGTATGTAATTGGTCTAGGGTTCAAAACTCACTAGAATCATAATTTTTCACCATTTTGATAATATGGGGTCAATTTAGTAACTACGAATATATGAGATCGATTTGATGATTAATTTCCTTAAATTAGTAAGGAAAAATATGTAAAAATTTATTAGGGAATTTTAGTCCTTCAACAAAAGTGGTCTGTATAAAATAGTCTATGGTCTGCAAATAGAATCTCCTTTTCAAATTCAGCTTGAATTTTAAAAAATTGCATTTTGGTCTTTAGATTTTTCTAGACATCTCATGACTTGTCAAAGTGTTATAATTTGGTCCAACGTGTTTAATATCTTTAAAAAATCATTCATGTATTTTTGACACGTTTGAAATGGTCCCAAAGTTAAACCACATTTTTTCAAGCACGATTAACTTTATCCTCTCTTGTATATTTATTTGAAATTAACTTGTAAATAAAAATGTTTGTACATGATTTATTTCAATTAAATAAAAATGCATGTTATCTTTTTAGCCAAGCATGATCAAATTGGACAATTCAGGTAAATCGGTAGAAAATAATTTCAAAAGCAAACTAAAGTACTGAAAGAGCGTATTATGGGCTCGCGAGCCCTTAAGATGTAATCAAACCCCCGAACTCAATTCACCGGATGCAGACCTTTCCAATCCCTAAGATGTTAGCACCATGCACGCTAGGCAAATTTTAGGATTCTTATTAGCCTTTAAGTAATCGGTGGCGACTCTTTCATTTTTCGGTCCGGTTGTTGACCTCACTCGATTGGACCCGTCGCTCGCCAAGACCTTACATTCTCGAGCGAGCGAAAATAAAATATAATTTTTCAAAAGGGTCTCGGAAGGCCAGATTCGACGTCCGACAGGACTTATACGAGAAAGGGAACAACGCGTAAATGTACCAACAATGTGAGTCTTTTTCGCGGCTCAAAGGGGTTCCCCTGAGGAGGGGGGGAACTCTGTCATGAATCCTAATTTGGGGGAAGAGGCCTTGGGGGGTTAAGTTAGGTAGGGACTCTCTCGTTTTTCCCGGGTATTTACTTTGCCTTTCACTTCCCAAATGATCGTTTGCAGCATGGGCGTATTCACTGGTTTTGTTCCGGTGTTTTTTCCGACTGGCAGCTGGGGTGAACCACCTCCATCACTTCCAACCACGTTGGCCGAAGTTTGCAGAGTGGGGAGGCCCTCAAGCATGGAGTTGGAATGCTCATGTCCGTCTGGTTGATGATTTTCGGGCCACCAACTCCAACTATAAGAAGTTTTACATCTTTTACAAGGGGGGGGGGGTGCCCTGGAAATTGTTTACCCCGGACAAGGATTTTCCTCCTTCCTTCGAAGAGCTGTCAGGGAGTGATCGGAACGCCATCGACGACCTCTATCGGTTGCATCGATCGTCCCCATTCAAGTCCATTCGCTCGGTGGCGAAAACTACCGAGAACTTCCTCGAGATGGTAGGCATTCATCAAGCCACGCCAATCTTTGAGGATTGGGTATCTTTCTAACATTTTTCTTGTTTTATCGCTTGTAGGCAAGGTCGTAAGCAAGAGCCAAAAACTGATAGGTCTCTTTGATGACCAGGGATCGGCGGGGTTGTCCTCCGACCAGGCATTATTGAACTCTCCTCCTCCCCCCTCTAGGCGTTCATCCAAGAGGAAGTCTGAGGAGGTGCTTCCCTCGGCCACTGCTGACCCTCTCCAACCAGGTATGTTGCCTCGCCATTTGTAGATTTAACATTTTCATACTTTGCAGTATTTTGTTTTTTGACATTTCGTCTTGTTGTTTTGCAGAGGAGTCCTCGGCTGACGTGGCCCGTGATCCTCCTCCTCCTCCCTCCAAGAAGGTCAGGAGTGAGGAATGCCCAAAAGTCGACCAGCATCCTCCTCCTCCCCCTCCTAAGGGCCTTTTTGACAACAAGGGGAAGGGTCTGGACGTGGTGCCTCCTGCTCCTTCTCCCCAGGGCCCTTCTGCCACCAAGGAGAAGGTTTTGGCCTTAGCGCCTCCCGCTCCTACTGTGCCCACGGTTCCCCTTAAGGAGTCTGGGACCCAAAAGAAGGGGCCCGACGCTTCCAGCTCTTCAAGGGCTCCTGCGGAGGAGTATTGCTCCCTGGCGAGCTTGTTCCAGCCACTTAAGGCTGCGAACTCTCGGGAACCTTGGGTCCCTTGCGGGGACCTTACGAAGAAGGGGTACCCTCCCAGAAGAGCCTCCGGGGTAGCCCGGATATGTGTATGCGGCTTCTGGACGGGATAATTCCCCCTACGGACCGCTCGATTGTTCCCACAGAGCTTCATCAGATCGAGGGGATCCTTCGGTCCCACTTTGAACGAGTATCTCTGGTAGGATCTCGTTTCTTATTTCGTTTTGTCTTTTTCTTTGTCGTTCCCTTTTCGTTTGTTGTCCTGACAAATTTCATTCTATCTTTGTTGCCAGTTCGTTCGGGAAGAAGTGATTCTTGGCCGTGTCTTCGGGGAGCTTGCCGACAAGCATTTCAACATGCTTGTCGAGCTGGAGCAGTACCGAAGTACGGGGGTCACTCCTAGGCAATTGGGGACCATCAAGACGACTGCTGATGCGGCGATCGCCTTGGTGGACGACGCGCGGGAGGAGTACTTCAGGAAGGAGCAGCGCCTCCTTGCTGATGTCAAGAAGAGGGAGGCTGCCGCTGCCGCTGTTCTTCATGACTTTGACGCCCTTCACCTGTGTTTAGATCAGGGGGAGATCGTCCAAGTTCGCCTAGAGGCTGAGCTAAAGGAAGCTCAAGCGCAAGGGGCAGAATCGGAAGCTCGCAGGGTCGCTGCCGAGGCGCAAAGGGCCGCTGCTGACGCCCAGAGGGAAGCTGCGGAGGCCCAGAGGGCAGATTCGGAGGCCCAGAGGGCTGCTGCCGAAGCCAGGGGGATCGCCCTGGAGGAGGAGAGGGATCGGCTAGCTGCACAGTTGAAAGTTGTCCCTTCGCCCCAGAGCGTAGTCGAGGCATTCAAGGCCTCCGAGGATTTTGAAGACTGCGCTCTGAAGGTGATGAAGTCGGTAATTGCCGATTTCCTCCAAGTCCTGGTGGATGATGTCCAGGCGGTCGATCCCAACTTTCCCATTGGGGAAGTTGAGTCTTTGAAGGTCTTCCTCCGAAGTCGCACCCTTCAGCCTACCACTGTTGCTGAAGAGGTTGTTCTAGCTGCGACTGAAGAGGTTGCCCCTGAAGGCGAGCCAAGCCTTCCTGCCCCCGAAGGCGAGCAAAGCATCCCTGCCCCTGAAGGAGAGCAAAGCGCCTCTGCCCCCGAGGATCCCAAAGCCTGAAGTCTCCACCTCCTTTATCGACAATATTTGCCCTTTAGATAACTGCTTTTCTTTGTAATTTTTGTTTTCTTTGTAATTATTTGTTTGATTTAAGACTTGGGTTTTCCTATATGCCTTTATATTCTTGAGCCTTTAATCGACTTCGAACATATTTGGCTATCCAATATCTTAATCATAATTACTCTTGACTTTTCTTACTGTAATGTCCTCGACTCTTAAAGCCTTAGATTAAGCATAAGTCTATACGAACTTTCTAAGGATAATACTTCTGACACTTAAAAGCATAAACTTCTAAGTCCAAAGAGATATTACCTTCTTTGAAGTTTAAACCTTTGAGGTGTTGGCATAATAACAGGGAATTTGTTGATTTCAGGCTTTATCATCCATAGTGATCGCCTAAAATTTCTTTGGCCTGACTTTGGCGTCAGGGCTTTTATTTTGCCTAACCTTTTGCTAGGTCTTTTGGCCTGACTTTGGCTTCAGGGCTTTTGTTTTGCCTAACTTTTTGCTAGGTCTTTTGGCCTAACTTTGGCGTCAGGGCTTTTGGGCTAGTCTTGTTACTAGGGTTTTTGGCCTGACTTTGGCGTCAGGGCTTTTGGCCTAATTTTGTTGTTAGGGCTTTTGGCCTGACTTTGGCGTCAGGGCTTTTGGCCTGACTTTGTTGTTAGGGCTTTTGGCCTATCTTTGGCGATAGGGCTTTTGGCCTAGCCTTGTTACTAGGGCTTTTCGCCTATCTTTGGCGATAGGGCTTTTGGTCTATCTTTGGCGATGGGGCTTTTGCCTTCGACTTGCTTCATGTGGACACGCTTTATGAAGGAATGGCTTTCTTTTATTGACATAACAGTTTTGATTATAGGCTATGCATAAAATCTTCTTAAATGCTCAGAATTAAATGGACGGGGTAACCTCTCGCCTTCGGTGGTTTCCAAATAGTAGGATCCTAGTGAGGCGATCTCTATTGCTTTGTACGGCCCTTCCCATTTGGCTGAAAGTTTATTTTTACTGTCCAGCCTTGTGAATTCATTCCTTCTCATAACCATCTCCCCCACGAAAAATTGGCGAGCGCTGACTTTTCTGTTGAAATATCGAGCGGTCGCCAAGCGCATCTTTGCTTGTGTCTTTTCCGAGAGCCATCTCTTTTCCTCTGCTAAGTCGAGGTCAGTTCTGCGCTCGATCTCATTTTCCTCCGCGTTAAAGTGTAAGACTCTGTGGGTAGGCACTGCTAGTTCGGGTGGTGCTAGTGCTTCTGATTCGTACACTAAACTGAAAGGCGTTTCTCCTGTGGCCGCCTTAGACGTTGTTCTGATTGCCCATAATACATTTTCCAGTTCATCTGCCCAGTTCCCTTTAAATGCTCGAACCCTTTTCTTGAGTCCTGCTAAGACAACCTTGTTGGCTGCTTTAGCTTGCCCATTCGTTTGAGGATGATGTACTGAGCTGAAACGATGGTCCACAAGATATTCTTCACAGAGCCATTTCAGCTCCTTTCCAACAAATTGCGGACCATTATCACTGATGAGTATCTTAGGAATGCCAAACCTGGAGAATATGTTGACCTGTAGGAACTTGATGACCTGGAATTCTGTTGTCGAAGCTAGCGCTTTCGCCTCTACCCACTAAGTGAAGTAGTCGATTGCCACTATAATGTGATTACGCTGACCAGTGCTAATGGGAAAAGGACCCAATATATCGATTCCCCATTTAGCGAAAGGCAGGCACCCGCCATTGGGGATAATAGTGTCGATGGTCGACCCGATCGTGGTGCAAACTGCTGGCAAATCTCACACTTCTGTGTTAACTCGGATGCATCTTTTCCTAAGGTCGTCCAGTAATATCCCAATCTGAAGATTTTCCTGGTCAGTGATCGAGCACCTTCATGACATGCTGCCGCCCCTTCGTGAGCTTCTCAAAGAACCTTTTCCGTTTCAGGATGAGCAACACACCTCAAGTAAGGCGTCGAATAGCCTCTTCTGTAGAGTTCTCCATCGATGATTAGATAACTGGCTGCGAGTCTTCTAATCCTCGTGGATTCGCCTTCGTCCTCTGGAAGGATCCCTTCTTTTAAATAATTCTGGAACAGGGTCATCCATGTGACCTGTCCTTGGATGTTGAAGACCTCTGCTCTGCTTTCCAGGACTGAACATAGAGCTTTCTCCAGAAATTGTACATCTTGGATTGTCGCCCCCCCGAAGGCCAGTTTACTCAAAGAATCTGCCATCTGGTTTTCTTGGCGAGGGATAGACTCAATCGCGAAATTTGGGATTTCCGAGACCAGTTTTTTGGCAATGCTGAGATATTTCTTCATCTTTTCTCCCCTTGCCTCGTAGGCGCCATTAACTTGATTGACAATAAGCTCTGAGTCACTTTTTACCTTAAGCGCAGTTATACCCATTCCTTTTGCTAGTCTGAGTCCAGTGATAAGAGCCTCATATTCTGCTTCATTATTGGTCGCCGAAAATGTCAAGGCGATCACGCACTTCAGAGGCTCGCCCTCAGGAGGAATAAGAATTAAACCTGCCCCCGAGCCTTCCTTTGATGAAGACCCATCCGTATAGAGTTCCCAGATTTGATTGTCGTCTGCTGATTGACTTGGCCTGTTTTCTGCTTCTGTTTGACCGTTACTCGTGCTTTCCACTATAAAATCAGCTAGTGCTTGACCTTTGATGGCCGTTTTTGGCGCAAATTTGATCTTGAACTCGCTGAGCTCAATCGCCCACTTGACCATTCTTCCTGAAGAATCTGGCTTCATCAGGAAGTTTTTGAGAGGTTGATTGGTGAGGACCGTGATGTCGTGCGCATGAAAGTAAGGTCTCAGCTTCCGAGCAGCAATAACTAAAGCATAGAGATACTTCTCAATCTGGACATATTTTATTTCTGCTGAGTTGAACATTTTGCTAATGAAATACACTGGACTCTGAACAGTATTTTCCTCCCTTATTAAGACAGCACTAGCTGCCACATCGCTAATTCCTAGATAAAGGAAAAGCTGCTCGCATGGAACAGGTTTTGCCAGAGCTGGGAGTGTTTGGATATGCCTCTTCAAGGATTGGAACGCTTCCTCGCAGTCTGGCGTCCACTCGAACTTACGGTTAGCCCTCAGAGTTTTGAAGAATGGGAGGGACCTGTCGCTCGCTTTGGAGAGGAAGCGGTTGAGAGCAGCTAGGCGTCCATTCAGGCATTAGACTTCCTTATGGCAGGTTGGCGACTTCATTTCCTCTATGGCCTTTAGCTTTTCTGGGTTTGCTTCGATTCCTCTTTCACTGACCATGAAACCCAGAAATTTACCGGACTTGACCCCAAAGGCGCACTTGGCAGGATTCAGGCGAACACTGTGTCTTCTCATGCATTCAAAAGCTTCGCGGAGGTCCGCCGTGTGAGGATTTCCCTTGATGGTTTTGACGAGCATATCATCCACGTAGGCCTCCATGTTCCTTCCCAGCATGTCCTGGAACAGTCGGTTCACCATCCGTTGATAAGTTGCCCCGACATTGATAAGGCGAAATGGCATCACCTTATAGCACAGGATGTCCACATCAGCATAAAAAGCAGTGTGAGCCTCATCGTCTGGATGCATTCTGATCTGGTTGTAGCCTGAGTAGGCGTCCATGAAGCTCAGCATCTCATGACCCGAGGTAGCATCGACCAGCTGATCAATCCTCGGAAGGGGATATGAATCCTTGGGGCAAGCCTTGTTCAAGTCTCGGAAGTCGACGCACATACTCTACTTGCCGTTTGATTTCCTAACCAAAACTGGGTTGGCGACCCAGCTCTGGAATCTCACCTCTCTGACGAAGTCAGCCTCAATCAACCTGCCGACTTCCTGCCTGATCCCCAAACGCTTGTCTGTCCCGAATGATCTTCTCTTTTGGGCGATTGGCTTGATGGAAGGGTCTATTCTGAGCTCGTGGGAGATGATATCTGTGCTGATTCCTGGCATGTCGCTCGGCTGCCAGGCGAAGAGCTCTTTAAATTCTTTGAGGAGGGCGGTCATGGCCTCCTTCTGATCCTCCTTCAAGGTGGTTCCAATGCGCACCTTCTTGTCCAGACCATCTATTCCAAATCTTCCATAGGTGCTGGCCGAGCCAAGTCCTCGCGGGGGTCAGCCTCTGTTTCGATGGCGAGCGTCTCCCTTTGGTTCTTCCTGCGTAAACAGTTCACATAACATTGCCGCGAGGAAGGCTGATCTCCGAGCACTTCTCCAATCCCGTTGGGAGTAGGGAACTTCATCTTCTGGTGGACAGTGGAGGCCACAATCTTGTTTGGGTTGATCGTGGTCCTCCCTATGATGGCGTTGTAGGATGTAGGTGAATCGACCACCAGGAAAGTGACCGACACCTTGATGCTCTTCCATCCCTCGCCAAAAATCACCGGCATGGTTATAGCCCCCAGTGGATAAGTTGTTCTTCCCGCAAACCCGATCAGCGGAAAGTCGACCCTCTTCAGGTCACGTTTGGACTTGCCCATCTTCTCAAAGGCGTCCAGAAATAGGATGTCTGTCGAGCTGCCTCCGTCGACCAGAATCCTTGCAACATCACAACCGTCAATATCTGCCGTAATGACCAGAGCATCGTTGTGGGGGTGGGTGGGGTGACATGTGCCAAATCATCTTCAGAGAATGAGATGACAATGTTCTCTTCAGGTCGGGGCCACTTCCCCAATTGAACTGCTGTAGAGATCTGAGTGGCGTAGACCTCCCTGGCGCTTGACCTCTCGCCGCCTGCGCCGAATCCTCCTGCAATCAGATTCACTCTCCTCTTGCCTCCAGAAGGCTCAGCTTGTTCTGCAGAGGCTGGCGAACGATGCCACCTGGGGGGCGTTCGACTTCGGTCTCGCCCTGCCACAAATTCTTTCAACATTCCCCCCTGAATCAGCCTCTCTATGTCCCGCTTCAGAATGCGGCAGTCATCTGTCTTGTGGCCCTTGCACTTGTGGTATCTGCAGTAGCTCTCGACATCCTTTCCCATGGGCAGCCCACCTCGTTGAGGCATCGGTGGCCTCGCCAAGGATCTCCTCTCCATCTCGACTAGTACCGCTGAGATCTGCCTATTTAAAGGCGTGAAGTACTCAGGGACCTCTGGATGGCGAGGCGCTGGAAGAGACTCGACCCGGGACTTGCTTTCCTTTCCCTTCTTCTCCTTCTTTACCTCCTTCTTACCATCGCGTCGGGGTTCACGGACCACCCTTAGCGAGGTCGTCAGGAGGTTTGCCTCTGTATTCGCCCTTTTAAGGTCTATAAAACCTTTTGCTCTGGACGCCAATTCCTCCAACGTCTCAATCTCCTTCACGTGATAGTTGTTTCGCAGCTTTCTCGAGGCCTTGTTGGTCACATCCAGACCTCTGTAGAAGGCTCGAACGATCTCCCCATTCGAGAATCGGCGATCTATTTTCGTGACGTTCTGATGAAAACGCCCGTAGAAGTTGGACAGCTACTCTCCAGGCTGCTGTTTGACCGAGTCAAGGGCGACCACGCTCTTCAGCAACTGGCGTTCGCCCATATATCTCTCCAGGAACTTGCTTCTTAACTCTGCCCAAGTTCCGATTGATCCTGCAGGGAGGACGAAGAACCAGGACGAAGCCGAACCCGAAAGAGTAGATGTAAATAACAAAGCCAAGTGATTGGGATCATTTGACTTACCCAGAAGGTAGGCCTCATGTTTGTTGACATGTACGGTGGGATCTCCTCCACCGCTATACTCAGGTATGGCCTGAGCAACTACATCCTTTGGGATTTTGATGGCGACGAGCCCGTCGGTAAAAGGATGAGCAGACTGCTCCTTGAAGGGAGCTACGACTGTCAGCTGTCTTTCCTGGAGCCTTTTGTTGAGGTGGTCATCCATCTGATCCACAGTGCAGTACATAGGCGAGGTTCCGGGTGGAGGAGGACCGAAAGGATTGGCAGTGTACGCGGTTGCTGGCTCCTTGGTGTATGCCGGAGGTAGGGACTGTTGACCTGCGTCATCTCCTGATCCTCCTGATTTGCCGTTTCCGAAGGTGAGGGCCCTGTGGCAGCAGGGCGGTGGTTTTCCTTAGGAGTAGAGGGATTGTTTTCTTGAGGAGCAGGGGCTTGACGGCGCGCCTGTCCTAGGATGGCTTCCAGCAGGGAGACCATCTCTGGGGTTAAATTAATATCTTGCCCAGCAATGTGGACTGTCTGCGGTGCCGGGGCTCCGTTTTGATCAGCAGCGGGGGTCGGGCTTGAATCACCGACATGCTCTCGAGCTGTTCGCAGAGGAACGACATTAACTCCTGCTCGGCTGGCAGGTTCCTGTTGAAGCGGTGAAGGGGCGGCGGAATCAGAGCTATCTGAGGATCGCTCCCTAGTCTGGTTCCGACGGTTGCTTTGGGATCGAGTTCTCATGGCTGAATTGCTCGTTCCCACAGACGGCGCCAAATGTTGGATCGTGAAATCCTGGATGCTGATCTGGCAGTAAATTAAATGCCAGACAAGGTTGGGAAGACGCTTCTGCTCCAACTCCGGTGAACCTGCAGGTAGGGGAGCGCAACAGAGGGGGTGTCTCTGGGTCCCTCTCCGATGCTTAAATGAGTATATGTATGTATAAAACTCAAAACGTCAAGAACGTATGTAAAGCAAGGGTATTTATTGGGTAAGAGAGATAGAACCGTATAAGGCAGCCAGATATCTTAGTGTATATTGTGTTGCTGAAGATTCGGATCGTGGGATATGGCAGTTACTGCGAGATATTGCAGTTACCAAATCTAATCTTTAGTGAATATGTGACCGAGATACGCGGGATATCATGGTCACTTCCTTATTAACGGTTTTGTGGGACCAGAGGAGAGAGGCAAGGCTCTCTTCGGGGCGAGCACTCCTATGGCGAGCAGTGAGAGGTCGCGACCTTAGTGAAGAATGGCGAGCACTCAGGGCGTTCTCAGAGTCCTTGGGCTCGGTTCTGGGTCATTCTATGGAGGGCCGAGTTTAACTTGTATTTGGGCTGATCCGGTTCAAATGTCATGGGTTTACCCCCGCTATAGTTATTGGGCCTTCGAGGCCTTTTCTTTACTGGGCTGTCACTATCGATACCCAACACTTTGGACTCGTTAATGGCAACCATTGTTTCTTGGCGACGCGTAAGCAATACGTGTTTAACCTCTAGTACGTAAGTTTAACTAATTTTGTCATAGGTAATGCCATTGCGCCTTTCAGGACTCCGTTAAACACTTCTACCAAATTGGTTGTCATGTTTCCATATCGAGCTCCTCCATCGTACGACATGGCCCATCTCTCAAGGGGTATGTTGGAAATCCAATCGCGGTACTTGCCATCGTGGAGACGCAGTAGATTAGCATACCACACATCAAACTTACGTCTATCGGGGGTACTAGCCATTATATACAAATGCTTTTTAAGGATCGCGCTTTTGAAGTTGTGGTTGAAATTACTTGCTAGATGTCATGCACAAAACGATGCGTTTCAACACCATATTGGGCATGTACATTCTCTACCGCGTTAATGATTGCTCAGTGTCGATCAGAGATTAGACAGACAAAGCGATCATTCGTTACATTAGTACGTAAATGCGTGAAGAACCAGTTCCAACTCTCATTTGTCCCTGCATCTGCAAGACCGAATGCCAAAGGATAGATCCCGTTGTTCGAATCATATGATACGGCGACGAGCCCTTTTCCGTTATATTTGCCATACAGATGTGTCGCGTCAATACTGATAAGTGGTCTGCAATGGACAAATCCTTCAATGGCAGGACCGAATGCCCAAAACATCATACTGAATGTAGCTACTTCAGTTTCAACATTTACTCTTTTGGGCGAAAAATCATACAGTGTCCCGGGTATGTATACGGACATGGCTGACAGTAGCCGCGGGAGGTTCACAAAGGCTTCTTCGTGTGTTCCGTATAAAGACTCCAACACAACTTGTTTGGAGTATCACGCCTTGGGATATCCGATCTTCGAACCAAACTCATTCTCCACCATCGACTGGATTTCTGAAATTTTCAACCCAGTGTCAGCTAAAACTGCATTTCTTATCAAAGCCGCTATCATCTTTCAAGCGATGTTTTGATGTCGTTCAATGTGGACTTCATTCGTGCATGTATGTGGAGCGTGCAATTTTGATATTCTCCACAATCCAGTACGCTTAAAAAGACTTCCTCTTAATGACCACGAACAATTTCTGGGATCAACTTTACATCGGAAGACAATTGACTTTGGATTTGATGACTCAACAACGCAAATCTTAGAATTAGCTATGTGCCATCTCCTAACAGCGACAACTAACTCATCCTTACTATTAAACATCATGTTTGCGTTTAGAAAATCTTCAGTCAAAGGTTCATCAACTTCCATACACAACTCATTTGTGGATTTAAAGTGGTCAATCCAGTTACTATCAATCCAATTTTTGGCGGTGAAGGGGCGGCGGAATCAGAGCTATCTGAGGATCGCTCCCTAGTCTGGTTCCGACGGTTGCTTTGGGATCGAGTTCTCATGGCTGAATTGCTCGTTCCCACAGACGGCGCCAAATGTTGGATCGTGAAATCCTGGATGCTGATCTGGCAGTAAATTAAATGCCAGACAAGGTTGGGAAGACGCTTCTGCTCCAACTCCGGTGAACCTGCAGGTAGGGGAGCGCAACAGAGGGGGTGTCTCTGGGTCCCTCTCCGATGCTTAAATGAGTATATGTATGTATAAAACTCAAAACGTCAAGAACGTATGTAAAGCAAGGGTATTTATTGGGTAAGAGAGATAGAACCGTATAAGGCAGCCAGATATCTTAGTGTATATTGTGTTGCTGAAGATTCGGATCGTGGGATATGGCAGTTACTGCGAGATATTGCAGTTACCAAATCTAATCTTTAGTGAATATGTGACCGAGATACGCGGGATATCATGGTCACTTCCTTATTAACGGTTTTGTGGGACCAGAGGAGAGAGGCAAGGCTCTCTTCGGGGCGAGCACTCCTATGGCGAGCAGTGAGAGGTCGCGACCTTAGTGAAGAATGGCGAGCACTCAGGGCGTTCTCAGAGTCCTTGGGCTCGGTTCTGGGTCATTCTATGGAGGGCCGAGTTTAACTTGTATTTGGGCTGATCCGGTTCAAATGTCATGGGTTTACCCCCGCTATAGTTATTGGGCCTTCGAGGCCTTTTCTTTACTGGGCTGTCACTATCGATACCCAACACTTTGGACTCGTTAATGGCAACCATTGTTTCTTGGCGACGCGTAAGCAATACGTGTTTAACCTCTAGTACGTAAGTTTAACTAATTTTGTCATAGGTAATGCCATTGCGCCTTTCAGGACTCCGTTAAACACTTCTACCAAATTGGTTGTCATGTTTCCATATCGAGCTCCTCCATCGTACGACATGGCCCATCTCTCAAGGGGTATGTTGGAAATCCAATCGCGGTACTTGCCATCGTGGAGACGCAGTAGATTAGCATACCACACATCAAACTTACGTCTATCGGGGGTACTAGCCATTATATACAAATGCTTTTTAAGGATCGCGCTTTTGAAGTTGTGGTTGAAATTACTTGCTAGATGTCATGCACAAAACGATGCGTTTCAACACCATATTGGGCATGTACATTCTCTACCGCGTTAATGATTGCTCAGTGTCGATCAGAGATTAGACAGACAAAGCGATCATTCGTTACATTAGTACGTAAATGCGTGAAGAACCAGTTCCAACTCTCATTTGTCCCTGCATCTGCAAGACCGAATGCCAAAGGATAGATCCCGTTGTTCGAATCATATGATACGGCGACGAGCCCTTTTCCGTTATATTTGCCATACAGATGTGTCGCGTCAATACTGATAAGTGGTCTGCAATGGACAAATCCTTCAATGGCAGGACCGAATGCCCAAAACATCATACTGAATGTAGCTACTTCAGTTTCAACATTTACTCTTTTGGGCGAAAAATCATACAGTGTCCCGGGTATGTATACGGACATGGCTGACAGTAGCCGCGGGAGGTTCACAAAGGCTTCTTCGTGTGTTCCGTATAAAGACTCCAACACAACTTGTTTGGAGTATCACGCCTTGGGATATCCGATCTTCGAACCAAACTCATTCTCCACCATCGACTGGATTTCTGAAATTTTCAACCCAGTGTCAGCTAAAACTGCATTTCTTATCAAAGCCGCTATCATCTTTCAAGCGATGTTTTGATGTCGTTCAATGTGGACTTCATTCGTGCATGTATGTGGAGCGTGCAATTTTGATATTCTCCACAATCCAGTACGCTTAAAAAGACTTCCTCTTAATGACCACGAACAATTTCTGGGATCAACTTTACATCGGAAGACAATTGACTTTGGATTTGATGACTCAACAACGCAAATCTTAGAATTAGCTATGTGCCATCTCCTAACAGCGACAACTAACTCATCCTTACTATTAAACATCATGTTTGCGTTTAGAAAATCTTCAGTCAAAGGTTCATCAACTTCCATACACAACTCATTTGTGGATTTAAAGTGGTCAATCCAGTTACTATCAATCCAATTTTTGGCGGTGAAGGGGCGGCGGAATCAGAGCTATCTGAGGATCGCTCCCTAGTCTGGTTCCGACGGTTGCTTTGGGATCGAGTTCTCATGGCTGAATTGCTCGTTCCCACAGACGGCGCCAAATGTTGGATCGTGAAATCCTGGATGCTGATCTGGCAGTAAATTAAATGCCAGACAAGGTTGGGAAGACGCTTCTGCTCCAACTCCGGTGAACCTGCAGGTAGGGGAGCGCAACAGAGGGGGTGTCTCTGGGTCCCTCTCCGATGCTTAAATGAGTATATGTATGTATAAAACTCAAAACGTCAAGAACGTATGTAAAGCAAGGGTATTTATTGGGTAAGAGAGATAGAACCGTATAAGGCAGCCAGATATCTTAGTGTATATTGTGTTGCTGAAGATTCGGATCGTGGGATATGGCAGTTACTGCGAGATATTGCAGTTACCAAATCTAATCTTTAGTGAATATGTGACCGAGATACGCGGGATATCATGGTCACTTCCTTATTAACGGTTTTGTGGGACCAGAGGAGAGAGGCAAGGCTCTCTTCGGGGCGAGCACTCCTATGGCGAGCAGTGAGAGGTCGCGACCTTAGTGAAGAATGGCGAGCACTCAGGGCGTTCTCAGAGTCCTTGGGCTCGGTTCTGGGTCATTCTATGGAGGGCCGAGTTTAACTTGTATTTGGGCTGATCCGGTTCAAATGTCATGGGTTTACCCCCGCTATAGTTATTGGGCCTTCGAGGCCTTTTCTTTACTGGGTTGTCACTATCGATACCCAACACTTTGGACTCGTTAATGGCAACCATTGTTTCTTGGCGACGCGTAAGCAATACGTGTTTAACCTCTAGTACGTAAGTTTAACTAATTTTGTCATAGGTAATGCCATTGCGCCTTTCAGGACTCCGTTAAACACTTCTACCAAATTGGTTGTCATGTTTCCATATCGAGCTCCTCCATCGTACGACATGGCCCATCTCTCAAGGGGTATGTTGGAAATCCAATCGCGGTACTTGCCATCGTGGAGACGCAGTAGATTAGCATACCACACATCAAACTTACGTCTATCGGGGGTACTAGCCATTATATACAAATGCTTTTTAAGGATCGCGCTTTTGAAGTTGTGGTTGAAATTACTTGCTAGATGTCATGCACAAAACGATGCGTTTCAACACCATATTGGGCATGTACATTCTCTACCGCGTTAATGATTGCTCAGTGTCGATCAGAGATTAGACAGACAAAGCGATCATTCGTTACATTAGTACGTAAATGCGTGAAGAACCAGTTCCAACTCTCATTTGTCCCTGCATCTGCAAGACCGAATGCCAAAGGATAGATCCCGTTGTTCGAATCATATGATACGGCGACGAGCCCTTTTCCGTTATATTTGCCATACAGATGTGTCGCGTCAATACTGATAAGTGGTCTGCAATGGACAAATCCTTCAATGGCAGGACCGAATGCCCAAAACATCATACTGAATGTAGCTACTTCAGTTTCAACATTTACTCTTTTGGGCGAAAAATCATACAGTGTCCCGGGTATGTATACGGACATGGCTGACAGTAGCCGCGGGAGGTTCACAAAGGCTTCTTCGTGTGTTCCGTATAAAGACTCCAACACAACTTGTTTGGA
Organism: Chamaenerion angustifolium; assembly: GCA_946814005.1. Classification (NCBI taxonomy): domain Eukaryota; kingdom Viridiplantae; phylum Streptophyta; class Magnoliopsida; order Myrtales; family Onagraceae; genus Chamaenerion; species Chamaenerion angustifolium. Next base: position 23,377,233 of record OX328272.1, read on the forward strand.
GTATCACGCCTTGGGATATCCGATCTTCGAACCAAACTCATTCTCCACCATCGACTGGATTTCTGAAATTTTCAACCCAGTGTCAGCTAAAACTGCATTTCTTATCAAAGCCGCTATCATCTTTCAAGCGATGTTTTGATGTCGTTCAATGTGGACTTCATTCGTGCATGTATGTGGAGCGTGCAATTTTGATATTCTCCACAATCCAGTACGCTTAAAAAGACTTCCTCTTAATGACCACGAACAATTTCTGGGATCAACTTTACATCGGAAGACAATTGACTTTGGATTTGATGACTCAACAACGCAAATCTTAGAATTAGCTATGTGCCATCTCCTAACAGCGACAACTAACTCATCCTTACTATTAAACATCATGTTTGCGTTTAGAAAATCTTCAGTCAAAGGTTCATCAACTTCCATACACAACTCATTTGTGGATTTAAAGTGGTCAATCCAGTTACTATCAATCCAATTTTTGGCGGTGAAGGGGCGGCGGAATCAGAGCTATCTGAGGATCGCTCCCTAGTCTGGTTCCGACGGTTGCTTTGGGATCGAGTTCTCATGGCTGAATTGCTCGTTCCCACAGACGGCGCCAAATGTTGGATCGTGAAATCCTGGATGCTGATCTGGCAGTAAATTAAATGCCAGACAAGGTTGGGAAGACGCTTCTGCTCCAACTCCGGTGAACCTGCAGGTAGGGGAGCGCAACAGAGGGGGTGTCTCTGGGTCCCTCTCCGATGCTTAAATGAGTATATGTATGTATAAAACTCAAAACGTCAAGAACGTATGTAAAGCAAGGGTATTTATTGGGTAAGAGAGATAGAACCGTATAAGGCAGCCAGATATCTTAGTGTATATTGTGTTGCTGAAGATTCGGATCGTGGGATATGGCAGTTACTGCGAGATATTGCAGTTACCAAATCTAATCTTTAGTGAATATGTGACCGAGATACGCGGGATATCATGGTCACTTCCTTATTAACGGTTTTGTGGGACCAGAGGAGAGAGGCAAGGCTCTCTTCGGGGCGAGCACTCCTATGGCGAGCAGTGAGAGGTCGCGACCTTAGTGAAGAATGGCGAGCACTCAGGGCGTTCTCAGAGTCCTTGGGCTCGGTTCTGGGTCATTCTATGGAGGGCCGAGTTTAACTTGTATTTGGGCTGATCCGGTTCAAATGTCATGGGTTTACCCCCGCTATAGTTATTGGGCCTTCGAGGCCTTTTCTTTACTGGGCTGTCACTATCGATACCCAACACTTTGGACTCGTTAATGGCAACCATTGTTTCTTGGCGACGCGTAAGCAATACGTGTTTAACCTCTAGTACGTAAGTTTAACTAATTTTGTCATAGGTAATGCCATTGCGCCTTTCAGGACTCCGTTAAACACTTCTACCAAATTGGTTGTCATGTTTCCATATCGAGCTCCTCCATCGTACGACATGGCCCATCTCTCAAGGGGTATGTTGGAAATCCAATCGCGGTACTTGCCATCGTGGAGACGCAGTAGATTAGCATACCACACATCAAACTTACGTCTATCGGGGGTACTAGCCATTATATACAAATGCTTTTTAAGGATCGCGCTTTTGAAGTTGTGGTTGAAATTACTTGCTAGATGTCATGCACAAAACGATGCGTTTCAACACCATATTGGGCATGTACATTCTCTACCGCGTTAATGATTGCTCAGTGTCGATCAGAGATTAGACAGACAAAGCGATCATTCGTTACATTAGTACGTAAATGCGTGAAGAACCAGTTCCAACTCTCATTTGTCCCTGCATCTGCAAGACCGAATGCCAAAGGATAGATCCCGTTGTTCGAATCATATGATACGGCGACGAGCCCTTTTCCGTTATATTTGCCATACAGATGTGTCGCGTCAATACTGATAAGTGGTCTGCAATGGACAAATCCTTCAATGGCAGGACCGAATGCCCAAAACATCATACTGAATGTAGCTACTTCAGTTTCAACATTTACTCTTTTGGGCGAAAAATCATACAGTGTCCCGGGTATGTATACGGACATGGCTGACAGTAGCCGCGGGAGGTTCACAAAGGCTTCTTCGTGTGTTCCGTATAAAGACTCCAACACAACTTGTTTGGAGTATCACGCCTTGGGATATCCGATCTTCGAACCAAACTCATTCTCCACCATCGACTGGATTTCTGAAATTTTCAACCCAGTGTCAGCTAAAACTGCATTTCTTATCAAAGCCGCTATCATCTTTCAAGCGATGTTTTGATGTCGTTCAATGTGGACTTCATTCGTGCATGTATGTGGAGCGTGCAATTTTGATATTCTCCACAATCCAGTACGCTTAAAAAGACTTCCTCTTAATGACCACGAACAATTTCTGGGATCAACTTTACATCGGAAGACAATTGACTTTGGATTTGATGACTCAACAACGCAAATCTTAGAATTAGCTATGTACCATCTCCTAACAGCGACAACTAACTCATCCTTACTATTAAACATCATGTTTGCGTTTAGAAAATCTTCAGTCAAAGGTTCATCAACTTCCATACACAACTCATTTGTGGATTTAAAGTGGTCAATCCAGTTACTATCAATCCAATTTTTGGCGGTGAAGGGGCGGCGGAATCAGAGCTATCTGAGGATCGCTCCCTAGTCTGGTTCCGACGGTTGCTTTGGGATCGAGTTCTCATGGCTGAATTGCTCGTTCCCACAGACGGCACCAAATGTTGGATCGTGAAATCCTGGATGCTGATCTGGCAGTAAATTAAATGCCAGACAAGGTTGGGAAGACGCTTCTGCTGCAACTCCGGTGAACCTGCAGGTAGGGGAGCGCAACAGAGGGGGTGTCTCTGGGTCCCTCTCCGATGCTTAAATGAGTATATGTATGTATAAAACTCAAAACGTCAAGAACGTATGTAAAGCAAGGGTATTTATTGGGTAAGAGAGATAGAACCGTATAAGGCAGCCAGATATCTTAGTGTATATTGTGTTGCTGAAGATTCGGATCGTGGGATATGGCAGTTACTGCGAGATATTGCAGTTACCAAATCTAATCTTTAGTGAATATGTGACCGAGATACGCGGGATATCATGGTCACTTCCTTATTAACGGTTTTGTGGGACCAGAGGAGAGAGGCAAGGCTCTCTTCGGGGCGAGCACTCCTATGGCGAGCAGTGAGAGGTCGCGACCTTAGTGAAGAATGGCGAGCACTCAGGGCGTTCTCAGAGTCCTTGGGCTCGGTTCTGGGTCATTCTATGGAGGGCCGAGTTTAACTTGTATTTGGGCTGATCCGGTTCAAATGTCATGGGTTTACCCCCGCTATAGTTATTGGGCCTTCGAGGCCTTTTCTTTACTGGGCTGTCACTATCGATACCCAACACTTTGGACTCGTTAATGGCAACCATTGTTTCTTGGCGACGCGTAAGCAATACGTGTTTAACCTCTAGTACGTAAGTTTAACTAATTTTGTCATAGGTAATGCCATTGCGCCTTTCAGGACTCCGTTAAACACTTCTACCAAATTGGTTGTCATGTTTCCATATCGAGCTCCTCCATCGTACGACATGGCCCATCTCTCAAGGGGTATGTTGGAAATCCAATCGCGGTACTTGCCATCGTGGAGACGCAGTAGATTAGCATACCACACATCAAACTTACGTCTATCGGGGGTACTAGCCATTATATACAAATGCTTTTTAAGGATCGCGCTTTTGAAGTTGTGGTTGAAATTACTTGCTAGATGTCATGCACAAAACGATGCGTTTCAACACCATATTGGGCATGTACATTCTCTACCGCGTTAATGATTGCTCAGTGTCGATCAGAGATTAGACAGACAAAGCGATCATTCGTTACATTAGTACGTAAATGCGTGAAGAACCAGTTCCAACTCTCATTTGTCCCTGCATCTGCAAGACCGAATGCCAAAGGATAGATCCCGTTGTTCGAATCATATGATACGGCGACGAGCGCTTTTCCGTTATATTTGCCATACAGATGTGTCGCGTCAATACTGATAAGTGGTCTGCAATGGACAAATCCTTCAATGGCAGGACCGAATGCCCAAAACATCATACTGAATGTAGCTACTTCAGTTTCAACATTTACTCTTTTGGGCGAAAAATCATACAGTGTCCCGGGTATGTATACGGACATGGCTGACAGTAGCCGCGGGAGGTTCACAAAGGCTTCTTCGTGTGTTCCGTATAAAGAATCCAACACAACTTGTTTGGAGTATCACGCCTTGGGATATCCGATCTTCAAACCAAACTCATTCTCCACCATCGACTGGATTTCTGAAATTTTCAACCCAGTGTCAGCTAAAACTGCATTTCTTATCAAAGCCGCTATCATCTTTCAAGCGATGTTTTGATGTCGTTCAATGTGGACTTCATTCGTGCATGTATGTGGAGCGTGCAATTTTGATATTCTCCACAATCCAGTACGCTTAAAAAGACTTCCTCTTAATGACCACGAACAATTTCTGGGATCAACTTTACATCGGAAGACAATTGACTTTGGATTTGATGACTCAACAACGCAAATCTTAGAATTAGCTATGTGCCATCTCCTAACAGCGACAACTAACTCATCCTTACTATTAAACATCATGTTTGCGTTTAGAAAATCTTCAGTCAAAGGTTCATCAACTTCCATACACAACTCATTTGTGGATTTAAAGTGGTCAATCCAGTTACTATCAATCCAATTTTTGGCGGTGAAGGGGCGGCGGAATCAGAGCTATCTGAGGATCGCTCCCTAGTCTGGTTCCGACGGTTGCTTTGGGATCGAGTTCTCATGGCTGAATTGCTCGTTCCCACAGACGGCACCAAATGTTGGATCGTGAAATCCTGGATGCTGATCTGGCAGTAAATTAAATGCCAGACAAGGTTGGGAAGACGCTTCTGCTCCAACTCCGGTGAACCTGCAGGTAGGGGAGCGCAACAGAGGGGGTGTCTCTGGGTCCCTCTCCGATGCTTAAATGAGTATATGTATGTATAAAACTCAAAACGTCAAGAACGTATGTAAAGCAAGGGTATTTATTGGGTAAGAGAGATAGAACCGTATAAGGCAGCCAGATATCTTAGTGTATATTGTGTTGCTGAAGATTCGGATCGTGGGATATGGCAGTTACTGCGAGATATTGCAGTTACCAAATCTAATCTTTAGTGAATATGTGACCGAGATACGCGGGATATCATGGTCACTTCCTTATTAACGGTTTTGTGGGACCAGAGGAGAGAGGCAAGGCTCTCTTCGGGGCGAGCACTCCTATGGCGAGCAGTGAGAGGTCGCGACCTTAGTGAAGAATGGCGAGCACTCAGGGCGTTCTCAGAGTCCTTGGGCTCGGTTCTGGGTCATTCTATGGAGGGCCGAGTTTAACTTGTATTTGGGCTGATCCGGTTCAAATGTCATGGGTTTACCCCCGCTATAGTTATTGGGCCTTCGAGGCCTTTTCTTTACTGGGCTGTCACTATCGATACCCAACACTTTGGACTCGTTAATGGCAACCATTGTTTCTTGGCGACGCGTAAGCAATACGTGTTTAACCTCTAGTACGTAAGTTTAACTAATTTTGTCATAGGTAATGCCATTGCGCCTTTCAGGACTCCGTTAAACACTTCTACCAAATTGGTTGTCATGTTTCCATATCGAGCTCCTCCATCGTACGACATGGCCCATCTCTCAAGGGGTATGTTGGAAATCCAATCGCGGTACTTGCCATCGTGGAGACGCAGTAGATTAGCATACCACACATCAAACTTACGTCTATCGGGGGTACTAGCCATTATATACAAATGCTTTTTAAGGATCGCGCTTTTGAAGTTGTGGTTGAAATTACTTGCTAGATGTCATGCACAAAACGATGCGTTTCAACACCATATTGGGCATGTACATTCTCTACCGCGTTAATGATTGCTCAGTGTCGATCAGAGATTAGACAGACAAAGCGATCATTCGTTACATTAGTACGTAAATGCGTGAAGAACCAGTTCCAACTCTCATTTGTCCCTGCATCTGCAAGACCGAATGCCAAAGGATAGATCCCGTTGTTCGAATCATATGATACGGCGACGAGCCCTTTTCCGTTATATTTGCCATACAGATGTGTCGCGTCAATACTGATAAGTGGTCTGCAATGGACAAATCCTTCAATGGCAGGACCGAATGCCCAAAACATCATACTGAATGTAGCTACTTCAGTTTCAACATTTACTCTTTTGGGCGAAAAATCATACAGTGTCCCGGGTATGTATACGGACATGGCTGACAGTAGCCGCGGGAGGTTCACAAAGGCTTCTTCGTGTGTTCCGTATAAAGACTCCAACACAACTTGTTTGGAGTATCACGCCTTGGGATATCCGATCTTCGAACCAAACTCATTCTCCACCATCGACTGGATTTCTGAAATTTTCAACCCAGTGTCAGCTAAAACTGCATTTCTTATCAAAGCCGCTATCATCTTTCAAGCGATGTTTTGATGTCGTTCAATGTGGACTTCATTCGTGCATGTATGTGGAGCGTGCAATTTTGATATTCTCCACAATCCAGTACGCTTAAAAAGACTTCCTCTTAATGACCACGAACAATTTCTGGGATCAACTTTACATCGGAAGACAATTGACTTTGGATTTGATGACTCAACAACGCAAATCTTAGAATTAGCTATGTGCCATCTCCTAACAGCGACAACTAACTCATCCTTACTATTAAACATCATGTTTGCGTTTAGAAAATCTTCAGTCAAAGGTTCATCAACTTCCATACACAACTCATTTGTGGATTTAAAGTGGTCAATCCAGTTACTATCAATCCAATTTTTGGCGGTGAAGGGGCGGCGGAATCAGAGCTATCTGAGGATCGCTCCCTAGTCTGGTTCCGACGGTTGCTTTGGGATCGAGTTCTCATGGCTGAATTGCTCGTTCCCACAGACGGCACCAAATGTTGGATCGTGAAATCCTGGATGCTGATCTGGCAGTAAATTAAATGCCAGACAAGGTTGGGAAGACGCTTCTGCTCCAACTCCGGTGAACCTGCAGGTAGGGGAGCGCAACAGAGGGGGTGTCTCTGGGTCCCTCTCCGATGCTTAAATGAGTATATGTATGTATAAAACTCAAAACGTCAAGAACGTATGTAAAGCAAGGGTATTTATTGGGTAAGAGAGATAGAACCGTATAAGGCAGCCAGATATCTTAGTGTATATTGTGTTGCTGAAGATTCGGATCGTGGGATATGGCAGTTACTGCGAGATATTGCAGTTACCAAATCTAATCTTTAGTGAATATGTGACCGAGATACGCGGGATATCATGGTCACTTCCTTATTAACGGTTTTGTGGGACCAGAGGAGAGAGGCAAGGCTCTCTTCGGGGCGAGCACTCCTATGGCGAGCAGTGAGAGGTCGCGACCTTAGTGAAGAATGGCGAGCACTCAGGGCGTTCTCAGAGTCCTTGGGCTCGGTTCTGGGTCATTCTATGGAGGGCCGAGTTTAACTTGTATTTGGGCTGATCCGGTTCAAATGTCATGGGTTTACCCCCGCTATAGTTATTGGGCCTTCGAGGCCTTTTCTTTACTGGGCTGTCACTATCGATACCCAACACTTTGGACTCGTTAATGGCAACCATTGTTTCTTGGCGACGCGTAAGCAATACGTGTTTAACCTCTAGTACGTAAGTTTAACTAATTTTGTCATAGGTAATGCCATTGCGCCTTTCAGGACTCCGTTAAACACTTCTACCAAATTGGTTGTCATGTTTCCATATCGAGCTCCTCCATCGTACGACATGGCCCATCTCTCAAGGGGTATGTTGGAAATCCAATCGCGGTACTTGCCATCGTGGAGACGCAGTAGATTAGCATACCACACATCAAACTTACGTCTATCGGGGGTACTAGCCATTATATACAAATGCTTTTTAAGGATCGCGCTTTTGAAGTTGTGGTTGAAATTACTTGCTAGATGTCATGCACAAAACGATGCGTTTCAACACCATATTGGGCATGTACATTCTCTACCGCGTTAATGATTGCTCAGTGTCGATCAGAGATTAGACAGACAAAGCGATCATTCGTTACATTAGTACGTAAATGCGTGAAGAACCAGTTCCAACTCTCATTTGTCCCTGCATCTGCAAGACCGAATGCCAAAGGATAGATCCCGTTGTTCGAATCATATGATACGGCGACGAGCCCTTTTCCGTTATATTTGCCATACAGATGTGTCGCGTCAATACTGATAAGTGGTCTGCAATGGACAAATCCTTCAATGGCAGGACCGAATGCCCAAAACATCATACTGAATGTAGCTACTTCAGTTTTAACATTTACTCTTTTGGGCGAAAAATCATACAGTGTCCCGGGTATGTATACGGACATGGCTGACAGTAGCCGCGGGAGGTTCACAAAGGCTTCTTCGTGTGTTCCGTATAAAGACTCCAACACAACTTGTTTGGAGTATCACGCCTTGGGATATCCGATCTTCAAACCAAACTCATTCTCCACCATCGACTGGATTTCTGAAATTTTCAACCCAGTGTCAGCTAAAACTGCATTTCTTATCAAAGCCGCTATCATCTTTCAAGCGATGTTTTGATGTCGTTCAATGTGGACTTCATTCGTGCATGTATGTGGAGCGTGCAATTTTGATATTCTCCACAATCCAGTACGCTTAAAAAGACTTCCTCTTAATGACCACGAACAATTTCTGGGATCAACTTTACATCGGAAGACAATTGACTTTGGATTTGATGACTCAACAACGCAAATCTTAGAATTAGCTATGTGCCATCTCCTAACAGCGACAACTAACTCATCCTTACTATTAAACATCATGTTTGCGTTTAGAAAATCTTCAGTCAAAGGTTCATCAACTTCCATACACAACTCATTTGTGGATTTAAAGTGGTCAATCCAGTTACTATCAATCCAATTTTTGGCGGTGAAGGGGCGGCGGAATCAGAGCTATCTGATGATCGCTCCCTAGTCTGGTTCCGACGGTTGCTTTGGGATCGAGTTCTCATGGCTGAATTGCTCGTTCCCACAGACGGCACCAAATGTTGGATCGTGAAATCCTGGATGCTGATCTGGCAGTAAATTAAATGCCAGACAAGGTTGGGAAGACGCTTCTGCTCCAACTCCGGTGAACCTGCAGGTAGGGGAGCGCAACAGAGGGGGTGTCTCTGGGTCCCTCTCCGATGCTTAAATGAGTATATGTATGTATAAAACTCAAAACGTCAAGAACGTATGTAAAGCAAGGGTATTTATTGGGTAAGAGAGATAGAACCGTATAAGGCAGCCAGATATCTTAGTGTATATTGTGTTGCTGAAGATTCGGATCGTGGGATATGGCAGTTACTGCGAGATATTGCAGTTACCAAATCTAATCTTTAGTGAATATGTGACCGAGATACGCGGGATATCATGGTCACTTCCTTATTAACGGTTTTGTGGGACCAGAGGAGAGAGGCAAGGCTCTCTTCGGGGCGAGCACTCCTATGGCGAGCAGTGAGAGGTCGCGACCTTAGTGAAGAATGGCGAGCACTCAGGGCGTTCTCAGAGTCCTTGGGCTCGGTTCTGGGTCATTCTATGGAGGGCCGAGTTTAACTTGTATTTGGGCTGATCCGGTTCAAATGTCATGGGTTTACCCCCGCTATAGTTATTGGGCCTTCGAGGCCTTTTCTTTACTGGGCTGTCACTATCGATACCCAACACTTTGGACTCGTTAATGGCAACCATTGTTTCTTGGCGACGCGTAAGCAATACGTGTTTAACCTCTAGTACGTAAGTTTAACTAATTTTGTCATAGGTAATGCCATTGCGCCTTTCAGGACTCCGTTAAACACTTCTACCAAATTGGTTGTCATGTTTCCATATCGAGCTCCTCCATCGTACGACATGGCCCATCTCTCAAGGGGTATGTTGGAAATCCAATCGCGGTACTTGCCATCGTGGAGACGCAGTAGATTAGCATACCACACATCAAACTTACGTCTATCGGGGGTACTAGCCATTATATACAAATGCTTTTTAAGGATCGCGCTTTTGAAGTTGTGGTTGAAATTACTTGCTAGATGTCATGCACAAAACGATGCGTTTCAACACCATATTGGGCATGTACATTCTCTACCGCGTTAATGATTGCTCAGTGTCGATCAGAGATTAGACAGACAAAGCGATCATTCGTTACATTAGTACGTAAATGCGTGAAGAACCAGTTCCAACTCTCATTTGTCCCTGCATCTGCAAGACCGAATGCCAAAGGATAGATCCCGTTGTTCGAATCATATGATACGGCGACGAGCCCTTTTCCGTTATATTTGCCATACAGATGTGTCGCGTCAATACTGATAAGTGGTCTGCAATGGACAAATCCTTCAATGGCAGGACCGAATGCCCAAAACATCATACTGAATGTAGCTACTTCAGTTTCAACATTTACTCTTTTGGGCGAAAAATCATACAGTGTCCCGGGTATGTATACGGACATGGCTGACAGTAGCCGCGGGAGGTTCACAAAGGCTTCTTCGTGTGTTCCGTATAAAGACTCCAACACAACTTGTTTGGAGTATCACGCCTTGGGATATCCGATCTTCGAACCAAACTCATTCTCCACCATCGACTGGATTTCTGAAATTTTCAACCCAGTGTCAGCTAAAACTGCATTTCTTATCAAAGCCGCTATCATCTTTCAAGCGATGTTTTGATGTCGTTCAATGTGGACTTCATTCGTGCATGTATGTGGAGCGTGCAATTTTGATATTCTCCACAATCCAGTACGCTTAAAAAGACTTCCTCTTAATGACCACGAACAATTTCTGGGATCAACTTTACATCGGAAGACAATTGACTTTGGATTTGATGACTCAACAACGCAAATCTTAGAATTAGCTATGTGCCATCTCCTAACAGCGACAACTAACTCATCCTTACTATTAAACATCATGTTTGCGTTTAGAAAATCTTCAGTCAAAGGTTCATCAACTTCCATACACAACTCATTTGTGGATTTAAAGTGGTCAATCCAGTTACTATCAATCTAATTTTTGGCAGTAAGTTGCATCATTTGAAGGTTGTGAGAGCAGTATCTTGACTGAGATAGTGTCAAGATGTCAGATTGATCTTGTTATGATCTGAATATTTTGGTTAGAAGCTATATCTGATATGCTCAGTGTGTATGATAAAATTGATTGTCTTGAGTATTGTATGTGATAGATTTGCTTTGGTGAGTGTAAGTTTCAGCATGATCAGCTGTATGAGTTGTGGTAGAGTATTTCTATTAAAATCAGAAGTGTACTCTGTGAGAAAGAGTTGAAATCTGCTGAAGGAAGAAGAAATCAAGGATTTGGATCTTCAAGAGGGAATGTTAGGATACATGTCCTAACATGTATGCATACATAAGAGTTGAGGATATAGTTGCAATTTCTGTCAAGGACCTTTATGTAAATATAGGATAGTTGTTTCCTATAAATACTGAAGACTGTTAACGATATAACCAACTTTCGGAAGAGATCACATTTCTGATTGTCAAGATTTCTTCATTATCAAGTAAGTGTTCTTTCTTTGTTTTCTATTCAATCTTCATGATTTCATAGACATTAACACTTCCACCATGGTCACCTCCATGTACATTGTCTGAAGTCTCGCCAAACTCAACCAAATCTTCATTGTCTTCATTAATGTGACCCGTAAAATGCTCAATATACGGATCTTCTTCATTTATTGATGCATCTGACAGTGCATCAAGGTCGACCTCGTCATCAGAGAGATTATGAGTATGACCATGCAAAACATTGACTATCTCATGACTATCGGGAATGTTTGGCCTCAAGTTAACTTTATTAGTTACGCTAAACACAATAAAGCGACTAGCAACGCTTAATTGTAGAGCGAAAGACAATACAATTTGTGATCGAACTCGTAAAACTTGCAAAGTCCATCAGTATCTGTAAATTTATATGAGATACTAATAGGCCAGGCTTCAATATCATCCCAACCGCACTCCGTACATATAATTTCCTTTAGTCTAAAAAGTGAGATACCCAAGGTAGCTGTAGTAATACTGGAGTTACCACCCACATATACTTCACTACCATTCTTAGATAATATTTCGTCGTCATACAAGCAAATGATACCAATCTCTGTCATGTTTGATCCTATATAATTAATATTAAAAAGTTCATATCAGATTTGCTTAACTTTAAGTTAAGATAATAAGTATAACTGTTTACAATTTTCAAAGCATTGTAATTAAAGAATACAAATAACAATTTTTAAAACATTGTAATCAAAAAACACAAAAACATATATTACATACCTGGACACTCGGACAGTTGCTTAGTCGGAAGGTTGGTTGTGCAAATGAAGTGATGAAGGATTACAAGCAAATGAAGAAAGTATTTGAACGATTGAGGATGGTGATTTTGCTAACAGACGTTCAGTGTTCAGTATTTGAAGGCAGAGAGTGGCCAATAATTGTTTACTTCTACATAAATATGCAAATAATTGGCGGACATGACAAATTATTGTATAATTTCGTCACCAGGGGTAGCGCAAAAACGAAAAATGCTAGTATATGTAGCGTTTTTTAGTAAACGCTACTCCTACTAGCGTTTTTATTGTTTGCGCTAGTAGAGGTGACGTTCTTTTATAAACGCTAAACCTACCTGCGCAAAAAATAAAAATGCTACTAGGGGTAACGATTATGTACACTTTTTCAAATATTTTATTCCGTACTTACTTTTTGCAATATTTATTCTAAAAGAGTTACTTTTTCAAAAAATTCTAGATCTACTATAAGAATGCATGCGTTGTGAATAGTGAGGTTCAGGGTTTGTATATCCGTTGGGTAATTGCTTTTACACTAAGTGGGTACCCACGATTGTTATCTCCATGTTATTTAGTTATTTGGATTATTTAATTTACATGCAAAATCTGCAAATGACGTTTTTTTTTTTTTTTGGCCAATCTAATGACGTTCAAAGGTAAGCTAGTTTTCAAACTTTGGAACCCCGAGGGTTATTTAAAAATCCAATATTTTATTTTACCCTTTTTTGTTGAAGGAATCTGAGCTGTAGTTTGACTTGGACATAGCTTTGTTTCTATGTTTCCCGAGTGTGGGTGTTTTTACACCTATTTCATATACCTTTTCACTTATTTGTCGTTGCTGTCTAATTTGTTGTCGTTTTGATTGATTTGATGCATCCTTATTGGTAAGTAGAGTATAGTTTTCACCCACACTCCGCGTATTTGGGTGGAGTAATCTGCAGTACCTCCTTTCCTTACCGTGTGAATCGAGTCTTTCCCCATTACGTATTGTTGGGTCTTTCTTTTAAACCCAAAATTGCTAGACAGACAGACAGACAAAGAAAAACACTGACATGATAGATGTTTCAACTTTCAAATACTACCTTTTATTCAATTCATTGGTCTTCCATTATCCTTAGACCTCTAGCTAGCTGGCTACACACACCCGACACTTCCTTCCTTCTATTACACTTCCATGGTGTGTATGTGGGACCATCTCTCTACATCCATGTTAGAGAACATGCACTAACAATCAGTCAAATGATAGGAGCTTGTGGAACAGAGACTAATTTAGTTGAAACACTTTGGGTCATTCCTACATTTCCGAGTTCTTAACTTGAGTTTTGAATCATTATATCTGAAAACGGATGCAATGACTCCAAACTCTTATCTCAGACACATAGTGTTTCAAATAATCTTATACTTTTATCCATTGTTTTAGATTAAAGAAAACTCCTATTAAAATTTAAAAATAAAATAAAATTCGACATATTTACTGAGGCAAACTCAATTGCTGATAGAATAATCATTATTCATTATTGATGTGATACAAACACCTAGCTTCGTTGAGATCAATACAGAGTTGACAAGGGAAGTGTCGGATGTTGAGATACGGTCGGCAGCATTTCAATTGGGTGGGTCACGAGCACCGGGTCCGGACGGTTTCCGGGGTCTGTTTTACCAAAGGAACTGGAACACCGTGGGGGCAGACATCATCACATCGGTTAAGGCTTTCTTTAGAACAGATATTCTTCTAAACCCTCTCAATAATACAGATATAGTGCTGATTCCAAAAATACCAAACCCGATGAGACCTGCTGATTATAAGCCGATAAGATGTTGCAATTTTCTGTATAAAATTATATCGAAAGTTCTGGTGAATATATTGAAATGTTATCTATCAGAGCTTATCACCCCTTTCCAGAGTGCATTTGTATCAGGGCGACATATACATGGTAACATAATGGTGACCTATGAGATTGTCCACCACTTGAACAGGAGCCGACAAGAGAACAATGTGGAATGCGCCTTAAAAATCGATATGCAGAAAGCGTATGATAGGATTGAATGAGAGTTCTTACTCAGCACACTAAGGAAATGGGAGTTTGCATAGCAATGGGTGGGATGGATAAGGGAATGCATAGCATTGACAACATATCAAGTGGTGGTAAATGGGGAATGAACAAACTCCATACAACCAACACGGTGTATTCGATAAGGTGACCCCTTATCCCCTACCTATTTATTCTCCTTGCAGATGTACTGTCACGAAGAATGGAAGGTGCAGCTAGGGAGGGTCATATACAGGGAATCGTTATAAGGAGAAGCTGCCTGGAACTCCACCACTTGTTCTTTGCACACGACTCACTGTTCTTCATAAGTGGTACGTCTGAAAATGCCAAAGGCCTTTGGAGCATACTAGAGTCCTATTGCCAAATCTCGGGACAACTGATAAACAGAGACAAATCGACCATTTTTTTAATAAGGGGCAGCTCCGAACATGAAGAAAGGGGTGGAGGATGCGTTACACATTAAGAGTACAGGGGACCCGGGCAAATACCTAGGTTTGCCATCGATCTGGGGACGATCTAAGAAGGAGGCTTTGGGATATTTGAAAACAAAAATCAGGGACAAGCTAGGAGGATGGAGGCGAAAACTTTGAACCAAGTGGGAAAGGAAGTACTCATCAAGGCTATAATAATGGTGATCCCCACGTACGTAATGAGTGTATTCCGTTTACCAAAAACATGGTGCTCGGAGATAGTACCCTCATTGCGGAATTTTGGTGGGGGCAAACATCGGAGGGGAAGAGGACATACTGGAGGAGATGGGAGATACTAACAAAGACAAAAGAGATTGGGGGACTAGGCTACCGGGAACTACAAAGTTTCAACACGGCTCTACTAACCAAAATGGCGAGCCGAAAAATTACCGACCCCGACACCATATCTGCACAAGTCTTGAAAGGACTATAGTTTCCGCGATGCTCGTTTCTAGAGGCGAAAAAGGGGGTCGAGCCTCATGGGGATGGAGTAGTATCCTACATGGCCGAGATGTGATCAAGGATGAAAGGATGTGGACCATAGGCACGGGGGAGAATGTCTGAGTCTTTGAGGATCATGGATATAAACAAAGGATAGGAAAAGGGTAAATGGAGATGTCTTGGTGGAGCATGGTGGAAACCTAAGAGTAAGTGAACTCATACTCCCGAACGGCACATGGAATGAGCACCTAGTGAGGAACATTGTAGACCAAGAAGATGCAGCCCATATTCTCAGTATGCCACTTCCAGGAGAAGGGGGGGAAAGACCGGTACATATGGCCACACACAACGGATGGTAACCCACAAGTCCACTCAGTCTACCATAAGCTAAGGGAGCGGTCCGAACAAAGACCAAGGCCGAACCCAACCTATATAGCCGTTAAAGCAAACATGGTACGTAGGGGGATGAATACTTCCCGAGCTGCCCTATATGTGGCGAGATTGAGACACAAGAACACATGATCTTGGAATGCCGATGGACGGACCAGATTTGGAGTGGCGCACTAGGGATCCAAGTGGAGAGGCCGAATGAACTCGATATGGTGGAATGGCTCATGAAGAGGAAAGCGGAGCTGCATGGGGGCGGGCCCATATTCTAATCACATGTTGGCATATATGGAAGGCGAGATGCTCAACGACGTTTGAAGCAAAACAACCAAACCCGAGGGTCGTGACAATGGAGATAAAGCAAGCGTTTGAGGAGCAATTGGGGGCACATCGAACAACACAACCGATCCACCTACATGAGGAGAGGCCGATCCAACAATGCCAACCCCCGACGGGTGATACGATCAAGATCAATTATGATGCCTCATGGTGCAAGGAAACGCGAAGAGCGGGCATAGCAATTGTGGCAAGAGACAAAAGGGGCAAGATAGTTGGCGGAATGAACCGAAGGCAAATTGAAGCTTTCACCATAGAAGAAGGAGTACGTCTAGCAATTGAAGCGGGTTGGAACAACATCATCATAGACGGACTCACAAACGGTTCACCAACAACTCATGGAGGGGCCGAAACATTGAAGACTAGCAACAATTGTACCGAATATCCGAGCACTAGCCAGACAAGTTGAGCAAGTGCAATGGCGAGCTATACCAATTACGAGCAACGAATGTGCAAATTGGATAGCAAAGCAAGCGAGGATGAGAGTGCGTCTTAATGATTGGGTCGAAAGACCACCACTACCATTTGTATGTTTAGTAGTTAATGATATGATGTATGAACTCGCGTGACCCCGTGTCACGACGTTTTATTTCTTAAAGTAAATCGATATTCATGATAAAAAATAAACAAAAAAAACTAGCTTCGTTGTACATGAATTGCCTCTTAAGATTGAACGTTCTCAAAGACATTCTGGGTGTCTACCAATCCGTTGGATTAGATTTACTATTTAATTGTAATTAATTATTGATTCCACTAATCTTTCGAAGATCAGTGCTTTCACGTGTGCTGCTCTATAATATTAACCATTTTTACCAAAAAAACAAAATGCAAGGATTATATTATGCACAAATGATAGATTCTTTCCTCTAATTTAGAATTTATTTAAAAATGAATTATTCAATTAATACACAGTATTTTTTCAAAGGTAACACTTTATGGGTATAATGTTTGCAGGTACAACAATTCTGCTAAAGTTAATTTCTTTCCATTCAAAGTTGGGGGCATACAAACAAGTTTTCTATCAAGAATGTTTGAATTCTTTTGAATCTTCTCCCTCAAAATGCCATGAGGAAGTGGAACAGATGGGTAAACTGACATTCACCATATCCAAAGATGAGAAAGCAAGGATACAGACAAGGTATGAATAATCTATCATCGTTAAAATTAAAGGAAGGAGCATACCTTATCATCATATGGTGCTGACAATTCGAAATCTCTGAAAACCGGAAGGAGAAATGTCCTGCATTTTGCTAAGGGAAGGTTTTTATCTAATCACTTTCTTGGGAGATATGGATAAAGTTTTTAGAGAAGGACCTTGGTTCATTAATGGACAGTTTTTATTCATACAAATTTGGGAACTCAAATTCAACCCAGAAAGAACCAATATATCCATAGTAGCTACTTGGATCAGATTGCCCAACCTACCAATCAAATGTTTTTACCCTACAATTCTACAAGGTATTGGAAACACAATAGGGCCCCTGTTAAGAATTGATAGTCATAGCATAAACGCTGAAAGAGGGAAATTTGCCAGGCTCTGTATCCAAATGGATTTGAGCAAACCACTTCCACCTTCAATCGACATTGATGAATATTCCCAAAAACTTTCCTATGAAAGAATTCAATCAATTTGCTTATTGTATGGCATGGCAGGGCATGAAAACGAATTATGTAAGTTAGAACCATCAGCTGATAAAAGTTCTGAAGCTCATGCCTCAACTACAACGAGTACTACTGTCACACCAAAAATTACAGCTCCTACCACATAAATTTTGAATGGAGAAAGGGGACCTTGGATGTTGGTTACTCGCCGGAAAAGACCATTGGCATCAGAAACGTCTAGACTATGGCGGGAGAATCAATCAAAACCTATAATTGAGCCAAAGCCCCACAATAAAATGGAAATACTACTACTGCACAATCGTATGGGAAACCAGAAGAAGACTGGCGATTTCGTCAGAAACCTACCTACATCAACCGCCGGGAAACAAACCATCGACAAGGTAACCACTGGAATACCTAACGGGAAGAAGAGCTCGTCGGAAGCTGGTCGGGAAGAGGATGGGGTCGGGACCGTGTTGGGTGGAGTTACAACGGGAATGTCGAACATATAGGCCACGATGTCAGACAGACCGACGTGAGTGGAGAGTCGTTGAGTGACATGGAAGATGTGAGATATGGGGATACATTACAATGAGGTGGAAGCCTGTCGAGCGGCATGGCTCGAGGGAGCGGCGTGGAGAGAACAAATGTGCATGGTTCGAGGGAGAGGCATGGCTCGAGGGAGCGGTGTGGAGATAGCGGCTTGGGAATAAAGCAAAGGAATAAAACACAACATGGGCAGGGGATTTGTTTAATGATGGTGGGGGGGACAGCATCTAGTGAGAAGGGGACAGCAACTAGTGCGGAGGAGAAAGCATGGAAAATAGATTTGTTTAATGGTGGTGGGGTGGCAGCAGCTCGTGGGAATGGAGGCACGGAGACGACAACAGTTTTTTTTTTTTGGTCAAGAACAAAGACTATATCATTGCAATACCGGGCTAGTGTTCGCATACAAAATGTTATCCAAACAAATACATCTAAGAAGCGGGGTTGGGGGTGAAAGCACCCAATCCTGAGGGCACAACCCGAGCAAAGCGTTTTTCGCAATCCAATCCGTACAAGCGTTTGCGAATCGTGGAATGTGCTCCCACGTGACCGCCTGAATCATAAGTGATAAGGCGGTAACGTTTGACAAAATTGGAGCAATTCTCCATGCGAAATCTAAGCCTAACAAATGATATATTACATGAGAGGATTCAGACTCGATAATCACCGACGGCCAATGGTGTTGAATCGCTAACTTCACCGCGGCAAGGACCGCCTCCGCCTCTGCCTCATCCACGGATGCCGATGGTTTGGTTGCGTGGAAGCCTTCAATGACCGACCCTGAGGAGTCCCTTGCGATGACTCTGATCGCTCCCGAATTTGTCGATGAATCCCAAGTTGCGTCGCAGTTGAGCTTTATGGTTCCGTCGGGCGGTCTCGTCCATGCGGAATATGCGGAATAGGAGTCGGCTGAAATGAGTTGGGCTGCTGCTGAAGGTGATGCAATCTCGTGTTCGATCCGAGCTATCTCCTGCAATAAGGTAAGAACATACGGTTGCCTATTCTCGAATAGCAACTTACACCTAGCTTTCCAAATCACCCAAGAAACGATCATGAACCGGCACCAAGCTTTGTCTCGCTCAGTTCGGTTCGGTCCCGATCCGACAGCAACACCAAGGAGGCAATCATCAACCGAATTCAAACCACAAAGTATCAAATCAAACCGCACAAAATGACTCCAAATCTGGACTTTCCAAGGGCACCCAAACAGGAGGTGTTCCCTCATCTCCTCGAGGCCACACGATACACACAAGGTCAATAGTTGCAAGCCCCTTCTACACAAGCTTTCGCCCGTAGGAAGGGCATCCGATGCCAATCTCCATATGAAAGCCTTGATCTTAGGCCACACTCGAGATGCCCAAAGGAGAGTCCATACCTTAGATAAGTCCGGCCGGGCCCTGTGGTTGAGATCGACGGGAAGGTTGCGTGCATCGGCATGAAGGGCATGGTATGCCGATCTCACCGAGACCGACCCATTTGTCGTGTGCGGCCAACGCCACCTGTCGGGAGTAGATACGATCGGTATAGTGACATTGAGAACCGCGTCCACATCCTCGTGATTGACCCTCTGACGGACAGTCTCCTCTCGCCAAGAACGAGTGTCCCAGTCCATCCATTTATCCACCCTAACCGAGTCCAAAAGTGGACCCTCGACTCTCGGCCGAAGCCTGGCATCTCCCCGAAGCGGCACCCAAGTGT
The DNA here is from genome assembly GCA_946814005.1 of Chamaenerion angustifolium. Classification (NCBI taxonomy): domain Eukaryota; kingdom Viridiplantae; phylum Streptophyta; class Magnoliopsida; order Myrtales; family Onagraceae; genus Chamaenerion; species Chamaenerion angustifolium. Next base: position 23,397,074 of record OX328272.1, read on the forward strand.
CAAAGAAAGGTCGGATAGAGCTGCCATCTCCAAGAACCCACTGCCCCTTTGCTCGGATTACGTCCCATCCCTCGAGGAGGCTAGACCAAGCCCACAAGGTCCGGCCTCCTTGCATCGCCTGCATGAATGATACATTTTGGAAATAGATACCTTTGATCACCCTTACCCATAAGGCCTGTGGTTCATCAATAATCTGTGCCGCCATGTTCGCAAGGATCGCCCTATTGAAAGAATGCATTTCCCGGAAACCATACCCTCCCTCTTTCTTTGATGTCGTCATGGCGGTCCAACTTCTCCAATGAATCTTCCTCGATCCCTCCCTAGATCCCCACCAGAACCTTGCAATGAGAGCATTTACCTCATTGCACCACGTGGTGGCCAGTTTAAAAATGTGAATAACGTAGGTGGGGATGGCACTGCGAACGGCTTTGATGAGAACTTCCTTCCCCGCGTTGTTAAGAAGTCTGTTCCTCCAACCATGAATCTTATCTCTGATCCGCTCTTTGAGGTAGGAGAGGGCCTCCCGCTTAGATCTACCCCAAACCGTGGGTAGTCCTAAGTAGAAGCCCGGGTCAGCGGTTTGAGGGACTCCAAATATATTAGAGATGTCCGACCTGTAAGTAGCATCCGCCGCCGAGTTGAAAAACAGTGTTGATTTTGTGAGGTTGACTTTCTGGCATGATGGTGTCCTCGAGGTTCCGTGCCTCCTGAAGTGATCCTTTGAAGAAGAATAAGGAGTCATCCTCAAAGAAGAGATGCTGGACTTCCGGGCATCCCCTTCTTGGTCGGATACCCCTTATACGACCTCTCGACACCTAATCCTCCAATAACCTTGAGAAGGCGTCAGCAACCAAAATAAATAGATAAGGTGAGAGAGGATCACTCTGTCTGAGCCCCCGTGATGAAACGATGATGTCAGATGCACTTCCATTCACCAGAACCTTGTACGTGACTGATGAGATGCATGCCTCAATAAGCTTTACCCACTTCTCCCCAAAGCCTCTCCTCTTAAGACTCTTGAGCAAGTAATCCCACTTTATGCGGTCGTAAGCTTTCTGCATGTCCATCTTAAGTGCACATTCTGATCTTCCCCTGGGGCCACTCGGGCGGCCCCTCGTCTTGCGATAGTGGAACATCTCATGGGCAATAATGATGCTAGACGATAGCAGCTGGTGAAGGCATACTCCATCTCGAGGGAGCTAGGGGCAGACATCATCTCGAGGGAGCAGTTGGGGTAGTTGGCGAGGAAGCTTGCGTGAGAACCATCGATGGAGCTGGGGAGATGGGTCGAGATGGGAATGGTTGACTGTATGAGGTCAGTGGTGTCGAAGCTGGCGAGCTGAGAGAGGAGCTCATGCTGTCGTCGAGCATGGGGCCAGCAGTTGGTGGAGATCCACCGAGGACACTTCGACAGCAACGGGATGACAACTCCACGAAGACAGCATGCAGACATGGGCCGAAGTGGGGAAGAGTCCAACAATTGAAGAGATGGGCCAAAATCGTGGGTTGATGAGGTATGTTGGGCCGGAAAGGATGGGAGGGCCGAAAAATAATGCTGGGACGAGTTCACCTCCTGACAAGCTGGGCCAGAATGGGGGTCTGCCTCGTGATGACAGGCTGAATCGGAATGAAGGCCTGGACCGGAATGCTGAGGCGGGGAGTTGGCCTATAAAGCTTAAGACTATCAAGGAACATCCAAACCAAACCGATAACACATTGAATTTTACTCCTATTAGTCCTAATTATTGTCATAATGAGAAAAACAATTTAATTACTTTTGTGAATGTTTCAAAGCCCAGGGTCACAGGAAAATTAGGAAGCCGAAAGGATGTCTCTTTCAAAGGCCATGGACACAGGAACATTGGAAATCCGCGAATTCATTCAGACATGGTGGAGAAATGGTCAATATACATCGCAAAGGCACATACTGAACAAGCTAGTAAGAATGTTCAAACTCAGGAAGGTGATGGTCAAGGTGAGGTATCTAACATGATTTGAAATGTTAATAACTTCATATAATAGGGTTGGTAGTATTAATAGCAGTTTAATTATGAATCAACTACATCTTTCTAGTAATATGGTTCTAGAAAAATCCCACATGAGATCCATAATGTGGAATGTTAGAGGATTTGGTAATCCGGCAGCTGTAAAGGCTGTAAAGCAACTCATCCAAACTCACAATCCTACAGTGTTGATTTTAATTGACACTAGACTCAGTGGCCAAAGGATGGTTGAGCAGGCAGGTAAACTTCCGTTCAGTAAATGTTTAGGGGTGGAAGCCAGAGGGTTTAAGGGAGGAATTCTAGTGTTGTGGAATGATCACGAGACAAAAATTATGTAGATGGTTTCTAGAGAGCAGGAATTACACTTCAGGATCCAGGTTATCCCTTTTAATCTAACTTGGTTTATGTTAGCAATTTATGCTAACCCCAATTTAAATGAGAGACTACTGTTGTGGGGTAATCTTAAAGCGGTTGCCTCTATTATACCTAATCCTTAGCTAGTTGTAGGATACTTCAATGATGTCACTAATAGTTCAAACAAAATGGGGGTCATAGTGTATGCATGAATAGGGTGTCCCTTTTAAATGATATGATTACTGATTGTAACTTGATTCACCTAGGTTTTAGGGGGGGCGTAAGTTTACTTGGATCAATATGTGGAACTCTAATAGATTACTCCAGCAAAGACTTGATAGGATGATGGAAAATATGGATTGGAGATTTAGATTTCCTAATGCCTCTGTTACCCATCTTAGGAGAACCTACTATGACCACTGTCCGCTGCTGATTACTTCTGGTGGGAATAGAGGTCAAAGGGTAATTAGACCGTTTAGGATGAAGTCTATGTGGCTTGACCACCCAAGTTTTGAACTCCTAGTCAAGAATACTTCGAATGAATTTAACAATAGGATCACACCTACCATTAACCACTTCCCTGAAAAAGCTAGATATTGGAACAATGAGACGTTTGGAAATGTTTTTAAGAGGAAAGAAAAAATTCTTCAAAGGATCTCAGGAGCTCAAAAGTGTATTGCTAATTCCCCAAACTATTTCATCGTCTCTCTGGAAATGAATCTTCAATTAGAACTTTCTGAGATTCTTGACCAGGAAGAAAAACTTTGGGCTGCAACGTCTCGAACTAAGTGGATCAGAGATGAGGATAGAAAAAACAAAATTCTATCATATTTATACTCTTGTTTAAAGGAGAAGAAATAAGATTTTGGCTATCAAAGACTTAGTTGGAAATTGGATTTTTTATGAGGGGTGTATTCAGGAAGAATTTCAAAAATTCTTTTCAAATCTCTTCACAACTTCAAAGGATACCTCGTCTTTGTTGATTGTTCGCCCTGACTCTTGGAGAACTACTTTATGAGAAAATCTAATCCGGCGCCTCAAAAACTTTATCACTTTGGAAAAATTAGGAAAGCCACTTGGGATCTTAAATCGTTTAAAGCTCCGGGGCCAGATGGCCTCCACCCAGCTTTCTTCCAAAAGTTGTGGAACTGTACGTGGAGTTCACTGACAAATGCTATTAGCGAGGTGTTTAAAAGGAGGTATGTTCCTACAAGTTGGAACGAGGCGTTGATCTGCTTAATTCCAAAATGTAGTCAGCCAAGTTTGGTATCCCAATTTAGACCTATAAGTCTTTGCAACTCTATTTACAAAGTGATTTCAAAAATTCTGGTGAATAGAATCATACCAGTCCGGAACAATATCATCTCTCCTTTGCAGACTAGTTTTGTCCCAGGTAGAACGGGCTCTGATAATGTAATTCTGCTTAGAGAGGTGCTTCATTTTTCAAAGCATAAACAGGGCAAAATAGGGTGCATGATCATTGAAATAGACCTTGAAAAAGCATATGATAGAATTGAGTGGGACTTCATCAGAAGAACGCTCAACTTCTTTAAATTACCGGATAAAGTCATTAAGTTGATTATGAGTTTTATTTCCACATCTTCGATTGAAATTTTGTTTAATGGTGCATAACTAGAAAAATTCTACCCGTCCAGAGGCATTAGACAAGGTTATCCTATATCTCCGTACATCTTTATCCTATGCATGGAATATTTGGCGTTTCTCATCGATGAAAAAGTTATGCAGGGACAATGGAAATTAATAAAAGTGGGAAGAGGTAACATGACCTTATCCCATCTTTTCTTTGTTGATGACCTCATTCTAATGGGAGAGGCGACTCCTGAAAATTGTAGATGTATCAACTCGGTTTAAGAAGAGTTTTGCGCCACTTCGGGACAAAAGGTTAATCGGGAAAAATCGATCATGGTTTTCTCCAAAAATGTACTTACTCCCAAAAGAATAGAGATCTCAAGTTTAAAATAGTGAGAACTTTGGGTCTTACCTTGGTTTTCCTCTAGATCTGTCAAACTCGAAAGTTAACTCCTTTAACTTTGTTCTGGATAAAGTTAGAAACAAACTTTCGGGTTGGAGGGCAAATCTATTATCGATGGTTGGTAGTGTAACGTTGGTCAAATCGTTCTTGTCCACAATCCCCTCATACTATATGCAATGTACTACGTTTCCTAACTCAGTGTGTAAAGAATTGGACAGGATAAACATGAATTTTGTTTGGGGATCCACATAACAGAAACGGAAAATCCATTTGATCAACTGGGAGGATAACAAAGCCGAAAAAACAAGGGGGACTTGGTATTCAATCGGCGATGTATCGAAACAAAGCGCTCCTATGGAGTTTGGCATGGAGATTGAAAAAGGAAATAGCTCCTTAGGATGTGATGATTAGGAACATAACGTTAAAACAAGATGGAACTTCTCTCACTACTTCTAACAAAACGCCATGTATTTGGAAAGCAATTAATGAAGGTATGAACACCCTTAAATTGGGATCGGGGTGGGTGGTGGCAAATGGTAGGGATATTAAATTCTGGCATGACAATTGGTGGGTAATAAATCCTTCTGATCTTGTATCTATGGTCCTCTAAAATATGAGGAAGACAAATTGATGGTAGGAGATGTCTTCCTAAATGACGAGTGGAATCTGGATAGAACTTCTTTTGAGTTCCTAAATAAATTTTTGGACTTGTTTCGCAGTACCCCAAGGGACAAGACCAATGTTTCTTTGGACACTCAAATATGGAATGCCACAAATTCGGGGAGTTACACTATGGCATCTGCATATTATCTTTTAGCAGGTCATGACACAAATAGTCAGGTACTGGATCAATGGGATTGGGTTTGGAAATTCAGACTATCCCAAAAATTAAGTATTTTATTTGGTTGTGCCTTAAAAATAGACTAGCCACTTGTAAACTATTGAACCGTAGATAATGTAATTTGAGTCCCCTTTGCCAAATTTGTTATTCGGAGGTGGAGGACATAGATCACATATTGCGGGGAGGGGGTGAGCATGCAAAAAATATGTGGAATTCAGTCACTTGGACGCCCAATATGGGGCAATCGTTTCATTACCCTTTGAATGAGTGGATCAAGTATGGATGTTAGGCATCAGAAGTCACTATTCAAGGAATAGAGTGGAAGTTCTTTTTTTCTTATGTAATTTGGAATATTTGGAAAAATAGGATCTCACTTATTTTTAATAATAAACCTTCTTATGCTTCTGTTTATAACTTATCTTTATTTGAGGCAAAGTTTAACAAAAATGTTTATCCATTGATATTAGTTGGGTCTGTACAAAGTAGGATTGGTTTAAAATCAATACAGATGGAGCTGTTAAGGGGAATCAAAGTTTTGCAGGAACAGGTGGGGTCATTCGAGACTATAAAGGTCAATGGGTTGCAGGATTCTCAATGAATCTGGGATGCTCAAATAGTCTCACTGCAGAATATTGGGCCATCCGAGATGGGCTATTGCTGGCAAAGACACTCGGATTAAAATTTATTCACCTCAAAGCGGATGCTCTCTCAACCCATAAGGTAATCTCTGATGAAAATATGTCAAATCTAAAACTAATGCCCATTATTGTGGATTGCAGGAAGCTCTTGATGCAGTTCGAAAGAACGAAGTTCAGACATATTTTTCGAGAATCAAATGCGGTAGCGGATATCATGGCGGACATGGCGGTCAACGAACGACATGTTTTTTAACTTCATACCGTACTTCCTAAAGAAACTACTAACGCGCTCCGAAACGACGTTGTTGGTTCTTCTGTTTCGAGAATTGTTAAAATTAGCTAGTTTTTTTGGTTATGCAGTTTGGAACTTGGGTGAAACGTTTGTCACCTATAGCTAGGGGTGAGCAATAAAACTGTTTGGACCAAGACCAGACCAAGACCGACCAAGACCAACCCCCCAAAAAAATCCATTTGTCACTTAAATGGTTTTATCGGTTCTGGTCTAAATTTCGGTCTAAAACCATTGGAGACCATTTAGACCGAACCATACCGATTTGTTTTAAAAAAACATGTCACTGACTCACTCACGCTCAGTTTATTCACTCTTCATACTTTCACAGAACAGAGCTCTGTTATCAAAGGGAGAAATCTTCATCTTCTTCTTCACGCCCGCTCTGTCAAATCTTCACAGCTCCAGCCTCCAGGTCCAGCATTCTTCACAGTTTCCCTTCCACCTTCCCCACGCGGTCACCGATAGAAAGACGAGGAAGAGTGCAGACCACGGTTGCGTCTCCGCCTCTAGCTTCGCGTTCGTCTCCGTTTTCGAAAATATGTGTCTCCTCGCCATGGTAATCTCCTCCTTGACACTTAATCCTATAAATTAAGGTTTTTTGATAAAAATTACATGGGCATGAATGTATATATGTGTGCACGTAAACTATTCGATGAAATGCCTAAAAGACTGTCATATATATATAAATTTCCAGCGACTGTACATTCAAAATTTCTTATTTCTTAAATTTGTATTTAACAACTTCATCAAGCAGTGTGCCTTATTAATTTCGAAAAAGAGGGTCTTATTCCATTTATATTGCTCAACTTTGGGACCTCATTGATAGTAATAATCGAATGTATTTGTTTGCAATTGCAGATGTCCTCAACAGCAGGTGTTAGTGAGAGTGTTGCCAAGTCGAGATCCATCGTTGATCCAACATTTGATAATCTAGGTGTAGAAATTGAAGTTGTATCTGCAACTGTGTCAAAATCTCCACGACCCGAAAGTAGTAGCACTTCCAGGAAATTTCGGTCTAAAATATGGCTTCACTTTCAGACACTCGCGGATGACAATAGTAAGGCTTCTTGCTATTATTGTCAAAATATCTACTCTTGTCGTTCTTCATCAGGAACTAGTGGGATGAAAAATCATCTTAGTCGGTGCATTGCTTTTTCTCCCAATAAAAAGAAAGACAATAAGAAGGAGAAAACATGTTCTCCTGAGGTCATAGAGACATCATGGAAATTTGATAATGATATTGCTAAAAACAAATTGTAAAAATGATCATTGATGTTGAGAAACCGTTTCGTCTTGTGGAGAGTGATTCATTCAGACACTTTTTGAAAATTTGAAACCCAGTGTTGTATTGCCTTCACGCTTAACTGTTGCTTGTGATAGTATCAGTTTGTTTAATGAAGAAAAGTTCAAATTAAGGCAGTATTTTTTAAAAAGCAAGCAAAGAGTTTGTCTTACTACTGATACTTGGACTTCAATTCAGAATCTATCTTATATGTCTTTGACTGCTCATTACATTGATGATGATTGGAAGTTGCAGAATAAAATCTTGAACTTTTGTCCAATTTCTAGTCATGCTGGAGATGTGATTGGTGCAACTATTGAGAAATGTTTGGTTGGATGGGATATAAATAAGGTTTTCACAGTGACTGTTGATAATGCAACTTCTAATGATGTTGCAGTCAAGTATTTGAAGGAAAGGTTTCAAACATGGAATATATCAATCTTAGAAGGAAAGTTTACTCATGTCAGGTGTGTTTCTCATATTCTCAACTTAACTGTAAAGGATGGACTGCGTGAGTTATCTGAAAGCATATTAAGAATCCGTTATGCAGTTAGGTTTTTTAGACTATCTCCTACTCGAATGCAAAAGTTTAAGTATGCTGTGGAACAAGAGAGACTCATTTGGACAGGCAACCCATGCTTGGATGTTGAAACTAGATGAATTCTACTTTTCTTATGATAGACTCATCTATTAAGTACAGAAAAGCATTTGAGTTTTTAGAGAAGTACAAGCGAAATTCTAAATATGTATCAGAGCTTAGAGAGAGTACAGGATTGCCAACTGAGAATGATTGGGAGGAGGCTAGTGCTATTTTTCCTTTTTTAAAAATATTTTATGATGCCACTGTTCGTATGTCTGGATACTACTATGCTACAAGTAATGATTGTATGATTTAGATTTGTAAGATCGCAATTCAGATTACCTAATATCTCCAAGATCCCGTATTTAGGTCAATGGCTGAAAAAATGAAGGCAAAGCATGATAAATATTGGGGAAATGTGAAGAAGGTGAACTTGTTATTTTACGTAGCTGTTGTGCTTGATCCTCAACGGAAAATGAGATTTGCTGATATATCATTGAAGAATGTTATGATACTGACACAATATCTGAGCTAAAGAATGAATTGAATTCAACAGTGCAATTAATGTTTGAGCAATATGAGAGATGTTTAAATAGGTCAAGCACGTGTGACACTATTAAGGTTCAACTACGAGAGTTCGAACTAATACAGTTGTTAACAATCAAGACGATTGGTTGAATTGGAGATTTAAGCGTAAAACAGGGATACAAACTTATTATCTCTGTGAAAAGTCTAATATAGAAAAGTATTTGGAAGAAGCTCTCGACAATAATTCAGATTTTGAGATTTTGTCATGGTAGAAGAAGCACGGTTCAAGGTACCCCATTGTTGCGATGATGGCTAGAGATGTGTTGGCTATTCCAGTGTCTACTGTGGCTTCTGAAATTGCTTTTAGCACTGGAGGACGTGTATTGGATAAGTATCCAAGATCTTTGGGTCCAGGTATGGTAGAGGCATTAATTTGCTCACAAGATTGGTTAAAATCTCCAAAATATCAATGTGAAGGTAAACAATCGTACTTTATAATTTGTTAATACACTTATTTTGAATATTTATTAATGTTTAAATATGTTTATTATTTTCAGAGTCCACAGATGAGATAAGGGAATTGGAGGAAATTTTGCCAACAATGTTCATTGACGATGACCTAACATAAATGTGTAAGTAATTATTATTTTCAATATTAAATAAACTTTAAAGTTTGCGAGTTAGCTAACTCTTAAGTGATGTTTTTTTATTAGGTTGATGGTATTTGTCGTCGTGTTAAGGAGTAACACAAAAAAGACCATGAACAAAACTATCATCAAATTGAGAGTCTTGAGTATTTTATTAGAATATTAGAGTAGTATTGTATTGTTGGAATGTAGTAGCATTTTGTTAAAATGTTGGAAAATTGGAGCATGAATATTTTATTCGAATGTTGGTACATACATATATATGCGTAATTATTGTCAAATTCGAGATATAACATGAAAAAATTCAAAATGAGATGATATTTTGATGAAGCATGAGATAAATGTCAATTTTGTTATATATTTTTTGTTGATTAATTTGATTTTGTTTTATTTGATTAATATTTTTGGTAAAATATAAAAGTATATAAAAATCATGTCTAATGGTCCAAACGGTCCAAATGGTCTAGACCAAACCAAAACAGAAAAAACCAAGACCATATAAACGGTCTAAACGATGTATCAAGACCGAAATCAATGGACCAAAATTTTCAGTCTCGGTCTCAAGACCGAACCAGACCGGTTTTTGCTCACCACTACCTATAGCAGTTTTTTAATCCATAATTATCAAAAATAAAATTAAAAAAAGTTGGGTCACCTTTTGTTGATGGTGCAATAGTCGAAACTTATCTTTGTTTGTTTGGGTAAATTATGATATTGGCCTGTAATGTTTGACCGGATTTTCATTTCCCCCTCCCACCAAAGTTTAAATCGTAAAATTTAATTCCCTCATGTTTGGAAAAAGTGCAAGTTTGCCCTCTCCGTCAACTTTTTCATCGAATTTTGATGGAATAAATTAAAAAAGTACCAGAAAACTTTAAAACAATGTCAAAATTTAACCATCCCAAACTTTTTCAAATGTTACAATTGAGTTCCGAATCGATCGGGACTTGATTGAACACCAATCGAGTGGGCTCGGTTCTAGATCTTGATCCAGACCCAAGCCCTCTTATTGGAGCTCAATCGAGCCTCAATTGAATTGGGATAGAACCAACCACAAATTCGATAGGGGCTCGAGTCTGGGTCGATACTCGGACCTGAGCCCCCTCGATTGGGTTTCAATCCAAACCCAATCGAATAGGGAATCAATTGTAACATTTGGAAAACTTTGAAAGAGTTAAAGTGTGACATTTTGAAAGTTTATGTTATTTTTGCAATTTTCAAAATTAATTCTATTAAATTTGGATGAAAAACTTGACGGAGCGAGCAAAATTGTACTTTTTCCAAACATGAGAAAAATAAATTTTACGATTTAAATTTTAGTGAGAATATTGCCCAAACATTAGGGGGCAATGAGAAATTTTACCCTTGTTTGTTTGGTCAAACTTTTATTTTACTTATCTAGCTTCTATATTTTTATTTTTGTGGAGATGGTCACAAAAATGTATACTCTCGAAAGGGCTATTTGGGTAATTACTAACCAACCAATTTAAAAAATCCTTTTTTAACGTCTCCAAAAATTTGAAAAGATTATAGTGACTAGATAAGCAATTTAGAAGTATAAGCAATTATTAAATGATGTTAAATTTCGACTACTGCAATGATTAAAAACATTGGTCAAAGTTGATAGGCTAATGTTTGACCTTTCATTTTTTGTCAATTATATTCCAAAAATGTATATAATTTTTTATTATTGTTATAAAACACATATGAATTAACAAATTATTTTTTTAGCAAGTATACATATTGTTATTTGGAATAAACCCAATACAAAACAAAAGATAAAACAATTAAATAGAAACAAATATTGATTAAATTGTCTATTATATATTGTGCCTTATTTCTACAATCACCGTCGTGTCTCCAAGATCGACATCCTCCATCCTGACTCCTAACATTTCTTATCTTCACAAGTCTTGAGGTTCTAGGATGTTCCTCATTTACGTGAGAACTTAAGTGACCTGATGTCATGAGGCGGTATATATGTGTGAGGTTGTTGCATCTGATCGAATACATCAAACGCGTCTTCGGGTTGATCCATGTGGTCCATTTATTCATCTTTGCTCGACAACAGTTCACCACTAATGTAGTGGGAGTGACGATAAGTATGCATAATCTCATTTCCACATCTAATTGTTCTCTCTAATAACTTCTTGCAATACCGAGTAATATGTGTCAAACCTCTCATTTAATTTACTAAAAACATGATAATTGTAAATGTGAGAATTAATTAAACATACAATTTAATATTTGTTCCATGTTGTTCAAACTGTAAGGTTGATAGAACCTAAGTGTCTTCGATCTCTGGTACCCATGGTCGAGTATCTTTAATAAGTATGACCTTCATCCTATAGTACCCCAAACAAGTACACAAAGTGTGTACGTATATTTATGGTTCACGTACCAAATTTTGACCCACATCTTATGCCTGCTTTTATCCTAAAAGGTTTGTGAAGTTTATCCCAATCCTGTCAACCTTCAAATAATTTTGAAATAGGCTAACTAAAACCAAAATTTCAAAAAACTCGATCAACCATGTGTGACTTCACATTTTTTAGGTGGATAAGTAGGACCTTGTCACAATGTGTATCCTCCATACACCCGGAAGACGTTCAGGTGTGTACGAGTTCAAGTTTACCTTAATTATTCAAAAAACAATTATATTAATGTCATTTTGACAAATATTTTAAACCATGTTCTTATATGTGTATCTTAGAACAATATGTGGAACTCTCTTTCCAAAGGCCACCAACTCATCAAGGTCAACTTGACGGATATTATGCCTGAGCTTTACTGTGTTGTCTTTCGCATCGTCCACCCATCTAGTTAGTAGTAAAAATATTACATGTGTTACACTATTAGATATTTATTAAAGGTTGTAGGTAATTAGAGTTTTCCTGACCACATCCTTAACTGTGCGTCACCGGGAGCCGTTGAATTACTATTTATCAGGGGGTGAACCATTGATAAATGTTCCTAGGACCACATCTAACACGTTTAGTTATGATTACCTAGATTGTCACTTTTAATCAAATGTTGTTTATTACAATGATATATTAAATTACTTATACATGTAGTAGTATAACGCATCCAATGGAGTTAACTTAACCTTACTCTTTTATACAACTTTGCATAAGTCGTTGTATAAATAACTCAAAATGTTTGGGCCCAAATTGTATTGAGTCGTTAGCTATAGATATTTTAGGAGCGGGATATACTCTAAGTTCAATTTGATCTTCCTTGTACTAGTGAATAAAACTGTGTTACGCAAGTCCAGAATGTACTATTATGCTCTCAATATGTCATATTCTTCTGTTTGTGGCACTTAGTCTGGGTCAGTCGAGTTTTACTCAAATAATTTTTCCAGACATGATAGAGAGATCTTGGTTTTGGTGATCTCGTGTTGTTCACAGTCTAATATATGCCCTAGTAGTCATGGACATAGATATGGAAAGTTTGTTCGGTTTGGAGCGATATTGTACGTGTCTATCACGGGGGTCCACTAATACCTAATCCCAAAAGAAGTTGCACATATCGTAGTGTGACAATTATTTTACTCTACTATAGGTGAAATGTGTGCATTTTGACTGCCACCTCTCGATGAGAGAGTATATTAATCCAACATAAATGATGATGCAGGAAATAGACGAAGTCCATCCAAAACCCGCTAAGACCACGTAATGACGGGTAACATGATTCAAAGGTCAACAATTGTCGGTCCTCCAATCATCTTAAGTTTTGGCACTAGCAGTAACCTAGGGTATTAACAATTTAGTAGTCACGTGAATACTTAATATGCCACAAATTCCCTTGATGTTGAACTGCAGCCTCATCTTCAAAATATGTGCCTCTCTAAAAATGTTCTACCTGGTCGGATGACTACACATGTGTACTCTTCCGATCAGTACATTCAAATTCTTAAACCCAACCTTTTGATGTAGAACTCATCGATTTAGAACCACTAGAACAATTCATAGCCGTCATTGATTCTATTGTTGGTTATTATAAACACCATCCTTATCAGATGACAATGTATCCACAATGAGAATAAGAGCATGATTTCTCTTCTAGAGTCAACGCTATCAAATGTGTCTTCTCCATCATGTTTAACTTCTTGATTATCGTTGACTACGCCTTATTCACTTCTTAATCTCATGGAGCGATTTGGTTCTCCGTGAATGCCTCTTGTTGTCAAGAAAATTTCCATACTTTTGTCCCACATTTCAAAAACTCTCTCCAATGCTTCTTGATTGTTTATTAGAAAAACAATCGTTATCCAACTTCGAACCAAGTTCATAGTAAACATTTGCACCAGTAAACCTGCAAGTTATATAGACTTCACTGGCGCGTGTGTCCAGTTGCTCCTCTGTCCATTCCAAAAAAAAACAATTCTCTAGGTTTTCTCGGTTTATGACACTTTCCGATTTTCTCGCTCAATTCGATTGGACAAGGAAGAAGTCAACCAACGGAAGAATTAATTACAAGGAGACAAGCAGTAGCAGTCAAACAACGGACCATTACTGCAGCAAGGAAGTGACTTGGACATGCAAACCATGCAGCACAGGAACCTGCATGAACGGGAAATGGCGAACTGAAACCCCGTTCTTTCTTCAAAGCGAAAACCGGTGTTATTGCGTCCACCATAGCAAGCTGTGTCGCACCTAGCCAGCGCCAAAGCTTCACCAAACTTGGCGGACCCGCAACTCGGACGTCGGCTAGTCCAGAACATCGGACCTTCGTCAAAGCTTCACCAAGGGAGCACAGGGCAACCGCGAATTGTTGTTCCGGCGATCAGAAGTCGGATCAAACTCACCTTTTCCTTTGTCTTTTCACTTGTTTTGCAGGAGTTGTCACCTGCGGTGAAGGCACGACCCCCACACAATGCACAATTCAGGCGACTTAAATAGTATCGGGAATCCGGTGGTCGACTTAGACACGAAAGAGAAACTGCTCAGCGAGACGTGGTATGTAGGAAAGGTTATAGGACAAAAACCGATCAAATTCAATGCGGTATCCGGGATACTGAGATCGGCGTGGGAGAGATTCGGCCGAGTTACAATATCGGAGGTTGAGACCGGAATTGTATTATTTGATTTTGAAAAACAAGAGGTGGCTGAGCAGATTCTAGACCACACACCATGGGCGGTGAATGGTCACATCTTAAACATCAAGAGATGGGACCCGAGCAAGGGAGTAAACGAGATTGAATTCCAAAAGGTAACATTTTGGGTTCAAGTTCATGATGTAGGGCCTGAGAAGTTTAGTGAGGCCAATGCTCGTAAGATAGGAAATATGATTGGTAAATGCATTGAATTTGAAAAGCATGATGGGAGGATCACTATAAGTTATATGAGAATTAAGGTGGAAGTCGATGGGAGGTACCGTTGATGGCGGGGTTTTGGTGGAAAAACTCGCAAGGAGTGGAGAAATGGGCGGTGATAAAATATGAGAGACTTTCATATTACTATTACATGTGTGGAATATTAGGCCACACCACTCAAAGTTGTAAGAAGGAGGTACAAATGGCAGAACACGACCAAGAGGCACCAAGGTACGGTCCGTGGATCGTGGGAATACGACCAAAAATGAGCACGGCAAACCAATATGTAGGGGGTGAGAGTAGTCACGAGCCAACACAGAATCGGGGAGAGAGGAGGACATGGTTCGATATCATGGCCGAGGTGATGAAGCGGGACTCGAGCAAGTCAAAACAAACTAAGCCTCGTGGGGCAAGGGAAGGGAAAGCGGAGGATAGCAAGGGAAAGGGGAACGAACATGATACAATGGAAACCGATGTCAAACCGGAAGAGGTAGGGGTGACAGAAATACCAACCCCCCCCATAGGAACACATGGTCGAAACCCTTACCATGTCAAAATCCCTAACCCTACATATACCACCATATCTACCATACCCGAGACCAATGCCCAAGACCATACACTTGCTTAAAATCATGACCAAACCAACCCCAAGACCATGCAACGCACACACAGACTGAAACCAACCAAACCAGAACAGAACGGAAACCTACCCATAACTGTCAACAACTGATGATACTACTTCCTGTACTGCATGTTTCAGAAGTTATTTGATTAACTAAACTGTTGTGCTGTCTTTTTAATACCAAAGAGTTGGATTGATATTTCTTTGCAGAAATAGAAGTGCGATGGATAAGAGTTGGATGACCAAACCTCGGCAAAGTGTGGAATATAAGGAAGGGGTCGCTTCATTTCTAGACTTTGCCTACTCTCATAAAGTTGGGATGGTAAGATTTACTGTCCTTGCAATAACTGTGTTGGTGCTTTCTTAATGGGGAGAACTACTGTTAAGCTCCATCTTGAAAAATGGGGAATATTGCCAACTTATACTACATGGGTGGATCATAGGGAGTAATTCGAAGATGTGATCTCTAATGGTAGGAATTCATCCTCTCGTGGGGAAATGGAGGATATGGTGCATGATGGGTTCGGTGGTATGAGGGTGGACGAAGGTGAAGAACCAAACGTAGATGCTAGGACATTTTATAAGCTATTAGAAGATTATGAAAAGAGCTTATATCCAGGTTGTGTCTCCTACAAGAAGATGTCTTTTTTAGTTGAATTGTTGCATCTGAAGGCACTGTACAAGGTTTCAAACAAGTTCGCTGATGAGCTACTTCGCATGCTAAGTAAAGTATTGCCACCAGGGAACACAGTCCCTAAGTCCTACTACGAAGCAAAGAAATTTATAGGAGGGTTAGGGATGGACTACCAAAAGATGCATGCTTGTGTAAATGACTGTATACTATTTAGAAAAGAGTACGCCAATTTGGATGTGGAGTCAAGATGGATTAAACCTCGACAACACTGGAGGACTGGATATACCAGAGCAATCGAAGCGACAAATAGGGAAGCTACCAGTCAAAGTACTTTGATATTTTCCACTAACTTCAAGGTTGCAAAGATTATTCATGTCCCCCCAAACTGCTTTCTCTATGACCTGGCACCATACACGACGATTAAAGGATGGTATTCTACGTCATCCTGCTGATACAGGCGCTTGGAAGAAACTTGATAGCGTACTACCTGCATTTAGGGAAGACCCACGGAATGTGAGGGTTGGATTAACTACGGATGGGTTTGATCCGTAGAGTGATAAAAGTCACCCATATAGCATGTGGCCAGTTGTTCTTATTCCATACAATGTGCCTCCCGAGGTGTGTTTGAAAGAT
Source organism: Chamaenerion angustifolium (assembly GCA_946814005.1). Taxonomy (NCBI): domain Eukaryota; kingdom Viridiplantae; phylum Streptophyta; class Magnoliopsida; order Myrtales; family Onagraceae; genus Chamaenerion; species Chamaenerion angustifolium. Next base: position 23,413,438 of record OX328272.1, read on the forward strand.
ACAAACTACGTGCTATCAATGTTGATTCCTGGACCGAAGGCTCCAGTAAATGACATAGACGTGTATCTGCAACCGTTGATGGAAGAGATGAATGAGTTATGGTCGAATGGTGTGCTCACATATGATGCAGACAAAAAAGAAAACTTCCAGATGCGCGCAGCTGTACTTTGGACCATTAATGATCTTCCTGCCTATGCGAACTTGTCTGGTTGGGCTACTTATGGTAATTTGGCATGTCCTATCTGTCAAATGGACACCCATTATTGTCGATTGAAGAATGGGAGAAAATGTTCTTTTATGGTACACAGACGATTCCTCCCCACCGATCACCCATGGAGAAGAAACAAAAGTTCATTCGATGGGAATACGGATGGCCCCACAAAGACTATCGGGGGAGAAAGTGTTACATGTGCTAGAGAATCTTGATCCAGTCATGTTCGGTAAGACTCAACCGCCCATTCAGGTTGGAATAGACTCAACTACTGGAAATTGGAAAAAAAAGAGCATATTCTACTAACTACCTTATTGGCAGCACCTCTTAATCCCTCAAAATTTGGATGTGATGCACATTTAGAAAAACGTGTGTGAGTTTCTTAAGAACTTGAGACTTCCTAGCGGTTATTCATCAAACATTTCACGTTGCGTTAAGGTGAAAGACAGAAAATTGATTGGGTTGAAAAGTCATGACTACCATGTTCTCATGCAACGTATCCTATCTGTGGCTATTAAAGGATTACTCCCCAAACATGTATGCAAAGCTGTGATAGACATGACTAACACATTCAGGATTCTATGCTCTAAGGAGTTGCACATGTCGGATTTGTTGAAGGTGGAGTCGTAATTACCCATGATAATGTGCAATCTAGAGAGAATCTTCCAACCAAGTTTCTTCAATATTACAGTTCATCTTATCACCCATCTAGCAGAGGAAGCAAAAATAGTTGGTCCAGTGCAATATCGTTGGATGTATTCAATCGAAAGGTAAGTTTTGTCACTCTTTTATGAAGTATGCCTTTGACAGAAGAGGTGTCTCACTAATAACATGTTCTTATTGTAGGATAATGAAGTCGTTTGTGCGTAATCGTAGTCGTACGGAAGGGTCAATAGCGGAGGGTTATATTGCTCTGGAGTGTTTGACATTTTGTTCTAGATATCTCCATGACATTGAGACCAAATTTACAAGGCATGAGTTAGTTATAGTAAATGAGGTAACTCCAAGGGAGGCAGATGGGTTATCGATCTTCCAGCCGGTAGAAGCTCCAATAGGTCGTGCAATAGTCTGTGAACTGTCAAACACGGAGTGGGAGCAGTGCCACTTGTACGTCCTTAATCAGTATGAAGAAGTGAAGCCATTCATCGAGTATTGCATTCACCTTTACTGTTATGTTTATTCTCAAACTTTTAACTGCATCACATCTAACAATCGGTTTGGTTGTCTTGTCCATGTACGTAGTGAACACAAGAGGCAACTACTAGGCGTACGGGTGAGTAGGCGGAACATCGATGTCATGCACAATAGAACATTCATACCATGGTTGGAGGGCAGGGTATGACACTATGACACAGATAGGAATGGGTATTCCTTTTAATGTTAACGTTAATGACGGTGGGAGTATTTGCATTCTCAGGTTGGTCGAATAGTTGGATCGGCTGAGGATGACAGAAGTCGCTAACTAAAGGCTTTGGCAGGAGGACCGTTATATGGAGCTAAGACATATAATGGTTATAAAGCAAATGGATGTTCATCTTCCACACCAAAGAGCGGTCTCTAATGAGGAGTTTTGACAACAGCGGCGTGTTGTGCAAAACTGACACAACGTGCTATGCGAGTACATCCGATAACAACCCCATTGAAGGTGCAATTGATTATTACGGAGTGTTGAGGGAGGTGGTTGAGCTGCAGTACCTTGGTCACCTATTGGTTGTGTTGTTCAAATGTGATTGGTACAACGTACTTTCATCCTTCCATGGGATGAAAGTTCATGAGTATGGATTTGTGTGTGTCAATACCAAAAAACGTTTATCGACAGATGAGCCATTTGTACTTGCAGCTCAGGCATCACAAGTTTTCTACTTACCTGAGAACATTAACCCTGACTGGAGCACTGCGTTGAGACAGAGTCCAAAAAACGATTTGTGATTGGGGGTCAAATGAGTGGGGAGTCAGTGGAGCCGTATCAGGAAACATCAGCACTGGTTGTTGATGTACCTAATGTAGTTCCTGTCGATGATGTGGTTGATTGGTGTAGAAATGACATTGAGGCTCTCGAAATATCTGTTGAGGATGCCACCCCGGAGATGACAACAGAAGCCTTGACAGAAGAAACTGAAGGCCTTGACGACATAGAAATTCTTGAGCCAGATGAGGAGGATATTACTGATGATGGAACATACAGTGACACAGATACAAAATTTGAGGACGATTTGTTCGATGACGAGGACGGCCTTGAGGGAACAATGGATGAGAATGACGATGATGATGATGATGCATCGTAAGTTCGTGAGCAATAGAAGGGTGTTTTTATGTTTCAAGGTAATTGTTCAATAGTTAGGAATTTAATTCTGTCATTGTTCAATAGTGAGGATTTTCATTCTGTCAATGTGAGAATTGTTTACTTTGTTCAATACTAAGCTGTTATTCTGTCCAGATTTGTATGTTTTGTCCGAATTTAGATTGTTTTATTTAGATTGTTTGGTTCACGAGCTGTTTTGTTGAAATATATGTTGGTTCACCTTACACTTTGATATCAGTACTTCCTAGCTGATGTGTTGTACGTGTGTGTTTATCTGTAAGTTGAATGTTGGGTCTGTAAGTGTTACTGTGTAGTTGGTTGTGGAGTGTTGTGTAGCTGGTTGTGCTATACGTGTGTGCTGTAAGTGTTGGTCATGTTGTTGTTGTAACTCGAAACTGCATTTGGAAGCTGGAATATGTACTTGGAAGATGGAAAAATGGCAGTCGAAAATGCAGTCAAATGCAGCTCATCACTTGTGGCCTGTTAACTTGTTCTCCTTCTGCAGCTCAAATGAAGTCAAATGCAGCTCATCAGATACAGAATTTGTAGCTGGAGTGCTGTTAACTGGTTCTCCTGCTGCAGCTCATCACTTGTGCAATCCTGTCAAATGCAGTCGAAACTGCATTTGGAACAGACAGTGCCCTCAAAATTGCAGACTCCTGTGGAGTGTGGCGTGCTGGCAAAATGGCAGAATCTGCACTTGGAAGCTGGAATCTGTGGATGCTGTCATTAAGGTGTTTTTCACACAAAGACATTAAGTTGGAATCTATGGATGAAAATAAGATACATTAAGGTGTGTTTCAAAAAACATACATTAAGTTGTTTTTCACACACAAACATATATTAATACTTTCAAAATACTGTCATACATTTTGTTTTGGACCAATACTGTCATACATTGGATGCTGTCGACTGTATGTGGTGCGGAACTCTGAAAAAAAACACGTAAATTCATGCTGTGAGCAAATGGATCATCAACTCGGCTCGACTACAATTCATCCTCATCTATGTCATTCTAATCCAATCCAATCCATGTGCTGTCAAAATAGATACCAATTCAATTCATGTGCTGTCAAAATGTAATCCAATTAATCCTCGGGAAATAGATACCATGTGCTTTCAAAATGTTCAGAATCCAATCCAAAGTTCAGAATCCAAAATGTTCAAATTACACTGTAGACAGTGAAGGGATCAATCCAAAGTTCACGATCTGCACATTCTTGCCATGAAACTGTGTTGCATCTAAACAAGAACAAACACTCCTTTGCAAAACTTTTCACGATCACTTCTGCAGGCCACTGAAAGAACTCTACCGTATGCTATCTCTGTTGAAGCTGAATTGCTGTCGTTTTGAAGGAGAGATGCTGTGTACTGAATGCAGTGATCACACAAGAAACAGAGAAGTTGTATTTGAAACAAAGTTGTCATCCTGGATTTGAAACATCTGACCGAACAATATGGACAAAAAAGGGTCATCCTGGATTCAGGTACTAGCCTCATTCATCCTGCAGAAGTTGGAACTCCTGCTGCAAATGGAAGCTGCACTACTTGGGGTCTCCTTGAAGCTCCACTCGGCCTTCTTAAGAACTGCAGTAGACATAGGTGGATTTGTATGTAGAGGTCGGGTTGAATAATGACAGGGAGCAATGTGTCGAGTCTACTATTGGCCGAATTGTGTGACACATTGTTTATGTGTCATAAACATGAGATGTAACATTTAGACACATGTTAACACTGTGACACATAGTAATTAACACTTTGACACATAGTGGTATCACCTTGACACATAGTTATAACACCATGACACATGGTAGAAATTTATTACATCAATGAATAACACCATACACTTTTGAAAGTTATATTTTTCAACAAAGTAAGTAAAATTTGTATAAGTTGATATTAATTTTATAGCCACTTGTATAAATTTGTATACAATTCTATACATTTGTATACATTTGCATAAAGTAAAACAATAGGACACTTTGACACATCAACTAATATAACACATAACAAAGTTGTATTTGAAACATAAAATGAATAAGGATACATCAACTAATACATAAGGACACATATGTATTGATTTTAAACATGATTTAGAAATATTGTGCTATAAGATAAGTATATAAAAATTAAGATGAAATTTATACAAATGATGTTATTATACATATTATGTCATTAGGAAATATAAATAATAAGTATATTTTTCATAAAATAAGTAAAATTTGTAGACATTTGTATAAAGTATAGTATTATAATGTTATACACTAAGACACTTTGACACATCAATGGATATAACACATAACAAAGTTGTATTTCAAACATAACATGAGTATGATTTAAATTGCATACATAAGGATAATTAGGTCTTCATTTTAAACATAATTTAGACATATTGTGCTATAATATAAGTATATAGAAATTTATAAAAATTAATCTAAAATACAAACAAATTATGTTAGAATTATACATAAGATGAACTCATTGGAACGAGCCTTGCATACATGGGCCACTGTCCATCAAATTTTCGATCGGGCCAATCCATGTTAACGGCCCAATTGTTGTGAGTCTGGCCTCATATGAATAGCTTCTACGGATGAGGACGAAGCTGAAGCGTCTCCTCGGTTCAAACACCTACGACACCTCGGTTCCTACACGACGCAGTAGGCTTCATCATCACATACAGGGCGATTTGATGGATCAGTCCTTTCATCCTTCAATGGCCTTCTCTTCATCTTCCCGCGCCTAATTTTCACTGCATTTGGGTCTGCTTCTCACTCTCAGGTATGGTTCTAACTTCCTGTAGGATGATTTTGTTCTGGGAAGCGCAAGGTATGGTTCAGCAAACCCTTTGTTCGTCTATGGTGCTCACACTTACATGTTTACTCTCCTTTCCCTCAGGATCTCGTATATTTGCGACCATTTTATACACGTTTTTTCATATTAAAAAACATTACTTGGAAGCGAAGATTCACCTTTGTCGATGATCCATGGCCGATTAACAACTCCCTAAGCAGTCGTAGTTTCTTGTATGGCATTCACTACAAGAAACTCGAGCATACACATAGGCAAAAATGCGTTGCTAACTGCTTAAATACCGTTGTTAAGGCTTAACAGCGACGAAATCTTCGTCGCGGTAGCCCCCGTCGTTAAAGGTCTATAGGTCGACAATTTGCCGTTGTAAAAGACTTGCCGCTATTAAGATGACACTCCCCACTTTGGGTTTACAGTGGCATCACGTTGTTGTTAAACACAGATGAAATGCGACAACACCTTGCCGATGTTATAAATTACGTTTAGTTATGACAACTGTTTGTCGATTTTCTGGACGATTTTTTGGGTTATTTTTTTGGACGATTTTTTATTTTTCTTCATCCATGGCTTCATCCTTCTTCATCCATGGCTTCATCCTTCTTCATACATGGCTTCATCCATGGTTGTCTTGGCACTTCATCCAACATGGCTTCATCCATCGAGCTCACTTCGGTTCATCCATGACTGATTTCTTCTCGGACCTTCATCCATGGAGTCTTCGGTCATCGTTCCAGCTCTGTTCCAGCTTGGTTCATAATCGTTCCAGCATCATTCGACATGGAGTCTTCGGTTTACATATGTGCAGCATTGTTCCCGCATGGTTCCAGCTTCGGTTGATCCATGGTGTCTTCCATCTTCGACGAGACCAGCATCTTCGAGTCTGTCCAGCTCCGACGAAACCTACTGCTTCGATTCTGTACGAGACCATCCGAGCTTCGGTTCTAGCTCCGACAAGAAGGAGACGAGAGGGAGATGGAGAGGGATGGGGTGGGGTGGGGGTGGGGGTGAAGTAAAACGAAAATAAGTTGAAGTAAGGATGTGGAATAAAGGAATCTGAACTTGTTTGGGCGAGGGAAGTTTTGCGCGGTAAAATTTTTGAAATTTTTTAAAAACAATTTCACGACAACAACAATAGTCGTCACTATATAAACTATTTTACAACAGTAATTGAATCTGTTGCTGAATGACTATACTAATGTCGACAATATATTGACACGCAAACCTATTATATAATTTTCTCGGAACTTATGTTTTAACGATGACAATATTTATTAGTTACGACATACATCTGTTGCTGTTATAAATATATTTACAACAAAACTTTTCGTATTTAAATATGTACATTTACAACGGATGGAGTCATTTAACATCTGCTACGAATGGAGTCATTTAACATCAAATTTTGCAAGAATGGAGTCATTTACCAAAAGTGACGGCAAAATTTAACACTAAATGTATCTTATAACAATGGTAAACATATTGTGCCTAATAAGTAATAATAACGTCAACAAAAACTGTCGACACAATATACCTATATTTAACTACAACTGTTAGCGTCAACACGGAAGTTTCGTTGCTGTTGCAACAGATTCTTGTAGTGGTTGTTATTCGTTTATGCGAACCATGTCACGAAATGTTCAGTAAGGGTGGTTATGCTGAGAATAAAACTTGTGCTGTTAAAGATGGAAACTTTACACCAAAAACTTGAGCAAATTTCACGTTATGCTACTGTGTTTAACAATATCTTCTCAGTATGGTGGGTACTCGGAGAATGTTCGCCGGAAAAACCGTAGCTTCAAAGCTACCGATCCGTAGATCCCCAAGGAAGATAAACAGGGCTGCCACAAGTAAGTTGTTTTTTTTCACTACTACGTCTTGTACTTAGGTATTTGCTTTGTTTTAGGTTATCGGTAACTAACACACTAGACATTGCTATAGGGGTTACGCCTGTAGAGAACATCCATGCAGTCCCTCCGCCTGTGGAGAACATCCCTGCAGTCCCTCGGCCTGTGGACAACATTCCTGCAGTCCCCCCACCTGTCGAACCTCCTTTGGAGGTGTCTACTGAAGAGGAAATCCAGCCGGAGGACCCCTATGTAGAGGAATCACCAGGAATACAAATAGGTAACTTCTAATTTGTCCCATACTATTAAGCATGCATTTATACAACTTGGTTATCTAATCGATACCTGATTTACGTGTCAGCTGCGGATGAGGAAGAGGTAAGGCCACCATTGGACAGACTACGTAGGGGGCGAACTTGTTGCATAAGGTTGTCTCAAAATGGCGTTAATGAAAAAGAGGTACTGAAGTTTAAATCTCGAGGTAAAGTCTGCAGTAACAATGCTTCGGTGTTTGCAAGTTTGTGTGGTTGAATTGTCAGGAAACGAACAAATGCACCTCTAATGGTTAAAGACTGGAAGGAGATTCCAAAGTCTCCCATAGACTACGAGGCGAAGATGCTCATGCTGGTTGCGTTCAAATGGAACTAGGACTTACATATTGCACCTGTCTATTTGTAAATGCTGTAAGAACTGGTTCTAACATTTCCATATTGTTCACACTCGCAGAAGAAGTTTATGATACCGGATGGTGAAAACCTGAAGCGGTTGATCATCTGTACTCTTAAAGAGAAGTATAGAAACTACAGGGCGAATCTAAAGAGAAGGTACTTTTTCAAGTACCTTACGAATGAAGAAAGGTTACAAAACATTCCTCCTGACGTGGTGAAAGAGGATTGGGTGTGGCTTGTTAACCGGTTCAGCTCTGACGAGTTCAAGGTTTGTGCCTTACTCCCTATTGCAACTGTATTTTTTTGTACAGTTAATGAGTGCTGCACTTTTTAAACGTAAACTGGTTGTAACTTCAAATTGTTTGAAGTTAAAGAGTGATCGTAACAAAGCCAATAAAGCTCACCAGGTCATGAGGCACACCGCTGGCAATTCGTCCTTTGCGAGGAGAGAACAGGAAGAGGTAATCCTAACATTGAATTGTTATGTTTAATAAATAGTTGGCTACCCTTGAACAAGTATATGGTACTCTTGCAGATTGAGAAGAACAACGGGAAACATCCAGGGGAGTATCATATGTTCAAGAAGAACCATTTGGAGAAGAAAGGACAGCCGCTGGATGATAAAACCAGATCAATACTAGTGAGTAGTACTGCCGACCCATATAGTCACATGTGCTGTACATTTGTATCTGATTGCTCGCTTATGTTCTTGTCACACCGTTTGCAAAATAGGACCAAGTGGAGGAAAGGGCTGCCCAGTTGGCAACTGGGGAGGAGGAGTCTGCTGTTGACAAGGATGTCTTGTATGAGGAAGTTTGCCAACTTGACCGTCGTCGAAGTCGTGTGTCAAAGGCAGCACGGATGATGGAAAGTGAGCAGTTCAAGCAGGCAAGGGAGGAGGTAGCTAGAAACGCAGCTGAATGTGACCAACTCCGTGATCAACTCAAGGAGTTCCAGGCCAACATGGAACAATTTCAACGTGATATTACTGTCATGAAAAGTACAATGTTTGGCAACGGTGCGTATAGTAATGATTTAATTGCATTGTGTACACTCATTTAGTCACTGTAGGGTATATTCTATAGTATGATGCTACCATGATTGCTGTTATTTCTATGTTTGCAGATCCAAATGCATGAACCGTGGAAACGTGCTGTAAGTATTCCTGCTTAGTAGTTATGTTGACTGGTGGTACACTAGGTGTTGACTGATTGTAAATGGGTATTTTGGACATGATGTAAATGTGAACATGTCATCTCTGTTTGTGTTTTGGTTGCCATACATTTGTTTGAAATGCTTGGCTATATATAAATTCGAATGTGTTGGAAATGGTTCTACATAAGTAGCTGTTTGTGTATTACCTGTTTGTGTATTATTTGTTTATGTATTCTGTTTGGGTATGCTTGGCTAATAGCATTAACATGGCCAACAATTCGAAATAAGAAACATTAGCATTTGCATCAAAACAAACCATTGTCGACGGACTGTAATTGTATCTGTAATTGATGCTTCATATAACATTTAACCATGACAACACGCAGACACAAAACATTGTTTATAGCAACAACTTTCAAAGTAGTTGAAACTCAATTTTAGCATCAACAATTATAAACAGGGTAATATTTAATACTGTTGGACGAGCATCGACAGGTTACTTATGACGTGGTCTAATTTATTATCCATCAAAATGCATCCGTCGCTAAGTATATGTAATTACTTTCAACGAAATGTTGTGATTGAATAACCTATATTGCCTCAACGGGTCTATCCCCGACTATCCCCTCAGGGTTGAAAGACAAACTTACAAGTGCCAAATGGAACTTGTGAACGTATATCATTATTGTTAATCACGCAGACGCATTTTCCACATTTCAGAATTCAGACAAGGTATCAAGGAGAACTCAATTGACTATGTAAGTTGCGAGCTTGTGAACCTCACCAATCTTTTCATTCACGTATTTATGATTCCCTTTTGCATGGCTTTCCATATTTAGAAAATTTTGACCGTAGGGGTTGTATGACCTTAATGTGAGGGCAATGATTTGTTTGTTTCATCCTTACCAAAGATGGTGCGTGAAACATCCTAAGGATATAAGATAGAATGAACGGAATTTACATTTGTTTTTAGAAGAATGCAATGCAAGTGCAAGAATGTAAATATCATTAGTAAGGTTCCTATTACATTACAGAATTCTGAAATATATAATACAAAATGCCCAATACTATACATGTCATGATCTAGGGACAAAACAAAACACATTTACATAATGGACAGAACTTCCATCTACAGTTGTTGGGGTGACTTCTAATTCACAATAGTTGGGCCGAATCTTCTTCATGAATTGTGGGTCAAACTCAAATCCAAATATTTGGGTAGAATTCTCATTTACATCAGTTGGGCCCAAAAATGGAAATCCACACAAAACTGGTAAAAGTTAAACACGGTGTGAAACTTTTGTTCTAAATGGATGGAATTTCTAGGTCCTCTGAACCAGCGGAACCTCGCCCTATAGAGGATCACATGCCCATTCCGTTAATCAAGTTGAGTTGTTAGGGTGCGTGTCGGCCGTCCAAACCGCTCCGGGCGCATTCCCTACTAAACTCCCTAAGCTCTCAATGTACTCCTGCTCTGAGCGAGTAATAGTAACCAATGTGGTGTGTGCAAAATGAGAATTTAAATCATTTCGAATTATTACAGTTACATCATTTTTCGTACAAAATTTAGAGTTGCAAGCATATGAGCAAACAGTCAAAATGGATATGGAAAAATATATTATGGCAAATCAAACATGACAAACCTTAAACACTCTCAAAGAGATCCCTAGCAGAGTCGCCAAATTGTCGGACGTCGGATTCGACTTTCTCCGACTCTTTTGGAAAAAAAAAACATTTTTAGTTTGTTCTCTCAAAAATGTCGGGTCTTACCAGCGATAGCTCCGGTCGAGCGGAGTCATCAACCGGGCCGAAAAATGAAATAGTCGTCACCGATTAATTAAAGGCTAATAAGAATCTTAATGTTTGCCTAGGGTACATGGAGTTATCAACCTAGAGCTTGGAAAAGTCTACGTCCAGAGAATTGAGTTTGGGGGGGTGGGGGGGTGGGGGGGTTGATTACGTCTTAAGAGCTCGCGATCCCGTAATCCGTCCTTTAGGTACTGTAGTTTTCTTTTGAATTTGTTTTTACCGAATTACCTGTTTTGATCATGCTTGACCAAAAAGATTACTTGCACATTTTTTCATTACAAATATACAAGAATTTTTATTTTTTTTAGTTAATTTTAAATACATAAACAAGAGGAGAATAAAATTAATTGTGGTAAAAAAAGGGTTTAACTTTGTGATCATTTTAAACATGTCAAACATACACTAATGATTTTGAAAATATGAAGCACATTTTACTAATTTTTGACACATTGAGAAGTATTCGGATGTCCAGAAACGTTTAGGGACCAAGATGCAATTATTTAAAATTTCGAGTTGATTTGGAAAATTATTTTAAAAAATGCAAAAATGGCCCAAAACGTTTCTGGTTTTGTTTATAACACTCGGTAAATTCCCAAAATGACCTGAGAGTCCAAGAACCCAGTTGTAATCTTCATCAAAGTTTGGGAATGACCTAAGTCATTTTCAAACAAAATATATTTTTGAACGAAACAACCCCATAACTTTCACAAATGTTTAAAATGACCCAAAAGTTATACCAAACTTAAAATCGATTGTGATTCTTATATAAAATATAACTACTAACACCTAATATCGATAACACAAACTTTACTCACATTAGGACTTACAAATATCTAGTACGAGAGGATATATACCTAAGTTATTCTGAGTTTATATACCTCACGAGGAACCGAGACCGATAATCACCGATTTTTCTTCACTCAATTTCTCTATTTTTTCACTCACTATCACTCAAATCCTCACTTCGCCGTGGGTTTCTCTTCCATTTTATTCTCTTTTTTCTTTTCTTTCTCTATTTTCTTTTTTTTTTCTTCCTTCCTTTCCTTTCAAGCCGAAGCTTACAACCTTTTTTTTAAAGCTCATCTCTTTGGCCATTTTCTTCTCCTTTTCATTTGTCGTGGTTTCCCCCTTCTGCTTTGTCCTTTGTTTGGTGGGAGACATGTTGTAGTGAAAGGTGGAGATTTTGGTGAAAGGTGGGAGACTTTGGTGAAATGTATGAGACTTTGGTGAAACGTGGCAAAGATGATGACAATGGGGATGACTTTTGAGGCGATTGGTGAGCTTGATCATGGTTTAGGGGGTTAGGGTTTGGGAGTTTAAGGATTGGTTTAGAGTTTCTGGTTTCTGGTATTTTTAAGGTCTAGGGTTTAGGGTTTTAGGTTTAGCTTTAATGTTTAGGGTTTGAGGTTTAAGGTTTAGGGTTTGGGGTTTAAGGTTTAGAGTTTGGAATTTAAGGTTAAAGTTTAGAATTTGTTTTTGTTATGCTTTTTCTGGATTTTTCATGGCTCCGATCGTCGTGTACGTTATTTTTACCGTGCCCCAAAATCTGGTGTTCACAATAGTAGTCATTTAACTTATTTGGATAATATATTTTATTATAGAGATAATAATTTTTATTTTTGTACATTTTTTATTTAAATTATCATACTAAACAATATATATATATATATATTCCTCATCTTGATTAATTTATTAGGGTAATATACATTATTAGAATTATATAATATGAGATGAATATAATTATAGTATCGTACAAAAAGTTAAAATCTTTTAATTACGATACTATAATTTGGAAATAGTTTATTTAATATGAATATATATATAAAGAGTATTCATCTCATAGAAAAACAAAATCTATATAGCTTAAAATATACTATTATTGTACTTGTGTTTTGTGTGTTATAAAATCAATTTTGATTCGCCCAACCCTCTCCTCCCCATAACCATATCCATAACCGTGTGGTTGTTAACCACAATTTTAACCATATAACCATACTTATTAGCACATGTGATGTGTAATACACTATCATGAATGTTATCTAAATAAATACATAAAGTTATATCACAAACAATAAAAATATTTAACAGTAATATCATTCAACATTAACATAATTCAATTACATTTTATTATGGATTCATGAAATCTAAATGTGAAAATATTACTTCTATTATTAGTATTTACAAATATATTAATATTAAGTTATTATTATTTTTATATAATAACTATGGTTATAACCATGAGTATGACTAAAATACCATAACCAATACGGGTAGAAAATTCATCAACATAACCGCACCACACCATAATGGTATGGTTAACCATATTAAAAATAATGGTTATAATCATAGTTTTTTATTTTTCACCGCAACATTGCTGACGGTGTTATCAAAACAGGACCGGATCAGCAGCTCGATCGGGAACTGGACCCTTATCTGATATGGTTTAGCTAAAAGATCGAATTGCATAGCAACAGTGTTTGAAACGGTGTCAACCGATGGGTTTTGCAAAAACCAGTCAGTTTCCAGTTCATTTTTTGGGATGATTTTTTTAATAGACCAATCATTTTTTCCCGATTTAAATCGATTGGTTTTTAGTTATTAGGTTTGCGGTTGATTAGACCAATCAAGTTTTTTTCAACAACCGACCAGTTTGAAACTTAGGTTAAGTTTTTGTGTGTTATATTGTGTTTGAGAGTAGTGTGTATGTTTGAGACTATGTACTTTGTGTGTGTTTGAGACTATATAGTTTGAGCTAATTATGTATGTGTTTGAGACTATGTAGTTTGTAATTTTGTACTCTAAGTTTGTTTTTTACTTATGAACAGTGAAACACACATTGAACCGGACTCGAATGGGTTGGACCAACCGAATCGGGAACCGACCCCTATCCGATTCAAGGGTTGGTCCGGTTCTGATGACACTGATTGCTGACCCTATATATAAAGTTTGATTCCATGTTCTCACCTGAATTGATTATGTACCTTTGTGGCAGCGGAAAGGTGTTGCGGATTCCTGGAAATGAAGAAAGTTCAATCATCATCATTGTATTTCTTATCTCCCGTGCACACACTCATCACTGCTGGGCCGTGGAAAAATAAAACAAACTCTCTCTATTACATACTACTTAAAATAAGGATGGATAGAATGAATTAGCTAGGATGAACAGATTCAAAGGCTTCACTCATCAATTAACTAGGAGAGAGTAAAATGATTTCGACTACTATGTAAATTTATGTATTATAAATCTTACTTAATATAAATGAATTTATAATTTTCGTATTCGGACATTACCTAATTAGTAATGAAATCAAAACCTAGACAAAACTTATTAATACATATTATAAGTCTTAAGTAAGTTGGACCTATTGATTTTTTTCCCTTCTAAATAAATATTAATCTCTCTGTATAAATTTGTCTTAGTTATGTTTTTTCATTAAATATATAATCATATAAATCAAGGAATCTATAAAATATTATTTATTGTTAGCCGAAGCAATTGGTACATGGGCTTTTTTCAATTCGGAACAAGGCCAATTATTGTATATATATGGTGTGGGAATTGAAAATTCCATATAATTGAAGCAACAATTCAGTCAAATCTTTGTCAATATAATATATTAGAAAATATTTCCTTAATATATCTCCACAATATTACCAGGAATTACCATGTTTTTTATCTAACTTTATGCATTTGTCATGTTAAGATAATATTATAAAATTAAGGGAATATTTTCTAAATATAATATAGGTTGTTGGTAATTTCGGTTATAACAATTTGCATGTTATTCAACAATTTTACGCATTCGTGAACTGAAAATTATTATGCAATTAAAAATATAATTCTCCTATATTACTAACATTTATAATATAATAATATCTATTTACTTATATATATATATATATATATATATGATTTCAATTTTAACACAGGTACTCTATTAATGGAAAAATAAATGATTTAACTAATTCTTATATTATTTTTTCTCAAAATTTGATGAACCTTATTTAATAAGTTTCGTTTTTTAATCCAAATATGTATTTTTCTCATTTATGGATAATTTTTGCAATCATTACGGTAATGGGCTATTTATTTCAAATTGGGCCTTCAATTTGTTAGTGTTGAGACTGCACTGGACGACAGTATAGTGACAAGAGACACTTAGCTTTCTTTTACACATTTGTACAAGGAAAGAACAAGAAACGTAAAAAGGCACACGAAAGATCATTATCACCATCTCCGCAGAGATCATTCCAACTGCAACAACTTTCTTTCATCGTTCCAATTGCAGGTTAAGCTTCACAGCACTATAAGAATATGCATCAATAGCCACACAAAAAATGTGTTGTCTGGTCATGGTTAAAACACATTTCTGTGTCAACAGTATATTATGATGGAATATACTGGTTGTTGCGTCGCCAATTCATCCATTGCTTAAACGTTGCTTTAGTAAGTACTTTTGCCGCCACAATTTCTGTAAGTCCAAAAAAAATTGGTGTCAACTACATATATGAGGTTAATATACATAAACAACAACAGAAGTTTTTGATGTTGCAGATTGAGTCATGTGCCGTCAAAATGTGTTTTTGCAATATAGCTATCTACAATATCAACTTAATATCATAGGTAAAACTCAAGTAGCGGCTACTAAATCGAATACCCACATGTCAAACTCCCAGAACAAGCAGATTTTACACAACACTAAAATTTATGAAGAATAAGGTCTCTAGCTGCATCCCTGACCCCGAACAAGGCAGAGTCTTCCGAAGAACACCGAAAGCTATACTTCTGTGCGATTCACTAGTCGATCGACTCTACCGAGACAAATCAAAGCCCCTTTGATTTTTGAACTTTGTAACTTTTCCTGCATCTTCAGCCTTTCTTCTGCAGAATTGCGGAGCTTATTTACGACAAGGCAATGTTTTAATGTCAAATCTTGTTTCAGCGTGTAATTGCTTGAGTTGCTGACAGTGTGGTTGATAGTTTCATTTTTTCCGTTGACTGATTGAATTTCTGTATGTGAGTCCAAAATTGATTCGTTCGAAAATCATGCGTCATGTATTACTTCTTTGTACATGTAGAGATAACAACATGAGGTTCGTTTCACCCTGTTGTTGTAATTAAGATTGAAATATTGCTGCTCTGTTACAACAGTTGAATGTCCTAAAGTCGTCGTTGAATTCAACTGTTTAGTTAAATGCATTGTCGGTTCTAATGATGTTGCTAGTTCAACGTATTAATACAGTAGTTAACAACTGATTTTTAGAAGAACATTATGCATGTTCCCTGTTTTGTAAAACACTTCTCCAGTGGCATTTTGAAAAAAGTTATTTTAAAAACATATTGGGGAGGTGGGCAACTGTAGTGCCCACTTACCGCGTACGTTCTTATATTGGTTTAATTTGCTCTCATTTCTAAAGAGAGTCTCAATAAGGATGGATAAAAATTGGATAACCAAACCTCGAGAAAGTTGAGAACATAAGGTAGGTTGTTATCTCTTTCCTGAACTTTGCCTATTCTCGGGCATGTTGGGATTTGAAGATTTACTGTCCCTGCAATAACTGTCTTGGAGCATTTTGGTTGGCAATAAGTACAATGAAGTTGCATCTTGAAAGATATGGAATACTACCAACTTACACTACATGGGTGGACCATGAGGAAGAATTCCCAGAAAGCATGCCTAACAGGAGGACTGACATGTCTCGTGATAAAATAGAAGATATGGTAAATGATGGATTGTGACGTATGAACCGTGATGATGTCGAGGAACCAAATGCAGAGACTGGTACATTTTATAATATGTTAGAAGATTGTGAGACAGACTTATATTCAGGGTGTGTCTTATACAACAAGATGTCTTTCTTAGTTGAACTGTTGCATCTAAATGCCTTGTACAAGGTTCTAACAGGTTTGCGGATGAGTTGCTTCGCATGCTGAGTAAAGTACTGTCACGCGATAATACAGTACCTAAGTCGTATTATGAGGCAAAGAAGTTTATATTAGGATTAAGATTGGACTACCAGAAGATACATGCTTGTGTAAATGATTGCATTCTATTTAGAAAGGAATACGTCCACTTAGATGCATGTCCTATAAGTGGTGAATCACGATGGTTTTAAAGTCATAAAACAGAGGTCGGAGGAATGATTATTCCAGACAAATCTAAGAAAAAAGGTGGAAAACTCCCAGTTAAAGTACTACGATACTTTCCACTAACTTCAAGACTGCAAAGATGATTCATGTCTCTTAAAACAACTGGATCTATGACTTGGCACCATACAGACCGAATAAAAGACGGTATACTACTACATCCTGCCAATACGGAGGCTTGGAGAAAATTTGACAATGTCTTCCCTGCTTTTGGGGCAGAGCCACGCAATGTACGTCTTGGGTTAGCTACAGGTGGGTTTGGTCCTAACAGCGATAAGAGTCACCCATATAACATGTGGTCGGTTGTGCTAATTCCCTACAATGTTGCACCAAAGAGCTGCCTGCAAGATACCAATTACATATTGTCAATGTTGATTCCTGGGCCAAAGTCCCCAACAAATGATATTGATGTGTATCTGCAGCCGTTGATAGATGACTTGAACAAGTTATGGGTGAGTGGTTCGTTAACCTATGATGCACACCATAAGGAGAACTTACAAATGCACGTTGATGTACTATGGATAATAAATGATCTCCCTACTTATGCGAACTTGTCCGATTGGGCTACTTATGGTAACCTGGCATGTCCAATTTGTCAAATGGACACCCATTACATCCGTTTAAAGCATGAGAGGAAATGTTCCTTTATGGGGAACGATTCCTACCGACCGACCACCCATGGAGGAGAAACAAAAGCATGTTTAATGTAACACGGGAAGTAATGAGTGTACCACAAAGGCGTTTGGGGGATGCGGTGTTGGGGCAGTTACAGTACCTTCAGCCAGTCACGTTTGGTAAAACGAAGCCACCCACGAAGGTTGGAGTAGACTCAGTCACTGGAAATTGGAAAAAGAAAAACATCTTATTCGACTTACCTAATTGGGTTCAACTTTTAGTTCCTCATAACTTGGATGTTATGCACATTGAGAAAACGTGTGTGACAACCTCATTGGGATACTACTATTGTTATAGAAAAAAGAAATGACAATCTGAATGCCAGACTTGACTTGCACGTGTTAGACATAAGAACATTGTTACATCCTGTCCGTAGCGAATCTAAGTTGGTATTACCGTCGGCCTACTATTCCCTTTCGAAACAACAAAAGACGAAGATGTGTGAGTTCCTTAAAAACTGGTGATTACCTAGTGGTTATTCGTTAAACGTCTCTCGTTGTGTGAAATTGATAGACAAAAAGTTGATCGGTTTGAAAAGTCATGACTATCATGTGTTGGTGCAACACATATTGTCTATAGCAATTAAGGGATTACTACCCAAACATGCATGCAAAGCATTGATAGACCTGATCAAAACCTTTAGAGTGTTATCCTTCAAGGAGTTTTACATTTATGATCTAATGAAAATGGAGACGCAATTACTAATCACATTGTGCAAGCTAGAGAGAATCTTTTCACCATCACTCTTCAACATCACCGTGCATTTGATAACTCACCTAGCAGAAGAGGCAAAAATGCCAGTTCAATACCGTTGGATATACTCCATTAAAAGGTGAGTACTGTTCTATTGAAATTTGGTGTGTTTTAATATGTCCCTATAATGTTATGACATGCTACTGTTATGGGGTCATGGGGATAATGGAGTCATTCGTTCGCAATAGAAGTCGGTCGGAAGGGTCTATAACAGAGGGTTATATTTCCCTAGAGTGTTTGACATTCTGTTCAAGATATTTACATGACATTAAGACTAAATTTATATGACAAGTGCCCGCTTTTCCTCAAGAGGTTGTTAGGGTGTGGACAAGTGGGTTAAGCATCCTTTGTCATGTTGGAGCACCCAAAGGTCATGCAGATGTCCGTGAAATCACCAAAGATGAATGAGAACAATGTCAACAATACTTTCTCAATCAATGTGAAGAGGTCAAGCCCTTTATAGAGTAAGTCCCTAATGCATTATTCCTTTAAGTACAAACAAGCATCAATCAATTATTTCTAAATCGTTCCATTTGTACGTCTATTTTATTATGTGAACACAAGCGAGAACTAATTGGAGCCAGGGTTAACAGGCGGGACATCGATGTTATGCACAACAGAACATTCATCCAGTGGTTAGAAGGAAGGGTATGAAATCCTTAACCCCGTTCTTTATGATATGTATGACATCGATGAAACGATTGAAATGTATATTGGTTTAGGTTGATCGAATGGTTGGACCACATGTCGATGATAAAATCCTTCAACTTAAGGCATTATCGCAGGGTCCACTATATGGCATGAGAAATATAGTGGATCTAAAGCTAATGAGTTCATTTTCCACACGAAGGATCCTTCAAAGATGAGGAACTTTGAAAACAGCGGTGTCTTATGTAAAGTTGATACAACGTGTTATGGTAATTCCTCCGACAACAACCTTATAGAAGGGTATATTGATTATGACGGATTTTTAAGGGAAGTAGTTGAGTTTCAATATCTTGGAGATCTCAGGATTGTTCTATTCAAATGTGATTGGTACAACATACTCTCATCAGTCAATGGCATGAAGGTGGATGAGTACGTTTTTGTAAGTGTTAACACAACAAACTATTTGTCCACAGATGAGCCATTATACTGGCATCCCAAGCAACACAGGTTTTCTACTTGCCCGACAATACTAACAAAGATTACAACATATATGTTTTTGACTACAGAGGCAAAGAGGAGGTTCCTTCCTGGCGGACAAATGTTTGGAGAATATGTGGAGCCGTACCAGGAAACATTTGCTGCAGTGGTACTAGATGTCCCAAATGTATATCAGAACGATGATGACCTTGACTGGTGTAGGAATAACAATGATCCTCAAGAGGTAGCAATTGACCTCGTTAATAATGTCATACTCAACAATGAAATTCAAGTAGTTAGAGGATGGTAGCGATTATTCTTCAACTGGTGCGACTGACTCGGAGTTAGAGGAAGACTTCTATGACTCCATCAATGACTTAGGGTCTTCATCCAATGATGACCCAGAATATGACCGATGAAGCTTTCACTTGATGTACAACACGTTAATTAAGTTTGGGGAAACTTGTTGTATGTTCTGTACTTTGTGTAAATGATTCGTTTCTTGCATTTATAGGTCATATCGCTTATGATATGGTTTAACAAATGAATACATTGGTTATGTGTGTTTTTATTACCTTATTGATGATGTTATGTGTCGTTCTTGGCTTGGATTACCTTATGGCATTTGCATGTGAAATTGTATATGATGTGGAAACATATTATGTCTGGTTATGCAGCACAACTACAAAGGTATTTGAAGAGGCATTCAAGGGTTTGTAGTCTACATTAGGTCTGGTTCATGGTGGACTTCAATTAGCAGGTCTGCAGTATTCATTATGTCGAAGATGTTTGATAAGGTATTCCAGATGTGGACTTCTTGGTGGACTTCAATCAGCTAGTCTAGATGTTTTTTTTTTCATCATTCAGTCGATCAGGTGTTCCATGGGTCATATAACAGATTGTTGGTAGATGAAAATTCAGCATTCCATGTGTGGTCCCCTGTTTCATCCTATTTGGTCACCTGTTTCGGCAATTGCACCTCACACTTTGAAAAACGATACCAACTCGGTTCAAGAAAAGGTTAGATCCCAACTTACTTGTTATCTTATTACTTGTAGCAGACAAAAAACATCATAATTTAGAACTGTGACTAAGGAACATCTACTCGAAACTTCAAGTTGAAGATAAGTTTAATTGTTTTGTTTTCTCAAGCTGTCAATAAAAGTCAAGAATCAAATTCATACTGTTGTTCTTCTCCTGTGATACGATCTTCCAGGAGTCGGCACTTTCGAGGGTAGGTGGTGATACGATTCTCCCAAGGCTCGTAATATTGCTGTCAGAATTCCAACTCTGTAAGGGGTTCCCTTTTCCGCGAAGCTATACTCCGAATTGATCCGAGTGATGAATACGAAAGTCGCAGATAATTGAGTCCTCTTTCTGGAATGGGTGGGCTCGTCGAATTCCGATATGTATTCCGTCTTCTAGACCAATTTTGGTAAGGTCGGTCCTCCTGGATACGATTCTGCCGAGACCAGAATATACGAGGATAGATGATGGATGAATGATGGATCGATTGGATCACACAAAGGCAGCGACAAGCCCTTGATACCTCCACAATGGATTCTCCAAGATATGACGCACTCGAAGATTCCAAAGCTTGAACCTTGGATATGACGCACCAAGATTCAATTGCCGGATATGACACACCAACAATCAATTTCTCATTCAATGAACAAGAAGAACAATGTGGCTAGCACACAAGTTTGTAAAAAGGTAGATTCCCTCTAATTTCGGCTACCCTAGCTACTTATCCTAAAAGAAGTAAAACCCTAAACTAATTTGGGCCTAAGGAAAGCTCTCCTTATGGGCCGAATTTTATTCTCCTCCTCTTATTGGGTTTGGTTGCCTTGTGGACCGTTTGCCTCATTAAAACCCCCCTTTGTAAAACCCAGTGGGACAAAACCAAAGGTCGGGAAAAAGAGTACAAACGATCCCCTCTTGACTTAGTCCATTCGAGCAACCAAGAGGTTCTTAGGCTCCATGTCTCCGGACGGAATGATAGTTGGTCCTATGCGGTCCAGTAGTGTGGTGATTGTATGTCCAAGCTTCCTAGCCCTTGATCGTGTCATTGGTCCACTCGGCACGGTTATCTCACCCCTGTCTTCAAGTGTGGGCCGCATTTCTTCCATGATCACATCATCCCCTCCCTCTTCAAAAGGATTTGTCCTCAAATCCGGATCATCTGCAACAAAAGGAAGCAAATCAGTAATGTTAAAGCTTGAACTAACATTATACTTCCCTTCGAGGTCTAGTTGATAAGCATTGTCGTTGATCTTCTTTAGGACTCGGAATGGGCCATCCACTCTAGGCATCAACTTGGATTTCCTCTCGACTGGAAACCTATCCTTCCTCAAGTGCACCCACACGAGGTCTCCTTCCTCAAAGGTCACCTTACGTCGGCCCTTGTTGGCTTGCTTTGCATACGACTTCGTCCTTTCCTCGATTTTGCGCTTGGCCTTTTCATGGATCTGTTTGACAATTTCAGCTTTCTTCTTTCCATCTAAGTTAGTCCTTTCACTCATAGGCAAAGCGGTTAGATCCAAAGGAGACAAAGGGTTAAATCCATAAACGATTTCAAACGGTGAAAACTTGGTAGCGGAATGCGTAGCTCGGTTATACGCAAATTCAACATGTGGCAAGCATTCTTCCCAAGTTTTCAAATTCTTCTTAATCAAGGTGCGTAGCAAAGTAGACAAGGTCCTATTCACTACTTCGGTTTGTCCATCAGTTTGAGGGTGGCAAGTAGTTGAAAATAGCAGTTTAGTCCCTAGCTTGGACCACAGTGTTTTCCAAAAGTAGCTCAAGAATTTAGCATCTCTATCACTAACAATGGTCCTAGGCATTCCATGCAAGCGAACAATTTCTTTGAAGAATAAATCAGCTATATGAGACGCATCATCAGTTTTATGGCATGCAAGGAAATGAGTCATTTTTGAAAACCTATCCACAATCACAAAGATGGAATCCTTTCCAGTCCTAGTCCTAGGCAATCCAAGCACAAAATCCATAGATATATCGACCCACGGTTGTTCAGGAATCGGTAAGGGCATATACAAACCTTGGGACTGTACCTTTGCTTTGGCTTGTTTGCAAGTGACACATCTTCCACATATCCGCTCGACATCCCTTTTCATTTGCGGCCAATAGAAGTGTTTTTGCCATGTTTGCAAGGCTCGAACTAGCGCATACAACTCCTTGTCATAGGTCGGGTAGTTTAGGGCAGCTCCTCCAAGCTTCTCAGTAAAGAAGGCTATGGGCCTCTTCTCTTGTGTCAAAACAGCTCCAATACCTACACCCGAAGCATCACACTCAATTTCAAAGGTTTTAAGAAAGTTCGGTAAAGATAAAAGGGGTGCATTGGTGAGTTTGTCCTTCAAAGCTTGGAATGCTCTTTCTTGTGCGTCCTCCCACTTAAACCCAACACTCTTCTTGATCACTTCGGTGAGAGGTGCGGCTATGGTACTAAAATCCCTCACGAATCTCCGATAGAAACCCGCAAGTCCATGAAAGCTCCGCACTTCGCCTATGGTAGTTGGCGTCGGCCAATCGCGGATGGCCTTAACCTTCTCTTCGTCCACCTTAATACCATCTGCTCTTATAACAAAACCCAAAAACACAAGGTGATCCATACAAAAAGTGCACTTCTTAAGGTTAGCATAAAGCTTCTCCTTTCGAAGAACCATCAAAACAGATTTTAAGTGCCCAACATGCTCTTCTAAGCTTCGACTATAGACTAAAATGTCATCGAAGTAAACAACCACAAAAATTCCAATGTAGTTACGCAGGACATGATTCATCAATCTCATGAAAGTGCTAGGTGCATTAGTTAATCCAAAGAGCATGACTAACCACTCATATAAGCCATGTTAGGTTTTAAAAGCTGTTTTCCATTCATCACCTTCTTTCATCCTAATTTGATGATAACCACTCTTAAGATCTATTTTAGAAAATATCGTGGATCCATGCAGCTCATCTAACATGTCATCTAATCGAGGAATAGGATGGCGATACTTTACAGTGATATTGTTGATGGCTCGGCAATCGACGCACATCCTCCAAGTCCCATCCTTCTTAGGGACGAGTAGGACCGGTACCGCGCATGGGCTCATGCTTTCGCGGATGTATCCTTTGTCCATCAAGTCGTTCACTTGTCGTTGAAGCTCCTTGGTCTCCATAGGATTAGATCGGTATGCAGGTCGGTTAGGTAGTGAAGCTCCCGGTACAAAATCGATTTGGTGTTCGATACCCCGAATGGGCGGTAATGCGTGGGGAGTTTCATCCGGCAAGACGTCTTCAAAATCCTGCAAAAGGGAAACGATGTTGCTCGGCAAATCCGGCACGGGATTAGTGATACTCAACAACGTTTCTTTGTACATAAGTAGTATAACGGGTTGCTTAGAGGACCCCTCTTTACAACGCTAGACCTCACCACAAAATTGGACTGCCTCACGGGTTCACTCACGGGTGTAAACTCACATCTCTCGGCTTTGGCTTTCCTCAAACTCTCACACTCATTTTGGGTAAGGGTACTTGTGTGTTCACTCACATTAGTTCCTTCGTGTTGTCGAAGTCGAAGTTGATCTAGGTGTATCTCATGCGGCGGCATGGGAGCAAGTGTGGTCTTTCGGCCCTTGTAGACACTCTTACTTCCTTGAGACAATCGTCTAAGCTTTTGATGTAGTTCCCTATGGTAATGGTTAGGAACAAACCTCTTCCTCAAAAGATTTTTCAGTTCATCCCAAGTATCTACGGGTGGATCACGATTACGTCGTCTACTCGTCACGATTTGATCCCACCAATTGATAGCATAATCACAAAATTCAGTTGCGGCTACTTGTACCTTTCTAAGCTCCGAAAGATTTTGACAATCGAACACAAGTTCGATCTTCTTTTCCCACTCCAAATAAGCATCCGGATCGTTCTTCCCGTGGAAAGGTGGGATTTTTAACTTGAGACCACCAAGTTGATCTTCAAGCCGACCTCTTTCCCGCCGTGGTCTCCTTTGGTCCCGATTGGAGTGGCGGCTGCCCCTACTATAATAGTTGGACGATTGAACCTCTTCATCGTCTGCTTGAGGTTGAGCTCTTCTTGGAAGATTCCCCATAGGTGGCGGCCTGGCTCTATTAATGGACTCTTGTATGATAGGTCCTAATTCTTGCTGCATCATTCGCCGAATCTCATTGCGAAGAATTCGCAAATCCGGGGGTTCGTTCCTTGCCCCTTGAGCTTGATTGGTGCTCTCCTCTCCATTACTTGCGTGGTTTGACATTATAATGCGCAAGGACCTGATTATCACACAACACAAATCAGCAAAATTAAGTCTCGAAAGTGTGCTCTGATACCACTTGATACGATCTTCCAGGAGTCGGCACTTTCGAGGGTAGGTGGTGATACGATTCTCCCAAGGCTCGTAATATTGCTGTCAGAATTCCGACTCTGTAAAGGGTTCCCTTTTCCGCGAAGCTCTGCTCAGAATTGATCCGAGTGATGAATACTAAAGTCGCAGATAATTGAGTCCTCTTTCTGGAATGGGTGGGCTCGTCGAATTCCGACATGTATTCCGTCTTCTAGACCAATTTTGGTAAGGTCGGTCCTCCTGGATACGATTCTGCCGAGACCAGAACATACGAGGATAGATGATGGATGAATGATGGATCGATTGGATCACACAAAGGCAGCGACAAGCCCTTGATACCTCCACAATGGATTCTCCAAGATATGACGCACTCGAAGATTCCAAATCTTGAACCTTGGATATGACGCACCAAGATTCAATTGCCGGATATGACACTCCAACAATCAATTTCTCATTCAATGAACAAGAAGAACAATGTGGCTAGCACACAAGTTTGTAAAAAGGTAGATTCCCTCTAATTTCGGCTACCCTAGCTACTTATCCTAAAAGAAGTAAAACCCTAAACTAATTTGGGCCTAAGGAAAGCTCTCCTTATGGGCCGAATTTTATTCTCCTCCTCTTATTGGGTTTGGTTGCCTTGTGGACCGTTTGCCTCATTAAAACCCCCCTTTGTAAAACCCAGTGGGACAAAACCAAAGGTCGGGAAAAAGAGTACAAACGAGCCCCTCTTGACTTAGTCCATTCGAGCAACCAAGAGGTTCTTAGGCTCCATGTCTCCGGACGGAATGATAGTTGGTCCTATGCGGTCCAGTAGTGTGGTGATTGTATGTCCAAGCTTCCTAGCCCTTGATCGTGTCATTGGTCCACTAAGCACGGTTATCTCACACCTGTCTTCAAGTGTGGGCCGCATTTCTTCCATGATCACATCATCCTGCTATTCTTATCCTCTTGTTCTTCTACTTCCCCGGTTTTGTGGCAAAGCATTTGGTCGACTGAACATGTGTAGGGATAAAATGGTCATGTTTTGTCCTTATGTTGTTTCAAACAATCCCAACATATGTGTTTATGCAGAATGAGCAGATCTGGTTCACAAAACATGTTGTTTATGTAGAATGACCAGCTTAGTGTTTATAAATTGCAAACTTAGTTAATATCAGTATTATTCAGGTGAGAATAGCAAAACAATAACATTTTAATTACAATGTTGTTAATATAAATGCATATTAATTTCAAAGAAAATGATTAAAAAATCCATTATAATACGAAATGATGCAATGATATTTAAAAACAATTAAGTAAAATATATTGGAACTGTTAACTATGTTGACAAACTGTCATCTAAATTGAGCATAACTGATTTTAATAAGTTCTTTTTGAAAACCTATAAATTCATATTGAAGAATATTAAATTTGAAAACAACAACAGTTGTTAACAGACCTCTATGTCTAAATTCAAACTCATTTTTGACATCTCTTCCACATAGGAAGAGTAGAAGTATTTTGTGTCATATACAAATGTAGTTCGATATATAGCTTAGTGTATATAAAAAGACGAACAATTAGTAATACACTTTTTTGGGGGGAACAGAGATGTGTGTCAGAAGTTGAGATAACAGTCTAAGTTACTAACATTTACATATTTTAGGTTGCAACTTTGAAGAAGTTTGAATGAAAATAAAGAAAACATTGAGCTTAAATGTATTCAACTTGAACACTCTGAAGAACGTTGAGAGGAGTTTCTGCATGACAAGAATAGAAACTTCATTAACGAGAAGTAATGCATAAAAGGTAAAAATTACACATTAGTTTAAATATATGTTTTGCACGATAATCAAATCACTGCCCTTGAACAAGAGTTGACTATTTTTCCACAAGTCACACCATACTTTATGCTAAATGGTGTCCTTAATAAAAATACACGTGTGTCCTACAAAATTATTGAAATTAGAATAGATTATAAAACAAATATAAACATTATGAATATGATTCTAACTAATGATTTTAAAATTCATTTTACGACATGTATTATTTTCATAAATTTTTAAATAAATAAAAACTAGTAGAAATTATATAAATTGTTTTTAAAAATTTGTAATATATATTGATTCTAGTAGAATATAACAATGATATTTTATAAACATACTTCTAAGAAAAGTATGAAGAAATTTTATTAGAAATTATTATTATTTTATAAATATACTTCTAAATTTTAAGTTACAAACATAACTATAAATATCTACATAAAACATACATGTGTATATTATTTTCATAAAATAGATATATAATATACATAATAATCCTTAATTCCATCTTAAAATATATTCTTCAAATGTGGCCAAAGTCCACAAGTTGGTTGAATGCTCCCATGGATCTCCTTGGATCGAAGGCTTGTTCATCTTGATCAAAGTCAACAAGTTGTCCTTTGAGATGGACCGAAGCCCATTCAAGTTTGGACGAAGTCCACAAATGTGGAAATATCTTCTCCAAATCGGCGAGCTTCTGCATCGATAAATCTACAACGTCCGAAGCAAATGGATTTCGAAAATCCAGTTGATGTGACTTTACAATCCAAAACATCATTTCACTTCTCCTACTAGTCCCTTCGGTTCTCCCGCGAAGAACATTTGTCCATATACAACTCTCTCTCCATTCTACCCCCAAAAAACTCTCCCTCTTCATTCCTAGAACATCTTCTCCGAAAGTCTCTCTTCATACCCTTCGCCGAGAACAACACATTCATCTCCTAGACAAAGGTACGGTTCTTGCTAATTTGGTGACTTGTTTTACTTGTGTGTGACTACCATGTACAACCAGAGAAGAGCTGGTGAGTGTTGTCGAGTCGTTCCTCATCATTTATTTTTCTTTATCCACAAATTTTCGGTTTTATTTAGGGTTCTTGTAAGTCTGATGTTGAGTTTCTCCATGGATCTTCACGAAAATGAAGTAAAATTTGTATCTTTAAGCCTATTCAACATATCCTGCTTTGAAAAACGTTGATACTCAAGGTTTTGAACATGCATGTCTGTTTATGGTTGGTTCTTTTGAACAATGACTTGCTTTTTCCGATCGGTCATTTTGAGAAAATACTGATCTGGGTTAATTACAGTTTTGTTATTTAAAAATCGCAACTTTACGTGGTCACCTAAGTCATGTAACATGCTCTTTTTAATTTCCCATTCCCTAGCAGTGTAGAAGACAGTCGTGACGATGGTGGGTACAAGGTGAATGTGTGACTACATGACCAAGGCCAAACCGATCCCAACTGGGAGGTGCCCCTGGAAGATGAACCATCATGCAACAAGTAGGTTTACTTTGGTCTTATTTCTTTGTGTTCCTCCTGGGTATGGATGAACATGTGTAACAGAACACCCATACGAGCCTTAGTTTCAATTAGTTCATGGTTAGGGATGCGTAGGTCGACCTTGTTTCACGCCATTAATCATCACCGTGTAACTTTATACTTACAAGAACTTTGTCTACATCGGATGGTGACACTTTGGTTGTAAACAATCCAGCACCAACCCCAGTGAACACACTGGTTGAACAAGCTCAAGCAGAGGAACCACAACATGAAGATCCCCTGTTGGAAGAACCACAACATGAAGATCCCCTGTTGGAAGAACCACAACATGGAGATCCTCTATTGGAAGAACCACAGCATGAAGATCCCCTGTTGGAAGAATGTGCGACCGAACAAGGTAAGTTTTTTAATAAACCGAAAGAGTTTTGTCAATAGACCGCTTAATGAATCCTTATGCATGTTCCTATGTTTGATAATAACTATAGAGGAAGAGTTCGGACTAGGTGTCCGTAGAAGTCGGACTATGTGTATTAAACTGTTTAGAGATGGAATAAATGAAAAAGAAGAGTTACAGTTTAATGCTCAAGGCAAGGTCTGCTCAAAGAATGCATCGGTGTTTGCCTCATGGTGTGGGTGCATCGTACGGAAAAGAACGAATGCACCATTGATGGTGAAAGACTAGAAAGAGATACCAAAAGAAGCCATTGATTACGATGGGAAAATGCTAATGCTCGTTGGAGTAAGTATACTTACGTACTCTTTCTAAGCGGTCATACGTTGCGCACTATATGTGTATTTAGTTGTTCAATAAGACAAAATGCGTATATTTGCCACAATTACGATTTTAAACGTGAATCAACTATTAATGCTTCATATGAAAAGTTTGTGATCCTTGAAGATGATAACTTGAAGCGACTGATCGTATATACACTCAGAGAGAAGTACAGGAATTACTGGGCGAACCTGAAAGAAGGTATTATGACAAATACCTTACCAATGAAGAAAGGATAAAGCACATCGCGCCAGACGTGGTGAAAGAAGATTAGGCTTGGCTAGTGAATTGGTTCAGCTTAGCGGAGTTTAAGGTGGTTCAACTGAACAAAACTTGTTCTTTTATGCTTTACGGCGACCTAAGCAAGTATTTAAATCTTATTAACCATTTGACTGTTTGTGTCCTCATACTTGAAAGTGAAAAGCGAGCGTAACAAAGCAAACAAAGCTCACGAAGTGATCAGGCACACTGCAGGGACATGCAACTTTTCCAAGAGGGAACATGATGAGGTAATGAACCCATACACCCACGCTCTTCAAATTCTAGTAATCACCCAGTTACCATGCTTGTTTTTAAAAATGAAGATTATGAACAATAATGGGGTGCATCCGGGTGAATATCACATGTTTCGGAAGACCCATGTGGACAATAAATGGGTTCATCTAGATCCGAAAAGTCAATCAATCATGGTAAGCGATAAGACCTCTTCTTTCTTCTTAATTTTTAAATGTTCCCGACTTAACACATGAGGTGGGACTATACTGGTTGTAGGAACAAGTTGAATAAAGGGATGCTGAACTGCAAGTTGAATAGGACGGTCCCGTCAAAAAGGATGCACTTTATGACAAAATTTGTAAGCCTGAGCGTCGTCGATCCCGTGTATCAAAAATTGCACGGATGATGAAGAGTGAGCAGATAAAGGAAGCGACGGAACAAGTGGCATTAGTTAGAGCTGAAACTGCAGAACACAAGAACTTAGCTGAGGAGAGTTCGAAGAAGGCAGAGGAAGCGACAACAACTCTAATGAAGTTCCAGGAAAACATTATGGCAGTGCAAAGAGATATGACCTTCATAAGAAGGGAACTGCAAGCCAATGGTTCATTGCTCGATGATTCAGATCCACAAGGTACAGTTTTTTTTTTTTGGTCACTATCACAAGGTACAGTAAACATGTCTTTGTTTGAGTGATTGTACTTTGTTGTTGAGGCATCTTAATGTGAGGTTGTTCTAAGTTATACTATTGGTGTGTTTGCAGATCCAAATGAATGAAATATGCCATAACTCATTTTTAGGTAATCTTCCTTGATGTCCAGTTGGGTTAGGCCTATTATAGTTTCTGTCTTGGAACAACGATGTAGCCATTTTGTAAAACTGGAACATCTAAACGGTATTTTGTATGTGTTTGTTGTGTGTTTTGAACCAATGTATATGCTGAATTTTGTGTGTTTCTGGTAATGTGGTGTGTTTATGCTGAATTTTGGTCTTTCTGGTATGGACAAGCATTGATATGTTTGTTCAGGACACTTTGTAGGGAAATATATGAATGGTTGGTTGTAGGTGGTATGTATTATGTAATGTCTAGCTGGTGAAAATATGAAAATATTATTATGAAACTGGTACAGCTGCATTAGCATCGAAATATTGATTACAATTACATGCGGCAAATACATTCAGAAAAAAACCCAATGCAGTTACTATTTAACTACAACAAACTTCGTACGATATGCTGCTAGACACAACATACATTAAACAAGAATACACATATGCTGTAACCGATGAATCCATTTTACCATGAATATACCTTGTAGCTTAACGAACTATAAAGATTAAACTTGTTGTCGATGGTAATTACGCATGAACACCATTGACAATATGTTGATGCTAAAGGAATAGACAACTGTTCATTCCAGCAACGACATACCTTTAGTCGTGACATATTGTCTGTTCGGATACCTTTAGCATCGGGGCTTTCAGGCACAACGCTTAGCAGCAACAAAACACAACTTAACAACTATTTTACGCTGTTGCTATAGTCCTACTTTCTTGTCGTGCAGGGACAAATTAATTGGTCATGCCGTCAATTATTCTCGAGATGAGATTAGTGCTGACAATGGTTAGACGTGTGGATATGAAAAATATCATAACCATACTATATTTTTAAATTGTATATCATAACCATAACCATTACAAGTACAATTTTCAATACCATAATTATATACATAACCTTAATTATTAACCGTACATCCATATTTATTACCACATGTGAAATATAATGGAACACCATTAATGTTATCTCATTACATTCTTGTATTTATTAAGATAACATTTATAGTGTTCCATTATATTTTACGTGTGGTAATAAATATGGGTGTACGGTTAAAACCATAGTTAATAATCACGGTTATATATATGATTATGCTATTGAAAATTATACTGGTAATGGTTATGATTATGATTATGATATTGAATTTAAAAATATGGTATGATTGTAGAATTTGTCATACATGCAATATAGTCTATTCATTGTCAACGCTAATTGTGGAGGCGTGATAGAGATGAAGTGGTTCGATAGGTTTTTGCGGAGGTTGGGTCTATGATGTTGGAAACTGAATGTGGAACATAAGAGTGAAAGTGACATATTTGATTATAAGAGAATGTTCAGCGACTTACTTGAAGTCCCAACCTGGATAAAGTGAATGTGTTCATCCTTTTCTTGGACAAATCAGTGAACAATGATGATTTTTCAAGGAAAGAGGTCAGACATGTCGACGCTACACGAAGAGGTAGTAAATTATCTCCTTTCAACCACCGATCGATTGATTAAGACTGTAATTTTCCTCCCTCCCTTACACTTTCCCTCATACTTTTTGTTATTCATATACATTGGTAGTGTATTTTTTTGGTATTTCATTTCATATTTTACGAACAAGAATAACGAGAGTTATTATTTTGAATAAAAAATAATAATATTATTATGTTAATATAAGTGACTAGTACAAGTTTAAACTAAAAAACAACATATGTCAAAGTGATAAAATAGTTACTTTAACCTTTTATTTTTAATATTAATTGTCTTATGTACACTTTTGAATTTTGCTTTAAAGTTCCATTCTCACTATAAGAATGTACATCTATAGTGACTACCATTATTTTTGTCTCTCACTAAATAACTGTGTTTGAAATAACATATATTTTTGTCACTGTTAGGTATATAGATGCGATAAATATACTGATATTGAAAGATATTTTTAGTGGCCATTTTGTTCGAAACAAAAACAATATAATTTATCAATAATACTATATTGACTCTAAATAAACTATTTTTGTTATAAACAATATTTTTGTTGCAAATGTGTGATTTAGCAACTGAAAAATAATTTTTGTTGATGAGTCTTTTTAATGATGGTTATTTTTACCGCTAAATTATGTTATTTAATAACAACATTGTGTTACCGTGACTAAACTGTCCACACTGCCATTGAATTACAAAAAAAAATAAAAAAATTCTAAAAAATATTTTTTCTTCAAACGTCTTATGCACACTGTGTTGTTTCCATTCTCGTTGAAAACTTACTCCATTTTGCATAGACATGATAATTATTTGTTGCATTTTATGATTTAAACTTTAACACGAAAATGTGTATATTTGTATATATATATATATATATCAAACACTCGAATTAAAAAAAAAAAGTAAATAACTTCAATGCACCCATATGTTTGCTCATGTATTTATTTGCACACATACGTTTGAACATGTTGTTCAATGTACTAATGGTTAACTAACATCCATTTTTGTTGTTAAATATGTGAAAATGACAATTTTACCCTAGTGTTCACCTTCAACAGTAAATCTAATTCCAAAACACAGATTAGAGTTCGAATCCAAAATATATATTTTTTTCTAAATTAACCAAAAATTACATATTTTCGTTGAAATCGAACTTAAATTTGCATTTTTGGGTTTGGCAACCCACATTTGCATTTTGGGATTGAACTCGAACAAAAATTGCATATTTGAATTTGATTTCAACCCGAAAATGCATATTTGGGTAAAAGTTGAACCCAAATTTGCATTTTGGAGTTGGATATAGTCTTGAAAATGATATTAAAAAGTAGGACAAAATTGTCATTTTAACATATTTAATGACAAAAATTGATGGATATTTAACGGTTGATGCATTTAATGAGTTTTTATAGCTTAAAATGTACGGAATAACACTTTCAAACATCTTGGTGCATTTAACAATAACAGTCAAACATGTAGGTGCATTGAGACTATTTACACTTAAAAAACACCACATTCTCCAACCCTTTGTGTTGCAATATTTATTAATTTCATTTTCAGTTTTAAGCACTTTGATATTATTTTTAGTTCACTTATAATTATGGTATAATGTAAATAATATTCGTTTATTTTCATAACAACTCATAATTATTTATTATAGATATTTTAAGCTTTATAATAATAAAAAAGTCTTGATTTTTTATAACTTAATTCATACTTAATTAATATATTAATATTTACA
The DNA here is from genome assembly GCA_946814005.1 of Chamaenerion angustifolium. NCBI lineage: Eukaryota > Viridiplantae > Streptophyta > Magnoliopsida > Myrtales > Onagraceae > Chamaenerion > Chamaenerion angustifolium. The sequence continues at coordinate 23,446,897 of OX328272.1, forward strand.
CCACTGACTATTAAGAATAATTTAAAACATAAAAATAAATAATTCGTAAACTTTTTTTTTTGGCCAATTATAATTTGTAAACTAATTTTGTTACCTATCGTGCAAAGTGTGGAGAAGACACGTTATATACATATAACTTCTATTTGATCGGTTTCTTTAATTTCCAAACTTAGTTATTGAGATATTCAATTATTACAACATGTTTGACTATGGAAATAAAGAATAAGAAATATGAATATGAAATAAGATATAATAATATAATGTCTACTTTTTTTTTAATACAATGTAAAATTTATATAATATATGTTTGGTGGAAGGAATGATATATGGAGATGGAATGGAATAAGATCAAATGATATATAATATATATCCTTTACTTCAATATGTCTAATATATAATATAATTAATTTATAAATATGTATATTAATTTAAGATGTAATTTATTACAAATTTTAGGTCCTTGTTGGCTTAGTCTGCATTTTTTTAAGTATCTTTTTTATTTCTTTTCTTTTGTTTTTTGTTTAAAAAACAGAGGAGTGTATTCAATCCAACTGTTGACCAAAACAAAAAGTGAATACAACTGTTGATTTTGTAATATTTATGTTTCAAACTTATCGCTTACTAGTTACATATGCATGAAGCATCAGAATCTCCATCTTCCAAAATTATTTTACTAGAAACCTTCAACTAAAAATTACAACCACTTCAACATCCATTATACTGAATAATCAAACGGAAGTCCACGAAACGTACTTCAATATTTTTTTTTTCGACAAAGGAAACACACTACTGAATTTGTTTGATAAGGGAAACATTGTTGAGTATCTTATAGGTGACAAACAAGTCGTGTCGTGTCTAATCGTGTCGTGTTAATAATAGTATCATGTCAATAAACATGTCGTATCTAAACGAATAAGTTTTAAACGTGTCTCTAAAACTTAAACACACAACACAGAAACATGACATTGTAGTGATTCCTGGCATTCAGAATACTAATTTAAGATCATGTCAACCCATTCAAAATACTAATTTAATATCGTATGGACCAATCGATTTCAACCTCTGCTAACTCCTCCATTGGTGCTGGTCGAGTCTAGTCCTCACGAGGGTCGACCTCTGTCTCGATGGCGAGGGTTTCCCTTTGGTTTCCTGCGAAGGCAGTTCACATAGCATTGCCGTGAGGAGGCCTGGTCGCCAAGAACTTATCCGATAGCATTTGGTGTGGGGAACTTCATATTTTGGTGGACGGTGGATGCCACAATCTTATGGGGATTGATTATGGTCCTCCCCAGGATAGCGTTGTATGATGTAGGAGAGTCGACCACTAAGAAGGTGATCGACACCTTGATGCTCTTCTATCCTTCGCCCAGAATTACCAGCTGGGCTCCCAGCGGATAAGTTGTTCTACCTGCAAAAACGATCAGGGGAAAGTCGACTCGCTTAAGGCCACACTTGGATTTGCCCATCTTCTCAAAGTCGTACAAAAATAGGATATCTGTTGAGCTACTTCCGTCGATCAGAATTCTCTTCATGTCGCAACCGTCGACTTCAGCTGTGATAACCAGCGCATCATTATGGGAGGGGGTGACATGTGTCAAGTCATCTTCAGAGAATGATATGACATTGTCCTCTTCAGGTCGAGGTCGCTTTCCCAGCTAGGCAGCTGTAGAAATTTGAGTGGCATAGACCTCTCTTGCATTCGCCCCCTCGCCTCCGGCACCAAACCCTCCAGCAATCAGGTTAACCACCTTCCTGTTTTGGGATGGGCCATATTGCTCGGGCGGAGCTGGTGAGTGGTTTCTACGTGGCGGCGTTCGACTTCTGTCTCACCCAGCCACAAACTCCGTCAACGTGCCTCTCTGTATCAGATTTTTGATGTCGCGCTTGAGGATGCGACAATCATCGGTTTTATTGCCCTTGCACTTGTGATATCTGAAATAGCTCTCGGTTTCTTTCCCCATAGGCTGAGCACTCTTTCAGGGCATTGGTGGCCTTGCCAGAGACGTTTTTTCCATCTCGACTAGTACCGCCGAGATCTGCCTGTTTAAAGGCATGAAATACTCGGGGACCTCTGGATGTCTAGCTCCTGGGTTTTCTGTACTGGGCTTGATGTCTTGACCCTTCTTATCCTTCTTGTCCTTACTACCATCGCGTCGAGGCTCAGGAACCACCCTTACCGAGGTTGTCAAGAAATTGACTTTGGTATTCGCCCTCTCAAGGTCTATAAAACCTTTCGCCCTTACTGCCAGCTCTTCCATCGTTTCTATCTCCTGCACGTGGTATCTGTTGCGCAGCTTCCTCGAGGCTTTGTTGGCCACATTGAGTCCTCGGTAAAAAGCTCGAATTATCTCCCCATCTATGACCCGACGGTCTATTTCCGTGACGTTCTTATGAAAACGCCAGTAGAAGTCGACCAATGATTCTCCAGGTTGTTGCCTGACTGCGTCCAAGGCGACCAAACTTTTCAGAAGTTGGCTCTCGCCCATGTATCGCTCCAGGAATTTGCTTTTGAGCTTAGACCAGGACGACGACGAACCCGAAATGGTCAAGTGATTCGGATCGGTCGACTTACCCAACAGAGAGACTTCATGTTTGTTGACATGTATGATAGGATCTCCTCCACCACTGTATTCGGGGATGGCTCTAGCTACGACATCCTTCGGGATCATGATCTTGACCAGGTTAGTGGTGAAGGGATGAACCGATCGCTCCCGGAAGGGAGGCATGACGGTCCCGCGCCGTTCCTTGAGCCTTTTGCTAATAAGCTCCTCAACTTGGTCAAGAGTGCACTGGTTATGTTGTCCTCCATTCGGTATGAGACTTGATGGATTGACAGAGTAGGTAGATGTCGGCGCCTCAGTGTAAGAAAGAGGTAAGAACTGGGGTCCCGAAGTCATTTCTTGATATTCTTGAGGGGCTGTGGTGCTCGGATTTCCAGTTTCTGCTTGTCTTGGCCTTGTGGGGCAAGGATTTTCCAGAGGGGCGGGGGCTTGTCTGCGAGCCTGTCCTAAGATGGTCTTCAAGAGTGATATCATCTCTGGGGTTAACTGAATTTTTCCCCAGCCACATGGACGGTTTGCGGTGCTTGAATCTCTGAGACGTTTGGAACGGGGGCCGGTCTGGAATTGCCACCATGTTCGCGTGCCAACCTCGAGGGGACGGCATTAGGGACTTCTTAGCAAGCAGGTTCTTGGGGGAGCGGCGAAGCTACGGCGGAATCAGAGCTGTCTGAGGATTGCTGATTGGCCTGGTTCCGACGATTGCTTTTGGATTGAGTCTGCATGACTGTTTTACTCGGTTCACACAAATGGCGCCAAATGTTGGGTTTGAATCTCCCAGATGCTGACTTGTCAGTGGATTGAATGCCAAATGATAAATGAATACTGCTCTCGCCTTAGCTCCGATGAACCTGCAAGAAGAGGATCGCAACAGAGGGGGTGTCTCTAGGCCCCTCTCCGATGCTTAAATGAGTATACTGTGTGTATGAACTCAAAGATGTCATGAACGTATTGAAAAGCAGAGGTATTTATAGAGTGAAAAGACCAAACTGTTATAGGCAACATAATATCTTGGTGAATATTGTGCTGGTGAAGATTAGGATAGCAGATATTACGGTTATGGCGTAATATTGCAGTTACTGTATGTAATCTTTAGAGAATATGTGCCCGATATACGCGGGATATCGTTGCCATATCTTTAGTGATGGTTGGTGGGACTAGAGATGATAGGTTAGACTCTCTTGGCGAGCACTCCTATGGCGAGCAGTAGGAGGCTGTGACCTTGGTTATTGGCGACCTGTGGTAGAACTTTGGCGTCCACTTTGTTGGATCGTGAAATCCTGAATGCTGATCTGGCAGTGAATTGAATGCCAGACAAGGTTGGGATGACGCTTCAGCTTCGACTCCGGTGAACCTGCAAGTAGGGGAGCGCAACAGAGGGGGTGCCTCTGGGTCCCTCTCCGATGCTTAAATGACTATGCGTGTGTATATAACTCAAAAACGTAAAGAACGTATGTAAAGCAAGGGTATTTATAGGGTAAGAGAGATAGAACCGTATATGGCAGCTGAATATCTTAGTGTATATTGTATTGCCGAAGATTCGGATCGTCAATTACTGCGAGATATTGCAGTTACCAAATCTAATCCTTAGTGAATATGCGACCGAGATATGCGGGATATCGTGGCCACTTCCTTATTAATGGTTTTGTGGGACCAGAGGAGAGAGGCAAGGCTCTCTTCGGGGCGAGCACTCCCATGTCGAGCAGTGGAAGGTCGCGACCTGGTAGAGAATGGCGAGCAGTCCGAGAGCCTTTGGCGTCCCTATAGACTTTGGCCTCGATTCTGGATTACCCGATGGTGGGCCAAGTTTGGCTTGTACTCGGGCCGATCCGGTTCGGATGTCATGGGTTTACCCCCTCTATAGTTATTGGGCCTTCGAGGCCTTTTCTTACTGGGCTGTCACTATCGATACCCAACATTTGCCCCCGAAGCTTGATTGAAGTTCCTTCAGTCGAGCTTGATTTCCTGGTAGGGTTTTAGATAGTGACGTCTCTGGTGATGGTTCAGTACCTTTGGGACACTTCGAGCTCATTTGGCGAGCAGTTTCTTCTCTGTTCAAAGCTGAAAGAATATCCTTCCTTTTATTCCCTTTTGGCGATCACTCGAGGTGACCTAGGCTTATGGAAGTCTATCTTTCTTAGTTAGGCGATCATTACCTACCCGAGGTATTTCTGTTAAAGCCTTATTAGTGCGTTGGCGACCACCTTGTCTCCTTAGTGGACTTTTAGCATTTAATAACTGCACAGTTGTCCAGAAATCGAACGGTCACTTGAGGCACGCCTGACATTTACTTTTCCGTAAACCTAGGGTAGTCTGACAGCTGTCCATGTCAGCCAACCGTCTGTCTCCCCAAGGTGTCTCTTGGAATTCTGACATTGCTTCGGTTTTTTCCAAAAAGGTGCCATCATTCCTCTGTGTCGCCTCGATTTGCTTGTGGCGGTTACTCCCTTCTTGGTCTATATAAGAAACGTCAGTTTCTACATTTTGTTTTTTACGCTTATCCACTCCCTCCGATTTCCAGAACTTCGCTGCGAACCTTTCTTCTTTCTTTTCCAACCTTCTTCAGCCTTCTTCATCCATTTCCATGGCTCCCCGAAGTCAGAGAGTCAAGCATATGGCCTCTAAGGGCACTAGCAAAGTCAACGCTCCTAGGAATGCCAATGCTCCCTTGACCATCCGGGATGCCGCCGTGCCCCCCCTCAGTGGGGGAACCGACTGATCTGGGAAGGTCCGCAACCGCTCCCGTAGTGGTGGACGGGCCTGAGCTGAACACGCCTATTTTTTTCCCAAAAGGTAAACTTTCGACCTTTTATTGCTCTGTTTTGGCAATATCCTCTGTTTTCCTATGTTTTTATACTTGCTGTGCCATACTTGAACCATTCTGAGTAGATATCAAGCCTAACGAACTGAAGCCGGCTTACTTTAAGACCATGGTGGCGCTTGGTGGCTTCAGTGCGGAGGATGCTCCTAGGTATCCTGACTTAGGTCTGCATTTTCCTCACGATGGAGAGGTTTACATTTATGCGGCCCAGATCGATGCTGGGTTGCGTTTTCCTCTCTGTGAGGATTTACAGACCTTATGTCAGTTTTACGGGATTCATCCCACGCAGCTTGTTCCGAATGCCCTCAGGATGTGCGTCGGTTTCAAGTTCCTGTGCATACGCCAGGAATGGGTGTATTCACTGGCCCTGTTCCGGTGTTTCTTTCGACTGGCAGCAGGGGCCAACTACCTCCACCACTTCCAATCCCGCTGGCCGAAGTTTTCAGAGTGGGGAGGCCCTCAAGGATGGGCTTGGAACGTCCATGTCCGCCTGGTCGATGATTTCCGGGCCACTAACTCTAATTACAAGAAGTTTTACTTCTTGTACAAGGGGGGTGTACCCTGGAAATTGTTTGCTCCGGACAAGGATTTTCCTCCCTCCTTTGACGAATTGTCCGGGAGTGATCGGAATGCCATCGACGATCTGTACCGGCTGCATCGGTCATCTCAGTTCAAGTCCATCCGCTCAGTGGTGGAGACTACCGAGAATGCCCTTGAGATGGCGTACATTCATCAAGCCACGCCAATCTTTGATGATTGGGTAATTTTCTAACTCTTATCTTGTTTTATTACTTGTAGGCAAGGTCGTAAGCAAGAGCCAAAACTGATAGGTCTCTTTGATGACCAGGGATCGGCGGGATTGTCCTCCGACCAGGCGCTGCTAAGCTCTCCCCCTCCTCCCTCTAGGCGTTCGTCCAAGAGGAAGCCCGAGGAAATGCTTCCTTCGGCCACTACTGCCCCTCGCCAACCAGGTATATTACCTTGCCTTTTGTGGATTTAATGTTTTTACATTCTGCGGTTCTTTGACTTCTGACTTATTGTCTTGTTGTTTTGCAGATGAGTCCTTGGCGGGCGTGGCCCAGGACCCTCCTCCTCCTCCTTCTAAGAAGGTCAGGAGTGAGGAGCACCCTGAGGTCGACCAACATCCTCCTCCTCCCCCTCCTAAGGGCCCTTCTGCCAGCAAAGGGAAGGGTTTGAACATGGCGCCTCCTTCTCCCTCTCTTCAGGGCCCTTCCGCCACTAAGGAGAAGGCCTTGTCTTTGGCGCCTCCCGCCTCTTTAGTGCCCACGGCTCCTCCTAAGGAGTCTGGGGCCCAGAAGAAGGAGCCTGCTGCTTCCAGCTCCTCATGCACATACGGTGTAGCCCGGATATGTGCATGCGGCTCCTTGATGGGATAATTCCCCCCAAGGACCGTTCGATTGTCCCTACGGAGCTTCCTCAGATCGAGGGGTTCTTACGGACCCACTTCGAACAAGTTGCCCTGGTATGATCTCGCCTTCTTTCCATTATTTCTTCCTTGTCATTCCTTTTTATTTTGATGACTTGACATTTTTCCTTGTGCTTTTGTTGTCAGCTCGTTCGGGAAGAGGTGATCCTCGGCCGCGTTTTCGGCGAGCTTGCCGACAAGCACTCTGATCTGCTTGTCGAGCTGGAGCAATACCGAAGCACAGGGGTCACCCCCGGGCAGTTGGATGCCATCAAGAAGACCGCTGACATGGCGATCACCTTGGTGGACGGCGCCCGGGAGGAGTATTTCAGGAAGGAGCAGCGCCTCCTTGCTGATGTCAAGAAGAGGGAGGCTGATGCTGCAGCCTTCCTTCATGAAGCTGACGCCCTTCATCGGTGCCTTGATGAAGGGGAGGCGGTCCGTGCTCGTCTGGAGGCCGAGTTGAAGGAAGCTCGTGTCCAGGTGGTCGAGTCGGACGCTCTTAGGGTCGTCGCGGAGGCCCAGAGGGATGCTGCCGAAGCTAGGGGGGTCGCCCTAGAGGAGGAGAAGAACCGGCTGGCTGATCAGCTGAAGGCGGTTCCTTCACCCCAAGCCGTGGTTGAGGAGTTCAAGGCCTCCGAGGACTTTGAAGACCAGGCCTTGAAGGTGATGAAGTCGACCATCGCCGATTTTCTCCAAGAACTGGTGGAGGAGGTCCAGGCGGTCGATCCCAACTTTCCTCTTGGGGAAGTTGCCTCCTTGAAGACCTTCCTGTGGAGTCGCCCTTCGCAGCCCTCTGTTGCTGGAGAGGCTGCTCCTGAAGGCGAGCGCAGTACTTCTGCCCCCGAAGGCGAGCAGAGCGCCCTTGCCCCCGAGAACCCCAAAGCTTGAAGTCCCCAACTCCTTGGCGGCCGTATTTATCTTTTTAGATAGCTATTTTTGTATTTTCCGTTTTTGGTTTGTAATTATTTATTGAAGACTTGGGTTTTTCTATTGAATGCCTTTATGTTCTTGAGCCTTTAATCGACTTCGAACACATTTAGCTATCCAATATCTTAATCATAATTACTTTCCGCTTTTTCTTTCTTTGTAATGTCGTCGCCCCTTAAAGCCTTAGACCAATCATAAGTTAAACTTTCTAAGGATAACACTTTTGACACTTAAAAGCGTAAACTTCTAAGTTCAAAGAGATATTACCTTCTTTGAAGTTTAAACTTTTGAGGTGTTGGCATAATAACAGGGGATTTGTAATTTGTCAGGCTTTATCATCGATAGTGATCGCCTAAACTTTCTTTGGCCTGACTTTGGCGTCAAGGCCTTTATTTTGCCTAACATTTTGCTAGGTCTTTTGGCCTGGCTTTGTCGCCAGGGCTTTTGGCCTGACTTTGGCGTCAGGGCTTTGCCTGACTCTTGGCGTCAGGTTTTTTGAGGCCTAACTTTGTTGTTAGGGCTTTTGTGGCCTAGTTTTGGTACTAGGGCTTTTTTGGCCTAACTTTGTTGTTAGGGCTTTTGGCCTGTCTTTGGCGACAGGGCTTTTTGGCCTAGCTTTGTTGCTAGGGCTTTTGGCCTGTCTTTGGCGACAGGGCTTTTTGGCCTAGCTTTGTTGCTAGGGCTTTTGGCCTAACTTTGTTGTTAGGGCTTTTTGGCCTGACTCTGGCGTCAGGGCTTTTGACCTAATATTGTTGCTAGGGCTTTTTGGCCTGACTTTGGCGTCAGGGCTTTTTGGCCTGACTTTGGCGTCAGGGCTTTTGAGGCCTGACTTTGGCGTCAGGGCTTTATGGCTTCGGCTTGCTTTGAGTGGACACGCTTTATAAAGGAATGACTCTCTTTTATTGACATAATCGGTTTGATTACAAGCTATGCATAAAATTTTCTTAAATGCTCAGAATTAAATGGACGGGGTAACCTCTCGCCTTCGATGGTTTCCAAATAGTAGGATCCTGGTGCGGCGATCTCTACTACTTTGTATGGTCCTTCCCATTTGGCTGAAAGTTTTTTTTTACTGTCCAGCCTTGTGAATTCATTCCTTTTCATAACCATCTCCCCCACGAAAAATTGGCGAGCGCTAACTTTTCTGTTGAAATACCGAGCGGTCGCCAAGCGCTATGTTTTTTCCGAGAGCCATCTCTTTTCCTCTGCTAAGTCGAGGTCAGTTCTGCGCTCGATCTCATTTGCCTCCGCGTTAAAGTGTAGGACTCTGTGGGTAGGCACTGCTAATTCAGCTGGTGCTACTGCTTTTGATCCGTACACTAAACTGAAAGGCGTTTCTCCTGTGGACGCCTTAGGCGTTGTTCTGATTGCCCATAATACGTTTTCCAGTTCGTCTGCCCAATTCCCCTTGAATGCTCGAACCCTTTTCTCGAGTCCTGCTAAGACAACCTTGTTGGCTGCTTTAGCTTGCCCATTCGTTTGAGGGTGATGTACTGAACTGAAACGATGATCGATATGATACTCTTCACAGAGCCATTTCAACTCCTTTCCAACGAATTGCGGACCGTTATCGCTGATGAGTATTTTGGGAATACCAAATCTGGAGAATATGTTGACCTGCAGGAACTTGATAACTTGGAATTCCGTTGTTGAAGCTAGAGCTTTCGCCTCTACCCACTTAGTGAAGTAGTCGATTGCCACTATAATGTGAGTACGCTGACCAGTGCTAATGGGAAAAGGACCCAATATATCGATTCCCCATTGAGCGAAGGGCCAGGCACCTGCCATTGGGGATAATAATGTCGATGGTCGACCCGATCGTGGTGCAAACTGCTGGCAAATTTCACACTTCTGAGTTAATTCGGCTGCGTCTTTTTCCAAGGTCGGCCAGTAATATCCCAATCTGAATATTTTCCTGCTTAGCGATCGAGCGCCTTCATGACATGCTGCTGCCCCTTCATGAGCTTCTCGAAGAACTTTTTCTGTTTCGGGCAGAGCAACACATCTCAAGTAAGGCGTCGAATAACCTCTTCTGTAGAGTTCTCCATCGATGATTAGATAACTGGCTGTGAGTCTTCTAATCCTAGTGGATTCGAATTCGTCCTCTAGGAGGATGCCTCCTTTCAAATAATTCTGGAACGGGGTCATCCAGGTGACCTGTTCTTGAATGTTGAAGACCTCCGCTCTGTTTTCATGGACTGAACATAGGGCCTTTTCCAGAAATTGCACATCCTGCACATATAGCTAGCTTACTTAAAGAATCTGCCATCTGGTTTTCTTGGCGAGGAATGAATTCAATCGCGAAATTTGGGATTTCTGCGACCAGCTTTTTGGCAATGCCGAGATATTTCTTCATCTTTTCTCCATTTGCCTCGTATGCGCCATTAACCTGATTGACAATGAGCTCTGAGTCGCTTCTTACTTTAAGCGCAGCTATACCCATTCCTTTCGCTAGTCTGAGTCTAGTGATAAGAGCCTCGTATTCTGCTTCGTTATTGGTCGCCGGGAATGTCAAGGCGATCGCGTATTTCAGAGGCTCGCCCTCAGGAGGAATAAGAATTAAACCTGCCCCCGAGCCTTCTTTTGATGAAGACCCATCCGTATAGAGTTCCCAGATTTGATTGTCGTTTGCTGACTGACTTGGCCTGTTTTCTGCCTCCGCTTGACCGTTACTCGTGCTTTCCACTATGAAATCAGCTAGTGCTTGACCTTTGATGGCCGTTTTTGGCGCAAATTTGATCCTGAACTCGCTGAGCTCGATCGCCCACTTGACCATTCTTCCTGAAGAATCTGGCTTCATCAGGAAGTTTTTGAGAGGTTGATTGGTGAGGACCGTGATGTCGTGCGCATGAAAGTAAGGTCTCAGCTTCCGAGCAGCAATAACTAAGGCATAGAGATACTTCTCAATCTGGACATATTTTATTTCTGCTGAGTTGAACATTTTGCTAATAAAATACACTGGACTCTGAACATTATTCTCCTCCCTTATTAAGACAGCACTGGCTGCCACATCGCTAATGACTAAATAGAGGAAAAGATGCTCGCCTGGAACGGGTTTTGCCAGAGCTGGGAGTGTTTGAATATGCCTTTTCAAGGACTGGAATGCTTCCTCGCAGTCTGGCGTCCACTCGAACTTGCGGTTGGCCCTCAAGGTTTTGAAGAACGGGAAGGACATGTCGCTTTCTTTGGAAAGGAAGCGGTTAAGAGCAGCTAGTCGGCCGTTCAGGCATTGGACTTCCTTATGGAAGGTTGGGGACTTCATTTCTTCTATGGACTTTAGCTTTTCCGGGTTTGCTTCAATGCCCCTTTCGCTGACCATAAAACCCAGGAACTTCCTGTACTTGACTACAAAGGCGCATTTTGCCGGGTTCAGGCGAACGCTGTGTCTCCTCATGCATTCAAAAGCTTCACGGAGGTCGGTGGTATGAGGATTGCCTTTGATGGATTTGACGAGCATATCATCTACGTAGGCCTCCATGTTCCTTCCCAGCATGTCCTGGAACAGTCGGTTCACCATCCGCTGATAAGTTGCCCCGGCATTGATGAGACCAAAGGGCATCACCTTGTTGCATAGAATGTCCCCGTCAGCATAGAAAGCAGTGTGGGCCTCGTCTTCTGGATGTATTCTGATCTGGTTGTAGCCTGAATAGGCGTCCATGAAGCTCAGCATCTCATGACCCGAGGTAGCATCGACCAGCGGATCAATTCTCGGAAGGGGATATGAATCTTTGGGGCAAGCCTTGTTTAAGTCGCGGAAGTTGACGTACATCCTCCACTTGCCGTTAGATTTCCTGACCAAAAATGGGTTGGCGACCCAGCTCTGGAATCTTACTTCTCTGACGAAGTCAGCTTCAATCAACCTGCCGACTTCCTTCCTGATCGCCAAACGCTTATCAGTCCCGAATGATCTTCTCTTTTGGGCGATCGGCTTGATGGTGGGGTCTATCCTGAGCTCATGAGAGATAATATCTGTGCTGATTCCTGGCATGTCGCTCGGCTGCCAGGCGAAGAGCTCTTTGAATTCCTTGAGGAAGGCGGTCATGGCCTCCTTCTGATCCTCTTTCAAGGTGGTCCCAATGCGCACCTTTTTGTCTGGACCATCGACCTCGACCTCCTCCAATTCCTCAATGGGTGCTGGCCGAGCCAAGTCCTCTGTCTCGATGGCGAGCGCCTCCCTTTGGTTCTTCCTGCGTAAACAGTTCACATAGCATTGCCGCGAGGAAGGCTGATCTCCTAGCACTTCTCCCCCGTTCGGAGTGGGGAACTTCATCTTCCGGTGGACAGTGGAGGCCACAATCTTGTTTGGGTTGATCGTGGTCCTCCCTATGATGGCGTTGTAGGATGTTGGTGAATCGACCACCAGGAAAGTGACCGACACCTTGATGCTTTTCCACCCCTCGCCAAAAATCACTGGCATGGTTATAGCCCCAGTGGATAAGTTGTTCTCCCCGCAAATCCGATCATCGGAACTTATTAGTGCTGCATATGATGTTGATGATCTGCGCTTATCGAGTTGATGGTGTTTATTTCCCTTGTTCGATGCTGATTAGATCCTTGCTCAGTGCTACTTTATCTTGTTTGAGCCGCTGATTTCTCTTGTTTAAGATGGTACACCGATTTGAATTGTTTGAGGTTGATTATGTTCATGCTATGGCTTCTCTTCTCTTCTCCTATTTTATTCTTGTTGATCTTCATGCGTAAGCTGCAGCGCTGCACTCTCCTTCTCCTGCTTCGATTTTTCATTTTGCATCCTCGATGATTCCATGTTTAGTCTTAGCGAGGTGTTGTTGATTGAAGTCTATAGTGCTCCCGAGATGATTCGTAGTTCAGGTATGACTCCTTATTTGTAGTGGTTCAAATGGTACACTTATGGGTCATGGTTTGCTGCTACATGTGAAGATGCTTAGGCAAAACGGTCTCCTACTATAGGGTCACTTGCAAAAACAAGACAGAAAACCTTTCCTTACGAGGGGAAGGCATTCGTTGTCCCCCATCCCTCTCTCGTTTCTTTGTGTAATTGCTCTTATCCAGAGGGGGAGATAGTCTCTCCTCGGGCAGAGCGTTCTGTCGTGACGGTGGAGGACACTCGATCGTATCCACGGGAGGTGTCGGGCTAGTCTCGTCCTGCTCAGGCGAGGAAGGGTAATTCTTTAAGCAATCGTGATAGTGGTATTGGCGAGGGTCCCTCTGAGGCTGGAGGTCAGCCTACCCTTTTCGTGAGATACTTCAGTCTCTTGCGAATTAACAAGACATTGTATGGGTTTGTGGACTCCTCAGGGTTTTCTATGCCCTAGACGACTCTCTGTGGCACCTCACTTCCTTCATATGCATGCATGCATCTCCTGAATGATGGCATCCCATATTTGGACAGAGAGAATGTCCCTTTAGTTGTGGATGAAATCGACCATTACATTCGAAGTCATTTTTGTTATCTAGCGAGCGTTAGTATATCAAGTTTTCCATCCACCTATTTTTTCACATCTTCGTACAATTTGTTTAGCTTTCTTTTCTCAACTCATTTTGTCGGGAGGTTACCTTCGGTGGCCTCGTGGGTGACCCTGCCTTGGCCCATCAATCGACTCTTGAGGAGGTAGGCCATCTGTGGGAGAGGGTGAAGGTCCTTCAGAGGTCTCCTTATAGAAATGGGTAGTTGAGCCACCTACTGGCGATGCTTGAGAAAATTAGGGAGGATTAATTAGGCGTAACACACGAGAACTAAGTCAGTTCAGAGAGAAGATTGAATGGTTGGAGGGAGATAATTTCAGGGTTGAGGGGGAGAAGAGCCAGATGGGGTATGACATGTCCGTGTTGAACGTGGATAGGGTCAACTTGAAGGAGGACTGAGATTGAGCTCAGTTAAAGGTTGAGGGCTTCCGGGAGGATATGATGACCTCGATGATTATGCGTGAGCAACATAAGAAGAATGTGTCCAAATTTGAGGCTTGATTTTTAGACCAAGTTGAAGGAGATTTCTTTCTGGGGGAAGATTTTAGAGGACTATAAGATATCATACCAGTATCAGATGGAGGCTCTTGACCTCATGAAGTTTCAGATTTCTGCACTCCCATAGTTCTAGATAGAGGATATTACGGAGGGCGATCCTTGATGCCTTTTCGACCGAGTTGAATTTGTTTGAGGATTCGTGGATTCCGAGTTTGAGCCGGTCCGAAGTCTGTAAAATTATTATCTTTGTGTAAAGTATATTTTTCATGGATTATGCTTCTTATATTTCTTGTTGTTACAGTGTTTAGCACATCGATCTAGGTACCTTCTTCGAGCATCATTACCAGATCGAGTTTGGGATAGTGATTAAATGGGTGAGGTATGGTGACTCGAATTTGATTAGATCATTTGCTCAAGTCTTTATGTGCTTGGATGTGTGGGGGAATGTTGACTCAAAGTTGACCATGTTATTTTCTTCCCTTTCCACAAGTCTTAATGTGGTTGGATGGGTAGGGTATAATGACTTGAAGTTGAGCATGCTTCTCTCGTCCCTTTCGCAAGTTGTAATCTTTCATAGATGGGGGAGGGTGACTATAAGTTTACCAGTTGTTTCCAACCCTTTTGCCTAAATATTGTCATCAAATTCTTCATCATGCTTGTACGTTAACTGATATCATAATAGAGTAATACACATACTTTATGAATGCATTATGAATAAAAAAATTGATGTTGTAAAGGAAATGGTCAAGGCTATAGACTTTCTAAGTAAACCGAACCAGGTGTGACAATCTTTGTGACCTTATATGGTCCTTCCCACTTTGTTGAGAGGTTGTTTTTGGATTTTAGGTTTGTGAAGTAGTCTTATCTTAGGAACATATCTCCTACGATGAATTGGCGCAAATTTACTCGACGATTGAAATAGCGGGTTGTAGTTAACCTCATGCGCCCCTGTGTTTCTTGTGATGCCAAACGTTTTACATCTGCTAGGTCTAGGTCCACTTTTTATTCGATAACGTTCACCATATGATCGAAGTACTTAAATTTGTATGAGGTGATGGTGATTTCAATTGAAGTGACTGCTTTTGTGTTGTATACTATAATGAATGGTATTTCTCCCATAACTTTCTTTAAGGTTGTATGTAATGTCCATAAAACATTCTCAAGTTGTTAAACTTCCTCCGAGGGCATTCACTCTTTACTTTAATCATGATAGCATCGTCTTATCACCTACTTCGAATTGGTTGTTTTTTTGTGGATAATGACCCAACACAAATCGGTGATCGATGTGCTTAGCCACTTTATCTTTTTTATGCGGATCTGGGCTCAAATGTATCTTATGAGGATATTTTGGAGGCCATATTTGGTAAATATGATTATCCTTAAAACATTGATGGCCTAGAATTCAATGGCAGATACGAGAGTTTAGGCCTCAATCCATTTGGAAATGTAGTCCATTGACACTATGATGAGGGGAAAAGGTCCTAGTAAGTCAATACCCTAGTGGGCGAAGGGCCACACACTTTCCATTGGAGTTAATTGCGTGGGCGCTCATCTGATCTTTGACGAGACCTCCTAACAGGTTTTGCATTTTTGCACCAATGTTGTTGCTTCCTTGTTCATTGTGGGCCAATAATACTCTAATCTCAGTGCTTTTTGCACTATCGACCGACCAAATTCATGGAATGCAATAACTCCTTCATTTATTTCCCTTAACATTCTTTACGTTTTTGAGTAGGTGATACACCTGAGGTATGTGGTTAAGAATCCTCACTTGTACAACTCTTGTTCGATGATGACATAAGTTAGAGCTAATCATTAGATCTTCTTTCCCTCTACTTTTGATTTGGGTAAGGCCCTAGTTGTGAGATAAATATGGATTCCTCCCATTCAGTGGTGTTGTTCTTCCATGTTGAGGACATGTGTGAGCTCTACCACAGAACAAAGGGACCTTTCTATAAACTGGGCTTATGAATGAGAGCCTCAAAATGCGAGCTTGCTTAAAGGGTCTGCGTGATGATTAGCTTCCCTCGGTATGACCTCGATAGAAAAGTCCTTAATCCCTTTAATAAGCTCATATGTGGCGCTTAAACATTTCGTCAATTTATTCCTCTTTTTCTTCATACTCAACCTTGATTTTTTTTTTACCATTAACTACGAGTCACATTTTTCTTTAAATGATGCTACTCCTACCCGTCTTGCATGTTGAAGGCCAATGATCAAGGCCTCATATTCAACTTCATTGTTGATTGCTTTGAATATGAGGGTGATTGCATATTTTAGGGGCTCAATTGTAAACGGCGCTAGTACAAGACATGTTCTTGATCCTTATTTGGAGGATGACCCTTCAATGTGGAATTCCCAAGTTTTGACTTCATTTCAAGGTTCCTCAAACCTTTTATCTATCAAACCATTTTTTGAGCTATCAACGATGAAATGTGCCATTGTCAGACCCTTGATTGCATTTTTTTGGCATTATCTACGAGTCACATTTTTCTTTGAGCGATGCTAATACCACCCGTCTTGCCTGTTGAAGGCCAATGATCAAGGCCTCATATTTAACTTCATTGTTGATTGCTTCGAATATAAGGGTGATTGCATATTTCAGGGGCTCAATTATAAATGGCTCTAGTACAAGCCATGTTCTTGATCCTTATTTGGAGGATGACCCTTCAATGTGCAATTCCCAAGTTTTGACTTCATTTCAAGGTTACTCATACCTTTTATCTATCAAACCATTTTTTGAGCTGTCAAAAATGAAATGTGCCATTGTCAAACCCTTGATTGCATTTTTTTTTGGCATGAGACTGATTCTGAATTCACTGAACGCTAAAAACAAATGCAGAATTTTCATGCCAAAATGGGTTTTGTAGGATTCATAATCCTATCAAATGAATCTCTCACTGAATACACTTTCTTCAAAACTCCTACAAAACGTTTAATTATGTCGTTAAGTTGTCACGTGACTTTATAAACCGTATTTTCGGTTGAAAATCAAATTGGAAAAGACCTATATGCCCTCTCCTTATTTGTTCCGTTGTTTTTACTTCTTTTTCTTGGGGTTTGTCAGTTGGTGTCTTCTCCGGTGTTGTGCTGGTTCGTCTACCCTGCTTCCATCTCTGTTTCTCTGCGATTTCTGTGCTTCTTCTCTGGTGCTGGTTCATCTCCCCTACTTCCATATCCGTGCCTCTGCGATTTGTCTGCTTCTTCTATCCTTGTCGTCTTTGGCTCTGTTCGGGTCGGTGGAACTTCCCATTTGGAGAATGTTTTTGTCGATTAACTAGAGATTTCGTCGAGGAAGTTCTTTAAAACTTTAAGGTAAGTATATTCTTGGTTATCATAGTCGAAAGTCTGGATTTTTATGTGTTTAGTGGTTGTGTAGGACCGAAAGATGAAATTGTTGATTTTTATGTGTTCGGTTACTGATAATGCAGAAGAAGTGTTGATTTTGACTGGTTAAAATGGTTATGTTCTGTCTGATTTAAAGGGTTGTGCTGTCTTCATTAGGGTTGTTCGGTTGTGTCTGCTTAGGGTTGTTTGGTTATGATGGTTTTTGGTTCGGTTTTGTCTGCTTAGTGTTGTTATGTTCTGTCTTTGTTGGTTTAGTTTGGAATTAGCTTGTGTATTTGATAGTAATGTCAAACGACAAAGGACAGAGACCAATGGAGAATGCTATTGATGATGATAGAGTGGATGAGTGGAAACAAAAGACAGAGACAGATTTAGATTCCGATTCAGTTTTAGATCCAAACTGGAAGCCAAGAAATATGGACGAAAGAGATTAATTAGACTCGACCTATGACAACTTCGATGATACGAACGTAAGGAAACATGTTAAGGGAAAAGATAAACAACATCACAGTGGTAGAACCGACTGCAACCAAATGTATGTTTTTTCCTTAAATTTGGATTTGAAACGTGATGAACAAGAAAACACTTATGCGAAAGCATTTTCCTTCACAGTCATGAGAAAGATGATGATATGATTGGAATGGATGGTGAGGAAAATTTTCCTTCTTTTCAAGTGGTGGATGCAAGTAACTTCAACGAAGGGAAGTATCTAAGTGACACATTAAGAACTCTACCACCCTCGGATGTTGAGGATGAAGTCACAAGTCTTAAAAGACCTCGTATAATTGACCAAAAAGTAGATGCTGAGAATAACTCAGGTAAGGCGAAAAAGGATCTTAGACTCGAGATGTTGTTTGTGGATGCGAAAGCATTCCGTGAGTACATGGTTGATCATAGCATCCAAGAGGGATATGAACCAGACTTCAGTCAGAAGAATTGTGCCACCCGGGTCATCATTGGATGCAAGGTACAAAATTGTCCATTCAAGGTGGTGGGCGTTAAACTAAACAAGGCGAAAACGTTTCAACTGCGGCACATCACAAAGGAACACGACTGTCCAAAGGCCTACATAAGTAGAAAGATTGGTGCCTAGTGGATTGTGAAGAACTATCTTGATCTAATAAGGAATGAACTAAAACTGGGAAGGAAGACAATTGATGAGGAGATATCAAAGACATACAATTTCGACGTGAAGAAATGGAACATCCAAGAAGGAATACGAATTGCTAGAGAGAAACCTCGAGGCGATAGACTGTGGCAATTTGAAATATTGCGGGACTACGCAGCAACTGTGATGATGCACAACCCTGGAAGCCCAGTGTTCAGCCAAGTTGACCCAATCCCAACCCCCTAAGACCAAGATTTGAAAGATTATACATGTGTCTTAAGGAATGTGTAGATGGGTTTAAGGCATGTAGACCATTCATTGGTCAAGATGGTTGTCACTTGAAGGGGTTGGACGGGGGACAATTGTTGAGTGTCGTAACAAGGGACACAGATAATAGAGTCTTACCTTTTGCCTACGCATGGGTGGATGCAGAAACTACTAAATCATGGACATGGTTCCTTCAGCTGGTGAGAAGTGATATCGGAAATGATCGACGGTTGGTGCTTATGTCTGACCGACAGAAGGTATGACCGACAGAAACTACTTTACTTTTGTCAATATTTTCATGACTGTGAATGTATATTTCAGGGTTTGATCGCGGCTGTGGAGGATGTCCTTCCAGGGTATGAGCACCGGTTATGTGCTCGACATATTCACCAGAATATGTTAGTGCTCGGTCACACCGATGGAGGCATTAAGTCCATATTTTGGGTAGCTGCATGTGCGTACAACTACCATCGCCAAAAGTCCCACATGGAGTTCTTGAAGCAACACTTCAACAAAGCATGGTTGTATCTATCCGAGATTGACACCAAGACTTGGTACAAGTATGAATTCCACCTAGACTCAAAAACTGATTTGGTGGTAAACAACTGTAGCGAGTCCTAGAATGCAAAGATTCTGGATGCCAAGGATTAGCCTCCTGTCACACTTATGGAGACTTTGAGCATAACAATTATGAGAGATTTTCAGGAAAGGAGGAACGAGGCTGAAAAACATGAAGGGGCGCTGATGTCAAATGTGCTTGAGAAGATAAAGAAGAACAAAGTAACTGCCAGAGGTATGAACATATTATATGTGGGTCAAGGTGAGTATGAGATCATAGTTGGAAGTACCTACCAGTACAAAGTTGACATTAATGCCAAGACTTGTTCTTGTGTTGAGTGAGACCTATTTGGAATACCGTGTGCCCATGCTTGTGCTTGTTTAATGAATGTCCGAGTGGAGTTCGTAGAATACGTTGACCCTTGTTACCGTGTTGATACAATGAGAAAGATATATGAACCCATCATACACCCAATGTCGGGTAGTGATGACTGGGTCAGGGTAGACTCATTGCCTATTGACCCTCCGGTGTTGAGAAAGAGTACTGGGAGACCTAAGAAAAAACGAACAAGAGCTGCCCATGAAAAGGTGAACAACGCAACTACGTCTCTAACAAAGCATGGGTTGCGTCAAAATTGCTCAAGCTGTGGACAAACAGGACATAACAAACAAGGTTGTTTGGTCAAGGATTTATCATCTTAGAGTACCCACACAAACCCAGCAACCCAAACATCTCAAACGCAGCAGACGTCTCAAACATCTCAGGTATTTTCGGATTATTCCAGCAGTTTCTTATTTTGTATTCCACTTAATGTTTTTTTCAACACAAATGTTAACTTTATACGACAGAGAAAGAGAAAGGGCAAGGCGACTACTGGACCATCTTCAAGGAGTGCATCTCCAGAACAACAGAAAAGGAGGACTTCGAATTCAAGCGTCGGAGTCAGTCAGAACATGCCCAGGCATGGCGTTCTAAGGGACGAAACGCCCAAGCAGGACGTTCCAAGAGAGGACACTCCCAGGAAGGACGTTCCAAGGGATGAACCACCCATCCAGCCAATCAACCTTGATGATGAAAACGATTTTGTTGATGCTTAAACTTCCCTTCCTGTCCTGTCAGATTGCAGGGACATTGTGATTTTACCACAACCCTTGAAGACTAAGAAGACCAAAGTGCTTAGGCCAGGTTTTAGAAAATCACTAAGGAAGGTTAAACAGACGAGGTCCTCCAAAGATAGGTCCACTCAGTGATTTTGGGTTGGTTTTGTGGGTAGTTCTGTGAATGTTTGGTGGGTTGATTTTGTGTCCTATTTTGTGTCCCAGTTTGTGGGTAGTTCTGTTATTGCTGGTAATTCTGACAATGGTTTTAGCTGTTAGATGACAATGGTACTTCTTCTGTTTCAGTATTTACCTGATGCTGTCGTGACACTTGTTCTGATGGATACTGGTATAATATATTCTGTTTTGATGGCAGATTGGTATAACATGTTCTATTTTGATGTTTTTTGGTACAAGTTGTTGATGATCTGATGGATACCTTGGAAACACGTTTAAGATTTGATGGTTTTTGGTACAACTTGTTCATGCTTCATGTGATGTAATACAAACACCAACTCAGTACGACACAGACTACAACTTAACAACATCACACAAACTGATTTGCAGCAGGTCCAACATAACAATTCCAACCGCATAAGGCCAATACACAACCTAACACATAAACTAAACACTAACACATAAACTAAACACTAACAACTTAACTAGTCAATGACATTACATAATGACCCAAACAAGAAGACCTAATATCACAATGAACATTGAAATTACGATTTTTTTTTATATTGCACCATCAAACGCAGGGAAGAAATTTCGTCATTCAATTCAGCATGGACCGTGTTGAACTTCTTCAAAGCCCTCTTTCCATACTCGCACATTGGAGGGTCTGCCCATTCAAAGTAATTGCAATGAATCCCGCATGAAGACGTTTTCCACTGCATATTTCGAACAAAATTAGGGGATGATCAAATTCGACTGTCTATTCAAAATTAGGGTTTCCAAAGTACTACAATTGGGACAAATTAAAACTGAATTACCGAGTATCTTGGGCACCCATAGAATATACGGCCGAAGGTCTTCGCCGTCCCAGCTGGAATTACATGCGACAACAACCCACAGTGGCATAATCAGCAGTCATACTCGTGGAATGTCTTCGGCAGGGACTTCGATTTGGAAGACGAACACGAAGACGTCGAGTACTTACCAGGAGGCATGAAGAACTTCAACAGCAATCTTCACAGCCAGGGGACTCCACAGCAGCACGCCAGCTTCTTTCTTCCAACGACACTCACGATTGCTTCGGCAACTACAATTGGGCGGGATACTAAATAGGATGATAAGGGAAGAAATGGTATTTCAAAATTTAGTTTTTACAGGCAGAGTCACGTGACATACCACGTGCTATATTAACGTACGTATTCAACAGAAGTTAGACGGAAGTACCAAAAACCATTTTTACTAAACATGTTGTGCCTAACACCATCCTCTGGGCTGGAAAACCATTTTGGTGAAACATGTTGCACCATTTTCATACTTTTCCCTTACATAATATATAAGAGGTTGGTAGTTCGTCTTTTTCTTTATTAGAAATGCATTAACCACGACATTACTACCGCTCAAATATTAAAACAAAGGTTCGCATGGGACAGGTTTCGCAAGGGAAGACATGGATTACATATGTGGCTGAAATGCTTTATTGGCCTCTTCACATTCAGTTCGCCATTCAAACATTTTATTTGCCTACGGAATTTTAAAGAATATAAGTGCTCAATAACTTGCCTTGGAAAGAAAGTGATTCAGTGCCGCATGTCTCCCATTCAAGTATTGGATTTCTTTGTCACATGTTGGTGGCCATATTTCTATGATAACTTGTAGCTTTTCTGGGTTGGCCTCGATGCCCCGTTCGCTTATCATGAACCGTAGGAACTTTCCTGATCATACCCCCAAACACATATTTGGAAGGATTTAGACGAACGTTGTAAAGATGTATGTATTTTAAGGCTTCCCGAAGATCATTCGTTCACATAAGCTTCCATATTTGGCCCTAGCATATTCTTGAAGAGCTTATTGACCATTTTGTGGTATGTTGTTCCCGCGTTGACCAATATGAAGGGAATGACCTTGTAGCATAGTATGTCATTGAATGACGTGTGGGCTTTGTTGGCAGGATGCATCCTGATTTGATTGTATCCTGAGTAGGTGTCCATTAAGCTCAGTATCTCGTGGCTATATGTTGCATCGACCAACTGATCTATTCGATGGATAGGTTAAAAAAATTTTTTGGCATACTTTGTATAAGTCTCTAAAGTCCACACATTCACCATTTTTTGTTTCTTACCAGGATTGGGTTGGTTACCCAAGTCTTAAATCTTATTTCCTATACGAAGCCTGCATTAATGAGCAGCCTCGCCTCGATCCTTCAAAATTGTCAATCATTTATTCTCTCTTAAAGCATTCTTATTTTTAGTAAACGACTGGATCATATGTTCAATTTTGAGCTCATGGGAGATAATGTCTGTGTTGATTCTTGGCATGTCATTGGGATTCCACGCAAAAATCTCTAAGAATTCCTTGAGGAGTGTTATCATGGAGGCATTATGTTTTGCGACGAACACAACGCCAATTGTTTTTTGTATGGGACATCTATTTCCACCTTAATTAGATCTTCGACTGATGACGGTTGAGGCTTATCTTCGCTCGGGGCGGACTCGGTCTTGATGGACAAGGTTTCTCTATAAGTCTTCCTTCTCAAGATATTGACGTAACACCTTCATGACGTTTGTTGATCACTAGAAATTTCTGACTCCATGTGGGGTTTGGAATTTCATTTATGATGCACTCTAGAGGGACTTTTAGTTTTTTTATTCAAAAAGATGTTGTAAGAGGTCAGTGCATCCACCACTATGAACATGACATCGATATTTAAACTCTTTTATCTGATGCTTAGGTCCTCAATGAGTAGATGGTGCTTTCGGCGAATCCAATCAAGGGAAAATCCATCGACTTGAGTTTTTTCTTGTTATGTCGCATTTTTGAAAAGGTATCTAAGAAAAGATGTCCATTGAACTACTTCTGCCCACCAAGATTCTCTTCGTGTCAAATCCATCAATTTAGGTGGTTATAATAAAGGTGTCATCATAAGGGGTCATGATGTGGGTCATGTATACTTCAAAGAATGATATGATCTTTAGCAGGCATCGGTCTTTTGCCCAACTGTACCGTCGTTGAGAGTTTGGTAACATACGCTTCTAGAATTTCACTTTGTTTGCCTCCTACTGCAAATTCGCCTTATATCACATTACTTACCCCTTCTTCAAGTGGGAGGAGCTCGGTTGCGATCAGTCCGTTGTTGAGGTTTATGTCGTGGTGGTGGTGAGCGGTTGTGTTCTTCCTTGGCCGCTACGTTTTTCAGGACGCCTATTTGGATCATGTACTTAATGTCTCTCTTCAATAGTCACTAGTGTTGTGATCCTTCACCCTGTCGTAACAACAAAAGTTGTTTAGATCGCGACCCACAAAATTGTCATATGTTTGTTTTATGCAAAGCGTCTCGCTAATGACTTATTCTCCATCTCGGTTAGGACAACCAAAACATATTTATTGATGGATGTGAAAAAATTACAATCTTCCTTTCGTTCCTTTTACTCATGGTCATACTCTACTCTCTTTTCTTTTCCTTTCTAATTTCTTCCTTCTTTGGCTCAGGTGCTGGAACGATCAGACTTACTACCGAATTCGTTCTCTTTATGCCTATATATCCCTTAACTTAGGTGGCAAGTTGCTCTGCGGAGTTCATTATTTGATGCGGTAATTGTTTTTTTAACATCTTAGAGGCTTTATTTTTGGTGCTGAGATTCGAGTAGAAAACACAATAAATCTCCCTTTTTCCCCTCCTATTTGTCAATTTAATCGACACCTTTTTGGAATATACCATATAAATAGATAAGGTCTCATGAGGAATTTGTTTTATGCTATTGAGGGCAACCATACTCCTCAGCAACTATCGTTCAACATATGCCTTTTGTATAAATTTCAGCCTGAGGTATTCCCTGGAAGGTTACAGAATTTGGAGGTAGACTAAAGATCTAGGAGGACATCCTGCCAAAGAGTGTTCAAGGGAACAACAATGTGATGTCCTCATCATCGTTGGTCCTTCCTAATAGAGAAACGACATGTCTATTGATGTATCAAATTACAATATTATGCAATCACTGTTATAGTGTAATCAGTGATGACAAATACATAACACTAAGCAAATTATATAATGACGATAATGCATGGATGATTCAAAAAGTATGTGTATGGTGAGAGATCTTGGTCGATGCTAAATCTCTTATTCTGGATCTTTCTTTACTGTTGCAAATCACGTAATACTTTGGTTGGGTTTAATTTTTGTTGGTACATCAAAACTTTATCCAAATTTATCAAGCTATAGCCTTGTTACTCATGTCTGCAACAAATGTTATTCTATCTTACTCACGTCCTCAACAAATTAAATACAATTGACATGAAACTGTGTGAGCTTCTTAGTCATATTATTTGTTTCATCCAGGAACTGTATACTGTGCAGTAACTAAAATATTGCTACAACTATATATGTTTGATGCAAATCCACCTATTTTTAGCGGTCTTTATTGTAACTACGAGTTACCTTTTCAAGTTATGTAATACAATGACTCAAATTACCTATTATTACAACAACATACTTTGCTGGACATAACATGTTTTAATGGCACACAGAAATCTCCTAGTTTTAATACTTATGTAAGGCATTTTTCATTGGAAACTACTTTATATCATAGAAACGCTTTCACATATGAACGATAGTACCACTTAAATAACTTTCGACTAAACAAGTTCAGAAAATAAAAAGACTGATTCACCATAAAAACTACGACACAAACTATCCAGCTAAGACCTAAACATGTCTTTCTACTACTAATATTAACAAAAGTAGCATACTTTTCTAAAAATGGTGCCAAAGAGGTTATCATCCACCCATTTCTTCTTTCAAAGTCTACCGAATTATCTTGTCTTCAAGAGTTTAGATCTACAAGCAAAAAATCAAAATAGCGATTAATATATAATTGTTACATAAACATATAGATAATTAACAAATTCTTGTCCAAGTAGTTTACCTTGATTTTCATATTCATCTGCAAAATGATCCATTACTTGCATAGATCTTCTCAGTATAGTCATATCCCTTTAGAAGGCTATCATGTTATCTTTGGAACTCTACCAATTGTCTTGTTGAATCTGATCCTTACGAGCACTCTCCTCAACCAAAGCTAAAAGCTCTTGTACCTCTACCCTTGTTCTACCAACTTCTTCTCTTGCCATTCTTAACTCACTCTCCATAAGTTGTGCAATATTTGTCACTCGACCCTTTCTCTTCTCTGCTTTCCATAATTCCTCATATAAAGCATATTTGTCAGTAGGCATATCACCATCTCCAATTGCTACTTTTTATTCAACTTGTTCCTATTCAGAAATATTTCATCAAATATATTTTAGCGGATAATAATATTTTTGTGGGATTAAGGTATAAGTATGTTTACCATTATGTATTTGGCCTTTGTCTAAATGGGTTTTTAGAAACATATGATATACCCCAGAATATTTCCCATTAGTTTTCGCAATCTATGAACAAGAATACCAAAATTTAGAGTGTACTCCGCACGAATGGTATTGGTATGGTAAGACCTTTAAAATATGTATCACATCACCTCTTCATGTTATTTGCAAAGCTAGTGGTCCTTCTTGTACAATGTATGCACTGATAAACCCTATTTCGTTTGCTCCAGACATTATTAATTTACACATGCATTGTGAAGGAAAAACAATCGACGAATCCGAGAATGGCACAATAAATAGTATCCTATCAAAGTACATTACAATACCTGAAACTCTTCTGAACTAAATTACTTAACAAGATATATTTGATCCTCTTTAACAACATCAGGGGACATGCAACAATATTTGCTCATTAGTGTTATACTTATCAAAATAAAGTCATTTCAGATTAACCTGTAATTTATATATTTGTCTTGAAGGACCCAAAAGATTCATTTCTTCAAGCCATCATCATTAGAGACTTCGAACTTTTCCTATGAACAAATTTCAGTACACAAATTAATAGAACTAGGTTATGATTAGGTATGACTATTCATTTGAACACAGGAAGCATGCATGATAAATATTTAAACTTACATTAACAAGGGAGCATAACCTATGTGCTCTTTTGGGATATCCTTCTAATCCTTGACCATCAAGGGAGCATTTGTGTGATTTATTACAATACAACCACACCATTTAGCAATAACATTAGCATTCTTACCACTTACTCGTCCCTTCGCATTGAATTTGAGTGGTTCCTTTTCCTTAATGTCATTTTGTGACAGCCTTATGCATCTAGCACACCCTCAACGAAAGCTTCTCTTGTGGAGTAACATTCTCTTATGTGATACATATTGTGAATTTTATACGCACAAAATAGTATGCAACTTAGTATGTGACAATGGATCACCATTCAATATGTATTCTTCCTGTAAAGCACCATTTAGAGCACAAAGTTTTGCAATCCTAAGATCCATAATTTTCTAGCTAGTACAAATATAAATAAAAAAGTTTAAAATCAACAAGGATAAAATATGTATAACTAATGTGTCTGACAAGATTTCTTCAACTTATCTTGACTCGTGAAATATGTATAACTTTACACATCGTGAAATATTAGAGTTGAAACCACTTTGAAGTTTCAACCTCTTTAAGAATTGACACAGGATAATTATTTGCTCTTTTGATAAGGTATAATATGAAGGTGGAACCATAATTTTCTCTCCTTCACCAACTGGATGATGTTTGGCCAAAAAAAAAACTAGATGATGTGAAGTTCTTATTCCCATAGCTTCAAGGTCAAGTCTAACATTGAGGTTGTCATTGATTTTACCTACAATCCCTAACATGATCCCAATCAAGTTATCACAAGCATTTTTCTTAATGTGCAGAACATCCAAGTTATGGGATAGTAACAATTTCCTTCAATACGGTAATTTAAAGGAAATACATTTTCTCTTCCAAATGTTAGTGACGGAGTCTATCCCACCTTTCTGGGTCGTTGTGTCTTTCCAAATGGAACATCATTGAGATTTTGCAAATGTTACAAGATTTCATCCCCGCTAACATTTTAGGATGAGCTCTTAACTCTTGGTTGTCATCAAAAGAGTTCTTACTTCTCCTCCAACCATGTTGAAGAGGGAAAATTATTGGTAGACCCATGAATGAACACTTATTCCTATTCTTTAATCTACAATAATGAGTGTCCATCTGACAAATAGAACAAGCCAATCTGTCACAGATAGCCCAACCAAATGAGTATGCATAAGAAGGGAGAGCATTTACTGTCCAAATAACTGATGCATGCATTTGGAAGTTCTTCTTCTTAGAGGCATCGTATGTTAAAGTTTTATGTTCTCACAACTCATTGAGATTATCAATGAACAGCTGCAAAGTTTTATGTTCTCACAATTTCCCTCTTCAAAATTTTTAACTTCCCACTCGTTTTCCATCTTGAAAATGAATTGACCTTCTATTACAACATACGTAGCCTCTTACAAGATACCCACGCCTCCTGCATAATATTCAACACCTCCGCCTCCTGCAGGATACCCAGCGCCACCACTAACAAGATACCCAGCAGCATCGCTGCCGCCACCAGTAGGATACCCAGCCTGACATCTCCACCACCGCGCGAAGAAGAAGAAAAATGGAGGAGGAGGAGGCCGTACAGAAGAGGAGTAGGAGGTCGAACCGAGGAGGAGGTTGAACGGGAAGGCTGGGAACGAAGGCAACGGGATGAAGCCTGGGACGAAGATTGCGGAACAGAGGCTGAACGGGAAGGACACTTCAAGAATGGGAAGGTGTACGACGGTGGGCGGGCAGGACGCTTCAAGAACGGGAAGGTGAATGAGAAGGATGCTTCAAGAACGAGAAGGTGAATGGGAAAGACGCTTCAAGAACGGGAACGGGAAGGATGCTTCAAGAACGGCAACGGGATCAAGAAGGTGGCCGACGGTGGTGGAGCTTCAAGAAGCTATGAGCTTCAAATATTAATTTTTTTAAAGAAAAACATATTTTTGGCGGCTCAAAAAAAATGAGCCGTCAAATATAAAAATAAATAAATTATTGATATATAATTAATTTTGACGGCTCCTTTCATTCAGCCGCGAAAAATACAGAATATTAAATATATTTATATTTTTGCAAGCACTTTCTTATTGAGACGTCCTTTTGACGGCTCATTCTTATTGAGCCGTCATAAAGAGGACGACACTTATTATGACATTTCATTTTTAATTGAGTCGTCTTTAATTAACGACTCAAAAAAAGAGCCGTTAATGAACATACTTTTAGCCGTTAACATAATCATACCCCGAAGTGATATCATTTATTGGAGCCTTTAATCCAAGTATCAACATAGAGAGTGTTAGGGATTATAGTTTAGATAAGTGTTCATATTGTCCAAATGTTTAGGACAATTGCATACAAGTCCACATGTTTAGGACATTTGCTCTCATATCCCTAGCTTCACCTATATATAGATGTCTACCCTAGTGTATTTCTCAAGTTTAAAGCAATACAAGATGAAATTCTCTCTAAAGGTTGCTTTAAGCTCTTCATTTACACCTCACTCTCTCTAAACTCCTAAGATGGTATCAGAGCCACTATTCCTGGATTCCATTCTACTGCTGGTTTTTTCGTTTGTTTTAAGCTGTGTTTTCTTCAAATCAGCTTCTGTGTGTTTGGACATCAGCTCTTCTATGCTGATTTGGTCCAGTTCTTGGTGTTTCCTTGTCTTCAATCGTTCTTCCGCTGCTTCTGAATTTCAATAGACTGATTGGCAGCTTGTCTTGTGCTGATTTCATTCGGTCTATTTCTTTGAAATTCTGTTCGTCAGTTTTTACAATTTCATTGTTCTTCTCGATTTCTCTTCTGCTCTTCTATTGTCGGAGCTTCGTGCAGGCGGGACTCACTGCTCTCTATGCAGATTTGGTCTTTGCTGAATCGTTGATTTCATGCTCTGGTTTGCAGCAGTTTCTTTCTTCTTCAAGCAGGTCCTGTTCTTCGGCTGGTCTTGTTCTCTGTTTTCTATTGCTTCTGCTGCATCTTTGCTGCATCTAATCTCTTTATCTGTACCTAATATTACATATTCTGTCATATTTTGCTGCACTAGTTGACTCCTATTTCGTTCTAATCCTGCTCAACATCTTTGAGTTTCTGTTGATGCACTAAAATCTGCCCATCTATCTTCTGGTTTATGTTCATTTTGGTTCGACTGGTCTCATGTGGTGGTTTGTTATTTGCTGCGGTGGTTTATCGTTCACTCCAGACTGCTTCAATGTTGTTGCTATTCCTGAATCTTCATCTTTGCTGCTCTGTCTTTTATTTTCTGTTTCTCTATTTTCAGCATCCTCGAGTCTCTATGTTTTGCTGCGTGAATTCAACACGTTTACTGCTTTATCTATGTTTTGCTGCGTGTATTCAACACGTTTACTGCATCTCGAGTGTCTTCCTTCCTTGCCAAGAGATGGCTTTGTCTCCCTTTCAAGTTTCATCCAAATGCAGCAACTCTAATCAGGAATAGCAGCACACAACATCAGACGCACCTAATGTGTTCGATATATTGCCTCAGACGACTCTGGAGCAGACCTGTGCTTCATGTCATATATTGCCTCACAAGACTCAGGAGCAGACCTGTGCTTCGTGTCATGTTCGATTCACCCATTGCACAGCGCAGCCACCGTCCAAACCACAGCATACAAGCCCAGTGCAACTCCAGTGCTTCTGCAGTGCAGGCGCAGTGCTCAACCTGTACTCAGCCTGTGCAGCTCCAGTGCCTCCAGCGTGCAGCCTCAGTGCCTCCAGTGTGCAGATCCTGTGCATCTTCAGTGCCTCCACCGTGCATCTTCAGAACATCCAGTGCGCATCCTCAGTGCCTCCAGCGTGCTCAGGTTGTGCCCACACAGTCATATGAAAGATGAGCAGACCTGTGCTCGGTGCAAATTGAAGAACGAGCAGACCTGTGCTCATCAATGTTTGGCGACCACATGATTGGCGACCACATGATTGGCGACCACATGATTGGCGACCACATGATTGGCGACCACATGTTTGGCGACCACAATAACAAGATCAAGTTCATTTGGCGACCAGGTCTGATCAGGATGGGTGAAGATGATAGATGCGATGTTGATCGTCAGATTATGTTTTTTTTTAGAGTCTTGTTTTTACATTAGGAAGTGGATCTTCATAGGGGAATGTTAGGGATTATAGTTTAGATAAGTGTTCATATTGTCCAAATGTTTAGGACAATTGCATACAAGTCCACATGTTTAGGACATTTGCTCTCATATCCCTAGCTTCACCTATATATAGATGTCTACCCTAGTGTATTTCTCAAGTTTAAAGCAATACAAGATGAAATTCTCTCTAAAGGTTGCTTTAAGCTCTTCATTTACACCTCACTCTCTCTAAACTCCTAAGAGAGAGTAATTATCAATATTAAACATAATTTAATAGTGTGTGGTTCTTCCCCAAAGCAAGGTTGGACAACATAAAGTGCTCCGTGCAGTAGTATCAGTCGGATGCCTTAATACACCATCTTTGAATCGGCTCATGCCATGCCACCTCGTACTTGTAGTTGTTTTATATGACATAAAGTATCGTTGAAGTCTTGTGATTAGTGAGAAATAACGTAGAACCTTGACTAGAAGCATCTTTCGCTTTCTTTTGAATTCTGTTAGCATATCAGCTCCTTCAATAGTGGGTTTAGGCGCAATCCATTTTGATTGGCCACATCTTCGACATACATCAACACTATTCTACTCTTTAGTAAATACAAGGCACTCATTTATACAAGGATAAAAGTCATTTAAGTACCTCAAATGTCACGTTTTTACAAATAGGTACTTCAGAAAAAATAAATTGTTACTTTCGGATACCTCAAAAGTCATAAATATGTATCTACTTTAATTGGGTACCTGAATGGCCAAAAACAAAATTGGGTACCTCAAAGGTACAAAAACAAAAACAAATAACAATTCAATAAAGACAAAGTAAATATATTCGACTGTTACAATAAAACAACTTAGAGATACCTGAAAGCAACAGTAAAATAAGGTTGAGTTACCTTAATGGAACAAAATACTACATACGTGACGGGCACATGACTGAAATCTTAAATTAGATACATTTATGATTTCTGAGGTACCCGAAAGTAACAAAAATTTATAAGGTCCCTATTTGTAAAAACATGATTTCTGAGGTACCTAAATGACTTTTACCCCATTTATACATGCATGTATCTTCTGGTAGTCTAAACCCAAGTAAGAGACGAACTTCTTTGTTGCATAAAAAGAGCTAGGTACTGCATTATCTACAGAAGGACTTTATGAAACTGATTCAGCAACTCATCAACAAATTTGGTAGACACCATATAAAAGAATTTAAGATGCAACAATTCCATGATAAATGAAATCTTCGTATATGTTGCAGAATTAGGGTATAAGCGTTGTTCACAAATCTTCTAGCATTCTATAAAACCTTTTTACCTCAATATTGGGTTCCAAGCGATTGTCTCAAATCATACCACCCAAACCATTATTTAACATATTTCCCATCTCCTCATTACTTGTATAACTCACTTTGTAAGGCACACAGTGTTCATATTATTTCCCATGATCAACACATCTAGTGTATGTGAGAAATATTCCATATAACTCAAGGAGTGACTTGACGTAGCTTCTTATCGTTAGTAGACACCAATTAGAACTTAAAATGGACAGTAAATTCTCCATTCCCAAGGTGAATTAGTAAATGAAAAGGCAAGAAATCAAGTTACATCGTCTTATACTACGAGCTTGTGAGTTGTTTGTTCATCCAAGTCTTATCCCGTTGTTTCACTGCCAATAGAGAAAATTTCATGAGTATTCCTTTGCAGTTGAAATAATGACTTGTTCGTCAAAATGATGAACTCCTTTATATATTATGTTCAATTAATATTGAAGGAACAAAGCACCTAGTCTCCTAGCAACTCGAACAGAATAGTGCAGTAGTAATAAGTGTCGTGAGAATTCTTTGAGTCTAATGACATTATTACTATTATGGTTAAATTATAATATACATTCACATTCAAACAAATTTAGTTATTACACATAATATGCAATCAACAATACTGTTCAGATACAACACAACATAATACATCCAATTATCAACAACAACTTGGCTTCAATCAAGAAATTGTAGATTACCTTCACAACAACAAAGCAGAAATGTTAACATAGATTAACAATTCATCATGCAATTGAATCTTGAAACAAAATTACTTTGCGATCAAACTTGGGTAACAAATGTTGTTAGGTTGTGTTGGGTATCGATAGTGACGGCCCAGTAAGAAAAGGCCTCGAAGGCCCAATAACTATAGAGGGGGTAAACCCATGACATCCGAACCGGATCGGCCCAAGTACAAGCCAAACTTGGCCCACCATCGAGTAATCCAGAATCGAGCCCAAAGTCTATAGAGACGCCAAAGGCTCTCAGACTGCTCGCCATTCTCTACCAAGTCGCGACCTTCCACTGCTCGACATGGGAGTGCTCGCCCCGAAGAGAGCCTTGCCTCTCTCCTCTGGTCCCACTAAACCGTTAATAACAGAGTGGCCAAGATATCCCGCATATCTCGGTCACATATTCACTAAAGATTAGATTTGGTAACTGCAATATCTCGCAGTAACTGCCATATCCCACGATCCGAATCTTCAGCAACTCAATATACATTAAGATATTCAGTTGCCTTTATACGGTTCTATCTCTCTTACCCTATAAATATCCTTGCTTTACATACGTACTTTACGTTTTGAGTTTTATACACACATATACTCATTTAAGCATCGGAGAGGGACCCAGAGGCACCCCCTCTGTTGCGCTCCCCTACTTGCAGGTTCACCGGAGTTGGAGCTGAAGCGTCATCCCAACCTTGTCTGGCATTCAATTCACTGCCAGATCAGCATTCAGGATTTCACGATCCAACATTTGGCGCCGTCTGTGGGAAACGAGCAATTCAGCCATGAGAACTCGATCCCAAAGCAACCGTCGGAATCAGACTAGGGAGCGATCCTCAGATAGCTCTGATTCCGCCGCCGCTTCACCGCTTCAACAGGAACCTGCCAGCCGAGCAGGAGTTAATGCTGTTCCTCTGCGGACAGCCCGAGAACATGTCGGTGATTCAAGACCGACCCCAGCTGCTGATCAAAACGGAGCCCCTGCACCGCAGACAGTCCACATTGCGGGGCAGGATATTAATTTAACCCCCGAGATGGTCTCCTTGCTGGAAGCCATCCTAGGACAGGCGCGCCGCCAGGCCCCTGCTCCTCAGGAAAACAATCCCTCTGCTCCTAAGGAAAATCACCGCCCTGCTGCCACAGGGCCTTCACCTTCAGAAGCGGCCAATCCTAGTCCTGCTGCGCCTCAGGAGGATCAGGAGATGACGTCAGGTCAGCAGTCCCTACCTCCAGCGCACACCAAGGAGCCAGCAGCCGCATATACTGCCAATCCTTCCGGTCCGCCTCCACCCGGAGCCTCTCCCATGTACTGCACTGTGGATCAGATGGATGACCTCCTCAACAAAAGGCTCCAGGAAAGACAGTTGACAGTCATAGCTCCAGGAAAGACAGTTGACAGTTGACAGTTGACAGTTGACAAAAGAGCAGTCCTCTCATCCATTCACCGACGCGCTCGTCGCTATCAAAATCCCGAAGGATGTGGTTGCTCGGGCCATACCTGAGTATAGCGGTGGAGGAGATCCCACCGTACATGTCAACAAGCATGAGGCCTCCCTTCTGGGTAAGTCAAACGATCCCAATCATTTGGCTTTGCTATTTCCATCTACTCTTTCGGGTTCGGCTTCGTCCTGGTTCTTCGGCCTCCCTGCAGGATCAATCGGAACTTGGGCAGAGTTAAGAAGCAAGTTCCTGGAGAGATACATGGGCGAGCGCCAGTTGCTGAAGAGCGTGGTCGCCCTTGACTCGGTCAAACAGCAGCCTGGAGAGTCGCTGTCCAACTTCTACGGGCGTTTTCATCAAAACGTCACAGAATTAGATCGCCGAATCTCGGATGGGGAGATCATTCGATCATTCTACAGAGGTCTGGATGTGGCCAACAAGGCCTCGAGAAAGCTGCGAAACAGCTATCACGTAAAGCAGATAGAGACATTGGAGGAGTTGGCATCCAGAGCGAAAGGTTTCATAGACCTTGAGCGCGCAAACATCGAGGCTAACCTCCTGACGACCTCGCTAAGGGTAACCCCTGAACCCCGACGCGATGGTAAGAAGGAGGTCAAGAAGGAGAAGAAGGGAAAAGAAAGTAAGCCGCGAGTCGAGTCTCTTCCAGCGCCTCGCCATCCAGAGGTCCCTGAGTACTTCACGCCTTTAAATAGGCAGATCTCAGCGGTACTAGTCGAGATGGAGAGGAGATCCTTGGCGAGGCCACCGATGCCTCGCCGAGGTGGGTTACCCATGGGCAAGAATGTCGAGAGCTGCAGATACCACAAGTGCAAGGGCCATAAGACAGACGATTGCAAGATTCTGAAACGAGAGGCTGATTCAGGGGGGAATGTTGAAGGAATTTGTGGCAGGGCGAGACCGAAGTCGAACGCCCCCCAGGAGACATCGTTCACCAGCCCCTGCAGATCAAGCTGAGCCTTCTGGAAGCAAGAGGAGAGTGAATCTGATTGCGGGAGGATTCGGCGCAGGCGGCGAGAGGTCAAGCGCCAGAGAGGTCTATGCCACTCAGATCTCTACGGCAGTTCAGTTGGGGAAGCGACCCCGACCTGAAGAAAACATTGTCATCTCATTCTCTGAAGATGATTTGGCACATGTCACCACGCCCCACAACGATGCTCTGGTCATTACGGCAGATATTGACGGCTGTGATGTTGCAAGAATTCTGGTCGACGGAGGCAGCTCGACAGACATCCTGTTTCTGGACGCCTTCGAAAAGATGGGCAAATCAAAACGCGACCTGAAGAGGGTCGACTTTCCGCTGATCGGATTTGCGGGAAGGACAACTTATCCACTGGGGGCTATAACCATGCCAGTGATTTTTGGCGAGGGGTGGAAAAGCATCAAGGTGTCGGTCACTTTCCTGGTGGTCGACTCACCTACATCCTATAACGCCATCATAGGGAGGACCACGATCAACCCAAATAAGATTGTGGCCTCCACTGTCCACCAGAAGATGAAGTTCCCCACTCCGAACGGGATTGGAGAAGTGCTAGGAGATCAGCCTTCCTCGCGGCAATGCTATGTGAACTGTTTACGCAGGAAGAACCAAAGGGAGGCGCTCGCCATCGAGACAGAGGCCGATCCCCGCGAGGACCTGGCTCGACCAGCACCCATGGAGGAATTGGAGGAGGTCGAGATCGATGGTCCGGACAAAAAGGTGCGCATTGGGACCACCTTGAAAGAGGATCAGAAGGAGGCCATGACCGCTCTCCTCAAGGAATTCAGAGAGCTCTTTGCCTGGCAGCCGAGCGACATGCCAGGAATCAGCACAGATATTATCTCGCATGAGCTCAGGATAGACCCCTCCATCAAGCCGATCGCCCAAAAGAGAAGATCGTTCGGGACTGATAAACGTTTGGCGATCAGGCAGGAAGTCGGCAGGTTGATTGAAGCTGACTTCGTCAGAGAGGTAAGATTCCAGAGCTGGGTAGCCAACCCAGTTTTGGTCAGGAAATCTAACGGCAAGTGGAGGATGTGCGTCGACTTCCGCGACTTAAACAAGGCTTGCCCCAAAGATTCATATCCCCTTCCAAGAATTGATCAGCTAGTCGATGCTACCTCGGGTCATGAGATGCTGAGCTTCATGGACGCCTATTCAGGCTACAACCAGATCAGAATGCATCCAGATGACGAGGCCCACACTGCTTTCTATGCTGACGGCGACATTCTATGCTACAAGGTGATGCCCTTTGGTCTCATCAATGCCGGGGCAACTTATCAGCGGATGGTGAACCGACTGTTCCAGGACATGCTGGGAAGGAACATGGAGGCCTACGTGGATGATATGCTCGTTAAATCCATCAAAGGCAATCCTCATACCACCGACCTCCGTGAAGCTTTTGAATGCATGAGGAGACACAGCGTTCGCCTGAACCCAGCAAAGTGCGCCTTTGGAGTCAAGTCCGGGAAGTTCCTGGGTTTTATGGTCAGCGAAAGGGGCATTGAAGCAAACCCGGAAAAGCTAAAGGCCATAGAAGAAATGAAGTCACCAACCTGCCATAAGGAAGTCCAATGCCTGAACGGCCGACTAGCTGCTCTTAACCGCTTCCTCTCCAAAACAAGCGACAAGTCCCTCCCGTTCTTCAAAACCTTGAGGGCCAACCGTAAGTTCGAATGGACGCCAGACTGCGAGGAAGCATTCCAGTCCTTGAAAAGGCATATTCAAACACTCCCAGCTCTGGCAAAACCCGTTCCAGGCGAGCAGCTTTTCCTCTATTTAGGCATTAGCGATGTGGCAGCCAGTGCTGTTTTAATAAGGGAGGAGAATAATGTTCAGAGTCCAGTGTATTTCATTAGCAAAATGTTCAACTCAGCAGAAATAAAATATGTCCAGATTGAGAAGTATCTCTATGCCTTAGTTATTGCTGCTCGGAAGCTGAGACCTTACTTTCATGCGCACGACATCACGGTCCTCACCAATCAACCTCTCAAAAAATTCCTGATGAAGCCAGATTCTTCAGGAAGAATGGTCAAGTGGGCGATCGAGCTCAGCGAGTTCAGGATCAAATTTGCGCCAAAAACGGCCATCAAAGGTCAAGCACTAGCTGATTTCATAGTGGAAAGCACGAGTAACGGTCAAGCGGAGGCAGAAAACAGGCCAAGTCAGTCAGCAAACGACAATCAAATCTGGGAACTCTATACGGATGGGTCTTCATCAAAAGAAGGCTCGGGGGCAGGTTTAATTCTTATTCCTCCTGAGGGCGAGCCTCTGAAATACGCGATCGCCTTGACATTCCCGGCGACCAATAACGAAGCAGAATATGAGGCTCTTATCACTGGACTCAGACTGGCAAAAGGAATGGGTATAACAGTGCTTAAAGTAAAAAGTGATTCAGAACTTATTGTCAATCAGGTTAATGGCGCCTACGAGGCAAAGGGAGAAAAGATGAAGAAATATCTCGGCATCGCCAAAAAACTAGTCGTGGAAATCCCAAATTTCGCGATTGAGTTTATTCCTCGCCAAGAAAATCAGATGGCAGATTCTTGGAGTAAGCTAGCCTTCGGAGGGGCGACAATCCAGGATGTGCAATTTCTGGAAAAGGCCCTATGTTCAGTCCTTGAAAACAGAGCGGAGATCTTCAACATTCAAGAACAGGTCACCTGGATGACCCCGTTCCAGAATTATTTGAAAGAAGGCATCCTCCCAGAGGACGACGGCGAATCCACTAGGATTAGAAGACTCGCAGCCAGTTATCTAATCATCGATGGAGAACTCTATAGAAGAGGTTATTCGACGCCTTACTTGAGATGTGTTGCTCTACCCGAAACAGAAAAAGTTCTTCAGGAAGCTCATGAAGGGGCAGCAGCATGTCATGAAGGTGCTCGTTCACTAAGCAGGAAAATATTCAGACTGGGATATTACTGGCCGACCTTGGGAAAAGACGCAGCCGAATTAACACAGAAGTGTGAAATTTGCCAGCAGTTTGCACCACGATCGGGTCGACCATCGACATTATTATCCCCAATGGCGGGTGCCTGGCCCTTCGCTCAATGGGGAATCGATATATTGGGTCCTTTTCCCATTAGCACTGGTCAGCGTACTCACATTATAGTGGCGATCGACTACTTCACTAAGTGGGTAGAGGCGAAAGCTCTAGCTTCGACAACGGAAATCCAAGTTATCAAGTTCATGCAGGTCAACATATTCTCCAGGTTTGGTATTCCCAAAATACTCATCAGCGATAATGGTCCGCAATTCGTTGGAAAGGAGTTGAAATGGCTCTGTGAAGAGTATCATATCGACCATCGCTTCAGTTCAGTACATCACCCTCAAACGAATGGGCAAGCTGAAGCAGCCAACAAGGTTGTCTTAGCAGGACTCAAGAAAAGGGTTCGAGCATTCAAAGGGAACTGGGCAGACGAACTGGAAAACGTATTATGGGCCATCAAAACAACGCCTAAGGCGGCCACAGGAGAAACGCCTTTCAGTTTAGTGTACGGATCAGAAGCAGTAGCACCAACTGAATTAGCAGTGCCTACCCACAGAGTCCTACACTTTAACGCGGAGGCAAATGAGATCGAGCGCAGAACTGACCTCAACTTGGCAGAGGAAAAGAGATGGCTCTCGGAAAAAACACAGGCAAAAATGCGCTTGGCGACCGCTCGGTATTTCAACAGAAAAGTTAGCGCTCGCCAATTTTTCGTGGGGGAGATGGTTATGAGAAGGAATGAATTTACAAGGCTGGACAGTAAAAACAAACTTTCAGCCAAATGGGAAGGACCATACAAAGTAGTAGAGATCGCCGTACCAGGATCCTACTATTTGGAAACCACCGAAGGCGAGAGGTTACCCCGTCCATTTAATTCAGAGCATTTAAGAAGATTTTATGCATAGCTTGTAATCAAACGGATTATGTCAATAAAAGAAAGCCATTCCTTCACAAAGCGGTGTCCACTCGAAGCAAGCTGAAGCCAAAAAGCCCTGACGCCAAAGTCAGGCCTCAAAAGCCCTAGCAACAAAACTAGGCCAAAAGCCCTGACGCCAAAGTCAGGCCTCAAAAGCCCTAGCAACAAAGCTAGGCCAAAAGCCCTAACAACAAAGTTAGGCCAAAAGCCCTGACGCCAAAGTCAGGCCACAAAAGCCCTAGCAACAAAGCTAGGCCAAAAGCCCTAACAACAAAGTTAGGCCAAAAGCCCTGACGCCAAAGTCAGGCCACAAAAGCCCTAGCAACAAAGCTAGGCCAAAAGCCCTAACAACAAAGTTAGGCCAAAAGCCCTGACGCCAAAGTCAGGCCACAAAAGCCTTAACAACAAAGTTAGGCCAAAAGCCCTGACGCCAAAGTCAGGCCACAAAAGCCCTAACAACAAAGTTAGGCCAAAAGCCCTGACGCCAAAGTCAGGCCACAAAAGCCCTAACAACAAAGTTAGGCCAAAAGCCCTAACAACAAAGTTAGGCCAAAAAGCCCTAGCAATAAAACTAGGCCACAAAAGCCCTAACAACAAAGTTAGGCCTCAAAAAACCTGACGCCAAGAGTCAGGCAAAGCCCTGATGCCAAAGTCAGGCCAAAAGACCTAGCGAAATGTTAGGCAAAATGAAAGCCCTGACGCCAAAGTCAGGCCAAAGAAAGTTTAGGCGATCACTATCGATGATAAAGCCTGACAAATTACAAATCCCCTGTTATTAGGCCAACACCTCAAAGGTTTAAACTTCAAAGAAGGTAATATCTCTTTGAACTTAGAAGTTTACGCTTTTAAGTGTCAAAAGTATTATCCTTAGAAAGTTTAACTTATGATTGGTCTACGGCTTTAAGGGTCGACGACATTACAAAGCAAGAAAAAAGTGGAAAGTAATTATGAGTAAGATATTGGATAGCTAAATATGTTCGAAGTCGATTAAAGGCTCAAGAATATAAAAGCATTCAATAGAAAAATCCAAGTCTTCGACAAATAATTACAAACCAAAAACAGAAAATACAAAAATGGCTATCTAAAAAAGATAAATAAGGTCGCCAAGGAGTTGGGGACTTCAAGCGTCGAGGTTCTCGGGGGCAAGGGTGCTCTGCTCGCCTTCGGGGGCAGAAGTACTGGGCTCGCCTTCAGGAGCAGCCTCGCCAGCAACAGAGGGCTGCGAAGGACGACTCCGCAGGAAGGTCTTCAAAGAAGCGACTTCCCCAAGAGGAAAGTTGGGATCGACCGCCTGGACCTCATCCACCAGGACTTGGAGAAAATCGGCAATCGCCGACCTCATCTCCTTCAGAGCGCAGTCCTCAAACTCCTCAGAGGCTTTGAATGCCTCAACTATGCTCTGGGGCGAAGGGACGGCTTTCAATTGTGCAGTTAACCGATCCCTCTCCTCCTCCAAGGCAATCCCCCGGGCTTCCGCAGCTTCCATCTAAGCCACCGCAGCTTCTCTCTGGGCGTCAGCAGCGTCCCTTTGCGCCTCGGCAGCGACCCTGCGAGCCTCCGATTCTGCCCCTTGCGCCTGAGCTTCCTTAAGTTCAGCATCTAGGCGAACTCGGACGATCTCTCCCTGATCTAAACACAGGTGAAGAGCGTCAAAGTCCTGAAGAGCGGCAGCGGCTTCAGCCTCCCTCTTCTGGACATCAGCAAGGAGGCGCTGCTCCTTCCTGAGGTATTCCTCTCGGGTATTATCTGCCAAGGCGATCGCTGCATCTGCAGTCGTCTTGATAGTCCCCAATTGCTCAGGAGTGACCCCCGTGCTTCGGTACTGCTCCAGCTCGGCGAGCACACTGGAATACTTGTCGGTGAGCTCCCCGAAGACACGACCAAGAATCACCTCTTCCCGAACGAACTGGCAACAAATATAGAATAAAAGCTGTCAGGACAACAGACAATAAGGGAACGACAAAGAGAGGACTCTACGAAATAAAAGTATGAGATCTTACCAAAGCCACTCGTTCGAAGTGGGACCGAAGGAACCCCTCGATCTGATGAAGTTCCGTGGGAACAATCGAGCGGTCCGCGGGGGGAATTATCCCATCCAGAAGCCGCATACACATATCCGGGCTGCCCCGGAGGCTCTTCTGGGGAGGATACCCCTTCTTCATAAGGTCCCCACAGGGGACCCAAGTTTCCCGAGAATTCGCTGATTCAAGTGGCTGAAACAAGCCGGCAAGGGAGCAATGCTCATCCACAGGAGCCCTCGATGAGCTGGAAGCAGCATGCCCCTTCTTCTTGGTCCCAGACTCCTTAGGAGGAGCCATGGGCACAGTAAGAACAGGAGGAGCTAAGGTAAAAACCTTCCCCTTGGCGGCAGAAGGACCCTGGGGAGAAGGAGAAGGGGGCACCGCGTCCAGACCCTTCCCTTTATTAGCGGAAGGACCCCCAGAAGGGGGAGGAGAAGGATGCTGGTCGACTTCCGGACATCCCTCACTCCTGACCTTCTTGGAGGGAGGAGGAGCATGATCCCGGACCATGTCGGTTGAGGACTCCTCTGCAAAACAACAAGACAAAATGTCAAAAAAACAAAAAACCGCAAAGTATGAAGATATTAAATCTACGAATAACAAAGCAACATACCTGGTTGGCGAGGGTCAGCAGTGGCCGAGGGAAGCACCCCCTCAGACTTCCTCTTGAACGAACGCCTAGAGGGGGGAGGAGGAGAGTTCAGCAATGCCTGGTCGGAGGACAATCCCGCTAATCCCTGGTCATTAAAGAGACCTATCAGTTTCTGGCTCTTGCTTACAACCTTCCCTACAAGTAATAAAGCAAGATAAGAGTTAGAAAATTACTCAATCATTAAAGATTGGCGTGGCTTGATGAATACCCGCCATCTCAAGGGCATTCTCGGTAGTCTCCGCCACTGAGCGGATGGACTTGAACTGAGATGACCGATGCGACCGGTATAGGTCATCAATAGCGTTTCGATCACTCTCTGATAGCTCCTCGAAGGAAGGAGGGAAATCCTTGTCCGGGATCAACAATTTCCAGGGCACCCCCCCCTTATAAAAGAAGTAACACTTCTTATAATTGGAGTTGGTGGTCCGAAAATCGTCGACCAGGCGGACATGGACGTTCCAAACCCATCCCTGAAGGCCTCCCCACTCTGAAAACTTCGGCCAGCGGGATTGGAAGTGGTGAAGGTGGTTTGCCCCTGCTGCCAGGCGGAAGAAGCACCGGAACAGGGCCAGTGAATATACCCATTCCTGGCGTAAGCATAGGAACTTGAAACCGACCCACATCCTGAGGGCATTCGGGACAAGCTGTGTGGGGTGAATCCCGTAAAACTGACACAAGGTCTGTAAATCCTCACAGAGAGGAAAACGCAACCCAGCATCGATCTGAGCCGCATAAATGTAAACCTCTCCATCGTGAGGAAAATGCAGACCTAGGCCAGGATATCTAGGAGCATCCTCCACGCTGAAGCCACCGAGCGCCACCACGGTCTTAAAATAAGCCGGCTTCAATTCATTAGGCTTGACGTCTACTCGAACAAATTCAAATATTGCAATGATAAACATAAAAAGCAAAGAACAGCAGAGGACATTGCCAAAGCAGAGCAATAAAAGGGCGAAAGTTTACCTTTTGGGGAAAAAATAGGCGTGTTCAGCTCGGGCCTGTCCACCACCACAGGAGTGGTTGCAGTCCTGCCCAAATCGGTATGTTCCTCTACTGAAGGGGGAACGACTTCATCCCTGATGGTCAAAGGGACATCAGCATT
The DNA here is from genome assembly GCA_946814005.1 of Chamaenerion angustifolium. Lineage (NCBI taxonomy): Eukaryota > Viridiplantae > Streptophyta > Magnoliopsida > Myrtales > Onagraceae > Chamaenerion > Chamaenerion angustifolium. The sequence continues at coordinate 23,489,370 of OX328272.1, forward strand.
TCTGGGCATGTTGGCTTTGTTGGCACCCTTGGGAGCCGTGTGCTTGACTCTCTGATTGCGAGGAGCCATGGAAATGTTGGAAGAAGGCTGAAGAAGGTTGAGAAAAGAAATGGAAAGGATCGCAATGAAGCTCTGAAAATCCAAGAGAGCGGATAAGCGTAAAAGACAGAATACAGAAACTGACGTTTCCTATATAGACCAAAAGGGGAGTAACCGCCACGAGCAAATCGAAGCGACGCAGAGGAATAATTGCACCCTTTTGGAAAAAACCGAAGCAATGTCAGAATTCCAAGAGACAACGGTTGGCTGGTACAGACAGCTGTCAAGCTACCCTGGGTTTACGGAAAAGTAAATGTCAGGCGTGCCTCAAGTGACCGTTCGATTTCTGGACAACCGTGCAGTTATTAAATGCTAAAATTCCACTAAGGAGACAAGGTGGTCGCCAACGCACTAATAAAGCTTTAGCAGAAATACCTCGGGTAGATAATGATCGCCTAACTAAGAAAGATAGACTTCCATAAGCCTGAGTCACCTCGAGTGATCGCCAAAAGGGAATAAAAGGAAGGATATTCTTTCGGCTTTGAACAGAGAAGGAATTGCTCGCCAAATGAGCTCGAAGTATCTCAAAGGCACTGAACCATTACCAAAGACGTCACTATCTAAAACCCTACCAGGAAATCAAGCTCGACTGAAGGAACTTCAATCAAGCTTCGGGGGTAAATGTTGGGTATCGATAGTGACGGCCCAGTAAGAAAAGGCCTCGAAGGCCCAATAACTATAGAGGGGGTAAACCCATGACATCCGAACCGGATCGGCCCAAGTACAAGCCAAACTTGGCCCACCATCGAGTAATCCAGAATCGAGCCCAAAGTCTATAGAGACGCCAAAGGCTCTCAGACTGCTCGCCATTCTCTACCAAGTCGCGACCTTCCACTGCTCGACATGGGAGTGCTCGCCCCGAAGAGAGCCTTGCCTCTCTCCTCTGGTCCCACTAAACCGTTAATAACAGAGTGGCCAAGATATCCCGCATATCTCGGTCACATATTCACTAAAGATTAGATTTGGTAACTGCAATATCTCGCAGTAACTGCCATATCCCACGATCTGAATCTTCAGCAACTCAATATACATTAAGATATTCAGTTGCCTTTATACGGTTCTATCTCTCTTACCCTATAAATATCCTTGCTTTACATACGTACTTTACGTTTTGAGTTTTATACACACATATACTCATTTAAGCATCGGAGAGGGACCCAGAGGCACCCCCTCTGTTGAGCTCCCCTACTTGCAGGTTCACCGGAGTTGGAGCTGAAGCGTCATCCCAACCTTGTCTGGCATTCAATTCACTGCCAGATCAGCATTCAGGATTTCACGATCCAACAGGTTGTGAGGCCTGATTAATATGTAATGTTCCTTTATATATTAATGTTCAACTTTCGTGGTTCAACCTATATATACTATCAAATCTGTTACTGAAAGGATTCTGAAATTGAAATTGTAATTTCAATGAAGAAACTGAGATGTACATAGATGAATATGTAGGAAAACTAAGACTGAAACTAACGACTTTTAAACAGAAAATCTAACTAATTTAACTAATTTAGCCATTATAAACTTACTCTAAATTATAATTAGATCCTTCTAGAATTACATAGAAACAGAACAATAAACACTTCAGTATCCTATTGTACTTCATCACTCCCCTTCCATCGGATAATAGGTTCATAAATATCAGCCACTTGCAGATTATCCAACAGATGAAAGTGTTGAACTTTTCCGATAGACTTTGTAACAAATCTGTCAATTGCTCTTTTGATCCAATATGCTTCAATTCGATTAATCCTTCCTGCAATTTCTCACGAACGAAATGACAATCTATCTCGATATGTTTAGTTCTTTCATGATACATGGGATTAGATGCAATTTGAATTGCAGCTTTGTTATCACAAAATACAACAACTGGTCTATTATCAATTATATGAAGTTCAGATAATAGTCCTTTGATCCAAACTATTTCGGACATAGTCATCCCTATGCTTCTATATTCCGATTCAGCAGAGGATTTGGATACCGTATTTTGTTTCTTAACTTTCCATGAAAGTAAAGATTTTCCTAGCTTAATACAATAACCTGCTACTGATCTTCTTGTTTCCAAACATCTTGCCCAGTCGGAATCACAGAAGGCTGTAATACAAAGATCGTCAGTTTTCGAATAGAATAAACCAATACCAGGTTGGTTTCTGATATATTTTACCACACGCAGGGCAGCATTCTAGTAAGATTGCTTCGGTTCCTGCAGAAACTGACTCAAGTATTGAACACTAAAAGTAAAGTCAGGCCTTGTTACTGTCAAATATAGCAGTCTACCTATCAACCTCCTGTATTCATTAGCATCATCAATCGGTTTGTCATTGTGATTAATTTTAAACAGCTTGTCTGTCATATTCAATAGAGGTTAATTAAGAATTATAATCCATAGGAGTTTTGAAAAACTTAGATCCTGTAAGACCAAGATCAGAGATCAAATCCATTGCATATTTGCATTTATTTAGAACCAACCCATGCTGATTTCTTGCAATTTCAATTCCTAGAAAATACCTTAATATGCCGAGATCTTTCGTCATAAAACTCCCCTTCAGAACAAGCTTTAGCTCTTCTATCATATCAATGTTATTTCCTGTGATTAATAGATCATCCACATAAATTAGCATAATCACAATACCTTGTCCCTTGTTCTTGGTGTAAAGAGAATAATCATGCTTGCTTTGATTCTATCCTGCTGAAATCAAAGTTGAAGTCAGCTTAAGATTCCACTGTCTCGAGGCCTGCTTTAAGCCATATAAAGATTTGGATTGCCAAATTCCTTGAGGTATGTCCATATAAACTTCTTCAGTCAAATCCCCTTACAGAAAAGCAGTGACAACACCCATATGGTATAATCCTCAATCTTTTGCAGCTGCTAAGGCTAATATCATTCGAACAGTTGTCATTTTGGCCACAGGGTTGAACGTCTCTGTGTAATCGATTCCTTGTTTCTAACTGAAACCATTTACAACAAGTCTGGCATTGTGCCTTTCAATGGTACCGTCAGAATGATATTTGGTTTTATAGATCCACCTGCAGCCTATACGCTGCTTTCCTTGAGGTAAAGAGACAATGACCCAGGTTTGATTTTGTTCTAAAGCTGCAATTTCTTCTTGCATGGCTGCTATCCATTGGGGATGCCTTTGAGCTTCAAAGAAACTGTTAGGTTCACAGGAATCTAAAACTGTAGAAATGAAATGTATGTACTGGGTTTGAGATTGTCAAAGGTTAGAACATTGGTTATAGGGTGAGCAGTGGAGCATGAAGAAGAAACGATAAAGTCTTTCTGCCAAATTGGAGGTCTGTGAATACGAGTCTTCGCCTAACATTATCAGTGGGCTGGGAAACAGGCTGAGACACACGCTCAATGTAAATGTCAGTATGAATGTTAGGAGAAGAATTAGCATCATTACCCAAGTTTTGAGATGGCTCAAAAACATCATAAAAAGGAGCAGCACTAAAGAGAGACTAAGGTTGATCTGTGTTTTGAATAAAAGGAAATTATGTTTCATGAAATATCACGTCTCTACTTACATACAGAGTTTCGGTCTGAATGTTGAAGACTTTGTAGCCCTTTTGAGTGGGTGAATAACCTAAAAAAATGTTGGGAATAGATCTAGGAGAGAACTTGCTAACATTAGTCAGAATTTTGCCAAAACACGGGCAGCCAATGACGCGCAAATGAGATAGTTTGGCTGAGATGCCATACAATTTTTCAAACGGAGAAATGAAGTTTAGCACAGATGAAGGAGTAATGTTAATGAGATAGCAGATAGTCAATACACATTCTCCCAAATACTTATCATGAACACCACTTTGAAGTTTATGAGCTCTAGCAACATTTAATAGGTGCCTATGTTTCCTCTCAACTACACCATTTTGTTGGGGGTGTATGTGCATGTGGTTTGATGATGTATACCTTTCAAGGTGAAAAATTTCTTGCAATCTGTGTTCAAAAATTTTGTGCCATTATCAGTTCGAACTGTCTTAATAGTGGTTGAGAACTGATTTTCAAAAAAATTAAAGAAATCTCTTAGAATAAGAATAGAGTCTGATTTGAATTGCATTAGGAAAACCCAAGTACAACGAGTAAAGTCATCAATAATGGTGATGAAAAATCTTCTAGAATCATGAGTTTGAGTTTGAAAGGGACCCCATACATCAATATGCAACATATCAAAAGAACATTTAAAAGAGTTGTCATTAACAGGAAAAAGAATATGAGTCTGTTTTGCTAATGGGCAAACACGACATTTAAAATGAGCAGAATTATCATTCAATCCATTGTTCTGCAGAAAAGGAATCTTGGAAAATACAGATTCAGAAATGTGGACTAATCTTTGGTGCCAAAGTTCATTGCATACATTCGAAACATGAAAAGATTTAACAGATCTAGTAGAAAAACAAGTGTATAAGCCATTCGATTCTTTAGCAGACTTCAATACCTTCCCATTGGAGAGGTCCTGAAAAATCATGAATCTAGCATAACAATTTGCAGAACAATACATATCCAAGGTCAGTCTGGAAACAGATAACAAATGGCAATGAAAATCAGGTATGAATAATACATCTTTCAGGATTAAATCATCTTCCAACTGATAGTCACCTATGTGTGTGACTTGAGTGAAAAAACCATTCGGTAAATGGACCTTGGATACAGGTATTTTTCGGAGATTTTGAAGCTAATCTAATCTTGAAGTCATGTGATTAGTGGCTCCTGTATCAATGATCCATTTATCGAAAAAAATATTGGAAGTTAAATAGCTCATACCTGTCATGTTCATCTTAATGCTTGAGGAGGAGGAAGAGGATGGGTTGCTAGTTTCAGAACTGTCCAGCATTTTGAGGATGCGGTCTTATTGTTTTTTGGTGAAAACGAACTTGAACAAGATGAGCTTTGAATGGAAGAAGCATCTGATGAATCAATAGCATTGTACACCTGCTTTCCATTCAAGCTGGTGTTTGAACTGTCTCCTGTGGTCCTGTTGTTTCGAAGTTCAGGATGCAAAATCCAGCAAAATTCAATGTTTTGACCTTTTCTTTTACAATGCTGACAGTTGAGGATTCCTTTTGGATGAGGATTGTTCCTAATTGATGGTCCTGGTCTGAAACTCAATTCAGAGTTATTTTCAGTGTTAACATTGTCACCAAATGTCAAGATATTATTGGAGATTCCTCTTTGGCTCTCTTCTTAGATAAGAACGGCATATGCTCCATTAAGAGATGGAAGGGGGATTCTCATGAGCAAATTAGACTTGACATTGTTGTAGGTTTCATTGAGACGCATCAGAAATTGAAAGAACTTAATGTTGTTCTGGTGATCAACATGGAGCTTGTATTTGTCACAACCACAGTTGGGTAGATCCGATACTGCTGCAAATTCATCCCAAAGAAGTTTTAATTTTCCAAAATAAACTTCAATTGAATCAAGACCTTGTTGAGTAATGTCGATCTCGCGATAAATCGTTGAACCATTAACTTTGTCGAATCGCTCCTTCAGTTCTTTCCAGACCGATAATGCACTGGTGGAGTAGATTATACTACTCAACAGATCTTTTGATACTCCATTCATAATCCAGGCGAATACGAATGTGTTACATCGGTCCCAAAGATGGTGAAGAAAAGGATGCAAATCTTCTTTCGTACACGAACCGTTTATAAATCCAAGTTTGTTCTTGGCCAAAAAAGCGACTAACATACCTCTGCTCCAGATGGAGTAATTTTCGGATCCAATTAGCTTTACCGAAATCAATGAAATGCACGGTGTGTCTGAATGATGCAAATAAAGAGGATTATTTGCATCAATTTGCAGTTCATTCTGTGTTGCGGCTGCTTGATCAACTGTTGGTGCTGCCATGGTAAAGGATGAGATGCTTATCGAGAGAAAGAAGGAAAAACTGACAGCGATGTGGTCAAGAAAAGGCAGCGGAGAAAATTTGGATAGTAATGGGAAAGAAAGGATCGAAGAGTAGTCAGACACTTCTCATAGCTTTGATACCATATCAAATCTGTTACTGAAAGGATTCTGAAATTGTAATTTCATTGAAGAAACGGAGATGTACAGAGATGAATATATAGGAAAACTAAGACTGAAAATAACGACTTCTAAACAGAAAATCTAACAACTTTAACTAATTTAGTCGTTATAAACTTACTCTAAATTATAATTAGATCCTTCTAGAATTACATAGAAACAGAATAATAAACACTTTATTCTTCAGTAACCGATTGTACTTCATCATATACGTTGTACTGTATTTCTCCAAATATAGGTATTCTGTAACAATGTATTTCATCAATGAAAACCTTACCGCCATGGAGGTTACCCCTAAGGGGTGTTACCACGAAAAAACAACACCACAAAAAACCTAATTCATATCTTACTCTCTCGTCTCTGTTCTGGAGTTGCGTTCCTTCTCATTTGTGTGAAACTTCTTCATCCGATTTGAGTGTGTTTGTTGTGAATCGATCCTAACAAATGTATGTCTCATTTGCCGTCCAAGTTGTGGTATGTATGCACAGTATGGAGAATTAATGGGAGAAAATGTCAGTCATGTATTGTGTATTAGATTTCGTATATGAGAGATTTGTTCTATCAGTTGCTTTACTGAAAATAATTTGCGACCAACAGATATTGTGGTGGTAATACACCGCACCCAAATTATCAGTGAATACTGGTAGACTAATTGCGCCGTTGATAATATCGTATATACCATTAGTGGTATGTCCGCTACTGATTTCACTATGTAATGCCAGTAATATATATTGACATTAGGTATGTTTTCCAGTTAATTCAAATATGGCGACAATTGTCATCACTCAACAACTAATAACATTTTAGTTGACGACAAAGGTACATAATAGTCATAACCAATTATGTCGACATTAAATAATTTATTTAACAGTAATTCCTAGTGTCAACTTTTTTTATTGGTTATTGTAGACCTATTTTCTGTAGTGTAAGGTTAGGCAGTCGTCGAATATATTATTGTGCCTTATTGTACAACATTTGGGAAGGTGGATCGGACGTCAGACGTAGCCTTCTGCTTGGGTCGAGGTAGGCAGGCGCGTTTCTTGGTGGAGCATTATGGAGGTATGTTGAGGTGTTCGGGTAGGTGGACAATTGTCTTCTGACCTGCTCCAAAAGTGTCTCGAGGGTTGCGAACGTCTCCAATGTGAAAGGAAGGTTTATGAGATGCGAGAGAAGACTTGTTAGTCCCTGTGGAGGTGACCGTGATGGACCCTATCTTTACTGATTGATCCACTGAACCATGGGTGCCCCCTGCATCGGCAGAACGCACGAGGATGGAGGCTTTGAAATTGCATTGGTACCTGTTTAGCCTCGTTTATTGATACACCGGGTGGGTAGAATGTCTCCAAGTCTTCAGTGGGATACTAGGCAGCCGACATTGGCTTACCAGTCGTCGCCACAACCATCACTGCCAATGCAGTAGCACAAAGCTTCAAAGCTTCAAACTCACAGACGACGGGGTGATAGAGATTCATTAGATAGAAGGGATGAGTGAGACGCTGACTACCCATCTCCGTGTTACGGGGTTGATTACCACGAGTGTAACCAATAGTCACCACCTGGGAGAAAACGACAGGGTAACTACAATCCTCTCTTCTAAAGGGATCGCAGGCGTTTTCCATCATCCACTTCCTCTTATTAGAGAGGTAAACAAGGGACGACAATGGTTATGATGGTTAGAGGAAGACCCTAGTGGTGAACTTAGACCAATCGATCTCATGACTGCTGAGTCTTTGTGTCGTAGATAATTAAGTTTATTTATGGATCCTAACTAGAACTATACTTAGTGTGATTGTTGTGACATTAGAATATACGAAAAGTGGAGGCTAGGTAGTGATGCTCTGGTGAATCCACACAAAAAATGTTGGGAGCTGCGAACAACCTCATTGGTGAACTTGTCACGATCCTGGTTAGTTTGGCCAACAAATTAGTATAATGAAATGTTCATAAATTTGGCCATGGATGGATAGATTGGGAGTGAATGGAGACTTAGTTTGAAATCAAAACCCAAACTAGAACTGATGAGAGACAAGCGATAATAAAAAAATGAACATATATATAGATATAGATATAGATATATATAGATAGATATAGATAGATATAGATAGATAGATATAGATAGATATAGATAGATAGATAGATAGATATAGATATAGATATATAGATATAGATATAGATATATACAAAACTGATAAACTTATGATTTAATTTGACACACCACCTATGTGGTTCATGTTCAGATTGATGAGGCTGGCCCGTTAAAATTGTTTGTGGGGTTCGGTTTGTGCATCACATACCCAACTTGTGGGTTGATGCAACCCGGAATGGGTCAAACAAAATTGACTTAATTTCTTTTCTTGCCAAGACAATTTAACTCTGTATAGGGGATTGCAATGATTATATTTTTTAAATATACCCCAAATGAAAAGTAAATGCTAAAATATTAACTTTCAAAAAAAAAATTATATACAAAATCATACCTACCCGTAAATTCCATTCACGTGTAGAAATTCAGAAAAGCCCTACCCGTGAATGTAAAGGGTATGTATTTAAGTTGTAACTGTGAATGTCATTTGCAGTTGGAATTTTACCATAAAGTTCCATACGCGAATGCCATTCGTGGGTAGGGCTTAAATACCTATCTGTTAATGGCGTTTGCGGTTGAAGGTGTTAGAGAATATAGTCTAGATTGAAGTTAAGTGGTCAATATTTAATTTACTTCAAGTCAAAGGATCGTTTTGTAATTAGTAGAAAATATCTCTAGTAGGGTTTTACTACTATATATAGTAGGCTTTTACTAATATCTCTAGTAGGGTTTTACTATATATATATCATTGAACCCCTTCTTCAAGATATAATAAGAAAACAAGCAACTTTCTCTATATTCAATTAAATTATATTAGGGTTAAGAAACCCTTCATGGTATTAGAGCTTTAGAAATTATGTTTACCGTCCAACTCGCACAATCAATCACTGTCGACGCAGTCATATCCGACCACCGCACGGCTATTGCCATCACGCAGCACCGACGACAGTCTTATCAAAACCGTCTTCTTCAAATTCCAGCTATTCGTCGCGTAACAATCGGTTTTGTGGGATTCTCTGAGAACTCAATCATGGACTCCAATCCTAAGCACTTCACTAACAAGACAATTCACTTGAAACTGGATGAGACAAAGTACCTACAGTGGAAACAACAAATCGACTTTACAATAGCCATGCACAAGTTAGAAAGATACCTTGATGGATTATCCCATGTAGATGAGTTCATAACAAACACGGATGGAACTAAGATTGTTAATCCAACCTACAGTGCATTCAAAGAACAGGATAGTGCTTTGGCTTCATGACTTCTAACATCAGTATCATCTTTTTTACTTCCTAATCTTGTCCAATGTCGATCATCCTTTGAGATTTGGAATGTGTTGCATCAACATTTTTCAGTTGCTTCTACTATTCATGTGATGAGGCTTCTGCGTTCCTTTCACTCATCTCCTCAAGTGTTACAATAGGTCATTCAATCTGAATTACCCTGCACTAACAAGATCGGCAAAACTCACCTATGTGTGACATCCAAAATGGGGAAGAGTCACAAGTTACCTTTTGGTCCTGCTGTGGGAATGTACAATTCTCCACTCAAATTACTTCAAGTGGATATATGGGGACCTGCTCCAGTCAGGTCAAATGGTTCTAAATATTACATAAGTTTTGTGGATGCATTTTATTTCACTTTTACTTAGTCCCTGCAGGTATTCATCATCGATTTACATGCTCTGGCGTCTCTCAACAAAATGGGATTGTTGAGAGGAAACATCGACATATAGTTGAGTTTGGTCTTACCTTGTTTGCCCAAGGATTGGTCCCATTCAGGTTCTGAACAAATTCATTTGCATCTGTTATTTATTTGATTAATAGGTTACCCACGCATGTGTAGAACAATAAATCACCTTTTGAAAAATTGTTCAACGAACTCTCTGCATATAATTCATTACGTGTGTTTGGATATCTATGTTTTCTTCACGTTCGTGATTTTAATAAACATAAGTTCAATTATAGGTCTAGGCCATGTGTTTTTCTTGTATATTTGGCAACACATTTAGGCTACAAGTGTATTGATCGAAGTAGAAGAGTTTACATGTCTAGACATGTTCATTTCGAAGAGTTTATGTTTCCTTACTATGTTAAACAATTTGTTTCTTCTATCTCTTTTGATGTTGATGGCTCCTGCCCAGTTAATTCATCCTACACAGATTCATGGGTCAGGATCAACAATAATTCATATGCCCACTTCAATTGCTGCAAGCAATGATACTAATCCTTTATCACAAGCACACGCAGATATAAGAGAGTTTCTTTCTCCACATTCTCAAATCAGGAACTCAGATTCTCCAGTTGTATGTTATAAAAGGACCACTCATGATCTCAACATAAAATCCTCAACTTGAAGATCAGCTTATGTTAATAATCCACAAGCCCAAGCTTTGAATAATAACAAACTGCCCCTTGTTTTAACCGATGACTCTCCTCCATTATCATCCATGCCCAATGATCCACCACAATCAAAACTTGTGCCCCAACCATCTAAACATGGCATGATCACATGGTTCAAATCCAGGTCTTATGCAAATGCTCTGCTAGCATCCACATGTGATGTAAGTGAGCCTCTGAATGTCTACATAGCACTTCAATATCCATAATGCAGTGAATCCATACAGAAGAGATCGAAGAGCTCCATGAGAAAGGCACTTGGACTCTCACTTCTTTAACTCCTGATAGAACTCCTATAGGTTGCAAAGGGATATTCAAGATTAAATGAAAAGCAGATGGCACTGTGGAAAGGTACAAGGCTAGACTACTGTCCAAAGGATTCTCCCAGAGGGTGGGGTATGACTACCTGGATACCTTCAGCCCAGTTGTGAAACATTCCATGGTTAGACTCATTTTATCTCTAGCTTTATCATTTAATTGGACATTGAGACAAATAGATGTGAATATTGCTTTTCTAAATGGAATTTTGCTTGAATAAGTATACATGTCTCATCCTAGATTTTGAAGTCATATATGCCCTAGGGAACATGTTTGTTTGCAAACTCACTAAGCCATTGTATGGCCTGAAACAAGTTCCAAGAGCTTGGTTTGATAAACTTCGATAATGTTTGCTTAGACATCTCTACTTTTCAAGTTCTCAGCCTGATAACTACTTGTTCCTTAAGAGAATGTTTAACAAATTTGTTTATCTCTTGGTGTATGTGGATGACATAGTTGTGATAGGATCCTATGATGATCTCATCGAATCAACCATAACCAGCTTGGATAAGCATTTTTACTGTAAGGATTGTGGGAAACTCAACTATTTTCTTGGAATGGAAATACAGTTCGGACCTGATTTTAAGGTGTTAAGCCAGAGGAAGTACATATGTGACTTGTTGTCTCGTGTCAACATGTCAAATTGTAAACCTTGTCATATTTGGATCAGGTATTTGATATTTAAGGTATTTGATACTTCTCTGTACAAAAGCACAGTTGGAGCCTTGCAATACGTTTGTTATACTCGTCCAAATATCAGTTATACTATCAATATGCTTAGTCAATTTCTTCATGGACCTACAGAGGTTCATTGGGCAGTTGTTAAGAGGGTGTTGAGGTATTTAAAAGGGTCTCTTGGTCATGGCCTAATATTCATACCATCTTCATCCCTTGATCTTGCTGGTTTTACAGATTCAGATTGGGGAGCTAACACTGATGACAGAAGATCTACAAGTGGACATTGATTGTTCTTGGGAGGAAATCCAATTGTCTGGTGTTCGAAAAAGCAAGACGTGGTGTCTAGATCAACATCTCAGACAAAGTTTTTTGGATTAGCTAATGATATGTATGATGTCATTTGGGTAACTTCTTTACTAACTGAATTTGGTTTATCATTATCATTTGTTCATGTTCTTTGGTGTGACAGTATTAGTACTATCTCTATTGCGGCTAACCCAGATCAACATGCTAAGATGAAACATGTAGAATTTGATATTTTCTTTGTTCGTGAAAAAGTTTCACAGGGACTGGTTCAGGTCAATCGTGTTCCTGGTACAAAACAACTTGTTGATGCGCTCGACAAACCTTTAACTTAGAAGACTTTCATTCCTCTTCGCCAAAGGTTGGGTGTCTGAAGGATCAAGTGTGACTTATCACTTGTCTTACGTTACTTCTACTCATTAGTTGACCTCTGAAGTTGTTCTACCATAAGTATCCTCTAATCGCTCCCAATTGATCTCACTTTCTAATGGTTCATATGATCTTCTTCTGAATAATGACGATGTTGATGAGTTGTTTGCTGATGATGAGTACTTTGAACATGTGAATTGAATGTTCTCAATGTGTTGAAATTCAAATTCTCACAATGCTATATTATCATAAGTTTTTCATGGTGAAATATAGAAACCTCTATATCTTGTTTTGTAAGTGCATATCTTTCACATTTGTGATTAGTTATACTCAGATGATATAATGGGTTTGATTATTGTTTAGCTTGTGCTAAGTGATTATACACAAAGCTCAGGCATTCATATAAGAAAATCCCAAAGAAGGTGTTGGGCACAAACCCAACCAGTCATAAAAAAAACAGTTGAATGATGACTCAGGCTGCATAACTGTGCAATACAAACACAGTGGATAACAAAAGCCAAAAGAAGATGTTGGGCATAAACCCAGACAGTCATAAAAAAAAAGTTGAATGATGACTTGGTCCAGCATAGTTGTGCAATACAAACACAGTGGATATCAGAAGTCAAATGAAGAAATTGGGCACAACCCCAGTCAAATTTGTGTAGAAAATAACCATGTTGGCACTTGACTTGAACAAGGAAAGGCTCATATGTGTACTAGCATAACTTTTTCACTGAATGCTGAAAAAATTTGTGGTTGTATGATGAGATGTGGTTGAAGTTAGAAATGTTTTAACTTGAATCATCACCGTATAAACTATATGTGGTATACATGGTGTTTTTTATGTTTTTCTTGTCACTTTAACGAACATGATGTCTAAGCTCAAGTGGCAAATCATCAAGAAAAACAAAGAGTATTTTTTTTACTCAAAGTGAGAATGGAAAAAAAAACTCAAGAAAGTGAAGAGCATTGGTGAATGCTAGAGAATATAGTTTAGATTGAAGTTAATTGGTCAATATTTAATTTACTTCAAGACAAAAGATGGTTTTCTAATTAGTAGAAAATATATCAAGTAGGGTTTTATTAATATCTCTGGTAGACTTTTACTAATATCTCTAGGAGAGTTTTACTATTTATATATATATATATATATCATTGTACCTATTCTTCAAGATATCATAAGAAAACAAGCAATTTTCTCTATATTTAATTAAATTATGTTAGGGTAAAGAAACCTTTCAGAGAGTTCATAAATACGAACAGAACCCCCTCATACATTCTTAGCCTTCTTCATTCCCCCTCCAACCGCCAATCATGTCGTTGTCGTCCAACCGTCGTGACATTGTCTTGTCTCCTACCTTCACGACATCGTGTCTCCCACGAGCCTCCCCCTTTTCCTCCATGTTCCCGGCTTAAGGTTCAGTCCAAAATTTATTTTTAAATTGTTTTTATTGTAACTAGTTGCAATGACTATCTAGAATGCCTAATTGTTTGTACTTACTGAATTGTTATGTGTGTTGGTTTATTTGTAATGCATTAATTTGAATAATTGTAAAACCGTAATTTTTCAACTTTAGGGGAAAATTCTTAATTAGATTGTAATTAGGTGTAATTGCTTTGTAAAATGCCTAATTTTTTGTAATTACTTAATTATTATGTGTTTTGGTTGATTTGTAATGCATTGTTTGAATAATTATAAAACCCAAATATTTCAATTGTCGGGGGAAATTAGTAATTAGGTGTAATTACTATCTAAAATGCTCACTTTTCAATTTTTGTTGACAGATAATGCATCGTGGTCACGCACCTCCTCATGACCGTCCTACATTAACATATTATACATATAGATAATTTGGCACTCTTACACACCTAACTGCATCGCGCAACTCCCACCTATTTTGTCCATAAGATAATTGGTGTTGCATGTCCAGGTTGACACTCATCCACTTCAACATTATGAATTGGCACATGGTGGATCGAGTGTAGAGAGAATTATCCTATCCTCAACCTATCCCAAACCCTTTTTAAGACCGTAAGAATGGGATAGATTGCACGAGGTAAAGTGGGAGAAGAACGCACGGGAACCATGGATCACTCGCCACGCTGTGCATTGGGCATTGTGGGAGAGTTAGGACGAAATGGATCTATCTAAACCAGATGGTGTATCCATAACTGACTACTTAGCATGATATAACCAAATGACTGTCACGATGATCCAAGATAAACAACACGTCGTGGATCCTCCAAAGGAATTTATAGAAGAAACAATGATATTATACCTCCAGTCCAGTTTGAACCACATGCAAACTAATCCATCTTGTTGGAGAATGAGATTTATTATTGTTTAATATCCACTATTTAGTTATCTGTACAATTCTAATAACTTTTTATGTATGCATTCTACAGATGAGAACTATCTGTCACATGACCAATCTGGGAAATAAGTGATTGAAGAAGGCCACGAGTAGTTAAAAGAAGTATGTTGAGGATTTGAGTGAAACTTCTCGCTACTCCCACGAGATCATTTGTGAGACAGAATAATATAATAAACTAATGACACATCCAATGACATCTAGTAAGAAAAAATAAGCTCCGGATAATACGCTTGACGATTTTAATCTTCAACCACCGGTGACACAACATACTCAGGGTGTTGCTGAATATGAAAGACCCACTAATATTAGGAATTTGAGGGGTCACGATGAAGGTAGAGGTCAAAAGGGGAGATGGAGTGGGAGAAGGGGTTGGATATCGTGTGTATATATATATATATACATATGTATATGTAGTTACGGTAGATAAAAAACTTTGGATTTTACGTATTAAAATTTAGTTGAATCATCTTTTATATCTAATTGGAGCATTAAATTTGCAATATTTGAACACGAGATGATCGAAAATATTGAAATTACAATTATAGTATCTCCATATGGTAGAGAAATATAACTTTATGGATATTGGTATCCATAATTGGATAAGGGCACACCACCATATCATCAAAGATACCAATATTTATTGTATCTCCATATAGTTGGTGGTTATAGATGTGTTGGGGTGGTTCATCCCCGGCGCAGCACTAGCCCTTCATGGAGTGGTGTGATGAGGTAAGGTGAGACACTCTCAATAATTATAATATTTTAATACAGTCAATTATTCTTCTTGGAGTGACTGCACATAGTAGGGGTTCTTCTTGGAGTGGCGTCAGACGTTCCATTACTCTAGCACATGATAACAATAAATATGCATTAGTTTCATACAACAGTTGAGTCAAAATTAATTTCTCAAAGTAACATGCTATTTACATTACTGTTTGACCTGGAGCCTAAACGTGGTTGACCGAGCGTGACGATGGGCGGGGCAGGGCTAGTAGGGTGTTTGGAAGGATAGATGCATGGGAAATGGTCGAAATGACTTATATGCATACTAAATTAGGTAAGTCAACCTGCAAATGTCATTCACACGTGAAACGTCAGTTACAAACGAATATTCCTACAGCGAATACCATTCGCATATGAATTTTAAATAGCTACATGTAAATGGTATTTGCGAGTAAATATAGAATTATAATAGGGAAACGTCTGAAAAACGTTCATCATGTTTGACGAAAATTGTTTTCCAACCCTCACAATTCTTTAGGTACAACATGTTTGTAAATAATTGTTTTCAGTACTTCCGTTTAACTATCGTTCAATTTAAAATCCTCTGTACGTCTTATCCTCTGTACGTCTTATCCTCTTCCTAAAATCCTGTCCTCTTTCCACACCCAAAACTCCAAAGCCGGACCCTGATTCTTAAGTCAGCTACTGCTTCGGTTCTTCATTCTTCACCCAATTTACGTTTCTTTTCTTTTTTGACTAAGTTCATCTACTTCTCTAAGTAACAACATATCAGTTGTCGTTTCTGGGTGTCCATCAATTTCACCACCACGGCTAATTCGTAGCCAAAGATATTAGACTTGGAAGTTTGCATTTTGAGTCGTATTTGAAGATTTAGTTGGTTGAATTTTTTTCGAGGTGGTTGGTGGTTGGTGACGATTTAGGGCAAAGATGGCGTCTTTGGTTGGATTAGTTGTCGGGTTGGCCCAGTTTGGACATGTCTTTGTCTGCCTAATGTTGGCTATAGTCGCAGAAGTTGTACTTTATTCTATCTTGGAGGAATCGAGCTCCAAAATGCTACGTTGAGGAAGAAGGTGACATCAGCAGGCGCCATGGAACAGATGTTCTGAAACTCAACTGCTTGAAGAAACCCACTGTTATAATAGGCTATTATAATAGGCTTGAAAACTGCATGGCCTCGCCGGACCTCCGAGGTTTCTGTTCACGATTATTAAGATTCTTAAATCTAAAGAGATTGAAGAATTAGAGACTTACTTAGGAAGGAAGTAATTGAGAGAGAATCAGATTTTCATTTCTTCAAGGTAGGTAATTCTGTTACAAGCCTAACGTATATATAGTGTTCTAAAACATGGAAATTGCAGATTGGTCCTCATACTAATTTTACAATTTGACAACAATGTTATATGTAATTATACATATAACCTAACATTCCCCAATCAAGATCCAATTTCCAATTTCCAGCTCTCAACTTTATCATGTTGATCTGAATCAACTCTGACAATAGTCTTGAAGTCTTCAAACCAGCCTGAGTCTTCACGATTTTCAGAATCCGTGTGCTTCATGAGTTGAAAACAACTCTGTGTGCTATCTTCTTAAGAATCAATACACTCGCATTTTGTAAAACATCAGTTGCAATCAATCAAACGATCACTACATATGAGAATAGTGATCATATATATCACCTGATTATTCTTGATATCAGTATATGATCTCATCAAGAATTTTCTACTGAACTTTACAGTATCCACTGCATAGAACAACACAATCACACTCATACTCATCTAGATCCATTTCAGCACATGAGTATCAAACTGTCTATCCTTGCAAACTGTATGCTATACCAGAGAAGACACCTTATACACAACCACCTCCGAGTATAATGGATCTTAGATCTGAATCATGATAATACATAACATCATGTTGCTAATCAAACATCTTAGCTGAGCACCATTCATCTGCCCATTTTTCCTTCTCTGTTTTTTTTTTCTGATTTTTCAGATACATTTGATCTGCTTTTGATCTAGTCTTTGACTGATCTTTTGTTTTTCCATTGACAGTAGGGTTTTTTCCCTTATCTTACCAACAATGGTTGGAGGGTTTTGACCCTCATCTTTTCTTCCTCAAGAGACAACTCAAAGTATCTTTGACGTTTTCTTTGAGCTGAACTCTGTTTTTGGAATCAAACCATGTCCTATGCCAATTTAACCATTTGATTGATATATCAGACAGATAGATTGCTCAGCTGAAACATATTGACAACTACATATTCAAATACTAACCCACATATACTCTCGGTGGTCACCTATATGATGAACTTCTGCAAGTAAGACATACAACTACAAGGCTAATCAGACATGTGCCAAAACTAATCTACTAGGCATGAACCAGACTGTGCAGACAGACTACACAACGAAAACATGCAGAATTAGAAGTCTAGACTTGATGACATCACACACACACATCAGAATATCAGAAAACAATAAGATCATATTCTGCATCAAGTGATCAACTGATGCAAACAGATATCTTACAAACATAGTATACGATCCCAGAAGACAGAGCACATAATCATTCATCTGAAGCAAACAGAGCATTACCTCCTCCTGATTCAAACTCAGCTAATTCTTGAACAGAACATACTCCCAACTTCTTCCTACAGGGAACAAACAACTTTTCAGTCAATGGTTTTTAGTGAGAATGTCAGCAATTTGCTCACTTGAAGGAACATAGTTAACCATGACATGTCCAGAATTCACCTTTTCACGCACAAAAAACATATCAATTTCTACATGTTTCATTTTCGTATGTTGAATGGAATTTTCAGTGATTGCTGCAGCACTAGAACTGTCTGTCCAGACAGTAGGAACAGAAGACAAATGCAATCCCATTTCTGTAAGAAGAGATTTAACCCAAAGAATTTCACAAACCGCATTGGCAATTGCCCTGAATTCAGCTTCAGCACTAGATCTTGCAACAACAGATTGTTTCTTGGAGCTCCAAATGATCGGGTTCCCATTTAGAAGGAGATAATGACCAGAGATAGACTTCCTATCAGCAATGTCCCTTCCCCAATCTGCATCACAATAAGAAGTTAATGACACCTCTTTAACAGGAAAGCAATTATTTCTAAATACAAACCGTGATCAAGAGTTCCTTTCAAATATCTAACAACATGCAAAACAGATTTCCAATGACTTACCGAAGGGTTTTGCATGTATTGACTGAGTTTGTTCACAGAAAAATTTATGTCAGGTCTAGTTACACAAATGTGTTGTAGAGCCCCAATGGTATGCCTATACAGAGTAGCATCATCAAACGATTCATCACATGTAATCATACCTGTTTTTGACAAACAGTTACCTGTCATCGGTGTAGGAAAATCAGTCGATTTCGAAAGATCAAGCTTGCAAACCAGCTCTTGAATGTATTTCTTTTGATTGAGTATCAAAAAATCATCCGAAGCAGTGACTTCCATTCCCAAAAAATAGTTCAAACTACCAAGATCCTTAAGTTGAAACTCATCATTAATAATGTTGATCACATCGTCTATTGCAGACGACGAAGGACCTGTGACTACAATGTCATCAACATACACTAATAAAAACACAGACCCAAGATTAGAATGTTTGATGAAAAGGCAACTGTCGGCAACTGACGCTTGAAATTGAAGCTTAGATATGAGAAAGCTCTTTAACTTTTCAAACCACGCACGTGGTGCCTGCTTAAGACCATACAATGATTTTCTAAGTTTACAAACCAGTAAAGAATCTGATGAAGACACATTTTCAAACCCCGGAGGCTGAATCATGTAGACTTCCTCAGATAAATCACCATGTAGGAAAGCATTGTTGATATCAAATTGACGTAATGTCCATTTGTGAGACAAAGAAAGATATAATATTACACGAACAGTGGCCGACTTAACAACCGGACTAAATGTTTCTTGAAAATCAAAACCTGGTTTTTGAGAGAAACCTTTAGCAACTAACCTGGCTTTATACCTGGCAATTGATCCATCCGCATTCTTCTTGATCTTAAAAAGCCATTTGCACCTAATTGGTATTCGGCCAGGAGGAAGTTCAACCACTGTCCAAGTATTATTCTGCAACAAGGCAGAATACTCAGCTTCCACTACCTCTTTCCAGTGAGAACTATGAAGAGCTTGAAAACAGATTTCGGTTCCTCATGAATTAATGCATCTGGAGCTGCAGTAGTGGCAAGAAGAGCTTGAAGAGAGTTATGTTGAGCAGACCTGCTCTTCGACCGAGTCTGCATAAAATGAGTGTTATTTTTAGTAGAGGACTGTATAGGAAGAGATGTACCAGCTGATGAATTCACCGGAACAAGACAAGAGTCTTGTAAATGATATGTGATAGAAAAATAAGAAGGTTTATCATAAGGCATTACCGAAACATCATGCATAGGAGTATCATTGATACTAACCTCTGGACAAGGCATAGTAACAGGGATTTGAGAATTGGAAGACAAAGGATGAGAATGAGGAGAAGCAGTAATTCAGCAGAAACAAAGTTTGAAGGAGATGATGAAGAAGAGTTAGGAATAACCGAGGGAGGCGTTAAGTCTGGAAAAGAAGCACGAGAGGGTCCAGATTCCAACACCTGTTCAGAAGAAGAAGAAGAGAAATGAGAATCACATGGTAAAAAAACGGCATTGATGTATAGTTTTGAGTAGGAGACACCGAAGTAAAGAAGCTGCCTTTGCTATCTGCAAACGGGAAAGTGTTTTCATGAAACACCACATTCCTAGTCGGATACACTCTACCTGTGGCAGATAAACACTTATACCCACGATACTTTGAGCAATATCCTAAGAAGACACATGGCTCCGATCTATGAGCAAACTTGTGTCGATTGTAAGGCCTTAAGTGTGGGAAACACAAACAACCAAACACCTGTAAGAAAGAATAGTCAGGAACAGATCCAAACAACTTTTCATGAGGAGATTTCTTAGCTAAACTATAAGAAGGAAGTCTGTTTATGAGAAAGACAGTAGTAAAGAACGCGTCTGACCAGAAATGTAGAGGTACTGAAACCTGTGCAAGCTATGTCAGTCCAAGCTCAACAATGTGTCTATGTTTGCGCTCTACAATTCCATTTTGCTCAGACGAATACGCACACATGATCATGTGAGTGATTCCAAACTGTGCTAAATATGCAGACAAAAACCGAAACTTTCCTCCTCCATCAGATTGCACGACTTTGAGTGAATATCCAAGCTGTTTTTCAGCCATCCTGTGAAAGTCCACAAAGCATTGAGCAGCATCACTTTTCTTAGTTAAGAAATAAATCCAAGTAAACCTACTAAACGCATCTACAATGCTCAAATAATACAGGTTTCCATTTGACGCACACGCAGCAGGTCCCCAAAGATCAACCTGAACAAGCTCCAAAGGTTGAGTATAAACTGTAGTGGAAGAATGGAAAGGTTGTTTCTTGCTCTTACCCACAGCACAAACAACACATTGAATGGAAGAGTGAACAACCGGATGATTATGTAATCGTAAGAAATTAACAAGGATTTTGTTTGATGGATGCCCAAGATCGTACAGCACAAGATCTTAAAATCTAAGATTTAAAAAGGATTAACTGGATGATTGTGTAATCATAAGAAATTAACAAGGATTCCCAAAATTCCCAAAATTTGCACAGCACGCAGCAAAATACAGCAATCACAAGATCGTAAAAGCTCTGATACCATATTAAGATTCTTAAATCTAAAGAGATTGAAGAATTAGAGACTTACTTAGGAAGGAAGTAATTAAGAGAGAATCAGATTTTCATTTCTTCAAGGTAGGTAATTCTGTTACAAGCCTAACGTATATATAGTGTTCTAAAACATGGAAATTGCAGATTGGTCCTCATACTAATTTTACAATTTGACAACAATGTTATATGTAATTATACATATAACCTAACAACGATCAAAGTGAAATATGATTGTTTTGTTATTAGGTATATTAAAAAAAAACAATATCTAAGTAAAGGGATGCACTCGTTTGCTGCTTCAGACATATTTTTAAAAAACAATATCTAAATATGATTGTTTTGTTCTTACGCATCTTTCTTGTGGTCTCCCACCAGAAGCACAACCTCCTCATCGTACACAACCGCAACATAGCACTCCGATTTCGGTTCTGTCTCGTCGTTGAACTTGGCATTCCTGAGGTCCCAGAAAACATCGACAGATTTTCCATCGACCGTAAATCTCTTGTTTCCTTATTTTCTTCCAAAGTACCATGGTTTGAGCTTGACTTTTCAAGTATGTTGATCGATGGAGACATAGAGACCGTGAAGGAGGAGGTTCTTGCACCATGTTATGGTGATTAGGCGGCACTGGTCAACGATTTTTGTGTGGTATACAGACATGAAAACATCCCAACTGGAATGTGTTAGGATGTATGAATAAGTGAATAGCTTGGAATCCAAGCCTTCCTAGATTAGTGCCATAGTTATCAAGAAAGATCAAGAAGATGTTAGAAGCTTGTAGATGCTTCAAGGTTGTTGTAATTAAAGTTAGCTTTAGATCTGTTTGTTTAGTATAAATAGGACTCATTTGTAATGGTTTAAACAACTCAATTCAATAGTAAGATTTCAGTTCTGAAATTCTATTATTTCGGTTGCTTAGTTTACTTAGATCCTAAGCTTCCTTCTCTTATTCTTCTTCATCTCTTCTTCATCAACATCCAGCTTGGGTTCAGATTACTAAAATGGTATCAGAGCCATTCTGAATCTAATCCTCGTCGCTGCGCAAATCTGGTGATCGAATCATCACAGCTGATCGAAGAATTCTGGTAGTTCATCACAGCACTCTGTTTTTCGTTTCTGTGATCTCTGCAACTTTCGACAGACATGGATGAAGATATTGCAGCCTTCTTCAACAAGAGGATCTGTCAATTAACTGGAGAAGACAACTTCCAAACATGGAAGCATCAAGTCCTGTTAGCAGTTCAAGGACTTAATCTAGAAGGCTACTTATTCGGTACTCTGCAAGTTCTGAGACTGATTGAAGATGACGAAGGCAACAAGGTACCAAATCCTGATTTTCCTAAGTACTACCAATAAGATTCATCCCTTGCTTCTTGGTTGCTTGCTTCAATTGCTTCGCCTATTAGCAAATGACTTGTAGGTTGTATGACTGCGGCTTCTATATGGAACAAACTTCATCAGAATTTTTCATCATCATCAACTACACGCATCATGAGTCTTTATGATAGGTTGAAGGTTTGAAAATTGTTGAATCAATCAATGAGACAGTACTTAACCGAAATACAACTCACCTATGCTAGCTTGGCAAGCTGTGGCCATCCTATCGAAGAAATGCAGCAGATTTCGAGTATATTAAACGGTGTCAAAGGACAGTTTGATAGTGTGATTGTTGTAATTCACGCAAGTAGGAATCCATACGATTTGTCTTCTATATCTTCTGTGCTGCTGGATGCTGAGGCTCGACAGAGGGAGCTGCTGTTTGATACCTCACTTGTCACTGCAAATGTTGCTGTTCAAAGCACGGATCAGAATACCAAGCCTGCAGACAGTTCTACACAGAATAGTTCGATCGATACAGGTCAGTCTGTTCAGAAGACGAACACTTATGAGTATCAGAGGTCGAGGACGAGGCAGAGGTCAAGGCTATGGTAACAACAAGCCTCAATGTCAACTTTGTGGGAAGTTCGGCCACTTAGTACACCGATGCTATCAGAGATTTAACACGAGCTTTCAAGGAGTCACTGCTCAACCGAATGACAACTTCAGTGCAAATCTCTTCACAGTTCACTGGCGGGATGATGACTCCGTGTCATATGCTCCTTCAGCTGCATCTTCTGTCTCCAAATCAGCTTACAACCAAGTCATCTCTCCTTCCTTTACCTCATGACCTCCAGCTGCCATACCTGGTCCTGCAGTGACATCGGTTAATCCATTTCAGACATATGGATCTGCATATCCTACCAATTTGATCAATCAATATATTCCTCCTTCACTTGTCTTTTATCCTTCTCTACATCCACCTTATTCGGTCATGTCTCCCTACAACTTGCCAAACAATAACATTCAGCAGCTACCTATACTGAATAACAACTTCTCCTGTCCTTCTATGCCTTTCAATTCAAACCTTCCCTCAGCACCACTACAGTCTTCACATCCATCTACAATGGACCATCATCATCAGATCAATCTCACCATGGCATCTGTAGGAGGCTCCAATACCATGGACAAGGCCTGGTATCCAGACTCAGGTGCCACAAATCACTTCTCCCATGGAGCTCCTACGGGTGCTCAATCCTACTCCGGTTCTGGTAAGGTTCAGGTTGCAAATGGTAATTTCTTAGATATTACTAGCATTGGTACATCTGTTATTAATACAGCTTCCAAACCTCTGATTTTACATAATCTGTTACACATTCCTCAGATCACTAAGAACTTGGTTTCTGTGTCACAGTTTACCAAGGATAACAAAGTATATTTTGAGTTTCATGATACTCATTGTGTGGTGAAAGATTCTCGAAGTCATCAGGTGCTGCTACGGGGATCTGAAAGTGCAGGTTTATAAAAACTAGATTTCAGTAATCTTGATACATCTGTGTTGAATGTCAGTAAGAATAAAAACAAAGTCTGTTTTGCTAGTTCTTGTATGGATAATAATGATTTCGGTATTAATAAAGAAGCTATATGCAATGTTGTTCAACTGAAACTTTCTCCCATGACTCTTCATCAACGACTCGGTCATCCATCTCAAAATATTCTGTCCATTGTTATTAGACAATCCAATTTGCATCTATTTTCTCAGATTCCTATGTTCAATGCTTGTGCTATTGGAAAGAGCTGTAAAATTTCGTTCAATGCTTCTCAGACAGAATATACATTTCCTCTTGAGCTACTTGAGATGGACTTGTGGGGACCTGCCCCGGTGTTCTCCAATGGAAACAGGTACTATCTTAGTATTGTTGATGTGTTTTCAAAATACACCTGGATCTATTTTTTGAAAAACAACAATGATGTGTCAGTGATATTTCCTCAATTTAAAAAAGTTGTGGAAACACAGCTGGGATTCACAATCAAGTTTGTACAGACTGATGGTGGTGGTGAGTTCAAAGCCCTGTCTTCTTTGTTTATTCAGTATGGCATTAATCATCATCTAACCTGTCCTTACACGTCAGAACAGAATGGCATAGTCGAACGTAAACACAGACACATTGTGGAGATGGGTCTTACATTGCTTAATCAAGCCTCTTTACCTATGCAATATTGGACTGATGCGTTTTTTTACTTCTGTGTTTTTGATTAACAGATTGCCTTCTAAGGTGCTGAGTAGTATATCTCCTCATGAGAAACTCTTTTGTAAACCTCTGGATTATGCATTCTTACGTGTTTTTGGATGTTTGTGCTACCCTTTTATCAGACCCTTTAACAAACATAAACTAGATTACAGATCCACACCATGTGTGTTTCTCGGGTACTGTGCGAATCATCATGGCTATAGGTGTATGGATGCATCAGGTAAAGTATACATTTCGAGACATGTCAAGTTTAATGAGGCTATTTTTCCTTTTTCAGTGAAAACAGGTTCATTCATGCAGTCGGGAGCAGTTAAAAACACAGCTACTTCAATGCCTTTCTTTCTTCCATTTAATTCCTCTATCTGTGATCCTATTGATGCTGATATAGATAATTTTCATGTTGCAGATCAGGTTCATCCGTTGATCCAGCCATCCAACACTCACACCAGATATGACACTACTTCTCCTGATGAATCTCCTCCAGTTAACACTGAATCTTCTCAAGAAGATCATGTTCATGTTCAGATTTCATCTTTTCCTTCTGATAATGTTGTTACTTCGGATGAGGACAATAGAGAGAATGTTATTAGGTATGGTTTGTCTGATTCTCTACTTGTTCCAATAAGGAATGATCAACCTGCATCTATGTTACCTTAAGATATTTCTCATGTTGTTGTGACAACTTCATCTGGTGTTCACACTTCTCGTGATAAATCCAGAGTTAATAATCATTCTATGCAGACTAGGTCGAAATCAAAGAATTTGAATGCTTTAATAACTTTGATGGTGTCTTCTACAGATTTCACTAACACTGCTCCAGGTGATGTTCATACTGCAATGCAACATTCAGAATGGGTGTCTGCTATTAAGGATGAGCTTCATGCCTTAGATATGAACAATACATGGTCTTTTGTCAAGTTACCTACTGGGAGAATTCCAATAGGCTACAAATGGCTTTTTAAAATCAAGAAGAATGCATATGGATCAATTGCGAGGTACAAGGCTCGTCTAGTTGCCAAGGGATCTTCACAAAAGGCAGTGTTCGACTTTCAGGATGCGTTTAGTCCAGTGGTCAA
The DNA here is from genome assembly GCA_946814005.1 of Chamaenerion angustifolium. Taxonomy (NCBI): domain Eukaryota; kingdom Viridiplantae; phylum Streptophyta; class Magnoliopsida; order Myrtales; family Onagraceae; genus Chamaenerion; species Chamaenerion angustifolium. The sequence goes on from OX328272.1 coordinate 23,515,131, forward strand.
AGCTCCTACGGTAAGAATTATTTTAACTCTTGCTTTAACTCACAAATGGCAACTTAGACAAGTTGATGTAAACAATGCTTTTTTACATGGTGAGTTACTTGCAAATGTTTACATGAATCAACCACATGGCTTTGAGAAGACTGATGATCAAGGTAATGTACTTGTGTGCAAGTTAAATAAAGCTCTATATGGACTCAAGCAAGCCCTTCGGGCTTGGTTTGAGCGACTCAAAGGGTTTATGGTTCAAACTCTGCTTTTCTCGGTGTCTTTAGCTGATAATTGTCTCTTTATCAAGAAGACTGCTGTAGGTATGGTATTTCTTTTAGTATATGTTGATGATATAGTTATTACAGGTAGTGATGTAGATTCTATTGAATCTGTCATTTCAGCTATTAACAATGAATTCAAACTGAAAGATCCTGGTTCGCTTAACTACTTTTTGGGAATGGATGTGCAGGTTACAGAGGATAGTTTAATTCTGGGACAAAGGAAGTACATTACTGAACTTTTGCATAAAACTGGCTTAATGGATGCCTCACCATTACGTACTCCAATGTCTGGAAACTTTCTTACAAAGATAAGTGAAATTCAAGGTGAGTCTCCCCCTGCTGATGAACACTTATATAGAAGTATCATAGGTGCTTTACAGCATGATTGTGTCACCAGACCTGACATACATTTCGTTGTTAATAAGATGAGCCAATATATGCAACATCCATCCATTTGTCACTGGAAGGCTGTGGTTCGTATTCTCAGATATCTTAAGGGAACTTTAGATCATGGTCTGCTCTTTCGTGCTAATCCTACACATACATTTGATGTGGTGTTAGTTTCATATGCTGATGCGGATTGGGTAAGTGATCTAGCTGATCGCAAGTCAGTTTCTGGTCACTATCTACTTCTAAATGGCAATCCAATTGTATGGAGTTCTAAGAAGCAATCAGTCATTTCCAGATCGTCAGCAGAAGCAGAGTACAGAGCTATTGCAAATGCCGTTTGTGAGGTTATGTGGGTTAAATCTCTTCTTTCTGAGCTTGATATTAAACTTACTTCAATACCTGTTATTTGGAGTGACAATACAGTTGTTGTGGCGTTGACGGAGAACCCCATTCACCACTCAAAAATGAAACATGTGGAGCTTGATTTGTGATTTGTCGGGGAAAAGGTTCAAGCAGGACAAGTCATAGTGAATTTTGTGCATGCATCCGGTCAGATTGCAGACACTTTAACAAAACCAATTACAGCGAAACAATTCCTTCCATTCATAAAGAAATTGGGAGTGATGTCATTTGAAGAACTAACCTCTTCATCATGTGACTCTATTGAGAATGAAAGTAGGAAAGACATGGATTCAGATGTTGAGTAAGTTTGATACTGTTATATTGTCTTGAGATGTGTTTCTAAGTTTCTTTGTTCATTTGATCTTTCTGGTCTCATCATGAGCTCTTGTCTATCTACAATGCTTATGTGCTTTGACTCAAGTTTCTTTTTCTTTTCTATATGCTTTGTTTATAGTAATCACTTGATACTACTTGTATTCAGATATCTGTTGATGTTGAGTCATACGATGAGTATTCTATCCTGATTAATTTGTTTTTTCAGATGTTAATATCATCTGTCACTATGAATCTGATGATTCTGATCATGTCTTCTGTATATCTTCTATATGGTTCTCTGTGCTGTTGATCTCAATTACATGTTGATTTGTCTCTGATATCAAAAAGGAGAAGAAGAAGAATCAAGAATAAAAAAAGTCTGATATGCTGATGAATATACTGACATAAGGTGGAGCTTGAGTCCAAAAATAACTCTTCTTAAAGAAAACGTTGAAGATACTTTAAGGAGAGTTTGAGGATGAAAAGATGGAGGAAAATGAAAACCTCACAGCTCCACTGGTAAGATAGAGGCAAGTGAAAACCTCTCTGTCAGTACATTAAAAAACAAAGAAAAAGTCATGTATTGAAGAGCCAATGATCTTGTATTGATGATTGCTGAGTGCAGAGTTCTGTATAGAAGTATAAGAAGCTCGTCTGCTATTAGTTAGATATGTAGTGACAGATGAGATTTGTCTTGAGAAAATGTTAATCATGTGCGAATCTGTTATATGAGTATTTCAAGTGATTGCAGGTACACAGTTTATATAGATGGATTAAAAGATTGATTGAGTTAGCTATTCAGCATTCAGAAGGAAGAATTCTGATTGAGTATCAGATTATCAAATTGAATTTGAAAAGGAAACTTCTCAAGGGGATGTTAGGATGTATGAATAAGTGAATAGCTTGCAATCCAAGTCTTCCTAGATTAGTGCCGTAGTCATCAAGAAAGATCAAGAAGATGTTAGAAGCTTATAGAAGCTTGTAGATGCTTCAAGGTTGTTGTAATTATAGTTAGCTTTAGATCTGTTTGTTTAGTATAAGTAGAACTCATTTGTAATAGTTTAAACAACTCAATTCAATAGTAAGATTTCAGTTCTGAAATTCTGTTATTTTGGTTGCTTAGTTTACTTAGATCCTAAGCTTCCTTCTCTTCTTCTTCTTCATCTCTTCTTCATCAACATCCAGCTTGGGTTCAGATTACTAAAAGAATGAACTCCGATCAGGTTGAACCGAAACTACGGAAGCGGAGTGCAGAAGTTAGAATTTAAGAGTGAGAGAGAAGAGACGAAAAGAACTAACTTCAAAAGGAGAAGGAATGGTTGAAGTAAAGGGTATTTAGATAAAAAAAAATTCGAAAAAAAAAATAAAATGTTCAAGGCCACGTGACAAACACGTGACTACTTAACGGAACAATTAAACGACAACTGAATGGAAGGTTCAATTACCATCAATTTGCAACATGTTATACCAAAAACCACCGTTTGTCAAAAAACGAATTGTACCAAAAACCATTTTTGTTAAACATAGACGTTTTTCGTACTTTTACCTTTATAATATGTTTTGGAAAGTTAGATATATATTCTTCATTGGGGATATATTTTTGAAAAAAAAAAATCGGATTGCAATACTCTCGAATGTCGAAACCACCTCTGCCTCCTGCACAAGCAGCACTGGACGTAGAAAAAAAAATTCCAGTTCCCGCCGCCTGAGCTACCACCACCGGCTCTGAGTCCCAGCGCGGACGAATCCATGGAGAACGGTGAATCCGATACTTCGCCTCTACATCCTCCCCGAGTTCGAATCAAACTCAACGTTGGCGGAAAACTTTTCGAAACAACTCTTTCTACCCTACAGGCCGGCGGTCCAGACTCTCTGCTGTTCGCCTTATCCAATCGGAGCTCCAATGACCCGACTCCGGTCTTTATCGATCGTGATCCTGACATCTTCTCCATTCTCCTCTCTATCCTCCGCACCAATCGCCTTCCTTCCTCTGCCAATCAGTTTTCCAAGCAAGAGCTCGCGGATGAGGCTTTGTACTATGGTGTCGAATCCTGCCTAAGATCAGCGACTTCACCGCCTCCGCTGGCTGGAATCGATGCCTCAAATGTTGCCACCATCTGTCCGGCCACCGATGGGTTCGCCTCATGCTTTACTGCCGACGAAGATGGCTCGATCTGGATCGCTCACGGCGGTCAAATCTCCTCGTACGACTGGAATCTCGCTCACAGCTCCACTATACGGACGCACTTCGAGGAAATCACAGCGATTCAGCGCGTCTGGCCTGAGATCGCTGCGGTTGGCTCCGAATACGGCCCAGGAGTTCATTTCTACGACTTTTCCGGTGGCCGCCATGTTGGATCCACTCAGTGGACCGATCCATCTGATCCGCGTATCTACAAGGCTCGAGTGATGTCTCTTGCTGACTCGGCTAATTCAGTATTCGCCTCGTTGGAGTGTCCTCATAAGGAGAATTGCGTGCTTGAGATCGATAAGTCAACTCTGCAGACAGTGTCTCAAATCGGGCGGCAGCTGGGGAGCTCGGCGAAGCAGATGGCTGCAGGAAAGCTAATATGGATGCCACAGATGAACACAGTAGTCGGAACTGCTGTCTCATGCGGTGCGTTTGGATACACGGGGTATATCCGGGTATGGGACCCTAGGTCCGGAGAGGTGGTATGGGAGACCAACGAGCCAGGTTCGGGTCGAAGCAGCAGGTTTGGCGACTCGTTTGCAGATGTTGATGGTGATGTGGAGCAGTCAAGGCTGTTCAAGATCTGCTCCAAATCAGGGGACTTGGGAATGGCAGATATGAGAAAATTAGGAGATGATCCATGGATTTACCTGAGAGATAGAAACTATAGCATGAGAAACAGTGGAGATGGAGGGAGTAGCATAATTCACTGTCACCGGAAACAAGTATTTGTGGGTCGAGAAGGTAACTTGGAGGTGTGGTCGAGGGTGGATGAAGGAGCAGGAGGAGAAAGTGGAGAAGAAGAAGAAGAAACAGAAAAAGACAGAATGTATAGGAGGAACTATGTGGATAAATTGGAAGATGCTGAACGAGGGGTTATAAGGAAGATTGAAGGTGGTGGGGATCGGTTGTTTGTTGGTAGAGAAAACGTTGAGGGTATTGAGGTTTGGCAGAGCTCCCATGCTGCTGCTGTATTTTCTGTTCTGTGATCATCATTACTATGGTGGTGGCTGGGGCAAGTAGCAAAATCTGGCGAATGAAGCCTTTTGCACCTCCAAGGAGAACCTGGTGGTGATGATAGTGATTCGACGAGCATGTTTTATGGAAGATCCATCAATGTTGCCTTGGAATAAACTTAATTGGACTAGGTCTGGTGAGGCAAGGTGGTGATGCTATGTTTGCTGTCTCCTCCATTAGCACTTTGTGACCCTCATTATTGCCCTTCTCTTGGAGACTTCATCATAATATAAGGAGATCCAATGCAGTTTGGGGGTTGGCCAAAAAAAATAAAAAATGCACATTGGGGTTTAGAAGGTAGTTATTTTCTAATGTCCTCTGAATCACCAAGATTTCTGAGTTAGTAATTAGTACGTTTATGTCACACATTGCTTATGTGGTTCCATTGTACAGATCAAACATGCTGTTGCTGCTTTATGGTAGGGGTAAAAGAAAAATCTAGTTTATGATCCTGAAAATCTGATAAAAACCGTATCGAACTGGACTGGAAAAAAATGGTCAAAAAATACACAGTTCAATTTATGGTTGTTGGTCAAAAAAACAAAATTGATGGTAGGTTTTTTTATATGGTTTAGACTATTGGCATGTTCGGCTACGAGTTTAAAAAATTGTTGGGTCCGTTCGACGGTTAATTAATACACATAAAATTTGATATATTATATTACTTAGTATTAATTAATATAATGAATTCACGAATACAAATTAATATTAATTTAGTTATTTTTGTTATTTAATCGGTTTAGTAAAAATTATATAAACATTGTTAAATTGAGTTATTTTATTGTTTAATTGGATTTTGAATGTGTATATTTTTGGGGTTTTGGTTTAAACCGAAAATATGCAATACGAATGAACGGTTTATTTTTCTTTATACAGTCTTTTGGTCGAATTTTTTTATAGAGAAAACTTGATCCGAAAATATAGGTACCCTGTAGAAATAGTAAAAAAAATTGATCGGATCGGTTTCACCCTTACTTTTTTGCCGTACGTATTATGCTTAAGAATTTTTTCTACAAAAATTCATGTGGTTTTGGGCGTAATTTGTAGTTGTCATCGAAATTGTGTCTCGTAGTCATCATTCAAGCATATGGAACAAAAGACACCAACACTAGAACTGCCTAGATTAATTCAATAAAGGTTAGGTCAGTGTTCGCCTTGAAATGTGTTTGGCCAGCCTAGGTTACTGACTACTTCGTTTCAATTGCTAATTCGAAAATAGTGCAAGACTTAGGATTTAGGATTTTGATGGATCCCAGGAGCAGGGAATGCCCCTATCATGGATCATCTAAACCCAAGGCATGTAATTAAGGATTGATTGTTAGTGCCAAATCAGTAGAACTTTCGGCCGACTAACTAATGAAACTTAGTTTACCAATGTCAATCAGATATGGAAATGCATTGAACCATAAAATTCATATGGTTGATCGAATAACGTTAGCATGATCTTCCGAGTATTATTTTTTTCAACCATCTATTATTTCTGAATCCTACAAATAGGTCATTATTCGCTGGACAAATGTAGGTTGAGACGAGATAAAGTATGAAAGGATTTTGGATAGATATGGTAAGCGCGAGCATATCGTACCACTTAGTGTGAATAGGAGATTGTACTGTCGTAAGTGAAAGGATTTCCCCACTACAAGAAATTTGCTCTACAACGATGGTAAATCATCGTTGCCGGAAGCACTGTTGGTGCTGCTAAAACCCCTTGCCGATGCTAAGAGTCATGCCAATAGACCCCGTGGCTAAAGGTATACACGACGACAATATGCCGACACTAAAAGATTTGTCGTGGCTGGAATGAATAGTTGGTTTGATCATTAGCATCGCAAATATGCCGACTCTGTTTACGCGTAATTACCGTCGACAAATATTTGAGGGTAATACTGATTTAGAGTGTCTACGTATGTCAGATGTAGAATGAGGGTATTAGTATCTGCGTATTGTTGTCCCTATTTGATCGATATTGCATCCAATTTCTTTGAGGCAATATAGGTTATTCAACCACAACATTTCCTTGAAAGTAATTACACGTACTTAGCGACAAATGCATTTTGATGGAAAACAAGTAAGACCACGTCATAAGTAACCTCTCGATGCACGTCCAACAGTAATAAATATTACCCTGTTCATCATAGTTGATTCTAATATGGAGTTTCAACTACTGTGAAAGTTGTTGCTATAGGAAGTGTTTTGTGTCTGCGTGTTGTCATGGTTAAATTTTACATGAAGCATCAATTACGGATAAAATTACAGTCCGTGGGCAATGGTTTTTGTTTATGCAAATGCTAATGTTTTACTCTTTTCGAATTGTTAATCATGCTAATGCTCGTAGCCAAGCATACCCAAACAGAATACATAAACAGATAATACACAAACAGCTACTTATGTAGAACCATTTCCAACACATCTGAATTTATATATAGCCAAGCATTTCAAACAAATGTATGGCGACAATTGCAAAACACAAACAGAGATGACATGTTCACATTTACATCATGTCCAAAATATCCATTTACAATCAGTCAACACCTAGTGTACCACTAGTCGACATAACTACTAAGCAGGAGTACTTACCGCATCTCTCCACAGTTCATGCATTTGGATCTGCAAACATAGAAATAATAGCAATTATGGTAGCATCATACTATAGAATATACCCTACAATGACTAAATGAGTGTACACAATTCAATTAAATCATTACTATACGCTCTGTTGGCAAACATTGTACTTTTCATGACAGCAATATCACGTTGAAATTGTTCAATGTTGGCCTGGAACTCCTTGAGTTGATCACGGAGTTGCTCACATTCGGCTGCGTTTTTAGCCACCTCCTCCCTTGCCTGCTTTAACTGCTCACATTCCATCATCCGTGCAAGCTTTGACACACGACTTCGACGACGCTCAGGTTGGCGAACTTCCTCATACAAGACATCATTGTCAATGGCAGACTCCTCATCCCTAGCCAACTGAGCATCCATTTCCTCCACTTGGTCCTATTTTGCAAACGGTGTGACAAGAACATAAGCGAGCAATAAGATACAATATACAGCACATGTGACTATATGGGTGGGCAGTACTACTTACCAATATTGATCTGGTTTTATCATCCAGTGACTACCCTTTCTTGTCCACATGGTTCTTCTTGAACATATGATACTACCCGAGATGTTTCCCGTTGTTCTTCTCAATATACAAGAGTACCATATACTTGTTCAAGGGTAGCCAACTATTTATTAAACATAACAATTCAATGTTAGGATTACCTCTTCCTGTTCTCTCCTCGCAAAGGACGAAGTACCAGCGGTGTGCCTCATGACTTGGTGAGCTTTGTTGGCTTTGTTATGATCGCTCTTTAACTTCAAACAATTTGAAGTTACAACCAGTTTACGTTTAAAAAATGCAGCACTCATTAACTGTACAAAAAAATACAGTTCCGATAGGGAGTAAGGCACAAACCTTAAACTCGTCAGAGCTGAACCAGTTAACAAGCCACACCCAATCCTCTTTCACCACGTCAGGAGGAATGTTTTGAAACCTTTCTTCATTCATAAGGTACTTGTCAAAGTACCTTCTCTTGAGATTCGCCCGGTAGTTTCTCTACTTCTCTTTAAGAGTACAGATGATCAGCTGCTTTAGGTTTTCATCATCCGGTATCACAAACTTCTCCTGCGATGTTGAACAATATGGAAATGCTAGGTTCATATTTACAACATTTACAAATAGACTGGTGCAATATCTAAGTCCTAGTTCAATTTGAACGATACCGTGTAGGGATTGTCAACAATTGAGACTTACCGCAACCAGCATGAGCATCTTCGCCTCGTAGTCTATGGGAGACTTTGGAATCTCCTTCCAGTCTTTAACCATTGGAGGTGCATTCGTTCGTTTCCTGACAATGCAACCACACCAACTTTCAAACACCGAAGCATTGTTACTGCAGACTTTACCTCGAGAGTTAAACTTCAGAACCTCTTTTTCGTTGACGCCATTTCGAGACAACCTTATGCAACGATTTCGCCCTCTACGTAGTCCGTCCAATGGTAGCCTTACCTCTTCCTCTTCCGCAGCTGACACGTAAAGCATGTATCGATTAGATAACCAAGTTGTATAAATGCAAGCTTAATATTATGGGACAAATTAGAAGTTACCTATTTGTATACCTGGTGGTTCCTCCACATAAGGTCCTCCGGCTGGATTTCCTCTTCAATAGACACCTCCAAAGGAGGTTTGACAAGCGGAGGAACTGCGGGGATGTTCTCCACAGGCGGAGGGACTGCAGGGATGTTCTCCACAGGCGTAACCCCTATAAAAATGTCTAGTGTGTTAGTTACCGAGCACCTAAAACAAAGCAAATACCTAACAAGACGTAGTAGTGAAAAAGTAATTTACTTGTGGCAGCCCTGTTTATCTTCCTTGGGGATCTACGTGTTGGTAGCTTTGAAGCTACAGTTGTTCCGGCGACCATTCTCCGAGTACCCACCATACTGAGAAGATATTGTTAAACATAGTAGCATAACGTGCAATTTGCTCAAGTTTCTGGTGTAAAGTTTCCATCTTTATGTGTTGTTGCAACAATTGTCCAAATATTATTCTCAGCATAAGCACCATTACTGAACATTCCGTGACATGTTTTGCATAAACGAATAACAACGGCATGCATGAAACTACGACTGCTTAGGGAGTTGTTAATTGGCCATGGATCATCGACAAAGGTGAATCTTCGCTTGCAAGTAATGTTTTTTAAAATGAAATATCGTGTATAAAATGGTCGCAAATAGACGAGATCCAGGGGAAAGGAAAGTAAACATGTAAGTGAGCACCATAGATCAACAAAGGGTTTGCTGAATCATATCTTGCTCAACCATACCTTGCGCCTCCCAGAACAAAATCATGCTATAGGAAGTTAGAACCATACCTTGCTGAGAGAAACTTGGAAGATCATCCTAGAGCATTGGAAGATCGTCCTGGAGCAGTGGTTGGAGGGAAACTTGCAGAGTGTGAAGCAGAACCAAATGACAGTGAAAATTAGGCGCGGGAAGAAGAAGAGAAGACCACTGAAGGATGAAAGGACGAATCCATCAAATCGCCCTGTATGTGATGATGAAGCCTACTGCGTCGTGTAGGTACCGAAGCGTCGTAGCTGTTTGAACCGAGGAGACGCTTCAGCTTCGTCCTCATCCGTAGCAGTTGTTCATATGAGGCCAGACTTAAACAATTGGCCTGTTAACACAAATTGGCCCGGTACAAAAATTGAAGGAAAGTGGCCCGTGTATGCAAGGCCCGTTCCAATGAGTTCATAAGATGTATAATTCTAACATAATTTGTTTGAATTTTAGATTAATTTTTATAAATTTTTATATACTTATATTATAGCACAGTATTTCTAAATCATGTTTAAAATCAAGACATAATTATCCTTATGTATGCAATTTAAATCATACTCATGTTATGTTTGAAATACAACTTTCTTATGTGTTATATCCATTGATGTGTCAAAGTGTCTTAGTGTATAACATTATAATACTATACTTTATACAAATGTCTTCAAATTTATACAAATTTTACTTACTTTGATGAAAAATATACTTATTCTTTATATTTCATAATGACATAATATGTATAATAACATCATTTGTATAAATTTCATTTTAATTTTTATAAATTTGTATATACTTATCTTATAGTACAATATTTGTAAATCATGTTTAAAATCAAGACATATGTATCCTTATGTATTAGTTGATGTATCCTTATTCATTTTATGTTTGAAATACAACTTTGTTATGTGTTATATTAGTTGATGTGTCAAAGTGTCCTATTGTTATACTTTATACAAATGTATACAAATTTATACAAGTGGCTACAAATTTAATATCAACTTATACAAATTTTACTTACTTTGCTGAAAAATATAACTTTCAAAAGTGTATGGTGTTATTCATTGATGTAATAAAGTGTTACCATGTGTCATGGTGTTATAACTATGTGTCAAGGTATTACCACTATGTGTCAAAGTGGTAATTACTATGAGTCAAAGTGTTAACATGTGTCTAAATGTTACTACTCATGTTTATGACACATAAACAATGTGTCACACAATTCGGTCAATATAAAACTCGACACATAGCTTGGTGTCTTATTTTCAACCCGACCTCTACATACAACTCGACCTCTGTCTACTGCAGTTCTTAAGCAGGCCGAGTGGAGCTTCCACTGCATCACAATAGTGCACCTTCCATTTGCAGTTTCGTTCCAACTTCAGCAGGATGAACGAGGTTAGTACCCGAATCCAGTGCATGAAAAAACATAATCATTGCTTCATATGCGTTGTTGGTGTTAGCTGACCCTTTTTTGTCCATTGTTCGGTCCGAAGTGGCAAGCATACGTGAATTTTGTGTGATCACTGCATTTTGTGTGACAGCAATTCAGGTTCAACAGAGACAGCAACCTCGTTGGAAGTCAGAGAGAGCATATGGTAGAGTTCTATCAGTGGCCTGAAGAAGTGGTCGTGACAACTTTTGCAAACTACTTGATGTTTCTTGTTCAGATGCAACACAGTTTCATGTAGAATATGCAGATTGTGAACTTTGTATTGCATCCATTCACTGTCTTCATTGTATTATGAACATTTTGAATTCTGAACTTTGGATTCTGAAGTTTGGGTTGGATTCTGAACATTTTGACAGCACATGGTATCTATGAACATTTTGACAGAACATTTCCAACTGAATTGGTATATATGAAAAACAGAGAAACAGAGAAGTGTTTGATAGGAGAATGATATTGAATTGTGTTAGAATGACATAGATGAGGATGAATTGCAGTCGAGCCGAATTGATGATCCATTTGCTGAGAGGGAAAAGCATGACAACATTAATGTACGTTTTTTTCCAGAGAAGTGCAACACATACATTCGACAGTATTAATGTATGTTTGTGTATGAAATGCACCTTAATGTATGGTTTTTGCCTGAGAAGTGCATGTATGTTTTTGCCCTTAATATCTGGTTGTTAAAAACACCATACATTTTGAGCTGAATGTATGAATCTATATGTATCTTATTTTCATTTTTTGAAGTATATGTATGTCATATATATTCAAAGTGCAGTTTCTGCAACTTTGAAGCACTCCACAGATTCGAGATTCCAAGTGTAGTTTCTGCAATTTTGAAGCACTCCACATATTCGAGATTCCAAGTGCAGTCTCTGCAATTTTGAAGCACTCCAATCGAAGAGGTCACTTGATGAGCTGCAGCAGGAGCTGCATTTGACAGCACTCCACCGATCATCGACTGCATTTGACAGCACGCCACAAGTGACAACACTCAACACAGCACATCAAGTGATGATCTGCAGCAGGAGAACCAGTTAACAACACTCCACACTCCACAACACGCCACAGCAGGATGACAGTTTTGAGTTGTATTTGACAGCACGCCACAAGTGACAGCACTCCACAACACTACACAGCAACACTTACAGCAACAACATTCTACTTACAGCACAACACACACGTACAACACATCAGCACACACGTACAACCCAACAGCTCGTGAACCAACAAATTTCAATAAAACCATCTCATTTCGGACAATGCATACAAGTCTGTCAAGAAAACCAGCTCACTATTGAACAAAGCAAACAATTCGGACAATGACATAATGAAAATCCTCACTATTGAACAATTACCTTAAGAAACATACAAACACTCTTCTATTGCACACGAACTTATGATGCATCATCATCGTCATCCCCATCCATTGTTCCCTCAAGGTCGTCCTCGTCATCGAACAAATCGTCCTAAAATTCTGTATCTGTGTCACTGTTTGTTCCATCATCAGGAATATCCTCCTCATCTGGCTCAAGAATTTCTAATTCATCAAGGCCTTCAGTTGCTTCTGTCAAGGCTTGTGTGGTCATTTCCGGGGTGGCATCCTCTACACCAATCAACCACATCATCGACATGAACTACATTCAGTACATCAACAACCAGTGCTGATGTTTCCTGATACGGCTCCATTTGACTCCCCACTAACTCTGCCCTCAACGCAATGCTCCAATCAGGGTTAATGTTCTCAGGTAAGTAGAAAACTTGTGATACCTGAGCTGCAAGTACGAATGGCTCATCTATCGCTAAAAAATATTTGGTATTAACACACACAAATCCATACTCATCAATTTTCATCCCATTGAAGGATGAAAGAACGTTGTACCAATCGCATTTGAACAACACAACCGATAGGTGACCAAGGTACTGCAGCTCAACCACCTCCCTCAACACTCCGTAATAATCAATTGCACCTTAAATGGGGTTGTTATCGGATGTACTAGCATAGCATGTTATGTCAGCTTTGCACAACACACCGCTATTGTCAAAACTCCTCATTAGAGACCGCTCTTTGGTGTGGAAGATGAACCCATTTGCTTTATAACCATTATATGTCTTAGCTCCATATAACGGTCCTCGTGCCAAAGCCTTTAGTTGACGACCTGTCTCATCCTCAGCCGATCCAACTATTCGACCAACCTGAGAATGCAAATTCTTCCACCGTCATTAAAAGCCACATTAAAAGGCATGGATATTCCTATCTGTGTCATAGTGTCATACCCTGCCCTCCAACCATGGTATAAATGTTCTATTGTGCATGACATCGTTGTTCCGCCTACTCATCCGTGCGTCTAGTAGTTGCCTCTTGTGTTCACTACGTACATGGACAAGACAACCAATCGAAGAGTTAGATGTAATGCAGTTAAAAGTTTGAGAATAGACATGACAATGAAGGTGAATGCAATACTCGATGAATGACTTCACTTCTTCAGACTGATTAAGGATGTACAAGTGGCGCTGCTCCCATTCCGTGTTTGACAGTTCACAGACTATTGCACGACCTATTGGAGCTCCTACCGGTTGGAAGATCGATAACCCATCTGCCTCCCTTGGAGTTACCTCAGTTACTATAACTGACTCATGCCTTGTAAATTTGGTCTCAATGTCATGGAGATATCTAGAACAAAATGTCAAACACTCCAGAGCAATATAACCCTCTGCTATTGACCCTTCTGGACGACTACGATTACGACCACACGATTTCATTATCCCCATTATCCTACAATAAGAACATTTTATTAGTGAGACACCTCTTCTGTCAAAGGCATACTTCATAAACGAGTGTTGAAACTTACCTTTCGATTGAATACATCCAACGATATTGCACTGGCTCAGCTATTTTTGCTTCATCTGCTAGATGGGTGATAAGATGGACTCTAATATTGAAGAAACTTTGGTGGGAAGATTCTCTCTAGATTGCACATTGTCATGGATCTGACATGTGGAACTCCTTAGAGCATAGAATCTTAAATGTGTTTGTCATGTCTATTACAGCTTTGCATACATGTTTGGGGAGTAATCCTTTAATAGCCACAGATAAGATACGTTGCATGAGAACATGGTAGTCATGACTTTTCAACCCAATCAATTTTCTGTCTTTCACCTTAACGCAACGTGAAATGTTTAATGAATAACCGCTAGGAAGTCTCAATTTGTTAAGAAACTCACACAGTTTAATCTTATGTTCCTTTGATAGGGAAAAGAAAGCTGGTGGTAAGACCAGTTTTGTTCCTCTACGGACTGGATGCAAGCTCGTTCTTATGCCTAAGGCTTGTAAGTCGAGCTGAGCATTACGGTTGTCATTCGTTTTACCGGCAACACCCAATAACATCCAAATGAGGTTATAACACACGTTTTTCTCAATGTGCATCACATCCAAATTGTGAGGGAATAAGAGGTGCTTCTAATAAGATAATTGGTAGAATATGCTATTTTTTTTTCCAATTTCCAGTAGTTGAGTCTATTCCAACCTGAATGGGCGGTTGAGTCTTACCGAACATGACTGGACATCTGTAACATGTAACACTTCCTCCCCCCGATAGTCTTTGTGGGACCATCTGTAACTTTTGTTTCCCATCGAACGAACTTTTGTTTCTTCTCCATGGGTGATCAGTGGGGAGGAATTGTCTGTGTCCCATAAAAGAACATTTTCTCCCATTCTTCAATCGACAATAATGGGTGTCCATTTGACAGATAGGACATGCCAAATTACCGTAAGTAGCCCAACCGGACAAGTTCGCATTGACAGGAAGATCATTAATGGTCCAAAGTACGGCTACGCGCATTTGGAAGTTTTTTTTCTTGTCTGCATCATATGTGAGCACACCATTCGACCATAACTCATTTAGCTCTTCAATCAACGGTTGCAGACACACGTCTTTGTCATTTACTGGAGCCTTTGGTCCAGGAATCAACATTGATAGCACGTAGTTCGTATCTTTCAAACACACCTCGGGAGGCACATTGTATGGAATAAGAACAACTGGCCACATGCTATATGGGTGACTTTTATAACTGTACGGATCAAACCCATCCGTAGCTAATCCAAGCCTCACATTCCGTGGGTCTTCCCCAAATGCAGGTAGTACGCTGTCAAGTTTCTTCCAAGCGTCTGTATCAGCAGGATGACGTAGAATACCATCCTTTAATCGTCGTGTATGGTACCAGGTCATAGAGGAAGCAGTTTTGGGGGACATGAATAATCTTTACAACCTTGAATTTAGTGGAAAATATCGAAGTACTTTAACTGGTAGCTTCCCTATTTGTCGCTTCGATTGCTCTGGTATATCCAGTCCTCCAGTGTTGTGTCGAGGTTTAATCCATCTTGACTCCCCACACGTTGGACACACATCCAAATTGGCGTATTCGTTTCTAAATAGTATACAGTCATTTACACAAGCATGCATCTTTTGGTAGTCCAGCCCTAACCCTCCTATAAATTTATTTGCTTCGTAGTAGGACTTAGGGACTGTGTTCCCTTGTGGCAATACTTTACTTAGCATGCGAAGTAGCTCATCAACGAACTTGTTAGAAACCTTGTATAGTGCCTTGAGATGCAACAATTCAACTAAAAAATACATCTTGGTGTAGGAGACACAACCTGGATATAAGCTCTTTTCACAATCTTCTAATAGCTTATAAAATGTCCTAGCATCTGCATTTGGTTCGTCACTTTCATCCACCCTCATACCACCGAACCCATCATGCACCATATCCTCCATTTCCCCACGAGAGGGTGAATTCCTACCATTAGAGATCACATCTTTGAATTCCTCCCCATGATCCACCCATGTAGTGTAAGTTGGCAATATTCCCTATTTTTCAAGATGGAACTTAACAATAGTTCTTCCCAGTAAGAAAGCACCAACACAGTTATTGCAAGGATAGTAAATCTTACCACCCCAACTTGAACGAGAGTAGGCAAAGTCTAGAAACGAAGCGACCCCTTCCCTATATTCTCCACTTTGCCGAGGTTTGGTCATCCAACTCTTATCCATCGCACTTCTATTTCTGCAAAGAAATATCAACCTAATAAAAAGTTAGCTTGGGATTAAAAAGACAGGACATCAGTTTAGTTAATCAAATAACTTCTGAAACATGCAGTACAGGAAGTAGCAAAATCAGTTATTGACAGTTATCCAGACCATTTGTAACTATTCATATATTCATTTTCGTTTATGTGTGGATGGAACCAAACGGAATCAGAGAGCTGTCCGTTAGAACCATACGAGCTGCAGCTAGCTTAATTGCTAGTTAATTGGTTGTTATACGCAAGAGTAGAACTCCTTCGATCGAGTTGTCCAATTGGGACCGAACGAGCTGCCTAAGCTGTAGTGCACAGTTGTTATTCTCAATATTACAACTTCTTCAGGTGATTTGTCCGAAGGAACCGTTGGCTATATCACACAATTAAGCTCATGACAATTCAATTCGCAATTAGAAGAAGCCACATTCGACTGCTCATACCAGCCTACCTGAGGAGAAATGCTTGTCGCGGGATACTGCAGCAAACGACTTCATGATCGATCGGCAGCTGGGTTGCTTCCTGGAATGTCTGCTAGCAACCTATTTGCGTCCTGGGAGTCGATCTGCAAGGGAATCCGTTCTTGGATATGGTCGCTGATGGACCGACGAAGGCTCTGCTCTACACAGGGGAGTTTTGAACTGTACAGGATAAAACGGTCTGTTCTGTTATAATTGCGGGTATAGCGTTTAGCAACGGCAATATATATATTACCAATGAAGTTATGCCGATACTGTTTATCGATTTATTACATCAATTAATTTTGAAAGTAAACATGCTTTTTTGCAATACCAACATATTCCGTTACTGAATATCACTATTAACCTCGATTGAGTTTTTGACACATGGATTTGGTCGGCACAGACATATTGCGATGGAAAACGTCAATACTAAAAGATTATTTGTGCTACGACAAATGTGTTGAGACTAAAACTTGTCTACGGGGACGTATTAAAATGCCGTCACTTATACACCGTTTTACCAACACACTCCTTGTGTCAACAAATTAATTTCGTGGATGTTGATACAGATTCTTGTAATGCCCATTGTATATATGTCCCTTGGATGGTGGGAGCACCCACCCACAAATAGTATGGCATCAGAACAAATTTGTTGTGAAGTTGAAAAACACATGAGTTGCAGAACCAACTGGGAACATGCTAAAAGGAAATCGTGAATGACGTAGAGAAAATGAGATTGAACCACAATAATCACATAGCCTACTGAATTCGAAGGGGTTCATGCTAATAAGGAAACTCACATCGCAGAAATGTACACCGCCTACCTACCTATCTTTAGGATGCATCCACCTTTATCCCAAGTCGTTCCCACAATACAATCTAAAACACTCTGACCACAAAACACGTATCTCAATCACCCACAAACCCAGACACTCTCCCTGTTGACCCATCATCACTTAAACACAACCTCGTTGATGTCATTATCCAAAGCGATGTTTAGCCCCACCACATTAGATTATCATGTTCACTTATTTATAACCAGACACTTTCTTCCCAACCAAACAGATGCAGCACGGCCCATTGTACACTTTTGGTTACACCAATGTTGGATGAATGCCTTCGTTGGAGTTTGACTCATTACTAACGAAAAAAACGATGATTGTAGCATTTATGAGTATTATCTGTTCAAAAGGTAACTCCAAAATAAAGGAATAAGAGATGTATCCTTCCTGTACCTCAAAATAATAATTTGGAAGAGGGGTGATGTTGATGATGGAAGGAAGAGAATCAGAATATGTCTTGCAAACGAGATACAGAACTGCACTGGGTGAGCACATAAGGAGGGGGTTTGCAAAGATAAAGAGGGAGGATGATGAAGGTAGTCGAAAGAGATTGCTCGACCAAATAGTAGTAGAAGGTACAGATAGTGATCATGAAAGGATCGTAGGGTTTCGGTGGTTGCCCCAAAATAGTTACTAGGTCCATGAATCTACTGAGTTGGAGGGGATGAGATCTTGTTGCGCACAAGCGCCAACTTTGTTTCAAAACAAGAGAGAAGTTGTTCAGACACTACAGTCGGGCACTCTAGAGGTTAAGGCAAGTTAAGTGTAAGATATGGACTAGAGTCAAACCACCTCCACCCGCTATGTAGAACCCTTCATGCTCACCCTCATTAAACGTACAAGACAAATTATTAATGAAGTAAACTCGTCTACATCCATCAAGGCGATAACGTCGTGCTTTCCCTCACGAGAAAAAAATACACGAAAGTAGCAGGATTGACCTGAGTGCTCAAGGGAAAGAGAACACCGTGCTCATCCTTATCAAGAAAAATCCTAAGTGCCCAGGACCCTCCTCCACCCAAATGATGCTCGCCTAAACTCGATCCTACAGTCAAATTTGGCAGTTTCTGCCCACGATTCGCGATGAGATCTCATACATAAAGTCTTAACTAACTGCTAACGGATAGTGAAATACAAAACTATCCTAGTTATAAATACCCTGACATTCCTTTTTTGTTGTTGTTATTTAGATTTTAATTCAATACCAGAGAAATATACCCACTTAAGCATCATAAAGGGATCTAGAGGAACATATCCATTGTCCCCTTTACAGGTCAACGAGCTCCCGATCCGATCATCCAGCAAGTCTGCTTAGGCAAAATTGACACATGTCTCATCACTTCAGATTAAGTTTAAGCTCGTTCTAAGACTCTAGGTACTAGCACATGCCTCGTGTTCCACCAGCAACCACATGTGCTGCCAGTCAACCCCAACAATGATAGAGACAAAACCGCCCTCCTTCATGATGATTGCAATGATAGAGGCCTTCTTAAAACAGGTTATCCGCCAGGGTTCCCAAGGTCAAGGGATGTCTCATCTACCGCCACAACAACGAGCAAACCATTTATAAGTCGAACAAGGGGATACCTCCAACATTCACACTATTCATCCATTGTCGTTTATCCAGACTCCTATGAATCCCATGATCGATATCCACCGATTCAACATGTACAAACTTTCTCGATGAACACCACTCAAGGTACTTCCCAAAGCAAAAAACCCTTCACTCTTCACCCTCGAACGGTTGGACTTAATTAACAGAAAACTAAACACAGGAGTGATGAGCCATCATGACCACCCTATGTGACAGAACTTCACACTCGTTCACTAGTTTCCATCAAAATACTAAAGGATGTGATCGTTAAAGCTATCCTGGAGTAGAACAGAAGCGACTATCATGTTACTGACATTAACTAGAATGAGGCCTCACTGCAATGATGACCATATCACCATGTTGTTACTCTCAACTCTCCCAGGGAATGCGGCCTCATGATTTTATGGGTTGCACACGTCATTAACCGAGTCATGGACTAATCTATGGACCCATTTCTTAGAATGGTACATGCTGCGAAAAACAATTGTTGAGGAATGTAATCACTCTAGAAGAGGTAAAGCAACAGTCAGGCAAATCACTAGCCAACTTCAATAGGAGATTTAACAAGAATGTCAATGACATCCATTTGAAAAACATATGGAGAAATAATCTGTTCCTTTTACAGAGGTTTGAAGTTAACAAACAAAGTGTCTAGGAAGCAGCGAAACAACTATCATGTGGCAGAGATAGAAATCCTGGTGGAGCTCGTCATCCAAGCAAAAAACATTCATCGTCATAGAACGAGTCGACACTGAAATCAAGTGGGTACCAAACGATTCATACATTCAGCAAACATCCCTCAGGATGATAAAAAGAAACAAATAAAGAGAAGACCAAGGATAAGGGGAACATAAGTAAAGCAGAGTTCAAACATCTCTCAATTTCTTTACCCCTCTAAACAAAGAAATATCATCCATTTTGGTTGAGATAGAACTTGGCCCAACCTCCCCCATCAAATAAAAACAGGAAGCCTATGGGTCGAGACATCGAGAGATCGTGTTGATGTCACAAGGTAAAAGGTATAAAACCAATGGTTGGTGAATCCTAAAACGTGATATTGAAAGCTTAATCCAAAAGGGCCTGTTGAAGAAATTTGTAGCACACTGCGAAAGGAGTTACACACCCTCTCATAGCAGGATCTTGATGACCAAAACAATCTCAGCTCCTCTAAAATGTAAGCAGGGATCATCAATGGGATGGTCGAAGGTTTCGCAGTCAAAGGTAACATGAACGATGCTTGAGAAATACACCACCTAAGTGTCCACAACCGTATAGTCGGGGGAAGATACCACGATCCCAGGAGGACACGATCAACTCTTTGTCTGTCGAAGACATGGCTCACATGACAATACCCCATGACAACAGTTTAGTGATAACGACTGATGTTGACTAGTTTGACATGAAGAGAATTTTAGTAGATGGGGTAACTCAACGGACATCATTTTTTTAGAAGCATTCCAGAAAAAGGAAAAGACGAAGAAAATATTTAAAAGAATGGATTTCCCTCCAATCGGATCCATTGGGTTCATGAAATATCCTTTGAGAGTAATCAACCTCCACATCATCTTGAGCGAAGACCAAAAAACATCAAGGCAGGCATTCTATTCATTGTGTGAACTCCTAATCCACTTAAAACTCTAACATTGGACGAACAACAATTAAACCTAGATAACAAGATTGTCGCATCCACTATTTATCGAAAGATGAAATTCTTGATTCTTCACAGGATAGGTAAAGTCTGAGGCATCATATTTTCTCTAAGAAATGTAACGTGAACTATCTTCGTCAGAAGAAAATCAAGTATCATGTTGATGGTACTTTAGAACTATACAAAGTGTGATTAGTTGTAAAAAGATACACTCACGAAGCGGACATTTATTTTACTGACATCGATCGTTGCACAACATGTGGAGAACTAATTTGTGCTTCTAACAGAGGTTTGAAGTTAACAAATAAAGTGTCTAGGAATCTGCAGAACAACTATCATGTGGCAAAGCTAGAAATCTTGGAGGAACTTGTCATCCAAGTGAAAACGTTCATTAACCTAGAATGAGTCGACACTGAAATCAAGTGGGTACCAACCAATTCACATATTCATCAAACATCCCTTAGGAGGATAAAAAACAAATAAAGAAAACAGCAAGGAGAAGGGGAACAGGAGTAAAGCAGAGTTCGAACATCGTTCAACTTCTTTACCTCTCTAAACAAAAAAATATCAACCATTTTGGCCGTCAAGATAGAACCTGGCCCAACCTCCCTCACCAAAGAAAAACGGGAGTCCTCTAGGTCGAGACATCGAGAGTTAGTGTTGATGTCCCAACGTAAAAGAGTATAAAACCAATGATTGGCGAATCCTAAAACGTGATATTGAAAGCTTGATCGAAAAGGGTTTGTTGAAGAAATCTGTAGCACACCGCGAAAGGAGTTACATGCCTTCTCATAGAAGGATCTTGTTGACCTAAACAATCTCAATTTCTCTATAAATAAAGCAGGACCATCAATGTGATGGTCGAAAGTTTTGCATCCGGATGTGACATGAACAATGCTTGAGAAGTATACACCACCTAAGTGTCCACAACCGTATAGTTGGGGAGGAGACCACGATCCCAGGAGGGCATGATCATCTTTTTCTCTGTCGAAGACATTGTCCACATGGCAATGAAAGGATTTAGAGTTGATGAGGAGAAAATGAAGAACTTAATGCTTTAGAAATGGAGAACATTGTATTGATTTGAGATAAAATGAATACAAAGATTAGTAGTGCTTATATAGGAAAAACTAAGTAACTAACAAGTAATTCTCTAGACTAATCTAGACTAATGTAGACTAATCTAGACTAATCTTAGATTTATCTTGAACATACTAGACTAATGTACATACTACTCTAACATTCAGTAATGATCTTTGTTTTCCTTGATTTTTTTCCTCAAACTTTTGAAATTTGCTGAATTGGTCCCCCAAACTTCCAATGCTTATTTACTTGTACAAAAAGTCCCATATCCAATCCCGATCTAGTCCGCAACTGACTTGAGATCACACACCTTCCATCTTCAACTCGATCCTTCGAACCCAACACAAGCAATTGGGTAACCGCATACGAACGAACAACAAAGTCAACTAAACTAAAGCAATGCCGCCATGGTCATGTCTGTGGTGCCTTCTTGGTCATCCATCGTGATAACACCATTTTAGGCTAAATGAAACAAGAATAAAACCGTCTGATCGGCACTTGAACTTGCAGCCAAAGCTCAAAGTAATCTCACCAAAGATTTGCTTGTGCAAGCAACTGATTCACACACTAATCAATCTTGAATCAGTCATTTTAGCACCAAGTATTCAGCATTGTTGTAGAGGATCAGCAAATCATTCAGCATTGTACAGCATCATACAGCATAGGAATGGCTTCAATCAACATCACATAATTCAGCATAGCAATCAGAGCATCACATAATCTCAGCTTGAATTATCACAGCACAGGAATGTCTTCAATCAGCATCACATAATTCAGTATTATGCAGAATCTAGAATCAAGAGTAATCACACCAGTAATCAACAACATTATGTAGTAGAACCATTGTTCAGCAGATCCTCAGCAATATCATGGCTAAAACGAATAAGATTTTATCTTTGCAGCATATAATCTCTCGCAGCATCTCAGCACATCGGTGCTGAACTGACAGAACACCATACCATTTCAGCATCGCAGCTAATCCAGGAACAGAATTGCAAGAACAGACAGAACACTTACAACCGAATTCGATGTGGAGAATTAATGCTGAATTGGATCTGCAGCAGGAGGAACAGACTCGGTGAATAACAAAACTGAACTGGACCTGCAACATGCGAATGAAGAACAGAGCCGCAATTGAAGAACAGAGCCGCTTGAATCGGCCCAATCACCATAACAGATCAGTTGCAATCAGCTCAGACATAACAGATCAGTTGCAATCAGCTCAGCCATAACAGATGATTTAGGCGTAGCAATCCACAAATCAGCACAGCAGTTTAGAGTAGCAGAACAGAGCATCAAGTAGTTAGCATATCCTTAGTTACAGCAGCAGCAGAGATGATCCAATGGCAACATAGGTCAATTAAGAGCACAAGTATGCTCTTAATTGAATCAATATAGTATTGATAACAGCAAAGGATGAATCAGTAATGAATCAAACCAGTGAATCGATAATGAATCAGTGAATCAATGGCTAAATTGCTAACGATTTGGAGCTGCATCGTGAAGTGTTGAAGCAACGTGAATTGCTGATGCTTTGAAATTGTTGATGCTTTGGAATTGCTGATGCTTTGGAGTTGTACCGTGAACTGGAGCTGCAGAGAATCTTTGTGAGCTGGAAATCATGCAGCAGCAGTGCAGCCATCTTGAAGTGGAGTGAAGCAGCTACATCACAAGCATGAGGTGGATTTCAAGTGCTGAATCCGCAGCATGTTGGAATGATTTGAAGTGCTGAATCTGCAGGTTATTGTAGTGAATTCTGATCTGCTACGAACACAGAAATGATCGTAGATGCTGAAGATGCCGAGATCTGGTGATGATGATCTTGAATTTGAAAACTGAAGCGCGGCAAACGCGACTTGGTGAAGAACTGAGCAGGTTTGTGACAGATTTGTGACGAAAATTTGTAACGGAATCCAAATTCGATCCCAAACCGAACCACCTCTGATACCATGAAAGGATCTTGAGATGAAAGGAATTTACCGAAATGAGAAGATTGAAGAAGGATTTAGAGTTGATGAGGAGAAAATGAAGAACTTAATGCTTTAGAAATGGAGAACATTGTATTGATTTGAGATAAAATGAATACAAAGATTAGTAGTGCTTATATAGGGAAAACTAAGTAACTAACAAGTAATTCTCTAGACTAATCTAGACTAATCTAGACTAATCTAGACTAATCTTAGATTTATCTTGAACATACTAGACTAATGTACATACTACTCTAACAGGCAATACCCCATGACGATACATTAGTGATAACAACCGATGTTGACTGGTTCGACATGAAGAGAATACTAGTAGATGGGGGCAACTCAACGGACATCATGTTTTTAGAATCATTACACATAGAAGGAAAGACAAAGATTTTGTTTTAAAAAAGTTTGATTCATTGGGTGCATGACATGTCCTTTGTCAGTAATCAACCTCAACGTCATCATGGGCGAAGACCAAAAAATATCAAGGCATACGTTCTCTTTATCGTGTGAACTCCTAATCCATTTAAAATTCTAGCATTGGACAAACAAGAATTAAACCTAGCTAACAAGATTGCCGCATTCATTGTTTATCAAAAGATGAAATTCTTGATTCTTCACGGGATAGGTAAAGTTCAAGGCGATCAGATTTCCTCCAAGAAATACAACACGAACTATGTTCGTCAAAGAACAAAAAGTATCGTGTAAATGGTAATTTATAAGTATACAAAAGGTGATTGGTTGTAAAAA
Organism: Chamaenerion angustifolium; assembly: GCA_946814005.1. Taxonomy (NCBI): domain Eukaryota; kingdom Viridiplantae; phylum Streptophyta; class Magnoliopsida; order Myrtales; family Onagraceae; genus Chamaenerion; species Chamaenerion angustifolium. Next base: position 23,539,480 of record OX328272.1, read on the forward strand.
GATACACTTAAGAAGCAGCCATTGATTTTACTGAGACATTTTCCTAGGTAGGCAAAACAATGACAGTGTGTACCATTCTTTCCTGAGCTTCCTTTCATATCTGGAATACTATGTAAATGGACATTAATAATGCATTTCTTCAGGGCGATTTGGTTGAAGAAGTTTATATGGAAGTGCCAAATGGGTTCACCACTCCAGTCGAGCACTCACAAGGCATGTAAGCTCATTAAGTTGGAGCACAATTTCATGTTAAAGGACCTTGGTGCGCTATAATAATTCTTGGGTTTGGAAGTTTCAAGGTCTAGGAAATGAATCATTGTTAATCAACATAAATATGCATTATAATTAATTTCAAATGTTGGGTTAGCTATCGTAAAATAATCATTTACACCAGTGGAACAAAACATAAAACTAATGACGTCGGAGATTGATCAATAGTTCAGTTTGAATGCAAAAGATACAACTTTCTTCGATGTTGAATTATACAAAAGGATGATTAAGAGACTCCTTTATTTGACAAAGACTAAGTCTGACGTTACTTAAGGTACTTAACAGTCAATTCAGTTTGTGCATGAACCAAAATAGTCACAATATGAAGTGGCAATTTGGGTGATTCACTATGTAAGAGACAATCTGAGTCTGGGATTGCTCTTTCCTTCTACAAATAATATGGAACTCAATGTTTTTTCTAATTGTGATTGGGCTTGTTGTGTGTTTCCTAGATGATCGATCAATGCTTATTGTGTCAAGTTAGGTGGTGGTGTTATAACATGGAAGGTTAAACAAACATACAAGTCACAACATCGATATCTAAAGTTGAGGGTGAACATCGAAGCATAACCATGATTGTTTATTCGGTGATATGTATCAAAAGGCTTTTGGTTGGACTTGGTTGTAATATATTTTAATCAGTAAAGTTTTTTTGTGATAACATAGCAGAAGTACAAAGTGTGAAGAATCATATATGTTTCATAAGAGAACTAAACATGTTAAAATTAATTGTCATTTAATTTGTGAAACAAGATGGAGCTATTAGCATTTATCATGTTGCAAGTAAAGAGCACGCAACTTGATGATTTATTGAATAAGTCTCTTAAAAAACAATAACATTGTTATATTATTTCACAATATGGAATTAGGGATTTGTTTATAATAAAAGCTACAGTAGGTTACGAGAACAAGCAACTGGGAAGGCAATGGTTTCAAAAATAATAATTGATATAGGGATATGGGAATGTACGTGGACCTGTTAGGCTGTTACTAACTCGTGTTTCTAAGTGATGGCTAACATGCTTTGTTATAACACAGTATATGCCAACAACCACGGAGCTAGCGCTTAAAATGGCTTAAAATGGTTAGAGTATGGTGTGGTTATAAAAAATATCTTAATCATACCATAGTTTTGAACTACATATCATCACAAAAAGAAACTCGAATTTCAACGTCGGTAAACAATCATTGTTAAAGGCATAAATACTGTTGTTAACTTTTAACGACGACGAAATCTTCATGACGGTATCCCCCGTCGTTAAATGTTTATCCTACGACAATTTTCCATTGTGAAAGGCTTCCCGCTGTTAGAATGAGACTCACAACTTCTCTTTTACAACGGCATAAGGTTGTTGTTAAACAATGTTCAAAGACAACAACAGTATGTCGATGTTATAGATTACTCTTAGTGATGAAAACTGTATGTTGTTAAAGTAGTGTTTTAGTCATGAAGTTGCGTTCATGCCTTTGATAAGAAACAATTTCCATTAATTGTGTTGTAAACACTGTAAATTTGTTATAAAATGACACCTGTGTCAATTCCTATGATATTAACCGCCACGACTTTTGTAGTCAATTCCAGTAATTGTTATATGATATGAATTACATAATACATTTTAAAAATCATAATATATTATTTATCAAAGTATATATATACATCTTAATAAACATCCAAACTACAAACTTACAATAAATTTGAATGTAAATACATAGTTTCTAAATTAGATGAAGACCTAAAACTAATATGCTTTCATACTTGAGATGGTTGTGAATTCGGAATGCGAGAACTACGAACTTCAGTACTGTCTCTAGTTCACGATCCCCTACAAGAAAGGAAACACATTAAACACAATAACAAAATGACATAACGCAATAATCTCAAACATACTTCATAACATTAGACATCTTAACAGAATAGTTCAACCACTAAATAACGCAAGACAACTCATATGATACATATGATATGATAAAGATAATACATATGACCAGATAAATATAATACATTAATCACAATGCATTACACTATGAATCAGAGATTTCATTATTTGATGGTATGTTACATGCATATGAAATGCCAAAAGATTTTGCATTTGAAGTTCCAAATTTCAGTGACTGCCAAAAGCTCTGAGTCTCTATATCTTTTAAGATCAGTTTATTTATCAAATAAGAAAGGCAATATGAAGTACAAAAATGTTCTGTCAGCACCTATTCAAATTACACGTACAACTAATTTCCATTTTGTGGGAAAGTTAAGTTTTGCATGATAAACTTCATTTGATGTTGGGTACCACATCTAAATGACAACATAGAAGTAAGATACCAATAATGCATTACAAAACTAGAAAGGCGCAAAAGAATAACATGCAATAAATATTTTTGGAAACCACACCTTATAGACACAAAATATTTGCCTAAGATCACAAATACTTAACAATTTAAGAAATCAAGACTGTAAATATAACATTACCATCCAGCATGCAAAGAAGACATCTCAAATTGTTCTTGGTCTGCTCGATTTCAATTTGTTGAATCTTTCAACCGATAACAATGGTGGAGTAACTGGAGTCATGTTGTAACATACAACAATAAGAGATCTCAGATTCAATTAACAACAAATCACAATATGTCATGTTGTAACAAACAACTGATAATAATTAACAAACACGATTTGCTGTTTTACGCTTCAATTTTTTTCACAAGGCACGAATATAAAAGAGCCCAGAGAAACAGAATTGTCACATGTGAGATGTCGAAGATCAGACCGACGTTCTGGACTATGGAGGACGCAGGAGCAGGATTTGGAACTGGAATAATGGACAGCATGAAGGATCTTCTCTTCGACTCACGACAGAGTTGGAGTGAACTTGAAGACTATTACAGAGACTTCCCGTCGGCCACAATCTCATCGGGGTCGCGTGGAGTCTTATCGAGCATCACATATACAGTAACGATTGACAGGGGAGGCTATTCTTTCTCTGGTGTGTTGGATTCTGAAGTCACAACTTTGTTCTCTGGGATCTTGTGATGGGCGCTCCATGGAATTGCAAGGAAGGAAATTCTGGGGTGTTCCATTTGTTTCCCTTTTGATGCCTAAGTTAGTCAGAGGTAGGAAGGAAATTCTGGGGTGTTCCCTTTGTTTCCCCTTCGATGCCTAAGTTAGTCAGAGGTGGTGTTTTGTAGAGAGTATATGAAAGGTAAAAATGTATGTTGTCACATTAGTTCTTTAGTGAGGATGGGTGAGGGCATTTATAACCCTCACCCCTAACCTTATTTGAGTTAATTCCCACCACGGTTGTCCTAGGTGGCGCATGGTTAATTGATTGAGGTTATCTCGAATCATGTGCTACCTAGTGTCATATGCATAGTGGCCTTGTGCCCTATGCCTCTGTTTCACGCCTGGCGCTTTAGTGCCCCATTCCTTCATGTTGGACCTTGAATCTCGTGTTGCCGGGAAGGAATCTAGGGGTGATTGTTTCCCCATAGCGACCCCTTATGATCTTGGCGCACCCCTTCACAGTGGCCTCCGAGAGCTCTAGCCCTAAGCGGCATAGCAGCAAAGGTATGTCCTCTATAATGGCGCGCCCATAATGGATGGGCCTTCACTCTTGGACCTGACACCCAAGTATCGGGGCCCAAAGGCCAGAATCCATCATTTTCCCCTAAAGCCCAATATAAGCGTCACTCATATTGGGTTTGATTGGTACTATTGGCCGATGGTTTTGGCGTTCTTCTGATTATTAGCGAGTCTGGCCTGCTGTTTAGTGCTACATTGGAGAGTCACGTTTGGCGCGCCTATTGTTGGTAGTAAGGCGGAAAAAGGTGAAGACTCAAATTTGAATTTCAAACAGAAGAGGAAAAAAGGGTGAAGAGTCGTCTGAACCGTTAGAAACCTTTGGCTTCCCGTGGACGTTTTAGCCAATCATAGGCTCCTAGGGGTAGTCAAACCGTTCATCTCCCTTAGTGAGCTCCTCTATAAATTGGCCCTTCCTCCTTTATTATTCCACTTTTGCTTCTCCGTTAGTTTCTCTCTCTAAAATTTGTTATGCGTTCTCTCAAGAATTTCGGCATCTCTTTCGTTCTTCTTCCGATCGCCCTTGATTCTCCGGTCGCCCAAAATAGCTTGTTGAACCCCTTTCGAGTCCAGCCTCTATCCCCGACGTGAAAGACTTCTCACTTCAATGGTGAATGATTCGCCAAGAGGTGAGGCTAATGTTTTCTTTCCCCTGGTTTTAGCGACCCTAATCCCAATATCATCTCTAGGTCTATCTTCAATAGAGTTGTAGACGAAGCGTGTATGGGCGACGCTTTTTGCCCATGCTTTCCCATCCCGGATAAACGCGATCCTGAAAACGCTCATCAATATTTCTAAGCCAAGTCAGGGTGAGGAAACTATCTATCACCTACAAATAGATGCGGGGTTGAGGTTTTCAGACGCCTTTGAGAAGATGGGCAAGTCCAAACGCGACCTGAAGAGGGTCGACTTTCCGCTGATCGGGTTTGCGGGAAGAACAACTTATCCACTGGGGGCTATAACCATGCCAGTAATTTTTGGCGAGGGATGGAAGAGCATCAAGGTGTCGGTCACTTTCCTGGTGGTCGATTCACCTACATCCTACAATGCCTTCATAGGGAGGACCACGATCAACCCAAAAAATATTGTGGCCTCCACTGTCCACCAGAAGATGAAGTTCCCTACTCCTAACGGGATTGGAGAGGTGCTCGGAGATCAGCCTTCCTCACGGCAATGCTATGTGAACTGTTTACGCAGGAAGAACCAAAGGGAGGCGCTCGCCATCGAAACAGAGGACGACCCCCGCGAGGACTTGGCTCGGCCAGCACCCATGGAGGAATTGGAAGAGGTCGAGATCGATGGTCCATACAAAAAGGTGCGCATTGGGACTACCTTGAAAGAGGATCAGGAGGAGGACATGACCGCCCTCCTCAAGGAATTTAAAGAGCTCTTCGCCTGGCAGCCGAGCAACATGCCAGGAATCAGCACAGATATCATCTCCCACGAGCTCAGGATAGACCCCTCCATCAAGCCGATCGCCCAAAAGAGAAGATCATTCGGGACGGATAAGCGTTTGGCGATCAGGCAGGAAGTCAACAGGTTGATTGAAGCTGACTTCATCAGAGAGGTAAGATTCCAGAGCTGGGTCGCCAACCCAATTTTGGTCAGGAAATCAAACGGCAAGTGGAGGATGTGCGTCGACTTCCGCGACTTGAACAAGGCTTGCCCCAAGGATTCATATCCCCTTCCGAGGATTGATCAGCTGGTCAATGCTACCTCGGGTCATGAGATGCTGAGCTTCATGGACGCCTACTCAGGCTACAACCAGATCAGAATGCATCCCGACGATGAGGCTCACACCGCTTTTTATGCTGATGGGGACATTCTGTGCTACAAGGTGATGCCCTTTGGCCTTATTAATGCTGGGGCAACTTATCAACGGATGGTGAACCGACTGTTCCAGGACATGCTGGGAAGGAACATGGAGGCCTACGTGGATGATATGCTCGTCAAAACCATTAAGGGCAATCCTCACACGGCGGACCTCCACGAAGCTTTTGAATGCATGAGAAGACACAGTGTTCGCCTGAATCCTGCCAAATGCGCCTTCGGGGTCAAGTCCGGTAAATTTCTGGGTTTTATGGTCAGTGAAAGAGGAATCGAAGCAAACCCAGAAAAGCTAAAGGCCATAGAGGAAATGAAGTCGCCAACCTGCCACAAGGAAGTCCAGTGCCTGAATGAACGCCTAGCTGCTCTCAACCGCTTCCTCTCTAAAGCGAGCGACAGGTCCCTCCCATTCTTCAAAACCTTGAGGGCCAACCGCAAGTTCGAGTGGACGCCAGATTGCGAGGAAGCGTTCCAGTCCTTGAAAAGGCATATCCAAACACTCCCAGCTCTGGCAAAGCCCATTACAGGCGAGCAGCTTTTCCTTTATCTAGGCATTAGCGATGTGGCAGCTAGTGCTGTCTTAATAAGGGAGGAAAATAATGTTCAGAGTCAAGTGTATTTCATTAGCAAATTGTTCAACTCAGCAGAAATAAAATATGTCCAGATTGAGAAGTATCTCTATGCCTTAGTTATTGCTGCTCAGAAACTAAGACCTTACTTTCATGCGCACGACATCACGATCCTCACCAATCACCCTCTCAAAAACTTCCTGATGAAGCCAGATTCTTCAAGAAGAATGGTCAAGTGGGCGATCGAGCTCAGCGAGTTCAAGATCAAATTTACGCCAAAAACGGCCATCAAAGGTCAAGCACTAGCTGATTTTATAGTGGAAAGCACGAGTAACGGTCAAACAGAAGTAGAAAACAGGCCAAGTCAGTCAGCAGACGACAATCAAATCTGGGAACTCTATACAGATGGGTCTTCATCAAAGGAAGGCTCGGGGCAGGTTTAATTCTTATTCCTCCTGAGGGCGAGCCTCTGAAGTACGCGATCGCCTTGACATTTCCGGCGACCAATAATGAAGCAGAATATGAGGCTCTTATCACTGGACTCAGACTAGCAAAATGAATGGGTATAACTGCGCTTAAGCTAAAAAGTGACTCAGAACTTATTGTCAATCAGGTTAATGGCGCCTACGAGGCAAGGGGAGAAAAGATGAAGAAATATCTCAGCATTGCCAAAAAGCTGGTCGCGGAAATCCCAAATTTCGCGATTGAGTCTATTCCTCGCCAAGAAAACCAGATGGCAGATTCTTTGAGTAAACTGGCCTTCGGAGGGGCGACAGTCCAGGATGTACAATTTCTGGAGAAAGCTCTATGTTCAGTCCTGGAAAGCAGAGCAGAGGTCTTCAACATCCAAGGACAGGTCACATGGATGACCCCGTTCCAGTGTTATTTAAAAGAAGGAATCCTCCCGGAGGACGAAGGCGAATCCACGAGGATTAGAAGACTCGCAGCCAGTTATCTAATCATCGATGGAGAACTCTACAGAAGAGGCTATTCGACGCCTTACTTGAGGTGTGTTGCTCATCCTGAAACAGAAAAGGTTTTTCGAGAAGCTCACGAAGGGGCAGCAGCATGTCATGAAGGTGGTCGATCACTAACCAGGAAAATATTCAGATTGGGATATTACTGGCCTACCTTGGGAAAAGATGCAGCCGAGTTAACACAAAAGTGTGAGATCTGCCAGCAGTTTGCACCACGATCGGGTCGACCATCGACACTATTATCCCCAATGGCGGGTGCCTGGCCTTTCGCTCAATGGAGAATCGATATATTGGGTCCTTTTCCCATTAGCACTGGTCAGCGTACTCACATTGTAGTGGCAATCGACTACTTCACTAAGTGGGTAGAGGCGAAAGCTCTAGCTTCGACAACAGAATTCCAGGTCATCAGGTTCCTGCAGGTCAACATATTCTCCAGGTTTGGCATTCCTAAGATACTCATCAGTGATAATGGTCCGCAATTTGTTGGAAAGGAGCTGAAATGGCTCTGTGAAGAATATCATGTGGACCATCGTTTCAGCTCAGTACATCATCCTCAAACGAATGGACAAGCTGAAGCAGCCAACAAGGTTGTCTTAGCAGGACTCAAGAAAAGGGTTCGAGCATCCAAAGGGAACTGGGCAGATGAACTGGAAAACGTATTATGGGTAATCACAACGACGCCTAAGGCGGCCACAGGAGAAACGCCTTTCTGTTTAGTATACGGATCAGAAGCAGTAGCGCCAGCCGAATTAGCAGTGCCTACCCATAGAGTCTTACACTTTAACGCGGAGGCAAATGAGATCGAGCGCAGAACTGACCTCGACTTAGAAGAGGAAAAGAGATGGCTCTCGGAAAAGACACGGGCAAAGATGCGCTTGGCGACCGCTCGGTATTTCAACAGAAAAGTCAGCGCTCGCCAATTTTTCGTGGGGGAGATGGTTATGAGAAGGAATGAATTCACAAGGCTGGACAGTAAAAATAAACTTTCAGCCAAATGGGAAGGACCGTACAAAGTAGTAGAGATCGCCGCACTAGGATCCTACTATTTGGAAACCACCGAAGGCGAGAGGTTACCCCGTCCATTTAATTCTGAGCATTTAAGAAGATTTTATACATAGCTTGTAATCAAACTGTTATGTCAATAAAAGAAAGCCATTCCTTCATAAAGCGTGTCCACTCGAAGCAAGTCGAAGCCAAAAGCCCTAGAAACAAAGCTAGGCCAAAAAAGCCTTAGCAACAAAGCTAGGCCAAAAAAGCCCTGACGCCAAAGTCAGGCCAAAAAGCCCTGACGCCAAAGTCAGGCCAAAAGCCCTATCACCAAAGATAGGCAAAAAGCCCTAACAACAAAGTTGGGCCAAAAAGCCCTAACAACAAAGTTAGACCAAAAGCCCTAGCAACAAAGTTAGGCCAAAAAAGCCCTAGTAACAAGGCTAGGCCAAAAGCCCTGACGCCAAAGTCAGGCCAAAAGACCTAGCAATAAAGTTAGGCAAAACAAAAAAGCTCTGACGCCAAAGTCAGGCCAAAAGACCTAGCAAAACGTTAGGCAAAATAAAAGCCTTGATGCCAAAATCAGACCAAAGAAATTTTAGGCGATCACTATGGATGAGAAAGCCTAAAAATTTACAAATTCCCTGTTATTATGCCAACACCTCAAAGATTTAAACTTCAAAGAAGGTAATATCTCTTTGAACTTAGAAGTTTATGCTTTTAAGTGTCAGAAGTATTATCCTTAGAAAGTTCGACTTATGCTTGGTCTAAGGCTTTAAGGGTCGACGACATTACAAAGCAAGAAAAAGTGGAGAGTAATTATGATTAAGACATTGGATGAATAGCCAAACATGTTCAAAAATGCTCATGAATACAAAAGGCATTCAATATAAAAACCCAAGTCTTAAGAAAGTAATTACAAACCAAAACGAAAATTACAAAGACAGCTATCTACAAAAGATAAAAATAAATACGGTAGCCAAAGAGTCGGAGGCTTCAAGCTTTGGGATCCTCGGGGGCAAGGGTGCTCTGCTCGCCTTCGGGGGCAGGAGTACTGGGCTCGCCTCCAGGAGCAGCCCCTTCCGCAACAGCGGTCCGAGAAGGGCGACTCCGCAAGAAGCTCTTCAAGGATGCAACTTCCCCAAGGGGAAAGTTGGGGTCGACCGCCTGGACCTCTTCCACCAGGTCTTGAAGAAAATCGGCAATCGCCGACTTCATCACCTTCAAGGCCTGGTCCTCAAAGTCTTCGGAGGCCTTGAACTCCTCAACCACGGCTTGGAGTGAAAGAACCGCCTTCAGCTGATCAGCCAGACGGTTCTTCTCCTCCTCCAGGGCGATCCCCCTGGCTTCAGCAGCATCCCTCTGGGCGTCAGCAGCGGCCCTTTGCGCCTCAGCGGCGACCCGAAGGGCGTCCGACTCGGCCAGCTGAGCGCGAACCTCCTTCAACTCAGCCTCTAGGCGAGCCCGGACCGCTTCTCCTTCATCAAGGCACCGATGAAGGGCTTCAATATCCTGAAGGGCAGCCGCCACATCAGCCTCCCTCCGCTTGATATCAGCAAGGAGGCGCTGCTCCTTGCTGAAATACTCTGACCGGGCATTGTCTACCAAGGCGATCGTCGCGTTAGCAGTCGTCTTGATAGCCTCCAGCTGCCCAGGGGAGATCCCCGTGCTCCGGTATTTCTCCAGCTCGACAAGCAGGTTTGAATGCTTGCTGGCGAGCTCGCCGAAGACATGGCCGATCATCACCTCTTCCCAAACGAGCTGACAACAAAAGAAAAATGAGAATTGTCAGGACACGAACAAAAGGGAACGACTATGGAAAAAGGAAAAGCAACGAGGCCTTACCAGAGCGACTCGTTTGTAGTGAGACCGAAGGAACCCCTCGATCTGAGGAAGCTCCGTGGGGACGGACGAACGGTCCTTGGGGGGAATTATCCCATCAAGGAGCCGCATGCACAAGTTCGGGCTACCCCGGAGGCTTTTCTAGGTAGGGCACCCCTTCTTCGAAAGGTCCCCACAAGGGAACCAAGCACCCCGAGAGTTCGCAGCCTTGAGCGGCTGAAACAAGCTCGCCATGGAGCAATACTCCTCCCCAGGAACCCTTGAGGAGCTGGGGGCATCGGAACCCTTCTTATGGGTCCCAGACTCCTTCGGGGGGACAGCGGACGCCGTAGGATGTGGGGGCGCCAAAGATAAAACCTTCCCCTGGCCAGCCGCAGGGCCCTGAGGGGAAGGAGGGATGACCGCCGAAGCAGGAGCCTTCCCTTTTCCAGTGAAAGGACCCTCAGGAGGAGGAGGATGTTGTTCAATAGCCGGCTGATCCTCACTCCTGACCTTCTTGGCAGGTGGAGGAGAAGGGTCTTGGACCACGTCAACCGTGGACTCTTCTGCAAAACAAAAAGAATAAAGTCTCGTCAAACAAATGCAGGAACTTTAGAAACAAGGCGGAATATGGAAATAATGCAATGTGAAACAACATACCTCGCTAGCAAGGGCCAGCAGGGGCCGAAGGAAGGGCCTCCTCTGGTTTCCTCTTAGACGATCGCCTAGAGTGGGGAGGAGGAGAGCTCAGCAGCACCTAGTCGGGGGACAACCCCGCCGATTCCTGGTAATCAAAGAGACCTATCAGTTTTCGGCTCTTGCTTACGACATTGCCTACAAGTGATAAAACAAGATAACAGTTAGAGAATTACCCAATCATCAAAGATTGGCGTCGCTTGATGAATGCCCGCCATCTCAAGGGCATTCTCAGTAGTCTCCGCCACTGAGCGGATGGACTTGAACTGGGATGACCGATGCAGCCGGTACAGGTCGTCGATGGCATTCTGGTCACTCCCTGACAATTCTTCAAAGGAGGGAGGAAAATCCTTGTCCGGAGCAAACAATTTCCAGGGTACACCCCCCTTGTACAAGAAGTAAAACTTCTTGTAGTTGGAGTTAGTGGCCCGGAAATCATCGACCAGGCGGACATGGACGTTCCAAACCCATCCCTGAGGGCCTCCCCACTCTGAAAACTTCGGCCAGCGGGATTGGAAGTGGTGGAGGTGGTTTGCCCCTGCGGCCAGTCAGAAGAAACACCGGAATAAGGCCAGTGAATACACCCATTCCTGGCGTATGCACAGGAACTTGAAACCGACCCACATCCTGAGGGCATTCGGAACAAGCTGCGTGAGGTGAATCCCGTAAAACTGACACAAGGTCTGGAAATCCTCACAGAGAGGAAAACGCAACCCAGCATCGATCTGGGCCGCATAAATGTAAACCTCTCCGTCATGAGGAAAATGCAGACCTAAGCCAGGATACCTAGGAGAATCCTCCACGCTGAATCCACCGAGCGCCACCACGGTCTTAAAGTAAGCCGGCTTCAATTCATTAGGCTTGACGTCTACTCGAACATATTCAAATATTGTAATGATAAACATAAAAAGCAAAGAACAGCAGGGGATATCACCAAAACAGAGCATTGAAAGAACAGGGATTTACCTTTCGGAGAAAAGATGGGCGTTTGAAGCACAGGCCCATCTACCACCACTGGGGTGGCCGCAGACCTCCCCACGTCAGGCTGTTTCCCCGCTGAGGAGGGCACAGCTTCATCCCTAATGGTCAAGGGAACACTGGCATTCGGAGGGGCGCTGGCTTTGTTAGCACCCTTGATGGCCATATGTTTGACTCTCTGACTTCTAGGGGCCATGGAAATGGTCGAAAGGAGAACTGAAGAGGATTGAAAGAGAAAGAATAAGGATTCGCAAAGAGGCTCTGGAAACTTGGAGGAGTGAATAAGCGTAAAGAACAAAACAGAGAAACTGATGTTTCTTATATAAGCCCAAAAAGGAGTAACCGCCACGGACGAATCGAAGCGACACAGAGAATAATTGCACCTTTTTGGAAAAAACCGAAGCAATGTCAGAATTCCAAGAGACACCTAGGGGAGACAAACGGTTGGCTGGTGCAGACAGCTGTCAGACTACCCTAGGTTTGCGGAAAAGTAAATGTCAGGCGTGCCTCAAGTGACCGTTTGATTTCTGGACAACTGTGCAGTTATTAAATGCTAACAAGTCCACTAAGGAGACAAGAGGGTCGCCAGCGCACTAGTAAGCGCTATCAGAAGTACCCCGGGCAGGTAGTGATCGCCTAGCCAAGAAAGATAGACTTTCATAAACCTAGATTACCTCGAGTGATCGCCAAAGGGGAATAAAAGGAAGGATATCTTTTCAGTTTTGAACGAAGAAAAAAACTGCTCGCCAAACAGGCTCAAAATGCCTCAAAGGTCATGAACCAGTACAAGAAACGAAGAAAACCGAATCTGAGACGTCACTATCTAAAACCCTACCAGGAAATAAAGCTCGACTGAAAAGACATCAATCAAGCCTCGGGGGCAAATGTTGGATATCGATAGTGACAGCCCAGTAAGGAAAAAGGCCTCGAAGGCCCAATAACTATAGAGGGGGTAAACCCATAACATTCGAACCGGACCGGCCTCCAAAGAATGGCCCAGAACCGAGCCCAAAGCCTCTGAGGACACCATGAGTGCTCGCCATTCTTTACCAGGCCGTGACCTCTTACTGCTCGCCATGAGAGTGCTCGCCCCGAAGAGAGCCCTGCCTCTCTCCTCTGGTCCCACTAAACCGTTAATAACAGAATGGCCATGATATCCCGCGTATCTCGGTCACATATTCACGAAAGATTAGATTTGGTAACTGCAATATCTCGCAATAACTGCCATATCCCACGATCCGAATCTTCAGCAACTCAATATACACTAAGATATTCAGTTGCCTTTATACGGTTCTATCTCTCTTACCCTATAAATACCCTTGCTTTACATACGTTCTTTACGTTTTGAGTTTTATACACAGATATACTCATTTAAGCATCGGAGAGGGACCCAGAGACACCCCCTCTGTTGCGCTCCCCTACCTGCAGGTTCACCGGAGTTGGAGCAGAAGCGTCTTCCCAACCTTGTCTGGATCAGCGTCCAGGATTTCACGATCCAACAAGCATCGCGCCATTAAAGTGGAACAGCGCGCCGATAAGGCGGAGCAACAGGTCGCGCTTATTAAGGAGGAGTTTCCCCAACGCCTTTCTGAAGCGGTTGAGGAGTTCAAAGGTAGCGCGCGTTCAATAGAGAAGCGCTATGGGGTAAGGAATCCTTGGTTAATGCCTTTGTCGATATTCACAAGGATATCCTACAAGTTGACGCTGCATTTCCTTTAACGGCGCTCCCCTCCTTTGCCAAGTTTCTAAACTATGAGGCTAGGGTGAAGGCATCCAAGAAGGCAGCCGAAGAGGAGGATGACTTCTAGGATGAGGAAGAATCTCATGAGCTTACTCCTCTTCGCCGTTCCAAGAGCGCACCTTTACCCGCTCCTGAGGTTGTTCCGCATATGGACACAGCAGACCTGCCTCCTTTGCATGAAGCTGATGCGCCATTCTAGCCTGCTCCTTCCACTAAAGATCCTCCCACTGACGAAGTCCCTGATGCTTAGTTTTTTGTAGTCTTTATACGTTCTCTTTTATTTTGATAAGTCCTCCTTAGCGAGGCATGTTTGTAATGACAACGGCGTTTGTTATGTAGTTTTCATTATTATTTCTATTTTACGTTTTGAACAAGTGTTTTACCACGCTTGTAGACATCCAAACGCCTTAGTATTTAGATCGCTTTTGCCTTAGTATTTCCATCATCTTGGAACGCCTTTAATATTCTGATTGCTATTATGAATCAACGTATTTGCATGAAACTCATCCATCTTCTCAAATTTGGCTAAGTACCAATTGTTTGGTAATGTAGCGACGCCTAATGGTAGAATTTTATTACTCGTCACCAATTTGCATGAGTACCAATATGTTTGGTAATATAGCGACGCCTGGTAATAGAACTTTATTAATCGTCACAAATTTAACTAAGTACCAGTTGTTTCGTAATATAGCGACGCCTGGTAATAGAACTTTATTAATCATCACAAATTTGACTAAGTACTAGTTTTTGGGTAATATTGCGACGCCTAAGAGTAGAACTTTTTCAAATGCTCCGCATTGAAGGTATTCTTCAAAGTCTTTCCTTATTCGTCTTCTAATATGTAAGCGTTTTGATGAGGAATGGCGACAATCTTGTACTGTCCTTCCCATTTTGGTGATAGCTTGTTGACTTTGTCTTGATGGGCAAATTTGTTCTTTCTCCATACCCTCTCCCCCACAAAACATTGGCGAGCGGAGACTCGTCTATTGTAATATCGTTCTGTAGCGAGGCGCATTCTTCCTTGGAGTTGTTCAGATGCACATATCTTCTTGTACACCAGGGATAATTCCAAGCGAATTTTGTCCTCATTTGTCATCTCATTAAAGTGCTTTACTCTATGCGGAGCGACCACTATTTCTATTGGCGCGACTATGTCTCCCCTGTAGCTAGTTTGGGTGTTGTTTGAAGCGCCCAAAGGACATTTTCCAGCTCTTTGGACCATTTCCCTTGTAGAATGTCTAGCCTATTTTTCAATCCGTTGAGAACCGTTTTGTTGGCTGCCTCCACCTGCCCATTCGACTGCGCATGTCTTCCTGAGGCGTTCCGGTGCTCTATTTTCAACTCTTGACAAAACCATTTCAACACTTTTCCAGCGAATTGAGGGTCATTATCTCTCACCAGTACATTTGGAATCGCGTATCTAGAAACGATTCCAGATTTTAGGAACTTGATCACTTGAAACTCTGTAGTGGACGCTAATGCCTTCACCTCGATCCATTTAGAGAAGTGGTCAATTGCTAATATGACGTAGGTGCGCTGTTTAGACTTAGGAAGTGGTCTGACCAAGTCGATTCCCCAGTGCGCGAAAGGCCAAGCGGCGCTAACTGAGGTTAGGTCTGCAAGGTAGCGCGTTATGTTTGGACTGTATTTTTTACATGATTCACATTTCTGCACCAGCTCCTTCGCCTCTTTGTTCATGGTGGGCCAATAATACCATTGGTTGAGGATCTTTCGGACAATAGACCGCACCCCTTCATGGCAAGCAGCGTATCGTTCATGAACTTATCTAAGTATCGTCGTTGTCTCTGGTTAAAGGCGTGGAGAATCCGTTCTTGTATAATGTCCCTCTGATGATCTAATAACGTGGGGCAAGCCTCAATATTCATCTGGATTCAACCTCTTCCTCCGGTAGCTCGCCGATTTCCAAATATATCCTGAGGGGGGTCGCCCAATCCACCACTTTTTCAATGTTAGCACAAAATTGAGTCGACCCTCTGTTTATACTTTCCACGAAGTGCACCTGAAGAGGCTTCACCTGCCATGCATATTTACTTAACGCATCAGCTTGCTTGTTCGACTCCCTCAGTATGGCTTATATTTGGAAGCTTTTGAATCTCTCTACTAATTAGTGCACTTCCTTCAGGTATATCTTCATTTGCTTGTCTTTTGTAATGTATTCGCCTCTGACTTGGTGTACCACCAGTTGTGAATCACATTAAACGTTGAGATGAGCGATGCCCAATCCTTTGGTTAGTCTGAGGCGAGTAATCAACGCTTCATATTCTGCTTCGTTGGTGGTGGCCTTGAAGGTGAGTATCAATGCATCGCAAAGGATCGTTGCCATCCGGGGGTGTTAGTACCAATCTTGCCCCCGAGCCATCGACTGAAGAGAATCCGTCCATATAGAGCATCCAAGTTTTCTTTACTTCCTCAAGCTCTTGTGGTCGCGCTTCGGTTGGACATGTAGATTCCACAATAACATCAGCCAGTGTCTGTCCTTTTATAGCTGTTCTAGGTCCGAACTTGATCCAAAATTCACTTAGTTCAATCTCCCATTTATTCATTCTTCCTGAAACGTCTAGTTTTTTAAAGAAGTGTTTTAAAGGTTGATTTGTTAGAACAATGATTTCATACTCATGAAAGTAGGGGCGAAGCTTTCTAGGCGAAACTACCATCACATAGAGGTACTTCTCAACTTGAAAAGATAATTTAATTCAGTCTTTGCAAGAACCTTGGAAATATAATACATAGGCACTTGTTCCTTGGCTATCTCATTGACTAATACAAAGCTTACAGCCGCTGGGATGATGCCTAAGTACAAGAAAAGTGTGTCGCATTTTCTAGGTTTAGCGAGTGGATGGAGCGCCTTAAGATGAGTCTTGAAGTCCTACAACGCCTGCTCACATTCTACGGTTCATTCGAACTTCTTGTTTGCCCTCAGGACCTGGAAGAAATTAAGGGATTTGTCTCCCACCTTTGCTAAAACGCGGTTTAGCGCTGCCAATCTCACGTTCAAGCATTGGACCTCCTTCTGTAGGTAGGGCTCCTCATCTTCTCGATCGCCTCTAACTTCTCCAGATTCACCTAAATTCTTCTATGGCTCACCATGTAGCCTAAGAACGTTCCCCGAATGCACACCAAAAGCGCATTTGGTCGGGTTAAGGCGTACTTGATGGTGACGCATACGCTCGAATGTTCTCCTCAGGCCCTCCACGTGATCAACACCCTTGACAGATTTGACAAGCATATCGTCGACATACACCTCCATGGTGTCCTCTATCATTCCTGCAAAAAGACTGTTCAACATCCTCTGGTAGATCGCTCCGGCATTAATCAGACTGAAAGGCATCACCGTGTAATAGTAGACGTCGTTATATGCGTAGAAAGTTGTGTGCTGGGTGCCGCCCTCGACCATTTGAATTTTGTTGTACCCTGAGTAAGGGTCCTTAAAACTGAGTATCTCATGGCCCGACGTGGCGTCTACTAGCTGATCAATCTTTGGCAATGGATAACAATCCTTGGGACACGCCTTGTTGAGGTCCTTTAAATGGCAAATGCGCCGTTTCCCATTGTTTTTCTTTACCAAGACTAGGTTCGCCACCCACGTCTGGAACCTGATCTCTTTCACGAAGTTGGCATCTACCAACTTTCCTACCTTCTTCCTTATAGCGATCACCTTTTCTTCTCCCACGGCGCGTCACTTTTGAGCGATTGGCCTGATATTGGGGTCAATGTTTAGTTCGTGAGTGATAATGTCCTTGCTGATGCTCGATATATCACTAGGCTTCCACGTAAATAGCTTCTTGAACTCTACCAAGAGCATGGACAACGCCTTGGCCTCCTCTGCTGGGACCGACGCTCCTATATGTACTTCTTTTCATGGTCCTTCCACCTCTACCTTTCTTAAGCCATCCACGGGATGTGGGCGACTCTTCTCTTCCTGAGGGTTTTCTTCTGTTTGGATCGCCAGAGTCTCCTTTCCCTTGCCTTTTAACATGTGGAGTTGACGTAGCAACTGCGAGACGCCAGTTTATCTCCCTTTACTAGTCCAACTTCATGAGGCATTGGAAACTTCAGCAATTGGTGGTAGGTGGAGCGGACCATCTTGTGGGGATTCAAGGTCGAATGCCCTAAAATGGCGTTGTATGATGCGGGAGCATCTACCACGATGAAGGTGATTTCCATTCTCAATGACTTCCAACCCTCGCCTATCTCGACTGGCAGGGTGACGGCTCTCACTGGATATGTGGTGAGCCAGGCGAATCCCATCAGTGTAAAATTGACCTTCCTCAAATCCTTTTCCTTTATCCCCATCCTCTTGTAGGTTTTCAGAAAGAGGACATTTGTTGAACTTCCCGAGTTGACCAAGACCAACCTTATGTTGAACCTACCAACTCCCATCGTAATAACGAGGGCATCATCATGAAGCGAGGTGACATGCCCCATATCCCTTTCCGAGAAGGAGATGACCACCTCATCTTCATATCTGGGGCACTTTCCAGCCTTAGAAGTTCCGGAAATTTGAGCAACGTATACTTCTATAGTGACGCCTATTTCTCTTCCTGGTGAAACCGCCACTAATCACATAAACATCTTCCTTCGTAGAGCCAGATGTTCCCAAGTTTTTCTTGGACGACGCTCTCCTTTCCCTTCTAGGACTCCTATTTCTCTCCCAGCGTGTGATGAAATTTTTAAGATGCTCTCTTTGGATGATGTTTTCTATACCCCTTTTCAGGATCTGACAGTTTTCCATTATGTGCTCTTTACAACGGTGATAGCGCCAGTAGGATTTCTTGTCGCTACCTAACTGAGCGTCACTGTTCCTCACTGTAGGAGGCATCGTTAAATCCCACTTCTCCATATCTGACAGGATAACCAAGATATCCTGGGTAAGTGGCGTATAAGTCTCGTAAACTTCTGTATTGGCACGCGGGATCATCGAGCGACGCCTCGAGTTATCACTTCCTTCCTTCTGATGATGCGAATCCCCTCTCTTTCCTTCTTGACTGTCCCTTTTTGGTTCTTTCTGAACCGCTCTTCTTCCTTCTTTGACAATTTCTAGGCCGATGTAACATTTGACCTGGACCGTCATATCTTCCACCGTATTGATGGGGATCACACTCAGGTTATCATGTAGAGCGACTCCTTTGGGTCCCAAAGCTTGATAAAAGCACGGATGGTTTCGCCCCTTGATGGCTTGGTCAATTCCTGCCAATTCTTTGTTGAACCTTGTATAGAAATCGCCAAAGCTCTTATCGTTCCCCTGTTTAATGTTGTCCAAAGTCCCGACACTCTTGATCAGCTTTCGCCCGCCCATGTACCAAGCAATGAAATTCTCCTTCAACTCACCCCATGTTCAAATGGAGGCCTTGGGGAGTCCAAAGAACCAATGAGAAGCGACACCCCCTAGAGTCACTGGAAAAAGGAGCATGAAATGATTATTATCATTCGTTCGCCCCAGGAGGGAGGCTTCGTGTCTCTATATGTGTTCCACCAGATTCCCTTTGTCTTTGTAACCGTCAATATTAGAGGATTGCACGTGGTGTGCTACGGTTATAGACAATATTTTTGGGGCGAAGGGATGCGATGCTCTGTCCCGAAAATGAGGCATGACCCAACCCTTTTGCTCCTTCACCTTCTTGGAAATCATCTCCTCTAGTTCTTCTTTCATCATAGCACCGAGGAGTGGTCCTACTGAAGTAGCGTCGATCATGGGAAGAGCGGGTTGTTACGCCGGGAAGCGGAGTCTAGAGCTGGCTTCTTCCACCCTCGGGACCTCTGACTGGAGAACGGCGGCTCGAGCAGCGACTCTTTATTATCTTCTATCGAGCAGTTATTCCAGCGCCGTGATGAGCGTGGGTGTCAGGTCGGTTTATGGTTGTACTTCTCTCCTCGGAGGCGCTCTTACAAAGGAGGCGATTCGAGAGTACGCCGGAATTAGAGTAATGGACCGCATGAAGGATCTTCTCTTCGGCTCACGACAGGGCAGGAGTGGACGGATCACGGCTCAGGGTAGGAGACAGATCTAGGGTTCCATGGATACAGAACTTCAAGACGATTACAGAGGCTTCCCATCAGCCACAGTCTCATTTGGATCGCGTGGAGTCTTATCGAGCATCACGGATACAGTAATAATTGACGAAGAAGCTCTTCTTTCTCTGGTGTGCTGGATTCTGAAGTCATAACTTTGTTCGTGACGGTATCCCCCGTCGTTAAATGTTTATCCTACGACAATTTTCTGTTGTCAAAGGCTTTCCATTGTTAGAATGAGACACCCCACTTCTCTTTTACAGCGACATAAGGCTGTTGTTAAACACAGTGCAAAGGCGAAAACAATATGTCGATGTTGTAGATTACTCGTAGTGATGAAAACTGTATGTTGTTCAAGTAGTGTTTTAGTCATGAAGTTGTGTTCATGCCTTTGATAAGAAACAATTTCAATTAATTGTGTTGCCAGCACTATAAATCTGCTATAAAATGACATATGTGTCAATTCCTATGATATTAACCGCCACGACTTTTGTAGTCAATTCCAATAATTGTTATATGATATGAACTACATAATACATTTTAAAAATTATAATATATTATTTATCAAAGTATATATATAAATCTTAATAAACATCCAAACTACAAACTTACAATAAATTTGAATGTAAATACATGGTTTCTAAATCAGATGAAGTCCTAAAACTAATATTCTTTTATACTTGAGATGGTTGTAAACTTGGAATTCCAGAACTACGAACTTCATTTATGTCTCTAGTTCACGATCCCCTACAAGCTCTAACAATATTATGTGATCTTATAGAAAGGAAACACAATAAATACAATAAGAAAATGATATAAGACAATAATCTCAAAAACACCTCATAACATTAGACATCTTAACATAATAGTTCAACCACTGATTAACACAAGACAACTCATATGATACATATGATATGAATCATGGATTCCACTATATGATGGTATTTAGCATGTATATGAAATGCCAAAAGACTTTGCATTTTAAGTTCCAAATTTCAGTGACTGCAAAAAGTTGTGAGTCTCTATATCTTCTAAGATCAATTTATTTCTCAAATAAGAAAGGCAGTATGAAGTATAAAAATGTTCTCTCAACACCTATTCAAATTACACGTACAACTAATTTCCATTTTGTGGGAAAGTTTAGTTTTGCGTGCTAACCTTCATTTGATGTTGGGTACCAAATCTAAATGACAACATAGAAGTATGATACCAATAATGCATTACAAAACTAGAAAGCCACAAAAGAATAACATGCAAGAAATATTTTTGGAAACCACAACTTATAGATAAAAAATATTTGCCTAAGATCCCAAATACTTAACAATTTAAGAAATCAAGACTGCAAATATAACATTACCATCCAGCATGCAGAGAAAGCATCTGAAATTGTTCTTGGGCTGCTCGATTTCAATTTGTTCAATTGTTCAACCGATAACAGACATGGTAGAGTAACTGGAGTCATGTTGTAACATGCAACAATAAGAGATCCCATATTCAATTAACAACAAATCACAATATGTCATGTGGTAACAAACATTTGATAACAATTAACAAACACGATTTGCTGTTTTAAGCTTAAATTTCTTTCACAAGCCACGAATATAAAAGAGCCTGGAGAACCGACATGTCACCTGTGCGAAGTCGAAGACCAGAATGACATTCTGGACTGTGGAGGACGCAGGAGCAGGACTTGGAACTAGAGTAATGGACCGCAGGAAGGATGTTCTCTTCAGCTCACGACAGGCAGGAGTGGAGGGCTCACGGCTCAGGGCAGGAGACAGATTAGGATTCCATGGAGACAGAACTTGAAGATGATTACAGAGTCTTCCTATCGGCCACAGTCTCATCGGGATCGCGTGGAGACTTATCGAGCATCACGGATACAGTAACAATTGACGGAGGAAGCTCTTCTTTCTCTTGTGTGTGTTGGATTCTGAAGTCACGACTTTGTTCTCCAGAATCTTGTGTTGGGCGCTCCACGAACCTGCAAGGAAGGAAATTTCGGGGTGTTCCCTTTGTTTCCCCTCTGATGCCTAAGTTAATCGGAGGTGGTGTTTTGTATAGAGTACATGTAAGGTAAAAATGAATGTTGTCACATTAGTTTTTTAGTGAGGATGGGTGAGAGTATTTAAAACCCTCACCCTTAACTGGATTTGAGTTAATTCCCACCACGGTTGTCCTAGGTGGCGCCTGGTTAACTGGTTGGGGTTGTCTCAAGTCCTGTGCTACCTGGTGTCCCATGCATGGTGGCTTTGTGCCCCGTGCCTTTGTTCCACGCCTGGCGCTTTAGTGCTCCATTCCTTCTTGTCGGGCCTCGAGTCTCGTGTTGCTGGAAAGGAATCTAAGGGTGAGTGTTTCCCCATGGTGCGCCCTTATGATCTTGGCGCGCCCCTTCACGGTGGCCTCCGAGATCTCTAGCGCTAAGCAGCATAGCACAGACTTATAAGTTTTAACTTAGAGTTTTCTATTTTCTAGTAGAAAATGAGCCAGAGAATAGACCGATTTTTGCAAAACCGTTTAGTTCTCTTAAAATTGCATGATTTTCACTCTTTAGTGACGTCTATAAACCAAACATTTTTATATGTAACTTAAAACAACTATATTGGACACTAAATAGACGTTTTTACAATAACACTTTCGTTTGTTACCGATTACATGTATTAATTTCGACCCTATCTTGACGCTAGAATGATGCGACACTAAATGAGTTGTATAAAGTCAATAGTTATGACAAATGACTGTTGTTGTTATCGCTATATTTGCGACAAAACATTTCGCATTTGAATAAAGACATTTGCAACGGAAAAGTCATATGCTACTGATGGAGTCATTTAATCTCAAGAGTAGGTCGACATTACACATTCATCCGTGTATAAAATAGAGTGACGACAAAAATTAACACTAAAAGTAGTTTATAATGGTGGAAAACATATTGTACCTAATAAGTACTAATAATTACAAAAATTGCTCACACAATATATATATATATAACTACAACTGTTTGCGTTAATAAGGAAGACCCGTCGCTGTTGCCACAGATTCTTGAGGTGCATAACTAATATCATTACATGTTATATTTTCAATATTATAATTGTATCTCCATTACGTTTAATAACCACGATTTTACTCATATACCCATACTCATTAACACGTGTGAAAGTAATGGAATACCAAGAATGTTATCTTAATAAATGCATAAATTTATCACAAACAACAAAAATATTCCACGAACACTATTCAATATTAACTTTAACATTATTCAACATTTACATCATTCAAAATTAACATTAACATCATTCAACATCAACATCGTTCAATTAGAGTTCGTTCTGAAATTCTGGATTCATGAAATCTAAAAATTGAAAATCCTACTTCTATTATTAGTATAAACTAATATATTAATATTAAATAATTATTTCATTTATATAATAACCATGGTTATAACTATGGATATGACCAAATACCATAAACATTACAGGTTGAAGACAATTATAGGTACGGTTAACTGTATAAAAACAATGACAATTATAACCACGGTTTTTTATTTTTTACCACACCATTGTCAACCCTACACAAAACCATTAAGGGTTGAAGAGGCCTCTTCTTTTGATGTTGTCTGAATTTGTACCTTAAAATATAATCATTTTCAATTTAGTGCTTTAAAGTATTACCTTAAAAATTTTAAGTTTAATTATTTTGCCCAACTCTAATTCTTACCAGCTCTAGAAAATTCATATTTGATGCCAACTCGTATAAATAGTAGTGCCAGTTTAACAAACATATAAAGTGATTAAAATATCATTTTCCAGAATATTTTAGATTCTCTAAGTTTGTCTGTGAGCAGATTTGTTTGCATACGTTGCTCTCATTCCAACAGGATGTCCTCTACTACTTGGAATTGTACATCTTTGTCTGATGCTCTAAGTATCCATGCCTAAACGCATCGGGAGCGCATTGGGAGGATGAATGGTAACACTCACTACAGGAAAAGGTTATACTAAGGGATGAAAAATAATTTGTTAACGACTAAAAAATGAGCTTTTAAATATTGATTCATATCAAAATGAGCCGTCATAAGAAGTGTCAACAATATTATGACGGCTCATTTATTGAATAGCCGAGGAAAAACTGTGTCTCAAAGGAAAAAGAGTCATCATAAATGTTGGACGGCTAGAAAATAAATAAGCCACGAAAATTATTTTTACCGAACTTTTATGAGCAGTGAAATATAAGTAAATATTATAGTACTATAAAGTTGAATGAGTTAGAAAAACACTATAAATTTCAGTAACCGTCTAAAGAGGGTGATGCAGTTCAGATGATATGGCATGTTGTGGCATTTAAGATGATATGGCATGTTGTGGCATTTAAGATGATATGGCAGTTCAGTAACGTAAGGTTACGAGGAATGTTCATACGTCCAGGTGGTTGTCTCATTTTGGATCAGAGAAAATATTACAAAGGGCTAGTTGCTTAATGAAATGTTTTTAGCAATCTTATTGTATTTAAGACAAAATCTGTGCAGACATGATGCAAGTAATGTAATAGGGCACATGGATTTATGGGGTTTAATCTTTGACACTATTGCTGGTCTCAGGGGTCGACTTCTCTGTTGGGTTTAAGAGCCAACGGTTTAAGCGTTCAGATGCCTTGGTTACCTGGAAAATTAATATGTAATTTTTGTAATGAAATAATATTTATAGGATACAAAAAATTATAAATAAAAAAACTTCATTTTGTATGTAATATGTACCTGCTCATCCCAATCCGTTGTCCACGTCAAATACACAAGAGCAAGCAATTGGGAAACTACGCCACATATCAACCCTATCCATATGCCCTGTATTTTGCAATGTACAAAGGAATAATAATTCATATGGGAATTTGTTTTGATAGGATGAAATCTCTATATATTGGTTGAAGTTGATGAGAGGCGATCTAAGTATATATAGTTTTGATAGCTTTGTTTCCTCACCTTCACCTCCATCTGTGCAACATAACCGAGCAAAGCTCCTATCGGGACCCCGACTATGTAATAGCATCCAATGTTAACAAATGCAACCACACTTTGCCTCCCTGCTCCTATGGCAACCCCTATTTCCATGACAAAATACATACTATATTATATGTTACCTTACCTATGATCTCTTGTATATATATATATATATATATGGTTAGTAAAGATGATGATGCACTGCAAACACGTGCCTGTAAGAACTGGTTGGACAATATTGAGAAAGACGGAAATAGCAAGGAGATAAGAGAGTTTGGAAACGGCCGCATCCACCTCCTCACTGCTGGAGAACACACTCGCAAGTTGGTAGCTAAACACGAAGCATATAATTCCTAGGACAAGTCCAAAGCATGATGCAGTGATGAATATAACTTGGATGGAGAATTTCGCTGCTTTTGTGTTTCCTCTACCCAGTTCATTGGAGACACGGACACTGGATCAGACATACAAAGTTATACTATACATGACGTAAAAGATGATGACTTCTAATTCAGCTCAACACATGACAATGAAGATACCTACCTGGTTGCCACTAGGAATCCAAGGCCGACCATCAAAACACATGCTGCTATGTTGAGGCTGCATATACATATATATATAGTTTTGATTCAACAAGTTCACCGAATAAAATCATGACATATATATATAGAGAGAGAGAGAGAGAGTAGCTCGAATCTCACCAAATAGAGAAAGTTGATATGGTAACCTCTGCATCTCCCATGTATCCAGCCAGCAGTATAAGAACCGAGTTGTACCACAATTCCAAGCTTCAGAAGAGACACAATTTATACCAACACCCTTAAGAAATCTAACTGAGATATCTATATAGATGATGAAATGTATTTATTGATCGTTCAACACATCGCTTTGAAATCTGTTATGCAAGGTAATCAATTATATATAAGGACTAATTAAGGACCTTAGTTAATTAAGAAATATATATTGATCAGGGAGTATTGCTTACCAGATCATGACACCAGAGGACAGGGATAGCTTAATGACGGGCCATAAGCTCGAGAATGCAGCTAAACTGAACCCTTTCCATGTATCAGAGCACCAACCCCCAAAGATGAAGACAAACTCAGCCAACACAAGCATCCAACAAGATATGTTCAACGAAGCAAAAGCTCCGTCCGTTCCAAACCCTAACTCAAACACAAAAATCCATGAAAGGAAAACATGCAGAAGAAAAGCAACTGTGCAGAACCATATGATGATGTTGTTCTTCTGTTGTGCTTGGAGATACATTTGGATTGTGGTGCTAAACACAGTGCTGTACATTATCGGAATGAGCCATAAAGCAACCGTTTCGGCCTCCTTTGCAATGCCCTCCTCCTCACCTAGAAGTCGAAAGATTGGCTCCGCAAATAGGAAGGTTGGGATTAAGATCGTTGTCACACCTACACTCACAAGCCATGACCTTTGAAGGTAGATCCCCAACATGTGGTATTGCCTTGCCCCGTATGCTTGGCCGCATAAGGTTTCCGTTGCACTTGACATGCCTAACTATAAATATATATATATATATATGATAATACTACATACAGGTAAGTGTATGATGAATATATAAGCCTATTGAGTGGAAAGTACTACGAAGTATATCATGCAGTCTCACCGTTATACCACTAACAAAGCGAACGAGAATGGTCTGAACAAGGGCGAATGCAGCAAACTGTAGCTTGTTAACATGTCCAATGAAGGCTTGAGTAACCGCTATGATTCCAAATAGGGTAAGCCTTGACAACATAGCAGGAAACGCAATTCTCCATAGCTTCTTCTCCTCGTCCCAAATCCTCCATTGAATGCTTCTCTCTTCAGTATCTTCGGGTCCAAGAAGACTGATTTCCTCCAACCTTTGGCTCATTATTTTCACTCTTGAAATCTATATATATAGTAGAATATGAATCAGATCTCCTAGGTTATCAATCTTAATTATAATAGGATTGCATCGTAACTAATTCAATATACAAGTAAGTAGGTCAATATTGTAACATGGAAACTGAGTCTCCACATAACCTGTGAACCACAGATAGCCATGTACCACCTATGTGTTTAATTAACGAACAGAATGTAGGAGAGAAAGGACAAAAGCCACGTGGGGTGGCCTAAAAATGTCAACCTGAGGACTGCTGATTCCACCTTGGAACTTTTCAAATGTTTGATACTTTTCCTCTTCTTCTTTTTTTCCGTTTATACTTCTTTCCATCTCAGGAATGGTAGATGGATAGACTCATCATCTCCTATAGATCACCCATATTTGAAATGGGGAAGCAATAGAGATTGCAGCCTTATCACTTATTATATATCGTCTCACTCCCACGAACTAATTCCACCTACCGGTCAAAATGGCATTTTTTTTAAAATAGTTGCCAGTTGAACTCTTACGGAATTAGATCATTTGCTAGTTGTTTTTTTCCAGCAAATTGCTAGTTGACCATATAAAGTTGCAATATCTTTTGTCTAATCTACCTTTTAAATCGTGACAAAAATTGGCATTTGTTTATCATCTTGCTTTGTTTTTTATCTAACTTATTAGCTGAACCTTTTAAAAAAAATTGGAATTTGTCGTCTGAATTTAAAATTATTTTACTAGCTAAACTTTGAGAATATTTGTAATTTGCTACTGACATAAGTAAATTGTACCTTTATTGAAAAGTTAGCTAGGAATTTGTTAAAAAAAAATAGTAACTATCAAATTATCTGTACTCAGCAAAATTCATCTAGGAAGTAAACATTTAACCCTTCTTCTTATCATTATTAGCAAGGGAGTAATTCAGTGCATCAACGGAAGACTTTCTGCACCCATGTTTTATTGAATTGAAACTATAAACTGTCTAGTAAATTTATTTTAGTTAGCATCCAAAATAATCTTATCTGATTGAGAATTCAAAGAGAATACTGATTATTATAAGGTCAAGTGCACTGCAAAACATTGAATAATCAAACTATCCATTTGAGATTCCTCCCGGTTGCAGGAAAGTGATAATCACTATCGTTAGTCTGCTTTCATAGATGTGTTTCAAAACAATAAAGAAAACGAACTGATGTAGCTCTGTCTGTGTGTGAAAGAGAGAAGAGAGGCTTACACTGATGGAATATATCTGGGGCCAAACTCCAAAGTGAGGAGCTACATCAGCACTCGATGAAGCATCCACAAACTTCAATAATTTGTACTAGATGTATATACATACTATTACTGACGTATACAAACTAAGTGTGTTCTGTGAGAGAGAGAGAAATGCAGGCAGGAATGCGCAAACGGTAATGACAGACTAGCTTGTGAAGAGTGTCAAAAGAAAATCATAACTTATGATTCATAAGTATTTACAAGACAACCCCTCGACAATTATCTTTTCTGACAAATTGAACCAGTACTTCTGCAACAATACAAATGTCTCGGGCGGGTCAAGCAAGACCGACTCGGGCGGGCTTTTTATACCGAAGTCAGTCTCGGTCTCGGATCTCCAAAGGTGAAAACCGAAATCTCGGGCTCGGTCTTGCCTAAAAAACCGGCCCGGACCGCCCAAGCTCACCCCTAATGAAAATCGGATTTATATAACAATAGTAGAAGGGTTTCCTGTTACTTAGCAACAAAAATATATATGTGGTTCGCCACTAGCACAAGCTAACGCTACAACAAAGTTGTCCTATAGTTTAGGAGTAAAGTCGTTGCTAAGTGACCTTTTGCCGCTGCTAATTCTCAAAGTCGATGCTAAGACTCGTTCACATAGGTCCCAATGCTAAAGGATTAAGCAACGAAAATACGCTAACACTAAAGGTCTGCCATTACTGGAATGAACAGTTTCTTTAAACTTTAGCATCAACATATTTTCAATGATGTTCATGAGTAATTACCGTTGACCTATTTTAATGCTAGAACAATGTATTACCAACCAAAGGTAATGGTCGATGCATGGCGCACGTGCGACCCAAAATGCAGCGTTTGTTCGTCATAAATGTTATTGTGTTTCTTTAGACACAACAAATGTCAGTTGTCAAAATTGGTATGTATAACATATGTCAAAACATTGATATATATAACACCGCAAGTGCTACTAGTTTACACGTATAGATCAACCAACAATCAAACTTCTACAATGAAAGTTCATTCATAGATCACAACATCAATACTAACCTCATATCAACTATTCTTACATCTCAAATTTCAGTGTCTAACAATGTTGATTTATAGGACTTAGAATGAGCTTACTATAAATTAAGAACAGATAAATTCAAGATGTGTAGCTTACTCATAAGCTCTAACATTAGGTTGCAATCGTTTGTGGTCTTCAACCATCATTCCTAGCAAATCTGTAACATCCTGCACTCTTGACACCGTAGTAAAACCATTTTCAGGAAAAGCTAATATGGTATTTCATCAGCCCAATAAAGGAAAAATCAACAAATATCTACATACCACATGATATATTATCCCGTCTGTGTTGGTGTGTACAAACTAAGTTTATCAGTCAAGGAAATGTAGTAGCTACCACTAGATTGTGACTGCTAGAATTTTACCTGTCGTAAGATTCAGCTCTAGTATAATCTTATTATATATCTCCGTATATGGTTTCATGAAAGTTGTTGCAAAAAAACACATGTGCATCAAAAACTGCTCCAATGAGCATATAGAAGGATTTGCATGCACTGTTGTTTATCACAACGCATGTTCATCTTGAGAAAATTATGACAGCAGAAAATAATTCACCTAATACAAGCATTTTAAACAATAACTAAAGGAGTAAAGTTTAACCACGTGAAGATACAGCAGTGGGAAGTACCTATTGATCAGAACAAAGAATTTTTCTTGTGTTGCAGAATCCATATGTGTTATTGGGCTGCAGAATCTGGTTCTTTTGATTGCTATAGGACTGCATATACTTTCTAGTACCAAGTTCTTTCAATTTTTACTAGTTCTTCCATTTGTTATTGAGCTGCACGATCTAGTGACATAATCAACAGTTCTGAAAATATTAAAAAAATGTCATTTATCAAGATGAATTTCACTTAGTTATACATGCTGTAGCATTACTCATTTCACTACAGGAGAGCCCTCCGATTACGGCTGAAAAATATTTTTTTTAAATGCTGAAAATTTCAGTCGTTAAATTATCACAGCTCAACTTAGCTCAACAGAAGTTGAGACGTGATATAATGTGTCGGGCAATTATCACGGCTCAATATAAAATGCGTCGTGATAATTCCCGACTCAAAATCAAAAGGGATGATATTCATCGCATTGTACTTCACAGACACATCGCTCACATCGAACATGATGAGACCTTCTTGTCCAAAGAGGTCGCATTTTCCACTGCTGCAGTAGTCGATGAATCTCGTGAGCACCACAACCACAACTACAGTGCTGAAGAAAGTTCGCAAAAGGATCGAGCTTCTCCACCATGTGGCAACCTCTTTCAGAGAGAATAGAACTCCTATGTGGACTAAAGGTCCTTCCTTTCGTAAGTCGAGACCTGCTGATACAGCTCCAATGCTTCCAATGATCTAGAAATTTAAGACCAATTATGCAGCTGATAAAATAAATTGGCTGAAAATTTGAAACACTATTTCAATAAATAAATAAAAAAGGAAGAACTACCTTGACAATCAGTGGTGTTGCTCTAAGAAACAGTAAACCGCTCACGGCTACCCAAGAAACCTCTTCCAATCGAACAGAAACATCGGGACACGCCTAGCAAAACCGAGAAGGCAGTTGATCGTACAAAGGAGGAAGAATTGAAACCTATGGACGAAGCCAAACGCAACAACGCCTGAAACCTAATTCACCCGAAGAAGAACTGAGGACGAAGCTGAACAAGAAGACCTGAAACCTAATTCACGCGAAGGACGAGCTATACCTGGAGAGGAGAGGTCGAAAAAACCGAACGTAGGATGAAGCGAACGTAGAATGCAAGGATGATTCAGTTAGGACAAGGCAGAGGACAAAGGCTTCAGTTCTTTAGAGTGAAGGACATAGCGTATCTTTATTTAGAGTGAGGCTTCAGTTTAAACTTTCATGTTTTGCTGCGCTAAGTGTTGGTCATTCAGGAGAGAAGATTAGTAAAGAGATCGGAACTGGACTTACACCCTGGTGTACTTTGCTAAGTATCTGATACAGTGATATACTATATTATAAATAAATTACATATTAATCATTAGTTATACTAAATTATATAATATATTATATTATACATTATATTACAAATATATTACATACTTGTATCTTATATTATATGTCGTATAGATCGGCAACAAAATTGATCACTCTTCACGATTAAGGTGTTCAAAGGGAGGCAAAGTCAGTTTTGTGGGTGATTGAGCTGCTTTGATTGTGTTTTTGAAAGAAAAAAAAATGGGCATGTTCTATTAGTTGTACATGTTTTCCTACTTAGTTACGACAAATGTATTATTACCAACTACTAAATGTCGATACCGTTCACACGTATATTGCATCATCATATGTAGGGGTGATCATGGGCGGGCAAGACCGATCTTAGAGGCAAGACCGAAACTGAGACCGAAATTTTGGTCTTGACTTTTGGAGGACTGATACTGAGACTGACTTTGGCCAAAAAAAGCCTGAGTCGGTCGCGGTCTTGGACCGAAATTTTTGGTAAAACAAAATCGAATAGTGGCATTGAACCAAGAACAGAGCATGGCAGGAAGAATGTTACCGAGAACAAAGTATACAGTAAACATTCACAGATCAAGAATTCCACCAAAAAACCGCGAACATTACCAGGTTTACAGCCACTTAGGCCATTTGAACAAGGAACAAGACAAACTGGGCCGATTGATTCCACTTTCCCACGGATGCTTGGCATTGATTTTGAAACATCTCTCGCACTACAAGAGATGCCCAAAACCAATGGGAAGGAGATATTTGTCGAACAAGTATGTAGCAAACCACATGTCCACTTTATAATCTCCAGAAACCCTCCGTCGTGCTTGAACGGAATGTAATTGAACACAAGTACGTGATTGATTAGGAGTGGAGACGAGAGAAGAGACTTCAGAGGAAGGAAGAGACGAGAGAGACGAGTCTGAGAGTCTTTAGAGGAAGGAAGAGACGAGAGAGACAAGAGTGGAGGAGTGTCTGCTTTCAACAAAATTTCTAGGGTTTGATTAAACTTGGGTCGGTCCGGTCCTACTTGGGCTTTTGGAAAAAAAATCCCGGGACCGAACCCAACTTTGATAAAAAAAAAAAAACGGTTCAACTAGTGTTTTTTTTATCACCCCTAATCATATGTTGAATCCAAATCATTGTTTTTGCAATAACCAAAACTTTCATTACTGATTATATGTAATAACATCGCATACTTATTTGACACATGTTTTGGGGGGCTTACACAAAAAAGTACACACTATACCCGTGTTTTAGCTATGAATATTTTCGAATCTAAAAAGGGTATATTTCTACGTAATATTTTGCTGAAACTGTAAAGGTTCTTTAACATCTTCTTTGTGACAACACATTAGTTTCGTAGTTGTTGAACCAAATTATTGTAGTCTAAGTGCTTGAAAAGTGCACTTACAAAGATTGCGTCCGCCAAAATCATCATAGGTTCGGTGCTATTGATGGAACATGCTTCCCTTGCATAACCGGGCTTGAGCAGTTTTGTCGTTGAATTTTTAGTATTCTTTAGAATAATAACAAGTCAAAATATCTTTTAATATCACTTTTAGGGAATCGATTCCCTTTAATTTGATATTATTAATAATATTCGAATTTGGGTTATTCATAGTATTACTGTACTCTCATTATTAATTGCGGATTGGTTATTCGTTATTTGTTCAAAGTACTTTTCTCTCGACCCTTTATGCCTTCATCTTTTTGGAAGTTCAAAGTCTTATATAAGGTGCAAAGCCTCTTTATTCAATATAAAACTCTTTCTTTCTTGAGGCATTTTCCTAAGTATGATTCTTTATTTTGAATCATCAAGAAAAGTCCGATGAAGAAGCCGAAACAATGAGAATGAGGCATTCCAGGCTCTTTCCAGCCTTCCTTGTACAGTTTCCCCTCCCACCCACAGGGTGTTCAGCTGTAAAGATTCTTCTTTTTGTCGAAATAACCTCACAAAACTCATCACCCACCCCAGTGGAGTCTAACTCCTTACTGCTGTAGTAAAACATTTCTCTTCTCATCCACACAACTCTCGTAAAAGCTATTTGCAAAACCACTCTCCTTGCAGTTGGGTTCGACACCACCTGAACACAATATGCCTTGTGAACTTCAGAATCGCTCTATCCAAGCACACTTCTTCAAATTATAATTTCAAAGGGTTATGTTTGTAAAACAAATCTTTCCAGCTTATATATCTGTACTAACAAACGTCTACCTAATTTAACGACTACTATTTAAATGTTGTAAGTACTAGTTAATACAGATATATAATACTAACATTACAGGAACAAATGAGCATGGAATAGCAACTCATCTTTTTAAACTCATACACTTTACAAATAGATAGATGGTATGGGTAAAATGGGAAATAAAAAACTAGAGACAGTACAACGATCTAATCAATTTATTCCAAACTGGAATAGATAGATAGATAGACACGAAAGCTCTTTCTATATGCCCCCCCAAACACAAAAGCATTATTACGCTTTACCACAAACTAAAACAGAATCAAAGAGGGGAGAGGGGAGAGGAGAGACATCTTCATTAGAAAGAAGGAAGGGATCCCATTTTAAGTAAGACGTACGCAGGTAAATCTTGGACACTCGACACATCTTCAAGAGAAAGATCCTGCTCCAACTGTGTTCTTGTCGACTTCAAAACATCCTGTAAAGCACACAACGCAGTATGAATGATTTTGAATGAAGAGAAGAAGAAGATAGAAAGTGAAGAGAAAAACAAGCCCATAAATTCGGTGCATGGCAGAAGAAGTACATTGAAGTCCATATATGAAGCACGTTTTGCAAGCCATTGCGCATCCATCATTTGAAAGGTGATGCAGTACAGATTTTCAAAAGCCATTTCATCCTCTCCCAGTAGTTCCAAGAACCTCTTTCCAGCCAGAGAAGATGGGTTCTCTGCAAAAAAACAATTATTGCAACTTTTTTGGTACTGCCCTCAAAACACACTTGAGAATTCACTCCATTATTTGCAGACATAAATAACATAGTCTAGAATTCGCTTTTGGAAGTAATGATGCATTCATACCTGATTGAAGATCTAACATCTGCACCAGCATGAAAGATATATTAATACCAGCCACTGCAAATGGATACTCCCACTCTGACCTTACTCCGTCTTGTTTGTGCAACAGCCTTTGAAATGATTCCTGTTGAAGAAAACAATTTCTTGAAATGTCATTCCTATGCATAAGTTTCAAGCTGAACATCATAACCATTAACAGCATAATCAAAGTTTTCAATTTTATAAAAGCCTCTCTGGGTTTTGTGACTTCCATCAAACTGTCCTTATATGTATAATTCAGCTGAGCATAAGATATCAGATAGCAAGTCTCCGCTATCTGTAAAGATGATATATAGTCTCTGGGGAGATGTGTTTTAAATGGAGTAATATTGATAGAACAATACTGACAGGATATTTCTGTGCAAAGAAGATAAGGTTCTCCAGCGAAATAAATCCTCCACCCCTGAATGGAATTAGAATAAGCTTCCGTTCAGAAAAAGAGGAGCAGGATAGTAAGTAAGTAAAGAACACATTCTGTTAAAGGGCGCCAAACAAATAAAGAGCTAGAAATATACCTAAAGTCTGTTGAGGGATCAGAACCTTGCCAACCCATATCTTTCCACAACTCTGATTTTAAAGATGGAAGTTCTCTCTCAGGGTAAGCCAACCTCCATAACTGTCTCAGAGCATCCTGCAAAAAAAGAAGAGCGCTCTTTCGTCAGAATCAGACTACTATAAATGCAGCATCACTAATTCATCTACATATTTTTACTTTTACATATTATATATATATATAGTGGTAAAGGAGATGGAAGTCAGGCTTGATTCGATCATTTAAAGTATTTTCCTTCTCTTTGCGAATCATTAACTTCCAGCACCATGAGGGATGAGAGTTTGACCCCACGGTCCAGTGATTAAAGTATTTAAGTTCAACACTGGTCTTGCAACAATATTGTGCCTGACAGTTCCCTGCTATAACCTTCTAAGATGTTCTCCTCAGATTATAAGGGACTCGATTTCACAATATTGAAATAAAAAGCTACTCAAATTTGTGTTGGACAGACAAATATCCATGTTTTTCTTCCAATAACTGGCTTTTGGAAGTGGAACATTGAAGTTTTGCTCCACAGTTTCCTGTTTTGCTATTGTATGCGTAATCACTTGCTACACTCCTTGCTGCCTTGCTTCATTAGAGAAGAATCTGAAATATATTTTTCTCTTGAAAAAAAAAATATTGGTATAACTTAAACAATGAAAAACCAGGCTTAGTATTATTGCCATAACTAGTCCAACAATACATTGTAAATTTAGAGGTTTTGGCTCATATTCTATGAACCAAATGCACCCAGAAGACAAAAGTCACAAAACCTACTTGTGTCACTACGGACGTGGAAGCAAAATTAAGCAAACTATTCTTTGTTGCATTTCAACAGATTAAGGGAACCCAGCTTCAGTACTTCATCCTGGAGATCTTATGATTCAATTCCCAAAATAATCATTTTACGATGTTATCTACCTGAAAATACAGTGACGGAAACAGAATAAATAATGGATTGAAAGACTAACTTGATGCTCTGCAAGAGAACCATCAAATGGGACTTCCACCCGCTGACGAAGAATCCTGAGTCTTTCTTCCTGCAAATGTATAATTTTGCAATAAATAAGACCTTCTTTTGCCAAAACAAATGCAGTATACAGTAAGCAGCAGCAGATTCCCAACAGAAAAGATGCTAAAAATTTAAAGACATTAATACATTTGAACTTACTTTCTAAGATAAACCACCCAATATATGATGCATGAAAATCAGTACATTTCATCATAAGGTAGCACTAGATTCCATAAAATAGTGCACATCAACTGAAAAACTAGAACAATTTCTGTAGAACTACCTACCTTTATTTCTTAAAACTTAAAAGTGAAGGTCTACACCACGGTTTTTATGGCTGTTCTCAATGATCACAGCATATGTTGTCTTTATTTTTCATCTATATTAGACTCCATGCATATTGATATTAAACAGTTTTATTTTATTTTAAACAAGGGACTACCTGTAAAGGACTTAGGGACACAAAATTCTTTCCACCCCCATTCTGACTTGAGAAAATACGAGGCAGAAACCGTCCAACGAGTGATCCAGATCCAAGAAACACATTCGCTGCAATATCCAGAATGATAGTGTTAAACAGTGATGAACTATCTAAACATAAAAATCATAATAAATCAGCATTGATTTTGCTTAAAAGGTAATTTTTTTTGTTCTTACGTGGGTTGGGCAACTATGAAATAAGTGTTTTTTCAAACATCTTTCCTCACAGACCAAAGTAAAAGCTAACAGATTAGTATCTATTAAAAGCAAACCAAAGCAAAAATGAAATCACATACTGAGCCATTGAACCCACTGTGCAATTAACTTGGAGAAAAGCAAGGTCCAGTGGAGGCGCTCCTTCCTGCGTTCATCATCCCACTGATCTTGAGAAGTTCCCTACATTACGACCATTATGAGAAAGAAATTAAGCCAATAAAGGGAAAAGGTCAAGCATATCATAAATTAGTCACATTCATCAAACTATCAACAAAAGTAGGGAAGCAAAAACAATTTTTTCACCTCTTTAGGCTCATCCTCGTTGTCATAGCGTCCTAACAGAGGCTCATTCAAACTATCAAGACTTGATGCTTCGTAATGCTCACGGCTTCGTCCATCCACATCTCCATGATGGAGCCTTCTCCTCAAAGCCTTTGAAGCCATGGCCCAAACTAGACGCCAGAGCATCAATGACCATAAATTATTAGCAACACCGTTCAACAAAACAAGAAGAAAATACAATCTTCAGTGACAAGTTGACTGCATCTCAATCTAATCCACCAAAACAGCACGCTTTTAAAGCATTCTCACAACAATCAGATCAAGAAAGCAAGAAGATGACAGAAATTCATTCAGTTACAGCAACTTTTCACCGTAGAGCAACCTTACTAGGTGTTACAATTGCATGACTAATTATCAGCTAACTTGCATCTATTTCATCACCAAACGCCAATTAATGAGCAAACCCAACCCTTACGATACAGACGTTAAAGGAATTGAGAAAAGCTCGAGGGTCAATAGCGAGTATAAAAACAATGGAAAACAGAAAGAACAGAAGTAGTGAAGGGATATACCAGAAAGGATGCAAAGAATAGAACTTGCAAGCTGTACTTTACGGCAAGGAGAGGAGTGCAGCTGGAGGTTGAAGATTCAAATTATTTATGGAGGAGATATACAGAATTCTCTTCTTGCTTAAGAAAAGAGTTGCAATCGAATTGAGCTAAATATAATAATCAGAAGCAGAGGTGCTGGAAGAGGAAGAGGAAAATGGAAGAAACACGTCATACTTTTACTTCGTACGTCACGTCGGACTAGGGTTAACAATTTGATACGAATAAACGACACGACACAATCTACTTTAAAACATACATAAGTTCGACATTAACGGATTCCGTATCTAAACAACTCTATAGATACAATTAATAATCATTTATAAATACTTCAAATATGCAGATTTCTGTATAAACACGATTTACTATTCGTGTATAATCGTGTCGTGTATAGGGCTGACAATGGTGCGGTGAAAAACCCATAACCATGGTTATAACCGTTGTTGTTTAAAATGGTTAACCGTACCATTATGGTGTGGTGCTGTTATGGTGATGAATTTTCTACCCATAATGGTTATGGTTATGGTATTTGAGCTATACCCATGGTTATAACCATGGTTATTATATAAATATAATAATTAATTATTATTAATAAACTTATATATACTAAATAATGGAAGTTAATGTACATACATGTAATAAATAACTATGATGTTAGTTTTATATATTTTTATTATTGACAATATAGATTTATGTATTTTTTTTAAATAAAATTTTCGGTATTTTATTATATTACATGTGTGGAATAAATATGAGTATACAAGTAAAACCATGGTTAATAACCACAGTTATTTTAATGGTTATGGTATTGAAAATTGTACCCGTAATGGTTATGGTTATGGTATGTGGTTTAAAAATAGGGTTAATTACTTAATTGGTTACACATGTTTCACCATTGTGCAGAATGGTTACACATGTTTCAAAATGTGATTAATTGGTTTTGCTATGTGACTAATTGGTTACACATGTTTTTTCAAATGTGATTAATTGGTTATTCCGTTAGTAAACCGTTAATTTTAACGTTAATTCATTTTTTTAACATATTATTGAATTGTGAAATGACTATTATGCCCTTAGTTGTATTGAAGAACAAATTGGAAGGATTGAAGAACAGATTGGAAGGATTGAAGATCCAAAATCGAATCAAATTCGATTTGATGTTCTTGAGAACCCAGAAATCAGATTCCTGGGTTCTTGAAGAACCAGAAATCTGATTTCTGATGTTCTTGAGAACCCAGAACCCAGATTTCTGGGTTCTTGAAGAACCAGAAATCTGATTTCTGGGTCTTCAAGAACCCAGAAATCAAGAACCCAGAAATCTGATTTCTGGTTTCTCAAGAACCCAGAAATCTGATTTCTGGGTTCTTCACAATGTGGGTAACATGTCGAACCTTTTAATCACATCATTTCAAACAACAGTATCCATTTAATCACATTATAGAGAAATATGTATGACCTTTTAATCACATTATAGAGAAACATGTATGACCTTTTAATCACATTATAGAGAAACATGTATGACCATTTAATCACATTTGGTGATAACATATACTGCAATACAGAACTTCAAGAACCCAGAATTGCGATTCTGGGTTCTTGAAGAACCCAGAAACAGCATTTCTGAGTTCTTGAAGAACCCAGAAACAGCATTTCTGGGTTCTTGAAGAACCCCGAAATCAGATTTGTGGGTTCTTTAAGAACCAGAAATCAGATTTCTGGGTTCTCAAGAACTCAGAAATCTGATTTCTGGTTTCTCAAAAACCCAGAAATCAGATTTCTGGTTTCTTCAATTATTGTTCTTGAAGATGATGATGTGTTCTTGAAGATGATTCTAGGGGTAATTTCGTCATTTTACTTATCTAAATAGTGACTTAACTGTGATTTTAACGGTGAATAGTGAAAAAACCAAATAGTCACATTTCAAAACCAATTAATCACATTTTGAAACATGTGTAACCATTCTGAACATTGGTCAAACATGTGTAACCAATTAAGTAATTAACCCTTAAAAATATGATATGGTTATGATATTTGTCATACCCGTACCATACCCTAACCATTGTCAGCCCTAGTCGTGTATACTGTGGCACGAATAGAAACATGTTTAAACTAATCGTGTCGTATTTAATCGTGACACGTTTATACACATAAATTCCAACACTTGTTCACCGTTGGATTGAAAATAATTCAACGGCATGGAAATAACCTGTTGTCTAATCTTGCAGCCTCTGCAAATTGCAATCCTACCACGACAAGCAACATTTCAGAGACTCCTCTCCATTTTTACTTGAGGTTCTCATTTCTCACGCAGTGGAGATCTGCCGGACCAGTGGAGAAATTCTCACGCAGGAAGTTCTCTTCGCAAGCCTTCACGTGTGATCCTGAGTTGCAAGTTATCACGCACAGCCTTCACGCAGACATCTCAAGTTTCTTGGCGTGACAACTGAGTCATCCTGAGATGCTCTGAGACAGAAAGTTCCGAGCTAGGGCAGTGAGTTTCCCCTACGCAGCCACTCCGTCCCGAGTTGCTTGGCCGTGAGCTTTGTGAGTTTGTCACTTCGTCCCGAGCTGAATTCCTCTACAAGCCAGCAGTTGCATCTTCCCGTCACGATATGTCTACACAACAAGATCTACTCTCGGCTCTCTCGTTTATACGTTGCTTTTGATTTGACCATACTCCTACTTGGTTTGGTCCGTCTGTTCTATTAATAGTAGTGTGGTCGCTGTTTGTTTCTACTTTGTCTCCAAAAGAAGAGAAAGACATCCATGATTCCTCTATGGACGACAATGGGGAGAAAGAGATCCCTTATTCCACTTTGACTTTGACTCCATAGTTGTGGAAGAAGCGAAAGCAGAACACATATGGCTCAAAGGGTACGTTGTACGTCCGTCATTGTGATTCGGAAGTTTTGAGCTACGACTGTTCGATTAAATGTCAGGAATTGAGAATAATTTGAGCTATGAAAGTTTTATGGTTATGGAGTAAATGTTTACGTCATTTTGTTTGTTGTATCTCTGGATTGTAATGTTATTATTATGTAAGTACCTTAATAGTAATCGGTTTGAACTTTGAAAATTTTAGTTTGTATTTGCGGATTTGTATTCTGAATTTCGTGCTTAATGGTGTCATGTCGTGTAACCGTGTCGTGTTTAATAGTGTTGTTACTATCAGTTCTAGGTAGTGTTTAGTCATTTCGTGTCGTGTCGTGTTGTATCGTATCGTGTATCACTTACGTGTCGTGTGTTAGGATACATGTATAGTATGGTTGCTTGGTATGTAAGGCATTGTGCTGTATGTTTCAAGTATTTGTAAGAATATGCTAGAACATGCTAGAACGTGGTAGAGTGTTCAAGTCTGGTATTGTATAAATTTCCAATTATATAATTAGTATAAATAGGTCTGGTATGTGATCTACTTAGGTAACTTGAATGAGAAGTAAAGTTTTCAAGTATGTTATTTCTGTTATTTCTGTTATTTCTGTTATTCTGTTTTCTCTTTTTTATTCATTCCTAAGCTTTCTCTGCAAATCCACATTGAGCTCAGTTTACTGATATGGTATCAGAGCCAATCTGATTCTTCGTCTTGCTGCACTTCATCTCGGTTGTGACGCTATTCGAATCGACCTGAAGAGATCGACAATTGTCAATTAGGTTCTATCTGTTTCAGATTGCTCTGTTTCGTCTGGTTTGTTATCTGCTCTGCGTATTTGTTCAATCAGTCATGGATGAGATTATTCCAGCTTTCTTCAACAAGAGAGTCTGTCAGTTGACAGACGAAGATAATTTCCAAGCCTGGAAACAACAGGTTTTGTTAGCTGTTCGTGGTCTCAATCTGGAAGGATACTTGTTCGGAACACTGCAGGTTCATAAATTCATTGACGATGATGATGGAAATAAGGTGCTTAATCCTGAGTTTGCAAAGTTCTATCAACAAGATGCTTCTCTTGCTTCGTGGTTACTGGCCTCCATTTCATCACCGATCAACAAAGGCTTGGTCGGATGCATGACAGCAACCTCTATCTGGAACAGACTGCATCAGAATTTTTCTTCGTCGTCGACTACGAGAATAATGAGTTTGTATGACAGATTGAAGGTTAGGAAACTTCTTAATCAATCTATGAGAGATTATCTAACGGAAATTCAGCTTACCTGTGACAGCTTAGCAAGTTGCGGACATCCGATAGAGGAGATGCAACAAATATCGATCATATTGAACGGAGTAAAAGGTCAATATGACAGTGTTGTTGCAGTCATTCATGCCAGTCGTAATCCATACGATCTCGCATCGATCTCATATGTTCTTCTGGATGCTGAAGTTCGCCAAAGAGATTCGTTGTTTGATGGTTCGCTTGCTACTGCAAATGTGGTGGTCAAAGGAGTTTAACAAGAAGAAAAGCATTCAGAAAATACAGGTCATACAAAATCTCAATTTGATACTGGACAACCTGTTGCTCACATGCATACTCCAGATTATCAACCTGCCTATGGACGTGGAAGGGGCAGGGGAAGAGGAAATAATAAACCTCAGTGCCAACTTTGTGGAAAGTTTGGATACTTGGTACACAAGTATTACCAGCGGTTTAATGTTCATTATCAGGGTGTTACTGCACAGTTTGGTGACCATATTAGTGCTAATCTTGCCAAAACTCATTAGAATGAAGATGATTCTATGTCATACTCAACTTTTGGTTCTTCCAAAGGTTATTCATCCAATTATTCGCCAAACACTGCTACAGTGCCTTCCTTGTCTACTGGAATGCAATTTGTTCCAGTTAATAATTCTCACAATTTTGCATATGCTAATCCGATGTATATGCCTGCTTACTCTCATCCTCTGGTCAATCAGTGCATTTCTCCTTCATCCGCTGCTACAGCTTATCCATTCACACTACTACAATCTGGTCATCCTGGTGCATTTGTTGCTTCATCTGCAAGGTCCAAGTCGTATTCTAACTCTGGCAAGGTCCAAGTTGCAGATGGTAACTATCTTGACATTAGTGGTATAGGCACATCGGTTATCAATACTTCTGTTAAGCCTTTTGTTTTACAGAATCTGCTTTGTATACCTCAAATAACTAAAAACTTGGTCTTTGTCTCGCAGTTTACCAAGGATAACCACGTATACTTTGAATTTCATCCATCGTATTGCGTGGTTAAAGATTCGAGCAGTCATCAGGTTTTGCTACGTGGATCGCAATGTGGAGGATTATATAAACTAGATTTCAGTTGTTTTTCGAATAAACATGTTCTGCAGTCTGTTGATAAGTTCGATAGTTGTTTTTCGGTTGAGTGTAATAAAACTGGAAATGCTACTCAGTTTGTTGTTTGTAATGCAGCTCAAATAAAAATTTCTCCTACTGTTTTGCATCAACGCCTTGGTCATCCATCTAAGCAGACTCTTTCCTTTATTATCAAACAGAACAATTGGAATTTATCAGCTCAAATTCCTATGTGTACTGCTTGTTCTATTGGAAAGAGTTATAAGATGCCTTTTTCGGAATCCAACACTGTTAATCAGTTTCCTTTGGAATTGATTGAAATGGATTTATGGGGACCAGCTCCCTTGGTTTCTAATGGCAATGCGTATTACTTGAGCATTGTAGATGTGTTTACTCGTTATACATGGATTTACTTCTTAAAGAATAAAAGTGATGTTTCAATCATCTTTCTACAGTTTCAAAGGGCAGTAGAGAATCAACTCAGGTTCACTATAAAGGTTGTTCAAACAGATGGTGTAGGGGAGTTCAAAGCATTGGATCCGTATCTGCTGCAACATGGTATCAACCATAGGTACACATGCCCATACACATATGAACAAAATGGTATAGTTGAGCGAAAACACAGACATATAGTAGAAATGGGTTAGTCTGGTCCGTTCATGCAGTCAGGAGCTGTAAAAACACAGCTACTTCTTTAGCCTTTTTCTTGCCATTCAATTCCTCGTTGTGTACTCCTGTTGATATTTCTGCACTTAATAATAATTCTGTTGCTGCAGATAACAGTTCACCTGTTACTTCTTTGTGCCCAGCAGTCTCTACTCAGGAACCCATTGTGTCAACTGATGAGCTTTCAGCTCATCATGAAGTCTCTCCTACTAGAAGTTTACCTGCGACAGATCAAGCTAATATGGAGACTCTGCCTTTATCAGATGAAACTACAGACTGTACACCTACTCAGGCTCAGGTACCTGTCAGGTATGTTATTCAAGATTCTGCTCTTGTGCCTTTAATTTCTGATAATGAGGTTTCTGATTTAGTGACTCAGCCTACTGATCCACCTATCTGTGTTTCGTCTAATCGATCGGGTTCTTCTCCTATTCAAGCTAATACTCATCATATGCAAACTATATCGAAAGCAAGAACTTTAGCTGCATTAACATTGTCTGTTTTTGGGACATCTGAGTTATCTAAACTTGAACCTTCTGATATTCATTATTCTATGATGTGTCCTCTGTGGTCTGCTGCTGTGTAAGAGGAGTTGCAAGCACTTGTTCAAAAGAATACTTGGAAGTTAGTTACATTACCAGGTGGGAGAATACCTATTGGATGTAAGTGGCTCTTTAAAATTAAGAAAAATTCAGATGGGTCCATTGCTCGTTACAAGGCTAGACTAGTGGCAAAGGGGTTTTCACAAAAACCGGGCTTTGATTTCCAAGATACTTTCAGTCCCGTGGTTAAGGCTCCAACAGTTAGAATTATTCTCACTTGCTTTGACACACAAATGGCAGTTAAGGCAAGTAGATGTTAATAGTGCCTTTCTACATGGGGAGTTGTCGAAAGATGTGTATATGATACAACCACCCAGATTTGAAAAGACTGATTCTAATGGCAATGTTTTGGTTTGCAAGTTAACAAAGCATTGTATGGGCTCAAACAAGCTCCGAGAGCTTGCTTTGAAAAGTTAAAATGTTTTTTACTTACTACTATGTTCTTTACAGTCTCTATTGCAGATAGCTACTTGTTTATCAAGAAGACAAGTTCAGGTACTGTTTTTCTACTTGTATACGTTGATGACATCGTTATTACAGGTAGTGATACTTGTGCTATAGAGTCTGTCATTAGAGATATGAATGATAAGTTCAAATTGAAAGATCTTGGTTCGTTAAATTACTTCCTAGGTATGGATGTTCAGATTCATGATGATAGTTTGATTCTTAGTCAAAGAAAATATATATGTGATCTTCTTCATAAAACTGGTCTATCTAATTCTGTGCCTTTGTCTACTCCTATGTCAGAATTTGTTTTGTCAAAAGTTGTTGAATTACATGATCAATCACCACCTGCAGATGAACATCTATACAGAAGTATAGTTGGTGCTCTACAACATGTCTGTATAACAAGTCCTGACATACATTTTGCAGTCAATAAACTTAGTCAGTACATGCAACAACCGACTGTGTGTCATTGGAAGGTAGTTCTTCGTGTGCTACGCTATCTTAAAGGTACTATTGATCATGGACTATTGTTTAGATCAAATTTTGTGGCTTTATCAACTGTTACTCTAGTTTCATATGCTGATGCTGATTGGGGTAGTGATTTGGTAGATCACAAATCAGTTTCTGGTCATTATTTGTTGCTTAATGGTAATCCTATTGTGTGGAGCTCAAAGAAACAACCGGTGATATCCAGATCCTCTGCTGAAGCGGAATACA
This sequence comes from Chamaenerion angustifolium, assembly GCA_946814005.1. Lineage (NCBI taxonomy): Eukaryota > Viridiplantae > Streptophyta > Magnoliopsida > Myrtales > Onagraceae > Chamaenerion > Chamaenerion angustifolium. Next base: position 23,583,947 of record OX328272.1, read on the forward strand.
GGGCCATTGCAAATGTTGATTGTGAGGTAATGTGGGTTACTTCTTTGCTATCAGAGTTGGATGTAAAACTGACATATGTGCCTATTATATGGAGTGACAATACGGGTGCAGTTGCATTAACTGAGAATCTTATTCATCACTCTAAAATGAAACATGTTGAGATAGATTTATGTTTTGTTCGTGAAAAAGTTCAAAATGGACAAGTGGTAGTGAATTTTGTGCCTGCTACTGATCAGGTTGCTGAAATATTAACGAAACCCATTATTGCAAAATGTTTTGATCCTTTTAGAAGGAATCTTGGGGTGATGTCTTTCAAAGAGTTAATTTGGCAATGCAGATATCATTGACGATGCTGGTCTGGAGAATGGGTCTGATGATGAGTAATTTTTTTTTTGGCTTTTTGGGGTTATGTGTATTTCTTTCATGGATCTTAGCATTCTAATAAGAGGGTTGTTATCGTCTCTGGATCTGTTTTGTTTTCTGTGGTTTTTCTTCTACTTCATTCGGATTGTCTTCTGCTTGTTTGTTTTGGCTTTCATTTTCTTCTGGTTTGGTTTGTTCTGTGTGTTCTTGAATTCTGTATACACCTGGTTGCTCTGGCTGTTGTTACTTGTTCTTATAAGTTTCTCTCAGCTGTTTCTTGTCTTGATCATGCTTTCTTTTTCGGACTTGAGCCTTGGTTATCAGTATGAGCTGCTAGTCTCCTTTCTTCTAATTGTTCTGATATTGTTCCCTGTGTCTGGTAATTATGATCACTGGTGTTGAATAGACTGGTTTTTCACCTGGTTTTGTTTTACTGGCATAGGGTGAAGTTTGAATCCAAAAATAACACTTCTCGAAGAAAATGTTAAAGATACTTTGAGAAGTTGTTTGAGGATGAAAAGATGGAGGAAAATGAAAGTCTCCCAACTTCTGTCAGTTGTAAAAATAAAAAAATAAAAATTCAATTGATTCAATTAAAAGAAATCAAAATATCTCAAATATCGGGTGAAAGTTGTGTTTCTATTCTGATTTGTGTGATTTTTGTCTCAAACATGGAGGGATAGATATAAGGATGATTGATTGAAAGTTGTGTTAGCTGTCATACTTATTGTTCTAATGGCTTGTCTTGGAAAAAGAGAGTGGTTATCAAATATGAGGAATGGATGTGCTAAATTCGTTATAAGGATGATAATTGCTGCTGAAGTGTTCTTGTGTATACAAGTATTCAGTGGACATAGATGGAAACTAAACTGTTTGAAATGGTAAAGTAATGCGGCCATCAGAAGTTTAGAAATCTGAATGTTGTTAGATATGGAAATCACTTGATGAAGATGCTTGGGTTGAGTTCTTTCAGAGATGAAAATCAAACTTCTTAAGGGAATGTTAGGATACATGTATAGTATGGTTGATTGGTATGTAAGGCATCGTGTCGTATGTTTCAAGTATGTTTAAGAATATGCTAGAACATGCTAGAATGTGGTAAAGTGTTCAAGTCTGGTATTGTATAGATTTCCTATTATAGAATTAGTATAAATAGGTCTGGTATGTGATCTACTTAGGTAACTTGAATGAGAAGTAAAGTTTTCAAGTCTGCTATATCTGTTATTCTGTTTTCTCTTCTTTCTTCATTTCTAAGCTTTTTCTGCAAATCCACATTGAGCTCAGTTTACTCATATTGTGTCGTGTCGTATAACCCGACATGTGTTTCCTTTTTTTTTTTTCTACAATGTTAAACGTGTCCGTGTCGTGTCACGTTTGATGTGCTAGTTAATCGTGTCTGAAGTTTTGAGACACGTTTAAGACTTATCCGTTTAGACACGACACAACTGCCACCTCTAAATCAGACTCTTATATTTTTTTTTCCTTATGTTAAAACCCTAATGTTTTCTATTTAATGAATATATATATATGGATATTTATTACCATAAATATATAAATTATTTTTAAACAACTTTACCCATCAAGATTCTTTTATTCCGTTGAATTATATGGTATTAGTTCTTTGTTTTTATTGTAAAAAACAATGATTTGAGGATATAATTAAATATAAATTTATTATTTTGACAGGGCACGTTTATACAATATATAATTAAGCATACAAGGGGGCATTTGAGTTTTTTAAAAAGTAGGAACTGTGCTAAAAGAATTTGAAAAAGTAAGTATACTGAAAAAATATTTAGCAAAATGTATATTAGCTCTACTAGGGGTAGCGTTTTTACAACGTGCTCTACTTTGAGTAGCGTTTTTCAAAAAACGCTACTAGGGGTAGTGTTTTTCATAAAACGCTGCTTGGGGTAGCGTTTTTATGAATTTCGCTACCCCTAGTGGCGAAATTCTTTTCTTTTTTTTTTTTTTTATTTACGTTTTTGACTTATTTTGACGATCCGATGTTTAATTTAAAAAAAAAATAAAGAATTATTAAAAAAATTTAAAACATTACAGTAAGTAGATATTTTAATTTCGATTCAAATGATGCAAAAAACATTAAATTTGGACTTACGGATTGACTGTAGGCTCTGCCGTAAGTTGAGATATGAAAATTTGACTTAAAATAATATAACTCATACCCTGTAAGTCCAAACTAACCACGGTGAACGTCATTTATGTCGTAATTCAATTATCTACCTAGGGTAATTTTTTTGATTAGAAATACAATGATTTTGTAACCTAACATCGCTTGTCTTAAAATTTGACCGAAATAATCAAATGCATTAGGTGAGAAATTTAATTATGTACTTAGTCAAAAAAAATCAAAAAACTTAAAGTGAGTAGATAATTTAATTATAAATTAAATGACGCTAACTAGACGTTAATTTTTTTTGCTTTTAGACTGATCGTATAATACAATACGTAATTTACTTCGTATTATATTGTATTATACGGTCAGTCTAAAAGCAAAAAAATTAATGTCTAGTTAGCGTCATTTAATTTGTAATTAAATTATCTACTCACTTTAAGTTTTTTGATGTTTTTTGAGTAAATACATAATTAAATTTCTCACCTAATGCATTTGATTATTTCCGTCAAATTTTAAGACAAGCGATGTTAGGTTACAAAATCATTGTATTTCTAATAAAAACAATTACCCTAGGTAGATAATTGAATTACGACATAAATGACGTTCACCGTGGTCAGTTTGGACTTATAGGGTATGAGTTATATTTTTTTAAGTCAAATTTTCATATCTCAACTTACGGCAGAGCCTACAGTCAATCCGTAAGTCCAAATTTAATATTTATTGCATCATTTGAATCAAAATTAAAATATCTACTTACTGTAAGTTTTTTAATTTTTTTAAATTTTTTTAAATTAAACATCAAATCGTCAAAAAAAAGTCAAAACGTAAAAAAAAAAAAAATTCGCCACTAGGGGTAGCGAAATTCATAAAAACGATACCCCAAGCAGCGTTTTATGAAAAACGCTAAAAAACACTACTGGGGTAGCGTTTATATACATTTTGCTAAATATTATTTCAGTATACTTATTTTTTAAAATACTTTTTGCACATTAGTTACTTTTTAAAAAACTTCGGCATTTGATAGAATGTATTATTTAATACACGTATTAGTTAATACATGTAATACATGTATTATCTAATACGTGTATTAGTTAATACTATGTTTGGATGAGACATGTATTAAGATATACTTATACATGTATAACCTAAGAAAATGTTTGATTCAGTATAAAATTATACGTAATGTGGCAAAAAGACTTCAACACTCTTAAATTTAGTTTGCAATGTAAATAAGTTGTACAGATGAATTGATTTATTTTTTAAAATAAAATATATTCATATTCAAAAAATTTGGAAAAAAATTACGAACACACAAATAAAATGAAATAGTATCCCCTTTGAGTCATGACCGATTCAATCTACTTCGACTATTTTCTTTTGATCTTTGCAATTTCATCCTTAAAATGTTACTTCTATGCATAAAGATTCAAAACCTTCATGTTCCCAAGTGACTCTGTGTCATTGATATATGTTTGAAGAGAAAAAATAGAGCATTGCATTAGTTTTATAAACATGTGGAACCACATGATTTTACAAAGAACATAATTTTATAAAATAAACATAATTTTACAAATCGATTTTAGGAACAACATGACATGTGAAACCACACTTAGCAAAATATCGAAACGAAACAGTTAAATAACCACTTCTAATTTTTTTTTATCTTGACACGTGCACATAAACGGTAACAAAATAGAGTAAATAACATATGTTGGTTTTATGTTATTTTTAATACATTTTCTTACAAAAATATTAGATAGACGAGCAAATATTAAAATATTGTTGAGTAAATATTTCATTAATGTTTTAGCTATTTTTTAAAAAATATTAACTATATGTCATATATCATTGTCGAAGTGAACTCATAAATTGTTTCTTAATTCGAATGTTACTCAACAACTGTTGTTATGTTTGACTTAGTGATTTTTTTTAAATAAAACATACATAGAAGAATTAATGATGAAAATTTATAAATATTATTACATAATTTTATTTTTGATTTAATATATTACTTTTTTTATTAATTATTATTAGATAATCTGAGTAAATAATAATTTTAAAATTGTTTATATTAAAATTCACAAAGTTTGATAAAAATTAAAAACTAACATGATAAACTATGCTTAGGTATGATTAATAGACTTATGGTAGTTAAGTAAATTTTTACTATGTATTAAATAATACCATGATTAGATTGTGTATTAGTTAATACTCAATTAACACTATAATCGTTTATTAGCTAATACATACGTACTAGTTAATACATACCACTATTTCTAATCAAACATTGTATTAATTAATACTAATACATAATTAATACTCCAATCAAATGCCCCCTAAGAGTTTAACATTAATACATTTCTTATTCTGAATAACGTTTAGGGTAAATTAATTCAACAATCACTTATGTTGGCACACGTGATGAATAATTGAAATTTGTGCTGAACAGTTACTTATTTTTTAAAATGTGACTGAATGATTACAAAAACAACATATGAATAAATGATTATAATACATTTCCATTTATCTTTTTCATGTTCTTCATCTTTAATATCTTATTTCTCAATTCAAACCCGAAATATGATTTTGAACTTAGATTTGCGTAAATCTGAGTTCAAATCGAACCCAAAAATGCAGATCTGGGGTTGAATCAAACCTAAAAACGCATATTTGGGTTCGAATCGAACCTAGAAATGCAAGTCCGGGGTTCAAATCAAACCTAGAAACGCAGATTTGCGCAAATTTGTGTTCAAAATCAGAGTTCGGACATGAAAATGAAAAACATGGTAAAAGTGAATGGTAAAATCGTTATTTTAGTGACCATTTAATCACATTTGTCACATATATGTGACTAGAGATGACAAGTTTAACCAAAATGTCACATTTTTTAAATGTACGTGATCGATAACTACACAAAAAAGCATAAGTGGATATTTAGTGACATAGTGTCAACATAAGTGAATGTGAAAGTGGTTTACCCTAAATTTTATATGTTTATATATGATTAATATAAGGGAAAAGTATGAAAAATCACCCAGATATTTGCTTTTTTTAGAAACTGTACCCGTATATTTTTTGCCGCAAATAATCACACTTATATGTTTCATTTTGTTGGTAACACCACCTTCCATCAATTTGAACCGTTGATTGTCATGTGGATTGCACGTGCCACCGTTAAGTTTGAACCAAAGCTTGTAAAAAGACTTTTTCTACCCCTAACATTGTCTCATTTTTCTTGAACAGAGCACGAAAGAGAAGGGAGGGTGGGAATATGAATCAATACCAAAGTACAGTAATCAAGAACAAATGCAGCAATATTCTTCCCATTCTTGATAAGCTGACCCTTCGACATAGGAGAATGGGTGGTGGAGATATGCGAAGGAGATCGACCCGACACTTGTAAAACCATGAACTGAGAGAGAGGGAGGAACGAGGGAGCATCTGAATTGAACATACTCCGGGACATACTTGCAAGGAAACAAAATAACCAATTGACATAATTCATCATCTTAATTCGCTCCACTCAACTCTAGACTTCCATCCCTTATGCTTTTACGTGATTCTTCTTTCCTCTTGTTGTTGAATTTACAACATTTTATTTCAACATATAGATAATTACCTCGAAAGCATCTGCCCTTCTTGCATCATTTGACATACGACAACTGTGCAACATCATGCATCAACCACCACTCATCACCTTGCTTACAATGTCATAACAACCATCACCAATCCTCCTCATTTATCTTTAAACCAAACTTACTTCATAGCGACAAACCAAATCTAATAACAAATAATGATTTGAGGACTTTGGAGATTCAACTCCTAAAACTACAATATATCAATATTAAAAATATATGTATGCAATATATGTACATACATACACTACTCAAAAATATGATCCACTCCACAAGGCAACACATGTTAATTGGAGCATCTGAATTGGACATACTCCGGGAGAAAAGGTAGAGCAAATGCAATGGAAATATGGCATGCATGTTAGTATCTTCTCAGCAGAAGATTTTCTGGGAATTGATTAGTTATGTGAACCAAACTTCCATTGAGATTAAGTCGGTTGTATCATGTCTGCATTTACTCTAGCATCAGGATTACTGCTCAAGCTGAATGAGTTGAGACATATTTTCATTTGAAAACATAGATTCTTCCATAAAATGTTCTTTATTTATTTTTATGGTATCAAAATACATAATGCTGCAAATGTTCTTTCTTTGTAGACTTTCTATTGTTTCTTTTCTCTACAACAATGATTCATTCCGATAAAAAGCCTAACATCTCTTATTTACTACAATTTCTTTGAACCATTGATTGTTTCAGGAATCGCTGTTAGAAGACTCTTGTTTCCAAATCACTCGGTCATTATAGGAGAAGATGAACATGTCCAAGCATATTTCATGAAAACCCAACTTTAGGAGCACTGATCAATTGCAAGGGATGACTTCAATAATTTAGAGGCTAGGTAACATATATTGCTTTCACATCCACAATATTCCCTAATAATGGCATTTGGTAGAATCGTAAACCATATCAATCAACTTATAGTTAATATACTCAGTCAATGATCTACAAGTTGTGTTGGTCACATAGGTTTGTTTTCTTGTTCTCTGTTTTTTCCCCTCTTCCTCAGTCCCTTTCTAAAAATTCCATTGTTATATCTTGAGGCCAAATTTGGAAACTTGTCTGTAATCCTTTACCCCAGGGCCTGTACTCAGCAGAGTTGTATGTTCGGTTCGTCTTTATTTAAGAGTTGTGTGATATGAGGGAAACCATCTAGGTTTGTTGCAGTAGAAGATGAACCAGATCTGGAAGATGAAGAATTATGACGGAAACGAATCAGATCTGGAAGAATTCTAGGGGTATTTTAGGTATATAACATTAATATTACATCACGTGTGCATCACGTGATTTCTACTTGACGGAATACGAAAGAATGTGATGGAAATGTGCAGTTACCAACAAATGGAATAATATGGGTGCGAAGACAAACTATATGGGTGCAATTACCAAAATTGCCAAACATCCGGGGTGCTTTTTCATACTTTTCCCTTATTATAAATTATAATTTATAAGTATAAGTATAAACATGACTAGTTATGTGGCCACTTATATTCAAATTAAAAGTAAAACATATATTTAAATTTGTTCTTGTACTTATTGTTTATGAATTCAAACTTATTAATTTTAACACTTGATTATAAAACTAAAATATAAATTTTGTGAACTTCATCTCATAAGCATATGAATAAGTTTTTTTCCTTCCAAAATACACCTCAAAGCAAAATCAAATACCAAAATATCAATTTCTGAAAAACAATTACAAAACTATGTCCACCCGCATTCGCGGGTAAGAATTTAGAAAAGGCAAAGTTGCGAACCACATTCACGGGTAGATTTTTAAGTCATACCCGCGAATTCCATTCACAGTTTGAACTTTACCGTTAAGTTCCAACCGCAAATGGCATTCGCGGTTACGGCTTAAAAAAATATCTACAAATGCCATTCGCGACTGAGGGCTAATAAAATAAAAAAGAGCCCATCAGTTGTGGTCCTCCTCATTTGCTCCTCTGCACTTCCTCTCTCTGAAGCCATACGTTGTTGCGCCTCCCGTCATTACGTTGTCGTACCTCCCATCGTGGCTCCCCATTTTCCTCCATGTTCCAACCTCCTCTTCAGGTCCAGTCTGATTTATTTTTTAAAAATTTAGTGTAATTAGTTGTAATTGCTATCAAGAATGCCTAATTGTTTGTAACTGATGAATTGCTATGTGTTTTGGTTGAATTGTAATGCATTATTTAAATCATTGTAAAACCCTAATTTTTGAATTTCGGGGGGAAATTGTTAATTGTAGTGTAATTGATATCTAGAATGTGTAATTGTTCGTAATTAATGAATTGTTATGTGTTTTGATAGAATCGTAATGCATTATTTGAGTAATTGTAAAACCCTAATTATTAAAAAAGTTGGGGGAAATTGTTAATTGGAGCGTAGGTGGGTGTAATTGATTTCAGTTGAATTGTAATGCATTATTAATTAATTTTATATAATTAATTACCCAAACAATTATAGGTTAATATTAGTAGTCGTCATAGAAATGATAAGCATTGGTGAGCGGGTAAATTCGGTTTTAGATCCAATGACACGACATTGGGTAGATATAGTTGAACTTGGATGGATTGTAGACATATCTCGTATCAGGGTCGATGTGGGAATACTGCATGCTCTTACTGGGAGGTTGTGACCAGATACACATATATTTAACCTCCAATGGGGTCAAATCACTGTAACCTTAAGCCACGTATAACGTTTTTTGGGTCTACAAGTCAACGATCCACCCATTTTTGGTCAATATTGGTTGGATCATTAGTAATTATTGACCTATCTGACCTATGCCCGCGACTACTGGAGTATTCCATTCTCGTGAAGAGGGGGAAATCACCAAGAATGATATATCATTATCTTGGTTGAAGAGGATGTTTGAGAAAAAAGAGAGTGACCCCAATTTGATCCGTGCAACCGAAGAAGAAGTTATCATAAGAGTGAGATATTATATTTTACATCTCCTCAGTGCGTTTTTATTCCCGAACACAAGCCAGAATAAAGTTGCATTAGAGTATCTCCCTCGGAGGATTTAAACCAAATAACTCAATACACTTGAGCACCAGTTGTATTGAGCTATTTGTATTCCAGTTTGTGTAAAGTCGACCTCTAGGAGATCAAATATTGCATGATGCAATGTTTTACTACATGTACAATCACTTTGGAATAGTTTCACAATTAATTTGGAACACTTTTCTATACTCATGAATATTATTAATTTGTTCTAGTTATGATCGTGGGAGCATTTATCCATAGGGCGACCCATGATGAAAAGTAAGGTTGCGATTACTACCAATGCACCGTTTGGGATGTGGTAAGAAAGTCTAAACCTTTTGCATTCATAAACCCTAAACATGCATTGTGTTATAATTTATTCTTTGACATTCTCAATTAAGTGGGTACCACCAAAGACTTAAAAAAAAAAAATCCCAAAACCCCTTGTGCGACAATTATATCGACGCCTTCCTTCTCGTGGAGTGGAACGGAGCGACGCCTCGAGTCTCCAAAGAGAAGAGTGGCGAATGGATTACCAAAGATGAAAAAAAAATGTGGGAACAACCCTATTTATAGTTGTCCCCAAATACAATCCAATAGTCATATGGAGGAAGTTGAAACATCATGATTGATGATGACACAAGTCAGATCGAAATGTCCCGGCTCGAAAAATTTTAAACTTCCCGCTCAAAAATTCAAATTCAAATTTCCCACCATTTGAATTCGTAATTCCCGCCTCCAATGAATGGTCACCACCAAAGTGACTTCATGAAGATTAAGGCGACACCTATAAAGGATGGTCACCTGTAGTGACTCATTCGGTACAAAGGCGCCACCCTTGAAGAACATTCAACCAAACAAGAGCGTGCTCCTACTTGGCTCGGGGGGGGGGGGAGCAGATAATGGGCCCAAAGGCTTATCTCATGTGGCAAGCCCAAAGGCTTCACCCATGAAGAAGGTCCAAGGACAAAACCATACTAATAAGAGAGGTGTTGCCCCGTTATGATTATATGAGGCGCCTCCCCCTTTAACATTAACCCTAAGTAGGGTGTCACCTTCTACTTGCCTCAGAGGATGAATCACATGAGATCGATCTTTGATAGGCGCCACCTTCTCTTATCTGAGAAGTGACAGGGGCCTTAATCCAGGCGTCGCCTGGTGAAGGGACATGACGTGACAGTTATCTATCTGACCGGTGATGTGACCCCATTCCGTTTCCCAAGAGGACAATGAGTAACCACGGTTAAGACATTTAACCACAGTCAAGAAAGTTAACTCGGTCAACGGGTTAACTTTTCCTATAAATAGTATCTAATTTATTACTATATCTCATTCTACCAATCTCACACAGTACATTGAATGCTCTCAAGCTCCTGAACTAATTTAAGCTTCAGAGAGGAAACGAACGGGAACACCCGAGGCTTTCCCTTTTGCAGGTTTGGGACGCTTCAAGAGTGATGCCTCGTGTACTTGAGAAAACATGATCCAACATGCTGCTTTGGGGGCGTTGAGCTCGCCTTCGAGAGAGTTCCCAGCGTCTCTAAGACAGAAGTCGGCTACTCCCATGGTTTCCTCCATAACCCAACCTACGAGGATGTCTGCAGCAGAATGACGAATCATAATGAATTCGTCCGAGTTCAGTACGACCCCAAGAGGCATGCAGCTTCGAGATGCTTGTCGATGCTTTCTGGGCTCATGACGATCCAACCACAGCCAATCGTCAGGTTAATTATTTTCTTCGCCTTTAAGTGATCATTCTTGCTTTGAATTCTGCTATTCAGCTCATGATCAATTAGTTACTCCATTCCAATCCAATTGCGGTGGTATTCTCCTGGTTAAAGCTAATCTTAATTGAATTCCAACTGATTCTATAGTTTTTGAGGTTTAGCTTTGAAGTGGATGGTATGCATGTTAGAAATTATTTCCCTATTTATGATCCATTATGTTCTTTTTGCAACGACAAATCAGCTGCACGAATTGCACCTTTCTTGCTCTTGCTAAAATCAGATATAATTAAGGGTTAATAATCAAATCGCTACCTCAACTTTGAGCACTTTACAAATTTCTACTAAACTTTGTTTTTTCAAATTTTGCTACCTATACTTTCATAGTAGGGGAAAAATGCTACATCAGTTAACTTTTCTATTAAATATGGACGGAAAATGACATGGCAACATATGATTAGTCTCTCATTTAACTAAATATTTTTTTTAAATACCAAAACAATCTGACAAAATCCTTAAAAAAAATTGAAAAATTAATACAAAAAATAAGAGTTTTTAATATAATATTTTTATTGAAAATATGAAACAAAATAAATAAAAAACTAATTATTTATTATAGTTTTTATTTCATATTTTTAATAAAAGTATTATATTAAAAACTCATATTTTTCCTTTTAATTTTCTATCTTATTTTATAAAAACAAATCATTTAGTTTTTTAAATCAAGTACCAATCATATGTTGTCACGTCATTTTCCGTCCATATTTAACAGAAAGGTTAACCGAGGTATCAATTTGTCCTAAGTGTCAAAGTTTTGGTAGTGGTTTTTGAAGAAGTAAAGTTTAAGTAGCAATGTGTAAATTGCTCAAAGCTGGGGTATCAATTTGGTTATTAACCCTTTTATTAATTTATCTTATCACTCAAAGGTTAACTAATGTAGAGTTTGTTGGATGGATATAACACAAGATTAATCATATGTTATTGAACAGTTTGAATCCACGTAGGATGCCATGTTTTAACACAATCATCTCACATAATTTAGTCTCGGAGCTCTTCACCAAATCAAATGCTTGTAAAACAAAGATTAATCATATGTTATGAACTGTTTGAATCCACGTAGGATGCTGTTGGGTATTGATAGTGACGACTCAATAAGGAAAATGCCTCGAATGCCCAATAGCCCTGGAGGGGGTAAACCCAAGATATTCGAACCGGATCAGCCTAAGTCAAAGTCAACCTGGCCCACCATAGGGTGGCCCAAGATCGAGCCCAGGACGATATGGACGCCAAAGGCTCCCTAGCTGGTCGCCATTCTTCACCAAGTCACGACCTCCTACTGCTCGCCATGGGAGTGCTCGCCCCGAAGAGAGCCTTGCCTCTCTCCTCTGGTCTCACTAACCGTTAATAAGGAAGTGGCCAAGATATCCTGTGTATCTCAGACACATATTCACCAAGGATTAGATATGGTAACTGCAATATCTCGCCGTAACTGCAATATCTATTATCCAAATCTTCAACAGCACAATATTCACTAAGATATACAGTTACCTTATACGGTTTGGTCTCTCCTACTCTATAAATACCTTTGCTTTACATACATTCATTACGTTTTGAGCTATATACACACATATACTCATTTAAGCATCGGAGAGGGACCCAGAGACACCCCCTCTGTTGCGATCCCCTACTTGCAGGTTCACCAGAGCTAAGGCGAAAGCATTGTTCAACCATCACCTGGCATTCAATTCACTGCCAGATCAACAACCAGGAGTTCAGGATCCAACATTTGGCGCCGTTTGTAGGAATCGAGTGATACAGCCATAAGAACTCGATCACAAAACAACCGCCGGAACCAGACTCGCGAGCAATCCTCGGACAGTTCTGATTCTTCCAGCAAGAGCCTGCCAGCCAGGCAGCCCCCAATGCCGTTCCTCTAAGGACGACCCAAGAACATGTCGGTAATTTCAGACCGACCCCTGCTCCCAACCATACCGAGACTCCAGCACCGCAAACCGTCCACATCGCTGGGGAAAACATCCAGTTAACCCTGGAGATGATATCATTGCTGGAGGCCATTCTAGGACAGGCTCGTCGACAAGCTCCTGCTCCCCTAGGAAACACTCGCCCTGCTGCCACAGGGCCCTTACCGACTGAAACCGCGAATCCTGGCACCACAGCTCCCCAGGAGGATCAGGAGATGACATCGGGGCACCAGTCCCTACCCCCGGCATCCACCGAACCGCCGATGGCTACCTACTCCACCAATCCTTCCGATCCCTTGCCAAACGGGACTTCGCCAAAGAATTGTACCTTAGACCAGGTGGACGACCTCATCAATAAAAGGCTCCAAGAAAGCCGGCTGATAGTCGCAGCTCCCTTCAAGGAGCGATCTGCTCATCCCTTCTCCGACGACCTCGTCGCCATCAAAATCCCGAAAGACGTAGTCGCCCGGGCTATACCTGAATACAGTGGTGGAGGAGATCCCACCATACACATCAACAAGCACGAGGCCTCTCTTCTGGGTAAGTCAAATGATCCCAATCACTTGGCTTTGTTATATCCATCCACTCTTTCGGGTTCGGCTTCGTCCTGGTTCTTCGGTCTCCTTGCAGGATCTATAGGAACTTGGGCAGAGTTAAGAAGCAAATTCCTGGAGAGGTACATGGGCGAGCGCCAGCTAATGAAAAGTGTGGTCGCTCTGGATGCGGTCAAACAGCATCCTGGAGAGTCGCTGGCCAATTTTTATGGACGTTTTAATCAAAACGTCACGGAGATAGATCATCGAATTTTAGATGGGGAGATCATTCGAGCCTTCTATTGAGGATTGGATGTGGCCAACAAGGCCTCGAGAAAGCTGTGCAACAACTATCATGTGAAGGAGATTGAGACGTTGGAGGAACTGGCATCCAGGGCGAAAGGTTTTATAGACCTTGAGAGAGCGAACGCCGAGGCTAACTTCCTGACAACCCCGCTAAGGGTGGTTCTCGAGCCCCGACGCGATGGTAAGAAGTAGGTAAAGAAGGAGAAAAAGAGAAGAGACAGCAGGCCCCAGGTCGAGCCTAATCCAACACCCAGAAATCCAGAGGTCCCTGAGTACTTTACGCCTTTAAACAGGCAGATCTCAGCGGTACTAGTCGAGATGGAGAGGAGATCTTTGGCGAGGCCACCGATGGCTCGTAGGGGTGGCCAGCCCATGGGGAAGGATGTCGAGAGTTACTGCAGATACCACAAGTGCAAGGGCCATAAGACTGACGATTGCCGCATTTTGAAGCGGGACATTGAGAAGCTGATTCAGGGGGAATGCTGAAGGAGTTTGTGGCAGGACAAGATAGAAGTCGGACGCCACCTAGGAGACATCGTTCGCCGGCTCCTGCTGAACAATCTGATCCATCTTAGAGCAAGAGAAGGGTAAATTTGATTGCAGGAGGATTTGGCGTAGTAGGAGAGGGGTCACACGCAAGAGAAGTCTACGCGACTCAGATTTCTACAGCGGTCCAGCTGGGAAAGTGACCCCGACCTGAGGAGGACATTGTCATCTCATTCTCCGAAGATGATTTGGCACATGTCACTACCCCCCATAATGATGCTCTGGTTATCACGGATGATATCGACGGCTGTGACGTTATGAGGATTCTGATCGACGGAGGGAGCTCGCCAGATATCCTATTCCTGGACGCCTTCGAGAAAATGGACAAATCCAAGCGTGACCTGAAGAGGGTCGACTTTCCACTGATCGGGTTTGCTGGGAGAACAACTTATCCACTGGGGGCAATAACCATGCTAGTGATTTTGGGCGAGGGATGGAAAAGCATCAAGGTACCGGTCACTTTCCTGGTGGTCGACTCACCTACATCTTACAACGCCATCCTGGGGAGGAGCACAATCAACCCCAACAAGGTTGTGGCCTCCACAGTCCATCAGAAGATGAAGTTCCCTACACTCAACGGGATTGGAGAATTACTCGGCGACCAGCCTTCCTCGCGACAATGCTATGTGAACTGCCTGCGCAGGAAGAACCAAAGGGAAGCCCTCGCCATCGAGACAGAGGCCGACCCTCGCGAGGATTTGGCTCGACCAGCGCCTATGGAGGAATTGGAAGAAGTCGAGGTCGATGGCCCAGATAAGAAGGTGTGCATTGGGACCACCTTGAATGAAGATCGGAAGCAGGCCATGACTGCCCTCCTCAGGGAATTCAAGGAGCTCTTCGCCTGGCAGCCGAGCGACATGCCAGGTATCAGTACAGACATTATCTCTCACGAGCTCAGGATAGACCCTTCTATCAAGCCGATCGCTCAGAAAAGAAGATCGTTCGGGACAGACAAACGCCTGGCGATCAGACAGGAGGTTGGCATGCTAATTGAAGCTGACTTCGTCAGAGAGGTGAGGTTCAAGAGCTGGGTCACCAACCTAGTTTTGGTCAAGAAATCAAACGGAAAGTGGAGGATGTACGTCGACTTCCGCGACCTGAACAGAGCTTGCCCCAAGGATTCCTATCCCCTTCCCAGGATTGATCAGTTGGTCGATGCTACCTCTGGTCACGAGATGCTGAGCTTCATGGACGCCTATTCAGGCTACAACCAGATACGCATGCACCCAGATGATGAGGCTCATACCGCTTTTTATGCAGACGGGGACATTCTTTGTTACAAGGAGATGCCCTTCGGTCTAATCAACACCGGGGCGACTTATCAGCGGATGGTGAACCGCCTGTTCCAAGATATGCTGGGGAGAAACATGGAGGCTTATGTGGACGACATGCTCGTCAAAACCATCAAGGGAAATCCGTACACAACATATCTCTGTGAAGCTTTCGAATGTATGAGGACATATAGCATTCGCCTAAACCCTGCAAAGTGCGCCTTCGGGGTCAAGTCTGGTAAATTCTTGGGATTCATGGTCAGCGAACGAGGTATCGAGGCGAACCCGGAAAAGCTAAAGGCCATAGAAGAGATGAAGTCGCCAACCTGCCATAGGAGGTTCAGTGCCTAAATGGTCGCCTAGCTGCTCTCAATCGCTTCCTCTCCAAGGCGAGCGACAGGTCCCTCCCGTTCTTCAAAACTCTGAGGGTCAACCGCAAGTTCGAGTGGACGCCAGACTATGAAGAGGCGTTCCAATCCTTGAAGCAGCACATCCAAGCACTCCCAGCTCTGGCAAAGCCCATTCCAGGCGAGCAGCTTTTCCTTTATCTAGCCATCAACGACGTGGCAGCCAGTGCTGTTTTGATAAGTGAGTAAAATAATGTTCAGAGTCCAGTGTATTTTATTAGCAAAATGTTTAATTCGGCAGAAATAAAGTATGTCCAGATTGAGAAGTATCTCTGTGCCTAAGTTATTGCTGCTCGAAAGCTGAGACCTTATTTTCACGCACACGACATCACTGTCCTCACCAATAAACCTCTCAAAAACTTCCTGATGAAACTAGATTCTTCAGGAAGAATGGTCAAGTGGGCGATCGAGCTCAGTGAGTTCATGATCAAATTTGCGCCAAAAACGACCATCAAAGGTCAAGCACTAGCTGATTTCATTGTGGAAAGTACAAGTAATGGTCAAACAGAAGCAGATAACATGCCATGTCAGTCAATAGACAACAATCAAGTCTGGGAGCTTTATACAGATGGGTCTTCATCGAGAGAAGGCTCGGGGGCAAGTTTAATTCTCATTCCTCCTGAAGGCGAGCCTTTGAAGTATGCGATCACCCTAACATTTCAGGCGACCAATAATGAAACAGAGTACGAGACTCTTATTACTGGACTCAGACTGGCAAAAGGAATGGGCATATCTGCGCTTAAGGTAAAAACTGACTCGGAACTTATTGTCAATCAGGTCAATGACACTTATGAGGCAAGGGGGAAAAGATGAAGAAGTACCTCAGCATAGCCAAGAAGCTCGTCGCAGAAATTCCAAATTTTGCGATTGAGTCTATTCCTCGCCAGGAGAACCAGATTGAAGACTCCTTAAGTAAGCTGGCATTTGGAGGAACGATAATTCAAGATGTACAATTCCTGGAAAAGGCCTTATGTTCAGTTCTTGATAGCAGAGCAGAAGTCTTCAACATTCAAGGACAGGTCACATGGATGACTCCGTTCCAGAATGACTTAAAAGAGTGGATTTTCCCAGAAGACGAAGGCGAATCTACGAGGATAAGACGACTTTCAGCCAGTTACCTGATTATAGATGGAGAACACTACAGGCGAGGCTACTCGACTCCTTACTTAAGGTGTGTTGCTCATCAAGAAACAGAAAGGATTCTTCGAGAAGCTCATGAAGTGGTGGCAGCATGTCAGGAAGGTGCTCGATCATTAACAAGAAAGATTTTTAGTCTGGGATACTATTGGCCAACTTTGGGAAAAAATGCGGTTGAATTAACGCAGAAGTGCGAGACTTGCCAGCAATTTGCACCACGATCAGGTCGACCGCCAACACTATTATCCCCAATGGCAGGTGCCTGGCCTTTTGCTCAATGGGGGATGAATATATTGGGTCCTTTTCCTATTAGCACTGCTCAACGCACTCACATCATAGTGGCGATCGACTACTTTACAAAGTGGATAGAGGTGAAAGATTTGGCTTCTACAACGGAATTTCAAGTCATCAAGTTCCTGAAGATCAACATATTTTCCAGGTTTGGCATTCCTAAAATACTCATCAGTGATAATGGCCCGCAATTCATAGGAAAGGAGCTCAAATGGCTCTGTGAAGAATACCATATCGACCATCGTTTCAGCTCAGTGCATCATCCTCAAACGAATGGGCAAGCTAAAGCAGCCAACAAGGTTGTTTTAGCAGGACTCAATAAAAGGGTTCGAGCATTCAAAGGAAATTGGGCGGAAGAACTGGAAAACGTATTATGGGCTATCAGAACAACGCCTAAGGCAGTTTAGTGTATGGATCAGAAGCAGTAGCGCCCGCCGAAATAGCAGTGCCTACCCATAGATGCCTACACTTTAAAATTGAGGCAAATGAAGTCGAACGCAGGACTGACCTCGACCTGGCAGAGGA
Organism: Chamaenerion angustifolium; assembly: GCA_946814005.1. Lineage (NCBI taxonomy): Eukaryota > Viridiplantae > Streptophyta > Magnoliopsida > Myrtales > Onagraceae > Chamaenerion > Chamaenerion angustifolium. The sequence continues at coordinate 23,601,775 of OX328272.1, forward strand.
AAAGAGGTGGCAATCAGAAAAGACACAAGCAAAGATGCGTCTGGCGACCGCTCGATACTTCAACAGAAAAGTCAGTGCTCGCCAATTTTTCGTGGGGGAGATGGTTATGAGAAGGAACGAATTTACAAGACTGAACAGACAGAATAAGCTTTCATCTAAGTGGGAAGGACCTTACAAGGTAGTAGAGATCGCTGCCCCAGGATCCTACTATTTGGAAACCACTAAAGGAGAAAGGTTACCTCGTCCGTTCAATTCTAAACATTTAAGGAGATTTCATACATAGCTTGTAAATCAAATGTTATGTCAATAAAAGCAAGTAATTCCTTCATAAAGCATGACCACTCGAATCAAATCGAAGAAAAAGTCCTGACGCCAAAGTCAGGCCAAAAGCCCTGACGCCAAAGTCAGGCCAAAAGACCTAACAACAAGAGTTAGGCAAAACAAAAGCCCTGACGCCAAAGTCAGGCCATAAAGACCTAGTAACAGGGTTAGGCAAATCAAAAGACCTGACGCCAAAGTCAGGCAAAAAGACCTGATACCAAAATCAGGCAGGAACCCTGACGACGAAGATAATCAATCCATCAAGGAAACTATCTTCTTATAAGTTGGACAAAGTTTAGGGAAGTTATCTGCTAAGGGTGACAATTCCTTCATGAAGCGAATTATGGAAGATGGACAAGGAGTCTCAAGCGATCACTATGAAAAGTGAAGCTTCAAGTAACAAGTTCCTTTTGTAGAGGCGAGCACTCCAAAAGTTTAAAATTCGATAAGGTTATTCATTTTCAAGCCTAGAAGTCTATACTTTTAAGTCTTAAGATATTTTCCTTAAGGAGTTTGTACTTGGCGAGATAAATGAATGATTGTATGAAGTCTTATCATTTTGAGCCTAAAGAAAATTTCAAAAACCCTAAGGGTCGAGACACTCATAAAGTGAAGGAAAAGTCGAAGGTCATTATGACTAAGACCTCGGAGGAATCGCCAACGCATTCAAAGTCTAATAAACATAAAGGCTTGCGAATATAGAAAGCATTCAATAATATAAAGAAAAATAATAACCGAGTCTGAATTCAAAAAATAATTACAACGAAGGATAAAAACTATTATCTAAAACAGAAACAAAAGCAGGATATGATCGCCGGAGAGGTGGAGGCTTCAGGCCTTGGGGTCTTCAGGAGCAGGAGTACTTGGCTCGCCTTCGGGGGCAACATCCTCGACAACAGCAGCTGGGTCGACCTCTTCAGCAACAGCTTCAGGGGTTTCTTGAGGAAGGGAACTCCGGAGGAAAGGCTTAAGGGACTCGACTTCCCGAACAGGGAAGTTGGGATCAACCACCTGGACATCCTCGACCAGGACTTGGAGGAAGTCGGCAATCTCCGACTTCATCACCTCCAAAGCGCAGTCAACGAACTCTTCTGAGGCCTTGAAGTCGTTGATCACACTTTGGGGGGAAGGAACAGACTTCAACTGCGCAGTCAACTGTTCCTTCTCCTCCTCCAGGGCGATCCCCCTGGCTTCAGCAGTATCCCTCTGGGACTCAGCGGCGACCCGTTGAGCCTCTACCTCTTCCCTTTGGGCTCAATCCTCCTTAAACTCAGCCTCTAGGCGAGCCCTGACAGCCTCCCCTTCATCTAAGCACCGATTAAGGGCATCAGACTCTTGAAGGGCGACCGCTGCATCGGCTTCCCTCCTGTTCACATCAGCAAGGAGCCTTTCCTCCTTCCTGAAGTACTCTTCCCGGGGACCCTCCACCAAGGAAACTGCCGCGTCAGCAGTTGACTTGATGACCTCCATCTACCCTGGGGAGAATCCCGTGCTCCGGTACTGCTCCAACTCAACAAGCAGGTCAGTCTGCTTGTTGGCGAGCTCTCCGATGATTCGACCAACCGCCACCTCTTCTCGAACGAGCTGGAAACAAAGAGTAAAAAATGTTGTTAGGCTATGAAAAAGAGTAAGCAATGTGAAAGCATAGCGAAGAGTTGAAGCCTTACCAAAGCAAGTCGTTCGAAATGGGTCCTCATGAACCCCTCGACATGGTGCAACTCCGAGGGAACTGCGGAGCGATCCCTGGGAGGAATTATCCCCTTAAGGAGTCGCATACATAAATCCGGGTTGCCCCGGAGAATCTTCTTGTCAGAGACCCCCGTCTTCGAGAAGTCTCCACAGGGGAACCAGACGCCCCGAGAATTCGCAGCCTTGTGCGGCTGGAACATGCTCGCCAAGGAGCAGTACTCCTCGGGAGGAGTCTTCGATGCGCTGGGGGCATCAGACCCCTTTTTCTGATTCCCAGATCCCTTGGGAGGAATAGGGACTGAGGACTCGGAAGGAGAAGGGTCCGCCAATGTCAAAGCCTTCTCCCCGGGGGCAGTCGATCCCTTAGGAGGAGGTGGAGGACTCTTGGGAAGAACCGGGCGATCCTCGCTCCTGACCTTCTTGGCAGGAGGAGGAGGAGGGTCCCGATCCACATTAGCGGTGAGCTTCTCTGCAAAGGAATAAGCAGATATGTCAAACCCCAAAACTTCAAAGTGTGGAAACAGAAATCAGCGTATAGCAAGGCAATGTACCTGGTTGGCGAGGGCCAACATTGGCCAGGGGAAGTTCCTCTTCGGGCTTCCTCATAGAGGAACGCCTAGAAGGAGGAGGAGGAGGATTCAGCGACGCTTGGTCCGTGGACAGCCCCGCCTTTCCCTGGTCATTAAAGAGACCTATGAGTTTTCGGCCCTGGTTGCCTACAACCAATAAAACAGAAAAAGATTACAAGAATTATCCAATCATCAAAAAGTGGCGTGGCCTGATGAATGCCCTCCATCTCGAGCATATTTTCAGTGGTCTCCGCCACCGAATGGATGGGGTGAAAACCGGATGATCGATGCAAACGGAACAGGTCATCGATGGCATTCTGGTCGCTCCCGGATAGCTCGTCGAATGCAGGAGGGAAATCCCTATCTGTTGTAGACAACTTCCAAGACACGCCCCCTTGTAGAAGAAGTAAAACTTCTTATAGTTGGAGTTGGTGGCCCGGAAATCATCGACCAACCGGACATGAACGTTCCAACTCCATGACTGGCCTCTCCACTCCGCGAACTTCGGCCACCGGGACTGGAAGTGGTGGAGGTGGTTCGTCCCAGCAGCCAATCAGAAAAAGCACCTGAACAAGGCCAGTGAATACGTCCATTCTTGACGTATACACAGGAACTTGAATCCATCCCATATCCTAATGGCATTGGGTACGAGCTGAGTGGGATGTATCATGTAAAACCGACACAACACCTGCAGATCCTCACAGAGAGGAAAACGCAACCCAGCATCGATCTGGGCCGCATAAATGTAAACCTCTCCACTGCGAGTATAATGCAGCCCCAGGCCTGGGTATCTAGGAGCACCCACTGCACCAAAACCACCAAGCGCCACCACCGTCTTAAAATAAGTCGGCTTCAGTTCATTGGGCTTGACATCAACTCGAACAGTTCAGATATGGCAAGAACAAGTATAAAAATAAGGAAAACAGGGGATACTCCCAGAACAGAGCAATAAAACAGAGTATTTACCTTTTGGAGAAAAGATGGGTGTGTGGATTTTAGGCCCATCCACCACCACAGGCGTGGCTGCGGACCTTCCAAGGCCAGTCTGCCTCTCAGTCGAGGTTAGTATAGAGCCGTCCCTAATGGTCAGGGGGCATTGGTGTCTTCGGCACCTTAGGGGTCGAAGAAGAGGCCTTGTTTGCCGTTTGCTTGATCTTTCCGGATTGACTGCGGGTGACCATGAATTTTGCTAGGATGTGAATTGGGAGGATTGACAAGAAGAAAGGAGAAGTTTGCAGAGAAGGATATCAGAAAACAGAGAAGGCTCTAGAGTCTGAAGGAATGAAAACGTAAAAGACAAAATGAGGGAACTACTGTCCCTTATATAGACAAAATAAGAAGTAACCGCCACAGACAGAATCGAAACGCCACAGAAGAATAATTGCACCTTTTTGGAAAAAATCGAAACAATGTCAGAATTCTAAGAGACACCTCGGGGAGACAAACGATCGGCCAATGCAGAATGTTGTCAGACTACCCTTGTGTTACGGAATATTAAATGACAGGCGTGCTTCAAATGACTGTTCGACTTCTGGATGACTGTGCAGTTATTAAATGCTAAAGTCCATCAAACAGACAAAGTGAATGACAGCGCACTAATAGGCTTTATTAGGAAATCCCTTGTATAGGTAATGATCGCCTAGCAGAGAAAGTAGACCTTCGCAAGCCTAGACTGCCTCGAGTGATCGCCAAGAAGGAATAAAAAGGAGAATATGCCTTCGGCCTTAGACAATGGGATGACTGATCGCCAAACAAGTATGAAGTGTCCCTAAGGCCATGAACCACAAAAAGAGACAAGGAAAACCAAATCTAAAGTGTCACTATCTCAAGTCCTACCAAGAAATCAAGCTCGACTGAAGGAACTTCAATCAAGCTTCGGGGGCAAATATTGGGTATTGATAGTGACGACCCAATAAGGAAAAGGCCTCGAAGGCCCAATAACCCTGGAAGGGGTAAACCCAAGATATTTGAACCGGATCAGCCTAAGTCGAAGTCAACCTGGCCCACCATAGAATGGCCCAGGATCGAGCCCAGGACAATATGGACGCCAAAGGCTCCCTAGCTGGTCGCCATTCTTCACCAAGTCACGACCTCCTACTGCTCGCCATGGGAGTGCTCGCCCCGAAGAGAGTCTTGCCTCTCTCCTCTGGTCCCACCAACCGTTAATAAGGAAGTGGGCACGATATCCTGCGTATCTCAGACACATATTCACTAAGGATTAGATATGGTAACTGCAATATCTCGCCGTAACTGCAATATCTATTATCCAAATCTTTAACATCACAATATTCACTAAGATATAGGGTTACCTTATACGGTTTGGTCTCTCCTACTCTATACATACCTTTACTTTACATACATTCATTACGTTTTGAGCTATATACACACATATACTCATTTAAGCATCGGAGAGGGACCCAGAGACAGACCCTCTGTTGCGATCCCCTACTTGCAGGTTCACCGGAGCTAAGGCGAAAGCATTGTTCAACCATCACCTAGCATTTAATTCACTGCCAGATCAGCAACCAGGAGTTCACGGTCCAACAGATGCCATGTTTTAACACAATCATCTCACATAATTTAGTCTCGAAGCTATTCACTAAATCTGATGCTTGTAGAACAAAGATTAATCATATGTCACTGAACAGTTTGAATCCACGTAGGATGCCATGTTTTAACACAATCATCTCACATAATTTAGTCTCATAGCTCTTCACCAAATTAGATGCTTGTAAAACTAGAGCAATAATGTTATTTTTGTTGGTCTTGAATTTTTTGCCCCAAGTGCTTGAAGATAACGGTAATTAACCTGCACTCTCTTATTAGGACTTTCTTCAGATCAGTCTTCAAGTTCACGGAGACTCTCGATCTGTATTTCTTTTTCTTTTTTACACGGGTTAACGGGTCAGGTTCGGGTAGTTGACCCAACCCGGACCTAATCTGTGTTTTGGAATGGGTGAGACAAGTTAATTTTTATGACCCGATTCTGGGTCATTTTCGTTTCGGGTTCGAAATTTAAACCTTTATATTTGCAGAATACTTTATAATGCTATCTTTTAAAGTTTACTGTATTAAACAATGATTATATTATCTTAATTCACCTTTTTTCTAATAATTTTCAATAAAAGCATTTTTATAAAGTTAACGGTTAAATTCAGCATAAATAATGGTTGACATCCTATATAATTGAAATTAATGTTTAACTCACTCACTCCCTTTATTTAATTTTATTATTCCATTTAATTTCAAATATATAATACTTATATAACTAAAAACACATATAAATGTAGTGGTATAGTTTTATAGGATTTGTTAGAGTTGTAACTGGATTATTAATTAAGAATATATATATATACGGGAAGAATATTTGAAGATATAGTTAATATATAATTTGTGAGGACTACAATTATATAGATTTATTTACGTATATGGTTAATTGAGTAATTTACAGATTCTTATCTAAGAGATAAAGTATCATTTTTTTAGGAAGAGGAAAATGACATGAATTAAGTGGTGACATTTTATATGTGATTGATTTTGTTTTACAAAGAAAATAGAGATAAGTGTTGAAGAAGTCACCTAGAGTTCTTACAATATCTTTTGTACTTTTTGTTTTTTAATCGCAGAACTCTTTATGAGAGATTTGTGATGTTTCCTTGTGAATGTAGATCGAATTGACCGAATCACTTAAATTTTGGGTCTTAATTTAATTCTCTTTTATAACCCTTTTACTCACGCTTCGATTTATGATACTGGGCAAGTTAAGTTTTTCAATAAGTGATATATCAAAGCATTGGTTGAAAAGATTAGTGACTATCGTAGGAATTGTTTACGTTTAGATATTGTTGGCCATGGACAGCTCTTGGGCCGGTCTGATTCAGTCTGGTCCGGTTTACTTTTAAATGGGCCGAATTTTACTTGTGAATGATAAATGAGGAATGAAACAATATTAGAAAATATAATTGTTGATATGATATATTAGGAAATATTATAATATTAATCAAATATTTCATAATAATATATTTCCTAATATAATATATTTGTTAGGGTTAAAGACGACATTGCCCCTAAAGTTTATGCCGATTTTAAAATTTCTTCTTAAAAATTAAAATCTCCCATAATGTTTAGAATTGATAAAAAATATCCCCCCTAAAAGAGCATCTGACAAGGGGACATTTTTCATCATTTCCAAACATTAGGGAGGATTTTAAACTTTAAGGGGGGATTTTAAAATTGGCGTAAACTTTAGGGGCAATGCCATATTTTACCCTATTTGTTGGTATTTTTGGTACTCACAGGCTCATTTCAAGTAGCTGTCATAATTGAGAAGTACCCCAAGCGTGGAATATCTTCAAGGGCTACCTGAAGCATAAGCGGAAGGAGATAACCATGGTCAAGCTGCTCAAAAGGATCAACGTGCAAGAGCAGTACATGAATGTTGCGTGATGAACTCCAATCGGACTCATGAACACGATGGCTTCCGCCAAGGCAAATGTGGTAGAGCATGGGCAGAGCAGGTATGCTTCTAAAGGCAAATAGAAGAAGCAAAAAGATTCATTCTAGGCCCTAAAGGCGAAGTCTCGAAGAAATCGGGATGCAAACCACAAGGATTTATTGGTGCCTGTTATAACTGTGGTAAAACTGGCCATAACTCCAATGCTTGCAGGTTTCCTAAGAAAAAGGATACCAACATGGTCCAGGAAATCACTGAAGTCCTTCATGAAATCAACTTGTCTGCGGTGGTGTCTAAGGTGAGCATGGCTGATTCCAACCCCCGGGAGTGGTGGGTTGACACAGGTACCACCAAGCATGTCTGTTCGGATATATGAATATTCTACAATTTTGAAGAAGTTGATTCTGGGGAGAGCTTGTTCATGGGCAATTCTGCCTCATCTGAGGTCAAGGGCAAAGGAAGCGTCACTTTGAAGATGACTTCCGAGAAATAGCTTACATTGAAGAATGTGTTGTATGTGCCAAACATTTGCAGGAACCTGGTGCTAGAATCTCTCCTCAACAAATATGGTTTCCGTCTTTTATTTGAGTCAGATAAATTTGTACTCATAAAAAATGGAATGTATGTGGGTAAGGGTTATGAATGTGGGAGGATGTTCAAACTCAATGTAATGGCTATTAAGCCTAAGATAAACAAGAATAAAATTGTTTCTTCTGCTTACTTGATTTAGTCTCTTAATCTTTGGCATGGTAGATTAGGAGATGTTAATTATGATACCTTGTGAAGGTTAATTAAAATGAATCACATCCCTACACTTCAAATTGATCTCAAACATAAGTGTGAAATATGTGTGGAAAGGAATACAAAACCTCTTGATTTAACACATAGTGATGTTTGTGATTTAAAGTTTGCCCAAACGAGAGGCGGAAATAAGTATTTTATCACTTTTGTGAATGATAGTACAAAATATTGTTATGTATACTTATTGAAGAGGAAATATGAAACTATAGAAAAGTTCATGCTTTATAAACAAGAGGTTGAAAATCAACTTAACAAGAAAATTAATATGTTGCGTAGTGATAGAGGTGGTGAGTATGATGTTCCATTTGGTGAGTTTTGTGCTCAACACAGAATCATACATGAGGTCACCGCTCCCTATTCACCCCAATCAAATGGGGTGACAGAAAGGAAAAATCGAACATAGAAAGATATGATGAATTCAATGTTGATAAGTTACGGGTTACCTCAGAACATGTGGGGGGAAGCTATTTCAAGTAACAATTACCTTTTAAATAAGGTACCCCGACAGAAAAAAGAGAAAACACCTTCCGAATTATGGAAAGGTAAAATGCCTTCTTTCAATCACCTCTGAGTGTGGGGTGTCCTACTAAAGTGATGGTGCCTCCTCGTAAAAAGGTTAGGACTGTACCAAAAATTGTTGATTGCAACTTCATAGGATATGCTCAAACACATATTTCTTTGAAAAAATATGTGCATGATTCGAATATTTTAGATATACATAAAGATACGAACTTATTTCTTTGAAGAAGTATTGCATCTATATCTAGGATATGCTCAAACACATATTTCTTTGAAGAAGTATTCCAGATATATCTAGGGGGAATGCAAGTTCATCGAAACGAACTTATGAGACTATTGAAAATAATGGTCTAGACCTAGAAAATGTTGAGGTAGAACCTGAGGTAGAACCCATGAAAAGTAAACGAGTTCGAGTAGAAATATCTTTCGGACAGATTTTTTCACCTATATGCTTGAAGCGGAACCTCAAAAATTTTAAGAAGCCATAAAAAATTCTTCAGAAGGACCTCTATGGACAGAGGCAATCAATAGTCAAATTGAGTCCATCTTGCAAAATCACACGTCGGAACTAGTGAATCTTCCTCCTGAATCCAAGTCACTAGGTTACAAGTGGATTTTCAAAAGAAAAATGAAAACAAATGAATCAATTGACAAGTATAAGGCTATACTTGTAATTAAGGATTACAAGCAGAGAGAAGGTCTTGATTATTTTGACACATATTCTCCTGTCACAAGAATAACTTCCATAAGAATGATACTTGCAATAGCGGCATTGCAAAAATTGTAAATACATCAAATGGATGTGAAAATAGCTTTCTTAAATGGATATTTAGAGGAAGAAATCTACATGGAACGACCTGAGCGTTTTGTTGCGCCAGGGCAAGAAAACAAAGTCTGTAAACTGGTAAAATCATTGTACGATCTGAAACAGACACCAAAATAGTGACATAAAATATTTGACACTGTAATCATGGAAAAATTATTTAAAATAAATGAATGTGACAAATGCATCTACTTGAAAGATATAAATGAAGGTTATGTCATTTTGTGTCTTTATGTTGATGACATGCTTATCGTTGGAAGTAACGATAAGATGATTCAATCCATGAAGGATATGTTGAGTTTGAGATTTGACATGAAAGACATGGGCCTTGCTGATGTAATTCTTGGAATTAAAATTATTCGGACATCAAAAGGAATTGCTCTAAGTCAATCTCATTATATCGATAAGATATTAGAGAAATTCAATAAGGTTAACAAAAAGGAGTTTTGCACTCCAATAGATCCAAATAAGTATTTCTCAAGAAATACAGGAGAAAGTGTCTATCAAGTTGAGTACACTAGGGTTATTGGTAGTGTTATGTACTTGATGACTTGTACTAGACATGATATATCACCCGTTGTTGGCGTGTTAAGTAGATATACGAATAATTCAAGTATTGATCATTGGGATGCAATCATGAGATTGCTTAGGTACTTGAGATATACTCGTAGTTATGGGCTGCATTATACGAGATATCCAACTGCTATAGAAGGATATACTGATGCTAATTGGATATCAACATCAAGAGACTCGAACTCCACAAGTGGATTCATGTTTACCCTAGGGGTGCATCCATATCGTGGAAATCCTCTACGCAAACAGTTATAACTAGATCCACCATAGAATTTGAGTTGATAGCACTTGATAAATGTGCTGAAGAAGCTGAATGGCTACGCCGTTTTCTTGAGGATATTCCTAGGTGGCCAAGACGAGTGTCTGCAATAGGCATATATTGTGATAGTCAATCTGCAATTGACAGAGCACAAAGTCATATACATAATGGTAAGTCTAGACATATTCATCGTAGACATAATTCCATTAGACAATTGTTATCGACAGGAATTATCATAATCGATTATGTCAAATCGAAGGATAATATAGTGAATCTGTTAACTAAAGAGTTAAATAAAGAGTGAGTTGGTCAATAATCGAGAGGAATAGGACTGAAGCTCGTGCACTAAACACTTTTGAGAATGAAAACCCAAACTAGTTGACTGGAGATCCCAAGATCTAGGTTCAAAGGGACAACCTAGTCAGAAGAGTGAGTTAGATCACTTTGGGTGATTTAAAGCCCCGAGTCCATTCCTATGATGAGAAACAGTGACGATAGTGGATGAGGTTAAGAAAGTGCTTTTAATGATTCAAAAATGTAGAGTGTTGGAGTAACACTTGAGATAAGGAATCACCTATGCAAGTGAGAAGAGGGTCCGCTTTGAAGGAATTGTTGAGGGCACAATTCTTAGAAACGCTTGCAGGACCAGGCAATGTCCATGGCCAGAATGGGCATGAATGCATGAAATGAACAATACTAGGAAGATACCTATGTGGATTACACCAACGACAAACATTTCAAATACATTGCGTTTACTGATTAGCCAATAAAGTCGATGTAATTTCACAAGGGAAAGTTCAAATGGTAACACCTACCTATCATATGCAGGTGTCGACCGTTGAACTCTTTTTTCCGAGTCTAGAGCGTCTAGGGTTTCTCTCATTTCTCCACTCATGTGGGGGATTGTTGGTCGTGCACAACCCTTGGATCGGTCTGATTCGGCCTGATCTGTGTTTGGAACTGAAATCTATGAAGATGATAGAAGAGAAAAGAAAGGAAACTTACTTGCAATCGAAGAAATCCCGAAAACAGATTATCATTCCAAGGTAGGTAAGTCTGTTACAGGGCTTATCTATTTATAGTCCACAAGGTCTGCAATATTACAACTACCCTCAATTACTAATTCTAGAATATTACAGAACAAACCTCAAACATATACATATATCCTAAAACTCTCCTATGAAAATCAGACTTCTTCATGTTTTTTCTTGATTGAAGATTGTTTGAAACATACGTGTCATTGTCTTCAATCTGATTGATGTCTTCTGTTTGTTAGAAATAGACATCTTGAAAAAGATCACTTGAAAAAACATACCACTAGAAATCGAGAAGGCATATGCACTGAGAATGAAGATCAACCAATGATAAAGCTGAGAACAAGTCATTGACATACACTCAACAATACATCTGAAACTATCTTCACAAATACATATGCCATCTTTGCCTGAAATAGCTGAAATACTTCACTGAAGATTCAATAATTTCTTGACCTCTTAATAAATCATGCACCATACACACACACAGAGATCATTCAGAGCATACATAGATTCACAAATCTAGACAAGACCACCTAGTAACTAGACCCGAAGAAAACCAAACCATCCATAGACTTCAACCATCTTATGAAGTGCATTTTATCTAACAACAATCGCATATCAAAACATGATTGACAGATATACCATATCTGATCTTTGATTTCTGCTTTATCTTTGTCTATCTCTTCTGTTTTTTATTGACAGAAGGTTTTTTGCTCTTATCTTACCAACATAGTTGAAGGGTTTTAGCCCTCATCTTTTCTTCCTCAAGAGTAATTTTGAAGTATCTTGACGTTTTCTTCGAAATTTAACTCTATTTTTTGAATCAAACTATGTTTTATGTCAAAAATTATCACACATACACTTATTCTATTTTTGAGAACTAGCTGCATTTGCTTTTATTTTCTGTATTTGATTTCTTTTATTTTCTGCATTAATCATATATGGTATCAGCACTCATGCTTGTACGATAACAAATATCAAACCCTACACCACACATAAGACAACCAAAGAAAACAGTGAAATGATCCTTCAAGCAAGTTACTGATGGTTCAAGCAGACTATGATTTTGTGCATGCCAAGAAAATGATCTGCAAGATATGAAGCACAACTGCTAACGCACAAGACAAGTTATTTAAAGCTTCAGGAGTTTTCAGACAAATTTCAAGCAAAAGAACATACTTATATATTTGAAGATAACAACCGAGAATGAGCTCAGTGTAGGAGAGATTCTTCATAACAACACTACCATATCCCATTGGCAGTAGTTTCAAGTGAGCATCAAGAGCCTATTCTTCAACAGAAGGAGCCTCTTGTGTAGTCAATATATCAACATCATCCAGTTCTGCAACCGAGAACTTATCCAGAATTGATTTTTTCTCTAACAAAATAGAGATCAATCTCAACATGCTTCCGTTTAGAATGATGAATTGGATTTTCAGAGAGAGAAGCAACGCTAGTACTATCATTCCAAATCAGAGGAACTGATGACAATTGAAGACCCATTTCGCCAAGCAAGGACTCACACACTGCATTTGCTATTGCCCTAAATTCAACTTCAGCACTAGACCTAGCTACCACTGATTGTTTATTTGAATTCCAAATGATAGGATTATCATTTAGAAGCAAATAGTGGTCTGAAACCGATTTCCTGTCTGAAATATCCCCTCCCCAGTCAGCATCAGAATATGAAACCAATGACATGCCCCGCATAGTAAAAGAATTAGATCTGAACATAAGACCATGTTCAAGAGTTCCTTTTAAATAACGAACAACATGTAAAACAGCTTGCCAGCGACTACAACTTGGTCTCTTCATAAACTGGGTGAGCCTGTTAACAACAAATTGAATATCCTGTCTTGTAATGCACACGTGTTGTAAAGAACCAATGGTACTTCGAAACAATGTCTCGTCTTTAAACAAATCATTACAGTGACCATACCTAACTTTGTTAACATGTGCCAGTCATTGGAGTGGGAAAACTGGACACCTCAGTAAGACCTAACTTCTCAATCAGTTCCTGAATATATTTTCTTTGATTCAACAACAGATAATTGTCAGAAGCAGTGACTTCCATGCTAAGAAAGTAATTCAAACTTCCTAAATCATTTAGCTTAAATTCCCGATTGATTGCCTGAATAACCTCTAAAATTTTAGACGAAGAAGTCCCAGTAACTACAATATCATCCACATAAACCAATAGAAAGACAGAACATCCATCAGTCCTTTGAATAAACAAACAACTGTCTGCAACAGAAGCATGAAACTGTAGTGTGTTTATAAAAAAAAACTTCAGTTTTTCAAACCAAGCACGAGGTGCCTTAAAACTTCAGTTTTAAGCCCATACATAGCTTTTTGCAACTTACAAAGTAAAGGAGAAACAGGTGTATTTAAAGAAGTGTTTTGTTCAAAACCTAGAGGTTGAACCATGTATACTTAATCAGTCAAATCACCATGTAAAAAAGCATTGTTGATGTCAATTTGGCGAAGACTCCACTTGTGAGAAAGTGCAAGAGACAGAACTATTCGAACAGTGGTTGACTTAACAACTTAGTTGAACGTCTCTTGGAAATCAAATACTACCTTTTGTGAGAAGCCTTTACCTACAAGCCTGGCTTTGTACTAAGCAATTAAACCATCTGCATTCTTTTTAATTTTAAAAATCCATTTAGAACCTATTGGAATCCTGCCAGAAAGAAGAGAAACAATGGTCCAGGTATGATTAGCCTGAAGAGCAGTATTTTCTTCATCAACAACAGCCTTCCAATGAGGACTGAGCTAGGCCTGATGAATCGAGCGAGGCTTAGTAGTAAGCAGATAATCAAAACTATCAACTGTTGTAAGTAAGGCTTGAAGAGATTTAGTCTTAGACCTTGTTTGCATTGGATTAATATTAGTAGGTAAAGAAGGCTAAACAGAATGAGAGACAATTTGAGAACCTTGAAGTTTGTAAGTAATAGTAGAAGGAAGATGCTGGGTAGTATCAATAGAAGGTAAGACAGAATTATTGCAATCATGAGACATAGACGAAAGAACTGGTAAGGATGAAGAAGTAATATGAAGTAAAACAGAATTAATAGGAGTATATCTACAGACTGGAACTTGAGAGGCGGAAATACCAGGGAAAGAAGTACCAGGATCAGAAGGAGACATACTAGAATTGGACAAGATAACAGCAGGAAGACAAGAGTTATCAGAAGAAGAAGATTCTCAAACAACAGAAGGAGGAGTCAGATCAGACAGAGAAACCAGGTTTGAAACTTGAATCAAATCAACTTAAGAATCAGACTGAGCTAGAAAATGAGAGTCACAAGGTAAGAAGAAAGGCATAGAGGTGTAGTTTTGAGTAGGAGCAGAAGAAGTGAAGAAATTACTTTTAGAATCAGAAAAAGGGAAAGAAAACTCATGAAAAACAACATTTCGCGTGGTGTAAACACGACCAGCGGCAGCAAGACATTTATATCCATGATACTTTGAGAAGTAGCCTAAAAAAACACGGCTCATACCTGAATGACAACTTGTTTTTGTGGAAGGGAAGCAAATGAGGAAAACACGGGCAGCCAAAGACATGAAGGAAAGAATAATCGGGAGAAGACCCAAAACGTTTTCATGAGGAGAAAGCTTGGCTAAAGCAGAAGAAGGCAACCTGTTAATCAAGAAAACTGCAGTAAAAAATACATCAGTTCAATAATGTAAGGGTATTGATGCTTGAGCTAACAAGGTTAAGCCTAACTCAACAATAGGCTTATGTTTCCTTTCTACAATACCATTTTGTTCCAAAGAGTATGGACATGTAATTCGATGAGATATTCCAAATTGAGGAAGATAGGTTGATAAAACTAAAACTCACCTCCACCATATGATTGAACAACCTTCAACTTATGTCCAAGTTGCTTTTCTGATAATATGTGGAATTCAACAAAGAATCGAGTTGTGTCACTCTTTTTCTGCATGAAATAAATCCATGTATACCTACTATGAGGATCTACAATACTATATAATACGGATAACCATTTCAAGCACAAGTAGCTGGTCCCCAAACATCAATTTGAACAAGTTCAAAAGGTTGAGAATAGACAGAATGAGAAGTGTAATAGGGTTGTTTTTTGCTTTTTCCCACAACACAGGTTGTGCATTGATTTGAGTTATGAGACACTGGAAGATTATGCAGCCATAGAAAATTATTGAGAATCATGGAAGAGGGATGGCCAAGCCTCATGTGCCATATAGACGATGATTCTTTTGAATTCAGATCATATAGAAAATAAACAAGCTCACCATCATCAAGAGGACCAGGTGTAGCAATATGCACTTCACTTGACAAATCATCAGAGAATCTATCAGAAGACTTGTGATTGTGAGAATTACTGCATAAAGAGATCGAACAAGTAGGAGAACCAGCTAAAAAACATTACTCATTGGACACGTCTTGTTTATCTGAAACATTATTATCTGAAGCAACTAGAGCAGAGCTAGAATTCAATGTTTTATTATAAAAGTCTGTATGATTTCTGAACATGGATGAGTCACAAGTACAACACTCAACACAACTATTTATTGATACATTCCTAGTACAAGAACAAGGGACACCATGCTGAAAAGTAGACTTAGTAGAACTCAGTTTTAACTAATCTAGTTTATACAGGCCAGAGCATTCGACTCCTTGAAGCAGCACTTTATGAGATGATGAATCACGAATCACACAGTGGTTTTCATGGAATTCAAAGTAGGCATTATTATCCTTTTCGAACTGAGATAGAGAAAGGAGATTCTTAGTCAGATGAGAAGTATAAAGCAAATCATGTAATCGTAAAATTCTAGATTCAGTTGGAATTAAAGCTGAGCCAATTGCATAAATGTTAAGGGAAGAACCATTACCAACTACCACTTTACCTTGGCCAGTATAGGGTACACATGTATGATGACCAGATGGTGAGGCATTTGTAAGATGGTTTGTTGCACCCGAATCTGGAAACCAGTTTGTATCAGGCTGAATTATTGGTGCAACCGAGGCTGTATTTGCTTGAGGACATCTGTTATGAACAGAAGAATCCACATGATGTGTACCATGAACTGGTGAAGCTGAGTAAGGGTTATACGCAAATGGAGAAGGATACAAATAAGGATATGGAGAATTAAAGACAGGAGAGGGAGCAACAAAATGATTGAAAGGATATAAGGCAGAATATGGTCGAGGCTGAGCAGTGAGCAACTGAAGAGATTGTGACTGTTGGGGTTGTTGAGGTGCTAAGGCCATATAAAATGAAGTTTGCACAGGAGGTACAGATTGATGTGGTAGAGCAGACACTTCAGAAGCATCTTCAAATTGTGTAGAACACAGGTTAGCAGCGGCTGAATTTGCATTGTTTGGATCTGTAACTCCAGTGAAATTAACATTAAAACGTGGATAACACCAGTGTGGTTTAACTCTTAAACCGACCCAATCTTACTTGTAAATGGTAAATGAGGAAGGAAACAATATTAGAAAATATAATTGTTGGTATGATATATTAGGAAATATTATAATATTAATGAAATATTTCCTAATCAAATATTTGCTAATGGAATATATGCTAATGAAATATTTCCTAATAATGTATTTCCTAATGAAATATTTTCTAATAATGTGTTTCATATTGTGATGATTCCTAATGTAATATAGTTGTTGGTATTTTTTGTTTTTAAAAATTAAGTTCGCTTCAGTTTTTTAAATTAATTTATGGGTTACCTTAATTACAATGAGTACCATGAACCGTATAAATAGGGTTGATTCTTCTAATTTAAAAAAAACAATCTCATACACTTCCGAAAAATCCGAAAATTATCAACAGATATATTGCTCCAAAATTAAGTCAGTCTGAATTCAAGTATTGTTCAGTTCGGTTAAGGGACAAATCGTGTTTGTTTCGCTTTGACGACACTGGTCTATCGTGGGAGGTAATCGTCTCAATTTTTCTCGTACTCGAACCATTTATGGTGAGGGGGTGAACCATTTATGCATTAATTTGCATGTCATTTAGTATTTTTAATTTAAAAAATTATTATTTAATTCTCCTATTATTACTAACAGATATCAACAGTAGGTTCAAAGGATTTTGGCGTAGGGACCTCGGACCAGATTTAAATGATCCTTATTCATATTAGAGCCAACTAGTAATTGTAAGAACCAACGTATAATTTTGGAGTTATCATAATATTTGTTATGTAAGCACTAGTAATATTAGTAATATCTTGGTAACAAAATAATTTTTTCCAAGTTTAGCTCGAGTTATTAAATAAATTTATATTTTATTCACATTGAAATATATATATTTTACGCAGGAAAAAGTTCAGAGAACATCAGGTATGTTACCTATCTTAAAACAAATAAGAAAATGTCGAAAAATGGTCAAGTTTGCGCAAAATATTTTTAAAAATTAAAATTTTTAAATCATCCAATATGTTTAAAAATTATGGTAATTGATATTTCCGTTAATCCTCCCTCCAAAACGTTTCTTAAATATTTTTCAAATTTACAAAACTCCTTGAATACTTTTCCAAATGTTTACAATAAAATCCTAAAAGTTTACATTAATGCTACAATTCAGTCTCGGATCGATTCATACAAAATCAAGGTTCACCTGGCCTGGGTCCCGATCCAGACAACGAGACCCCCGATTTGGTCTGAATCGAGTCAGGTTTTAATTGTAACATTAGTTTCCAAACTAGGGGAGCCCCAATTGACTACGGTCGAATCAGGTTCAACCGATTGGGTCCCAACTGGATGTCCCCGGTCTGGGTCCCACCTAGACAAGGTTTTCACCCTTGGGCAATCCGTGCTGGGTTAGGACTCAAGCCAGGTGAGCCTCGATTGGGGATTAATTGGAGCCCCCAATGGACTGAGGTCGAACCAGGGAGAGGTTGAGGTCCCCTTGGTCGTGTGTTAATCGACTGAGGGGACTAAATTGTAACAGTAGTATAAGTTAGTAGAGTTTAATTTTAATATTTAAAAAAGTATTCTGCTAATTTTTGTAAATTTAAAAAGGATCCAACAGAGATTTTTCTGTCGTTTTGAAACATAGTGGTGCGACATTCACCATCGCCAAAAATAAATTGTGCAACGAATATTTTTGTGCAAACATGTTATAAACATTTTCACTTTTCCCCCCAAAAAATATTAGTGTAAAATCACCTATTTAAAGTACTCAAATCAAGCTTCAATTATGAGATTTGTTGGAGTTGTAACATGATTTGTTACCCTCAATATATTAAAAAATTTGATGATTAAGAGATAATATATTTAGTTAACATATTTATTAGTTAAGAAGGGTTAAAAACGACATTGCCCCTTAATATTTGTTAAACTCATAAAATTGTATTCCCTCGTGTTTGGTCAAATTTCAAGTTTACCCCATCTGTTAATTTTTCATCCAAATTTTAACATAATAAGTTTTGAAAATTGCAAAAATAACAGAAACTGTAAAAAAAAATTACAATTTAACTCTTTCAAACTTTTTTTTCAAATTTTACAATTTAAGTCCTGATTCGATAGATGCTCGATTGAACCCCAATCACGAGGGTTTGGTCTGTGTTTTAACCCAAATCGACCCTCATGGGTGGGGGGACCACTTTTAGGTAAAGCCACAGGTTGGGGACTGATTCAACCCTATTTCAATTGGAGGTTGGTTCGACACCAATTTGATTGGGGATTTATTGAGCCCTAATTGAGAGGGCTCAAGTTTGTGTCTTCACCCAAACCTGGTCCCCCGCCCATGGGCTTCGATCTAGGTTAAGACCCAGATCTGAGCCCCCTCGATTGGGGGTTCAATCGAGGCTCAATCGAATTAAGACTTAATTCTAACATTTGAAAATGTTTGAAATGATTATATTGTGACATTTTTTTAAGTTTCTATTAATTTTGCAATTTTCAAAACTTGTTATGTTAAATTTGGATGGAAAAGACAACAGATTGGGCAAACTAAACTTTGGTCAAAAATGAGATAAAGAAATTTTAAGATTTAAACTTTAAGGAAAATACTCAAGATCTTATCAAACATTAGGGCGTAATGTCGTATCTTACCCTAGTTAACAGTATATATGTATATATTTATCTTTATATGAGATAAAATATTTACAGATATAGTTAATATACACACATTTATATATTTGAGGACTATAAATATGACGAGCAATCATATAAGAGATAAAGTGTGATGAGAGACAGAAACGAAGCGAGGAAAATTATCCAGTAGGGGCAAATATTAGAGTAATGGCAAATAGTTGAACTAAAAAAATTCAGTGGGGGAAAATATACGATTTAAAAGGGTTAAATTGAAAATTATTACATTTTTAGGATTAAATTTACACATAATTAAAAGTTAAGGGGGACAATTACCCCTAGACCTAACATGGCTTCGTCCCTGATGAGAGAGATAAACATGAAACAATTTGTGAAGTGCTACATGTAGTTGACTGTAACTTACAAAGAGAGTAGAGAGAAGGGATGAGACATGAAACAATTTGTGAAGTGCTACATGTAGTCGACTGTAACTTACAAAGAGAGTAGAAAGAAGGGATGAGAGATCACTCAAAGTTTCTAAGATGTATTTTGGAATTCTTTTGACTTATGACTCTTAATCAAACTAATGATACAGTGCCTATTTGTTGGGACAAGATATTCCAAGTGCTGACTGGATGTTGATCTGCAATGATCTGGATGACAAGTGATTGATGACCGCAAGATTTCGTCGGAGCTCCGATGAACAGTCCAGAAAGGGAGCGCAACATATGGGGTTCCTATGGGTCCCACTCCGATGCTTAAATGAGTATAGTGTGTGCATTGAATCAAAATGTAAAGTAACATATGTAAAAGCAGGAATATTTATAAGGATGGAGGACCAAACCGTTTTTTGTAACCGAATATAGGGATGGGATTTATAGGGACGGACCAGAGGGCCTCTATGCCGAAACAAACCTCTGAGAGCCATGTCGTCACACCAATCATGGTGGACGTGTCTGAGGCGAATGTTCCGACCTTCTCCCCGACATGTAGTTTTCTTGTCTTTTCTTTTCTCTTTGAGTGGTAAATTTTCCTTTTTTTTCGCTATTTTAGTCTTGTTCTTGCCTTCCCGTGATGTTTTTCTTAGATATTAAACCCAATGAACTGCGGATAACTTAGTTCAAGGTTGTGGTTGCCTTGACGGGTTAAGGAGATGTAGATGCACCTAGGCATCCGAGCCTAAGGCTGAATTACCCATAAGAGGGAGATGTTTACATCTATGCGGCCCAAATTCATGTTGGGTTGCATTTTCCTCTTTATGAAGAGTTGAAAGAGCTCTGTTGCTTTTATAGGATAGGCCCCATGCAACTGGTACCCAACGCCATCCGGATGTGGGTTGGGTTTAAATTCATGTGTTTGCGTTAGGGATAGACCTAATCACTTTATCTTTTTCGGTGTTTCTACCGGTTGG
Organism: Chamaenerion angustifolium; assembly: GCA_946814005.1. Taxonomy (NCBI): domain Eukaryota; kingdom Viridiplantae; phylum Streptophyta; class Magnoliopsida; order Myrtales; family Onagraceae; genus Chamaenerion; species Chamaenerion angustifolium. The sequence continues at coordinate 23,622,265 of OX328272.1, forward strand.
CTGTTAGGGCGAACCACCTTTATCATTTCCAAAATCGCTGGCCGAAGTTTGAGGAATGGAATTTCCAGGCCTGGAACTGGAATGCTCACTTCCGACTGGTGGACGCCTTCTGGGCCACCAACTCAAATTACAAGAAGTACTATTTCTTCTATAAGGGTGGTGTGCCTTGGGACCTTTATCAGCTAGAGCGTGATGTTCCCCAAGCTTTGGCGAGCTATCGGGGAGTGACAGGAACACCATTGATGACTTGTTCCAAAGCCACAAGTAGTTGGGCTTCAATTCGGTATGCTCAGTCGCAGAGACTTCAGAGTCCATGCTTAGGTTGGCAGACATTCAATAGTCTGCACCAGTCTCTATTGACTGGCTAATTTTCTGACCCCTGTTCTTTTTGGTTTTGTGTCGTAGGCACTCGGGGGCCTAAACTTCTCAGTCTCTTTTCCAAGCCGACAAGATAGGGTTGTGTACTGCCTAGGCGACCTTGAGTCCACCTCCTCCTCCTTCTAAGTGCGCGACCAAGCGTAGGCCTGGGGAGAAGTATCCTGAGGCTACTTCCAGCGATTGCCCAAGAAGTATTTTTTAGGTTAGGACATTTGCTTCCCTTGTATTTTTTGACTTACTTTTAGGGTTGACACTTTTCTTTGCTCGTTTTTCAGAGAAGGTCACAACTGAGGTGGCTCGTGCTTCTGCTCCAGCCAAGAAGGCGAAAAGTTCTTGCGAGAACCGTCCTTTTGTTGGTGGGAGATCTTATTCCCCCAAAAGCGAGTCTCCTGCCCCCGGGCTAGTTAATGCCTCTGCAGCCGATCATGCTGCTCCCAACCTCTCTAGGGGTGTTGGGGCTAGGAAGAGGGTACTGACCTGGGGCTTTGCAATGGGAACCTCTTCGAAGACTCCCTTCTTTGGGGAGTAATTTCCTTTGGTGGATCTTCATCAGCCGCCAACAGTGGCGGATCCAAGGGATCTCTGGGCTCCTTGCCTTAATCTCCGGAATGTGGAGATTTCTGATAAAACAATGTTGCGGGGTAACCTAGACCTTTGCATGCATCTGTTGAATGGGATCCTTCCCCCTCAAGAACAGGGAGAGGTCCCTTCTGATTTGAACGACATTGAGGCCATGATGAGGACGCATTTTGAGCGTTTGGCCCAGATAAATTCTTTCTCATCATTGCTCCTATATAGACTTCCCTTTTGTTCTATATTGATTGCTCTTTTTACCTCCTTCGTCTATTTAACTTGGACTTTTTTAACTGTTGTCAGCTCGTTCGCGAAGAGGCGGCGATCGGGTGGATTATAAGGGAGTTCGCTGATAAGTAGGTTGATCTGCTTATCGGGTTGGACCAGTTTCAGAGCTTGGGGTATACTCCAGAGGACATGGATGAGCTGAATCAGAGGGTCGAGGCTTCCACTGAGCTGGTGGAGCAGGCTCGTCAGGAGTCCGCGGAGAAGGAGAAGGAGTTGCTTGCCTCTATCAAGGTGTAGGAGGATCAAATGGCGCTCGCCGAGGATGGAAGGATCCAAGTTGAGCTTCGGACCAAGGAACCTGACAAGTACTCCGTTCAGCTGGAAGCAGAGGTCACTTGCCATCAGGGCGAGTTGATGGAGGCTCGGGCTCATAAGGATGCCTTCAGGGCTAATAAGGAATAGATCGAGCTAAGGCTCAAGGTTATCTCATCACCCCAGAGCATGGTCGAGGACTTTAAGAAGTCTGGGGAGTTCACCGACTGTGACTTGGAGGTGATGAATGTTGAGTTGGTGGCCTATCTCCAAGTCTTGGTCGATGAGATCCAGGGGATAGATCCCAAGTTTCCTCTCTAGAGGTGAAGTCTCTTCAGGACTTCATTGAAAGCGGCTAGACCATGGAAGCTCCCATACTGTTGTTGGCGAGGAGAAGGGTGCCCAGGGCCGAGAAGGAGACTACATCCCCTGATGAGCCCAGGCCTTGATGCTCCAGGCCCCCAGGTGGCTCAATTGATACAGAGCTTCAAGTAGAAGGAGTATGTTTTGCTAAGAAGGATTACAACCTCACAAAGTCACCTGACCTCCATATGCATTTGCTCTTCCTCCTTTTATGTATTGTCCCCATTTATGAATGAGAGTTTGTTTATTTTCCTTTTGTTTCAGGAATCGTGTAATTAATTTTTCATTTGAATGTTTACTCGGGTATTTTTCCTGAATATTATGGATGCCTTTTCATTTCGTAAGTCTTTGCTCTTGTTTGACTTTGAATATGCTTGGTTGTTTTTCGATGTCGAAGCTGCTTGAAAGCTTTAGGAAATTTTACCGTACATGTTTTCAACTTCGCTTTAGCCTTTGTCGAATAGTCTCGCCTTTTGTATTTAAAGGGTCTTAGACTTTAGGAGGAACCGTTACCTTTTAGAGGTTCTTTCGCTTCCTTAGACTTTTGAGGAAGGACTGTTGCTTTTTATTATCTCGTTCGTTCCTTTCGCCAAGTTTCTTAAGGGAACTGTTACCCAAGGATTATGCTTTTAAAGAGTCTGTTATCCTTGATGGATTCGTACACCTTTTAGGATTCTGGTCCTTGGATTCGTTTTCCTTTCTTGTAGGGAACTGTCACCTAAGATTCACTCGCCTTTGAGAGAGTTGTTACATTAGATTCGTTCGCCAATTTTGTAGGGAACTGTTACCTAATATTCGCCCGCTTTTATGCGAGTTGTTACCTTTGATTCGTTCACCCACTTAGCTTTTCAGTGGAACTGTTACCTTAAATTCACTCGCCTTTGAGGGAGTTGTTACCTAAGATTCGTTCGCTCTCTTAAGATTTTCTTTGGAGAGATTGTTACTTTGATAGCTCGGCTGCTCCATTGTTCCCAACTTAAGGCAACTGTTACCCTTGAGATGGGTTCGTTCGCTTTTTGCGTCAGGTCTTTATTTTGCCTAACTTTAGGGAACTATTACCCTTTATGTGGGTTCGTTCGCCTTTTGCGTCAGGTCTCTTGCCTAACTTTTAGGGAACTGTTATCTTGATGGTTTGTTTGCCTTTTAGCTTAGGTATTTGTTTTCCATACATCTTAGGGAACTGTTACTTTGACGGTTCATTCATCTTTTAGCTTAGGTCTTTGTTTTGCCTAGTTTGGGGGGAACTGTTACCTTGATGGTTCGTTCGCCCCTTGGTTTAGGTCTTCTTGGGAAAGGAACAGTTACCTTTGGAGGTTCTTTCGCAATTCTTTTTTTGCCTAACATAGGAGACTTTTACTTTGGCTGGTTCGTCTGTCTATATGCATTAGGTCTTATTTTTAGAGGGATTGTTACCTTGTTCGTTCGTTCGCTCTTTGGAGATTGTTTCGTTTTGGTTTGAGTGGCTATGCTTTATACGAATGAATATTTTGTTTTATTGACATAACATTTTGATTACAAGCTATGCATAAAACCTTTGTAAGTGTTCAAAATTAAAGGGACGAGCTAGCTTTATACCCTTTATGTTTTCCAAGTAGTATGCCCCCGGTGCAGCAATCTCTACTACCTTGTACGGGCATTCCCACTTGGTTGAGAGTTTGTTGTGGATTTCCAAATTTGTGAACTCATTTCTTCGCATAACCATCTCCCCCACGAAAATTTGGTGAGCGTTGACTTTTCTATTAAAGTACCAAACGATCTCCAATCGCATTTTTGCTTGTGCTTCGTACGATTGCCATCGCTTTTCTTCAACGAGATCGAGGTATGTGAGTCACTCGACATCATTAGCTTCGGCATCAAAGTGCAGAATCCTATTGCTAGTTCGGCGGATGCCACTGCGTCGGATCCAAACACCAGACTAAATGGGTTTTCCCCTGTTGTTATTTTAGGTGTCATTCTGATAGCCCACAACACGTTGTCCAGCTCGTTGACCAAATTTCCTTTTAAGGCTTGGACCTTTCTCCTGAGTCCTTCTAGGACGACTTTATTTGTTGGTTCGATCTGTCTGTTGGTTTGGGTATGATGCACCGAGCTGAATCTGTGATCAATATGGCACTCTTCATAGTGTCATTAGAGTTCTTTTCCCACGAATTGCGGATCATTATCGCTTATGAGTATCATAAGGACGCCAAATCGCGAAATTATGTTGATATTTAAAATTTTGATAACTTGAAATTTGGTTGTAGAGGTCAATGCTTTCGCCTCTATCCACTTGGAGAAATAGTCGATCGACACGATAATATGAGTTCTTTGCCCAGTGCTTATGGGAAAGGGTCCCTCAATGTCTATTCCTCATTGGGTGAACGACCAGACGCCCGCCATTGGGGATAGCAATGTTGTTGGTCAACCGGATCGTGGTGCGAACTGTTGGCAAGTTGCGCACTTCTTTGTTAATTCTGTTACGTTTTTGCTCAAGATTGACCATTAATAGTCTAGTCTTAAGATTTTTCGCGTTAATGAGTGTGCACCTTCATGCTATGTGGTAAATCCTTCATGAGTTTCACGCAAAACACTTTCTGTATCTGGGTGGGAGATGCATCTCAGATAGGGAATTGAGTATCCTCGCCTATAGAGTTCTCCATCTATGAGAAGATAGTTTGCGGCTATGCGGTTTATCTTTGTAGCTTGGCCTTCGTCTTCTGGCAGGGTTTCTTCTTTCAAAATCTTCTGGAATTGAGTCATCCAGTTATCTTGCTTTTAAATATTAAAGACTTCAGCTCGATTTTCAAGAACCGAGCATAGTGCTTGTTCCGGGAAGTGTATTTCCTGCATTCTTGTTCTTATGAACGTCAACTTGTTTATGGAGTCTGCTAGTTGGTTGTTGTCTTGGCGTGGAATTGACTCTATCACGAAAGTTGGAATTTCGGCGATGAGTTTCTTGGCAACTTTAAGGCACTTCTTCATTTTTTCCCCCCTTTGCATCATAATTGCCATTGATTTGGTTGACAATTAGCTCTGAGTCGATTTTTGCCTTTAGTGAGGTTATACCCATTCTCTTAGCGAGTCGCAGTCTAGTTATAAGTGTTTCATACTCCGCTTCTTTTTTTGTCGCCTTGAATGTGAGGGTGATCGCGTACATTAGGGGCTCACCCTGAGAAGGAATGAGGACTAATCCTGCCCCTGAGCCTTCTTTGGAAGAAAATCCGTCGATATAGAGTTCCCAGATTTTTTCTTCGGCCTTTGGTTGCTCTTGTTCTATTTATGCTTCATAAGACCGTTGCTGGTACTTTCCACTATAAAGTTTGTCACGGCTTGACCTTTAATAGCCATTTTTTTCCCAACTTTGATTCTGAATTCACTCAACTCAATCACACATTTAACCATCCTTCCTGAAGAGTCTGACTTCATCACAAAGTACTTGAGGGGCTTGTTGGTGAGGACTGTTATTGAATGAGCGTAGAAGTACGGCCTCAACTTTCGAGCAGCAATAACCAAGGCATAAAGATACTTCTCAATCTTGACATATTTTATTTCAGCAGAATTGAATAACTTGCTTACAAAATAAACTGGACTCTGTCTACCCTCCTCTTCTTTAACTAAGACTGCACTAGTTGCGACTTCACTAACACTTATGTAAAGATAAAGTGGTTCATTGGGAATGGGTTTGGCCAAGGTCGGAAGTGGTTGCAGGTGCTACTTGAGCGATTGAAAAGTGGCCTCATAATCGGGCGTCTACTCAAACTTGTTGTTTGCCCTGAAAGTTTGGAAGAACGGGAGGGACCTGTCGCACACCTTGGAGATAAATCGATTAAGTACGGTCAGACGACCATTCAGACTCTCAACTTCCTTGTGGAAAGTCAGGCACTTCATATCTTCTATAGCCTTGAGTTTTTCGGGTTTTGCCTTGATGCCTCTTTCGCTGTCCATGAAGCCCAACAATTTGTTTGACTTTACTCCAAAGACGCATTTTTCTGGGTTCACGCGAACATTGTGCCTTCGAATGCTTCTTGAAGATCTTCTATGTGAGGGATCCCCTTTATGAACTTTACGATCATGTCATCCACATAAGCTTCCATATTTTTCCCCATCATCCCTTTGAACAGTCGATTCACCATTCGGTGATAGGTTGCCCTCGCGTTTACCAAGTCAAAGGGCATCACCTTATAACAAAGGATATCACCGTCAGCGTAGAATGTTGTGTGGTCTTCTTCATTTGGGTGCATTCGGACCTGGTTGTAGCATGAATAGGCGTCCATGAATCTCATCATATCATGACCAGAGGTTGCATCCACCAGTTGGTCAATACGCGGCCAGGGGTACAAGTCTTTTGGTCGGGCCTTGTTCAAGTCGCGGAAATCGACGCACATCCTCCATTTTATGTTCGACTTCTTGACCAGCACTAGATTGGCCACCCAACTTTGAAAACGTACCTCCCTGGAAAATTTGGCTTCAAGCAGTCTTCCTAGTTCTTGTATGATCGCCAAGCGCTTATCCGATCTGAATGACCTTTTGGCATGGGTTTGACCAAAGGGTTATTCGCAGCTCATGAGAGATTATGTCGGCGATGATCTCTAACATGTCACTGGATTCCAAGCGATTAATCTATGTACTCTTTTAATAGGGAGGTTAAGGCGTCCCTTTAGTCTTCGTTCAAGGTGGCTCTGGCGCGCACCTTCTTTTCTGGATCATCTATCTCGACTTCTGTCAGTTCCTCCATTGCGGCTAGTCGAGCTTTGTCCTCACGAGGGTTAGCCTCTGTTTCAATGGCGAGAGACTCCCGTTGGCTCTTCCTGCGAAGGCAATTCACACAACATTGTCGTGAGGATGGTTGATTGCCAAGAACTTCTTCAATCCCATTCGGCATGGGCAACTTAATATTTTGGTGGACTGTAGAGGCCACGATTTTGTTTGGGTTGATGGTGGTCCTCCCCATGATGGCATTATATGAGGCGGTTCTGTCGACCACTATGGAGGCGCTGACACATATATGCTCTTCCCTTCTTCGCCCAAGATTACCGGCGGCAGGGTTATGGCTCCCAGCGGGTATGTTATTCTCCCAGAAAAGTCGATGAGTGAAAAGTCGACTCGCTTGAGGTCTCTTTTAGACTTGTACATATTTTCAAAAGCGTCTAGAAATAGAATGTTTGTCTAATTTCCTCCATCGATCAGAATTCTTTTCTATCGCATCCAGCGATGTCAGTCGTGATGACTAACGCGTTGTTGTGATGGGTTGTGACATGTGTCAGGTCTTCTTCGAAAAATGAGATAATGATGTTCACTTTGGGACAACATCTCTTTCCCAACTGCGCAGCTGTGGAGATTTGTGTGGCGTACACGTCTCTTGCATGAGACCTCTCGCCTCCGGCTCCAAACCCTTCCGCAATCAGGTTAATTACCCTTTTACCTGGGATGGGTCAGATTGTTCTTGAGGAACTGGTGAGCGGATTCTACATAGAGGCATTCGATTTCGCTCTCTTCCTGCTACAAACTCCTTCAACATGCCTCTCTGGATCAGTTTCTCAATGTCGCGCTTGAGAATGACGCACGGTCTTGTGGCCCTTCGCTTTAAGGTAGCGACAGTAGCTCTCTGTATCTTTGCCCATGGGTTGAACGTTATTTCATGGTATTGGTGGTCTTGCTAGGGACCTTATTTCCATCTCGACTAGTATCGAAGAGATCTGCCCATTTAAAGGCGTAAAATACTCGGGAATCTCTCAATGACTTGGCCTGGGAGCTTCGAATTTAGGCTTCTCACGGTCACGCCTATCCTTATTTTCTTTAGTACCATCGCGTCGGGCATTTGTAATAGCTCTTAGCGAGGTTGATACAAGGAAATGAGCTTCAGTGTTCGCCCTCTCTAGGTCTATGAAACCTTTTGTCTTACTGTCAGCTCCTCTAGTGTCTCTATTTCTTGAACATGGAAGTTGTTGCGCAGTTTTCTTGAGGCTTTGTTCGCCAAATCCAGTTCTCTATAAAAGCTCGAACGATCACTCCATCTGTGACTCTCCTATAAATCTCTGTGACATTTTTATGAAAATGCTCGTAGAAGTCGGTCAGGGTTTATCCTGGTTGTTGCTTGACAGCATCTAAGGCGACCACACTCTTCAGCAATTGGCACTCGCCCATATATCGCTCCATGAACCTGTTCTTTAATTCAGACCATGTCCCTATTGATCTTACATGGAGACCGAAGAACCAAGACGACGACGAACCCGAGAGGGTTGACGAAAATAGCACGACTAAGTGGTTATCATCATTCGACTTACCCAAAAGAGAGGTTTCATGCCTCTTGACGTGGATCACGGGATCTCCTCTCCCACTGTATTCAAGAATTAACTTTGCCACCATATCCTTTGGTATTCTGACCACTATGAGGGCAGTCGTGAATGGATGGGAGGATCGTTCTATGAAAGGGGTCATGATGGCTCCGCGTTGTTCCTTTATTTTCTTGTTTATGAGCTTCTCAACTTGGTCAAGAGTGAACTGGGGTTGCTGTTCTCCAGTCGGTGAGGCACTTGACGGATTGAAAGAGAGGGTGATTTTCGGCGCTATTGTAGAAACCGTAGGGATTGATTGATTTTCAAAGGTCATCTCTTGATCTTCTTGAGGAGCGGCGGTGCGAGGATTTTCAGTTTCTGCTTCCGGTGGCCCCACGGGACAAGGATATTTATGAGGAGCAGGGGCCTTCTTGTGGGATTGCCCTATGATGTTTCCAGGAGGGATAGCATTTCCGCGGTGACCTGAATGGTTTCCCCCGCCACTTGGACAGTTGGTCGAACTTGAATGTCAGTGGGAGGAGAAACTGGAGTCGATCTTGAAGTGCCGACGTGTTCCTTTGCCAGTCTCGGAGGGACGACATTGGGAATCGTTTAGCTAGCAGGTTCTTGCTGATGGAGCGGCGAAGCGACGGTGGATTCAGAGTTGTCCTGGGACTCCTCATTCAGTGCCTGCTTGTGACGATTGTGGTTAGAGCGAGTCTGCATGACTGTTTGCTCGGTTACCAGAGACAGCGCCAAATGTTGGGACATGATCTCCAAGGTGTTAACCGGATGTTGATCTGGCAATGATTCAACTGCCAAGTGGTTGATGATCGCACGCTTTCGTCGGAGCTCCGATGAACCGACAAGAAGGGGAACGCAATAGAGAGGGGAGGCTTTTTAAATAAGAATTAACTACAATCAAAAGACTATATCATTGCAATCATAAGACTATATGTGATATAAAAAACAATATGTTTCTCTTTTAATTTTAATTTGAGGACCCGGACCCAAAACGAAAAGTTTTATTTTATTTATGGTTAATTTTAATTGAGTTTTGAGAGTTTGAACAATTTGCTAATGAATTTATTTGGGGATAATAAAGTCAGTAAAGTTGCAACTTACTAATTTATCTATATTCTCTCTCTCTCTCTCTCTCTCTATATATATATATATATATATATTAACTTGGTTAGGTTATGTAAAATTATGAAAAGTAAATATTTTAAGACATTTTCTCATTCATAATGTCAAATTCATAACTTATAATTGGTCCATGTCAAAAATATAATTCTCACTCATATGTGGCTTATCATGTAACTTAGTTTAAAAACTTCCAAAGTTTCTCAGATAATTATAATAATAATAATTTTTTCATACTTTTTGTAGAACTACTTTTATAAAAATGTCATTGTTATACTCTACTAGAATCAACATATATTACAAATTAAAAATATATGTATAAGTTATAATTACTAAAACTAATACATATATATATATATATATATATTCTAATCGTTTTTATTTACTTAAAAACATATAAAATAATAGATGTCATAAAATGAATTTTAAAATCATTAATTAACATCATATTTATAATTGTTGACATTTGTTAACATCATATAAAATATAAATAATCATTATATTGTATAATATTATTAAAAAAAAATAACGGTTTTTCATAAATATAAGTAATTTCTATGTTGTGTAATCGACTTAATATTAATTAAATGTACTTTAATAAACTGTAAATAATTATGTTATGAATATATATTTATATTGTTTTCAAAAAACAATTAGTTGATAAACTATAATAATTATTATATTGCGCAAAGCGCGAATAAGTTTTCTAGTATATATTAATTTGGTTAAATTATATACAATGTTGACAAATAAGCTTTTTATTGTAGTTTGTCACTCTTAATGTTAAATTAACCTCTTATAATTTGTCCAGGTCAATCATAAATTTCTCATTCCTAGATGGTATGCCATTTAAATCACTTTAAAATATTTTAAAGTCTCTCATTCATTTTCAAGATAAGTTACAAAAAGTCATATCATTTCTCTTTAAATATATTAATTTCACTAAGTATCATATAATTTTGACAAGTAAGTTTTTTAATCAATTCTCACTATCATATTGTTAAAATAATTTAATTTGATTGGTCCATGTAAACAAAAAGTTGCATCTATGTCATCATTCTCTCACATCCACATGACACTCTAAAAATAATCAAAAGTTCCACATTCATTTTAAAAAATGATTACATTTATAAGTATGTTAAATTAAATTTTGTCTTCAAACAATAGTAAATTGCAAGTTTTGCACCTAATAATTTACTATGGAACATTACACAAAAATTAAGAGTGAAATAAATAAAAATGAAAACACAATCGGGACTCAATTGGGGGTCATATGGTCTGTGTTCAGACCCTAGCTAGGGGACCCCCGATGTGTCTTGAATCGAATCGAGACTTGGTTGTAACATTAGTGTAAGTTTGTAGGGTTTAGTTGTAACATTTAGAAAAATATTCGGTTAATTTTTCAAATATGAAAATTATTTAACGGAATTTTTTAACAGAGAAGTAACAAATGTACTAATTACCATCATTTTCAAACATGTTGAACCATTAACCATCACAAAAAAACATGTTGGTGCAACTAAAGTTTTGTGCGAACATTTTGAACCATTTTCAAATTTTTCCCTAATATAACTATTTATTTAAAGGTCAAATACCAAATAGCTTCCCGAACTTTGGCCCTTTTACAAATAGTTACTTCAACTTTGAATTTTCAAAAACAGTTACCTCAACTTTGAACTGAGATGCAAATAGCTACCTCCGTCCAATTTACCGTTAATTGGTGACGGAAAACACCATGTGTTGCTCACGTGCAAATAGCTACCTCTGTTCAACTCTCTCAGTGCCTCTCCTTCGCCTTCTCCGCCATCAAATGAATCTGATACAACCAAGACTTCGCAACGTCGAAATTAGGCGAGCCGCACCCGTGGCTCGGGCTAGACAGTCATCCTCACCCTTGTCGTAGTTCTATTAGAGTAATAGATCAAGAAAATCAATGAACATAGATAAATGTTAGAGTATTACGTAATCTAGTCTAGGATAATCTAGATTTGTCTAGATGATCAGTTGTAAGTCTTAGTTTTTCCAATATAAGGACTATTAGAGGTTGTATTCATTTCATCTCAATACAATATAATGTTCTCCGTAGTTAAAACATTGAGTTCTTTATTCTCTCCTCATATTCAAGAACCCTAACATGGTATCAGAGCTTAGTCTATCCTAGGGAAGAATCTATTCATTCGGTTCATTCCTGTTGTTGTTACTGGTGATCATCTTCATGTCAGTCCAAGGTCCAAATCAGTTGTTGATCATCTTCTTTGCTATGTTCTTGCTTTGTTCTTCAGCTTGGTTTTAGCGTCTTCAACATCAATATCACATCCTAAGACTGAGAGTTCAGTTGCAATTGTCTTGCTTTGGTGTGATTCATTGCCACCTCTTGCATCCAGAATCAACATAATTGGCACCTCCCGCATCAACTTTGGTTCAATTCATTGCCACCTCCTGCATCTAGTGCATCCAGCAGCTCAGATCATCATCATCTTCATCACGTCGGTTCCTCACGTCAGTCCAGATCCATCTCACTTCATTTGGTGATCTGATTACTCCGGCTCACTTCATATTCATTCGTAGCTCCATCCAGTAGCTCCACTGAAGTCACTGATTCAGCAGCTCCATTGAAATTACTGATTCTGTTGCATTCATTGTCACCTCTTGCATCCAGCGCAGCTCCACCGAGTCTGATTACTCCAATTCAGCATTGCTTGATCCGATCAATTGTTGATCATCATAGATTTGCTGCGATCTTCAGATTGTAAGTGTTCTGCCACTTCTTGTCAATTCTGTGATTACTGAGATGCTGCGATTATTTCTGCATAATGCTGTGATAATGCAATTCTAAGGATCTGCTTATGTTCCTGTTGCATTCACTATGTTTGATTATTGAATGGTGACCTTTGAATGAATGTTGATTTGCTATGATAAGCATTGATTTGCTGATCCAATTGCTAAGCGATTTCAAGACACAACTGGAGCTGGTTTCTCAAAGGATGGACAGTGTTGCTATTCTGTTGTTTTGTGATGCTGATTCTGCAATTTTATGATGGTTCGTTGCTGTAATTCATTGATAAATGTGATCACTGCTCTGTTGCGTTTGTTTGCTGATTCTATGTTGAATTACTTGTTGATTCAATGCCTCCACATACAATGTTGAATTAATTGCGCTGAATTGTCGGTTTGGTCGCGTGAAGATGTGTGATCACATTGAGTTTTCACATTGAGTTTTCACAACCAAGTTTTTCATGATTTAAATTGGATTCGATATAAGAATGGAGTGTTGAAATTCAGATTTTGAGATTAGTTTTAGTCGCGATGGAATGACCACGACGAGATGAGTTGCATCGCGATGGAATCACCGAGATGGAACTTCTTTCTTTTACGAGATGACCGAGATGGCACCGCGATGGCATGACCGAATCTTCATTCTTACTTGTCGTCTGGATTTCAGCTTGGAAAACTTGTGTTCGAATAAGGAGTATGTCACTGGCGATGAAGGTGTGCAAGCTCAATTTGATTGCAGATTTGATCGAGATTGGACTTGAGATCCGGCACAAGCAAAGAAGCATTGGAAGTTTGGGGGCCAATTCAGAAAATTTCGAAAGTTTGAGGACAAAATCAAGCAAAGCAAAGATCTTGGGTGAATGTTAGAGTAATAAATCAAGAAAAACAATGAATATAGATGAATGTTAGATTATTGTGTAATCTAGTCTAGGATAATCTAGATTAGTCTAGATGACTTGTAAGTCTTAATTTTTCCTATATAAGGACTATTAGAGGTAGTATTCATTTCATCTCAATGCAACACAATGTTCTCCATAGTTAAAGCATTGAGTTCTTTATTCTCTCCACATATTCAAGAACACTAACAAATTCTCTTCTTAGGATCGTTTCCGGAGATACAAACTCTGACACAAAGCTCTGACAACCTCATACAAACCAGCCTTTCTCGCCGGATTATCAATCGAAGACTGAAACTTTTATCGTTAATCCCGTCGGTGTTACTGGTCTTTCTCTTCGGCCTTCTCATCTGCTTCATTCGCAACCCAACGATCTTCACATCGCTAAAATTCGGCCGTCAAAGCTCCACGTCCTCCAAATCACTTGGGAGGACTGAAAAATCGGGTTCTTAAGAGCATCGATCCCGTTGATCCCTCTCTCGATCCTCGACTTCGTTATCGCCTTCTACAAGCTCTCCACGGACCTTTTCCCCGACAGACCAAATCTTTCTGCAACCTTTGTCTCCATCAGTGTCAGAGTGATGAGCTTCGTCGGGTGCTGGTCATGAGCCATGTCGGTCTGCCACAGCATCGACGGTCTAGCCGAACAGTACCGTTTCGGTGGCCGAAGCGGAGGTACATGGTGTTTTCCGTCACATGGCTGACACGTGGTGTTTTCCATCCACAATTGACGGTAAATTGGACGGAGGTAGCTATTTGCACCTCAATCCAAAGTTGAGGTAGCCGTTTTTGAAAATTCAAAGTTAGGGCTGGGCATGAACCGGTTCGGGGCTGAACCGGTTTATAATTGAATCTTTACCACATTTGAAAACTGGTACGGTTTACCGCTCCAGTTTTTAGCCGCTCCAGATTTTGGCCGCTCCAAATTTTGGCTGATTTATCGTACCTGTTCAGAACCGGTTTGGCCGAACCACTTCATACTAAAAAAAAAACTGAGGTTCAATGCAGCAAGCTATGGAACAGTGAGGCGTGGATCATGAGCAGTGCAGGTAATATTAATGGGTAGATGCAGACAAAAGTTTGCCTCTTAAAGAATCCAAGAAAGTGGAAAGAGTCCACTCCGATTCCAACAATAAAGAAGTGCATTAGTATGATTTTCAATGAAAACTGAATCCACTTGCAAAATATCAAGGTCAGTGTAGATAGATCTATCGGGACCATGGATTATTTCTTCGTTGAATATCTATCAATTCCTCAAAGGCAGCTTAAACATTCACTCTTTTTAATTTTTTGTTCTCGAGTAGCAAAAGGGCATTGTACGGTACAAAATATCCCAATATTTCAGTTGGTTATCCCTATTGTTTTCATGGCAGTCATTTTCTGAATTATTGTTTATGCTTTGGAGTGTGTTGAGTTTATATTGAATATTTGGGACGTGTCCTACTAAGGATTTTGGTCAATCAGGAAAACATCATCCATTTCATCCAGCTGTGATCTGCTGTCAACGAGGAGTTCATACAGATATGGTGAATGGCATACTGACTTGTTGAGTTGCTGCGCAGAACCTCTTGAAAAGTTGAAAGAGAGACTGAACCACTGAACCGAGAATTCATAATTAGGTATGAGAGTGGTCTTGTCTAGTTTAGTAGAATTTTAAGGTTAAAACTGGTACAGCAAGTGGTTCGGTTAATCGGTTTTGAACCGGTTTTCTGTACCTCTTCTGAACTGTTCCATATTTTTTCAAAAAAAACGTTTGTTTTGTGAACCGGTTGGTCGAACCGGTTCGGAACCTGTACGATTCAGGTACGGTTCGGCCGAACCGGTTATTTTTGCCCAACCCTATTCCAAGTTAAGGTAGCTATTTGTAAAACAACCAAAGTTCGGGTAGCAAGTTGGTATTTAACCCTTTATTTAATTTCTAAATTTAAAACAAAAAAAGGTAGAAAGAAATCAAATCTTAAATAAAAGTTTAAAAAATAAATGATTATGTCAAGTTAATAAATAACAAAAACAAATTAATATACATTGTAATAAATCTATATTTTAGTGAATATAAATGATATATAAGTATTTGGAAAATGATTTTAGGTATCTCAATATATATTGTTGGATCGTGAAATCCTGTTTGCTAATCTGGCAGTGAATTGAATGCCAGACGACGGTCGAATAGTGCTTCTGCTTCAACTCCGGTGAACCTGCAAGTAGGGGAGCTCAACAGAGGGGGTGTCTCTGGGTCCCTCTCCGATGCTTAAATGAGTATATGTGTGTATATAGCTCAAAACGTAATGCACGTATGTAAAGCAGAGGTATTTATTGGGTAGGAGAGATCAAACCGTATAAGGTAACCGTATATCTTGGTGAATATTGTGATGTTGAAGATTTGGATAGTAGATATGGCAGTTACGGCGAGATATTGCAGTTACCATATCTAATCTTTAGTGAATATGTGACCGACATACGCAGGATATCATGGTCACTTCCTTATTAACGGTAGGTGGGACCAGAGGAGAGAGGCAAGGCTCTCTTCGGGGCGAGCACTCCCATAACGAGCAGTAGGAGGTCGCGACTTGAGGAAGGATGGCGACCAGCTGGGGAGCCTTTGGCGTCCATATCGTCCTGGGCTCGATTCTGGGCCATTCTATGATGGGCCAGGCTGACTTTAACTGAGGCTGATCCGGTCCGAATATTTTGGGTTTACCCCCTCCAGGGTTATTGGGCCTTCGAGGCATTTTCCATATTGGGCCGTTACTATCAATACCCAACATTTGCCCCCGAACCTTGATTGAAGTTCCTTCGATCGAGCTTGATTTCTTGGAAGGGTTTGAGATAGTGACACTTTAGATTTTATTTTCCTTGTCTCTTTTTGTGATTCATGACCTCAGGGACACTTCATGCTTGTTTGGCGATCAGTCATCCCATTGTCCAAGGTTGAAGGAATATTCTTCTTTTTATTCCTTCTTGGCGATCACTCGAGGCAGTCTAGGCCTGTGAAGGTCTATCTTTCTTTGCTAGGCAATCATTACCTATAAAAGGTATTATTCATAAAGCCTATCAGTGCGCTAGCGATCACTTTGTCTGTTTGGTGGACTTTAGCATTTAATAATTGCACAGTCATCTAGAAGTCGAACGGTCGCTTAAGGCACGCCTGTCATTTAATATTCCGTAACCCAAGGGCAGTCTGACAGCTGTCTGTACTGGCCGACCATTTGTATCCCCGAGGTGTCTCTTAGAATTCTGACATTGCTTCGATTTTTTTCCAAAAATGTGCAATTATTCTTCTGCATCGTTTTGATTCTGTCTGTGGCGGTTACTCATTTTTTGTCTATATAAGAAGCAGCAGTTTCTTTATTTATTTTTTTACGCATTCATTCCTTCAGACTTTCAGAGCATCCTCTGTTTTCAGTCTTCATCTTCTACAATCTTCTTCTTCTTTCTCATATCTCGTAAAAGATCCATGGTCACCCGCAGCCAATCCGGCAAGACCAAGCAGACGGCCAACATGCCTTCTTCTTCGGCCCCTAAGGTGCCGAAGAATGCTAACGCCCCCTTGTCTATAAGGGACGGTTCCGCACCAGCCGCAACTGAGAGGCCATCAGACCTTGGGAGGTCTGCCGCCACGCTTGTGGTGGTAAATGGGCCAGAAGTCCACACACCCATCTTTTCTCCAAAAGGTATATACTCTGCTTTACTGTTATGTTTCGAGAGTATCCCCTGTTTTTCGTGTTTTCATATTTGTTCTTGCCATATCTGAACTGCTCAAGTAGATGCCAAGCCTAACGAATTGAAGTCGGATTACTTTAAGACGGTGGTCTGCCTTGGTAGTTTTGGTGAACGTGATGCCCCCAGGTACCCAGGTCTGGGTTTGCATTATCCTCGCGACGGGGAGGTTTAAATTTATGCGGCCCAGATCGATGTTGGGCTGCGTTTTCCTCTCTGCGAGTATTTGCAGGCGTTGTGCCAATTTTATGGGATCCACCCCACTCAGCTCGTACACAACGCCATTAGGATATGGGCCGGTTTCAAGTTCATGTGTATACATCAAGAATGGACGTATTCACTAGCCTTGTTCCGGTGCTTTTTCCGGTTGGCTGTTGGGACGAACCACCTCCACCACTTCCAGTCACGGTAGCTGAAGTTCGCGGAGTGGAGAGGCCTTCAATCGTGGAATTGGAACGTCCATGTTCGGTTGGTCGATGATTTCCGAGCCACCAACTCCAACTATAAGAAGTTTTACTTCTTTTACAAGGGGGGCGTGTCCTGGAAATTGTTTACGCCGGATAAGGATTTCCCTCCTACCTTCGAAGAGTTGTCAGGGAGTGACCGGAACGCCATCGATGACATTTTCCGGTTGCATCGATCGTCCCATTTTCATCCCATCCACTCAGTGGCGGAGACTACTGAAAACATGCTCGAGATGGCGGGCATTCATCAGGCCACGCCAATTTTCGATGATTGGGTAACTCTTCTAACTTTTTCTGTTTGATTGGATGTAGGCAACCGAGGCCGAAAACTCATAGGTCTCTTTGATGACCAGGGCAAGGCGAGGCTGTCCGCGAATCAGGCGTCGCTGAATCCTCCTCCTCCCCCCTCTAGGCGTTCCTCTAAGAGGAAGCCCGAAGAGGAACTTCCCTTGGCCACTGTTGGCCCTCGCCAACCAGGTATGTTGTCTCGCCATATGCTGATTTCTATTTTCATACTTTGCAGTTTTTGTGTTTTTACATACCTTCTAATTATCTTGCAGAGAAGCCCACTGCTGATGTGGCCCGGGACCCTACTCCTCCACCTGCCAAGAAGGTCAGGAGTGAGGATCGCCCGGTTCTTCCTTAGAGTCCTCCTCCTCCTCCTAAGGGCTCCGCTGCCCCCGGGGAGAAGGCTCTAATTTTGGCAGCCCCTTCTCCTTCCGAGTCTTCAGTCCTTATTCCTCCAAAGGAATCTGAGACTCAGAATAAGGGGTCTGATACCCCCAGCGACTCGAAGACTCCTCCTGAGGAGTACTGCTCCTTGGCGAGCATGTTCCAGCCGCACAAGGCTGCGAACTCTCGGGGCGTTTGGTTCCCCTGTGGAGACTTCTCGAAGAAGGGGGTCTCGGAAAAGAAGAGTCTCCGGGGCAGCCCGGATTTATGTATGCGACTCCTTGAGGGGAGAATTCCTCCTAGGGATCGCTCTGCGGTTCCCTCGGAGCTGCACCAAATCGAGGGATTCATGAGGTCCCATTATGAACGGGTTGCTCTGGTAAGATTTCGATTCCTCGTTATGTTTTCGCATTGCTCACTCTTTTCCATAGTCTAACAACCTTTTTTATTTCTTCGTTGCCAGCTCGTTCGAGAAGAGGTGGCGATGGGTCGCATCGTCGGAGAGCTCACCAACAAGCATTCTGATTTGCTTGTTGAGTTGGAGCAATACTAGAGCACGGGAATCTCCCCGGGGCAGATGGAGTCCATCAAGTCTACCGCTGACGCGGCGGTTTCCTTGGTGGAAAATTCCCGGGAGGAGTACTTCAGGAAGGAGGAACGGCTCCTTGCTGATGTGAAGAAGGGGGAGGCTGATGCTGCGGTCGCCCTTCAAGAATCTGAAGCCTTTCATCGGTGCTTAGATGAAGGGGAGACTGTCAGGGCTCGCCTAGAGGCTGAGCTGAAGGAGGCCCGAGCCCAAAGGGCAGAGTCGGAAGCTCAATGGGTCGCCGCTGAGACTCAGAGGGAAGCTTCTGAGGCTAAGAGGGAAGCTGCTAAGGCCCAGAGGGCTGCTGCTAAAGCCAGGGGGATCGCCCTGGAGGAGGAGAAGGAACAGCTGGCTGAACAGCTAAAGTCTGTTCCTTCACCCCCAAAGTGTGGTCAACGAATTCAAAGCCTCTAAGGAGTTCGTTGACTGTGCTTTGGAGGTGATGAAGTCGGAGATTTCCGACTTCCTCCAAGTCCTGGTCGAGGATGTCCAGGCAGTCGATCCCAACTTTCCTGTTCGGGAAGTTGAGTCCCTTAAGGGTTTCTTCCGGAGTTCTCTTCCTCAGCCTATCCCCGCTGCTGAAGAGATCGACCTAGCTGCGGCTGTTGAAGAGGTTACCCCCGAAGGCGAGCCGAGCACTCCTACCCCCGAAGGCGAGCCAAGCAATCCTGCCCCCAAAGACCCGAAAGCCTGAAGTCTCCACCTCTCTAGTGACCACCCTTCTGTTTTTAGATGATAGTTTTTCTTTTCCTTTCCTTATAATTATTTCTTGAATTCAGACTCGGTTATTTATAATATTGAATGCCTTCTATATTCGCAAGCCTTTGTTTTCATTTGACTTTGAATATGTTTGGCGATTTCTCCGAGGTCTTGGCCATAGCGATTTTCGATTTTTTCTTCGCTTCATGATTGTCTCGACCCTTAGGGTCTTTGGACCTTATTTTAGGCGAACGATGATGAGATTTCATAGAATCACTCGTTTATCTCGCCAAGTATAAACTCCTTAAGGAAAATATCTTTAGACTTAAAAGTATAGACTTCTAGGCTTGAAGATAAATAACCTTAATAAAGTTTAAACCTTTTGGAGTGTTCGCCTCTTTGAAAGGAACTTGTTACTTGCAGCTTTACTTTCCATAGTGATTGCTTAATACTCCTTGTCCATCTTCGGTAATCTGTTTCTTAGAGAATTCGTTACCTTTGGTAGATCACTTCTCTAAAATTTGTTCGACTTATAAGAAGATAGTTTCCTTGATGGGTTGCTTATCTTCGTTGTCAAGACTCCTTCCTGACTTTGGTATCAGGTTTTTCTGCCTGACTTTGGCGTCAGGGCTTGTGGCCTGACTTTCGCGTCAGGGCTTGTGGCCTAACTTTGGCGTTAGGGCTTTTGGTCTGACTTTGGTGTCAGGGCTTTTGGTTTTTGCCTAACTTTTTTTGTTTAGGTCTTTTTGGCCTGACTTTGGCGACAGGGCTTTTGGCCTGACTTTAGCGTCAGGGCTTTTGGTGTTTGCCTAACTCTTTTTGTTTAGGTCTTTTTGGCCTGACTTTGGCGACAGGGCTTTTTGCCTGACTTTGGCGTCAGGGCTTTTGGCCTAACTTTGTTTTTAGGGCTTTTGGCCTAACTTTGTTGTTAGGGCTTTTTCTTCGATTTGATTCGAGTGGTCACGCTTTTTGAAGGAACAACTTGCTTTTATTGACATAACATTTTGATTTACAAGCTATGTATGAAATCTCCTTAAATGTTCAGCATTAAATGGACGAGGTAACCTTTCTCCTTCAGTGGTTTCCAAATAGTAGGATCCTTGGGCGGCGATCTCTACTATCTTGTATGGTCCTTCCCACTTAGCTGAAAGCTTATTCTGACTGTCCAGCCTTGTGAATTCATTCAATCTCATAACCATCTCCCCCATGAAAAATTGGCGAGCGCTGACTTTTCTGTTGAAGTATCGAGCGGTCGCCAGACGCATCTTTGCCTGTGTCCTTTCTGATTGCCACCTCTTTTCCTCTGCTAGGTCGAGGTCAGTCCTGCGTTCGACTTCGTTTGCCTCAGTATTGAAGTGTAGGATTTTATGGGTAGGCACTGCTATTTCGGCGGGCGCCACTGCTTCTGATCCATACACTAAACTGAAGGGTGTTTCTCCAGTGGCTGCTCTAGGCGTTGTTATGATGGCCCATAATACGTTTTCCAGCTCTTCTGCTCAATTTCCTTTGAATGCTCGAACCCTTTTCTTGAGTCCTGCTAAAACAACCTTGTTGGCTGCTTCAGCTTGCCCATTCATTTGAGGAGGATGCACTGAACTGAAATGATGGTCGACATGGTATTCTTCACAGAGCCATTTGAACTCCTTTCCAATGAATTGCGGACCATTATCACTGATGAGTATTTTAGGAATGCCAAACCTAGAGAATATGTTGATCTTCAGGAACTTGATGACTTGACATTCCCTTGTAGAAGCTAGAGCTTTCGCCTCTATCCACTTGGTGAAGTAGTCGATCGCCACTATAATGTGAGTGTGTTGACCAGTGCTAATAGGAAAAGGACCTAATATATCAATCCCCCATTGAGCAAAAGGCCAGGCACCCGCCATTGGGGATAATAGTGTTGGCGGTCGACCTGATCGTGGTGCAAATTGCTGGAAAGTCTCACACTTCTGCGTTAATTCAACCGCATCTTTTCCCAAGGTTGTCCAATAGTATCCCAGTCTGAAGATCTTCCTTGTTAATGATCGAGCACCTTCATGACATGCTGTCACCCCTTCATGAGCTTCTCGAAGAACCCTTTCTGTTTATGGATGAGCAACACACCTTATGTAAGGAGTCGAGTAGCCTCTCCTGTAGAGTTCTCCATCTATAATCAGATAACTGGCTGCGAGTCATCTTATCCTCATATATTAGCCTTCGTCATCCGGGAGGATCCCCTCTTTCAAATAATTCTGAAACGGAATCATCCATGTGACCTGCCCTTGAATGTTGAAGACCTCTGCCCTGCTTTCAAGGACTGAACATAAGGCCTTTTCCAGGAATTGTACATCTTGGATTGTCGTTGCTCCAAATGCCAGCTTACTTAAGGAGTCTGCCATCCGATTTTCCTGGCGAGGAATAGACTCAATCGCAAAATTTGGAATTTCTGCGACGAGCTTCTTGGCGATGCTGAGGTACTTTTTCATCTTTTCCCCCCTAGCCTCATAAGTGTCATTGACCTGATTGACAATAAGTTCCGAGTCGCTTTTTACCTTAAGCGCAGATATGCCCATACCTTTTGCCAGTCTGAGTCCAGTAATAAGAGCCCCGTACTCTGCTTCATTATTGGTAGCCTTAAATGTTAGGGCGATCGCATACTTTAAAGGCTCGCCTTCAGGAGGAATAAGAATTAAACCTGCCCCCGAGCCTTCTTTTGACGAAGACCCATCTGTATAGAGCTCCCAGACTTGATTGTTGCCCGTTAACTGACTTGGCCTGTTTTCTGCTTCTGTTTGACCATTACTTGTGCTTTCCACAATGAAATCAGCTAGTGTTTGACCTTTTATGGCCGTTTTTGGCACAAATTTGATCTTGAACTCGCTGAGCTCGATCGCCCACTTGACCATTCTTCCTGAAGAATCTGGTTTCATCAGGAAGTTTTTGAGAGGTTGATTGGTGAGGACTGTGATGTCGTGTGCGTGAAAGTAAGGTCTAAGCTTTCGAGCAGCAATAACTAAGGGATAGAGATACTTCTCAATCTGGACATATTTTATTTCTGCTGAGTTAAACATTTTGCTAATAAAGTACACTGGACTCTGAACATTATTTTCCTCCCTTATCAAAACAGCACTAGCTGCCACGTCGCTGATGCCTAGATAAAGGAAGAGCTCCTCGCCTGGAATGGGATTTGCCTGAGCTGGGAGTGTTTTGATATGCCGCTTCAAGGACTGGAACGCCTCCTCGCAATCTGGCGTCCACTCGAATTTGCGGTTGACCCTCAGAGTTTTGAAAAATGGGAGGGACTTGTCACTCGCCTTGGAGAGGAAGCGGTTGAGAGCAGCTAGGCGACCATTCAGGCACTGAACCTCCTTATGGAAGGTTGGCGACTTCATCTCTTCTATGGCCTTTAGCTTTTCCGGGTTCGCCTCGATGCCCCTATAGCTGACCATGAATCCCAGGAATTTGCCATACTTGACTCCAAAGGCGCACTTTGCAGGGTTCAGGCGAACGCTGTGTCTGATCATGCATTCGAAAGCTTCGCGGAGGTCTATTGTGTGTGGATTTCCCTTGACGGTTTTGACGAGCATATCGTCCACATAAGCCTCCATGTTTCTTCCCAGCATGTCTTGGAATAGGCGGTTCACCATCCGCTGATAAGTCGCCCCGGCATTGATGAGACCAAAGGGCATCACCTTGTAACAAAGAATGTCCCCGTCTGCATAGAAAGCGGTGTGAGCCTCATCGTCTGGGTGCATTCTGATCTGGTTGTAGCCTGAATAGCCGTCCATGAAGCTTAGCATCTCGTGAACAGAGGTAGCATCGACCAGCTGATCAATCCTGGGAAGGGGATACGAATCCTTGGGGCAAGCTCTGTTCAGGTCGCGGAAGTCGACGCACATCCTCCACTTGCCGTTTGATTTTTTGACCAAAACTGGGTTGGCGACCCAGCTCTGGAATCTCACCTCTCTGACGAAGTCAGCCTCAATCAGCCTGCCGACCTCCTGTCTGATTGCCAAGCGCTTGTCTGTCCCGAACGATCTCCTTTTTTGAGCGATCGGCTTGATAGAAGGGTATATCCTGAGCTCGTGAGAGATGATGTCTGTACTGATTCCTGGCATGTCGCTCGGCTGCCAGGCGAAGAGCTCTTTTAATTCCCTGAGGAGGGCGATCATGGCCTCCTTCTGATCTTCTTTCAAGTTGGTCCCAATGCGTACCTTCTTGTCTGGGCCATCGACCTCGACCTCTTCCAATTCCTCCATGGGCGCTGGCCGAGCCAAATCCTCGCGAGGGTCGGCCTCTGTCTCGATGGCGAGGGTCTCCCTTTGGTTCTGCCTGCGCAGGCAGTTCACATAGCATTGCCGCGAGGAAGGCTGGTCGCCTAGCACTTCTCCAATCCCGTTGGGAGTGGGGAACTTCATCTTCTGATGGACTGTGGAGGCCACAATCTTGTTGGGGTTGATTGTGGTCCTCCCCAGGATGGCGTTGTAGGATGTAGGTGAGTCGACCACCAGGAAAGTGACCGGTACCTTGATGCTCTTCCATCCCTCGTCCAGAATCACTAGCATGGTTATTGCTCCCAGTGGATAAGTCGTCCTCCCAGCAAACCCAATCAGTGGAAAGTCGACCCTCTTCAGGTCACGCTTGGACTTTCCCATCCTCTCGAAGGCGTACAGGAATAGGATATCTGTCGAGCTTCCTCCGTCTATCAGAATCCTTGCAACGTCACAGCCGTCGATATCAGCTGTGATAACCAAAGCATCATTGTGGGGGGTTGTGACATGTGCCAAAGCATCATTGTGGGGGGTCTAGACGTCCTTCCCCATGGGCTGACCACCCCGACGAGGCATCGGTGGCCTCGCCAAGGATCTCATCTCCATCTCGACTAGTACCGCTGAGATCTGCCTATTTAAAGGCGTAAAGTACTCAGGGACCTCTGGATTTCTGGGTGCCGGGTTGGGCTTGACCCGGGGCCTACTATCTCTTCCCTTCTTTTCTTTCTTCACCTCCTTCTTACCATCGCGTCAGGGCTCGGGAACCACCCTAAGCGAGGTCGTCAGGAAGTTGGCCTCAGTGTTCGCCCTTTCAAGGTCTATGAAACTTTTTGCCCTGGACGCCAGCTCCTCCAACGTCTCAATTTCCTTCACATGATAGATGTTGCGCAGCTTTCTCGAGGCCTTGTTGGCCACATCCAGACCTTGATAGAAGGCTCGAATGATCTCCCTATCCGAGATTTGACGATCTATCTCCGTGACGTTCTGATGAAAACGTCCGTAGAAATTGGTCAGCAACTCTCCAAGCTGTTGCTTGACCGCATCCAGGGCGACCACGCTTTTCATTAGCTGGCGCTCGCCCATGTATCTCTCCAGGAATTTGTTCCTTAATTCTGCCCAAGTTCCTATAGATCCTGCAGGGAGGCCGAAGAACCAGGACGAAGCCGAACCCGAAAGAGTGGATGGAAATAACAAAGCCAAGTGATTGGGATCATTTGACTTACCCAGAAGAGAAGCCTCGTGTTTGTTGACGTGTATGGTGGGATCTCCTCCACCACTGTACTCAGGTATGGCACGAGCGACTACGTCTTTGGGGATCTTGATCGCGACGAGCTCGTCGGAAAAGGGGTGAGCAGATCGCTCCTTGAAGGGAGCTACGACTGTTAGTCGTCTTTCTTGGAGCCTTCTATTGATAAGGTCGTCCACCTGGTCCAGGGTGCAATTTTTTGGCGAAGTCCCGTGTGGAGAGGGACTGGAAGGATTGGCGGAGTATGTAGCCGTCGGTTGCTCGATGTATGCCGGGGGTAGGGACTGTTGTCCTGACGTCATCTCCTGATCCTCCTAGGGCGCTGTGGTGCCAGGATTCGCGGTTTCGGACGGCAAGGGCCCTATGGCAGCAGGGCGAGTGTTTCTTTGGGGAGCAGGGGCTTGACGGCAAGCCTGTCCTAGGATGGCCTCTAGCAGTGATATCATCTCCGGGGTTAATTGGATGTTTTCCCCGGCGATGTGGACGGTCTGCGGTCCTGGAGTCTCGATGTGGTTGACAGCTGGGGTCGGTTTGGAATTACCGACATGCTCTCGGGCCGTCCTCAGAGGAACGGCATTGGGGGCTGCTTGGCTGGCAGGTTCTTGCTGAAGCGGTGAAGCGGCGGCGGAATCAGAGCTATCCGAGGATTGCTCGTGAGTCTAGTTCCGGCGGTTGTTTTGTGATTGAGTTCTCATGGTTGTATCACTCGATTCCCACATACGGCACCAAATGTTGGATCGTGAAATCCTGGTTGTTAATCTGGCAGTGAATTGAATGCCAGACGACGGTCGAATAGTGCTTCTACTTCAACTCCGGTGAACCTGCAAGTAGGGGAGCGCAACAGATGGGGTGTCTCTGGGTCCCTCTCCGATGCTTAAATGAGTATATGTGTGTATATAGCTCAAAATGTAATGCACGTATGTAAAGCAGAGGTATTTATAGGGTAGGAGAGATCAAACCGTATATCTTGGTGAATATTGTGCTGTTAAAGATTTGGATAGTAAATATGGCAGTTACAGCGAGATATTGCAGTTACCATATCTAATCTTTAGTGAATATGTGACCGAGATACGCGGGATATCGTGGCCACTTCCTTATTAACGGTAGGTGGGACCAGAGGATAGAGGCAAGGCTCTCTTCGGGGTGAGCACTCCCATGGCGAGCAGTAGGAGGTCGCGACTTGAGGAAGGATGGCGACCAGCTGGGGAGCCTTTGGCGTCCATATCGTCCTGGGCTCAATTCTGGGTCATTCTATGATGGGCCAGGCTGACTTTGACTGAGGCTGATCCGGTCCGAAAATTTTGGTTTTACCCCTCCAAGGTTATTGGGTCTTCGAGGTCTTTTCCTTATTGGGCCGTCACTATCAATACCCAACATATATGTATATCTAATTTATTAAATTATGTTTGTAGATATAGTCTTCACATATTTTTAACTAATAAAACAAGCAAATAAGAAACAATTAATTATTACTAAATAAAATGTTTACAGGTGACTTTTTATTTTTATAGTTCTATTACTAAATTAAATATATATGTAATGAATATACTCCTATTACAAAAAAAAAGTAAGTAGAATAATATTATATTAATAACAAATAAAAATATTTTCATTTTGTACATTGAGTTAATCATATCAATATAATAATATGATTAAAAGTAATTTAATTTAATTTTGCTAATTAATGTAATAATTTAAACTTCATATTAAACTAAATTTATATAATGATAACTCCAATCATTTTTATACTCTGGACAATGCACGTGTCAGCTCTCTAGATTCTCTTTGTTTTACATTAGTAATTATGATTTTTTTCTTAAATATATTTTATGAAGTGAAATTTATATAATAATAAAATACATAATATTATATTTTATGAATATCAAGTATGCACATAGTAAAATTTATTTTTACAAATTAAAATATAGGAAAAAGTCTAAAAATGGTCCAACATGTTTGCACAAAATAATTTTTAGTGCAACTTGTCTTTAAGTAATGGTTAATGTTTTTTTTTGCCATCGCGGTTAATGGTTCAATACGTTTGAAAATTATGGTAATTTGTACCTCTATTACTTTTCTGTTAAAACATTTCGTTAAATATTTTTCATATTTGCAAAATTAACCAAATATTTTTCTAAATGTTACAATTAAACCCTACAAACTTACACTAATGTTTCAAACAAGTCTCAACTCGATTCAAGCCACACCGGGGGTCCCCTGGTAAGGGTCACCCAACCCTAGGACCTGGTCTGGGTCTGAACCCATACCAGGTACCCATGGTTGGGCGACCTGGTCTAGGTTCAGACCCAGACCATAGGACGCCTGATTGGGGCTCAATTAGAGCCCCAATCGTTTGAACGGAACCTAGACAAGTTTGGTCCAAACCGATTGGAGCTCCAATTGAGCCTCAATCGAGGGTCCTATGGTCTGGGTCTGAACCCATACCAGGTACCCATGGTTGGGAGACTTGGCATGGGTTCGGACCCAGACCATAGCACCCCCGAGTGGGGCTCAATTGGAGCCTCAATAATTTGAACTGAACCTAAACAAGTTTGGTCCAAACTGATTGGGGCTCCAATTGAGCCCCAATCGAGGGTCCTATGGTCTTGGTTCGAACCCAGACCACGTACCCATGGTTGGGAGACCTGGTTTGGGTTCGGACTCATACCATAGGACCCCCAGATTGGGGCTCAATTAGAACCTCAATCGGTTTGTACCGAACCTGACTCAGTTCAGTTCATACGATTGGGGCTCTAACTAAGCCCCAATCGGGGGTCCTATGGTCTTGTTACGAGCCCATACCAGGTCATCAGGGTTGGGTGAACTGGTCTGGGTTCGAACCCTGGCTAGGGGACCCCCGGTGTGTCTCGAATCGAGTGAGACTTGTTTGAAACGTTAGTGTAAGTTTATAAGGTTTAATTGTAACATTTAGAAAAATATTTGAATAATTTTGTAAACATAAAAAACATTTAACGAAATTTTTTAACAAAAAATTATCAGAGTTAATTACAATCATTTTTAAACTGGGTATACCAAAATTAGTCGTACCTATCATCTATATATGTATGTTAGCTTAATCTTTCCAAGTTACTCATGAGTCGAAACCTTTTATCCATCCACAAGTTGATCGGAGGGGTAAGAGATAGAGAGCCCCCAACCCCCCAATAGCCGCCATTGTTTTGTTCTGTTGGTGTCGCTCGGAGAAGCTTACCTTCTTCTCCCATCGTTCATTGAATTCAGTGTAACTGAGCTCACTCTGACTTCCTCATCGGATGCATTACCAATTTCATTGCTATTTTCTCGCGGATAAAGAAGGATAGAACAGAAAAGAAAAAGAGAAGACTAAATGTCTCACTTGTGTACGATTTCAATCTCATCAGCAGCAGTATCGTTTTCTACTTCACCCTTTCGCTCTTCCTACGTATACACACTTCCTAAAGGCCTCCCCATTACGCCCTTATTTCACCGAAATCTCTATCTCACGCACAAAAATTCACAGCTTTCGCCAAACAAATTCAGAACTTTAAGGAAGGTGGACCGACTAAGAAGCCGTGCATCATACCAATTTGGTGATGAGGGTGAAGAAGAAGATGCTAAGGAGGAGGAAGAAGACGAGGAGGAGGAGCTGTTCCTTGACTCCTGCTCGGCCGTGCCAGATAGATGGGATGTTCTAGGTCTTGGTCAAGCCATGGTACGTAGCTTTTCTCCTTACCTTCCTTTTTTATGAACTAATTAGTTTGTTGCCATTGCCACAGAAGAAAAAGTGACGTAGCTAGGAAGGAATAAACTCATACTTAATTCCTGTCATTGCCATTGATTCATTCTTAAGGAGCATTCTGAAATTTCTTATGATTTTCTAGGGATTGGAAAGGTTATTCATTAAAGTAATCTTCTGGAACAATGAGAAACTGGTTGATTTTTTAATGGTTGCAGGTGGATTTTTCCGGAATAGTTGGAGATGAATTCTTAGAGAAAGTGGGATTAGAGAAAGGGACCAGAAAAGTTGCGAACCACGAGGAAAGGGGTAAAGTATTGCAAGCAATGGATGGATGCAGTTACAAGGCTGCTGCTGGAGGGTCTCTTTCCAACAGTTTGGTTGCCCTAGCAAGACTCGGTGGTCGTCCCATTGGAGAAGGAGGCCCTCCCTTGAGTATAGCTATGGCAGGAAGTGTTGGAAGTGACCCTTTGGGCGAATTTTACAGGTGAGTAAGACACTCCTCCCTCCCGCTCATCATTATTGGCTAGCTAGCTCTTTTGTGTTCATTTAGATTATTAATTATTATGATGATGAAGGTGTTTTACAAAAACGATTTCAATCGTGTAACCGTTGCACACTAGCTAGCTACTGCGTATCGTATAAATGTTGATGTATCTGAGTATTTCCATAGGGCAAAGCTGAAGCGAGCCGGTGTCAATTTCCTGTCAGCCCCTGTGAATGATGGTACTACTGGAACAGTTATTGTACTGACAACTCCTGATGCCCAACGTACCATGCTTGCATTCCAAGTAAGCCTTGAACTAATATTTTTGTTGTGGTTGTTATTATTGTTGTTGCAGAGTCAATCGATAGATAGAGACTTCCTACTGAACTGATGATGCATCAAGCAACCAAGCATGTCTTATGCTGCTGCTGCTTTTGTTTTGTTTCAGGGCACATCTTCAACTATTAACTATGATCCATCTCTTGCTGGCTTAGTCTCTAAGGCAAACATTCTTGTAGTGGAAGGATATTTATTTGAGCTCCCTGACACTATCAAAACAATCATCCAAGCATGTGAAGAAGCACAAAGAAATGGTGCTCTAGTTGCCATAACCGCATCCGATGTGTCATGCATAGAGCATCATTATGATGATTTTTGGTATATATGCCTATTAATTATTGCATCAATTCACTCAAAGGGTAATGTAATGTTTGTTGATGAAAGTTGTTTATGCATGCAGGGAAGTTATAGGTGAATATGCAGACGTGGTGTTTGCAAACAGCGATGAAGCTCGTGCTCTATGTGATTTCTCCTCCTCAGAAAGTCCCGTTTCAGCTACAAGATACCTAAGCCATTTTGTGCCTCTAGTATCTGTCACAGACGGCCCAAGGGGATCTTATTTTGGGGTGAAGGGGGAGGCTGTGTACGTTCCACCTTCTCCCTGCATACCTGTTGACACTTGTGGTGCTGGGGATGCATACGCTTCAGGTGTTCTCTATGGTATTCTACGTGGTGGTAATGTTTCAGATCTCAAGGAAATGGGTGCATTAGCTGCTAGGGTTGCATCCACTGTGGTGGGGCAACAGGGTACACGACTTAGGGTTGTTGATGCTGTTCAATTAGCTGAGTCCTTTGCATTTCGCCTCCATAAGCAGTCATCATCATCGGATCGTCTCTCAAGCTGGTAACCTCTGATTGAGGAGAAGATGATGATGGTCAGTTCATTTTGGCCTGGGCTATGATTGTATGCATATTTTGTACCTTTTACATTTTATTTCTATATTGAATTATATATGTTGGGTAGATAGATAGATGATTGGATGGAAGTTTTGACTGATAATCTTGAACCATCATTGGTGATACATTGAAGCATGCAGAGATTAGATTCAGTAAGAATCTCAAATGGGGTGCACAAGATGGACTGGCTACAGCCAAAGAATGCATCTTACTGGCAACTCAAAGGTCCAAACAAAAAGATACAAATCAAATGAGCTAAATATATGGTCACTTTAGTCAGTCACTTCATAAATATTATTACTAGTAGTATCAAAAGGGGGAGGCAGTACACACCAGGAAACAAACAACAAAATTTAACAAAGAAAGGAACGTGACGGTCCACGACCATCATCTTAGGTTGGAAGGAAGGATGAGCTCCCACATTACATACTTTCTTCCATCTCGGGGTCGGTCTCCTCAATTGGAATGGGAGGGGTTTTGTTGCCGCCCCTCAATCGAGATGAGACATTGTCAATGGCAGAGTTAAGTTGCCTGATCTTTGCGTTCAGTGTCTGCCTTGTGTTCTGCTTCATCAAAATTACAAAAATAACATCATTATCATCATCATATAAAACTACTGCAAAAAAATCATGCTCTATGCTTGTTGATGCCTAAAATAATAAATTAGAGCCAATATGAATCATGGCATGATGTTACCTCCAAGCCTTCATCATAATATATGGGTCGCCTTGCCCTCCTGAACCCATACTCATCTTCATTAAGCACAGCTCTCCTAATCTGGAAAGTAATGAGACATCCTTAAAGTTAACAAATATAACAAAGAAATTATACATATGCTAGAGTTCCAAAGACATGCTAGAAAGTAATAAGGAGGAAACAATTGAGTATAATAAACACCTGTGGAGCAAACACATATGCTAGAGTTCCAAAGACAGCACCACCCAGAACAAAGCCCGCAACAAAGTCACTGCTTCCACCCTTACCATCATCACTGCATACAATGGAACATGACTCAATACCATAAGATGACACAACCACACAGAGTGTACCATGATTTTGAATACAAAAAATAATAATTCCAGCAGGTTCATCTATGATAAACTAAGTCATTCATCATGTTCATCTCTCACTGAAGCATAGTTCAAATTACTGTTTGTTTTAAAGCGTTGACAACGAGACTATGGATATGGAAGAATTGCCGGAACCCACTACTACTTGAGTGAACGATAGCTCATCTGATCAAAGTAAGTTATAGTTCTTCCTACAAGACAACTTCCTCAAGCAACCAGCTTTTCCAAGTTACCAGAGTTTGAAGTTAGAGACTACCTCAGACTGTCGAGCTAAGCATCCACAGGTTGCTATTGACTATTATCATTGTCTACAAAGTCCGAGTGACTGCACAATATGTAATGAAGTCTAATGCAAACCACACCAAGAGGTCGAGGAAAGTGAAGGTTGGTTATGACTGCCCTTGAGGAACATCATCATGCTTAATGAATTTAGAATATTAGATGTAGTGCTACAGCCTACAAGATACCTAAAGCTATGAGATTTGAATCCCTATATATGGTTTTTGGGTGGGGTTTTGACCAAAACTACTCTTCTGCTATAAAGAAGTTCAAAGAAAAAGGGCGAGAGAACTGTGATTGGCTTTGCTCATTTACATCATCGGCCTTACATGAACATAAGGCGGCTTTGAGATGCCCATCTACCCCACCCCACCCCACCCAAAAAAAAAAATACGTACTAACATGAAAGGCAACCTAAAGAATAAAGTTATGGCAGCATGCATAATAAGATTAAGAGATAATGCAATAGAGGGGATATACATACCCATAGTCAGCTCGTACTGACAAGTTCGCCTTGCGGAAGCGTCGAACCATTTGTGATTTAGTCTTAATGGAAAGTGTAGGTGCAAAGAACGAGGACCTCGAGAAGCCGAGCTGATGAGCTGTTCCTTTTAGGCGAGAGCAAGAAGAAAATTTTAAGAGTATGTATCTTCATCATTGTAAGAAAGACTAGAGTAACATTCGAATTCATCAGCAGATCCGATCTGATCTGACAACCGAGCTTTTAAATAGCTTCATTGGCAACGCTAAATTAAGCAAAACCCTAACTGAGTTGGACAGGAGAAGGAGAGCATACCGGAAGGGGTGGATAGGGATAGGGAGGTGATAGAGGATGCCATATTCTGAAAGAGCAAGAGACGATTAAATTGATGTAACCATCAATTCAATATTTAGCAAGCAACTGAATAATCATAATAGAATTACAATCTTCTAATACCTGAGCTTCGGAGCTGCTGTGCTGCGTCTTCTTCTTCTTCTTTTTCTTGAATTTGGGAGTTGGATGACAATGAGGATTAGGATATCCGATTGGTGATCCAACTCACTCTACTATTTCGGTATCAATAAACAATAAGAGTGATAGCAGTAGCAGCAGAGCAGCCACAAAGAGAGAAAAAGACGCACTTTGGGGACTCCGTCTGTCCGTTCGTCGGGGTTCAGCAGCGGACGGAGACTGCAATGGATTCACTCTTAGACTGGGCCTGAATATAAGAATTGGGCCTACCTCGTTATCACCTACGTTTTTCCTAAGAATAATAATTATTACAGAATGATGCGCGTAAAAAAACTAATATTATAATAATATTTTTAAATTATATATTATAATCATAATTATTAATGATATAATTTTTAATACCATGTATTTATAAATGTGATTATTAACCATGATTTTACATGTATACTCATTAACACATATGAAAGTAATGGAACACCATGAATGTTATCTTAATAAATTTATGTCTCAAACAACATCAAAAATCAACACAAACATGATTCAATATTAATTCTAAAATCATTTAACATTAACACCATTCAAAATTAATATTAACATCATTCAATTAGAATTTGCATTGGAGTTTTGGATTCGTAAAATTTGAATGTGAATTTTATTTCTATTATTAGTGTATACTAATATATTAATATTAAATAAATATTATATTTATATAATAATCATGGTTATAACCATGAGTACCAATAAAATACAATAACTATTACGGTTAGAAAAATTATCACCATAACTGCACCGCACCATAATGGTACGATTAACCATATTAAAAAATGACGATTATAACAACAGTTTTTGAGTTTTCACCGCAGCATTATCGAACCTAGTTCCTCACTCCCTATTTTAGGAGAATTGTCGATGGATCAACTATAGGTCGTGTCAAATACGGGTCGTATCGAAATATGATCAACGTAGACACGACTCGTAATTAATGACAAGTCAATTTTCAAGACGCAAACACGACATGTGGGTCCACAGGTCAATCTGTGGATCGTACCTATATTAATTCAATTTGTACAATATGAATTTTACGAGTCAATCCATCGACCCACGTGACCCATCGCCCCATACGACTCACTAATTCATGTAACCTACGTGACTCATACGGTCTGTGTGATCCATGAACTTTTATATAATTATTAGAATATGTATTTAATTATACAGGTCCACAGGTTGACCCACGGGTCGATAGGTACGACCCAAACCTATCCCATTTTTCATGTGGGTTGGACGAGTCGTGTCAAAATGACCCACGTGTCCAAAATGTTCAACTCAAACACAACCCATTGACGGGTCGGTCACCTACGGGTCACCCTTGGGTCGTACCCAAAATTAAAACTCATATATATTGGTGTGCTAACCACCATTTTACTCGATGTTATCAAACTGGACCTCGAACCAGCAAGGGGGTGGTTCATAGTATATTCTTGAACCGACCAGTTCACTTGATATACAATCTAAAAAATAAAAATTTAAAATACTTAGCTTCAATAAAATAATTAAATCACATTAATATACTAGATAACATATTAATACACAAACATGTAATATAAATTCATAATTATTAGAAACAAAATGTCTACATAAATCTACAAAGTCCAAAATAATCAATTTTAAAAAAACTCAAATCTCAAACAGAATATGCTTTTTGCTTTAAACTTTTCTAGGGAAAAGCCTGAAAATGGGACATGATGTTTGTCCAAAATGGTTGTACAACTTAACAAGTTGTAAATGGTACAACATGTTTAGAAATGATTGTTTTTGGTCCCTCCGTTTAATTTCCGTCACAATTAGTCGTTATGTCCTCACGTGTTGTCATGTGCTCAAACCTTTCCTTTTCTGCCCTTACCTCTTCCTCAAGTGTCTGTCTCTGGCCATGCTGTGGCCGCCGCCGACTAGGTAATATCCTGGGACACCATTCTGAACTCCGAACCGTTCCAGGGTGGAAGCTTCTGGATGATCGATGTGATCAGATCCCTCTGGTGGGGACGTTCTTGGACCATCCCAGCCTTGATCAGGAAATCTTCGAGTCATCTCCCCGAATGTCTGATGTCGTTGTGGTATCTCCTGACTGGAACTCCCGAGTCTGGAAGGAATCCGCGTCGGGTGGTCCTTGTGAATCTCTTACCATACCTCGTCGATTGTCTTGATGCAGAGATATGTAAGGATGGAGAAGGAACTCTACCTCTTTAGAGAAAAGATCGGTCCCAGAGGAGGCGGAGGAGTGGATTTTGATATGGAGTCAGGTTGGGCCTCCTCGATGCTCGAAATACTAGCTAGGGAAGAGATCAGTCGTGTTTATACTATGACAAGTTCCTGTCGTATTTTAATTGAGTAGTTCCTGTCGTATTTTAATGGAGTGTGGCAGGAGAATTATGCTGAGAAGGCATTGAAGACGTGAAGATACAAATTAAAAGATGTATGGTTTTTGCAGGAATCATAGTTGTGAATGGGAATTGCATCTGTCTGGTTAAGCTGGACTCCCAAATCCATGATGCGGCTCAGAGCGAAGAGGACACTCCCAAATCACATTCTTGTTCTTCATTTGGTCAAATACAAGAATGGATAGATCTAAGGAATCACACTTTAAGTACAAACCCACGAGTTAAGTTCCCAGAATAATATCTGTTTCCAAACCATTTTGGTACATAGCACCATGGACTCTCTTTCCACCTTGTAGATATGTTGTTAGCGTACAACCCTAAAGAAGACTTACCACTATTCCTGAATCGAAAATACTGCAGTTTTCAAGTAATTGATGAAAAAGTTCAAAAGCTTCACTAACCAGACAGTTCTGGACATATCCCGACATCATGGCATTCCAAGATACCAAATTTGTCACAAGCATGGTGCTGACAGATGGATGTTGGTCTACTGATGAGAAAATTAATGGGTGGTCTGCTGATCAGATGGATGCTAATCTTCAGATGACTGCAAATATTTCTCCGTGGACTTCACTTGAATGGAACGAACTGCTTCTGTGAGAAGTTGGGAGGGTGGGATGTTCTCTAGGAGGAAACTAAAAAACAGACCTTCAAAAGGGTAAGGAAATTGGGAAGGAGACTATTATCGTCTTTTATTAATTGTTGTTTAAATAAAGAAAGAAAATTGAAGATCATGAGACAAACACGTGACCACTTAACGGGACAATTAGACGACAAGTGAACGGAAGGTCCAATTACCATCACTTTGCAACATGTTATACCAAAAACCATCGTCAAAAAACATGTGGTACCATAAACCATTTTTGTCAAACATCATGTCATATTTTCAGACTTTTCCAAATTTTCTATGATCATCTCCACTCTAAAATGCATAACCATAATTAGTTTAATTTCTTCATTGTGAATAAATGTGGTGTTCTTAAATCCACCAACATTTGTAGCAAAGTTTGCATCTTCATCTTCATTGTCATCACCGTCATCAAAATCTAACATATTTAATCATTTGTATTTTGTTAAATAAAATAAGAATATTAATCATAATAAATACTAACAATAAAATGTGTTTATCATACCATCATTATGGGGTTTCATGAATGAAACATCTGTTCATTTCATGATAATAAACTTCTAACTCTTTATTTGTTAACATTGGAGGCTCGTCCTCTAAATCCAAGATACTATAATAGCAAACTTCTCAAAGTTAAAATGATCATAAAGTCCCTTACGAAATTATTGTACACAAAAAGATTGAACTTTATAATGTCATCAAATTCATGTGATTATCTATAGAAACAATTTTTTCTAACTCTTACCGTTGTTGCAACTTCGAGTTACAATGAACATAAACAAGATAATTCTAATTTTGATGTTCAAGTCGATTCATCTTCTTAGAATAGATATCCTCAAAGAGACTCAAATTTTGTTCACATCTAGCGGAACTGCATATTTGACTTAGAATGTGAATTGTAATTTTTGAAATTTTGGTGTGGTATTACCACGCAACATTCACCATTGATCTAAGACAATAATAATATAGTAAAGGAAATCTTTAGGAGTATCTTTACCTAGAGCACATCCTTGCACGATCAACTATGGTGGAAATTTTTTCAAAGTCACCGATGACATCCTTAAACATTATCATCTCGTTTGTATACTCTTCCGGTCTTCCCAAACGGCTATTTCCATAAGCATGTATTTCTATGGCATTAATCATAGTCATGATACAGTGCTACATTATTTTCTATTTTTTTTTCAAAATTATACTGAAAGTGAGGATTTAACCAATAACCAGTCGCATGCAAATTCT
Organism: Chamaenerion angustifolium; assembly: GCA_946814005.1. Taxonomy (NCBI): domain Eukaryota; kingdom Viridiplantae; phylum Streptophyta; class Magnoliopsida; order Myrtales; family Onagraceae; genus Chamaenerion; species Chamaenerion angustifolium. Next base: position 23,658,862 of record OX328272.1, read on the forward strand.
TGTGTCAATCCCATCTAGAATCAAATATCTTAATATAAAGGTCAATCCTCTTCTTTCTTTTTTGAAATCGTTTCAACAATTCACTTCTTACTTTATGCATTGCCTCGTACAAATACCTATGACATGCCTTTCAATATTAACAATGCATAAAATATGCACAATAGGCTCAGTCAGTTGCACTGTTACAAAGCACAACATGTTTGCATTACTTTCGTTTGCATATGTGCAACTAGTCCACTCCCTAAATGTTACCATAGCTCTTAAAGTATCCTTTAGGGGTGACAATTTGTGTGTGTCGTGTATAAACAAATATCGTGTGTAAACAGTGAAACTTAAACGTGTTTAAATAGATAGTCTTAAACAGATTACACGCGAAATACACGTTAAGACGCGATTAACTTTTTGAATAAAGAAAAAATTCATATATACATGACATAAATAATGTTACATGACAGAAAATGACATGAAAGAACTAAAACAGTATGAAATTCACAAATTCTATAATTTAATTTCACAATCAAGTTTTAAAACCCATAAGTGATTAAAAAATAAATTTCAATATTAAATAAATATACTTAATCGTGTTTAATCGCGTATTTGCATGTTAGATATGTTTAAACACAGTTATGAATCGTGCATGAACGGATAAGAGTTGTTTAGAACGGGATGTGTTTAATGCATATCATTATTGTGTAAAATGCAAATCGTTACAAATCGTTTAATCGTGTCATGTCAGAAATTATCACCTCTAATACCCTTTTGAGATAATATTTTGTATATAATAAGAATTTGTAGCAAACCAAGTAGGTGCGGAGCGATATCTTTTCCACAAGTGATCTTCCTTAAATATAATGACATAACAATGATTGTATACATACATTACAATATTATTAACGTCATCTAATTTGTCCAAATTATCTAAACTTAAGTTAATGCAATGTCCAACACATAAAAATCAAAATACTCTTAAACTCATCTGAATTCTCTCATTCGATTCTAACCAATACCCGCCATTATATTTTGAACTCTGACAAAGAAAGAAGTCATTTTTCATCTCTCTATATACGAGACTATATCCATCTGTTACTCTGTGTAGAAATGCTCTTAAATCGTTCTATTGAATCATTTCAGTGTACACTAATCCATATCAATTTAAAGCCTAAAACAAGAAGAACGGTAATAATCTAACGTTCTAATTCTAACGTCTCTAACACTCCTTCTCAAGTTGGAGCATATATGTCTATCATGCCCAACTTGTTACATATAGTATTGATCGAAGCTTTGCGAAGGGGCTTGGTTAAAATGTCCGCGAGTTGAAGATTTGTCTGGACGTGAATAAGTTGAATACATGGGGGACACGAAAGTGTTCCCATGACAAGATCTCGAATCAGATGACAATCAACTTCAATGTGCTTAGTCATTTCGTGGAAGACTTGATTCTTAGAGATATGCATGGCAGATTGATTGTCACAATATAGCTTCATCAACTCATCATGGTGTATACCTAACTCACTGAGTAAACGTTGGGTCCAAATTAGCTCACAAGCTGTGTTTGCCATTGCGCGGTATTCTGACTCCGCACTAGATCGAGATACAACTGTCTGTTTCTTACTCTTCCATGATATAAGGTTCCCACCGAAGAAGACACAATATCCAGTAGTGGACCTTCGACTAGTAGGACAGACCACCCAATCGGCATCAGTGAACGCTGCGATCCTACTATGTCCTTGATCAGAATATACAAGTCCTTTACCTGGAGAACCCTTAAGGTATCTAAGGATCCGAATTGCTGCGTCCCAGTGTGTAGTGTGCGGAGCTGACATGAATTGGCTTACTACGCTCACTGGATAAGCAATGTCTGGACGAGTAACTGTTAGATAGTTTAGTTTCCCGACTAATCTCCGATACTTTTCAGGGTCATGTAGGGGTGCTCCCTCATTGGGCATGAGTTTGGTTTCAGGAACCATTGGTGAGTCAACAAGTTTGCACCCAAGTAATCCGCATTCAGAAAGCATATCAAGAACATATTTTCTTTGACACATAAGGATCTTATTAAAAGATTGTGAGACCTCAATGCCAAGAAAATATTTGAGCTTACCAAGATCTGTAATATGAAATTGCTTGCTCAAAAACTTCTTTAATGCTGAGATTCCCTCAACATCATTACCGGTGATAATCAAATCATCAACATATGCGACTAAGATGACGGTCTTCTCCTTCAAGTGTCTATAAAAGACTGAATGATCATTAGCACTTCTGGTCATGCCAAACTGACTAAGTGCTTGGGAGAGGCGTCCAAACCAAGCGCGAGGGGATTGTTTCAGACCGTATAGAGACTTTCGCAGACGACATACTTTAGAACTCTCCTCCAGAACAAGAAATCCAGGTGGCAGAGTCATGTAAACCTCCTCCTCAAGAATGCCATTGAGAAATGCATTCTTGACATCTAACTGGTGTAGTGGCCAATGGCGAATAGCAGCAAGAGATAGGCAGATGCGAACAGAGACCATCTTAGCGACGGGAGAAAAAGTCTCATCATAATCAAAACGAGCTTTTAGGCGGTGCAGTGACCCATCAGGATGAACCTTAATTGTAAAGACCCATTTGCAACCGACTACCTTTTTACCCGGGGGAAGAGAACAAAGATCCCACGTCTTATTGTTCCGCAGAGCTGACATTTCCTCCTGCATAGCACTAAACCACCCTGGATTGTGCAGAGCTTCTGTCACATTCTTAGGAACTGAGTAACTGTCAAGACTGAAAGTAAAGGCACAGTGATTTGTGGATAGAGAGGCGTAAGAGCAGAAGTTGTCTATGGGATATCGGGTACTGGGGCAGTTACGTGAGCCTTTACGAAGAGCAATGGGAAGGTCGAGATCAGAAACCGGTGGTGGTGGAATTGAAGATGGATATGGTGCAACTGGAGATGCACAAATTTCATTGTCCTGCATGGTCTGGACAGGGTTAGTATTAACAGAGAGATGCTTATCTCGTCGAGTATATACCTGAGTAATAGGAGGCCTAGGAGGTGCATTATCAGTCTGTAGTCCACCATTCTCAATGCGAACTTCTGGATAAGTCAGAATAGTCATGATAGGTGGATGATTACTAGGCAAACTAGGTTCAGATTGGAGAAAAAACGGTACGGACTCCATAAAGGTAACATCTGAAGAAATTAAGTATCTCTTAAGAGTGGTGTTATAACACCGATAACCTTTTTGAGTTCTAGAATAGCCGACAAAAATACACCGAAGTGACTTGGGATCAAGTTTCGTATGACCTGGACGATTATCATACACATAACACGCACAACCAAAGATTTTTGGAGAAACATGGAATAAAGGTGCAGATGGAAACAAGACTTTATAGGGTATTGCACCATCCAGAACAGAGGATGGCATCCGATTGATCAGGTAACATGCCGTTAGAACCGCATCAAACCAGAAACGATGAGGGACATGTCCATGTATCATCATAGTGCGAGCTACCTCAAGTATGTGACGATTCTTTCTTTCAGCCACACCATTTTGTTGAGGTGTATAAGCACATGAAGATTCATGGACAATGCCATTATCAATAGTATATTTGACAAATTCATTTGTAAAGTATTCTTTGGCATTGTCACTGCGAAGAGTTTTAACGGTGGTGTTAAATTGAGTTTTCACAAAGGAACAAAACATTGAAAATTTTGCAAAGATTTCTTGTCTAGATTTGATAACAAAAAGTCAAGTGGCACGAGAGAAATCATCTACAAAACTAACAAAATATCGAGAATCGGATATAGATGTAACTGGGCAAGGACCCCATACATCTGAGTGTACTAAATCAAAAATACCGGCAGACCGACTGATGACTCTAGGTGGATGGGAAGCACGGACATGCTTTCCCTGGATACATGACTCACATACTAATTCAGAAATAGACTGAAATTCGGGACACAACTTTTTTAGAACCTGTAGAGATGGATGACCCAACTGATAATGTACCTCCTTAGCACTTCTAGTGCTCGAATATGCAACTCGCTGAGGTGAGCTCTCCATGTAATATATACCGTGTTCCTTATATGCAGTAGCAATCAACTTGTTTGTCCCCAGTTCCTGAAAAGTGCATTTAGTTGAGGTGAAAGTAACTGAACAATTTAGTTGTTCGGTTAATTTGCTCACAGACATAAGGTTTGCAGAAAAAGAGGGTACATATAGGACAGACGATAAAGACAGATGTTTTGAAAATTGGGTGGATCCAATTCCTTCTATTTTACAGGTAGAACCATTGGCTATACGAACAGGTGATTGTGAGATAACAGTAAATCCTGACAGTATACTTTTGTCCCCAGTCATGTGATGAGTTGCGCCTGAATCAACAATCCATAATGATTTAGATGCTATAAAACAGTTGGAAATCATACCTGGGTGGGCAATAGTAGCCCTCGGAGACGGAGAGAAGCCCAATTGTTCAAGTCGTTGAACAATTTTAGCAATTTCATCTAAATTGGTGTGTATACTGACTCGTGAATCAATAATCTTAGTATAAGGATGTGGTAAACTGAGCAGAATCGGTCTAAAACAGCAAACCGAACTGCAAATTGAGCCAAACCGGACTGAACCAGATAAAAACAGAACCGAACGGGAGCAGAAAATCAAACCAGATCAGAAAGCAACCAGACCAGAAAATCAAACCAGACCAGAAAGCAACCAGACCATAAAACTGAACTAGCCAGAGAACCAGATTAAAAACTAATCTGAACCGAACCGGAATATTAAACCGGACTGAACCGGATCAGAGAACCAAACCTAGCAGAACACATATTCCAGCTGCCACAGAACAGGCGCAGCTGTAGCTGCTTACAACAGAGGGAGGCTGCTTTGGGGGAGATGGATTCGCTGCTTCGAGGAGGATGAGAGCAGAGGACGTGCTGATGCCGGATCGAGGACACAGCGAGCAGGGAAATGTCCAGGCGTGGCCAGGCCGAGGAGCAAAGGAGCTGGCGAACAGACAGAAGCAGCGACGGAAAGAGTGAAGCAGAGGCAGACGACGCCAGCAACAGACGCGGTTGCAGGTGGCAACAGACGAGGCGGACGGACTGAACAGAGCACCGAACGTAGCGAACGAATGAGACCGAACTGGAACAAAGCCGAACGCTGCGAAACAGAGCACAGCAGAGGTGGGACAACGAAAGCAGAAACGGGACGACGAACAGAGGTAAGGCTCTGATACCATGTAGAAATGCTCTTAAATCGTTCTATTGAATCATTTCAGTGTACACTAATCCATATCAATTTAAAGCCTAAAACAAGAATAACGGTAATAATCTAACGTTCTAATTCTAACGTCTCTAACACTCTGAAACAATCAGAAAGCAATAGCAGTTTTATTTTCTCTTTTGTACATAATAATTCATAGGATGATCCATCACTTGGCTACCACGGATAAGCGTATTTGCCATGCCTACTCTCCATCCACTTATACCTAGTTTCTATCGATCGTGTTATTCTTCTTCCATCCATGGGCCGGAAAACAAAATACAAAGACAACAGACATCTGAAACAACAACTACAAGGACAACAGACATCGATGCTCGTTGCTTGATTGCGAAAACTTCTAGAATTGTCTGGATGGAATCAGGGGGGCCCAAACACCAGTTCCTTCATTGATCTCAAGGGAGAGCCATGCCCATATGCTATGCTGTCTCTCCAAAACGCCATTCCTATTACGACCACATGAACACCTTCAATTTTACTTGTGGAAATTTACTTTCAGATACAGCTCAGCTCAGCTTACTATTATATATATATATATAAACTTGCGCTGTATGTAAAAAAAATCATCTTCCTTACCTAACCATACAAGCAGACCAGCAGTTGCTGCAAAGTATACTTCTTTGCTGATACAGTTGAAACTGGAAGAGAAGAGAAGTATCATCATCCGTTTTACAGGTGGAGTGTATTACTATCATTATACAACTCAGTATTGAATCAACGAATGATATGACAAAATCACACAAGTAAAGAGGATAGATTAGTACCAGTACAAGCACGTGATATTCCCATATCCATACAGGAGAGTAGCCCAGAGTGAACCAGTGAACCTGAATCATTGGTATCACACGTTATCAGCACTCAACAATTTAATTTTGCTACCCAACTTAGGTAAACTTCAATTTATTTGACAGGAGTGTAACATTACCACATCAAATCTCGAATGAAGACTGCCCGTGGAATCATGAGTCCATTTCCAATCATGGCAAGTATCATGGTTGAGGCAGACAAGCCCTTGATGTTATCTGGATGCAAGAAATTTGTCCACTGAATACGAAGAAACAGCAAACCATAGTCAGGAAAGAAAAGGAAAACTCAGCTGATACAAGAGAAAAGGACAATTTCTATACTCACCATTTGTGAGACTGCCATCCACATGAAGAGAAGAGTAGCAGTCCAGCCTGACAGTGCTCCCACAAATTTAACACCACCAGCTGAAAGTTTGCCCATTCGTGCCTGCAAGATTTATATCAAATTTTTGAATCCCATAAAACAAAATGGTCTATTTACTTTATTATATACGTCAGAATAAATAATTAATGGGTAAATGAAAAAAAAAAACTATTGATATATAGAGTGGGATAACAATATGAAATGTCTACATATGAACAGATCATGTCAAGGCACTAGCAAAAGTGAAACAATTCTTCTTTTCTTTTTGAGAAAGAAATTTACTTTTTCATCCTCCATTTAGAAAAACATTTCCAATGTTGATCATACCATCATACAAGATTGTAGTGGCTTTGGTGGCCAGAAACACTCCAAACATCACAGCAGCATCTGATCTGAATGAATGCCTTGATGGAAGTTTAGCGAAAGAAAGGAACTTAAGCACGCATACCATGAAGACTAATCCCAAAGCAATGGAAAATGATATGGCCCCTGGCAAGATACTGCTTGGAAGAAAGGGTACAAAGGTAGACCACATAACCTGTATCATTTGCATTGCAGAAATCAAGTCGAACAAAATAAAGAAAGTGGAAGAAATGGGGGATGAAGCAAGGAGGAGAAGAGACCTGAGGGAGAACCGAAAGTCCGCCAACAGTGGTAAAGTCCTCCCAAAAGGACCAAATAGAGGAAGGTAGCAAGTCAAAATAATTCATCAAGTTCAGAATAAGGCCAGCAGCAACCACAGCAGAGGTGGCGACGAAGTGAGGCAGAGGCATGGCTTCTGCGGCAGCAAGCTGAGCTATGACAACATAGGTTGATATAACTCCTAGCGTCTGAACCACCACTGCCTCTTTCTCTTTCTTCTTTGCAAAGTAAGAAAGCAACGACAGGTTTCCAAGCAAACCGGTGAGCATCCCCTACATTGTATTTGTCTTTCTGTCTTAATCCATTGATCATGATTAATAAATACAGATGCACGGTATGGATGTCATTACCGTTACGCTTTTATTCATCCTATCACTGTCATCAGAATCTAATTGTATATATTGAGGTTAGGAATAAAATTACCAGCCATGGAATTGCCAGGAGCGCAGAGTTATTTCCAGACAAAAGATTACGGGCATTGAGTATGATCTGAGGCAACTGTAGCAACAAAAATGGAAGATTTGCTGAAGCAGAGAACTTAGCTGTCCATGAATCCCATTGCTGGAGAGTTACTGATCCCCCTTCCTGCCAAATAAAATCATCTAATTAGTATCTGATTGGGGGGAACAAATTTTAGATTGATTTTATTATAATTAAGGTAGGTCGGTACCTGGTAATGAGGGACGTCAGATTCAAGAGCATGGAGCGGTGGAAGGGGACTGTGTCGACGGAGGATGAAGGAGGCATTTGAATCCGCATCAAGTGAAAATGATGACACTGAAGTGGTGTGATATCTGAATTTTGGTTTGCAAAATTGAACTTGAAAGGCGTTGGTGCTTCTCGTCCCTCTTTTGGTGCAACTCAAGGTAGAGAAGAAAGAAGAATAGGAGGAGAGGAGCAGAGACTCCGCCATTGGTCTTCTCTACCGCAGTAGGGTCTCTGAGCAAAAGAATGAGAAATAATATTACTGATACTTCTTGGTATCAACTAAATTTAAAGAAAGAAGAAGGAGAAGCTGATACATTTGTACCACGTACCGTATGATTCGGACATCAATTAAGTAATAAGGATTCGTTTGAAGAAGAAGAAGAAGAATGGAGATGGACGGGAGCAACTTTGAGATTGGGGCCTTCCAATCAGCCGTTGACACGCGTATCATGGACCTGTAATCCTTTGTCGGTAAATGATAAATATCTTTAATGTATTGATATGCTTTAATCTTATTATTTGCACCGTATAATTATTTGGACTCGTACATTTGAACATTTTGTTAAATATAGCAACGGTTAATTATTCATCCCTTTTTTTTAGTTAAATATATCAAACTGATAATTTTACTCATTTGTTCAATTTTATATAATTTTCAATACTAAATTTAATTCCAAAACGTAAATTTTGGTTCAAATTCAATTCCAAAATGCATATTTTAGTTCGAATTCAATCCAAAAATGTTCATTTTTGTTAAATTCGAATCCAAATTTGCATTTTTGGATTCAAATTCAACTCAAATCTATATTTGGGGGTTGAATTCGAACAAAAAATGCAGATTTGAGTATGAATTCAACCCCAAAATGCAAATTTGGGTTGAAGTTGAACCCAAATTTGCATTTTGGAGTTGAATATAATGTTGAAAATGATATAAAGAATAATAAGAGGACACAATTGTCATTTTAACATATTTAACGACAAAAATGAATAAATATTTAACGGTCGATACATTTAACAATTTTTATAACTTTAGGGTTCACATAACAACACTTTTAAACATGTTTGTGCATTTAACGACAACGGTCAAATATCTAGGTGTATTAAGACTATTTACCCATTGATAAATTATAGCTAGTATGAAATACGAATGAAATTGGCTAAAATAGGACTCATACCATATGTTAGAAAATGTTTAAAAATATCACAACAAAACTCCTCAAAACTTTTTTATATATTATAATTAATTTTCAATTCAATCGGGACTCAATTGAGCCCCAAATTGACCGAGACTCAATTGAGCCTCAATCGAAGAGGCTAGGGTATGTATAGGTCAAGACCTAGACTAACTCGTTGTTGGTTGGGGGTCTAGTCTTGGTCAAGATTCAGATCTTAGTCCCTTCTATTAGGTTTCGAATTGAGATTGATTCAGCCCCATCAAAGGGGATAGAGTCTAGGCCTTTACCCAAACCAGCCCCTTTGGGTAAAGATCTAGAGCCTAGCCCTTTTGATTGAGTCTTAATCGAGTTTCGGTCGAATCAAGATTTAAAAGTTTTGAACGGTTTCGTTATGACATTTTAGAAGTTTTCTATTACTTTTACAAATTTTAAAATATATTGTATTAAGTTTGGATAGAAATATGACGGAAGGGGGAAACTCGATTGATGACAAGATATAAAGGTACAAAATTTATTTTTTAATATTATAGGAAAAACTCAATTTTGACCCAAGTATTAGGGGAAACAGTAGTATTTAACCATATGCATGAATAAAGAATAGAAAACCAGTGACGATGCAAAATGAATCCAAGAAGAGTGAACGATAGGGAATGACACATAAGATCCGTTTTTTAACAATAATGGTTCTACTTTGTGCGCACGCATATATTTTTGGATTAATATACTCAATAATTACTTATCTTTGCCCATGTGGCTAATTGGTTATAATTTGTGCATGAATGGTTACTTATGTTTGACCATGTGATTATTTGGTCAATTTTACTGGTCACTGTTATATTTTTCCGTTAAGTTTGGTGTGTCCTTTGTACGTGATAATAATAGCACGTGAACTTCCTAAAATGCTCTTGTCATTTTTATTATAACTGATGCCTTCATTTGAGCAACAGAAGATTGAAAACTTTAAGGGTAGAAGAACTTCCAAGATGAAGATGCAAACAAAAACTACTAATTAACCGCACACAATCAACGAGAGCAAACTAGGTTAGTTTGGTCACGCTCTATCTAAACCCACAATTCGTATCCCATAGTGTTAAGGCTCAAATGGTGCTATTGTGGTATGATTTGCTCTGTCAAATATGCGGGTACTTAAGAAAATTTTGCTAGGAGTTTCCATAGTTGCTTCAATATTGAAGTAATTTCTCAACTTTTCAGTAGTTGGTCTAATTTTGAACCCTAATTTAGAAAGAACCTTAATTTTGAAAGAACACTAATTTTGGTTAGAAACCTAATTTGAATAATATCTTCAATTTTCATATTACCTGCATTCTACTAGTGTATGCTTGTTTGTTTGCTTAGTATGTACAAAATCTCAGGTGTGGTTTTTTCTATTGGGAAGATCCACCCATGTGCATGTATGGAAGAAACGCAGCGTTGAAGTTTCAAGCAATGTAGGGACATATGAAATTTAAATTGGTGAATATATGAGTTGTTGTTCCTGCTAGAAGTCAAACCAATTGGAAGTACTTTACTGCATTGACATGTGTTTGTTTCACCTTTTTTTCTAAATGTAATGAACAAGTAGTTATCTTTGCATTGCTTGTTGAAATTGTATTTGATGAACTAAGTAGGTTGGTCTTTATGTACTGATGTTTTTTTCAGACTCTATGAGCTTGTAATGATAAAGAACTAGATTTAAATGGTTGATTAATTTGTTCGAGATTATTCAAAGAATGTGATTAAATTCTACGTATGTATTCATATAATGTGATTAAACGGTTACGTATGTATTCCTAGAATGTGATTAAATGCTTACGTATGTATTCCTAGAATGTGATTAAATGGTTTTACATATGTTTTCCTATAATGTTATTAAACATTTACATATGTATTTCTAGAATGTGATTAAATGTTTACATATGTTTTCATATAATGTGATTAAATGGGTTACGTATGTATTTCTAGCATGTGATTAAAGGGTTATATATGCTTTCCTAGAATGTTACCTTCATACAAAATTAAATGTATTCTTCAAACAAAATTTAAAAAGACAAACATATTTCATTGACTTTATAGTAGGTTTCATACACATATGCAACCCCAAAACACCAACAAAATAGGAATCCTACTCCACAAACATGTTCAGTAGTAAACACGAGAATCCTAGGCCACAAAACATGTTTAGACGAAACACTCCTCGTTCTGAAACAGAACTCCTACTCCACAAAATAATTCAAACAACTAAACACACTATTGTTATTACGTATATCGCACATCAACCGGGTATTCATAATTTGCCAACATCCTCTTGTGGTTTTGCGTCCTCTTTGATATCACAGTTTAAAGTAGAGGTGTCAAAATATGATCCGACCCGAAAATGATCCGGAATCGACCCGGGGTCAGGTCGGGTTCGGGTCACAAAAAAGGCACAACGGGTCATTTTCGGGTTGACCCATCGCAAGAGACGGGTCAGGTCTGGGTTGACCCGTATGACCCGACCCGTCAAAAAATAAACCTAAATGAGAATGCGTTGCCTTGCCGTCCTCACTACACTACTTCTCAGTTCTCACTTAGTCGTTTCTCTTCTCAGTTCTACTTCAGTTTCAGTAGAATCAGTATTTAGTCGGCAGCTTTATCTATGAAAGGAAGGATTGAAGGAATCACAATCACTTGTTACTTGTTAGTTGCCAAAATCCAAATGCACTACCTAAGACAGCATTATGCAATTATGTATGTATTTTTACTTTTTAGGGTATATGGCTTATGGCTATATGTAGAATATCGACATCATAAATATATATTATAGGGTAGAAATATTTTGAATGTTTGAACTTTGTTTGAAGTGGCCCCACCCAGTAAAAGACCTTGTATAGTTGTATTCTTCTCTTCTGCAGTTCTGCACAACACGGGTTTGGACGGGTCGACCCGTCAACCAGTCAGGTCGGATCTGGGTCACAAAATCTGACCCGCACACTACGGTGGGTCGGGTCTGGGTCGACCCGAATAGTGTGGTGGGTCGGGTCGAACCCGACGGGTTGACCCAAATTGACACCTCTAGTTTAAAGTGTCTCATCTGTCAGAATCAATGCTTTGGATTCTGACAGAATTAGGCCTGAAGATAGCACATAATCTTCGATGTCTATATAACTCGATTGTTCAAGACGTTTCTCTTTTGCACCTCTGTTTGATTTTGCCTATTTCATACGAAATGATGATATTAATAGTAGTCTAGTCGTACAATGTAATTAGATATATCATACTAACCGATGATGACTTGACCACTATTCTCTTCACACATCTCTTTGGTACTATGAACCCCTCCATTGCAGTGCTAATAAGTTTAGGTATTGTTTCAGCTAGTGGTTCAAACACAAGAACATCAACATGTTTAACAATAGGTTAAACAGTATGTTCAACCACTGGTTCCCCACGTTCAACCACTAGTTCATAAGAGGTTTTCTTCTTTCATAAATTCATTTTCTTCATGCGTTTTTTCTAATGATTTCTTAAGGTTTTTGGTCACCTTGAAAAATTACGTTCGTAATAAAGCTCAACCAGAGGGCTCAATTGCATAATGATATATTGTTGAAGAATGTATGACCTTTTGCAAAAGGTTTATGGGAGAACTAGGCTCGATTTTTAACCAACCCAAAAGGATGTTATCCTATGCAGGAGGTGAAAAATATTTGTTTTCATCGGAGGGTTATTTCATTGGTAGTGCTCAGGCAACAATTCTTGATCGAATGTTGCTAGCTCAAGCACATCGTTATGTCTTACTTCATAGTGATATAATTGAACTACACCGTCGGTCAGTTTTCTTTTTATATCACTTAAATATGTTTCGTTGCCAAATATTTCAAGGATAGAGTCGAATTAAATAGAACTGTGTAGAATATTTATTAATGTTCAACGGGGACAGTACCATTCAGTTTCAAATTCTCGCATTGAGGGTCAATGGTGTATAGAGAAATTTGCAGATTGGCTTAATAGACATGTTTATATGAGCTCTTTCTTGTTCTTACTCTTCGTGCATAGTTTTCTTATTAAATACTTCTATTCTTATAGTATTTCTATAAATCTAGGTCCCTGACATGATTGTTAATAATAGTTCACAAGAAGAAATTGCTCTTGCGACTGGTTCAAATTCCGTTTTTCGAAAATTTAGTGGATTCTCTATCAAAGGATTTGTATTCCACACAAAAGACCGGGAGAAAAATAGAAAATGTCAGAATAGTGTTATAATGGTTGAAGTAGATGGCCAAACTTACTATGGAAGGCTATCAGACATTGTTGAACTGGATTATTATGGGAGATATTGTGTCATATTATTCTAGTGTGATTGGGTTAATGTGAAATCTCCGGGAGGGCTAAAGAAGGATTCAAATGGCACAATATTAGTTAATTTTTCGAGATTGATACACATAGGAGAACAATTGTGTGATGATCCATTTGTGTTCTCATCACAAGTTAAACAAGTATTTTATGTGCAAGATCCAAAAAATGTGGATCGACACTTGGTAGTGGAGATGAATCCAAGAGACACATTTGATATGGGAAAACTAAAGGTGATGATGATGATGATTCTAGGCAGCTGTCGGACGTCGGATCCGACTTTCCCCGACCCGTTTTGGAAAATAATTTTTTTTTTTGTTTCGCTCGAAAATGTCGGGACTTGGCGAGCGACGGGTCCGGTCGAGCGGGGTCATCAACCAGACCGAAAAATGTGAAAGAGTCGCCACTGATTAATTAAAGGCTAATCAGAATCCTAAAATTGCCTAGGGTACATGGTGTTAACATCCTAGGGCTTGGAAAGGTCTACGTCCAGAGAATCGAGTTTGGGGGTTTGATTACGTCTTAAGGGCTCGCGAGCCCATAATCCGCCCTTTCGGTACTTTAGTTTGCTTTTGAATTTATATTTTTTTTCAACTTGCTCGATTTACCCAAATTGTCCAATTTGATCATGTTTGGCTGAAGAGATGACATGCATTTTTTTTATTAACAATATACAAGCTTTTTTTTTTTTTAATTTTTGAGTTCATTTAAAATAATAAACAAGAGATAATAAATTTAATTGTGCTGAAAAAAGAGTGGTTTAACTTTGGGGTCATTTTAAGTCGTGTCAAACGTATACAAATGATTTTGAAAATACGAAGCATATTTGACTAATTTGTGACACCTTGAGAAGTAATGGGATGTCCAAAAAAGTTTAGGTACCAAGATGCAATTATTTAATTTTTCGAGCTGATTTGGAAAAATCTTTTGAAAATTGCACAAATGACCCAAAACTTTTCTGGTTTGGTGTATAACACTCGGTAAAATACCAAAATGACCCGAGAGTCCAAGGACCGAATTGAAACCTTCATCAAAGTGGGAGGTTATTGGCAATTGGGAGGTGATTGGCAATTAGGAGGAGTTTTGATGATAATTGGAGAGAATTTGGCTAAGGATGAGCAAAGGTAATCAAGTGGTCAAATGGTGATGGCAATTAGCAGACTTTTGGTGCCAATTAGGAGAAATTGGGAGTGATTTGGGGGCATGGTGGGAATTTGGACGAAAATGGATGCAATGGTGGATGTTTGGCCAAAAATGGGTGCCATGGGTTTAGGGGTTTATGGTTTGGGGTTTATGGTTTGGGGTTTAAGGTTTGGGGTTTATGGTTTGGGGTTTAAGGTTTAGGGTTTAGGGTTTGAGATTTTAGGGTTTGGGGTTTAAGGTTTAGGGTTTAAAGTTTGAGATTTAAGGGTTAGGGCTTAGGGTTTGGGATTTTAATGTTTGGGTTTTAGGGTTTAGGGTTTTAGGGTTTGGGCTTTAAGGTTTAGGCTTTAGGGTTTAAGTTTTAGGGTTTGGGATTTTAGGGTTTAAGGTTTAGGGTTTAGAGTTTGGGATTTAAGGTTTAGGGTTTAGGGTTTGGGATTTTAGGGTTTGGGGTTTGGGGTTTGGGGTTTGGGGTTTGGGGTTTAGGGTTTAGGGTTTAGGGTTTGGGGTTTAGGGTATAGGATTTATTTTATTTTTTCTTCGTCTCATTTTTTCTCGTCTCGGTTCCTCGTGTACGGTATTTTGACCCCGAGCCAAAATCATGTGTTTACAGTTGTCCCTCTTTGAACACACACTCATGGAAGTGATCTCATGAGTGTGTGTTCAAAGACAAACAACTGATTTTGGCTCCTCTTTATTCATTATTTACATAGTAGACAAACATCATCGCACAACTTTCGGAAGCTAGACACCTATAGGAACCGATCGTTGACGATGATTTGCGGAGACTGAGCGCCTAAACGCTCATCAACCTGTGACTCCCAGAAGCTGGACATCTACAGGTCCTGGTCGTCGAGGATGACTTGCGGAGGTTGAACACCTAAAGGCTTCGTTTGTCGGCTTGTGACTCGTTGGGGATGACTTGCGGATGCTGAACACCTAAAGACACCGCTCGTCGGCTTGTGACTTGTTGGGGATGACTTACGGAGGCTAAACACCTAAAGGCTCCGCTCGTCGTTTTTTTCCGACTTCACTGGGGATGACTTGCGGAGGCTGAACACCTAAAGGCTCCGCTCGTCGTTTTTTGTTTTTGAGACTTCACTGGGGATGACTTGCGGAGGCTGAACATTTAAAGGCTCCGTTCGTCATTTTTTTTTTATTACCAGAAGCTGGATAACTACAGGTCCTGGTCGTCGAGGATGACTTGCGAAGGTTGAACACCTAAAGGCTCTGCTCATCGTTTTTTTTATTCGCAGAAGCTGGATAGCTACAGGTCCTGGTCGTCGAGGATGACTTGCGAAGGCTGAATACCTAAAGGATCCGCTCGTCGTTTTTTTTTTGTCATCAACGAGCTGGAAGTTGAGGATTTTCTGGTCAGAAGCATCGTTGAGGATCATTTGCGGGGGTTGAGCACCTCAAGGCCCTGTTAGTCGGCTTGTAACTTTCAGAAGCTGGAAATCTACAGGTTCTGATCGTTGAGGATGACTTGCGGAGGCTGAGCACCTAAAGGCTCCGTTTGTCGGCTTGTAACTTTCATAAGTTCGACATCTATAGGTTCTGATCGTTAGGGATGGCTTGCGGAGGCTGAGCACCTAAAGACTCAACTTGTCGGGTTGTGACTCCCAGAAGCTGGATAACTACAGGTCCTGATTGTCGAGAATGACTTGCGGAGGTTGAACACCTAACGACTCCGCTCATTAGCTTGTAATTCACTTTGGAGGTAAAACCCCTTCTCGAGATGTCTGACTGCTTGTGCAGACTTCTCTGATTGTTTTCTCATTAATCAACTTTTGAGTCCTTCTTGATGGAGTTCCCTAAATCCATTCATGCTATGTTCACAAGGTGTATCCATGGAAGTTGTCGAGGTAGCTCAAATTAATGTCGATCACAACTTCTTTTTATTGCTGCTGTGGGAAACACTGTCGTTCACTTTTGAGCATTTTTTTTTATTTTTTTATCTCTTGATTTTGTTTCCTTTTGCTACGACATTTTTTTTCTTTTTACCGCACCTCTCAGTTCCCTTATTTTTTGCCTAGGTCGCCATTTTGGGTTTTCCACCTAGCAAGGATTTGATTCCTTTCCTTTTACCATGATCACCCTTTTTAGGGATTTTTAATCATGCCCCTCTTCCCTAAATTTTGCCTAAACCGCCCTTTCGGGTTTTCGATTTAGCGGGAATTTCTCTCATTTTTGGAGTCTCGCTTTCTGATTACGAGTTTTTTTTACTGCATCCACATTGATTGGATTGGGGAGTTCTTTGTTGTCCATGTCAGTTGATGATCATGTCTCCCCCACTGAAAATCTCTTTGATGACATAAATCCCTTCATATTTAGGTACAAACTTGCCCCGAGAGTCTGGATAGACTTGAAGGATTTTTTTCTTCTGAGAATTAGATTGTCTGCTTGCAATTCTCTCGGGCGCATCTTCCTGTTAAATGCACGAGCCATACGTTTCTGGTACAATTGCCCTGTTACAATAATCGATCGCCGCTAATATGAATTGATGACCATTGGGCGCCTTTGGGAGAAATCATGTTGACTACATAGATGCCCCATTTTGAGAAAGGTCATGGGGAAGTCATGGGACAGAGCTCGTGCAGTGGCACGTGGATTTGGTATGCGTACTCATGATAGAAGTGACAATGTTGGACATATCTCACACGGTCGACCAAATGTATCCAAGTCCCGCACGCTCATGTGTGGTCCGCAACAACCTTCATGAATTTCTTCCATTAGACGCTAAGTTTTTTCAACATTCATGCATCTCAAACGGGTATCATCGAATGATCATTTGTATAGAGTCGAATCTGGCAAAGGTTTCCCACTAGCGAGTGGACGGACAAAAAGGTCTAAGGGGGCTTCATCGAGCAAAGCTCCAATTGTGATATCGGTTGAAAATAAGCATGACAAGCCCTCGTGAGCATCAATGTCATCGAGTTGGATCACTTGTGGTGGGCATGGGAATGAAACGGCGAGGAGAGGAAACAACAATGTCCCTGAATTTTCGGATAAACGTTTCCTCTAGGCGACTTCATAATCTTTGACATTAGGACGAAAACCCAGTCCTAAAACTGTCTTTGTCCTTCCGGGTGTAGGAAGGTCATATGTGGGAGGTGGACCTTCGTCAAGGTGGCCATATCTGGGAGGTGGAGCTTGGTCAGGATGGCAAAAGTGTCTGACATGGATTGATGAGGTGCCACAACAGTAGTGTTTCTCGGGAAGACGAGGTCGGGAATACTGTGGTAGTCACGCCTGTCTGGAGCTCAGAAGAGCCAAAATTCGCTCGACCTAGGAGGTCATGCCAATGATTGACTGCACTGTGCAGGAACTCATGGCGTGCATGGTCTGTTCTAGTTGGATGATTCTCTCCTCGTGTTCTTGAGGTGCTGGAGTCGTGGAATGTCGAATGGATTCCCGAAAACCTAAATTCAAAATACCGTAGTAAGAAGGATGGATACACAATTGATCATGCATGATTGATTTTGAAAATTCTATGTTCCATTCATTCCAGTCGTAGACTTTGATTGCATGTATGGCAAAAGTTTTTTTCGAAAATACTTTTAAAGGTTTTGACCAATCGAAGTCTACCCTTAAGACGTTTCACACGACGGCGCAACTCGTTGAGTGCATTTGTTGATTGTTCCTTGGTTCAAACGAAGGTCGATGACATGTATATTGAAAATCTTTTTATTTGCCTCGTTCTTCGTATGAACTGTTCAAGGGTGTCATTCAACTTAGCTATGTTGCCCCCACATTTTTCCAAGGTGCTCCCACATTGCTAGAATGACGGTGGTTGTTCGGATCTATCCCAGATTATCTCATCTGGGTTGAAAGACGGACTTGCTGGTGTCGAATGGATCTTGTGAACGTATTCCGTTGTTGTTAATCACGCAAACGCGTTGTCCATATTTTATAATTTAGACAAGGCGTTAAGGAGAATCGAATTGACTTTTTAGTTTACGAGCTTGTGAACCTCGTTAATCTTCTTGTTCATATATTTCTGATTCCCTTTTGTCATGGTTTTCCATATTCGGGTAATTTTGACCGTAGGGGGCTGTATGACCTTAATGTGAGGGCAATGATTTTTTTTCATCCTTACCAAAGATGGTGAGTGAAACGTCTTAAGGATACATTGAATTAACGAAACTTACATTTGTTTTTTTTGAAAAATGCAATGCAAGTGCGAGATTGTAAACTTCATTAGTAAGACTCGTATCACATTTACAACAAACTGGAATATATAATACAAAAGGCCCAGTCCTATACATGTCATGATCTAGGGCCAAAACAACATATTTACATCAATGGGTCAAACTTCTTCATGGGTCAAACTTCTTCATGGGCCAAATTTATTCATGGGCCAAACATCTTTTATAGAGTTGTTGGGCTGATTTCTAATTCTCAACTGTTGGGCTGAATCTTCTTCATGAATTGTGGATCAATCTCGTATCCAAATACTTGGGTTGAATTCCTATTTACATCAGTTGAGCCCAAAAATGGAAATACACACAAAACTGGTAAAGGTTAAACACGGTGTGGAGCTTTTGTTCTAAATGGATGGAATTTCTAGGTCCTCTGAACCAGCGGAACCTCACCCCCTAAAGAGGATCACATGCCCATTCTGATCATCAAGTTGAGTTGTTTGGGTGCGTGCCGACGATCCAAACCGCTCCGGGCGCATTCTCCTACTAAACTCCCTAATCTCTTAATATGCTCCAGGTCCGAGCGGGTAATGGTAACCAGCATGGTGTGTGCAAAACAAGAATTTAACTTCTTTTTTTTTTTGAATTATTACAATTACATCACCTTTTGGACAAAAGTTGAAACTGCAAGCATGAGCAAACGGTCAAAACGGATAAGGCAAAATATAATATGGCAAAGCAAACATGACAAAGCCTAAACCTTCTAAAAGAGATCCCCAGCAGAGTCGCCAAATTGTCGGACGTCGGATCCGACTTTCCCCGACCCGTTTGGGAAAATAATTTTCTTTTTTTTTTTGTTTCGCTCGAAAATGTCGGGACTTGGCGAGCGACGGGTCCGGTCGAGCGGGGTCATCAACCAGACCGAAAATTTTGAAAGAGTCGCCACCGATTAATTAAAGGCTAATCGGAATCCTAAAATTGCATAGGGTACATGGTGTTAACATCCTAGGGCTTGGAAAGGTCTACGTCCAGAGAATCGAGTTTGGGGGTTTGATTACGTCTTAAGGGCTCGCGAGCCCATAATCCGCCCTTTCAGTACTTTAGTTTGCTTTTGAATTTTTTTTTTTTCAACTTGCTCGATTTACCCAAATTGTCCAATTTGATTATGTTTGGCTAAAGAGATGACATGCATTTTTTTTATTAACAATATACAAGTTTTTTTTAAAATTTTTTTGAGTTAATTTAAAATAAATAAACAAGAGAGAATAAATTTAATTGTGCTGAAAAAAGAGTGGTTTAACTTTGGGGTCATTTTAAGTCGTGTCAAACGTATACAAAGGATTTTGAAAATACGAAGCATATTTGACTAATTTGTGACACCTTGAGAAGTAATGGGATGTCCAGAAAAGTTTAGGGACCAAGATGAAATTATTTAATTTTTCGAACTGATTTTGAAAAATCTTTTGAAAATTGCACAAATGGCCCAAAACACTCGGTTTGGTGTATAACACTCAGTAAAATCCCAAAATGACCCGAGAGTTCAAGGACCGAATTGTAACCTTCATCAAAGTTTGGGAATGACCTAATTCATTTTCGAAAATATTATTTTTTACTGAAACAACCCCCATAGCTTTCACAAATGTCTAAAATGACCCCAAAGTTATACCGAACTTAAAACCGAGTACGATTCTTATATGAAATACAACTATTAACACATAATATCGATGAAGCAAACTTCATTAACATGAAGAAATACAAATATCAAGCACGAGAGGAGATATACCTAAGTTATTCGAAGTTTAGATACCTCACGAGGAACCGAGACCGATATTCGCCGATTTTTCTTCACTCAATTTCTATCTTCTTTTTTTCACTCAAATCCTCACTTTGAATTTTTTATCTCTATTTTCTTCTCTTTTCCTTTCTTTCCTTTGTTTTTCTTTCCATTTCTTTCCATTTCTTTGAACAAGCTTATGGCAAGCTTGTTCCAAACTATCCCTTTTTCTTCTTGCCCCCTTCAACCGTAGCTATCCCTTGCTTTTGTAGAGTTTTCTCCTCCAAATAGATGATAAACATGGACAATACATGGTGGATGGCAAAGGTGATTGCAATTGGGCAAAGGTGATTGGCAATTGGGAGGTGATTGGCAATTGGGAGGAGTTTTGATGATAATTGGAGAGAATTTGGCTAAGGATGAGCAAAGGTGATCAAGTGGTCAAATGGTGATGGCAATTAGGAGACTTTTGGTGCCAATTTGGAGAAATTGGGAGTGATTTGGGGCATGGTGGGAATTTGGACGAAAATGGATGCAATTGTGGATGTTTGGCCAAAAATGGGTGTCATGGGTTTAGGGGTTTATGGTTTGGGGTTTATGGTTTGGGGTTTAAGGTTTGGGGTTTAGGGTTTGGGGTTTAAGGTTTAGGTTTTAGGGTTTGGGATTTTAGGGTTTGGGGTTTAAGGTTTAGGGTTTAAAGTTTGAGATTTAAGGGTTAGGGTTTAGGGTTTAGGGTTTGGGATTTTAGGGTTTGGGGTTTAGGGTTTAGGGTTTAGGATTTTAGGGTTTGGGGTTTAAGGTTTAGTCTTTAGGGTTTAGGGTTTAAGGTTTAGGGTTTGAGATTTTAGGGTTTGAGATTTTAGGGTTTGGGGTTTAAGGTTTAGGGTTTAGAGTTTGGGATTTAGGGTTTAGGGTTTGGGATTTTAGGGTTCGGGGTTTAGGGTTTATTTTCTTTTTTCTTCGTCTCAATTTTTCTCGTCTCGGTTCCTCGCATACGGTATTTTGACCCTGAGCCAAAATCAGGTGTTTACAGTAGTATATGCCTTATCATATTTTAGATGTTGATGAACTTAATAATAATCATCGTTGGAGTCGAGAAGATGTTGGAGAATGAGTTCTACTTTACTTTATGTACTTCATCCCGTATGTTGAATATATATTATTATTTGCAATTTAATTTATGTCAATTTATAGTGTTATTTTGTATTATCTAACACTATGTTCACTATTATATCATAAGTGTCTTTTATATTGTCTTTTAGTGGAAGAAACATGTCAGACGCATATTCAGGTTTCGGTAGTTACAATGATGATGGTAGCAGAGGGCATTCTGCTAGTTGTCCTACAACAAGTCCATCTAACTCAACATCTGAGGAACCGGACGATGCAACATCGTTACTGACTCATGTGGAGATTTTAAGTGATGTAATTTATATTTTAATGTATAATGAATTTAAATAGGTGTTCTCTCATAATATTTGAAATTGGATTAACAAATAACTCTGGTCGTCAATATTGGAGAAAAAGTAAGCTTAATCTAATGGAAGTATGGAAATTCCAAGATGGTAGAATAGTTATTTAATGTAACCAATATGGTCAACCATATGGTAAATCAGCAAAAGTTTTAGGAAGTTGACTTGGACAAGTTGGTCGTAAATCCCAACTCTGCCCTTTGAACTTCAGAGGATGGGAAAATATGTCAGATAACTTCACACAACAAATACTAGCCATGACAAAAGTAAGTTATATGTTTTTTTTTTAAATGATTATTTCTATGTTTAACTTATTATCTATTTTCTTACAAACATGTTTGCAGACGAAATTCGTATGTCCGGATGATACTGGGAGATCCTTTGACAAGTTTATACTGAAATCAGTCGCTAAAAAATGGAAGGATCACAAAAATTCTCTAAAAGCAATGTTTTATAAGCCGAGTGCGACAAAAGAAGAAATCAAAGAAAATAACATTGAAGAAGTAGACAAATGGCAATGGGAACTACTAGTAGATCATTGGTTTTCTGATGTAGGACAGGTTAGAATGTGTATTTTTCTTACAATATTGATTCCCATTGCGTTGTATTTATTTGTTGGTTTATGTGAAGGAATCATCCTCTCGAGGAAAACAGGCTCGGTCACAGCAATCATCTATTCACACCACTGGGTGAGAGAGTTTTGCTTTTGCAAGCTATAGATTGGTACGAATGCTCCTAAACACATGTTTAAATCAATTGACATAATTTTAGTGTTGTTTTACAATGTATTTTATCGTATTTATTTAATAGGAACTTGAACGTAAAAGACCCGTGGGGACTCTTGAATTTTATGAGTACGCTCATGTCCATAAAAAAAAGTTGTGCGTTTGTTGATGAAGAGACAACGTCATTAGTGGTAATATAAGAAATTTTCAGTTAAATTATGAGTACAAGTTATATTTATAGAATATGTCGTATTAACATCATCTTCATTCTTAACTGTATGATGTAAGAAAAAGGAAAATCTAAAATGCAAGAGCGTTATTCTCATAACCCGGATGAGGATCCACTTATAAGAGAGGATGATGTGTATCGTGAGGTTGTAGGTGGACAAAAACCGTGGTGAGTCAAAGGTTATGGGCTTGGTGTTACACCAACCATGATACTTGGATCTAAAAAATCTAGTTTGAATGAAGTAGACGCAGAGATACGTGTACGAGAACGTCTCCAAGTAGATTATGATGAGAAATTGAGACAACAAGAAGCTAGAATGCAGGCACAGATGGGGGAGATGTATAAACAATTCCAGATGCAATTACAGGTCATGCAAAATAATATGAACGGGTTTAATTCTTTTCAAAGATTCATGACAGAAGGTTCTACTGATGTCCCCCCCTTTTAACAACTTTGGTTTGGGGTCCTCTCATTTACCAACTGGAAATCAAGTAAGTATATAGATTAAATTTTGCAATGATATCACTTTATGCATTTACTGTTTGATAGATAGTAGTTCAAATCTACTATTATGGTGTTTAGTGCTCTGGATGCTTTAGTCTTGCCAGCGAATTGGGGTTTAGTTTAATAGGTTAATTTGCTTAATTGTTGTGCGTCTTATAATTTAAGTTAGTTTAATGTTTAAATGTTGCATCTTATACTTTAATTTTTGAATGTTTATATAGGATGGTCATACAAATAATCATTCTAGTCAGTCCACCCATTTTACTAACCTTGGTTTGGGTTCCTCACATTTACCAATCGAAAATCAAGTAAGTATTACTTTTCACGGTGCTTTTAGTGTTTTGGATGTTTTAGTATTTCCTGCGAATTGAGGTTTAGTTTAATAAGTTAATTTGTTTAATTGTTGGGCATATTATAATTTAATTTTTGGATGTTTTTATAGGATGGTCACGCAACTCATCAATCAGCAGCATCTAGTAGTGAACAATCGTCTTAGTCAAGACAATGTTAGGAATGAAGAACTATTATAATATATTATATATGTTTTTGAATTAATGAAGCGAACTTACGGATATGTAATGTATTGTATGCAAAAAATTATGATTTTCGTATGTAAACTATTCACGTTATTGTTGTATAGTTAGAATTATAATATAAATTATTTTTTTTATAAAAAAATATAATTTTCGCGGCTCATATGAAACGAGCCGTGAAAATTATGGGTTTAAAAATAATAATTTTTTCATTTTTCGTGGCTCATATATATATGAGCCGCGAAAAATATGGGTTAAAAAAAACAATTATTTCATTTTTCACGGCTCATATATATATGAGCCACGAAAAATATGGGTTTTAAAAAATACAATTATTTCATTTTTCACGGCTTATATATATGAGCTGCGCAAAATATGTTTTTTTTTTAAAAAACAATTATTTATGGCGGCTCAACCAAAAGTGTCTCCATTATTATTTTGCCGGCACTTTTGATTTTGGGCCGGGAATTGTCGCGGCTCATTTTAAATTGAGACGTGATAATTGTCCTGACGCTTCATGTCACGGGTCAACTTCAGTTGAGCCGTGATAATTTAACGACTGAATTTTTCAGCCGTTAAAAAACTATGTTTAAGTCGGTAAACGACCCTTCTCCCGTAGTGTGATGTGGTGCAATATGGTGATAAATTTTCTAACCGTAATGGTTATAATTATGGTATTTTAGTCATGTCCATGATTATTATATAAAGGGTGAAATACGACATTGCCCTCTAAAGTTTAGGCCGATTTTAAAATTACCCCTTAAAGTTTAAAGTCTCTCCTAATGTTTGGACATGATGAAAAATCCTTGAAAGAACATATGTCATTCATTCGGTAATGGGAGATATTTCATCATGTCCAAGGGGGACTTTAAACTTTAAGAAAAAAATTTAAAATCGGCATAAACTTTAGGGTCAATGTTGTATTTTACCATTATATAAATATAATAATTATTTAATATTAATATATTAGTAAATACTAATAACAGAAGTACAATTTTCACTTTTAGATTTTACGAATTCATAATTCTTAGCGAATTGTAATTGAATGATGTTAATGTTAAATGATGTTAGTGTTAATTTTGAATGATGCTAATGTTGAATGATGTTAGAGTTGAATATTTTTATTGCTTATGACATAACTTTATGTATTTATTAAGAGAACATTAATGGTATTTCATTACATTTTACATGTGATAATAAATATGGGTATACGGTTAAAACCGTGATTAATAATCACAGTTATGGATGTGGTATTGGAAATTGTACCCGTAATGGTTATGTTATGTAATGCAAAAATATGGCATGGTTATGGTTTTGTCATACTCGCATCATACAATAACCATTATCAACTTTAAATAAAGTTAAATGACATATATACCATTTGCTTTAATATATGTAATATATACAATTATCTTATAAAAATTACATTAATTAATTAAATTAAAAATATAAATTAATTAATTAATTAAAATATAAATAATTAACAGTGGAATGTATTTTAGTCAATTTGACATCTATTCTTTATTCTCGGCTCTCTAGTAATAGCAAATCTAAGTCTTTACTCAATAATCCTTATTTTTAGCTCTCTAGGAATTTCGATTATGTGAAATTCCAATTCCGTAAAACAAACATGAGAATACAAATTTGTATTGCCTATTCCTTAGGAATTCCGTGAAACAAGCATGTTGTAAGTATGTGTATTCATAAAGATCATTAAAAATATGTGAATCAATAATAAAATTAAAATTATCAGCTACTAATACAATACTAATTTTTTTTTTATTGTTTTGTAACTTATATTAGCGTATATGTTTATAATTATTTTTATTCAAATCACTAGTAAGTTTTTATTTAGTTTAGTAATAGTAAGAATTTATTATATTTAATTTGTAAGTGGAAAACTTAATATGTGCATACTTGATATTTATAAAATACAATAATATGTATTTTCTATTAAATAAATTTCACTATATAAAATATATTAAGACAAAATCATAATATTGATATGAAATAAAGATTGAAAATGTTTAAAAGAATTTTAATATGTTTTAAATAAAAAAATCATTAGGAATGAAAATTTTATGTATGACATAGACCAATTAATTGACTTAGAAAATGTAATAAATAATTTAATTACGATTCTAAGAGCGTTTTTATTGATATTTCCCCATCTCAATTCTCATGTGCATGCGAGTGTGTGGACGGTGGAATCCATCAAACTCTCCGCAGAAGTTGATGTTGTCAATTGGCTTCGTTTCTTGGGAGGGGGAAAATGGCTTCGTTTCGGTGCTTTCCGTTGCCGCTACGCATTAGTAGATGATTCAATTATTAAGATTTCTGATTGTTCAAACTGATACGAATCAACTGATTCACGTGGGAAAGACATGAGATCAAGTTATCTAACATTTTAAAACAGTTGGTCCTTGAAAATGCAGATAAGTGTGTTGAGACTGTCGTTGTTTGTAGATAGATATCATTGATAAATAAGTCCGTGTTTGATTCTCCTTTTATCAGATACAACTGAATCATCCTATCCTATTCCCCGACAAGGAGGAGGAGGAGACTGGTCTGCTGCTGCTGCTAGAAATTATTACCAAGTATGCAAAAATGGGTTCCTATTGTTTGATAAGCAGGGAGGCCAACTTTCTCTTCCTCGCCATGTGCTTAAGTTTCTCCAATGCAACCAGACCGACTTGTCGTACTCTTTCCCTCGATAGACCGATGCTGAAATAGGAACGCAGGAGGATTAACCCACAGATGAATCATCCATCTAACAATCAAATACGAATAAGTAGCACATGAATGACGTCCATGGATGTGTCTCACCGTTTACTAATGTCCTCCCATGTAAGACATTCCTTATCCAAACCATAGTACAGACGGATGATCTGTCTTTCACGTTTGCCAAGCGAAACCTCAATCAGCTTACTAACTTCATCCTGCAAACATTCCACATACTGAATACGCATCCCACAATCCTACTGACTTCAACACACTCCTCAGATGGATTTCATACGTTAATTACCTTGACTGCCCACTCCTCCACACCGTGCCATGGATTATTTTCAAGGCGGGTATCTGCAATGTACTGAAAACAACAAACACCATGTAACATCTACAATGACCATCTCATGGATTCAATCAAGGGGATGGATCATACATACATGATTCTCAACTAAGTTCACTTACACTATGATGGCTTTCTCCAGGAAGACCATTCAAAGAAGGGAATGCATCCCTGTCAAGTGAAAATACCTTCCCTACTGCCTGCAAAATGGAAGCAACACTAATAAGAAATTGTGTTCACTCGTAAACCCATCCAAGAATCAATGATCAATTGCTGGAGTGACAAACAAGCAAAGTGAAGTGGAGAGAAGAGAAGAGAACTCTTGCAAACTAATAACCTACTTACATAATAGCTCATACCACATCTGTTACCTACCTCAGTAGCATTCCGAACTTTCTTCTCTGACATGTTCAAGCACTCCGCAATTCTCTGGGACACATAATATACAAAGAGACTTAGAAAATCATAAATGAGGGGTGGGTATATTCGATTGACTTCACTTCACAATATACAAACAGGCAGAATGACAATATGATCCAATCCAGTACTCATTTCATCTAACTGTAACCATAATAAAGCGCCATCTAGCAACCCAAAACTATCACTGTAGTATAGGTACATCTAAACTAAAGTATACATCATGAGAAATAATAACAGTAAACTTACATCGACAGATGGAGTAACTCCTTTCTCCTCCAGTCTAAGTTTAGCATTGCGGATTAATCCTAACCGTTCGTGCAAATGAGCAGGCAATCTTAAGGTTCTTGAGTTGTCGACTAATGCTCTTGAAACACCCTGGACAAATGAAACAAATTCAATGCAAATATGCAATGAATTGATTGATTTTCTATTATTCAAGACATATCCACTGCGCTGCATAATAGCTAAGCAGCACAATTTACAGTGTTTACTGACTACTGTAAGCAAAGAAGGGAGAGATTTCAGGTGATTGCTAAAGTGATGGATGGATGAACATCAGGTAAAAAGAAGAATACCCAGAATTGTTTGATTATCATCATCATCATTCACATGACGCTTACATGTTATCTATCATATGTCTGTCAAGTAGCAGAGTAAGAAATATATACCTGGCGAATCCACCAATACACATATGTTGATATTTTGAACCCCTTGGATGAATCAAATTTCTCGATCCCACGAAGTAGCCCGATCAAGCCACCCTTAATGCATAAAAAATAAAATAATTAAGAAGATATGATATGATGTAGTATATGAAGAAAGAAAGTAGAAATAGCATAAGTGACTACTAATCTACCAAGTACTGACTTGGACAAGGTCTGACATTTCAGCACCCATATGATCATATCGCTGGGCAATGGACATGACAAGGCGGACATTACTCATAGCCAGCTTCTCTCTTGCCAAAGAGTACTGGATTAACTTGGAATGCAAGTCAGCACGAGAAATCTTTAAGGACGCCGCAAGTTGTTCATCAGAGGGCTCACAACCCAATCTGTCTCTCAATCTGTATGTATGCAGCGGAAACATCAGTCTAGCTAAACTCAGAATGCTGCTTACTTTTTTTGCGAAAGAAAGAAATGGTGAGGAGAGCAGAGCAGACCTAGACTTGTGGTCCTCCAAGGAAAGACCAGCTTTGATTTTGTTGGAGAGGAGGACAACCTGAGAGTGAGAGAGCAACTCATCGCTCACGACTCCCTTAACATAACCGCCTCCAATGAAACGATTATGGACCAATTCAGGACTAATAATAACGGATGATGATGAGCTCAACAACTGCTTATCATTCCTATTCATGTTTCTTCTTCTTCTGCTAGTCACCCTTCTCTGGCGAGCAGATACGCCGGAACCGTACACTGTAGGAATTTTAC
The DNA here is from genome assembly GCA_946814005.1 of Chamaenerion angustifolium. Taxonomy (NCBI): domain Eukaryota; kingdom Viridiplantae; phylum Streptophyta; class Magnoliopsida; order Myrtales; family Onagraceae; genus Chamaenerion; species Chamaenerion angustifolium. Next base: position 23,687,583 of record OX328272.1, read on the forward strand.
TGTCTCCATTAGGTTCGAAACAGAGATTCCACTGAGTTTCAAGCATGGACTTCTGCAGCAATAGGATAGCCTCTAGGGATTGATCTTCGTTCGGTCCGCCACAGGTTGTTGTTGTCTGCTCTTCCAGGTCATGATGAGTCATCATAGAAGCATCTGGAGAGAACAAGTGATGAGGTTCCACCTTTAGACTACCATTAAGAGCCTTGATAGGATGCGGTAGTCGATGATTGGAATTGGATTTCGATTTCGATATGGACCTGGACTTTGAATTGGATCTGGAGGAGGATGAAGATGGGAAGGTGTTGGAAACCCTCTTTGCATTTACACTACTCGTACTAATATGATGATGATCTGATCCCCCATGATCACTCATTATTATATTACCGCTGCCATTACCGCCATACAGTAGTAGAAGATCCGAAGAGGAAGAAGAAGAAGAATAGGAGTTAAACATGGTCCTCTTTCCGGCGCTGAGACCGACGAATCCAGCTGTGGCCATCATTCATACGGTTTCTTTCTCTTCAGACCTACCTTCCTGCTCAGATATACATATAGTCAGCAAGAAGAACAAGAACCACGGAAGAGGCGGTACTGTCGAAGCTTGCTAATAGAAGAACAACGGCTGTTTTTCTTCCACCTACAACTCTTTGATTTTCTGTGTCTATTATTTTAATTTTAATTCTATCATTGTTTTTTTTTGGTAGAATAATTCTATTATTGTTGTTAGTTAATAAGAAAAATATCGAAATATTGAAAGAAGGAAAATATATATGTAGTGTATAGTGTCTGCTGGAGGCGGTGGACTGAAATATCGAAATTCATTTTAATTTTATTATTAATAATAATCTCAAAAAGGAAAGAAAATAAGGAAGAGAGAGAAGGATTAGAGATATGGGAGGGCCTAACGCCATTGGCTAGAGCAGATATTGGGTCCGAGCATTAGTGGTGCTCGCAATGCCATGCCGTTTTTATTCCTTTTTTTTTTCTCTTGGACGTTCACTCAAGATTTAATATTTTTAAGATATAATAATAATAATAATAAAAAAGGTAAATCAATCGTCTCATTCCCTTATACTTTTATTATATATATTATTAAGGCTCAGGTTTATGTAACCGCCATATGTCTCGATTACAAAAATACTCTTTAATCGTTAGTCTATATTTAATTTATTGAGACTATTAAAGTCATTTTACTGTCTAACCATCATCTCCATATTTTGCAGTAACTTCCCATTTCATTATTAATTTCCCATTTTATTATTAATATTTTATCCACGATCTTTAAAAAATACAATATTTTATCCACAATCTTTAAAAAATATTATACAGTAACTTCCAAATCATTTTTTTACTCCCACTATCCACTTCTTCTCTCCCACCATCCAATTTTTTCTCTAAAGTGTAAACGTCTCTCTCCATTTATATTTTATCCCACCCTCCATTTTTGTTGTGTCACACCATCTCCAGTGTCTCTCTTTGAATCTTCGACTGGAACATCCAGCCCAGCGTCCCCAGGTGCGCGACATCGATTTCTTCAGACCACTACAGTATGTTCATTCTTCATACTTCGTTGTTGTTTGATTCTGTCAAGTTAATTGACATATTTTGATTCTGTCAGGTTCATACTTCACAACATCTGTCAGGTTCATACTTCACCAAAGTAGATTATGTGGTGCTTGATCTTGCTGCTGTGGAAAGGTATATTTTCGTTCTCTAAATTGTGTGGAAAGGTATATTTATTCTTGAACTATAACTTTTGTTCTCTCAATTGTTTAAGACTTTCCTACACACTCTGTCATAACAGATTATCAAAGTGGAAAATGTGGCTATTCTCAAAGTAAATATTAATGTGCTATCAGGATCTGGAAATATTAATGTGTCGTAGATATAAGAAAATATTAATAGGTCAACGAGATATCAGGATCTGAAATAAGAATAGCTCCTTGATCTGAAAGAACGTTAGTCGCTATCAGCTCAATACTCCTTTCAATGACAATTAGATCTGAAATAAGAAACTTTCACCTCCTTGATAGTAGATATAAGAATAGCAGTATAGTCTATCTGGAAATATTAATGGGACAACTTAATATCAGGATCTTTAATGTGGTTATTCTCAAAGTGGAAAATGTATATGTTCTCTAAACTTATTTTTTCGTAATGTGGCGGCTCTCTAAACTTAATTTTCCCATTAATGTGGCTATTCTCAAAAAATATATTTATTGTTTCCTCATTTTGCAGATTACCGTTAATGTGGTATGTATTGAGAATAATGTATTGTGCTAAATCTGTTATTGAGAATAACTGTGGAAGAATTTGATAAACATTATTCATTAAAACATTTTCCCCGTGTGTTAAAACAATATTCGTGATCATGTTGCTTAAATATCTTAGGTGTACAATCATCAGTTCTTTGCCCGTGAGAAGGAACATAACCAAGGGCAAATAATTAAAGTTGTGTGTTATTTTTACTACAACAACTCTTAATTTCTTTCGGTTCTATATTTACTGTAAATAGTAGTGTTAAATGCTTTTTGGACTAGAGACATAAATTGGGATGGTGGGATGGTGGGATACATGCGGATGGAAGATGGGTGTTTACCATTTTAATGGCCATTATCATTATTGCCTACTGAATTGCAAAGGTTCTTATAGCAGTTGGTGACCTTCTGTTTCGTTTCTTTCACGTGATGAACATCCTTTTTCCCAGTTTTTTTATTCATGAGAATTGGGTGATTCGTGCCAACCTCCCTTTAGGCAGAATGCAATGTGTTCTTGGAAATGTTAGTGTAACATGATTCAAGTTTCAAACTGTATTTGTCATTTAGAAACTGGAAAGGACTTGCTTTTTAAGTTCTTGAACATAGTAAAAAGATATCCTAAAAAACAGATTGAGAAAGGCAAATTTGCTTGGGATGTTAACGAATTTCATGTCTATGCAGTGCTTATTAAAATAGGAATCAAGGTCTTCTACTATGTAGGTGTTTTTGAATTTTAACTTTAATAAGATAAGAGTTATGCATAGCAGAAACAGACTTTAGTAACTGCCACTGTTCAACCAGTTGTTGCTGCTTAAACGTAAACTGACAACTTTTGGCAATGCATATTAAAGGTAGCAGTGGTGCTGAAATCTTGAATAATTTGGGTATTGAATTTCATTTTCTTAAGTTGAAGCTATAGACAATGAATACGTATATGCCATTACTGTTATACTGCCATTAATCATTTTTTTTTTGTTTTGCTATGATGAATCTCGTTAATATTTTTGTTGTTCGATGGAATTAAGACAAAATCTGATTAATTTTGTTAGATTGAATAACAAAGCCAGATGAACAAATCAGAGTATTACAAATCAGTTTCTTCATTTTTTGATGTTGTGCAGCTTTCAATTTCATGTCGTGCAGCGTGCTCTTAATTCGATCCCCCGTTCAGCCTGCTTTGAATTGTGAATTCTTTGCTGGTGGTACTAATTCTCTCCTTGGTCTTCATATGATAATCATTCAATTTTCTTCTTATTTGTGTTCCTTATGAGGTTTTGTAATTTAAACAGAATGATAATCATTCAATTCTCTTTTATCAAGATCCTTTATGAGGTCTGTGTAGTATTCTATAATGTTTTTTTTATTATAGCAGCCCATATTCAATTCAACACCATTTTTAGTTATCTGAAACTGTAAATTGATATGGCGATCTTCCCAATTGTGTTGGTTTTCTTTGTGTTGTCTTTTATCATTGCATTTAATGCATTTCTTTTCTTCTTCTGTCACACATATTGATGCAAATGTGCGGAGATAAATTATTAACCACAGATCGCTCAGGCACCCTAACATTGTTCAATTCAATTTTGTTTTTTAACAGAGTATTTTATTTTATACCAAATGAGTTTGGACTTCGTATTTGAAGGATTGAGATCATTTATTAAAAAAAAAAATTAGTATGATGTAGAATTGTCTAACTTAGTCTAGACCTTTTTTTTTTGTATTATTGAGTCAAATTTAATAAAGTATTCATGTAAAATTAACACTATTTGTCATCTTTAAGAATTGAAATTTTCTACTACATAAATTAAATTAACTCAACTTATGCAAACTCAGGGTATAATAACGACCTAAAATTAAAATATTTCAAACCATTTTGAATCTACATTTACGTTTATATATTTCACTATGTTACACCATCTCAATACAATATTATTTCTTATACTTTGTATAGGTATACATTCGGTCGTACAATATGCATCATTCACCATTCCAGAGACGTCTTCGACGTACGTGTAATGTTATATTGACATATATACACATACACATTTATATATAAATTTTTATTCATTATAAATCATAAATTAACATTTTCATAAACAATATTATTAGAATCATTTTGATTAACTGCTATTCGAAGACTTGCCCGCATGCCGGTACCAGTACAAGATAATTCAGGAGCTGGTTCTTCTACAACCCACCCGGTGGGTCTTTCAATGGAAGTTGTTGTACATCGTTCAAACGACTTTCAAGGTATATGCAGTCTTCATACCATATCAGTAAATTTGTACCAAACACAATTAAGCATAATTGTTCTGTTACATGTGAGTATCAATACAAAGTAATTCAATTATCATGACTGTAACAACGCATACACTTTTGCTATAAATTAAAGTCAAACTTATATGGTATCGAATTAATTTTAATGAAACTACTAACAACTTTATTGGTGTAAAGCATTACGTTCACATTATAGTATATCAAATAATTCACTTTTTCTACAGTGTTACCTGCAACAACACGAAGAAGAGGATATTATTGTATTGATAGAAATTTTCAAGAGGGTATTGATTCTCTAAGATATGTTCTTCGGGATCCTACATTTTGTAACAAATGTTCAGCCAAGCGTTTCCACCACGAGAATGACAGTATATGTTGCATGAATGGTCGGATTGCCCTACCGGTGCACTCTCCTTCCCAAGCTATGTTACAATTATTTGAAGATCCAACTGTGGATGGAACTCACTTTAGGCATAACATTCGTGCTTATAATCATGTCTTCTCTTTTACCTCAATGGGTGTGAATGTGGATGAAAGCTTGGTGGCAGGTAGTCGAGGGATATATACATTTTGAGCTCAGGGATCAATATATCATCAAATTGGTTCTCTTCTACCATCTGAAGACGAACGACCGAGATATCTGCAGACATATATATACGACACAGAGCATGAATTAGAGAACCGATTAGCTGAAAATAATACCTTAAAGGTTACAGTATTGGAGAGAATAACTACAATACTCAATGACGTAAATCCATTTGTGCATCAATTTCAACAATTATCTACAAGGTCGGATATACATCAGTGTCGTTTAATTATAAGAGAACAACCACGTCATATGCATCAATACGCAGTACCCACTGCTCCACAGGTAGCTGCAATTATAGTTGGAGGAGATGATATGACTGAGATTCGCAGTCGTGATTTTATTGTTCAAAGACAATCTGGTGATCTAATAAATGTACAAGATACGAGCGGCTATTATGATCCCCTTCAATATCCAATACTACTTCCTCACGGACTTTATGGTTGGACGTTTGATGAAGAACGCAGATCAACATGTATTGTAACATGTCGTGACTATTATGCTTTTATGCTACAGGCATAGTCTTTCTCCATACTCTTTTAATTATATTTATTACCTAATTAGTAACTTATTTATTATCATTTTTCTACTGTAATTTAATACGTCAGTTCGTTCTTACAGATTAGAGAACATATTTCAAAATCTCTACTTCTCCGTGGTGGGCGACTTCTGCAACAATATGTGGTCGATCAGTATGTTAAAATTGAATCACATAAACTTCGTTGGGTTCGTAATAATCAAAACACTATTAGAGTTGATGCTTACCAAGGCCTTCAATACTCTTTTACTGCAGGAAATCATGACACAGGTGACTACTTAAATTTATGTATTTTTTTTTTCACTTTATAGTGAATGATACACTAACAGGAAATTACTACATGTACAATGGTTGATGCAACAAAGGCACGGTTGGACGGAGAACAATACTACCATCATCCTTTGTTGGATCCAACCGTGATATGTTTGAAAGATATTCAGATGCAATGGCTTTGGTACGTGCTTTTGGAAAACCAGATATCTTCATCACAATGACATGCAATCCTTCGTGGGAAGAAATTACTAATGAACTACTACAATTTCAGGTAACCATTTTCATTCACTAAATTCAATATCTCATCATTTTCATGGCGTGCTATTTTTTGAGTTTTTTTAAAATAGTCTTGCTGCATCAACTACTAGGTTCCACATGATCGTCCTGATTTACTATCTCGCATTTTTCATGCTTGATTTGAGGAGTTTAAAACTGATATAATTAATCGAGAAGTTTTGGGAAAAGTGATCGCATACACCTACGTTATTGAGTTCCAGAAAAGAGGACTCCCACATGCGCACATGTTAATAATCCTTCATGATGATGCAAAACCCTCTACGCCTGATGACTATGATTCTTTGGTTCGTGCTGAAATTCCTGATCAACATCAAGAGCCCTCACTACGTGCTAAAGTACTTAAGCATATGATCCATGTCCCATGTGATCATTCATGAACGGCACTGTGCAAAAAAAATGGAGAATGTAAGAAAGGTTTTCCAAAAGCTTTTTTGGAGTTCACTATGGAAGGGAGTGATTCTTATCCACTATATCGACGGAGTAATCAAGGATCCATATCACATCCACACCGTTCAGGAGTAAATGTGGATAATAGATGGGTTGTTCCGTATAATTCATGGTTACTTTTAAAGTACGACTGTCACATCAATGTGGAGATTTGTGCAAGCATAAAAAGTGTAAAGTATTTATATAAATACATTCACAAAGGTATTGATCGAGTTGCGGTGAAAGTGAGGGTATCATCTTTGGATGATGAAATACAACAGTACATCGTTGCGCGTTGGGTTTGTGCACCAGAAGCAGTTTAGAGAATTCTTACACTCCCTATGACAAGAATGTATCTGAATGTGTATCGTTTACAAATTCATTTGCCAAACATGCATCAGGTGCGCTTTCGAGATAACCAATCAATTGCCCAGGTATTAGCAGATTCTCGAAACGCGAAGACTATGCTTACAAAAAATTTTACGTGCAACACGATCGATGTTGAAGCAAGACAATATTTATATCGAGAATTTCCTGAACATTATGTTTGGTCTAAAAGAAGTCTTGCTTGGGAAAGAAGAAGGAATCGACTTAAAGTCATTGGAAGAATTTACACAGTGACCCCTAATGATAAGGAAAAGTTTTATTTAAGACTGCTGCTTAATCATGTCAGAGGACCGACATCTTTTGAAAATCTACGAACGCATGACGATGTCACGTATGATTCATTTCAAAAAGTTGCTGAGAGTAGGGGTTTATTAGAGCAGGACAACAGCATTCGACATTTCGTACACCGAGCGTTCTTAGGAGACTTTTTGTCACTATTTTAGTCTTTAATGAACCAACCGGCGTGCGTGACCTGTGGAATGAATTTTATTCACCCATGGTTGAAGATTATCATCCTTCTAATGCAGATGCAACACAAATAGAGAGGCGTCTGTTGCGCGACCTTAATCTACAACTTCAACAGCATGGAAAGACGGTTCGTGATTTTGACTTACCTTCCATTGTCTATAATTTCGACAGCGAAAGTTATAATCCGCGTATTATAAAAGATGAGTTGTTAATTCATGTACCACAAGCTGATTTAGATTCAGTTCAAATGCTAAACCCAGATCAAAAGAATGCATTTGATACAATTATGTCAACTGTTGATCGTAGAGAAAGTGGTGTGTACTTTGTTGACGAACCCGGTGGCACTGGAAAGACGTACCTATACCGGGCAATTTTAGCAGTGTTACGTGATAGGGGCGAAATTGATTTGGCTTCAGCATATTCAGGGATAGCAGCAACGATTTTGCCTGGTGGTCATACAACCCATTCTAGATTCAAGCTCCCAATAAATCCTACCTCTTCTGCTACATGTTCGATTACTCAACAGTCTTCTCACACTGAGTTACTACGTCGGGCTACAACAATCATATGGGATGAGGCGCCTATGGCTCATAGATTTCTTTTTGAATCTTTAGATCAAACTTTGAAGGACATTTATGACAGTAGTGATCCATTCGGTGGTAAAGTCATGATATTGGGTGGGGATTTTCGACAGGTGCTTCCTGTCGTACAAAGGGCAAATAAGGCGCAATTGATTGATGCATGCTTCGTTAAATCCGCTCTCTGGAGGCATGTTACAGTTCTTAAATTAAAACAGAACATGAGGTCTCGATTTGATAACAACTTTTCAGAGTTTCTATTACGCGTTGGTGATGGAAGAGAAACACTCACGTTTGAAGATTTCATACAACTGCCGCATGATATGACAATACGTTGGGAAAGTGAAGAATCAATTGATGCATTTATTGATGTCATCTTTCCAGATTTGCAAAATGTATCACAAGATCCGTCATGGTACGAAGATAGAGCTATATTGGTGCTAACTAATACTGATGTTGATCAGTTAAATGACAAGATTATACGACGTTTTTCGGGGTCTGGACATACATTCTATTCATACAACAAGGTCGATAGTGAAAATGGAGATTTATATCAAAATGAGTATGTCAACTCAATTGCACCAAAAGGAATGCCTCCACATTGTCTAACTCTTAAAAAAGGTGCCCCGATAATGCTTCTTCGAAATCTCGACCCAAACGTTGGACTTTGTAATGGAACAAGACTATTATGTTTGGATTTTATGCGGAACTTAATTTATGCGGAAGTTCTTGGTGGGCAATTTAAAGGAACAAAAGCATTTATTCCAAGGATATTAATGAAGCCGACAGAAGATGTTCGCTTGCCTTTCCAGATGACACGTAAACAATTTCCAGTGCGTCTTAGTTTTGCAATGACTATAAATAAGGCGCAAGGTCAAACATTGCCTAACGTTGGCATATATTTGTCTGATCATGTATTCAGTCATGGTCAATTATATGTTGCTTTATCACGCGGTACAGCTCAGTCGACAACAAAGGTCTTGGTTAAAAAGGGAGAACTCGAAGGACTTACTGGTATACATACTCGAAATGTGGCATACAAAATTTTTTTGTTACTTTGATCATTTGACTCTTACCATGTTTATGTTAATGGCGTAGTTGTGCATCTTAATTTCTTTGTTTTGTATTTTATATTTTGAGTAAATTGTTTTCATATATAGTTCATGTTATTCTAACTCAATATATATACTTATTTCATATGTTTAGTACCGCTTTTCAATCAACTTTCTTTTATAGGTAAACATTCTTTATATGTAAACATTCTTTTAGTAACACTACTTTCTTTTCAATCAACTTTCAGAGATGTTTTGAACGCAATGATCTATTTTCATGACATGTATATATATGTCATGAAAATATATACATCTATATACTTAACTAATAAATTATACAGCAAATTTTTGTAATCCACTAAAGTGTATTTCCCTAATGGTTATACTAGACTCCGGCACGCGCTACGCGCGTGCGCGTTGTCGTCGTTGGTCGTGCATGTTACGAGGACATGATCGACCCGACTCCTAGGTTAATACAAGAACATTACAAGCAAAATAGTAATTATATAAATTTTAATAATGTAAAACTAAGATTAATTTGAATAAGATAATGGAATAATAAAATTTAAAAATTCGATAATATTCTTTACAAACTGCTGAGCGACCGGGAGCCCTTTTTTATAGTGTTATATGATCCCGGTCACTCGAGCAATTTGTAAAGAATATTATCGAATTTTTAAATTTTATTATTCCATTATATTATTCAAATTAATCTTAGTTTTACATTATTAAAATTTATATAATGACTATTTTGCTTGTAATGTTCTTGTATTAACCTAGGAGTCGGGTCGATCATGTCCTCGTAACACCTCATGCACGACCAACGACGACAACGCGCACGCGCGTAGCGCGTGCCAGAGTCTAGTATAATTAAATAGTTATTTATATTTTTTGTATAGCTAAACAATTACTTATAATTTAGAAATGTAACTTTTTTTTGTTAAACTTATCATATTTAACCACTTATGTTTGATAAAAATGATTATTAAAATAACGATTTTATCATTCTATTTTATCTTGTTCCCTATGTTGATGTCCCAAATATGTTTTCGAACTCAATTGCACAAATCTGGGTTCAAATCGAACAAAAAAAATGCGAATATGAGTTTAGTTCGAACCTAGATATGCAAATCTGGGTTCATATTTGTTGATATGGGTTCGAGTTGAACCAAAATTCACATATTTGGGTTTAGTTCAAACCTAGATCAACAAAATTGGGTTTGAAATGAACCCAGATAAGTGAATCTTGGCTTGAAATCAGATTTCGGGTTCGAATCGAGGAACAATATTATTAGACCCTCTGTTCCTTAAAATTGGTGGGGAGATTAGGATCAATATTATTATACCCTTTAGGATGGAACTCATGTAGTTCAATCATTCGAGTTTTGATTTTCTTGTTAAAGATACATGAGATGTTACCCTAAACAGAATCACCCTTATTGTCCAAAACTTTCCTGCCAAAGCCACCATTTGGAAAGGAAAAAAAAAAAAATACTTTTCAGAATATTTTTTTAAAAAAATTCAAGAAAAATTGTTGAAGCCCAAAGTAGTATTACGCTCTCCCCAAAATTTTTTATTATCTCCCTGGATTTTTTTTCTTCAGAAAGAGCTTTCTGAAATTCGTGATCAGGAAGAGAAACTTTGGGCTACAAAATTCTGGACCCGCATTTTCTCAATAAATGTGGCATCATATTGGAAGTTCTCTGGTTAGTGCCATCAGTGATATGTTCAAGAAAGGGAGTATTCCTAATAGTTGGAATGAATTTCTTTCCTGCCTTATTTCGAAGTGCAGTAATCTTGAGCCAGTCGCCCAGTTCAAACCTACCATCCTTTAAGAAGTGGTTATAATGATTCTGATTAATAGAAAGAGATATTGTTTTTTTGAAGGATCTCATCTTTCTTTCCAAGCTAGTTTTATTTTGGGTATATGAGGGGTTCTGATAATATTCTTCTTCTTAGAGACGTTTTCCAATCTTCTAAAAAAAATAAGGGCAAATTGATTGCATGATTCTAAAAATTGACTTTGGGAAGACTTATGACATGCTCGAATGATATTTTATTATGACTCTTCTTTTCTTTCAAAATTCCTGATAGAACCATCAAACTCATCATGAGGTGCCTATCTATGGTGGAAAGTTTGAAAAATTCTACCCTTCTAGGAGATTAGACAAAGAGACCCTCTTTCCCTTCACTCACCTCTTCTTTGTCGATGACCTCATTCTCGTGAGAGAGAGTTTAAAGGAGAATTGCACATGTATTAACGCGATGTATAGAATTTCTGAAACATTTTGGGTCAAAAAGTAAAACGAAATAAGTCAATCATTTCTTTTTCAAAAAAATGTTACTCAAGAGGATAAAAATGCCTTTTCAACCCTAATTTTAAACATGTCTGAGAATTTTGGCACGTACCTTGGTTTTCTTTTAAACCTGACAAACTCGAAAGTTAGTTCATTTAACTTTATCATTGATAAAGTCAGGAACAAACTTTCGGTTTGGAGATCCAACCTTTTAACCATGGTTCTTATCCTCGGTGACATTACCATGGATTGTAAGGATAGACAAATTTGGACTTTCTCAAATTCGTGGCACTACGCTAATGCGACTGCTTATTCTTTGTTGGTTGGTTACTTGTTGAAGGATCAAACTCGGGTCTCCTGGGAATGGGTTTGGAAGATACTTACTATCTCGAAAATTCAATATTTTATTTGGTTTTGCCTAAAATATATACTAACCACTTGCACATTAAGCATGCGTCATATTACTGTGGAGGGCATCAACTATAATCTACGAAGGTGTGAACCAACTTAAAAGGTTTGGAGTTATTTCAATAGCCCGACTAAAGTGGTTTCATCTTGTGCTGGATTCGTGGATTAGAACTGGTTGCCACACCATCGATTGCCAATTACAAAGAAGGGTATGGTCAAATCTCTCTCCTTATGCTTTATGAGACCTTTGTAAAAACCAAATTCCTCTCATATTTTTAATGAAAAATCTTTATCTATCTAGCACTCTTTTTTATTTGACCTGATCTCAGACTAAATTTTTTCATCTTATTCTACTAATGATTTCACTTCTGTTGATGTTACATGAATTCCTCTGAGGTACGTTGGACCAAACTTACTACTGATGGAGCTGTTTAAGGAAAATTCAGGCAAAGTAGGAACTAAGGAGTTATCTGAGATGATATGGGACAACACAACGGGTTTCAGGTTTCACTTTCGTTTGATATGTTGCCAAATATTGGGTCATTCATGACAGACTAATCTTATCAAAGCAGTTGGGGTTCCAAGTGGTTCACTTGAAAATTGATGCTCATCTCTGATAATAACAGAGCAAACCTACAACTAATGCCTAGTGAATTGCAAGAAAATCATGTTCTAATTCCAAAGAATGAAGTGCAAGCACATCTATCAGGAAATTAATGGAATTAGTTGCAGACACTTGGTTGGAATAAGAAACTAGATCTTGATTGCTAAAAAATATTCCAAGTATGATCACTACTAGAATTGCTAAAGTTAGTTCTTAGTAAATTTTGTGGACTTGGGTGTGTTTCTTTCAACGTTGCTCTGTGTTGGTTTCTTCCTTATTTATCAAAAGAAGGAAAAACAGATCCTGCCTTTTCAGATATGGTAAACTATGCATAATCTTAGATGAACAGCGTTAGGTAACATTTTTTAGTAGTACAATTTAAATAAAACCACTAGAGATGCTGTGATAATACTTAGACCCTATTTAACTATCTCACAATCCTAATTAATTAACCTTCAACCCGTTTAGAAAGTAGAACAGCAGATTAGAGCTACTCTCTCTCCCTCTCTGTGGTAGTGGTTTCCGTTCTCTTCTTCTCCAATAGAACTAGAACATGTTCATGTTCCCCATTTATTTGAACAGAGCCAAACCAAATCTTGACTACCGTGCTTTATTGCTGCCAAGTAACCAAACTCACTACCTACCTACCTAGAGCGACAAAACAAATTAAAGTTAGAATGAATCACTCACTCAGGCATCATACATATATATTATTAGAAGCTTGTTGTCTCTCTTGAATTGATCCTAGAAAAAACTTACAAATAAATGAAGGTTCCTCCTCCCTTCAGCACAAGCATTTAGCCTCTATCTCCTCCAGTGTGAGTCCCTTGGTCTCTGGCACTACCAACAATATGAAGACCAGAGATGCAATTGCAATCACACCAAATCCGTAGAACAATATTCCAGCTCCCAGCAGAGCCTGTGCATTTTGAACATTGATCGTACTCAGTTGCATTGTCACTTCATTCTTCTAATACAAAACAATATTCAATTACAGAAATGATTCAGACTGAGAAACCTAACATACCTTTAAAGGGGAGAATGCAAAAGTCACCAAAGCATTTGCACCAAAGTTCACAAGCACAGCTATGCTGAGTCCCCTCCCTCTTAATCGCAGAGGGAAAATCTCTGAAATCATCAGCCATCCGATGGGTCCAAACGATAACTGCAAATATGTAGAGCAGTCACATTTACCTCCCTCTCGGAATATGTACTGCTACACAGATTCATTAACGTGGAACAAATAATAAGATCATTCATTTGTTACCTGATAACACCCAACATACAACAGCAATCCAACCACCGCAACAACTGGTATATTGTCCAAGAAAAGGTAGTATGATCCAAGAAAGAAGAGTGATATAACCTGTTCCTCCACAAATACAATATCCCAATAAGCAATGGATAATAAATAAATAAGACAATTTCAATGGAATACCCCGTATGACTTTTTTTATTAGTTCCACCTTCATCTTATAACTAAATTTGATTCATTATTTTTATCTCATTGGTCTTTATTTCTTTTTTCAGCAGATCTATTCATATTCATGGCTAGCCTATTCTTTTTTTTAATACCTACACACTTTTCAAAATTCTGCCTATTTTCACATCTAGCATTTACATATAAAACACATAGGACTATCAAGAGTCAATTTATTATTATTTGAATATTTCGATTCAAAAAAAGAAGCAATTAGAAACTTCAAAAACAAGAATTGGGTTGCGCGATACATATGAAAGAGTATACAATAATGACGTATTTGACGAATCAAATACCATGGTCTAATAAAGAACCATTATGATTAGTTGATAATTTTATAAAAGATTCTTGTGAAAGCTTCATTAACTCCGAATTTCTGTCGTGTAGACCTTGTTGTTGTGAGAATTCTTAATTCATGCTAAGCCCCTCGATGCAGTTAAAAGGAAAAGGTGTGGACTGAAAGAGAATTGAAACTTACAATTCCAGAAACACCCCCAAGTAACAGCGGTCTCCTTCCAACTCTATCGACCACAAGAACAGCTACTCCAGTCATGATCAGCTAAAACAACAAAATGGCACGTTAATGTTTCTTGAAAAAGAAAAATTACTAGTCTAGTTGGTGCTTCACAAATCAGAGAAAGATTCCTCGCGTGTTTATTAGGATTAGATCTATCAAATACATAGTCCAATCCAATCTATATTTTTATTACTTCGTAGAAAAAGTATAACAAATTGTTTCCTAAAGAACTTCTGGCAAGTCATAGGCTAAACTATTTCACCTTGATGGAGATACTACAAAGCTTCACAGAAGTATAATCACATCAATTTGATAAATCTTATGCTGACAGTACCTTTAGTAGTCCCAGAAGAATAGAGACTCTTGTTGCATCAGATGCAGAGGAAAACCCTGCACTCTATCAAATAATTCCAGTTACAAAGTAAAATTATATTCTTCCTCTAAAAAGTAAAAGTAATAGCATAGTGTATCAGCACCCACTTAGTCCAGTCTGATGTATCATGTAAGTACCTTATAAGGTTTTAAGATTTTCAAGCTATAATTTTTAGTTTCAGTTCATTATGCCTTTTCAATAAGCAGGTGAGCATCATTTCCACTTTTTGACTTTACTGAAGTTAAAAGCCTTTATTTTCCGCATGCTATTATGTGCCTGATGTGAATAGCAATTTGGGAGCCTGTAAATTGTGGGGTCAATAATTCCTAAATATAACCTTTTCAAGCAACATGAAAATTTGTAAGGTTCGATCTGCTTTAATGAAAATGTCATGGGTGGTAATACCTGAAAGATAGATGCTGCATAATACAGTACACTTGGTTGTCCTGTGATCTGCCATTATGTCAACATGTTAGTAAAATAAATTATATTTCTTTCCTACACAAGCACAAATGTAAGATATAAGCATCAATCATGCAAAAAAAGAAACACCTGTTGAAACAACACCAGTCCTCCTCCAATAGTAAGAGCTTTCAGGCATTTCCCTTTGAAGATCTCACTGAATGATGCTTCCTTTTCATCTCCAAGATAAGAGAACTCGTTGAGCATCTCATTGACCTCTTCGGGAGCAGAATCACCAAAAGCTGGACCTCTCAGCTGGCACAAACAGTAGATGGCTCTTTCCTTCAAATCTTGCATATTGCCTTTTCCTTGTATTGCGCGCAACAACAACCATCTAGGTGATGATGGTAACCACCACACTCCAATTCCCATAATAACTGCCAATGGCAAGCTAGCTCCATACATGTAACGCCATCCACCCACTATGTCAATGAGAAGACTCCCAATCCCATATCCTGCCTTTATATGATTTAAACTATTTCACCATATAATCACAAAGTATCTCACTTCACGTTCCTGCCAAGACCAACTGAAACTTCTAGAATAAAGGAAAAATTTATGAACTTACCACCATCCCCAGCACAATAAAAAACTCTTTCAAGGAAATTAGTTGACCCCGTATCGGACTAGGAGCTGTCTCAGCAATGTACATAGGTGCAGCATGCATCGCCTAAAAGAAAAATAGGGAAGTTTAGGATGATTGGATATCCTAATTAGAAGGAAAGAATTCCACTCAATCTCTTCCTTCAAGTATAATCCATTGGTGGCTAATATCTAGCTATATAAGCATGAGGATATGCTGCTTGTTGTGATTCTTGGCTAGAATGAGTCCATGATTATTATCTCTTATGACATAGCCCAAGTTCAGAGTTGAGATAAAAGAAACAATCTAGGTGCTGACATAAATATATGAAGAAAATAATAGGAAACAAGAAAAGCAAGATGATCGACAGGTTAAAAGAACAATCATTCCCAATTTCATTCAATAAATCAGTCACAAAAAGCTCCAACTAATATGTAAATGTAAAGAAAGTCTCACCAGTCCAATTCCTATTCCAAAAATAAATCGGCCAACCACCATAACAGCCAAGTCTGGTGCTACTGCTGTAGTGAGAGCCCCAACCAAATATAAAACTGCAGACAGAATCAACTCCCTCCTTCTTCCTTCAAATATATCAAGAAGTTACAATAAGAATGATATGCAGATGCCAATTCAGATGCAATGAAGGAAAGACTGACCTAGAAAGTCAGCAATCTTAAAGGCCAAGACCGAGCCAATCAAGGCCCCGTATAAGGAACCACTGGTCTGCAAAGTAATACCAGACACAAGCTCTAAATTAGAAGCCATGTTGAGAAAGAAGGAATTGGTGATAGACGAGTATGCAGTAAAGAGTTTCTAGTAGAAGGAAGGACAGAGAGTCAATAGACTACAAGAAAGAATCAGAAACTCACAATGAGGCCAATCTCTACGGAGGTTAAGTCATACCACGAAATTCCACTCAAGGAAGCTGACTGAAGAAGAAAACAAGCTTATTAAGGAATCAGGGAGGTGGTTTCAGCAGAAAATGTGTAGTATCTCCATGTTAGTAAGAATTAAGGTTACTTATGAAAAAGTATGGGCGGGGATCTGAAAAATGTAACAAGCACATTATTTATGGTGTGGCGGTCAAATTTTTTCTAAGTGCATATAGATAATAAGTTATAAATGATTCAATCAAAATGTGAATGTGCACTGACTAAATCATCACACACACATGACTTGGTTAGATTAGAGTGCATTATACATAGATTATATCTGAGCTGACAGAGTACCTCAACAGAAATGGTAGCGCAAGAGGTAGCCCCAATGTCATAGCCATACAGCAGTCCTCCTAGCGCAGGGAAGAAAAACCTGAAAGATGAATCATAAGGTAACGAATGTATGTAAGGAAATAGTCATTTTTTTTTGTCGCAGGGCAGAATGAATCAAGTGGCCGACCACTCTTTGAAAGAGGGAGAGAAATGTAGATTAATGTCTCAAGGCATGATTTATAGAGAAAGAGTGAGTACATACGGGAGAATTGCAGCAGCAACAGAATATTGTTGTGGAATCACAGAGTTGCCATTGATAAGAGGCTCCCTTGCACTATCTATCTCTTCCGAAGACTTGCCAACCTGCACACAATTAACCAATTACTCGCCAGTACAGTACAGTAGGCGGTCGGCACAAAAATGGAGATACCATGATGGATCATTGAGCCAGACAGGTTTCAATTTGAAAACAAAATTAGAGGAAGCGGGCGGTAAATAGAGGAGTCTGGAGCTATTATTCTACAAAGTTGAGCTTCAACGGAGACAGGGTCGATAGCGGTATGGCTCAGTCAATCGGTAACCGATACAGCCAAAACCAGAAGAAGGAGAAGAAGAGGATGAATTACTAACCCTTGAAGAGGGCTGTTCAGGATCCAGTTCCATGGCAGTACTAGCAGGAATGAGAGAACAGTGTTGGCGTCGATCAAAGAAGAAGAAGGAAGATAAGTTGGATAAATGAGAAGTGAGCGAGAGGATGTTTTGGTTTTGCTGGAGCAGACACGAATAGTCGTTCCGTACGGTGGAGATGAGATGAGATGAGAGAGTTAGATGATATGTAATTGGGAAGAAGTACGAATGTGGGTTGGACCAAAGGAAGAAGACGAACAGACATTCAGCAGCAGCTTCACGTCAGATGGAGAGAGGAGTTAGTTGGCTTTTTATTTTTAATATTTTTATTTTGATCCTTCTATTTTTTCTCTTTTACAAATTTGGCATTATCCAATTCCTAAGAAGAAAGAATGTCGATTTCATTAATAGCCGCCAGACGGGAACTGGAATAGAAGGATCCACGTCGATTGAAACCCACCAGAAGAACCATCCCACGCAACAAATTCATATTAGCACAAACCACTGGAATAGAAGGATCCACGTCGATTGAAACCCACCAGAAGAACCATCCCACGCAACAAATTCATATTAGCACAAACTACATTCTTCTGCACGTTTCTTTTTCGACAAGTCCTATTTTTGCCCGATACTTGTCTGTATCGTATTGTCACAGCAACAGCAGAGCAGACAGTCAAGGTAACGAAATACCTCTATCCACTAATCTCTCTGTCACGTCTCATTCTATTGTTAAAATAATAATAACACACCATCACTTCAAGGTTAAAAAAAAAAATATAACACTTAATAATAATCCATCCAATAGCCAATAGAGGTGACCATAAATTGGCTTGACACCAAACCGATTTAAGAACCGTACCTTACCTAAAATATGAAAAGATATGGTTCGACTTATTCATTCGAACCGGTTCACTTTTTTGACAATTTATCATACCATTCGCGAGTCAGTTCGAATATCGATTTTTAACCGATTTGGTCGTACATTTTCTTCAAATTTTTAAAAAAATAAAAAAAAAATATAAGTTTAGGTCCCCATGGTTGGTCAACATGGTCTTGGTTTATACCCAGACCAGTTTCCCCTGGTTGGGTGACCTGGTCTGGGTTCGGACCCTGGCTAGAGGACCCCGTTGTGGCTCGAATTGGGACTTATTTGAAACATTAGTGTAAGTTTGTAGGATTTAATTATAACATTTAGAAAAATATTTGGTTAATTATGCAAATATGAAAAATATTTAACGGAATTTTTTAACAAAAAAATAACGAAGGTACTAATTACCATCATTTTCAAACATATCGAACCATTAACCATAAGAAAAAACAAGTTGGACGAAAAACCATTTTGTGCAAACATGTTGGACCATTTTCAGAATTTTCCCAAATTAAAATGACAAAAAAATAGAATAGATATAAATAATTAATAATATATATATATATATATATTAAAAAAAATGGTTCATAAAACGATACAGTTTACCACTTTTGAATTGTTTTTTTATAGTTTGGTTGAACCTCTTCATTTTCATTCAAAATACCATACTATTTTTAAATTGGGTCGACCAAATCGGTTCAAAAGAGATACAATTTATATGTGGTATGGTTTAATTCGGTCGAACTGGTATTTGGTCGAATCAGTTCTGTATAATTTAATTCGGCCGAAATGGTATTTTTGCATAGCCCTACCATCCAATTGTATCAGATACGCATCAATCAATGTTCAAAGCACCCGATGTTACTGCCACATTCATTCATTTTCAGTTTGTCTTAACCTGCATGAATCAAATAGGATTGTT
Source organism: Chamaenerion angustifolium (assembly GCA_946814005.1). Lineage (NCBI taxonomy): Eukaryota > Viridiplantae > Streptophyta > Magnoliopsida > Myrtales > Onagraceae > Chamaenerion > Chamaenerion angustifolium. The sequence goes on from OX328272.1 coordinate 23,707,072, forward strand.
TAATGTTTATCCAGCTATAACGCCTCAATTCTGATTTCAGGATATGAATAAAGTAAATAAAACTGAATATTGATATCAAAATTAAGCGTAACAATCTAAAATGACCAAGAAAACCGTAGTAGATAGATTGAAATATGCATATACAAAATGATTCATAGTAAAAATGGAGGGACAACAAGACTGATAAGTGTCCTTCTTTCTTGAGCTCTTACCACAAAAACCATCTTTATGTCGCTCTTTACCTTGCCCTCTGAAGCCACTGAAATCAAATGAAACAAGAGAAGAAGAAAGTGACAGTCCAATACAAACTAACCCCGATAACAGTGTTTTTTTCCGGGCCAAAGTCCAAGTAATCTCAGGGCATTTTGAGTTGGGCAGAGATTAGACTATGGTTGATCATGGGAGGACCGGGTCGATCCTGAAGGCAAGACCGATACCAAAATTTTGGTCTTGCCTTCTGGAGTACTGAGACCGACCTCAGCCCAAAAAATCCGCCTGAGTCGGTCTTTCTTGACATGGTCTGGTCTCGGTCCAGGACGGAATCTTCCCCCCCCCCCCCAAAAAAAAAAAAAACTAAATTTCATCGTCGTTGTATCATCAGTTATGAACAAGACAAAGATTGACATACCACCTCATATAACATCATCGTTGTACATGCCTCATACCAAAACCTATGAAGTTCTTCTCGCGTAAAGCACAGTGGCTGAACCTAATACATTCTCATTTTGAATATCTTATGCTGGTATTGTAGCTCGTTCGATTTGTCCTGCGAGTTGGAGGAAATTGAATCGGAGTCCATTTTGAGCTCGCTTCCGTCCTACAGCACCTCGCCACAGGTCTCAGGGATTTTCAATTGGATTTTCTTAGGTCTACAACACCTAACTGCTGTGTTTTTTATTTTTAGGCTTAGCATAGTAACTTCAGTCCGTGCCGGTTCTAAATGGGCTTTTGGGAAAAACCCCGAGACCGAGCCTGACATTGAAGAAAAAAACATGCCCGCTTAGTCTCGGTCCTAGCTGGACCGGTCTCAGACCGGTCTTGTCGGGAATTTGGTTCAACAGTCTTTTTTTATCACCCCTAGTTTAGACCCATTTTTAGGACCACTTAGTTTAGGCCCGCACATTATTAGGCCACACTTTAAATTATGAGAGATTCTATTTGATAACGTTCGACTATTTTATATAAACCACTTTTGTTGAAAGACTATAATGACCCAATAACGTTTTACATATTTGTCCATACTAATTTTTAAGGAATAATTATCAAATCGACCACATATTTTCGTAATTACCAAACGACAGTCCAAAATTGTGAAAAAAATCATGTTTCTAGCAAGTTTTGAATACTAAACCTCTTACATATACTAGCTAAAAGTTTTACAACTATACTACTAATTCTAATTGTTTTTTATATGCTTCAAATATAAATACTGAAGCAACTCTCATATTATTGTATTAAATATCTCATGTTTATTTATTGATGTTCTTTAGTAATTAACCTATGTTCAATGTCATTTATTTAATTATAGTTTTATTTTAATTATGTATTTACTGTACTAATTTTTTGAAATAGTTGAAAAATAAGTATATTCAAAATTTAAGCAACAAATGACGTTGAACATAGGTTAATTACTACAGAGCATCAATAAATAAACATGAGATATTTAATACAATAATATGAGAGTTGCTTCAGTAGCTATATTTGAAGTATATAAAAAAAACAATTGAAATTAATAGTGTAATGGTAAAACTTTTAGCTAGTATGTATGAGGTTTATGGTTCAAAACTTGCTAGAAGCATGAATTTTTCACCATTTTGGACTATAGTTTGGTAACTACGAAAATATGGGATCGATTTGATAATTAGTTTCCTTAAAATTAGTAAGGGAAAATATGTAAAAATCTATTGGGGCATTATAATCTTTCAACAAAAGTGATCCTACATCAACCTACAATTACTATTTAAATTGTTGTGTTGGAAATTAATCAATTTTGGTGTGTTTGGTTTGGATTAAAATACATTATTTGATTAATTATGAAACCCTAATTTTATAATTTTGGGGCTAATTATTAAATTGAATACAATTAGGCATAATTAGTATTTCAAATGCTTAATATGTTGAAATTGGTTAATTTCAGTATGTATTGTTTGAAATTGACCAATTATTATTTATAGAAAATGAAGCATGGTTAGGAAAGCTTATCCAATCTATCAATTGGTTCACACAAGGAACTGATCACTCCTTCTTTGTTGTATGGTCAACCATACCTTATGTCACCACATCATGCCGCTACAGATACAGTAATCTTAAACTTCTGTGTGATTAATTGATATTATTATATTGTTAATTAGTATTTCTATGCATTTAATTTAATTTGAAATTAAATTATAGGTTAATGTTAGTGATAGTTGTAGTCGTAGAGATTATAAGTATTTTCAGACGGGTAACTATCGGGCAATAGATCCAATGAGCTGACATTGGGTCAATTTAGTTGGTTTGGATTGAATTTATATATATCCCATCTGAGAATCGATGCGGGATTACTGAATACTCATGCCGAGAGGTGATGTACAAGTTCTCTTGGGTTTACCGGTCAACGGTCTACCCGTGACAAATCACTACAACTTGCATGAAGAAAAGGTCAATGTGGTTGACTTATACCCACAACTAGTAAGAGTATCCCCGTCTCGTGAGGAGGGTGATATGATAACCAAGATCGATGTGAAGTTATCTTAGTTGGAGATGTTGTTTGAGAAAACACCCACTAACCTAAATTGGTTCTCTCCGACGGGAGAAGAAGTCGTGATGAGAGCCAGATGGTGTATTTTACAAATAGATTGGAACCCTTACATTACTCAGCGTATCCAGAACCTCTCAGTTGTTTGTATGGAATGAGATTGACTTTGCTTCCTCTGCTTGACAATCATCCATTTGAACAATGAAAAGTGGAGATGGAGGATTGTATGTATCACCAATTCAAGTTCCAACAACCTATCCCACCACCAATTAAAGTTCGTTAAGAATGAGATAGATTACATAAACTTCGGTGGGATAAGACACCGCGTGTATCGTGGATCACTAAGCATGGTTGATACATAGACATGTGGGAGAATAAGGTCGGGTTTTAGATACCGGACCCTGTTGGAGTACCCACCTCTCACTACATGACGTGGTATCATGGCATTATGGTGAAGATGATCCACAAGCCACAATCGTCCTCCATGGACCCAGAAGAACAAGAGTGATCAAACACCCGGTGCAATTTAAAGAACATGGAAACCAATCCATGTTACTGGTGAGACAACTTCTAATTGTTTAATTTGCTTAATTCATGTATTCTTAAATTTGTAATTATTAAACTTGTATTCTACAGGGTCGCACTATTAGCCATATGACCAAATTGACGAAAATATTGTTGAAGAGAGTAACTGGTCGGTCGAAGAAATATGCAGAGGAGTCGTTCTAGACTTGTCGTTACGACCACAAACTCATTGTTCAGTTTTATCATCTCATGACACAACTAGTAACGTCAAGTTCTGAGGATGATCAACCCAATATTCAATTTTATGTACTCGATCTTCAACTACAAGTAAATCAGTCTACTTAAGTAGAGGATGAGGTACATGAAGCACCGAGCCCCAACAAGATAAGGGGTCCAGATAGGGTTCGTGATCGAGATAGTGAGAGAGTTTTGAGATGGGGGTAGTTGGGTGTGGATGTATTAACTAGTAATGTATTCATGTTAACGTTGGATGATATTATTTGATCATGTATTTGATTTGTTATAGTTTATATGGGGAAAAAGTATGAAAAAATGTGATAATGTTTGACCAAATTGTTATCTAATATAACTTATTTTGGCCCTTTTGTTTTTGATTCATTATGTTTACTTTTGTTTGTTTTAAATGAAAATGTCACATTTACCGTCTATTTGTCTGTTAAGTCAGTCACATGTCAGTCAAATGCATCTTTCTTCTAAAATGTCTAATTTACCCGTAACTTCATCTTCTTCCTCCAACTTTAATTTTTTTCTCTCTACTGTGAAACTTTCTCTTCCTAAGTCTCCTTCTTGAGTATGCAATATACTAAATGTGAAATGAGACAAACAACCATGACACTAGAGAAGAATGAAGGAATGCAAAATTGAGAAGTAAATGAGGAAGTTTTTTTTTTTGGTCATGAATGAGGAAGAAGATGACAAGGGTATTGCTAGTATTTCACAATCCTTTTATTTTTTTTTCTTTTATTTTTTTGCTGATCACGTATCATGCATGTGACCACTTAACAGACGTTTTGGACAACACATGACGAACTTCATTTAAAACCAACAAGAGCAAACTTGTTTAATCTAAAACAAACAATGTCTATGAACTTATCACATTGGGCAAACATATTATATCCTTTTCATATTTTTCTATTTATATGGGGAAAGTAAGACCCCCATTCAAAAATAATAAACTATATTCAATTAATAATGAATGAAACTTTGTAGTTTTTATTTTTTTCATTTGCAAACAAAAAGTGTTGGGTCTGAAATTTCCAGGTGCTGCTGACTTGACAGTGAATTGAATGTCAAAGGATTGATGATCACGCGCTTTCGCCTGAGCTCCGATGAACCTGCAAGAAGGGGATGACAACAGAGGGGGTGACTCTGGGTCCCACTCTGATGCTTAAATGAGTATGCTGTGTGTATGAACTCAAAATGTGTTGAAAAGCATGAGTATTTATAGAGTGAGGAGATCAAACCGTTATAGGCAACTTAATATCTTGGTGAATATTGTGCCGGTAAAGATTAGGATAGCAGATATTACGGTTATAACGCAATATTGAAGTTACCTTATGTAATCTTTAAAGAATATGTACCTGATATACGCGGGATATCGTGGCCATACACTTGATGTCAGTTTGTGGGACCAAAGTTGAGATGTTGGACTCTCTTGGTGAGCGCTCCCATGGCGAGCAGTAGGAGACATTGGCCTTAGCCGATGGCAAACTGAGATAGAAATTTGGCGTCCACTTTAGTTTGGGTTTGGTACTGGACCGCTTTGTTAGTGCCAGATTACCCTTACTGTGGACCGACCCGATTCTGAATGATATGAGTTTTACCCCCTGCAAAGTTATTGGGACTCCGAGGCATTTCCCTTATTGGGCCATCACTATCAATACCCAACATTTGCCCCTGAAGCTTGAGTGAAGTTTCTTCGGTCAAGCTTGATTCTGTGGTAGGATTTGGACTGAATCTTTTCTGTCCTTATCTGTTATTTGTGCCTTTTTGATGGTTCGTATCCTTTGACGAGCAGTTTTTTGGTCGCTTAGAGTTTACGGAATGTTTGATCCTTGACCCTTTTAGGCGAACGCTCTGGTTTGTCGGGGTTTATGGATGCTCATTCATTACTCCTTAGGCGAGCACTACTGTCAAGAGAGAGGCTTAGTGTAGCTTTTGGCGAGCACCTTTTTTATGTAAGGTCTCGAAGCATTTAATGAATACACAGTTATCCAGAAGTTGAATGGACAATTGAGGCATGTCTATCTTTTAGTCTTCCGTAACTAGAGGGTAGGCTGACAGTTTTTCGTACCGTTTCAACCGTTTGTATCCCCGAGGTGTCTCTTGAAATTCTGACATTGCTTCGATTTTACCCAAAAGTGTGTAATCATTATCTAAGCCGTTTCAGACGTACTTGTTCAGTTTCCTCCATTTTGGCTATAAAAAGCCGAAATTTGGCATTTAGTCCTTTACACACTCAAGCCATTTTCATTCCAGAGAGTTCATATCCTCCTCAGTCCTCTGCTTCAACTTTCCCTTTCTCCCTTTTTCGAACTCATAAAAGACTCCCTTCGCCAGGGATTACTGGCCCTTGGTGAGCTTGTTTCAATCGTCGATGGCCGCGGATCCGAAGGGTCTCTGGGCCCCTTGGAACAATCTCCAGAAGGTGGAGATTTCATACCAGTTGATGCTGCGGGGTAACCCAGACCTTTGCATGCATCCACTTGAAGGGATCCTTCCCCCTCGGGATTGGGCGGCGACCCCTTCTGAGTTGAATGACATCGAGGGTGTCATGAGATTGTATTCTGAGCGGATCGCCTTGGTAAGTCCTTCTTCTTTTATTCCTTCCTTATATTTACCCTTGGGTCGTTCTTTGACCTCTCCTTGATATGATTGAACTTTATCCCCTGTTTTTCGGTTGTGATCTCGTCCACGAGGAGTTGGCGATCGGTCGGATCGTAGAGAAGCTCGCCGATAAGCAAGTTGACTTGATTATCAGCTAAAGCAGTACCGGAGAGTGGGGTTCACTCCTGACCATATGGAGGGCATGAAGGAGAGGGATGAGGCGGACACTGATTTGGTGGACCATGCTCACCGAGAATATTTCGAGAAGGAGAAGAGATTGCTCGATATTAGTGTATCTTGTTCACCAAGGCAAAACTGATGGATAACATTCGGTCATTGTGTTAGATCAAGGACTCGGTTGCAATTTATGTTTAGGGACTAAATAGCTATTTCAGATATCATGCTTTTCCTTTATATTCTATGTATCTCAAACAGTGAAAGCACCGTGGTTTTATGATGAAATGAATCTCTCCCGTTTCTCTTCTTCTTGTTCTTGTGACCTAGGTTTTCTGATTCATCGCATGCTTCGTTTGATCTTCAATCTATAAACGCAAACATGGTATCAGAGCTGCTCTTGCTCCTTAGCAAGCTGGGCTTGTGTGATTAATCGTTCCATTTCTCGTTCTTCCGCTGTTTTTTCTGTTTTTGTGTTGTCTCGGCCGAAAATCAATCAATGATTTTTCAGCTATGTCTTCATCTTTGATTCATGTTTATGTTGCTATATGCTATGATTCTTCTCACTTCACTGATGTTGCGGTTCTTCATTCCCTTCATCATGAAGCAAGAAGCTACGGCTGCTATGTGTGCCCCCTTTGTGTTTGATTATATTCCTAGCTGCTTCTTCATTATGTTCATCTTCACTTATACTACTTATGTTATTCTGATATGCTGCTTATCTACTCTAGTTTAAGCTATTGGTATTGCACCTGCTGTTCCTTTGTTCTTACTTCTGTTTCGGCTGATTGTTAATTCTGTTATCTCTGCTTTAGCTTGCTCGTTAATTCTGGTATTGCACCATTCTGTTTCTTCGTTTCGGCTGTTAAGATGGAGGACTCCTCACCTGTTTTTTCAAGTAAGAAAATCTCGTTGCTTATAGGTGACGAGAATTTCCAATCTTGGAAACAACAAGTTTTACTCACGGTGAGAGGCTTCAATCTTGAAGCTCATCTCTTTGGCACCATTGCTGTCCCACAGTTCATTGTGGATGCAGCTGGTAACAATATAGAGAATCCGGAATACCCTAAGTTCATTCAACGTGATAGTTCTTTAGCTTCCTGGCTTTTAGCTTCAATATCTCCTCCTGTTAATCGTTGTCTTCTAGGTTGTATGACGGCTTGTGCCATATGGCAAAAGCTGCATCATGTCTTTTCTTCATCATCAACCACACGTATCATGAGCTTGTATGATCGGCTCAAGATACGCAAACTACCACATCAGCCCATGCGTGACTATCTCACGGATATTCAAACTACGTGTGATAGTCTCGCTAGCTGTGGCCATCCCATTGAGGAGATCCAGCAAATCTCCATCATCTTAAATGGGGTGAAGGGCCAATTTGACAATGTTGCTGCTGTTATACATGCAAGTAGAAACCCCTATGACATTACATCGGTGTGCTCGGTGCTTTTGGATGCTGAAACTAGACAAAGAGACCTTCTTTTTGATATACCCCCTACTGCTAATCTTGTTGCTCGATCTATGACTCCCACAGCTGCTACTCCTACCCCTGACCTGACTAGGGACCGTGATGTCTCTGTCATCCCATGCATGATGTCTCAACCTGCTGACCCGGGTACTCAAACTTCAGCTGCAAGACCTGGTCAATCAGGTCCTCCTCAACAATTCCCTCCCTCTCCACCGTACATGGGTCGTGGTAGGGGCCGCGGTCGCAACTCTGGAGGAAACAAACCCCAGTGTCAACTATGCGGTAAGATCGGTCACCTTGTCCACCGTTGCTTTCAACGCTTTAATATGAACTTTGTGGGGGTGACTGATCCGAATGGTGGGGGCTCGGGGGGTTTTAATGCTAATATGTGTGCTAACAATTGGTCTGAGCTTAGTAATGCAGTCTCACCTACTGTGACCCCTATTGCCCCGGTTACACATATGCATCCGCTCCATGTCACCGCCCCTTACCCTGCAGCAGCCTACACATATACAGCTCCTATACCACAGCACCTTGCACCCCTCGGTGCTGCACCTCCTATGACTGCCCTCACTGCCTATTCCAACACGCCCGTGCAGCCGTACCACCACTTACCCCTTGGTGATGTGCCCACACCAGTTGGTCACCCGAGTTTCTCTGCAGCTGGCCCAACCCCTCCTCCGATTCAGACCATGAATCCATCTGTTCAGCCATTACCCCCACAGGCGGCTGTCCAGCCAATGACCTGGTACCCGGACTCGGGTGCTACAAACCACCTTACTCACACAGCCTCCACATCGGACACTATCCCGTACCACGGTCCAGGTATGATAACTGTTGGTAATGGTTCTTCCCTTTCTATTTCTGGTATTACAAATTCATCTATTCATACTTCCAATAGATCCTTGCTGCTTAACAATGTCTTATATGCGCCTAAGGTTACTAAAAATCTGGTTTCCGTCTCGCAGTTCACCAAGGATAATCAGGTATACTTCGAATTTCACCCATCTCGGTGTGTTATTCGGGATGCCACGACTCATCAGGTGCTTCTATATGGAGATGAACGTGATGGCCTCTACAGCATTGATTTAGCCAAGTTAGAAAGACTTCTTCCTTCAGTATCTAGTGTCAATAATTGTCCTAGAATAGGTTCTGAGAGTCATTGTCTTACTTCTCAACGTAAGTTAGATTCCAGTGTGTGGCATATGAGGTTGGGTCACCCGTCCTCACAACTTTTGTCGCATATTTTACGAATCAATAAAATTGCAGTTTCTAATTCCAATCATGATTGTGTTGCATGTGCAATAGGAAAAAGTAAAAAATTGCCTTTTCATTCTTCGAATTCTGTTTATGCCTTGCCTCTTGAGCTAGTGGAGGTGGACCTTTGGGGTCCAGCTCCCTACATATCCAATGGTAATCGCTATTACATGAGCATTGTTGATGTTCATAGTCGTTACACATGGATCTACTTCCTTAAAACCAAGAGTGAGGCCACTCACTCGTTTATTCAGTTTCATAGAGCTGCGGAAAAACAGCTCGGCTGCACCCTCAAAGCTGTTCAAACGGATGGAGGGGCTGAATTTAAGCCCCTCTCATCATACCTTCAGCAGCTCGGTATCCTCCACAGGATAACTTGCCCCCATACCTCCGAGCAAAACGGAATTGTCGAAAGAAAACACCGACATATAGTGGAACTTGGACTCACCCTAATGTCTCAAGCTTCCATGCCCCTCCACTATTGGAGTGATGCTTTCTTTACTGCTGTTTTTCTGTTAAACAGATTGCCTACTCGTGTGCTAGATAATATCTCACCTCATGAATGTCTTTTTAAATCGTCACCTGATTATTGGTTTCTGCGTGTGTTCGGTTGCCTCTGCTTTCCTCATCTTCGTGCCTATAACTCGCATAAGCTTGATTTTAGATCAGTTCCTTGTGTGTTTCTTGGATACTGCTCGTCCTATCACGGGTATAGGTGTTTAGATGCGACAGGACGTGTTTATATCTCTAGGCATGTCACATTTCATGAATCTGTTTTCCCGTTTGCAGATAAGGCTGGTTCTTTCCTCAACTCAGCTGCGGTCAAAAACACGGTAACATCTACACCTTTTTTCCTTCCGTTTGACTCCTCTCTTTTGCATGATCCAGAAAATGCAGCACCAGCATCTCAGGTTTCCCAACATGAGTCGGGTCCAGCTCAGAATTCCCTGTCCCTGTCCTTACCACCTGATGGTCACATCCCCTCAACCACCTCGCCTGGTTCAGCATCTGCTGGGGGCTTTCCCTCTGTACAAGCTGCCCCTAACACCAGGGCTGCTGGCTCGTCTCCTATGGCTCCCAGATCAGGATCATCTGGTGTACCTCTGGTTCAGCCAACATCATCTAGACCAGGTATGTCTCCTTCAGCTCATGTTATCAGATATGTCCCAGGTTCCTGCTCGGAATCGGATCAAGCAACTGTCTTGGTCCCCCTCCGAGTTGACACTGATCAGGTATCATCTCTTCCTCCCTCTCCTCTATCCCAGTTAAGTCAGCCTGTTTTACCCTGTGCCAATCCTCCCTCCACTGTTAGGTACATTCCATCCAGTTCCACTAACTCTACTCTTATTCCCCTACATAATCCAGTGGCCCCATCCGCCTCAACCCACCCCATGCAGACTCGGTCCAAAGCTAAGAACACCCAAGCCCTTACAGTCTGCTCCTCCTCAACCCCTCCTGACCCCACCTTCGAACCCTTAAACATTCACGAGGCCATGGCCCACTCCAGCTGGGCAACTGCGGTAAGGTCTGAACTAGATGCCCTTACCTCCAACAATACCTGGTCCCTAGTTCCCTTACCCCCTGGTAGACACCCAATCAGTTGTAAGTGGCTCTTTAAAATAAAAAAGAAGGCTGACGGCTCGGTAGACCGTCTCAAAGCCAGACTTGTGGCTCGTGGTTTTTCTCAAAAACCGGGCTTCGACTTCCAAGATACATTTAGCCCGGTTGTCAAACCACAAACCATGCGCATTGTCCTCACCATTGCCTTAACACATCACTGGACCCTTAGGCAAATAGACATCAACAATGCATTCCTTCATGGGGAATTGCTTGAGGATGTCTACATGACCCAACCTCCGGGTTTTCAAATCACAGGTACTAATGGTATGGCTCTTGTGTGTCAACTTCATAAGGCCATTTACGGCCTCAAACAGGCACCAAGGGCCTGGTTTGAGCGTTTAAAGTTCTTCTTAATTCATTCTCTGTCTTTTTCAGTTTCAAATTCTGACAATTGCCTTTTCATTAAATTCACTAATGCTGGCTCTGTTCTTCTTCTTGTATATGTTGATGACATGGTAATCACAGGTAGTTCAGATGCAATCATTTCTGAGGTAATAGAGCAACTCAATAATGAGTTTCAGCTCAAGGACTTAGGCGTCTTAAACCACTTTCTTGGAATGGAGGTGCAACGGACCAAAGACTCCCTTCTCCTTAGTCAAAAAAAATACATCACAGATCTTCTCGGCAAAACTGGTTTAATCAATACTGACCCTCTTCCAACTCCGATGACAGGTAAGTGCATGACCAAAACAGGTATGATTCTCGACCAAGAACTCTTTTCTGATGGTCTTCTTTATAGAAGCACTATTGGGGCACTGCAGCACATCTGCATTACTCGCCCTGATATTCACTTTGCTGTAAATAGACTTAGTCAGTTTATGCAAAACCCGCACTTATCTCATTGGAAAGCTGTAATTCGGATCCTTCGATACCTGAAGGGTTCTCTTAATCATGGCTTAATGTTTAAAGTTAACAATGATGTTTCATGTAAAGATGCTGTCTTAATGTCTTATTCGGATGCAGACTGGGGTGGTGATGCATCCGATCGTAGGTCCATCTCTGGACATTATCTACTCCTCAATGGCAACCCCGTGGTCTGGAGCTCGAAGAAACAACCTGTGGTGGCCAGGTCGTCGGCTGAAGCAGAATATCGTGCCATTGCAAATGCCATCTGTGAGGTACTGTGGGTCACTTCCCTACTTTCTGAGCTTAATATTAATATTGCTACTACCCCTATAATCTGGACTGACAACAGCAGTGCAGTTGCTCTCACTGAAAACCCAGTACAACACTCAAAAATGAAGCATGTCGAAATCGACATGTGCTTCATTCGTGAGAAAGTTGCTGCTGGACAAGTGTTGATTAACTTTGTTCCAGCAGCTGAACAACTTGCGGACATCCTAACTAAACCACTTACGGAGAAGCAATTCGTCCCATTCAGGAAAAAATTGGGTGTCACAACCATTCAGGAACTCTCTAATGTTGACTCGTACCTTCAAGACAACTCAAAATCTGAGTCTCTTACCACTACGCCTGATTCATAGCTAAGCTGTCATATCTGATTCCCATTTCCTTATCGCTTATACTCCTCTATATTTTTATTGCAGGCCTTGGACTTAGCATTGAGTGACCCGCCAGCCTCTTATGCAGCGACTGATTTCTTTCTCATTCCGATGGTCAGTTATCCTCTCCATTAATGTGTATGTCTGTTCTAGCTGGTTATATCTGCCCTAGACTCTCTTTATATGACGTAAGTAGCTCAGCTGGTTGCTTTGTGTGTGTCTGATCATGTTTTTTTCCCAATTATAACATAAAATTGGGGTTACCTGTGATTTGTGTCCAAAAACAGAGTACCTTCTTTGGTTCACTCTTGAGGACTTTAAGATGTAGGCTAAAACCTTCCAATCACAGTAGGTGACATAGGGTGTGGTTTAATTTCAATAATAAAGTGTTGCACAGCTTTGGAGACAACGTTCAAGTAACTCCCTGTGTGCACTTTTGAGAATAAAAAGATGAAGGCCAAAACCTTCCAATCACACTGGTAAGACAGAGGCTCAAACCTCTCTGTCACCTTTGATCTTGTGTGCTCGGTTTCTCTGTTTCAAACCCCAGCTGTTCTTCGGATCTTGTTTCATGTTGGGGCAGTTATAAACTGGTAGACAGATATCACTTTCTGTGACAGGTATAGCTGCTTCGGTTTGGTTGGAAATAAGTCGCCACATTTGCAGGTTGGCCATCTCCTCAATACTACAGATCAAGGCTCGTCAAATTCAAACTTCATGGGGGAATATTAGTGTATCTTGTTCACCAAGGTAAAACTGATGGATAACATTCGGTCATTGTGTTAGATCAAGGACTCGGTTGCAATTTATGTTTAGGGACTAAATAGCTATTTCGGATATCATGCTTTTCCTTTATATTCTATGTATCTCAAACAGTGAAAGCACCGTGGTTTTATGATGAAATGAATCTCTCCCGTTTCTCTTCTTCTTGTTCTTGTGACCTAGGTTTTCTGATTCATCGCATGCTTCGTTTGATCTTCAATCTATAAACGCAAACACTCGACACCCTCAAGGAGAGGGAGGACCAAATGGCTCTCGTCGAGGACAAGCGGGTGAGGGCTGAGCTCCAGCTCAAGACGACTAATAAGTACTCTGCTCACCTGGAGGAAGATAATGCTGACCTCAAGGCCTAACTGAAGGAGTTATGGGCTCGGAGGGATGCCACAGAGACAGAGAAGGAGCAGCTCGCCTCAAAGCTGAAGGCTGTCCCATCCCCCCAGAGTGTGGTCAATGACTTTAAGAAGTCTGAAGATTTCTCTGACTGCCTGTTGGAGGTCATGAAGGGCGGGGTGGCTGCCTAACTCCAGGTCCTGGTCGATGAGATTCAGGGGATCGTCCCAAGTTTCCTCTCCGGGAGGTGAAGTCTCTTCAGGACTTCAACGAGAGTGGCTACTCCAAGGAGGCTCCTGCTGCTGTTGGCGATGAGGCTACCCCCGGGGACGAGAAGGAAACTGCTGCCCGCGATGAACCCAGACCCTGAGGTCCCGAGCTCCCTAGGCGATCGAGTTGTCATCCCTTCTTTTTTCTGATAATCACTTTTACTTATCTTTATTTCTTGGGAATGTTTGTAATTACCTTTTTTATATCATACTCAGTTATTATTATTTTAATAATATTGAACACCTTTATATTCATAAGCCTTTGCCTTTATTTGACTTTGAATGTGTTTAGCTATTCTTCCGATGTCTTTCTCGTTTGAATGCTTTAGGAAGTTTTACCATACTTGTTTTCAACTTCTCTTTAATTTATGTATGATAGTCTCGCCATATAGGGTCTTGGACCTTTCCTTAGGCTTAGAAGGAAGAATGGTAATTTTATATAGAACCATCTACTCCCTTCGCCAAATTCTCTTAAGGGAACTCATGTTACTCGAGGATTATACCTTTAAGGAAACTATCACCCTTTATGGATGTGTTCGCCTTTTTAAGGTTTTAATCCTTTTGAGTGTTCGGCTAATCGTGGGAAACTATTGCTAGAGACTCACTCACCTTTTAGTAAGTGATCGCCTTAGATTCGATCTCCCACCTTTTTGTGTTTGTTTCGCAAAGGAACTGTTACCCTCGATATGGGTTCTTTCGCTTTGTATATCCAACCTTTGTGAACGGTTCGCCTTATAAGGGAACGGTTACCTTAATGAACCGTTCGCCTTTTATATCATGTCTTCTGCCTAATTTTGATCTCAGGTCTTTTGCCTGACTTTGATCTCAAGTCTTTTTGCCTAACTTTCGCGTTAGGTCTTTTGCCTAAATTTGACTTTAGGTCTTTCGCCCAATTTGATATCAGGTCTTTTTTGCCTGATTTTGTTATCAGGTCTTTCCCCTAAATTTGACTTTAGGTCCTTCGCCCAATTTTGATATCAGATCTTTTTTGCCTGATTTTGTTATCAGGTCTTTCGCCTAAATTTGACTTTAGGTCTTTCGCCCAATTTTGATATCAGGTCTTTTTTGCCTAGCGTTCGCGTCAGGTCTTTCGCCTAAATTTGTCTTTAGGTCTTTCGCCCAATTTTGATATCATGTCTTTTTTTTGCCTTCCTTTCGCGTTAGGTCTTTTGCCCGATTTGTAAGGGAACTATTACCTTGATGGTTCGTTTGCCTTTTATATCAGGTCTTTTTGGGAAATGAATTGTTACCTTGATGGTTCGTTTGCAATCCTCTTTTCCCCTTCTTTGGGACCTTTCGTTCTGGTTCGAGTGGCTATGCTCTTTGTATGAAGGAATGATTTGTTTTACTGACATAACATTTTGATTACAAGCTATGCATACAACCTCCTTAAATGTTCAGAGTTAAATGGAGGAGGTAGCCTTACACCTTCTGTGCTTTCCAAGTAGTAGGACCCTGGGGCAGCAATCTCTACTACTTTGTATGGACCTTCCCACTTAGCTGAAAGTTTGTTTTGTCTATCCAGTCTTGTGAATTTATTCCTTCGCATAACTATTTCCCCCACGAAAAATTAGCAAACACTGACTTTTCTGTTGAAGTATCGAGCGGTCGCCTGTCGCATTTTGGCTTAAGCATTGTCTGATTGCCATCACTTTTTTTCTGCAAGATCGAGGTCTGTTCTGCACTCGATTTCAATCGCTTCAGTATTAAAGTGTAGGATCCTGTGGGTAGGCATCGCTATTTCGGCGAGTGCTACTACTTTTGATCCGTACACTAAACTGAATGGCATTTTCCCTGTTGCTGTTTAATTCCACCGCGTCTTTGCTCAAGGTTGGACAGTAATAGCCTAGTCTGAAGATTTTGCGCGTTAATGAGAGTGCACCTTCATGGCATGCGGTGACTCCTTCGTGAGCTTCGCGGAGAACTCTTTCTGTCTCGGGATGAGAGATGCACCTTAGACAGGGAGTTGAATATCCTCGCCTATAGAGCTATTCATCTATGCGAAGATAAATTGCAGACAAACGACTTATTTTCGTGGACTCGCCTTCGTCTTCTGGTAGTATTCCTTCTTTCAAGAAGTTCTGGAATGGTGTCATCCGGTTGACATGTCCTTGATGGTTGAAGATTTCTACTCGGTTGTCGAGGACCGAATATAGAGCTTGTTCCAAAATTTGCACATCCTGTATTTTTGTTCCTCCGAACGCTAGTTTGCTTCGAGAGTCTGCAAGCTGGTTGTCTTGGCGAGGAATAGATTCAATCGCAAAAGTTGGGATTTCGGCGATGAGTTTTTTAACAATCTCGAGGTACTTTTTCATATTTTCCCCATTTGCTTCATAAGTGCTATTGATTTGGTTGACAATTACCTATGAGTCGCTTCTTGCCTTTAGTGACGTTATGCCAATTCCTTTAGCGAGCCGCAGTCCAGTGATAAAAGTTTCATATACGGCCTCATGAGAATTAATCCTGCCCCGAGCCTTCTCTTGAAGAGGATCCATCAGTATAGAGTTCTCAGCCTTTGCTTGTATCTTCTGACTGATTTTGCCAGTTTTCTGCTTCTGCTAGACCATTGCATGTACTTTCTACTATGAAATATGTCAATGCTTGACATTTGATGTCCGTTTTCGGTGCAAATTTGATCTTGAATTCGCTCAACTTGACTGCCCATTTAACCATTCTTCCTGAAGAGTCTGGCTTCAACAGGAAGTGTTTGAGAGGCTGTTGGTGAGGACTGTAATGACGTGAGCGTGGAAGTACAGTCTTAACTTTCGAGCAGCAATAACTAAGGCATAGAGATACTTCTCAATCTCGATATATTTTATTTCAGCCGAATTAAACAACTTGCTTACAAAATACACTGGACTCTGCTTATTTTCCTATTCTCTTATTAATACAGCACTGACTGCAACCTCGATAATACTTATATATTAGAAAGAGTTGTTCGCCAGGAATGGGCTTCGCCAAAGCTGGGAGTGTCTGCATGTGCTGCTTTAATGATTGAAAGTCAGCCTCGCACTCCGGTGTCCACTCGAACTTGCGGTTGGCCATGAGAGTCTTGAAGAACGGGAGTGACCTGTCGCTCGCCCTTGAAAGAAAGCGATTGAGTGCGTCCAGACGACCATTCAGACATTGGAATTCTTTGTGTCAGGTTAGGGACCTCATTTCCTCAATGACATTTGATTTTTTCAAGGTTCGCCTCTATTCCGCGCTCGCTTACCATGAATCCCAGGAATTTGCCTGATATGACTCCAAAGGCACATTTTGCTGGGTTTAGGCGAACGATGTGCCTCCTCATGCATTCAAATGCTTCCCGAAGGTCTTCTGTATGAGGGATTTCCTTTACTGTCTTGACAAGCATGTCATCCACATAGACCTCCGTATTGCGACCCAACATTTTTTGGAATAGTTGGTTTACCATTCGCTGATAAGTTGCCCCTGCATTGATTAGACCGAATTGCATAACGTTTTAGCAAAGTATACCTCTGTCTGCATCGAAGGCTGTGTGGGCTTCATCGGCCGGGTGCATTCAGATTTGATTGTAGCCTGAATAGGTGTCCATAAAGCTCAGCATTTCATGACCAGAGGTTGCATCTACCAGCTGATTAATTCGAGGAAGGGGGTATGAATCTTTAGGGCAAGCTTTGTTCAGGTCACGGAAGTCGACGCACATTCTCCACTTTCCGTTTGATTTCTTCACGAGCACTGGGTTGGCGACCTAGCTTTGAAATCGCACCTCCCTTACAAAATTGACTTTGATCAGCCTGCCTACTTCTTGTCTGATCGCCAAGCATTTGTCGGATCCGAATGGTCTTCTCTTCTGAGCAATCAGCTTTATCGGTGAATTATGTCGGTGTTGATGCCTGACATGTCACTGGGCTTCGATGCGAAGAGTTCCTTTAATTCTCTTAGGAGGGAAGTTAGGGCGTCTCGCTGGTCTTCGTTCAAGGCGGTCCCAATGTACACCTTCTTTTCTGGACCATCGAGTTCAACCTCTGCTAACTCCTCCATTGGTGTTGGCCGAGTTTGGTCCTGACGCGGGTCAACCTTTGTCTCGATGGCAAGGGTTTCCCTTTGGTTCTTCCTGCGAAGGCAGTTCACATAGCACTGACGTGAGGAGGGTTGGTCGCCCAGAACTTCTCCGATCCCATTCAGCGTGGGGAACTTCTTCTTCTGGTGGACTGTGGAGGCCACGATCTTATGAGGATTGATGGTGGTCCTCCCCAGGATGGCATTATACGAGGTAGGAGCGTCGACCACTAAGAAGGTGACCGATACCTTTATGCTTTTCCATCCTTCACCCAAAATTACCGGCAGGGTTATAACTCCTAGCGGATAAGTTGTTCTCCTAGCGAAATCGATGAGGGGAAAGTCGACTTGCTTGAGATCGTGCTTGGATTTTCCCATATTTTCGAAGGCGTCTAGAAACAGAATGTCTGTCGAACTTCCTCCGTCGATCAGAATCGTCTTTATGTTGCAGCCATCTACTTCAGCTATGATGACTAACGCATCATTGTGCGGAGTGGTGACATGTGTCAGGTCTTCCTCGGTGACATGTGACTAGTACCGCTGAGATCTGCCTGTTTAAAGGCGTTAAATACTCGGAGACCTCTGGATGTCTTGGTCCTGGGGTTTCCGATCTGGGCTTTTATCTACCCTTCCTATCCTTCTTTTCCTTCCTACCATCGCGTCGGGGCTCTAGAACCACCCTTGGCGAGGTCGTTAGGAAATTGACTTCAGAGTTCGCCCTTTCCAAGTCTATAAAACCTTTCGCCCTCACTGCTAGCTCCTCCAACGTCTCTATCTCTTGAACGTGGTAGTTGTTGATCAGTTTCCTTAAGGCTTTGTTGGACACATCAAGTCCTCTATAAAATGCTCGAATAATCTCCCCATCCGTGACTCGACGATGTATTTCTGTAACGTTTTTGTGAAAACACCCGTAGCAGTCGGCCAATGTTTCTCGTGGATGTTGTTTGACTGAGTCCAAGGCGGCCACGCTTTTCAGCAGTTGGTGCTCACCCATATATCACTCCAAGAATTTTCTCTTTAGCTCGGACCATGTCCCTATTAATGAGGCTGAAGAACCAGGACGACGCCAAACCCAAAAGGGTCAACGGATATAACAGGGCTAAGTGATTCTCATCATTCGACTTACCCAAAAGAGAGGCTTCATGCTTGTTGACATGAATTATGGGATCTCCTCCGCCACTATATTCATGGATGGCCCTAGACACTACATCCTTTGGAATTTTGACCGTTACCAGGTCAGTGGTGAAGGGATGAATTGATCTCTCCCGGAAGGGAAGCATGACGGTTTCACGTTGTTCCTTGAGCCTCTTGCTGATAAGCTCCTCAACTTGGTCAAGAGTGAATTGGTGATGCTGTCCTCGAGTTGGTGAAAAACTCGAATGATTGACAGAGTGAGTGGCCATATCAAGTCTTCTATAAAATGGTCGAATAATCTCCCCATCCGTGACTCGACGATGTATTTCTGTAACGTTTTTGTGAAAACGCCCGTAGAAGTCGGTCAATGTTTCTCCTGGATGTTGTTTTACTGAGTCCAAGGCGGCTACGCTTTTCAGCAGTTAGTGCTCACTCATATATCACTCCAGGAATTTGCTCTTTAGCTCGGACCAGGTCCCTATTGATGAGACCGAAGAACCAGGACGACGCCGAACCCAAAAGAGTCAACGGAAATAACAGGGCTAAGTGATTCTCATCATTCGACTTACCCAAAAGATAGGCTTCATGCTTGTTGACATGAATTATGGGATCTCCTCCGCCATTGAATTCAGGGATGGCCCTAGCGACTACATCCTTTGGAATTTTGACCGTTACCAGGTCAGTGGTGAAGGGATGAGTTGATCGCTCCCGGAAGGGAGGCATGACGGTTTCACGCTGTTCCTTGAGCCTCTTGTTGATAAGCTCCTCAACTTGGTCAAGAGTGAATTGGTTATGATGTCCTCGAGTTGGTGAAAAACTCGAATGATTGACAGAGTGAGTGGCCATATCAAGTCTTCTATAAAATGCTCGAATAATCTCCTCATCCGTGACTCGACGATGTATTTCTGTAACGTTTTTGTCAAACGCTCGTAGAAATCGGTCAATGTTTCTCCTGGATGTTGTTTTACTGAGTCCAAGGCGGCCACGCTTTTCAGCAGTTGGTGCTCACCCATATATCACTCCAGGAATTTACTCTTTAGCTCGGACCAGGTCCCTATTGATGAGGCCGAAGAACCAGGACGACGCCGAACCCAAAAGAGTCAACGGAAATAACAGGGCTAAGTGAATCTCATCATTCGACTTACCCAAAAGAGAGGCTTCATCCTTGTTGACATGAATTATGGGATCTCCTCCCCCACTGTATTCAGGGATGGCCCTAGCGACTACATCCTTTGGAATTTTGACCGTTACCAGGTCAGTGGTGAAGGGATGAGTTGATCGCTCCCGGAAGGGAGGCATGACGGTTTCACGCTGTTCCTTGAGCCTCTTACTGATAAGCTCCTCAACTTGGTCAAGAGTGAATTGGTGATGCTGTCCTCGAGTCGGTGAAAAACTCGAATGATTGACAGAGTGAGTGACCGTCGGTGCCTTAGTGGAAGCCAGAGGTAAGTACTGATGTCCAGAAGTCATCTCTTGATCTTCTTGAGGGGCAGTGGTGCCCGGATTTCCAACTTATGCTTGACGTGGCCCCGCGGGACGAGGATCTTCATGAGAAACAGGGGCTTGTCTGTGGGTCTGTCCTATGATGGTTTCCAAGAGGGATATCATCTCTGCGGTTACCTGAATGGCTTTCCCAGCCACTTGAACGATTGGTCGAGCTGGAATCTTTGCGGCGTTTGGAACAGGGGCCGGTCTGGAATTGCCAACGTGCTATCGTGTCGGCCTCAGAGGGGCGACATCAGGGACTGCTTGGCTAGAAGGTTCTTGGGGAGCGGGGAAGCGGCG
This sequence comes from Chamaenerion angustifolium, assembly GCA_946814005.1. NCBI lineage: Eukaryota > Viridiplantae > Streptophyta > Magnoliopsida > Myrtales > Onagraceae > Chamaenerion > Chamaenerion angustifolium. Next base: position 23,727,526 of record OX328272.1, read on the forward strand.
ACGGATTCAGAACTGTCTGAGGATTGCTCATTAGCCTACTTCCGACGATTGCGGTTAGAGCGAGTCTGCATGACTGTTTTGCTCGTATTCCCACAGACTCCGCCAAATGTTGGGTCTAAAATTTCCAGGTGCTGACTTGGCAGTGAATTAAATGTCAAAGGATTGATGATCACGCACTTTCACCTGAGCTCCGATGAACCTGCAAGAAGGGGATCGCAACAGAGGGGGTGCCTCCGGGTCTCACTCCGATGCTTAAATGAGTATACTGTGTGTATGAACTCAAAACGTATTGAAAAGCAAGAGTATTTATAGAGTAAGGAGATCAAACCGTTATAGGCAACTGAATATCTTGGTGAATATTGTGCTGGTAAAGATTAGGATAGCAGATATTACAATTATGGCGTAATATTGCAGTTACCTTATGTAATCTTTAAAGAATATGTGCCCGATATACGCGGGATATCGTGGCCATACACTTGATGTCGGTTTGTGGGACCAAAGTTGAGATTTTTGACTCTCTTGGCGAGCGCTCCCATGGCGAGCAGTAGGAGGCCTTGGCCGATGGCGACCTGAGATAGAGCTTTGTTGTCCACTTTAGTTTGGGTTTGGTACTGGACCGCTTTATGAGTGCCAGATTACCCTTACTGTAGCCCGACCCGGTTCTGAATGATATGGATTTTACCTCCTGCAAAGTTATTGGACCTACGAGGTCTTTCCCTTATTGGGCAGTCACTATTAATACCCAACAAAAAGTATCATTTTAGGATTCGTATTAGTTATCTCTGGTTTGAATATATTATTATTCATAAAAAAAACGTATAGAATTTTCAGTAATCTTTTAGAACTAAAGAACTTTATTGAATTTACTTTTCCTTACTACTTTATTTTCTTTTGACTAAGGTATTTGAAATTCCAACTTGGAAATTCTCAGAGAAAGTAGGAACAAACTTTCTCAAGTAAAAGTCTGAAAATGGTCCAACATGTTTGCACAAAATGTTTTTTCAACCCAAAATATTTTAAATGGTCCAACATGTTTGAAAATTATAGTAATTGGTACCTCCATTACTTTTTTGTTAAAAATCCCGTTAAATATTTTTCATATTTGGAAAATTAACCGAATATTTTTCTAAATGTTAAAACTAAACCCAACTAACTTACACTAATGTTACAAACCAAGACCAGGTCACTCAACCTTGGGGACCTGGTCTGGGTTCGGACCAGGTCTTCTAACCTTGGGGACCTGGTCTGAGTTAGAACCCAGACCATAGGGCTCAATTGGAGTCCCCAATCGGTTTGGATCAAACCCAGCCAGGTTTGGTTTAGACGATTGAAGCTGCAATTAAGCAACAGAGGTATGAATTACCATTATTTTCAAATATGTTGCACCATTAACCATCACAAAAAAAATGTTGGTGCAACTAAAGTTTTGTTCAAATATGTTGGATCATTTTAAAACTTTTCCCTTCATTTTACTATAAGGAAAAGAAAGGGTCTTTCATAAGCTCAATTAATTCCACAATTGTTTTCTTCTAAGAATACGAAAATCATATTATTTTTTAATATTTTTCATCAAAAGAGATAATTTTGAAAAATATACCATAGTTTGAAAACGTATTTTAAATTAAAACTTAACGACGTTGAATCGTAAAGTTTTGTTTTTTTAATATATTCTTTTGAAGATGGTCCGAAAAGCTAATATTTTAAATTATATGGTTTTAAGCTATCTCAAATAACATTTTTGAAAATAATAATTCTTTTTAAATAATTGAAAAAATGTGTCTAATAAATATTATTTAATAAAACAAATGTGTTTAATTATATTTATTAAAAAAAACATATAACTCTACTTGTGAGTAAGATTCAATTAGCTTAGAGAAATGACAGTTAAATACTTCAGTTTTAAGGATTGATAGTAATGGGTAGAAGTTAATTTTACTCCTATCTAAGACTGATAATCACAAATAAATGTAAAATTTTGGAAAACTGGTTATTTTGGTATTTGGACAATTTTCAAATTCTGTACTCTTACCGTGAGTTATAGACGCGAATAGTATATTCTTTACAACCATCCAAGGCAATGTACGGTCTACAAACACATATACATCACCTCAATCCGCGGTAGAAGAGGGTTAGTAATTGGATCCACATGTACAATGATCGTACTACTAAGGTTATGTAGCAGAAATGTTTCTGCATAATCTCTCACCTATGCATATTCCGCTTCCCTATCTCCCCTAACCTGCGCTTTTGCTAACTTCAATCTGTTGTACACAACCCATCTCTGAACATTCCATCGCCATTTTCTTTGTATCTCGTTCCGAACAATAATGTTGATGATATTGGGTTGGTCTCTTACCAAATTCAAGAACGTTTTACATACCCATTTTGCATCCACGTTGTGGTTGTAGTAAGCCCTTGCACATCGATGTTCTTTCACTAGACTTCGAATCTGGATTGTGTTTTCCTTGCTTAGCTTTACGACAATCACCTTAAATCCACAATCTTATTTGCATTTTGTCTGAACTCTATCCGAGCAACTTCATAGCCATTTTCAATGCTATGATTTCTTAATGCAGACTGAAAAACTTCACCGCTGCCGAACAACATACCTAGTTCTAAATTAGTGTTGCTGGAACATTGACTTCATTATAAATTTGGAAGTAGTTAACATTTGACGTGGCATCATCTTTAACATCATGCATGTCGGGCATTGTCATGGTATGACTATGCAACTTGCTTGTTTCCTCTTCACCAAATCCCGTGTCGATATTGTGCCAAACTTCAGCGACGTTGACTCTATAGTCTTTCTTAGGGGCGGTGTAAGGACCACAATCAACACCAACACCAATGTCAGCATCTCCACCAGGTTCGACACCAGCACAACCAAACAGATTTCTCACCTTTTCAGCACCAGCACCGCTGCAAGGCTTCGACTTTCTTGTGGGCTCACCAAGCTTACCTTTGACCTTGTCATTTACCATCTTCTGTAAGGTTTCGACCGTCTTCTGTTTCCCTTTATCGACGAATTCTTTTTCTTTGATAACAATTCCTTTCGATCGCCTACTACCACCTCTACGAGCAGTCCAAAAATTTGCAATGAAATCATCATCCAAAGGTCTTGCGTGAACATAAACACCTTTTGCTTTCTTCCTAAGTTGATCAAGAAATGGACCCTTAGCGCAAAGTTGATGATCAAATGGCTCCATGACATACATCACAACGATTTTGGGATGATGACTTCTAAGCTTTCTTAAAATTGCTTAAGCGCCAGCTTCACATCTAAAAGCTTCAAGGTCAAATGCAAGACCTCCACCGGGTGGTCGGTTAAAATATGACATGTCCTATGTCAATCCATACTAGCACGAACACTGTCCATGAACAGATACATAATCCAAGTTCGTATCATTCATCTATAATGATTCAACCTTCCATTGGTACTTCATCCGCTGGTTAGGTCCTTTAACCTACTTACCATTATACTTGATCGATAACTGAAAAACTTCCTCCAAATCGTTACCCATTCCTAAAACAGTAAAGTAAGCAACGAAACCCCATTCCAAATCGTTACTCATTCCTCCAAATCGTTACGAAACATGCACCATGAAATAAAAGCATGGTCACAGATAGGAGAAAGAAAATGCTACCTTCCTTCTGCCCGCCGTCAAAACAATGATCAAACGTGCAATTTCGCCTCACCACCTTCAACCGCCGCAAATCTGTTGCGAATAACATCAGACGGGAACAAAACAAGGGCAAAATCCACTCGTCGACAAGTTAAAATCGCCACGAAATTGACTCGAAATCGAGGGTTGGGGAGTTTGTCTTCGAGGAGAATACAGGAGCCAAGAAGCGAAGAATACCAATAGTCCGAGAACACAGTAGTTGCACTGAAGTGAAGAATTAAGGGGGAAGATGCACTTTCGTCTTTTATTTGTTTCCCTTCAATTTAAATTCACACGAGAGAATCACGTGCAAATTAACGAAAAACATAAACGGAAAGATAACAATGAGTGCATATAACATCTTCAAACATCACAGTGCAGAAAACAACACTTTAAAATAAATAAGTGCATTTAACAATATCACCCAAAAATCCGGGTGCATTGGGTAATTTTTTATTTTGAAAACGTGTTATTTTGGTATTTGATTCTCAAATTAGGTATATTTTGAAAAAAAATATCAACCTCTTATTTCAAAACGTAAAAAATATATATAACCAAAACCTAAAAATAAATGCATCATCAAGCGTTGGCTTATTGGGGTTCTCTTTTCCTTTTGAAAAAGATATCTCTCAATTGGAAGATGAACAGTAATAAAGAGGCAAACCAAAGATTTGCTTCGCTCCTCTCCTCTCTTCCTCACTCACCACCAAAGAGACAGATACTTGTTTTGCACTAAAAATCAACTACCATCATTAGTCTATTTCTATTCGACCTCTCCAACGGCCTGAAGGTTCTGGGGCAGTGTCTGCAGTGCCCGTCTTATCATCGCCTTCTTCCCCACTACCTGTTCCTGCTTCTGCAATTTAATTATCATCATCACCCCACCATCAGACCCCATATAACAGAGAGTTTTCGTGGAAAGAATTAGAGTTACTGCGGCTAAGTCAATTTGATGACGAAGTATGTACCAAGTTAACAATACTAGCTTAGGATAATCAATCATACCTTAGGCAGCAAGTTAGCAGGAGCCTCGGCACTATCCTCATTGTTAGTGATTACGAGTTTTTCTTTCAGCATTTTGGTCAGTTCTCTGAGACTCATGTCTTCCAAACACTTTGCTGCAATCTTTTTCTTCTGGATCACCACCTCAACTGCGTTAGCATGACCTGCAGATGGCTCTGCTACTTTTCTGGCACTCTCCTGGATGTTGTTGTTCTCTTTGTTTTCATTCACCAAAGCCTTGCTTGATGATTTTAGAGTAGCTGCTGAGTAAGGGGAGCTCAGCAGTCTCGTCTTCTGCACTGAAGCAGCTGCTGGAGTTGTGTTGTTGGCTGCAACTGATTCAGGATCAGCATACACTTGAAGAAGAAGCTCCTCTTTGCCACTCTCTTTCTCCTTCATCTTCTGCACCGACGCCACTGGAGTACTCATTGAGGTTACAGCAGTAAATCCAATTGAGAGTTGGGTCCCCTCATCTTCCTCGTTTGCATTTTCAGCAGCAACTATGGATTGATCATCCATCACTTCTGGATCAGCATTTTCTTCTACTTTCTCCGCATCAAGAAGACTCTTCTCTCCTTCCTCACTTTCCACCTTCTCATCTACTTCTACCAACAGTTCCGCACCACTTCCTAAATCTCTTTCACCACCCTCCACCTCAGTAATAATAGCATTATCATCCACAACATCGCCTATTTCAAGGTAAGAATTAATTATGGTCAACTTCATCCACTGAAGATTATAAGAAACAATATTTACAGTAATCTGTGAGCTAAAAAATATCCTTCCTTCAGATATCGAATGATATGTACTCCCAACTACTAATCCATGGATGAAAAGGTTTACCATTTGAAGCTGCTTTGTTTTCCTCTTTGTTTTCCTCGGCATCATTATTCAAAGTCTCTTCTTTAGTTGCTTCCTTTAGATCAGGTACATCCACCACTTCCCTCTTGCTTTCAGTTTCAGGAATAACACTTGATTTTTCATCTGTGGACACACATGAACAAGTTTTAAGTACCAATCTAGGAAACAGCATGGGTTTACAGGCATTAATTTGCGAGACTATCTATAGGTGACTTATTTCTTAACCAAATAGTAATAGATCAAGTATGAAGATACATACCCTCTGTATCCTTCTTTTCCTCATCTTCATCGGAGACCCCCCTTGACATATCCTCAGCATGGAGCTCTTCCATTTTGATTGGCTTCAAGGTTTCCTTTTCAGTCATATTCACCTCTTCATCTGAAACCCCCTTAGACATATCCTCAGCATGGAGCTCTTCCATTCTAATTGGCTTTAAGGTTTCCTTTTGAGTCATGTTCACCTCTTTTGGTGCACCCTCATCCATTGCACTTGGTTCCGCAATTTTCTTATTAGTTAAAGTGAGCTCAGCCATAGTCTTCTCCAAAAGCCTTGTAGATCTCCTTGTGCTGTAAGCACTTTGTCCAGTAGCAGCAGTAGGTGCCTTCTTCTTGTCAACCTTTTCACTAGCCAACTTAGATCGAGCAGAAACAGCCGGTGCTCTTCTTTGGCTAGTCGTTACTGCCGGAGTTAGTGAATTGATGTTGATGTTCTCCTCATCCTCTTCAGTCTTTTCAGAGACAACCTTTGTCATGCCACGGCGAGTACGAGTGGATTGAACTGATCCTTCATGTTCACGCTCCGTTGCTGTCTTTTTCCGAGCAGTTGTCGTTGCAGCTGTTCGGCGAAGTGGTGTCTCACATGGATCTCTGCCTAGCTCCTCAAGACCCTCAACCTGTCTCATGAATTTGTAGCCATTAAACAAAGTATTGATTCAAGAATGTTGAATTACAAGCTGGAACAGAAGACTTTGAGTTCTGAATTGATGTAATAAAATATTCAAGGATTACCTTATGAGTATAGTGTCTAATGTAATTGGCTTAGTTATTCTTTTATGATTTATCTACTCGAATGGGTGACAGAGAACACTTTAATTGAATTCATCCAAATAATTATATTCATTCCAATAATTTTATTTACGTGTATTCGTTCCAATAATTGTATTCATCCTAATGCTTGACAGAACATTTTAGGGTTTCCATGATTAATCGGTGGAGTTCAATCTCTGAATTTAACAAAGAATGGAATGGAGAAGAGGACTTCTAAAGACTACATCCCCAATTTAATCAAAATTAACATACTAGATATTCACCATCAATGTAAATCTAGATCCTAATGGATTTGAGTATCAAATTACAGCCATACACGAATAACAGAAATGCATCAACCAAAACATTCGACATAGAATTGATTTCAGAGGCAAAATGGTTGATGTTGAATGATTGAAAACAAGGTGCAATTCTGGAAAAACGATTTATGATGCTTCTGATCAATCCAGATTAGAGAGAAAATGCTGATTTATCTAAAATGAAGTGCTAACGACTGAAGAAGATCTAAACGATCAAGGAATCAAAAAATTGTATGAATTGAATTAAGCTTGTTTCGTCCAATAGCATTTCAAATGAAGAAGGAGAGGGAGAGAAATAAAGAGTACTTGAGAAATAGAGAGTACTTACATGAGAAAGAGCAGCGAGAGCATCTGCCATGGCAACATTCGTCATGTTGGCTGGGATCTTGTTGTTCTTGCAAAGAGCTTGAAGCTCCCTCCTCGAAAGAGATTGGAAGTCCATAGAGAAGAGATGGAGAATGGTTTCCTTAGGATAATGACTGCGAAAACAAGGTGTTTCTGCAAATGGGAGGCGAAGATGTAGTCTGAAGAAGGGAGGAGGGAGCTGGTTTTTGTAGTATTGTTGAGAGAGAAAAAGAGGGGTTGCTGGAAACCCTAGATCAAACAAGTGACCGTTGTGGCGTGATTTGAATTTTGAATTCTTTCTCAGTTAAATACTATTTTATTATGGTTGGTTTTTGTTGTTAAAGGTTTTACAAGAAGTGATTTTCTGTAGCCCAAACACTGATCAACAACACATTCGGCCCATTCATTTTTATACCGAAGAGCTGGACCCTTTCCATATTCTTATTTTATTTTTATCACACATATATATATATATATATTACTTTTTTATTTTTAGGATAAAATAGGAGTTGCCCCCTAAAGTTTGAGCCGAATTTAAGTTTCTCCCTTAATTTTTAAAATTTGAAATTTTAGTCCTAATTTTTGGACAATATGAAAAGTACCCCCATTCTCTCATATGTCTGTTATTTTCAAACGGATTCGGGCACATGTGCAGGTCACATGTGTTTTCAAGTTGACAAATGACAAAATTGCCCTCGTCCTCACTCAAACCAGAGCTCCACCGGATCTTCAATTTCATATTCGTTCACCAAGCTCAAGCAGATAAGGCTGAAATCCTCGTACCAACTCCAACAATCGGCAGCTCCAGCACCAACTCGTATTTGACCCGCGACTTGATGAGGTGGACGAAGTGGAGCTGGGACGACAGATTGTACCCGAGCTGGCCATAGTTGATTCCAACCTTGCTAGAGGCATAATTTAAACTATTTCTAAGAAACTGTGAAGTTTAGTTACTTTACTCACATGGTACATGAACCATAAAATGTCCTGAAAGTGGATGATAGAGCAAGACCAAGGTCTTTCCAGCGAACTGAGACTTGTTCATTCTCTAGATTAGTCTCACCAAATTCTTCGAGTAAACAAGAAAATAAGTCTGCAGGTGTTATCCCCTCACTGGACTGAGATTTCACTGAGGTAACCAATGTACCGGCAATACCCAACAATGCCTCAACGTCAGCTACTTGCTCTCTTGGCCTTTGAACTGAAAATGCAGAAAACCGAAACAAGATTTAATCTTTGTTCATCGGGTACTCAAATGATAACATATGACTTTTGCATAGAAATTTGGACATGAATTTTACTTATAGAGACATATTCAGTATAGACAACTCGAGTGCATCAGGAAAACAAATCTCTTTTATTTTATTAAACTTTAACGCATTTAATTGTGACTTAAAATACTGATATGCCAAAACGAAGAGTTACATTTATCGATAATTACCTTATTGATGTACGCTTTTCACTTTGTCAATAATGGAGATAAATTGATCCGAATCGGGCCTCAGCAAATTATCCCTTTCATCTTCAAGAGCAAATAAAGATCAAATTCCACCAAAAAATAGAGTTTCAACACATTAGAGGTCTGACGCTCCATGTACTCTTCTACGACAGTTCTTTATCAGTAAATGATAACTATAAGACAATAAGGGAGCGAATTTGGCTATGAAGATTGTCGGACGTCGGATCCGACTTTCCCGACCCGTTTTGGAAAATATTTTTAAATTTTCGTTTTTTGAAAATGCCGGGTCTTGGCGAGCGAAGGGTACGGTCGAGCGGGGTCATCAACCGGACCGAAAAAATTTGAAAGAGTCGCCACCGATTAATTGAAGGCTAATCGGAATCCTAAAATTGCCTAGGGTACATGGAGTTTACATCCTAGGGCTTAAAAAGGTCTACGTCCAGAGAATCGAGTTCGGGGGTTTGATTACGTCTTAAAAGCTCGCGAGCTTATAATCCGCCCTTTCGGTACTTTAATTTGCTTTTGAAATGTTTTTCAATTTTGCCCGAATTGCCCGTTTTAATCATGCTTGGCCCAAAAAAAAACTACATGCATTTTCTTTAAATTAAACAAACCATGTACAAACAATTTTTTTTTTTAAATTTCAAATAAACAAGAGAGAACTAAAGTTAATCGTGCTCCAAAGAAAATGGTTTAACTCTCGAGCCATTTTAAACGTGTCAAAACATGCACGAATAATTTTTGAAAATATTAAGCTCGTTGGACTAATTTGTCCCATTTAAGAAGTTATAGGATGTCCAAAAAAATATGGGGACCAAAATGCAATTTATAAAAATTTGAGCTGAATTGGACAAATATTTTCGAAAATTGCAGAAATGACCCTAAACTATTCTGGACTTATTTGTAACACTTGGTAAAGTTCTAAAATAACTCGAAAATTATTCTATACTTATTTGTAACATTTTGAAAAGTCATGGAATGTCCAGAAAAATTTAGGAATAAAAATTGTAATTTTCGAAAACAAAATATAACTTAACTGAAAATATTTTTTTAAAATTACAGAATTGACCCTAAACTATTCTAGATTTATTTGTAACACTTGATAAAATTCCAAAAATAACCCAAAAATTATTCTAGACTTATTTGTAACATTTTGAGAAATCATGGAATGTCTAGAAAAGTTTAGAAATTAAAATGTAATTTTTTTTAAAAACGAGCTGAATTAAAACAAAAAAACAAAAATTGCACAAATGACCCAAAACTTTTCCGGTTTGGTATATAACACTCGATAACGTCCCAGAAATGACCCGAGAGTCCAAGGACCGAGTTGTAACCTTCATCAAAGTTTGGGAATGACCTAAGTCAATTTTGAAATTTTTTTTTTACATATACATAATATACATATATTATACATAAGACATAATATATATATATATATATAGTATTACATAGACATAATATAAATAGATATTATACATATAGATAAATAGATAACATAAACATAATATAAATATATATTATACCTATAGATATATATAGTAATACATAAACATAATATAAATATATATTATACATATAGATATATATATAGTAATAAACATAATATAAATATATATTATACGTATAGATATATATAGTAATACATAAACATAATATAAATATATATTATACATATAGATATAATAGTATAAACATAATATAAATATATATAGTAATACATAAACATAATATAAACATATATTATACATATAGATATATATATAGTAATACATAAACATAATATAAATATATAATATACACATATATATATATATATATTAACAAGTATATTATACATAAATAGATAATATATGTATATAAACTCTCAATTTTATTACACATTTAGAAATTACAAAATATGATATTGAAGATGAGAGAAATATACCTAACTCATAGGAGGTTTAAAATACCGTACGAGGAACCGAGTCCGATAATTATCGGTATTTTTCTCTCTTTTTTTTTTCTATTTTTTTTTCTCTAAACTCACCTCACCACCGTAGCTTTCTCTTCTCTTCTAAGCCTCCTTCATTCATTGAAGCTACCCTCATTTTATAGAGAAAATGTACACATATTTAATTAATTAATAAAAACTTTTTTTTTTTTAATAATATAAAAAAAACGTTTTTTTTTAATAATAAAAAAATAAAATCGGTGGAAAAGAGGCAATTTTCCACCGTTGGAATTTTTTATTATTTTTTTATTATTTTTAAAAAAAAAAAAAAAAAAAACTTTTTTTTTTTTTTTTATATTTTTCAAATCTCGATTCCTCTCATACGGTATTATGATCCCGAGCCAAAATCAGGTGTTTACAGTTGCCCCTCTTTGAGCACGCGCTCATGGAAGTGATCTCATGAGTGTGTGTTCAAAGACAAACAACTGATTTTGGCTTCTCTTTATTCATTATTTACATAGTAGACAAACATTATTATGCAACTTTCGGAAGCTAGACACCTATAGGTCCCGATTGTTGACGATGATTTGTGGAGACTGAACGTCTAAACGCTCATCAACTTGTGATTCCCAGACGTTGGATACATACAGGTCTTGGTCGTCGATGATGACTTGCGAAGGTTGAACACCTAAAGACTCCGCTCGTCGGTCGGCTTGTGACTCGTTGGGGATGACTTGCGGAGGCTGAACACCTAAAGGCTCCGCTTGTCGGCTTGTGACTCCCAGAAGCTGGATAACTACAGGTTCTGGTCATCGAGGATGACTTGCGGAGGCTGAAACTAAAGGCTCCACTCGTAGTTTTTTGTGATTCCCAGAAGCTAGATAACTACAGGTCCTGGTCGTCGAGGATGATTTGCGAAGGCTGAACACCTAAAGGCTCCGCTCGTCTATTTTTTTTTTTTTGTGACTCTAAGAAGCTGGATAACTACAGGTCTTGGTCGTCGATGATTTTTTTTTTCAGAAGCTTTGTTGAGGGTGACTTACAGGGGTTGAGCACCTCAAGACCCTATTCGTCGGGTTGTAACTTTCAGAAGATGGACATCTACAGGTTCTGATCGTTGGGAATGACTCGCGGAGGTTGAGCACCTAAACGCTCCGTTCGTCGGTTTGTAACTCTCGGAAGTTGGATAACTACAAGTCCCGATTGTTGATGATGACTTGCGAAGGTTGAGCACCTCACCCCATTCGTCGGCTTGTAACTTTCAGAAGCTGGACATCTACAGGTTCTGATCGTTGGGGATGACTTGCGGAGGTTGAGCACCTAAACGCTCCGTTCGTCGGTTTGTAACTCTCGGAAGTTGGAAATTTACAAGTCCTGATTGTTGATGATGACTCGTGGAGATTGAGCACCTCAAGGCCCCGTTCGCCGGCTTGTAACTTTCAGAAGCTGGACATCTACAGGTTCTGATCGTTGGGGATGACTTGCGGAGGTTGAGCACCTAAACGCTCCGTTCGTCGGTTTGTAACTCTCGGAAGTTGGAAATCTACAAGTCTCAAATGTTGATGATGACTCGCGGAGGTTGAGCACCTCAAGGCCCCCGCTCATTAGCTTGTAATTCACTTTGGAGGTAAAAACCCTTCTCGAGATGTCTGACTGCTTGTGCGGACTTCTCAGTATGTTTTCTCATTAATCGACTTTGGAGTCCTTCTTGATGGAGTTCCCTAAAGTCATTCATGTTTTGTTCAAAAGGTGTATCCATGCAAGTTGTCGAGGCAACTCAAATTAATGCAGATCACAACTTCTTTTATTGCTACTGTAGGAAACATTGTCGTCTACTTTTGAGCATTTTTTTTATTTTTTTTTATCTCTTGATTTTCTTTCCTTTTGCTACGGTATTTTTTGTTTTTTACCGCACCTCTCGATTCCCTTAATTTTTGCCTAGGTCGCCCTTTTGGGTTTTCAACCTAGCAGGGATTTGATTCCTTTCCTTTTGCCATGATCACCCTTTTTAGGGATTTTTAATCATGCCCCTCTTCCCTAAATTTTGCCTAAACCGCCCTTTCGGGTTTTCGATTTAGCGGGAATTTCTCTCATTTTTTGGAGGCTCACTTTCTGATTACGAGTTTTTTTCCCTGCATCCACATTGATTGGATTGGGGAGATCTCTGTTGTCCATGTCAGTGATGATCATGGCTCCCCCACTGAAAATCTCTTGATGACATAAATCCCTTCAAATTTAGGTACAAACTTGCCCCGGGAGTCTTGATTGACTTGAAGGATATTTTTTTTTATCTCTCGTTTTTCAATCATTTTACTACGGTATTTTTTTTTACCGCACCTCTGGGTTCCCTTCATTTTTGCCTAGGTGGGCCTTTCGGGTTTTCAACCTAGCAGGGATTTGAATCCTCTCCTTTTGCCATGATTGTCCTTTTGAGGATTTTCAATCATGCCCCTCTTCCCTAAATTTTTCCTAAACCGCCCTTTTGGGTTTTTGATTTAGCGGGAATTTTCTCACTTTTGAAGGCTCTCTTTCTGGTTACGAGTTTTTTTTTTTTTTTTTTTTTATCCACATTAATTGGATTGTGGAGTTCTTGCTCGTCCTTGTCAGTGATAATCATGGCTCTTCCGCTGAAAATCTTTTTGACGATATAATCCCCTTTCATATTTAGGCATAAACTTGCCCCGAGAATCTTGATTGACTTGAAGGATTTTTTTTTCTCTCACTTTTCTATCATTTTGCTACGGTATTTTTTTTTTACCGCACCTCTCGGTTCCCTTAATTTGTTTGCCTAGATTGCCCTTTCGGGTTTTCAACCTAGCAGGGATTTGATTCCTCTCCGTTTGCCATGATTGTCCTTTTGGGGATTTTCAATCATGCCCCTCTTCCCTAAATTTTGCCTAAACCGCCCTTTCGGGTTTTCGATTTAGCGGGAATTTTCTCACTTTTGGAGGTTCGCTTTATGGTTACGAACTCTTTAAGGATAGTATTTTCTGACTGGGTCCATATTGATTGGACTGGAGAGTTCTTGATTGTCCATGTCGGTGACGATCATGGCTCCTCTGCTGAAAGTCTCTTTGGCGACATAAGACTCTTCATATTTAGGCACAAAGTTCCCCCGAGAGTCTGGATTGACTCTAAGAATTTCTTTTCTGAGAATTAGATTGCCTGCTTGTAATTCTCTTGGACTGACTTTCCTGTTAAATGCATGAGTCATGCGTTGCTGGTACAATTGCCTGTGGCACTGCGCGATGAGCCGCCTTTTGTCGCGAGGTTCAATTGCACGTATCTGCATTTCGCCTACTCTGATTCGTCCTTCTCTGCCTCGGCGAGGATCCTAGATGACGGGAATTCTAGTTCAATTGGCAACACGACTTCGATCCCGTAAACAAGGGAGAATGGGGTTGTTCCTGTTGGTGCCTGTATTGAGTTCATGTATGCCTTGAGTGCCCAAAGCAGCTTATCATGTCAGTCCTTCAATTGATGCTTCCACTACGCCATTCATTTGTGGATGATATGTAGATGCATTTTTATACTTCACCACAACTCATCGACCAATTTAGATTTCTGGCATTGCCGGTGATGATTGACTTCGACATCCCATGACACACGATGATGTCCTTGCTGATGAAAAAGTCAATGGCATTTGTCGTTATTGACGCTAGGGTAATAACCTCTACTCCTGGTGAAGTAATCGATTGTAATCAATATGAATCGATGACCGTTGGATGCCTTTGGGAAAATCATGTTGATTACATCGATGCCCCACATTTTGAAAGCCCGTGGGGAATTTATGGAATAGAGCTCGTGCAGTGACGCATGGATTTGGTCTGCGTACACTTGACAGATGTGATATTGTTGGGCATGTTTTATACAGTCAGCCGTCATGGTGAACCCAAAGTACCCAAGTCTTGCACATTCATGTGTGGGCCGCAACAACCTTCATGAATTTCTTCCATTAGATGTTCAGCTTCTTTAGCATTCACGCATCTCAAATGGGTATAGTCGGGCCACTGGGAAATTAATTGCAAGTCATTCCTCGCATGGCCATTCAGACATTTTCTTGTGGCGTTCTCTGGGAACTCCGTACGCCAATTTTTTTTTTTTTTTTTTATATCAGTGAGTCATGGTTGACTGTATGATTCTTCGATTGTACAACAATAGGCTGGAACTTCTTTGATTTTGATCTCCATTGGCAGTTTTTTGTTTTCCGGAGAAATTTTACTCATGGGTGCGAGCGTTGCCAATTTTTTTGAACGCACAGACGCAAATAAGAACACAAGGTGATTGTTGATCTGCTTCTCTTCTTCGCAGCTTTCATCCCCGTGGTGATGACGTTGCTGGCGTCATTGTTGTTGTCCCTCCATGGGTTTCTCCACCCTTCAGGGAATCCGATCAGTTGGAAGTACTTCGCCTTGCTGTGACGAACTTTCCGTAGTGGCTACATTTCAAGCCTTTCCGATCGACGCTGCCAACAATGGCATCTCTCTGCATCGACAACGACGTCTCCCCTGTTGTGAACAACGACGAGCGTCAACAATGGCATCTCCTATGCAGGAGTCAACAAACGGTGTCTGTCCCGTGTCAACAATGGTGACTCTTATGCAGGAGTCAACAACAACGTATGTCCCGTGTCAACAATGACATCTTGATGGCGTCTTCCCCGTGTCAACAATGACGTCTCTTCATCTCTATTTAAGTCGCCTATGCTTTAGCTCAATCAAACGATAGAGAGTTGTTTTTCTCATCTCCTTTACTTTGTAAAACAACCGTCCCTTTCTCGGTGGTAGAATGTGGTCTGGTGGCATGGGTCGGTTTGACTCTGATTGCCACTTCCTCTGAGTGAGGTGTAACATAGAAGACAAAATCAAATCTGACGATGAGAACCTCAATGTTCCTCCTTGCTACGGTACCCATTACGTATCTATGGTCCCTTCCTTGATCAGAAAGTTGCATAAGTCGATTCTTCTCAAGTAACGGGTTTTTTCTCGGAGTAGATCTCGTTTATCCTGATCATACTCCCCACTCACTGCATTCAGGAATTGATACAATTTGGTATCTGCTTGATTTTGTATTCCAAATTGCAATGTCGTGTGAGCCAACAGATCCTTCTTCGTAATGAATAGAGTCAGATTCGGCAAAGGTGCCCCACTAACGAGTGGATGATCAAAAGGCATGAGAGAGCTTCATCAATCAGAGCTTCAATGGTGATACCAGTTGAAAATAAGCATGATAAGCCCCCGTGAGTATCAACGTCATCGGGTTAGATCACTTGTGGCGGACCTGGGAATGAAACGGCGAGGGGAGGAAACAACAATGTCCTTGAATTTTCGTCTAAACATTTCCTCCAGACGACTTCATAATCTTTGAAATTAGGACGAAAACCGAGTCCTAAAAGTGTCTTTTTCCTTCCGGGTGTGTGATTGTCATATGTGGGAGGTGGACCTTGGTTAGGATGGACATATGTGGGAGGTGGAGCTTTGTCAGGATGGCAAAACTGCATGACATGGATTGATGAGGTGCCATAACAGCAGTGTTCCTCGGGAAAACGAGATCAGGGATACTGTGGTAGTCACGGCTGCCTGGAGCTTAGAAAAGCAAAAATCCGCTCGACCTAGGAGGTCATGCCAACGATTGACTGCACTGTGCGGGAACTCATGGTGTGCATGGTTTGCTTTAGCTTGATGAATTTCTCCTCGTGTTTTTGAGGTGCTGGAGTCATCGAATGCCGCATGGATTTCCGGAAACCTAAATCCAAAATACCGTAGTAAGAAGGATGAATACACAATTGATCATGCATGATTGATTTCAAAAATTCTGCATGTTCCGTTCATTCCATTCGTAGACTTTGATTGCATGTATGGCAAAAGTTTTTTTTTCAAAAATACTTTATAATGATTTGGCCAATCAATGTCTAGTTCTTAAGACGTTTCACACAACGGCGTAGCTCATTGAGTGCATTTGTTGCTTGTTCCTTGGTTCGAACGAAGGTCGAGGACATGTATTTTGAAAATATTTTTATTTGCCTCGTTCTTTGTATGAATTGTTCAAGGGTGTCATTCGACTTAGCAACGTTGCCCCCACATTTTCCCAAATTGCTCCAACATTGCCAGAATGACGGTGGTTGTTGGAGTCTATCCCTGATTATCTAATCCGGGTTGAAAGACGGACTTGCTGATGTCAAATGGAACTTGTGAACGTATTCCGTTGTTGTTAATCACGCGGACGCGTTTTCCATATTCCAGAATTCAGACAAGGCATTAAGTAGAATCCGATTGACTTTGTAGTTTACGAGCTCGTGAACCACGTCAATCTTCTTGTTCACGTATTTCTGATTCTCTTTTGTCATGACTTACCATATTCAGGCAATTTCGACCGTAGGGGGTTGTATGACCTTAATGTGAGGGCAATGATTTTTTTTTTTCATCCTTACCAAAGATGGTGCGTGAAACGTCTTAAGGATACAAGATTGAATGAACGGAGCTTACATATTTTTTTTTTTTGAAAAATGCAATGCAAGTGCGAGAATTTAACTTCATTAGTAAGACTCGTATTACATTTACAACAGTCTGGAATATATAATACAAAATGCCCAATCCTATACATGTCATGATCTAAGGCCAAAGCAAAACACATTTACATCAATGGGCCAAACTTGTTCATGGGCCAAATTTCTTCATGGGCCGTGGGTCAATCTCATATCCAAATACTTGGGCCGAATTCTCATTTACATTAGCCGAGCCCAAAATATGGAAATACACACAAAACGGGTAAAGACTAAACACGGTGTGGAGCTTTTGTTCTAAATGGATGGGATTTCTAGGTCCTCTGAACCAGCGGAACCTCACCCCCTAAAGAGGATCACGGGTCCATTCCGATCATCGAGTTGAGTTGTTTGGGTGCGTGCCGGCGGTCCAAACCGCTCCGGGCGCATTCCCCTACTAAACTCCCTAAGCTCTTAATGTGCTCCAGGTCCGAGCGGGTAATGGTAACCAACGTGGTGTGTGCACAACAAGAATTTTTTTTTTTTTACTTATTACAATTACATCGCCTTTGGGACAAAATTTGAAACTGCAAGCATGAGCAAACGGTCAAAACGGATATGGCAAAATATAATATGGCAAAGCAAACATGACAAAGCCTAAACCCTCTAAAAGAGGTCCCCAGCAGAGTCGCCAAATTGTCGGACGTCGGATCCGACTTTCCCGACCCGTTTTGGAAAATATTTTTAAATTTTCGTTTTTTGAAAATGCCGGGTCTTGGCGAGCGAAGGGTACGGTCGAGCGGGGTCATCAACCGGACCGAAAAAATTTGAAAGAGTCGCCACCGATTAATTGAAGGCTAATCGGAATCCTAAAATTGCCTAGGGTACATGGAGTTTACATCCTAGGGCTTAAAAAGGTCTACGTCCAGAGAATCGAGTTCGGGGGTTTGATTACGTCTTAAAAGCTCGCGAGCTTATAATCCGCCCTTTCGGTACTTTAATTTGCTTTTGAAATGTTTTTCAATTTTGCCCGAATTGCCCGTTTTAATCATGCTTGGCCCAAAAAAAAACTACATGCATTTTCTTTAAATTAAACAAACCATGTACAAACAATTTTTTTTTTTAAATTTCAAATAAACAAGAGAGAACTAAAGTTAATCGTGCTCCAAAGAAAATGGTTTAACTCTCGAGCCATTTTAAACGTGTCAAAACATGCACGAATAATTTTTGAAAATATTAAGCTCGTTGGACTAATTTGTCCCATTTAAGAAGTTATAGGATGTCCAAAAAAATATGGGGACCAAAATGCAATTTATAAAAATTTGAGCTGAATTGGACAAATATTTTCGAAAATTGCAGAAATGACCCTAAACTATTCTGGACTTATTTGTAACACTTGGTAAAGTTCTAAAATAACTCGAAAATTATTCTATACTTATTTGTAACATTTTGAAAAGTCATAGAATGTCCAGAAAAATTTAGGAATAAAAATTGTAATTTTCGAAAACAAAATATAACTTAACTGAAAATATTTTTTTAAAATTACAGAATTGACCCTAAACTATTCTAGATTTATTTGTAACACTTGATAAAATTCCAAAAATAACCCAAAAATTATTCTAGACTTATTTGTAACATTTTGAGAAATCATGGAATGTCTAGAAAAGTTTAGAAATTAAAATGTAATTTTTTTTAAAAACGAGCTGAATTAAAACAAAAAAACAAAAATTGCACAAATGACCCAAAACTTTTCCGGTTTGGTATATAACACTCGATAACGTCCCAGAAATGACCCGAGAGTCCAAGGACCGAGTTGTAACCTTCATCAAAGTTTGGGAATGACCTAAGTCAAGTTTGGGAATGACCTAAGTCAATTTTGAAATTTTGACATAATATAAATATATAATATACACATATATATATATATATTAACAAGTATATTATACATAAATAGATAATATATGTATATAAACTCTCAATTTTATTTCACATTTAGAAATTACAAAATATGATATTGAAGATGAGAGAAATATACCTAACTCATAGGAGGTTTAAAATACCGTACGAGGAACCGAGTCCGATAATTATCGGTATTTTTCACTCTTTTTTTTCTCTCTTTTTTTTTTCTATTTTTTTTCTCTAAACTCACCTCACCACCGTAGCTTTCTCTTCTCTTCTAAGCCTCCTTCATTCATTGAAGCTACCCTCATTTTATAGAGAAAATGTACACATATTTAATTAATTAATAAAAACTTTTTTTTTTTTAATAATATAAAAAAAACGTTTTTTTTTTTTAATAATAAAAAAATAAAATCGGTGGAAAAGAGGCAATTTTCCACAGTTGGAATTTTTTATTATTTTTTTTATTATTTTTTTTTAAAAAAAAAAAAAAAACCTTTTTTTTTTTTTTTATATTTTTCAAATCTCGATTCCTCTCATACGGTATTATGATCCCGAGCCAAAATCAGGTGTTTACAAAGATGACGAAAACTCACCCTTAAGCAAGCTCTTTACAGCAAGATAATGACAGCGTAGCAGTCTGCGGTCAGAATCAGCCTGCTGATTCGCCTCAGTAGACTGACGCGGTTCTTGACCCGCGATTTGAGGAGGTGGACAGAGTGGAGCTGGGACGACAGATTGTTCCCGAGCTGGCCATAGTTGATTCCGACCTTGCTAGAGACATCTCCGCCGGCATCTGAAAATTACAGAAGGAATCAAATAAATATGAGAAATTGAATGAAACCCTCATCAACATTGATAAGATTCATCTCCGTGTCCAGCTCATGCATCTCTCGGGAATGCAACCGAGGAAGAAGAAGGGTTGATAATTGAGGGTAATTTTGTCATTTCAAAATTTAAAAAATCACATGACAAGCACATGATCGGTTTCCGTCTGAGCTAAACGGAAATTGGACGGAAAGGGGGGGAGAGATTTTTCATCGAGTCCAAACATTAGGACTAAAATTTAAAATTTTAAACTTTTTGGGGGAAACTTAAAATCAACCTAAACTTTAAGGGGGAAACTCGTATTTTACCCTTCTTTTTATCATAGAAATTACAGTCTACAATATTTACATCCACTAATCGAAGTGTCCCACCAATTTGTAATTTCCCCCAACATTAAACTCTACCTAAAAGGATAAGAATTCGATTACAGTGTAGTAAACATCCTCAGCACACATATGGACATTCCATGCCATATTCTATACCAATTAAACTAATCTAAGAGAAGATACATAGCCATATGGGGACGCGGGGGCAATGTCCCCCTCAACTTTTGATGTTGTGTAAATTTGACAATAAAAAATGTAATAATTTTTAAGAGAAAAGTCTGAAAGAGGTACAACATGTTTGATGAAAATGGTTTTCCAACCCAAACGAATTTTTTTGGTCCAACATGATTGAAAATGATGGTAATTGGTACCTCCGTTACTTTTCTGTTAAAAAATTCCATTTTGAAAAACTAACCAAATATTTTTCTAGGTCCGGTGCTGAAGCTGAATTTCGTGCCATTGCTAATTCTGTGTGTGAAATCCTATGGGTGAAGTCTATTCTTCTTGAAATAGGCATGACTCTGCCATCTCCTCCGATGATATGGAGGGATAATACTAGTGTTGTAGCCTTGTCAGAAAATCCAGTTCATCATTCAAAGATGAAGCATGTGGAGATTGATAAGCTCATCATCTGAGAAAAAGTTCAATCTGGGGAACTCATCGTCAACTTTGTTCTAGCAAATGAGAATGTGGCTGATGTGTTAACGAAACCATTAACAAAGAATACATCTGTGCCATGGAGAAAGAATCTTGGTGTGTTTTCAGTTCAAGAACTTCAGGAGTTGTCTTCACCTCTGCATTGAGCACATGAATAGGTTCAGGTAATTCTTGTATGTCTCCCTGACTTGATCTTTCTTCTCAGCAGCCGGTATCGTTTGTAGTCTTAAAAGTGCCATGTTCTATTCTATTGAATGATCTTATTCAATCAGATTTAAGGCATCATGATTATTTCATTCTGCAGTTAATAGATCTTGATCATTGATGTTGTCTATACGAGCATTACATCTGTTGGCATTGCTCCGTTTTCCATAAATCCTCTTTCTTATGCATCGGTGAGTTCCATTGAATTATCTTTATCATGTACTGGTATGTAACTGCTTTTATTTGAGTTTTCTCATCATTTATATTGTCATTCATACCTGTTTGTCCTCTTCTCTGCACCTCAAGAAATATCAGATCACTGACTTGACATAGGGTACAGTTTGATTCAAAAAATAGAGTTATGTGCACAAGAAAACGACAAGATACTTGTGTTCATATTCTTGAGGAAGAAAAGATGATGGTTGAAACCATCCAACTGTATTTGTAAGATAAGAGCTAAAACTCTTATGCCAAGGTAAAATAATTGCAGTGAAAGAAAAAATATATAAAAAGAGAGAAAGAAGAAATCAAACTCTCAATCAAAGAATTCAGAAAAATAATAGATAATGCAGAGAAAGGAAGACTGGTGTTAGGTTAGTATGATGATGTGATGAATATCAAAGAAATTGTTCAGTTATGTTAAGTACATGTGTGAGAAATATTTGATGTGTAATCTATGATGCATCTGCATGAGTCTTTATAGTGAAACATTGAGTGAATGATTCATGATGTGTGCTTATGATAGTATCATATGTGAGTATAATATTGTGTTTTTTTAATCTGTTTGATATGGATAAATTTGTTTGTGAAGAAAAACTAGCGTTTTGTCTTGAATGATAGATAGTTAGATAGACTGGTTAGTTAGAGAAGCATCAATGGAGTATCAGAACTGAAATCGCCGATTCATGTGTTCAAGCAAGGCAAAGGAGTTCAAAGTGATTTCAAATGTAAATCAAGTATGGAGAATTTTAGGATATAAGTATAGACATGCCGAAGGTTAATGATATATATAGAGAGAGAGTCAAAGTTTAAGGATATATATAGAGAGAGGAAGTTACCAACAACTAGTTTTAGTATATATATATATATATATATATATATATATATTTATATGCATTCAGTGCAACAAATTGTTTAAGTAGAAAATATATCTATTTCAGTTTTTATATGTTTTTCTCTAAATCTATATCTTTGATATAAAGATATTGACATCTGGGTTGGGTCGACTGACCCAGACCCGACCCGTGACCCTCTATAGTCCTACTATTCGTGAGGTGAAACTAAAAGACTGAAAGTTTTAGTCTTTCAGTCTGAAAGTTTGAAGAACTGCTTCACCGTGAAGAGAAGAACTGCTTTCACAGTCCACTCCTTTGGTCTTTTGACTCCTTCCTGAAGAGAAGAAGAAGTGAAGAACCGCGCCTGTCGGACGTCGGATCCGACTTCCCCCATCCTTTTTTGGAAAATATTTTTATTTTGTTTCGCTAAAAAATGTCGGGTATTGGCGAGCGACGGGTCTGGTCGAGCGAAGTTATCAACTAGACAGAAAAATGAAAGAGTGGCCACCGATTAATTAAAGGCTAATCGGAAACCTAAAATTTGCCTAGGGTACATGGAGTTAACATCCTAGGGTTTGGAATGGTCTACGTCCAGAGAATCAAGTTCAGGGGGTTTGATTACGTCTTAAGAGCTCGCAAGTCCATAATTCGCCCTTTCGGTACCTTAGTTTGCTTTTGAAATTATTTTGTTTACCGATTTACCCAAATTGCCCGTTTTGATCATGCTTTGCCCAAAAGATTACATGCATTTTCTTTAAATAAAACAAACCATGTACAAACCATTATTTTAAGAATTAATTTCAAATAAATAAACAAGAGAGAATAAATTAATCCAGCTCGAAAAAAAGGTGGTTTAACTTTGGAGTCACTCGTAACGTGTCAAAATACACGAATGATTTGAAAATATTGAGCACGTTGAACCAATTAATAAATCAACAAGAGATAATAAATTAATCGTGATTGAAAAAAATGTGGTTTAACTTTGGAGTCTCTTGAAACGTCTCAAAAATACACAAATTATTTGAAAATATTGAGTTCGTTGGACCAAATTATAACACTTTGACACGTCATGAGATGTCTAAACATATCTAGGGACCAAAATACAATTTTTTAAAATTCGAGCTGAATTGGAATTTTTTTTTTAAATGATAGAATTGACCATAAACTATTCTGGACTTATTTTTAAAACTTGGTGAATAACCCAAAAAATTATTCTGGACTTATTTGTAACACTTTGAGAAGTCACGGAATAACCAAAAATATTTAGGAATCAGAAATGTAATTATTTGTAACACTTGGTAAACTACCAAAATAACTCGAACATTATTCTAGACTTATTTGTAACATTTTTAAAAGTGATGGGATATCCAGAAAGGTTCAGGAACAAAATGTATTTTTTTTTTTTAAAAAAAATTCAAGTTGATTTTAAAAAATAATTCAAAAATTGCACAAATGGCCCAAAACTTTTCTGGTTTGGTTTATAACACTCGGTAAAGTTCCAAAATGACTCGAGAGTCCAAGGACCGAGTTGTGACCTTCATCAAAGTTTGGGAATGACCTAAGTCATTTTTTTTCTATAAATAGTTTGTTCACATATACATATGTTATACATATGTCACATATACATAATATATATATTATTTACCAAAACAAATATGTATATATTATACATATAAACATAATATCATATATATATATATACATATACATATAGAGTATCACATATACATAATATATATATATATATATATATATATATATGTATATTATACACATATATATATTAACAAGTATATTATACATAAATATATAATATATGTATATAAACTCCTTTTTTATAAAATAAATTTCAATAACATTAGGAAATACAAACACAATATTAAATACAGGAGAGATATACCTAAATCGTTCGGAACTTAATACCATACGAGAAACCGATACTGATAATTACTGATATATTTTTTTACTCAATTTTTTTTTCACACTCTTTCCAATCACTCTTTCTCTCCTTAAATTCCTTCTTCAATTTTCTTCCCCCGTAGCATATGCCTTCACCTTCTATTTATACACAATTTTACTTCATATTTAATTAAGGGTTAACGGTCAATGTGCCCCCTAAAGTTTGGACGAAATTTAAGATTCCCCCTTAATGTTTAAAATTTGAAATTTTACTCCTAATGTTTGGACCGGATAAAAAATCCCCCCATTCCGTCCAATTTCCGTTTAACAGTACTAATGGGAATGTCATCAATTGCAGATCACGTGACTTTTTTTATATTAAATGGACAAAAATGCCCTCCATGGAAGTTCAAGCTGTTCTTCAAGCTTTCAAGTTGTTCTATTATCAAGCTTTCAAGCTCGAAACAATTCATTCCTATAGCACATATTCCAATCCAAATAGCTAGATTCCATCAACTGATCTCCATCAATGCTCATAGACTCCATTGCTGCACATTGAACACGATGTAATGTACAGAGTTTAGGATCGTACAGTTCTTTGTCCGAGTATAATTCTTGAGACAAATGTTAACTTCAAAGATCTTTCACCATTACTTGAAATCCAAATCAAAGCAGATTCATCCTGGAATTTAATGTGAAACAGAGGAACTTAGTTGAAATAAACATAGCTATTAAATTTATATACACTAGTTAGGCTGAGAAACCTCACACACAATCTTACAGAAACATAATACTGTCGACCTTTAACATGGCTGCGCACTCCTGTACCCTCGATACTGGGCATGACATGGTGCTTCCATGTAGTCATGAAACCACCATGTTATACTCAACTCAAACAGGGGCTTACTAGAGATATCCACCCAAAAATGTTTTAACTTGATAGGTGGGTGAAGCAAGAACCTTGAAACTAGTATTGCAGACTATTTTGGCTTATGTTTTTTGAGTAGTCAATGTGGAAAAAGAAATATTGACTCAGTACTAATATACAAAGAGAACTGTCCTATCCTTCCATTTGATTTTTCTTCATTCAGAAAGAAAGTAAAACATCTAGCCGAGAAGTAGGATCAGGTTCTACCCTGAATAAAATGGTGTGAAAGCCTCAAATCCATGACATAAAGTGAAAGATTCAACTCACATTAGAAAGCCTAAACTGGCGGAACTTGGGCTTTCCCTTTCGACCATATTTGAGCAGATGAGAACCTTTCTTTAGAGTGGTTAATGCCTACAAAAATATCAACCAATATTAGTCGGAACCAGCAAAAGAAACACATTACAATACAGACAGCAAAAATCACAAACTGGAATTCTTGAAACCCTAAGTAGCTATGAATAATTTTGCAAAGATTTTATACACATAAGGAAACTCCAACTTCTATGCATATACGAACAGCTAATCACGGTTTTCCAAGTAAAAGATTCACAGTATCTTTAATTGAGCAACAATGTTGGAGGTGGTATCTGCAGGCGCTCTCTCGACATTGAGAGACCCGCCGAACAGCTAATCACGGTTTTCCAAGTAAAAGATTCACAGTATCTTTAATTGAGCAACAATGTTGGAGGTGGTATCTGCAGGCGCTCTCTCGACATTGAGAGACCCGCCTACACCAATCTCAACCGCCTCGTCTCTCAAGTCATTTCCTCCCTCACTGCTTCTCTGAGATTTGATGGTGCTGGGTTGGCCGGAGCTCTCCATTGGGGATTCATTCGAATTCTCTACATAAAATCGACGGAACCTTGGCACACTTCCCAGCTGAGTACCGACTCCAAACCACCACCTTGATCTCTGGTTGTGCAGAGACCCAAGAACGGCGATCGGGCGGAGGTTTGTCTGGTGGAGTTTGGCAATTCAGTCGTGGAGTTATAGGAAGAGGGCATTTTGGTCTTTAAAATTTAAGTTATGTCACGTGCTAGGCACATGTCAGTTTATCGTCTCAAATCAACGGTATTAGGACGGAAAGGGGGAATTTTTGATTTCGTCCACACATTAGGATTAAAATTTCAAATTTTAAACTTTAAGGGGGATTCTTAAATTTCGGCCAAACTTTAGGGGGCATTTTGACCATTAACCCTTTAATTAATAATTTTTTTTAAATAAAAAAACGGAGGGAAAAAGGAAACATGGCCATGTGGCCATATTCCACGTTGGAATATATATATATATATATATATATATTATTTACCAAAACAAATATATATATATATATATTATACATATAAACATAATATCATATATATATATATATATATATTAACAAGTATATTATACATAAATATATAATATATGTAATA
Organism: Chamaenerion angustifolium; assembly: GCA_946814005.1. Classification (NCBI taxonomy): domain Eukaryota; kingdom Viridiplantae; phylum Streptophyta; class Magnoliopsida; order Myrtales; family Onagraceae; genus Chamaenerion; species Chamaenerion angustifolium. Next base: position 23,753,829 of record OX328272.1, read on the forward strand.
TAAACTTTTTTTTTATAACATAAATTTCAATAACATCAAGAAATATAAACATAATATTAAATACGGAAGCGATATACCTAAATCGTTCCGAACTTAATACCGTACGAGAAACCGAGACCGATATATTTTTTTTACTCACTTTTTTTCTCACTATCTCTCCAATCACTATTCTCTTCACTCTTTCTCTTCTTCAACTCATTCTTCAAATTTCTTCCCCCGTAGCCTATGCATTCACCTTTTATTTATACACAGATTTACTTCTTATTTAATTAATAATAAAAAAAAGAAAAACAGTGGAAAAGGGAAACATGGCCATTTGGCCATATTCCATGTTGGAATGAATGTATGTATATTTTATGTGTTTTTAGTTTTCATATATATATATATATATATATATATATATATATATATGGATGGATGGATATATATATATATATATATACTATATATAATTTTTCAATCTCGATTCTTCACGTACGGTATTTTGACCCCGAGCTAAAATTAGGTGTTTACAGTTGCCTTTCTTTGAACACGCGCTCATGGAAGTGATCTTGTGAGTGTGTGTTCAAAGACAAAAATCTGATTTGGCTTCTCTCGCTTTATTATTTACATAGTAGACAAACATTATCGCGCAACTTTCGAAAGTTGGACATCAACAAGTCCTGATTGTTGACGATGATTTCCGGAGACTGAGCGTCTAAACGTTCATCAACTTGTAACTCCAAGAAGCTGGACACCTACAGGTCCTGGTCGCCGAGGATGACTTGCGGAGGCTGAATACCCAAAGGCTCCGTTCGTCGGCTTGTGACTCCTAGAAGTTGGATAACTATAGGTCCTGGTCGTCAATTTTTTTTATATCTCGATTTTCTTTCCTTTTGCTACAGTGTATTGTTTTATTTTACCGCACCTCTCGGTTCCCTAAATTTTTGCCTAGGTCGCCTTTTCGGGTATTCAGCCTAGCAGGGATTTGATTCCTCTTCTTTTTGCCATGATTGTCCTTTTGGGGATTTTTAATCATACCCCTTTTCCCTAAATTTTGCCTAAACTGCCCTTTCAGATTTTGGATTTAGCGGGAATTTTATCTCACTTTTGGAGGTTCACTTTCTGGTTACGAACTCCTTTAGGATAGTATTTTCTGTCTGCGTCCAAATTGATTGGACTAGGGAGTTCTTGGTCGTCCATATCGGTGATGATCATGACTCCTCCACAGAAAACCTCTTTGACGACATAAGTCCTTTAATATTTAGGCACGAACTTACCTCGAGAGTCTGGATTGACTCAAATGATTTTTTTGAGAACTAGATTGCCTGCTTGTAATTCTCTTGGACGTACCTTTCTGTTAAATGCACGAGCCATGCATTGCTGGTACAATTACCCGTGGCAGAGCGTGATGATTTGCCTTTCACCTATAAGGTTTAATTGCTCGTATCTGCATCTCACCCATTCTAACTCGTCCATCTATGCGGCTGTAGGGATCCTCGTTGACGGGATTTCTACTTCAATTGGTAACACGACTTCAGACCCGTAAACAAGGTAGAATGGGGTTGCCCCTGTTGATGCATGTATTGAGGTCCTGTATGCCATGAGTGCCAAAGGTAGCTTGTCGTACTAGTTCTTATAATTGACAGTCATTTGCTTTATGATCTTCTTGATCTTCTTATTTGCTGCTTCCACTGCGCCATTCATTTGTGGGCGATATGGAGATGAATTTCTATGCTTGATCTTAAATTGGTCACACAATCCATCAACCAATTTATTATTAAGATTTTTGGCATTATCTGTGATGATTGACTCCGACACCCCATAACGCGCGATGATATCTTGCCTAATGAAACGCTCGACCGCCATTACCGTTACTGACGCCAGGGTGATAGCCTCTACCCACTTGGTGAAATAATCGATCGCCACTAATATGAATTGATGACCATTGGACACCTTTGGAGAGATCATACCGATTACATCGATGCCTCACATTGAGAAAGGCCATGGAGAAGTCATGGGATAGAGCTCGTCTGGTGGCAGGTTGATTTGATCTGCGTACAATTGACATAGGTGACAATGTTGGACGTGTCTCACACAATCAGACATCATGGTGGACCAAAAGTATCCAAGTCTAATTATCCATTTTGATAGCATTCACCTGCCCATGTGAGGGCCACAACAACCTTCGTGAATTTCTTCCATTAGGCGCTTAACGTTTTCGGCATTCACGCATCTCAAAAGGGTATCATCAAATGATCTTTTGCATTAAGGTCGGGCCACTGAGAAAATAATTGTAAGCCAATTTTCGTACGACCTTCCGGTCATTTTTTGTGGCACCTTCTGTGAATTATCCGGACTCCAGATATCTTTTTATGTTAGTGAACCACCGTTGATTGTCTAACTCTTCGACAATACAACAATAGGTTGGAAACTCTTTGATCTTAATCTCTACTGCCAGTACTTTGTTTCCCGGCGAAATTTTACTCATTGACGCGAGCGTTGCCACTGCATATGAAAATTGGTTCTTATTTCTCGGCATATAAGTGAAAGTAATATCTTCAAATTCTGCAGCTAGATTCTCAAGGTGCTCGTGATACAGTTGTAGTTTGTCATCCTTTGTTTTCCATTCCCCCGTCGTTTGGAGGATGATTAACAGGGAATCTCCGAATACTTCTAGTTTCTTCCCTTCAAGGTCTAGTGCAGGGTGCATGTCGAGAACACATGTCTCGTATTCTGCGACGTTGTTAGTGCAGTGGAAGGTGACCTTGGTTTCCACTGGAAAGTGTTGCCCATTTGGTGAGATGAGCATTGCCCCGATACCCTCTCCGACTGAATTCACAGCACTGTCGAAGTACATCCTCCAATTTGCCTTCGACATCCCTTCTTCTTCTACTTGCATGATTTTCTCATCTAGGAATTCAGATTTGATCAAGTGATCATCGTCTATGGGAAACTCCGCTAAATGATCGGCGATTGCTTGCCCTTTTACCGAAATTCGAGGCACGAATTCTATGTCATACTCAGATAGTTGAACTTGCCATTTGGCGATATTTTTCGTACATGCTGGCTTATCTAAGAGGTAGCTCACAGGATCCATATTTGAATACAGACGTATGGTGTAGTACAACGTATACAGGCGAAGTCGCTACATTACCCACACGAGTGAGCAACATATCCTTTCCACCTCTTGATACTTTGTTTAACCCTTCGTAAATTTCTTGCTCACGTAGTATATGACATGTTCATTCTTTCCAGTCACATCAAGTTGTCCCAACATGCACCCCAACGAGTCTTGGGGCACTGTTAAATTCATAATGAGTAGTCATCCTGGAGTTGCCGGCACCAGGACTGGTGGGCTCATTTGGTAATTGTTTATGGACTCTAAGACATTCTGGCATTCTTCATCCGAGATTATCCGAGCGTTCTTACGTAAAATACGAAATAAAGGTTGAAACTTGGTTGTCATATTTGCGATGAAACGCGTAATGTAATTCAAACGACCTAATAGGCTTCGAACCTCCTTGACGATTGATGGTGGGGGTAGATCTTGTATCGCTTTGACTTTGTCAGGGTCTACTTTAGTTCCATTCTCAATGACTATGAAGCCCACTAACTTGCCTGATGTGGCTCCAAAAGTGCATTTGGTCGGGTTTAAACACAACTTGTACTTCTTGAGCCTTTCAAATAATATGCGTAAATTGATCAAGTGATTTTCACGTTCTTGATACTTTGCGGTCATATCATCTACGTACACCTCGATCTGTTTGTGCATCATGTCGTGGAACAGTGTCACCATCGCCCTTTGGTAAGTTGCCCCTGCATTTTTTTAAACCAAAGGCATAATTCTGTAATAAAATGTGACCCACATAGTGACAAATGCAGTTTTTAACTTATCTGTGTTAGGGATTAAGGTTTATATAAACGTTGATTTAGTCCAAATGTTTAGGACAATTACAATCAAGTCCATATGCTTATGACTTTTGCATTCAAATCCCTAGATTCACTTTTAAATAGACCACAATCCCTATTGTATAATCAAGCTTAAGGTAATACAAGATGATTTTCTCTTTAATTGTTGCCTTAAGCTCTTCATTCACTCCTCACTTGTCTCTTAAATCCCAAGATGGTATCAGAGCTACAAGATCATGGACGAAATATTGAGTCAGTTGGAAATTTCCAACAGAAAATCAGTCGGAAATTTTCTATGTTCATCAGTTCCTGTACCATATTGAACTTCCCGTGCTTCGTCAAAATCAGACGCGCTTCTTCTGTTCTAGCTTGATTTTGTTTTTGTTTTTTTCGCTCAAGAAGTCATCATCATCATATCACATTCATCTCCATCAGATCGTCCAGCATCACCGTTTCATCAGCAAACATTCATCATCTGAAGAATCATAACTGATTCTTCCAGATCGTCCAGGTCCTTATCCAACCAGTCCTGCGGATGGCGAGCCTAACATGCTGAGTTCTACCGAATCACTTCACTCATGCTGCTTCATTCGTGTTGTATAATTCAGATTGATTTCTCAAGTGGGATGATTATTATTTGTTTCTGTGCTGCTTATCATGTTGCTGGTGCATATGGAGCTGATTAGTCCTCTGTTTGAGGCTGACTTTGAGGTTGATTTGTCCTCTGTTTGAGGCTGTATTTGAGCTACTTATTGCTTCCATTTGCTGCTGCACTGCAAGTAGTAAGCTGTTCTGATTTGTGATTTTTTTCTCCTCGAAGATCCTATGTTTTGCTGCGTGCTTACATGCATGTTTATTGTTTCTTTATGTTTCACTTCATGATTACAAACACGTTTTTAGCAATCTTAAGGCTTCTTCTTTTTCTTCCTTTGGTATTCTAACTTTGGTTAGACAGTAGCAGTACTTCAAAGGCTCTCACTATCCTCCTTCTCCTCATTCATTTGTCCAGCTTCACCTCACTGAAATTAGAGCAGACATGTGCTCAGTAGTAGAGTAGACATGTGTTCGTTCATTGAAGATGTCAAACCAAGCAGACCTGTGCTTGTTCTTGTGCATGCATAGTGCAACTCCAGAGCACCAGCATATCTGTGATTGAAATCAGCTCAGAAATGACATGGAAACCAGCAACAGACCTGTGCTCAGTAGTAGAGTTGACCTATGCTCGGTAGTAGATAAGACTTGTGCTAAGTAGTAGAGCAGACTTTTGCTAAATTATCTGTGATTGAAATCAGCTCAGCAATGGCATGGAAATCAGCTTCTGTAGATCATCAATGGGTGAATTATCTGTGATTGAAATCAGCTCAGCAATGGCATGGAAATCAGCTCCTGCATATCATCAATGGGTGAGTTGTGCTCGTTATTCATCAAGATCATGGAGCTGCTCTTTATTCAGCAAGATCATGAAGCTACTCTTTATTCAGCAAGATCATAGAGTTGTGCTTGTTATTCAGCAGGATTATGGTAATTGAAGATTGCAACCATAGAAGGAACCAACATGGATGAATGTTAGGTGTTGTTAGGAATTAATGATGATGATGAGATGGTGATGATCTTCATTTTCTGTTTTTGTTGGTTTAGGGTGTTGATTTACATTAGGAAGTGGATCTACAAAGGGGAATGTTAGGGATTAAGGTTTAGATAAATGTTGATTTAGTCCAAATGCTTAGGACAATTACATCCAAGTCTACATGTTTAGGACTTTTGCATTCAAATTCCTAGATTCACCTATAAATAAACCACTACCCCTATTGTATAACCAAGCTTAAACTAATACAAGATGATTTTCTCTTTAATTGTTGCCTTAAGCTCTTCATTCACTCCTCATTTGTCTCTAAGGATCAGCCTCAGACATATTGATCTGGTTGTATCCAGAGAACCCGTCCATGAACGAGAACATTGTATGACGTGCTATGTTGTCAACCAACATATCGATATGAGGCAGAAGGAAATTATCCTTTGGACTGGCTTTGCTAAGATCTCGATAGTCCACACAGACGCGACTGTCCTTCTTGGGTACTGGAACAATATTTGCTACCCATTCCGAATAGTTGCAAACTTCTAAGAATCCAGCGTCGATTTGCTTGATCATCTCTTCCTTAATCTTAAGGATTAGGTCGGGACTTTGTCTCCTCAGGAGTTGTCTCTTGGGTCGGAATTTCTCAGTTTATAGTGGTAGAACGTGCTCCACGATTGATGAATCAAGGCCTGTCATGTTAGCATAAGACCAGGTGAAAATCTCTTGATACTCTTTTAGCAAAATCATCATCTGAGTTCTTTGGTCAGGACTCAGACTTGTCCCGATCTTCAATTCGCGTGGTTCCTCGGGAGTGCCAATGTTTATGACCTCAGTGACTTTTGTTGGTAGGAGCCTGCTTGTCTCTCTCATACCTGTCCCAACTTTCTTCAATTTCTTTCGTGACATCCTCCTCACCGAATTCTTCTCCATAATGTATAGAGTCGGATTCAGCAAGGGTATCATTGTACGAGGTTGCAATCATGGTTCACTTTATGTTCTCTAGAGGTATTGTTCTCATTATTACTAAGAGAAAGCGCATAAGTAGGTATTGTCATCCAGTTTGTGATATTTGCCCCACTATCAAGTGGAAGGACAAAAAGGCACGAGGGAGCTTCATCGAGTATGGCTTCAATTGTGACACCGATTGAAAATAAGCATGATAAGCCTTCTTGAGAAGCAACGTCGTCGAGGTGGATCATTTGTGGTGGTCCAGGAAATGAAACAGTGAGGGGAGGAAACAACAGTGCCCCTGAATTTCTAGTTAAACATTTCCTTCGGGCGACTTCGAAATCTTTGAAATTAGGATGAAAACCCAGTCCGAAAGTGTCTTTGTTCTTCCTCGCAGCTATTGGGTGTATGATAACCTGACCGTGGATTCCCATACCGCGTCCTAAGATGAAGTTTTTGCCCAGCATGATCTTTCCCACCATTAGCTTGGCTCTGTCTGGTGCTGTCTCTCCCTAATAACATAAATAAGATCGAAGGCATGGAAATACAATGCATCTTCGGTCTCGATTCCGATGAAAGGTACGGAATTCAACTTAAAATTGTTGTAGTCTTCCTCCCCATCGGTCACAACCAAGGGATCCTCATATATAAATTTGACTTTCTGATGCAGGGTAGAAGGCACTGCCCCAACGACATGTATCCAAGGTATTCCCAAAGGTAGACTGTAAACCCATGGAATGTCGAAGACTTTGAAAGATATGCTAAACACGCATGGACCAATCTCCAATGGTAATTCAATTTCTCCCTCGACCTCCCTTATATTGCCATCAAAGGCTCAAACAACACTTTTGGCTGGGCGGATGAGTGACGAATCTATCTTCATATATTGGAGGGTGGACATCGGGCATACATTTGAAGTTGATCCATTTTCAATCATTACTCTTGATAGCATGTATCCCTTACTCTTGCACACGATGTGGAGGGCCTTATCATGTTATTGTCCCTCAGAACCCAACTCTTCATCCCCGAAGGCGACTTGGCTAGCAAAAATTGAACCGATGAGATTCTCCACTTGTCGGGTTGATATATCCTTTGGTACCAGGACTTTCTTTTAAAACATTCATTAATGCATCTCGGTGTGGTTCAGAACTCAACAACAGAGCCAACAAAGATATATGTGTTGGGGTTCTGCGCAGCTGGTCCACGACCTTGTACTCAGCATCCTTTACAATCTTCATGAAATTGCCCGCTTCTTGTTCAGTTACCTTAATCTTTTAGGCTCCTTCCACCTCCTTCTCCTTGGGCGAGATTTCTGACTGGATATAGCAACGTCCATATTGAGTCATACTGAAAAAGTATTCATTTTTCGCAGATCCTTCCGTGGGACCCCCAAAGCTCTAAGGTACCCTTTTGTTGCTCTCGTACTTGAATGGTGCTGGTCCTTACGGTACGTAGTCAATGATTAGTGGGGTGATCATCAAAACATATTTTTTTAGCATCTCCTGACCCATGGGGATGACTAAAGGGGTTAGTCCTTCTTCTAAGAAGATCATGTTGACTGAGCCTGAAGCGTGGTTGGGTAGCGGATTGGTATTGACATTCAGTGGCGAAATGGGATTCAAGACCAGGTACTTATGATCGTTAAGGTCTTGGATTTAGTGCTTTAGGCGAGGGAAATTGTTAGTGGTGTGCTCAAGTGCTCCCATGTGGTACTCACATTTTGAATTTGGTACATTAACCGGAATTTTCGTTTCGGGGCTAAAACCTCTGGACCTATGAGCCCTTGAGCCAAAGCCTCCTTGTACAATTCAACCAATGGTATTGGAAGCAGGGTGAATTGTCGAGACTCTCTAAATCTCCTTGGGTTCCCATTTTAGTTAACAGAATCTTGCAAGTTGGGTGGGGAAGTTATTCGTTGTGGGGCTTGAGGAGCCTGAGGTGTCGGGACCACCGGTGATGGATGGTATTGTTGATATGGAGCCGGTGATGACCCTTTTGTCGCCTAAAAAGTTTGCCCGGGGAAAATTTATGCCAAATTCTTTCACATGGCTTAAGAACCAAATCTGAAGTAAGGTCGGGCTTGCTTTTAGTTGTCCTTTTCCTTTGGTTTTTAAAATGTTTAGAGATGCAATGGTTTCAGCGAGAAATGCCATCACGATATCCTTGCCTTCTATTATTTAGATGACGACTTTGACCATAGTTGAGTCGATGAGACCATTAGAAAAGGGGAATACGACCGTTCCCAAAACAAGTAAAATAAAAGCATGGCATTTCCCCAGAGCATTTGTTTTATCGACAATTCAGCGCTTGATCCAATATACCAAAAGTTCAATAGATAATCCATGTCCCCCATTCAACTTGAGATTGGTGGACATTTTGTTTATTGTGTCTTTGAGTAGTTTGGCCAAACTGCTATCTTCGTCTCTTTGTTGGAGGTCGGGTTGAACAATACCACGATCCCAATCTACACCTTGAATGAGTTTACGGTATTCTTCCAGCTTAGGTGTGAGTTCATTGTCGTTTATCACAAAGACAACGTTTTTGACATCACAGAAATGAGACAAAGCATCGAGAAGAGACTAGTTGGCTTTGTAGTTTGCTAGCTCATGAACCTCGCCAATCTTCTCGTTCACGTACTTCTGATCCTCTTTCGTCATGGCTTTCCATATTCTGGAAATTTTGACCGTGGGGGGCTCGATGGCCTTGGTGCTAGGACAGTGGTTTGTCTGCTTCATCCTTACCAAAGATGTTGTATGAAACCTCCTAAGGATACAAGACAGAATGAACAGAACTTACATTGTTTTTTACAAAAATGCAATGCATGTGCGAGAAAGTAAATGTCACAACTAAGTTATTACATTTACATAGGTTTACGGAATACAAAAGCACAATCCTATACATGTCATGATCTATGGCCAAAACAAAAGAGGAGAAATGGAACAAACACGAAATTGGTAGAAGGTTAAGCGCGGTGTGGAGCTTCTGTTCTAATGGGATGGAATTTCTAGGTCCTCTGAACTGGAGGAACCTCACCCATATAGAGGATCATAGACCCATTCCGATCATCGAGTTGAGTTTTTTGGGTGCGTGTCGGCGGTCCAATCCGCTCCAGGCGCATTCCCCTATTAAACTCCTTAATCTCTTAATGTGCTCCAGGTCCAAGCGGGTAATGGTAACCAACGTGGTATGTGCGAAAGGAGGATTTACATCAATTTTAAATTATTACATTTACCTTGATTTTTGGAAAAAAAAATTTAAAAGTGCAAGCATGAGCAAATGGTCAAAACAAATAGGTAAAATATAACATGACAAAGCCTAAACCCTCTAAAAGAGAAATCCCCAGCAGAGTCGCCAAATTGTCGGACGTAACATCCGACTTTCCCCGATCCTTTTTGGAAAATATTTTTATTTTGTTTCGCTCGAAAATGTCGGGTATTGACGAGCGACGGGTTTGGTCGAGCGAGATTATCAACTGGATAGAAAAATGTAAGAGTCGCCACCGATTAATTAAAGGCTAATCGGAATCCTAAAATTTGCCTAGAGTACATGGAGTTAACATCCTAGGGTTTGGTATGGTCTACGTACAGAGAATCGAGTTCGAGGATTTGATTACGTCTTAATGGCTCACGAGCCCAAAATCTGCCCTTTCGGTACCTTAGTTTGCTTTTTAAATGATTTTTTTACTGATTTACCTGAATTGCCCGTTTTGATCATGCTTGACCCAAAAGATTACATGCGTTTTCCTTAAATTAAACAAACCATGTACAAACAATTTTTTTTTAAGAATTAATTTCAAATAAGTAAACAAGAGAGAATAAATTAATCGTGCTCGAAAAAAAAAGGTGGTTTAACTTTGGAGTCAGTTGAAACATGTCAAAATACACGAATGATTTGAAAATATTGAGCATGTTGGACCAATTAATATATAAACAAGAGAGAATAAATTAATCGTGATTGATAAAAATATGGTTTAACTTTGGAGTCACTTGAAACGTCTCAAAAATACACGAATGATTTGAAAATATTGAGTTCGTTGGACCAAATTGTAACACTTTGACAAGTCATGAGATGTCTAAAATAATCTGGGGACCAAAGTGCAATTTTTTAAAAATTCGAGTTGAATTGGAAATATTTTTTTCAAAAATGATAGAATTGACCCTAAACTATTCTGGACTTATTTGTAACACTTGTTGAAGTTCCAAATAACCCAAAATATTATTCTGACTTATTTGCAACACTTTAAGAAGTGATGGAATGTCCAGAAAAATTTAGGAATAGAAAATGAATGTAATTTTAAAAAAACTTATAACTGAACTGAAAATATTGTAAAAAAATTACGGAATTGACCCTAAACTATTCTAGACTTATTTGTAACATTTGGTACAGTTCCATAATAACCCGAAAATTATTATAGACTTATTTGTAACATTTTTAAAAGTGATGGGATGTCCAGAAATGTTCAGGGAACAAAATGTAAATTTTAAAAAATTCGAGCTGATTTTAAAAAATATTTCAAAATTGCACAAATGGCGCAAAACCTTTCTAGTTTGGTTTATAACACTCGGTAAAGTCCAAAATGACCCGAGAGTCCAAGCACTGAGTTGTGACCTTCATCAAAGTTTGGGAATGACCTAAGTCATTTTTTTTGAAAATATTTTTTTAACATATACATAATATATATATATATATATATATATATTTACAAGTATATTATACATAAATATATAATATATGTATATAAACTCCTTTTTTTATAACATAAATTTCAATAACATTAGGAAATACAAACACAATATTAAATACGGGAGAGATGTATCTAAATCGTTTGGAACTTAATACCGTACGAGAAACCGAGACCGATAATTACTGATATATTTTTTTTACTCACTTTTTATCTCACTCTCTCTCCAATCACTCTTCTCTTCACTCTTTCTATTCTTCAATTCTTTCTTCAATTTTCTTCTCCCATATCATATGCCTTCACCTTCTATTTATACACAATTTTACTTCTTATTTAATTAATAATAAAAAAACGAAAAACGGTGGAAAAGAGGAAACATAGCCATGTGTGGCCATGTGGACATATTCCACGTTGGAATATATATATATATATATATATATATATATATTAATTATTTTTGTTTTTAGTTTTCATATGTATATATATATATGTGTGTGTGTGTGTGTGTGTGTGTGTGTGTGTATACTATATATATTGTTTTAATCTTGATTCCTCTAGATCCCATAATAACCATCTCCATCACACGAAATCATCAACACGATCCAACTCACTTTTCTAGAATGGGACCCCGACGGAATACGTCGAAGGTCCATCGCGCACGGACTGAGATCTCAAACACTGAATCGAACCTCAAGCCTATGTCTAGAGTAATAAGGTTACATATGTGGCTCCTACACAAAGATCTCTGAATCTCATACGACTTCAAGTTAAGATCACATCTCGGGTCAAACCCATGGTCGTTTTGGGTGCAGCGCGGTATGGAATGCACGCTACATCATATCTCCTCTCCCATTGAGCATATGTCCAAATGTTGTATAGATGTACATCATGCAAAAAAATACATGAACCAAAAGTCACAAAGGCACCCATCCAACCCCTGAGTGGATCGACATACCAAAATCCGTCGTTGTGCGAAATCAGATAGTTCCAGACACAAAGCCCTCTCCGGTCAATCCTGATAGACTTCTAGAACTAGAAACTATCACCAGTCTCACCTAGTCACAAAAGCATATAACCTATCACCCGTGTGAGAGGGTGATCTGATCCACTATGACGTATTTTGATAAACAATCACATAAATGAACACACACAATACTGAAATTGCGAAAACATGCATACTTAATTATAATTCAAGTGAAAGAACATTGTATGGGAAATAGAATCAATGAAGGACACCAAGTAAGTATATACAGTCTAGAGACTACAGATGCCTCACTAAAGACTCCCTTTTCAAGGTTTGAGAGACGATCCACGGTTGTATCATCCGGAGACAAGTACTTCAAACTCATCACCTTGTGTCTAGATACGTCTCTAACATAATTTTTCTTGATATCTACTTGCTATGACTTGTCATGATACTTAAGGTTCTTTATCATTGAGATTGCGTTTCCTACTACTCAACAATTAGTTAAGAATTCACTTAAGCCATATAACCTACTGAGTGACCTACACAAGAGCCAGAAATTCAGCATCCATGGCAATCAACACAGCGTGTGACTACTTCTTACTCATCCACGATATTGCGCCATCAAAGAGCAGAACATAAATTATGAGTTGGGTTTTCTCTCATCAAAGTCACCACCATAGTCTGCATCGTTATACCCAGTCATCCAGAGATTGTCGGACCTCCGACAAGTCTCTTCTGTAGCACAGGGTATGACGATTCCCTTGAGATATCACATGATCCTATTTACTGCTTGCCATTTATTGAACCCAGGTTTAGCTTGCTACCGACACACCATGCGACTCCGTGACAAATATTAAGCTGAGTACACAGTATTGCGTAAAGTAGTCTTTCAACTACACATAACTAATAAATTTGTTTTATCTGGTCCATTTCTTTTGTAGTATTTGAACTCATGTCCATGTGAGAGGTTTGCTAATGTAAGTTGAAGTTTCAGTTGGTTCATAGTTACTCATGTTGAACCTTTCCAACACTTTGTTTATGTAGCTCTCCTGTGAAAGCTACAACTGTCTCATATGGCGATCTCTTGATATCTGAATCCCAAGGATGTGCGCCGCCTCACGTATGTCCTTTTTCTAAAACAAATAAGACAATTAGGCCTTTGCCTGTGTAAGGAACTCCAATTTATTTACGGTTCTGAGTATCTAATTTACATATAGAAACGTAAATGCAAAGTCTGGTCCATACCTTTTAATGTACACGCAGCGATTCTCATCCATCAAGAGAAATCCATTTTCCATTACCAAATCATGAAGTTTGCGGTACCATTGCCTAGAAGACTGTTTCAGACCATAGATCAATTTGTGAGGCCTGCAAAATAAGTGCTCATAGTCTTTATGCACAAAGAATTTAGACTGCTTCATATAGATCTCTTCTTCTAACTCGCCATTGACGAAGACAATCTTAACATCCATCTAGTGTAGTTTCTGGTATAAACTCTCTAATAGCCAGAATCAAACAAATTGTGGTTATTCAAATAGTCAGTGAGAAGGCCCCCTTAGAATCTACACTCTCCTACTGTGTATAACCCTTCGCGAGTAGTCGAGCTTTGTAATGCTCAATGGTTCCATCAGTCTTGAGCTCCATCTTAAGATCCCATTTAGCTCTATTGCTCTGCATCCCCTTGAAGTTTGACTAATACCATTCTTCCTTATAGATTTCATCTCGTACATAGTCTTCGTCTCATCCTCCATTACTTTCATCCATTCTTATTAGAAGGGTCTTGTGATAGTTTCTCTAACTTTTTTCTGCACAATAACCGTTTCGTCGGATATTAGGGTGCTCACTATTACCAGGGGTATGACCATGATCTTTCCACTAAGAATGAGATCCCCAATGCTCCCATTGTCAACAAGATCATCAGGAGCAGAATCTGTTCCAATCACTCCAGCACACGGTGAATCCAACGGACGATGAATTGATTCATCATTTGCAACTTCAATTCTTCTACTTGAATTAATAGGTGTCTGCTCAACTTGATCTTGCATCACATATAGAGATCGATCCCAACCAATTTATTCTTTCTTAGGAAATTCGCTATCTAAACACGTCGCGTCTCGTGATTCAATCTCAGTAGTACTTCGACTGTCTTGCTCAGATATAAACATATATCCCTTGGTGGTATTTGAGTAACCAACAGAGATGTTCTTCTATCCTCTAGGTCCAATCTTCCCAAACTTATTTGATAAATCATGGGTGTAAGCGGCGCACCCCTATGGGCGCATATGACTAAGGACCGGAACGTCTTCCAGTCCACAACTCATATGGAGTTGAGTTAACCGTCTTCATCAGTACCCGGTTCAGGATGTAGGCATCACTCTTCAAAGCGTTTCCTCAAAAGGAAATTGACGATTGAGTCACGCGATCATCGACCATACTATTTCAAAGAATGTTCTATTGCGCCTCTATGCAACACCATTTTTCCGAGGGGTGTAAGGGCTCGTCAACTGATGAATGATTCCTTTTTCATTACATAAACCGTTAAATTCCATTGAAAGGTACTCTTCTTTCACTATCAAGGTAAATAATATTTTACCTCCTGTGTAACAGGTGTAATCTTCTGTAAATGTAATAAAATTACGTGCTCTGTGCCAAACCCTACCACTAAGAGGGTCACAAACATCGAAATGCACTAATTGCACGGGGAATTCAGCTCTAGGTGCCTAACCAAAATGCTTTGGGGTGGAATTTTCTGCTAGACAAATTAGACAACTCCACCTGTGGAATATGGGGCAACAATCTCCATTGGGCTAGCCATTGTATTCTATGTTGACATTTATAGCCTAATCTAGCTTGTCTTTCATTCATATTTGCGAGTAGAAGAAAACATGAAATTATTATTGTTGCTTGAACTCGAATCCGAAATAATAAATCCACTAGAAACAATACTAAAGCAAAATAAAGTTAATTATAAATACAATTGGATGGAAGATACATGAAAAGATAATCTAAAGTCGAGTTTCATTAATCCTAAGACTGAAATAACATTTCAACGAATCTGCGAAGCAAAGAGGATGTGACTTCAGACTAAGATTTGACCATCGCACAAGGGCAACTCACAAGTTTCAATCCCTTCGACTTCAACACGAGAGTTATTGTCGATGTACATCCACCTAATTTTGCTGGACGCTATGGTACTCTACAAAAGCGTCATAATCCCTTTCTACGTGGTTTGTCGATCCTGAATCCAAAATCCACAAAGGACATAACTCAGTCAACATATCTGTACTAAGAATACAAAGTTCACTAGATTAGCCATCAAGACATTCATGTTGGATCGATTCAAGAAATGTGTTCACAAAGTGTACCCACTAACCACAGTTGGAGCATTTCCTGTGCTTAGGCCTCTTGGCCTTACGAGAACATTTTCGCAGTGTTGTTTTTCCAGAGGATTCCTTGGGTTCGCCTCAGTCTTTGTCTTATTCACATTCAGTGCATTTGCGCCATTGCGCTATTCATTACTCCCCTGACTTCAACAACTCTTCTTAGGTCTAGAGGATAATGTCATACGCACCTTAGCCTTTGGCCCAACAACTATGGGGATGTCGTATTCAGCTCAATGTACCTTTTAACGTGCTCACAGGTGTTGAGGCCCTCAGAAAGAGTTGATTAGATTTTATCTTTTCTCAGGAGTCTGATAAAGATCGGATTGCGATTTGAATTTCCTGCTCATCGGTTACTGATAGACCGTCCTTCTTTAGTTTGCTATCATGTTGGCAATATACCTCTGATGTTGTCTCGCAGAGTGTTGAGGATTCATATTTTATGAATCAAACTTAATGTCGAGTGAGCATAGCTGAGCAGTCGTATATAACCAATTCTAGCCTGCAAAGCATCCCACAACTCTTTAGTCATCTGTTGAGCTCAAACTTATAAAGGATGTCGTAATCTACTGTACTCAGCATCATGGCGCACATCTCGACATTGTTAACCTTCCACTGGAATGGAAAGCCTTGTGCTGATTCGTTATTCTAGAGTCAGATCTTTTCATGATATTCTTGATGTGGTTAATGGACTTCTACTCAATTAGGATTATCTTTATACGTTTCCTCCAAATTTCATAGTTGTCACCGTTAAGTCTAAGACCTTTGTGCAACTAAGCGATGAAGTTCTTTGTGGCAAACTTATTTCTCTAACTAATGGAAATTCTAATAGGATCATGAAAACACAAGGAACATTGTTCTATTGCATGTTAAGAGGACAAGTCTCAAATTAACATGACAGACTTAAGAACATGCTTAAATTCGGAGGACAACCCTAGTTATGTCGAGAAGTAGTCCCCGTTTATAAGCACACCCTAAAATCAGTTCTATCAATCGAAATACATTCTATATAAATAGGTTTTAAGGGATCAGAGTCGAACAAATCACACTAAACCAAAGCGTTCAACTCTAACACAAAACAATTGCCCTAGCATTATTCAAGGAAATTGAGAGAACCTCGTAGACTAATCGACTGGTTCATACTACGGAACATATCCCCAAACCTAGGTGTAGTTTGTAATTATCCAAACTTCCGAAGGGATACCAAGGACAATCCAAAAGGTTTGCTACCCACACTATGCTAGATCCAGATCTCCCTACCAAGGTAATCTATCCTATGCAAGTAAGGTAACAAACCACACAATTCAATACACACACACACACACACACACACACATATATATACTAAGATCTTTCAAAAATAAACTAATTTGGGGTTAATTTATAATTATCAAAATTTTGACACCAAAGTCACCTTAATCTAAAGTTTAGGGATCAAAATCACCATGAATAAAATTTGAGGGACTGGAATCACCATAAATAAAAGTTTAGAGACCAAAGTCTCGATGAATGAAAATTTGGGAACTAAAGTATTAATAAACAAAAATTTAGGGACTAAAGTTTCAAGAAACTAAATTCAGGGTTTAAAGTCTCAACGAATTAAAGTAATTAGATGTTAGACCAATTTTCACACAGTATGCCAAGGTTTCAAGAAGCATAACCTAGTCAATTCTACTAGTAATGGAGTCAAGAGATAATTACATTATGGCAAGAGTCTACTTGCCGCAAGACTACCTAACCTGCACAAAACATAAACTAACCTAGCAAACTCAAGGAACCCACATAGTGTTCTACCTATCCAGACATGCAACTTAAAACAATATAAAGCTCTCCCGATAATTTAAATTGGTCTAATAGTTGATTTAATTAGGCCCAAAAAAATTATTAATGAAAGACTCAAGCCACAATTACGGAAAATAATAAATCTCTAGGACCCAGGGGGATCCATGATCGACACCAAATTCGTTTTAGACCAATTCGGGCGGACCAAAGCCTCCAAATTAGCTCATACCAGTTTGTACAACTTTCAACCATCCAAACTGGACTGAACCGATCAACCTCTGCCAACCGGTTCAAACTGAATCAGTTTGGTCGGCTAGTGAACTAAAGAATTCAACCGCCTCATTCTAACTTTTCAAACCAGGCCGGTCTGGAACGGTTCACTCAGATCGGTCTAGCAGTGTTATTCTTCCCCATTTGTTATCGCTAAGGCTTTGCAAACCCTAGTAGCAACTGCCGCCAGGAGGTGGCTAGCCACGAAGGATAGCCACAAAGGGAAGGGAGGACGAACACCACTGGTCGACCCAACCCCTGTCCCTTACCCGACTGATTGTCGCGTGCCGCATCCACGAAGGTTGCGACCCTCCATCTAGGTAGTAGCCACGAAGGTTGCGGCCAGCTCGGGCCGAGCTGCAACCACGTTGGTTGTGTCCTTAAAGGCGTTGTAACCCCTTATTCAACCTCGAAGTGGCTGCTTTGTAGGGTGTGGCTCATTGCGGGCACGGCTGACTGCGGCGGGAATTTTCCTTAAATTTGACCATTTGGAAACCAACCTTCTATGACTCTGATACCAATGTTACAATTATATGAACAATATTCAATCACCTCTTGGAGCGATTGCCCTTTGTGGCTTAGGATCTGCCTGAGGTTGGGATCATGGTCTGCTGTACTGGAGGACACACTACGGGTTTACGGGCAATGACCTATAACACCAAAGTTACTGACACATCTCTAAACTGTAGGGTGGCAGGGGGAGGGGCGGCCACCACTGGCCATCCCAACACTAAGGCCCCTCCCCCTCAGGCGGCTTGTTGCCGCAGGCCACAACCACGAAGGTTGCGGCGAGCCTCCTCCACCCAAGCCGCAGCCACGAAGGTTGTCGAGAGTAGGGGCGGATCCACAACCACGAAGACTCCGGCCAGCTGGGGGCCGAGACGCAGCCACCGTGGATGCGACTTGTAAGGTGTTGAACTATGGCCATGAAGGCCGTAGTAACCCCTGATTCGACCTTGGAGTGGCTGCTTTGTACGACGAGGTTCGTTGCGGTCACGATTGATCGTAGTGGGGATTTTTCTTAAATTCGACCATTCGGAAACCAACATACTATGACTCTGATAACAATGTTGTAATAATATGAACAATATGCAATCGCCTAAATACACATCTTTTGATTACCTTGAAGGGGAATCGAATTTGCCTAACGTTGGGATCATAGTCTTCCGGACGGGAGGACATGCCACAGTTTGATGGGAAATGACTTATAATACCACAACTACTGACGTCTGTCTAAACTGTATGGTGGTAGGGTTCTCAGCGGTGTGCGAGAGTGAAAATCTAGTCTATTATCGCCAGGTTTTTCCAACCCTGAGCACTCCTATATATAATGATATATAGAGGGAAAGACTTTAAGGCCAGACACATAAATTGGCTTATGCGAATGGATTCCCACTTATGGGTGACCCATTATCCTAAAACCAACAACTCCAATTAGCAACAACAGAAACCCTATCATAAAGGTGAACATGGAACACAATGCATATATTGTTACTTTACCAGTTACATCATAATGATTAATGTCTCCATCCATAGCTACCAAAACAGTAAAGACTGAAGACCGAGCAACAAAAATAAGAGAATAGGAAACTGCTAAATAAGCTTGACAAAGTCTCAGTAGGGCAACTATTCTTTCGGCAACGTATGATGTTCTTTTGGGTCTAGTTAAATTAGGAATAATTTCATAGTCATAAATCAAATTCTATTTTTTTTTGGACAAAATACTCGTTTCATTTGAAGAAATAAAACGACGTGCCACGTAGACCGTGTCACGGGTGTTCGTTGTTACAATCATTAGCTAGTAAACATATAAAAGGAAGTGGGGGTCTATTGATCCAATCATTAAGACGCACTCCCATACGCGCTTGCCTCGCTATCCAATTGGCGCACTCATTCGCCTCTCTCGGAATAGCTCGCCATTGCACTTGCTCGATGTGTTCCGCTAGTGATCGGATGTTCGAGACCCATATATCTATCCTCCATTCGGTTGCACCATCACATATTTGCCTTATGACCACTTGGGAGTCGGACTCTACAATGATGTTTGTCCATTCTCGTTCCCGAGCTAGTCGAATTCCCTCATGTATCGCTAGTGCTTCCATTGTTGTTATATTGTCACTCCTTAGTTTCCTGTTGATTCCACCTATTACCCGTCCCTGATCATCTCTCGCCACGACTCCAATACCCGCCATCCCGGTTCTAGGGCACCATGACGCGTCGCAGTTGATTTTGGTTGATCCTTGCACCGGCTTCTCCCACTGTTCTCGGTTCTGTTGTCGGGTTGGCTGCTGGGTTGTATTCGGTTGGAGCCTCTCCGCAGCTTCTCGTTGTATGTCCGCGATGATGCGTGTGGGGTCCGGTCGTGTGCCTTCGAACTCGGCTTTGCATCTCGCCTTCCATATATGCCAAGACGTGATCATACACTTCTCCCATCTCGTTCTGTGCGCAGGTCCTGTCTCTTGTCCCTTGGCGCTGCACCTATCCAGCCACTCCGTCGTTCCCGCGGTTGGCTCAGCTCGGTTGTCACCTTGTGTCGCAGCCCAGATTGGATCGGTCCAAGCACACCTCAATAGCATGTGGTCTCTTGTCTCTAGCTGGCCACAAATAGCACAATCCGGGTCCACATTCATTCCCCGACGGATGAGGTTGTCTTTCACCGCAATCGCATTAGTCGCCAAGCGCCACATGTAATTCTTTACCTTTGGAGTCACGTTCGCTCCCCAAATTGCCTTCCATATATCATTGTTGTTTCGGTCCAGTCTATGTTGTGACTCATGGTTTGCCTTGACCTCCCGGAGCCGGTGATAAACCGATCGTGCCTTCGGTTTACCATCTTTTGAATGAGGCCAAATGTGTTTGTCCTCCACATGGTTGTATGGAATCGGCATATCAATGATCACTGCAGCATCCCTGTTAGAGAAGAGTGCATGTACTTTCTCCACATTCCATCGTCCGTTGTCGCCTATAAGATCTCGTACCCGCGGCTCGGTGTTCGGCTCAAAGGTGGCGACTCTGTCCGGTCGGAAACCTTGCTTCTGGGGGAGCCAAGGGTCCGAGTAGATCCGGATATCTAATCCCGTTCCCACCGTCCATAGGCCCTCCTGCTTTAGTACTTCCCTCCCCACAATGATACTACTCCATCCCCAAGATGCCCTACTCCCTCGTCGGGCGTCAAAGAAGTCACAATTCGGATAATATAGACCTTTTAGTACTCTTACCCATAGGGCCGTTGGTTCGTCCCGTACCCGCGCCGCCATCTTGGTAAGGAGGGCTTGGTTGAAAGTTTGCAATTCCCGGAAACCCAACCCCCCTATGCCTTTAGATGTCGTTAGTATGTCCCAACGTCTCCAATGTGTGCGTCTCCTATCCGTGGTTGATCCCCACCAAAAGTTCGCTATGAGACTATTGATCTCCGAGCACCAAGTTTTGGGGAGGCTGAAAATGCTCATGACATATGTTGGTATAGCTGTGATGACAGCTTTTATCAACACTTCTCGACCCGCTTGGTTCAATGTCTTTGGTCGCCATCCCGCTAGTTTCTCCCGGACTCTGTTCTTCAAATACCCTAGCGCCTCTTTTCGTGATCTCCCCCAAGTCGTTGGTAGTCCTAAGTATTTGCCCGGGTCCGTAGTGCTCCTAATTTGTAATGTCGCCTCGACCTCTCGCACCTGGTTCAGATCAGCTCCTTTGCCGAAGTATAGTGTGGATTTTGCCTCGTTGATTCTTTGTCCCGATGCCGTGCAGTAAGCCCCTATGGTCTCCTTAAGGCGCGTCGCATTGGTGGTTGATCCTTCTAGGAAGAAGAGTGAGTCGTCCGCAAAGAACATATGGTGTATTTCCGGACAAGCTCGGGCTAGTCGGATGCCTCTCAATCGGCCACTTTCCACCTCCTGAACAATATTTCTGGACAACACATCAGCTAGGAGTATGAAGAGATAAGGTGATAACGGATCACCTTGTCGTATGCCCCGTATCGGTCTAATGGTAGAGGACCGATCGCCGTTTACGACTACCCGATAGGTTGTTGTCCCTATGCACTCCCTTATCCAACCAAGCCATTTGTCATTGAATCCTCGCTTCCTTAGGCTCTCTATTAGGAAATCCCATTCCACTCTGTCGTATGCCTTTTGCATGTCAACCTTTAGGGCACATTCGGTCCGGTTCTTGTTCCCCTTCGTCTTTAAGTAGTGAAACGCTTCATGGGCCACCAGTATGTTATCCTGGATTGCCCTACCTGCTACAAAGGCACTCTGATAGGGGGTGATAAGCTCTGGCAAATAGGTTTTTAGCCTATTCACCATCAATTTTGAGATAACCTTATATAGGAAATTACAACAACTGATTGGCCTAAAGTCCGTTGGAGCAACCGGATTTTGTATCTTTGGGATTAAAACTACATCTGTTTGATTTATAGGGTGGATAAGCGTACCTGATGCAAAGAAAGCTTTGACTGCGGTGATGACGGCTGGGCCCACGGTTTGCCAATTCCTTTGATAAAATAAACCCGGGAAACCATCCGGGCCCGGAGCTCTAGTGCCCCCCATCTGATACACTGCATTCTTGATTTCCTTCTCATCAACCGGTTCAGTTAGGTGCCGGTTCATTGTGTCGGTTATTTGGGTTGGCACGCATTCTAGGATGGTTCGGTCCAAAGTCGGTCTGAAGTAAACACTTCGTCGTAGTACATGGTCAGCTCCCGAGCAATGTCATCTTCCCTCATTAGCCACCTCCCATCGCGGCCCTTTAGACGACTTATGAGGTTTCTCCTTCTCCGTGAATTGGTTGTAAGGTGAAAAAATGTGGTGTTCCGATCTCCCTCCCTTAACCACTTAACTCGGGATCGTTGTCTCCAATATATCTCTTCCCGGTGCCATGTGTCTTTGATTTGTGCCTTTATTCTCCTCTCTTCCTCCATCTCATTTTGGTTCTTGTTGGGTCCGGTTTGTTGGCGGAGGCGGTTTTTTAGCTCGGCTATTTTCCTCGCATTGTTTCCAAATTGTGCCTTGCTCCATAGGATTAGTTGCTTTCGGCATGCCCCCATTCTCTCATATATTCCCTTGCCATCGGTTCCAAGTGGGTTTGCTTGCCAAGCTCTCTTGATCACCTCTTTACATCCCGGGTCCTCCATCCACATTGCCTCGAATTTGAACCGCCTTACCCTCTTTTTCCTTTGTTCCTCCAAGATGATCACAAGTGGGGTGTGGTCCGAGCCAAGGGCAAGTTCATTAATGCATTGGTTTTTTGGGTATGCGGCTGCCCATTCCATGTTAATAAGACCCCGATCAAGTCTTTGGCTAATCCGGTCCGCGCCGCTCATAAATCAAATTCATTTAGTTAATTAGTTAGTATTGGAAGTTGATCAAATAGGAGACATTTATTTATCAGC
This sequence comes from Chamaenerion angustifolium, assembly GCA_946814005.1. Classification (NCBI taxonomy): domain Eukaryota; kingdom Viridiplantae; phylum Streptophyta; class Magnoliopsida; order Myrtales; family Onagraceae; genus Chamaenerion; species Chamaenerion angustifolium. Next base: position 23,776,710 of record OX328272.1, read on the forward strand.
TAGCTTTGATATTAATTGGAAAGCATTGCATTGCATGGCAACTCGATATTTAATACTTGAGCCTCTTGGGAATAGAACTAGGGAAAAGTCTGAAAAACGTCCATCATGTTTGACGAAAATGGTTTTCCAACCCTCACGATTGTTTTAGGTACAACATGTTTGTAAATGATTGTTTTTGGTACTTCCGTCTAATTTAGACGTTAAACTACCATGTGCAATATCACGTGATCCAACTAAAAAAATTATTATTTGTAATTACTTTTATGCCCTTATGTCTTACATCTTCCTCTGTACGTCTTTTCTTCTTTAAAATTCTGTCCTCTTCCCAGACCTAAAACTCCAAAGTCTGACCCTGATTCTTAAGCCTTGAACATCCATTAAAGCTCGGTATAATGAGTACAATTCGATTGCTATTACCTTGAAGCTATGGTCCAGTGATACCGAGGGTGAATCCCACTGTTATAAGACTGTTCCCGTTTCTTGATCCACTTCCGGAATAGCTGTATGATACAGAGCCAATATGCGGAAGAAGTTTTGAATCACATCAGAATGAGGTTGCTTAACCCAGTTCGAATTCATGATCCTCTCATCGCTAAAATTGAAGCCTTTAATGGAGGAGGTGCGATCTTTAACCCAGTGTTATCTGGACGGAGATACCATCTCTTCATCTTCTCATCTTGTAAATCATCTCTTGTTTCGATGCCGAAGAGATGGACCCGATGAGGGACATCTTTTTTTTTTTTTGGTCACTATGAGGGACATCAAGAACAACATGAAGAAGAGGACATAGATGATTTTGTCCATCTTTCTCTCTACTCTGCTCCGTTTAGAAGGCGGGTCCATGGAATTTTGTATCACTTTTGTGTCGTGACCGGTGAAAATCACAGCACCGTATACATAATCTGTGTTCCGCAGTTTCGAGCCTCTAAGAAGAAGCTGCTGAGGAGAGAGTGAGAACTGCTGCTCTTCAACCTCCATGGTCCCGGCAAAGGAGTACAAATTAGCATTCGGATCTTCGCATTTCACGGTTGCCTTAAAGTCTCTGAAATCAGAATCGTCGTGCAAAGCTGATGTTGCTTCCAGTGCTTTTATGAGAGGGACGATAGCGCTGACGGACGTGTAGGGAGCGAGGGGAGTGAAGGCCAAAATCCCCGTGACAAGGAAGTAGAAATTAGCGACCCTCCTGAATTGCTCGAACAGACCGTTCACCGCAAGTCCATTGACACTTTCGGACAAAGGACTTCTCAGTACAGAGGCGTCAAAATGTTTTGATCTTCTAAACTTTTTCCTTTTTGTGGTGTGTGGATTCGTGTTTTGTAAGTATTAAGGTTGTTCTGGGCAATCTCTTGATTATGTCTGTTCGGTTCTTAAATTTTCACCAGGCATAGATGGACTGGGAGGTACGAAGCTCATCTCTAGGATAACAGCTGCAAGAAAGAGGGACAGACCAGGAAAGGAAGACAAGGTAAACCAAGAATAATGGATGGCGCTCCATTTCCATTCAATGATTGAACCACATACAGTTTATCTGGGTAAATTCATGTTCTTCCATCTCAGTTTGTTTAAAACTGCACCACTTCTCGTATTATACAGCAGGCTGAAGTTGGAACGTGAGGGAGGGTATATAGATCCTCCGACGACGTGAGGGAGGAATAGTTGGAACGTATATATCTACTTCTCCTAGTTTTATAGAGAGGGTATTTAGTTATTTTCAAAATTGTATTAATAAAATAAAAAAGAAAAAGAAGATCACGTGACAAACACGTGACTACTTAACGGACAATCAAACGGCAGGTAAACGGAAGGTCCAATTACTATCACTTTGCAACATGTTATACCAAAAACCATCGTCAAAAAATATGTGGTACCAAAAACCATTTTTGTCAAACATCATGACCCTTTTTCAGACTTTTCCCATAGAACTATGAAGACATATCTATATAAATGACCATACCAAGAAACTACAGAGAAGGCTAGAGCCTGGCTCTACTTATTGGAGTTTGAACTGGTGTATGCTAGATTTCTAAAAAAAATTCAAAAAGTAGTCATGCTTGGAAAAATAATTAGAAAAGTGTTTATATTGGAATATATTTTAGAAAGGTGTTTATAGACACTACCCTATGTAGCGATTTTGCTCAAATGCGCTACCCCAAGTAGCAAACTTGATCAACTCGTTACCTGGAGTAACGGGTTTGATCAACCCGCTACTTGGGGTAGGGAGTTTGATCAACATGCTACGTGAGTAGCGAGTTCGAGAAATTTTGCTACCCCTAGTAGCGTGTTGAATCAACTCGCTACTACCTAGTAGCGTTTTTACTCAACACGCTACATGTGGTGGCGTGTTAAGTCAACATGCTACCCCCGATGGCGCCTTTAGGCAATTATTACACAACATTTCGCTTTGCATGGCTATCTGTACACGCGATATTCAATTATTCAATCTAATATTCAATCCATTCAAAGAATAATTTTGCTCGTCTCTTTAAATTATTCAGTATTCACTGTCTCTTCTATGAGGCTCTCTTAGTACTTCAGTGTTACAACCTCTACATTCATCAATCTTCAACTTCTTAATTAAGCATAATCTAATCAAAGGTACGTTATATATATATATATATATACATTTAAATTATAGTTACATATAATTTAATGATAAAATTATTAAATTTAAGTTATTATTTAATTGTAATAGTTAATTACCAGCGTTTTAATTAAAGGTCACTTGCATTGCTCATTGGGCCCTGTGGCAAATAATACACATTCGTCAAATAATTTATGTTTGACTCACCATCCTATTGTAGTATACAATTGATGGTTGAGTCAACGTTCCATATCATCATATAATTAATGGTTCACTTAAGGAGCTTTATGATACCATTTTCAAATGAATATCCTAATTTTTGATTGCAGCTTCAGTTGCCAAAAGTGAGACCTCGCTCGCTAGTAACACCGTGACAAGACGAAGGGATCAATGTACCAAACACTACAAGAAACTCGTGCATTAACGACGACATAAAATCGCTATCAAATGCATAAATGACGTTGTTATCTGTTAGCAGTAACGAAATTTTTGTCAGAGTAGACCCCGTCGATAAATCGTTTACCTACGACAATTGACCGTTGCCAAATGTGTGCCGCTGCTAAGATGACATCTCCGACAACTCTTTTACAGCCAAAGTAGGTTGTTGTTAAACACAATGAAAATGTGACGAACACATTTTCGATGTTATAGATGAGATTTACTGATGAAAATGCTTCATCGTTGAATTGCATTTTTAGCAGTGACTTTGAGGGGTTGTCTTTTATTCGAAACAACGTCCATTAACTTGTTGTAAATACGTGTATTTTGTGACTAGTGACTACAAATCCACCATTAAAAGCACTTAATACATGCAGATAATGTTGCTGCTAAATATATGTTTTTTAGTGATAACAACCACTAATATCAGTTTATGTCGCTGCTAAATACATACTTTTGTGTCAACAACCACTAATCATTGTTAATGACAACCTTTTGTGATGTGTTTTTATTAATTATGTAGTTATTCCTTTATTATATGAGCTACCTAATACATTTTAAAAATATAATATATTATTTATCCAAGTATATATATACATCTTAATAAACATCAAAACTACAAACTTACAATAATTTTGAATGTAAATACATAGTTTTCTCAATCAGATGAAGACCTACAACTAATATGCTTTTAAACTTGACATGGTTGTGAATTCGGAATGCCGAAACTACGAACTTCATCTCCGTCTCTAATTCACGATCCCCTACAAGCTCCAACAATATCACGTGATCATAAAGAAAGGAAACGCAATAAATACAATAACAAAATCATTTAACACAATAATCTAAAACACACTAACCTCACATTCTGTCACATAAAACACACTGATTCTGTCACGGAAGTTGATTAATTAAAGCCTCTAAATTTCTAAGACAATTAGTTCATTGATGTCTCCAAGTTTTACTAGATAAAGTAGTATACTAACAAGATGCATCCTGACAGGTCAGGGGACGGTATTCTTTAACTGTAAGCAGCTTGTTAACTCCAAAGTCTGCTACTGTTAGATGTCCGGAGTCGTCCTTCAATATGTTCCTATATAGAGCAATTAAGAAACGTTGTACCAATTTAATAATCAATTTGGAAACTTTTTTATAAAAAAAATGTGAAGCCAAGCGTCTGAGAAACTAGTTCAATTCAGATACTTACGAAGGCTCAAGATCACGATGGTTGATGGCTGGTTTAAGTTCATGCAAGTAATTCATTCCCCTGAAAAACACATTAAAATATTGTGATTCACCGACATCGAGTCAACATACTGAAACACTAACATTCTAGTATATTTGAAGAACAGTGAGATTGTGTTTGACGATGCAGAGTTTGTAACTTAGAAATGCTAACACATACTAGTCGGTGAAAACTGTGTCCATGGTCATATTTGAAGAACAGTGAGATTGTGTTTGACGGATGTCCATGGTCATATTTAAAGGCCGACCAATGGTGGCAAACAGGAACTCGATTGGGCTCCACGTGGTTCGTGTACATGTCCAACAGAGCTCCGTTTTCACTCCACAAGGATCAAGATCAAATGAATTCTCGTTCGACAGAAAAAATATGCTTGATTTAGATCGGGAGAATCATACCTTTCTCCAGTATATCACTGGCAGTCCCTCGCGAGTGTGACACACACCATTTTGTTTGTTTCGGAGTCGTTTTGGCAGCGCAACCCACTACCTACTTCCATGCTGTGTGTAATAAGCCACAACACCAGCTCATATCACCATACCGACTGACTCCATATTCACAATGTTAACGTGGGTCTCGACGTGTCCGATGTGCGGAGACACACTAGAGATATGAAACCATCTCATGTTGTTTTGTCCTAACGAATTCTAATTTCTTTCTATTTGAGAAATGGAAATCTTATCCAAAAAAATCCAGTATTTTGCAAATACGTAGAAAATTGTGGTGAAGGATTTCCCAATCAATCATGAAATGCTATGGTTCCAGGGAATTTAGTAGCTGAATTTATTCGAAAGTAATTCATGGAATTATGCAGCTTAATCCATTTGGCTACATTCCCATGACTTCAAACTACCATATCATTCAAAGAATTCATAATGAAGTTCTTATATAATTGCTGGTTGATTCCATATACCATATCCTATAATTCATAGATGATTGATTGACATGTATTGTAGAACTCACGGTTGTTTTTCCCCTACAGATAAAGTTAGCTTGTGATATATATTGTTGGATCTCTTATTAAACCCTAGTTCCTTCTACCAATCCAAACTAATTTTTCCAGGTGTATATTTCTAACTAGGTAGTGTTGGTCGTGGCCCGCCCTTGGGCCGATTAAACCCTAAACCGACCAAATTTTAATTGTGAATGGTAAATGAGGAAGGAAACAATATTAGAAAATATGACTGTTGGTATAATATATATTAGGAAATGTAATTATTCGTATAATATATTAGAAAATATTCCCTTAATATTCTCCATAATATTACCTAGGATATTGTTAATATGTTTTTATGTAATTTTATGCATTTGCCTATTAAGGGAATATTATAATATCAATAGAATATTTTCTAATAGAATATTTCCTAATATAATATAGTTGTTGGTAATTTTGGTTTTAACAATTAATTTAACTTCAGCTTTTAAAAAATAATTTATGGGTGACCTTAATGACAATGAGTACCCTTAGCCCCATAAATATGTCGGGTTCTTCTCATTTGAAAAGAATCCCCCCCCCCCAAAAAAAAAAAAAGAATCCCGAAAAATTACCATCACATATATTGATCCTTAAGTCAAATCTGAGTTCATAGTTGTGTTCGAATTTCTGTCGAATTCCGAGTTCAGGTATTGTTCAGTTCGATTAAGGGAAATGCCGTGTTAGTTTCACCTTAACGACACTGTTTTATCTGGGGAGGTGATCGTCCCAATTTTGCTCTTACATGTACCATTTATGGTGAAGGGGTGAAATTGCCTTAAGGAGACCGTTTTGAGATGGGACTCAGTATTTTTTTGAGAATATATATTTTCTAGGGGAAATTTCGTCATTTCGTCAATTTGCATGTTATTCAATAATTTTATGGATTAGTGATCCGAAAATTATTATTAGATTGAAAATTTAATTCCTCTATAATAATAACAATCTTAATACAATTTATGTGTGTTTAGTAATTTCAGGAGATTAAGAACCGCTTCGCTTCATTAATTTGTTTAATCCGAAATAATAATTTTAAGTAACATAATTCAGTATTTTCTGCTTCAGAATAATGACTGCAAACAACAATGATGTAGCTATCGGTGTTGGAGCAGTGTCTCAGATTGAAGTACATAATGCATCGTCGAACGCACCCGTCGTTGCGCCGACTGGGGAAATAACCATGACTCGTTTGGCTGGACTTGTGCATGCTGAGAAGCCCGAGAAATTTAATGACTCAAACTTCAAGAGATGGCAGGAGAAGATGAAGTTATATCTGACCACCCTTAGCTTCACTCCATTCCTGACTGAAGAACCACCAACTCAAAGCGAATCTGATAATCAGAGATTTTTCTTAGCTCTAGAAGTTGGAATCACTTAGATTATTTTTGTAGACATTATGTGATGAACTGTTTGGCTGATTCATTATATGATGTCTATAGTAAAACAAAGTCCCCTAGGGAGTTGTGGCATGCCTTGGAACAAAAGTATGAGTCTGAGAATGTCAGTAAAAAGAAATTCCTAGTTAGTCGCATGTTTGACTATAAGATGGTAATTAACAAACCATGTATGAAACATGTGATAGATTTACAACTCCTCCTTCTCTAGAGTATCCATGCCAAAAAGATGGAACTCGCGGAGTCATTTCAAGTAGTCCTCATAATTGAGAAGTTACCCCCGGCGTTGAGGCGTGGAATATCTTCAAGGGCTACCTGAAGCACATGCGGAAGGAGATGACCATGGTCGAGCTGCTCGAAAGGATCAACGTGCTAGAGGAGTACATGAATGTTGCACGAGGGCCTCTGAGGGCAGAGCAGACATGCCGCCAAAGGCAAACAGAAGAAGCATAAAGGATTCATTTCGGATCCTAAGGGTGGAGTCTCGAAGAAGTCGGGATCCAAACCACAGATTTATTGACGTCTATTATAACTGTGGTAAAGCTGACCATAAATCTAATGCTTGCAGGTTTCCTTAGAGAAAGGCGACCAACATGTTCCAGGGAATCACCGAAGACCTTGACGACATCAACTTTTCTGTGGTGTTATCTGAGGTGAACATGGTTGGTTCCAACCCCTGGGAGTGGTGGGTTGACACAGGTGCCAACAAGCATGTCTGTTCGGATAAAACAATATTCTTTAATTTTGAAGAAGTTTATTACGGGGAGAACTTGTACATGGGCAATTTCGCTTCATCCGAGGTCAAGGTCAAAGGAAACGTCATTTTGAAGATGACTTCCGGTAAAGAGCTAACATTGAAGAATTTGTTGAGTCAGATAGATTTGTACTCACAAAAAAATGGGATGTATATGGGTAAGGGTTATGAATGTGGGGGGATGTTCAAACTCAATGTAATGGTTATTAAGCCTAAGATAAACAAGAGTAAAATTGATTATTTCTCTTTATTTGATTGAGTGTCCTAATCTTTGGAATGGTAGATTAGAACATGTTAATTATGATACCTTGCAAAATTTAATTAATATGAATCGTGTCCCAACATTTCAAATTGATCTAAAACATAAGTGTGAAATATTCATTGAGGCTGAATTAACCAGGCAATCCTTTCATTCAGTTGAAAGGAATACATAACCTCTTGATTTCATTTATACCAATGACACACAGTTCAAAGACATCACGTCTACTGATTAGCCAGTAAACTCAATGTAATTTCACAACAGAGTGTTCAAAGGGTGGCATCTACCTATCCTATGTAGGTGTCAACCGTTGAACTCTTATTCCGAGTCTAGAGCGTCTAGAAATTCTCTCATTTATCCATTCATGTGGGGGATTGTTGGTCATGGCCCACCCCTTGGGCTGGTCTAATTCGGTTTGGGCTGGTCTAATTCGGTGTGGAGGAAGGAAAGAATATTAAGAAATATGTCTATTGGTATAATATATTAGGAAATATGATTGTTGATATATTATATTAGGAAATGTGAGTGTTGCTATTATATATTAAGAAATATTCTGTTAATATTCTCCACAATATTACCTAGGATATTATTAGTATGTTTTTATGTAACTTATGCATTTGTCATATTAAATAAATATTATAATATTAATGTACTATTTTCTAATACAATATTTCCAAATACAATATTTTCTAATACAATATTTTCTAATAGAATATAATGTTGATAATTTTGGTTTTAACAATTAATTTAACTTCAATTTTTAAACATTAATCGTTGGGTGACCTTAATGACAATGAGTACCCTTCTTAACCCAATAAATAGGGTTGGTTTTTCTCATTTGAAAATAATAAAAAAAAGAGTTAGATCCATAAGATATATTGCTCTAGAGTTACGTCATATCCAAGTTCATAGTTGTGTTCAAATATCCGTCGAAGTCTGAGTGCATGTATTGTTGAGTTCGGTTAAGGGAAACACCGTGTTAGTTTCGCCTATGACACTGTTTTATCCTGGAAGGTAATCGTCCCAATTTTTGCCTTACACGATCCATTTACGCTGAGGGGAGCGAAATTGTCTTAAGGAGACTATTTTGATACGAAACTCAGTATTTTTCGACAAAATTTATTTTTTAGGGGAAATTTCGTCAATTTGAATGTTATTCAACAATTTTATGCATTAGTGATCCGAAAATTATGATTAGATTAAAAATTTAATTCTTCTATATTAATAGCAGGTAGCTCTTGTGATTTGAGAGTAACAATATTGCATAATTCTTATTGTTCCATCTATATTATCTTAGTATATTTGGTACAATCAGTAGGCTTAAACGATATTGTTCTCTGATCGATATCAAATCCGATTAAGTAGTCCGTTTGAGCAAAGTTACCGAATATGCCACCGTCGCTGTCCGTTGGCACCAAAGCGAAGCAAAACACTCCCGGCTTTGCCTCAATGAAAATACTCTTCTGCTTCAGCTGCACGTCCCCATTTCCATCAAAATGAGCAGTCAATATAGGACCTTTCATCTGAACACCCTCACCATAGCACAGTTGATCCCCTAACGTAGGGTTAGTTATCGGCGTCAATTCAGGAGGGACCGCCGTCTTAACTTCTGATTCCAACCGGACATAGAAATCTCTAGGAACAATGGTTGGAGGTGTACCAGAATCGAGGAACATGTTCCCTTTTGAGACCGTGGTGGTCTGATTAGAAAAGGGGACATAAACATTTCCAACACTCATACCATTTAAAGTCACAAAATAATAAGTTGGGTCCTGATGTTGATCTGTTATAACCAAAGGTGTGGAGACAACGTCGGTGCCAGTGACCTCGCTGTCGACCCCGAAACTTATCTTGCTGGATGTATTAGGGTCGGTGTGGAACGGGACCAGACAATGCGAGAACATTTTCCTGCCCCCGAGGTGGGGCGTCATCTGGGAGATGAAGGAAAGTGGACCTCTGCCAAGACCGACGATGCCCATCTCGTTGACATTGAAACCTCCGGTGTTGTTGTGTCCGCATCCAAATACAATTTTGGGGAGGGAAACCTCAGCGTTCATTCCTGGAAGGATTTAGGGATGTGGGGTCAAACAAGATCGAGACTAATTAAGAATTACAGTAGTGAAAGTGTTCCCAATCTTTTTCCTTCGAAATAGTGTACTTTATTTCACGATTGATGAATCCACCTCTAATCTCCATCCTTACCTTACCTTACCTGTAGCTGTAGATAGGGTGATGGTATCGGTGGCGAGGAAGCCCTTGGTAAGGGCATTGCTTGCGTACCCGTATGTGTAGTTGCACCACTTATTATTACTTGTTGGAGTTCCGGAGCAGGTGACGGTGTCGAGAAGGTGGCACTGTTCCGACATGCAGTTTAGGTTAGCGTAGGTGGAGGATGCTGCCGGATTAAACTTCGGTTTGGTTTGGTTATAACATTGGTCGCAGGGAAGGCACTGTGTCCAGAACAGGTCGCTGCCTGTATCAGCTATTCCGTACACATCCAAGGGTGGAGTGCCTAGAGAGAGCTTGAGGAGATACTCTCCCATGTCAGGAAACACCACCGACCCTGCAGTTTGAATGGTCAACTTCTTTCCGAAACGGTATCTGGCCCTGGAAAGGCCACGTTGGAAGGCCTCCTTGTTCAGTAATATCTGTGTTGTGTTATGGCGATGGAACGGAGAAAGGAGGGAGTCACGGTGGATGAGTGGTAGTGTGAATCCTTCTATTAAGCTTCTTCTTGACGTTGGATGAGAAGGTTTTGAAGGTGCAGCAGGAACTACGGATACGATGACAGATAATGCGAGAATGATGCGAAGGAGCACAGTGCTGCTGCAATAGCTCCCCATGGTGGTGTGATTTTTGTCGCTCCATTTTGGACTATATGTTTTGTGATATAAATATATATGTACATTTATATTTATACATTAATTAAATAATTAATGATTGATTAACTACTATATAGGAAGAGTGAGTAACGCTCGCGGGGGTTTGGGTTGGTTGCCAAATTCACTCATTGCCAAAACTAGTCAAATCACGATTCTATACTTAAATTGGATTTCACAATGTACAAAGCATGTAATAAGTAGCTTACCATAGCTGGATTTGGAAAAAGCCTATGACAGATTGGAGTGGGATTTTATCCGTCAAACATTGATGCACTTTAATTTCCCTAGGAAGATGATATCCATCATTATGAATTGCGTTTGTTCCACCTCTGTCTCCATTCTATTGAATGGGGGCAAACTGGAGTCATTCTCTCCTTCCAGGGGACTTAGGCAGGGGGACCCCCTTTCCCCGTACCTCTTCATTTTGTGCATGGACTTCCTTAGCTTCCTCATCGAGGAGGATGTTAAGAGAGGTCAGTGGAAACCCCTGAAATTAGGCAGGCAGGCCCTCCAGCTATCGCATTTGCTTTTCGCTGATGACCTGATTCTTATGGGTGAAGCCTCGTTCGCCAATTGTCAGTCGATGACAAGGATTTTACAGATTTTCTGTGAAAACTCCGGCCAAAAAATTAACTTTGAGAAATCGCAAGTGGTTTTCTCAAAAAACATGGCCACGGAGTCGACTAACCAGTTGGCGGGGTTGTTGGGCCTGACTAAAGTGGACAACCTGTCTAATTACCTGGGGTTCCCTATGAGTTTGTCGAGTAAGGAAGTGAAGTCATTCACTTTCATTTTGGACAAAGTCCGGACAAAGCTTGCGGGTTGGCGTTCTAAGCTTCTATCTGTCACGGGTCGTGGGATCCTTATTAACTCGGTTATGACTTCGATTCCGGCTTATTATATGCAATGTACTAATCTCCCATCTTATACTTGCAATGAGTTGGATAAATTGAACAGGAACTTTCTTTGGGGCTCTTTGGAGGAGAGAAAGAAAATGCACCACCTGAGCTGGGAAGTGGTAACTCTTCCAAAGGATAAAGGGGGGCTAGGAATGACACAGACCAGGGAAAGAAACAATGCCATGTTAACTAACCTAGCCTGGAGAATGGAGAGGTCGGAGGCTCCGTGGGCGAGTATCCTTAAGAATCGGTACTTCAGGCCAAACAGGAGGGAGACGAAGACTGGATCAGTCACTTGGAAAGCACTGAAAAATGGGAGGAGCTGTCTGAAGGAAGGACTAGGGTGGATTGTGGGAGACGGAGCTAGCGTTAACGTCTGGTATGATAAATGGTTTGGCCCTAACTCTTTGCGTAGTATGGTGCAGGGTCCTCTGGGCTTCGAGGAGCAGGATCTTAAGCTGCAGGAGTTAATCTCAAATAATGGGGAGTGGGACGTTTCAAACCTGTCACTCCAGATCCCGAATTCCATTGTGGAGATGATAAGAGCGACTCCAAGGAGTATAGGCCAAGGGGGTCAAGATAGGAAGGTATGGTGGGGCTCTCCAACAGGTACACCATCCGTAGCCATGGTTCATAGGAGTATCAGCCAGAAAAGGCACAACCACATCGAGCAGGATCGGAGTAAGTGGAACTGGATCTGGGAAGGTAAAAACTTACCTAGAATCAAACACTTTTTGTGGTTGTGTAATCATGATCGTATACCTACTGCTTGCATGCTTAGGAAGAGAGGTATGGATATTGATCCCGTTTGTAAAATCTGTGGCCTATTTGAAGAGAACACCCTGCATGTCCTGCGGGATTGTCAGTATGCTAGGCAGGTTTGGTCGGATATTGGTATTCCGGGTGACATAGATTTTCATGATAACCAGTTAGCGGTTTGGTTAAAAGCTAACAGTCATGATGATAGGGAGCATCACGAGGGGATGAAATGGGGTTTGATTTTTTCCTCTGCTGTGTGGTTTATCTGGAAAAACAGAAATTCGTTTATTTTCACTAACAAATTTCTGGATAGAGATATTGTGAGTCTAACACTTTCGCAGGTAAGAGAAATCTCGATTGCACTGGAGAAGTCACAACACGCACGGAGTGGAACGGAGCTCGAAGTTAGATGGACTACTCCAGAGTTTGGTTGGACCAAACTGAACACAGATGGATCAGCGATAGGAAATCCGGGACCAGCAGGATGCGCAGTGATCCTAAGAAATCACCTAGGTGGTTGGGTGAAAGGGGCTCAAAGAAGACTGGGCATAACGAATAGCTTGGCCGCAGAGTTATGGGGGATAAGGGACGGGCTTATATTGGCAAGGAAGATGGGAATTCAGGACCTCCATGTGGAGTCGGATGCTAAAGAGGCGATAGGTATGATCCTAGAAGAGAACTTGGAAGACAGACCGCTAACCCCTATTATCTCTGATTGCAGGAGACTGATGCTGGGATTCAGGAGAGTGAAGCTAAGGCACGTGTTCAGAGAAGGAAACGGAGCAGCTGACATGTTGGCTAAGGAAGCGGTCAACATAGAATCAACCTTTGTTGAGTTGGATCAACCACCTAGGAGTGTTGTAGCGATTCTTAGACTGGATACCATGGGTGTGACTAAGACTAGACTTGTAACTTTAGAGTAGACTAGTTTGTATGTTTTTGTTTCAGCATTTACCAAAAAAAAAAAGTAGCTTACCATAGTAGGTATTAGCTAGCTAAGTACGTTATCTTTTCCAATATCTTGACTTTTTTCAAAAAGTATTTATTTTTGCAAAAACATTTGAAAAAGTGTATATATAAAAAAAATATTTAGAAAAATAGCTATACACGCACCCCGGGATCGCGCCTATTGGACATAGGCGCACCCTAGGTGAATAGGCGCACCCCAGGGGTGCGCCTATTCATGGGCGCAACTTAGAAGTTGCGCCTGAACAAAAGCTCTATCTGTTTTTTTTTGTTTTTTTTTTTAAAAAAATCATTTTTTTTCGAAAATGATGACTCGATGTTTAATTAAAAATAAAATTATGTATCTATTAAACAATATTTAAAAAAATTATAGTAAGTAGATATTTTAATTGCGATTCAAATGATGCAAAAAATATTAAATTTGGATTTACGGATTGACTGTACGGCATGCCGTAAGTTGAGATATGAAAATTGTACTTAAAAAATTATAACTCGGACCATGTAACTCCAAACTCAACACGGTTAACGCCATTTAGGTCGTAAATCAATTATCTACGTAGGATAATTTTTTGGATTAAAAATACAGTGATTTTGTAACCCCCCATCGTTTACACCCAAATTTGACTGAAATAAGTAAATGCATTACGTGAGAAATTTAATTATATACTTACTCAAAAAAAATCAAAAACATTACAGTGCGTAGATAATTTAATTACGAATTAAATGACGCTAACTATGCGTTAATTTTTGACTTTTAGACTTACTGTATAATACGGTACGTAAAAAACTCTACATACGATACAAAAACTTCCAAATAGTGTTTTGCACAGTAATATTACTGTTTACCCGCCGGGGTGCGCGTATAGCTATTTTTCTAAATATTTTTTTTATATATACACTTTTTCAAAAAAAAATTCGAAAATAAATACTTTTTGAAAAAAGTCCAATATCTTATATAAGACTGTTAAATAAATATGGAGGGAGTTTTATAATTAGTCTTTTATCTATAATATCATCAAAGAAAACACTATACCAAAATCATGCGAATCGAAAAAAATTTATATGTATTGTTTACACTATTAAACTGATCGATAAAATAAACGATGATTATGCAAGACAATGTACAACCACAGTGTCATGCCTCGTCTCCGAGACAGAGGATCGCGCTCCCGAAATACTGTCTCTAACTATACCGCAGCATGTGCAACCCTATAAAATTTAATGCTATTAGGGCGAGGTAAATCCGGTGAAGCACATACAGATACACAAAGCCTCCCTCCTAGGGCGAACAAATGATGATAATCATTTCGCGCTCCTTTCCCCAGCGACTCAAGGAGGCGTCGCTTCACATTGGTTCTTTCGACTCCCCAAAGCTTCCATCAGGACTTGGGGAGAGTTGAAGGAGAAGTTCATTCTCAAGTACATGGGAGGGCGACAACTGCTCAAGAGTGTAGGGACTTTGGACACCATTAAACAAGGGAACGATGAAAGCTTAGGCGATTTCTATACGAGGTTTAACAAAGAATTGTCAGGGATTGACCAAGTCCTTACGGGTGGCGAAACTATACGTGCTTTTATACGAGCTTTGGGACCCAAAGCAGCCATTGTGCATGAAAGCCTGAGTGCGATCCACGTCAACACGGTGGAGGATATGGTGACTAGGGTCAAATCTTACATCAACCTAGAAAATCGCCAAAGAAGAAAGAAGGTCGGTTCGGAAAGAATCGAAAAGGAACAGTCAAGAAGGAAAGAGAGGGGATCAACGTCATTAGAAGGCAGGAAGTGATGACATAAGGCGATGTACACGGAGTCATCGTCCCTGACACTCTTTTCTTTGGAAGTACTATCAACAAACACATGGTAAGTCCAGGCTATCCACGTATCCGTCAAGATAGATGCGCCCCACTTCTTAATTTAGAGAATGTTTAACCTTCTAGCTAAGAGGGAATCATTACAATAGCGAGAGTAAGGGACCACACCTTTGAAAAGATCAACTGCCTCTTGGGAAGCAGAACTCAGCGTGGAAGGATCCGCTGATAAAGGATTCACTTCATCATCGGGGCGCACCTTCGTCCTAGAAGATCTTTGCATATTCATTTTCTTGGAACCCTCCACGGCATCGCTCGGGGCCTTGCCCTTTTCCTGTTCAATCGGTAGATCGAACACACAATGTCAACACGCGAAAGAGTGTTGTTTGCAAAGGAAAATAAAACAGGTTATTACCCATGAAGTGGAAGACCGACGATGTACAGGAGAGATGCCAACATTGAATAAATCTTCCTCTGTGGTCTCCTTATATATCCACGAGGCGCGCCTAGCTATATGATCGACGTACACTAAGTGCAGAGACTCCTTATCCCAAAGGAATAACTCATCGGCGGAAGGCACCGGGTCGTGGAACGCCTTGGAAGTAATACACCAAGGAACTCCCCCTTAGAAGAAGAAGTAGGAACTCTTCCAATTGGAGTTCCTTGTCCGAAAGCCTGTAACTAAGGGCCAAACGGAGCGCCAATTCTGATACTTGTTATCAGGGAATCATATGACAAAGCTGAATACGCCGAAACAATTCGAATCTATCCTATAAAAATGGCGAAATAAAACTAAAGAATATGTGTAGCCCCTCTTCTTACACAATGTCCTAAAGCCTACCCAGGTGCGAATGGAGTGGGGGAGACGCCATAGTACCAGTACGCTTCGACCAGGTCTGGGCATAGGGGATACCTCCACCCCACATCAATCTGCAGGTGATAGATGGTTTCCTCGCATGGACCTGACTTAGAAGTAGGATGGGCATTTTCGGGGTCGCTCTCATCCAGAATAGGATAACGCAGAGAAAAAGGCGTCGCCCATACACGCTTCCTCTACTGCTTTATTAAAAATAGACCTAGAGATTATATTGGGCTTAGGGTCGCTAAAGCCAGGGGAAAGAAAACATTGACCTCACCTCTTGCCGAATTGCTCGCCAATGAAGAAAGAAGTCGTTCACGTCGGGGGTAGAGGCTTGACTCGAAAGGGATGCAACAAGGTATTTTGGGCGACCGGAGATCCTAAGGCGATCAGAATAGCGATTAAAGAGTGGTCAAAATTCTAGAGAGAATGCAAAGAAAATTCTAGAGAGATAAAGTAACAGAGAAGTAAAAGTGAAAAAATGAAGGAGGCATGGCCAATTTATAGAGGAGATCCCTAGGGGAGACGAACAGTCAGGCTACCCCTAGAGGCTATGATTGACTGAAACGATTCCTCGGGAAACCCAAGGGTTTCCAACGGTTCAATTGAGACTTTTCGATTTTTTCCTGCCTATGTTTGAAATTCAATTTGGAATTTGGAATTTTGAATTTGGATGTCGTATTACCAACACGTGGCGCGCTAAGAGTGACTCTTAGTACCAGCGAGAAAAGGTAAGTGCAACTCATGACTAATTAGAGGAACGCCATAACCTTGACAAATAACACCATCAAACCCAACACGAGCGACACTTATATTGGGCATCGGGGGAAGATGATAGATCCTGGAATTTGGGTCTCGACCCTTAAGGATCAAGCTCAAGAAGTTAGGCCTACCAGATCTGTAACGCAAGAAGAGTCACACCCTATAGTTCTGCGGAAGTCACTACTGGACCTTTCTCGCTGTTATTGGCGCGCCCCACGACCCAAAGGAGGAGGCTAAAGGAAAAAGGTTACTGCCCCATCCCTTACTGTCCAACCTCGATCCCTGTGCTGCTTCCGCACCACAGGAACAGATATAAGGTCTGTTCCAAAATGGCAAATGGCGTGCCTCTTATGATCCCGATGGGCCTCCTACTTTTGGCCTTTATCAATGTCCAAGTAAGGACATACAACCACTACGACACTAAAGGAAAAACTTATGAACGCCAGAAGGAGGAGGCGCGTCGGGATCATAAGAGGCGCACCATTTGGGAACATGCCTTATATCCGTTCCTGTGGTGCGGAAGCAGCACAAGGATCGAGGCTGGACAGGAAGGGATGGGGCACAAAAGCGACATGCGTTGGGCACAGTCCACAATGCCACTAGGCAGAAAACACCATGCAACACAAGACTCCAGACAACCCTGGTTATTTAACCAGGCGCTACCTTTGACAACCATGGTAGAAAATGACTCAACTCAGGTTAGGAGTGAGGATTATAAATACCCTTACTCATCTCCACTCTAAAACTGATGTGATAACATACATTTTACCTTGCATATACTCTCTGCACAATACAACTTCTGACTAACTTAGGCATCAGAGGGGAAACAATGGGAACACCCTATGATTTCCTTCCTTGCAGATCTGTGGAGTGCCCAACACGAGATTCCAAAGAACGAAGCGGTGACTTCGAGATCCAACAATACACATAATAGAGAAAAATACGAAATAGAGAAATTGTATCCAGTTATTTGTTTTCCAAAATGATTCGGAATATGGATCGGAATTTCAGGTAATCTAGAAAAACGCATGCATTGGTTTATGTTCGGATTAGCTATTCTGGAAGAACCTGAAATAAGGAACATATATATATAATTAGTGTTAATGGTTTCATTGGTACCATATATTTGACCCATGTTATCGGTTAGTACCCCTATGTTGTTTATTGGTACTTTAGCTTTTACAATGTTGTTCTTTAGTCCAAATTACTATTGACTGTCAAGTTTGTCTAACGGAATAGTGACTTGGTGCTGACGTGACGGGTAAAAAGTAAAAATAGAAAAATTAAAATAAATAGGAAACAAATATGGAAAAATCTGAAAAATTAGGAAAAAGTTTAAAAAAATATTTAAAAATTTATATATTAATAAAACTAAAATTATTTATATATATAGAAATAAATATTTATATATATAGAAATATATATAGAAATATATATATATATATATATATATATAAATTTGGAAAAAAACTTAGTAAAATAAATATTCAAAACATAAAACTTAATTCAAAAAATTAAAATATAAAAATATTGTTTATAAATATATTTTTAAATAAAAATCGAAAAAAACTAGCCAAGAACTGTTGCGTCCAATTGACCCAACGTAATGTCGAACCCTGGGCTAGGTTGGACCCCGATCAGGTCGCCTGACCTGGACGACCAGGTCTGGGTCAGACCCAACTTGTGTTCGACCCTAGCTTGGTCAATTGGACTCCAAGGGTCCTTGGCTAGTTTTTTCCATTTTTTTAAAATACATTTATAAATAATATATTCTAGAATTTATAATTTAATTTTATGATTTTAGTTTTTGTAATTTTGAAATAATTGTTATTTTTTATAAATTATTATCCATTTTTTTAAAAAAATCGATATATTCTTTATGTAAAATTTATATATTTTTATTATTTAAATTAAATATTATATTATATATCTACGTGGCAATGACATGGTGCTCATGTGGTGATGACGTGGACCATTCAACAACAAAATGTAACGGAGAGACTAAAGGACAACATTATTAAACATAGGGTATCATACGGTAACCTAAAAATTCGTAAAGTATCATCCGATAACACAAATCAAAACTACAAGAATCTGCGTCAACAACCACAAAAATAATGTGTTGTCACTAAGATTTTGACAGTAAAAAGTTGATTTAGTTGCGACATAATTTTTTGTAATTGTACACAGTATTTATTTACGGAAATTTTACCAACGCTAAACTAAGTGTTTAGCGTGTACTTTTGTCGTAACAATTTTGTAAACCTGAAGAAATTCCAGTGTCAAAGAGTTTTCTAATAGTAGTATATACAATCAGTTATAGAAGACACCATTATTGCAAAAATGTTTTTTTAGTGTCTGAATGTGTTGATGCAATATTATGATTAACAGTGTAAAAATTATGACATAGTTGTTACTGTATTTGTCGATACTATTCTATACTATTGTTCCGTTATTAAAATTAGATTGTAAAAATCACTGTTTAGTGTCTCAATATGTTGATGGAATAACATGATTAATAATGTTAGCGTTATGCCGTAGCTGCTACGGTCCATGTCGTCATAGTTCAATTTTTATGTTAGAATGGTTTTACAATATAAAATTATATACGAGCATTATATATAATAAACAACATAATATATATTTATATTTATATGATTTTGAATATAATATAATATACATGTGTATAATATAATATATTATATAATTTAGTATAACTAACAATCAATATATAATATATTTATAATACATTATATGAGATATTTGTGAAAGCAACATACAACATAGTGTAAACCATAATTATCAGAACTGATCATAGTTACGGTGGGAGGGTTGGTTTACGGTTTGTTGGGTCCGACCACGGTCCACCAATTGAATCTGCGCGTTCATGCTATTTCCTCTTCTCCAACACTCTTCTTCTGCAACACTCCTCTTCTACATTGCAGTACTCCCTTCCTCCAATCCAGACTCGTTCTCTTGCCATTCTAATATTCATTTCCTCCAATCCAACCTATTCCTCCTCCAATACCGATTCCAACGGCGATTCCGACGCCGATTCCAACTATAACCACTTCCTCTTCCTCCAATCCCATGTCGATTTCGAAGCCGACTATGACTTCAACCAAGTCTAACACTTCATCCTCCTTAACGTCTGATGTCGATCCCAACGTGAGTTTTGATTCCTCCTCCTTCAACTCTCAAGCGTTGCGAGCTCTTCCAGCACAAGTTCGGTGACCTTTAGATCTCCATCTAGGGCACGGTCTATGACGTCTCGCGGTGAGCAACGGTGCATCCTGACGACCCTCTCTTTGCCTTTTTCTCTTGCATCTGTCCTCACATCCCCAACGTCATTGTCTCTAGAAATTTTTGATTTTGAGTCAAACAAACTATGAATTGAATCTGCTGTTTGAATTAGATGTTGTCCTACATTTACTTACAATCTGCTTCATATTGCTATGCTCTTATAGGCTTCACATTGAGTATCTTGATTGATGTCGATTCTTAATTCTAGGGTATTAAGGAAGGATGGTATGATGGTGGGAGCATTGCATTTGCAGTCCTCATTGTTATTGTTCTTACTGGTGAGTATTGCCTTGCAACTAACTTTGGCAATTTATATTCCAATTGGATTTTTTCCTTGTCTATCTTAGAGGAACTCTTTACAGTTTACACCCTATAGGACAACATAACTAGGAATGACAAAAATTTGTGGTTAATGGATCTTAGATCTAAGATGTATCTTATCTGTGATGGTGTTCTAAGTGCTTATATTTGGGTGTTCACATATCCAAATGCGTGATAATCTACAGGATCACGCAGGGAAAAACACATTTAGATGTAACACCGTGACCTACAAAGTATCCTGAAGAAACATCTAAATGTACGCCAGGGAAAAACAATATCACCCATTTGGATCCTCTTATATTAATTTTTGCTTCCAGACCTACACATTTGACCCCAGCTTCCGTGCGGAAAACTCTAACACATCAACGCACTTGGCTGAGTTCTGTGTAAGGATGTCTTTGATGACCCCTATTGAACTCATTTCTAATTTTGTTTCTAAATAAGACATTGAAATATTGACAACTTTACTCTATGTTGTTAATATTTAGAAAGATCTGTTTAAGTTTAGATGTATTTCAAGAGCATTCTTCGTGAGCTAAGCTTGATGAAAGATGGAATTAGGAATATGTTGCGGCACGTCCTCTAAAGTTAGACGGTGGCGGGGTTCTGAAGTTAGACGCTAGAATTTGAGATGTAGGAATAGTTTATATAAATTTAGTATTGGTGTTGTGATATATGAATGAATAAACTAGTAGCGTTTGCATTGTGGAAGTTTGATTATTGGTTGATCTCTATGTGTAAGACGTAACATGTTGAAATTCTTCTCAAGGGAATTAATGTTTGTACAACAATTGACCATTGTACTACTATATAAGAATTTGCATCGACCTTTGAAATAAAAATACTTTACGGTTAATTACTTAAATAGTTACACATGTTTTCCCATTCTGTAGAGTGGTTATATATGTTTCAAAATGTGACTAATTTATTTTTCTAATGTTCATAGTCAAAAATCACCGTTAAGTCAATATTCTAACATTTAAAATGACAAAATTACCATGCTTTAATTAACTTATTAACCCTAAACTTGAACACTGTTCACTGAATCAGCAAATCAAAATAGGAGTTAGCTGTGATCTACTTCTCTTATTCTTTTCTGCATTTTCTTTGAACAAGGCAAGAACAACATCAGACATGCCTGTATTCCTCTTAGACACAAACGAAGACTGCATTGAAACACAGTACGAGGTCCCATCGCTTGAGGAAAGGACACTCCTTTTTCTCCTCATGGTGTTTCAAGGTCAAATCTTTAGTTTTGCTTCAAGATTGAATATGGGTTTCTCCTCTTCGATCAATATTAGCGTTCTATATCGCGGTTTCTCCTCGTCAAAGTTGATGAGTTCTTGAAGATTTAACTGCCTTTGATTATGCTATGATAGTTGGGCAGTGGAAATGGGCTGCGTGTTTGGTAAAGAGTCGTTACCTGTTGTAACCTCAGAATCAAGAAAGGGTAGGGATTCTGCATAAGGTAGAAAAGGGCAAGACTGGTAGGCACAAAATAGAGGAGGAGCAAAGATCACGTCAATCTCAGAGACGATCGAGGCAAAACCTTAAGCCCTGAAATGTTCCTAATCTGGTGAGAAACATGATTTGATTTTGTTTGGTGATAATCTGTTGAAACTCAAAAGCCCTCGAGATTTGCTCGAATGTGAAGTCGAATTGGGATTTTGTCATGTGTTTACATGTCACATCTTCCATGTTTTGAAGCTTGTGCAAGTACCACGAAGCCATCCCTGTTCTTGATCATTCGATCAAAATTTCAGCCATCGAAGAAGATCGAAGAGCACTCGAAGAACAACATGAGTAAGTTCTCGAGTAAGAAGAACAATAGAAGAGAAGAATAGTCATTTAATAATTCAAAAATATGTTAAAAATATTAACAGAGTGATAGAGACTAACGAAAACACAATTAATCACACTGGGAGAAAGATGTGTAACCATTGAGTCATGCAAAAAAACAATTAGTCACAATCCGAAACATATGTAGCCATTCTGAACATCGAGCAAAAATGGGTAACCATTTAAGTAATTAAACCAATACTTTATTTGCAACAACAAGTATTACTTCAATGGTAACTCTTATGTGAATTAAGTGAAATAATAGGAAATGTGTAGCAACTAAAACATGTCGATGATAATTATGCATGACCACCCTTGACAAAATGTTGATGCTAAAGGTCAAAGCAATGGTTCATTCCAGTAACGGTAGACCTTTAGTCATGACATATTGTCCGTGCGGATACCTTTAGCACTGAGGCCTATGGGCACGAGTCTTGGTAGCGGATGGCGACATTAGCAGTGAACGATTTTACTCTGTTGCTATAGTACTACTTTCTTGTAGTGCAAACATAAGGTACTATTAACCATATCTAATTATCCATAACCATTCTAATTAGTTATAAAACAGCCTAATCTTAAATTTAACCAGTGTTATCGAAACCAGACTGACCCTCGAACCGACGAAGGGGGCGGTTCCTAGTTCGACCGGTCCAACCTGACCAAACACGGTTCAATGTGCGGTTCACTGTACAATCCTAGGAGAATCCAACCTTTGCTTAGACTAAGGTTTTTGAATTCACTTGAGGTCCTTTTCCACCAGCCTAATCCAAAAATAAGTATTGCCTGATCCAATCATGAACAAAATAAATATCAACATGCATGGTGAGAAGAGCAAATCCAGGACCAATTGCCAAGAGCATATATTATGGTGAACTGAGGTAAAACAACCATATAAATTTACCATCTTGAAAGAAACGATAACACCGACACAAAACAAGATTGAAAAAAAACACTACAAATCCAGAAAATGTGAAAGCTTTTTAGGATTCCAAACTTGATTGTACGTCTTAAAGGAGCTAAGTGGTGAAATAATTTGCCCATACAGATATACATTCTTTCTAATTCTTCCTTTTGGTTTCTATTAGTATGTTTGTAACTTCGTATTTCAAAAGGCTAACTTCCAACAACTCTCGGAGAAAAGTACATGTTCATCTTTCACTGTCTTAGCAAAAGCACAAGAATTTAATGAATAAAAGAAAGATAATGCAAAACAACCCTTTCATGTTATGTAGTTATTCCCAATTCAAATTGTCCAAAGTGTTTGGATATGGAGAGGATGAACTAAATTGCCCAATTTCAACACCAATTCAGCACAATTTCGGCCCCAATTCACACATTAACAATCAACACAATTAACCAATCAACAAAATTTCAGCACCAATCAACATTAATCATATTAACAATCAACACAATTAACACCAATTTGAGCACATTAACCACATTGAAACATTGAAAACCGAAAAACAATTTCATCACATTAACCACTTTGAAACACCAATTTCAGCACCTTGAAAAGCAATTTC
Source organism: Chamaenerion angustifolium (assembly GCA_946814005.1). Lineage (NCBI taxonomy): Eukaryota > Viridiplantae > Streptophyta > Magnoliopsida > Myrtales > Onagraceae > Chamaenerion > Chamaenerion angustifolium. Next base: position 23,800,273 of record OX328272.1, read on the forward strand.
AATGGAAACAAGGAACCGAAAAATCTTACTAATGACTGAATGAAGAAGAAGACAATCAAGAACTCCGAATCGTAGCTCTGTGTCAAATCAAGAACACAATCACACAATCATGACCCGACGAACAACTGAATCATCAACGACAAGAAAGAAACATCAAACCCCTAACCTTGGTTTGAAGTGGAGACCGTCTGGGTTAGAAAGAGCCAAGGAAGTGAGTTGCGCTGTGTGCAATCTCTCTCTTTCCCATATTTAACGACAGAGTGCCAACTAACGCTACCTAGCAACACAAATTCAGTAGCAAAGGACGAGTTGTACCTTGACGGACGAAGGACGAAGAAATGATGAATGACACAAATTACACGGAGGAGCTGAGGCGTGAGCAAGAACGGAGAGGTGTTTACGAGCGACATGGACAGAGGACCTGAGGCACAGAGGAGAAGGAGGCATGAGCACAATGCCAAGAAATGAGTGAGAAATCGCAAATGAACGAATGAGCAAGATGACACTTTGTGAGAAACTTAACCGAGTCGGTTTAACTTTAAAGTTTAAACCAACTGGTTTGTGCATAACAAAATCAATCGGTTTAAACCGAAAAAAACTATTGGTTTGTAAAAACAAATCCCAAAAAATGAATCAAAAACCAGACAGTTTTAAAAAAATCGGTCGGTTTTTGCAAACTCGAACGGTTCAACCTGGTTCAAACACTGTTCATTTGCATATCACAATTTTATCTGAACCAAATCGGACAAGGGTCCACTACAGTTCCTAGTCAGACCGTCGGTCCAGTCCGGTTTTGATAACACTCAATTTAACGCATACACCTTTTCATCCACATTCGACAATACTTTTCTAGCTCCTGTAACATTTATTTCTTCTCGATGTGATTTCTTCTCCTCTTTGCCACTTATGTTGTCACATTTCTTCAATCTGTTTGGTTTTTCTATTTTAAGAGCATACATGATTGTTCAAAATTGTTGAATTTCCAATTGAATACTTTAGTAATTAATTTGTTTCACAAATGTCATATGGGGGTAGTTGAACACAAAAATTGCATTTTTTTTTGGGTTCGATCGAACCCAAAATTGTGATTTTATGCAAAACTTCCAATGTCTTAGTTCTACATGATCTTTTAGGATATTTGTGTTCTTTTCTCATGACTGTGTTTAATTCTGCGTTGGACGACTCAAGGAGGAATTTGCAGAAGACAAGGACATAGTCGTCTTTGTGAGTTCTGTAATGGGAAAGGAACAAATTTGCTCCCTCAAGTACGGTGACTGCAGTAACTAGGGAGATTGCTTCAAAAATGGACATTTGCAGCCATGGTGAAAGTGGTCACAAAATGTCCATTTGTCGACACTAACATTTAGTGGCAACCAAAGTCTCGTCTTAATAGGTTCAGTGGCTAAAAGTTGTTTAGATTAATACGTTAACTCTAAGCTTCTGATGCGTAGATACCATCTAGAATTCAACATCCTCATATACTAAACACCCGAAACAAAATTCAACTTATCCTAAATGAGAAATTGAATGGCGATAAATTGTCGGGAAGAAACTTGATAAATATTTCTAATGGAACAAATACTTAGAAACACATTGATAACTAGACATTTTACAATAAACATTAAATCCATACATATTTTAAAGGCTTTTACGAAATATAACTTATCAAAATCAGATGTAAAACATAGGATGCAAACGTATCGAAATTCCAAAAAACATTCAAAGTGAAATGTTGACCAGAATCATGTATTTAAACTTATAGAAATTCGAAACTCTAAGGAAATGGAAGGGTAAACTTGTTGAATATCATAACGAATTAGAAAAACTGGTTACTCTAGTCTTTTTACTAAACCTTCTATGGCACAACAAAAAACCTCCAATGTTTAACCAATTGGAAGGATATGTCAATTGTGGCGACCAAAATGATCATCATCTTCGTAATGACACGTCAGATAGCACTCGTAAGCGTTTCAGACTGTATTGGACTTACAAGCACTACTATAAAAAACAAAGCTTCTAAAAATTGTTTTTAATAAACCATTTTACACAAGCATCTTATACCAAATCAACTCACGAAAACACATAAAACATACTTCATAACACAACTTTTCAATCACTTGGTCCATGTTGGGTATTTATAGTGACAACCCAACATGCCACAATGTCCACACAGGCTTTTCAGCCCCATATAATCTCAGAGGGGGTTATACCCAAACACTTCAAGACTGGGCCGACCCACACTTGGAGTAGGCTGGAACCCAAAGAGCGGTCCAGTATCAAACATGGGATAAAAGTGATCGCCAAAGCCTTCAATGGTTGCAAAAACCACAGGCAATACCTTCCTAGTGCTCGCCATGGAAGCGCTCGCTAAGAGAGCCCAACCTCTCATCTCTGGTCCCACAACCGACTCTAAATATACAGTAATATTGTCATGCATATACTCTACACGAATTTTATAAAGCAACTGCAATATTGCGTGACAACCGTAATATACGCTATCCTTATAGCCACAACGACAAATATACACAGATTTGATTGCCTAAAATGGTTTGGTCTTCCATCCCTATAAATACTCCTGTTTTACATATATTAACAAAATTCCGAGTTCATACAACAACACTATACTCATTTAAGTATCGGAGTGGGACCTAGAGGATTCTCTTATGTTGCGCTCCTCTTCTTGCAAGTTCATCGGAGCTCCACCGAAGTTCATGATCATCGTCCAGTTGACATCCAGTCAGCGCTTACTCAGTGTCCATTCAACACCTGGGAATTAATGTCCCAAAATTTGGCGCCATCTGTGGGAAACGGGAAAACAGTCATGCAGACTTACTCTACTCGCAAACCTAAAAAGAAAGTGGTAAACGAACATTTCGAGGACAATTATGAATCTGTTGCCTCACCGCTCCAAGTGCAATAAATTTCCCGCGAGGCGGTTCTTAATGTTATTTCACCAAGACCGGTGGAGGAACACGTCAGCACTTCTAGGCCAGCTCTGATCCCTCCTTATGTCAACATTCTAGTTCAGTTGACCGTCGCCTCGGTACGGGTAGCTGGGGAGACCATCCCGGTTACCACAGAGATGCTATCGCTCCTGAAGGCCATTATATGGCAAATCCGAAGGCAGACCTCTGTCCCTCATGAAGATTCTCACCCTCATGGACCACTGAAAGTAGAAATCGGCAACCTTTACTCCGCTAATCCTCAAGAAGACCAAGAGATGACTTCTAACAATCAAGCCATGTCTCCGTCCTCTACCGTATTATCGGTGGTTGATGTTATTAATCCTCACTCCATCTACCCGTCGAACTTCTCACCAAACGGAGAACACCAACTCTTATTCACTACGGGTCAAGTTGAGGAGCCGATATACAAGAACTTGAAAGAACAGCGCAGAGTTGCGATAGCCCCCTTTAGGGAACAATCCTCCAATCCATTCATAGCTGCCCTCATAGCCATGTTGATTCTGAAGAATGTGGTGGCCAGGCCCATACCTGAATATAGCGGCAGAAGAGATCCTATTATCCATGTCAACAGACACGAGACCTCTCTACTGGGTAAGTCATATAATGATAATCACTTAGGCCTGTTATTCCCGTCAATCCTTTCGGGTTCGGTCTCTTCGTGGTTTTTTGACCTCCCTACAGGATCGATAGGGTCATGATCAAAACTGGAAATCAAGTTTTTGGAACGCTACATGGGTTAACCCCAATTGCTAAAGAGTGTGGTCGCGTTAGACGTTGTCAACTAACCAAGAGAAACCCTAACCGACCTTTATGGGCCTTTCTACCAAACCGTTACGGAGGTTCATTGCGGGGTTACGGATGGAGAGATCATTTGACCTTTTATCGAGGATTAGATTTGGCGAATAAAGTAGCTCGCCATGATGGCGAGTAACCTCCAGCTAGGCGGAATACTGGTCAACCTTCTTGGCTCGACCCTCTGCTCGGAGTCTACCCTCCTAGGCTAGTCAGACTTGATCCTCCCTCATCTCAATGGAGGCGAGCAACTCCCTCTCGCTCTCATCGGACTACCACCGCGCCTGCTTCACTATCTCGGTCGAGGCTTCGACCATCTGCTTCAGCTCCTCGACATTAACAGGGTCGAACTCCAAACTCTTGTATTGCTCTAGCTCAATAAGCATGTTAACTAGCTTATCCGTGAGCTCTCCCACGATCCTCCCGATCGCCGTCTCCTCGCGGAAGAGATGACAAAGGGAATAGGATGACAAAATTAGAATATTCAAGCGGTCTAAAGAGCAGTGAAAAAAAAGAAGAGTTCATAAGGAGCAAGGATATAGCTTAACATGGCCATACGCTCGAAATGCATCCTCATCACGACCTCAATGTCGTTCAACTTAGCCGAGATCTCCCCACGATCCCGAGGAGGGAGAATCCTGTTCAGAAGGTGCATGCAGAGGTCTGGGTTTTCCTCCAGCTCCATCTTGTCAGATATCTCTGTTTCGCAGAGAGTAAGACAAGGGGCCCAAAGACATGTCTACTGGACGTATTAAAATGTCGAAACTGAAATACATTTTTACCAACACACTCCTTGTGACAACAAATTACTTTTGTGGTTGTTGATATAGATTCTTGTAGTGCTCTGTAATAGACCGAGAAAACACATATTGCTTTTTGGAACTCCAGACATATTGTATTATCACTTGCATTGACTCACAAGGTGTGTTTATGACAAGTTGATATCAATAATGCATTTTTGCATGGTGAGCTTACAGAAGAGGTGTACATGGTGCAACCCCCTGACTTTGAACAAATGTATCACTCGTCTCATTTGGTGTGCAAACTTCAAAAGGTATTATATGGCCTTAAGCAGGCTCCTCGTGTGGGGTTTGAGAAATTGAAGTCCTTTATCCTTAATGAGCTTTGTTTTCGGGTCTCTGTGGCTGATAGTTGTTTGTTCATCAGGTCTTCTAATTTTTTTTTTTGTTCTTCTCCTTATTTATGTTGATGACATTGCCATCACTCGTACTTCTGCTGATATGACTGATGATGTTATTGCGTCCATTCTTGTGCAGTTCAAATTGAAAGGTCTTGGCAGCCTAAATTACTTCCTCAGTATGGAAGTCATTGCTTGTGAGGACTATCTACTCCTGAATCAGAAGAAATATGTACAATAACTTCTTCTCAAGGTTGGTATTTCAAGCATGTCTACTTTTCCCACTCCGATGACAGGTAATTGTCTCACACGCACTGGTATGGACTCCTGTACCAATTTATTTCATGATGAAACTCTATACATAAGTACAATTTGAGCTCTTCAATACATTTGTGTCACAAGAATTGATATCCATTTCTATGTTAATAAGCTGATTCGGTTCATGCAATCACCCCTCATGAGTCATTGGAAAGTTGTTTTACATGTTCTTAGATACTTGAAGGGTACTCTAAGTCATGGTTTGTTATGTCACACTCAACCTTATCCTAAAAATGACATTTCATTGTTTTCATACTTTAATGCTAATTGGGGAGATGATATTGCTGACAGCAGATCTATTTCACGTCACTATTTACTGCCAATAGCAATCTGATAGTATGGAGCTCCAAGAAACAATTTGTGGTGTTACAGAGTAGTGATGAAGCTGAATTTTGTGTCGTGGTTAATGCAGTCTGTGAGATCGTTTGGGTGAAATTGTTACTTAAGGAAATAGGTTTAAAATTGCCATATGTTCCGTTGGTTTGGACTGATAAAACATGTGTTGTTGCTCTGACAGAAAATACGATACAACATCCTAAAATGAAACATGTTGAAATAGATCTATTTTGTGTTAGAGAAGTGGTTCAGTTAGAAACTTGGGGTGTTCTCCATTGAAGAAGTCCAGGATTTTATGACTTCTTCATATCTATCATGTTCTTCAAATTACGTTCAATTTTTCTCTTTGTTATTCAGTATAGTATAGTCAATCATTCTATTTGTTTTATTTGATTTCTATTCCATCAGTTGCTTGTGTATAACTTTGTTTTTGTGGTTCACTGACAGTCACTTTCAGGACACATACTTGCCACTTAACTTACATCTTTATATATCTTCTTAATACTGCTGGTTTTGCTTCTGAATATAGCCTGGGTTTGTACATATTTCTAACTACTCTCTTTCATCCTCACTCTACATTGCACATAGTTACTTTTGAGGTCACCAATTGCAGGATTCCCTATCACACAACTCAATTCAATCACATTGTTAGTGCAGACAAAGGAAAAGGAAAAATCATATTGCATATGCGTAAAAAAATGATGTAGACCTCAAATTTGGCATATGGTATGGATTGATTCCAGAGACAAAATGTATTACCTTAAGAAAATGTCAAGATACTTATGGTAATCATTCTTGAGGAAGAAAAGAAACATGCTCAAACTGGTCGATCATGCTGGTAAGAAAGAAGCATAAACTCCTCTGTTAGAAAAGAAAACAGATAAAAAAATAAAAGCAAGAAAATAAAAGAATTGCATGAAATCAATGAAGATAAGAGCATAGAAGGAGAATGAGATCGAAGAACAACTTAAGGGTGTAGGTGTCTTCTGTTGAGCTGGTGATTATAAAGGGAGCTCTGGTAATCCGATTTGTGGTTGACGATAGGGTGTTGAGATATGCACATTATACAGTTTTCTTACAGCAGAAAATGTATGCCTATGTGTGTGTAAGTGAAGTGATAATTGTGTTTTGTAGCATGTATTTTATCCTACTGTGCTAGTTAGTGAATCCTGGATCGTGTTTAATACTAGCTTCTGTGTGTGGAGAAAAACAGATTTTCAGATAAATGTTGGAAAATCAACACTCTTAAGAAGATGTAGGAACAAGTAAAGACTGAGCTCACTTGGATCTAGTTAGCATAGGATGGCCAGTTACTCAGAGTCTTATACGAGAAGGAGTAGAAACAGACTGACAAGTGATAACAGAAGGAACAGGGCCAACAAAAGAAGTGTGAGGAGGTTCAACCACATGAGCATAAGCAAAATTAATAGGCAGAAAAGATACATGAAGAAAAACAACAACAACAAGTAAATGTAATTGAGCATGTGAAGACGTTTCATCACAGGAAGAAGGATCTAAATCAGAAGAAGATGGATCAGATAATGAAGTAGGCAGAAAAGGAGCAGAATCAGTAGAAGGGTGAATATCAGTTGAAGCAGAAGAAGAAGGTTTAAAGAATGGATCACAAGGGATGAAATACAACTTGGTTTTAGGGGATGTCAATCCAAAGAACAAGCCATAACGATCAGCAAAAAGGAATTGTGTTTCATGAAAAACAACATTTTTTTAAACATAGATTCGACCAGAGGAGGAAAGACATTTGTAACCGTGATGGATCGAGCAGTAACCAAGAAAGACACATGGCTCAGAACGAAAGGAAAGCTTATGAGCTTTGTATGGCCTAAGATGTGGAAAACAGAGACAACCGAAGACGCGAACAAAAATGTAGACTGATTTGGACTTAAACAAGCACTGATGAAGAAAACAATTTTTCAAGACCGATGAAGGAAGCCGATTAATCAGAAAAACACCAGTGAAGAACGCATTTGTCCAGTAATGCATGGGCACGAATGATTGAGCAAGCAAAGTTAAGCCAAGTTCAACTATATGTCTACGTTTACATTCGACCATACCATTTTGCTGACTGATATAGGTGCAGGTGATCCTGTGAAGTATCCCAAACTGGGCAAGGTATGGACTAAGAAATTCCCCACCACCATCGGATTGGACTGCTTTTAGCTTATGACCAAGCTATTTTTCTGCAAGAACATGAAATTCAAAAAATGTCTTAGTTGCATCACATTTTTCTGTAAAAAATAAATCCATGTGTATCGGCTATATGCATCAACTATGCTCATGTAGTAGTTGTTGTTACTCGAAGGATAAGGATAAGGTCCCCATAAGTCGCTTTGCACAAGTTCAAGAGGATTGGTGTGCTTAGTATCCGAGGAGAATGAGGTAATCTTTTGCTCTTTCCAATTGCACAAGCAGCACAATCAGATGCATCATGTTTGGTTGGTAAGTTCTGCAAACGAAGAAAATTGATTAGAAGATTCAAAGATTGATGCCCAAGCCTCATGTGCGAAAGAAATAGTATTCTTTTGATTTTAATGAAGAAGGAAAGCATCGAAATTCAGTTGAACTAAGTAGATTACCATTTTCAATACAAGTATCAGTAGAGTTGTTCACAATGGGACTAGTGCAAGCAAGAGAATTTTCCAAACACATATCATTAAAATCAGAATTATCATTAAAATCAAAATGATCAAGCAATGTAACAACAATTCCAAGAGACACAGTAGACTCGGCATTAATAGAACTTGACATAGTTTAGACATATTCGAAAACATAGGAAAGCTAGACATATCAAGCCTATAAAGACCACTAGATTCAAATCACTTCAACAAAACGCGATTAGATATGGAGTCTTTCATGAGGCAATGGGTAAAGTGAAACTCAAAGTACACCTTGTTGTCCCTGGAAAACTGAGAAATAAAAGTAAATTCTTAGTAACATTAGGCGTATAAAGAATATTATATAACTGTAAATGGCTGCTATCAGTGTGAAAAATAGTTGAACCAATAACATAGATTTGAAGGGTAGAACCATTACCAACAAGGACCTTACCTGTACCAGCATAAGGAGTAGTTGTTTGAGGCTGATTAGCTGCATTCGTAAGGCAATTGGTGCCTCTAGAGTGTGGGAACCAGTTGTTGTCAGCCTGAACCACAGGACAAACAAAGGCAAGGCTGTCCTGATGAGTAGTTGTGTGAATAGGAGAACGATTAGAACTAGATACAGTTACAGGAGCATGCAAATAAGGGAGAGGGGGAATTGCAATAGGAGCCATAAGAGGAGCAGGATACATGTATGGGTACATAGAATGCCCATAAAGCGCGGGAAGAAAGGACTGAGATAAGGAATGAGGTGTTGTATGAGGGATGGACTATGGCTGCATTTGTTGAGGATAGGCCTAAACTGGCTGATGATGTAATTGAGAAGTGGTATGTGCAGAGAATTAAGGAGAGGATATATCAACAGCATGACAGGAATCAAACCAATTTATAGTGGTAAGGTGAGCAGATGAGGTGTTTGAAGTAAAACTGGCACAATCGATCACACACGTGAAATGGAGATTAAAACGATGGAAACATTGATGGACAAGATGGCCAAATTTGCCAGAGAACTGGCACTGAGATTTATTGTTACCATAACTACAGCCACGTTCACGACCTATGCCTGCATTGAAGCCTAAAGACTGTTGCTAATGTTGTTGATTAACAGGACGAGTACAGAGCAAACCATCTGATGACTGAGCATAGTTGTTTCATCGTGATTGAGAAGGAGGTAAGTAGTTACTTGTCATTGAAACATTATGACCCTGAGTATCACTACCATCAGGCGGACAATTTACAATAGCAACAAAACTGTAAACGCCGAAGCGGTTCAAATCTATCCTATAGAAATGACGAAAGAATACTAAAGAATATTCAAACCCCTTTTATCACACAAAATGTGAAATCCTACGCAGGTACGATTGGAGTTGGGAAAAAACTAGGTAGGGAAGATGTCGTAATAGCTGCACGCTTTTTCAAACCCACATCTATTTGAAGGTGATAGATAGTTTCCTCGCCCCGACCTGGGAAGCTAATGGGACGAGGGTTTTCTGGATCTGACTCACCTGGAATAGGAAAACACGAAGAGTAAGTGTCGCCCAAACACACTTCCTCCACAACTTTATTGAAAATGGAGCGAGAGATTATTCTGGGCTTTGGATCTGTAAAGCTAGGAGGAAAGAAAATGTCTGCCTTACATCGTGCCAAGTCGCTCACCATTGAACCATTCAGGCGTTTGCGTATAGAGTAGAGGCGTGGCTCAAAGGCGAAACAACGAGCTATGATGACTGGAGGAGCGAAAGAGTGATCAAAGATGAGGACAGAAACTGGTCGGAATTGTAGAGAGAAGGAGGAGAGAATTCTAGAGAGAGAAATTGCTAAGAGATGTAAAAATAAAAAATAAAATGAATAGGGGAGGGTGAATTTATAGAGGGTTGAAGGAGGGGAGGTGAATGATCGCCTGCAGGCTATCCCTAGGGGGTAATTATTACCCATAACCCCATAGGATGCCCAAGGGTTTCTTACACACATGCGCGACTCCCGAACTTCCCGCTTTCTTTTGAAATTAAAATTTCAAATTTTGTATTTCCGAAAATGGCTCCATGCGTCTATAAGGATCAATGGCACGTCATTGGTGACACACTAGTTCAACAAGGATCTCTCCTATGGGCAATCACTCTTGAAGAATAGACCACCCTTAAACCAAGGAGGCAAGAAATGCAATCAACCCCAGAATGATCGACACTCATCCTAGACTCTGGGGGCAGATGATGGGTTTTGGCCTTTTGGACCTCAGCTTTTCCGGGTTAGGCCTAGAGGACTCTACCCTGTAGAGAGCTCCCTATCCCAGATATCCTAAAACGAAAGGACAGATTTGATTGTTGTCACTCAATCATCATCATCATCATGCTGACCATGGTTGGCTTGCCGGAAATACTCGAGAAACTATGGTAAGAACTTGACCATGCTCAAGTTCAAAGGTAAATCTATAAATACCACCAATCATTAAAACTTGCATTCAATTATCTCCACTTGGCATTTACTACACTCCAACAACATTCTCCTCCTTTTACAACCAAACTCCGGTTGGCTTTATCATCAGAGGGGAAACAACGGGAACACCCCAGGCTTTACGTCCGTGCAAGTCTTCGGAGCACTCCGCGAACAACCCGAGAAGCATCAAGACAAGACGAAGTGAAAAACGTGATCCAAAACTCGGTATGGTGTTTCCACTAAACATTCTAGGTACAAGATGATGTAAAGTCGTAATATTTGATCTTTTTTATCCACTTTTTGAATAGAAGAATTCCCGAGCAACAAATCTTGACTCGAAATCAAATAATCGGTAATTTATCATGTGACTTTCATAGTGCACTATTTCTTAGTATTAAGAAATGAAATACTTTGTGCTCGATATATCATAGATGGTAACGCGAGTCATTATGCTGATTCACTAACTTTCTGCAGTATCTGTCACAATTCAACAAACCTTAAGTGACTTTCTTCGTGCATCCCAAACCTTATTGCTTGTTTCCATGGAGACACTATCCATATTACCATAATATTGGCTTGGAACTTTCAGGTCTCGACTTAATAATAGTTCACCTATGTTGGATCACGTTTTCTGGTATAACGCTATTCAGAATGTTATGGGTCAGTCTCCTTGCTGCTCCGATAACCTGCACATAAGGAAAACCTGTGAATTCACGTTTCCACTCCGATGATTAAGTCAGTTGGAGGTTCATTTGGGCGATAACAACAATATGTGTAATCACTAGTTGTAAGAGAATGCTTATCTTATCAGTCCCCTTACTAATGTTGTTTGAGGGATATTTATAACAAATGTGTACCTAAACCATAGAAGGGTCAAATTCTACCATTGTAATCTCAGCTGTGACTTAGGAGAACGAACCATGGTTACTAGAAGTTCATAAAGAATAATGTAGGACGACTACTTTGGTGTAGACTACCCTTTTAGTTAATTTAATCATAGGGCGGCTAAAAGCAGTTGTGCCAAACCATATGAGTGCAAGCGATTAGATTAGGGTAGTCAGTAGGTGTTCTAGCATGCACTTACTCTTGGCACTTTTACGTTATGGCACATCCTTCCGAGGATCATCTAGGCGACGCCCTTATCAGGGTTATATATGGGTGACGCCCTCACTACAAACACTTACCGACGTCAAAATATCGTTGGGCTAGTAAGTCCAGTTTTGAATGTTCTTGGGCCAAATGTAAAAATAACCAAGCCCAAAATTCATAACACATCATCTGCCCCTGAAGCCTCAAATGAGCGACACTCATTTGGGGATTATTAATTTTCAGTAAAAGTCATTTCTCTCATCAAAGCTAATTTATCTTTTATCGAGTGATGCCTTTTAAACAAATCTTATAATCATTTGTACTTTCCAAAGGCAACACTTGTTTCATTCTTGCCTTCCACGTTTCTTTCATGCACGATTCGCCTCTGACCCGCCATAATTACTTTTTTGAATTTCAAATTCAAAATTTTAGGCGGGATCTTCTAGAAACTTCCGGAACCGAAGAGGCTTTTCTTTTAAGTGGCAAAATCATCATTTCACATACCCAAGCCTAGCCTAAGTGACGGTTCGACCGACCTATGCAGATTCTATAAATACCCCCAAATTCCTTCATTTACCATTTTTACTTCTCTCTCATATTTTCGAAACTTTCTCTCTCTAAAACCTCTGACTTCTCTCTAGAATTCCGACCAAGCTTCGATCGCCTATCATCATTGCTCGGTGTTTTCCTCTTGCTCTCAATGCCCATCATCCTCGTGCAATTTTCTCATACCGGAAAATGGCCTCCGACTCCGACTTTGGTAAACATATCTTTTTCCCTAAACATTTTCTCGATCTTAAACCCAACACTCTTTCTTTAACTATTTTTGAAAAAAACGGTGGCTGAGGCAGGGATAAGCGACGCTTATGCTCCAAGGTTTTCCATCCCTGATGATGCGGATCTAAAAATCCTCACTCCGTGTGTCAACCCAAAGAGGGCGAGGAAATCATATTCCTGCTTCATAATGATGTAGGGATAAGATTTCCTTATTGTCCTCCCCTAGTCGAGTTGTGTCGCCATTATTGCATATGTCCTACCTAACTTTCACCAAGCACCCTTCGCACTTGGGTGGGTTTCAGAGTCTTGTGCTTCCATCGCAGATGGACATATTCTTTAAATAATTTTCGGTGTCTTTATCGCCTTGATGTGAATCGTCTTGGGATGCGTCTTTTTACTACCTGAGTGGTTCCTCCTTTCAAAAACTGTTGTTGGGATTCCACTCGTTCTTTGGTCACGGGTTTCCGAACAAGGAACTCGAACTGGAAGAGCGCCTACTTCTTTTTACAAGGAGACGTCCCCTGGTGTCTAGTATCTTCAAAGGCAAGCAGGGATCCGCCCCGTCGTCGAGGAGTTATCCTCGACAGACATGGATTCCTTGGCGGCCATATATTTGGACCATAAAGCGGGGCGCGCCCAGATAATCTCCAAAGATACCAGTGAGTCTGATTTCGAGCAAGATGGTGTCTTCCTTGTAGAGCGTCACATTCTACCATTAACTCCGGTAAATGACTCATTCTTCTACTTTTTGCAGAAATGGATTTTGCCCTAATTTCTCATGTCTTAGACGCTCCACAAAAAAAAGGTGCGCAAGGAGACAAAGAAGGTGAAGGAGAATAAGGATGATGCTCCTGAGGGCTCAATAAAACGCAAGAGCCACCACTCCTCCAAGGGACAGAAGAAGGCGAACCTATGGAGGATTCACTTAACCCTCTCAATGCCACAGTCGAATTGTTTAGCGACGCCACAAATGAGGTCATCGTTGCTTTCAAACGTGTAATTCATAAATCCTATTGGATTAATAACAACGTCATTAACAATAGGAATAACGTTCTTTTACAAAAAAGTGGGGTCCCCCTGCCTTGGCCTCTGGCGGCATCATGTGAACTTACACAGAATATCATAATGGCGTCCTAAAAAAGGAACATTTGACCCTTCCTTTGATCCGATAGGGGCAACGCAAGCAGAGGCATCAAGGTCCAAGACACAGACTCTTGCCCGAACTCCTGCTACCAGGTCCCAGGAGGTGATCTTGATAGACAGTCTTCAAGATGTCAATAAGGTACCCCCTTCTCCGCCTAGAATGGCACGTACCCCTCATGTAGTCCTGGAGTGCGCTAGAAATGAAGGCCTTCCCCCTTATACGGGGCATTATTTCGATCTGAGGCGTGCTGAAGAATGTAGGTGCTGCTAACCCTCAATAGCCCTGGGTGCCTTGCGCCAAACTGAAGAAGGTTTCCTTGGTAGAAGGGAATTCCTGTCAAGACCCCAACCTGGGTCTTCATTTGCTATCTGGGGTGTGCCGCCCAGCCAACATGGGGCCTTTGAGTTTAGAGCGCGACCCTCTAGAGGGATTGGTTCGCCAGTCCCTCTCTTTGATGATGAGCCAAGTATACACCTTTTAAAGTTCCTCTTCCTTATTTTCTTATGAACGTTTTAGACTTAGAATTTTCCTAACATTTTTAAATTAAAATTCTTCAAGTTATTCCTGCTTAGTTGAAAGTGGGTGCCACCATCATGGGATTGGCAGATGAGAGGGATCGCAACATCTCTACGATCCATCAAACATAGGCTACAGAGTTCGAGCTGGAGAGAACTTGCCATCGTCTTACCATTTCAGAGGCGGCGCAGAAAGAGTTGGAGGCTGAGTTTGTCCAAAAGGAACAACTTGCCACCAAGTTAAGGGAGGCCTAGAAGAGGTAAACAGCCCTAGCCATCGCGTTGGAAAAGCTGCAAAGGGAGAATGCCTAACTAAAAGGGGATGCGGCGACTTCCCAATAAGTGGCTACAGAAGCCAAGAAGGAGGCGGCGCAAGCTTTGAAGGAGGTTGAGCTCCTAAAAATCGAATTTCCCAAAAGGCTGGAAGAAAGCGCCGTAGAGGCCATAGAGGCCTTCCGCACCAGCGAAGAATTTGGATTGGCTGCTGCGGAGTGGAATCATAAGGGATTGATCTCCATCTTCAAGAAGGCATCCAAAGACATTCAAAAAGTCGTCGCCAACTTACCTCTGGAAAAGCTAGAGTTCCTTAAGAACTACCTCGCTCTTAAGGCTAGGGAGGAGGCTGAAGTAGCAAAAGAAGCTGAGAGGAAGAATCTAAGGACGAGACTGTTTCTTCTGAGGGATCCACCCCCGCCCAGGAGACACCTGTTGATCCAAAAGCCCCAGTGCCTGCTCATGTAACATCATCAAATGCCAATGCCCCTTCAAGCGATCCGCCTCTGCTGCCTTCCCCTCCCAACGATCCGCCTCTGCATTTTCTTTTCGTACTTAGTTTATTTTGCATCAACTTAGTCTTTTTCAAATCTTTTTGTAAAGACTTAATCCATTGTGACACCTTTATCAATTATATTTTGGGTACTTAATTTTGCTTCACTAAATTTTATATCCGCTATTTACCATGCTATGATTCGACTCTTCGCCTTTGACACATTGTGTTTATGCGTTGTCCAGAGTCTATACAGTAACTGATCAATCTATCCTTCAAAACCTGGGCATTCTCAACCTTACCTTTCAAGAAAAAATGAATCATCAGAGAAAAGCAAGTGGTGCAGCTCTGGATACCCCTTTTTCATAGTGAGACTGTGCAACCTCTCCGTCGGAATCACCTCCTCAACTTGTCTGGAAAGCACGTCCGCCTAGAGAATGAAAACATAGGGAGATAAGGGATACCCTTGCCGCATCCCCCTAGTTGACTGAATGGTGCTTGTCCTTCTTCCATTGATCTACACTTGGTATGATGTCTTCGTTATGCATTTCCTCATCCATTCGATCCATCTCGCACTAAACCCTATTTTCTTAAGGCTTTTCAACATAAAGCCCCGCTCGACCCGCCCATACACCTTTTTCCATATATAGATTTAGGGCACAATCAATTGTACTGTTGCCCCTTATATTTTTCAAATGATGGAATACCTCGTGAGGAGTAAGAATATTGTCAGTTATTGCACGACCTGCCACAAAAATGCTTTGATAATAGGTGACAAGATTTTATAAATAGGATTTTAGCCTATTCACCAAGACCTTGTATACAATTTTATATTTGAAATTGCAAAGGTTTATGGGTATAAAATAACTCGCTCTCGCTGGGCTTAGAATTTTAGGGATAAGGGTAATATCTATATAATGTAAAGTGGAGTAAAGACACCTTACTTGAGAAAGGATTTGACTGTCGTGATTACATCTGGACCAACGGTGTGCCAATTCCTTTGGTAGAATAGAATCGGAAAACTATTTCGACTTGGAGTTCTTGCCCCTCCCAACTGAAAGACCGTAACCCTTATTTCTCCATCGGACACATCCCTTTCCAAATCAATGTTCATCTCCTCCGTAATCCGAGTTGCAATGACCCCAGTACCTCCCCTTCATTTAATTCCTCCTCTTTTGTCCTCGATACTGATCGAAACTCCCCTTCTCCACTCCCCCTGACCGAATAGATCCACTCTTCCCGATCATTATGCACTCTGGTTATTCGGTTTCTTCTTCTTTTAACATTGGTTGTAAAGTGAAAAAAAATGTAGAATTTCAATCCCCTTTTGTGAGCCATTTAACCCGGGAACATTGCCTCCAGGAAACCTCTTCTCAATGGTGCAGATCCTTAATACGACTTTTGCGGGTTGCCTCCTCCTCCTGATCATTCGGGTTCGACCGACCACTTGTGACACGTCGGAGCCGATCGACTGCTTTCCTCAGTTCAACTTAATTATTTCCGAATTTTTCCTTTCTCCATTGAGTTAATCACCTTCGGCAACTCTCGAGTCTCACATCCATTTCCTCGAGTTTATCTATCATCTCATTGAATTCATCAATATGTCTTTGAGATTTTCGTCGACCACCTTCTCTTATGCACATCCACCTTCATAAAGTCACCCATGCACATCCAAGCCGCCCTTTGCCCTCTCTTAATATTACACAACACATCCTAATTTTGTTTTCTCATCTGAGGATCCTTATATGCATATACCCATGTGATGAGGCAAGGGTTCGGCTGGTTATTCATTTCCACTTCTCTATCAATAATATTGTGGGTGGCTGACTTTATAGTCACTTAAACATCAATCCTCCACCACAGCGCCATTCCACCCAACATACCTCTCGGATTTACATAGTAAGTACAATTCATCCCCACTTGTTCTTGAACCCTTTCGCAAAAGGCATCCTCATTATTTGTTTCCATCATGCATATGATCTTTGGTCGATGTACCCTGTTGAGGTCTTTCAGATGTCGAATTGTCAGGGAAGACCTCAAACCCTGACAATTTGAACATATTGTATGGCCCCCGTGTGGCTATTTCGGGATAGCCACCACAACCCGTTTCAGCAACTTGTGATTCACCTTCCTTATTCTCCTTCTTCCTCTTCTTTGTGTTTCTTTTGGTCCTCATCGCCTTTGATTTACACCCCTTCTTCTGAGGCCTTCCTCTCGGTCTGCTTGCCATCACATGACCACTTTCCGGTTCTTTCCCTTTTTGTGTCCTATCAAGCCTCATTTTCTTTCCTATGTTTCTGTTAATGTCTACAGAACAATGAAGAATAATGAAGAAGAATATAAAGAAGACTTACTTGAAGATGAAGAAACCATATTGAGCTTTCATTCAAGTTAGTTATCACAGTTAAAAGTATTGGGTATTTATAGAACACTACTCTTCTATATTTACATATAGATCCTTGACAGAAATTGCAACTAAGTCCTCAACTCATATGTAAACATACATATATCCTAACATTCCCTATTGAAGATCCAATTCCTTGATTTCTTCTTCCTTCTAACCGATAGATTTCAATTCTGACTTTGATAGATGTACTCTGTTTTGTTTTGAACCATTTTTCTTTGAAACAAAATTGCACTGCATACAACATATTGCTGAGAATATCAAAGATTCTGAGGTTAACAATTACCAAAGAAGATCTACTGATTGCTACACTCAAGACAATCAATCTGATTACACATAGTATGAATAAGTGACATATCTTCTAATCATACTCATTTTGATCATACAATGATCAATCTATCATCTTAGCACTACCTCAGTCATATTCGTGTAAATCCACCACATCATATAGACCATAAAACCTGCAATTCTTCTCTGAACGCTCAGATATCTCAAATCAATATACACACATTTGAAACATTTACATTTCATATTATGGGAATTACAACTAGTACAGACAATCACACACAGAGTGTTGAAAACAGAACCATTCCTGCACCAAAGAATTTTTCTGTCAACACTATCTTGATCTTCTTTTCTGAATATTCTTGTATCTTTTTCTCTCTCTTTTTCTTCTTTTTTTTATTGAAATTATTCCTTGACAGGAGGGTTTGAGCCCTCGTCTTATCAACAATGACTGAAGGGTTTTAGTTCCCTTATCTTTTCTTTCTCAAGATACAATCTAAAGTATCTTGACGTTGTCTTTAGATTGGACTCTATTTTTGGAATCAAGCCATGTCTTATGCCAAGGAAATATAAGCACACTTGCTGATTATACACCACTGATGATTTTATTTTTCTTTCTGTTGACAGAAGAATCATGGCAGAGCAAGGACTATCCACAAGATATGAATACAATGCCTATACTAGTCACCGCACCACACATATAAAATGTAAAGGACACAACATGCAGCAGACACAGAGATATCCCAGACCAAAGAAGAATTCGACTTATAAACTAAATGTCAGAAGTTGATTGACAGAACATGAAACAAATATTAACAAACAATAGAAAAATACATGTATAACACAAAAGATTGACTGAAAACCAAGACCACGGATACACATATATAAGAATCATCTTGATAATACTTGAGTAAAAGCACACATGTAGACTACTTAGCAACTGAAAACCCAGCAAGACAGACACTCAGCAGCAGAAGCACACATGCACAACAATACCAGAGTACACTATTACTAATCAGAAGACACATTATATGAGTCGAAGACCAAGCTACCAGCTTCCTTTGACATATTACCATGCAGCTCTGCCACATAAAAAAACCCCAGTTTCTTCCTGCATGGTACAAAAAGTTTTTCAGTTAATGGTTTAGTAAGAATATCAACTAATTGCTCACCTGATGGAACAAAATTGACCATAACATGCCCTGAGTTTACCTTTTTCTAACAAAAAATAAATCTATCTCAACATGTTTCATTTTTGAATGTTTAATAGGATTTTCAGACAAAGCTGCAGCACTAGCACTGTCAGTCCAAACAACTGGAACTGGTGATAAACGAAGACCCATATCCATGAGTAATGACTTGACCCAAAGGATTTCACAAACTACATTTGTTACTTCTCGAAACTCAGCTTCAGCACTTGATCGTGCCACTACAGTTTGTTTCTTCGAACTCCAGATAATAGGATTCCTATTAAGCAACAAGTAATGACCAGAAATAGATTTTCTATCAGAAATGTCTCCTCCCCAATCTGCATCAGAATACGATGTCAACGAAATTTCATTCACAGGAAATTAACTTGTTCTAAACATGATACCATGATCTAAAGTACCCTTTCAGTAACGAACTATGTGTAACACAACCTTCCAATTATTCACAGATGAAGTTTGTATGAACTGACTTAACTTGTTCACCGAGAAATTAATATTTGGTCTTGTAAAACAAATGTGTTGCAAGGCCCCAAAAAAATAGCTAAGATTGCCCAAGTCTTTGAGCTGAAATTCCTGATTAATATACCAAATCACATCAGTTATAGCAGAGTTAGAAGAACCAGTGATAACAATGTCATCTACATAGACTAAAAGAAACACAGATCCTGAATCTGAATGTTTGATAAACAAGAAGCTATCTGCTACCGAGGCCTGAAAAAGAAGATGAGACAACAAGAACTGTTTGAGTTTCTCAAACCAAGCACGAGGTGCCTGTTTAAGACCATACAAAGCCTTTTGTAGCTTACAGACCAGAGGAACTTTTGTAGTCGGCACCTGTTCAAATCCAGGAGGCTGAACCATATACAATTCTTCAGAGAGATCCCCATGAAGAAACGCATTATTTATATCAATTTGCCCCAAACTCCACTTATGAGATAATGCAAGAGATAAATCTATCCTTACTGTGGCAGGTTTAACTACTGGACTGAAAGTATCCTGGAAATCAAAACCAGGTTTCTGAGAGAATCCTTCTGCAACTAACCTGGCCTTGTACCTAGCTATAGTCCCATCAACATTCTTTTTAATCTTAAAGAGCCACTTGCATCCAATTGGAACTCTGCCATGAGGTAGCGGAAGAATGGACCAAGTTTTATTGAGTTGAAGAGCATAATATTCTTCTTCAACTGTAGCTCGCCAATGAGAACTATGAAGAGCTTGATGTATCGGTTTATGTTCCAAGTTAATCAAAGAATCAGTAGATTCAACAGATGTAAGTAGAGCCTGTAGAGACACTTGATTAACACCTCACGTTTTAGAACTTGTATGCATATGATGAACATTCTTAGAACTAATTGATGAATTCACTGCAGGCACATAATCATTAGGAGATGAATTTGATGAGCTTGGAACCAATCTAGAATCTTGTAACCTGTAAGTCACTATGGGAATGCAATGATGAGAAACAGGAGAAACAAAACTATTATGAGGCATCACATTTTCTCCAGAATTCATAGACTGATTAAAATGAATTGGAGCAACAGAACATACAGGAACAGTAGAAGTGGACGATAACTTTCTAACATCAGAAGGGGGAGTAAGTAAAGGAAATGAAGCAGCATCAACCAAGTCCCAACCCTCATGAGACGAAGGTTGAAGAAACTGATTGTCACAAGGAAGAAAGAAAGGAGAAGATGTATAGTTCTGAGTTGGAGAGTTTGAAGTAAAAAAACTGCTTTTTGAATCAGCAAATGGAAAAGAATTTTCATGAAAAATGACATTCCTAGATGTATAAACACGGCCATAAGCTGCTAAGCATTTATATCCTTGGTACTTAGTACAATATCCCCAAAAAAATACGGTTCAGATCTAGGCATGAGTTTGTTTTTGTTAAATGGTCTCAAATGAGGGAAGTAGAGACACACAAATACACACAAAAACGAGTAATCAGGAGGAGACTTAAACAATTTCTCATGAGGTGATATTTTTGAAAGACTAGCAGATGGTAACCTGTTAATAAGAAATGTAGCAGTAAAGAATGCATCAGTCTAGAAGTGAAGAGGTACCGATGCTTGATCCAGAAGAGTCAGACCCAATTCCACTATGTGTCTATGCTTGCGCTCAACAATGCCATTATGTTCTGATGAATATGGACAAGTTATCCTATGACCTATCCCAAACTGAGGAAAATAGGTTGACAGAAATTGAAATTCTCCTCCACCATCTTATTGAACAGCTTTTAGTGAAAGACCAAGCTATTTTTCGGCCAACCTGTGATAATCAACAAAACACTGAGCAACATCAGTCTTCTTATGTAAGAAATATATCCAAGTATATCTACTGAATGCATCTATAATACTAAGATAATATATGTGTCCATTTGATTCACATGTTGCAGGACCCCATAGATCAATCTGCATAAGTTCTAACAGATTATTATAAACTGTCAATGAAGATTTATGTGGTTGTTTCTTACTCTTGCCAATAGCACATGAAGTGCACTGCATTGAAGAATGAGAAACAGTATAGTTATGAAGCCTCAAAAAATTAACAAGCAGCTTTGTAGAAGGATGTCCTAACCTCATGTGCCAAGTATGAGCTGATTCGCTTGACTTTAGGGATGAGAGAAAACACAGAAACTCAGATTGATCAAGAGTATCAGATGAGATAACCGATGTAGCATTAGGTGTAGATGGATCAATATGAATAGAAATAGTATTACATGAAGAGGAAACATTGGACTAATCAAGAGCACAATTATCATTGCCAAACATCTCATTTATATTATCAGTCATCAATTTAGTACAAGAAGAATTAATACCAATATCAGACACTGCAGAGTTTACAGCAACTTTATTCTCACTACTATCATGACTCAACCACAGACTCGACTTATCAAGACTATTCTGCCTAAACTTGGAAAAAAGAACCTTACATTGACCTGAGTATAGGATATAGGATACATGTAGGGTACTGATCCCGTGTAGCATTTGTGAGATGATTCGTGGCTCCTGAATCAGGAAACCAGTTGGAGTCATGCTGCACCACTGGAGCAATAATAGCTAGATGCACTTGAGGATTGTTGATCATTGACTGAGTGTCCATATGTTGGCCTGACACACCTATTTGAGAACCAACAATTGAAGGACCAGTCAGAGTTCCTGGTATAGGAGATATGGGATGAGGATAGGGGTGGCAATCGTGTCGTGTCGTGTCTAATCGTGTCGTGTCATTAATCGGGTCGTGTCTAAACATTTCTCGTATCTAAACGGATAAATCTTAAACGTGTCTAAACATGTCTCGTGTCTAAACGTATAAGTCGTTAATCGTGTCTAAACGTATAGAGTTGTTTAGACACAGGATCCGTTAAGGTCAAACTCACATATGCTTTAAAGCAGATATATACACAAATACATATATACAAAGTACGGTCTTCAAATTTGATACACTCCCAAAAATGTTTATACACTCCCATAATATATATTTATACTTAATTAATATATTTAATTTTTAATTATAAATATTTATATGTTCATACTTATTATCCATCAAATATAATATTATCTATTTTAGTCTATATAGTATATAATACTTGTTCATACTTGATATAGATTACTAATCGTGTCTAAACGTGTGTTTGTCGTGTATTTGCAGGTTAGATGTGTTTAGACACGATTAATAATCGTGTCTAAACGTATAAGAGTTGTTTAGACACGCTTAGTAATCGTGTCGTGTCTAAACGTGTAAATTGCAGATCGTTTGCAGATCGTTTAATCGTGTTATGTCAGAAATTGCCACCCCTAGATGAGGATAAACATATTGCAGACCAGTAGAAGGACCTACATCAGGATATATGATAGGTGGTTGATAATGTTGAGGAGCAGAAAACAATGAAGGAAAGGTTTGTTGTTGATATGTCTGAAATGGAACCGGTGAGAAACCAAGTAGAGAAACAAATGAGGAAAGGCTGAATTTTCACTTGAATCTTCCCATTGTGTAGAGCACAAATTCATAGTTGGAGAGGATGAGGGAGCAGGATCTGTTACACCAGTGAAATTGACATTAAACCGATGATAACATCGATGGACCAGATGACCAAATTTACCACACATCTGACATTGTGGTCTATTTGATCCGTATCCCCTGCCTCTACCTCTTCCTGGATTGAAGCTATTCAGAGTTTGTGATCCCTGATTAGCAGCAGATTTCAACAACTATCATCATTAGTTTGATTTGATGAACCTGAGAAAGATGATGATGCCAATTCATTATTGACAGGTTCATTGTTCTTCATCGCTGGCTTATGATTTACTGTAACATTTGATGTTAGATTTACATCAAACAAGAGATCTGTTTGTCTAGATTCTACATCCAAGATAACAGAACTGACAGACGCCATGTCATACGGATTCCTGCTTGCATGAATCATGGATATGACATTGTCATATTGACCTTTAACTCCATTCAGCACAATTGATAATTGTTGCATCTCTTCGATCGGATGTCCACAACTGGCCAAGCTGTCACAAGATGACTGAATCAATGTCAGGTAGTCTCGCATAGACTAATGTGGTAGCTTCCGCACTTTTAGTCTGTCATACATGTGCATTATCCGTGTTGTTGATGATGAATAGAAGTCACGATGAAGCTTCTGCAGGATAGAAATTGCTGTCATGCAACCTATGAGACCACGACTTACTTGCGATGAAACTTACGCTAGCATCCAAGACGCAAGTGAACTATCCTTCTGAACATATTTCAGATAGTCTGGATTCGGATTCTCTGTTCCATCAGGATCAAGCAGAGTCAGTGGAATCGTAACATTGCCATACAGATGTGCTTCAAGATTATGTTCTCTAACAGACAGAAGAACCTATTGACGCCACGATTGAAAATTCTCCTCGTCTTCAAGTTGAGAAACCTTCTTGTTGGAGAATGATGCAGAAATCTCTTTCATTGATGCACAGATTCCACAATCTGAAGAATCGCAACAATATAAACAAGCTAATCAACTAACATAACACACATAAATCAAATTTGCATATAACAGATTCTCACCTAACCGTATCGCAGGAAGGAAGCAGCTCTGATACCATGTTAATGTCTATAGAACAATGAAGAAGAATGAAGAAAAATAGAAAGAAGGCTTACTTTAAGATGAAGAAACCAAATTGAGCTTTCATTCAAGTTAGTTATCACAGTTACAAGTATCGGGTGTTTATAGAACACTAGTCTTATATATTTACATATACATCCTTGACTGAAATTGCAACTAAGTCCTCAACTCAATGTAAACATACATATATCCTAGTAGTTTCGGCCCTCCTCCTCCTTCGTGTACCTTCTTTTCAGAGACATTCTGGTTATAGTAGGGCTTAAGCCAGTTACCTGGGGAGTTGGCTCTGGCCTAGGGGTTCTGCTTGGGGGTTTCTTTAGTTTTAAATAGGGATATGCATATTTGGCATATTCCTAGCTAGAATTATGATGATTTATAAGGTCTTGATTATGGGAAGGTTCTGGATTGTTAATTGCTTGTGAGTAAGGTCGGACCAGGTAGGCGAAGGAATTTCATGATGGATGGTTGGGGGGTTCAGCTAAGGGTATGAGGTTTTGGATAAGGGCGTGTTGTATGATGGATGGTTGGGGTATAAGGTTTTGGATAAGGGTGTCTTGAATGGTGGTCGACAGGATCATGAGCGGGTTAACTTCAGTGGATTCATATGGTAAGGGAAGGGTTCTTTCAACCACATACTTCTCCCACACGTAGTGATCTCCATATTTTCCATACGGTCCTGGCTCACCGAATTTGTTTCATCCAGCTGCATAGCTTCGGTTTCAACTCCCCTTCTCTCAGCATCATATGATTCTATGAAGCCCTTCTCCTCATGATCAATCTGATTTGACTGAATTCTTTCTTCTCCATCTTCATTCCTTTCGGCACTTCCTCTGCCATTCACATTCTCCTTGTTTCTTCTCATTGTTATTGCCTCATTCATTATCTCACACCAATACTTTTTCCTCGTAGGCCTTTTCTTGGACGGTCCTTCCTTCTTCAAACCATCTTGCCCTAATTTTCTCGGTCTTTTTCCATTCAGTTAGGGACCATACATAGGGTGTGCCGACTTCTCCTCTGACATATGGACCTCATCCTTGCAACCTTGTGTTGTATGTCCAAGCTTTCCGCAACCATAGCAAAATTCAGATAGTCGCTCATATTTTATCGAGTTCTTCCACCAAAAACTAGTCAAAAGAAACGGAGTTACATCAACCTCAACCTTCATTCTTAGGTAGCAATTGACAGTCTTCTCAGTGCCCTTTTCTGTCTCAACAAATTTGCCATTCTTATTGCCGGTCTTCTCTGAATTCTCAACATTGCACATCTCCAACCATAGGTCATGAATCTGGACCCAAAATCGAACCATTCTGAATTCGAGTCTAGCCAATCCCCTGTTCGACTCCCATTTTTTGATGCTCAGACAATGACCTTGGAGAGACCACGATGACATATCAAATATCCATTTTTTTATCTCCTCGTTCTTGAATTCAAACATCACCACCCTGTCTGATGCCTCTGTAAACTTAACTGTACCAAAGCTTTCCCAAGCCTTTTTGTAGCACATTAATAATTGCCATATTTTACACCTTCTTTTGTGGTATGATCGCTCCTACATATCGGTCAATCCCATCCTTCCTTGGGTTCGAGTCCAGATCCAGAGTGGTTTTCTGAGTTGTCATCTTGCCTCTGCAAACGGCACGGCTTCGCCACTCATAAGTCCTCACGTCGATCGTCTCCTCCTAACACACAGGTAATGTAGAAAAGGGTAACACAAAACTCACACGTACACTTACAGCTCAAAGGGATGCACCAGAAAGATCCTTCGAAGAAGGACCAAACCGTAGCGAAGTAGGAGATAACACACAGTCCTCGGTTTCTCTTATGCATGAGGTTCCACTGAAGCTACGCACCTCACACTCCGGTCGCTGTCGATACCCTAGATTTTCTCCAACTCGAGCAGCAAAAGAGATTTCACATATATGTAATGAATAATAAACATTATACAAAAATGTAAATTAATTAATATTATATTACTAATATATATTTTTTTATTTTGTAAGTTGAATTATTCATATCAATATAAAAGTATAATTAAAAAGTAATTTGATTTAGTTTATTTTTGTTAATGAATATAATAATTTAAAATTTATATTCTATATATATATAACGATAACTCAATTTTTTTTTATATTCCGCATAAAGTGCAGATCCATTCCCTAGTGTGATATAAAGTGCAGATCCATTCTCTAGTGTGATATATATCTTGTATTAATAAAAGCAAGAGAAAAGGAAGTGTTGGGTATCGATATTGACAGCTCAATAAGGAAAAGGCCTCGAAGGCCCAATAACCCTGGAGGGGGTAAACCTAAGATACTCAAACTGGATCAGCTTAAGTACAAGTCAGCTTGGCCCACCATAGAGTGGCCCAAGATCGAGCCCAAAGTCGATATGAACGCCAAAGGCTCCTCTGACTGCTCGCCATCCTTTCACCAGGCCGCGACCTCTTACTGCTCGCCATGAGAGTGCTCGCCCTGAAGAGAGTCTTGCCTCTCTCCTCTGGTCCCACTAACCGTTAATAAGGAAGTGGCCATGATATCCCGCGTATCTCGATCACATATTCACTAAAGATTAGATATGGTAACTGCAATATCTCGCAGTAACTGCCATATCTCATGATCCGAATCTTCAGTAACACAATATACACTAAGATATCCAGTTGCCTCATACGGTTTGATCTCTCTTACCCTATAAATACCTTTGCTTTACATGCATTCCTTACGTTTTTTGAGATACACACACATATACTCATTTAAGCATCGGAGAGGGACCCAGAGACACCCCCTCTGTTGCGCTCCCCTACTTGCAGGTTCACCGGAGTTGAAGCAGAAGCATCTTTCAACCCTTATCTGGCATTCAATTCACTGCCAGTTCAGCATCCCGGATTTCACGATCCAACATTTGGCGCCGTCTGTGGAAAACGAGCAATTCAGCCATGAGAACTCGATCCCAAAACAACTGTCGGAACCAGACTCGCGAGCGATCCTCAGATAGCTCTGATTTCGCTGCCGCTTCACCGCTTCAACAAGAGCCTGCCAGCCAGGCAGCTCCCAATGTCATTCCTCTAAGGACGGTCCGAGAGCACGTCGGGAATTCCAGACCGCCCCCAGTGGCCAACCACAACGGAGCTCCAGCACCGCAGTCCGTCCACATTGCTGGGGAAGACATTCAGTTAACCCCAGAGATGATTTCACTACTGGAGGCCATCCTAGGACAGAATCGCCGTCAAGCCCCTGCTCCTCAAGGAAACAATCACCCTGCTCCTTAGGGAAACGATCACCCTGCTGCCACAGGGCCCCCACCGTCTGAAACAGCAAACCCGGGCACAACCGCGCCTCAGGAGATGACATCAGGACAACAGTCCATACCTCCGGCATACACCAAGGAGCCAGCGGCTACGTACACTGCCAACCCTTTCGGTCCTCCTACATCAGAGATCTCGCCCATGTACTGCACTGTGGATCAGATGGACGACCTCCTCAACAAAAGACTCCAAGAAAGACGACTGACAGTCGTAGCTCCCTTCAAGGAGCAGTCTGCTCATCCCTTTTCAGAGAAGCTCGTCGCCATTAAGATCCCTAAAGACGTAGTTGCTCGGGCCATACCTAAGTACAGTGGTTGAGGAGATCCTACCATACATGTCAACAAGCACGAGGCTTCTCTCTTGGGTAAGTCAAATGATCCCAATCACTGGGCTTTACTATTTCCATCCACTCTTTCGGGTTCGGCTTCGTCCTGGTTCTTCGGCCTCCCCGCAGGATCTATAAGAACTTGGGCAGAATTAAGGAGCAAGTTCCTAGAGAGATATATGGGCGACTACTAGCTGATGAAGAGCGTGGTCGCTCTGGATGTGGTCAAGCAACAGAATGGAGAATCGCTGGCCAATTTTTACTGGCGTTTCCATCAGAACGTCACGGAGATAGATCGCCGAATCTCGGATGGGGAAATCATTCGAGCATTCTACAGAGGTTTGGATGTGGCCAACAAGGCCTCGAGGAAGCTGTGAAACAACTACCATGTGAAGGAGATCGAAACGTTGGAGGAGCTGACGTCCAGAGCAAAAGGTTTCATAGACCTTGAAAGGGCGAACACAGAGGCTAACTTCTTGGCGACCTCGCTAAGGGTAGTCCCCGAGCCCCGACGCGATGGTAATAAGGAAGTAAAGAAGGAGAAGAAAGGGAGAGACAGCAGGCCCCGAGTTGAGCCTAATCCAGCACCTCGCCATCTAGAGGTCCCTGAGTATTTTACGCGTTTAAATAGGCAGATCTCAGCGGTACTAGTCGAGATGGAGAGGAGATCCTTGGCGAGGCCACCGATGCCTTGTTGGGGTGGTCAGCCCATGGGAAAGGACGCCGAGAGCTATTGCAGATACCACAAGTGCAAGGGCCACAAGACGGATGACTGCCGCATTCTGAAGCGGGACTCAGCAGAAGATGATTTGGCACATGTCACAACCCCCACAACGATGCTTTGGTTATCACATCAGATATTGACGGCTGTGACGTCGCAAGGATTCTGGTCGACGGAGGTAGCTCGACAGACATCCTATTTCTGGACGCTTTTGAGAAGATGGGCAAGTCCAAGAGTGACCTAAAGAGGGTCGACTTTCCGCTGATTGGGTTTGCGGGAAGGACAACTTATCCACTGGGGGCCATAACCATGCCAGTGATTTTTGGCAAGGGATGGAAGAGCATCAAGGTCTCGGTCACTTTCCTGGTGGTCGATTCACCTACCTCCTACAACGCCATCCTAGGGAGGACCACGATCAATCCGAACAAGATTGTGGCCTCCACGGTCCATCAGAAGATGAAGGTCCCTACTCCCAACGGGATTGGAGAAGTACTCGGCGACCAGCCTTCCTTGCGGCAATGCTACGTGAACTGCCTGCGCAGGAAGAACCCAAGGGAGGCCCTCGCCATTGAAACATAGGCCGACCCTCGTGAGGATTTGGCTCGGCCAGCGCCCATGGAGGAATTAGAAGAGGTCGAGGTCGATGGTCCAGACAAGAAGGTGCGCATTGAGACTACCTTAAAAGAAGATCAGAAGGAGGCCCTGACCACCCTCCTCAAGGAATTTAAGGAGATCTTCGCCTGGCAGTCGAGCGACATGCCGGGAATCAGCACAGATATCATCTCCCACGAGCTCAGGTTATACCATTCCGTCAAGCCGATCGCCCAAAAAAGAAGGTCGTTCGGGACAGACAAGCGCTTGGCGATCAGACAGGAGGTTAGCAGATTGATTGAGGCTGACTTCGTCAGAGAGGTGAAATTCCAGAGCTGGGCCACCAACCCAGTTTTGGTCAAGAAATCGAACGGCAAGTGGAGGATGTGCGTCGACTTCCGCGACTTGAACAAGGCTTGCCCTAAGGACTCATATCCCCTGCCCAGGATTGATCAGCTGGTCTATGCTACCTCTGGTCACAAGATGCTGAGCTTCATGGACGCCTATTCAGGCTACAACCAGATCAGAATGCATCCAGACAATGAGGCTCACACCGCTTTCTATGCAGACGGGGACATTCTGTGCTACAAGGTGATGCCCTTTGGTCTCATCAATGCCGGGGCAACTTATCAGCGGATGGTGAACCGCCTGTTCCAGGACATGCTGGGGAGAAACATGGAGGCTTATGTGGACGATATGCTCGTCAAAACCATCAAGGGAAATCCACACACAACAGACCTCCGCGAAGCTTTCGAATGCATGAGGAGACACAGCGTTCGCCTGAACCCTGCAAAGTGCGCCTTTGGAGTCAAGTCTGGCAAGTTCCTGGATTTCATGGTCAGCGAAAGGGTAATCGAAGCAAACCCAGAAAAGCTGAAGGCCATAGGAGAGATGAAGTCGCCAACCTGCCACAAGGAGGTCCAATGCCTTAATGGACGCCTAGCTGCTCTAAAACGCTTCCTCTCCAAGGCGAGCGACAGGCCCCTCCCATTTTTAAAAATACTGAGGGCCAACCGCAAGTTTGTGGATGCCAGACTGCGAGGAAGCGTTCCAATCCTTGAAGAAGCATATCCAAACACTCCCAGCGCTGGCGAAGCCCGTTCCAGGTGAGCAGCTCTTCCTTTATCTATGCATTAGCGAGGTGGCAGCCAGTGCTGTTTTAATAAAGGAGGAAATTAATATTCAGAGTCCAGTGTATTTCATTAGCAAAATGTTCAACTCAGCAGAAATAAAATATATCCAGATTGAGAAGTATCTCTATGCCTTAGTTATTGCTGCTCGGAAGCTGAGACCTTACTTTCATGCGCACGACATCACAGTCCTCACCAATCAACCACTCAAAAACTTCCTGATCAAGCCAGACTCTTCAGGAAGAATGGTCAAGTAAGCAGGCATTTGGAGGGACAACAATCCAGGATGTGCAATTCCTGGAAAAGGCCCTATGTTCAGTCCTTGAAAGCAGAGCAAAAGTCTTCAACATTCCAGGACAGGTCACATGGATGACTCCGTTTCAGAGTTATTTGAATGAAGGGATCCTCCCGGATGATGAAGGCGAATCCACGAGGATAAGACGACTCGCGGCCAGCTATCTAATTATAGATGGAGAACTCTACAGAAGAGGTTACTCTACTCCTTACTTAAGGTGTGTTGCTCATCCAAAAACGGAAAGGGTTCTTCGAGAAGCTCATGAAGGGGTGGCAGCATGTCATGAAGGTGCTCGATCGTTAACGAGGAAAATCTTCAGGTTGGGATACTATTTGCCAACCTTGGGAAAAGGTGCGGCTGAATCAACACAGAAGTGTGAGACTTGCCAGCAATTTGCACCACGATCAGGTCGACCACCCACACTATTATCTCCAATGGCGGGTGCCTGGCCTTTCGCTCAATGGGGGATCGATATATTAGGTCTGTTTCCTATTAGCACTGGTCAACGCACTCATATTATAGTGGCGATCGACTACTTCACCAAGTGGATAGAGGCGAAAGCTCTGGCTTCTACGACAGAATTTCAAGTCATCAAGTTCCTAAAGATCAACATATTCTCCAGGTTTGGCATTCCTAGAGTACTTATCAGTGATAATGGTCCGCAATTCATCGGGAAAGAGCTCAAATGGCTCTGTGAAGAATATCATGTCGACCATCGTTTCAGTTCAGTGCATCATCCTCAAGAGAATATGAGGCCACAGGAGAAACACCTTTCAGCTTAGTGTATGGATCAGAAGCAGTAGCACCCGCCGTGCCTACCCATAGAATCCTACATTTTAACGTTGATGCAAACGAGGTCGAGCGCAGAACTGACCTCGACTTGGCAGAAGAAAAGAGATGGCTATCAGAAAAAATACAAGCAAAGATGCGCCTGGCGACCGCTCGATATTTCCACAGAAAAGTCTGCGCTCGCCAATTTTTCGTGGGGGAGAAGGTTATGAGAAGGAATGAATTCACAAGGATGGACAGTCAGAATAAACTTTCAGCCAAATGGGATGGACCGTACAAGGTAATAGAGATCGTCGCGCCAGGATCCTACTATTTGGAGACCACCGAAGGCGAAAGGTTACCCCGTCCATTCAATTATTAGCATCTAAGAAGATTTCATACATAGCTTGTAATCAAACTGTTATGTTAATAAAAGAAAGTCATTCCTTCATCAAGCATGTCCACTCGAAGCAAATCGAAGAAAAAAGAGCTGACGCCAAGAGTCAGGCGAAGACCTGATGACCGAATCAGGCATAAAAAGCCCTAGCAACAAAGTTAGGCCAAAAGCCCTGACGCTAAAGTCAGGCCAAAAGACCTGACGCCAAAGTCAGGCCAAAAGTCCTGGCAACAAAGTCAGGCCAAAAGCCCTGACGCCAAAGTCAGGTCAAAAGTCCTAACGCCAAAGTCAGGCCAAAAGCTCTGTCGCCGGAAACAGACCAAAAGCCCTATCGCCAATGATAGGCCAAAAAGCTCTGACGCCAAAGTCAGGCCAAAAGACCTAGTAATAGAGTTAGGCAAAATAAAAGACCTGACGCCAAAGTCAGGCAGCAGACCTGTTATCAAAATCAGGCAGGAGTCCTAACGACAAAGATAAATCAACCCATCAAAGAGTTATCCTCTTATACGATGGACAGATTTCAGAAGAATTATCGGCTAAGGATGGCAACTCCTTTACGAAACAAGTCACCAAGAACGGATAAGGAATTTTAGGCGATCACTATGGATGATGAAGCCTTAAGTTAACAAATTCCTTGTTATTAGGTGAACACCTCAAAGGTTTAAACTTCAAAAAGGTAATATCTCTTTGAACTTAGAAGTCTATACTTTTAAGTGTTAGAGTATTGTCCTTAGAAAGTTCATATAGACTTATGCTTGGTCCAAGGCTTTAAGAGTCGAGGCCATTATAAAGCAAAGAAAAGTCGAGAGTAATTACGATTAAGATATCAGATGAATAGCTAAAACATTCAAAGTCGAGGAGAGGCTCATGAATATAAAGGCATTCAATATAAAAGAACCGAGTCTTGAATCAAATAAATAATTACAAAGTAAACTGAAATTACAAAGAAAGAACAACTATCTAAAAAATAAAGGAAATATGGTCGACGGAGAGGCGGAGAGACGTTTGGCTCGCCTTCGGGGGCAGGAAGGCTCAGCTCGCCTTCGGGGGCAACCTCTTCAGCCGCAGCAGGGTCAACCTCTTCAGCAGCAGTAGTAGGCTGCGGAAGGGTTCGACTTCGGAGGAAGCCCTTCAGGGACTCAACTTCCCCAACGTGATCCCCGTACTTCGATACTGCTCCAGCTCGACAAGCAGGTCGGAATGCTTGTTGGCGAGCTCTCCGAAGATGCGGCCAATCATCACCTCTTCCCGAACGAGCTGGCAACAAAAGAAGAATGAAAATTGTCAGGATACCAAACAAAAAGGGAACGATAAGAAAAAAATAAAAAGGAGACGAGGTCTTACCAGAGCGACTCGTTCGTAGTGGGACCGCAGGATCTCCTCAATCTGAGGCAGCTCCGTGGGAATGGGCGAGCGGTCCTTGGGGGGAATTATCCCGTCAAGGAGCCGCATGCACAAGTCCGGGCTACCCCGGAGGCTCTTCTGGGCAGAGACCCCCTTCTTCGAAAGGTCTCCACAAGGGAACCATGCCCCCCGAGGGTTCGCAGCCTTGAGTGGTTGGAACAGGCTCGCCATGGAGCAATACTCCTCCGCAGGAACCTTCGCGGAGCTGGGGGTGTCGGGCCCCTTCTTCTGGGTCCCAGACTCTTTAGGAGGGACTGAGGGCACAATACGAGGAGGGGGCGCCAAGGCTAAAGCCTTCCCCTGGCCGGCCGAAGGACCCTGAGGAGAAGGAGGAATGGGCGCCAAGGCCGGAGCATTCCCATTGCCCGCGGAAGGACCCTTAGGGGGAGGAGGAGGATGATGCTGTTCAACAGCCGGATGCTCCTCACTCCTGACCTTCTTGGCAGGAGGAGGGTCCCGGGCCACGTCAGCCGTGGACTTTTCTGCAAAACATCAAGGAAATACGTTAGACAAGGTCAGAAAGCCTGCCTATAAGGCAGAGTATGGAAACAATATGGGGAGAAACAACATACCTTTTTGGCGAGGGCCTCTTCAGGTTTCCTCTTGGACGAATGCCTAGAGGGGGGAAGAGGAGAATTCAGCAGACCCTAGTCAGTGGACAGCCCCGCCGTACCCTGGTCATCAAAGAGACCTATGAGTTTTCGTCCCCTGCTTACAACTTTGCCTACAAACGGTAAACAAGAAAGGGTTAGAAAGAGTTACCCAATCATCAACAATTGGCGTGGCCTGATGAATGCCCGCCATCTCGAGCATGTTCTCTGTGGTCTCTGCCACGAAGTGGATGGAGTGGAATGAAGATGATCGATGTATCTGGAACAGGTCATCGATGGCGTTCCGGTCGCTCCCGGATAGCTCGTCAAACTCGGGAGGGAAGTCCCTATCTGGGGTGGACAACTTCCAAGGCACCCCCCTTGTGGTCGAGGACGTCCAGGCGGTCGATCCCAACTTTCCTGTTGGGGAAGTTGAGTCCTGAAGGGCTTCCTCCGAAGTCGAACCCTTTCGCAGCCTACTACTGCTGCTGAAGAGGTTGACTCTGCTGCGGCTGAAAAGGTTGCCCCCGAAGACGAGCCGAGCCTTCCTGCCCCCGAAGGCGAGCCAAACAGTTCTGCCCCCAAGGACCCGAAAGCTTGAAGTCTCCACCTCTACGTCGACCATATTTCCTTTGTTTTTTAGATAGTTGTTTTTTCTTTGTAATTTCAGTTTACTTTGTAATTATTTATTTGATTCAAGACTCGGTTCTTTATATTGAATGCCTTTATATTCATGAGCCTCTCCTCGACTTTGAATGTGTTAGCTATTCATCCGATATCTTAATCGTAATTACTCTCGACTTTTCTTTGCTTTATAATGGCCTCGACTCTTAAAGCTTTGGACCAAGCATAAGTCTAAATGAACTTTCTAAGGACAATACTCTAACACTTAAAAGTATAGACTTCTAAGTTCAAAGAGATATTACCTTTTTGAAGTTTAAACCTTTGAGGTGTTCACCTAATAACAAGGAATTTGTTAACTTAAGGCTTCATCATCCATAGTGATCGCCTAAGATTCCTTATCTGTTCTTGGTGACTTGTTTCGTAAATGAGTTTCCATTCTTAGCCGATAATTCTTCTGAAATCTGTCCATCGTATAAGAGGATAACTCCTTTGATGGGTTGATTTATCTTTGTCGTTAGGACTCCTGCCTGATTTTGATAACAGGTCTGCTGCCTGACTTTGGCGTCAGGTCTTTTATTTTGCCTAACTCTATTGCTAGGTCTTTTGGCCTGACTTTGGGGTCAGGGCTTTTTGGCCTATCTTTGGCGATAGGGCTTTTTGGCCTATCTTTGGCGATAGGGCTTTTGGCCTGTTTCCGGTGACAGGGCTTTTGGCCTGACTTTGGCGTCAGGGCTTTTGGCCTGACATTATTGCTAGGGCTTTTGGCCTGACCTTGGCGTCAGGGCTTTTGGCCTGACTTTGGCGTCAGGGCTTTTGGCCTGACTTTGGCGTCAGGGCTTTTGGCCTAACTTTGTTGCTAGGGCTTTTTATGCCTGATTCGGTCATCAGGTCTTTGCTTGACTCTTGGCGTCATGTCTTTTTTCTTCGATTTGCTTGGAGTGGACATGCTTTATGAAGGAATGGCCTTCTTTTATTAACATAACAGTTTGATTACAAGCTATGTATGAAATCTTCTTAGAATTGAATGGACGGGGTAACCTTTCGCCTTCGGTGGTCTCCAAATAGTAGGATCCTGGCGCGGCAATCTCTATTACCTTGTACGGTCCTTCCCATTTGGTTGAAAGTTTATTCTGATTGTCCAGCCTTGTGAATTCATTCCTTCTCATAACCATCTCCCCCACGAAAAATTGGCGAGCGCTGACTTTTCTGTGGAAATATCGAGCGGTCGCCAGGCGCATCTTTGCTTGTGTTTTTTCTGATAGCCATCTCTTTTCTTCTGCCAAGTCGAGGTCAGTTCTGCGCTCGACCTCGTTTGCCTCAGCGTTAAAATGTAGGATTCTATGGGTAGGCACGGCGGGTGCTACTGCTTCTGATCCATACACTAAGCCGAAATGTGTTTCTCCTGTGGCCGCCTTAGGCGTTGTTCTGATGGCCCATAATACGTTTTCCAGCTCTTCTGCCCAATTCCCTTTGAATGCTCGAACCCTTTTCTTGAGTCCTGCTAAAACAACTGTGTTGGCTGCTTCAGCTTGCCCATTCGTTTGAGGATGATGCACTGAACTGAAACGATGGTCGACATGATATTCTTCACAGAGCCATTTGAGCTCTTTCCCGATGAATTGCGGACCATTATCACTGATAAGTGCTCTAGGAATGCCAAACCTGGAGAATATGTTGATATTTAGGAACTTGATGACTTAAAATTCTGTCGTAGAAGCCAGAGCTTTCTCCTCTATCCACTTGGTGAAGTAGTCGATCGCCACTATAATATGAGTGCGTTGACCAGTGCTAATAGGGAACGGACCTAATATATCGATCCCCCATTGAGCTAAAGGCCAAGCACCCTCCATTGGAGATAATAGTGTGGGTGGTCGACCTGATCGTGGTGCAAATTGCTGGCAAGTCTCGCACTTCTGCGTTAATTCAGCCGCATCTTTTCCCAAGGTTGGCCAATAGTATCCCAACCTGAAGATTTTCCTCGTTAACGATCGAGCACCTTCATGACATGCTGCCACCCCTTCATGAGCTTCTCGAAGAATCCTTTCTGTTTCTGGATGAGCAACACACCTTAAGTAAAGAGTCGAGTAACCTCTTCTGTAGAGTTCTCCATCTATAATTAGATAGTTGGCCGCGAGTCGTCTTATCCTCGTGGATTCGCCTTAATCATCTGGGAGGATCCCTTCTTTCAAATAACTCTGAAACGGAGTCATCCATGTGACCTGTCCTTGAATGTTGAAGACTTCTGCTCTGCTTTCAAGGACTGAACATAGGGCCTTTTCCATAAATTGCACATCCTGGATTGTTGTCCCTCCAAATGCCAGCTTACTGAAGGAGTCTGCCATCTAGTTTTCTTGGTGAGGAATAGACTCAATCGCGAAATTTGGGATTTCTGCGACGAGCTTCTTGGCGATGCTGAGGTACTTTTTCATCTTTTCTCCTCTTGCCTCGTAAGTGTCATTAACCTGATTGACAATAAGCTCCGAGTCACTCTTTACCTTAATTGCGGATATACCCATACTTTTGCTAGTCTCAGTCCAGTGATAAGAGCCTCATACTTTGCTTCATTATTGGTCGTCGGGAATGTTAGGGCGATCGCGTACTTCAAAGGTTCGCCTTCAGGAGGAATAAGAATTAAACCTGCCCCCGAGCCTTCTCTCGATGAAGACCCGTCCGTAAAGAGCTCCCAGATTTGATAGTTGTCTGCTGACTGACTTGACCTGTTTTCTGCTTCTGTTTGACTGTTACTTGTGCTTTCCACAATGAAATCAGCTAGTGTTTGACCTTTGATGGCCGTTTTTGGTGCAAATTTGATCTTGAATTCGCTGAGCTCGATCGCCCACTTGACCATTCTTCCTGAAGAGTCTGGCTTGATCAGGAAGTTTTTGAGTGGTTGATTGGTGAGGACTGTGATGTCGTGCGCATGAAAGTAAAGTCTCAGCTTCCGAGCAGCAATAACTAAGGCATAGAGATATTTCTCAATCTGGACATATTTGTTTCTGCTGAGTTGAACATTTTGCTAATGAAATGCACTAGACTCTGAATATTAATTTCCTCCTTTATTAAAACAGCACTGGCTGCCACCTCGCTAATGCCTAGATAAAGGAAGAGCTGCTCGCCTGGAACGGGCTTCGCCAGCGCTGGGAGTGTTTGGATATGCTTCTTCAAGGATTGGAACGCTTCCTCGCAGTCTGGCGTCCACTCAAACTTGCGGTTGGCCCTCAGTGTTTTTAAAAATGGGAGGGGCCTGTCGCTCGCCTTGGAGAGGAAGCGTTTTAGAGCAGCTAGGCGTCCATTAAGGCATTGGACCTCCTTGTGGCAGGTTGACGACTTCATCTCTTCTATGGCCTTCAGCTTTTCTGGGTTTGCTTCGATTCCCTTTTCGCTGACCATGAAACCCAGGAACTTGCCAGACTTGACTCCAAAGGCGCACTTTGCAGGGTTCAGGCGAACGCTGTGTCTCCTCATGCATTCGAAAGCTTCGAGGAGGTCTGTTGTGTGTGGATTGCCCTTGATGGTTTTGACGAGCATATCGTCCACATAAGCCTCCATGTTTCTCCCCAGCATGTCCTGGAACAGGCGGTTCACCATCCGCTGATAAGTTGCCCCGGCATTGATGAGACCAAAGGGCATCACCTTGTAGCACAGAATGTACCCGTCTGCATAGAAAGCGGTGTGAGCCTCATCGTCTGGATGCATTCTGATCTGGTTGTAGCCTGAATAGGCGTCCATGAAGCTCAGTATCTCGTGACCAGAGGTAGCATCGACCAGCTGATCAATCCTGGGCAGGGGATACGAGTCCTTAGGGCAAGCCTTGTTCAAGTCGCGGAAGTCGACGCACATCCTCCACTTGCCGTTCGATTTCTTGACCAAAACTGGGTTGGCGACCCAGCTCTGAAATCTCACCTCTCTGACGAAGTCAGCCTCAATCAATCTGCCAACCTTCTGTCTGATCGCCAAGCGCTTGTCTGTCCCGAACGACCTTCTTTTTTGGGCGATCGGCTTGATGAAAGGGTCTATCCTGAGCTCATGGGAGATGATATATGTGTTGATTTCCGGCATGTCGTTCGGTTGCCAGGCGAAGAGCTCCTTAAATTTCTTGAGGAGGGCGGTCAGGGCCTCCTTTTGATCTTCTTTTAAGGTGGTCCCAATGCGCACCTTCTTGTCTGGACCATCGACCTCGACCTCTTCTAATTCCTCCATGGACGCTGGCCGAGCCAAATCCTCGCGAGGGTCGGTCTCTGCTTCAATGTCGATGGCCTCCCTTTGGTTCTTCCTGCGCAGGTAGTTCACGTAGCATTGTCGCGAGGAAGGCTGGTCGCCGAGTACTTCTCCAATCTCGTTGGGAGTGGGGAACTTCATCTTCTGATGGACCGTGGAGGCCACAATCTTGTTCGGATTGATCGTGGTCCTCCCTAGGATGGCGTTGTAGGAGGTAGGTGAATCGACCACCAAGAAAGTGACCGAGACTTTGATGCTCTTCCATCCCTCGCCAAAAATCACTGGCATGGTTATGGCCCCCAGTGGATAAGTTGTCCTTCCCGCAAACCCAATCAGCGGAAAGTCGACCCTCTTCAGGTCACGCTTGGACTTGTCCATCTTCTCAAAAGCGTCCGTCGACCAGAATCCTTGCGACGTCACAGTCGTCAATATCTGCTGTGATAACTAAAGCATCGTTGTGAGGGGTTGTGACATGTGCCAAATCATCTTCAGAGAATGAGATGACAATGTTCTCCTCAGGTCGGGGTCGATTTTCCAACTGAACTGCTGTGGAGATCTGAGTGGCGTAGACCTCCCTGGCGTGCGACCCCTCGCCGCCTGCACCGAATCCTCCTGCAATCAAATTTACACTCCTCTTGCTGGCAGACGGATCAGTTTGTTCAGCAGGGGCTGGCGAACGATGTCTCCTAGGGGGTGTTCGACTCCTGTCTCGCCCTGCCACAAATTCCTTCAGCATTCCCCTGAATCAGCTTTTCTATGTCCCGCTTTAGAATGCGGCAGTCATCCGTCTTGTGGCCCTTGCACTTATGGTATCTGCAATAGCTCTCGACGTACTTTCCCATGGGCTGACCACCCCGACGAGGCATCGGTGGCCTCGCCAATGATCTCCTCTACATCTCGACTAGTACCGCTGAGATTTGCCTATTTAAAGGCGTAAAATACTCAGGGACCTCTGGATGGCGAGGTGCTGGATTAGGCTCAACTTGGGGCCTGCTGTCTCTCTCTTTCTTCTCCTTCTTTACTTCCTTCTTACCATCGCGTCGGGTCTCAGGGACTACCCTTAGCGAGGTCGTCAAGAAGTTAGTCTCTGTGTTCGCCCTTTCAAGGTCTATGAAACCTTTTGCTCTGGACGCCAGCTCCTCCAACGTTTCGATCTCCTTCACGTGGTAGCTGTTTCGCAGCTTCCTTGAGGCCTTGTTGGCCACATCCAAACCTCTGTAGAATGCTCGAATGATTTCCCCATCCGAGATTCGGCGATCTATCTCCGTGACGTTCTGATGGAAACGTCCGTAAAATTTGGCCAGCGACTCTCCAGGCTGTTGCTTGACCGCAACCAGGGCGACTACGCTCTTCATCAGCTGGCGCTCGCCCATATATCTCTCCAGGAACTTGCTCCTTAATTCTGCCCAAGTTCCTATAGATCCTACGGGGAGGCCGAAGAACCAGGACGAAGCCGAACCCAAAAGAGTGGATGGAAATAGTAAAGCCAAGTGATTGGGATCATTTGACTTACCCAAGAGAGAAGTCGCGTGCTTGTTGACATGTATGGTGGGATCTCCTCCACCACTGTACTCAGGTATGGCCCGAGCAACTACGTCTTTATGGATCTTGATGGCGACGAGCTCGTCGGAAAAAGGATGAGCAGACTGCTCCTTGAAGGGAGCTACGACTGTCAGTCGTCTTTCTTGGAGCCTTTTGTTGAGGAGGTCGTCCATCTGGTACACAGTGCAGTACCTGGGCGAGATCCCTGATGGAGGAGGACCGGAAGGGTTGGCAGTGTACGTAGCCGCTGGCTCCTTGGTGTATGCCGGAGGTATGGACTGTTTTCCTGATGTCATCTCCTGATCCTCCTAAGGAGCGGTTGTGCCCGGGTTTGCTGTTTCAGACGGTGGGGGCCCTGTGGCAGCAGGGCGATCGTTTCCCTGAGGAGCAGGGTGATTGTTTCCTTGAGGAGCAGGGGCTTGACGGCGAACCTGTCCTAGGATGGCCTCAAGCAGTGAAATCATCTCTGGGGTTAACGAATGTCTTCCCCAGCAATGTGGACGGACTGCGGTGCTGGAGCTCCATTGTGGTTGGCCACTGGGGGCGGTCTGGAATTCCCGACGTGCTCTCGAACCGTCCTAAGGGGAATGGCATTGGGAGCTGCCTGGATGACAGACTCTTGTTGAAGCGGTGAAGCGGCAGCGGAATCAGAGCTATCTGAGGATCGCTCGCGAGTCTGGTTCCGACGGTTGTTTTGGGATCGAGTTCTCATGGCTGAATTGCTCGTTTCCCACAGACGGCGCCAAATGTTGGATCGTGAAATCCGGG
Source organism: Chamaenerion angustifolium (assembly GCA_946814005.1). Taxonomy (NCBI): domain Eukaryota; kingdom Viridiplantae; phylum Streptophyta; class Magnoliopsida; order Myrtales; family Onagraceae; genus Chamaenerion; species Chamaenerion angustifolium. The sequence continues at coordinate 23,840,846 of OX328272.1, forward strand.
ATGCTGATCTGGCAGTGAATTGAATGCCAGATAAGGGTTGAAAGATGTTTCTGCTTCAACTCCGGTGAACCTGCAAGTAGGGGAGCGCAACAGAGGGGGTGTCTCTGGGTCCCTCTCGGATGCTTAAATTAGTATATGTGTGTGTATCTCAAAAAAGGTAAGGAACGTATGTAAAGCAAAGGTATTTATAGGGTAAGAGAGATCAAACCGTATGAGGCAACTGAATATCTTAGTGTATATTGTGTTGCTGAAGATTCGGATCATGAGATATGGCAGTTACTGCGAGATATTGCAGTTACCATATCTAATCTTTAGTGAATATGTGACCGAGATACGCGGGATATCGTGACCACTTCCTTATTAACGGTTAGTGGGACCAGAGGAGAGAGGCAAGGCTCTCTTCAGGGCGAGCACTCTCATGGCGAGCAGTAAGAGGTCGCGGCCTGGTGAAAGGATGGCGAGCAGTCAGAGGAGCCTTTGACATTCATATCGACTTTGGGCTCGATCTTGGGCCACTCTATGGTGGGCGAAGCTGACTTGTACTTAAGCTGATCCAGTTTGAGTATCTTGGGTTTACCCCCTCCAGCATAGAGTGGGTAAACCCAAGATACTCACTGGATCAGCTTGACCCACCATAGAGTGGCCCAAGATCGATCCCAAAGTCGATATGAACGCCAAAGGCTCCTCTGACTGCTCGCCATCCGTTCACCAGGCCGCGACCTCTTACTGCTTGCCATGAGAGTGCTCGCCCTGAAGAGAGCCTTGCCTCTCTCCTATGGTCCCACTAACCGTTAATAAAGAAGTGGCCACGATATCCCGCGTATCTCGGTCACATATTCACTAAAGATTAGATATGGTAAATGCAATATCTCGCAGTAACTACCATATCTCATGATCCGAATCTTCAGCAACACAATATACACTAAGATATTCAGTTGCCTCATACGGTTTGATCTCTCTTACCCTATAAATACATTTTCTTTACATACGTTCCTTACGTTTTTTGAGATACACACACGTATACTCATTTAAGCATCGGGGAGGGACCCAGAGACACCCCCTCTGTTGCGCTCCCCTACTTGCAGGTTCACCGGAGTTGAAGCATAAGCATATTTCAACCCTTATCTGGCATTCAATTCACTGCCAGATCGGCATCCCGGATTTCACGATCCAACGGGAAGCAGGAGCCAATTTAGGAGAATATCTGAATTGGAATCACTAGAGGTTGGGCTTGAGCGACGTAACTAAACTCTATTGGTGATGGACTGACTGTTAAATAATAAAATTACTAGATATTTGAAGTCAGTACGTTAAATATTATTTTATATTAAAAAAATAAAGGATTATATTTTTTAAAATATTTGTATTTATTAATTATGATATTATGTGGCGATCGACTACTTCACCAAGTGGATAGAGGCGAAAGCTCTTGCTTCTACGACAGAATTTCAAGTCATCAAGTTCCTAAAGATCAACATATTCTCCAGGTTTGGCATTCCTAGAGTACTTATCAGTGATAATGGTTCGAGCATAGAGTGGGTAAACCCAAGATACTCAAACTGGATCACCTTGACCCACCATAGAGTGGCCCAAGATCGATCCCAAAGTCGATATGAACGCCAAAGACTCCTCTAACTGCTCGCCATCCTTTCACCAGGCCGCGACCTCTTACTGCTCGCCATGAGAGTGCTCGCCCTGAAGAGAGTCTTGCCTCTCTCCTCTGGTCCCACTAACCGTTAATAAGGAAGTGGACACGATATCCCGCGTATCTCGGTCACATATTCACTAAAGATTAGATATGGTAACTGCAATATCTCGCAGTAACTACCATATCTCATGATCCGAATCTTCAGCAACACAATATACACTAAGATATTCAGTTGCCTCATACGGTTTGATCTCTCTTACCCTATAAATACCTTTTCTTTACATTCGTTCCTTACGTTTTTTGAGATACACACACGTATACTCATTTAAGCATCAGAGAGGGACCCATAGACACCCCCTTTGTTGCGCTCCCCTACTTGCAGGTTCACCGGAGTTGAAGCAGAAGCATCTTTCAACCCTTATCTGGCATTCAATGCACTGCCAGATCAGCATCCCGGATTTCACGATCCAACAGGAAGCAGGAGCCAATTTAGGAGAATATCTTAATTGGAATCACTAGAGGTTGGGCTTGAGCGACGTAACTAAACTCTATTGGTGATGGACTGACTGTTAACTGTTAAATAATAAAATTACTAGATATTTGAAGACAGTATGTTAAATATTATTTTATATTAAAAAAAATAAAGGATTATATTTTTTTAAATATTTGTATTTATTAATTATGATATTATGTGTTGATTCAAAATATTTTTCGGCATAGTTGTAATAAATTTGTATTTTTACATGTTACTTTTATTTTTTAAGGTTTATATGTTATTTAGTGTTTTTCTAGCAAAGTTTTTTTTTTGGGCCAACTTTTTATAGCAAAGTTCAATATAATATTTTCATCACGTTATATATATATATAATTAATTATATTGGTATCGTTTCTGGCAAAAACATATATAGGCATTCATTATTCATTTATCTATGAAATGTTCTCCTACTATTTAAATTTAAATTATATTTACTATATATATTAAAAGTCATATTAACATTTATAGTTAAGTTCACCATAATTTATGATCCAGTTAAATGTTTGTATAAATATAGTGGTATGTTTTCTGGAAAGAATATATACGTATTGATTATGCATTTACCTATGAAATATTCTCTAATTGTTTAAATTTAATTTATTTTTATTATATATATTAAAGATAGTATAAATATTTATTAATATATTATTAATGCGTTATCTTCAACATACGTTTTTATGTTATTTATTATTATTGTGTATTTTTAATGAATACTAAATTTAATATATGTATTTTAATAATTATAACTACTCTACTTTGATAATAATTATTAGGGTTAATTATAAAAAAAAACGAACTTTGAGGAAAAACCAAACAGCAAACGGGACTTTGTTTTTTACAAACAACAAACCAAACTTTTGGAATTGAGCAATCAATTAACCTACCTTAAATTTTCATTATATTTGAACGAATTTTTCAATGTTTGAGAGAATTATTAAGTCAGCATTAGTTGAGGTATTCTAAGGAAATGGTATTACGACTTAATAAATCCCTCAAACATTGAAAAATTCGTTCAAACATAATGAAAATTTGAGTGAGGTTTGTTGATTGCTCAATTTCAAAAGTTTGGTTTCTTGTTTCTAAAAAACAAAGTTCGCTTTGTTGTTTGATTGTTTTTCTCAAAGTTAGTTTTATTTAATATATATTTAACCCTAATTATTACCTATGTTATAATTTAAAGTATGAACATATAAAAAGAATATATATTTAAAAAATCAGTAAGATAACATATTTTTGGTTCATATGATAAATTGTATGTTTTAAACATAGTCATAATTAAATTTATATAATTTATTATTTTTAATTACAAATTTTAATATATTGAAATTAATAAAACCCTAATGAATCAAATTTGAATTACACCCCTAAAACCTACAAATATACATTTGTGATTAAAACATATTAAAAATCCATAATCATGAATATCGATTTTTAATTAAAAAATGAGGAAAACTAAGCTTGAAAAAATAGAAAAATTACTAATGGGTTTGTAATAAATGTGATAAAATGATATGGTTTTTAAGGTTAAATGTGGTGTCTTGGAACAATTTCAAAAATCCACGTAAAAAATATAATGTCACATAGGTAATTGTAACATACAATCTAGGTAGACAAATAAAATTGATTAGAAAGTTGCATTTTGCTTACTTGTCAACATTATATACATATCAAATTAATATATATAGATAATTAAGTTTTAGTTAATTTATGTGTTATATTATGTTGCGGTATTAGAGATTTTTTTATAGCAGTAAGTTCTCAAATTTGAGTGTACCATTAATACATTATACAATAGCGTTCTACAAAAATAAAGTGTGTTGGATAAAAAATTATAAGTTTTTTTTTTGTCAAATTAACGCTTTACTTTAAGAAATAAAATGTCGTGACTCGTGGTCACAGATGTTCGGGGTTACAATCTTTTGCTAATGAACATAACAATGGTAGTGGGGGTCTTTCGACCCAATCATTAACACTCAGTCCCAATCGCGCTTGTTTTGCTATCCAATTTGCACACTCGTTTGATGTCCTCAGAATAGCTCGCCACTGCACTTGTTCGATTTGCCTTGATAGTGCTCGGATATTTGGTATAATGGTTGACAACCTCCAATGCATCGGCCCCCTCTAGTTGTTGTTGAACCGTTTGTCAGTCTGTCTCTATGACAATGTTTTGCTAACCCCCTTCAACTACTAGTCGTACTCCTTCTTGTATGGTTATGGCTTCCATTGTTTCTATGTCATCGCTTCGGTACCTTCGGTTCACTCCTCCTACGACCTCTCCTTCGTTGTTTCTTGCTACCACCCCAATGCCTGCTCTTCTCGTTTGTCTACACCATGATGTGTCGCAGTTTAACTTGTTTATGGTCCCCGTTGGTGTTTTCCATTCTCGGTGTGGTCGGTGGACTTGTGTGGGTTGTGCTATTCGGCCGCTTCCCTTTTGCTCCTCAAATGCTTGCTTGATTTCCATTAGTGCTATCCTTGGGTCGGGTTGTTTTGCTTCAAAGGCGGTCTTGCATCTTATCTTCCATATATACGAACATGTGAGGAATGTTAGTATCCACCTTGTCTCTCTTATTGTTCCTTGTCCACCCGGTTCCTTCATCCTCATCTCAAGCCAAGTGACCATGTCTATGTTGTTCGGTAGGTCGACTGGTATACCAAGTATTCTGAACCTTGCCGGTTCGGTCCAGTTGCATTCAAGGATCATGTGTTCCCATGTCTCCACTCCACCACATATTGGGCAACCTTGGCGTACGGTCATTCCCTAGCTTGCCATGTTAGCCGTCACGGCTATGGCGTTCGTAGCGAGTCATCATATGAAGTACTTTACCTTTGATATCACCTTTGTTTCCCATAATTCCTTCCAAAACGTGTCGTGGGTTGGTTGCACCGCCCTCGCTCGTTGTTCGCTTCTATACACTGATCGAACATGTAGTGCTCCGTCCTTGGTGTGTGGCCATATGTAACGATCACTCCCTCCATCATGCGGGATTGGTATGTTGAATATGTGTTCGGCATCTTCCTGATTTACGATGTTTCACACAATGTCTTCATTCCATTCTCCATCGGGTTTGATCAGATCGCTTACCCTTAGTTCACCTTCATGTTCCACTCTTAGTTCGACACTTACCTGCATTCCCTCCTTTGTGTATATCCACGGATCCTCGAAGACGCGGATGTTCTCTCCCGTACCTATCATCCACAACCCTTACTATTTCATGATGTCTCGTCTGTGTACTAGGCTACTCCAGCCCCACGATGCTCGACCTCCTTTCCTCGCCTCCAAGAAAGTGGTTTGTGGAAAGTACACTTCCTTTAGTGCATGTGCGCATAGTGTGTCTGGCTCATCTAAGATTCTGGCTGGCATCTTTGTGAGGAGGGCTGTGTTGAAACTTTGTAATTCTCACAACCCTAATCCTTCGGTCTCTTTGGATATTGTTGAGATTTCTCATCTCCTCCAATGCGTTATCTTCCCATCCGTTGTTTGTCCCCACCAGAAATCTGTTGTAAGTGACTCTATTTACGCGCACCATGTTTTCGGTAGGTGGAACACACTCATGACATACGTGGGCATTGTCGTGATGATCGCCTTTATTAGCACTTCCTTCCCTGCTTGATTTAGGGTTTTCGGTCTCCACCCTGCTAGCTTGTCTCTGATTTTTGTTTTAAAGGATCCCAGGGCCTCTTTCTTTGATCGTACCCATATCGATGGCAAGCCCAGGTATTTTCCTGTATCACTAGTGTTTTGTATGTTTAGTGCTGCCTCCACGTCCTTTTTTCGTTTTGGCTCGCCCCTTTGTTGAAATACAGGGTCGACTTGCTCATGTTGATTCGTTGTCCAGATACCTAACAATATGATTCCAGAATGCTCCTGAGGTTTCTGGCATTATTGATTGAACCTTGTATGAAGAACAATGATTCATCTGCAAAAAACAAATGGTGAAGTTATGGGCATTGTCTCTTTATTATGATCCCCTTAATGGTATTCTCCGTGGATGCCCCACCCAATCGTCTCGATAGTACATCCGCAAGTAGAATGAATAGGTAAGGTGATAGGGGTCACCTTGTCGAATGTTGTGGGTTGGCTTGATGGTTTCGGCTCGTTCCCCATTTACCACCACTTGGTAGGTGGTGGTTGATATACGTTCTCTGATCCATCCTAACCATTGTTCCGCGAAACCTCTATTCCTTAATGTGGCTAGGAGAAAGTCTCACTCCACCCTATCGTACACCTTCTGCATATCAATTTTACGTGCACATTCCACCATGTTCTCCTTGCGGCTCGTGTGGAAGTAATGGAAGACTTCATGTGGTCACCATTATGTTATCTTGTATGTGTCTACCTGATACCAATGCACTCTGAAACAGAGTGATAAGCTCTGGTAGGTACACCTTTAAGTTGTTCACCAACACTTTTGATATGATTTTGTACAAGAAGTTACAGCAGCTTATTGACCTAAAATCAGTGGGTTTCAACAAATTATAACTTAATATTCAAAAAAAAAAAAACTTAATATTTTATAATTGTTGGTATCATGTCACTAGCTACACCATATATCCGTCTGGAATTTATAGGTCATATCTTTCGTCCCTCTAGGCCTCTACAATTATTACTTACATTTTGAAGAAAAAAAAATGTGATTAATTTTTTATATTTAGACTAAAAGTAATCTTCTCAAATCTTGGGAGTATGCCCAATGTTTTATAATATGATTCGTCGACTCCTAAACTTATGCGAAGTTTTTTTTTTGGTCAACATATGCAACGTATTTAATGCCTTAATTTTGTTTCACCTAAAAAATAATAGTAGTAAAGGTTGTTTACATGACTTGTGTCTACAGTCAAGGTGTGGTCGCTCACGTGAGTTCGAGAATGAACTTGTATTAGTCAGTTTGGATCTTATTTCTTTACTTCTTCCAAACGTAGCTTATTCAAGCTCCTAGACTTGCACAAAGGAAGTCTCGAGTGTTCCGTTTGTTTTCCCTCCGATCCGATGCTAAAGTTAGTCCAGATGTTTGAGAGCGAAAGATTTTTAATGAAAATACAGTATGTGTAATATAGAGTAGTAAATGCTAGCATTTATAGAAAACATTAACCCGTTGATCGGATTGATTTTTTACTGTGGTTAACTAACTCTTGACCGTGATTACTTTCGATCATTCGGAAAGGACGGGATGTCAAGTCACTGGGCCTTGGGCTGTCTTATCAAACATGAGGAGGTCACGCACATGATATTGGTATTTTTTCCGACCTGTAAGGGCGACGCCGTTTAGTCATAGCCTAGTATTCTCTTTAGCATAGGCAACGCGCGTGTTGGTCATTGGATTCCGGGGAACGTGTCCATAATGAAGTGAACAAAGGCAAAGCCTATGTTTTTTGTTGAGTGAAATTCCTTTATTACGAATCGACGCCTTAATACCCATCATCTGCCTACCCGAGTCAAGTGGGAGTATACTCCTAGTTGGGTGGGTTACTTTTAGGAGCGTCGATTGTTGTTTGGTAGGATACTCTTTTGGACCGTCGATTATTTGAAACGTGGCGGAAAAATTTGAATTTGGATGGAAAAATACAAATTTACGACGTGGAAATTTGAAACTTATGGCGGAAAAATTTGAATTTGGAAGAGGAAAAATTTGAACAGGGGCTAAACGTTTCCTCTCCACCGATCCGGATGACACGACGTTCCAGTTTTCAAGAAGAAGAAGAATGTTAGGCTCTCTTTAGGTCCACTATATATAGGGTTGTCCTCCTTCACTTTCATAACTTTTGTCCTCCTTGCGCTCTGCCTTCTCTCTAAAAATCCTTTTGCGTTTCCTTGCCTCGTAGGCATCGCCTCTCTTACAGGCATCATTGCCCGGTACTACCTTACCACGTAAGAGGTTCAACGCTTATACAAGAAGACCAAGATGACATCTTCAAGCGACGCCCCTAACGTTAAGGATTTACATATTCTGCTACCTTCTATAGATCCCAAGTCGAACCTCATCACCCGAGAGATGAGCAACGTCAAGCATCCTCGATAACCCATACCTGAGTCATCGGGCGACGACCACACTGTCTGTTATACTAAGGAAGATGAGGCCACCATCTTTTGGGCCCAAATAGAAGCGGGGTTTCACTTCCCGTACTGTGACTCCCTCGTGGAGATGTGCAGTTATCACGACGTCACCCTCACACAGCTTTCTCCCAATGCCTTGCACATGTAGGTTGTTTTTTGGGTCCAATGTTTTAACAGAGGTTGGGTGTATTCACTTACCCTTTTCCGACATTCAATCGAACGCTTTTAGGATTTTTCTTTTTCAAACACGCTTTCCCGAATTCAAGGACAGGAATGCTAGATGCCTTAGTTGGGACAATTAGTCCTGGAATTTGATGCGTCCATTGGTGATAGTATTTAAATCCACCCATTCCAACTGGAAGAGCATGTTATTTTTTCTTTTAAGGATGCGTCACTTTGCCTATGAAGATGCCTCACACGGATCTTGCTCCTACGTTTTCGTAGTGTTCCGAAGAGGACTAGAAAACCCTTTACTTGAATTATTTGGACCACTCCCAAGACCTGTCGTCTTACATTTTGAAATACACTTCGGAGGCGTCGCTTATTAGTGCTGCCATTAAATCTTCAGAGCAATCACCCCCAATTGATTGAGTACTCTTCATTTCCTTTGTAGGTTTTCATTATTTATTTGAGTATGACGCCGGAAATTTTCAGGCGTCGACTGGGGTTCTTACTATGGATGAGGATGAACCTCAAAGGAAGAAACAAAAAAAAAACATCGCCAAAAGAAGGATAAGCCTCAGCTGATGGATCCCCTCACGACGAGACCCATGTTTTTGGATGAAGAGACCAATGCGGCGGTGGCGGCATACAAATGTGCAATTACTTATTCTCTATGTAAGGATGATACTCTATATTGCCACATTTCTTCGTTTTTAGTGATAAAGCGGTACGAACCTCCGATTTTAAGTGAAGACCGACGATTCTATTACTGGAAGAAGACTTATACCTATGGTCCTTGACCCCCATATCCCAAGAAGATGGCGCCTTAAGACACCACAGCCACAAGGACATCTCCCAAGGTGTTGTTCGCCCCTGAAGATTCGACCTACGAGATCGAGGCATCTCCTATACGCCCCCCCCCCCCCCCCGAGTCATTCCTCGTTGTCTGCGATTCCTGTGGAGAAATCCTTAGGTCCTTACTAGGGACCGAGTTTTGACATGAGGTGTCACTTATATGAGCTTCCTGTCAGGGAGAACCGACAGCAGTCATCTGAGCCCTAACGTCCCCTGAGGGTGCCACGTTGGCGGAGGGTACCAACCTCTTCCATACAAACCTCTCTGTTCATCTGCTTAGTGTGATGCCCCTCCCCCAGAGGGAATGTCGACAGTTTCACTTCAAACTACAATGTGTCAAAGGAGTTCTTAAGTATCACCTGACTTCCCTAGCCTTAGTAAGTACTTGATACTTCGATTTTTTATTGTTTGTTTATCTTGATACTTAGAATCTTTCTAAGTTCTCATCCTTTTTGAACTCATTTTGTAGCTCGTCTCCTCTGAGACCGAGGTAAGAGCCTTCGTGGTGAAGCTAACACATAAATGCGCAAATCTACAAGGGAAAGCGGCGAAAGCAGCCCGGGTGGCGAACCTCAAGAAGGAAAATAACCTTTTCGATGAAGATCTTGCTTAAGAGTGAAGCCTTAAAGAGGGGTCTTCACCAAGGCTCAATTCGCAATGAACAAGGCCATCAAGTTTTCCTCCCACTGTCAGAGTGCGAGGAGTTGGCATCGGGAAGCCAAAAAAAAAAGTTGCATCCTTTGCCAAGGATAAGGAGGTGGCGCTCCAAAAGAGGGCCACAGCCAAGGTCGAGGCGTTCGGGCAGTGGAATAGTAAGTGTTAGGACATATGTATAATTACATATGAATTGAGGATTCATTTGTAATAGATGATGAGGACTAATATGTAAATATAGAATAGTTGTATCCTATAAATAGATGTCGTAGTAACTGATTTCAACTACCTTGAAATGAATATCTAAGTTGTTTTCTTCATTCATAAGTAATCTCTCTTTTTCAGTTATTCTCTTTTGTTTGAAGTCTCTAACATGGTATCAGAGCTAGCTCTGTTATGCGAATTTGCTTGTCAACATCCAGTTCGGTACAAGTTCGCTTGTTGCGTCGTCTGTAAGTTAATATGTTGATTGCGATTCTTCTGTTTCTGCAATTCTTCGATTCTGTTAGGTGTATTTATTCTTATATTTGGATTTATGGAAGAAATCTCATCATCGTTTTTCAATAAGAAGGTCTCACAACTTGAAGGTGAGGAAAATTTCAGTCTAAGCGTCAACAGGTGCTGCTTTCAGTTAGAGTTATTAATATGAAAGCACATTTGTATGGAAATATTACCATTCCTCCCACAATTCCTGGACAAGATGGAAATGAAGAACCAAATCTAGATTATCATAGGTTTATACAGAAGGACAGCTCATTAGCCTCATGGATGATTGCATCTGTATCTTCTCGAGTCAGACATGGTCTTATTGGATGCATGACAGCGTCTTCTATCTGGCCGAAACTTCATACAGATTTTTCCTCATCATCGACTACTAGAATCATGCATCTTTATGATAGGCTTAAGGTTAGGAAACTTCCACATCAATCCATGAGAGATTATCTTACTTTTATTCAATTAGTGTGTGATAGTCTGGCAAGTTGTGGACATCTGATTGAAGAGATGCAATAGATTTCCATAATTTTAAATGGCATTAAAGGACAGTTCGATAGTGTTATCTCAGTCATACATGCCAGCAGGAATCTATATGATATGGGCTCTGTCAGCTCAGTTCTTTTGGATGCAGAGGCAAGACCATGATCTTCTATTTGATAACAGTTTGTCACCTAATGCTGTAGTGAATCACAGCTCGAATCTGAAGAACAATGCCTCTGATTCTCCTGATTCATCCTTGTCTACTACTCCGGCTTCGTCCAATCGGAATACCTCTGATGGCCTTCTTCCTTCTCCAACAAACTCCAATATGTCTCATCCTCAACATAATTTTACTCCAGGAAGAGGTAGAGGACGGGGTCGAGGTTATGGGAGCAACAGGCCTAAATGTCAATTGTGTGTAAATTTTGGACATCTTGTCCATAGGTGCTATGATAGGTTTAATTTCAATTTTATAGGTGTAACAGATAATACAGGTCAAGCAAGTGTGAATCTATGCTCATCACAATGGGATGATCATGTATAAAACTCTACTGCACCTCAGATAGCCTAGGCTTGGCCAAATAAACCGGTTCGGGCGAACTGGTCTGGTCTGGTCTGGAACTGGTTTGGTTCGAACCGGTTCGGCCGAACTAGTTCCAAAACCAGACCAGTATTTTTTGTCTTCAAATAGAACAGTTCAAAATAGTACCAAAAATCCAGTTCGAACCGGTTCGACTCGACTCGTTTTTTATACTGGTTTATACTTAAATTTCAATCAAACCACTTTAAACCTATATAATTTTAGAACCGGTTTGAAGCAAAATTAACTAAACCGGTCTGAAATTAAACCAAACCTAGATATGTTTTCAATAAACCAAACCTAGAGATATATTGGACTCTCGTATGTTGATGTTGGACAAGATTTTAGTCGGTTGTGGAATAGATTTTCAATCGGTTCAATGTGTTTTTCAGTCGGTTCAATGTATTTTTCAGTCGGTTCAGTGTTTTTTCAGCCGCTTCAGTGTTTTTCAGTTGGTTCAGTATTTTTTAAGACGGTTCGGTGTGTTGGACAGAATTTTCATCCGGTTTAGGTTCGATTTGAACCGAAATATTTCCGAACCAAAATTGATATTAAAAAAAACAGACCAGAACAGTTCGAACCGGTTCTGAATCGGTTCGAACCAGACCAGTTCTTTTTTCCTTAAACCAGACCAGTTTTTTTAGAAACAGAAAAATGTACTGGTTTTTTTCAAACCAGACCAGTTCAGTTCAGAACCGGTTCGGGGTCGAACCGGTTCATGAACAAGCCTAAGATAGCCTCTTCTGCATCCAATTCCTTGATGTATGCCCCATACATATCTTAGCCTCTACCTCATTCTATTCATCGGCCTACATACATATCTCAGCCTCTATCTCAACATGCTCATTATCCTATGCAACATTCTCTGTCTCAGCCATTTCATCCATTTGTGCATCACTCTATGGTTCACAGTTATCCCTAGTTTTATATTGCTTCTGCTTCATCAAGTCCTCTTTCATATTCTCTGATTTATCAATCTCAACCAATGTCTCAATTGTACCCTACATCTATACCTGGAACTCATTTTACCCCGTTTATAGCTGGTTCGGTCAATGTTGGAAATGGTTACAATCTGGAAACTCAGTCTCTTATCAGCAGTCCACAAGCAAATATTGCATCTATTGCTCCCATAGTGTAGCATGACTCCAGCTGGTTTCCAGACTCAGGTGCTACCAATCACCTCACGAATGCAAATCCATCAATCTATCCCGCGTGTGTTCCTTACTCCGGTTAAGGTAAAGGGGTAGTTGGAAATGGATCATCTCTTAACATTTTAGCTATTGGTTATGTTGTTATACCTACTGATTTTAGACATCTTTTTCTTCATAATATGTTGTATGCTCCCTGTTTGACTAAGAATCTCCTCTTTGTGTCAGAGTTCGCCAAGGATAACAATGTATACTTCGAATTTCATGCTTCACACTGTATGATACGAGACTCTCAAACTCACAAAGTGTTGCTTTATTTCTATGAATGTTATGGACCGTATAAACTGGACTTATCCAAATTCAACCAGTTTCGTCATGTTGAGTCAAGTCTATCTATTGATAATAATAATAGGACTACTTGTATTGCTGCTCATTCTGCTACCTTAGGCTATGTTAGTTAGAATTCTTGTAGTAATAAATCTAGTTGTGCTTATGATATGCTGAATACATATGATTGTATTGTTGATAAGTATGTTTCTGATTAGTATGTTACTATGTATCACTGTGAACCGATGTCAATTCATATTGATTCAAACAATGATTCTTCGATTATTGCTCATAAATCTATTAATCAAAATGAGTTTGAATGTTTTGTTTCCTCGTTAAACACTCTGGATTCTTTGCATACTTGGCATATGCGACTAGGACATCCTTCCAACAAGATTCTGGTTAACTTATTAAGATTTCACAATCATCGTGTCACTCACACACCTACTCAATGCATAGCATGTGCTGTTGGAAAGAGTAAAAAGCAACCATATCACTCATCCTCTACGGTCTACACACATCCTTTAGAACTTGTGCAAATTGACTTATGGGGACCAACTGCTTGTTCATCTAATGGACATAGATATTATTTGAGTATTGTTGATGCATACAATAGATATACATGGATCTACTTTCTTCAAAATAAAAATGATGGTGCTCAGTGTTTTCTTGACTTTCACAGGCTTGCTGAAAAGCAAATCGACCATTCCTTAAAAGCAGTTCAATCTAATGGATGTGATGAATTTCAATTTTTGTCAACATATCTTCCTCAGTTTGGGATAAATCAACGCATTACCTGCCTGTATTCTTCTGAACAAAATAGTATAGTGGAAAGGAAACATCGACATGTTGTAGTGCATGGTCTGACATTATTAACTCAAGCCTCAGTTTCTCTACACTACTGGTCAGATCTATTTTTCACAACAACATTTTTGATTAACAGACTGCCTTCTTCTAGTTTACAAAATTTGTCTCCTCATGAGAAATTGTTTGGCACTCGTCCTAACTACTCATTTCTGTGTGTGTTTGGTTGTCGATACTTTCCTCTTTTGAGACCTTTAAACAAGTCGAAACTTGCTCTTCGTTCTGAAACATGTGTGTTCTTAGGCTATAAGTGCCTTGCATCATTTGGTCGTGTGTATACTTCCAACAATGTCATATTTCATGAAAATACATTTCCCTTTGCTGACACAAAAAGCAGTTTTTTCACCTCAGTTGCTCCAGTTCAAAATTACACCTATACACCTTTCTTTATTCCCTGTGATTCTCAGTTTGCTCAGTCCTCATCGACTGATTGTGGTTCCATGTCAGATCATGTTTCTTTCCCTAGTATGACTCCCCATTCTCAAGTTAAAGAATCTTCTGCTTCCTCTTCTGATTTTCTTTGCTCTAGCATTCCTGTTTCAACTAATCAATATTCTCCTCATACTTCTCTTTCTCCTTTACCGCAGGTGTCTGTTCCCACTGGATCTGGCCAATCTCCTATGATAACTTCTTAGTCTATACATTCTTCTCTTCAATCTCCTCTGGCTTCATCTCTTCCTACAGTTACATATGCACTTTATCTCGTCTGGTTCCTTGTACTACTACCCCCCTCCTTGTATATCATCTATACCTTCTGTTATGACTAATTCTCTTCCAGTGTCTACAGGAAACATTCATCCAATGCAAACCAGATCTAAACCTCAAGTTCTCTGTCAACCCTATCTTCAAGCTCTTCTTTAAACCATTGAATCTACTGATTCACTTCTCACCTCTAAACCTAAAAACATACATCAAGCTCTTCACAATAATCACTGGAGAGCTGTTGTTGAAGATGAGTATTTTGCTCTACAAGTGAATAACACTTGGTCTATTGTTGAGCTGCCATATAGTAGAATTCATATTGGTTGCAAATGGATTTTCAAAATCAAGAAAAATGCAGATGGATCCAGTGCTCGATACAAGGCCAGGTTAGTAGCAAAAGGTTTCTCTTAGAAACCTAGGTTTGATTTTCAAGATACATTCAGTCTAGTGGTTAAATATACTACGGTGAGAATTGTTTTGTCTCTTGCTCTATCTCACAAGTCGAATCTGAGACAAAATGTCATAAACAATGCATTCCTTCATGGTGATTTGTCTGAGGAGGTGTTTATGATTCAACCTCCTAGCTTTGAGCAGATGTCTTCCTCAGATGTTCCTCTGGTGTATAAGTTGCAAAAGGCCTTGTATGGTCTCAAACAAGCAACCTGTGCGTGGTTTGAAAAACTCAAATGTTTGTTGCTCACACGTCTACATTTTCAGGCTTCTATAGCTGATAGTTGTTTGTTTATTAAGAATACTGATTCATATTCTATTTTTATTTTAGTATATGTAGATGATATAGTTGTCACAAGTCCATCCGCATCTGCTATTTCAGAAGTAATTCAGTCCATTAATCAGGAGTTTAAACTCAAGGGTTTAGGCAATCTGAGTTACTTTCTTGATATGGAAGTATTTGCAACTGATGACTTCGTGCTTCTGAATCAAAAGAAGTATGTGCAAGACTTAATTGATAAGCTTGGTCTGGCTGATTCATCTGATTTTCCAACACCAATGACACGTACATGTTTGTCTAAAATAGGTATGATCAACTGCCCTGAGTCTTTTGATGATGTTACTTTATATCGAGGCATAATAGGAGATTTATAGCACATTTGTGTTACTAGACCTAATATTAATTTTTCTGTGAACAAACTAAGTCAGTATATGCAAAACTTGAGTGCTGGTCACTGAAAGGCTGTGCTACACATAGTTAGATATCTAAAAGGAGTCATTGATCAGAGTTTAATGTTTGGGACAAATTTGTTTTCTGTCAAAAATATTTTTTTGACTTCATTTGCTGATGCAGACTGGGGTGAAGATATTTCATATAGGAAGTCTATATCAGGGCATTATTTGTTACTCAATGGAAATCCAATTATTTAGAGCTCCAAGAAACATACAGTTGTGGCTAGGTCCAGTGTTGAAGCATAGTTTCGTGCTATTGCAAATGTCGTATGTGAAATTATCTGGGTCAAGTCTTTGGTCACTGAAATAGGGTTTCATCTAACTTCAGTTCCAAATGTTTGGACTGACAACGCAAGTGCAGCAGCTTTGTTAGAAAATCTCATACAACATTCGAAAATGAAACATGTTGAAATCGATTTGATTTTTGTGAGAGAAAAAGTGAATTCTGGTATTGTGTTAGTTAATTTTGTTCCTTCAAGTGAACAAGTAGCTGACATTTTAACTAAACCATTAACTGAAAAAATGTTTGTGCCATGCAGATAAAAGCTGGGAATATTCTCCGTGGCTGAGTTGAATGGGGATGGTCTAAATGACAAAACTTCAGCCTTGCCTCTTCAAAAAATTTCTACTTCTGATGAGTAATTTCTGAGAATATTTGAGTCGTGAATTATATACTGCTGAGGATATCTTTATTGCCTATTGCTTTATATGCTTAAGTATATGATATGTTCTTCATCATACTCTTGTTATTTACTTTAATTCATCTTATGACTATGTTGGACTGGCTATATCTTACGTCTTCTCAGTTGTACATGTGTTTCATGCTATTATCTGATCACTATCTTTGTTATGTTATGTAAATCATCTTCTAACACTTATAGATTCATGAGTAGTCTAGTGTGATAGCCTTGATTACTTGTCTAGGGAGTGTCTGCAATGTGATATGTGCTCAATTTTTATGAGTGGTGCAATGGCTAGTGGTTTTCTTTGTAGAAAAGTATGTTTGATATCATCTCTAGCAAGATAGCTGTTGTTATCTGGAAAAAAAAATAAAATCAAAGCAAAAAGCAAAACAAATCAGAACTCCATGACATAAAACATGGCTTGATTCCAAAAACAGAATTCAATCTAAAGAAAACGCCAACCAACTTTAAATTGATTCTTGAGGAAGAAAAGAAAAGGGAAAAAACCCTTCAGTCATTGTTGGAAAGATAAGGGCTCAAACCCTTCTGTCAATTGGAGTAAAGAAAAAATCAAATTAGAGAAAAAAAAAAAAGAGAAAAGAACAGCAAAAGAAAAAAATCAGAGGTGCAGTTCAGATCAAAAGTTGAGATGTATCACATATCTCTTTTCCTATGGTTGACTAGTCTAGCTTAAATGCCCATCATGTATATTGTGAGTATTACAATGTGGGCTCTTCTTGGGTATGTCAATCTATGTGTCAAAGCATCAGAGCTTATGAACTATAAGTGTTGTGGGTGATTTACATGTATATACTGAAGGTTGTGCTATGATGATAGTTGAATGTGTATAATTAGTAAGAATGTTAAGATTGTCAAGACAATGAGTGCATATGTTGGGTGATCAAATTGTTGTTAACAAAAGTATGAATGAATAACAATTGGTATCTGTTAGCATTCATTATAGAGTTTCTCAGTTGTATGAGGTTCCCACTTAAACCTCAAAAAATTCTCAAGCTTTCTATCAGGGTTCTGATTGAAGAAAAACGGAGTTGGATGTTATCACAAGAAGAAGTGAAGAAATCATATCTTGAATAAGGAATGTTAGGACATATGTATAATTACATATGAATTGAGGATTCATTCGTAATAGATGATGATGACTAATATGTAAATATAGAATAGTTGTGTCCTATAAATAGATATCGTTGTAACTGCTTTCAACTAACTTGAAATGAAGATCTAAGTTGTTTTCTTCATTCACAAGTAAGCTCTCTTTTTCATTTTTTTCTCTTTAGTTTGAAGTCTCTAACATTAAGAAGATTATTGAATTTGCCTGGATTTCCGAGAAGCACTGCATGGCGAAGCTCGTCAACATTTATGGCGACTTGGCCATGTAGATTTGTGAGATCCAACTTGAGTTCTCGGTGGATCGAGTGAATGGACTTTCGGCCTTCCTGAGGTTTCAGAAACGGGAAGCGGAGGCTGCAGCCAAGGCTAAAGGGGAGCGTCGAGTTGAGGCACAAGCGACTGCTACCAAGGCGAAGGAGACACCAGAGCCTAATGGTTCTAGTGGTTCCCCTAGTCGAATGACGATGTGACGCCTTAGCTTTCCTTTAGTCTTAACCTTCTGTCCAGTGACATGTATTTATCTTTTTTTTCCTCTGCAAAAAACTCGACTATTAAAATGAAACTACTTTGCATTTTTAGCTTTCCATGTTTTGATGAGTCATTGACTTGTATACTCGAAACTTACAAAATTTACTTAGGATTTTTTCATCATTCCATCCTAAAGAGTTTCAATTCCGATAACGTTTCACCATAACCCAATTATGGAATTTACTTAGGATTTTTTTTCATCCTTAAGAGTTTCTTAATCCTGACGACACTTCACCATAACCCAACTATACAATTTACTTAGATTTTTTTCATCCTTCAATGCTTAAGTCTTTCTTACAACGATGCCTTATAATCATCAATTATTTAAAGAACTCGTTTTAACTGGGAAATTATTCAAACTCTTAAGTGGCTACGCTTTTGAATCGAACCTTGAGAACTTAAGTTTTTCAACCATTAAGCATTACAAAAAAGACTATTGCCTCAACATGCGTTGCCTATATATTCCTTATGCATAGAATTTCTTCAAATGTTCCGAATTTAAGGTGTTATTCAACTTCTTTCTTCCGCATCCTCCAGAACATATGCGTTGGGGTGAGGAATGACGACAAACTTATAGGGGCCTTCCCATTTTGGAGAAAACTTATTCAGTTTATCCGGGAGTGAAAACTCATTTCTCGTTCATACCATTTTCCCCACATAAAATGGACGAGAGGGCACTCGCATATTATAGTAGGGTTAATTACCTGAACAGTCACTTATGTTGGCACATGTGACTGAACAGTTTAAATTTGAGCTCAATCGTTACTCATGTTTCAAAATGTGACTGAACGGTTCAAATGTGTAATTGCCGTCAAATATCCCGTTAAAATTAAGCATGTGTTGTGCACTTTACATTCTTTAGAATTGAAATTCTTAATATGTCATTCCTCTTCTCATTTACATACAACTATACAAATAAAATCCGGCGCCGGAGACACTGAAGTCGTCAATTCCACTGCTATTGCTACAGTAATAGATTATCTGTCTTCAGCTGAAGCTGAAATTGTTATCTCCAGTTGAAGCTAAAGCTAATCTCTGTCTATTGTTTAATGCTGAAGCTGAAAATCTGTCTGGCTTCGACAGTTTCTGCAGCTCTTGATAGTTAATTTTTCCCAATTGAGGATCTTAGTCTTGAATTGTTGTTTGTTTTTGTGTTTGGATGATTTGGTAATGCCGCCAACAGAGAACCGTAGGATTGCCTTGGGCCGATCCATTTTCAGCATCGGCCGAGATCAGGTCTAATCGATGGGGTCGAACTTCGATCTGATCCTGAGTCAGAGTTGGAATCCTTCTAGAAGCATGTCACCGATCGATTATGCCCCCTGGCGAGTGTATCTGACGATGAGCTCCTCTCTGTCAGTTGGATAATGATGCTTCTTGAAGCATTCACCTCCTGCCAAGATGAATTCAAGGTTATTCTATCAACAACAAGAATGTTATCTCAAAACATCCATTACCACCGCCTACGATTGTTCCCTCCTACCGTCGCCTAGGCTGCTTTCTTCTTCACTAATTTCGCCCTGACACATGACCAAACATCCGATTTTGCATCAAATTTGAACAAAAAAAATCCAATTGAACAAATTTAATTACAAACAAAAATCAAACATGTGCTTGGTTTAAAACTACGCAAAACGAATTCTGCACTAGAAACTCGAACCTTGCTCGGAGAAGACGATGAACAACCGCAATATTGGTAAAGGGAGGGAGTTGGAGATTTTTGTCATACGAGGGAAGTTGGAAGGGTGGGAATTGGTGAAATGTGAAACATTGTGACAGAAGGGTAAAACGGTTCTTTCATAAAAAATAATTCATTCAAATAAACTCACCTGCTTTGCTTGTGACAGACATGCGGAAAAATAAACAGCAACTTCACGGAACAACTGTTTAGTCACATTCTCAAACTTAAGTGACTGTTTAGTTACACACAAAAATATAAGCAAACGTTTAATCACATAGGGCAAACATAGGTAACTGTTTGAGGTAGTTTACTCATTATAGTATCTAGCAGTGGCAAGCCTCATGTTGCCCTGAATTTCATCTAATGCCCACATTTTAGCCTCTACTAGTTTCAGGTCGACGCACATCTATATGTCATTCATAGTCACTTCAAACTTCTTGACTCGATGGGAGGCAACCACAATTTTCGTGGGGGCGAGGACTTCATAATCATACACTAGTCCAAAAGGGGTTTTGCCTATAGCCTTTTTTGGTGTTGTCCGTACGGCACATAGGACATTGTTAAACTTCTCCGTCCATTTTCCTTTAAGGGCGTCGAATATTTTCTTCAATCCATTGAGATTATTTTGTTTGCCGTCTTCACCTGTCCATTCGTCTGGGTATGTTTCACTGAAGCGGCGATGCTCAATTTTTAACTCCTCGCAAAGCCATTGGAGTTCCTTTCCGGCGAATTGAGCACCGTCGTTGCTAATGAAGACGGTCGAAACTCCATATATGGCTATGATTTTGGACTTGATGAATTTAATCACTTGGAATTATGTGTGTTTTTGCTTCAATCCACTTTGAAAAATATGTCGATGGTGACGATGATGTAATTTTTTTTCTTTTATTTGGGAAATGGCCCTACTAAGTCAATGACCCATAACAAAAACGACCAAGCAACGCATATAGAAATCATTTCTGAAGGTGTAAGCCCAATTCGCGGGGAGTATTTTTGACACGACTCGCATTTTTGCACCATCTCTGTCACTTTCTGGCCCATTGTAGACCAGTAATACCCTTGGTTTAAAGATTTACACACAATCTACCTTGCTCCTTCGTGGCAAGCAGCGTAGCCTTCATGCAGTTCCTTAAGGATAGTCGTTGTTTTTTGTGGCGCGACGCATCTGAGGAACGGTGTTGAGAATCCCTTCTTGTAAAGGATCCCATCGATAAGGGTATAGCTTTGAGCTAGATTCCTCATCCTTTTAGCCTCAGGCTCCTCTTGAGGTTCAACACCTTCTCCATATTTTTCACTATAACTGAGCTAATAGTCACAGGGTTGATGCTGAGGTAGAGAGCAAGAGTGTCGATCTTGTCTGGCTTGGCTAATGTTGGTAAAGTTCGGATGTATTGCTTGAGCTCTTGAAATGCCTCTTTGCATTTGGGGGTCCACTCGAACTTCTTGTTCACCCTTAATACTTGAAAGAAGGGCAGCGACTTGTCTCCGAATTTTGCAAGGAACCAGCTGAGCGCCGCCGACCGACCATTCAACCTTATGATAGGTTGGGCTTTTCATACGCTCAAAGGTTTCGAGCTTTTCCAGGTTGAACTCAATCCCTCTCTAACTGGCCATATACCCCGTAGATTTTCCAGATTGAACGCCAAATGCGCATTTTATGGGATTTAGGTGAACATGATGAAGACGCATATTCTCAAACGTCTTCCTCAGGTCATTTGTATGGTCGACGCCTCTGACAGATTTGACTAACATGTCATCCTCATAGGATTCCATGGTGACACCTATCATACCTGTGAAAAGCTTTTTCACCATCAGTGGATAGGTGACGTGTTGATCAATCTGACACGCATGACAGTGTAGTGGTAAATAAAATTATGTGTAGAAGGCAGTGCAGAAGGCAGTGCAGAAGGCAGTGCAGAAGGCAGTGCAGAAGGCAGTGTAGCAGGCGTCTGTCTTAGCCATTATTATCTGATTGTACCCAGAGTATGAATTCATGAATCTTAGGAGTTCATGTCCAGAGGTGGCGTCAACGAGTTGATCAATCCTAGGCAGGGGATACGAATCTTTGGGACAAGCCTTGTTTAAATCACGGAAGTCGACACACATTCTCCACTTGCCGCTACTCTTCTTCACAAGTACTGGATTTTCCACCCCGATATGGAATCTAATCTCCTCTACGAATTTGGTGTCGACTAGCTTTCCCACTTCCTGCCTAATGGCGATAGCCTTTTCTTCCCCCACGGGTCGTCGCTTCTGAGTGGTTGACTTGATGCTTGGATATATGTTCAACTCGTGGGGTGATGACATTTATGTTGATGCATGAAATGTAACTGGGCTTACAGGCGAAGAGCTCTCTAAACTCAGTCAGCAACAATGTAAAGGCTTTGGCCTGTTCCTCCGGAAGCGCCGCCCCTATCTGGACGACTTTGTTAGGTCCTTCTCCAATCCTTCTACCGGGGTTAGGCGAACATTCCTTACCCTCGGATCCTCATCCGTCTGGATGGATAACACTTTTTTCTTCCATGTACGGTGTCGCACTGATTGTACATAACAACTGCGTGCGCCTAGCTGATCCCCTCTCACTACTCCTACCCCATGAGGCGTTGGGAACTTTACTACTTGGTGGTAGGTAGAGTGAATCATCTTATGAGGATTTAAAGTGGATCGTCTCAATATTTTGTTGTAGGAAGCAGGAGCGTCAACAATGATAAAGGTCTCGCTCATAGTCAATGATTTCCACCCCTCGCCCAAGAATACCGGTAAGGTAATGGCCCCTACAAGATAGGTGGTTGTTGAGGCAATGCCCATAAGGGGAAAGTTCACCTTCTACAGATATTTCTCGCTCTTACCCATGTTTTTCAAGGCGTCGAGGACCCTCAGTTGAATTATAGGAATATAAGGTATGATCTATGTATAAATAGAAAAGAAAGGAAAATAATAAATAGATAAATAAAGAAAAGTTGTGTCGTCGTAGATTCGACTGTCGTAACAATGAATTCGGTGAACCATGGTGCTAAATCCTCATGTCGATTGTTACCCAAGGTTAACACACCTAACCCTTCGATTACGTGCACTCGCAACGAAGGACTTGGAATTGCACTTTGACGCTCAGGGTTTGATAGATTTCTGGATAATGATTCTTCTTAAAATTATTTTTGGATACAACCTAGTTTATTGTCAAAATCCTACCAAATATATTTATCTCGGATTATATCCATAAAATAAACATATATATTTGATCCCTTATCAAATATATTTATATTTATTTATTTTCAACAGATTATATATATATATATATATTTGAGACCTTTTCAAATATATTTATGTATATTTATCTCTAACAGATTATATTCATAAATATACTTGTGTCCATATTTGTTTAGGATTTTATACTTATAAATAAAGGT
This sequence comes from Chamaenerion angustifolium, assembly GCA_946814005.1. NCBI lineage: Eukaryota > Viridiplantae > Streptophyta > Magnoliopsida > Myrtales > Onagraceae > Chamaenerion > Chamaenerion angustifolium. The sequence continues at coordinate 23,863,960 of OX328272.1, forward strand.
TAGTCCATTCAATTATCTAGAAATCTATCAAACCCTGAGTGTCAAAGTGTCATTCCAAGTCATTCGATGTGAGTGCACGTAATCGAAGGGCTAGCTGTGTTAACTTTGGGCAACGACCGACATGAAAATTTAGCACCCAGTCCACTGAATTCGTTGTTAAGGCATTCGAACCTACTACGACACAACTTTTCTTTATTTCTATCTTTATTCCATTCATTTTTATTTATACATAATTCAGACTTTATATTTCTACAGGTTCGAAATCAAGCTTTATCACAACTTCATTAAAATATATATATAACACTTAAATACTAATGGCTTGTTTGGTTTGTGGAACATACTTAGACTAAGGAATATGAAGTTGTTTATTTCGTAGAATTGAAAATTCACGGAATTCGTTTTCCTAGCAAAGTGGGAATACGCTTTATGTCCGTAAAGGTCGGATTATGTATTTCTTGTTCTCCTGGAATACGAAATAGGACGTGAAAATATCAAAATACTCTCCAATGTTAATTATTTAATTATATTTTAATTTAATTAGTTACTTATATTTTAATTAATAATATTTATATTCAATTAATTATTATAATTTTTAATTAGTTAAATCATTTATTTCTATTGTAAATAACTTTATTTATATTTTAATTAAAATGAGTTATTTTTATATTTTAATTAAATTTGATTATTTTTATATATTTTAATTGAATAATTTAAATTAATTCATGAAATTTATAACCTATTATTTTTAAATTAAAATAAATAATCTCTGCATAAAGTTTCGTATAAAATAGAAAATGTAGTCTTTCTTTTCAGACTGCAAGGAGCATGCCTTTTTTGACATGCTAATTTGTTGAGTCTTTGACCAGATTTTGTCTAAAAAATGTATATGATCAAGTCCTGCCGTCCTGGGTTATTAATGGAAATTTGGTCTCCTCATTTGGAATCGCAGCAAACACTTGTAGGTTGTAACTTGTAACATCTCCACGGTCACCAGAAGATTAAAACATATATATATATACCTTGACTCCATAAAACCTATATATATATACCTTGACTCCAGAATATTAGGTTTATTAGGAGTTTTTTTTAAAGTAGGTACTATGAAAAAACAAATTTAAAAAAGTAACTATACCAAAAAAATATTTAGAAATATGTATACAATAATTTGTTTTTTACAAAATTCGCTACCCTTTGGGTGCACTTCTATTTGTTTTTCTGTTTTTCTTCCTTTTTGACGACTAGATGTTTAATTAAAAATAAAAGATGTATCTAATTAAAAAAATTAAAAAATATATATTGTTGGATCGTGATATCCTGGATGCTGATTTGACAGTGAATTAAATGCCAGACAAGGTTGGGAAGACGCTTCTGCTCCAACTCCGGTGAACCTGCAGGTAGGGGAGCGCAACAGAGGGGGTGTCTCTGGGTCCCTCTCCGATGCTTAAATGAGTATATGTGTGTATAAAACTCAAAACGTAAAGAACGTATGTAAAGCAAGGATATTTATAGGGTAAGAGAGATAGAACCGTATAAGGCAGCTGAATATCTTAGTGTATATTGTGTTGCTGAAGATTCGGATCGTGGGATATGGCAGTTATTACGAGATATTGCAGTTACCAAATCTAATCTTTAGTGAATATGTGACCGAGATACGCGGGATATCATGGCCACTTCCTTATTAACGGTTTTGTGGGACCAGAGGAGAGAGGCAAGGCTCTCTTCGGGGCGAGCACTCTCATGGCGAGCAGTGAGAGGTCGCGGCCTTAGTGAAGAATGGCGAGCACTCAGGGCGTTCTCAGAGTCCTTGGGCTCGGTTCTGGGTCATTCTATGGAGGGCCGAGTTTAACTTGTATTTGGGCCGATCCGGTTCAAATGTCATGGGTTTACCCCCTCTATAGTTATTGGGCCTTCGAGGCCTTTTCCTTACTGGGCTGTCACTATCGATACCCAACATTTGCCCCCGAAGCTTGATTGAAGTTTCTTCAGTCGAGCTTGATTTCCTGGTAGGGTTTTAGATAGTGACATCTCTCGTAACGGCTCATGACCTTTGAGACATTTCGAGCTCGTTTGGCGAGCAGTTTTTTTTTTCTTCATTCAAAGCTGAAAAGATGTCCTTCCTTTTATTCCCCTTTGGCGATCACTCGAGGTAATCTAGGTTTATGAAAGTCTATCTTTCTTAGTTAGGCGATCACTACTTGCCCGAGGTATTTCTGGTAAAGCCTCTTAGTGCGCTGGCGACCAACTTGTCTCCTTAGTGGACTTTTAGCATTTAATAACTGCACTTTTGTCCAGAAATCGAACGGTCACTTGAGGCACGCCTGACATTTACTTTTCCGTAAACCCAGGGTAGTCTGACAGCTGTCTGTACTAGCCAACCGTTTGTCTCTCCAAGGTGTCTCTTGGAATTCTGACATTGCTTCGGTTTTTTCCAAAAAGGTGCAATTATTCCTCTGTGTCGCTTCGATTCGCCCCTGGCGGTTACTCCTTTTTGAGCCTATATAAGAGACATCAGTTTCTATATTTTGTTTATTACGCTTATCCACTCCCTCAGATTTCCAGAGCTTCGTTGCGAACCTTTCTTCTTTCTTTTTCAACCTTCTCCAGCCTTCTTCATCCATTTCCATGGCCCCCCGAAGTCAGAGAGTCAAGCATATGGCCCCCAAGGGTGCTAACAAAGCCAACGCTCCTAGGAACGCCAATGCCCCCTTGACCATTAGGGATGACGCCGTGCCCCCCTCAGTGAGGGAACAGACTGATCTAGGAAGGTCTGCAACCACTCCTGTAGTGGTGGACGAGCCTGAGCTGCACACGCCTGTTTTTTCCCCAAAAGGTAAACTTTCGCCCTTTTACTGCTCTGTTTTGGCAATATCCTCTATTTTCCTTTGTTTTTTATACTTGATCTGCTATACTTGAACCGTTCTGAGTAGATGTCAAGCCTAACGAATTGAAGTCGGCTTACTTTAAGACCATGGTGGCGCTTGGCGGCCTCAGTGTGGTGGATGCTCCTAGGTATCCTGGCTTAGATCTGCACTTTCCTCACGACGGAGAGGTTTACATTTATGCGGCCCAGATCGATGCTGGTTTGCGTTTTCCTCTCTGTGAGGATTTACAGACCTTGTGCCAGTTTTACGGGATTCACCCCACGCAGCACGTTCCTAATGCCCTCAGGATGTGGGTCAGTTTCAAATTTCTGTGCATACGCCAGGAATGGGCGTATTCACTGGTTTTGTTCCGGTGTTTTTTCCGACTGGCAGCTGGGGCGAACCACCTCCATCACTTCCAACCACGTTGGCCGAAGTTTGCAGAGTGGGGAGGCCCTCAAGCATGGAGTTGGAATGCTCATGTCTGTCTGGTTGATGATTTCCGGGCCACCAACTCCAACTATAAGAAGTTTTACTTCTTTTACAAGGGGGGGTGCCCTGGAAATTGTTTACCCCGGACAAGGATTTTCCTCCTTCCTTCGAAGAGCTGTCAAGGAGTGATCGGAACGCCATCGACGACCTCTATCGGTTGCATCGATCGTCCCAATTCAAGTCCATTCGCTCGGTGGCAGAAACTACTGAGAACATGCTCGAGATGGTAGGCATTCATCAAGCCACGCCAATCTTTGATGATTGGGTAACTTTCTAATCTTTTTCTTGTTTTATTGCTTGTAGGCAAGGTCGTAAGCAAGAGCCAAAAACTGATAGGTCTCTTTGATGACCAGGGATCGGCGGGGTTGTCCTACGACCAGGCATTGTTGAACTCTCCTCCTCCCCCCTCTAGGCGTTCGTCCAAGAGGAAGTCTGAGGAGGTGCTTCCCTCGGCCACTGCTGGCCCTCTCCAACCAGGTATGTTGCCTCGCCATTTGTAGATTTAACGTTTTCATACTTTGCAGTTTTTTGGTTTTTGACATTTCGTCTTGTTGTTTTGCAGAGGAGTCCTCGGATGACGTGGCCCGGGATCCTCCTTATCCTCCCTCCAAGAAGGTCAAGAGTGAGGAATGCCCAGAAGTCGACCAGCATCCTCCTCCTCCCCCTCCTAAGGGCCCTTCTGCCAATAAGGGGAAGGGTCTGGACGTGGTGCCTCCTGCTCCTTCTCCCCAGGGCCCTTCTGCCACCAAGGAGAAGGTTTTGGCCTTAGTGCCTCCCGCTCCTACTGTGCCCACGGTTCCCCTTAAGGAGTCTGGGACCCAAAAGAAGGGGACCGACGCTTCCAGCTCTTCAAGGGCTCCTGCGGAGGAGTATTGCTCCCTGGCGAGCTTGTTCCAGCCACTTAAGGCTGCGAACTCTCGGGAACCTTGGGTCCCTTGCGAGGACCTTATGAAGAAGGGGTACCCTCCCCAGAAGAGCCTCCGGGGTAGCCCGAATATGTGTATGCGGCTTCTGGACGGGATAATTCCCCCTACGGACCGCTCGATTGTTCCCACGGAGCTTCATCAGATCGATGGGTTCCTTCGGTCCCACTTTGAACGAGTAGCTCTGGTAGGATCTCGTTTCTTATTTTGTTTTGTTTTTTTCTTTGTCGTTCCCTTTTCATTTGTTGTCCTGACAACTTTCATTCTATCTTTGTTGCCAGTTCGTTCGGGAAGAAGTGATTCTTGGTCGTGTCTTCGGGGAGCTTGCCGACAAGCATTCCAACATGCTTGTCGAGCTGGAGCAGTACCGAAGTACGGGGGTCACTCCTGGGCAATTGGGGACCATCAAGACGACTGCTGACGCGGCGATCGCCTTGGTGGACGACGCGCGGGAGGAGTACTTCAGGAAGGAGCAGCGCCTCCTTGCTGATGTCAAGAAGAGGGAGGTTGACGCTGCCGCTGCTCTTCAGGACTTTGACGCCCTTCACTTGTGTTTAGATCAGGGGGAGATCGTCCGAGTTCGCCTAGAGGCTGAGCTAAAGAACCTCAAGCGCAAAGGGCAGAATCGGAAGCTCGCAGGGTCGCTGCCGAGGCGCAAAGAGCCGATGCTGACGCCCAGAGGGAAGCTGCGGAGGCCCAGAGGGCAGCTGTGGAGGCCAAGAGGGTTGCTGCCGAAGTCAGGGGGATCGCCCTGAAGGAGGAGAGGGATCGGTTAGCTGCACAGTTGAAAGCTGTCCCTTCGTCCCAAAGCGTAGTCGAGGCATTCAAGGCCTCCGAGGATTTTGAAGACTGCGCTTTGGAGGTGATGAAGTCGGTGATTGCCGATTTCCTCCAAGTCCTGGTGGATGATGTCCAGGCGGTCGATCCCAACTTTCCCATTGGGGAAGTTGAGTCTTTGAAGGTCTTCCTCCGGAATCGCACCCTTCAGCCTACCACTGTTGCTGAAGGGGTTGTTCTAGTTGCGGCTGAAGAGGTTGCCCCCGAAGGCGAGCCAAGCCTTCCTGCCCCCGAAGGCGAGCAAAGCGTCCCTGCCCCTGAAGGCGAGCAAAGCGCCTCTGCCCCCGAGGATCCCAAAGCCTGAAGTCTCCATCTCCTTTATCGACAATATTTGCCCTTTAGATAGCTGCTTTCTTTGTAATTTTTGTTTTCTTTGTAATTATTTGTTTGATTTAAGACTTGGGTTTTCCTGTATGCCTTTATATTCTTGAGCCTTTAATCGACTTCGAACATATTTGGCTATCCAATATCTTAATCATAATTACTCTTGACTTTTCTTGCTGTAATGTCCTCGACTCTTAAAGCCTTAGATTAAGCATAAGTCTGTACGAACTTTCTAAGGATAATACTTATGACACTTAAAAGCATAAACTTCTAAGTTCAAAGAGATATTACCTTCTTTGAAGTTTAAACCTTTGTGGTGTTGGCCTAATAACAAAGAATTTGTTGATTTCAGGCTTTATCATCCATAGTGATCGCCTAAAATTTCTTTGGCCTGACTTTGGCGCAGGGCTTTTATTTTGCCTAACCTTTTTGCTAGGTCTTTTGGCCTGACTTTGGCGTCAGGGCTTTTGTTTTGCCTAACTTTTTGCTAGGTCTTTTGGCCTGACTTTGGCGTCAGGGCTTTTGGCCTAGTCTTGTTACTAGGGCTTTTGGCCTGACTTTGGCGTCAGGGCTTTTGGCATGACTTTGGCGTCAGGGCTTTTGGCCTAACTTTATTGTTAGGGATTTTGGCCTAACTTTATTGTTAGGGCTTTTGGCCTGACTTTGGCGTCGGGGCTTTTGGCCTAGCCTTGTTACTAGGGCTTTTGGCCTAACTTTGTTGTTAGGGATTTTGGCCTAACTTTGTTGTTAGGGCTTTTGACCTAGCCTTGTTACTAGGGCTTTTGGCCTAACTTTGTTGTTAAGGCTTTTGGCCTAACTTTGTTGTTAGGGCTTTTGGCCTATCTTTGGCGATATGGCTTTTGCCTTCGACTTGCTTCGTGTGGACATGCTTTATGAAGGAATGGCTTTCTTTTATTGACATAACAGTTTTGATTACAAGCTATGCATAAAATCTTCTTAAATGCTCAGAATTAAATGGACGGGGTAACCTCTCGCCTTCGGTGGTTTCCAGATAGTAGGATCCTGGTGCGGCGATCTCTATTACTTTGTATGGCCCTTCCCATTTGGCTGAGAGTTTGTTTTTACTGTCCAGCCTTGTGAATTCATTCCTTCTCATAACCATCCCCCCCACGAAAAATTGGCGAGCGCTGACTTTTCTGTTGAAATATCGAGCGGTCGCCAAGCGCATCTTTGCTTGTGTCTTTTCCGAGAGCCATCTCTTTTCCTCTTCTAAGTCGAGGTCAGTTCTGCGCTCGATCTCATTTGCCTCCCCGTTAAAGTGTAAGACTCTGTGGGTAGGCACTGCTAGTTCGGCTGGTGCTACTGCTTCTGATCCGTACACTAAACTGAAAGGCGTTTCTCCTGTGTCCGCCTTAGGCGTCGTTCTGATTGCCCATAATACGTTTTCCAGTTCATCTGCCCAGTTCCCTTTGAATGCTCGAACCCTTTTCTTGACTCCTGCTAAGGCAACCTTGTTGGCTGCTTCAGCTTGCCCATTCGTTTTAGGGTGATGTACTGAGCTGAAACGATGGTCCACATGATATTCTTCACAGAGCCATTTCAGCTCCTTTCCAACAAATTGCGGACCATTATCACTGCTGAGTATCTTAGGAATGCCAAACCTGGAGAATATATTGACCTGCAAGAACTTGATGACCTGGAATTCTGTTGTCGAAGCTAGAGCTTTTGCCTCTACCCACTTAGTGAAGTAGTCGATTGCCACTATAATGTGAGTACGCTGACCAGTGCTAATGGGAAAATGACCCAATATATTGATTCCCCATTGAGCAAAAGGCCAGGCACCCGCCATTGGGGATAATAGTGTCGATGGTCGACCCGATCGTGGTGCAAACTGCTGGCAAATCTCACACTTATGTGTTAACTCGGCTGCATCCTTTCCCAAGGTCGGCCAGTAATATCCCAATTTGAATATTTTTCTGGTTAGTGATCGAGCACCTTCATGACATGCTGCTGCCCCTTCGTGAGCTTCTCGAAGAACCTTTTCTGTTTCAGGATGAGCAACACACCTCAAGTAAGGTGTCGAGTAGCCTCTTCTGTAGAGTTCCCCATCGATGATTAGATAACTGGCTGCGAGTCTTCTAATCCTCGTGGATTCGCCTTCGTCCTCTGGGAGGATTCCTTCTTTTAAATAATTCTGGAATGGGGTCATCCATGTGACCTGTCCTTGGATGTTGAAGACCTCTGCTCTGCTTTCCAGGACTGAACATAGAGCTTTCTCCAGGAATTGTACATCCTGGACTGTCGCCCCTCCGAAGGCCAGTTTACTCAAAGAATCTACCATCTGGTTTTCTTGGCGAGGAATAGACTCAATCGCGAAATTTGGGATTTCCGCGACCAACTTTTTGGCAATGCTGAGATATTTCTTCATCTTTTCTCCCCTTGCCTCGTAGGCGCCATTAACCTGATTGACAATAAGCTCTGAGTCACTTTTTAACTTAAGCGCAGTTATACCCATTCCTTTTGCTAGTCTGAGTCCAGTGATAAGAGCCTCATAGTCTGAGTCCGGAAATGTCAAGGCGATCGCGTACTTCAGAGGCTCGCCCTCAGGAGGAATAAGAATGAAACCTACCCCCGAGCCTTCTTTTGATGAAGACCCATCCGTATAGAGTTCCCAGATTTGATTGTCGTCTGCTGACTGACTTGGCCCGTTCTCTGCTTCTGTTTGAACGTTACTCGTGCTTTCCACTATAAAATCAGCTAGTGCTTGACCTTTGATGGCCGTTTTTGGCGCAAATTTGATCTTGAACTCGCTGAGCTCGATCGCCCACTTGACCATTCTTCCTGAAGAATCTGGCTTCATCAGGAAGTTTTTGAGAGGTTGATTGGTGAGGACCGTGATGTCGTGCGCATGAAAGTAAGGTCTCAGCTTCCGAGCAGCAATAACTAAGGCATAGAGATACTTCTCAATCTGGACATATTTTATTTCTGCTGAGTTGAACATTTTGCTAATGAAATACACTGGACTCTGAACATTATTTTCCTCCCTTATTAAGACAGCACTGGCTGCCACATCGCTAATGCCTAGATAAAGGAAAAGATGCTCACCTGGAACGGGCTTTGCCAGAGCGGGGAGAGTTTGGATATGTCTCTTCAAGGACTGGAACGCTTCCTCGCAGTCTGGCGTCCACTCGAACTTGCGGTTGGCCCTCAGAGTTTTGAAGAATGGGAGGGACCTGTCGCTCGCTTTGGAGAGGAAGCGGTTGAGAGAAGCTAGGCGTCCATTCAGGCACTAGACTTCCTTGTGGCAGGTTGGCGACTTCATTTCCTCTATGGCCTTTAGCATTTCTGGGTTTGCTTCGATTCCTCTTTCACTGACCATAAAACCCAGAAATTTACCGGATTTGACCCCAAAGGCGCACTTGGTAGGATTTAGGCGAACACTGTGTCTTCTCATGCATTCAAAAGCTTCGCGGAGGTCCGCCGTGTGAGGATTGCCCTTGATGGTTTTGACGAGCATATCATCCACGTAGGCCTCCATGTTCCTTCCCAGCATGTCCTGGAACAGTCGGTTCACCATCCGTTGATAAGTTGCCCCGGCATTGATAAGGCCAAAGGGCATCACCTTGTAGCACAGAATGTCCCCATCAGCATAAAAAGCGGTGTGAGCCTCATCGTCTGGATGCATTCTGATCTGATTGTAGCCTGAGTAGGCGTCCATGAAGCTCAGCATCTCATGACCCGAGGTAGCATCGACCAACTGATCAATCCTCGGAAGGGGATATGAATCCTTGGGGCAAGCCTTGTTCAAGTCGCGGAAGTCGACGCACATCCTCCATTTGCCGTTTGATTTCCTAACCAAAACTGGGTTGGCGACCCAGCTCTGGAATCTCATCTCTCTGACGAAGTCAGCTTCAATCAACCTGCCGACTTCCTGCTTGATCGCCAAACGCTTATCCGTCCCGAATGATCTTCTCTTTTGGGCGATCGGCTTGATGGAGGGGTCTATCCTGAGCTCGTGGGAGATGATATCTGTGCTGATTCCTGGCATGTCGCTCGGCTGCCAGGCGAAGAGCTCTTTAAATTCCTTGAGGAGGGCGGTCATGGCCTCCTTCTGATCCTCTTTCAAGGTGGTCCCAATGCGCACCTTTTTGTCTGGACCATCGATCTCGACCTCTTCCAATTCCTCCATGGGTGCTGGTCGAGCCAAGTCCTCGCGGGGGTCGGCCTCTGTTTCGATGGCGAGCGCCTCCCTTTGGTTCTTCCTGCGTAAACAGTTCACATAGCATTACCGCAAGGAAGGCTGATCTTCGAGCACCTCTCCAATCCCGTTAGGAGTAGGGAACTTCATCTTCTGGTGGACAGTGGAGGCCACAATCTTGTTTGGGGTGATCGTGGTCCTCCCTATGATGGCGTTGTAGGATGTAGGTGAATCGACCACCAGGAAAGTGACCGACACCTTGATGCTCTTCCATCCCTCGCCGAAAATTACTGGCATGGTTATAGCCCCCAGTGGATAAGTTGTTCTTCCCCCAAACCCGATCAGCGGAAAGTCGACCCTCTTCAGGTCGCGTTTGGACTTGCCCATCTTCTCAAAAGCGTCCAGAAACAGGATGTCTGTCGAGCTGCCTCCGTCGACCAGAATCCTTGCAACGTCACAGCTGTCAATATCTGTCGTGATGACCAGAGCATCGTTGTGGGGGGTGGTGACATGTGCCAAATCATCTTCAGAGAATGAGATGACAATGTTCTCTTCAGGTCGGGGCCGCTTCCCCAACTGAACTGCTGTAGAGATCTGAGTGGCGTAGACCTCCCTGGCGCTCGACCTCTCGCCGCCTGCGCCGAATCCTCCTGCAATCATATTCACTCTCGTCTTGCTTCCAGATGGCTCAGTTTGTTCTGCAGGGGCTGGCGAGCGATGCCTCCTAGGGGGCATTCGACTTTGGTCTCGCCCTGCCACAAATTGTTTCAACATTCCACCCTGAATCAACCTCTCTATGTCCCGCTTCAAAATGTGGCAGTCATCTGTCTTGTGGCCCTTACACTTGTGGTATCTGCAGTAGCTCTCGACATCCTTTCCCATGGGCAGCCCACCCCGACGAGGCATCGGTGGCCTCGCCAAGGATCTCCTCTCCATCTCGACTAGTACCGCTGAGATCTGCCTATTTAAAGGCGTGAAGTACTCAGGGACCTCTGGATGGCGAGGCGCTGGAAGAGACTCGACTCGGGGCCTGCTTTCCTTTCCCTTCTTCTCCTTCTTTACCTCCTTCTTACCATCGCGTCGGGGTTCATGGACCACCCTTAGCGAGGTCGTCAGGAGGTTAGCCTCGGTGTTCGCCCTTTCAAGGTCTATGAAACCTTTTGCTCTGGACGCCAGCTCCTCCAACGTCTCAATCTCCTTCACGTGATAGCTGTTTCGCATCTTTCTCGAGGCCTTGTTGGCCACATCCAGACCTCTGTAGAAGGCTCGAATGATCTCTCCATCCGAGATTCGCGATCTATTTCCGTGACGTTCTGATGAAAACGCCCGTAGAAGTTGGACAGCGACTCTCCAGGCTACTGTTTGACCGATTCAAGGGCGACCACGCTCTTCAGCAACTGGCGTTCGCCCATATATCTCTCCAGGAACTTGCTTCTTAACTCTGCCCAAGTTCCGATTGATCCTGCAGGGAGGACGAAGAACCAGAACGAAGCCGAACCCGAAAGAGTAGATGGAAATAACAAAGCCAAGTGATTGGGATCATTTGACTTACCCAGAAGGGAGGCCTCATGTTTGTTGACATGTACGGTGGGATCTCCTCCACCGCTATACTCAGGTATGGTCCGAGCAACCACATCCTTCGGGATTTTGATGGCGACGAGCCCGTCGGTAAAAGGATGAGCAGATTGTTCTTTGAAGGGAGCCACGACTGTCAGCTGTCTTTCCTGGAGCCTTTTGTTGAGGAGGTCATCCATCTGATCCACAGTGCAGTACATAGGCGAGGTTCCGGGTGGAGGAGGACCGGAAGGATTGGCAGTATACGCGGCTGCTGGCTCCTTGGTGTATGCCGGAGGTAGGGACTGCTGACCTGACGTCATCTCCTGATCCTCCTGAGGCGCAGTGGGACCAGGATTTGCCGCTTCCGAAGGTGAGGGCCCTGTGGCTACAGGACGGTGGTTTTCCTTAGGAGCAGAGGGATTGTTATCTTGAGGAGCAGGGGCTTGGCGGCGCGCTTGTCCTAGGATGGCTTCCATCAGGGAGACCATCTCTGGGGTTAAATTGATATCGTGCCCAGTAATGCGGACTGTCTGCGGTGTCGGGGCTCCGTTTTGATCAGCAGCGGGGGTCGGTCTTGAATCACCGACATGCTCTCGAGCTGTTCGCAGAGGAACGACATTAACTCCTGCTCGGCTGGCAGGTTCCTGTTGAAGCGGTGAAGTGGCGGCGGAATCAGAGCTATCTGAGGATCACTCCCTAGTCTGGTTCCGACGGTTGCTTTGGGATCGAGTTCTCATGGCTGAATTGCTCGTTCCCACAGACGGCGCCAAATGTTGGATCGTGATATCCTGGATGCTGATCTGGCAGTGAATTAAATGCCAGACAAGGTTGGGAAGACGCTTCTGCTCCAACTCCGGTGAACCTGCAGGTAGGGGAGCGCAACAGAGGGGGTGTCTCTGGGTCCATCTCCGATGCTTAAATGAGTATATGTGTGTATAAAACTCAAAACGTAAAGAACGTATGTAAAGCAAGGGTATTTATAGGGTAAGAGAGATAGAACCGTATAAGGCAGCTGAATATCTTAGTGTATATTGTGTTGCTGAAGATTCGGATCGTGGGATATGGCAGTTACTGCGAGATATTGCAGTTAGCAAATCTAATCTTTAGTGAATATGTGACTGAGATACGCGGGATATCATGGCCACTTCCTTATTAACGGTTTTGTGGGACTAGAGGAGAGAGGCAAGGCTCTCTTCGGGGTGAGCACTCTCATGGCGAGCAGTGAGAGGTCGCGGCCTTAGTGAAGAATGGCGAGCACTCAGGGCGTTCTCAGAGTCCTTGGGCTCGGTTCTGGGTTATTCTATGGAGGGTCGAGTTTAACTTGTATTTGGGCCGATCCGGTTCAAATGTCATGGGTTTACCCCCTCTATAGTTATTGGGCCTTCGAGGCCTTTTCCTTACTGGGCTGTCACTATCGATACCCAACATATATTATATTAAGTAGATATTTTACTATATGCACACTGATTTTACTGTGTATATATATGTATATATAGTTATTTACGTATCATATTATACAGTCAGTCTGAAAGTCAAAAATTAACGTCTAGTTAGCGTCATTTAATTCATAATTAAATTATCTACGCACTGTAAGTTTTTTGAGTAAACATATAATTAAATTTTTCACCTAATACATTTAATTATTTCGGTCAAATTATATGACAAATGATGTTAGGTTCAAAAATTAAATATATATCTAATAAAAAAATCCAAAAATATTACCCTAGATAGATAATTTAATTACGATATAAATTACGTTAATCGTGGTGAGTTTGAACTTACAGAGTCTGAGTTATATTTTTTTAAGTCAGATTTTCATATCTCAACTTACGGCAGATCGTACACTCAATCCGTAAGTTCAAATTTAATATTGTTTGCATCATTTGAATTGCAATTAAAATATTTACTTACTATAATTTTTTAATTGTTTTTAATAGATACATAATATTTTTTAATTAAGCATCGAGTCGTCAATAAGGAAGAAAAAATGAAAAACAAAAATAGGAACGCACCCAAAGGGTAGCAATTTGTAGGAAACGCTACATGAGTTAGTAAATTTTGTATATAAAAAAACAAATGTGCTATCGTGGGTGGCGCTTATGTACCGATTTTTAAATATTTTTTCGGTATACTTACTTTTTTTAAATGTTTTTGACACATTGCCTACTTTTTGAAAAAAATTAATTAAAAATATAAAATGTTATTGAATGAGGTAATAATACCTTATGAAATTAGTAATTTAATGTTTAAAATTAATTATACAGCTTTTAATAATTCCTTTTCTTGCGTAGTGAAGCCCATATTTGTTTACTCTAAATTCACTATTTTTTATTTAATATATACTATTTTCTAATTATAAATATATATAAATTATTATAGATATTCTTCTTTACAAATTATTTTTCATGTAAATATAGATATAAAGAGTTTCAATAATACTAAATATCATATATTAATAACACTCATATACTAACTACCCTTGATATTAGTTTAAAAATTGTTTGTCTAAAACAAATACAATTATAATATTTAAGTAATTGTTTTAATAATAATAATGGTTTGTGATCATGCTGACAATAATTAGGGCATGGTGCGAGTATGTTAAATACTGTAATCATACCATATTTTTCAATTGCATACTATAATCATAATAATTACGAGTACAATCATAAGTGTGGTTATTAACCACGGTTTTAACCGTATACTCATATGTATTATCACATGTAAAATGTAATAAAATATTATAAATGTTATCTTAATAAATACATAAAGTTATCATAAGTCACAAAAATATTCAACATTAGCACAATTCAAAATTAATACTAATATCATTTAACATTTACATCATTCAATTACAGTTCGCTCTGCAAGTATAGATTCGTGAAATTTAAAAGTGAAAATCATATTTATGTTATTAGTATTTATTAATATTAAAGTATTAATACATTTATATAGTAATCATGGGTATAATCATGAGTATAACTAATACTATAATCATAAGCATATACATTATGGTTTGAAAATTTATCATCATAATCGCAATGCACTGTAACGGTTAACCATATAAAAAATTAAGAATAACAATCATAATTTTGAGTTTTTAACCGGACCCTTCTCAACCCAAATTTTGTTACGTTCGTCAATCAAATACTCCCACTATCCACGCTGTTTTTATTATTTTAATTTTATTGTAAAAGCATGATCATTATAATAGTTTCTATACAAAAAAATCACCAAATTTTTTAATATTCTCTAAACATTTAATTACATCACATACGTCTTGACATCCGAATAATAAAACTTAAAACTTCACATCATTACTATTACTCACATCATTATTGATGGAGAATCTGACTTTTGCGTCATGAAATTGAATAATAAACATTTATATATCTTATCTTAGTGGCGAAGACTGACACTGTAGCTGCACGCGAATTAATGGAACAAAAAACGATTCTATTTCTTTTTGATTCCGCCGTGTGAGAAACGAATATGTTAGTCAAGCTTTCTCCCTCTTTTGTAAATAAATGTATACAAAATATTATTATTTTCTCTAATTATAATTGTAATATTTCCATAGTTTTCTTATAAAAATATATACTAGAATATTGATTAAAAAATTAAACTAAATTAAAACAATAAAATAGGAGGTGATATAATTTGGGTAACATTTAGTGAAAAGTGATGAGAATTTTTGAAATTTTTTTAGATCTTCCAAAGGTATACATGGTAAGTCTATGTCATCGACCATTAAAGAAAATACATCAACCAATTAAACAATTCTTTTGATAACTAAGCAAAAAAAAAAAATATGTGTCATAGTTACGTATGCTCTAACCAAATTAATACATAGATATAGATAGATTCAGATTCAGATGAATAAATAAAATACATGAATAAAAAATATGTATTTAAAATTCTTTCTCACGTAGATAATTACATTAACAATATACGTTAAATTCGCATACTTCTCTTCACGTGGCGCGTGTAGCTCACGTATCTTCTCTGCCCAGATCCAAGCGAAACCCCCCAAATCCTAAGTTTAGCAAACCGTGGCAGATTCCCTCGGCAGCAATCCTTGATTGTCTGCATTTGCAAAGGACAAGACAAGGGGCAGCCATTTGGACCAATCCAATTGCAGCTGAAGTGAGGTTTCCATGCAGACCATGCAACCCACAGAACACACCAGAAACCAGAGATTCTTGCTGCGGTTGTCGAAGCTCAACAGGCCATCAACTCAGGCACGCCGACCTAGGACACGGTGCCACCAGGGGTCGGTCTCGCACAGGAGGAGTCGGGTGCCGAACTGAGAACGTTGGGGCGCTGAACTGAGGGAGGAGTCGGTTTTTGACACAGAATCGACGGGGACTATCGCCACCGTGTTCCGACGAGTGGCCGCCACCACCACATAACCTTTTCCTTTCGTTTTTCCACTGTTTTGCAGGATTTCGACTGTGGTGACGACTCGGCCCCCTGGAAATGGAATCTAGTTCCAATTCCGTTAGTTCGAACAAAGACGGAAACCCGGTGGTTGATCTGGACTCGAATGAACAAGTGATGAACGAGATATGGTATGTGGGCAAGCTCATAGCCCAAAAACCGATCAAATTGAATGTAATACAAGGAGTGCTTCGGTCGGCATGGGACTGATATGGCTGAGTTACGATATCAGAGGTGGAGACCGGGATTCTGTTATTTGATTTTGAGAAACAGGATATGGCCGAGCAGATACTGGACTACTCACCATGGGCGGTGAATGGGCACATACTAAGAATCAAAAGATGGAACCCGAGCATGGGAGTCAACGACATTGAATTCCATAAGGTACCATTTTGGGTTCAAGTTCATGACATAGGCCCTGAGAAGTTTAGTGATGTCAATGCTCGTAAGATAGGCAACATGATAGGAAAATGCATAGATTTTGAAAAGCATGCTGGTAGAATCATTAGAAGCTACATGAGGATTAAAGTGGAAGTGAATGGTGAAAATCCCTTGATGGCGGGGTTCTGGTGGAGGAACTCTCAGGGTGTGGAAAAATGGGCAACGATAAAATACGAGAGACTATCTGATTATTCTTATGGTTGTGGAATTTTGGGTCATACAACGCATGCATGTGGGAAGATGGTCCAAATGGAGGAACATGATAGCACGGTTCCAAGATACGGCCCATGGTTAGTGGGCACTATACCAAAACAGAACATACCACAACAGAATGCGGATAGAAGGGAAGAGAAAATGTCGAACCAGAACCAAGGTGTTAGGAGATCTTGGTTCGATATCATGGCAGAGGTTAGGTGGAGAGACTCGGGAAAATCAAAAGCAACCGAGCACAAGGAGAAGGGAAAAAAGAGGGAGAAGGGAAAAAAGAGGGAGATGGGGAAAGGAGACAAGGAGGACAAACAATGCAATATGGAAACCGATGAGGACCCAGAAGGTAGGGGCTTATCCAAACCACCTTACAAACCGACTGATCCTATGCCCGCCACTCCACATATATCGACAGCCCTAACCATACATATACCACAATACCACCCTAAACCTAGACCAATACCAACGATCATACTCCTCCCTAAGAGCCGAACCGAACCAATCATAACCACCCCACCTGACCGTGAGAACCAAACCCCCACAATCATACATCGAACTGAAATGCTAAACCATGCTAGGGATGACCGGATGAAGTGCCCACAAATCACAACCCCCCTCATGATAACATACCTACCTGACAACCCTATACCCATGGACATGACTGAAATACAAATACCTACCCAAGCATACATAGTCGAAAAACCACCTGATACCCCACCCGACACTCCCCCACCTTCGACCGAACCACATAATTTCAACCCCCCATCCGGATTAAGCCCCTACCTAAATAAGATGACACTCAAGCGGAATGGAGATGAGATGGAGGAACAACAGGTGACAAAGAGAATGAGGAGGACCGAGGGAGAACCGGAAGGCGGAGTGAAAGACCTAAGAAAAAAACCGAGGAGGAAAATCACAAAGCATGGCTCGACTAAGAACAGGAAGATCGAAAGGAGGAAAGGTGTCGCAAGCGCGAATGAGGAAACATTTAATCTGAAAACGGGTTCTGATGACTGTCCTGAAACAGCCACGGAAGCCCAATGAATGTAATCTCATGGAACTGTCAGGTTCTGGGGTCTGCCTTGACAGTTCAACACCTTAAAGACCTCAATAAAATGTATCGCTCGATCATAATTTTCTTGATGGAAACAAAGAATGGGGATACCTACTATGACAGGGTACGTGTGAGAATGGGTATGGATAACAAACATTATGTGAGCCCGAATGGGGATGCGGGGGACCTAGCATTATGGTGGACGGTGGATACGACGATTGATATAGTGTACGCGGATGAACGGGTAATTGGCTGTGAGGTACGGTTTGCAAGACAAATCGAGATGATGCGAGTAACATGAGTATATGCGAGCACGGAGGCTCATGAGCGAACCCAAATGTGGAACATGCTACGAAAGTTAGGGACAGGCCGAATGGGGCAATGGATGATGGTCAGAGATTTTAACATCATTAGTCATTAACATGAGAAACAAGACGGTAGGAGAAAACCCCAAAGACAAATGGACGATTTCAATGACATGATCGAGAGCCTAAACCTAGAAGACTTGGGGGCGCATGGGAGTCCGTATACATGGTCCAACAACCGGAATGGACCGAACCAAATTAGTGAGCGGCTGGATCGGACACTCGTCAATTCGGCATGGTCCTTAACGCACCCTCAAGGGAAGTGCATCAATGAACTACCCATTGGATCGGACCACACTCCATTGGTGATCCAATTATCAAAACCGAACAAAAGAGTAAAGAGACGGTTCAAGTTCGAAGCAATGTGGCTCGAGAACCGACATGTAAGGAGGTTATCAAACAATCATGGGAGGAACAAGCCAATCGAAGAGATTCGCTTGGGGTCCAAGGGAAACTAGGGAGATGCCGAAAGCACTTAATTGCATGGAGCAAAAACCATTTCGGTAATAACATCACCGAAGTGAGGAAAATTAAGGAGGCCATAAGAAGAGTAACACAAGGTATCATGGACGAGGAGGCGACCCGGGAGGAAAAGAGACTTAAGGGGAAGTTAAAGTCAATTTGGTCCCAAGAGGAGACATATTGGAGGCAAAGATCGAGGGTGAAATGGTTGCGGTATGGTGATAGGAACACCACCTTTTCCACCAAACGACTATAGCGAGAAGGAGACGCAACCACATTTTCCGATTGAGGGGGGAGAATGGATCGAAAATGAGAACATCATAGAAGGGGTCTTACACGGGTACTATGAGAAGATGTTCACATCGGAGAGGACTGAACCGGGGGAAGAGTTCTTTAGACATATCCCAAACCATGTGAATACCGAGATGAATTCTCAACTAGTAAGGGAAGTGACGAATGACGAGATCAGGGTGGCAACATTTCAAATGGCGGGTTCACGAGCTCCAGGTCCGGACGGATTTCCACGGTTATTCTACCAACGGAATTGGAACATCGTGGGGACGGACGTCATCACCGCGGTCCGGAATTTCTTCGAAATAGGTATAATCCAAAACACCCTCAATAATACTGATATTGTCCTCATACCTAAGATCCCAACACCGATTGCACCCACTGATTTCCGCCCTATTAGTTGTTGCAATTTTATGTACAAGATAATATAAAAGGTGTTGGTGAACCGCTTGAAGGTTTATCTATCATATATTATCACTCCTTTCTAGAGTGCTTTTGTATCAGGTAGAAATATCCAGGATAATGTCATGGTGGCGCATGAGGTGTTTCATTACCTAAACTCGGTCCGAAACGGGGGCATGACTGAATGTGCACTCAAATTAAATATGCAAAAGGCCTATGACAGAGTTGAATGAGAGTTCCTACTCGAGACACTTATGCAAAAACGATTCCATGAGAAATGTGTGGCATGGATGAGGGTATGCATATCGACAACCACATATCAAGTGATCGTTAATGGAAACCGAACGAACACCATTAGACCAACACAAGGTATTCGCCAAGGTGACCCCGTTTCACCTTACTTGTTCATATTGCTTGCGAATGTATTGTCGAGACGAATGTTGAGTGCGGCTAGGGGGAGAAATTGAGGGGATCACACTACGACGACAATGCCCGGAACTCCACCACATCGTCTTCGCGGATGATTCCCTATTTTTCATTAGGGGAACTGTGACCAATGCCGAGAGTTTTAGGAAGATATTGGATGATTATTGCAAGGTCTCGGGACAAAGAATCAACCGGGAAAAATCAACCATTTTCTTTAATAAGGGTGTCGACCGAACCGAGAGACATAGGGTGGAGATGGTCTTGAACATAAAGGGCACAAATGAATCGGGCAAGTATTTGGGTTTGCCATCGATATGGGGGCGCTCGAAGAGGGAGGCCTTGGGTTTCCTCAAAACCAAGGTCAAGGAGAAACTAAACAGATACCGACCAAAGACGTTGAACCAAGTCGGGAAGGAGGTCCTCATTAAGGCAATCATAACCGCCATACCGACCTATGTAATAAGTGTATCCCGACTACCAAAATCATGGTGTTCGGAGATAAATGCTCTTATTGCGAATTTCTGGTGGGGCCATACCGTGGAGGGAAAGAAGATGCATTGGAGGAAATGGGAGGTCCTAACAAGGGCAAAGGGGGCGGGGGGCCTAGGGTTCCGGGAGCTCCAAACTTTGAACTCAGCTCTACTCACGAAGATGGCTCATCGGCTCATCACCGAACCGACACAACTTATGTGCAAGGGTCCTCAAAGGACTATATTTCCCGAGGGGTACTTTCCTAGAGGCAAAGAAGGGTAATCATGCGTCATGGGGTTGGAGTAGTATGCTACATAGCCGTGAGGCTCTCCTAGCCGAGGGGACTTGGGTGATCGGTTCGGGTCAAGAAATCTGGGTGTTTGAGGATCCATGGATATACACAAAGGAAACTAAGCGGGTAAATGCCGATACAAGAGTGGAGAATGGGGGAAACCTTATTGTGAAATCCCTAATCAAGCCGAATGGGGTATGGGACGAGGATCTAGTCCGTGGCATTGTGGATCACGAAGATGCAGAGCACATACTACGCATGCCCTTACCATGCGAAGGAGGAGAAGACCGATTTATATGGCCCCATACAAGAGATGGTGTACCTATGGTCCGATCGGTATTCCACAAGCTAAGGGAGAATGCCGACCGAACCATAGGACCGAACCAGACCGAGAACAAGGAGGCGTGGAAACAAATGTGGGCGACAAAGGTAATACCAAAGGTCAAAAACTTCATGTGGCGATTAACCACGAATGGACTTTCCGTTAAGGCAAACATGGTTAGACGGGGTATGAACGTGAACTACGGTTGCCCAATATGCGGAGAAGTCGAAACAAGGGAACACATGATATTGGAATGTGAATGGACAGAAAGGGTTTGGCATGAGATATTGGGGCTGCGTGTTAGTCGACCAAACAATATGGGCATGGTCGAATGGCTTGAGGAGAGAAGAACGGAACATAGGGGCCAAGGGGTAGGAAATGACAAGAGGTGGAGACTCACGATGATCACATGTTGGCTAATATGGAAGGCAAGATTCAAGGCGGCCTTCGAGGCCAAGCTCCCATGTGCGGGTGCTATCATCGAGGAGATTAAGCGGGTCTATGCGGAACAATGCCAAAGTGACCGAGCTAGGCATACCGAGGGAGTAACCAAACTAGACGATGGAACAAGGCCAGACCGAGAATGGACACCACCGAGAGAGGGAACAATCAAGATCAATTGCGACGCATCATGATGTCAAAGATCAAACCGAGCGGGGATAGGGGTGGTAGCGTGGGACGTACATGGAACCGTCATTGGAGGACTAAATCGAAGGTATAGGAGCGACAATGTCGAGACGATGGAGACTATGGCAGTTCATGAAGGCTTGAGACTAGCAATACAAGCGGGTTGGCAAAACATCACCATCGAGACGAACTCTCAAGTAATACACAAACAACTAGCCAATGGACCGGCGCATTGGAGGACATCGAGTATCATCACGAACATCCAGGCACTAGCTAGACAACTAGACCGAGTGGAATGGCGAGCGATAGCGAGATCGGCAAATGCATGTGCCGATTAGATAGCTAAGCAAGCACGACAGGGAGTGAGCATTAGTGATTGGGTCGAGAGACCCCCACTTCCTTTTGTATGTTTAGTAGCAAATGATTGTATGTACGAACAACCGTGATCGAGTATCACGACGTTTTATTTTATCAAGTAAAACGTAATTTGACCAAAAAAAACAATATACGTTGAATCCATATATATGTATAATATATTTATGGTTTCATTACTTATCTTCGTCAATATGATAATTTATTGGTTTACGTATATAAAAAAATAATCTTACTGACTAGAACATATTAAAAAATGATTATTAATAGATATTTTTTACTAAATAAAAAATAAAATTATTCTTGTGGAAAAAATTAAATAGATAATTGTACTTGTGGAAAAAAACAATGTAAAATTAAATGTGGTTCTTATGAACAATTCTAAAGTGTCAACCTATACAAAAACATGATGTAACACAAGTGAATGTAACATACAATTTAGGTAGACCAATAGAATTTAGGGAAAAAATTATTTTGCTTATTTGTAAACATTATTTCCATCCTAATCAAATTAATATGGATAATAATAGTAATTAATGCTCATAAAATGTACATGTTTATGAGTTTTATGAAAAGTTACTGAATTGTTTTTGAAAAGTAGGTCAGAAAAAAAATGAATATAAATACACGTGCATTCTGAGAGCGCGAGTTGCTTGAAAAGAGACAACTCGCACCCGAAGAACATGAGTTGTCTGTTTATGTTGCAACCCATTTATTATACTTAAGTTTTTTCCCCTATTGTTAATGACATTTAATTATGTACTTACTAAAAAATAAAGAAAAAATAGTGTAGGTATAATTAAAGTTACAATCAAAACGTCATAAACAATATTGAATTAATACTTTCGGATTGATCAAATAGTATGTTCTAAGTTTAAATTTGGAGGTTTAACTAAACAAAAACACAACCATAAACCATATAACACGAAACTCAACTTTGTTAGTGACATTTAGTCGTAATTCAATTATCTAAATATTGTAGTTTTATTAATGTTTTTATAGTAGTTATATAATTAAAAATTTAACCTAATCTCATTTGTTCTTTAATTTGTCCAGAAGAACAATATATTGATAACTATATACATAATAAAAAAATGAGACAATAATAGTATATTGATAACTTAATTACACCCCAAGTGCCATTAACAAAATTAAATTATGACTTTCATACTAATTGTACGCTACCATGGAACGAAATTAAATTGTATAAATAATTATAAGGGAAAATTATCAAAAAGGTACCTGAACTTGACATTGATTGACAACTAGGTAGCTGATTTTTTTTTTTTTTTTAAGAAAACACAAGTTGCCTGACTTTTCTATATAAGCAAATATAAACATTCATCTAAATTCCCATTTAATGTAGACGAAATGAAACACGTGAATAACAAATTTGGCGCAAAATATTGGTTGAGTTTGAAAATAACTAATTTGCCCTTTTTTGCTTAAAACCTTTTCAGATTACTCACCCCAACCTCCATACTCTGTGCCCTAAACTCTCTGGTGCTATGTCCCTCCATTCCACTCCAAAATTCAGATTCATACTAATTGTCTAACTGGATGCATTGTTCACCGTAAAGATACCTCCTTAATCGTGAAGATTGTTACTGTCGTGATTTGCAGAGCTATCACCGACTTATAGCAGGTATTAATCATTTGTAATATCTCTGGATGTTAATCCAAGTTATAGATCAATGGGCATAGGGGTTGTGTCAAGTGATAGGATTAGTAAAGACATAAGTGGTGGGCTTACACCAAATATAGGAGTTGGGTCAACCTCTTGCCCATGCGTGAGAGAATGTAGTAGAGACCCAACAATGTGTGATAAATACAATGGAGATATCATATTAGATGAACTGGTTTCGTCACTGGACTTATTTTCAGAAGAAGCATATGATGAAAAGTATGTAATCTACTGAAGATAGTGATGTAGAGTTTTAGGAAGAAGCAAGTAGACAAATAGACGAGGTCGAGCAAGGTGAATCATGTCATAGAAATGGAAGAGCACAAGAACGTGCAGTGGAACAAACATTATACTTAGTTGATCCTAGGATGACTTAAGAGAGTGATGGGATTGTAACACTTTTGCATTCTGATGAAGAACAATAGGGTGAAAATAGTGTTCGTAGAAGGTATCCTCCTTTGAATGAGCCATTGGGAAATGATGCACAAGTATTAGAGCTTGGAATGTAATTTCCATCAGTTGAAGCCTTTAGGGAAGCATTGATCAACCATACAATAGTTAATGCTTATGAGTGTTCATGGTCCTTCAATAACAGATAGGAAGTTACAAGCAGTGTGTAAGCACGGGTGTGGGTGGAGGATCAACTTTCCAGATCAAAACATTTCAGTCTGAGCATAAATGTGGTGACATTCCTCACAAGTCAAAACGTCTTAATTCAGCTTGAATATGCAAGTAGTACCAGGAGAAAGTTAGGGATCAACCAAACTTGAGTCTCTCGTATATTTAGAATGAACTTGTGCAACATTATGGCTTTGATGTAAAATTGGAGAGACTAACATTTACTTTTAATATTGATGATTTTTGTGATGCTAAATGTCATATTTTTTAGATTCCTTAAAAAGTATATATTTTGAGAAATTATTTAATAATGGACAAAAATAATAAATGAATAAATAATATAATTGAAATTTTATTATATTGGGATAATTTTAAAAGGAATTTAACTCTTGATCAAATATATATTTATATTAAAAGTATATATTTAATTTATAATATTATTGTATTTATTTTTAATAATATATAAGATAATTTACATAAAAAATAGATTTTTTAATAAACTTTGTTCAAAATATTAGACTTATTAATAGTGTTTTTTGGACAAATATAAAATGAAAAATTAGAGAACTAAGTTTGTGAATAATAAAAACATGTTAATATTTATTTTCTTGAAAAAATACGTGATAAATTAAGATAAAGCAAAATAGATTTTAAGAATGAATGAGGAGCTTCTCAGCAATTTAAACTTTTTCACGTGAGCAAAAATGTGATGTCACATAAGTATTTGTAACATATGTTAATGTTGGACCAATCAAATTGAAGAAATAATTCCACTTTGCTTATTTGTCAACATATTATGTCTGTTAGCCAAATTATAAATATACATGTGAAATAAATAAAAATAATTAAAAATGTTTAACATATCTTTAGAATGAATGAGAACATTTAAAAGATTCTAAAGTGACTTATATGACATACCCCTTGGTAGGGCTGGGCATGAACCGGTTCGACCCCGAACTGGTTCAGAACCGAACCTTTACCACATTTTAAAACCGGTACGGTTTACCGCTCCAGTTCTGGCTGCTCCAGATTTTGGCTGATTTACCATACCTGTTCTGAACCGGTTCGGCCGAACCTGTTTATCCCAAAAAAAAAAAAAAAAACTGAACCTGTTTTTACCAAAAAAAAAATAAAAATAAATTGAGGTTCATATTCAGCAAGCATTCAATTGAGATTACAATACAAATATAAATCCAACTGAGGTTCCAATACAAACATAAATCCATTACAAACAATCAAACATAATACTACACTTAAAACTTAATATTAGTTACTTCAGCTTCTATCAAAATCTCCAATAATGTGTCAACCAAGCCACCAATTTGCTCATGAAATGTCTGCATGGAATGAGAACAGAACCCATCAGTATCACCAATCAAGTGTAAATCTAAATCAGCACAACAAAACAAATACAATGACACAAACTTACTAAGATAAGAGACGACATACATCACAAAGGCACAAACGATGTTATTGGCTTGAAATTACTCATTGGGCCTTGTCTTCTAAATTGAACTCTACAAAAGTAAACAAACATAAGTAAAGTAACAATACATAAATAAGTTTAAGAAAATGACTTACCATTCTCAAACTTTTCAAGCTCTTCAAAATCCTCATCTGATAGGAAGGTGAATTGAGATCCTCTGATCCAATCTTGCGTACAAATAAGACTTTCAGCCATGTTAGGATCCAAACAACTTCGATACTCACTGAGAACTCTACCTCCAGTGCTGAAAACACTTTCAGAAGCCACCGTGGAAACTGGTATGGCCAACACATCCCTTGCAATAGAAGCAAGTATCGGAAGCCTATTTGCATTAACCTTCCACCAATTCAATAAATCTAGCTCACTTTCACGGTTATAAGGCTCTCGGTCTTCTCTCAAATACTTATCAAGTTCTGTTGCTGAATTTCGTTGCATGGTATTACCGGTTGCTCGCCAATATGCATTGGTATAGTCATCATCATCCTCATCCGCATCATCTAAACACATCGGTTGCATACTTGTTACACCATCTGTCATTGTCTTATACTGTTCAAAAACTGACTTTACAGACTCAATCAATCTTTGCTCCAACATCTCAGCATTGGTAGAGTCGAAGAACGATTGAAAATAGAAGTGTGCACCACTCATCTTTTGCCTAGGATCAAGAACTAAGGCAATCATCAACAACATATTCACCTTCTTGGGATCACCCCAATATTTCAGGAACTTCAATTTCATCCTCCCCGCCATATCTTTTATTCCATTGTTTCGATTTGTCAAATGTCTACTAATCGCCATCCCAATAGCAGACACTTCAACCATGTAAGTACTGGCAGTAACATATGACGCTCCAGAAATACGCAAAGTAGCATTATAAAATGCCTTTAGAAATGGCAAAATACTACGTGCATGATTCCAGAAATACTAATATGTTTTGAAGTAGATACTTACCCTCATGATACAAACACAGAAATGTTAATTTCATGACTAACCAGTTGATTCCACGAATTTCAGTTTAATAAAGCTTATAATATACCTAATTATCATATTTGAGCGAGTGGTAATCACTAGCCGGAACTAATAATCCAAATATCAGAGAATTTCCTCGTTAAGCAATCCTGGTCCTTCAGTTTCTAGTTCCTGGCACACGGTCATGACAATGGTATACAGTAGCAGTAAAGCATTTGCACTCTTGATACTTTAGATTCAACCCAGGCTAAATGACTAATTTTCTTTCACAGTGGCATATTCAATCCTACAATTAATTATTCTTAACTATCAGGATCTATCAGAACCTCTTATCAGTGAATTGCAACAACAAGCAAGATTTCCCCACGCCTTCAAAAACCGCACCTAATAACTTGCTCAAGATTAGGTTGAAGTATTTCATATTGCAGCTAATCAAAGAACGAAAGAAGAGTGAAGACAAACCTGGTCGACGGCCGAGGCGACGAGCGGCGACGAGAATTCCTGTTAGCGGTGACGAGAGGAGTAGCTCGTTTGTGCGGCGAAGAGAGGAGTGAAGACTGAAGACTCAGACTGAAGACTCAGCTCAATTAGGTCTTCTGGTTTGAAGTTACGAAAAAACGGTTTTGACTGGTCTGAAGTGGTCTGGTCTGGTTTAGTATTTAGTAGTATTTTAAGATTAAAACCGGTACAAAAATAGGTTCGGTTAACCGGTTTTGAACCGGTTTTCTGTACCTATTCTGAACCGTTCCAGATTTTTTACAAAAAACCGTTTATTTTGTGAACCGGTTCGACCGAACCGGTTCGGAACCGGTACGGTTCAGGTACGGTTCAGCCGAACCGGTTTTTTTTGCCCAGCCCTACCCCTTGGGAATGAAAATTGCATGTTTGATATTGACCTATTAAAATAGATTAACTTAATATTAAGAGTGGGAAAATGCATCAAAAAGTTTATTTGTTGTTAGAATGTGAAAAGAAGAATTGTTGTCAACAATCTACACATCATAATTCAACAATTTACACTATTTGTCAACAATTAGGTAGGATTTAGATTTGACAAATAAAGTCAAGTACAATATAAATAGGTGTATTATCAAATTCGACAATACCACTCAATACAATGTAATCCTTTCAGAAAATCTGTTCTTAGTTTTTGTCATTCTTATTCAATTAATCCTTTCAGAAATTCTAACATGGTATTAGAGCAGTGTTCTTAATTCTGGAAATCAGAAAAAAAAAAATCATTGTTCCATACATCTCTCAACTAAATCATCCCAAAACCCAACTGATCTGAACCAAACCCTTACCTGACAACCTTCGTCCAAAAGTGTAATCCCTTGGATCCGTATGCCGAATAAGAACAAGCAATGACGACCACAAGCGAGGAGACCGAAACACATAAGACAGAGGAAGGGCAGCTGTAGCCGTATGCAACATCGACGCCACCACCAACAACCACAATCGGACCGGGGAGGTCGAGCCGAACCAAAATCGTCCGACTTCCAAGAGATGAAGCGGAGAGGGAGACGGAGTGAAGAATGAATGAGGCATCGAGGGAGGATCATGGGAACAACCGAAGACAAATGGATGATGGAGTTGCAACGGTCGAAGAGAAGAAAAATAAAAATGAAAAAGCAAAAGGAGAAATGATGATGTCAGCATCAATGATGATATTGATAGGACCACCTTTCTTAAAGGTGAATGATGATGTGGGTAGGACCACTTTTGTCATTTTTTTTAAAACAAAAAGCAAAAAAACGGGAAAAAATTCCAACGAAAAAAAAAACACGGCACTCCTTGAGGACTGAATGTTGTGCAAGTTGAGCATTGAAAATCCCACCGCTCAACTTGAGGAGGAGTGACAACAATCAATTTAGAGCAGCCCTAGCTCCGATAGGGTACAACAACAATCAATTTAAAGCAGCCCTAGCTCCGATAGGGTACAACAACAAATCAGAGCAGCCCTAGCTCCAATAGGGTCAAACAAACTCAGAGTAGCCCAAGCTCCTATAGGGTCAAACAAATGCAGAGCAACCCTAGCTCCAATAGGGTCAAACCAAACCATAACCCATTAGAACCAAATAAACATACCAAGGAGCAGTGCTTCAACCTAGTCGACTTTCCCAAGTGGTGGAATGACAGTCACAAGAAGGGAGACTGAACCACAGACGGAAGAGGAAGAGCAACCCAACCGTGAGCACCCAAGAGATCAACAACACCAGCGATGGAAGCAACATAGAAGCCGAAGAAGAAGGAGCGTTCGGTGAAACAGCCTTCGACACGACAGTCGTGGGTAACGTCACTACCACCACTTCTCCATGGAATGACCTAGAGATCTTCCATTGACGACACCCACAAAAGACCGAAGAACATACCATGGACCGAAGGAGATTTTACAATTCTCCAGGGAACGAATGAAGTTGACGAGAGAGTTGCGGGGGAGAAGAAAGCAGTGGTCGAAGAAATGAAGAAAAAGAAAAGCAAAAATAAAAAATAAAAAGAAATAATATAAAAAAAAAAAGCAAAAGCAAAATAAGTAATAATGATGTCTGACGATGATGATATCAGTAGTAATGATGTCGGTAGGTCCATCTTTATTAAAGGTGTCGGCAAATTAATCAAAACAATACGAAAAAAGGTGAGGATAGTTGATCTTACCGAAATCGACACTCCTCCTTGAGGGGAAGTGTCAACAAAATCAGAGCAACATGTTCAGCGGACGCAAAAGTGGACCCGAGCAAAAGTGGATTGTGTTTGGGCTCTATGGAGATGATGTCTAGCCCAAAATATACCAGGCCCGATCTGTCACCAGTAGTCAAAAATAATCTAATTGGATTTTTTTTACTGTTAACAAAAAAAAGAATTGACACTCCTTAAGCACTGAATACTGTGCAAGTTGAGCATTGAAAACCCCACCACTCAACTTGAGGGGGAGTGTCGAAGAGCGGATGAGAACTTGGTAGTAGAGGAACCGCAAAAGTTCCTCCGTCACCTCCACATCAAAAACAGAGCAGCTCTAACTCTGATAGAGTCCAAACAGAGCAACCCTAGCTCCGATAGGGTCCAAACAGAGAAACTCTAGCTCTGATAGGGTGGTACCAATTCAAACAAGTACCAATTCAGACAAATGTTATCCGCGACATGTATATGGCGGAAACAAATAAAGAAGAAAAGCAGGCATCATGCCTGTAGAAGATCTATACACCACAAACTGGGCTAAGTCAAGGCTCATTGTGTACCAACACTATTCAGAGAAAATAGCTCGAATAACAGCAAAATGAGAGCAAGTCGCATCAGACCCGAGTCCTTCCAAAGGCTCATACAAGAAGAGATGCATCAAGTCCACATAGGAGTCATGATGAGATGAGAGGCTCCACCAACCTAAGGTCTACCGGCTAGAGAATCCCTATCAAGGGTCCCAACCAAGCAAAAAAGAGCCTATGAAAGGCTCACCTACATAAAGATCAAGTATGTGCTTCAGTATGTGAACACGTATAGAGACCTGTCTGATAGGGCAAGAAGGCTATTCATCAACCCGGAGTTGTCAGAGAAGTCTGTCAAGAAACTTCCACCAATCTGCGGAAAGTCAGGGAAGATATTTGACATAGTACTGTGCAAGTTGAGCATTGAAGACCCCACTGCTCAACTTGAGGAAGAATGTCAGAATGTGAAAAGAAGAACAAGACTATTGACAAATTGTTGTCAACAATCTACACATCAGAATTCAACAATTTACACTATTTGTCAACAATTAGGTAGGATTTAGATTTGACAAATAAGGTCAAGTGGCAGTATAAATAAGTGTATTATCAGATTCGACAATACAATTGAATACAATGTAGTTCTTTCAAAAAATCCGTTCTTTGTTTTTGTCATTGTTATTCAAATAATCCTTTCAGAAATTCTAACATTTGTCACAATTGTAATTCTAGCAAAATTAATATATACGATAGATACATATAGATTACAACTGAATTAGTATAAAAAAAATATCAAACTATTATTAATCTAAAGTAACGTCATTGTGATAATTATTATAATCTTAATTTAATAAGCATTAATAATATACCACATTACTATTTGTCATTACATAAAATAAGCATAACATGAAATATATTTGATGGAAAAAGTAATTATGAAGTTAATTGTTCATTTAAAATTAGGTATTTAGATTAAAATAATAATAATCAAAGTATTGTCTCACAGTTAATTTAATAGACAAATATCATAATAAAATTATGTATATATTAATGATAAAAGTACACATGTATAAAAACTATAATAACACTAAATACTAATTATTATTATTATTATATAAAGATGCATTAATAATGTTGTGCTTATATATATATAAATATATATATATTATTGATCAATTATTAGTATTTTTAATATACATTTTAGTGCTGCTAAATGTTAGATTTTTTAAATTCCTTAAAAAGTATATATTTTAAGAAATATTTTAATAATGGAAAAAACAAAAAATGAATAAATAATATACTTGAAATTTTATTATATTGTGATAAATTTAAAAATAATTTAACTCTTTTTCAAATATATATTTATATAATTTGTAGTATTTTTTGTTTGATTTTTAATAATATATGATAATTTACGTAAATGTTTTTTTAATAAACTTTGTTCAAAATATTAGACTTATTAATAGAGTGTTTTAACAAATATAAAATGAAAAAACTAGATAACTAAGTTTGTGGAAAAAAAAACATAATAATAATTATTTTCTTGAAAGAGAAATAAGTGATAAATTAAGATAAAACAAAATAATTTTTATGATTGAATGTGGAGTTTTGGAGCTATTTAAACTTGTCCACCTAACCAAAAATGTAACTTCACACAAGTATTTGTAACATATGGTAGTGTGTTGGACCAATCAAATTTAAGAAAAAAATCTCGCTTTGCTTACTTGTCAATATATTGTCTCTTAGCCAAATTAATATAGATATAGATATAGATATAGATTCTATGTTTCTTTTGGTCTCTTGTGTTTTAGATCATGCTGACCTTGGCCATCCACCGTATCGATCACGAGTCACCAAATAGTCCAACCTAACCTACTGACGATACAACTGAAGGAATGAGATTAACTAATGAACAGAGCACGATAATTAAGGGAATAATATAATTATATATAGTCTCTTCACTATTTTCTATTTTTTTTTTTTAAAAAACAACTTTGAAGAAAGAACTGCGGTAGGTAATAGTTCCATGTAAAATTTGGCATTCGTGAAGCAAATAGAATAGCAGACACTCTCGCTAAGAAAACTGTTAAAATCTTTTTGTTTGATGAACTTGAAAAAACTCTTGTAGAATTGTTCCCAATATTACTATTTAGTTTTTTAATATGTTTAGCTTAATTTTCTATATATAAAAAAGTAACTCTATGTGCCCGGCTAAATAAGTTCTACAGCAAGCGAGGAGTTGCATGTTTATACAGAGCAAATCATGAACTCTTGAAGAATATTCCGTTATTTGCCATCTTCCCACAAAAGAGAAGATTCCGTTATTTGTTGTCCCCCTCCCGCCCAAAAAAGAGAAGATTCCGTTATTTAGTACTGCAACGTACGGTGTACAACAAAGAGTGCACCCGACGAGGGAAGGGGAAAGAGAATAGTGGGTCCAGCACATTCTCAACATTCAAAAAACATCTCAAGTCGGTGTAGCCAAAGAGTTTGTCTATATAAGTAATCTTCCTGTCTGATTATAGTTAAGCGAAAAAATCATACACACAAAAGAAAAGAGAAGCTGCTTTCTTTCTTATATTTCTCCAATTTCACAGAAGAGGGAGTACTTGTATATGGCAGCTGCTGTACTTCATTCTTTGAGGGGAAGGACTGCTACTACTCCAGGGATTATCACTCAGATCTGGACAGCAGCAGCTCACTGGTCTGAGAATCCGATCCACTCTTCTTCTTCGAATCTCTTGGCAGCTACTTTCAGGTGATTACTCTAATTTCTCAATCTAATTACTACAATATCACCAATATAATTGCACAAAACTCTAGTTACATAAGATGTATTGTTATGATGATGGTAATTGATACTCGTCACTTTTTTTTTTAACTTATGTTAAATATTTTTTATATTTATAAAATTAATCGATTCGAGACACCCTGCTAGGGTCCGAACCCAGCTCACATTTTACATATTTTGTCAATGGAAAGAGACTGGATGAATGGATTTACACACAAATTCGTGATTCGTCCATCTATTTCATGAAATTAAATTGATTTTGTATTGTGGATGAGATTGTGTATGGGTCCATGCTTCGTCACCAATATATATCTGTTCAAAGAAAAAACGTTTAAAATGCGGAATCATCCAATTACCTTTCTTATATATATATATATATGAGTAATTAGGTTGGGTTTTGTTAGTTTATGAGTCAGTTGTAGCCTACCTATCCACCGTCCTCCTTTACAATATATGCGTGATGATGATGACAGTTTGGTATGATATGTCTTGTATAATCCAGTAGAGTTTGGTATACATCATCCGCGTCAGCTTACGAGAAGAACCTAGAGGACCAAGTGGCGGTTTCAGATGGAGTGAGAGAGCCGTTGCAGCCTGCAGATGATAAATACTGGGAACCTCACCCATACACGGGTGTTTTTGGTCCTGCTGCTGCAGCAGATGCACAACGGATGCCATATAATAACAACCAACTCAATGATACAGCAACACATCAGTCGGCGGGGGAGGAAAAAGCCTGGTTCCGTCACACCGGTCTGGAAGATCTGGAGAAGCCATCCGCACACCATTGACCTATATATATATATATATATTTATAAATAACACAGCTAGCTAGCTAGCTATAGCTACCTAGCTAGCTATAGCTACCTAGCTAGCTATAGCTACCTAGTCTTTCTTGGCTTTCCACAATAGATAAGTATTTTTATAGTCAAAGTCAGGAACTGCTGCCCTAAATAAACAGTAGCTCATCTTGGAGGTGGTTTCCCAAGTTGAGGTTGGATAAGTTATGATTTGTACGTAGGTGTGTATGCAGCAGGTTTTGTGCTACCTTGGTATTGTACTGTCTCGTAGGTCTGAGTGGATTATATATATGAATATGGATGCATTATCAATGTTACTATCCGAGATCGTCAAGAAGCTTTAATCTTTACAAGAAACCGTGATGAGTGAGCAGCAACGGTTATGTGTTCCATATGTAAAATTCAACAGATGGGCTGTGCACTTTAACATTTATAAGACAAACTCATGCTCTCAGTATTCTATCTGACGTGTTTATCAAGGAGAAGGAACACACAGATTAGCCTGATACCCAATCAAGCCATGTTAGCAGTGTAAAAACAATCACATTTACAAACTCTGTTCCTATCCATCCTTCAATAGGATGCCAATAGAGCACATAAATAATCTCAGCAGTTGGCCATGCTCAATACTACTCTGGAGGAGACGGAGACGGTTTCACTACCACCAACTGCTCCACATCTTCAACTAGCGGGCTTAATTCCTATATTTTAATGACACTAGAAATGCTTTCTATGATCCGGCTCAGGACTTTCGACAATGCAATAAAACCTTCAGGCCAGGCCACCCACGAATATGAGGGAATGCACGCCTCCACTGAGTATTCAAATAATTGTCTCCTACGGGGGTATCATCAGTCATTCTCCTACGGGGTGGGTTATAACGAGTCATTGTGGATGAAGATGCTTAATTAATAAATGCACCGTTTAGAGAGACATACACCAGAGGTTGTTCTATCCACAATACACAACTCTATACGGGTGATCCATGAACCTGATTGATGCAAGAGGAGACGCCTTTTGTGCGTCGGCCTGTAAGGAGCAATTGGATATCGACGTGACAAGTAACATTTCAGACTATGGAGGCTCAAGCATGAAGAGAGACTCTACCGACTTCAACGTCGTCAGCCCACTTAGTAGATACAATTTTAAGAAAATTCTATAATAATCATCCTCTTTCTACGATAACATCAATCCGATACAACTTATTTTTATAAAACCCAAATTGGGCATTATCTAATATAGCCCTTCCATAACAAACTGATAACAAACATTAAACCAACTTCAAGTCTATGTTCAAAGTCGTGAGGGTACACGCGACTCTACCCATAGAACTCTAGGTCATACAAGATTTTGAATTAAGATCACGTCTTGGGTCCTTACCTATGGTCATATTGGGTACGAACAGTATGGAACGTGTGTTACAATATATCTCCTTTCCCACAAAACATATGTCTAAATATTGAACGAATATCCATAAGGAACACAAAATACCTAAATTAAGAGTCCACTTAATCCTATTTGACCCTTAGGTGGATCAACATACCATAATATGTCTAGTGCAAGTGCAAAACAACCATGTCATAGTGCAAAAATAGTTAGTTATGAAGAGTTAGCCCTTGTGGTCATCCTTACATATTTCTAGAACCTGAAACCATCACTAAACTCACATAGCCACACTAAACTCACATAGCCACAAAGGTATAGAAATCATCACTCATGTAAGAGAGTTATCAAAGAATCCACTTTTATATATTTTAACTGACAATCACAAAAAAAACATACAAAATATTCAAACTGCAAAAACATGCATACTTAAACATAACTCTAATTAAGAAACATTGTTCAGGAAAATAGAATCAGTGAAGTACGTCAACTAAGTCTACAAAGTCTTACAGACTTTACATGCCCCACAAAGACTCCATTTCAAAGGTTTGGTTATAAGGTTCACAACCATCTCATCCATAGGCAAGTACTCCAAATTTATCACTTTGTGTGTGACCACGTCTATAACATAGTTGTACTTGATATCTATGTGTTTTAATTTATTATGGTACTTGGGGTCTTTTGTCGCAAAGATCACAGTCTGATTATTAGAGTAGACCAGTATTAGTTCAATTGGACTCCTACAACTCAACAGTCGATCTAGGTGCCTCGCCAATCACAGAACCTCCTGAATAGCCGACATAAGGGCAAAATTCAGATTCTATGGTGGACAGTGCGGTGCACGACTGCTTCTTTCTCATCCACGATATGGATCCATTCAAGAACAAGAAGACAAAGCCCAATGTGGATTTTCTCTCATCTAAGTCACCACTATAGTCCACACATTTGTACCCAATCATTCAGATATCCTCAGTAGTACAAGAAGTTAACGGTGCCCTTAAGATATCACATGATATCCTCTTTATTGTCTGCATTGCTTCAATCTACGGTACCAACATACCGTGTCAACCATATGGCAGATGTCTGATCGAATGCAGACCATTGTGTATATCTAGCTTCTAATTGCGCTCAGATACATAACTTATCTCATCCCATCCTTTTATTTTGAAGTATTAGGACACTTATCCATATTTAAGGGAAGACCAACGATGATTGGAGCTTCTACTAGTTTGTAACTACTCATGTTGAACTTTCCTAACACTTCGTTTATGTAGCTCTCCTGTGAAAGCGACAATTTGCTTGCTACGATAATCTCTTGAGATCAGAATCCCAAGGATGTATGACGCCTCACTAATATTTTGCATCTCAAAGAGAGACGAGAATCAGGCATTTGCCCGCATGAGGAACTCGAAACTGTTTTCAGCTATGAGTATGTCATCTACGCATAAAGTTATAAACACGAAGTCCAGTCCATACATTTTGGTGTATACGCAGTAGTCCACATCCAACATGAGGAATCCATTCTCCACAACCAAATCATGAAAATATACTGTACCACTGCTTAGTAGAATATTTTAGATCATAGATCTCTTTATGTAGCTTACAACACTAATGGCATGTTCTTTTCGCAGAATAAGAATGGAATAGGTGTTACGGATTTCGTAAGAAGTTGTTCTTTTCGCGGAATTGATAAATTCCAGCTTACAGAATCTTAGCCCTCTAGTGTTAAACATTCCATGGTAAAATGTCAGAGTTCCTAAGCCTTGCGCGCTAGGAATCTGGAACAGGTATAGAAAAGAGTTTTCTACCCTCAACAATTGTTCATATTGTCTGAAACTACCCTCAGTTGCTCTTCATCTCGACTGAAGTTCCCCTGCTCCTTCATTCTTCTTCTCCAGCCCACAACCAATCCTTTCCACCGTGATTTTCTTCGACTTCCCAACCAATCCTTTCCAGGTACGCCTCCTTCACCGATTCTGGGTTCTCCTTCTCCGAATCAATTTTGGGTTATCACGGACCTAGAAATCGTTTATTCTGGGTTCGTGACTAACCCAAAATCGTAATTGTGTGTTCATCACGAACCCAGAAATCGTGTTTCAAGGTTTGTGATGAACCCATAATCACGAACGCAGAGTCACGAATCAGTTATGATTGTTCAAATTATAGTTATGGTTCTTCGTTCTTCGTATTTTTGCAGATTATGCCAAATCAGAATGTTCATGATGTTCTTTTGCCAAATCATGTTTGTTCATGCTGTTGTTCGTTTTTTGCAGATTATGCCAAATCAGATGTAATTGTATAAGCAATCTGACTGCCTCAAAATTTATAATTCTTGTGTAAACAAATGGAACTTACACTACTTGTTCGGTACATTGTTGCGAAATAGATATTTACATAAGTATCTTGAAGATTGAAAATTGCCACTGGTTGTTAGGTGATTAACAGTTCTAGAGTCACTTGCACAGCTATATATTTTCTTTCCTCTGCCTTTGTTGCAATAATTGCTCATTTTCTTATAACTGAGCATCGAAATGACTTGCCTTTTGAATTTCAAGATGACTAACTTGTTCATATAGTTCGTATGTATTTCCCCATGTTAGTTATAGGTACATTATTCTGGAAAAATGGCATGCCCAATGTCAAATGGAAGTGTGAGACACCTTTATTGTAGTAGTAGTCAACTAAGAACCTAAATGGAAGTCTCACCATTTTATAAGAGAGTTGTGATATGATTTTATTTGAAACATACAAAGACTCATGTAATGAACCAAACAGAGTTCAAGGACTAGATCGAGTGACTGTTTGCTCATCCTATGCTTCTGGTGTTATTTCTGCAGCCATTGGAGACGATGGCTCTTTGTGGGTCTGGGGAAAGTCTAAACGTGGGCATCTTGGGCTGGGGAAGAACGTTACTACAAGATAGTTCAATTCAATATTTTTAAGAGCTTCCTTAATTTATGCACTTGATCCTTATCCTCCTCAAGTTTTCACAATCGATACTTCTGTAACAAGTTTCATTTGGCTGGGGGCACGCTCTTGCCAGGACTGAGGATGGAAAAGTGTATGGAGGGGTTATTCACCTGACGTGGTCAACACATACATCCATATTTTGTAGAATATACGTGTAATCACTAACGATGTTTTATATCATGTATGTGTGGTTATTTATGCTAAGTTTATAGCAAATGACTAACACTTTGTTGGACCTTGTATTGTCGTGTACTAATAAAATGTTATATTGCGGATAATGTAATTAACGATATTTCTGATAAATAACCAATCAATTGATCGTGAAAAAAATATTATTCTGCATTATAATCTACATTAATTAAAAAAATAAAAAAATTGGCTTTTCAAATAAATTAAATAGTTAAAAAATTGTTTTTTTAAATTATTAATTATTTATATTAAATTTTTAATTATTCTTAATTTTTAAAAATAAATAATACAAATTGAATGTATTATATACTAAACATATACAAGGAGGGGAAAATATGTTATTTTACCACATTTAATTTATTTTCTATATGCAATTCTACCAAAGAAACAACAAAATTTGTTATTTCATTTCATTCCACCAAAGAAACAACTTAATATTCTTAGTTTATATTCCTTATTCCTTATTCCTATTCCTATTCCCTTTTTCGTATTCCTTATTCTGAATTCCGTGAAGAAATGCCCCGTAAGTATTGATGGTCCTTCTGCATAAAGCTTTCATGTTGATTCATATAAATATCTTCTTCTCGATCACCAGTGAGGAAGACGGTCATAACGTCCATCTGGTGCAGTTTTAGGTCTAGACTCACTACAATAGCCATAATCAAACGAATTATGGTAATTCATACAGTCATTGAGATGTCTCTTTACAGCCCTCCCCATCCTTATGTGTATAACTCTTCACGAACAATCGAGTCTTATACTGCTCAATGGTGCCATCAACCTTGAGTTTCGTCTTAAGAACCCATTTGGCTCCTATAGCTCTACATCCTCTTGGTAGATCGTCCAGTGTCCAAACATCAACCTCATCTCGTTCTCCATTGCTATCATCCATTGCTCCTGGAGAGTGCTTCAAGAGCTTGTTTGACTTTTTTCGGCTCAACCATTCGTCAAATAGTAAGGTGCTCAGTTCACCATCAACATCAATCGCATATCATCGGGAGGGAAATTTTTGTCTTAGTCCACGACCTAACAACACACTCCCAATAGGAAAAATATCGTTCATCTTACTCCCACTTGGAATTGGACCATATTCACTCTCATTGGGATCGAGATCCACACTACTCCTAATAATAACAAGATCTTCAGGAGCGGAATCTGGTACATTCACTTCAATAGGGTGAATCTGATGAATTATGAACTAATTTATCATTTGTGTTATCATCTTTCCCACTTGAATGAACAAGTGAGGACTCAACTTGATATTGCAAATCATATAGAGATCGGTTGCAACCAATCTTAATCTTCTTCGGAAATTTGGTATCTAAGAATGTTACGTCTTGTGATTCGAATTCGTCTACTCATTGTCCTACTGCTATAAATGCATACTCCTTGGAGGTTTCAGAGTAACCAATAAAGATTTGCTTCTTCCCTATAGGCCCAATCTTCCCAAACTTATAAGAGGGATCATGAGTGTAAGAGTCACCCCCCCTCCAACGGTGCATATGGCTAAGGTCTGAACTTCTCTCAGTCCAAAACTCATATGAAGTGGGACTGTCTTTGTTGAAACTTGGTTCAATATGTATGAAGCAACTTTCAAAGTGTCTCCCCCAAAAGAAAATTGACAACTGAGTCTGGGTCATTATCGGTTGACCCATCTCAAGGAGCGTTCCATTACGCTTCTCTACAACACCATATTACTGAGGGGTATAAAGAATAGTAAGTTGATGAATGATCTATTTCTCCTTATATAAATTCTTAACTCTGCTGAATTGTACTATATTCCACGATCAGACAGGAGGGTCTTAACCCTTCAGTATAAATGGTTTTCTCAACAAAATTCAAGAAAGATCGAAAGCAACTTATTGCCTCTGATTATGAGAGATCAAGTAGACAAATCCATATTAGGTGTAATCATCTATATATGTGAAGAAATAGCACACTCTGTGTTGAGACCTAACACTAAAAGGGCCATAAACGTCAGGATAAACTAATTGCAAGAACATTTCATCTCTCGGTGCCTTACCAAAAGTCTTTCAACTTCAACTTCACCTAGTTCTAATCTCTCGGTGCCTTACCAAAAGTCTTTCAACTTAAACATAAAGAATGAATACACAACTCACAAGTTCTAATCCCTTCAACTTCAACATGAGGATTATTGCCTACGTAAATTCACCTAGTTTATTGCAGGATTCTTCAGTACTCAACGAAAGTGTCTCGATCTATGACTATATAGTGTGTCGATCCTAAATCTAAAATTCAGATAGGACATTACTCAACATGATTGTACTAGAAACACAAATTTCACTAAGATAACCAACAAGATGTACATGATGCACTGATCCAGGGTGAGCATTCGCAAAGTGTCCCTCCTACCCATATTTAAAGTATTTCCTGGAGTTAGATTTCTTGGCCTTGCACGTGGATGTTTCAACGTTTCTTATTTAAAAGGATTCGTAGGCTTCACTTCAATTTTCGCATTTGATGCATCTGCACCACCGCGTCACATACCACTCCTTTGCCCTCAACAACTCTTCTTAGGTCCAAAGTGATGCGCCCTATTAGGTCTCTATGAGTGTCATTAATAAATCGCCTAGTTCAACCACTAGAGTTGGTTTTCCATACTTAATCATTGCCCCAATTACTTGATCTAACGCCCAATCCATCAACATGGCTAACGAAGAGTCCAAAATGGAGTTGCAGGTGCATGAAGGTCCACTAGTTGCTCAAATCAACTAACATTGAATGTTAACCCACCCAACCATAAACCAACCTTGAGATTTGAGTTTTGTATTCATTCTTTATGTTTTTCTAATTCCCAAAAACATGAATAATGGCTTCTCAACATCCAGGGGATAGCTAATTAATGTTCGGGTTCTTTTATCTTGTAAAGAGTGCACTATATAAGCTCTACTAGTGTTCTTTAAAGGACAATATATTATGACCGAATTTTTCTTTGAGCATATCCTTTTCTTATCTAAATATTCCCTTTGTTTAGTGGTGAAAACCCTCAGATTCTTATCAATTATCCCTGAGTGTGGCAAATCAAACCCGATCATCTTTGCTTGTGGCGAGTTATCTTATCAAGTATTGTTGAACGGTTCTACCATCCACCCTTTTCATCTTATTCGTTTCTATCATTTTTAACAACCAACTTTATGTTCCAAGGCACATCACTTGGTATTAGAGTGAAGGTTATAATCCTCCACTTTTGTAGAGACCGAGCGAAACACGTGTGGAAGTGTAAAACAAGTGTTTGAGAGGATTTGCAACTATTTCATCAGAATGGTCGAGGAGAATACTGATGCTTTCGCAAGGGGCCTCATAGTAAATCAAGCTCATTTTCTTTATCTCCAACGAGGTCAAAATGAGTTAATTGATTGATTGGATCGAGTGATCCGTTCTCTTGAAGAGTTGACCCCCCTGTAATCCCAAAAGAACAATGATGTAACAGATGAGAATGAGGTGCCTCACGAAGAAGAACTATCGGTACGACAACATGAATTTCAAAATAAAAAATCTCGAGTTTCGAGGTACTAGTTCTCCAGAAGAGTACCTTGAGTGGGTTATGTGTGTGGAGAAATTATTCGAGTACTTTGAATACTCAGACACCCAAAAATGTATACTTGTCGCCCTTGAATTCACACAAACTATGCAAATTTGTGGTGGGAAAAATTGAAATCACTATAAGTTCAAAATCGGTGTTCGCAAACTAGCTTCCTCACGAACTATAAGTTCAAAATTGGTGTTCATAAACTAGCATCCTCACGAACTATAAGTTCAAAATCGGTGTTCGCAAGTTCTGCTAATCAAAGGTGAACTACTCGAAGGGATGAGACCTATAAAGAAATTGGAGTTTTTTGCAAGCCACATGTTGAATCATCCAAAGGAAAAGATAAGGTGTTGGACCAAAAAATTCAACCGACGCTGAGACATTAAATGTCTTGGTTTCAAACATATTGCCTCAAATTATCCCAATAAGTGAGTTATGATTGTACGAGACACGCGAGAAGTCAAAAGTGAAGATAAGGATATGATCACTATGGTTGTTAAAGTTACTGACAAGGAGATTATTAAACAATCCGATGAAGGGGATTTGCTCATGATCGACGATTTCTCATTTCTGAAGTCAAGGAAGACGATGAACAACAGGAGAATCTCTTCCATACTAGGTGCACTTTTTGAAACAAGGTGCCTAGAGTTATCTTTGACAATGAGAGGCAATCCAATGTTGCTTCAGCCACAATGTTTGAGAAGCTTAACTTGTCTACCACAAAGCACCCATGACTCTATACATTGAGATGGCTCAACGATCAAGGAGAGGTACGAGTTACTCAACAAGTTCGGGTCCCATTTTTGATTGGAAAGTCGCATAAGGACGAAATTATTTGCGATGTTGTCCCCATGAGCGTCTATCACCTTCATTTGGAAAGATCATGGCAATACGACAAGAAAACCATGATGGGTTAAAGAACATTTACTCGTTTTCTATGAACGAGACAAAATTGTGCTAGCACCACTCAACCCACAACAGGTGCGCTAGGATGGATCTAGAAATACTAGTGACCTGAAGAAAGAGAGTTTGTTGATGACTACTAAGGAAATAGAAATAAATTTGATTAATTCCAATTTGGTCCTTATTGTGCTAACAAAATAAGCAACAAATGAGGTAGAACATCCCCTTCCCCCAAATATCATGGCACTAATTGAAGTGTTCGTCAATTTCATTCATGGAGCCTCATTGCCAAATCAACATGCATATAGGTGTAATCTTGATGATGTCAAGGAGTTGCAACGACAGTTGAATGAATTACTGCAAAGAGGTTAATGTTAAAGAGCCCATGTTCCGTTCCAGCTCTTTTAGTACCAAACAAGGATGAATCCATGAGAATGTATCTTGATAGTCGTGCAATCAACAGAATAACGTTGAAATACCATTACCTCATTCCTCGACTCGATGAGCTACATGGTCCCAAGGTGTTTTCGATGATCGATTTTAAGAATGGATATCATCAAATCCGCATGAAAGAAGGAGATGAGTGGAAGATAGACTTCCAAACAAAGCATGTCCTCTATGAGTGGATGGTTTTGTCCCTTAAGATTTTCAAATGCTCCTAGAACTTTCATGAGATTGATGAACCATGTCATACGTAAGTTCAATGGTCATTATGGTGTTTATTTTGACAAAGTTTTGATATATAGTTAGAAATTTGAATCTTGAGGAGCATGTTAGGCACCTTTGACAAATGTTTGAAGCTCTAAGCTAGAAGAAGTTGTTTGGCAATCTTAAAAAATGTCAATTTTGCATGGATAAACTTTTTTTACTTGTATATGTTGTCTCCCAACATTGTATCCAAATTGGTGAAGAAAAAATCAATGTTATAAGAGAGTGGTGGACCCCTAAAACCATCTCTAAGGTGCGGAAGTTCCATGCATTGACATATTTTTATCGGAGGTTTGAGAAAAACTTCAGTACTATTCTTTCTCCTTTAATTGAGTGTGTCGGGCGTCGGATTCGAATTTCCCCGACCTTTTTGAAAAATGGATTTTATTTTATTTTTTTCTAAAAAAATGTTGGGTCTTGCCAAGCGATGCATCCGGTCGAGCAGGGTTATCAACCAGACCGAAAAATGAAAGACTCGCCACCGATTAATTAAAGGCTAATTAGAATCCTAAAGTTTGCATAGGGTACATGGTGTTAACGTCATAGGGCTTGGAAAGTTCTACGTCCATAGAATTGAGTTCAGGGGTTTTATTACGTCTTAAGAGCTCGCGAGCTCATAATCTGTCATTTCGGTACTTTAGTTTGCTTTTACCGATTTATCCGATTTAATTTACCCGATTTAATTTACCCGTTTTGATCATGCTTGACCAAAAAGATTACTTGCACATTCTTTAATTAATAATATACCAGCATTTTTATTTTTTTTCGAGTTAATTTAAAAATAAATAAACAAGATGAGAATAAAGTTAATCGTGCTTGAAAATAATGTGGTTTTATTTTGGGTCATTTTAAAAGTGTCAACCGTACATAAATGATTATGAAGATATTAAGCACGTTGGAACAATTTGTAACACTTTGAGAAATCATGGAATGTCCCAAAAAGTTTAGGGACCAAAACACAATTATTTAAAAATTTGTGCTGTGTTGAAAAGATTCTTTTTAAAAATTGCATAAATGACCCAAAACGTTTCTGGTTTGGTTTATAACACTCGATAAAGTCCCAGAATGACCCGAGAGTCCAATGACCGAATTGTAATCTTCATCAAAATTTAGGAATGATCTAAGTAAGTTTTGAAAATATTTTTTATCACATATGCATATACATATAGTATCACCTATATATAATATATATATATATATATATTATACATATAGATATAATATCACATAAAACTTCAATTTCATTCACATTAGAAAATACAAATACAATATTTAATATGAGGGAGAGATACCGAAATCATTCGGAGTTTAAAATACCAAACGAGAAACTGAGACCGATAATCACCGATATTTTTCACTCAATCTTACTCTTGTTTTGTTTCTATTTTTTTCTCTTTGTTTTCTCTATTCCTCATCCAAGACTTCGACTTCCTCTCCTCACCCGAAGCCTTCG
Source organism: Chamaenerion angustifolium (assembly GCA_946814005.1). Taxonomy (NCBI): domain Eukaryota; kingdom Viridiplantae; phylum Streptophyta; class Magnoliopsida; order Myrtales; family Onagraceae; genus Chamaenerion; species Chamaenerion angustifolium. The sequence continues at coordinate 23,907,986 of OX328272.1, forward strand.
GCTTCGTCCCTCTTAGGTCTCCCTTCAACTCTTGACCCTCCATTTGCTTTTACTTATTACTCTATTTGCTTTTACTTCTTTATTGCATTTGGGAAATTAAATAAGAGGGATGGCATAAGGAGATGACAGACAAGGTAAGTGGAGGAGGCGTGGGGAGCATGGTGTAGTAGACCAAAGCTTTTATTTTATTTTTTAAATTATATATATATATATTATATGATGGCCTAAATATATATATAATTGTTTTTATTTGTTTCCCGATTTTTCTCGGTTCGGTTCCTTCCACACGATATTTTGACATCGAGCCAAAATCAGGTGTTTACAGTTGCCCCTCTTTGAACACGCGCTCATGAAAGTGATCTTATGAGTGTGTGTTAAAAAACAAGCAATTGATTTCGGCTCCTCTTAAATCATTATTTACTTAGTAAACAAACATTATCGTACAACTTCCGTAAGTTTGACATACACAAGTCCCGATTGTTGACGATGATTTGAGGAGACTGAGCGCCTAAACGTTCATTAGCTTGTCTACAAATCGTGGTTGTCGAGGATTTTGTTTTTTCCAAAAGCATCGTTGAGGATCACTTGCGGGGGTTGAGCACCTCAGCGCCCGGTTCGTCGTATTGTGACCCCCAGAAGCTGGATAATTACAGGTCCTGGTCGTCGAGGATGACTTGCGAAGGTTGAGCACCTAAAGACTTCGCTCGTCGTCCTGTGACTCCCAGAAGCTGGATAACTACAAGTCCTGGTCAACGAGAATGACTTGCATAACAAGAACACCTAAAGGCTCCGCTCGTCGGCTTGTGACTCCCAGAAGTTGGATAACTACATGTCCTGGATGTCACGAATGACTTGTTGGGGATGATTTGCAGAGGATGAATACCTAAAGGCTATGTTCGTCGTCTTGTGATTTCCCGAAACAGGATAACTACAGGTCCTGGTCGTCGAGGATAACTTGCGGATGCTGAAAACCTAAAGGCTCCACTCGTCGGCTTGTGACTCCTTGAAGATGGATAACTACAAGCCCTGATCATTGAGAATGACTTGTTTGGGATGAATTGCGGATGTTGAACACCTAAAGGCTCCGTTCGTCAGCTTGTGACTCCCAGAACCTGGATAACTACAGGTCCTGGTCGTCGAGGATGACTTTCAGAGGTTGAGGACCTAACGGCTCTGCTGGTCGGCTTCTGACTCCCAAAAGCTGGATAACTACAGGCTTTGGTCGACGAGGATGAATTGCGAAGACTGAACACCTAAAAGTTCCGCTCGTTGGCTTGTGACTCCCAGAAGCTGGATAACTACAAGCCTTGGTCGTCGAAGATGAATTGCAAAGACTGAACACCTAAAGGTTCCGCTCGTTGGCTTGTGACTCCCATAAGCCGGATTACTACAGGTTCGGGTCATCAAGGATGCCTTTCGGAGGCCGAGCACCTAAACTATCCCGCTCGTCGACTTTTGACTCCCAGAAGCTGGATAACTATAGGTCCTGGTTGTCGAGAATGATTTGCGGAAACTGAACACCTAAAGGCTCCGCTCTTCAACTTGTGACTCCCGAAAACTAGAAAACTATAGGTCATGGTCGTCGAGGATGACTTGCGGAGTCTGAAAACTTAAAGGCTCCACTCGTCGGCTTGTGACACCCAGAAGCTGGATAACTATCGGTCCTAGTCATTGAGAATGACTTGTAGGGGATGACTTACGGGCTGAACACCTAGAGGCTTCGCTCATCGGCTTGTGACTCCCAGAAGTTGAATAACTACAGGTTCTAGTCGTCGAGGATGACTTGCGGAAACTGAGCGCCTAAAGGCTCCACTCGATGGATTGTGACTCCCAGAAGTTGTATAACTACAGGTCCTGGTCATCGAGGATAACATTCGGAGGCTGAGCACCTAAAGGCTCCGCTCGTCGGCTGGTGACTCCCAGAAGATGGATAACTACAGGTCCTAGTCGTCGAGAATGACTTGCGGAGGCTGGACACCTAAAGGCTCCGCGCATCGTCTTGTGACTACCAGAAGATGGATAACTACAGGTTTTGGTAGTCGATGATGACTTGCAGAGGCTGAACACCTAAAGGCTCCGCTCATCGGCTTAAAATCCCTGTCAAGGTGTTGGACTACTTGCACCGACTATTTGACCTGCTTTCTCATTCATTGACTTTGGAGTTGTTCTTGATGGAGTTTCCTAAAGTCATTCATGGTACTTCCACATGGTGAATCCATGCAAGTTGTCAAGGGTGCTCAAAACACTATTGTCCACTTTGTTTAAAATAAATATATCTCTCGATTTCCTTACCTTTTCCTACAGTAAATTTATCAATTTATCGTGTGTGTTTTTACCGCAACTCTCGGTTCCCTTAATTGTTGCATAGGTCGCCCTTTTGAGTTTCAACCTAGCGGGTATTTGATTCATTTCATTTTTCCACGATCACATTTTTTAAGGATTTTCAATCATGCCTCTATTCCCTAAAAGTTTCCTAAACCGCCCTTTCGGGTTTTTTGATTTAGGAAGAATTTTCTCACTTTTGGCGGCTCGCTTTCTGGTTACGAGCTTTTTAAGGATTTGTTTTTTACTGTGTTCGTTCGGATTAGGTTGAGGAGTTCTTGGTCGTCCATGTTGGTGATGATCATGGTTCCTCCGTTGAAATTTTCTTTGACGACAAAATTCCTTTTATATTTAGACACAAAGTTACCTTGAGTGTCTGGATTGACTTGAAGGATTTTTTTTCTTTCGATTTTCTATCCTTTTGCTATAGTATTTTTTTTTATGTCTCAATTTTATTTCTGTTTGCTACGGTATTTTTTTACCACACCTCTTGGATCCCTTAATTGTTTGCCTAGGTTGCCCTTTCGGGTTTTCAACCTAGCAGAGATTTGATTCCTCTTCTTTTGTCATGATCGCCCTTTTTAGGGATTTTCAATCATGCCCCTCTTCCCTAAATTTTGCCTAAACCGCTCTTTCGTATTTTCGATTTAGCGAGAATTTTCTCTCACTTTTGGAGGCTCGATATCTGGTAACGAGTTCTTTAAGGATTTTTTGACCGTGTCGATATTGATTGGACTAGGGAGTTCTTGGTCGTCCATGTCGGTGATGATCATGGATCCTCTGCTGAAAATCTCTTTGGCGATATAAGACCATTCATATTTAGGCACAAACTTGCTATAAGTGTTAGGATTGACTCGAAGTATTTTTCTGAGGACTAGATCGTCTACTTGTAAATCCCTTGTGTGCACTTTCTTGTTAAATGCACGTGTCATGTGTTGCTGGAACAATTTCACGTGGCACAGTGTGATGAGCCATTTTCGTCTGAGGTTCAATTGTTCATATTTGCATCTTGCCTACTTCGACTACGTTCATTTCTGCCTCAGCGAGGACACTAACTGACAAGATTTTTACTTCAATTGGAAACACGACTTCAGTCCCATAAACAAGGGAGGATGGAGTTTCCCCCGTTGACATCCATATTGAGGTTTTGTATGCAATGAGTGCCTAAGGCAGCTTGTCATTCCAATCCTTTATTTGTTGCTTCCACTGCGCCATTCATTTGTGAGAGATATGGAGATGAGTTTTTATGCTTGATCTTAAATTGGTCACACAACCCATCGATCAACTTGTTATTCAGATTTCTGGCATTGTCGGTAATGATTGACTCCTGCTTAATGAAACATTCAATGACCTTTATCGTTATTAATGTCAGGGGGATAATCTATATCCTCTTGGTGAAGTGATCGATCGCCAACAATATAAATTGATGGTCATTAGGTGCATTTGGGGAAATCATGTTGATTACAACGATGCTTCCATCTTGAGAAAGGACATGGGGAAGTTATGGGATAGAGCTCGTGCGGTGACACGTGGATTTGGTCCGCGTACACTTGGTAGAGGTAATAATGTGTTTTGCACAGTCAACTGCCATGGTGGACCAAAAATATCCAAGTCTCGCACAACCTTCATGAATTTCTTCCATTAGATGCTCAGTTTCTTCAGCACTCAAGCATCTCAAAAGGGTATCATCGAGTGATATTTTGTACAAGGTCAGACCACTAGGAAAATAATTGTGAGTTGTTCTTCCACAAACTGTCGGGCTTTTCTTGTGGCACCTTCTGGGAATTCTCTGGACTCCATGTATCTTTTTATGTCAGTGAACAATGGTTGACCGTCCGATTCTTCGACTGTAAAACCTCTTTCATTTTGATCTCCACTGACAATTATGTTTGTTTCCTGGAGAGATTTAACTCATGGGTGCGAACGTTGCCATTTTTTTTGTAAGCAAGGAAACAAATAAAAACGAAGGTGCTCGCTGGCCTGCTTTATTTTCTTCACATCTTTCGTCCTCGTGGCGACGACGTTTCCGATATAGATGTTGTTATTCCTCCATGGGCTAATCCCCCCTTCGGGGAATCCGGTCAGTTGGAAGCACACTACCTCATTGTGATGACACTTCCCATAGTGGCTATATCTCCTGCTCTTCCGATCGACGCCGACGTCGCGAGACACCTTTGTTAATAATTGCGTCAACAATGTCATCTCTCCTACTTCTTCCTGCATCGACAACGACGTCCCCTATGATGTCTGCATGTGTCAACAACAGCGCCTCCCTGCTGCATGCGTCGACGACTTCTGCTCTGCATGCGTCAACAACATCGTCTCCCCGCGTCTACATGCGTATCCCCTAAAAGAGTCAACAATAGCACACGCGCCGTGTCAACAATGGCGTCTCCCCTGTGTCAACAAAGGCGTCTCTTCAGCTCTATTTAAGTCGCATCTACTTCAGCTCGATCGAACGACAGGGTGGTATTTTCCTAATTTATTTTAGTGTGCAAAAAACGACATTCCTTCTTTCGGTGACTGATTGTGGCTTGGTGGCATGGGTCTTGACTCTGATTGTTATTCCTCTGAGAGAGGTGTAACATAGAAGTCAGACCTGATTCCGGTGCTTGGAACCTCGGCGTCCCTTGGGTAACGGGTTTTCTCGTCGTAAATCTTGTTTTTCCTGATCATACTCCTTACTCACTCCATTCAGGAATTGAGACGATTTGGCCTTTGCTTATTTTGTGTTCCAACTTGCAATGTCGCCTGGGCCAGCTGGTAGATGATGATGATGAAAAAGAAGAGTTGATCCATTTGTTACTTGATCGAGAATTATGTCTGTGATACCATGTTGAACTGACTAGGCGTTGTAATTGAAAATATACCAATCTTCAATTTTCTCCTTGTCTAAGCCACTCCTCCATTCGGTCTGGATGTGGCTTCCCGTTGGATTCCTCACAGTAGGTACAAATTAGTTGGGCTCCATCGAAGAAGATAGTAACTTTTAGGGAAGTATTCAAAAAGTACTGTTTATCCTGAAGAACCTTTTTAATTGCAACTGTCTCTCCTGTTTGATCGAAGCTTGATTAGAGTACCTGTTGTTAATCTTGGATCCTATGATTTATGTAATAAATCTATCGAGGCACGTCATCTGCGTTCTCGCATCGAGGTCCGGGCGAACTGAGTTAAGAAATATCGAGAACGAGCTAGAGAGTGAACAATTGCAATTTGATTCTCGAACAATACCAGTTGCAGCAGGTCACCTATCCTGATTCAACTGAATCGCAATTTTCCGACACGTTGAATCGCAACAGATAAATTTCCTCCAGTAGCAACCAAATCATCGAAAACGATTGCTCGTTAACCATGTCGAACAACATCAACATGTATCTCTATACAGTTGCCCCCGTACTCTAACACGTATTGTTCTGAGATACCTTCAATTGGATGCTTATTGGGTTTCCGCAAGGAAACGAACTTCTCCTGAATCATGGTTCCCTTTGTGTTCTTAAGGTGCTGGAGTTCACGGAAACCTAAGTTCAAAATACCATAGTAAGAAGAATGAATACACAATTGATCACGCTTGATTGTTTTTGCAAATTTTCTATGTTCCGTTCATAGTAAGAAGAAATGTGGTTTGTTTGAGTCTCTCCATTACCATCTCCTCTGGGTTAAAAGATGGACTTGCAGGTGTCGAATGGATTTTGTGAACGTATTCCGTTGTTGTTAATCACGCAGACACATTTTTCACATTCCAGAATTCAGATAAGGCATCAAGGAGTGCCCACTTGACATTGTAGTTTGCGAGTTCGTGAACCTCGACAATCTTCTTGTTCACGTATTTATGATTCTCTTTTGTCATGGGTTTCCATATTCGGGAAATTTTGACCGTAGAGGGATGTATGGCCTTAATGTGAGAGCAATGATTTGTTTGTTTTATTCTTACCCAAGATAGTGCGTGAAACATTCTAAGGATACAAGATAGAATGAACCGAACTTACATTTATTTTTTAGAAATATGCAATGCAAGTGCAAGAATGTAAATTTCATTAGTAAAGTTCGTATTACATTTACAGAAGTCTGAAATATATAATATAAAAGGCTCAATCTAGGGCCAAAACAAAACACATTTACATAATGGGACAAACTCCTATTTACAGTTCTTGGGCTGACTTCTAATTCACAACAGTTGGGTTGAATCTTCTTCATGAATTGTGGGTCCATCTCGCATCCAAATACTTGGGCTGAATTCTCATTTACATAAGTTGGGCCCAAAAATGGAAATACACACAAAACTAGTAAAAGTAAAACACGGTGTGGAGCTTTTGTTCTAAATGGATGGAATTTCTAGGTCCTCTGAACCAGCGGAACCTTACACCTATAGAGCATCACGAGCCCATTCTGATCATCGAGTTGAGTTGTTTAGGTGTGTGCCGGCAGTCTAAACCGCCCTGGGCACATTCCCCTACTAAACTCCCTAAGCTTTTAATGTGCTTTAGGTCCGAATGGGTAATGGTAACCAACGTGAAGTGTGCAAAACAGGAATTTAAATATTTTTTGAATTATTATAGTTATATCGCCCCTCAGGCAAGATTTAAAACTGCAAACACGAGCAAGCACTCAAAACAGGTAGGGCAAAATATAACATGACAAAGCAAACATGACAAAGCTTAAACCCTCTAAACAGATACATCCCTAGCAAAGTCGCCAAATTGTCGGATGTCAGATCCGACTTTCCCCGACCTTTTTTGAAAAATGGGTTTTATTTTTTTTGCTAAAAAAATGTCGGGTCTTGGCGAGCGACAGGTCTGGTCGAGCGTGGTTATCAACCGAACCGAAAAATGAAAGAATCACCACTGATTAATTAAAGGCTAATTGAAATCCTAAAGTTTGCCTAGAGTACATGGTGTTAACATCCCAGGGCTTGGAAAGGTCTACGTCTGGAGCATTGAGTTCGGGGGTTTGATTACCTCTTAGGAGCTCGCGAGCTCATAATCCGCAATTTCGGTACTTTAATTTGATTTTCAAATTATGTTTACCGATTTACCTGAATTGCCCATTTTGATCATGCTTGGCCAAAAAGATTACATGCACTTTTTTTAATTAACAATATACCAGCATTTTTATTTTTCGAGTTAATTTAAAAATAAATGAACAATAGGAGAATAAAGTTAATCGTGCTTGAAAAGAATGTGGTTTTATTTTGGGTCATTTTAAAAGTGTCAAACGTACAAATATGATTTTGAAGATATAAAGCACGTTGTGATAAAATCGGGCACGAATCAAGCAATACAGAAACCCTAAAAACTAGACGAGGCATACTTGGGGTTCATCGGGTCAGTTCCTTCAACTGGTGACCCTCCCCCTTAAATACAAAACCCTAAACTAAATGTTCAATTCGAATGAAGATAATAGAAACAGAAGATGAAACGAATCGTCAAGAAATGGAAACGACACATCGGAACAAACGAAACAAAAGACTGAAGAAGAATTCTAGAAGCTTTCTTCTAACGGACCAGGTGAGCAGCAGGCCAAGTCACTTGAAGAATGGGTTGTCCAACTAACATGGGTCAGACCAATAAAACCAATAACAATGGGCTTGACAGATATAATAACAATCAACTTCCATAAGCTCGGCTTCAATAGGAACAATTTGTAACACTTTGAGAAATCATGGGATGTCCAAAAAGGTTTAGGGACCAAAATACAACTATTTAAAAATTTGAGATGTATTGAAAAGATGTTTTTAAAAGTTGCATAAATGACCCAAACTTTTCTGGCTTGGTTTATAACACTCGATAAAGTCCTAGAATGACCCTAAATAATGCGAATGGTTTATAAAAAGATACCCTTACCTGGTTCCTTTTTAACATACCGAATAATGCGCATGGAAGCCTCAAGATGAGATGTTTTCGGATCCTGCATGAATTGACTCAAGTGCTGCACAAAGTAGGAAATATCTGGTCTCGTGATGGTCAAGTATAATAGTTTCCCTATCAGACGCCTATAAAGGCTAACATCATTTAGGGGTTGGTCATCCTTATTTATACCCAGATGCTCATCATATTTAACACTAGTCAATTTCAAATTCAACTCCATGGGTGTTTTTCAATCTTACGAGCAGATAAACCAACAGAAGATATCAATTCCAATGCATATTTCCTTTGATTCAAGAGGATACCAGCTTTGGATCTAGCAATCTCAATTCCTAAGAAATTTTTTGATTCTCCTAGATCCTTCATTTTAAAATTAGTCCTCAACACATGCTTTAACTCATTAATTAATTGTTCACTGTTTCCGGAAATGAGTAGATCATCCACATGAACAAGCAACATGACTAACTGATTCCCATCACGCTTAGTAGACAAGGAATAATCAAGTTTCGATTGAGAATAACCAGCCTTAATCAAAGCATCACACAGTTTCATATTCCATTGTCTACTAGCTTGTTTCAAACCCTAAAGGGATTTTTTTATCTTGCAGACCAGATTCTTATAAGTTTTCTCAATAAAACCTTCAGGGACATGCATAAAAACTTCCTCATCTAAATCCCCTTGAAGAAAGGCATTATGAACATTCATTTGAAAAAGGGGCCAATTAAAAATAGAAGTCAAAGCAAGCACAGATCTCACAGTATTCATCTTAGCCACAGGCGAAAAAGTTTCAAAATAATCAATGTCATGCTTTTGATTATAACCTTTCGCAACAAGTCTAGCCTTGTGCCTACTCAAGCTACCATCAGAATTATATTTCAATTTATAAACCCACTTGCATCCAATAACTGGCTTACCTTGGGTAAAAGGCACAAGATCCCATGTTTTATTTTCCTCCATGGCCATTATCTCATCTTGGATAGCCTGAACCCATGCTTTATCTTTCGCAGCAGCACAAAAAAACTCAGGTTCGACCAACTTAGAAGTTGAAGCCAAATAATTATGATGACTGTCAGACAGCTTATCATAAGAAACAAACTTGTTAATAGAATAAGCATTCGATGCATTCGGGATCTCATAATCTTTCATCCAAATGGGGACAGAATAACTCTTCCAGACCTACTCATTATGGGCCTGTCAGAGTTAATAACAGGAATGGGATCAATCTGGACAAAACCATCATAGTCAATTTCAGACTCATCATGTGGTATGTTTCCTTCAGAGTTTGATTCAAACTCATCATGACGAACATTAACATCTGCATGAGTGTCATTCTCCTCAGTCAAAATATTTCTATTGACATCATAGGAGTCCATCTCAATAATAGGATAAAAAAATACGGGCATCTGATCAGGTTTGCATTTCTCAAAAGGGAAGACATTCTCATTAAACCGAACATTTCTACTTACAAGAAATCTATTTTCAGTCATATCATAGAGTTTATACCCTTTCTGAGTTTTAGAATACCCCATCATAACTGATGGAATAGCCCTAGATGCAAACTTGTCAGTCACCGTCATATTTTTGCATAACATAAGCAACTGAATACCCTTAAATGGCTAATACTGTTTTTTTACCATTCAACACTTCAATCAGACTATTTCCATTCAACAATTTAGAAGGCATCATATTTATCAAATAACAAGATGTAAGGATGCAATCCCCCCAAAAATAATTTGGGATTGATCCTTGCAACTTCAAGGCCCTTGCTATTTCTAGCAAGTGCCTATGTTTTCTTTCAACTTCTGTTTTGCTGCGGAGTATAAGGGCAACTGCTTTGGTGGAGAATTCCTTTTCTAGAATTTTTTTAACATGCTCATTAAAAAATTCTCCACCGTTGTCAGTTCTAAAGCATTTGATTCTTTTATGAAACTGGGTTTCAATCATAGCAACAAATCGTTTTAGAACTATAACAACATCAGACTTAAACTGCATCAAATTAACCCAAGTTACCGTAGAAAAATCATCAACAAGGGTTAGAAAATATCGCTTGTTATCATAAGTTTGACTACTGTAAGGACCCCACACATCAACATGTATCAGATCAAACATGGCATCTGCTCTAGAGTATGAATTTTGAAAAGGATTTCTCACAATCTTTGCTTTGGGACAAACAGGGCAATTAACAATTTCCAAACCTTTATTCTTAGACAGATTAATTGAATCTACATGCTGAATAGCCTTCAAAGAGGCATGCCCAAAACGTAAATGCCACAACATACTATTGTCATACAAAGAATTAAAAACAGACAATCCAGTGCACTTCCAAGCCAACCTTATGAAGAGTAATCCAGATTCTTCCTTACCAGTCCCCAAGACCTTCCCATTTGAGAGGTTCTGCAGGATTGCAAAGTTAGGATAGAAGAAAGCACTACAGTTCAAATCCTTGGCAAGATTAGATATAGATAACAAGTTATACTTGAAATCAGGCACATATAGAACATTGTTAAATTTCTTATCCGAATCAACTACTATATTTCCAATACCACACACATCAGAATGTCCACCATTCGGCAACTGAACTTTGGTTCCAGGGGAAAACCTCTCATCACACAGCCAATCATTTCTGTTGGTCATATGATTGGTTGCTCCTGTATCCAAAATCCATTGATCACTTCGAATTAAAGAGGTAGAATTCAGATATATACCAGTCGTGTTAACATGATGATCCGTGGGTGCGGTAGCACCTGCTCCTGAGGCAGTGCTGAGTAGCTCCCATAGTTGGCAGAAGCTTCTCAAATTGATCCTTCGTAAAGGTGATCCTACCTTGCATAACACAACTCAAGAAGGATCATTAGAAGGGTTTTGCATATTAAGAGGATCAGAATCACCAACACCGGAAGAAATACCATTTGCTTTTGAACCTAATTTAACCCTCAATTGTTCTTTGTATTTAAAACAGTTATCCTTAGAATGTCCCTTCTTTTTATAGAAGTCACATCCCTTGGAGTAACATCTTTCAATAGTATGGCATTTCTTTCGACAAAAAGAACATTCCAAGTTCTAATTACCTTTCGGTTTGTTCATAACTAAAGAACTGTAACCAAAATTTGCATTAACAGAAGCATTCATAACAGAAGAAATTCCCCTTTGACTTTCTTCTTGCATCAACAAGTTATAGGCTTGATTAACCGAGGGTAAAGGAGTCCATGAAAGCAAACTACTTCTTACATTCGAAAAATTTCATTCAAACCCATAAGGAACTGAAAAAGCCTTTGATTTTCCGTATACTCAATATGCTTTTTAAAATCTTCCCCCTCAATATGAGGAAGGGAACAAGAAGCATCATACTCAGCCCATAACACTTTCAATCTCGAGAAAAATGTAGATATGGAATCAAGTCCTTGCCTAGACATTAGAATTTCCATATGAAGTTCATAAGTCCTTGGTCCACTTACTTTATCAAACCGTTCTTTCAAATCTTTACAAACCAGAAAAGCATTTTCCGTGTACATCATTCCACTAGCCAATTCTTTCGAAATTGAATGAGTAAGCCAACCAAGGAAAACAACATTGCATCTATCCCAAAGGTGATGAAATGCTGGATCAAATTATTCACGCATGCAATAACCGGTTATAAAACCTAGTTTATTTCTACCAAGCAGCAAAAACCTTATAGACTGACTCCACATCATATAGTTCTTAGGACGGGTCAATGTCATTGAAATCATATTCACGCCAGGATTATCACTCGCATGAAGAAACAAATGATGATGAAAATCTACCTTAGCCATGGCCTCATGATATACCTCATATTCAAACTTTTCTGCTTCCTCTACTGGCTTTTATTCATCCATTATTATATACCAGAACAGATACCAACAGAATATACCAAAAAAGAAATATGCATCTCAACCAAGAAGACGAACCAGTTCACGATTCAACAATCGCAAGCCACAGATTCGTCCCAGCAAAAATATGTGGAAGGCTACAACAACACAAGAATCGTAAAGAATGAACAATAACAAATCAAATAACGATTCGTAACCTAAAAACCACAACAACAATCCTTTCGCCTTCAAGCCGAAGACTCACAAACACACAGAAATCGCAACGAAGAAGGTGAAGAACACCTTAGCGCTCTGATGCCATGATAAAATCGGGCACGAATTAAGCAATACATAAACCCTAAAAACTAGAAGAGGCAGACTTGGGGTTCATCGGGTCAGTTTCTTCAACTGGTGACCCTCCCCCTTAAATACAAAACCCTAAACTAAATGTTCAATTCGAAAAAAATAACAAAAACAGAAGATGAAACGAATCATCAAGAAATGGAAACGACACATCGAAACAAAGGAAACAAAAGACTGAAGAAGAATTCCAGAAGCTTCCTTCTAACAGACCGGGTGAGCAGCGGGCCAAGTCACTTGAAGAATGGGTCGTCCAACTAACAAAGGTCGGACCAATAAAACCAATAACAATGGGCATGATAGATAGAATAACAGTCAGCCTGCATAAGCTCGGTTTCAATAGGAACAATTTGTAACACTTTGAGAAATCATGGGATGTCGAAAAAAGTTTAGGGACCAAAACACAATTATTTAAAAATTCGAGATGTATTGAAAATATGTTTTTAAAAATTGCATAAATGACCCAAACTTTTCTGGTTTGGTTTATAACACTCGATAAAGTCTCAAAATGACCCTAAAGTCCAAGGACCAAGTTGTAACTGTCATCAAAGTTTAGGGTTAACTACCTCAACAATTACTTATCTTTGACCTATGTGATTAAAATGTGTTACTCATCCTTTTTTGGGTGAATGAATCGTTACTTAAGTTGTCGTATGCGACTGAACGGTTATTCCGTGAAATTTCTGTCTAATATTGTCGCATGTCTGTCACGAGCAAAACACGTGATTTCATTTGAACAAATTAAACATCTATGGAAAGACCCTTTCACCCTTTTGGCACAGTGTCATTCCTCCATTTTCACTAGATTCTTAACTTCATCAATCACTTGCAGAATCAAGCGAAACTCAGATCAACTCTAAGTCTCGTCTACAAATTCTTGCTGTAAATTTCCACATTAGGTATGTAATTCTGTTCTTTAATATGGGTTTGTTCGTTCTTCGGTCCCTATGTTGCTCTCGATTCAAATTCAAAAGATTGGGTCAAAAGGCTTCTACTGGAAGTTCCAATTCAAATTTCTATCTAATTCCAATTCCAATTTAGATTTGTATCTACTTGATTCTTATCTCCAATTCAAATTTCTATCTAATTTTCCATGTTGAACTTAGTATTGACTCTAGAACACATAAAGCTTCTACTGGAAGCTCAAAAGGCGAAAGAGACTGACTCCACTGCTGTTTTAGGTCGATTATCTCCCTTGGTAGTAACTTCATCATAAAAAGATCGAGCCGCAAGTTTCACCATCCCGCGCCAAGTCATTCCGTAGTGTCACCCAAAGAAAAAATAGAAATGAGGAGGTCGAAGCATCATTATTTCCTCACACACGACGAAACTTACCTGTTAAATGGATCGATGCTGAACTCTGGATGGGAAACCGAAAGGAAAGGGAAAGACGAATCCTTCTGTTAAGCAATTTCTTGTTTAATTTTCCAATTCGCTTCTCTCGTTCTTCACATAGACCTAATTCAGCAACTCTTTCTTCCTTTGGTTGTATGTAAATGGAGAAGGAGAAGGGTATATTAGGAAGTTTAATTTTGAAGAAGGTCACGTGTGTCAACATTCTCGGATTAGAGGTGGATTTAAGAAAAAGAAACAAGGAACATGAAGAACAAAAAACAAAGAAGATGAATACAAACAAAGGATTTCAGATTAATTGCTTGATATGTTCTGTACACTGTTGTCTTATTTATAAAAAACTAGCTGATACTAAGAAATCCATAATTGCAAGATGACCCCTAAACTTAAGTGTATGACACACTTATATCATAACAACATGCACCGTACATGCTCAAGTTTAACGTAGATAATTAACGGAAATAACCGTCCAGTCACATCCGCCAACATAAGTAACGGTTCAGGTAATTAACCCTAATTTTTATCGCATATACATAATATATATATATATTATACATATATATACATATAGTATCACATATACATAATATATATATATATATAGTATCACGTATATTATACATAGATATATAATATATGTATATAAAAACTCAATCTCATTCACATTAGAAAATACAAATACAATATTGAATATGAGGGAAAGATAACTAAATCATTCGGAGTTTAAAATACCATACGAGAAACCGAGACCGATAATTACCAATTTTTTCACTCAATCTCACTATTTTTTTTTCTTTCTCTCTTTTTTCTCTCTTCCTCATTGAAGCTTTCAGCTTCCTCCCTCTTCGGTCTCCCTTTAACTCTCGGACCCCCATTTGCTTTTATTTGTTACTCTATTTATAGAGTTTGCATAATATTTATTATTGCAATTGAGAAATAAAATAAGAGAGATGACTTGAGGAGATGACACACAAGGTAAGTGGAGGATGCATGGGGAGCATGGTGGAGTAGACTAAAGATTTTATTTTATTTTTATTATACATATATATATTTCAGTCATGATATTATATATATATATATATATATATATATATATATATTTATTATACATATATAAACTTCTCGGGTCGGTTCCTCGCACACAGTATTTTGACCTTAAACCAAAATCAGGTGTTTACATAGTGCATGAATAAGGAAACTGTTTTCAAGTGGATTGAGGCAGTGTAATGCAACTTTGAACTAATAAGGAAAATTTGAGTACTGCTTCTATTTTGGCATTACCCAACTTCTCTAAAATATTCGGCGTTGAGTGTGATTCCTCAGGGACAGGTATTGGAGTGAACTAATTCAAGAGAAGTGCCCCATAACTTATTTTAGTGGAAACTTAAGTAGCTCCTGGCTAAACTACTTAACCCCTGGACTTGACACCACTTCTAATCAAAGATCGAGTTTATATGGACGGAAAGAATAGAGTTGAATAGATTAATGCTCTACACAAGCAGGTGAAGCAAGAAATTGATAGGAAGAATAAAAAGTATGCTCAAGTTGCCAACAAAAGAAGAAAATAGATGTCTTTCCGACCATGTGAGTCCCTTGTGTGGATTCATCTTCCAAAAGAGAGGTTTTCTAGTAAGTGTAAAAACAAGTTGATGTTAAAAGCAAATGGTTCATTACATGAGAAAGAGAAGTTGGACGACAATGCATATAAGGTCGAGTTGCCCAATAATTATAATGTTTTTTTAACTTTTAATGTAAGAGACTTGACTTAATATTTAGAGGATAATGAAGATCTGGATTTGAGGCCAAATCCTTTCCAATTTGAGGGGATGAAATCGTGAATAAGTCGCCTGGTTCAACCACTGGAGTTGGTTCTTCGTACTGAATCACTAGTCCAAGACCCAATCTATCAACATGGCCAACAACGGTAAAAGTTCGTCAGTAACTCTTAACTTAAGGACAAAATTTAATTTTCGTAGGGGAAAAATTATTTCACCGACAACATTAATATATCGTCCGCAAATTAACATATCAACTATAAATTTCAAGGACGAAACTCAATTTTTATCACCAAAAATATATTTTTACCGACGATATGTAATTCTCGTCGGCAATAATAATGTTTGAAATTTGAATTGTTAAAAGTTTAAACCATTCCCCTTCTTTCTTGAGCCACACCTAATCCTATATATCTTCCCGTTTCTTTCTGATTCCGACCTTTCCTCATTCACCTCTCATCTGATTCCTCTTCTCTATCTACTTTTCCAGTTAATTTTACAATTAATTTTCTATTTTCTGGAAGTTGAGGATAATAATGTCAGGTTTTTATGTGATTTTGATTCCATGAAACTCAAGGATTCTGCCCAACCGAGTAGCAGCTACTGTAGGCTCAACCAGCACCGCGGACAAAGAATCGAAAGCGGAAAGGAAGAAGGTCCCTTGTTTGATTAGAACTTCATTACTCTCTACAGATTGCAGAGCTCTTCATTATCTGGCACTTCTTCTTCTTCTGTGTATGCAACCTAAATGTCAATTCGATTGGATATATTTTCGTTACTCGTAGAGCTTCAATTTGAGTATAAACTCCCACTGTTGCTTTATTGGGTTGGATGGGCTATCGCTGAAGGGCTGAAGCCAGAAGATGGATGGATGAATACACAGGTTCAGCTCAAGAGGAAGTCCAAGCACAAATCGAGCTAACTAGCTTGCAGTGGTGAGTCAAAATTAAATCCTTTTCTGCTGCAATTTATCTAAATCTATTTCTTTGTATATATACAAAGTGCAGTGTTTTTACATTATCTTGATGATACATCTTATTGTGTTCGATTCTTAAATTGAACGAAATGGCCATCATCTTCATTGTTGTTTGCTTCGTCCATTCCTCTCTAATTGTTCAACTTACTTGTTTATATGGGTTTTTGATTTAAAGAGTATCTTGGTTGCGTTGTTATACCGTCATGCTATGAAAATTATTTCATAATCAAACATGACATTGCAAATTTAGCTTTCTTATGGATAGATATTTGGTGGGTATTCATCGACTGCTTTGGCATAAGTTTGCAATTTCGTATGCGTTGCTTTATTTTACACATCTGCCTTACTTAACATATGTAAGGTACTGAAGAAGGATATATGGTATTTACACAACTCTGTGATTTGGTTGATAACCGATTCAGTGATTTGATCCTCTTTGCAAGGGTCGAGCTTTGTTCAATGCAATAGACTAGTCGAGATGAATCAATAGTAGTCGGGTGCGATGCAATTGGTCCCACTATGTGTAGTTAGTTCCTTTGTGTAGTTGATTAATGATTAGTAAGTATACTTCTGTTTTGTTTCCTGACAGAGACTTGCAAGAGAGTTTTCTGTATCATCCATCTGATTCGATCACCTTTGCCCCTTGTGGAAGAGAGACTTTTTAGCTAAATAAATGTCATGTGCTGATCTTAATTTGTACATGGAACCAATCATATATGGGCCATGTGCTGATCTTAATGGCATTCTTTGTGTTATAAGTCGTATATGGAACGAGACTTGGTTGCTATCAGACGTACCCATAAATGTGGATATGGTTGTGTTTCCAAATTTTGTGAGTGTGGTTTCAATGTTAAGGCTGCAATGCCATATTTCATTTTTTTTCTTCTCTACATCCCAACCTTTATGGTAGTCATGCAATCTTTCACTTTTGGTGTAATAATAAATATTTCAGGTCCTCCTTGAGTTGCTACTTAAGTTGATGTAGATTTTGTATGCAAAGCAGTTTGTGCCATTGGTCATTGTGCAATCAAGTTAGAGAGGGCAGCAGAACGGTGCAATAAAGTTAGATAATGGTACTTCTTTACTGTCAAAGATAGCTCCACTTAATATAATACTCTTGTATATGTTTTGCTGATACGAGTCCATTATTGCAACCTTGTGTTAACTGATTTGTAAAATAAATGTTGTTTTCTATTTGTAATATAACTGTTGTTTCCTACTTGTAAATGTATTTGTTTTACTGTATTTTTTTTTAAAACAAAGTTTTTTTGCATACTGTATTTTTCGTCGGTAAAACGTTATATACAGACGAAACATTTTTCATTAGTAAAGGTTTTGGTCGAGGAAATGAATTTCGTCGGTTATTATAATTACCGACAAAATAAACTCTCTTCGTTAATAATTTTTAACGACCAAAATAAATTCGTTGGCAAAGAACGACAATTACCGACCAAATTTAAAAAAAAAAAAATTCAACAATTTGTGTCAATAAAATTCATGAATTTATCGACGGAATTTTCGTCGTGAAAGATATGAATTGTTCAGACCAAATAAATAGTCTTATTTCCGTCGGTAAAGATTTACCGACGGGGCATTCATTTACGATATCTTTACTGACGAAAATATCATTTTGCCGAAGGAATTTATTTTAGAGATGAAATTTACACCTTTTACCGACATAATAATTTTGTTGGTAAATACCGAATTTTCAGTAGTGCTTCCAACATTTAAATTGGTTGAACAATTAATTTTATAAGCCCATAAATATTTATAAAAGGGTTTAGGTACAAATAATCAGCAATAACAAACCATTAAAGCTCACACATGGTCCGGGATTGAAACTAAATTTGTTTATAGACAGATTTAGTCAGCTTAGGCCTCCTGAATAAATCCAGATCCGTGTAGGTTGAACTTGGTCACTAAGAAATAGTCTATCTATTGAACCCTAATCGTCGCCCTCATTGGTTGACTGGACTAGGTGTGGGCTAGAGTTGTAACCACCCAAGGTTGTAACCCTCGTGCCTTGGTCGTGGCCATAAAGGTTGTGAATTTGGGTTCGCTGCAACAACAAAGGTTGTGACTGTAGGTCATGGCGTTGGTTGCCTTCAGCGAACGGTGGCTTCGTCATGATCACAATTGACCGCAGCGGAGATTTCAATGGGGTTCAGAAATTCGAAAATCAACCTACAAGTCTCTCATACCATTGTTGGAATAATATAACATGCAGTCATCTAGGGCGTAATATAAACACATAATTTAGACGTACCTCGTCTAACGATGAACTTAGGAGAATCGGATATGCTTGAGGTGGAATCATGATCAGTTGGAGGATACGTCACAGGTTAGAGGAGAGTGACCCAAATTTCCACAACTACTGACCTTTGTCTAGACTGTGTAGTGGATATGGTTTCTATTATGAAGAGTTTGTAGTTTCTACTCTGAGCACGCCTATATATAGTTACATAAAATAGAATGCTTTTGTGAGTCCATTACTATGCCTTTTCTTATCACAATTCTATTTTATTTGTATTTCATTTCATACTATATATTTTTTATAATGTCATTTTAATATTGTACCTTATCAGTTTCTAATGTCATTCTCATACAATTTTTAATAAAGTATCTAATATCGTGTCTAATGCATTTTTTAATATCGTTTCTAACACAAGTTAGGTTCGAATATGATCTACAATAGTATTTAGTTGTTTTAATTTTGAATATTTCATGTATTATCAGATTGATTATTGAAATTTGAAAACTTGAAATATTTTGTATCAACAATAGATATAAAAAAAATATTACAGTATATTTTTTATAATGTCATTTTAATATTGTACCTTATCAGTTTCTAATGTCATTCTCATACAATTTTTAATAAAGTGTCTAATATCGTGTCTAATGCATTTTTTAATATCGTTTCTAACACAAGTTAGGTTCGAATATGATCTAGTATTTAGTTGTTTTAATTTTAATATTTAATTTTGAATATTTCATGTATTACCAGATTGATTATTGAAATTTGGAAACTTGTATTACAAGAGGTATGGAGCGGTTCTAACCATTTTGAAAATGTGTGGTAATTTGAGAGAAAATATGGAGTGGTTCGAATCTATAGGGGTTAACCATACCTTTTCCATTTTCTAAGTAAGTTACGAATTTGAATCGATTTATGCCCACCCATAGTGTTGTGTTTGTTAGTCTTTAGTGTTTAATGATAACTATCAGGTGCAACTGAAAGGTATGCGATGGTGACTTATCGAAACTTGGTTAAGCTCGCAACAACTGAAGATTTTAAAATCCACACAACACCATCAATAATTGTGCTTAATAGCGACTATAAGACGAGAGGGGACGCGAGTGCAAATGGATTGATTTTGTGGTTGATGTCAAAGTTGCTTAGTGATGAGAGGACCCAGATTGGCCTTGTTGCGGATGGATGTAATGAGGGGGATGGTTTGGAAGTTCCTTGCGGAGGTTCCTCCCTAATCTATTTGCCCTTATTCATCGTTGCGCGAGTTTGCATTTGTTTTTGTTCAAATTTCCCACAAAACACACCAAATGTTGGTACGAGATACTGAAGCTAGTCGTGAAATTTATTGGGAGTTGGTTTTGGTCATCAAAAACTAATCGCAGTCGTTGTAGGTTGGTCCAATCACCTGGAAAAAGGGATAGGTGGAGGTGTTCCTTCGGTCCCTCTCCGATGCATGAATGGGTATTATGTATATTGGTGTAATATTCAACGTAACCCATATATGAGAGAATAAATAGTAAATATACTTGTAAAACTCTAACATCTCTGCTAACGTTGGATCGTTTATCTTACGAATATATTTTTTATACCTCATATTATATTTGGTTATTCGATATACTTTCCTTCCTTAGTGAGAATATATAAATTTATGAGTAATATTCTATATTTATTAAGAGGGTTGTGTGTGAGTCGTTACCATAAGAACGAGATTTGTGCATTGTAATAGAAGGAGGGACCTAAGTGCTTTTGGTGCTAAGGCGAGGGATTAGGGACGTTACCTTAAGATTTTTTTTTTTCAAACTAAACTTCATTCACTACTAGAAGTAAGCTTTTTACCAGCGAAGCTTAGTCACTGGCAAAACATTTTTTCACTGGTCCAAGTCGTCGGCATAGCACGACCAGTAAAACGTTTACTGGCGAAATGAGGATTCGCCGATAAATATGTTGTGTTATACCGATGAGATATTTCGCTGGTAAAAACAAAATTTGTTGTTGATAGTATATATCTTTAGCGGCGAGATAAGTAACCGGTAAACATATTTACATTTACAAACAATTACCGACTACATATCTCGCTAGTAAATGTATATATTATTACTGTCGACTTACCTCACCGGTAATTGTATACTTTGACTGGGTATAAACTTTTTTCACAATCCTGTAAAGCTTATAAAATACTGAAGCATTAGCATTTGGTTGTTCCTCTACATTCGTCGATTTATCACCAGTTACGTCAGAAATCATTTCATGATTTTGATCAACATTTCTTACACTACTACTTGAAGTTGGTAAAAACTCTTCACCGTGTTAAGTTTCGATTTAAATTAAGTTTTCAAATAGTAGTATATTTTCAACCTTGTACCAACATATAAACTAAATTAAAGTGAATACATAATCAATCAATCAGACGGATAAAAGCTGCATCCTATAATTTTATTTATAATTAAATATCTAAAACTAATTAACAATAATAATTAACCGCAAAATAAATTTAGGTTTATCGTATCATCAACGACATGTTGTGACGTGTGATGTGTTTGACTTGGGGTCAGTGATCCCCGGTACCTTATAAGTTTATGGATTTCCGGAACCTAACCAAAATATCATCTCTAGAAAAACTATTTACCAAAGTATACCAACTTGATACTGTTATTCGCAGGTACGAATAAAATTAAATCCTACCCTCAACGTTTTGCTCTTATCCGTGACAATAAAAGGTAGGTTAATTCATACTCGTGAGTCTGGTAGCACGACAGTGCTAATTTTCGTTAACTGAATCTACTGTGACTTCCAGTTGCGGGTAGAAGCAAAATTTTTGACACACAATTGTCATTCGAGGGTAGGATTAGAGTGTATTCCTACCCACGACTAGCAATTACAGGTTAGTATAACATTCAAGAGTTATTATTTTAGAACTTGGTTTTGGAATTGGCTATAGTTTGGAAACAAAATCTACCTTAAGTGCTTGAGTTGTGTTTGAATAATTGCTCTTGTTTTGGCGTTCACCTTATATCTAGGTATTCCTTGATATTTTTAAGATTAAGTGCCAGAACATTTGGCAGTATTTAACTTATGACTTTGCGTATTTTGTTAAACGAACATGGTAGCTTGTGTTATCAGAACTGGACCGGACCGAACTGCCGGATCACGACAGTCCGATTCTTTTAAAATACTAAAGTGCAAAGCGAACTCGATTCAAAAATTTAAAATCGTATCATTTTTTTAGAAATGGTCGGTTCTCTGATCTAAAGGAAAAAAAGAAGAAAGGGAAAATGTGTAACAGGAGAGTTGGAGACAACATCAAAATCAGTGTAGTTGAGTCGTCGACGTTGTGGTTATCGGAGTCGAGGGAATCATCGTTGTCAGAAGAGGGGGAGGAGGGGGCAAGCTGGAGGGGCGACTTGAGGTGGGGTGCTGAAGGTAGGGCTATCAATGGTTAGGTATGGTACGAGTATAACAAATATCATAACCATACCATATTTTTAAACTACATATCATAATCATTAGAGGTAAAATTTTCAATACCATAAACGTATGCATAACCGTGATTATTATCCACAGTTTTACCTGTATACCCTTACTCATTACCACATGAGAAAGTAATGCAAAACCATTAATGTTATCTTAATAAATAATGCATAAAACTATGTTATAAACAAAAAATATATTTAAAACTAACACCATTCAATATTAACTCTAACTTCATTCAACATTAACACATTAAAAAATAACATTAACGCTATTCAATACTAACACCATTCAATTAGAGTTCGTTCTACAATCCTGAATTCGTAAATTTTGGAAAGTGAAAATTTGACTTCTATTATTAGTAAATCCTAATTTATTAATAGTAAATAGTTATTATATTTATATAATAACCATAGATATGACTAAAATACCATAACTATTATGGGTGTAAAATTCATCATCATAACACCACACCATAATAGTACAGTTAACCATAAAAAATGACGGTTATAACCATGGTTTTTGGGTTTTCACCGTACCATTATCGGTCCTAGTTGGAGGTGGGGGATGGAAGTTAGGTAGGTGGAGGTGAGCGGATGGAGAGGAGGGACTAAAAGGTCTGGCGTGCGGGAGATGGGCAGGAGGAGGGCGAGTGGAAGGAGGTGGGGGCTATGTTTGACAATGTTATTTTTTTTTGTTAAAATACTTCTTTATGAGATCTTCTTCTTCTGATTGTGAAGCAATAAATCAGTTACTCAGTTCAAAACAAATTCAAAAATCTAATTTCTGGTGTTTTAACTTTTGAAAATTGAGAGTTGCTCAATCGAAGAAGAAAAACATGAACAAGAAAAGAAGAAGATAAGGGAAATAGTAGAATCGTCATTTTAATAACTATTTAATAACTTTGATAAAATATAAATGATTAAATACTACAAGTTTGAACTAAAAAATAAAATTCTCAAACTTAAATGACAATTTAATAACACATGACCAAAAATTAACATTTGTCAAATATAAGGGACCAAATAGGTAATTAATTCAATAACATATGTCTACATATAATGATAAAAATTGATACATTACAGAAAGGACAACATACGATTTTGCTCCTTATTGTTTGGACACATTTCAAGAATCCCCTTTACTAATTGTTAGTATTTTATAGTTTTCCCCTCGCGTCAAATATTCTATCCAAATTTAACATAATATACTTTAAAAATTACATAATATTTTTATAATTTAACCCTTCAAAACTTTTCTATACATTTACAATTGAGTTCACTCAAACCGTAAAGTCATTCAATTGGGGCTCCATCAAGTTTTGATCGAATTGTAAATCAATTACAATGTATAAAAAAGTTTTAAAAGATTAAATTGTGTCATTTTTAAAAATATTCGGATATTTTTACAATTATCAAAACATATTCTATTAAGTTTGAATGAAAAAATTAAAAAAAGTAACTAGATTTTTGTTCAAATATTACCAAAAGATTAAATATTAAAACAAATTTTAAAATATATTCAAATATTAAAAAATGAAGTCGTATTTTATCCCTTACAAAAATACGGTCGCCTCTGTATAGTTCCGGGTATAATTCTCTATATTTTTCCCTCTTTATTGCATTCAAGTAGTACGGGCCGAGCCCATAGCCCTGCCTGTCTGGGCGATCCTGAAGTTGTAATTTTAATGATTTCC
This sequence comes from Chamaenerion angustifolium, assembly GCA_946814005.1. NCBI lineage: Eukaryota > Viridiplantae > Streptophyta > Magnoliopsida > Myrtales > Onagraceae > Chamaenerion > Chamaenerion angustifolium. The sequence continues at coordinate 23,931,875 of OX328272.1, forward strand.
GTTGCTTTCCTTTGTCCGTCGTATACCACCCCCACCCACCCACCCAGCCCATCAGCAGTCTCCAATTCACAATTTGTTTGTTTTTATTTTTGAGTAAAAACATTTTTCATTCTCAAATCCCTAAAATATCACCGTCGTAAGGTCAGAGAAACTGAGGCGATTCGTTTCAATACAAAGAAGGAAGGATGGACGAAGAATGCGAAGCGCAGGAGCATGATGTCTACGGAGGTGAAATACCTGAAGAAGAAGGAGAAATGGACGCCGACACTGATTACTATGAACACCCTGCTGCTACAGACAACGCTAACAACTCCAGCAAGGTTATCTCTCTAATCAATCAATCTGTATTCTACTGAATCCTGCTCTTTCTGTCACTCACTCACCTGTTGATCAGGAATTGGAGGAAATGAAAAAGAGACTCAAGGAGATCGAAGAAGAAGCCGGTGCTTTACGTGAATTGCAGGCCAAGGTCGAGAAGGAGATGGGCTCTGGCCAAGGTACGAATTAGATTTATTTGTATATACGAGTTTAATTCAGCATGAATGAGATTGTCTCATGTATTTTTTAGTTCCTGCCTGTTAGTTGCTGTGCCAAATCAGGATTCTTTCGTTTATTCATATCTTTGTTGACTGACTGTATCAAGTCGAACATATACTTATCTACTACATTGAGCTGAACAGAAGAATAGTGAAAATTAGGGTCTTTGATAATCCTTCAGGATCACTCCTATGTTTCTCGCTTTTTCTCTTCCCCGTTGGCAATAATCCCAACTTCCTATAAGAAGAACAATCTGGATCACTTAAGCACACACAAACTATTTATATTGATGGAGATTCAATTCACACAAAAGTAAATCCACAACCTGAACCTCATTAACTTGTTGAAGCTAACAAGCAACACTTAACACTCTATATTAAACTAATACTCTCTTCTATATATTTCTCTCTGTATATATGTTGATATATATATAACAGATATCACTCTATATTAACTAATACTCTCTAGTGTGATTCAGTTTAGGTCAGTTCATGGTTGCTTGTCTGCTGCTTTAAAAAGTTAAAGACACATCATCTAATGCTCCATGAGATTATGAATGTAGTCACCTAGAACTGCAACTTCATACTGACCCAATAACACTTAAGTATGAAGCTTATTTGTACTTCATGTCATTCAAAACAGTTATATTTGTACTTCATGTCATTCAAAACAGTTATACCCATTTTTACAGTGTTCTTATGCATGTATGTGTTTGTACAACCATTGTTTTCCTCCAATAAACAAATAAATAAATTCTTAAACATCTATGCTATCTCTCATGCCTTGGGATTAGAGTGACTTGTAACTCCTAGTTAAATTGCTTTGGCAATGAATTTCTGATAGTGATGGACACTACTACGACATATAAGAAGAAAAAGACTGTAAAACTTGACTCATTGTTTGAAGAGCAGTTATTATTTTATCGAATAAATTTCCACCGACATTCCACTGTTTTTTTATTAACGACTGTTTCCTCTGGATCTTGAAGATTCCCTTGGTGCTTCTGCGAGTGCGGCTGAAAAGGAGGAAGTGGACTCGCGCTCGATCTACGTTGGCAATGTGAACTTTTTCCTCTTGCCCATATTAAATTTATAGATGTAGACTTCACATATTTGGTAATCTATTAGCGATTCATCTCTGATTATGTAATCATTTTCTTTAACTGTTTGATTATTAAGTGTAGGTTAATTATCAAAAATCAAACTGAATTTGGATGAAAATACAAAGGACAAACCGAACTTTTTTTTAACAAACAACAAACCAAACTTAGTAAAATTAGCAATCAACAAACTTACCTAAAATTGCAGTTATATTTGGATGAATTTTTCTAATTTGAACACAATGATTTGTTTAATTACAGTTACAACAACATTATAGATAGAATCTGACAAATCACTCCATCCAAATTAGAAACATTCGTCCAAACATAACTGCAATTTTAGGTAGTTTGTTGATTGCTAATTTTACTAAGTTTGGTTTGTTGTTTGTCAAAAAAAAAAAAGTTCTGTTTGTTCTTTGTATTTCATCAAAGTTCCGTTTGTTTTTTGACACAATTAAGCCTTAAGTTTATGGTAAAATATTAACTGTTTATATTGAGGTTGGTGGAAGTTTACTTGATCGAGTTATGTTTGTAGCTGAGGTTACTAAAATAGCATACTCATGTTTATCATGTTCTCGATGTTGGTTTGTTGATATTGTCAGTTTGTAACTTGTTTATGTGAGCTGCAACCACTTATTGTTGAAAGATTACTAATTTATGGTTAACTTCTTCAACATTTGATTCTTACTAATATAAAAAAAAAAGGTCACTGTAATGCATTGCTTTGATGATGACTGGTTCTCATATTATTATTTTGTACATGCTTGGGCCTTGGAATAGGGTAACAGCCCCTCCTAAATCCTTAACACAAAAGGAAGACAAAGTATAGAAATCGCTATATGTTTGCACACTTTATGTGTTTTTACTTTGCTTCAGGTAGACTATGCATGCACGCCTGAGGAAGTTCAACAGCATTTCCAGTCATGTGGTACAGTGAATCGAGTCACAATTCTAGCAGACAAGTTTGGTCAACCCAAAGGATTTGCATACGTGGAATTTGTTGAAGCAGACGCCATACCAAATGCAGTTCTGTTAAATGAGTCTGAGCTTCATGGTCGTCAGTTAAAGGTATTTTGATTTAATATCACAAAGCAGAGAATTGATGATAATGCACGTGAGTTCCAAAACTTGTGGGTTTTGGTTATGAACGGTGATGATAGCTACGATATATATGATCAGGTCTCTGCCAAGCGAACCAATGTTCCTGGACTGAAGCAGTACCGAGGAAGACGTCCAAATCCATATCTTGGTTTTAGGTCTCGGAGGCCATTCTTACCCATGTATTCTCCTCCCCCTTATGGGTATGGGCATAACTTACATTTTATTGAATTGATGTCTTTAAGCGTCGCATCCTCCTTTTGTTTGGCAGTAGTAAAATTAAAATTGCATCACGTTCGTTTGATTTATAGTCTGACGTTCTCATTCTACTTGGACAGGAGAGTTCCCAGGTTTAGACGTCCGATGCGATATAGACCTTACTGATGCTTTTGCTTCCGTTGAAGTTAGTGAGGTGAATGGAGATGGTGCTGCTGTAGCAGCAGGGACAGCTCTACTTAACTTACTGGCAGAAAGGAAGGATAGGAAGGGGGGAGCATCAGTATAATTTGGAAGCTGCCAAGAATGGAATGCAAATGGCTAGATGAGAGCTAATTTATTATTATAGCTATCATGTTGTTTTATCCTTTATTTTGCAATGTTATCTCCTCCATCCTTATGGTATTGGCGGTGTATCTTTATCTAGAGTTTCATTTTATGTTGAGAAATTTGTGGTGTAGTGAAAGATATTACGAGTCTGTAATCTCGACGAGATCTGCATTTTATTTTTTCGCTCTTACCATCATATATATGTATGTATGATGCAGAGTTGGTCAGCAACTTATTTTATGATGAGACATTTTCATGCTTTGCTTACACTTTTTGCTTCATTCCAAGTTTATTATTGTCACCACTTTTAGGTAGTGTTTGATTAAAGTATTAACTATGTATTAGTATTAGTTAATACATGTATTAACTAATACAATGTTTGATTAGAAATAATAGGTGGTACTAATTAATACATATGTATTAGCTAATACACATTTCTAGTGTTAATTGTGTATTAACTAATACATTCTATAACCATTGTATTATTTAATACATAATAAAAAATTACCTAATTACCCTCAATTAACCCACACAATTCTTATCTATAACTCCATTACTTGATCGTTTTTTACGATTGTTTTTTGAAACCGCATAACTTTTCGAATTCTATGCAACCCATTGCCGTAAGGCGATTTGCCCCGCTAATTTCTTCTAAAAACACCATTTTACATCTTAATTCATCGATTTTTCTATCAACCTCCAGCTCTTCAAACATTTCTCACCCTTGTTCATCACTTTTTTAACAATTTGTCTCAATTTCTGTCATGGCACCGTTACTCTAGATCCTCACACGCCATTAAGCTACTCGATTTTGATCGGGACCCCATCGGTAACCGCATACCGCATTTTCGGGTTCCGACAGGCATGCTTACACTCGAACCTTTCACAAAAGATCAAGGTCGGTCAGCAGTGCTCCCACAGGGGATCCCACCAATCAGCTTCCTTGCGCCTAACGGGTTTACCACTCATAGACTCGCACACATGTCAGACTCCTTGGTCCGTGTTTCAAGACGGGTCGAATAGGGAGCCCACATGGCGATGCCCAGAGCGCGCAGGTGCTGAAGCACGCCGAGCGGCCTACCACGATCGTAGCGACGACGTTTCAGCGAGCGTATCAAAGGCTCGGGCTTGGGCAGCCGCCGCAATCCGCATCAGTCCACGCCCCAAATCGATCGGTGGACCGACTCATCACCATTCCACATCCAACCGGGGTGCATCGCCGGCCCCCATCTGCTTCCCTCCCGACAATTTCAAGTACTCTTTGACTTTCTTTTCAAAGTTCTTTTCATCTTTCCCTCGCGGTACTTGATTGTTATCGGTCTCTCGCCCGTATTTAGCATTGGACGGAATTTACCGCTCGATTGAGGCTGCATTCTCAAACAACCCGACTTGTCGACAGCGCCTCGTGGTGCGACAGGATCCGGACACGACGGGGCTCTCACCCTCTACGACGCCCCTTTCCAGGGTACCTGTTATGATCAATGATTCCCGTGTTTATTGCTGTCATATGAATCTTATCGAATGCCACGTATAATCTTTCATGGTCTTGTATGACTCCACTTAAGTGATTCTGGTGTTCATTTGCACATACTAAATCAATTTATGTGTACACAATTTTAATATTAAAAAAATAAATTTAAGGGTATTAATGTATTTTTGTCATTTTACGAATAATTTTATATTGAATCAAACACTGTATTAAATTATACACGTATAAGTATATCTTAATACATGTTTCATTCAAACATAGTATTAACTAATACGTGTATTAACTAATACATCCAATCAAACGCTACCTTAGAGTGCAAATATTATATATATAAAAAAAATGTAAATTGCTGGTTAATGACATATTCATATTATATCTGCGTGATTAATTCAACGTAAAAATGAATATGCTTTAATTAAACGTCCAACTTAAATTCACGGTTTTACTATGTTTATTATTTATTTTAATCTATAATTTATTGTCTTAACTTGAAATATGTAGAGTTTGTGAGTCTAATAATATAATCTAAATAAGTTGTTTTATATTACAGTTATTTTTGGGTACTAAGATTTACAAATTTTTTATTTCAAATATAATTAAAATTTGTACATCACAGTATTAAATTAAGTTTTCTGTAAAATCAATCTTATGAAAAATATCATAGAAAAACTTGTCAAATTGGTATATATATATATTCATCAATTCTAATTTTTAAGGAAACAAATCTCACCTTATAAATAAAGTCAACAAATGTATAACTATAATAATATTCTAAGAAAAACACTAGAAAAAATAATTTATAATAATAAACAAATAAATTAACATAAACAATTAATTGTTTAAAAAACTACATAATAGTGCAACGTTTTTTTAGATTGAATTAGAATTACTAGATATCCACATGATAATGTCACATTATTAATGAGTAGGGCTGAGCAAAAAAAACTGGTTCGGCTGAACCGTACCGAATCGTACCTGAAACATACCGGTTTTGAACCGGTTCAGCCAAATCGGTTCACAAAACAAATGTTTTTTTTTGAAAAAATATGGAGCGGTTCAGAAGAGGTATAGCAAACCGGTTCAAAACCGGTTAACCGAACCATTTTTTATATCGGTTTTAACATTAAATATACTACTAAATCAGACCAGACCATATTTAACAGACCAGTCACCAGACCACAAACCAGACCGAGTGACTCTTGACCTAATCATCAAATGCGTTCTTCACTTTCAGTCTGAAAGTTTCAAACTTCAGTGCTACTGTGGATGCGGCTCTTCCCCACCGAACTACCTCTAAGGCTCTAAGGTAAGCTCTAGCTCTTGGCGTGTGAGCAAAGATTCGTTGTGCCAAAGAAAAGAGGCCTTTAGAGGTTTCCCTCGCTTCAAAGATTCTCGTGGTAATCTTGCGATTTGGATCATAGTTGAATTTTGGTTGCTTGCAGATTGCAATCATATGCAAGTTTGGTTGCTCGTCGCTGGCTCTCACAACCGAAATGAGTTTGTGGTCATCAATGTTGAAGAGAGCTCTAGGGTAAATTAAAGAAACCAGATTTCTGGCAGTATCTTTATTGTTATATCCGCTATTTATTGTTTTCTTAAAAATTACTGTCGGCAAGGCTAGTTTTCTGTCACTTCAATGATGTAAATTAAGTCTGGTAGTTACTTCACTGGACATAAATTACGCTATAGGACTCGATTATTCTCCAAGCACGAATTTTAGTAATTTATGTGAAATTGAGTGATTTGACGCCAAAGCATGAAGATTTAAGTTTTGATTCAGGTTCTGGCTTTTGACTGTTAATGCTCATCTGTAATTAGATTCAACCTTTTGAAAGTCTCGATTTTGTAGCAACTTTCTTCAGTTAAACAGGTGAAGCTTCTACCATTTCTGATTCACACACACAACAAATAAATCCCAATTACTTCTGCTTATAGATGAATTGAATAAATTAGCATTTCTTGAAAAAGAGATTTCGTGATTTACTCAAATTCAGAAATACCATCTTTATGATTCTAAAAGAGAAAACTAAATAACTATTAGTTATGTTGCTAGATGAAATGAATGTGATAAATTTGGAAGTTTTATTTTTCATTGATTAGGTATTAATCATGATGGCTATATTTTGTGATTTCTTTTTTGTAATGATTTTTGTTTTTCTGCTGATTTGCATGATATGCCAGAAACAAGCCAATGCCTACAAGACTCTTCTATTGGGTGAAATGAATTATCAAAGGTACTATTATCATCATCCATCTTGATTCGTATGAACAGTTCAAATTTAGTGACTTCCCTAAATTATTATTCCACTACACATGACAAGCTTTTGAACCCACTTGAACCTTTAATTATTATTCATTTCCAGCCAGTGCTTAATGACATGTCATGATTATATGTCTCATTATATTGAATTTGGTATCAATGCTATGCACATGTATATCTATTCGTGCATGTAGTGATCTAATATAACGAAGCAGTGATTTCTGTCCTTGAGTAGGCCATTCAGATTATGAACTGTATAATCAGTTGTAGTTGTAGATTATGCACATGTTTTCTAGGTTTGTTACCCAAACCAACATGCTCTACTTTGTAAAACAAGAACAGAGACATCTCTAGGTTTGTTAAAAATCATAATCCTTACAGAGACATGTTCTAATCTAGAGTTTCTTTCTTACTAATAAAAAAACAGAAATTTGTTGGTGTTTATATTGCAGAATGAAGCAGGGGCATGTTCTTACACCGTCTCAGTGAATGAAAAGAATAGTCAGAATAGTCTGTCTCCAACAATTTCACTTGTACTATCAATTTGGTGTTTGCTTCCAATTTCGTTGTGTAATCACGAATTTGTTCGTCTGGTTTTATTTATTTGTATTAATAATTGAAATATTTAAGTCGACTAGATGTAAAAGGATAATTGGATGGGATGCTGCTTGCCCATTCAAATGGAACCTCATTTTTTTTTTTATGAAGTGGTTCGGCCGAACCGGTTCAGAACCAGTTTAGAACAGGTACGGTAAATTTGTCAAAATCTGGAGCGGTAAACCGTACCGGTTTTAAAATGTGGTAAAAATTCGGTTCTGAACTGGTTCGACTCCGAACCGGTTCATGCCCAGCCCTATTAATGAGACATGCATATTGATGCGGACTAATAAAATATCAATTTTACAATTTCATTTTATTACTTGTTACAATTCTAAACAATCTAATTATATTAATATAAACTAGAAAATTAATTCGTGTTTGTGTGATATATAAATGCTATTTAATTTATCACTATATTGTTTTTAATTATAAATTTAAATTATCATGAATAAATAAAAAATAATATTATATTATTATATAGATAAGATTAACTCAAATTACATTTGAATAATAATTATATTATTATTCAACTTACTTTTTACTTTTTATAATTTATTTCTGTATAGTAAATTCATTATAGACGTGTTAATTGTTTTTAGTAATACAACCATAAAAATATTCATTTGTAAGCACTTTATTTAGTAGTAATTACGTACTTATGTTTTATTTATTTATTTTTATAAATGGAAATATGTAATGACCACATACAGTAACAAAAGTCAAGAAATTATATATACACACTATCTTATAATACTACTATTTTTAGTACCTATATATAAATAAACTTTCATAATATTAATTGGTACATAATAATATTTCATTATTATTTTTTAAATTCCAAGAAAATATTATTCTAACATTAATTTTAAAATTATACATGTACACATGTGCACATATATTTATTTTTCATAAAATATAATATTATGATTTTCGCATAAAATATTTTTAGGAGAAATTATTAAGTACATTTAGAGATGTTTTTTTTTCTTGGTCAAATACTCGTTTCATTTGATGAAATAAAACGGCGTGACAAAAGTCACAGAAGTTTGGAAATACAATCATTCGCTAATAAACAAATAAAAGGGAGTGGGGTCGGGAGACCCAATCATCTAGTCGCACTCTCATCCGTGCTTGCTTTGCTATCCAATTCGTGCATTCGTTTGTCGATCTTGGAATTGCTTGCCATTGCACTTGGTCTACCTCTCTTGCTGTAGCTCGGATGTTTGGTATGAGCGTGTAGAGACGCCATTCGGTGGCCCCTTCTTGGATTTGCTTGATTACCACTTGTGAGTCGGATTCAATGGTGACATTTGTCCATGCGTGCTCCTTGGCTAGGCGTATCCCCTCGTATATGGCTTGTACTTCGAGTGTCGTGACATTATCGCTGCGGGTGCGCCTATTCAAACCACCCACGACCGTTCCTTGTTCATCACGCGCCAGCACCCCGAGTCCTCCCCTATTGGTTCGAGCACACCATGACGCGTCGCAGTTGATCGTGATCGTGCCCGGCCTTGGTTTCGTCCAATTCTGTGGTGTGTTCGGCTGTGTTTGCGTCTGAGGTCGGGTCTCCATTCGGCTCTGTTCGTCAAGTGTCCGTTTGATATCGTCGATCACCTTTGCTGAGTCCGGATGGTCACTTTCAAATTCCGCCTTGCAACGAGCCTTCCATATGTGCCACACCGTCGTCACACAGGTCTCCCACACCCTGGTTCTGTTCGTTGTCTATGCTGGCCCTCTTCAGCATCGCTCCTGCAGCCAGTTCGTCACATCCAGTTGCGGTGTCTCTCCCGTGGTGATGCCCAGCACCTCTGACCATAGTCTCTCGGTCCACCTGCACTCAAGTAACATATGAGCTGTTGTTTCTATGACTCCACAGATCGTGCACCTCGGGTCCACCTGCATCCCTCGTCGGACCAAGTTTAGCTTCACTGCTAGAGAGTCCGACACCAGCCTCCATGCGAAGTTCTTCGTCTTCGGACTGAGATTAGCCCCCCATATGGCCTTCCAGAGCATCTGTTGTTGGTTGTCCCTGGTTCCGTTGCTGGGCTCGGTCGACAGCACCCCCCTTAGGCGGTGATAGAATGAGCAAGCTCTCGATTGTCCTTCTTTGTCATGGATCCAGATGAACTCGTCCAACCTCCGAGCTCTCGGCAGTGGTATGGCAAGGATCAGCTCCACGTCTCCCGGATCCACTAGGTGTCGTACTGCTTCCTTGATCCATACTCTCCCCTCGTCGATGAGTTCAGTGACTCGAGGCTCTGGATTTGTGTCGTCTGGGGGCCTTCCCTCTACTCGATACCCCAGCTTCGTGTACACCCACGGGTCCGAGTATAGGTGTATCCCTTCTCCTGTTCCAATTATCCACAAACCCTCACGTTTCAGTACATCTCGACCCTCTAGTAGGCTAGTCCATTCCCTGATGCTCTCCCTCCCTTTAGGGCCTCTAGGAACTCTCAATTTGGGAAATACAAACCCTTTAGTATCCGGACCCATAGGGATGACGGTTCCTTGATTACCCGGGTTGCCATCTTAGCTAGTAGATCTCTATTGAAAGTTTGGAGCTCGCGGAAGCCTAGGCCACCAACTACTTTTAATGTCGTCATTAGTTCACATCTCTTCCACTGTGTCTTCTTCTTATCTAATGTTGTTCCCCACCAGAAACTTGCTATCATTGAGTTTATCTCCGCGCACCAAGTCATTGGTAGGTAAAATATACTCATCACGTAAGTTGGTATGGCCGTGACCACTGCCTTCATCAATATCTCCCTTCCTGCTTGGTTTAGTGTCTTTGGTCTCCATCCCTCGAGTTTTTTGCGGATTTTGTTTTTTAGGTACCCTATCGCCTCCTTCTTGGACCGCCCCCATATTGTTGGCAATCCTAAGTATTTCCCTGGGTCCCTTGTGCTCCTGATGCTTAGAGCTTCCTCTACTTCCCGTTTCTTAATCGGGTCGGCTCCTCTGTTGAAATATATGGTCGACTTGACTTCATTTATGCGTTGCCCCGATGCCTGGCAATACTCTTCAAGTATTGTTTTCAGTATGCATGCATTTGACGTTGTGCCCTTTAGAAAGAACACTGAGTCATCCGCGAAGATCATGTGGTGTAATACGGGACACCTCCTCCCAAGGGTTATCCCGACAAACGTTCCGTCATTCGTCTCCTGTTCAATTTTCCTTGAGATGACATCAGCTAGGAGGATAAATAAATAAGGAGAAAGTGGGTCACCTTATCGGATTCCTCGTGTTGGGTATAGTGTGGTTGATCGCTCCCCGTTGACTACCACCCGATATGTTGTTGTTGTTATACATTCCCACGTCCAGCCTATCCATTTGTCAACAAAGCCCCTCTTTTTCATGCTTGCTAGTAGGAACTCCCATTCGACCCTATCGTATGCTTTTTGCATATCCACCTTAAGAGCACATTCAACCTTGTTCGGGCTGCATTTTGACTTGAGGTAGTGTAGTGCCTCGTGAGCTACTAAAATGTTATCCTGTATTGCCCGACCTGCCACAAACGCACTCTAATAGGGGGTGATAAGTTCTGGTAAATAGGTGTTTAGTATATTTACCATAACTTTAGATATAATCTTATATAGGAAGTTGCAGCAGCTTATGGGTCTAAAATCCGTTGGCCTATATGAATTAGAGACTTTTGGAATTAAAATGAGATAGGTTTGGTTTATGGGGGGGGGGGGGGGGGGGAGTGTACCTGATCTGAAGAAGGCTTTGATTGTGCTGATGACATCTGGTCCCATGGTTTTCCAGCTCCTTTGATAGAACATACCCAGAATCCCATCTGGACTCGGAGCTTTTGACCCACCCATTTGATACGCTGCCATTCGAATCTCAGCATCCGCGACAATGCATGTCAATTTCTGGTTCATTTCCGGTGTTAGCTGACTTGGGACGTGCTCAAGGCTCAATGCGTTCAATGTTGGCCGATCCGAAAGGAAAATCTCATCGAAATATCTCCTCAATTCTGTTGCGATCCCAGTTTCATTTTCGATCCATCTTCCATCCCTCACAAGTAGCCTACATATATTGTTCCTTCGCCTTCGTGATGTGGTTGTGAGGTGGAAAAATGTAGTGTTCCGATCACCCTCCTTGAGCTATTTGACCCGTGATCGTTGTCTCCAAAACATATCCTCCCTCGTCCATGTATCTTTGATGCGGTTTTTTAGTTGACGTTCTTCTTCGATTTTGGTTTGGCTCATGCTCGGTTTGACAAGTCTCCTCAATCGCTCTTTCATTTTGGCCAGCATGTGTGCATTATTGTCAAACTGTGTTTTGCTCCATTGTGTCAACATCTCGGAAGCTTATGAGTAGCTCCATGTGTGCCTCAGTTCGGTATAGGTCCTTCCCATGCCTCTTTGATCACTTCCTTGCACTTTGGGTCGTCGAACCACATCTTCTCAAACTTAAATCTTCTATTGCACCTTCTCTTTGGGTCCGAGGTTTGGATGATTAGGGGTGAGTGATCCGAGCCTAGAGCAAGCTCGTTTATGCATCGGCTCCTTGGATATGTTTTGGCCCACTTTGGATTTAGAGGTGCTCTATCCAATCTTTGGCTTATTCGTTCGGCCCCGCTTCGATTGTTGCACCATGTATGTGGTTGCCCTTTCGACCCCATGTCCTCCACATTGATGTATTCCATGAGTTTGTTAAAAATGTCCATTTGCCGTTGTGGTTTGGGCTGGCCCCCTGTTTTCTCGTGATGGTACCAAATGGTGTTGAAATCGCCGACCACCAACCATTTGGTTCTTCGACTCCGCCCAATGTGTCTCAATTGCTCCCAGTTCTCCGCTCATTTGTTTTTATCCGTGTCCGCATATTCCCATGTCACCAAGCTTGGTTCCACCTCATGTTTAAACATTATCTCACGGTCAATAATGTTGTGATCGGCATGTAGTATCCAGACCGTTGTCTCCTCATCCCACCATAGAGCTAAACCTCCCAACAAGCCCCTAGGGCTTATGTACATGTTGTTCATCAATCCTATCCTTTTCCGTATCCTCTCACAGAAGGTATCCCCATTTTTCGTTTCCATAAGGAATATAATGTTCGGTCGATACCTCTTCATGAGGTCTTTGAGGTGTTGAATTGTCAAGGTAGACCTCAACCCTTGACAAGTCCACGATAGTAGGCTCATTGATCCTGTGTAGCTGTTTCGGGACAGCTACCAGAACCAGGTTCAGTGTTGTTTTGCTCGCCCCTTATCGGAGCCCTCTTGTTCCTCTTTTTGGCTTCGACTCGCCTTGGTGCTTTTGCTCGGCTCGGCTTGCTTTCCTTATCGGAGCCCTATTGCTCCTCTATCGGTAGCATGTGTTGTGTCCCCTTCTTGCATTAGTTTCAGTTTTTTTTGCACTAGCTTCCTCCTCCTCCTCCATAGCCTCGCTCGTGTGTTTCAATGTCATGCGGTTCATGTATGGACTGAGTTCCGTCTCTATTTTTGCGGTTTCGGTCAGGTGGGCTTTTGGGGGTGTTTCTGGGGGGTTCTCTATCGTTTAGGGTTTGAGGATGTGTGGTAAGGAATGTGGTTCGGTGGGGCTATCTGGTAGATGGGTTATTCGGGGAGTCTCAGGTGGGTTCGGTATGTGGGAGTTGTGGGGGTTTCTTTGGTTTGGTTCGGTTTGGTGGTGGCTGGGAATGTGTGGGTAGTAGTTTTCCGGTTGTGGCCTATGTGGGTGGTGCGGTGGGGTGGATATAGGCTCGGCTCTGTGGTCATCAGCTTGCGTGGGGCTCGGCAGGTTGATGAATATGTGTGGATAGCGCAGTTCGACTCGCATCTTCTTGGGTAGGGTCGACATGTTGGGTGTGTAGATGATAAGTGATGTGTCCCCTGGTGTTGCATTCAGATCAAGCATGGGCCTGACCTCCGGGGTGGCATCCGGTTCCCTCGTCCAATTCATCGGTTTATTCGCCTCCTCCCCCACCTCCATCTCGTCCCCTCCCGATCTGTATTGAGCGCTTCACCCTTGTGCCGAATCAGACCGAGCTAGGTCCTCCTCATCTTGGTTCGGTCCAGCCTTGTCATCCCCGAGCTTTGCCTCAGCCATTATGTCATGCCAAGACTTCCTACCCCTCGTCTTTGTACCCGGTGTTTGGTGGCTCCCCTCTCTTCATTTGGTTCCTTTGGGCTCCACTGTTTCAGTCTTGTACCCACCAACCAAGGGTTGTATGTAGGGGCTCTTGGTTTTGGTTCCGACCTTTGTACTTCCTCCGTGCAAGTTTGGGTTGTGTGGCCCAGAATGCCACAATCGTAGCAAAACTCGGACAAACGCTCATACTTAGTCGCAACCCACTTCTCTTGACCTAATGAGTTTGTCCACCAGAATCCCGCCAAAAGTTGTTTGTTTACGTACATCCACTTCCACCTTCATTCGCAAGTAGCTCCTCTTTTTCATTACCTCTACTGATTCTATTTCGTTGCACTTGCCTATGCGTTCAACAATTTTCCTCGCATTGTCATCACTAAACATCTCGTATCCCAAATCATGAATTTCCACCCCAAATTACACTTTGTGAAACTCTACCTCGCTCAGGCCACTACTCGGTTCCCATTTCTTAATACTCAGAATATGACCATTTATCGCCCATGACGACATATCAGTTATCTTGTGCGTATCCTCATCTTTAGCAAAATCAAATAGCAGAATTCCCGGGGCAGTCTCAGTTATTTTCACAGTGCTAAATCTATCACAAGCCTTATCAAGCACACTATTGATCACATTCAATTTGATGGGTCGCTTGGTAATGATCTTACGAACGTATCGCTCGGTCTCCTCCTGGGGTGGGTTCCAATTTAGGTCCATGTGGTCCCGGGGTATTTTCTTGTTGTCGGAATTGGTGCTCACCACAGTCCCCATGTCGTCAACGCTGTCTCCACCTCCACATTTGGTTAGGGTTCGACTGTGAAAACTCAAAAACACCGAGGGCATAGGACGTGACAGTTAGTGTTGTCTCTGCATGGTTCTGTTTCCCATTTGCTGCATTCGTATCTCTTCTGCAGCGGGGGCGACAGTTGCGGTGGCAGGGTGTGCCAACTTTGGTGGCCTTGGCTCCATGGCTTGGTCTGGATGGGACGGAAAATCCGGGCGCTGGGCAGGTCGGGCCACGTCATTTGGGTTTGCTGCAGATGCCGCTTGTCCTTTGTTCCTGAAACGTTTGCCTGAAAACGAGTCTTCTCTTATGCAGATTGGATTTTTGGAAAACGATTCTTGGTGTTTTGGCTCTTTGCTGTCTTCAGTGATTGGATTGTAGCAATTAATTGCTAGCATACAAGCCAATTGATGGCTGGATTGGAATCTCACGTCTTGACCTAGACGGGGAGGAGTTGATCGCCACAGGAAACGCATAGAGCCGCGCGTGACTTCAGACGAGGATTATTTAAAGATGTTGAGAAATGAAATATAATAACACAAAAATCATTAAAAAAATCATAAATATAAAATAAATACACGTGCAACGTTTTTATGAAATTAATTGAGAAATATTTTGGTAATGAAGTTTTTATTTAAATTTATATGAATCAAACAAATAGAGATATATTGATTTTATTGAAGATAGATTTTAGGGTTAATTACTTAATTGGTTACACATGTTTCACCATTGGGCAGAATGGTTACACATGTTTCAAAATGTGATTAATTGGTTTTGCTATGCGACTAATTGGTTACACATGTTTTTCCAAATGTGATTAATTGATCATTTCGTTACTAAACCGTTAATTTTACCGTTAATTAATTTTTTAAACATATTATTGAAATGTGAAATGACTATTCTTGCCCTAGAATCATCTTCAAGAACACAACACCATCTTCAAGAACAAGAATCGAAGAACCCAGAAATCAAATTTCTAGTTCTTGAAGAACCCAGAAACCAGATGGGTTTCTGGGTTCTACAAGAACCTGATTCTGGGTTCTTAAAGAACCAAGAAATCTTATTTCTGGGTTCTTCGATTCTTGTTCTTGAAGATGATGTTGTGTTCTTGAAGATGATTCTAGGGGTAATTACGTCATTTTACGTATCTAAATAGTGACTTAACTGTGATTTCTAACGGTGAATAGTAAAAAAACCAATTAGTCACATTTCAAAACCAATTAATCACATTTTGAAACATGTGTAACCATTCTGCACAATAGTGAAACATGTGTAACCAATTAAGTAATTAACCCTAGATTTTACGATCTATATATGAATTATTTTCTTTATTTGTTAACTTTTTTTTATATATAGTTTTTTCTAAAACTTATGTTTAATATTTGAATTTTATTTGTCTTCTACATTCTCTGTTATAAATTTAAAAATCAAACTAATAGTTATACATTTTAATTTTTGTTTAAACATATACGTATTACAATCTATTTATTTACTTGAGTTTTTCTTATTAGCTTACCTACTATTTTTTGGTTACCATGAATCTCACCCCTTTATTTATTTTTATTACTGAATGTTATTTATTTTTAGGGAAAAATATGAAAATGGTGCAACATGTTTCACCAAAATGGTTTTCCAACCCAGATGATGGTTTTAGGTACAACATGTTTAGTAAAAATGATTTGTGGTACTTCCGTCTAACTTCTGTTGAATATGTACTATAATATAGCACGCGGTGTGTCACGTGAATCTGCCTGTAAAAACTATATTTTTAAATACCATTTCTTCCATTGCCATCCTATTTAGTATCTCGCCCAGTTATAGTTGCTGAAGCAAACGTGAGTGTCGTTTGAAGAAGCTGTTATGCTGTCGTGGAGTCCCCTGGCTGTGAAGTTTGTTGTTTAAGTTCTTCATGCCTCCTGGTGAGTACTCTACGTCTTTGTCTTTGTCTTCCAAACCGAAGTCACTGCCGAAGACATTCCACGAGTATGACTGGCGATTATGCCACTGTGGGTTGTTGTCGCATGTAATTCCAGCTGGGACGGTGAAGAACTTCGGTCGTATGTTCTATGGGTGCCCAAGATACTCAGTAATTAAGTTTTAATTTTTCCCAATTTTAGTACTTTGGAAACCCTAATTTTGAATAGACAACCGAATTTGATCATCCCCTAATTTTTTTTCGAAATATGCAGTGGAAAACGTCTTCATACGGGAGTCATTGCAATTACTTTGAATGGGCATACCCTCCAATGTGCGAGTATGGAAAGAGGGCTTTGAAGATGTTCGACACAGTTCGAGCCGAATTGAATGACGTAATTGCTTCCCTGCGTTTGATGGTGCAATAAAAAAAAATCATAATTTCAATGTTCATTGTGATATTAGGTCTTCTTGTTTGGGTCATTATGTAATGTCATTGACTAGTTAAGTTGTTAGTGTTGAGTTTATGTGTTAGGTTGTGTATTTGCCTTATGCTGTTGGAGTTGTTATGTTGGACCTGCTGCAAATCAGTTTGTGTTATGTTGTTAAGTTGTAGTCTCTGTCGTACTGAGTTGGTGTTTGTATTAATATCACATGAAACAAGAACAAGTTGTACCAAAAACCATCAAATCTCAAACGTGTTTCAAATGTATCCATCAGATCATCAACAATTTGTACCAAAAACCATCAAAACAGAACATGTTATACCAAACTTCCATCAAAACAGAACATGATCCATCAGAACAAGTGTCACGACAGCATCAGTTAAATACTGAAACAGAAGAAGCACCAACAGATAACAGAACTGAAGTACCATTGTCATCTAATAGATAACACCATTGTCAGAATTACCAATAATAACATAACTACCCACAACATGGGACACAAAATGGGACTACCCACAAAAGGAACCTTGAACCAACCCAAAATCACTGAGTGGACCTATCTTTGGAGGACCTCGACTGTTTAACCTTCCTTGGTGATTTTTTAAAACCTGACCTAAACACTTTGGTTTTCTTAGTCTTCAAGGGTTGTGGTAAAAGCACAATGTCCCTGCAATCTGACAGGACGGGAGGAGCAGTTGAAACAACAACAAAATCATCTTCATCATCAATGTTGATTGGCTGGATGGGTGGTTCATCCATTGGAACGTCCTCCCTTAGAACGTCCTGCCTGGGAGTGTCCTATCTTGGAACGTCCTGACTGGGCATGTCCTGACTGACTCCAATGCATGACTTCGAAGTCTTCCTTTTCTGCTGTGGTGGAGTTGCACTCCTTGAAGATGGTCCAGTAATCGCCTTTCTCTTTCTCTGTCGTATAAAGTTAACATTTGTGTTGAAAAAAACATTAAGTGAAATACAAAGTAAGAAACTGCTGGAATAATCCCGAAATACTTGAGATGTTTGAGATGGCTGCGGCGTTTGAGATGTTTGAGTTTCTGGGTTTGTGTGAGTACTTTGAGACGAACAACCTCGTTTGTATGTCATGTTTGTCCATAGCTTTAGCAATATTGACGCAACCCATGCTTTGTTAGAGACATAGTTGCGTTGTTCAGCGTTTCATGGGCAGCTCTTGTTCGTTGTTCACCCATGCTTGGATGTTCTATTTCTTCATGTTGAAATTGTATGTCTTTGATATCTTCTTTGCAATTGTCTTGCTTCTGACTTTTGGTTCATTCCTTATTAGATCAAGATAATTCTTCACAATCCACTTGTCACCAATCTTTCTACTTATGTAGGCTTTTGGACAGTCGTGTTCCTTTGTGATGTGCGACAGTTGAAACGTTTTCGCCTTGTTTAGTTTAACACCCACCACCTTGAATGGACAATTATGTACCTTGTATCCGACGATGACCCTTGTGGCACAATTCTTCTGACTGAAGTCTGGTTCATATCCCTCTTGGATGCTATGATCAACCATGTACTCACGGAATGCTTTTACATCCACAAACAGCATCCCGAGTCTAAGGTCCTTCTTCGCCTTACCTGAGTTATTCTAATCATCTACTTTTTGGTCAATTATATGAGGTCTTTTATGACTTGTGACTTCATCCTCAACATCCGAGGGTGGTGGAGTTCTTAACGTGTCACTCGGATACTGCCCTTCGTTGAAGTTACTTGCATCCACTGCTTAAAAAGAAGGAAAAATTTCCTCACCATCCATTCCAATCATATCATCATCTTTCTCATGCCTATGAAAGAAAAAAGCTTTCGCATCAGTGTTTTCTTGTTCATCACGTTTCAAATCAAAATTGAAGGGAAAAACATACCTTTGGTTGCAGTCGCTTCTACCAGTGTGCTGTTGTTTATCTTTTCCCTTTCCCTTAATATATTTCCTTACGTTACTATCATCGACGCTGTCATCGGTCGAGTCTAAATCTCTTTCGTCCATTTTTCTTAGCTTCTAGTTTGGATCCGAAACTGAATCGGAATCTAAATCTGTCTCTGTGTTTTGATCTGACTCATGCACTCTATCATCATCAATATCATCCTCCATTGGTCTCTTCCATTTGTCTTTTGACATTACTATCAAATAGACAAGCTAATTAAGTTCTAATCCAACAAAGACAGAACAGAACAACCCTACTTCTCCAGTCGAACATAAAACAGACAAAACCGAACAACCCTAAGCAGACAGAATCGATAAGCAGTCAAATTCCAGTAAATCAGACATAACATAACAACCATAAGCAGTAAAAATCAACACTTCTTCTGCATTATCAGTAACCGAACACACCAAAATCAACAAGTTCATATTTCGGTCCTACTCACCCACTAAACACATAAAAATTTGGACTTTCGACTGTATTAACCAAGAAGATACTCACCTTAACGTTTTAAAGAACTTCCTCGGCGAAATCTCTGGTGGATCGAACTGATTTCTCCAAACTGGAAGTTACACCGTCCCGAACGGAGCCAAAGCCGACAAGGAACCGAACATAACCTACTTCTCCAATCGAGAACGAAGCCAAGAAGAGAGGAAGTCCAATCGAGACGAAAATCGCAGACAAACGGAGCTTCAAGGGGAGGAGACGAACCAACACCGGAGAAGAAAAGAGGAACAACTGACAAACCCAAGAAGAATCAGATGAAAAACAACGGAGCAAATAAGGAGAGAGCATATAGGTCTTTTCCAAATTGATTTACAACTGAAAATACTGTTTATAAAGTAACGTGACAAAAACGTGACAACTTAACGACATAATTAAACGTTTTGTAGACGGAAGGTTCATTTACGATTATTTACAAACGTATTCAACCTTTAACCATCGTCAAAAAATATATAGCACCCAAAACCGTTTTGGTGAAACATGTTGCACCATTTTCATACTATTCCCTTACTTTTTAAGACTTAGGGCCCAAAATTTGTGTTTTTATATTAAATGGGGGTAAAATTTAATATGATAAATGAAACCGTTTTTCATAGTGAATGAAGAGTTTTAGATTAATTTAGACTATCCACATAGGGTGAAATCATGATGGTGAAATCATGATGGTGAAATCATGATGAGGAAGAAAGCATGATGGCGTGTATGTAATTTATTAAAATTTGACATGTACCAACTAAATTGAATTATTTTGACAATATGAGAGATAATTGTGTGAAATACTTATTTGTCAAAATTATAAGACAACCAAATTAATATAGATAGATAAATATATAGAGATGAGTGGTTCATTATTCCTACACTGAAAAAAATTGGTTTGGCAAAATAATTTAAAGTTTCTAATTAAAGCAAACACATAATTTTGAAGAAAAACGTTTGACATTATACAAAATAATGTTGAATTAATGAATCAATTAAAATATTTTTTTTATAACGGCTTACTATAAATATAATAATTATATTATATTTACATTAACAATGAAGGTTTTCATCTACCTTAAAACATTCAAAATGTTATAATAAGTATTAATATTTTAGCAGGTAAACCAACTCAAGAATCACTTATGTTTGTCCTATGTAAATAAATGGTCATTTATGATTTATTGGTGTAGCTAAACAGTCACTTACGTTTCAAAATGTAATTTTTTGGTTAACCTTGGACTATTTAGTTACTTCTTCTTCCTCCTTTTTCTTTTCCTCTTCTTCATCATCTTCAATTTCTTCCTCAATTTTAACACAAATCTATTTCAATCATAGATTTGTTCAAAACCATAATTATTGATTTATTTATGCAAATTTATGAGATTCCTAAATTTTGTAACCTATAAATTTCAAATTTTTTGCTTCGGATTTGGTTATTAAAGAAAATAAAAATAAAAGGAAGAAAAAAGAAAGAAAAATAATATTTTAGTCATCTTTTATGATTAAAATTATTTAGAAATGTTCAGTCACATTGTGAAATATAAGTGATTATTCAGCTCAAGTTTTAAATGTTCGCCGCATATGCCAACATTAGCAACTGTTGATGTAATTAACCCTATTTTCATTAGAGGGGACAATTTTGAACCCGACCCGAAAATGACTCGAAATCGATCCAAATTCGGGTCAATAAAAAAGTGTGGCAGGTCATTTTCGGGTTGACCCTCCTGACCTAGAATCGACCCGTAAAAAAACACGAAAGTTGATTGACTTTAACACTTGAAAGCTTCAATTTTTATGCCCTGGGTCCTCATCGACGCTAACCAACTTTGCAAAGCGATCAACCTTCTTTCCTGTCTAGTCATCATAGTACTCTACTACCACTGCAGCTCCTGCGAGTGCGGCAAGGGTGAGGGCCTTTTGGTTTTCTCCATAACTATTAGTTGAACACCAAAAACTGAGGTGGTTAGGTCAAGAGAGGTGCTCATTTACTCAATAAATATATGTAGAGAAAAAAAGCAAGAACCAGCACAACTGAACTGATTGGATATTACAGAACTTAGCCAGAGGAATCCAGTAACTGATTGATGCTTTCAAAACCAAAAGATGCTCTCACATTATGTCTGTGAAGTTCAGATAAATGGTTTATGAGGAATCAAACAATAATTTTTTTTTAAAATATAACAGATTATCATAAACAAAACTAGATCAATCTGGGGAAACCGGTATGGAATGTCAATGAAATTATTTTTTAATATATATATATACATATATGTTATGATGTTTATATAATTTAATAACTTTTTATACATGAATTGTGTAAATAATATATCTCAACTAAAAAAAAAAAAGTTATGATAATAAAAGGAATTAAATATATGCATTATCATTTAAATAATATACTATTATTCATACAACCGGACCGGTTATCGAACCGGTCAATGTACTGGGCCCGATCCGCTTGGTCCGATCACCGGCAAGTAAACCCAATCTCCATCAGGGATTAAATATATAATAATGGATTAGATTAGACTGGAATTTTTGGATAAGATCTCAACGTGCTCCACTCCATCAGGGATATACTGGTCAAACTGTCCAGCTGGCTAAGTGCCATGCACAAAGGAAGCTCCTCTCCTCTCTTCCAAAAGTCAGAGGCCAAATTTATAACACCCAAAAAAAGACTCTTCCAGTGTTGGGTGTGCCTCCTCGTTCGGAAGGATCCGAGGATGTAAACAATTTTAGTTTTAAAATAAAAAAATATTTATAAGAAGTATCTTACTTTTTACTAACCAAACAGGATACGAATAAAAAGTATTCTAAATATATATTGTAATTATGCTACGGATGATATCCTTTTGATACACTCTGCAAAATAATATTTTGTTTGTTATGAATTAATAAATGACCCTATTTAGTTAATATATATGTTTAAATTTAAATTTTAGTTCGATCCAAAAATAACGCTATATACCTTATAATATGCAAGGCCACTGGCCATTAATGAAAATCAGAAATCAATTGTGATTTGGCATGTGTAGAAATGTCTACTTATGGTAAGTAATTAATTAATAAAGAAACGGTGCTTTTAATAATGGGGGCAACCTGCTTTCGAGAATCAAGGAAATGTTGGGTGGATTTTTCTTCTCCGACCCGCCACGTCCACTATTTAATACTCTTTCCCTCGTTCATCTTCTTCCACCAATTTTCTCATTCATCATCAACTCCTCCTCCAACCCCAAAGAAATAATGAATGCCCTAGCCGCCACAACCCGCAATTTCCGGCAGGCTTCTCGACTTCTAGGTCTGGACTCCAGGCTAGAGAGAAGCCTGCTGATTCCGTTCAGAGAGATCAAAGTTGAGTGCACTATCCCCAGAGACGATGGGACGTTGGTGTCGTACGTTGGATTTAGGGTACAACACGATACTGCTCGTGGTCCCATGAAGGGAGGAATTAGATACCATCCTGAGGTACATTACATACTGGATTGGATGCACATTGGTTTATTCATTTATTTGTTGATGATGAAGATTGTGCGCACGGCTGCAGGTGGATCCAGATGAGGTCAATGCCTTAGCCCAGTTGATGACCTGGAAATCAGCCGTGGCGGATATACCCTACGGTGGAGCCAAAGGTGGGATAGGGTGTGAGCCCAGGGAGTTGAGTAACAGCGAGCTGGAGCGGCTCACTCGGGTCTTCACTCAGAAGATACATGACCTCATTGGGGTTCACACAGATATTCCTGCTCCGGACATGGGGACGAATGCACAGGTACATACATATCCTATCAATCACACTTTTCTATTTTCATAGGAATTAAAGATGATGATTTGTAAATATATGAAACATCTGCAGACTATGGCATGGATCTTGGATGAATACTCAAAATTTCACGGCTACTCTCCCGCGGTTGTCACAGGAAAACCCATCGTAAGCCCTACCTATCGTTCGGCGGTGGACCTGTGTGATTGTTTATTATTCATGGAGTGTACAATATAAATTTGATTTGAAAACCTATCAATCATTCAGGACCTCGGTGGTTCACTGGGTAGAGAGGCGGCAACCGGGCGCGGAGTCGTGTTTGCGACTGAAGCTTTGCTGAATGAACATGGCAGGTCCATCAAAGATATGACATTTGCCATTCAAGTAAGTTGGTTTACTACTAGCAGTTAATGTTAGAAATCTAATTGTCCATTCATTGATGTTTTTTCTGTATCTTTCTATCTATATGTATGTATATATAGGGATTTGGTAATGTTGGATCATGGGCGGCAAAGATCATCCACGAACGAGGTGGTAAGGTGGTGGCAGTCTGCGATGTTAGTGGAGGCACGCAAAATCCAAATGGCATCAACATCCCCGAACTGATGGACCACAAAGAAACTACAGGAGGCTTGAAGAACTTCCATGGAGGAGTTGACATGGATGATCCAAGTGAAGTGTTGGTGCATCCATGTGATGTTCTTATCCCTTGTGCTTTAGGGGGTGTCCTTAACAGGTTGGTACCCTACCCTACCCTACCCTTCCCCATATATGTATGGTTTTAGGGTGGATGTTTATTCATTCTATTCTGCATGTAGGGAGAATGCTGCAGACGTGAAGGCCAAGTTTATCATCGAGGCAGCAAACCACCCTACAGACCCAGAAGCTGATGAGGTGACATGATCATGAAATGTCTTCCACACCATTCCATTGTATAAGCACAATCATGTTAATTGACCTTTTTGCAGATTCTATCCAAGAGAGGCGTCGTGATTCTTCCCGATATCTATGCCAATGCTGGAGGTGTTACCGTGAGCTACTTTGAGTGGGTTCAGGTAAAACAAATGGGTTGTGACGAAGAATTCATTCCGTCTGGATTATATTATATCTATCTATAATTTCATGGCAGAACATTCAAGGGTTTATGTGGGATGAAGAGAAGGTCAATACTCAGCTCCACAAGTACATGAGTCGAGCTTTCCATGACATTAAAGACATGTGTCGGACCCACCATTGCAACCTTCGAATGGGGGCCTTCTCTCTCGGGGTCAGCAGGGTGGCTCGAGCTGCCATTCTCCGGGGCTGGGAAGCTTGATCAACGAGGACTTTCTGTTTGTTAAGCAACTCGGTCATTGCTTTGTTCTCTACCATGGGATGGATACATATGCATGCTTCTCTTTCATCATTGGTCTTTATTTATTTTCATCTCTTTAAGATACAAATTCATCATTGTAATTTGTTAATCTATATACACACTGTTTATATGGAAGCAAAAATAATTGAGTGAATTTGATAAGGATAAATATAGAAATGGATGGTGAAAGAACGTAGAAAAATTGAGAAAAGAACAAGGAACTGTGGAAGAAGAAAAACATTTCATTTCCCTTATCCATTCCGGTCGGTCTCCAAAATCTACCCTAAAAAATCGGTTTACTACTAATAAATCGGTAAATCATAAAATTCAAAAAACCTTTATTGAAACATAACTCTGATACAAATCATGTTTTCATATAAAGAATCATGATACATAATCGAATAACTTTTTATTCCATGCTTATGTTGCGCACTCTCATAAACTGTGGAGTTGAATGAGGTAATTAAGTTGCTGGGGAGCAACTTAGAAAGTAGTATTAACTTATCCCTATCAGATATCAATCTCTTAGAAAATAGATGTTGTACACAATATAAACTTAAGACTTGCAATAAACATTTAGAGAATGCAGAGTTCAAAAGATTCATGAAATAGACTTTGTGAAAATGATATGATGCAAACTTACTAAAATTAATAAATAATTCAGATTAAGAGGTTAATCAAAATGTAAGTTTTGAACTTATCTAAATTCAAAACTGAATGGAAGCAGAGGTTCAAACTTATCGAATTTCAGAACGGATTAGAAACAGAGGTTGCTCTAAACGCCAACTGTGCCGCAGTAATACTCCAATGTTTAACCCCCATTGGAAGGATGTAGAACCCAAATATATCTGTTGGGCCGACTAGAGTGACCATGATATTTTGATATCAATAAGTCAATGGACCCTCGTAAGGGTTTCAAATCGTACTAGACTTACGAGCACAAAATCAGAAAAGAAGACCAGACTTCTAAAAATAAATTTCACTAAACTATTCTTCTACTAAAATCTTGTACCAAACTATCTCACGAAAATATACTTACAAAATAGGACAACATTATCTAAAGCACACTTTATAAAACAACTTCAATCACTTGATCCAAAATTTATAAACGAAACTCATATTCATGCTCTAAAATAATATTAGCATATCTTTAAAATTTCATGCAATGCAGTAAAATATTTCATTTAGTAAAAGTAGAAATAAACATAAACTATTTACCTTAATTGAACCCCAATTCTATTACCAATATCTCTATCAATCCGAATTCCCTAAAATCAACACGAACGAAAGTATAATTTTGCCATTCGAACCATGATATCCAATAACATCTTAGTCATTAGGATGACTCACACGCGCCGGTCAAAGTAGCCCGAATGTGGTCAACTCCATCTTCAACCTAGGGACAGATTCTGCATATTACAGAACAACTTTGTGAGTTTCGTTCTCCCTCGTTCGAACTCCATTTTGGGTGTTTTTGGTGTCTATGGAAAGCCATTATAATGGATTATAAGTTTGTTGATTCCGTTTTGGAAAAAAACCAATAATAACGTAACATTTGGGCCCTAAAAGTATCAGTTTACAATGTGTTTCGAATTTTTACAGACTTGATATCTAACATATTGCTCAACCAAATTTGATTCCGTCACTTGAGTTAGGTTACTTAGAACCCCTAGAACCTAACAATGGTCAGAAACAAAGAAAAAAACTACCATATGGAAATCCACCATTCATGATTTTTGAAACTTTCTCTCTAAAATTATTCATTCACAGAGGAGAAAATTGAGCATAACTATGAAGTCTTACATTAGTTTTTACATGTGCACCTATTGGTAGCTTGTGGAAGCTCAGTTTCGTCTTTCCATGGTCGTTTGGTCGGACAAAGAATGTTTGTCAATTTCCTCTCTAGACTTATTTTTTTGGCTCTCTAGGATTAGCTAGGGCTATGAAATTAGCATGTAATCAACCCTACACTACAACAACATATCAATAAATCTCCTCCCGTGATCTTTAATGATTTACCATTGCTTAAAATTTGCTACATGAAAAGCTAGTTTTATCCTTATGCTTTACTATTAATTGTCAATAACCTTTGTATTTCTTCACTTGCAAAGTTTGGTCCTTTAAATTATAACGGGTGTTACAATCTACCCCCTTAAAAAAATCATCCTCAAAATTTGCTTTGCCAATTGCAGAGTATTGCAATTCACCCCCTTAACAGAAATCGTTCTCAAATTTAGACGTTACTTGATTTCTTGAACAATTGGATGGTACTTCCCCCTTAATATCCTCCCTATATTCCAACCTGATTCTTTTTTGGTGTGTTGTTCCCATTGAACGTTCACATATGGAATAACATGACCTCTTAATTCTCAATGAGTTGAAAATTTCTTCACGCACTCTGTCCTTCAAGAGATCTCTATTTTTTTTTATCGTAAGTCTTAACTTGACGTTAACATTCATTTGCTTTCTCAATGCAGGAAAATTATTTTTCTTTTGTCCAAAATGTCGGACTTCCTCTTTCGTGCGTATTTTTCTTATCATTCCTATTTTTCATTCTTCTTCGTGAGGCAATACATCTTGAAACAAGCTCATCCAACTACATGATGATCTCATAACAAACTCTGACAAATAATATTTAAGAGGTTGTTCTTGACTTCAACTTTATTTGCTGAGTTATTAAACCAATCTTGGTCTACCCAACTCTGATTGGTTAGACTTCTTTTTTCAATCTACTCTTTATATTTGTCAGGATTTCCATTCTTATTCACGAAGTTGAGCGACTTGATTGATTTTTTTTCCTACGACATAGTGAGTCCCTATCATGTCACAATTTAAGCTACTTATCGGGACACCCTCCACTTCCATTTCTTTAGTATTGTCATGTCCTTTGCTTCAATTTCCTTACTCGCTCATATTCTTAACATTAAATTTATTCCAAGAAAATTATTGCAATTTTAATCCTTCATAACATGATAACGCTTTGCGTCAACCATCCAAAATTTGTATCTTTGCCTATATGAAAGTTCTCCATAATCAGTGTAAAAACGATTTGTTTAATCAATTTGGTTATGTTTGATTATATAGTTGCAATTGAAATAAAGTAGAATTGATCATGAGCGTAATTATGGCTCCATGGTGGTATGATCTATTTTGTGATTATATAATTGCATTTTTCGTTTATGAACTTATAAGATGCATGCTTTATAAATTACATAATTGTGTAAATAATGAGTTATTCCAGAAAATTATGAATCGACGTGTTCATGTGAATCCACATAATTTCCGTTTTGTTTATTGAAACTTGACTAATTGTGTTATCAAATGATCATAACATAATATAAGAACACTTTTACCCATTAAAAGTTTCAATGTTTATATTTTAGATAACAGAAAAAAGTAACTTAAAATTCGAGTAAACTACCATCATAGTTGTTTTTTTTGCCATAAACTACCATCATAGTTAACAACAGCATTGTTAGCTTCATACTTTTTTTTTTAAACGCTTATTAGGCCTGAACTCCCATTACGGGAAAATTAGCAAATAACGACTAAATCTAACTGGGCCGTTATAAATTAATTTAAATTAAATATCACGACTCAATTAACATTGAGCCGTTATGTAATTTTTTTGACGGCTCAAAATAACTCAGTCGTTACCTTTATATTATTTTTAACAACTCAATAACAAGTGTCGTTAATATTTAATTATTTTTTCTATAATTTTCTCGGCTCATTTAATGTTAGTCCGCAAGTTTTACGGCTCATTTGGTTTTGAGCCGTGATAAATGGGCAAAATTAAAAAAAAAAGTATTTCCACGGCTCATTTGGTTTTGAGCCGTGATAAATGAGAAAAAACATAAGTAGTGTTTTTTTTTTACTTCAAAATTTTCAAAATCACACTTTCCCACTTTCTCACTCACCTTTCCCACGTTCCACTTCACTTTTCAAAACTATCACTCACCTTTCCCACTCATCCACTTACCCACATCACTTTCCAATTTTTCTTCAATACACACTACACTTTCTTCAAGGAGAGGAACCAGTCGAGGAACCAGTCGAGGCCTCTGCTACTGCCACCGATGCCGAGGAACCAGCCGAGACTTCGCCGCCGGAGGAGGTCTTCCTATGGGGTATCCCGCTAGTTGTGGACGACTTCGCCGCCTGAGGAGGTTGTGTTCACCCATAGCGTAGACAAGAAGGGTCACCCCGTCTGCTACAACACCTACGGAGAGTTCCGGAACAAGGAGATCTAACAGAGCAGTTTTGCAGATGAGGAGAAGAGGAAGACGTTCTTGAAATTGTAGTGGTTGTAGTATAGGAAGACGCCGGCGTAGAGGACGTAGGTGGAGCAGCCAGCGGCGAGGGTGAGACGGGGACCGAGGAGGTTGTAGATGTCGCCACCGAGGATGTCGAAGACGGAGAAAGTGGTATAGAGGGCGGTGTTGGCGTTATTGGCGGCGGTGTGGTCGACCTGACCACCTCCACCCATGCCGGAGAGGGCGTTGAACATTCCGGGGCAGAAGAAGCAAACAAGACCGATTTTATGAGAAGAGTATCCTGAATCTCGATTTCATGCATTCAATTTCTTGAAATGGAGGACTGAGCGTCAATTTTTTTTTTTAAATATATTTTAGCGCCTCAAAAGAAATGAGTCGTGAAAAATAAATAAAAAAATATTTTTCATAGCTCAAACAAAAGTGCCGGCATAATTATTTTGGCGACACTTTTGATTTTGGGTCGGGAATTATCACGGCTCATTTTATATTGAGCTGTGATAATTGTCCCGACACTTTGTTTCACGCCTCAACATTCAGTTGAGCCGTGTTAATTTAACGGCTGAATATTTCAACCGTTAAAAATACATTTTTTAGTCGGTATTTGTCATTTCTCCTGTAGTGTCCTACCTAGGCAGGTAACCCTTCCTAGTAAAAATCATGACCTTTGTTTTTGCACAACTCATATATAAAATTTCAATTCTTAATTATATACAACGAGTCGTCAATAATTATATAGATAAATTAATTGTGGTTCAAATAGGACTCATGAGGAGCCATTAACTATCCCAACTCCTGTAGTGCTTCCTGGGGAAGTTGACTAAGTAGCAGTGAAAATGACTTTTGATTCATCATCGTAATGAGATTTCTTCCGGTTTTGCATGACTTGACTTAAATGTTGCACCACATATGAAATATATGGTCTCATAAGAAATATATACAGTAATGTTCACAAGCCTTCGAAAGAGCTCCTCATCATCAAGTGGTTCATCCACTTTATCATACCCCAAAATCATATTATGTTATGTTGTCGTAAGCTTATGATTATGCTCAAGCATTGTAATTGTCGGTCTTGCTCCACCACTCAAACCAATGTCTGCATTAAGTTTTAAGAACATATTTTTGTTAATTAATACAACCCCGTCACTAGAACAAGCTACTTCATTTCCCAAAAAAGTATTTGAGGTTCTCTAGGTATTTAATTTTGAACTTAGTCTTGAGCAAAGATTTTAGTTATTCAACTTGCATTTTGTCGGAGCTAGTGATCAAAATGTCATCCACATATGCTAATAGTATCACAAGTCTATCCTCCTCCTCCTCCTCCTCCTTATTTTTCTTTGTTTTTTTTTTGGTAAAAAGAGTCCAATCATAAAGACATTGCTTATGTTTACTCCATAGTGATACCTCTATTACTTTTCAATTCCATTGTCTACCATCCTGGTTCAAACCATATAATGATTTGCGTAGCTAGAACACCTATTTGGATCCAGCAACTCCAATTGCTCATTGTCCAATCATCTTAAACCAAGTGATACTTCCATGTATAGCCCTCTTCTGAAACTCTTTGGAGAAATGCATTGTAGACATCCATTTGTCACAAAGGCCAATTAAAAGTTGAATCCACTGCAACACCATTCTCACAGTGACCATCTTAACTTTTACTCAAACTCGTTGATTATACCCCTTTGCAACAATACACGTTTTAAATCTTCCAATCGTACCATTTGCTTTGTATTTTACCTTATATATTTGTTTGCTACCTATTTTCATCTTCCCATTTGGTAACGAAATAATCTCATAATATAAGTACCATTATCTTCTAAAACATTCATTTCACTTTGAATAGACTCGCCTAATCGCGTGTCTGATAAAACTCATGCTATGTTTGAGGTTCCACTTCCTTAGAAAATTTTCCTTGAGAGAATTCGATTTTTTGAAGACAAAGTCATAAGAGGCAAATTGGTAATGGATAATAGTGTTGAATATGAATTAGTCTTTGAAGTAGTGACATAGTCCATTAGCCAAATAGAAAGTTGAATTATTCTTGTAGTTCAACGAGGGGGTGGGGATGAGACTGACGATGTAAAATTTAGAGTTGTTTGCATAGGTGCAAGGTTTGTTGAAGGACAAACAGGGAAAGAGTGAACAAATGGGACCTACTGGCCAAAAACATCCAACCCATCACTTAAGTTTTCTTGAAGAATAAAAGTAACATCCTTGCACTATCCTCAAATTAAATAAAAAAAATTGTTTCGGAGAAAACAACATTTCTACATACATACACCTGCAGAGAATATACATTTCTCATCACATAACATTTCTCTTTGTGTGACTAAGTTACTGAGTTGATTTGCAGTGATCCCTTGATAGTTGCAAACATGGTTGCTCAAGTTAAAAGTGATTTAGACTGTCTCTATGCTTTTTATGAGAAAAAATGAACTCTTTAGAGATGGAGGATGATCTTTTGGATGATGTCGATACTTATGAACCATGTGATGGTAGTGATGGTGGTGGTGTCGGTGATGGTTGTGTCCCTCTTATTGATAGTATGTATCCATCAAAGATAAGGGAATGGTTTAATAAGCAGAATGATATGGACGTTTACGTGACATCCCAAAGTGATTTAGGGAGGTATCTTGAAGAAAAATGTGAAAAGGATACTAAAAAAGATTTTGATTTACTAAATTGGTGGAAAGATAAGAAAACAGTGTATAAGGTGCTTGCTATGATGACAATAGACATTTTAGCAATTATGATCACTACTGCAGCATCTGAATCAACATTTAGCACATCATAGCGTGTGCTTGATCAATTTCTTAGTTCGCTGAGCGTGAATCTTGTGGAAGCTTTAATTTGTAGTCAAGATTGCTTAGAAGATCCCCATTGCCTATTACAATTGAGCAATACATGGAAAATGATGAAAAATATGAACAAGGTATTCATTATTCAAATTTCAGTATTCATGACTTATTTACTTCATTTTGGTTTTATATCACATGGTATTAACTATTGTCTATTAACATATTTTTTTTGTTCTTTTTCATAAATCTTAGTGGAATTATGGACAATGTGGAAAATATTGCTACATGAAGAAATAGGTTTTGTGTTTGCAATTGTGTGTGTTTGTTACATTATTCTGAGTCAATGTAGTGATTTGGAAATGTGGTTTGGACTGTAATTTGGAATTGTATATTTGGAAACTGTTCGGTTTGAACTTAATTTCATTTAGAATTGTTTGTGTTTTGGAACTGAAATGGATTGTGTAACCGGTACCAAACCGGACCCTGTACCGAACCTGTACCGAATCGGAACCGAGGACGCAAAGCAACCGGTTCCTAACAGGGTACCGTAAACCGTTTCTACAAACAAGTTTCGGGTAGGTTCCGGTTCAAAAATTTAATACCCGGTATTAAACTGGGTTGGTTTCGGGAATCCCTAAATTTACAGGGTACCTAGAACCGCTCACCCCTATGACTAATCCACAAAGATGGAAGGTGTTGCTCGGGCTGCCAACTTATCCTTTGTAGTAAAATTTGTAGCATAACAGAAGCATCTGAAAGTGTATAAGTGATTTAACGAGGGCTTCAGATTATCAAAAACTTTGAAAGTGGTTCGTCCTTGCAAAATTGGTGTTTGTTGCAGATTGATCAAGTAAACAATTGTAAGGACAGTAACCGCAAAATCTTATTGGAAGTGAGGCGTGAAATTACAAGGCTTTTGCCATGTGAAAATAAACTTACCTTAAATATTTTCCCAAAAAAGCTCGAAATGTTAAAGATAGATTGTAATCAGAGATAAAATTGTTGGAGATGCATTATTCATTGTTGAACCAGTATCACAGCACTCTAACTAGAATTTCCTTACTTTTAGGATGGTGCAAGGAAGGAAACTCTTATTCCTTATTAAAGGGATAAAAGTCATTTAGTTGCCCAGAATCACATTTTTAAGTATATATAGCCCCCCCCCCAAAAAAAAAAAAAAATATAAAAAATTCTTACTTTTGGGCATCCCATAAGTCATAAATGTATTTGCTTTATTTTGACATCCATTTTGGATGAAAAATGTTACATGTGCTTGTCACATGTGCAATTTGGCAGTAAATTGAGATAAATAATATTGTGAAGACTAAAATACCCTTATGCCACACCCCTCCCTATTCATATCACATTCCTCTCTTTTATCTAATAGTTTGATGTAACTGCCTCTTCATCTCTACTTTGAAATTAGATTTTTACAGTTCAAATAGATCGTTCCGTGAGAGAGATTATACTTCTAAGTGTTTGAGTCTTTGTTCGTGCAGATTTCATCGATGGTTTCCCATTCACTAAGTCACAAACGTTGCTTAGAAGATGAGAACAATCAGAACTTTATGAAAAAAACATGTAAGTTTCTCCTCGTGAATCAAGTCTTATTTATCTTGCAGATTGTAGCCATGAGTTCTGAGTTTTTGTTGTAGTTTATGATCTAATTATGGAGCACTTGTTAGAGTTTATTTATCGTTTATGGTTTGGTCAAAATTTTGTAAGAACCAAAATAATTCCATTGCATGTTTGATTTTCGGTTGTAAGATGTTGTCACACGTATGTATTAGTTGCATAATGAGCAAGTAGTTCCAAGTTAGGAAGATTTGTCGGATTTGTTTTCATTTTTCAGAAATAAGAAGTTTAAGTTCATACAACCATAACAAATAAACACAACGTTCCACATAAAAAGCATTCCAGAATCCATTCGGTTGACATTTTTTAGTAAAAACAACATAAAGCAAAAATTAGGAGCATTTCAACTAACGCGAGAAATACAATTTTATACATTCTTTCCATCTACTGATATTTCTCAAGCTTTTCTTCTGCATCCTTGATCATCTTCTTAACCTTTGCAAAAACCTCTTTAAATGAGGACACACGTTAACATCGTACCAATCGAAACCACACCTTTCTTGCTTAGTAACCGGCTAATGCTGAAAAAATAGGTAAGCAATTAGGCAAAATTAACAATACATAAAGTAATTAAAGGAGAGTATGACATACCTTCCATAAGGGAAAATTATAGTACTTCAGTTGGAAGTTCTCCCAGGTGCTCGAAGCCTTCACCACGACAATCTCTCCACAATAGCATCTTCGTGTTTTCTACAAGCTCGAGTTACTATATGAAGTCATTAATTGAATATTGAGAGGATAATGGAGAAACTACAGAATGAGAGGAGACAGTAGTTGAAACCATAATTGTTAATGAAATTAGGGGGAAAGATACGAAAGAATGCAGAAAAAAAGATAGAGGACTATTATTAATTTGATTAGATATGATGACGGGTATTTCAATCATCATAATAATTTCTTTTTTGAATTTATGTTTAAATTGCACATGTGACAAAGACATGTAATGTTTTCCATCCAAAATGGATGTCAAAATAAAGCAGATACATTTATGACTTCTAGGATACCTAAAAGTAAACAATTATTTAGGGTTACTTACTTAAATGTTTGCAAACGTTTGACCATTGTGCATAATAGTTACACATGTTTCAAAATGTGATTAATTGGGTTTGCTACTGTTATTCGTAAAAAAAACACCGTTAGTCACTATTCTAACATATGAAATGACAATATTACCCCCCCAAATCCTAATATAATGAGGTCCTCCTAGGCCCCTACCCACTCACTGTAGTCCTCCCACCTACCTCCCCTCTCCTCCCAGTCTGCCCAATTCCTCCTCCCAGCTCACCCCTCCTTCTACCTACTCGTTGAATCCACTGTCGAAGGAATACATAACTTTCTTTGTCGCGCCATCGAATGTAGTGTACCAACAGGAAATGGGTCCTGCCGGGAACTCGATTAATGGATTACTGTGGTCGAAAGCAGAGTCGTCGAGTCCGTCCATGAGCTCCAAGGTGTTGATGACGGAATATGAAGACACTAACGAGTTATCATCCTCTGTTTCTACAAAATCTTGATTCTTTAGTGGAGAGTGGATGTGGGTTTGGTTCAAGTTAGAGTTTGGGTAGTCGATGAGGAGGAAGGAGCTATAAGTGGAGGAGATAAGAGAAAAAAGGTTGTCGTCCTCCCGTCT
Organism: Chamaenerion angustifolium; assembly: GCA_946814005.1. Classification (NCBI taxonomy): domain Eukaryota; kingdom Viridiplantae; phylum Streptophyta; class Magnoliopsida; order Myrtales; family Onagraceae; genus Chamaenerion; species Chamaenerion angustifolium. The sequence continues at coordinate 23,966,617 of OX328272.1, forward strand.
CCTCCCAGTTCGCCTCCGTCCCTTCTCCCAGCTCGCCTGCGACACTCCTCCTAACCCAGTCGCGTCCCTCTTCCCAACCTTCCTCTCAGCCTGCCCATGTCCTTCCTTCTCTTCAATTGTATAAACACTTATTCCTCTTTTTTTTTTCATTAGATTGGAGAAGCCACACTGCATCACCTGGGCTAGGGCAAGAAGAATTGGATCTGCTCCATCATCTGTTGTATTCAATTGAACCTGATGTTAGATTGGTGACCTCGAGTGCTTCTCCAATCGTGATTTGCTCATCTTCAACCTTTCCTTCAATAAATTTGGTATTGGGCATCACATAACCAGAATGAATGTATTCATTAACCACCTAATAAATATTTCTCCAAATTCTTCAAATTGAATTGCTTCAGTCGAATCGAATTTCTTCAAATTTGATTGGAAATTATTAAATTGCTTAAGTCAAATAATTTGGCTTCGGTATGAGGAATGTTGCTTCAGTTGAGAACAAATCCATGGAGGAAGATGAAGAACAGGATGAAGATGAAGGAGAAGATGAAGAACAATATGAAGATGAAGAACAACTCATTGAGGGCATGATAGTCATTTGATAAATAAAAAATATGTTAAAAAATTAATTAACGGAAAAGAGTAACGACTAATGACAGAGTAACTAATTAATCACACTGGAAAAAAGATGTGTATCCATTTAGTCACGCAACAAAACCAAATAGTCACATTTTGAAACATGTGTGACCATTCTGCACAATGGCCAAAGGTGTGTAATCATTTAAGTAATTAACTCAATTTTTATAGATTACTATTATTTAAAACGTGATTTATGGGGTGCCTAAATGAATTTTATCCCTTACTCAAAAGTATAACTGATAGTTTGGATTATTTTGATCAACATGTTCTTTTTGTTCAACTTTTGTTTGCTAGTCTCATCCAATAACCTATACCAATAACTTCAACTGTTACATTGCCAATCTCATCCCTAACTCTTTATCGACCTACTAGAATAACCCGACCTCGTATTTGTCTAGAGGACTATGTCACTGGTTCAACAACTAATTCATCTTCAACCATATATCCATCACCAATTTTCATATATTTTCTTATTTGAAACTTTTCCCATAAAAGCTCGATATGATGTAAACAAATTGTCATAAGAAACAAAATTGGTGATGGATAATATGGTTGAAAAAGAATTAGTTGTTGAACTAATGACATAGTACTCCAACCAAATAGGAGGTCGAGTTATTCTATTAGTTTAGTGGAGAGGCAGGGATAAGACAGACAATGCAGTAGTTAGTGTTGTAGATGCAAGTTTGTTGAAGGAGTTGCAAGCAAAGGTTGAACAGACAGGACATACTAACCGAAATCATCTTGCCCATCGCGTATGATTCTTTAAGGAATACAACATCATTCTTTGCACCATCCTGAGAATAAGAAAAATGTTTTTCTGAGAAAACATCTCTAAATATAAACACTGTTCGGATATAGATTTCTCAACACAACCTTTCTGTTTGTGAATAGGCCATACATATAGAAGATGTTGCTAAGGCTACCAATTTATCCTTTGTTGTAAAATTTTCAGTATAACATAGACATCCAAAGGTTCATAAGTGAGTTAACAAGGGCTTTTGATTGTGCAAAACTTTGAAAGGTGATAGTCCCTGCAAATCTGGTGTCAGTAGAAGATTGGTCAAGTAAACAACAGTAACCCCAAAATGTATTTGGAAGTGAGGCCTGAAATCGCAAGTCTCTTGTCAATTTAGGAATTTAACCAACTTGAACTTGAAGGCTTGAACATATAGTAAGTTCTTAAGAACGATTCCATTTGGCAGAACATATTCTCCAAAGTGGGTCACCTTCGTTCCTGCACAATTAGACAACTTAACCATCAAATTTAATGTATCATTCTTTTGAATATTTGATAACCAATCTAATGGAGTGGTCATATGATTTTTTTCCCCCGTATCCAATACCCAATGATCACTAATGGATGTAGAAAATAAACAATGTACTTTAGCTGAAACTACGAGACACTGCCACACACCTACAATATTAACATTGTATTCACTAGCTAAATGAGTCTTAGTGGGAGAAGGTTGTATCAGCCGAAGAAGTAGTTCAACTTGATCTTTGGTGAAATTGAAATTGATACTAAAATACGTTGAGATACTAAGTGTACCTTGCTTCAATGTACAAATCTTCCTATGAAATTGGAAAACGTGAGTCCATCAATGCTATCAAAATACTCACCTAGATCCTTCTAGATTTGTAGTGTTGTTAGAATATAAAAAATCCCACTCACCAATTCTGGAGAAACAAAGTTCATAATCCAGTTTCGCACCACTGCATTACACTGATCCCATCGTGATCGACCTTAAGAAGCTACATATTCTCATGTACACGTGTCATTGTTAGTATAAATCAGTTTTTACTGTAGGAATTGCTGCTGCTCCAACATGTATTTTACTGTAGATAATGCTGCATATTTACTGTACGAAATGCTACATATTTGCTGTAGAAAATACTGCACCAACTTTGTAAACTTTGTCAACAAAGTGTTGTAAACTTTGTCAACAAAATGTTGTAAAATTTGTCAACAAAGTGTTGCTATGTATTAGTATAAATAGGTGGCTATGTTTGTATGTTTTTTATGAGAGTTGTATGAAAGTTTTATAAATGTTTAAGAGAGTTTGTTCAACAAATATAATATTTGTATTTGTGTTCTTCAACTCCATGTTGAATATGTTGTTCTTTGATTTTTCTTGATTGATGAACAACCGTGGTATCAGAGCTTAACTTCTTGAGGGATCTATGAGGTTGAGTGATTGTCGATTTCTTGAGATCATCCACCCATAGCTTAATTTCTTGAGGGATTTGTGAGGTTGTGTGATTATCGATTTGTTGAGATCTTCTACCCATAAACACTCTAAGCTCTCATCAAATGGAATAATCCTTCTCACGCGTTGCTCCACCAAAATTTGACGGCTCAAACTACCAAACTTGGGCTGTCAAAATAGAAGCTTACATTCAGGGCACTGGTATGTGGGAAGCTGTTGAAGAATACTATCAAATTCCAGCTCTTCCACACAAACCTACATTTGCTCAAATCAACGTTCAAAGGGAGAAGAATTTGAGAAAGGCACGCGCCATTCATTCCTTTATTCGTCTGTCTCACCTGCAATTTTCAGCTGAATCATGTCCATAAGGTCAGCCAATGAAATTTGGTACTTCCTCGTAAAAGAATACAAAGAAGATGAGATGATAAGGGGCATGAATTCTTTGAACTTGATAAGGGAATTCGAGAAGGAGCAGATGAAGGAATCTGAGACCATCCAAGAATACTCAGATCGATTGGTAGGACTCGCAAATCAGGTTAGAATACTTGGTAAGGAAATGAAGGACCACATAATTGTGGAGAAAATATTTGTCTATCTTCCTGAGAGATTTGAAGCAACCATTGACTCATTGGAGATCACAAAGGACCTGTCAACTCTAAAATTGGCAGAGCTCCTTAGTGCACTTCAAGCTCAAGAGAAAAGAAGATTGATGCGTGAAGAAGGCAAAGTTGCACTTAAACCATAACAGTAAGGAGAAGAAGTGGAAAGGCAAGCCTTATTCTAGTACTGGTGAGTCAAGTGCGACAGTGAAGAGCCAAAAAGGAGGAACTCTTCCTCCTTGTAAGCATTCTAGTAAGGAGAACCATCCTTACTATAAATGTTGGAAGAGACCAGACATAAAATGCAGGAGGTGTCAGAAGATGGGGCATGTCGAAAAAAATTTCCCTGAAAAGTACAATCAGCCGAAGAAAGAAACTCAAGATGTTGTACATGAAGAAGATGAGGAGCAACTGTTTGCGACTTCTTGTTTCACTTCTGGCGCCTCAAGTGAAAACTGGTTGGTAGATAGTGGTTTTACTAGTCACATGACAAGCAATGAAGGGATATTCAAGGTTCTTGATAGGTAATTTCATTCGAAAGTGAAGATTGGGAATGGAGAATTCATCTCAGCCAAAGGAAGATGCAATGTTGCAATAGAGTGCAATTCAAGTATGAAATTGATTGATGAAGTCTTGTTCATGCATGAAATTGATCAAAATCTACTAAGTGTTGGTCAATTAATTGAGAATAATTTCAAGTTGCTCTTTGAGGATAGGAGATGTTTGATCATTGATCCAAATGGTCAAGAGCTTTTTCGAATTAAGATGCAAGGAAAAAGCTTTTCATTGAATCTTCTTGAGATGAAACAACTTGCTTGTCCCAGTCAAGTCACTATCACTGAGATATGGCACAAGAGGTTGGGGCATTTTCATCAAAACGCTCTACAAAAATTGGAGAAAGAGAAGATGGCAGAAGGACTACCTGAGATGGAGGAGCAACTACCAAGTTGCAAAGCTTGCTTGATAGGCAAAACTAGCAGGCTACCATTCAAGGAATCATTGTGGAGGGCAACATCTAAGATGCAACTCATCCATACAGATGTTTGTTGTCCTCAAGCAACTCCTTCACTGAATGGAAGCAGGTACTTTGTGATTTTTATTGATGATTTTACTAGAATGTGCTGGATTTACTTCATCAAGTTCAAGTCCGAAGTTGTTGGTGTGTTTCGAGGATTTAAGGCATGGATTGAAAATTAAAGTGGTTGTCACATTCAGGTTATACGATCTGACAATAGAACTAAGTATACCTCTGATCGATTTGATGAGTTTTGCAAGAATGCAAGCATTGAGCACCAAGTAATTGTGCCCTATTCTCCTCGACAAAATGGGATTAGTGAGAGGAAGAATAGAACCATTATGGAGATGACCAGGTGTCTAATGAACGAGAAGAGCCTTCCAAAGAATTTTCGGCAGAAGCAGCTCACACTTCAGTATTCTTACTGAATAAGCTACCAACAACGGCACTTGAGAAGAAAACTTCTCATGAAGCATGGTATGACAGCAAGCCTAAACTTCAAAATCTTAAAGTTTTTGGTTGTACCTGTTATTCCCATGTGCCCTTGGTGAAAGTAGATAAGTTGGATGAAAGAGTTGAACGTGGGATCTTTATAGGCTATAGTGCAGTATTAAAAGCCTATAGGATCTATCATCCAAGGAGAGGGAAGATTTCAGTTAGCAGAGATGTCCATTTCCTTGAAGAAGAGAAATGGAAATGGTCCAATGAAGAAGTGGAGAAACAAGTGACCCTTGATGATGATGAACTAACATATGATCAATCTGTTAGGGGGTCAAGATCTCTTGCTGAGATTTATCAGTGATGCAATTGATGAAAAATGACTAGTTGCAATGAAGGAGGAGCTTGCCATGATTGAGAAGAATAAGACTTGGGAGTTGGTGGAGAGGCCAAGGAACAGAAAAGTGATTGGTGTCAAATGGGTTTTCGGAACCAAACTCAATCATGATGGCTCAATCAACAAGCACAATGACAGATTGGCGGTGAAGGGTTATGCTCAGATATATGGAGTTGATTTCTCTGAGGCATTTGCACCTGTGGCCAGGCTGGACACCATTTGTATGCTCCTTTCCATTGCTCTTCAAAAGAATTGGAAGATCATCCAACTTGATGTCAAGTAAGCTTTTCTAAATGGTGAGCTGAATGAGGAGATATTCATCGAGCAAACTGATGGCTTCATTGTTTCAGACCAAGAAGAGAAGGTGTACAAGTTGAAGAAGACTCTCTATGGCTTGAACCAGGCTCCTAGACAGTGGTACATCAAAATTGCCGAGCATTTTCTGCAACATGGGTTTGAAAAGAGCCCAAGTGTGTCCACCCTCTACATCTTAAAGGCAAGTATTAATGTAGTGATGGTCTCCTTGTATGTAGATGACTTAATTATTACAGGACGTAATGTCATTCAAATCGAAGAAGTTAAGAAGAAGATGATGCATATATTTGAGATGATTGACTATGTGAGATATGCCCTATTTTTTAGGCATTGAGATCAAACAAAGTAAGCATAAAGTGTTCATTTGCCAGAAGAAGTATTTGAAGGAAATCCTCAAAAGATTCAAGATGGAGAATTGCGAAGAAGTGAGCACCCCAATGGTTCTCAAATCAAAGATGCAAAAGGAAGATGGAGCTGATGCAACAGATAAAAAACTCTATAGGAGGATGATTGAATGCTTAATGTACCTAACTGCAATAAGGCCAGACATTCTCTACTTTGTAAGTGTTCTTTATAGGTTCTTATATTGTCCTAGTGAGATACACATGATGGCTGCAAAACGTGTGGAAAGATACTTGAAGGGAACTCAATCACTTGGGGTCAAGTTTGGGAAAAATAAGGACCTCAATTTGATTGGGCATTCAGATAGTAATTGAGCTGGTTCTGAAGATGATGCTAGAAGCACTCCTAGTTACTATTTTTCTCTTGGTTCTGGATTCTTTTCCTGGTGTTCGAAGAAAAAAGAATTGGTGGACCTCTCCACTGTAGAAGCTGAGTTTATAGCAGCTTCAGGAGCAGGCAAACAAGCCATTTGGCTGAGGAATCTGTTGGAAGATCTTGAAGAAGGTCAAGCGGAAAACACTAAGATTTTCGTAGATAATCAAGTTGCAATTGTTATATCCTAAAATCCAGTATTTCATGGAAGAACAAAACATTTCAAGGTCAAGTATTACTTCCTAAGAGATACACAAAAGGATGAAGAATTAAAGCTGGTATACTGCAACACCGAAGAACAAGTTGCAGATATATTTACCAATGAGTGTGTCAACGCCATCATATTTGCACCGCAATGAAATGGGGAAGCTCTAATGAGTATACTACTCTTTGGACCATAATAAAGCTTCTTGGCACTTCGTGAGGATGGAATATCAGAGTGTGACTTGGGGAATGAGTTGGAGAATGGCTCGGGGAATGAGCTGGCGCGTGAACGGGCGCATGGGCGTGGTGAGGATGGTGGTGGTGGTGGTGCGCTGGTACCGGTGCGGGAGCATGCTGGTGGTGCGTTGGTGCAAGTGGCGGAGCGTGGTGGTGGTGAGGATGGTGGTGGGAAGGAGCTAGGAGAGGGGATTGGGCGGCTAGGAGAGTGGTGGAGAGAGTAAAATTTAATGAGCTGCACCACTTCCATGAGCTGGGTTATGAAACGTTTTGAAAATAGTTGGGAGAGTGATATACGTGCTTCAGTGGGATTTCTCTGTAAAGTATGATTTGACAACGGTGATTCTATGTCGTTGGATTGTTTTCAATCCAACAGTGAGTAAGTTAAACGTGTATAAATGTGTCACATGTTTACACGTCACGATTAATAAAACGTGTTTTTATTCGCGTCACAGGTATATACGACACGATTAAACACGAATAGTTAATTGTGTCTAATCGTTTTTATATAGATATCTGCAGATCTGATTTGTTTAAACATGATTATTAATCATGTCTAAACGTATAAGAGTTGTTTAGACATAGTTAAGGTCAAACTGATATACGCTTTAAAGCACATCGTGTCGTGTCGTTTAATTATGTTGTATCAGAAATTGTCAGCCCTACCCTAAAGGTCCATATGCACCAATTAAAAAGAGTGTTAAACACGAGAAATATTAGGGGGAAAAACACATCGTGTTATTCTAGCCATAGGACAAACTACACAATCTTGTATGTCAATGTCATTATTCATAAAACAATTACCTTTTGTAATTGAGGTAAAGTTAAATGGTCTATTCCTTTATGCCAAATAAACAAGGAATCATCTATCAAACTTCATGAAAGAGTTGTTGTTGTTGTTGTCAATGTCCTCCTATTGGAGAGGGACTGAAAAGTCACGGAATCAGGGTGAAAGGATACAAAACAAGACAAATCCTGGCAGACTTGAGATACATAAATCAGATTATATTGAAATTGCAGAACAAACAACACATTTAACAATAACAAGTGACCATTCAGCAAATAACTCCCACCGTGAGTGACAACAGAAGTATGACCAGTAGGTGATGTAATAATTGAACTTCAACAATATTCACAAAAAGATATGGTACCTTGTGACCTATATCTCTCGATGCATATGATATATATGTGTGCCATCAACCTTGTTGTAGCGTTCAAGTAAGTCATCTTGTATAGAACGAGCAATTGGATTGTAGTACATTTCGTGAGTCAAATCCTTGAAAACACAATTGATTAACAATGCTTTCTCTACAACATTACAACGGTCCTGATGCAATTGAAACGATTCAGGAATAGATTCACAAGGAAAAGTGTCGTCAACAAAAGAGTTTGTTTTTCACCTAAAGTGCATCAGAAATAGCATGAAATGGGGTTTTATAGTTATCATATCCAGTACGTTGATGTGAAATAACCAAAGTGCCAATTGTATCAAAAAGGTGCAAATAAAATCTATCATTGGAAGGAATCTCTACGGATCATGTTGCACGTCGATGTGGCCATGTCGCTTGAGTTATATTGGTCATGTCCAAAAAGAAATTGCAGTAAACCGCATATGAACACTTCAACAATCAATGATCTGAGCCTCAATTCTGGCAGGAATCCACATCAAACATTCAATATGAACGGAAAAAATAAACTTTGATACCATCTTGTAATCAGAATTAAGAAGAGGAAATTTACAATCAATTGGAAGCATAGAGAATCATTCTTCTTAGTTCTTATTCATTAATTTTTCTAAAGTCGCACAAAGTTCATAAGAAGATACGACCATATATAACAAGTTTTCAACTAACACTTAATTAACGAGGTTTAATTAGTGTACATAATGAACTTTCAACTTTTATTGGTAACTAATGTACCCTTATACCTCTAAAGAGAGATTCCATTCTCCTTTCCTGTACTACACTGGGTGCTTTTTAACAATCTCAAGCACATTTTTGAAAACATAATAAGTACTCGCAATCATCGTAATATTGTGTAGTGATTCAACACTTCATCCCTTAACTGGTGATCTTACACGTTGTAGACAGACTACAGTGCAAGTGATAATTATTATAGATGTGGAACAAACATGCTAAGGGTATTGTCCTCCTGATGGGCCCCCTCCAGACACTTGCGGGAAACCAGAAAACAAAAACAAAAACTAAGTACTCCCCTCTAATAAACAGTAGGGGTGAGCGGTTTCGGGTACCCTGTAAATGTAGGGGTTCCCGGAACCTACCAGTATATAATAGAGTATTTAAATTTGGAACCGGAACCTACCCGTTTAATTTTAGAACCGGAACCTACCCGGAACCTGTTTGTATAAACGGTTCTGGGTACCCAGTTATGAACCTGTTTCTTTTTTTTTTTCAAAAAAATTCGATTCCGATTCGATTCTAAAAATCGGGTTATGAACAAAGAGAATCCCCCTGAGAACCTATTGCTTCCCAAATAAAGAAACTTAAGATTAGGGCAAGTGGAGTTGGGCAAAGCAGGTCCTGGCGGAGACCCAAAAATTGAATTTCCATGGAGCCTAACATAAACAAGTCTATTACACAGATTCCATATAAAAGGAGGCAAAACACCATTCAGAACATTGTCCCTCAAATCAGTGTCTGACAGTGAAGAGTTGTAGCCAAGCTCAAGAGGTTTCCAGTTAGAGCATCAATGTTAAGGTAGAGACTTTGCAGCATTGAGAACTCACCAAGATCTTTGGGGAGCGAACCAGAGAGATCCACAAACGGAAGTTGCTGAGAGAGGAGGTGGAGAGACGGGTCCGTGTAGATGGAGGCGTGAGCGGAGAGGATGAAATGGAAATTCCATTCTATTTCTTTAGTTTTTTTAAAATATATAGAGAGAGAGAGAACCAGTTCCGATTCCGCTTAGTTAGGGTACTCATATAATAGAACCGGAACCGAATAAATAGGTTCTTGAATTTTTTTCCCGGAACCTACCCTATTTTTAAAACTATTACCCAGAATCTACCCAAAGTGTCGGTTCTGAATAGGTTCCAGTTCCAAATAGGTAGTTTGCTAACTCCTAATAAACAGTGTTATAGATCTCTAATAAAATGAGCAATGGCATTCAAGTAGCCACCGCCATTTCAGAATTACCTGAATGACATGAGGATAGGTAATGTACATATTATAGCTTCATAATGTAAGATAAAATAGCCCATGACCTTTCTGACAGAAGGGGCAGTGGAGATAAATTTATTAAATATTCCAAGCATGGGGCTGGGGCTGGGGCTGGGCCAGTGGATGGAGATACAGAGCTTAGCAGTTATAACTTATAACTAAGTACTCACAAGAAAAGGGGAAAGACTAAAGAGAGACCCCTCCCTCCTCATCATCATCAAAGGAAGGTCAGCATAACACTATTTCCATGGCATCCACTCTTCCAATTTCTTCCTCACCAATAACTCACAAACCTATTACCACCACCGCAAGCTGCTTCAGCAACAATAGTTATAATACCTCAACCAGAATCCATCGTCCTCACCTAAAAAATGGCCACTCACGACCGGTACTGCTAAGCAATCGAGCTTCTGCTAGTGCTGGAGCAGGACATACGGTTACTGATCAAACAACACAAGGGCGAAAGGGTCCTCTTGTTAACATTAGTGAACGTCAACTGAGCAAACCCCAAGAAGGAGAGGAGCATGCTGAAGACAGTAGAAAACATAAACAGGTTGAAGATGAAGGTACAAGATTCAGAGATGAGAGGTGGAAGAAAGGTACCTGGGATCTTAACATGTTTGTCAACAATGGAAGACTGGACTGGGACAGTGTCATCACTGCAGGTTTTGGTTTTATTAACTATCCAACCGACCTACCTAACTAAGAGATAATTCTGCTCTTTCTTGTTCAAATTCTAACCAGATGATTTATTTTAATTCATGAGCATGCAGAAGCACGTAGGAGAAGGTTTCTTGAAGTGTACCCCGAACCAGCAACCAATCAAGAACCAGTTCTCTTCAGGACCTCCATTATACCTTGGTGGGCATGGCTGCAACGCTCCCATCTCCCTGAAGCTGAGCTTCTAAATGGTTAAACCCTCCCTCCAAAATACATACATTTCCCAATTGCTCTGCTATGTTCCGCTATTCCTATTGATAAAGCATATGATATAATATAATAATGTCAGGTCGAGCTGCAATGATAGGATTTTTCATGGCATACCTGGTGGATGTCTTAACAGGGCTTGACATGGTAGGACAAAACGGCAACTTGGTATGCAAGGCAGGTCTGTTTGTGACTGTAATCGGAGTGTTGCTGTACCGGAGAAACCAAGATTTTCAGACACTGAGAAAACTAGCAGATGAGGCCACTTTCTATGACAAGCAATGGCAATCTTCTTGGCAAGATTCCGATTCCAACTCCGTCCACAAATAACAATAACAATTTATTACCACTCTTGCTCTCTGTCTCTCTCATATAAGTGCCTCTTTTTAGCTACCTTCTTCACAGCTCATTGAGAATATGTAATACTTTTTACTGATGATGAGAAAATCCAAGTCTTAATCAAACATAAATTAACACCGAGGCATGTGATCCAAATTTACAGCTTGATGATCCAACTGCAGAGAAACTACTTCAAAATAAAAAGAACGAGTATATATATGCTACATTCACCGTTATTGATTGTTGTAGCTATTCACTACTAAAATAACAAAGCGAAAAGGCAACATTTCCTAGTACAGATTACAGAGACAAGGTCGCACTATTCAGCAGGGAGACTGCAAATATTGTATGTTTTCTTACCGACCTTACACTCGATCCCACAAAATTTACATGAGAAAATAGCTTGTTCCGATAACTCTCTCAACTTCATCTGCTTCTTCATCTCTTCATTAATCACTTTCTTCAAGGATTCTCTGATATTACCCAATGCCCAAGCTAAAGATATATGAGGGCGAGGATCCTGTTACATAAATTCAAAATACATGGTCATTCTAGTTTACGATACAAAGTCAGGAAGTCTAACCATTTTTTTGGGGGGTGGGGGGGTGGGGTGGGGGTGGGGGTGGGGGGGTGGGGGGGTGGGGGGGGGGGGGGGGGGGGGTGAGGTGGGGGTTCAAGGGAAGACTAACCATTTAATTTCCCAAGTATGGAGTAAGCTAAGAATAGACTGACCTTGTAAAACTCAGGAAGGTTATGAAGTCTATAAACCATATCAACAGCTTGTATTTGCCTTCTTATCTGAAACGGAAATGCACAACTAACATGATAAAACTGCAACAATTATACATAACTAAGAATAAGAAAAATCTGAAATTCTCTTTGTTTACAACAACACTACTCAGTTGTCATCAATCAGAATGAATTACCATGGGGGACTCTTCGAGTTGATGTGATCAAAGTTGTTGTTTTTTGTTCTTTTCATGATTGCACTCTTCTGACAACTGACATCCCCATAATCTAAATACAACTTAATATATTGGATCTATAGTGTATCTACCCATGTTTTAAACAGCGAAAGCTTTCAAGTAACCTTTTTCCTTCCTGATCACCACCCAGTAGCGCTTCATAGTTTATACCATGCCATGATAACAGCATGTAGAGTTCTCGTACAAGGGAAAGAAAATATATGTACCTCTGTTAATCCTCTTCCTTTAACTTCCAGTGAAAGAAAAGACCGTGTATTCTCATCGTTCACAAAAACTTCCCATTTGCTAAAATCAATCAAGAACCTGCTTCATGAGAAAATAAGACTAAAAAATGCAGGAAGTAGAGGAAATATACTGAGAATCTATGGCAAACATTAATTAAAATATTGCAGATTGGGCAAAGGATAAACAGAAAACAAACCCCTTAGAAGACTGAAGTTTCTGGCGAAGCATAGAGACAGCAGAGTCAATCTGGTGGACGCTGATTGGCACAGTCCTCCCTAAACTGATATGAAATTCTCTCATGGTCATGACTTGTTCGAGCTTCAGATCATCCTTGCACAGTACATCTAGGGGCAAGTCAACATCAACAACAAATAGACCAGGAATAATTGAAGCAACATTTTTGAGGAGGCGGGTGATTTCCATCTTCCGGGTACCATTGATACGAACTGCAATAGCAGGGAACAGCATTCAGGCACACAACTATTTGGTTCTGGGTGGAGGGTGGGGGGTGGGGGGTCTCTCTAAGTGTCTTAGGCGGAGTTGAAGAATGTCTAAATAGGAAACATGCCATTATGAAATAGCAATTGATTGCTTTTACGAATTTCCATTATCCAGTATTGATGTTGAGTAACCTGACTCAGAATTCACCTCTCATGCCCATTAAATCAAAAAAAGTATTTCACTTTTCATACCCATACACACATACATTTATTCTTATGACTTAGACAGATTAAGAAGGTATGTCATTCGAGACCAAAACCGAAAGATGCCCTTTTCTCCGGAAGGAAGTATATGATATTCAGCTTACTTATTTATGGAACGCGCGAAAAGCTATTTCAGGCCTTGTACTAGAGAAGAGAGGATTACTAGTTACCTGGTATGTAGACGTGGAGCGAGTAGTTTCCTTTGATGTGAGGGAAGCTCCTGAGTCGGCTCGGCTGTGAATGATCAAACGCCACTTGAGAACAAAAAGGAAAATATACACATTTGATGAGAGCAATTCAACCTCATATACACGCTATCGCATACGAGAGAGAGAGAGAGTACCGAGTGAATTTGGAGGATTGAGGAGAGAAAGGGGCGGCGGAGGCAAAGGGGTTGCCGGCGGAAGATCATTGGGAATGGAGGGTGGTGGGTCCTCGGAATCGGAGGAAGCACCGTCGCCGTAGGACGCAATCAGTGCGTCCATGATTTTGCTTACTAGACAGCAATCTGTAGTATACCCTGCCTTGCCTCCTCAGAACGACAACTGCGCCCTTCCCTTTCCTTCCCTTTCCTTTCCTCACTGTAGAGGATGAGTAATATAGTAGTGAGAAAAAAAATACTGCTTTGACCAAAATCCTGACAAAACCGATCCGAGTAGAACCGAAATCGACTAGTACCGAGACCGAACGAACTGTCTTTTTTTCTCAAGATCGGGTTTGGGCTCGGTCTTTTTCACCAAAATTTCGATTATGAACGATCTGGCCTGACTATTAAGTCCAAATTGTTTCCATCGTCAACTAGGACTGGGTTTTGGCAAAAAAAAAAAAAATAGGACTGGGCAAAAATAACCGGTTCGGCCGAACCATACCGAACCGTACTTGAACCGGTTCGTCTGAACCGGTTAAAAAAAACGCTTTTTTTCCAAAAAATATGGAGCGATTAAGAATAGGTACAGAAAACTGGTTCAAAACCGATTAACGAAACCTTTTTTTGCACCGATTTTAACCATAAAATACTACTAAATACTAAACCAGTCCAGACCACTTTAGACCAGACAAAAACGGTTTTTCTTCACTTTAGCCCATACCTAATTCACCTCTTCAATAATTCAGTTTCATTCTCACGCTCGTTCTCAATTTCTCAGAAGTCAGACCAGACCTATCACGCTCGTTGCTCGCCGTCGGACGCTCGTCGCTCGTCTTCGCTCGGCTCTCGCCGCTCGTCTTCGCTTGGCTCTCGCCGCTCGCCTCTCGTCGCTCGCCGCTCGCCTCTCGCCGCTCGCCTCTCGCCGCTCGCCTCTCGCCGCTCGCCTCTCGTCGCTCGCCTCTCGCCGCTCGCCTCTCGTCGCTCGTCTCTAGACTCGCACGTCGCTGGCCTCGCCTCCAGACTCGCACGTCTCGCCTCGCCTCCAGGTTCGTCTTCTTCTGCTTGGATGCTGTTTGGAGATTGCTATTTGTTGTTGATTGGCTAGTGCTAGATTGCCAAACTTCCGTTGTATGAGCATTTGTCTTGTTAATGGCCAAACTGGTTGCAAAAGAGTTTTAACTGAGATAGGTTCCAAGTGGATGCTTTATTCCTTAAATTTCTCAGATTTTTCTGCGGTTTTGCTTCATTCGACAGTTTTTCAACTCATACCTCACAGTTTTGTGCATCTGTCAATTTAAATGAACTGAAAACTAACTCCTTGTTAAAGAGCTAGTCATATCATGATGTCTGACCTACTATAGCCTGATTTCATAGTTCAATTTAGTGTGTGCTGAAGAGTTGCTAAGAAATGGCAGTGTTCAGCTTTGAATGGTGAATGAGGGGTGATGAGGACTTGTTATGCCAAGCTACTCATAATCAACATCGTCTTGGGTAGTTAACAGTGGAACTTAGCTTCATATCATGGTGCCTGTCATAGTATCATTCTTCTTATCAGCAAACCTTTATAACTCAGCTTAATTGAATGAGTTTAAAGACACAGATCTGTTCACTGCATGTTAATGAAGCAAATTGAGATTTTCATTTCAAGTTATAATCTACATTGTTATGCTATTGTTGAAATATATTAGTTTCTGCTTGTGTTTGGATCAGATAGAAGATGGATGATAGCTTGTACGATGAGTTTGGGAACTATATTGGCCCAGAAATTGAATCTGATCAAGAATCTGTTGGAGAAGATGAAGATAAAGATCTCCCAGACCAGAGGCCCGAAGAGGCTGAATCAGATGGTGAGGATGCTATTGTAGGCTCTAACGGGTGGATACCTGGTTCGAACGATGTTGATATGGAAAACCATGCAGACATTTCATGAGCAAATTGGTGGCTTGGTTGACAGATTGTTGGAGATTCAGATAGAAGCTGAAGTAGCTAGTGTTAAGTATTAAGTGTAGTATTATGTTTGATTGTTTGTAATGGATTTATGTTTGTATTGGAACCTCAGTTGGATTTATGTTTGTATTGTAATCTCAGTTGGATGCTGCTTGGTGCTGGTCCAGCACTGCTAGCTGAATTGGAATTGGAACCTCAATTTTTTTTATTTTTTGGGGGGGGGGGGGGTATGAACTGGTTCGGCCGAACCGGTTCAGAACAGGTACGGTAAATCGACCAAAAACTGGAGTGGTAAACTGTACCGGTTTTAAAATGTAGTAAATGTTCGGTTCTGAACCGGTTCGGGGCCGAACCGGTTCATGCCCAGCCCTATCGTCAACCCATCTTCTCCTTTTAAGCCCATCTCATTTTAAGCCCAGATTAGGTACCTTTTGAACAACTCCTTTTGAATAGAGCTCACCCCTAAGTTAGGTCTAGAACAGATTGAAGTTGTTTTAGGGTATTTCTTTCGCAGGTCTGCATTCCAATAGTCCGCGTAGACGATTATGGTTTTAGGGTATTTCTTAAGAAGAGTAGATAGCGTGGCTTGAAGGAGGAGACTGTGGTAAGAAGATTATGTTTATCTTAAGAAGATCGTCTCGGTCGTCCGTAATCCAGGTAAAAACCTATTTTTTTTTCATTCTTTGTCCGTAATCGATTGGATTCCTGCCCTTGCTTGCTCGTAATTCATGCCATTTGCATCTATTGTTGGATTCATCACTTTTTGGGATCTTGAACTTCATCTGTGCCTCAACTTTGTATAGCAGTTTCTGCTTGAGAAATTCTTAATTTTTACGATTGATGAAGCCAAAAGATATAATACCGAGACAAATATTCAGTTTATTAATTTGTCAAGTACAAATTTTAGTCCATGACCGAGATCGACTCGGGCGAGCTTTTCCCCCCGAAATTGGGCTCACTCTCGATCTTGCCAAAAAACAAAATGGCTCGTCCCGCCCGAGCTCACCCCTAATCTATAAAAATTATACTTCAGAAATAAACCGAAAATATGCCGAAGAAAAAAAAATCTTCACCTAGGCTTGGCCATGTATCGGTCGAACCAGTTCTAAACTGAATTAAAATTGTTTAAAGAAATCAATATTTTTTTTTACTCGCTAAAAGAACTGGTCTATGTAACACGTAAAAAAGTGGTCTAGTTAGAACCGATTCGAAGTGGTTTGGTCTATTTTATTTGTTTTAAAAAAGATTTTATTCGAGCTTGATCCAAACCAAGTCTATCCGATAATAAAATAGAACCATTTCAGTTCGAAAAACAAATTAGAAATCACAAAAATGAATCTTTGAATCAATGACTCGATAATGTAATGACAGATACCATAATGATAAAATATCGAATCTTTCTATGAGATTAATCCAAAAATAAATTTCAAATAACAGTGTCCAATTTACAATACGAGAATTCAACATACGAGACTCAAATATATCTCTTGTAACAAAATAAACATTCAAGACCACCATTGGGTCCTTAATTACCACAAGTATAAAATAGTTTTGATTGAATAATTACCTAAAGTGTAATCTCTCTAGTGAAGAGAAATCACCTCTTTACTAAAATCTACAAAAGAGAAATCACAACCACATGTAAGTATCAAGCATGATCGATAAAATTACATGTAAGTGCAAGTTTAATCTTTAAAGAAATTTAAGAACTAAATAAATACCATTCTCGAGTTTCTCTAGGTCCTCAAAATCTTCTTCTGATAACATGTTATAAGAAAACTCCTGATCCAATCTTGAGTACAAATGAGAGATTCAACCATCTTGGGACTCAAACGACTATGGTAGTCATCAATCACTCTACCTCATGTGTTGAAAGAACTTTAGGAAGCTATAGTAGAAACTGGTAATGGGGCATGAGTCACAACATGCCCCATTACCGTGGTCTTATACTGCTCAAACATTGTCTTCAAAGATTCAGGCACTCTATCCATCAATTCCACATGTTCGTTCGCATAATAAGAAAATAACGCCTTGAAACTGCAATATGCACCAATCATTTTTTATCAGGGATCAAGAACTAAAGCAATCATCAACAACATATTCATTATTTTTATTTTCCCCAACACTTGTTTAACATTTTCTTCATTTTCTCTGCCATGATGTTAATCACTTTGTCTGGACCAGTCAAACGAATGCCAATCAACATCCCGATTTTGGCCACTTCAATTAAGTAGCAATTCGAAGTGACATATAATGAACCAGAAAGTCGGTTAGTAGCTTCATAAAATGCATGAAGAAAAGGTAAAAGACCACGTACACAATTCCAATCTTCTTCTGTAGGAGCCAATACTCCTTTGTTAAGTTCCTCAAGGAAATTTCCCTCCTCGACTCCTTCTAGTCGTAGGAATGCCCTCTCATATCCAACAGTAGCCTCCCATATTGAAAATGTAGAGTTCCAGTGAGTCTCTACATCGATGCGATAACGATCTCTGTTTACATTTTCAGTTGTAGCACAAGCTTTAAATCTAGCTAACCTGCTTGGAGAAGATTAAACATACTTGAGTGTTGCCCGAGTCTTGCTTATGCTTTCCTTAATACCCTTCAAACCATCACTGACAATCAAATTTAGTATATGAGCACAACAACACATATGATAACAGTCTCCCTTCAGAATAGACCATGAATCCCAAGACATGAAATACTTCTTTAAATAAATAAGAACATGGTTTTTTGCGCTAGCATTATCCATAGTAACAGTTAAAACCTTCTTGATATCCCATTGTTTAATACATTCTTCAATATCTCTTCCCATAAATTCACTTGTATGTCTACTAATTTGAATGAAACCCAAGATCTTCTTATGCAATCGTCATTCATCATCAACAAAATGTCCCGTGATACACAAATAACTAAAATTTTGATTTAAGGTCCATGTATGTGTTGTTAGGCAAATATGATTACAATTTTTTAACATGAACTCCTTCAGCATCGTCTTTTCTTCATCATACATATCAAAAATATCCATTGCCAATGTGCTACGAGAAATCACTTCAAAACTAGGTTTTAACTTCTTAACAAACTTACGAAAAACTTCATTTTCAACAAAATTGAATGCAAGTTCACCACCAACAAACATACAAACAAGGTTTCTTCGACAAGAAACTTGATCAAATTTTACATATAAGGGTGGTAGACCTAGAACACTAACAACAATATTTCCTTCATCTCTACATGGGTGCTCTTTACTTTGTTGATTCTTAGTAGATGCGGGACATCTCTCTAAGTGTTTCCTCAGAGTAGATGTTGTGATGTATAAGTAATTTTTCGACCACAGTAGATGCAATTAACTACCTTATTACTTGTAGTACATGCAACCTTATTTTTTGTGAAATGATTCCAACACTCATATTCATTTTTCCTAGACCTAATCTTCATTTTGTTCTTGACCATACTACTAGGAGTTATATGAGACTCACCTTCTGGAGTTGCAGTTTTTCTTTTTCGTTCATTTGACTCAGATGAAGAACTTCTTCCATAAGTGCAATATTTATTGGCATCATACAACTCTGTTATGACCCTGAACCCGGTGTTATTTCAGTGTCTCCTTCCATGTTGATGCCATCACTCTTTCTCTTCTGTACACTAGTGAGTAAGTTTTATCCGACATTGAAATCTGAAGAAAAAAATAATTAGGAAACATAATCAAGCAGTCAACTACATCGACAAAATGACACAGGACGCTTTGCCAAGATGATATCTTTATGTTCTACACGGCAACTTTTAATATTTTGTTTCAATTCTAGCTAGAAGGCAACAAAGTTCCTGAATAGAAGCATAGGTACCGAAACTATCTATCTAGCTCAACTGAAACATAAATCATGGTAAGGTAAGGTTCATAGTATCTAACTATCTATGCATCAATTAATCATCATAATAAATAATCAACCAAGCTTAACATTGAAGAGGATTAATCAATCAAAAATTAAGGTTTATTCAGAAATTAGGGTTAGTGGCTTACTTTAAATTGTTGACTCGTGGTGATGTTGAACGACGAGGTGGATGTACGTGGCACCTCAGCGGAATAGTGGGACGAATGAGAGATCGACGAAGAACTTCACCTTAGTGAGGGGGTCTGAAAAGAGAAAAGTTTATGAAAGACTCAAAATGAGTAAAGGCTGGTTGTGGCACTACAGTTTGTTTTATTTGGTATATTTGGTTCAAAATCGGTTTGTTTTATTTGGTTTTGGACCGGTTAAAAAATTATATAGGTTTAAAGCGGATTGATTGGAATTTAAGTATAAACTAGTAAAACAAATAAGTCGATTCGAACAGCTTCAGAACTGAATTGAACACACTTTTTGAACTGACTTAGTTTAAAATTAAAAAACTGGTTTAGTTTTGCAACTATTTCAACCGAACCAGTTCAAACCAGTCTAAAATCAGACCTGATTTGGTTTAGTTCGGCTGAACTGATTATTTTGAACAAGCCTATCTTCACCATGGTAATATATAGGAACAATTCACTACTTCATTCTTAAAATAGAGATTTTGGATTCGAGCACTGAGAATGACAATATATTTATAATTAGTATTTACCACTACAGACTTATCATGGTACGAATGAGAATGAAAATTATTTTATATATGTAACAAGTATGTCAAGTGTGTTGCCTTCCTGATGGGGCTCTTCGAAACCAAAAAAAAAAAAGACGTTTACTATACCGTAAAATTCTATCATTTACTGTTTTGAGTTACACGTATTCGTGTTTGCCATATCAATTATCAAGTGAATTGAATTTGTTCTGAGTTTATCAATTATTATTAGAGTATGTATTGTCGAGTTCGGGTTTGGTTGACCCGACTTGCAAGTCCATATGAACTGACTTGAACTTGTCTCGTAGAACTCACGAGCATGGGTATTAAACTAAACTAACTAACTAACAGAGCAATTAAGGTTTTGGTTCCTAGTTCCCTTGCTAGTTTAACAAATACACTTCATTTTTTTGCAACTCCCAGTCATTTGGACACTAGCCTTCGGTAAACTCCTCAATATTTTCTTTGAATCAATAAAGATCATGGCTTTTATTTTTCCCGAAAGAAGGCTTTGCCCCCGAACCCTTCGAAGGAAAGCTTCATCCGGGAATGAATGATGGCTTTGTCCCGAATCGAAGTCAACGCACTCCCTCGGTATGAATCTGATGTCGCCTCCAACATTATTCACTTGTCACCTATCACCGGAAATATGACAATACAATAATCCTTCCATATCAGATGATTTGACATCTTATAAGTTCCCGGACGTTAAATAGTTACCACGGTTAGAGGCCAGTTAACCACAGTAAAAAACTAACTCGGTGAACATGTTAACTCTCCTATAAATACCATTGTATTTTCTGCTTATAGACACATGGACCTTTACTCTCTCCCTTATTAGTTTCTCCCGAAGGTCTGGTACTGACTTAATCATTGTAGGAAAAACGAACGGGCCAACCCATGGCTTTTATTTTTGCAAGCCATGCAGAGTGTAAGAGAGTGTTTCCTCAAGGACATAAACAACGATCCAAGATTTGGCACCGTCCGTGGGAATTTTGAGTAAATAGTACACTCATGGCTTCCCCTAATACAAGAGCAAAGACAAAACATCGGGAGAACTTGAAAATGGGGATGCCCCTATAACCTTCAAAATCATTTGAAGCCATCAACCTTCATGCATCTCAGACCCAAGCTACCGAGTGCGTCGCTCCCTAACGCCTCAACCCCTCTAAGTGGACAACCAAGGCCTCAGTCTACTGCTCCTGCACCCACTGAGGAGGCTCGACACCGAACACCCCTCATGCTCAGACCTGAATTGCTTTGCCTAACACAATCGCACATTGTGTCTTCGGGGCAGGCGCTCCTCCCATGGAAGCTATCACGCCTGAGATGGTCCTTACCCCGCCTTCATTGTAGCTCTGGACGAGCTTCTGGACAAAAGGAAACGTTTCCCTGTAGAAACCTTTCGCACTTAAGAGGCCATCTATAGGCCCCAGTGCGTGCTCCACACAAGGCACTGGAAGAAAAATGGCTCTACCTCCTGACATAATGACCAGGGAGGAAATAGAAGAGCTTGTCACCCAACGGTGAAGGAGTAAAAAGGTCGGTTCATACCGCATTTAGGGACCGAACGTCTCATTCATTCACTTTAGAAATCCTTGTTATCATCATTTTTCCTTATGTTGTAACCCCACAAATTGACTGCTATCGAAGAGAGAATGAACCCATGGACCATATTAAGAGTCACAAAGCCTCTTTCTTGGGAAGGACAAATGATTATAACCACTTTGGGTTACTCTTCCCATCGACCTTAGGGGGCATTGCCTCCCATTGGTTATTCAGACTCCCTAAAGCCTACGTAAAATCATGGGGAGATCTCAAGGATAAATTCACCATACAAATATTTGGGCGGACGACAACTCCTGAAAAACGTCGGCACACTAGAGCATATCAAGTAGAGGAGCGACAAAAGTTTGGGGGATTTCTACACCCGCTTCAATAAAGAACTGTAAGCAATGATCAGGAAAGATAAAGAAATGCAGCGAGAGTCAATTCGTACATTGACTTGGAGATAGCAAAGAGGTCAGGAAAGCCCATATGAAATCAAAGAAGGAGATTCGTGAAGGGAATAAGCCTGAGCAGCGTTCCCACGAGATCAGTCGTGGAGAGAGAAGAGTTACCCCATGGTGTCACGCCCTAGCAGGTAAGTGTACGAGATTTTTACCCTTAGACCAGAAAATCTCAGTCATTTTGAACGAGATGGTGAAAAAAGATTGGGCATCGCCCCTAACACTGCGTAAGAACGGCGCACCCATGGGGTCCGATCTTGATCAGTATTGATGATACTACCATTGCTAGAGTCATAAGACAGACAACTGTAAAATCTTGAAGAGGGATATCGAAGCCTTGATCCATGGGGCTTTTGAAAACTTCATCACCAAAAGAGGTCGCAACCTAAGCCTAGGGACAGGCGAGCGTCCCCCAAAAATGGTCGACATGTCCTTAGAGGAAAAAAAAAAGAACAGACTTACATAATGAATGATGGCCCGGGAAGTTTACGTTTTTTAAGGTCTCGGGTACCACCATTGCAGTGAAACACCCGCAAACGAACGATGAGGTGGTCATTTCATTCCTTTAATCAGAGATCACTACATGAAAATCAGTATTTTGTGAAGGAAATTTTGCAAGGGAAATAATCCCTTTAAATTTAAAACTATTTGTAAGGGATTTGTTAGATTTAAGTGATGAGAATAATAATTAGGAAAATTCCTCACAAAATACATTTTCCTTACTACATTATTGACCGATTTGTAAGGAAAATATTTTAGAGGAATATGAAAGATATTTTGTGACGGATTTTCCTTATAAATAGTTTTAAGGATAATCCCTCACTAATTACATTTTTCAATCCTAAATTTTGTAATGGATTTATAGCTCCTCATAAAATATATTCATTTGCAAGGAATTTATATCTCCTTAAAAAAATATATTTTTTGTAAGGGAAAACCCTAAGAAATATTATATGACATTATATTAGCTATAGAGAACACAACCCTCGCTATGTTATGTCGTCACCTTTTTATTGTCTATCGATTCACCACACATTTTTTTAAGGTTGCTCATCTAAATTATTGTTTTAAGGTAACAAGTTCTTCTAACTAGGTAAGAGTAGTTGTTATTTCAGTGAAACTAATCGCGAATTTACCGTTGATATAATTAATAACTTCATCGTCTAATGTAATTCTACCACCATAGTGAAAGATGCGAGTCACTATTTTCAAAAGAGTACTCACACCTAATTAATAGATAACACAAATTAGACATAATTCCTGCTACATGACAATTGAATATCTCTATATTTAAAATTATAAATAATAATTCTATCTAATTTTATTTAAATAATTAATTATTATAAAAAAAAAAGAGTTGTACTGTTGCAGAATAGCTTAGAGATTGGCATTTGGGAAAAGTAAGTAAATACACTAGGATTTTTTTTTTTGGTAACTGGACCCATATGTTTTTTGGCGTATGTTATGACACCCGTATGTTTCAATTTGTTGGTAATTGGACCAATCGTTAATTATACCCGTTAACTGTCACGTGTCTACCATGTGCGACGTTTATTTTGAATTTTTTTTTGTAAAAAGACAAGTTTACCCTTTACACATTTCATCACCTTCACTCAACCGACCCTCTTTCTTTAATAAAAAAACGCAGAACACAGAGAAAGTGACGAAACGTCTCTCTGCTTCTCTCGATTGCCGAAGAAACTCTATTCTGTTAGTTTATTCGAGGATTCTGGGAGGAGAACGTAACGTACGTTCTTGAAGATTCCATAACTGTGGTTTCTCACCTTTTTCACTCTTCTTCTGAAGAGTTCTTTTCCTTCAATGGGCAAAGCTTGAATTCTGAAGAAGAAGCATTATTGAACTCGTTTCCTGGACAAATTCGGCAACTTTCTGCTTATGCAATGATTATTTCAACTCTATCTCTGCGATATGCGGAGACCCGCTAGGGTTTTTCTTCAAAGAGAAATTTGTTCTTTTTCTTTGCTGCTTGTACTCGGGTGGCTGGTCATTTCTCCGTACTCTGTAGGTAAGCACTTACCATTAGTTCAAGATCACCTGCAGTTTAACTTACGCCATTGAATTGCTTTAATGTCCTTGTGGTCTTCATTATGAGTGATCAGGTCATGGGAAAGTCCCATCTTGATTTTGGAAATTGAAATTATTTGTGGTTTATCCATCTGAGTTGTTTAGCTTCTGATGTTAAACAATGGCAGCAGATTATTGTTAGGGGTGGATTGGAGTAACACAGTAAGCAGCACTACCCGAACTCAACACATGAATTTAAATTTTTTACTATGAGTTTTATTTTAAGGTTATTTAGGGGGTAACCTTTAGTCATCCAGACGTTCTAAGAGATTCGCTCTGTGCATTTGAATCTGATACCTGCTTGACCAAGCTGCAAGAATAACAATGACATGTTATTTCATTGAATCTCATCAAAGTTTATGGGATTGATGCTGTTGAGCAGATGTTAGAGGATATGGTTTTTGAACAAGATAGCAAATTAGCAGAATCTGCAGATAGTAGTGGTTATCGGTCTCATGAAGACATTGAAGTGGAAGGTCATTCTGAACTAATTTTTGAAGACCCGAAAGCAAAACATCAGTTAAAAGGACGAGTTTTTGTGTGCTCTAAGGAAGGATTTCAGATTAATTCAAGAACAGTCTGCCCAGCTTTTGTAAGAGTGAAAAAATGTGATTCAGGTAAGTGGATGATTGACCAATTTGGTAAGGATCACAATCATGACCTTGAACATTCTGCTGAGAATGATCTCCCTGTTTTGCAATGCAAAAGTCCATTGACAAATAGCTCAACAGTTCAGGTGGCCACCTCAAAGACTCTGTTCAAGATATAATTTAATTCCAATTCATTGTGTGTAGTACATTATGAAATGAAACAAATTTAAAACCAGATGTTTAGAAATTTATATGAAAGACATGGTACGAGGAAAACTAACCTGGCACGGAAACGTAAAACCCGACTCTATAATCATTTCTCATGAAGTGATGCTTGGATAGGTAGGCTGCTTGTCCCATATATGCAAGGATTAGAGATGGATACACCAGAAATGTAAAGGCAATCTGCAAGATAGTGATAATTGCTGTTAAATCCATCGATTTAATCATTTTTTAAAAAATAAATCCAGTTCTGCTTGAAACAGCAGAAGGTACGAGGATAGTGGTAATTGCTGTTAAATCCATACTCTGGACACGGAATGCAGAGTATGGGATTGTGCGTAATTTGGATTCAGGAGGTACGAGGTACCCACAGAAATGAAGTGAAGAAATACAGACTTAATAAATAGAAATGGCTTAGGGTAATTTAGGTATTATCATTTATGAGTAAGGTACATGACAGCCACGTGAGCATCAATTTAACAGAAAACGTTCAGAATGGACGGAAAGGCCCAATGACCAACAAACGTAAACATCCGGGTGTAATAACAAACATCATGGGTGCAATTACCAACAAGTACATCCGGGTGCATTTACTTACTTTTCCCTTGGCGTTTCTAGATAAAAAAGCAAATTCCCTTACACAAATTCCATTCTTCTTCATTTTCTATTTATTTCTCTTCTCATCTCCCAAAACACAGACCCGTACACCAATTTGTTCTTCTTCATTTTCAAAATCCTCATCCACATCAATCCTTCCAAATTTCCGCCTCGATTGATCCCTTCCCCAGTTTTCGCGGATTTTCTTCTTCCACCGTGGTTTTCCTCGATACGAATCTCCTCAGCTTGTCTTCTACTTTACTTGTTAGATCGCTTTGGAATCTGATGAAATTCCCAACTGTTAAGGCTAGGGTTTAATGCTTTTTTTCCGATACGTCCCTTAGGTCTTTATGCATGCTGCTCGTCTGTGATTTTGATGACATTTCTTTGCTTTTTCAGAAGCTTACGACACTATATGCTTCCTAGAAAGATAGAGAGTGCATGATTGTTTGTAGAAGAAGGGAGCAACTCTGTTGGTGCAAGGACTTGGGTGCAGAGATTGGTTATGGATGTAGAGAACCTTTTGATCTCCTATTTCTGCTTGATCTCGCTTTAATTGTGCAATAACTAATCCATACCAAGAGATCTGGCGTAATCACATTCGTATTGATGATGGCGGTATTTTTGGGGCATCCATTTATAATAATGTTCTATCTGATTTTCCACACTTCATTATCAATTAAGATTTTGATTAAGATCGAAAAGATTATAAAGGTTGTATTATCATTTCTACTTTGTTACTACTTATGATCACACAAGTTGAGCTTCTATTTTGTAAAAAGGGTTCCCAAACTTTATGATCTCCAATTGTATCCATATCTCTGCTTAGTGCTTACTTGATCTCGTATTAAATATGAGGTGCAGTGCTCTCCCTTGTTTCTCAAGTTTTTGTTTGACATCTACAGTATAGTTGCCTTCCATTAAAAATTCTAGTTACGTATTAATTAGATCGTTAATAATGAATTTGTGAAGTGATCTCCCTGAAATTTCCACATGATCGTTATACTCTTGTCCTGTTTGAGTTTTGAAGTGGTTTCTAAATATATTTTTTATCTGATGTGCATTTGCTTTCTTTCTGCAGCAAAAAAACTTGTTCTTGCTGGCGTTAAGTCTGTCACTGTGCATGATGAAGGTTCAGTGGAATTGTGGGATATGTCAAGCAACTTTATTTTCACAGAGATTGATATTGGAAAAAGCAGAGCTCTAGCTTCTGTCCAAAACTTGCAAGAACTTAACAATGCGGTGCTCATTTATGCCATTAGCACTAAATTGACAAAGGACCAACTTTCAAACTTTCAGGTAGGCATTATTATTTGATGGAATTCATTTTTATATTGATATTCACCCTTGCTGGTTCCTTTATGGGTGAATATCTGAATATTAATGCCTTAAAAGGTGAGTGTGGGGTGAGAAGCCGGGAGATTAGGTGATTGACCATTTATTTTTTAAATTTATTTTGAAAAACAAGTTGTGGATCTAGTTTGTATTATGAAGTTCCTCTTCCTATCTATTAGTGTAGGAAGAAAGGTAAAGGTATTGACATGAAACCAGACAGGGAAACTAATCGCCAGTTTAGAAGAACTTGTTACACTGAAACAACAGTTTAGATGTTGGGGAGTTTAATATAGGTTTGCTCATCTTCTCGATTCGTGTATTCGTTTAAGGTTTATTCATTAGCTCATTGCTTTGAGAGAGTGATTGTTGGTTAGTTAGGACATAGCGACATGATTGATTTGCTTTAGGTTGCTACATCTGCGCGTTTGTATAATTGTCTAGTTAAAACATTGAATTACTTATTTAATCTGTTTAGTTTCGGGAGTTGACTAGTTTGTTAGTAAAGTCAATTGACTTGAGCAAAAAAACACAATTGATGTGGGACTGGGAGATAGGTGGCGCTATGTATCATTCCTTTAAGTTGTGATTGCTATCAATACTTTTTATTCTTAATTTTCTGGATATCTTCTGTTGAAAGTTGGATATGGGGCTTTCCAGCGAGGGAAGTTTGATACCTATGTGTTTCCATTCGGACATACTCAAATAGTTAAAAGCAATGTGTGACATTTTTACTGTTGTACGTTGAGTTTTTAAACATTTGTTTTTAATAAATTTGTCATCTTGTTTTGTTTGCATGGTTCTTGTATCCATCTATTTCTTATGCCAACTTTCTCTAACTTGTGCAGATCTTGGAAGCTCTTCTACTTAATCCATTTCAACGGGATAATGGTTCGCATAATTTTTATTTAGATATTTTTTACTAAGTATGTATTATTTAGATACATTGATAATTGTTATCTCTTTATAGTAGATTTTGAATGTTTACAGTTAAACTATGAATTTGTTTCATATAATAATATATATCTGTGTGTATTCTATTACATGTGATATATATATATATATATATATATATATATATTCTTAAAATTATTTGTAGTGATTTTCCTAGATAGTGCATAAAATTTCCCACAAATTTAACTAAATATACTCCTTAATAATCCCTTTGTAAATTTACTTAATAAAAACCCTCACAATTTTCCTCAAAATTCTTGAAACAAAAACCATTGAAAAAATCCTATATAATTTACTTGGGAAAATACTCACAAAATTCCCTAAGTAAGTTTGTGAGGGAATTGATTTTTAAAAGTTTGCTAGGGATTTTATAAGGGAAATTTGTTGAAACGTTTTGCAAGGGATTTTCCTTTTAAACTGCTATTTTTCTGGCAAGCTTATTTGTTAAGGGTAGATCCCTTAGAAAATTCCTCACAAAGTGAAATTTCTAAGGGATTTTTGAAATTCCCTTATAAATTTGACCCTCACAAAAAAAACAAATTTCTTGTAGTGGATGGAACACATTACCTGCCCGTACGATGATGTGTTGGTCATCATGGCTGAGACCGAAGGGTACGATGTGAAAAGAGTCTTGATATACTCGGGCACCTCGATAGACATCCACTTCCTTAATGCACGGAAGATCATTGGGAAGAGTGAGAAGGACTTGAAAAAGGTGAACTTCCCCCTGATGGTATTTGCCTCGATGACTACTTACTTGGTGGGAGCTATTACCATTCCTGTATATTTAGGCGAAGGTTGGAAGGCAATAACCATTAGCGTCACATTCATCGTGGTTGATGCCCCAACATCATACAATACCATATTAGAGTGTTTCACTATGAACCCCAACTGAATGGTTCACTGTAGCTACCAACACATCATTAAGTTTCCAATGCCTCGTGGAATTGGAGTGGTGTGGGATGATCAACATGTTGTCGCAGCTGTTACGTCCACTCTATGCGTTGCCATGTTTTCAAGAAGAATAAAATGATACTTTATCAATACAAACGAATGAGGATCCTAGAGAAGAGAAAAATTGTCCCACCCCCGTTGGAGGGCTTAAAAAGGTTCAGTTGGACGGACCTTACAAGGTTGTTCAGATTGGAGCGACACTGCTGAAGGAGCAAGTTGAGGCTCTAATAGTGTTGTTGATTGAGTTCAAGGAGATATTTTCCTAGAAGTTGAACGATATGTTGTCTATCAGTAGGGACGTCATCTCCTAAAAATTGAACATTGCCCAAGTATCGAGCGAATCGCTCAGAAGCGACGCCCAGTATGGGAGGATAATGCTCTCGCTGTTAGACAAGAGGTTGGTAAGTTTGTCGATGCCAACTTCGTGAAGGAAATTCGACCATCCCTGGGTTGCAAACCCAGTACTTGTGAAGAAGAGTAGCGGAAAATGGAGAATGTGCGTCGATTTTCGAGACTTGAACAAAGCCTGCCCCAATGATTCATATCACATGCCCAAGATCAACCAACTAGTCGACGCCACCCTATGCCATGATATTTTAAGATTCATGGATGTGTATTTAGGATACAATCACATAAAGATGGTTGAAGGCGACGCTTGTCACATTGTTTTCTCTAATGATAGTGATATTTATCGCTACGTTGTCATGCCCTTTGGTTTGAGAAACGTTTGCGCCACCTACCAAAGGATGGTGACCAATTTGTTTGCGTGGATGATAGGTGTAGGGTCAACAATGGTGCGATGAAAAACTTATAACCACGGTTATAACCGTTACTTTTTAATATGGTTAACCGTACAATTATGGTACTGTGCGGATGGTGATGAATTCTCTACCCATAATGGTTATGGTTATGATATTTGAGTTATACCCACGGTTATTATATAAATATAATAATTATTTATTATTTATAAACTAATATATACTAAATATAATTGAAGTTGTTGTTGTACATACATTTGTACAACACTATGTAGTCTATGTTAAATAACCATGGTTAATGCTGAATGATATGAATGATGAATGATGTTAGTGTTATATATTTTATTGTTGGTATATTTATGTATTTTTTAAAATAAGATTTTCAGTCTTTATTATATTACATGTGTGGAATGGATATGGGTACACTGGTAAAACCATGGTTAATAACCACGATTATTTTAATGGTTATGGTATTGAAAATTGTACCCGTAATGGTTATGGTATGTGATTTTAAAATAGGGTTAATTATCAAATAGGTAGCCGAACTTGACATGGTTTGTCAAGTGTAGGTACCCAAACTTTCTTTTTGCAGCAAATAGGTTGCCGAACTTCTGGAAATTAGCAAATAGGTTCCTCACGTTAATTTTTCGTTGAGTTTTGACGGAAACCTGCACGTGAGGAGCAACTAGGTACCTGAACTTACACAAATTAGCAAGTAAATACCTGAACCGGTTCAAAAACCGGTTCGATCGAACGTCTTAATTTTTTTTTAAAAAGTAGGGTTTATATACCAAACACATGCATGGCTTGAGGTTTCGGGTTGAGTCATGCATGTGTTTGTATATAAATCCTACATTTGCTGTTTTAAATAAATTTGTTCGATCTAACTGGTTCAGGTCTCTACTTGCTAATTCATGTAAGT
Source organism: Chamaenerion angustifolium (assembly GCA_946814005.1). Lineage (NCBI taxonomy): Eukaryota > Viridiplantae > Streptophyta > Magnoliopsida > Myrtales > Onagraceae > Chamaenerion > Chamaenerion angustifolium. The sequence continues at coordinate 23,997,126 of OX328272.1, forward strand.
TCAGGTACATATTTGTCAAACCATGTCAAGTTCAGGTATCTGGTTGCTCATCACGTTCTGCTCACGTGCAGTTTTCCGTCAAAACTCAATGAAAAACTAACGCCAGGAACCTATTTGCTAATTTCCAAAAGTTCTACAACCTATTTGCAGCAAAAAAAAGTTTGGGTACCTACTTGCCAAACCATGACAAGTTCAGCTACCTATTGGGTAATTAACCCTTAAAAATATGGTATGGTTATGGTATTTGTTGTACTCGTACCATACTCTAACCATCAACAACCCTAGATAGGTGTCACAATGAAAGCATACATGGATGCCATGTTGGTCAAGTCAGTCAAAGGCATTGACCACTCTAAAAATCTGAGGAAAACATTCCAGCGCATGCATGTTCATCAAGTGTGCATGAATGCATCAAAGTATGGCTTTGGCGTGCAATCTGGGAAATTTTGGAGCTATATGGTCAATCACATGGGAATATAGGTAAAACAAGCTCGATGCAATTAAAGGGATGAAAAGTATGACCTATCACAAGGAGGTGCAAAGCTTAAATTAGAGATGGGCAATGCTCAGTCTAATCCTCTTCAATTTTGGAGACAATTCACTATCGTTCTTTGAAGTGCGAAGGGCCAACATGAAGTTTGAATGGACACATGAGTGCAAGGAAACATTACAAAATCTAAAACAACACCCCAGGACGCTCGCACCACTAATAAAGCTATCCAAAGGCGACGTCCTGTTCCTTTACATAAGCATCAACTTGTGGTTGTAGGCTCTGTACTAGTGAAAGAAATGGCTAAGGATCAAGTCCCGGTCTATTTAAGTATTAAAAGTCCTTACAAAGACTGAAATGAACTATCTGGAGGTTGGGAAGTATCTTTTGTGTTGGTGGTCTCCTTCAGGAAGCTTCGCCCATATTTCCATGAACATGAAATCATTGCCTTACCTAACCAAGCACTAAAACATTTCCTATAAAACCTTGACGCTTTGAGGATGATAAAGTGGATGGTCGAGTTAAGCTAACTTTGAAATGTGACACTAGGAACCGACGAATCTAGTGTTAAAATGTAAATTTTGCCAAACATATACACCTAGAATATATCGATCACCCTCAGAGTTGATCCTCATTCGCGTTGTCTGGCCTTTCGTGCAGTAGGGAATCGATTTGGTGGTGTGATTACCCAAATCAAAGCAAAGAAGCTACATCATTGTTATTATCGACTACTTTTCAAAGTGGATTGAAACAAAAGCCTTGACATTGGTTATGAAGTTCCAAGTGATCAAATTCCTAAAGCGTAGAATCATTTCTAGATACAGGATTCCAAATGTACTGATCAACGACAATGGTTCACAGTTCACCGGGAAATAACTAAAATGATTTTGTTAAGAGTTAAAGATTGAGCATCTCCATGCTTTGGTAAAACCTGCTTGTGTAAACACATGATTTTGGCTCGGGGTCAAAATACCATACGCAAGAAACCGAACCGAGAAAAATTGAGATAGAAAAATTATATATTTTACATATCACTTTCAAAAGTGATAACATATATTAATATATATATATATATATATATAAACCAAAAATAATTTGGTGCATATTCAATTCTCACGCCACCATTTTTGTCTACATGCATTCTTATCTAAATAATAAAATATCATTTAAATAACACTATAAATATGAGCAAGGCTTCAACACAATGAGTGGGAATTTGAAGAAGAAAGACACGGTGAGGAAGAGAGAATGCATAATCCTTCGACATGGAAAGGGAGAGAAAAAATCAGAGTTAAAAAAATGAGAGTGAGTGAAAAATATCGGTCTCAGTTTCTCGTATGGTATTTAAACCCCGAATGATTTAGGTATATCTCCTTCATATTCAATATTGTTTATGTATTTCTAATATGAATGAAATTGAGGTTTTATATACATATATTATAGGGTTAAATATCAATGAGCTACCTGAACTTTGGACGTTTTGCAACGAGCTACCTGAACTTCAAAAAATAAAAACGGGTTACCTTAACTTTGGACGAAGGTACAACGAGCTACCTCCTCCCAATTTTTGACGAATTTTCGACGAACTTCCGACGACTTTCCGACTAATTTCTGTCAACAGTTCACGGTAATTTGGACGGAGGTAGCTCGTTGCAGCTTCACCAAAGTTGAGGTAGCCCGTTTTGATTTTTTAAAGTTCAGGTAGCTCATTGCAAAACATCTAAAATTCAGGTAGCTTCTTGGTATTTAACCCAATATTATATATCTATGTAATACTATATATATATATATATATGTATGTATGTATGTATAATATATATGTGATATTATGTCTATATGTATAATATATATATAATACTATATATATATATATATATTTTTAAAAACCAAATTGTTTTCAAAACCGACTTTGGTCATTCCTGAACTTTGATGAAGGTTATAACTCGATCCTTGGACTCTTGGGTCATTCTGGGGACTTTATCGAGTGTCATAAACCAAACCAGAAAAGTTTGGAGCCATTTCTGCAATTTTTTAAAAAATATTTTCAATACAGCTCAATTTTCAAATAATTGTGTTTTGGTCCTTACACTTTTATGGGCATCTCATGACTTTCCAAAGCATTACAAATTGGTCCAACGTGCTTAATATCTTCAAAATCATGTGTGTATTTTTGACACGTTTAAAATGGCTCCAAGGTTAAACCACCTTTTTTTCAAGCACGATTAATATTTTTCTCTCTTGTTTATTAATTTGAAATTAACTCATAAATAAAAAAATGTTTGTACATGGTTTCTTTAATTTAAAGAAAATGCATGTAATCTTTTTGGCCAAGCATGATCAGAACGAACAAATTGGGCAAGTTGGAAAAATATAAATTCAAAAGCAAACTAAAGTACCGAAATGGCAGATTATGGGCTCACTAGCCCTTGAGACATAATCTAACCCCCGAACTCGATGCTATAGACGTAGACCATTCCAAGCCCTATGATGTTAACACCATGTACCCTAGGCAAATTTTAGGATTCCGATTAGCATTTAATTAATCAGTGACAACTCTTTCATTTTTTTTCCGGTCTGGTCGATGACTCCGCTCAACCGGACCCGTCGCTCCCCAAGACCCGACATTTTTGAGCGATAATAATTTTTTTTTTCCAAAAGGGTCGGGGAAAATCATATCTGATGTCCGATAATTTGGCAACTCTGTTGGGGATGTTATCTTTTAGAGTGTTTAAGCTTTGTCATATTTGCTTTGCCATATCCGTTTTGACCGTTTGCTCATGCTTCTAGCTCTAAACTTTGTCTGAAAAGTGATGTAAATGTAATAATTCAAAAATGATTTAAATTCCCATTTTGCACATACCACGCTAGTTAGCATTACCTGCTAGGACCTGGAGCATATTAAGAGCTTAGGGAGTTTAGTAGGGGAATGCACCCGAAGCGGTTTGGACTGTCGACGCGCACCCAAACAACTCAGCTCGATGATCGGAATGAGCCCGTGATCCTTTATATGGAGTGAGGTTTCGCTGGTTTAGAGTACCTAGAAATTCCATCCATTTAGAACAAAAGCTCCACACCGTGTTTAACCTTTACCGGTTTTTGTGTGTTTCCATTTTTGGGCTCAACATATATAAATGGGAATTCAGCCTATGTATTTGGATGCGAGATTGGGCCACAATTAATGTAGAAGATTTTTCCCAACTAATCTGAATTAAAAGTCAGCCAAACAACTCTGGATGAAAGTTTGGCCAATTGTGTAAATGTGTTTTGTTTTGGCCCTAGATCATGACATGTATATGATTGTTGCTTTTGTATTATATATTTCAGACTGCTATAAATGTAATACGAACCTTACTAATGAAATTTACATTCTCGTCTTGCATTGCATTTTTCAAAAAATAAAATGTAAGTTCCATTCATTCCATCTTGTATCCTTAGGACGTTTCACGCACCATCTTTGTTAAGGATGAAGCAAAAAATAATATTGCCCTCACATTAAGGCCATATAGCCTCCTACGGTCGAAATTTCCTGAATATGGAAAGCCATGACAAAAAGGAATCAGAAATACGTGAACAAGAAGATTGGCGAGGTTCACAAGCTCGTAAACTACAAAGTCAACTAGGTTCTCCTTGAAGCCTTGTCTAAATTCTGGAATATGGAAAACGCGACTGCGTGATTAACAACAACAGAACACGTTTGCAAGTCCGTCTTTCGACCCAGAGGAGATAAGCGTGGATAAACCCGAATAACCAACGTCATTCTAGCAATGTGGAGGCACCTTGGAGAAATGTGGGGGCAACGTAGCTATATTGAATGGCACCCTTGAACAGTTCAGACGAAGACAAGGAAAATAAAAGGATTTTCAAAATGCATGTCCTCGACCTTCCTTCGAATCAAGGAACAAGTAACAAAAGCACTCAACGAGATGTGCCGCCCTGTGATTGGCCAAATCCTGTTTAAGTATTTTTGAAAAAACCTTCTTCCTTCCATACATGCAATCCAAGTCTACAAATTGAATGAACGGAACATGCAAAATTTTCAAAACCAATCATGCATGATCAATTGTGTATTCATTCTTATTACTATGGTATTTTGAATTTAGGTTTCCGGGTGCCCACGCGACATTCGATGACTCCAACACCTCAAGAACACGAGGAGAGAATCATCCTGCTAGAGCAAACCATAGACATCATGAGCTCCCGTACAGTGCAGTCAATCGTCAGCATAACCCTCAGTATCCCTTACCTCGTCTTCCCGAGAAACACTCTTGCCCGTAAGCACATCATCAATCCATGTTGGGTACTTTTGCCATCTTGATCAAGCTCTACCTCCCACAAATGACCATCACACAACCGGGAGCTCCGAGAAAGAACAAAAGCACTTTAGGGACTGCGGTTCAGTCCTAATTTCAAATATTACGAAGTCGCCTGAAGGAAACGTTTATCCAAGAGTTCAGGGACATTATTGTTTCCTCCCCTTTCCCTTTCATTCCCAGGCCTACCACAAGTGATCCAACCCGATGACGTTGATACTCACAAGGTATCACCATTAGAGCTTTGCTCGATGAAGCTCTCTCATGCCTTTTTGTCCGTCCATTTGCTAGTGGGAGACCCTTGCCGGATTAGACCATATACAAATATTCATTCGATGAAACCCACTTGAGATGTGTGAATGTTGAAAAAGTTGAGCATCTAATGGAAGAAATTCATGAAGGTTGTTCCGACCCACACATGAGCGTGCAATACTTGGATACTTTTGGTCCACCATGACGACTGACTGTCTAAAACACGTCCACTATTGTCACCTCCGTCAAATGTACGCCGACCAAATCCATGTGCAACCACACGACCTCTATCCCATGACATAACCATTGCCTTTCTCAATGTTGGGAATCAATGCAATCAACATTACTTCTAAAAAGGCGCCCAATGGTCATCAATTCACACTGGCGTCAATAATGACAAAGTTCATCGAATGTTTAATTAGACATGACATGATCATGCGTCATGGGGTGTCGAAGTCAATCATCATAGGCTATGCCAGAAATCTAAATAACAAATTGGTCGATGGGTTGTGTGATTAATTTAAGATCAAACATAAAAATTCATCTTCATATCGCCACAAATGAATGACGCAGTGGAAGCAGTAAATAAAGCAATGGCACGAAAAGTCGCCTTAGGAACTCATGACATACATAAACGCAATATGGATGTCAACAAGTACAACCCCTACAGGACCGAAGTCATGTTGCCAATTGAAATAAAAATTCTGCCAGCCAGGATCTTCGCTGAGGCAGAAATGGACGAGTAAGAGTGGGAGACAAGCAGATACGAGCAATTGAACCTCATGATGAAAGACAACTCATTGCGCTGTGCCACGTGCAATTGTACCAGCAACGCATGACTTGTGCATTTAACAGGAATATGCGTCTGAGAGAATTGTAAGTGGGCAATATAATTCTCAGAAAAAATCCTTCGAGTCAATCCAGCCTCTTGGGGCATGTTTGTGCCTAAAATATGAAGGGTCTTATGTCGCTAAAGACTTTCAGCAGAGGAGCCATGATTGTGGACGACAAAGAACTCCACAGTCCAATCAATATAGACGCATTAAACAAAAACTTAAATAGTTCGTAACCATAAAGCGAGCCTCCCAAAATGAGATAAAATTCCTGCTAAAACGAAAACCTGAAAGGGCGGTTTAGGAAAAATTTAGGGAAGAGGAGCATGATTAAAAATCCCTAAAAATGGTGATCATGACAAAAGGAAATAAATTAAATCCCTGCTAGGTTGAAAACACGAAAGGGTAACCTAGGCAAACATTAAGGAACCGAGAGGTGCGGTAAAACAAAATACTATAGCAAAAGGATAGAAAATCGAGATATTTGAAAAACATTGTTCAATTTAATCTAGACACTCGGGGCAAGTTTATGCCTAAATATGAAAGCCTTACCTCGTCAAATATATTTTCAGCAGAGGAGCCATGATCATCACTCACATGCACAAGAAAGAACTCCTTAGTCCACTCAATATGGACGCAAAAAATAAAATAAAAAATAAAATAACTCGTAACGAGAAAGCGAACCTACAAAAATGAGAGAAACTTCCCGCTAAATCAAAAACATGAAAGGGCGGTTTAGGCAAAATTTAGGGAAGAGGGGCATGATTAAAAATTCCTAAAAATGGTGATCATGTCAAAAGGAAAGGAATCAAATCCCTACTAGGTTGAAAACCCAAAAGGGTGACCTAGGCAAAACAATTAAGGGAACCAAGAGGTGCGTTAAAAAAAACAAGAAACAATACCGTACCAAAAGGAAAGAAAAACGAGATATTAAAAAAAAAAATAATAAAGTGCTCAAAAGTTGTCGATAGTGTTTCGCTCGGAAGCAATAAAAAGAGTCTGTGATCAACATTAATTTGAGTTGGCTCGACAACTTGCATGTCCATCAGGAAGAACTCCAAGTCGATTAATGAGAAAACACGTCGAGAAGTAAGCACAAGCAGTCGAACATCTCGAGAAGATTTGTTTTACCTCCAAAGTGAATTACAAGCTCACGAGCGGAGTCTTTAGGTGTTGCACCTCCGCAAGTCACCTTCGACGACCAAAACTTGTAGTTATGCATCTTCTAGGAGTCACAAGCTGACAAACAGAGTCTTTAGATGGTCAACCTCCGCAAGTCATCCTCAACAACCAGAACCTGTAGATGTCCAGTTTCTGGTAATTACAAACCAATTAACGTAGTGTTTTGGTGCTCAACCTCCGCGAGTCATCATCAACAATCAGGACTTGTAGATGTCCAAATTCCTAGAGTTACAAACCGACAAACGGAGTGTTTATGTGCTCAACCTCCGCAAGTCATCCCTGACGCGCAAGACATGTAGTTATCCAGCTTCTGGGAGTACGAAGCTGACAAGCGGAGTCTTTATGTGCTCAACCTCCGTAAGTCATCCTCAACAACCAGGAACTGTAGATGTCCAGTTTCTGGTAATTACAAACTAATGAACGGAGTGTTTAGGTGCTCAACCTACGTGAGTCATCATCAACAATAGGGACTTGTAGATGTCTAACTTTCAAGAATTACAAACCGACGAACAGAGTGTTTAGGTGCTCAACCTCCACAAGTCATCCCCGACGACCACGACCTGTAGTTATCCATCTTTTGAGAGACACAAGCCAATGAGCAGAATCTTTAGATGCTGAACCTCCGCAAGTCATCCTCAATAATGTTTATGGCCCAAAAAATACTCAACGTCCATCTCGTTGATGACAAAGAAAAAATTCTTGACGACCAGGACCTGTAGTTAACCAAATTATGAAAGTCACAAGCCAACGAGCGGAGCCTTTAGGTGTTCAGCCTGCGCAAGCCATCCTCGTCCACCAAAACCTGTAGTTATCTAGATTCTGGGAATAACAAGCCGACGAGTAAAACCTTGAGGTGCACAACATACTTAAGTCATTCTAGACGACCAGGACCTGTAGCTATCCAACTTCTAGAAGTCACAAGCCAACGAGTGTAGTCTTTAGGTGTTCAGCCTCCGCAAGTCATCCTCGACGACCAGGACCTGTAATTATCCAGCTTCTGGGAGTCACAAGCCAACGAACAAAGTATTTAGGTGCTTAACCTCTGCAAGTCATCCCCATCAAGTCACAAGTCGACAACGGAGACTTTAGGTGTTCAGCCTCAGCAAGTCATCCCCAACGAGTCACAAGTCGATGAGCGGAGCTTTCAGGTATTCACCCTCTGCCAGTCATCCTCGACGAGAGGAGTTGTATTTATCCAGCTTCTGGGAGTCACAAACGGATGAAAGGGACATTCAGGTGCTCAACCTCCGCAAGTTATCCTCAACGATGCTTCTGGTAAAAACAAATCCTCAACCTTCAGCTCGTTGATTGCAAAAATAAAAAATCCTCGATAACCAGGACCTGTAGATGTCCAACTTCTGGGAGTCACAAGTTGATGAGCGTTTAGGCGCTCAGTTTCCGCAAATCATCGTGAACAATCGAGACTTGTAGATGTCCAATTTCCGAAAGTTGCACGATATTGTTTATCTACTATGTAAATAATGAATCGATAGGAGCCAAACTCAGTTGTTTGTCTTTGAACACACACTCATGAGATCACTTCCATGAGCGCGTGTTCAAAGAGGGGCAACTGTAAACACCTGATTATGGCTCGGGCTAAAAATACTGTACGCAAGAAACCAAACCTAGAAAAATTATATATATATATATATAAACAAAAAATCTTTTCGGTGCATATTCAATTCCCACGCCACCATCTTTTTCTACATGCATTCTTATCTAAATAATTTAATAACATTTGAATAACACTATAAATATGAGCAAGACTTCAACACAATGAGTGGGGATTTGAAGAAGAAGGCCACAGTGAGGAAGGGAGAATGGCGACGCCTTCGGCATGGAAAGGGACGGAAAAAATAAGAGTGAAAAAGAAAATGAGAGGGAGTGAAAAATATCGGTAATTATCGGTCTCGTTTTCTCGTATGGTATTTAAACCCCGAATGATTTAGGTATATCTCCCTCATATTCAATATTGTATTTGTTTTTTCTAATGTGAATGAAATTGAGATTTTATATACATATAATATATATCTCTGTAATACTATATATATATATATATGTGTGTGTGATATTATATCTATATGTATAATATATATATGTATATGTAATACTATGTATATATCTCTCTCTCTATATATATGTATATTATATATGTATATGTGATACTATATATATTTGAAAAAAAAAATTCAAACCCGACTTTGGTCATTCCCGAACTTTGATGAACGTTACAACTCGATCATTGGACTCTTGGGTCATTCCGGGGACTTTATCGAGTATTATAAACCAAACTAGAAAGGTTTTGGGTCAGTTTTGCAATTTTAAAAAAAATCTTTACAATACAGCTCAAATTTTCAAATAATTGAGTTTTGGTGCCTAAATGTTTATGGACATCTCAGGACTTCTCAAAGTGTTACAAATTGGTCCAACGTGCTTAATATCTTCAAAATCATTCGTGTATTTTTGACACGTTTAAAATGGCTCCAAGGTTAAACCTCCTTTTTTTCAAGCACAATTAATTTTTTCTCTCTTGTTTATTTATTTGAAATTAACTCATAAATAAAAATGTTTGTACATGGTTTGTTTAATTTAAAGAAAATGCATGTATCCTTTTAGCTAGGCATTATCAGAATGGACAAATCGGGCAAGTTGGAAAAATATAAATTCAAAAACAAACTAAAGTACCGAAAATGCGGCCTATGGGCCGCGAGCCCTTAAGACGTAATCAATCCCCCGAACTCGATTTTCTAGACGTAGACCATTCCAAGCCCTAGGATGTTAAAACCATGTACCCTAGGTAAATTTTAGGATTCCGATTAGCCTTTAATTAATCAGTGTATACTCTTTTCTTTTTTGTTCTGCTGATGACTTCGCTCGACCGGACCCGTCGCTCTCCAAGACGCGACATTTTCGAGCGAAAATAAAAATAAGTTTTCAAAAGGGTCGGGGAAAGTCAGATCCGATTCTGACTGTAGTGAATAAAATAATTCTTAACGAATTGAATAAAATACTCAACACCCTTAAAAGAAGATGGATAAAAGAGCTAGATAACGTCCTTTGGATGTGTGAATGACACCTAAAAAGGTAAGGGGCGAAACACCATTTGAAGCGACGCTGAATGATAAACAAAGACGTGTTGAATTGGACTTGGTAAAGGCAAAGAGGTGGGCATCAGACAAGCTACAAGGGAATATGCGGCTCGCCACCGCTAGATGCTATAATCGGCGAGTTTGCTCTTGCCAACTTTTCGTAGGGGATATGGTGTGGAGAAAAAATTAATTTTCCCACTTAGAGACAATGAAAAAGTTATCCCTCAAATGGTAAGGAACAATTGATCCTGTTCATTACCCTAAAAGCATAGCCTGATTCAAATTTATGTACGTAAGCTTTATGGTTGAAAAACATTAAGTGCAAAATTCATAAGGACTGTATCTAGCCCATTGTCGTTTCTCTCAAAATGCCTTTCACTTGTGAAAACGAGAAAGACCTGAAGCCTATTGACCTAGACAACTGGATAATCTAGTTGAACTTCTCTAATTTTTCTGACCAAGTCACCATAAATCTTGACGAGCTTGGTCAGGCAATGCTTCTCAGCAACTCGAGAAAAATAAACACTTTTCTACAAGGCTTCCATCGCCCCGGTTGCCTCAGCCTTCACTTGATCCCTCTCTTGGAGTGTCGCCTCCAATTGGGTCTTCATGGCGGTAGCCTCCTGACGTTCCAGTGTTCTTTTCTATATTGCGAGCATCCTCTTTAGAATGCCCCATCACCCCTTTTGCCTCAGTTAGTCGAGAAGAATAGTGGTTTGCCTTGTTCACGACATCCTTAGCCTTGGCAATGCCCTATCCTTTAGGTGCCTCTCCTCAACAACATCTTTCCTAAGGAGGGATATTTTATTCTCAATCTCTAACACCCAAGAGGCTTTGGAGACTTACTCCTCCAGGGTGACACATTTCTAGGCCAGATTGACCGCTAGCACCCCAACCTTTGCCTAAAAAGCGACGACCTACAATAACTGATAAGTAAGCTCACGAAAGTCTAATAAAAATACTTGGAAATAAATATGCAAGAGTTTGATAAAAACTTACCGAAGCCACAAAAGTGAGGTAGCATTTCACTGCTCCATCAACCCATCTTGAGTGGTATTGTAAGGGTTGATACTTACGACGCAACCTAAGAGATGGAGAGAAAGGTCTGTGTGGCAGAGGTGGACACCCTCAACCACATTTTCCCCTTTGAGGCAGCGACATGGCTCCCAGGGTTGGCTCTGGTTCTTCTTGATGGGTGCCTCGTGCAAGTGCTCTCACATGTCAAAGGGGGCCTCTTGATAAGTACCCAAGGACTCCTCCACAAAATGATAGATGGTACAGCAACAAAGGACACCCTTGAAGGTGTCCAAAATTGGGTGGTCTCCTCTAGCGTTGCCTTCTTAGGACCTAGAGGCTAGGGACAATCCATATGTATAAGTCTTCTTCCAATATTACGAGCGTCGGTCCTCATGTAAAATGAAAGGCATGTACCGCCTCGTCGCTAAGATGGAAGATATACTACATAAACCTCAATCGCCTTATAAAGAGAGTAAGGGATTGCACCTTTGTACACCACCACAACGACATTAGTTTCACCATCCAAGTACAACGGATCCGCAGACAAACGATATGTTTGTTGTGTCTTCTCCTTCTTGGAATGATGCTTCCCCTTCTTCCTATTGCTTAAAGGTTCATCTTCGAGGAGAATGACCCCGGTTCATGCCTGATAAGATTAGGGTCAGGGACAAATAGGTAATCGAAACCTACATAAAGAATGAAAGAGCTAGAAAAATACCCAATCAAATGGTGGGGAAGGCCTAAACGATTTAATGGTTGAACTCAGAAGCGACGCCTCTGCGGTATTTTTAGAAACATAGGGAGGAATGTCCCTTGAGTAATCCAAGTAAATTAGACTCAACGACCTATGCTCATCTTCGGTGTACTCTGAAGAAATTGGAACAGGGTCTATCATGGACATCCATAGAGGCCAAGCAACGCCATTTGGAAAAAGGAAATATTTTCTCTTCCAATTGGAATTAATGGACTTCAATCCACTTACCAATAAATACCTTGGATTCCAGGACCAACGATCCCAACCAAGGCGTTGAGTGTTCAAATCTGTAAGTTCATAAAAAACGAGTTTAAAGTCTAAACGAGTTATAAAAAAAACGCAAAATCCATTTGACTGAAGGTGAAAAAAACGTCTAAAAAAAAGTGAGAGAGTAAACCCATACTCCATTAAAGTAGTGGAACCTAAAGCCTACCTACATGCGTAAAGCATTGGAGGAGAGTTGGGTAGAGGCGACGTCATAATAACTGCATACCTCTTGATGAGAGTCACAGTATAGGAATCGAATCCCCACATCTATTTAAGCCAAAAATAAGGTTGCTTCATTTTCCTCAGGGTAACAAATAAGATGAGGGGCGTCTCTGGATGAAATGTGGGGAATAGGGTATCAGGGACATTGAGAGTCACTCATCCCCGATAACTCTACACCCATGCAAAATATTTTAGCGTAAGAAGGTTTTACTTAAGATATATGGTAGGAAGTGGAATGTGAAGATCCTTACCATCAGAAGCGTCGCTCAACGAGGCCATCTTAGATTTTTGGTACAAATGTTTAACCTCTGAAGAAGTAAGGTGACATCGGGCAGTGGTGTCTGGAAATGCGACGCTCGCTTAAAGAAGGAAACACTCTTGGGATTTCTAGAGAGAAGGTAGAGCAACGAAAGAGAAAATTGTCGAAAGTGAGAAGGATAAACCTAGGATTAATATATTCAATGGTCACACATGTTTGCCCAATGTGACTATTTGGACATTCATTTTTTTCGCGTGATTAAATGGTCACTTATGTTTCAGCATGTGACTACTTGGTCACTCCGTTAAGCAACCGTTATTTTTTACCGCCAAATAATCTTTTTAACATTTTTTATTATTAAATGACTTTTATGCCCTTTTATCTTCTTTTTCAACTTTTCGTTGTCATTTTTTACCGCATTTCAGATCATCGACATGCTAAAAACCATGGTCGAACCGTTGTACTCAACATCCATCAACCCAGGTCCCAACCATATGGTCCAACCCCAGCTCGTTGATCAGTGACTTTACCCGCAAGGGTAGTTGTGGCTTGGGGGGCAGAGCCTCAGTTGAACAGTGAACATCAATGTTTCTTCCACTGTAAGAAGTGGAAATAAAGTATCGGTTTGTAAGAAGTGTTATCTTCTTGAATCGTGCCTTGTCGATCGGGTTGTGGTTCACAAAGATAAAGGTGCTTAGGGGTAGGATCTTTTCGACAATAATCTCAAGCAGAATTGACTTACCTACTCCACCGAGCCATACAATGGCAAGGAACTCCCACAGTTATGCTCGACAATTCACGTCTTTCAGGAATGTCCGCTATTGTTGTTGTTCTTTATGGTTAATTAGTCTTCTTTTTGTCCTGCAATGGGTAACTGAATATAGGGTTAATTACTTAATTGGTTACACATGTTTGACCAATGTTCAGAATGGTTACACATGTTTCAAAATGTGATTAATTGGTTTTGATATGTGACTATTTGATTTTTTTATTGTTCACCGTTAGAAATCACAGTTAAGTCACTATTTAGATATGTAAAATGACGTAATTACCCCTAGAATCATCCTCAAGAACACATCATCATCTTCAAGAACATGAATCGAAGAACCCAGAAACAGCATTTCTGGGTTCTGGAGAACCCAGAAACAGCATCTCTGGGTTCTGGAGAACCCAGAAACAACATCTTTGGGTTCTTCAAGTGAAGAACCCAGAATCGCAATTCTGGGTTCTTGAAGTTCTGTATTGCAGTATATGTTATCACCAAATGTGATTAAATGGTCATACATGTTTCTCTATAATGTGATTAAAAGGTCATACATGTTTCTCTATAATGTGATTAAATGGATACTGTTGTTTGAAATGATGTGATTAAAAGGTTCGGCATGTTACCCACAATGTGAAGAACCCAAAATTGCGATTCTGGGTTCTCAAGAACATCGAATCGAATTTGATTCGATTCGGGTTCTTCAATCCTTCCATGTGTTCTTCAATACAACTAAGGGAATGATAGTCATTTCACAATTCAATAATATGTTAAAAAATTAATTAACGTTAAAATTAACGGTTTACTAACGGAATAACCAATTAATCACATTGAGAAAAACATGTGTAACCAATTAGTCACATAGCAAAACCAATTAATCACATTTTGAAACATGTGTAACCATTCTGAACATTGGTCAAACATGTGTAACCAATTAAGTAATTAACCCCTGAATATATATGCAATGCTTGTGTTTCTGGGCAGTTTTTGTTGGATTTTGGTATTGTAGGTGATGGCAATAGCTTCCATCTCGCAACCTTGCTTCTTGATTGAGAATGAGAGTTTCTGGAACCCAGAAATCTGGTTTTTAATAAGTTAATTAAATCGGGGTAATTTGGTCATTTTACCAGTTAAAATAGCCACTTAAATGAAAAACTAAACGGTGAACAGTAAAAATGACTAAATAATCACATGACCAAACATATGTGACCATTCTGCACAAGTTATAATCAATTAGTCACATGGGAAGAGATAAGTAACCATTGAGTATATGGTTAATTACTTAAATGGTTACACATGTTTGACCATTGTGCAGAATGGTTACACATGTTTCAAAACGTGACTAATTGGTTTTACTACTGTCTATCGTAAAAAATCACTGTTAGTTACTATTTTAACATATGAAATGACAATATTACCTCTAAACCCCAATCTAATGAAGTCTTTCCAGCTTCCCACCCAACGTCCTCCTCCCACCCTCCCATTCACCGCCCCAGCCTTACCCCCCCCGTCTCCTCCTCCTCCCAGCCTCCCAGTTGCCCCGTCTCCTCCAAGCCCGCCTCATCGTCCTCCCAGCCAGGCCCACACCTACTCATCGTACTCCTCCCACCCACCTACCATCTCCTCCCAATCCGCCCCCATGCCTCCT
The DNA here is from genome assembly GCA_946814005.1 of Chamaenerion angustifolium. NCBI lineage: Eukaryota > Viridiplantae > Streptophyta > Magnoliopsida > Myrtales > Onagraceae > Chamaenerion > Chamaenerion angustifolium. The sequence goes on from OX328272.1 coordinate 24,012,212, forward strand.
TCCAGTTTGCCTCCTCCTCTTCCTCCTAATCCGCCCTTATCTACTCCATCAATTTCTTTTGGGCTAGGGCAAGAAGAATTGGATATTATCCATCACCTTCTACTGGATTCAATCGTGACCTGCATTCAATCTAAGTTGGACAACCCGAGCTATTCTTGGAGACCCCAAGCTCACATCAGCTTGGAGAACCCGAGCTCACCTCAGCTTGAATGTTAATTCGTTCACTACTTGATGCTGCGATAACAAAGTTGATGCCTAGTCACTGCTAGTATCTATTCTTCCACCATATTTCAATTTCAAGAGGTTGATTGGTAGAAGGAGCAAACCGTCTTTCAGGGTACCCGGAACCACTCTGTTATATATTGGGTAGGTTATGGTTCCAAATTTAAATATCATGTTATATATTGGGTAGGTTCCGAGAATCTCTAAATTTACAGGGTACCCGGAATCGCTCACCCCTACCTGCGATAGTAACAGCAAAACCTAGAATTCCATGCAATTGCTTCAGTAAAGATGGTTTCAGACAAGTAGTTATTGCCTCGATTTTGGATGGATTAGTGGAGACACCTTTACCGGAAATAAAGTGTCGAGGTACTCCACATGTGAGCCCGCAAAAGAGCATTTTGATTTCTTGTCAAGGAGCTGGTTGTCTCTTATCAGCTGAAGCGTAAGCCGAAGGTGGTCAAGGTGCTATAAAATTGATGGGATCTAAACCAGAATATCGTTGAAGAAAACCATTATAAACCTGCGCAGAAATGGCTTGAAAACAACATTCATCAGATTCTGGAATGTGATCGGTATTCGTTAAACCGAATGGGATAACGAGGAATTCATATAACCCTTCATGTGTCTGAAAGCTGTCTTATGCATATCTGCTTCCCGCATCCTTATTTGATGGTAACCCCACCACAAGTCGAGTTTAGAAAACACTGAGGCACCGTGGAGTTCATCTAGGAGTTCTTCAACTAATAAAATAGGATACTTGTTCATGATTGTGGATGTGTTTAGTTTGTCGGTAATTGACGCACATGTGCCAAGAGCCATCATTCTTTTTCACGAGAACATCCGGAGAAGAGAAGACACTTTTGCTATGTTGTATCACACCATTCTGCAGCAACTCATTTACCAATTTTTCCAAAATAGATTTTTGCACACTTGGATATCAGTATGGTCGGGATGAAATTGGAAGTGTTCCTTGGAAGAGCTCAATCATGTGGTCGAATGCGCGGTGTGGAGGAAGTTTGGTAGGCAATGCAAATACATCCTCAAACTCATCAAGGAGTGATGATACCTTGGTGAACTGATTAGACACATTATTCAAGGGTGGCGAAGCTGTGGTTGTTTCCACGCTCATTGTGCAAACATGGATTGATGCCACTGCATTCCGCTTGTGCAAGAGCTTGTCTAGTCGGGCCAAATTGAATAAATCGATGGAATCAAACTTCTTCCCTTTGATGTTGCATAGATCATCCCCATTGTAAAATTTTAGGTATAATTCAGTAAACTTTATTACGACATCTCTAAATTGAGCGAGCGATTGAGCCCCCAAGATCATATCATAATTTTCAAGAGGAATTAGTAACATATCAGCATGATAAAGCTTCCCCTGTATAGACCAAGCAAAATTTTGGCAAGCAAGGTGGCAACTCATAACATGACCATTAGCAACTGTGACATTGAACGATTCTAATTCTATGTAGGTGCAGCTTAAATGACCAGCCTAATTCGGTGTAGTCGAATCCAGGAAGTTATGAGTACTATCAGAATCCACTAATATGTGGAGTTGTCAATGGCCCCCGAATATGTCCACTTTGAGTATCGAAGTGTCCAACGAACCCGAGATGGCGTGCAAAGATACATGTGGCTGAGCATCCAGCTGAAGATCACTCTCTATTTCGTCCTCTGTTTCTTGGTCGATGTCCTCAACCTCCACCATAAAGATATGGTATTTTTTGTAAGTGCGACCGGGTACATACTTTTCATCACAGCCAAAGCAAAATCTCTTTTCACGTTTGTTGACTAACTCGGCTGGGGAAAGGTTGCAGCTTCTACGAGGCTTGGTGGATTGTCCCGGTATAGGTGTTCGGGAGGAGCTGCTTGTTTGGGTGGTGATAACAGTAGGGGTGGTCTTGGTCGAAATGGAGGGTGATAGTGGTCCTGTCGGATTTGCAGAGTAGCTTCTTGAAGCTTGGCCAATGAAAAAGCATCGTAAAGGGTCTTTGGTTGAATCATGTGCACTGGACCTTGGAGTTCTGGTTGGAGACCTCCCACAAACAGGCTGAGGACTTGTCTTTGTGTGAAGGGATCGACCAACTGCACTCGATGAAACAGGAGGTGAAGTCATAATAATAGGTTGTCGCAGTACCTACTTACTTGAGATTTTTGAGCTCAAGTATGGAATCATCAAATGGACCATCCCTGAAACGGCCACGGACTGTGACGCTGTACTCTTCCCACGTCACCATGGAGCCTTGGAGCTTTTTCATTTGCATGAAATACTAATGTCATAACATAGATTCCCCTTCGACGTGTATTGTAACGAGGTCGAGTTTCACATTTACCGGAATCGAATCTACCTTAAAGAAGTGGTTGCAGCGATAAATCCAGTCTGCGACATCATCACCATTGAACTTCGGGAAGTGTATACGACCAAAGCGGAAGGTAAAATCGAAGTACTTCCATGTTCTGCAGAAGGAAACGGGCGTTTCACCGGTGGTTTATCATCATCGGAGTCTAAAACACCTTTTTGTCGGATGTAGTCGAAATGTTTAAGAATGTCGTGCATAGTGTCCTTGATCTCTTCTATCGTGGTCGAGTGGTCCTTAACCGTTTGACGAAGATCGGTCAAGGCTCGTTCGGTGGTTTGCCAATGTGTTTCTTCCATACTTGTAGGTGGAGAGAAAAACAAATTGGTGAGAACAGATGCAGGAGCAGCATCAGGTAAGGGGTAGTGGGGTGGCTCTGATTCCAAAATGGTACGGACCAAGAAGGTGACTAGGCAAATGAACGGAATGATAGAGAATCTCACTGATTTAACATTTCAAAAGATGAGATTTTCAGTACAATGAAAGATGATATATAACAACATTTCATAACGACTTATTCTAGAAGATTACTAGAGAAGAGCTATGTGGGCTTCTTCACTTAGTGGGCTACTTTCTCTTATGGATCGACTGGAGTTGTGATGGTGGGTGGGATGGATAGTCCCGCAACAAATGAACGTCGTTTGATAGTGCTTAACTTGTAAATAAGGTTTAACTACAGTTATTTTATTTTTTTCATAGATAAAAAAAATGGAGAAGCTTGGGTCTTGAGTGCCTAATGTAGTTTTCGTTGTTGGTACACATCTGGCAATCCCAGGTTGAGTATTACAATTTTGCTAAAAAACAACAGTCTACTTTTTTAAATACTCTGGTGCAAATTATTATGTTAAAAAATCCAACTGTAATAACTAATACAATGATAAATTAATTAAATTGGTGCATTATGATCAGCTTGTATCATCATCACCAAAACATTGAGAAACTTGAAGTGATTGACTGTACATTCAATCAATAAAAATCAACTTCACGGTTAATAAGGTTGATGATATCCGTGTATTGGCCTGCTGGCCAAACGTGACAAAGTGTACGTTCCCACTGCACACAGAAAAAAAATGTGTAAATATTTATTTATGTATCAGTTGTAATGATCATACATTATAACATAATGAGATGAAGTCTGCTGCTATTTAAGTTGAACGGGAGTGGATGGTGTTGTTAATCGAAGGGATCTATTCGAGGATCATGCTCACTCGCCATTGCCATTCCTGTGCAAAGGCATGTCGGGCACATCACCTTCGTTACCATAGCTTAGCTTCGTTTAGCATATCATAAGTAAAGCAGCAGCAGACTCCAAAAAGAGAAGAGAAGAGAAAGGCCAAGTAACCTTTCCAGATCCAGAACAATTTGAACATCTCTTTGTTTTAGGTAGTGAAAGAGGAGGAAGATCCCCTCCTCCTCCATTGACTATTGAGACCACTGGATCAACAAGCACAACAGCTCCCGTGCTTGAACAACGTGCACACGCAAGGTATCCTACATGAAACAAAACATCATCAATCTATCAATGCTCTTGGTTGGCTTTACTAGTACATTCCTATCATATCTAATTGAATGATATTGAAGTGGGTACATAATACCAGTTCCGACACAGTACTTGCATCTTATATGCTCCTGCTGTTTCGCATTGCTTATTTCAACTACCACCAAGGCTGAGATGACACCAACTGCTCATCCTGCGAACGATGCCACTATCGGGTCACTGACTGCATCATGAATCAGCACAACTAGCAATCTGAAACTCACCAACTATACTTGATTACACAAACTTAATTCAATCACATCGACAACTAATTAATCAGGCACATTTTTCCTTCAATCTCAAGGAGCAGTTGGTGTCATCTCTTTGAGATTTAGTGGCATCTCTTTGAACGCAGGAGGAGCAGTTAGTGGATGCTCTTGCCAATACCTTTGAGATTTATTCAATAAACTCAAAGAATTCAAGCACTAAAGAGAACATAACAGACAAATTAGTCAACGGTCTATAATGGGAGCCCCAATGTGTGTCTCCCCCTCTTTGAAGACTCCTCTATTGATTCAAGCCCTTACCCCTTGAAATTTCACCACATCCAAATGATTCAATCATCCTAAAGCACTGTTTTTGTCGAAGTAGATCTTTCGCTTACACGAAGCTCCTACAATGTTGGTGATCTTAGCTATTGTATTAAAAAAATCAGCAGTTTGAGTCTTTTTTTGAGCTACGGCTACAAGTGCTAATTGGAGTTGATGAGCAAAACAATGGACATAATAAGCAGAGGGATTCTCCTTTATAATCAAAGTTTTTAGCCCATTCAACTCACCTTTCATGTTACTTGTCTATCATAACCTTGTCCATACAATCTAGACATGCATATGTTATGTTTTGAGAGTAACGGTTCAATTGCGAATTTGAGTGATAAGACCTTTGTATCTTGAACATGTGCAATGCCCATAAAGTGCTCCACCACACGCCATTTGTTGTCTACAGATCTCAAAACGATTTCCATTTGTTCTTTAATTGACACATCTTCAGATTCATCAATTAATATTGCAAACGGTTTATCCCCGAGATCATTAATAATATCACGTGTAGTCTCCATTGTTGATGCTCGAACAAGATCTTTTTGAATATGAGGAGATGTCATCTTCGCATTACTAGGAGCATTCTTTACAATACTATTAATATCATCATTATGATCGCCAAGAAAATCCAATAGCTCGTGAAAGTTTCCTTTATTAAGAAATTCTTAATATTCATCATTGCCACGAAATGTTAATCCTTGACATAAAGGAATCAGACACAGTCAAGTGAGGCAGTTAAGCGGCTTCGGTACTCTTTGCCTAATCTATCTTATTGCCTAAAGAAAACTCTTGGAATGTGTTCCTCTTGATTCAAAAATCTTGACATTTACTCCAAGCTTCATTATGAGCACTACCGACAACTCCAACATGATTATCAAATCTTTCTTTTTTCTTCCAATTTGTACATCCATCTGTCACAAAATAATCTCCACCTCCTTGATCTCCATATGTTTTTACCATAAAGACAACTCCATCGTTTTTTAGTGGGGGCAAAAGATAAAATTATCAAAAAAATATGAAATATACACTACTACATTAAAAGTCTGGGGGGCAATTGGCCCCATGGACCTTGAACAGCTCTGTCACTGTTCTTCGACCTTAATTTCCTGCTTCCTTCTATTCAATCGTGTGTCGCCTGAGTTGCATGGACAAGATTTGAAGGTCGGGTAAGGAACCACCAGGATCCGCCACAAACACAACATTCTGAACAATCTCTCTCGTTAGGTATCCAGATTTTAGGAGGCTTGAATGTATATAACATAGGGAGAAACAAGAATAGAGGAGAGGGAGTTAGAGAGAGACTGATTTTCTCAATGAGTGAGACTAATTTGCCCGATTAATGAGATTTATTTGCTGATTAATGAGACTGATTCATGGATGTTTCATTCCGGTGATCGTTGATTACCCGTGAATGAGCAACCCACAATCATCTTCATTTTCATTTGTTTTCTATTACGATTTTTCTTTTCTATATTTTTCTTTGTGGACTATGGTTTATGTTGGGTATCGATAGTGACAACCCAATACGGGGTAAAACCCAAATCATTCAGAGCTGGGTCGGCCTACAGTAAGGGTAAGCTCACACTCATAAAGTGGTCCATCACCAAACCCGAAACTAAAGTGGATGCCAAAACCCTTACAGGTTGCCATCGGCCAAGGCTAAAGTCTCATACTGCTCGTCATGGGAACGGTCGCCAAGAGAGTCAAACCTCTCAACTCTGGTCCCACAACCGACACTGAATATACAACCACGATATCCCAAGTATATCGGGCACATATTCTACAAAGATTACATAATAATATTACGTGATAACCGTAATATCTATTATTCTTATTTACAACAGCACAATATTCACAAAGATATTATGTTGCCTAAAACGGTTTAGTCTTCCATCCCTATAAATACTCTTGCTTTACATATGTTACATTATATTCTTGAGTTCATACACACAGTATACTCATTTAAGCATCAGAGTGGGACCCAGAGGAACCCCCTCTGTTGCGTTCCCCTTCTTGTAGGTTCATTAGAGCTTCGACGAAGGTTCGCGGTCATCAACCAATTGGCATTCAAATTACTGCCAAGTCAGTATTCGGGAAATTCAAACCCAACAGTTTCCAGCTAGGGGTCGCAATCGTGTCGTGTCGTATCTAATTGTATCGCGTCTTAACATGTGTCGTGTCTAAACGGATAAGTGTTAAACGTGTCTCAAAATTTCACACACAAACACGAGACGATTAAGTAGCAGATCACACGAGACACAACACGGGAAACGATTAACTTTATTGAGAAAAGTAAATCTGAAAACATGTCGTGTTAAACGATACGACACGATACGACACTACACGTAACAAATAGACACGATACGATGCACCACGATTAAACAAAAAAAATAAACATGACACTACATGATTAAGAACAGCCTGAAACTGATACGAAATTACACGATTAAACACGACACAATACGATTACACGACACAATTTACAGTCAAACATTTTTCATATACATAAGTCAGAAAGTGAAATGCTAATCGGTGATAAGTTTCATCTAAAATTAGCAAAATATACATATTCTTCCATTCATTCACAGTCAGAATAACAAAAATCTAGTAGATATCATATTATAAAATATATTTATCTATTGAAAAAGTTGTAAACTCAGTGTCAAACTGATTTTACTGCATTTTACATTTTTAAGTGGTTAACTAAATGTAACTACAACAAATCAATGACTACAAACCGCGTTCCTCCTCCAGGGAAAGCTTAGTTCAGTAACGCAGGGGAAGCTCAGGGGCCATAACTACAAATGCTAAACTATGTCTCTTCTTTTAGGCCACTGAACTGATCGACCACATGGAGTGGCAAATGCAGGGGAAGCTCAGTTCGGTACCAAACAACAACAACCATGAAACCCTAGAAGCTTAGTTTGTTACCTTGGAAACCCTAGAAGCTCATCTCGCAGGAGAAGCTTACGTCACGAAGCTCGCAGAGGAAGCTCGACATGACACTAGCAGTTCGGGATGGAGCTCATCAATGAAGGTCCAAGTCGATTCTGAAGTGAGCGACGGTGCTCGCAGGTCCAAGTCGCAATGGGGAGAGTAGTTTCGAGAAGATTCTTCACCGGATACGGAGAGGAGGATAAGGAGATGTTCTTCTTCTTCTTCTCTTTTGAGAGTGGGAAGTCAAGACACAACTTCTTTAATTGAGAAGTGAAACTTCTTCATATATTTTGAGAGTGGGATGTTCTCCAATGCTCTGCGCCTCTGTACAAAAAAAATTGAAATCAAAACTGAGCAACTGAGTCAGAGAGGCGTGTTTAGTCAGATTGCAGTTGATTAGACAACGATGAGATTTCAAGTCGTTGGATTGTTTTCAGTCCAATGACCAATAATTATAGAAATTTATATGTGTATAAATGTGTCACAATTAGTCACAACACGATTAGTTAAACGTATCTCTATTCGTATCACAAGTATACACGACATGATTAGACATGAATAAGTAATCGTGTTTAATCGTGTTTATAGAAATATCCGCATATCTGAGTTGTTTAGACACAGAATCCGTTAAGGTCAAACTCATATACACTTTAAAGGAGATCGTGTTGTGTCGTGTCAGAAATGGTCAACCCTAATTCCAACACAAAATCCGCAACGAGACCACTTAATAAAAAAGAATTTAAAAAATGACTAATAGATACCTAATTATATTATTTTTCTATTTTTAATGGTTTATACTTTATATCAGTACTATGTGAACCGAATCTTACACTTGGACTCGATTGAATTGCAAATTTGTTTTGATATCGAACTAATTTCCTCGAAATATTAAATTAAATAATGATTTCGATACGATACTTGAACAAAATAGTTTTTTCTGAACTAACAACTTTTGGGATTGTTTTTCAATTTTTTGGTCAAACTAGAAAATAGCATTTTAGGAAGATAATGAAGGTAGAAGCAAGTGAGAAGAGGAAGAGAAAAAGGTAAAGAGGAAACAAAAAGAGAGAAAGACTAGAGGGAAAGAAAATAGTGTGAAGAAAACATAAAAAATCTAAAACTTCACCCGATTGTTTGCGCATGTTGGTAATTGCATCCATATGTTTGTTACTGCACTCACATGTTTTAAAATGTTTGTAATCACACTTTTTTGTCTATTGTTGTTTCATTTTCGTTAATTGCACCCATGTGCCTTTCAGGTGACATATTAATACCTGAAATACCCCTATCAAGATATAACTTGTGAGCTAATGCTTCTTCCTGATTGACGATGGCAATCCACGTGGCGCTCTCCTTTGTCGTCATCTTATAATGCAAGCATTTGCTCTGCCTCACCAACTTCCTGACCTTGGCAATGTCGAGGACATGTGTTTGATGATCGGGGACACTCACTTTCCAGCTTTTTTTAAGGTCGTGGTTTTTTTTGTAAGGAGGTGGCCCTTCGCCCTAGAGCTAGCCTCACCACTCCTCATTTCCTATGCGCCAACTTGGTGGGGTCACTCCCTTCTATAACGGACACCGCCTCTGTGGAGGGTTACAGTGCTACATCATAGCCGATAGAAGCGACCCGAGCGTCGTATCTTGAAGTTCTTGCAATGTGTGGTTCGACTACACCAAATCCAAATCCTGGTTATTCTTCCTAGGAAATGTGTTCTTCGCCTGATACTTGGCAATGGCGGGTGACCCGTTTCTGTCGAAACGGACCTTATCTTTCCACCACACACGTAAATTGTATGAGGCCCCACCTACCAGTTTCCCCTTCTCAGGAATGATCCCATAAACAAACCCTTGTGCCTTGCACACTTCTAAGCTTGTTCGTGGGACTGTCTCTACTTTGCCAAGTTACCACCTTCAAATTTTTTGTTGGTATTTTCCTTAAGATTCTTCAACATCATACAGTCTCTCCACATCCTTTTCTCAAGCACATCAACATCCATATCTTCTTCCTCATCATCACTGTAGTCCTACTTCACATCATTCTCTCAAGCACATCAACATCCTAGATGTGTATATGTCATTCATTTGAGTATTGTGTTGTGTTATGCTATAAGTGGTATCCATACACAAGTTCAGGTAAGTTAGAGATGTAAAAGTCGAAACTGAAAGTAGGGGTATAAATGTCTTTATGTTTTAGTTTTCAAATTTAAACGGTTCACGTGCCTTACACATGATAATTAACGGGAAAATTTGACAGAGAGGTGCAATGACTAAAGTTGAAACATTTGGGTGTACTTAATTGCGACGAAACCATATAGATGAAGCTACATAAAATGCAAACATCTGGGTGCAGTTTCAGACTTTTCATAAGAAAGAAAGACAAACAAATAATGGTCAGACCAAATATATTGAAAACAACCATCTGACTGGTTTAATTGAGTTCATAAACTTTAATATTAAGCTCACAGTTTATAGCAGTGTTATCATAACCGGACCGACCCTCGAACCGGCGAGGGGGCGGTTCTCGATTCGGCCGGTCCAACCCGGTTGGATCCGATTCGACGTGTGGTTCTATGTTCACAAGAAAAAAAATTAAAATACAATTACATAATTACCTCAAACTACATAGTCTCAGCACACACAAACTATATAGTCTCAAACATACACATTACTCTCAAACAAAATATAACACAACATAATTATCTCAAACTTTGAACATACATAACACAATAGTCTCAAAATCAAACACAATAGTCTAAACTTTAAACATAACTTCTAAACCGAAAAAGTTGCTTGGTCGAACCGAAGAATACAGTATAAACCAAAGATAACCACCCAAAAAATTTAAACCACCAACAAAAACTGGCAGAATTTTTAAAAAAATACCAGTTTTTCAAAAACCGTCTGGTCCAATCTGGTTCAAATACTGTTCATATTCATTTCAGTCTTTTAGTTGAACCAAACCGAACAGGGGTCCAGTTCCCGGTCGAACCCCTGTCCAATTCTACCACTGTGTTATGTTGGGTATTGATAGTGACGACCCAATAAGGAAAAGGGCTCGAGGGCCCAATAACCCTGGAGGGGGTAAACCCAAGATATTCGAACCGGACCAGCATAAGTCAAAGTCAACCTGGCCCACCGTATAGTAGCCCAGGATCGAGCCCAGGACGATATGAACGCCAAAGGATCCCTAGCTAGTCGCCATTCTTCACCAAGTCACGACCTCCTACTGCTCTCCATGGGAGTGCTCGCCCCGAAGAGAGTCTTGCCTCTCTCCTCTGGTCCCACCAACCGTTAATAAGGAAGTGGCCATGATATCCCGCGTATCTTGGACACATATTCACTAAGGATTAGATATGGTAGCTGCAATATCTCGCCGTAACTGCAATATCTATTATCCAAATCTTCAACAACACAATATTCACTAAGATATACGGTTACCTTATACGGTTTGATCTCTCCTACCCAATAAATACCTTTGCTTTACATACATTCATTACGTTTTGAGCTATATACACACACATATACTCATTTAAGCATCGGAGAGGGACCCAGAGACACCCCCTCTGTTGCGATACCTTACTTGCAGGTTCACCGGAGCTAAAGCGAAAGCATTGTTCAACCGTCATCTGGCATTCAATTCATTGCCAGATCAGCAACCAGGAGTTTACGATCCAACATTTGGCGCCGTCTGTGGGAATCGAGTGATACAACCATGAGAACTCAATCACAAAAAACCGCCGGAACTAGACTCGCGAGCAATTCTCGGACAACTCTGATTCTGTCGCCGCTACGCCGCTCCAGTAAGAGCCTGTCAGCCAGGCATCCCCCAATGTCGTTCCTCTAAGGACGGCCCAAGAACATGTCGGTAATTCCAGACCGATCCCTGCTCCCAACCATACCGAGACTCCAGCACCGCAAACCATCCACATCGCCGGGGAAAACATCCAGTTAACCCCCGAGATAATATCATTGCTGGAATCCATCCTAGGACAGGCTCGCCGAGAAGCTCCTGCTCCCCAAGGAAATACTCGCCCTGCTGCCACAGGGCCCTTACAGACCGAAATCGCGAATCCTGGCACCACAGCTCCCCAGGAGGATCAGGAGATGACATCGGGGCACCAGTCCCTACCCCCGGCATCCACCGAACCGCCGGCGGCTACCTACTCCACCAATCCTTCTGGTCCCTTGCCGAACGGGACTTCGCCAAAAAATTGCACCTTGGATCAGGTGGACGACCTCATCAATAAAAGTCTCCAAGAAAGGCGAATGACAGTCGCAGCTCCCTTCAAGGAGCGATCTGCTCATCCCTTCTCCGACGACCTCGTCGCCATCAAAATCCCGAAAGACGTAGTTGCTCGGGCTATACCTGAATACAGTGGTGGAGGAGATCCCACCATACACGTCAACAAGCACGAGGCCTCTCTTCTGGGTAAGTCAAATGATCTCAATCACTTGACTTTGTTATTTCCATCCACTCTTTCGAGTTCAGCTTTGTCCTGGTTCTTCAGCCTCCCTGCAGGATCTATAGGAACTTGGGCAGAGTTAAGAAGCAAATTTCTGGAGAGGTATATGGGCGAGCGCCAGCTAATGAAAAGCGTGGTCGCTCTGGATGCGGTCAAACAGCAGCCTGGAGAGTCGCTGGCCAATTTTTATGGACGTTTTCATCAAAACGTCACGGAGATAGATCGTCGAATTTCAGATGGGGAGATCATTCGAGCCTTATATCGAGGATTGAATGTGGCCAACAAGGCTTCGAGGAACTGGCGTCTAGGGTGAAAGGTTTCATAGACCTTGAGAGAGCGAACGCCGAGGCTAACTTCCTTACGACCTCGCTAAGGGAGGTTCCCGAGCCCCGGCGCGATGGTAATAAGGAGGTAAAGAAGGAGAAAAAGGGAAGAGACAGCAGGCCCCGGGTCGAGCCTAATCCAGCGCCCAGAAATTCAAAGGTCCTTGACTACTTTATGCCTTTAAACAGGCAGATCTCAGCGGTACTAGTCGAGATGGAGTGGAAATCTTTGGCGAGGCCACCGATGCCTCGTAAGGGTGGCCAGCCCATGGGGAAGGACGTCGAGAGTTAGTGCAGTTACCACAAGTGCAAGGACCATAAGACTGATGATTGCCGCATTTTGAAGCGGGACATTGAGAAGCTGATTCGGGGGGAATGCTGAAGGAATTTGTGGCAGGACGAGATAGAAGTCAAATGCCACCTAGGAGACATCGTTTGTCGGCTCCTGCTGAACAAACTAATCCATCTCAGAGTAAGAGAAGGGTAAATTTGATTGCGGGAGGATTTGGCGCAGGAGGCGAGGGGTCACACGCAAGGGAAGTCTGGAAAAGCGCCTCCGACCTGAGGAGGACATTGTCATCTCATTCTCCGAAGATGATTTGGCACATGTCACAACCCCCCATAATGATGCTCTGGTTATCACGACTGATATCGACGGTTGTGACGTGATGAGGATTCTGATCGACGGAGGGAGCTCGACAGATATTTGGTTTCTGGACGCCTTCGAGAAAATGGGCAAATCCAAGCGTGACCTGAATAGGGTCGAGTTTCCACTGATCGGGTTTGGTGGGAGAACAACTTATCCACTGGGGGCAATAACCATGCAGGTGATTTTGGGCGAGGGATGGAAAAGCATCAAGGTACCGGTCACTTTCCTGGTGGTCGGCTCACCTACATCTTACAACGCCATCCTGGGGAGGACCACAATCAACCCCAACAAGATTGTGGCCTTCACAATCTATCAGAAGATGAAGTTCCCCACACCTAACGGGATTGGAGAAGTACTTGGCGACCAGCCTTCCTCGCGACAATGCTATGTGAACTGCCTGCGCAGGAAGAACCAAAGGGAGGCCCTCGCCATCGAGACAATAGCCGACCCTCGCGAGGATTTGGCTCGACCAGCGCCTATGGAAGTTTTGGAAGAAGTATAGGTCGATGGCTCAGATAAAAAGGTGCGCATTGGGACCACCTTGAATGAAGATCAGAAGCAGGCCATGACTACCCTCCTCAGGGAATTCAAGGAGCTCTTCTCCTGGAAGCCGAGCGACATGCCAGACATCAGTACAGATATTATCTCTCACGAGCTCAGGATAGACCCTTCTATCAAGCCGATCGCTTAGAAAAGAATATCGTTCGGGACAGACAAACGCCTGGCGATCAGACATGAGGTCGGCAGGCTGATTGAAGCTGACTTTGTCAGAGAAGTGAGATACCAGAGCTGGGTCGCCAACCCAGTTTTGGTCAAGAAATCAAACGGCAAGTGGAGGATGTGCGTCGACTTCCGCGACCTGAACAGAGCTTGCCCCAAGGATTCCTATCCCCTTCCCAGGATTGATCAGTTGGTCGATGTTACCTCTGGTCACGAGATGCTGAACTTCATGGATGCCTATTCAGGCTACAACCAAATACGCATGCACCCAGATGATGAGGCTCATACCGCTTTTTATGCAGATGGGGACATTCTTTGTTACAAGGTGATGCCCTTCGGTCTAATCAACGCCGGGGCGACTTATCAGCGGATGGTGAACCGCATGTTCCAAGACCTGCTGGGGAGAAACATGGAGGCTTATGTGGACGATATGCTCGTCAAAACCATCGAGGGCAATCCTTACACAACAGACCTCCGCGAAGCTTTCGAGTGAAGGAGGAGACACAGTGTTCGCCTAAACCCTGCAAAGTGCGCCTTCGGAGTTAAGTCTGGTAAATTCCTGGGATTCATGGTCAGCGAGCGAGGTATCGAGTCGAACCCGGAAATGCTCAAGGCCATAGAAGAGATGAAATCGCCAACCTGCCATAAGGAGGTTCAATGCCTAAATGGTCGCCTAGATGCTCTCAATCGCTTCCTCTCCAGGGCGAGCGACATGTCCCTCCCGTTCTTCAAAACTCTGAGGGTCAACCGCAAGTTTTAGTGGATGCCACACTGTGAAGAGGCGTTCCAATCCTTGAAGCAGCACATCCAGACACTCACAGCTCTGGCAAAGCCCATTCCAGGCGAGCAGCTCTTCCTTTATCTGGGCATCGGCGACGTGGCAACTAGTGCTGTTTTGATAAGGGAGGAAAATAATGTTAAGAGTCCAGTGTATTTTATTAGCAAAATGTTTAATTCGGCAGAAATAAAATATGTCCAGATTGAGAAGTATCTCTATGCCTTAGTTATTGCTGCTTGAAAGCTGAGACCTTATTTTCACGCGCACGACATCACGGTCCTCTCCAATCAACCTCTCAAAAACTTCCTGATGAAACCAGATTCTTCAGGAAGAATGGTCAAGTGCGTGATCGAGCTCAGCGAGTTCAAGATCAAATTTGCGCCAAAAACGGACATCAAAGGTCAAGTACTAGCTGATTTCATTATGGAAAGCACAAGTAATGGTCAAACAGAAGCAGATAATAGGCCAATTCAGTCAACAGACAACAATCAAATCTGGGAGCTTTATACAGATGGATCTTCATCGAGAGAAGGCTCGGGGCAGGTTTAATTCTCATTCCTCCTGAGGGCGAGCCTTTGAAATATGCGATCGCCCTAACTTTTCAGGCGACCAATAATGAAGCAGAGTACGAGGCTCTTATTACTCGACTCAGACTGGCAAAAGGAATGGACATATTTGCGCTTAAGGTAAAAACTAACTCGGAACTTATTGTCAATCAGGTCAATGACACTTATGAGTCAATGGGGGAAAATATGAAAAAGTACCTCAGCATCGCCAAGAAGCTTGTCGCAGAAATTCCAAATTTTACGATTGAGTCTATTCCTCGCCAGGAGAACCAGATGGCAGACTCCTTAAGTAAGCTGGCATTTGGAGGAACGACAATTCAAGATGTACAATTCCTAGAAAAGGCCTTATGTTCAGTTCTTGATAACAGAGGAGAAGTCTTCAACATTCAAGGACAGGTCACATGGATGACTCCGTTCCAAAATTTCTTAAAAGAGGGGATCCTCCTAGAAGACGAAGGAGAATCTACGAGGATAAGACGACTTTCAGCTAGTTACCTGATTATAGATGGAGAACTCTACAGGCGAGGCTACTCGACTCCTTACTTAAGGTGTGTTGCTCATCCAGAAACAGAAAGGGTTCTTCGAGAAGCTCATGAGGGGGTGGCAGCATGTCACGAAGGTGCTCGATCATTAACAAGAAAGATCTTCAAGCTGGGATATTATTGGCCAACTTTGGGAAAAGATGCGGCTGAATTAACGCAAAAGTGCGAGACTTGCCAGCAATTTGCACCACGATCAAGTTGATCGCCAACACTATTGTCCCCAACACTATTGTCCCCAATGGGGGATGGATATAATGGGTCCTTTTCCGATTAGCACTGGTCAACGCACTCACATCATAGTGGCGATCGACTACTTTACAAAGTGGATAGAGGCGAAAGCTTTGGCTTCTACAACGGAATTTCAAGTCATCAAGTTCCTGAAGATCAACATATTTTCCAGGTTTGACATTCCTAAAATACTTATTAGTGATAACGGTCCGTAATTCATAGGAAAGGAGCTCAAATGGCTCTGTGAAGAATACCATGTCGACCATCGCTTTAGCTCCGTGCATCATCCTCAAACAAATGGGCAAGCTGAAGCAGCCAACAAGGTTGTTTTAGCAGGACTCAAGAAAAGGGTTCGAGCATTCAAAGGAAATTGGGAGGAAGAACTGGAAAACGTATTATGGGCTATCAAAACAACGCCTAAGACCGCCACTGGAGAAACACCATTCAGTTTAGTGTATGGATCAGAAGCAGTGGCTCCCGCCAAAATAGCAGTGCCTACCCATAGAATCCTACACTTTAACACTAAGGCAAACGAAGTCGAGCGCAGGACTGACCTCGACCTGGCAGAGGAAAAGAGGTGGCAATCAGAAAAGTCACAAGCAAAGATGCGTCTGGCGACCGCTCGATACTTCAACAGAAAAGTCAGCGCTCGCCAATTTTTCGTGGGGGAGATGGTTATGAGAAGGAACGAATTTACAAGACTGGATAGTCATAATAAGCTTTCAGCTAAGTGGGAAGGATCACACAAGGTAGTAGAGATCGCTGCCCCAGTATCCTACTATTTGGAAACCACTCCAAAGGTTACCTCGTCCATTCAATTCTGAACATTTAAGGAGATTTCATACATAGCTTGTAAATAAAAATGTTATGTCAATAAAAGCAAGTCATTCCTTCATAAAGCATGACCACTCGAATCAAATCGAAGAAAAAGCCCTAACGCCAAAGTTAGGCCAAAAGCCCTGACGCCAAAGTCAGGCCAAAAGACCTGACAACAAGAGTTAGGCACAACCAAAAGCCCTGACGCCAAAAGCCCTGACTCCAAAGTCAGGCCAAAAGACCTAACAACAAGAGTTAGGCAAAACCAAAAGCCCTGACGCCAAAGTTAGGCCAAAAGACCTAACAACAAGAGTTAGGCAAAACCAAAAGCCCTGACGCCAAAGTCAGGCCAAAAGACCTAACAACAAGAGTTAGGCACAACCAAAAGCCCTGACACCAAAGTCAGGCCAAAAGACCTAACAACAAGAGTTAGACAAAACCAAAAGCCCTGACGCCAAAGTCAGGCCAAAAGACCTAACAACAAGAATTAGGCAAAACGAAAGCCCTGACGCCAAAGTCAGGCCAAAAGACCTAGCAATAGGGTTAGGCAAATCAAAAGACCTGACGCCAAAGTCAGGCAAAAAGACCTAATACCAAAATCAGGCAGGAACCCTAACGACGAATATAATCAATCCATCAAGGAAACTATCTTCTTATAAGTTGGACAAATTTTGGAGAAGTTATCTGCTAAGCGTGACAATTCCTTCATGAAGCAAATTATGGAAGATGGATAAGGAGTCTCAAGCGATCACTATGGAAAGTGAAGCTTCAAGTAACAAGTTCCTTTCGTAGAGGCGAGCACTCCAAAAGTTTAAACTTCGACAAGGTTATTCAACTTCAAGCCTAGAAGTCTATACTTTTAAGTCTTAAGATATTTTCCTTAAGGAGTTTATACTTGGCGAGATAACTGAATGATTCTATGAAGTCTTATCATTTTGAGCCTAAAGGAAAGTCCAAAGACCTTAAGGGTCGAGACACTCATAAAGTGAAGGAAAAGTCGAAGGTCATTATGACTAGGACCTCGGAGGAATCGGCAACACATTCAAAGTCAAATAAACATAAAGGCTTGCGAATATAGAAGGCATTCAATATTATAAAGAAAAATAATAACCGAGTCTGAATTCAAACAAAAATTACAAGGAAGGATAAAAACTATTATCTAAAACAAATATCTAGAAACAAAAGGAGCAGATGATCGCCGGAGAGGTGGAGGCTTCAGGCCTTGGGGTCTTCACGAGCAGGAGTACTTGGCTCGCCTTCGGGGGCAACCTCCTCGACAGCAGCAGCTGGGTCGACCTTTTCAGCAACAATTGTGGGGGTTTCCTAAGGAATGGAACTCTGGAGGAAGGGCTTAAGGGACTCGACTTCCTGAACAGGGAAGTTGGGATTAACCGCCTGAACATCCTCGACCAGGGCACAGTCAACGAACTCTTCAGAGGCCTTGAAGTCGTTGACCACACTTTGGGGGGAAGGAATAGACTTCAGCTGCGCAGTCAGCTGTTCCTCCTCCTCCTCCAGGGTGATCTCCCTGGCTTCAGCAGCATCCCTCTGGGACTCAGCGGCGACCCGTTGAGCCTCTGCCTCTGCCCTTTGGGCTCGGGCCTCCTTAAGCTCAGCCTCCCCTTCATCTATGCACCGATGAAGGGCTTCAGACTCTTGAAGGGCGACCGCTGCATTGGCTTCCCTCCTCTTCACATCAGCAAGAAGTCTTTCCTCCTTCTTGAAGTACTCTTCCCGGGAACCCTCCACCAAGGAAACTGCTGCGTCACTAGTCGACTTTATGGCCTCCATCTGCCCTGGGGAGAACCCCGTGCTCCGGTACTACTCCAACTCAACAAGCAGGTCAGTCTGCTTGTTAGCGAGCTCTCCGACGATTCGACCAACCGCCACCTCTTCTCGAACGAGCTGGCAACAAAGAGTAAAAAAGTTGTTAGGCTATGAAAAAGAGCAAGCAATGTGAAAACATAGCGAAGAGTTGAAGACTTACTAGAGCAAGTCGTTCGAAATGGGTCCTCATGAACCCCTCGACATGGTGCAGCTCTGAGGGAACCGCGGAGCGATCCCTGGGAGGAATTATCCCCTCGAGGAGTCTCATGCATAAATCCGGGTTGCCCCGGAAAATCTTCTTGTCGGAGACCCCCGTCTTCAAGAAGTCTCCGCAGGGGAATCAAACGCCCAGAGAATTCGCAGCCTTGGGCGGCTGGAACATGCTCGCCAAGGAGAAGTACTCCTCGAGAGGAGTCTTCGAAGCGCTGGGGGCATCAGACCCCTTCTTCAGAGTCCCAGATCCCTTGGGAGGAATAGGGACTGAGGACTCGGAAGAAGAAGGGGCCACCAAGATTAAAGCCTTCTCCCAGGGGCAGTGGATCCCTTAGGAGGAGGAGGAGGACTCTTGGGAAGAACCGGGCGGTCCTCGCTCCTGACCTTCTTGGCAGGGGGAGGAGGGTCCCGGGCCACATCAGCGGTGGGCTTCTCTGCAAAAGAATAAGAAGATATGTCAAAACCCAAAACTTCAAAGTGTGGAAACAAAGATCAGCATATAGCAAGGCAATGTACCTGGTTGGCGAGGGCCAACAGTGACCATAGTTCCTCCTCGGTCTTCCTCTTATAGGAACACCTAGAAGGAGGATGAGGAGGATTCAGCGACGCCTGGTCCGCGGACAGCCCCGCCTTTCCCTGGTCATCAAAGAGACCTGTGAGTTTTCGGCCCCGGTTGCCTACAACCAATAAACAGAAAAAAGATTAGAAGAATTACCCAATCATCAAAAAGTGGCGAGGCCTGATGAATGCCCGCCATCTCGATCATATTTTCGGTGGTCTCCGCCACCGAGTGGATGGGGTGAAAACTGGATGATCGATGCAAACGGAACAGGTCATCGATGGAATTCTGGTCGCTCCCGGATAGCTCATCGAATGCAGGAGGGAAATCCCTATCTGGCGTAGACAACTTCCAAGACACGCCCCCCTTGTAGAAGAAGTAAAACTTCTTATAGTTGGAGTTGGTGACCCGGAAATCGTCGACCAACCGGACATGAACGTTCCAACTCCATGACTGGCCTCTCCATTCCGCGAATTTCAGCCACCGGGACTGGAAGTGATGGAGGTGGTGCGTTCCAACAACCAATTGGAAAAAGCACCGGAACAAGGCCAGTGAATACGTCCATTCTTGACGTATACACAGGAACTTGAATCCATCCCATATCCTAATGGCGTTGGGTACGAGCTGAGTGGGATGTATCCTGTAAAACCGGCACAACGCCTGTAGATCCTCACAGAGAGGAAAATGTAACCCAGCATCGATCTGGGCCGCATAAATGTAGACCTCTCCATTACGAGAGTAATGCAGACCCAGGCCTGGGTATCTAGGAGCATCCACTGCACCAAAACCACCAAGCGCCACCACCGTCTTAAAATAAGCCGGTTTCAGTTCGTTGGGCTTGGCATCTACTCGAGCAGTTCAGATATGACAAGAACAAGTATAAAAATAAGGAAAACAGGGGATACTCTCAGAACAGAGCAATAAAACAGAGTATTTACCTTTTGGAGAAAAGATGGGCGTGTGGATTTCCGGCCCATCCACCACCACAAGCGTGGCTGCGGACCTTCCAAAGTCAGTTTGTCGCTCAATCACGACTGGTGTAGAGTCGTCCCTAATGGTCAAGGGGGCATTGGTGTCCTTCGGCGCCTTAGGGGCCGAAGAAGAGGTCCTGTTGGCCGTCTGCTTGGTCTTTCCTTTTAGGCTGTGGGTGGCCATGGATGTTGCTAGGATGTGAATCGGAAAGATTGACAAGAGGAAAGGAGAAGTTTGCAGAGAAGGATATCAGAAAAAAAAGAATGATCTAGAGTATGAAGGAATGAAAACGTAAAAGACAAAATGAGGGACCTGCTGTCCCTTATATAGACAAAATAAGAAAGTGCGGAAAGTTGTCAGACTACCCTTGGGTTACGGAATATTAAATGACAGGCGTGCTTCAAGTGACCGTTCAACTTCAGGATGACTGTGCAGTTATTAAATGCTAAAGGTGATCGCCAGCGCACTAATAGGCCTTTTTAGGAAATCCCTTTTGTAGGTAATGATCGCCTAGCAGAGAAAGGTAAACCTTTGCAAGCATAGACTGCCTCGAGTGATCGCCAAGAAGGAATAAAACGGAGAATGAAGTGTCCCTAAAGTCATAAACCACAAAAAGAGACAAGGAAAACCAAATCTAAAGTGTCACTATCTCAAACCCTACCAAGGAATCAAGCTCGACTGAAGGAACTTCAATCAAGCTTCGGGGGCAAATGTTGGGTATTGATAGTGACGACCCAATAAGGAAAATGCCTCGAAGGCTCAATAACCCTGGAGGGGGTAAACCTAAGATATTCAAACCAGACCAGCCTAAGTCAAAGTCAACCTGGCCCACCGTAGAGTGACCCAGGATCGAGCCCAGGACGATATGAACGCCAAAGGCTCCCTAGCTGGTCGCCATTCTTCACCAAGTCACGACCTCCTACTGCTCGCCATGGGAGTGCTCGCCCCGAAGAGAGTCTTGCCTCTCTCCTCTGGTCCCACCAACCGTTAATAAGGAAGTGGTCACGATATCCCGCGTATCTCGGGCACATATTCACTAAGGATTAGATATGGTAACTGCAATATCTCGCCGTAACTGCAATATCTATTATCCAAATCTTCATCAGCACAATATTCACTAAGATATACGGTTACCTTATACGGTTTGGTCTCTCCTACCCTATAAATACATTTTCTTTACATACATTCATTACTTTTTGAGCTATATACACACACATATACTCATTTATGCATCGGAGAGGGACCCAGAGACACCCCCTCTGTTGCGATCCCCTACTTGCAGGTTCACCGGAGCTAAAGCGAAAGCATTGTTCAACCGTCATCTGGCATTCAATTCACTGCCAGATCAGCAACCAGGAGTTTACGATCCAACATGTTATAGGATTATGACTTTAAATGTTCAACCACGAGTCTTACTTTAACTTGAGTCTCAAACAAATTTGGTTGCCTAGTTTGGGCAAATTAATTTAGTAGCAACCCAGGCTAAGGCAACGCCAGATCAGCAACCAGGAGTTTACGATCCAACATGTTATAGGATTATGACTTTAAATGTTCAACCACGAGTCTTACTTTAACTTGAGTCTCAAACAAATTTGGTTGCCTAGTTTGGGCAAATTAATTTAGTAGCAACCCAGGCTAAGGCAACTCCCAAATTTGGTCAAATGAATCATGATCGATTTAGAGTGTTCTAGAACATGAGTTGACCTAACTAGAAAGCACGCTTACAGTCTAAGCCAAATCAGGTTGCCAAATCAGGTTGCCAAACCACTAACTTAGTCAATCTCCACCCTAAGTTAAGGCAAACTCTTGAATGGGTTTATAAAGTCATGGATTTCATGTCCTAGAAAAAAAAAAAGTTATATTAGTTGCGAAATAAACTTGAGAATGCAGTTGAATAAACCAACTGAAGGGGCCCTATAGTATGAGTCAAGACATAAACCAACTCACCTATGAGTAGGTAAATAAATCGTCACATATTAGAAATGCAAGTTTGATTGAATTTTATGGTGATGGAAAAATCATAAATTCTACATTGTATATTGCAATTTGTAGCGTACGTATCAAAAATTAATTATTGAATTGCTAAATTAAATAAAAATAACATATTTATCGCATTTATCAATAATTTGGTGTAATCAATATTAAGTATGTAAAAAAAATAACTAACAGCAGTGGTTTTGTAGTAATACTTTGCACTAGGCTTGTTCAAAAAAACTGGTTCGATCGAACTGAATCGGATCTTGTCTTGTTCTAGAGTAGGTTGAACCGGTTTGACCGAACTAGTTCCAAAACTAAACCAGTTTTTTTAAGGTTAAAGTAAGCTAGTTCAAAATAATAGATTCAATTTAGTTCAAACCAGTTTGAATCGACTCGTTTTTTGTATCAGTTTATACTAAAAAATTAAATCAAAGCAGTTGATTAAATAGTACTGAGGAGTATTTTGTTTGTCTATTATGCGTAGTTCAATGTTCAAAGTCATCTATTTATTGGGTTGGTTCTGTTTTTAAACTGAACTGGAACCTAGTCTTGATTTTTTTGAAAAAAAACAAGATCAAACTAGTTTGAACCGAATTTGAACTGGTTCTTACCAAACCAATTTTTTACGTGTTAAATAGACCAATTCTTTTAGTGAGAAAAAAATATTGGTTTGTGTTAATCAGTTCTAGTTCAGTTTGAAACCGGACTTGGATCGAACCGGTTCATGAACAAGTCTACTTTGCACACTACATTGCTATAGCGTAATCCCAAATTTGATTCTCGATTAGTGAAAAAAAAAACTTTGAGGTCGTACGTAGTTCTTGTGTAGAGTTAGTTTAGTGGTTTTTAAAATATTGAGGTTAATTTGATAATTAATTTTTAAATTTAGGTTAAATTTAAAAAATAAACAAAATATATTCATGAAACTTTATGTTACGCTCCTCTCAACGATGTGGGCTGCGCAACTTCATTTGAGCTGCATGTATTATAACGTAATAGATGTCAGACCCGCGCTTGGCGTAGTTAGTAGTATGTTATGTCTTAATATTTTTATTTTTTCATATATAATATGTTATTTTTTTATGGTATATAGTATAACATTTAATTTAATTATTTTTAATTGAATATAGACTAAAATAATTTTCAAAAAAATTAATAAGTTTAATGTTATAAAAATTAAAAAGTTTTTATTGAATATACATTATAATAATTTTTCAAAAAGTTCACTATTATAAGTTTGAATTGTTTACAATACAAATATTAAAGTAAGTGGATTTATATAGATAAGTTATTATAACTTAAAGTAAGTGAATTTGTTCATAAAATTAGTTAAACATACATGAGTCAATAATTAAAAGTAATATTCACAATTAATAATTAATACTTTTTAATTAAATAGTTTTATAACTTACATTAGGGCATATGTTTACAATATTAAAAATCATTATTATTTTTTATTTATTTATTTTAGTACTAGTAATAATATATTTTTATTATATAAATAGTATTTTAATAATTTAAAAATATGTTGAGTTATAAATATATATATATATATATATATATATATATATATATCACAAAACTGTAAAAAAACATATTAAAGTCCATAATCCATATAATACTTTTAACTTAACTTTTATGGTTTATTACTTCTATCAATGCCCTTATAAAAAACATTTGTGTTTTTCTAACAATAGTAACAATATCTAATGTTATAGTATACATATTATATTTTATCTATTTTGTTAATTTTAAATTATATCGAGTTTATAAATATATAACATTTAATTTCGTGACATTTTAAAAATTTATTTTGATATTATTCTAATAAAATAGATGATCTTTATATAGGACTTATGTCTTATTTTAATAAGAGTATTATGTGATAGATGAAATGTATCCTTAATTAATCTATATTTTAATTTGTAAAAATAAATTTTAATATGTGCATATTTGATCATCATAAAAAATAATATTATGTATTTAATTATTATATAAATTTCACTTCATAACATATATTTAAGGAAAAATTAAAATTATAATGTGAAATAAAGAGAAATGGTATGAGTGTTGTAACTTAACTTGAGAATGAATGAGAGACTTTGAAGGATTTTAAAGTGATTTACATGACATACCGTCTAGGAATGAGAATTTTATGATTGACATGTACCAATTAGAAGATGTTAATTTAACATTAGGAGTGATAAAATATAACAAAATGTTTATTTGTCAATATTCTATGTGATTTAGACAAATTAATATATACTAGAAAGCTTGCACGCGCTTTGTGCGAGAACTCTTTTATATTAAGTGAATACATATATATATATAGTTTATTTATTATATTTGTAATTTATAAAAGTATTTTTAATTAAGAATAAAATTAACTTAATAATATACAATAAAATATTAGATATATTTATAAATAATATTAACCCTATTAGTATTTGTGTATAATATTAATATACATTATTTTATCTCTTTCAATATTATAATTATGTTAAAGAAAATCAAGATTAAGTCTATTTATTCATAAAACTAAATAAATAAAAAAATACATGGACTATTAAGAGTAATAGTAACAATTAGTAATACAATATTAATTAATAATTTTAAGTTAATGTTTGTGGATTTGTCACTTCTATTTGTGTTTAGGACTTCTATTAATTTTATATATTAATTTTAATATTAAGGGTATATGACTTCTATTAATTTTATATACTTATAAAAATGTCAAATTTATCTTCATATTATTATTATTCATTCATATGTTAAATTTATTATTAAAATTTTAATTATAATAAGGTAAACAATTTTGACATGCAATTTGATAAAAAATTTATTAAATAATTTAAATTTATACTTCATTAGTCTATATAATTGTAAAATTTTATATGTTCATGTTGTTATGATGTTATCCATCAAATATAATATTGTGTATTTTATAAAACTCACTGTATACAATATATTTAAGATAAAAGCATAAATATACAAAAAAAAAATATATTTAAGTTTTGTAACTTATCTTGACTCTTGCGAGTGAATGACAAAGTTTGGAATATGTTAAAGTGGTTTACATGGTATGACACTTAGGAGTTAGAATTGTATCTTTGACATTGACTAATTAAAATGAATTATTTTGACATTAGAAGTGAGAAAATGTATCAAAAAATTTATTTGTCACAATTGCATACATTGTAACCAAATTAATAGATAGATAGATAGATAGATAGATAGATAGATAGATAGATAGATAGATAGATAGATAGATAGATAGATAGATAGATAGATAGATAGATTCCTAATCTTAAAATTAACATATAGTTAGAGAGTGTTTGGTTGACAGAATAGATGATAATCAGAATATTAAATTTTTATTTTACTGTTTGGTTGCCATAAATTTGGGGAATATAGAATAAATTTTTTTAATAAGTCCTTAAATATTTATTCTTTGATTTTTGGACGGAATAACTATTTCAAAAATTTACAAAATAAGAAATAGGACAAAAATGATAAAACTGGTCTTAACCATTTTAATTATTTATGAAAATTTGTAACACTAAAAGTATGTTCTTTTCCCAAAATATGAATGGAATAGGTGATACAGATTCCGTATGAAGTTGTTCTTTTCGCAGAATTAAAAAAATTTGGTTTACGGAATCTTAGAAGGGTGGTGTTATAGATTCTGGCTTAGAACCTCGGATTTCCTAAGTCGGGCGGGTGGGAATACAGAATAGATGTGAGAATGACGAATTTACCCTCACTTAATTTCACTATTTCCTAAACTACCCTTACTTTAACTCTCACCAAGAATATCGCCTGAGTTGTTCTCCTTCTGGGTCATTCCAAGATGTTCTTCTTCATTCCAAGGTGTAGATTTCCAGTGGAATCGATTCAAACCTCAGGTAAGTTCATCATGTTCATCCCGATTATGGGTTTTAGCCGAACCCAAAATCAGTGTTCTGGGTTCGAATCGAACTCAGAATCCTATTTCTGGATTCGAACACAACCCATAATCACCGATTCTGAAGAAACAGGATTATGGGTTCTATTAAACCCAGAATCACTGATTCTGTTTGAACCCAGAATCAGGATATATCTTTGTTTGTTAAATGCTTGTTTGAAGGAAGGGCATGTTGTTTGTTCATGCTGTTTGAATTTGTTCATGCTGCAAAGGAAGGTGTTAAATGTTGTTTGTTCAAGCGATGAGGGTATGATTCGAGGGCTGCAAGGAAGAATATATTGATGAAGCATCTTATGTATAGAAGATGAAGAACACAACATCGTCTTGTTAGTTAAATATGTCATTTTGTAAGTTTTGTTTATGCAAATATGAAAATTTACAAAAGATATGAAGAAATAGTTGTCAAGTTCTTTTGTTGATAATATTGTAGATTGTTAGAATCTATGGAGATACAAGGGATTGTCCTTTAAAAATAATTAAATAAATTTTTTTAAATTTTTTTTTTAAATTATTATTTAATTATACTTAATTTGTTTATTATTAATTTTTAAAATTAATTAATACAAATTATATGTATTATATAATATACATATAAAAGGATGGGTAAATATGTCATTTTACCACATTCCATTCCATTTACATATACAACTCCACCAAAAAAACAATTAAATTTCTTATTATGTTCCATTACACCAAAGAAACAACTTCATATTATTATCTCTGAGTTCTTATTCTCTATTATGTATTCATTATTTCAAATTCCGTGAAAGAAACGCATCGTAAATATATTCTTGTAATTAATTTAATTATTCCTTTTTATTTTATTTATGTTAAATTATATAATAAATCATATTTTTAAATTAAAATTAATTTATCTATTTTTTATAATTTAATTTGTTTAGTTACTAGACATATTTAAGTAAATGGTATATATATTATTTAACATAATAACATTCTACTTTCATATATTATTCCATTAATCAATATTGGATTTCGTATTTCTATTTTATTTTAAATGATTAATCAAATAACTTTTATTATTAGTTTTTATTCTCTATTTTTCATTTTTATTTCGTATACCAAACATGAATTTATATAGGATGCCTAACCATTAGCCTATTTATGGGTCTATGTAGTAAGATTTCATTCCAGGAGTAAGTTTAAGTGGATGACAAGTTGAACAAGCTATCAAAAGATAGCAATGAAGTTGATAGGCCATGAAGGACAATACAAGGATTGAGATTGAAGGAATGTGAGGACGCACAATCAGAGGATGAAATCGGTAACGATGTTTTGGAATCAGTAATCTACTTACACTATCCTTCTGAGTGTACAATGGAGAATTGGCAAAAAAAGGTTTGAATATACTAATTGGACAATCAAGTAAGAGGTATCATTCTACAGTGAATGTGATTTCCAAATTAGGGCACACTATGAGGATAAAGTTTCAGTTCAACATCACATCAAAATGTGGCAAATTCATAATTCCCGTGAATGTGTCACGGCAAGATCTAGCCATACCGTAGTGACGTTTAAGTGTGATAACAATCATTGTTCTTGGTCTTTACGATACGCATTAAAGAAAATGGGCAACTGGAAAATTACTAAAATCAACCCTACACACTCATGTACAAATATTATTTCTATATAACAGCATAGACAACTTAACTGCAAAATCATTGTTGATTTAATATATATGTACGTGTATAAACACACATGTATTAGAGATTGATACTTGTACGAAGTTGTGAAAGATAAGTATGTGCAGACTCCCTCGTACCGCAATGTGTGGTATGCTAAACAAAAGGTGATCAAGAAGATGTTTGGTATACACAAAACTGCATTTTAGCATGTGCCACAACTCATGGTCGCGATATGTCATTTTAATCATGACATATTTATGACTATGAGTGGAAAGTATACCAACGAAGATAAGTGTCATCTTGAAAAGTGGTTATGGGCTTACGGATCCTCAATTGAAAGTTTCCCACAACTTCGATCATTAATCGATGACACACATTTGTACAAAAAGTACACGGGAAAGTTATTAGTGGCAGTGACATACGATGATCAAATTTTTCCATTTTGCTTTGCCTTTGCAGACTCTTAGAGTACAACGAGTTAGACATGATGTTTAGAGCGTATGCGTCAACATGTGACGAGGGATCAGTGTCAGATATGTATAATATATGATTTTCATGAGGTATTAAAAGGGTTATTGCGACTGTTTTCATAACGACATTGGTAAATGTTACATTTAAAAGACGAAGCGCGTATTTTGTATAGAATAGGTTTGAGTAAGAAAAGAACATAGCGATGAGAAATGTTTTTTTTACAAAAGTGAGACATTTATTGACGGACACTGGGGAAACTTTTCACATTTTGAAATGGATACATACTCTTACGGAGTAAGAATGCTAGTTAGTAAGCCCTTTTGTGATTTTTTAAGATTTTAAGCTCGTTGAACTAATTTGTCCCATTTTGAGAAGTTATAGGATGTCAAAATAAATATAGAGACCAAAAATTCAATTTATTAAAATTTGAGCTGAATTGGACAAATATTTCGAAAATTACAGAAATACCCCAAAACTATTATGGACTTATTTGTAATACTTAGTAAAGTTCTAAAATAACCCGAAAATTATTCTAGACTTATTTGTAACATTTTGAAAAGTCATGGAATGTCCAGAAAAATTTAGGAATTAAAATGTAATTTTCGAAAAAATTATAACTGAACTGAAAATATATTTTTAAAATTACAGAATTGACCCTAAACTATTCTAGATTTATTTGTAACACTTAGTAAAATTCCAATAAATAACCCGTAAATTATTCTAGACTTATTTGTAACATTTTAGAAATCATGGAATGTCTAGAAAATTTTAGAAATCAAAATGATTTTTTTTTAAACTAGCTGAATTAAGAAAAAAATATTGCACAAATGGCCCAAAACTTTTCCGGTTTGGTTTATAACACTCGATAACGTCCCAGAAATGACCCGAGAGTCCAAGGACCGAGTTGTAACCTTCATCAAAGTTTGGGAATGACCTAAGTCATTTTTTTTTAAAATTTGTTTTTTTTCACATATACATAATATACATATATTATACATATACATAATATATATATATATATATATATATATTATACATATAGATAGATAGATAACATAGACATAATATAAATATATGTTATACATATAGATATATATAGTAATACATAAACGTAATATAAATATATATTATACATATAGATATAATAGTATAAACATAATATAAATATATATTATACATATAAATATGTATCAGAGCGAGGTATGTGTGAGTTGTAAATAATTTGTGTAAGCTACTTTTGTGTATATGTTTGCTTAGAATTGCTGAATGAATTTGGTGAGTTTCATGTGTCCTTCTGCTCTATTATGCATCTATGCTTAAGGAAACTGTGCTAAGTTGTAAGATTGGACCAAGAATTACTTTTCATAATATCCTTGCACCAGATGCTCTTTTAGGGAACTAATATCTAGATATCTAAAGATCAGTAAAGCCGAAAATTTGAGTCCAACAAGTCCGTAAGCGCAGTGTAAGTCCTACAAATCCCTGGAAGAGGGCAACATGCATTGTGAGTCCTACAAATCCCTCGGTGTGGTTCAGGACTCAACAACAGAGCCAACAAAGATATCTGCGCTGGGGTTCTGCGCAACTGGTCCACAACCTTGTACTCAGCATCCTTTACAATCTTCATGAAATTGCTCGCTTCTTCTTCAGTTACCTTCTTCTTTTGGTACACATAGCAGATGATGTATCTATTGTCACCTCATAAATACGGCGTATCTTCACACTTGAATACCCATATCAAGGATCAACAGCTGAACAGGAGAGGGCTTGGGCAGATCTGGAAAGGCTAACCTGCTCATACATCAAGTACGTGTTTCAATTCATGGTCACGTATCGAGAGTTGGCTGCAAAAACAGGAAGACTGTTTATCAACTCAGACCTGTCAGAGAAGTTTTTCAAAAAACTTCCACCAATATACGGGAAGGCAATTGAAGAAGCCTACCACCAAAGGCATCCAGGCAATGTGGTTGGAGTTATGCCCAGGGTGCTATTCACTCAACAATACTTGACAGAAATGTGCAAAACGGCTGTCATGCAGCGAGGACTGAAGGACCTCAGCTTCTGCCGGGAAATCCCGATTCCAGGATACTATAAGAATCCAACAAAGAAGTACGGGATAAGGATGGCAAAGACGTACAAGGGAAAACCTCATGATTCTCATGTACTTGTGTTCAAAAGAAAGAATCCACCCTCCCACAAGTGCAAGTGCTTTGTCTGCGGACAAGAGGGTCACTATGCTAGGGACTGCAAAACAAGAAGCGGTAATCTAGCTAGGGCAGCCCTTATGGAAGGACTAGATCTCCCTGAAGACTGGGACGTTGTATCGGTCGACCTCAACGAACCGGACAGCGAGGGCATTTGCAGTGCCAGTGAAGGAGAAGCTAGCACAGCCCAAGAGGTAACAATGAGCCTTGGCGAAACACCATATGAGCTCAACCTCATGGCCTTATCATCCTACCAAGAAGATTATGGATGGATGGAGAAGCCCCGAATCCCAAAGGAGCAGGAGGATTGTCTGCACCAATGGCAAGATGGGATAGTGGAAGGATACACGAATACTCATTTTTCGTGTGATGCCTGTAAATGCCCATGCTTACCAAAGTATGAAGCACAATGCAGCAACTGTTGGCTCAAGATTTGCTACATGTGTTTAAAGGTATGCTTCTATCATCAACTGGTATTAGCACCCAGCAGCAAGCCATCACCACCAAGGCAAGCAAGCAGCAAGCTCGTGGAGGAAATAGCAGCCTATATACTGGAACTTCATAAGGAAAACTGGTATCTGAAGGAAGAACTCCTGCAATTCACTCAGGACAGGCCTACAAGCCCCAAAGGCCCAATTTCTAATGAAGAATTGCGAGCCTTGGCACAAAGAGACAAGGATTCAAGGAAGGAAGAAAGAGGGGAACCCCTCACCCATGCCCGTGAGGATGAAGAATGGAGAAGATCCATACAACAATCAGGATCCTCAAGGGAATGGAAAGACCAGGGAAGGATCCTAGAAGAGTCTGAAGAAGGGGACAAGCAGTCTCAAGACTGCGAAGAAGAAGAGGAGTGCCAAGCTATACTTATCAACCTACATGATAAGGAAGTTGCAGCTTCCTCAACTGAAAAAGGATGTTTGGCCAAAACACCTTTTTCCGGAGTCTACAATCTGAAGGTATCATTCTGAATACCTGGATTGGAAGGCTTCGAACTAAATGCCATCTTGGACACCGGAGCATCGAAATGTTGCGTCAACACTGGCTCAGTACCAAATGAGGCTTTGGAAGAAAGTAAGTGGTCAGTCACCGTTTGGGGAGTTGCATCAAAGTCGATAGCAACTCAAAAACTGAAAGACGGCTATATGACGATTGGAGGAAACCATTTCCCAATACCATTCACGTATTCAATGGATATGAAGATGGTGAATGGCATCCAAATGCTACTTGGCTGCAATTTCATAAGAAGCAACCAAGGGGGAATGAGAATAGAAGGGGATGAGGTAACATTCTACAAGAAAACAACCGTCATCAAGACTGGGGAAAGCGTCCATATGGCAATACCAGAGTTGGGACTGGAGGAAAACGAATACCTTGCAACACAGGAGATCGTCTTCTACAATATAGGGAACCTAATCCCTAGCTTTAAAAATCACCTGACTCGGATGTTAGGAAGATTGCAGCAGCAAGGATTCATTGGTAAGGATCCTCAGAAGCATTGGGCTAAAAACAAGGTGGTTTACAAAATTGATATTATCAACCCAAGTCGAACTATTACTTGCAAACCTTTAGCCCAGGTCACACCAGCCATGGAGGCCCAATTCAAGGAACATATCAAGGCCTTGTTGGATATTGGGGTAATCAGAAAGTCCTCAAGCCAGCACCGAACCAAGGCCCTTATGGTAAATTCAGGAACCTCCATCGACCCTAAAACAGGACAGGAGATGAAGGGAAAACCTCGAATGGTGTTCGATTACAGGATGCTCAATGAAAATACCTACAAGGATCAATACTCCCTGCCAGGTATCAACACTATCCTAAAGAATGTAGGAAGGAGTAGGATTTACTCCAAATTCGACCTCAAGAGTGGCTTTCATCAAGTAGCCATGGATGAAGGATCGATCCCCTGGATAGCATTCTTTGTCCCAGGAGGATTGTATGAATGGTTGGTTATGCCATTCGGTCTGAAGAATGCCCCCGCAGTTTTCCAGAGGAAAATGGATGAATGCGTAAAAGGCATGGATGCATTCTTAGCGGCCTACATTGACGACATTCTGATTTTCTCAGAATCAGAAGGGGAGCATGCAAATCATCTCTGTCAATTTCTGAGTATGTGCGAAAAGGAAGGCCTGGTATTATCTCCGGACAAGATGAAGATAGGAGTTCCTCGGATTGAATTCTTAGGGGCTGTCATTGGAGAAGGAAGAATAGAACTACAGCCAAACATAATTAAAAGGATTGCAGATTTCCCAGATGAAAGGTTGCAGGAGCTCAAGGAATTACAATCTTGGTTTGAAATCCTTAATTATGCCAGGAGCTACATTCCAAAGCTAGGGGTATTATTAGCACCCCTGTACAACAAACTGTCAACGGCTGGATCCAAGGAGAGGGACAGGTACCAGACCGTTAGGGTTAAACTTAACCCCGAAGACATGAAGACCATAGCCACCATCAAGAAGCTGGTACAAAACCTCCCACCACTAGAACTCCCATCAGAAGGAGCATATGTAGTCCTCGAAACTGACGGATGCATGTAGGGATGGGGAGGAGTGGCAAAGTGGAAAACCAGCAAATCCTCACCAAGAGGATCAGAGAAAGTATTTGCCTACGCCAGTGGCAAATTCCCTACTCCGAAGTCAACCATAGATGCTGAAATCTATGCGGCCATGGAAACACTGAGTGCCCTGAAAATCCATTACTTGGATAAAAAGGAAAACACTCTTCGCACTGATTGCCAAGCAATCATTAGTTTCTATGATAAGATTAGTCATAATAAACCCTCTAGGGTTAGATGGGCTAATTTCGTGGATTATGTAACAGGAACTGGAGTAGAGATTAGGTTTGAACACATTGATGGAAAACACAATGTATTAGCTGATACCTTATCCCGTCTAGTCTATATGATTTGTACAGATAAATGGCAGGAGGAGGAGGGCCCGCAAGCAGCAGCACTCAGGGACTGCCTTAGAGCATGCGAAGAGTTGCAGGAAGTTCAACCCAAAGAAGCACGACTGGCTTTGGAAGTGCAACTAGGGGCGGGAATCAGGAAGAGGTTCGCCCAATGGATCTACGATCCATCCTCATAGATGGACGAAGTAAACAAGCCAAGCGTCCAGCGCTTGAAGAGCCTCAACTCACAACCAGGAAGAGGAACTGCAGATTTGGGAGATTCAAACTCCCAATCCTTGAAGAAGGAGACCCAAGAGGGTACCGCCTGCTGGACAACTACCCCGTGGATGCCCAGCAGAAATGCCTGCTTGATGCGCTATGGAGTGCCAGGGAGCAGAAGCATAAGCTCAATGCTTTTTGTGCATTACAGGTCTATTTGGCAAAGGTGGAGCAACCACCTAAGAGTAAGGCTTTCACATATTATGCTTTAGTTACAGGACCAGGTAAAGGGATATACAACGAATATCCTGACCTATGCAAAGCCAAGGAAAGCCTGAGTCAAGCAAGCTGGAAGGGATTTTACTCTTTGCAGGAAGCAGAAGATTGGCTATTTCCACAGCTTATGTATAGTGATAAAGTCACTATGATGCTGGACCAAGAAAGCCCACCCGAGGAAAATGTAGAAGATGAGGAGCTGACTCCCAAAAACATCAACCTCATCCTCCAACAGCTTCATTTGGAAGAGGACAAGGTCTGAAGAGTCAAAGAAGACTTTGACGAGTTGCTCGATCCCAACGGCCCATTGGGTCGCATCAACAGAAGACTGCAGAGGGACATCTACATGGATGTAGAGCTACCTGAAGATTCGAAAGGCCCAGCCCATGATCACAGGTTCGACTTCTGAAAAGGCTCGAAGAAACGTCACCAATGACGTCAACAAAAGCATTCGTCATGAAAGACGAAATTATCCATAGGTACTGTAGACTTTTGTCGTGTTGTTTAAATTATTGAGTCTTTTGTCGTGTTGTTTAAATTATTGAGTTGTAAGTTAACTTTTCCGCGTGACGATGGGGCCCAAGGTGTACCCGACAAAGAAAAGGAGATTCCAGTTGTCCGCTGGTTAGGAGTCGTGTGGGGGACGAGCTTATCTCTATCCCACTATAAGGTAGTACTCTGTAAGTTCTGAAAAAACACTCTACGCACCACACTCTCAAGAAATCTGAAGGCATTCTGCTACGAAGATTTCCGATCCAGTCACTTCCGCACCTAGCGTTTTTCTTTTGGTATCAGAGCGAGGTATGTGTGAGTTGTAAATAATTTGTGTAAGCTACTTTTGTGTATATGTTTGCTTAGAATTGCTGAATGAATTTGGTGAGTTTCATGTGTCCTTCTGCTCTATTATGTATCTATGCTTAAGGAAACTGTGCTAAGTTGTAAGATTGGACCAAGAATTACTTTTCATAATATCCTTGCACCAGATGCTCTTTTAGGGAACTAATATCTAGATATCTAAAGATCAGTAAAGCCGAAAATTTGAGTCCAACAAGTCCGTCAGCGCAGTGTAAGTCCTACAAATCCCTGGAAGAGGGCAACATGAATTGTGAGTACGGTTAGGAGATAATCGTAGGCTGGATGGTTTATGATTAAAGGATAAAAGAACCCTAGAAGCGCGGACAGAAATAGGAAATGAGAAAAGGAAATCTTGTTTCAAGATTATGTCTGATCCTAGGTTCCAAAGAGCTATAGATGATCATTTCCGGAATCGAAAACCTCTGGAATATTTAGACTTGGCACTAAAAGAAGAAAGAAATATTGAAACTAGGGACGCTGAAAACCTAGTTTGTTTCAAAGAAGGATTTGAACACGAATTTCATTCCAGTAATAAGCAACTAAATACCTTAGTAGATATCACATGGTCAAACTCGCATAATATCAGTACCTCGTTCGATAGAATATCATTAGTTGGGAAAGTAGTAACTAAAGATCTACGAACGCTCTTAGCAAAACAAGAGCTTATTGGAATAACCTTGGAACAATTAGCTAAGCAGGTGGACAAGCTTAGTAAGAAGGTGTCATCACTTGAAGAGCTACAAGAAGAAACCCTCAAGACGATAGAGAGTTTCCCCTATAGAAATCTGCCTACCAAGGCTGAAGTGGCCTCACTGATCGAGTCCATCATCGGTCAACCAAAGCAGATTGAGCGAAGTGCTTTGAAAATAGCGGAGCAAACGGAGCAACAGCTAAAGGAACTTAGGACTTTGGTGGAAAGCATGAATCAGCGGTTATAGATGTCCTACATCTCTACTACAGCTGACCCAGCCTACCAAGAATCCCTGCAAGCTACCGAAGCACTAGGAGAACCGTCTTTGGGATTTGCAAACGCAAATCAAAACGAGCAATCCTCGGAGAAGACAAAGAAGCTGATCAAGCAAAACAACCTGCTAATCGAGCTAGTTGTGAAACTAACAAGGAAGGTCACCAAACTTGAATAGAAGGTTGACAACCTTGCTGCTCAAGGGAGACCTGCAGCGGTTCAAACGCCGCCAGAATTACAACAATCGATCCAGGACTTGCAAACCAAGTTGCAAGGATTAGACCTTGGATCAGATCAACCCAGATCTGTTCCAAAACCGGTGAATAAAATCTACTTCTTCAAAGATCCTAAAGCTCTGCGGGAAGAAGCTAAAAGGACAGCAAATTGACCCGGATCATCAAGATGAACAGATCAGCATCTAGGGCCAGAAGAAGCACCGGAAGTGCCACCATCCTGGAGGCACCTTACACTGCGAATGTACGAAGGGTAGACCAAGCCCCAGTACGAAGCAACGAGGAAGACACTGCTCAGAACGTCCCAAGTTTTGAGGATCAGATCCGTGACTACCGGAGGGTCCACAGGACGATACAGCAAGCAGTCCAGAGAATACTTCCAGGAAGGAGGTACAACCGTTCAATGGAATCCTTGCTCAATCCGGACGAGCAGTTAAGGATTTCATCTCGAAGGAGAGCAGGCATCATGCCTGCAGAAGATCTGTACACCACCAACTGGGCAGAGCCAAGCCACAGGGTGTATCAGTACTATTCGGAAGAACGTCTCCGGATAACGGCTGCAGATGAGCAGGCGGAACTATAATTTGTCCGCCCTGAGTCCTTTCAAAGACTCAGACGAGAAGGAATGCAGCACATCCACATAGGACTGGTAATGATTCGAGTCCATGCGTTGCATAGAAGAGGAGCAGGAGTAAGAATACTCCTTGTCATACGAGACACAAGGTGGGGATCCAACCCCAGGAGCATCATCGGGTCCATGGAGATTGACTTGGAACGAGGAACAGAGCTGGTATACTTTACACCAGATATGATGATGTCCATAACAGATTTCTACAATCACATCCAGATTGTGATCCAGGCAAGGGGATATGAAGACTGGGTAGGAGGAGAATCTAACCTCTTACTCAAAAGGCAAATGGTGGGAAGGCTGACCAACACAAGCCATGCAGCTTTCAGGTACTCGGTTAACAACATAGTCGAATATCTGGCCAGCAGAGGAGTCCGAGCCATACCAGGAAGGATGTTCTCTAGTAAAGATCTGCAAGGACAAAGGTGGACTATCAGACCACCTAACCAACCAATCACCAATATCCCTACGGATGTGGCATTTGGGAAGGCGCGCAAGGTTCGATCAGTCTCAGATTTGCCGGTTACCAACAAACACCAGAAACGAGGCAACAACAGGATCAGCCCATCAGGGTTGATGACAATGACATTGAAGCTATTGACGAACTACTTACCATGGCCTTTGATGTCACACCGGAGCAGTCATCAGCTGAAGAATAAGATGACTATGAGGATTACATGCAATACCTTGGAAGCATGAGTTCTCGTAGGGAATCAACGGCAGAATGGGTAAACCCATTCTCTTCTGACGGGGTGGGGGTTGAAGGCACAGAGGAAACGGCCACTGCCTTAATGGCAGGGGTAGGACATGACTACCCAAAACAACGAAAATTCCTTTCGGAAACGGCGACGTCTTCCTCAGAGGTGGTAAATTCGGGTTACAGACCACCACGGGACACATCAATGGAGTTGCCTGATTACCCACCTGCGGTAAGGCCAGCTGCAAGCCTAATTCCACTAGCACCATTCATGATGCCGGATGAAGGAATGAGAAGAGGGAGAGTACCAGCCCCGCGGCCTTACGAAACCGCAAACTACTGGACACTGCCCCCAGCGCATCAGGCGCAGGCAGTCATGCTGGTGTTACCAAACGACATCAGCAAAACGTAGGATGTAATACTTCGGTGGGAGTCTATTACAATCAACCATGTTAACCAAAAGACATGGCCTGACAATAGAACAAAGGTCCAGTATGTGGAGAATCTCCTAGGGGAAATGGAGAAAAGGACTTTTCAGCAGTGGAGAGCTGCATACCCAACCGAGTATGATGAATTGGTACACATAGCAGATGATGTATCTAATTTCACCTCTCAAATACGGCGTATCTTCACACTTGAAGACCCATATCAAGGATCAACAGCTGAACAGGAGAGGGCTTGGGCAGATCTGGAAAGGCTAACCTGCTCAGACATCAAGTACGTGTTTCAATTCATGGTCACGTATCGAGAGTTGGCTGCAAAAACAGGAAGACTGTTTATCAACTCAGACCTGTCAGAGAAGTTTTTCAAAAAACTTCCACCAATATACGGGAAGGCAATTGAAGAAGCCTACCACCAAAGGCATCCAGGAAATGTTGTTGGAGTTATGCCCAGGGTGCTATTCACTCAACAATACTTGACAGAAATGTGCAAAATGGTTGTCATGCAGCGAGGACTGAAGGACCTCAGCTTCTGCCGGGAAATCCTGATTCCAGGATACTACAGGAATCCAACAAAGAAGTACGGGATAAGGAAGGCAAAGACGTACAAGGTAAAACCTCATGATTCTCATGTACGTGTGTTCAAAAGAAGGAAGCCACCCTCCCACAAGTGAAAGTGCTTTGTCTGCGGACAAGAGGGTCACTATGCTAGGGACTGCAAAACAAGAAGCGGTAATCTAGCCAGGGCAGCCCTTATGGAAGGACTAGATCTCCCTGAAGACTGGGACGTTGTATCGGTCGACCTCAACGAACCGGACAGCGAGGGCATTTGCAGTGCCAGTGAAGGAGAAGCTAC
Source organism: Chamaenerion angustifolium (assembly GCA_946814005.1). Classification (NCBI taxonomy): domain Eukaryota; kingdom Viridiplantae; phylum Streptophyta; class Magnoliopsida; order Myrtales; family Onagraceae; genus Chamaenerion; species Chamaenerion angustifolium. Next base: position 24,050,779 of record OX328272.1, read on the forward strand.
CACAGCCCAAGAGGTAACAATGAGCCTTGGCGAAACACCATATGAGCTCAACCTCATGGCCTTATCACCCTACCAAGAAGATTATGGATGGATGGAGAAGCCCTGAATCCCAAAGGAGCAGGAGGATTGTCTGCACCAATGGCAAGATGGGATAGTGGAAGGATACACGAATACTCATTTTTCGTGTGATGCCTGTAAATGCCCATGCTTACCAAAGTATGGAGCACAATGCAGCAACTGTTGGCTCAAGATTTGCTACATGTGTTTAAAGGTATGCTTCTATCATCAGATGGTATTAGCACCCAGCAGCAAGCCATCACCACCAAGGCAAGCAAGCAGCAAGCTCGTGGAGGAAATGGCAGCCTATATACTGGAACTTCATAAGGAAAACCGGTATCTGAAGGAAGAACTCCTGCAATTCACTCAGGACAGGCCTACAAGCCCCAAAGGCCCAATTTGTAATGAAGAATTGCGAGCCTTGGCACAAAGAGCCAAGGATTCAAGGAAGGAAGAAAGAGGGGAACCCCTCACCCGTGCCCGTGAGGATGAAGAATGGAGAAGATCCATACAACAATCAGGATCCTCAAGGGAATGGAAAGACCAGGGAAGGATCCTAGAAGAGTCTGAAGAAGGGGACAAGCAGTCTCAAGACTGCGAAGAAGAAGAGGAGTGCCAAGCTATACTTATCGACCTACATGATAAGGAAGTTGCAGCTTCCTCAACTGAAAAAGGATGTTTGGCCAAAACACATTTTTCCGGAGTCTACAATCTGAAGGTATCATTCTGAATACCTGGATTGGAAGGCTTCGAACTAAATGCTATCTTGGACACCGGAGCATCGAAATGTTGCGTCAACACTGGCTCAGTACCAAAGGAGGCTTTGGAAGAAAGTAAGTGGTCAGTCACCGTTTGGGGAGTTGCATCAAAGTCGATAGCAACTCAAAAACTGAAAGACGGCTATATGACGATTGGAGGAAACCATTTCCCAATACCATTCACGTATTCAATGGATATGAAGATGGTGAATGGCATCCAAATGCTACTTGGCTGCAATTTCATAAGAAGCAACCAAGGGGGAATGAGAATAGAAGGGGATGAGGTAACATTCTACAAGAAAACAACCGTCATCAAGACTGGGGAAAGCGTCCATATGGCAATACTAGAGTTGGGACTGGAGGAAAACGAATACCTTGCAACACAGGAGATCGTCTTCTACAATATAGGGAGCCTAATCCCTAGCTTTAAAAATCACCTGACTCGGATGTTAGGAAGATTGCAGCAGCAAGGATTCATTGGTAAGGATCCTCAGAAGCATTGGGCTAAAAACAAGGTGGTTTACAAAATTGATATTATCGACCCAAGTCGAACTATTACTTGCAAACCTTTAGCCCAGGTCACACCAGCCATGGAGGCCCAATTCAAGGAACATATCAAGGCCTTGTTGGATATTGGGGTAATCAGAAAGTCCTCAAGCCAGCACCGAACCAAGGCCCTTATGGTAAATTCAGGAACCTCCATCGACCCTAAAACAGGACAGGAGATGAAGGGAAAACCTCGAATGGTGTTCGATTACAGGATGCTCAATGAAAATACCTACAAGGATCAATACTCCCTGCCAGGTATCAACACTATCCTAAAGAAGGTAGGAAGGAGTAGGATTTACTCCAAATTCGACCTCAAGAGTGGCTTTCATCAAGTAGCCATGGATGAAGGATCGATCCCCTGGACAGCATTCTTTGTCCCAGGAGGATTGTATGAATGGTTGGTTATGCCATTCGGTCTGAAGAATGCCCCCGCAGTTTTCCAGAGGAAAATGGATGAATGCGTAAAAGGCATGGATGCATTCTTAGCGGCCTACATTGACGACATTCTGATTTTCTCAGAATCAGAAGGGGAGCATGCAAATCATCTCAGTCAATTTCTGAGTATGTGCGAAAAGGAAGGCCTGGTATTATCTCCGGACAAGATGAAGATAGGAGTTCCTCGGATTGAATTCTTAGGGGCTGTCATTGGAGAAGGAAGAATAGAACTGCAGCCAAACATAATTAAAAGGATTGCAGATTTCCCAGATGAAAGGTTGCAGGAGCTCAAGGGATTACAATCTTGGTTTGGAATCCTTAATTATGCCAGGAGCTACATTCCAAAGCTAGGGGTATTATTAGCACCCCTGTACAACAAACTGTCAACGGCCGGATCCAAGGAGAGGGACAGGTACCAGACCGTTAGGGTTAAACTTAACCCCGAAGACATGAAGACCATAGCCACCATCAAGAAGCTGGTACAAAACCTCCCACCACTAGAACTCCCATCAGAAGGAGCATATGTAGTCCTCGAAACTGACGGATGCATGTAGGGATGGGGAGGAGTGGCAAAGTGGAAAACCAGCAAATCCTCACCAAGAGGATCAGAGAAAGTATTTGCCTACGCCAGTGGCAAATTCCCTACTCCGAAGTCAACCATAGATGCTGAAATCTATGCGGCCATGGAAACACTGAGTGCCCTGAAAATCCATTACTTGGATAAAAAGGAAACCACTCTTCGCACTGATTGCCAAGCAATCATTAGTTTCTATGATAAGATTAGTCATAATAAACTCTCTAGGGTTAGATGGGCTAATTTCGTGGATTATGTAACAGGAACTGGAGTAGAGATTAGGTTTGAACACATTGATGGAAAACACAATGTATTAGCTGATAGCTTATCCTGTCTAGTCTATATGATTTGTACAGATAAATGGCAGGAGGAGGAGGGCCCGCAAGCAGCAGCACTCAGGGACTGCCTTAGAGCATGCGAAGAGTTGCAGGAAGTTCAACCCAAAGAAGCACGACTGTCTTTGGAAGTGTAACTAGGGGCGGGAATCAGGAAGAGGTTCGCCCAATGGATCTACGATCCATCCTCATAGATGGACGAAGTAAACAAGCCAAGCGTCCAGCGCTTGAAGAGCCTCAACTCACAACCAGGAAGAGGAACTGCAGATTTGGGAGATTCAAACTCCCAATCCTTGAAGAAGGAGACCCAAGAGGGTACCGCCTGCTGGACAACTACCCCGTGGATGCCCAGCAGAAATGCCTGCTTGATGCGCTATGGAGTGCCAGGGAGCAGAAGCATAAGCTCAATGCTTTTTGTGCATTACAGGTCTATTTGGCAAAGGTGGAGCAACCACCTAAGAGTAAGGCTTTCACATATTATGCTTTAGTTACAGGACCAGGTAAAGGGATATACAACGAATATCCTGACCTATGCAAAGCCAAGGAAAGCCTGAGTCAAGCAAGCTGGACGGGATTTTACTCTTTGCAGGAAGCAGAAGATTGGCTATTTCCACAGCTTAAGTATAGTGATAAAGTCACTATGATGCTGGACCAAGAAAGCCCACCCGAGGAAAATGTAGAAGATGAGGAGCTGACTCCCAAAAACATCAACCTCATCCTCCAACAGCTTCATTTGGAAGAGGACAAGGTCCGAAGAGTCAAAGAAGACTTTGACGAGTTGCTCGATCCCAACGGCCCATTGGGTCGCATCAACAGAAGACTGCAGAGGGACATCTACATGGATGTAGAGCTACCTGAAGATTCGAAAGGCCCAGCCCATGATCACAGGTTCGACTTCTGAAAAGGCTCGAAGAAACGTCACCAATGACGTCAACAAAAGCATTCGTCATGAAAGACGAAATTATCCATAGGTACTGTAGACTTTTGTCGTGTTGTTTAAATTATTGAGTCTTTTGTCGTGTTGTTTAAATTATTGAGTTGTAAGTTAACTTTTCCGCGTGACGATGGGGCCCAAGGTGTACCCGACAAAGAAAATGAGATTCCAGTTGTCCGCTGGTTAGGAGTTGTGTGGGGGACGAGCTTATCTCTATCCCACTATAAGGTAGTACTCTGTAAGTTCTGAAAAACCACTCTACGCACCACACTCTCAAGAAATCTGAAGGCATTCTGCTACGAAGATTTTCGATCCAGTCACTTCCGCACCTAGCGTTTTTCTTTTGGTATCAGAGCGAGGTATGTGTGAGTTGTAAATAATTTGTGTAAGCTACTTTTGTGTATATGTTTGCTTAGAATTGCTGAATGAATTTGGTGAGTTTCATGTGTCCTTCTGCTCTATTATGTATCTATGCTTAAGGAAACTGTGCTAAGTTGTAAGATTGGACCAAGAATTACTTTTCATAATATCCTTGCACCAGATGCTCTTTTAGGGAACTAATATCTAGATATCTAAAGATCAGTAAAGCCGAAAATTTGAGTCCAACAAGTCCGTCAGCGCAGTGTAAGTCCTACAAATCCCTGGAAGAGGGCAACATGCATTGTGAGTCCTACAAATCCCTCGGTGTGGTTCAGGACTCAACAACAGAGCCAACAAAGATATCTGCGCTGGGGTTCTGCGCAACTGGTCCACAACCTTGTACTCAGCATCCTTTACAATCTTCATGAAATTGCTCGCTTCTTCTTTAGTTACCTTCTTCTTTTGGGCTGCCTCTACCTCCTTTTCCTTGGGCGGGTTTTCTGGCTGGATATAGTAACGTCCATATCGAGTCATACTGAAAATGTTTTCATTTTTCGCCGATCCTTCTGCATGCCCCCAATAGTTCCACGGTACCCTTTTGTTGCTCTCGTACTTAAATGGTGCTGGTCCTTGCGGTATGTAGTCAATGATTAGTGGGGTAATCATTGACACATAATTTTTTATCATTTCCCGACCCATAGGGCTGACCAAAGGGGTTGGTCCTTCTTCTAATAAGATCATGTTGACTGAGTCTGAAGCGTGGTTGGGTAGCGGATTGGTATTGACATTCGATGGCGAAATGGGATTTAAGACCAGATACTTATGATCGATAATGTCTTGTATTCGGTACTTCAGGCGAGAGCAATTGTTAGTGTTGTGCCCAGGTGCTCCCATGTGGAACTCACATTTTGAATTTGGTTCATTAGCCAGAATTCTCGTTTCGGGACTCAGAACCTCAGGACCTATAAGTCCTTGAGCCAAAGCCTTCTTGTACAGTTCAACCAACGGTATTGGAAGCGGGGTAAATTGTCGGGGCTCTCGGAATCTCCTTTGGTTCCCACCTCGGTTGACAAAATCTTGTGGGTTAGGCAGAGAGGTTGATCCTTGTGGGGCTCGAGGAGCCTGAGGCATCGGGACTACCGGTGATGGTTGATATTGTTGATACGGAGCCGAGTATGGAGCCTGGTAAGGGTTTGGATAGACCGCGCCTATGGTCGGAGTAGGCTTCTTTGTTCCAGTTTTCTTAGGATCCGCTGCACTTTGTAAGGGTCTTCAATCTTTCCGGACCGAAGCCCTCGCTCAATCAATTCGCCCGTCATGATGAGATTTGAAAATTCCGCTGTGGATTGACTCATCATTTGGGTATAATATATACCCTTAAGAGTGTTGATAAAAATCGGAACCGCCTCGTTCTGTCCGAGAGGCGGGTTCATGCAGTTGGCCTTTCCCCTCCACTCAGACACATAATCTTTGAAAGATTGTCCCTCTTTCATCTCCATAGCCTGAAGATCAAGGCGAGTAGGAGCGTTATCCAGATTGTGCTTATATCGGCGGTGGAAAAGCTTGGCCAGCTCCTCCGTAGTTGACACTTGCTCCGTTCTTAATCCTGCGAACCAGACCAGCGCCTCGCCTTTCAAACTTTCCTGGAAAGTCTGGACCATCAACTTGGTATACTGATATGGAGTCATTTTTGCCATGTAGATCTTGAGGTGAACAATCGGATGTCCTGTTCCATCGAACCTTTCAAAGTCTGGCACCTTAAATTTATCGGGCATTGGGATTTCCTGAAATAAAGCAAGATCAGAGAAATTCAAATCTCCCAATCGATCCACTCCCTGAATAGACCTCATCTTTTCTTCAATCTGCTTCAACCGCTTGTCTTGTTCAGTCTCGACTGGGACGACTGGGACCGAGTAATTGGGGAGGCCAAACGCGGGTCGTGTGACCTGGTTGGGGTAAACAGGTACAGGAGGTGCAACCCGATCATGTTGAAGAGGAAACGCTTGATCATGAGGGTCATGTACGGGTAGTGGAACTTGATTAGGACAGTCGTATGTAGGATGTGGAGCTTGGTTGGGATGGCCATACGTGGGAGGTGGGGCTTGGACAGGATAAGTGGGAGGTGGAGCTTGGTCAGGATGACCATATGTGGGAGGTGGAGCTTGCTCAGGGTGACCATATGTGGTAGGTGGAGCTTGGTCGGGGTGACCATATGTGGGAGGTGGAGCTTGCTCGGGGTGACCATATGTGGTAGGTGGAGCTTGGTCGGGGTGACCATATGTGGGAGGTGGAGCTTGCTCGGGGTGACCATATGTGGTAAGTGGAGCTTGGTCGGGTAAGACCAAAGTACTTGGCATGGATTGATGAGGTACTACGGGCGGAGGTGTTGCTTGAGAAGACGAGGTGGCTGCCTAGGCGTTTAGAAAAACCAACATTTGCTCGAACCGGGATGTCATACCATCCATGCCAGCATTCATGTTGTGTATAGTATGTTCGAGCTGGATGATCCTCTCTTCATATTCTTGAGGTGCCGGATTTGTCAACTGTCGCATGAGTTCCGGAAAACCTGGTGGAGGGCTTTGATTTGGTGGCTCCATTCGTTCCCTTTGAACGAAACCGCGAGTGCGTATCGGGCTTGTTCTTGCCAGATGTGCCTAAATCATTAAAATATCATAGTAAGAATTGTAAATACACAATTGATCATGCATGTTTTTGTTTTAATATGCATGTTCCGTTCATTCCATTCGTGGGCTTTGATGACATATACGACAAAAGTTTTTTCAAACAATACTCTAAAAGGAGTTGGTCAATCAAAGTCTAATTCTTAAGACGTTTCACACGACGACGCAGCTCGTTGAGTGCATTTGTCGCTTGCTCCTTGGTTCGAAGGATGGTCGGGGACATGCATTTCGAAAATCTTTTTAATTGCCTCGCCCTTCGTCTGGACTCTTCAAGGGTGCCATTCAACTCAGCTATTTTGCCCTCACATTTCTCCAAGGTGCGATCCCGACTTCTCACTTCATTTCGCACACACCGTACCTCATTGCGGAGGCGTTGGATTTCTTTCTTGGATCTAGAGTGTTCATCAGCCCAAGCAATACTTTGAATTTCCACCCTAGATTTCATGATCGCGTAGATGTCCTCGTGAGATGACGGTGATTGCTTGGGTCTATCCCCGATTATCTCCTTCGGGTCAAAAGGCGGACTTGCGGGTACCGAGTAGAACTTATGAATGTACTATGTTGTCGCATGGTATTCGTTTTCCTTTGTCGTGGAGCCTTCCATCAGATTTATGAATAGTGGGACTCGGTTTCCCCAATCATCATTCACTTGTCGAACTGAGTCTCGTAGTGAGTTTGCAATGTCTGCTCGGCTGTGCCACTTGTATGATCTTGGGGGTCCATGAATGTGCACCGGAATATCTTGGAAACCACCGAATTGTCGAAGAACTCGGGAAGTGTAGGTAGTCATGGATCCTCTATGTCTGAGAAGCGGAACTCCCTCGAAAGTTTTGCATCTAAGGATGGTAGAACGGTGGATGGGTAACCATCTAGCCTTCCATAAAATGTCCTTATGCGTTAATTTTGAAATATAAATTTTCCAATCGAGGGCTTTCCATTTCTCAGCTTCGAACAATGATCGACCTAACATTCTCGATATAACCCTTTTGTCACCTAAAAAGTTTGCCCGAGGAAAATTCATGCCAAATTCTTTTATATGGCTTAAGAACCAAATCTGAAGTAAGGCCGGACTTGCTTTTAGTTCTCCTTTCCCTTTTGTTTTTAAAATGTTTAGATATGAAATGGTTTCGGCGAGCAATGCCGTCACGAAACCCTTGCCTTCTATTAATTGGGTAATGATCTTAGCCATAGCTGAATCGATGAGACCATTAGAAAAGGGAAATACGACCGTTCCCAAAACAAGTAAAATAAAAGCATGGCATCTTCCCGGGGCATTTTTTTTATCGGCAATTCGGTGCTCTATCCAATATACCAAAAGTTTAATAGATAAGTCATGACCCCCATTCAATCTGAGCTCGGTGGACATTTTGTTTGTTGTGACTTTGAGCAGTTTGGCCAATGTACTATCTTCGCCTCTTTGTTGGAGGTCAGGTTGAACAATTCCACGATCCCAATCTACCCCTTGAACGAGTTGACGGTATTCTTCGAGCGTAGGTGTGAGTTCATTGTTGTTTATCACGAAGACGGCGTTTTTTACATCCCAAAAATCAGACAAAGCATCGAGGAGGGCCCAATTGACTTTGTAGTTTGCGAGTTCATGAACCTCGCCAATGTTCTCATTCACGTACTTCTGATCCTCTTTTGTCATGGCTTTCCATATTCGGGAAATTTCGACCGTGGGGGGCTGAATGGCCTTGGTGCGAGGACAGTGGTTTGTCTGCTTCATCCTTACCAAAGATGATATGTGAAACGTCCTAAGGATACAAGACAAAATGAACGGAACTTACATTTTTTTTTTTTTTTAGAAAAATGCAGTGCAAGTGTGAGAAAGTAAATGTCACTACTAAGTTATTACATTTACAGAGGTTTATGGAATACAAAAGGCCCAATCCTATACATGTCATAATCTATGGCCAAAACAAAACACGAGAAAAGGAACAAACACGAAACTGGTAGAAGGTTAAGCGTGGTGTGGAGCTTTTGTTCTAACGGGATGGAATTTCTAGGTCCTCTGAACCGGCGGAACCTCACCCCCTGTAGAGGATCATAGGCCCATTCCGATCATCGAGTTGAGTTTTTTAGGTGCGTGTCGGCGGTCCAAACCGCTCCGGGCGCATTCCCCTACTAAACTCCCTAAGCTCTTAATGTGCTCCAGGTCCGAGCGTGTAATGGTAACCAGCGTGGTGTGTGCAAAACAAGAATTTAACTCTTTTTTTTTTTTGAATTATTACAATTACATCGCCTTTTGGACAAAAGTTGAAACTGCAAGCATGAGCAAAACGGTCAAAACGAATAAGGCAAAAATATAATATGGCAAAGCAAACATGACAAAGTCTAAACCCTCTAAAAGACGTCCCCAGCAGAGTCGCCAAATTGTCGGACGTCGGATCCGACTTCCCCGACAATTTTTAGAAAATATTTTTAAATTTCTTTTTTGAATATTTCGGGTCTTGGCGAGCGACGGGTCCGGTCGAGCGGGGTCATCAAACGGACCGAAAAAATTGAAAGAGTCGCCACCGATTAATTAAAGGCTAATCGGAATCCTAAAATTGCCTAGGGTACATAGAGTTAACATCCTAGGGCTTAGAAAGGTCTACGTCCAGAGAATCGAGTTCGGGGGTTTGATTACGTCTTAAAAGCTTGCAAGCTCATAATCCGCCCTTTCGATACTTTAGTTTGCGTTTGAAATGTTTTTCAATTTACTTGAATTGCCCGTTTTGATCATGCTTGGCCCAAAAAGACTATATTCATTTTCTTTAAATCATGTATAAACATTTTTTTTTATGAGTTAATTTTAAATACACAAAAGATTACTAAAGTTAATCGTGCTCGAAAAAAATAGTTTAACTCTCGAGCCATTTTAAACGTGTCAAAACATGCACGGGTGATTTTTTAAGATTTTAAGCTCGTTGAACTAATTTGTCCCATTTTGAGAAGTTATAGGATGTCAAAATAAATATAGAGACCAAAAATTCAATTTATTAAAATTTGAGCTGAATTGGACAAATATTTCGAAAATTACAGAAATACCCCAAAACTATTATGGACTTATTTGTAATACTTAGTAAAGTTCTAAAATAACCCGAAAATTATTCTAGACTTATTTGTAACATTTTGAAAAGTCATGGAATGTCCAGAAAAATTTAGGAATTAAAATGTAATTTTCGAAAAAATTATAACTGAACTGAAAATATTTTTTTAAAATTACAGAATTGACCCTAAACTATTCTAGATTTATTTGTAACACTTAGTAAAATTCCAAAAAATAACCCGAAAATTATTCTAGACTTATTTGTAACATTTTAGAAATCATGGAATGTCTAGAAAATTTTAGAAATCAAAATGATATATTTTTTTTAAACGAGCAGAATTAAGAAAAAAATATTGCACAAATGGCCCAAAACTTTTCCGGTTTGGTTTATAACACTCGATAACGTCCCAGAAATGACCCGAGAGTCCAAGGACCGAGTTGTAACCTTCATCAAAGTTTGGGAATGACCTAAGTCATTTTTTTAAAAAAACAAATTCACATATACATATATTATACATATACATAATATATATATATATATATTATACATATAGATAGATAGATAACATAGACATAATATAAATATATATTATACATATATATATATATTAACAAGTATATTATACATAAATATATAATATATGTATATAAACTCTCAATTTTATTTCACATTTATAAAATACAAATATGATATTGAATATGAATATGAATATGAGAGAAATATACATAACTCAATGGAGGTTTAATACCGTACGAGAAACCGAGACCGATAATTATCGATATTTTTTTTTTCACTCTTTTTCTATTTTTTTTCACTCTTTCTCTATTTTTTTTTCTCAATCTTCCTTCGTCTTTCTCACGACAACTCCTCCTCCAACTTCTTTCTTTCTCTCCCTTATTTATACACAAAATAAGTAGATATTTTTTGTAGATATTTTCTTTTTAGATATTTTTTTTCAGATATTTTTTTAGATATTTTTAAATATTGTTTTTAAATATTTTTTTTTTTTATATTGATTCCTCGCGTACGATATTTTGACCCCGAGCCAAAATCAGGTGTTTACACATACGTTGATCCACATTTTGGTGTTGATTTCTTTATGCAGACATATCTTCCTAAAGTTCATCCTCTATCGTAACCATATTAGTGGCTAAATTAGAATGGTCCCAACAGTAAAGTGTGATCTGTAAATGTTAATTTCTTCACGTGAGCGACAAAAAGTAAGGGATTTCTGATCTGTGCTTTTCGCGACCTTTCTTATCCTTCTTCTCCTTTCTACCATCGTGTCGGGGTTCTAAGATAACCCTTGGTGAGGTTGTCAGGAGATTGACTTCAGAATTCACCCTTTCCAGGTCTACGAAACATTTCGCTCTTACTGCGAGCTCCTCCAATGTTTCTATTTCTTGAACATGGTAGCTGTTACACAATTTTCTTGAGGATTTGTTGGCCACATCGAGCCCTCTATAAAAAGCTCGGATGATCTCACCGTATGTGACTCGGCGGTCTATTTCTGTAACGTTTTTGTGAAAACACCCGTAGAAGTCGACCAAGGTGTCTCCTGGATGTTGTTTGACGGCGTCCATGGTGACCACACTTTTTAACAATTGGCGTTCGCCCATGTAACGCTCCATAAATTTGCTCTTTAATTTGGACCATGTCTCGATCGATCCTGTACGGAGGCCGAAGAACCAAGACGACGTCGAACCCAAGAGGGTTGACGGAAATAATAGGGCTAAGTGATTTCCATCGTTCGACTTACCCAATAAAGAAGCTTCATGCTTGTTGACGTGAATAACAAGATCTCCTCCGCCACTGTATTCAAGGATAGCTCTACCCACCACATCCTTGGGTATTCTGACCGCTATAAGGGTGGTGGTTAATGGATGGGTTGATCGCTCCATGAAGGGAGTCATAACGGTTCCATGTTATTCCTTGATCTTTTTATTGATAAGCTCCTCAACTTGGCCAAGAGTGAATTCGGGTTGCTGTTCTCCGGTCGGTGAAGTAGTCGACTGATTGACAGAGTGAGTAACTGTCGGCGCTTCGGTAGAGGCTGGAGGTAGGGACTGATATCCTGAGGTCATCTCTTGGTCTTCTTGAGGAGCAGGGGTGTAAATTTATGTTGGCCCCGAGCCAAGAGGACCACAATCAGCTCAGATTTTTTTTTTAATTTACATTTAGTTACATGAACTTTTCTAGACATCCCATCACATTTCAAAATGTTACAAATACGTCTAGAATGATTTTCGGGTTAATTTTGGAACTTTACCAAGTATTACAAATAAGTCCAAAATAGTTTAGGATCAATTCTGTAATTTGTTTAAAATAATTTTCATTTCAGTTATAATTCTTTTTTAAAAAGTACATTTTTGATTCCTAAATATTTGTGGACATTCCATGACTTCTCAAAGTGTTACAAAAAGTCTATAATAATTTTCGGGTTATTTTAAAACTTTTACAAGTGTTATGAATAAGTCCAGCATAGTTAGGGTCATTTCTGTACTTTTTGAAATATTTTTCCATTTCAGCTCAAATTTTAATAAATTGCATTTTGGTCCCTAGATGTTTTTGGACATCCTATAACTTCAAAATTAGTCCAACGAGCTTAATATCTTCAAAATCATTCATGCATGTTTTGACACGTTTAAAATGATCCGAAAGTTAAGGCAAAAGGAGAGGAATCAAATCTCTGCTATGTTGAAATCCTGAAAGGGCGACCTAGGCAAAAATTAAGGGAACCGAGAGGTGCGGTAAAAAAAATAAAAATTATTTAGAAAAGTACCATAGTTATCCAGCTTCTGGGAGTCACAAGTCGACGAACGGGGTCTTTAGGTGTTCAGCCTCCGCAAGTCATCCTCGACGACTAGGACCTGTAGTTATCCAACTTCTGGGAGTCAGAAGCCGACAAACAGAGCCTTTAGGTGTTCAACCTCCGTAAGTCATCCCCAACGAGTCACAAGCCGATGAGCGAAACCTTTAGGTGTCCAACCTCCGCAAGTCATCCTCGACAACCAGGATATGTAGGTGTCCAGCTTCTGGGAGTCACAAGCTGGTGAATGTTTAGGCACTCAGTCTCCGCAAATCATAGTCAACAATCGGGGCTTGTAGATGTCGAACTTCTGAAAGTTACGCAATAATGTTTGTATACTATGTAAATAATGAAGCGAGATAAACCAAAATCGGTAGTTTGTCTTTGAACACACACTCATGAGATCACTTCCATAAGCGCGTGTTCAAAGAGGGGCAACTGTAAACACGTGATTTTGGCTCGGGGTCAAAATACCGTACGTGGGGAATCAAGATTGAAAAAAATATATATAGTATATATATATATATATATATATGAAAAATAAAAATAAATACAAAATTCCAACGTGGAAACATCGTCACATGGTCACACATGACCATGTTTCCTCTTTTCCACCGTTTTTATTTTTAATTATTAAAAACAATTATTAATTAAATAAGGAAGACTTCTTCTATAACTAGAAGAATGTGAAGATTGAAGAAGGAAGGTCGTAGCTTACGGTGAGAATAATTGGAAGAGAGTGAAAGGGAGAGAATAGGAAAAAAGAAAAAAAATACAAAGTGAGTGAAAAAACATATCAGTAATTATCGATCTCGGTTTTTCGTACTTTTTTTTAAGCTCCAAACGATTTAGGTATATTTCTCTCGTATTTAATATTGTATTTGTATTTCCTGATGTTATTGAAATTTAAGTTATAAAAAAAAGTTTATATACATATATCATATATTTATGTATAATATACTTGTTTATATATATATATATATATATATATATTGGTAAATAATATATATATATATATATTATGCATAATGTATATGTGATATATGTATAAGATATATATGATACTATATGTATATGTATATGTATAATATATGTATAATGTATGTATATTATGTATATAAAAAAACATATTTTTAAAAAATGACATGTCATTCCCAAACTTTGATGAAGGTTACAACTCAATCCTTGGACTCTCGGGTCATTTTGGGACTTTACCGAGTATTATAAACCAAACCAGAAAAACTTTGGGCAATTTGTGCAATTTTTAAAATATTTTTTTTAAAATCAGCTCGAATTTGTTTTAAAAGTTACATTTTGTTACCTGAACCTTTCTGGACATCTTATCACTTTTCAAAATGTTACAAATAAATCAAGAATGATTTTCGGTTATGTTTGGAACTTTACCAAGTATTACAAATCAGTCCAGTATAGTTTATGGTCAATTCTTTGATTTTTTTAAAATAATTTTTAGTTCAGTTAGAATTTTTTTTAACAATTACATTTTTTATTCCTAAATTTTTATGGACATTCCATGACTTCTCAAAGTGTTACAAATAAGTCTAGAATAATATTCGGGTTATTTTAGAACTTTTACAAGTGTTACGAATAAGTCCAGAATAATTTCTGCAATTTTTGAAATATTTTTCCATTTCAGCTTAAATTTTAATAAATTGCATTTTGGTCCCTAGATTGTTTTTGGACATCCTATAACTTCTCAAAATGTGACAAAATTAGTCCAACCAACTTAATATCTTCAAAATCATCTGTGCATGTTTTGACATGTTTAAAATGGCCCCAAAGTTAAGCCACCATTTTCTCGAGCATGATTAACTTTATTATCTCTTGTTTATTTATTGAAAATTAACTCGTAAATAAAAATGTTTGTATATGGTTTAGTTAGTTTTTTTAAAAAGCGCATGTAATCTTTTTGGCCAAGCATGATCAAAACGGGCAATTCAGGTACATCAGTAAAAATAATTTCAAAAGCAAACTAAAGTACCGAAAAGGGAGGATTATGGGTTCGCGAGCCCTTAAGACGTAATCAAACCCCCGAACTTGATTCTCTGGACGTAGACCTAATACCATGTACCCTAGGCAATTTTAGGATTCTGATTAGCCTTTAATTAATCGGCAGCGACTCGTTCATTTTTCGGTCCGGTTGATGACCCCGCTCGATCGTATCCGTCGCTCGCCAAGACTGGCAATTTTTGAGCGAAACAAACAGATAAAAATATTTTTCAAAAAGGGTCGGGGAAAGTCAGATCCGATGTCCGACAAGGGGCACGTGGAATTCGAATTTTTACTTCCTTTGGCCCCGCGGGACGAGGATCTCCATGAGGAGCAGGGGCTTGTCTGTGGGCCTATCCTATGATAGTTTCCAAGAGGGATAGCATATCCACGATTACCTGAATGATTTCCCCATCCACTTGAACGGTTGGTCGAACTGGAATCTCAGTGGTGTTCAGAATATGGGGCGGTCTTGAACTGTCGACATGCTCCTGTCTCGGTCTCGTGGGGACGGCGTCTGGGATTGCCTGACTAGCAAGTTCTTGCTGGAGTGGCAAAGCGACGACAGATTCCGAGCTATCGGATGAGTGCTCGTTAACCTATTTCTGACAATTGCGGTTAGAGCGAGTTTGCATGACTATTTTTTCTCATGTTACCACAGGCGGCCCCAAATGTTGGGTTTGAATTTCCCGAATGCTGACTTGGTAGTGTTTTAGATGCCAATTGAATGATGATCGCACGCCTTCGTCGGAGCTCCGATGAACCTGCAAGAAGGGGAACGCAACAAAGGGGGTGCCTCTGGGTCCCACTCCGATGGTTAAATGAGTATATTGTGTGTATGAAATCAAAAACGTAACGAACGTATATAAAACAAGAGTATTTATAGGGATGGAAGACCAAACCGTTATAGGCAGCTGAATATCATTGTGAATATTGTGCTGGTAAAAATAAGGATAGTAGATATTACGGTTTTTACGTAATATTGTAGTTACCTTATTTAATCTTTATTGAATATATGCTTGATACCTTTTTTTTTCCAACAGAATTAAACCTTTCATTCACCATCATCAAACTCCATGTTTACATTGTCCAGCATACAAATCGAAAATAACGGAGGTGGATGTATAATCGTCCAGTTTGTCGGACACATCCCCTGTTTGGTTCTCCGAGCGACCCAGTTAGCACACCTGTTCGCTCTCTGTCTCACATACCTCCAAGTTACCTGCGGGATTCCTTTCGCCAGTTCTATGATGTCAGCCACAATGTGTTGGGTTGTCCATGCACACTCTTCCTCCGGGTGTGTGATGCTTCGCACCAGTGTTTGTGCATCTGACTCAAATATCACCTTGGTCCACTTACATTGTAATGCCAGTTCCACTGCCTGGAGGAGTGCAGCTGCCTCTGTCGCCTCTGCATCCGTTCCTCGTCCCTGCGTGTTCCTCCCCGCCACAATCTGCCCTCTCCAGTTCCTGGCTACTACCCCAGTTCCCGCTTTCTTTGTTGCAAGGTCCCAAGCCCCATCACTGTTAACTTTGATCACTCCTTGCTCGGGTCTCCTCCATCTTGCCTCCTGATCCGTTCTCTGTCCCTGCGGTCTGTGCTGTGGCTGCTCTGTCGCGATTGTCCTCCAGCAGTCTTCGGCCAGGGTCAGTGCTGCGTGGATTGTCTTCTCCGTCCTTGGATCATCGCTTTCATGAACCGCCCTACACCTTTCTTTCCAAATGCTCCATGTTACCACTTCCGCCAATAAGCGCCTCTTACCTCTATGGTCCTCAATCGCTTCTATCCATCTTTTACGATCAGCTTCATCCTCCAGGTTCCAGCGCATCTTCATGGTTCCCTCCCATACGTTTCGGGCCCATCCGCACTCCATCAGTGCATGGACTTCATCTTCGGTTTCCATGCAGAATGGGCACCTGTTTGTCACCTGAACTCCCCGTCTCACCAGCACCGTATGGACAGGAATCGCCCTGTGACCTGCTTGCCAAAAAAATGCTTTTACCTTAGGTATGGCTTTGCTCGCCCAGATCCCCTTCCACATTAGCTCGGTCTGGCTGTGCTCTGCTTGGTCTGGGTCCCTGGTCTCTTGCCTTTCCTCTTCCCTGAGTGTATTGTATACCCATCTCGGCCTAACTTCACCCCCTCGACCCGTTGGCCACACCTACCTATCCGCCACAGGTTCCCTCCTGATGTATATCGCCTGAATTATCCCCTTCTCCATTTCCGAGATCTCACCTTGGATCGAATCCAGGTTCCATATCCTCGGTTGCCCTGTAATGATCTGGCTTACCCTGATATCTCTAGGCTCCTCTTCTTGATCACTCTGCCTTAGTCTGTAATCCGGGCACCCTGGGACCCATCTATCTTGGAATACCCGAATCGATCTGCCATCCCCAACTTGCCAAATCCCGTGCCTTTGCATTACCTCTTGCCCCTGGAGGATGCTGTTCCATGCCCAAGAAGGGAGGGCCCCAATCTTTGCCTCCCGTAGCTCCGAGTTTGGATAATATAGGCCTTTCATCACTCTTGCCCAAAGCGCCCTCGGGTTATTTTGAAGGCGTGAAGCTGTCTTGGTCAACATCGCGGTATTGAAATCCCAGAGATCCCGGAATCCCAGTCCGCCCATTTCCTTCGGTCTCGTTAACTTCCTCCAGCTGACCCAATGCATGCTTCTCCTCTCGTTTTTACCATTCCACCAGAAGCGGGCTGTCATCTTCGCTATGTCCTCACACCATGTCTTGGGAAGCTTAAACAGTGTCATCAAGTATGTCGGTATGGCCGTGACAACAGCTTTTATAAGGATCTCCTTGCCCGCCCTGTTGAGGAAGACCGATTTCCATCCGTGAAGCTTGTTCAGTACCCGATCCTTAATGAAGTTGAGTGCTGCCTTTTTGGACCTGCCCCAGTTTGTGGGGATGCCCAAATAGTTCCCCACGTCCGCAACGTCTTTAATTCCCATAACCGATCGGACTTTCTCTTTGGTCGGGTTCCGTACCTTTGCTCCAAACTGTATGCATGACTTGCCTAGATTCACACTCTGTCCTGATGCCCGCCCATACTTTTCCAGTATATGTTTGAGCTCTGTGGCGTCCCGTTCTGTTGCTCGTATGAAAAAGATTGAATCATCTGCAAAGAGCAGATGATGGATCTCTGGGCATGTTCGCTTCATCCTTATCCCTGTTATCCTTCTCTCCTCCACTGCCTGGCATATCTGTCTAGACAATACGTCAGCTATTAAAATAAAGAGATAAGGCGACAATGGATCACCTTGCCTCAACCCTCTTGTCGGCCTGAAACGTATCGTCTTTTCTCCGTTGATAACCACGCTGTACTGAACCTTAGTCATGCATTCCTCCATCCACCTACACCATACTGTTGAGAATCCTAGCTTCCTCAGTGTTTCTAGTACAAATTTCCATTCGACTCGGTCGTACGCTTTATTCATGTCCAGTTTCACCGCACACTCCTCTCTGTCTGCCCTCGTGTTTGTTCTCATGTGGTGGAACACTTCATGTGCTATAAGGATGTTATCGTGGATGAACCTGCCAGACACGAAAGCGCTTTGGAACGGGGTTATGATATCAGGCAGAACACTCTTTAATCTATTAGCTAACACTTTGGAGATTATCTTATAGCTGAAATTACATAGGCTAATAGGTCTAAATTGCGTAGGATTTATAGGATGAGGAACTTTAGGTATTAGCACGATGTCAGTATAGCAAAAACTAGGATTTAAGAGATTAGTTTCAAGGAAAGAATGTACCGCATGGAAGACATCATCACCTATCACGTCCTAGAAGCGATGATAGAAAAGTCCAGGATAGCCGTCTGGTCCCGGGGCCTTATCTCCCCCTAACTGGAACACTGCTTTCTTCACTTCCTCTTTGGTAACTTTCCTTGTTAACATACCGTTCATTCGTTCATTTATTACTCGCGGCACACTCGACATCTGTTCTTCTAAATCACGACATCCCTCTGTTTGGAATATCTTTTTGAAGTATCTTGTGCATTCCTCCCTAATTTGGCTTTCATTCTCTGTCCAGCTTCCATCTTCCTTTTGAATCCTCTTGATTTGGTTCCCTCTCCGCCTCTGTATGGTTGCTTGGTGGAAGAAACGAGTGTTCATGTCCCCAGCTTTCAGCCATTGAATTCGGGACTTCACCCTCCAATATTCCTCTTCACCCTTCCATGCCTCTTCAAGTTGGGTCTTGATCCGTTTTTCTGCCTGGTATGTTCCCTCTGTCTGTGGTCTGCACTGGACTCGGTGCAACTGTTCTTGTAACTCGGCTATCTTCTTTTTGTAGTTCACTGCGTTCTCTCGTGCCCATCCAGCTACATAATGCTTGATACCTTACTGTTGATTTTTTTTTGGGTCGATAAAAAGGAATGGGTTAGTAGTGGCGACCATTGGCCCATCCCGCTACATAAAGTCAGGATTTTCCTATTAACATCTGTTAGTTCTATCGTCCTCTACCTCATCTGAGAACAATCAGCGCTTTGCACTGACCCCGTCAACGTAGCCCCACCGACAGCATAGAGTTGAGAGGACAAATTTTCACTTTTTTTCAAACCTGACCTAACATTTCTACAATTTAAAGGGAAACTGAAAAAATGGGAAAACATTTTGTGGTATTTTACCCATTAATATATATATATATATATATATATATTTGCAAAAGATCTATGTTTATATTATAATATTAAAAGGATATATATAAATAATATTCTCACACCAAAATTCGCACTAGTGACTAACATATACATTAGTAATGATTAAAGAATGACCGGCCAAGTGGTTAAAGTGGATTTTTGATTCCGCAACCCTAATCCTACTTAATCATCACATTATAGGGTTTCAAAGTAAAGAATGCTTTTTATCTCGTACTTATCCAGAAATATATTGTTTTTCTTCGACTGTCAGTTGAGGGTTTCATTCAGACAAAAAATTTAGTATATTTATTCCACATTTCAAATAATCATTATTAATACCGTAATCAATTCGTAAAAAGTAATATGCTAAGTATAAATATTTTTCATTTACCGTGCTCGAATCAAAGATTTTTTTTGTTAAAGGATGAAACAGTGAGCCCTACACCATATTATCCAAAAATACTTTGAAATTACAATATTGAATCTTTACCTAACTGCTACCAAACTTTAATAATTGTGCACTTCTCTTTTAATTAAAATTTTATTAGATACAATCAACATAAAGTTACTTGAGTTGATTAAATCAGTATTAGCAATTGAGTTTGCAATTTTCTAATTAAATTTTATAGAAATTTATAATTTGATTATGATAATATATAATAGGCATATTATGCATCTCTCACACTGTTTGGGACCCACCGAGTAATTTCTCATCCACCAATCTTAGATTGAACAGAATCTCGGAGCACATCAAGGAGAGAATATGATATTGCTAATAGGAATATAGTGGTAGCACCCGGAACCTTCCAAGTTGTAGGCACATCCGTAGTCATAGGTGGAATTAGTGTATATAAGTTTTATTAGAATCGGATCGGCCCTCGAACCGGTTCTCAGTTCGGCCGTTCAGATCTGACCGGCCCGATCGGTTCACCATGCAGATATAACAATATATATTTATATAAAAATACAAACTTGAGGGTTGGGGAAATGGAAGTCTCCATAACATGGCCCAAAACGGGTAATGATATCCGCAGTCGATTCAACTCCTTGTCTATCAGCGTCGTCGTCATCATTACATTAGATGATGATAATGTCTTCACCTTGAGAGGATATAACATGATTTTCTTTTTCAAAATTATCACATTAGTATCCTTTGGTCGTAATGAGTCTAAATTACACAGTTTCTGCTTGAATGACTTGTAAATCTCCATTCGCTTTTCTTTACACATCAAAAAATAATCTATACTGCGACATGATTATTAATTGGACAATTTCCATTAGTGAGCTTCAAGTAAATTCATGATTAATCTGAGCAAAATTTTAACCGCAAGCTTCAATAATAATTTTATTGAGTTGGAGTATGATTATACTATAAAATTGATTTGCGATTTGCGAAATATAATAATTATTTTAGTTTATAAATTAATATATTTTTTTAAAATAACTATAAATATATATTTATAACCTGATTAATTACACTTTATTAAAGTACCTTTAATTAATATTAATTCAATTACACAACACAATACAAAATTAAATTTTATTTATGACAAAATTTTAAACCTATTTTTATTTTTATAATATTATACAATATAACAATTATTTATATTTTATAAAAATATTTGAAAATAAATGAGTATATAATAAAAACAAATGTAACCAATTATGAATATGATGCTAATTAATAATTTTAAAATTCATTTTATGACGTCTATTGTTTTCATCTATTTTTAAATAAATACTAACTATTAGAATATATATATATATATATATATATATGTGCATATTAATTATAGTATTTATAAATTATTTTAAATTTTGTAATATATGTTGATTCTAATAGAATATAACAATGATATTTTATAAAAATAGTTCTAAGAAAAGTATGAAGAAATTATATTAAAATTATTATTATTTTTTCATACCCTAAATTTTATGTCATAATTATAAATATCTAAATAAAATTAACATGTGATTATTATTTTCATAAAATTGATATATAATATACATAATAATCATTTATTTCATCTTAAATTATCTTGTAATAAAAATATTTAATTTATATATCTTTTTGCTTTTCATAAAATATAAAATTTAGTAAATAAAATAAACTTATGAAAAATCATAAATGCACATAGAAAATAAGAAGATGTTAATGAAATATTGTAACTTATTGGGAGAATGAATGAGAGAGTTTGAAAGATTTTAAACTATGTTACATGTAATGCCACATAAGAGTGAAAAATATATGTTTGACATGGACCAATTAGAAGTTATGAAATTGACATTAGGAATGAATAAATGTCTTAAAAAGGAGTTTTTTCAAAAACTGTTTACTTTTGAAAAAATATTTGAAAAAGTGTATATCGAAAAAAAAAATTTTAGGAAATTATGTATACGCGTGACGCGCCTACTGCAATAGGTGCACGCTAGGGGTGCGCCTATTGTCCAAACTTTTTTTTTTCGCAAAAACACCAGTCTATCAGAAACCACGTTGATTTTAAGTCTGCTTATGGTTTTCCTCCTAAATAGAAATTGAGAGATAGTCTCACGCGTTGCTTTATCTCAGTATTCACAGGTTTTCCTCCAAATTTTCCAACTTGTTCTGAACAATTCACAAGATTCTGAATCTTCCGAATATCTTGTAAAGCTTCTCCAATGACTATAGCTTTTTATCTGAGTTCAAGCCTGCTTATGGTTTTCCTCCTAAATAGAAATTGAGAGATACTCTCTCCAGTAAAGAAGAAAGGAAGTTCTAAGAAGAAATGGGTTTCCTCCTGAAAATGTCAAACTGGCTAGTGTATTTGAAGAAAAGTCTCATTCAGAAACTTGTGAATAAACAACTTTGTTTCAGTGTTTTACCTCGCGGATGTTGTTCAGAACAAGTTGGAAAATTTAGGGCAGGAACCTAAAATAACCCTAAAAGAGTTATTTTGCAGCAGTAATTCCTGAAAATGTCAAACTAGCTAGTGTATTTGAAGAAAAGTCTCATTCAGAAACTTGTGAATAAACAACTTTGTTTCAATGTTTGACCTCGCGGATGTTGTTCAGAACAAGTTGGAAAATTTAGGACAGGAACCTAAAGTATTTAACTTCTTATAACTTCCTTTCTTCTTTATTGGAGAGACTATCTCTCAATTTCTATGTAGGAGGAAAACCATAAGCAGGCTCAAAATCATATGTTTTTCAAAAAGTAAGCATATAGTAGGAAAAAAAAGCATACATGGAGGAATTTGGTGCGACTAGCGTAGAGGAATTTGGACCTGTGAATACTGGGATAAAGCAACGCGTGAGACTATCTCTCAATTTCTATTTAGGAGGAAAACCAGTGAATTTGACTCATCTCCGCGATTGATCTTCTGTCATCTTGATCATCTCCGTGGTTTGTTAACAAATTGATCTTCTGTCCTCTTGATCCAAGACCCTTTTGTTAACAAATTGATCTTCTGTCCTCTTGATCCAAGACCCTTTTGTTAACAAATTGATATTCTGTCATCTTGATCCAAGACCCTTTTGTTAACAAATTTATCTTTTGTCCTCTTGATCCAAGACCCTTCCTAACCATTGGAAGGGGATCAGCTTTCTTCTGTCCTCACCGTACGACTAACCAATACAATTCAAATTCATGTACGCAATGATCTCCTAAGCAGACTTAAAATCAACGTGGTTTCTGATAGACAGGTGTTTTTGCGGAAAAAAAAAAGTTTGGGCAAAAGGCGCATCCCTAGGACGCGCCTATACATACTTTCCTAAAAAAAAAATTTCGATATACAGTTTTTCAAATATTTTTTCGAAAGTAAACAGTTTTCGAAAAAAATCCTTAAAAAGCTTATTTGCCACACTTCTACCTAACTTAGCTAAATTAATATATAGAGAGAGAGAGATTTGGTTGCGTGGGATTGTTCCATCGTATCGATACAGTAGATCGTGTATACCACTGCACTATGGAATCCAAAATAAATGGACAATTTAAACATAATTTGAATTAGGTTGATAATGAGTCAGGAAACACATAATAAATCAGCAATTGTAACATAATTAGTTCAAGTAGTAGTAACTTACGAAATATTTTCTGACTTGATAAAGTTTTCCCACATTTGTGAAAGGGTTAATTACCAAAAAGCAAACCCAACTTTGGACCAAAACCAAAAAACAAACCGAACTTTTTTTTTTCCAAAAGCCAAACCGAAGATTACGAAATGAGCAATTAGGAAACCCGACCCAAACAGCCGTTAATTGTCGACGGAAATGTTAACAGGTTAGATTCGAAATTAAAAAAGACGGTTCTGCCCTTACAACTGACTTGTTCATTTTCCCTCTTCAACCTATTGAACCTTCCCAACGAAGGTGTGCCCGACTCCGACGAATGTTTGCCCGACTCCGGCGAATGTTTGCCCGACTCCTGCGAAGGTCGAAGTCTCCCTCGAAGGTCTGCTCGTTGCTGTGGTTCGAAGCGAAGCGATTCCGAGCTTTCCAAGTTGGCCAATTACATGAAATCGGTATGAATTGCTGCAATTCGGGGTGAATTGCTGCAATTCGGGGTGAATTGCTGCAGTTCGGGGTTCCAATTTTTCGAGGAAACAATAAAATCGGTATGAATTGTCGATTTGGGGGAGAAGAGGGAACCCTAATTTGAAGAACAACTTCAAATCTTCAATCTTAAGGGCATAATCGTCATATCCAATTTCGACTTCAAAACTGTTACAATTTCCGTCGAAATTAACGTCTGTTTGGTTCGGGTTTCCTAATTGCTCATTTCATAATCTTCGGTTTGGCTTTTGGAAAAAAAAAAAGTTCGGTTTGTTTTTTGATTTTGGTCCAAAGTTGGGTTTGTTTTTTGGTAATTAACCCTTTGTGAAATTGAGGTTTCCACTGATGATTGAGAGAGCAGAGCGTGAAGTGTTAGGGTCTCAAAGAAATAGTATTGTCCGACCACGAACACACACATGATTAATTACAATGACTTTCAAAACTACGTCCTTCATTGTATCCGTCTGACTAATTACGTACGTAATTGTAGTGCAGAACGCGCCCCCCCATCACGCAAAGTGGCTGCCTGTTTCCACTACTAAAAAAAGCACAACAGATGAGGATAATGGGGTTACAACACTCTCCTCTTCCATCACAGACGGAATCCATAAATATCTTCTTTCCACTATAAATAGACATAACATCAACATTCATACTCACTAGATTCAATATGTTTCGTCCCACTTTTATCATCTTTATCTTCTTTTCAATAGTATTATCTGGTTTAGTTTATGGTAGACATATTAAAGATCAGAACGAATCCACAACCTCTTCTAGATCGGAATCTGCAAAGGGGAAGGCTACTAGCGCAAGTGGCTCAGCCCACGGACCGGGGTGGGAGTATAACTGGGGCTGGAGCTCTACCCCAGGAACTGGATCGGGCTATGGAGCAGGGACAGGTCGGTCTCCTACGGGGGTCGGTTGGGGTGTAGGATATGGCTCTGGCTCTGGCTCTGGCTCTGGTTCAGGTTCAGGTTATGGGTATGGTAGTGGGGGTGGGGGTGCCCATGGCGGGGGTTATGGCCATGGATCTGGTTCTGGCGGACGTGGGGGTGGTAGGGGGGGACATAATTAGAGCTTTCAAGAAGACCCCTTTTAATATGTGTATGCATTTCACTTCAATATGTAGCTGCCAAAGGCCAACTAGCTAGCTAGTTCGTAGCTCTTTATGTATCAAAATTAATTTGTACTGTGTGTTAACTTACAGACATCTTTGTTTTACCTTACAGACATCGGTCCCGCACATTATGAAGTAATTATTTGTTTTATAAATATATATATATATATATAACCGAAAGAAGAATGTAAATATATACTCAACTCGTTCAACTCGAGGTACACAAGACCAAACTTATTGCTTTCTAATCTAAATTGAATCCATACAGTAACTTGTCATGGTAGTGTAGCTTTGTTTTGTTAACCATAGCACCTGATGGGGTCATTGCACCCTTTTGCTGCTGACTGACCGAAACCAAACCTGCCACCTTTCGCAAGATACTGCTGATGATACTGCTCAGCTCTGTAGAATTTCTTTGCTGGCACAATCTCCGTCACAATCTTGCGATTCAGTAGCTTCTCTTGTTGTTCCTTGGACTCCAACGCCACCTTCTCCTGCTCAGGCGTGTAGATATATATGCCTGATCTATACTGTGTTCCAACATCATTCCCCTGCATTGTCTTCCTTCTAAATTAAATGTGGACACTATACTACACTGCCCAGCCTACTGCTAATAATGACCAATAATACTGAGATACAAGAAAACATATAGTAGGAACACTACATTATTACTAGCTAAACCCGACAGCAATGTCGACACTGGCAAAGAGGAGCTTCTTCTATCATTATGACCTGTAAGCAGTTTCTAACATAATGTGCAGACCAGGCATGGAGTAACATTTATCTAAAGCCACATTGAATATTTGTGGGTATAGAGAGTAGTTCCTATCCAATGAGAAACCAAGCACTCCAGTTCCAATGACATGATGCTCCACCCACAGAATCAACCATCAGTAGGTTCGTAGGAAAAAAAAGAGGTCTTTGCAAGAAAAAGCGAATGGTTGTTTTTACATAGTGTCAGGGGGGTATTGTGTTGTGCATAGCAGAACACCAGTTTAGCATTGCTGTTAGTGAATTATTACATCAGTAACGAAGGGAAAAGAAAAGCGTTGTCATCCCATAGTGACAAACAAAACTATAACATTCTTCCTTCCCAACAAGAAAGTTTCCATGGTTAATTATTATAATCCTCGAGCACTGGAGCAGAAAATTCAAGACCAACAAAATAACATTAAGCACCTGATTTGGTGAAGAATTGGGGAACTATTTTATGTGAGATGATTGTGTTAAAACATCGCTCCTACATGGATTCATGTTGTTCAGCATCATATACTGGTTCTTGTGCCATATCCATCCCAAAAAACTCTACATTGATTAGCTTTGAGTGAATGCTCCATCCCAAAAAACTCTATAAAGATGATTTAACAAACACAAAAGTAAAAAATAAGGGAAATATAAGTTCAAAGGGTTGATCGAAAATAAGTACATATTTTTTAAGAATAAGATGGTGATTATGCATGCAGACAAACTTAAACGTCAAAAACTATAGAATCAGCTGAATAATCAAATAAGATCAGCATTAGCCAGAAGGATACAGCTGCAATTGGATTGGAACGCAGTAAGTAATTGATCGTGAGCTCAATTGCTTGAATTCAAAGCAACAATCATGAGCACATAAGGCCAAGAAAATAATTAACCTGGCGATTGGGGGTGGTTGGATCGTGCCGAGCCCAGAACGTATCGAGAAGCGTCTCGAAGCTGCATGCCTTGGGGTCGTACTGAACCCGGACAACCTCATTGTGGTTCGTCGTTCCGCTGCAGACGTCATCGTAGGTTGGGTTTTGAAGGAAGCCCTGGGAGTAGCCGACTTCCGTCTTAGTGACTCCGGGAACTCTCTGGAAGGCGAGCTCAACGCCCCAGAAGCAGCCAGCGCCGAACTGGACGAATTGCTGTCCTGGAGCCGGGAGATCTTCGTCGGGCCCCTGAGCGATGGAGGAATCCATGGAAGAGGGGTCTTGCGACCTTGTGCCAAAACCGAGTTTGTTGAATATGTTCATGGGAGGCTTGTAGGTGGAGATTGTCCTGGCGGTGGTGAAGGATGTAGGGGAGGAGGATCTGGAGAAGAAGCGACGCGGCAGAGAAGAGAGAAAAGGCGTTGAGAGAGAAAGGGAGGGGATGAAGAGAAGAGATGGAGATGAAGATCCAGCTGTAGCGGCGACTATGGAGTTGAGCATCTTCTTTCTTTCAAGTTTGTACGTGGCCGTGGGGAAGACAGAAGTAAATGAACACGAACGGAAATTGGTGCTGCATCTTTTCTGAATTTTATTTAAATGAATCAAATTTGTGCGTTGAATTTTGTCCACACTTGTTTCATCCCTGACCACATTTGTTGATTTGTAACAAGTAAATATATATATATATTAAATCCACTCGTGTTAAAAATGGAAAGTCATTTGAAAATAAGTTCTGTTGGATAATCCCAAACTCATTTGACCGGATGATCTATATATCTATATTAATTTAGTTATATCTATAATCCCTAAGTATTTTATTTTTGTAGATTATTTTTCAATATTTTATAATTTTATAACTTGTTTTAGCTAAATACATTTTTATTAATTAAAAGACAGTATATATAAGTATTTTATTCTCATTAATATGTGAGTATAAAAATTTTAAACTATGTATTATTATAATAAAAATAATTGATAAATATTTTATAGATAAATACCTATAAATATCTATCTTTATAACTACCCCATAAATCATTACATTAACTATAAAATTATAGTAAACGTTTTTTTAAAAATTGTTTGTATGTTAACTTTTAAAATATTTTAAATATGTTTTACACAATATCCCTGCAATATGAATAATAACTTCAAATAAAAAACAAATATCAAATTAACAATTACCGCGCAAAGCGCGGATCAAACATCTAGTAAGTAATAAGTTCGAATGAGCTTTCAGAATTGGAAAGTAATATCTTTTTAGACGGACCATTTCTAAAAAAAAGTCACTACTTTTTATTTTATTTTATAGAAGGAGTGGTTGAGCTTGTATTTTTTTAAGTCCAAGAGTAATTTGCTTATTTAACAATTAAAGACATTAGAGGTCTATTTTCATTTAGATATCTACTATCATATTTATGACTTCTTGGGCATCTGACTTCACATGAATCGTTTCGATTCCAATTTTCATTTAGATATCTACTATCATGTTTATGACTTCTTGGGCATATAATTTTACATGAATCGTTTTGTTTCCCATATTTGGTTTTTGTTAATAGTACTTCTCTAATTCCCCAAAACTTTGTCATGTAATAAATAGTTCAGGGATGTAATTGAACTATTAGAGAAGTTGGGGGTTGAATTTGTAAATAGAATAAGTCAATTAGGTAAGTCGTTGTAACAGAATTGCAGAGCTTCCTGGGAGTAGTCTGCTGATGAAAGGTATGTTTAATACAATCAAGATTTCATTCTCTTCCTCTTCTTCTTCTTCTGTATATTCTTCATTCAATCAAGGTAATTCTTACCTTGACATTGGTATCAGAGCAGCTGATTCCTTCGGAAGCTGTTGGGCGGAATGGCAACTTCAACCAGAAGCCAAGATTCCAACAAGATGGAGCAAACACTAAGAGAACATGAGAAAATCATGCAGCAGATGGGAGAACAACTAAAGGCAATCAATGTGAAGCATTCACAATCCTTCCATGACCTTCAAACGCTGGTGCAAGGTCTGGCGGTGCAGCAAGATCACTTTTTCCATGGAGCGCCAAGAACAGCGGGAGGAGAATCACCACCTGTGGAATCACACTCAAGAGGCTCGGCAACTTCCAACATAACCATAAGGATGGGAATGGTAGAATTCCCTAAATTCGGTGGGGAAGATTTACAGGGATGGCTCTATAGGTGTGACCATTTCTTTTCCATAGATGAGACTCCGGAGGCGGACAAGCTGAGCTACGCAATTGTGATTTTGGAGGGAGATGCCTTACTGTGGCATCAATCATATATGAGGATACGAAGATTATCTGTGGTTGATCTTTCTTGGCAAGAATATGTACGAGCTATTACTGCTCGGTTTTCAGATGCATTGCTGGAGGATGCCATGGAGGAGCTCACTTCCTTGGTACAGACCGATTCACTGAAGGAGTATTGCAGAAGGCTTGATGCTCTGCTTAACAAAGTCAATATCTGCGAAGAGTATGCTGTTAGCATTTTCCTAAGGGGGTTAAAGGCTGAGCTAAGGTGTCCTGTAAAGATGTTTCGACCCAAATCTTTTCATGATGCTTATTCGTTATCAAGACTTCAAGAAATCACAAACTCTGCTCTGGCTTCTGTTCCCAAATAGAATTTCAGATATCCCTTAACTTACACTCGCATTCCAACCCCTACGAGTTCAGCAAGTCTACCTCTATTACCAACACCGGCTACAATCAGTACGGGCCAGAATAAAGGAGTTTCAGCACCACCAAGAAGCAGACCTACCAAGACACTCAATAGCAAGAAGATTGATGCGAAGAGGGCCAAGGGAGAGTGTTTCTGGTGTCCAAAAAAGTTCGTACTAGGCCACAAATGCAATACACGCCAACTATTCCTCATTGAGGTTGGCGATGATGAAGAAAACGTTGCAGCACTGGAGGAAGAGGTAATACCAGAAGAACCTCAAATCTCCATACATGCATTGACAGGAGTGCATTCTTTTTCCACCATGATGGTGATGGGTTCAGTGGGAAGCAGACAACTCCATATTCTGATTGATTATACACACAACTTCATCAATCAGACCACAACAATTTGTCTCCATTGCCCACAAAAGGAGGTTAAACCGCTGTCTGTAAGTGTGGCGAACGAGTCTCATATTTCTTGCACAGCAGTTTGCCCGGAGTTTCAATGGATGATGCAAGGCCTTTGGTTCACAACAGACGTATTTGTACTACCCCTCGACAATTACGATATGGTCTTGGGTATACAATGGCTGTCATTATTAGATGACATAGTCTGGAATTTCAAGAAGCTGACAATGAAATTTGCAATAAGTGGTACAGTGTGTGAATTGCAAGGCATTGGGTCGAACGGATTGTCCCTATGTTCTGCAGAAAAAATGCAGAATCTATTGGGTAACTCTGATCGGTTGGCGGCAATTCACCTATGCAACATTCAAATGGTGGAGGCCAATGAGGAAGATACTGGTTTCTTGGCACCAAGGGTACAAGCTTCTACCTTATCGGAGGCGGTAAAGAAGCTGTTAGGGAAATTTGCAGATGTATTCAAAATACCGGAGTCATTTCCACCGGAGAGGAACTATGATCATCGTATTATTTTGAAGGAAGGGGCTCAACCAATCAATCAACATCCTTACCGTTATCCCTCAGCCTAAAAGGACATCATTGAGAAGATGACGCAGGAATTATTGGATTCGGGTGTGATAAGGAGCAGCACCAGTCCTTTCGCATTGCCAATTGTCTTGGTCAAGAAAAAAAAATGGATCTTGGAGTATGTTCATAGATTACCGGAAGCTTAACGAGGCTACGGTGAAGTACAGATTTCCCATACCTTTGATAGAGGAATTACTAGATGAGTTGTGAGGGGCCACTATTTTTTCCAAGTTGGATCTAAGGTATGGTTATCATCAGATCAGGATGTTTCCAGCTGATATACAGAAGACAGCTTTTAGGACGCATCAAGGTCATTTCGAGTTCCTGGTGATGCCATTTGGGTTATCAAATGCTCCGACAACATCCAAGCTCTAATGAATTCCACATTTCAGCCACTCCTACGTCAATGCGTTCTGGTATTCTTTGACGATATCCTAATCTACAATAGGGATGAAGTCTCTCATGTACAAGACTTGGCCAAAGTCCTTACGATTTTGAGGCAGCATCAACTTTTTGCAAAGCAGTCCAAGTGTATCTTTGGAGGATCTAAGGTGGAATATTTGGGTCATGTAATCTCGGGTTCTAGGGTAGCTACTGATCCATCGAAGGTGGAAGCAGTTCGATGCTGGCCAAGACCGCTCACAGTGAAGCAGTTAAGGGGATTCTTGGGCTTAACTGGTTATTACCGAAGATTCATCAAAGGTTACGGTATGATGGCTCGACCCTTGACTGATCTATTATGTAAAGATGGGTTTAATTGGAATGAGGCTGTAGTACAAGCCTTTGAGAAATTGAAGGCAACCTTAATTTCAGCACCAATATTGAGGTTGCCAGATTTTTCTAAGGAATTTATCATAGAAACTGATGCCTCTTCAACGGGAATTGGCACAGTATTGATGCAAGAGATGCACCAAATTGCTTTTATCATCAAGGTTTTATCTCCTAGAAGGCAAGCATTGTCGGTATACGAGAAGGATCTACTGGCCATAATCTTTGCGGTCAAGCATTGGCACTATTATTTGATTACAAGGAACTTTACAATCAGGACAGACCAGAAAAGTCCGAAACATCTGATTGAGCAGAAGATATCCACGCCCTTGCAACATGTATGGTTGGCAAAGCTAATGGGTTATGACTATGAGATTATCTACAAAAAGGGTTGTGAAAATTCAGTGGCGGATGCTCTATCTAGAGTGTCGGGGGCAGAGGTTTTTCATTTATCAGTTTCCTCTTTTCAACCCCTGTTATTGAATCGTATTAAGGATGCTTATGCTATTGACATTGATCTTCAACAATTGATTAGTAGGCTGGGATCAACTCACAAACCTGCAGCTCTGAGTCAATTTGTATATGATGGGAGTTTGTTGCTACGGAAAGTGAAAGTGGTGGTGAGTAACGATATGGATATCAGGATGGAGATTCTCACCATATGTCATCAATCAGCAATGGGTGGTCATTCAGGAGTTCATGCCACTTATCAAAGAGTTAGAAGCCTATTCTCTATTGGAAAGGTATGTCTAAAGCTGTTAGGGAATTTATTCGGACTTGTGCTGTTTGTCAAAGAAACAAGTCAGAATTATAGCCTCACCAGGATTATTAAGTCCTTTACCAGTTCCTAAAGGAGTAATTTCAGATATTTCCATGGATTTTATAGTTGGATTACCTAAATCCCAAGGAAAGGATGTTGTTTTTGTGGTGGTAGATCGCCTAACCAAATATGGGCATTTTATGGCACTGGCTCACCCTTATTCAGTTGTTCAGGTGGCAGAAGTTTTTTTGGATTCTGTGTATAAACTTCATGGGTGTCCAACTACTATTGTATATGATAGGGATTCAGTTTTCCTTAATAATTTTTGGCAAGCTCTTTTCAAGCTGCTAGGGGTGAAATTGGCTATGTTTACAACTTATCACCCACAATCAGATGGCCAAACAGAAGCAGTGAATAAATGTTTAGAAGGTTACCTGAGGTGTATGACGGCTGACAGACCTGCTACTTGGATGAAGTGGTTGCCACTAGCTGAATGGTTATATAACACCTGCCATCATACTTCCATCGGTATGTCCCCTTTTCAGGCGTTGTATGGATTCCCTCCTCCGTTGCACATTCCCTACATTCTGGGAGACTCCAAAATAGCTGTTATGGATGAACTTCTTGGCTCGAGGGAGGACACTCTTAAGCTGTTAAAAGAACACTTGTTAAGGGCAAGAAATAGGATGAAACAATTTGCAGATAGAGGAAGAATAGAAAGGGTGTTTCAAGTGGGTGATTGGATTTTCTTAAAATTACACCCATTCCAGCAAAATTCGGTCAGGATTTCAGATCAATCGAAGTTGAGTCCTAAGTATTATGGTCCTTACCTGGTGTTGGAGAAGATTGGCGAGGTTGCTTATCGATTGGATCTTCCAGTGGGTTCTTTGATACATCCCACCTTCCATGTATCATTGTTGAAGAAGGCACATGGAATCACAACTACTATTCATCCTTTACCAGCTCTGGAGGAGGGTCAGCTACATCATCTTCTTCCTGATTCAATCTTGGAAAGAAAACTGGCTAAGAGGCACAATAGGGCTGCTGTCAAGGTTCTGGTGAGGTGGAAGGGTAAACTTATTTCGGAAGCAACCTGGGAGTTTCTAGATGATTTGCGGGTTCGGTTCCTTGACTTTAATACGTGAGGTCCGAGATCTTTTAGGGGGAAGTTGTGTCATGTAATAAATAGTTCATGGATGTAATTGAACTATTAGGGAAGTTGGGGGTTGGATTTGTAAATAGAATAAGTCAGTTAGGTAAGTCGTTGTAATAGAATTGCAGAGCTTCCTCTGTATATAAGGAGTAGTCTACTTATAAAGGGTATGTTGAATACAATCGAGATTTCATTCTCTTCCTCTTCTTCTGTATCTTCTTCATTCAATCAAGGTAATTCTTACCTTGACACGGTGGCGAAGGATGTAGGAGAGGAGGATCTGGAGAAGAAGTAACGCGGCAGAGAAGAGAGAAAAGGCGTTGAGAGAGAAAGGGAGGGGATGAAGAGAACAGATGGAGATGAATATCCAGCTGTAGCGGCGACTATGGAGTTGAGCATCTTCTTTCTTTCAAGTTTGTACGTGGCCGTGGGGAAGACAGAAGTAAATGAACACGAACGGAAATTGGTGCTGCATCTTTTCTGAATTTTATTTAAATGAATCATATTTGTGAGTTGAATTTTGTCAAGACTTATTTCATCCCTGACCACATTTGTTGATTTGTAACAAGCAAATATATATATATATATATATATATATATATATATATATATTAAATCCACTCGTGTTAAAAATGGAAAGTCATTTGAGAATAAGTTTGGTTGGATAATCCCAAACTCATTTGACCGGATGATCTATATATCTATATTAATTTGGTTAGATCTATAATCCCAACGTATTTTATTTTAGTAGATTATTTTTTCAATATTTTATAATTTTATAACTTGTTTTAGCTAAATACATTTTTATTAATTAAAAGACAGTATATATTAAATATGTATTTTATTCTCATTAAAATGTGAGTATAAAAATTTAAAACTATGTATTATTATAATAAAATAATTGATAAATATTTTATAGATAAATACCTATAAATATCTATCTATATAACTACCTCATAAATCATTACATTAACTATAAATTTATAGTAAACGTTTTTTTAAAAATTGTTTGTACGTTAACTATTAAAATATTTTAAATAAGTTTTACACAATAACCCTGCAATATGAATAATAACTTCAAATAAAAAAAATATCAAATTAACAATTACCGCGCAAAGTGCGGACCAAATATATAGTAAGTAATAAGTTCGAATGAGCTTTTAGAATTGGAATGTAATATCTTTTTAGACGGACCATTTCTAAAAAAATCACTACTTTTATTTTAGGGAAAAGTCTGAAAAACGTCCATGATGTTTGACCAAAATGTTTTTTCAACCGTCACGATTGTTTTAGGTACAAGATGTTTTGAAACGATTGTTTTTGGTCCCTCCTTCTACTTCCGTTCAGTTTGTACGTTAAATTGTCACGTGATTGGTCACGTGCCCAACCCTGGAAAAGTTAGACTTTGTAATTCGTTTTTTGCCCTGATGGTTATATTTAGGAGATCCCGCCAGTTTGAAGAGCTGCGTCAGAACAGAGCCTCCTCGGTGGAATCCTTAAAGAGCTGCGTCTAAAGATCCTTGAAGTGGTGCGACTGAAATTCTTCATGGCTCCTGGTAAGTGGGATTTAGTAGAAATACCGCTTTGATTGCACAAAGAATCATCTTTGTTCATGGATAGAGATTTTCTGGGGCTACGCTCAGTCAACAACGGTGGCTGTACTGCCTGTCCAAAATTCGGTATGCTCCTACTATCCATTCAATTATGGATGGTCTACGGTGAAGTTACCATTTTGACAGTGTATCTGATTCTTCAATCTTTTTTGTGTGTTCCCTCTTTCTGAATTCGAAAGATTCAAATTTTGATATTCGGATGAAATTATTTTACGATTTTGGTACTAAATTTCGACGACTAAATAAAGGTTGACTCTACTTAATGAAAGTGGAGATTTTTTAGAAATAGATGCATTTTCTTCTCTTGCGGAATACTGTGGCATGAATAGATACAGCAGAGCTTGGAAGGTCTAGGAAGGTTGTTTCATTTCAGCACTGAATTTTGAGCCTTACGGTACTGTTTATTATTGCTTGTTTGAAAATTATATGGTACGTGTTATCTCATGACCATCACATGGAGTTCTTCTTCTTCTTCTTCTTCTTTTTTGGAAAAAAAATCACTGATTGATGAACTGACCCTCAGCTAGCCTTAGGGAATGCATGTGGAAAATCCAGTTGTAAATAAATAAAGTATAGAATTGATCTATACTGACTCTTCTTATTTATCATATATATGGACCAGACCAATAGCTATTATTTTGCTTGTATCTGCGCATATTGGATAAAGGATGTGCTTGAGGGTCTTCACCTGTAAAAGTCCATCGGACAGTCAAAATGGGTAACTGGAGCTCTATTTGGGAGCTTGTTCTACAAAAGAACAAAACACAAATAATAATGATTTTAAAAGTATGGATAATAGCTCTGCTTCAATATGAAGCACTAGCTTGGCTTTGCATAGAGACTTGCTTTAATATATTTCTGGTAAATTTATCCTCTCCATTATTTGCTACGAACTTTATATTGTTAAGCATTAGTTGTTCCATATATTTTTGCTGCAGAGGAACTACGACCGTGGCTGGAACTTCGACAGTGGCTGCTACTTCGTCTTCGTGTCGCTGGAAGGGATTCTTCTTCGTGTCGCTGGAATTCTTCGCAAGGGAACTTCAAATGCCACAGAAGGAGGTCGCACGGTCTTCAACTCTGCACCCTTTCACAAAAACCGAATAATGGGAGTTGAAAGGAACAAGAAACATCTTAGGGTTATTTAGGTCATTTCATATTTTTTTTCATTATAATATTAAGTGGTGAAGGTCACGTGCAAAAAACGTGACCAACTAACAGGACAATCAAACGGTTACTGGACGGAAGGTTCAATTACCACCATTTTCAAACATCATGGACGTTTTTCAGACTTTACCCTTTATTTTATTTTATAGAAGGTGTGGTTGAGCTTGTATTTATTAAAGTCCAAGAGTAATTTGATTATTTAACAATTAAAGACATTAGAGGTCTATTTTCATTTAGATATCTACTATCATATTTATGACTTCTTGGGCATCTGACTTCACATGAATTGTTTCGATTCCAATTTTCATTTAGATATCTACTATCATGTTTATGACTTCTTGGGCATATAATTTTACATGAATCGTTTTGTTTCCCATATTTGGTTTTTGTTAATAGTACTTCTCTAATTCCCCAAAACTTTGTCACTATACTGTTAGTGATGTCTAGTCTCCTTTGAAGTCATATAATCCAGCTGCCAACGTGGTTCTTGTGGACACATGCGCAACTCGTCTCTTCTGCTTGTATCTCTTATTTTTTTCCCCGCTTAGGCTCTCGCGCTGTTGTGGTGGTGTTCGAGATCATCTTCACCCTCTACAGGTTTATGTACCTTTTTTTCTCTTATGGATAGTTGTTTCAGGGTATTTATGTATTTATATATCGTTTAGGGAGACCACACTTCTCATCAGCAAGTGCTCGTACATGTGCCTTTGTATGAATTTTACCTTGAGGTATTCCCAATAATTGATGGACGTTGGTGGAATTCCGAAAACTCACGAGGAGGTTGTTTCTAACAGGGTTGAGGAGAACAACAATGCGATGTTATCATCATCATAGGTTCTTCTTTATAGATGGGAGGCTTCGTGCCTGTTTATATGAAGAACAGGGTCACCTACCCCTTTGTACTCAGGGATCGCTCTTACTACCACATTCTTGGACATTTTGATCAAAACCAAGCAAAGGATGAATGGATGGGAGACCTTATCTCTTAGGGTGGTCATTACCTCCCCCTTTGTTACTTCAACTTCTTGTTGATTAATTCTTAGATTTCCCCCATGATAAAACGTGGTTGATAGGTCGGCTTAAAAGAACAAAGTTGGGCACTCCACGAGTGTGGTGCACTACTCGCTCCTTATTGTGCTAGAGTGTTTGGGAGAGTGGAATGTGTAAAAGTGTTTATACATATGCCAAAGGACGCCTCTTGCTCAACTCAAGGCACAATAGTTTGTTCTTTCTGAAAAGAACTAGGGGGATGTACTAAGGTCCCTTGATAAGTTGGTGCATGTTGTTTGACCTGTTATATGAATGTACCCAAAGCATTGAGTATCTTTGGTGCTATGGTAGTAGGACCTACGAATTGAGAGGATGAACCCACTAGTTGCTGCAGAGGTGGTAGTGCAGAATGTAGATGCCAAAAGGGGACCCATGAGGATGTGAGAGGTCGAAGAAACTAGGGGTGAGCAGAAAACACGGATGAACCAAAAAAACGTCCCAAATTTAAGACCGAGTCAAAACATACGTTTTTTTAATTCCAATCTCGGGGTCGAGTTTTTTACCGAAAAAATTGATTGAACCGTCCCGGCCCGAGTATAAGTTGAAATCAACATTTATTGTGTTTTTTTAAATTAGTTTATTGTGTGTTTAGGGTTGTGTTTGAAATTTGAACTTTTTTGTATTGGATATTTGGTATGATATTTGTATCTTGTTTTGTATTGGATACTTGATATAATATTTTCATTGTGTTTTGTATTTAAAAGCTTTGGATATTTTGTTATTTAGAGAAAACGTCGGTACAGGAATGAGACCGTCTCAAGTCAAGAAAGACCGCCTTAGATGAGGTTTTTTGAGGTGAACTCGGTCTCGGTCCTCTAGGCATTAATCCCGAAATTTCAGGCTTGTGATTTTTATTTTTAGAAACATCTGTCCCTCCTGTCCCGAGCTCACCTCCTAAGAGAGACTCATGCCTACATATATAGAAGGTTTCGTCGAATGCATATGGATTGATTATGTGGTTGATGTGAGAGTTTTTTTTATGGCGAGGGGCCTCAGACAGACTTGTGGTAGCACGATGCAAAAAAAAATAAAATTGTAGTACAATAGGGAGGCTTCTCCTTTACTTCTTTGCCCTTGTTAGCCGTCGTGCGAATTTGCAAGGATTTTATTTAGAAATTCTCACAAACGACACCAAATTTTGAGATAATGTACCAAAGTTGACGGTGAAACTTGTTAGGGCTTGATCAAGATCGTCGATGGTTGATCCTGGCACCAGCAAAAGGGGACAATCGGAAGTTTTGGGAAAAGGCTATAAATATACCCAAATGTTTGTTGTTATTGATAAATGCACCCATAATATTTGTTTCTGCACCCAGAGGTTTTGAATTATTTTATTTTCACTTTTTCGTCTATTTTTGTTTGGTTTATCATCTCCTTAATCATGTGTTTGTCATGTGACCTGATACCAAGTCAAATTAACTGAAATACCCTTAGCTCTTTCTTCCTAACTATTATGACAACATCTATTTTTTCTTCCTCACATTGAATCCCTCGATGGGTCGAATTCTCATAGTTTGCATCAATGGAGTGTCTTTCAGTTGAAATAGAGAAATGAAGAATGAGACAAAGGTGAAATGAGTAACAAAACACATTCTTCATTTCAGAGCTCCCAAGATTACAACTTCCATTCTTGGTATGGTCTGCTGGTC
The DNA here is from genome assembly GCA_946814005.1 of Chamaenerion angustifolium. Classification (NCBI taxonomy): domain Eukaryota; kingdom Viridiplantae; phylum Streptophyta; class Magnoliopsida; order Myrtales; family Onagraceae; genus Chamaenerion; species Chamaenerion angustifolium. The sequence goes on from OX328272.1 coordinate 24,089,087, forward strand.
GAAGATCAACCATCCACTAGCCACTTGAATGTCATGAAAACAATGGAAATACGTAATGCATTGTAAATACTATAATGGTTGATTTATGCATTCAGAGAAATTAATCCTATCAACAGTTTTTTCTTGATTGTAGTGCACCATACATATGTGCAACATCTACTTTCCTCATCTCAAAATCCCATCCTCTCACCTTGTGCTTCAGAACCAATGTCAACCTTGGCTGCATTTCCCATATACTTCCAGTTTTGGATTTTGTTGTCGATGCATTTGGACCGACTATTGATGAAATAACTAAATGCCCTTGCAGAATCAAAGGTGAAGTGAATGGCAAATGAAAATGGGGGAGAGAGCTACCTGCTCGACGAGGCCAATGTTGTCCTACTTCCTTTGGCACATTTAGATTCAGTGTCAATAATGTGTGTTAGGCCGATTGGAGTCCCCATCCCAAATTGATGTCTCCCTCCAATTGACCATTTTCTATCACATGTTCCAATAAACATGTATTATAATTACAAAAATTCGCAACGAATCTCATATGTATGTTCGATTGTCGAACTTTGCAACAAACGTACATCAACCCTATTTAATTATTTAATGAAAATGATTAAATTATTTACTATGTTAAGGCGTGAATGAAGTCACGCTTACTAAAAAATGTTTTTTAACGCAAAAGCCGTGGAGGTTCAATTTGCTGACCAAGGCTAAGTTGATGGGTTATTATGTAAATAATTTGTGAGGAACTGTTCTGCTCATTCAGATAAGTAAAATGATCCTTTTATAATTATTCTTAGATAGGGTTTCCTATATAAGGAACCCTTCTGCAACCTTTGTAAACTAACAAATAGTATTCTTATGTTTTTTGTTCTCTCATCTGCTCTTCTAAGGTTTAGTGTTCTTGAGAGATTTTGACATGGTATCAGAGCTTTGAATCTTTGATTTGCTTTGCCTACTGCGATTGTATTGGATGTTGTTTCTATTGTTCGATTTCCGCTACTGATTTTTGTTGATGGCATCTTCGTCGAGAACTGCGAGCTCAGACATTCCTGGAGTGACTGTGACAACGACGATTGCAGCAACAAACTTAAATACTTTTGCGAATGTTTCGGTGGTTGACCACAACCATCTGTTGTTCCTTCATCCCTCCGATACAACATGTTCTTCACTTGTTTGTATTCAATTAACTGATTCTGAAAGCTATGGGTTCTGTAGTCGCGCGATGTATATTTCGCTGCTGGTTAAGAACAAGTGAGATTTATTGATGGATCTTGGCCTAGATATTCTTTGGACTCGAGCATGTATCACCTTTGGGACATATACAATGTTATTGTGTTTTGCATGGATCACGAATTCGGTTTCAAAAGATTTGATGAGTATGATTATGTATTCGTCAAATGTGTTTTTGGTTTGGAATGATCTGATAGAGAGGTTTACCAAAATAAACGGATCAAAAAAATTTCAAATGCATAGGGAGATCTGTTTAGTTCAAAAAAGAGTTGAAACAATTTATGCATATTTTATTTGAATTCGTATGCTATGGGAATAGTTTGTTGTTATAACCTGCTTGCCTATATGTGAATGTGAATTGTTCAAGAAACACATTGAACATGGAAATGATCTGAAACTTTTTCAGTTTTTAAATGGCCTCAATGATTCTTAACTTTCAATTAGATCTAACCTAGTAATGAGAGAGACATTACCTTCAGTTAATGTGGCATATGTTGTCCTGATTCAGGAAGAAAACCATAGAGGCATATCTAACAACAATATGCTGGCATCTTCTGCTGATGGCGCAACTTTTTATTCGAATAATTTGCAAAATAATCCACCCAACAAGACGAATTGGAATCTGGTTTGTGATTTTTGTAAAGCAAAATGTCATGATTATGACCAGTGTTTTAAGAGGATTGAATATCATCCTGGTTGGAAATTTAAGCCTAAGCCTAGTAAAACTAATAATGTGATTAAGATTTCCCCTGTGATTAATCCTGTTTATTATGGTGTTACTACACCTGCTTGGGCCCCTTCTGGTTGTTGCACTCCTAATAATGATGTATGTGGTAATAAGCCTAACAAAAGAGAACCTGGAGAAAATTGTTCAGCTGCTGAACAAGGAGTCTTTCATTGCTAAGGATAGAGTAAACATGGGAGGTAACCTTTGCTTAAATGCTAATGCCTTAAATAATGATATTTGGATTCTTGACACTGATGCTACCAGTCATATGAGTACTAGAATAGAATGGTTAGATAATTTAAAGGAATGTAGTTCTATGTTTTTGTTTTCAATAGTTAAAAGCATTGGTGAATGTTTTTGTGAATGATGATAAAAGGTCGATTGGTGTGTTACATTACCTGAATTTTAAATCTAATTTGCTATTAGTCGCTAAACTAACAAAAGATTTAAACTGTGTTATAACGTTTTATCAGAATTTTGCTATTATGTAGGACCTTTGCAGTGCCAAAGTGACGAGGATTCGTAGAGAGGCTTCGTGGTTATACCTTTTTAGCTCACCTCTAAAATTTAGTTTGGCTCTCCAAACCTCTACATTTTACAATTCCTAATCATCAAGTACTGCTTTGGCATAGCCGTTCGTATCTTTGCAAATATTAAATAAACTTTATGTTTTAAAAATTCCCGAGTCTGTTAGTAAAAAGGTTTTGGATTGTTGTGTATGTCCACGCAAAACAACATAGATTTCCCTTTTCCATTAAGCAGTAGTTCTACTGTTTGTTGTTTTGAGTTGTTACATATAGATGTATGAGGTCCTTACAATGTAAGTACTTATGATAATAAAAGGTATTTCTTAACAATTGTAGATGATTTCTCAAGAAATACTTGGGTTTATTTGATATCTCTTTAATCAAATGTGATATATGTACTTCAACATTTTATAGCCTTATTTAAAAATCCGTTTTCAAGTTCTGTTAGAAAGATAAAATATGATAACGATGGTGAATTTTTAGTTCAAACTTATTTTTAAATAATGGAATAATACATCAAAGTTTTTGTCGTTATACACCTCAGTAAAACAGGGTAGTTGAAAGAAAGCATAACCATATATTAGAAGTTGTAATGGCTTTACGTTTTGAATTTGATCTTCCTGTTCAGTTTTAGGGTCAATGTGTATTGACTGCATGTTATTTGATAAATTTGATGCCTACTCCTGTTTTAAAGGGAAAATCCCTTTATGAGTTATTGTTTGGAAAAATTTCTCTTTGAATCATTTGAGGGTGTTTGGTTGTTTGTGTTATGCAAACGTTTTGAATTATATTGATAAGGTTGCATCTAGGTCTATACCTACTGATTTTGTAGGATACAGTTCAACATAAAGAGGTATAAATTGCTTAATTTATAGATTAAGACTTTCTTTACAAGTCGTGATGTGAATTTTAAGGAAATAAATATTTATGTTTAAAGTTGCTGGAAGAGTTGATTCTCCTCTATTTTCTGATGGTTCCGTAGGACTTTTAGATGATGATTGTTTGTAGGTTATGTGTCATGAAAAATACATCAGGTTGAGAACGAGGTTGAAGTTCTGCCAATTGTAGATGTAGCGGGTGATGATGCAACTGAAAAAGGTTGAACTGAGGAGATCATCTCGGTTGAGCACGACTCCCTTGTGGCAAATAGACTATAGTTTCAGCAAATACTAGTAAAATTTGCTCTACTGCTGATCAAATTATAAGTGTTTTCTTGGTTCTATTTCAAAAATTGTTGAACCTATTTCTTATACACAAAGTGCAAAAGATGGAAATTGGGTTAAAGCAATGAAAGAAGAAATAAATGCTTTAGAAAGTAATGGCACTTGGAGTATTTTTCTTTTGCTGGATAAAAAGAATGTTGTTGGTTGTAAATGGGTGTATCGTGTTAAGTATAAATATGATAGTTCAGTAGAAAGATACAAGGTTAGGTTAGTAGCAAAATGTTATAGTCAACAAGAATGTGTTGATTATTTTGATTCTTTTTCACCAGTTGTTAAGATGGTTACTCTTCAGTCTATGTTATCTATTGCTTCTATTAAAAGTTGGACTTTGTTTCACATGGATGTCTACAATGCTTTTCTTCAAGGTGATTTAAATGAAGACGTTTTTATGGAAATTCCTTTTGGTTTCAACAATCAGGGGGAGAATTAGATGGTTTGTCGATTGTTGAAATCTTTATATAGTCATAAACAAGCCTCTAGGCAATGGAATGTGAAACTGTCTCATACTCTTGTTAAAAATGAATATGTTCAAAGTAAATATGATTATTCAATGTTTATTAAGAATTGTGGTTATGGTATTGTTGTATTGCTGGTTTATGTTGATGACAAGAAATAGTGTTGTGTTAATTACTGAATTGAAACACGCGTACCACACGCTTCTCCTTAGGGCTCCGAAGGTGAGATTTGTCGCTTGCCTTCAATTGGCAATTCCTCCACCGCGCAATCAATGCTGCGGTCTGCCCAACCAATAGAAGATAGCAACAAGGACAAGGAGTTCCCCAACAGCAACGGAATCTCCTCGACAACAACAGGACCATGCAATGCTTCACGTACCCAATAAAACAGTGAGCTACTGAGTGAATTTTCTTTCCATCGATTTTCTTTTGTTTCTTGCAGGAAGTGGAGCTTCTGTGATGGCATCTGGACCAGAGCGACAATGAGCAATTGTTGTGCCAATCTCTGCGAAGAGAATAGACCTCGGAAATGAATTGTGGACCTTAGCTCAAACCATCAATTGGAGAAATGGAGTGGTATGTCAGCAGAATCATAAGGGCAAAACATATCAAATTTAACACAATTAACATAGTGTTAACATAGGCATGGACGCGTTTCAGGAAGGTAGAGATCACAGAGGTCGAAACAGGGACATTCATGTCTGAGTTCGGCCGAGACGAGGACACACACATAATCCTTGATCTTTCACCGTGGGCTATAAATGGGAAAACGCTAAACATCAAGCGATGGGACGCGAGCATAGAAATCAAGGAGGTGGAGTTCCATAAGGTAAATTCTTGGGTTCAAGTACATGGCGTAGGATTAGATAAGTTTAGTGCCAAAAATGCTTGGAAAATTGGTAATATGCTTGGGAAATGCCTTGAGGTATAGCAGAACACAATGAGGATAATTAGAAGTTATATGTGAATGCAAATATAGATCAATGTGAATGACCCGTTGATGGCGAGATTTTGGTGGACAAACTCCCAAGGAAAGGAAAGATGGGTATTGGTTAAGTATGAGAGACTATCCGACTATTGTTATGGGTGCGGGATGTTGGGACACACGACTCAAACATGTAAGGATGATGTACACATGTAGGAACATGATCCAAAAATCCCGGCATTTGGACCATGGCTGGTCGGGGTCAGACCAGAACACAACGTGCCGAAACATGATGTTGGGGAAGAGGAAAAAACCAGTAGGCGCATGAGGTAAGGGGAGAGAAGAACGTGGTCAGAAATCATGCTTGGTGCGAGGAAAGTAGCGAAATACAAGGGGCAAGACAAACATAAGAGTGAAACCGAATAGTCGGGAAAGCAAGACACGAAACCGATGCAACGTGAAAGGAGTGGGGGAAGGGATGAATATATAATCGTGGGAACCACATGCAGGTGAACCGTATGGCAATAACTCCGAATTAGATCTCAATGGAAAGCTAGGGGAGACACAAACACCTCAACCCCAAGACCAGAGGCTGAATATGAAACCAGCCGAAGGGTACCAAAGGAGGATAAGATCACAACATCCATACCAACAAACCGGGTGGCCAAAGGGAAACGACCAAAAGGTGGGTATTCATCTGAATGATCCCCCAAGCCCGATGATAATAAACCTACCTGAGAGCATGACAACCCTATAGAGCATGATCACAACAAACCCCATCATGACATACACAGTGGAGAACCCACCGAACACCCACCATCTACACCGAACCATGAGACCTGAAACCCTACATCGGGGCTAAGTCCATTCCTAGACAAGATGATCCTTAAGAGACATGGTTATGAGATTGAAGACCAATAAATAACAAAGAAACAACGAGTCCCGATAGAGACAATTAGTGGGGAGGAAAGTGGAAAAGGTGGGTGAGGTTGGACAAAACAGAAAAACCGACGAACCCGACAACAAAACAACCGGGGGAGAAGAGGTTGGAGACGAAGAATGGGGATACCTACTGCGAGAAAATAAGAAAAAAAAATAGGGATGGATAGGAAGATGTACGTGATCCCTAGAGGGAGATCGAGGGGATTAGTTGTGCGGTGGAGGGCCGATACAAGGATCCAAGTACTATATGAAGATGCAAATTTTGTGGATTCTGCGGTGACCATGGGCCGAGAAGGAGCGAGCATGCATATCACGTGGATGTATGCGGATACGGATGCTCAAACGCGATATCAAAACTGGAATGTCTTACGAACCATAGGTAGTGTCGAAAAGAGAAATGGGCGGTCCTTGGAGATTTCAACACTATATGCCACCCACATGAGAAGGAGGGTGGAAGGAGAAAACCACAATGACAAATGGATGAGTTCAAAAAACTTACTGAGGACTTGAGATTGCAGGATATGAGAGCAAATGGCCCACGGCACACATGGTGCAATAATAGGAGCGGAGAGGACGGAATTAGTGAACGATGGGACCGGGTCTTGGTGAATGCAGAATGGGTTGCGGGTTACCCAAATAGTCGGTGCATCAATGAAATAGCAATTGGCTCGGACCACTCATCCATAGTCTTACAAACCGAAATATCGAGAAGGAGGACGAAAAGACGATTCAAATTCGAGGCCATGTGGATGGAAAAACCAACATGTAAAGAGGTGATCGAGCAAGCATGGGGACAACACAAGTCGAATGCAACAATGAACGGGGTATGTGCAAAACTCAAGAAGTGCGGCAGAAAGATCACGACATGGAGCAAAGTACATTTCAGAAACAATGCAAAGGAGGTAACTAAGACAAAGGAGACAATCAGAAATCACATGAAAGGAAGGATGGACCAACATACAATTCAGGAGGAGAAATGACTCAAAGGGAAACTCCGTGATGTTTGGATTTAGGGTTTGAGAAGAAGAAAGGTAAGGCGAGGAAGAAGATGAAGAAAGCTCTCTGAATCAAAGATGATAACTTGATTGATTAGAATCGTTCAACAGTGCAACAGATATAAGGTAAAGTAGGCGAGAACAGACAAAACAGTACCGACCGAAAATTGCAACTAAGTCCCTAATACTAAACTAATTGATGCTTGGGCCTCAAGCAACAATATTTACATATTGATCCTAAACATAAGTGTTAGACACACTTATATCCTAACATTCCCTATACTTGATCTTGTCTTTGAAACTTGATCTTTGGTCGCCAAAAGCACTCGTGGTCGCCAACTGAACTTGATATTGTTATTGTGGTCGCCAAATGAACATTTGGTCGCCAAATGAACATTTGGTCGCCAAATGAACTTAATCTTGTCATTATGGTCGCCAACTGTACTCGTGGTCGCCAAATCTTCAAAGTATGAGTGATGTGAGCTGATCCGAAACTTGATTTTCCCTGAAATTTGATAGTCTGCAGTAAATCCATTCTCTGGAACGAAGTACTTGCCTGTTCCTTATTGACACATCTGAGCAGAATACGTAGTATGGCTGAGTTCTCCTAGCTGAGATGCACTATGCAATTTGTTTTTAGCATCTGTGCTGTCTTTAGTATGGGTAATCAGAACTCTGATCATAGGGCGATTAATGTCTGTAATCTAAGATCATGAACAAGTCTGAAAAAACACGAAAAACAGTACCAAGTATTCACAATCATATGCATGATTCTCTCTATTCCAGATCAGTAAACTGTTGCCAAAGTGCATCAGACATACTAATATAATCATTTTAACTGCTGCTTTATTCATTCATTTGGAATGTCTTGAAAAATTGAGAGATTCATAACATGACAGAGGAGTTTGAGCTCCTATCTTACCAGTATGACTGCAAGGTTTGAGCCTTGATCTTTTCATCCTCAAGAGTGAAAACCTCAGTATGACTTTGTCATTTAATTTTGGATTTCACTCTGATTTTGGACTCAAGCCATACCCTATGCCATGGTTAATGCAGCAGTTTTTTGTTTTTTCCAGAGATATATTCAGTGATGCACAAAGGCAAGGCTTATGATCAGAGAAGAGAGAAATGCACACATGACAGGCGATACTCAGGTATATGCTAGACATGGAAATCAGACGAGAACATACCAAGATTACAAGCACTAATTGAAACAAGATAGAGTTGATCAGTCATGCATAAGGACAGACAGAGGTTCAAAAAATTACAGAGGTGCAGTCAACAGGAAAACTCAGATAACAAACATATGGCTGTCCCAAAGCACATAGGACAAGGCAAGTTACTAAGTAAACAGAGAAAGAATAAACGTACAGACTGTGTGGGAAGTTCATTGAGCAGTGGAACCAAGCTGAAGGAATGGGGAGACACCACGATCCTCCAGTTCCTCCAGTGAGAAGACTCCAAGTTTTTTTCTGCAGGGAATGAAATTTTTTTCTGTCAGAGGCTTGGTCAAGATATCAACTGTCTGTTCTGAAGCTGGAATAAAGTTGACTAAGACATCCCCATTTTGAACTTTCTCTCTGATGAAGAAGAGATCAATCTCTACATGTTTCATCTTGGAGTGATGGATGGGGTTCTCAGACAAAGCTACAGCACTTGTGTTGTCTGTCCAGATGACAGGTGCAGTGGGTGTGTGAAGTCCAATTTCCTTGAGAAGGGATTGGACCCACATGATCCCACACATGGCATTGGCAATGGCCCTAAATTCAGCCTCTGCACTCGACTTAGAGACTACTGTCTGTTTCTTAGAGCTCCATATTATGGGATTACCATTCAGGAGAAGGTAATGCCCTGAGATGGAGCGGCGATCAGTTTGATCACCACCCCAGTCAGCATCAGAGAAGGAGGTAAGAGTGATGTCTGTGACAGGCGAGGGTGTTGGTCTGAACAACAGACCATGATTGAGAGTGCCTTTGAGGTATCTCGGCACATGAATAACAGCCTTCCAGTTGCTGTTATTTGGTGCCTGCATAAACTGACTCAGTTTGTTCACTGAAAAGTGAATGTCTGGTCGAGTGACACAGACATGTTGCAGAGCACCTATTGTGCTCCTATATAGAGTTTCATCATGAAAGAGATCAGAACAGGAAGACATACCTGACTTAGACAAACAAGTACCTGTCATTGGAGTGGGAAATTCAGATTCATCTTTCAGACCTACCTTATCCAGTAGTTCCTGAATGTACTTTTTCTGATTTAACATAATAAAGTCATCACCTGAAACTACTTCCATGCCAAGGAAGTAGTTCAGGTTTCCCAGATCTTTCAGCTAAAACTGAGCATTTATAGAGTCAACAATTTTAGAAACAAGATTAACATAAGTGCCAGTTATAACAATGTCATCCACATAAACAAGAAGTAACACGAAAGAACCAGAGGCAGATTTGATAAAGAGGCAACTATCTGAGGTTGAAACATGAAAACCAAGGGAGTTCAGGAGAAAAAACTTCAGTTTTTCAAACCAGGCTCTGGGAGCCTGTTTAAGACCATATAAAGCTTTTTGAAGTTTGCAAACCAGGTTAGGAGTATTAGAGTGAACCTCAAAACCAGGAGGTTGTGTCATGTAGACCTCCTCTTGGAGGTCACCATGAAGAAAAGCATTGTTAATATCCACCTGTCTAATACACCATTTATGAGTGAGAGCTAATGACAGAACAATACGAACAGTGGCAGATTTAATGACAGGACTGAAGGTTTCCTGAAAATAAAAGCTTGGTTTTGGGGAAAAACCTTTGGCAACAAGACGGGTCTTGTATCTGACAACAGCCCCATCTGCATTTCTTTTGATTTTAAAGATCCATTTACAACCTATAGGTATACGACCTATAGGTAGGGAAACAAGAGTCCAGGTGTTGTTGGCAGTAAGAGCTGTAAGCTCTTCCTGCACAGCCTTAAACCAATGAGGTGACTGAAGAGCTTCGTGAATGCTACGAGGCTCAGAGTTAGTCAGGTCTGTGGATAGGGCAAGTGAAGTGGACATCTCATGAATGGAAGATTTAGACCTGGTCTGCATAGGATGTACATTGGTGGAAGATTTGGGGCGAGAGGGCCGAGAGGATGAGGGTGGATGGGCTTGTGGGGAGGTGGGGAAGGACTGATCAGAGTGAGCTGGTGGTGCAGAGGAAAATGGGTCAGAAATGGGAACAAGGGTAGAACCAGAAGGGACATATCTACAGACCTCCGTAGGGGAGCTAAGGTCAGGATCAGGAACAGGTGCAGAGGGAGGCTGAGAAGAAGTGATGTTTTGGGAGGGTGTGGTGGAGGGTAAGCTGGACTCCCCCGACGTGTGAGCATGCACAGGAGGTCCTGAGGAATGAGTGATAGTAGAGGGAACAGAGGTGGGTTGTTGGAAGAATGGGTCACAGGGTATGAAAAATGGTTTGGAAGGAGTGGAGGCTTTTGGTGTGTTTGAAGCATAGAAAGGTTATGTGGTGTCACTGAAAGGAAATGTTGTCTCATGAAAGACAACATTTCGTGACACATAAACTCTTCCAGATGAAGAGAGACACTTATAGCCATGGTGGTCAGAACAGAACCCAATGAATACACAAGGTTCTGATCTGAAGGACAGCTTGTGAGACCTGTAAGGTCTCAGGTGGGGAAAGCATAAGCAGCCAAAGACTCACAGAAAGGAGTAGTCAGGCTTGGTATTGAAAATAAGCTCATGAGGAGAACAGTTCTCCAGAGTCTTGGAAGGCAAGCGATTAATTAGGAAAACAGCAGTGGAGAAGGCATCCGTCCAGTAGTGAAGAGGGACGGATGACTGTGCAAGCAGTGTCAGACCCAATTCAACAATATGGCGGTGCTTACGCTCCACCATGCCATTTTGTTGGCTTGAATATGGGCAGGTGATCCTATGAACTATGCCATACTGGACTAAGTATGTAGTAAGAAAGTGGAACTCACCTCCTCCATCAGATTGCACAGCCTTGAGCTTCATGCCAAGCTGCTTTTCTGCTAAGAGATGAAACTCACAGAAGGCTTTAGTAGCATCAGACTTATGGTTCAGAAAGTAAATCCAAGTAAATCTAGAAAAGGCATCAACAATACTAAGATAGTAATTGCAGTTACTAGAGGAGAAAGGGACAGGACCCCAGAGATCTACCTGAACCATTTCGAGTGGACGAGAGTAGACAGTTTCTGAAGGTTGATAAGGGAGGGTCTTACTCTTACCCACTGCACAGGCAGCACACTCAGAGGATATGTGTTTAGTGGGCAGATTTTGTAATCTCAAGAAGTTAACAAGAATATTCCTAGATGGGTGGCCTAACCTCATGTGCCATAGGTGAGAAGGATCAGTTGTTTTCAAAGAGCTGAGAAAGCAGCTTATTTCAAAATCAGGTAATGCATTAGAGGATGCACTATTAAAACAGGTGACAGCAGAAGAATCATCAGAGACATCATCATTATAAGCAGGAAGAGAAACAGAGGTACCATGATAAACATCACATGCAGCAGAATTGTCATTACTAATAACCGGAAAGGCAGAGTTTTGAGCAGATAAAACTGCATTATTACAAAAAGACTGAAATTTAGTAGAAAGGTTCAAACACTGATCTGGACTAACAATAGCAGACTCGACTAAATTATTAGACTTAGACCTAAAACTAGAGTAGTCTAAACGATAAAGACCCCCAGACTCATAACCCTTGAGCAGCACCTTGTTGGAGAGTGAATCCTTGATCAGGCAATGCGATGGGTGAAATTCAAAATAAACCTGATTAGCCTTTGAAAACTGAGATACAGAAAGCAGGTTTTTAGTGACAGCAGGAGTGTAAAGTAAGTTATTTAAGAGTAATGGTTTTCCAGTGGAAGGTAAAGTAGAAGAACCAATAGCATAAATATCAAGAGTAGAGCCATTTCCCACTAAGACCTTACTTGGGCCAGAATAAGGAGAAGTCATGTTCTGGAAAGGCTGAGCATTCGTCAGGTGGTTCGTGGCTCCTGAATCTGGGAACCAGCTGCCATCAGAGGTGGCTGGGTTATGGCTGCTGGATAACAGGTGATTGGCTTGAGGGGGTTGAGGTGATGCTGATTGAGTAGGGATGGGGTTCAGTTGAGGCTGAGGATTTGGAAAAACTTGATATGGCTGAGGTGGGTAACATGGGGGGGCCATCATGTAGGGGTAGATAGGTGGTAAGGGTGATGGATAGGGTGAGTACTGCAAGACAGAGTGTGTTTGGGTGTTAGGAGGATGAATGGTTGTGGTCTGAGGTGGTTGAGATTGATTCTGAACTTTGTGCAGCTGAGGTGGAGGGTAGGGTTGGTTCAGTTGTTGATGTTGGTAAGGGTCAGACTCAGTGTCATAAGCAGCCAGGTTTGCTGAAGGTGTAGGAGAGTTGGACTGAGGATCAGTCACACCAGTAAATTGTACATTAAACCTGTGGAAACATCTGTGCACCAAATGCCCAAATTTTCCACACAGCTGGCATTGGAGTCTGCTATTTCCAAAGCCCCTACCACGCCCCCTACCCCTCCCAGATTGTTGATTACCAAATGGTGGGGGACCATAGGAAAATGACTGAGCATTTTGGTTTGTGGGTTAGGGTGAGGGGAGGAGACCGGACATGCTACCAGAGTTGTTTTCAGCATACGACACAGGGGGCTTACTGGGGTTGGGAACCTTAGCAGAAGCTATGTTGACACTAGCACTAGCATCAAATAAGAGGTCAGACTGCCTAGACTCAGCATCTAATAACACAGAACTCACAGAAGCGATAGTGTAAGGATTTTGGCTAGCATGAATGACAGCAATGACATTATCATATTGACCCTTTACCCCATTCAAAATAATCGAGATTTGTTGCATCTCTTCTATAGGGTGACCACAGCTAGCTAAACTATCACATGTGGTTTGTAGTCTCTCATAGGTTGATGCACATGCTTCCTAACCTTAAGTCTATCATATAAATGCATGATTCTGGTGGTGGACGATGATGAAAAATCTCTATGAAGCTTTGCCAAATGGCAGCAGCTGACATACACTCTATAAGACCCCTACTGACCTGAGAGGAGACAGAGGCAAGAAACCACGACGCGAGGGAGCTGTCCTGCTGGAGGAACTTCGTGTATGCAGGATTTGGGACAGCAGCCCCAGTTTCATCTTCCAGAAACTGAGGTACGTTAGCTCCATGGAGATGGCTTTCCAAGTTATACCCTCTTACAGAGAGTAGAACCTGCTGTTTCCATTGCTGGAAATTCTCCTCACCAAGTAGCTGAGCTACTTTCTTGTTGGCGAAGGCAGGGCTAGATTCTTCCATGAATCAAGAAGGATGGTTGAAAAGAGAAGATTTCAGGCTCGATCGAGCTCTGATACCATGTTTGGATTTAGGGTTTGAGAAGAAGAAAGGTAAGGCGAGGAAGAAAATGAAGAAAGCTCTCTGAATCAAAGATGATAACTTGATTGATTAGAATCGTTCAACAGTGCAACAGATATAAGGTAAAGTAGGCGAGAACAGACAAAACAGTACCGACCGAGAATTGCAACTAAGTCCCTAATACTAAACTAATTGATGCTTGGGCCTCAAGCAACAATATTTACATATTGATCCAAAACATAAGTGTTAGACACACTTATATCCTAACACGTGACCTATGGACGAGGGAAGAAATCTATTGGAAACGAAGGTCGCAGATGAAGTGGTTGAAGGAAGGAGACCGAAACACAACCTTTTTCCACTTAACTACGACAACTAGATGAACTAGAAACAACATCTCTCGACTGCAAGGAAGAAATGAGGAATGGTTGACAAACTAGAGTGTTATAGCAGTGGAGATCAAAGACTACTTCAGGGAGATGTTCCAATCAGAAAACAGGGAGGCATGGGAGGAAATACTTACATGGTCGCCACACCACATAACACCTGACATGAATGCGCAACTAACGAAGGAAGTAATAGAGCAGGAAATAAGGTCGACCACGTTCCAGTTAGGGGGTCCCGAGCACCAGGTCCCGATGGTTTACCAGGTCTATTCTACTAAAAGAATTGGCACACCCTGGGACCAGATGTCATCACCGCGACAAAGACTTTCTTCAGAACAGGTAACCTTCCATACCATCTTAACCAAACTGATATTGTGTATGTGTTGATCCCTAAAGTACCAAATCCGACCCAAGCCAGTGAGTTCAGACCCATAAGCTGTTGTAACTTCCTGTAAAAAATAACATCAAAGGTGTTGGTGAATAGATTGAAAGTTTATCTGTCACATCTTATCACCCCTTTCGAGAGTGCATTTGTAGCAGGGAGATCTATACAGGATAACATCTTAGTGGCACATGAGGCATTATACTACCTCAAGACATGCAGGTCGGGGAACAAAATAAAGTGCGCACTAAAGCTAGATATGCAGAAAGCGTATGAGAGAGCGGAATGAGAGTTCCTACTAAAGATCCTAAGAATAAGAGGCTTCGATGAACAGTGGATAGGGTGGATCAGAACATGCATATCCACAACGTCATACCGAGTGGTGGAAAATGGAGAACGCCCAGACATAATTAGGCCAACACGGGGCATATGTTAAGGAGACCCACTATCACCATACCTATTCATATCGATGGCCGATGTACTTTCACAGAGCATTGAGCGGGAAGTGCGGGAAAAAAGACTCAAAGGGATAGTGATGAAAAGAAACTGCCTCGAGATACATCATCTGTTCTTTGTAGATGAATCCATTCTATTCATATAGGGCTCGACTGAGAATATAAGGCACTTAAAGGCGATTCTAGGCAAGTATTGCAAAGCATCCGGAAAAAGTATCAATACTGCAAAATCGACCCTATTCTTTAACAAAGCGGTTAGGCGAATGAGAGGAGGATAGTCGAAGAAGCCCTGGAAGTAAAGAGCACGAGTAACCAGTGAAAATATCTAGGGTTACCATCGATATATGGAGATCAAATAAGGAAGCAATGGGATTTCTAAAGAACAAGGTTAGGGACAAGCTAGCAGGTTGGAAGGAAATCTTGATAAAAGTGGTAATCACGACTATCCCAACATACGTCATGAGTATATTCCAACTTCCAAAACTTGGTGCGCTGAAATAAACTCAATGATATCAGATTTCTGGTGGGGAGAAACAATGGACGAAAAGAAGACACACTGGGGAAGATGGGAGGTACTAACCAACTCCAAACAATTGTGTGGGCTCGGTTTCAGGGAACTCCAAACGTTCAACACGGCTATGCTCACCAAGATGGTGGGACAACTAGTGACCAAACTGAATACCCTATGTGCTAGAATAATGAAGGGCTTGTACTTCCCCCATAACAGTTTCCTCGAGGCCACAAAGGGAGGGTGAGCTTCGTGGGGATGGAGTGGCCTAATATACACGGAAGGGGCGTCCTCAAAAGGGAAGGAATGTGGACACTAGGCATGGGTGAGAGTATCCACGTCTTCAATGACCCGTGGGTGCACCCGAAGCAAGGGTTTAGGGTCACAGATGCACGAACGACCACAAATGACCAAGACATCATGGTTAGTGGACTAATAAAGCTGAATAGGAGCTGGGAAGAAAACATGGTGCGAAGCATGGTATCTGAGGAGGATGTCGAACATATCCTGAATATAACGATCCCATGCGAAGGAGGAATATACTAATAGACTACGGGATCCGTCTACCATAGACTACGGGAGGTGGAGGCAGCCCCAACTACGGAGAGCCCACAACACAACAACCCCATTTGGAAGGCAATATGGGAGACCGACCTAATACCCAAGGTAAAGAACTTCATATAGAGACTCTCATCGAATGCGATTGTCGTGAAACATTACCTTGCAAGACGTGGTATGAATGTGGAACCTAGCTGCCCAGTATGTGATGGAACCGAGACGAGGGAGCATATGATATTCGAATGCATCTGGAACGAACAAGTCTAGTTCAGGGCACTAGGTCTAAGATTCGATAACACGGACCGAACGGATGTGACAAAGTGGCTAGAGTCGAGGAGAACAGAACCGGGAACACAAGAACCGATACGTGAGGCAAGATGAATCAAATGCCTAATCACGTGCTGGCAAATCTGGAAAGACGCGGAGCACAACAGCGTTTAAGGCCAAGCCACCAAACCCAATGGAGGTGATTATGACTATCCAGCGAACATATGACAAGATTCCATCTCACCGACGAAAGGAGACAACGGCGAACATCGCACGAACGGACCACAAATGGGAGAAACCGGGGAAGAATATAATAAAGATAAACTGCGACACATCGGTGTACTTGCGAATGTCAAAAGAGGGAATTAGAGTAGCAGCGAGAGACACCGAAGGGCAACTAACCGAATGAACCAATCGACAAATGCGGAGCGAAAACGTCGAGACAGTGAAAGCCACGACAATCCTCGGAGGACTTCGGTTGGCGATGCAAAAGAGGTGGGCGAAGATTGTCATTGAGTTAGACTCACATACCATAATACACCAAATACGGGAAGTTCCACTACATTGGAGAGTAGCGGCGATAATACAAAATATATGAGCACTAGCAAGACAACAAGGACAAGTGCAATGACGAGCTATACCAAGGACGTCAAATGAATTCGCGAACTGGATATCAAAGCAAACCCACATGGGAGTGATATTGAGTGATTCCACTTCCTTTTATGAGTTTATTAGATAATGACTATAATAGTGAACAATCGTGACAACATGTCACGATGTTTTATTTAATCGAATGAAACGAAAGTTGGCCAAAAAAAAACAATTACTAAATTGAAAGTTGTTCTGGAAAACAGTTTTCAAATGAAATATTTGGGTGAGTTATGTTATCTTCTTGGCATTGAAATTGCTATATCAAAAGAAGGTATAGTTACGAAACACATATATGCTTTAGAATTGCTTGATGGGGTTGGTTTGTTAGGTGTAAAACCTGGTAAGACCCCTATGGAAGTAAACCAGAGCCTAACTAGTGCATCATATGATGCAATGTTTAAGTTGACCAAATCAGATACTACTCTTTTTGATGCTCACTTGTATAGGCAATTGATTGGTAAGCTTTTGTACTTAAGTGTTACTAGGCTTGATATTGATTTTGATGTTTAAAAATTAAGTCAGTTTATGCAAACTCCTAAAGAGTCACATCTTGATGTTGTATTTGGAGTTATTAAATATATAAAAAATCAACCATTATTAATTGTTTTTTGTCTGCTAATAGTGATACCGAAATGCATGCGTTTTGCGACTCTAATTGGGCTGGTTATGTTGAAACTCGAAAGTCTATTTTCGGTTTTTGTACTAAAATTGGTAATTCTATTGTTTCTTGGAAAGTAAAAGAGTAGAGTATTATTTCTGAGGCAAAATACAGGTGTATGAGAGTAACAATTTTTGAAATAGTTTGATTATCGGGCCTTTTAGAAGAACTAGGTATTGTTAGGTTAAAACCTGTTTTGTTATCATGTGATAATAAGGTTGCTTTACAAATTTCTGCTAAACCTATGTTTCATGAACGCACAAAACACATAGAAATAGATTGTCACTTTATTAGGGAGAAGATCATTTCAGGTTAGGTGAAGAATCGATTTGTTAAGTCTTCAGAACAAATAGTAGATTTGTTCACTAAGGCATTAGAAGGACAACAACAGTATTATCTTGTAAAGAAATTGGGAATGAAAGATATATATGGAGACATCAGATTGAAGGAGAGTGTTAAGGTTCAATCTGCTGACCAAGCCTAAGTTGATGGGTTATTATGCAAATAACTTGTCAGAGACTGTCGTGCTCATTCAGATAAGTACAAGGATCCTTTTGTAATTATTTTTCACTAGGGTTTCCTATATAAGGAACCCTTCTGAAGCCTTTGTAAAATAACGAAATTCACTCTTTTGTTTTTTGTTCTCTCTCTGCTAGGGTTTCGTGTTCTTGAGAGATCTTGACAAAAAACTTTCAAGATTTAAACTGCAATCTAGTGTATTGTAATCCATTGGAACCATAATATTATTTGGTAGCTTTTCTTTTTCAAAATTTAGCAAATGACATTTTGTCCTTTAACCGTAAACTAAGGGGAGGGAGGAGTTTTGATACATCCATCAATATCCCATTAAGGTGTTTCTATTCTGTTAATTGATGTATTGGGTTATTTTCAAAAGAAAATATTTTTCTCCCAAGATGGCTGCAAGAACATAACAAAGTTTCTGTACTCAAATTCTCATGATTTATTAGTCTGCAAATCGAATGTAGAGTTAAACGTAGCTTCCCTTTCGAGAGGATATATACAGTTTCCTTTACTTGGACGGTGAAACTATCAAGAGATGCCTTCACTCTAGAGACTGCATTTTTCTTAGGATCAAGAACTTGAAGTGTCCATACAAGTAATGACATTCTTGAACTGTCTCCTAATCTAAATTGGATATGAAAAACATAGGAGCTTTCATAATAGTAAAGGTTCCATTATCACAATGTCATTGTTGCCGCAAGTTGGAGCCATTATCGTACCACACGATCTGCAGTAGATTTAGTTGAATCCAGTTTCTTCCTGTTATTATTACCTTCCTATTTCCACCTTGCTTCAACATAAGGTTCATAGTATGTGAATGTTAGTGCATAAGGTATCTTTTTGCACTACAAGACTCCATTTAACCATTGTATTTGAAGGAAAGATAGGTATAGTCATCAATTTAGAAAAATAATTTTGATATGTGTAATGCACATGACTACATAATGGCAAAAATTAACAGTTCATGAATGGATGGTGCAATTATCAACAAATTAAAACATTATGGTGGAAAAGATCTCATATTATAAACATGTTGGTGCAATTACCAAAAAGTCAAACATCTTAGTGCATTTTTATACTTCTCCCCATAGGTATGAGTATATGGTTTTTTGTATAGTAACAATACAAAATAATGAATTTTCGCTGTTGGATCGTGAAATCCTGGTTGCTGATCTGGCTGTGAATTGAATGCCAGACGAATTCTGAATGGTACTTCTGCTCCAACTTCGGTGAACCTGCAGGTAAGGGAGCGCAACAGAGGGGATGTCTCTGGGTCCCTCTCCGATGCTTAAATGAGTATATGTGGGTGTATATATCAAAAAACGTAAGGAACGTATGTAAAGCAAATGTATTTATAGGGTAGGAGATATCAAACCGTATAAGGTAACAGTATATCTTAGTGAATATTGTGCTGCTGAAGATTCGAATAATTAGATATGGCAGTTACGGCGAGATATTGCAGTTACCATATCTAATCTTTAGTGAATATGTGGTCGAGATACGCGGGATATCGTGGCCACCTTCTTATTAACGGTTAGTGGGACCAGTGGAGAGAGGCAAGACTCTCTTCGGGGCGAGCACTCCCATGGCGAGCAGTGAGAGGTCGCGGCCTGGTGAAGGGTGGCAAGCAGTCTGGGGAGCCTTTGGCGTTCATATCGACTTTGAGCTCGATCTTGGGTCACTCTATGGTGGGACAAGTTGACTTGTACTTAGGTTGATACAGTTCGAATATCTTGGGTTTACCCCCTCCAGGGTTATTGGACCTTCGAGGCCTTTTCCTTATTGGGCTGTCAATATCGATACCCAACATTTGCCCCCGAAGCTTGATTGAAGTTTCTTCAGTCGAGCTTGATATCTTAGTAGGGTTTGAGATAATGACGTCTTAAATTCGATTTTCCTTGTCTCTTGTAGTGGTTCGTGACCTTAGGGGCGCTTCATGTTTGTTTGGCGAGCAGTCATCTTATTGTCCAAGGCTGAAGGAATATTCTTCTTTGTATTACCTCTTGGCGATCACTCGAGGTAACCTAGGCCTGAGAAAGTCTATCTTTCTTTGCTAGGCGATCATTACCTACCAAAGGTATTTATGATAAAGCTTACCAGTGAGCTATCGATCACTTTGTCTGCTCATTGGACTTTAGCATTTAATAAATGCACAGTCATCCAGAAGTCGAACGGTCGCTTGAGTCACGCCTGTCATTTAATATTCTGTAACCCAAGGGCAGTCTGACAGCTGTCTGTACTGGCCGACCGTTTGTCTCCCCGAGGTGTCTCTTAGAATTCTGACATTGCTTCGATTTTTTTCCAAAAAGGTGCAATTATTCTCCTGCGTCGTTTCGATTCCGTCCGTGGCGGTTACTCCTTTTTGGCCTATATAAGAAACATCAGTTTCTTTATTTTGTCTTTTACGCATTCATTCCTTCAGACTTTCATAGCTTTCTTTGCAAATTCTTCCTTTCTTTTCGTCAATCCTCTTCAATCTTCCTTCCAACCGTTTCCATGGCCACTCACAGTCAGACTGGAAAGATCAAGCAGACAGCCAATAAGGCTTCTTCCTCAACCTCCAAGGTGCCTAGGAACACCAATGCTCCCTTAACCATTAGGGATGGTACCGTGCCCGCCTCGACGGGGGGGGGGGGGGGGGGGGGGGGAGGGGCAGAATGACCGTGGGATGTCCGCAGCCACTCCTATGGTGGTAGATGGGCCTGAGCTTCAGACGCCTATCTTTTCTCCTTAAGGTAAATATTTTATTTCACTGCTCTGTTTTGCGAATATCCCCTGCTTTTCCTTGTTTTTATGCTTGTTGTGCTATATCTGAACTGTTTTGAGTAGATGTCAAGCCCAACGAGTTGAAGACGGCTTATTTTAAGACGGTGGTGGTGCTTGGTGGTCTTGGTGCAGGGGATGTCCCTAGATATCCAGGCCTAGGTCTGCATTATCCTTGCAGCGGAGAGGTTTACCTTTATGCGGCCCAGATCGATGCTGGGTTGCGTTTTCCTCTCTGCGAGGATTTGCAAGCACTGTGCCGGTTCTACATGATACATCCCACGCAGCTCGTACCCAACGCCATTAGGATATGGGCTAGATTCAAGTTCCTATGCATACGTCAAGAATGGACGTATTCATTGGCCATGTTCCGGTGCTTTTTCCGGTTGGCGGCTGGGACGAACCATCTCCACCATATCCAATCCCGGTGGCCGAAGTTTGCTGAGTGGAGAGGCCTTCAATCGTGGAATTGGAACGTCCACATCCGGTTGGTCGATGACTTCCGAGCCACCAACTCCAACTATAAGAAGTTCTACTTCTTTTACAAGGGGGGGGTGCCTTGGAAGTTGTCCGCCCCAGATAGGGACTTCCCTCCCAAGTTTGACGAGCTATCCGGGAGTGACCGGAACGCCATCGATGACCTATTCCGGCTGCATCGGTCATCCAATTTCCACCCCATTCATTTCGTGGCAGAGACCACTGAGAATATGCTCGAGATGGCGGGCATTCATCAGGCCACACCAATCTTTGATGATTGGGTAACTCCTTCTAACCCTTTTCTTGTTTACTGTTTGTAGGCAAAGTTGTAGGCAAAGGCCGAAAACTCATAGGTCTCTTTGATGACCAGGAAAAGGCGGGGCTGTCCGCCGATCAGGCTCTGCTGAATTCTCCTCCTCCCCCTCTAGGCGTTCGTCCAAAAGGAAGCCTGAAGAGGCCCTCCTCTTGGCCCTCGCCAACCAGGTATGTTGTCTCTCCCAATATTGTTTTCATACTTTGCCTTTTTTCGATCTTTCTGACATATTTCCTTGGTATTTTGCAGAAAATTCCACTGCTGACGTGGCCCGGGACCCTCCTCCTCCTGCCAAGAAGGTCAGGAGTGAGGAGCACCCGAATATCGACCAGAATCCTCCTCCTCCTCCTCCTAAGGGCCTTTCTGCCAACAAGGGGAAGGCTCTGGTTTTGGCGGGCCCTCCTCCTTCCGTGCCCTCGGTCCCTCCCAAGGAGTCTGGGACCCAGAAGAAGGGGTACGACACCCCCAGCGCCTCGAAGGCTCCTGCTGAGGAATACTGCCCCTTGGCGAGCATGTTCCAGCCACTCAAGGCTACGAACCCTCGGGGAGTATGGTTTCCTTGCGGAGACCTCTCGAAGAAGGGGGTCCCTGCCCAGAAGAGTCTCTGGGGTAGCCCGGATTTGTGCATGCGACTCCTTGAGGGGATAATTCCTCCTAGGGATCGCTCTACAATACCCACGGAGCTACCTCAGATCGAGCTGAGCACCCCTGCCCCCGAAGTCGAGCCAAAGGCCTGAAGCTGACACTCTCCGACGATCATCCTCCTTAGACTTTTCTTATCTTTCCTTTGTATTTTTAGATGCGTTTTGTAATTATTTTTTGATTAAAGACTCGGTTATTTTATATTGAATGCCTTTATATTCGTAAGCCCTTGGTTGACTTTGAATGTGTTGGCTATATTTCCGATATCTTAATCGTGTAATCGTAATTACTCTTAACTTTCCTTTGCTTTATAATGGCCCTGACTCTTAGAGCCCTGGACCTTTCGCCCAGGCTTGTAAGGATAAGTCTCTACGAACTTATCTATTTCCCTTGTTAAGTATAAACTTTCTAAGGATAATATTTCAAGACTTAAAAGTATGGACTTCTAAGTTCAAAAGTATATCACCTTTCTTGAAGTTTAAACCTTTGGAGTGTTTGCCTAATAGCAAGGAACTTGTTAAGTTAAGGCTTCATCATCCATAGTGATCGCCTAGGATTCTTTATCCGCTCTTAATCCATAGTGATCGCCTAGGATTCTTTATCCACTCTTTAATGGGCTGATAACAGATCTTCTGCCAGACTTTGGCGTCAGGTCTTTCGTTTTTGCCTAACTCTATTGTTAGGTCTTTTGGTCTGACTTTGGTGTCATGACTTTCATTTTGCCTAACTTTATTGCTAGGTCTTTTGGCCTGACCTTGGCGTTAGGGCTTTTGGCCTAACTTTGTTGTTAGGGCTTTTTGGCCTGACTTTGGCGACAGAGCTTTTTAGCCTGACCTTGGCGTCAGGGCTTTTGGCCTAACTTTGTTGTTAGGGCTTTTTGGCCTGACTTTGGCGACATGGCTTTTTGGCCTGACCTTGGCATCAGGGCTTTTGTGGCCTGACTTTGGCGTCAGGGCTTTTGTGGCCTAGCTTTATTGTTAGAACTTTTGTGGCCTTACTTTATTGTTAGGGCTTTTGTGGCCTAACTTTGTTGTTAGGGATTTTGTGCCTGATTCGGTCATCAGGTCTTCGCCTGACTCTTGGCGTCAGGTCTTTTTTCTTCGATTTGCTTCGAGTGAACATGCTTTATGAAGGAATGATTTTCTTTTATTGACATAACAGTTTGATTACAAGCTATGTATGAAATCTCCTTAAATGCTCAGAATTGAATGGACGGGGTAACCTCTCGCCTTCTGTGATTTCCAAATAGTAGGATCCCGGGGCGGCGATCTCTATTACCTTATATGGTCCTTCCCACTTAGCTGAAAGTTTATTCTAACTGTCTAGCCTTGTGAATTCATTCCTTCTCATGACCATCTCCCCCACGAAAAATTGGCGAGCGCTGACTTTTCTGTTGAAGTATCGAGCGGTCGCCAGGCGCATCTTTGCTTGTGTTTTTTCTGATAGCCATCTCTTTTCTTCTGCCAAGTCGAGGTCAGTTCTGCGCTCGACCTCGTTTGCCTCAGCGTTAAAGTGTAGGATTCTATGGGTAGGCACTGCTATTTCGGTGGGTGCCACAGCTTCTGATCCATACACTAAACTGAAAGGTGTTTCTCCCATGGCTGCCTTAGGCGTTGTTCTGATGGCCCATAATTCGTTTTCCAGCTCTTCTGCCCAATTCCCTTTGAATGCTCGAACCATTTTCTTGAGTCCTGCTAAAACAACCTTGTTGGTTGCTTCAGCTTTCCCATTCGTTTAAGGATGATGCACCGAACTGAAACGATGGTCGACATGATATTATTCACAGAGCCATTTGAGCTCCTTTCTAATGAATTGTGGCCCATTATCACTGATGAGTACTCTAGGAATGCCAAACCTGGAGAATATGTTGATCTTTAGGAACTTGATGACTTGATATTACGTCGTAGAAGCTAGAGCTTTCGCCTCTATCCACTTGACCAGTGCTAATAGGGAACGGACCTAATATATCGATCCCCCATTGAGCGAAAGGCCAGGCACCCGCCATTGGGGATAATAGTGTGGGTGTTCGACCCGATCGTGGCGCAAATTGCTGGCAAGTCTCACACTTCTGCGTTAATTCAGCCGCATCTTTTCCCAAGGTTGGCCAGTAGTATCTTAATCTGAAGATCTTCCTGGTTAACGATCGAGTACCTTCATGACATGCTGCCACCCCTTCGTGAGCTTCTCGAAGAACCTTTTCCGTTTCTGGATGAGCAACACACCTTAAGTAGGGAGTCTAGTAGCCTATCATGTAGAGTTCCCCATCAATAATCAGATAACTGGCTGCGAGTCTTCTTATGCTTGTGGATTCGCCTTCGTCATCTGGGAGGATCCCCTCTTTTAAATAATTCTGGAATGGAGTCATCCACGTGACCTGCTCCTGAATGTTGAAGACCTCTGCCCTGCTTTCGAGGACTGAACATAAAGCTTTTTCCAGGAATTGTACGTCTTGGATTGTTGTTCCCCCAAATGCCAGCTTACTTAAGGAATCTGCCATCTGGTTTTCCTGACGAGGCATAGACTCGATCGCAAAATTTGAAATTTCTGCTACGAGTTTCTTGGCGATGGTGAGGTACTTTTTCATCTTTTCCCCCCTTGCCTCATAAGTGCCATTGACCTGATTGACGATAAGTTCCGAGTCGCTTTTAACCTTAAGTGCAGCTATACCCATTCCTTTCGCCATCCTGAGTCCGGTAATAAGAGCCTCGTATTCTGCTTGGTTATTGGTCGCTTGAAATATAAGGGCGATCGCATATTTTAAAGGCTCGCCTTCAGGGGGAATAAGAATTAAACCTGCCCCCGAACCTTCTCTAGATGAAGACCCATCTGTATAGAGCTCCCAGACTTGATCATTGCCTGCTAACTGACTTGGCCTGTTTTCTGCTTCTGTTTGACCGTTACTCGTGCTTTCCACAATGAAATCAGCTAGTGCTTGACCTTTGATGGCCGTTTTCGGCGCAAATTTTATCCTGAACTCGCTGAGCTCGATCGCCCACTTGACCATTCTTCCTGACAAATCTGGTTTCATCAGGAAGTTTTTGAGAGGTTGATTGGTGAGGACCGTGATGTCGTGCGCGTGAAAGTAAGGTCTCAGCTTTCGAGCAGCAATAACTAAGGCATAGAGATACTTCTCAATCTGGACATATTTTATTTATGCTGAGTTAAACATTTTGCTAATAAAGTACACTGGACTGAACATTATTTTCCTCCTTTATCAATACAGCACTGGCCGCCACGTCACTGATGCATAGGTAGAGGAAAAGCTGCACGCCTGGAATGGGCTTTGATAGAGCCGAGAGTGTTTGGATATGTCGCTTTAAGGACTGGAATGCCTCCTCACAATCTGGCGTTCACTCGAACTTGCGGTTGGCCCTCAGGGTTTTGAAGAACGGGAGGGACCTATCGCTTGCCTTGGAGAGGAAACGGTTAAGAGCATCCAAGCGACCATTCAGGCACTGAACTTCCTTTTGGCAGGTGGGCGACTTCATCTCTTCTATGGCCTTCAGCTTTTCTGGGTTTGCTTCGATGCCCTCTCGCTGACCATGAATCCCAGGAATTTGCCCGACTTGACTCCGAAGGCGCACTTTGCAGGGTTCAGGCGAACTCTGTGTCTCCTCATGCACTCGAAAGCTTCGCGGAGGTCTGTTGTGTGCAGATTGCCCTTGATGGTTTTGACGAGCATATCATCCAGATAAGCCTCCATGTTCTTTCCCAGCATGTCCTGAAATAAGTGGTTTACCATCCGTTGATAAGTAGCTCTGGCATTGATGAGACCTAAAGGCATCACCTTGTAGCACAGAATGTCCCCGTCGGCATAGAAAGCGGTGTGAGCCTCATCGTCTGGATGCATTCTGATCTGGTTGTAGCCTGAATAGGCATCCATGAAGCTCAGCATCTCGTGACCAGAGGTAGCATCGACCAGCTGATCAATCCTGGGAAGAGGATATGAATCCTTAGGGCAAAACTTGTTCAAGTCGCGGAAGTCGACGCACATCCTCCACTTGCCATTTGATTTTCTGCCCAAAACTGGGTTGGCGACCCAGCTCTGGAATCTCACCTCTCGGACGAAGTCAGCCTCGATCAGTCTGCCAACCTCCTGCCTGATCGCCAAGCGTTTGTCTGTTCCGAACGATCTCCGTTTTTGGTCGATCAGCTTGACAGAAGGGTCTATCCTGAGCTCGTGCGAGATGATGTCTGTGCTAATACCCGGCATGTCGCTCGACTTCCAGGCGAAGAGCTCTTTAAATTCTCTAAGGAGGGCGGTCATGGCCTCCTTCTGTTCTTTTTTCAAGGTGGTCCCAATGCGCACCTTCTTGTCTGGACCATCGACCTCGACTTCTTCTAATTCCTCCATGGGTGCTGGCCAAGCCAAATCCTCGCGAGGGTCGGCCTCTGTCTCGATGGCGAGGGCCTCCCTATGGTTCTTCCTGCGCAGGCAGTTCACATAGCATTGCCGCGAGGAAGGCTGGTCGCCGAGCACTTCTCCAATCCCGTTGGGAGTGGGGAACTTCATCTTCTGATGGACTGTGGAGGCCACAATCTTGTTGGGATTTATCGTGGTCCTCCCCAGGATGGCATTGTAGGATGTAGGTGAGTCGATCACCAGGAAAGTGACCGGTACCTTGATGCTCTTCCATCCCTCGCCCAGAATCACAGGCATGGTTATTGCCCCCAGCGGATAAGTTGTCCTTCCCGCAAACCCAATCAGCGGAAAGTCGACCCTCTTCAGGTCACGCTTGGACTTGCCCATCCTCTCGAAGGCGTCCAGGAATAGGATGTCTGTCGAGCTGCCTCCGTCGATCAGAATCCTTGCAACGTCACAGCCGTCTATATCATCCGTGATAACCAAGGCATCGTTGTGGGGGGTTGTGACATGTGCCAAATCATTTTCGGAGAATGAGATGACAATGTCCTCCTCAGGTCGGGGTCGCTTTCCCAACTGAACTGCTGTGGAGATCTGAGTGGCGTAGACCTCCCTGGCGTGCGACCACTCGCCTCCAGCACCGAATCCTCCCGCAATCAAATTTACTCTCCTCTTGCTGGCAGATGGATCAATTTGCTCAGCAGGTGTTGCCGAACGATGTCTTCTGGGGGCGTTCGATTTCTGTCTCGGCCTGCCACAAATTCCTTCAACATCCCCCCTTGAATCAGCTTCTCTATTTCTCGCTTCAAAATGCGGCAGTCATCCGTCTTGTGGCCCTTGCACTTATGATCTCTGTAATAGCTCTCGACGTCCTTACCCATGGGTTGACCACCCCGACGAGGCATTGGTGGCCTCGCCAAGGATATCCTCTCCATCTCGACTAGTACCGCTGAGATCTCCCTATTTAAAGGCGTAAAGTACTCAGGGACCTCTGGATTTCGAGGCGCTGGATTAGGCTCGACTCGGAGCTTGCTGTCTCTTTCCTTTTTCTCTTTGTTCACCTCTTTCTTACCATCGCGTCGGGGCTCAGGAACCACCCTTAGCGGGGTCGTCAGGAAGTTAGCCTCAGTGTTCGCCCTTTCAAGGTGTATGAAACCTTTTACCCTGGACACCAACTCCTCCAACGTTTCAATCTCTTTTACGTGGTAGCTGTTTCGCAACTTCCTGGAGGCCTTGTTGGCCACATCCAGACCTCTATAAAATGCTCGAATGATCTCCCCATCCGATATTCGGCGATCTATGTCCATGACGTTCTGATGGAAACGCCCGTAATTATTGCACAGCGACTCTCCGGGTTGTTGCTTGACCGCATCCAGGGCGACCACGCTTTTCATCAGCTGGCGCTCGCCCATATACCTCTCCAGGAACTTGCTTCTTAATTCCGCCCAAGTTTCGATAGAACCTGCAGGGATGCCGAAGAACCAGGACGAAGCCGAACCCGAAAGAGTGGATGGAAATAATAAAGCCAAGTGATTGGGGTCATTTTACTTACCCAGGAGAGAAGCCTCGTGCTTGTTGACGTGTATGGTGGGATCTCCTCTACCACTGTACTCAGGTATGGCCTGAGCGACTACGTCTTTAGGGGTCTTGATGGCGACGAGCTCGTCGGAAAAGGGGTGAGCAGATTGCTCCTTGAAGGGAGCTACGACTGTCAGACGTCTTTCTTGGAGCCTTTTGTTGAGGAGGTCGTCCATCTGGTCCACAGTGCAATATTTTGGCGAGGTCCCAGATGGAGAAGGACCAGAAGGATTGGCCGAGTACGTAGTCGCCGGTTGATCGGTATATGTCGGGGGTAGAGACTGTTGTCTAGACGTCATCTCCTGCTCTTCCTGGGGTGCTATGGTGCCAGGATTCGCGATTTCAGACGGTAAGGGCCCTGTGGCAGCAGGGCAAGTGTTTCCTTGAGGAGCATGGGCTTGACGACGGGCCTGCCATAGGATGGCCTCCATCAATGATATCATCTCCGAGGTTAACTGGATGTTTTCCCCCAGCGATGTGGACGGTATGAGGAGCTGGAGTCTCGATGTGGTTGGTAGCCGGGGTCGGTCTGGAATTACCGACATACTCTCGGGTCGCCCGTAGGGGGACGACATTGGCTCCTGCCTGGCTGGCAGGTTCTTATTGAAGCAGTGAAGCGGCGGCGGAATCATAGCTATCCGCGGATTACTCGCGAGTCTGGTTCCGACGGTTGTTTTGGGATCGAGTTGTCATGGCTGTATCACTCGTTTCCCACAGACGGCACCAAATGTTGGATCGTGAAATCCTGGTTGTTGATCTGGCAGTGAATTGAATGCCAGACGAATTCTGAATGGTACTTCTGCTCCAACTCCGGTGAACCTGCAGGTAGGGGAGCGCAACAGAGGGGGTGTCTCTGGGTCCCTCTCCGATGCTTAAATGAGTATATGTGTGTGTATATCTCAAAAAACGTAAGGAACGTATGTAAAGCAAAGGTATTTATAGGGTAGGAGAGATCAAATCGTATAAGGTAACAGTATATCTTAGTGAATATTGTGCTGCTGAAGATTCGGATAATTAGATATGGCAGTTACGGCGAGATATTGCAGTTACCATATCTAATCTTTAGTGAATATGTGACCGAGATACGCGGGATATCGTGGCCACTTCCTTATTAACGGTTAGTGGGACCAGTGGAGAGAGGCAAGACTCTCTTCGGGGCGAGCACTCCCATGGCGAGCAGTGAGAGGTCGCGGCCTGGTGAAGGGTGGCGAGCAGTCTGGGGAGCCTTTGGCGTTCATATCGACTTTGAGCTCGATCTTGGGTCACTCTATGGTGGGCCAAGTTGACTTGTACTTAGGTTGATACAGTTCGAATATCTTGGGTTTACCCCCTCCAGGGTTATTGGACATTCGAGACATTTTCCTTATAGGGCTGTCAATATTAATACTCAACATTCCCTATTAAAAAGAATATATTGAGAGTATATATTGATGGAACCCTAACATCAAGGTTGATGTTAGGGATTCTTACTATTACAGTTTTCCTGTGTATTTTGGCTTGTATGAGGCAAAATTTTATCCCTTAATTGTAGGACATATCTTTACGAGTAATGACATTGGCTTTAAGTGTGTGGAATACCAGTTTAAGTGTGTGGATTACAAGTTTTTTTTTTATTTTGGTCACTAGGATTACAAGGTGGACCTAATTAATTTAAGAATGATATTAGTGCATCTTAAGGAAAGGGAGAGATTTAACTGAACTTGATGTCAAGTCTCAACTGGATGCGGAGGTTTGAGGTTA
This sequence comes from Chamaenerion angustifolium, assembly GCA_946814005.1. Classification (NCBI taxonomy): domain Eukaryota; kingdom Viridiplantae; phylum Streptophyta; class Magnoliopsida; order Myrtales; family Onagraceae; genus Chamaenerion; species Chamaenerion angustifolium. The sequence goes on from OX328272.1 coordinate 24,118,745, forward strand.
TGACTTCGAGGGCTCGCCTTCAGAATCTCGCCATTGAGGAAGGTTCTTAATCCAGGAATTCCGAGTGCTGACTAAAATTTCATAACATTTGTTAGAGAACTAAAATCATCGCTTAATACCCAATGTATTGTAAGCTCATAACAGCAGGTACAAAGTTCCATCCACAATTTTTATAAATATATAGATATTATACCATATTATTAGCACTAATTTATTAATACCTTCAATTATTTTATATTATTTATATATACTTAAGAATTAAATTATTCACATTCTTCCTTTGGATTTTATATTTATATTTTGTCCTTTAATCCATAATCTGATTTTTATTTCTAAAATACACCCCATTTAAAAATTAAATACCACAATAACCAGTTTTCAAGACTATATACCAAACTATACATAATTGTGACTGACAGGCACAGGCACAACGACAATATTAACCATCATTTCCTTAAGCTAACAGAACCCTACCCCTGACTTGCAGTCACAAGTAGGGTTTTACATTTTTTAAAATAAAAATAAAAAATACAATTGCTTTATTAAACACTATTTGTTTGTTTATACTTATATTTTGTTCATTTATTAAACTTATCTTAAAAATATAAAAATAGATTGTCGGAAAATATCATTTCTTTCAAAAATGCTATCGGGATACCTTAAAACCATATAATTTAAAAATATCAGTTTTTTGGACTATCTCCAAAATAATTGAAAACAAGTTGATTGAATAGATAAACAAGTCAACAGTCTATACAAATCATCGTCGTTAAGTTTGAATTTAAATTAATTTTTAAAACAGTGGTATTTTTCCTAAATTAATTTAACGTATAAACTAAAATAAACCAAATATATAATCAAATAATATAATCCAAAGTGAACATGAATACATAACTAATTAATACCTCCAACCCCATATAGGCCCCCATCTCTCTCATTATCTCAACCTCTAACGTTTCTTATCTTGTTAAGTCTCGCTACCTTAGGTACCTTCTCCTTTACTCGAGTAGGCTGAATTTCTCGTGGTTGAAGATCAAGTACATCAAATTGAATGTCGGGTTGATCCTCCTCCGAATTCTACATCATTGGTTGTGTCATGAACTAATCCAGCTCCAGTGAGTTCATCGTCGTAACGACAAGTCTGGATTAACTCATTTGCATGATTCTTTGACCGATTCGTTACTCTATTTAACAACTTTTATGTCAGTTTGGTCATATGACCAACAATGTGACCCTATAAAATAAAAATATAATAATTGTAAATGTAAGATTAAATCAATTATGAAAATTAAACAATTAGAAGTGTAACTCACCATTAACATGGATTGGTTTCCATGTGGTTCAAATTACACTGAGGGTATGATCGTCTTTTCTTCTTAAGGATCCATGGGGGAGGGGAGGGGCTCATGGATCATCGTCACTGTTATGCCATGGTACCACATCATGTAGTCAAAGGTGTATACTCCAACATGGTTCGATATCTGAAGCTCGACCATGTTCTCCTTTATGTCTATGTATCGACCATGCTTGGTGATTCACGGTACAAGTGATGTCTTATCCCACCATAGTTTATCCAGTCTATCCTATTCTTGAAGGTCTTCAATTGATGGTGGGATAGATTATTGGAACTGGAATTGCTGATACATGTGATCCGCCAAGTGCCACTCAACATTGTTGAAGTGGGTGAGTGTTAAGTGAAGCTAGCAAAACGAATCCCATTCCTTATAAATGACTGTCATGTTCTGGATACGGTGAGAGGTGTAGAGATTCCAATCAATCTGAAAATATGAAATGTATATGTATTATTTCTTAGTAAGATAAAATAAACAAGAATACGTAAAATTCATATGAGATAAAACGTACATGAAAATCTACTAGTGTCTTCACCTCATCTCGATAGAAATGTTGGTTGAGTGGTGACAAATTTTTCTTCAACTGTTTATTTTTTAATCTCCACCTATTCAGAATGTGAAACATTAGAAATTGTACTCTACATAATTAATATAACGATGTATGTTTGTGTCCCCTTACCACATCTCCACGGGTTTATGTGTAGGAAACCAGTTGTTTTGTAGATGTGAGGTTTACCTACGGATAGATGCTTTCATAACCATAACTATAACATATTATTAAGAAAGATTAGTGAATAAAAATAGAAGCACTAAGTGAAAGTGCTACACATTAACATGTATTTATAGTAATATACCTTACCGAGTGATATTTTTTCTCATGGGGGGCACACCTTTGCACAAGTCAACGTATAAAAAATCTCAATACAGCATAGCCCCAATTGTATTGAGTTATTTGCTGTAAATTCTCCAGAAAAAGGAGGTACTCAAGTGCAACTTTATTCCCGCTTGTGTTTGAGAACAAACATACACCAAGAAGGTGTAAACTATATTCTTTGGCTTTCTACATGGTTTCTTCTTCCGTGGCGGGGATCCAACCTAAATAAATGTGTGTCTTCTCAATATGCATCTTCAACAAAGATTGTTGCTTGTCTGTCTTGGATTTCTCACCACTCACCCTCTTCGCGGGACGGAGCTATACCCAATAGTCGTGGGCATAAGTGAACCACATTTACCTTTTCATCACGCAATATGTAGTGATCGATCACGGGTGAACCGTTTACCCGTAGACCCAAGAGAACTTCGACATTCCTCAGGGTTACAGTTATTTCACCTCTAGCGAGGTGAAATGTATGAGTCCCTGAGTTGTTATATCTCGGAAATTGCATGCATGAATCCCGTATCGATTTTCAACCGAGATATATTTAAAGTTCATCCAACCTAGATAAATCAACACAATGTTGGGTTATCAAATCTACCACTCAACATTTACTTGGCCAATCCTACTTATCATCTCTACAGTTATGACTAGCACTAGCATTAACCTATAATTTTAATTTGAATTAAATATATAATAATACTAATTAACAATATAATAATAACAATGAATCTTAAAGAAATTTAGGGTTACTATATTTGCAGCGGCATGTTGTGACATATGATGTTACTAACCATATAGTCGAGGATGGTCGATCAATTCCTTTTGTGAACCAAAAGATAGCCTAAATGAGTTTCCTTGACCACGATACATTGTCTATATCCAAATAATTGGTAAATTTCCACACGTTATGCATTTCAAACACTAATTATACCTAATTACACTCATTTTAACAATTACCCCAAAATTCAAAATTTAGGGTTTCTCATATTAATCAAATAATGAATTTTAATACAAAACAAACACCCCAAAATTGATCAATTTTCAACACTTAGGCATTCTAGATACTAATTATACTCAATTTTACAATTAGACACCAAATCTAAAATTTAGGGTCTCATATAGTAATCAAATAATACATTTTAATACAAACAAAACACACCAAAATTAATCAATTTTCAACATTTAGGCATTCTAAATACTAATTATATTCAATTCTACAATTATCTCCAAATGAACAAAAAATAGGATTTCACATATTAATCAAATAATGCATTTTCATTCAAACAAAACACACCAAAATTGAATAATTTCCAATGTGTAGGCATTCAAATTCTAAATACTAATTCTACTCAATTTTACAATTGGGGTTTCACATATTAATAAAATAATGCATTTTAATTCAAAGAAAATCGATAATTCAAATGATTAGGCATTCTAAATAGTAATTACATCAATTTAACAATTTTCATAAAAAAGATTTTAATACTGGCACAACAGGAGCACGTTGGGAGCACTGATGAGGCATTGGACGAGGCACGACGGGAGCACTGGATGAGGCACGACAGGGAAGAATGTTGTGGGGTAAGGTGTTATGCAATTTTAATTCTCCAACCACTTGTAATTGCGAGTCGTGCGTAATTGTTTTGCCTTAACTGCGACTCCGAGTCCCAGACTCATGTAAGAGCAAAAGCTCATACTCGTGACTGTTAATCATGGTTACATATAGTTTGGTAAATAGTTTTGAAAGCTGGTTATTCTAATATTTGATTTTCAATGGAATATATTATGGATAAAAAAAATATAATCCTACATCTTAAAATTAATTTGGTTTGTAAATTTACCTCCACCCAAAAACCGACTGGGATTAGTTCAAGTTTAGACCTATGTAAACTTTAATGGCTGAAATTAATTTTTTATTTATGTTTAATAAATTTAGAGAGTTTAAAGTTTTATAATTTTATATCGCATGCGTAGTTCTATATTTATTTTGAAGGAAATATTCGATTTACAATCCAATATTTAAAGTTAGTGTCATATATGTATGATCAATTAAGTCAACAAAAACTAACTGAAAAATTAAAGAAGGGTGTATTATAGAACATTTCGATCTACTTGTAAGTAAATGTTAGAATAAATCAAATTAAATATATACATATATATATATATACCTTAAATCATATAATATTATACAAAATAAAATGGAACCAATCCTATTTTAATGGTATTAAAATAATATAAATTTCCCTATTAAAAGTAAATGAACTATTATTGTAAGATTAGTTAACTAATTCTAGATGTTTGTAAGGAGTTTCATAACATCATAAAAAAATGAAATCATAATAACTCATGTTGCTTATGTGATAATTGTTACACAATTTATATAAGTAAAATGCATATTACTCAAGTTAAAGAAATTTTTATCCTGGACTCATATGAGAAACGAACTCAGTTATGCTGAGTTGGTTTAGTAAAGACAGTTGCACGAATTTGGGGTGTTAAAAATTGTATTGACTTAACCATGGACCGTGGTCGGGCTTGCACCGTAGAAGACCCATGTCAACTTGAGAAAATAGTTGGTCAAATCCAAAAGGAATTCTAAAAACTATAGGACTTGTAAGACTGAATCAACTATTATGGACAAAATATTAGATTGGGGTATGACGAGGGTAACACCTGCTTTAATAATGGTATATATATTGTGAGTTCTGACAGGTTGATTTGTTCCACATCAGAAATAAAGAATTAACTAGAGAACTGACATGTGCTTTGCGTAGAATATAAAAATAATATTTGAGTTGTCATTATATAAATATAGTTTAATATAAAATTTAAATTATTATATTAATTAACAAAATTAAATCAAATTAATTTTTAACTATATTATTATATTGATATGATTAACTCAATTTCAAAACGAAAATAGTTTTATTTTTGTTATTAATATAATATTATTAATCTACTTTTTTGTATAACGTTTATTATTTATAGTATATTCGTTACATATATTCATTTAGCAATAGCATTATAAAAAACTCTATTTATAAACATTTTATTTAGTAATAGTTAATTGTTTCTTATTTATTTATTTATTTGTTACATTTTATTCGTTACATGTTGTATGGTTGCTTAATAATACTGAATATCAAGAAACTTAATATATATATATATATAAGAGGAATTAAAATGGTTTCTAAGATGCAAGTCATAAGATTAATTTATGTGACAATTTCATGTCATCCAGGTTTCAAGTAATTTTATGTGGATCAATTTCATCACCCCTTTATTATATGTAGACATTCCATTTTCTTATGTGTTTAAATTTTAGAAGATTCAACCAAATTAATATAGATATAGATATAGATATTATATTTAGAATTATTTTTGTATTTTTTCTAATTTCATATGTTATCATAATTTTTTACTTTACTCTAAAGTTTAGTGTAATTTTCTATACTACTTGTTAGGTCTAAAACTTACATTTTTATATTATTTGGGCTGAAGTTTAATTTATTAAATTGATAAATGAAACAGTTTTTTTTATAGTGAATAAGGAGTTTTGGATTGATTTTAGACTATTCATGTGGAGGTGAAATGATGATGACAAATATGTAACTTATTAAAATTTAACATGGACCAATTAAATTGTATTATCCTGACACATATGAGAGAGAAAATGGTGTAAAAACTTTATTTGTCAAGTATCTAAAAGATTTAGTCAAATTAATATATAGAGAGAAAAATTTGGAACTCATATAAACAAGAGGTGTACTATTTAAGTCTAATAAGAATTTTTCAATTTTTTTTCTCAATAGTCATTCGAACTTAGTGCCTTACGCTAATGTTGTTTAGGTGTTGATTTTCAAAATTACAATTGTAATTCTTCAAAATAGTACATAATTTATTACCCAATTATTGAGAGAGAAAACAAATGGTAAAAAAGAGGAGAATTAGCTGGGAAATCTGATTTTATGAACCAAAGCTGTATAAAACCAAAGATATTAAAGGGAAAAAGTATGGAAAATATGTAATATGTTTGCGAAAATTGGTAACTGATGCAATTTGTTTTGGGTTGCAGGTTTTTGATGTATTATGTTTCATTTTGTTGGTTTTTGAAGAAACGTTTGGTTTTCTGTTATTTTTTTCGTTTAAATTGTACATGTGCATCTCACGCGACTTGTTTTTTGAACATTAAAAACAAAATTCAGAATACCAAAACTACCCTCCTCACCTTTGACCTTTTATTACCGAACTGAAATCCATGTATCTACCCTCTCTACCCCCCTTCATCCTTTATTCATCCTCATCACCGCCTAGAAGCAAACTAAGCCCGGTGTTACACCCAATCTACTTACTTCAATCTTCAGAGAGAAGATAGGCGCTTCAGTCGACGGAGAGAGGAAACGGGAGATGGAGGCAGCTTCTTCGTCTTCAGTTAGGTTTATGTTGTCTTCGTCATCATCTATCTTCATTAGTTGTCCTCTTATTTCCGCTCTGGTTACTGCCAGGATCAGTCAATTTATCAAGATCTTCGCCCCTTGGTATATTTTTCCTCGCTACCTGCTTCTAGTTGCAGTAATTTAAGATTATGCACAGGTGATGTGAAGCTTGGTAGTGTTAGCTTTAATGGCTTAACAAAGAAAACATACCTTTTGGGAAAAAGCAAAGGCATGGTAGTTACCTAGAATTTGCTAACAATATGTTTATCACCTCAATGGTCTTGCTTCTTTTTTGTTTTTTGCAATGAATTATTAGTTTGGAGTTACATTTGCAGTTCATTTGCCAATTGTACTATTCTACTTATTCTACGAAGAATTATTTTATCCCAGTGTAGCTCTGTCTAGTAGATGCCCAATTGTACTTTTGTCCAGTAAATCAAAACACAGACATAAAATGTCGCTTCCCTACGCAAAAACCAACACTTATAAAACGTATGTTATCACCTACTAATAAATACATAGACATAATTAACCACCGGTGCTCCCCTACGCAAACATAACTACTTCAAATACACATCGAAAGACACTTCAAGCAGTAACCAATTTTAAGATTACAGCAAACATCAATACCACAGACACTCCAACGGTAGTAATTAATATACTTTCCCTCTTACGAGCAAGAACTTTGGTTTCGATCTTGGCATGCATTTCTCTTAATTTGGTTACAGCCCTCCGTCCGTAAATGCACATTGGGTGGTCACACCACTCAAAATAGTCATAGTCGTGCTTCTGCAATCAAGTTTCTTCACGATAAGATTAGGGTTTCGAAGAGAGATCTAGGAAGGATTTTCAAATTGATACTACAATTATGGTTAAAAACCAAAGAAATCCGCTAACATATCTTATAATTGGGACACCCATATAACATTCGACTGAAATCCGCAAACATACCTTATAAATTCTTTAACAGGTGGTGCTCTACATATGACTTCAAGCTTGGTAAAGAGTTGGTTCAGTATTGTGATGTCATTCTTGTTGGGAGAGTTGGAGATCCGAGAAGGAGGGTATGAACACTTCGAAAATTAGGGAGAGGAAGAACACTTCATAAAGGTCACGATGGAAGAACAAGCAGGGAGGGAACGACTGCATATAACATCCCTTAATCTGTTTCTATTCGGTCCACCTGAATGCCTAGTACCTCAAACCCGACTGATTCGGTCCACCTGCACTCAAAATTCATGTGTTCCCGTGTTTCTATTCTTCCACATACCGGGCAGTTTGGTGGGACTTGCATTCCGCGTCTTAGTAGATTCTGTTTTACCGCCACCGCATTAGACCTTAGGCGCCACATGAAGTTCTTTACCGTAGGTGTTGTAGTCGTCACCCATATGTCCTTCCATATCGGCCTATGTCGGTTCTGGTCATCCTCGGTCTGTTGCCCCTCCAGCTCTCGAAGTCTATGATATACAGACCGCGGTTGTTGTGCTCCATCCTTCGTGTGTGGCCATATGTATCGGCCTACCCTCCCTTCGCATGGTATCGTCATATTGAGGATGTGGTCGGCATCCTGTGTGGGTTCACCTTGTTCGGCCGACGCCTTAAAGCTGACCTTTGGAAACACCCGCGGATCCTTGTAGACATCAATTGTTTCTCCCGTGCCTAGTGACCACAAACCCACCCGTTTTAGGACATCTCTCCCGTGTATTAGGCCACTCCATCCCCACGATGTCCGACCTCCCTTCGTCGCCTTTAGGAAACTATCATGCGGAAAATACAAGCCCTCCATGATCCTTGCACATAGTGTATTCGGTTCATTCAGGAATCTCCCCGTCATTTTTGTGAGCAAAGATTTGTTGAAAGTTTGGAGTTTCCTAAATCCAAGTCCCCCGGATTATTTGGACTTGGTTAGGATCTCCCACCTTCGTCAATGTGTCTTCCTACCTTCGGCCGTTACTCCCCACCAAAACTCCGCTATCATTGAGTTTATGTCAGAGCACCATGTCTTGGGTAGTTGGAAGACACTCATAACGTATGTCGGTATAGCCGTGATTACTGCCTATATAAGTACATCCTTCCCCGCCCGGTTTAAAGTCTTTGGTCTCCACCCAGCTAGTTTGTCCTTCACCTTGTTCATTAAGAAGCACATCGTCTCCTACGATCTTCCCCAAGTGGATGGTAACCCTAGGTATTTGTTTGGGTCATTTGTGCTCCTTACATCTAAAACCTCCTCCACTGCCTTCCTTTCGTTCAGTCCCGCTCCTTTATTGAAGAACATTGTTGATTTCGCCGTATTTATGTGTTGTCCACAGTCCTTACAATATGTGTCCAAAATGCCCCTCAGGTGTCGTGCATTCTCGGTCATCCCCTGCATGAATATGATGGAGTCATCTGCAAAGAATAAATGATGTATCTCGCGACAATTCTTCTTTATCACTATTCCTCGTAGTCGCTTCTCCCCTACTTCTATCTCAATGGTCCTAGGCAGCACATCCGCAAGCAATATGAACAGATATGGTGATAATGGGTCTTCTTGACGTATCCCCCTCGTTGGTTTAATCATAGTTGATCGTTCTCCATTCCCATCATGCCCCATGCCTGCAAGCTTTTTAACAGGAACTCTCACTCCACCCGGTCATACGCTTTTTGCATGTCTATCTTTAACGCGCATTATGTTTTGCTCACCCATCGCCTGGTCTTTAGGTAGTTGAAAGCCTCATTTGCGACCAATATGTTATCATGTATAGACCCGTCAGCTACAAAAGCACTCTGGAAATGGGTGATAAAATTTGGTAGGTAAACCTTTAGTCGGTTCACCAAGACCTTAGAAATTATATTATACAAGAAATTACAGCAGTTAATGGGTCTAAACTCTGTAGCCTGGGTTGGGTTTGGCACTTTAGGGATCAACACAATATCAGTTTGGTTAAGATGGTATGGGAGGTTACCTGTTCTGAAGAATGCTTTTGCTGCAGTAATGACGTCTGGTCCCACAATATGCCAATTCCTTTAATAAAACAGACCTGGGAAACTATCGGGACCTGGGACTCGTGACCCACCTAGTTGAAATGTAGCCGACTGTATTTCCTGTGTCGATATATTTCGGGTTAGTAGTGCATTCATATCCGGTGTTATTAGGATTGGCATGCCCGCAAGTATCTCCTCTCCCGTATCTGTATTCTCTGATCTGAACATCTCCCCATAGTATTCACGGAGCTCCTGCGCTATCTCTTCCTCATTTGCTAACCATACCCCATTTTGGCTCTGCAGTCGACAGATTGTGTTCCTCCTTCTCCTTGACGTCATCGTTTGGTGGAAGAATGTCGGGTTTCGGTCTCCCTCCTTCAACCATTTTACCATCGACCTTTGCCTCCAATATATCTCTTCCCTCGTCCACAGATCATGGATTTTCCTTTTTAGTCGCTTCTCCTCCTGAATGGCGTTTTGGTCCATCCGTCTTTTCATGTAGTTTTGCAGTTCCTCCCTCGTTTTGGCAATCTCCCTTATATTATTTCTGAAATGTGCTCTACTCCATGTGGTGAGTCTCCTTTGGCACTTCTTCAATTTCGCACATACCCCATTGATGGATCCATTTGGCTCCATTTGTCCCCATGCATGTTCAATTATGTCCTTGCACATTGGTGTTTCCAACCACATCGCCTAAAATTTGAAACGCCGGCCTATCCTCCGTCTCAGCCTTCTATTTGTATAAGCATGGGTGAGTGGTCCGATCCAATTGCTATTTCGTTTATGCACCGACTACTTGGGAAGCTCACGGCCCACTCCCCATTTATCAACACCCGGTCTAGTCGTTCACTTATTCTTTCATCCCCGCTCCTATTGTTGCACCATGTATGGGTTGACACTTTTGCTCCCATGTACTCCAAGTGTAAGCCCTCAATCATTTGGTTGAACACATCCATTTGTCTTTGTGATTTCCTCCCCCCTCCCATCTTCTCATGTGGGTGACTAATAGTGTTAAAGTCTCCTAGGACCGCCCATCTCCCCCGCCGTCCCCTACCTATGCTGCAAAGTACGTCCCAATTTCGTCATCGTGCTTGGGCATCCGTATCCGCGTATACCCACGTTATGTACATACATACTCCTCCTTGGCCTATCTTGAACTCGCAATCCACAAAGTTTCCATCACAGTATAGGACTTGGATTCTTGTTTGTTCCTTCTACCATAGTGGCAATCCTCTCGCTCTCCCTCTCGGCTCGATGTATAGCTTCTCGATCATCCCCAATTTTTTTCTTATTTTCTCGCAGTAGGTATCCTCGTTCTTTGTTTCCATGAGAAAGATTATGTACATGCGATACCTTTTATTGAGGTTTTGTAAATTTTGGACTGTTAGTGTAGACCCCAAACCATGACAGTTCCATGATATAGCACTCATTGAGCCCCTGTGTCTGTTCCGGGACAGCCACCATAGCCCATTTCTGTTTCTGTTGGTTCCATCTGTTCGGTTCTTCCCGGTTGTTTCCTACCTCCCCTCCTCCCCCTACTCATAGTTTGCCGGTTTGATCGGTCTTTTTGTGTCGCTTTCCTTCGTCCTCCCCTTTCATTGCTCTCCCCCTATTTGTTCAGTTTCACCCCTCCTCTTCTTCGTGGTGGGTTGGCCCTCCATTTACTCCCCCATTCGTTTGAGAGTCATCTTATTTAGGTAAGGGCTCAACCCTGATGTCGGGTTTTGCCTCTCATGATCCGATGTGTTGGGCGGCGAGTCCGGAGGGTTTTCCACCGTGTATGTCATGATGGTGTGGTTGTGAGCATCTTGTGTTGTGTGGTTGGGCTCTCCAGCAAGTAGATGATCATGGGGTTGGTGGGTACTTGTGGTTGGGCCCATCGGTCGTATTGGTGTCGACGTAACCACCAGTTCTGTTTTGGTATTGAGTTAATGGTTTCGTCCATGGTTTCCGGTTGTGGTGCTTCGGTTATGGTTCGTAGTGTGACACAGTCTAGGGGTTTCTTCGTATGGTGTTCCCCCATATCGTCCCTCACGTCCCCACCTGTGGCATCTCTGATCAGTCCACTTCTGTCCTTCGCTGGTTCAGTACCCCCAGCAACCCACGCCTCGATCTCCATCCCTTCCCCTATCCTCTGGCTGTTTTGTCTCCATTTCCTTCCCTTGTGTTCGGTCATCATGTTTTGTTTTCGCATATTCATGCCTCTCCTTCTCTAATCGCCTCACTTCGAGCATTATTTCGGACCACGTCCTTCAGGCTCCTGACTTCGTCCGGCTGCCTGATCCTTCCTCCTACCCCGGGTCATGCTTCGGCCCCATCTATTTTGGCCTCACCCCGACCCACCATGGTCCATAGGGCAGAACTTTGTCATCATGTTCCGACATCTTAACATCATCCTTACATGTTTGGGTTGTGTGGCATAACATCCCGCACCCATAGCAATAGTCGGCCAGTCTTTCATATTTAACGGATGCCCATCTTTCCTTCCCCTAGGAGTTCGTCCACCAAAATCATGCCATCAACGGTTCATTTCCATCTACCTCAACTCGCATTCTCATATAACATCTACTTACTCTTCCCACATTCGGTTCTATTTCTAGGCACTTCCCAAGCATGTTTCCAATTTTCCAAGCATTCTCGGCACTAAACTTCTCTAGTCCTAGGTCATGTATTTGAATCCAGAAGTTTACCTTATTGAACTCGACCTCTTTGATGGCCATGCTCGGATCCTAGCGTTTTATGTTGAGGATTTGCCCGTTAATTAGCCACGGGGATCGATCAAGGATGTTGTGGATGTCTCCTGCCTCTTCGAAATCAAACAGGATTGTTCGTGTCTCAGCCTCCGATATACCCACACGATCGAACCTCGCCCACGCCTGAACAAGGACTCTTTGTATTGTGTTCAGCTTGAGCTGCTTGGGTCTGATCATTCTACCCACGTACCAGTCCATATGTTCCAGTTGTGGGTTGGAGTCTAGGTCGACAATTCGTTTCCGGGGTACGTTCGTTTCATTGGAATTGGCATTCATCGTCGGCAAATCAGACGCCCTCACCGCAGCTCCGCACCTGCAAGAAACAGATAAACAGTGTACCAGCAAAGGAAATGTATGGTGTCTCTCACTCACTTTGGATTAGATGCTTGATTTGTTGGCCTACATAGGTGGTACTGTTGCTCGTTTCTGATGTCGGGTTCGTGCCTCAGCGTGCCCGACGAAAATCGGAGTTGAAAACGTGCGGAAGACGACTTTGCAGTTCAGCGACTTCCTCCGTTGGTTTCCCTGAATCCCCACTGCTTGCTTAGTTGCTTGGTTCGTTGGTCCGAATGTGTATAGTGTCGAATATGTATCCTTCCATGTTGAATCCTCTAGCAGTAAGAAGAACCTGCTGCTTTCATGACTGGAAGTTATCTTCTCGTGTTAGTTAACATATCCTTTTGTTGAAAAAGGTTGAACCGAACTCCTCCCTTGATGACAAAATCAGAAAATGACCTTGAAGTTCTTGACAGATCACTCAAAACAGAGCAATCAAATTGACTAAGAGATGCAGATATCATCCGAACCAAATTGATGTTTCTCCAAGGCTTTTCACCCAACAGGTGAGACGGTAGAATCTGATATTGATGAAGCCCCAATCTTCATTCCTGACAAGGAAACAATAAGACCTGGTCCAAAGGAACTCTTCCGTACGATTTTTAGAGAGATTGTATGTTTTCATTCATAAATTACCTGAAATGAGCTAAATTTAATAAATAAAATTCAGGTATCCGATTCAAAACGAGATTGCAGCGGTAAAAGATGTATAGATCAGCAATCTGGAACAGAGAGGAGGACTACCTGCACGCACCGCCGATCATGGCGTCGACCATCCTAAGGATGGCGTCCTATTAGGAACTAGACAACCAGGCTTCTCCGCCGCGTGGCACCGTTTCCGAAGCGGTGAAGAAGGCTGTATCTTGGTCCAAGTTCGCCGAGAACGTCGTCCATGTCATCCCTCTCGTCCTTCTCCTTTGTGCCGCCACTCTGTGGTACTTTTCTTCTGACCCAGGAAAGTAAGGAGGTATGATAATGATATACTTCATTTTGACGTGACTAGGTAGTAGTTTATAATATTTATTTGCAGAGGCGAATGTGGTATCATCAACCAGAGGCGGGGATTCGATAGCATTGGATAGAAGGGATGACAATAGAAGGTGATTTAGACACCGACATTGACGGCACTCAGTCTAATAACCTCTTACCCCAATTCGATTTGGGAGATGCCATATGGTCTCAAAACAGACAACCAACACAAATATCGCAAATATATATAGTAAAATAATATCATTCAAAGGAGATAATATATCTTTTGCATTGTTCCACATCAGTGTAATGTGGCTTACCATTTACAAATTTGGTTGCTTCCACTGTGAGTGAACAGAGAGATTGTATCTATCTATCTATCTAATTACAATACATACAGCAGTAGCAGCTTGAGATAGATTGAATTTGTTCTAACGGATGCGGTTAACATGGGCAAAGGGCTCAGGGTTAGCCTTGGGCGCAGCTTTAGATGCCACTTCAGGTGCCCCAAAAACATTCCAGAACCTCAGTGTTTCATCAGCTGCTGCAGAGGCTACAGTGCATCCATCTGGGCTCTGAGCCATGAATAGAACCCTGGAGGTGTGGCCAGTGAGCTCAGCCATCTTCACCATAGAAGGGTACTTCCAGAGAGTGAGCTGATTCTGAGTGAAGCCGTGAGAACTAAGCAACTCTCTCTCATTCTTGTTCCACAGCAGAGCACAGACTTGAGATCCAGTGTCCACAGAGTTCAAGCATGCTCCTGTGTGTGTATTCCAGAACTTGATGGTTCTGTCTCCTCCACCTCCACCAGATGCTAGCAAATTTCCCTGGAATGGACACCAAGCCAATGCTTTCACAGCCGCTGTGTGTTCCTCAAACCTATATAATAGCAAGCAAGCAATTTATGTTAACTTTACGTCAAAAATCACAAACTTCTTTGTAACTGTTCTTCAAAAAGCTGCAATCTTTGTTTTCTAACCTATGGAGCCACTGGGTGGGTGAGTTGGAGGATGCCACGGATCTATCCCATACATGAAGGAGATTGTCATTGCCCCCACTGGCCAACTGCTGGCCAGAGGCAGACCATTTCAGGCCACAAACCTCTTGGGTGTGTCCTCTGTATGTCTCAACAATGTGATCTCTTATTCTGACATCATTGTTGATGATCTGACCATCCATGCCTCCTGTGGTTAGGATATGGTTGTTCCATGCCAAGGAACCAACCCTTGATCTGTGCCCTCCTTTCAGTGTTCTTAACTGCAGCAGCAGCAATGCAAAACACAACAACTTAGCATAAATGATACCCTAATTTGCTTAATTTGCAAGACTTCAGAAACAAACCATTCTGTTAGCAGTAGAGTCCCAGAGCTGGACTTCAGAATTGTTGAAGCCAACAGCAATGTGGCGTCCATCGGGAGCCCAGTTAACGCTTGTAACCGGACCGACATCGTCTTCTACTGTGAGTAGTTCGGAGGTTGATCCAGTGGAAGCATCCCACAGATAGACTGTGTTCCCAAGAGCGATGGAGAGGACATTGCTGCTTCCCCAGTCCATTAAGTTTAGATAATAGTCATCCAAAAGATCTGGGGCATCTAGTGTCCTCTCTGAACTCTGTTCATTGTTACAGTCATCAACAAGCAATCCAATATCGTCTCGAATCAATTTTGGAAAGAGAATACTGAATTATCAATGGAATTTAAAGATGACCTGCGGAATATGGCGACGAGGCTTGGCGGTTTTAGTTGATTGGACAGAAGATACGTGGTTAGGTATGGACTCGACGGGAGTAGGAGGCTTATTCTTGAAAGCAAGAATCCTCGTGCGGTTCATGTTCAACGCCTCCGCAAGCTTCTTCCTGTATGCTTCTTGAGACGGAGATCCAGGAGCTGGGTTCTCTTTCCTACTTTCAGTCAGCATGTAGTGTGCATAATCGAAGTCCATTGCCGATCGGTTTGGAATGAATCTGTCCAACTGCAATTCAAATCGCCGAATAGTTCAAATTAAAACCATCGATTGACAGAAAATCTTCATATAGAAAATGCAGAAAAATGGAATCAATATAGTTCTTTCTGCTTACGTTTTCCCTGTTACTATTGCTTCGACGGAGGACAAATTGTTCACGAAGAGGCGATCGAATCATAGATCCTGCATCCATCACACAACAAGCAACAACTACTACGCAAAATATATACTATGAAGAATTCAAGTAAACAAGAATAGCTAGAAAATGGTAGAAGAATCCTGCAATCAAAGAGGCTGTTAGATAGAAACAAAACCAATCAACGTATTGTATAATCAAATAGCAGAGGAATAGCGTGATTAATCGTTGAGCGCAAGAAAGAGATTGAGAGAGGTTGAAGTGAGGAGTGATTGAATGAGTAGGGTTTATATATGACTGGCGGATTGATGAAATTAGCTAGGGTTTAGTCAGAGATGGAGATCCACCAAATAATAAATAAATAAATAAAAAGAGAGATGGAATGGAGCTCGAGCCCAACGGCATTAATTTCTTAAGATAGCCGTTGAGAAAAATTACTTGACAAATATACCCTCACTTCTCAGTTCAACTGAAACTTCTATCCGTGGGTTATTTTGTCCATCCGGCAGCTGAAGCGAGTCCCAGACTGTGTTATGGGTTCCATCCCTTTTAGAGTGAAGCCGGTCCATTAGGATGGAGTTTTTTACTATTTTAATCGGGTATTTATATATTTTTTATCGGATTTTCTTCATTAAAAAAAAAAGTTCAACCAAAATATTGTATAAGAATAAATAAATTGCTCATTGGTGTTACGGATTTTCGGATCGATTTTTCAGATTAAACCAAAAAATCGAAAACTACACATCCAAAACTAAAATTAATATTTAAAACCAAATTAAATAACAAATAATTTATAAGTTTTGCATAATGGTTTGCTAAAACCTTTTTTTTGGGTCGAACACTAAAAACAATTAAACAACTAAAAAACGGTTAGATAACTAAATTAATATTAATTTGTATTCATTAAGTAATCATATTAATTAATACTAATTAATATAATATATACAATGGTTAATTGTCAATTTGCCCCCTAATGTTTGGAGCGAATTTAAGAATCCCCCTTAAAGTTTAAAATTTTAAATTTTAGTCCTAATGTTTGGACGAAATCAAAAATCACCCCATTCCGTCTTAAGGCCGTCTAATTGAAACGGAAAACCCGACACGTGCCTTGCCATGCATTTTCTTAAGAAACAAAGACAAAAATGCCCTAACTAATAAGTAATAACTACTGAGGTGAGGAGGCAGAGCGTCCTTCTTTATGAACCGTTGTGACAACTGACACGGAAGACGCTGGTCCGCCGTCTTTCAATAAGGTGGTGATTCAGTCGCAGTGGAGATCGCTCCAACCCTACAAGAGAAGCTCTGCGTCTCGCAACTTACTTCAAAACCCGAATCAACACTTGCATTGCAATCGTGAGACGGTCTCGAGCTGGATGCTATGCGGAATTGCCAGAAGTCCCCGCTGTCGTCTCCGGTGGCAAAATCCGAAGACCAACAGCAATGCAAGTCGGAGTTGGCCTTGCGAGAGGTGTTTCTATCTCCGAGGAGGTCCCCGAGATTCGGGCCGCCTGTAACTGTACCTAGCGTCAGCTCTTCGATCTCAAGATCATTGTCTGAGAAGCGCTTTTCCTGGTTCTTCGAGTAAACTAGATCTTAATTCCGACTCTGAGGCAGCTCTGAGGAGGTCACCAAGATTCGCCTCGCCAGCTCCTGGACCTGGAAGTAGCTCCATCAAACGCAGAAGAGCTGAATCAATTAATTCTGTGTCTGTTAGGTGTCTTAGAAGATCACCGAGGCCAAGATTAGCTATTGGCGAAAGTGAGAACAGTGGAGTGAAGGTGAATGTCAGTAGTCTGTGTGGTTCTTCTGGCAAAGTAGCTCCAAAAACTCCCATGGTCTCTCTCAGGAGCTCTGATTCTAAGGCGGCATCTCGGAGTGACAATCTGTGTGGGGTTTCAACCAAGGTATGTAATAATCTGGTGAATTTACGTCAATTTGGTGTCATGCAAATTGTAGACCAATATTAGTGTCGAGTTGTTGTACTTGTACATAAGACTTTTCCAAGTGTTTCCAGTGTCTAGCTAAGATGGCAGTTGCAGAAGCGAAAAAGGTGGACAATCCAAATCCACTCGTTGTTGTGCCTCATTCTTGATTGTTTCTGAGAAAGATCACAACTTTCAGAGTTTAATATATCTATTAGATTTTATATGATGCAGGGTCGAGGCTGTGCAAAGAACGGCTCAGTTTTGAAGTTAGTTATCTCTTAGGACCTTTCATGCTGCTGATTAGTGTTTTTATATTGTCCTCTTCTAAAACTTTTGTCTAAGATAGTTACGTTCCTTGTTGCGTTGTCAGTGAGCAAAGAGCGATGTCTTTGGGATGTTTGGAGGTCAAACCTCTAAGGCGATCTCAAAGATTGTCCCCTCATCAATGTGTACTTGAGTCTGAGACAAAGTTCAAGAGTAGAAGTAACAACAGTAGATCAGTGAGATCATCCCCAACATTTCAATTCCTCTTGCAGAAGATCAAGATGTCAAGGCCAAGTCTAATCTTGTAAAGGAATTGAACACAACTGTTAAGCAGAAAATTGTTTCCTGTGTGTTACGGGTTATCACTGTTTCCATTATAGATAGAGAGTCTAGAGAGAGAAAGTGTATGGTTTTGAAAGAAGATGAAGATTTGTGAATAGAGAGAGAGAGTGTTAAGTGTTTTTTATAGTCGAGAATGGGGGAGGATGAGAGAGGATATGTTGGTCGAAAAAGATGTGAATGACGCCGGAGATGGTGGAGGAGGAGGCGAGGGGTAAGTGGGTAAGAAAGGGAAGTTGCTGGAAGTAGAGCTTGAGGAAGAAAGGGGAGTAGAGCTGGAAGTAGAGCTTGAGGGGTAAGTGGGAAAGAAAGGGGAGTTGACGGTGGCGCGTGGAGTTAGATGGATTTTTTTTTTGGCCAATAGCTGGATGTTTGTTGAAGTAAGGGCAATTTTGTCCAAAAGAATTAATAAAACCCATGTGCTTGGCACATGACTGAGTTTCCGTCCAAAATAAACGGAGAAATGACGGTAAGGGGGGAAATTTCATTTTGTCCAAACATTAGGACTAAAATTTAAAATTTTAAACATTAAGGGGGAATCTCAAATTCAGTCTAAACTTTAGGGGGGAGATTGACAATTAACCCTATATACAATTATGCACATGGTTGAACCGAATCCCACAATCTTTTAGGCGCGTAGACCGAACGGTCCAAAAATCTAAACCAAAGTAGAAACAACGGATAATATACCAAACCATATACTTTTAATCCGAATCAGTTCAATTTTCACCGAATTTTCAAGCCATACAAAATTTTCTACCATCCCTACCTCTCTTGGAGTGAAGTCTCCTCAATCCATGAATAGTGTTGGTTGATTTCAACCAAGATTATCATTCTTGTTTTTTGTAAAACGAATAGGTCAAGACACGATTAAATATTCTTTAATGATTTGCGTTTATGTATATGCAGGTTTAACCATAACAAATTCTATGTTTAAATCACTATTATATGTTTAAACATTATTAATAATTGTATCTAAACACTTCTGATCTGCAATACGCGTATAAACACGATTAAACATGATTAAGTATATATATCTAATGTTTGTATTTGTTCTTGTACATATTTTTAAAGCACTTGTGGATTTTAAAACTTGAT
Source organism: Chamaenerion angustifolium (assembly GCA_946814005.1). Classification (NCBI taxonomy): domain Eukaryota; kingdom Viridiplantae; phylum Streptophyta; class Magnoliopsida; order Myrtales; family Onagraceae; genus Chamaenerion; species Chamaenerion angustifolium. The sequence goes on from OX328272.1 coordinate 24,138,156, forward strand.
TGTGAAATTAAATTACGAATTTTGTGGATCACGTATCGTGTTGTGATCTTTTGTGTCGTGTGACACGACTTGTATCATGTATATATGATTTTTTTTGTTAAAAAAGTTAATTGTGCATGTCACGTGTGATCTGTTTAATAATTGTGTCATATTCATGTTTGGAGTTTGGATACGCTTTTAAGACCTATTTATTTACACACGACAAGCTTAACGACACGACACAATTCGACATGATACACTCCAATTATCACTCCTTGAAAAGACTAACTAGAACTAGGTTGATTGTCGAATAAAATGAAAACCACAAACAAAACATGTAATGAAATATTTTCTAACTTTGTCGGAGTTAGATGCACCACTACAAAATTTATAAAAGTACAATTTTGAGTCTCTCTAGAAGGAATACAATGTAAAAAAAAATGTTTCATGAAGACATTTTGTAAAACAAAGGTTATGAGAAAAATTTGTTGGATATGTGTTTCTGAGGTCACTTATAGGGTTGTCACCAACGGGAATAAGTCAGTAGGTCGACGTGAGGTTTAGGTAAGGAGACGCAATATCTTCTTATCTCTTCATCCTAGTGATCGATGTCTTATCTAGACAAATCACAGAAGCGGTGGGTTCTGACAAGTTAGAGGGAATCATAATTAAAAAGAGGTGCCCACACCTCCACCATTTGTTCTGACTCCTTATTTTTGTCCATGTTATTGTTGATAACATACTTATGTTTAAAGAAATTATGGATATATTTTGTCGTCCATTGATCCAAGGAGTTTGCGTTGGAAAGTCTAACATATTCTCACAAAAAATGCGAGAAAAGTCACAAGACAATTGATACACATCGGTATTAGGGAAGTATAGGACCTAGGAAAATATCTTGGACTACCTACCATATGGGGACGTTCTAAGAAGGAAACACTCACCTATCTCAAAAGTTGAATTCAGAACAAGATGCAGGGGTAAAAACACCTCCTCCTTAATGTTACGACGGGTAGAGAAGTGCTAATCAAATCAGTAGTCATTGTCATCCCGCATTGAAATAATGATGATTGCAAACTTTTGGTGGGGAGAAAGCGAATGAGGAAAGAAAATATGGAGGTTGGGAGATAATTACTCGACCAAAGGTAAATGGAGATCTTGGATTCAAAGAGATCCAAACCCTCAATAAATCCCTTCTCACAAATATGGCTATGTGATTAAAGAACAACCCCGATGCATTTTGAGTTTGATTGGTCAAAAGGATCTATTATCCACATTAAAGATTTACCGAAGGTAAGAAGGGTACACGTGCCTCTTAGGGTTGGTCGAATCTATTAATGGGTAGTGAGATAATGATCCAGAACAAATTTATGTTAGCGGGTAATGGGGAGAGAATCTGAGTCTTTGGAGGTACGTGGATCCCATATCTGTCGAGTCATACATGAGGGAAATAAATTTAACGATTTAAACTTTACGGGGAAAACTGAAAATCTGGTCAAACATTAGGGGATAATGTCATATTATAACTGATGTTTTGCTGAAGTTGGACGGGGGCCATTTGGTTTGCCACCATCGATGCAAGAATGGAATAAATCCTTGTCTTAACAACCGAACAGTGGCTTGAGGCAATATGAGTCCAGGGGCGATTTCTGGGATCACCAAGGAAAATATATGAGCATTGTGTGAATTTATCTTTTTGACAATTTGGAAGGAGCAATATTGTGCAGTCTTTAACCATGACTACTAAAATCCAGAAAAGACAATCCGACAGTGCCTCCAAGAATACCATGAGTATTAAGAAAACCGGACGTCGGCACAACGTTACACATTCCAAGGGCACAACAAAGGAGAGAGACAACAACAAGAAGAATAAAATGAAAGTTGATACCATAAAAATCAATTGTGATGCCTGATGGGGACAAGAGCGATGTTCTAGGTGTGGTTTCAAGGGATTGGAGTGATAACCTCATGAATGAGTATGTGTAAAAGGATACTCATGGTTGAGAACCAACAAGTGAGAATTCTTAAGAGTGTTAGAAGAGTTTAACTTTAAGTTCGAGTCAGAGTCTGTAATCTATGTATGTTAATGAAAGGTTGAGTTTGTTACCTTCTCTCCCGACCCACTCTCAGCGACGTACGCCCCCCCCCTTTGGTATCAGACCTATAAAAAGGTACTATGTCTGGCTAAATTACTTGTTCTATGTTTGTTATTCCATAGGTTAGTAATATTATTCATGAACTGATTCACAATCTGGATGCAAACCTTTTACCTATGTTTTGTATCTCTAGTAATTCATCTCTATACATAAAGAAAAATTAAGAAAGTTTATACACCTAAGATTCACGGAGCAGTCGTAAATTCGGGTAACTGGAAAGATCCAAATCCAATTCCATTAGCATAAGTGTCGAGTAAGATTGTCGGCCTATGTCGTAGGTGTCAACTGCGGGAAGTACTTGTGCTCAAGGATAATGCTATATTCTAGCTGAAAATAAGATGAAATTGGAACCTTTGTAGTGGCCAACACCACTCAAGTAGCTTCAGAACTTAGTGATAAGCGATCAATCATTGAATGCGCCAACTGGATTACTACCTAAACTAGAAATTTGGTTTGCGTTTTGCGCGATAAGTAATGTTTATATATAATTATTAATAAGTATATATATATATAATAAAAATTTAATTAAAAATTTAATGATCATATATTAGTTATTTAATATATTTTAAAGAATAAAAATAAATTACATTTTAGAAATTGTTAATAAAATAGTAAAAATATTATTTTTAATACTATTTATACATATATTTATATTATACCAAGAATATTATAAAACATAAATATTAATTGTATTTTTTCTTTAAAATAATTGAAAAGTACATAAGTTGATGAGAAAAATAATTATCAATAATCATTTATGTAATGCTAATTACTATTTTAAATCTAACTTTTAATATTTGAATTACATTAATAAAAATGTTAAAACTATTATTAAAAATATTATTCTTTTTATAATAAGTACTTATATTTTCACTATACGATTAATATTATCAAATATAAGGATTAAGTATGGTTTTTATTAAAATAACTGAAAGTTTAAAATTTGATAATAATAAAAAAAATGATTAATTATTGATATGATGTTAATTAGTAATTTAACTTAATTTTAATATTTTTATACAGTCTGTTATTATTGTATAGTTAAAATATATTTATTTTGCTAATAGTAACTTTTACTTTTGTTCAATTATACAAATAATATTTTTTTAATCCATAAAATAAGTTAAATATAAAAATATAAAGTTCCATATAACTATAAAAGAAAAGGCACTAAGAAAATATATTAATAATTATTTTTTGTTAATGTGTTAAATTTTAGATTGCATGCGTAATTATAATTAAGTGCATAAACTCGACTTGTATTTCAATTATACAAAGCATATTAATAAACATGCAGAATACATATATTTCTCATAAAATTTACGTAAGTCGATAATAAAAATAAATATTGATAATTTATTGACATGTTGCTAATCAATACTTTTAACTTAAAAAAATACATAGTTATAATCACTATTATCAAAATCGGACCAGCCCTCAAACTGGTGAGAGGGACAGTTTCCGATTCGGCTGGTCAGACCGATCGGTTCACCATGCATAAATAATTGTTTTATATAAAAATACAAAATCATTGCCGCATCAATTAATTCAACAAATGCAACAGAAATGTTGAAAATAGACTATATGAACAAAAACGGTTCACCTAATTGGGTCCAAAACATAGTAGTTGCTACACTTTATTGGTCCCAAAGGCAAAAGGTCGTCCTGAGATTACTGCTTCACCTCAGTCTTCTTCTTCTGCCAAAGCATGCCATTGGCACGGCCTGCATCGCCGTGAAGATAAGAAAAAATTGCATATTTAAGGATTGAGAACATGAATCGATTGAAGATCAAATGTCGGGTTCTAATAGTAGTACTGAACAATGCAAGAACAACTCATTGATGTTTTTTTAGCATGCTAAATTTAGGTTAAGTTTGATCCTATATTCAATCTATATAGAAAGATTATCCAAGGGTATGAAAGAAATATGCACCTAGTCTATAGCAAAATAAAATTACTAGAACTCCATTATCGAAGACAACGTGCTTTTGAATACGATGAAGACAATTGATATAGAACTGTGGTGAAACAAACCAACCTACATCGATTCAGCATTCAAGCTATCTAAAATAATTGTTATTAGGAATAACTGATGTAGAAATATTCGGAGACCCGCCTGCTCAATCTTGATTGAAAATCAAAATCCATTTGTTCAAGTCCACAGACAAAGCTTCGCAGATTAAATAAAGGGTAAAAATACGTGATTTGTCGCTGAATGTTTGCAGATGTGGGAGAATCTGCTACTAGCTTTTACTAAGGTTATTCTATTACAAAAACTTATTGATACAAGTATGTACTTATACTAATGATTCTACCTAACTAGGTTGACAATAATGTGTGAAGTGTTGAAATTAGTGTGTAGATTGTTGACAACATAATGTCAACAATCATGTTCACCCTTTTTTCCCTTTGTTATTCTGACACTCCCCTTCAAGTTAAATAGTGGGGTCTCCAATATTTAACTTGCACAATACATCTTTGAAGGTTCTTCCATTCACGACCTTTGTTAGAATAACCGCTAGTTGATCTTGAGAGCGTACAAATGGGAGAGTGATGATTCCACTTTCTAAGTTCTCTTTGATAAAGTAGTGATCTATGTCAACGTACTTTGTTTGGTCGTGTTGCACTAGATTCTCATAAATACTAATGGCCGCACGATTATCGCACATTAGTCGACATACTTCTTGCACTGTGACACCAATTTCTGTTAGCAGTTTCCGTAACCACAACACTTATGTCAAGCCTCGAGCTATTCCTATGAACTCTGCTTCAACACTTGAAAGTGCTGCAACCTTCTGTTTTTTACTTTTCCAATCAACTAAGTTCCCTCTGACTAGAGCAAAGTATCCTGAAGTTGATCTCGTATCCACCGGACTGCTTTCCCAGTCTTCATCTGTGTATGCTTCTATTCGTAGGTGTCCATTCTTTTGATACAGGACCCCACTGCCTGGCGACTTCTTTAAATATTGAAGAACTCTCAGGGCAGCTTCCATGTGATCTACTTGTGGCTTATGCATAAATTGACTTAAAACTCCCACTACCATATGAAATGTCTAGTCGCGTGTGAGAGAGATAAATCAATTTCCCCACTAGATGCTGGTATCGAGTACAGTCTGCTGGCTCAACTCCTTCTACTATCTTCAACCCATGATTCATCATGATGGGTGTATTTGAAGGTTTACAGTCAAGTAACCCAGTTTCTATTAACAAATCTAGACCGTACTTTCTCTGAGAAATAAAGATACCTGTCTTAGAGCATAGTACCTCGATCCCAATAAAGTATTTAAGCTCACCCATATCCTTCATTTCAAATTCTTGAAATAAACTTCTCCAGAGATGGGTTATTTCTTCATGATCATCTCCTGTAATAATTTTATCGTCTACATAGATGATCAAACATGTTACCCTCCCTCCTTGTTTCTTGAGAAACAATGTATGGTATGAATTACTCGTCTTGTAACCATGCTTTTTCATAGCCACTGTAAATCTTCCAAACCATGCCCTTGGTGACTATTTCAAACCGTATAAGGCCTTCTTAATTTGCATACCTTTAAGCCTCGAAATCCTGTCATGAAACCCGGAGGTGGTTCCATATAAACTTCTTCCTCCAAATCACCGTGTAAGAATGCATTCTTCACGTCGAACTGATGAAGTGACCAATCCTTATTCACTGCTACTGAGAAAAAGACTCTAATAGTATCAATTTTAGCAACCGGAGATAAGATTTCTAAATAATCAATACTGTATGTTTGTGTATATGTTAGAAGATTATTGTAGCGGTAGCCTTTTTGATGAATCTCATAATCCACAAATACACACTTAATAGAACACAAATCAAATTTTGAGCATTCTATTTTAGGAATATGAAAAAAAACAGTACACCCAAAAATACGAGATTGAAGTGTCAAGGTTGTTGGGACACTCATGTTTTGGGACACAACTTGGAGAGGTGTTTGAAAATTCAATGCCTTAGTGGGAAGACGATTTTGGAGATATACTGAGGTTGCAATTGCTCCAGATCAAAAGGAGGTAAGACCATGTGACTCAAGCATAATATCTCTTGTCATCTCAATAATATGACGATGTTTCCTTTCCGCTACTCCGTTATGTTGTGGAGTATGCAGATAAGATGTCTGATGAATGATACATTTTTCTTGAAAGAAGTGTTTAAGCGTTGAGTTTACAAATTCGACTCAGTTATCGGAGCTGAGGACCTGGATCTGGGTATGAAACTGAGTTTGAACTAAGTTGTGAAACTCTACGAATTTAGACGAAACTTCTGATTTATTCTTAAGAGAATATACCCAAGTCATTCGAGGAAAGTCATCAATAAAGAGTACAAAATATTTGAGCCCATTGTTTAACATGCATACACCATTATTTGGGGCAGGACCCCAGAGATCAGAATGAATCAAGGAAAATGCAATCTTAGGTCTAGAATAAGACTGTGAATAAGATTGTTTATGACTTTTGGCAAGTATACATGTTTCACAAGGAACACTTTTATTTGATAAAAAACAACTCGGGAATAAAGTATGAAGGTACTCTATGGATGGGTGTCCCATCCTTCGATGGCACAACCACTATTGTCGATCAACTGTCTCGTGAGCAAGCGATGTTGTTCTGTGTTGAGTCAGTTCATCCACATAACATAGTCTCTGATGCTCAACACCACGTCCAATTACTCTCCCCGACTGAATATCATGCAGTAGACAAAATGGTGGATATATTAGTACTGTGTAGTCTAACTCTTTTGTCACATGGCTAATAGAGAGCAGTTTGCATGAGATGTTGGGCACATAAAGACAATTTTGCAATTTCATAGTTGGAGATACTGCAATAGTTTCTACTCCATAGACCTGTGAGAGACCTCCATTTGCATTGCGTATCATTTTCTTGTTTGGTACGGAATGGGTTATAAAGTCCATTTTATCAAATGTCATAGTATCTGTTGCACCCCAGTCAAATAACCATCGATCATCTTTAACACAATCATGATTTTTTAAGAAACTAACTTAGGGACTAATTTCACTATTTCCTGAATGATTTGCCTTGTATTTCTATTTTTTGCTAACTTTAGGGTCAGAAATATCGAAATCATAAGTTACTGGTGGAAAAGGCAAATATTCAAGAGATTGAGAGCTGGAGTGTAAATATCCTCCAAACCCTATACCTAGCAGTCACAACATTCTTCCCTTCTTCTCTAAGGTAAGCTTTGACTGAGCCTTCCTCCTTCTGCCCTTTATCGGAGACGTCGATCGTTGCGGTCATGTTGCTGGCTCTTGCAGCGTACCTCCAGAATTGATACTTCCATCTTCTGAGGTTGCCATAGCCACACAAAGACCACGATCAGGTAAATGATGAATGTCGAGAAAGGTCAATCCTTAATTGATTGAAGAACCATTCGACTCTGAGGTAGTTCTGATACTAGTTTTTACTAAGGTAATTCTATTACAAAAACTTATTTATACAAGTATGTACTTATACTAATGATTCTACCTAACTAAGTTGACAATAATGTGTGAATTGTTGAAATTAGTGTGTAGATTGTTGACAACACAATGTCAACAATTCTGTTCACCCTTTTTGACATTTGTTATTCTGACACTCAATACGGAACATAGTGATCTACTCACGTTCAAGAACATCTTCCATTGAAACTTTAAGCTGGATATGCTCAATTTCAATTCAAAATCATAATGAATTTGATTGGCGCCCACTAACAGAGCTTCAGCAACAGAAGGAGGAAAATCGCGTGAATCAGACTGATTCTTGTCGAACTCGTTAACCATCTGGCCAAAAAGGAGAAGGAAGACAGGCATGGAGGAGCTATGGACAATGGCGCCCAAGGTTCCTCCTATCATCAGAAGCCAATCATACTTGTCCGCGAAGGAGAATACCTGGTAGAAGGGGATGCTCTAATGAAAAAGACAAAAGAACCGAAGTAAAGAAACGGAAGATAAAACTGAAAAGAACCGGTCATTCGGTTTGAGAAAAAAAATAATCAAAATCACTTTTAAAAAAGGGAAAAGTATGAAAATGGTGCAACATGTTTAACGAAAATGGTTTTTGGTACAACTTGTTTTTTGACGATGGTTTTTGGTATAATACGTTGGAAAATGATGGTAAATGAACCTTCCGTCCACCAGACGTTTAATTCTGTCGTTAAGTAGTCACGTTTTTGTCACGTGACTTTCTATATAATTTTTGCTTTTGTAAATTAATTTTGAAAATACCTAATTACCCTCTATATACTTTCATCACTTTCTTCTGTTACTCTCTATATCTTGTCTTTCCTCTGTTTCTTCGGTGTTTGTTCCTCTGTTCGGTTCGCTTCCTCCGCTTCGTCTCCCAATTCGGTTCGATTCTTTCTTCCCTTCGCTTCGTGGCTTCCTTCTCGACTGAAGAAATATTTTGAGTTTCTTCACAGGCAAAGTCGCTACTACTCTTTGAATTAGAGGTTGCTAAACTATATGCGCTAAATTCTGGTTCCGACACTGAATAAGGTCATACATAAATGGAGCTCTGACATCCCATTCTTGTTCAAGGTGAGATACTAATATTCCTCCTGCGGATTATATAGTGAACTCTGCTTGAGATGTCTGCATTTGTTTTGTGATTTGAGGGACTGACACAGATCAAATTCTACATATGTATCATCAAATAATTCACCACACAGAAGACAAGCACATTGATTTTCATCAGCCGGAACCATAGGTTCATCATCTACCAAAGTTGTCTCCTCACTGATATCCTCTAACTTAACAGCATGGTCATCTTTAATGGGAAGTGCAGTTCTTCCAGCAATCCAGTCAACTGATTTTGGATACCATCTGCCAAGCTGCCGTTTTTGTAATGGATCCTGTGAAGCATGCCATTCCAGGTGCCTGTCAAGTCGCTCTTTAAATTTAAGCCTCAGGCTGCAAATGCAGCGACAATGAGGGAGCTCTTCAAGAAGCTCATCAACCACACTGGAATGATATCTCCTAATAATATCAGGCTTGAACTTAAAGCCTATGAGGTTCTTTATTTCAACTGCGGATGTTTGGGCCAGTTCAAAGTTCTGCCCAGCAGGTTCTGGCTTAGACACCTCATCTGTAATCGAAGCTTGCACAAATGTGGGGACAGAAACAGAAGAATCTGGACTACCAGTAGAGGCATCTTTTCTTTCACTAGGTAACTCCATCTTTGGTGGTGAAGATTCCTTCTTTACTGCAGATATTAAACCTCTTGAAACTAATGTGCTAAGAAGATTAGATAAGGGATTAGAGGAATCCAGACCGGGCCTTGGTTCAGATGCTTTACTGGTAGCCAAAGTTGAAGGCAGTGAAGAAGCAATTGGTACTGCTGCGCTCAACCCAGCCAAGGGCTTGGTACCTGCCTGGGTCACCATCAAGAGCCATGAAGAACTTCACAAGCAACCTTCACACCCAGGGATTCCACAGCACGAAGACTTCCCACGGCACTCACGAAGGCTTTAGGACAAACAACTTCGTTATAATTGGGTGGAATCCCTAAATAGGATGATAAGGCAGAAAGGGTATTGCAAAAATTAGTTTCTTCAGAGTGGGTCACGTGAGATGCCACGTGATAGGTTAACGTATGTATTCAACGACAATTAGACGGAAGTACCAAAAACCATCGTTTACAAACATGTTATACCAAAAACCATCGTTTGGGTTGGAAAACCATTTTCGTCAAACATGTTGCACCATTTTAATACTTTTCCCTTAAAAAAATAACTGGAAAGAGACAGTTTTTTGAAAATCACCTGGTACTTAAAACATTAGTCGATACATTAGTCGGTTTAACCAGGTCCATCATGTATTTAGGTCTTTTGATTGAACCAAACCGTTCAGGTGCCGGTTCACACTCGGAGTCGATCAAACTGGTGATTCAGTTCGGATAACTGTGGTTATGTTTACATTATTAATAGGGTTAATGGTCAATGTGCCCCCTAAAGTTTGGCCGAAACTTAAGAATCCCTCTTAATGTTTAAAATTTTAAATTTTAGTCCTAATGTTTGGACGAAATCAAAAATCCCCCATTTCCGTCCAATTTCTGTTTAGTTCAGACGGAAACCCGTCATGTGCTTGGCATGTGCTTTTTTTTTATTTTGAAATTGCAAATTTACCCTCCATTACCCACACTTCTTCTTCCTCATCTGCTTGGTTTCGTTTAATCTCATCCTCCAAGAATGCTTCAACTTTTTCATGGATGAAGATGACTTCTCCTAGTTCAGCAGTCATACATTGAGCACTATATAGATATGCATATTACTTTTCATGTCCGGAGAATAGCTTCCATAGTCGACGACGATGATCTTTCAGTGAAGGTCAAGTAATTTGAGGTTACCTTCTTCCTCGATCTATCTAGTTATGTACATATGCTGTAAAAACTTATGTATATGGTGCCCCAAAGGCCGGCAAATGGGTTAAATGCAACTAATTATGAATTTCACCATTCATTTTTCTTAGAGTAGTAATTAATGCTCGAATCTAAGTTCTGTCTTAATTGTTTACCTTCTTCAGTTGATTGAGCCACCTAATATTCACCACCATTGCTGCAAATTTGTCCAAAATGGGAAGGAAACTTGCCGATCTTTGGAGATATGCAGATCGTATGGATAAAGGATTCGAATGCAAATTCTGCGAACAGATCTTCACAGGCGGGATAGTCAGGCTTCGATCCCATCTATGAGGAACCAAAGGTCAGGGAATTCAAGTCTGCAACAAAGTCAGCAAAGAAGCAAAAACTGCAGCACTTTTAGCAGCTAACAATAAACCATTCATGAAGAAGACAAAACCAGAAACAAGCTCAAGCAACTCAGATGGGATTTCAGTCATTTTGGACGAAAACTGCAAGGACGGTAGATAATATACTCGCAAAATTCATTGAGGTGAACGACATTGATTCCTCCATTGTTGAGTCACCTTCATTCATTAATATCGTAAATGCACTCCTAAAACCCGACTTCAGTAATTATGTCCTTCCAAGTTGTTCAACACTTGAAAATCGACTTATTCCTTGCATAAGGAAAGAAATTGAGCAATATGTTTCTAATGCAAAGTAGTCATGGGAAGCTATCGGGTGCACGGTTATAATCGATATTTGGTCTAATGAGAAGGAGAAGTCGCTATCGGGTGCAGGGTTTGTGGGAGTGATGGGTGCAGTGTTGTAACTGTGGGAGTAGTATTGCTTGAATTGGACGGAAATGGAGGGGGAATTTTTGATTTCGTCCAAACATTAGGACTAAAATTTAAAATTTTAAACATTAAGGGGATTCTTAAATTTTGGTCAAACTTTAGGGGGCACATTGACCATTAACCCTTATTAATAGTAATTGTCAAGTGTCTTCAATATTTATCTAATTTGTAAAATTAGTCGAAACGAAAAATAAAGTTGTTCAAAACTATAAATAAATATATATATATATATATATTAAGAAAATGTAATGATAATGTGAATATTGGTTCTTCATGTTTTAAATTTTATATTGACTCGCATAAATATAATAGAGTACATAATATTATACATGATAATATTATTATTTTTTTTTAAATAAAACACAAAAATACTTATAATTTGGTCTTAGCAATAAGTTTTAATAACATATTTTAATATGTGCACTTAATTGATTTTTTTATAAAGTATAATATTATCAATTTTAGTATTTCAATAACAAAAACTAATAAAAAACTATTAATTCACATATGAAGTAAGTAGACATTATTTCTAATATAAAAAATATTAAGAATCTACATTGATAATATTAATATTTTTTTATATGTATTAAAATTTATATCGCATGAATAATTATAATTGAGTACATAATGTTAGACATGCCATTATTAATTTAGAAAAATATATGTAATACATAAAATTAATTATTATTTAGTCTTACAAATAAAATTTAATAACAAAATTACATGTGCAGTTACTTATGAAACATAATATTATAAAATTTAGTATTATAATAAAAAAAATGCACATGTGAAAAATGGATAAATTATTAATTTTCCGTAACTTATGCGAAGAATGAATAAAAAGGTTTGAAAGATTTTAAAACGAGTTACATAACATATCACGTATGCCTGAAAATTTTATGTTTGACATTGACCAATAAGAAGTTATGAATTTAACATTAGGAGTGAAAAAATATACTAAAAATATTACTTGCCATAATTGTATGCATTCTAACTAAATTAATATATAGATAGATAGATAGATTCAGAAAGAAAGGCAATACAACTTGACAACTGAGTCCAACGACACTATCCTCCCTTTTATTTTTGCTTACTAAAAATGTTATACATGGACCGCCTAAGCATCTTTCTGATCATCTATGAAGTATCACTTTGACAAAAAAAGAAAAAACAAACTTATTACATATAACAATTTAAATGATATTCTTATTTATTTTTTCAGTAAATAACCTGTCAAAACCTAAACGTTCCGAAAATGGTCACGATTTGTTTGATAATACTTTTTAAAGCATTTGCCAGAATAGGGTATAGGTTAAGATGGGGGTGGGGGTTAAGATGCATAGGTTATCCACATGAACAGAGTTTAAATTTGTCCCACTTTGGGTGTTTGAAATGCACAGTCGTAAAACACCTTCTCGTGGTAGGAAATATCACATTACAATGTGGAAACGTTCGCTCTCTTGCTGCCTGAAAGAAGGGGGAGATTCGTCTCCTTCCATTGTGGAGGAAACTTAACAATGTTTATAGTCGTGTTTGTGTAGACGCTCATATTTGTAGTCCATTTGAATTATAAAAGGAAACCACGTACAGACACCAATTAATGTACCGAAAGGAAGGCAACTTCTAACCTACCCCATCTTTGGCTTGAGGTGTTTGGAGGAGTGGTTTAGCTTTAGCTTCTCATGATCTTAGAATCAAGAGGGGTGACCTGCTGCAGATGGCATTGTTCGAGAATCAAATTGCAGCTGTTCATGCTACGACCATCGAGGAGACCATGGTTCCATAGCTTGATCATCAAAAGCCGCCAACACCTGACACCCACACAACAAAAATACATATAATACCCTCAGTGTATGGCAATATTAATTCAGCATGCAGACATTATTACAGCATTTCATAATCACAACCCCATAACATAGCATGTACGATATATACTGGACAAACATACATAATTAATTTTAGTATATCCATCTGCGTGGCCCGATCAATAGTGCAAGTGACACTCCCATAATCCATTTTCTTTTTGGAGAATTCCCTTCAACAATACAATACAATATAGTATTTATTATAATAAAAAAAATGTTGTTTACTCCAGCCACTAGTCAAGATTACTCAGGTAAACGGAACTGCTTAAATAGTATATTCTCAGCATTCAATATCAACTAATTTCCCATGTTTATTAGTAACTCCAAATGATCACAACTAATAAAGAAGATCAAAGTTGTCTTGGCCAGAAAAAAAAGACCTACCAAATAAGAGCTGGCGCTTTGACAAGGTCCGGTCCATGTAATCCTGAAAATGCCTCGCATGCCCAGGGAATATGACTATCGGCCAACACCCTGCCATCATCATTGCATCAACTCAACTTCAAAAATAGTTATTATTAGAAGTATATAGTATCTAGAATTAAGGAGAAGTATTTAAGTTAGAAGTATCTATCTAGGACTATGTGAATTATTTAATAGACCTGAAAGAGTGCCTAGAACTAAGTGAATTATAAAGACCTAAAAGAGTCATCGAATCTAGAAGCTACCACATTTTATATACATATATACTCTTCTCTTTGTTAGGATCTAATCGCAACAAACCCACTTGAATCGGATGAAGAATTTACACACAATGAGAAGGAACTTGAGAGGAAAGGAAGAGAAGAAGAAAATCAGTTTTTCCGTGGTAACACCCAAATTTAGGTAACCTCCACACGATTTGGTTAATATGTATTGATGATAGGTTACTGTTACAGAATACGTATACAGGCAGAAATACAGTACTATTTGGATCTCCCTGGTAATAATCATAATCGATAGATTATTAATTCATGTGTTTCAAATCATATTAAATAACACTTTCTCTTTAATTTTTATATCTTCCCTAAATTTCATTCATCAAGTTACTAAGCAAGTAGCTCTAAAGTTGTGACCGGGGGAATTGATTATGCCTACCGATTCCATCATTGTCCTTAAAGTACGTTTTATACATTTCTATTTGCCCTGTAAACCTAATTTTCGTCAGCAAGTTAGTATGTTCCTTTAATTGTTCAGTGATTTTCAGTAACGAATCATGTTATACATGATCGTGGTACGGGACAAACAATTGTTGTAGGTCATGCATTAGGAGGACTTTACTATTTCAAATAACCTTTGATTATTTGTGTTGCAGAGTCTCCAAATCTCCTTCATGAGCGTCTTGGTCAATCCAGCTTATCCAAACTTCAGCAAATAGTTTCTAATTTAGTCAAGCTGAAAACACAGCATTGTGAATCTTGTCAACTCGGAAGACATGTTTGATCTACCGTTTGAAGTCATGGTGAAACTAGGGTCGATTCTCCTATGTCTATCATACACTGAGATATTTGGGGTCTTAGTCCGAGTATCAGACACAAATATTCTCCAACACTGTTCGGGAAACACTTGCATATCTCGGATGGAAGCAAGTCATGAATGACAAGATGCAAGCTTCAGGGCAAGTAATGCGCAGGATTTGGTCCATCTCTCGCCTGAAAAGAAAACTGTCGATTGTAGATGGGTGTTATCACTTTATTGCCAAGATTGGCATTGATGGACAGATTGGTAGTCTCAAAACACATCTTGTTCCTAAAGGCTATACTCATGTTTGGGTTGGATTATGTTAATATTTTTTCTCCAGAAGCTAAGATTCTCTCTGTGCACTTCTCGCTATTGCAATTATCAAGCACTAGCCCTTATATCAATTATAAATCAAAAAAAAAAAAAATCATGGAGAGCTTGAAGAAAAGATTTATATGGAGTTATCTCCTTGGTTTGTTGTTCAGAGGGAGTCAGGACGTGTTTCTAAATTGTGTCGCTCTTTATATTATGGAATCAAGCAATCACAACGTGCCTAATTTGAAAAATTCAGCTCGGTTGTTCAATAATTTATGATGATTCAGAGCAGAGCTGACCATTCTCTCTTTTACTCATATTCTTCTTGTAGTCTCTGCGTATATTTGATAGTATATGTTGATGATATCATTATAACTAGTAACGAACGTGAGAAAATTATTCAATTGAAGAAAATGAGGTCATTGTTTACTCAATTGCAAATCAAAGATTTAAGCAACCTTAAATTTTTCCTTGGGATTGAAGTGGTTCAATCAACGACTGATATCTATATTTTTCAAAGGAAATATGCATTAGATATTCCAAAAGAAACGGACATGTTAGTCTATAAGCCTGTTTGCTAATCTCATGGATCCAAACAGTAAACTTGTACCAAATCAAGGAGAGTTATATGACAACCTCAAGAGATATAGAAGATTAGTGGGAAAACCGAACTAATATCACTACACCTGACATCTTGATTGTCAAGAAGGCACACCAGGACAAGAGTTGATGTATAAAGATTGAGAAAATACGGAGTTGGTGGCCTATAGTGATGATGATTGAGCAGAATCTTCAGTAAATAAAAGGTTCACATCTGGGTATTGTGTTTTTGTCAAAGGAAACCTAGTCTTATGAAAAAGTAATAAGCAGAATGTGGTTGCTCCTTTCAGTGTTGAAGCGGAGTACACAACTATGGTCGTTGGTACGTGTTTTTTTTTGTTTTTTTTTGGATTAAACAACTTTTTAAGAGTTGAGAATTAGAGATAATAAACCAATGAAGTTGTGTTGTGATAACCAAGCAACTTTACATACAACATCAAATTCAATTTTCATGAGAGAACAAAAATATATTGAGGTTGATTGTTACTTCATTAGAGAGAGGATCATACTCAAAGAAAATGCAACTGAATTTGTTAGTTCTAATAATCAACTAGCAGATATTTTCACAAAAGCACTCAGTGGTGGTCAGGGACAGTATATTTGTAACAAGTTTGGTACAAATGATTTGTATGCTCCAGCTTGATGGAGAATGTTAAAAGTATCTAGAGTTAAGGAGAATTATCTAGGGTTATAAGTACCCAGAATGGTGAGTTATTTAATAAACCAAGGAGAGTGCCTAGAACTAGGTGTTATTATAGACCTAGGAAAGTGTATCTTAGAAACTAAAAGCTATCAATCTTGTATACTATACATATACACTCTCTTTTGTTTCTCAAATGGTATTAAGAAAAAATTAATTTCTCAAATATCAAAATTAATTACAAGAACATATTATTATGTCCATTGTCAAGTCATAATTAGTAATCAAAACTATAAATAACCTTGGATGGATATGGCATATCTTTCTCATATTACTTCACAGTTGCGTATCACCAAGTGGACCAACTATCAAGACTCCGTCATATCTATCTATTGAAATAAGAAAGGAAAAAAGAGAGCTAATGGACACTTTAAAAGGGGGAGGAAATATCTTCACACTCATAATGAAAACTTATGAAATGTCTCCACGCTAATGATGGTTATAAGTACTGAAAATGGGAAGTCTCTATGAGAGCTTATATGGTAGTGTAAGGTTTCTAAGGAAAAACAAACTAAAAGAAAAGTTAAATTTTCGTTTTAGTATCTTAAATCCTAACAAATGGGAATTATAAAACTATCAGAAGTTATCATGAAACACGCTACATGAATTGCTCTGCCATAGCATTACGAACAATTGGATAGGTAGATCAATGAAATCACATTTCTCACCAAGGTGGGAAAACACAATGAACAAGAGAAAGAACAGTTACAAGAAATTAGAGAGATTGAGTAAACGAACCTTTGCTTCCTCACGAAGGCGTTCCATAGATGCATGATTTGCTTCTCTTCTTTAGTAACATCCACAAAATCATCAAGCATCTGCAGCAACCAGCTCCTGTTAGTTGTGGTGACATCACGTCATACAGCAACTCGATATGTTAGCTGCGGATACATAGTAGAATACAAACAATTTGCCCAGATATATTAAAGAGGCCTGTTCAAACCCACTAAAAGATACTGCTCGAGTAACTGCATATCCACCCATTATGGTAGCTTCAATTTCTACCATAGCAAAACATAATAATAATAATATATTTTTAATGGATACACCCAGAATACTTCTTTTGAAAAATGTATATCTCTAAACCACACTTTGAGGCCTAAATGCTTATATTTTCGTTAGCCCCCATCTCCTTATCCCAGCATTAATCCCCAGTTTAGTTTCTAAGAGTAAAATATCAACGTCTTATTTTAGCAAAGTTGTCTAGGACCATCAACTTAAAGAAGACAAAAAGAAAAATTAGATAGTACTAGCTTTAGCATACCCTTCGATCTTCAAAATCAGCTACATCATCGTCCACTTCATCTTCACTATCTTGATCGGACATAACTTGCTCCTTTGCCATTGGCTTATAGCAACAAGGGAAAAACGAAAATTTAACATTGGCAAAGATAATAATGGTCACGAAATTTAAATAAAATATGGCATATCTGATAGATACATAAGAAAATTCACCTGAGCTCTATGAGAATGAAAAAACTGCCGCTTTTGAAGAAGGAGACGACTGCATACAAAGGATGAATTGCTTTAACAGTATCAAGTGACATTAAAAACATTGTAACATCATAAATATCAATTTAGCAAAAATTCCTACAGAAACATGACCCAGCGACTTCATTACATCATACATTCGATTTTGAATGATTTAATTTGAATATTTTTTGAATGATTAGAGACAAAAGCAAGATGTTTGGGGGATGATATCGCCTGCAATCTTGTGGACTGTTGGTAAGGCGTGCAATACCACTATACCAGAGCTTTTGAGGATAAAGAATCCCTGGCTTTAACTGTTCAGGACATTTGGTTCTACACGATCTTTTTTGGATCTCTCAAAACTATGATTGGAATGGACCTACTCTTGTTGATGTTGATATTTTAGCTTCTGTGAGTTAGAATTAGAAAGTATTTTCTAGTTTTTTAACATAAAAAATAAGGATGCTGCTCAACATTATCGATCTGTAAATCCTTATTGAATATGTTGAACCCTCAATTTTTATTAGGAGTATAACAGATTTTAATGAAAACAAATCTTTTATGTTATCAGATAACAATAAATTCACAGCAAAAAGCACCAAGAGGACCCACATAACAGTAGTATGTACAAGAGGAGAAAACTGACTTATGTCCTATCCTAAAGAGGACACACAGAAGAACAAAGAGACCACTAACTCTCCAGAGCATAAGTATTGTTAAATTCTATATCGGGTCGAGCCAAACCCAACTGACAAACAAAGAGCAACTATTTACACAAATGAGGTTCCATCCTAAAATTAATTGGTGACAGGAGAATATAGCCAATTTGTATATCTGGTGCTTAATATTTGAGAAACCCATCAGTGGTGGGATTAATCTCAAAGTGGAGATTTCAACACTAACCCGCAGTGCGAGAGCTCTTCGATTAAGGCATGACACCGACATTTTTAAATCAGTATGGATTGGGACTTAAATATTTTCTTTAACAAACCCTCTCTCACATCTAGGTCTGATCCAGACAAATTTGGCAAGTGAAGTCAGGGATACAACAACACCGTCAATAAATTCTACACATGGACGAGTCAAACTCAAACAAAGAGCAATCATTTATACAAATTGGGTTTCATCCAAAAAATAATTAGTAATATGGAGAGATAGTCAATTTGTATATATAGTGCTTAATATTTGAGAAACACACAGGTGTGGGATTAATCTCACAGTATAAATTTCAACAAGTATCGGCAAAGTAGTATCCCTTTTAACATTAAAGAAAAAGAGATGGTACATCTTTTCAATCAAAATCACCGGAAAACCAAAATTAAGAGTTAGCACCAGCATGTCAATGATGACAAGTTATATGGTAACCGCAACCCACACATATTACCCAACAACCAAAGCCAAAACAAAAAGTGTCGGGTAGCATTTGAGTAAGATTTTGTTGAATACAAAATAGAAATAGAGAAAATAAATATGATACTTAAAATGAAGGGTTAAAAAACCTTACTTTCTAGGCTCAGCACGCTCAAAAGATAGCTTTCTCGTTTTAGCAAACTGTAACATCATGGCAGGGGGTGCAAGATTGTTTGCAAAAACAGATTGAACACACTCTGCATCAACGTATGATTGTCCAGTGCCACTTGCAACACCTATGAACCAAAATGGCCCTTGTAAGACATCTTATGGAAAGAAACAATGAAAGCGCATTGTAATCAGATCACCTTTCTAACCTGAAATACGAGCCTTATCACCTCTGCTAGAATGAGCATCTAAAACATCAAGAAATACTATAGTTATGAAGGGGCAATACGGAAAAGAACAATTTACAAATGTTACACCAATTCATAGGTGCAATTGTAATAGAAGCAGCAGGATCAACAACCATACTGCACAAAGAAGATCAATCAAATTGAACATTAACAAGAGGTTTGAAGCAGAGATACATTCTTTGGCTACAAGTCAAGGCAAGCCAAATTCAAAATATTCTATCATAAAGAGCATTTACAAGAAATTCAAGAAAGCTTCGTTGGGTTCCATAACTCTGTCCAAATGCAAGACAGCATAAGTTAGACCACAAATGAGAGAAGATAGAATTCATACCATCAGCTCTGTTCTGAAGACCAGAGGTACCAGTCAATTCCAAGAATTGTGGTTTTACATGCTTAAGATTCTGATTGATTGATCTTTTGCGTCTTAACGGATTCAAGCTGCGTATAGATCATGAAACCTTCTAGATTAGCCATGTATATTACATGGAAGAAGTGCATTTATTGAGATGAGAAATACATCCCTTACCACATGAAAAACGTTTGCAGCTTCGGATCCTCAGTATCAGCAATAACCTATATAAAAGGTGTGGACAATCAACTCCAAAACAGTGGAAATCATAGATAGCTTAAATTATTCTTAAAGTGTTGCATTGTAGAGTAGAACAGTAGAAAAACTATTTAAATTGAATCATTAATATAAAAAATCATGATGTATGTAAAGTCAACACCCACCAATAGATAATAATCTAGCCAACGTTGCCCTTTTCCATTGAACAATTCTTTAAGACTTAAAGAAAGTTGGTTCTATATTACATTTTGGCTTCCAACTACATCTGCTGATATATTCTTTGACAATTATAATGTTAACTAGGGTGAAGCACTGCAGCAAAAGAATATACAGAGAAGTTTGCATATAAGTTGCCTCACCTCAGACTTCCATGCATCTGTTCGGACAAATACATTCACAGCTTGATACTCTTCAGTAACCTACAGAAACACCCAAGTTCAGCACTAATCCACAACAAAAAAGGACCTCCTAAGATGCTGATAGGGAGCCCAGAAGTTTACCAACCCAAAACTCAAAATCGAAGAGATCATGTGATGATGACAAGTGACATTTGAGTCCCTGTAATAAGTAGCCACAACCTTTTAATCACCAATTTACAGTAAAGGTGATGCCAACAAATCCAGATCAAATGACTGTTGAAATTCTAAAATGTTAAACCTTGAAGCTAGCACATTTCACTAAGCAGAAAGGACAAGTGAAATCTTCAGTAACTGCAAATAGTTGAATTTTCCATGGTAAGTCTACAAGAAACAAGTAGACAGAGCAACAGAGAAAGAAGAAGATTTTCCGAAAGCAAATCCAACCAGATTAAATATACACAAAGGATACAAGAAATGTCATCATTGTATAAAACTTCCATTAAAGTTAGAGCAGGATCTCTCTAAGGGAAAGTTATTTAATAGGATGATTGTCCAAGGAGAAGAAGACATGTACCTTCCGTTCTTTGCAACTTGTTTTTATAGTATCTGTAGTTGAAGATGACGTTTCCAGCTCTCAAACTGGAATACAGAAGCAATAAATAATCATCAGTTAACTTCCAAAAGAATATAACAAAGATAGGATACCATTATAACCTTTATGAATAAACTATCTATAAGTACCACTACCCTTCCAAATAATAAGTCCAAATCATACTTCGGAAAATGATCAGACTTTCTTTTTTGGCCAAAGGAAAACAATCAAACGAGTTGACCATTTTTTTCTAATCTAAGTAAAATTTGGGAATGCTACGCAACATTTCTTTTAAATGTTGAAGACTAGACTATCATTAGCAACACACCTAGAAAGTGCTCATTATATGCAAAAGAGGAAATAAAAACACAGCAGCCTAATACAAAAAAAAAACTTCACCAACAAGATACGATATCTAAACTTTCCATAAACACATATTCACTGGACAAAAGAATAGTCATTGAAAATGATTCTAAAGTAGAAATCTGCAGAAAATTTCAATCAGATCCAGCAGATACAAAGGATAAAAATATTAACTCTATCAAGCTTCCACTTAACTATTACAGCTGCAGCTAATCATTGTGGCATCGGAACTTAACAAACTTGAACATTCCTATAGTGCAACATAAAAGCACTAGTATTCTTCTATTCACAATCCGAACACATTTGTTAGTGTTAAACTCGCACTATACAAAGGCCCTAGGCCCCTAACTTATATTAACAAAAGTATCATGCTGTTTTCCTCAAGAGTTCAATATATAAAATAAGTAGAGGAGACAAGGATTCCAGCCTTCATCATAAAAGCAACATTACCGAGTTATATGAGACAATGATGACGATGATGTAATTTCATTGGACATATATGAACTGTAAGGAGATATATCCTTAGCGCCAACCTCTTCAGCTGAAACAACGACGCGCATGTAGCGTCGCGAATTCTGTTGGAAACATACAACCGACTCAGAGTTTGTTCATACTTATCATTTTAAAAGTGAAATAAGAAAAACTTAAGGCACAACTAACAATCTTAGGTGATATGGCACAACAAGAAGGCACAAAGTCTCCATTTTACTTCTTTTTTCTTAATCTCAATTAAACAAGTTAGCTTGTAATAGGAGAAGCTAACTCAGCATGCCAGCTCTCGTGTTAAGAAATAAAAAGTTTGCATCTCCTCTGGCAAGTTAACTCATCATTTTTTAGATTAAGTAAAAGGGAAATCTAACGCCTCCTGGTCGTGCCACATCGGTGTCTTAACTTGACCAATTATTGGTACTAATGAACTCAATTAAAAGACTTCTGGATCATCTCATAAGAATCAACTGCAGGTAACAAAGTATAAACCTACAACAGTCTCAATGTTGGTGGGTGCTTCAACTGAGATGTATTTATTTCCATCCAAAGCACCTATCTGCAAGTAGAATTGACATAAGTCCACGATAAAAATGTTGAATAACATAGCTCATATTGACGAGAGAAATATCAATAATACACAGCAACCAGCAAAATTTTGAATGAAATATTCCTATTTTTGATGCGCCATTGCAGAACATTTTTAATTTAACTTAGACTCCATAATAGACATGAAGCATCTCAGTATTTTTTTAAGCAAGACAAAGATAACATCAGCATTGTTGAAAAAAGCCTACTGTGACAAATTGAAATACCACACCGGTGGATTTTAAAAAATTTGGGCACCATATATACAATAAGGTCAACTCCTCCTATCACCAATTGGTTTTAGGATGGAACCCGAGTTGTATACTGTGGTTGCTATTTGGGTGTGGCTCGGCCCCGATATTAAAATTTAATATGGTATCAGAGCTCGGTTCCATTTGACGGTGTTGGGTTGTTTCCCGTTGTGGGTGTCCGATGTGGGTTTGTTGTGTCCCGTATACTCCACGTGCTAGAGTTCGGGTCGGGCCTGGACGTGAGAGGGGATTTGTTGAGTCCCAACCCATGTAGATTAAAATGTGTCGATGTCGTGCCTTTAAAAATACGAGTTGTCACAGTGCGGGGGAGTGCTGAAAAAAGCCCACCGTGACAAAATCAAATACCACACCGGGTAGATTTCAAAGAATTTGAGCACCATATATACAATACGGTCAACTCCTCCTATCACCAATTGGTTTTAGGATGGAACACGAGTTGTATATTGTGGTTGCCATTTGGGTGTGGCTCGGCCCCGACATTAAAATTTAATAAGCATAAATTAAATCATTCTACATTGATGTAGTGGTTGAGGCTTTTATTGCATGCGGGAGACTGAGCTAGCATGAGAGTTAACACACATTGAAGAGATGAGAAAAGTTCATCCTAAACTCATGACTAAGAAATCTAAGGAGGTTCCCTCTGACTCATTTTCATATATATCCTAAAGGATGCATACAACCCTATGAAGGATGCATACTGTAGAAACACTTAGCAAGCCAGTATCATCGCAGTTATATTATCTACTAGCTGAGTTTTCATATCTCAGCCCCTTTTTCCTCGGTTCCCTGAGAATACATCTATGCTAAGCAGCTAGCACAGACACATATTCTCCTATACAAAAGAAATATCAGGGAGACTATATCCTAGTTAATGGATACTCCATATCCAAATTCCAAGCTAATTTCACAATCTATTAGTAGGCCAGATTGAGAGTGGAAAGGACTCTTGCCCTTTAATTCATTCATAGAACAGTTTCTGCTGCGAGTACGCAACGGGTTGAAATATTCTTTCTTACGGATATGAACCTTCACAGTTATCTAAATAGCTGAAGAAAGTCTTTAGGCTATGAGTAAAATGAGAAAGGAAATATACCACTTTGCGCACAAAATGATGAGCCATTTTTGCTATTTACTCTTAAGTAGGGTTTCTTTAGTTTTCCCCTTTAATGTCTCACTCCATTTGCCTTCAATCATGAGCCTATTTCAGTTCGAAAAGGATGGGAAAATGCCTATATTAGAATTGATATTCAAATGTTGAGATACCAAATAGACCCTCAGGTTTGTAACTTGGTTCGGTTTTAACCCTTTAATTGAACAATCAAAAGACAGGGGAAATTGGAGGCATTCAGACTCCTAAACCCTAAACCTAAGTCTAATATGATTGGACCCCAACCAAATGTTCCCTTATCTGAGTCTGAATACAGACGAGGGACCCCGGCTTCTGAACTTAAACCGCCTCTTTGTTATTTTTCTTTCGACTTAAGTAACTTAATTCAAATTAAGATTACATGTTTTGTCTGTCAATTGGGTCATGAAAGACATAAGGATCCATTAAAGAAACTTCAGTCCATACTGGATAGAGAATAGGTTCAAAGGGACGACAACAAAAATGAGGGTTACATAACGTAGAAACAAAACAAAACATACTTTAAGAGGAATAAAATGGCCCACATGTCGAGGGCAAGGTGTTGATTTTCTCATGAATATTGGAATCTTAATCCTGACCAGTTGGAAAAGGAAATGGCTCTACTAAGGAGCCACTAAGATGAGGAATACAGACTACAGAGAAACTGCAACTAGCAAGATAGTTCTGGTGAGGGGTCCCAAGGAGTTATTGACCATTAATAAAGTTATTAACATAAAAAAGTACCAAAAAAATACCTTGACTTGGTAGGGGTGAACTTCTATCGATAATGTTGCTTCACCTCTTTGTCCCAGTTTCAGATTTGGGGATTTATCCCATGTCAAACAAAGTGATTCAAATGGTATTTTTCCCAAAAGACAGCATCCTCCGGCATTTTCTGAGTAAAAAGAAGTTCCATCACTGAATAGTGTATTTTGATGGATTAAAAGAGACTAAATCACCCCGCTTGGGAGCATTAGCAAGTGCATTAGCAAGTGCATTAGCAAAAGATAGTTCAATAACAGATTTCACGCCTTAGGAATTTGATTTGTATACATGACAAAAGAACTGTAAGTAAAGAGCAAATCATTAAACAAGTACAACAAAGTTCATAAGGCAAGAGGTATAGTGAAACTAGGACTAACTTGATGCTTCCTGTAAGTACTATCTAAAGGAGCATCATAACTGGAAGCCAATGCATAGAGATAAACATTGATGACCAAAACCCCATGATTTTTGTACCAATGCTTCAACTAGTCGCCATACATAAACTAATTGCTCAGACTACCAAATGAAAAATATAATTGTTTTACTTTGGTTAATATTATTAAAGAATACTTTAGCAGATGTTCTTGTTTTTTTTATCTAGAAAATAATGCACAACTTACGTATAAAACTCTTTAGGTCCAGCTGGTATTTGGATAAATCAATTCCAATCACAGACTTTTCTGTTCCACCTGCAGGAAGATAATGTTAAACAAGACTGACGAAATCAAAGACCACGTAATCATCTAAAAAGTGATAGTAAACAGTTGGTGAAAATTATATAGTATATATGAGATTGGCCATATTCATGTCAAATAAGCCAGAATAACCTAATAGCTTACTAATCAATCAAATAGTATAATAATGGGGATGGATACAATTCGATAAGAACATCTCCTATTCTCAAGAAGGCTTACCATGGCAAAGAAGCAAAATGGCAAGTGAACCAGATTTAGCATCTGATTCTAGTTTATTGATTTCAGGAAGAATGAAATTCGCTTGAACTCTGTCATCATCATCGGATCCCATAAAACTGGTCAAAACACATGCACGACTGTAGCGATACACTGCAGAATACTATATCAAGGCAAAGGCAAAACAAGGTTAGACCAGATAAGCAGAATCTTCCACCGCGACCACATGAATCCAAAAAGATTGTAATAGCAAACACAAATTTAACCGAAAATCGGGAAGAAGAAAAAAAACTACCTCTGCACCAGTAACTTCAGAGCCTAACCTTGCCAATAAGACATACAAAGGAAACGGACTGTGAGCCTGCATGCCATGGTTTATAGTCCCTGACAATGTAACCGTCATTTGTATTCTGCAAAATCCACAAGCAATTTAGTGTTAGAAGAAAACTAGTATATAGGCCAAGATACAGAAGTGATACATAAGACATGCTAAACAAGAAGTTAAAACATAACTTGGGAAAAGAAAATATCATACCTCTTTTTGTGCTTTGCCTGCATCTTGTAGCTTAGACATCTTTGCAGGAATGATGGCTAAATAAAAAAAAAAGGCAGATAATCATTAAGAAAAGTAGGACTCACGTATCACCGCAAGTGGAAAACTAAGTACAACTACACATGTATTCAATGCATAATCTATTGAAGGTCATAGAGAGGAGAGCTCATCATATTTTGGCGCACCACTCTAATTGCAGATTCTACAATTTCAGTCTGCTAAAACTAAAATGAGGGACGAAAGTTGTCATTTACAGACGAATCTCAACCTCACTGTTCTATTGTTTCAAATCAATCAAGCCAGAGAAATTATTTTTACTAACTGAATAAGAAGTATCAACCACAATAAGTATTAGTAGATCGGTGGCTATACATTTTTGATAGAGCGGCGCTGAACAATGTTATAAAGCTCTACAGGTTTGCAATAGATTGAAAGGCTTTCTTCAGCAACAAGCTCCTCTTCTGCAGACAAATGCAACTGAGAATCTTGACGGCACATCTCACCTGCACTTCTCGAATAGCTGCACATACATACCCGTCACACTTAGTAATGCTATCAATCACATCGTACTAAGAAATTTGACTATTTTACTCAGACTCAAAGGCAATGTGTAAAATTCATATAATAAAATCTAGAACTACAACAAATTTCTGCCATGGAGTTGCCTGGTAAATCTGACAGCAGCACGTATCAGTTTCATGCTAGATATGTTTATACTTTTCAGTATTCATGCCAGAAATCTCCCACACCTACCTACTGCGCATAAGAACGACCGGACGAAAAACTAACCAAAGAGTATACATCAACAGTCGTCACTGCAGCAGACTTAACCTCGTTTTACGTCAAAGAAACAGAAAATGATAGAATTGAGCAGTAGAAGTGCTGGAGAATGAAGCACAGAGTTTCAAAAAAAACGTACGAAGCTTCACGGACTACAAGAGGAATGCCTGGCATTCTCAGCTACCAGATTTGCAGGCACGATATTCTCATAGCTAATCACAAAAGCTCTGACCAACAAAGACTTGCTCAGAGAAAAAACGACGAATTCCAGCTGCACGATCAATTTTCAAGGCAGTCGGACGACGTTTATGGCCGTGATTCTCACAGCACGCCAGTGGATAGCCGTACTCGTACCGGAGAAGCAGCTCCGGTTCTAGAAATTGGGAGAGAGTAAGCGAACACAGAGAGAGAGAGAGAGGTTCCAGGCTTCCAGTATTGGAGCCGATCCGAACAGATTATCGTGTTGACAATCAATTTATCGGCCTTTTTGCGTTGATCCTGGAATGACATTAAATGGAATGACATTAAAGCCTTTCGCCAAATTGGATGAAAGGCCCTGGCCCGACTTTACATTAAGTTACCAACAAAGTACAAACACTATATGGGTTCATAATACACTGCACATTGTTGGTTTCACGATATACTTAACAATAAATGCACAGATGCGATTAATGATCATCCTTAATTTGCTATATACATACACCAGTGAATAGAAAGATCCGATACGTGACTGAGTTAGCAGTGGCGGATCGGAAGAGGAAGGAGTGGGGTCCAGGACCCACACTTGAATTATATATTCATACAAAAAAACTTAATATAATTTTACTAAGGACCCCACTAAATAGTTTTTTAGGACACCATACATAGTTATATACGCAAGTTACAGGAGTACAACCTCCAATTCCAACTTTATCTTTTAAAAGTTGGACTCCACATAAACTTTCTCTACAACTTTTCTTTTCAATTCCTAGAGCACTACCAAATCTAACTTTTCTATGCAATTCTGACTTCTCTACTCCTGTGTTCTTCAGTTCTTCTGACAGGTAAATTTTTCGTTTTTGAAATTGCCTGTTTGTGTTTTCTAGTGTCTAAAGCTTTATTTTTGTTCTTGTTGAATAGCTTGTGCTAGTTCTATTGAATTGTTGGATTTGGATACCATGCTCTAATTTCTAGATCATTGTTGTTTTGCTTATCTTCAAGTTCATCAATTTTTATTCACATTGAATTGTTAGCATTAGGTTAGAAAATGCTCTTAGATCCCTAAACTTTCAACGTTTAATATGTTCATTGGTTTATCGATTGTTGAACTTAACATTAATTTTATCAGTTGCAGTGACAACTGTCGAAAGAGTTTTTTCAGCCATGAGTCATGTGAAGGATACTTCAACAAATCGAATGGGTGATACTTTTTTGAACGATAGATTGATCACTTACATTGAGAAAGAGGTCTCAGAGAATGTTGATACTGAATTGATTTTATAAAGATTTCAGAAGATGAGATCTCGTAACGATCAATTGTAAAAAGTATTTCTCTTTTAGTTTTTTTAATATTTATGATAGAGATTTAAAATATATGATAACATAAATTATTCTTTTTATACAGCATTCAAAGAGAGAAGGTATAAAACTGAAAAATTCATTCAAACCGGTAATTGTGCGAGTGTTATATTATATTTTATGATGCATATATGAATTATGATATATGTAAAATATACTGTTTTTCGTTAGATAAACATCATTTTGAGTATATAGTACGGTTAAAATTGACATGTTTCGTTATTGATAAATAAGTACAATTTTTGAAACGGGGAACCTACTTGCTCCGATTCATAGATCCGGAGCTGGTTAGCACCCTTCGTCTTAGATCGATAAGGCAAAATTGAAGTCCATAGATATATATTCTAAGAAATAACATTGACACTTGAATAAGTTAATATATATTAAAATAAAATAAAAAGGAAGATGCTAGGGTTTTTGACATAAGTGCGGAATTAAAAATGTCGCTTTGTTACTTATCAAGACTTGGGATATTTTTATATAATTATTTTTTCTATATGGAATTTCCTTTAGTCAAACATTATATTATGACAAAGAAAATGTGATCCACCTTCATCCACCAAACGTGTGTCACATGTAGGTACGTGTAGAAACAATTTAACATGATATAATGTCAGTGGATATTTATTTCGACAAATCATTAAAAAAAATATACGTATTATCTAAAAAATTGAATAAAATTATATTGAAATATATTAATACATGTATAATGAATAAATATATAGACGAATACTTATACTTATACAACTATATATATACAGTAAATACAGTTCTTTACAATACTGTTCTGAAGGGTGTAAAGTGAAAAAAAAAATGTAAATATCATTTATTCGTTTTCTATATGTTTTATGTATGAAGTTAAAAAATAAGACAAACCAACAAAAAAATAATAATAAAAAACAAGTTGCAAATTTATAATGCAAGTTAAACAATTTTTGTTTTGAATTTTGTAGTTTTTTCTAATAATTTTTCTAGGTTTGTTAAAAGATTAACCAAATTTATTTTTTCTGAAATTTACAACTTTTTAATCATAAATTTCACCTTTTCAATTCTTTTTGAAAAACATTTTTTAATCATACAATTTTGTTTATATCATACCATAATTATGAATGCAAGCTAAGTATCGACATAAAATAATATATATATATATATATATATTGTAAACTGAAAAAATATTTTTTTTTAAAAAGGGAAAAGTATGAAAAAAATGTAACATGTTTGACCAAAGTAGTAAATGCGGCTCATTGTTTGTTTTTGATGTAGTATGTTTGGTGCTGTAGGTTTTTAATGAATTCCGTTTGTGTCCGTTAGCAGCATTTATGCATTGCACGTGACTTTTTGTGTGTGTGAAATTCCCTGAATGCCCCTGACTTCTTCACCTATTAAATCTGTAATCTTTCTCCTCCATTGAGTCTTCTCCAAGGTGTTCTCTACGGTTCTTCTCCACGAGTCTTCTCCAAGGTGTTCGTCGTCGATTCCCGAAGTCTTCTCGGCCTGACATTGTTGAATGTTTTATGGGTGTCCCAATTAAAAGGTGTGTTTGCCGATTTGTTTGGTTTTGAAGCCCTAGTCTTGAAAATCAATGTCCAATCTTCGAAGCCCTAATTATGTGTTTTTCGGTTACAGAACCACGGTTGTAGTTATTTTGAGTGGTGTGACCCGCAAATGTGCATATACAGAAGGAGGGTCGTAAACAAATTTTGAGATATGCATGGCAAGATTGAAAGCGAAGTGGTTCTTGTACGAAGGAGGGAAAAGATGTTGATTACTGCTGTTGGTGTTCTTGTGGTACTGCTATTTGCTGTAATCCTAAAATTGGTGATTGGTTGAACGTGTTTTAGGATTTGTATTTTAAGTACTTATGTTTGCGGGTCGAAGTGCTTTTAGGTAAGTATGTTTGTGTTGTCTTAATCCCAGATGACATATGTTTTGTAATTGTTGGTATTTGATGAAACACGTTCCAGAAAAAGTTATACATTCAATTGTCTTCACCATTTATAAATCATGTTCAATTTTCTTCCAGGAAAGTACACCAATCCATACATCAATTCAGTCAGAGATTGAAATATCTAATGCAAGCAAAACTCACACCAATATACTTTTTTGTTAAAGTTAGTGTCAACAATAACATAAAACTGAGATATTATCATAATAACTAAAGTTGTTTCATGGATCTTCCATTAAAGTCTGGATTCAGTTAACAATAAATTAACAACAAACAACCAAACCAACATTTGAACTGTTTTTAATAGTTGAAAAGGTAAATTACTTTCTCAATCGGGCGTGTCTTCCCCACAAATATTTACGAAATCAACTTCCAAACCAGAGGGGAAAAACGTGTTTAGATCTGCCCTTAATAAGGAGGCTTCCTTCTCAGCCTCACGGTACTCTACTTCAGCATCTGCATAGGCACAAGAAGGACAGTAGAAGTTTATAAAAACATCCAATCCTTTTGAAAAACCAAGATACTTTGCATGAACAACTAAAGCGCAGTTTTTCGTCTGACATACCAAAATGTGACTACTTTGCTTACATTTCACACAAACATTCTGCTCTTGTGAGCTTAAAGCTTCTATCAAGGTAATTTCAATCTCATCTCTGCTGCTTGTTGGGTCCTTATCTATTACCTGTTCCGCATTCATATCCGTATCAAACTCAGTATTACATTCAACACTGCTTCTAATCGAATCTCCTTCCAATAATCTTCTGCCACTTTTCAGGTTATCAGAATTTGAGTTTCCATTTTCTACAGTGCGCAAAACTTCATTTCCTAACCCAACAACTTCAACTCCATCTGGAATAGAAGCTAACTTTTCTATCTCGAAAGGATTAGGGACTGATATTTCTGTCTCGAAAGAATTCCCCCCAGAAGATTGTTCCTCGGGGCGAGCCTATACACAATCAGCTCCATAATCAATATAACGTCAAAATTATATAAAATGTAGAGTTTTGAATTGTAGGATTTGAAAAGGTCATTCTTTTAAAAACATTATATACATTGATTCATGATGGGGTCTATATGGATCAAAAGCCAGCTTATCTTAACAATTTCCTTGGAATTCAATGATGTATGTGTAGAGGAGACTGAAAGACTAACCAGCATCTCAAGCTCTTGTAAGTTTGGGGAGCTTCTTAAGAGGCATAGAGCAGCAGAGTTTTCTGCAAAATCATCCAAATTTATGCGTATGGAAAGGTAACCCAGATCATCGCATTGGTGCAATAATCTCATGGTAATTTCTCCAGTAGCCAAATACTATAATCAAACAAGAAGATTCATTATATAATTATCCCAAGTGTAATATAAGCTGTGAACGGTAAAAAAATGAATAGAAAAACTATGGCAGTTAGAAACTAGTGAAGCACAGTAAAGACATCACTGGATCTTCTAACGTAAATAATAGTGTGTGATAATTGATACAAATACAATTGATAAGAAGATGGAAGCATGGAAATGGTTATTACCTTCAGAAAGTAGCTCTGGATCTCAAGCCTACGAATATGGGGTAAACGAGCAAAGAACTTCAGCATATTGTTCTTGATGGCCTTCTTTCAACTTTTTCATCGATTATAGTCCAATGGATATCAGAGCTAAACTCGAGGTGTTGCTAAAGGTGATATCATCAAAGTAGTCTCCAACGTCGAAGAACATAATATTTGGCGCATTGATGTTAAGATGGGTGAAACTATCGAAATTCATCAATGTTAGTCTCTCAAGAAGAGGGCAGCTCGATATGACATCTTCAAAGACATCTTGGGCCATTGTAACATGTTGAAGATCGAGGCTCTTCAAGTTCTTGAAGCCACCAAAAGTTGATGGAGGGTTGAGAAAACAATTGAAAAGCTCCAAATGGATCAGATCAATACAAGAGAACAAACAAGAATGCAGCTTGTAGCGTTGACCCTTCCATATTTCAGTATGCAGTTTAATACATTTATGCAGGCTTGGCTCCGATTACGGTCTTCGGTTCCGCAGGCAGACCTCCGATTAGGGTTCGACGGCAGCAAAGGGACGAAGTGAGGAGTTGACAGAACACGAACATGAAACGAAGTGAGGAGTTGCAAAAGAAAGGGCAACTCATGGATTTTTTGGGAATAGAGACCGGTTCGGTTTAATGGAGGGAACTGGTTCGAATGTGGGTATTGGAGGGAAAACAACTAGAGGGTACTTTTGGCATTTTAATTTTTTCTTAT
This sequence comes from Chamaenerion angustifolium, assembly GCA_946814005.1. Taxonomy (NCBI): domain Eukaryota; kingdom Viridiplantae; phylum Streptophyta; class Magnoliopsida; order Myrtales; family Onagraceae; genus Chamaenerion; species Chamaenerion angustifolium. Next base: position 24,170,768 of record OX328272.1, read on the forward strand.
TTTAACGTTCAAATGATCTATCACGTGATCTGCACGTGTCAAATTTCAACGGATAAATGGACAGAAAAACTAACGTTTCTTCAAAAACCAACAGAATGCAACATCGTACATCAAAAATCCGCGGTCCAAAATAAGATACATCGATTACCACTTTGGGCAAACATGTTACATCTTTTTCATACTTTTCCCTTAAAAAAAACTATATTTATTAATAGAGTTAATAAATAATTAGCATGAATTGGTAAAAAAATATATTTCTTTTAATAGAGTTAATGGGATAATTAGCATGTGATCCACCTTCATCCACCAAACGTGTGTCACATGTTGGTACGTGTAGAAACAATTTAACATGATATAATGTCAGTGGATATTTATTTCGACAAATCATTAAAAAAAATATACGTATTATCTAAAAAAATGAATAAATTTATATTGAAATATATTAATACATGTATAATGAATAAATATATAGACGAATACTTATACTTATACAACTATATATATATATATAGTAAATACAGTTCTTTACAATATTGTCCTGAAGGGTGTAAAGTGAAAAAAAAAAATGTAAATATCATTTATTCGTTTTCTATATGTTTTATGTATGAAGTTAAAAAATAAGACAAACCAACAAAAACAATTAATAAAAAACAGGTTGCAAATTTACAATGCAAGTAAAACAATTTTTGTTTTGAATTTTGTAATTTTTCTAGGTGTTTGTTAAAAGATTAACCAATTTTATTTTTTTCTGAAATTTACAACTTTTTAATCATAAATTTCACATTTTCAATTCTTTCTGAAAAACATTTTTTAATCATACAATTTTGTTTATATCATACCATAATTATGAATGCAGGCTAAGTATCGACATAAAATAATATATATATATATATATATTGTAAACTGAAAAAATATTTAAAAAAAACTATATTTATTAATAGAGTTAATAAATAATTAGCATGAATTGGTAAAAAAACATATTTCTATTAATAGAGTTAATGGGATAATTAGCATGGATCGGTAATGAAAATAATAGAAACCTTTATCGTATTATGTTAAACAAATTATTTTTATGATATTTATTATTGTTATGAAAATAAAATTTTATTAGCTATTATATACCATCTTTATAAGTTCAGATAACAATAATAAAATTATAAAAAGAGGAGAAGCGAATTAATAAATATTGAAAAAGAAGCTTCCATAAATATTGCCCATTTATCAAATTGTAGAATTGTGAAAGAGGGAGAGTGATGACATGTACATAACCACTAACAGTAAAATAAATGTATTTTAACAAATAAGAGAAAAAACATTGACTATTTACTTAGCAAGAATTTAGAAAATTTACCAACACTTTGCATAATTGTTTTTTTAAAAATATAATATCTAAATAAAGTAGAGAATCATATATATATATATAAAATTTAGATAACTCTTCTATAATTATGGCATATAAGTTTTTGAGGCACTTAGTTATAAAAAAAAACACAATTTCATTGGCTGATTAAGATTTTTTATAACCAACGATGATTTGGACTCGCCACGCAGACCTCCAAAAACTCCAAAATTTGTCTGAATCTCCTCATCGTTTCTCACGGTACGTTTCACATTTATGAGATTATTTTTTTTATTCTTTATCAATATATTACTATTTTTTTATAATAAATCTTTTAGTTTTATTTTTTTAAAATCTCTATTATAATTAGATATTTTTTTAAATAAAACTCCATATTTATTTATATTTTTTTAATTCATTACAATTTATAATTAATATTATAATACTAAAAATATATTGTTTTATTTTATGAAAGAATGAATGTATATTAGATTTCTCATATTACTATATTAGCATGCATAATTATAAATATTATATACAAATTTCAAATATTTTTTTTTAATTAGTCTCAAACTAAGTAATAACTACTATCAAAGTAGTTACAATTAAAAATACTTATTTAAATATAATATTTATTAAATAATACAATAAAAAAATAACATAAAAGCTAAGTTAAAAATATGCATTAACATTATATTAGTAAATGTTTATATCATTTTTATCACCAACATATGGTATTATTCAATAAACCTATTAATATATATATCATCAAACTTTATAATTAAAAAAAGAAACAACACACTCTCTTACACTTAGAGTTACACTATTTATTAATTTACTTTTCAATTTTAATCATTTTGATTTTATTATTTCACTCATAGTTATGGTATAATGTAAATAATTTTTGACTTTCGTAACAATTCTTAATTATTTATTGTACACAATTTAAGTTTTATAATAGTAAATGTTTCTTAATTTTTTGAATCTATATTAAATTAATAAATAATTTAATAATATTTACACCATTTACCATTAAGAATAAATTAAAATATAAAAATTAATAATTTGTAAATTAAATTTATTACTTATCGTGTTTGCACGGACAAAACACCTAGTATATATATTAATATATTCAATGCAAAAGTTGTTGTGTTTTGTATTAACCCAAAATCATATAAACATACTTATATGCCTACATATATATTTGAATGTTGCTGATATTATATATATATATATATATATATATATAAATAGATATAGATATATATTGTATATTAACCTCTTCTTTTCTTTACAACATTTATGGACATACCTACGGGCTACCGCTTCCTCCCTCTCTCTCTTTTGTTTTTTTAATTTACTTTGATCAATTCTCTAAAAACCGATTAATTCTCTAAAAATTGTTCGATTTTCAACTGTTAAACCGAGTTTGCCTTGCACTTCAATCTTTTAAATGAACTAAATCATCACTATAATTGTTTACGATCCGACCGAGTCCGACCACCGACTCGGTACGATTATGATAATTAGGACCTTGACAGATACGCCACTTTAGCCTCGTCGTTTGTGCAAGGAAATTTCGAATACAAAAGGTATGGAACTATTTAGAAAAATATAATGAAAAAGCGTAGGAAGTTATAGAATGCAATATAAAGAGGCTTTTTGACTTGGAATTGACCTCCAAAGTTAACCATTAAAGACCAAACTGTAGTTTCTACCAAAAAAAAGAGAGACCAAACTGTAGAAGAAAATAACTATCCCCGATATCATCATCATCATAATAGGTGTTATAAAATAAGGTTAATTACCGAAAACAAATCTATCGTTAAGAAAAAATTAAACACCAAACTAAACTTATTTTTTTGATAAATTTCAAACTAAATTTTTGGAATTGACCAATCAACAAACCTACCCCAAATTTTCATTATGTTTAAACAGACTTTTCAATGTTTGAGATAGTTATTAAGTCGTAATACCATTTTCTTTGTAATCTTTTCTAATGCCAGTTTAATATATTTTAATTAATGAATGTTATACACATAATTCTTATTTCTAAATGATATACCATGCAAATTATTTTAAAATTCTCCAAAATATTTTAATCATTCTTCATATTTTTTTTAAAAAAAAATCAATAATCTCTTTATATTCATAATGTTTTCTTGATTTTTTTTATATATAATGAATTTCATACATACACTTCTAAAATACATAACTATATTTTATGAATATCAAATAAATGGTGATTAAGTAATTTTACACAATTTTATGAAAATAGTTGTTATATTTGTATAGACACAACATATTTTATAAATTAGAAAAACAAATAATTTTTTTTGGTAGAATTAAAATTTAATAGATTATTATTATTACTAAAAGAAATAAAATTACTAATAACGTTTGTAAATATATGATACTAATAAAAGTTACAAAATCATAAAACTTAACATATAAGGATATGAGACTATCATAAAACTTACAAAATCATGTATTCTTAATGTGCACCACATCTACTATCATTCTTACAATTACATGATCAAAAGGATACGAGACTATCATAACTTACCGAAGAATGCACAAGACAATGATAACGATATCCATTAGTAAATACTTTTGTAAGAGAAAGTACTGATGGTATACTGGCCACCATTAGAGTAAAGAATACTCCCAATTTTTTGGTCGCGAGAGATGGACGGATATTGATGGGTATCGGGTCTCAAGACCCGCGTATTTTTGCACCGACTCGGGAGCAACCCGTTTCGAACGTTTTAAGGGTGACGCCTTGGAGGATGAACCCAAGTCACCCCTAGAACCACCCAGTAAAGCGGCTCCCTAAGGGACGCGCTAAACGCCTAACACTCTATGACCAACGCACAACATCGGTTAAGGGGAGAGGAAAGTATAAGGGTACATGGGTACATCAGAAGGCTAATGAGTACCCTGACCGACAATACGACGCTCGATACGACTCATTACAACTATTTAAGACTTGACAAGTGACATGTCTGTCAAAAGGGTATCTGCCATAAAACACCCTAACGTTGTGGCTCATTAATGTCCCTTTAACCCTAGTTGACCCGCCTGAGACAAACCAGCCTAACCAAGGTAAGCATCTGACCTAACCCAAGCTTATAAATACTCTATCACCTACCCTTTTTATGGACATTCAATTTTAAGCATTCAATAGCATTTACTCTCAAAACCAACGAACCTCCACTGCTTGATAGTTGGAGGGGAGACAACAAGAACACTACAGACTTTCTTTATGTGCAAATCATCATAACAGTGACAGGTGACGCCTCCTAGGTCTTTGCGCTTGTGTTGGGGGGAGTTATGACTTATTTTTTACTCAAGGTTCTTACATAAGGCGCTAGATGTTAAATATATGTGTGCCACACTAGGAGGCGTCACCTCCTACTAGTTCTTTGGGATTCCTAAAGCCTCAGTCAGGTCTTGGGGAGACCTAAAATATAAATTTATCGTGTTGTACATGGGAGGGCGACAACTCCCTATTCAATAAGGAATTAGATGGGACCGACCATGCCATCACAGACAGCGAGATCATTCACGCCTTTGTGAAGGCGTTGGGCCCCAAGGGCTCTGCCATGTATGACAGTTTGAGCGTCATTCCTGTTAACACCGTGATATAAATGACAACGAGGTTTAAGTCATACATTGACTTGGAAATCGCCAAAGAGGGGAGGAAAATGCACAAGGAGATGAAGAGGAGATCCAAGAAGGAAAGAAACTTGAGCAGCGTCCAGAAAAAGGCATACATGACGACCAGAAGCGCCTCCCCTACTGTCACACCCAAGCAGGGAAGTCTATGAGACTTTCACTCCCATGATCCAGGAGGTTTCCATTGTTCTAGCGGAAATAGATAGGAGAGACCTCATGACTCCCCCAACCCCATGAAAGAATGACGTACCCATGGGGTCAGACTTAGATGAGTATTGCCGGTACCATCGTTTCAAGGGTCATAGCATGAATGACTGCAATATCCTTAAGAGGGACATCAAAAGCTTGATCCAAAAGGGATTCCTGAAGATCTTTGATGCTCGAAGAGAGCGAAGGAGAAGTCTCCGTAGGGGAGGCTAGAAATGCGTCGCCCAAAAAAGGGCAACAGGTGACCAGGGTGAAGAAAGGAACCTTGAACGTCATCAGTGGCGGCCTCGCCTCAGAAGAAAAAACTAGCGATGCCCGGGAGGTCTAAGCCTCCCAGATTGAATGGGTCGTTGTAGCTGGTTCAGCCTCCAGGTTTTTAAGTCATAGATGCCCTAGGCAACCTTCTTGTTTGCAAACTCACTAAGGCATTATATGGAATCAAACAAGCTCCAAGATCTTGGTTTGAGAGATCTGAGAATGTTTGCTTACACATATCTCTTTTTCAAGTTCTCAGTCTGATAACTACTTGTTCCTTAAGAAAGTGTCTGACAAATTTGTTTATCTCCTGGTTTATGTAGATAACATAGTTGTGACAAGATCATGTGATGATCTCATTGAATCAACCATATCCAGCTTGAACACGCATTTTCATTGCAAGGATTGATGGAAACTCTACTACTTCATTGGAATGAAAATTCAGCCCGGACCTGATTTTAAGGTGTTAAGCCAAATGAAGTACATCTTTGACCTATTGTCGCGCGTCAAGATGTCAAATTGTAAATATTGTCCTACCTCACTGGTTGGTTTTCCTCTCCTTACATCTACCTCTGGATCAGGTATGCCTCTATCAGATCCTTCTCTATACAGAAGCACGGTTCACTTCACCTACCATTACATGATGAAATTTTCAACCCCTCATGGGATAGGAGTGGTGAAGGGCGATCAACTCGTGGAACGCAATTGTTATGTCCATTCAGTGTGTCTCCATGTTTTGAAGAGGAAAGAGAAGAATACCCTGTCCATCCACACCGATGAACACCCAAGGGAGGAAAAGAGTTGCCCTACGTCGGTACATGGGATTAAAGAAGGTCGAATTGGATAGAGCGAAGAAGAATGTGCAGGTTGGAGCGTCGCTCTCGAAGGGGTAAACTAATGCCTTAACACTTCTTCTGATAGAATTCAAGGATTTGTTTGCTTGAAAGCCCAACGACATGCCCGGAATACGCAAAGAGGTGATCACTCATAAGCCCACTATTGATCTAAGTATCACGTTGATCGCTTAAAAGAGACATCCTGTGAGGGAGAATAAGGCCTTGACCATCCGGGATGATGTGGGAAAGCTTATATACGCTAAGTTTGTCAAAGAAATTAGGTCTCAAACCTGGGTGGCCAACCTAGTGCTGGTGAGAAAAAGCAATGGGAATTTGAGGATGTGTGTAGATTAAGGTCTTCCCAAAGGATTCATATACAATCCCTAGATTAAGGTCACCTTTGATCATGTGTTCCCCAGCTTCATGGACGCGTACTTGGACTACAATCAGATCCAGATGGCGGAAGGCAACGCCAATCACACCGTCTTTTATGTTGATAGTACTATATGTCACTATATAGTAATGCATTTTAGGTTGATTAATTCAGGCGCCACCTACCAGAGAATGGTCAACAATCTCATCGCGGGAATGATAGACGTTACCATGGAAGCTTATGGGGATGACATGCTAGTCAAGTTGACTAAAGGCGTTGACTACATCAAATATATGAGGAAAACCTTTGAACGCATGCGCCTTTATCAAATACGTCTGAATCCGGCGAAGGGTGCTTTTGGCGTCCAACCCTACAAATTCCTAGGCTACATGGTTAGCCAAATAGAGATCGAGGTAAACCCAAAGAAGCTTGAAGCTACTGAAGGGATGAATATCCCTACCTGCCACAGAGAGGTCCATAGCCTGAATGGAAGATTAGCAACACTCAACTATTTCTTGGCCAAATTTGGAGACAAGTCACTTCCTTTCTTCCAAGTGTTGAGGTGGAATCGAAATTTTGAGTGGACTCAGAAGTGTGAAAAGGCATTCCAATACCTGAAACAACACCTCAGAACGCTCCCATCACTGATCAAACCAGTTGAGGGTGACACTCTCTCCCTCTATTTAAGTATAAGTCTTGTGATTGTAACCTCCGTCCTTGTGAAGGAAATATCAAAGGGTCAAGTACCCGTGTATTATGTATCCAAGTTTCTCACCAAAATTGAAATGAACTATCTGGAAGTTGAAAAGTACCTCTATGCGTTGGTGATTTCAGCTAGATAGCTCTACCATTATTTTCATGAACACGAAGTCACCGTTTTAACTAATCAACCATTCAAACACAGCTTGCAAAAAATTGACTCCTCGGGAAGGATGAATAAATATGCGATCGAATTAAGCAAGTTTTAGATGAAGTTCGCTCAAAGGGAAAGTGTTGGCTGACTTCATTGTAGAGTCAACTTGCTCACAGAAGCGTCACCCAAGGATATGGAAATGCCTCAGCAACCACCTCGTACATGGACGGTCCACGCTTATGGATCATCTTCTATCGATGGCTCAGGGGCTGGATATATACTAACTCCTCCAGATGGTGGCGAGCCATTGAGATATGCTCTGGTGTTGACTTTCAAGGCAACGAATAATGAAGCTGAATATGAGGCGTTTATCACAGGTTTACAACTGTCAAGATGGATAGGCGCAGTCTCAACAAAGGTTTAATGTGACTCCCAGTTGGTGGTAAACCAGGTCAAGGGCGAGTACGCCGCAAAAGGGGAAAATATATCTCAAAGAGGCAAATGCGTTGTGAGAAAGCTTCAAGGATTTTCAAATAAAGGACATTTCTAGAGAATCCAACCAGGAAGCAGATACACTAAGCAAATACGCTTGGCAAGTGACACATTTACAAGTCCACTTTGTTGAAAGCATCCATAAATGAGTCACACATAAATGTGTGAATTTCAATAGGATGATCGATTGGGCGACGCCCATTTGTGCTTACATCGAGTTAGTGAAACTACCAAAAGATGAGGGTAAAAGGATAAGGTGTTTGACTCTTAGTTACATCCTTACTTATGGAATGCTCTATAAATAAGGATTCTCAACTCCTTATCTTAGGTGCGTCGCCCAACCAAAAATAACCACCATCATAAGAGAAGTCCACGAAGGGTATGCCGCCTTCCACGAAGTATCGAGGTCAATAGTCCAAATATGAGTCTTAAAATACACTCAACTAGGAGGTGACAGACATTGTCTTAAATTATGAGTCTTGTCAGAAACACACTATATCCTAATACACTCCGAGGATAGAGTGCCCACCAACCGAATTAACCAGCATTTGTGTCGCTTGACCCTTTGCACAACGGGTAATTGACCTAGCAGTGTCGCCGCTCTGATCTAAGCAACACACCTATATCATCTTGGCAATCGACTATTTCTCAAAGTGAATTGAGACAAAGGCATTGACGTTGACCACAGAATTCCAAGTGTTAAAATTCCTAAAGTCTAGAATCATTTCTAAGTACGGAATTCCAAACGGTTTTGGTGAGTGACAATAGCCATTAATTTGAGGGAAAAGAGTTGATGTGGTTCTGCGATGAATTGAAAATCGAGCATCCACATGCCTCAATCAAGCATCCTCAATATTTAGTCCTTATTTCGAAATCCTTGGAGATGAATTGATGTCACTTTTATCCTAAGGTGTTATCGTTTTCAAATTAAGACTTAGTAGTTGAAACTTAAGTAAAAAAAGATGAGGAGATCAACTTAAATTACCCACTTGCTAAGGGCAAAAAAATACCAACAATTGAAGCATTATTATTTAAAGATGTGAATTGACTTATATGCGTCGCATAGGAAAATGCTCAATTGAAAAAGCATAAGTGATACTAGGTCTAGGGAAAAAAACAGTTCGGCTGAACCGAACCAGACCTTTTGTAAATCGTACTGGTTTACAAACCAAACGATTTTTAGCAAAAATAGGGAGCGGTTTTGATGAGCCACAAAAAAACAATTCAGAGCCGGTAAACCGAACCATTTTTTGGACCGTTTATTGAACCTAACTTGTTCAATTTTAACCTAACTTGGCATCTTCAAGCCTTCGAGTCTTCGTCATTTCGTCTTCATTTCTAGCCCACAGTAAACTCTCTAGTTCTTCCTTTCGACATGGGGTAAATCCTAAACCCATTTCACTTCGGTACTTCACTTTACTTCAGCGGGGGTAGTTTTGCAAGGCAGCCAATTCACTTCGGCATGGGAGCCAAGGTAGCAGCACCAGACAACAGTGGAGCCAATGCAGCAATGGAGGCGTGGAATACTGGTTGGTGGAGTCAATTAGAGTTTAGAGGGCCTTGTCGTTGGTCTTCAAGCTTTCGATTTTCGAACTCCACCTGCTTGTTATGGCCTGCACTGGTTGTCTTCAAGCAACACGTACATAGCATCATCATAGTCGAAGATGGAAATGTTGATAGTCTTAATAGTTTCCCCCCTTTAATAAAGCGGTGTGACCGAACCGGTTCTGAATCGGTTCATATAATGTTCGGTAAATCGACCAAAATCTAGAGCGGTTCTCTTTGAGGGGCAAACCGTACTTTACCTAAAATGTGGTAAAGGTATGATTCTGAACCAGTTTGGCCCCGAACCGGTTCATGCCCAACCCTAATTGATACAAAGGGTCACCGCTAAAATGCGCTGCCCAGGGTTCTCATCAAACATTTAGCCAAAGACAAGGCTAAGTAAAAGATGTAGAATGAAAAACAAACTTTAGATATTACAAAATGACACGTTTGATACATACAAAAATCCCAACAAGAATAGAAAGAACAAGCATAAAAATCGAAACTAAGCTAAGATGGAGGAGTACCCTTTGGAGAAGAGGGAGAAGTCGCTTCCTCTGAGAAGCTACTCCTGATTCCCGACTCCTCGTCTTTAACTGCCTTCCCAGCCTCTGCCTCCCTAGCTTGTAATGCCAAGAAATCCTTCATGGATGGAAGTTGGTCAAGGAGGAAGTTGGCGTCAACCTTAAGATTGTCCTTGGATTTCCTTTTTAAGACTGTGAGCTGAGAATTGAAACTCCAGAGCGCGACGACGACTTCGAACTCCCCGCTCTGCTGAAACGTTTCCACCGCCTTGGTGGCACTCTCCTCAAGCCTCTTGGGGAGCTGCACCAGAGGAGTGACACTTCATTCTCAGCCTTGGTGGATTTCTCCTCATAAACTACCATTTCTCCCCTCAGAGGTTTAGCTGTGTTCGAAGATCTTCAGCATCCTCATATAGGGCAATTACCTTCACCTACATCTTTGTAAGGTCATAGGCAAACTTCTACTTTTGAGTCACCTTTGCTTCCAACTCAGCACAGTTGGCCCGCTCCGTAGTAAGGCGACGCTCGACGCACTCCAGATCTAGCGTCTGCACCTTCCTCAGTTAGGCCCCCGCCATCGCCTTTTCGTCAGCCAACCCCATTACGGTGGCACCCAACTTCAATAGAAAAGGAATCAACTATGAAAGAACATAAAACATAATTGGATCCGCTTTAAAATAAAGAGGAGAAGTTCAACAGTAATGAAAAGTGGATGTACCTGTGAAAACAAGGTCAAGCCTTGTCTCACCAAACCCTCCAAGGCAATGCTCTCCAAGTCTAGGCGCATCTTGTCTACAAGAGAACATGCACCGATGATAAGGTGAAGACCCATGTGTCGATCCATTAAGGAGTTTCCCTCCACCGACCAAGGGAACCCTTTTGAGACGCTCACGGGTCTCCCAAGGCTGATATCTTCGGGTGTTACGCCCAGCCTCGTATACATCCTAGTGTAGGTCAAAGCAAGGACCCACATACTGGATGTAGCGCCCCTATGGATCCAAAACGATCGCCACTCTATTAACTCTTTGGCATTCAATTCACTGCCAAGTTAGCACCTGGAAAATTCATACCCAACATTTGGCGCCGTCTGTGGGAATCCGAGAAAAACAGTCATGCAGACTCGCTTTAACCGTAATCGTCGGAAACAGGCTAATGATCAATCCTCAGATATCTCTGAATCCGTCGCCGCTTCGCCGCTCCCCCAAGAACCTGCTCGCCAAGCAATACTTGATGCCGTCCCCGCCGAGGTCGGCACGCGAGCATGTTGGCAATTTTAGACCGACCCGTGTTCCAAACGCCGCAGAGATTCCTGCTCGACCAACTGTTCAAGTGGTTGGGGAAACCATTCAGGTAACCGCGGAGATGATATCCCTCTTAGAAAGCATCATAGGACAGGCCCGCAGACCAGCCCCTTCTCCTCATGAAGATCCTCGTCCCGCGGGGCCACGAGAAGCAGAAGATGGAAATCCAGGCACCTCTACCCCTCAAGAAGATCAAGAGATGACTTCTGGACATCAGTCCTTACCTCTGGTTTCCACTGAGGCGCCTACGGTCACTCACTCTGTCAATGCATCGAGTACTGCACGAACTCGACGACAACAACACCAATTCACTCTTGACCAAGTTGAAGAAATTATCAGTAAGAGACTCAAGGAATAGCACAGAACCGTCATGCCTCCCTTCCGGGAGCGATCAACTCATTCCTTCACCACTGACTTTGTAACGGTCAAAATTCCAAAGGATGTAGTCGCAAGGGCCATCCCTGAATACAGTGGCGGAGGAGATCCCATAATCGATGTCAACAAGCATGAAGCTTCTCTATTGGATAAGTCGAATGATGAGAATCACTTAGCCCTATTATTTCCGGCGACCCTTTCGGGTTCGGCATAGTCCTGGTTCTTCGGCCTACTTGCAGGATCAATAGGGACCTTGTCCGAGCTAAAGAGCAAATTCCTGGAGCGATATATGGGCGAGCGCCAATTTCTGAAAAGCGTGGTAGCCTTAGACGTCGTCAAACAGGAACCAGGAGAAACATTGTCTGACTTCTATGGGCGTTTTCAAAAAAACGTTACAGAAATAGATCGTCGAGTCACAGATGGGGAGATTATTCGAGCCTTTTATATAGGACTTGATTTGGCAAATAAAGCCTCAAGAAAACTGCGAAACAGCTACCACTTTCAAGAAATAGGAACGCTGGAGGAGTTAGCAGTGAGGGCGAAAGGTTTCACAGACCTAGAAATGGCGAACTCTTAAGCCAGTTTCCTGACAACCTTGCCAAGGGTAGTTCTAGAGCCCCGAAGCGATGGTAGGAAGGAGAAGAAGGATAAGAAGGGTCGATAAAAGCCCAAATCAGAAACCACAGGACCAAGGCATCCAGAGGTCCCCGAGTATTTCACGCCTTTAAACAAGCAGATCTTAGCGGTACTAGTCGAGATGGAAAGAAGGTCACTGGCAAGGCCGCCAATATTCCGGAAAAGTACTCAGACAATGGGAAAGGACACAGAGAGATATTGCCGATATCATTAGGCCAAGGGCGACAAAACCGAGGATTGACATGTTCTCAAGCGCGACATAGAGGCATGCTAAAAGCATTAGGTTCTCAAGCGCGACATAGAAGTCAAACACCCCTACGTAGAGCCCACTCGTTAGCTCTGCTCGGAGCAGGAGGGTGATAAACCTAATTGCTTGAGGGTTTGGTGTCGGAGGCGAGGGGTCCATTGCGAGAGAAGTTTATGCCGCCCAAATCTCTATAGTTGTCCAACTGGGCAAAATACCTCGACCTAAGGAAGATTGCATTATCTCATTCTCCGAGGAAGACCTGGCACATGTAACCACTCCGCACAATGATGCTTTAGACATCACCACTGAAGTAGATGGATGCGATATGAAAAGGATTCTGATCGATGGAGGAAGCTTGACAGACATTCTGTTCCTGGACGCCTTCGAAAAATGGGCAAATCCAAGCAAGACCTTAAGCGAGTTGACTTTCCCCTCATCGATTTCGCTGGGAGAACAACTTATCCGCTAGGAGCCATAACCCTGCCGGTACTTTTGGGCGAAGGATGGAAAAGCATTAAGGTATCGGTTACCTTCTTAGTGGTCGACGCTCCTACCTCGTACAACGCCATCCTAGGGAGGACCACCATCAATTCTCATAAGATCGTGGCCTCCATAGTCCACCAGAAGATGAAGTTCACCACACCGAATGGGATCGGAGAAGTTCTAGGCGACTAGCTGTCCTCACGTCAATGCTTTGTGAACTGCCTTCACAGGAAGAACCAAAGGGAAACTCTCGCCATCAAAACAAAGGTTGACCCACGTGAGGACCAAGCTCGGCCAGCCCCCATGGAATAATTAGCAGAGGTCGAAATCGATGGTCCAGAAAAGAAAGTGTGCATTGGGACCGCATTGAACGACGAACAACGAAGAGCCCTGACTTCCCTCCTAAAAGAATATAAGGAACTGTTTGCATGGAAGCCCAGTGACATGTCAGCCATCAACACTGATATAATCTCACATGAGCTAAGGATAGATCCTTCGATCAAGCCAATCGCTCAGAAGAGAAGGTCATTCGGGTCAGACAAGCGCTTGGCAATCAAGCAAGAAGTAGGCTGATTGCTTGAAGCCAATTTCGTTAGGTAGGTGCGATTTCAAAGTTGGGTCGCCAACCCAGTGCTCGTAAAGAAATCACACGGCAAGTGGAGAATGTGCGTCGACTTCCGTGACTTGAACAAGGCTTGCCCAAACGATCCGTACCCCTTTCCTCGAATCGATCAGCTGGTAGATGCAACCTCTGGTCATGAAATGTTGAGATTTATGGATGCTTATTCAGGCTATAATCAAATCCTAATGCAGCCGGTCGATGAAGCTCTCACAGCCTTCTATGCAGATACAAGGTGATGCCCTTCGGTCTAGTCAATGTCAGCGAACGGTGAATCGACTGTTCCAAGAAATGATGGGGCGCAACATGGAGGCCTATGTGGAGGACATGCTCGTCAAGACAGTAAAGGGAATCCCTCATACAGAAGACCTTCGGTAATCATTCGAATGCATGAGGAGGCACAGTGTTCACCTAAACCCAGCAAAATGTGCCTTTGGAGTCAGATCAGGCAAATTCCTAGGATTCATGGTAAGCGAGCGTGGGATAGAGGCGAACCTGAAAATATCAAAGCCATTGAATAAATGAAGTCCCCAACTTGCCACAAGAAAGTCCAATGTCTGAATGGTCGCCTGGCCACACTCAATCGTTTTCTCTCAAGGGCGAGCGACATGTCTCTCCCATTCTTCAAGACTGTTAGGGCAAACCGTAAGTTCGAGTGGACACCAGAGTGCGAGTGTGCCTTTCAATCTCTGAAGCAGCACCTATAAACACTTTCATCTTTGGCGAAGCCCATTCCCGACGAACATCTTTTCTTTATATAAGTATTAACGAGGTTGCAACCAGTGCAATTTTAATAAGAGAAGAGGAAACTAAGCAGAGTTCAGTATACTTTATAAGCAAATTATTTAATTCGTCTGAAATAAAATATATTGAGATTGAGAAGTATCTCTATGCCTTAGTTATTGCTGATTGAAAGTGAATACCGTACTTTCACGCTCACTCCATTACAGTCCTCACCAATAAGCCTCTCAAACACTTCCTGCTGAAGCCAGACTCTTCACGAAGAATGGTTAAATGGGCAGTCGAGTTGAGCGAATTCAAGATCAAATTTGCAATGAAAACAACCATCAAAGCTTAAGTATTGACAGATTTCATAGTGGAATGTACCAGTAATGGTTTAGAAGAAGCAGAAAATCGGCAAAGTCAGATAGAAGATACAGGCAAAGGCTGAGAACTCTATACTGATGGATCCTCTTCAAGAGAAGGCTCGGGGGCAGGATTAATTCTCATCCCCCCTAAGGGCGAGCCTCTAAAGTATGCGATCGCTCTTACTTTTAAGGCGGCCAACAATGAGGCCGAATATGAAACTCCTATCACTGGACTAGGACTCGCTAAAGGAATGGGCATAACGTCACTCAAGGCAGAAAGCGGCTTAGAGCTAATTGTCAACCAAGTCAATGGCACTTATGAGGCAAAGGGGGAAAAGATGAAAAAATACCTCGAGATTGCTAAAAAACTCATCGCCGAAATCCCAACTTTCGCGATTGAGTCTATTCCTCGCCAAGACAACCAGCTAGCTGACTCTCTGATCAAACTAGCGTTCAGAGGATCACAAATACAGGATCTGCAATTTCTGGAACAAGCTCTATACTCGGTCCTCGACAACCGAGCAAAAGTCTTAAACATCCTAGGGCAGGACAACTGGATGACTCCATTCCAGAACTTATTGAAAGAAAGAATACTAACAGAAGACGAAGGCGAGTCCACGAAAATAATCCGTCTATCCGCAAGTTATCTTCTCATAGATGGAGAGCTCTATAGGCGAGGATATTCAACTGCCTATCTAAGGTGCATCTCTCATCCCGAGACATAAAAATCTCTCTGCGAAGCTCACGAAGGATTCGTCGCATGCCATGAAGGTGCACGTTCATTAACACGCAAAATCTTCAGACTAGGCTATTACTGGCCAACCTTGAGCAAAAACACGGCGGAATTAACAAAAAAGTGTGCGGCTTGTCAACAGTTGGCACCATGATCCGGTCGACCACGAACGCTGCTATCCCCAATGGAGGGCACTTGGCCTTTTGCCCAATGGGGAATAGACATCTTGGGCCCCTTTCCCATCAGCACTGGGCAAAGGACACACATTATCGTGGCGATCAACTATTTTACCAAGTAGATAGAGGCGAAAGCATTGGCCTCCACGACCGAATATCAAGTGATCAAGTTCTTGAAAATCCACATATTTTCGCTGGTTGGCGTCCCCAAAATACTCATAAGCGATAGTGGTCCACAGTTCGTGGGAAAAGAACTCAACTAGCTCTGCGAAGAATAGCATATCGATCACAGATTCAGCTCGGTACACCATCCTCAAACGAATGGACAAGCCAAAGTCACCAACAAAGTTGTCCTGGCAGGACTCAAAAAGTGAGTTCAAGCCTTCAAAGGAAACTGGGCAGAAGAGCTGGATAATGTACTGTGGGTTGTTCGAACGGCACCCAAAACAGCAACGGGGGAAACATTATTCAGTTTAGTGTACGGATCTGAAGCACTAACACCTGCCGAAATAGCGGTGTCTACCCACAGGATCCTACACTTTAATACCTAAGCAAATGAAATGGAGCGCAAAACAAACCTCGATCTTAAAAAAGAAAAGCAATGGCGATCAGACAATGCCCAAGCTAAGATGCGACTGGCGATCGCTCGATACTTCAACAGAAAAGTCAGCGCTTTCCAATTTTTCGTGGGGGAGATGGTTATGCGAAGAAATGAATTCACAAAATTGGACAGCCAAAACAAACTCTTTGCTAAATGGGAGGGTCCATATAAAGTAGTTGAGATCGCCGCCCCAGGATCCTACTACTTGGAAACAACAGAAAGTGTAAGACTACCTCGTCCATTTAACTCCGAACATTAAGGAGGTTTTATGCATAGCTTGTAATCAAAATGTTATGTCAATAAAATAAATCATTCCTTCATATAAAGCATAACCATTTTAAACCAAAATGAAAAGTCCCAAAGAAGGGGAAAAGAGGATTGTGAACGAACCATCAAGACAACAGTTCCTTTCCCAAAAAGACCTGATGTCAAAATCAGGCGAAAGACCTAATGTCAAAATTAGGCGAAAGACCTAAGATCAAAATCAGGCAAAAGACCTAATGTCAAAATTAGGTGAAAGACCTAACGTGAAATTTAGGCAAAAGACCTGATAACAAAATCAACCAAAAGACCTGATATCAAAATCGGGCGAAAGACCTAACGCGAAAGTTAGGCAAAAGACCTGATAACAAAATCAGGCAAAACACCTGATATGAAAATCAGGGGAAGGATCTAATGTCAAAATTAGGCGAAAGACCTAACGCGAAAGTTAGGCAAACGACCTGATAAGAAAATTGGGCGAAAGACCTAATGCCAAAATTAGGTGAAAGACCTAAGGCGAAAGTTAGGCAAAAGACCTGAGATCAAAATCAGGCAAAAGACCTGATATAAAGGGCGAACAATCCGTTGAGGTAACAGTTCCCTTATAAGTTGGGCAAAATCTAAGACTTGATATACAAAGCGAACGAACCCATATCGAGGGTAACAGTTCCTTTGCAAGTCAGGCACAAGAAGGTGGGCGAACGAATCGTAGGCGATCACTTACTAAAAGGTGAGTGAGCCTCGAGTAAAAGTTCTCCACGATTAAGCGACCACTCCAAAGGACTAAAACCTTAAAAAGGCAAACAAATCCATAAAGGGTGATAGTTTCCTTAAAGGTATAATCCTCGAGTAACAGTTCCCTTAAGAGAATTTAGCGAAGGGAATAGATGGATCTATACAGAATCACCATCCTTCCTTCTAACCCTAAGGAAAGGTCCAAGACCCTATATGATGAGACTATCATACATAATTTAAAGAGAATTTGAAAACAAATATGGTAAAACTCCCTAAAGCATTCAAACGAGAAAGACATCGGAAGAACAACTGAACACATTCAAAGTTAAACAAGCGTAAAGGATTGTGAATATAAAGGCGTTCAATATTATTAAAATAACAACTGAGTATTATATAAAAAAGATAATTACAAACTTTCCCAAAAAACAAAGGGAAGTAAAAGTGATTATCAAAAAGAAGGAATGACAACTCGATCGCCTAGGGAGCTCGGGACCTCAACGTCTGGGTTCATCGGGGGCAGCAGCTTCCTTCTCAGCCCCGGGGGCAGCCTCCTCGCCAACAGCAGCAGGAACCTCCTTGGTGTAGCCACTCTTAATGAAGTCCTGGAGAGACTTCACCTCCAAGAGAGGAAACTTGGGATCGATCCCCTGAATCTCATCGACCAGGACCTGGAGGTAGGTAGTCACCTCAGCCTTTATCACCTCCAAGGCGCAGTCAGAGAACTCTTCATACTTCTTAAAGTCCTCGACCACGCTCTGCGGGGATGGGACAGCTTTCAGCTTTAAGGCGAGCTGCTCCTTCTCTGCCTCTGAGGCATTCCCCCGTGCCTAGGACTCCTTCAGTTGAGCCTTGAGGTAAGCATTCTCTGCCTCTAGCCGAGCAGAGTACTGATCAACCTCCTAAATCCGGAGCTCAGCACTCACTCGCTTGTCCTCGGCGAGAACCATCTGATCCCCCCTCTCCTTGAGGGTGTCAAGCAGCCTCCTTTCCTTTTCAAAATACTCCTGGCGAGCATGCTCTACCAAATCGGTGGCCGTCTCGACCCTCTTCTTCAGACCGTCCATATGATCAAGAGTGAACCCCAAGCTCAGGCACTGCTCCAGCTCGATAAGTAAGTCAACTTGCTTATCGACCAGCTCCCCCACGATTTGTCCGATTGCCATCTCCTCGCGGAGGAGCTAGCAACAAGAAAAAAGCGGATCAAGTTCAATCAGATCAAGGAGCGGTAAAAGAACAACCCAAGGGTAAATTTAAAGAAGGAATAAAAGAGGAAGGACTTACCAAGGCGACACATTCAAAATGCGACCTTATGCCACCCTCGATGTCATTCAGGTCGGAAGGGACCGTCGCCCGTTCCCGAGGGGGGAGGATCCCATCAAGTAAATGCATGCAAAGGTTTGGGTTACCTTGCAGCATCAACTTGTCTGAAATCTCCACCTTCTAGAGATTGTTCCAGGGGGCCCAGAGACCCTTCGGGTCCGCCACCTTCGATGATTGAAATAAGCCCACCAAAGGGCAGTAATCCCCAGTGAAGGGAGTCTTGGAGGTGCCCGGAGAGGCACCCAGGGTCTGAACCCTCTTCCGAGCCCCAACCCCATTTGAGGGGTTAGGAGCAGGAACATCGGAGGCAAGCACGGCGACCTCTCCGGTGGCAGGAGCCTTTCTCTGGGAAGCAACAGATCCCCTGGAGGAAGCTGGGTGCTCCTCGCTAGAACTTCAGGCCCTCTTAGCGGGAGCAGGACTCGGAGTCACCTCAGCCGCAGCTTTCCCTGAAAAATAGTCAACAAAGGTATTAAATCTAAGACTGAAGCAGAGAAAAGAAAGCCAAAAGACAGTCATCTGCATACCTCTTTGGCGATCGCCAGAAGCGACCACTGGTTGTTCCTTCTCAGGCTTGCGTTTGGACGCACGCCTAGAAGAAGAAGGGGGAGGACTCAACGACATGTGAGCAGTGGACAACCCCGCCTTAGCCTGCTTGAAAAACAGACTAATGAGTTTAGGTCCCCGAGTGCCTACAACCAACAAAGAAAAAGGGTCAGAAGTATGATTATGAAGTTTCCGCCACTGAGCGGATCGAGCAGAAGTCCGATTGCCTATGAAGTCGGAAGAAGTCACCAATGACGTTCTGATCACTTTCCGACAGCTTTCCAAAGCTCGGAGGAGTATCCCTTTCCGGCTGAAAAAGCTTCCATGGCACACTACCCTTATACAAGAAGTAAAACTTATTGTAGTTGGAGTTGGTATCACAGAAGTCATCCACCAGGCGGACATGGACGTTTCAGTTCTAAGTCTATCCCTTCCATTCCTCGAACTTTGGCCAGCAGGTTTGGAAATGATGAAGATGGTTCGCCCCGGCAGCCAATCAGTAAAAACACTGAAACAGGGTCAGTGAATATGTCCATTCTTGACGTAAACACATAAACTTGAACCCAACCCACATCCTAATGGCGTTGGGCACCAACTGCGTAGGGCCTATTACATAGTAGCAACAGAGCTTCTTTAAATCGTCGCATTGAGTAAAACGCAACCCAACATTGACCTGGGCCGCATAAATGTAAACCTCTCCTTCACGAGGATAATGTAGACCTAAACTCGGGTACCTAGGGGTATCTGCTTCTCCCAAGCCATTTAAGGCGACCACTGCCTTGAACTGATCTGACTTCAACTCATTGGGCTTGGTATCTACTCAAAACACCATGGCATGGCAAGAACAATACAAAAATAATAAAAAGGTGAAAACTTTACCGTCTAAAAAGAAGCAAAAGGAAAACATAGAAAATTACATGTCGGAGAGAAGATGGGGACATTCGTGTTAGACACGTCCACCACCACCGGTGTGGAGGTCGATTGCCTAGAAATTGGCTTGGATGCAGGAACTCTCTAGCCCTGCACCGGGAGGAGACATCCCTAATAGACAAAAAGGCGTTTGCAGCCCTGGCCGAAACCTTATGTCCAGAAGAAGGTTGGGCGGAAGAGGACTTGTTGGATGATCCCTTTCCAGACGATTGATTCTTGGAAGCCATGGTAGAAGAAGAAGCTTTTTTGAGTTCTAAAATAGAGGAAGGTAAAGTTGAAACAGGGGGCTGAAGAAGATATGAACTCTCGAGTGAAAATGGCTTGAGAGGGTAAATGACTAAATGCCAAAGTTCGGCTTTTTATACCCAAAATGGAGGAAACCGAACAGGCACGTCTGAAACGGCTCAGATAATGATTATACCTTTTGGGTAAAATCGAAGCAATGTTAGAAATCCAAGAGACGCATCAGGGAGAAAAACGGTTGAAACAGTACGAAAAACTGCCAGCCAACCCTCTGGTTATGGAAGACTAAGAGACAGACATGCCTGAAATGTCCGTTCAACTTCTTGATAACCGTGCATTCATTAAATGCTCGAGACATTACACAAAAAAGTTGATCACCAAAAGCTACACCAAGCCTCTCCTATAACCCTCGTTATGGTAGTGCTCGCCTAAAGATGAATGAATGAGCATCCATAAACCCCAGAAACCCAGAGGGTTTGCCTAAGAGGGTAAAAGATCAAACATTCCATAAACTCTAAGCGACCAAAAAATCGCTCGCCGAAGGATACGGAGTACCAAAAGGCACAAATAGCAGATAAGGACAGAAAAGATCCAGTCCAAGAGTCACTATCTCAAAGCCTATCACAGAATCAATCTTGACCGAAGAAACTTCACTCAAGCTTCGGGGGGCAAATGTTGGGTATTGATAGTGACAGCCCAATATGAGAAAGTTCTCGAATGTCCAATAACTTTGCGGGGCGTAAAATCCATATCATCCAGAACCGGTCCGACCCACAGTAAGGGTAATCTGGCACTCACAAAGCGGTCCAATACCAAACCCAAACTAAAGTGGACGCCAAAGATCTATCTCAGGTCGCCATCGGCCAAGGCCAAGGACTCTTACGGCTCGTCATGGGAGCGCTCGCCAAGAGAGTCAAACCTCTTAACTATGGTCCCACAAACCGACATCAAGTGTATGGCCACGATATCCCGCGTATATCAGGCACATATTCTATAAAGATTACATAAGGTAACTGCAATATTACGCCATAACCGTAATATCTGCTATCCTAATCTTTACCAGCACAATATTCACAAAGATATTCAGCTGCCTATAACGGTTTTATCTCCTAACTCTATAAATACTCTTGCTTTACATACGTTCATTACGTTTTGAGTTCATAAACACAATATACTCATTTAAGCATCGGAGTGGGACCCGGAGGCATCCCCTCTGTTGCGATCCCCTTCTTGCAGGTTCATCGGAGCTCAGCGAAAACGCATGATCATCGACTCTTTGAAATTCAATGCACTACCAAGTTAGCCCCTGAGAAATTCAGACCCAACAAGGCCTGGGATTCTTCTTTTTCTGTATGCCAAAATAAGTATGAGATCTTTTTCACAGTCTAGAGAGTTATCTGTGGCTTTGCATGACGGCTTATGTGAGTTGCAGACATGACAAGGTTTGTTAATTGTCTGGTATTTTTCGAATCTAAGCCTTACCCACTTCTTCGATTTGACTATGAAATTAACATAATATCATACTTTTAATTTCTTTTCCAATTATACATGCATCACCATCATCATCATCACCACAAATATCATGACAATCATCATATATCATTGAGGTCTTCTCTGTTTTTGACCGGTATACTACCATTAGGAAGCGCTAAAAATAATGCATAGAAAGGTGATAAAAATATAGGTTTGACAAGCAAAAAGAGTTGTATGTACTTGGCTTGGCAGTTCCAGACATGGTGGGACTTTCTTAAGTTATCTGATAAAAAAACTCTACTAATTTTGTAACAAACTAACTTTACTCTCATACTAATCTTGAGTGTCATCCTTTTTTGTATTTGTATTTTATATATCTTCAGGAATTACAACGAATGGGGTAACATATTATGAATATTAAGAGAAAAATGAAATCTCTTTCCAGCGTGTGAAAGATAGCAGTTGCCGCCTGTCGAGAGTGCCTCTGTGGTGGATTACATCTAGCCATAAGGATTTACTGCGTGTCCAGTATTGGATAGAATAGTCAGGGACGAAAACACATTGTCAATCACAAAGCCTAACTAGTAAATCAGCCGCATCAAACAAGCCAAACATTGAAAATTCTCATCCAAAAATTCCAGAGCCGAAAACACCCAAAAACGTTTGTGCCGAAAAGAATATCGATGATCCAAGATTCCTGGAAATAGCCAATAATATAACTACGACTAATCGTGTGCAGTGTTTTTTTTACAAGGGTGCTTACCGATGGAACGTCGAAACCAGGAGCACGATCCTTCGAAAGAAGATGATAGAATATAGCCCGGAAAGTACGTCGATATACTTGAGAATGTGAAAATCCCAACGAAAAATCTATGTGCAGGCAAGGTGATATGTGATAAACAAATGAAGATGAGTGTTGTGCACAATGTCTTACAACATGCATGGGGCCGATACTCATGTATGAGGGTTCATGAAATAACAGGGTGGTCATTCTCTTTCAATTCGAAAAGGAGGATGACCAGAAGGATGCATTGGATTGGAACCCTTAGGATATACAAGGGTATTTCTTATCACTAAAGGGATGGCAACAAAGTATGAGAATCTCTTATATAAAATTCCATATGATTCAATTCTGGGTACAAGTTCATGGTCTGAAAGTAGATAAGTTTAGCAAGCAAAACTCATAAAGAATAGGAGAATGCATTGGAAGGGTCATTGAAGTGGATGAAGTACCGGGACCAAGGGGATTAGACAGAGATTATGTGCGAATAAAGGTCAAGGTAGATACCATAATACCACTCTAGGCTAGGTTTTGGTACAAAATAAGGAATGGTGACATTGAAAGAGTCGACATGAAATATGAGAGATTACCCTAATATTGTTTTGGATGTGGTAAAATAAGAGATATTGAAAGGGTGTGCAAGACTGAAATAGTAATGTATGAAATCGATGAAGTATGGTTAATGTATGGGTCATGGCTAAGAGCGAAACGACCAAGGAGGTGAGGAAAACAATGTAGGATGATTAGAAAAGGTCAAGGGGATCGCAGGGAAGAGCAAAAGTGGAAGAGTTACAAGGACATAATGAAGGATAAACAAATATGGGATGAAGTAAAGAATAGAAGTAGGGAAATAGAGACATATGAAAAACCCGAAGAGGAGGGCATGGAAAATACAAGGGAAAGGGATAATACAGAGGCACACGATAGTAGCCATGCAAGTGAAAGGATACAAACATTAAAACTTGGGTTTAATACCACGTAGCTACCTGAACTTTGGACGTTTTGCAACGAGCTACCCGAACTTTGAAAATTCAAAACGGGCTACCTCAACTTTGAAGAAGGTGCAAATAGCTACCTCTGTCCAATTTTCAGTCAACTGTCGTCGGAAAGTCATCGGAAATTCGTTGGAAATTCGTTGGAAATTCGTTGGAAAATCGTCGGAAATTCGCCAAAAATTGGACGGAGGTAGCTATTTGCACCTTCTTCAAAGTTGAGGCAGCCCGTTTTGAATTTTCAAAGTTCGGGTAGCTCGTTGCAAAATGTCCAAAGTTCAGGTAGCTACTTGGTATTTAACCCTTAAAACTTGGGATAGAAGAGAACAACTCTAAAGATGCAAGCGAAATGGGCCGTCCAAGTGAGATGAACGTAAATATGTATAGCTTGGTGGCATTAATGAGTGATATACCTATTCCTAAGGAAATATCAGATATCGAAAATTTATCGAAACAACAGCAGCCCATGCATGAAACTAATTAGGAATATTCAAACACATTCTCGGAAAGTGCCACATCCAACCGCACCACAAGCCATACCCAAACAACTGAGACATACCATCTGTTTCATCCCTACCACAACCACTATCCCACACTAAGCATGATGTTGGAGGATCGGGAAGAAAAAAGGCAACAACAGTTAAAAACAAAGATGAATGCACAAATGAGAATAGCTCTATGAGTCGAGACGTGATAGACAGATCGTAATAACGAAAATGAGGAGGAACGGGGCAGGAGGAAAGGAGGAAGATCATGGAGTATACGTAACGAAGATCATAGAGATAAATGATTTGGAGGAGTACAATATTATGCTTAACACGGTTAGAAGTGGTAGACCAGAAAATCACGAAGGAGTGGACATAATAGAGCTAGAATGGAAAACAGACGGACCACGCTACACAGAGGAATCACCAGCTGACTTGCCATAAAAAGAAAGGTCACTGATCACTCTACAAACTGGACTCAACCCCTTGCTGTAGAATGTCAATTTGAAGGGAAAGCATGATGAGGAGTCGGAATCTGATAACGAGGAGTCGGCGGGAAGGAGTGTGAAAAAATATAAAAAGATGAAAGTAGAAGAGAGAAAGGAAGATCCCAAATAAAAAATGAAAAGGCGGGAAAGAAAGGGTGCTAGAAGGATAAGTGAAACACAAAGGAAAATTGTGATGGGAGCAAATAATAAAATGGAAGAAACGGGTTCTGGTGTGTGTCCCCAAATAGGTACACGGGAACCATGAGTATAATAGTGTAGAATTGTCGAGGGTTGAGATCGACTTTGATAGTTCTGTACCTTTTCGATCTCTATAGGAGGAACAAGCCAGAAATAATATTTCTTATAAAAATAAAGAATAGCAATGAATTCTGTGAAAAAATGAAGTGAAAATTGAAGATGGACAATGAGTGTTATATAGAGACAAATGGTTTAGAGGGAGGTGTCGCTTTATGGTGGAAGAAGAAAGTGGATGTAGTAATACATAGAAGGGAGGAGTCAATGATCATTACGTCGATAAAGAGGAGCAACGGTGATGGCATAATAAATATAACATGGATATATGGAATCAAAAATTTGGATGATCGGTTGGTTCTTTGGGAAAAAATTTAAGTAGATTTCTAGGACGAGGAATGGGCCATGGATGTGTGTAGGGGACTTCAACGAGATATCAATGGAATCGGAGAAGGAAGAAGGTAGACCGAAACAACCTAGAATGATGGAAGCATTTAACATGATTATGAGAGATACGAACCTGGTTGACATGGGGTATAAGGGTCAGCAATACACTTGGTGTAATAATAGGGAAGGTAATCAAAGTATCATGGAACGGATCGACAGAGACATTGTCAATACTACATGGATATGCAAATTCCCTAGCTACGATAGAACAAAGATGGAAGAACACAATTAGTCGATTACAGAAAAGTGATGGTTCATGGACTGAAAAACGAGGAAGATATAATGCGAGAATGTGAAGGGTACTTCCGTCAGATTTTCCAAACGAAAGGATGTATAGGAATAAGAGAACAATTAGAATGTGTACCTAGATGTGTGGGGGAGGGAAGCGAATGAAATATTCACAAGGATGGTCGACCGACAAGAGGTACAAAATGTGGTCTTTTAATTGGGTGGAAACAAGGCTCCCGGTCCAGACGGCTTTCCGGGCATATTCTACCATCGATTCTGGGACGTTCTAAGGGACAACGTCTTCCATGCGGTGAAGTACTTCTTCGAAATAAGCACTCTCTCCCAGGTTATAGTTATACTGATATAGTGCTTATCCATAAAATTCCATATCCTACTAGTCGTACGCATTTTAGACCTATAAGTTTATGTAATTTTAACTATAAAATAATATCCAAAGTCCTAGCCAATCACCTTAAATTTATTTTACCAAAAAGCATAACCCCTTTCCAAAGTGCTTTCGTTTCTAGCAGGTTCATACACGATAACATCCTTATCGCACATAAGGACAAATAAATA
The DNA here is from genome assembly GCA_946814005.1 of Chamaenerion angustifolium. Taxonomy (NCBI): domain Eukaryota; kingdom Viridiplantae; phylum Streptophyta; class Magnoliopsida; order Myrtales; family Onagraceae; genus Chamaenerion; species Chamaenerion angustifolium. Next base: position 24,196,886 of record OX328272.1, read on the forward strand.
GGGCGGAAGATAGGAGTGTGCGGTAAAATTAGATATGAACAAGGCATATGATCGGGTCGAGTGAGAAATTTTACTAAGGACACTCAAGCAATTGGGTTTCTCAAGCACATGTGTAAGTGGATAGAGGAATTCATTACGAAAGTACATTATAGTGTGGTGGTTAATGGGACGAAGACGGTAAGATTTTGGCCATCCAGGGGAATAAGACAAGGAAATCCATTGTTGCTTTACTTATTCATCTTGGTGGCTGATGTATTGTCCCGACAAATTATTAAAGATATTGGGGAGGAAAATTTGGAGGGGATTAGAATGAAGAGAACATGCCCTGAGATACATGACTTGTTATTTGCAGATGACTCAATTTTTTCATAAAGGTGGAAGAGAGAATTGTTTGGTCTCTTAAAACAACAACAAAGAGATACAACGACAAATCAGGACACAAAATCAATCTTGAAAAGTCCTGCATACAATTTGGGGCCACAACGAGGGAGGCAACGAAACGTGTTATTGAGGAGGTACTAGGAATAAGATATGTGAGGAATGCGGAAAAATATTTGGGGCTTCCAACAAATTGGGGGAGGTCGAAAAGAGAGGCATTATGGTATTTGAAGGAAAGAATCATGAAGAAACTTCACATTTGGAAAACGCTATGCCTCAATAATGCAGGGAATGAAGTTCTTATTAAGGCGGTAATAATGGCAATACTCACCTATGTGATGACACTATTCCGACTTCCCAAAACATGGTGTGAGGACATAACGAGATTTTTGTGGAATGACACGATGAAAAGAATACATTGGATAAGATGGAACAAGCTCACAATGCCGAATGATATGGGAGGGATGAGATTTAGAGATATAAGGGATTTCAATATGGCTATGCTCACCAAAATGGCATGGAGATTACAAGACGAAAACGTATCGATGTGGGCTCGGGTAATGAAGGGATTATATTTTCCGAGGGGAAACCTAATGAATGCAACAAAAGGAGCATGACTGTCATAGGTGTGGGCTAGTATCTTAACCAATAGAGACACATTAAAATAGGTATGGAAAATAGGGAATGGAAGTGATATAATGGCTCTACACGACAAATGGATACCAGGTATGGAGGGAAATAGACTGCGGATTATAGGGTGTGATATACTAGATGAAAACATAAAGGTGGCATATTTGATTGAACTAGAAGGAAGGAGATGGGACATATCCCAGCTATAAATGATCAGAACAGGGGAGGAACGAACGACTATTCAATCAATCCATTTGAGCAAAGTGTTGGGGAGGACTAGTTATTTTGACCGACTACTATGGATGGGGTGGCAAAACCGAAGTGGGTGTACCATAAGATAAGAGAATCCGCACAGGAAGGCTCGGTCAGAAGAGGTGATGGTCAACACCAAATATATGCGAAGAAATGGAATCGAATTTGGGGCAGAAAGTCCATACCGAAAGTAAAGACTTTCATCTGGAAAGCAACACATCGTGCGGTATCGGTTAATGCTGAATTGACTAGACAGGGTGTGCTGGTATCTCCAATATGGCGATCATGTGGAAATCCGAAAACGGTAAGTCATGCTCTTCTGAATTGTGCATGGTCTAGAAACGCCTGGTTTGGAGGAATGAATATGCGATGGAACACGTCGGAGGAGATGCAGTGGGATGAATGGCTTAAATATGTTCAGGAAATGGAGAACAGAGATGGAGAACAAGGTCAAAAAAGATGAATAAAGGGAGAAGCTCTGGTATGGGAAATATGGAAGGAGAGGTGTTGGACAATACATAACGGGGACAATCCAATGTCGGAGGCAATCATACGGTTAGCTGAAGGTCTAGTGGAGGAAACATGGAGAACAAGCCAACCGATAACATCCACCGTTGGGAGAAGAACAACACCAACTTCTCAGTCATGGCAGAAACCAGCAAATGGAATAATTAAAATAAGTTGTGGCGCGACATGGATTGCGGGAACTCGACAGGGAGGAACGGGATTGGTGGCAAGATATTCGAAAGGAAGTGTTGTTGCTAGAAGGAACACAGCAAGGAAGGATATGTGTGTTAAAAATTTGGAGGCAAGGGCAATTCTACAGGTTGTTGAACTAGCCGTCTACCACAAATGGGAAGATGTAATTGTGGAATCAGATGCAAAGCAAATTATACAAATGTTCAACGGTACAATACAACAAAGGGACTGTGAATTGAGGAACGTAATGGAGGATATCATCAAGATGGCAAGAAGAGTATCAAGATTACAATGGCGATTTGCTGGAAGAAACACAGCAAGGAAGGATATGTGTTAAAAATTTGGAGGCAAGGGCAATTCTACAGGTTGTTGAACTAGCTGTCTACCACAAATGGGAGGATGTAATTGTGGAATCAGATGCAAAGCAAATTATACAAATGTTCAACGGTACAATACAACAAAGGGACTGTGAATTGAGGAACGTAATGGCGGATATCATCAAGATGGCAAGAAGAGTATCAAGATTACAATGACGATTTGTTCGACGAAGCCCAAACAAATGTGCAAACTGGATAGCTAGAAAATCAAAACAGGGAATGTATCCAAACAATTGGACTATTATACATCCACATTCTCTTATTTCTTTATGTTTAATAGACAATATGGATTACGAAGAGGAATAATAATAAGGTGATTATTTTTGGAAAAAAAAGGAATTACAACATTTTCCGCGTTTTCAAATGAAAGTTACGTTGGAGAAAGTAACGAGAGAAGGAATAAATCGGTGTGGATCTGATATCCTCTTCTTTATTTTATTGGGTACATATTGTGCATATGCTACTTGGGAAAATAATACTACATTTAGATGTTTTAGATATTACTTCTTGAATAGTTATTGAATTTTTAAGTTATAAAGAAAATTGATAAAACCAGTTCAGTCTAATTTGAATCAGTTCAAAATCAAACCAATATTTTGTTTTCAGGCAAATCAATTCTTTTACTGAATTAAAAATTAATTTAGTTTATTAAAACAATTTTAATTCACTTTGAATTTTGTTTGAATGAACCGATTCGTGAAGAAGTCTATACGGAATGTAACTCAGTCCACCACTGAATTGCTTTGTTCCCCACGACATCCACCACAACCTATGCCCAATTTTCTATGTTACTATTGCCTGCCTTTTGAGTCTCAAATCTTCTTTTATCCTCATTAATTATCATCATATTGCTTACACGTAGATATTTATTTATCAACATATATCTTATAAGATATATACACCTAATCTAATTTCATCAATACTAGTTATTAATTCAAACATTATGCACAATTTTATTTCAATTGATATATTAGAAGAATAAGAGTCTTATTTTTAATTAAAAAAAATTATAACAATTAGATATATGATATAATACATACATCACTAGGAAAGTTTTCACATTATTTTATATAAACAAAAATATTCATAAATTCAAGTACTTCAAAAAAAAAAGTTATGACTCTTTAATTACACAATATTTAAATTTGGATAGTATTTTAGTAAATAAAAATAATGTAATATATTTAGTTGATATCAAATTTGTCGGTTATGTTACAAGATAAAATATTAAGATCTAAACTAAAAAAAACTTTAAAAAGAATTTTAAAATCTTAGAATAGTCAATTTTACAGCAGATCAGCTTACTTAATGAAATTGAACTATATCTACTTAGACTATATCTGTAATAAAGACAAGTTAATTACATGTCAATTAAGATGACTTGGAGTCCACATTATGAACATAGTCGGTGATGATATTCATAACTTCACCAGCTATATCATACAAGATTTATATAATATCACTATAAAATAATATTCTTCTCTTTTCTCAACTTTGTTTACACATCAATGTTTTCTGGTACTTTATTTTGACGTAATTAAATTTTATTTTGTTTTACTATTATTTAAGAATTAATTTTTTAATAGAAAGTTAAAATTTCATGTTTGTGATACAAATATTAGAATAAAAAAATGTTTCGTGTCTTAACTACCGTTCATTTTTTGTTTGACGCTTATAATTGGTATGTTTGTTCTTCTTTATGAATTATATATGCATCTTTATAAAAAATTACAAATCTTTTCTCTCTGTTTACAATTGGGCATGTTGAATCTTGTACCTATAAATCATAATATGTTGAAAGGTATGATACATCACCACTCCTCAGAAACACTACACTAAATCGTCTTACTTTGCAATGCATGAATGATTGAAGTGTTCTAGTCAGGTCACCTATAGTTATAAAGGAAAAGAAGTAGCAATAATAGTGAGACTTTTCACTGTAACAAAGAGATTCGAACTCTTTTCAATAATATATATAAGAATAGGAGAAACAATTCAACAAGCATTTTACAGATAACAGGAGAAACAACTCGCTCCAATAAAAAAAAAACTATTGGTGTTTAAGATAAACTCAAACATTTATTATCTAATAATTATTTTTATTTCTCTCGTATGGTTGACATTGGATATCATTCACATCTTTGTTTTTCTACTTTGTTAATTTGCGATCTGACTTTGTATTGTCATTAGATTTTTTTTCCTGTCTATAGATACTTTCTCAATATATGTAGATACATATACTATTGGGTTAAATACCAAGTAGCTACCTGAATTTTGGAAGTTTTGCTACGAGCTACCCGAACTTTAAAAATTCAAAACGGGCTACCTCAACTTTGAAGAAGGTGCAAATAGCTACCTCCGTCCAATTTCCGACGAATTTCCAACGACTTCCAACGACTTTTCGACGGATTTCCGATGACAATTGACGGAAAATTGGACGGAGGTAGCTATTTCCACATTCTTCAAAGTTTAGGTAGCCCGTTTTGAATTTTCAAAGTTCGGGTAGCTCGTTACAAAACGTCCAAAGTTCAGGTAGCTAGTTGGTATTTAACCCTATACTATTTATAATGTTCAAAATATATATTTATAGGAACATTTTCAATGTTTGATTGTTTTTTTTATATAAGAGACGATGATCTGGTGTCATCATATGTAATTCAAGAAGCTCTAGAATTTGTTTGGAGTTTCTTATCGAATACCATGGTACGTTTTTATTTTCTCTTCACCTTCTTATCTATTATTTAGTTTTTTAATATATTATTCTTTATCATAAAAAAATAACTTAAAAGTGATTTAATTCATTAGAGATAAACCTTAATTTTAGGTATATATTTATTTGTATTTTTGTTCAATTTACAGTTAATTAAAATTAAAAAAATATTTATATATTATGAAATAATGAATTTGTGTAAATGTTAAATTTCTCATATTAAGGTGTAAAATTACAAATTAATCATAAAAAATATTTTAATGATACCTTTGAAAGATATTTTGTTACTAAGATATGTTATTATCATGCACTTAATTATCATTAGATTTGAAATAGATATACAAAAGAAATATAATTCTGATATAATCTTATCATAATTATGAACCTAATTATGATTGTGTTTGAAATATAAAATATAAACTAAAATTATTATTATCATCATAAATTAACATAAAAAATAATAACAAAGATAATATGAACTAAGCTAGTTCAAGCGCATCTATTAACTCATATTAGTAAATATTTATATCATTTTATTATATATTATAAAAGCTATTTAAAATTCTGTTATATCATTATTATTAGTAAAAATGAATACATAAACCATCTGTATTTGAAATTTAATAACTAATATATAATTAATTACTTTATGAACTTTCCAAATTTAATATATACCAAAAACATAAAGTTTATACGTACTCACTTCTAAAGTAATTTAAATATATATATATATAATTATTATTATTTTTTGGCCAAAGTATACAACTTGTATTACTCACAAAATTGGGGCAAGGAAGCACCCGTTACAAAATCCGTATCACACCGTAAAAGACGTAAGAGGGGAGGTTGGGGGTTGAGAGACCCAATCACTATGACACATCCCCCCTATTGCTTGTTTCGCCACCCAATCCACACAATTGTTAGCGGCTCGTAGTATCCTATTCCAGTATAGGTTCGTAATCGACCTACCCAAAAATAGACTATTTTGAATAATAGTCTCAATCCTCCAAAATTTATGACACCCAAAAACGTGGTTAATAACCACTTCCGAATCCGACTCAATTACAACCGACTCCCAACTATTGGCAATAGCCAACCTTATACCTTCAAAAACCGCACGCGCCTCAAGAACTTCCACCGAGCCCGACAGCACCGATTCATGGTAGCCTCCGACGACTCGGCCATTGCCATCCCGGGCTATGAAACCAATGCCTCCCTTAACATCGATCCGAGACCAGGCCGCGTCGCAATTCACTTTGACCATCCCCGCACCCGGTCTGGTCCACCGCTGCCCCTTGCCGAACCGAAGAGGGCCATCCCCTTCCCCACCTTGGACATTGCTCGGCTGCAGTCCGGGACCTGCAAAATCAACCAAATTTGTGTCTGTTCCGAGCTGATTTACAGGCAGCTTGTGGTTCACACACCGTAGCTCAGCTACAGACCTCGATACGAACCCGACGACCCATGAGGATACCGGCGGCTTCCCCTCAAAGGCCATAGAGCACCTGCACTTCCAGATTGCCCAAGCAGCAATCAGAACCGACTGCCAAGTCTGTTCCCTAGCCTCCCTCGAACCCTGCAACTCAGAAAGTCTCTTGTACAACCAATCCCTAACCGAACTACACCCATCTGGTGCATCCGTTAGGCCAAGAATTGCCCCCCAGATGGCGCCCACCCAGGGACACTCCAGCTTGGATCAGACACCCAGCTTGGATCGGCATACCTCGCCTGGCCAGACCTGCACGAACCGAGATAGTTCCCGACAACAACTTCCAAATGAAAACACGAACCTTTGGTTGTACCTTAGACTTCCAAACAATCTCCCAGAGGTTAGGTGACAATCGGCCCTCCCCCCCTGCACTGGTACCCGATCGGAGAGCCCCCCAGTCACGCACCCTGTGATAGGCTGACCTCACGGTCAGCCTGCCATGTCTCTCGAAAGGCCACCGGATGACATCCTCCGCCTGTTGTAATGGGATGGGAACCTGTAGGACCATATCAGCATCGGTGGGAGATAGACGAACACGTACCACATACCAAAAAAAAAAAGAAGTAATAATTATATATATATATATAATTATTACTTCTTTTTTTTTTTGGTAAATCTATATATTTATTACTTATTACGCAAATAGCGGACTAGATAGTTATTAGTATATATATATATATATATATATGACAACTTTACTAATGTATTGACTATAAAAGTCTGTCTTGAATCTTCCCTCGCGCTTGTTGATCGATCCTTATCTTCCACAACCCAGCACTAGCAGCATATAAATCCTTACCCCGAACGGTAACCCCGCCACTTATGTGTGCTATTTATTTCCCAAACCCACGTAACATTATCACCATCATACACTTCACATATATATATAACTGAATTTCAATTCATCTATTAAGTCGGAGAGGATGAGCCTGCAGAGCTTAATGTCCGGAGGCTTTAGCGTCGGCAGTACTGGCCTTGGCTTTTGCGACGCTAACCTTCTGTTCCCTTGCTTTAGCGACTCTTGGGGAGACTTACCCTTAGAAGTTAACGACTCCGATGACATGCTCATTTATAGCTCACTCCACGACGCTCTCAAAACTGGTTGGTCACCCTCCTCCTCTATTATCAACCCCCAAGCCTCCACTAATGAGTCAGCCCAGGTGGGACCCATTCCAGAAGAGAGGCCCGATGATCAGATAGACGCCACCAATACGCCGGCCATGTTGATGATGAAACCGTCTTTTAGCAGAGGGCGGTACTATAGAGGTGTAAGGCAGAGGCCGTGGGGTAAGTTTGCTGCAGAGATTCGTGACCGTGCGAAAAACGGAGCGAGGGTGTGGCTCGGCACATACGAGACTGCAGAGGATGCTGCACTAGCCTACGATCGAGCCGCTTTCAGAATGAGAGGGTCCAAGGCTCTATTGAACTTCCCTCACCGTATCAGCTCCAGCGAGACTGCTGGACCGGTTAGGATCACTCCTAAGAGGAGGGAGATGAGTCTAGCAGGTGCACTGCACACCCAGAAGGTGGTTCGGTGAAGATGACATTAAGAAATCGAGGGACCAGATGTTGGTGTTCTGGATGTCAAAATAATGCTCGTTACAACATATAAGAACATGGATTTTCTATAAATTTACTAATATTAACTAGTCACGATACCCGGATTAAAGATTTATTATAACAACTGTTATGTTACCTACTAAATTATCTGGTGGGTTGCTATGAGTCGGTGTGTCACTAACCCATTACCATTTAGAGAATATATACAAATAAATAAATGATAATATACCGTAAAATTGAAAACGACTTGATATTAAATAATCTTATTCATAATTATTTGCAGTATTTAAAACGAAGAAACTCTGCACTTTTAATTATTGGATATTGACTTTTAATTAATTGGTTATTGCTGTAAATTACGTTTTTTTTTTTTTTAGTATTATGTATAAGGTTAATAGTTCCAATAGTCTCAAATATTTGACTAGTGTGATGATTACTACTCTTGTATTATTTAATAATCTATTATGTTTCGGAATTTAATCCAAATTATTGTTGACCATAAAATTTGAGTAACGGAATGCTGACATAGATGATGGAAAGTTAAACTAAATTAGAAAAAGTAGAAGAAAGAAACTGAAAAAATATTAAAAAAATATTTTGAAAATTAATTTGATAAATATATAAATATATATATCAATAAAGAAACTGAAAAAATATCAAAAAATTATTTTGAAAATTAATTTGATAAATATATATATATATCAATATTAAACCTAAATTTATAAAATTCAAATATAAATATAAAATTATTATTTATTTGAAAAAAAAACTAGAAAAAAATGAGCTCAAACATGATTCTCTACTTTCTCTCTCCAAGTTTCGGGGCGGACATGAGGTTTAAAACGAAGAAGAGGTACCACTCGATCGTATGCGCTGGTGGAAGAGAAAGAAAATGTTACAGCTAGGGGAATTAAATAAATTTAGGGGTAATAGTCAAATATTTACCCTAACTTTGGTCACTTTACAAATTACTATCTAAATTTTTTTTTTCAAATTTTGCATATGTACTTTCACACTTGGGGCAAATTGTTAGCTCCGTTAAGTTTTCCATTAAATATGGACGGAAAATGATGTGGCAGCTCATGATTGGTCTATAATTTAGAATACTAAATAGTTTTTTAAAAAATGTATAAAAATTGGAAAATTAATAGAAAAAAATATATTTTTTAATATAGTATTTTTATTGAAAATATGAAACAAAAAAAACTAATCTTATTATTTCATATTTTTAATAAAAATATTATATTTAAAACTCTTATTTTTCCAAAATTTTTAAGAATTTTATATTTTTTCTAGTATTTTTAAAAAATAATATAGTTTTTAATTTTATGGATCAATCATGTGTTGCCACGTCATTTCCGTCTATATTTAACGAAATATTTAACAGAGGTAGCAATTTGCCACATGTGTCAAAAAATTTAGGTAACACTTTTTGAAAAATTAAAGTTTGGGTAGTGATTTATAAAATGTTCAAAAGGGTAACAATTTGGTTATCAACCCATAAATTTATAAATCACACCATTATCATTACTCAAGAACAATTTTTTTTTTGTAAAAAAAAGTGCAGGTGGTATATTATAATGTATGTACGTTATAAATTACCCGAAGAGTGTGTATCTCAAATGGATCTGTCATGCAACGTGGCTCATTTATGAGGGAAGTTCCCATGCAAAAATGGTTGGATTGTTCCAAGGATAAGTTTTTTAATGTGCATTTCCACCATTAATGTAAATTATCGACTAACAGTTCAAAATTCGTATATTTTGTCGAGGCAAATTTAAGCATCATAACTTGTAAGAACCCCATTACCAAAATTCTTAAAATTACATATATTTTTTTGGGGTCAAATTAACGCTTTGCTTGAAGAAATAAAACGTTGTTACTTGTGGTCACGGAAGTTCGGACGTACAATCATTTGCTACTAAACATAAAAATGGCAGTCGTGGTCGTTCGACCCAATCCTTAAGACTCACTCCCACTCTCGCATGTTTTGCTATCCAATTCACACACTCGTTTTCCGTTCTTGCAATAACTCGTCATTGCACTTGCTCAATTTGTCTTGCTAGTGCTCGGATGTTTGATATGATGGTTGACACCCTCCAATGTCTCGGCCTCTCCTCTAGTTGTTGTTGAACCGATTGTGAATCCGTTTCTATGACAATTCTTTGCAAACCCGCTTCGATCGCTAGTCTTACTCCTTCTTGTATGGTTATGTCCTCCATTGTTTCTATGTCGTCGCTCTGGTACCTCTGGTTCACTCCTCCCGCGATTTTTCCGTCCTTGTCTCTAGCCACCACCCCTATGCCGACTCTTCTCATTTGCTTGAACCATGATGCGCCGCAGTTTATCTTGATTGTGCTCTCCGTCGGGTGGTTGCCATCTTTGGGGAGGTCAGTCCTCACTCGTGGGTTGTGTTGTTCGACCGTTTCCTTTTTGCTCCTCATAGGCTTGCTTGATTTCCATTATCGCAACTCGTGGGTTGGGTTGTATTGATTCAAAGGCTGTCTTGCACCTTTGCTTCCATATTTGCCAACATGTGAGGAGTATTAGTGTCCACCTTCTCTCACTTGTTGCTCCTTGTCCACTCAGTTCCTTCCTCTTCATCTCGAGCCATTTGACCATGTCGAGGTTGTTTGGTCGGTGTACTCTTATACCTAGTATGCCGAGCCACACCTGTTCGGTCCAGCCACATTCGAGGATCATGTGTTCCCGTGTCTCGACTCCTCTACATATTGGGCAACTTGGGGTTATGGTCATCCCCTGGCGGGCAATGTTCGCCTTAACGACTATGGCATTTGTTGCGAGTCGCCATATGAATTTTTTTTACCTTTGGTATCATCTTTGTTGCCCAAATGTCCTTCCAAATAGTGTCTTGGCTAGGTTGTACCACCCTTATTCGTTGATCATTCCTCTCCCATATCTTGTAGTTCACTGATCGGACCTTCAGTGCTCCGTCCTTGGTGTGTGGCCATATGTACCGATCTCTTCCCCCATCGTGCGGTGTTGGAATATTGGGGATGTGTTCGACATCTTCTTGAGTTACAATATTCCTCACGATGTCCTCGTTCCATTCTCCATTCAGTTGTATGAGGTCACTTACCCGTAGGTCCCCTCCGTGCTCCACTCTAAGCTCGGCATTCACTCACTTGCTTTCCTTTGTGTATATCCATGATTCCTAAAAAACTCAGATGTTTTCTCCTGTGCCAAATCATCCACATTCCTTATTGTTTCATAACATCCCGACCGTGTACTAGGCTAGTCTACCCCCACGACGCTCGACCTCCTTTCTTTGCCTCTAGGAAAGAGTTACGTGGAAAATACGACCCCTTTAGGACCTGTGCGCATAATGTGTCGGGTTCAGACATGATTCGGCCCACCATCTTCGTGAGTAGATCCGTGTTGAAACTTTGTAATTCTAGGAACCCTAGTCCCCCGACCTCTTTTGATTTGGTTAGGATCCATCATCTTCGCCAATGAGTTTTATTTCCCTTCGTTGTTTGTCCCCACCAAAAGTACGCTATGAGTGAGTCTATTTCCGAACACCATGTTTTCGGGAGGCGTAACACACTCATAACATACGTGAGGATTGCGGTGATGATCACCTTTATTAACACTTCCTTCCCCGCTTGGTTTAGTGTTTTCGGTCTCCACCCTGCCAGTTTCTCCTTGATCTTGGTTTTTAAGGATCCTAGTGCCTTCCTCTTTGATCGTCCCCAAATCGATGGCAGTCCCAAGTACTTGCCCGGGTCACTGGTGCTCTATATGTTAAGCGCGTCCTCTACCTCCTTCCTTTCGTTTGGACCCGCCCCCTTGTTAAAGTAGAGGGTCGATTTGTCAATATTGATTCGTTGTCCTGATACCTGACAGTAGGACTCCAGGATGCTACTGAGGTTTCTAATATTCTCAATCGATCCTTGTATGAAGAACAAAGAGTCATCTGCGAAAAATAGGTGGTGGAGTTTCAAGCATTGTCTCTTTAAGATGATCCCATGTATGGTCTTCTCCCTAGTCGCCCCAACCATTCTTCTCGATAGTACATCCGCAAGTAGAATGAAAAGGTAAGGTAATAGTGGGTCGCCTTGGCGAATGCCTTGGGCTGGTCTAATGATGTTGGTTCGAGCCCCATTTACCACCACTTGGTAGGTGGTTGTTGATATACATTCTCTGATTCATCCAAACCATTGTTCCGTGAATCCTCTATTCCTTAGTGTGGCTAGTAGAAATTCTCACTCCACACTGTCATACGCCTTCTGCATATCAATCTTTAGTCCGCATTCCACCTTGTTTTCATTGCGATTCATGTGAAGGTTGTGGAAGACTTCATGTGCTACCATGATGTTATATTGTATGTGTCTACATGATACAAATGCACTCTAGAAGAGAGTGATAAGCTCTGACAGATATATTTTTAAACGGTTCACCAACACTTTTGATATGATTTTGTACATGAAATTGTAGCAACTTATTGGTCTAAAATTAGTCGGTTTGGTCGGGGTTTACACTTTCGGAATTAGTACAATATCAATATTATTTAGAGGGTTTAGGATAGTACCTGTTCTGAAGAAAGCCTTGACCGCGGTGATGACATCTGCCCCCCACGATGTTCCAGTTCCTTTGATAAACAGACCCGGGAACCCATCCAGACCCGGCGCGCGAGACCCCCTAGTTGGTATGTGGCTGATCTAATTTCTATGTCTGTTACCTCCCTCGTCAAGTTTGCATTCATCTTAGGTCTGATGTGGTTTGGTACATATCTTAGGAATTCGTCCCCTGGTTCGGTTGCTTCCGATCTGAACATATCTCCAAAATATCTTTGTAACTCATCGGCTATCCTTCCTTCATTCTCTATCCACTCTCCATTCATTCCCCTCAATCGACATGTTTTGTTAATTTTCCTCATCGATATCGTGGTTTGGGTGAAAGAAAGTGGTATTGCGGTCTCCGTCTCTAAGCCATTTGACCATCGACCTTTGTTTCCATTACGTCTCCTCCCTCATCCATAACCCTTGGAGCTTTGTTTTTAACTTATTTTCCTCCTGGATTGCATCATGGTCCATCACCCCTTGCATGTTTATCCTTAGTGTTTCCTTAGTTTTTGCGACCTCCTTCATGTTATTGTTGAAGTGAACCCTACTCCATGCCGTTAGCTTCCTTCGACATTAATGCAGTTTTGTGTAAACCCCTTGTATTTCTCTTCGAGATGTTGGTATCTCCCATGCTTCTTTTATAACGTCCTTGCATGCTAGGTTTTCGAGTAACAGAGCCTCGAACTTAACGCGTCGTCTTACCATTCTCTTCGGTTGTTTAAGTTGGACTAGCATTGGTGAATGGTCCGATCTGATGGCTAGTTCATTCATGCACCTCCCTTGTTGGTGTCGTGTTGCCCATTCAGCATTGATCAACACACGGTCTAGTCGCTCACTTATTCTTTCCGTTCTGCTTCGATTGTTACACCATGTGTGTGGATTTCTGTTGGCCCCCAAGTCCTCCATACGCAAGTCCTTGATCAGTTGTTTGAATTCATCCATTTGTCGTTATGATTTATTCCTATCACTCTGCTTTTCATGTGGGTAGCATATAGTATTGAAATCTCCGAGGATCATCCAACTACCCCTTCGGCCCCTCCTAATTGTTCTTAGGAGATTCCAGTTTTGTGCTTGTTCTTGTGCCTCCGTGCTCGCGTAAACCCAAGTCACATACATTGGGTCAGTATGTCTTTCCATGTTTATCTCACAATCTATACAGTTCAGATCGGCCTACCTGATTGAAACCCTAGTTTTTGTCGACCACCAAAGTGCTAAACCACCGGATGTGCCATTCAGGCTAACAAAGCACTTGCTTTCCATCCACATTCGTGCTTTTATCAAGGCGTAGTAGGTATCCTCATTATTTTTTTACATTAAGAAAATTATGTTCGGGCGATACCTTTCGTTGAGGTCTTGTAGGTGTTGAATTGTCAAGGCAGACCCCATACCCTGACAATTCCAGGAGATGGCACTCATTGAGCTCATGCGGCTGTTTCAGAACAGCCACCAGAACCCTTCTCCAGATAGTGTGATTCGACCTGTGCACTTAGTTCCCCCCTTTTCTTCTGGGTTTTCTTCTTCCGATTATGGTTTACCTTGTTTCTTCTTCTCGTCGGGCTGATTCTAACCCTTGGTCCCTTTATCCCTTCCTCATTCGTGGTTTCCACCTCCTGTTTTTTAATCCTTTTTGTCCTCGGTTGGTCCTCCATCTCCTTCCGGTTCTCTTTAGGGTCATTTTGCCTAGGTATGGGCTCAGTTCGGATGTAGGGTTTTGGCTTGAGGTTTTGGGTGATGTGGGTGGTGTATCTAGCGGGTTCTCTACTATGTTGGTTTGGATGAGGGTAGTGGTATCGCTCATATGTGGGTGGGTAGGGTTATTGGGTACGTACGTGATCATGGGTTGGTTGGGTTTGGCGGGGTAGTCGGTTGAAGGTGGTTGGGGATTGGTTCGGTTCGGCTAGTTCCTTAGCCACCCGGGTAGGGTTGCTTGTTTCAGCTTGTATGGTGTGGCTTGTTTGTGGAGGGTTAAGGATTTTTGCATTTGGGGTTTCCTCGGGATCTAGGTCAGCTATCCGGTCCCTGGAGTTTATTTGGTCCCCTTGGTTTGTGATTGTTTCGATTTCCATACGTCGGTTTCCATTGGTTCCTTCGGGCGATCATTGGTTGTTCCCTCCCCATGCATATCACAATTGTGTGTTGCCCCCGCTATTTGTTGCTTTGGGACCTATTATGTGGGCATCTTTCTTGCCTCGACCATGATATCAAACCAAAATATCCTTGCACCTGTTTTGGTTTGCGATCCCTGTCCCTCTTCACCTCCTACGTCTTGTCTCGCCGTGACCTGTTTTGGTCTCACTCCTACTACCCATGGTTTATATGTTGGTATATTCGGATCATGTTCTGCCATTTGTACTTCCATTTTATATGTCTGGGTCGTGTGACCTAACATTCCACATTCATAGCAATAGTCGGACAACCTCTCATACTTTATGGATGCCCATTTATCTATCCATTGAGAGTTCTTCCACTAGAATCCCGCCATCAATGGTTTATCCCCATTCACTTCCACACGTATTCTCATATAACTCATACTTATCCTCCCAACATGTTGTTCAATCTCCAAGTATTTCCCTATCATAGTTCAAATCTTCCATGCATTTTCATCACTAAACGTTTCCAGTCCTAGGTCATGAACTTGGGTCCAGAGATTTACCTTGCTAAATTCCACTTCTTTCACTCCCACACTCGGTTCCCATCGTTTTATGTTCACTATGTGTTCGTTTATTGCCCACGGTGATAGGTCAAGTATCTGGTATGCATCCTCCTATCGTTTGAAATCGAACAACAATATGTCTGCCTCCACCTCCGATATGGTCACGGTGCCATACCTTGCCCAAGTCGTCCGAAGTACCCCATGGATCGTACTCTGCTTGATCGATTTCTGTGAGATTATCTTGCCCACGTACCACATTTCGTTATGCACTTGCTGGATCGAGTCTAGGTCCAGCGCAGGTCTACGGGGTTTGTTTTTCTCGCCGGGGCAGGAACTTTGCTGCATCGTGCCACTGTGGGTTCAGTGTCTTCGGCGCAGGTGGCAGCTCCCTCCAAGAACAAAAAATGAAAATTCTGAAGCAAATGTATGGCGAGAGAAATCAGAGATAAATGTTCAGTTGAACGGCGCCGATTCAAACTGGGGTGAAGCTATGTCGGTTTTCGACCTTCTGTTGTCGTGCACGATTCTGTGTGAAACATGTTGTAGTTGACTCCTCCGTTGGAACAGAACTGAAGACAATTCAGGATCAAGCGTAGCGAAGGGTATTGGAGAAAGTTCCAGCTAAAGCAGATCCAGTTTCAGCGTAGGCGAGGTAATCTTCATTTCCAGTTTGCATTGTATGGTTCTGTCTCCATCATCTGTAGTAGTTTTCTTTGGTTGTCTGTTATGATTGGTTGGTAGCTAATTGGCAATAAATGCCAAGGAAATCTAAGCCAATTGCACGGTTTGAGGATTCTTTCACGAGGCAAACCCTAGATCTTTGGGGGTGTGTGTGTGTGTGTGCTGTCGGAGAGTGAATTTAACTCCCTATTGTTGATCTACAGTAGGAAACTTTTAACTTAAAATTACATATGGTCTTTGTTGTTTTGAACAAAATTGTTTTTTATATTCAAATCTGAATTTTCTGTACATGTAAAGTGTTTATTTTTACTATTTGTTTAATCTATTTTAATTAAGATTAACACTCACCTAATTCTATTTATGAACTACTAACAACTATATTCTAATAGCTATTTACATTAATTACATTGTTATTGTTCACACTTTTTCTCAAGTTAAGCAGTGGGATGTTCGATGTTTAACTTCTTGAGTAGATTGTTGAAAATTCTTCTGTTTACTGTCTTTGTCAATATATCCGCTAATTATCTTCGGATCGTACAAATGGTAGTTCCACGATTCCTGCTTCTAGTGTTTCTTTGATGAAGTGTTTGTCGACTTTTACATGCTCGGTGCGATCATGTTACGTTGTACCGGGTTTCCTGAGATGCTGATTACGACTTGATTGTCGCACATAATTTTACTTGACTTTAACTAAAGAAATTCAATTTTAGTTAGCAATTTTCATAATCATAGTATTTCTGTCATTCCTCGGTCCACTCCTCAAAATTATGCCTCTGCACTTGATAGTGCCACCACTTTTTGTTTTTCCAGTTAACTAGGTTCCCTCCAACTAGACTGAAGTATCCTGACGTCGATCTTCGGTCTATTGGGTTACCTGCCCAATCCGCATCAGTGTATCCTTGTATTGCCAAGTGACCATTTGGTTTAAAGAGTATCCCATGACTTTTTGTTCCTTTAAAATATCTTATGATTCTCCATACCACGTTCATATGTTCCGTTTGTGGTTGATGCATAAACTGACTTACCACTCCGACTGCATACGCGATATCGGGATGTGTGTGTAAGAGAGATATCAACTTTCCTACCATTCGTTCTTATCTTTCTTTCCATGTAAGTTGCACTCCTTCCACTATCCGGAGTCCATGTTTGGTTGCCATTGGTGTATCTGCTGGTTTGCAATCGATCATTCCAGTTTCTGCTAATAGATCTAAGATATATTTTTTCTGAAAAATACAAATTCCTTGTTTAGATATCATTACCTCAATTCCCAAGAAATATTTGATTCTTCCCAAGTCCTTCATGTCGAATTCGGTGAATAGGTTCGTCCTTACCCTTTACATTTCTTCCTCATCGTTTCCTATAATTATCATATCATTGACGAATATAATTAAACATGTTATTAAGGAAAAGGGTGTGATCTGAATTGCTTTTGTTTGAATCCATATCCCTTCATTGCTAACATGAATTTGCCAAACCAGTCTCGAGGTGATTGTTTGAGACCATAAAGCGACTTCTTTAGTCAATAGATTTCTCTTGATTGAAAAATGTCAGTGAATTCAGGTAGTGCTTCCATGTATACGTCTTCTTTTAATTCTCCATGTAGGAATGCGTTCTTTACGTCAAACTGGTAGAGTGACCAGTCTTCATTCACAGCTATTGAGAAAAGGACCCTGATTGTGTCAGTTTTGGCTACTGGAGAAAATGTCTCTAAGTAGTCAAGCCGATATGTTTGAGTATAGCCTTTTGCTACCAACCTTGCTTTATATCTCTCAATGTTTTCGTCTGGTTTGTGTTTGATTGTAAACACCCAGCGACATTCAACTGGTTTATTCCATGTCGGTAGAGTACAGTTTTCCCATGTGTTATTTTATTTTTATTAATGCCTCAATCTCTATCTTTATTGCTTCTGTCCAATTCTTTGATTCCAATGTTTATTGAACTGAGGTTGGAATTTATTTCGAATATAATGATGCGGCATACACCTTTGCTTCTTTAGATAGACTCCCTTTGGCTATGTTTCCTACTAGATATTTTGAACATCGAGGCTCTTTTTTCTAGGGAGTATCGTTTGGGTGGAACTCCCCTATTTGACCTTGGTGGTAGTGTGTACATGTGAACTGGTTCAACCTGTTTTGGTATTTGGTTATGATGGCTAAAAAGTGAATTTTTGAAGATTTCAGTATTCCTTACATCAGGTATCAGGTCGGGATCGGTATCTTCAGTAGCAGTTGGTTCCGTCATGGATTGTTCAGTAGTATCAGGCGATAACTCATTGCTGGTACACTTATACTTTGATGGTTTTGTTCTATAGCTTCTTCTCAGGACGGAATACAACTTAGTGCGTCCATGTATTCTTTCCCCTTTGACCACTAGGTTGGGTATGGCAAAAATACTCACTTTAAAGAAATTCACAGTTCATGGTGGTGAACATGTGATGAATTTTTGGGTTATATTACCAATATCCGTTTTGGTTAATTTCATATCCCACAAAAACACATTTTTTAGCACATGGGTCAAATTTGGTACGGTCGTTTATGTAAATATGGACAAAGACCGAGCATCTAAAAATTCTTGGGTGAAGTGTAAGAGCATGGGGTATTTTAGTAAACTCACACAAGACTTGGATGGGGGGGTTTAGGCTGAGAAGTTTTGTGGGAAAATGATTTAAAAAATATGTAGTTGTGACAATAACTTCAGGCCAAAAAGACTTAGGGTCCTGAGATTCAATTAGAAGAGCTCGGGTCATTTCTAGGAGGATTCTGTTTTTTCTTTCAGGCACGTCATTTTGTTCTAGGGTATAGGGGCAAGTATTTCGATAAACTAATTCTTTAGTGTGAAAAAATGGTTTCATGTGTGTGTTGATGAATTCTCCCCCTTTGTCAGAGTGCATGATCTGATTTTTTTTTGGAATTGGGTTTGAATCATAGTATAAAAGATGGTAAATTTTTCAAAGACTTCATATTTTTGTTTTAGAAAATATGTCCATGTCATCCGAGTACACTCATCCTCAAATATAATAAAAAATTTAAAGCCTTGTCCTCCTATAACTGGAGTTGGGCCTCAAACATCTAAGTGAATTAATGAAAAGGGTGAATTAAGTCTTGTTAATGAAAAGGCTCTCTAACACGCAAGTTTCACAGTTTAAATTTTTGAAGAAACTAACTTAGGAAATAAAATGTTTAAATAACCTGTGGGCCGATGTCCTAACCTTCGATGCCATAGCTAGGCTTCTCGGTTTAGGGTCATATGAGCTAGCATTACAATACCTTGTTGAGTCACTTCGTTCATGTCCAATAATCGTCCATGTCCTGATATCCCGTAGAACACAAAAATTGGGACACATGCAATACAATTAAGTTCCTTTGTGACATGACTAATCGATAATAGTATGTGTACTAACAAAGGAACATACACACAATTTGATAGGGTTAAATTTGGTGAGTTCCTCCCACTTCTAACTTAGTGGTTTGAACATGTGTTTTTGGTGATTTGGCAGGGGACACAATGTTGGAGTTTTCAAAGGTCATCGTATGAGTGACCCCACAATTAAATATCCATGTTCTTTTAATTTATTATAATTTTAGACCATATTTGCAGTACCTAAGCATTCTAGGGTTATATTATTATTTTCTAAATTTCCCTTGGGTTTATTTGCAAGTATATTTTTTTATGGGTTTAAATTGTGTAATTAAAATTCGGATAGAGCTTTTGGGTTTAATTTGTAACAATCACATTCATTCACCCAATTGCCCTAGCTGCAACAATTTTTGTGTCTCTCTTCGTCTGTTTGGTTCCTTCTTCCGTATGGAGTCTACGTCCGCTGTTGGTGGCGGCGACGTTGCCCACAACCGCTCCTCCAAAGACGTCTTCTCTGGTTTCCCGTCGACTTCCTCCACCAATATTGGTGACTTCGGTGTCGCCCATGGCCACGAAGGATTTTCTCTTCTCTTCTCCTGGCCGGTTGTTCCGTTTATGGCCGTCGCTCCACCAGTCTGGGTAACCTACTATATTGAAACATTGTTTCTTCGTATGTTTGCTCATTGTTGATAAACTTAGTCTAATCATGATGAAATTTTGGAAATAAACGCAACAATGACATAAATTTTAAGTTTTTCATTTCATGAAATCAACACACCTTGTACAGTAGGGTAGAACATAATAAATGGAAAGGCTAGAGTTCATAATTACATAAATCTCCCATAACAAATGGACATATTCAAGTATGACCCCAATGTTTGACTTGACCTCATATCTTCATATTCCCCCATCAAGTTGGATTTGGAAGAGCTGAGTGTGCAACATGTGAGAGTCATTCAACTGAGAAACTTGCAAGCAATCACACAGAGATAAAAAATGCACAAACAAACACAAGACAAAGTGCAACATCAAATGCATCTTTTGCCCAGGAAACCAGTAAATGAAATGATCATCAATTAGCTAAACTGCGTGAAAAAAACAGACGACCCATAAGCAAATCTGTAGCTGAATTTGTATTTGTTTATTGAAGGAGATGACAGAGAGGTTTGAGAATTTATCTTACTAGTGTGATTGGAAGGTTTTTGCCTTCATTATTTTGTCCTAAAGAATGTGATCATGGAGATGTTGAAACATTGTCTCCTCTAGAGATCAAGCACTCTATTTTTGTACTTAAACTACACCCTATGTCATCTGCTGTGGTTGGAAGGTTTGAGCCTTCATCTTTTAGTTCTCAAGAGATTGAAAAAAAGAGCTATGTTTTTTAACATAAGCCACTGTTCGTAGCAGCATAGGTACTAGCTCATCAGATAAATAAGCACATAGGCAGTCTAGACAGGAAGACCATCAAAAAACACTTACCGATCGAAAATAAAACATGTGCCGCAAAACAGATCTGAACCTAATGTGAACATTACTTATGAACTCATCCACATAATTGTCTGATATGCAACAAGCCAAGATTGACTTAATGAAAGTAGCACATGAGGAACTGAGATTGTACCAATCAACCAAGAGTAAGTGAATATGGATTAAGAGGGAAGACATGAAGATAAAGCCATATCCTTTTCATTTGTAGTGTCCGAGCTAAGATCACAATCAGAATTATGATGAAGGAGGTAGTCATCCACTAAGGTAAGTTTATGTAGGGAGGTGACCCCAAGTTTCTTACGGAATGGCACAAACTGATTTTCTCTATGAGGTTTGGTGAGTATGTCTGCAAGTTGCTATGGGCTAGAGCAAAGTTGATGATGACATGTCCAACAGACACCTTCTCACAAGAAAAGTACATGTCAATTTCAATGTGTTTCATCTTGAAGTGTTGTACTGGATTTTTAGACAGTGCCACTGCACTGCTGTTGTCAGTCCAAATGGTGGGTGTGGTTGAGAGGTTGATGTTCAACTTAGACAGTAAGGAGGTGACCCAGAGGACTTCAAAAATGGCATTGGACAGTGCACAATATTTAGCCTCTACTGATAACCTACCACAACCGATTGTTTCTTGGAGCTCCAAACAACCAAATTTCCATTTAGAAACAAGTAGTGTCCTGATATGGATCTTTGATCAGAAGCATCACCTCCCCAATCTGCAGCTGAATAAGAGACTAAGACAACATCATTAGACATCGTAGAATAATGTAGCTTAAACATAAAACCATAATTGATGGTACCTTTTAGGTAACGAAGTATCCGATTCACAACTTTCCAATGAGCTAAATGAGGATCTTGCATAAATTGACTTAGACTATTTACCGCAAAATGTATATCAGGACGAGTGATACAAATGTGTTGAAGTGCCCCAATGGTATTTCTATAAAGAATTCCATCAAAGAACTGATCATGAGAGGCTATCAAACTTGACTTTGTCATACACTTACCTATCATTGGGGTGGGTAGTGGATCAGCATTGGAGAGACCTGTTTTGACAAGCAGGTCACTGATGTATTTCTTCTTACCCAGGAGAAGACAATTGGCAGTGCGTTGAACCTCTATGCCCAGAAAGTGATTTAGGACTCCAAGATCCTTTAACTGAAATGTGTGGTTGACTTGAGTGATTTCATCGTCTTAATAGCAGAAGAGCTACTTGCGATGACAATATCATCAACATAAATAAGAAGAAAAACATAACCTAAGTCAAAAAAACTTGATAAACAAATAATTATCATAATTTGAAACAGTAAAAAGAACAGAATTGATAAGAAAACGTTTCAAACACTCAAACCAGGCACGAGGCGCTTGCTTTAAGACAGAAATATCCTTGTGAAGTCGGCAAACAAGAGCAGAACTATTGGCATCTTGTTGTTGAAAGCCAGGATGTAGGGTCATGTAGACCTCTTCAAGTAACTCGCCATGAAGGAAGGCGTTGTTGACATCAATTTGTCAAAGAGTCCAGTGGGGTTAAGGCAATGGTGAGTATAATACGCATGGTTTGAGGTTTCACAACAGGGTTGAATGTGTCTTGAAAATCAAAACTGGATTTCTAGGAGAAGCCTCTCGCTACAAGTCTAGCCTTGCAGCGATCAACAGAACCATCAAATATCTTTTTTACTTTAAAAATCTAATTGCAATTGATGGGGTGCCGAACACGAGGAAGAGGCGCCAAAGACCAGGTGTGATTGTTTACCAAAGCATCCAATTCAACCTTGACCGCAGTGACCCAGAAAGGGTGCTGCATAGCTTCATGAATGTTGAATGACTATGTGATGGTTGACAAAGATTCATCAGGAAAAGAGGTGAGCAACGCCTGATGCGATCTGGTTTTGGAGCGGGTTTGCATAGGATGCAAGGCTATGAGCGAGACGAAGGGTTCTGGTTTGGCAACCAAGGTGGAGGTAGTAGAATTCGTAGGAGCATAACGAATGGTAGAGGGGAAGGATGCAATACTATGTAAGGGTGGAATGTGAGGCTGAGGTGGAGATACATTAGAGACCTGAAATATAGGAACATGGACAAGTGCAGAGGTAACACCAGAGAATGTTGAACTGGTTGGAACATACCTGATAGAAGTGTGAGACGGATGAAGGGTCGAATTACCAGACAGGACATACTGAATGTATGAGGGCTACGAGGGAAGAATGGTGAAGTATGTCCATCACAAAGGGAAGAGTCTTCTGTTTAAGGAAGTATATTCCAGTATACCTACTATAGACATCAATAATGCTCATGTAATATAGATTACCATTCGAAATACATAGTGCAGGTCCCCAAAGATATACTTCAACTAATTCAAGAGGACAATCATATTTAGAAACCGAAGATGGAAATGGAAGTTTTTTACTCCTCCCTATAGCACAAGCAACACAAGCATCATTGGAATTGAAAACACCAATTTTATTCACTTTTAGAATTCTGGACAATAGCTGGGAGGAGGGATGATCAAGCCTCATATGCCAAACACTAGAAGATAACAAGTTACGGGCAACTAAACACACTGAATCAAACACTAAAACAGAATTGTTATTCAAACTAGAACTAGGCCTAGAACTAGTGGAAGTAAGTGAAGGTAAAGCACTATCAATTTTGAAGAGATCAATGCAATATAATCCATCACTTTCGATTCCTTGAAGCATGATATGGTGGGAGAGAGAGTCGCGAACCACACAATATGATGGATGAAATTCGAAATAAACTTTATTATCCTTGGATAACTGCGACACGAAAACACGTTTTTAGTCACATTCGGAGTATAAAGGAGATTATTTAACATAAGATGACTAGAAGAAGTAGAAATAACTGAATGACTGATATTAGAGATGTCAAGAGAAGAGTCGTTACCCACAATCATTTTACCTGGACCATTATATGAGATGAAGTCTGTTGGCGGTGTTGAATGGGTGAGGTGATTGGTCGCACCCGAGTCAGGATACCATGTTGCATTCAGATGAGACAGATGGGCCAGATGAGCTTGAGCTGGATGGGAAGTCCCATAAGATGTTGGAGTTTGAGCACGGGTGATAGGATGAACAATGTCAGAGCTGTCAAGCGGATTGATAACATACAGAGGCTGACTTGGAACAGAGAGCAGGGGTTGTCATGGAGTTGGGGTACTGGGAAGGTATTGAGGTAGAGCTAGTGTACACATAAGCTGCAAATATGAGAGAGGTGGATGAGGTGTGGACTGCAAATTATAACCAGGGAACAGCTGAGGCAATGGCACCTGAGCCATGTATGGATTTAGCGCAGCATTTAGAGAGGATGTTTGTGTGATTGGAATGGAAAAGACAAGTAAAGGTGCAAGGGCTGAGTCACCATGGTCAGACCAGCTATTAGTGGCGTGGATAACTAGTGAAACATGATCAAATTGGCCTTTTACCCCATTCAAGATAATCAAAATTTGTTGGATTTCTTCAATGGGGTGGCCACAACTAGCAAGGCTGTCACATGTAGATTGGATTTCGGTGAGGTAGTCATGCACAGGTTGATGAGGGAGTTTACAAACTTTGAGACGATCATGGAAACTCATTATACGAATAGTAGATGACGAAGAGAAAACTTGGTGCAATTTTTGCCAAATTGAACAAGATATCATGCAACCAAGAAGACACTGGTTAAAAATAGGAGAGATGGACGCAAGGAGCCAGGACGCAAAAGAACTGTCACACTGAATAAACCTGGCATACTCAAGATTTGGAGTATTGTCTTCGGCAGCATCCACAATGAACTGTGGGACTACAAGAGTACCGAAGAGATGAGATTCGAGATTGAAGCCCCTGCCAGCGAGTAGAACCTGTTGTTTCTAGGATTGGAAGTTCTCATCTCCACTGAGAAGAGTGATTTTCTTACTCGCAAAGACATGAGAGCTCTCACCCGTAATGAACTGAAACAAGAACCAGAAAATAGAAACAAACACCCAGAAAAACAAAGACAGGAAGATTTCAGTTATAACGAAGTAGCATTGATATATCAATAACAAAAGTGAGCAGCTAAGTTTGCAATTTTAGCAAGAGACTGGCTGAATATAAGGAATGGTTGATTTATGTATTAAAGCAAATAGTTGCAGAACAACGAAAAAACCCACAGGTGACACTTCTGATAGCAGAAGCAAGTCAAGAATTCTGCATCAGGAAAAAGCCAAAGTGCTGATATGCAATGGCTCAACACAAAATCAAAGCAATGTAAGAGCGGTAACTGAAAAAGCAAGCTAATAAAGATTGAAAAACACACCAGAGAAGCATAAGCAGAACTGAATTTGACAGAGCAAGGACCGAGGGAAAAACAGCACAGACAAGCTGCCACTCAGTCGACAATGAAGAAAAACAGCGAAAGAGAAATAAGGCTTGAGAATTGCAGCAAGTATCTAATACCATGTTCATAAAAATAGTCTAATCATGGTGAAATTCTAGAAATAAACACAACAATGATCGAAATTTTAAGATCTTCATTTCATGAAATCAACATACCGTGTACAGTAAGGTAGAACAGAATAAATAGAAAGGCTAGAATTCATAATTACATAAAGGTCCCATAACAAATAGACATATTCAAGAATGACCCCAATCTTTGACTTGAGCTCATATCATAGTACTCTTCCCGCAGTGACTGCACCGGAGCCCCGACTTCTCTCGCCGGAATGATGAGTCGTTCGACTTACCGCTGGAATCTGATTGGTGTTGTCCTCTTGAACTCAGGCATGTTGGTAATGATGAGTTTGGCAACCACGCCCTATTATGATGATCCAGAGGTTGTCCCGAGAATAGTTTGGTGGGCAGTCTCCTTCAGAACAACAACGTAGGCTACTTCGACCGAAGGTAATGAATCCTATCGTAGGATTTCCCGTTTAATCAGATCATATTGTTGATCTATGGCATTTAAGAACTGAAGCAACTTTTGTTCTGACCTAATATTGTTGATTGTTGCAATGTCGGTTGCGTACATCATCGAATTTGGTTCCTTATGGTTGGTTTCCCCTCATATTCCCTACATTACTATCCAGAAATCCTCAAGGGGTATTTCATTCTATTTTATCTTGTTTGCTTTAATGTGAAGGCCGAGCATTTGTAATATTTCCTTCCCGCTACTGTATGTGACACCCAGAACGTCCTACAATGCTTTTGATGTAATGCCTTTGATGGCGCTTGTTCCCATTGTTCTGACCTGCTTTCTGTAAGGTTTGGTGGCACTTGGATTTCCAGTCAGGTAGCTTAGTAATGCCTTTGATCTTCCTCCTATGGCAACCAGAATTATTTGAGGCCATAGGGTATAGATTCAATTGTTAAGTTTGAAGCTGATTTTCAAAATGTTGTATAGATTTTACTTGGGGGTTTGATTCTGGAAATGGAAACTAGTGTTGATAAGGTTTGCAATCTGTGTTGAGAGATCATCGTTGTTGTTTCTTTGGTTGATCGAGCTACTGTCGTCTTAAATGGCAACTGATCTTGATTCGGGTATTGTTGATTTTTATTGAGGTAGGTGATGAGTACTGATGCGTGTTGGTCATAGGATGTTAGGCGTTTGGCATTACCCTTAGGACTCTGCTTTACTGGGTGATTCTAGGGGATACATGGGTTCATCCTTCTAAGGCGTAGCTTTACTGAGACCGGATACCCATCATTTGACCCCCGTAGCCTAGAGTGAGAGGCGATCATTCTAGGTTTGTTGTGTCATCTGCAGTGAGGCGCTCTAGAGTCATGCGACACTCACTGTAGGTTGGTTTTATCATCCTGAGCTGGGTGTGGCAGAGCCGAGCGTTGCTCGTTCGGGGGGGGGGGGGGGGGGCTAAGCCAAATATCAATCGAAATGTAGGGTTTCTTTATTATTATGTTCACGATTGGAAGTGTGACACTGACGCCAAATGATTGCACTTTTCAAATTAGAAATTCAGAAAGTTGGCGGGATTTTCTAAAGTTTTTCGAATTTCAAAAACCGATTGGATTTCTTCAAGGGCATTCTGGGAATTTCTCCTGCATCTTTTTGATCTGACGGTTAGGGATCCACCCTAGGCCTAGCTTAAGGGTACCCTATAGACCCTCTATAAATTCCCCATTTTCCTTCACTTTCCAATTTTTTCTTCCCTCTCTTTACAAATACTCTGCCTTCTATCTACCTTTTCCACTAATTCTCCGTCCTCATGTTTTTTTATCACCTTTTTTCACTCCTTTAGTACCATAGCTCGGTGTTCTCCTTTTTTCCAAGCCTCTACCCCTGAGGCAAACGTCTTTTTTCCTCCTAGTTTTTCAGATCCTAAATCGAATCTCTTATCTCACCACTCCTTTAAAAATGTTGTGGCAGAGTCGAGCATGAGCGACACTCATTGCCTCTGCTATCCCATTTCGAGTGATGCGGATTCTAAAATTTTCGTCTGGTATGTCTCCCCCCAAGTGTGTGAGGAAACCATATTTCCCCGTCAAATAGATAGAGGGCTACATTTTCCTTATTTCCCGGACTTGGTGGAGATGTTTTTCCATTACGGTATATTACCTACCCAGCTTTCGCCCAATTCAACTCGTACTTGGGTGGATTTTCGGGTGTTGTGCCAGCTTAGAGTCTAGCCCTACTCTCTCGTCTTTTTTTTTTTACCATCTCGATTCCAATCATTTCAGTGTTTTTCTTTTTACCACTTGATAACCCAAATTTAAAACCCGGTCCTGGAATTCTTCTCGTATGTTAGCCAGCGGGTTTCAAACCCAAATTCCAATTGAAAATTTGTTTTAGGTGTTGTGTGTCCTGGTATTTGGGGGTGACCAAGGCAAGTTTGAATCCCCTTCCTTCTATCAAGGAGATGTCCTCCTTCGACATGGAGGCTTTGAGCCTCATTCATCTAGAGCATAAATCAAGTGATTCCACTTACATTTCCAAGGACACTATCAAGTTTCTTTTGCAAATGGTTAGTATCTCTATGACGAAGTGTCGTCCCTGCTTCCCTTCTTAACGAGTAATAATTATTTTATTTATCTTTAGCAAAAAGAAATTTTGCACGTATTGCTTATGCATTTGCTCACATACCAGATACACAGAAAAAGGAGAAAGAATCCGGGCATCGCCGCTAAAGGTTCCAAGAATAGGAAAAGGTGCCACATTTTTTAAAAGAAGGAATGGAAGACAGTTCGAGTGGAGGATACCCCAGATCCTCTCATAGTGCCACCATAGTTGTTCAACTTTGATACTAATAAGGTTGTCACTGCCTTCAAAGGTGCGGTCCCCTTCTCTAGATACACATATGATAACCTTCTTTTTATGAGGTTGAACGTTCATTTTACCAAGAAGTGTGGTGCTTCCGTGATGGCTCCCACTGATATTATGTGGAATTACACCAAATTTTACGATGGTACAACATTTCCCAAAGCGTTAGATTCATCCCCTACTCACGTTGAAACGACGCCTTCAGCATCCCCACCCTCCAAACTCAAGGTGTAGACCTCACCTCTAGAGGAGCCATTGATCCTAAAGGAACACCCAACGACGCCCTCCTCTCCACCTCTACGGGTGAGCGCTTTGAATCTAATGATCACGCGCTTTTGCCTGAGCTCCGATGAACCTACAAGAAGGGGATCGCAACAGAGGGGGTGTCTCTAGGTCCTACTTCGATGCTTAAATGATATACTGTGTGTATAAACTCAAAACGTAATGAACGTATGTAAAGCAAGAGTATTTATAGAGTTAGGAAATCAAACTATTATAGACAGATGAATATTGTGCTGGGAAAGATTAGGATAGCAGATATTACGGTTATGGCGTAATATTACAGTTACCTTATGTAATGTTTATAGAATATGTGCCCGATATACGCGGGATATCGTGGCCATACACTTGATGTCGGTTTGTGGCACCATAGTTGAGAGGTTTGACTCTCTTGGCGAGCGCTCCTCTGGCGAGCAGTAGGAGGCTTTGGCCTTGGCCGATGGCGACCTGAGATAGAGCTTTGGTGTCCACTTTAGTTTGGGTTTGGTACTGGACCGATTTGTGAGTGCTAGATTACCCTTATAGTGGGTCGGCCCAGTTCTGAATGATATGGGTTTTACCCTTTGCAAAGTTATTGGGCCTTCGAGGCCTTTCTCATATTGGTCTGTCACTATCAATACCCAACAAGGCTCAAACAAGTATTTGCATATATCATCTTCAAAAAGATTCTTTAGTGAATAGATCACCTCTAAACTTTTTTTTTTTTTTTTAAACGGAAATTTACAGAAGAGAAATACGATAACGTGTAACTTCAAAGTATTAAGCATATTAGATTAAATTACATGTAACTATAAGTTTAATTTTAAAAACAACTAAGAACCTAATAAATACCACTTTCTAATTTCTCAACCTCTTCAAAATCTTCCTCCGATAGCATGTTAGAAGAAACTCCCTAATCCAATCTTTAGTACAAATGAGAGATTCATCTCCCTTGGGGCTCAAATGACCACGATAGTGATCAATACTTTTCTTCTTATCTACTTCTAGAAATTACGGTATAAACTGGTGTTGCTAGCAATTCTCTTGTTGTTGTAGCAACTTTCAGAAACTAAGATGAGTGCACTTTCCACCAATTCAAATATCTCTGTCTAGTTTAGTTTCATCATACAACTATATATCCTCTCACAAGTAATTACTCAATTCGACATTTGGATCAACTCACATAGTGTTCACCGATACTTTCCAAAATAGTGCATTAATATTACTAACATCGTACAAAGGTGTAATACTAAGAGTGAGAGTCACAACATACCCTGTTACCATGGTCTTATACTGCTCAAATATTGAATTCAAAGAATCAAACACTATATCCATCAATTTCACATGTTCCTTAGCACTAAGAAAATAAAACCTTGAAATTAAAATATGCACCAATCATCTTTTGTCAGGGATCAATAACAAAAAAACAACCATCAACAACATATTTTTTGTTTCAACTCTCCTCATTACTTGTTGAACTTCCTCATTTTTTCTGCCATGGTCTTAATCCTCTAAATAAGTCAAACGAGTGTTAATCAACATCCAATTTTTAGCCATTTCAATTAAGTGGCAATTTGAAGTGACAAATGATGAACGCGGAAGTCGATCGGTAGCTTCATAAAATGCACGAAGAAAAGACAAAAGATCATGTGCATACTTCAAATTTTATTCTGTAGGAATTCCCACTCCATTATTGAGTTCCTAAAGGAAATTTCCATCCCCAACTCCTTATAGTCGTAGATATGCCCTCTCATATCCAACATCAACATTAAAATGTACAGTTCCAACGAGTTATCACATCCATGCACATAATGGGACATGTCTTCACATTTTCAGTTATACCATAAGCTTTAAATCTAGCAAACCTGGTTGGAGAAGATCTAACATACTTGACTGCTGCCCGAATTCTATCAATACTCCTCAAACCATCACACACAATCAAATTACGTTTATGAGCACAACAACGCATCTGATAATATTTACCCATCAAAATACACCATGAATTCCAAGACATGAAACACTTCTTTAAATAAAGAAGAACATGGTTGTTTGCGCCAACATTGTCCATAGTAGTAGTTAAAACTTTCTAAATATCCCACTGTTTAAGGCATTCTTCAATAAATCTCTTCATACATTCACCTATATGTCTACTAATTTGAATGAAACCTAAGAGACTAGTGTTGAGGAAAGGATTAGAAAAACTACTAGATACGGGTTTCGTCAAGGAAATCCTCTTCTAAACATGGATAGAAACCTCAATCCTATTGAAAAATATTAACAGGAAGTGACATAAAACTAACTAATCCTACTAATGTTACAACCAAGTCAGAATGCATACAATTGAAAAACCCCACACTCCTTTTATGTTGACAATGACATACTATGCTACAAACTAGTCAACACATGAACAACCTATCAAATATTGATCAATAAAATCTTCAAGACCATGTTGGAGTGGAGCATAACGGCTTGCGTGGACGACATGTAGGTCAAATCCGTCAGAGGTGAGTTTCACATATTCGACCTTCGAGAATCCTTCGTGTGCTTGCGCCTAAACAATGTTGCATAAACCCTCTAAATGCGCAATTAGGGTAAAATTGGAAAAAATCTTGGGATTAATGGTGAGCGAACGAGAGATCGATGACAACCTAGAAAAACTAAAGGTGGTCAAAAATCTGAGGTCGCTGACATTGCACAAGAAAGGTCAGTGCCTAAACACTCGACTAGCTCCATTAATTCACTTCTTATCTAAGGCAAATGAACGAGCCAACCATTCATTCAAATTCTGCGAGTAAATAAAAAATTTGAATGGGTAGGTAAATGCGAGGGAGCTTTACAAGAACTCAAGAATCACATGGAATCCCTACCCGCTCTCGCAAAGCCTATTATACGCAAGCCTCTATTTTTGTAGTTAAACGTTAGCAATATGGCGGTTAACGTATTTCTTGTGATTGAGGAGGCAAACAAGCAACTCCCTATTTATTATGTATTTTTTTTTTGCTCTGTTTGAAAAATAAATACAATTATATTTAGAAGTTCATCTATGTGTTGATCCTTGTCGCTCGAAATTTATGTCCTTATTTTCATGTCTACTAAATAAGGGTCTTAATCGTGAAATCACTCAACACTTCCTACAAAGGCCAGATAATTCAGGAAAAATGATGGATTAGGTAACATAGTAAGCAAAAATTTAGGATCAAACCTGCACAAAAAATTGACATAAAATGAACATCCCTTGCAAAATTCATACTTAACAGCTCTGGAAACGTATTAACGAAAGCAGTACCCATACAACCTTGGAACAAAGCAAAAATATGGAATTTACACATGATTGATCATCCTCGAAAGATAGATCAAGGGTCATTATTAATCATGACTCCACCAATGAGCCTCTGATGCAATCATCCTCACGTTCAATGCAACCAACAATGAAATTTAATAGGAAGCCCAAATCACCGACATCTGACTAGAAAAAGGGTTGGGCATAACCTCACTCAGAGTAAAATATGACTCCCAACTAGTGTCAACCAGGTCAAGGAAGAATACGCGACAAAATAAGAAAAGATGACAAAATATCCAAGCATCACACAAGAGCTAATCGGGAGTATAAAAAACTCCTCAATCAAAGATAGACTAAGGGTTATTGGTAGTGTCATGTACTGGATGACGTGTACTAGACCTGATATATCACACATTGTTGGCTTGTTGAGTAGATATACAAGTAATCCAAGTACTGATCATTGGGATGGAATCAGAAGATTACTTAGGTACTTGAGATATACTCGTAGTTATGGGCTGCATTATACAAGATATCCAACTGTTATAGAGGATATAGTGATGCTAATTGGATATCAACATCAAGAGACTCGAACTACACAAGTGGATTCGTGTTTACCCTAGGAGGTGCAGCCATATCGGGGAAATCATCTAAGCAAACAGTTATAGTCAGATCCACCATCGAATCTGAGTTTATAGCACTTGATAAATTTGATGAAGAAGTTGAATGGCTACGCCAATTTCTTGAGGATATTCCTAGGTGGTCAAGACCAGTGTCTGCAATAAGCATATATTACGATAGTCAATCTGCAATTGGCAGGGCACACAGTCATATGTATAATGGTAAGTCTATACATATTCGTCGTAGACATAATTCCATTAGATAATTGCTCTCGACAAGAATTATCACAATCGATTATGTCAAATCGAAGGATAATATAGTGGATCCGTTACTCAAAGGGTTAAATAAAGAGCAAGTTGGTCAATCATTGAGAGGAAAGGGACTAAAGCCCGTGCATTAAATACATTTGAGAAGGAAAACCCAACCTAGTTGACTGGTGATCCCAAGATCTAGGTTCAAAGGGACAATGTAATCACAAGAGTGAAGTTAGATCACTGTGGGGGATTTTAACCCCGAGTCCATTCCTATGATGAGAAACAGTGATGATAGTAGATGAGGTTAAGCAAGTGCTTTTAATGATTCAGAAATATAGAATGTTGGAGTAACACTTGAGATAAGGAATCACCTATGCAAGTGAGAAGAGGGGCCGCTTTGAAAGGAATTATTGAAGGCACAATTCTTAGAAACACATGCAGAAACAAGCAATGACCATGGCCAGATCGGGCATGAATGCGTGAACTGAACAATACTAGGAAGATACCTATGTGAATTATATTATCATTTACACCAACGACAGACAGTTCAAGGACATCGCGTCTACTGAATAACCACTAGAGTCGATGTAATTTCACGAGGGAAGGTTCAATGGGTAACACCTACCTATCCTATGCAGGTGTCGATCGTCAAACTCCTATTCCGAGTCTAGAACGTCTAGGAATTCTCTCATGTATCCATTCATGTGGGGGATTGTTGGTCGTGGTCCAGCCCTTAAGTCGGTTTAGGATTAAACCGACCCAATTTTCTTATGAATGGTAAATGAGGAAGGAAGTAATATATTAGGAAATATTATACCTGGTATAATATATTAGAAAATATTCTCTTTATATTGCACAATATACCTGGAATATTGTTACTATCTTTTATATATCAAGAGAATATTATTAATATATTTCCTAATAAAATATTTCATATTGTGTTGTTTCCTATTGTAATATAGTTGTTGGTATTTTTTGTTATAATGAGTACCATAAACCATATAAATTGGGTTGGTCTTCTAAAAAAAACAATCTCATACACTCTCGAAAAATCCAAAAATTATCAACAGATATATTGCTCTAGAGTTAAGTCAGATCCGAGTTCCTAGTTGTGTTTGAATTTCCGTCGAAGTTTGAGTTCAGGTATTGTTCAGTTCGGTTAAGGGAAATATCGTGTTTGTTTCACCTTGACGACATTGTTTTATCCTGGGAGGTAATCATCCTAATTGTTTCCTCTTACACAAACCATTTACGGTGAGGGGGGGGGGGGGGGGGGGGGCAAAATTGCCTTAAGGAGACCGTTTTGATACGGGACTCAGTAAATTTTCTGCAAAATCCATTTTCTAGGGGCAATTTCGTCATTTCGTCAATTTGCATGTCATTCAATAATTTTATGCAATTTTAATTCCGAAAATAATTATTTAATTCTCCTATAATTTACTAACATATATGTATATGTTGGTGATTGTT
Organism: Chamaenerion angustifolium; assembly: GCA_946814005.1. Taxonomy (NCBI): domain Eukaryota; kingdom Viridiplantae; phylum Streptophyta; class Magnoliopsida; order Myrtales; family Onagraceae; genus Chamaenerion; species Chamaenerion angustifolium. The sequence goes on from OX328272.1 coordinate 24,230,874, forward strand.
GCTCGTTTGTATGGATTTATTATGAAGAAGAAGAAGAAGTTGAAGAAGAGTATTGCAAGGATTTGTAGATAACTGGACGTATGAACTGGAGGAAACCTCAAGGAGTGGATGAAAGTTGGATGAACTGATGAACAAAAATAAGTATTTGGAATGGGGGACAACTTTGTCCTTTCAATTTGTTAATATATCACGTGAATGACACATGATAAGGTTTCCGTCACGATTAAACGACTGATGGACAGAATGGGTGAAACTTTCACTTTTCCCAATCATGAGGAGTCAAAATTGACAATTTAAACATTAAGGGTAAACTGATAAACCGACCAAACTTTAGGAGACAATGTCGTATTTTACCTTTCAAAAATTGTTACATGAAACTTTTGTGTGGGAGCACATGATTCTAAAGTTTGATACGAATTTGAGTTTTGAGGAAGCCGATTCCATTTGACAATAATGTCTAACAGATCAAGACAAACAAACCCTATTCTAAATTTGGAATCATAATCAAATTTGATTATTCAATACTTTATTTTGTACATATTTTTTCCTTAAAAATATACAAAGAGTTTTCTAATATTATACAATTATATACTTAAATTAGAGACTTGGAATACAAAACTTGTCGTTATTATTATTTTCTTCATGTATTATAACTTTGTAGAGTGATATGTTTCTTCTATAAAAAGTGTGAAGCGGTTTAAACCGATTTAAAATGATCTGATATTTTAATAAAAATATAAAATAGTTCAAATCCATATAAACCATACTTAAATAATGGTACGTACCATTATTTAAGTATACGGTTGGAAATCCCTTTCAAACCAGTTTACATTGAACCCTATTAATTATCCATTTACTAATGATACATACAGCTTAACAAATCCATAGCTAGATAGATAGGTACCATACAGGGGTAGCAAAAGGTTGTGTCGTTAATAATGATGTTGTGTCAATAAACGTGTCGTGTCTAAACTGATAAGTTTTAAACGTATCTCGAATACCCAAACACATACACGACAAGTTTAATAAACGTGACATACGACACACGACACGATAACACGTTTAATATCATGTAGACCGATGAGTCACATATTAAATATTAAACTCATTAAAAAAATTCTACACTTGTCTTAGCCAAAAGGCCAGGAAACATATTGTTGGATATCGATAGTGATGACCCAATACGAAACAAAGTCCATCAGACTTTTGAGGCACAACATCATTTCAGATGGGTGAAATTCAAACCATTTAAGACCGGACCAGACCACATTAAGAGTAAGTTGGAACCCATAAACTGGTTCAGTGTCAAACCCGGAAGCAAGGTGGTCGTCACAGTCCCTACTGGTCGCCAAAGACCAAAGTCAAAGTCTCACACTGCTCGTTATGGAAGCGCTCGCCAAGAGAGTTAAATCTCTCAACTCTGGTCTCACAACCGACACCGAATATACAATCATGATGTCCCGCATATCTCAGACACATATTTTATAAAGATCACATAAGACAGTAATCGTATCATGTGATTATCGTGTCATGTTATTAATCGTGTTTAAACGTATAAAATCTTATAAACTGATATGATATTATATTAGTTTATAACATCCAATGACTACAATTTTTATGAAATCATTACTACCACCGATACTGACATGAAGTGGTAAATAAAATACACTACCCATATTAAATATTTAGTGGGCCAGTCATTTCCGCACTAAATATATGGCGGATCGAAACCAATTAGTCGGCCACACAATTGTGGAAATGAATAACCACCGTTTATCTAATTAATGAACACACACGTCATTTAATGACATCATCCCTTCATTATTTGTACATGAGTATTCAGTTAGATTTAGCTCTTAGCTAATCAATATAAATGCATAATCTATATATATATTAATTTGGCTAGGGTGTATATAATGTTGACAAGTAAGCAAAATAAATTTTTCTAACTAATTCTATTGGTCCACCTAGATTGTATGTTACAATTGCATATGTGACATCATATTTTTGTATATGTGGATACTTTGAAATTGCCCCAAAACAGCACATTGAAACTTAAAAACCGTTTCAATTTATCACATTTATTACAAATCAATTAATCAATATTTTCATTGTTTTTCAAGCTTAGTTTTCTTAATTTTTTAATTAAAAAAACTATTAATAATTATGGATGTTTAATATATTTTATTTACAAATATATATTTGTAGGGTTTAGGGTTATAATTTAAAATGAATTTATTAGGGGTTTATTAATTTTAATATATTAATTTTTCTAATTAAAAATAATAAATTAATCAAATTTATTTATGAGTATGTTTAGAATATAAATTTTATCATATGAACCAAAATTCTAATTATTTTTACTAATTGTTTAAAGATATATACTTTTATATGTTTATGTGGTAGACAACATATCTAATAATTACTATCAAAGTAAAGTAGTTAGAGTTATGAAAATAGTTATGAAAATATGTATATTCAATTTAATGTTCGTTAAAAATATACGATAATAATAAAAAAAACATAAAACTAAGTTGAAAAGAATGTACTAATAACATATTAGTAAATGTTTATACAATTTGTAATACATATAATAAAAATACTTTAATTTAAACAATTAGAAAACATTTCATAGATAAAAAAAAAATTTGGCCCAAACATTTCATAGATAAATGCATAATGAATACATATATATATGTTTTTGCCAGAAAAGTATCAATATATTTATACAAAATTTAACTAGATCACAAATTATATTGAACTTAACTTCAAAAACATAATAAAACATTAATTATTTTTTTAGAAAACAAAACACTACATAACATCTAAAACTTCAAACATAAAAGTAACATGTAAAAATACAAAATTATTACTAATATGTCAAAAATTATTTTAAATTAACACATAATATCATAATTCATAAATACAAGTATTCAAAAAATATTATAAATCTTTATTAGTTAATATAATATGATATGCAATGTTCAAATATTTATTATGTGTGTGTCTGTGAAATTTTAATGTCAAATAACCTAAATTTATTTAATAGATTTTTTTAAATATCATTAAGAAATTATTTTGTTAGTGTTAGAAGTTTCAAACTCAACACATTAATCATGACCGGTCTAAACTTATATCTTTATTAATAAGAAAAATCATACATACTTCTATTTTTTGCTTCCTATACTTCTATTTACGCAGAGATTTTCAAATATTTGTAAAATTGGATGCAAGTTGAGGTTTGACGAGATGCACTAATTAGGATGGGTGTGTCTAGTAATATCATAGAAATGGTTGATGTTAGATTATGTTCCTTCGGGTCTGACCAATCTTTGATGCTCCATCAAACTTACAGGAAGGAGAGTTTGTGTTGGTTCAGTTGTTTCCTATCTGATGACAAGGTCAGTGCCAAGATTTGGGAGCAATGTGAAAACAATGTATGGAGTGATAAAATCAATTATAAATGCATGTTAAAGAGGATTAAACACTCTCTACTTATGAGGGAACTTAACCTATTGATCAAGTCAAAATTACTACCGTAGTTAACCATGATAAGAGTGATGACTTCTAACCATGTTTACTTATTAACACGAATTGATAAAATGTCACTTCTCCTGATCATGTATGGACGGTGACAGTTGATTTACGAGTGTTTCTTGGTAGGAGGACCTACTTATATAGGTGTCGCCTAAAATATAGGTGTTCCCTAGACTTGTTCATTCCATTCACTTTGCTTTTGTGAGGATGTCCAAAGTAAGGTGAATCCTCTACTTTTATAAACGGAGTGTTGCCCTCGGGTCTCGACCTCAGTCAACGTGGTTAACGAATCATCACCCATAATCTATCATTTCCCCCGAGCATATCAAGGATGCTACTCCTGTATGATTAAGACGTGTTTATAAGAATCGACCGTTTTGACATTGGCATTTAGAATATAAGTTTTGACAGGATTTTATTTTAATTCTTTGTTTTGTCAGGGTATGATATCATCATCTATTTTACTGTTTGGAATCCAACGACTAAGATGCGGTGACATTTCATTTCAAAGCTAACTAAGGAGTTAACGTTCTCCTTTTCTATAAATAGGATTATTCTTCTAGTTTTATCACTATTCTTCCATTTGTTAAGAAAATATAAGAAAATCTCAAAGGATTCTATTATTGGAATCATGAAATCAGGAAGCTAACAAGCAAGACAAACTTGAAAGTACCCGACATTAATTTAGTTGATCATTTTACCTTCGTCTGCGATAAGCAAGAATTAGGAATTCACTTATGTATCTAGGAATGAGGCGAAATACTTTAACTTATTAGAACGTTTGTGCACTGGTCATTTCACTTATCTAAAAGATTTTGGACAATAAGTTGAAAAGGCCCCGGAAAGGACAAAAAAATATTCTCTAGTTGTGCCCAAGCCCGGACCCTATTATTCTCAGTGATGACATTGGGAATAGGAACGTAACTATATGAGAAAGACACGTAAGATATGTTTTACATAGTATTAGGGAAATGAGACAAGAGCTTTCTCTTAATGAATACAAAGAAGGTTGTAACAAAATATTCTACTTTTATGTAGATTAGGATCTTATTCATTTTCGAGAAATCGAAATTGCCTCATTTTGGAATCTTAAATAGAAACTTCCAGGTAGGAACTTTTTGATAAATTCAAAGAATCGAATAGTAGGATAGGATCCACCGCTGAAGAATTATTAACAGAATTTGACATAAGTGTACTTATTTGTTTTTTGTCAAATTAACGCTTTACTTGATGAAATAAAACGTCGTGATACTCGATTACGGTTGTTCGTACATACAATCATTTGCTACTAAACGTACAAACGGAAGTGGTGGTCTTTCGACCCAATCAGTTAGATTCACTCCCAATTTCCCTTGTTTGGCTATCCAATCCGCGTATTCATTCGCCGTCCTTGGAATCAAACGCCATTGTACTTGCTCGACTTTCCTTGCTAAGTTTCGGATGTTCATTATGGTATTCGCCACCCTCCAATGTTTCGGTCCGTCCACAATTTGTTGATATACATCTTACGAGTCTGTCTCAACTATTATCCTTGACCATCCCGATGCTATTGCGAGTCTTACCCTTTCTTGTACGGCTATTGCCTCCATTGCCTCAATGTCATTTCCGTGGCATTTTCGGTTTAGGCCGCCAATCACTTTGCCCTCCTTATCACGTGCTACCACTCCTATGCCGGCTCGTTGGGATTGTTTGCTCCATGAGACATCACAATTTACCTTTATCGATCGTGGATTCGGTCGGAGGTTTCCATTGTTGGTCCGCTTTGTGCTCGGTCTGATGGCCTATTTGTAGTGGTTTGGTGGTTCTCTTGATGTTCCATGTATGCTCGTTTTATCCCCTCGATCACCTCCATTGGATTTGGTTGTTTGGCTTCGAAAGCCGCTTTGCATCTCGTCTTCCAAATGTGCCAACGCGTTAGCAACGTGAGTATCCATATCCTATCGATGCATGGTCCTTGCCCCCGTGGTTCGGTCTGTCTGTCTTCATGTCATTGAGCCATGTCCAAGTGTATGGTTCGGTCCATGCGTAGCCCTAGCACCCCGCTCCACACCCTTCCGCTCCACCCGCATTCGATGGTCATGTGTTCCCTTGTTTCAACGCCTCCACATATTGGGCATCCCGGGCTTACATTCATACCCCTTTTTGCCATGTTAGCTTTGACGGCCAAGGAGTTGGTTGCAAGTCGCCATATATAGTTCTTCACCTTAGGCACCGTGTTTGTTTCCCAAAGACCCTTCCAGAACGCGCCTTGATTTTGAGGGTTCGGTCGTGACTGGTGCTCGGCTAGTTCCCGTATCCAATGGTTTACCGATCGAACCATTGGTGCTCCGTCTCTAGTATGCGGCCATATATATCGGTCCATGCCCCCTCCTGCGGTAATGGGATGTTGAGGATGTGCTCGACGTCTTCGTTATTGGTAATATGCCGAACCAATGCCTCATCTCACGCCCCGTTCGGTTTGATAAGTGCTCGTACCCGATTCTCTACTCCATGTTCGACGCTCACCCTCTTGTTCTCCTTTGTGTAAATCCATGGATCTTCAAACACACATATATTGTCCCCCGTGCCTACCATCCACACTCCCTCTTGTCTTATCATCTCTCGGCCATGTATCATACTACTTCATCCCCACGACGCTCGTCCCCCTTTTTTCGCCTCTAGGAACGAACATTTTGGGAAATATAGCCCCTTTAGGACCTGCGCGCACAATGTATTTTGAGTTTTTGTCTACATTTTTGTAGTTTTGTACCTAAACCATGCATATCCCTTCGGCCTTGTCTTCCCCATGCATCGCGAATTACCTCCTTACATGTTGGATTTTCTAGTCACATCACCTCAAATTTGAAGCGCATTGTTTGTCGTTTCCTTGGTTGTGTGAGTCGGACCACCATTGGTCCATGGTCTGACCCTATTGATAGCTCACTAATGCACCTCCCTTGTTGGTTCTGCATTATCCATTCTGCATTCGTAAGGGCTCGATCTAGTCGTTCATTTATCCTCGTCGACCCACTTCTGTTATTATACCATGTGAACGTGTTATCATGCGCACCCACCCATATCCTCCATGTTGAGATCCTCAATCAACTTGTTGAACTCATCAATTTGACGTTGAGACTTTATCCTACCTCCTCGCTTCTCATGTTGGTGACGTATACAATTGAAATCACCTAAAACCAACCAACTTGCCACTCGGCCCGTACCTATTTTTGGCTAAGGGTGTCCCAGTTTTGTGAGAGTTCTTGGGGCACCGTGCTTGCATGTACCCATGTGACTCGTGTTGGTGATGCATGCCTATCAAACTGGACTCGCAATCAATGATATGTTGGTCGACATATTGGATGGATACCTTCGTCTCTGTTGTCCACCACAATGGTAGCCCACCCGATATACCGATCGGCCGAACATAGTAACTATTCTCCATACCTAGTTTTCTCCTTATCCTTTCACAGTAGGTATCCCCATTATTTGTTTCCATGATGAGTATAATGTTTGGGCGATACCTTTTGTTGAGGTCTTGCAGATTTTGAACTGTCAAGGTAGACCCCAAACCCTGACAGTTCCAGGAGATAGCCCTCATTGGTCATCCATGGCTGTTCCGGGACAGCCACCACAACCCTTGCTTAGTTCATTCATTTCCTCCTGTTCACCTTGTGTAACCTGCTTCCTCTCGGCATGTTTCCTCCTATTTTGGTTCGGCTTGGTTGCCCTCCGCCTTGGGCTCTTCCTCATCCCGAGTCCGGAGCTCTCGGTTGGTTCCACATATGCCTTCATTCGTTTTCTCCATGGTTCCTCCTCTATCTCGTTCCCGGTTCGCTTTAATGTCATCTTCTTTAGGTAAGGTCTTAGACGGGATGGGGGGTTATGGTTCGGTTGGGGTGAGGTTGGTGGTGTGTCGGGTGGGTTTTCAACAAGGTATGTTTGGATGATATTGGTGGTTTCTGTTGGGTTGGTTTGGGTCGGGGTATCGGGTAGATAGGTGATAAGTGGTTGGGTTTGTAGGATATGGATATCAAACTGCATCGGGTGTGGGTATGATCGGTTTGGTTCGGCTCTTGTCCATTTGGATCGGAGGGTTCGGCTTGGTAGGTATAATTTGGGTGTCTCAGTTATTTGTAGTTTTTGGTGGATGGTTATGACTTTGGTGTTATGTGGTTCTTCATGTATCTCGGTATTGCTTTGCTTAGCTTCGGTTTTGTTTGGCATGTGACCTCCTTCATCCCGGGCTGACTCCGTCTCCATTGGAACCGAGTGTGTGGGGGTCTCGGTTCCTTCCTTTCCTTGGTCATGCGGTTCATCGGTGTTCGATTTGTTTTTGGTCGGATCCGCCTTCCTTCCCCTAACTTCGGCTATGATGTCAAACCTTGATATCCTCCCACCCTTTTGTTGGTTTGATCCTTGTCCTACATCTCCTCCCACTTGTTGTATTGGTGCGGCTATCTTGGGTCGGACCCCTACAAACCCACGACCCGTACATGGGTATGGTTTGGTCGAGTTCCGCCATCCTCACCTCCTCCTTACATGTTTGGGTCGTGTGACCCAACATGCCACACCTGTTGGATCGTGAAGTCCTGAATGCTGATCTGGCAGTGAATTGAATGCCAGACAAGGTTGGGATGACGCTTCAGCTCCAACTCCGGTGAACCTGCAAGTAGGGGAGCGCAACAGAGGGGGTGCCTCTAGGTCCCTCTCCGATGCTTAAATGAGTATGTGTGTGTATAAAACTCAAAACGTAAAGAACGTATGTAAAGCAAGGGTATTTATAGGGTAAGAGAGATAGAACTGTATCTGGCAGCTGAATATCTTAATGTATATTGTATTGCCGAAGATTCGGATCGTCAGTTACTGCGAGATATTGCAGTTACCAAATCTAATCCTTAGTGAATATGTGACCGAGATATGCGGGATATCGTGGCCACTTCCTTATTAACGGTTTTGTGGGACCAGAGGAGAGAGGCAAGGCTCTCTTCGGGGCGAGCACTCCCATGTCGAGCAGTGGAAGGTCGCGACCTGGTAGAGAATGGCGAGCAGTATGGGAGCCTTTGGCGTCCCTATACACTTTGGGCTCGATTCTGAATTACTCGATGGTGGGCCAAGTTTGGCTTGTACTTGGGCCGATCCGGTTCGGATGTCATGGGTTTACCCCCTCTATAGTTATTGGGCCTTCGAGGCCTTTTTCTTACTGGACTGTCACTATCGATACCCAACATTTGCCCCCGAAGCTTGATTGAAGTTCCTTCAGTCGAGCTTGATTTCCTGGTAGGGTTTAAGATAGTGACGTCTCTGGTAATGGTTCAGGACCTTTGAGACACTTCGAGCTCATTTGGCGAGCAGTTTCTTCTCTGTTCAAAGCTGAAAGAATATCCTTCCTTTTATTCCCTTTTGGCGATCACTCGAGGTGACCTAGGCTTATGGAAGTCTATCTTTCTTAGTTAGGCGATCATTACCTACCCGATGTATTTCTGCTAAAGCCTTATTAGTGCGTAGGCGACCATTTTGTCTCCTTAGTGGACTTTTAGCATTTAATAACTGCTCAGTTGTCCAGAAATCGAACGGTCACCTTAGGCACGCCTGTCCTTTACTTTTCCGTAAACCTAGGGTAGTCTGACAGCTGTCTGTACTAGCCAACCGTTTGTCTCTTGGAATTCTGACATTGCTTCGGTTTTCTCCAAAAGGGTGCAATTATTCCTCTGCGTCGCTTCGATTTGCTCGTGGCGGTTACTCCCCTTTTGGTCTATATAAGAAACGTCAGTTTCTGTATTCTGTCTTTTACGCTTATCCACTCTCTTAAATTTTCAGAGCTTCATTGCGAACCTTTCCATTTCCTTTCCCAACCTTCTTCAGCCTTCTTCCAATATTTCCATGGCTCCCCGCAGTCAGAGAGTCAAGCACATGGCTCCCAAGGGCGCCAACAAAGCCAATACTCCCAGAAATGCTGATGTCCCCTTGACCATCAGGGATGAGGTCGTGCCCCCCCTCAGTGGAGGAACAGACTGATTTGGGCAGGACTGCAACCACTCCTGTGGTGGTGGACGGGCCTGAGCTGAACACGCCCATCTTCTCTCCGAAAGGTAAACCTTCGCCCTTTTACTGCCCTGCTTTGGCAATATCCTCTGTTTCCTTTGTTTTTTATACCTGATGTGCTATACTTGAACTGTTCTGAGTAGATGTCAAGCCTAACGAATTGAAGCCAGTGTATTTTAAGACCATGGTTGCGCTTGGTGGCTTTAATGCAGAGGATGCTCCTAGGTATCCTGGCTTAGGTCTGCATTTTCCTCACGACGGAGAGGTTTACGTTTATGCGGCCGAGGTCGTTGCTGGGTTGCGTTTTCCTCTCTGCGAGGATTTACAGACATTGTGCCAGTTTCACGGGATTCATCCCACGCAGCTCGTTCCGAATGCCCTCACGATGTGGGTCGGTTTCAAGTTCCTGTGCATACGCCAAGAGTGGGAGTATTCACTGTCCTTGTTTCGATGTTTCTTCCGACTGGCAGCAGGGGCGAACCACCTCCACCATTTCCAACCACGCTGGACGAAGTTTTCCGAATGGGGAGGCCCTCAAGCATGGAGTTGGAATGTTCATGTCCGTCTGGTTGACGATTTTCGGACCACCAACTCCAATTATAAGAGGTGTTAGTTCTTTTATAAGGGGGGCGGGTGCCTTGGAAATTGTTGATCCCGGACAAGGATTTCCCTCCTTCCTTCGAGAAGCTATCAAAGAGTGATCGGAACGCCATCGATGACCTATACCGGTTGCATCAGTCGTCCCAATTCAAGTCCATTCGCTCAGTGGTTGAAACTACTGAAAACATGCTTGAGATGGCAGGCATTCATCGAGCCACGCCAATCTTTGATGATTGGGTAACTTTCTAACCTTTTTCCTTGTTTTATCGTTTGTAGGCAAGGTCGTTGGCAAGAGCCAAAAACTGATAGGTCTCTTTGATGACCAGGGATCGGCGGGACTGTCCTCCGACCAGGCATTGCTGAACTCTCCTCCTCCCCCCTCTAGGCGTTCGTCCAAGAGGAAGTCTGAGGAGGTGCTTCCCTCGGCCACTGCTGACCCTCGCCAACAAGGTGTGTTGCATTGTTATTCGTAGATTTAACGTCTTCATACTTTGCGATTTTTTGTTTTTGACATGGCCCGGGATCCTCCTCCCTTGAAGAAGGTCAGGAGTGAGGAATGCCCGGAAGTCGACCAGCATCCTCCTCTTCCCCCTCCTAGGGGCCCTTCCGCTAATAAAGGGAAGGATCTGGACGTGGTGCCCCCTTCTCCCTCTCCCCAGGGCCCTTCTGCCACCAAGGGGAAGGTTTTGACCTTAGCACCTCCTGTTCCTACTGTGCCCACGGTTCCTCCTAAGGAGTCTGGGACCAAGAAGAAGGGGCATGCTGCTTCCAGCTCATCGAGGGCTCCTGTGGAGGAGCATTGCTCCCTGGCCAGCTTGTTTAAACCGCTTGAATCAGCGAATTCTCGGGAGACTTGGGTCCCTTGTGGGGACCTTACGAAGAAGGGGTACCCTCCCCAGAAGAGCCTCCGGGGTAGCCCGGATATGTGTATGCGGCTTATGGATGGGATAATTCCCCCTACGGACCGCTCGATTGTTCCCACGGAACTTCATCATATCGAGGGGTTCCTTCGGTCCCACTTTGAACGAGTGGCTTTGGTAAGATCTCATATTTTTATTTCGTAGAGTCCTTTCTTTGTCGTTCCCTTATTGTTTGTTATCCTGACAGCTTTATTCTATATTTGTTACCAGTTCGTTCGGGAAGAAGTGATTCTTGGCCGTGTCTTCGGGGAGCTCGCCGACAAGTATTCCAGTGTGCTCGTCGAGATGGAGCAGTACCGAAGCACGGGGGTCACTCCTGAGCAATTGGGGACTATCAAGACGACTGCGGATGCAGCGATCGCCTTGGCAAATGATACGCGGGAGGAATACCTCAGGAAGGAGCAGCGCCTCCTTGCTGATGTCCAGAAGAGGGAGGCTGAAGCCGCTGCCGCTCTTCAGGACTTTGACGCTCTTCACCTGTGTTTAGATCAGGGAGAGATCGTCCGAGTTCGCCTAGATGCTGCACTTAAGGAAGCTCAAGCGCAAGGGGCAGAATGGGAGGCTCGCAGGGTCGCTGCCGAGGCGCAAAGGGTCGTTGCTGATGCCCAGAGGGAAGCTGCGGTGGCCCATATGGAAGCTGTGGAGGCTCGGAGGGAAGCTGTGGAAGCCCGGGGGATTGCCCTGGGAGGGATCGGCTAGCTGCACAATTGAAAGCCGTACCTTCGCCCCAGAGCATAGTCGAGGCATTCAAAGCCTCTGAGGATTTTGAAGACTGCGCTCTGAAGGTGATGAAGTCGGCGATCGCCGATTTTCTCCAAGTCCTGGTGGATGATGTCCGGGCGATCGATCCCAATTTTCCCCTTGAGGAAGTTGGGTCCTTGAGGAGCTTCCTCCGGAGTCGTAACTCTCAGTCTACCCTTGTTGCTGAAGGGGTTGTTCCAGCTATGGCTGAAGAGGTTGTTCCCGAAGGCGGACCAAGCCTTCCTGCCCCCGAAGGCGAGCAAATCGTCCCTGCCCCTGAAGGCGAGCCAAGTGCCTCTGCCCCCGAGGATCCCCAAGCCTGAAGTCTCCATCTCTTTTATTGACAATATTTGCCTTTTGGATAGCTGTTTTTCTTTGTAATTTTTTGTTTTCCTTGTAATTATTTATTTGATTTAAGACTTGGCTTCTTTTATGGAATGCCTTTATATTCATAAGCCTTTTATTCGACTTTGAACATGCTTGGCTATTTATCCAACGTCTTAATCATAATTACTCTTCGACTTCCTTTTGACTTGTAATGTCTTCGACTCTTGAAGTCTTAGACCAAGCATAAGTCGATCCTTCTAAGGATAATACTTCTGATACGTAAAAGCATAAACTTCTAAGTTCAAAGAGATATTACCTTCTTTGAAGTTTAGACCTTCGAGGTCATCCTAAGGCTTTGTCATCCATAGTGATTGCCTAAAATTCTTTGTTAGCAGATCCCTTTGTATGGTTTTGGCGTATGCTTCTCATCTTGCCTAACTTTATTGCTAGCTCTTTTGGCCTGACTTTGGCGTCAGGGCTTTTTTGTTTTGCCTAGCTTTATTGCTAGGTCTTTTGGCCTGACTTTTGGCGTCAGGGCTTTTTGTGCCTGATTCGGTTATCAGGTTTTTGCCTGACTCTTGGCGTCAGGTCTTTTGAGGCCTAACTTTGTTGTTAGGGCTTTTGTGGCCTAGTTTTGTTGCTAGGGCTTTTGGCCTGTCTTTGGCGACAGGACTTTTTGGCCTAGCTTTGTTGCTAGGGCTTTCAGCCTGTCTTTGGCGACAGGGCTTTTTGGCCTAGCTTTGTTGCTAGGGCTTTTGGCCTGTCTTTGGCGACAGGGCTTTTTGGCCTAGCTTTGTTGCTAGGGCTTTTTGGCCTAGCTTTGTTGCTAGGGCTTTTGGCCTGTCTTTGGCGACAGGGCTTTTTGGCCTAGCTTTGTTGCTAGGGCTTTTGGCCTGTCTTTGGCGACAAGGCTTTTTGGCCTAGCTTTGTTGCTAGGGCTTTTGGCCTAACTTTGTTGTTAGGGCTTTTGGCCTGACTTTGGCGACAGGGCTTTTGGCCTAGCTTTGTTGCTAGGGCTTTTGGCCTAACTTTGTTGTTAGGGCTTTTTGGCCTGACTTTGGCGTCACGACTTTTGAGGCCTGACTTTGGCGTCAGGGCTTTTTGAGGCCTGACTTTGGCGTCAGGGCTTTTTGAGGCCTGACTTTGGCGTCAGGGCTTTTTGGCTTCGGCTTGCTTCGAGTGGAGACGCTTTATGAAGGAATGGCTTTCTTTTATTGACATAATCAGTTTGATTACAAGCTATGCATAAAATCTTCTTAAATGCTCAGAATTAAATGGACGGGGTAACCTCTCGCCTTCGGTGGTTTCGAAATAGTAGGATCCTGGTGCGGCGATCTCTACTACTTTGTATGGTCCTTCCCATTTGGCTGAAAGTTTGTTTTTACTGTCCAGCCTTGTGAATTCATTCCTTCTCATAACCATCTCCCCCACGAAAAATTGGCGAGCGCTAACTTTTCTGTTGAAATACCGAGCGGTCGCCAAGCGCATCTTTGCCTGTGTCTTTTCCGAGAGCCATCTCTTTTCCTCTGCTAAGTCGAGGTCAGTTCTGCGCTCGATCTCATTTGCCTCCGCGTTAAAGTGTAGGACTCTGTGGGTAGGCACTGCTAATTCAGCTGGTACTACTGCTTCTGATCCGTACACTAAACTGAAAGGCGTTTCTCCTGTGGCCGCCTTAGGCGTTGTTCTGATTGCCCATAATACGTTTTCCAGTTCGTCTGCCTAGTTCCCCTTGAATGCTCGAACCCTTTTCTTGAGTCCTGCTAAGACAACCTTGTTGGCTGCTTCAGCTTGCCCATTCGTTTGAGGGTGATGTACTGAACTGAAACGATGGTCGATATGATACTCTTCACAGAGCCATTTCAACTCCTTTCCAACGAATTGCGGACCATTATCGTTGATGAGTATTTTGGGAATACCAAACCTGGAGAATATGTTGACCTGCAGGAACTTGATAACTTGGAATTCCGTTGTCGAAGCTAGAGCTTTCGCCTCTACCCACTTAGTGAAGTAGTCGATTGCCACTATAATGTGAGTACGCTGACCAGTGCTAATGGGAAAAGGACCCAATATATCGATTCCCCATTGAGCGAAGGGCCAGGCACCCGCCATTGGGGATAATAATGTCGATGGTCGACCCGATCGTGGTGCAAACTGCTGGCAAATTTCACACTTCTGTGTTAATTCGGCTGCGTCTTTTCCCAAGGTCGGCCAGTAATATCCCAATCTGAATATTTTCCTGCTTAGCGATCGAGCGCCTTCATGACATGCTGCTGCCCCTTCATGAGCTTCTCAAAGAACCTTTTCTGTTTCGGGCAGAACAACACATCTCAAGTAAGGCGTCGAATAACCTCTTCTGTAGAGTTCTCCATCGATGATTAGGTAACCTGCTGCGAGTCTTCTAATCCTAGTGGATTCGCCTTCGTCCTCTGGGAGGATGCCTTCTTTCAAATAATTCTGGAACGGGGTCATCCAGGTGACCTGTTCTTGAATGTTGAAGACCTCCACTATGTTTTCTAGGACTGAACATAGGGCCTTTTCCAGAAATTGCACATCCTGGATTGTCGCCCCTCCGAAGGCTAGCTTACTTAAAGAATCTGCCATCTGGTTTTCTTGGCGAGGAATGAATTCAATCGCGAAATTTGGGATTTCTGCGACCAGCTTTTTGGCAATGCCGAGATATTTCTTCATCTTTCTCCCTTTGCCTCGTATGCGCCATTAACCTGATTGACAATGGGCTCTGAGTCGCTTTTTACTTTAAGCGCAACTATACCCATTCCTTTTGCTAGTCTGAGTCCAGTAATAAGAGCCTCATATTCTGCTTCGTTATTGGTCGCCGGGAATGTCAAGGCGATCGCGTATTTCAGAGGCTCGCCCTCAGGAGGAATAAGAATTAAACCTGCCCCCGAGCCTTCTTTTGATGAAGACCCATCCGTATAGAGTTCCCAGATTTGATTGTCGTTTGCTGACTGACTTGGCCTGTTTTCTGCCTCCGCTTGACCGTTACTCGTGCTTTCCACTATGAAATCAGCTAGTGCTTGACCTTTGATGGCCGTTTTTGGCGCAAATTTGATCCTGAACTCGCTGAGCTCGATCGCCCACTTGACCATTCTTCCTGAAGAATCTGGCTTCATCAGGAAGTTTTTGAGAGGTTGATTGGTGAGGACCGTGATGTCGTGCGCATGATAGTAAGGTCTCAGCTTCTGAGCAGCAATAACTAAGGCATAGAGATACTTCTCAATCTGGACATATTTTATTTCTGCTGAGTTGAACATTTTGCTAATAAAATATAATGGACTCTGAACATTATTCTCCTCCCTTATTAAGACAGCATTGGCTGCCACATCGCTAATGCCTAAATAAAGGAAAAGCTGCTCGCCTGGAACGGGTTTTGCCAGAGCTGAGAGTGTTTGAATATGCCTTTTCAAGGACTGGAATGCTTCCTCGCAGTCTGGCGTCCACTCGAACTTGCGGTTGGCCCTCAAGGTTTTGAAGAATGGGAGGGACCTGTCGCTTGCTTTGGAGAGGAAGCGGTTAAGAGCAGCTAGTCGGCCGTTCAGGCACTGGACTTCCTTATGGCAGGTTGGCGACTTCATTTCTTCTATGGCCTTTAGCTTTTCCGGGTTTGCTTCAATACCCCTTTCGCTGACCATAAAACCCAGGAACTTCCCAGACTTGACTCCAAAGGCGCACTTTGCTGGGTTCAGGCGAACGTTGTGTCTCCTCATGCATTCAAAAGCTTCACGGAGGTCGGTGGTATGAGGATTGCCTTTGATGGATTTGACGAGCATATCATCTACGTAGGCCTCCATGTTCCTTCCCAGCATGTCCTGGAACAGTCGGTTCACCATCCGCTGATAAGTTGCCCCGGCATTGATGAGACCAAAGGGCATCACCTTGTAGCATAGAATGTCCCCGTCAGCATAGAAAGCAGTGTGGGCCTCATCATCTGGATGCATTCTGATTTGGTTGTATCCTGAATAGGCGTCCATGAAGCTCAGGATCTCATGACCCGAGGTAGCATCGACCAGCTGATCAATTCTCGGAAGGGGATATGAATCTTTGGGGCAAGCCTTGTTTAAGTCGCGGAAGTCGACGCACATCCTCCACTTGCCGTTTGATTTCTTGACCAAAACTGGGTTGGCGACCCAGCTCTGGAATCTTACTTCTCTGACGAAGTCAGCTTCAATCAACCTGCTGACTTCCTACCTGATCGCCAAACGCTTATCAGTCCCGAATGATCTTCTCTTTTGGGCGATCGGCTTGATGGAGGGGTCTATCCTGAGCTCATGAGAGATAATATCTGTGCTGATTCCTGGCATGTCGCTCGGCTGCCAGGCGAAGAGCTCTTTGAATTCCTTGAGGAGGGAGGTCATGGCCTCCTTCTGATCCTCTTTCAAGGTGGTCTCAATGCGCACCTTTTTGTCTGGACCATCGATCTCGACCTCCTCCAATTCCTCCATGGGTGCTGGCCGAGCCAAGTCCTCGCGGGGATCGGCCTCTGTCTCGATGGCGAGCGCCTCCCTTTGGTTCTTCCTGCGTAAACAGTTCACATAGCATTGTCGCGAGGAAGGCTGATCTCCGAGCACTTCTCCAATCCCATTGGGAGTGGGGAACTTCATCTTCTGGTGGACAGTGGAGGCCACAATCTTATTTGGGTTGATCGTGGTCCTCCCTATGATGGCGTTGTAGGATGTAGGTGAATCGACCACCAGGAAAGTGACCGACACCTTAATGCTTTTCCACCCCTCGCCAAATATTACTGGCATGGTTATAGCCCCCAGTGGATAAGTTGTTCTTCCCGCAAACCCGATCAGCGGAAAGTTGACCCTCTTCAGGTCGCGTTTAGATTTGCCCATCTTTTCAAAGGCGTACAGAAACAGGATGTCGGTCGAGCTGCCTCCGTCGACCAGAATCCTTGCAACATCACAGCCGTCAATATCTGCTGTAATGACCAGAGCATCGTTGTGGGGCGTGGTGACGTGTGCCAAATCATCTTCAGAGGATGAGATGACAATGTTCTCTTCAGGTCGGGGCTGCTTCCCCAACTGAACTGCCGTAGAGATCTGAGTGGCGTAGACCTCTCTGGCGCCTGCGCCGAATCCTCCCGCAACCAGATTCACTATCCTCTTGCTTCCAGAAGGCTCACCTTGATCTGCAGGGGCTGGTGAACGATGCCTCCTGGGGGCGTTCGACTTCGGTCTCGCCCTGCCACAAATTCCTTCAACATTCCCCCTTGAATCAGCCTCTCTATATCTCGCTTCAGAATCTTGCAATCGTCTGTCTTATGGCCCTTGCACTTATGGTATCTACAATAGCTCTCGACATCCTTGCCCATGGGTAGCCCACCTCGACGAGGCATCGGTGGCCTCGCCAAGGATCTCCTCTCCATCTCGACTAGTACCGCTGAGATCTGCCTATTTAAAGGCGTGAAGTACTCAGGGACCTCTGGATGGCGAGGCGCTGGAAGAGACTCGACTCGGGGCTTACTTTCTTTTCCCTTCTTCTCCTTCTTTACCTCCTTCTTACCATCGCGTCATGGTTCATGGGTTACCCTTAGCGAGGTCGTCAAGAGGTTAGCCTCGATGTTTGCGCGTTCAAGGTCTATGAAACCTTTTGCCCTGGACGCCAACTCCTCCAATGTCTCTATCTCCTTCACATGGTAGCTTTTTCGCAGCTTTTTCGAGGCCTTGTTGGCCACATCCAGACCTCTGTAGAATGCTCGAATGATCTCCCCATCAGAGATTCGGCGATCTAATTCTGTGACGTTTTGATGAAAACGCCCATAGAAGTTGGATAGCGACTCTCCAGGTTGCTGTTTGACCGAGTCAAGGGCGACCACGCTCTTCAGCAACTGGCGCTCACCCATATATCTCTCCAGGAACTTGCTTCTCAACTCTGCCCAAGTTCCGATTGATCCTGCAGGGAGGTCGAAGAACCAGGACGAAGCCGAACCCGAAAGATTAGATGGAAATAGCAAAGTCAAATGATTGGGATCGTTTGACTTACCCAGAAGGGAGGCCTCATGCTTGTTGACATGTACGGTGGGATCTCCTCCACCGCTATACTCAGGTATGGCCCGAGCAACCACATCCTTCGGGATTTTGATAGCGACGAGCGTGTCGGTAAAAGGATGAGAGGACTGCTCCTTGAAGGGAGCCACGACTGTCAACTGTCTTTCCTGGAGCCTTTTGTTGAGGAGGTCATCCATCTGATCCACAGTGCAGTACATGGGAGAGGCTCCGGGTGGAGGAGGACCGGAATGATTGGCAGTATATGCGGCTGCTGGCTCCTTGGTGTGTGCTGGAGGTAGGGACTGTTGACCTGACGTCATCTCCTGATCCTCCTGAGGCGCAGCGGGACCAGGATTTGCCGCTTCCTAAGGTGAGGGCCCTGTGGCAGCAGGGCGGTGGTTTTTCTTAGGAGCAGATGGATTGTTTTCCTGAGGAGCAGGGTCTTGGCGGCGCGCCTGTCCTAGGATGGCTTCCAGCAGGGAGACCATCTCGGGGGTTAAATTAATATCCTGCCCCGCAATGTGGACTGTCTGCGGTGCAGGGGCTCCGTTTTGATTAGCAGCTGGGGTCGGTCTTGAATCACCGACATGTTCTCCAGCTGTCCGCAGAGGAACAACATTAACTCCTGCTCGGCTGGCAGGTTCTTGTTGAAGCGGTGAAGCGGCGGCGGAATCAGAGCTATTTGAGGATCGCTCCCTGGTCTGGTTCCGACGGTTGCTTTGGGATCGAGTTCTCATGGTTGAATTGCTCGTTTCCCACAGACGGCGCCAAATGTTGGATCGTGAAGTCCTGAATGCTGATCTGGCAGTGAATTGAATGCCAGACAAGGTTGGGATGACGCTTCAGCTCCAACTCCAGTGAACCTGCAAGTAGGGGAGCGCAACAGAGGGGGTGCCTCTAGGTCCCTCTCCGATGCTTAAATGAGTATGTGTGTGTATAAAACTCAAAACGTAAAGAACGTATGTAAAGCAAGGGTATTTATAGGGTAAGAGAGATAGAACTGTATCTGGCAGCTGAATATCTTAATGTATATTGTATTGCCGAAGATTCGGATCGTCAGTTACTGCGAGATATTGCAGTTACCAAATCTAATCCTTAGTGAATATGTGACCGAGATATGCGGGATATCGTGGCCACTTCCTTATTAACGGTTTTGTGGGACCAGAGGAGAGAGGCAAGGCTCTCTTAGGGGCGAGCACTCCCATGTCGAGCAGTGGAAGGTCGCGACCTAGTAGAGAATGGCGAGCAGTCTGGGAGCCTTTGGCGTCCCTATACACTTTGGGCTCGATTCTGGATTACTCGATGGTGGGCCAAGTTTGGCTTGTACTTGGGCCGATCCTGTTCGGATGTCATGGGTTTACCCCCTCTATAGTTATTGGGCCTTCGAGGCCTTTTTCTTAATGGGCTGTCACTATCGATACCTCCTCTATCTCGTTCCCGGTTCGCTTTAGTGTCATCTTCTTTAGGTAAGGTCTTAGACCGGATGGGGGGTTATGGTTCGGTTGGGGTGAGGTTGGTGGTGTGTCGGGTGGGTTTTCAACAAGGTATGTTTGGATGATATTGGTGGTTTCTGTCGGTTGGTTTGGGTCGGGGTATCGGGTAGATAGGTGATAAGTGGCTGGGTTTGTAGGATATGGATATCAAACTGCATCGGGTGTGGGTATGATCGGTTTGGTTCGGCTCTTGTCCATTTGGATCGGAGGGTTCGGCTTGGTAGGTATAATTGGGGTGTCTCAGTTATTTGTGGTTTTTGGTGGATGGTTATGACTTTGGTGTTATGTGGTTCTTCATGTATCTCGGTATTGCTTTGCTTAGCTTCGGTTTTGTTTGGCATGTGACCTCCTTCATCCCGGGCTGACTCCGTCTCCATTGGAACCGAGTGTGTGGGGGTCTTGGTACCTTCCTTTCCTTGGTCATGCGGTTCATCGGTGTTAGATTTGTTTTTGGTCGGATCCGCCTTCCTTCCCCTAACTTCGGCTATGATGTCAAACCTTGATCTCCTCCCACCCTTTTGTTGGTTTGATCCTTGTCCTACATCTCCTCCCACTTGTTGTATTGGTGCGGCTATCTTGGGTCGGACCCCTACAAACCCACGACCCGTACATGGGTATGGTTTGGTCGAGTTCCGCCATCCTCACCTCCTCCTTACATGTTTGGGTCGTGTGACCCAACATGTCACACCCATAACAGTAATCCGACAATCGCTCATATTTTGTCGATGACCATCTATTTGCCCCGTGCGAATTCCTCCACCAGAAACCCGCCGTTAGTGGTTTCTCCCCATTGACTTCAACTTTTATCCTTATGTAACTCCTACTTATTTTCCCAGTATGCTTTTCAATATCTAGGCATTTCCCTATCATGTTTCCTATTTTCCACGCATTAGCATCTCCAAATTTCTCCAAACCTAGATCAAAAAGTTTGCCTTTTGGAAATCGACCTCATTCAATTCCCCAATCGTATCCCACCTTTTAATGTTGAGGATGTGCATGTTAACTGGCCATGGTGATGTATCAAGGATCTGGTCTGCATCCTATTGGTTTTCGAACTCGAACAAGGTTATGTCGGTTCTACTTCCGATGTAGTTACTTTGCCATATCGTGCCCAAGCTGAACGGAGAACCCCGTTGATCATGTTCAGCTTGATCGGTTTTTGAGCTAGGATCTTGCCTACGTCCCATGTCTCATTCTGTACTTGTTGGTTCGAGTCGAGGTCGACCGGAGATCCGACGGGTCTGTTTTTTCGACAAGAACTAGAGGCGACCTGCATTGCTATCATCGTAGGTGACAGCTTCCCTGTAAGCACATATTAGAAACACAGGTAAGTAACTTATAGGGTAATATCGGTGGCAATTCGGACAGGGTTCGGGTGGTATGGCTCTGTCGGAGACTTGGGTTTGTGGTCCTCTTGTTTCCCTCCGTAGCCTGCAGTGGGCCTGGACTGTCTATGTGGCTCCCCCTCGCTGTGTTCGTTTTCTCAGTTCGGCTGGCTCTGTTGCAGTGTTTCTGTTGTGCTGGACTCGGCGAGACAGTCTGTGGTGGAGATGCCCCTTGTGCTCGCCTTCGCGGATGCTGAGCTTGGCAACTGGTGGCCGAGCTCTGGCCTCCTCCCCGCAAGCTCACGTCAGTGGAAATCCGTTTCAAATTCGAGTCAGTGACCAACTTGCTCTTTGTTGCGTGAGGAGCTGGTGTCTTCGGTTACTGCTGCATGAAGATGTCCAATCAAGAGATGCAACAGTTGGAATCAGGTAAACATTCTCATTCATTGTCTTCTTGCAATTAATGACAAACGGAGTCCACCAATTGGGAACAGAGTTTTCTACCACAGGAGGGGAATTTGGGGCTTTCCTTCATCGGGTAGAGAGGCGCGCGTGGACTTCACTTGCTGGACCTACAAAGAGTTTTTTTTAAAATAATGCTAACTAAACTTTTTGTATTGTATAAAAAGCTATCTCAATTGTGCTAATATTTTGCTATGATTTTAAAATAAACTCAATTTTTATATAAAAACACTTAAAATTCTTTTTAGTGTTATAGCATGTATTGTTATGAAAATTTCATTTATAAATTTAAGAATTCATTATTTAAAAATAATTGTTCCTTTATCATTATATTAAATTTTAGAGTGTTTTTAAAAGTATTTTCGATCAAGTTTAGCACAAAATTTGGCAGATTTTCTTTTTCTTTTTTAGAATACGAAAGTTCAACTAACAATTTACTCCTAAAAAAAATTAACTAGCAAATATTACAATCATATAAAATTACGTTAGGATGTTAGCACAATTGTGTAGAATTTAGTTTTTTTTTTCTGGTAAATAAGTAACAAAATAACTATTATCGTTTAAACATCACAATCTTGGACGACTCTATTTGTTGTTCATCAAACTCCATCAAACAAAAGAATTTTTAAAAAATCTAGGGGTGGGTTCAAAAGAACTTGGAAAGGATCTTTCGAACTGACTACCTCTTTCGCAATAACATCTGCTATTCCATTTGCTTCTCGAAATACATGTCGTATTTTGTACTTTTTGAAATCCAACAGCAGTTTCCTGCAATCAAGAATTAGAGACATAAGTGATCTATCAAATATTTTATCCTTAATTATAAGATTTACTGCTTAGTATTTAGTTAGGAACTTAGTATTTAACTCTATAATATTCACGCAACAATTAGATTTTCACAATTAATTTTGTCAAAATTCAAATCACTTCTTATTGAAAGACGATAAAAACGTCATCAAAGTGATCATAGGGGTTCATTATTACAATCAACTTCTAAAATGCTTCTAAGTTGGGGTGGGGGTTCTAAAACCAAAATATAAAAACACTCCCAATTTGGTCTGCTTCGCTATCCAATTTGCACTCTCATTTGTTGAATGCGGTATCACCTTCCACTTGACACGTCGAACTTGTTGTGCAAGAACTTTAATATTCTAACATAGGACTTCCAACCTCCAAGAGCTCATTCTCCCTTGAATTTTCTCTACGACCTTCAAGGAGTTCGTTTCTACTTCAATCTTCTGTCATCCTCTTTCGATTGCCAGCTTGACCCCTTTCAGAACCGCTTGAACTTCTAGGAACTCCATGTCTTACGGTTCATACCTGCCACGAGCTGCCCTTCACCGTCCTGTGCCACTACACCAATGCCTCCACGTTTTGTTTGGTTGCACCACGACGCGTAACAATTGAGTTGGATTACTCCCTCATCCGGTTTTATCCACTTTATCACCTATCTTTTTCGCGTTATCGTTCTCCTTTGGGGTTCGAACCTTGACAGTTCCGAATGTGCTCCTTTTATGGCGAGATATGTCTCCATCGGATTCAGTCTCTTCCCCTCAAAAGCAGTTTTGCATAAGATTTTCCATATATGCCAACAAGTCCAGATGCATAGACTTTGTCGTTCCTCTCTTATTTTTCCTGTTGCGCCCCTTTCTGTCATTCTTTCCTTGATCCAGGCATTGAGAGGCTCAGTTTGTCTCTGAGTTTGTTGTGTTCCCAAGACACCAAATCACAACACTTTTGTCCATCCACATCCACTGATCATATGTTATCTAGTTTCCTCTAACTCACAGATACGACACCCTTCCTCCATAGACATCCCCCTTTTCATGAGGTTCTTTTTAACTTCAACCGCATTTAAGAGTAAACGCCACATGAATTTTTTAACCTTTGGCAAAGTGTTTACCTTTCATATCATCCTATAGACTTCGTCATCTAATCTCATTTCTTGTGTCGTGGTTCCATTCTTTTCCTTTAACCGATGATAGGCCGACTTCACTGTGACTCACCCATCCTTAGTATATTTCCATATCATTCGGTTCGGATACAATTCAGTTCTTAGTAGCATGTTGAGAATGCAATGTGCATCAATGTCATTGAGGCTTCCTCGGATTACATCTTCAACCCATATGCGGTTTTGCCCAATCAACTCTTGGACCCTCGTGTCCGGTGGTTGTCCTCATTCACTCGGCTAATCAACTATGTATCTTGGCTTTGTGACTACCCATGGGTCTTCAAATATTTGCACGTACGTACCATCCCCGATCTGCCACATCCCCTCTTTGTATAGGATATCTCAACCGTGGATCAGGTTTGCCCATCCCGATGACACCCTTCCACCCCTCTTGGTCGAACAAAATTTAGTGTTGGGGAAGTACAACCCCTTGATGGTTTGGACCAATAGTGCTTCTGGTTCGTTGAGTATTCTTGCAGCCGTCTTAGTGAGCAATCCCTCATTGAAGGTTTCCAATTCACAGAAACCTAAAACCCTTATTGGTTTCGATCATGCTAGTACCTCCCATCTTCTCCAATAGATTTTCTTTCCTTCATTTGACACTCCCCACCAGAAATCCGCTATCATCGAATTAATTTCTGAGCACGTTTTAGGAAGCTTGAAGATATTCATAACCTCTTTACTTACTTGGTTTAGGGTTTTTGTCCTCCAACCCTGGATCTTGTCTTATATTTTGTTCTTATATAGCCCAGTGCTTCCTTCTTTGACTGACCCCATATTGATGGGAGTCCCAGATATCTCCCTGGGTCCGTTACACCCTGGATTTGTAGCTCCTCCTCAATGGCTTTGCAACTATCCTCATCAACCCCGTTATTAACAACCAACTCTGACTTTGCACTGTTTATACGTTGCACAGACACCTTGCAATATTTGGCAATGATCTCCTTCGATTCCCATGCATTCTCCACCGTTCCCTTTAGAAAAAAACAACGATTCATATGCAAAAAATAGGGGGTGCAACTCTGGGCATCCTCTTTTTAGAGTTAAGCCACACAATTTCTTTGTTCGAATGGCCTCCTCCACTTGTCTTGATAGCACATTCGTAAGGAAGATGAATAAATATGGTTGAAGAGGGTTGCCTTGTTGTAATCCTCTTATGGGCTAAATGGTTTCTGTCCTCTACCTATTGATCAGGACTTGGTATGACGTATGCGTGATACATTCTCGCATCCATCCAATCCACTTTTCACTGAATCCCCTCTTCTCAAGGCTGTTCAACAGAAACTCCCATTCCACCCGATCATACGCCTTTTGCATGTCTAACTTCATTCCACACTCGATCGTCCCGCTCCCCCTTCGAGTTTTCAAATGATGGAACAACTCGTGGACTATTAAGATGTTATCCAGAATTACACGGCCTTCCACAGACGCACTTTGATAGGAGTCGACAAGATCCGATAAATAAGGTTTTAGCCTATTTACCAAGACCTTGGAAACATTTTTATATATAAAATTGCATAAGCTGATGGGTCTAAAATCACTCGCTTTGGCTGGACTTGGTATTTTAGGAATAAGAGTTATATCTGTTGGATTTATAGTGGACGGAGAGACACCTGACATGAGAAAGGATTTGACTTTCGTGATTACATCTGGACTGACGGTGTGCCAACTCCTTTGTTAGAATAAATCCGGAAAATCATCTGGACTCGGTGCTCTCGGGCCTCCCAATTGATATGTTACAACCCTTATCTTCCCATCTGTCACCTCCCTTTCCAAGTCAGTGTTCATCTCCTTCTTGATTTGTCTCAGAATGAACCCCAATATCTGCATCTTATTCAGGTTCTCATCCCCAGCCTTGAAGACCGATATAAAATACCTACAAATCTCCTCATCTACACCTCTTGCCGATTCTATCCACTCTCCCCCGATTGTTTTGAATTCTAGTGATTAAGTTCCTCCCTTATGACGTCCTTGCACTCAGTGTTTTCCAGCCACATTTCTTCGAATCGGAATTGGTTTCTCCTGCTTTGCCATCCTTGATCTCGGTGCAAAATTATTGGTGTATGGTCGGATCTAATCGCAAGGTCATTTGTGCATTGGATATTAGGATTTAGAGCTGCCCATGCTGCATTAATTAAGACTCAGTCTATATGTTCAGATACCCTTTCCTCCCCCCTTTGGTTGTTTTACAACGTGAATCTTAATCCCTTAGCCCCCAGATCTTCTAGATGAATACTCTCAATCATTGCATAGAATTCATCCAGTTGTCGTTGGGATTTACGTTGACACCCTTCCTTTAAATAACGATGGCTTATATCATTGAAATATCCCATACATGCCTCCCTTCGCCCCCTTCCTATATCTCGAAGCGCATTCCAATTTTGTCTTCATTTCCGTGGATCCGCATCCGCATACACCCATGTGATTAAGCTTGGGTTAGGCTGGTTGCTCATTCTCACTTCACACTCAACGATATTATGGGTTGTTCATCCTACCGTTATGCTGACATCATCCTTCCACCAAAGAGTTAGTCCTCCTGATATACCCCTCGGGTTTAAATAGTGAGCGCCTTTCATTAAAACTTTCTCTCTAATCCTATCACATAAAGTATCCCCATTCTTTATTTCCAATAAGCATATTATCTCTGGATGATACCTCCTATTGATGTCTTTTAAATGGTGAATTGTTAGGGAAGACCCCAAACACTCACATTTCTAGTAGAGTATACTCATTGACCCCGTGTGGCTGTTTCGGGACAACCACCATAACCTGTTCCAGTGTTATGTGCTTAATCCTCATTAGTCTTCCTATTCTCCTTCTGCGCATTTATTTTTGTTCTCTCGGTCTTTGGTTTATGCACCTTCATATAGGGATTACCTCTCAGCCTGCCCGTTTTCACTAGTCGACTCTCCAACGTTTTTTCGGTTTCAACTAGATCCAGTAGAGGCAACAACAACCAACTTATACTTTTCGACATTGGCTTTATCGATCTCTAACTGCTGCTTGGCCAAATTCTCTTCTTCTTCCAGATGTTTCTGCAAGCAAGGAAAGATGGATATACAATTCTTAGCTACGCACTAAAGATGGTAAGAATCCAGACTTTTTTTTGCTAGAAAAATATACTTCTCAATAGTTGTCAAGTCAGATACTCGAGATTCAACAAGAGAATCAAAATCCATTGTCACATTGACAACTCTTTTTGGTTTCTACTAGAACTTAAACAAGCTCTGCATGACACTCAAATGCTAAGTTAAAGACTATTAACTTCTTCTTTTTTTTGTGAGGTTAGATCTTATATTAGAATTTTTCTTCTTTCCTTAATGGAAAAAAACTTACATGCACCAAAAATGCATCTTCATCAGCATGTTCTTTTACCATATTCTTAATTTCCTGAGCTACCTGAAATTCGGGATCTTTTGGATCCACCCAGCGCGAGTATTCAGAAGACCGTTCACACTTTAAAAGTTCAGCTCAGTGCGAGTATTCACGCGAACTCACATGTTAATTGACAGAATTTAACAGAGCCATCAGTCGACACCGGATTAATCAACCCATAAAATAAATTCAATCGACATAGAAAATGAATTCATCAAGCACTGGATCTGCTGTTAAGAAATTTACAAAATGAAGAAGGACACTGACGAGAACATTCAAGCAAGCAAACCTTCAAGCAACAAGTCATCTAAGCTTAGAGTAAGCAAACAGATCTTCAGCTTCTTTAGTATTGAAAAGGTTGAAATATCCTTGTTAATAAGCTAATTAAATAGAGGTAATATTATCATTTTATATGTTAGAATAGTCATTTAACGGAGAAATTTAATGATGAACAGTCAAAATGACCAATTAATCACATGTTGAAACTTATGTAGCCATTCTGTACAAGGTATACCCAATTAGTCACATGCACAAAGATGCGTAACCATTGAGTATATTTTCCCTAAAATTTATTATTTATTAGCTTTAGAGAATATAATTGATATTTTAGGGTTGTTTAAATTTAGAGTATATGATTTCTTCTTTACCTAACCCAAACACTTAAAGGTTAATAAATCCCTATAATATACATTACTAAACAAATAATAAATTGGTATATCTAAAATTAAAATATAAATACAATTAACCCATTCCCTAATTTATGAACTCTAAAAATATTAAAGTAAAAAATTACTCTGAAAATATCAAAGCAAACAATAATAAGGACGAATGTAATCAAATATCTAGTTTCATTATTTTGTGCAAATTTTACTAGGAATTTCTTGATGTTGTCACGGTAGAATTTTAATAGTCGTTGTTTCATAGATATGGTAGTGAAATTGTTAAGATATCTTAAGAGTTTATTGAATGTCCACACTAACAAGTTCACACTTATAAGACAACAAGTTGGTTAAGACTTACGTCCTAAGTCTAAGAGAATAATAGCGCACATGTTCAAATTTTGGGAATGTTGATAGTTGGTGTGAGATAGAATGAGAGCCCAAGTTCAAATATCGGGGATGTCAATACTTAAAAAATAAAGGCAAAGAAAGGTCGAGTGTGCATGACGGTATTAGAGTGTGTATGAAATGGAATGAGACAGTATGACAGACCAGGTTCAAAGAAACTCAGTTTCAAATCTCCTTGGGCATTTCGATAGCTGGTATGATAAGGTACGGTATGAGAGCCCATATTGTTAGGACGATGATGTGCAACTTATTTTTCTTTAATTGTATTGGATAATTTGATTATACTCTTTTCACTTACTACTAATCATATTTTTTTATATATGTATGTTGTCCTTAAAGAGTCAAATTACTTTTACATATTGATTTATCAATTATAGATTCAATTTTTTTTATAGTTACTATGAATATGTACATCTTAGTTTTTTTAAATTGTATTTTATAATTTGAGTATACTTTTTTCATTTACTACTAATCATGTTGTTTATATATCTATGTTGTCCTCTAAGAGTCCATTTTCACTAAGAAATATTGATAGAAAAAATTGAGTATATACATCATATAAAATTAAAATAAAATTAAAATGGAATTTGTTGAATCCACTTAAGTGAATTTCCCGAATGATTATACTAAACTCCGGCACATGCTACGCGCATGCATGTTGTCGCCGTTTGTCGTGCGTGAGGACTTAGGAGAACATGATCGACCCAGACTCCTAGGATAGTACAAGAATTAAACACTTGATTAAAAATATTATTTGAATTGTAAAACTAAAATTAAATTACCTAATATAACGAAGTAAAATTAACTTTGTTTTAGATATTTTCAAGAAATTGCTCGAACTCTAAAAGTAATCCCGGTCGCTCGAGCATTTTCTTAATATTTTTTAGAGATTTTAAATTTTATTTAAATAGCTTATGAAAAAAAAATATTAGCTTTATATTAATAATATTTAAATTAAATGTTTAATTTTCATACTATTCTTGTATTATGCTAGGAGTCGGAACAATCATGTCTTCGTTATACCTCATACGCGACCAATGACGACGACGTGCACGCGCGTAGGGCGTGTCATAGTCTAGTATAATCATTATGGAAATACACTTTAGTGGATTAAAAATCTTTCAGTTAAACTATTTTTTCATTTGTGTATGTATAAGACATATATATATATATATATTGATTAGAGTTTTTATATAAACTATTCAGTGAGTGTAACTAATCTCTAAAAGAACAATATAATTATATATAATGATACAAAATAACATTAATAGTAAATGAAAATATCAATTTAAATATCAATAAAACAGGATGAAGCAGTTCGCGGATAGGCATCGTTCAGAGCGTGAGTTTCAGGCAGGAGACTAGGTTTTCTTGAAACTCCATCCTTATCAAAAGTCGACGTTACGAGGATCACAACAACACAACCTCAGTCCAAGGTTTTATGGGTCATTTTTAGTATTGGAGAAAATCGGCTCCGTAGCACATCATCTGGACTTACCCCGTGATGCGCTCGTCCATTCGGTTTTCCATGTTTCATTACTCAAGGCTGCTCGTGGTATTACATCTATGATCACTCCATTACCATCGGCAGTTTCTGACCCAAGGATGTTGTTTTCTCCGGAGGTCATCCTTGAGCGCAAGTTGGTCAAGAGGGGACGACGAGCAGCAGTAAAAGTTTTAGTACAATGGCAAGGTCGTGAGAAGGATGCTACATGGGAAATTTGAGAAGATTTGCGTATTCGTTTTCCAGATTTTGATCCTTGAGGACAAGTACGTTTTTGGGAAGGGGAGTATTGTCATGTAGGATTACTTGTTAGACTAGAATTAGAACTATAGGGTGTAATTTGTATTTTTAGATAGTTAAGTCGGTTAATTGTAACGATCATCTTCTGCTATAAATACTTTAAAAGGATAGCATGGGTTCATTAATAAAGTATGATTGAAGTTTCAAGTATCCCTTTCCCTCCTGTTAGTTCTCTATATTGTGTTATTCCCTTTGTTGCTGACAAATGTTGACATTACATATTTATTTTCTTAATAACTAGGAGAAAGCTCTCGAACAACTAAAGTTAACTGAAACTAAAACAATTGTTGTTGGCCAGAAGATGGATTTAGTTTTCTATACCTTGCAGCTCAATTTCTTTGACATGGATATCGATCTCATTTCAAAGAGCATCGACAAGAAGTGAGTAGGATAACCATTTTTTGTCAATTTATTAAGACGACATGGTTTTTTCTAACAAATGTTCGTCATTATGTTTGGCAAGGTGTTTGAAAAGGGTGGTGAGTGGGAGAGGAAAAAATGCTTGAAGGTTTATGAAGGGTTGTTTTGCATGGCCACTCGAGACTTCAAGAAAGCCACATATTTCTTCCTTGTTTCTATTTCAACCTTCACAACGTGCAACTAGCTAATAATAATTACAACCTGTTTTCTAGGTGGTGGATGCTCCTGACATATTGGAATTTTTTCAAAAACTGTTTAGTTTAAAAAAAATATTTGAAAAAGTGTATATCGAAAATTTTTTTTTAGAAAAGTATGCATACGCGCGACGCGCCTATTGAATAGGCGCATCCCAGGGGTGCGCCTACTGCCTAAATTTTTTTTTTTTTCGCAAAAACACCGGTCTATCAGAAACCACGTTGATTTTAAGTCTGCTTATGGTTTTCCTCCTAAATAGAAATTGAGAGATAGTCTCACGCGTATTCATAGGTCCAAACTACAAATTTTCCAACTTGTTCTGAACAACAATGAAACAAAGTTGTTTATTCACGAGATTCTGAATCTTCCGAATATCTTCTGTCGTACGGTGAGGACAGAAGAAAACTGATCCCCTTCCAATGGTTAGGAAGGGTCTTGGATCAAGAGGACAGAAGATCAATTTGTTAACAAAAGGGTCTTGGATCAAGAGGACAGAAAATCAATTTGTTAACAAACCACCGAGATGATTGTTTCACGCGTTGCTTTATCCCAGTATTCACAAGTCCAAATTCCTCTACGCGCACCAAATTCCTTCATGTATGCTTTTTTTCCTACTATATGCTTACTTTTTGAAAAACATCTAATTTTGAGCCTGTTTATACGGTTTTCCTCCTACATAGAAATTGAGAGATAGTCTCTCCAATTAAGAAGAAAGTAAGTTCTCAGAAGTTAAATACTTTAGGTTCCTGCCCTAGATTTTCCAACTTGTTCTGAACAACATCCGCGATGTCAAACATTGAAACAAAGTTGTTCATTCACAAGTTTCTGAATGACACTTTTCTTCAAATACACTAGCTAGTTTGACATTTTCAGGAATTACTGCGGCAAAATAACTCTTTTGGGGTTACTTTAGATAAATTTCAAACAGTAACTATGTCCGTTAGGCGCGACCCCGGGGTGCGCGTATACATAGTTTGCCCTCCAACTTGTTTTGAACAAAATCCGCGAGGTAAAACACTGAAACAAAGTTGTTTATGCACAAGTTTCTAAATGAGACTTTTCTTCAAATACACTAGCCAGTTTGACATTTTCAGGAGGAAAACCATTTCTTCTTAGAACTTCCTTTCTTCTTTACTGGAGAAAGTATCTCTCAATTTCTATTTAGGAGGAAAACCATAAGCAGGCTTGAACTCAGATAAAAAGCTATAGTCATTGGAGAAGCTTTACAAGATATTCGGAAGATTGCAGCTGCAGGACCTTTCTAGCATGCCTGCAATTACCTTCGTGACAGTTCAAAGTAACCCCAAAGAGCTCTTTTGCAATTACCTTCGTGACAGTTCAATGTGACGGAATTTAACCTCATTCACAACCAAAAAGGAAGTACCAATCAAGAAAAATGGAATTTGTTAGATGGGGATCGAGTAATCTCATCGAGTTTCTCAAATCGGTTGGTGTAGAGACGCATGATTAGATCTCTCAGCAAGATGTTGGAGCAATTATAGCGCGGTATATCAATGACAACAAACTGAATCACCCTACGAAAAAGAGAGTAGTTTGTGATGAAAGACTTCAATTTCTATTTAGGAGGAAAACCATAAGCAGACTTAAAATCAACGAGTACACTATGCAGAAAATCAAGAGACTTCAGATGCCGAAGAAAAAGGCAGTGGAAACCCCAAAGAGCTCTTTTGCAGGAGTAATTCCTGAAAATGTCAAACTAGCTAGTGTATCTGAAGAAAAGTCTAATTCAGAAACTTGTGAATAAACAACTTTGTTTCATTGTTGTTCAGAACAAGTTGGAAAATTTGGAGGAAACCCTGTGAATACTGAGATAAAGCAACGCGTGAGCATCTGAAGAAAAGTCTCATTCAGAAACTTGTGAATAAACAACTTTGTTTCATTGTTGTTCAGAACAAGTTGGAAAATTTGTAGTTTGGACCTATGAATACGCGTGAGACTATCTCTCAATTTCTATTTAGGAGGAAAACCATAAGCAGACTTAAAATCAACGTGGTTTCTGATAGACCGGTGTTTTTGCGAAAAAAAAAAAATTTACGCAGTAGGCGCACCCCTGGCGTGCGCCTATTGCAGTAGGCGCATCCCTAGGACGCGCCTACTGAATAGGCGCATCCCTAGGACGCGCCTACTGAATAGGCGCGTCCTAGGGATGCGCCTACTCAATAGGCGCGTCGCGCGTATGCATACTTTTCTAAAAAAAAAATTTCGATATACACTTTTTCAAATATTTTTTGAAAAGTGAATAGTTTTTGAAAAAATTCGACATATTGACGGTGCTCAGTAAAATACATTATTTATCGGTTTTCATGAACTTTTTGTTTGAGTGTCAATACAAGTCATTCTTCTCCGCTTTTGGTAAGTGGGAATTTTCCTAAATTTCATACATGTTGAATTCCATGTCCATGACTGAGATTGCCTCTGAATTTGTTTTTAGTTGGACAGACGGAGCAGATAAAGTTGGACCTTACTTACAACCTCACTTCCGGCACTACATGAGAGAGGTGAGAGCCGTGATGTATTCCCGATTCCTGGAGTCATACAAGAGTGTAACAATTGAAGCAATGGCAAAGGCTTTCAGTGTGACAGTAGATTTCATTGACTTGTAAGTGCACCAATGCTTCCTTACATTTTCCTGTTGAATGAAGAATGTTACTGATTTGTATTAAGTAGTACATTAAATTATGTTGGTTCCACTTAGATGACGCAGGGAGCTCTCCGCTGGAAAATTTCACTGCAAGAGTGATAATGTTGCAGGTGTTCTACAAAAGGTGATGGGCAGGGCTCTGGATGGTTAGAGTATGGTACCAATATGCCAAATATAATAACCATACCATAACTTTAAACTACATGTCATAACTATAACCATTACAGATACAATTTTCAATTACATAATTATTTAAATAATTGTGTTTTTTTTTTGTAAATAAAATAATCGTGGTTTTACCCGTATACCCATATTTATTCCACACATGTAATATAATAAAAGACCAAAAATGTTATTTAAAAAAAAACATAAATCTATATTGCCAACAATAAAAATATATAAAACTAACATCATGATTATTTATTACATGTATGTTGAGTAACTTCCATTATTTAGTATATATTAGTTTATTAATAATAAATAATTCTTATATTTACATAATAACCATGGTTATAATCATGGGTATAACTCAAATACCATAACTATACCACACCATAATGGTACGCTTAACCATATTAAACAGTAACAAATTTAACCATGGTTATGGATTTTTCACTGCACCATTGTCGACCCTAGTGATGAGATGTTAGGAGGAGTATAAACATCTTTCTCTTTTGCATCTGTTCAAAATTAGTTGTTGTACATGCCGTACACGTGACACTTAACAGGTAAATTTAACGGAAGGTGCAATTACATACAAAATGAAACATAAGGGTGTACTTATTTGCGACAAAAAATATAAGAGTGCATTTACATTAAAACGCAAACATCTGAGTGCAATTTCAGACTTTTCCCTATGTATTAACCAGTTACACATGTATGCAACATTACAATTTTTTTTATCACACAAATATATTTATCTATCACTATCCCTCCATCCTTTCTCAAGCACCATTTTTTTATATCTCGATAACAAATGAAATTATATTTTGACTTTATCGGACGCTAATATAATAGTGAATCTAAAGACTTAGATCATTTATAAAGACTTAGATCATCTACAACTAAGACAATTTAGATTGAATTAATTTGTTAAATATGCATTATCTATTATTTGAAGCAATAAATAATTAATATGTACAATTTAATCAAGTTTGAAATTTAAATTAGAGTGAAAGAATAAATCTCATTTTTTATTTATTCATTGTTTTATTCATATAATATAATATAATTATTATATATGTTATATTATATAAATTTACAATCTTACATAATAATAATGATAATTGTATATTATGTTCTCAAGTCGTCATATTATTTTGATAATTGTGACTTTTAATATCAATACAGTTATATAGATTTTTTTTCTTCAAAACATTCTCTCTTCTTTTCAAGAAGTTATAGATTTTTTGCATTTCATCTATAAATTTAAATAATTCAAACATAATTAAAATCGATTGAAATTGACGTATATTTATATGTTGAATATACATAAACTATTGCGTGAAGCAATAAATACAAAAAAAAAAAGAATCAACTTTGAAAAATTAAAATCAAATTAAAATAAACTTTGATAATTATCTATTATCTATTATTTTTAAATAATGAGATTATTAAAATGTTTTACAAAACTTATAATTTTTTAGTATTATTAATATTAATGCATAGATGATTTCAACACTTTGATAAAATTATTTTAATAAAATAGTAAATAACTTGTTAGTTATTTTATAACTTTTGCCAAATGTTTTTAATATGTTATTACTCCAAACTAATATAATCCAAAATTTAGGTATTACATGTCGAGCAAAAAGTAAGACAACTATTGTACTACAAAATTAAAATAACCCCAATGATGTGTTGGAATAATATTTTACAGATTACTGAAATATAAAAAACTATATTCTAAGAAAAATATCGCTCTTCTACGGCTTCGTAAATATGTCAGCAACTTGTTCTTCGTTTTGCAATATTCTAGCACAATCTCGCCATCCTTCAACAAATCTTTGATGAAGTGATAATTAATGTCGATGTGCTTGCTCTTTCAATGAAAGACATGATTGTTTGACAAAGCAATTACTGATTGATTATCACACTTGATGCTCGTTGGATGCTCATGCTCGTGGTGTAACTCTACAAGCATTTGACGCAACCAAACTGCTTGAGTGGCGCAATACGCCGCTACAATATATTCTACTTTTGCAGTGGACAAAACCACTATTTGCTTCTTTTTTGAAGACCAATAGAAAACTCCTTATCCCAAATGAAAGGCATAACCAAAAGTATTCTTTCTTTCCTCATTATTGCCTGCCCAATCACTATCTACATATCCCAACAGCTAAAAATCTTTTGATGTTGAATAGAATATACCATCATCAATTGTACCTCTGATGTATCTCAAAATTCTCTTTGTCGCTTGTTAATGCGACTGTCATGGAGGCTCCAGAATCTACTGATCATCCCAACCTTATACACAATATATGGTCAAGTAGAAGTCAAATACCTTAAGCAACCTATTAGTCTCTTATAGTCGATCGTATTCACTTCAGAACCAGTTCATTCTTTTGTTAAACTCGATCTTTTATCCATAGGAGTACGAATCAAGTTGCAATTAACCATCTTGAATTTATCGAAAATATCTTTCGCATACTTCTTCTCGGAGATGAAGATACCTTCATCTTTTGAGTAACTTCAAGACCCCAAAAAATATCACATATGCTCCATATTGGTCATCTCGAATTCTTGGACCATGGCCTCCCTGGAACATTGTACCATCTCACGATTGTTACCAGTAAAAATGAGATCATCAACATATAAAACACAATGAGTATTTCCCCATGTTCATTAACTTTCACATGCAACGTATGCTCAGAAGGACATTTAGCGAATTCGTGACATTTTAAGTACTTGTCAATCCTGGTGTACCACGCCCTTGGTGCTTGCTTAATCCCATACAAAGATTTCTTCAGCTTGTAGACCATCTCTTCATGTCCCTGTCTAACATAACCTTCTGGTTGGTCCACATATACCTCTTCCTTAAGTACACCATTTAGAAATGCGGACTTGACATCCATTTGGTGTATTCTCCAACTTCTCTGTGTAGCAAGATAAATAATCATTTGAACAGTGTCTAAGCAGGCAACTAGTGCAAACACGTCAAAGTAGTTAATCCCTGGCTTTTGCTTGTAGCCTTGGACCACCAAACGAGCCTTCAACCTGCCGATATCTTCATTAGGTTTATACTTGGTCTTGTAAACCCACTTTATACCAATTTGGTTCTTACCTTTTGGAAGAGTCGTCAACTCCCACATGTCATTCTTCTCAATTACACGAATATCCTCATCCATAGCTTGAACCCACATTTCATCTTGCGAGGTTTCAACATATGTTTGTGGATCACAATCAATAAATAATGCAAAATTTATAATTTCCTCATCGGATGCATTTGTGTCCTTGGATAAAACATAGTATTGTAATCAAGTTGGTAAGATTTGTTGTCGCTGAAAATATACTTTTAGAAATGGTTGTTCAAATAATGGACTTTCACGTGATAGATCTGCAGAGTTTGGAATAACTTCTTTCTCCTATACTAGGAAGAACTCAAATGACCCCTTTTCCTCAACGCTCCAATTTCATTCATCTTGTTCATCAAAGGTGACATATTGGCTAACAATCACTTTCTCTGTCACCGGATCAAACAATGGTAACCCTTAGTCGTATCATTGTAACCAATGAAGATATACTTTTGACTTTTATCGTCAATATTCTTTCTAAGTTCTTTAGGCACATGTGCATACACTATACCAATGTATACCCGTAGATGTGAAACGGAAAGAATGTGACTTGTCCATACCTCATAAGGAATCTTCATATAAAGCCCTTTCGTTGGACATCAGTTTAGTACATGAAATGCACACGAAACTGCTTCGACATGTTCTTTGTTAGTAACACGCAACATACCATATCCATAATGGTTCAATTCTTTCTCTCCGCAGCACCATTCTGTTGAGGCGTGTACCTCGCTATCGACTGGTGTTTAATTCCCCATTTTTTAAAAGAATCCATCACTCGCAAGATACTCAACACCTTGGTTTGTCCACAGAGTCTTTACTCTGTGCCCACTTTGTGTCTCTACATAGGCTTTAAACTCCTTACAAACATCAATTGTCTTTGACTTGTGCTTCAAGAAGTAAAACCATGTTTTTTCGGCCGAAATAGTCAATGAAAGTCAAGAAATACTTATACCCTCTATTTGAAGGTACCTCTAGTAACCACAAATGTCATAGTGAATTAGATCCAGTGTCTTTGTCGACCTCCGTGATTGTCTTGATGGAAATGATTCCATACACTTCTTTCTGATAACACATGTCTCATACACATTCTTCAGAGAAGAAATGAGGGGTAAGTTGGACACCATCTTCTTTTGAGTTAATAACTCTAGGCTATTAAAATTTACATGACCAAAGCGCTTGTGCCACAACCACGAAGAGTTTTCAATGGAGGAACTTAAATAAGAAGTGACATACTTGATATGCAAAGGAAAAAAAATGATTAGGTGACATCTTCACCTTCGCAATCAATCGATGACAATTATCTTTAAAGGTACATATAGTTTAGATAGTTGTCCCATACTTAGAAGGTTTGGTAGAGCCCTGGAAAATAATACACGTCCGCAATACGTTATTTGGGCCCATCTCTTGCGTTGATGAGAATGTGCCATTTTCCAGTGACAGGAATTCTCGTATTGTTCCTGAACTTAACCTCTGATCTAATAGACTCATCCAATGACAAGAATAGATCTTTCTAACAACACATATGATTACAACAACTAGTGTCTAGAAACTAAACATTATTTTTATCTTCCACCGCAACATCACATGTCAGTAACAAAGTTTTCTCCATCACGTCATCATTTTCAACAGTCATTGCATTTTTTGCATAACGGGTCTTACCTTCACCCTTTCAGCTCCTGCATAGCGACTTGAAATGGCTAAATTTCTTGCACGGGAAATATTGAATCTGGGACATGTCTATTTTTTTTTAGACTTATGATCTTTACGACCTAGAATCTTGGAATTTCGTCCCTTCGAATAAGAGTAAATGGATTACTGCTCTTTATCATCTCACAATGTCAACTCCCTTTACAAAGCTTCCTCGACGATTTTTCCCAATTTCTCCTTGAGTCGTTGCTCGTGCAGTTGGAGAGAACGCATCAACCCATTCACTGTCATAGTAGATAAATCTTTCGATTCATTGATTGTCGTAACAATATACTTAAACTTAAAGGTAAGTGAGCGAAGAACCTTCTCAACATTTTTTTTGATCGGTTATTGCCTCACCATTGCTCTCCATTTGCATAACAAGATTCAATGTCCTCTAAAAATAATCTAATATTGACTATGAGCTTTCCATTTGACAAAGCTTGAACTGTTTTCCCAAAACCTGAAGACGAACCTTTTGAACTCTCTCGACAACTTTGTATATCTTTACAAGAGATTCTCACACCTCTTTTGCGGTCTTTGCGGTCGCCACCTTCTTAAACACGTAGAATGGTGTACATATATACGGTGTTATGACAACAAATCAGTTAAAAATTTCAACAATGTTTTGAAAAAAGCTCGGTCATTACCGTAACGACATTGGTAGATCTTATATTTAAAAGACAAAACACATATTTTGTCGACCGTAGGGCTCGAGATGAA
Source organism: Chamaenerion angustifolium (assembly GCA_946814005.1). Classification (NCBI taxonomy): domain Eukaryota; kingdom Viridiplantae; phylum Streptophyta; class Magnoliopsida; order Myrtales; family Onagraceae; genus Chamaenerion; species Chamaenerion angustifolium. The sequence goes on from OX328272.1 coordinate 24,269,487, forward strand.
AAAGAGGTAGCGATGGGAAACAACTTTCTTACAAAAGTGAGATAATTATTGGCAACTACTAACACTACTGAAAATCCTGTCTTTACCGACGAAATAATTTCTTCGGTAAAAGGTATAAATATCTTCGCCAAAAATTAATTTCGTCGGTAAAATGATATTTTCGTCGGTAAAGGTATCGTCGGTGAATGCCCCGTTGGTTATTTATTTGGTCGACAAAAAGTAGTATGTTTCCCGACGAAAATGCCATTGGTAAATTCATGAATTTTATTAACCCAACTTGTTGACTTTTTGTGATTTCGTCAGTAAATGACACTATTTTTCGACGACTTTTTTTGTCAGTAATAAGTTTTACCAATGAAATAAACCATCGCCGGTAATGATTTTCCCCGACAAAATGTTTTTTCGTCCCGAATTACTTTTACTGACGACGATTTATTTTGTTAGCAAATACCTTTGCTTGGCAAATACAAATATTACCACACATTTTTCCCGACGAAATTCCATTTCGTAGCATATGTACAAATAATATATTTGTAATAAAATACGATAATATGATAATTGAGCAAACTACAAAACCATATATAATGTATACATTCTTCAATAAACATAGAATCCACAACATAACGTTACCAAATATATACAACTAAGTCTAGACAACCATTGCAATAAATCTCCCACAATTTAGCAGTTACTTGCAATAGCCATATCAGATAACCAGTTGAGTAACTGAAGTAGCCTATGAGATTCTTTACTTCCCATCAATATTGCAGTTGTGGAAAGGATGCATGAAATTTGATGGAGACGGAACATGAACCCAAATAAATCATAATGACTAATGCTTCACAAAAGGTAAAAGGATTCAAGTACTCACAAACAGAAGGCGAAGCAACAATCTGCATCAACAAGCAAGAAAATTCAATCATGCCATCAAATAGAGAGAGTGGAGATAGAAAATTACATCATAGAGGAATACAAGGAGGTTCCTGCATAACTTACATCGAGTATCAATCTTAATTGTGTGCATCAAATCAGTGCGTCAAAGATTCTGGTAGGTCTGGAGGAACTGCATATAGTCGAGGTACCTCTGAGATGCCATGGCTACATAGACAGCTACGACCACCACTCTTTGGACTCTTATCGACTCACACAAAATCGAGATGTCAATCGTAGATAAATAGAAATGGCTACCGAGAAGACCTGAAATCACCTCTTTTCCAACCTGCATAATTGAACTTTAATTTACAAGGTCTCCACTGTGAATCACAACTTAACAACTGCGGAACTTTGATTTCGAAGTTACTAGAGCAACAATATACGAAAACATGCTGCATCTAAATCTACATAGACAGCAGAATCAATGAAAAAAGCACGGAAGTAGTTAACTGAACAAAAAAGAGATATAACCAATCTGTGCAAAAAAAAAAACTCACCAGCTGCGTTCGAACATCAACCTGAACTGCTCTATAGAAAACAATCCATGAGCATCGACCTCATTGAACCTAGGGTTTTCGAGGGCTCAATTGGAAGATCCAATTAACGAGCGATTTAATGTACCCAACAGCCTACCGACTGAAATCACCTTGGAGGATGCTTTAGAGTACCTTGGTTGACTCTCCTCGAGCGAAGTGAGCTGGTCTCTCGACACCACCGAGCTGACATTTAAAAAGTCGGATGTCATGGCCGAGAGGAGATGAAGAGGAGATGGTCAAACCTTATGGTGGAGTACACAATGTCATGGTTAAGATCGTCACTTGCGTAGAGGAGACGAAGAGGAGAGCAGCAAACGAAGAGGAGAACAACTCTGTTTTTTGTGACTGTGTGACTGCTGCGTGCATTTATTAGGGTTTTGGTATTTCATAGATTAGTCTTTTCAGTTTGAATTTATATAATTAAATACGATATTAAGACACAATTCAGTTGTAGTCTATTTGGTTAATATGTCAGTTGTAGTCTATTTGGTTAAACCTGCCACAAATGTCATGTGACTGCGGTGAATGAATGTTGTTTGGATGATCATGTAAACACGTCATGAGAGTGATCCGATGCACAAATATGAATGTCAAACGATACGTTGATCCACATTTTGGTGTTGATTACTACATGCAAACATACCTTCTCAAATTCCACACTCTGCCAAAAGCATATGGTGCCCAGAGTGGATCAAACCAACAGTAATGTGTGATCCGCAAATGTTAATTTCTTCACGTGGGCGTAGAAAAGTAACAATTCACAATGAGATGAAGTCTATTAGTACACTGCGATAAAAAATAAATGTAGTGAATTTGCTTAAACAAGTCACAACAAATTATTTTGTAAATAGTAATGTACCTACTATAGTTATTTTGTACCATTGTGTTATTGTTTGTTAAATTATAGTTGTAGTTTATTTAGTTATGGACCTAATTTTTTTAGGATGTTTTAAACTTATATATCTCAATAAGGGTGTTTTAGGTCCATATATATAAGTTTCAAAACATCCTAAAAATATTAGGTCCATAATTAAATAAATTACAACTACAACTCATATATGCATTTCTGGGTTCGATTCGAAGTCAGATCTGCATTCCTGTGCTGGTTTCGAACTCATATTCAGTCACATATGTTTGACAAATGTGATTAAATAGTCACAAAAATGATGATTTTGCCCTTCCTTTTTATCTTTTGTTCTTCGTGTCTGAAATCTGATTTGTGCAAATTTGAGTTCGAATTCAACGAACGCAGATCTGACTTCAAATCGAACCCAGAAATGCATATATGAGTTCGTTTTAAACTTAGAAATGCAAATCTGAGTTCAAACTGACTAAAATCTGCAACTCTTGATTTTTTTTTTTATGGTTTAGGGTCACATTTTGTAAGTAACTTATGAAAATCCGCGGTCTTCCACAATAGTCGTACACTCGTACTAAGAGCGGTGTTAGGCCGTGGGGCCGCCATTGAAGCGAAAGTAACAACCGTGACTGAGCCATTTCCGCCTTGTTGGCCAAAAAAAAAAACAATTTCCGCCACACCAATTAACTTCGGATCGTATGGCTGTATCGAGACTCACTATTATAGCAAGTACAGAAGAAGTAAGACGTTTCCTTCCCATCCATTTCCTCCGATCAAATCATCCTCGACAAGCTTTTACCATCTCAGTCTCGTCTCCTCCACCTCTCTTCAGGAAGCCTTCTCATATCAGACCACTCGCCACTGCTTCGACTTCATCGGAAATGGTGAAAGCTATTCGGGTGCATGAGCTGGGTGGACCCCAGGTAAGCTCTTCCCACTCCTTTCTTTACGTCGATCTAATCAATTTCAGGGCACAATCTGTACGGTGTCTTAATTCTTGATTTGTGCATGTGGCCATCATCCTTGTTGGTTGTTAGCTCCGGTCGAGGTTCACTAGACGTTAAAGATGTGTAGCATGTTTTGAGTAATGAAGCCATGTAGCGATTGAATTTCCTTTATCTGTCTATCATGCAGGAGATGATTGAATTGATCGATCCGATAAATTTTTAAGGACGAATGGATATTTTTCTGCCATACCCAGAAATCAGAACAGTTCCCTTATCTATGTGTGTCTGTTGTAAACTATTGAAAATGCTGATTCTTTGCTCTAACAGAAAACAGAACTGCTGTTCTTCTCTGTTTTGTATATATCATCGTATTGAAAACAAACGTTTATAACCTGTTTAAACACAGAAAACACCGAAACTACTAAACTGACTCCATTAGCTGAAACTGATGCCACTACTCCACTATCTCTAACTGACTCCTAAAACTTAGAAACACAGTAACAACCTTTATCAACTGAATCTCAGGTCCATTGAAAACGTCTCAAAGTGGCCTAACCTAGAAGCTTGTTTGATCAAGCTTTTCGACCCAAACACAGAATACTAACAGCTCCCAACTAACATAACTACCTTCTACTAATGGTAAGTTTCTAACATATGTCTGGTTAATTCTCTGCTTATAATGCTGCAAATGAGTGAAATACATCGAATCTAGTTCTTTGGCCAAAGAAAATCTGCCATACCTCTCTGTTTTACTTTTACTTTAAACTTTTAAAGGAAAAAATCTTATTGATCAAGAGGGTCTTGCTTTCCCATTTACAATTCAACTAATAAGCTGCAGTCTGCGCCATACATTTCTCGTTCTTACATATATAGGTATAGAATGTTATGATAAAGGTCCCCTGAGGAGTTACTGTCTCCTTTATGCTGGTTGTTTAATCAAGTGAAGTATCTTATATATAAAGGTCTTGAAATGGGAAGACGTGGAAATAGGCGAGCCTCAAGATGGTGAAATACGTGTGAGGAACAAAGCTGTTGGACTGAACTTCATTGATGTGTATTTTCGTAAAGGCGTGTATAAGGCACCCACCATGCCCTTCACTCCAGGTTTGTTTGGTTTAATCTATCCAAAATTGTTCTTCTTCATACATATATAGGTCTAGGAAAAGCAATAACTTTCACTTTTTACTATTTCCTTGACAACCATACACTAGCTTCCTATATTGGTACTCCATTTTGAAGAAGCATTTCTGGAGATTAAATGATCGGTTTTGAATCTAGTCTAATGTGTTGAAATTCAAGCATTTGCAATGCATATAGAAACTTGATTAGTTGAAAAACTTTAACAATTGTTGCAGGTATGGAAGCTGTTGGTGAGGTGGTAGCCGTTGGACCTGGATTAACTGGCAGAAAAGTTGGAGATCTTGTAGCTTATGCAGGCAACCCAATGGGCGCATATGCTGAAGAACAGATACTTCCTGCAAGTAAAGTGGTCCCTGTTCCACCTTCTATTGATCCAGTTATAGCAGCATCTGTTATTCTCAAGGGTATGACAGTGCAATTTCTGGTACGGCGCTGTTTTAAGGTATGCCTTTTGCTCATCATATAATGCTTTTGAACCTTCAAGATCAAGATGAGTATATGCTAGAACTAGAATACTGGAACAAGGTGAATTATTCAATAAGCACAGAATTCTAACAATTAAGAATGTTGGTAAGCGGCCTTATATGCATGGTCCTTTTGGTACTGAAAATCTGCTGTTTGTCATGCAAGTGAATGAGTCAAATTGGCAACTTTATGCAATCTTTAACATGTAGGTGGAGTCTAGAAAAAGAAAAAAAAACTGTGTGTGGGGTTGGAGTGCGTGTGCAGTTATACCAACTGTGAAGCGACTAAAGTATATCAGTGTGTTTATGAAAAAACTGAACGGTTCCTCTGTTTCAAAGAATAATGTAGTCAACTCTATAGGTCTGTTTAAAAGTCAAAATGGCATTCATTTTTAATGTACTGAGAAGTCAAACCTTTTCTGCTATGACAGGTTGAGAAGGGACACATAGTCCTTGTTCATGCAGCTGCTGGAGGAGTTGGATCTCTATTGTGTCAATGGGCTAGTGCCCTTGGTGCCACTGTTATCGGCACTGTCTCGACCAGAGAGAAGGCAGCTCAGGCTAAGGAGGATGGATGTCATCATACTATCTTGTACAAGGAAGAGGACTTTGTTTCCCGTGTCAATGAGATCACATCGAGCCATGGAGTTGATGTTGTATATGATTCTGTTGGAAAAGACACCTTTCAGGTAATTAAGCAATCAAAACATTGGATGGTTAATGTTTATAGTCCAAAATTTACATTTTCCATCGATGCTATTTCTGTTCTCGAACCACTGGTTCACATCAGTTCATCGGAATTGAGTAATTAGAGATGAGCTTTATCTGTTGTTCCACAGTAGCATGCTTCTCCGAAACTTAACATTTGGGCATAACTATTTGCTTCATTCATCAATCATAATGAATTCGGTTTGCCAAAGCCTGAAATTACTTGTCCCGTAATAGTTTAGCTTGTAAGCATTGCTTAGGTCAAAAACGACTTATTGAATGAGGTTATTTATCCCATTTTGTGAGACAAATTAATTTTTTATACACCTTCACTTATCCACAATTTATTATTATTATTATTTCAGGGATCTTTGGCATGCTTAAAGATCAGAGGTTTCATGGTGAATTTTGGTCAGTCATCGGGCTCACCAGACCCTATTCCAATGTCAGCTCTTGCTCCAAAATCCTTGTTTCTGACGAGACCTTCCCTCATGCAATACATCTTAACTCGAGACGAGCTTCTAGAATCTGCTGGTGAAGTATTTGCCAACCTCGCCTTGGGTATCCTTCGAGTTCGTGTCAATCACACCTACCCTCTCTCTGAGGCTGCCCGAGCTCACACTGACCTTGAGGACCGAAAAACTACTGGTTCTGTTGTTCTCATACCGTGACCGTAGTAGCAAAAAATGATTGGTTTCTCTTTGTTTGCGGCAAAACATGAGTGGAGACTTTCATATATTGTATGTTAATGTGGTGTCGAAATGGTGGAATGCTTGAAGGTTATGTATTGAACCTTTACTGATTTTTATTTTAATGTAATAAATATGCACTTGTGTAGGTTGTTGTTGGAGGTCCAATCGAGACATAGCCATTGAATATTCTTGTACTTTACGAATTAAAACATTTCTCCAACAACAAAATATCTTTTTTTTTTTTTTTTGATAATTATGGATTAAAAAAACCGTTATAGATGACAACTAATCACCCAAGTTCAATTACATAACCAAAACTAGCTAACTTTAACAATTCGCGAAACCGAAGAGCCAACTTCGTCTTTTCGGAGAGCATTAAGAGTTGCCTTCGGAGGTAAGCTATGAATTTCAAACACTTGTCGCTGGTTGAGCGCCATCCCCGCCATGATATCCGCTACCGCATTCGCTTCCCGAAAAATATGTCTGAACTTCATTCTTTCGAACTGCATCAGTAGCTTCCTGCAATCCGCAATGATCGGCCTTAGTTTTTGATTTGACATATTTTCATCAGAGATTACCTTATGGGCTGTGAGGGCGTCCGTCTCAAGGTGAATGAATTTTAATCTGAGTGTCTTTGCCAAAAGCAGTCCGTCTCGGATGGCCCAACATTCCGCAGTGAGACTGTTTGAGCAACCAAAATTCCTTGAGAAACCTGCAACCCAGTGACCCCTGTAGTCTCGGATTACCCCGCCGGCTCCTGCAAATCCTTGACTTCCCTTAGCAACTCCATCTGTGTTAATTTTAAACCAATCCTTGTTTGGAGGAACCCAACTAATATCAATGGAAATGAACTCATTAGTACTGTCAGTCTCAAGATAAACATTTTTGTGTAATTTTGCCTGAGATAAAGAAACATTATAAACAGAAGAGAAAGCAGGCTTATCATTAAAAATAAGAGAGTTTCTATTTTTCCAAATGTTCCAAAGAGCATAAGGAAAAAAGTACTTCCACTCAACTCCCTGAATATTGACTCCCGATTCCTGACAACCCTTCTTGATCCACTCATTCAAAGGGTAGTCGAAAGATTGCCCCAGATTCAGCGGCCCAGTGACAGAACTCCACATCTCTTTAGCATGCTTACACCCACGCAAAATGTGATCAATGTCCTCCACCCCAGAAAAACAAATTTGGCACAGCGGGCTCAAATTACATCCTCTATGGTTCAATAGTTTGCAGGTGGCTAGTCTATCTTTAAGGCATAACCAGATAAAGTACTGAATTTTTGGGATAGTCTGAATCTTCCAAACCCAATCCCATTGATTAATTACCTGACTGATTGTGTTATGACCTGCTAAAAGAGAATAGGCAGATGCTGTAGTGTAGTTCCCAGAGTGTGTGACATTCCATATTTGAGTGTCCGAAGAGACATTGGTCTTGTCCCCTGGAGTACCTCAAAACATGTCCAACATTTTTTTGGGGAAGTCAAAGGAGGTACTTTCAAGATTCCACTCATCGTTTTGGAAGACATCTCCTACCATCAATCTGTCTTCTTCAAAGTTCAGTGGACCATAAATTGCAGCGCGCAGCGGTTGATTGCCCACCCAATTATCGTGCCAGAATCTAATGTCCCTACCATTCGCCACCACCCACCCTGATCCTAATTTAAGGGTGTTCATACCTTCATTGATTGCTTTCCAATTACAAGGCGTTTTATTCCAAGAAGTGAGGGAATTTCCATCCCGCTTAAACGTTATGTTTCTAATTACCACAGCCCAAGGAGTCGATTCCTTCTTCAATCTCCATGCCAAACTACCCAAGAGGGCTTTATTGCGATACACCGCCGACTGCAGACCAAGTCCCCCTAGATTTTTCGGCTTCGTTATTTCCTCCCAATTGATCAAGTGGATTTTCCTTTTCTGGTCCGAGGATCCCCAAATAAAGTTTCTATTAATCCTGTCCAGTTCTTTACACACTGAAATAGGAAACATAGTACATTGCATATAGTAGGAGGGGATTGTGGACAAGACCGATTTGACCAACGTAACTCTACCTGCCATAGATAACAGCTTTGCCCTCCATCCCGAAAGTTTATTTCTAACTTTATCCAGAACAAAGTTAAAAGAACTAACTTTCGAGTTTGACAACTCCAGCGAAAAGCCAAGGTAAGAACCAAAGTTTTCAACTGTAGAAGGAACATTATTGGAGAAAACCATGATCGACTTCCCCTGATTTACCTTTTGTCCTGAGATCGCGCAAAACTCTTCTAACACCGATTTAATACAGTGACAATTTTCAGGTGTCGCTTCTCCCATAAGAATGAGATCATCAGCAAAGAAAAGATGGGATAAAGTCAAGCTACCTCTTCCCACTTTTATACCTTTCCATTGTCCTTGCATAACTTTTTCATCGATAAGGAACGCCAGATATTCCATGCAAAGAATAAAGATGTACGGAGACAGAGGATCCCCTTGTCTAATGCCTCTGGACAGGTAGAATTTGTCAAGTTTCCCCCCATTAAACAAGATTTCAATTGAAGTCGTGGAGATACAATTCATAATCAACTTGATGACATTATCAGGGAATTTGAAGAAGACAAGCGTTCTTCTGATGAAGTCCCACTCGATTCTATCATATGCTTTTTCAAGGTCTATTTTAATGATCATACATCCAGTTTTGCCCTTTTTATGCTTAGAAAAATGCAGCGCTTCTCTAAGCAGAATGACATTGTCTGAACCCCTTCTACCAGGGACAAAACTAGTTTGAAACGGAGAGATGATATTGTTCAGAGCTGGCCTAATTCTATTCACCAGAATTTTTGAAACGACCTTGTAAATAGAGTTGCAGAGACTAATAGGTCTGAATTGGGAGACCGAATTTGGCTGACTACATTTTGGAATTAAACATATAAATGTCTCATTCCAACTTGTAGGGACAGACCCCCTTTTAAACACCTCACTGATAGCATCAGTCAGAGAGCTACCCGTACAGTTCCACAACTTTTGGAAGAAAGCCGGATGGAGGCCATCTGGCCCCGGAGCTTTAAACGGTGTAAGGTCCCAAGTGGCTTTCCTAATTTCATCCAAGGTGATAAAGCTGTTAAGGCGGCGGATTTGATTATCAGATAAAGCAGTTCTCCAAGAATTGGGCTGATCAATCACCAAAAGTGAGGAAACCTTTGAAGTTGTGAAGAGATTTGAAAAGAAATTTTGAAATTCCTTCTGAATGAGCATCTCATCAAAAATCCAATTACCAAAAGAGTCTTTAATTGCCAAGATCTTATTTCTTCTTCTTTTGACAAGAGTAGAGATGTGATAGAATTTGGTGTTTCTATCCCCGTCTCTGATCCACTTTGTGCGTGACTTTGCAGCCCAAAGCTTTTCTTCCTGGTCAAGAATGTCAGACAGCTCTGACTGAAGATTCTTTTCCAGATTGACAATAAAATCATTAGGGGAGTTAACAATACACTTTTGGGCTCCAGAGATCCTCCGAAGAATTTTCTCTTTCCTCTGAAAAACATTACCAAAAATTTATTTATTCCAAGCTCTAGATCTATCAGGGAAATGGATAATGGAAGGAGTGATCCTATTACTAAACTCATTCCAAGTATTCTTAACCAAAAGATCAAAACTTGGGTGATCAAGCCACATAGGTTCCATCCTAAATGGTCTAATAACCCTGTTGCCACCATCTCCACCAATTACATAGAACTACTAATATCTAAACTCATGTTAGATACCTCACCTTGTCCCTTACCTCCCTGAGTTTGAACATTCTTACTCCCTTGCGCCGTAGATGCCTTTGCTGTGTATATTGACTCTTTCTCCACCGTATTCAATTGGGTTCGTGGCTTCCCATTTTTCTTGTGTCCCTGGGTTTTAACAGGAACATCTTTACGGCTTCCAACCTTCCCTGTGTCCCTGGCGTTAGAAAAACTCACATAAGTAGTTAAATTGTTTTTCTCATTATGATCATAATCAGGATTAATAAAAGAAAATTCTGAGGTGTTATCGGTTGAGCTTAGCTCTTCCTTGATAGTTTTGAGCTTTATAGGCCAATTCCCCGCATCAGCCATATGGTCCAGCCCGGCACCTTGATTCAGCTCGTCAGCCCGTGGCAGCTCACCATTCTGGGCCAACTGCAAAGGAGCTGCCATTAGCTCAGCATTTAGGCTTGGCCCTTCAAACCGGCCCAGCCCAGATTCTTCTATCCCATCCCTTCGACCCGTATCTGGCATGGAATTGGACAGCCCATCTTCGGCCCACTGTTCTTCTCTACCATCTGTTTGCACTCTCCTTTCCATGCACGACAGCATAACCTCACGCGGTCCCTCCCTTCCACCAACTTCAACAGCTTTGTCTTCCACCAATTCCTTCGAACCCGCATGGAAACCAGGTGGTCCACTTGTCTTGCCAACAAGACATCCACTCCTTAATTCCATGCCCAACAAGCTTTCCCTCTCCCCGATTCCCGCATGGCCAACCTTGACAGCCCTCTTCCTTACGTGGCCGACATCCCCGACTCCAACGTTGCCAAGCTCTCCACTCCAGACGTGGCCGACAGCATCTGTTCCTGCAAGGCCGGCTGCAGCTCCCGTCCCTAGTTTCCCGTTGGTTGTCTGTTCGACAAGGTGGCCGACATCAGTCGGTTTGTTCGAAGCTTTGTTCCCACGCGGCTTTGTTCTAAGCTGTCCAACGATTTCTTCCCTCGCCCTGTTTCTTCATCCTTCATTACCGTTGCATCTCCACTCCCAACTACCCCCAAGGTCGACAGCTTTCTACCATTTCCATTGTCCTCGTTGTGGTCGACCGCAGCAGCTCCTATAGCCTTCCCTTCGGTCTGGGCTCCCACAGGTGCGCCCCCTTCCTTATTCGTTATCCCGACATGACCGTTGCTTCTACACTCGGTGTTAGTCTCGACCCCACCCTCTTCCCGCTCCGATTCGGCTGAGGTGTCCATCCTGGTGGTTCGCCCAGTTTCCTTACCGGTTTGAGGTTTTCCGGTGCCTGGTGTTGTTATGATTCCAGTGTGATAATCGGTTTTCTTATGGATGCCCGTACGGTTGTGAGGTAAAAGGATTTCCAATTGCTTTTGTGGTAATGGGTCGATTAACGATTTTGCGTGACTCTCCCTCCATATTCTAGTTGATTCTGATGGTTTCTTCCGGCGAGTAACCAACATCCAAGGTCCCCTATCTTCAGTCGGTCTATCGGTGGTAGATTCAGTCGGATTAGCACTGACCTTAATATTGTTCGTATTTTGGTCTTGATCATCCGAAGTTTGATTTGCAGATTCCATATGACATTGCTCCTTCCTATGGCCCGCCATACCACACACAAAACAAATAGCTTGAATCCCTTCATAAGAGATTTTTTGAGCATAGCCATCAATTTCGATTGAAGGAGGAAGTGGTTTGCTCAAATCCATTTGGATACAGAGTCGAGCAAACTTCCCTCTTTCGGCGTTTATGGTATAACTATCAATTCTCAACAAGGGCCCTATAGTGTTTCCAATTCCATGTAGCACTATAGGGTCAAAGAATTCCATTGGTAAATTTGGCAATATGATCCAAACAGCAACTTTTGATATATTGGTTCTTTCTGGATTGAATTTGGGTTCCCAAATTCGTATGGATAAAAATTGGCCATTAATGAACCAAGGTCCATCTCTAAAAACCTTGTCCATGTCTCCCATGCATGTGAATTTGATTAGGTAAAAACCATCCCCGAGTAAAATACATGACATTTCCCCTTCCGGTTTCCAGAGAGTTCGAATTCTCTGCACCATGTGGTGATAAGGTACGCTTCTTCCTATGATTTTTATGATGATAGATTGTTCATACCTTTTTTGTATCCTTGCTTTCTCATCTGTGGATATGGTGAATGATAGTTTACCCGCTGGTTCCACTTCATCATGGTCTTTTGAGGTGGAAGCTTCAGACAGCTTGATACATTCTTGGTAGAACGCGTTTTTGTACGCCCCTGGAACAATACCAGTGATTTTCTCCTTGTAGGAGATGGAATTTGTTGCGGCCTTCGGAATAACCTCTTCCATATCTTGCACAATTTGTATTTGATCTTCCTTGAGCTTAGTGTTGCTATTCAAAAGTTCTGCAGTCTCTACTGCAGTAAGGGAGTGTGTGTAGTTTGAGAGCATTTGTCAAGTGTATCGACTTATGTGTTTTATGTATTAATCTACAAAATATCTTCTTCAATAATGGGAGAATGGGATAAAATCTTCATTCATTTTAATTAAAACATTCTTCGTTCAACAAATAAAGTTATTGAAAAATGGGTCTAAGTCGTCATTTAAGTAGGATCTGAATATTAGAAGAACCCAAAACGTAATCCTTTGTAATCATTACATTGAGGAGATTATAGAAGCGCGGACACACACACATACCCCCACCCTATTTATACCGAACTGAGCACCGACATCACTTTACTACTGCTTAAAACGTTTTTTACTAGTTGCTTCGTCTTCGTCATCACTGTTTTTGAACGGATTTGGAGGGGTTGCAATTGTGTCACTAGCCATATTTTCATTGTCTTCACCAAAACCCGGTTCTTCTATGAAATGGTTGACTCGCTTCCTCCTTCCTGTTGGTCGGTCTCCTGCATCTTCATCCTGGGCAGGCACATCTGCGTGTTGTGCTGCTGTTTTAAAACCAGCAGCACCACCCTCAAAGCCAGCTGTACCATCCTGGGCAGGAACATCTCCAACCTGTTTCTTTACATACAACCGAGAGTAGGAGGCCTGGTTTTCATCCACTAAGTCTTCCCAATCGCTCTCCTCGGTTGAAACCATGTCTGAAGGTGCCCACGCTGCATCCGAAGATGAATCAGACGGACTTTCAACCATCTTTTCCTTACCCTTACCCTTACTGATTGTGTCTTCCATCTTCCTTTTGACGTCATATCTCTGTTTTCCAATCCCTTCTTCCTTCTTTTTAGAACACCCAAACGCAACTTCTCCATAAATGACAACTTATACCAAATCAGAGCATCAAACGGAGGCATGACAAACAGTTTAACAACAGGATTCGTTAAATGATTAGCAAACATCGCAACTACATGGGCGTCATTGCGGATCACTACAAGACCGTTTTCTGGATTACCATTTGGTGGGAGATACCATATGGTCCCTTCATGATTAAGTTCACAATATCACATGAGCAACGATTCCAAACAATCATAATCTAGACCATACGCAGTCATCTTCATGTTTTCGAGTTGTCCTTCAAACTCTTGAACATTATCACGTTCCACCCACTTACCCTTATAACCTACTTGAAGGCTATAAACGATATCCACATCGGGCACCATCCCTAGTTCAAAGCAACAACAACACAACATTACAGATGAAACAAGAATCAACAAGCAATTAAACAACAAATATTACGACTTGATTGCATAAATTACGACAAATGCATCAACCGCAATAGATGCTTCAACAAATTGCGATAATTACAACAAGCATCGGTCGAAACAACAAATGCTTCAACCGCAACAACAAACATTACTACAACACACTGTTGGATCGTAAACTTCTGATTGTTGATTTGGCAGTGAATTGAATGCGAGGTGACGGTTCAAAAAATGCTCTCGCCTTAGCTCCAGTAAACCTGCAGGTAGGGGATCGCAACAGAAGGGGTGTGTCTGGGTCCCTCTCCGATGCTTAAATGAGTATATGTGTGTGTATAACTCAAAAACGTAATGAATGTATGTAAAGCAAATGTATTTATAGAGTAGGAGAGACTAAACCGTGTAAGGTAACCGTATATATTTGTGAATATTGTGTTGTTGAAGATTTGGATAGTAGATATTGCAGTTACGACAAGATATTGCAGTTACCATATCCAATCCTTAGTGAATATGTACCCAAGATAAGCGGGATATCGTGGCCACTTCCTTATTAACGGCTGGTGGGACCAGAGGAGAGAGGCAAGGTCCTCTTCGGGGTGAGCACTCCCATGGCGAGCAGTAGGAGGTCGCGGTTTTATGAAGAATGGCGACCAGCTATGGAGCCTTTGGCGTCCATATCAACCTGGGCTTGATCTTGGGCCACTCTATGGTGGGCCAGATTGACTTTGTTGTAGATCGGTCCAGTTCGAATAACTTGGGTTTACCCCCTCCATGGTTATTGGGCCTTCGAGGCCTTTTTCTTATTGGGCTGTCACTATCAATCCCTAACATTTGCCCCCGAACCTTGATTGAAGTTTCTTCAGTCGAGCTTGATTCCTTGGTAGGGTTTGAGGTAGTGACACTTTAGATTTGGTTTTCCTTGTCTCTTTCTGTGGTTCATGAATTTATGGACACTTCATGCTTGTTTGGCAATCGGTCGTTCCATTGTCCAGGGCTGAAGGAATATTCAACGTTTTATTCCTTCTTGGAGATCACTCCAGGCAGTCTAGATTCTTGAGGATTTACCTTTTGCTATTAGGCGATCATTACCTTTGAAAATGATTTTCCCAAAAAGGGCCTATTTAGTGCGCTAACGATCACTCTATCTGTTTAATGGTCTTTAGCATTTAATAACTGCACGGTCATCCAGAAGTCGAACGGTCATTTGAAGCACGCCTGTCATTTAATATTCCGTAACTCAAGGGTAGACTGACAGCTTTCTGCACTGGCCGACCGTTTGTCTCCCCGAGGTGTCTCTTAGAATTCCGACATTGCTTCGATTTTTTCCAAAAAGGTGCAATTATTCTCTGCGTCGTTTCGATTCTGTCTGTGGCGGTTACTCCTCTTTTGTCTATATAAGGGACAGCAGTACCCTTATTTTGTTTGTTACGTTTTCATTCCTTCAGATTCTAGAGCATTCTCTGTTTTCTGATATCATTTTCTGCAACCTTCTCCTTTCTTCTTGTCAATCTTCCAACCTCACATCCTAGCAAAATCCATGGCCACCCGCAGCCAAACCGGCAAGACCAAAATGACGTCCAACAGGCCTTCATCTTCGGCCCCTAAGGTGCCGAAGAACGCCAACGCTCCCCTGTCCATTAGGGACGATTCTATGCCAGCCTCGGCTAAGAGGCAATCCGACCTTGGAAGGTCCGCAAACACGCCTGTGGTGGTGGATGGGCTGGAAGTCCATACGCCCATCTTCTCTCCAAAAGGTAAATATTCTGTTTTATTGTTTTGTTCTGAGAGTATCTCCTGTTTTTCTTGTTTTCATATTTGCTCTTGCCATATCTGAATTGCTTAAGTAGATGCCAAGCCCAACGAACTGAAGCCTGCCTATTTTAAGACGGTGGTCTCAATCGGTGGTTTTGGTGAAGTGGATGTCCCCAGGTACCCAGGCCTGGGTTTGCATTACCCTCGCGGCGTAGATGTTTACATTTACGAGGCCCAGATCGATGTTGGGTTGCGTTTTCCTCTCTGCGAGGATTTGCAGGCGCTGTGCCGGTATTACGGGATACATCCCACTCAGCTCGTACCCAACACCATTAGGATATGGGTCGGATTCAAGTTCCTGTGTATACGTCAAGAATGGACGTATTCACTGGCCTTGTTCTGATGCTTTTTTCGATTGAAGTGGCCTTGTTTGGTGAAGTGGATGTCCCCAGGTACCCAGGCCTGGGTTTGCATTACCCTCGCGGCGTAGATGTTTACATTTACGAGGCCCAGATCGATGTTGGGTTGCGTTTTCCTCTCTGCGAGGATTTGCAGGCGCTGTGCCGGTATTACGGGATACATCCCACTCAGCTCGTACCCAACACCATTAGGATATGGGTCGGATTCAAGTTCCTGTGTATACGTCAAGAATGGACGTATTCACTGGCCTTGTTCTGATGCTTTTTTCGATTGACTGTTGGAACGAACCACCTCCACCACTTCCTGTCTCGATGGCCCAAGTTCGCGGAATGGAGAGGCCAGTCGTGGAGTTGGAATGTTCATGTCCGGCTGGTCGATGATTTCCGGGCCACCAACTCCAACTATAAGAAGTTTTACTTCTTTTACAAGGGGGCGTGTCCTAGAAGTTGTCTACGCCAGATAAGGATTTCCCTCCTGCCTTCGACGAGCTGTTAGGGAGCGACTGGAATGCCATAGATGACCTGCGCCGGTTGCATCGGTCATTCAGTTTTCACCCCATCCACTCGGTGGCGGAGACCACTGAAAATAGGCTCGAGATGGCGGGCATTCATCAGGCCACGCCACTTTTTGATGATTGGGTAATTCTTCTAATCTTTTTTCTGTTTATTGGTTGTAGGCAACCGGGGCCGAAAACTCATAGGTCTCTTTGATGACCAGGGAAAGGCGGGGCTGTCCGCGGACCAGGCGTCGCTGGATCCTCCTCCTCCTCCTCCTTCTAGGCGTTCCTCTAAGAGGAAGCCCGGGGAGGAACTTCCCCTAGCCACTGTTGGCCCTCGCCAACCAGGTACATTGCCTTCCTATTCGCTGATCTTTGTTTCCACGCCTTAGATTTTTGGGTTTTGATATATCTGTCTATTTTTTGCAGAGAATTCCACCGCTAACGTGGCCCGGGACCCTCCTCCTCCCCCTGCCAAGAAGGTCAGGGGTTTAGGCGAGGATCGCACGGCTCTTCCTAAGAGTCTCCTCCTCCTAAGGGCTCCATTGCCCCCAGGAGAAGGCTCTGGCCTTTGCGGCCGTTACTCCTCCTGAGCCCTCAACCTCCATTCCTCCCAAGGAATATGGGGCTCAGAAGAAGGGACCTGATACCCCCGGTACCTCGAAGACTCCTCCTGAGGAGTACTGCTCCTTGGTGAGCATGTTCCAGCCGCCCAAGGCTGCCAATTCCCGGGGCGTTTGGTTCCCCAACGGAGACTTCTCGAAGACGGGGGTCTCCGACAAGAAGATTCTCCAGGGCAACCCGGATCTATGCATGTGACTCATGGAGGGGATAATCCCTCCCAATGATCGTTACGTGGTTCCCTCGGAGATGCACCTGATCGAGAAGAAGATGAGGACACATTTTGAACGAGTCGCCCTGGTAAAACTTCAACTCTTCGTTATGCTTTCGTATTACTTGCACTTTTTCATAGACTAACAACCCTTTTACCCCTTTGTTTCCTTTGTTGCCAGCTTGTTTGAGAAGAGGTGGCGATCGGTCGAATCGTCAGGGAGCTCGTCGATAAGCACACTGACATGTTTGTCGAGCTGGAGCAGTATCGGAGTCTGGGTTCTCCCCTGGGCAGCTGGAGGCCATGAATCAGCTGTCGAATCGGCAGTTCTTCTGGTGGAAGGTACTCGTGAGGAGTACTTCAGGAAGGAGGAGAAGCTCCTTGCTGATGTGAAGAAAAGGGAGGCTGATGCAGCGGTCGCCCTTCAAGAGTCTGAAGCCCTTCATCGGTGCTTAGATGAAGGTGAGGCTGTTAGGGCTCGCTTGGAGGTTGAGCTCAAGGAGTCTGTTAGGATTAATAGAACATGAAGACATGAAGCCGATGAATAAGAAAAACATCTGACTCCATTATTGAGAAACTTGTTTTTGTACATAGAGAACTGGATATATATAGTATACAGATAACTATCTATATATATTTATTCTATCTATAAAGATACTCATACTATCTATCTAACTATATATATAATAAACTAAATCTAACAGGATAAACTAACTAATATATTTAAACTAAAGATAAAGACTAATCTAGACTACATAATACTCTACCATTCACCCATGTTCTTTGTTTTTCTTGAAATTTGCTGAATTCGTCCCCAAATTTCTAATGCTTCTTCGCTTGTGTCGGATCCCAAATCCAATCTCGATCAAATCCCCAATCGAATTGAGGTTAAACATTTGCATCATTGGTGAGATACTACACATTCGAATACAAGTTTTTCAAGCTAAAATCCAGATAAAAAACAAAAAAAAAAAGAAGAAAAAAAAACCCGGTCATGCCATCGCGGTGCCATCTCGGTCATCTCGTCGTGGTCATGCCGTAGTAGCTAACAAACTAATCTAAAATCTGAATTCCAGAATTCCAATCTTCTATTGAATCCATTATAAATCATCAAAAAACTTGGTTGTACAAACTCAATTTGATCACACATCTTCACGATACCAAATCGGGAATGCAGCACAATTAATTCAGCATTGTTGAACAGACATTGTATCAGCAAATCACAGATCAGCAGCAGGAATGATTCGTTCCTTGGAAAGAAGGCTCTGATACCATGTTAGATTTAACAGAACATGAAGACGTGAAGTAGATGAATAAGAAAAACATATGACTCCATTATTGAGAAACTTCTATTTAGTACATAGAGAACTATATGTATATAGTATAGAGATAACTATCTATATATATTTATTCTATCTATAAAGATACTCATACTATCTATCTAACTATATATATAATAAACTAAATCTAACAGGATAAACTAACTAATATATTTAAACTAAAGATAAAGACTAATCTAGACTACATAATACTCTAACATTCACCCATGTTCTTTGTTTTTCTTGAAATTTGCTGAATTCGTCCCCAAATTTCTAATGCTTCTTCGCTTGTGTCGGATCCCAAATCCAATCTCGATCAAATCCCCAATCGAATTGAGGTTAAACATTTGCATCATTGGTGAGATACTACACATTCGAATACAAGTTTTTCAAGCTAAAATCCAGATAAAAAACAAAAAAAAAAAGAAGAAAAAAAAACCCGGTCATGCCATCGCGGTGCCATCTCGGTCATCTCGTCGTGGTCATGCCGTAGTAGCTAACAAACTAATCTAAAATCTGAATTCCAGAATTCCAATCTTCTATTGAATCCATTATAAATCATCAAAAAACTTGGTTGTACAAACTCAATTTGATCACACATCTTCACGATACCAAATCGGGAATGCAGCACAATTAATTCAGCATTGTTGAACAGACATTGTATCAGCAAATCACAGATCAGCAGCAGGAATGATTCGTTCCTTGGAAAGAAGGCTCTGATACCATGTTAGATTTAACAGAACATGAAGACGTGAAGTAGATGAATAAGAAAAACATATGACTCCATTATTGAGAAACTTCTATTTAGTACATAGAGAACTATATGTATATAGTATAGAGATAACTATCTATATATATTTATTCTATCTATAAAGATACTCATACTATCTATCTAACTATATATATAATAAACTAAATCTAACAGGATAAACTAACTAATATATTTAAACTAAAGATAAAGACTAATCTAGACTACATAATACTCTAACATTCACCCATGTTCTTTGTTTTTCTTGAAATTTGCTGAATTCGTCCCCAAATTTCTAATGCTTCTTCGCTTGTGTCGGATCCCAAATCCAATCTCGATCAAATCCCCAATCGAATTGAGCTTGCACATTTGCATCATTGGTGAGATACTACACATTCGAATACATGTTTTTCAAGCTAAAAGCCAGATGAAAAACGAAAAAAAAAGAAGAAAAAAAAACTGGTCATGCCATCGCGGTGCCATCTCGGTTATCTCGTCGTGGTCATGCCGTAGTAGCTACCAAACTAATCTAAAATCTGAATTCCAGAATTCCAATCTTCTATTGAATCCATTATAAATCATCAAAAAACTTGGTTGTACAAACTCAATTTGATCACACATCTTCACGATACCAAATCGGGAATGCAGCACAATTAATTCAGCATTGATGAACAGACATTGTATCAGCAAATCACAGATCAGCAGCAGGAATGATTCGGTCCTTGGAAAGAAGGCTCTGATACCATGTTAGATTTAACAGAACATGAAGACGTGAAGTAGATGAATAAGAAAAACATATGACTCCATTATTGAGAAACTTCTATTTAGTACATAGAGAACTATATATATATAGTATAGAGATAACTATCTATATATATTTATTCTATCTATAAAGATACTCATACTATCTATCTAACTATATATATAATAAACTAAATCTAACAGGATAAACTAACTAATATATTTAAACTAAAGATAAAGACTAATCTAGACTACATAATACTCTAACATTCACCCATGTTCTTTGTTTTTCTTGAAATTTGCTGAATTCGTCCCCAAATTTCTAATGCTTCTTCGCTTGTGTCGGATCCCAAATCCAATCTCGATCAAATCCCCAATCGAATTGAGCTTGCACATTTGCATCATTGGTGAGATACTACACATTCGAATACATGTTTTTCAAGCTAAAAGCCAGATGAAAAACGAAAAAAAAAAGAAGAAAAAAAACCCGGTCATGCCATCGCGGTGCCATCTCGGTCATCTCGTCGTGGTCATGCCGTAGTAGCTAACAAACTAATCTAAAATCTGAATTCCAGAATTCCAATCTTCTATTGAATCCATTATAAATCATCAAAAAACTTGGTTGTACAAACTCAATTTGATCACACATCTTCACGATACCAAATCGGGAATGCAGCACAATTAATTCAGCATTGTTGAACAGACATTGTATCAGCAAATCACAGATCAGCAGCAGGAATGATTCGGTCCTTGGAAAGAAGGCTCTGATACCATGTTAGATTTAACAGAACATGAAGACGTGAAGTAGATGAATAAGAAAAACATATGACTCCATTATTGAGAAACTTCTATTTAGTACATAGAGAACTATATATATATAGTATAGAGATAACTATCTATATATATTTATTCTATCTATAAAGATACTCATACTATCTATCTAACTATATATATAATAAACTAAATCTAACAGGATAAACTAACTAATATATTTAAACTAAATATAAAGACTAATCTTGACTACATAATACTCTAACATTCACCCATGTTCTTTGTTTTTCTTGAAATTTGCTGAATTCGTCCCCAAATTTCTAATGCTTCTTCGCTTGTGTCGGATCCCAAATCCAATCTCGATCAAATCCCCAATCGAATTGAGCTTGCACATTTGCATCATTGGTGAGATACTACACATTCGAATACATGTTTTTCAAGCTAAAAGCCAGATGAAAAACGAAAAAAAAAAGAAGAAAAAAAACCCGGTCATGCCATCGCGGTGCCATCTCGGTCATCTCGTCGTGGTCATGCCGTAGTAGCTAACAAACTAATCTAAAATCTGAATTCCAGAATTCCAATCTTCTATTGAATCCATTATAAATCATCAAAAAACTTGGTTGTAGAAACTCAATTTGATCACACATCTTCACGATACCAAATCGGGAATGCAGCACAATTAATTCAGCATTGTTGAACAGACATTGTATCAGCAAATCACAGATCAGCAGCAGGAATGATTCGGTCCTTGGAAAGAAGGCTCTGATACCATGTTAGATTTAACAGAACATGAAGACGTGAAATAGATGAATAAGAAAAACATATGACTCCATTATTGAGAAACTTCTATTTAGTACATAGAGAACTATATATATATAGTATAGAGATAACTATCTATATATATTTATTCTATCTATAAAGATACTCATACTATCTATCTAACTATATATATAATAAACTAAATCTAACAAGATAAACTAACTAATATATTTAAACTAAAGATAAAGACTAATCTAGACTACATAATACTCTAACATTCACCCATGTTCTTTGTTTTTCTTGAAATTTGCTGAATTCGTCCCCAAATTTCTAATGCTTCTTCGCTTGTGTCGGATCCCAAATCCAATCTCGATCAAATCCCCAATCGAATTGAGCTTGCACATTTGCATCATTGGTGAGATACTACACATTCGAATACATGTTTTTCAAGCTAAAAGCCAGATGAAAAACGAAAAAAAAAAGAAGAGAAAAAACCCGGTCATGCCATCGCGGTGCCATCTCGGTCATCTCGTCGTGGTCATGCCGTAGTAGCTAACAAACTAATCTAAAATCTGAATTCCAGAATTCCAATCTTCTATTGAATCCATTATAAATCATCAAAAAACTTGGTTGTACAAACTCAATTTGATCACACATCTTCACGATACCAAATCGGGAATGCAGCACAATTAATTCAGCATTGTTGAACAGACATTGTATCAGCAAATCACAGATCAGCAGCAGGAATGATTCGGTCCTTGGAAAGAAGGCTCTGATACCATGTTAGATTTAACAGAACATGAAGACGTGAAGTAGATGAATAAGAAAAACATATGACTCCATTATTGAGAAACTTCTATTTAGTACATAGAGAACTATATATATATAGTATAGAGATAACTATCTATATATATTTATTCTATCTATAAAGATACTCATACTATCTATCTAACTATATATATAATAAACTAAATCTAACAGGATAAACTAACTAATATATTTAAACTAAATATAAAGACTAATCTTGACTACATAATACTCTAACATTCACCCATGTTCTTTGTTTTTCTTGAAATTTGCTGAATTCGTCCCCAAATTTCTAATGCTTCTTCGCTTGTGTCGGATCCCAAATCCAATCTCGATCAAATCCCCAATCGAATTGAGCTTGCACATTTGCATCATTGGTGAGATACTACACATTCGAATACATGTTTTTCAAGCTAAAAGCCAGATGAAAAACGAAAAAAAAAAGAAGAAAAAAAACCCGGTCATGCCATCGCGGTGCCATCTCGGTCATCTCGTCGTGGTCATGCCGTAGTAGCTAACAAACTAATCTAAAATCTGAATTCCAGAATTCCAATCTTCTATTGAATCCATTATAAATCATCAAAAAACTTGGTTGTACAAACTCAATTTGATCA
The DNA here is from genome assembly GCA_946814005.1 of Chamaenerion angustifolium. Taxonomy (NCBI): domain Eukaryota; kingdom Viridiplantae; phylum Streptophyta; class Magnoliopsida; order Myrtales; family Onagraceae; genus Chamaenerion; species Chamaenerion angustifolium. The sequence continues at coordinate 24,292,386 of OX328272.1, forward strand.
CACATCTTCACGATACCAAATCGGGAATGCAGCACAATTAATTCAGCATTGTTGAACAGACATTGTATCAGCAAATCACAGATCAGCAGCAGGAATGATTCGGTCCTTGGAAAGAAGGCTCTGATACCATGTTAGATTTAACAGAACATGAAGACGTGAAATAGATGAATAAGAAAAACATATGACTCCATTATTGAGAAACTTCTATTTAGTACATAGAGAACTATATATATATAGTATAGAGATAACTATCTATATATATTTATTCTATCTATAAAGATACTCATACTATCTATCTAACTATATATATAATAAACTAAATCTAACAGGATAAACTAACTAATATATTTAAACTAAAGATAAAGACTAATCTAGACTACATAATACTCTAACATTCACCCATGTTCTTTGTTTTTCTTGAAATTTGCTGAATTCGTCCCCAAATTTCTAATGCTTCTTCGCTTGTGTCGGATCCCAAATCCAATCTCGATCAAATCCCCAATCGAATTGAGCTTGCACATTTGCATCATTGGTGAGATACTACACATTCGAATACATGTTTTTCAAGCTAAAAGCCAGATGAAAAACGAAAAAAAAAGAAGAGAAAAAACCCGGTCATGCCATCGCGGTGCCATCTCGGTCATCTCGTCGTGGTCATGCCGTAGTAGCTAACAAACTTATCTAAAATATGAATTCCAGAATTCCAATCTTCTATTGAATCCAGTATAAATCATCAAAAAACTTGGTTGTACAAACTCAATTTGATCACACATCTTCACGATACCAAATCGGGAATGCAGCACAATTAATTCAGCATTGTTGAACAGACATTGTATCAGCAAATCACAGATCAGCAGCAGGAATGATTCGGTCCTTGGAAAGAAGGCTCTGATACCATGTTAGATTTAACAGAACATGAAGACGTGAAGTAGATGAATAAGAAAAACATATGACTCCATTATTGAGAAACTTCTATTTAGTACATAGAGAACTATATATATATAGTATAGAGATAACTATCTATATATATTTATTCTATCTATAAAGATACTCATACTATCTATCTAACTATATATATAATAAACTAAATCTAACAGGATAAACTAACTAATATATTTAAACTAAAGATAAAGACTAATCTAGACTACATAATACTCTAACATTCACCCATGTTCTTTGTTTTTCTTGAAATTTGCCGAATTCGTCCCCAAATTTCTAATGCTTCTTCGCTTGTGTCGGATCCCAAATCCAATCTCGATCAAATCCCCAATCGAATTGAGCTTGCACATTTGCATCATTGGTGAGATACTACACATTCGAATACATGTTTTTCAAGCTAAAAGCCAGATGAAAAACGAAAAAAAAGAAGAAAAAAAAACCGGTCATGCCATCGCGGTGCCATCTCGGTCATCTCGTCGTGGTCATGCCGTAGTAGCTAACAAACTAATCTAAAATCTGAATTCCAGAATTCCAATCTTCTATTGAATCCATTATAAATCATCAAAAAACTTGGTTGTACAAACTCAATTTGATCACACATCTTCACGATACCAAATCGGGAATGCAGCACAATTAATTCAGCATTGTTGAACAGACATTGTATCAGCAAATCATAGATCAGCAGCAGGAATGATTCGGTCCTTGGAAAGAAGGCTCTGATACCATGTTAGATTTAACAGAACATGAAGACGTGAAGTAGATGAATAAGAAAAACATATGACTCCATTATTGAGAAACTTCTATTTAGTACATAGAGAACTATATATATAGAGTATAGAGATAACTATCTATATATATTTATTCTATCTATAAAGATACTCATACTATCTATCTAACTATATATATAATAAACTAAATCTAACAGGATAAACTAACTAATATATTTAAACTAAAGATAAAGACTAATATAGACTACATAATACTCTAACATTCACCCATGTTCTTTGTTTTTCTTGAAATTTGCTGAATTCGTCCCCAAATTTCTAATGCTTCTTCGCTTGTGTCGGATCCCAAATCCAATCTCGATCAAATCCCCAATCGAATTGAGCTTGCACATTTGCATCATTGGTGAGATACTACACATTCGAATACATGTTTTTCAAGCTAAAAGCCAGATGAAAAACGAAAAAAAAAAGAAGAAAAAAAACCCGGTCATGCCATCGCGGTGCCATCTCGGTCATCTCGTCGTGGTCATGCCGTAGTAGCTAACAAACTAATCTAAAATCTGAATTCCAGAATTCCAATCTTCTATTGAATCCATTATAAATCATCAAAAAACTTGGTTGTACAAACTCAATTTGATCACACATCTTCACGATACCAAATCAGGAATGCAGCACAATTAATTCAGCATTGTTGAACAGACATTGTATCAGCAAATCACAGATCAGCAGCAGGAATGATTCGGTCCTTGGAAAGAAGGCTCTGATACCATGTTAGATTTAACAGAACATGAAGACGTGAAATAGATGAATAAGAAAAACATATGACTCCATTATTGAGAAACTTCTATTTAGTACATAGAGAACTATATATATATAGTATAGAGATAACTATCTATATATATTTATTCTATCTATAAAGATACTCATACTATCTATCTAACTATATATATAATAAACTAAATCTAACAGGATAAACTAACTAATATATTTAAACTAAAGATAAAGACTAATCTAGACTACATAATACTCTAACATTCACCCATGTTCTTTGTTTTTCTTGAAATTTGCTGAATTCGTCCCCAAATTTCTAATGCTTCTTCGCTTGTGTCGGATCCCAAATCCAATCTCGATCAAATCCCCAATCGAATTGAGCTTGCACATTTGCATCATTGGTGAGATACTACACATTCGAATACATGTTTTTCAAGCTAAAAGCCAGATGAAAAACGAAAAAAAAAGAAGAGAAAAAACCCGGTCATGCCATCGCGGTGCCATCTCGGTCATCTCGTCGTGGTCATGCCGTAGTAGCTAACAAACTTATCTAAAATATGAATTCCAGAATTCCAATCTTCTATTGAATCCATTATAAATCATCAAAAAACTTGGTTGTACAAACTCAATTTGATCACACATCTTCACGATACCAAATCGGGAATGCATCACAATTAATTCAGCATTGTTGAACAGACATTGTATCAGAAAATCACAGATCAGCAGCAGGAATGATTCGGTCCTTGGAAAGAAGGCTCTGATACCATGTTAGATTTAACAGAACATGAAGACGTGAAGTAGATAAATAAGAAAAACATATGACTCCATTATTGAGAAACTTCTATTTAGTACATAGAGAACTATATATATATAGTATAGAGATAACTATCTATATATATTTATTCTATCTATAAAGATACTCATACTATCTATCTAACTATATATATAATAAACTAAATCTAACAGGATAAACTAACTAATATATTTAAACTAAAGATAAAGACTAATCTAGACTACATAATACTCTAACATTCACCCATGTTCTTTGTTTTTCTTGAAATTTGCTGAATTCGTCCCCAAATTTCTAATGCTTCTTCGCTTGTGTCGGATCCCAAATCCAATCTCGATCAAATCCCCAATCGAATTGAGCTTGCACATTTGCATCATTGGTGAGATACTACACATTCGAATACATGTTTTTCAAGCTAAAAGCCAGATGAAAAACGAAAAAAAAAGAAGAAAAAAAAACCGGTCATGCCATCGCGGTGCCATCTCGTCGTGGTCATGCCGTAGTAGCTAACAAACTAATCTAAAATCTGAATTCCAGAATTCCAATCTTCTATTGAATCCATTATACATCATCAAAAAACTTGGTTGTACAAACTCAATTTGATCACACATCTTCACGATACCAAATCGGGAATGCAGCACAATTAATTCAGCATTGTTGAACAGACATTGTATCAGCAAATCACAGATCAGCAGCAGGAATGATTCGGTCCTTGGAAAGAAGGCTCTGATACCATGTTAGATTTAACAGAACATGAAGACGTGAAATAGATGAATAAGAAAAACATATGACTCCATTATTGAGAAACTTCTATTTAGTACATAGAGAACTATATATATATAGTATAGAGATAACTATCTATATATATTTATTCTATCTATAAAGATACTCATACTATCTATCTAACTATATATATAATAAACTAAATCTAACAGGATAAACTAACTAATATATTTAAACTAAAGATAAAGACTAATCTAGACTACATAATACTCTAACATTCACCCATGTTCTTTGTTTTTCTTGAAATTTGCTGAATTCGTCCCCAAATTTCTAATGCTTCTTCGCTTGTGTCGGATCCCAAATCCAATCTCGATCAAATCCCCAATCGAATTGAGCTTGCACATTTGCATCATTGGTGAGATACTACACATTCGAATACATGTTTTTCAAGCTAAAAGCCAGATGAAAAACGAAAAAAAAAGAAGAGAAAAAACCCGGTCATGCCATCGCGGTGCCATCTCGGTCATCTCGTCGTGGTCATGCCGTAGTAGCTAACAAACTTATCTAAAATATGAATTCCAGAATTCCAATCTTCTATTGAATCCATTATAAATCATCAAAAAACTTGGTTGTACAAACTCAATTTGATCACACATCTTCACGATACCAAATCGGGAATGCATCACAATTAATTCAGCATTGTTGAACAGACATTGTATCAGCAAATCACAGATCAGCAGCAGGAATGATTCGGTCCTTGGAAAGAAGGCTCTGATACCATGTTAGATTTAACAGAACATGAAGACGTGAAGTAGATAAATAAGAAAAACATATGACTCCATTATTGAGAAACTTCTATTTAGTACATAGAGAACTATATATATATAGTATAGAGATAACTATCTATATATATTTATTCTATCTATAAAGATACTCATACTATCTATCTAACTATATATATAATAAACTAAATCTAACAGGATAAACTAACTAATATATTTAAACTAAAGATAAAGACTAATCTAGACTACATAATACTCTAACATTCACCCATGTTCTTTGTTTTTCTTGAAATTTGCTGAATTCGTCCCCAAATTTCTAATGCTTCTTCGCTTGTGTCGGATCCCAAATCCAATCTCGATCAAATCCCCAATCGAATTGAGCTTGCACATTTGCATCATTGGTGAGATACTACACATTCGAATACATGTTTTTCAAGCTAAAAGCCAGATGAAAAACGAAAAAAAAAGAAGAAAAAAAAACCGGTCATGCCATCGCGGTGCCATCTCGTCGTGGTCATGCCGTAGTAGCTAACAAACTAATCTAAAATCTGAATTCCAGAATTCCAATCTTCTATTGAATCCATTATACATCATCAAAAAACTTGGTTGTACAAACTCAATTTGATCACACATCTTCACGATACCAAATCGGGAATGCAGCACAATTAATTCAGCATTGTTGAACAGACATTGTATCAGCAAATCACAGATCAGCAGCAGGAATGATTCGGTCCTTGGAAAGAAGGCTCTGATACCATGTTAGATTTAACAGAACATGAAGACGTGAAATAGATGAATAAGAAAAACATATGACTCCATTATTGAGAAACTTCTATTTAGTACATAGAGAACTATATATATATAGTATAGAGATAACTATCTATATATATTTATTCTATCTATAAAGATACTCATACTATCTATCTAACTATATATATAATAAACTAAATCTAACAGGATAAACTAACTAATATATTTAAACTAAAGATAAAGACTAATCTAGACTACATAATACTCTAACATTCACCCATGTTCTTTGTTTTTCTTGAAATTTGCTGAATTCGTCCCCAAATTTCTAATGCTTCTTCGCTTGTGTCGGATCCCAAATCCAATCTCGATCAAATCCCCAATCGAATTGAGCTTGCACATTTGCATCATTGGTGAGATACTACACATTCGAATACATGTTTTTCAAGCTAAAAGCCAGATGAAAAACGAAAAAAAAAAAGAGAAAAAACCCGGTCATGCCATCGCGGTGCCATCTCGGTCATCTCGTCGTGGTCATGCCGTAGTAGCTAACAAACTTATCTAAAATATGAATTCCAGAATTCCAATCTTCTATTGAATCCATTATAAATCATCAAAAAACTTGGTTGTACAAACTCAATTTGATCACACATCTTCACGATACCAAATCGGGAATGCATCACAATTAATTCAGCATTGTTGAACAGACATTGTATCAGCAAATCACAGATCAGCAGCAGGAATGATTCGGTCCTTGGAAAGAAGGCTCTGATACCATGTTAGATTTAACAGAACATGAAGACGTGAAGTAGATAAATAAGAAAAACATATGACTCCATTATTGAGAAACTTCTATTTAGTACATAGAGAACTATATATATATAGTATAGAGATAACTATCTATATATATTTATTCTATCTATAAAGATACTCATACTATCTATCTAACTATATATATAATAAACTAAATCTAACAGGATAAACTAACTAATATATTTAAACTAAAGATAAAGACTAATCTAGACTACATAATACTCTAACATTCACCCATGTTCTTTGTTTTTCTTGAAATTTGCTGAATTCGTCCCCAAATTTCTAATGCTTCTTCGCTTGTGTCGGATCCCAAATCCAATCTCGATCAAATCCCCAATCGAATTGAGCTTGCACATTTGCATCATTGGTGAGATACTACACATTCGAATACATGTTTTTCAAGCTAAAAGCCAGATGAAAAACGAAAAAAAAAGAAGAAAAAAAAACCGGTCATGCCATCGCGGTGCCATCTCGTCGTGGTCATGCCGTAGTAGCTAACAAACTAATCTAAAATCTGAATTCCAGAATTCCAATCTTCTATTGAATCCATTATACATCATCAAAAAACTTGGTTGTACAAACTCAATTTGATCACACATCTTCACGATACCAAATCGGGAATGCAGCACAATTAATTCAGCATTGTTGAACAGACATTGTATCAGCAAATCACAGATCAGCAGCAGGAATGATTCGGTCCTTGGAAAGAAGGCTCTGATACCATGTTAGATTTAACAGAACATGAAGACGTGAAATAGATGAATAAGAAAAACATATGACTCCATTATTGAGAAACTTCTATTTAGTACATAGAGAACTATATATATATAGTATAGAGATAACTATCTATATATATTTATTCTATCTATAAAGATACTCATACTATCTATCTAACTATATATATAATAAACTAAATCTAACAGGATAAACTAACTAATATATTTAAACTAAAGATAAAGACTAATCTAGACTACATAATACTCTAACATTCACCCATGTTCTTTGTTTTTCTTGAAATTTGCTGAATTCGTCCCCAAATTTCTAATGCTTCTTCGCTTGTGTCGGATCCCAAATCCAATCTCGATCAAATCCCCAATCGAATTGAGCTTGCACATTTGCATCATTGGTGAGATACTACACATTCGAATACATGTTTTTCAAGCTAAAAGCCAGATGAAAAACGAAAAAAAAAGAAGAAAAAAAAACCGGTCATGCCATCGCGGTGCCATCTCGTCGTGGTCATGCCGTAGTAGCTAACAAACTAATCTAAAATCTGAATTCCAGAATTCCAATCTTCTATTGAATCCATTATAAATCATCAAAAAACTTGGTTGTACAAACTCAATTTGATCACACATCTTCACGATACCAAATCGGGAATGCAGCACAATTAATTCAGCATTGTTGAACAGACATTGTATCAGCAAATCACAGATCAGCAGCAGGAATGATTCGGTCCTTGGAAAGAAGGCTCTGATACCATGTTAGATTTAACAGAACATGAAGACGTGAAGTAGATGAATAAGAAAAACATATGACTCCATTATTGAGAAACTTCTATTTAGTACATAGAGAACTATATATATATAGTATAGAGATAACTATCTATATATATTTATTCTATCTATAAAGATACTCATACTATCTATCTAACTATATATATAATAAACTAAATCTAACAGGATAAACTAACTAATATATTTAAACTAAAGATAAAGACTAATATAGACTACATAATACTCTAACATTCACCCATGTTCTTTGTTTTTCTTGAAATTTGCTGAATTCGTCCCCAAATTTCTAATGCTTCTTCGCTTGTGTCGGATCCCAAATCCAATCTCGATCAAATCCCCAATCGAATTGAGCTTGCACATTTGCATCATTGGTGAGATACTACACATTCGAATACATGTTTTTCAAGCTAAAAGCCAGATGAAAAACGAAAAAAAAAAGAAGAAAAAAAACCCGGTCATGCCATCGCGGTGCCATCTCGGTCATCTCGTCGTGGTCATGCCGTAGTAGCTAACAAACTAATCTAAAATCTGAATTCCAGAATTCCAATCTTCTATTGAATCCATTATACATCATCAAAAAACTTGGTTGTACAAACTCAATTTGATCACACATCTTCACGATACCAAATCGGGAATGCAGCACAATTAATTCAGCATTGTTGAACAGACATTGTATCAGCAAATCACAGATCAGCAGCAGGAATGATTCGGTCCTTGGAAAGAAGGCTCTGATACCATGTTAGATTTAACAGAACATGAAGACGTGAAATAGATGAATAAGAAAAACATATGACTCCATTATTGAGAAACTTCTATTTAGTACATAGAGAACTATATATATATAGTATAGAGATAACTATCTATCTATATTTATTCTATCTATAAAGATACTCATACTATCTATCTAACTATATATATAATAAACTAAATCTAACAGGATAAACTAACTAATATATTTAAACTAAAGATAAAGACTAATCTAGACTACATAATACTCTAACATTCACCCATGTTCTTTGTTTTTCTTGAAATTTGCTGAATTCGTCCCCAAATTTCTAATGCTTCTTCGCTTGTGTCGGATCCCAAATCCAATCTCGATCAAATCCCCAATCGAATTGAGCTTGCACATTTGCATCATTGGTGAGATACTACACATTCGAATACATGTTTTTCAAGCTAAAAGCCAGATGAAAAACGAAAAAAAAAAGAAGAGAAAAAACCCGGTCATGCCATCGCGGTGCCATCTCGGTCATCTCGTCGTGGTCATGCCGTAGTAGCTAACAAACTTATCTAAAATATGAATTCCAGAATTCCAATCTTCTATTGAATCCATTATAAATCATCAAAAAACTTGGTTGTACAAACTCAATTTGATCACACATCTTCACGATACCAAATCGGGAATGCAGCACAATTAATTCAGCATTGTTGAACAGACATTGTATCAGCAAATCACAGATCAGCAGCAGGAATGATTCGGTCCTTGGAAAGAAGGCTCTGATACCATGTTAGATTTAACAGAACATGAAGACGTGAAGTAGATGAATAAGAAAAACATATGACTCCATTATTGAGAAACTTCTATTTAGTACATAGAGAACTATATATATATAGTATAGAGATAACTAACTATCTATATATATTTATTCTATCTATAAAGATACTCATACTATCTATCTAACTATATATATAATAAACTAAATCTAACAGGATAAACTAACTAATATATTTAAACTAAAGATAAAGACTAATCTAGACTACATAATACTCTACCATTCACCCATGTTCTTTGTTTTTCTTGAAATTTGCTGAATTCGTCCCCAAATTTCTAATGCTTCTTCGCTTGTGTCGGATCCCAAATCCAATCTCGATCAAATCCCCAATCGAATTGAGCTTGCACATTTGCATCATTGGTGAGATACTACACATTCGAATACATGTTTTTCAAGCTAAAAGCCAGATGAAAAACGAAAAAAAAAAGAAGATAAAAAAACCGGTCATGCCATCGCGGTGCCATCTCGGTCATCTCGTCGTGGTCATGCCGTAGTAGCTAACAAACTAATCTAAAATCTGAATTCCAGAATTCCAATCTTCTATTGAATCCATTATAAATCATCAAAAAACTTGGTTATACAAACTCAATTTGATCACACATCTTCACGATACCAAATCGGGAATGCAGCACAATTAATTCAGCATTGTTGAACAGACATTGTATCAGCAAATCACAGATCAGCAGCAGGAATGATTCGGTCCTTGGAAAGAAGGCTCTGATACCATGTTAGATTTAACAGAACATGAAGACGTGAAGTAGATGAATAAGAAAAACATATGACTCCATTATTGAGAAACTTCTATTTAGTACATAGAGAACTATATATATATAGTATAGAGATAACTATCTATATATATTTATTCTATCTATAAGATACTCATACTATCTATCTAACTATATATATAATAAACTAAATCTAACAGGATAAACTAACTAATATATTTAAACTAAAGATAAAGACTAATATAGACTACATAATACTCTAACATTCACCCATGTTCTTTGTTTTTCTTGAAATTTGCTGAATTCGTCCCCAAATTTCTAATGCTTCTTCGCTTGTGTCGGATCCCAAATCCAATCTCGATCAAATCCCCAATCGAATTGAGCTTGCACATTTGCATCATTGGTGAGATACTACACATTCGAATACATGTTTTTCAAGCTAAAAGCCAGATGAAAAACGAAAAAAAAAGAAGAAAAAAAACCCGGTCATGCCATCGCGGTGCCATCTCGGTCATCTCGTCGTGGTCATGCCGTAGTAGCTAACAAACTAATCTAAAATCTGAATTCCAGAATTCCAATCTTCTATTGAATCCATTATAAATCATCAAAAAACTTGGTTGTACAAACTCAATTTGATCACACATCTTCACGATACCAAATCGGGAATGCAGCACAATTAATTCAGCATTGTTGAACAGACATTGTATCAGCAAATCACAGATCAGCAGCAGGAATGATTCGGTCCTTGGAAAGAAGGCTCTGATACCATGTTAGATTTAACAGAACATGAAGACGTGAAGTAGATGAATAAGAAAAACATATGACTCCATTATTGAGAAACTTCTATTTAGTACATAGAGAACTATATATATATAGTATAGAGATAACTATCTATATATATTTATTCTATCTATAAAGATACTCATACTATCTATCTAACTATATATATAATAAACTAAATCTAACAGGATAAACTAACTAATATATTTAAACTAAAGATAAAGACTAATATAGACTACATAATACTCTAACATTCACCCATGTTCTTTGTTTTTCTTGAAATTTGCTGAATTCGTCCCCAAATTTCTAATGCTTCTTCGCTTGTGTCGGATCCCAAATCCAATCTCGATCAAATCCCCAATCGAATTGAGCTTGCACATTTGCATCATTGGTGAGATACTACACATTCGAATACATGTTTTTCAAGCTAAAAGCCAGATGAAAAACGAAAAAAAAAAGAAGAAAAAAAACCCGGTCATGCCATCGCGGTGCCATCTCGGTCATCTCGTCGTGGTCATGCCGTAGTAGCTAACAAACTAATCTAAAATCTGAATTCCAGAATTCCAATCTTCTATTGAATCCATTATACATCATCAAAAAACTTGGTTGTACAAACTCAATTTGATCACACATCTTCACGATACCAAATCGGGAATGCAGCACAATTAATTCAGCATTGTTGAACAGACATTGTATCAGCAAATCACAGATCAGCAGCAGGAATGATTCGGTCCTTGGAAAGAAGGCTCTGATACCATGTTAGATTTAACAGAACATGAAGACGTGAAATAGATGAATAAGAAAAACATATGACTCCATTATTGAGAAACTTCTATTTAGTACATAGAGAACTATATATATATAGTATAGAGATAACTATCTATATATATTTATTCTATCTATAAAGATACTCATACTATCTATCTAACTATATATATAATAAACTAAATCTAACAGGATAAACTAACTAATATATTTAAACTAAAGATAAAGACTAATCTAGACTACATAATACTCTAACATTCACCCATGTTCTTTGTTTTTCTTGAAATTTGCTGAATTCGTCCCCAAATTTCTAATGCTTCTTCGCTTGTGTCGGATCCCAAATCCAATCTCGATCAAATCCCCAATCGAATTGAGCTTGCACATTTGCATCATTGGTGAGATACTACACATTCGAATACATGTTTTTCAAGCTAAAAGCCAGATGAAAAACGAAAAAAAAAAGAAGAGAAAAAACCCGGTCATGCCATCGCGGTGCCATCTCGGTCATCTCGTCGTGGTCATGCCGTAGTAGCTAACAAACTTATCTAAAATATGAATTCCAGAATTCCAATCTTCTATTGAATCCATTATAAATCATCAAAAAACTTGGTTGTACAAACTCAATTTGATCACACATCTTCACGATACCAAATCAGGAATGCAGCACAATTAATTCAGCATTGTTGAACAGACATTGTATCAGCAAATCACAGATCAGCAGCAGGAATGATTCGGTCCTTGGAAAGAAGGCTCTGATACCATGTTAGATTTAACAGAACATGAAGACGTGAAGTAGATGAATAAGAAAAACATATGACTCCATTATTGAGAAACTTCTATTTAGTACATAGAGAACTATATATATATAGTATAGAGATAACTAACTATCTATATATATTTATTCTATCTATAAAGATACTCATACTATCTATCTAACTATATATATAATAAACTAAATCTAACAGGATAAACTAACTAATATATTTAAACTAAAGATAAAGACTAATCTAGACTACATAATACTCTACCATTCACCCATGTTCTTTGTTTTTCTTGAAATTTGCTGAATTCGTCCCCAAATTTCTAATGCTTCTTCGCTTGTGTCGGATCCCAAATCCAATCTCGATCAAATCCCCAATCGAATTGAGCTTGCACATTTGCATCATTGGTGAGATACTACACATTCGAATACATGTTTTTCAAGCTAAAAGCCAGATGAAAAACGAAAAAAAAAAGAAGATAAAAAAACCGGTCATGCCATCGCGGTGCCATCTCGGTCATCTCGTCGTGGTCATGCCGTAGTAGCTAACAAACTAATCTAAAATCTGAATTCCAGAATTCCAATCTTCTATTGAATCCATTATAAATCATCAAAAAACTTGGTTATACAAACTCAATTTGATCACACATCTTCACGATACCAAATCGGGAATGCAGCACAATTAATTCAGCATTGTTGAACAGACATTGTATCAGCAAATCACAGATCAGCAGCAGGAATGATTCGGTCCTTGGAAAGAAGGCTCTGATACCATGTTAGATTTAACAGAACATGAAGACGTGAAGTAGATGAATAAGAAAAACATATGACTCCATTATTGAGAAACTTCTATTTAGTACATAGAGAACTATATATATATAGTATAGAGATAACTATCTATATATATTTATTCTATCTATAAGATACTCATACTATCTATCTAACTATATATATAATAAACTAAATCTAACAGGATAAACTAACTAATATATTTAAACTAAAGATAAAGACTAATATAGACTACATAATACTCTAACATTCACCCATGTTCTTTGTTTTTCTTGAAATTTGCTGAATTCGTCCCCAAATTTCTAATGCTTCTTCGCTTGTGTCGGATCCCAAATCCAATCTCGATCAAATCCCCAATCGAATTGAGCTTGCACATTTGCATCATTGGTGAGATACTACACATTCGAATACATGTTTTTCAAGCTAAAAGCCAGATGAAAAACGAAAAAAAAAAGAAGAAAAAAAACCCGGTCATGCCATCGCGGTGCCATCTCGGTCATCTCGTCGTGGTCATGCCGTAGTAGCTAACAAACTAATCTAAAATCTGAATTCCAGAATTCCAATCTTCTATTGAATCCATTATAAATCATCAAAAAACTTGGTTGTACAAACTCAATTTGATCACACATCTTCACGATACCAAATCGGGAATGCAGCACAATTAATTCAGCATTGTTGAACAGACATTGTATCAGCAAATCACAGATCAGCAGCAGGAATGATTCGGTCCTTGGAAAGAAGGCTCTGATACCATGTTAGATTTAACAGAACATGAAGACGTGAAGTAGATGAATAAGAAAAACATATGACTCCATTATTGAGAAACTTCTATTTAGTACATAGAGAACTATATATATATAGTATAGAGATAACTATCTATATATATTTATTCTATCTATAAAGATACTCATACTATCTATCTAACTATATATATAATAAACTAAATCTAACAGGATAAACTAACTAATATATTTAAACTAAAGATAAAGACTAATATAGACTACATAATACTCTAGCATTCACCCATGTTCTTTGTTTTTCTTGAAATTTGCTGAATTCGTCCCCAAATTTCTAATGCTTCTTCGCTTGTGTCGGATCCCAAATCCAATCTCGATCAAATCCCCAATCGAATTGAGCTTGCACATTTGCATCATTGGTGAGATACTACACATTCGAATACATGTTTTTCAAGCTAAAAGCCAGATGAAAAACGAAAAAAAAAAGAAGAAAAAAAACCCGGTCATGCCATCGCGGTGCCATCTCGGTCATCTCGTCGTGGTCATGCCGTAGTAGCTAACAAACTAATCTAAAATCTGAATTCCAGAATTCCAATCTTCTATTGAATCCATTATAAATCATCAAAAAACTTGGTTGTACAAACTCAATTTGATCACACATCTTCACGATACCAAATCGGGAATGCAGCACAATTAATTCAGCATTGTTGAACAGACATTGTATCAGCAAATCACAGATCAGCAGCAGGAATGATTCGGTCCTTGGAAAGAAGGCTCTGATACCATGTTAGATTTAACAGAACATGAAGACGTGAAATAGATGAATAAGAAAAACATATGACTCCATTATTGAGAAACTTCTATTTAGTACATAGAGAACTATATATATATAGTATAGAGATAACTATCTATATATATTTATTCTATCTATAAAGATACTCATACTATCTATCTAACTATATATATAATAAACTAAATCTAACAGGATAAACTAACTAATATATTTAAACTAAAGATAAAGACTAATCTAGACTACATAATACTCTAACATTCACCCATGTTCTTTGTTTTTCTTGAAATTTGCTGAATTCGTCCCCAAATTTCTAATGCTTCTTCGCTTGTGTCGGATCCCAAATCCAATCTCGACCAAATCCCCAATCGAATTGAGCTTGCACATTTGCATCATTGGTGAGATACTACACATTCGAATACATGTTTTTCAAGCTAAAAGCCAGATGAAAAACGAAAAAAAAAAAGAAGAGAAAAAACCCGGTCATGCCATCGCGGTGCCATCTCGGTCATCTCGTCGTGGTCATGCCGTAGTAGCTAACAAACTTATCTAAAATATGAATTCCAGAATTCCAATCTTCTATTGAATCCATTATAAATCATCAAAAAACTTGGTTGTACAAACTCAATTTGATCACACATCTTCACGATACCAAATCGGGAATGCAGCACAATTAATTCAGCATTGTTGAACAGACATTGTATCAGCAAATCACAGATCAGCAGCAGGAATGATTCGGTCCTTGGAAAGAAGGCTCTGATACCATGTTAGATTTAACAGAACATGAAGACGTGAAGTAGATGAATAAGAAAAACATATGACTCCATTATTGAGAAACTTCTATTTAGTACATAGAGAACTATATATATATAGTATAGAGATAACTATCTATATATATTTATTCTATCTATAAAGATACTCATACTATCTATCTAACTATATATATAATAAACTAAATCTAACAGGATAAACTAACTAATATATTTAAACTAAAGATAAAGACTAATCTAGACTACATAATACTCTACCATTCACCCATGTTCTTTGTTTTTCTTGAAATTTGCTGAATTCGTCCCCAAATTTCTAATGCTTCTTCGCTTGTGTCGGATCCCAAATCCAATCTCGATCAAATCCCCAATCGAATTGAGCTTGCACATTTGCATCATTGGTGAGATACTACACATTCGAATACATGTTTTTCAAGCTAAAAGCCAGATGAAAAACGAAAAAAAAAAGAAGAAAAAAAACCCGGTCATGCCATCGCGGTGCCATCTCGGTCATCTCGTCGTGGTCATGCCGTAGTAGCTAACAAACTTATCTAAAATCTGAATTCCAGAATTCCAATCTTCTATTGAATCCATTATAAATCATCAAAAAACTTGGTTGTACAAACTCAATTTGATCACACATCTTCACGATACCAAATCGGGAATGCAGCACAATTAATTCAGCATTGTTGAACAGACATTGTATCAGCAAATCACAGATCAGCAGCAGGAATGATTCGGTCCTTGGAAAGAAGGCTCTGATACCATGTTAGATTTAACAGAACATGAAGACGTGAAGTAGATGAATAAGAAAAACATATGACTCCATTATTGAGAAACTTCTATTTAGTACATAGAGAACTATATATATATAGTATAGAGATAACTATCTATATATATTTATTCTATCTATAAAGATACTCATACTATCTATCTAACTATATATATAATAAACTAAATCTAACAGGATAAACTAACTAATATATTTAAACTAAAGATAAAGACTAATATAGACTACATAATACTCTAACATTCACCCATGTTCTTTGTTTTTCTTGAAATTTGCTGAATTCGTCCCCAAATTTCTAATGCTTCTTCGCTTGTGTCGGATCCCAAATCCAATCTCGATCAAATCCCCAATCGAATTGAGCTTGCACATTTGCATCATTGGTGAGATACTACACATTCGAATACATGTTTTTCAAGCTAAAAGCCAGATGAAAAACGAAAAAAAAAAGAAGAAAAAAAACCCGGTCATGCCATCGCGGTGCCATCTCGGTCATCTCGTCGTGGTCATGCCGTAGTAGCTAACAAACTAATCTAAAATCTGAATTCCAGAATTCCAATCTTCTATTGAATCCATTATAAATCATCAAAAAACTTGGTTGTACAAACTCAATTTGATCACACATCTTCACGATACCAAATCGGGAATGCAGCACAATTAATTCAGCATTGTTGAACAGACATTGTATCAGCAAATCACAGATCAGCAGCAGGAATGATTCGGTCCTTGGAAAGAAGGCTCTGATACCATGTTAGATTTAACAGAACATGAAGACGTGAAATAGATGAATAAGAAAAACATATGACTCCATTATTGAGAAACTTCTATTTAGTACATAGAGAACTATATATATATAGTATAGAGATAACTATCTATATATATTTATTCTATCTATAAAGATACTCATACTATCTATCTAACTATATATATAATAAACTAAATCTAACAGGATAAACTAACTAATATATTTAAACTAAAGATAAAGACTAATCTAGACTACATAATACTCTAACATTCACCCATGTTCTTTGTTTTTCTTGAAATTTGCTGAATTCGTCCCCAAATTTCTAATGCTTCTTCGCTTGTGTCGGATCCCAAATCCAATCTCGACCAAATCCCCAATCGAATTGAGCTTGCACATTTGCATCATTGGTGAGATACTACACATTCGAATACATGTTTTTCAAGCTAAAAGCCAGATGAAAAACGAAAAAAAAAAGAAGAGAAAAAACCCGGTCATGCCATCGCGGTGCCATCTCGGTCATCTCGTCGTGGTCATGCCGTAGTAGCTAACAAACTTATCTAAAATATGAATTCCAGAATTCCAATCTTCTATTGAATCCATTATAAATCATCAAAAAACTTGGTTGTAAAAACTCAATTTGATCACACATCTTCACGATACCAAATCGGGAATGCAGCACAATTAATTCAGCATTGTTGAACAGACATTGTATCAGCAAATCACAGATCAACAGCAGGAATGATTCGGTCCTTGGAAAGAAGGCTCTGATACCATGTTAGATTTAACAGAACATGAAGACGTGAAGTAGATGAATAAGAAAAACATATGACTCCATTATTGAGAAACTTCTATTTAGTACATAGAGAACTATATATATATAGTATAGAGATAACTATCTATATATATTTATTCTATCTATAAAGATACTCATACTATCTATCTAACTATATATATAATAAACTAAATCTAACAGGATAAACTAACTAATATATTTAAACTAAAGATAAAGACTAATCTAGACTACATAATACTCTACCATTCACCCATGTTCTTTGTTTTTCTTGAAATTTGCTGAATTCGTCCCCAAATTTCTAATGCTTCTTCGCTTGTGTCGGATCCCAAATCCAATCTCGATCAAATCCCCAATCGAATTGAGCTTGCACATTTGCATCATTGGTGAGATACTACACATTCGAATACATGTTTTTCAAGCTAAAAGCCAGATGAAAAACGAAAAAAAAAAGAAGAGAAAAAAACCGGTCATGCCATCGCGGTGCCATCTCGGTCATCTCGTCGTGGTCATGCCGTAGTAGCTAACAAACTAATCTAAAATCTGAATTCCAGAATTCCAATCTTCTATTGAATCCATTATAAATCATCAAAAAACTTGGTTATACAAACTCAATTTGATCACACATCTTCACGATACCAAATCGGGAATGCAGCACAATTAATTCAGCATTGTTGAACAGACATTGTATCAGCAAATCACAGATCAGCAGCAGGAATGATTCGGTCCTTGGAAAGAAGGCTCTGATACCATGTTAGATTTAACAGAACATGAAGACGTGAAGTAGATGAATAAGAAAAACATATGACTCCATTATTGAGAAACTTCTATTTAGTACATAGAGAACTATATATATATAGTATAGAGATAACTATCTATATATATTTATTCTATCTATAAGATACTCATACTATCTATCTAACTATATATATAATAAACTAAATCTAACAGGATAAACTAACTAATATATTTAAACTAAAGATAAAGACTAATATAGACTACAAAATACTCTAACATTCACCCATGTTCTTTGTTTTTCTTGAAATTTGCTGAATTCGTCCCCAAATTTCTAATGCTTCTTCGCTTGTGTCGGATCCCAAATCCAATCTCGATCAAATCCCCAATCGAATTGAGCTTGCACATTTGCATCATTGGTGAGATACTACACATTCGAATACATGTTTTTCAAGCTAAAAGCCAGATGAAAAACGAAAAAAAAAAAGAAGAAAAAAAACCCGGTCATGCCATCGCGGTGCCATCTCGGTCATCTCGTCGTGGTCATGCCGTAGTAGCTAACAAACTAATCTAAAATCTGAATTCCAGAATTCCAATCTTCTATTGAATCCATTATAAATCATCAAAAAACTTGGTTGTACAAACTCAATTTGATCACACATCTTCACGATACCAAATCGGGAATGCAGCACAATTAATTCAGCATTGTTGAACAGACATTGTATCAGCAAATCACAGATCAGCAGCAGGAATGATTCGGTCCTTGGAAAGAAGGCTCTGATACCATGTTAGATTTAACAGAACATGAAGACGTGAAGTAGATGAATAAGAAAAACATATGACTCCATTATTGAGAAACTTCTATTTAGTACATAGAGAACTATATATATATAGTATAGAGATAACTATCTATATATATTTATTTTATCTATAAAGATACTCATACTATCTATCTAACTATATATATAATAAACTAAATCTAACAGGATAAACTAACTAATATATTTAAACTAAAGATAAAGACTAATATAGACTACATAATACTCTAACATTCACCCATGTTCTTTGTTTTTCTTGAAATTTGCTGAATTCGTCCCCAAATTTCTAATGCTTCTTCGCTTGTGTCGGATCCCAAATCCAATCTCGATCAAATCCCCAATCGAATTGAGCTTGCACATTTGCATCATTGGTGAGATACTACACATTCGAATACATGTTTTTCAAGCTAAAAGCCAGATGAAAAACGAAAAAAAAAAGAAGAAAAAAAAAACCGGTCATGCCATCGCGGTGCCATCTCGGTCATCTCGTCGTGGTCATGCCGTAGTAGCTAACAAACTAATCTAAAATCTGAATTCCAGAATTCCAATCTTCTATTGAATCCATTATAAATCATCAAAAAACTTGGTTGTACAAACTCAATTTGATCACACATCTTCACGATACCAAATCGGGAATGCAGCACAATTAATTCAGCATTGTTGAACAGACATTGTATCAGCAAATCACAGATCAGCAGCAGGAATGATTCGGTCCTTGGAAAGAAGGCTCTGATACCATGTTAGATTTAACAGAACATGAAGACGTGAAGTAGATGAATAAGAAAAACATATGACTCCATTATTGAGAAACTTCTATTTAGTACATAGAGAACTATATATATATAGTATAGAGATAACTATCTATATATATTTATTCTATCTATAAAGATACTCATACTATCTATCTAACTATATATATAATAAACTAAATCTAACAGGATAAACTAACTAATATATTTAAACTAAAGATAAAGACTAATATAGACTACATAATACTCTAACATTCACCCATGTTCTTTGTTTTTCTTGAAATTTGCTGAATTCGTCCCCAAATTTCTAATGCTTCTTCGCTTATGTCGGATCCCAAATCCAATCTCGATCAAATCCCCAATCGAATTGAGCTTGCACATTTGCATCATTGGTGAGATACTACACATTCGAATACATGTTTTTCAAGCTAAAAGCCAGATGAAAAACGAAAAAAAAAAGAAGAAAAAAAACCCGGTCATGCCATCGCGGTGCCATCTCGGTCATCTCGTCGTGGTCATGCCGTAGTAGCTAACAAACTAATCTAAAATCTGAATTCCAGAATTCCAATCTTCTATTGAATCCATTATAAATCATCAAAAAACTTGGTTGTACAAACTCAATTTGATCACACATCTTCACGATACCAAATCGGGAATGCAGCACAATTAATTCAGCATTGTTGAACAGACATTGTATCAGCAAATCACAGATCAGCAGCAGGAATGATTCGGTCCTTGGAAAGAAGGCTCTGATACCATGTTAGATTTAACAGAACATGAAGACGTGAAATAGATGAATAAGAAAAACATATGACTCCATTATTGAGAAACTTCTATTTAGTACATAGAGAACTATATATATATAGTATAGAGATAACTATCTATATATATTTATTCTATCTATAAAGATACTCATACTATCTATCTAACTATATATATAATAAACTAAATCTAACAGGATAAACTAACTAATATATTTAAACTAAAGATAAAGACTAATCTAGACTACATAATACTCTACCATTCACCCATGTTCTTTGTTTTTCTTGAAATTTGCTGAATTCGTCCCCAAATTTCTAATGCTTCTTCGCTTGTGTCGGATCCCAAATCCAATCTCGATCAAATCCCCAATCGAATTGAGCTTGCACATTTGCATCATTGGTGAGATACTACACATTCGAATACATGTTTTTCAAGATAAAAGCCAGATGAAAAACGAAAAAAAAAAAGAAGAGAAAAAACCCGGTCATGCCATCGCGGTGCCATCTCGGTCATCTCGTCGTGGTCATGCCGTAGTAGCTAACAAACTTATCTAAAATCTGAATTCCAGAATTCCAATCTTCTATTGAATCCATTATAAATCATCGAAAAACTTGGTTGTACAAACTCAATTTGATCACACATCTTCACGATACCAAATCGGGAATGCAGCACAATTAATTCAGCATTGTTGAACAGACATTGTATCAGCAAATCACAGATCAGCAGCAGGAATGATTCGGTCCTTGGAAAGAAGGCTCTGATACCATGTTAGATTTAACAGAACATGAAGACGTGAAGTAGATGAATAAGAAAAACATATGACTCCATTATTGAGAAACTTCTATTTAGTACATAGAGAACTATATATATATAGTATAGAGATAACTATATATATATATTTATTCTATCTATAAAGATACTCATACTATCTATCTAACTATATATATAATAAACTAAATCTAACAGGATAAACTAACTAATATATTTAAACTAAAGATAAAGACTAATATAGACTACATAATACTCTAACATTCACCCATGTTCTTTGTTTTTCTTGAAATTTGCTGAATTCGTCCCCAAATTTCTAATGCTTCTTCGCTTGTGTCGGATCCCAAATCCAATCTCGATCAAATCCCCAATCGAATTGAGCTTGCACATTTGCATCATTGGTGAGATACTACACATTCGAATACATGTTTTTCAAGCTAAAAGCCAGATGAAAAACGAAAAAAAAAGAAGAAAAAAAACCCGGTCATGCCATCGCGGTGCCATCTCGGTCATCTCGTCGTGGTCATGCCGTAGTAGCTAACAAACTAATCTAAAATCTGAATTCCAGAATTCCAATCTTCTATTGAATCCATTATAAATCATCAAAAAACTTGGTTGTACAAACTCAATTTGATCACACATCTTCACGATACCAAATCGGGAATGCAGCACAATTAATTCAGCATTGTTGAACAGACATTGTATCAGCAAATCACAGATCAGCAGCAGGAATGATTCGGTCCTTGGAAAAAAGGCTCTGATACCATGTTAGATTTAACAGAACATGAAGACGTGAAATAGATGAATAAGAAAAACATATGACTCCATTATTGAGAAACTTCTATTTAGTACATAGAGAACTATATATATATAGTATAGAGATAACTATCTATATATATTTATTCTATCTATAAAGATACTCATACTATCTATCTAACTATATATATAATAAACTAAATCTAACAGGATAAACTAACTAATATATTTAAACTAAAGATAAAGACTAATATAGACTACATAATACTCTAACATTCACCCATGTTCTTTGTTTTTCTTGAAATTTGCTGAATTCGTCCCCAAATTTCTAATGCTTCTTCGCTTATGTCGGATCCCAAATCCAATCTCGATCAAATCCCCAATCGAATTGAGCTTGCACATTTGCATCATTGGTGAGATACTACACATTCGAATACATGTTTTTCAAGCTAAAAGCCAGATGAAAAACGAAAAAAAAAAGAAGAAAAAAAACCCGGTCATGCCTTCGCGGTGCCATCTCGGTCATCTCGTCGTGGTCATGCCGTAGTAGCTAACAAACTAATCTAAAATCTGAATTCCAGAATTCCAATCTTCTATTGAATCCATTATAAATCATCAAAAAACTTGGTTGTACAAACTCAATTTGATCACACATCTTCACGATACCAAATCGGGAATGCAGCACAATTAATTCAGCATTGTTGAACAGACATTGTATCAGCAAATCACAGATCAGCAGCAGGAATGATTCGGTCCTTGGAAAGAAGGCTCTGATACCATGTTAGATTTAACAGAACATGAAGACGTGAAATAGATGAATAAGAAAAACATATGACTCCATTATTGAGAAACTTCTATTTAGTACATAGAGAACTATATATATATAGTATAGAGATAACTATCTATATATATTTATTCTATCTATAAAGATACTCATACTATCTATCTAACTATATATATAATAAACTAAATCTAACAGGATAAACTAACTAATATATTTAAACTAAAGATAAAGACTAATCTAGACTACATAATACTCTACCATTCACCCATGTTCTTTGTTTTTCTTGAAATTTGCTGAATTCGTCCCCAAATTTCTAATGCTTCTTCGCTTGTGTCGGATCCCAAATCCAATCTCGATCAAATCCCCAATCGAATTGAGCTTGCACATTTGCATCATTGGTGAGATACTACACATTCGAATACATGTTTTTCAAGATAAAAGCCAGATGAAAAACGAAAAAAAAAAAGAAGAGAAAAAACCCGGTCATGCCATCGCGGTGCCATCTCGGTCATCTCGTCGTGGTCATGCCGTAGTAGCTAACAAACTTATCTAAAATCTGAATTCCAGAATTCCAATCTTCTATTGAATCCATTATAAATCATCGAAAAACTTGGTTGTACAAACTCAATTTGATCACACATCTTCACGATACCAAATCGGGAATGCAGCACAATTAATTCAGCATTGTTGAACAGACATTGTATCAGCAAATCACAGATCAGCAGCAGGAATGATTCGGTCCTTGGAAAGAAGGCTCTGATACCATGTTAGATTTAACAGAACATGAAGACGTGAAGTAGATGAATAAGAAAAACATATGACTCCATTATTGAGAAACTTCTATTTAGTACATAGAGAACTATATATATATAGTATAGAGATAACTATATATATATATTTATTCTATCTATAAAGATACTCATACTATCTATCTAACTATATATATAATAAACTAAATCTAACAGGATAAACTAACTAATATATTTAAACTAAAGATAAAGACTAATATAGACTACATAATACTCTAACATTCACCCATGTTCTTTGTTTTTCTTGAAATTTGCTGAATTCGTCCCCAAATTTCTAATGCTTCTTCGCTTGTGTCGGATCCCAAATCCAATCTCGATCAAATCCCCAATCGAATTGAGCTTGCACATTTGCATCATTGGTGAGATACTACACATTCGAATACATGTTTTTCAAGCTAAAAGCCAGATGAAAAACGAAAAAAAAAGAAGAAAAAAAACCCGGTCATGCCATCGCGGTGCCATCTCGGTCATCTCGTCGTGGTCATGCCGTAGTAGCTAACAAACTAATCTAAAATCTGAATTCCAGAATTCCAATCTTCTATTGAATCCATTATAAATCATCAAAAAACTTGGTTGTACAAACTCAATTTGATCACACATCTTCACGATACCAAATCGGGAATGCAGCACAATTAATTCAGCATTGTTGAACAGACATTGTATCAGCAAATCACAGATCAGCAGCAGGAATGATTCGGTCCTTGGAAAAAAGGCTCTGATACCATGTTAGATTTAACAGAACATGAAGACGTGAAATAGATGAATAAGAAAAACATATGACTCCATTATTGAGAAACTTCTATTTAGTACATAGAGAACTATATATATATAGTATAGAGATAACTATCTATATATATTTATTCTATCTATAAAGATACTCATACTATCTATCTAACTATATATATAATAAACTAAATCTAACAGGATAAACTAACTAATATATTTAAACTAAAGATAAAGACTAATATAGACTACATAATACTCTAACATTCACCCATGTTCTTTGTTTTTCTTGAAATTTGCTGAATTCGTCCCCAAATTTCTAATGCTTCTTCGCTTGTGTCGGATCCCAAATCCAATCTCGATCAAATCCCCAATCGAATTGAGCTTGCACATTTGCATCATTGGTGAGATACTACACATTCGAATACATGTTTTTCAAGCTAAAAGCCAGATGAAAAACGAAAAAAAAAAGAAGAAAAAAAAAACCGGTCATGCCATCGCGGTGCCATCTCGGTCATCTCGTCGTGGTCATGCCGTAGTAGCTAACAAACTAATCTAAAATCTGAATTCCAGAATTCCAATCTTCTATTGAATCCATTATAAATCATCAAAAAACTTGGTTGTACAAACTCAATTTGATCACACATCTTCACGATACCAAATCGGGAATGCAGCACAATTAATTCAGCATTGTTGAACAGACATTGTATCAGCAAATCACAGATCAGCAGCAGGAATGATTCGGTCCTTGGAAAGAAGGCTCTGATACCATGTTAGATTTAACAGAACATGAAGACGTGAAGTAGATGAATAAGAAAAACATATGACTCCATTATTGAGAAACTTCTATTTAGTACATAGAGAACTATATATATATAGTATAGAGATAACTATCTATATATATTTATTCTATCTATAAAGATACTCATACTATCTATCTAACTATATATATAATAAACTAAATCTAACAGGATAAACTAACTAATATATTTAAACTAAAGATAAAGACTAATATAGACTACATAATACTCTAACATTCACCCATGTTCTTTGTTTTTCTTGAAATTTGCTGAATTCGTCCCCAAATTTCTAATGCTTCTTCGCTTATGTCGGATCCCAAATCCAATCTCGATCAAATCCCCAATCGAATTGAGCTTGCACATTTGCATCATTGGTGAGATACTACACATTCGAATACATGTTTTTCAAGCTAAAAGCCAGATGAAAAACGAAAAAAAAAAGAAGAAAAAAAACCCGGTCATGCCATCGCGGTGCCATCTCGGTCATCTCGTCGTGGTCATGCCGTAGTAGCTAACAAACTAATCTAAAATCTGAATTCCAGAATTCCAATCTTCTATTGAATCCATTATAAATCATCAAAAAACTTGGTTGTACAAACTCAATTTGATCACACATCTTCACGATACCAAATCGGGAATGCAGCACAATTAATTCAGCATTGTTGAACAGACATTGTATCAGCAAATCACAGATCAGCAGCAGGAATGATTCGGTCCTTGGAAAGAAGGCTCTGATACCATGTTAGATTTAACAGAACATGAAGACGTGAAGTAGATGAATAAGAAAAACATATGACTCCATTATTGAGAAACTTCTATTTAGTACATAGAGAACTATATATATATAGTATAGAGATAACTATCTATATATATTTATTCTATCTATAAAGATACTCATACTATCTATCTAACTATATATATAATAAACTAAATCTAACAGGATAAACTAACTAATATATTTAAACTAAAGATAAAGACTAATCTAGACTACATAATACTCTAACATTCACCCATGTTCTTTGTTTTTCTTGAAATTTGCTGAATTCGTCCCCAAATTTCTAATGCTTCTTCGCTTGTGTCGGATCCCAAATCCAATCTCGATCAAATCCCCAATCGAATTGAGCTTGCACATTTGCATCATTGGTGAGATACTACACATTCGAATACATGTTTTTCAAGCTAAAAGCCAGATGAAAAACGAAAAAAAAAAGAAGAAAAAAAACCCGGTCATGCCATCGCGGTGCCATCTCGGTCATCTCGTCGTGGTCATGCCGTAGTAGCTAACAAACTAATCTAAAATCTGAATTCCAGAATTCCAATCTTCTATTGAATCCATTATAAATCATCAAAAAACTTGGTTGTACAAACTCAATTTGATCACACATCTTCACGATACCAAATCTGGAATGCAGCACAATTAATTCAGCATTGTTGAACAGACATTGTATCAGCAAATCACAGATCAGCAGCAGGAATGATTCGGTCCTTGGAAAGAAGGCTCTGATACCATGTTAGATTTAACAGAACATGAAGACGTGAAGTAGATGAATAAGAAAAACATATGACTCCATTATTGAGAAACTTCTATTTAGTACATAGAGAACTATATATATATAGTATAGAGATAACTATATATATATATTTATTCTATCTATAAAGATACTCATACTATCTATCTAACTATATATATAATAAACTAAATCTAACAGGATAAACTAACTAATATATTTAAACTAAAGATAAAGACTAATATAGACTACATAATACTCTAACATTCACCCATGTTCTTTGTTTTTCTTGAAATTTGCTGAATTCGTCCCCAAATTTCTAATGCTTCTTCGCTTGTGTCGGATCCCAAATCCAATCTCGATCAAATCCCCAATCGAATTGAGCTTGCACATTTGCATCATTGGTGAGATACTACACATTCGAATACATGTTTTTCAAGCTAAAAGCCAGATGAAAAACGAAAAATAAAAGAAGAAAAAAAACCCGGTCATGCCATCGCGGTGCCATCTCGGTCATCTCGTCGTGGTCATGCCGTAGTAGCTAACAAACTTATCTAAAATCTGAATTCCAGAATTCCAATCTTCTATTGAATCCATTATAAATCATCGAAAAACTTGGTTGTACAAACTCAATTTGATCACACATCTTCACGATACCAAATCGGGAATGCAGCACAATTAATTCAGCATTGTTGAACAGACATTGTATCAGCAAATCACAGATCAGCAGCAGGAATGATTCGGTCCTTGGAAAGAAGGCTCTGATACCATGTTAGATTTAACAGAACATGAAGACGTGAAGTAGATGAATAAGAAAAACATATGACTCCATTATTGAGAAACTTCTATTTAGTACATAGAGAACTATATATATATAGTATAGAGATAACTATCTATATATATTTATTCTATCTATAAAGATACTCATACTATCTATCTAACTATATATATAATAAACTAAATCTAACAGGATAAACTAACTAATATATTTAAACTAAAGATAAAGACTAATCTAGACTACATAATACTCTAACATTCACCCATGTTCTTTGTTTTTCTTGAAATTTGCTGAATTCGTCCCCAAATTTCTAATGCTTCTTCGCTTGTGTCGGATCCCAAATCCAATCTCGATCAAATCCCCAATCGAATTGAGCTTGCACATTTGCATCATTGGTGAGATACTACACATTCGAATACATGTTTTTCAAGCTAAAAGCCAGATGAAAAACGAAAAAAAAAGAAGAAAAAAAACCCGGTCATGCCATCGCGGTGCCATCTCGGTCATCTCGTCGTGGTCATGCCGTAGTAGCTAACAAACTAATCTAAAATCTGAATTCCAGAATTCCAATCTTCTATTGAATCCATTATAAATCATCAAAAAACTTGGTTGTACAAACTCAATTTGATCACACATCTTCACGATACCAAATCTGGAATGCAGCACAATTAATTCAGCATTGTTGAACAGACATTGTATCAGCAAATCACAGATCAGCAGCAGGAATGATTCGGTCCTTGGAAAGAAGGCTCTGATACCATGTTAGATTTAACAGAACATGAAGACGTGAAGTAGATGAATAAGAAAAACATATGACTCCATTATTGAGAAACTTTATTTAGTACATAGAGAACTATATATATATAGTATAGAGATAACTATCTATATATATTTATTCTATCTATAAAGATACTCATACTATCTATCTAACTATATATATAATAAACTAAATCTAACAGGATAAACTAACTAATATATTTAAACTAAAGATAAAGACTAATCTAGACTACATAATACTCTAACATTCACCCATGTTCTTTGTTTTTCTTGAAATTTGCTGAATTCGTCCCCAAATTTCTAATGCTTCTTCGCTTGTGTCGGATCCCAAATCCAATCTCGATCAAATCCCCAATCGAATTGAGCTTGCACATTTGCATCATTGGTGAGATACTACACATTCGAATACATGTTTTTCAAGCTAAAAGCCAGATGAAAAACGAAAAATAAAAGAAGAAAAAAAACCCGGTCATGCCATCGCGGTGCCATCTCGGTCATCTCGTCGTGGTCATGCCGTAGTAGCTAACAAACTAATCTAAAATCTGAATTCCAGAATTCCAATCTTCTATTGAATCCATTATAAATCATCAAAAAACTTGGTTGTACAAACTCAATTTGATCACACATCTTCACGATACCAAATCGGGAATGCAGCACAATTAATTCAGCATTGTTGAACAGACATTGTATCAGCAAATCACAGATCAGCAGCAGGAATGATTCGGTCCTTGGAAAGAAGGCTCTGATACCATGTTAGATTTAACAGAACATGAAGACGTGAAGTAGATGAATAAGAAAAACATATGACTCCATTATTGAGAAACTTCTATTTAGTACATAGAGAACTATATATATATAGTATAGAGATAACTATCTATATATATTTATTCTATCTATAAAGATACTCATACTATCTATCTAACTATATATATAATAAACTAAATCTAACAGGATAAACTAACTAATATATTTAAACTAAAGATAAAGACTAATATAGACTACATAATACTCTAACATTCACCCATGTTCTTTGTTTTTCTTGAAATTTGCTGAATTCGTCCCCAAATTTCTAATGCTTCTTCGCTTGTGTCGGATCCCAAATCCAATCTCGATCAAATCCCCAATCGAATTGAGCTTGCACATTTGCATCATTGGTGAGATACTACACATTCGAATACATGTTTTTCAAGCTAAAAGCCAGATGAAAAACGAAAAAAAAAAAGAAGAAAAAAAAACCGGTCATGCCATCGCGGTGCCATCTCGGTCATCTCGTCGTGGTCATGCCGTAGTAGCTAACAAACTAATCTAAAATCTGAATTCCAGAATTCCAATCTTCTATTGAATCCATTATAAATCATCAAAAAACTTGGTTGTACAAACTCAATTTGATCACACATCTTCACGATACCAAATCGGGAATGCAGCACAATTAATTCAGCATTGTTGAACAGACATTGTATTAGCAAATCACAGATCAGCAGCAGGAATGATTCGGTCCTTGGAAAGAAGGCTCTGATACCATGTTAGATTTAACAGAACATGAAGACGTGAAGTAGATGAATAAGAAAAACATATGACTCCATTATTGAGAAACTTCTATTTAGTACATAGAGAACTATATATATATAGTATAGAGATAACTATCTATATATATTTATTCTATCTATAAAGATACTCATACTATCTATCTAACTATATATATAATAAACTAAATCTAACAGGATAAACTAACTAATATATTTAAACTAAAGATAAAGACTAATCTAGACTACATAATACTCTACCATTCACCCATGTTCTTTGTTTTTCTTGAAATTTGCTGAATTCGTCCCCAAATTTCTAATGCTTCTTCGCTTGTGTCGGATCCCAAATCCAATCTCGATCAAATCCCCAATCGAATTGAGCTTGCACATTTGCATCATTGGTGAGATACTACACATTCGAATACATGTTTTTCAAGCTAAAAGCCAGATGAAAAACGAAAAAAAAAGAAGAAAAAAAACCCGGTCATGCCATCGCGGTGCCATCTCGGTCATCTCGTCGTGGTCATGCCGTAGTAGCTAACAAACTAATCTAAAATCTGAATTCCAGAATTCCAATCTTCTATTGAATCCATTATAAATCATCAAAAAACTTGGTTGTACAAACTCAATTTGATCACACATCTTCACGATACCAAATCGGGAATGCAGCACAATTAATTCAGCATTGTTGAACAGACATTGTATCAGCAAATCACAGATCAGCAGCAGGAATGATTCGGTCCTTGGAAAGAAGGCTCTGATACCATGTTAGATTTAACAGAACATGAAGACGTGAAGTAGATGAATAAGAAAAACATATGACTCCATTATTGAGAAACTTCTATTTAGTACATAGAGAACTATATATATATAGTATAGAGATAACTATCTATATATATTTATTCTATCTATAAGATACTCATACTATCTATCTAACTATATATATAATAAACTAAATCTAACAGGATAAACTAACTAATATATTTAAACTAAAGATAAAGACTAATATAGACTACATAATACTCTAACATTCACCCATGTTCTTTGTTTTTCTTGAAATTTGCTGAATTCGTCCCCAAATTTCTAATGCTTCTTCGCTTGTGTCGGATCCCAAATCCAATCTCGATCAAATCCCCAATCGAATTGAGCTTGCACATTTGCATCATTGGTGAGATACTACACATTCGAATACATGTTTTTCAAGCTAAAAGCCAGATGAAAAACGAAAAAAAAAAAGAAGAAAAAAAACCCGGTCATGCCATCGCGGTGCCATCTCGGTCATCTCGTCGTGGTCATGCCGTAGTAGCTAACAAACTAATCTAAAATCTGAATTCCAGAATTCCAATCTTCTATTGAATCCATTATAAATCATCAAAAAACTTGGTTGTACAAACTCAATTTGATCACACATCTTCACGATACCAAATCGGGAATGCAGCACAATTAATTCAGCATTGTTGAACAGACATTGTATCAGCAAATCACAGATCAGCAGCAGGAATGATTCGGTCCTTGGAAAGAAGGCTCTGATACCATGTTAGATTTAACAGAACATGAAGACGTGAAGTAGATGAATAAGAAAAACATATGACTCCATTATTGAGAAACTTCTATTTAGTACATAGAGAACTATATATATATAGTATAGAGATAACTATCTATATATATTTATTCTATCTATAAGATACTCATACTATCTATCTAACTATATATATAATAAACTAAATCTAACAGGATAAACTAACTAATATATTTAAACTAAAGATAAAGACTAATATAGACTACATAATACTCTAACATTCACCCATGTTCTTTGTTTTTCTTGAAATTTGCTGAATTCGTCCCCAAATTTCTAATGCTTCTTCGCTTGTGTCGGATCCCAAATCCAATCTCGATCAAATCCCCAATCGAATTGAGCTTGCACATTTGCATCATTGGTGAGATACTACACATTCGAATACATGTTTTTCAAGCTAAAAGCCAGATGAAAAACGAAAAAAAAAAGAAGAAAAAAAACCCGGTCATGCCATCGCGGTGCCATCTCGGTCATCTCGTCGTGGTCATGCCGTAGTAGCTAACAAACTAATCTAAAATCTGAATTCCAGAATTCCAATCTTCTATTGAATCCATTATAAATCATCAAAAAACTTGGTTATACAAACTCAATTTGATCACACATCTTCACGATACCAAATCGGGAATGCAGCACAATTAATTCAGCATTGTTGAACAGACATTGTATCAGCAAATCACAGATCAGCAGCAGGAATGATTCGGTCCTTGGAAAGAAGGCTCTGATACCATGTTAGATTTAACAGAACATGAAGACGTGAAGTAGATGAATAAGAAAAACATATGACTCCATTATTGAGAAACTTCTATTTAGTACATAGAGAACTATATATATATAGTATAGAGATAACTATCTATATATATTTATTCTATCTATAAGATACTCATACTATCTATCTAACTATATATATAATAAACTAAATCTAACAGGATAAACTAACTAATATATTTAAACTAAAGATAAAGACTAATATAGACTACATAATACTCTAACATTCACCCATGTTCTTTGTTTTTCTTGAAATTTGCTGAATTCGTCCCCAAATTTCTAATGCTTCTTCGCTTGTGTCGGATCCCAAATCCAATCTCGATCAAATCCCCAATCGAATTGAGCTTGCACATTTGCATCATTGGTGAGATACTACACATTCGAATACATGTTTTTCAAGCTAAAAGCCAGATGAAAAACGAAAAAAAAAAGAAGAAAAAAAACCCGGTCATGCCATCGCGGTGCCATCTCGGTCATCTCGTCGTGGTCATGCCGTAGTAGCTAACAAACTAATCTAAAATCTGAATTCCAGAATTCCAATCTTCTATTGAATCCATTATAAATCATCAAAAAACTTGGTTGTACAAACTCAATTTGATCACACATCTTCACGATACCAAATCGGGAATGCAGCACAATTAATTCAGCATTGTTGAACAGACATTGTATCAGCAAATCACAGATCAGCAGCAGGAATGATTCGGTCCTTGGAAAGAAGGCTCTGATACCATGTTAGATTTAACAGAACATGAAGACGTGAAGTAGATGAATAAGAAAAACATATGACTCCATTATTGAGAAACTTCTATTTAGTACATAGAGAACTATATATATATAGTATAGAGATAACTATCTATATATATTTATTCTATCTATAAGATACTCATACTATCTATCTAACTATATATATAATAAACTAAATCTAACAGGATAAACTAACTAATATATTTAAACTAAAGATAAAGACTAATATAGACTACATAATACTCTAACATTCACCCATGTTCTTTGTTTTTCTTGAAATTTGCTGAATTCGTCCCCAAATTTCTAATGCTTCTTCGCTTGTGTCGGATCCCAAATCCAATCTCGATCAAATCCCCAATCGAATTGAGCTTGCACATTTGCATCATTGGTGAGATACTACACATTCGAATACATGTTTTTCAAGCTAAAAGCCAGATGAAAAACGAAAAAAAAAAGAAGAAAAAAAACCCGGTCATGCCATCGCGGTGCCATCTCGGTCATCTCGTCGTGGTCATGCCGTAGTAGCTAACAAACTAATCTAAAATCTGAATTCCAGAATTCCAATCTTCTATTGAATCCATTATAAATCATCAAAAAACTTGGTTGTACAAACTCAATTTGATCACACATCTTCACGATACCAAATCGGGAATGCAGCACAATTAATTCAGCATTGTTGAACAGACATTGTATTAGCAAATCACAGATCAGCAGCAGGAATGATTCGGTCCTTGGAAAGAAGGCTCTGATACCATGTTAGATTTAACAGAACATGAAGACGTGAAGTAGATGAATAAGAAAAACATATGACTCCATTATTGAGAAACTTCTATTTAGTACATAGAGAACTATATATATATAGTATAGAGATAACTATCTATATATATTTATTCTATCTATAAAGATACTCATACTATCTATCTAACTATATATATAATAAACTAAATCTAACAGGATAAACTAACTAATATATTTAAACTAAATATAAAGACTAATCTAGACTACATAATACTCTAACATTCACCCATGTTCTTTGTTTTTCTTGAAATTTGCTGAATTCGTCCCCAAATTTCTAATGCTTCTTCGCTTGTGTCGGATCCCAAATCCAATCTCGATCAAATGCCCAATCGAATTGAGCTTGCACATTTGCATCATTGGTGAGATACTACACATTCGAATACATGTTTTTCAAGCTAAAAGCCAGATGAAAAACGAAAAAAAAAGAAGAAAAAAAAGAAGAAAAAAAAACCGGTCATGCCATCGCGGTGCCATCTCGGTCATCTCGTCGTGGTCATGCCGTAGTAGCTAACAAACTAATCTAAAATCTGAATTCCAGAATTCCAATCTTCTATTGAATCCATTATAAATCATCAAAAAACTTGGTTGTACAAACTCAATTTGATCACACATCTTCACGATACCAAATCGGGAATGCAGCACAATTAATTCAGCATTGTTGAACAGACATTGTATCAGCAAATCACAGATCAGCAGCAGGAATGATTCGGTCCTTGGAAAGAAGGCTCTGATACCATGTTAGATTTAACAGAACATGAAGACGTGAAGTAGATGAATAAGAAAAACATATGACTCCATTATTGAGAAACTTCTATTTAGTACATAGAGAACTATATATATATAGTATAGAGATAACTATCTATATATATTTATTCTATCTATAAAGATACTCATACTATCTATCTAACTATATATATAATAAACTAAATCTAACAGGATAAACTAACTAATATATTTAAACTAAAGATAAAGACTAATATAGACTACATAATACTCTAACATTCACCCATGTTCTTTGTTTTTCTTGAAATTTGCTGAATTCGTCCCCAAATTTCTAATGCTTCTTCGCTTGTGTCGGATCCCAAATCCAATCTCGATCAAATCCCCAATCGAATTGAGCTTGCACATTTGCATCATTGGTGAGATACTACACATTCGAATACATGTTTTTCAAGCTAAAAGCCAGATGAAAAACGAAAAAAAAAAAAGAAGAAAAAAAACCCGGTCATGCCATCGCGGTGCCATCTCGGTCATCTCGTCGTGGTCATGCCGTAGTAGCTAACAAACTAATCTAAAATCTGAATTCCAGAATTCCAATCTTCTATTGAATCCATTATAAATCATCAAAAAACTTGGTTGTACAAACTCAATTTGATCACACATCTTCACGATACCAAATCGGGAATGCAGCACAATTAATTCAGCATTGTTGAACAGACATTGTATTAGCAAATCACAGATCAGCAGCAGGAATGATTCGGTCCTTGGAAAGAAGGCTCTGATACCATGTTAGATTTAACAGAACATGAAGACGTGAAGTAGATGAATAAGAAAAACATATGACTCCATTATTGAGAAACTTCTATTTAGTACATAGAGAACTATATATATATATAGTATAGAGATAACTATCTATATATATTTATTCTATCTATAAAGATACTCATACTATCTATCTAACTATATATATAATAAACTAAATCTAACAGGATAAACTAACTAATATATTTAAACTAAAGATAAAGACTAATCTAGACTACATAATACTCTACCATTCACCCATGTTCTTTGTTTTTCTTGAAATTTGCTGAATTCGTCCCCAAATTTCTAATGCTTCTTCGCTTGTGTCGGATCCCAAATCCAATCTCGATCAAATCCCCAATCGAATTGAGCTTGCACATTTGCATCATTGGTGAGATACTACACATTCGAATACATGTTTTTCAAGCTAAAAGCCAGATGAAAAACGAAAAAAAAAGAAGAAAAAAAAGAAGAAAAAAAAACCGGTCATGCCATCGCGGTGCCATCTCGGTCATCTCGTCGTGGTCATGCCGTAGTAGCTAACAAACTAATCTAAAATCTGAATTCCAGAATTCCAATCTTCTATTGAATCCATTATAAATCATCAAAAAACTTGGTTGTACAAACTCAATTTGATCACACATCTTCACGATACCAAATCGGGAATGCAGCACAATTAATTCAGCATTGTTGAACAGACATTGTATCAGCAAATCACAGATCAGCAGCAGGAATGATTCGGTCCTTGGAAAGAAGGCTCTGATACCATGTTAGATTTAACAGAACATGAAGACGTGAAGTAGATGAATAAGAAAAACATATGACTCCATTATTGAGAAACTTCTATTTAGTACATAGAGAACTATATATATATAGTATAGAGATAACTATCTATATATATTTATTCTATCTATAAAGATACTCATACTATCTATCTAACTATATATATAATAAACTAAATCTAACAGGATAAACTAACTAATATATTTAAACTAAAGATAAAGACTAATATAGACTACATAATACTCTAACATTCACCCATGTTCTTTGTTTTTCTTGAAATTTGCTGAATTCGTCCCCAAATTTCTAATGCTTCTTCGCTTGTGTCGGATCCCAAATCCAATCTCGATCAAATCCCCAATCGAATTGAGCTTGCACATTTGCATCATTGGTGAGATACTACACATTCGAATACATGTTTTTCAAGCTAAAAGCCAGATGAAAAACGAAAAAAAAAAAGAAGAAAAAAAAACCGGTCATGCCATCGCGGTGCCATCTCGGTCATCTCGTCGTGGTCATGCCGTAGTAGCTAACAAACTAATCTAAAATCTGAATTCCAGAATTCCAATCTTCTATTGAATCCATTATAAATCATCAAAAAACTTGGTTGTACAAACTCAATTTGATCACACATCTTCACGATACCAAATCGGGAATGCAGCACAATTAATTCAGCATTGTTGAACAGACATTGTATTAGCAAATCACAGATCAGCAGCAGGAATGATTCGGTCCTTGGAAAGAAGGCTCTGATACCATGTTAGATTTAACAGAACATGAAGACGTGAAGTAGATGAATAAGAAAAACATATGACTCCATTATTGAGAAACTTCTATTTAGTACATAGAGAACTATATATATATAGTATAGAGATAACTATCTATATATATTTATTCTATCTATAAAGATACTCATACTATCTATCTAACTATATATATAATAAACTAAATCTAACAGGATAAACTAACTAATATATTTAAACTAAAGATAAAGACTAATCTAGACTACATAATACTCTAACATTCACCCATGTTCTTTGTTTTTCTTGAAATTTGCTGAATTCGTCCCCAAATTTCTAATGCTTCTTCGCTTGTGTCGGATCCCAAATCCAATCTCGATCAAATCCCCAATCGAATTGAGCTTGCACATTTGCATCATTGGTGAGATACTACACATTCGAATACATGTTTTTCAAGCTAAAAGCCAGATGAAAAACGAAAAAAAAAAGAAGAAAAAAAAAACGGTCATGCCATCGCGGTGCCATCTCGGTCATCTCGTCGTGGTCATGCCGTAGTAGCTAACAAACTAATCTAAAATCTGAATTCCAGAATTCCAATCTTCTATTGAATCCATTATAAATCATCAAAAAACTTGGTTGTACAAACTCAATTTGATCACACATCTTCACGATACCAAATCGGGAATGCAGCACAATTAATTCAGCATTGTTGAACAGACATTGTATCAGCAAATCACAGATCAGCAGCAGGAATGATTCGGTCCTTGGAAAGAAGGCTCTGATACCATGTTAGATTTAACAGAACATGAAGACGTGAAGTAGATGAATAAGAAAAACATATGACTCCATTATTGAGAAACTTCTATTTAGTACATAGAGAACTATATATATATAGTATAGAGATAACTATCTATATATATTTATTCTATCTATAAAGATACTCATACTATCTATCTAACTATATATATAATAAACTAAATCTAACAGGATAAACTAACTAATATATTTAAACTAAAGATAAAGACTAATATAGACTACATAATACTCTAACATTCACCCATGTTCTTTGTTTTTCTTGAAATTTGCTGAATTCGTCCCCAAATTTCTAATGCTTCTTCGCTTGTGTCGGATCCCAAATCCAATCTCGATCAAATCCCCAATCGAATTGAGCTTGCACATTTGCATCATTGGTGAGATACTACACATTCGAATACATGTTTTTCAAGCTAAAAGCCAGATGAAAAACGAAAAAAAAAGAAGAAAAAAAAACCGGTCATGCCATCGCGGTGCCATCTCGGTCATCTCGTCGTGGTCATGCCGTAGTAGCTAACAAACTAATCTAAAATCTGAATTCCAGAATTCCAATCTTCTATTGAATCCATTATAAATCATCAAAAAACTTGGTTGTACAAACTCTATTTGATCACACATCTTCACGATACCAAATCGGGAATGCAGCACAATTAATTCAGCATTGTTGAACAGACATTGTATCAGCAAATCACAGATCAGCAGCAGGAATGATTCGGTCCTTGGAAAGAAGGCTCTGATACCATGTTAGATTTAACAGAACATGAAGACGTGAAGTAGATGAATAAGAAAAACATATGACTCCATTATTGAGAAACTTCTATTTAGTACATAGAGAACTATATATATATAGTATAGAGATAACTATCTATATATATTTATTCTATCTATAAAGATACTCATACTATCTATCTAACTATATATATAATAAACTAAATCTAACAGGATAAACTAACTAATATATTTAAACTAAAGATAAAGACTAATATAGACTACATAATACTCTAACATTCACCCATGTTCTTTGTTTTTCTTGAAATTTGCTGAATTCGTCCCCAAATTTCTAATGCTTCTTCGCTTGTGTCGGATCCCAAATCCAATCTCGATCAAATCCCCAATCGAATTGAGCTTGCACATTTGCATCATTGGTGAGATACTACACATTCGAATACATGTTTTTCAAGCTAAAAGCCAGATGAAAAACGAAAAAAAAAAAGAAGAAAAAAAAACCGGTCATGCCATCGCGGTGCCATCTCGGTCATCTCGTCGTGGTCATGCCGTAGTAGCTAACAAACTAATCTAAAATCTGAATTCCAGAATTCCAATCTTCTATTGAATCCATTATAAATCATCAAAAAACTTGGTTGTACAAACTCAATTTGATCACACATCTTCACGATACCAAATCGGGAATGCAGCACAATTAATTCAGCATTGTTGAACAGACATTGTATCAGCAAATCACAGATCATCAGCAGGAATGATTCGGTCCTTGGAAAGAAGGCTCTGATACCATGTTAGATTTAACAGAACATGAAGACGTGAAGTAGATGAATAAGAAAAACATATGACTCCATTATTGAGAAACTTCTATTTAGTACATAGAGAACTATATATATATAGTATAGAGATAACTATCTATATATATTTATTCTATCTATAAAGATACTCATACTATCTATCTAACTATATATATAATAAACTAAATCTAACAGGATAAACTAACTAATATATTTAAACTAAAGATAAAGACTAATCTAGACTACATAATACTCTAACATTCACCCATGTTCTTTGTTTTTCTTGAAATTTGCTGAATTCGTCCCCAAATTTCTAATGCTTCTTCGCTTGTGTCGGATCCCAAATCCAATCTCGATCAAATCCCCAATCGAATTGAGCTTGCACATTTGCATCATTGGTGAGATACTACACATTCGAATACATGTTTTTCAAGCTAAAAGCCAGATGAAAAACGAAAAAAAAAAGAAGAAAAAAAACCCGGTCATGCCATCGCGGTGCCATCTCGGTCATCTCGTCGTGGTCATGCCGTAGTAGCTAACAAACTAATCTAAAATCTGAATTCCAGA
This sequence comes from Chamaenerion angustifolium, assembly GCA_946814005.1. NCBI lineage: Eukaryota > Viridiplantae > Streptophyta > Magnoliopsida > Myrtales > Onagraceae > Chamaenerion > Chamaenerion angustifolium. The sequence continues at coordinate 24,332,289 of OX328272.1, forward strand.
ATTCCAATCTTCTATTGAATCCATTATAAATCATCAAAAAACTTGGTTGTACAAACTCAATTTGATCACACATCTTCACGATACCAAATCGGGAATGCAGCACAATTAATTCAGCATTGTTGAACAGACATTGTATTAGCAAATCACAGATCAGCAGCAGGAATGATTCGGTCCTTGGAAAGAAGGCTCTGATACCATGTTAGATTTAACAGAACATGAAGACGTGAAGTAGATGAATAAGAAAAACATATGACTCCATTATTGAGAAACTTCTATTTAGTACATAGAGAACTATATATATATAGTATAGAGATAACTATCTATATATATTTATTCTATCTATAAAGATACTCATACTATCTATCTAACTATATATATAATAAACTAAATCTAACAGGATAAACTAACTAATATATTTAAACTAAAGATAAAGACTAATCTAGACTACATAATACTCTAACATTCACCCATGTTCTTTGTTTTTCTTGAAATTTGCTGAATTCGTCCCCAAATTTCTAATGCTTCTTCGCTTGTGTCGGATCCCAAATCCAATCTCGATCAAATCCCCAATCGAATTGAGCTTGCACATTTGCATCATTGGTGAGATACTACACATTCGAATACATGTTTTTCAAGCTAAAAGCCAGATGAAAAACGAAAAAAAAAAGAAGAAAAAAAAAACGGTCATGCCATCGCGGTGCCATCTCGGTCATCTCGTCGTGGTCATGCCGTAGTAGCTAACAAACTAATCTAAAATCTGAATTCCAGAATTCCAATCTTCTATTGAATCCATTATAAATCATCAAAAAACTTGGTTGTACAAACTCAATTTGATCACACATCTTCACGATACCAAATCGGGAATGCAGCACAATTAATTCAGCATTGTTGAACAGACATTGTATCAGCAAATCACAGATCAGCAGCAGGAATGATTCGGTCCTTGGAAAGAAGGCTCTGATACCATGTTAGATTTAACAGAACATGAAGACGTGAAGTAGATGAATAAGAAAAACATATGACTCCATTATTGAGAAACTTCTATTTAGTACATAGAGAACTATATATATATAGTATAGAGATAACTATCTATATATATTTATTCTATCTATAAAGATACTCATACTATCTATCTAACTATATATATAATAAACTAAATCTAACAGGATAAACTAACTAATATATTTAAACTAAAGATAAAGACTAATATAGACTACATAATACTCTAACATTCACCCATGTTCTTTGTTTTTCTTGAAATTTGCTGAATTCGTCCCCAAATTTCTAATGCTTCTTCGCTTGTGTCGGATCCCAAATCCAATCTCGATCAAATCCCCAATCGAATTGAGCTTGCACATTTGCATCATTGGTGAGATACTACACATTCGAATACATGTTTTTCAAGCTAAAAGCCAGATGAAAAACGAAAAAAAAAGAAGAAAAAAAAACCGGTCATGCCATCGCGGTGCCATCTCGGTCATCTCGTCGTGGTCATGCCGTAGTAGCTAACAAACTAATCTAAAATCTGAATTCCAGAATTCCAATCTTCTATTGAATCCATTATAAATCATCAAAAAACTTGGTTGTACAAACTCTATTTGATCACACATCTTCACGATACCAAATCGGGAATGCAGCACAATTAATTCAGCATTGTTGAACAGACATTGTATCAGCAAATCACAGATCAGCAGCAGGAATGATTCGGTCCTTGGAAAGAAGGCTCTGATACCATGTTAGATTTAACAGAACATGAAGACGTGAAGTAGATGAATAAGAAAAACATATGACTCCATTATTGAGAAACTTCTATTTAGTACATAGAGAACTATATATATATAGTATAGAGATAACTATCTATATATATTTATTCTATCTATAAAGATACTCATACTATCTATCTAACTATATATATAATAAACTAAATCTAACAGGATAAACTAACTAATATATTTAAACTAAAGATAAAGACTAATATAGACTACATAATACTCTAACATTCACCCATGTTCTTTGTTTTTCTTGAAATTTGCTGAATTCGTCCCCAAATTTCTAATGCTTCTTCGCTTGTGTCGGATCCCAAATCCAATCTCGATCAAATCCCCAATCGAATTGAGCTTGCACATTTGCATCATTGGTGAGATACTACACATTCGAATACATGTTTTTCAAGCTAAAAGCCAGATGAAAAACGAAAAAAAAAAAGAAGAAAAAAAACCCGGTCATGCCATCGCGGTGCCATCTCGGTCATCTCGTCGTGGTCATGCCGTAGTAGCTAACAAACTAATCTAAAATCTGAATTCCAGAATTCCAATCTTCTATTGAATCCATTATAAATCATCAAAAAACTTGGTTGTACAAACTCAATTTGATCACACATCTTCACGATACCAAATCGGGAATGCAGCACAATTAATTCAGCATTGTTGAACAGACATTGTATCAGCAAATCACAGATCATCAGCAGGAATGATTCGGTCCTTGGAAAGAAGGCTCTGATACCATGTTAGATTTAACAGAACATGAAGACGTGAAGTAGATGAATAAGAAAAACATATGACTCCATTATTGAGAAACTTCTATTTAGTACATAGAGAACTATATATATATAGTATAGAGATAACTATCTATATATATTTATTCTATCTATAAAGATACTCATACTATCTATCTAACTATATATATAATAAACTAAATCTAACAGGATAAACTAACTAATATATTTAAACTAAAGATAAAGACTAATCTAGACTACATAATACTCTAACATTCACCCATGTTCTTTGTTTTTCTTGAAATTTGCTGAATTCGTCCCCAAATTTCTAATGCTTCTTCGCTTGTGTCGGATCCCAAATCCAATCTCGATCAAATCCCCAATCGAATTGAGCTTGCACATTTGCATCATTGGTGAGATACTACACATTCGAATACATGTTTTTCAAGCTAAAAGCCAGATGAAAAACGAAAAAAAAAAAGAAGAAAAAAAACCCGGTCATGCCATCGCGGTGCCATCTCGGTCATCTCGTCGTGGTCATGCCGTAGTAGCTAACAAACTAATCTAAAATCTGAATTCCAGAATTCCAATCTTCTATTGAATCCATTATAAATCATCAAAAAACTTGGTTGTACAAACTCAATTTGATCACACATCTTCACGATACCAAATCGGGAATGCAGCACAATTAATTCAGCATTGTTGAACAGACATTGTATTAGCAAATCACAGATCAGCAGCAGGAATGATTCGGTCCTTGGAAAGAAGGCTCTGATACCATGTTAGATTTAACAGAACATGAAGACGTGAAGTAGATGAATAAGAAAAACATATGACTCCATTATTGAGAAACTTCTATTTAGTACATAGAGAACTATATATATATAGTATAGAGATAACTATCTATATATATTTATTCTATCTATAAAGATACTCATACTATCTATCTAACTATATATATAATAAACTAAATCTAACAGGATAAACTAACTAATATATTTAAACTAAAGATAAAGACTAATCTAGACTACATAATACTCTAACATTCACCCATGTTCTTTGTTTTTCTTGAAATTTGCTGAATTCGTCCCCAAATTTCTAATGCTTCTTCGCTTGTGTCGGATCCCAAATCCAATCTCGATCAAATCCCCAATCGAATTGAGCTTGCACATTTGCATCATTGGTGAGATACTACACATTCGAATACATGTTTTTCAAGCTAAAAGCCAGATGAAAAACGAAAAAAAAAAGAAGAAAAAAAACCCGGTCATGCCATTGCGGTGCCATCTCGGTCATCTCGTCGTGGTCATGCCGTAGTAGCTAACAAACTAATCTAAAATCTGAATTCCAGAATTCCAATCTTCTATTGAATCCATTATAAATCATCAAAAAACTTGGTTGTACAAACTCAATTTGATCACACATCTTCACGATACCAAATCGGGAATGCAGCACAATTAATTCAGCATTGTTGAACAGACATTGTATTAGCAAATCACAGATCAGCAGCAGGAATGATTCGGTCCTTGGAAAGAAGGCTCTGATACCATGTTAGATTTAACAGAACATGAAGACGTGAAGTAGATGAATAAGAAAAACATATGACTCCATTATTGAGAAACTTCTATTTAGTACATAGAGAACTATATATATATAGTATAGAGATAACTATCTATATATATTTATTCTATCTATAAAGATACTCATACTATCTATCTAACTATATATATAATAAACTAAATCTAACAGGATAAACTAACTAATATATTTAAACTAAAGATAAAGACTAATCTAGACTACATAATACTCTACCATTCACCCATGTTCTTTGTTTTTCTTGAAATTTGCTGAATTCGTCCCCAAATTTCTAATGCTTCTTCGCTTGTGTCGGATCCCAAATCCAATCTCGATCAAATCCCCAATCGAATTGAGCTTGCACATTTGCATCATTGGTGAGATACTACACATTCGAATACATGTTTTTCAAGCTAAAAGCCAGATGAAAAACGAAAAAAAAAAAAGAAAAAAAACCCGGTCATGCCATCGCGGTGCCATCTCGGTCATCTCGTCGTGGTCATGCCGTAGTAGCTAACAAACTAATCTAAAATCTGAATTCCAGAATTCCAATCTTCTATTGAATCCATTATAAATCATCAAAAAACTTGGTTGTACAAACTCAATTTGATCACACATCTTCACGATACCAAATCGGGAATGCAGCACAATTAATTCAGCATTGTTGAACAGACATTGTATCAGCAAATCACAGATCAGCAGCAGGAATGATTCGGTCCTTGGAAAGAAGGCTCTGATACCATGTTAGATTTAACAGAACATGAAGACGTGAAGTAGATGAATAAGAAAAACATATGACTCCATTATTGAGAAACTTCTATTTAGTACATAGAGAACTATATATATATAGTATAGAGATAACTATCTATATATATTTATTCTATCTATAAAGATACTCATACTATCTATCTAACTATATATATAATAAACTAAATCTAACAGGATAAACTAACTAATATATTTAAACTAAAGATAAAGACTAATCTAGACTACATAATACTCTAACATTCACCCATGTTCTTTGTTTTTCTTGAAATTTGCTGAATTCGTCCCCAAATTTCTAATGCTTCTTCGCTTGTGTCGGATCCCAAATCCAATCTCGATCAAATCCCCAATCGAATTGAGCTTGCACATTTGCATCATTGGTGAGATACTACACATTCGAATACATGTTTTTCAAGCTAAAAGCCAGATGAAAAACGAAAAAAAAAGAAGAAAAAAAAACCGGTCATGCCATCGCGGTGCCATCTCGGTCATCTCGTCGTGGTCATGCCGTAGTAGCTAACAAACTAATCTAAAATCTGAATTCCAGAATTCCAATCTTCTATTGAATCCATTATAAATCATCAAAAAACTTGGTTGTACAAACTCAATTTGATCACACATCTTCACGATACCAAATCGGGAATGCAGCACAATTAATTCAGCATTGTTGAACAGACATTGTATCAGCAAATCACAGATCAGCAGCAGGAATGATTCGGTCCTTGGAAAGAAGGCTCTGATACCATGTTAGATTTAACAGAACATGAAGACGTGAAGTAGATGAATAAGAAAAACATATGACTCCATTATTGAGAAACTTCTATTTAGTACATAGAGAACTATATATATATAGTATAGAGATAACTATCTATATATATTTATTCTATCTATAAAGATACTCATACTATCTATCTAACTATATATATAATAAACTAAATCTAACAGGATAAACTAACTAATATATTTAAACTAAAGATAAAGACTAATCTAGACTACATAATACTCTAACATTCACCCATGTTCTTTGTTTTTCTTGAAATTTGCTGAATTCGTCCCCAAATTTCTAATGCTTCTTCGCTTGTGTCGGATCCCAAATCCAATCTCGATCAAATCCCCAATCGAATTGAGCTTGCACATTTGCATCATTGGTGAGATACTACACATTCGAATACATGTTTTTCAAGCTAAAAGCCAGATGAAAAACGAAAAAAAAAAGAAGAAAAAAAACCCGGTCATGCCATCGCGGTGCCATCTCGGTCATCTCGTCGTGGTCATGCCGTAGTAGCTAACAAACTAATCTAAAATCTAAATTCCAGAATTCCAATCTTCTATTGAATCCATTATAAATCATCAAAAAACTTGGTTGTACAAACTCAATTTGATCACACATCTTCACGATACCAAATCGGGAATGCAGCACAATTAATTCAGCATTGTTGAACAGACATTGTATTAGCAAATCACAGATCAGCAGCAGGAATGATTCGGTCCTTGGAAAGAAGGCTCTGATACCATGTTAGATTTAACAGAACATGAAGACGTGAAGTAGATGAATAAGAAAAACATATGACTCCATTATTGAGAAACTTCTATTTAGTACATAGAGAACTATATATATATAGTATAGAGATAACTATCTATATATATTTATTCTATCTATAAAGATACTCATACTATCTATCTAACTATATATATAATAAACTAAATCTAACAGGATAAACTAACTAATATATTTAAACTAAAGATAAAGACTAATCTAGACTACATAATACTCTAACATTCACCCATGTTCTTTGTTTTTCTTGAAATTTGCTGAATTCGTCCCCAAATTTCTAATGCTTCTTCGCTTGTGTCGGATCCCAAATCCAATCTCGATCAAATCCCCAATCGAATTGAGCTTGCACATTTGCATCATTGGTGAGATACTACACATTCGAATACATGTTTTTCAAGCTAAAAGCCAGATGAAAAACGAAAAAAAAAGAAGAAAAAAAAACCGGTCATGCCATCGCGGTGCCATCTCGGTCATCTCGTCGTGGTCATGCCGTAGTAGCTAACAAACTAATCTAAAATCTGAATTCCAGAATTCCAATCTTCTATTGAATCCATTATAAATCATCAAAAAACTTGGTTGTACAAACTCAATTTGATCACACATCTTCACGATACCAAATCGGGAATGCAGCACAATTAATTCAGCATTGTTGAACAGACATTGTATCAGCAAATCACAGATCAGCAGCAGGAATGATTCGGTCCTTGGAAAGAAGGCTCTGATACCATGTTAGATTTAACAGAACATGAAGACGTGAAGTAGATGAATAAGAAAAACATATGACTCCATTATTGAGAAACTTCTATTTAGTACATAGAGAACTATATATATATAGTATAGAGATAACTATCTATATATATTTATTCTATCTATAAAGATACTCATACTATCTATCTAACTATATATATAATAAACTAAATCTAACAGGATAAACTAACTAATATATTTAAACTAAAGATAAAGACTAATATAGACTACATAATACTCTAACATTCACCCATGTTCTTTGTTTTTCTTGAAATTTGCTGAATTCGTCCCCAAATTTCTAATGCTTCTTCGCTTGTGTCGGATCCCAAATCCAATCTCGATCAAATCCCCAATCGAATTGAGCTTGCACATTTGCATCATTGGTGAGATACTACACATTCGAATACATGTTTTTCAAGCTAAAAGCCAGATGAAAAACGAAAAAAAAAGAAGAAAAAAAACCCGGTCATGCCATCGCGGTGCCATCTCGGTCATCTCGTCGTGGTCATGCCGTAGTAGCTAACAAACTAATCTAAAATCTGAATTCCAGAATTCCAATCTTCTATTGAATCCATTATAAATCATCAAAAAACTTGGTTGTACAAACTCAATTTGGTCACACATCTTCACGATACCAAATCGGGAATGCAGCACAATTAATTCAGCATTGTTGAACAGACATTGTATTAGCAAATCACAGATCAGCAGCAGCAATGATTCGGTCCTTGGAAAGAAGGCTCTGATACCATGTTAGATTTAACAGAACATGAAGACGTGAAGTAGATGAATAAGAAAAACATATGACTCCATTATTGAGAAACTTCTATTTAGTACATAGAGAACTATATATATATATAGTATAGAGATAACTATCTATATATATTTATTCTATCTATAAAGATACTCATACTATCTATCTAACTATATATATAATAAACTAAATCTAACAGGATAAACTAACTAATATATTTAAACTAAAGATAAAGACTAATCTAGACTACATAATACTCTACCATTCACCCATGTTCTTTGTTTTTCTTGAAATTTGCTGAATTCGTCCCCAAATTTCTAATGCTTCTTCGCTTGTGTCGGATCCCAAATCCAATCTCGATCAAATACCCAATCGAATTGAGCTTGCACATTTGCATCATTGGTGAGATACTACACATTCGAATACATGTTTTTCAAGCTAAAAGCCAGATGAAAAACGAAAAAAAAAGAAGAAAAAAAAAACGGTCATGCCATCGCGGTTCCATCTCGGTCATCTCGTCGTGGTCATGCCGTAGTAGCTAACAAACTAATCTAAAATCTGAATTCCAGAATTCCAATCTTCTATTGAATCCATTATAAATCATCAAAAAACTTGGTTGTACAAACTCAATTTGATCACACATCTTCACGATACCAAATCGGGAATGCAGCACAATTAATTCAGCATTGTTGAACAGACATTGTATCAGCAAATCACAGATCAGCAGCAGGAATGATTCGGTCCTTGGAAAGAAGGCTCTGATACCATGTTAGATTTAACAGAACATGAAGACGTGAAGTAGATGAATAAGAAAAACATATGACTCCATTATTGAGAAACTTCTATTTAGTACATAGAGAACTATATATATATAGTATAGAGATAACTATCTATATATATTTATTCTATCTATAAAGATACTCATACTATCTATCTAACTATATATATAATAAACTAAATCTAACAGGATAAACTAACTAATATATTTAAACTAAAGATAAAGACTAATATAGACTACATAATACTCTAACATTCACCCATGTTCTTTGTTTTTCTTGAAATTTGCTGAATTCGTCCCCAAATTTCTAATGCTTCTTCGCTTGTGTCGGATCCCAAATCCAATCTCGATCAAATCCCCAATCGAATTGAGCTTGCACATTTGCATCATTGGTGAGATACTACACATTCGAATACATGTTTTTCAAGCTAAAAGCCAGATGAAAAACGAAAAAAAAAAGAAGAAAAAAAACCCGGTCATGCCATCGCGGTGCCATCTCGGTCATCTCGTCGTGGTCATGCCGTAGTAGCTAACAAACTAATCTAAAATCTGAATTCCAGAATTCCAATCTTCTATTGAATCCATTATAAATCATCAAAAAACTTGGTTGTACAAACTCAATTTGATCACACATCTTCACGATACCAAATCGGGAATGCAGCACAATTAATTCAGCATTGTTGAACAGACATTGTATTAGCAAATCACAGATCAGCAGCAGGAATGATTCGGTCCTTGGAAAGAAGGCTCTGATACCATGTTAGATTTAACAGAACATGAAGACGTGAAGTAGATGAATAAGAAAAACATATGACTCCATTATTGAGAAACTTCTATTTAGTACATAGAGAACTATATATATATAGTATAGAGATAACTATCTATATATATTTATTCTATCTATAAAGATACTCATACTATCTATCTAACTATATATATAATAAACTAAATCTAACAGGATAAACTAACTAATATATTTAAACTAAAGATAAAGACTAATCTAGACTACATAATACTCTAACATTCACCCATGTTCTTTGTTTTTCTTGAAATTTGCTGAATTCGTCCCCAAATTTCTAATGCTTCTTCGCTTGTGTCGGATCCCAAATCCAATCTCGATCAAATCCCCAATCGAATTGAGCTTGCACATTTGCATCATTGGTGAGATACTACACATTCGAATACATGTTTTTCAAGCTAAAAGCCAGATGAAAAACGAAAAAAAAAGAAGAAAAAAAACCCGGTCATGCCATCGCGGTGCCATCTCGGTCATCTCGTCGTGGTCATGCCGTAGTAGCTAACAAACTAATCTAAAATCTGAATTCCAGAATTCCAATCTTCTATTGAATCCATTATAAATCATCAAAAAACTTGGTTGTACAAACTCAATTTGATCACACATCTTCACGATACCAAATCGGGAATGCAGCACAATTAATTCAGCATTGTTGAACAGACATTGTATCAGCAAATCACAGATCAGCAGCAGGAATGATTCGGTCCTTGGAAAGAAGGCTCTGATACCATGTTAGATTTAACAGAACATGAAGACGTGAAGTAGATGAATAAGAAAAACATATGACTCCATTATTGAGAAACTTCTATTTAGTACATAGAGAACTATATATATATAGTATAGAGATAACTATCTATAGATATTTATTCTATCTATAAAGATACTCATACTATCTATCTAACTATATATATAATAAACTAAATCTAACAGGATAAACTAACTAATATATTTAAACTAAAGATAAAGACTAATCTAGACTACATAATACTCTAACATTCACCCATGTTCTTTGTTTTTCTTGAAATTTGCTGAATTCGTCCCCAAATTTCTAATGCTTCTTCGCTTGTGTCAGATCCCAAATCCAATCTCGATCAAATCCCCAATCGAATTGAGCTTGCACATTTGCATCATTGGTGAGATACTACACATTCGAATACATGTTTTTCAAGCTAAAAGCCAGATGAAAAACGAAAAAAAAAAGAAGAAAAAAAAAACGGTCATGCCATCGCGGTGCCATCTCGGTCATCTCGTCGTGGTCATGCCGTAGTAGCTAACAAACTAATCTAAAATCTGAATTCCAGAATTCCAATCTTCTATTGAATCCATTATAAATCATCAAAAAACTTGGTTGTACAAACTCAATTTGATCACACATCTTCACGATACCAAATCGGGAATGCAGCACAATTAATTCAGCATTGTTGAACAGACATTGTATCAGCAAATCACAGATCAGCAGCAGGAATGATTCGGTCCTTGGAAAGAAGGCCCTGATACCATGTTAGATTTAACAGAACATGAAGACGTGAAGTAGATGAATAAGAAAAACATATGACTCCATTATTGAGAAACTTCTATTTAGTACATAGAGAACTATATATATATAGTATAGAGATAACTATCTATATATATTTATTCTATCTATAAAGATACTCATACTATCTATCTAACTATATATATAATAAACTAAATCTAACAGGATAAACTAACTAATATATTTAAACTAAAGATAAAGACTAATCTAGACTACATAATACTCTAACATTCACCCATGTTCTTTGTTTTTCTTGAAATTTGCTGAATTCGTCCCCAAATTTCTAATGCTTCTTCGCTTGTGTCGGATCCCAAATCCAATCTCGATCAAATCCCCAATCGAATTGAGCTTGCACATTTGCATCATTGGTGAGATACTACACATTCGAATACATGTTTTTCAAGCTAAAAGCCAGATGAAAAACGAAAAAAAAAAAGAAGAAAAAAAAACCGGTCATGCCATCTCGGTCATCTCGTCGTGGTCATGTCGTAGTAGCTAACAAACTAATCTAAAATCTGAATTCCAGAATTCCAATCTTCTATTGAATCCATTATAAATCATCAAAAAACTTGGTTGTACAAACTCAATTTGATCACACATCTTCACGATACCAAATCGGGAATGCAGCACAATTAATTCAGCATTGTTGAACAGACATTGTATCAGCAAATCACAGATCAGCAGCAGGAATGATTCGGTCCTTGGAAAGAAGGCCCTGATACCATGTTAGATTTAACAGAACATGAAGACGTGAAGTAGATGAATAAGAAAAACATATGACTCCATTATTGAGAAACTTCTATTTAGTACATAGAGAACTATATATATATAGTATAGAGATAACTATCTATAGATATTTATTCTATCTATAAAGATACTCATACTATCTATCTAACTATATATATAATAAACTAAATCTAACAGGATAAACTAACTAATATATTTAAACTAAAGATAAAGACTAATCTAGACTACATAATACTCTAACATTCACCCATGTTCTTTGTTTTTCTTGAAATTTGCTGAATTCGTCCCCAAATTTCTAATGCTTCTTCGCTTGTGTCAGATCCCAAATCCAATCTCGATCAAATCCCCAATCGAATTGAGCTTGCACATTTGCATCATTGGTGAGATACTACACATTCGAATACATGTTTTTCAAGCTAAAAGCCAGATGAAAAACGAAAAAAAAAGAAGAAAAAAAACCCGGTCATGCCATCGCGGTGCCATCTCGGTCATCTCGTCGTGGTCATGCCGTAGTAGCTAACAAACTAATCTAAAATCTGAATTCCAGAATTCCAATCTTCTATTGAATCCATTATAAATCATCAAAAAACTTGGTTGTACAAACTCAATTTGATCACACATCTTCACGATACCAAATCGGGAATGCAGCACAATTAATTCAGCATTGTTGAACAGACATTGTATCAGCAAATCACAGATCAGCAGCAGGAATGATTCGGTCCTTGGAAAGAAGGCTCTGATACCATGTTAGATTTAACAGAACATGAAGACGTGAAGTAGATGAATAAGAAAAACATATGACTCCATTATTGAGAAACTTCTATTTAGTACATAGAGAACTATATATATATAGTATAGAGATAACTATCTATATATATTTATTCTATCTATAAAGATACTCATACTATCTATCTAACTATATATATAATAAACTAAATCTAACAGGATAAACTAACTAATATATTTAAACTAAAGATAAAGACTAATCTAGACTACATAATACTCTAACATTCACCCATGTTCTTTGTTTTTCTTGAAATTTGCTGAATTCGTCCCCAAATTTCTAATGCTTCTTCGCTTGTGTCGGATCCCAAATCCAATCTCGATCAAATCCCCAATCGAATTGAGCTTGCACATTTGCATCATTGGTGAGATACTACACATTCGAATACATGTTTTTCAAGCTAAAAGCCAGATGAAAAACGAAAAAAAAAAGAAGAAAAAAAAACCGGTCATGCCATCTCGGTCATCTCGTCGTGGTCATGTCGTAGTAGCTAACAAACTAATCTAAAATCTGAATTCCAGAATTCCAATCTTCTATTGAATCCATTATAAATCATCAAAAAACTTGGTTGTACAAACTCAATTTGATCACACATCTTCACGATACCAAATCGGGAATGCAGCACAATTAATTCAGCATTGTTGAACAGACATTGTATCAGCAAATCACAGATCAGCAGCAGGAATGATTCGGTCCTTGGAAAGAAGGCTCTGATACCATGTTAGATTTAACAGAACATGAAGACGTGAAGTAGATGAATAAGAAAAACATATGACTCCATTATTGAGAAACTTCTATTTAGTACATAGAGAACTATATATATATAGTATAGAGATAACTATCTATATATATTTATTCTATCTATAAAGATACTCATACTATCTATCTAACTATATATATAATAAACTAAATCTAACAGGATAAACTAACTAATATATTTAAACTAAAGATAAAGACTAATCTAGACTACATAATACTCTAACATTCACCCATGTTCTTTGTTTTTCTTGAAATTTGCTGAATTCGTCCCCAAATTTCTAATGCTTCTTCGCTTGTGTCGGATCCCAAATCCAATCTCGATCAAATCTCCAATCGAATTGAGCTTGCACATTTGCATCATTGGTGAGATACTACACATTCGAATACATGTTTTTCAAACTAAAAGCCAGATGAAAAACGAAAAAAAAAAGAAGAAAAAAAACCCGGTCATGCCATCGCGGTGCCATCTCGGTCATCTCGTCGTGGTCATGCCGTAGTAGCTAACAAACTAATCTAAAATCTGAATTCCAGAATTCCAATCTTCTATTGAATCCATTATAAATCATCAAAAAACTTGGTTGTACAAACTCAATTTGATCACACATCTTCACGATACCAAATCGGGAATGCAGCACAATTAATTCAGCATTGTTGAACAGACATTGTATCAGCAAATCACAGATCAGCAGCAGGAATGATTCGGTCCTTGGAAAGAAGGCTCTGATACCATGTTAGATTTAACAGAACATGAAGACGTGAAGTAGATGAATAAGAAAAACATATGACTCCATTATTGAGAAACATCTATTTAGTACATAGAGAACTATATATATATAGTATAGAGATAACTATCTATATATATTTATTCTATCTATAAAGATACTCATACTATCTATCTAACTATATATATAATAAACTAAATCTAACAGGATAAACTAACTAATATATTTAAACTAAAGATAAAGACTAATCTAGACTACATAATACTCTAACATTCACCCATGTTCTTTGTTTTTCTTGAAATTTGCTGAATTCGTCCCCAAATTTCTAATGCTTCTTCGCTTGTGTCGGATCCCAAATCCAATCTCGATCAAATCCCCAATCGAATTGAGCTTGCACATTTGCATCATTGGTGAGATACTACACATTCGAATACATGTTTTTCAAGCTAAAAGCCAGATGAAAAACGAAAAAAAAAAGAAGAAAAAAAACCCGGTCATGCCATCGCGGTGCCATCTCGGTCATCTCGTCGTGGTCATGCCGTAGTAGCTAACAAACTAATCTAAAATCTGAATTCCAGAATTCCAATCTTCTATTGAATCCATTATAAATCATCAAAAAACTTGGTTGTACAAACTCAATTTGATCACACATCTTCACGATACCAAATCGGGAATGCAGCACAATTAATTCAGCATTGTTGAACAGACATTGTATCAGCAAATCACAGATCAGCAGCAGGAATGATTCGGTCCTTGGAAAGAAGGCTCTGATACCATGTTAGATTTAACAGAACATGAAGACGTGAAGTAGATGAATAAGAAAAACATATGACTCCATTATTGAGAAACTTCTATTTAGTACATAGAGAACTATATATATATAGTATAGAGATAACTATCTATATATATTTATTCTATCTATAAAGATACTCATACTATCTATCTAACTATATATATAATAAACTAAATCTAACAGGATAAACTAACTAATATATTTAAACTAAAGATAAAGACTAATCTAGACTACATAATACTCTAACATTCACCCATGTTCTTTGTTTTTCTTGAAATTTGCTGAATTCGTCCCCAAATTTCTAATGCTTCTTCGCTTGTGTCGGATCCCAAATCCAATCTCGATCAAATCCCCAATCGAATTGAGCTTGCACATTTGCATCATTGGTGAGATACTACACATTCGAATACATGTTTTTCAAGCTAAAAGCCAGATGAAAAACGAAAAAAAAAGAAGAAAAAAAACCCGGTCATGCCATCGCGGTGCCATCTCGGTCATCTCGTCGTGGTCATGCCGTAGTAGCTAACAAACTAATCTAAAATCTGAATTCCAGAATTCCAATCTTCTATTGAATCCATTATAAATCATCAAAAAACTTGGTTGTACAAACTCAATTTGATCACACATCTTCACGATACCAAATCGGGAATGCAGCACAATTAATTCAGCATTGTTGAACAGACATTGTATCAGCAAATCACAGATCAGCAGCAGGAATGATTCGGTCCTTGGAAAGAAGGCTCTGATACCATGTTAGATTTAACAGAACATGAAGACGTGAAGTAGATGAATAAGAAAAACATATGACTCCATTATTGAGAAACTTCTATTTAGTACATAGAGAACTATATATATATAGTATAGAGATAACTATCTATAGATATTTATTCTATCTATAAAGATCCTCATACTATCTATCTAACTATATATATAATAAACTAAATCTAACAGGATAAACTAACTAATATATTTAAACTAAAGATAAAGGCTAATCTAGACTACATAATACTCTAACATTCACCCATGTTCTTTGTTTTTCTTGAAATTTGCTGAATTCGTCCCCAAATTTCTAATGCTTCTTCGCTTGTGTCGGATCCCAAATCCAATCTCGATCAAATCCCCAATCGAATTGAGCTTGCACATTTGCATCATTGGTGAGATACTACACATTCGAATACATGTTTTTCAAGCTAAAAGCCAGATGAAAAACGAAAAAAAAAAGAAGAAAAAAAACCCGGTCATGCCATCGCGGTGCCATCTCGGTCATCTCGTCGTGGTCATGCCGTAGTAGCTAACAAACTAATCTAAAATCTGAATTCCAGAATTCCAATCTTCTATTGAATCCATTATAAATCATCAAAAAACTTGGTTGTACAAACTCAATTTGATCACACATCTTCACGATACCAAATCGGGAATGCAGCACAATTAATTCAGCATTGTTGAACAGACATTGTATCAGCAAATCACAGATCAGCAGCAGGAATGATTCGGTCCTTGGAAAGAAGGCTCTGATACCATGTTAGATTTAACAGAACATGAAGACGTGAAGTAGATGAATAAGAAAAACATATGACTCCATTATTGAGAAACTTCTATTTAGTACATAGAGAACTATATATATATAGTATAGAGATAACTATCTATATATATTTATTCTATCTATAAAGATACTCATACTATCTATCTAACTATATATATAATAAACTAAATCTAACAGGATAAACTAACTAATATATTTAAACTAAAGATAAAGACTAATCTAGACTACATAATACTCTAACATTCACCCATGTTCTTTGTTTTTCTTGAAATTTGCTGAATTCGTCCCCAAATTTCTAATGCTTCTTCGTTTGTGTCGGATCCCAAATCCAATCTCGATCAAATCCCCAATCGAATTGAGCTTGCACATTTGCATCATTGGTGAGATACTACACATTCGAATACATGTTTTTCAAGCTAAAAGCCAGATGAAAAACGAAAAAAAAAGAAGAAAAAAAACCCGGTCATGCCATCGCGGTGCCATCTCGGTCATCTCGTCGTGGTCATGCCGTAGTAGCTAACAAACTAATCTAAAATCTGAATTCCAGAATTCCAATCTTCTATTGAATCCATTATAAATCATCAAAAAACTTGGTTGTACAAACTCAATTTGATCACACATCTTCACGATACCAAATCGGGAATGCAGCACAATTAATTCAGCATTGTTGAACAGACATTGTATCAGCAAATCACAGATCAGCAGCAGGAATGATTCGGTCCTTGGAAAGAAGGCTCTGATACCATGTTAGATTTAACAGAACATGAAGACGTGAAGTAGATGAATAAGAAAAACATATGACTCCATTATTGAGAAACTTCTATTTAGTACATAGAGAACTATATATATATAGTATAGAGATAACTATCTATAGATATTTATTCTATCTATAAAGATCCTCATACTATCTATCTAACTATATATATAATAAACTAAATCTAACAGGATAAACTAACTAATATATTTAAAGTAAAGATAAAGGCTAATCTAGACTACATAATACTCTAACATTCACCCATGTTCTTTGTTTTTCTTGAAATTTGCTGAATTCGTCCCCAAATTTCTAATGCTTCTTCGCTTGTGTCGGATCCCAAATCCAATCTCGATCAAATCCCCAATCGAATTGAGCTTGCACATTTGCATCATTGGTGAGATACTACACATTCGAATACATGTTTTTCAAGCTAAAAGCCAGATGAAAAACGAAAAAAAAAAGAAGAAAAAAAACCCGGTCATGCCATCGCGGTGCCATCTCGGTCATCTCGTCGTGGTCATGCCGTAGTAGCTAACAAACTAATCTAAAATCTGAATTCCAGAATTCCAATCTTCTATTGAATCCATTATAAATCATCAAAAAACTTGGTTGTACAAACTCAATTTGATCACACATCTTCACGATACCAAATCGGGAATGCAGCACAATTAATTCAGAATTGTTGAACAGACATTGTATCAGCAAATCACAGATCAGCAGCAGGAATGATTCGGTCCTTGGAAAGAAGGCTCTGATACCATGTTAGATTTAACAGAACATGAAGACGTGAAGTAGATGAATAAGAAAAACATATGACTCCATTATTGAGAAACTTCTATTTAGTACATAGAGAACTATATATATATAGTATAGAGATAACTATCTATATATATTTATTCTATCTATAAAGATACTCATACTATCTATCTAACTATATATATAATAAACTAAATCTAACAGGATAAACTAACTAATGTATTTAAACTAAAGATAAAGACTAATCTAGACTACATAATACTCTAACATTCACCCATGTTCTTTGTTTTTCTTGAAATTTGCTGAATTCGTCCCCAAATTTCTAATGCTTCTTCGCTTGTGTCGGATCCCAAATCCAATCTCGATCAAATCCCCAATCGAATTGAGCTTGCACATTTGCATCATTGGTGAGATACTACACATTCGAATACATGTTTTTCAAGCTAAAAGCCAGATTAAAAA
Organism: Chamaenerion angustifolium; assembly: GCA_946814005.1. Classification (NCBI taxonomy): domain Eukaryota; kingdom Viridiplantae; phylum Streptophyta; class Magnoliopsida; order Myrtales; family Onagraceae; genus Chamaenerion; species Chamaenerion angustifolium. The sequence goes on from OX328272.1 coordinate 24,350,604, forward strand.
CGAAAAAAAAAGAAGAAAAAAAACCCGGTCATGCCATCGCGGTGCCATCTCGGTCATCTCGTCGTGGTCATGCCGTAGTAGCTAACAAACTAATCTAAAATCTGAATTCCAGAATTCCAATCTTCTATTGAATCCATTATAAATCATCAAAAAACTTGGTTGTACAAACTCAATTTGATCACACATCTTCACGATACCAAATCGGGAATGCAGCACAATTAATTCAGCATTGTTGAACAGACATTGTATCAGCAAATCACAGATCAGCAGCAGGAATGATTCGGTCCTTGGAAAGAAGGCTCTGATACCATGTTAGATTTAACAGAACATGAAGACGTGAAGTAGATGAATAAGAAAAACATATGACTCCATTATTGAGAAACTTCTATTTAGTACATAGAGAACTATATATATATAGTATAGAGATAACTATCTATAGATATTTATTCTATCTATAAAGATCCTCATACTATCTATCTAACTATATATATAATAAACTAAATCTAACAGGATAAACTAACTAATATATTTAAACTAAAGATAAAGGCTAATCTAGACTACATAATACTCTAACATTCACCCATGTTCTTTGTTTTTCTTGAAATTTGCTGAATTCGTCCCCAAATTTCTAATGCTTCTTCGCTTGTGTCGGATCCCAAATCCAATCTCGATCAAATCCCCAATCGAATTGAGCTTGCACATTTGCATCATTGGTGAGATACTACACATTCGAATACATGTTTTTCAAGCTAAAAGCCAGATGAAAAACGAAAAAAAAAAGAAGAAAAAAAACCCGGTCATGCCATCGCGGTGCCATCTCGGTCATCTCGTCGTGGTCATGCCGTAGTAGCTAACAAACTAATCTAAAATCTGAATTCCAGAATTCCAATCTTCTATTGAATCCATTATAAATCATCAAAAAACTTGGTTGTACAAACTCAATTTGATCACACATCTTCACGATACCAAATCGGGAATGCAGCACAATTAATTCAGCATTGTTGAACAGACATTGTATCAGCAAATCACAGATCAGCAGCAGGAATGATTCGGTCCTTGGAAAGAAGGCTCTGATACCATGTTAGATTTAACAGAACATGAAGACGTGAAGTAGATGAATAAGAAAAACATATGACTCCATTATTGAGAAACTTCTATTTAGTACATAGAGAACTATATATATATAGTATAGAGATAACTATCTATATATATTTATTCTATCTATAAAGATACTCATACTATCTATCTAACTATATATATAATAAACTAAATCTAACAGGATAAACTAACTAATATATTTAAACTAAAGATAAAGACTAATCTAGACTACATAATACTCTAACATTCACCCATGTTCTTTGTTTTTCTTGAAATTTGCTGAATTCGTCCCCAAATTTCTAATGCTTCTTCGCTTGTGTCGGATCCCAAATCCAATCTCGATCAAATCCCCAATCGAATTGAGCTTGCACATTTGCATCATTGGTGAGATACTACACATTCGAATACATGTTTTTCAAGCTAAAAGCCAGATGAAAAACGAAAAAAAAAAGAAGAAAAAAAACCCGGTCATGCCATCGCGGTGCCATCTCGGTCATCTCGTCGTGGTCATGCCGTAGTAGCTAACAAACTAATCTAAAATCTGAATTCCAGAATTCCAATCTTCTATTGAATCCATTATAAATCATCAAAAAACTTGGTTGTACAAACTCAATTTGATCACACATCTTCACGATACCAAATCGGGAATGCAGCACAATTAATTCAGCATTGTTGAACAGACATTGTATCAGCAAATCACAGATCAGCAGCAGGAATGATTCGGTCCTTGGAAAGAAGGCTCTGATACCATGTTAGATTTAACAGAACATGAAGACGTGAAGTAGATGAATAAGAAAAACATATGACTCCATTATTGAGAAACTTCTATTTAGTACATAGAGAACTATATATATATAGTATAGAGATAACTATCTATATATATTTATTCTATCTATAAAGATACTCATACTATCTATCTAACTATATATATAATAAACTAAATCTAACAGGATAAACTAACTAATATATTTAAACTAAAGATAAAGACTAATCTAGACTACATAATACTCTAACATTCACCCATGTTCTTTGTTTTTCTTGAAATTTGCTGAATTCGTCCCCAAATTTCTAATGCTTCTTCGCTTGTGTCGGATCCCAAATCCAATCTCGATCAAATCCCCAATCGAATTGAGCTTGCACATTTGCATCATTGGTGAGATACTACACATTCGAATACATGTTTTTCAAGCTAAAAGCCAGATGAAAAACGAAAAAAAAAAAGAAGAAAAAAAACCCGGTCATGCCATCGCGGTGCCATCTCGGTCATCTCGTCGTGGTCATGCCGTAGTAGCTAACAAACTAATCTAAAATCTGAATTCCAGAATTCCAATCTTCTATTGAATCCATTATAAATCATCAAAAAACTTGGTTGTACAAACTCAATTTGATCACACATCTTCACGATACCAAATCGGGAATGCAGCACAATTAATTCAGCATTGTTGAACAGACATTGTATCAGCAAATCACAGATCAGCAGCAGGAATGATTCGGTCCTTGGAAAGAAGGCTCTGATACCATGTTAGATTTAACAGAACATGAAGACGTGAAGTAGATGAATAAGAAAAACATATGACTCCATTATTGAGAAACATCTATTTAGTACATAGAGAACTATATATATATAGTATAGAGATAACTATCTATATATATTTATTCTATCTATAAAGATACTCATACTATCTATCTAACTATATATATAATAAACTAAATCTAACAGGATAAACTAACTAATATATTTAAACTAAAGATAAAGACTAATCTAGACTACACAATACTCTAACATTCACCCATGTTCTTTGTTTTTCTTGAAATTTGCTGAATTCGTCCCCAAATTTCTAATGCTTCTTCGCTTGTGTCGGATCCCAAATCCAATCTCGATCAAATCCCCAATCGAATTGAGCTTGCACATTTGCATCATTGGTGAGATACTACACATTCGAATACATGTTTTTCAAGCTAAAAGCCAGATGAAAAACGAAAAAAAAAGAAGAAAAAAAAACCGGTCATGCCATCGCGGTGCCATCTCGGTCATCTCGTCGTGGTCATGCCGTAGTAGCTAACAAACTAATCTAAAATCTGAATTCCAGAATTCCAATCTTCTATTGAATCCATTATAAATCATCAAAAAACTTGGTTGTACAAACTCAATTTGATCACACATCTTCACGATACCAAATCGGGAATGCAGCACAATTAATTCAGCATTGTTGAACAGACATTGTATCAGCAAATCACAGATCAGCAGCAGGAATGATTCGGTCCTTGGAAAGAAGGCTCTGATACCATGTTAGATTTAACAGAACATGAAGACGTGAAGTAGATGAATAAGAAAAACATATGACTCCATTATTGAGAAACTTCTATTTAGTTCATAGAGAACTATATATATATAATATAGAGATAACTATCTATATATATTTATTCTATCTATAAAGATACTCATACTATCTATCTAACTATATATATAATAAACTAAATCTAACAGGATAAACTAACTAATATATTTAAACTAAAGATAAAGACTAATCTAGACTACATAATACTCTAACATTCACCCATGTTCTTTGTTTTTCTTGAAATTTGCTGAATTCGTCCCCAAATTTCTAATGCTTCTTCGCTTGTGTCGGATCCCAAATCCAATCTCGATCAAATCCCCAATCGAATTGAGCTTGCACATTTGCATCATTGGTGAGATACTACACATTCGAAAACATGTTTTTCAAGCTAAAAGCCAGATGAAAAACGAAAAAAAAAAGAAGAAAAAAAACCCGGTCATGCCATCGCGGTGCCATCTCGGTCATCTCGTCGTGGTCATGCCGTAGTAGCTAACAAACTAATCTAAAATCTGAATTCCAGAATTCCAATCTTCTATTGAATCCATTATAAATCATCAAAAAACTTGGTTGTACAAACTCAATTTGATCACACATCTTCACGATACCAAATCGGGAATGCAGCACAATTAATTCAGCATTGTTGAACAGACATTGTATCAGCAAATCACAGATCAGCAGCAGGAATGATTCGGTCCTTGGAAAGAAGGCTCTGATACCATGTTAGATTTAACAGAACATGAAGACGTGAAGTAGATGAATAAGAAAAACATATGACTCCATTATTGAGAAACATCTATTTAGTACATAGAGAACTATATATATATAGTATAGAGATAACTATCTATATATATTTATTCTATCTATAAAGATACTCATACTATCTATCTAACTATATATATAATAAACTAAATCTAACAGGATAAACTAACTAATATATTTAAACTAAAGATAAAGACTAATCTAGACTACATAATACTCTAACATTCACCCATGTTCTTTGTTTTTCTTGAAATTTGCTGAATTCGTCCCCAAATTTCTAATGCTTCTTCGCTTGTGTCGGATCCCAAATCCAATCTCGATCAAATCCCCAATCGAATTGAGCTTGCACATTTGCATCATTGGTGAGATACTACACATTCGAATACATGTTTTTCAAGCTAAAAGCCAGATGAAAAACGAAAAAAAAAAGAAGAAAAAAAACCCGGTCATGCCATCGCGGTGCCATCTCGGTCATCTCGTCGTGGTCATGCCGTAGTAGCTAACAAACTAATCTAAAATCTGAATTCCAGAATTCCAATCTTCTATTGAATCCATTATAAATCATCAAAAAACTTGGTTGTACAAACTCAATTTGATCACACATCTTCACGATACCAAATCGGGAATGCAGCACAATTAATTCAGCATTGTTGAACAGACATTGTATCAGCAAATCACAGATCAGCAGCAGGAATGATTCGGTCCTTGGAAAGAAGGCTCTGATACCATGTTAGATTTAACAGAACATGAAGACGTGAAGTAGATGAATAAGAAAAACATATGACTCCATTATTGAGAAACATCTATTTAGTACATAGAGAACTATATATATATAGTATAGAGATAACTATCTATATATATTTATTCTATCTATAAAGATACTCATACTATCTATCTAACTATATATATAATAAACTAAATCTAACAGGATAAACTAACTAATATATTTAAACTAAAGATAAAGACTAATCTAGACTACACAATACACTAACATTCACCCATGTTCTTTGTTTTTCTTGAAATTTGCTGAATTCGTCCCCAAATTTCTAATGCTTCTTCGCTTGTGTCGGATCCCAAATCCAATCTCGATCAAATCCCCAATCGAATTGAGCTTGCACATTTGCATCATTGGTGAGATACTACACATTCGAATACATGTTTTTCAAGCTAAAAGCCAGATGAAAAACGAAAAAAAAAAGAAGAAAAAAAAACCGGTCATGCCATCGCGGTGTCATCTCGGTCATCTCGTCGTGGTCATGCCGTAGTAGCTAACAAACTAATCTAAAATCTGAATTCCAGAATTCCAATCTTCTATTGAATCCATTATAAATCATCAAAAAACTTGGTTGTACAAACTCAATTTGATCACACATCTTCACGATACCAAATCGGGAATGAAGCACAATTAATTCAGCATTGTTGAACAGACATTGTATCAGCAAATCACAGATCAGCAGCAGGAATGATTCGGTCCTTGGAAAGAAGGCTCTGATACCATGTTAGATTTAACAGAACATGAAGACGTGAAGTAGATGAATAAGAAAAACATATGACTCCATTATTGAGAAACTTCTATTTAGTTCATAGAGAACTATATATATATAGTATAGAGATAACTATCTATATATATTTATTCTATCTATAAAGATACTCATACTATCTATCTAACTATATATATAATAAACTAAATCTAACAGGATAAACTAACTAATATATTTAAACTAAAGATAAAGACTAATCTAGACTACATAATACTCTAACATTCACCCATGTTCTTTGTTTTTCTTGAAATTTGCTGAATTCGTCCCCAAATTTCTAATGCTTCTTCGCTTGTGTCGGATCCCAAATCCAATCTCGATCAAATCCCCAATCGAATTGAGGTTGCACATTTGCATCATTGGTGAGATACTACACATTCGAATACATGTTTTTCAAGCTAAAAGCCAGATGAAAAACGAAAAAAAAAAGAAGAAAAAAAACCCGGTCATGCCATCGCGGTGCCATCTCGGTCATCTCGTCGTGGTCATGCCGTAGTAGCTAACAAACTAATCTAAAATCTGAATTCCAGAATTCCAATCTTCTATTGAATCCATTATAAATCATCAAAAAACTTGGTTGTACAAACTCAATTTGATCACACATCTTCACGATACCAAATCGGGAATGCAGCACAATTAATTCAGCATTGTTGAACAGACATTGTATCAGCAAATCACAGATCAGCAGCAGGAATGATTCGGTCCTTGGAAAGAAGGCTCTGATACCATGTTAGATTTAACAGAACATGAAGACGTGAAGTAGATGAATAAGAAAAACATATGACTCCATTATTGAGAAACTTCTATTTAGTACATAGAGAACTATATATATATAGTATAGAGATAACTATCTATATATATTTATTCTATCTATAAAGATACTCATACTATCTATCTAACTATATATATAATAAACTAAATCTAACAGGATAAACTAACTAATATATTTAAACTAAAGATAAAGACTAATCTAGACTACATAATACTCTAACATTCACCCATGTTCTTTGTTTTTCTTGAAATTTGCTGAATTCGTCCCCAAATTTCTAATGCTTCTTCGCTTGTGTCGGATCCCAAATCCAATCTCGATCAAATCCCCAATCGAATTGAGCTTGCACATTTGCATCATTGGTGAGATACTACACATTCGAATACATGTTTTTCAAGCTAAAAGCCAGATGGAAAACGAAAAAAAAAAGAAGAAAAAAAAACCGGTCATGCCATCGCGGTGCCATCTCGGTCATGCCATCGCGGTGCCATCTCGGTCATCTCGTCGTGGTCATGCCGTAGTAGCTAACAAACTAATCTAAAATCTGAATTCCAGAATTCCAATCTTCTATTGAATCCATTATAAATCATCAAAAAACTTGGTTGTACAAACTCAATTTGATCACACATCTTCACGATACCAAATCGGGAATGCAGCACAATTAATTCAGCATTGTTGAACAGACATTGTATCAGCAAATCACAGATCAGCAGCAGGAATGATTCGGTCCTTGGAAAGAAGGCTCTGATACCATGTTAGATTTAACAGAACATGAAGACGTGAAGTAGATGAATAAGAAAAACATATGACTCCATTATTGAGAAACTTCTATTTAGTACATAGAGAACTATATATATATAGTATAGAGATAACTATCTATATATATTTATTCTATCTATAAAGATACTCATACTATCTATCTAACTATATATATAATAAACTAAATCTAACAGGATAAACTAACTAATATATTTAAACTAAAGATAAAGACTAATCTAGACTACATAATACTCTAACATTCACCCATGTTCTTTGTTTTTCTTGAAATTTGCTGAATTCGTCCCCAAATTTCTAATGCTTCTTCGCTTGTGTCGGATCCCAAATCCAATCTCGATCAAATCCCCAATCGAATTGAGCTTGCACATTTGCATCATTGGTGAGATACTACACATTCGAATACATGTTTTTCAAGCTAAAAGCCAGATGAAAAACGAATAAAAAAGAAGAAAAAAAAACCGGTCATGCCATCGCGGTGCCATCTCGGTAATGCCATCGCGGTGCCATCTCGGTCATCTCGTCGTGGTCATGCCGTAGTAGCTAACAAACTAATCTAAAATCTGAATTCCAGAATTCCAATCTTCTATTGAATCCATTATAAATCAAATTAAAACTTGGTTGTACAAACTCAATTTGATCACACATCTTCACGATACCAAATCGGGAATGCAGCACAATTAATTCAGCATTGTTGAACAGACATTGTATCAGCAAATCACAGATCAGCAGCAGGAATGATTCGGTCCTTGGAAAGAAGGCTCTGATACCATGTTAGATTTAACAGAACATGAAGACGTGAAGTAGATGAATAAGAAAAACATATGACTCCATTATTGAGAAACATCTATTTAGTACATAGAGAACAATATATATATAGTATAGAGATAACTATCTATATATATTTATTCTATCTATAAAGATACTCATACTATCTATCTAACTATATATATAATAAACTAAATCTAACAGGATAAACTAACTAATATATTTAAACTAAAGATAAAGACTAATCTAGACTACACAATACTCTAACATTCACCCATGTTCTTTGTTTTTCTTGAAATTTGCTGAATTCGTCCCCAAATTTCTAATGCTTCTTCGCTTGTTTCGGATCCCAAATCCAATCTCGATCAAATCCCCAATCGAATTGAGCTTGCACATTTGCATCATTGGTGAGATACTACACATTCGAATACATGTTTTTCAAGCTAAAAGCCAGATGAAAAACGAAAAAAAAAAGAAGAAAAAAAACCCGGTCATGCCATCGCGGTGCCAGCTCGGTCATCTCGTCGTGGTCATGCCGTAGTAGCTAACAAACTAATCTAAAATCTGAATTCCAGAATTCCAATCTTCTATTGAATCCATTATAAATCATCAAAAAACTTGGTTGTACAAACTCAATTTGATCACACATCTTCACGATACCAAATCGGGAATGCAGCACAATTAATTCAGCATTGTTGAACAGACATTGTATCAGCAAATCACAGATCAGCAGCAGGAATGATTCGGTCCTTGGAAAGAAGGCTCTGATACCATGTTAGATTTAACAGAACATGAAGACGTGAAGTAGATGAATAAGAAAAACATATGACTCCATTATTGAGAAACTTCTATTTAGTACATAGAGAACTATATATATATAGTATAGAGATAACTATCTATATATATTTATTCTATCTATAAAGATACTCATACTATCTATCTAACTATATATATAATAAACTAAATCTAACAGGATAAACTAACTAATATATTTAAACTAAAGATAAAGACTAATCTAGACTACATAATACTCTAACATTCACCCATGTTCTTTGTTTTTCTTGAAATTTGCTGAATTCGTCCCCAAATTTCTAATGCTTCTTCGCTTGTTTCGGATCCCAAATCCAATCTCGATCAAATCCCCAATCGAATTGAGCTTGCACATTTGCATCATTGGTGAGATACTACACATTCGAATACATGTTTTTCAAGCTAAAAGCCAGATGAAAAACGAAAAAAAAAAGAAGAAAAAAAACCCGGTCATGCCATCGCGGTGCCAGCTCGGTCATCTCGTCGTGGTCATGCCGTAGTAGCTAACAAACTAATCTAAAATCTGAATTCCAGAATTCCAATCTTCTATTGAATCCATTATAAATCATCAAAAAACTTGGTTGTACAAACTCAATTTGATCACACATCTTCACGATACCAAATCGGGAATGCAGCACAATTAATTCAGCATTGTTGAACAGACATTGTATCAGCAAATCACAGATCAGCAGCAGGAATGATTCGGTCCTTGGAAAGAAGGCTCTGATACCATGTTAGATTTAACAGAACATGAAGACGTGAAGTAGATGAATAAGAAAAACATATGACTCCATTATTGAGAAACTTCTATTTAGTACATAGAGAACTATATATATATAGTATAGAGATAACTATCTATATATATTTATTCTATCTATAAAGATACTCATACTATCTATCTAACTATATATATAATAAACTAAATCTAACAGGATAAACTAACTAATATATTTAAACTAAAGATAAAGACTAATCTAGACTACATAATACTCTAACATTCACCCATGTTCTTTGTTTTTCTTGAAATTTGCTGAATTCGTCCCCAAATTTCTAATGCTTCTTCGCTTGTGTCGGATCCCAAATCCAATCTCGATCAAATCCCCAATCGAATTGAGCTTGCACATTTGCATCATTGGTGAGATACTACACATTCGAATACATGTTTTCAAGCTAAAAGCCAGATGAAAAACGAAAAAAAAAAGAAGAAAAAAAACCCGGTCATGCCATCGCGGTGCCATCTCGATCATCTCGTCGTGGTCATGCCGTAGTAGCTAACAAACTAATCTAAAATCTGAATTCCAGAATTCCAATCTTCTATTGAATCCATTATAAATCATCAAAAAACTTGGTTGTACAAACTCAATTTGATCACACATCTTCACGATACCAAATCGGGAATGCAGCACAATTAATTCAGCATTGTTGAACAGACATTGTATCAGCAAATCACAGATCAGCAGCAGGAATGATTCGGTCCTTGGAAAGAAGGCTCTGATACCATGTTAGATTTAACAGAACATGAAGACGTGAAGTAGATGAATAAGAAAAACATATGACTCCATTATTGAGAAACTTCTATTTAGTACATAGAGAACTATATATATATAGTATAGAGATAACTATCTATATATATTTATTCTATCTATAAAGATACTCATACTATCTATCTAACTATATATATAATAAACTAAATCTAACAGGATAAACTAACTAATATATTTAAACTAAAGATAAAGACTAATCTAGACTACATAATACTCTAACATTCACCCATGTTCTTTGTTTTTCTTGAAATTTGCTGAATTCGTCCCCAAATTTCTAATGCTTCTTCGCTTGTGTCGGATCCCAAATCCAATCTCGATCAAATCCCCAATCGAATTGAGCTTGCACATTTGCATCATTGGTGAGATACTACACATTCGAATACATGTTTTTCAAGCTAAAAGCCAGATGAAAAACGAAAAAAAAAGAAGAAAAAAAAACCGGTCATGCCATCGCGGTGCCATCTCGGTCATCTCGTCGTGGTCATGCCGTAGTAGCTAACAAACTAATCTAATATCTGAATTCCAGAATTCCAATCTTCTATTGAATCCATTATAAATCATCAAAAAACTTGGTTGTACAAACTCAATTTGATCACACATATTCACGATACCAAATCGGGAATGCAGCACAATTAATTCAGCATTGTTGAACAGACATTGTATCAGCAAATCACAGATCAGCAGCAGGAATGATTCGGTCCTTGGAAAGAAGGCTCTGATACCATGTTAGATTTAACAGAACATGAAGACGTGAAGTAGATGAATAAGAAAAACATATGACTCCATTATTGAGAAACTTCTATTTAGTACATAGAGAACTATATATATATAGTATAGAGATAACTATCTCTATATATTTATTCTATCTATAAAGATACTCATACTATCTATCTAACTATATATATAATAAACTAAATCTAACAGGATAAACTAACTAATATATTTAAACTAAAGATAAAGACTAATCTAGACTACATAATACTCTAACATTCACCCATGTTCTTTGTTTTTCTTGAAATTTGCTGAATTCGTCCCCAAATTTCTAATGCTTCTTCGCTTGTGTCGGATCCCAAATCCAATCTCGATCAAATCCCCAATCGAATTGAGCTTGCACATTTGCATCATTGGTGAGATACTACACATTCGAATACATGTTTTCAAGCTAAAAGCCAGATGAAAAACGAAAAAAAAAAGAAGAAAAAAAACCCGGTCATGCCATCGCGGTGCCATCTCGATCATCTCGTCGTGGTCATGCCGTAGTAGCTAACAAACTAATCTAAAATCTGAATTCCAGAATTCCAATCTTCTATTGAATCCATTATAAATCATCAAAAAACTTGGTTGTACAAACTCAATTTGATCACACATCTTCACGATACCAAATCGGGAATGCAGCACAATTAATTCAGCATTGTTGAACAGACATTGTATCAGCAAATCACAGATCAGCAGCAGGAATGATTCGGTCCTTGGAAAGAAGGCTCTGATACCATGTTAGATTTAACAGAACATGAAGACGTGAAGTAGATGAATAAGAAAAACATATGACTCCATTATTGAGAAACTTCTATTTAGTACATAGAGAACTATATATATATAGTATAGAGATAACTATCTATATATATTTATTCTATCTATAAAGATACTCATACTATCTATCTAACTATATATATAATAAACTAAATCTAACAGGATAAACTAACTAATATATTTAAACTAAAGATAAAGACTAATCTAGACTACATAATACTCTAACATTCACCCATGTTCTTTGTTTTTCTTGAAATTTGCTGAATTCGTCCCCAAATTTCTAATGCTTCTTCGCTTGTGTCGGATCCCAAATCCAATCTCGATCAAATCCCCAATCGAATTGAGCTTGCACATTTGCATCATTGGTGAGATACTACACATTCGAATACATGTTTTTCAAGCTAAAAGCCAGATGAAAAACGAAAAAAAAAAGAAGAAAAAAAAAACGGTCATGCCATCGCGGTGCCATCTCGGTCATCTCGTCGTGGTCATGCCGTAGTAGCTAACAAACTAATCTAAAATCTGAATTCCAGAATTCCAATCTTCTATTGAATCCATTATAAATCATCAAAAAACTTGGTTGTACAAACTCAATTTGATCACACATCTTCACGATACCAAATCGGGAATGCAGCACAATTAATTCAGCATTGTTGAACAGACATTGTATCAGCAAATCACAGATCAGCAGCAGGAATGATTCGGTCCTTGGAAAGAAGGCTCTGATACCATGTTAGATTTAACAGAACATGAAGACGTGAAGTAGATGAATAAGAAAAACATATGACTCCATTATTGAGAAACTTCTATTTAGTACATAGAGAACTATATATATATAGTATAGAGATAACTATCTCTATATATTTATTCTATCTATAAAGATACTCATACTATCTATCTAACTATATATATAATAAACTAAATCTAACAGGATAAACTAACTAATATATTTAAACTAAAGATAAAGACTAATCTAGACTACATAATACTCTAACATTCACCCATGTTCTTTGTTTTTCTTGAAATTTGCTGAATTCGTCCCCAAATTTCTAATGCTTCTTCGCTTGTGTCGGATCCCAAATCCAATCTCGATCAAATCCCCAATCGAATTGAGGTTGCACATTTGCATCATTGGTGAGATACTACACATTCGAATACATGTTTTTCAAGCTAAAAGCCAGATGAAAAACGAAAAAAAAAAGAAGAAAAAAAAACCGGTAATGCCATCGCGGTGCCATCTCGGTCATCTCGTCGTGGTCATGCCGTAGTAGCTAACAAACTAATCTAAAATCTGAATTCCAGAATTCCAATCTTCTATTGAATCCATTATAAATCATCAAAAAACTTGGTTGTACAAACTCAATTTGATCACACATCTTCACGATACCAAATCGGGAATGCAGCACAATTAATTCAGCATTGTTGAACAGACATTGTATCAGCAAATCACAGATCAGCAGCAGGAATGATTCGGTCCTTGGAAAGAAGGCTCTGATACCATGTTAGATTTAACAGAACATGAAGACGTGAAGTAGATGAATAAGAAAAACATATGACTCCATTATTGAGAAACTTCTATTTAGTACATAGAGAACTATATATATATAGTATAGAGATAACTATCTATATATATTTATTCTATCTATAAAGATACTCATACTATCTATCTAACTATATATATAATAAACTAAATCTAACAGGATAAACTAACTAATATATTTAAACTAAAGATAAAGACTAATCTAGACTACATAATACTCTAACATTCACCCATGTTCTTTGTTTTTCTTGAAATTTGCTGAATTCGTCCCCAAATTTCTAATGCTTCTTCGCTTGTGTCGGATCCCAAATCCAATCTCGATCAAATCCCCAATCGAATTGAGGTTGCACATTTGCATCATTGGTGAGATACTACACATTCGAATACATGTTTTTCAAGCTAAAAGCCAGATGAAAAACGAAAAAAAAAGAAGAAAAAAAAACCGGTCATGCCATCGCGGTGCCATCTCGGTCATCTCGTCGTGGTCATGCCGTAGTAGCTAACAAACTAATCTAAAATCTGAATTCCAGAATTCCAATCTTCTATTGAATCCATTATAAATCATCAAAAAACTTGGTTGTACAAACTCAATTTGATCACACATCTTCACGATACCAAATCGGGAATGCAGCACAATTAATCAGCATTGTTGAACAGACATTGTATCAGCAAATCACAGATCAGCAGCAGGAATGATTCGGTCCTTGGAAAGAAGGCTCTGATACCATGTTAGATTTAACAGAACATGAAGACGTGAAGTAGATGAATAAGAAAAACATATGACTCCATTATTGAGAAACTTCTATTTAGTACATAGAGAACTATATATATATAGTATAGAGATAACTATCTATATATATTTATTCTATCTATAAAGATACTCATACTATCTATCTAACTATATATATAATAAACTAAATCTAACAGGATAAACTAACTAATATATTTAAACTAAAGATAAAGACTAATCTAGACTACATAATACTCTAACATTCACCCATGTTCTTTGTTTTTCTTGAAATTTGCTGAATTCGTCCCCAAATTTCTAATGCTTCTTCGCTTGTGTCGGATCCCAAATCCAATCTCGATCAAATCCCCAATCGAATTGAGCTTGCACATTTGCATCATTGGTGAGATACTACACATTCGAATACATGTTTTCAAGCTAAAAGCCAGATGAAAAACGAAAAAAAAAAAGAAGAAAAAAAACCCGGTCATGCCATCGCGGTGCCAGCTCGGTCATCTCTTCGTGGTCATGCCGTAGTAGCTAACAAACTAATCTAAAATCTGAATTCCAGAATTCCAATCTTCTATTGAATCCATTATAAATCATCAAAAAACTTGGTTGTACAAACTCAATTTGATCACACATCTTCACGATACCAAATCGGGAATGCAGCACAATTAATTCAGCATTGTTGAACAGACATTGTATCAGCAAATCACAGATCAGCAGCAGGAATGATTCGGTCCTTGGAAAGAAGGCTCTGATACCATGTTAGATTTAACAGAACATGAAGACGTGAAGTAGATGAATAAGAAAAACATATGACTCCATTATTGAGAAACTTCTATTTAGTACATAGAGAACTATATATATATAGTATAGAGATAACTATCTATATATATTTATTCTATCTATAAAGATACTCATACTATCTATCTAACTATATATATAATAAAGTAAATCTAACAGGATAAACTAACTAATATATTTAAACTAAAGATAAAGACTAATCTAGACTACATAATACTCTAACATTCACCCATGTTCTTTGTTTTTCTTGAAATTTGCTGAATTCGTCCCCAAATTTCTAATGCTTCTTCGCTTGTTTCGGATCCCAAATCCAATCTCGATCAAATCCCCAATCGAATTGAGCTTGCACATTTGCATCATTGGTGAGATACTACACATTCGAATACATGTTTTTCAAGCTAAAAGCCAGATGAAAAACGAAAAAAAAAAGAAGAAAAAAAACCCGGTCATGCCATCGCGGTGCCAGCTCGGTCATCTCGTCGTGGTCATGCCGTAGTAGCTAACAAACTAATCTAAAATCTGAATTCCAGAATTCCAATCTTCTATTGAATCCATTATAAATCATCAAAAAACTTGGTTGTACAAACTCAATTTGATCACACATCTTCACGATACCAAATCGGGAATGCAGCACAATTAATTCAGCATTGTTGAACAGACATTGTATCAGCAAATCACAGATCAGCAGCAGGAATGATTCGGTCCTTGGAAAGAAGGCTCTGATACCATGTTAGATTTAACAGAACATGAAGACGTGAAGTAGATGAATAAGAAAAACATATGACTCCATTATTGAGAAACTTCTATTTAGTACATAGAGAACTATATATATATAGTATAGAGATAACTATCTATATATATTTATTCTATCTATAAAGATACTCATACTATCTATCTAACTATATATATAATAAACTAAATCTAACAGGATAAACTAACTAATATATTTAAACTAAAGATAAAGACTAATCTAGACTACATAATACTCTAACATTCACCCATGTTCTTTGTTTTTCTTGAAATTTGCTGAATTCGTCCCCAAATTTCTAATGCTTCTTCGCTTGTTTCGGATCCCAAATCCAATCTCGATCAAATCCCCAATCGAATTGAGCTTGCACATTTGCATCATTGGTGAGATACTACACATTCGAATACATGTTTTTCAAGCTAAAAGCCAGATGAAAAACGGAAAAAAAAGAAGAAAAAAAACCCGGTCATGCCATCGCGGTGCCAGCTCGGTCATCTCGTCGTGGTCATGCCGTAATAGCTAACAAACTAATCTAAAATCTGAATTCCAGAATTCCAATCTTCTATTGAATCCATTATAAATCATCAAAAAACTTGGTTGTACAAACTCAATTTGATCACACATCTTCACGATACCAAATCGGGAATGCAGCACAATTAATTCAGCATTGTTGAACAGACATTGTATCAGCAAATCACAGATCAGCAGCAGGAATGATTCGGTCCTTGGAAAGAAGGCTCTGATACCATGTTAGATTTAACAGAACATGAAGACGTGAAGTAGATGAATAAGAAAAACATATGACTCCATTATTGAGAAACTTCTATTTAGTACATAGAGAACTATATATATATAGTATAGAGATAACTATCTATATATATTTATTCTATCTATAAAGATACTCATACTATCTATCTAACTATATATATAATAAACTAAATCTAACAGGATAAACTAACTAATATATTTAAACTAAAGATAAAGACTAATCTAGACTACATAATACTCTAACATTCACCCATGTTCTTTGTTTTTCTTGAAATTTGCTGAATTCGTCCCCAAATTTCTAATGCTTCTTCGCTTGTGTCGGATCCCAAATCCAATCTCGATCAAATCCCCAATCGAATTGAGCTTGCACATTTGCATCATTGGTGAGATACTACACATTCGAATACATGTTTTCAAGCTAAAAGCCAGATGAAAAACGAAAAAAAAAAAGAAGAAAAAAAACCCGGTCATGCCATCGCGGTGCCATCTCGATCATCTCGTCGTGGTCATGCCGTAGTAGCTAACAAACTAATCTAAAATCTGAATTCCAGAATTCCAATCTTCTATTGAATCCATTATAAATCATCAAAAAACTTGGTTGTACAAACTCAATTTGATCACACATCTTCACGATACCAAATCGGGAATGCAGCACAATTAATTCAGCATTGTTGAACAGACATTGTATCAGCAAATCACAGATCAGCAGCAGGAATGATTCGGTCCTTGGAAAGAAGGCTCTGATACCATGTTAGATTTAACAGAACATGAAGACGTGAAGTAGATGAATAAGAAAAACATATGACTCCATTATTGAGAAACTTCTATTTAGTACATAGAGAACTATATATATATAGTATAGAGATAACTATCTATATATATTTATTCTATCTATAAAGATACTCATACTATCTATCTAACTATATATATAATAAACTAAATCTAACAGGATAAACTAACTAATATATTTAAACTAAAGATAAAGACTAATCTAGACTACATAATACTCTAACATTCACCCATGTTCTTTGTTTTTCTTGAAATTTGCTGAATTCGTCCCCAAATTTCTAATGCTTCTTCGCTTGTGTCGGATCCCAAATCCAATCTCGATCAAATCCCCAATCGAATTGAGCTTGCACATTTGCATCATTGGTGAGATACTACACATTCGAATACATGTTTTTCAAGCTAAAAGCCAGATGAAAAACGAAAAAAAAAAGAAGAAAAAAAACCCGGTCATGCCATCGCGGTGCCAGCTCGGTCATCTCGTCGTGGTCATGCCGTAGTAGCTAACAAACTAATCTAAAATCTGAATTCCAGAATTCCAATCTTCTATTGAATCCATTATAAATCATCAAAAAACTTGGTTGTACAAACTCAATTTGATCACACATCTTCACGATACCAAATCGGGAATGCAGCACAATTAATTCAGCATTGTTGAACAGACATTGTATCAGCAAATCACAGATCAGCAGCAGGAATGATTCGGTCCTTGGAAAGAAGGCTCTGATACCATGTTAGATTTAACAGAACATGAAGACGTGAAGTAGATGAATAAGAAAAACATATGACTCCATTATTGAGAAACTTCTATTTAGTACATAGAGAACTATATATATATAGTATAGAGATAACTATCTATATATATTTATTCTATCTATAAAGATACTCATACTATCTATCTAACTATATATATAATAAACTAAATCTAACAGGATAAACTAACTAATATATTTAAACTAAAGATAAAGACTAATCTAGACTACATAATACTCTAACATTCACCCATGTTCTTTGTTTTTCTTGAAATTTGCTGAATTCGTCCCCAAATTTCTAATGCTTCTTCGCTTGTGTCGGATCCCAAATCCAATCTCGATCAAATCCCCAATCGAATTGAGCTTGCACATTTGCATCATTGGTGAGATACTACACATTCGAATACATGTTTTCAAGCTAAAAGCCAGATGAAAAACGAAAAAAAAAAAGAAGAAAAAAAACCCGGTCATGCCATCGCGGTGCCATCTCGATCATCTCGTCGTGGTCATGCCGTAGTAGCTAACAAACTAATCTAAAATCTGAATTCCAGAATTCCAATCTTCTATTGAATCCATTATAAATCATCAAAAAACTTGGTTGTACAAACTCAATTTGATCACACATCTTCACGATACCAAATCGGGAATGCAGCACAATTAATTCAGCATTGTTGAACAGACATTGTATCAGCAAATCACAGATCAGCAACAGGAATGATTCGGTCCTTGGAAAGAAGGCTCTGATACCATGTTAGATTTAACAGAACATGAAGACGTGAAGTAGATGAATAAGAAAAACATATGACTCCATTATTGAGAAACTTCTATTTAGTACATAGAGAACTATATATATATAGTATAGAGATAACTATCTATATATATTTATTCTATCTATAAAGATACTCATACTATCTATCTAACTATATATATAATAAACTAAATCTAACAGGATAAACTAACTAATATATTTAAACTAAAGATAAAGACTAATCTAGACTACATAATACTCTAACATTCACCCATGTTCTTTGTTTTTCTTGAAATTTGCTGAATTCGTCCCCAAATTTCTAATGCTTCTTCGCTTGTGTCGGATCCCAAATCCAATCTCGATCAAATCCCCAATCGAATTGAGCTTGCACATTTGCATCATTGGTGAGATACTACACATTCGAATACATGTTTTTCAAGCTAAAAGCCAGATGAAAAACGAAAAAAAAAAGAAGAAAAAAAACCCGGTCATGCCATCGCGGTGCCAGCTCGGTCATCTCGTCGTGGTCATGCCGTAGTAGCTAACAAACTAATCTAAAATCTGAATTCCAGAATTCCAATATTCTATTGAATCCATTATAAATCATCAAAAAACTTGGTTGTACAAACTCAATTTGATCACACATCTTCACGATACCAAATCGGGAATGCAGCACAATTAATTCAGCATTGTTGAACAGACATTGTATCAGCAAATCACAGATCAGCAGCAGGAATGATTCGGTCCTTGGAAAGAAGGCTCTGATACCATGTTAGATTTAACAGAACATGAAGACGTGAAGTAGATGAATAAGAAAAACATATGACTCCATTATTGAGAAACTTCTATTTAGTACATAGAGAACTATATATATATAGTATAGAGATAACTATCTATATATATTTATTCTATCTATAAAGATACTCATACTATCTATCTAACTATATATATAATAAACTAAATCTAACAGGATAAACTAACTAATATATTTAAACTAAAGATAAAGACTAATCTAGACTACATAATACTCTAACATTCACCCATGTTCTTTGTTTTTCTTGAAATTTGCTGAATTCGTCCCCAAATTTCTAATGCTTCTTCGCTTGTTTCGGATCCCAAATCCAATCTCGATCAAATCCCCAATCGAATTGAGCTTGCACATTTGCATCATTGGTGAGATACTACACATTCGAATACATGTTTTTCAAGCTAAAAGCCAGATGAAAAACGAAAAAAAAAAAGAAGAAAAAAAACCCGGTCATGCCATCGCGGTGCCAGCTCGGTCATCTCGTCGTGGTCATGCCGTAGTAGCTAACAAACTAATCTAAAATCTGAATTCCAGAATTCCAATCTTCTATTGAATCCATTATAAATCATCAAAAAACTTGGTTGTACAAACTCAATTTGATCACACATCTTCACGATACCAAATCGGGAATGCAGCACAATTAATTCAGCATTGTTGAACAGACATTGTATCAGCAAATCACAGATCAGCAGCAGGAATGATTCGGTCCTTGGAAAGAAGGCTCTGATACCATGTTAGATTTAACAGAACATGAAGACGTGAAGTAGATGAATAAGAAAAACATATGACTCCATTATTGAGAAACTTCTATTTAGTACATAGAGAACTATATATATATAGTATAGAGATAACTATCTATATATATTTATTCTATCTATAAAGATACTCATACTATCTATCTAACTATATATATAATAAACTAAATCTAACAGGATAAACTAACTAATATATTTAAACTAAAGATAAAGACTAATCTAGACTACATAATACTCTAACATTCACCCATGTTCTTTGTTTTTCTTGAAATTTGCTGAATTCGTCCCCAAATTTCTAATGCTTCTTCGCTTGTGTCGGATCCCAAATCCAATCTCGATCAAATCCCCAATCGAATTGAGCTTGCACATTTGCATCATTGGTGAGATACTACACATTCGAATACATGTTTTCAAGCTAAAAGCCAGATGAAAAACGAAAAAAAAAAAGAAGAAAAAAAACCCGGTCATGCCATCGCGGTGCCATCTCGATCATCTCGTCGTGGTCATGCCGTAGTAGCTAACAAACTAATCTAAAATCTGAATTCCAGAATTCCAATCTTCTATTGAATCCATTATAAATCATCAAAAAACTTGGTTGTACAAACTCAATTTGATCACACATCTTCACGATACCAAATCGGGAATGCAGCACAATTAATTCAGCATTGTTGAACAGACATTGTATCAGCAAATCACAGATCAGCAACAGGAATGATTCGGTCCTTGGAAAGAAGGCTCTGATACCATGTTAGATTTAACAGAACATGAAGACGTGAAGTAGATGAATAAGAAAAACATATGACTCCATTATTGAGAAACTTCTATTTAGTACATAGAGAACTATATATATATAGTATAGAGATAACTATCTATATATATTTATTCTATCTATAAAGATACTCATACTATCTATCTAACTATATATATAATAAACTAAATCTAACAGGATAAACTAACTAATATATTTAAACTAAAGATAAAGACTAATCTAGACTACATAATACTCTAACATTCACCCATGTTCTTTGTTTTTCTTGAAATTTGCTGAATTCGTCCCCAAATTTCTAATGCTTCTTCGCTTGTGTCGGATCCCAAATCCAATCTCGATCAAATCCCCAATCGAATTGAGCTTGCACATTTGCATCATTGGTGAGATACTACACATTCGAATACATGTTTTTCAAGCTAAAAGCCAGATGAAAAACGAAAAAAAAAAGAAGAAAAAAAACCCGGTCATGCCATCGCGGTGCCAGCTCGGTCATCTCGTCGTGGTCATGCCGTAGTAGCTAACAAACTAATCTAAAATCTGAATTCCAGAATTCCAATATTCTATTGAATCCATTATAAATCATCAAAAAACTTGGTTGTACAAACTCAATTTGATCACACATCTTCACGATACCAAATCGGGAATGCAGCACAATTAATTCAGCATTGTTGAACAGACATTGTATCAGCAAATCACAGATCAGCAGCAGGAATGATTCGGTCCTTGGAAAGAAGGCTCTGATACCATGTTAGATTTAACAGAACATGAAGACGTGAAGTAGATGAATAAGAAAAACATATGACTCCATTATTGAGAAACTTCTATTTAGTACATAGAGAACTATATATATATAGTATAGAGATAACTATCTATATATATTTATTCTATCTATAAAGATACTCATACTATCTATCTAACTATATATATAATAAACTAAATCTAACAAGATAAACTAACTAATATATTTAAACTAAAGATAAAGACTAATCTAGACTACATAATACTCTAACATTCACCCATGTTCTTTGTTTTTCTTGAAATTTGCTGAATTCGTCCCCAAATTTCTAATGCTTCTTCGCTTGTTTCGGATCCCAAATCCAATCTCGATCAAATCCCCAATCGAATTGAGCTTGCACATTTGCATCATTGGTGAGATACTACACATTCGAATACATGTTTTTCAAGCTAAAAGCCAGATGAAAAACGAAAAAAAAAAAGAAGAAAAAAAACCCGGTCATGCCATCGCGGTGCCAGCTCGGTCATCTCGTCGTGGTCATGCCGTAGTAGCTAACAAACTAATCTAAAATCTGAATTCCAGAATTCCAATCTTCTATTGAATCCATTATAAATCATCAAAAAACTTGGTTGTACAAACTCAATTTGATCACACATCTTCACGATACCAAATCGGGAATGCAGCACAATTAATTCAGCATTGTTGAACAGACATTGTATCAGCAAATCACAGATCAGCAGCAGGAATGATTCGGTCCTTGGAAAGAAGGCTCTGATACCATGTTAGATTTAACAGAACATGAAGACGTGAAGTAGATGAATAAGAAAAACATATGACTCCATTATTGAGAAACTTCTATTTAGTACATAGAGAACTATATATATATAGTATAGAGATAACTATCTATATATATTTATTCTATCTATAAAGATACTCATACTATCTATCTAACTATATATATAATAAACTAAATCTAACAGGATAAACTAACTAATATATTTAAACTAAAGATAAAGACTAATCTAGACTACATAATACTCTAACATTCACCCATGTTCTTTGTTTTTCTTGAAATTTGCTGAATTCGTCCCCAAATTTCTAATGCTTCTTCGCTTGTGTCGGATCCCAAATCCAATCTCGATCAAATCCCCAATCGAATTGAGCTTGCACATTTGCATCATTGGTGAGATACTACACATTCGAATACATGTTTTCAAGCTAAAAGCCAGATGAAAAACGAAAAAAAAAAGAAGAAAAAAAAACCGGTCATGCCATCGCGGTGCCATCTCGATCATCTCGTCGTGGTCATGCCGTAGTAGCTAACAAACTAATCTAAAATCTGAATTCCAGAATTCCAATCTTCTATTGAATCCATTATAAATCATCAAAAAACTTGGTTGTACAAACTCAATTTGATCACACATCTTCACGATACCAAATCGGGAATGCAGCACAATTAATTCAGCATTGTTGAACAGACATTGTATCAGCAAATCACAGATCAGCAGCAGGAATGATTCGGTCCTTGGAAAGAAGGCTCTGATACCATGTTAGATTTAACAGAACATGAAGACGTGAAGTAGATGAATAAGAAAAATATATGACTCCATTATTGAGAAACTTCTATTTAGTACATAGAGAACTATATATATATAGTATAGAGATAACTATCTATATATATTTATTCTATCTATAAAGATACTCATACTATCTATCTAACTATATATATAATAAACTAAATCTAACAGGATAAACTAACTAATATATTTAAACTAAAGATAAAGACTAATCTAGACTACATAATACTCTAACATTCACCCATGTTCTTTGTTTTTCTTGAAATTTGCTGAATTCGTCCCCAAATTTCTAATGCTTCTTCGCTTGTGTCGGATCCCAAATCCAATCTCGATCAAATCCCCAATCGAATTGAGCTTGCACATTTGCATCATTGGTGAGATACTACACATTCGAATACATGTTTTTCAAGCTAAAAGCCAGATGAAAAACGAAAAAAAAAAAAGAAGAAAAAAAACCCGGTCATGCCATCGCGGTGCCAGCTCGGTCATCTCGTCGTGGTCATGCCGTAGTAGCTAACAAACTAATCTAAAATCTGAATTCCAGAATTCCAATCTTCTATTGAATCCATTATAAATCATCAAAAAACTTGGTTGTACAAACTCAATTTGATCACACATCTTCACGATACCAAATCGGGAATGCAGCACAATTAATTCAGCATTGTTGAACAGACATTGTATCAGCAAATCACAGATCAGCAGCAGGAATGATTCGGTCCTTGGAAAGAAGGCTCTGATACCATGTTAGATTTAACAGAACATGAAGACGTGAAGTAGATGAATAAGAAAAACATATGACTCCATTATTGAGAAACTTCTATTTAGTACATAGAGAACTATATATATATAGTATAGAGATAACTATCTATATATATTTATTCTATCTATAAAGATACTCATACTATCTATCTAACTATATATATAATAAAGTAAATCTAACAGGATAAACTAACTAATATATTTAAACTAAAGATAAAGACTAATCTAGACTACATAATACTCTAACATTCACCCATGTTCTTTGTTTTTCTTGAAATTTGCTGAATTCGTCCCCAAATTTCTAATGCTTCTTCGCTTGTGTCGGATCCCAAATCCAATCTCGATCAAATCCCCAATCGAATTGAGCTTGCACATTTGCATCATTGGTGAGATACTACACATTCGAATACATGTTTTTCAAGCTAAAAGCCAGATGAAAAACGAAAAAAAAAAGAAGAAAAAAAGAAGAAAAAAAAACCGGTCATGCCATCGCGGTGCCATCTCGGTCATCTCGTCGTGGTCATGCCGTAGTAGCTAACAAACTAATCTAAAATCTGAATTCCAGAATTCCAATCTTCTATTGAATCCATTATAAATCATCAAAAAACTTGGTTGTACAAACTCAATTTGATCACACATCTTCACGATACCAAATCGGGAATGCAGCACAATTAATTCAGCATTGTTGAACAGACATTGTATCAGCAAATCACAGATCAGCAGCAGGAATGATTCGGTCCTTGGAAAGAAGGCTCTGATACCATGTTAGATTTAACAGAACATGAAGACGTGAAGTAGATGAATAAGAAAAACATATGACTCCATTATTGAGAAACTTCTATTTAGTACATAGAGAACTATATATATATAGTATAGAGATAACTATCTATATATATTTATTCTATCTATAAAGATACTCATACTATCTATCTAACTATATATATAATAAACTAAATCTAACAGGATAAACTAACTAATATATTTAAACTAAAGATAAAGACTAATCTAGACTACATAATACTCTAACATTCACCCATGTTCTTTGTTTTTCTTGAAATTTGCTGAATTCGTCCCCAAATTTCTAATGCTTCTTCGCTTGTGTCGGATCCCAAATCCAATCTCGATCAAATCCCCAATCGAATTGAGCTTGCACATTTGCATCATTGGTGAGATACTACACATTCGAATACATGTTTTTCAAGCTAAAAGCCAGATGAAAAACGAAAAAAAAAAGAAGAAAAAAAAACCGGTCATGCCATCGCGGTGCCATCTCGGTCATCTCGTCGTGGTCATGCCGTAGTAGCTAACAAACTAATCTAAAATCTGAATTCCAGAATTCCAATCTTCTATTGAATCCATTATAAATCATCAAAAAACTTGGTTGTACAAACTCAATTTGATCACACATCTTCACGATACCAAATCGGGAATGCAGCACAATTAATTCAGCATTGTTGAACAGACATTGTATCAGCAAATCACAGATCAGCAGCAGGAATGATTCGGTCCTTGGAAAGAAGGCTCTGATACCATGTTAGATTTAACAGAACATGAAGACGTGAAGTAGATGAATAAGAAAAACATATGACTCCATTATTGAGAAACTTCTATTTAGTACATAGAGAACTATATATATATAGTATAGAGATAACTATCTATATATATTTATTCTATCTATAAAGATACTCATACTATCTATCTAACTATATATATAATAAACTAAATCTAACAGGATAAACTAACTAATATATTTAAACTAAAGATAAAGACTAATCTAGACTACATAATACTCTAACATTCACCCATGTTCTTTGTTTTTCTTGAAATTTGCTGAATTCGTCCCCAAATTTCTAATGCTTCTTCGCTTGTGTCGGATCCCAAATCCAATCTCGATCAAATCCCCAATCGAATTGAGCTTGCACATTTGCATCATTGGTGAGATACTACACATTCGAATACATGTTTTTCAAGCTAAAAGCCAGATGATAAACGAAAAAAAAAAAGAAGAAAAAAAAACCGGTCATGCCATCGCGGTGCCATCTCGGTCATCTCGTCGTGGTCATGCCGTAGTAGCTAACAAACTAATCTAAAATCTGAATTCCAGAATTCCAATCTTCTATTGAATCCATTATAAATCATCAAAAAACTTGGTTGTACAAACTCAATTTGATCACACATCTTCACGATACCAAATCGGGAATGCAGCACAATTAATTCAGCATTGTTGAACAGACATTGTATCAGCAAATCACAGATCAGCAGCAGGAATGATTCGGTCCTTGGAAAGAAGGCTCTGATACCATGTTAGATTTAACAGAACATGAAGACGTGAAGTAGATGAATAAGAAAAACATATGACTCCATTATTGAGAAACTTCTATTTAGTACATAGAGAACTATATATATATAGTATAGAGATAACTATCTATATATATTTATTCTATCTATAAAGATACTCATACTATCTATCTAACTATATATATAATAAACTAAATCTAACAGGATAAACTAACTAATATATTTAAACTAAAGATAAAGACTAATCTAGACTACATAATACTCTAACATTCACCCATGTTCTTTGTTTTTCTTGAAATTTGCTGAATTCGTCCCCAAATTTCTAATGCTTCTTCGCTTGTGTCGGATCCCAAATCCAATCTCGATCAAATCCCCAATCGAATTGAGCTTGCACATTTGCATCATTGGTGAGATACTACACATTCGAATACATGTTTTTCAAGCTAAAAGCCAGATGAAAAACGAAAAAAAAAAAGAAGAAAAAAAAACCGGTCATGCGATCGCGGTGCCATCTCGGTCATCTCGTCGTGGTCATGCCGTAGTAGCTAACAAACTAATCTAAAATCTGAATTCCAGAATTCCAATCTTCTATTGAATCCATTATAAATCATCAAAAAACTTGGTTGTACAAACTCAATTTGATCACACATCTTCACGATACCAAATCGGGAATGCAGCACAATTAATTCAGCATTGTTGAACAGACATTGTATCAGCAAATCACAGATCAGCAGCAGGAATGATTCGGTCCTTGGAAAGAAGGCTCTGATACCATGTTAGATTTAACAGAACATGAAGACGTGAAGTAGATGAATAAGAAAAACATATGACTCCATTATTGAGAAACTTCTATTTAGTACATAGAGAACTATATATATATATAGTATAGAGATAACTATCTATATATATTTATTCTATCTATAAAGATACTCATACTATCTATCTAACTATATATATAATAAACTAAATCTAACAGGATAAACTAACTAATATATTTAAACTAAAGATAAAGACTAATCTAGACTACATAATACTCTAACATTCACCCATGTTCTTTGTTTTTCTTGAAATTTGCTGAATTCGTCCCCAAATTTCTAATGCTTCTTCGCTTGTGTCGGATCCCAAATCCAATCTCGATCAAATCCCCAATCGAATTGAGCTTGCACATTTGCATCATTGGTGAGATACTACACATTCGAATACATGTTTTTCAAGCTAAAAGCCAGATGAAAAACGAAAAAAAAAAGAAGAAAAAAAACCCGGTCATGCCATCGCGGTGCCATCTCGGTCATCTCGTCGTGGTCATGCCGTAGTAGCTAACAAACTAATCTAAAATCTGAATTCCAGAATTCCAATCTTCTATTGAATCCATTATAAATCATCAAAAAACTTGGTTGTACAAACTCAATTTGATCACACATCTTCACGATACCAAATCGGGAATGCAGCACAATTAATTCAGCATTGTTGAACAGACATTGTATCAGCAAATCACAGATCAGCAGCAGGAATGATTCGGTCCTTGGAAAGAAGGCTCTGATACCATGTTAGATTTAACAGAACATGAAGACGTGAAGTAGATGAATAAGAAAAACATATGACTCCATTATTGAGAAACTTCTATTTAGTACATAGAGAACTATATATATATAGTATAGAGATAACTATCTATATATATTTATTCTATCTATAAAGATACTCATACTATCTATCTAACTATATATATAATAAACTAAATCAAACAGGATAAACTAACTAATATATTTAAACTAAAGATAAAGACTAATCTAGACTACATAATACTCTAACATTCACCCATGTTCTTTGTTTTTCTTGAAATTTGCTGAATTCGTCCCCAAATTTCTAATGCTTCTTCGCTTGTGTCGGATCCCAAATCCAATCTCGATCAAATCCCCAATCGAATTGAGCTTGCACATTTGCATCATTGGTGAGATACTACACATTCGAATACATGTTTTTCAAGCTAAAAGCCAGATGAAAAACGAAAAAAAAAAAGAAGAAAAAAAACCCGGTCATGCCATCGCGGTGCCATCTCGGTCATCTCGTCGTGGTCATGCCGTAGTAGCTAACAAACTAATCTAAAATCTGAATTCCAGAATTCCAATCTTCTATTGAATCCATTATAAATCATCAAAAAACTTGGTTGTACAAACTCAATTTGATCACACATCTTCACGATACCAAATCGGGAATGCAGCACAATTAATTCAGCATTGTTGAACAGACATTGTATCAGCAAATCACAGATCAGCAGCAGGAATGATTCGGTCCTTGGAAAGAAGGCTCTGATACCATGTTAGATTTAACAGAACATGAAGACGTGAAGTAGATGAATAAGAAAAACATATGACTCCATTATTGAGAAACTTCTATTTAGTACATAGAGAACTATATATATATAGTATAGAGATAACTATCTATATATATTTATTCTATCTATAAAGATACTCATACTATCTATCTAACTATATATATAATAAACTAAATCAAACAGGATAAACTAACTAATATATTTAAACTAAAGATAAAGACTAATCTAGACTACATAATACTCTAACATTCACCCATGTTCTTTGTTTTTCTTGAAATTTGCTGAATTCGTCCCCAAATTTCTAATGCTTCTTCGCTTGTGTCGGATCCCAAATCCAATCTCGATCAAATCCCCAATCGAATTGAGCTTGCACATTTGCATCATTGGTGAGATACTACACATTCGAATACATGTTTTTCAAGCTAAAAGCCAGATGAAAAACGAAAAAAAAAAAGAAGAAAAAAAACCCGGTCATGCCATCGCGGTGCCATCTCGGTCATCTCGTCGTGGTCATGCCGTAGTAGCTAACAAACTAATCTAAAATCTGAATTCCAGAATTCCAATCTTCTATTGAATCCATTATAAATCATCAAAAAACTTGGTTGTACAAACTCAATTTGATCACACATCTTCACGATACCAAATCGGGAATGCAGCACAATTAATTCAGCATTGTTGAACACACATTGTATCAGCAAATCACAGATCAGCAGCAGGAATGATTCGGTCCTTGGAAAGAAGGCTCTGATACCATGTTAGATTTAACAGAACATGAATACGTGAAGTAGATGAATAAGAAAAACATATGACTCCATTATTGAGAAACTTCTATTTAGTACATAGAGAACTATATATATATAGTATAGAGATAACTATCTATATATATTTATTCTATCTATAAAGATACTCATACTATCTATCTAGCTATATATATAATAAACTAAATCTAACAGGATAAACTAACTAATATATTTAAACTAAAGATAAAGACTAATCTAGACTACATAATACTCTAACATTCACCCATGTTCTTTGTTTTTCTTGAAATTTGCTGAATTCGTCCCCAAATTTCTAATGCTTCTTCGCTTGTGTCGGATCCCAAATCCAATCTCGATCAAATCCCCAATCGAATTGAGCTTGCACATTTGCATCATTGGTGAGATACTACACATTCGAATACATGTTTTTCAAGCTAAAAGCCAGATGAAAAACGAAAAAAAAAAAGAAGAAAAAAAACCCGGTCATGCCATCGCGGTGCCATCTCGGTCATCTCGTCGTGGTCATGCCGTAGTAGCTAACAAACTAATCTAAAATCTGAATTCCAGAATTCCAATCTTCTATTGAATCCATTATAAATCATCAAAAAACTTGGTTGTACAAACTCAATTTGATCACACATCTTCACGATACCAAATCGGGAATGCAGCACAATTAATTCAGCATTGTTGAACAGACATTGTATCAGCAAATCACAGATCAGCAGCAGGAATGATTCGGTCCTTGGAAAGAAGGCTCTGATACCATGTTAGATTTAACAGAACATGAAGACGTGAAGTAGATGAATAAGAAAAACATATGACTCCATTATTGAGAAACTTCTATTTAGTACATAGAGAACTATATATATATAGTATAGAGATAACTATCTATATATATTTATTCTATCTATAAAGATACTCATACTATCTATCTAGCTATATATATAATAAACTAAATCTAACAGGATAAACTAACTAATATATTTAAACTAAAGATAAAGACTAATCTAGACTACATAATACTCTAACATTCACCCATGTTCTTTGTTTTTCTTGAAATTTGCTGAATTCGTCCCCAAATTTCTAATGCTTCTTCGCTTGTGTCGGATCCCAAATCCAA
Organism: Chamaenerion angustifolium; assembly: GCA_946814005.1. Classification (NCBI taxonomy): domain Eukaryota; kingdom Viridiplantae; phylum Streptophyta; class Magnoliopsida; order Myrtales; family Onagraceae; genus Chamaenerion; species Chamaenerion angustifolium. The sequence goes on from OX328272.1 coordinate 24,381,324, forward strand.
TCTCGATCAAATCCCCAATCGAATTGAGCTTGCACATTTGCATCATTGGTGAGATATTACACATTCGAATACATGTTTTTCAAGCTAAAAGCCAGATGAAAAACGAAAAAAAAAAGAAGAAAAAAAAAAACCGGTCATGCCATCGCGGTGCCATCTCGGTCATCTCGTCGTGGTCATGCCGTAGTAGCTAACAAACTAATCTAAAATCTGAATTCCAGAATTCCAATCTTCTATTGAATCCATTATAAATCATCAAAAAACTTGGTTGTACAAACTCAATTTGATCACACATCTTCACGATACCAAATCGGGAATGCAGCACAATTAATTCAGCATTGTTGAACAGACATTGTATCAGCAAATCACAGATCAGCAGCAGGAATGATTCGGTCCTTGGAAAGAAGGCTCTGATACCATGTCAGATCTAACAGAACATGAAGACGTGAAGTAGATGAATAAGAAAAACATATGACTCCATTATTGAGAAACTTCTATTTAGTACATAGAGAACTATATATATATAGTATAGAGATAACTATCTATATATATTTATTCTATCTATATAGATACTCATACTATCTATCTAACTATATATATAATAAACTAAATCTAACAGGATAAACTAACTAATATATTTAAACTAAAGATAAAGACTAATCTAGACTACATAATACTCTAACATTCACCCATGTTCTTTGTTTTTCTTGAAATTTGCTGAATTCGTCCCCAAATTTCTAATGCTTCTTCGCTTGTGTCGGATCCCAAATCCAATCTCGATCAAATCCCCAATCGAATTGAGCTTGCACATTTGCATCATTGGTGAGATACTACACATTCGAATACATGTTTTTCAAGCTAAAAGCCAGATGAAAAACGAAAAAAAAAAAAGAAGAAAAAAAAACCGGTCATGCCATCGCGGTGCCATCTCGGTCATCTCGTCGTGGTCATGCCGTAGTAGCTAACAAACTAATCTAAAATCTGAATTCCAGAATTCCAATCTTCTATTGAATCCATTATAAATCATCAAAAAACTTGGTTGTACAAACTCAATTTGATCACACATCTTCACGATACCAAATCGGGAATGCAGCACAATTAATTCAGCATTGTTGAACAGACATTGTATCAGCAAATCACAGATCAGCAGCAGGAATGATTCGGTCCTTGGAAAGAAGGCTCTGATACCATGTTAGATTTAACAGAACATGAAGACGTGAAGTAGATGAATAAGAAAAACATATGACTCCATTATTGAGAAACTTCTATTTAGTACATAGAGAACTATATATATATAGTATAGAGATAACTATCTATATATATTTATTCTATCTATAAAGATACTCATACTATCTATCTAACTATATATATAATAAACTAAATCTAACAGGATAAACTAACTAATATATTTAAACTAAAGATAAAGACTAATCTAGACTACATAATACTCTAACATTCACCCATGTTCTTTGTTTTTCTTGAAATTTGCTGAATTCGTCCCCAAATTTCTAATGCTTCTTCGCTTGTGTCGGATCCCAAATCCAATCTCGATCAAATCCCCAATCGAATTGAGCTTGCACATTTGCATCATTGGTGAGATACTACACATTCGAATACATGTTTTTCAAGCTAAAAGCCAGATGAAAAACGAAAAAAAAAAGAAGAAAAAAAAACCGGTCATGCCATCGCGGTGCCATCTCGTCGTGGTCATGCCGTAGTAGCTAACAAACTAATCTAAAATCTGAATTCCAGAATTCCAATCTTCTATTGAATCCATTATAAATCATCAAAAAACTTGGTTGTACAAACTCAATTTGATCACACATCTTCACGATACCAAATCGGGAATGCAGCACAATTAATTCAGCATTGTTGAACAGACATTGTATCAGCAAATCACAGATCAGCAGCAGGAATGATTCGGTCCTTGGAAAGAAGGCTCTGATACCATGTTAGATTTAACAGAACATGAAGACGTGAAGTAGATGAATAAGAAAAACATATGACTCCATTATTGAGAAACTTCTATTTAGTACATAGAGAACTATATATATATAGTATAGAGATAACTATCTATATATATTTATTCTATCTATAAAGATACTCATACTATCTATCTAACTATATATATAATAAACTAAATCTAACAGGATAAACTAACTAATATATTTAAACTAAAGATAAAGACTAATCTAGACTACATAATACTCTAACATTCACCCATGTTCTTTGTTTTTCTTGAAATTTGCTGAATTCGTCCCCAAATTTCTAATGCTTCTTCGCTTGTGTCGGATCCCAAATCCAATCTCGATCAAATCCCCAATCGAATTGAGCTTGCACATTTGCATCATTGGTGAGATACTACACATTCGAATACATGTTTTTCAAGCTAAAAGCCAGATGAAAAACGAAAAAAAAAAGAAGAAAAAAAAACCGGTCATGCCATCGCGGTGCCATCTCGGTCATCTCGTCGTGGTCATGCCGTAGTAGCTAACAAACTAATCTAAAATCTGAATTCCAGAATTCCAATCTTCTATTGAATCCATTATAAATCATCAAAAAACTTGGTTGTACAAACTCAATTTGATCACACATCTTCACGATACTAAATCGGGAATGCAGCACAATTAATTCAGCATTGTTGAACAGACATTGTATCAGCAAATCACAGATCAGCAGCAGGAATGATTCGGTCCTTGGAAAGAAGGCTCTGATACCATGTTAGATTTAACAGAACATGAAGACGTGAAGTAGATGAATAAGAAAAACATATGACTCCATTATTGAGAAACTTCTATTTAGTACATAGAGAACTATATATATATAGTATAGAGATAACTATCTATATATATTTATTCTATCTATAAAGATACTCATACTATCTATCTAACTATATATATAATAAACTAAATCTAACAGGATAAACTAACTAATATATTTAAACTAAAGATAAAGACTAATCTAGACTACATAATACTCTAACATTCACCCATGTTCTTTGTTTTTCTTGAAATTTGCTGAATTCGTCCCCAAATTTCTAATGCTTCTTCGCTTGTGTCGGATCCCAAATCCAATCTCGATCAAATCCCCAATCGAATTGAGCTTGCACATTTGCATCATTGGTGAGATACTACACATTCGAATACATGTTTTTCAAGCTAAAAGCCAGATGAAAAACGAAAAAAAAAAGAAGAAAAAAAAACCGGTCATGCCATCGCGGTGCCATCTCGTCGTGGTCATGCCGTAGTAGCTAACAAACTAATCTAAAATCTGAATTCCAGAATTCCAATCTTCTATTGAATCCATTATAAATCATCAAAAAACTTGGTTGTACAAACTCAATTTGATCACACATCTTCACGATACCAAATCGGGAATGCAGCACAATTAATTCAGCATTGTTGAACAGACATTGTATCAGCAAATCACAGATCAGCAGCAGGAATGATTCGGTCCTTGGAAAGAAGGCTCTGATACCATGTTAGATTTAACAGAACATGAAGACGTGAAGTAGATGAATAAGAAAAACATATGACTCCATTATTGAGAAACTTCTATTTAGTACATAGAGAACTATATATATATAGTATAGAGATAACTATCTATATATATTTATTCTATCTATAAAGATACTCATACTATCTATCTAACTATATATATAATAAACTAAATCTAACAGGATAAACTAACTAATATATTTAAACTAAAGATAAAGACTAATCTAGACTACATAATACTCTAACATTCACCCATGTTCTTTGTTTTTCTTGAAATTTGCTGAATTCGTCCCCAAATTTCTAATGCTTCTTCGCTTGTGTCGGATCCCAAATCCAATCTCGATCAAATCCCCAATCGAATTGAGCTTGCACATTTGCATCATTGGTGAGATACTACACATTCGAATACATGTTTTTCAAGCTAAAAGCCAGATGAAAAACGAAAAAAAAAAGAAGAAAAAAAAACCGGTCATGCCATCGCGGTGCCATCTCGGTCATCTCGTCGTGGTCATGCCGTAGTAGCTAACAAACTAATCTAAAATCTGAATTCCAGAATTCCAATCTTCTATTGAATCCATTATAAATCATCAAAAAACTTGGTTGTACAAACTCAATTTGATCACACATCTTCACGATACCAAATCGGGAATGCAGCACAATTAATTCAGCATTGTTGAACAGACATTGTATCAGCAAATCACAGATCAGCAGCAGGAATGATTCGGTCCTTGGAAAGAAGGCTCTGATACCATGTTAGATTTAACAGAACATGAAGACGTGAAGTAGATGAATAAGAAAAACATATGACTCCATTATTGAGAAACTTCTATTTAGTACATAGAGAACTATATATATATAGTATAGAGATAACTATCTATATATATTTATTCTATCTATAAAGATACTCATACTATCTATCTAACTATATATATAATAAACTAAATCTAACAGGATAAACTAACTAATATATTTAAACTAAAGATAAAGACTAATCTAGACTACATAATACTCTAACATTCACCCATGTTCTTTGTTTTTCTTGAAATTTGCTGAATTCGTCCCCAAATTTCTAATGCTTCTTCGCTTGTGTCGGATCCCAAATCCAATCTCGATCAAATCCCCAATCGAATTGAGCTTGCACATTTGCATCATTGGTGAGATACTACACATTCGAATACATGTTTTTCAAGCTAAAAGCCAGATGAAAAACGAAAAAAAAAAGAAGAAAAAAAAACCGGTCATGCCATCGCGGTGCCATCTCGTCGTGGTCATGCCGTAGTAGCTAACAAACTAATCTAAAATCTGAATTCCAGAATTCCAATCTTCTATTGAATCCATTATAAATCATCAAAAAACTTGGTTGTACAAACTCAATTTGATCACACATCTTCACGATACCAAATCGGGAATGCAGCACAATTAATTCAGCATTGTTGAACAGACATTGTATCAGCAAATCACAGATCAGCAGCAGGAATGATTCGGTCCTTGGAAAGAAGGCTCTGATACCATGTTAGATTTAACAGAACATGAAGACGTGAAGTAGATGAATAAGAAAAACATATGACTCCATTATTGAGAAACTTCTATTTAGTACATAGAGAACTATATATATATAGTATAGAGATAACTATCTATATATATTTATTCTATCTATAAAGATACTCATACTATCTATCTAACTATATATATAATAAACTAAATCTAACAGGATAAACTAACTAATATATTTAAACTAAAGATAAAGACTAATCTAGACTACATAATACTCTAACATTCACCCATGTTCTTTGTTTTTCTTGAAATTTGCTGAATTCGTCCCCAAATTTCTAATGCTTCTTCGCTTGTGTCGGATCCCAAATCCAATCTCGATCAAATCCCCAATCGAATTGAGCTTGCACATTTGCATCATTGGTGAGATACTACACATTCGAATACATGTTTTTCAAGCTAAAAGCCAGATGAAAAACGAAAAAAAAAAGAAGAAAAAAAAACCGGTCATGCCATCGCGGTGCCATCTCGGTCATCTCGTCGTGGTCATGCCGTAGTAGCTAACAAACTAATCTAAAATCTGAATTCCAGAATTCCAATCTTCTATTGAATCCATTATAAATCATCAAAAAACTTGGTTGTACAAACTCAATTTGATCACACATCTTCACGATACCAAATCGGGAATGCAGCACAATTAATTCAGCATTGTTGAACAGACATTGTATCAGCAAATCACAGATCAGCAGCAGGAATGATTCGGTCCTTGGAAAGAAGGCTCTGATACCATGTTAGATTTAACAGAACATGAAGACGTGAAGTAGATGAATAAGAAAAAGATATGACTCCATTATTGAGAAACTTCTATTTAGTACATAGAGAACTATATATATATAGTATAGAGATAACTATCTATATATATTTATTCTATCTATATAGATACTCATACTATCTATCTAACTATATATATAATAAACTAAATCTAACAGGATAAACTAACTAATATATTTAAACTAAAGATAAAGACTAATCTAGACTACATAATACTCTAACATTCACCCATGTTCTTTGTTTTTCTTGAAATTTGCTGAATTCGTCCCCAAATTTCTAATGCTTCTTCGCTTGTGTCGGATCCCAAATCCAATCTCGATCAAATCCCCAATCGAATTGAGCTTGCACATTTGCATCATTGGTGAGATACTACACATTCGAATACATGTTTTTCAAGCTAAAAGCCAGATGAAAAACGAAAAAAAAAAGAAGAAAAAAAAACCGGTCATGCCATCGCGGTGCCATCTCGGTCATCTCGTCGTGGTCATGCCGTAGTAGCTAACAAACTAATCTAAAATCTGAATTCCAGAATTCCAATCTTCTATTGAATCCATTATAAATCATCAAAAAACTTGGTTGTACAAACTCAATTTGATCACACATCTTCACGATACCAAATCGGGAATGCAGCACAATTAATTCAGCATTGTTGAACAGACATTGTATCAGCAAATCACAGATCAGCAGCAGGAATGATTCGGTCCTTGGAAAGAAGGCTCTGATACCATGTTAGATTTAACAGAACATGAAGACGTGAAGTAGATGAATAAGAAAAACATATGACTCCATTATTGAGAAACTTCTATTTAGTACATAGAGAACTATATATATATAGTATAGAGATAACTATCTATATATATTTATTCTATCTATAAAGATACTCATACTATCTATCTAACTATATATATAATAAACTAAATCTAACAGGATAAACTAACTAATATATTTAAACTAAAGATAAAGACTAATCTAGACTACATAATACTCTAACATTCACCCATGTTCTTTGTTTTTCTTGAAATTTGCTGAATTCGTCCCCAAATTTCTAATGCTTCTTCGCTTGTGTCGGATCCCAAATCCAATCTCGATCAAATCCCCAATCGAATTGAGCTTGCACATTTGCATCATTGGTGAGATACTACACATTCGAATACATGTTTTTCAAGCTAAAAGCCAGATGAAAAACGAAAAAAAAAAGAAGAAAAAAAAACCGGTCATGCCATCGCGGTGCCATCTCGGTCATCTCGTCGTGGTCATGCCGTAGTAGCTAACAAACTAATCTAAAATCTGAATTCCAGAATTCCAATCTTCTATTGAATCCATTATAAATCATCAAAAAACTTGGTTGTACAAACTCAATTTGATCACACATCTTCACGATACCAAATCGGGAATGCAGCACAATTAATTCAGCATTGTTGAACAGACATTGTATCAGCAAATCACAGATCAGCAGCAGGAATGATTCGGTCCTTGGAAAGAAGGCTCTGATACCATGTTAGATTTAACAGAACATGAAGACGTGAAGTAGATGAATAAGAAAAACATATGACTCCATTATTGAGAAACTTCTATTTAGTACATAGAGAACTATATATATATAGTATAGAGATAACTATCTATATATATTTATTCTATCTATATAGATACTCATACTATCTATCTAACTATATATATAATAAACTAAATCTAACAGGATAAACTAACTAATATATTTAAACTAAAGATAAAGACTAATCTAGACTACATAATACTCTAACATTCACCCATGTTCTTTGTTTTTCTTGAAATTTCCTGAATTCGTCCCCAAATTTCTAATGCTTCTTCGCTTGTGTCGGATCCCAAATCCAATCTCGATCAAATCCCCAATCGAATTGAGCTTGCACATTTGCATCATTGGTGAGATACTACACATTCGAATACATGTTTTTCAAGCTAAAAGCCAGATGAAAAACGAAAAAAAAAAGAAGAAAAAAAAACCGGTCATGCGATCGCGGTGCCATCTCGGTCATCTCGTCGTGGTCATGCCGTAGTAGCTAACAAACTAATCTAAAATCTGAATTCCAGAATTCCAATCTTCTATTGAATCCATTATAAATCATCAAAAAACTTGGTTGTACAAACTCAATTTGATCACACATCTTCACGATACCAAATCGGGAATGCAGCACAATTAATTCAGCATTGTTGAACAGACATTGTATCAGCAAATCACAGATCAGCAGCAGGAATGATTCGGTCCTTGGAAAGAAGGCTCTGATACCATGTTAGATTTAACAGAACATGAAGACGTGAAGTAGATGAATAAGAAAAACATATGACTCCATTATTGAGAAACTTCTATTTATTACATAGAGAACTATATATATATAGTATAGAGATAACTATCTATATATATTTATTCTATCTATATAGATACTCATACTATCTATCTAACTATATATATAATAAACTAAATCTAACAGGATAAACTAACTAATATATTTAAACTAAAGATAAAGACTAATCTAGACTACATAATACTCTAACATTCACCCATGTTCTTTGTTTTTCTTGAAATTTGCTGAATTCGTCCCCAAATTTCTAATGCTTCTTCGCTTGTGTCGGATCCCAAATCCAATCTCGATCAAATCCCCAATCGAATTGAGCTTGCACATTTGCATCATTGGTGAGATACTACACATTCGAATACATGTTTTTCAAGCTAAAAGCCAAATGAAAAACGAAAAAAAAAAGAAGAAAAAAAAACCGGTCATGCCATCGCGGTGCCATCTCGGTCATCTCGTCGTGGTCATGTCGTAGTAGCTAACAAACTAATCTAAAATCTGAATTCCAGCATTCCAATCTTCTATCGAATCCATTGTAAATCATCAAAAAATTTGGTTGTGCAAACTCAATTTGATCACACATCTTCACGATACCAAATCGGGATTTCAGCACAATTAATTCAGCATTGTTGAAGAGACATTGTATCAACAAATCACAGATCAGGAGCAGGAATGATTCTGTCCTTGGAAAGAAGGCTCTGATACCATGTTAGGATTAATAGAACATGAAGACATGAAGCCGATGAATAAGAAAAACATATGACTCCATTATTGAGAAACTTCTATTTAGTACATAGAGAACTATATATATATAGTATAGAGATAACTATCTATATATATTTATTCTATCTATAAAGATACTCATACTATCTATCTAACTATATATATAATAAACTAAATCTAACAGGATAAACTAACTAATATATTTAAACTAAAGATAAAGACTAATCTAGACTACATAATACTCTAACATTCACCCATGTTCTTTGTTTTTCTTGAAATTTGCTGAATTCGTCCCCAAATTTCTAATGCTTCTTCGCTTGTGTCGGATCCCAAATCCAATCTCGATCAAATCCCCAATCGAATTGAGCTTGCACATTTGCATCATTGGTGAGATACTACACATTCGAATACATGTTTTTCAAGCTAAAAGCCAGATGAAAAACGAAAAAAAAAAAGAAGAAAAAAAACCCGGTCATGCCATCGCGGTGCCATCTCGGTCATCTCGTCGTGGTCATGCCGTAGTAGCTAACAAACTAATCTAAAATCTGAATTCCAGAATTCCAATCTTCTATTGAATCCATTATAAATCATCAAAAAACTTGGTTGTACAAACTCAATTTGATCACACATCTTCACGATACCAAATCGGGAATGCAGCACAATTAATTCAGCATTGTTGAACAGACATTGTATCAGCAAATCACAGATCAGCAGCAGGAATGATTCGGTCCTTGGAAAGAAGGCTCTGATACCATGTTAGATTTAACCGAACATGAAGACGTGAAGTAGATGAATAAGAAAAACATATGACTCCATTATTGATAAACTTCTATTTAGTACATAGAGAACTATATATATATAGTATAGAGATAACTATCTATATATATTTATTCTATCTATAAAGATAGTCATACTATCTATCTAACTATATATATAATAAACTACATCTAACAGGATAAACTAACTAATATATTTAAACTAAAGATAAAGACTAATCTAGACTACATAATACTCTAACATTCACCCATGTTCTTTGTTTTTCTTGAAATTTGCTGAATTCGTCCCCAAATTTCTAATGCTTCTTCGCTTGTGTCGGATCCCAAATCCAATCTCGATCAAATCCCCAATCGAATTGAGCTTGCACATTTGCATCATTGGTGAGATACTACACATTCGAATACATGTTTTTCAAGCTAAAAGCCAGATGAAAAACGAAAAAAAAAAGAAGAAAAAAAACCCGGTCATGCCATCGCGGTGCCATCTCGGTCATCTCGTCGTGGTCATGCCGTAGTAGCTAACAAACTAATCTAAAATCTGAATTCCAGAATTCCAATCTTCTATTGAATCCATTATAAATCATCAAAAAACTTGGTTGTACAAACTCAATTTGATCACACATCTTCACGATACCAAATCGGGAATGCAGCACAATTAATTCAGCATTGTTGAACAGACATTGTATCAGCAAATCACAGATCAGCAGCAGGAATGATTCGGTCCTTGGAAAGAAGGCTCTGATACCATGTTAGATTTAACAGAACATGAAGACGTGAAGTAGATGAATAAGAAAAACATATGACTCCATTATTGAGAAACTTCTATTTATTACATAGAGAACTATATATATATAGTATAGAGATAACTATCTATATATATTTATTCTATCTATATAGATACTCATACTATCTATCTAACTATATATATAATAAACTAAATCTAACAGGATAAACTAACTAATATATTTAAACTAAAGATAAAGACTAATCTAGACTACATAATACTCTAACATTCACCCATGTTCTTTGTTTTTCTTGAAATTTGCTGAATTCGTCCCCAAATTTCTAATGCTTCTTCGCTTGTGTCGGATCCCAAATCCAATCTCGATCAAATCCCCAATCGAATTGAGCTTGCACATTTGCATCATTGGTGAGATACTACACATTCGAATACATGTTTTTCAAGCTAAAAGCCAAATGAAAAACGAAAAAAAAAAGAAGAAAAAAAAACCGGTCATGCCATCGCGGTGCCATCTCGGTCATCTCGTCGTGGTCATGTCGTAGTAGCTAACAAACTAATCTAAAATCTGAATTCCAGCATTCCAATCTTCTATCGAATCCATTGTAAATCATCAAAAAATTTGGTTGTGCAAACTCAATTTGATCACACATCTTCACGATACCAAATCGGGATTTCAGCACAATTAATTCAGCATTGTTGAAGAGACATTGTATCAACAAATCACAGATCAGGAGCAGGAATGATTCTGTCCTTGGAAAGAAGGCTCTGATACCATGTTAGGATTAATAGAACATGAAGACATGAAGCCGATGAATAAGAAAAACATATGACTCCATTATTGAGAAACTTCTATTTAGTACATAGAGAACTATATATATATAGTATAGAGATAACTATCTATATATATTTATTCTATCTATAAAGATACTCATACTATCTATCTAACTATATATATAATAAACTAAATCTAACAGGATAAACTAACTAATATATTTAAACTAAAGATAAAGACTAATCTAGACTACATAATACTCTAACATTCACCCATGTTCTTTGTTTTTCTTGAAATTTGCTGAATTCGTCCCCAAATTTCTAATGCTTCTTCGCTTGTGTCGGATCCCAAATCCAATCTCGATCAAATCCCCAATCGAATTGAGCTTGCACATTTGCATCATTGGTGAGATACTACACATTCGAATACATGTTTTTCAAGCTAAAAGCCAGATGAAAAACGAAAAAAAAAAAGAAGAAAAAAAACCCGGTCATGCCATCGCGGTGCCATCTCGGTCATCTCGTCGTGGTCATGCCGTAGTAGCTAACAAACTAATCTAAAATCTGAATTCCAGAATTCCAATCTTCTATTGAATCCATTATAAATCATCAAAAAACTTGGTTGTACAAACTCAATTTGATCACACATCTTCACGATACCAAATCGGGAATGCAGCACAATTAATTCAGCATTGTTGAACAGACATTGTATCAGCAAATCACAGATCAGCAGCAGGAATGATTCGGTCCTTGGAAAGAAGGCTCTGATACCATGTTAGATTTAACCGAACATGAAGACGTGAAGTAGATGAATAAGAAAAACATATGACTCCATTATTGATAAACTTCTATTTAGTACATAGAGAACTATATATATATAGTATAGAGATAACTATCTATATATATTTATTCTATCTATAAAGATAGTCATACTATCTATCTAACTATATATATAATAAACTAAATCTAACAGGATAAACTAACTAATATATTTAAACTAAAGATAAAGACTAATCTAGACTACATAATACTCTAACATTCACCCATGTTCTTTGTTTTTCTTGAAATTTGCTGAATTCGTCCCCAAATTTCTAATGCTTCTTCGCTTGTGTCGGATCCCAAATCCAATCTCGATCAAATCCCCAATCGAATTGAGCTTGCACATTTGCATCATTGGTGAGATACTACACATTCGAATACATGTTTTTCAAGCTAAAAGCCAGATGAAAAACGAAAAAAAAAAAGAAGAAAAAAAACCCGGTCATGCCATCGCGGTGCCATCTCGGTCATCTCGTCGTGGTCATGCCGTAGTAGCTAACAAACTAATCTAAAATCTGAATTCCAGAATTCCAATCTTCTATTGAATCCATTATAAATCATCAAAAAACTTGGTTGTACAAACTCAATTTGATCACACATCTTCACGATACCAAATCGGGAATGCAGCACAATTAATTCAGCATTGTTGAACAGACATTGTATCAGCAAATCACAGATCAGCAGCAGGAATGATTCGGTCCTTGGAAAGAAGGCTCTGATACCATGTTAGATTTAACCGAACATGAAGACGTGAAGTAGATGAATAAGAAAAACATATGACTCCATTATTGATAAACTTCTATTTAGTACATAGAGAACTATATATATATAGTATAGAGATAACTATCTATATATATTTATTCTATCTATAAAGATAGTCATACTATCTATCTAACTATATATATAATAAACTACATCTAACAGGATAAACTAACTAATATATTTAAACTAAAGATAAAGACTAATCTAGACTACATAATACTCTAACATTCACCCATGTTCTTTGTTTTTCTTGAAATTTGCTGAATTCGTCCCCAAATTTCTAATGCTTCTTCGCTTGTGTCGGATCCCAAATCCAATCTCGATCAAATCCCCAATCGAATTGAGCTTGCACATTTGCATCATTGGTGAGATACTACACATTCGAATACATGTTTTTCAAGCTAAAAGCCAGATGAAAAACGAAAAAAAAAAGAAGAAAAAAAACCCGGTCATGCCATCGCGGTGCCATCTCGGTCATCTCGTCGTGGTCATGCCGTAGTAGCTAACAAACTAATCTAAAATCTGAATTCCAGAATTCCAATCTTCTATTGAATCCATTATAAATCATCAAAAAACTTGGTTGTACAAACTCAATTTGATCACACATCTTCACGATACCAAATCGGGAATGCAGCACAATTAATTCAGCATTGTTGAACAGACATTGTATCAGCAAATCACAGATCAGCAGCAGGAATGATTCGGTCCTTGGAAAGAAGGCTCTGATACCATGTTAGATTTAACAGAACATGAAGACGTGAAGTAGATGAATAAGAAAAACATATGACTCCATTATTGAGAAACTTCTATTTATTACATAGAGAACTATATATATATAGTATAGAGATAACTATCTATATATATTTATTCTATCTATATAGATACTCATACTATCTATCTAACTATATATATAATAAACTAAATCTAACAGGATAAACTAACTAATATATTTAAACTAAAGATAAAGACTAATCTAGACTACATAATACTCTAACATTCACCCATGTTCTTTGTTTTTCTTGAAATTTGCTGAATTCGTCCCCAAATTTCTAATGCTTCTTCGCTTGTGTCGGATCCCAAATCCAATCTCGATCAAATCCCCAATCGAATTGAGCTTGCACATTTGCATCATTGGTGAGATACTACACATTCGAATACATGTTTTTCAAGCTAAAAGCCAAATGAAAAACGAAAAAAAAAAGAAGAAAAAAAAACCGGTCATGCCATCGCGGTGCCATCTCGGTCATCTCGTCGTGGTCATGTCGTAGTAGCTAACAAACTAATCTAAAATCTGAATTCCAGCATTCCAATCTTCTATCGAATCCATTGTAAATCATCAAAAAATTTGGTTGTGCAAACTCAATTTGATCACACATCTTCACGATACCAAATCGGGATTTCAGCACAATTAATTCAGCATTGTTGAAGAGACATTGTATCAACAAATCACAGATCAGGAGCAGGAATGATTCTGTCCTTGGAAAGAAGGCTCTGATACCATGTTAGGATTAATAGAACATGAAGACATGAAGCCGATGAATAAGAAAAACATATGACTCCATTATTGAGAAACTTCTATTTAGTACATAGAGAACTATATATATATAGTATAGAGATAACTATCTATATATATTTATTCTATCTATAAAGATACTCATACTATCTATCTAACTATATATATAATAAACTAAATCTAACAGGATAAACTAACTAATATATTTAAACTAAAGATAAAGACTAATCTAGACTACATAATACTCTAACATTCACCCATGTTCTTTGTTTTTCTTGAAATTTGCTGAATTCGTCCCCAAATTTCTAATGCTTCTTCGCTTGTGTCGGATCCCAAATCCAATCTCGATCAAATCCCCAATCGAATTGAGCTTGCACATTTGCATCATTGGTGAGATACTACACATTCGAATACATGTTTTTCAAGCTAAAAGCCAGATGAAAAACGAAAAAAAAAAAGAAGAAAAAAAACCCGGTCATGCCATCGCGGTGCCATCTCGGTCATCTCGTCGTGGTCATGCCGTAGTAGCTAACAAACTAATCTAAAATCTGAATTCCAGAATTCCAATCTTCTATTGAATCCATTATAAATCATCAAAAAACTTGGTTGTACAAACTCAATTTGATCACACATCTTCACGATACCAAATCGGGAATGCAGCACAATTAATTCAGCATTGTTGAACAGACATTGTATCAGCAAATCACAGATCAGCAGCAGGAATGATTCGGTCCTTGGAAAGAAGGCTCTGATACCATGTTAGATTTAACCGAACATGAAGACGTGAAGTAGATGAATAAGAAAAACATATGACTCCATTATTGATAAACTTCTATTTAGTACATAGAGAACTATATATATATAGTATAGAGATAACTATCTATATATATTTATTCTATCTATAAAGATAGTCATACTATCTATCTAACTATATATATAATAAACTAAATCTAACAGGATAAACTAACTAATATATTTAAACTAAAGATAAAGACTAATCTAGACTACATAATACTCTAACATTCACCCATGTTCTTTGTTTTTCTTGAAATTTGCTGAATTCGTCCCCAAATTTCTAATGCTTCTTCGCTTGTGTCGGATCCCAAATCCAATCTCGATCAAATCCCCAATCGAATTGAGCTTGCACATTTGCATCATTGGTGAGATACTACACATTCGAATACATGTTTTTCAAGCTAAAAGCCAGATGAAAAACGAAAAAAAAAGAAGAAAAAAAACCCGGTCATGCCATCGCGGTGCCATCTCGGTCATCTCGTCGTGGTCATGCCGTAGTAGCTAACAAACTAATCTAAAATCTGAATTCCAGAATTCCAATCTTCTATTGAATCCATTATAAATCATCAAAAAACTTGGTTGTACAAACTCAATTTGATCACACATCTTCACGATACCAAATCGGGAATGCAGCACAATTAATTCAGCATTGTTGAACAGACATTGTATCAGCAAATCACAGATCAGCAGCAGGAATGATTCGGTCCTTGGAAAGAAGGCTCTGATACCATGTTAGATTTAACAGAACATGAAGACGTGAAGTAGATGAATAAGAAAAACATATGACTCCATTATTGAGAAACTTCTATTTAGTACATAGAGAACTATATATATATAGTATAGAGATAACTATCTATATATATTTATTCTATCTATAAAGATACTCATACTATCTATCTAACTATATATATAATAAACTAAATCTAACAGGATAAACTAACTAATATATTTAAACTAAAGATAAAGACTAATCTAGACTACATAATACTCTAACATTCACCCATGTTCTTTGTTTTTCTTGAAATTTGCTGAATTCGTCCCCAAATTTCTAATGCTTCTTCGCTTGTGTCGGATCCCAAATCCAATCTCGATCAAATCCCCAATCGAATTGAGCTTGCACATTTGCATCATTGGTGAGATACTACACATTCGAATACATGTTTTTCAAGCTAAAAGCCAGATGAAAAACGAAAAAAAAAAGAAGAAAAAAAACCCGGTCATGCCATCGCGGTGCCATCTCGGTCATCTCGTCGTGGTCATGCCGTAGTAGCTAACAAACTAATCTAAAATCTGAATTCCAGAATTCCAATCTTCTATTGAATCCATTATAAATCATCAAAAAACTTGGTTGTACAAACTCAATTTGATCACACATCTTCACGATACCAAATCGGGAATGCAGCACAATTAATTCAGCATTGTTGAACAGACATTGTATCAGCAAATCACAGATCAGCAGCAGGAATGATTCGGTCCTTGGAAAGAAGGCTCTGATACCATGTTAGATTTAACCGAACATGAAGACGTGAAGTAGATGAATAAGAAAAACATATGACTCCATTATTGATAAACTTCTATTTAGTACATAGAGAACTATATATATATAGTATAGAGATAACTATCTATATATATTTATTCTATCTATAAAGATAGTCATACTATCTATCTAACTATATATATAATAAACTACATCTAACAGGATAAACTAACTAATATATTTAAACTAAAGATAAAGACTAATCTAGACTACATAATACTCTAACATTCACCCATGTTCTTTGTTTTTCTTGAAATTTGCTGAATTCGTCCCCAAATTTCTAATGCTTCTTCGCTTGTGTCGGATCCCAAATCCAATCTCGATCAAATCCCCAATCGAATTGAGCTTGCACATTTGCATCATTGGTGAGATACTACACATTCGAATACATGTTTTTCAAGCTAAAAGCCAGATGAAAAACGAAAAAAAAAGAAGAAAAAAAACCCGGTCATGCCATCGCGGTGCCATCTCGGTCATCTCGTCGTGGTCATGCCGTAGTAGCTAACAAACTAATCTAAAATCTGAATTCCAGAATTCCAATCTTCTATTGAATCCATTATAAATCATCAAAAAACTTGGTTGTACAAACTCAATTTGATCACACATCTTCACGATACCAAATCGGGAATGCAGCACAATTAATTCAGCATTGTTGAACAGACATTGTATCAGCAAATCACAGATCAGCAGCAGGAATGATTCGGTCCTTGGAAAGAAGGCTCTGATACCATGTTAGATTTAACAGAACATGAAGACGTGAAGTAGATGAATAAGAAAAACATATGACTCCATTATTGAGAAACTTCTATTTATTACATAGAGAACTATATATATATAGTATAGAGATAACTATCTATATATATTTATTCTATCTATATAGATACTCATACTATCTATCTAACTATATATATAATAAACTAAATCTAACAGGATAAACTAACTAATATATTTAAACTAAAGATAAAGACTAATCTAGACTACATAATACTCTAACATTCACCCATGTTCTTTGTTTTTCTTGAAATTTGCTGAATTCGTCCCCAAATTTCTAATGCTTCTTCGCTTGTGTCGGATCCCAAATCCAATCTCGATCAAATCCCCAATCGAATTGAGCTTGCACATTTGCATCATTGGTGAGATACTACACATTCGAATACATGTTTTTCAAGCTAAAAGCCAAATGAAAAACGAAAAAAAAAAAGAAGAAAAAAAAACCGGTCATGCCATCGCGGTGCCATCTCGGTCATCTCGTCGTGGTCATGTCGTAGTAGCTAACAAACTAATCTAAAATCTGAATTCCAGCATTCCAATCTTCTATCGAATCCATTGTAAATCATCAAAAAATTTGGTTGTGCAAACTCAATTTGATCACACATCTTCACGATACCAAATCGGGATTTCAGCACAATTAATTCAGCATTGTTGAAGAGACATTGTATCAACAAATCACAGATCAGGAGCAGGAATGATTCTGTCCTTGGAAAGAAGGCTCTGATACCATGTTAGGATTAATAGAACATGAAGACATGAAGCCGATGAATAAGAAAAACATATGACTCCATTATTGAGAAACTTCTATTTAGTACATAGAGAACTATATATATATAGTATAGAGATAACTATCTATATATATTTATTCTATCTATAAAGATACTCATACTATCTATCTAACTATATATATAATAAACTAAATCTAACAGGATAAACTAACTAATATATTTAAACTAAAGATAAAGACTAATCTAGACTACATAATACTCTAACATTCACCCATGTTCTTTGTTTTTCTTGAAATTTGCTGAATTCGTCCCCAAATTTCTAATGCTTCTTCGCTTGTGTCGGATCCCAAATCCAATCTCGATCAAATCCCCAATCGAATTGAGCTTGCACATTTGCATCATTGGTGAGATACTACACATTCGAATACATGTTTTTCAAGCTAAAAGCCAGATGAAAAACGAAAAAAAAAAAGAAGAAAAAAAACCCGGTCATGCCATCGCGGTGCCATCTCGGTCATCTCGTCGTGGTCATGCCGTAGTAGCTAACAAACTAATCTAAAATCTGAATTCCAGAATTCCAATCTTCTATTGAATCCATTATAAATCATCAAAAAACTTGGTTGTACAAACTCAATTTGATCACACATCTTCATGATACCAAATCGGGAATGCAGCACAATTAATTCAGCATTGTTGAACAGACATTGTATCAGCAAATCACAGATCAGCAGCAGGAATGATTCGGTCCTTGGAAAGAAGGCTCTGATACCATGTTAGATTTAACCGAACATGAAGACGTGAAGTAGATGAATAAGAAAAACATATGACTCCATTATTGATAAACTTCTATTTAGTACATAGAGAACTATATATATATAGTATAGAGATAACTATCTATATATATTTATTCTATCTATAAAGATAGTCATACTATCTATCTAACTATATATATAATAAACTAAATCTAACAGGATAAACTAACTAATATATTTAAACTAAAGATAAAGACTAATCTAGACTACATAATACTCTAACATTCACCCATGTTCTTTGTTTTTCTTGAAATTTGCTGAATTCGTCCCCAAATTTCTAATGCTTCTTCGCTTGTGTCGGATCCCAAATCCAATCTCGATCAAATCCCCAATCGAATTGAGCTTGCACATTTGCATCATTGGTGAGATACTACACATTCGAATACATGTTTTTCAAGCTAAAAGCCAGATGAAAAACGAAAAAAAAAGAAGAAAAAAAACCCGGTCATGCCATCGCGGTGCCATCTCGGTCATCTCGTCGTGGTCATGCCGTAGTAGCTAACAAACTAATCTAAAATCTGAATTCCAGAATTCCAATCTTCTATTGAATCCATTATAAATCATCAAAAAACTTGGTTGTACAAACTCAATTTGATCACACATCTTCACGATACCAAATCGGGAATGCAGCACAATTAATTCAGCATTGTTGAACAGACATTGTATCAGCAAATCACAGATCAGCAGCAGGAATGATTCGGTCCTTGGAAAGAAGGCTCTGATACCATGTTAGATTTAACAGAACATGAAGACGTGAAGTAGATGAATAAGAAAAACATATGACTCCATTATTGAGAAACTTCTATTTAGTACATAGAGAACTATATATATATAGTATAGAGATAACTATCTATATATATTTATTCTATCTATAAAGATACTCATACTATCTATCTAACTATATATATAATAAACTAAATCTAACAGGATAAACTAACTAATATATTTAAACTAAAGATAAAGACTAATCTAGACTACATAATACTCTAACATTCACCCATGTTCTTTGTTTTTCTTGAAATTTGCTGAATTCGTCCCCAAATTTCTAATGCTTCTTCGCTTGTGTCGGATCCCAAATCCAATCTCGATCAAATCCCCAATCGAATTGAGCTTGCACATTTGCATCATTGGTGAGATACTACACATTCGAATACATGTTTTTCAAGCTAAAAGCCAGATGAAAAACGAAAAAAAAAAGAAGAAAAAAAACCCGGTCATGCCATCGCGGTGCCATCTCGGTCATCTCGTCGTGGTCATGCCGTAGTAGCTAACAAACTAATCTAAAATCTGAATTCCAGAATTCCAATCTTCTATTGAATCCATTATAAATCATCAAAAAACTTGGTTGTACAAACTCAATTTGATCACACATCTTCACGATACCAAATCGGGAATGCAGCACAATTAATTCAGCATTGTTGAACAGACATTGTATCAGCAAATCACAGATCAGCAGCAGGAATGATTCGGTCCTTGGAAAGAAGGCTCTGATACCATGTTAGATTTACAGAACATGAAGACGTGAAGTAGATGAATAAGAAAAACATATGACTCCATTATTGATAAACTTCTATTTAGTACATAGAGAACTATATATATATAGTATAGAGATAACTATCTATATATATTTATTCTATCTATAAAGATACTCATACTATCTATCTAACTATATATATAATAAACTAAATCTAACAGGATAAACTAACTAATATATTTAAACTAAAGATAAAGACTAATCTAGACTACATAATACTCTAACATTCACCCATGTTCTTTGTTTTTCTTGAAATTTGCTGAATTCGTCCCCAAATTTCTAATGCTTCTTCGCTTGTGTCGGATCCCAAATCCAATCTCGATCAAATCCCCAATCGAATTGAGCTTGCACATTTGCATCATTGGTGAGATACTACACATTCGAATACATGTTTTTCAAGCTAAAAGCTAGATGAAAAACGAAAAAAAAAAGAAGAAAAAAAACCCGGTCATGCCATCGCGGTGCCATCTCGGTCATCTCGTCGTGGTCATGCCGTAGTAGCTAACAAACTAATCTAAAATCTGAATTCCAGAATTCCAATCTTCTATTGAATCCATTATAAATCATCAAAAAACTTGGTTGTACAAACTCAATTTGATCACACATCTTCACGATACCAAATCGGGAATGCAGCACAATTAATTCAGCATTGTTGAACAGACATTGTATCAGCAAATCACAGATCAGCAGCAGGAATGATTCGGTCCTTGGAAAGAAGGCTCTGATACCATGTTAGATTTAACAGAACATGAAGACGTGAAGTAGATGAATAAGAAAAACATATGACTCCATTATTGAGAAACTTCTATTTAGTACATAGAGAACTATATATATATAGTATAGAGATAACTATCTATATATATTTATTCTATCTATAAAGATACCCATACTATCTATCTAACTATATATATAATAAACTAAATCTAACAGGATAAACTAACTAATATATTTAAACTAAAGATAAAGACTAATTTAGACTACATAATACTCTAACATTCACCCATGTTCTTTGTTTTTCTTGAAATTTGCTGAATTCGTCCCCAAATTTCTAATGCTTCTTCGCTTGTGTCGGATCCCAAATCCAATCTCGATCAAATCCCCAATCGAATTGAGCTTGCACATTTGCATCATTGGTGAGATACTACACATTCGAATACATGTTTTTCAAGCTAAAAGCCAGATGAAAAACGAAAAAAAAAAGAAGAAAAAAAACCCGGTCATGCCATCGCGGTGCCATCTCGGTCATCTCGTCGTGGTCATGCCGTAGTAGCTAACAAACTAATCTAAAATCTGAATTCCAGAATTCCAATCTTCTATTGAATCCATTATAAATCATCAAAAAACTTGGTTGTACAAACTCAATTTGATCACACATCTTCACGATACCAAATCGGGAATGCAGCACAATTAATTCAGCATTGTTGAACAGACATTGTATCAGCAAATCACAGATCAGCAGCAGGAATGATTCGGTCCTTGGAAAGAAGGCTCTGATACCATGTTAGATTTAACAGAACATGAAGACGTGAAGTAGATGAATAAGAAAAACATATGACTCCATTATTGATAAACTTCTATTTAGTACATAGAGAACTATATATATATAGTATAGAGATAACTATCTATATATATTTATTCTATCTATAAAGATACTCATACTATCTATCTAACTTTATATATAATAAACTAAATCTAACAGGATAAACTAACTAATATATTTAAACTAAAGATAAAGACTAATCTAGACTACATAATACTCTAACATTCACCCATGTTCTTTGTTTTTCTTGAAATTTGCTGAATTCGTCCCCAAATTTCTAATGCTTCTTCGCTTGTGTCGGATCCCAAATCCAATCTCGATCAAATCCCCAATCGAATTGAGCTTGCACATTTGCATCATTGGTGAGATACTACACATTCGAATACATGTTTTTCAAGCTAAAAGCTAGATGAAAAACGAAAAAAAAAAGAAGAAAAAAAACCCGGTCATGCCATCGCGGTGCCATCTCGGTCATCTCGTCGTGGTCATGCCGTAGTAGCTAACAAACTAATCTAAAATCTGAATTCCAGAATTCCAATCTTCTATTGAATCCATTATAAATCATCAAAAAACTTGGTTGTACAAACTCAATTTGATCACACATCTTCACGATACCAAATCGGGAATGCAGCACAATTAATTCAGCATTGTTGAACAGACATTGTATCAGCAAATCACAGATCAGCAGCAGGAATGATTCGGTCCTTGGAAAGAAGGCTCTGATACCATGTTAGATTTAACAGAACATGAAGACGTGAAGTAGATGAATAAGAAAAACATATGACTCCATTATTGAGAAACTTCTATTTAGTACATAGAGAACTATATATATATAGTATAGAGATAACTATCTATATATATTTATTCTATCTATAAAGATACCCATACTATCTATCTAACTATATATATAATAAACTAAATCTAACAGGATAAACTAACTAATATATTTAAACTAAAGATAAAGACTAATTTAGACTACATAATACTCTAACATTCACCCATGTTCTTTGTTTTTCTTGAAATTTGCTGAATTCGTCCCCAAATTTCTAATGCTTCTTCGCTTGTGTCGGATCCCAAATCCAATCTCGATCAAATCCCCAATCGAATTGAGCTTGCACATTTGCATCATTGGTGAGATACTACACATTCGAATACATGTTTTTCAAGCTAAAAGCCAGATGAAAAACGAAAAATAAAAGAAGAAAAAAAACCCGGTCATGCCATCGCGGTGCCATCTCGGTCATCTCGTCGTGGTCATGCCGTAGTAGCTAACAAACTAATCTAAAATCTGAATTCCAGAATTCCAATCTTCTATTGAATCCATTATAAATCATCAAAAAACTTGGTTGTACAAACTCAATTTGATCACACATCTTCACGATACCAAATCGGGAATGCAGCACAATTAATTCAGCATTGTTGAACAGACATTGTATCAGCAAATCACAGATCAGCAGCAGGAATGATTCGGTCCTTGGAAAGAAGGCTCTGATACCATGTTAGATTTAACAGAACATGAAGACGTGAAGTAGATGAATAAGAAAAACATATGACTCCATTATTGAGAAACTTCTATTTAGTACATAGAGAACTATATATATATAGTATAGAGATAACTATCTATATATATTTATTCTATCTATAAAGATACCCATACTATCTATCTAACTATATATATAATAAACTAAATCTAACAGGATAAACTAACTAATATATTTAAACTAAAGATAAAGACTAATTTAGACTACATAATACTCTAACATTCACCCATGTTCTTTGTTTTTCTTGAAATTTGCTGAATTCGTCCCCAAATTTCTAATGCTTCTTCGCTTGTGTCGGATCCCAAATCCAATCTCGATCAAATCCCCAATCGAATTGAGCTTGCACATTTGCATCATTGGTGCGATACTACACATTCGAATACATGTTTTTCAAGCTAAAAGCCAGATGAAAAACGAAAAATAAAAGAAGAAAAAAAACCCGGTCATGCCATCGCGGTGCCATCTCGGTCATCTCGTCGTGGTCATGCCGTAGTAGCTAACAAACTAATCTAAAATCTGAATTCCAGAATTCCAATCTTCTATTGAATCCATTATAAATCATCAAAAAACTTGGTTGTACAAACTCAATTTGATCACACATCTTCACGATACCAAATCGGGAATGCAGCACAAT
Organism: Chamaenerion angustifolium; assembly: GCA_946814005.1. Lineage (NCBI taxonomy): Eukaryota > Viridiplantae > Streptophyta > Magnoliopsida > Myrtales > Onagraceae > Chamaenerion > Chamaenerion angustifolium. Next base: position 24,405,465 of record OX328272.1, read on the forward strand.
TAATTCAGCATTGTTGAACAGACATTGTATCAGCAAATCACAGATCAGCAGCAGGAATGATTCGGTCCTTGGAAAGAAGGCTCTGATACCATGTTAGATTTAACAGAACATGAAGACGTGAAGTAGATGAATAAGAAAAACATATGACTCCATTATTGAGAAACTTCTATTTAGTACATAGAGAACTATATATATATAGTATAGAGATAACTATCTATATATATTTATTCTATCTATAAAGATACTCATACTATCTATCTAACTATATATATAATAAACTAAATCTAACAGGATAAACTAACTAATATATTTAAACTAAAGATAAAGACTAATCTAGACTACATAATACTCTAACATTCACCCATGTTCTTTGTTTTTCTTGAAATTTGCTGAATTCGTCCCCAAATTTCTAATGCTTCTTCGCTTGTGTCGGATCCCAAATCCAATCTCGATCAAATCCCCAATCGAATTGAGCTTGCACATTTGCATCATTGGTGAGATACTACACATTCGAATACATGTTTTTCAAGCTAAAAGCCAGATGAAAAACGAAAAATAAAAGAAGAAAAAAAACCCGGTCATGCCATCGCGGTGCCATCTCGGTCATCTCGTCGTGGTCATGCCGTAGTAGCTAACAAACTAATCTAAAATCTGAATTCCAGAATTCCAATCTTCTATTGAATCCATTATAAATCATCAAAAAACTTGGTTGTACAAACTCAATTTGATCACACATCTTCACGATACCAAATCGGGAATGCAGCACAATTAATTCAGCATTGTTGAACAGACATTGTATCAGCAAATCACAGATCAGCAGCAGGAATGATTCGGTCCTTGGAAAGAAGGCTCTGATACCATGTTAGATTTAACAGAACATGAAGACGTGAAGTAGATGAATAAGAAAAACATATGACTCCATTATTGAGAAACTTCTATTTAGTACATAGAGAACTATATATATATAGTATAGAGATAACTATCTATATATATTTATTCTATCTATAAAGATACTCATACTATCTATCTAACTATATATATAATAAACTAAATCTAACAGGATAAACTAACTAATATATTTAAACTAAAGATAAAGACTAATCTAGACTACATAATACTCTAACATTCACCCATGTTCTTTGTTTTTCTTGAAATTTGCTGAATTCGTCCCCAAATTTCTAATGCTTCTTCGCTTGTGTCGGATCCCAAATCCAATCTCGATCAAATCCCCAATCGAATTGAGCTTGCACATTTGCATCATTGGTGAGATACTACACATTCGAATACATGTTTTTCAAGCTAAAAGCCAGATGAAAAACGAAAAATAAAAGAAGAAAAAAAACCTGGTCATGCCATCGCGGTGCCATCTCGGTCATCTCGTCGTGGTCATGCCGTAGTAGCTAACAAACTAATCTAAAATCTGAATTCCAGAATTCCAATCTTCTATTGAATCCATTATAAATCATCAAAAAACTTGGTTGTACAAACTCAATTTGATCACACATCTTCACGATACCAAATCGGGAATGCAGCACAATTAATTCAGCATTGTTGAACAGACATTGTATCAGCAAATCACAGATCAGCAGCAGGAATGATTCGGTCCTTGGAAAGAAGGCTCTGATACCATGTTAGATTTAACAGAACATGAAGACGTGAAGTAGATGAATAAGAAAAACATATGACTCCATTATTGAGAAACTTCTATTTAGTACATAGAGAACTATATATATATAGTATAGAGATAACTATCTATATATATTTATTCTATCTATAAAGATACTCATACTATCTATCTAACTATATATATAATAAACTAAATCTAACAGGATAAACTAACTAATATATTTAAACTAAAGATAAAGACTAATCTAGACTACATAATACTCTAACATTCACCCATGTTCTTTGTTTTTCTTGAAATTTGCTGAATTCGTCCCCAAATTTCTAATGCTTCTTCGCTTGTGTCGGATCCCAAATCCAATCTCGATCAAATCCCCAATCGAATTGAGCTTGCACATTTGCATCATTGGTGAGATACTACACATTCGAATACATGTTTTTCAAGCTAAAAGCCAGATGAAAAACGAAAAAAAAATAAGAAAAAAAACCCGGTCATGCCATCGCGGTGCCATCTCAGTCATCTCGTCGTGGTCATGCCGTAGTAGCTAACAAACTAATCTAAAATCTGAATTCCAGAATTCCAATCTTCTATTGAATCCATTATAAATCATCAAAAAACTTGGTTGTACAAACTCAATTTGATCACACATCTTCACGATACCAAATCGGGAATGCAGCACAATTAATTCAGCATTGTTGAACAGACATTGTATCAGCAAATCACAGATCAGCAGCAGGAATGATTCGGTCCTTGGAAAGAAGGCTCTGATACCATGTTAGATTTAACAGAACATGAAGACGTGAAGTAGATGAATAAGAAAAACATATGACTCCATTATTGATAAACTTCTATTTAGTACATAGAGAACTATATATATATAGTATAGAGATAACTATCTATATATATTTATTCTATCTATAAAGATACTCATACTATCTATCTAACTATATATATAATAAACTAAATCTAACAGGATAAACTAACTAATATATTTAAACTAAAGATAAAGACTAATCTAGACTACATAATACTCTAACATTCACCCATGTTCTTTGTTTTTCTTGAAATTTGCTGAATTCGCCCCCAAATTTCTAATGCTTCTTCGCTTGTGTCGGATCCCAAATCCAATCTCGATAAAATCCCCAATCGAATTGAGCTTGCACATTTGCATCATTGGTGAGATACTACACATTCGAATACATGTTTTTCAAGCTAAAAGCCAGATGAAAAACGAAAAAAAAAAGAAGAAAAAAAACCCGGTCATGCCATCGCGGTGCCATCTCGGTCATCTCGTCGTGGTCATGCCGTAGTAGCTAACAAACTAATCTAAAATCTGAATTCCAGAATTCCAATCTTCTATTGAATCCATTATAAATCATCAAAAAACTTGGTTGTACAAACTCAATTTGATCACACATCTTCACGATACCAAATCGGGAATGCAGCACAATTAATTCAGCATTGTTGAACAGACATTGTATCAGCAAATCACAGATCAGCAGCAGGAATGATTCGGTCCTTGGAAAGAAGGCTCTGATACCATGTTAGATTTAACAGAACATGAAGACGTGAAGTAGATGAATAAGAAAAACATATGACTCCATTATTGAGAAACTTCTATTTAGTACATAGAGAACTATATATATATAGTATAGAGATAACTATCTATATATATTTATTCTATCTATAAAGATACTCATACTATCTATCTAACTATATATATAATAAACTAAATCTAAAAGGATATACTAACTAATATAGATAAACTAAAGATATAGACTAATCTAGACTACATAATACTCTAACATTCGCTCATGTTCTTTGTTTTTCTTGATTTTGATCCTCAAACTTTGAAATTTGTTGAATTGGTCCCCAAATTTCCAATGCTTCTTCGCTTGTGTCGGATCCCAAATCCAATCTCGATTAAATCCCCAATCGAATTGTGCTCGAACATCTGCATCATTGGTGAGATACTACACATTCGAATACAAGTTTTTTCAAACTAAAATCTAAATGAAAAACGAAAAAAGAAGCAAAAAACTTGGTCATGCCATCGCGGTGCCATCTCGGTCATCTCGTCGTGGTCATGTCGTAGTAGCTAACAAACTAATCTAAAATCTGAATTCCAGCATTCCAATCTTCTATCGAATCCATTGTAAATCATCAAAAAACTTGGTTGTACAAACTCAATTTGATCACACATCTTCACGATACCAAATCGGGAATGCAGCACAATTAATTCAGCATTGTTGAAGAGACATTGTATCAACAAATCACAGATCAGGAGCAGGAATGATTCGGTCCTTGGAAAGAAGGCCCTGATACCATGTTAGGATTAATAGAACATGAAGACATGAAGCCGATGAATAAGAAAAACATATGACTCCATTATTGAGAAACTTCTATTTAGTACATAGAGAACTATATATATATAGTATAGAGATAACTATCTATATATATTTATTCTATCTATAAAGATACTCATACTATCTATCTAACTATATATATAATAAACTAAATCTAACAGGATAAATTAACTAATATATTTATACTAAAGATAAAGACTAATCTAGACTACATAATACTCTAACATTCACCCATGTTCTTTGTTTTTCTTGAAATTTGCTGAATTCGTCCCCAAATTTCTAATGCTTCTTCGCTTGTGTCGGATCCCAAATCCAATCTCGATCAAATCCCCAATCGAATTGAGCTTGCACATTTGCATCATTGGTGAGATACTACACATTCGAATACATGTTTTTCAAGCTAAAAGCCAGATGAAAAACGAAAAAAAAAGAAGAAAAAAAACCCGGTCATGCCATCGCGGTGCCATCTCGGTCATCTCGTCGTGGTCATGCCGTAGTAGCTAACAAACTAATCTAAAATCTGAATTCCAGAATTCCAATCTTCTATTGAATCCATTATAAATCATCAAAAAACTTGGATGTACAAACTCAATTTGATCACACATCTTCACGATACCAAATCGGGAATGCAGCACAATTAATTCAGCATTGTTGAACAGACATTGTATCAGCAAATCACAGATCAGCAGCAGGAATGATTCGGTCCTTGGAAAGAAGGCTCTGATACCATGTTAGATTTAACAGAACATGAAGACGTGAAGTAGATGAATAAGAAAAACATATGACTCCATTATTGAGAAACTTCTATTTAGTACATAGAGAACTATATATATATAGTATAGAGATAACTATCTATATATATTTATTCTATCTATAAAGATACTCATACTATCTATCTAACTATATATATAATAAACTAAATCTAACAGGATAAACTAACTAATATATTTAAACTAAAGATAAAGACTAATCTAGACTACATAATACTCTAACATTCACCCATGTTCTTTGTTTTTCTTGAAATTTGCTGAATTCGTCCCCAAATTTCTAATGCTTCTTCGCTTGTGTCGGATCCCAAATCCAATCTCGATCAAATCCCCAATCGAATTGAGCTTGCACATTTGCATCATTGGTGAGATACTACACATTCGAATACATGTTTTTCAAGCTAAAAGCCAGATGAAAAACGAAAAAAAAAAAGAAGAAAAAAAACCCGGTCATGCCATCGCGGTGCCATCTCGGTCATCTCGTCGTGGTCATGCCGTAGTAGCTAACAAACTAATCTAAAATCTGAATTCCAGAATTCCAATCTTCTATTGAATCCATTATAAATCATCAAAAAACTTGGATGTACAAACTCAATTTGATCACACATCTTCACGATACCAAATCGGGAATGCAGCACAATTAATTCAGCATTGTTGAACAGACATTGTATCAGCAAATCACAGATCAGCAGCAGGAATGATTCGGTCCTTGGAAAGAAGGCTCTGATACCATGTTAGATTTAACAGAACATGAAGACGTGAAGTAGATGAATAAGAAAAACATATGACTCCATTATTGAGAAACTTCTATTTAGTACATAGAGAACTATATATATATAGTATAGAGATAACTATCTATATATATTTATTCTATCTATAAAGATACTCATACTATCTATCTAACTATATATATAATAAACTAAATCTAACAGGATAAACTAACTAATATATTTAAACTAAAGATAAAGACTAATCTAGACTACATAATACTCTAACATTCACCCATGTTCTTTGTTTTTCTTGAAATTTGCTGAATTCGTCCCCAAATTTCTAATGCTTCTTCGCTTGTGTCGGATCCCAAATCCAATCTCGATCAAATCCCCAATCGAATTGAGCTTGCACATTTGCATCATTGGTGAGATACTACACATTCGAATACATGTTTTTCAAGCTAAAAGCCAGATGAAAAACGAAAAATAAAAGAAGAAAAAAAACCCGGTCATGCCATCGCGGTGCCATCTCGGTCATCTCGTCGTGGTCATGCCGTAGTAGCTAACAAACTAATCTAAAATCTGAATTCCAGAATTCCAATCTTCTATTGAATCCATTATAAATCATCAAAAAACTTGGTTGTACAAACTCAATTTGATCACACATCTTCACGATACCAAATCGGGAATGCAGCACAATTAATTCAGCATTGTTGAACAGACATTGTATCAGCAAATCACAGATCAGCAGCAGGAATGATTCGGTCCTTGGAAAGAAGGCTCTGATACCACGTTAGATTTAACAGAACATGAAGACGTGAAGTAGATGAATAAGAAAAACATATGACTCCATTATTGAGAAACTTCTATTTAGTACATAGAGAACTATATATATATAGTATAGAGATAACTATCTATATATATTTATTCTATCTATAAAGATACTCATACTATCTATCTAACTATATATATAATAAACTAAATCTAACAGGATAAACTAACTAATATATTTAAACTAAAGATAAAGACTAATCTAGACTACATAATACTCTAACATTCACCCATGTTCTTTGTTTTTCTTGAAATTTGCTGAATTCGTCCCCAAATTTCTAATGCTTCTTCGCTTGTGTCGGATCCCAAATCCAATCTCGATCAAATCCCCAATCGAATTGAGCTTGCACATTTGCATCATTGGTGAGATACTACACATTCGAATACATGTTTTTCAAGCTAAAAGTCAGATGAAAAACGAAAAATAAAAGAAGAAAAAAAACCCGGTCATGCCATCGCGGTGCCATCTCGGTCATCTCGTCGTGGTCATGCCGTAGTAGCTAACAAACTAATCTAAAATCTGAATTCCAGAATTCCAATCTTCTATTGTATCCATTATAAATCATCAAAAAACTTGGTTGTACAAACTCAATTTGATCACACATCTTCACGATACCAAATCGGGAATGCAGCACAATTAATTCAGCATTGTTGAACAGACATTGTATCAGCAAATCACAGATCAGCAGCAGGAATGATTCGGTCCTTGGAAAGAAGGCTCTGATACCATGTTAGATTTAACAGAACATGAAGACGTGAAGTAGATGAATAAGAAAAACATATGACTCCATTATTGAGAAACTTCTATTTAGTACATAGAGAACTATATATATATAGTATAGAGATAACTATCTATATATATTTATTCTATCTATAAAGATACTCATACTATCTATCTAACTATATATATAATAAAGTAAATCTAACAGGATAAACTAACTAATATATTTAAACTAAAGATAAAGACTAATCTAGACTACATAATACTCTAACATTCACCCATGTTCTTTGTTTTTCTTGAAATTTGCTGAATTCGTCCCCAAATTTCTAATGCTTCTTCGCTTGTGTCGGATCCCAAATCCAATCTCGATCAAATCCCCAATCGAATTGAGCTTGCACATTTGCATCATTGGTGAGATACTACACATTCGAATACATGTTTTTCAAGCTAAAAGCCAGATGAAAAACGAAAAATAAAAGAAGAAAAAAAACCCGGTCATGCCATCGCGGTGCCATCTCGGTCATCTCGTCGTGGTCATGCCGTAGTAGCTAACAAACTAATCTAAAATCTGAATTCCAGAATTCCAATCTTCTATTGAATCCATTATAAATCATCAAAAAACTTGGTTGTACAAACTCAATTTGATCACACATCTTCACGATACCAAATCGGGAATGCAGCACAATTAATTCAGCATTGTTGAACAGACATTGTATCAGCAAATCACAGATCAGCAGCAGGAATGATTCGGTCCTTGGAAAGAAGGCTCTGATACCACGTTAGATTTAACAGAACATGAAGACGTGAAGTAGATGAATAAGAAAAACATATGACTCCATTATTGAGAAACTTCTATTTAGTACATAGAGAACTATATATATATAGTATAGAGATAACTATCTATATATATTTATTCTATCTATAAAGATACTCATACTATCTATCTAACTATATATATAATAAACTAAATCTAACAGGATAAACTAACTAATATATTTAAACTAAAGATAAAGACTAATCTAGACTACATAATACTCTAACATTCACCCATGTTCTTTGTTTTTCTTGAAATTTGCTGAATTCGTCCCCAAATTTCTAATGCTTCTTCGCTTGTGTCGGATCCCAAATCCAATCTCGATCAAATCCCCAATCGAATTGAGCTTGCACATTTGCATCATTGGTGAGATACTACACATTCGAATACATGTTTTTCAAGCTAAAAGTCAGATGAAAAACGAAAAATAAAAGAAGAAAAAAAACCCGGTCATGCCATCGCGGTGCCATCTCGGTCATCTCGTCGTGGTCATGCCGTAGTAGCTAACAAACTAATCTAAAATCTGAATTCCAGAATTCCAATCTTCTATTGTATCCATTATAAATCATCAAAAAACTTGGTTGTACAAACTCAATTTGATCACACATCTTCACGATACCAAATCGGGAATGCAGCACAATTAATTCAGCATTGTTGAACAGACATTGTATCAGCAAATCACAGATCAGCAGCAGGAATGATTCGGTCCTTGGAAAGAAGGCTCTGATACCATGTTAGATTTAACAGAACATGAAGACGTGAAGTAGATGAATAAGAAAAACATATGACTCCATTATTGAGAAACTTCTATTTAGTACATAGAGAACTATATATATATAGTATAGAGATAACTATCTATATATATTTATTCTATCTATAAAGATACTCATACTATCTATCTAACTATATATATAATAAAGTAAATCTAACAGGATAAACTAACTAATATATTTAAACTAAAGATAAAGACTAATCTAGACTACATAATACTCTAACATTCACCCATGTTCTTTGTTTTTCTTGAAATTTGCTGAATTCGTCCCCAAATTTCTAATGCTTCTTCGCTTGTGTCGGATCCCAAATCCAATCTCGATCAAATCCCCAATCGAATTGAGCTTGCACATTTGCATCATTGGTGAGATACTACACATTCGAATACATGTTTTTCAAGCTAAAAGCCAGATGAAAAACGAAAAAAAAAAGAAGAAAAAAAACCCGGTCATGCCATCGCGGTGCCATCTCGGTCATCTCGTCGTGGTCATGCCGTAGTAGCTAACAAACTAATCTAAAATCTGAATTCCAGAATTCCAATCTTCTATTGAATCCATTATAAATCATCAAAAAACTTGGTTGTACAAACTCAATTTGATCACACATCTTCACGATACCAAATCGGGAATGCAGCACAATTAATTCAGCATTGTTGAACAGACATTGTATCAGCAAATCACAGATCAGCAGCAGGAATGATTCGGTCCTTGGAAAGAAGGCTCTGATACCATGTTAGATTTAACAGAACATGAAGACGTGAAGTAGATGAATAAGAAAAACATATGACTCCATTATTGATAAACTTCTATTTAGTACATAGAGAACTATATATATATAGTATAGAGATAACTATCTATATATATTTATTCTATCTATAAAGATACTCATACTATCTATCTAACTATATATATAATAAACTAAATCTAACAGGATAAACTAACTAATATATTTAAACTAAAGATAAAGACTAATCTAGACTACATAATACTCTAACATTCACCCATGTTCTTTGTTTTTCTTGAAATTTGCTGAATTCGTCCCCAAATTTCTAATGCTTCTTCGCTTGTGTCGGATCCCAAATCCAATCTCGATCAAATCCCCAATCGAATTGAGCTTGCACATTTGCATCATTGGTGAGATACTACACATTCGAATACATGTTTTTCAAGCTAAAAGCCAGATGAAAAACGAAAAAAAATAGAAGAAAAAAAACCCGTTCATGCCATCGCGGTGCCATCTCGGTCATCTCGTCGTGGTCATGCCGTAGTAGCTAACAAACTAATCTAAAATCTGAATTCCAGAATTCCAATCTTCTACTGAATCCATTATAAATCATCAAAAAACTTGGTTGTACAAACTCAATTTGATCACACATCTTCACGATACCAAATCGGGAATGCAGCACAATTAATTCAGCATTGTTGAACAGACATTGTATCAGCAAATCACAGATCAGCAGCAGGAATGATTCGGTCCTTGGAAAGAAGGCTCTGATACCATGTTAGATTTAACAGAACATGAAGACGTGAAGTAGATGAATAAGAAAAACATATGACTCCATTATTGAGAAACTTCTATTTAGTACATAGAGAACTATATATATATAGTATAGAGATAACTATCTATATATATTTATTCTATCTATAAAGATACTCATACTATCTATCTAACTATATATATAATAAACTAAATCTAAAAGGATATACTAACTAATATAGATAAACTAAAGATATAGACTAATCTAGACTACATAATACTCTAACATTCGCTCATGTTCTTTGTTTTTCTTGATTTTGATCCTCAAACTTTGAAATTTGTTGAATTGGTTCCCAAATTTCCAATGCTTCTTCGCTTGTGTCGGATCCCAAATCCAATCTCGATTAAATCCCCAATCGAATTGTGCTCGAACATCTGCATCATTGGTGAGATACTACACATTCGAATACAAGTTTTTTCAAACTAAAATCTAAATGAAAAACGAAAAAAGAAGCAAAAAACTTGGTCATGCCATCGCGGTGCCATCTCGGTCATCTCGTCGTGGTCATGTCGTAGTAGCTAACAAACTAATCTAAAATCTGAATTCCAGCATTCCAATCTTCTATCGAATCCATTGTAAATCATCAAAAAATTTGGTTGTGCAAACTCAATTTGATCACACATCTTCACGATACCAAATCGGGATTTCAGCACAATTAATTCAGCATTGTTGAAGAGACATTGTATCAACAAATCACAGATCAGGAGCAGGAATGATTCGGTCCTTGGAAAGAAGGCCCTGATACCATGTTAGGATTAATAGAACATGAAGACATGAAGCCGATGAATAAGAAAAACATATGACTCCATTATTGAGAAACTTCTATTTAGTACATAGAGAACTATATATATATAGTATAGAGATAACTATCTATATATATTTATTCTATCTATAAAGATACTCATACTATCTATCTAACTATATATATAATAAAGTAAATCTAACAGGATAAACTAACTAATATATTTAAACTAAAGATAAAGACTAATCTAGACTACATAATACTCTAACATTCACCCATGTTCTTTGTTTTTCTTGAAATTTGCTGAATTCGTCCCCAAATTTCTAATGCTTCTTCGCTTGTGTCGGATCCCAAATCCAATCTCGATCAAATCCCCAATCGAATTGAGCTTGCACATTTGCATCATTGGTGAGATACTACACATTCGAATACATGTTTTTCAAGCTAAAAGCCAGATGAAAAACGAAAAAAAAAAAAAGAAGAAAAAAAAACCGGTCATGCCATCGCGGTGCCATCTCGGTCATCTCGTCGTGGTCATGCCGTAGTAGCTAACAAACTAATCTAAAATCTGAATTCCAGAATTCCAATCTTCTATTGAATCCATTATAAATCATCAAAAAACTTGGTTGTACAAACTCAATTTGATCACACATCTTCACGATACCAAATCGGGAATGCAGCACAATTAATTCAGCATTGTTGAACAGACATTGTATCAGCAAATCACAGATCAGCAGCAGGAATGATTCGGTCCTTGGAAAGAAGGCTCTGATACCATGTTAGATTTAACAGAACATGAAGACGTGAAGTAGATGAATAAGAAAAACATATGACTCCATTATTGAGAAACTTCTATTTAGTACATAGAGAACTATATATATATAGTATAGAGATAACTATCTATATATATTTATTCTATCTATAAAGATACTCATACTATCTATCTAACTATATATATAATAAACTAAATCTAACAGGATAAACTAACTAATATATTTAAACTAAAGATAAAGACTAATCTAGACTACATAATACTCTAACATTCACCCATGTTCTTTGTTTTTCTTGAAATTTGCTGAATTCGTCCCCAAATTTCTAATGCTTCTTCGCTTGTGTCGGATCCCAAATCCAATCTCGATCAAATCCCCAATCGAATTGAGCTTGCACATTTGCATCATTGGTGAGATACTACACATTCGAATACATGTTTTTCAAGCTAAAAGCCAGATGAAAAACGAAAAAAAATAGAAGAAAAAAAACCCGGTCATGCCATCGCGGTGCCATCTCGGTCATCTCGTCGTGGTCATGCCGTAGTAGCTAACAAACTAATCTAAAATCTGAATTCCAGAATTCCAATCTTCTACTGAATCCATTATAAATCATCAAAAAACTTGGTTGTACAAACTCAATTTGATCACACATCTTCACGATACCAAATCGGGAATGCAGCACAATTAATTCAGCATTGTTGAACAGACATTGTATCAGCAAATCACAGATCAGCAGCAGGAATGATTCGGTCCTTGGAAAGAAGGCTCTGATACCATGTTAGATTTAACAGAACATGAAGACGTGAAGTAGATGAATAAGAAAAACATATGACTCCATTATTGAGAAACTTCTATTTAGTACATAGAGAACTATATATATATAGTATAGAGATAACTATCTATATATATTTATTCTATCTATAAAGATACTCATACTATCTATCTAACTATATATATAATAAACTAAATCTAAAAGGATATACTAACTAATATAGATAAACTAAAGATATAGACTAATCTAGACTACATAATACTCTAACATTCGCTCATGTTCTTTGTTTTTCTTGATTTTGATCCTCAAACTTTGAAATTTGTTGAATTGGTCCCCAAATTTCCAATGCTTCTTCGCTTGTGTCGGATCCCAAATCCAATCTCGATTAAATCCCCAATCGAATTGTGCTCGAACATCTGCATCATTGGTGAGATACTACACATTTGAATACAAGTTTTTTCAAACTAAAATCTAAATGAAAAACGAAAAAAGAAGCAAAAAACTTGGTCATGCCATCGCGGTGCCATCTCGGTCATCTCGTCGTGGTCATGTCGTAGTAGCTAACAAACTAATCTAAAATCTGAATTCCAGCATTCCAATCTTCTATCGAATCCATTGTAAATCATCAAAAAATTTGGTTGTGCAAACTCAATTTGATCACACATCTTCACGATACCAAATCGGGATTTCAGCACAATTAATTCAGCATTGTTGAAGAGACATTGTATCAACAAATCACAGATCAGGAGCAGGAATGATTCGGTCCTTGGAAAGAAGGCCCTGATACCATGTTAGGATTAATAGAACATGAAGACATGAAGCCGATGAATAAGAAAAACATATGACTCCATTATTGAGAAACTTCTATTTAGTACATAGAGAACTATATATATATAGTATAGAGATAACTATCTATATATATTTATTCTATCTATAAAGATACTCATACTATCTATCTAACTATATATATAATAAAGTAAATCTAACAGGATAAACTAACTAATATATTTAAACTAAAGATAAAGACTAATCTAGACTACATAATACTCTAACATTCACCCATGTTCTTTGTTTTTCTTGAAATTTGCTGAATTCGTCCCCAAATTTCTAATGCTTCTTCGCTTGTGTCGGATCCCAAATCCAATCTCGATCAAATCCCCAATCGAATTGAGCTTGCACATTTGCATCATTGGTGAGATACTACACATTCGAATACATGTTTTTCAAGCTAAAAGCCAGATGAAAAACGAAAAAAAAAAAAAGAAAAAAAAAAAACCGGTCATGCCATCGCGGTGCCATCTCGGTCATCTCGTCGTGGTCATGCCGTAGTAGCTAACAAACTAATCTAAAATCTGAATTCCAGAATTCCAATCTTCTATTGAATCCATTATAAATCATCAAAAAACTTGGTTGTACAAACTCAATTTGATCACACATCTTCACGATACCAAATCGGGAATGCAGCACAATTAATTCAGCATTGTTGAACAGACATTGTATCAGCAAATCACAGATCAGCAGCAGGAATGATTCGGTCCTTGGAAAGAAGGCTCTGATACCATGTTAGATTTAACAGAACATGAAGACGTGAAGTAGATGAATAAGAAAAACATATGACTCCATTATTGAGAAACTTCTATTTAGTACATAGAGAACTATATATATATAGTATAGAGATAACTATCTATATATATTTATTCTATCTATAAAGATACTCATACTATCTATCTAACTATATATATAATAAACTAAATCTAACAGGATAAACTAACTAATATATTTAAACTAAAGATAAAGACTAATCTAGACTACATAATACTCTAACATTCACCCATGTTCTTTGTTTTTCTTGAAATTTGCTGAATTCGTCCCCAAATTTCTAATGCTTCTTCGCTTGTGTCGGATCCCAAATCCAATCTCGATCAAATCCCCAATCGAATTGAGCTTGCACATTTGCATCATTGGTGAGATACTACACATTCGAATACATGTTTTTCAAGCTAAAAGCCAGATGAAAAACGAAAAAAAATAGAAGAAAAAAAACCCGGTCATGCCATCGCGGTGCCATCTCGGTCATCTCGTCGTGGTCATGCCGTAGTAGCTAACAAACTAATCTAAAATCTGAATTCCAGAATTCCAATCTTCTACTGAATCCATTATAAATCATCAAAAAACTTGGTTGTACAAACTCAATTTGATCACACATCTTCACGATACCAAATCGGGAATGCAGCACAATTAATTCAGCATTGTTGAACATACATTGTATCAGCAAATCACAGATCAGCAGCAGGAATGATTCGGTCCTTGGAAAGAAGGCTCTGATAACATGTTAGATTTAACAGAACATGAAAACGTGAAGTAGATGAATAAGAAAAACATATGACTCCATTATTGAGAAACTTCTATTTAGTACATAGAGAACTATATATATATAGTATAGAGATAACTATCTATATATATTTATTCTATCTATAAAGATACTCATACTATCTATCTAACTATATATATAATAAACTAAATCTAAAAGGATATACTAACTAATATAGATAAACTAAAGATATAGACTAATCTAGACTACATAATACTCTAACATTCGCTCATGTTCTTTGTTTTTCTTGATTTTGATCCTCAAACTTTGAAATTTGTTGAATTGGTCCCCAAATTTCCAATGCTTCTTCGCTTGTGTCGGATCCCAAATCCAATCTCGATTAAATCCCCAATCGAATTGTGCTCGAACATCTGCATCATTGGTGAGATACTACACATTCGAATACAAGTTTTTTCAAACTAAAATCTAAATGAAAAACGAAAAAAGAAGCAAAAAACTTGGTCATGCCATCGCGGTGCCATCTCGGTCATCTCGTCGTGGTCATGTCGTAGTAGCTAACAAACTAATCTAAAATCTGAATTCCAGCATTCCAATCTTCTATCGAATCCATTGTAAATCATCAAAAAATTTGGTTGTGCAAACTCAATTTGATCACACATCTTCACGATACCAAATCGGGATTTCAGCACAATTAATTCAGCATTGTTGAAGAGACATTGTATCAACAAATCACAGATCAGGAGCAGGAATGATTCGGTCCTTGGAAAGAAGGCCCTGATACCATGTTAGGATTAATAGAACATGAAGACATGAAGCCGATGAATAAGAAAAACATATGACTCCATTATTGAGAAACTTCTATTTAGTACATAGAGAACTATATATATATAGTATAGAGATAACTATCTATATATATTTATTCTATCTATAAAGATACTCATACTATCTATCTAACTATATATATAATAAACTAAATCTAACAGGATAAACTAACTAATATATTTAAACTAAAGATAAAGACTAATCTAGACTACATAATACTCTAACATTCACCCATGTTCTTTGTTTTTCTTGAAATTTGCTGAATTCGTCCCCAAATTTCTAATGCTTCTTCGCTTGTGTCGGATCCCAAATCCAATCTCGATCAAATCCCCAATCGAATTGAGCTTGCACATTTGCATCATTGGTGAGATACTACACATTCGAATACATGTTTTTCAAGCTAAAAGCCAGATGAAAAACGAAAAAAAAAAAAAAGAAAAAAAAAAACCCGGTCATGCCATCGCGGTGCCATCTCGGTCATCTCGTCGTGGTCATGCCGTAGTAGCTAACAAACTAATCTAAAATCTGAATTCCAGAATTCCAATCTTCTATTGAATCCATTATAAATCATCAAAAAACTTGGTTGTACAAACTCAATTTGATCACACATCTTCACGATACCAAATCGGGAATGCAGCACAATTAATTCAGCATTGTTGAACAGACATTGTATCAGCAAATCACAGATCAGCAGCAGGAATGATTCGGTCCTTGGAAAGAAGGCTCTGATACCATGTTAGATTTAACAGAACATGAAGACGTGAAGTAGATGAATAAGAAAAACATATGACTCCATTATTGAGAAACTTCTATTTAGTACATAGAGAACTATATATATATAGTATAGAGATAACTATCTATATATATTTATTCTATCTATAAAGATACTCATACTATCTATCTAACTATATATATAATAAACTAAATCTAACAGGATAAACTAACTAATATATTTAAACTAAAGATAAAGACTAATCTAGACTACATAATACTCTAACATTCACCCATGTTCTTTGTTTTTCTTGAAATTTGCTGAATTCGTCCCCAAATTTCTAATGCTTCTTCGCTTGTGTCGGATCCCAAATCCAATCTCGATCAAATCCCCAATCGAATTGAGCTTGCACATTTGCATCATTGGTGAGATACTACACATTCGAATACATGTTTTTCAAGCTAAAAGCCAGATGAAAAACGAAAAAAAAAAGAAGAAAAAAAACCCGGTCATGCCATCGAGGTGCCATCTCGGTCATCTCGTCGTGGTCATGCCGTAGTAGCTAACAAACTAATCTAAAATCTGAATTCCAGAATTCCAATCTTCTATTGAATCCATTATAAATCATCAAAAAACTTGGTTGTACAAACTCAATTTGATCACACATCTTCACGATACCAAATCGGGAATGCAGCACAATTAATTCAGCATTGTTGAACAGACATTGTATCAGCAAATCACAGATCAGCAGCAGGAATGATTCGGTCCTTGGAAAGAAGGCTCTGATACCATGTTAGATTTAACAGAACATGAAGACGTGAAGTAGATGAATAAGAAAAACATATGACTCCATTATTGAGAAACTTCTATTTAGTACATAGAGAATTATATATATATAGTATAGAGATAACTATCTATATATATTTATTCTATCTATAAAGATACTCATACTATCTATCTAACTATATATATAATAAACTAAATCTAACAGGATAAACTAACTAATATATTTAAACTAAAGATAAAGACTAATCTAGACTACATAATACTCTAACATTCACCCATGTTCTTTGTTTTTCTTGAAATTTGCTGAATTCGTCCCCAAATTTCTAATGTTTCTTCGCTTGTGTCGGATCCCAAATCCAATCTCGATCAAATCCCCAATCGAATTGAGCTTGCACATTTGCATCATTGGTGAGATACTACACATTCGAATGCATGTTTTTCAAGCTAAAAGCCAGATGAAAAACGAAAAAAAAAAGAAGAAAAAAAACCCGGTCATGCCATCGCGGTGCCATCTCGGTCATCTCGTCGTGGTCATGCCGTAGTAGCTAACAAACTAATCTAAAATCTGAATTCCAGAATTCCAATCTTCTATTGAATCCATTATAAATCATCAAAAAACTTGGTTGTACAAACTCAATTTGATCACACATCTTCACGATACCAAATCGGGAATGCAGCACAATTAATTCAGCATTGTTGAACAGACATTGTATCAGCAAATCACAGATCAGCAGCAGGAATGATTCGGTCCTTGGAAAGAAGGCTCTGATACCATGTTAGATTTAACAGAACATGAAGACGTGAAGTAGATGAATAAGAAAAACATATGACTCCATTATTGAGAAACTTCTATTTAGTACATAGAGAATTATATATATATAGTATAGAGATAACTATCTATATATATTTATTCTATCTATAAAGATACTCATACTATCTATCTAACTATATATATAATAAACTAAATCTAACAGGATAAACTAACTAATATATTTAAACTAAAGATAAAGACTAATCTAGACTACATAATACTCTAACATTCACCCATGTTCTTTGTTTTTCTTGAAATTTGCTGAATTCGTCCCCAAATTTCTAATGTTTCTTCGCTTGTGTCGGATCCCAAATCCAATCTCGATCAAATCCCCAATCGAATTGAGCTTGCACATTTGCATCATTGGTGAGATACTACACATTCGAATACATGTTTTTCAAGCTAAAAGCCAGATGAAAAACGAAAAAAAAAAGAAGAAAAAAAACCCGGTCATGCCATCGCGGTGCCATCTCGGTCATCTCGTCGTGGTCATGCCGTAGTAGCTAACAAACTAATCTAAAATCTGAATTCCAGAATTCCAATCTTCTATTGAATCCATTATAAATCATCAAAAAACTTGGTTGTACAAACTCAATTTGATCACACATCTTCACGATACCAAATCGGGAATGCAGCACAATTAATTCAGCATTGTTGAACAGACATTGTATTAGCAAATCACAGATCAGCAGCAGGAATGATTCGGTCCTTGGAAAGAAGGCTCTGATACCATGTTAGATTTAACAGAACATGAAGACGTGAAGTAGATGAATAAGAAAAACATATGACTCCATTATTGAGAAACTTCTATTTAGTACATAGAGAACTATATATATATAGTATAGAGATAACTATCTATATATATTTATTCTATCTATAAAGATACTCATACTATCTATCTAACTATATATATAATAAAGTAAATCTAACAGGATAAACTAACTAATATATTTAAACTAAAGATAAAGACTAATCTAGACTACATAATACTCTAACATTCACCCATGTTCTTTGTTTTTCTTGAAATTTGCTGAATTCGTCCCCAAATTTCTAATGCTTCTTCGCTTGTGTCGGATCCCAAATCCAATCTCGATCAAATCCCCAATCGAATTGAGCTTGCACATTTGCATCATTGGTGAGATACTACACATTCGAATACATGTTTTTCAAGCTAAAAGCCAGATGAAAAACGAAAAAAATTAGAAGAAAAAAAACCCGGTCATGCCATCGCGGTGCCATCTCGGTCATCTCGTCGTGGTCATGCCGTAGTAGCTAACAAACTAATCTAAAATCTGAATTCCAGAATTCCAATCTTCTATTGAATCCATTATAAATCATCAAAAAACTTGGTTGTACAAACTCAATTTGATCACACATCTTCACGATACCAAATCGGGAATGCAGCACAATTAATTCAGCATTGTTGAACAGACATTGTATCAGCAAATCACAGATCAGCAGCAGGAATGATTCGGTCCTTGGAAAGAAGGCTCTGATACCATGTTAGATTTAACAGAACATGAAGACGTGAAGTAGATGAATAAGAAAAACATATGACTCCATTATTGAGAAACTTCTATTTAGTACATAGAGAATTATATATATATAGTATAGAGATAACTATCTATATATATTTATTCTATCTATAAAGATACTCATACTATCTATCTAACTATATATATAATAAAGTAAATCTAACAGGATAAACTAACTAATATATTTAAACTAAAGATAAAGACTAATCTAGACTACATAATACTCTAACATTCACCCATGTTCTTTGTTTTTCTTGAAATTTGCTGAATTCGTCCCCAAATTTCTAATGTTTCTTCGCTTGTGTCGGATCCCAAATCCAATCTCGATCAAATCCCCAATCGAATTGAGCTTGCACATTTGCATCATTGGTGAGATACTACACATTCGAATACATGTTTTTCAAGCTAAAAGCCAGATGAAAAACGAAAAAAAAAAGAAGAAAAAAAACCCGGTCATGCCATCGCGGTGCCATCTCGGTCATCTCGTCGTGGTCATGCCGTAGTAGCTAACAAACTAATCTAAAATCTGAATTCCAGAATTCCAATCTTCTATTGAATCCATTATAAATCATCAAAAAACTTGGTTGTACAAACTCAATTTGATCACACATCTTCACGATACCAAATCGGGAATGCAGCACAATTAATTCAGCATTGTTGAACAGACATTGTATTAGCAAATCACAGATCAGCAGCAGGAATGATTCGGTCCTTGGAAAGAAGGCTCTGATACCATGTTAGATTTAACAGAACATGAAGACGTGAAGTAGATGAATAAGAAAAACATATGACTCCATTATTGAGAAACTTCTATTTAGTACATAGAGAACTATATATATATAGTATAGAGATAACTATCTATATATATTTATTCTATCTATAAAGATACTCATACTATCTATCTAACTATATATATAATAAACTAAATCTAAAAGGATATACTAACTAATATAGATAAACTAAAGATATAGACTAATCTAGACTACATAATACTCTAACATTCGCTTATGTTCTTTGTTTTTCTTGATTTTGATCCTCAAACTTTGAAATTTGTTGAATTGGTCCCCAAATTTCCAATGCTTCTTCGCTTGTGTCGGATCCCAAATCCAATCTCGATTAAATCCCCAATCGAATTGTGCTCGAACATCTGCATCATTGGTGAGATACTACACATTCGAATACAAGTTTTTTCAAACTAAAATCTAAATGAAAAACGAAAAAAGAAGCAAAAAACTTGGTCATGCCATCGCGGTGCCATCTCGGTCATCTCGTCGTGGTCATGTCGTAGTAGCTAACAAACTAATCTAAAATCTGAATTCCAGCATTCCAATCTTCTATCGAATCCATTGTAAATCATCAAAAAATTTGGTTGTGCAAACTCAATTTGATCACACATCTTCACGATACCAAATTTGGATTTCAGCACAATTAATTCAGCATTGTTGAAGAGACATTGTATCAACAAATCACAGATCAGGAGCAGGAATGATTCGGTCCTTGGAAAGAAGGCTCTGATACCATGTTAGGATTAATAGAACATGAAGACATGAAGCCGATGAATAAGAAAAACATATGACTCCATTATTGAGAAACTTCTATTTAGTACATAGAGAACTATATATATATAGTATAGAGATAACTATCTATATATATTTATTCTATCTATAAAGATACACATACTATCTATCTAACTATATATATAATAAAGTAAATCTAACAGGATAAACTAACTAATATATTTAAACTAAAGATAAAGACTAATCTAGACTACATAATACTCTAACATTCACCCATGTTCTTTGTTTTTCTTGAAATTTGCTGAATTCGTCCCCAAATTTCTAATGCTTCTTCGCTTGTGTCGGATCCCAAATCCAATCTCGATCAAATCCCCAATCGAATTGAGCTTGCACATTTGCATCATTGGTGAGATACTACACATTCGAATACATGTTTTTCAAGCTAAAAGCCAGATGAAAAACGAAAAAAAAAGAAGAAAAAAAACCCGGTCATGCCATCGCGGTGCCATCTCGGTCATCTCGTCGTGGTCATGCCGTAGTAGCTAACAAACTAATCTAAAATCTGAATTCCAGAATTCCAATCTTCTATTGAATCCATTATAAATCATCAAAAAACTTGGTTGTACAAACTAAATTTGATCACACATCTTCACGATACCAAATCGGGAATGCAGCACAATTAATTCAGCATTGTTGAACAGACATTGTATCAGCAAATCACAGATCAGCAGCAGGAATGATTCGGTCCTTGGAAAGAAGGCTCTGATACCATGTTAGATTTAACAGAACATGAAGACGTGAAGTAGATGAATAAGAAAAACATATGACTCCATTATTGAGAAACTTCTATTTAGTACATAGAGAACTATATATATATAGTATAGAGATAACTATCTATATATATTTATTCTATCTATAAAGATACACATACTATCTATCTAACTATATATATAATAAAGTAAATCTAACAGGATAAACTAACTAATATATTTAAACTAAAGATAAAGACTAATCTAGACTACATAATACTCTAACATTCACCCATGTTCTTTGTTTTTCTTGAAATTTGCTGAATTCGTCCCCAAATTTCTAATGCTTCTTCGCTTGTGTCGGATCCCAAATCCAATCTCGATCAAATCCCCAATCGAATTGAGCTTGCACATTTGCATCATTGGTGAGATACTACACATTCGAATACATGTTTTTCAAGCTAAAAGCCAGATGAAAAACGAAAAAAAAAGAAGAAAAAAAACCCGGTCATGCCATCGCGGTGCCATCTCGGTCATCTCGTCGTGGTCATGCCGTAGTAGCTAACAAACTAATCTAAAATCTGAATTCCAGAATTCCAATCTTCTATTGAATCCATTATAAATCATCAAAAAACTTGGTTGTACAAACTAAATTTGATCACACATCTTCACGATACCAAATCGGGAATGCAGCACAATTAATTCAGCATTGTTGAACAGACATTGTATCAGCAAATCACAGATCAGCAGCAGGAATGATTCGGTCCTTGGAAAGAAGGCTCTGATACCATGTTAGATTTAACAGAACATGAAGACGTGAAGTAGATGAATAAGAAAAACATATGACTCCATTATTGAGAAACTTCTATTTAGTACATAGAGAACTATATATATATAGTATAGAGATAACTATCTATATATATTTATTCTATCTATAAAGATACTCATACTATCTATCTAACTATATATATAATAAACTAAATCTAACAGGATAAACTAACTAATATATTTAAACTAAAGATAAAGACTAATCTAGACTACATAATACTCTAACATTCACCCATGTTCTTTGTTTTTCTTGAAATTTGCTGAATTCGTCCCCAAATTTCTAATGCTTCTTCGCTTGTGTCGGATCCCAAATCCAATCTCGATCAAATCCCCAATCGAATTGAGCTTGCACATTTGCATCATTGGTGAGATACTACACATTCGAATACATGTTTTTCAAGCTAAAAGCCAGATGAAAAACGAAAAAAAAAAAGAAGAAAAAAAACCCGGTCATGCCATCGCGGTGCCATCTCGGTCATCTCGTCGTGGTCATGCCGTAGTAGCTAACAAACTAATCTAAAATCTGAATTCCAGAATTCCAATCTTCTATTGAATCCATTATAAATCATCAAAAAACTTGGTTGTACAAACTCAATTTGATCACACATCTTCACGATACCAAATCGGGAATGCAGCACAATTAATTCAGCATTGTTGAACAGACATTGTATCAGCAAATCACAGATCAGCAGCAGGAATGATTCGGTCCTTGGAAAGAAGGCTCTGATACCATGTTAGATTTAACAGAACATGAAGACGTGAAGTAGATGAATAAGAAAAACATATGACTCCATTATTGAGAAACTTCTATTTAGTACATAGAGAATTATATATATATAGTATAGAGATAACTATCTATATATATTTATTCTATCTATAAAGATACTCATACTATCTATCTAACTATATATATAATAAAGTAAATCTAACAGGATAAACTAACTAATATATTTAAACTAAAGATAAAGACTAATCTAGACTACATAATACTCTAACATTCACCCATGTTCTTTGTTTTTCTTGAAATTTGCTGAATTCGTCCCCAAATTTCTAATGTTTCTTCGCTTGTGTCGGATCCCAAATCCAATCTCGATCAAATCCCCAATCGAATTGAGCTTGCACATTTGCATCATTGGTGAGATACTACACATTCGAATACATGTTTTTCAAGCTAAAAGCCAGATGAAAAACGAAAAAAAAAGAAGAAAAAAAACCCGGTCATGCCATCGCGGTGCCATCTCGGTCATCTCGTCGTGGTCATGCCGTAGTAGCTAACAAACTAATCTAAAATCTGAATTCCAGAATTCCAATCTTCTATTGAATCCATTATAAATCATCAAAAAACTTGGTTGTACAAACTCAATTTGATCACACATCTTCACGATACCAAATCGGGAATGCAGCACAATTAATTCAGCATTGTTGAACAGACATTGTATTAGCAAATCACAGATCAGCAGCAGGAATGATTCGGTCCTTGGAAAGAAGGCTCTGATACCATGTTAGATTTAACAGAACATGAAGACGTGAAGTAGATGAATAAGAAAAACATATGACTCCATTATTGAGAAACTTCTATTTAGTACATAGAGAACTATATATATATAGTATAGAGATAACTATCTATATATATTTATTCTATCTATAAAGATACTCATACTATCTATCTAACTATATATATAATAAACTAAATCTAAAAGGATATACTAACTAATATAGATAAACTAAAGATATAGACTAATCTAGACTACATAATACTCTAACATTCGCTTATGTTCTTTGTTTTTCTTGATTTTGATCCTCAAACTTTGAAATTTGTTGAATTGGTCCCCAAATTTCCAATGCTTCTTCGCTTGTGTCGGATCCCAAATCCAATCTCGATTAAATCCCCAATCGAATTGTGCTCGAACATCTGCATCATTGGTGAGATACTACACATTCGAATACAAGTTTTTTCAAACTAAAATCTAAATGAAAAACGAAAAAAGAAGCAAAAAACTTGGTCATGCCATCGCGGTGCCATCTCGGTCATCTCGTCGTGGTCATGTCGTAGTAGCTAACAAACTAATCTAAAATCTGAATTCCAGCATTCCAATCTTCTATCGAATCCATTGTAAATCATCAAAAAATTTGGTTGTGCAAACTCAATTTGATCACACATCTTCACGATACCAAATCGGGAATGCAGCACAATTAATTCAGCATTGTTGAACAGACATTGTATTAGCAAATCACAGATCAGCAGCAGGAATGATTCGGTCCTTGGAAAGAAGGCTCTGATACCATGTTAGATTTAACAGAACATGAAGACGTGAAGTAGATGAATAAGAAAAACATATGACTCCATTATTGAGAAACTTCTATTTAGTACATAGAGAACTATATATATATAGTATAGAGATAACTATCTATATATATTTATTCTATCTATAAAGATACTCATACTATCTATCTAACTATATATATAATAAACTAAATCTAAAAGGATATACTAACTAATATAGATAAACTAAAGATATAGACTAATCTAGACTACATAATACTCTAACATTCGCTTATGTTCTTTGTTTTTCTTGATTTTGATCCTCAAACTTTGAAATTTGTTGAATTGGTCCCCAAATTTCCAATGCTTCTTCGCTTGTGTCGGATCCCAAATCCAATATCGATTAAATCCCCAATCGAATTGTGCTCGAACATCTGCATCATTGGTGAGATACTACACATTCGAATACAAGTTTTTTCAAACTAAAATCTAAATGAAAAACGAAAAAAGAAGCAAAAAACTTGGTCATGCCATCGCGGTGCCATCTCGGTCATCTCGTCGTGGTCATGTCGTAGTAGCTAACAAACTAATCTAAAATCTGAATTCCAGCATTCCAATCTTCTATCGAATCCATTGTAAATCATCAAAAAATTTGGTTGTGCAAACTCAATTTGATCACACATCTTCACGATACCAAATCGGGATTTCAGCACAATTAATTCAGCATTGTTGAAGAGACATTGTATCAACAAATCACAGATCAGGAGCAGGAATGATTCGGTCCTTGGAAAGAAGGCTCTGATACCATGTTAGATTTAACAGAACATGAAGACGTGAAGTAGATGAATAAGAAAAACATATGACTCCATTATTGAGAAACTTCTATTTAGTACATAGAGAACTATATATATATAGTATAGAGATAACTATCTATATATATTTATTCTATCTATAAAGATACTCATACTATCTATCTAACTATATATATAATAAACTAAATCTAACAGGATAAACTAACTAATATATTTAAACTAAAGATAAAGACTAATCTAGACTACATAATACTCTAACATTCACCCATGTTCTTTGTTTTTCTTGAAATTTGCTGAATTCGTCCCCAAATTTCTAATGCTTCTTCGCTTGTGTCGGATCCCAAATCCAATCTCGATCAAATCCCCAATCGAATTGAGCTTGCACATTTGCATCATTGGTGAGATACTACACATTCGAATACATGTTTTTCAAGCTAAAAGCCAGATGAAAAACGAAAAAAATTAGAAGAAAAAAAACCCGGTCATGCCATCGCGGTGCCATCTCGGTCATCTCGTCGTGGTCATGCCGTAGTAGCTAACAAACTAATCTAAAATCTGAATTCCAGAATTCCAATCTTCTATTGAATCCATTATAAATCATCAAAAAACTTGGTTGTACAAACTCAATTTGATCACACATCTTCACGATACCAAATCGGGAATGCAGCACAATTAATTCAGCATTGTTGAACAGACATTGTATCAGCAAATCACAGATCAGCAGCAGGAATGATTCGGTCCTTGGAAAGAAGGCTCTGATACCATGTTAGATTTAACAGAACATGAAGACGTGAAGTAGATGAATAAGAAAAACATATGACTCCATTATTGAGAAACTTCTATTTAGTACATAGAGAATTATATATATATAGTATAGAGATAACTATCTATATATATTTATTCTATCTATAAAGATACTCATACTATCTATCTAACTATATATATAATAAAGTAAATCTAACAGGATAAACTAACTAATATATTTAAACTAAAGATAAAGACTAATCTAGACTACATAATACTCTAACATTCACCCATGTTCTTTGTTTTTCTTGAAATTTGCTGAATTCGTCCCCAAATTTCTAATGTTTCTTCGCTTGTGTCGGATCCCAAATCCAATCTCGATCAAATCCCCAATCGAATTGAGCTTGCACATTTGCATCATTGGTGAGATACTACACATTCGAATACATGTTTTTCAAGCTAAAAGCCAGATGAAAAACGAAAAAAAAAAGAAGAAAAAAAACCCGGTCACGCCATCGCGGTGCCATCTCGGTCATCTCGTCGTGGTCATGCCGTAGTAGCTAACAAACTAATCTAAAATCTGAATTCCAGAATTCCAATCTTCTATTGAATCCATTATAAATCATCAAAAAACTTGGTTGTACAAACTCAATTTGATCACACATCTTCACGATACCAAATCGGGAATGCAGCACAATTAATTCAGCATTGTTGAACAGACATTGTATTAGCAAATCACAGATCAGCAGCAGGAATGATTCGGTCCTTGGAAAGAAGGCTCTGATACCATGTTAGATTTAACAGAACATGAAGACGTGAAGTAGATGAATAAGAAAAACATATGACTCCATTATTGAGAAACTTCTATTTAGTACATAGAGAACTATATATATATAGTATAGAGATAACTATCTATATATATTTATTCTATCTATAAAGATACTCATACTATCTATCTAACTATATATATAATAAACTAAATCTAAAAGGATATACTAACTAATATAGATAAACTAAAGATATAGACTAATCTAGACTACATAATACTCTAACATTCGCTTATGTTCTTTGTTTTTCTTGATTTTGATCCTCAAACTTTGAAATTTGTTGAATTGGTCCCCAAATTTCCAATGCTTCTTCGCTTGTGTCGGATCCCAAATCCAATATCGATTAAATCCCCAATCGAATTGTGCTCGAACATCTGCATCATTGGTGAGATACTACACATTCGAATACAAGTTTTTTCAAACTAAAATCTAAATGAAAAACGAAAAAAGAAGCAAAAAACTTGGTCATGCCATCGCGGTGCCATCTCGGTCATCTCGTCGTGGTCATGTCGTAGTAGCTAACAAACTAATCTAAAATCTGAATTCCAGCATTCCAATCTTCTATCGAATCCATTGTAAATCATCAAAAAATTTGGTTGTGCAAACTCAATTTGATCACACATCTTCACGATACCAAATCGGGATTTCAGCACAATTAATTCAGCATTGTTGAAGAGACATTGTATCAACAAATCACAGATCAGGAGCAGGAATGATTCGGTCCTTGGAAAGAAGGCTCTGATACCATGTTAGATTTAACAGAACATGAAGACGTGAAGTAGATGAATAAGAAAAACATATGACTCCATTATTGAGAAACTTCTATTTAGTACATAGAGAACTATATATATATAGTATAGAGATAACTATCTATATATATTTATTCTATCTATAAAGATACTCATACTATCTATCTAACTATATATATAATAAACTAAATCTAACAGGATAAACTAACTAATATATTTAAACTAAAGATAAAGACTAATCTAGACTACATAATACTCTAACATTCACCCATGTTCTTTGTTTTTCTTGAAATTTGCTGAATTCGTCCCCAAATTTCTAATGCTTCTTCGCTTGTGTCGGATCCCAAATCCAATCTCGATCAAATCCCCAATCGAATTGAGCTTGCACATTTGCATCATTGGTGAGATACTACACATTCGAATACATGTTTTTCAAGCTAAAAGCCAGATGAAAAACGAAAAAAATTAGAAGAAAAAAAACCCGGTCATGCCATCGCGGTGCCATCTCGGTCATCTCGTCGTGGTCATGCCGTAGTAGCTAACAAACTAATCTAAAATCTGAATTCCAGAATTCCAATCTTCTATTGAATCCATTATAAATCATCAAAAAACTTGGTTGTACAAACTCAATTTGATCACACATCTTCACGATACCAAATCGGGAATGCAGCACAATTAATTCAGCATTGTTGAACAGACATTGTATCAGCAAATCACAGATCAGCAGCAGGAATGATTCGGTCCTTGGAAAGAAGGCTCTGATACCATGTTAGATTTAACAGAACATGAAGACGTGAAGTAGATGAATAAGAAAAACATATGACTCCATTATTGAGAAACTTCTATTTAGTACATAGAGAATTATATATATATAGTATAGAGATAACTATCTATATATATTTATTCTATCTATAAAGATACTCATACTATCTATCTAACTATATATATAATAAAGTAAATCTAACAGGATAAACTAACTAATATATTTAAACTAAAGATAAAGACTAATCTAGACTACATAATACTCTAACATTCACCCATGTTCTTTGTTTTTCTTGAAATTTGCTGAATTCGTCCCCAAATTTCTAATGTTTCTTCGCTTGTGTCGGATCCCAAATCCAATCTCGATCAAATCCCCAATCGAATTGAGCTTGCACATTTGCATCATTGGTGAGATACTACACATTCGAATACATGTTTTTCAAGCTAAAAGCCAGATGAAAAACGAAAAAAAAAAAGAAGAAAAAAAACCCGGTCACGCCATCGCGGTGCCATCTCGGTCATCTCGTCGTGGTCATGCCGTAGTAGCTAACAAACTAATCTAAAATCTGAATTCCAGAATTCCAATCTTCTATTGAATCCATTATAAATCATCAAAAAACTTGGTTGTACAAACTCAATTTGATCACACATCTTCACGATACCAAATCGGGAATGCAGCACAATTAATTCAGCATTGTTGAACAGACATTGTATTAGCAAATCACAGATCAGCAGCAGGAATGATTCGGTCCTTGGAAAGAAGGCTCTGATACCATGTTAGATTTAACAGAACATGAAGACGTGAAGTAGATGAATAAGAAAAACATATGACTCCATTATTGAGAAACTTCTATTTAGTACATAGAGAACTATATATATATAGTATAGAGATAACTATCTATATATATTTATTCTATCTATAAAGATACTCATACTATCTATCTAACTATATATATAATAAACTAAATCTAAAAGGATATACTAACTAATATAGATAAACTAAAGATATAGACTAATCTAGACTACATAATACTCTAACATTCGCTTATGTTCTTTGTTTTTCTTGATTTTGATCCTCAAACTTTGAAATTTGTTGAATTGGTCCCCAAATTTCCAATGCTTCTTCGCTTGTGTCGGATCCCAAATCCAATCTCGATTAAATCCCCAATCGAATTGTGCTCGAACATCTGCATCATTGGTGAGATACTACACATTCGAATACAAGTTTTTTCAAACTAAAATCTAAATGAAAAACGAAAAAAGAAGCAAAAAACTTGGTCATGCCATCGCGGTGCCATCTCGGTCATCTCGTCGTGGTCATGTCGTAGTAGCTAACAAACTAATCTAAAATCTGAATTCCAGCATTCCAATCTTCTATCGAATCCATTGTAAATCATCAAAAAATTTGGTTGTGCAAACTCAATTTGATCACACATCTTCACGATACCAAATCGGGAATGCAGCACAATTAATTCAGCATTGTTGAACAGACATTGTATTAGCAAATCACAGATCAGCAGCAGGAATGATTCGGTCCTTGGAAAGAAGGCTCTGATACCATGTTAGATTTAACAGAACATGAAGACGTGAAGTAGATGAATAAGAAAAACATATGACTCCATTATTGAGAAACTTCTATTTAGTACATAGAGAACTATATATATATAGTATAGAGATAACTATCTATATATATTTATTCTATCTATAAAGATACTCATACTATCTATCTAACTATATATATAATAAACTAAATCTAAAAGGATATACTAACTAATATAGATAAACTAAAGATATAGACTAATCTAGACTACATAATACTCTAACATTCGCTTATGTTCTTTGTTTTTCTTGATTTTGATCCTCAAACTTTGAAATTTGTTGAATTGGTCCCCAAATTTCCAATGCTTCTTCGCTTGTGTCGGATCCCAAATCCAATATCGATTAAATCCCCAATCGAATTGTGCTCGAACATCTGCATCATTGGTGAGATACTACACATTCGAATACAAGTTTTTTCAAACTAAAATCTAAATGAAAAACGAAAAAAGAAGCAAAAAACTTGGTCATGCCATCGCGGTGCCATCTCGGTCATCTCGTCGTGGTCATGTCGTAGTAGCTAACAAACTAATCTAAAATCTGAATTCCAGCATTCCAATCTTCTATCGAATCCATTGTAAATCATCAAAAAATTTGGTTGTGCAAACTCAATTTGATCACACATCTTCACGATACCAAATCGGGATTTCAGCACAATTAATTCAGCATTGTTGAAGAGACA
The DNA here is from genome assembly GCA_946814005.1 of Chamaenerion angustifolium. Taxonomy (NCBI): domain Eukaryota; kingdom Viridiplantae; phylum Streptophyta; class Magnoliopsida; order Myrtales; family Onagraceae; genus Chamaenerion; species Chamaenerion angustifolium. Next base: position 24,436,417 of record OX328272.1, read on the forward strand.
TTGTATCAACAAATCACAGATCAGGAGCAGGAATGATTCGGTCCTTGGAAAGAAGGCTCTGATACCATGTTAGGATTAATAGAACATGAAGACATGAAGCCGATGAATAAGAAAAACATATGACTCCATTATTGAGAAACTTCTATTTAGTACATAGAGAACTATATATATATAGTATAGAGATAACTATCTATATATATTTATTCTATCTATAAAGATACTCATACTATCTATCTAACTATATATATAATAATATAAATCTAACAGGATAAACTAACTAATATATTTAAACTAAAGATAAAGACTAATCTAGACTACATAATACTCTAACATTCACCCATGTTCTTTGTTTTTCTTGAAATTTGCTGAATTCGTCCCCAAATTTCTAATGCTTCTTCGCTTGTGTCGGATCCCAAATCCAATCTCGATCAAATCCCCAATCGAATTGAGCTTGCACATTTGCATCATTGGTGAGATACTACACATTCGAATACATGTTTTTCAAGCTAAAAGCCAGATGAAAAACGAAAAAAAAAAAGAAGAAAAAAAACCCGGTCATGCCATCGCGGTGCCATCTCGGTCATCTCGTCGTGGTCATGCCGTAGTAGCTAACAAACTAATCTAAAATCTGAATTCCAGAATTCCAATCTTCTATTGAATCCATTATAAATCATCAAAAAACTTGGTTGTACAAACTCAATTTGATCACACATCTTCACGATACCAAATCGGGAATGCAGCACAATTAATTCAGCATTGTTGAACAGACATTGTATCAGCAAATCACAGATCAGCAGCAGGAATGATTCGGTCCTTGGAAAGAAGGCTCTGATACCATGTTAGATTTAACAGAACATGAAGACGTGAAGTAGATGAATAAGAAAAACATATGACTCCATTATTGAGAAACTTCTATTTAGTACATAGAGAACTATATATATATAGTATAGAGATAACTATCTATATATATTTATTCTATCTATAAAGATACTCATACTATCTATCTAACTATATATATAATAAACTAAATCTAACAGGATAAACTAACTAATATATTTAAACTAAAGATAAAGACTAATCTAGACTACATAATACTCTAACATTCACCCATGTTCTTTGTTTTTCTTGAAATTTGCTGAATTCGTCCCCAAATTTCTAATGCTTCTTCGCTTGTGTCGGATCCCAAATCCAATCTCGATCAAATCCCCAATCGAATTGAGGTTGCACATTTGCATCATTGGTGAGATACTACACATTCGAATACATGTTTTTCAAGCTAAAAGCCAGATGAAAAACGAAAAAAAAAAAGAAGAAAAAAAACCCGGTCATGCCATCGCGGTGCCATCTCGGTCATCTCGTCGTGGTCATGCCGTAGTAGCTAACAAACTAATCTAAAATCTGAATTCCAGAATTCCAATCTTCTATTGAATCCATTATAAATCATCAAAAAACTTGGTTGTACAAACTCAATTTGATCACACATCTTCACGATACCAAATCGGGAATGCAGCACAATTAATTCAGCATTGTTGAACAGACATTGTATCAGCAAATCACAGATCAGCAGCAGGAATGATTCGGTCCTTGGAAAGAAGGCTCTGATACCATGTTAGATTTAACAGAACATGAAGACGTGAAGTAGATGAATAAGAAAAACATATGACTCCATTATTGAGAAACTTCTATTTAGTACATAGAGAACTATATATATATAGTATAGAGATAACTATCTATATATATTTATTCTATCTATAAAGATACTCATACTATCTATCTAACTATATATATAATAAACTAAATCTAACAGGATAAACTAACTAATATATTTAAACTAAAGATAAAGACTAATCTACACTACATAATACTCTAACATTCACCCATGTTCTTTGTTTTTCTTGAAATTTGCTGAATTCGTCCCCAAATTTCTAATGCTTCTTCGCTTGTGTCGGATCCCAAATCCAATCTCGATCAAATCCCCAATCGAATTGAGGTTGCACATTTGCATCATTGGTGAGATACTACACATTCGAATACATGTTTTTCAAGCTAAAAGCCAGATGAAAAACGAAAAAAAAAAAGAAGAAAAAAAACCCGGTCATGCCATCGCGGTGCCATCTCGGTCATCTCGTCGTGGTCATGCCGTAGTAGCTAACAAACTAATCTAAAATCTGAATTCCAGAATTCCAATCTTCTATTGAATCCATTATAAATCATCAAAAAACTTGGTTGTACAAACTCAATTTGATCACACATCTTCACGATACCAAATCGGGAATGCAGCACAATTAATTCAGCATTGTTGAACAGACATTGTATCAGCAAATCACAGATCAGCAGCAGGAATGATTCGGTCCTTGGAAAGAAGGCTCTGATACCATGTTAGATTTAACAGAACATGAAGACGTGAAGTAGATGAATAAGAAAAACATATGACTCCATTATTGAGAAACTTCTATTTAGTACATAGAGAACTATATATATATAGTATAGAGATAACTATCTATATATATTTATTCTATCTATAAAGATACTCATACTATCTATCTAACTATATATATAATAAACTAAATCTAACAGGATAAACTAACTAATATATTTAAACTAAAGATAAAGACTAATCTAGACTACATAATACTCTAACATTCACCCATGTTCTTTGTTTTTCTTGAAATTTGCTGAATTCGTCCCCAAATTTCTAATGCTTCTTCGCTTGTGTCGGATCCCAAATCCAATCTCGATCAAATCCCCAATCGAATTGAGGTTGCACATTTGCATCATTGGTGAGATACTACACATTCGAATACATGTTTTTCAAGCTAAAAGCCAGATGAAAAACGAAAAAAAAAAGAAGAAAAAAAACCCGGTCATGCCATCGCGGTGCCATCTCGGTCATCTCGTCGTGGTCATGCCGTAGTAGCTAACAAACTAATCTAAAATCTGAATTCCAGAATTCCAATCTTCTATTGAATCCATTATAAATCATCAAAAAACTTGGTTGTACAAACTCAATTTGATCACACATCTTCACGATACCAAATCGGGAATGCAGCACAATTAATTCAGCATTGTTGAACAGACATTGTATCAGCAAATCACAGATCAGCAGCAGGAATGATTCGGTCCTTGGAAAGAAGGCTCTGATACCATGTTAGATTTAACAGAACATGAAGACGTGAAGTAGATGAATAAGAAAAACATATGACTCCATTATTGAGAAACTTCTATTTAGTACATAGAGAACTATATATATATAGTATAGAGATAACTATCTATATATATTTATTCTATCTATAAAGATACTCATACTATCTATCTAACTATATACATAATAAACTAAATCTAAAAGGATATACTAACTAATATAGATAAACTAAAGATATAGACTAATCTAGACTACATAATACTCTAACATTCGCTCATGTTCTTTGTTTTTCTTGATTTTGATCCTCAAACTTTGAAATTTGTTGAATTGGTCCCCAAATTTCCAATGCTTCTTCGCTTGTGTCGGATCCCAAATCCAATATCGATTAAATCCCCAATCGAATTGTGCTCGAACATCTGCATCATTGGTGAGATACTACACATTCGAATACAAGTTTTTTCAAACTAAAATCTAAATGAAAAACGAAAAAAGAAGCAAAAAACTTGGTCATGCCATCGCGGTGCCATATCGGTCATCTCGTCGTGGTCATGTCGTAGTAGCTAACAAACTAATCTAAAATCTGAATTCCAGCATTCCAATCTTCTATCGAATCCATTGTAAATCATCAAAAAATTTGGTTGTGCAAACTCAATTTGATCACACATCTTCACGATACCAAATCGGGATTTCAGCACAATTAATTCAGCATTGTTGAAGAGACATTGTATCAACAAATCACAGATCAGGAGCAGGAATGATTCGGTCCTTGGAAAGAAGGCTCTGATACCATGTTAGGATTAATAGAACATGAAGACATGAAGCCGATGAATAAGAAAAACATATGACTCCATTATTGAGAAACTTCTATTTAGTACATAGAGAACTATATATATATAGTATAGAGATAACTATCTATATATATTTATTCTATCTATAAAGATACTCATACTATCTATCTAACTATATATATAATAAACTAAATCTAACAGGATAAACTAACTAATATATTTAAACTAAAGATAAAGACTAATCTAGACTACATAATACTCTAACATTCACCCATGTTCTTTGTTTTTCTTGAAATTTGCTGAATTCGTCCCCAAATTTCTAATGCTTCTTCGCTTGTGTCGGATCCCAAATCCAATCTCGATCAAATCCCCAATCGAATTGAGGTTGCACATTTGCATCATTGGTGAGATACTACACATTCGAATACATGTTTTTCAAGCTAAAAGCCAGATGAAAAACGAAAAAAAAAAAGAAGAAAAAAAACCCGGTCATGCCATCGCGGTGCCATCTCGGTCATCTCGTCGTGGTCATGCCGTAGTAGCTAACAAACTAATCTAAAATCTGAATTCCAGAATTCCAATCTTCTATTGAATCCATTATAAATCATCAAAAAACTTGGTTGTACAAACTCAATTTGATCACACATCTTCAAGATACCAAATCGGGAATGCAGCACAATTAATTCAGCATTGTTGAACAGACATTGTATCAGCAAATCACAGATCAGCAGCAGGAATGATTCGGTCCTTGGAAAGAAGGCTCTGATACCATGTTAGATTTAACAGAACATGAAGACGTGAAGTAGATGAATAAGAAAAACATATGACTCCATTATTGAGAAACTTCTATTTAGTACATAGAGAACTATATATATATAGTATAGAGATAACTATCTATATATATTTATTCTATCTATAAAGATACTCATACTATCTATCTAACTATATATATAATAAACTAAATCTAAAAGGATATACTAACTAATATAGATAAACTAAAGATATAGACTAATCTAGACTACATAATACTCTAACATTCGCTCATGTTCTTTGTTTTTCTTGATTTTGATCCTCAAACTTTGAAATTTGTTGAATTGGTCCCCAAATTTCCAATGCTTCTTCGCTTGTGTCGGATCCCAAATCCAATATCGATTAAATCCCCAATCGAATTGTGCTCGAACATCTGCATCATTGGTGAGATACTACACATTCGAATACAAGTTTTTTCAAACTAAAATCTAAATGAAAAACGAAAAAAGAAGCAAAAAACTTGGTCATGCCATCGCGGTGCCATATCGGTCATCTCGTCGTGGTCATGTCGTAGTAGCTAACAAACTAATCTAAAATCTGAATTCCAGCATTCCAATCTTCTATCGAATCCATTGTAAATCATCAAAAAATTTGGTTGTGCAAACTCAATTTGATCACACATCTTCACGATACCAAATCGGGATTTCAGCACAATTAATTCAGCATTGTTGAAGAGACATTGTATCAACAAATCACAGATCAGGAGCAGGAATGATTCGGTCCTTGGAAAGAAGGCTCTGATACCATGTTAGGATTAATAGAACATGAAGACATGAAGCCGATGAATAAGAAAAACATATGACTCCATTATTGAGAAACTTCTATTTAGTACATAGAGAACTATATATATATAGTATAGAGATAACTATCTATATATATTTATTCTATCTATAAAGATACTCATACTATCTATCTAACTATATATATAATAAACTAAATCTAACAGGATAAACTAACTAATATATTTAAACTAAAGATAAAGACTAATCTAGACTACATAATACTCTAACATTCACCCATGTTCTTTGTTTTTCTTGAAATTTGCTGAATTCGTCCCCAAATTTCTAATGCTTCTTCGCTTGTGTCGGATCCCAAATCCAATCTCGATCAAATCCCCAATCGAATTGAGGTTGCACATTTGCATCATTGGTGAGATACTACACATTCGAATACATGTTTTTCAAGCTAAAAGCCAGATGAAAAACGAAAAAAAAAAGAAGAAAAAAAACCCGGTCATGCCATCGCGGTGCCATCTCGGTCATCTCGTCGTGGTCATGCCGTAGTAGCTAACAAACTAATCTAAAATCTGAATTCCAGAATTCCTATCTTCTATTGAATCCATTATAAATCATCAAAAAACTTGGTTGTACAAACTCAATTTGATCACACATCTTCACGATACCAAATCGGGAATGCAGCACAATTAATTCAGCATTGTTGAACAGACATTGTATCAGCAAATCACAGATCAGCAGCAGGAATGATTCGGTCCTTGGAAAGAAGGCTCTGATACCAGGTTAGATTTAACAGAACATGAAGACGTGAAGTAGATGAATAAGAAAAACATATGACTCCATTATTGAGAAACTTCTATTTAGTACATAGAGAACTATATATATATAGTATAGAGATAACTATCTATATATATTTATTCTATCTATAAAGATACTCATACTATCTATCTAACTATATATATAATAAACTAAATCTAAAAGGATATACTAACTAATATAGATAAACTAAAGATATAGACTAATCTAGACTACATAATACTCTAACATTCGCTCATGTTCTTTGTTTTTCTTGATTTTGATCCTCAAACTTTGAAATTTGTTGAATTGGTCCCCAAATTTCCAATGCTTCTTCGCTTGTGTCGGATCCCAAATCCAATATCGATTAAATCCCCAATCGAATTGTGCTCGAACATCTGCATCATTGGTGAGATACTACACATTCGAATACAAGTTTTTTCAAACTAAAATCTAAATGAAAAACGAAAAAAGAAGCAAAAAACTTGGTCATGCCATCGCGGTGCCATATCGGTCATCTCGTCGTGGTCATGTCGTAGTAGCTAACAAACTAATCTAAAATCTGAATTCCAGCATTCCAATCTTCTATCGAATCCATTGTAAATCATCAAAAAATTTGGTTGTGCAAACTCAATTTGATCACACATCTTCACGATACCAAATCGGGATTTCAGCACAATTAATTCAGCATTGTTGAAGAGACATTGTATCAACAAATCACAGATCAGGAGCAGGAATGATTCGGTCCTTGGAAAGAAGGCTCTGATACCATGTTAGGATTAATAGAACATGAAGACATGAAGCCGATGAATAAGAAAAACATATGACTCCATTATTGAGAAACTTCTATTTAGTACATAGAGAACTATATATATATAGTATAGAGATAACTATCTATATATATTTATTCTATCTATAAAGATACTCATACTATCTATCTAACTATATATATAATAAACTAAATCTAACAGGATAAACTAACTAATATATTTAAACTAAAGATAAAGACTAATCTAGACTACATAATACTCTAACATTCACCCATGTTCTTTGTTTTTCTTGAAATTTGCTGAATTCGTCCCCAAATTTCTAATGCTTCTTCGCTTGTGTCGGATCCCAAATCCAATCTCGATCAAATCCCCAATCGAATTGAGCTTGCACATTTGCATCATTGGTGAGATACTACACATTCGAATACATGTTTTTCAAGCTAAAAGCCAGATGAAAAACGAAAAAAAAAAAAAAGAAAAAAAACCCGGTCATGCCATCGCGGTGCCATCTCGGTCATCTCGTCGTGGTCATGCCGTAGTAGCTAACAAACTAATCTAAAATCTGAATTCCAGAATTCCAATCTTCTATTGAATCCATTATAAATCATCAAAAAACTTGGTTGTACAAACTCAATTTGATCACACATCTTCACGATACCAAATCGGGAATGCAGCACAATTAATTCAGCATTGTTGAACAGACATTGTATCAGCAAATCACAGATCAGCAGCAGGAATGATTCGGTCCTTGGAAAGAAGGCTCTGATACCATGTTAGATTTAACAGAACATGTAGACGTGAAGTAGATGAATAAGAAAAACATATGACTCCATTATTGAGAAACTTCTATTTAGTACATAGAGAACTATATATATATAGTATAGAGATAACTATCTATATATATTTATTCTATCTATAAAGATACTCATACTATCTATCTAACTATATATATAATAAAGTAAATCTAACAGGATAAACTAACTAATATATTTAAACTAAAGATAAAGACTAATCTAGACTACATAATACTCTAACATTCACCCATGTTCTTTGTTTTTCTTGAAATTTGCTGAATTCGTCCCCAAATTTCTAATGCTTCTTCGCTTGTGTCGGATCCCAAATCCAATCTCGATCAAATCCCCAATCGAATTGAGCTTGCACATTTGCATCATTGGTGAGATACTACACATTCGAATACATGTTTTTCAAGCTAAAAGCCAGATGAAAAACGAAAAAAAAAAGAAGAAAAAAAACCCGGTCATGCCATCGCGGTGCCATCTCGGTCATCTCGTCGTGGTCATGCCGTAGTAGCTAACAAACTAATCTAAAATCTGAATTCCAGAATTCCTATCTTCTATTGAATCCATTATAAATCATCAAAAAACTTGGTTGTACAAACTCAATTTGATCACACATCTTCACGATACCAAATCGGGAATGCAACACAATTAATTCAGCATTGTTGAACAGACATTGTATCAGCAAATCACAGATCAGCAGCAGGAATGATTCGGTCCTTGGAAAGAAGGCTCTGATACCAGGTTAGATTTAACAGAACATGAAGACGTGAAGTAGATGAATAAGAAAAACATATGACTCCATTATTGAGAAACTTCTATTTAGTACATAGAGAACTATATATATATAGTATAGAGATAACTATCTATATATATTTATTCTATCTATAAAGATACTCATACTATCTATCTAACTATATATATAATAAACGAAATCTAAAAGGATATACTAACTAATATAGATAAACTAAAGATATAGACTAATCTAGACTACATAATACTCTAACATTCGCTCATGTTCTTTGTTTTTCTTGATTTTGATCCTCAAACTTTGAAATTTGTTGAATTGGTCCCCAAATTTCCAATGCTTCTTCGCTTGTGTCGGATCCCAAATCCAATATCGATTAAATCCCCAATCGAATTGTGCTCGAACATCTGCATCATTGGTGAGATACTACACATTCGAATACAAGTTTTTTCAAACTAAAATCTAAATGAAAAACGAAAAAAGAAGCAAAAAACTTGGTCATGCCATCGCGGTGCCATATCGGTCATCTCGTCGTGGTCATGTCGTAGTAGCTAACAAACTAATCTAAAATCTGAATTCCAGCATTCCAATCTTCTATCGAATCCATTGTAAATCATCAAAAAATTTGGTTGTGCAAACTCAATTTGATCACACATCTTCACGATACCAAATCGGGATTTCAGCACAATTAATTCAGCATTGTTGAAGAGACATTGTATCAACAAATCACAGATCAGGAGCAGGAATGATTCGGTCCTTGGAAAGAAGGCTCTGATACCATGTTAGGATTAATAGAACATGAAGACATGAAGCCGATGAATAAGAAAAACATATGACTCCATTATTGAGAAACTTCTATTTAGTACATAGAGAACTATATATATATAGTATAGAGATAACTATCTATATATATTTATTCTATCTATAAAGATACTCATACTATCTATCTAACTATATATATAATAAACTAAATCTAATAGGATAAACTAACTAATATATTTAAACTAAAGATAAAGACTAATCTACACTACATAATACTCTAACATTCACCCATGTTCTTTGTTTTTCTTGAAATTTGCTGAATTCGTCCCCAAATTTCTAATGCTTCTTCGCTTGTGTCGGATCCCAAATCCAATCTCGATCAAATCCCCAATCGAATTGAGCTTGCACATTTGCATCATTGGCGAGATACTACACATTCGAATACATGTTTTTCAAGCTAAAAGCCAGATGAAAAACGAAAAAAAAAAGAAGAAAAAAAACCCGGTCATGCCATCGCGGTGCCATCTCGGTCATCTCGTCGTGATCATGCCGTAGTAGCTAACAAACTAATCTAAAATCTGAATTCCAGAATTCCAATCTTCTATTGAATCCATTATAAATCATCAAAAAACTTGGTTGTACAAACTCAATTTGATCACACATCTTCACGATACCAAATCGGGAATGCAGCACAATTAATTCAGCATTGTTGAACAGACATTGTATCAGCAAATCACAGATCAGCAGCAGGAATGATTCGGTCCTTGGAAAGAAGGCTCTGATACCATGTTAGATTTAACAGAACATGAAGACGTGAAGTAGATGAATAAGAAAAACATATGACTCCATTATTGAGAAACTTCAATTTAGTACATAGAGAACTATATATATATAGTATAGAGATAACTATCTATATATATTTATTCTATCTATAAAGATACTCATACTATCTATCTAACTATATATATAATAAAGTAAATCTAACAGGATAAACTAACTAATATATTTAAACTAAAGATAAAGACTAATCTAGACTACATAATACTCTAACATTCACCCATGTTCTTTGTTTTTCTTGAAATTTGCTGAATTCGTCCCCAAATTTCTAATGCTTCTTCGCTTGTGTCGGATCCCAAATCCAATCTCGATCAAATCCCCAATCGAATTGAGCTTGCACATTTGCATCATTGGTGAGATACTACACATTCGAATACATGTTTTTCAAGCTAAAAGCCAGATGAAAAACGAAAAAAAAAAGAAGAAAAAAAACTCGGTCATGCCATCGCGGTGCCATCTCGGTCATCTCGTCGTGGTCATGCCGTAGTAGCTAACAAACTAATCTAAAATCTGAATTCCAGAATTCCAATCTTCTATTGAATCCATTATAAATCATCAAAAAACTTGGTTGTACAAACTCAATTTGATCACACATCTTCACGATACCAAATCGGGAATGCAGCACAATTAATTCAGCATTGTTGAACAGACATTGTATCAGCAAATCACAGATCAGCAGCAGGAATGATTCGGTCCTTGGAAAGAAGGCTCTGATACCATGTTAGTTTAACAGAACATGAAGACGTGAAGTAGATGAATAAGAAAAACATATGACTCCATTATTGAGAAACTTCTATTTAGTACATAGAGAACTATATATATATAGTATAGAGATAACTATCTATATATATTTATTCTATCTATAAAGATACTCATACTATCTATCTAACTATATATATAATAAAGTAAATCTAACAGGATAAACTAACTAATATATTTAAACTAAAGATAAAGACTAATCTAGACTACATAATACTCTAACATTCACCCATGTTCTTTGTTTTTCTTGAAATTTGCTGAATTCGTCCCCAAATTTCTAATGCTTCTTCGCTTGTGTCGGATCCCAAATCCAATCTCGATCAAATCCCCAATCGAATTGAGCTTGCACATTTGCATCATTGGTGAGATACTACACATTCGAATACATGTTATTCAAGCTAAAAGCCAGATGAAAAACGAAAAAAAAAAGAAGAAAAAAAACCCGGTCATGCCATCGCGGTGCCATCTCGGTCATCTCGTCGTGGTCATGCCGTAGTAGCTAACAAACTAATCTAAAATCTGAATTCCAGAATTCCAATCTTCTATTGAATCCATTATAAATCATCAAAAAACTTGGTTGTACAAACTCAATTTGATCACACATCTTCACGATACCAAATCGGGATTTCAGCACAATTAATTCAGCATTGTTGAAGAGACATTGTATCAACAAATCACAGATCAGGAGCAGGAATGATTCGGTCCTTGGAAAGAAGGCTCTGATACCATGTTAGGATTAATAGAACCTGAAGACATGAAGCCGATGAATAAGAAAAACATATGACTCCATTATTGAGAAACTTCTATTTAGTACATAGAGAACTATATATATATAGTATAGAGATAACTATCTATATATATTTATTCTATCTATAAAGATACTCATACTATCTATCTAACTATATATATAATAAACTAAATCTAACAGGATAAACTAACTAATATATTTAAACTAAAGATAAAGACTAATCTAGACTACATAATACTCTAACATTCACCCATGTTCTTTGTTTTTCTTGAAATTTGCTGAATTCGTCCCCAAATTTCTAATGCTTCTTCGCTTGTGTCGGATCCCAAATCCAATCTCGATCAAATCCCCAATCGAATTGAGCTTGCACATTTGCATCATTGGTGAGATACTACACATTCGAATACATGTTTTTCAAGCTAAAAGCCAGATGAAAAACGAAAAAAAAAAAAAAAGAAGAAAAAAAACCCGGTCATGCCATCGCGGTGCCATCTCGGTCATCTCGTCGTGGTCATGCCGTAGTAGCTAACAAACTAATCTAAAATCTGAATTCCAGAATTCCAATCTTCTATTGAATCCATTATAAATCATCAAAAAACTTGGTTGTACAAACTCAATTTGATCACACATCTTCACGATACCAAATCGGGAATGCAGCACAATTAATTCAGCATTGTTGAACAGACATTGTATCAGCAAATCACAGATCAGCAGCAGGAATGATTCGGTCCTTGGAAAGAAGGCTCTGATACCATGTTAGTTTAACAGAACATGAAGACGTGAAGTAGATGAATAAGAAAAACATATGACTCCATTATTGAGAAACTTCTATTTAGTACATAGAGAACTATATATATATAGTATAGAGATAACTATCTATATATATTTATTCTATCTATAAAGATACTCATACTATCTATCTAACTATATATATAATAAAGTAAATCTAACAGGATAAACTAACTAATATATTTAAACTAAAGATAAAGACTAATCTAGACTACATAATACTCTAACATTCACCCATGTTCTTTGTTTTTCTTGAAATTTGCTGAATTCGTCCCCAAATTTCTAATGCTTCTTCGCTTGTGTCGGATCCCAAATCCAATCTCGATCAAATCCCCAATCGAATTGAGCTTGCACATTTGCATCATTGGTGAGATACTACACATTCGAATACATGTTATTCAAGCTAAAAGCCAGATGAAAAACGAAAAAAAAAAGAAGAAAAAAAACCCGGTCATGCCATCGCGGTGCCATCTCGGTCATCTCGTCGTGGTCATGCCGTAGTAGCTAACAAACTAATCTAAAATCTGAATTCCAGAATTCCAATCTTCTATTGAATCCATTATAAATCATCAAAAAACTTGGTTGTACAAACTCAATTTGATCACACATCTTCACGATACCAAATCGGGATTTCAGCACAATTAATTCAGCATTGTTGAAGAGACATTGTATCAACAAATCACAGATCAGGAGCAGGAATGATTCGGTCCTTGGAAAGAAGGCTCTGATACCATGTTAGGATTAATAGAACCTGAAGACATGAAGCCGATGAATAAGAAAAACATATGACTCCATTATTGAGAAACTTCTATTTAGTACATAGAGAACTATATATATATAGTATAGAGATAACTATCTATATATATTTATTCTATCTATAAAGATACTCATACTATCTATCTAACTATATATATAATAAACTAAATCTAACAGGATAAACTAACTAATATATTTAAACTAAAGATAAAGACTAATCTAGACTACATAATACTCTAACATTCACCCATGTTCTTTGTTTTTCTTGAAATTTGCTGAATTCGTCCCCAAATTTCTAATGCTTCTTCGCTTGTGTCGGATCCCAAATCCAATCTCGATCAAATCCCCAATCGAATTGAGCTTGCACATTTGCATCATTGGTGAGATACTACACATTCGAATACATGTTTTTCAAGCTAAAAGCCAGATGAAAAACGAAAAAAAAAAAAAAAAGAAGAAAAAAAACCCGGTCATGCCATCGCGGTGCCATCTCGGTCATCTCGTCGTGGTCATGCCGTAGTAGCTAACAAACTAATCTAAAATCTGAATTCCAGAATTCCAATCTTCTATTGAATCCATTATAAATCATCAAAAAACTTGGTTGTACAAACTCAATTTGATCACACATCTTCACGATACCAAATCGGGAATGCAGCACAATTAATTCAGCATTGTTGAACAGACATTGTATCATCAAATCACAGATCAGCAGCAGGAATGATTCGGTCCTTGGAAAGAAGGCTCTGATACCATGTTAGATTTAACAGAACATGAAGACGTGAAGTAGATGAATAAGAAAAACATATGACTCCATTATTGAGAAACTTCTATTTAGTACATAGAGAACTATATATATATAGTATAGAGATAACTATCTATATATATTTATTCTATCTATAAAGATACTCATACTATCTATCTAACTATATATATAATAAACTAAATCTAACAGGATAAACTAACTAATATATTTAAACTAAAGATAAAGACTAATCTAGACTACATAATACTCTAACATTCACCCATGTTCTTTGTTTTTCTTGAAATTTGCTGAATTCGTCCCCAAATTTCTAATGCTTCTTCGCTTGTGTCGGATCCCAAATCCAATCTCGATCAAATCCCCAATCGAATTGAGCTTGCACATTTGCATCATTGGTGAGATACTACACATTCGAATACATGTTTTTCAAGCTAAAAGCCAGATGAAAAACGAAAAAAAAAAGAAGAAAAAAAACCCGGTCATGCCATCGCGGTGCCATCTCGGTCATCTCGTCGTGGTCATGCCGTAGTAGCTAACAAACTAATCTAAAATCTGAATTCCAGAATTCCAATCTTCTATTGAATCCATTATAAATCATCAAAAAACTTGGTTGTACAAACTCAATTTGATCACACATCTTCACGATACCAAATCGGGAATGCAGCACAATTAATTCAGCATTGTTGAACAGACATTGTATCAGCAAATCACAGATCAGCAGTAGGAATGATTCGGTCCTTGGAAAGAAGGCTCTGATACCATGTTAGATTTAACAGAACATGAAGACGTGAAGTAGATGAATAAGAAAAACATATGACTCCATTATTGAGAAACTTCTATTTAGTACATAGAGAACTATATATATATAGTATAGAGATAACTATCTATATATATTTATTCTATCTATAAAGATACTCATACTATCTATCTAACTATATATATAATAAAGTAAATCTAACAGGATAAACTAACTAATATATTTAAACTAAAGATAAAGACTAATCTAGACTACATAATACTCTAACATTCACCCATGTTCTTTGTTTTTCTTGAAATTTGCTGAATTCGTCCCCAAATTTCTAATGCTTCTTCGCTTGTGTCGGATCCCAAATCCAATCTCGATCAAATCCCCAATCGAATTGAGCTTGCACATTTGCATCATTGGTGAGATACTACACATTCGAATACATGTTTTTCAAGCTAAAAGCCAGATGAAAAACGAAAAAAAAAAAAGAAGAAAAAAAAACCGGTCATGCTATCGCGGTGCCATCTCGGTCATCTCGTCGTGGTCATGCCGTAGTAGCTAACAAACTAATCTAAAATCTGAATTCCAGAATTCCAATCTTCTATTGAATCCATTATAAATCATCAAAAAACTTGGTTGTACAAACTCAATTTGATCACACATCTTCACGATACCAAATCGGGAATGCAGCACAATTAATTCAGCATTGTTGAACAGACATTGTATCAGCAAATCACAGATCAGCAGCAGGAATGATTCAGTCCTTGGAAAGAAGGCTCTGATACCATGTTAGATTTAACAGAACATGAAGACGTGAAGTAGATGAATAAGAAAAACATATGACTCCATTGTTGAGAAACTTCTATTTAGTACATAGAGAACTATATATATATAGTATAGAGATAACTATCTATATATATTTATTCTATCTATAAAGATACTCATACTATCTATCTAACTATATATATAATAAACTAAATCTAACAGGATAAACTAACTAATATATTTAAACTAAAGATAAAGACTAATCTAGACTACATAATACTCTAACATTCACCCATGTTCTTTGTTTTTCTTGAAATTTGCTGAATTCGTCCCCAAATTTCTAATGCTTCTTCGCTTGTGTCGGATCCCAAATCCAATCTCGATCAAATCCCCAATCGAATTGAGCTTGCACATTTGCATCATTGGTGAGATACTACACATTCGAATACATGTTTTTCAAGCTAAAAGCCAGATGAAAAACGAAAAAAAAAAAGAAGAAAAAAAAACCGGTCATGCTATCGCGGTGCCATCTCGGTCATCTCGTCGTGGTCATGCCGTAGTAGCTAACAAACTAATCTAAAATCTGAATTCCAGAATTCCAATCTTCTATTGAATCCATTATAAATCATCAAAAAACTTGGTTGTACAAACTCAATTTGATCACACATCTTCACGATACCAAATCGGGAATGCAGCACAATTAATTCAGCATTGTTGAACAGACATTGTATCAGCAAATCACAGATCAGCAGCAGGAATGATTCGGTCCTTGGAAAGAAGGCTCTGATACCATGTTAGATTTAACAGAACATGAAGACGTGAAGTAGATGAATAAGAAAAACATATGACTCCATTGTTGAGAAACTTCTATTTAGTACATAGAGAACTATATATATATAGTATAGAGATAACTATCTATATATATTTATTCTATCTATAAAGATACTCATACTATCTATCTAACTATATATATAATAAACTAAATCTAACAGGATAAACTAACTAATATATTTAAACTAAAGATAAAGACTAATCTAGACTACATAATACTCTAACATTCACCCATGTTCTTTGTTTTTCTTGAAATTTGCTGAATTCGTCCCCAAATTTCTAATGCTTCTTCGCTTGTGTCGGATCCCAAATCCAATCTCGATCAAATCCCCAATCGAATTGAGCTTGCACATTTGCATCATTGGTGAGATACTACACATTCGAATACATGTTTTTCAAGCTAAAAGCCAGATGAAAAACGAAAAAAAAAAGAAGAAAAAAAACCCGGTCATGCCATCGCGGTGCCATCTCGGTCATCTCGTCGTGGTCATGCCGTAGTAGCTAACAAACTAATCTAAAATCTGAATTCCAGAATTCCAATCTTCTATTGAATCCATTATAAATCATCAAAAAACTTGGTTGTACAAACTCAATTTGATCACACATCTTCACGATACCAAATCGGGAATGCAGCACAATTAATTCAGCATTGTTGAACAGACATTGTATCAGCAAATCACAGATCAGCAGCAGGAATGATTCGGTCCTTGGAAAGAAGGCTCTGATACCATGTTAGATTTAACAGAACATGAAGACGTGAAGTAGATGAATAAGAAAAACATATGACTCCATTATTGAGAAACTTCTATTTAGTACATAGAGAACTATATATATATAGTATAGAGATAACTATCTATATATATTTATTCTATCTATAAAGATACTCATACTATCTATCTAACTATATATATAATAAAGTAAATCTAACAGGATAAACTAACTAATATATTTAAACTAAAGATAACGACTAATCTAGACTACATAATACTCTAACATTCACCCATGTTCTTTGTTTTTCTTGAAATTTGCTGAATTCGTCCCCAAATTTCTAATGCTTCTTCGCTTGTGTCGGATCCCAAATCCAATCTCGATCAAATCCCCAATCGAATTGAGCTTGCACATTTGCATCATTGGTGAGATACTACACATTCGAATACATGTTTTTCAAGCTAAAAGCCAGATGAAAAACGAAAAAAAAAGAAGAAAAAAAACCTGGTCATGCCATCGCGGTGCCATCTCGGTCATCTCGTCGTGGTCATGCCGTAGTAGCTAACAAACTAATCTAAAATCTGAATTCCAGAATTCCAATCTTCTATTGAATCCATTATAAATCATCAAAAAACTTGGTTGTACAAACTCAATTTGATCACACATCTTCACGATACCAAATCGGGAATGCAGCACAATTAATTCAGCATTGTTGAACAGACATTGTATCAGCAAATCACAGATCAGCAGCAGGAATGATTCGGTCCTTGGAAAGAAGGCTCTGATACCATGTTAGATTTAACAGAACATGAAGACGTGAAGTAGATGAATAAGAAAAACATATGACTCCATTATTGAGAAACTTCTATTTAGTACATAGAGAACTATATATATATAGTATAGAGATAACTATCTATATATATTTATTCTATCTATAAAGATACTCATACTATCTATCTAACTATATATATAATAAACTAAATCTAACAGGATAAACTAACTAATATATTTAAACTAAAGATAAAGACTAATCTAGACTACATAATACTCTAATATTCACCCATGTTCTTTGTTTTTCTTGAAATTTGCTGAATTCGTCCCCAAATTTCTAATGCTTCTTCGCTTGTGTCGGATCCCAAATCCAATCTCGATCAAATCCCCAATCGAATTGAGCTTGCACATTTGCATCATTGGTGAGATACTACACATTCGAATACATGTTTTTCAAGCTAAAAGCCAGATGAAAAACGAAAAAAAAAAAAGAAGAAAAAAAAACCGGTCATGCTATCGCGGTGCCATCTCGGTCATCTCGTCGTGGTCATGCCGTAGTAGCTAACAAACTAATCTAAAATCTGAATTCCAGAATTCCAATCTTCTATTGAATCCATTATAAATCATCAAAAAACTTGGTTGTACAAACTCAATTTGATCACACATCTTCACGATACCAAATCGGGAATGCAGCACAATTAATTCAGCATTGTTGAACAGACATTGTATCAGCAAATCACAGATCAGCAGCAGGAATGATTCGGTCCTTGGAAAGAAGGCTCTGATACCATGTTAGATTTAACAGAACATGAAGACGTGAAGTAGATGAATAAGAAAAACATATGACTCCATTGTTGAGAAACTTCTATTTAGTACATAGAGAACTATATATATATAGTATAGAGATAACTATCTATATATATTTATTCTATCTATAAAGATACTCATACTATCTATCTAACTATATATATAATAAACTAAATCTAACAGGATAAACTAACTAATATATTTAAACTAAAGATAAAGACTAATCTAGACTACATAATACTCTAACATTCACCCATGTTCTTTGTTTTTCTTGAAATTTGCTGAATTCGTCCCCAAATTTCTAATGCTTCTTCGCTTGTGTCGGATCCCAAATCCAATCTCGATCAAATCCCCAATCGAATTGAGCTTGCACATTTGCATCATTGGTGAGATACTACACATTCGAATACATGTTTTTCAAGCTAAAAGCCAGATGAAAAACGAAAAAAAAAAGAAGAAAAAAAACCCGGTCATGCCATCGCGGTGCCATCTCGGTCATCTCGTCGTGGTCATGCCGTAGTAGCTAACAAACTAATCTAAAATCTGAATTCCAGAATTCCAATCTTCTATTGAATCCATTATAAATCATCAAAAAACTTGGTTGTACAAACTCAATTTGATCACACATCTTCACGATACCAAATCGGGAATGCAGCACAATTAATTCAGCATTGTTGAACAGACATTGTATCAGCAAATCACAGATCAGCAGCAGGAATGATTCGGTCCTTGGAAAGAAGGCTCTGATACCATGTTAGATTTAACAGAACATGAAGACGTGAAGTAGATGAATAAGAAAAACATATGACTCCATTATTGAGAAACTTCTATTTAGTACATAGAGAACTATATATATATAGTATAGAGATAACTATCTATATATATTTATTCTATCTATAAAGATACTCATACTATCTATCTAACTATATATATAATAAAGTAAATCTAACAGGATAAACTAACTAATATATTTAAACTAAAGATAAAGACTAATCTAGACTACATAATACTCTAACATTCACCCATGTTCTTTGTTTTTCTTGAAATTTGCTGAATTCGTCCCCAAATTTCTAATGCTTCTTCGCTTGTGTCGGATCCCAAATCCAATCTCGATCAAATCCCCAATCGAATTGAGCTTGCACATTTGCATCATTGGTGAGATACTACACATTCGAATACATGTTTTTCAAGCTAAAAGCCAGATGAAAAACGAAAAAAAAAGAAGAAAAAAAACCTGGTCATGCCATCGCGGTGCCATCTCGGTCATCTCGTCGTGGTCATGCCGTAGTAGCTAACAAACTAATCTAAAATCTGAATTCCAGAATTCCAATCTTCTATTGAATCCATTATAAATCATCAAAAAACTTGGTTGTACAAACTCAATTTGATCACACATCTTCACGATACCAAATCGGGAATGCAGCACAATTAATTCAGCATTGTTGAACAGACATTGTATCAGCAAATCACAGATCAGCAGCAGGAATGATTCGGTCCTTGGAAAGAAGGCTCTGATACCATGTTAGATTTAACAGAACATGAAGACGTGAAGTAGATGAATAAGAAAAACATATGACTCCATTATTGAGAAACTTCTATTTAGTACATAGAGAACTATATATATATAGTATAGAGATAACTATCTATATATATTTATTCTATCTATAAAGATACTCATACTATCTATCTAACTATATATATAATAAAGTAAATCTAACAGGATAAACTAACTAATATATTTAAACTAAAGATAAAGACTAATCTAGACTACATAATACTCTAACATTCACCCATGTTCTTTGTTTTTCTTGAAATTTGCTGAATTCGTCCCCAAATTTCTAATGCTTCTTCGCTTGTGTCGGATCCCAAATCCAATCTCGATCAAATCCCCAATCGAATTGAGCTTGCACATTTGCATCATTGGTGAGATACTACACATTCGAATACAAGTTTTTCAAGCTAATATCCGGATGAAAACGAAAAAAAAGAAAAAGAAAAAAAACTCGATCATGCCATCGCGGTGCTATCTCGGTCATCTCGTCGTGGTCATGCCGTAGTAGCTAACAAACTAATCTAAAATCTGAATTTCAGCATTCCAATCTTCTATTGAATCCATTGTAAATCATCAAAAAACTTGGTTGTGCACACTCAATTTGATCACACATCTTCACGAACCAAATCGGGATTTCAGCACAATTAATTCAGCACTGTTGAAGACGTATTGTATCAGCAAATTACAGATCAGTAGCATGAATGATTCGATCCTTGGAAAGAAGGCTATGATACCATGTTACATTTAAAAGAACATGAAGACGTGAGGTAGATGAATAAGAAAAACATCTGACTCCATTATTGAGAAACTTGTTATTTAGTACATAGAGAACTAGATATATATAGTATAGAGATAACTATCTATATATATTTATTCTATCTATAAAGATACTCATACTATCTATCTAACTATATATATAATAAACTAAATCTAAAAGGATATACTAACTAATATAGATAAACTAAAGATATAGACTAATCTAGACTACATAATACTCTAACATTCGCTCATGTTCTTTGTTTTTCTTGATTTTGATCCTCAAACTTTGAAATTTGTTGAATTGGTCCCCAAATTTCCAATGCTTCTTCGCTTGTGTCGGATCCCAAATCCAATCTCGATTAAATCCCCAATCGAATTGTGCTCGAACATCTGCATCATTGGTGAGATACTACACATTCGAATACAAGTTTTTTCAAACTAAAATCTAAATGAAAAACGAAAAAAGAAGAAAAAACCTTGGTCATGCCATCGCGGTGCCATCTCGGTCATCTCGTCGTGGTCATGTCGTAGTAGCTAACAAACTAATCTAAAATCTGAATTCCAGCATTCCAATCTTCTATCGAATCCATTGTAAATCATCAAAAAATTTGGTTGTGCAAACTCAATTTGATCACACATCTTCACGATACCAAATCGGGATTTCAGCACAATTAATTCAGCATTGTTGAAGAGACATTGTATCAACAAATCACAGATCAGGAGCAGGAATGATTCGGTCCTTGGAAAGAAGGCTCTGATACCATGTTAGGATTAATAGAACATGAAGACATGAAGCCGATGAATAAGAAAAACGTCTGACTCCATTATTGAGAAACTTGTTTTTTGTACATAGACAACTGGATATATATAGTATAGAGATAACTATCTATATATATTTATTCCATCTATAAAGATACTCATACTACTCTAACAGAGGCCCGAACCCAAAGGGCAGAGGCAGAATCTCAATGGGTCGCCGCTGAGTCTTAGAGGGAAGCTGCTAAGGCTCAGCGGGTTTCGGCTGAAGCCCAGAAGGTTGCTGCTGAAGCCAGGGGAATCGCCCTGGAGGAGGAGAACGAACAGCTGGTTGCACAACTGAAGTCTGTTCCTTCCCCCCCAAAGTGTGGTCAACGACTTCAAGGCCTCTGAAGAGTTCGTTGACTGTGCTTTGGAGGTGATGAAGTCAGAGATTGATGACTTTCTCCAAGTCCTGGTCGAGAATATCCAGGCGATTGATCCCAACTTCCCTGTTCCGGAAGTTGAGTCCCTTAAGCCCTTCCTCCAGAGTTCCCTTCCTCAGGAAACCCCTGCTTCTGTTGCTGAAGGGGTCGACCCAGCTGCTGCTGTTGAGGAGGTTGCCCTCGAAGGCGAGCCAAGTATCCCTGCTCCTGAAGACTCCAAGGCCTGAAGCCTCCACCTCTCCGACGATCATATGCTTCTTTTGTTTTTAGATACTTATCTTAGATAATAGTTTTTATCCTTCCTTGTAATTATTTTTCGAATTCAGACTCGGTTATTATTTTTCTTTATAATATTGAATGCCTTCTATATTCGCAAGCCTTTATGTTTATTTGACTTTGAATGCGTTGGCGATTCCTCCAAGGTCTTAGTCATAATGACCTTCGACTTTTTCTTCACATTAGGAATGTCTCGACCCTTAGGGTTTTTGTACTTTTCTTTTGGCTCAAAATGATAAGACCTCAAAGAATTATTCATTTATCTCGCCAAGTATAAACTTCTTAAGGAAAATATCTTAAGACTTAAAAGTATAGACTTCTAGGCTTGAAGATGTATAAACTTATTGAAGTTTAAACTTTTGGAGTGCTCGCCTCTACGAAAGGAACTTGTTACTTGAAGCTTCGCTTTCCATAGTGATCACTTAAGACTCCTTGTCCATCTTCCATAATTTGCTTGATGAAGGAATTGTCACCCTTAGTAGATAACTTCTCTAAAATCTGTCCAACTTATAAGAAGATAGTTTCCTTGATGGATTGGTTATCTTTGTCGTCAGGGTTCCTGCCTGATTTTGGTTTCAGGTCTTTTTGCTTGACTTTGGCGTCAGGTTTTTTTATTTGCCTAACTCTGTTGCTAGGTCTTTTGGCCTGACTTTGGCGTCAGGGCTTTTGTTGTGCCTAACTCTGTTGCTAGGTCTTTTGGCCTGACTTTGGCGTCAGGGCTTTTGGCCTGACTTTGGCGTCAGGGCTTTTGGCCTGACTTTGGTGTCAGGGCTTTTGACCTCACTTTGGCGTCAGGGCTTTTGGCCTAATTTTGGTGTTAGGGCTTTTTCTTCGATTTGATTCCAGTGGTCATGCTTTATGAAGGAATGACTTGCTTTTATTAACATAACATTTTGATTACAAGTTATGTATGGAATCTCCTTAAATGTTCAGAATTGAATGGACGAGGTAACCTTTCTCCTTCAGTGGTTTCCAAATAGTAAGATCCTGGGGCGGCGATCTCTACTACCTTGTATGGTCCTTCCCACTTAGCTGGAAGCTTATTCTGACTGTCCAGTCTTGTAAATTCTTTCCTTCTCATAACCATCTCCCCCACGAAAAATTGGCGAGCGCTGACTTTTCTGTTGAAGTATCGAGCGGTCGCCAGACGCATCTTGGCTTGTGTTTTTTCTAATTGCCACCTCTTTTCCTCTGCCAGGTCGAGGTCAGTCCTGCGCTCGACTTCGTTTGACTCAGTGTTAAAGTGTAGGATTTTGTGGGTAGGCACTGCTATTTCGGCGGGTGCCACTGCTTCTGATCCGTACACTAAACTGAAGGGTGTTTCTATAGTGGATGTCTTAGGCGTTGTTCGGATAGCCCATAATACGTTTTCCAGTTCTTCTGCCCAATTTCCCTCGAATGCTTGAACCCTTTTCTTGAGTCCTGCTAAAACAACCTTGTTTGCTGCTTCAGCTTGCCCATTCGTTTGAGGATGATGCACTGAGATGAAATGATGGTCGACATTGTATTCTTCACAGAGCCATTTGAGCTATTTTCCTATGAATTGCGGACCATTATCACTGATAAGTATTTTAGGAATGCCAAACCTGAAAAATATGTTGATCTTCATGAACTTAATTACTTGAAATTCGGTTGTAGATGTTAGAGTATTATGTAGTCTAGATTAGTCTTTATCTTTAGTTTATCTATATTAGTTAGTTTATCCTTTTAGATTTAGTTTATTATATATATAGTTAGATAGATAGTATGAGTATCTTTATAGATAGAATAAATATATATAGATAGTTATCTCTATACTATATATATCTAGTTCTCTATGTACTAAATAACAAGTTTCTCAATAATGGAGTCAGATGTTTTTCTTATTCATCTACTTCATGCCTTTATGTTCTTTTAAATCTAACATGGTATCAGAGCCCTCTTTCCAAGGACCGAATCATTCCTGCTGCTGATATGTGATTTGCTGATACAATACCTATTCAACAATGCTGAATTAATTATGGTGAAATCCCGTTTTGGTATCGTGAAGATGTGTGATCAAATTGAGTGTGCACAACCAAATTTTTTGATGATTTAAAATATATTCAGTAGAAAATTGGAATGCTGGAATTCAGATTTTAGATTAGTTTGTTAGCTACTACGGCATCACCACGACGAGATGACCGAGATGGCACCGCGATGGCATGGCCAAGTTTTTTTTCTTCTTTTTTTTTCCGTTTTTATCTGGATTTTAGCTTGAAAAACTTGTATTTGAATGTGTAGTATCTCACCAATGATGCAGATGTGCAAGCTCAATTCAATTGGGGATTTGATCGAGATTGGATTTGGGATCCGACACAAGCGAAGAAGCATTGGAAATTTGGGGACCAATTCAGCAAATTTCAAGAAAACAAAAGAACATGGGCGAATGTTAGTGTATTATGTAGTTCGATTAGTCTTTATCTTTAGTTTATCTATATTAGTTAGTTTATCCTTTTAGATTTAGTTTATTATATATATAGTTAGATAGATAGTATGAGTATCTTTATAGATAGAATAAATATATATAGATAGTTATCTCTATACTATATATATCTAGTTCTCTATGTACTAAATAACAAGTTTCTCAATAATGGAGTCAGATGTTTTTCTTATTCATCTCCTTCACATCTTCATGTTCTTTTAAATCTAACATGGTACAAGAGCCTTCTTTCCAAGAACCGAATCATTCCTGCTACTGATCTGTGATTTGCTGATCCAATGCCTCTTCAACAATGCTGAATTAATTGTGCTGAAATCCCGATTTGGTATCGTGAAGATGTGTGGTCAAATTGAGTTTGCACAACCAAGTTTTTTGATGATTTACAATGGATTCAATAGAAGATTGGAATGCTGGAATTCAGATTTTAGATTAGTTTGTTAGCTACTACGGCATGACCATGACGGGATGACCAAGATGGCACCGCGATGGCATGACCGAGTTTTTTTCTTTTTTTCTTCTTCTTTTTTTTCTTTCCTTTCGCCTCTATCCATTTGGTGAAGTAGTCGATCGCCACTATGATGTGAGTGCGCTGACTAGTACTAATAGGAAAAGGACCCAATATATCCATCCCCCATTGAGCAAAAGGCCAGGCACCTGCCATTGGGGACAACAGTGTTGGCGGTCGACCTGATCGTGGTGCAAATTGCTGGCAAGTTTCGCATCTCTGCGATAATTCAGCCGCATCTTTTCCCAAAGTTGGCAGTAGTATCCCAGCCTGAAGATCTTTCTTGTCAATGATTGTGCACCTTCGTGGCATGCTGCTACCTCTTCATGAGCTTCTCGAAGAACTCTTTTTATTTCTGGATGAGCAACACACCTAAGGTAAGGAGTCAAGTAGCCTCGCCTGTAGAGTTCTCCATCTATAATCAAGTAACTGGCTGAAAGTCGTCTTATCCTGGTAGATTCGCCCCCGTATTCTGGGAGAATCCCCTCTTTTAAGAAATTCTGGAACGGAGTCATCCATGTGACCTGTCCTTGGATGTTGAAGACTTCTGCTCTGTTATCAAGACTGAACACAAGGCTTTTTCCAGGAATTGTACGTCTTGAATTGTGGTTCCTCTGAATGCCAGCTTACTTAAAGAGTCTGCCATCTGGTTCTCTTGGCGAGGAATAGACTCAATCGCAAAATTTGGAATTTCTGCGACGAGTTTCTTGGCGATACTGAGGTACTTCTTCATCTTTTCCCCCCTTGCCTCGTAAGTGCCATTGACCTGAATGCTACAATGGATTACCTGAATGCTATGTTTTATGATTACAAGTGAAGAAAAAAGTGTTTTCAAACTCTCCAACGAGTTCAAATTTTCATCAAGTTTAAGTAGAAATTCAGGATTTTCAAGATCAGATCAGGCATGGAGAATATTAGGATATAAGTGCAATTATGCCATAATTGAAGGATCAAAGTTGTATTAAGAAGAATTATCCTACGACTAGTTTCTATAAATATGTATAAGGTGTAACAGTTTTAACTACCACAGTTAAATCGATTTCTTGACTTCATTTGCTTTTCTCTCATCTTCAATCTATGATCTGAAGATCATAACATCCATCCTAGTACAGAACATGAAGAGATGCGCATGCATTGACGTCCGTTCGACTTTCACGTC
The DNA here is from genome assembly GCA_946814005.1 of Chamaenerion angustifolium. NCBI lineage: Eukaryota > Viridiplantae > Streptophyta > Magnoliopsida > Myrtales > Onagraceae > Chamaenerion > Chamaenerion angustifolium. The sequence goes on from OX328272.1 coordinate 24,462,932, forward strand.
GCCAGTCAATGTTCTCGTTAAATGCCTAAACCTTACGGATCAAAGCGTTCGCCAAAAGGGTATTGAAACAACATTCCCAAACCCTAGCAAGGAAAGTGTTCGCCCAAAGGGTAAACAATTAACATTCTAAAAACCTAGGAACTAAAAATGTTTGCCAAAGGGTACATAGCAACACCGGGTATCGCTCTAACGAAACATCATTAAACACCCAACTGGCCGTCACTATCTCAACCCTTCTTGAAAGGTCAAGCTCGACTAAAGCCTCTTCACCCGAGCTTCGGGGGCAAATGTTGGGTATCGATAGTGACGACCCAATATGGTACAAAGACCATAAGGTGTTCTCGACTCAATATAATCTCAGAGGGGGTCATGCCCAAACATTCTAAGACTCGTCTGACCCACACTCAGGGATGACTGGAACCCACAAAGTGGTCCAGCATCAAACCAGAAATCAAAGTGGTCGCCAAGACCTAACTCAATGCCTTCCATGTGATCGCCCTGGGAGCGCTCGCCAAGAGAGCACAGTCTCTCACCTCTGGTCCCACAACCGACTCTAAATATTTGGCAATATTGTTCCGCATATCTCGGTCACATATTATACAAAGATCTAATAAGGTAACTGCAATATTACATGACAACAATAATATATCCTTATAGCCACAACAATAAATATACACGAAGATTCAGTTACCTAAAACGGTTTGATCTTCCACCCCTATAAATACTTCTATTTTACATACATTGATTACATTAAGAGTTCATACAACAATAGTATACTCATTTAAGTATCGGAGTGGGACCCAAAGGAACCCCCTCTATTGCAAGTTCATCGGAGCTCCAGCGAAGTGCTTGGTCATCAACCAGTCAACGTTTACTCATCATCCAGTCAACATCTGGGAATTACTGTCCAAATACCAACCTGGCGAAGGGTCTCGATGTTCAAGTTTCAGAAGCAAGGGAGAACTTCAGTGTGGGGCAGAGACAGCTCTAAGCTGACAAGGGCTCCACTAAGGAGATCGAAGATATTGGTACTTGATGTAGTGAATGTGGTATTGGAGATCAATCATCGTCGTTGGTCTAATCTTTTTCTAGCTTCCCTTCTTCGTCGTCTCTCTCCCCTACTCTGGTAATGCTGCAAACGAAAGCACAAAGTAGAAAGTAGAAAGAGTGACTGCATTATTAAAATAGAGCAACAAAGGGTTTTCTTTTTTGGCCGGTAAAATATCGCACTTCATTCAACAATAGGAACAGAGTTCGAATACAGAATATTGTTTGTAATAATACATCTAAGCAAAGGGGTTGGTGGTGAAGACACCCAATCCGATGGACACAACGCCGCTAAAACATTCCTCGCAAGCCAATCCGCACACGAGTTTGCGGATCTTGGAATGTGGTCCCACGCAGTCTCCGAAAAAGAATAGGCGAGGGTCATCGCATTGGCCAGGATAGGTGCTATCCTCCAAGCATAGTGTCGGCCATGAATATGGTTTTATTACATTCATGGCATCCGTCTTGATGATCACCCGAGTCCATCCGTGAGCAATAGCCATCTCGATCGCTTTATACACGGCATAAGCTTCAATTTCATCCACCGATCCCGCAATTCTCACCCCGCATAGACCAGCCCGAACGCCACCCGATTCATCCCGAGCTATAACACCGTAGCCTCCCGACCGCGAATTGTCCGACCAAGCCCCGCCACAATTGATTTTGATCACCCCCGGCGGGGGACCAAGCCACGCCTGGACCAGGTTCGTTTGTCCGATCGGTCGTAGTGTATCGGAGCCCAACTCGTCCAAGGTTCTCGCGATTTCCTGCATAATTGAAGGGACGAACGGCTGCGTGTTGTCATAGACCATCCTGCACCTAGTCTTCCAAATAACCCACGACACCACCATGGATCGCCTCCACCTTTCCTTGATCAATCTCCTAGTCGGGCCTGCAAAATTGGTGGCCGAGGCCAACCACGATCCCACGGACCTCGCTCCCAGGTCGATGCTTGGCTGATCCGTAAAGTGACTCCACACCTGTTTCACCCATGGGCAAGCAAATTACATATGTTCTCATGTTTCACTCACAAGGCAAGACGGGCAAGACGGGTCCAAGGGAATCCCTCGTCTCGCTAGGATGCCCCTCGTCGGTAGTATGTTGTTCGCTAACTTCCAAACAAACGCTCTAATCTTCGGCCAGACCCGAGCCGACCACACCGCGTTCCATACCTGTGCTGACACTGTTTCCGCCTGGTTGGACGTGTCCCCTCTCGCCTGGGCTAGAAGGTTGGCCGAATGCAAAGTGTGGTAGGATGATTTGACGGAGATTTCCCCGGACGCCGAGTGGGGTCAGCGGTGGAAGTCCGTGGTGGTTCGCAGTGGTATGGGAATCTGTAGGACCGCGCTTACATCTTCCGGGTGGACCGCGTTGCGGATGGCCACCTCGTCCCACGAACCCGATCCAGCCTGAATCCAAGTGACCACCCTAGGCGAGGGTAGCTGGTTGGTGTTTGTCCTCGGTCTGATCCGCAAGCTTGGGAGGTTGGGCACCCACGGGTCGGTGAAAGGCTGAATCTGTCTCCCGTCCCCGAGCGACCACACGCCCTCCTGTCTAATCACATCTCGCCCTTCAAGAAGGCTCGCCCAAGCCCAAGAGGCTCTACCCCCCGATGTGGCCTGCAAGAATGATGAGTTTGGGAAATAGAGGCCCTTGATAAATCTTACCCACATAGAGTTCGGCTCACGCAAGACCCGTGAAGCCATGTTGGCTAGTATCGCTCGGTTGAACTGATTCATATCCCTAAATCCGTACCCTCCCACCGACTTAGATGTTGTCATAGCATTCCAGTTCCTCCAATGAATTTTCCGGTTTCCCTCCTTTGAGCCCCACCAAAACCGTGCAATGAGCATATTGATCTCGTTGCACCAAGAGACCGGCAACTTGAACACGTGCATGACATACGTTGGGATCGCGCTAAGGACGGACTTTATCAGAACCTCCTTCCCCGCATGATTGAGAAGCTTATTTCTCCAACACAGTATTTTATCCCTGACTCTCTCCTTGAGGTAGTTGAGAGCCTCCCTCTTGGATCTCCCCCAAACCGTAGGAAGGCCCAAGTAGAACCCGGGGTCTGAAGTTTGAGCAACCCCGAACAGGGCCGATATGCTCCTCTTATAGTCGTCATTCGCCCCCGAGTTGAAATATAGTGTTGACTTTGAGAAATTGATCTTCTGTCCTGATGCTTGACAATAGGCCCCGAGCGTGTTCTTGAGGTTCGTAGCCAACTCCAAAGGGCCCTTGAGGAAAAAGATGGAGTCATCCGCGAAGAAGAGGTGTTGAATCTCGGGGCACGACCTCTTCGGGCGGATGCCTCTGATGATACCCTTGGCAACCTGGTCGTCAAGCAATCTAGATAGCACATCAGCGACCAAAATAAATAGATAGGGCGATAGAGGGTCACCCTGTCTCAGTCCCCTGGTGGGTCGTATGATGTCCGACTGGTTCCCGTTGACCAGGACCCTGTATGTGACTGAAGAGATGCATGCTTTGATCCATGATATACACCTGTCGTTGAAACCCCTTCTTGCCAAGCTCGCAAGAAGGAAGTCCCACTCTACCCTGTCGTAGGCCTTCTGCATGTCAATCTTCAGGGCGCATTCTGATCTTCCTGAGGCCGTTCTTGGCTTGCCTCTTGACTTCAGGAAGTGGAACATCTCGTGCGCAATTATAATACTATCCTGTATGCGTCTCCCTGAAACAAACGCACTCTGGAAAGGGGTAACTAGGTCAGGCAAATAGGTTTTTATCCTATTCGCCAGAACCTTAGAGATTATTTTGTAACCAAAGTTGCACAGGCTGATAGGTCTAAAGTCGGATGCACACACTGGGTTAGCAATCTTAGGAATCAATGTAATATGGGTATGGTTAAGAAATGAAGGCATGATACCTGTTGCAAGGAAAGCATTAACAAAAGTGAGCAGGTCCGATCCAATCTTGCCCCAACTCTTGTGGAAGAAGGTGCCCGAGAAGCCATCCGGACCCGGTGCCTTCGAGCCCCTCATCTGAAAACAGGCCGCTCTGACCTCAGCTTCAGTAGCCAGAGTCGTGAGATGGTAGTTTACCTCCTGAGAAACCATACCCGGAACTGAGGCGAGAACCTCCCCAAAGTTTGGGGTTAGATTCCCGGTCGAAGTGGTAGATCGCCTGTCCGACTCGAAAAGCTTAGAGTAAAACCCGTGTAATTCAGCCTTGATGTTCTTATCCCCCTCAACCCAATTCCCACGACTGTCCAAAAGGCGTACAATTTTGTTGCGTCTCCTCCTCGAAAGAGTTGTCTGATGGAAAAATTTGGAGTTTCTATCGCCATGGCCTAGCCACTTTACCCTCGAGCGCTGTTTCCAATTTATCTCTTCACGCTTCCAAAGCGCTTGAAGTCTCGATTTTAAAGATCTCTCCTCCTCATCGGTCGAAGCATGGCCAAGCTGTCCTTTAACCTTAGCAATCTCTCTCAAATTGTGTTTGAATTCGGTTGAGCTCCATTCCGTGAGTGCAGCTTTGCACCTGTCCATCTTCCATTTCAGTTCCATACCATTGATCATCGGTCCTCCCCTATGCCATGCCGACCGAGTGATGTCATGACACTCATCCTTCTCCCACCACATCTCTTCAAACCGAAATTGCCTCTTCCCCTTTTGTTCTTTTCGAGTAAGGTGGATGCCAATAGGGGCGTGGTCCGAACCGAGGAGCAACAAAGGTTGAGACTTGGAGAAGACCAGAGGAAATTCCTTATTTGTTTATCTATTATTAAATTAAGAAGATTTTGTGTGAGAAAGACTTGACCAACGAACATAAAAAATTTATGAATGGACAAAATAGTCACATTATGAAATATAAGTAACCATTTAAGAACGTCAAAAATATAAAGGATGAAGAGGTAATATTAGTCAAACATAAGTAACCAAAGAGGTAGTCAACCCTTATTATTATTTGTATATATAGCTCGAGTGCATTAACATATTTAACTCATGTGGTTACTTGGATTAACATGTTTTTTTTGTGTGTAATTTAGTACACCTACATGTTTATTAAATGTTGATATTTGCACCCCCGTTAGTGTTCCGCTCATTTTTTTCGTTAAACATTATTGTTTTCTGTAAAAAATGATAATTTTGTCTTGATATTTATCTTTAACACAAAATCACGAATCAATCTTCCCTCTCCCCCAAAAAAATATTATGAATTCGAACAAAAAATTGCAGTTCTATATTGATTTTGAATAAAAACATGCAGAATTGGGTTGAATTCAACCCAAATATGCATTTTTGTTTCCGAATACAACCTCAAAATACATATTTGGGATGGATTCGAACTTACATAAGCAGTTTAAGGTTGAAAACTAACTCATAAATCTTGATGTGGGTTGAATTCGAATCGAAATGTGCATTATTGGTTGAATTTAAATTCAATCTGCATTTGTTTTTCGAATTCAATCCAAAATTGCATTTTTAGGTTCAATTTGAGATCAAAATCAACCTAAATCTAAATTTTGAATTCAAATTTACATTCACATTTTAGAGTTTGATTTGGTGTTGAAGATAAACAAAAGTGTAAAATTATCATTTTAACAAATTTAACTGAAAAAAAGGTTGACATAGTAAAATCGACTGATAACATGTTCAACCAAATAAATACAAATAGGTGCAAATATGATATAAACAATAATATAAACAAACTAAATAAATAAATTAGTGTTATTTATCCTTATTATTTAATGACTGTCTGCTCGGATCAAATATTAAAAAATAAAAATGGTTCTTTTACTCATTTTTGTTTTGTCAATTCTTCTACTCATCCATCCTTATCAAACACCGACACCACGACGAGGAGTTTCATCTCCTCATTCTAGCCGCCGACCAGACCTAGTAACTAATCCCAACTATAACCCCCTCTCTCCCTGCTGCTGCTGACCTAACTTAACCAAGTCAAACTCAACTGAAGCGACAAGCCACTGACCAACTAACACGATTTAAAAACTGGAAACCATAGGGACCAACCCACTCTCCTTCTTCTGCCTCATCTCTAACACTTTCCTATGACTGTTGGAGTGAATCTCCACCACGAATGTAGGGCTACATGCAGGCCTGTACTCGGGGAAAAGACGACCGGACTTGTAACGAACACCACATGCATTACACAGAGTCTTGGGCCCCAAAGGACCGGTTCTCCATTGTGGGGTCCTCTGCACAAGGCAGTGGCTGCACCTCCTCTGGAAGGGAACAACAGGACACAAAAGAGTTGTACGGGGAAGACTCTTCTTAGTCTTCTTATTGAACAAGTCAATAATTGTTGGGGAAGAAGACCAGGAGGATGTGGACGAGGTCTCACATGTTGACGAAGACAATGAATTCGGCTGCATGCTCCTTGACCGCTTGCTGCGGATTTTGACCGGGAACGGAGCCGGGAAGCAGGCAGACTTCACACAAACAGGCACCGACCGATGGACAACAACGGAAGTTGGTTCGGGTTTCAATATCAGGCAGCTAGCTGGAGGAGGACGGTACGGGGAAAGAGGGAAAGAATCATCCACAAATTGAGACACCCATTCAAGCTCCTCTGCGATATCTTCAACCTGAAGTAGTAATTATTGTTTCATTTTTCTTCTCACTAAATTCAATTAGCTACTGAACAAGAATTTTCATAAACATATTCACATGTTCTAGTTACATAAATTATTTGACGTACAATTCACGTGGCGAGTTTTGTTTCAACTTTATTTGCTTCCTTCCATGATATTATCATCATTTATTAAATAAATTTTAGTAAGAATAGTCCTCTGAATTTTGAGAAATAATTGGAGGGAAACAATTCTTCAAATATCTAATAATTCAAACTTCAAACTTCAAACAGGATTTGTTTGAATATCCAATAATTTTGCCTTAACGTTCTAGTCTTACATTTTCTTTTTATCGAAAAATAAATAAACTTACAATTTGAATTATATTGTAATCATTTTTATTCAACTCAATTTTTCAATAACTATGCAGATTCAATTATTATTAAAATGAGTATAAGATATTCAAATTGAAAAAAGGGTAAATGCATGGAGGTAAATTAATTACCGGAACGGCTAATTCGCTGCCCAAAAGAGAGTCGGAATCCTCTCCGTTACCGGAAACACTGTCTTCATTAGAGTTACTGTCGTCGTCCACGCCGTCCAGGGAAGAGACCGCGAGAGAGTCCTTTTCTTCTGCTTCAAGTTGTTCATTGGAAAAGTCGAGGAGGTCGTCGATGGAGAAATCTTCGCTGGTAATCACACCCGCTCCTCCAAGCCAGTCATCGGCTGGCATGTCGTGATTTCCACAGGCGTTAGCGCCGATGGTTTCCAATTCCAGGCAGAGGCTGGGTTTCAGCGCCTTTCCTGCGTCCATTAATGATTCTACAATAACAGAGATGGAATTACAGCCAAGGAAACAGAAATTGATAAATCAATTGATCAGTTCAAAGGAATCCTTCAATTACCTGGCTGACAAGGAAGGATGGACAGAAAAGGTTGACGAAAAGCGGATAGCTATGGAGGGACTTCGTTTGTTACAGAGAGAAAAACATAATAAAGCACTGAAATAGAATTTAAATGTCTGAAAATTTCTTTTTCTCTCTCTTTTTTTTTTTTCAAACTAGTAGGACTATTCATGGGCGGGCCGGGCCGATCTTGGAGGCATGATCGAGACCGATGTCGAATTTTTGGTCTTAACATTTGGAGGACCGAGACCGACTTTCGCCAAAAAAACTCGTCTGAGTCGGTCTTGCTTGATTCCGGCCGGTCTCAGTCTTGGACCAAAATTTTTGGTAAAAATAAATCACTTGGATTGGCAAAAAAAAATCACCGAAGTTTTGGTGTTGAACTCGCTCACTCCTCGTTTTCCGTCGCATTTTCCTTATGAAATCGATCCAAGGTTTGTTGAATACTTCAAGGTTATGAATTACTAGTGTTTCAAGGGTTACATCATGAATTTCTACGGTTTTCTTCAAGGTCGGACCGGTCCGGTCCTACTAAGGCTTTTGGGAGTAGAGGTGAAAGTAGAAATTCACTAGATAGCATCATGAGTAGAGGTGACAATTTTTATCCCGAACCAAAAATGATATGGCTGCGATCCGGGTTCGTGTCAGAAAAATAGGGTGACGGTCTTAAGATTTTAGAACCGTATGAGGACTAAAAGATGCGCTTAATGCTACAATTAGAGAAAATTTCATGTTGTATTCATTAAGTTTGATTATACAATAGGGGTAGTGGTCTATTTATAGGTGAAGTTAGAGATTTGTATGCAAAAGTCCTAAACATGTGGACTTGAATGTAATTGTCCTAAACATTTGGACTAAAACAAACACTTATCTAAACCTTAATCCCGAACATTCCTCTTTGTAGATCCACTTCTTAATGTAAATCAACACCCTAAACCAACAAAAAACATAAAATGAAGTTCATCAACTTCTTATCATCATCAACTCCTAACATTCATCCATGTGGACTTGCTTCTTTTTGATTCTCATCCTCAACACCATGATCTTGCTGCCATCCTCAACATGTACACTTGTTTTAGGAGCTGATTTTCAAGGCACATGTCTACCCAAATAGGAGCATAGGTCTGCTCGGCTTGCTGGTTGTTGCGGCTGATTTCAATGAGCACAGGTCTGCTCTAGGTACTGGTTGGTTGAGATGAGTGTTGTGTCTGATTTGTTTCACCTTAGCCAAGCATAGAACATATTGATTAATTTATGAATTTGATGAAGCAACCTCGTGATGCAGTAAACGTGCTTGAAAAACATGCATCAAAACAGAAAAAAGAAATTGAAAACGTGTTTGTAAACACACGTCGCTAAGCATAGAATCATCGAGGATGCAAACCGGCAAAACGAAGAAGGAGAAGGAGAGTGCAACACTGTAGCTTACACATGAAGATCAACAAGAAGAAAAGAGGAGAAGAGAAGCCATAACATGAACATAATTAGCCTCAAACAACACAAATCAGTATACCAGCTCAAACAAGAGAAATCATCAACTGAAACAAGATAAATCAGCACTCATCAGGGAACTAATCAGCATCGAACAAGGGAAATAAAAACCATAAACTTGATAAACAGCTCAACAACAAGAATTAGCATCATATGCAACACTAATCAGTCGAAATTAAGCACTAGAAAACGCATTAAGCAGCTAACAGACCAGCAACATCACAACAAACTAGCAGCATCGCATCACATAAAATAGAGGCGGAGATGCAGAGAACTAACATTAGAGTTTTAATCGCACGATCACAGGTCTGATCATGTGGACTCTTTCCTCACTCGACCGACCTTACCCACAATCAACCAACCAAACGAAACCTGCCTAGAATTAAATTATTTGAACCAATCACCCTTCCTGCTTGAAACCTTTTAAATCAGCCTATCCTTAATAAAAACTAATAAAAAACAAGTTGCGCCCCTAACCGTGAGCCATCCCTCCAGATAACAGGCATTAGCCTTATTCTGACCATGATGTCCCTAAAAAAAAGGCTCTAGGAGTAGGAGGACCAGGATGGCCGGGACATAAGAAACAAAAAAATTGATATGACTCAATAAGAGAAAGATTTGGAAAGTAGTCATGTGAAAGTGGGGAGGCTGAGAGAGAGGCCTTGGAAGAAAGGAAGCAGAGCAAAGTCGATAAGGGTTAAAAAAACAAAAAGAAGGATGATAAGGAGAATGACGAAGGAGATCTACAAGTTGCTGAAACGGGTTGTGGTGTCTTTCCCGAAACAGCCATACAGGGTCCATGAATACAATATGTTGGAACTGTCAGAGTTTAGGGTCTTCCCTAACAATTCTACATATGAAAGACCTCAACATGGTGCATCAGCCGAAGATCATATATCTGATGGAAACAAAGAATGGAGATGCATTTTGCGAAAGGGTTCGAGAGCAAGAGGGATGGATTGTGCATAATATGTAAATCCGCGAGGTATATCGGGAGGAATGGCATGATGGTGGAGGAGTGATGTTCAAGTGTCTATTAAGTCACACTCCCAATGAAATGAGACAGATTGATGAGTTCAATGAGATTATTTACAATATCAACATGGAAGACCTACGTGAAAAAGGAGCTAGATACACTTAGTCAAATAATAGGCGAGGGGAGGAAAGGGTGTCAGAAAGAATTGACCGAGTTCTCATCAATGCGGCGTGGGCAGTTAGATATCCAGACATCTAGTGTACCAATGACATTGCAATTGGATCAGATCACGCGCCACTCATACTCAACAGTGAGCAAGGCCTGCAAAGGAAAGAACACTACTTCTGGTTTGATGAGTTGTGGCTAGAAAACGATGAGTACTAAGATGTAATTAAGGAATCCTGGACCGAATGGGATGGTGCAGATTAACGTGTGCAGTTCGATGTGAAATTGTAGAGATGCCCAAGGAGATTAACCCAATGGACAAAAGAAAAAATCTGGAATAATCAGGTTGAATTGAGGAAAGCAACTGATCGACTTCGTCGTTTTATGAGTGGGAAGTTGAGTATGAATACCCAGGTTAAAGAGGCAGCCCTCAAAAGTCGTATTATTAAGGATCTCCATCATCGAGAATAGGTTTATTGGAGGCAGCGATTCAGGGTTAAGTGGCTTATAAAACGGGACCGAAATTCAGGGTTACAGTCAATGCTAGAAGAAGAATAAACCATACAACCAGAGTGCAAAATGATCGGGGAGAGTGGATCAGTTCGTCCAGGGGAATGGATAACGAGACATGTGGGCATTTTCAAACGGTTTTCAGGTCAGAAGGGGAGGACTTGAATGAAGGGGACGTTCTAGGGGTCATTCCGACTCAGATCACGAAGGAGATGAACATTGATTTGGAAAGGGATTTGTCTGATTGAGAAATCAGGACTGCGGTTTTTCAGTTGGGAGGGGAAAAATCTCCTGGTCGAGATGGTTTTCCGGGTCTATTCTACCAAAGGAATTGTCACACTGTTGGTCCAGATGTAATCACGACAGTCAAGTCCTTTCTCAGGTCAGGTGTTTTTACCTCCATTTTACATTACACAGATATTACCCTTATCGTTAAAATTCCAAGCCCAGCAAGAGCGAGTGATTTTAGACCCATAAGCCTTTGCAATTTCAGATATAAAATTTTATCCAAGGTCTTGGTGAATAGGATAAAACCGTATTTATCGGATCTTGTCACCATCTATTAGAGCACTTTTGTGATCAATTTGAGTGGGGCATTTTTGGTCCATGGTAGAGACATCCTGTTTTCGAAAGGTATGTGAGAAATTGTAGATGGTATGGATGTGAAAGTATTTGAGGATGCATGGGTGGTGATGAAACCATGATTCAAAGTAGCATGGCCAAGTGATGGTGGACAACAGCCGAACACGAAAGTGAATGACTTATTTGGACAACAACTTCGGATAAGGATGCCATCCGGGGTAGTTTTAATGACACAGATGCACGCTGCATTCTTAACATACCACTGAGATCTGAATCATGCCCTGACCGAATAATATGAGCATATACAAATGATGGACGGGTGTGGGTGAAGTCAGCCTATCAATGGTTGAAAGAGAAGGGCAGAGCTACGGTGCAAGAGTTGGGCCCTGATGATGATGTCTAGAGAATGATATGGAAGGTAAACACTTTGCCTATGTCAAGAATTTTATGTGGCATTTATCAAATGCTATTGTTGTTAGACGGAATCTCAGGCGAATGGGGATGATATTGGATGAGGGTTGTCCTATATGTGGGCTTGAGGAAACAAGAGAACATATGATCAGTGGGTGCGTATGGACTGATGCGGTATGGTTCAGTGTGCTGAGTATTCGACAGACTTAAAGTCAGACTTCAACCTTTAATGAGTGGATAAAGGAATGGATCACAGAAGGGGGAGTCACGGGCAGAACAAGAGCAAAGCGACAAAGTCTATGTATGTGGACTTGTTGGCACATTTGGGAAGTCCGATGCGAAGCAACATTTGAGGGTAAGAGACCGAACCCAATTGAGACGGTTCTTGCTATCAAAGGAGTATACTCAAAGTTGTCAAGGGTCGAGAAACAATGAAACACCGAAACCAAGGAGATCCGATCAGATAGATGGACCAAACCGAGAGAGGGTGCAATCCGAATCAATTCTGACACGTCATTGCACAACCAAATGAATCGTGGAGGCATTGGCGTGGTGGTAAGAGCTGAAAATGGCATGCTAGTGGTTGGGTTGAACCGAAGAGCTTGAAGTGATAAAGTGGAAATTTTAGAAGCTCAAGCGATAATGGAAGGCATAAGGTTGGTAGTTGATAGAGGTTGGCTAACGATAGAGATAGAGACGAATTCCTTGAGGGTCGTGGACCAAATTCAAGAAAGGATGAGCTAATAGATACTGGACATCATATGCGAGAATATCGGGATAATGGTGCAACAAATTCCAAATATCAGTTGGAAGCCAATCCCGCTTTCAGCAAATGAGCGCAATTTGGATAGGCAGGCAAGCCAAATTAGGTGTGCATCTAGATAATTAGGTCCTAGTACCCCCACCCCAAATTAGTAGCTTATTATTGATTGTAATAATGACCCTCCGTGATCGCTTTGATTCCGTTTTTCTGTTTGAATAAGAAATATAGAAGTTGTTGACAAAAAACAAAATTGGAGCTGCAAAGAATCTTCGTAAATGATGGTTGAATTTAAGTATCGATGATGTGGATTGGAGCTGCAGAATTGAAGTATCAGTGCTGTGAATTGGAAAATCAGCTGGTGCGATCTGGAGTAAAGAATCAGTGTTGTGAATCTGCAATAGAGATTCAATTGAGAATTAATTTGGTTGAAGCAGGAGATGACACTGAATGCTGCTGGAGCTGTGGAACAGCACATGATGACCAAGTAGGGGCTGGAGTCACTGAATGTTGAAGCTTGAGCTAGAGATCGAAGCACGAGTTGGAGATTTAATGATCGAGAATCAGATGCTGGATGATTTCGATGAAAAAAAGACTGAAGAACAGAACTCAACAAACTGATGAAGAACTGTATCGAAGAACAGATTCAGTCCTACGAAAGCTGTATCTCAACAGACCAGCACTAATCAGTCCTAGGAAAGTTAGAGCTCTGAAACCATCTTTGGATTTTAGAACCGTATGAGAAATAAAGGATGAGATTAATGCTACAATTAGAGAGAATGTCAAGTTGTATTCATTAAGCTTGATTATACAATATGGGTAGTGATATATTTATAGGTGAAGTTAGGGATTTATATGCAAAAGTCCTAACCATTTGGACTAAATCAAACACTTATCTAAACCTTAATCCCTAACATTCCTCTTTGTAGACCTACTTCTTAATGTACTCAACAGCCTAAACCAACAAAAAAAAAAACAGAAAATTAAGTTCATCAACATCTCATCATCATCATCAACTCCTAACATTCATCCATCTGGACTTGCTTCTTTTTGATTGCCATCCTCAAAACCATGATCTTCCTTCCATCCTCAACATGTGTCTTGCTTTAGGACCTGATATTTAAGGCACGGGTCTGCCCAAATAGGATCATAGGTCTGCCGAAATAGGAGTATAGGTTTGCTCGGTTTACTGGTTTCTGTGGCTGATTTCAATGAGCACAGGTCTGCTCTAGGTACTGACTGGTTTATATGAGTGTTATGGCTGATTTGTTTCAGCTTGGCCAATCATAGAACATATAAAAGAATTGCTGAATTTGATGAAGCAACCTCGTGATGCAATAAACATGTTTGAAAAAAACACATCAAACCACAAAAAAGAAGTTGAACACGTGTTTGTAAACACACGTAGCCAAACATGGACTCATCGAGGATGCAAACCGACAAATCGAAGAAGGAGAAGGAGAGTGCAGCGCTGCAGCTTACAGATGAAGATCAAGAAGTAGAAAATAGGAGAAGAGAAGCCATAAGATGACAAAATCAACCTCAAACATCTCAAATCAGTATACTAGCTCAAACAAGAGAAATCAGCAGCTCAAACAAGATAAATCATCACTGAGGAGGGATCTAATCAGCATCAAACAAGGAAAATAAACACCAGCAACTTGATAAGCATTTCAGCAACAAGAATTAGGATCATATGCTGAACTAATCAGTCGAAATTAAGCAGTAGAAACCACATAAAGCAGTTAACGGACCACCAACATCATATCACAAAAAACAGAGGTTGAGATGCACGTACAACAGAGTTTCAATGGCATGATCATAGATCTGATAATGTGGACCATACAACATACTGTAATCCAAAATCCAATACCCAAACTCCTAAGCCTTAGTCGAACCCCCTTACCTTACACCATGACATTCCCTCTCCTCATTGGACCGACCTTACCCACAATCAATCAAGCAACTGAAACCTCCCTAGAATTAAGCCATTTGAAACTATCACCCTTCTTGCTAGAAACCTTTCAAATCAGCCTATCTCTATTGAACAACTAAAAAGAATTGTACCCGTAGCCATGAGCCAACCGTCCTGATAATAGGCCTTAAGCTTTATTCTGACCAGGATGTCTCTAAAAAATAGTCTCAAGGAGGAGGAGGAGGATGACTGAAACATAAGAAAGAAAAAAAGATTGATATGACTCAAGAAGATAAAGATTTGGAAAGTAGTCATGTGAAAGTAGGGAGGCCGAGAGGGAGGCCACAAAAGAAGGGAAGCAGAACAAAGTCGATAAGGGTTAAAAGAAAAAATGAGGATAAGGAGAATGAGGAATGAGATCTACAAGTTGGTGAAATAGATTGTGGTGGTTGTCCCAAAACAACCACACGGGGGCCATGAATACAATCTACCAGAATTGGCAAGGTTTGGGGTGTTCCCTAAAAATTCGACATATGAAAGACCTAATCAAGGTGCATCGGCCAAAGATAATATGTCTGATGGAAGCAAAGACCGGGGATCCATTCTGCGAAAGGGTTCGAGAACAACTGGGGATGGATTGCACATACTATATAAATTCGCGAGTATGTCCGGGAGGAATGGCATTATAGTGGAGGAGTGATATTCAAGTGTCTATTAAGTAAGCCTCCCAAAACATCATTGATAGTGAGGTGCAGTTCAATAACCAGCCGAACTTTTGTCTCATTACTTGGGTATATGAGGACGTGGATCCTCATAGGAGAACACATAACTGGGATGAATTGCGCGACATTGGGAGAGGGCATTGTTTGGCTTGGCTATGCAGGGGTGATTTTAATGCGATCTGTCATCATAATGAAAAAGAAGTCGAAGACGTAAATTTCAAAGACAGATTGATGAGTTTAATGAGATGATTTACAATATCAACATGGAAGACCAGGATGCAAAAGGATCTAGATACACCTAGTCAAATAATAGGCGAGGGGAGGAAAGAGTGTCGGAAAGAATTGATCGGGTTCTCATTAATGCGGCGTGGTCTGTTAGATATCCAGACATCTAGTGCACAAATGACATTGCAATTGGATCAGATCATATGCCACCCATACTCACCCGTGAGCAATTCATGCAAAGGAAAGAACACTACTTCCGATTTGAGGAGATGTGGCTAGAAAATGCTCAGTGTGCAAAGATGTAATAAAAGAAGCATGGACTGAATGGGATGGTGCGGATAGACGTGTAGAGATTGATGTTAAATTGGAGATATGATAGAGGAGATTAACTCGATGGAGAAAAGAAAAATAAGGACTGCGGTTTTTCAGTTGGGAGGGGCAAGAGCTCCTGGTCCAGATGATTTTACAGGTCTATTCTACCAAAGGAATTAGCACACTGTTGGTCCAGATGTAATTATTGCTGTCAAGTCCTTTATTAGGTTAGGTGTCTTTCCCTCCATTTTACATTACACATATATTACCCTTATCCATAAAATTCCAAGCCCAACAAGAGCGAGTGATTTTAGACCCATAAGCCTTTGCAATTTCATATATATAATTGTATCCAAGGTCTTGGTGAATAGGCTAAAACCCTATTTATCGGATTTTGTCACCACCTATTAGAGCACTTTCGTGGCACGTCGTGCAATACATGACAATATTCTGATTGCTCACGAGGTGTTCCATAATTTGAAGAATCGAAGGGGCAGCGGTATTATTGAATGTGCTTTCAGAAGGGTCGAGGTTCCTGGGGGTGAAGGAGTCTGGTCCATGGTAGAGACATCCTGGTTTCGGAAGGTATGTGGTAAATTGGAGATGGTATGAATGTGAAAGTATTTGAGAATCCGTGGGTGGTGAGAAAATGAGGATTTAAAGTAGTATGGCCAAGTGATGGTGGACAGTCGTCGGACACGAGTGAATGACTTGTTTGGGCGGAATAGTTCTTTGGATGAGGATGTCATTCAGGGCAGTTTTAATGACACGAATGCATGCTGCATTCTTAACATACCACTGAGATCTGAACCATTCCCTAACCGAATAATATGGCCCTATACAAATGATGGACGAGTGTCGGTGAAGTCAGCCTATCAATGGGTGAAAGAGAAGGGCAGAGCTAAGGTGCAAGAGTTGGGCCCAGATGATGATGTCTTGAGAATGATATGGAAGGTAAACACTTTTCCTAATCTCAAGAATTTTATGTGGCGTTTACTTTCAAATGCTATTGCGGTTAAACAGAATCTCATGCGAACGGGGATTCTGTATGTGGACTTCTTGCCACATTTGGAAATTCCGATGCAAAACAGCATTTGAGGGTAAGAGACTGAACCCAATTGAGACGGTTCTTGCTATCAAAGGAGCACACTCAAATTTTTCAAGGACTGAGAATCAATGCAACACCGAAACGAGGGAGATTCAATCAGATAGATGGACCAACCCGATAGAGGGTGCAATCCTAATCAATTGTGACGCGTCACGGTGCAACCAAACGAATCGTGGAGGCAATGTCGTGGTTGAAAGGGGCAAAAAATGTCCTGCTAGTGGGTGGACTGAACTGAAGATCTTGGAGTGATAAAGTATAAATTTTAGAAGCTCAAACGGTAATGGAAGGCATAAGGTTGGCTGGTGATAGAGGTTGGCAATAGATGAGGTAGAGACGGATATCTTGAGGGTCGTGGAGTAAATTCAAGAAAATATGATGCACTGGAGACTGAACATCATATGCGAGAATATCAGGATAATGGCGCGACAAATACCAGATGTCAGTTAGAAGGCAATCCCGTGTTCAACAAATGAGAGCGCAAATTGGATAGCCAGGCAAGCCAGATTGGGTGTGCGTCTAGATAATTGGGTCATAGTACCCCCACCACAACTTAGTAATTTATTATTGATTGATTATAATAATGACCCTTCGTGATCGCTTTGATTGCGGTTTTCTCTTTGAATGAGAAGTATAGAAGTTGTTGACAAATGTTAACCCTCCATCCTCATTCGGTCCTAGTACCCCCACCAGCAACTGTTGAATAAGAAGTATAGAAGCAGGAACTTCAACATTCAGATGCTCGATGACTTCGATGGATAAACAACTGAAGAACAGAACTCAACAAGCTGAGGAAGAACTGGATCGAAGAAGGGGTTCAGTCCTAGGAAAGTGGGAGCTCTAATGCCACCTTAAGATTTTAAAACCGTATGAGAAATAAAGGATAAGATTAATGCTACAAAAGAGAGAATTTAAAGTTGTATTCATTAAGCTTGATTATATAATATGGGAATTGGTTTATTTGTAGGTGAAGTTAGGGATTTATATGCAAAAGTCCTAAACATGTGGACTTGAATGTAATTGTCCTAAACATTTAGAATAAGTTAAGGGCTAACTACCTCAACAGTTACTTATCTTTGACCTGTGTGATTAAAAGGTTACTCATCATTTTTTGCGTGACTGAACTGTTACTTAAGTTTGAGAATGTGACTGAACGGCTATTCCGTTAAGTTTCCGTCACATATTTGCATCTGACTGTCACGTGACATAACTTAAAGACGATTCTACCCCCTTTTATGTTTATGGATCGGTTAGGTAACAAAATGACCAAAGTAAAGTAACCGTTTGATAACATTTAAGAGAAGATAAAACATCATTTAACAACTTCTCCACAAACATAAGTCATCACCTTTGCAAACGACACAATGTTATTCATACTTTAGTTACACACAAAGGTTACTGACAAATGACATACTAAGTAGCTACATACTCAACCTAATTCTTCGGAATTGAACTTATAATAAAAACAACAATATCAATTACCAATGCTACAACTAACTTCCGAAAAGCAACATCCAATGGTGCTGGTGGTTGTCCCAAG
Organism: Chamaenerion angustifolium; assembly: GCA_946814005.1. Taxonomy (NCBI): domain Eukaryota; kingdom Viridiplantae; phylum Streptophyta; class Magnoliopsida; order Myrtales; family Onagraceae; genus Chamaenerion; species Chamaenerion angustifolium. The sequence continues at coordinate 24,481,155 of OX328272.1, forward strand.
CATTCTTTTAATGACAACACAAGAAGCACCCTGTTGTTTGTTTACTTGTATACCTTTTTCTTTTGATCAGGTGACCCTGAAGGTACATTGTCTCATCAGATATGACTTCTTCACATTTCTTCATAAACTATATCTGCCAGATGAGTATTGAAATTACATATTAATAAACCATATAGGATTCAGAAACCCTACACATGCCAGCTGATCTTAAGGTGAATACATCAATCAAATTTAAGAACAATACTAACAAGTTAGGGACTTTTGTTTAAGATAAGATTATCTTCAATTCCTCATAATTTCTCCTTGGATCAGATCAATCTTACAAAGGTCAACCTATTCACAATGTGCAGTATAAAAATGACCATGATTTGGAGGTTCAATCATGTTAACGAAATTATCAACTTCATTAACAAGCAAAAATGCCTTAAAGCTCATTAACTCTACTGCTTTGCTCAACAATGATTAAAGAATTGACATAAATTCTTGATTTTCGAAAATTAGACTTAAAATACCAAATTAGACCAAGGGGTTTGCAGCCAAATTAGACCTCTGGAATCGGAATCGCAATTCAGAATAGGAATCGGTTTCTGAGCTATCCAAGAACCTTCGGTAAGAGATTCCTTCCAATTTCAAGATCGCAATTCAAGATTGCTTCCATTTTCTGGAAATCTTTCAGGAAAAGAACTCAAAGAACCTGCAATCAACATCACCGTCGGGAAAAAAAGTTTAATCGCCAGTCACAAAGTGGGTATCGGTGTGGTAACTCGCAGTCGTCCTTCTTCCTAGGGCGTCTGTCTCTTCCAACGACAACGACATTCTGACCACGTTGGCCTCTGACTTCAATCGACCTCTAAGTTCCCAACTCCACGAGCGACGATGAAAAAGAAGATAGCCGATAGGGTTTTATAGACAAGAAGGGTATATTAGGAAGTTTAAGTTTGAAGAAGGTCACGTGCATAGTACATGCGCAAGATTAACGACGATAATTAACAGATGTAACCGTTCAGTCACATCTGCCAACATAAGTAACGATTGAGCTCAAGTTTGAACCGTTCAGTCACATGTGTTAACATAAGTAACGATTTAGGTAATTAACCCATAAATCAAACACTTATCTAAACCTCAATCCCTAACATTCCCCTTTGTAGATCCACTTCTTAATGTAAATCAACACCCTAAACCATTAAAAACAAATCAACATCTTATCATCATCATCAACTCCTAACATTCATCCATCTGGACTTGCTTCTTTTTGATTGTCATCCTCAACACCACAATCTTGCTTCCATCCTTAACTTGCAGACTTGATTTAGGAGTTGATTTTAGAGGCACAGGTCTACTCGGTTGCTGGTTGTTATGTCTGATTTCAATGAGCACATGTCTGCTCTAGGTACTGGCTTGTTGAGATGAGTGTTATAGATGATTTGTTTCATCTTATCCAAGCATAGAACATATAGAAAAAATGCTGAATTTGATTAAGCAACCTCGTAATGTAGTAAATGTGATTGGAAAACACGCAGCAAAACACAAAAAAGAAGCTGAAAATGTGTTTGTAAACCACGTAGCTAAACATGGAATCATCAAGGATGCAAACCGGCAAATCAAACGAGGAGAAGGAGAGTGCAGCGCTTCATCTTACACATGAAAATCAACAAAAAGAAAATAGGAGAAGAAAATAGACGCCATAACATGAAGATAATCAACCTCAAACAACTCAAATTGGTATACCATCTCAAATAAGAGAAATCAACACCTCAAACATGATAAATCGACACTGAGCAGGGAACTATTTAGCATCGAACAAGGGAAATAAAGACCAGCAACTCGATAAGTAGATCATCAACAAGAATCAACATCATATGCAGCACTAATAAGTCGAAATTAAGCAGTAGTAACCGCATCAAGCAGCTAACAGACCCGTAGCATCTCAACAGACCAGCACTAATCAGTCCTAGGAAAGTTAGAGCTCTGATACCATCTTAGGATTTTAGAAATGTATGAGGAATAAATGATGAGATTAATGCTACAATTAGAGAGAGTTTCACGTTGTATTCATTAAGCGTGATTATAAAATAAGGGTAGTGGTATATTTATAGGTGAAGTTAGGGATTTGTAAACAAAAGGCCTAAACATGTGGACTTGAATGTAATTATCCTTAACATTTGGAATAAATCAAACACTTATGTAAACCTCAATCCCTAATATTCTCACACTTCCTTTCCAATCAAAACCTTATCTTTTTTTTTTCACAAGAATGGTCGGAAAGAAGAATCAAGTTTATGGAAAGGTTTCTTGATTGAAACCTTCGCCTACCCATTCTTCTTCTAGGCAAAGGGTGGTTTCTACGAGGGCTTCCAATGCTCCTCTAATCATAAGGGACTGTCTTCGGGGTTCCAACACCCCGAAATCGGGCCAGAGGGCCCCTGTGCAAAAATCTACTCCCAGGAGCAACACTACCACGACCATTGTGGTGGATACCATCGAGTCCAATGTTGGGACATTCTCTCCCACATATAATCATTATTCTAATATGCAAATTCCGTTACACTCTTTAATCCATCGTCGTGATATTCAAGTCATCTGCGTTAGTGATCATCAACTGCTTCATTCACTCATTCGCTTCAGTCTTGTATTCTTCGAGTCAGTGTTCATCTGATTGTAATTTGTTAAATGAACTATGGATGAACTAATCCCTGCATTCTTCAACAAGAGGATTTGCCAACTCACTTGAGAAGACAACTTTCAGTCCTGGAAACAACAGGTACTGTTAGCTGTTAGAGGACTCAACTTTGAAGGTTACATGTTCGGCACACTGATTGCTCCTCGACTGATAAATGATGATGAAGGCAACAAGATTCCTAATCTTGAATTTGCAAAGTTCTCGCAACAAGACATTTCACTTGTTTCATGGTTGTTATCCACATTTTCTTCACCAATCAACAAAGGATTGGTTGGATGTATGACAACAACCTCGATATAGAACAAAGTGCATCAAAACTTCTCTTTATCCTCTACAACTTTCATTATTAGTCTGTATGACCGGTTAAATGTTTGGAAACTTCTCAATCAGTCTATGAGTGTTTATCTTACAGAAATCCAGTTGACTTGTCATAGTCTAGGAAGCCGTGGGCATCGAATTGAAGAAATGCAACAAATATTAATCATCTTGAATGGAGTAAAAGGCCAATATGACAGTGTTGTTGTAGTGATCCATGTCAGTCAAAATATGTATGACCTCGCATCCATAGTATTTGTGCTTCTTGATGTAGAAGCTATACAAAGAGATTCATTATTCGATACTTCCTTAACTATAGCAAATGTGATGATCAAGAATGTTATTGAGAAGACTGCTAATCCTTCAATTGATTATGGACAATCTAACACACTTAATTCTGGTGAGGAACAACCACTTGCAGTTCCAAACACTTAGTAATATCAAGCGAACAACTCTGCCTATGCTTGAGGAAGAGGAAGAGGCTGTGGCTTTGGGAATAACACACTACAGTGCCAACTCTGTGGAAAGTTTGGACACGTAGTCCATCGATTCTATCATAGATTCAACGTGCATTTTAAAGGAGTAACAACTCAGTCTAATGACAATATGAGTGTTAATTTGTTCACTGTTCAATGGAATTTTGAATATGAAGCCTATACTTCGGTTCTGGATGTTTAAAATGTCAAAACTACAAGAACAACCCTGCTTCTGGTCATGTGTATTCATTGGTCTATTCTCAACCTGTTTATAATCCCTATACACCTTCTACAAACACACCATTTCAATATCTCTCATTCATGCCTCATGTTTTTACTATGTCATCTGTTCCTGCATCCATGTCTCATATCCCTCATTTTCCCTCTACCTTGCCATCTGCTCCACCTATCGTCCTTCCACATATATTGCTTTGGATAACTCTGATTAAGTCAATTTCACCACCACTGCTTCATTTGTTGGTTAAAATATAGTCAACAAGGCTTGTTATCCAGACTCGTGGGTAACACATCATTTTTCTCATGGTGTGCCTTCTGTTAATGGTAGTTATATAGACATTAGTAGTATAGGAACTTCAATCATGAATATATACTCCAAACCACTTGTCTTACATAATATTTTATGCATTCCTCAAATCGTTAAAATCTTGATTTCTGTTCCTCAAATCAAGTTTATTTTGAGTTCTATTCCACACATTGTTTGGTTCACGATTCACATAATCATCGTGTGCTACTTCGAGGATCAGAATGTGGAGGATTATATAAGCTTGATTTTAGTAATTTTTCTAATAAAAGTGTTGATAAATCTGTTGATACGTATGTGAATAATAATTGTTATTATGTGCATCTTGATCTATCTGAAACTCAAACTTAGCAAGTGTCATGTAATGTGAGTCAAATACAACTTTCTCCTGTTATCTTTTATCAACGTCTTGGTCATCCATCACAACAACGATCTGCTCTATGGGGGTATGCACCTGTGTCTTCTAATGGTAATCTCTATTATCTTAGCATTGTCAATGTTTCACCAGGTATACATGGATCTATTTGCTTATGAAAAAGACTGTTGTCGCAATCATTTTTCCTCAGTTTCACAAAGTTGTTGAAAATCAAATGGAATTTAATATAAAATTTGTCCAAACTAATGGTGGTGGTGAGTTTAAAAGTCTTGGCATCCTATCGGATTCAATATGGCATTAATCACAGATTCACATGCTTATATACAACTGAGTAAAATGGTATTGTCGAGAGGAAACATCAACATATTGTGGAAATGGGCTTGACATTGATGAAACAAGCATTTGCCAATGCAGTATTGGAGTGATTCATTCTTTACTGCTGTGTTTTTAAATAAACTGCCATCTAGAGTTTTGCAGAACATTTCTCCACATGAAAAGTTATTTTCTAAATCTCCTGATTATGAGTTTTTGAGAGTGTTTGGGTGTCTTTGTTTTACCTTGATTAGACCTTTTAATAAGCACAAACTGGATTTCAGGTGTACACCTTGTGCATTCATTGCATATTGTTCAAATCAGCATGGCTACAGGTGTCGTGATGCATCTGGACGAGTCTATGTTTCACGACATGTCAGGTTCAACGAAGCAGTGTTCCCTTTTGCTGAAAGTTCAAGAGCTTTTATGGAGGATGGTGCTGTAAAAAACACAAATAAATCTCTTCCAGTCTTTCTTCCATTTAATTCTTCTCTTTGTAGTCATGTTGATGTCAATGTTTGCCTAATCATAGTAGTCATGTTAATTAGTAGATTCTGTAGAGATTTTGTCTAATACATCGGGTATTCATCCATTTGTGTCTGATCATCAGGAAACAGGTTCTCAGTTGTCACTGAGAATGCTAAGGCTACTTTACCTACTATTACTAATCTTGTAAATGTTTAGCTATTGACACAACTTCCTCCCCTGTTGAACCTGCTGGATTACCCTCTATTGAAAGTCCTTCCATACTCAGGTATGTTTTTAAAGACTCAATTATAGTACCTGCATCTGGTTTATACTTAGAAAGTCCTTCTACTCCTGAGTCTCTTCCTTCATCTACTATGACTAATCGTCATCCTATGTAGACCAGCTCCAAGACTAAAAGTCTTGCTGCGCTTGCCACTTCAGTGGTTGTTTCCACTGAATTATATCAGACTGAACCTTCTGATATTCATACTGCAATGCAGTTTCCTTTGTGGTCTTCTGTTGTTTGGGATGAGTTGAATGCTCTGGCAACTAATAACACTTGAAGTTTAATTTCTTTGCCTAGTGGTAGGATACCTATAGGATGTAAATGGTTGATTAAGATCAAACACAACTTTGATGGGTCAATTGCTTGATATAAGGTTCTTTTAGTGGCTAAGGGTTTCTCCCAAAAGCCTGGGTTTAACTTTCAAGATACGTTTAGCCCTGTAGTCAAAGCACCAACTGTTAGAATCATTATTACATGGAACCTTAGACAAGTTGATGTGAACAATGCGTTTTTGCATGGAGAGTTAGCTGAAGATGTATTCATGATTCAGACTCCTGGGTTTGAAAGGTGTGACGAGGCTAACACTATCCTGGTGTGCAAGCTTAACATGGTCTTGTATGGTCGCAAACAAACACCTTGAGCTTAGTTTGAAACGCTTAAATGGTTTCTTCTTAACGCACTCTGTTTTTTTGTGTCCTTAGAGGATATCTGCTTATTTGTTAAGAAATCCAACTCAGGTACTTTATTTATTTTGGTTTATGTTAATGATATTGTTATAACAGGGAGTGATAATTCGGTAATTGAGATTGTTATCGACAAAATTAATAATGAGTTCAAATTGAAGGATATTGGTTCGCTTAACTACTTTCTTGGCATGGATGTGCAGGTTATTGATGATTGTTTGATTCTCAGAGAGCGCAAATACATCACTAATCTGCTTCTCAAAGTTGGATTAACCAATACTTCATCTCTTCATACACCAATGTTTGGTAATTTTCTAGCCAAGGTAGTAGAATGGCAAGGTGAGTCTCCTCCTGCTGATGAGCATTTATATAGAAGTGTTGTATGTGCTCTGCAACATGAATGTGTTACTAGACCAGATATACACTTTGCCATAAATTAGTTCAGTCAATATATGCATCATTCTTCATTGTGTAACTGGAAGGTTGTTAAATGTGTGTTGAGATATCTTAAAGGAACTATTACAGATTGAGTCATTTCACTCTTGATTAGCATGGCTATGCATCAATGTGAAGTTCCTTTTGTATCATGTGACCAAATTATGTTAATCTTTTTCTATATTCAATTGCACAAGCATATGTTATCTCTAGCTGGAATAGGGTGAAGCTTGAGTCAAAAAAATAACAGTTTTCAAACACAACGTTTAAGATGCTTTGAGAAGTTATTTGAGGACGAAAAGATGGAGAATAAAATCTCTCAACTTCACTAGTAAGATAGAGGCCAACAAAACCATCTTTCTCAGTGAATCAATAAAAAAACAATCAATCAAGATCAAAGATGAAACGAAAGGAAATGCAAGAAAAAAAAGAGAAAGGAAAAGATCTGGTCAAAATAAGAACAACAATGGAAAGATTAAGGGAGTATACTCTCATGCCATTTGTTATAATTGTTCAAATTGTTCTCACAGAATTTAGTCTTCTTGATATTTGTAAGGAATTTCTGTTGATGAATGGTTTTGTTGTCTTGTTGATATGTTTAAGACTTGCCTTGATAAAAGATAGATGATCGTGCATGTCAAATAGCCATGTTAAATCTGGAGATGATGATATATGTTGTATGAGTGTTTCAAGTGCTTGAAGATAAAGAGCTTGAAGTTGAAGAGCTTGAAGATTCACATACCTTCAGGATAATCATAAAGCATGATCAAGAAATCACGCTAGTGAAAAAAAGGAGAATCAAACATCTTTAGGGAATGTTACGATATATGAGTACAACTATGTTTCAGTTGTAACTTGTATGTCAAGGTATTGTGTCGCGTGAGTGAAGGAACTCTTGAGAAGGTTATAGAAGGTCTAGGATGTTCAATATCCTGTGATTTCTAGGTCATTAGTCTTGTATAAATAGGATTGTAGCATCTTAGTTAAAGTTAAGCTGAATCATTCACTAAGTCATTACTTTTGTTCAAAGTGGTTAATTCAGTTAGCTTTCTTTCTTCTCTTTTCTGTTCAATTTTCATTCAATCAATTTAGTTTAAGGTAATATTACTCAAAATATGAGGGACGGAGAGGTTTATATTTATACGACCTAGATCGATGCTGGGTTACAGGTTCCCTTGTGTAAAGATTTGCACGAGCTTTGCTGGTACTATGGGATAACTCCTACTCAAATTGGTGCCTAATGCCCTCAGGATGTAGATAGGGTTTAAGTAGATGTGTGTACATCAAGGCTAGACATACTCACTATCTCTGTTTAGGTGCTTCTATCGTTTGGCTGCTGGGGCCAACTTCCCTCATCGCTTCCAAGCTCGGTGGCCAAAGTTCAGAGAATGGCGAGCCAAGGCATGGAACTGGAACATCCACTTTTGAATAGTTGGCGACTTCCGGGCCACCAAATCAAATTATAAGAAGTTTTAATTCTTTTACAAGGGAGGTGTTTCTTGGGATCTTCATCAACCGAGGCAAAGATAGGAACACCAATGACGATCTGTTCCAACGTCACCGGCAGTCGAGTTTCTATTCGGTCCACTCGGTAGTGGAGACTTCAGAGACCATGCTTTAATTGGTAGGCATTCAACAATCCTCATCAGATTCTATTCACTAGGTAATGTTCTAAAGTTTTTCGGTTTTGTGATTTGTGTGTTGTAGGCATCCAGGGACCTAAAGTCCTTATCATATTTTCCAAACAAGCTAATACAGGGTTGTCTACGGCCCATGGTACCTTGAATCCTCTTCCTCCTCCAGTAAGGTGCTTGAGAAAGCCTAAGCCCGAGGAGGAACATTCTGGGACTACCTCTGGTGATCACCTTCAAAGAAGGTAGGTCCCGACTTCTACTGCCCCGACTTAGCCAATGATTCAACTTAAGAATGTCTAGTATGTTCAAGATTCTGTGAGTGAAGGTAAGGGGCCTGGTCGATGACCAAGAATCTGTTGTTGGGGGCCCATCCCTCCAAAGACGTAAGCTTTCTTCTCTTCTCGATCCAATTATTTCCCCCACGGGCGACCGTGCTGACCCCAGTCCCTTAAGGGTGACTGTTCCACGAACGAATATCCCGGCCAAGTGTTCCGTAAGGACCACGACTTTGAACATATGTAATATACAACAAATAGGGACGTTTCCCATCGTTCTTCTCAATCTGCAAGAGTACCATATACTTGTTCAAGGGTAGCCAACAATTTATTAAACATAACAATTCAATGTTAGGATTACCTCTTCCTGCTCTCTACTCGCAAAGGACGAAGTGCCAGCGGTGTGCCTCATGACTTGGTGAGCTTTGTTGGCTTTGTTACGATCTCTCTTTAACTTCAAACAATAGGTTACAACCAGTTTACGTTTAAAAAATGCAGCACTCATTAACTGTACAAAAAAATACAGTTGCGATAGGGAGTAAGGCACAAACCTTAAACTCGTCAGAGCTGAACCAGTTAATAAGCCACAGCCAATCCTCTTTCACCACGTCAGGAGGAATGTTTTGTAACCTTTCTTCATTCGTAAGGTACTTGTCAAAGTACCTTCTTTTGAGATTCGCCCTGTAGTTTATGTACTTCTCTTTAAGAGTACAAATGATCAACTGCTTTAGGTTTTCATCATCCGGTATCACAAACTTCTCCTGCGATGTTGAACAATATGGACATGTTAGGCTAAGATTTACAGCATTTACAAATAGACAGGTGCAATATGTAAGTCCTAGTTCAATTTGAACGATACTATGTAGGGATTGTCAACATCTGAGACTTACCGCAGCCAGCATGAGCATCTTAGCCTCGTAGTCTATGTCAGACTTTGGAATCTCCTTCTTGTCTTTAACTATGAGAGGTGCATTCGTTCATTTGCAAACGATGCAACCACACCAACTTGCAAACCCTGAAGCATTGTTACTGTAGACTTTACCTCAAGAGTTAAACTTCAAAACCTCTTTTTCGTTGACGCCATTTCGACAGAACCTTATGCAACGAGTTCGCCCTCTACGTAGTCTGTCCACTGGTGGCCTTAACTCTTCTGCTTGCGCAGCTGACACGTAAAGCAGGTATTGATTAGATAACCAAGTTGTAGAAATGCAAGTTGTATGGGACAAAATAGAAGTTACCTATTTGTATACCTGGTGGTTCCTCCACATAGGGGTCCTTCGGCTTGATTTCCTCTTCAGTAGACACTTCCAAAGGAGGTTCGACAGGCGGATGGACTGCAGGGATGTTCTCCACGTGCGGAGGGACTGCAGGGATGTTCTCCACAGGCATAAACCCTAAAAGAAATGTCTAGTACAAGTTACCGAGCACCTAAAACAAAGCAAATACCTAACAAGACAACCTAAAAGAAATTACAAGGCGTAGTAGTGAAAAAAAAACTTACTTGTTGTAGCCCTGTTTATCTTCCCTGGATCTACGTGTCGGTAGCTATGAAGCTACGGTACTTATTTCGACCATTCTCCGAGTACCCACCATACTGAGAAGATATTGTTAAACACAGTAGCATAACGTGAAGTCAAACAAGTTTCTGGTGTAAAGTTTCCATCTTTATCTGTTCTTGCAACAATTATCCAAGTCTGGTTCTCAAACTAAGCACCTGTGCGTTGAACATGTAAGTGACATGTTGCGCATAAACGAATAACAGCGACATGCATGAAACTACGATTGCTAGATGATTTGTTAATCGACCATGGATCATCGACAAAGGTGAGTCTTCGCTTGCAAGTTATGTTTTTTAAAATGAAAAATTGTGTATAAAATGGTCGCAAATAGATGAGAACAAAGGGTTTGCTGAACCATACCTTGCGCCTCCGAGAACAAAATCATCCTACAGGAAGTTAGAACCATACCCTGCTGAGGGCGAACGCACACCGGCAGGGCTATGTTTGTCGATGATAGAAGATCGTTCTGGAGCACTGGTTGGAGGGAAAACTTGCAGAGTGTGAAGCAAAAGAACCAAATGACAGTGAAAATTAGGCGCGTGAAGAAGAAGAGAAGACCATTATATGACAGGACTGATCCATCAAATCACAGTATTGATGATGAAGCATACTGCGTCGTGTAGGTACCGAGGCGTCGTAGCTATTTGAACCGAGGTAACGCTTCAGTTTCGTCCTCATCTGTAGCAGCTGTTCCTATGAGGCCAGATAGATGAAATTGTCCCGGTAACACAAATTGGCCCGGTATATGAATTGAAGGAAAGTGACTCGTGTATTAAAGGTTCGTTCCAAATGTGTTCATAAGATGTATAATTATAACATAATTTGTATAAATTTTTTATTAATTTTTATATGCTTATCTTATTGCACAATATTTCTAAATCATGTTTAAAATCAAAAGCTAATTATCCTTATGTATGCATGATTAAATCACATTCATTTTATGTTTGAAATACAACTTTCTTATGTGTTATATTCATTGATGTGTCAAAGTGTCTTAGTGTATAACATTATAATATTATACTTTGTACAAATGTATACAAATTTAATATCAACTTATACAAATTTTACTTACTTTGATGAAAAATATACTTATTCTTTATATTTAATAATGACATAATTTGTATAATAACATAATTTGTATAAATTTCAGATTAATTTTTATAAATTTTTATATACTTATCTTATAGCACAATATTTCTAAATCATGTTTAAAATCAAGACATATGTATCCTTATGTATGCAATTTAAATCATATTCATTTTATGTTTGAAATACAACTTTGTTATGTATTATATTCATTGATGTGTCAAAGCGTCCTAGTGTTATTCATTATAATATTATACTTTATACAAATGTATACAAATTTAATATCAACTTATAAAAATTTTACTTACTTTGATGAAAAATATAACTTTCAAATGTGTTATATTCATTGATGTGTCAAAGTGTTACCATGTGTCATGGTGTAACTATGTGTCAAAGTGTTACCATGTGTCATGGTGTAACTATGTGTCAAAGTGTTACCACTATGTGTCAACGTGTTACCATGTCAAAATGTTACTACAATCATGTTTATGACACATAAACAATGTGTCAAACAATTCGGACAAGATAAAACTCGACACATAGCTATGTGTCAAAGTGCAACCCGACCTCTACATACAACTCGACACATAGCTACTGCAGTTCTTAAGCAGGTCGAGTTCAGCTTTTAGTGCATAGTTCCAGTGTAGCTTCCATTTTCAGCTTCGTTCCAACTTCAGCTTTGTTTCACAATCAGCCACAGTGAGGTTAGTCTTCGAATCTAGTGCATGAAAACACATAACCGTTTCTTGTACTGCGTGATTGGTGTTAGCAGACCCTTTTGTGTCCATTTTTTTGTCAGATGTGGCAAGCATACGTGCCATTGGGCCTTTACTGCATTCAGCAAACTCTCTCCTTCAAAAAGACAGCAATTCCTCTTCTCTAAAGACAGCACTGTCGTAACTCAGAGAATCTGACAAAGGACAGAATAGACCGGAGCAGAATAATGCCTTTATGTGATTTGAAATGCATATGGCAGAGTTCTATCAGTGGTCTGAAGAAGTGGCCGTGACAATTTTTGCTAAGCATGTACATGCAAACTGTATGTTTCTTGTACAGATGCAACATAGTTTCATGTAGAATATGCAGATTACGAACTTTGGATTGCATCCCTTCACTGTCTTCATTGTATGAGATTATGTCACAAGAACCTTTAAATGAAGAATGAGATGTAATGTTACTATGTAAATTCTTTGACTTAGAATGAAGTAAAGAAGACATCAATTTTATTCACCTGATCACTCCCTGAAGATACACTACCGATATCATGGTTTTTGTACATTTTGACAGCACATGGAACTTGAAAATGAAAGACAACTGACTTATAATGTTCAGTTGTTTTCTTCCACACTTTATTCAAATATATTGCACATGCCTTCTTATTCACATCCCTCCATAAGCAATTGATGCATTCTCAAATACTTTGCAATACAACCATCATAATAAAACACGAAATAAGAATTTTTATCTATGACAAACAGAGAAACAGAGAGAAGCATGATAGCAGAATGATATGGAATTGTGTTAGAATGACATAGATGAGGATGAATTGTAGTCGAGGTATGTTGATGATCCATTTGTCGAGGTTGCTGTTGAGAGGGAAAAGCATGATAGTATATCGTGTCATTATAAATATGTTGCACTTCAGGAGGAAGATGTGAAAAACATCTTAATGTGATACACCATTTTTATCAGAAGCTTGGGGAAGGTATGTTTTTGCATGATTTTGTATACTATTTCTATGTATCTTATTTTCATTTTTTGACAGATGATCCTTCGAAGTATATGTATCTTATTTTCATTTTTTGAAGTATATGTATCTCATATAGATTCCAAGTGCAGTTACTCCAGTTTTGAAGCAGGATACAAATTCGTCACTTGATTATCTCCAGCAGCAGCTGCATTTGGCTACACGTTTGGATGGGTCCAGCAGCACACAGCAACTTACACAGCAGCAAACACACACATGGTACACAGCAGCTTACGGCACAGCAGCTTACAGCATAGCAGTACACATCATCTTACAGCACAGCAGCACAGAGCACCTTACAGCACAACACATGGTGCAAATAGCAGCACATGATACTCCAAACAAATTTCAATAAAACCATTTCAATTTGATATTCCAAAAAAATTTCAATAAAACCATCTCAATTCGGACAAAGCATACAAATCTGTCAAGAAAACCAGCTCACTATTGAATAAAGCAAACAATTCAGACAATGACAGAATGAAAATCCTCACTATTGAACAATGACAGAATGAAAATCCTCACTATTGAACAGTCTTCTATTGAACAATTACCTTAAGAAACATACAAACACTCTTCTATTGAACACCAACTTACGATGCATCATCATCCTCATCCTCATCCATTGTTCCCTCAAGTCCGTCCTCGTCATCGAACAAATCGTCCTCAAATTTTGTATCTGTGTCACCGTCTGTTCCATCATCAGGAATATCCTCTTCCTATAGCTCACGAACTTCTAATTCGTCAAGGACTTCAGTTGCTTCTGGCAGGGCTTGTGTGGTCAATTCCGGCATGGCATCCTCAACAGATATTCCGAGAGCCTCAATGTCATTTCTAAACCAATCAACCACATCATCAACACAAACTACATTCGGTACATCAACAACAATGCTGATGTTTCCTGATACGGCTCCACTGACTCCCTACTCATTTGACCCCCAAGCACAAATCATTTTTTGGACTCTGCCCTAAACACAGTGCTCCAATCAGGGTTAATGTTCTCAGGTAAGTAGATAACGTGTTTCGCCTGAGATACAAGTACGAATGGCTCATCTGTCGATAAATAATGTTTGGTATTGACACACACAAATCCATATTCATCAATTTTCATCCTATTGAAGGATGAAAGTACGTTGTACCAATCGCATTTGAACAACACAACTGATAGGTAACTAAGGTACTGCAGGTCAACCACCTCCCTCAACACTCCGTAATAATCAATTGCACCTTCAATGGTTGTTATAGGAGGTACTCGCATAGCATGTTGTGTCAGCTTTGAACAAGACACCGCTGTTGTCAAAACTCCTCATTAGAGACCGCTCTTTGGTGTGGAAAATGAACCCATTTGCTTTATAACCATTATATGTCTTAGCTCCATATAACGATTCTCGTGCGAAAGCCTTTGGTTGACGACCTCTGTCATCCTCAGCCGATCGAACTATTCGACCAACCTGAGAATGCAAATAACTCCACCGTCATTAAAAGCTACACATGGATATTCCTATCTGTGTCAGAGTGTCATACCCTGCCCTCCAACCATTGTATGAATGTTGTGGTGTGCATGACATCGATGTTCCGCCTACTCACCCGTGGGCCTAGTAGTTGCCTTTTGTGTTCACTACGTACATGGACAAGCCAACCAATCGAAGTGTTAGATGTAATGCAGTTAAAAGTTTAAGAATAGACATCACAATAAAGGTGAATGCAATACTCAATGAATGGCTTCACTTCTTCAGACTGATTAAGAACGTACAAGTGGCACTGCTCCCATTCTGTGTTTGACATTTCACGGACTATTGCACGACCTATTGGAGCTGCTACCGGCTGGAAGATTGATAACCCATCTGTTGGATATCGATAGTGACAGCCCAGTAGGGAAAAAGGCCTCGAAGGTCCAATAACTATAGAGGGGTAAACCCATAACATTCGAACCGGACCGGCCTCCATAGAATGGCCCAGAACCGAGCCCAAAGCCTCTGAGGACACCATGAGTGCTCGCCATTCTTTACCAGGCCGTGACCTCTCACTGCTCGCCATGAGAGTGCTCGCCCCGAAGAGAGCCCTGCCTCTCTCCTCTGGTCCCACTAAACCGTTAATAACAGAGTGGCCAAGATATCCCGTGTATCTCGGTCACATATTCACTAAAGATTAGATTTGGTAACTGCAATATCTCGCAGTAACTGCCATATCCCACGATCCGAATCTTCAGCAACTCAATATACACTAAGATATTCAGTTGCCTTTATACGGTTCTATCTCTCTTACCCTATAAATACCCTTGCTTTACATACGTTCTTTACATTTTGAGTTATATACACACATATACTCATTTAAGCATCGGAGAGGGACCCAGAGACACCCCCTCTGTTGCGCTCCCCTACTTGCAGGTTCACCGGAGTTGGAGCTGAAGCGTCATCCCAACGTTGTCTGGCATTCAATTCACTGCCAGATCAGCATCCAGGATTTCACGATCCAACATTTGGCGCCGTCTGTGGGAACCGAGCAATTCAGCCATGAGAACTCGATCCCAAAGCAACCGTCGGAACCAGACCAGGGAGCGATCCTCAGATAGCTCTGATTCCGCTGCCGCTTCACCGCTTCAACAGGAACCTGCCAGCCGAGCTGGAGTTAATGTTGTTCCTCTGCGGACAGCTCGAGAACATGTCGGTGATTCAAGACCGACCCACGCTGTTGATCAAAACGGAGTCCCGGCACCGCAGACAGTCCACATTGCAGGGCAGGACATTAATTTAACCCCCGAGATGGTCTCCCTGCTGGAAGCCATCCTAGGACAGGCGCGCCGCCAAGCCTCTGCTCCTCAAGAAAACAATCCCTCTGCTCCCAAGGAAAACCACCGCCCTGCTGCCACAGGGCCCTCACCTTCGGAAGCGGCAAATCCTGGTCCCGCTGCGCCTCAGGAGGATCAGGATATGACGTCAGGTCAGCAGTCCCTACCTCCGGCACACACCAAGGAGCCAGCAGCCGCATATACGGCAAATACTTCCGGTCCTCCTCCACCCAGAACCTCTCCCATGTACTTCACTGTGGATCGGATGGATGACCTCCTCAACAAAAGGCTCCAAGAAAGATAGTTGACAGTCATAGCTCCCTTCAAGGAGCAGTCCTCTCATCCTTTCACCGACGGGCTCGTCGCTATCAAAATCCCGAAGGATGTGGTTGCTCGGGCCATACCTGAGTATAGCGGTAGAGGAGATCCCACTGTACATGTCAACAAACATGAGGCCTCCCTTCTGGGTAAGTCAAACGATCCCAATCATTTGGCTTTGCTATTTCCATCTAATCTTTCGGGTTCGGCTTCGTCCTGGTTCTTCGGCCTCCCTGCAGGATCAATTGGAACTTGGGCAGAGTTAAGAAGCAAGTTCCTGGAGAGATATATGGGTGAGCGCCAGTTGTTGAAAAGCGTGGTCGCCCTTGACTCAGTCAAACAGCAGCCGGGAGAGTCGCTGTCCAATTTCTACGGGCGTTTTCATCAGAACGTCACAGAATTAGATCGCCGAATCTCGGATGGGGAGATCATTCGAGCCTTCTACAGAGGTCTGGAGGTGGCCAACAAAGCCTCGAGAAAGCTGCGAAACAGCTATCACGTGAAGGAGATTGAGACGTTGGAGGAGCTAGCATCCAGAGCAAAAGGTTTCATAGACCTTGAACGCGCAAACATCGAGGCTAACCTCCTGACGACCTCGCTAAGGGTAACCCATGAACCCCGACGCGATGGTAAGAAGGAGGTAAAGAAGGAGAAGAAGGGAAATGAAAGCAAGCCCCGAGTCGAGTCTCTTCCAGCGCCTCACCATCCAGAGGTCCCTGAGTACTTCACGCCTTTAAATAGGCAGATCTCAGCGGTACTAGTCAAGATGGAGAGGAGATCCTTGGCGAGACCACCGATGCCTCGTCGAGGTGGGCTGCCCATGGGCAAGGATGTCGAGAGCTACTGCAGATACCATAAGTGCAAGGGTCATAAGACAGACGATTGCAAGATTTTGAAGCGGGACATAGAGAGGCTGATTCAAGGGGGAATGTTGAAAGAATTTATAGCAGGGCGAGACCGAAGTCGAACGCCCCCCAAGAGACATCGTTCGCCAGCCCGTGCGGATCAAGCTGAGCCTTCTGGAAGCAAGAGGAGAGTGAATCTGATTGCGGGAGGATTCGGTGCAGGCGGCGAGAGGTCAAGTGCCAGAGAGGTCTACGCCACTCAGATCTCTACGGCGGTTCAGTTGGGGAAACGGCCCCGACCGGAAGAGAACATTGTCATCTCATTCTCTGAAGATGATTTGGCACATGTCACCACACCCCACAACGATGCTCTGGTCATTACGACAGATATTGACGGTTGTGATGTTGCAAGGATTCTGGTCGACGGAGGCAGCTCGACAGACATCCTATTTCTGGACGCCTTTGAGAAGATGGGCAAGTCCAAGCGCGACCTGAAGAGGGTCGACTTTCCGCTGATCGGGTTTGCGGGAAGAACAACTTATCCACTGGGGGCTATAACCATGCCAGTGATTTTTGGCGAGGGGTGGAAAAGCATCAAGGTGTCGGTCACTTTCCTGGTGGTCGATTCACCTACATCCTACAACGCCATCATAGGTAGGACCACGATCAACCCAAATAAGATTGTGGCCTCCACTGTCCACTAGAAGATGAAGTTCCCTACTCCGAACGGGATTGGAGAAGTGCTAGGAGATCAGCCTTCCTCGCGGCAATGCTATGTGAACTGTTTACGCAGGAAGAACCAAAGGGAGGCGCTCGCCATCGAAACAGAGGCCGACCCCCGCGAGCCCATGGAGGAATTGGAGGAGGTCGAGATCGATGGTCCAGACAAAAAGGTGCGCATTGGGACCACCTTGAAGGAGGATCAGAAGGAGGCCATGACCGCCCTCCTCAAGGAATTCAAAGAGCTCTTCGCCTGGCAGCCGAGCGACATGCCAGGAATCAGCACAGATATTATCTCCCATGAGCTCAGGATAGACCCCTCCATCAAGCCGATCGCCCAAAAGAGAAGATCATTCGGGACGGATAAGCGTTTGGCGATCAGGCAGGAAGTCGGTAGATTGATTGAAGCTGACTTCGTCAGAGAAGTAAGATTCCAGAGCTGGGTCGCCAACCCAGTTTTGGTCAGGAAATCAAACGGCAAGTGGAGGATGTGCGTCGACTTCCGCGACTTGAACAAGGGTTGCCCCAAAGATTCATATCCCCTTCCGAGGATTGATCAGCTGGTCGATGCTACCTCGGGTCATGAGATGCTGAGCTTCATGGACGCCTACTTAGGCTACAACCAGATCAGAATGCATCCCGACGATGAGGCTCACACCGCTTTCTATGCTGATGGGGACATTCTGTGCTACAAGGTGATGCCCTTTGGCCTTATCAATGCTGGAGCAACGTATCAACGGATGGTGAACCAGCTATTCCAGGACATTCTGGGAAGGAACATGGAAGCCTACGTAGATGATATGCTCGTCAAATCCATCAAAGGCAATCCTCATACCACCGACCTCCGTGAAGCTTTTGAATGCATGAAGAGACACAGCGTTCGCCTGAACCCGGCAAAATGCGCCTTTGGAGTCAAGTCCGGGAAGTTCCTGGGTTTTATGGTCAGCGAAAGGGGCATTGAAGCAAACCCGGAAAAGCTAAAGGCCATAGAGGAAATGAAGTCGTCAACCTGCCACTAGGAAGTCCAGTGCCTGAACGGCCGACTAGCTGCTCTTAACCGCTTCCTCTCCAAAGCAAGCGACAAGTCCCTCCCGTTCTTCAAAACCTTGAGGGCCAACCGCAAGTTCGAGTGGACGCCAGACTGCGAGGAAGCATTCCAGTCCTTCAAGAGGCATATTCAAACACTACCAGCTCTGGCAAAACCCGTTCCAGGCGAGCAGCTTTTCCTTTATCTAGGCATTAGCGATGTGGCAGCCAGTGCTGTCTTAATAAGGGAGGAAAATAATGTTCAGAGTCCAGTGTATTTCATTAGCAAAATGTTCATCTCAGCAGAAATAAAATATGTCCAGATTGAGAAGTATCTCTATGCCTTAGTTATTGCTGCTCGGAAGCTGAGACCTTACTTTCATGCGCACGACATCACGGTCCTCACCAATCAACCTCTCAAAAACTTCCTGATGAAGCCAGATTCTTCAGGAAGATTGGTCAAGTAGGCGATCGAGCTCAGCGAGTTAAAGATCAAATTTGCGCCAAAAACGGCCATCAAAGGTCAAGCACTAGCTGAGTTCATAGTGGAAAGCACGAGTAACGGTCAAACAGAAGCAGAGAACAGGCCAAGTCAGTCAGCAGACGACAATCAAATCTGGGAACTCTATACGGATGGGTCTTCATCAAAAGAAGGCTCGGGGGAAGGTTTAATTCTTATTCCTCCTGAGGGCGAGCCTCTGAAGTACACGATCGCCTTGACATTTCCAGCGACCAATAATGAAGCAGAATATGAGGCTCTTATCACAGGACTCAGACTAGCAAAAGGAATGGGTATAACTGCGCTTAAGGTAAAAAGTGACTCAGAGCTTATTGTCAATCAGGTTAATGGTGCCTACGAGGCAAAGGGAGAAAAGATGAAGAAATATCTCGGCATTGCCAAAAATCTGGTCGCGGAAATCCCAAATTTCGCGATTTAGTTTATTCCTCGCCAAGAAAACCAGATGGCAGATTCTTTGAGTAAACTAGCCTTCGGAGGGGCGACAGTCCAGGATGTACAATTTCTGGAGAAAGCTCTATGTTCAGTCCTGGAAAGCAGAGCAGAGGTCTTCAACATCCAAGGACAAGTCACATGGATGACCCCGTTCCAGAGTTATTTAAAAGAAGGAATCCTCCCGGAGGACGAAGGAGAATCCACGAGTATTAGAAGACTCGCAGCAAGCTATCTAATCATCGATGGAGAACTCTACAGAAGAGGCTACTCGACACCTTACTTGAGCTGTGTTGGTCATCCTGAAACGAAAAAGGTTTTTCGAGAAGCTCACGAAGGGGCAGCAGCATGCCATGAAGGTGCTCGATCACTAAGCAAGAAAATATCCATATTGGGATATTACTGGCCGACCTTGGGAAAAGACGCAGCCGAGTTAACACAGAAGTGTGAAATTTGCCAGCAGTTTGCACCACGATCGGGTCGACCATCGACATTATTATCCCCAATGGCGGGTGCCTGGCCTTTCGCTCAATGGGGAATCGATATATTGGGTCCTTTTCCCATTAGCACTGGTCAGCGTACTCACATTATAGTGGCAATCGACTACTTTACTAAGTGGGTAGAGGCGAAAGCTCTAGCTTCGACAACAGAATTCCAAGTCATCAAGTTCCTGCAGGTCAACATATTCTCTAGGTTTGGCATTCCTAAGGTACTCATCAGTGATAATGGTCCGCAATTTGTTGGAAAGGAGCTGAAATGGCTCTGTGAAGAATATCATGTGGACCATCGTTTCAGCTCAGTACATCATCCTCAAACGAATGGGCAAGCTGAAGCATCCAATAAGGTTGTCTTAGCAGGACTCAAGAAAAGGGTTCGAGCATTCAAAGGGAACTGGGCAGATGATCTGGAAAACGTATTATGGGCAATCAGAACAACGCCTAAGGCGGCCACAGGAGAAACGCCTTTCAGTTTAGTGTACGGATCAGAAGCAGTAGCACCAGCCGAATTAGCAGTGCCTACCCACAGAGTCTTACACTTTAACGCAGAGGCAAATGAGATCGACTTAGCAGAGGAAAAGAGATGGCTCTCGGAAAAGACACAGGCAAAGATGCGTTTGGCGACCGCTCGGTATTTCAACAGAAAAGTCAGCGCTCGCCAATTTTTCATGGGGGAGATGGTTATGAGAGGGAATGAATTCACATGGCTGGACAGTAAAAACAAACTTTCAGCCAAATGGGAAGGACCGTACAAAGTAGTAGAGATCGTCGCACCAGGATCCTACTATTTGGAAACCACCGAAGGCGAGAGGTTACCCCGTCCATTTAATTCTGAGCATTTAAGAAGATTTTATGCATAGCTTGTAATCGAACTGTTATGTCAATAAAAGAAAGCCATTCCTTCGTAAAGCGTGTCCACTCGAAGCAAGCCGAAGCCAAAAGCCCTGACGCCAAAGTCAGGCCAAAAGCCCTAGCAACAAAGCTAGGACATAAAGCCCTATCGCCAAGGATAGGCCAAAAGCCCTAACGCCAAAGTCAGGCCAAAAAATCCCTAGCAACAAAGCTAGCCCAAAAAGCCCTAGCAACAAAGCTAGGCCAAAAAAGCCCTAGCAACAAAGCTAGGCCAAAAAGCCCTGACGCCAAAGTCAGGCCAAAAGCCCTAGCAACAAAGCTAGGCCAAAAGCCCTAGTAACAAGGCTAGGCCAAAAGCCCTGACGCTAAAGTCAGGCCAAAAGACCTATCAATAAAGTTAGGCAAAACAAAAAAGCCCTGACGCCATAGTCAGGCCAAAAAACCTAGCAATAAAGTTAGGCAAAACAAAAAGACCTGACGCCAAAGTCAGGCCAAAAGACCTAGCAAAACATTAGGCAAAATAAAAGCCCTGACGCCAAAGTAAGGCCAAAGAAATTTTAGGCGACCGCCTGGACCTCCTCCACCAGGTCTTGAAGAAAATCGGCAATCGCCGACTTCATCACCTTCAAAGCCTGGTCCTCAAAGTCTTTGGAGGCCTTGAACTCCTCAACCACGGCTTGGGGTGAAGGAACCGCCTTCAGCTGACCAGCCATCCGGTTCTTCTCCTCCTCCAGGGCGATCCCCCTGGCTTCAGCAGCATCCCTCTGGGCGTCAGCAGCGGCCCTTTGCGCCTCAGCGGCGATCCGAAGAGCGTCCGACTCGGCCAGCTGAGCGCGAACCTCCTTCAACTCAGCCTCTAGGCAAGCCCGAACCGCTTCTCCTTCATCAATGCACCGATGAAGGGCTTCAAAATCCTGAAGGGCAGCCGCCACATCGGCCTCCCTCCGCTTGATATCAGCAAGGAGGCGCTTCTCCTTGCTGAAATACTCTGACCGGGCATTGTCTACCAAGGCGATCGCCGCGTTAGCAGTCGTCTTGATAGCCTCCAGCTGCCCAGGGGAGATCCCCGTGCTCCGGTATTGCTCCAGCTCGACAAGCAGGTCTGAATGCTTGCCGGCGAGCTCGCCGAAGACACGGCCGATCATCACCTCTTCCCGAACGAGCTGACAACAAAAGAAAAATGAGAATTGTCAGGACACGAACAAAAGGGAACGACTATGGAAAGAGAAAAAAGAAACGAGGCCTTACTAGAGCGACTCGTTCGTAGTGAGACCGAAGGAACCCCTCGATCTGAGGAAGCTCCGTGGGGACGGACGAACGATCTTTGGGAGGAATTATCCCATCAAGGAGCCGCATGCACAAGTCTGGGCTACCCCGGAGTCTCTTCTGGGTAGGGCACCCCTTCTTCGAAAGGTCCCCACAAGGGAACAAAGCACCCCGAAAGTTCGCAGCCTTGAGCGGCTGGAACAAGCTCGCCATGGAGCAATACTCCTCCCTAGGAACCCTTGAGGAGCTGGGGGCATCGGAACCCTTCTTATGGGTCCCAGACTCCTTCGGGGGGACCGCGGACGCCGTAGGAGGTGGGGGCGCCAAAGATAAAATTTCCCCTGGCCAGCCGTAGGCCCCTGGGGGGAATGAGGGATGACCGCCGAAGCAGGAGCCTTCCCTTTGCCAGTGGAAAGACCCTCAGGAGGAGGAGGATGCTGTTCAACAGCCGGCTGCTCCTCACTCCTGACCTTCTTGGCAGGTGGAGGAGAAGGGTCTCGAACCACGTCAACCGTGGATTCTTCTGCGAAACAAAAAGAAGAAAGTCGCGTCAAACAAACGCAGGGAATTTAGAAACAAGGTGGAATATGGAAATAATGCAATGTGAAATAACATACCTCGCTAGCAAGGGCCAGCAGGGGCTGAAGGAAGGGCCTCCTCTGGTTTCCTCTTGGACGATCGCCTAGAGGGGGGAGGAGGAGAGCTCAGCAGCACCTGGTCGGGGGACAACCCCGCCGATTCCTGGGCATCAAAGAGACCTATCAGTTTTCGTCTCTTGCTTACGACCTTGCCTACAAGTGATAAGACAAGATAAGAGTTAGAGAATTACCCAATCATCAAAGATTGGCGTGGCTTGATGAATGCCCGCCATCTCAAGGGCATTCTCAGTAGTCTCCGCCACTGAGCGGATGGACTTGAACTGGGATGACCGATGCAGCCGGTACAGGTCGTCGATGGCATTCTGGTCACTCCCTGACAAATCTTCAAAGGAGGGAGGAAAATCCTTGTCCGGAGCAAACAATTTCCAGGGTACACCCCCCTTGTACAAGAAGTAAAACTTCTTGTAGTTGGAGTTAGTGGCCCGGAAATCATCGACCAGGCGGACATGGACGTTCCAAACCCATCCCTGAGGGCCTCCCCACTCTGAAAACTTCGGCCAGCGGGATTGGAAGTGGTGGAGGTGGTTTGCCCCTGCTGCCAGTCGGAAGAAACACCGGAACAAGGCCAGTGAATACACCCATTCCTGGCGTAATTACAGGAACTTGAAACCGACCCACATCCTGAGGGCATTCGGAACAAGCTGCGTGGGGTGAATCCCGTAAAACTGACACAAGGTCTGTAAATCCTCACAGAGAGGAAAACGCAACCCAGCATCGATCTGGGCCGCATTAATGTAAACCTCTCCATGGTGTGGAAAATGCATACCTAAGCCAGGATACCTAGGAGCATCCTCCACGCTGAAGCCACCGAGCGTCACCACAGTCTTAAAATAAGCCGGCTTCAATTCATTAGGCTTGACGTCTACTCGAACAAATTCAAATATTGCAATGATAAACATAAAAAGCAAAGAACAGCAGGGGATATCACCAAAACAGAGCGTCGAAAGAACAGGGATTTACCTTTCGGAGAAAAGATGGGCGTTTGAAGCACAGGCCCATCTACCACCACAGGGGTGGCCGCGGACCTCCCCACGTCAGGCTGTTTCCCCGCTGAGGAGGGCACAGCTTCATCCCTAATGGTCAAGGGAACACTGACATTCTGAGGGGCGCTGTCTTTGTTAGCACCCTTGATGGCCATGTGTTTGACTCTCTGACTTCTGGGGGCCATGGAAAGAGAAAGGAGAGGGATTCGCAAAGAGGCTCTGGAAATTTGAAAGAGTGAATAAGCGTAAAGAACAAAACAGAGAAACTGACGTTTCTTATATAAGCCCAAAAAGGAGTAACCGCCGCGGACGAATCGAAGCGACACAGAGAATAATTGCACCTTTTTGGAAACAACCGAAGCAATGTCAGAATTCCAAGAGACACCTCGGGGAGACAAACGGTTGGCTGGTGCAGACAGCTGTTAGACTACCCTAGGTTTACGGAAAAGTAAATGTCAGGCGTGCCTCAAGTGACCATTCGATTTCTGGACAACTGTGCAGTTATTAAATGCTAACAAGTCCACTAAGGAGACAAGAGGGTCGCCAGCGCACTAATAAGCGCTATCAGAAGTACCTCGGGCAGGTAGTGATCGCCTAGCCAAGAAAGATAGACTTTCATAAACCTAGATTACCTCGAGTGATCGCCAAAGGGGAATAAAAGAAATGATATTTTTTCAGCTTTGAGCGAAGAAAAAACTTCTCGCCAAACAGGCTCAAAATGCCTCAAAGGTCATGAACCAGAACAAGAAACGAAGTAAACCGAATCTAAGACGTCACTATCTAAAATCCTACCAGGAAATAAAGCTCGACTGAAGAGACTTCAATCAAGCTTCGGGGGCAAATGTTGGATATCGATAGTGACAGCCCAGTAGGGAAAAAGGCCTCGAAGGCCCAATAACTATAGAGGGGGTAAACCCATAACATTCGAACCGGACCGGCCTCCATAGAATGGCCCAGAACCGAGCCCAAAGCCTCTGAGGACACCATGAGTGCTCGCCATTCTTTACCAGGCCGTGACCTCTCACTGCTCGCCATGAGAGTGCTCGCCCCGAAGAGAGCCCTGCCTCTCTCCTCTGGTCCCACTAAACCGTTAATAACAGAGTGGCCAAGATATCCTGCGTATCTCGGTCACATATTCACTAAAGATTAGATTTGGTAACTGCAATATCTCGCAGTAACTGCCATATCCCACGATCCGAATCTTCAGCAACTCAATATACACTAAGATATTCAGTTGCCTTTATACGGTTCTATCTCTCTTACCCTATAAATACCCTTGCTTTACATACGTTCTTTACGTTTTGAGTTATATACACACATATACTCATTTAAGCATCGGAGAGGGACCCAGAGACACCCCCTCTGTTGCGCTCCCCTACTTGCAGGTTCACCGGAGTTGGAGCTGAAGCGTCATCCCAACCTTGTCTGGCATTCAATTCACTGCCAGATCAGCATCCAGGATTTCACGATCCAACACCATCTATCGCCCTTGGAGTTACCTCAGTTACTATAATTGACTCATGCCGTGTAAATTTGGTCTCAATGTCATGGAGATATCTAGAACAAAATGTCAAACACTCCAAAGCAATATAACCCTCCGCTATTGACAATTCCGGACGACTACGATTACGCACACACGACTTCATTATCCCCATTATCCTACGATAAGAACATGTTATTAGCGAGACACCTCATCTGTCAAAGGTATACTTCATAAACGAGTGTTGAAATTTACCTTTCGGTTGAATACATCCAACGATATTGCACTGGCCCAACTAGTTTTGCTTCCTCTGCTAGATTAGTGATAAGATGGACTGTAATATTGAAGAAACTCGCTGGGAAGATTCTCTCTAGATTGCACATTTCATGGGTAATTGCGACTCCACCTTCAACAGATCCGACATGTGCAACTCCTTAGAGCATAGAATCCTGAATGTGTTAGTCATGTCTATCACATCTTTGCATACATGTTTGGGGAGTAATCCTTTAATGAGAACATGGGAACATGAGAACATGGTAGTCATCCTAGCCACGGATAGGATACGTTGCAGGAGAACATGGTAGTCATGACTTTTCAACCCAATCAATTTTCTGTGTTTCACCTTAGCACAATGTGAAATGTTGGATGAATAACCGCTAGGAAGTCTCAAGTTCTTAAGGAACTCATAGAGTGTAATCTTATGTTCCTTTGAAAGGGAAAAGCAAGCTCGTGGTAACACCTGTTTTGTTCCTCTACGGACTGGATGCAAGCTCGTTCTTATGCTTAAATCCTGGAAGTCTAGTCGAGCATTAAGGTTGTCATTGCTATTACCGACAACACCTAATAACATCCCAATGAGGTTATCGCACACATTTTTCTCAATGTACATCACAGACAAATTGTGAGGGATTAAGAGGTGCTTCCAATAAGGTAATTGGTAGAATATACTCTTTTTTTTCCCAATTTCCAGTAGTTGAGTCTATTCCAACTTGAATGGGTGGTTGAGTCTTACTGAACATCACTGGATCAAGATTCTCTAGAACATGTAACACTTCCTCCCACGATAGTCATTGTGGGTCCATCCGTAACTCTTATTTCCCATCAAACGAACTTTTGTTTATTCTCCATGGGTGATCGGTGGGGAGGAATCGTCTGTGTCCTATAAAAGAACATTTCTTCCTATTCTTCAATTGACAATAATGGGTGTCCATTTGACAGATAGAACATGCCAAATTACCGTAAGTAGCCCAACCGGATAAGTCCGCATAAGCAGAAAGATCATTAATGGTCCAAAGTACGGCTGCGTGCATTTGGAAGTTTTCTTTCTTGTCTGCGTCATATGTGAGCACACCATTGGACCATAACTCATTTAACTCTTCGATCAACGGTTGTAGATACATGTCTATGTCATTTATTGGAGCCTTTGGTCCAGGAATCAACATTGATAGCATGTAGTTTGTATCTTTCAAACACACCTCAGGAGGCACATTGTATGGAATAAGAACAACTGGCCACATGCTATATGGGTGACATTTATCACTGTACGGATCAAACCCATCCGTAGCTAATCCAAGTCTCACATTCCGTGGGTCTTCCCCAAATTTAGGTAGTACGCTGTCAAGTTTCTTCGAAGCGTCTGTATCAGCAGGATGACATAGAATACCATCCTTTAATCGTCGTGTATGGTGCCAGGTAATAGAGGAAGCAGTTTTAGGGGACATGAATTATCTTTGCAACATTGAAGTTAGTGGAAAATATCGAAGTACTTTGACTGGTAGCTTCCCTATTTGTCGCTTTGATTGCTCTGGTATATCCACTCCTCCAGTGTTGTGTCTAGGTTTAATCAATCTTGACTCCCCACACGTTGGATACACATCCAAATTGGCGTATTCTTTTCTAAATAGTATACAGTCATTTACACAAGCATGCATCTTTTGGTAGTCCAACCCTAACCCTCCTATAAATTTATTTGCTTCGTAGTAAGACTTAGGTACTGTGTTCCCTCGTGGCAATACTTTACTTACCATGCAAAGTAGCTCATCAGCGAACTTGTTAGAAACCTTGTACAGTGCCTTTAGTTGTAACAGTTCAACTAAAAAACACATCTTAGTGTAGGAGACACAACCTGGGTATAAGCTATTTTCACAATCTTCTTATAGCTTATAAAATGTCCTAGCATCTGCATTGGTTCCTCACCTTCGTCCACCCTCATACCACTGAAGCCATCATGCACCATATTCTCCATTTCCCCACGCGAGGATGAATTCCTACCATTAGAGATCACATCTTCAAATTCCTTTCCATGATCCACCCATGTAGTGTAAGTTGGCAATATTCCCCATTTTTCAAGATGGAACTTAACAGTAGTTCTTCCCAGTGAGAAAGCACCAACACAGTTATTGCAAGGACAGTAAATCTTACCATCCCAACATGAACGAGAGTAGGCAAAGTCTAGAAACGAAGCGACCCATTCCTTATATTCCCCACTTTGCCGAGGTTTGGTCATCCAACTCTTATCCATCGCACTTCTATTTCTGCAAATAAATATCAACCCAATAAAAAGTTGGCTTGGGATTAAAAAGACAGCACAGCAGTTTAGTAAATCAAATAACTTCCGAAACATGCAGTACAGGAAGTTGCGAAATCAGTTATTGACAGTTATCCAGACAATTTGTAACAATTCAGATATTCATTTTCGTTTATGGATGGATGGAACCAAACGGAATCAGAGAGCTGTCCGTTGGAACCGTATGAGCTGCAGCTAGCTTGCTAGTTAATTGGTTGTTATACGCAAGAGTAGAACTCATTCAATCGAGTTGTCCAATTGGAACCGAACGAGCTGCACCTAGCTTGTAGGTTAATCGGTTCTTAGACTCAACAGTACAACTCTTTCAGGTGAGTTGTCTGTTGGAACTGTTGGCTATATCACACAATTAAGCTCATGACAATTCAATTCGCAATTAGAAGAAGCAACATTCGACTGCTCATACCAGCGTACCTGAGGAGAAATGCTTGTCGCGGGATACAGCAGTAAACGGATGAACGATCGATCGACAGCTGGGACACTCCTGGAATGTCTGAAAGCAATGTGGTTGCATCCTGGGAGTCGATCTGCAAGGGAATCCGTTGTTGGATATGGTAGTTGATGGACCGACGAAGGCTCTGCTCTACACAGGGGAGATTCTGAACTATGCTTGGGATTACTGGAAAAAACAGTATATTCTGTTATAATCGTGGGTATACCGTTTAGCAACGGCAGCACATATGTTACCAATGAAGTTATGTCAATAATGTTTATAACTTTATTACATCAACTAATTTGGAAACTAAACATGCGTTTTTGCAATACCAACATCTTCCGTGACTGAATATCAATATTAACCTCGGTTGAGTTTTTGACACATGGATTTAGTCGGCACAGACAAATTGCGATGGCAAAAGTCCATACTAAACGATTGTGTGTGCTACGACAAATGTGTTGACACTAAAACGTGTCTACAGGGACGTATTAAACTATTGAAACTTATACACTGTTTTACCAACACACTCTTTGTGACAACAAATTAATTTCGTGGATGCTGATACTGATTCTTGTAGTGCATATGCTTGGAGTTCTACCCTGCTACCATCGAAGAGATGAAGCAGAGGGTTGAAGCCTCGACCTCACTGGTGCAGAAGGCCCGACAGGATTTCGAGGAGAGGGAGAGACTTTCTCATGTGAAAATGAGGTAGGATCAGGTCAGGAACTCCGAGGAGGGATGGCTCCGGTCTGAAGGTCGAGCCAAGGAGGCAGACCAGCACCTTGCCCAGTTGCACGTAGAGGCCACTTGCCATCATGGCGAACTAAGGGAGGCTCAGACCTAGAGGAAAGTCTTGCGGGGCGAGAAGGATCCGCTTTAGTTAAATCTCAAGGTCATCCTCTCGCCCTCAAGTGTGGTCGAGTACTTTAAGAAGTCCGATGAGTTCACCGATTACGCTTTAGAGGTAATGAAGGATGAAGTTTCTTCCTACCTCAAAGTCCTGGTCGACGAGATGTGGAAGATGGATCCTAAGTTTCCTCTTTGGGAAGTGAAGTCTCTCCAGGACTTGATGGAGTCTGGCTATGCCAATGATACTTCCCCTGAAGCTGCTGTTGACAAGGAGCAGGTTGTTACCGGAGTCGAGAAGGAGACTGAGGCCCCTGAAGAGGCCAGACTGTGATGCTCTAAGTCCCCAGGTGGCCAAATTAATGTAGAGCTTCAAGTCGGGAATATGTTGTGCAAAGAAGAACTACACCCTTGCAATGTCACATGAACTCCCTTATCTTATTTTGGTATTTTTTACTCGTCTTTTGTAATGAACCCTTATAATTTGTAAATATATATTTTTTATTTCCTTTCTTGCGGATATTGTGTTTATTTTGTTTCAATTTTTGAACTAGTGTATATATAGTTGTTGGCCTTGATGATTTCGTAAGCCTTCATACGGTTTAACTTCGAATAAATTGGGTTGTTTCCGATATCAATTTGATGATAGGTTTCGTGAAGTTATATAGTTTTTGGGAGAAGAACTGTCACCTTGTTGGTTCGTTCGTAGTTCTCATCTTGCCTAACTGAGGGGATTGTTACCTTATTGGTTCGTCCACCCCTTTTGTTTAGGTCTAAGTTATTTTAAGAGGGACTCTTACCTTTTTAGTTCGTTCGCCCTTGATATCGAGGCTATATTCCTCGCCATTCGGTATGATAGGCTTGTGTCGGGTTCGAAGTGTCTTCATCAACAATGGAAGGTTTGCGAGTTCACTTCGTTATGGATTTGATCAGTAACAGTTTAGCTATAAGAAGTACTACCCCTTTGTATTTCATCATCAAATCATTCCACAATGTTTTCAATACACACAACTTCAATTTCAAGTTTCTCTCCTCATTTGTAAGAGCAAATCATGTCAATCAACTCTTTAAGACTTCAGAAACAAGCTAGTTGGTAAGAGTTTATACACTTTCATCCTTGCGTGAAACAGTTTTGGCTCAAAGGTAGATCCCACACCAAGTTTCATTACTTGTAACGCTTAAAATTTAAAAGAATCGAAGACTCTTTTAAGGAGAACCCATCTGAGAATTCTTCCAACGCAAAAGGAATAACCAAGATTTCGCAAAACAAACATGCAAAATTCAACACAATGACAACCTAAAAATAGTTATATAAAAAAACCTTTAAGAAAAATCACTGTAAGAAAGATCTCTAATGAAAAATTGAGAATGTGCAAAACGAACCAAACACTTAACTCACAACACTTGAGAACACCCCAAGACATAACCACCCAAAGAGCAATAAAATGTAGGGACTCGACAAAAAATACACCCTACTCGAGTTGTTATGCCAAAGCGAATGAATACGGGTGATAGTCACAAGCTCGCATGAATCAAAAAGGGAAATATTATGTTTGCACACAATATATTAATGAGAAACTTTACTCACCTAGAGGAACCCCATCTGGCAGAAAATGCGAGACGTCAAGATCACTACGAAAATTTATCATTTCAACCTACTTAACAACATGCTCGATCAAAACTCCTTTCACCCATGTTTCGGGGGTAAATGTTAGGCTTCAACTTCCACTTCACTCTCACATCATAACCGAATACCCTCACGGGCAAGACATGTCACAGGTTATGCATGTGGCGACGTCAAACTGTCTTTAACCTTTAAGGTGAGCACCCCATACACGTCCTTATCAGATATACAAAGGCGAGGCCCATGAGCCACGTGTCTCCTTACTCAAACATTAGCATTTCGGCATCACCCTCACAAAGGAAGATGCACACCGACCTATCAAGGTCGACCTGATTGCTTAAGGACTAGGCGGTCACCTCATGTTTGCTCTCGCCAAATAAGAATTTGAAGACTTAGATGAAAACCTAACTCTCTGGATCCCCTCCATAAAGACAATGCTCGCCTAAAGTCAATCTCATGACCAATTTGGTAGTTACGTTGAAGCTTAATGCATGCAGATATATTAAAGATATCAAGTAAACCTACCTACGAATCTTGCGTGATCTCAGGCACAAAATCTTAACTATTAGATAATGGACACTGAGATACAAATATTGTCCTAGCTATAAATTCATTGCAATTACTTATTTTACATAATCTAAATTCAATACATTCAAACACTATACTCACTTAATTATCAGATAGGGATCTGAAGGAACTCTCCCTTCCATTATCCCTTTTTGCAGGTCACAGAACTCCTAACCCAATCTTTCGACGAGTTTACTCAAGCAAAATTGTCACACATTCTGATACGTTCAAAGAATTGTTTTCGAACAAGTTAAATCTCAATCTAACCGACGATATTCAATCTTAAAAAATTATATTCTATTAAATCAAATATAAAATTAGATAAATAACAACATGTATAAATTTTTGTATTTAACTATTTTTCTTATACGTACGGATTAGGTGCTTCTATACTCATGATCATATTCATATACATGATTAATTCATGTACTAACTTTGTTTGTTAATCAAACTAACTAACTAACTAGAGTTGATTTTTTTTTCTTCCAATCTTTGAGGAAATCACACTAAATTTATTAATTCTATAGATTCTAATTCCATTATCATATTAGTAAGAACTACTTCCAATTTAATTTTAGATGTGCACACCCAGATGAGGAGCTGCTCGTTCTACAAAGAAACCCTAATTTCTAAAAGCATGCATACACAAAGTCTGAAAGAGTATGTTATCAACATCCATAAGAGATTTCCTTCCCTCTTCTTATATAAGCATCAGTGATTCCTCTCCTTATCAAGATGATCTTGCATATATAAGAATCCCTACACTTTTCTGGTTGACCGACATCCCCATGCCCTGACCAGGTAGACTGAAACAAACAGGAAGGAATTCTTCTTCAATGCAAGTAAAGCCTACCCTAGATAGATAGGTGTTGGTTTTAGGATAATGGGTATCCCATAAGTGGGAGCCCATTTACATAAGCTGAAGTGTGTAGCTGGCCTTAAAACCTATCCCTCTATATATCAGTATATATAGGGTTGCTCAGGGTTAGGAAAAAACTGTTGTCGATGCTAATGATAGTTAGCCGCCCTACAGTTTAAACAGAGGTCATTATTGTGGTATTATACGTCATTGTCCGTCAAACTGTGGCGTGTCCTCCCGTCCGGCAGACCCTGATCTCAACCTCAGGTAGATCCGCTTCCGCTTCCGTTATGGCAATCCTTCAGGAAGATAACTTAATTATGTGTTATGTTGTGCCCTAATCAATTGCATGTTACGTATATAATTCCAACAATAGGAAATTCACATGAAACATTGTTGTTTCTATCTAGACTAATTACACCAAATGTAGATATATAATATATAGAGCGAATCGTCACTTACATTGATGCAGCCGTAAGTTCACAGATCTTGCGAGAGCGACACTGCTCCCATGTCTTATTGTGATAAGCCAATTGGAAGATCTCAACAGCTCCTGGGTGGGTGAGATTGACAAATGCATATCCCAGCGTGGAATAACTTCAAGGGCTACCTCAAGCACAAGCGGAAGGATATGACCATGGTTGAGCTGCTCGAAAGGATCAATGTGCAAGAGCAGTACATGAATGTTGCATGAGGAATTCCAATTTGCCTAATGAACACGATGTACTCCGCCAAGGCAAATGTGGTAAAGCATGGGTAGAGCATACATGCTGCCAAAGGCAAGCAGAAGAAGCAAAAAGGATTCATTATGGGCCCTAAGGGGGGAGTCTCGAAGAAGTCGGGATCCAAACCACAAGGATTTATTAGCGTATGTTTTAACTGTGGTAAACTGGCTATAAATCTAATGCTTACAGGTTTCCTAACAAAAAGGAGACCAACATGGTCCAGGAAGTCACCGAAGACCTGGACGACATCAACTTGTCTGCGGTGGTGTCTGAGGTGAGCATGGCTGATTCCAACCCCCGGGAGTGGTGGGTTGACATAGGTGCCACCAAGAATGTCTGTTCGGACAAAGGAATATTCTTCAATTTTAAAGAAGTTGATTTTGGGGAGAGCTTGTACATGGGCAATTCCGCCTCATCTGAGGTCAAGGGTAAAGGAAGCGTCATTTTGAAGATGACTTCCGGGAAAGGGCTGACATTGAAGAATGTGCTGTATGTGCCAGACATTCGCAGGAACCTGGTGTCGGAATCTCTACTAAATAAGCATGGCTTCTGTCTTGTATTTGAGTCGGATAAAGTTGTACTAAAAAAATGGGATGTGTGTGGGTAAGGGTTATGAATGTGGGGGGATGTTCAAACTCAATATAATGGCTATTAAGCCTAAGACAAACAAGAATAAAACTGTTTCTTCCGCTTACGTGATTGAGTCTCCTAATCTTTGGCATGGTAGATTAGGTCATGTTAATTATGATACCTTGCGAAGGTTAATTAACATGAATCACAACCCTACACTTGAAATTGATCTCAAACATAAGTGTGAAATATGGGTTGAGGCTAAATTAACCAGGTCATCCTTTCATTAAGTTGAAAGGAATACAAAACCTCGTGATTTAATACATAGCGACGTTTGTGATTTAAAGTTTGTCCAAACGAGAGACGGAAATAAGTACTTTATCACTTTTATGGATGAAAGTACAAAATATTGCTATGTACACTTGTTGAAGAGTAAAGATGAAGCTATAAAGAAGTTCATGCTTTATAAACAAGAAGTTGAAAATCAACTTAACAAGAAAATCAAGATGTTGCATGCGTAGTGATTGAGGTGGTGAGTATGATGTTGAATTTGGTGAGTTTTGTGCTCAACACGGAATCATACATGAGGTCACCGCTCCCTATTCACCCCAATCAAATGGGTTGGCGGAAATGAAAAATCGAACATTGAAAGAGATGATAAATTCAATGTTGATAAGTTCTGGGTTACCTAGGAACATGTGGGGGGAAGCTATTTTAAGTAGCAATTACCTTTTAAATAAGGTACCCCAAAAGAAAGAAGAGAAAACACCTTTCAAATTATGGAAAGGTAGAAGACCTTCTTTCAATCACCTCTGAGTGTGAGGGTGTATTGCTAAAGTGATGGTTCCTCCTCCTAAAAAGGTTAGGATTGGACAAAAAACTGTTGATTGCATCTTCATAGGATATGCTCAAAATAGTCATGCTTATCAGTTTCTTGTGCATGATTCGAAGATTTCGGATATACATAAAGATACGATAATGGAATTAAGAAACGCATATTTCTTTGAAGAAGTATTTCTGGCTAAATTTAGGGGGAATGCAAGTTCGTCAAAACAAACTTATGAGACCATTGAAAATAATGGTCTAGACCTAGAAAATGTTGAGGTAGAACCTAGGAAAAGTAAACGAGTTCGGGTAGAAACATATTTTGGTCCAAAAATTTTCACCTATATGCTTGAAGTGGAACCTCAAACATTTCAAGAAGCCGTAAATTCTCCAGAAGGACCTCTATGTATAGAGGCAATCAATAGTGAAATTGATTCCATCTTGCAAAATCACACGTGGGAACTAGTGGATCTTCCTCTTGGATCCAAGCCACTAAGTTACAAGTGGATTTTCAAAGGGAAAATAAAAACAGATGGATCAATTGATAAATATAAGGCTAGACTTGTAATTAAGGGTTACAAGCAGAGAGAAGGTCTTGATTATTTTGACACATATTCTCTGGTCACGAGAATAACTTCCATAAGAATGATACTCGCAATAGCGACATTGCGAAATTTGGAAATACATCAAATGGATGTGAAAACAGCTTTCTTAAATGGAGATTTAGAGGAAGAAATCTACATGGAACAACCTGAGGGTTTTATTGCGCCTGGGCAAGAAAAGAAAGTCTGTAAACTTGTGAAATCACTGTACGGTCTGAAACAGACACCGAAACAGTGGCATCAGAAATTTGACAATGTAATCCTGGAAAAAGGATTTACAATAAATGAATGTGACAAATGCATTTACGTGAAGGATACAAATGAAGGTTATGTCATTTTGTGTCTTTATGTTGATGACATGCTTATCGTTGGAAGTAACGATAAGATGATTCAATCCACGAAGGATATGTTGAATTCGAGATTTGACATGAAAGACATGGGTCTTGCTGATGTAATTCTTGGAATTAAAATTAATCGGACATTAGAATGAATTGCTCTAAGTCAATCTCATTATATCGATAAGATATTAGAGAAATTCAACAAGGATGACAAAAAGGAGGTCTGCACTCCAATAGTTCCAAATAAGTATTTCTCAAGAAATACTGGAGAAAGCGTCTTACAAGTTGAGTACGCTAGAGCTATTGGTAGTGTCATGTACTTGATGACGTGTACTACACTTGATATATCACACGTTGTTGGCGTGTAGAGTAGATATATGAATAATCCAAGTACGGATCATTGGGATGGAATCAGAAGATTACTTAGGTACTTGAGATATACACATAGTTATGGGCTGCATTATACGAGATATCCAACGGTTATAGAAGGATATACTAATGCTAATTGGATATCAACATCAAGAAACTCGAACTCCACAACAGTGGATTCGTGTTTACCCTAGGGCGTGCAGAGATATCGTGGAAATCCTCTAAGCAAACAGTTATAGCCAGATCCACCATGGAATCTGAGTTTATAGCACTTGAGAAATCTTCTGAAGAAGAAGCTGAATGGCTACGCCATTTTCTTGAAGATATTCCTAGGTGGCCAAGACCAGTGTCTGCAATAAGCATATATTGCGATAGTCAATCTGCAATTGGCAGGGCACAAAGTCATATGTATAATGGTAAGTCTAGACATATTCGTTGTAGACATAATTCCATTACACAATTGCTCTCAACAGGAATTATCACAATCGATTATGTCAAATCGAAGGAAAATATAGCGGATCCGATAACCAAAGGGTTAAATAAAGATCAAGTTGGTCACTCATCGAGAGGAATGGGTCTAAAGCCCATGCAGTAAACACTTTTGAGAACGAAAACCCAACCTAGTTGACTGGGGAACCCAAGATCTGGGTTCAAAGGGACAACCTAATCACAAGAGTGAGGTTAGATCACAGTGGGGGATTTTAACCCCGAGTCCATTCATATGATGAGAAACAGTGACGATAGTGGATGAGGTTAAGCAAGTGCTTTTAATGATTAAGAAATATAGAGTATTGGAGTAACAGTTGAGATGAGGAATCACCTATGGAAGTGAGAGGAGGGGCCGCATCGAAAGGAATTGTTGAGGGCACAATTCTTAGAAACGCTTGCAGAACCAGGCAATGCCCATGGCCAGAACGGGTATGAATGCGTGAACAAAATAATACTAGGAAGAAACTTGTGTGAGTTATATTATCATTTACACCAACGGCAAACAGTTCAAAGACATCACGTCTACTGACTAGCCAGTAAAGTCGATGTAATTTCACGAGGGAAGGTTCAAAGGGTAACGCCTATCTATCCTATGCAGGTGTCGACCGTTGAACTCCTATTCCGAGTCTAGAACGTCTAGGAATTCTCCATTCATGTGGGGGATTGTTGGTTTTGGCCCAGCCCTTGGGCCGGTCTGATTCAACCTGGGTCAGTTAAGGATTATACCGACCCAATTTTCTTGTGAATGGTAAATGAGGAAGAAAGTAATATATTAGGAAATATGATTGGTATAATATATTAGGAAATATTACTGTTGATATAATATATCATGAAATATTTTCTTAATATTCTTCACAATATTGCACAATATACGTGAATATTGTTACTAACTTTTTATATCAAGAGAATATTATTAATATATTTCCTAATAATATATTTCCTAATGATATATTTCCTAATGATATATTTCCTAATGATATATTTTATAATAATATATTTCCTAATGGAGTGTTTCATATTGTAATATAGTTGTTGGTATTTTTGATTTCAAGGAGTACCATAAACCCTATAAATAGGGTTGATTCTTCTCAATTAAATACAATCTCTCATACACTCCCGAAAATTACCAACAAATATATTGCTCAAGAGTTAAGTAAGATATGAGTTTCCAGTTGTGTTCGAATTTCCGTCGAAGTCCGAGTTCATGTATTGTTCAGTTCGGTTAAGGGAAACACCGTGTTTGTTTCGCCTTTACGACATTGTTTTATCCTAGGAGGTAATCGTCCTAATGTTCCTCTTACACAAACCATTTACGGTGAGGGGGACGAAATTGCCTTAAGGAGACCGTTTTGATACGAAACTCATTAATTTTCTGCAAAAAAAATTTTTTTAGGGGCAAATTCGTCATTTCATCAATTTGCATGTCATTCAATAATTTTATGTAATTTTAATTTCGAAAATTATTATTTAATTCTCCTATATTATTACTAACACAGTGTTCATCGAGGAAGTCGATCAACATTTTCCTACTATATGTAATTGTTTTACCATAAGTAATTGGATATTGTCAGTAGTGTGTTATTCCAATCATAATCTTGCAACAAACCCTAAAACAATTATATTTATTATATATATTGCAGATATAAAGACCGACAGAAGTGAACAGCACACACACATATACATATATATATACATGCAAACAAAGATATTATAGAGATCTATTCATACGTGTATTTGTTAGGGATGTTACAAATCATGACGGTGGAGTGGCCTGGTTTTAGAGGCATCTTGGGCCTCTCCTTTCTAAATCTTGTCGGTTAATAATCTCGGTGCTCGATGATCCTACTGTACACTGCATCTGCCGATGATTTCTCGCTTTCCATCGTCGCCCAGGCACTTGGCCTCCAGCTCAATGCACACACTCTTGGGGGACATGGTGGAGTGTTGCGTCTGCCGCTCGAGTACCACCGCTTGCTTCCTCCGTGAGACTGCTTGTTGCTGCTAAAAATGGGTTGAGGGCTGACTGGCATCGGCCAGTAAGAAGGCCCAGAAATAGGAGCAGGTGTTGGTGGTAGTAGCGGCAGCAGTGTCGACAGGGGGCTGAAGTTCCATGGGAAGTTAGGGTTTGCTATTCTCATAGGGAAGAACTC
Organism: Chamaenerion angustifolium; assembly: GCA_946814005.1. Lineage (NCBI taxonomy): Eukaryota > Viridiplantae > Streptophyta > Magnoliopsida > Myrtales > Onagraceae > Chamaenerion > Chamaenerion angustifolium. The sequence goes on from OX328272.1 coordinate 24,519,395, forward strand.
TGGCGCTACTGAGTTTAAACGGCCCTCTCCAGCCATAGCCATCGGTGAGAGAGAGAGAGTTTCTTGTTTATTTCATTCCCGAAGGGAAATAAATTTGATCTTCTTCTCGTAAGTTAGAGAGAGAGGGACAGCTGCAGCAAAAGTAGAGTAGACAGAGAGTCGGTTGTGATGATTAACAATACAACCATGTTTTTACCAAAAACAAAAACCCAATAATCAGGTAATCATCATCTCCTCTTTTTGCTGCCACGGGCGTCCGATATATTTCTAAGTTACTTCATAAAATATAAAAAGAAAATAAAGACAAGAAACTTACTTTTTGTAAATATATGGAAATAAAAAAGAACTTCAAAGGTAGATATTCTTTACATATCATCTTTTTATTTTTAAAATAAAAATCTCAAGAGGTGTACAAATATAACAATATTTTTTTTTATTAATATGTAATAATTTATATTGTAAGGATAGTCATTATATATATATATTATATCGTGTTTTTAAGTAACCATGATTAAAGCTAGAAAGTGTACTCGCATTTTTGTGTTAATTCTTATAAAACAAATATTAACTATTCAAGTTTTAAATTCTAAATCTATTAAAAGAATTAATGTTGTCAAATAAGCAAGAAATGAAAAGTTATATAGGAATTTATATTCATCAATTCATATTAGATTATTCATGTTGTAACGTGTTTTTTGGTATCAAATTTTATGAACACGTCTTCAAATCAAATTTAATTTATAAGATTAATAATCAACTCGCTACAATAATTTTGGGCACTTTACAACTTACTATCTGAAGTTTACTTTTTCAAAATTTTCTACCTGTACTTTAGAATTGAGGCAAATTGTTACCTTTGTTAAGTTATCCGTTAAATATGGATGAAAAATGATGTGGCAACACATGATTGGTCCATAGTTTAGAAAACAAAATAATTTGTTAAAACATAACCAAAAAATAGAAATTTTTTAAAAACATTTGGAAAAATAATAAAAAAATTTAATCTAATATTTTTATTGAAAAATATTTAAAAACAAATAATAACAAAAATAATCATTTATTATTATTTCATATTTTTAATAAAACTATTCTATTTAAAACTCTTATTTTTTTTGTTATTTTTCTAGTATTTTTTAAAAAAGTAATCTTTTTAAAATTATGGACTAATCATGTGTTGTTACATCATTTTACGTCCATATTTAACGGAAAAGTTAACTGATGTAGGAATTTGCCCTATGTGTTAAAGTTTATGTAGCACTTTTTGAAAAATTAAAGTTTGAGTATTGATTTGTAAAGTATCCAAAGTTGGGGTAGCAATTTGGTTGTTAACCCTAATTAATATTAAAACGGGATACGAACTTGTTACAGGACAAACACGACACAAGTTGCACCAATTGTGAGACCTACATTTGACTTATATTAATGTGATTTCTCGTCAATGTGAGACAAAACTCATAGAAGTTGATGTTGTGTCAGACCGTTTCTTGTTCAAGTTTGAGGATATGGTGAAGAGTGAAAACGCCACAAACGAAGATGGAAATTCGTGTGATAAGTCGGTGATTGAACGCCATAATAAAAGCCGCAATAATTTAAATAAAGGAAGCAACAAACGGGGATGGATACCCATCTGATAACTCAATGATCAAACGCCTCACAGAAAGTCTTGATACATTCTATGAAAATGTCTCAAATGGTGATGGAGATCCGTTTGATAATTCAGGGATAGAACGCCACAAGAGGAAAAACTTAATAATATCATGAAGGAGATAAACTCCTATAGAATTTAACTAGAGACCAAAGTTTGTTTTATTCAATTACAAATTTTCAATATATAGAAAGAGACTATAGCCATAGAAAGTCATAGAAGATATTAATAAGAGATATATCTTACCTAAATCTAATTCTAGGAGATAAACTCTTATCTATAAATATATGAAATAATATAGTTTGGTAATATCATCATTCTTATCTTTATTAAAACTAATTAAGAAACTAAATAATAAATAAATAAATTTATCTATACCTAAAATTGTAATGTATCTAATAATATTAAACACGCATATTTATGCTCATATCATTTCCCTTTTCTTCAAGTAATGTGATTCTTGTCGATATGAAACGAAAATCGTAGAAGTTGATATCGTCAAAACGTTTGTAGTTTAGTTTTTGGGATATGTTGATGACACTATAAACGAAGATAGAGATTCGTTTGATAAGTCGCTTATTGAACGCCACCAGAAAGTCATGATAAATTCAATAAAGAACGTCACAAACGAGATGAATATTATTACAGAACTATATAATACTTAAATGAATCTATCTATAAATAAAATTGTAATTTATCTAATAATATTATATGTTCATATCACATATATTTGAAATGAAAACGGGTTTGGCGAACGCAATTTATATCTATATCTAGCTACAGATAACACGACTGGTCTTATCAAAATGATATGTCATAACCAATTCACGATATCTAGAAGTTTTTCAAAAAGTAATCACTATGCAATAAATATTTGAAAAAGTAACTACTCAAATTTTTTTTTGGCAAAATGTATATAAGCGCTAATGGGGTAGCGTTTGTTACAACGTGCGCCGCTGGGAATAGCGTTTTTAAAAAACGCTACCCGGGGTAGTGTTTTTCAAAAAACACAACCAGGGGTGGCGTTTTTCAAAAAACGCTACTAGGGGTAGCGTTTTTATGAAAAACGCGAATGGAAGTGGCGTTTTTTCTTTATTTGTATTTTTATTTTTATTTTTAGATTCTTTTCAGGTTCACTTTCTCGAGGAGGGGACTTAGCCTAGTTGCTACGGTTATGATGGTAGTTTGCCTATCCTGTGAAACCTCTAGAGACTCCACAATATATAATTGGCTCAGCTTCTCTCGACCATTCTCAGCCTTCCCTCTTTCACCCTTAGTCTTCCATCCCATTTTCTTATTTTCCTGCTCCATTGATCTCATCACAGTTATTCATTCCTGGCCTTGAGTCTGTTCTCTTCTTTGTTTTACCCTTGAGACTTTATTCGTCCATTCCAGTTCCAGTTGGGGCTCATTTACGCCCCCTCGTCGTCTACCTACCCTATGTGAGAGTCTCCTTGCTAGTGAGGGTGTTTATCTACTTGTTCCTCTAGTAGTTTGGCCAGTTATGGATGCCATTACTAGTTTATGGGTCTGAGTTCGTACATGTCAGGTGCATTACATGGCTTCCCTTTCTCTTGTTGGCACCTAGTATTCGTTACCATTTCCCGCACTTCTGCTTTTCTTTCCTTCCCCATCATTTGTATTTGCTGGTTTACCCTTGGGTGTATATGGTGTTGGACTACGGATGTTGTGGAGTGTTCAAACATACTTACCTTAGGTTTGGTCCACTTTTACCCTCCATTTCTCCCTCATTATGGATCCTGCACCACCTCTGTGCCACTAACATACTATGATCTTCCCTTGAGCTTGTGTTTTCTTCCTCTTGTATATTCTCCTCTGTTTCCATATTGTCCATCTCTATTCCTTCTCGCCTTTGTATGTTATTCTTTCCTTTCTCCAGTGGTTCTATTTCACTTTCATCCACTTCCCTCTTATTCATCTGCTTTGCCAGTCCCAATCCTTCCCCCTCCTTATGTTCCTCCTCTCGCATCACCTCCCTCCATCTCTTTCTCTTCCTTCCCTCCCCCTCTGTTTTTCCCTACCATTCGACACAGGTGCCCCCTCTTCCTTGTTCTGTCAGTCCTCAACCATGGCCCATACATCGGGTTCCACTCATCTGTATCTGACATCAGTCGGACTCTACTATGGATTTATTAGCGCATTTTCCATGGGGTCCTCTTATCTCTTTCTTCTCCGACCACGGTTTTTGAAAGAAGACCAAGATGCAATCGAAAAGAAGGTCTCAGAAACAGCGGGTTTTTTTACAGGACAACTTTTGATATTCATATCAATACTTTATGCGCCTCTGCATCTAGCGTTAGGTAGACCTCATACACTACTTTTACTAGTTGCACCGTATTTTTTCTTTCATTTCTTATGCAACAATAGCGGTCAATACCCGAATTCATCCTTGCATACCATTTATGTATGTCCTACGTTTCCACATTCAAAGCAGAAATCTAGGAACCCCTCATACTTGAGTTATGTTCTTCCCATACCTCTGTTGCTTCTAGTGTACTAGAATCCAGCTAGTACGGCTTTCGTTGCATCAATTTCCACCTTAATCCTTACATAATCTCTATCTAATACCTGCGGTCCTAGTATACAATCTATTTTAATCATCTTCCCAATACTTTCTCCAATATTATTTGCATTATGTTTACTGAATTTGTCTAGGTCTAGCACCTGAATATGAACCCAGAACTGGAGCATATTGAAATGTATATCGGATATTGTCATACCTTTGTTCCATTTCTTCAGTGATAAGTAGTGTCCCTGGATTGCCCTAGGACTCCAATCCATCGCATTCGCTTGATCTTCTTTAGTTTCAAATCGAACAGAATGCTATCTCCAGTTATTTCATGTACCCTCACACCTGCATATCGCCCTAGGCCTGCTGCAGAACGCTATGGATTGCATTAATCTTGACCAGTTTGCCACAGATTACTCTCTCAATGCACATATGCTTTGTAGTAAAATCAAAATTTTCTGGTATATCCATATATTTTTCCCGACAACATCTCTCATCATCCTCCAGAACATACTCTTGGCTCCGACACTTCATCTTTAAACTCTTGTCGAAAACTAAGACAAATTAAAAACCAGATTAGAGTTATCACTAATACTATTCATTTTCCAGGTTCTTGGATGTTTTCCTTTCGGCTGGCCTTATCCTGGTCTGTTCCATTGGTTTGATTTTGACAGGTTTCCAATTCCTCGGATTGGTTGATATTTGATATTGACAGGGGTTCCTAGGTTTTGGATTGGCGTGATTGTCTGGGGCTGAGTTTATGTGTAGTTGGATTGGATTGGACCTGGCATCAAGGCTGAACTGTTCTATCTGAATTTAATGCTGTTGTGTTTGATTTTTCGTGATGGTATTTTGTAACTCTTGGGGGAGTTCCAATTGCTTTCGTCTCCTGCCGCACTGCACGACTTTATCCTTATCAAACCGATGAAATCCACCACTGAGTGACCTCGGTGGGCGGTGACAAAACTCTCACGACGAAGGTGACCTATCTGCGGCGAAAGTAACCTAGCAACTGAATGAAGAGCAACTTTTCCACAGTCGGAGGTTCGTTGAAATGGGGAGAGTATATATGGTAATTGTATTGAATTCTCAAGTAATTGAACTGTTTGCTTGGTGTTGAGGTTATTGTCCACTTTTAGCCACAGTAAATCTCATTGTCTATCATACAAAATTTGTTGCAGTTAAAGAGTAACTGCATCAGTTTTGTTTCTGAATATATTTAATCAATGTTTCGATGCTAATACAGTTGTACCACTTCCAGAATAAATTTTGCGGATTTCATCAGCTAGACATTACATAATGCATACCACCTACAACCAACCATTCATACATTTCCCTACAAAGTGTCCTGAACAAACATGTCAATGTTTGTCCATACTAGAAAGACCAAAATTCAGCATAAACACACCACAAACGGAGCACATTACCAGAAACACACAAAATTCAGCATATACATGTGGTCCAAAACAGACAACAAACACAGACAAAATACCGTTTAGATGTTCCAGAATTACAAAATGACACAGTCATTGTTTCAAGACAGAAACTATACTAGACTTAACCCAAGTAGTCATCAAGCAAGTGCCGAAGATTACCTAAAAACGATTTGCGTCCCATTTCATTCATTTCGATCTGCAAACACACCAATTAAATAACATAGAACAACCTCACATTAACATGCCTCAATAACAAAGTACCATCACTAAAACAAAAACCTGTTTACTATACCTTATGGATCTGAATCATCGAGCAATGCACCATTGGCTTGCAATGCCCTCCTCATGAAGGTCATATCTTTTTGGAATACCATCATGTTTCTTGAACTTCATTAGAGTTTCTATCGCTTCCTCCGTCTTCCTTGAACTCTCCTCCACCTTCTTTGAATTCTCCTCCGCTAAATTCTTGAGTTCTATAGTTTCAGCTCTAGCTAGCACCACTTCTTCCCTCGCTTTCTTTAACTGCTAACTCTTCATCATCTGTGCAATTTTGGATACACGAGATCGACGAAGCTCAGTCTTACGAATTTCGTCATAAAGTGCATCCTTGTCGATGGGAACGTCTTCTTTAGCTTACAGTTCAGCAGCCCTTTGTTCAACTTGTTCCTACAGTGGACTATCCATTCTCATGTGTTAGGTCTGAAACATTTAAAACTTAAGAAGGAAGACAAGGTCTTATCGCTTATCATGATTGACTTCGTAAATCATGATTGATTTACGAAGACAAGGTCTTATCGCTTAAGAAGGAACCCTTTTCTTGTCCACATGGGTCTTCCGAAACATGTGATATTCACCCGGATGCACCCCATTATTGTTCCTAATCTTCATTTTTAAAAAACGAACGGTAGCTGAGTAGTTACTAGATTCTAAAGACGGTGGGTGTATAGGTTCATTACCTCTTCCTATTCCCTCTTCGTAAAGCTGCATGTCCCCGCAGTGTGCCTAATCACTTGGTGAGCTTTGTGTTTTTTGTTACGCTTGCTCCTTTCCTTCAAGTATGAGGACACAAACAATCATATGGTTTATAAGATATAAAAAGTTTCTATAGGTCGCAGTAAAGCATGAAAGAATAAGATTTGGTCAATTGAACCACCTTAAACTCCTCTGAGCTAAACCAATTCACTAGCCACACCCAATCTTCTTTCACCACGTCCGTCGGGATGTTCTGTATTCTTTCTTCATCGGTAAGTTCTCTGTCATAATACCTTCTTTTCAGGTTCGCCCGGTAATTCTTGTACTTCTCTCTAAGTGTACATACAATCAGTTTCTTTAAGTTATAATCTTCAGGGATAACAAATTTTTCGTCTGAAGCAGCAATAGTTGATTCACGTTTAAAATCGTACTGGTGGCAAATATACACATTTTGTCTTATTGAACAACTAAATACACATGTAGTGCGCAACGTACGACCATTAAGAAAGATCATGTAGGTGTACTTACTCCAATGAGCAACATCATTTTCCCCTCGTAATCAATGGGTTCCTTTGGTATCTCTTTCCAGTCTTTCACATCAATGGTGCATTCGTTCGTTTTCGTACGATGCACCCACACATGAGGCAAACACCGATGCATTCTTCGAGCAGACCTTGCTCTGAGCATTAAACTGTAACTCTGATTTTTTCATTGACTCCATTTCTTGACAGCTTAATACACTTAGTCAGACCTCTCCGTAGTTGATAAGTTGCGGGCCTTAAGCCTTCATCTTGCACCCTTAAACCTTCATCTATGGTTAATATCAACCCCACAATCATAGGCATAAGGATTCAATAACTTCCAATAGTTGTTGGTTGGTTTGGTTTAATGGATCTTCATGCTGCGTTTCCTCTACGGGAATATCTTCAACTGGCGTGTCCAATGTGTTCGGTGTTGTAGTGGTCTCCACCAAAGTGTCATTAACTGATGAAGCTGAAAGTATAAAGTTAAACAAGGAAGTAAGCCTATATGGGTATGGGATACAACTCTACCATTACTATAAGCCACAAAATTTAGGAGGATGTAAACCTACTTGGTGATGCGCGGGACTGTTTCCGGGGTGACCTCCAAGTCGGGATTGACTTACCATTGGTACTATTGTCCTTCATTCTTCTAGTTCCCACCATCGTCATGTCTGTGTTCATCTCTACTACGGAAGTCCATAAAAACGGTGAGTATGTGGAAGAACAGAGATGAATAGGTAAGCACCATAAATTTGTTGACATATTATGGTGACAACCGATCATCGAAGAAACCCTAACAAGACATCCATCTTCCAAACTGTGGCTAATCATGATTTCCAAAGGTTTGACATATTAAAATGTAACAACACCACATCATTTTCAAAACTAACCTAAGTCCGACCACAACTCTGTGGTCAAACAAAAATCCATTAGTTAGAAAAGGATAATTCATGGATGTCTGACGCCTAACACGTCTGTTCAAATTTCTTCAAAGACAAGTACACACATGGAATAGCAAGAAGATGAACCGTACCTTTGGTGCTAGAGTTGTAGGTCTTCTTGAAGATGAACCGTACCTTTGAATCGTCGGAGGAGAGGAAGCGAGGAACTTTCAGTGAGAAATGCAGAGTCCAAACCCAAGGACGCAGGACTAAGGAGTGATTGCGCAGTAAATTACAAGGGAATTGCAAAAGATGCATAAATGGTAGGACCGTGTTGTCATATCATCTTAATTTTGAAGGAATGTTTTTTCAAAAATGGGTAATGTGCCGATGCAGATGGTGTTGCATGCTTGGACACCGGGTGAACATATATATTTGAAAAATATAGGCTTCAGCTGAATAGAATAGGGCTTCAGTCCGATAATGTAGATGACATCTTCTTCTGTACCACAACATTAAGCTGTCAAGTTCGGCCATGCAACAAAATTTTAAGTAGGCCCTTGTTCTTATGATTTGTCAATCACTTAGTTTATCGAATTATTTACGAATCAAGTAGGGGTGGCAAAAGCTGACCCTACTCGTGGGTGACCTGCCCACGGGTCGTGTTTGGAGTAGGCATTTTGACAAATGGGTCATTTTGACCCAACCCGTAGATGACCACTGATACCTGGGTCATTTGGGTCGTTGATTGGGCTCTGAACTTATACCATAGAAACAATTAAAAGAAGAATTAGATAGCTTAATGGACCTACTAATGAACTTGGTTCAGTATATAGCTGTGAGTATCTTTCTTTTCTTTCTTTTTCTTTATATAATTCAGGTACCTGAGTCTGTCAAAGCACCTCACTAGTTAAATAGCATATCTATTATTAATTTTTACCTTTTTAATAAAGAAATTTGGCCGCGCGAAACAATAACTTCAATTTTCTTAGATTTCCAAACATTTATATTTGTTCGAGGAACTTTGATATATACTACATAGACATTAACTGATCTGATCACCTTTAGTCAAGCCTTCTGCTGATAATCCTTGAAATGTCGTTAGAGGAACCTGAACACTAGATAGTATAAATTAGAATGTAATGTAAGTACCGTACTTCCAGGAGTTGTACCATGAATTGGACAAATTTGAGCAATATTATCCATGCAAGCTTCACGAGGATGATAATTCAAATCCTAACACATAATAATTCAAATCCTACCCCATAAAAATAACAAAAAGCTTTCCTAAAAATGTCATAACTTCCATGATCCATATAATTCATCCACCATAATACATAATCCTAATCCATAAACCATAATTCATATGTCATACGTACATAATACATAATCCATTATACTAGTGTAGATTGTCAAATCATCACCGAACCAACTTTGGTGTAATGATTTAGAGTAGATAATTTAATAATTATATAGAATATTGTATTAAAATTGGTACAAGAATTGGTACGGCCTCAAAGGTTTTTAATATATTATACAAGTACAACATTTAATATAATAGGAGTGTACATACTTGTATATATTCTATCATAAAGTTTACCTTATTTAGCATATATAGTTAAATAAAAATGTATAATGTTGAGTACAATATATTAATACAGTATTATATAGTAATGTTGTTTTTCTAATAGTCATATTCCCCACTAAATTACCTTATATAGTAATAAAGTTAGTTTACAACCACAAAACCGTCTAAACCGCTTCTAAACCACTATTAACTAGATATTTGGCCTGCGCAAAAGCGCAGTAGCCATTAGTAGTATATTTTATATTATATATATATAATTTACATTATAAGAAACAAAATTATCCATTATATTAAGTGTATTTGTTCATATAATTAGTTAAAATGCATGAGTCAATAATAAAAATTAATATTAACAATTAATAATCTATTTAAAATCCCTAACACTTTATCCTTTCGTTTTTCCCTTCATTTGCAGAACAATCTGACGCTTAAATCTCCTAAATTTATGTACAGACCCGTGATTTGCAAAGACTCTCCCATTCATTTGGAATTTCCATTTTCCCGTTTTCTGCATTTATCTTCTATTTTCTTCCGCGAGAGAAACGAAATGTGGAGGCCATAGCGACACTGAGTAAGGGTCTGGGTTCATTCTGCGACCATTTACAGACTAGTGTCGATGATCCTTTCACAATCGATCATTTCTGGGAGTATGCCATTTGAAGAGTTGTTAGGGCACTGAAGTTGCTAGTTGTTGTTAAACTGGTTGTGCTTATGTTTGTGCATGATTTTAAAATACAGAACGTAGTTGGCGCATGTGATGTTAAATTTCCCATAAGACTTTTAAAATACAGAACATAGTTAGCTCAAGTGGATATGCCAAAATTAACAACTTTGAAGATTTGGACAATATTGATTGTACTTAGATGGTCAGTATTTTAGATTCATTTCATGTTCTTACACAATTGGAATTTGTTATTTACAGTATGAACCAGAATTGTTGCCTCACCTGATTCATCGAATGAAACAACCAAAAATTGTCTTGCTCATCTTTGTGTTTGAAAAAATTGTTCTCACATGAGCAAAGGTGATTATTTTTCATCTCTCAATATAGTCCTATCCTCTATTTTCTTATCTCTGACAGCATTATTCGATTATCAAGGTGCGAGATCAGCAACAAATGGTAAGCAGAGTTCAGGAAGGTCCAACAAATGGTCAATACTCGATAATTAGACATCTGTTTTCATATACCCAGTGCTAATAGAGTTCGGGAAGGTCCAATAATGGTAAGCAACAACTTATATTAATCTTCGCTAATCGTATTAGAGGATGCAATGTACGATCTTCTTAAATGTGTTGTCAATTGTTTTACTACAGATATTTATTTTGACATGGGCAGTGATAGCTGAGCGTGGACTGAAAATGACAATAGAGGCTTGATGGGACTAGTATATGATGGATCATAATAGAGGCTTGCTGAGAATGCAACAGAATCAGTTTTACTACCTTATTAATATGTATACATTGGTCAATTGGTATAAATGAGGGAAATTCTATTGTATATACATTGAAACATCAATTTACATTGAAACAATAATTTACATTGAAACAACAATTTACATTTACAGCAACTTACAACAATTTACATTTTACAGCAATGGACATCAGGTACAACACTTTACATTGAAACACTGAAAGTACAACACTAATACACTAAATACACAAGAATACTGAATACACATGCAGTCTCCAACCGGATATACATGCACTCCAAACATGCAGCCTCTTCGACTACGTAATGTAAAACATGCAGCCACACATCCATCGATACACATGCAGCCTCAAACTAGCTGTAAAACACATACAACCTCAAACAAGTTGTATTAAACTAAAGTAGTCTACAATACAAACAGAATTTACCACAATTGCTACACAATATAAACAGCCTACAAGAGTTTTCACCAAATTGCTACACTCTTTTTTAACACAATTGCTACACACTGTAAGCAGTCTACAGTACAAATAAAACGTAGAAGAGTTTTCACAAAATTGCAACAGTTGAAGGTGCATAACCTAAACTCTTTGTCAGTCATCTCCCGGGTCATCATTGGATAAAGACCAATAGTCTTGCTCGGAGTCGTACAAGTTTTCTTATAATTTTGAGTCGGTCCCATCAGATGAAGAATAGTAGTTATCCTCCACGCATACATCTGTAGCGGCCTCTTCTTCAAGAATGCCTGGTCCTGCGTGAATGTCACTGTTTCACATGATATCACTAACGTGAATGTCATCGGTTTCCATCTCTACTTCATCAATGTTGTTCTACACCAATCCAACTTCTCGTCGACCTAATCGACATGCGGAATAACAACCACTGCAATATAGGTTTCCTGGTACGGCTTCACAGATTCTCCAGACATTTGTCCGCCAAGGACGAACCGCAATTTGGCCTCTGCAGTCAAGGCAGTGCTCCAATCTTTATTATTATTGTCAGTCAAGTTGAAAACTTATGTTGCTTGGGATGCTAGTACAAATGGTTCATCCGTGGACAAATAGTTTGTTGTGTTAACACAAACAAAACCGTAGTCATCCACCTTCATGCGATTGAATAATACAGTACGTTGTACCAGTCACATTTCAACAGAACAATGCTGAGATCTCCAAGATATTGAAGCTCTACTACGTCCCTTAACACTCCGTAATAATCAATCGCCCCTTCAATGGGGTTATTGTCGGAGGAGCTAGCATTAAGTTCCTCAAAGCTCCTCATCTTTGACTGCTACTTTGTGTGGAAATGAACGCCGACACAATGCATTAAGTTGACGAATTGTTTCATCCTCATGCGGTCCAGACATTGGATCAACCTAATGCAATAAACAATTCAATGTATACATCAATACCGTATCATGATTAAAAGACGGAGCTAAGGATTTCATACCCTTCCTTCTAACCACTGGATGAATGTTCTGTTGTGCCACACATCGATGTCCCGTTTGTTAACCCTAGTTCGAATGAGTTGCCGTTTGTGTTCACTTATTAAAAAAACTTCCAAATGGAGCGAGTTAGACTAAACGGACTTACGCTAGTTCGTTCTTAAAGATAAAATACGTTGAAACAATTACTCAATGAAGGGCTTGACCTATTCACATTGATTGAGAACGTAGCGTTGATACTGTCGCCATTCTTCATGGGTGAGTTCGCGAACCACTACACGACCTATGTGTGCTCCAGACGAAAGATACTTAACCCACTTGTCGTCCGCCTAACAACCTCTTGAGGATAAGCGGGACTGTGTCGACTAAATTTAGTCTCAATGTCATGTAAATATCTGGAATAGATTGTCAGACACTCTAGCGCAATATAAACCTTAGCTATTGACCCCTCTGACCGACTTCGGTTGCGAACGAATGACTTCATTATCCTCATTATCCTATTACAGTAGAATGTCATCAACTTATAAACCCATATTAAAACTCATCAAACTTGGTAGAGTAGTACTGACCTTTCAATTGAATACATCCATCGATATTGAACTGACCCTGCTACTCTTCCTCTTCCGCAAGGTGAGTTAATGTACGTTGATGTTGAAGATTGATTGTGGAAAGATTCTCTCTAGGTTGCACATTGTGGTTGGTAACTGTGTCTCCATTTTCATTAGATCTGCTATGTACAACTCCTTGGAGGATAGCACAGTGAAGGTGTTGCTCATGTCTATAAGTGCCTTGCATACATTCTTGGGCAGTAATCCCTTAATTGCAACACTCTGTATGCGTTGCATTATAACATGGTAGTCATGACTTTTCAGACCAATCAATTTACTGTCTTTCAACTTCACACGGCGAGATATGTTTGACGAATAACCACTTGGGAATCACAAATTTTTTAGGAACTCACATAGCTTCATCTTCTGCTGTTTCGATAGGGTGTAGGAGGCCAGCGATAACACCAACTTCGATCCCCTACGGACGGGATGCAACGATATTCTTATGATTAACACCTGCAAGTCCAGTCTAGCATTGTGCATAAACACCTAGTAACATCCCAATGAGGTTATCACACACGGTTTTCTCAATGTGCATAACATCCAAGTTATAAGTAACAAAAAATTCTACCTAGTAAGGTAAGCTGAAGAATATGCTTTTCTTTTTCCAATGTTCAGTGAGTGAGTCTACTCCAACTTTTGTGGGGAGCTGAGCTTTACGAAAGGTAATTGGTTGAAGGCACTCTAACTATGTCAACACCTCATCCCCGAGATGTGTTTGTGGGGCAATTCTTATCTCCACAGTTCCATCAAACACGCTTTTGTTTCTCCTCATTGGGTGATCGACCGGTAGGAATTGTGTATGCCCCATAAAGGAACATTTCCTCCCATGCTTTAATCGACAGTAATGTGTGTCCATTTTACATACGAGACATGCCATATTACCATAAGTAGCCCAAATGGACAAGTTAGCATAAGCAGAGAGATCATTTATTGTCCAAAGTACACCAACGTGCATTTGGAAGTTCGCTTTACAGTGTGCATTATATGTTAATGAACCATTCAACCATAACTCGTTCAACTCATCTATCAATGGTTGTAGATACACGTCAATTTCATTTGTTGGGGCTTTTGGACCAGGAATCAACATTGATAATATGTAATTGGTATCTTGCAGGCAGTTCTCCGGTGCCACGTTGTAGGGAATCAACACAACCGGTCACATGCTATATGGGTGACTCTTGTCACTGTGAGGATCAAACCCATTTTTAGCTAATCCAAGACGTACATTGCGTGGCTCTGCCCCAAAGGCAGGATTCACGCTGTAAGTGTTCTCCATGCCTTTGTATCCGCAGGATGTCGCAGTACTCCATCTTTTATTCGGTCTGTAGAGTGCCAGGTCATAGATCCTGTTGTTTCAGGAGACATGAATAGTCTTTGCAGCCTAGAAGTTAGTGGAAAGTATCAGAGTACTTTAACGGAAAGTTTTCCACCCTTTTGCTTTGATTTCTCCGGACTATTCATTACTCCTACATCATCATGACCTTAAAATCATTGTGACTCACAAGATATTGGACACGAATCGAGATTGACATATTCATTTCTGAATAAAATACAGTCATTTACATAAGCATGTATCTTCTGATAGTACAATCATAATCCGGATATATATATATTTTCCTCATAGTACGACTTAGGTGTTTTATTCTCAGGTGGTGGTACTTTACTCAGCATACGAAGCAACTCATCTGCGAACTTGTTAGAAACCTTGTACGGGGCCTTTAGATGCAGCAGTTCTACTAAGAAAGACATCTTGTTGTAGGATACACACCCTCGATATAAAGCCTTTCTCACAATCTTCTAAAAGCTTATAAAATGTCGTAGCCTTTACATTGGGTCCCTCACCATCATCACGACTCATACCACCCAATCCATCAGTTAGAATATCTGCCATTTCTTCACGAGACGTGACAGTCCTCCTGTTAGTAATGCTTTCTTCGAATTCTTCCCCATGATCCACACATGTAGTGTAATTTTGTAGTATTCCATATCTTTCTAGATGCAATTTCATCGTACTTCTTCCCAACAAAGATATACTAACACAATTATTGCATGGACAGTAGATTCTCCCATCCGATGACGCACGCTAATAGGCAAAGTCCAAGAAAGAGGTAATACCTACCTTATATTCCTGACTTTGTCGATGTTTGGTCATCCAACTTTTATCCATCCTTAATGCGCCTATGTTTATACATGAGAGAAGATTAAAACCAATATCACAACGTATCGTGTAAGTGCACACTACCGTTTTCCACCCACCAAGATGTTTTACAACTGGTTTGTCCAGAAAAGGGAATTAACATATGTGTTACAAAATTAAGATCCTATGTTTAACGTCTTTGTTTAAAAGCATTTGTTAACTGCTGTAGTATTACGTTGATAGAAGCTTTAACCGAACCCATAATAACTAACTAACTTTTTTCAACGACAAATTCATTTAATTAAGTTGTTGTAACAGAGCAGCAATCGTACAGTGTGTATAAACTTAACCAAACAATCAAACAGACGGTTGTTTAGAAACGCAAAAGAAATTGGGAGAAACGGACACATTTTGTTATCTCTACATTCGACATGACTTTCGTACGAATCAGCTGCTTGGGACACACATACACAAAAAAATCATTATTCGTTAATCGAAAAAAGAACTTCCTCATTACTTAATGTACACAGAATGAAAGACATTGACAACACAGGTGAATTTCACGGTCAGTAGCTCAAGAAATTCGATGTTGATTCAAAAATTGAGGAGGAAACCGTACCTTTTCATAAATATTAACCGCAATGCTACAGGAAACATGATGAAGATGCAGGGAAGTAAAGTAAAGGTTGTCTCGGGGTGGAGGTTGGGTAGATCGGTTGTGAAGTGAAGTAAAGGTTGTCGTAAATAAGCTATGCAAAGCAACTTCGATTTGTTGCGGTTACAGTGAGATTGTTATTGGAATCGCTTCGAAGTGAAGGTGTCGGGGTTATTCGGAAGTCTCGGCGGAGGAAAGGTCTACGTAGGTCATCTCCTTCAGCTGTTGGTCAAATCCGGTTTGTTCTGTTAATTTGACAGGTTGGTATCCGAATTAGTAACGGCTAACTGTGTTTTACATACGAACTTACTTCGATACTGTTAAGAGTTATATAACATCAACAAATGTCGACAGTAACACAATGAATCAAAAATGTCATTCATCAATGATGTTGTTGATGTATATTACGCTCGGATACGTACTTGTCAAGTATTTATTTGGGATTACCCCAACTAGATGCGGCATAAGTACATACTAAAGAGGTTTTTCAGCTACGCCAAAACTTCTGACTCAAACAAACTTCTATTCCATTGAACCATAGTGTTAAATTAGAAAATGCTTATTAACAACGACTACCTTGCGACAACAAAGTATTTTCGTGGATGTTGAGACAGATTCTTGTAGTCCCTCTCCTAAATTTAGTGCTCTTGAATTTCGTCATCAACAACAATCTTCGTTTGAAACGTTAGAAGAGGAAGAATATTGAAAGTTGGGGTTTAGTGTTTTTTATTATTAGTAGTATGAACTTCATAGTATTTTGCACTCTCTCATTATATTAAAGTTATTAAATTGTATCGGTGTAATTTTTATTATTTCATTTTAATTATCATGATTTGTGTCCTTGCTATTTTTTTAAATTTAATTGAAGATATTCAGAAAATCAGTTATACCCTTTCGGGAGTCATTTATCTTACTTAAACACTTCAAAATCCAAGGGTAATTTTCGACAATCATAAAACAAATTTTAAAAAATAGGTTGTCTTTATAGTTGTTATAACAACATCAATTCCACAAATAAAACCGGTGAAATACATAGCACATACACAATAATTACACTAACGTGGAGTCTTATATGTTGTCATATTATTACCACTTAAACCACATTTGTTGCATTTATTTCACTTGGGAATTTCTTCCCTACTGTCCATCTCACCATGGATTCGAGTAGATTAACTCCTTCCACATTTGGTCGTTCACCTATCTGGAACATGACAGTACGTAGGGAGCTCGAAATTAGGCCAACAATATTTATATGGTATTGTTTGAAAGCAGGGAGAGTATGATGCAAAACGTGACTTGTTCGAATAAAGAGGATCTATATAATGTTGATCTCTGCCATTTTGAATCTTAATTGTTTTTCAAAACAATATTATACATTTGTAATTTTCTAAGTTAACATGTAAATAAATATAATTTTAACATTATTCTAATTAATATAAATTCAATAAAAATAAAAAAATTACAATTAAATGATGTACAAATATATATTAACTTTTATAAAAAACTAATAATCTAAATCAGATTAATATTATCAAAACAAAAAATTATTATACAAAAATATAACATACTTGGAGATGGAGCTAGAGATGAAGAGTTGTAGATGCTGAAGATGTTGGAGATGCTGGTAGATAAGGCACTATGTAGTTTGTAAGTGAGAAATATAAAGAAATTATTGTCTCCTTTCCCATTTTATAGAAATTGTTTGCTGCTTTGCCTTAACTGTTTAGTTAAATGACATCATATTCTTTAGAATATCGCTATTGCGTATGTGTAGACACCAATGTAGTGCGACAGTCCATGCTAATTGTATACAACTTATTTTGGTTCGGGGTCAAAATACTGTACACGAGAAACCGAGTAGAGAAAAATCAGCCCTAAACCCCAAATCCCAAGCCCTAAACCCTAAACCCCTAAACCCATTTCGGCCAAACCATGCCACCAATCTCTCCTAATTTATCACCTTTCACCAACGCCCTCCACCTTTCAGCAAAGTCTCCCATTTTATAGAAATTGTTTGCTGCTTTGCCTTAACTGTTTAGTTGAATGACATCATATTCTCTAGAATATCGCTATTGCGTATGTGTAGACACCAATGTATTGCGACATTCCATGCTAATTGTATACAACTTATTTTGGTTCGGGGTCAAAATACTGTACGCGAGAAACCGAGTAGAGAAAAATCAGCCCTAAACCCTGTTGGATCGTGAAATCCTGAATGCTGATCTGGCAGTGAATTGAATGCCAGACAAGGTTGGGATGACGCTTCAGCTCCGACTCCGAAGAACCTGCAAGTAGGGGAGCGCAACAGAGGGGGTGCCTCTGGGTCCCTCTCCGATGCTTAAATGAGTATGTGTGTGTATAAAACTCAAAAATGTCCAGAACGTATGTAAAGCAAGGGTATTTATAGGGTAAGAGAGATAGAACCGTATATGGCAGCTGAATATCTTAGTGTATATTGTATTGCCGAAGATTCAGATCGTCAGTTACTGCGAGATATTGCAGTTACCAAATCTAATCCTTAGTGAATATGCGACCGAGATATGCGGGATATCGTGGCCACTTCCTTATTAACGGTTTTGTGGGACCAGAGGAGAGAGGCAAGGCTCTCTTCGGGGCGAGCACTCCCATGTCGAGCAGTGGAAGGTCGCGACCTGGTAGAGAATGGCGAGCAGTCCGAGAGCCTTTGGCGTCCCTATAGACTTTGGGCTCGATTCTGGATTACTCGATGGTGGGCCAAGTTTGGCTTGTACTTGGGCCGATCCGGTTCGGATGTCATGGGTTTACCCCCTCTATAGTTATTGGGCCTTCGAGGCCTTTTCTTACTGGGCTGTCACTATCGATACCCAACATTTGCCCCCGAAGCTTGATTGAAGTTTCTTCAGTCGAGCTTGATTTCCTGGTAGGGTTTTAGAGAGTGACGTCTCTAGTAATGGTTCAGTACCTTTGAGACACTTCGAGCTCATTTGGCGAGCAGTTTCTTCTCTGTTCAAAGCTGAAAGAATATCCTTCCTTTTATTCCCTTTTGGCGATCACTCGAGGTGACCTAGGTTTATGGAAGTCTATCTTTCTTGGTTAGGCGATCATTACCTACCCAAGGTATTTCTGCTAAAGCCTTATTAGTGCGTAGGCGACCATCTTGTCTCCTTAGTGGACTTTTAGCATTTAATAACTGCACAGTTGTCCAGAAATCGAACGGTCACTTGAGGCACGCCTGTCCTTTACTTTTCCGTAAACCTAGGGTAGTTTGACAGCTGTCTGTACCAGCCAACCGTTTGTCTCTTGGAATTCTGACATTGCTTCGGTTTTCTCCAAAAGGGTGCAATTATTCCTTTGCGTCGCTTCGATTTGCTCGTGGCGGTTACTCCCCTTTTGGTCTATATAGGAAACGTCAGTTTCTGTATTCTGTCTTTTACGCTTATCCACTCTCTTGGATTTTCAGAGCTTCATTGCGATCCTTTCCATTTCTTTTCCTTGTTTTATCGTTTGTAGGCAAGGTCGTAGGAAAGAGCCAAAAACTGATAGGTCTCTTTGATGACCAGGAATCGACGGGACTGTCCTCCGACCAGGCATTGCTGAACTCTCCTCCTCCCCCCTCTAGGCGTTCGTCCAAGAGGAAGTCTGAGGAGGTGCTTCCCTCGGCCACTGCTGACCCTCGCCAACCAGGTATGTTGCTTTGTTATTCGTAGATTTAACGTCTTCATACTTTGCAGTTTTTTGTTTTTGACATTTTGTCTTGTTGTTTTGCAGAGGAGTCCTCGACCGACATGGCCCGGGATCATCCTCCTCCTCCCTCCAAGAAGGTCAGGAGTGAGGAATGTCCGGAAGTCGACCAGCATCCTTCTCCTCCCCCTCCTGGGGGCCCTTCCGCTAATAAAGGGAAGGGTCTGGACGTGGTGCCCCATTCTCCCTTTCCCCAGGGCCCTTCTGCCGCCAAGGGGAAGGTTTTGGCCTTAGCACCTCCTGTTCCTACTGTGCCCACGGTTCCTCCTAAGGAGTCTGGGACCAAGAAGAAGGGGCATGCTGCTTCCAGCTCATCGAGGGCTCCTGTGGAGGAGCATTGTTCCCTTGCCAGCTTGTTTCAGCCGCTTGAATCAGCGAATTCTCGGGAGACTTGGGTCCCTTGTGGGGACCTTATGAAGAAGGGGTACCCTCCCCAGAAGAGCCTCCGGGGTAGCCCGGATATGTGTATGCGGCTTCTGAACGGGATAATTCCCCCCACAGACCGCTCGATTGTTCCCACGGAACTTCATCAGATCGAGGGGTTCCTTCGGTCCCACTTTGAACGAGTGGCTTTGGTAAGATCTCATATTTTTATTTCGTAGAGTCCTCTCTTTGTCGTTCCCTTATTGTTCGTTGTCCTGAAAGCCTTTATTCTATATTTGTTACCAGTTCGTTCGGGAAGAGGTGATTCTTGGTCGTGTCTTCGGGGAGCTCGCCGACAAGTATTCCAGTGTGCTCGTCGAGCTGGAGCAGTACCGAAGCACGGGGGTCACTCCTGAGCAATTGGGGACTATCAAGACAACTGCGGATGCAGCGATCGCCTTGGCAAATGATACCCGAGAGGAATACCTCAGGAAGGAGCAGCGCCTCCTTGCTGATGTCCAGAAGAGGGAGGCTGAAGCCGCTGCCGCTCTTCAGGACTTTGACGCTCTTCACCTGTGTTTAGATCAGGGAGAGATCGTCCGAGTTTGCCTAGATGCTGAACTTAAGGAAGCTCAGGCGCAAGGGGCAGAATCGGAGGCTCGCAGGGTCGCTGCCGAGGCACAAAGGGCCGCTGCTGACGCCCAGAGGGAAGCTGCGGTGGCTCAGATGGAAGCTGCGGAGGCTCTGAGGGAAGCTGCGGAAGCCCGGGGGATTGCCCGGGAGGAGGAGAGGGATCGGTTAGCTGCACAATTGAAAGCCGTCCCTTCGCCCCAGAGCGTAGTTGAGGCATTCAAAGCCTCTGAGGATTTTGAAGACTGCGCTCTGAAGGTGATGAAGTCGGCGATCGCCGATTTTCTCCAAGTCCTGGTGGATGATGTCCGGGCGGTCGATCCCAATTTTCCCCTTGAGGAAGTTGGGTCTTTGAGGAGCTTCCTCCTGAGTCGTAACTCTCAGTCTACCCTTGTTGCTGAAGGGGTTGTTCCCGAAGGCGGACCAAGCCTTCCTGCCCCCGAAGGCGAGCAAATCGTCCCTGCCCCTGAAGGCGAGCCAAGTGCCCCCGAGGATCCCCATCTCTTTTATTGACAATATTTGCCTTTTGGATAGCTGTTTTTCTTTGTAATTTTTTGTTTTCCTTGTAATTATTTATTTGATTTAAGACTTGGGTTTTTCTATTGAATGCCTTTATGTTCTTGAGCCTTTAATCGACTTCGAACACATTTAGCTATCCAATATCTTAATCATAATTACTTTCCGCTTTTTCTTGCTTTGTAATGTCGTCGACCCTTAAAGCCTTAGACCAATCATAAGTTAAACTTTCTAAGGATAACACTTTTGACACTTAAAAGCGTAAACTTCTAAGTTCAAACAGATATTACCTTCTTTGAAGTTTAAACCTTTGAGGTGTTGGCATAATAACATGGGATTTGTAATTTGTCAGGCTTTATCATCGATAGTGATCGCCTAAACTTTCTTTGGCCTGACTTTGGCGTCAGGGCTTTTATTTTGCCTAACATTTTGCTAGGTCTTTTGGCCTGGCTTTGTCGCCAGGGCTTTTGGCCTGACTTTGGCGTCAGGGATTTGCCTGACTCTTAGCGTCAGGTTTTTTGAGGCCTAACTTTGTTGTTAGGGCTTTTGTGGCCTAGTTTTGTTACTAGGGCTTTTTTTTTGGCCTAACTTTGTTGTTAGGGCTTTTGGCCTGTCTTTGGCGACAGGGCTTTTTGGCCTAGCTTTGTTGCTAGGGCTTTTGGCCTGTCTTTGGCGACAGGGCTTTTTGGCCTAGCTTTGTTGCTAGGGCTTTTGGCCTAACTTTGTTGTTAGGGCTTTTTGGCCTGACTCTGGCGTCAGGGCTTTTGGCCTAGTATTGTTGCTAGGGCTTTTTGGCCTGACTTTGGCGTCAGGGCTTTTTGGCCTGACTTTGGCGTCATGGCTTTTTGGCTTCGGCTTGCTTCGAGTGGACACGCTTTATGAAGGAATGACTCTCTTTTATTGACATAATCGGTTTGATTACAAGCTATGCATAAAATCTTCTTAAATGCTCAGAATTAAATGGACGGGGTAACCTCTCGCCTTCGATGGTTTCCAAATAGTAGGATCCTGGTGCGGCGATCTCTACTACTTTGTATGGTCCTTCCCATTTGGCTGAAAGTTTGTTTTTACTGTTCAGTCTTGTGAATTCATTCCTTCTCATAACCATCTCCCCCACGAAAAATTGGCGAGCGCTGACCTTTCTGTTGAAATACCGAGCGGTCGCCAAACGCATCTTTGCCTGTGTCTTTTCCGAGAGCCATCTCTTTTCCTCTGCTAAGTCGAGGTCAGTTCTGCGCTCGATCTCATTTGCCTCCGCGTTAAAGTGTAGGACTCTGTGGGTAGGCACTGCTAATTCAGCTGGTGCTACTGCTTCTGATCCGTACACTAAACTGAAAGGCGTTTCTCCTGTGGCCGCCTTAGGCGTTGTTCTGATTGCCCATAATACGTTTTCCAGTTCGTCTGCCCAATTCCCCTTGAATGCTCGAACCCTTTTCTTGAGTCCTACTAAGACAACCTTGCTGGCTGCTTCAGCTTGCCCATTCGTTTGAGGGTGATGTACTGAACTGAAACGATGATCGATATGATACTATTTGTTGGATCGTGAAATCCTGAATGCTGATCTGGCAGTGAATTGAATGCCAGACAAGGTTGGGATGACGCTTCAGCTCCGACTCCGGTGAACCTGCAAGTAGGGGAGCGCAATAGAGGGGGTGCCTCTGGGTCCCTCTCCGATGCTTAAATGAGTATGTGTGTGTATAAAACTCAAAACGTAAAGAACGTATGTAAAGCAAGGGTATTTATAGGGTAAGAGAGATAGAACCATATATGGCAGCTGAATATCTTAGTGTATATTGTATTGCCGAAGATTCGGGTCGTCAGTTACTGCGAGATATTGCAGTTACCAAATCTAATCCTTAGTGAATATGTGACCGAGATATGCGGGATATCGTGGCCACTTCCTTATTAACGGTTTGGTAGGACCAGAGGAGAGAGGCAAGGCTCTCTTCGGGGCGAGCACTCCCATGTCGAGCAGTGGAAGGTCGCGACCTGGTAGAGAATGGCGAGCAGTCCGAGAGCCTTTGGCGTCCCTATAGACTTTGGGCTCGATTCTGGATTACTCGATGGTGGGCCAAGTTTGGCTTGTACTTGGGCCGATCCGGTTCGGATGTCATGGGTTTACCCCCTCTATAGTTATTGGGCCTTCGAGGCCTTTTCTTACTGGGCTGTCACTATCGATACCCAACATTTGCCCCCTAAGCTTGATTGAAGTTCCTTCAGTCGAGCTTGATTTCCTGGTAGGTTTTTAGATAGTGACGTCTCTGGTAATGGTTCAGTACCTTTGAGACACTTCGAGCTCAATTGGCGAGCAGTTTCTTCTCTGTTCAAAGCTGAAAGAATATCCTTCCTTTTATTCCCTTTTGGCGATCACTCGAGGTGACCTAGGCTTATGGAAGTCTATCTTCCTTAGTTAGGCGATCATTACCTACCCGAGGTATTTCTGCTAAAGCCTTATTAGTGCGTTGGCGACCACCTTGTCTCCTTAGTGGACTTTTAGCATTTAATAACTGCACAGTTGTCCAGAAATCGAACGGTCACTTGAGGCACGCCTGACATTTACTTTTCCGTAAACCTAGGGTAGTCTGACAGCTGTCCATGTCAGCCAACCGTCTGTCTCCCCAAGGTGTCTCTTGGAATTCTGACATTGCTTCGGTTTTTTCCAAAAAGGTGCCATCATTCCTCTGTGTCGCTTCGATTTGCTTGTGGCGGTTACTCCCTTCTTGGTCTATATAAGAAACGTCAGTTTCTACATTTTGTTTTTTACGCTTATCCACTCCCTCCGATTTCCAGAACTTCGCTGCGAACCTTTCTTCTTTCTTTTCCAACCTTCTTCAGCCTTCTTCATCCATTTCCATGGCTCCCCGAAGTCAGAGAGTCAAGCATATGGCCTCTAAGGGCACTAGCAAAGCCAACGCTCCTAGGAATGCCAATGCTCCCTTGACCATCCGGGATGCCGCCGTGCCCTCCTCAGTGGGGGAGCCGACTGGTCTGGGAAGGTCCGCAACCGCTCCCGTAGTGGTGGACGGGCCTGAGCTGAACACGCCTATTTTTTCCCCAAAAGGTAAACTTTCGCCCTTTTATTGCTATGTTTTTGCAATATCCTCTGTTTTCCTTTGTTTTTTATACTTGCTGTGCCATACTTGAACCATTCTGAGTAGATGTCAAGCCTAACGAACTGAAGCCGGCTTACTTTAAGACCATGGTGGCGCTGGGTGGCTTCAGTGCGGAGGATGCTCCTAGGTATCTTGGCCTAGGTCTGCATTTTCCTCACGATGGAGAGGTTTACATTTATGCGGCCCAGATCGATGCTGGGTTGCGTTTTCCTCTCTGTGAGGATTTACAGACCTTATGCCAGTTTTACGGGATTCATCCCACGCAGCTTGTTCCGAACGCCCTCAGGATGTGGGTCGATTTCAAGTTCCTGTGCCTACGCCAGGAATGGGTGTATTCACTGGCCCTGTTCCGGTGTTTCTTTCGACTGGCAGCAGGGGCCAACTACCTCCACCACTTCGAATCCCGCTGGCCGAAGTTTTCAGAGTGGGGAGGCCCTCAAGGATGGGCTTGGAACGTCCATGTCCGCCTGGTCGATGATTTCCGGGCCACTAATTCCAATTACAAGAAGTTTTACTTCTTGTACAAGGGGGGGTGTACCCTGGAAATTGTTTGCTCCGGACAAGGATTTTCCTCCCTCCTTTGAAGAATTGTCTGGGAGTGATCGGAATGCCATCGACGATTTGTACCGGCTGCCCGGCTGCATCGGTCATCTCAGTTAAAGTCCATCCGCTCGCCAACCAGGTATATTACCTCGCCTTTTGTGGATTTAATGTTTTTTACATTCTGCGGTTCTTTGACTTCTGACTTATTGTCTTGTCGTTTTGCAGAGGAGTCTTTGGCGGACGTGGTCCGGGACCCTCCTCCTCCTCCTTCTAAGAAGGTCAGGGGTGAGGAGCACCCTGAGATCGACCAACATCCTCCTCCCCCCCCCCTCCTAAGGGCCCTTCTGCCAGCAAAGGGAAGGGTTTGGACATGGCGCCTCCTTCTCCCTCTCTTCAAGGCCCTTCCGCCACTAAGGAGAAGGACTTGTCTTTGGCGCCTCCCGCCCCTTCAGTGCCCACGGCTCCTCCTAAGGAGTCTGGGGCCCAGAAGAAGGGGCCTACTGCTTCCAGCTCCTCGAGGGCTCCCGCCGAGGAGTACTGCTCCATGGCGAGCTTGTTCCAGCCTTTTAAGGCTGGGGACTCTCGGAGGCCTTGGGTCCCTTGTGGGGACCTTGCCAAGAAGGGGTACCCCACCCAGAAGAGCCTACGGGGTAGCCCGGATATGTGCATGCGGCTCCTTGATGGGATAATTCCCCCTAGGGACCGTTCAATTGTCCCTACGGAGCCTCCTCAGATCGAGGGGTTCTTACGGACCCAATTTGAACGAGTTGCTCTGGTATGATCTCGCCTTCTTTCCATTATTTCTTCATTGTCATTTCTTTTTATTTTGATGACTTGACCTTTTTCTTTGTGCTTTTGTTGTCAGCTCATTCGGGAAGAGGTGATCCTCGGCCGCGTTTTCGGCGAGCTTGCCGACAAGCACTCTAATCTGCTTGTCGAGCTGGAGCAACACCGAAGCACGGGGGTCACCCCCAGGCAGTTGGAGGCCATCAAGAAGACCGCTGACATGGCGATCACCCTGGTGGACGGCGCCCGGGAGGAGTACTTTAGGAAGGAGCAGCGCCTCCTTGCTGATGTCAAGAAGAGGGAGGCTGATGCTGCAGCCTTCCTTCATGAAGCTGAGGCCCTTCATCAGTGCCTTGATGAAGGGGAAGCGGTCCGTACTCGCCTGGAGGCCGAGTTGAAGGAAGCTCGTGCCCAGGTGGTCGAGTCGGACGCTCTTAGGGTCGCCGCGGAGGCCCAGAGGGATGCTGCCGAAGCTAGGGGGTCACCCTAGAGGAGGAGAAGAGCCGACTGGCTGATCAGCTGAAGGCGGTTCCTTCACCCCAAGCCATAGTTGAGGAGTTCAAGGCCTCCGAGGACTTTGAAGACCAGGCCTTGAAGGTGATGAAGTCGACCATCGCCGAGTTTCTCCAAGAGCTGGTGGAGGAGGTCTAGGCGGTCGATCCCAACTTTCCTCTTGGGGAAGTTGCCTCTTTGAAGACCTTCCTGCGGAGTCGTCCTTCGCAGCCCTCTGTTGCTGGAGAGGCTGCTCCTGAAGGCGAGCCCAGTACTTCTGCCCCCGAAGGCGAGCAGAGCACCCTTGCCCCCAAGAACCCCAAAGCTTGAAGTCCCCAACTCCTTGGCGGCCGTATTTATCTTTTTTAGATAGCTATTTTTTGTATTTTCTGTTTTTGGTTTGTAATTATTTATCGAAGACTTGGGTTTTTCATTGAATGCCTTTATATTCTTGAGCCTTTAATCGACTTCGAACACATTTAGCTATCCAATATCTTCATCATAATTACTTTCTGCTTTTTCTTGCTTTGTAATGTCGTCGACCCTTAAAGTCTTAGACCAATCATAAGTTAAACTTTCTAAGGATAATACTTTTGACACTTAAAAGCGTAAACTTCTAAGTTCAAAGAGATATTACCTTCTTTGAAGTTTAAACCTTTGAGATGTTGGCATAATAACAGGGGACTTGTAATTTCTCAGGCTTTATCATCGATAGTGATCGCCTAAACTTTCTTTGGCCTGACTTTGGCGTCAGGGCTTTTATTTTGCCTAACATTTTGCTAGGTCTTTTGGCCTGACTTTGTCGCCAGGGCTTTGCCTGACTCTTGGCGTCAGGTCTTTTGAGGCCTAACTTTGTTGTTAGGGCTTTTGTGGCCTAGTTTTGTTACTAGGGCTTTTTTGGCCTAACTTTGTTGTTAGGGCTTTTGGCCTGTCTTTGGCGACAGGGCTTTTTGGCCTAGCTTTGTTGCTAGGGCTTTTTGGCCTGTCTTTGGCGACAGGGCTTTTTGGCCTAGCTTTGTTGCTAGGGCTTTTTGGCCTGTCTTTGGCGACAGGGCTTTTGTGGCCTAGTTTTGTTACTAGGGCTTTTTTGGCGTAACTTTGTTGTTAGGGCTTTTGGCCTGTCTTTGGCGACAGGGATTTTTGGCTTCAGCTTGCTTCGAGTGGACACGCTTTGTGAAGGAATGGATTTCTTTTATTGACATAATCAGTTTGATTACAAGCTATGCATAAAATCTTCTTAAATGCTCAGAATTAAATGGACGGGGTAACCTCTCGCCTTCGATGGTTTCCAAATAGTAGGATCCTGGTGCGGCGATCTCTACTACTTTGTATGGTCCTTCCCATTTGGCTGAAAGTTTGTTTTTACTGTCCAGCCTTGTGAATTCATTCCTTCTCATAACCATCTCCCCCACGAAAAATTTGCGAGCGCTAACTTTTCTGTTGAAATACCGAGCGGTCGCCAAGCGCATCTTTGCCTGTGTTTTTTCCGATAGCCATCTCTTTTCCTCTGCTAAGTCGAGGTCAGTTCTGCGCTCAATCTCATTTGCCTCCGCGTTAAAGTGTAGAACTCTGTGGGTAGGCATTGCTAATTCAGCTGGTGCTACTGCTTCTGATCCGTACACTAAACTGAAAGGCGTTTCTCCTGTGGCCGCCTTAGGCGTTGTTCTGATTGCCCATAATACGTTTTCCAGTTCGTCTGCCCAATTCCCCTTGATTGCTCGAACCCTTTTCTTGAGTCCTGCTAAGACAACCTTGTTGGCTGCTTCAGCTTGCCCATTTGTTTGAGGGTGATGTACTGAACTGAAATGATGATCGATATGATACTCTTCACAGAGCCATTTCAACTCCTTTCCAACGAATTGCGGACCGTTATCGCTGATGAGTATTTTGGGAATACCAAACCTGGAGAATATGTTGACCTGCAGGAACTTGATAACTTGGAATTCCGTTGTTGAAGCTAGAGCTTTCGCCCACTTAGTGAAATAGTCGATTGCCACTATAATGTGAGTACGCTGACCAGTACTAATGGGAAAAGGACCCAATATATCGATTCCCCATTGAGCGAAGGGCCAGGCACCCGCCATTGGGGATAATAATGTCGATGGTCGACCCGATCTTGGTGCAAACTGCTGGCAAATTTCACACTTCTGTGTTAATTCGACTGCGTCTTTTCCCAAGGTCGGCCAGTAATATCCCAATCTGAATATTTTCCTGCTTAGCGATCGAGCGCCTTCATGACATGCTGCTGCCCCTTCATGAGCTTCTCGAAGAACTTTTTCTGTTTCGGGCAGAGCAACACATCTCAAGTAAGGCGTCGAATAACCTCTTCTGTAGAGTTCTCCATCGATGATTAGATAACTGGATGCGAGTCTTCTAATCCTAGTGGATTCACCTTCGTCCTCTGGGAGGATGCCTTCTTTCAAATAATTCTGGAACGGGGTCATCCAGGTGACCTGTTCTTGAATGTTGAAGACCTCCGCTCTGTTTTTAAGGACTGAACCTAGGGCTTTCTCCAGAAATTGTACATCCTGGACTGTCGCCCCTCCGAAGGCTAGTTTACTTAAAGAGTCTGCCATCTGGTTTTCTTGGCGAGGAATAAACTCAATCGCGAAATTTGGGATTTCCGCGACCAGCTTTTTGGCAATGCCGAGATATTGCTTCATCTTTTCTCCCTTTGCCTCGTATGCGCCATTAACCTGATTGACAATAAGCTCTGATTCACTTTTTACCATAAGCGCGGTTATACCCATTCCTTTTGCTAGTCTGAGTCCAGTGATAAGAGCCTCGTATTCTGCTTCGTTATTGGTCGCCGGTAATGTCAAGGCGATCGCGTATTTCAGAGGCTCGCCCTCAGGAGGAATAAGAATTAAACCTTCCCCCGAGCCTTCTTTTGATGAAGACCCATCCGTATAGAGTTCCCATATTTGATTGTCGACTGACTTGGCCTGTTCTCTGCTTCTGTTTGACCGTTACTCGTGCTTTCCACTATTAAATCAGCTAGTGCTTGACCTTTGATGGCCGTTTTTTACGCAAATTTGATCCTGAACTCGCTGAGCTCGATCGCCCACTTGACCATTCTTCCTGAAGAATCTGGCTTCATCAGAAAGTTTTTGAGAGGTTGATTGGTGAGGACCGTGATGTCGTGCGAATGAAAGTAAGGTCTTAGGTTTCGAGCAGCAATAACTAAGGCATAGAGATACTTCTCAATCTGGACATATTTTATTTCTGCTGAGTTGAACATTTTGCTAATAAAATACACTGGACTCTGAACATTATTCTCCTCCCTTATTAAGACAGCACTGGCTGCCATATCGCTAATGCCTAAATAGAGGAAAAGCTGCTCGCCTGGAACAGGTTTTGCCAGAGCTGGGAGTGTTTGGATATGTCTCTTCAAGGACTGGAACGCTTCCTCGCAGTCTGGCGTCCACTCGAACTTGCGGTTGGCCCTCAGAGTTTTGAAGAATGGGAGGGACCTGTCGCTCGCTTTGGAGAGGAAGCGGTTGAGAGCAGCTAGGCGTCCATTCAGGCATTGGACTTCTTTGTGGAAGGTTGGCGACTTAATATCCTCTATGGCCCTTAGCTTTTCCGAGTTTGCTTCGATTCCTCTTTCGCTGACCATGAAACCCAGAAATTTGCCGGACTTGACCCAAAAGGCGCACTTGGCAGGATTCAGGCGAACAGTGTGTCTTCTCATGCATTCAAAAGCTTCGCGGAGGTCCGCCGTGTGAGGATTGCCCTTGATGGTTTTGACGAGCATATCATCCACGTAGGCCTCCATGTTCCTTCCCAGCATGTCCTGGAACAGTCGGTTCACCATCCGTTGATAAATTGCCCCGGCATTGATAAGGCCAAAGGGCATCACCTTGTAGCATAGAATGTCCCCATCAACATAAAAAGCGGTGTGAGCCTCATCGTCTGGAAGAATTATGATCTGGTTGTAGCATGAGTAGGCGTCCATCAAGTTCAGCATCTCATGACCCGAGTTAGCATCGACCAGCTGATCAATCCTCGGAAGGGGATATGAATCTTTGGGGCAAGCCTTGTTCAAGTCGCGGAAGTCGACGCACATCATCCACTTGCCGTTTGATTTCCTGACCAAAACTGGGTTGGCGACCCAGCTCTGGAATATCACCTCTCTAACGAAGTCAGCTTCAATCAACCTGCCGACTTCCTGCCTGATCGCCAAACGCTTATCCGTCCCGAATGATCTTCTCTTTTGGGCGATCGCCTTGATGGAGGGCTCTATCCTGAGCTCGTGGGAGAATATATCTGTGCTGATTCCCGGCATATCGCTTGGCTGCCAGGCGAAGAGCTCTTTAAATTCCTTGAGGAGGGCGGTCATGGCCTCCTTTTGATCCTCTTTTAATGTGGTCCCAATGCGCACTGATCTGGTTGTAGCCTGAGTAGGCGTCCATGAAGCTCAGCATCTCATGACCCGAGGTAGCATCGACCAACTGATCAATCCTCGGAAGGGGATATGAATCTTTGGGGCAAGCCTTGTTCAAGTCGCGGAAGTCGACGCACATCCTCCACTTGCCGTTTGATTTCCTGACCAAAACTGGGTTGGCGACCCAGCTCTGGAATCTTACTTCTCTGACGAAGTCAGCTTCAATCAATCTGCCGACTTCCTGCCTGATTGCCAAACGCTTATCCGTCCCGAATGATCTTCTCTTTTGGGCGATCGGCTTGATGGAGGGGTCTATCCTGAGCTCATGGGAGATAATATCTGTGCTGATTCCTGGCATGTCGCTCGGCTGTCAGGCGGAGAGCTCTTTGAATTCCTTGAGGAGGGCGGTCATGGCCTCCTTCTGATCCTCCTTCAAGGTGGTCCCAATGCGCACCTTTTTGTCTGGACCATCGATCTCGACCTCTTCCAATTCCTCCATGGGTGCTGGCCGAGCCGAGTCCTCGAGGGGGTCGGCCTCTGTTTCGATGGCGAGCGCCTCCCTTTGGTTCTTCCTGCGCAAACAGTTCACATAGCATTGCCGCGAGGAAGGCTGATCTCCGAGCACTTCTCCAATCCCGTTAGGAGTGGGGAACTTCATCTTCTGGTGGACAGTGGAGGCCCAATCTTGTTTGGGTTGATCGTGGTCCTCCCTATGATGGCGTTGTAGGATGTAGGTGAATCGACCACCAGGAAAGTGACCGACACCTTGATGCTACTCCATCATTCGCCAAAAATCACTGGCATGGTTATAGCCCCCAGTGGATAAGTTGTTCTTCCCGCAAACCCGATCAACGGAAAGTCGACCCTCTTCAGGTCACGTTTGGACTTGCCCATCTTCTCAAAGGCGTCCAGAAATAGGATGTCTGTCGAGCTGCCTCCGTCGACCAGAATCCTTGCAACATCACAGCCGTCAATATCTGCTGTAATGACCAGAGCATCGTTGTGGGGGGTGGGGACATGTGGAAAATCATCTTCAGAGAATGAGATGACAATATTCTCTTCAGGTTGGGGCTGCTTCCCCAACTGAACTGCTGTAGAGATCTGAGTGGCGTAGACCTCCCTGGCGCTTGACCTCTCGCCGCCTGCACCGAATCCTCCTGCAATCAGATTCACTCTCCTCTTGCTTCCAGATGGCTCAGTTTGTTCTGCAGGGGCTGGCGAACGATGCCTCCTGGGGGGCGTTCGACTTCGGTCTCGCCCTCCCACAAATTCTTTTAACATTCCCCCCCTGAATCAGCCTCTCTATGTCCCGCTTCAAAATGCGGCAGTCATCTGTCTTGTGGCCCTTGCACTTGTGGTATCTGCAGTAGCTCTCGACATCCTTACCCATGGGCTGCCCACCTCGACGAGGCATCGGTGGACTCGCCAAGGATCTCCTCTCCATCTCGACTAGTACCGCTGAGATCTGCCTGTTTAAAGGCGTGAAGTACTCAGGGACCTCTGGATGGCGAGGCGCTGGAAGACACTCGACCCGGGGCTTGATTTCCTTTCCCTTCTTCTCCTTATTTACCTCCTTCTTACCATCGCGTCGGGGTTCATGGACCACCCTTAGCGAGGTCGTCAGGAGGTTAGCCTCGGTGTTCGCCCTTTCAAGGTCTATGAAACATTTTGCTCTGGACGCCAGCTCCTCCAACGTCTGAATCTCCTTCACGTGATAGCTGTTTCGCAGCTTTCCCGAGGCCTTGTTGGCCACATCCAGACCTCTGTAGAAGGCTCGAATGATCTCCCCATCCGAGATTCGGGAATCTATTTCCGTGACGTTCTGATGAAAACACCCGTAGAAGTTGGACAGCGACTCTCCAGGCTGCTGTTTGACCGAGTCAAGGGCGACCACGCTCTTCAGCAACTGGCGTTCGCCCATATATCTCTCCAGGAACTTGCTTCTTAACTCTGCCCAAGTTCCGATTGATCCTGCAGGGAGGCCGAAGAACCAGGACGAAGCCGAACCCGAAAGAGTAGATGGAAATAACAAAGCCAAGTGATTGGGATCATTTGACTTACCCAGAAGGGAGGCCTCATGTTTGTTGACATGTACGGTGGGATTTCCTCCACCGCTATACTCAGGTATGGCCCGAGCAACCACATTCTTTGGGATTTTGATGGCGACTAGCCCGTCGGTAAAAGGATGAGCAGATTGCTCTTTGAAGGGAGCCACGACTGTCAGCTGTCTTTCCTGGAGCCTTTTGTTGAGGAGGTCATCCATCTGATCCACAGTGCAGTATATAGGCGAGGTTCCGGGTGGAGGAGGACTGGAAGGATTGGCAGTATACGCGGCTGC
Source organism: Chamaenerion angustifolium (assembly GCA_946814005.1). Taxonomy (NCBI): domain Eukaryota; kingdom Viridiplantae; phylum Streptophyta; class Magnoliopsida; order Myrtales; family Onagraceae; genus Chamaenerion; species Chamaenerion angustifolium. The sequence continues at coordinate 24,552,132 of OX328272.1, forward strand.
TGGCTCCTGCGTGCATGCCGGAGGTAGGGACTGCTAACCTGACGTCATCTCCTGATCCTCCTGTGGCAGCAGGGCGGTGGTTTTCCTTAGGAGCAGAGGCATTGTTTTCTTGAGGAGCAGGGACTTGGCGGCGCGCCTGTCCTAGGATGGCTTCCAGCAGGGAGACCATCTCTGGGGTTAAATTGATGTCTTGTCCAGCAATGTGGACTGTCTGCGGTGCCGGGGCTCCGTTTTGATTAGCAGTGGGGGTCGGTCTTGAATCACCGACATGCTCTCGAGTTGTTCGCAGAGGAACGTCATTAACTCCTGCTCGGCTGGCAGGTTCCTGTTGAAGCGGTGAAGCGGCGGCTGAATCAGAGCTATCTGAGGATCGCACCCTGTTCTAGTTCCGACGGTTGCTGTGGGATCGAGTTCTCATGGCTGAATTGCTCGTTCCCACAGACAACACCAAATGTTGGATCGTAAAACCCTAGATGCTGATCTGGCAGGTAATTGAATGCCAGACGATGATGGAAAGACGCTTCTGCTCCAACTCCGGTGAACCTGCAGGTAGGGGAGTGCAACAGAGGGGGTGTCTCTGGGTCCCTCTCCGATGCTTAAATGAGTATATGTGTGTATATAACTCAAAACGTAAAGAACGTATGTAAAGCAAGGGTATTTATAGGGTAAGAGAGATAGAACCGTATAAGGCAGCTGAATATCTTAGTGTATATTGTGTTACTGAAGATTCGGATCGTGGGATATGGCAGTCACTGCGAGATATTGCAGTTACCAAATCTAATCTTTAGTGAATATGTGACCGAGATACGCGGGATATCATGGCCACTTCCTTATTAACGGTTTTGTGGGACCAGAGGAGAGAGGCAAGGCTCTCTTCGGGGCGAGCACTCTCATGGCGAGCAGTGAGATTTCGCGGACTTAGTGAAGAATGGCGAGCACTCAGGGCGTTCTCAGAGTCCTTGGGCTCGGTTCTGGGCCATTCTATGGAGGGCCGAGTTTAACTTGTACCTGGGCCGATCTGGTTCAAATGTCATGGGTTTATCCCCTCTATAGTTATTGGGCCTTCGAGGCATTTTCCTTACTGGGCTGTCACTATCGATACCCAACAATTTCCAGCATTGTATCCAAATGGTCCAGCATTGTAACCAGGTGGTATGGCATATGGTAACATAAATGAATAGTGACCATAAGAGGAGGCACTTGGTATGAAGACATGATGAGATGGAGAAGCAGAATTGTGAGAAACCGGAACAATATTTGTTGAAGTGTTCATTGATGGAGAATTCATTGAAGAAGGGATTGTAAACTAATCTGAAGAGTCATTCCAATCACTCCATGAGGCTTGACACATGTTTGCGGACATCTGAGTATTTGGATTGTTTGAGAACGTAACACCATGTAAGTTAACATCGAACCTTTTGTAGCATCGATTCACAAAGTGGCCAATCTTCCCACACAGTTGACACTGAGGTCTGTTACTTCGACCTCCACCTCGTCCTCTTCCTCTAGCTCCTCTGCGGCTATCAAACATAATAGGACCAAGTTGATTCTGAACAACTGTATGCTGATTCTGTTGATTAACAGGACTGTTAATGTTCGCATCGTGTTTGTAAACAGAATCTGGATTCTGTGTAGCCTTCTTGGAAAACTCTTCTTCATTGTGAATCATTGCTTGCGGCATCAGCATTGCATCAAACAACTGGTCACGAGATCTCGTTTCAGCATCCAGATGTATAGAACTGACCGAGGCTAAGTCATACAGATTTCTGCTTGCGTGAATCACTGAAATCACATTGTCGAATTGACCTTTTACACCATCAAGAACTATAGAGATCTGTTGCATTTCATCTATTCGATGGCCACAGTTAGCTAGGCTATCACATGTAGATTGAATATCAACAAGATAATCTCTAACAGACTGAGTAATTAGTTTCCTGGTTTTCAGTTTACCATATAGACTCATTACTCTTGTTGTTGATGAAGAATAAAACATTTGATGCATCTTTGACCACACAGCATTAATAGTCATGCATCCTAACAAATATCTGTTAACCTGAGGACAAATCGACACTAGCAACCAAGATGCTAAGGATCTATCACGTTGTTTATACTTCGCATAGGCAAGAGGGCAGATTTTCACCATTCTCGTTTGTAATATGAGTAGGCACAGTTTGCACACCATAGAGATGTGATTGTAAGTCAAAACCTTTAACAGCAAGAAGTACCTGTTGTTTCCATGACTGGAAGTTGTCATCTCCAGTCAGCAAGCAGATCTTCTTGTTCGAGAAGGCAGGTGGAACAGCATCCTCCATTTCTGATGCGCCGATAGCAACTTTGATGAATCTTCGATCTTCCAATGCAGAAATGAGATAAAAGCAGGAACCACTAGTTGTAATCCGCAGATTCGTATAGCTCTGATACCATTTTAGACAGTTTGCAGAAGAAATCTCAGCAAGAAGAAGAGTAAATGGATTGCTTAGGACATAAGCAACCGAATTCTCTTATAACATAAAACAGAGTTGAAGAACTGATTTTTACTGAAATGAAAGGGTTACCTTTTACAATGATCAATACATCTATTTATAGTCTATGTAAGATCCTAATGAGAAGCTAACAAGAGAATTCTAGAATACTCAAGAAGATTACAAGAAGACTCAAGAAACATATATAAAGATCTTGGATAATACACTTCTAAACAACACAACTATTTCATAACCCCTAACAAACATCATGGTGGCACATGAAATATTCCACTATCTAGAGAGTAGGGGGAAATCGAATAGGGTGAAGTGTTCTCTGAAGCTGGACATGTAGAAAGCCTATGTTAGAGGGGAGTGGGATTTCTTGCGAAAGAGCATGGAGAAGAGAGGTTTCTGTTCCAAGTGGGTCAGGTGGATGAAAGCGTGCATAACTACATCGACTTATAGGGTGCTAGTGAATGGGAACTGAACCACACTCATCCAATATACCATGGGATCAAACAGGGAGACCCTCTCTCACCTTACTTATTCATATTGTTGCCAAATGTATTGTCAAGGATGGTTGAGAGAGACATGCAGGAGAAGAATCTGAAAGGGATAACCCTAGGTCGGGGATGCTCGAAACTACATCATTTGTTCTTTGCGAATGATTCACTAATTTTCCTCCAAGGTACAGTAAAAAATGCAAGCCGACTAAAGGAGCTCAAAATGAAGTATTGTAGGGTATCGGGCCAACGAATAAATGAGTCAAAATCTACACTCACGTTCAATAGGGGCGCGGATATGATCAGATGCGGGGAGATAGAGAAAGCCCTACAAATATCAAGCACGAACAAACTGGAGAAATACCTGGGTGTACCGGCAGTTTGGGGAGATCAAAGAAGGCGACACTAGGATATATAAAGGAAAGAACCAGGGATAATATCAGTGGATGGAGAGTAAACACCCTTAAGAAATACTCATCAAATCAGTGATAACGACGATCCCGACATATGTAATGAGTATGTTCAAATTACCAAAACCTGGTGTGCGGAAGGTAACTCAATGATTGCAGATTTCTGGTGGGGGCAAACAAATGAAGGTAGAAAGATCCATTGGAGAAGATGGGATGTCCTCACAAAGAAAAAGCTAAAAGGTGGGTTGGGATTTAGAGAATTGGAAACTGTCAACATGACTCTCCTTGTAAAAATGGCCGGGAGAATGACAACCGAACCCAACGCGCTATGGGTCTGGGTAATGCAAGGGATGTACTATCCGAGGAGGGACATATTCACGGCTTGAAAGGGTAGGAGAGCCTCGTGGGGATGGACAAGTTTGTTGAGCGGTCGGGATCGACTCTTGAGCGATGGATTTTGGAGGATTGGAGACGGGAAAACCATCTGGCCGTTTGGGGGGCCCCAGGGTGGACACGACCGAAAGCTACAAGATAGACATATGACTGGACTATGAGGTGAACCAGGACATCGTGGTGGTCAAACTACTCACCTATGACCGAACCTAGAATGCTGACTTCATTCGAGCCACAGTCGAACCGAGGGTGGCCACGCAGGTGCTGCAGGTCCAGGTGCCAAGACTAGCAGGTGCAAATCGACTAATCTGGCCACATACGAATGACGAGAGTGTGACGGTCTGATCGGCATACCACTGGATGAGGACCTAGCTGAGACTCATCCAGTTTACACCAACATATCTGGAGATAGCATTGAGGTCGGGTGGGGTATCATATGGAAATGCAACATGATACCAAAAGTCAAGAACTTCATGTGGCGTCTTCATTCAAACTCATTACCCCTTATGAAGAACCTCCAAAGGCGAGGGATGAATATGCCGGTAAGTTGCCCGATATGTGAAATTGATGAGGATAGGGAACATATGTTATACAAGTGAAGGTGGACGTAAAGGGTATCGGTCGGACTACTAGGGCGCGGACTGAACCACCACGACAACCACCAATTTGAAGAATGGGTGCAGGCAATAAAATAGGAAACTGGTATGATGAGGAACATTCAATAAACAAGGTAGAGACTATGTATGGTGACATGTTGGACAATATGGAAAGCGAGATGGCGAGCGGCTTTCGATGGAGAAATGCCGAACTCGATGGCGACGATGGAGGAAGTGAGGCGAACTCGTGAGGAGCTTGCGGTCGAGCCGAACAACATGCAGGGCGAACTGAACCCAAGGGAGACCGAACGGTAGGGGAGCACCAACATAAGGTGAAATCACGATAAATTGTGATGCATCATGGTGTCATCGAGCAAAGATGGGAGGGATCGGTGTAATCGCAAGGGATGAGGAAGGCTGAGAGACAAAAGGGGTGAATAAGACGATGCAGGGGCCAGATGCAACGACATTGGAGGCACAAGCCATCATGTACGGGACGAAATTGGCAATAGAGAAAGGATGGAACCAAGTAGTGATCGAATCGGACTCGGAGGTCGTGATCAACCAATTGAACAACAAGGCACATCACTGGAGAATCGAAACGACATGTGAGAACATCAAAGCTTTAGCGAGTGGAGTTGAAGTAATTGCCTGGAAGAAAAATCGACAATCCGCGAATGAGAGCGCTAATTGGATCACGAAACAAGATGAATTGGGAGTAACATGTTGAGTACTGATTAATAGAATTGAAACTAGCCTTATTTGGGAATGAATACAAGTATCTATTCTAACCCAAAAAAAAAAATTATGCCTAGAATCACCTCAGCCTCCCACAAATCCTTGATGACAAGAATGTCTTGGTTTTATCAACTTGATTTAGGCCAGTACCAAAAATCAACATGTCATCTAAAGATAAACAAATTATAACTCCTTTACCAGAAGTATCAAACTTTTTATATACACACTTGTCTGCTTGGTTAAGAAGAAAACCATTAGACAAAACCACGTCATCAAATTTTTTATGCCATTTTTTGGGTGCTTGTTTAAGACCATGCAATGATTTCTTCAACTTGCAAACCTTGTTTTCATAACCAAGCATAAAAAAGCCTTTCGGTTGTTTCATATAAATCTCCTCATCCAAATCACCATTCAATAATGCAGTTTTCACATCCATTTGATGAACTACAATGTTGTGTATAGTTTCAAGTGTCATCAACAACCTAATAGTGGAAGTCCTAGCAAGTAGAGCATAAGTATCAAATTAATCAACCCCTTCCATTTTCCCAAAGCCTTGAATAACCAATCTCGCTTTATACTTATCTATGGTACCATCCACTTTTCTTTTTCTTTTGAAGATCCATATATTTCCCAATGCTTTATAGCCAGGACGTAGATCAGTCAATTCCTATGTATTATTATTCATGATAGAATCCATCTCATCCTATATAGCTTCTATCCAGAATGCAACATGCCTTATTGCCATAACTTCACTAAATGTTCTTGGATCCTCTTCAATAATAAAACAATATTGATACTGATACCCAATCTCATCTTTTGACCCTTCAACCTAAAGTTAAAAGTCATATCCAAAAGATTTGTTTTTTTTCTAGCTTTAGTGCTTCTCCTTGGTTCAGACGGTCCAAGTACAAAAACAGTACCACAAAGATACATTTTCAACTTGAACTCCTACTGAAAGAATTATGAATCATGTCTCTTGGTCTAGGTATAGATGTAAATCTGTCTTTATCAAAGCCAGCATCTCTTGACTCTATAAACGTGTTCATAGACACATAGTCATTAGATTCTAATACATAGAACCTATATGCCTAGGAATGCTCAACATACCCAATGAAGATACAATATATACCTCTTTCACCCAAGTTTCTCCTTTTGGGTTCAGTGAGCCTTACAACTGCTCTACATTCCCAAACTCTTAGAAAACTCAACTTTGGTGGCTTTCCATAACAAAGTTCATATGAGGTAATCTTATTCCTTTTATTAGGAGTTCTATTCAATAAATTCCAGGTTGCTAACATAGCCTCGCCCCAAAAACCTTCACTCAAACTCGAATAGGATAATATGGAATTAACCATCTCTTTTAAAGTCCTATTCTTCCTTTCTGGTACACCATTTTGTTGCGGTGTATAAGGAGCTGTGGTTTGATGTATTATACTAGTAGATTGAAAATATACTCGGTCATAATACTCACCTCCTCTATCAGTACGTAGATTTTTGATCAAATTAATTTGATGTAGCTCAACTTCTTCTTTATAAATTTTAAATTTATCTAGAGCTTCATCCTTAGCGTGAAACAAATAGACATAGCAACATATAGATGCATTATCAATAAAAGTAATGACATACTTTTTATTTCCTAATAAAGGTGTAGCATGAAAATAACATAAATCGCTATGTATTAGTTCCAATACTTTGGATACTCTGTTAATATCCTTGAAATATTTTCTAGTTATCTTCGTTAACATGCAAGTTTTACATTTCTCATTAGTAGGTATGAGACTCATTTTAGACATATCCTTTATTATTTTTTAATGTACATGTCCTAGTCTAGCATGCCATAATTCCTATTGGTTCAAATTATTGCTAGTACTAGTAGAACCCATACAAGCAGATTCATTATCAAACGAAACATTAACATTCAACATAAATATACCATTACATATATAACCAAAGCCAACAAAAATAACATGTTTTGACAAGATATACTTGTCACTTTCATACACATGTTTGTAACCGCAATTAATCAATACAACGCCTGACAAGAGAATCTTTCTAATCCCGTGAACATACAACACATTGTTTAATACACATTTTCCATAAGTAAAACAAGCTCTACATTTTCTAGTCCTTTGATTGGTTCAGTCGCAGCATTTTCCATCTTTAACATAGATCCATCTTCAATTGGTTCAAAGTCTTTGAACTAACGAAGATTTTACACACATGACTTGTTGCTCCTGAATCAATCCACCACGCAACATTATCATCCAGCACATAAAATGCCTCAGATATTAATGATACATAATTCTGACCTGAATTATAATTTTGTATTAAAATTGGACCTTGTTCTTTTGTGGATCCTATTGCTTTTACCAACCTGACAATCTTTCTTGAAATGACCAGGTTTGCCACACTTCTAACATGCCAACTTGGGAAGACTTGTTGTTATCTCCTTTAAACTTTTGTTTGTTACCCTTGTCTTTGTTCGATATTTTAGAAAAACCACCATCTTCAGTGGTGTTCACGAAGGAGTTACTAACTTGGTTTTTACCCTTAGGGTTATTGTCAACTTCTTGAGCCCTTAAAGACTCTTCAATCTTGAAGTGACTTCTAAGTTAAACCAGAGAAATCTCTTCCTTATTATGTTTCATGGATACAAATCCATGCCCTCATGGATACAAACCCATGCCCTCATGCAGCTGCATGTTTGATGAATGGACGGATCTTCGCTTCTCTGTATATGTTGATCCAAGTTATCATGTAACCACTATGAAGAAGATTTATGCACTAATAATACACCCATTACCTGGTGTTGACGACTGGGTACGGGTAGACTCATTGCCTATTGATCCAATATAGTTTAGGAAGAAAGGTGGAAGACCAAATACGAAATGCACTAGGGCAGCTCATGAAGCCTGTAACAAAAGAACGACTAAGTTGAAAAAGCATGGGTTAAAACAGTTTTGTTTAGCTTGCCATGAAATAAGCCGCAACAAGAGAGGATGTCGTAGGTCAAACATTAGTGGATCAGCACAACATGGGGGAACAACAAGTGGTGTAGGATCCATATGTAGAAGTTAGACGACAAAAGATTTGGCAACGCAACAGACTCAGGCTACTACGTCGAAAAAGAAGGTACGTTCATATAACTTATTGAAATTAGTGCCCTTATCGTACATATTATAAATAATTATTTTTTTAGTTTTCAAAGAAACAAAGGGGACCTATTCGACGAAATTTGAACACCGACGAATTAGGAAGTCAACCTCCATTAGATGACACATTTGCAGCAAGTCATGCCCTAATGGAAGAAATTGTTTAACTAAGTCAGTCACCAATAGTCGAGGAACAATTGGAAGCACTAGAACAACCGCATGTGGAGCCTCCAAAGAGAAAAATAAGGGCCAAATTGACAGTGAGAAGAAGCAAACCAAAGGTATGAAAATTGGGTATTTATGATTAATGTAGATATGAACTACATCTTCAACATTTCTGGTTATGTAAGTTGGACGACCATCTTCATCGAAGGCGGCACCAGTCAACATAGAGTCGGACGATGATTTTGTGAGGGTGAGATCAACTAACCCAGAGTTATCAAGTTTTCGAACATTAGTGTTATCTCCCCAACCACTTAAAATGGGAAAAACATGGAAGTAGACTATGGTACACGGTACTCGCACCTCACCCCGTTTTGTGTGAAGATCTACTTAGTATAAGTACTTTTGTTTGTGTTGTTGCTTTGTCTAACTGGATGTTGTCACCGCGATGTTTTGTGGTATGTTAGATGCAGTGATGTTTTGTGTTGGGATGTTAGGTTCAGTGAAGTTTTGTGGTGGGATGGTAGGTGTGGTGGCTTTGTTTTGTTGGATATTTTGTCTGGTAAACCTTTGTGTAGAACTAGAACATTTATCTAAATAGGTCGGTTTGTGTTGAATGTTCTGTTGGATAATGTATTTTTACTTGGATTTTCTTTCACAAAACAAGTGGGTGCCTTAACCATTTTTGTCCAAACATAATGGTGGAAATACTCATACATATTCAAACTTAAAGACAACTCTACTGAGTATTATATAAAGAAGTGGGTCGAGACAACTTTAAAGTAGTCATTAAACAAACATATAGTACAACTAAATGACAGAGTACATAACTTAGACACTATACAACAAACGTTTGTAACGTGGCTAAATCTTCAACATAAGCCCAGCAACAACAACAAGTAAGAACACTATTACACAAAGTTGGTCTTGATTCCTGATACGCAACACATCAACTTGATTGTTCAGTTCAGATTCATTTGACACAAACTTGGTCATGACTCTCCTTCCATACACACACATCAGTGGATCTGCCCAAGCGAAGAAATCACAACCCCTCTTCAAAAAATTTGATGGCTGCATAGAAGTAAGAAGATATTAGGTTTTCAAAAAACACGAATTTTTTCTATGTAGACTAATCGGTCATATCTTTAAAATTATCACAAGAATTTGGCTTCATTACCTAGTATATTGGACATACAAATAAAAGACGACCGAAACTTTTCATGGTCCAAGGTGTTCTCGCACAGGTTTCTACATCGGAGTAACACAGGGGTTCCTCAGATGTCATGTTTGGGTTAGATGCCCAAGGTGAAGAAGAACGAGAAGAACATTCAGAGTACTTATCACACATGATATTATGACCTTGGAGCAATCCTTTTTGTTGGGGGAGGATACGAAGAGCTGGACCTTGGAGCAACCGATGGAAAATAAGCAAATGAAAAATGGAAGCGATGGAGACTTTATCAACATGAAGTTGCTGGGGTATTTTCGGTATATAAATTTATGTTTAAAGCACATGAAAAACACGTGAGGGTAATTTAACTGACAACAAACGATAATGGACGGAAAAGTCCAATTACCAACAAACAGAAACATTCGGGTGTGATAACAAAACATCATGGGTCCAATTAACAATTCCCTTAAACATCTGGGTGCAATTTCATACTTTTCCCAATAGATTATGATGGTTATAAATGGGTTTTAGATTTCTTCCACTGAAGAGTCTTGGTTGGTTGGATGTGCGTTGGTGAATTTTTCACTTTATTCTTTATTAGTGTGGTGATGGTGATGGGGTAGTGGTCATGCAGAAGCATACCTTATAGCAACAAGCCTCTGTATCAGCAATCAAAATGTCTTCCTCATCCTTTATTTTTGTGTATGATTATTTTGTTATTATGTTTTCATTTGGAGTGGGATTGTATCAAGTACAAGAAATTTTGACTCTACCTTAAGGATTGAGAAGTCTAAACATGTTGAGTTACTATAATTGTTGATTTCAGATTCTTAACATCGAGATTATTCCTGGTTTCATATATTTCGTTTACATTTTTAGTAAGGAAAAAGAATGCAGTTGTCAATCCTCACGTGGTTGCAACACTACAAGAAACTCGAGCATACACATCGGCAAAAACGCGTTGCTAAATGCATAAATACCGTTGTTAACTTTTAACAACGACGAGATCTTCGTGACGGTAGCCCCCGTCGTTAAAGGTTTATAGGTCAACAATTTGCCGTTCTCGGAGGCTTGCCGCTATTAAAGATGACACTCCCCACTTCGGATTTACAGCGGCATCAGGCTATTGTTAAACACGGATTAAAGGCGACAACACCTTGCCGATGTTACAGATTACTCTTAGCGATGACAACTGTTTGTCAATTTTTTGCTCGATGTTTTGGCCGATTTTTTGGTCGTGTTATTTTTTGGGCCAAGTTTTTATTATATTTGTTCATCGATGGTTTCTGCTCTCCGTAGGTTCCTTCCAGCATGCTGCCTTCAACATCGTTCAGCAGCTTGAGGTTCAACATCGTTCCAGCATGGTTCCAGCATGCTGTCTTCATCCAATGGCAACGACACGAGCTCGAGCATGCTGTTTTCATTTATGGTGTCTTCGGTTCCATTGAATGAGATGAGCTCCAGACGAGACCAGACGAGACCAGACGAGCTTCGTCTTCATCCATGGCGTCTTCGTCTTCGGTTGGTGCGTACGGTTGGTTCCATAAGAGACAAGACGAGCATCGTCTTAATCCATGGCGTCTTCGTCTTCGGTTGGTGCATACGGTTGGTTCCATAGGATACCAACCGAGCTTCAATTCCAGATGAGACCATCTTCGCCTCTTCTATGCGTACTGTTCCAGCTCGGATCCGAGACGAGATGAGACAAGACGAGCTACGGTTCTACCTCCAACGAGAGAGAGACGAGATGGAGATGGTGAAGTGAAATGAAAAAGGGAGAGGGTGAGGGTAAACTGAAATGAACATAACGTGGAGTGAGGGTGAGAGAAGGTAAGAGAGCGGGAAAAGTTTTTGAAAATTTAAATTTTTTGTCGCACGACATCAACAATAGTCGCCACTATATAAACTATTTTACAATAATAATTTAATCTGTTGCTGAATGACTATACTAATGTCGACAATATATGGACACGTAAACCTATTTTTACATTTTCCCGGTACTTATGTTTTAACGATGGCAATATTTATTAGTTACGGCATACATTTGTTGCTGTAATAGTTATATTTACGACAAAACTTTACGTTTTTAAATATGTACATTTACAACGAAAAAGTCATCTGCTACTAATGAAGTCATTTAACATCAGCTATTGGTCGACATTACACATTCATCAATGTAAAAAATAAAGTGACGACAAAAATTAACACTAAATGTATCTTATAACGATGGAAAATATATTATTCCTAATAAGTAATAATAACGACAACAAAAACTGCCGACACAATATACATATGTTCAACTACAACTGCTAGCGTCAATACGAAAGTTTCGTTGCTGTTGCAACAGATTCTTGTAGTGCAAGCTAGGTAACTGTTGTTTTCATTGTTGTTGTTGCTTTGCTTGCGTCACCTTTCATGGTTGAATAATGCTCTTCGATCGGTTTGGAGAGAGATGACTTTTATGTTAATATATCGAGGGATGAGATGTTGTTGGCTGGTGACTACGCAAAACTGTTGATAATATATCCCAGTACAAAGTTAACTAAATGAAGCCAACAGTCACCTCCTCATAGTTTATTATGTCTAAGATATCTCTGCTTTATTGAATAGGAACATTCATTTAAAACAAGAATGAGTCACTTAATGTTACAACTTATAAATACTATGTTGTTTAGATATGATAGATTCTGCATTATTGATATGTTTCATTTCTATTACAAAAATGTTTTTCTTTAGAATTTTCCAAGTTATTGCATTTTATTTTATCTTGTAAATGGCAAAGAAGTTGATGAAATTCTGGATCATCTAGAAACTAATCTTGAGAAGTATATATATATATATCGTTAGTGATTAAGATAATAGTTACTATTGTTAAGCAAAATTTCTATCGACTTGTCATCTATATTACTAGTAATTCCATTCTTATTTTCTCATTGGTACATTTGTATTAAGTATTTCAGTATAAGAATTTTTCTTTACTTTGAACCATCACAGTTCAGTTTATTACACCCAACTTAATTATCTGATCGAATATATGTACGATATTGCACATAATGTTTTTGTTCATATAGTAGAAAAAACAATTGACGCTTCAAGCTATATTGGAACCGTTGTAGTATGTATATGTATGCTTTGGTATCTATAACAAATAAAATATACAATAGTTTGTGATTTTGATAATTTTCGTGCAACAAAGTCTTGAATTAGAGTATTCTAAGGATTTAGTAGTACACGTACGAACTCGGTATTAGTAAGAGTGTATTTATGTAGAACATCTAAATGTTTTTGTAATTGTGTTGAATATGTGGTCTACTAATAAATGTTAGTTGTGTATGATCTTGGTGGTGGACCTTTTTGTAGTCCACTTCTTGGTAGTTCTCTAACGTGATCCTAAACCTGCAGTTTCCACCCCACATTTTACTCTGATGTCGAGGGTTTTAGGTGCGTTATTAGTTCAGGATGCCTGGATCAATAATTTTATATGCTTATATAGATGTTATTTGTTTTTATGTATTATTATAACCCTTATTCATCATTTATCATGAAAGTAAATATCGTTAATTTTATGGAATGAACAAAATCACCAGTCATTATATGTTTAATCTTTAACTTGCATAAAAGAAATTACCAATTTTCAATGCCATTTATATAATGCCTTACTACGGTAGTTCAATTGTACGTGCGACACAGATATACAAATCTCTAGTAAGAGTTAAATGCTGGAATTCAAGATATATGCACCAGAAATAGCACGTTAGTACGACAAAAAACGTTGTACACAATTATACTTTCATCGTTAGACGTGCGATGGAAAAAGCGTGCGAAATCGGCAGCGGTTTGCAATCACGGCGGGGGCGTGCCAGTTGGAAGGATATGTCATGTGATCGGAGTGCACCTTAGGTTTCCACGGAGGAAAACCCAAAGATCGGAGACCAACTATTAAGGTTTTCAGGATTGTAACTTGTGTCTCTTGTATATCATTATGTTCAACCATAAGGGGTCTATTTATATGCCGAAAGTTGCAACACTTTGTAACTTTACACTTTAGTCCCCAATCATTTTACGATTTGCACTTAGCACCCCATATAGGTGCCAATTTCCTACATCTCCCACTCACATATAATGTGGGTGATCATGTGTGCAAGAAGACATACTCCATACACCTTGTCCGTCTTTCATACAGGGTATCCTCCGTGCGACCGCCGACCGGCATACTTCGTGAAAGCTAGTTGTTGTATATTTGTTAGGAGTATACAATCTCTCATTGGGACGAACCTGCAATAATAAAGTATGCGTGTACCCTAGATAGTCGAACATCATTTAGGTATATTTAAAGACTTCATTAGTCAAACCTTGTATTCACAATCATAATGCCAAATCATGATTGGTTACCCGGTGACCACAATTCTTAAAAGAGAATTCGTTGGCAATCTTCCTCTTCTCATGTTCCTCCAGACCGAATCTGTGTACATGACCATTAGGCAACATACTAATCTAGAGAACATCTTGTTAAGTCTCAATTCTCTAATCGTAGCCATAAGGTCACATAATATGGAAGTACGTTCTTGTGATCGTGCTTGTGTAAACCTGTGGTCATTTAATAGAAAACATAGTATGATGTACGTGTCACAATACTCTTCTCCTTTTCTCATGGAGTGTATGTCATTTGTTATAAAGACGATGTTGTGCGGATGTCTGTCCAAATATCGTATGCATCTAAACCAGAGTCCATTAACTCCCATCCCCCTCATAAGTGAACTACTTGGAAGTAATATTCCATTAAAATTATCGATGAACACATTTCAATGACCGACTTATGAGTTCGAGTAGTTAGCTCAGAAATCATCCACTTGATAATTTTCGACTCGAAATCCTATATCATTTCAACTCGTCACATAGACGCGATAACACTAAGACGCGGAGGCGGTTACTCGTGTGACTGAGTTAAACTCGACATACATTTCTAAAAAAATCATGAATGCACTAAACAATCATTATAAGCATGTGTGTATTCAAATCAAACTTATTGATCAAAGTTAACAATGTGATGTGATCAATCTCATTGGTCTATGCAACGATTGTTACCATTTGCTTCATTAAGACAAAAAAATCTTGAATGAAGCATCCCTACATAAAGTTTTCACGGACTTATCTGTTTTATCCATCTCTTGTCGACTACCAATTCACATTTACTTTCTTGCATGACACTATACCTTATGCATAGTAATATTGGTCTTTTGAATGTTCTATCATCAATAAGATCCTTTTCGAATTGTATGAAAACACAATTATCAATAAACAAGCACTGGATAAATAATGTACATCATCCATAATACTAGTAGGAACCTATTAGACCAAGCTAAATTCAGTTGTTGGTGCGAGAGCCACTCACTTAGCTTCAATCGCCTATAGTGGTGTTCTGACTCGTTATCACTTATTTGATGAGATGGTCATTTTTAGTAAGAAACCATATCCTGGAAAGTCTTAACTTCCACAAGAAAGAACTTCACAACATTCTATCATACTCATATACACAATCTATCAACAACGATTAATAATGTTATCCTTGCGCATCAAATCAAGCCGAGTCATATACCCATTTTGGTAGTTGGTCTAGTTCATATTAGAATATGCATACAACTTCCAAGTTATCTCATCTTTAGGACACTTGGCGCATTAGATCATGAGTTTTATATAGAAGAGTTTTAAACGCATAACATTATAATATATCACTTAAGAACTCAATTTCTCAAGCGGCCTCTCTCGGAAGCTTAATTCCAAAAATATATTACTGTTGATGCTTTAAACATCAATTAGGTCTCATCCTGCATTTATGAACTCAATAACTTCCCAGCATATACTATGTTACATGACACTTGTACATTGGAAGATCTTGTGGATATTTCACTAACAAATTTATTCCATAGTGTCTATCCCATTCCATATGAACTAATCATGTTTGACAAGTATAATATTGCCTCAAGAGAAAACATAGAGGTCTAAAGACCACTAAAGTCGTAAAGTTGCATTTTTATACTCAATATAGAGAAACACCTTGCTTTATATATCAATACTTCTTGGGAAACATTTATATCCAACATCTAGATTTCTGGGTTTATACGAAATAGATATTAGTAATCAATCGAGACATAATTTTCAAGATGATACATGACTTCTAGGATCCATTTACGCTTGCCATTTTGCATCTTATTCTCTGTTTTGTTTTAACAAGGGTGAACTATGAGAAACCGCAAAGGATCCCACTGGGATTAAGAACATTGTACACACTACCACTGGAACGATATTTCATTTGAGGAACATTTGTAAACCCCCATGCTGACTTTTTCGATTCATAATTTATATGAAGGGGTGCGTGATTGATATTCTAGGTACTCGATTAAGTTGATAAACATTCATCCTGATCATAATGGGTGTTGTTAATGGAGTAACCCGCATATTACCGTGAGCAATGTACAATTGGACAGTGTTATTACTTAACTATTTGTAGAAGTTTTTCTCACAACCTATAAGAACAACACTAATTTGTATGATGCATAAAATATAGGCAACAAATTAGTTATCCTCTATATCACGTATCTCACTAAGTCGAGTTGATGAACTGATCTAATGTCTCAACATATCTACAAGTTTTGATTAATTATTTATTAAGTATCTACAAGACGCGTATAGCCATTGTAGAAAATCAAATAAATATAATTGATATGAAGCAGAAATATACTTTTCCACACCAAATATGGAATAGTACATGTCTAAGTGAATTACTTCTTGTTGCTTACGTGAAGGCTTCCGATCACATCGTATAAAATAGCACGAATGAAATATACAAATATATGGATATCATAGCAAGAACAAATCATGCAAGTTTGATATTCAATAAATTCACTAGAACTAATCCTATATTACAAACTTAATAACATGAATACTATAAATGACAAACTTAGGTTTAATAGAAACAAAACAAAAAATAAAAAATAGTTCATGAACTAATTAATATACCATTGATGACTCAGGTGTCACATAGACATAGCTTGCGGACACCGACTCTTTCGGTGACAACTCTTGAGTTTTCCACTTATCATGCTTAGGCTGATTTTTAGAGATCAATGATAATGTTTCATGTATGTGGCTCAATCTTGACATTTCCGTGCGGTGCAATATTTAGAGTTATGACCCTTCTGGTTACAACTATAACACTTTCTTATATCCATCTAGACTTGACACACACGTTTTCGCTCGCCAATTTCATTAGTCTGTTGTTTCTGACTGGACTTAGCAAGCTCATCTTTCTTAGAACGAACCCGCATTTGAGGTCTCTGTTGGGTCTTGGAGGATGTTTCATATGAAACTCAACCGAAATTCATTTACCAATATTCTTTTCCTCATTGAAGTGTAGGAGCCTTTAGACTTCTTCCAGTGTGGCAACCCAATCAGTGCGGGATAATTGCATTCTAACATGCTTCCAAGAATTGTGTAATGAATGGATCACTACTTGGAGTTGTTGTTGTTTAGTGAGAACATGGTCGGCGTGCTTCAGTTCAACTATCAAATTGACCATGTGTCGAACATGCAACTTCAAGGAGTGTTTAAGGTGTCTCTTGTAGGAGACTAATTTCATAGTCAAGAGTTGTATCCTTTCTGTGGAATGGAAAAATAATTTCTCTGTCAAAGATTCCCAAAGCTCCTTTGCACTTGTATAATCTTTAAATTACCTAAAAACATTATCCCCCATTGCACTTAGCAAAATGATGCAGACGGTGCGGTTTTGCTCTTTCCAGATTTCATAGTATTTTATATCTTGCCTTTGTTGGGTCACATTCTCGGTTGTAGGCATCCATGTCATTGGATATGGTCTCCAAAATTCCTAACTTTTGGAGTAACTACTTAACTTTCTATTGTCGTACTTCATAGTTATCACCATTCAACTTCAACACACAACTTCGTTGGGTGACAACTTTTTGGAGGGGTGATGTCATTCTTCACACACAAAAAGGATCATCATGTCAGAATCAACATATGCAAACAATTCATGCAAGATTCATTGTTCAACATACATACACATGTCATACCTAACTCTATTATTAACAAAGCATTAATGCAAGCATATCCCTAAGTCAAAAGTTCACTATGTTCCCAATCATCGTCCAAAGTATATGCTTGATAATAAATAATTTTTTTATTAATTAACTTAAGTACTCCATTCACATCAACAAGCAATCATGACTCAATCTACACATGAATGCGTACTTAAAACGTGTATCATAATTGATTTATTAAAAAAAATAACAAGTAAACATGTTTGCATGGTTGATGTATCCATGGAGTCTAAGCAAAACAATCACAAAGATTATCAATGTCTACCAAGTAATCATGCTCTATCATGAGTTGAAACAAATATTCAAAACTTATTATGCTAGGCATATAATTAACATAAAATAATCTAGCATGTTCACATGAATAACTTGGACATGGATAAATTTTTTTTTTAACATATTATGCTTCAAATTTATCACACGTTCCTATACATGAATCTAAATAACTCAAAATGCATATTATGTGAATTATAAAATGCTTATTTATGAGTAAAACATGTTTCTACACATGAAACTACAATAATAATGCTTATTTGCACGGTTATCACATGTTTCTATACACGGATCACTACTAGAACTTTCGCTTTTGCCAACGATATTTTTTCGTCGATAAAAGTAAAACATTCGTCGACAAATATCCATTACGTCGGTAAATGCAGAATTTTGTTGGTAAAACAAATATCCAACGAAATACGTAATCTCTAAAACAAATATTTACCAACGAAATTTCCATTGGCAAAAATATTTTTTCGTCAACAACTTATATTTTTTCCGACAACATCGGTTTCGTCGGCAAAGTAATTTTTTTCAACAAAAATAGTTTCGTTGGCAAAGTAATATTTACCGACGAAAACCATTTCGTCGGCAAAAAAAATTGTCCACCAAAACCATTTTGTCGGCAAAAAGTTTTACCAATGAAAAATGTTACGTCTGTGGAAACCTTTTTGCCAACAAAATCTGTTTGGTCGTTATACATGTTATGCCGACGAAAAAAAATTTCGGTAAAAAGATATACTTATTCATAAAGCAACTGGAGAAACTGTGTCAAATTTCATGCTGATAAATTTCAATCATGAAGGTAAACAATATTACTCCACGGTATGCATTTATGGATTATATTCATATCTTTATCCTAATGTGTAATTAGTACTCATCAGGGCTTCTTGCTCTATAATATATCTCGGCTCATGCATGCCACAATTACATTTCTGGTACCGCTCAAGGGTCCTGAGCATACTGGTCATCAACCTGTTAGTGTGTTCAACATATTAATAATTATCCTTTTATCTGACTTGAGACTTGCAATCAATCTATTAATTTTTATTATTAACTATTTAATAAAAATATGTATGTATAACTGTTTAGAAGTTAAAAGAATCACAAGGGACAGGGACAGGTCTGGCGAGGAACTCTTGGACTGACCCTGTATGGACCGAATTTAGCATTGCAAGAACAAGTACGATTGAACCTTCAAGCAGAATAAACAAATGATGAATCAAAAGTCTAATCTTCAACTAACCAAGGGATAAATGAATCATTCTACTCTGATATTTAGTGAAGAAAAATATGCATTATGTTACATCATTCTCGTAAACCAAGGAAACAATACAAGAATCTGTATTAACAGCCACCAAAGTAATTTGTTGTCACAAGGAGTGTGTTGGTAAAACGGTATTTCAGTTTCGACATTTTAATACGTCCCAGTAGACACGTTTTAGTGTCAACAAATATTTTGTCGAACAAGCAATCTTTTAGTATTGACTTTTGCCATCGCAATATCTCTATGCCTTCAAAGTTCATGTGTCAAAAACTCAACTGAGGTTAATATTGATTTTCAGTCACGCAAGATGTTGGTGTTGCAAAAAAACAGTTTTACTTTCCAAAATAGTTGATGTAATAAAGTGGTAAACAGTATCGACATAACTTCATTGGTAATATATATGTTGTTGTTGCAAAACGTTATACCCGCAATTATAACAGAACATACCGTTTTTTCCAGTAATCCCAAGGATAGTTCAGAATCTTCCCTGTGTATAGCAGAGCCTTCGTAGGACCATCAACTACCATATCCAACAACGAATGCCCTTTTAGATTGATTCCCAAGACGCAACCACATTGCTCGCAGACATTTTAAGAGAGTCCCTGCCCGATCGATCGTTCATCCGTTTATCTTCGGAATCACGCGACAAGCATTTCACCTTAGGTACGCTGGTATGAGCACTCAAATGTTGCTTCTTCTAATTGAGAATTGAATTTTCATGAGCTTAACTGTGTGATAGCCAACGGTTCCAACGGACAACTCGATCGAAGGAGATGTACTGTTGAGTCTAACAACCGATTAACTTACAAGCTAGCTACAGCTCGTACGGTTCCAACGCACAACTCGATTGAAGGAGTTCTTCTGTTGAGTCTAACAACCGATTAACTAACAAGCTAGCTGCAGCTCGTACGGTTCCAACGGACAACTCGATCGAATGAGTTCTACTGTAGAGTATAATAACCGATTAACTTACAAGAAACTGAATTACTCACCTTCTTGGAGTTCTCTGTCACATATTTGTGTTAGTGTCCCCAAATTATGCATGTCTAATTGAGGAAACTTGTCTCTCTGATTCCGTTTGGTTCCATCCACACATAAACGAAAATGAATGTTGTCTCTGTTACAAATGGTCTGGATAACTTTCAATAATGGATTTTGAACTTCCTGTACTGCATGTTTCAGAAGTTATTTGATTAACTCGGACTGATGTGCTGTCTTTTTAATCCCAAGCCAACTTTCTATTGGGTAGATATTTCTTTGCAGAAATAGAGGTATGATGGATAAGAGTTGGATGACCAAACCTCGGCAAAGTGGGGAATATAAGTAAGGGGTCGCTTCGTTTCTATACTTTTCCTACTCTCGTTCAAGTTGGTATGGTAAAATTTATTGTCCTTGCAATAACTGTGTTGGTATTTTCTTACTAGGAAGAACTACTGTTAAGATCCATTTTGAAAAATGGGGAATATTGCCAACTTCGACTACATGGGTGGATCATGGGGAGGAATTTGAAGATGTGATATCTAATGGTAAGAATTCATCCTCTCGTGGGAAAATGGAGGATATCGTGCATGATGGGTTTAGTGGTATGAGGTTGGACGAAGGTGATGAATCAAATGCAGATGCTAGGACATTTTATAAGCTATTAGAAGATTGTCAACAGAGCTTATATCTAGGTTGTGTCTCCTACACCAAGATGTCTTTTTTAGTTGAACTGTTGCATCTAAAGGCACTGTACAAGGTTTCTAACAAGTTCGCTGATGAGCTACTTCACATGCTAAGTAAAATATTGCCACCAGGGAATACAGTCCTTAAGTCCTACTACGAAACAAATAAATTTATAGGAGGGTTAGGATTGGACTACCAAAAGATGCATGCTTTTGTAAATGATTGTATACTATTTAGAAAATAGTACGCCAATTTGGATGTGTGTCCAATGTGTGGGGAGTCAAGATGGATTAAATCTTGACACAACACTAGAGGACTGGATATACCAGAGCAATCGAAGCGACAATTAGGGAAGCTACCAGTCAAAGTACTTCGATATTTTCCACTAACTTCAAGGCTGCAAAGATTATTCATGTACCCCCAAAATGGCTTCCTCTATGACCTGGCACCATACACGACGATTAAACGATGGTATTCTACTTCATACTGCTAATAGAGACGCTTGGAAGAAACTTGACAGCGTACTACCTGAATTTGGGGAAGACTCACGGAATGTGAGACTTGGATTATCTACGGATGGGTGAGATCTGTAAAGTGATAAAAGTCACCCATATAGAATGTGACTAGCTGTTCTTATTCCATACAATGTGCCTCCCGAGGTGTGTTTGAAAGATACGAACTACGTGCTATCAATGTTGATTCCTGGACCAAAGGCTCCAGTAAATGACATAAACGTGTATCCGCAACCGTTGATCGAATATCTGAATGAGTTATGGTCGAATGGTGTGCTCACATATGATGCAGGCAAGAAAGAAAACTTCCAAATGCGCACAGACGTACTTTGAACCATTAATGATCTTCCTGCTTATGCGAACTTATTCGGTTGGGCTACTTACGGTTATTTGGCATGTCATATTTTTCAAATGGACACCCATTATTGTTGATTGAAAAATGAGAGGAAATGTTCTTTTATGGGACGGAGACGATTCCTCCCCGTCGATCACCCATGGAGAAAAAACAAAAGTTTGTTCGATGGGAAACAAGAGTTACGGATGGCCCCACAAAGACTATCTGGGGAGGAAGTGTTACATGTGCTAGAGAATCTTGATCCAGTCATGTTCGGTAAGAATCAACCGCCCATTCAGGTTGGAATAGACTCAACTACTGGAAATTGGAAGAAAAAAAAGTATATTCGACTAATTACCTTTATTGGAATCACCTCTTAATCCCTCACAATTTGGATGTGATGCACATTAAGAAAAACGTGTGTGATAACCTCATTGGGATGTTATTAGGTATTTCCGGTAATAGCAATGACAATCTTAATGCTCGGCTAGACTTTCAGGCTTTAAGCATAAGAACGAGCTTGCATCCAGTCCGTAGAGGAACAAAACAGGTGTTACCACGAGCTTGCTTTTCCCTTTCAAAGGAACATAATATTATACTCTATGATTTCCTTAAGAACTTGAGACTACCTAGCGGTTATTCATCCAATATTTCACATTGTGCTAAGGTGAAAGACAGAAAATTGATTGGGTTGAAAAGTCTTGACTACCATGTTCTCATGCAACTTATCCTATCCGTGGCTATTAAAGGATTACTCCCCAAACATGTATGCAAAGATGTGATAGAGATGACTAACACATTTAGAGTTCTATGCTCTAAGGAGTTGCACATGTCGGATATGTTAAAGGTGGAGTCGGAATTACCCATGACAATGTGCAATCTAGAGAGAATCTTCCCACCAAGTTTCTTCAATATTACAGTCCATCTTATCACTCATCTAGCAGAGGAAGCAAAACTAGTTGGGCTGGTCCAATATCGTTGGATGTATTTAATCGAAAGGTAAGTTTCAACGCTCGTTTATGAAGTATACCTTTGAAGAGGCGGTGTCTCACTAATAACATGTTCTTATTGTAGGATAATGGGGATAATGAAGTCGTTTGTGCGTAATCGTAGTCGTTTGGCAGGGTCAATAACGGAGGGTTATATTTCTCTGGAGTGTTTGACATTTTGTTCTAGATATCTCCATGACATTGAGACCAAATTTACACAACATGAGTCAATTATAGTAACTGAGGTAACTCCAAGGGCGGCATATGGGTTATCGATCTTCCAGCCGGTAAGAGCTTCAATACGTCGTGCAATAGTCCGTGAATTGTCAAACACGGAATGGGAACAGTGCCACTTGTACGTGCTTAATCAATCTGAAGAAGTGAAGTCATTCATCGACTATTACATTCACCTTTATTGTGATGTCTATTCTTAAACTTTTAACTGCATTACATCTAACACTTCAATTAGCTGTCTTGTCCATGAACGTAGTGAACACAAGAGCCAACTACTAGGCGCACGGGTGAGTAGGCGGAACATCGATGTTATGCACAACAGAACATTCATACAATGGTTGGAGGGTAGGGTATGACACTCTGACACAATTAGGAATATCCATGTGTGGCTTTTAATGACGTTGGAATTATTTACATTCTCAGGTTGGTCGAATAGATGGAACAGCCAGTGAAACAGATCCTGAGGATGATTTGTTCGATGACGAGGACGGACTTGAGGGAACAATGGATGAGGATGATGATAATGATGCATCGTAAGTTGGTGTTCACCCAGCTTTTGTCTGTTTCTATGTTTGTTAAGGTAATTGTCCAATAGAAGAGTGTTACTGTCTAGTGAGGATTTTCATTTTGTCATTGATGTAACATAAGATTCATTGAATTTTCATTATGTTTGGTAGAGGAATTGAGATGGTTTTATTGACCAAAGTGTTTGCTTTGTCCTAGTTGAGATGGTTTTATTGAAGTTTGTTTGGAATATCGAAATTCATTCATTCATACATTGATGTGTGTTGTTCTTTAGACATTGTTGTGTGCTGATGTTTATACATTGTTGTGTGCTGCAAATACTGTAAGTTGTTGGGTGCTGCATTGTAAGTTGCTGTGTGCTGCAAATACACTGTTGTGTGCTGCATCGTAAGTTGATGTGTGCTACTTTTGGATCGGTGGAATTCTGTGAGAAATAGCTAGGATTTTGTTGCATTTGTTGCAATCGACCTCCACAAAGCTATTGTGTGTTTGCTAATATTCTGTTGTGTGTTTGATGGAATCGGTCCCTTAGAGTGTAAAAAGCAAGTGAGGAAGAACATGACGTTGATGTGTGTTTGACAGAATCGGTCCCTTTGATTCTGCTGTTTGTTTTAAAACTAATTATGTCTAGAAAATACATAAATAAAAATACAGAACCGGACGTGAGTTATTTGCTATGAAAATGCAAAAATGCAAAATATTATTGACATGGAAATCAAACTATGCAGATGTGATAAAGATCATACAGAAATTATAGAATCATAGCATCCTAGTTTGATCATACAAAAAAAAGGTAATAATTGGAGCCTTATTTGGTTTGCATCTTAGCATCTTGTCCACAAAGGTAATAATGATGGATGGGTTTTGTTTAATGGATCAATTAGATAAGGCAAATGAGCTATCTGCTTGTATGGTCAACAAGAGGTTTGAACTCTATGCTGTAAGTTACAAACCTACAATACATTGATTAATTGGTACTACAAAAGGGGAAGGATAGACTTTAACATTTAGCTAACATTTTTTATTATTCCAAGAAGGTTTCCTTAATGATGCCAATGAATTTTTTTAACTTTGAGGAGTTGAAGTATCATCGTCTAACACCAGACTTGATGCAACATTCTAGTTGATGGACCTTGCATACGATGAGATATTGTTCAAATTGAAAATGTACTTAGATATTGTACCTCTATATTTGTAAATGCTGTAAATTTGAGCCTAACATTTCCATATTTTTCAACATCGCATGAGAAGTTTGTGATACCGGATGATGAAAACCTGAAGCAACTTAACATTTGTACTCTTAAAGAGAAGTACATAAACTACAGGGCAAATCTCAAGAGAAGGTACTTTGACAAGAACATTACGAATGAAGAAAGGTTACAAAACATTCCTCCGGACGTGGTGAAAGAGGATTGGGTGTGGCTTGTTAACTGGTTCAGCTCTGACAAGTTTAAGGTTTGTGCCTCACTCCCTATCGCAACTGTATTTTTTTTCACGGTTAATGAGTGCTGCATTTTTTAAACGTAAACTGGTTGTAACCTATAATTTGAAGTTAAAGATCAATCGTAACAAAGCCAACAAAGCTCACCAAGTCATGAGGCACATCGCTAGCACTTCGTCCTTTGCGAGGAGAGAGCAGGAAGAGGTAATCCTAACATTGAATTGTTATCTTTAATAAAGAGTTGGCTACACTTGAACAAGTATATGGTACCCTTTGCAGATTGATAAGAACAACGGGAAACATCTCGGGGAGTATTATATGTTCAAGAAGAACCATGTGGACAAGAAAAGGCAGCCACTAGATGTTAAAACCAGATCAATAAAGGTAAGTAGTAATGCCTTTGCGATAGTCACACCCAGTATATCATATCTGATTGCTCCCTTATTTTGTTGTCACACTGTTTGCAAAATAGGACCAAGTGGAGGAGAGGGTTGCTCAGTTGGCTGGCGAGGAGGAGGCTTCTATTGACAAGGATGTCTTGTATGAGGAAGTTCGCCAACCTGAGCGTCGTCGAAGTCGTGTGTCAAAGATTGCACGGAAGATGGAAAGTGAGCAGTTAAAGTAAGCAAGGGAGGAGGGGGCTAGAAACGCATCTGAATGTGAGCAACTACGTGAACAACTCAAGGAGTTTCAGGCCAACATTGAAGCATTTCAACGTGATATTGCTGTCATGAAAAGTGCAATGTTTGTCAACAGTGCGTATAGTAATGATATAATTGCATTGTGTACACCCATTTAGTCATCGTAGGGTATATTCTATAATATGATGCTACCATGATTGCTGTGATTTCTATGTTTGCAGATCCAAATGCATGAACCGTGGAGAGATGCGGTAAGTACTCCTGCTTAGTAGTTATGTCCAATGGTGGTAGACTAGGTGTTGTGGCTTCTCAGTTATGATTTTCATTTGGAACTGATTGTAAATGGATATTTTGGACCTGAAGTAAATGTGAACATGTCAACTCTGTTTTGTGTTTTATAATTATCGCCATACATTTGTCTGAAATGCTTGGCTATAAATTTGGATGTGTTGGAAATGGTTCTACATATGTAGATGTTTATGTATTCTCTATGTAGGTATGCTTGGCTACGAGCATACGATGATTAACAATTCGAAAAGAGTAAAATATTAGCATTTGCATCAAAACGAACCATTTACGACGGACTGTACTTATCCGTAATTGATGATTCATATACAATTTAACCATGACAAGTCTGCAGCCACAAAACACATTCTATAGCAACAACTTTCACAGTAGTTGAAAATCCATATTAGCATCTACTATGATGAACAGGGTAATATTTATTAATGTTGTATGTGCATCGACAGATTACTTATGACGTGGTCTAACGTTTTGTCCATCAAAATTCATGCGTCGATAAGTACGTGTAATTACTTTCAAGGAAATGTTGTAGTTGAATAACGTATATTGCCTCAACGGAATGTGATGCAATATACAACAGATAGGGACAATAATACCCTGATACTAATACCCTCATTCTACATCTGACATATATAGAAACCCTAAATCGGTATTACCCTCAAATAACCGTCGACAGTAATTACTCATAAATAGAGTCGGCATATTCGCGACGCTAATGATCAAACCAACTATTCATTCCAGCCACGGAAAATCAACCAGTTTGTCTTGTCAAGAAAATCAAAGACATAGAGAATAAGCTAAAGGGATTTGGCTATTTACTTAAGCCCTTAGAAGTTCCACCGTTTCAGCTGAAGGAGTTGATGCTCTCTTACCATACCCAAGCTCCGGTCGACGAAAATTGAGCTACGGTTGACGGAAAAAACTTTGTGTATTGATCTACTATATAAATGAAGGTTTTCATGATATTCTGGAAATCCGAATTTTAATGGAAAGTTTCTCCAATTTAGGGATTTACTTGTTCGAGACTGACAAGGGAGAATAGAGAAGCACTGAGGACGAGCTTCCAAGAGACGAGATCGAGACACCGAGAGAAGAGGCCGATCTTTCCAGAGATGAGGTCGAGCCACCTAAAGAAGAGAACGGGCAGAGCAAGGTAGAAAAGAGGTGAACTTGGAATAACTTGATAAGAGATGTGTGACTTATGTGAGCTGTTAGGGTTTTGAAATTTTTGTTCATTACATAAACTAACAGTAATGTATATTAAATATTGGGTCAATTACCTCAATGCACCAGGATGTTTGGAGATGTTTTTAAATGCACTCCACCTGTAGTTTTGTGCTCCTGTATATTTAGAATTTTTGCTAAATGCACCCACTTGTTTTAAAGTATTGTTTTATGCACCGTGATGTTTGAAGATGTTATTAAATGCATCTACTGTTATCTTTCTGTCCTGTTTTTCTGTTAAAAGGCACGTGATTGTCTCGTGTGAGCATAGAGCACCTCCTCGTTTTACAGACATCATCACCATGGTTCAAATCAATTGAATTTCAGAATCATGTGACTATCACGTGCCGAGATAACATACGAACGTAACAATAAAGGTGGATGTGGTGCAAATAACAACAACTCCAAACATACGGGTGCGCAAAACAACAGGTGGGGTGCATTTAACAACATCTTCAAATATCAAGGTGCACAAAACAATACTTTGACACAAGTAGGTGCATTTAACAAAAATAGACAAACATCCTGGTGCAGTTGAGCAATTTACCCTAAAATATTGAATAAATAACAACAAAAGTGCCATTTGGTTAGCTGATAAGGAGACCTAACATTTACTCCTAGATCGTTCGAATCCAGACATGAACGTTTTTTTAAACACTTAAAAGTTGGATACTTTGTCGGCAAAGTTTGGTTTTGTAGATAAAAATATCTTTACCGGCGAAAATACAATTACGTCAGTAAAATTATATGTCTTTATTAATAAAAACCGTCAATAAATTTTTAAATTTGCCGACAATATACATATGTTTTGTACAAGTCGTCGGTAATTTAATATTTACTGACGCAATGTACATATGTTTGGTACAGATATTTTATTTTTACCGGCGAGATTACATAATGTTGTCATTAAAAAATACTTTTACCGAAGACAATAAAGAATGTCGGTAAAAATTATATTTACCGATGAAAATTTAGTTTTGTCGGTAAATTAGACTTTACCAATGAAGTTTTACCGACGAAAATATTCTTTTGTCCATAAAAGAGGGAATTTCAGTAGTGGATACTAAAATACATAATCATGTATAATGTGTACAAATTACAATTTACTTAACATGTTCATAATGCATATTCATGCATGGTTATCACATATTTTTATACATGGATACTAAAATACATCAACATTTATAATGTGTGCAAATATAATTTACTTAACATGTTTTTTTGGCCATCCAAGAATTAATCTTGGGAAATGTTGAGAATTGATCTCGGGACCTCTTGCATCCAAGCAAGGGTGATACCATTGCACCAAGTGTTCGCTGGTTACTTAACATGTTCATATTGTATATTCATGCATGGGATTAAATACATATCAACATTCAACATGCTTAGCACAAAAGAAAGATCAAGGTCCCCTTAGTGATTTGGACAAGACCAATTTGTACCAAATTCTAATTTTTGAAGATTATAGGGACCAAAATGCAATATTCTTGAAAGTTACGTTTAGAACAAAAATTCTCAAGTGGACCGAAGTGTTTGCTTGACGGGCTCAAACTCTCCCCTTTCTTAGACAGGACCCGTAGGTTCCCATGCAAAAGAGGAAAGGGCACAGTGTCAAGTTTTCACTTCTAGCTCGGTCTTTCTAGACAAAATGTTTACTCAAGAATATCAAAATTGAATCCCCTAAGACTTTAGCGAAATAAATTCACGTATAGTTCAAACAAATTAAACTATAGGGGTCATCATGCAATTACAAAAAAATATCTTATCCAAAATAATATCATAAGCATGCTACTAATAAATATAAGTACCAATTCATTGCTTTAACAATATTAAGGACCAATTTGAAATAAAATTATTGTATCCCTAAATACAGTTTGAGGTCCTAACTGAACATTTTCATAAAATAAGGTTCCAAACAAAATATTTTGTTAGCGGACCGGGCCACGACCCAGATCATGTTAGAGTACAGCCAATAGTTGGGCCACAACCCAGAGAAAGACTAAGCCAGAGCCTAGTCGACTGGGAATCAATCCAACTACAGGTTGGGCCTCTGCCCAGATGAAGGTGGGTCGTGGCCGAGCTGATAGGCTTCTGCCTAGCCCGATCGGGGCAACGCCCAGACCGCTTTTAGTTTTTTTTTTTGTTAATTTAAAATTAATAAAAAATATTGTCTCTCTTCCGTAACGTCTTCTTCAACTTCCAGAAACCCACGAAACATTTCCCCCATGGCGAATTTCTGCAACCATTTCCCCTATGGCCACTTTCTGCAAACTCCATCACCAATTTCAACTTCTTTCCCTACTTGGACTTATGTTCATCTTTTCGTGCAACAGCAACCGCAACCATCGTCCCCACCTTATGTCATGTGAACTAAAGGAGACCATTCAGTGGTTAGGAACCTACGAACTCGAGCTAATAGTACCAACTAACTAGCCACTACCTCGACGTCCCGTAAGCATAAAGCTTCGTCAGTTTCTTGCTTCTGTCTACAACGTCACTAGAAAGAAGTAGCATATTCGATGCACTAGGTTATGGGTTGCTAGGATTGTTTTCCGTCTACGAGATTTCTTGTTCTCACAAATAACCGTTGTCGAGGACCATTATTGGCGACTTAAACGAAAACCAGTACGTAACAACCACCGAGAACTTATCACCGACAACTTCGACGATAATCGTCGCGTAACTCGTCGAGAACATATCACTAGTGAATTCCGTGGGCACCGTCATTGAAAACATACTCCATGTAAAGTCCACAACCGTAACTTGCAACGACAACTTGTTGTACATGAGGGCCACAAACATAGATGAGAAAGAATTTCCCATGCACAAAAAAACAAGCAACACATCGAAGGCATGTTAAAGGGGAGACACACAAAGGGCCACAAAAGGTTACTGTTTCACCCATATGAAGGCAGAGAGAAGGCCAAGGAGTGTAAGACAAAAGATGACAAGGGACACTTAGGCCAATCATACAAGATAGTTACAACATCAAATTAAGGGCAGTGGTGCTTATAATTTCTTTCGAGTTCCATTAAACAAAAGACAAAAAATACAAGGGATAATCAAAAAGATTCAAAAGAGTGTGTCCCGCGTTAGATTTATGTGGGTGTGTGGTCCGTGTGATTATCAATCGAACGAGCGACTAACGCTTATCGATGTGGATCATATAATCATCAAAAAACGATACTGGAAAAAGAACCTACTCCATTGACACAAATGTTAGAATTCCAGATACATGCATAAAAAATAAAACGTTAGTACTACAAACAGCGTCATACAAAATTATACTTACATCGTTCGACGTGCTATGACGGAATCGCTAGCGGTTCAGAGTCACTAGGGCGGTGTCGGTTAGAAGGATACATTACTTGATCGGAGCACACCTTAGGTTTCCATGGAGGAAGACCCAAAGATCGGAGAGCAACAATTTGGGTCTCTTGTATATCCTTATGTGCACCCATAAGGGGTCTGTTTTAGACCCCGAAAAAGTTACAACACGTTACAACTTTACACTTTAGTCCCTGATCTTTTTAGAGTTTGCACTTAGCAGCCCAATACCAATTTCCTACTTTAAATAAAGTGTTTTAGCACAAACCAATTTGAATAGCTAGTTTTGATAATAACAATAAAAAAAAATTGTCTTGTCTTAAATGGCAAACCCTATTCACTTTTTGCGTCCACAACCGGGACGTTTTACTGTTCATTATGCTTGTAAAATTCATCTTTGACAGATGACAGAAAGAATCGAACAACTCTGAGAATGAAAATTTCTCGCTAAAGCATATTAAATGAATATATAGTACACTTTATTACCTAACTAACAGTAACTAACCTAGCATAAACAATTTGCATTTTCTCCCTAACATTTTAACTTATCTAAACTAAGCCCTTCTATCCATGCACACTTCATGTTACTTCTTCACGAAGATCTCCTATGAATTGTTTGTCTGATTGATGTTCAATACATCCCCTCAATCTGACAGGCCCGAACAAGTCCAGCATTCCGAGATTCCTTACGAAGTAGTAGTGTTGTTCACGCCCCAAGGCTTTCGTGAAGATATCAGCTACTTGCTTCTTTGTTCGAACATGTTGCAGCATAATAATTTCAGCCTGCAATTTCTCACTAACTAAATGACAATCTATTTTGATATGTTTTGTTCTCTCATGATACATAGGATTATAATAAATTTGCAGAGCTGCTTTATTGTCACAAGATATCACAACATGATCTTTATGATCAATATTCAGCTCATGCAACAAACCTTTAACCCATATCAATTCAGAAACTGTCATGCCTATACTTCGGTACTCTGATTCTGCTGATGACCTTGACATTGTTCCCAGTTGCTTGACTTTCCAAGAAATAACTGATTCTCCTAACTTAACAGCATAACCAGTTATAGACTTCCTACTTTCAAGACAGTTTGCCCAATCTGAATCGCAGAATGCTATCAAATGCAAGTTGTTTTCGGAAGGTAAGACAATACCTAATCCAGGGTGATTCTTTAAATAGTTGAAAACACGAATAGCAGCTTGCGTATGAGACTGTTTGGGTTGATGTAAATATTGACTAAGATGCTTAACATTGTATGCAATATCTGGTCTAGTTAGTGTAAGGCATAATAATTTACCAATCAACCTTTTGTACGAAGTAACATCCCTAAGAACCTAATCATTTTCGTTCAACTTAGACAATCGATCATATTCGGTAGTTATCAGTTTTAAACCAACTTCCATTGGTATTTTGACAGGATTTGATACACTCAGACCAGTTTTTTATATCAATTCAAAGAGCAGTACTTCCTTTGGTTCAAAACAATGCCATTAGAACATCGGGCTACTTCAATTGCTAAAATGTAACGCAAAACTCCTAAATCTTTCATTTTGAAGCTTCTTGTTAAATCACATTTTAATTGATCAATCATTTGAATTTAACTTCCAGGGATTAACAAATTGTCAACATACACAAGAAGGATCACTATTTCGTTATTCTTCTTTTTAGTAAACAATGAATAATCATGTTTGCTTTGAGTATAACCATTATACACAAGAGCATTAGTTAACTTAATATTCTATTGTCTAGATGATTTTTTTAAAACCATATCAGGATTTGTTAAACTTACAGACCATCCTTTTGCAATTCCGACGGCTGAAACCAGGAGGTAAGTCCATGTATACTTCTTCATATAGGTCTCCCTGCAAGAAGGCTATAACAACATCCATTTGAAAAATAACTCACCTATAAGTTTTTGGCAATGATAAGATAACCCTTACTGTTACCATTTTCACCACAGGACTGATAGTGTCAAGGTAATCGATTCCACATTGTTGGTTGTATCCCTTTGCTACAAGTCACGCTTTAAACCTTTCAACATTCCCATTCGAATGATACTTCACCTTGTATACCCATCTACAACCTATGTGTACATTACCTGGAGGTAAAGGAACCACTTTCCATGTCTAATTCTCTTCAAGTGACGATATTTACTGCCTCATGGTCCTTACCCAATCAGGATGTTTTATTGCTTCGATAAAGCTCAATGGTTCTGGAATTTTTTATATGTCTGAAATAAAAGTTTTGTATCTGTTTGACAATTCTTTATATGATAAAACATGTGACATGGTGTGAGTTGTACAAATATTGTTAGTAACAACATAATCCTCAAGCCAAGATGGTCGTCCAGATATCCTATTCGACCTACGAATATTAACAACTCCAGGTTCATCCTGTTCTGTTTGTTCATCAGGACCTGCAGTATTCTATTCCAAATTGTTGTCTATATTAATCTCATGTATTTTATAATCATCATTATTCTGATCAATATCTTGAAACACTTCATTATGAACATCATTAGGAAAGACAGATTGTTCCGAAGAAGGATTCTGAATTCTAAAAGGGAATACATTTTCAAAAAAAATTACATCTGTGCTGAAATAAAAAGTTCTGCTTTTCAAATTGAAAAGTTTGTATCCCTTCTTGACATTTGAATAACCCATAATATCACTAGGAAACAAACGTTCATCAAACTTGTGTTGAGGATTTAAGTTTTCTCTATCACATAAGCATCAAAATGTTCTAACTGGGTGGCCTATTATACATCTTTTCAAAGGGAGTTAAAAAAATTAATAGCAACAGAAGGCAACATGTTTATTAAATAACATGATGTCAAAACACCCCCCCCCCCCCAATCGATCAGGCATGTTACTCTGAAATTCCAAAGCCCTTGCAACCTCAAGAAGATGTATGTGCTTTCTCTCAGCCACCCCATTCTGTTGAGGGGTGTAGGGGCATGTAGTCTGATGTATGATTCCTTTGCAAGAAAAAAATGAAATGGTATCTTTATTAACAAATTCTCTACCATTATCTGTTTTGATGGTCTTAACTGAGTTATTGAATGGGGTTTCAATTAAGGCAACAAAGTCTTTTAACACGAGCAAAGCATCATACTTAAATTGAACCAGATATACCCAAGTGCAACGTGTAAAATCATCAACAATTGTCACAAAGAAGGTTTTGTTGTCATGGGTTCGAACATGAAAGGGTCCCTATACATCAACATGTAACAAAGCAAAAGGGGAATCTGTGCGAATAGAACTATTAGGAAAAGGCAGTCTGGTTTGCTTTATCTTAGGACAAACATTACATGGATCGATTTTCTGAGTATCATGAGATACATGTTTCATACCAGTAATCTTTCTAAAATCAGTTCCAGATACATGTCCAAGACGTCTATGCCACAAATCATAGGGTTTCAAACACACATTTAAAGCAACAACATAAAAACCAACACTGTCAACATTCGAAATACATGTGTATAATCCTATGAGCTCCTTACCAATCTGGATTAGATTCCCACTGGAGAGGTCCTGAAAGACCACAAACTTTGGATAAAAGTGAACCACACAGTTAAGATCACGTGATAGTTTTGATATTGACAAAAGATTGTATCAAAACCGAGGAACGTATAATACATTTTTCAGAATCAGGTTATTCTTACAAAATTGGTCACCTATGTATGTTACAAAAGAGCAATTCCCATTCGGCAGGTTTACCTTAGAGTTATTTACTTTTCTTATATTATGCAAGGATGCAAGTCTATATGTCATATGGTTTGTGGCACCTGTGTCAAGAATCCATTCTAGAATATCATGATTTTTAAAAGATTTAACAGTAGGAATACCTGCCATATTAACCCTTGGATCCGAGGATAAAGATGTTTCTGAGCCTCCTATGAGGTTGACAATCTGGTTGTATTGGTATTTTGAATGCAGACTGAGAGGAAGATTTCTCAAGTGTATTCATTCGTCTTTTGTTCTTTAGTTCAGGATGAAGCACCTTGCAAAAATTAATGGTGTGAGACTTCTTTTTGCAGTGCTAACAGGTCCAAATTTTTCGTTGGCTTCCACTAGTTTCGCTCTGGTAGCTACTGTTGCTAGATTAAAAAGATGAAGTATCTCTTGAAGGATTATCAATGATTCCTCCAAGAGTTGAATGAGCTACGAAGCTTCTTTGACTCTTTTCTTGAGTCAAGACAGAGTATGCTTCATTCAAGGTGGGTAAGGGAATCCGCATAAGAAGATTGGATCGCACGTTGTGGTAGTTTTCATTTAAACCCATGAGAAATTGAAAAAGTGTGATGTTGTTGGCATGCTCTGTATGACGTTTGAACAATTCACAATTGCAGTTTTGTAGCAAATTCATCCCAATGAAGCCTTAGTTTGTTGAAGTAAACCGTGATTGAGTAAATTCCTTAGTGAGCAACAGAAATCTCTTGAAGCAAGTGATAAATCCTTGAACCATTTACCTTGTCGAACCTTTTTTTAAGGTCATTCCACACATGGAGAGCATCCTCTGAATATATGATGTTGCTTAGCAACTCTCTTGACACCACATTCATAATCCAAGCAAAAACATAAGCATTACACCTATTTGAAAGGTGGTGTAAAAATTCGTCAAGATCTTCTTTTCTTGCACTCTCCATTGATGAAGCCCAACTTTTTCCTAACAAAAAGTGCTATATTCATCCCTCTGCTCCAGATCCAGTAGTTTTCAGTGCCAGAAAGTTGAACAGAAACAAGTGACAAGTCGGTGTTGTCAGAAGGATGGAGAAATAGCGGGTGATCATAATCACTGATTGGTTTTACGTTATGTGATTGAAGGTAGACAGAAAAAGCGGGGATTGATGAATTCAGGTAATCAGAGAAAAGAAGGAGCAAAAGATAATGAACAATCGACAATCGCAAAAGGACGAACAATCGACAATCGGCAGATGATGAACAATCAACAATCGGAAAAGGCGAAGAGAAAAACAAAGATCGAAGACTGAAGCTAACAACTTCACAGGCTCAAATACCATGTGAAAATCATCTTTGACAGATGACAAAAAGAATCGAAAAGCTCTAAGAATGAAAATTTCTCGATGTATTAGCTAAAGCATATTACAATGAATATATAGTACACTTTACCGATTAAGTAACAGTAACTAACCTAGCATAACGAATTTGCATTTTATCCCTAACATTTTAACTTATCTAAACTAAGTCCATCAACTAATATAAATATGTTAAACAACTATAGTCTACGTTAACATTAATTCTGAAACAAAACAGAATCCTTTTCTATCCATGCTCACTTCATGTTGATCTCCTATGACTTGTTTTTCAGATTGATGTTCAACAATGTTGATGATTATTCATGTTGTAAGTTGGTAGTTATCATCCCATCCTTCTCATTGTAGGGAGAAGGAATCTGCATTCCATGTCCATCCCCCCTTCCAGTTTTTGAGTTTAGACAATTTGTCATCAATCATTGTTGGATTCATACCATCATAATAGGAACAATGCAAAGGTTAATACACCAAAACCGACAACTAAACTGAATGTTTGCAGCAACTTGCTTTGAAGGTATAATACTTTATAAAAGCTTATGATGGTATATGCATATCACTCTGTTTATCTATTTATCGGTTAAATTGTCAATGTTTCTCTAGGTGATTGCAGAAAATCTGACTAAGGCGAAGATATAAAGGGTCTCAAAGCAATGTTCACAAACATGGACACTGATAAAAGTGGGTCTATCATGTGTACTCCAAATATCAATCTCTTTTCCAATAACAAAATCAAGTGACTTTCCGAGAGTAGATATAGATTCGGACGAAACACAAGGTAAATTTCCAGACTTGTTTATATGTAGTCTCTTTATCGTTTGTTGTTGAATGTTATTGCAGTTTGGGTTGCTAATACGTGGATGTATTGCAATTGCAGAGGGTTAAGAATATTATTAACTGCGGGATTTCTCCGCCATTTAACAAAACTTGAATTTATTGTTAAAAACAAAAGTTGTGGAGACTGTATCGTGGTTTAAATGTTGTAATTTCATGTTGTGGATTGTATGTTTGTTGGACAATTATGTGTTTTAAACTAAGTTATAATTTTTGGTTGTAGATTCGATGTTTGTGGGTTATTCAAGTTTGGTGACGAAAATAATTCCGTGTGAAATAGTTTTCCACAACATAATAAAGTTTCGTCGGTAACAAAATTCCGAGATAAAGTTATTAGAGACGAAAAAAAAATTTCGTCGATATAAATAATTGCCGACGTGATAACTAACGTCGGTAAAAATAATTGTCGACGGAATAACTATCGTCGGCGAATTAAAATGCTGACCAAAAATATTTCGTAGCCAGAGACAATTGTAGACTAAACATCTTTGGTCGCCAAAATTTTTTGCAGTCCGTTTCATTTTTGTCGGTAAATATCTTGACCTACAAAAATTTGGTCGGTAACCGACTTTTACCGATGATTTTCGAAAAAGTCAACAAAATTTCCATTGGTAAAAAGAAGTCTTTTGCCAACGAAAAAAATTGTCCGATTATTGTCGGAAAATATTGACCGACGGGGCATTCAACGACGACATTTTTACCGACGAAAGATCTTTTTACCGATGGAATTTTAGTCTTTTACCGACGAAAAAGTTTTGTCAGTAAATAGTGAATTTTCAGTATAGCTGAGAAACAAATGAATTGAAACCTAACAACGGATCTAACCGGCAAGACATTTCCTATGGATGATTATTGAATTAAGAAATAATCTAAACAAATGTCATAATGTTTGATGAAAAGCCACGTTGTTCTTCCATTCCTTGGTGTCATTACGTAGATCATGAAACTACCAAATCCTAATTGAGCTTTCCCATAACACGTATCATCGGTAGTCTGCAGGAAAAGAATTGGAGAACATAATTACGAGATACCAGGTATTGTAAAAATACATGTGCTGAGAAGAAGGAAACAAAAACTTATTCTTCAAGTATTTGTGTTCATTCATATGTCATAAACAAAATATTAGGAAGAAAATAAATATTGATAACGAAGCCATATTTGGGGTGCCCATTTTGATTTTTATTAAATGGATGGATGGGTAAGTTTGGAACTTCAGGAGAAACATGAAACACACTACATAACTAAGACCATTTTTGCATTTGAAAAGGGTTCACTGTAACAGAATAAATAAAAAATGATTTAATTAATATTTATTAATATATTTTGAATATATATTACTAAATATTATATTATACTAATATATATACCTATAATCACAATTATAATTTAATAACATAATTATAAGCAACTACCATAATAGTGTGGCTTAGACAAAACCGAATATTATAAAAAAAAATTACAATTTTTAAATTTTAACAGCAGCACCATAGCGACTTTATTAGAGAGTCTGAGAGTAGGGAATTACCGCCATTTACATTTACTCGTAACAAGTTTGAAGTGAGTAATTTAAGTAAAGGGCTTCAAAAAGCTCTCTAACCTGGCTATAATTTCTAAGATTTAGAGAAAAAAAAATGTATGAGATATTATTGTTTGGACAAAAAAGGAGATATTATTGTTTTCTGTGGGCCGAGAGGAACATTAATTACTTAGCCAATTTCTTTATTTTAACAAATTCAGTAATTCAGGGTTTTAGTTGATGAATTTTTGTGTAGCATAGCAGCAGATGAAAATGATAATTAATAGAGAGGGCACCGCAAACCTTACAGTAACCATTATTAGAGGAACAGAAGGTGTTGTGGTAGTTAGATTCAACGAGGAAGTCGTCCACGCGCCACCCAGGGAGCGTCACCATTAAATACTCCGATAGGCTGCTCGTGGAACCCACCTCGCCGCTCATCCTCTGGTTGTTGCTGTCATCATCGACGCCGCTGCCGTAGCTCCTCTCAAACGTGGGATGAACGAATCCTTCCATGTTATTGCTATTGTCACTGTGATTGTAATTCGAGGTGGAACTCATGATGTGCTTCCGCATTATGGAGGAGGACGAGGAGGTATTTAAGGCGGCGGCGCAGACCGCAGATGTGGAGGAGGAAGCGGAGAGCTTGACTCCTGTTAGGAGGAAACGGTTGTGCTTCTGGGTATGCTCGTTGGCTCTGTGGATTGGGAGGTCGCATTCTCTGCAAAGTATGGCTCTGTCTTCCTGACAAAAGAGCAGCGCCTTCCTTTCCTGCGCGCGCGCAGATATGGAAATTAGGTTTCAGATCCACAAAATCGAATCGAAATGAAGGGAGAAGAAGTAGAAATATATGAATATATACCTGACAGACATCACATAGAGGAGACTCCTTGAATGTTGGTTGCATCAGCGAGTATCGGGGATGCTTACTGGCGAGCTTGTTGGCGTGGTGAATGTTGTGGTCGCATCCGTCGCAGAGGACCGCCTCGTCCGCCGAGCAGAACACGGAGGCCTCCACCTTGTGACAAACATCGCACTGTATCTTCATCCTCTCAGTTTTGCTATGTATCTTAAATTGATGTGTCAGATGGTCTGTGCTTGTTCTTGAACGGATTCCAATACAAGCCAAACGGATCAGAGGAAGTGGAGAAGTTGCTTCGTCAGTCTGAGAGGAAAATGGTAAAAGAAAGTTGAAGGAAAGTCTGCGGAGAAAGGAAGAGTTTATTTGCTGCGGAGAAGAATATAATTGAGTTATGGGCATCGACTTCTTAAAGGGAAGCATTCATTTCAAAAACCTTCACAGCTCATCCAGTCCATTCGCAACGATACAATGCACTCTTTACATGGAAAGAACAAAAGAATATAATAATTACAGC
The DNA here is from genome assembly GCA_946814005.1 of Chamaenerion angustifolium. NCBI lineage: Eukaryota > Viridiplantae > Streptophyta > Magnoliopsida > Myrtales > Onagraceae > Chamaenerion > Chamaenerion angustifolium. Next base: position 24,591,354 of record OX328272.1, read on the forward strand.
AGGTAAGAGTTTTGGTCAAAATGTTTATTTTTTGTTCATCAAGAAATTTCTTATGAAACAAATAATAATGCTACTTTGTCAAATACTTTTTTTTTTCCACAAAAAATTAAGACTTCTTACAAATTAATTATCAAACTTACAACTATATTTTGGAAAACACCAAACGGACTCATCACTCGTTTGCAGTTTTGGGTAGGCACACGAACTTCGTTTGTGCCTAGAGTAGTATAATGTTTTTTAAAATATGAGTGTAAATTTGATAACTAATTTGAAAATAGGAGTTCAATTTAAAAAAACACAAGTATCTATAATAAATATTTCCATGTTGTGCAACAACCGAATTGGATCAACCCGAGTAAGAGAAAGGTTGGACATAGGGTTGTTAAACGCGACATGAATGAAAGTAATTCCAAAGACCCAAGTGATTGTTGAAACGATCATGGTGTTCAACCATTGCCCGATAGTGGTGGTGTTAAACTATGAAGAAGGAAAAAGTCATTGTCCCATCCGGTTTTAGGAAATGTGCACAGAGGATCTCAAATGCAAAATAGTGGTCAAGGATGTGTAGAATGAATAGAGCCATTGAACTAATAACTGGATCGGAAGCAAGCTAAAAAACTATTGTCCAAACCTAGCGAGATGGGTAAGACAACGGTTTGGAAACAATAAAACCCTTATTCGAGAAACACAGGAATACTAATAGGAGTTAGAAGCAACGAGGAACCACAACCACGATATCGTTGAAAAATAGAAGATTAAAGTATTTGCGGAGTTGGGATGAAATGTATTGGAACTAAAGATCGAATATAAAATGGTGACTTTATGGAGATCGACACTTCAAATCCTTCCATATCATGACAATCGAACAATGCCACCGAAACAAAATTGGAAGTGTTGGGTATCGATAGTGACAGTCAAATATGACACAAAGCCCACAAGGCCTTCTCGGCACAATACAATCTTGGAGGGGTTACGTTCAAATATTTTCAGACTGGGCTGACCATACTCCTGGGAAACTGGAAATCACCAATCGGTACTGTCCTAACCCAGAGTCCAAGTGGTCGTCTATACCTCAGTTAAGCCCTCTCGGGGATCGCCCTGAGAGCGCTCGACAAAGAATTAAGACCCCCACCTTCGCAATATTCAGCCACGAGGATCAATATTCACAAAGATTTGGTTATCTAATACGGTTTGATCCTCTACCTCTATAAATACTCATGATTTACGTACATCAATTAATTAAGAGATTACACATCAGAAGTATACTCATTTAAGTATCGGAGTGAGACCCATAAGAACCCCCTCTGTTTCGCTCCCATTCTTGCACGTCATCGGAGCTGAGGTGAGACTCTCAATCACCATCCAGTCAGCATCTGGGAATTCCTGTCCGAACATTTGGTGCCCTCTGTGGAAAACGAGCAAACAATCATGCAAACTCTCTCTACTCGGAATTGCAACAAACAGGTGATGAACGTGTCGTTCATGACAATTCTGAATCTGCAACATCACCACTCCACCCGCAAGAAGCTGCCCATGCGGTAGTTCCCAATGCCTTTCCAGCAAGACCGTTTGAAGAACACGTCGAAACCTCTAGCCCCGTACTGGTGCCTTATTAAACCGGCGAAACGGCCTAGTCCGTCGTCGCCTCTAGAGAGACCATCTTGGTTACCACGTAGATGTTATCCCTCTTGGAAGTCATCCTAGGGCAAGCCTGAAGATAGGTCTCTGCCACCCCACCCACCCACAAGAAGACTTTTATCCTCAAGGGCAACCAAAAATAGACACTAGCAACCACCGTTCCGTCAATCCTCAGAAGGAACAAAAGGTGACTTCTGAGGCCCCAGCCATGTCTCCGGCCTGCCCTGCAACACCAGTTTCCGCAGCCGCCAATCCTCCCTTTGCCTAATGGTGACCAACTTCCCCTTTTTACTATGAACCAAGTTGAAGAGACAATAAACAAGAAGCTGAAGGAGCAGCGAGGAACTGTGATAACCCCTGTCTGGGAACGATCCTCACATGAATTCATGGTCGCCCTCATAGCCGTGCGAATTCTGAAAAACATGGTAGCCACGCCCATACCTGGATACAATGGTGGAAGATGTCCCATCATTCAATCTCCTACGACATGTCACTTCCTTTCTTCCAAACTCTCAGAGCCAACCGCAAGTTTGAGTGTCCCCGAAAGTGCGAAACCTCTTTTAAATCATTCAAGCAGCACTTGCAGTCACTCCTGGCGTTGGCCAAGCCCGTTCCCGATGGACCACTTTTCCTTTATTTAAGTGTTAGTGGGGTAGCAACCATTGTAGTATTAGTTAGAGAAGGGAGGGGGTAATCAGTGTCTAGTCTATTTTGTAATAAAACTTTTCAACACAACACAACCGAAATGAAATATATCAAGATTGAAAAGTATTTTTATGCCTTGGTTAATGCCGCACCATGCAATAGTAGTCCTCACCAACAAACTCCTCAAGCAATTCCTCATGAAGTCAGACTCTTTATTCATGATGGTTAAGTGGGCAATCGAATTGAACAAATTTAGAATAACGTTTGCCACGACACAACTATCAAATGACAAGATCTGGCAGATTTCATAGTGGAAAGTACCAAAAACTGTCGCAATGAAACCGAATAAGGGAGACCAAAGGTGGAAGAGGAAAAATGGGAACTTTACACGAACGAATCCTCCTCAAAAGAGGGTTCGGGGGCAGGTTTGGTCCTCGTTCCTCCTCAAGGGGAGCCCCTCAAATATGCTATCACCTTCACATTTAAGGCGACCAATAACGAAGCAGAATATGATGTACTTATAACTGGGCTAAGACTCAACAACGGTATGGGCATAACCTCCTTAAAGAAGAAAAGTGACTCCGAACTGATCGCCAATCAAATTAATTACAATTACGAAGTTAAGGTTAAAAGTATGATGAAATACCTCATCATTCCAACAGGTCTAGTCGCCGAGATTTTGAAGTTTTCAATCGAATCCATTCCTCTCTATGATAACCCGCTAGCACACTCTTTGAGCAATCTTGCGTTAGGAGGGACAAGAATTTGGGAAGTAGATTTCCTGGAACAATCCTTGTACTCGGTACTCGAAAACATGGAAGAAATCTTCAATATACAGACGTAGAACAACTAGATGACTCCACTATATAATATTTTGACAAAAGGGATCCTGCCCAAGGAAGAAGGCGAAACAACCAAGATAAATTGCATCGTCTCCAATTCCATTATCATCATTGGGAGTTATATTGGCGAGGGTTGTCCACCCTGTTCTTATGGTGCATCTCTTCTCCAGAAACAGAAAAGGTCTTGAGTGAAACTCATGAAAGGGTCGCCCCATTCCATGAAGGCGCACGTTCATTGGTGTGAATGTTCTTAAACTATGCTATTATTGGCCAACGTTGAGCAATGATGCATCATAATTAACTAAGAGGTATGAAAAGTGTCAGAAGTTCGCGTCTAGAACCTGTCGACTACCCACCTTACTATATTCTATGGTGGGCTCCTGCCCCTTCGCTCAGTGGGGGGTCGACATTCTGGGAACTTTTTCAATAAGCACTGGACAGAGAACCCACATCATCGTGGTGATCGATTATTTCTCCAAGTGAATAGAGACAAAAAATATGGCCTCCACAGTCGAATTTCAAGTGATAAAGTTTTTGAAAGCCAATATAATCTCACGGTATGGCGTTCCCAAAATTCTTATAAATGACAATTGACCAAAATTTGTGGGAAAAAAACTCAAGTGACTCTGTGAAGAATATAAAATCGACCACAGATTCAACTCGGTACATCATCCTCAAACTAATGGTCAGACCGAAACAACCAACAAGATTGTCGTGGAAGGTCTAAAAAAGAGAGTTCAAGCCTTGAAAGGAAACTGGGTATAGGAGATGGATAATATGATGTAAGCCATCAGGACGACGCTCTAAACAACAACAGGGGAGGTTTCATTCAATATAGTATACGAATCCTAAGTCGTTGCCCCAGCTGAAATAATCGCACGCAGTCATACGAACCTGCATTTTATTCCAGAAGCAAACAGCATCGAGCGACTAACAAACCTCGATTTAGTTTAAGAAAAAAGATGGCGATCATATGAAACCCAAGAAAGAATGAGACAGAACGAATTTAAAAATCTGGACCAGCACAACAAACTCTCAACCAAATGGAAAAGACGCTACAAGGTTGTAGAAATTGCAGCACCAGGGGCATACTACTTGGAAAATATGAAGGTACAAGGTTAGGTCGTCCTTTTATTTCTAAACATTTACGAAGGTTTTATGCATAACTTGTAACCATGATATGTCAATAAGGAAAATTCCTCCTTTGTAAAGAATACACCAATCAAATGGCGAAGAATAGAGCCTTGACAAAAAGGGCGAACGAAACAACAAGGAACGTATCCCTCTTAAAACGAGCAATGCTAAGACTAAAATAAACGGATAGATGAACTGTCAAGGTAATAGTCCCCTCAGTTAGGCAAGATTAGGAATGTAAATGAACCAGCAAGGTAAGAGTTCATTTCCCAAAAATACCTAAAAGCGAAAGGCGAACGAACCCCCAAGAGGTAATAGGTCCTCCACTTGCAATAGTTTGTCTAGTTGTGGACATCTGATTGAAGAGCTACAACATATCTCAATTATTCTAAATGGAGTTAAAGGCCAATATGGGAATGTTTTTTCAATCATTCATGCCAGCAGAAATCCCTATGATCTTGCTTCAGTGAGTTTGATTTTACTAAATGCTGAGGCACACATGCATGATCAGTTGTTTGATCCTACCATGTCTGCAAGTGTAACTGTTGGTCCACAGAGTAACACTTATGTTGCAACCAGTTTGACAACAAACTCTAATACTCTTAGTCCTTCTCAAGCTCAGCCACCAACCTCTGCAAATCAAGGTGCACAGTCACCTTCTCTGCACAACAACCTTTGAATTCTTTTGTGCCTCAGTATCAACCTAACAATGTTGGTCAAGGAAGAGGTCAAGGATGTGGTAGAGGAAATAATAAGTATCAATATCAGTTGTGTGGAAAACTTGGTCCCCTAGTGAATAGATGTTATTAGAGATTAAATGCAAATTTTACTGGAATTAATAGTCAGTCATCAAGTGAAACTTTCAGTGTTAATGTGTGTGAAACACATTATGTTCGCAAGAATCTTGTTTCTATTTCGCAGTTCACAAAAAATAACAATGAATACTTTGAATTCCATGGTTCTCACTATTATGTTCGAGATTCCATGATTACTTTGAATTCCATGGTTCTTCAAGGTTCTGAATGTGGTGAAGTGTATAAGTTGGATTTTGGTATTCTAGCAAACAATTCAACTTTGTATTCTTCTTCAGATTTGAATGCATCTGCAAGTTTGTCTCTGTCTGTCACATGTTGTGTAGGGCAACTTAAAGTTCCTTCTACTCTCTGGCACCAGTGATTAGGTCACTCTCAGCATGTTGTTTTGTCTTCATTGAGTCAAATATGTGACATCATAGTTACAACTGTTGTTGATAAGTGTGTTTCATGTGTTGTTCCGTAAACTTCCTTTTGTTTAGTCAATGTATGTCTATACTAAACCATTAGAATTAATAGAAATTGATTTTTGGGCTCCAACTCTTGTTTCATATAATGGTAATTTCTATTATATGAGCATTGTTGATATTGCTACCATGTACACTTGGATTTACTTCTTGCAGAAAAAGAGTGATGTTGCCAGAACTTTTGTTGAACTTCATTCCAATGTTGAAAGACAACTAGGACATCTGCTTAAATCGGTTCAAACTAATGGTGGGGGTGAGTTCAAATATTTGAGTCTTTATCTTCTATATCATAGAATCAATCATCGTGTTACCTGTCAGTATACATCCGAACAAAATAGGATAGTAGAACGCAAACACATACATATTGTGGCGATGGGTCTTACACTTCTTCATCAGGCATACTTGTCAATGTAATACTGGTCTAATGTGTTCTTTATGTCTGTTTTCTTCATAAAAGGCCATCTCAGGTATATCTCCTCATCAAAAGTTGTTTGACACTTCTCCTGATTACTCATATCTCCGAGTCTTTGACTATTTATGTTTTCCTTTTATCAGACCTTTTAATAAACATAAAATGGATTTTAGATCAACACCTTGTGTGTTTCTAGGATATTGTTCCAATCAACATGGTTATAGGTGTTTAGATTCATCTAGAAGAGTCTATGTATCAAGGCATGTTCGGTTTCATGAGATTGTTTTTCCATTTGCTAACAAGTCGGATATGTTTTTGATCTCCTCTGCTTATAAGAACACGCAAACATCTTCACCATTGTTTCTTCCATTCAATTCATCAAGTTGTTTTCCTTACGATGATCATGTTGGTCTACAGGAGGCTAAACTTGCTCCCGAGATGCCTTATAGTCCTTTAGACTCTGCATATACGTCTCCTTCAGCTTCTCATGAAGTTGACTTATCTATATCACCTGAGTTAACTTCTTCTCGGCCTTTCATTCATATTCTGGTTACTCAATCTAAACAACGTTCAGCTGGAGCCTCTTTTCAAGCGTTCCTCAGTTCAGCTTTCAGTTTTGACCCCTACTTCTAAACCATCTTCTATCCATCAGGCTATGCAATATGCCTTGTGGGAAGCTGTTGTTTAAGCTGAATTACATGCTCTGGCTTCTAATGGTACCTGCACTCTAGTTCGAGTACCTATCAGAAGAACACCTATTGGATGTAAGTGGATTTTTAAAGTCAAACTCTGTGATTATGGTTCAGTAAACGGGTACAAAGCGAGTCTTGTTGCAAAGGCCTTTCTCAGCAACCACATTTTGATTTCCAAGACACCTTTAGTCCAGTTGTTTAACCTCCAACTATTCATGTTATTCTTAGTCTTACATTATCTCACAAATGGACTCTTCACCAAATTGATGTTAACAATAATTTCCTTCATGGCAATTTAGTTGAAGATGTGTATATGGTTTAGCGACCTGGCTTTGAACAACATGATGAATCAGGTAATGTGTTAGTTTGTAATTTGCATAAGGCTTTGTATGGTTTGAAGCAAGCTCTGAGGGCCTTGTTTGAAAGGCTGAAGTATTATTTGCTTAGTCAGTTGCATTTTTGTTGTTTCTCTGACTGATGATTGTTTGTTTTTTAAATCAACGTTTGGTGGTACTGTATATAGGCTTTTCTATGTTGATGACATAGTCATCATAGGGAGTGATTCCAGTGAAATTGAACAGGTTATTACTTAGTTGCACACTGGTTTCAAGCTTAAGGATTTGGGTGATCTGACTTGTTTTTGGGGTATGGATGTTCAGGTTCAAGATGATTATTTGTTGCTCAGTCAAAGGAGGTATATCACAGTTTTGTTGAACATAATTGGTTTAACTGATTCCACTCCTCTTCTCATCCCTATGTCTGGTACGGTTTCTTCTAAATTTGATTATGGTCAATATCATTCTTCTATGGTTGATGTCCATATGTATAGAAGTACTATTGGTGCTTTACAACATGTGTGTGGCACTCGTCCTGATATTAATATTGCTGTCAACAAGCTTAGTCAGTACGTGCAGTCTCTTGTTGTTTGTCACTGGAAAGTTTTTACTCATGGTCTTCGTTACTTGAAAGGCACCCTGAACCATGACTTGTTGTTTAAGTCCACACCTATTGCTTCTTCTAGGGTGAGTCTTGTTTCATATGTTGATGTTGATTGGGGTAATGATCTGATGGATAGACAACTGATATCCTCACTAAACCACTTATGACTAAGATGTTTCTTCCATCCAGACACAAACTTAGGGTCTCCTCTATTGCTGAAATCAATGGTTCATATATGCAGTTTTCTTTTTCTTCTGGCGATACCTCTGTCACTGATGGTCGATATTAGTTCCACTGATACTTCTATAGAGTAGTTTTTTTTCTTTTTTCTTTCTTTGCTGTGGTGGATTTGTCTTTCACATTGTTTTTTATATCGGTCATTCATTCTTCCTGTTACTAGGAACTTGTGTTTTGTTCTGTTATGGGACCTCCATTGAGCATTGATGGGATTGAACTCTGTGTTCTTGTGTTGTTTCTTCTTTTCTTCTATATGTTTATCTCGTACATGTATTGGTTAGGTTCTATGCTGCATTTTGTTTTGTGATTCTGTTCTTTGTTTCGAGTCATGATCAGTCATATAGGTTGTGAGTCTTGAGTCTTCGATCTGATATAATTGATGATTGATTTCACATGTTGTTCTTCTTTGTATCTCTCTTGGTTCTCATATGAAAGCATCATTTTGACTAGCCTGTGTTTCTCTATAAACATTCCTAAGAGTTAGTGTTGTTGTGCAAACTTCTTTATGCAAATTATCAGGGCAATAGGTAAGGTTTGATTCCAAAAATAGTGGCACTGTTGAGACAACGTCAAAACCACTCTTTAATGCACTTGAGGAAGAAAAAATGGAGGTCTAACCCTCCAGTCTTACTGAAAAGACAGAGGATCAAACCTCTCTTGTCCTTGATGAAAATGTGTTGAAAAAAAAAGAGAAACCACAAGAAGGAGAATACCAAAGAGCAGTAAAAAAACTAATCATAGCAAATCATTACAACATCAACTTTGAATGTATGAACACATCCTGTTCAAGTATGGTAGATCTGTGAAAAGTTTGGGTGTATACATATGAAGGTAACTGTGTGTTTTCTTCTTGTTTATTAGAATAGTTTTGAAGATTCCAGGATGGCACTCTATATGTTGTTGTGGTCTAGGTGATTTTCGAAAATCAATAGAATGTTTACAAAAGTTGATTCAAGTATAGTGTGATACTCATATACATATATAATTTTTTTACTTTTCACCACTAGTATACTAGTTTGTTTTTCTTATTTGCCTTCTCTATAGTATGTCTCATAGAAGGGTTAAATGTGTGTAAGTACAAAGGAGAATGAAGAATTGGTTTGTCAAAGACATGCTTCACACAAATATTCGCAGGGGAATGTTGTAGGTCATAATGATGTGGACATGTTTAAGGATGTAATTGAGTTTATTAGAATGTTCTAGGGTGTGTATGTAATTACCAAAATGTTGTATTTTAGCTATAAATAGTCTAGAGGGTCTAATATTCATGTAAGAAAAACTTCTAGTTCAATGTTAGTTTTCTAGTTCGCTTTTGTTATTTTGTTATTCTATTATGATTTCATTGTTCATCTTCAGTTTCTCCAAATATTCATCTGACTCAACCTTGATTTCATCTTCGTTGGATCTGATATATTCAACAGTGCATTCCTAAACCTGGATACCTGGGAGCATCAGCCTACCCTAAGCCCGCCTGAACAACCACGACCTTGAACTGAGCCAGACTCAGTTCATTAATTTTAATGTCTAAACAGCATGACAAAACACAAAGAGGAACAAGGCTAAAGGCGGAAAACAAAACCATATTGCAAAAAGAAGAAAAATGCACAGAGGCAGGAAGACTACTTGTGGGAGAGAAGGGCGAAACGTTGTCCTCGACAGAATCTACCACAATGGTCGTGGTGGTGTTGCTTCCGGGGACGGATTTGGGCACTAGGACCTTCTGTCCCGGCGCCGGGTGATGGAAACCCGGGGAAGTTCCTAATAATTAAGCGGGCAGTAGTGACCCTCGTAGTAACCACCCTCTAGCCAGAGGAGGAGTGAATCAGTGAAGGTTTTGATGAGAAGGTCTTTCCAGATGCATTATTATTGTTTCCAACCATTGTTGTGGAATAATATTGTTTTTTTAACGAATTTGAAAGGGAAACACTGAATGAGGGAAAATTATTGGAGAAAAGGGACAAACTCTTGATGAACTATGGAGAGAAAACTGTGAAAGCGTAATTAGGAAAGTGACAAATGAAGTGTTTTATTTACAAGAAGAATAAGGGTGGTGAACGTTTTCCTGCAGAAAATATCACGTAATGGTTACCTCTTTTGGGCAGAATTCGAAGCGACGTCAGAATGTCAAGAGTTGCTTGGGGATACAAACTGACAGAAACAGTACGGAATAGACACCAATAGGTGTCAGTCTATCTCTCCTAGTACAGAAGTCGAAGAGACTCACAAGTAGAAATGCATGTTCTACTTTCACATCCCCAACTGAAAGGATTATCGAATGCCTAAACCCTTGGAAACCAAAAGCATTCGCCACAGTGTAAAGGCAAACACTGGGTGAAGCTCGAGTGAAGCATTATCAAATGCCCAATCAATTTTCATTATCTCAACCCTTATGAAAGGGCCAAGCATTTGTACTGTTTGATCCTCTACCTCTATAAAAACTTCTGCTTTACATACATCAATTAATTAAGAGTTTACACATCACAAGTATACTAATGTAAGCATTAGAGTGGGACCTAGAGGAACCCCCTCTGTTGCGCTCCCCTTCTTGCAAATCATCGGAGCTCAGGCGAGCTGCCCAATCACAATCCAGTCAGCATCCGAGAATTCCTGTCCCAATAGTAAGACTCCCATCGAATAATGGATCTTAGAAGAAACATACGTAGTATAGGAATGTGATAATTATTTTTCGAACCTCCCCACCTTGGGGGGGAGGGGAAGAGTGAGGGAGATCAAGAGTTTTACATAGCATCCCCGAGATTCTAACGCCCGATACCAAATGGAATCTTATACGATCGATCATAATGGAGAAAGTCTAAGAAGTCGTTTTCCTGCTAAAGTGTGTATAAATCTCTCGCTCCGTACACGTTCCCAAACCTTTCTATCAAAGGTACAAGAATTTCATAAGTCCAGTCGTCTTTACCTTAGTTGAAACCTTTCTAGAAACATTTTCTTTCCCAAAGTCTATTGATCATACTAATATTGTTAATCCCTAAAATATCTAACCGTACATCTCTCTTAGCCAATTTATGCCAATTAGTTTTTGAAACTTTAACTATAAAGTGATTCCCAAAGTAGTTGCGAACACTATACTTGGTTGAAATGATTACCCCCCTTTCAAAGTGTTTTTGTTTCTTAGAGTCTCATTCAGGATAACAACATAGTTGTGCACGAAGTATTCCACCATTTGAGGTTTAAGAAATTTGACATGAGGGAAGAGTGCCCAATCAAGCTAGACTATATAAAACCTGTGATAATGTAATTGATTTACCTAATGGAGGTACTACACACGATTATATTTTGCAACAAGTGGACATAATGGTTAAGAATGTACATATCGGAGATCACATACCGAGTGGTTATAAATAGGAAGAAATCAATACGTTTTAGACCGTAGAAAGGTTTAAGACAAGGTTAGTCGATCTCCCTATCCTTGTTTATTCTTGTACGTGCGCTGCTCCAAATTTTTCCCATCGCGGATTTCCTACCCTCCTTTGCTATCTCTAGGTCAATATACGACTTGACTCTCACCATCATTTCTTCAACCGTGTTAACGGCTATGACAGTTAAATTGTCATATAGGGTGGAACCTTTGGTTTGATTGCCCTGACGAATGTGCGGATGTTGTCCCCGCCTGTAATGATGTGGTAGTTACTCACCAATTCTTTAGTGAAACACATATAGAAATCTCTTAGACTCTCGTCGCTCATTTGTTTGATGTGGTCCATGGTACCGAAATATTTTATGAGCTGTCGTTTGCCCAGGTATTGCACAATGAAGTTATCCTTGAGCTCTACCCATGTGAAACGGTACGACACCCGATCCCTGAGCGTGGCATGATCATTATCTTATGCTCTTTTGATGGTCATGACGACAAGCTCATCTATCTACTCTCGGGTCATTATGGAAGGAGGTACAACGATTGTTGTGTCAATGCCTTGGCTGGTGGAGCTTGCTAGAATCAGGGCCTGAGGTGGCGGTGCATAGGCACTGGTTGATGGGCTCTCTTATGTCTTTTGGTTGAAGCTCTTGTTTGAAGAGGAAATAGGCTAAACCTATTTCACTAACTTTAGGATGAGCATTTATTATTACAGGCAATGAGAGCTACACTCATCATTGGGGAAACGTTCATGATCCGTCAAAGATATAAGGGTGACACCCTTGTATCCATCGCTAATAATTCGTTACCTAACTAGTCAAAGAACTTTGTTTTAGAATCATTTGAGACGTTTCAATACATAAGACATGTTCCTACAAATGTTCCTACAATTAATTAAGAGTTTACACATCACAAGTATACTAATGTAAGCATTAGAGTGGGACCTAGAGGAACCCCCTCTGTTGCGCTCCCCTTCTTGCAAATCATCGGAGCTCAGGCGAGCTGCCCAATCACAATCCAGTCAGCATCCGAGAATTCCTGTCCCAATAGTAAGACTCCCATCGAATAATGGATCTTAGAAGAAACATACGTAGTATAGGAATGTGATAATTATTTTTCGAACCTCCCCACCTTGGGGGGGAGGGGAAGAGTGAGGGAGATCAAGAGTTTTACATAGCATCCCCGAGATTCTAACGCCCGATACCAATTGGGATCTTATACGATCGATCACAATGGAGAAAGTCTAAGAAGTCGTTTTCCTGCTAAAGTGTGTATAAATCTCTCGCTCCGTACACGTTCCCAAACCTTTCTATCAAAGGTACAAGAATTTCATAAGTCCAGTCGTCTTTACCTTAGTTGAAACCTTTCTAGAAACATTTTCTTTCCCAAAGTCTATTGATCATACTAATATTGTTAATCCCTAAAATATTTAACCGTACATCGCTCTTAGCCAATTTATGCCAATTAGTTTTTGAAACTTTAACTATAAAGTGATTCCCAAAGTAGTTGCGAACACTATACTTGGTTGAAATGATTACCCCCCTTTCAAAGTGTTTTTGTTTCTTGGAGTCTCATTCAGGATAACAACATAGTTGTGCACGAAGTATTCCACCATTTGAGGTTTAAGAAATTTGACATGAGGGAAGAGTGCCCAATCAAGCTAGACTATATAAAACCTGTGATAATGTAATTGGTTTACCTAATGGAGGTACTACACACGATTATATTTTGCAACAAGTGGACATAATGGTTAAGAATGTGTACATCGGAGATCACATACCGAGTGGTTATAAATAGGAAGAAATCAATACGTTTTAGACCGTAGAAAGGTTTAAGACAAGGTTAGTCGATCTCCCTATCCTTGGTTATTCTTGTACGTGCGCTGCTCCAAATTTTTCCCATCGCGGATTTCCTTCCCTCCTTTGCTATCTCTAGGTCAATATACGACTTGACTCTCACCATCATTTCTTCAACCGTGTTAACGTCTATGACAGTTAAATTGTCATATAGGGTGGAACCTTTGGTTTGATTGCCCTGACGAATGTGCGGATGTTGTCCCCGCCTATAATGATGTGGTAGTTACTCACCAATTCTTTAGTGAAACACATATAGAAATCTCTTAGACTCTCGTCGCTCATTTGTTTGATGTGGTCCACGGTACTGAAATATTTTAGGAGCTGTCGTTTGCCCAGGTATTGCACAATGAAGTTATCCTTGAGCTCTACCCATGTGAAACGGTACGACACCCGATCCCTGAGCGTGGCATGATCATAATCTTATGCTCTTTTGATGGTCATGACGACAAGCTCATCTATCTCCTCTCGGGTCATTATGGAAGGAGGTACAACGATTGTCGTGTCAATGCCTTGGCTGGTGGAGCTTGCTAGAATCAGGGCCTGAGGTGGCGGTGCATAGGCACTGGTTGATGGGCTCTCTTATGTCTTTCGGCTGAAGCTCTTGTTTGAAGAGGAAATAGGCTAAACCTATTTCACTAACTTTAGGTGGAGCATTTATTATTTCAGGCAATGAGAGCTACACTCATCATTGGGGAAACGTTCATGATCCGTCAAAGATATAAGGGTGACACCCTTGTATCCATCGCTAATAATTCGTTACCTAACTAGTCAAAGAACTTTGTTTTAAAATCATTTGAGACGTTTCAATACATAAGACATGTTCCTATAAATGTTCCTACAATTAATTAAGAGTTTACACATCACAAGTATACTAATGTAAGCATTAGAGTGGGACCTAGACGAACCCCCTCTGTTGCGCTCCCCTTCTTGCAAATCATCGGAGCTCAGGCGAGCTGCCCAATCACAATCCAGTCAGCATCCGAGAATTCCTGTCCCAATAGTAAGACTCCCATCGAATAATGGATCTTAGAAGAAACATACGTAGTATAAGAATGTGATAATTATTTTTTGAACCTCCCCACCTTGGGGGGGAGGGGAAGAGTGAGGGAGATCAAGAGTTTTACATAGCATCCCCGAGATTCTAACGCCCGATACCAATTGGGATCTTATACGATCGATCACAATGGAGAAAGTTTAAGAAGTCGTTTTCCTGCTAAAGTGTGTATAAATCTCTCGCTCCGTACACGTTCCCAAACCTTTCTATCAAAGGTACAAAAATTTCATAAGTCCAGTCGTCTTTACCTTAGTTGAAACCTTTCTAGAAACATTTTCTTTCCCAAAGTCTATTGATCATACTAATATTGTTAATCCCTAAAATATTTAACCGTACATCTCTCTTAGCCAATTTATGCCAATTAGTTTTTGAAACTTTAAGTATAAAGTGATTCCCAAAGTAGTTGCGAACACTATACTTGGTTGAAATGATTACCCCCCTTTCAAAGTGTTTTTGTTTCTTGGAGTCTCATTCAGGATAACAACATAGTTGTGCACGAAGTATTCCACCATTTGAGGTTTAAGAAATTTGACATGAGGGAAGAGTGCCCAATCAAGCTAGACTATATAAAACCTGTGATAATGTAATTGGTTTACCTAATGGAGGTACTACACACGATTATATTTTGCAACAAGTGGACATAATGGTTAAGAATGTGTACATCGGAGATCACATACCGAGTGGTTATAAATAGGAAGAAATCAATACGTTTTAGACCGTAGAAAGGTTTAAGACAAGGTTAGTCGATCTCCCTATCCTTGGTTATTATTGTACGTGCGCTGCTCCAAATTTTTCCCATCGCGGATTTCCTTCCCTCCTTTGCTATCTCTAGGTCAATATACGACTTGACTCTCACCATCATTTCTTCAACCGTGTTAACGGCTATGACAGTTAAATTGTCATATAGGGTGGAACCTTTGGTTTGATTGCCCTGACGAATGTGCGGATGTTGTCCCCGCCTGTAATGATGTGGTAGTTACTCACCAATTCTTTAGTGAAACACATATAGAAATCTCTTAGACTCTCGTCGCTCATTTGTTTGATGTGGTCCACGGTACTGAAATATTTTAGGAGCTGTCGTTTGCCCAGGTATTGCACAATGAAGTTATCCTTGAGCTCTACCCATGTGAAACGGTACGACACCCGATCCCTGGGGCGTGGCATGATAATTATCTTATGCTCTTTTGATGGTCATGACGACAAGCTCATCTATCTACTCTCGGGTCATTATGGAAGGAGGTACAACGATTGTCGTGTCAATGCCTTGGCTGGTGGAGCTTGCTAGAATCAGGGCCTGAGGTGGCGGTGCATAGGCACTGGTTGATGGGCTCTCTTATGTCTTTCGGCTGAAGCTCTTGTTTGAAGAGGAAATAGGCTAAACCTATTTCACTAACTTTAGGTGGAGCATTTATTATTTCAGGCAATGAGAGCTACACTCATCATTGGGGAAACGTTCATGATCCGTCAAAGATATAAGGGTGACACCCTTGTATCCATCGCTAATAATTCGTTACCTAACTAGTCAAAGAACTTTGTTTTAAAATCATTTGAGACGTTTCAATACATAAGACATGTTCCTACAAATGTTCCTACAATTAATTAAGAGTTTACACATCACAAGTATACTAATGTAAGCATTAGAGTGGGACCTAGAGGAACCCCCTCTGTTGCACTCCCCTTCTTGCAAATCATCGGAGCTCAGGCGAGCTGCCCAATCACAATCCAGTCAGCATCCGAGAATTCCTGTCCCAATAGTAAGACTCCCATCGAATAATGGATCTTAGAAGAAACATACGTAGTATAAGAATGTGATAATTATTTTTTGAACCTCCCCACCTTGGGGGGGAGGGGAAGAGTGAGGGAGATCAAGAGTTTTACATAGCATCCCCGAGATTCTAACGCCCGATACCAATTGGGATCTTATACGATCGATCACAATGGAGAAAGTTTAAGAAGTCGTTTTCCTGCTAAAGTGTGTATAAATCTCTCGCTCCGTACACGTTCCCAAACCTTTCTATCAAAGGTACAAGAATTTCATAAGTCCAGTCGTCTTTACCTTAGTTGAAACCTTTCTAGAAACATTTTCTTTCCCAAAGTCTATTGATCATACTAATATTGTTAATCCCTAAAATATTTAACCGTACATCGCTCTTAGCCAATTTATGCCAATTAGTTTTTGAAACTTTAACTATAAAGTGATTCCCAAAGTAGTTGCAAAACTATACTTGGTTGAAATGATTACCCCCCTTTCAAAGTGTTTTTGTTTCTTGGAGTCTCATTCAGGATAACAACATAGTTGTGCACGAAGTATTCCACCATTTGAGGTTTAAGAAATTTGACATGAGGGAAGAGTGCCCAATCAAGCTAGACTATATAAAACCTGTGATAATGTAATTGGTTTACCTAATGGAGGTACTACACACGATTATATTTTGCAACAAGTGGACATAATGGTTAAGAATGTGCATATCGGAGATCACATACCGAGTGGTTATAAATAGGAAGAAATCAATACGTTTTAGACCGTAGAAAGGTTTAAGACAAGGTTAGTCGATCTCCCTATCCTTGGTTATTATTGTACGTGCGCTGCTCCAAATTTTTCCCATCGCGGATTTCCTTCCCTCCTTTGCTATCTCTAGGTCAATATACGACTTGACTCTCACCATCATTTCTTCAACCGTGTTAACGGCTATGACAGTTAAATTGTCATATAGGGTGGAACCTTTGGTTTGATTGCCCTGACGAATGTGCGGATGTTGTCCCCGCCTGTAATGATGTGGTAGTTACTCACCAATTCTTTAGTGAAACACATATAGAAATCTCTTAGACTCTCGTCGCTCATTTGTTTGATGTGGTCCACGGTACTGAAATATTTTAGGAGCTGTCGTTTGCCCAGGTATTGCACAATGAAGTTATCCTTGAGCTCTACCCATGTGAAACGGTACGACACCCGATCCCTGGGGCGTGGCATGATAATTATCTTATGCTCTTTTGATGGTCATGACGACAAGCTCATCTATCTACTCTCGGGTCATTATGGAAGGAGGTACAACGATTGTCGTGTCAATGCCTTGGCTGGTGGAGCTTGCTAGAATCAGGGCCTGAGGTGGCGGTGCATAGGCACTGGTTGATGGGCTCTCTTATGTCTTTCGGCTGAAGCTCTTGTTTGAAGAGGAAATAGGCTAAACCTATTTCACTAACTTTAGGTGGAGCATTTATTATTTCAGGCAATGAGAGCTACACTCATCATTGGGGAAACGTTCATGATCCGTCAAAGATATAAGGGTGACACCCTTGTATCCATCGCTAATAATTCGTTACCTAACTAGTCAAAGAACTTTGTTTTAAAATCATTTGAGACGTTTCAATACATAAGACATGTTCCTACAAATGTTCCTACAATTAATTAAGAGTTTACACATCACAAGTATACTAATGTAAGCATTAGAGTGGGACCTAGAGGAACCCCCTCTGTTGCACTCCCCTTCTTGCAAATCATCGGAGCTCAGGCGAGCTGCCCAATCACAATCCAGTCAGCATCCGAGAATTCCTGTCCCAATAGTAAGACTCCCATCGAATAATGGATCTTAGAAGAAACATACGTAGTATAAGAATGTGATAATTATTTTTTGAACCTCCCCACCTTGGGGGGGAGGGGAATAGTGAGGGAGATCAAGAGTTTTACATAGCATCCCCGAGATTCTAACGCCCGATACCAATTGGGATCTTATACGATCGATCACAATGGAGAAAGTTTAAGAAGTCGTTTTCCTGCTAAAGTGTGTATAAATCTCTCGCTCCGTACACGTTCCCAAACCTTTCTATCAAAGGTACAAGAATTTCATAAGTCCAGTCGTCTTTACCTTAGTTGAAACCTTTCTAGAAACATTTTCTTTCCCAAAGTCTATTGATCATACTAATATTGTTAATCCCTAAAATATTTAACCGTACATCTCTCTTAGCCAATTTATGCCAATTAGTTTTTGAAACTTTAAGTATAAAGTGATTCCCAAAGTAGTTGCGAACACTATACTTGGTTGAAATGATTACCCCCCTTTCAAAGTGTTTTTGTTTCTTGGAGTCTCATTCAGGATAACAACATAGTTGTGCACGAAGTATTCCACCATTTGAGGTTTAAGAAATTTGACATGAGGGAAGAGTGCCCAATCAAGCTAGACTATATAAAACCTGTGATAATGTAATTGGTTTACCTAATGGAGGTACTACACACGATTATATTTTGCAACAAGTGGACATAATGGTTAAGAATGTGTACATCGGAGATCACATACCGAGTGGTTATAAATAGGAAGAAATCAATACGTTTTAGACCGTAGAAAGGTTTAAGACAAGGTTAGTCGATCTCCCTATCCTTGGTTATTATTGTACGTGCGCTGCTCCAAATTTTTCCCATCGCGGATTTCCTTCCCTCCTTTGCTATCTCTAGGTCAATATACGACTTGACTCTCACCATCATTTCTTCAACCGTGTTAACGGCTATGAAAGTTAAATTGTCATATAGGGTGAAACCTTTGGTTTGTTTCCCTGACGAATGTGCGGATGTTGTCCCCGCCTGTAATGATGTGGTAGTTACTCACCAATTCTTTAGTGAAACACATATAGATATCTCTTAGACTCTCGTCGCTCATTTGTTTGATGTGGTCCACGGTACCGAAATATTTTAGGAGCTGTCGTTTGCCCAGGTATTGCACAATGAAGTTATCCTTGAGCTCTACCCATGTGAAACGGTACGACACCCGATCCCTGAGCGTGGCATGATCATAATCTTATGCTCTTTTGATGGTCATGACGACAAGCTCATCTATCTCCTCCCGGGTCATTATGGAAGGAGGTACAACGATTGTCGTGTCAATGCCTTGAGTGGTGGAGCTTGCTAGAATCAGGGCCTGAGGTGGCGGTGCATAGGCACTGGTTGATGGGCTCTCTTATGTCTTTCGGCTGAAGCTCTTGTTTGAAGAGGAAATAGGCTAAACCTATTTCACTAACTTTAGGTGGAGCATTTATTATTACAGACAATGAGACCTACACTAATCATTGGGGAAACGTTCATGATCCGTCAAAGATATAAAGGTGACACCCTTGTATCCATCGCTAATAATTCGTTACCTAACTAGTCAAAGAACTTTGTTTTAGAATCATTTGAGACGTTTCAATACATAAGACATGTTCCTACAAATGTTCCTACAATTAATTAAGAGTTTACACATCACAAGTATACTAATGTAAGCATTAGAGTGGGACCTAGAGGAACCCCCTCTGTTGCGCTCCCCTTCTTGCAAATCATCGGAGCTCAGGCGAGCTGCCCAATCACAATCCAGTCAGCATCCGAGAATTCCTGTCCCAATAGTAAGACTCCCATCGAATAATGGATCTTAGAAGAAACATACGTAGTATAGGAATGTGATAATTATTTTTCGAACCTCCCCACCTTGGGGGGGAGGGGAAGAGTGAGGGAGATCAAGAGTTTTACATAGCATCCCCGAGATTCTAACGCCCGATACCAATTGGGATCTTATACGATCGATCACAATGGAGAAAGTCTAAGAAGTCGTTTTCCTGCTAAAGTGTGTATAAATCTCTAGCTCCGTACACGTTCCCAAACCTTTCTATCAAAGGTACAAGAATTTCATAAGTCCAGTCGTCTTTACCTTAGTTGAAACCTTTCTAGAAACATTTTCCTTCCCAAAGTCTATTGATCATACTAATATTGTTAATCCCTAAAATATTTAACCGTACATCTCTCTTAGCCAATTTATGCCAATTAGTTTTTGAAACTTTAACTATAAAGTGATTCCCAAAGTAGTTGCAAAACTATACTTGGTTGAAATGATTACCCCCCTTTCAAAGTGTTTTTGTTTCTTGGAGTCTCATTCAGGATAACAACATAGTTGTGCACGAAGTATTCCACCATTTGAGGTTTAAGAAATTTGACATGAGGGAAGAGTGCCCAATCAAGCTAGACTATATAAAACCTGTGATAATGTAATTGGTTTACCTAATGGAGGTACTACACACGATTATATTTTGCAACAAGTGGACATAATGGTTAAGAATGTGCATATCGGAGATCACATACCGAGTGGTTATAAATAGGAAGAAATCAATACGTTTTAGACCGTAGAAAGGTTTAAGACAAGGTTAGTCGATCTCCCTATCCTTGGTTATTATTGTACGTGCGCTGCTCCAAATTTTTCCCATCGCGGATTTCCTTCCCTCCTTTGCTATCTCTAGGTCAATATACGACTTGACTCTCACCATCATTTCTTCAACCGTGTTAACGGCTATGACAGTTAAATTGTCATATAGGGTGGAACCTTTGGTTTGATTGCCCTGACGAATGTGCGGATGTTGTCCCCGCCTGTAATGATGTGGTAGTTACTCACCAATTCTTTAGTGAAACACATATAGAAATCTCTTAGACTCTCGTCGCTCATTTGTTTGATGTGGTCCACGGTACCGAAATATTTTAGGAGCTGTCGTTTGCCCAGGTATTGCACAATGAAGTTATCCTTGAGCTCTACCCATGTGAAACGGTACGACACCCGATCCCTGAGGCGTGGCATGATCATTATCTTATGCTCTTTTGATGGTCATGACGACAAGCTCATCTATCTCCTCTCGGGTCATTATGGAAGGAGGTGCAACGATTGTCGTGTCAATGCCTTGAGTGGTGGAGCTTGCTAGAATCAGGGCCTGAGGTGGCGGTGCATAGGCACTGGTTGATGGGCTCTCTTATGTATTTCGGTTGAAGCTCTTGTTTGAAGAGGAAATAGGCTAAACCTATTTCACTAACTTTAGGTGGAGCATTTATTATTACAGGCAATGAGAGCTACACTCATCATTGGGGAAACGTTCATGATCCGTCAAAGATATAAGGTGACACCCTTGTATCCATTGCTAATAATTCGTTACCTAACTAGTCAAAGAACTTTGTTTTAGAATCATTTGAGACGTTTCATAAGACATGTTCCTACAATAGTTTCCCGTTTTTTTTATGTTTCTCCTTGTAATCATTAGTGCCCTAATCTCCTGTTTTATACATAAGCAACTCGGTTCGAGAAAGTCAAAACCCACTAACCTACTTCGTTAATGATAAGTTTCTCTACTTGGTACAATTCTCAAACAACCAGATAGTGAGATTACCCGAGAAGAAGTTTTCAATAGTTCTTGGTATTTGAATGTGAGCACATGTCTTTCTAGCAACAATACAATCCCTCATAACATTACTAACATTTTCCTCAGTTATGCCACAACTATAGCAATCAGGGTCAATATTCAGTCCCCTTTTGCACAACAGTTGTGCAGTAAAGATCTTTCGTGGTTTCATAACCACAATTTTTTTTTTATTCTTAAGGATGTTATGAATGACCAAATACATCTATATATATATTTGATTAAGCGGGTCTTGACCCATACTAACCCTCCATGGGTAGGGGACCAGGTCTGTCAAGATCCAGACTTAGTCTCTCATCAATGGGGGGCCAGTCAGAGTCAAGATTCAAAATCGAGCCCCAATCGAATTGGTGTCGAACGAATCCCCAATTCAATTGGGGCTCGATTGAGGTTCAATCGATTCCTGATCGAATCGGGACTCAATTGTAACGTTTGAAAAAGATTGAAATTGTGAAATTGTGAAATATTTGAAAGTTTCCTTGTGTTTTCATAATTTTCAAAATTTATTTTGTTAAACTTTGATAGAAAAGTAGACGAATATGACAAATTTAAACTTTTGTCAAAAAAACTGAAAATCTGTTGTATTTTACCCATAATTGAACCACCACTATGTTGAATTCTTATCCACCTAATCTAACCGTCGTTTCACGTTTGTGTAGTGATAAAAATTAACACCTATTCAAATATTTCCAAATGGCAAGTTTTTTAATAGAATACGAATATTGCACGTTCGTTATATACTAATCTAATCAAAGACGCATCTTTCTATTATTGTCGGCAGTAGCTACACGACAAATCCACACTTTTCTCTGACAGATGGATTGTGCGATCTTCTAAAAAATGATTTGTGGTATATGACAGAGAAAACTTGTTGATCTGTTTTATTATTATAAAATATAAATACGAGCACGAAGAAAAATCATATTATCAAATATTTTTTATTTTATTTTAAATATCCAGTAAAAATGTCCTAAACGTGGCACAGCTGTTGGTCGGACCCTACCATCAGGGTCTAGTGGATTGAATGATGCATTATTGGTCCTTCCTCCGAGGCCCAATCCAACGGGATGGATGAGTGGAGGATTATTTTGTATGTTTTTATTTATATCTAATGAATCTTTCGGTTAAATATCTACTTCCATCCGAATAAAACACTTCAACTCTAAACTATCAGGAATTACCTATTAGAATAAGAACAGTATCAATATGTTACATTGGCGTCACATATATTCTAAAATGTATAAGACCACCAATGGTCTAATAATATACTAAAATTTTAAATTCTGTGAATTTAATAAAAACAATCTAAAAATTTTAATATAACTTTTATTATACTAAAAAGTATAATAAAAACAATTAGAAAAATAAGTATACAAAACTAATATACGATGGCGTGTTGCAGAGGTTCCATAGCGTTAAAAATGTTAGTGCACTCATGTTCTTACATACCCCGAAAAACACTTTTTATAAGAACTCATTCTTAAATGTATTTATTTGGGTCTTAGGCCCATTTGTGAATGACATCGTATTTATATTTGGATCTTAGGCACTCATATTCATTTTTTGGCGCCCTTGTTCAAACGCTCCGCAAAATGCCAACGCTCCGCAACACGAAAGAAAAAAATGGTCAATACGCCACTTGGGGTAGTGTGTCGTTACTACTCACGGATGCGACTTACAAATAAGTCGTATTCCAGGGAAGCGCGTTTACCCATATTTCGAAATGTTTTTTTTATATATATATTTTTTAAAATATTTTTTTATTATAATTACATTTTCAGAAAGTTCATTGTAATGGTAACAAAAGAGACAAAATTGAATATGTTTGACTGAGCTCGTGGATGAATACATTAAATTTATTTCGTATGCATTATTTTGCTGGTAACTAATCATGCCGACTCAACTTAAATGATAGATAAAAACATCACGTGATAAATGAATAAGTTTTATTTGAAAATAAATGTTTAAGAATCAAATACATGTAAACGGTTCAATAATGATACAATCATAACAAACCATAATTTTGAAAAATAAAGGTTGTCAACAAAACAATAATATTTAGATTAAAAATCTAAAATAAATACTTGAATAATCATGGAAAAATACAAAATATAAAATGTACAAACTAAAAATATTTTTCTTCATTTTTAAAAAATAAAATAATTACAATAAATTGTAGAACAATTGTAAACAATGGTAAGAATTTATTAAAAATGGTAGTATTTTTGTAGAATTGTATAATAATTATAAATGTGAATATAATAATAATAAAATGAAAGAATTATTTTGCGATGGAAAAACTGAACAAAAAGTGTTGAAAACTTGTGCAAACATCAACAATGGAAAATAAGGTAGTTCGGAGCCCTCTTAGAAAACTTCTGAATCTGCAACTTATGCATCTTGCTTCCAGAAGGTCCGTCTGTGATACCTCACCACCTCGCAAGTCTAACGGCAACCACTAAACCAGTTTATCCGCATCCATCAAAACCTGTGATATACGAAGGCATGTGTTCCTCTCGACATGTAGCCTCTTGTGCGCTTCTGCCTCTGCAACAATCGACAAGCTCTTTCCCTCAATTTGGAGAACTCAATCCCATCACACCAGAAATGCTCACCACTTTAGAGATGTTCGTAGAAGAAAAAAATGTCAGGACCTCAATGCAACGTCCAAACGCTTTCCCCAAATGACAAAATCTTATACCTTGCCCCAAGCAGGAGCAAGCTCTAGTGTCACAACAAATACATTGACTCAATTTGCTCACCCAAACACGGTATATAGCAAGGATCGAGAACCGTACTACAGTCAGGAAGTGCCCAACTCTATTCCTCTAAGCCAGGCAATAATTCACTTTTCAACCTCTACCAAGTTTAAGAATTAATCAACAAGAAGCTAAAGGAGGAAAGGGGGGCCAATAATGACCACCCTAAATGATAAGGTGTTCCATTCCTTAAGCTTTACCATGGTTTCGATCAAAATAACCAGGGATGTGGTCGCGAGAGCAATGTCCAAACACAACGAACGAGGGGATCCAATATGACACGTCAATAAGCATGAAGTTTTTCTCCTAGGGAGAACTTGTGACGATGACCACATCTCATTGTTGTTCCCTTTAACCATATAAGGCACAACCTGTTAGATTGCCTTTAACATTAGTTGACCCCCTGAAGAACTATAACTAAAATTCATACAGCGGAATATGGACGAGTGCCAAAGGATGATTGTTGTGATCGCCCTGAATGACATAAGATAAAAGTCGGGTGACTCCCTAACATCATAGTTTCGACCTCTAGAACATGATCCCTTAGTTGTTTTACGAGATGACAAAACAATCAATGGACCAACGCTCATTAACCAGAAATAATGATACACCAATATGTCGTGATAGGAAAAACTTTTGTCGATACCATAAGGCAAAAAAAGCCAACAAGGGCAACGACTGCAAGATCTTGAAGAGAGATGTTGAAGACTTGATCAAAATAGGTCTCCTATATGCTACACTATGTTCTGATTTCTGTATATGGTTAGCTTATGAATACCAACAACAACGACACCTACTAGTAGATCACACATAACCCAGTTCATTCAACATAAGAGAGGAACCATCAATGTCATATCAGACGAATTCGCAGTAGGAAGCGAACGTAACGGAGCCTGAGAGGTATACACCACACAAATCTCTACGACGGTGTAACTCGGAAAAAGACTAAGGTCTGCAGAAAACACAATTATATCCGTTCTTGAAGAACATATGACCCACGTGACAACCTCCCATAACGACACCCATGTCGTCACTGTCGAAATTGACAAATTCTACACAAAGAGATTCTAGGTGGACAGAGGAATCTTAACTTACATTATCTTCTTGGACACTTTGGAAAACATGGTATACCGATTTGGTGCCATCGAACTCCTAGGTATTGGGTAGAAAAACTTGAATATATACATCCTATTCGTAGTGGTGGACGCCCTAGCTTTATAAAATGCAATCTTGGGCTGAAGAACTATCAACCCCAACAAAATAATACCCTATACAATACATCAAAAGATGAAATTAACCATTTCCCATAGGATTGAGAAAGTCATAGGCGTCTATCCCATTTCCAGATAATGCTAAGTCAACTTCTTGAGTAAGAAAAATTAAAGGGAATCCATAACCATTAAGACTATAGTCGATCTAAGGGAGGAAAACTCGACCATCACCAATTGAAAACTGAATCGAGGAAGAGGTGAATGACTTAGATGGGAAGGTTAGGATTTAAACTACACTCACCGCGAAACATAACGACTCCATGACACAAGTCCTCGGAGTTCAAAAATATTTTAGCTTGGAAACTTAGCGATACGCTAAGCACCATCATATATATCATCTCCCATAAGTTAAACTTCGGCCCCAAGATTAAATCGATTGCTCATAAAAGCAGGGTTCTAGGTATGAGTGACCAAAAAAATGTGGTTGACAGAAAAAACAAAAACCTGTCCCGAATAACCCATCTTGAATTTAAGACTGATTCACAATAGACGTCAGTTTTTTTTCTTCCCCAAAGACCGAAAAAACTGGCCTGGCCCGAGTATAGGTTGAATAAACGTTTATTGTGTTTCTTTAAATTAGTTTATTGTGTGGTTAGAGTTGTGTTTGGAATTAAACTTATTTATATTGGATATTGGATATTTGGTATGATAGTTGTATTTTGTTTGGTATTGCATACTTGGTCAAATGTTTGCATTGTGTTTTGTATTTAAAAGTTTTGGATATTTTTTTAAAAATTTATTTAGAGTAAAAGTCGGTCGAGGACTGAGAGCCGCCCGAGTCAAGCAAGACTGGCTTGGTCAGGTTTTTTAAGATGAACTCGGGCTCGGTCCTCCAAACATGAGCCCAAAATTTTGAGCTCAAATGTTTTTTTGGAAAGAACTTATTCCACCTGTCCCGAGCTCACCCCTAATTCTAGGTGAGCACTAGATATTGACGATGATAACTGACATCTAAAAACTAATTGACATGGCTTTCATCAAAGAGATCCCCTTTCAGACTTGGGTACACAACCTAGTCTTTGTGAAAAATAAAACAGGAAATGGTGGATGTGTATGGAATTCTGAGGACTTCAACAAGGCGTGCTCAAATGATATCTACCCAATGCACCGGCTAGACCAACTGGTAGATGCGATGTTGCGACAATATATGTTAAACTTCATGGACGCCTACTCAGGTTACAACTAGATCAAGATGCATTTAGACCACGAAGTCAGTACCACTTTTATTGTCAACAGTAACATACTCTGCTACAAGGTTATGCCTTTCAAACTAGTCAACACGGCGACAACCTATAAAAGAATAGTTAATTATCTCTTCAAGAACATGTTGGTACAACATGGAAAGCAAGATGGTCAAATCCATAAAGGTCGTGTTGAACGTATGCGACCTTCGAATGCATGTGGCTACACACTTTTTGCCTAAATCCCTCAAAATCTGCATTCAGGTGATATTTGTGGGATCGTGAAATCTGAGATGCTGACCTGGCAGTGAATTGAATGCCATATGAGGGTTGAAAGATGCTTCTGCTTCAACCCTGGTGAACCTGCAAGTAGGGGAGCGCAACAGAGGGGGTGTCTCTGGGTCCCTCTCCGATGCTTAAATGAGTATATGTGTGTGTATATCCCAAAACGTAAGAAACGTATGTAAAGCAAGAGTATTTATAGGGTAGGAGAGATCAAACCGTATAAGGCAGCTGAATATCTTAGTGTATATTGTGTTGCTGAAGATTCGGATCATAAGATATGGCCGTTACTGCGAGATATTGCAGTTACCATATCTAATCTTTAGTGCATATGTGACCGAGATACGTGGGATATCGTGGCCACTTCCTTATTAACGGTTTAGTGGGACCAGAGAAGAGAGGCAAGGCTTTCTTTGGGGCGAGCACTCCCTTGGCGAGCAGTGAGAGGTCGCGGCCTGGTAAAGAATGGCGAGCAGTCTGGGAGCCTTTGGCGTCCTTAAAGACTCCGGGCTCGATTCTGGGCCACTTGATGTTGGGCCAAGCTTACTTGTACTTAAGCCGACCAAGTTTGAATATCTTGGGTTTACCCCCTCTAGGGTTATTGGGCCTTCGATGCCTTTTCTTTGCTGGGCTGTCACTATCGATACCCAACATTTGCCTCCGAAGCTTGATTGAAGTTTCTTCAGTCGAGCTTGATTTCTTAGTAGGGTTTTAGATTGTGACGCCTTAAATTTGGTTTTCTTCGTCTCTTGTAATGGTTCATGTCCTTTGGGGCACTCTAGGTTCGTTTGGCGAGCAGTCACCCTATTGTTCAAAGCTGAAGGAATATTCTTCCTTTTATTCCCTCTTGGCGATCACTCGAGGTAGCCTAGGCCTGAGAAAGTTTATCTTTCTTTTCCTAGGCGGTCATTACCTACCCAAGGTATTTATGATAAAGCCTATCAGTGTGCTGGCGATCACTTTGTCTGCTCAGTGGACTTTAGCATTTAATGACTGCACAGTCATCCGGAAATCGAACGATCGCTTGGGGCACTCCTGTCATTTATTATTCCGTAAACCAAGGGCAGTCTGACAGCTGTCTGTACTGGCCGACCGTTTGTCTCCCCGAGGTGTCTCTTGGAATTCTGACATTGCTTCGGTTTTTTCCAAAAAGCTGCAATAATTCTCCTGCGTCGCTTCGATTCGTCCGTGGCGGTTACTCCTTTTTGGCCTATATAAGAGACGTCAGTTTCTTTGTTTTGTTTTTTACGCATATTCACTCCTTTAGACTTTCAGAGCTTCTTTTGCGAACCCTTCCTCTTTTTCAATCTTCTTCAACCGTTCTCCCAACTGTTTCCATGGCTACCCACGGTCAGAGGATCAAGCACACAGACACTAAGGCTCCTTCTTCCTCCTCCAAGGCGCCCAAGAACGCCAATGCCCCCTTAACCATTATGGATAGTGCTGTGCCCTCCTCCACGGAGGGACAGATTGACATGGGGAGGTCCGCAGCCACCCCGTGGTGGTGGATGGGCCTGAGCTTCAGACGCCTATCAACTCTCCAAAAGGTAAACACTTGTTACTTCATTGCTCTGTTTTGGTAATATCCCCTGCTTTTCCTTGTTTTTATGGTTGCCATTGCCATATCTGAACTGTTTGAGTAGATGTCAAGCCTAATGAGTTGAAACTGGCTTACTTTAAGACAATGGTGTCGCTTGGTGGTCTCGGTGTGGAGGATGCTCCTGGATATCCCGGCCTAGGTCTGCATTATCCTCGCAGCGGAGAGGTTTACATCTATGCGGCCCAGATCGATGCTGGGTTGCGTTTTCCTCTTTGCGAGGATTTGCAGGCGTTGTGCCAGTTTTATGGAATCCACCCCACACAACTGGTTCCCAATGCCCTCAGGATGTGGGACGATTTCAAGTTCCTGTGTATACGTCAGGAATGGGCGTATTCACTGGCCTTGTTCCAGTGCTTTTTCCGATTGGCAGCTGGGGCGAACCACCTCCATCACTTCCAACCACGCTGGCCGAAGTTTGCAGAGTGGAGATACCTTCAATCGTGGGATTCGAACGTCCACGTTCGGTTGGTAGACAATTTCTGGGCTACCAACTCAAATTATAAGAAGTTTTACTTCTTTTATAAGGGGGGTGTATCCTAGAAATTGTTTACCCCGGATAAGGATTTCCCTCCTTCCTTCGAAGAGCCGTCAGGGAGTGATCGGAACGCCATCGACGCCTTTTTCCGGTTGCATCGATCGTCCCACTTCCATTCCATCCACTCAGTGGCGGAGATTACTGAGAATATGCTTGAGATGGCGGGCATTCATCAGGCCACACCAATCTTTGATGATTGGGTAACTTTCTAACCCTTTTCTTGTTTACTGTTTGTAGGCAAGGCCCGAAAACTTATAGGTCTCTTTGATGACCAGGAAAAGGCAGGGTTGTCCACTGACCAGGCATTGCTGAACTCTCCTCCTCCCCCCTCTAGGCGTTCGTCCAAGAGGAAGTCTGAGGAGGTGCTTCCCCTGGCCAATGTTGGCCCTCGCCAACCGGGTATGCTGTCTGGCCATTTGTCGATTTGACGTTTTCATACTTTGCAGTTTTTTGGATTCTGACATATTGCCTCGTTGTTTTGCAGAGAAGTCCACGACTGACGTGGCCCGAGACCCTCCTCCTCCTCCCTCCAAGAAGGTCAGGAGTAAGGAGCACCCGGTTGTCGACCAGCATACTCCTCCTCCCCCTCCTAAGGGCCTTTCTCAGCAAGGGGAAGGGTCCGGACTTGGCGCCTCCTCCTCCATCTCCTCAGGGTCCTTCTGCCACCAAGGAGAAGGCTTTAGCCTTGTCTCCCCCTCCTCCTACTGTGCCCATGGTCCCTCCCAAGGAGTCTGGGACCCAGAAGAAGGGGCCCGACGCCCCCAGCTCCTCGAAGGTTCCTGCGGAGGAGTATTGCTCCATGGCGAGCTTGTTCAAGCCACTCAAGACTGCGAACCCTCAGGGGGCTTGGTTCCCTTGCAGAGACCTTTCGAAGAAGGGGTTCTCCGCCCAGAAGAGCCTCTGGGGTAGCCCGGACATGTGCATGCGGATCCTCGACAGGATAATTCCCCCCAAGGACCACTCGATTATTCCCACGGAGCTACCTCAGATCGAGGGGTTCCTGCGGCCCCACTACGAACGAGTCACTCTGGTAAGACCTCGTATCCTTTTTCTTTTTTCCTTGTAGTTCCCTTTTTGTTTGTTGTCCTGATAATTTTCATTCTGTTTTTGCTGCCAGCTTGTTCGGGAAGAGGTGGTGATTGACCGCATCTTCGGAGAGCTCGCCGACAAGCATTCCGACCTGCTTGTCGAGCTGGAGCAGTACCGAAGTATGGGGATCACCCCCGGGCAATTGGGGGCTATCAAGTCGACCGATGACGCGGCGATCTCCTTGGTGGACGGCGCCCGGGAGGAGGTCTTCAGGAAGGAGCAGCGTCTCCTTGCTGATGTTAAGAAGAGGGAGGCTGATGCTGCAGTTTTCGTTCAAGAATCTGAGGCTCTTCATCGGTGCCTAGATGAAGGAGAAGCAGTACGGGCTCGCTTAGAGGCTGAGTTGAAGGAGGCTCGAGCCCAAATGGCGGAGACGGACGCTCTTCGGGTCGTCGCTGAGACCCAGAAGAAAGCTGCTGAGGCCCAAAGGGCTATTGCTGAAGTTAGGGGGATCGCCCTGGAGGAGGAGAAGAAACAGCTGGCTGAACAGCTAAAGGCTATCCCTTCGCCCCAAACCGTGGTCGAGGAATTCAAGGCCTCTGAGGATTTCGAAGACCACGCTTTGAAGGTGATGAAGTCGGCGATTGCCGATTTTCTTCAAGTCCTGGTCGATGATGTCCAGTCGGTCGATCCCAACTTTCCCATTAGGGAAGTTGAATCCCTTAAGGGTTTCTTGCGGAGTTACCTTCCTCGGCCCACTCTTGCTGCTGAAGAGATTGCCCCTGAAGGCGAGCCGAGCACTCCTGCCCCCGAAGGCGAGCCAAACACCCCTGCCCCCGAGGACCCAAAAGCTTGAAGTCTCCACCTCCCTGGCGATCATCTTCCTTATATCTTTCTTATCCTTCCTTCGTATATTTTTTTTTCTTAGATGTGTTTTGTAATTACTTTTCAATAAAAGACTCGGTTATTATATTGAATGCCTTTTTTATTCATAAGCCCTTGGATGACTTTGAATGTGTTGGCTATCTTTCCGATATCTTAATCGGGTAATCGTAATTACTCTTGTCTTTCCTTTGATTTATAATGACCCCGACTCTTTAGATCCCTGGACCTTTCGCCTAGGCTTGTAAGAATAAGTCTCTACGAACTTATCTGTTTCCCTTTGGTAAGTATAAACTTTCTAAGGATTATATTTCAAGACTTAAAAGTATGAACTTCTAAGTTCGAAAGTATATCATCTTCCTCGAAGGTTAAACCTCTGGGGTGTCTGCCTAATAGCCGGGAACTTGTTAAGTTAAGGCTTCATCATCCATAGTGATCGCCTAGGATTCTTCAACCGGATAGAGAATCCATAGTGACCCATAGTGATCGCCTAGGATTCCTTATCCACTCTTTAATGGGTTGATAATAGATCTCTTGTCTGACTTTGGCGTCAGGTCTTCTGTTTTTGCCTAACTCTATTGTTAGGACTTTTGGCCTGACTTTGGTGCCAGAGCTTTCATTTTGCCTAACTTTATTGCTAGGTCTTTTGTCCTGACTTTTGCGTCAGGGCTTTTTGGCCTATCTTTGGCGATAGGGCTTTTGGCCTGATTTTGGCGTCAGGGCTTTTGTGGCCTATCTTTGGCGATAGAGCTTTTTGGCCTATCTTTGGCAATTGGGCTTTTGGCCTGACTTTGGCGTCAG
Source organism: Chamaenerion angustifolium (assembly GCA_946814005.1). NCBI lineage: Eukaryota > Viridiplantae > Streptophyta > Magnoliopsida > Myrtales > Onagraceae > Chamaenerion > Chamaenerion angustifolium. The sequence continues at coordinate 24,622,992 of OX328272.1, forward strand.
GGCTTTTGGCCTGACTTTGGCGTCAGGGCTTTTGGCCTAACTTTGTTGCTAGGGCTTTTTGGCCTATCTTTGGCGATAGGGCTTTTGTGGCCTATCTTTGGCGATAGGACTTTTTGGCCTATCTTTGGCGATAGGGCTTTTGGCCTGACTTTGGCGTCAGGGCTTTTGTGCCTGATTCGGTCATCAGGTCTTTGCCTGACTCTTGGCGTCAGGTCTATTTTTCTTCGATTTGCTTCGAGTGAACATGCTTTATGAAGGAATGACTTTCTTTTATTAACATAACAGTTTGATTACAAGCTATGTATGAAATCTCCTTAGATGCTCAGAATTGAATGGACGGGGTAACCTTTCGCCTTCGGTGGTTTCCAAATAGTAGGATCCTGGCGCAACGATCTTTATTACCTTGTACGGTCCTTCCCATTTGGATGAAAATTTATTCTGACTGTCCAGCCTTGTGAATTCATTCCTTCTCATAACCATCTCCCCCACAAAAAATTGGTGAGCGCTGACTTTTCTGTTGAAATATCGAGCGGTCGCCAGGCGCATCTTTGCTTGTGTTTTTTCTGATAGCCATCTCTTTTCTTCAGCCAAGTCGAGGTCTGTTCTGTGCTCGACCTCGTTTGCCTCAGCGTTAAAATGTAGGATTCTATGGGTAGGCACTGCTATTTCGGCGGGTGCTACTGCTTCTGATCCATACACTAAGCTGAAGGGTGTTTCTCCTGTGGCCGTCTTAGGCGTTGTTCTGATGGCCCATAATACGTTTTCCAGCTCTTCTGCCCAATTCCCTTTGAATGCTCGAACCCTTTTCTTGAGTCCTGCTAAAACAACCTTGTTGGCTGCTTCAGCTTGCCCATTCATTTGAGGATGATGCACTGAGCTGAAGCGATGGTCGACATGATATTATTCATAGAACCATTTGAGCCCCTTTCCAATGAATTGCAGACCATTATCACTGATGAGTATTTTGGGAATGCCAAATCTGGAGAATATGTTGATCTTTAGGAACTTGATGACCTGAAATTCCGTTGTAGAAGATAGAGCTTTCGACTCTATCCACTTAGTGAAGTAGTCAATCGCTACTATAATGTGAGTGCGTTGACCAGTGGTAATAGGGAAATGACCTAATATATCGATTCCCCATTGAGCGAAAGGCCAGGCACCCACCATTAGGGATAATAGTGTTGATGGTCGACTTGATCGTGGTGCAAACTGCTGGCAAGTCTCACACTTCTGCGTTAATTCAGCTGCATCTTTTCCCAAGGTTGGCCAATAGTATCAAAACCTGAAGATTTTCCTTGTTAACGATCGAGCACCTTCATGACATGCTGCCACCCCTTCATGAGCTTCTCGAAGAACCCTTTCTGTTTCTGGATGAGCAACACACCTTAAGTAAGGAGTCGAGTAACCTCTTTTGTAGAGTTCTCCATCTATAATTAGATAACTGGCCACGAGTCGTCTTATCCTCGTGGATTCGCCTTCATCATCCGGGAGGATCCCTTCTTTCAAATAATTCTGAAACGGAGTCATCCATGTGACCTGTCCTTGAATGTTGAAGACTTCTGCTCTGCTTTCAAGGACTGAACATATGGCCTTTTCTAGAAATTGCACATCCTGGATTATTGTCCCTCCAAATGTCAGTTTACTCAAGGAGTCTGCCATCTGGTTTTCTTGGCGAGGAATAGACTCAATCGCGAAATTTGGGATTTCCGCGACGAGCTTCTTGGCGATGCTGAGGTATTTTTTCATCTTTTCCCCTCTTGCTTCGTAGGTGCCATTAAACTGATTGACAATAACCTTCGAGTTACTCTTTACCTTAAGCGCAGCTATACCCATTCCTTTTGCTAGTCTGAGTACAGTGATAAGAGCCTCATATTCTGCTTCATTATTGGTCGCCGGGAATGTTAGGGCGATCGCGTACTTCAAAGGCTTGCCCTCAGGAGGGATAAGAATTAAACCTGCCCCCGAGCCTTCTCGTGACGAAGACCCGTCCGTATAAAGCTCCCAGATTTGATTGTTGTCTGTTGACTGACTTGGCCTGTTTACTGCTTCAGATTGACCGTTACTCGTGTTTTCCACAATGAAATCAGCTAGTGCTTGACCTTTGATGGCCGTTTTTGGCGGAAATTTGATCCTGAATTCGCTGAGCTCGATCGCCCCCTTGACCATTCTTCGTGAAGAGTCTGGCTTGATCAGGAAGTTTTTGAGTGGTTGATTGGTGAGGACCGTGATGTCGTGCGCATGAGAGTAAGGTCTCAGCTTCCGAGCAACAATAACTAAGGCATAGAGATACTTCTCAATCTGGACATATTTTATTTCAGCTGAGTTGAACATTTTGCTAATGAAATACACTGGACTCTGAATATTATTTTCCTTCCTTATTAAAACAGCACTGGCTGCCACCTCGCTAATGCCTAAATAAAGGAAGAGCTGTTCGCCTGGAACGGGCTTTGCTAGAGCTTGGAGTGTTTGGATATGTTTCTTCAAGTATTGGAATGCTTCCTCGCAGTCTAGCGTCCACTCGAACTTGCGGTTGGCCCTCAGTGTTTTAAAAAATGGGAGGGACCTGTCGCTCGCCTTGGAGAGGAAGCGGTTTAGAGCGGCTAGGCGTCCATTCAGGCACTGGACCTCCTTGTGGTAGGTTGGCGACTTCATTTCTTCTATGGCCTTCAGCTTTTCTGCGTTTGCTTCGATTCCCCTTTCGCTGCCCATGAAACCCAGGAACTTGCCAGACTTGACTCCAAAGGCGCACTTTGCAGGGTTCAGGCGAACGCTGTGTCTCCTCATGCATTCGAAAGCTTCGCGGAGGTCTGTTGTGTGTGGATTACCCTTGATGGTTTTGACAAGCATATCGTCCACATAAGCCTCGATGTTTCTCCCCAGCATGTCCTGGAACAGGCGGTTCACCATCCGCTGATAAGTTACCCCTGCATTGATGAAACCGAAGGGCATCACCTTGTAGCATAGAGTCCTTAGGGCAAGCGTTGTTCAAGTCGCGGAAGTCGACGCACATCCTCCACTTGCCGTTCGATTTCTTGACCAAAACTGGGTTGGCGACCCAGCTCTGGAATCTCACCTCTCTGACGAAGTCAACCTCAATCAATCCGCTGACCTCCTGCCTGATCGCCAAACGCTTTTCCGTCCCGAACGATCTTCTTTTTTGGGCGATCGGCTTGCTGTAAGGGTCTATCCTGAGCTCGTGGGAGATGACATATGTGCTGATTACCGGCATATCGCTCGGCTGCCAGGCGAAGAGCTCCTTCAATTCCTTGAGGAGGGCGGTCATGGCTTCGTTCTGATCTTCTTTTAAGGTGGTCCCAATGCACACCTTTTTATCCGGCCCATCGACCTCGATCTCTTCCAAGGAGTCTGGGACCCAGAAGAAGGGGCCCGACGCCCCCAGCTCCTCGAAGGTTCCTGCGGAGGAGTATTGCTCCATGGCGAGCTTGTTCAAGCCACTCAAGACTGCGAACCCTCAGGGGGCTTGGTTCCCTTGCAGAGACCTTTCGAAGAAGGGGTTCTCCGCCCAGAAGAGCCTCTGGGGTAGCCCGGACATGTGCATGCGGATCCTCGACAGGATAATTCCCCCCAAGGACCACTCGATTATTCCCACGGAGCTACCTCAGATCGAGGGGTTCCTGCGGCCCCACTACGAACGAGTCACTCTGGTAAGACCTCGTATCCTTTTTCTTTTTTCCTTGTAGTTCCCTTTTTGTTTGTTGTCCTGATAATTTTCATTCTGTTTTTGCTGCCAGCTTGTTCGGGAAGAGGTGGTGATTGACCGCATCTTCGGAGAGCTCGCCGACAAGCATTCCGACCTGCTTGTCGAGCTGGAGCAGTACCGAAGTATGGGGATCACCCCCGGGCAATTGGGGGCTATCAAGTCGACCGATGACGCGGCGATCTCCTTGGTGGACGGCGCCCGGGAGGAGGTCTTCAGGAAGGAGCAGCGTCTCCTTGCTGATGTTAAGAAGAGGGAGGCTGATGCTGCAGTTTTCGTTCAAGAATCTGAGGCTCTTCATCGGTGCCTAGATGAAGGAGAAGCAGTACGGGCTCGCTTAGAGGCTGAGTTGAAGGAGGCTCGAGCCCAAATGGCGGAGACGGACGCTCTTCGGGTCGTCGCTGAGACCCAGAAGAAAGCTGCTGAGGCCCAAAGGGCTATTGCTGAAGTTAGGGGGATCGCCCTGGAGGAGGAGAAGAAACAGCTGGCTGAACAGCTAAAGGCTATCCCTTCGCCCCAAACCGTGGTCGAGGAATTCAAGGCCTCTGAGGATTTCGAAGACCACGCTTTGAAGGTGATGAAGTCGGCGATTGCCGATTTTCTTCAAGTCCTGGTCGATGATGTCCAGTCGGTCGATCCCAACTTTCCCATTAGGGAAGTTGAATCCCTTAAGGGTTTCTTGCGGAGTTACCTTCCTCGGCCCACTCTTGCTGCTGAAGAGATTGCCCCTGAAGGCGAGCCGAGCACTCCTGCCCCCGAAGGCGAGCCAAACACCCCTGCCCCCGAGGACCCAAAAGCTTGAAGTCTCCACCTCCCTGGCGATCATCTTCCTTATATCTTTCTTATCCTTCCTTCGTATATTTTTTTTTCTTAGATGTGTTTTGTAATTACTTTTCAATAAAAGACTCGGTTATTATATTGAATGCCTTTTTTATTCATAAGCCCTTGGATGACTTTGAATGTGTTGGCTATCTTTCCGATATCTTAATCGGGTAATCGTAATTACTCTTGTCTTTCCTTTGATTTATAATGACCCCGACTCTTTAGATCCCTGGACCTTTCGCCTAGGCTTGTAAGAATAAGTCTCTACGAACTTATCTGTTTCCCTTTGGTAAGTATAAACTTTCTAAGGATTATATTTCAAGACTTAAAAGTATGAACTTCTAAGTTCGAAAGTATATCATCTTCCTCGAAGGTTAAACCTCTGGGGTGTCTGCCTAATAGCCGGGAACTTGTTAAGTTAAGGCTTCATCATCCATAGTGATCGCCTAGGATTCTTCAACCGGATAGAGAATCCATAGTGACCCATAGTGATCGCCTAGGATTCCTTATCCACTCTTTAATGGGTTGATAATAGATCTCTTGTCTGACTTTGGCGTCAGGTCTTCTGTTTTTGCCTAACTCTATTGTTAGGACTTTTGGCCTGACTTTGGTGCCAGAGCTTTCATTTTGCCTAACTTTATTGCTAGGTCTTTTGTCCTGACTTTTGCGTCAGGGCTTTTTGGCCTATCTTTGGCGATAGGGCTTTTGGCCTGATTTTGGCGTCAGGGCTTTTGTGGCCTATCTTTGGCGATAGAGCTTTTTGGCCTATCTTTGGCAATTGGGCTTTTGGCCTGACTTTGGCGTCAGGGCTTTTGGCCTGACTTTGGCGTCAGGGCTTTTGGCCTAACTTTGTTGCTAGGGCTTTTTGGCCTATCTTTGGCGATAGGGCTTTTGTGGCCTATCTTTGGCGATAGGACTTTTTGGCCTATCTTTGGCGATAGGGCTTTTGGCCTGACTTTGGCGTCAGGGCTTTTGTGCCTGATTCGGTCATCAGGTCTTTGCCTGACTCTTGGCGTCAGGTCTATTTTTCTTCGATTTGCTTCGAGTGAACATGCTTTATGAAGGAATGACTTTCTTTTATTAACATAACAGTTTGATTACAAGCTATGTATGAAATCTCCTTAGATGCTCAGAATTGAATGGACGGGGTAACCTTTCGCCTTCGGTGGTTTCCAAATAGTAGGATCCTGGCGCAACGATCTTTATTACCTTGTACGGTCCTTCCCATTTGGATGAAAATTTATTCTGACTGTCCAGCCTTGTGAATTCATTCCTTCTCATAACCATCTCCCCCACAAAAAATTGGTGAGCGCTGACTTTTCTGTTGAAATATCGAGCGGTCGCCAGGCGCATCTTTGCTTGTGTTTTTTCTGATAGCCATCTCTTTTCTTCAGCCAAGTCGAGGTCTGTTCTGTGCTCGACCTCGTTTGCCTCAGCGTTAAAATGTAGGATTCTATGGGTAGGCACTGCTATTTCGGCGGGTGCTACTGCTTCTGATCCATACACTAAGCTGAAGGGTGTTTCTCCTGTGGCCGTCTTAGGCGTTGTTCTGATGGCCCATAATACGTTTTCCAGCTCTTCTGCCCAATTCCCTTTGAATGCTCGAACCCTTTTCTTGAGTCCTGCTAAAACAACCTTGTTGGCTGCTTCAGCTTGCCCATTCATTTGAGGATGATGCACTGAGCTGAAGCGATGGTCGACATGATATTATTCATAGAACCATTTGAGCCCCTTTCCAATGAATTGCAGACCATTATCACTGATGAGTATTTTGGGAATGCCAAATCTGGAGAATATGTTGATCTTTAGGAACTTGATGACCTGAAATTCCGTTGTAGAAGATAGAGCTTTCGACTCTATCCACTTAGTGAAGTAGTCAATCGCTACTATAATGTGAGTGCGTTGACCAGTGGTAATAGGGAAATGACCTAATATATCGATTCCCCATTGAGCGAAAGGCCAGGCACCCACCATTAGGGATAATAGTGTTGATGGTCGACTTGATCGTGGTGCAAACTGCTGGCAAGTCTCACACTTCTGCGTTAATTCAGCTGCATCTTTTCCCAAGGTTGGCCAATAGTATCAAAACCTGAAGATTTTCCTTGTTAACGATCGAGCACCTTCATGACATGCTGCCACCCCTTCATGAGCTTCTCGAAGAACCCTTTCTGTTTCTGGATGAGCAACACACCTTAAGTAAGGAGTCGAGTAACCTCTTTTGTAGAGTTCTCCATCTATAATTAGATAACTGGCCACGAGTCGTCTTATCCTCGTGGATTCGCCTTCATCATCCGGGAGGATCCCTTCTTTCAAATAATTCTGAAACGGAGTCATCCATGTGACCTGTCCTTGAATGTTGAAGACTTCTGCTCTGCTTTCAAGGACTGAACATATGGTCTTTTCTAGAAATTGCACATCCTGGATTATTGTCCCTCCAAATGTCAGTTTACTCAAGGAGTCTGCCATCTGGTTTTCTTGGCGAGGAATAGACTCAATCGCGAAATTTGGGATTTCCGCGACGAGCTTCTTGGCGATGCTGAGGTATTTTTTCATCTTTTCCCCTCTTGCTTCGTAGGTGCCATTAAACTGATTGACAATAACCTTCGAGTTACTCTTTACCTTAAGCGCAGCTATACCCATTCCTTTTGCTAGTCTGAGTACAGTGATAAGAGCCTCATATTCTGCTTCATTATTGGTCGCCGGGAATGTTAGGGCGATCGCGTACTTCAAAGGCTTGCCCTCAGGAGGGATAAGAATTAAACCTGCCCCCGAGCCTTCTCGTGACGAAGACCCGTCCGTATAAAGCTCCCAGATTTGATTGTTGTCTGTTGACTGACTTGGCCTGTTTACTGCTTCAGATTGACCGTTACTCGTGTTTTCCACAATGAAATCAGCTAGTGCTTGACCTTTGATGGCCGTTTTTGGCGGAAATTTGATCCTGAATTCGCTGAGCTCGATCGCCCCCTTGACCATTCTTCGTGAAGAGTCTGGCTTGATCAGGAAGTTTTTGAGTGGTTGATTGGTGAGGACCGTGATGTCGTGCGCATGAGAGTAAGGTCTCAGCTTCCGAGCAACAATAACTAAGGCATAGAGATACTTCTCAATCTGGACATATTTTATTTCAGCTGAGTTGAACATTTTGCTAATGAAATACACTGGACTCTGAATATTATTTTCCTTCCTTATTAAAACAGCACTGGCTGCCACCTCGCTAATGCCTAAATAAAGGAAGAGCTGTTCGCCTGGAACGGGCTTTGCTAGAGCTTGGAGTGTTTGGATATGTTTCTTCAAGTATTGGAATGCTTCCTCGCAGTCTAGCGTCCACTCGAACTTGCGGTTGGCCCTCAGTGTTTTAAAAAATGGGAGGGACCTGTCGCTCGCCTTGGAGAGGAAGCGGTTTAGAGCGGCTAGGCGTCCATTCAGGCACTGGACCTCCTTGTGGTAGGTTGGCGACTTCATTTCTTCTATGGCCTTCAGCTTTTCTGCGTTTGCTTCGATTCCCCTTTCGCTGCCCATGAAACCCAGGAACTTGCCAGACTTGACTCCAAAGGCGCACTTTGCAGGGTTCAGGCGAACGCTGTGTCTCCTCATGCATTCGAAAGCTTCGCGGAGGTCTGTTGTGTGTGGATTACCCTTGATGGTTTTGACAAGCATATCGTCCACATAAGCCTCGATGTTTCTCCCCAGCATGTCCTGGAACAGGCGGTTCACCATCCGCTGATAAGTTACCCCTGCATTGATGAAACCGAAGGGCATCACCTTGTAGCATAGAGTCCTTAGGGCAAGCGTTGTTCAAGTCGCGGAAGTCGACGCACATCCTCCACTTGCCGTTCGATTTCTTGACCAAAACTGGGTTGGCGACCCAGCTCTGGAATCTCACCTCTCTGACGAAGTCAACCTCAATCAATCCGCTGACCTCCTGCCTGATCGCCAAACGCTTTTCCGTCCCGAACGATCTTCTTTTTTGGGCGATCGGCTTGCTGTAAGGGTCTATCCTGAGCTCGTGGGAGATGACATATGTGCTGATTACCGGCATATCGCTCGGCTGCCAGGCGAAGAGCTCCTTCAATTCCTTGAGGAGGGCGGTCATGGCTTCGTTCTGATCTTCTTTTAAGGTGGTCCCAATGCACACCTTTTTATCCGGCCCATCGACCTCGATCTCTTCCAATTCCTCCACGGGTGCTGGCCGAGCCAAATACTCGCGAGGGTCGGCCTCTGTTTCAATGGCGAGGGCCTCCTTTTGGTTCTTCCTGCGCAGGCAGTTCACATAGCATTGCCGCGAGGAAGGCTGGTCGCCGAGCAATTCTCCGATCCCGTTGGGAGTGGGGAACTTCATCTACTGATGGACCGTGGAGGCCACAATCTTGTTCGGATTGATCGTGGTCCTCCCTAGGATGGCGTTGTAGGATGTAGGTGAATCGACCACCAGGAAAGTGATCGATACCTTGATGCTTTTCCATCCCTCGCCAAAAATCACTGGCATGGTTATGGCCCCCAGTGGATAAGTTGTCCTTCCCGCAAACCCAATCAGCGGAAAGTCGACCCTCTTTAGGTCACGCTTGGACTTGCCCATCTTCTCAAAAGCGTCCAGAAATACGATGTCTGTCGAGCTGCCTCCGTCGACCAGAATCCTTGCAACGTCACAGCCGTCAATATATGCTGTGATAACCAAAGCATAGTTGTGGGGGGTTGTGACATGTGTCAAATCATCTTCAGAGAATGAGATGACAATGTTCTCCTCAGGTCGGGGTCACTTTCCCAACTGAACTGCTGTGGAGATCTGAGTGGCGTAGACCTCCCTGTAGTGCGACCCTTCACCCCCTGCACCGAATCCTCCTGCAATCAAATTTACTCTTCTCTTGCTGGCAGAAGGATCAGTTTGTTCAGCAGGGGCTGGCGAACGATGTCTCCTAGGGTGCGTTCGACTCCTGTCACGCCCTGCCACGAATTCCTTCAGCATTCCCCCTGAATCAGCTTCTCTATGTCCCGCTTCAGAATGCGTCAGTCATCCGTCTTGTGTCCCTTGCACTTGTGGTATCTGCCATAGCTCTCGACGTCCTTTCCCATGGGCTGACCACCCGGACGAGGCATCGGTGGCCTCGCCAAGGATCTCCTCTCCATCTCAACTAGTACCGCTGAGATCTGCCTATTTAAAGGTGTAAAATACTCAGGGACCTCTGGATGGCGAGGCGCTGGATTGTTAGGATGTATGAGTTTTATGAATGAAGACCACATTTGTGGTTACGTACATTGCAAGGAAAGTTGTTCATCAAGGAAGCTCAAGGAAGTTTCCGTGTGGTCCGAGATAACTCTAGAAGAGTCTTGAGTGTTCCTAGATCATCAAGACTAGCTTAGGCTTTGTGTTTAGTATAAATATAGGTGCAATCACAATTGTAAACGTAACTTGATTCAATGATAAGTTTCAAAGTTCAGATTTATTATGTTATTGTTCTCTAGTTCGATTGCTTGCTTTCTAAGTCTTCTTCCTAGTTCATCATTTTCCTCTACTTCAATTCTGGTTTGATCTCAGTTTACTGATATGGTATCAGAGCTTTCACCAGTAGATTCCGCTGCCATTTCGTCAAGACTGAAGCCTTGATCCGTCGCTGCATCAGTTCTTCCTGCCTTGCACTCATTCTGCAAGCATCGGTCACAGTCTGTTCTTCAGTGTCTGGTACTGTATCTGTTTCTGCAACTATCGATTCATTCTGCATTCTGTTCGAAGATTTGGCCATGGAAGACAACCAGCATACCTTCTTCAACAAACGTATCTGTCAACTAATTGGAGAAGAGAACTTCCAGTACTGGAAACAACAAGTCCTCTTAGCAGTCAGAGGATTCAATCTTGAAGATCTGCTGTTCGGTGCTATCCTAGTACCTCATTGGATCGATGATGGAGAAGGTAACAAAATTGTGAATCCTGATTTTGCCAAGCACAATCAACAAGACAGCTCATTAGCTTCTTGGCTCCTAGCTTCCATCTCTACTCCAATCAGCAAGGGGCTCACTGGATGCATGACTGCAGCCTCAATCTGGACGAAGCTACATCATCACTTCTCCTCATCATCCACAACCAGAATCATGAATCTGTATGACAGATTAAAGGTATGCAAACACTACAATCAATCAATGAGGGAGTACCTTACGGAAATTCAGCTGATATGTGATAGCTTAGCTGGATGTGGACATCCTATTGAAGAGATGCAATAAATCTCTATTGTCCTCAATGGTGTAAAAGGACAGTATGATAATGTTGTCTCGGTCATCCATGCCAGCAGAAATCCTTATGATCTGTCATCCATATCCTCGGTGCTGTTAGATGCCGAAGCTAGACAGAAGGAGATAACCTTTGATAATTCGTTTACAGTTGCAAATATAGCTGAAAAATCAAGCTTAGATCAGCCACCAGTAAGTCTAGGACAACCTGCTCAACAGAATCCTCAAAATGTAAGTCAGCAAAATGCTAATTCTGGACAGCAACTGATTCCGGAGTATCAAGCAAACTCCACAGGAGGATATGGCCGAGCAAGAGGTAGGGGCAGAGGCAATGGAAACAAGCCACAATGTCAGTTGTGTGGCAAGTTTGGACACCCTGTCCATAGATGCTTTCAGAGGTTCAATGTCCACTTTCAAGGCGTGACAGCTCCTGCAGGCGAGATGAGTGCTAATCTTGTCTCCACAATGCCTTGGAACTCTGATGGATAACAACCGCTACCTCAACAGATGCAACAATATCAACAATCGATGATGCCTCCAATGCAACAGCTGTCTAAACCTCCTCCGGTTCAGTTCTTTCAACAACCTCAGAATACTATGATGTGTCCTCCGGTGTTTAATCAGTATGCCTCCTCTCCTACACCTTACTATATTGTTCAGTCTTCACCTGGTTTTCCTACAGCTCCTCCAGCTCCTCCAGCTCCAACAACTCCTATTCTAGACGCTGTCAATCAAGCTCACATGACAACCAATTCTGGTCCTATGCAAGTCTCGGACAAAGTCTGGTATCCCGACTCCGGAGCCACCAATCACTTTGCTCAAGGACCTCCTCCAGGTACTACTCTCTATCCCTATCATGGATTAGGAAAAGTTCAGGTTGCCAATGGGAGTTATCTTGACATAGCTAGTGTTGGTACATCGGTTATTAATACTGATTCTAAGTCTCTTGTCTTAAAAGATCTGTCATATACTCCTAAAATAACAAAGAATCTTGTTTCTGTTTCTCAGTTTACAAAGGACAATGAGGTTTTCTTTGAATTTCATCCGACTTGCTGTCTTATTCGTGATGCTGTGTCAAAGAAAGTTCTTCTCTCTGGAGTAGAGTGCAATGGCCTGTATAAGCTTGATTTTAGCAAGATAGGACATGTTGGAGCTGTGTGTAATCAGTCTACTCTTTTAGATCATTCGGATAATAAGAATTCTGTGTTGTATGGATCATGTTCAAACAACAATCAGTTTAATAAAGCATGTGATTCTAGTATGTTCTGTTTTTCAACCAAAGTTAAAATGAAATCGTCCATTCTTCATCAACGCTTGGGACACACTTCGAACAAAACTCTTGTCTTAGTAGCTAAGAGTAAAAACATTGCTGTGATTGATGATACTGATTCTTGTGCTGCATGTGCCATAGGTAAGTGATGTAAGTTACCGTTCAAACATTCTGAAACTGTATATCAAAATCCTTTGGAACTTGTCGAAATGGATCTTTGGGGACCAGCTCCGGTGTTGTCAAATGGATGTGCATACTATCTAAGTATTGTTGATGTGTTCACTCGATTTACATGGATTTATTTTTTGAAGAAAAAGAGTGATGTTGCGCAAGTTTTCACAGAATTTCACAAGTGTGCTGAGAAGCAACTTGGAATGCAACTAAAAGCTATTCAAACCGACAATGAAGGTGAGTTTCGTGCTTTTTCTTCATATCTGTCTCATCATGGCATTAAACACAGGTTCACTTGCCCATATACATCCGAGCAGAATGGCATCGTTGAGAGAAAGCATCGGCACATTGTCGAAACAGGTTTGACATTAATGAAGCATGCATCTTTACCTATGCAGTATTGGACCAATGACTTCTTTACTGCTGTGTTCTTGATTAACAGTTTGCCATCTAAAGTAGTGCAGGGTGTATCTCCTCATGAAAAGCTGTTCCTTACTCCACCTGACTATGATTTCTTACGGGTTTTTGGGTGTCTCTGCTTCCCATTGTTAAGACCGTATAACAGACATAAAATGGACTTTCGTTCTTCACCTTGTGTGTTTATTGGCTATTGTTCAAATCAGCATGGTTACAAGTGCCTTGACTCATCTGGTCGTGTGTATGTTTCAACACATGTTAAGTTTCATGAGAAGGTTTTTCCATTTGCTAACAAACAGGGAGAGTTTATGCAGTCATCGGCTGTCAAGAACACAGCTACTTCCATCCCTTTCTTCTTACCATTCAATTCAAATCTGTGTAGTCCTATTGATGATCATGTGTCTGAAACTGATGTCTCTATATCTCAGCCTCAGCCTCATCCTGATATTGATCTTGTAAATTCGCAGGTTGCCACACCTACCTCTGCACCAGTGGATTCACCTGTGTCTACCAACTCAGGATACATCAGTTCTACTGATAGAGCAACTGAGTCATCGCCCTCAGCTAACTCTGTTCCTGAGTTGTCATCACCTGTCTGTTCTATTCCCATTCCACCTCATGCCATCAGATATGTTCTATACTGATTCAGTAGGTGGTTCTTCACAGTTTAATAATATTGCTATTGATCAACTACCAGTCAGGTATGTGCCACATAACTCTGATCTTGTACCAGCAGCTTCAACTATGCATAATGAATTCAGTATTGCTGATACATCTGTGATTGTTGTTCCCTCTTCTTCTTCTGCTCGTCCGAGTATTCATCCCATGATCACCAGGTCTAAAGAAAAGTCCTTTAATGCGCTGACTGCCAGTATTTTGCCTTCTGATGAGCTTAGTCACTCTCCGCCTGAAAACATCTATGAGGCAATGCAGTCTCCTTATTGGAAACAAGCGGTTCAAGACGAGCTACATGCATTGGCGATCAACAATACATGGTGTCTCACTCCATTACCTGGTGGAAGAATACCAGTGGGTTGCAAGTGGCTGTTTAAAGTTAAGAAGAATCCTGATGGCACAGTAGCTAGATACACGGCTCGTTTGGTGGCAAAGGGGTTTTCTCAAAAACCAGGGTTCGACTTTCAGGATACCTTCAGTCCTGTGGTAAAGTCTCCCACTGTCAGGATTATTCTTACTCTAGCTCTAACACATAAGTGGCTCTTGAGACAGGTTGATGTCAACAATGCGTTCCTTCACGGTGAACTAGCTGAGGATGTGTACATGACGCAACCTCTAGGATTTGAACAAAGAGATGATCAAGGAAGGGTGCTAGTGTGCAGACTCAACAAAGCACTCTATGGGTTAAAACAAGCCCCCCGTGCTTGGTTTGAGAGGTTTAAAAGTTTCTTGCTCAATTCTCTATCATTTACTACATCTCTAGCTAATAATTGCTTGTTCCTTAAAAATACTGATCAAGGTGGTATATATTTTTTAGTTGATGACATTGTTGTCACAGGGAGTGATTCATCAGGAGTGGAAAAAGTGATTGAGCAGATCAATCGTGAGTTTAAACTAAAGGATTTGGGTTTAGTTAACTATTTTTTGGGTATGGATGTACAGGTTGGCGAGGACTGCTTGCTACTCTCTCAGAAGAAGTACATCAATGAGGTTCTTCTTAAAGTTGGATTGTCCAATGCCTCTTCTTTGTAAATCTTCGACAGGTTCTGTTTCTTTACCATTTGATCCTACCTTGTATAGAAGTACTATCGGGGCTTTACAACATGTTTGCATTACCAGACCTGACATAAGCTTTGCTGTCAACAAGCTTAGTCAGTTTATGCAACATCCTACTCAACATCACTGGAAGGCTGTGTTACGGGTTTTAAGGTATCTTAAAGGTACCATCAATCACGGTTTGTTGTTTAGAGCACCTCCAGTTCCTTCATCTGAGGTAAGTCTGATTTCATTCTCTGATGCTGACTGGGGTAGTGACTCTCTCGATAGGAAATCTGTGTCCGACCATTACTTGTTGTTAAACAACAATCCAATTGTTTGGAGCTCTAAAAAGCAATCTGTTATTTCCAGGTCGAGCTCTAAGGCTGAATATAGAGCTGTGGCGAATGCCATGTGTGAAGTGATGTGGGTAGTCTCGCTGCTGTCTGAGTTAGGTGTTAAGCTGTCGTCCATTCCTATTATCTGGTGTGACAACACAGGAGCTGTTGCTCTCACAGAAAATCCAATCCAACACTCCAAGATGAAGCATGTCGAGCCGGATCTGTGTTTTGTGAGGGAGAAAGTTGAAAATGGAAAGATATTTGTTAACTTTGTACCTGCAGCTGATCAAGTAGCTGATATTCTTACTAAACCCCTGACTGAGAAGCTGTTTTCTCAGTTTCGAAAGAAGCTTGGAGTCCTGACATTTGATGCAGCTCATGATGATGTTTGTCCTGATGAAGCCAAGAGTATTCTCAGTAGTAGTTCTGAGGATGATGATGCTGGTGGTCTAAGCAATAATGATGATCTATGAGTTGGCTGTTCCCTGCTATGTGGTAAATCAAATATGGTACTTCATTATCTGACTCTACTTCTGTCATTCCTCTGTTTTTTTCTTAACATCTGTTCGTCTTCAATCATCTTTCTGGTTATGCTGCATTATATGCTGCTTATTACTCTATCTGTTATGCAGTTTCTGGGTTTTCATCCTGCTGTATGTAATGATCTATTAGTTCTTTAAGTGCAGATTTGCAATGAGATGATTGTTCGTTTGTCAGCATCAAACTATCTAATCATTCTGGTAAACTCTCTATCAGTAAACTGAGATCAAACCAGAAAAGCGCTGGATTAGACTCGACTCGGGGCCTGTTGTCTCTTCCCTTCTTCTCCTTCTTCACCTCCTTCTTACCATCGCGTCGGGGTTCAGGAACCACCCTTAGCGAGGTCGTCAGGAAGTTAGCCTCTGTGTTTGCCCTTTCAAGGTCTATGAAACCTTTTGCTCTGGACGCCAACTCTTCCAACGTTTCGATCTCCTTTACATGGTAGCTGTTTCGCAGCTTCCTCGAGGCCTTGTTGGCCACATCCAGACCTCGAGGCCTTGAGGGCCCCATCTGAGATTCGGCGATCTATCTCCGTGACGTTTTGATGGAAACGCCCGTAAAAATTGGCCAGTGACTCCCCAGGTTGTTGCTTGACCGCATCCAGGGCGACCACGCTCTTCATCAGCTGTCGCTTGCCCATGTATCTCTCCAGGAACTTGCTCCTTAATTCTGCCCAAGTTCCTATAGACCCTGCAGGGAGGCCGAAGAACCAGGACGAAGCCGAACCCGAAAGAGTGGATGGAAATAGTAAAGCCAAGTGATTGGGATCATTTGACTTACCCAGTAGAGAAGCCCCATGCTTGTTGACGTGTATGGTGGGGTCTCCTCCGCCACTGTACTCAGGTATGACCCGAGCGACTACGTCTTTGGGGATCTTGATGGCGACAAGCTCGTCGGAAAAGGGATGAGCGGATTGCTCCTTGAAGGGAGCTACGACTGTCATTCGTCTTTCCTGGAGCCTTTTGTTGAGGAGATCGTCCATCTAGTTCACAGTGCAGTACCTGGGCGAGGTCCCTGATGGAGGAGGACCGGAAGGGTTGGCAGTGGACGTAGCCGCCGGCTCCTTGGTGTACGCCGGAGGTATGGATTGTTGTCCTGATGTCATATCCTGATCCTCCGGAGGCGCGGTTATGCCAGGATTGGCGGTTTCAGAAGCCAAGGGCGCTGTAGCAGCAGGGCGGTTGTTTCCATGGGGAGCAAGGGGATTGTTTTCTTGAGGAGCAGGGGCTTGACGACGAGCCTGCCCTAGGATGGCCTCCAGCAATGATATCATCTCTAGGGTTAACTGGATGTTTTCCCCGGCGATGTGGACGGTCTGCGGAGCTGGAGTCTCGACGTGGTTGGTAGCTGGGGTCGGTCTGGAATTACCGACATGCTCTCGGGCCACCCGCAGGGGGACGACATTGGCTCCTGCCCGACTGGCAGGTTCTTGTTGAAGCGGGGAAGCGGCGGCGGAATCAGAGCTATCTGAGGATCGCTCGCGAGTCTGGTTCCAACGGTTGTTTTGGGATCGAGTTCTCATGGTTGAATCGCTCGGTTCCCACAGACGGCGCCAAATGTTGGATCGTGAAATCCGAGATGCTGACCTGGCAATGAATTGAATGCCAGATGAGTGTTGAAAGATGCTTCTGCTTCAACCCTGGTGAACCTGCAAGTAGGGGAGCGCAACAGTGGGGGTGTCTCTGGGTCCCTCTCCGATGCTTAAATGAGTATATGTGTGTGTATATCTCAAAACGTAAGGAACGTATTTAAAGCAAGGGTATTTATAGGGTAGGAGAGATCAAACCGTATAAGGCAGTTGAATATTTTAGTGTATATTGTGTTGCTGAAGATTCAGATCATAAGATATGGCAGTTACTGCGAGATATTGCAGTTACCATATCAAATCTTTAGTGCATATGTGACCGAGATACGCGGGATATCGTGACCACTTCCTTATTAACGGTTTAGTGGGACCAGAGGAGAGAGGCAAGGCTTTTTTCGGGGCGAGCACTCCCTTGGCGAGCAGTGAGAGGTCGCGACCTAGTAAAGAATGGCGAGCAGTCTGGGAGCCTTTGGCGTCCCTAAAGACTCTAGGTTCGATTCTGGGCCACTTGATGTTGGGCCAAGCTTACTTGTACTTAAGCCGACCCAGTTTGAATATCTTGGGTTTACCCCCTCTAGGGTTATTAGGCCTTCGAGACCTTTTCTTTACTGGGCTATCACTATCGATACCCTACAATATTCGGATTTTTATTTTGTTTTCATGGTGAGCGCAGGTGAGATCAAAGCCAACCCATAAAAAATGAAGTTGATCTTTTTTTGGTCGAAAAAAAAAATGAAGCTTGTCGAAGAGATGAAGCTGAAACATGACACAAAGAGGATTAGTGCTTGAACAATCTACTAGTTACATTAAATTGCTTCTTATCTAACACATCTGATTGAAAACTTCCATTCTTTCAAATTATGCGAGCAAATAAGAAATTTGAATGGACAACTTAATGCATATATGTTTTCCAATAATTCAAGAAACCCATGCACTCCTTATCTAGTTCCGTACTAGGTGATCCCTTGTTTTTATACTTAATGATTAATACTATGTTTGTTAGCATAGTTTTTGAGAAGGAGGAGGCGAACGCCCAACTCTCTATTTACTATGTAAGCAAATAATTCAATTTAGTTGAAAATAAATACATTAAGATTGAGATGTAACTCTACGCGTTAACTATTGTTTTGCAAAAGTTACGTTCATATTTCCCTACCTACAAAATAACATTCCAAATTAATAAACCGTTCAAATAAATAATATAGCTAAGAGAATTAAGAATTAAATTCACAGCAAGGACTTTCATAAAAGGGCAAGCCCTGGTAGACTTCATAGTGAATAACTCTAGAAATGAACTAAAATAAGTTGTACCCGAACAACCATGGAACGAAGTAGAAACATAGGAATTTCACACTAACTCATCATCCTTGAAATACATATGAAGGGTATATTTTCCTAACCCAAAAAGCAGCCAATCCCCTAAAATTTTCAAATGTTCTCATTTTCAAGGCAACCAACAAAGAAGTTGAATACAAAGCCCTCATCACCAACCTTCAATTAGAAAAAGGGGTTGGGCATACCATCACTCTGAGAAAACTGCAACTCTCATCTAGTGGTGATTAGGTCAAGGACAGAAAAGGCGTAAATCATAAAAGATGAATAAAATATATCGAGTATTGCAACTAAAGTAACTCTGTGAGGAACATCAAGTTGGATCAGAACATCAATAAACAAGTCGAGTTAAGTAATAAAATAATCCTATCATGGTTAAATAAATTAATGAATACACTCTAAGAAATTTGGCAGAGAAGCTCAACAATGTTCTATGGCTACTCATAATGGCTCCTAAATACGTTATTGGAGAAATACTTTTCAGCCTAGTATATGGGTCGGAATCAATCACCCCAACAGAGATCGCGATGGCTTCATGCAAAACCCAATATTTTGTTGAATCTACAAACAATTGGGAATGAATAACAAATTTGGATCTAATTGAGAATAAACTTTGAGCGTTGTTTGTATGTGGTACCTCGATTTGCATGCTAACTCGTCGGGAGTTGATTTCGACTACTGTAAATTGATCCTAGTTGTTATAGTTGATTCGAGCACCTGCAAAAAAGGTAGAGGTAGAGATGGTCCTCTAGGTCCCTCTCTGATGCCTAAATAAGTATGTGTAGGGCAAAGTGATAGTGAATGTATGTTGAAAGAGACTTCCCATAGATGAGAAAGGTAAAAAAGCATTAATACTTGGTGATAAGATTTGTAAAGTTATCTCATCTTAGTAACATATCCCACACGATTAATTGACAATATTTAACTCAGCGATAGCAGAAGCGTGCGGTGACCATTCAAACACAACCTTGCATTTCTTCTGATATCCATCATTTCTCATTTGTTAGGTCCAGTTCTAGTCTTTGTTCCACCCTATTCGGCGTGTGTTCAAAGTATTTTGTCCTGTATGAGGCAATAACATTTTTTGTCGGGTTGAGTGCTTCTAATTCGTATATGATGCTGAAACGTGTTTCACCGATGACCTGTTTTGGTGTTGTTCAGAGTGTCCATAGAATGTTGTAGAGTTCGTCTGCGCAACTTGCCAAGGGTGTTGACTCTTTTCTATTTTCTATCTCTTTTGGATTATCTTATTGTTTACTTCTACTTATCCATTGGTCAGAGGATGGTGTATTGATCTGAATCGATGGTCTTTATGCATATCATTGTAGAGCCATTTGAGTTATTTCCCATAATATTGATGGTCATTGTTGCTTACTAGGATTCTTCGGAGGTTGTAACTGGATAAGATGTTGACCCCTATGAATTTGATGACTTAAAATTTTGTGAAGGATGTTAGTGTCTTTGCCTCAATACATTTTGAAAAGTAGTTGACTGCTCCTATGATTGTGGTTCTTTATCTTGTGATGGTTGGAACAGGTCCTAGAAAGTTGATCTCCCACTAAGCAAACAGCTAAGCACCAACTATTGGTGTTAGAACGACGAGTGCTTGTCCGAATTTAGGCGAGAATCTTTGTCAAGTCACACATTTTCATACTAAATTGTAAATCTTTATTCATTATTGGCTAGTAGTACCCTAACCTTAGTATTTTTTTGCACTAATGTTCGGGTGCCTTGATGGAATGTGGCTACTCCTTCGTGAGCTTCTTTTAACACCTTTTTTGTCTTTAGAAATTTGAGGTAGAGTGTAGTGTACCTTCTCTAGAGGGGTAGCCTGGGGCGAGTCACTCTACTTTGGCATCAGGAAAGAGTCTTGTATTTAGTTAAATGTGGATTCCCGTCATCCAAACACTTTATTTTCTATGTAGAGGATTTCTTTTCAGGATTTAATAACTAAGAAGTGGGATTTCCACAAACCGTACTCGCGGATGCAACCATTTAAAGGTAAACTATTTTAGGGCGTTTGCAAGTTGGTTGGCTTCTCTAGGTATGGCCTAGATAGAAAAAACACCAATGCCGTCTATCAACGTTTGCGCGGGGTTTAGATACTTCCTCTATGAATTCTGCGTGGTCTTGTACTTTTATAGTCGTCTTTAACACGAACTTCATATTGAAGTCACTAAGTTTTATTTCCCAGTTAACCATTCTTATTGAGTCGTGTAATTTTTTTTATGGAGTGTGAAACAACTCATTTGTCAGGACTGTGATTTCATGGGCATGGAAGTTTGGGTGTAGCTTTCGAGCAACAATGATTAGTGCATGCAAATGTTTTGTTACTTGAAATATCTCTTTTTGATCGAGGTGAATAGATTGCTTCCATAACACACTTGGAATTGGTATTTTTACTCCTCATTTCTGAATACCGCACTGGACTCCACTTTGTTGATGCTCCGGTATAAGAATAGAGGCTATCCTGGTACCGACTTTGAAAGGGCAGACGACGTGTGTATGTGCTCCTTGAGATCTTGGAAGGCCTTTTCACATAATACGTTCCATTTGATGTGCATATTTTCCCATAATATTATGAATAATGGGAGTGCTCGGTCATTTACTCTGTATAAGAATCGATATTCTGTCACTAGTTGTCCATTCAGACATTGGATTTTTTTTAGAAATTGTTGATTTCATTTCCTCGATGAATTTTAGATTTTCCAGGTTTGCCTAAATTTCATGCTCGCTTACCACGGATTTTTAAAAACAAGGGTTAAATACCAAGTAGCTACCTGAACTTTGGACATTTTGCAACGAGCTACCCGAACTTTGAAAATTCAAAACGGGCTACCTCAACTTTGAAGAAGGTGCAAATAGCTACCTCCGTCCAAATTCTGATGAATTTCCAATGACTTTCCAACGACTTTGCAACTACTTTACGACGACTTTCCAACGGAAAATTAGACAGAGGTAGCTATTTGCACCTTCTTCAAAGTTGAGGTAGCCCGTTTTGAATTTTCAAAGTTCGGGTAGCTCGTTGCAAAACGTCCAAAGTTCAGGTAGCTACTTGGTATTTAACCCTAAAAACAATCACTATTTCACCCCAAATGCACAGCTGGAGGGGTTAATTCAGTCGTTGTGTCATCACATGCAGTCGAAAGCCTCACGGAGGTCATTTTTGTGCATCTCGCTTATTATAGATTTGACCAATTTCTAATCTACATATACATCCCTTCTGGCATATTATGCCTCTTAAGAGTTTACTAATCATTCTCTTGTAGATTATCCTTGTGTTTACTATCCCGAAAGGCATGACCTTGTAGCAGAGTATGTACTTGTTAGCATACAAGGTTGGTGGGATTCATTATTTGGATGCATCATGATCATTTTAAACCCTAAGTAAACGTCCATGAAACATAGCATCTCGTGTCTCGAAGTGGCGTCAATGAGTTGGTCAACCCCGAGGAGTGAGTATGCGTCCTTTGGGGTTTTGGTGCCTGGAAATCTACGCATATTCTCTACCTCCCATTGTTTTCCTTTACTAGCACTGGGTTTGAACCCATGTCTGGAAGTGAATCTGCTCACAAAGCTTTAATCCAATAGTTTCTGTAGTTTTTTTTTTCTCACTACTAGTCTATTGTCCTTGCTTAAGGCTTTCATTTGTGAGTGACAAGTCTTATTTTCTTGTCGATATTTAGCCTGTGAAAGATGATTTATGTGCTGGTTTCGAGCATGTCGCTTGGGTTCCATGTAAAGAGTTCCTTAAATTTGGGGAGGAGTAATGTTATGGAATATTTTTGTTAACTAGTGAGCTTTATTATGATTCTCACCTTTTTGTTCAGTCTGTCTATTTCAACCTCGATTAGTGACAACCTTGGATTTTCTGCTCATGGGTCTACCTTAGTCTTGATGGAGATATCATCCCTTTGTTTTTTTGCCTTTTTTAGTAGTTTACGTAACACCTCCTCGCCATTACATTACCCCCTTGCATTTTTCCTATTCCGAACGGTGTAGGAAAATTGATCTTTTTATGTATCATATAAGGCACAATTTTGTTAGGGTATGGATGGTAGGTGGGTTATCCCGAAATGGTGTTGCAGGAGGATGAAGTGTCTATAACATCAAAGAGAATGTTTATTGACAGGGTTTTCCATAATACATTGAGGATTATAGAAATGTGGAAGGATCTTGTCGCGAACGACTCAACTAGAGGGAAGTTCACCATCTTGAGCTCTTTGTCTTGGTGACCCATACCTTCAAAGGCGTTGTAGAAGAGGATCCCAGTTGAGTTGCCTCCATCTATTAAGATTCTATTCCTCTTTGATCCATCGATCTCAACTGTGACAACACAGGCATCCTTGTGCAGTATTCCGGTTGCAGTAAATCGATACTATGCGTCGTAGTTGATCCAAGCACCTGAAAAAAAAGAAGAGGAAAGGTGGAACTAGTCCTCTCTGGCCCTTTTGATGCCTTAATGAGTATGTGTGGGTCAATCTGATAATGAATGTATTAAGAAAACACTCTTCGTAGGTTAGAAAAGCAAATAGTATTTATACTTGTCGAACCCTAGAATCTCGCTGGAGATAGAGTTATGTTGCCTTATGGAGTTTAGAGATATGCGTCTTATATCGGATTAACATATAGAACTAGCTAGATCCTTGGTGATAGACTGTATCTTTGGTGGAGGTTACTCGTACTTTCACTGTGACGATCATGTAGGTGTGGTTTCCATAAGGATGACCTCTATGTAGGTGACAGAGGTAGGGACTTTATGGGCTTAGGCGAGAGAGCCAGAGTTAGGGGGCCATAAAGAAAGAATGAGTTTAACCACTAGAATACTTCAATCGTTGAGTAATTGCTCATTGAATCGTTGTTTGGGAGATGGTATTAAGACGAGACAAAAGCACAAACTTAATTATTTGAAACTAAATAACTTTTATAACTACGACATTTAATGTCGACACGAAATATGTTATGTAGTGACAGTATTTAGTGAAAACGAATTTGGTCTGCGACTGTAGAGCAACATTCTTGTAGTGTTGGAAAACAGAAACAAGCTCATATTATCGAGATCATCGCACCAAGTTCATATTGCTTATAAAACTTAGAAAGGCATGAAACTAACCCATACTTTCAATGCAGAGCAGATAACTAAATTTCATGCATAAAGTATTGATAAAGTTTGTATTAAAATCAGTTCTTGCATGATCTCCATAAAAAGCTAATGCACGGGTACAAAGGAGAGTAGATAATGATCACTACTCCTATAAGCCTAATGACATAGTTAGGCAACAAATTGAAAAGGGACCGACCTACTTGCAACTCACTTAAGACACAAAAATTAGTCAATATAAATTAAAGAATTAGGAAGTTAAAGGGTTAAAAAGGGACTTACCGACTTACAGATCACCGTCCCTCCGATCTAAGCAATATAAACGAAAGATTTAGGAAATGTGCTGAAAAGGAATTGCTTGACTTACAACTCACTTTTCCTCCCCATGAATGGAATGAACACAAGACTTGCTAAAATGGAAAGAAAAGGAACTGATGGACTTTTAGCTCACCGTCCCCAACCAAGCACTAAAAAAATAAACGAAGTCTCGAAAAAACAAAGTTAAAAAAAGAGGTGTATGACCAAAAGGCTGTCGTTCCCCTAGCTAAGCAAAACAAGATGGTCGATTAAACCACTCCTCACGAATAACTCTGCATCGACCTACCTTAACCGACGTCAATGAAAAAATTACTACACCTTAAATGAAAAAGGGTGATATACTCATTCATGTATAAGAGAAACATATACTCATTCATGTAAAATATTTACAAAAATTTATTACTATTACAAAATCCTATTGAAAAAACATACAAACGAATGAACTGAAGGAGTGGGTTCGTCTTGACAAGAAAAAGAGTCGGCACCATTGTCGGAGACGGTCGTAGTAGGAGAGTACCATCAATGTCAATGGTTTGAGATCAAAGAAGATCAAATTGAATAAGAAATGGTGAAGAAGAGAATGGAGAGTGTCGCGCAAGCAACTGAAATGAATAACAGAAAATAGAATTCTATTATGGAGGATTTTTTGCTATCAAGGTTAAGGATTACAAATGGTAGGACTCTCTTTATATAGGTATAGATCTAGGGTTGGACTAAACATCTTGAATATTCTAAAAAACTTCAAGAATATTCATGAACACCTTCATGAACATATTAGAATCGAAGACACGCACTATAACCTAAGACAAACAAACCTTCAAGAATACACAACTGATTTCTAATTAAGAAACAAATATAAGCTGTTGATTTGACTTATCATACTCATACATCCTAACATTCCCCATCAAAGATCTTTTTCGTTTAATCATCAAAGAATTTATAGCTTCACTCAAAACTGTACCACTGATGTCCTTCTTTTCTAGATCCTGCTGAATATCAAAACGACTTTGCCCAACAATTTTCATAAATTTTTCTTGACATACAAAATGAAGATATCTGTACAGCCATGAGACTAATTATCCAGACACCTGCATTCTGTTATAGAGTACATACAATCATGCAGGTCACACTTTCTTGATCAGTTTGATAACCAAGTATACCTCAATTCAGTCAAGGTCATTTTCGATTGCCTGATGACTACTCAGTTAAACACATACAACATACTTCCTCACCCTTCATATACTCTATAATTCTTCATTTATTATTTTAGAGGAGCTTTTTTGATTTTCTTTTTCTCATCTGTTTTTGTGATGCTTTGAATTTTTTCATATATTTTTTTTGCTGACAGAGAGGGTTGAGCCTCTTTCTTACCAGTGAAGTTGGGAGATTTCAATCTCCGTCTTACCATCCTCAAGTCACAACAGAGTATCTTGACGTTGTCATTCTTGAGCACTGTTTTTGGACTTTAAACTCCACCTTATGTATGTGCAGCCTTCAAGTGTAACACAATAGGACAACTCATAATTCTATAACCAAATACTGAATGATAGATACTCAGAACAAAAGACAACATGAGATTCAGTTAAAAAATCTATAGGAAAAATTCAAATAGGATATCCAGCTTGATCAAACATAACATAATTGAAAAAAAGTTTATGCATACAGATAAAATTATAACTTCTTAAGTAAATTAATCGATGCATAGGAGTATATAATAGATGAAGAATGAAAAAGTAAAAAAAACAACCAGATTATACAAGGAGAATGAAAACCAAAACATAACAAAAACACAGAATCAACTTAAAAAAAAATGACTAAAATTCACAACACACACTACAGAGAATCACAACACACAACTAAGACAATCAACACAGATAGACAAAAAAAAAGACACGTAACAACTTAATCACTATCGAATTAAGAATGAATACTACTAGGAGAAGGGAAAGAAAATCCTTCTGCATCAAGGTCATAGCCATGGTGAGCATCAGTGAGAGACACGACTCCAAGATTTGTCTTGAAATGTACAAACACTTTCTCAGTTAAAGGCTTAGTAAGTATATTTGCTATTTGATCAGAAGCAGGGAGAAAATTAACAATCACGTGTCCACTTTGAACTTTTTCTCTTACAAAACATAAATTGAGTTCCACATGTTTCATTTTTTAGTGTTGGATGGGTTTTTCATTTAACGCAACAACCCCTGTATTATCACACCAAATAATAGGAATGTTAGAGATTTTTGCATCAAACTCAGTTAGAAGCGAAACAAACCACATAGTCTTACACTTAGCATTCGCCACTCCCCTATACTTAGCTTCAAATGAAGATCTAGTGCATTTTCAGCATTTCCAGCATTACCAAGTTCAGCATTACCTAGAGTTCTTCTATGAGGCAAGGGAAATGAAACAAGATCATCTTCTGGTTCACACAGTGCAAAGTTAAAAAGGTAGGAAAAATGGTCCAGACATTGCTGTGTTTTTAATAGCAGCTGACTGCCTGAAGTGCCCTTGTTTTTCTGGAAAAGGAAACACCCACTCTCAAAATCTAACATGTCCATAAATATATAGTCGTCCAGATGAATCAAGACATTTATACCTATGTTGATTAGCAAAATAACCTAAAAACACACACGGTACCGATCTAAAGTCAAGCTTGTGCTTATTGTAGGGTCTAACTAATGGGTAACACAAGCAGGAGATTTAAACTCTTAGAAGGCGATCTATTGAAAAGGAATACCACAGTAAAGAAAACATCAAAGCAATATTGCATTGGTAATGAGGCATGTTTCAGCATAGTTAATCCCATTTCGAAAATGTGTCTGTGTTTTTGCTCCACTATGCCATTCTGTTCAGAAGTATATGGACAAGTAAAACAATGAGAAATTCTGTGATGAGAAAGCTAGGCAACTAAGGCTTTTAATTCATCACCACCATCGATTTGCACAACTTTGAGTTTGTGTCTTAAGTTAGTTTTAGTAGCTTTGTGAAGTTGGTGAAATACTTTTGAAACATCACGTTTTCTCTGTAAAAAATATATCCATGTGTATCTAGTACAAACATCAACAACACTAAGATAGTATACACAACCATTGGATGATACAGGGGCAAGTCCCCAAAGATCCATTTCAACTAACTCAAAAGGGTAGTCGTAAATAGATTGTGAGTATGTGAAATGTAGTTTACAACGATTTCATGTTACTTGTTTTAACCACTAAATCACGAGTACTAGATGTTGGATGGCCAAATCTTTGATGAAGAATTGTATACGAAACTTTCAGTTTTACTTGGCCAGCAAAATATGTCATGCAATTAGATGAGTCATTCCTAATTCTATGATTATCAAATGAACTCTTACATTGCACATTTGGATACCTAGATTGATCACACATGAGACTAAAATCTAACTTGTACAACCCATCACTTTCGGATCCGCGCAGCAGAACCTCTTTTGATACAACATCACGAACTATGCAGTAGGATGGATGAAACTCAAAAAACACCTGATTATCCTTGATGAACAGAGAAACATAGACCAAATTCTTAGTGATTTGAGGAGTATAGAGGAGAATATGCAATACAAGAGGTTTAGCCGAAGTGTTTATCACAGATGTACCTAATCAGATTTGAAGACATCAGGGTTGAAGGATTTGAAGCAGACTGAACTAAATTGGTTGAGCCAATCTATACTTATTCATCTCCCTAACTAATCATATTTGCACTTATATCATTTGGCTGAGCAGTCATTCCTTGGAAATGAACATTAAAATGGTAAAAGCATGTGTACTAAGTGGTCGAACTTGACATACAACTGGCACTATGACTGGTTGTTATTGTTGTATCCTATTACTCTTCCACGACCTTTTCCATATCCCACATCACGAGCTTGAAATCTAGGCGTCACATGTGATTGTCCTTGATGCACATGAGCTTGACTAGTAAATTTCACTTGTAATTGACCTGAATTGAAAGGTTGAGCATGTGAGACATTGTCTTGAATAGTAGAGGATGTCTTTACCATCACAATTGCAGCACTTATTGAGTTGTCGAACACAATTTATTTATGTCGAGCTTTTGCATCAAATAGCACAGAGCTTATTGAAGCCAAATCATATGGATTTCGGCTGACGTGGATGACAGACATAACCTGATCATATTGACCCTTCATTCCATTCAATATGATGGAAATTTGCTACATTTATTCAATTGTATGTCCACATCCAGCTAGGCTATCACATATTAATTAAATTTCAGCGAGGTACTCCCTCATCGAGCGGTTAAACAACTTCATCACTTGCAATCGATCATACAAGTTCATAATCTTTGTGGTGGATGATGACGAAAAATGTTGATGAAGCTTCGACCAGATAGATGATGTTGACATGCATCCAACTAGGCCTTTGCTTATAGGTGAAGAAGTCGAAGCCAATAACCACAAAGCTAGAGAGCTATCCTGCTGCGTGAATTTGGCAAATTCAGGATTGACAATCTTGTTTCCTTCTCCATCATTAACCATATGCGGAACGTGTATAGTGCCAAATAGGTATCCTTCCAGGTTGAAACCTTTGACAGCAAGTTGAACTTGTTTCTTCCAGGTTAGTTGACATATTCTTTTGTTGAAGAACGCTGAACCGATCTCCTCCATTGATGACAAAATAGAGTAAGAGAAATGAACATGAGATGCATAAATTATCGGAAATGAATTGATATTTCTTCAATGATTTTCAACGAAGAGTAGTGATGGTGGCTTTGATACCATATCAATGGTTTGAGATCAAACAAGAACAAATTGAAGAGGAAATGGTGAAGAAGAGAAACAAGAGTGTTGCGCAAGCAACAAAAATAAATAATAGAAAACATAATTTTGTGATAGAGGATTGATTGCAATCAAAGTTAAGGATTACAAAGGGTAGGACTCTTTATATTGCTAAATATATAGGGATTGGACTAATCATCTTGAATATTCTAACATACTTCAAGAATATTCATGAACACCTTCATGATGATACTAGAATCTAAGACACACATTAGAACCTAGGACACGTATACTTTCAAGAATATAAATTTGATTTCTAACAAACAAATATAAGATGCTCATTTTAATTATCATACTCATATATCATAACACTAAATAGTCGAAATCTAAGCCAACTCAAATTCAGATTCAAGGAACCCCGAAGAGTCAAACAGTCAAGAGGAAACTTAGGGTCGAACTCTAGGATCTCCTCAATCGTGACTTGCAGAAAAGGGGATATCTGCGATCTCGTGAGTTGGAGGGAATCCATCCACAATTGGTTAGATTTCGTATACTCACTACAAGATTGTATTTTACAGCAACCAATTTTATTTTATTTGTTGTCACTAAACGTGTTATTAAACATATATTTTCTCCAACAAAAATTATGTTTGTAACTTTTAGAGATAAACAGATGTGAACAAATACAGCGCCATTTACCCATGGAGACTAATGGGAGAAGACTTTGGTCGCTGCAAAACTTTTAGCAGCGACAAATGGTCGTTTTATGACAACTTTTGACTAACACTGCACAGAGATACATGATCACGAGAGAGGACTTCAAATTAAACTTGATCTAGGCAGAATTTAAGCAGTCGAAAAAATCATTGATGTTCCACTCGCGTTGCTCTCATTCCGCCATCAAGGAAACCAATTACTTGTGGAAGTGGTCAACACCAAAATTGGCGTGATCTATGTCCTCCACCAAAGTGCCTGTTCATTCCCTTCCTACTCAACCTGAATCTTCTCACCCTCAATTCGGGCGAGTTCATCAAAGAGTACTGATTCTCCTTTTGCACGATGCATACTTGATCCTCATGAAACCTGTTGAACATGGAAAGTTAACGTTTTAGCGGAACCTTCTCCAAGGGTTTCACCCTCTTTTAAAATGAAGTCGTTCTGCAATCCGACGGGCAAGTACAGGATCTCCTGAAAGACCACCCATGATAAACTCTTTGTTAATGAGATGCAAAATAAGAAATAAATGAGAAGTGAAAAAAGACAGTTGAAT
The DNA here is from genome assembly GCA_946814005.1 of Chamaenerion angustifolium. Lineage (NCBI taxonomy): Eukaryota > Viridiplantae > Streptophyta > Magnoliopsida > Myrtales > Onagraceae > Chamaenerion > Chamaenerion angustifolium. Next base: position 24,652,556 of record OX328272.1, read on the forward strand.
TATGGACAAGAGAATACTAAACACTTACAATCGGTATATGACAGAAATGGCCCCAAACAAAGCTCTTGATGTCATCGACAACAAGAGGAAATTGTTACTGCTTTGACGACTAAATGATGTTGTTAAAGACATCCGTACACATGTCCTGATTACCTTAAAAAGCAGGTGAAAAGGGAGAACGATGCCACACAGAGTCAATCAAGGCCACCGGCACCCTGCAAAGTTGACCGCCCCACGAGGTTTCTTGTTGGACCGTAAGAGTCCAAAACACTGTTATAAAAATAAGGGTTGGTCGCCCTTAAATTAAAAAGAAGGCCTATCACCGTACCCTCCATTGCGTTCATTTACAGGGTCCACCACCTATTTGTTTTCTTTTAAATAGATGGTGGCACTTCTAACGACACCTCGTGTGGAGTCGAAAAGACCTCCTCAAACACCACCAGTGGAAATCCACCCCACCTCCAATGATGAAACAAGGAACTCATTGGGTAGGAGACTAGATAAAGAGTCTCGATTCAACCAAGAAGAGGGAAGACACATTACCCTTGCCCTTATTTTTGGAATGTGTACGAAGCATGCAATCGTTTAGGGCACAACATTAAACACATATTTAAGTTACCTTCTTGAACGATCGACTTAGCGGAAGCGGAAGCGGATCTGCCTGAGGTTGGGATTATGGTCTGTCGGACGTGAGGTCATGCCATAGGTTAACGGGTAGTGACCTAGGTTTCCAGAGCTGCTTACCTCATTCTAAACTGTAGGGCGGTAGGGCATCATTGACACCACCAGTATTCGTAGGTTTTCCAACCCTGAGCATCCCTATACATAAAGGAACGATTTGAGCCAGTATCTAATACTGTGCTTATTAGAATGGTCTCCCACTAATGGGTAACCTAATCCCCCAGAATAAACATCTCCTACTCGCACAAAGTGGGGGGCGCTCATTCATTAAGCCAGCACCAGGAGATCGAATTCCCCTTATATAGTAAAGTCACATACGAGGTAGCAGCCGTGCGACCGGCAGGCACAATGAGCAAGGTGTTGCGCATCAGCGACTCGCGGATATCACACTAGCAGTGGAAATGTGCCCTACACACTTGGTCATGTAATCTTTCTCCAGGTCTGAGCGCACAAGGATCTTTCAGACCTATATAGGTATTGCGCCCACAACCGCAGCCGACGCCGCGGTTGGTGGCCACCTAGTAGACAAAATATTAAGAAGATCCCATAATGACCATCCTCTTCCCACAAAACCATTAGCACAATTCAACTCGCTTTTCTAGAACCAGGTACTTGTGAGTGCACCCATCGAGCACGAACTAAGATAGCCAACATTGAACCGAACCTCAAGTCTTTGTTCATAGTAATGAGGGTATGTAGGCGGCGCTTACGCAAAGAGCTCTGGATCTCACACGACTCCGAGTTAAGATCACATCTCGGGTCATACCCATGGTCGTTTGGGGTGAGCCGCGGTATGGAACGCGTGCTACAACATATATACTCTCCCACGGAGCATATGTCCTAATGATGTACAAATGTCCATCAATGCACACAAAGTACCCAAACCAAACTTCCCAAAGACTCCCATCCGACCCCTGAGTGAATTGACCAACCATAATCTTTCTTAGTGCGAAATCAGATAGGTCCCTACACAAAGCCCTTTCCGGTCATCCCAACAGAATTCCAGAACTAGGAACTATAACCAGCCTTACCTAGCCACAAAGGCATTGAAGCTATCACCCGTGTGAGAGGGTTATCTAATCCACTTTGACATATTTCAATAAACAATCACACTAAGAACACACAAAACACTCAAACCGTGAAAACATGCATACTCAAATATAATTTTAAGTTAAAGAACATTGTATGGAAAATAAAACCAAATAAGTACATCAACTAAGTCTACACAGTCCTAGTGACTTCACATGGCTCACTAAACACTCCCTCTTCAAGGTTGGAGAGACGATCCACAACAATCTCATCAGTAGACAAGTACTTCAAACTCATCACCTTTTGTCTAACCACGTCTCTAACATAGTTTCGCTTGATATCTACTTGCTATGACTTGTTATGATACTTGGGTTTCTATATCACAGAGATTGCGACTCCAATCACTCAGCAATCAACCCGGAAGTCTCTTAAACCATATAGACTACTGAGTTCTCCACACAAGACCCACAAATTTGGCATCAATGGCGATCAACACAATGTGTATCAGAGATTTTCGGATCTCTAGAAAGTTTCTAGTAGAGAGCATGACGATGCCCTTAAGATATCACATGATCCTATTTACTGCATGCCATTTATTCAATCAGGTTCAGCTTGGTACCTACATACCATGCCGACTGCATGACAAATATCAGGTTGAGTGCAGACTATTGCGCACATCAGGCTTCCGACTGCACTTAGCTACATAATTTATTTATCTGGTCCATATATCCATTTTGAGAGGTTGACCAACGTAAACTGGAGTTTCAATTGGTTCGCAGTTACTCATGTTGAACATAACACTTTGTTTATGTAGATTTCCTGTGAAAGCCACAACTGCCTCCTACGGCGATCTCTCGAGATCTAAATCCCAAAGATGTGCGTTGTCTCACCCATGTTCTTCATCCCACACAGACAATCATGCCTTTACCTGTGTTAGGAACTCCAAGCTATTTACGACTATGAGTATGTCATCTACATATAGAGTTAAACACAAAGTTCGGTCCAGACCCTTTAGGTGTACACTCAATGATTCTCATTCATCAAGAGAAATCCATTTTCCACGACCAAATCATGAAATCTGCGGTACCACTGCCTAGAGAGCTGTTTCAGACGGTCTTAACGTTTATCTAGTGTAGTTCTAAGTCTAGACTCACTCCAATACCCATAATCAATCGAGTTTTGATACTCAACTTTTCATTAGGCTTGAGCTTCATCTTAAGAACCCATTTAACTCTATTGCTATGTGTCCTCTCGAAGGTCGACCGGTGTCCAAACACCGTTTTTCCTTATAGATTCCATCTAGTCCAAAGTGTTCATCTCATCTTCCATGACTTTTATCAATTCTTATTAGAAGGGTCCATTGAGAGATTTTCTAATGTTTTTCGGCACAATAACCATATCATTAGATATTAGGGTGTTTAGTTTTCCATCACCTTCGAATGCATATCGTCGGGAGGAAAACTTATGTTCTAGTCCACAGCTTAACAACTCACTACTACCGGGGTATGCCGATGATCACTCCTAGTGAGAATGAGATCCTTAATGCTCCAACTGTCAACAAGTTCATTGGGAGCGGAATATCTTCCATTCGCTCCAACTGGCGGTGAATCCGGTGGACAACGAATTGATTCATCATCTGCGGTTTCAACTCTCCTACTCGAATTAACATGTGTTTGCTCAACTTGATCTTGAATATCATATAGAGATCGATCCAAATAAATCTCTCCCTTCCTAAGAAATTCATTATCTACAAACACATATAGAGATCGGTAACACTCCCACTGTCCTGCTCAGCTATAAACACATAATCCTTGGAAGTATGAGAGTAACAAAAAATACTCTTCTTTAATCTAGGTCCAATCTTTCCCAAACTTATTTGAGATATCATGGGTGTAAGTGGCACACCTCTATGGGCGTATATGGTGAAGGAGCGTTCATATCGACCGAACCATTTGAAGGAGCGTTCTATTGCGTCTCTCTGCAAAACCATTTTGCTGAGGGGTGAACGGGATTGTCAACTGATGAGGGATTCCCTTTTCATTACATAAACCGTTAAATTCCGCTGAAAGGTACTATTCTTCCATAATCAGGGTGGAGGGCCTTTACCCTCCTGTCTACCTTGTGTAATTATCTGTAAGTGTAAGGAAATTTCGTGCTCCGTGACGAACCCTAGCACAAAGAGGGTCACAGACATGGAAATGGATGAATTGCAAGGGAAATTCGGCTATAGGTGCTTAACCAAAAAGGCGTTCTGGTGGAATTCTCTGCTAGACAACTTACACAAGTAGACGACTCCACTTGTGGAATGTTGGGAAGCAAACCCTATTAGGCTAGCCGCTGCATTCTATCTTGACCTTTATAATCAAATCTAGCCTGTCTTTCATTCTCATCGCAAACATATTCGCGAGTAGAAGAAAAAACATGATATTATTATTGTTGCTTGAATCCAAACCCGAAACAATAAATCCACAAAAAATAACACTAAAGCCAAACGAAGTTGAACCTAAAGACCATTGGACGAAATATTCACTAAAAGATAATCTAAAACTGAGTTTCATTAATCCTAAGACTGAAATAACATATTTCGGCGAATCTGCGGAGCATAGAGGGTATTAATTCAGATTAAAACTCTACCGCCGCGCAAGCGCAGCTCACCAGTTCTAATCCCTTCAATTTCAACACGAAAGTTGTCGTCAATATACATCCACCTAATTTTACGTGAGACTTTATGGCGCTGTACGAAAACGTCACAATCCCTATCTATGTGATTTGTCGATCCTGAATCCAAAATCCAAAAAGGACATGACTCAATCAACATATCTGTACTAGAAACACAAAGTTCACTAAGTACCCAACAAGACATTTAGGTCAGATCGTTTCATGGCATGCATTCACAAAGTGTACCTACTGGACACGGTTGGAGTATTTCCTGTACTTAGGCTTCTCGGTCTTACGCGAACATTTTTGCAGTGTTGTTTTCGGAGGAGTCCTTGGGTTCACCTCAGTCTTTACTTTGACTTCAATGCATTTGCGCCATCGCGCTGTGCTTTACTACTTCGCCTTCAGCGACTCTTCTTAGATCTAGAGGATGGTGCCACACATACCTCAACCTTAGGTCGAGTGACCTTGGGTCTGTCCTCTATAACTAAATGTGTCTTCGAACGTGTTCAAAGATATTGAGGCCCTTAAAATGAGTTATTTAGATTTTCATCTGTTTCTAGGAGTTAGGCAAACAACGGATTACGGCCCGGATATGCTGCTCATCGGTCACTAACTGACCGTTCTCCTTGAGTTTTACAATCATATTGGCCACATGCCTCAGATGCTATCTCGCTGAGTGTCGAGGATTCATCATGTATGAATCAAACTTAATGCTGAGTGAGCTCTGCTGAGCAGTCGTATAGAACCATTTCTAGCATGCAAAGTATCCCACAACCCATTTGCCGTGTGTTAAGCTCAAACTCATCCACCGTACTCAGCATCATGGCGCACGTCTCATCATCATTAACCTCATACTCAAATGGAAAATCTTCTGCTGTTTCGTTATTCCAGAATTGGGTCTTTTCACAATTTTCTTGATGGGGTTAATGGACTTCTACTTAGGAACATCTTTATATGCTTTCTCCGGATTTTATAGATGTCATCGTTAAGTCTAAGACCTTTGTCCAACTAAGCGATGATATTCTACATGGCGACCTAATTTCTATAACTAAAGGAAATTCTAATAGGATCATGGAGACAAAAGGAATAATGTTCTATTGCATGTAAAAGACAAGTCTTAGACCGATAGGACAGACTTGAAAACATACTTAAACTCGGGGGACAACCCTAGCTATGCCGAGAAGCACTCGTCATCTCTACGCATGCCCTAAAGTCACTTCTATCAATGGAAACAATGTCTATACCAACAGTCCTTAACGGACCGGAGTCGAACATATCACACTAAACCAAAGTGTCAGACTCTTACGCAAAACAATTGTCCTAGCATTATTCAAGGAAATTCGGAGAACCTCGTAGACTAACCGACCGGTTCACACTCAGGAACATTTTTCTAGGTGTAGTTCGTACTCATCCAAACTTCTGAAAGGTTACTAAGCACAATCCTAAAGGTTTGCTATCTATGCTAAGCGAAAACTAGATCTACCTATCTAGGTAATCTAATACATGCAAGCAAAGAAACAAACCATGAGGACTAATTTGTAATTTTCAAAAATCTAGGTCTAATTTGTAATTTTCAATACTCTGAGGACTAAAGTCACCCTGACCAAAAGTTTGGGGATAAAAGTCACCAAGAATAAAAATTTGGAGACCAAAGTCTTAACAAAAAATAAATCAGGGACTAAAGTCTCAACAAACAAAAGTTATTAACATGTTAGACCAATTTTCACATATTATGCTGGGATCTCAACAATCACAACCTAGTCAATTCTACCTTTTTTTTGGGTCAAATTATCGCTTTACTAGATGAAATAAAATGATGTGATACACGATCACGGTTGTTCGTACATACAATCATTCGCAACTAAACACATAAAAGGAAGTGGGGTTCTTTCGACCCGATCATTAAGACACACTCCCCGTCTTGCTTGGTTTGATATCCAATTCACACATTCATTCGCCGTTCTTGGTATAGCTCACCATTGTACTCGGTCTAGTGTCCCCACAAGTGTTCAAACATTGTTGATGACGTTTGTCGCCCTCCATTGAGTCAGACCATGTAGTAGATGGTGGTATACTTGTTGTGAGTCCGTCTTGATGATTATGTTTGACCATCCCGCTTGTATCGCTAGACGAACTCCTTCGTGGACCGCCATTGCTTCCATAGAGTCGATGTCATCACTCCGGTATCGAAGATTAAGACCACCAATTACCATCCCATGGTTGTCTCTAGCCACCATTCCTATCCCGCCTCACTTCGATTTTGGGCACCATGACGCAGCACAATTGATCTTGATGGTTTTCGTGGTTGGAGGTACCGATTCTTGGTTCGTTTGGTCCGCTATATTCTGGTCCAATGTTTGGTTCGTTCGGTCGGCTTGGGCTTGCTCCGCATATACTCGCTTGATCTCCTTTATGGCAACTCTCGGGCATGGTGGTTTTGCCTCAAATGCGGCCTTGCACCTCATCTTACATATTTGCGAACAAGTGATCAACGTGAGTATCCATCTCCTCTCGTTCAGCCCTCCTTGTCCCCAACTTTCCGTCCGTCTTTCCTCAAGCTATTCGACCATGCTTATGTTGTTTGGTTGACTCACTCGTAGCCCTAGCGTGTCGTGCCATACTTGCTCGGTCCAGTTGCATCCTAGGATCATGTGCTCTCATATTTCAACTTCTCCACATATAGGGCACCCATAGCTCACGTTTGTTCCCCGTTTTACCAAATTTTCCTTAACGGCTAAAGCATTTGTCGCTAGCCTCCACGTGAAGTTTTTAATCTTTGGTAATACCTTGGTTGTCCATATACCTTTTCGGCCTTGACTGCCTGGTTCGTCTCTATGGTTCAGTCATTGGTCTCCCGGAGCTTGTAGTATACCGATCATACTGCGGGTGTTCCATTCCTCGTTTGAGGCCATATGTATCGGTCCATTCCCCCATCCCTCGGTAGTGGTATGTTAAGTATATGCTCCGCATCATCGACGTCGACGATGCTTCGGACTAGATCCCCATTCCACTATCCATTCGGCATGATCAAATCCTGCACAGGTAGATTGCCCCAATTCTCCACTCTCGTCCCGGTATTAACCCTTCTAGTTTCCTTCGTGTATATCCATGGATCCTCAAAGACTCGCACATTCACCCCCGAGCCTATCACCCATATCCCTTCGGTTCTCATCACTTCTCGACCATGAATGAGGCTACTCCACCCCATGATGCTCGAACTCCTTTTTTCGCCTCTAAGAAACTACATCTTTGGAAATATAGCTCCTTTAGGATCTGTGTGCATAAGTTATTCGGCTCGGTCATAATCCGGTTATCCATCTTCGTGAGTAAAGCCGTGTTAAACGTTTGCAACTCTCGGAACCCTAGTCCCCCCCGCCTCCTTTGCCCTCGTTAGGACCTCCAATTTCCGTCAATGTGTCTTCTTTCCCTACACGGATTGTCCCCACCAAAAGTCCGCAATGAGAGTCTTAATCTCTGAGCACCATGTTTTTGGTAACCAGAACACACTCATTACGTACGTCGGTATAGCAGTGATTATAGCTTTAATAAGGACCTCTTTGCCCGGTTGATTTAGTGTCTTCGGGTGGTAACCGTTGAGTTTGTCCTTTATGTTGGTCTTTAGGAATCCCAAGGCCTCCTTCTTCGATCGACCCCATAATGACGGTAGACCCAAGTATTCACCGGTGTCGCTCGTGCCTCGTATATGTTGAGTGCCTCTTCTACTCTTTGCATGTAGGTTTGGCAGACTCCTTTATTGAAGTATAGATCTGATTTACATCTGTTTACTCTTTGTCCAGAAACATACAATACTCATCCAGAATTTGCCTCCACCGTTCAGCATTGTTGGGGTCTCCTTTAATGAAAAAGTGTGAATCGTCCGCGAAGAACAAGTGGTGGAGTTCCGGGCATTGTCTTCCAAGTCTTATCACTTCAATTTCCCCCTCCCTAGCCGCACCTATCAATGTCCTTAATAGTACATCTGCAAGTAGTATGAATAGTTACGAAGATAGGGGGTTACCTTGGCGAATTCCTCTCGTTGGTTGGATGGTCACTGTTCGGTCCCCATTGACGACCACTTGATATGTGGTTGTTGTGACACATGCCTTGATCCATTCCACCCATTTCTCCGTAAAACCCTTCCGTCTAAGGGTGGCCAGTATGAAATCCCACTCCACTCGGTCATACGCCTTTTGCATGTCGATTTTTAAAGCGCATTCAGTTCTCCTCGCATGCCGACTCGATTGCAAGTGATGGAATACCTCATGCGCCACCATGACGTTGTCGTGGATGTTTCTACCTTAGGCGAAAGAAATCTGGAAAGGAGTGATGAGATCTGATAGATAAATCTTTAACTGATTCACCAACACCATTGATATGATCTTATACATGAAGTTGCTACAACTAATGGGCCAAAAATCATTAGGTGTGGTCGGGTTTGGAATTTTCGATATAAGCACAATATCGGTTTTATTGAGGGTGTTTTGGATTATACCTGTTTCAGAGAAAACCTTGACCGCGGTGATGACATCCGCCACCACAATGTTCCAATTCCGTTGATAGAATAGCCCCGAAAACCCGTCCGGCCCTGACACTCGTGACCCTCCCATTAGAAACGTGGCCGACCTAACTTCATCATCGGTCACCCCCCTCGTTAATTGAGTATTCATCTCGACACTGATATGCTTTGGGATGTATCCAAGAAGCTCCTCGCCTGGATCGGTCCATTCCGACGAGAACATATTCTCGTAATACTGATGAAGTTCCAGGGCAATCTCCCCTTCATTTTTGATCCATCTCCCGTCCTCACCCTTTAATTGGCAAATGTGGTTACGTCTCTGTCTTGCAATCGTTGTTTGGTGAAACAAGGTGGTGTTTCGGTCCCCCTCTCTTAGCCATTTGACCATTGTCGTTGCAGCCAATACGTTTCCTCCCTAGTTCATATAGATTTCAGTTTTCCCTTTAGTCGAGTCTCCTCACCAACCGCCTCCTCATTCATGTTCCCATGAGTGACTCTCCTTAGTGTCTCCTTTATGTTCTTTGCCTCAGTTAGGTTGTTTCCAAAGTGCTTCTTACTCCATGACACAAGGTGCTTTCGGCACTTGTGTAGTTTCACTTGAACCCCTTGTGTTCCGCTTCTTTCATTCGGACCTTCCCAAGCATTTTTGATAACCTCCTTGCATGTCGGGTTCTCTAGCCACATCGCCTCAAATTTGAATCTCTGTTTGGCCCGTTTAGGTGCTTGGGTCATTCGGACCACCAAGGGTGAATGGTCTGACCCGATGGCTAGCTCGTTGACGCATGATCCTTGGGGCTAGCCTATCAACCAAGCCGCATTGGTTAGGGCACCGTTAAGGCGCTCGTTGATTAAGTCCGGTCTAGTTCGATTGTTGCACCACGTATATTGACTTCCATGTGCCCAAAAGTCTTCTATAATAAGGTCCTCAATCAATTGGTTGAACTCATCCATTTGCCTTTGGGATTTCCTCATACCACCTTGTTTATCATGGTGATGGATTATGGTGTTGAAATCCGCGAGAGCCATCCACCGACTGGTACGGCCCATCCCTAGAAGTCATAGGATGTCCCAGTTTTTGGTACGTTCGTGCTTTTCCGTGCTTCCATGAACCCATGTCACATGCATCTTCTTGTTCTGCCTTGCAAAATTCACCTCGCAATCAATAATGTTCTCATCGACATATGTAATCGTAACCCTAGTCTTCGATGTCCACCATAGGCCAAGTCCCCCCGCGGCCCCACTCAGGCCCACGTAGTATTTATTCTCCATCCCCATTCGGTTCCGTATCATGTCACAGTAGCTATCCCCCATTTTTTTCTCCATCAAGAAAATAATGCTCGGGCGATACCTTTTGTTGAGGTCTTGTAAGTGTTGAATTGTCAGGGCAGACCCCAAACCCTGACAATTCCATGCTATTACATTCATTGGGCACCCATGGCTGTTTCGGGACAAACACCAGAACCCATGTTCAGGTTGTTCGACTCCTCAACCTTATTTGTTACTTTTTTATTTCTTTTGGCCCTCTTACTCTTTTGGGCATTGTTCTTGATTGGTTTTCTTCTCGGGCTTTTCCTTGTGCTTTCCTTCCCAGTCTCAGCCTCAGCTCCGTGCCTTTTCATACGTTTTAAGCCCGGTTGTTCCTCCATCTCATCGCCCGTGCGCTTTAGTGTCATCCTATTAAGATAGGGACTCAAAACGGAAGGGGGTTGTAGTTGTGAGGTTCGGTAGATGATGGTGGGGGTGTTGAGTGGTGTCTCGGGTGGGTTTTCGACTTTATAGGTTTGGGATTGCAGTTTGGTTTCAGTCATATCCATGGGGGTTGGATTGTCGGGCAAGTAGGTGATTCGGAGTTGGGTTTGGATAGGGAGATTTGTTTCTTGGTTCTGCTCACTCGGTTTGGTTTGGTGGTTCTCTTGTGGGTAGGTTTCGGTTATGTTCTGGTTTGGCAGGTTTCGGTCTGTGTGTGGGTTGCATGGTATTTGGGTTGGTTCGGTCATGGCTAGCGGATTACCGATGCTATTCGAATTGCCGGAATTGTGCATTGTGTGGGGGTCGTGCCTTCACCGCAGGTGCCATCTCCTGCAAAACAAGTGAAAAGACAAAGGAAAGGTTCGTCTTCCGATCGCCGGACACCAATTCGCGCTTTCCCTGTGCTCCCCTGCAAAACCCGCAAGTCCGATGTTATGGGGCTAGACGACGGCCGAGCTGCTGATCCGCCAAGAGTGGTGAAGCTTTGGTGCTAGCTAGGTGTGGACCAACCTGCTGTGGTGGACGTAAGAACTTCGGTTTTCACTGTGAAAAATGAACGGGGTTTCAGATTGCCGTTTCCCGTTCATGCAGATTTCCTGTACTCCATGGTTTGCATGTCCAAGTCACTTCCTTGCTGCAGTATTGGTCTGTTGTTTGTCTGCTGCTGCTTGTCTCCTTTCAATTAATGCTTCAGTTGGATGTATTCTTCCTTGTCAAATCGAATTGAGCGAGAAAATCGGAAATCTGTCACAAACCAAAAACCTAGAGAATTGGGGTTTTATTGGAAATGGACAGAAGAGCAACTGGACTCACGCTCCAGTGAAGTGTTAATTGACCTGTTAGTCAATTCTACCAGTTATGGAGTCAAGAGTCAATCAAATAAAGTAAGGCAAAACTATCTACCCTACAGAAAACACAAACTAATCCAGGAATCTCAAGGAACCCACATAGTGTTCTACCTATCTCGGCATGCATCATAAAGCAATATAAGGCTCTCCCAACAATTTAAATTGGTCAAACAATTAATTAAATTAGCCCAAAAAGTATTTATTAAAGGGTCTAGTCACATTTACCAGACTGAAATAAACCACTAGGACCAATTCAGGTGGCCCGAGGCCTCCAAATTAGTTTCGACCGGTTCAGACAGAACAAAACCATCTGAACCGGCCCAACCAGCCGGTCTTAACCGAATCAGACCGGTTAGCTAAACCGACCGGACTAAATCGAACCAGAATAGTTCATAGAAATGAAGCATTATGGTTCACGTCAGGCCGACCCGGTTTATAAAGAACCGGGTCGGTAATGTCCATCTTCCCCAACGGGAAGATAAACCTGCTGCTAGAGTTTTTCAAACCTAGAAGACGCCGCCATGCTCTAGGAAGTGGCCAGCCACCACGGTTGGCCACCAACAGGGGTCGACTGTTAGGATGTAAGAATAGATTGAGGACCATTGTGCAAATAAGGTGAGGACTTAGCTGTAAATATCTAGTTCTAAAACAGTATATATACAGATGAAATGTAACGAACTACCTACCTTGAAATGAATTTATGTTGAATCAGTTGGTTGCTTCCTCTGTAAGTCTTTCTGTTTTTCATTTCTTCTTTTGTTAGTTCTATAATCTTGACATGGTATCAGAGCTTATTCGGTTCTGCACTCTGTGATTTTCATCCTTGCGCAAAGAATCTTCTGTCAACAATGGAGGAAATTTCAACTTCTTTCTTTAACAAGAAAGTGTCACAATTGAAGGAGAAGAAAACTCTCAATCGTGGCGGCAACCAATCTTACTTGCTGTTCGTGGATACAACCTAGAAGCACATCTCTACGGCAACAACACGATTCCACCTCGCATACAAGGTGCGGACGGAAATAAAGAACATAATCCAGAATACAGCAAATATGTTCAGAAGGACAGCTCGCTTGCCTCTTGGATGCTAGCTTCGGTGTCTTCTCAGGTGAGTCGTGAACTCACTGGCTGTATGTTTGCAACTGCAATCTGGCAAAAACTCCATAGAGATTTCTCGTCTTCCTCCACAACAAGAATTATGAATCTATACGATAAATTGAAGGTAAGGAAACTTCCTCATCAAAGCATGCGGGACTACTTAACTGCTATTCAATCAGCATGTGAAAGTCTCTCTAGTTGTGGTCATCCTATAGAAGAGATACAACAAATCTCGATTATCCTTAATGGAGTTAAAGGCCAATTCGATAATGTGGTAGCATTAATACATGCGAGCAGAAATGTGTATGATATAGCCTCTGTTAGTTCTGTTCTTCTGGACGCGGAAGCTAGAAAAATTGATATGCTGTTTGATGCAAATGCGATTGCCAATGTTGCTGTTAATGTTGGTTCTGTAAACAAGTCTACTGGTTTTGGAATTGGTGGTTCTAGAGATGGTGAATCTGCAGGTTCATCAATCACAGGAAGTGTTGGCTCACAAGCAAGGAATGAAGGTATACTTCCTCTTCCGGGATATTCAGATGCATCAGGTCACTCGAATAATAGCTTCAATGGTTCAAACAATTACTCTAATCAAGGCAGAGCGAGGGGATGTGGCCGAGGTTTTGGCAACAATTGGCCACAATGCCAACTCTGTGGAAAATTTGGTCACCTTGTCCACAGGTGTTACCACAGATTCAACGTTAACGTTACAGGAGTTACTGATCCCGGAAATTCACAAGCACCAAACATCAATCTGTGCTCAACACAGTGGGATGATGCAGCAGAGAATTCAAGCAATCAAAGTCATGTGTTAGGAAATTTTCATAATCAAACTCAGCCTTCTCAGCCCTGTCATTTGCAAAATCAGATTACTTCTCCAATGCCTTTCAGTTATCAGGCTCCTTCTTCTCAAACTTTTTCTCCTCAAGTGTATACTATGCCTCCTGGTTCTTCTATGAATTACAATCTACCCTATGTTCTTCCAATGCATTCTTACAATATAGCTCTTGTTTCTCATATTCCTTCATACAATTCAGCAGCCTTTTAGTATTCTCATCCTATAGTACCAAATCAGTATATTCAGCCTACATGCAATTCCATACCTGGTACTCCATACACACCATCGGTAGCAAGTTCAATTGCTGGAAACAATATGGACGCTCAATCTGTTGTTCACAATCCTCTGGCTCATACTGCATCAACAACTCTATACAGTCATCAGGACGCAAATTGGTTTGCTGATTCAGGAGCTACATACCATTTAACAAATGCCTCTCCTGCATCATTTAATACATGTATACCTTACAATGGCCAAGGTAAAGTGATAGTTGGTAATTGTTCAACTTTAAACATCTCGGCCATTGGTTCTGCTATAGTCCCTACTGTTAATACTTATAATAGTGATGGCTCTCGAAACTTATTACTTCACAATATGCTATATACTCCATCTGTTACTAAGAATCTTCTGTCTGTATATCAGTTCGCCAGGGATAATGCTGTTTACTTCGAGTTTCATGTTGGATATTGCTCTGTTCGTGATAAAAAATCTCACAATGAATTGCTTCGTGACTATGAAAGCTCGGGTTGTATAGACTTGATCTATCAAAGATTAAAAGATGCCAGTTTGTGAATTCTAGTTCTGGATTTGTGTCTGAAATGTCTAATAATTCAATGTGTAATAAGTTTGATACTGTGGTTGTTCCAACTGTATCAGATAGTAAGGACTCTAGTAATACATTTGAAATGTCATGTAGTTCTCCTTCTGTTACAGAAATAAAGAAAAATGATTTCATTTCTATTCAAATTGACACTATAAAGGAGAAATCTGCAACTATAACTTCTGATCCCATTGGAAACACAGATCTTGAGTGTTTTTTGTCTACTTTATAAATAGGGAAGGAGTCTCAGTTGTGGCACATGCGCCTGGGTCACCCGTCTAACAAGATCCTTGTCAGTTTTTTAAGACTACAAAATCATCCTACAAATCACATATCCAAGCAATGTGAAGCATGTGCAATCGACAAAAGTAAGAAGCTTCCATTTCATTTATTGGATACTGTGTATAATCATCCTTTAGAGCTAGTGCAGGTAGACCTCTGGGGACTAGCAACATGCTCTTCAAATGGACACAATTACTATCTCAGTATAGTAGATACATTTACTAGATACAATTGGATTTATTTTATGAAGAACAAGTCTGATGCAGCTCAATGTTCTGTAGAGTTTCATAAGCTAGTTGAAAAACAACTGGGTCATTCTCTCAAGGCAGTGCAATCTGATGGAGGTGGTGAGTTCCGATTTCTGTCTACATATCTGTCTCATCTTGGAATAGCTAATAGAATTACATGTCCTTATTCACTAGAACAAAATGGAATAGTTGAGCGCAAACACAGACATATTGTAGAATTGGGATTAACGTTGTTAGCCCAGTCATCTGTTCCATTACATTACTGGTCAGACGCGTTCTTTACAGCTTCCTTCTTAATAAATAGAATGCCATCTTACAGCTTATCAAAAATGTCACCGCATCAGAAGTTGTTTGGATCAGAATCTGACTATACCTATCTCAAAGTCTTTGGTTGCTTATGTTTTCCGCACCTCCGTCAATATAATAAACATAAACTTGCATTTAGATTAGAACCATGTGTGTTTCTGGGTTATTGTTCTATATACCATGGATACAAGTGTCTATCTTATTCAGGGAGACTCTATACAACTAGAAATGTTGTGTTTCATGAACAAACATTTCCATTTGCAGACACAAAAGGTAGTTTTTTTAACTCATCTTCACCAACTCAGAATTACACATCCCAAACTTTCTTTTTACCCTGTGATTCTCACTTTAACTTACCTGATATTCAGGTAGAAAATTATGTATTGGGAAATGCTCATGTGCAGGATATAACACATCTATCTGTTATTCGTCAAACTTCATCATCATCAAACCATCAGTATCCTTTACCTGATTCTGCTAATTCTCCGGTTCTATCAAATGAGCATTCTTCTTCGCATAACTCTGTTCCAAATAACAGTATGTTGCAAGATACTCAGGTTGTCTCTCCTACCTCTTCACCTCATATAGTTTCTTACAGATTAAACAATGATCAACTTGTTCCTATAGAGTCTACTAATGTCATTTCTAACCCTTCTATTGTTTCATCTGTTCCTACAGACACTTCGTTATCATCTCCTATTAAAAACTGTCATCCAATGCAAACCAGGGCAAAAGCTAAAGCAAGTCAGCATCACTCTATTCAATCTCTTCTTGCAACAGTAGATGATCAAGAGAGTCTTCACTTTGAAGAACCAAAATCCATTCATGAAGCTATACAATGTCCTCGTTGGAAAGCAGCTGTAGATGATGAGTATTTTGCTCTTCAAACTAACAAAACTTGGTATGTTGTTGAGCTGCCTGTAGGAAGAACTCCTATAGGTTGCAAATGGATATTCAAGATAAAGAAGAATGTTGATGGCTCTATACCCCGGTACAGGGCAAAGTTAGTTGCAAAGGGGTTTTCACAGAAAGCTGGATTCGATTTCCAGGAAACATTTAGTCCAGTGGTGAAACCTGCAACGGTACGTGTGGTGTTATCTCTTGCTTTATCTCAAAAATGGAGTTTAAGACAGATTGATATTCATAATGCCTTTATCCATGGAGATTTATCTGAAGAAGTCTATATGATTCAGCCACCCGGTTTTGAAAAAGTCTCGCATTCAGAAAAACCTCTTGTTTGTAAACTCACCAAAGCTCTCTATGGGTTAAAACAAGCACCTCATGCTTGGTTTGAAAAACTCAGATCATTTCTAATAACAGTTTTACAGTTTAAAGCCTCAGTAGCTGATAGTTGTCTCTTTATAAAACAAACAAGTCCGGGTTCTGTGTTTTTACTAGTATACGTAGATGATATTATTGTAACAGGTCCATCATCTTCTGAAATCAGTGAGGTAATTCGTATAATCAATGATGAGTTCAAACTTAAAGATCTAGGGGCCTTGAGCTATTTTTTAGGAATTGAAGTGACAACTACTGATGATTTCTTGTTGCTCAATCAGAAAAAGTATGTACAAGAACTGATTACCAAGCTCGGACTCAATGAGACATCAAGCTTTCCTACGCCAATGACAGGCAACTGCTTGTCAAAAACAGGTATCATTGCATGTGACGAATCATTTGAAGATGTAACATTGTATAGAAGCACAATTGGGGCATTGCAGCACATATGTGTTACTCGGCCAGACATAAACTTCTCTATTAACAAACTGAGTCAATATATGCAAAATCCATCTGTCAGTCACTGGAAAGCTGTAATACATTTTGTAAGATACCTGAAAGGCACCATTGATCATGGTATCTTGTTTAGAAATAACTCATTTACTATAACATCTTACTGTGATGCAGATTGGGGTGGTGACTTTGCAGACAGAAAATCAATATCTGGTAATTATCTTGTCTTAAATGGTAATCCTATCATTTGGAGTTCTAAAAAGCAATCTGTGGTTGCTAGATCAAGTGCAGAGGCTGAGTTTCGAGCAATTGCCAATGCTATCTGTGGAATCATTTGAGTAAAAACACTCATTACGGAAATGGGTCTTCAGGCTTCATCTGTTCCTAAGGTCTGGACGGATAGTACAAGTGCAGCTGCAATTTCACAAAATGCTATTCAACAGTCAAAAATGAAACATGTAGAAATTGATCTGTTTTTTGTAAGGGAGAAGGTTCAGTCTGGACAAGTGTTGATTAACTATGTTCCATCGAGTGAACAAATTGCTGATATTTTGACAAACCAATTAACAGATAAATTATTTCTTCCTTGCAGGAAAAAGCTAGGAGTTTTCTCAATAACAGAAATGGGTAGGAGTCATTTTACTCAGGAAGAGTAACTCAGATGTTCCATTCTGTCTGTAACACTGCTTTGGATATAATCTTCAGTTCTGCAATTGATGAATTCTTGCAAATGGTATGTCTTATAACAAGCTGGCAAAATCATATTGCAATATATAGGTGTGCTCTGTCATTCGTAGTCTGCTACATTAGAATTGTTCAGTGCAATTATTCAAATTCTAGTTCATATTGTATAGATCTGTGTTGGCATATATATAGAAACATGATAAGTCTATTGGAAGTCATCTCTCATTTTTTTTAAGACATTATGAATATTCTATCATATCATTCATATGTGTAGGTTAAGTGTTGGATGTTTTCATATGTATACGAGTGATCATGTGAACACTACTATGATGATCAGGAAAATTAGTCACTCTTGCTGTTACTGGGTTAAATATTGGCATAAGACATGGCTTGATTCCAAAAACAGAGTCTACACCAAAGAAAACGTAAAAGACACTTTGGGGTAACACTTGAGGAAGGAAAGATGAGGACTGAAATCCTCCAGTCATTGTCGGTAAGATAAGGGCTCAAACCCTTCTGACAATAAAAAAAAATCAAGGAAGAAAAAAAGTGAAAAGAAGAAGAAAGCAATAGACTCAGAAAAAAAAGAGAAATCAGAAAGTTTAATTTGATCATCATAGCAAGGGTTCATCAGTTTGATCTTGGTACAAATGTGACTCTACTATAAGACTCATCATATCATGTGTATGTTAATAAGTTGAGTTAGTCTGATGAGAAATGTTATATGATGTGAAAATAGTTCTTTGATTGTTTCGTATATGCTTATATTGATCTATAAGAATATGAGTTAGAAAGTGAAGATATGCAGTGGATAATGAGATTGTTAGTAGATGAAAAAATGAAGAAATCACGTGTATATCAGCAGAATGATGTGTTTGCTTGTGGTAAGCAGATGCAAAGCTTATGAT
Source organism: Chamaenerion angustifolium (assembly GCA_946814005.1). NCBI lineage: Eukaryota > Viridiplantae > Streptophyta > Magnoliopsida > Myrtales > Onagraceae > Chamaenerion > Chamaenerion angustifolium. The sequence goes on from OX328272.1 coordinate 24,670,952, forward strand.
TGCAGTTGTGAATGGTTAGTCTAAAGCAGTTTTGCAAGATAATGAAATGGAAATGATAGAGGTTGGTTTCAGTCACTGCGAAGGAAGTAGATAATGTGAAAATCAGATCAAATCAGGTCATATCTCATTTCAAAAACTCGAGCAGTGAAAAGGATCAGAGAAGTTGAAGAAAGTGGATCTTGATTGGGGAATGTTAGGATGTAAGAATAGATTGAGGACCATTGTGCAAATATGCTGAGGACTTAGCTGTAAATATCTAGTTCTAAAACAGTATATATACAGATGAAATGTAACGAACTACCTACCTTGAAATGAATTTCTGTTGAATCAGTTGGTTGCTTCCTGTTTAAGTCTTTCTGTTTTTCATTTCTTCTTCTTTTAGTTCTATAATCTTGACATCGGCCACCAAGGGCCGACCTAGCCCCCTCTTACTCCCGTCGAGGTCGACCACAGCTCGCTGACCTCCTCCTCTATACCGCGCCACCTGGAAGTGGCCAGCCACGGGGGTGGGTCGGCCATCACTGGCCGACCTCAACCCACCCTCAGGCGACTTGACTCGTGGCCACAAAGGTCACGACAACCAGTCGTTGGGTCACAACCATGAAGGTTGTGGCCCCGCCTGAGGTGGCCACATCCAGTAAGGGCTAAGGCTGCGGTCAGCCTCGGCTTAGCGACAACCACGGTGGTTGCGGCCAGCAAGGGTTGATCTGCGGCCACGAAGGCTGCCGCCCCTCCTAATTCAGCCTCGGGGGGTGGTTTCAGTTGCTGGGGCTCGTCGCGGTCACGACTGATCGCAGTGGGGATTTTCCTGAAACTCGACAATTCAGAAACCATCCTAACCTGGCTCTGATTCCAATGTTTGAAGCGGAAGCGGATCTGCGTGAGGTTGGGATCACGGTCTGTCGGACGGGAGGTCACGCCACAGGTTAACGTGCAGTGACCTAGGTTTCCATAGCTACTTACCTCAATCTAAATTGTAGGGCGACATGGCATCATTGACATCGCCATTATACGTAGGTTTTCCAACCCTGAGCATCCCTATACATAAATGGAACAGTTTGGGCCAGTATCTAATACTGGGCTCATTCGAATGGGCTCCCACTAATGGGCGACCGAATCCCCAAAACCAACACTAATGAATAATAACCTTCATCCTCTTTCCTAAAAGCGTCCTCAAGCGAACTAATCCTCTCGCCTTGCCATTACAACATGTTGAAGTAGACGGAGACCCCTAAGTGTACCAACTAGACCCCTGTAAATACGAGCCTATCCAAAGAGAACAATCTTAGAAGGACCATAGACTTGTGTCAACAACATGCATATGAATATGAGTTGCTAAGTACCTACAAAAGTAAAAAGGAAAGAAAAAATCGAATATCACCTAGTCAACATAACGACTTGGTTGACAACCATCTTGAGAGTAATATCAGAAGTTTGCGTGATGGAATTAAAAGACATTAAAGTGGGCTCTTTTTGAAGATTATAAGTAATATAGATGATCGTTTGCTCTCAAGCAAAAAGATTGTTGAAACTAGGGTTCACATCATGGAGGGTAGAGCAGAATCCACGAAACTTCTGCCTTGAAGTAAAGTAATGCTTCTCAAAGTTGGAGTTGATCGACTGATGATCATAAATGATAACTATTGTATTCAAATTCCACGACTTCCGTCGCCATTCTTTGAAATAAAGACACATCACCTGGAATGGTGAATCTCTTGTCATGAAACTTACCCATATCAGAGCGATTTGGGTTCTAAATCCATCAAACTACAATGATAGTACACTGTCAAAGCTTCACGAAGTCGTGGCAAAGAGGGAACTGCAAAACCAAATCAATTTGCACAACAAAGATGTATGCCTCATAACATTCGGGAAACTACAAGCTTATTTCAGGTAACTGAGGACCCTCGACATCACTTAGTCTCCTTAGAGATATATTCTTTTTGAATTGTTCCGGTAGTAAGGCATTCATATTCACATCAAATATAAAAGAAAAATACCTAGTTATGAAAACAAGCACCAAGGATCGAGAAAAAAGCTAACACCTTAAGGCAACAAAACTACATGTCGTGGAGTACGATGGAACCTTGAAATGTTACTGAGAAGACGATCCAGTGGAACAGAAACATACCCAGATGCAGGGTGGAAGAAAAGTTTACGTGTTGGCAACCATTGTTGAACAAAGAAAAGTTTTCAGATGAACGAAGCGACTTAAAAAATTACGGACACAAAGAATGTAGAAGGTTTGGAAAGCTTGGGGTGTGTAAAATATTTTTTATGTTGAGCAAATGACATTAATAAACAAATAGCCAAAATAAATATGAATTGGGAAAATAGTATAAAACAGGCCAACATAACGATATGTGCGACTAATAATGACACCAGTACAAGAAGCTACAGATTAGGCGCCGGTCAAAAATCTTTACTAAAGGCATAAATACCGTTGTTAACTTTTAACGATGACGAGGTATTTCGTGAAGGTAGCCCCATCGTTAAAGGTTTATCCTACGACAATTTGTCGTTGTCAAAGGTTTGGCGCTGTTAGAAAGACACTCCCCATTTGTATTTTACAGCGGAACTCGTTGTTGTTAAACACATTTCAAATGTGACAACACCTTGTCGATGTTATAGAATACTCTTAGTGATGAAAACTGCTTGTCCTTAAAGTAGTGTCTCAGACACGAGTTTGCGTTGCTGCCTTTGATAAAAAACAATTTCCATTAATTATTATTTTTTGGTCAATTGTTTTTTATCTGCGGTTTTTTTGTCTGAATTTTAATTATTATTTTTCATCTCAGGCTTTGATCCATGCCTTCTCCATGCATACCTTCTTCATCCATGTTTGCCTCGGCACTTCATCATCCATGGCTTCATCATCGATGGTTGATTTCTTCTCGGCATTTCATTCATGGCTTCTTCATCGGAGAAACAACACTTCATTCATGGCACTTCTTTAACTTTGATTCGCCTCCTTCAGCTTCTTCCCACAGACTCTCATCTTCCATGGATTTCATTCACTTCATCCATGGTAGGCTCACCTCTTCCAACTTTGGTTCCAGCAGACGAGACGTACTGAAGGTGCGTACTGTTGGTTTCAGCACTCCAGCTCCTGTGACAGCTCTGATGGTGCATACTCCAGCTCTGTTGGTGCGTATTGTTAGTCTCGATCTGTGGTATGTACTCCACCTCTCACGTGAAGGGAAGGGATGGTGAGGGAAGGGGAGGGAGGGTGAGGAATATGCAGCAGCTTTCTATTGAAGTTTTTTGAAATAACGTAAGGGTAAAGGAAGGGAAGAAACGCGGGGAACAAATTGAAGTTTAGATTGTTTTTCACTGTTGAAGTTTAGAATGTTTGTGGTTTATTGACATCAACAATAGTCACCACTAAATAAAATATTTTACAAAAATAATTGAATCTGTTACTAAATGACTATACTTATGTTGATAATATATTGACGCATAAACCTATTCTTACATTTTCCCGATACTTATGTCTTAACGGCAACTCAATTTATTAGTTACGGCATACATCCATTGTTGTTATAACCATATTTACAACAAAACGTTTCACATTTGAATATGTACATTTACAACGGAAAAATCATATGCTACTAATGGAGTCATTTAACATCAAGTGTTGGTCGACATTCCACATTCATCCATGTAAAAAGTATTGTGACGGCAAAAATTAACACTAAAAGTAGCATATAATGGGGGAAAACATATTATGCCTAATAAGTAATAATAACGACAACAAAAACTGCTAACACAATATACATATATTCAACTGCAATTCTTAGTGTCAACACGATTTCCCTATTGTCGTTGCACAAGTTTTTTATAGTGCACGCTACTGGGAAAGAGACAACCATTATTACACACCAACCCTCTAATGATGAAATTTTAGGGAGATGAACTTAAAATTAAAAAAGCATTACTGTGATTAAATTAAAAAAGTAAAAAGAAATAACTTTGGGAAACGTAACAACTGTGAGGGCACACTATTGTTGCCACTTATCAGTCAAACAACAGGTACGTTGAGAGAAATTTGGAATTTCTACGAAGAGCTTCTTGGCGATGCTGAGGTACTTTATCATCTTTTCCCCCCTTGCCTCATAAGTGCCATTGACTTGATTGATAATAAGTTCCGAGTCCCATTTTACCTTAAGCGCAGATATGCCCATTCCTTTTGCTAGTGTGAGTCCAGTAATAAGAGCCTCGTACTCTGCTTCATTATTGGTCGTCTGATATGTTAGGGCGATCGCATACTTTAAAGGCTCGCCTTCATGAGGAATAAGAATTAAACCTGCCCCGAGCCTTCTCTTGACGAAGACCCATCTGTATAGAGCTCCCAGACTTGATTGTTGTTTGTTGACTGACTTGGCCTGTTTTCTGCTTCTGTTTGACCGTTACTTGTTCTTTCCACAATGAAACCAGCTAGTGCTTGACCTTTGATGGTCGTTTTCGGCGCAAATTTGATCTTGAACTCGCTGAGCTCGATCGCCCACTTGACCATTCTTCCTGAAGAATTTGGTTTCATCACGAAGTTTTTGAGAGGTTGATTGATGAGGACCGTGATGTCGTGTGCGTGAAAGTAAGGTCTCAGCTTTCGAGCAACAATAACTAAGGCATAGAGATACTTCTCAATCTGGACATATTTTATTTCTGCTGAGTTAAACATTTTGCTAATAAAGTACACTGGACTCTGAACATTATTTTCCTCCCTTATCAAAACAGCACTGGCTGCCACGTCACTGATGCCTAGATAAGGAGGAGTTGCTCGCCTCGAATGGGCTTTGCCAGAGCTGGTAGTGTTTGGATATGCCGCTTCAAGGACTGGAACGCCTCCTCGCAATCTGGCGTCCGCTCGAACTTGCGTTTGCCCTCAGAGTTTTGAAAAATGAGAGGGACATGTCGCTCGCCTTGGAGAGGAAGCGGTTGAGAGCAGCTAGGCGACCATTTAGGCCCTGAACCTCATTATGGAAGGTCGGCGACTCCATCTCTTCTATGGCCTTCAGCTTTTCCGGGTTCGCCTTGATGCCTCTCTCGCTGACCATGAATCCCAGGAATTTGCCAAACTTGACTACAAAGGTGCACTTTGCAGGGTTCAGGCGAACGCTGTGTCTCCTCATGCTGTTGTGTGCGGATTGCTCTTGATGGTTTTGACGAGCATATCGTCCACATAAGCCTCCATGTTTCTTCCCAGCATATCCTGGAATAGGTTGTTCACCAACCGCTGATAAGTCGCCCAGACATTAATTAGACCAAATGGCATCACATTGTAATAAAGAATGTCCACGTCTGCATAGAAAGCGGTGTGAGCCTCATCGTCTGGGTGCATGCGGATCTAGTTGTAGCCTGAATAGGCATCCATGAAGCTCAGCATCTCGTGACCAGAGGTAGCATAGACCATCTCATCAATCCTGGGAAGGGGATACGAATCCTTGGGGCAAGCTCCGTTCAGGTCGCGGAAGTCGACGCACATCCTCCACTTGCCGTTTGATGTTTTGACCAAAACTGGGTTGGCGACCCATCTCTAGAATCTCACCACTCTGACAAAGTCAGCCTTCTTAGGAGTTTAGAGAGAGTGAGGTGTAAATGAAGAGCTTAAAGCAACCTTTAGAGAGAATTTCATCTTGTATTGCTTTAAACTTAAGAAATACAGTAGGGTAGACATCTATATATAGGTGAAGCTAGGGATATGAGAGTAAATGTCCTAAACATGTGGACTTGTATGCAATTGTCCTAAACATTTGGACAATATGAACACTTATCTAAACTATAATCCCTAACATTCCCCTATGAAGATCCACTTCCTAATGTAAAACAAGACTCTAAACAAAAAAAAAAAAACATAATCTGACGATCAACATCGCATCTATCATCTTCACCCATCCTGATCAGACCTGGTCGCCATATGAACTTGAACTTGTTATTGTGGTCGCCAAACATGTGGTCGCCAATCATGTGGTCGCCAATCATGTGGTCGCCAATCATGTGGTCGCCAATCATGTGGTCGCCAATCATGTGGTCGCCAATCATGTGGTCGCCAATCATGTGGTCGCCAATCATGTGGTCGCCAAACATTTGATGAGCACAGGTCTGCTCGTTCTTCAATTTGCACCGAGCACAGGTCTGCTCATCTATCATAAGACTGTGTGGGCACAGCCTGAGCACGGTGGAGGCACTGAGGATGCGCACTGGATGTTCTGAAGATGCACGGTGGAGGCACTGAAGATGCACAGGATCTGCACACTGGGGGCACTGAGGCTGCACGCTGGAGGCACTGGAGCTGCACAGGCTGAGTACAGGTTTAGCACTGCGCCTGCACTGCAGAAGTACTGGAGTTGCACTGGTCTTGTATGCTGTGGTTTGGACGGTGGCTGAGCTATGGAGTGGGTGAATCGAACATGACACGAAGCACAGGTCTGCTCCTGAGTCTTGTGAGGCAATATATGACATGAAGCACAGGTCTGCTCCAGAGTCGTCTGAGGCAATATATCGAACACATTAGGTGCGTCTGATGTTGCGTGCTGCTATTCCTGATTAGAGTTGCTGCATTTGGATGAAACTTGAAAGGGAGACAAAGCCATCTCTTGGCAAGGAAGGAAGACACTCGAGATGCAGTAAACGTGTTGAATACACGCAGCAAAACATAGATAAAGCAGTAAACGTGTTGAATTCACGCAGCAAAACATAGAGACTCGAGGATGCTGAAAAATAGAGAAACAGAAAATAAAAGACAGAGCAGCAAAGATGAAGATTCAGGAATAGCAACAACATTGAAGCAGCCTGGAGTGAACGATAAACCACCGCAGCAAATAACAAACCACCACATGAGACCAGTCGAACCAAAATGAACATAAACCAGAAGATAGATGGGCAGATTTTAGTGCATCAACAGAAACTCAAAGATGTTGAGCAGGATTAGAACGAAATAGGAGGCAACTAGTGCAGCAAAATATGACAGAATATGTAATATTAGGCACAGATAACGAGATTAGATGCAGCAAAGATGCAGCAGAAGCAATAGAAAACAGAGAACAAGACCAGTGGAAGAACAGGACCTGCTTGAAGAAGAAAGAAACTGCTGCAAACCAGAGCATGAAATCAACGATTCAGCAAAGACCAAATCTGCATAGAGAGCAGTGAGTCCCGCCTGCACGAAGCTCCGACAATAGAAGAGCAGAAGAGAAATCGAGAAGAACAATGAAATTGTAAAAACTGACGAACAGAATTTCAAAGAAATAGACCGAATGAAATCAGCACAAGACAAGCTGCCAATCAGTCTATTGAAATTCAGAAGCAGCGGAAGAACGATTGAAGACACGGAAACACCAAGAACTGGACCAAATCAGCATAGAAGAGCTGATGTCCAAACACACAGAAGCTGATTTGAAGAAAACATAGCTTAAAACAAACGAAAAAAAACCAGCAGTAGAATGGAATCCAGGAATAGTGGCTCTGATACCATCTTAGGAGTTTAGAGAGAGTGAGGTGTAAATGAAGAGCTTAAAGCAACCTTTAGAGAGAATTTCATCTTGTATTGCTTTAAACTTAAGAAATACAGTAGGGTAGACATCTATATATAGGTGAAGCTAGGGATATGAGAGTAAATGTCCTAAACATGTGGACTTGTATGCAATTGTCCTAAACATTTGGACAATATGAACACTTATCTAAACTATAATCCCTAACAAGCCTCAATCAGCCTGCCAACCTCCTGTCTGATCGCTAGGCGCTTGTCCGTCCCGAACGATCTCCTTTTCTGAGCGATCGGCTTGATAGAAAGGTCTATCCTGAGCTCGTGAGATATGATGTCTGTACTGATACCTGGCATGTCGCTCGGCTGCCAGGCGAAGATCTCTTTGAATTCCCTGAGGAGGGCGGTCATGGCCTCCTTCTGATCTTCTTTCAGGGTGGTCCCAATGCGCACCTTCTTATCTGGGCCATCGACCTCGACCTCTTCTAATTCCTCCATGGGCGCTGGCCGAGCCAAATCCTCGCGAGGGTCGGCCTCTGTCTCGATGGCGAGGGCCTCCCTTTGTTTCTTCCTGCGCAGGCAGTTCACATAGCATTGCCGTGGGGAAGGCTGGTCGCCGAGCACTTCTCCAATCCTGTTGGGTGTGGGGAACTTCATCTTCTGATGGACTGTGGAGGCCACAATCTTGTTGGGGTTGATCGTGGTCCTCCCTAGGATAGCATTGTACGATGTAGGTGAGTCGACCACCAGGAAAGTGACCGGTACCTTGATGCTCTTCCATCCCTCGCCCAGAATCACTGGCATGGTTATTGCTCCTAGTGGATAAGTCGTTCTCCCAGCAAAACCGATCAGTGGAAAGTTGACCCTCTTCAAGTCACACTTGGATTTTCCCATCTTCTCGAAGGCGTCCAGGAATAGGATATATGTCGAGCTCTCTCCGTTGATCAGAATCCTTGCAACGTCACAACCGTCGATATCAACCCTGATAACCAAAGCATCATTGTGGGGGGTTGTGACATGTGCCAAATCATCTTCGGATAATGAGATGACAATTTCCTCCTCAGGTCGGGGTCGTTTTCCCAACTAAACTGCTGTAGAGATCTGAGTCGCATAGACCTCCCTGGCGTGCGACCCCTCGCATCCTGCACCGAATCCTCCTGCAATCAAATTTACCCTTCTCTTCCCTTCTCTTGCTGGTAGATGGATCAGTTTTCTCAGCAGGAGCTGTCGAACGATGCCTCCTAGGTGGCGTTCGACTTCTGTCTCACCCTGCCACAAACTCGTTCAGCATTCCCCCTGAATCAGCTTCTCAATGTCCCGCTTCAAAATGCGGCAGTCATCAGTCTTGTGGCCCTTTCATTTGTGGTATCTGCAATAGCTCTCGACGCCCTTACCCATGGGCTGACCACCCCGACGAGGCATTGGTGGCGTCACCAAGGATCTCCTCTCCATCTCGATTAGTACTGCTGAGATCTGCCTATTTAAAGGCGTAAAGTACTCAGGGACCTCTGGATTTCTAGGCGTCGGGTTAGGCTCGACCCGGGGCCTGCTGGCTCTTCCCTTCTTTTATTTCTTCACCTCTTTCTTACCATCGCGTCGGGGCTCCGGAACCACCCTTACTGAGGTCATCAGGAACTTAGCCTCAGTGTTCGCCCTCTCAAGGTCTATGAAACCTTTTGCCCTAGACGCTAGCTCCTCCAACGTCTCAATCTCCTTCACGTGATAGCTGTTGCGCAGCTTTCTCGAGCCCTTGTTGGCCACATCCAGACCTCGATAGAAGGCTCGAATGATCTCCCCATCCGAGATTCGACGATCTGTCTCCGTGAGGTTCTGATGAAAACGTCCGTAAAAATTGGCCAGCGACTCTCCAAGCTGTTGCTTGACCGCATCCAGGGCGACCATCTTAGCCGAACCCGAAAGAGTGGATGGAAATAACAAAGCGAAGTGATTGGGATCATTTGACTTACCCAGAAGATAAGCTTCGTGCTTGTTCACGTGTATGGTGGGATCTCCTCCACCACTGTACTCAGGTATGGCCCGAGCCACTACGTATTTGGGGATCTTGATGGCGACGAGGTCGTCGGAGAAGGGATGAGCAGATCGCTCCTTGAAGGGAGCTACGACTGTTAGTCGTCTTTCTTGGAGCCTTCTATTAATAAGGTCGCCCACCTGGTCGAGGGTGCAATTTTTCGACGAAGTCCCGTTTGGAGAGGGACCGGAAGGATTGGCGGAGTAGGTTGCCGCCGGCTGCTCGGTGTATGCTGAGCGTAAGGACTGGTGTCCCGATGTCATCTCCTGATCCTCCTGGGGTGCTATGGTGCCAGGATTCGCTATTTCAATCAGCAAGGGCCCTGTGGTAGCAGGGCGAGTGTTTCTTTGGGTAGCAGGGGCTTAACGACGAGCCTGTCCTAGGATGGCCTCCAGCAGTGATATCATCTCCGAGGTTAACTGGATGTTTTCCCCGGCGATGTGAACGTTTTGCGGTGCTGGAGTTTGGATATGGTTGGTAGCTGGGGTCGGTCTGGAATTACCGACATGCTCTCGGGTTGTCCTTAGAGGAACGATATTGGAGGCTGCCTAGCTGGCAGGTTCTTGCTGAACCGGAATCAGAGCTATCTGAGGACTGCTCGCGAGTCTGGTTCCGGCGGTTGTTTTGTGATCGAATTATCATGGCTGTATCACTCGATTCCCACAAACGGCAGTGAATTGAATGCCAGACGACGGTTGAATAGTGCTTCTGCTTCAACTTCGGTGAACCTGCAAGTAGGGGAGCGCAATAGAGGGGTGTCTCTGGTCCCTCTCCGATGCTTAAATGAGTATATGTGTGTATATAGCTCAAAACATAATGAACGTATGTAAAGCAAATGTATTTATAGGGTAGGAAAGATCAAACCGTATAAGGTAACCGTATATCTTAGTGAATATTGTGCTGTTGAAGATTTGGATAATAGATATGGCAGTTACGGCGAGATATTGCAGTTACCATATCTAATTTTTAGTGAATATGTGACCGAGATACGCGGGATATCGTGGCCACTTCGTTATTAATGGTTGGTGGGACCAGAGGAGAGACGCAAGGCTCTCTTCGGGGCGAGCACTCCCATGGCGAGCAGTAGGAGGTCGCGACTTGATGAAGGATGGCGACCAGTTGGGGAGCCTTTTGCGTTCATATCGTCTTGGGCTCGATCCTGGGCCACTATATGGTGGGCCAGGTTGACTTTGACTTAGGCTGATCTGGTCTGAATATCTTGGGTTTACCCCCTCCAGGGTTATTGGGCCTTCGAGGTCTGTTCCTTACTGGGCCGTCACTATCAATACCCAACATCATTCATACAACTAAATGACATGTACGTATCCCTATTGCAGAAAAGGATATTCGGCATAGGAATAAAACCATCATGGTTGTTAAGATCAAGTCACCACTAAAAAGCGAGACTGAATAACATATACCGTGACAATATCATGTTAACGCAAATTAAGCCTAAACGGTGTCGGTTTTATGTTATCACGAAAGGTCTGGCCTCAACTCTTATTAGTGACGGCCACAGTTTTAGTGGCGACACTTTACCGTCGGAGTGAGCATTGGCCACGGGACCTACCACGACGAGACTTGGCCCGCTGCTAAAGGTTAGTGACGACAAATACCCCTTTCGCAACTAAATTAAGCTGACGTTAAAGATCAACATTGTTGTAGTAAACACCTGCAATAATCCATGAACTATACTAGTTATACAACACATACATTTAATCGTCGTCGTTTCAATCATCATTACTCGAGCCTGGTAACTCTTCGTATGAGTCATACATGTCGTCCTTGATTTCTTTGTCGGTTTCGTCATTTGAAGAATAATCAGTGGCCTCCCCTCCGCATGAGTTCCGGTTGCTTGTTACTCTAATTCTTTCACAACAGGATCTTCTATGTTGACCATTTAGGGTATTACTATGTCCGCAGGTACCTTAACTACGTCAATGTCATTCCTGGATTAATGAACCTACTCACCGACATAATCACAATCTGTTATATCCATTAAACCTGCAGAAGTTTCCTGGTATGGCTCTACGGATTCACTATACATTCGTCCCTCCATGACGAATCATTTCTTATACTCTAACATTAGCACGGTGCTACAAGAAGAGTCAGTATGTGCCGTCAAGTAGAAAACTTGCGTTGCCTGGGATCAGGGACAAAGCCAGGATGTAGTGTCAGCGAGGGGCAAACCGGCAAATTGAGAAAATATATAATAATTTTCTAATTAAAATTTACAAGTGTTCTCGACGAGTTTTCATATTATGAAAACATAATAAAATTCTATCATTAGCAATAGTATAAAATATAAATTTTTCAATCAGAGTAACACAAATTTGATTAACACCTATAACATAAACACATAATAAAGTAGAAATAATTATTTTAAATAAAAATAATATTTAACCCAAGTACTCTTTTAGCCCCAGGCCCCAAACTATTCAGATTCTTCTTCAAAATTTTGTCATAGCTTCTTTGAATAATTAGGTTAGCCCAAGGCTCCACTTTTTAATTATTGTTCAAAATTTTTCCCTAGAAAAGAGACACAAAGCTTTCTTTGAACAATTAGGTCACGACTTCTTTGAAGACTACAGACAAGAGACACCAAGCTTTCTTGTGTTTGGCTTTCTTCCTTTCGAGTACAGATAAAAGGTCTTTCTTCCTTTTGGCAGTTGACACCAAGCCACTAACCAATAGACATACAACCGACTCTTTTCTTCTTCCTTTTGGTAGTTATTAATGACATCTCTCTTTCGGTCAATGACGACTCTAATTAAAGACGTAAACTACTATATGAAGATTTAAAGAAATCTGGAAAAAGATCAAACTTACCTTTCATATTGATTTAGAATCGCTTGGGCCTCTGTGTACTTTTGGTCTAGGTTGGTCTTCTCTTAAATATCTCTTGGGTTGATTGAATCTGCTCTTGATGTAAAATTCCAACGAATTGGAGTTGAATAGGTGAGAACGATTGCATTTGTGAAAGTTATTTTATGATGAATTGGGGTTGAAGCAGGGATTGAACTTTCTAAATTGGTGAAAGTTATTTTTTTCAGAATGATTGCATTTGTATTCTGACACAATCCAAATTGGTGAAACTTCAGATTATATTTTGTATTTGTACCGAACGATTGCAATTTTTTTTTCCACTGGGAGCAAAAGCTAAAATAATTTAAAAAGAATTAGGATCTACACTACTACCATTAAAAGTCAGGGGCAATTGCCCCACTGGACCTTGAACAACTTCGTCCCTCCGTGGGATGCAAGTATAGAAGGTTCATCTGTGGACAAATAGGTAGTGGTGTTAACACACACAAACCCGTACTTGTTGACCTTCATCCAATTGAATGATCAGAGCACGTTGTACCTGTCGAATATAAATAACACAACATGTATATCCCCCATATATTGAAGGTCAATTAATTCACATAACATCCCATAATAATCAACTAGCAATTAGCATAACAGGTTGTGTCGGCTTTGCATAGTACACCCCTGTTCTCAAAGTTCTTAATTACTGAACGTTCTTTTGACTGAAAAATTAAGACATTTTCTTTATAGCCATTATATATCTTCAGACTGTACAGTGGACACCGTGACAACGCCTTTAGTTGACGGATTTTGTCATCCTAAATAGGTTCAACTATTGGATCAACCTTACACAACACACATAAAAATCGTCATGGGGGTTCCCGTACATATGTACAAGAGTGCGGTTATAGATTGTTATGAATCTTAGACTACCCATGACAACATTTGAGAATCAAAATCAATAAGATAGAAGGAAACATAAAGTTCTTTATTCTTCATCAATCAATCGTGATTTTCAACAGTAACAAGAGGCAGGAATAAATAGAAGTTACTAAATTGTCCTAATTGCATAAACGTACTAAACAAGTGGACAATAGTACAAAGCCCCTAAATAGATAAATAATAACACTAAAGACCCTAATCTTTGACTTGACCTCATATCCTAATATTTCCCCATCAAGATGGAATTGGATGAGCGGAGTTTCCAAGTCATGAGATCCATTCGGCAAGACAGCTTGCTGGCAATCAAACAATAGTCAGTAGACAACCTGAACTCCCTGAGAGTTAGAGGCTAAACAGCATATGCAGATGTTGTGTAGAAACACCAGTAAATGAAATGATCATGACAGCGGTAGACGACATGACAACATCTGATCATCTCTAAGGAAATTACATCTCAAATTAAACTAATTAGATAGAGAGGTTTCAGCCCTTATCTTACCAGTGTGTTTGGAAGGTTTGAGCCTCCATCTTTATATCCTCAAGAGTGTGATTATGAAGTATTTTGAATTAATAGATCTTATTGGACAATCAAGCACTCTATTTTTGGAGTTGAAACACACGTTATGTTATTTGCAGTGGTTGGGAGGTTTAAGCCTTCATCTTGAAGTTCGCAAGAGATTAAAATTAAACAAGAGCTCTGTTTTTGAACAAAAACCACAATTAAGAGAAGCACATAGACTTATAGAGTAAACAGAGGCAAAATCAGACTAGACTAGCAGATAAAACACACTTACTAATGGAACACACAAAGGCATGTGTTGTCAAACAGAGCTAAACCGAATGTGACCACAAAGAAGAACTGATCCTCATAAATAATTGCAATGCAGCAAACTAATATTGAACAGAAGGAAAACACAAACAAGAGAAACCGAGATCCCAATCCATCAAGACGGAGCGAATCAGGATTAAGAGGATGGACCTGATGAGGGTAACATGGTGGGATCAACGGGAGTGTACAAGGTGTGATCACCATCCCAATCTTATTAAAGAAGGAAGTCATCAACCAAGGAAAGTTCTTGTAAGGAGGTGACTCTAAGTTTCTTGCGAAATGAGACAAAAGATTTTCCGTAAGCAGTTTGGTAATAATTTTAGCGATTTGTTCGGAGGCTTGAACAAAATTGATAATCACCGGTCACAGCAACCTTTTCGTGAACAAAACACATGTTGATTTCTACATGCTTCATCTTGAAGTGTTGTACGATATTTTTCGACAATGCCACAACACTGTTGTTTCTGTCGAAATGACAGGATTGGAGGTAAGTTTGATAGAAACTCAGACAATAGGGAGGTGTTCGAGAGCACTTCATAGATAGAGTTGGCGAGAGCACGATATTCAGCCTTAGCAGGCCACCGTTTAACAGCAGGTAGTGACCAGAGATGGAACTTCGATCAGAGGCATCTCCTCCCTAATCTGCATCCAAATACAACACCAGAACCACATCATTAGGAAACATAGAGTAATCTAATTTAAACAACAGACCATGATCAACAGTACCCTTAAGATACCGAAGTATACGAGTCACAACTTTCCAATGAGCTAAATGAGGATCTTGCAAAAATTAACTTAATCTATTAACCGAAAAATATATGTCAAGATGAGTTATGGAAATGTGTTGAAGAACCGCTATGGTACTTCTATACAGAAGGCCATCAGAGAATTGATCGAAAGCGACGATCATACCTAACTGGGAAGAGAGGTAGTAGTGGAGAAATGACGTCCATACCCAATAAATAATTAAGTACTACAAGATCTTTTAATTTCAATTCCTGATTGAGTTGAGAAATGACATCATCGACAATAGTAGAGGAGCTACCTGTGATGACAATGTCGTCCACATAGAGAAGAAGAAAAACATAACCTAAATTAGAAAACTTGAGAAACAAGCAACTATCAGAAATTTAAATTGTAAAGCGAAGAGAATTAATAAGAAAAAACTTCAGACGCTCAAACCAGCCACGAGGAGCTTGCTTTAACCCATAGATGGCCTTGTGAAGACGACAGACAAGAGTCAAGCCGTGGTCATCGTGTTGCTTAAAACCAGGAGGTTGGGTCATGTACACCTCTTCTTGTAACTCACCGTGAAGAAAGGCGTTATTGACATCAACTTGGCGAAGGGCCCAATGATGGATTAAGGCAATTGTGAGAATAATACGCATTGTGTGAGGTTTGACAACCGGACTGAATGTGTCTTGAAAATCAAAGCCAGGTTGCTGGTAGAACCCTCGAGCTACAACAGGAGCCTTGCGGTGATCAAACGAACCATACAGTTTCTTTTTAACTTTAAAAATCCATTTGCAGCTGATAGGATGCCGCCCACAATGAAGAGGAACCAATGACCATGTGTGACTTGAGCTGATATCCTAATATAGATGTCATACCCTGCCTTCTAGCCATTGTATGAATGTTAGATTATGCATGGCATCGAGGTCCCGCCTGTTAACCCGTGCTCCAATGAGTTGCCTTTTGTGCTCACTAAAACATGTAAAGAATGCATCATATCAGCATGGTGTAAAGAATTGCGTATCAATCTTCAACAGATCAGACATGTGCAAGTCCTTAGAGCATAGAACTCTAAATATGTTGGTCATGTCTATCAACGCTTGCATAAATGGTTGGGCAGTCATCCCTTAATTGCCACCGCCAGTATGCGTTGGATAAGAACATGGTGGTCGTGACTTTTAAGGTCGATCAACTATTGATCTTTCATTAGGACAATTTTGCATACGTACAACATATGGTAACGCACTAACCTACCATAATAGGTTCAACTCGTCTATCAACAGCTATAGGTGCACGTCAATGTCATTGGTCGGCGCATTTGGCCCTGGAATCAACATTAACATCAAATAATTGGTATCTTTAACGCAAATGTCTGGGGGATCATTGTAGGGGATCAAAACCACCAGCCATATGCTATATGGGTGGCTCTTATCACCGTAAGGATCAAACCTATATGTGGTTAATCCAAGTTGAACATTGCGTAGCTCTTCACCGCAGGCGGGCGGCAACCCTATCAAGTCTTTTCCAAGGTTCTATATCCGATGGATGCATAGGAACACCATCCGTTATTCGGTGTGTATGGTTCCATGACATCGATGAAGCTGTTTTAGGTGACATGAACAAACTTTGCAACCTTGAAGAGAGCGGAACATATCGAAGTACTTTCACTGGTAGTTTCCTCACCTTTTGCTTTGATTTTTCAGCAATGCCATTCCTCAGTGGTTTTGACCTTAAATCCATCGAGATGCACCACATGTTGGGAATGCATCTAAATTGACGTATTCATTGCTGAACAGAATACAATTATTAACACAAACATGTATTTTCTACTAGTCCAAGCCTAAGTTGGATATAAATTTATTTCCCTCGTAGTATGACTTAGGTATTGCATTATAAGGGGAGGACTTTACTAAGGATGTGAAGCAACGCATCGACAAACTTGTTAGAAATCTTGTAAAAGGCCTTCAAATGCAGCAGTTTGACTAAAAACAACATCTTTATGTAGGATACACAACCTGGATATAAGCCTTTCTCATAATCGTCTAACAGATTATAAAAGGTCCTAACCTCTACATTAGATTCCTTACTCGGGTCTTCAGTCATACCAATGAATCCACCAGTGACCATAATCTTCATGTCATCCCCACATGTGCTGTTCCTCCTGTTCGACATGCTTTGTTCGTATTCCTCCCCATGGTCCACCCAGGTAGTGTAAGTCAGTAGAATTCCACATTTTTCAAGACATAACTTGACATCACTTCTTCCCACCAAGAACCCACCAACACAATTATTTCAAGGACAGTAAATTATCTCATCCCAAGATGAATGAGAGTATGTAAAGTCTAGGAAAGAAATAACACCGGTATTATATTCCTAACTTTGTCGAGGCTTGGTCATCCAACTCTTATCCATCATTGTGGATCCTGTGTTTAGTAAAGAGAACAACAGTACAAGAAACTTGTGCAACAGCGACGAGGATTTCGTGGTGACGTTAAGAATTAATGTTGAATGAGTGTATATTATGTCAGTAGTTTTTGTTATCGTTATTATTACTTTTTTTTTGGCCCAATCGTTATTATTACTTATTAAAAATAATATGTTATCCACCGTTATAAGATATCCACCGTTAAAAATAATATCGTTATTATTACTTCTTTTAATTTTTGTCGTCACTTGATTTTTTACATGGATGAATCTGTAATGTCGACCAACACTTGATGTTAATTTCTTTTTTGGTCAACTTAAAATTTCATTCGATAGAATAAAACGTCATAACATGTCGTCACATTTGTTCGGTGTTACAATCCTTTTCTCATAAACATATAAAGGGAAGTGGGGTCTTTCGACCCATTCATTCAATCTCACTCCCGGTTCGGTTTGCTTTGCTGTCCAGGTCGCGCATTCGTTTGTCGTCCTCGGAATAGCTCGCTATTGCACTTGCATTTTTTGCCCCGCCAGTGCTCGGATGTTGTGAATTGTCGCTGATGTTCTCCATTGGGTTGGTTCCGCCCGTATTTGATGTATCACGTTTTGTGATTCCGATTCTATCACTAGGTTCCCACATCCCTTTTGTATAGATAATCGGAGGCCTTCATGGATCGCTATGGCTTCCATGGTCTCTCCATCATTGCCCCGCATCCTTCAGTGTGTTCCTTCATTTAGTCGTCCCTCAGAATCTCTTGCCACGACTCCCATGCTCGCTTGTGTCGTGATCTTGTATACCGCCGCATCGCAATTTATATTGATGATGCTTTCACCCGGTTTCCCCGATTGTTGGTTTGGTCGAAACTTCTCCAACTTACGGTCCCTGTACGCCCCGCTCTCGATAACTCATCGTGTGCTCCGCGGATTGACGATATCACTTTCGTTGGGTTCGCTTATTTGGTGTCAAAGGCCTCCATACATCGTGTTTTCCATATTTTCCATCACGTGAGGACGCATGTTGTCCATCTCGCCTCTCTCGTCAACCCTTGGAGCCCCGGTTCAGCTTACCTAGCCTCCAACCATCTTAGCATGTCGATCCGGTCTATTTAGTCTGTCCGAACGCCAAGCATCTCGAACCAAATTGGTTTGGTCCAGATGCATTCCAAGACCATGTGTTCTCGTGTTGACACGTTCATTCCTTGTCTAGTTAGGTTATGTTTTACAGCAATCGCATTTGATTCTAGGGGCCACTTGAAGTTCCTAACTTTTGGTGTCATATTTGTTGCCCATATCTCCTGCCATATTTTGCTAGGTTGTGGTTGTGATGCTTCAGATAATGTCCCTCCATCTCCCTAAGTTTGTGATAGACGGACCGAGGTTGTGGTGAGTCATCCTTCGAGTGTGGGCATATGTAATGGTCCCTTCTTCCTTCATCTGGGATCGACATGCTTAGGATGTGTTCGACATCCTCCGGTGATACCCTCACCCACACCATCTCTTCGTTCCAGCTCCTATTCGGGTTCATTAGCTCACTTACCATGGTGGTTCGGTTTGTCATGTATTCCCCTTCGGTCGTCACTCTGAATCCCTCCTTCGGAAACACCCATGGGTCCTCGAAGGCGTTGATTGTCTTGCCTGTTCCTAGTGCTCACAATCCCATTTGTTTGAGTATGTACCGTCCATGTGAGAGACTGCTCGATCCCCATGATGCCCACCGTCCTTTTGTCTCTTTGAGGAAGGTGTCATGCGAGAAATATATGCCTTTCATGATCCTAGCACACAAAGTGTTTGGTCCATTAATGATTCGCCCCACCATATTTGTGAGCAAGGCCATGTTGAAATTTTGGAGCTCCCTAAACCCAGGTCCTTCTTATTGTTTTGACCTAGTTAGGATCTCCCATCTTCTCCAATGAGGCTTTTTCGCTTCGGATGTAACCCCCCACCAAAAGTCTGTTATCATTGAGTTTAGGTCTTAGGAATTTATAACACGCTTATGAAATACGTTGGGATGGCCTTGATGATTGCCTTTATCAATATTTCCTTCCCTGCTTGGTTCAGTTTTTTTGGTCTCCAACCGGATAACTTTTCTCAGACCTTGTTTCGCAAGTACCCCAACGCTTCCCTCTTTGATCTTCCCCAGACTGATGGTAGCCCTAGTTGGTTCCCAGGGTCACTTGTGTTTCTCACGGCCAATACATTCTCTACCACCTTCCTTTCCTGCGGTCCCACCCCCTTGTTGAAGAAGAGTGTCGATTTTGCTATATTAATGCGTTGTCCAGATGCCCTGCAGTATTTGTCTAGTATGTCCTTCATATGCCTTGCATTCTCGGTCGAACCCTGCATAAATAGGATAGAGTTATCTGTGAAGAATAGATGGGGTATCTCTGGGCAGTTCCTCTTCATCACTATCCCTTTGAGCCCTTTGTCCCTGATTTCCTTCTTAATGTTCATTGATATGACATCCGTCAGCAGTATAAACAGGTATGGTGATAACGGGTCCCCTTAGCGTATGCCCCGGGTCGGTGTGATTATGGATGACCGCTCTCCTTGAACTAAGGGGTCTAATGGGTCAGAGCATGCTTAACAACCACAACATCGGTGTGATCCATGGATGCCCCAAGAGGTTACCTATTCTGAAGAAATATTTCACCGCGGTGATGACATCTGGGCCAATGATATGCCAATTCCGTTGATAGAACACACCTAGAAACCCATCACGGCCTAGGGCGCGAGATCCTCCAAGTGGGAAAGTTGTCGACCGAATATTTTGTTTCGATCGGTCCCTTGTGACTTATGCATTCATGTCGGGTGTTATTTGTGGTGGTACACCTGTGAGTACCTCCTCTCCCTCATTTTTTGTTTTGGCTCAAAACATCTCCCAAAGTATTCCCAAAGTTCTCGTGCTATCTCCTTCTCATTCGTCAACCATTCCCCATTTCGGTTTTTGAGGCAACCTATATTGCTTTTCCTCCTTCTAGATGTTGTTGTTTGGTGGAGAAAGGTAGTGTTTTGGACACCTTGTCTTAACCACTTAACCCTCGATCTTTGACTCCAATAGATTTCTTCCCGCGTCCATAAGTCTCGGATTCTCCCTTTCAAACTCTTTTCTTCTTCAATTGCACTCCGGTCCATCCGCCCTTGCATGTGGTGTCAGAGTTCATCTCTTGTTTTGGCAATCTCCCTTATGTTGTGCCCAAAATGTACCTAACTCCAATTGGTTAGTTTCCTTCGGCACTTCTTGAGCTTTGTGCATACCCCGTTTAGGGATTCATTTGGTCTTGTTTGTCCCCATGCTTATTCAATTATCTCCTTTCACATTGGTGTTTCCATCCAGATGGCCTCAAATTTGAACCTTCTGCTACTTCTTTTCTTCGGCCTTTCCGTTTGTAGGACAATCGGTGAGTGATCCTATCCTATCGATAAATCCTCGATCAGTGTTTTGAACTCGTCCATTTGTCTTTGTGATTTCATTCTCCCTCCTTACTTGTTGTGTGGGTGTCATATGGAATTGAAATCTCCTAAGACTACCCATCTTTCCCGTTGTCCCCTTCCGACGTCGCGCAAAACATTCCAGTTTCGTGATCTCTTTTGGTCGTCTGTATCCTCATAAACCAAAGTAATGTAACATGTGTTCGCCTCTTTAGCCGATCAACACCCTACAATCGATAAAATTTGCATCACTGTATGTAACTTGGACTTGTGTCTCGGCCCTCTACCACATTGCTAATCCTCCCGACCTTCCTATCGAACTTATGTACACACTCCCATACATCCCCATTTTGTTTCTTATTTTCTCGTAGAAGGCATTCCCGTTTTTTGTTTCCATGAGAAACATAATGTCTAGGCGATACCTTTAATTGAGGTCTTGTAGGTTTTGGACTATTAGAGCAGGCCTCAGACCCTGACAGTTCCATGCTAGGGCACCCATTGAGCCCCTGTGGCTATTCTGGGACAACCACGAGAGCCCATTTATGTTTCCTTTTGTTCTACTTGTGCACTACATGTTGTTTTCCTCGACCCCCTTCTCCCCTTACTTGTACGTGGTCCGCTTTGTCGAGTCTTTATCACGTTTTCCTTCGCCCCCACAATCATTCTCTTCACCCACCTTCGGCTCCCTCTAAGCTCTTTGTTTCTTTATAGTCGGTTTCCCCTCCATGTCTTCCCCCACTATCTTCAATGTTATTTTGTTTAGGTACGGACTTAGCCCCGATGCTGGATTTTGGTTGTCATGGATAGGTGTGGTGGCAGGTGAATCCGGCGGGTTTTCCACCGTATATGTCATGATGGGTGTGGTTGTGATCATGTGTTGTTTGGAGGTAGGGCTCTCGGGTAAGTAGATGATCATCGGGCTAGGCGGTTCATTCGGTTGGGGGTTTGGTTATATTGGTTTCGTCTCGGCCACCAGTTTTGGGTGGCTGGTCTGTCTATGGTATTCCCTCGTCCACAACGGTTTCTTGTGGTTATTTGTGCAATCAACTTGTCCAGATGTTCGTCCTTTGGTTGCTTCTCCTTCAGTGTTTTCCAGTCCATCTTAGTGTCCTCTGTGGTCGGCTTCCTATGGTCTATGATTGGTGGTTCCGTTCTTGCCAACCACGCCTCCACTTCCATTCCTTCCCCCGTCGCTTCTGTGTGTTCGGTTTATTTTCCTTCCCTTGATGTTGTCCTAGACTCACTCCTTTTTGCCCCTTTGCCCTTCTCCCTTTCTGATTTCCTTACTCCGATAATGTTTTCTGTCCATGTTCGTCGGGTCTCCGGTTTTGTACGGCTAGTGGATTCATCATCCGTACCCCAGTCTGTTTTGGTCCCGTCTCTTTCGGCCACGCCCCGACCAGCCATGGTCCATAGGTCGGGATTGTTCTGGCCTGTTCCGAAATTTGCACCTCATCCTTACATGTTTGGGTCGTGTGTCCCAACATCCCGCATCCATAACAATAATCTTATAGTATTTCGTATTTTACTGATGCCCACCGTTCCTTTCCTTGCGAGTTTGTCCACCAAAATCCCGCTATCAACGTGTCATTCCCATCCATTTCAACTTGCATTCTCATATAACACCTATTAACCCTTCCCACATTCGGTTCTACTACTATGCATTTCCCAAGCATGTTCCCTATCTGCCAAGCATTCTTTGTACTAAACTTCTCCAACCCTAGGTCATGTATTTGAACCCAGAAGTTTACCTTATGGAACTCGACCTCATTGATGCCGATGATCGGGTCCCATCTTTTGATATGGAGGTTTTGCCAATTGATTGCCCATGGGGGCTCTGTTGAGAATGCTTTGAACATCCTGCTGTTGATCGAAATCAAACATGAAGCAACCCGTTTCAGCTTTCGTGATACCAATTATGTCGTATCTTGCCCATGCTTGTGTTCAGCTTGTTTGATTTCGGCCCTATCATCCTGCCCACATACCATTCACCGTGTTTGATCTGTGGGTTCTAATTGAGGTCCACAATTTGTTTCCTAAGTATGTTTTCTTCATTGGAATTGGCATACATGTTCGCTCGGTCTAGCTTGTCCTTACCGCAGCACCACAGTCCTGCAGAAACATATATTACCTGCACCAAATAAGAAAGGAAAGGGTGGCTCACTATTGGATTGGTTTCCGAAGCTATAATGTTGTGGTTGTTTTCAGTAGTGCTGTCCTGATTTGGCCCTATTAGTCCGCTGCTGAGTTGTTCGGCTAGTGTTGGGAGATCTTTCACGTAGATTGCAGTTGGAGCGCTGAAGATTCGACGATGGGAGGCTCAGCTTTGTTCACGTTCTACTATCCAAGTTGTGCAGAGGAAATGCAATCAACTTGCATGGAGATGTCATCATCCAGCTGCAGCAAACTCCCCCGTGCTTCCCTACGATTGGTGTGAAGACAAATTGGCAATAAATGCCAATTGCACGGTTGGATTGGAACCCCCAGAGGAGTTGTTTTTTATGAAGGAGTTTCGATTTACTGAGCAAGTAATGTCGATATGACTTTATGTTAAATGACTCCATCAGTAACAAATGACTTTTCCGTTGTAAATGTACATATTCAAATGCGAAAAATGTTGTCCTAAATATAGGGATAACAACAAAGGTTGTTTTCCATTACTCAATTTTGTCGTCATTAAAACATAAGTAGCAGAGAAAATGTAAGAATAGGTTTGCGTGTCAATATATTGTTGACATTACTATAGTCATTTTGAAAGAGACTCGTTTGTTTAGGTAAAATACTTTATTTAGTGACGACTATTGTTGATGCTAATAATTCACAAATAACTATGATATATTATCGACTAACATTAGTCGTTGTCGTCACTAAATGTTAAACCCCCCACAAAAACGAATTGAGCCACCATTTATTTTATGTTTTTAAATCTTAACCTAACTCTTTATCCCTCCTTTTCATTTCCATCACCTCACGCCTCCTCTTCCTTCATTAGTCCATCATTTCCTCCTTACCAAATCCATCTTCCCTTCTAAGTTCCAACTTGGAAACCTCTCCTTCTTCAATCGACGAAGAACGGTATGTAAGTTTTCGTATTTCTTTCGTTGATTTTTTCGCAAGCGTTGTTGTTTGAATGCATTAGGGGTTACTTGATTGTGTATGTTTTTAGAATTGCTTGTTCTTCGTGGATTCTTAAATGGATAATCGAAGATTCTGGGTTATGTCAGGTTATGTCAAGGTTAAATGGAGAATCAAGTGTCTAGGTTATGTCAGAACCTAGAATTGTTGTTTTTAGGTTGTGACAGAATCAAGTGTCTGGATTCTGACAGAACCCAGAATCACCGAATCTATATTTTTTTATTAATGTGTAATTAGCATATAATATTTCTAGTTTTTTGGTAATTGACTGCTTCCTGAGCGAAAAATGACACGAAAGGTAGAACGTATGTAATATGGTGTATAAACATAGGAGCCGCTACCAAGATGTTAAATTCAAGTTATGCATTTGTGTAATAAAGCTTCTTATTTTACAGAGGAAGCACTTAGGAGGTCGAATGCGTTGGAATAACATGTCATCCAGGATTTAAGGTTTGTCATCTTAGTTTCTCACTGTCAAGTTGAAGCTAGATGCACAAAACTAAATTAGTTCATTTATTCTGAAAGGCAAGATCTGTGTGTTTATGCACAATATTTTGAACATAATTGCAGTCTGAACATCAATGAAAATACTTCTGTAATGTAGTTTGAACATTTCAGTACCAGTGCTCAATTTTTTGCTATTCTTGCCTCTTGTGATTACAGAAAAGTTTCAAGGCAAGAGTATCTTAAAAAACGAGAGCAAAAGAAGCTGGAAGAGATCAGGTATTCCATTAACCCTGAGAATTCATCCATTGCTACATGCTTCTTATGCTTTGCTAATGTTTCCTTGTTCTATATAATCTCTTACCTATTAATCTGCAGGAATGACATAGAGGATGAACCGTATTTGTTTGTTGGTGTGAAGGTAATAGAGCTGGAAGAGCGCAATTTCAGGTAATTTATTAATTGTTTTACCGATATTTCTGGAAGTTGTCTAATGGTTTGTCCTTAGAAATATTTTCTAAAGTTCACTTTCCTCAAGCTCCAGTTTAAAATACCAAATTTGCACGGTGAACACGTTTCAGTTAGTATCTCTGGGAAGACTACGTGCTTGGTATCATTTCCTTGTGTCTGCTCTATCAGTGGCTTTCCTTCCCTTTAATCAACTAATTGTCACGTACTCTTTTATTAATGGAAGGACATTTTGATCAGCGCATGCGTGCAACATGATACAAAATTAAGTCAGTAAATGGTTAACTTTTGTGGAATAGTGTTTTGTGTGTATTCTTTATGCGATCCATTTCCATGAATATGTTTATTTTATTTGATCTCTTGGCAGGAAATTATTTTCCTTCAATCAATTTAGGTCTTAGATTTTGTTAGCTTATGGTTTTCCCAATTATGTCATGCAGCTTCATGTTTCTTGTTCTAGCCTATCCCAAAATAAAATAAAAACATAGTCTTGCACAAAGTGTTGCCCGTATGAACTAGTGTTATGTAGTGTGTTTGAACTATTATGTTGAGGTGTCTTGTGTTATGCCGTGGTTAAACTATTGTGTTAAGATCTCTAGTGTTATGTACTGTGTGTTAGATTGTTGTAGTGTGTGTTTCCTTTCTGTATGATCACGTAATATTGTTGGATTATTGTAGGGGGTCGTGAATTAGAGACGAAGATGAAGTTTGTAGTTCGGGCATTCCGAATTCACAACCAGCTCAAGTATAAAAGCATATTAGTTGTTGAGAAAACTATGTATTTACAAGTAAAATTATTTGAAGTTCTGGTAGTTTGGATGTTTATTATGATGTATATATATACTTGGATAAATAATATATTATAATTTTTAAAATGTATTGTGTAGTTCATATCATATAGCAATAACTAGATAATTAATAAAAATACATCACAAAAGATTGTATTTAACAATGATTACTAGTTTTTGACACAAAAAGCTTGTGTTTAGCAGCAACATAAACTGATATTAGTGGTTGTTATCACTAAAAACATGTATATAGCAGCAACATTACCTGACAGTATCAAGTTCTTTTATTGGTGGATTTGCACTAAATACACGTATTTACAGGAATGTTAATGGATGTTGTTTCGAATAAAAAGCAGCCCCTAAAAGTCATTGCTAAAAATGCAATTCAACTATGAAGTAATTTCATCAATAAGATCATCTATAACATCAACAATAACTTGTCGCTTTTGAACCGTGTTTAACAAAAACGAATGTTGCTGTAAAAGATAAATGGAGAGTGTCATTCTAACAGCGGCAAACCTTTTATAAGTGAAAATTGTCGTAGGTATAACCTTTAACAACGGGGCATACCGGCACAAAACTTTTGTTGACGCTAAAAGTTAACAACGGTATGTATGCCTTTATCAACGTTTTTTTTACCGATGTTGATTCTCGAGTTTCTTGTAGTGCAGATTAGTACATATAAGGTTATCGTTGTAGTGACACACAATTCGTTTCGCAATTAACCTTATGTAATTCTATTAGCTAGCTACCATAAACCAATTAAGTATTAAACATGTAGGTAGACTATCACAGTAGAGCCAGCATTATAATTAAGGCTTGTTTAAAACTCAATCCATCATAATTTCAATGAATTAGTTCATATATGCTCTTACTTGAATGCAACATGCATTTTACTCAACATTGTTTTAACCATCATATGATATGAATAAATCAGCGGAATTTTTTTTTTCCAATAACGGTCAATGTATTTGGAAGTTAGGTATTCACATCCACGAGTCCCGTAATAGGGTCCTTCAGATGCCTCCTCCTCTACCATCTACTGTTTCGAACTTCCTTAAGCACGTTCACATCTGATCTTAGCTTACATCAGATAAAGTGTTCAAACAGTGGAACTAAATTAACTAACCACTCTTAAAAAATCGTCTCCAACATTTCTCATGTTCTAAGTATAGAATTGTGTAAGATCGATAGTAATAGAAGTTGCAACCCAAACAATTCGGCAGCTCGGCCGAAGAAAAAAAACAAAAAGAAACGCTTACCTCTTCAATTTTGGTTGTCCCGCGATTATGCAGACTTACGAACTCTTGAACCACACAGGATAACCAGTTGAAAATGCTGCAGCAAATGTTTAGTAAATCCTTGTTGTAGTATAGATTTGTATCAAAATTGCGTTCTCTTCACGGTTTACTACATTATCGGGGAGGGTAGAATTAGTACGGAATGAACTTGTTCAACTAATTGAATTTCTGGTAAAACCAATTTTGTAATGAACAATTTAACATGTTTGTATTTGATTTAGTAACGACAAATGTAGTATCACCTATAATATAACGTCGATAGAATTAATACATCAATTGCATCAACATATGTTGTTACTAAAAACAAGTTTTAGCTTGAACACATTATGTTGTTACTGATTATAAGTATTAACTTCGGATAACTACCTGACACAAGTGTTTTCTGTGTTTAGACAAATTGTTGCGCAAACGTAATGACAATAACAAGGTTTCAGCTATGGTAATTTTGACGAAACTAAAAATGGTCTACTACTACGTAAATGTTTTTTATATTTGTAGAATATGGTTAACCACAACTTCGTTGTGACAACAAATCATCTTCGTGGCTATTGAACATGATTCTTGTAGTGGTTCAATTAATAAATTTGAACCTAGAGCATTTGTAGTTGCAGTGCATGAAAAATGGATATTAATTCTATATGCAGATCAGTCATTACTTGTTACAAACAACAACGTCATATATTTGACAAAATTAAAGGCAATTTAAGTTATATTTAAAAAATATATATATATATATATTTAAAGAAAACGGTAAACAATTTAGAGTACATTTTATGCAAAAGAATATAATATATGTTTTTAATAAAACTAGTTGTAGAGAAAGAAAAAAAGTCAAAAGTTTTGTTTTTTTCTTTTAAAGAAATAATATAATTTTTGTTTTATCAATTATTTTACTTTTTTTTTTTACTTTTACATAAATTTATATGGTCTTTTACAACCAATTAAATTAATCGAATTTAAGGATAAAACAGAAATAATCATAGTTTTTATCTTTAAACGGTAAGAAATAATTTTCAAATATAATTATCCCATGTCAAAATGTATGTCTTGTGCTCTGCGCCATGGTAAACTAAGTGGGAAAAAAGGAACATCAAAATTGGTTTTGAATTGTGGGATTCCAATAATGTTTGGTTTCACATATTGTCTTAACCATGAGTAAGTTTTTACCTAAGTACGAACAGGCAATGTTGTACGACCAACCACCTGTAGAATAGAAATGTAACGCACTTTAGGATCACTATGTATACAAGATCGACCAAAACTCACACAAATAGAGTTGTAGAACAATTACATTTTACTGATTATTCAAGTCTAGACATCAAATGCAATTAAGCACCTCACAATCTCTATCAATTTTGTTTAGAAAGGATGGACAAAAATAAAACACTAGGTCTTCGTGCCCTTTCAGAGACAAAATCTCCCTAGTTGTAGCTAAGTTAAGCCCTAAATCACTCTAACAAATCTCAATTTTAGAGGATATTTTTATCCAAATCTAAAAACTACATCTATCTCTAAGTTACATCAACCAAAATTTTAGAGCCTTCTAACATATATATTCAAAATATGATTTCATCACCAACGTATGCAGATTAATTATTTCTATGGCATGATCACTACTTATTCTGAAGGGACCAGAAGACAATTTTTTGGATTAGTGTTTGCTTCGATAGCTCTGTAACTCAGTCACATTGGTATAAATCCTCCATGTTTCCATTCAGCCAAGGTTTTGGCCAAAACCAAGGTTGCACTTGCTAAATAACATTGTAGAGCATTTTTGCACTCATTGCATGTTCGTCGGTCGCTCTCTACGTGCTCATTACGATCTGGATTTTCGTCAAGTGACTGTCGCAAGACTTTGCTTACATGCTCGTTTGAAGGCTTGTCTTCCTTGCAAGGTGGGCTCTCAGCCTAGTTCAAGCCTAAAGGATTGGGCTCAACTCATACTACAAACCTACCGTGTACATGGGTTTGAGCCCTCTAATAAGGGGACTCACTCAACAAAATAAAGTGGCTTTAAATTTCCCAATTGGGAAATCACGACCATGATTGAAGTTAAAATACACATTATAGACCCTTCATACAACAATTATTTCTAGTTTCAGTTGGCAATTAATTGGAACTATTTTGGTGAAACTCGATCAGGTTTCTTATTTTTTATGATATTTTCTAAGAAATGTATATATTTACATACTAAATTAAAGTGTCTGGCCAACGGGTTGATATGCCAACCTTCCAGTTTGGGTATGACGAAGTGACCCGTGGGAGACTGCACGTCGCGTTCGGGTAACCTTATGTGGATCCACTGGTCGGGTTAGTCCTATCTAAACTCATTGGGTCAATCCAGATTAACACCTCTACCAATGGAACACTCTACAAACTCTATATTGATTGTGTATCAGTCTAAATGAAACTTTGGACATCCATAAATACTTGGAACTTTCATGAGGAAAAATGATGAGTTAAGGACTAATACCGAAAAAATGGCATAAACTTTTAACAATGTCATTCTTAGAATTGAAAAAATAAATCAATGTGAAAAATGCATTTACGTGAAACTTACAAATTAAGGTTACACTATTTTCTGTCTTTACGTTGATGACATGATTATCGTTGGAAGTAACGATGAGCTGATTAAATCTATTGAAAATATATTGAATTCGATATTTGACATGAAAAACATGGGATTTTCTGATGTAATCCCTAAAATAAAGGTTAATATAATATTAAGGGAAATTGTTTTAAGTCAATCTCATTATATCAACAACGATGACAAAAAAAAAATATATATACTTTCCAATGGATCCGAATAAAAATTTCTCAAGAAATACATGTGAAAGCGTCTCTCAAGTAGAGTATTCAATGATCATTGGAAGTGTTATGTACTTGATGAGATGGAATAGGCCTGAAATACCTCATGTTATTAGTGTATTGAGTAGATATGCGAGTAATCCAAGTATCAATCATTAAAACAGAATCATAAAATTACGTAGGTACTTGAGATATACTCGTAGTGATGGGTTGCATCCTAAAAGATACCCAACTATTATAGAAGGCTTTAGTGATACTCCTTTGATATTTGGACCAGGAGACTCAAACTCCGTAAGTCGATGCATGTTAATCCTACGAGGTGCAACCGTGTCATGAAAATAGTCAAAGCAAATGGTTAGAGCAAGATACACCAGGAAAACTAAGTTTATATCACTAGATAGATGTATGAAAGAAGCTTAATGACTATGCCATTTTCTATAGGATATTCTAAGGTGGACAAGATTGATGGCAGCAATTTGCATTCATTGAGATAGTTAATGCAGAATTGAGCCATATGAATAATGGTAAGTTTAGACATATCTATCGAAGGCATGACTCCATTAATTCATTACTCTTCATTAGAATTATCATGATCAATTGTGTGGGGTAGAAAGATAATATTTGTGGTTTTGTTAGCCAAATGGTTAGCATCAAACATGTTGGTCACTCATATAGAGGAATGAGAGTTAACTATGCGCAACAAATGCCTTGAGAAGGAAATCCAAACTATTTGACTTGAGATCCCAAGATCTAGGTTCAAAAGGGACAACATATTCATAAGGGTGAGTTAGATCACTATGTGGAATTTTAGCCCTGAGTCCATTCCTATGATAAGAAGCACTAATGATAGTGGATAAGGTTAAGCAAATGCTTTTAATTATTAGAAAATTAAGACACCTGAGTAGAGTAACGGGGTAACTCTTGAGGTAATGAACCACCTATGCAAGTAAAAAGAGGGTCTGCTTTGAAAGAAATTACTAAGGGCACAATTATTAGAAACACTTCCAAAATCAGGCAATGCCCATGGATAGAACCTACATGAATGCGAGAACTGAACAAAAATAGAAAGATGCATGTGTGAGTTATATCATTATTTGTACCAACGACACACATTTCAGGAACATCATTTCTACCTTTTTTAGTCAAACAATCGAAACTTCTTAGTCAAGACTAAAGAGTGTGATCAAAGTAATCACAGAGGTTTATTAGTCCACTCAACATCTAAAATTTCACTTAGTTGGTTTGGGCGTTCTAGAACCACCAAATTATCAAAACACACTGTCAATTTGGCCTACTTGGCAATTCAATTAGCGTTCTCATTTGCTGAACGCGGGATCGCCTTCCACTTGACACCTAGATCTGCTGTGCCATGACTTTAATGTTCTTGCATATGAATTCCAGTATCTAATACCTCGACTTCCCTTGAATTTGTTCCACAACCTTCAAGGAGTCTGTTTCTACTTCCATCTTCTGTCATCCTCTTTCAACTACCAGCTTGACACCGTCCAAGACCGCTAGAGCTTCTAGGCAGTCCACATTATCACTCCATGTTATACGGTTCAGTCCTTCTACAAGTTGGCCATCTTCGTCCCTTGCCATCTCGTTGATTCCCCTCATCCCCGTTTGGACGACACATCATAGGTTTTTCAGATTGCATCCTCATCCGGTTTTTTCGACCTTGTCATCGGTCGTTCTCGTGTGTCCAGACTCCTTTGGGGTTCGGCCCTTGACAGAGACAATTGTGCTCCTTTCATGGCAAGAACAGTCTCCATCAGATATGGTCTCTTCAGTTCAAAATTTGTTTCACACTAGATTTTGCATATATGCCAACAATTCCACATGCATAGAATTTGTCATTCTTCTCTTGCTCTACCTGTGGCCCTCCTCCAGTCATTCTTTCTTTGATCCACACATTGAGAGGCTCATGTTGTCGCTTAGTTTGCTGTATTACGAAGACACACTAAACCCTACTGCTTCTGTCCATCCACATCCACTGATCATATGTTCTCTTAATTCGTCTGCCTCACAGATTGGACACCCTTCCTCCACAAACAATCCCCCTTCTCCTGAGGTTCCTTTTGATTGCAGTACCATTTGAAAGTAAATGCCAGACGAAATTTTTAACCTTTGGTAGAGTGTTTACCTTCCATATCATCCCTTAGACTGCATCATCTAACCCCATCCCTTGCGTCATGGTTCCATCCATCTCCTTTAACCGATGATAAGTCGAGTTCACCGTGACTTGGCCATCTTTAGTATATGGTCATATAATTCTATTTGGGCACAATTCATATCTTAGTGGCATATTGAGTATGAAATGTGCATCTGTGTCATTGAAGCTGCCTTAGATTACATCTTCATCCCATTCTCGGTTTAGCCCTATCAACTCTTCGACACTCGTATAAGGCGATTGTCGTCCTTCATTCACCCCCTCCTTGAATTAGATATACCAGACGTGAGTCAAGCTTGCCCATCCCCATGATGCCCTACCACCTTTCTTGGTTGAACGGAACTCAGTATTAGGGATGTACAACCCTTTGATGGTTCGGACCTATAGTACTCCTATTGCATTGAGTATTCTTGTGAAAATCTTCATGAACAATGCCTCATTGAAGGTCTCCAGTTCACGGAACCCTAAGCCCCCAATCGATTTTGATCATGGTAGTACCACTCATCGTTTTTAGTGGATTTTCTTTCCTTCATTTGACACACTCCGCCAGAAGACCATTATCATCGCATTAATATACGAGTACAGCGTATTGGGAAGTTTATAGACATGTATCACATATGAGGGTATAGTCGTGATTACTGCCTTTGTGAGAACTTCATTCCCTGCCTGGTTTAAGATTTTTGTCTTCCATCCCTAGATCTTGTCACGAATTCTATTTTTAATATAGCCTAACACTTCATTCTTTGAATGACCCCATAATGATGGGAGTCCTACATATCTCCATAGATTCGATACACCCTGTATTTGCAGTTCCTCCTCGATAGTTTTGCAACTGTCTTCATCTACTTCCTTATTGAAAACTAACTTCGATTTTGCATTGTTTATGCGTTGTACAGAGGCCTCGCAGTACTTGTGGTGATGTTCTCCCTCAATTCTCGTTCATTCTCCACTGTCCCATTCAAAAAGAAAAGTGGATCATCTGCAAAAACTACGTGGTGTAGTTATGCACATCCCCTTTTCGGTATAAGACCACACAACTTCGCCACTCAAATGGCATGTTCAATTTGTCTTGATAGCACGTCCGCCAGGACGATGAATGAGGATGGTGAAGGGATGTCGCTGTAGTTCTCTTGTATGTCAAATGGTGCATGTTCTCCGTCCATTGATCATGACTCGGTATGAAGTTTGCTTGATACATTGCACCATCCATTCAATCCACTTTGCACAAAAAAACCTCTTCTCAAGACCCCTCAATACGAAACCCCAATCCACCCGATCCGCATTTTGCATATCCAGCATTAGTGCAAACTCAATTATGTCACTTGCCCTTCGGGTTTTCAAGTGATGGAGCACCTCGTGAGCTATCAATATGTTGTCCTCTATTGCACGACATGCCACAAATGCACTTTGACCAGGGGTGACAAGGTCCGATAAATAGGATTTCAACCTATGCACGAACACGTTGGCTATAATTTTATATATGAAATTGCATAAAATGATGGGTCTAAAATCACTCTCTGGCAGGGCTTGGTATTTTAAGGATACGGATTATATATGTTTCATTTATAGTGGAGGGAAAGACACCTCACCTAATAAAGGATTTGACTGTCGTGATTCCATCTGGACTGATGGTGTGCCAACTCCTTTGGTAGAATAGACCCGGAAAACCTTCTGGACCTAGAGCTTTTGCCATTCCTAACTGAAAACCCGCACCCCTGATTTCTCCATCAGTCACCTCCCTCTCGAAATTAGTGTTCATATCCTGAATGATTTGTCTCAAAATATCATTTAGGTTCTCCCCCTTAGCCCTAAAGACTGATCTAAAATGCTCGCAAATATGATCTTCTACTCCCCTCGCTGAATGAATCCATTCTCCCCGGTCATTTTGAACTTTCGTTATTCGATTCCTTCTTCTTCTGACATTGGTCGTGAGGTGGAAAAGGTTGAATTTTGGTCGCCTATAGTGAGACATTTAATTCTTGATCATTGCATCTAGTACACCACCTCACGATGGTGGTGTTCCGTTATTCGAGTTTTAAGCGTTGTCTCCTCCGTTTGGCAAAGCAGGTTTAATTGGATTCCCATTTCTCATCAGAGTCGATCTTTTTTCTTCTTTAACGCGACTTGATTGCTTTTGAACATCTCCTTTATCCACCGATCTAGCCTCCTGCGACAACTTCCCAACTTCACACGTATGTCCACCTGTGTTTCCCTTCCATTCCATTCAATCCAATCATCCCTAAAAACATCTTTACACTCGGTGTTTTAAAGTTACAATTCTTCGAATAGGAAGTGATGTCCCCTTCTTGAGCTCGGTGTAGGATTAGTGGCGTGTGATATGATCCAAATGCAATGTCATTTGTACATCAGATGTCAGGATGTCGAGCATCCAAATCTTCATTGATAAGGATTTGGATTATGCGCTCATATACCATCTCCTCCCCTTATCGGTTGATATGTATGCTCTCTATCATCTCATTAAACTCGTCCATTTGTCTTTGAGATTTACGTTGGCCCCCTTCCTTTCCGCAGTGGTGTCTTATTGCATTAAAGTCACCCATACATGCCCATGCCACCATGCGTCCCCTACCAATGTCATACAATTAATTCCAATTTTCCTTTTTCCTCTTTAGATCCGCATTCGCATACACCAATTTTATTATGCTAGGGTTTGGTTGATCCTCATCTTCACTTCACAATCAATTATGTTTTGGGTGGATGCCTTTACTTTCACACAAACATTATCCCTCCACCACAGTGCTATTCCTCTAGATATACCCCTCAGATTAACATAATGTGCATTCCGCATTCCTACTTGCTCTCGAATCCTTCTGTAGAATGTATCCCCATTTGTTGTTTCCATCAAGCATATGATCTCTGACTGATGCATCTTGTTGAGGTCTTTCATATGGTGAATTGCCAGGGATGACCCCAAACCCTGACAATTTCAACATATTATACTCATTTGTCCCGTGTGGCTATTTTGGGACAGCCACCACAACCTGGGGCAGCATTCTTCCGTTCTTCTATATTACACTTCTCTATTTCCATTTTTGTATTCCATCTTGTTCTCACAGTTTTCTGCTTTTAAACCCTCTTTTGAGGTTTACCTCTGCCTCTAATAGCCTGCACATTTTCACTTTTCAGATTCTGCTGGTTGACCGTACTCCAATCTCATTGTTTTCCCTGCACCTTGGTTGGGACTCTCCTTCTCAATTTGTCTTTTAAGGGACATTCTGGTTAGGATTGATCTAAGGCCAGTGAGTTCTAAGGTCGCTTCTAGCTAGGTCTATAGTTTGGTGATTCATTCAGTTCTCGATTGTAGGTATCTAGATTTTGAGTTTTCTTGTGAGGGGAATTATGTGGGTCATAATCAGGCACAATATTGAGGGTGGTCGATTAGTATTCACAATGAGATGGATTCTAGTATTGTTAGCAAGCAGGAAAAATGTGGTCAAGCAGGTCACAACAAACGATCTTATAAAGGTTTAAGGTAAGTATGAATGTCAATTATACAAATATTATGTTTTAGTTAATTATGTATAGTTATCCTTTCGACTTACCTGAGTAGTGAGAGCAATAAATATAAGTAAGTGTATAAAAAAATATTTGAACCCTAATGATCTAGCAGAATAATGTCTTATTTTAACAGTAAAATGATGTCTTATTTTAAAACGTCTTCAGTTCAAAACTTTGTTGGAGTTTTTTTAAGAGATTTCTTATCCATAAATTGCATTTAAGAAATTAGTGTAGAGAGAATATAAATGACCAAAGTAATTATGATATGTTTAGATTAATTTTCTTATCCAAGTAATGTCGGTTACGTGTTTTATAAATAGTATAGATATAAGTGTTGTTTATAAAATAGAAAATAAAAGAATTATACATTTATATACTGACAAATATGTATGCGCTAAGTCTTATCCAAGTGCAAGTGATGGGTCATATCTGCTACATAATTGGAATTTGCGCTGCATTATTGGAATATCTGCTGCAATCTAGCTAAGACATAACTTGGACAAAGACAGGTTATGGAGGTTCGGTTTAAGCCATCAATTGATCCAATAAATATTCTCTAGAACTCTCTAGACCCTCCCCTCTTTCTTACGGTGCAGAAATATACAAAAATAATTTCCTTTCGTTAAAACATCTAGGGTGTATTATATTACCAAAACTATACCGGCTCTCGAACCGGCGAGGGGACCAGTTTTCCGTTCGTCTAGTCCAACCCAGCTAGACCTAATTCAATGTGTGGTTCACTGTTTACCTTAAACTAAGGTAAGCTCCTCTGACACAGCACTCCCCAACATGGTAGAGCTACTAACCACCATATGAAGAAGAATGTCCAGTAATTATACCTCCTGTCTTCACTCAATTAATAAGTATTCATTTTTTTTTTGCTCCATAATTAATAAGCATTCATTCAATCGTAGTTCATGTAGAAAATAATCAGTCCACATTCATCCTGATGGTATCCAACTCTGCCACTGTCATAAGATCGGAGCTTCTTCCTTTCTCCCTCCTCCCCATTTCTACCTTTATCCAACTCTCCCCATCTATACAGTTAATATATTCAATGGTTACACATGTTTGACAAATACAATTATTTGGTTATTTATCTTTTTTTCATGTGATTAAATTGTTACTATGTTTCAGCATGACTATTTGATTACTCTCTCATGCAATCGTTAGTTATTTCCGTGCATTAATCATTTTAACATATATTTCAATTGTTAAATGACTGTTTTACCCTTATTCATATATTCATTTATTCCTCTTCTTCAATTATCAATACATTTATTTTTGTTATACTATTTTTCTTCAATTAACCGTTTCTTTCAAATATGATTCAAAGGCTAGAGCTTCGAGTGTGGCTTCTGTTCGGTATTGATTGTGACTGGCCAATACGGAATAAAGCCTCCAAGGCCCATTAATATTTTAGAGGGGTACAGCTCAAATTATTCACGACTGGGTCGACCCACACTAAGGGTAAGCTGGAACCCGTAAAGCGTTACAGTGTCAAACCCAAAACAAATGTGGTCACCAAAGTCCTTACAGGTCGCCGTAAACCAAGGTCATAGCCTCCCACTTCTCGCCATGGGAGCGCTCACAAAGAGAGTCAAACCTCTCAACTTTGGTCCCACAACCGACACTGAATATACAGCCACAATGTCACGCGTATGAGAGGCACATATTCTACAAAGATCACATAAGACAACTGCAAAATTACTTGATAACCGTAATATCTGCTATCCTTATCTGCAACGACACAATATTTACAGATAAATTCGGTTATTTAAATGGTTTGGTCTTCTATCCTCATCAATACTCATGCTTTACATACGTTACATTACGTTTTGAGTTCATACACATAGTATACTCATTTAAGCATCGAAGTGTAACCTAGAGGAACCCCCTGTTTTGCTCTCCCCTTCTTGCAGATTCATCGGAGCTCCGACGAAAACTTGCAGTAATCAGCGGATTGACATCCAGATCATTGTCAAATCACCATCCAATCATCACCCGGGAAATTCAGACCCAACATTTGGCGCCGTCTGTGGGAAACGAGTAAACAGTCATGCACTTTCGCTATTACCGCAATCGTCGGAAATAGACCAAGGAGCAATCCCAGGATAGTTCGGAATCTACCACCGCTTCGCCGCTCCATAAGAAAGAACCCACTCTCCAAATAATCCTCAATTTTATCCCTCCGAGATAGGCACAGGAACACATTGGCAACTCGATACCGCCTACGATTCCTCATCCCACCGAGATTCCAGTTCGGCCAACTATTCAAGTGGCTAAGGAAACAATTCAGGTCAGTGCGAAGATGTTATCCCTTTGGAAACTATCATATGACGGGCCCGCACATGAGCCCCTTCTCCCCATGAAGATCATTGTGCCGTAGGGCCACTAGAAGCAGAAACTCGAAATTCACATGCCACCGCTCCTTAAGAAGACCAAGAGATGACCTCTGAATATCAGCTCATGCCTCAGGCCTCACCGAAACGCCAACAGTGACCCACTCTGTCAATCTGTCGAGTGTTTCACCGACTAGAGAACAACAACCTCTATTCACTATTGGCCATGTGGAGGAGCTCATCAATAAAAGATAAAGGAACAACGTAGAGCCGTCATGACCCCCTTTCATGAACGATCCTCCCATCCATTCATCGTTGCCCTTATAACGGTCAAAATATCAAAGGATGTAGTGGCAAGACTCATTCCCAAATACAGTGGCATAGGAAATTATGTGATCCACGTCAACAGGCATGAAGCCTCTCTTTTGGGTAAGTCAAATGATGATAAGCACTTAGCCTTGCTATTTTCGACAACCCTCTCGGGTTAAGCGTCTTCTTGGTTCTTCGGTCTCCCTGCAAGATCAATAGGGACATGGTCGGAATTAAAGAACAAGTTCCTGGAGCGATATATGGGCAAGAGCCAATTGTTGAAGAGCGTGGTCGTCTTAGATGCTGTTAAACAGCACACACAAAAGACCCTGGCCGACTTTTATGGACGTTTTCATAAGAACGTCACAGAGATTGATCGCCGAGTCACGAATGGAGAGATCGTTCGAGCCTTTTACAGAAGGCTGGATGTGGCTATTAAAGCCTCGAGAAAACTGCCATGCTCAAGAAATAGAGACACTAGAAGAGTTGGCAGTAACGGGAAAGCTTTCATAGACCTGAAAAGGGAAAAATCTGAAGCTAATTT
Organism: Chamaenerion angustifolium; assembly: GCA_946814005.1. Taxonomy (NCBI): domain Eukaryota; kingdom Viridiplantae; phylum Streptophyta; class Magnoliopsida; order Myrtales; family Onagraceae; genus Chamaenerion; species Chamaenerion angustifolium. The sequence continues at coordinate 24,709,456 of OX328272.1, forward strand.
CCTGGGATCAACTTTGCCAAGTGCTATTCTAGAGTCCCGACGCGATGGAAAAAGGGAAAAGAAGAATAGGCGAGGCCGTGAGAAGCATTGAGAGGTTCCCAAGTATTTTACGCCTTTAAACAAGCAGATATCGACGATACTAGTCAAGATGGAAATAAGATCCTTAGCAATACCGTCAATGCCCCGAAAGAGTGCTCAACCCATGGGTAAATAAACAGAGAGACACTATCGCTATCACAAAGCAAAAGACCACAAGACCAATGCTTGCCGCATTCTGAAGCGCGACATCAAGAAGGCATGCTGAAGGAGTTCGTGGTAGGAAGAGAGTGCAGTCGAATTTTAGCAATCTCACACCAAACTAGATGAATTTGAGAGAGAAAGATAGAAAGAACAGAATGAACAGATGAAGAACTAACAGACTTAACAGAATTACTTGCATAGAAAGCTATTACTCAAAGTTAAATTTACACATGCTAGATGATCCTATTTATATAGGATTTACAGAATATGAAGATTCTAACTAATTCTAGAAACTTCTACCAACTTTCACACAAATCTACATAGTTCCTTGAACCACACGGCACAATACCTTGGAGACTAAGCTATCGACAACACAATCATATTCATACATCCTAACATTCCCTTAAGAAGTTTGATTTTGAATTTTGATTTTCAGGTTTACTTTCCATGCATCATTCATCTTCAATCTGTCAATCACCCATTCTTGATCAATCTTGAATTTCTGTCTTTTGAATATGCATCTGCATTTAGAATAAAACTTCATACAATATGAGAACATTGAAGATAAACTGATACATTGTGCAACAGCATCTTACAGAATCATTTCATCTCTATGATAATATGTTTATTAACAACCAAGCCTTCAACAGATCAACCTTTCCAATACATGATCATTTGTCTTTTCAGACGATTCCAAACTACATATAATGCTCACAATTCATATCCCAGATCAATCAGATCATACTAGAGACATAATAACAGACTTTCCTTCATCTTTTACACAATATTTTCTGTCAATTTTCTTTGACTTGCTTGAATGACATTCATTGTATTTCTTTTCTTTTTCTGACAGAGAGGTTTTCATGTGCCTCTATCTTACCAATGAAACTGGGAGGTTTTCACTTTCCTCCATCTTTTTATCCTCAAACACCTACTTACAGTTGCTTGAATGTTTTCTTTTAGCAGAGTTATTTTTGGATTCAAGCTTCACCTTATGTCAGAATATGAAGTCTGTTAATGCTCATGACATCTGAGATCTCAAGATATAATTGTCAGAAAATATGCAATGAAATCACCAAGCAGATAAACACCAATATTGCAAGGAAGAGTGAGAAAGGCTTCATCTAAAATAAACGAATCATCATAGAGCTGAAGCAACCTCAAGAAGATAACTGAAAACACAGCAGAATCAGAAATATGCAACGATCAACACAAGTATGAGTTCTATATGAAAATGAAGAACAACCAAAAGACAGAATGTCAAAACAAACCAGACAATGGACAAACAAATTTAAGAACAAATCAGCATATCAAGAGAACCATATTATCAAAACACAAAAAAAAAACTTACCTTACACCTACCTACTATTGTTCTAAGTCATACTCATCCATCACAGAACTGGACTGATCACACCGAACACTTAGTGAAATGAACTGATCACTTGCAGAACTGGGCATCAACTCTTTGAATGACATCAGTCCAAGATTCTGTCTAAATGAAAAAAATTGCTTTTCTGTAATCGGTTTCGTCAATATATTTGCAACCTGTTCTGTAGCAGGGACATAGTTAACCAAAACCAGCCCATTTTGAACTTTCTCCCGGACAAAACACAAGCCTATCTCAACGTGCTTCATGTTAGAGTGATAAATTGGATTTTCGGATAAGGCTACAACACCTGTATTATCACTCCAAACAATAGGAACAGCTGTTAGTTTGACATCAAGTTCAGATAATAAAGACACTACCCATATAATTTCACAGACAGCATTGGAAATGGCTCTGTATTCTGCTTCAGCAGACGAACGACAGATAACTGGCTACTTTTTAGAACTCCAAACTACTGGATTCCCATTTAGAAGTAAATAATGTCCAGACACAGATTTTCTATCAACCAAGTCACTGCCCCAATCAGCATCAACATAAGAAATTAAAACAAACTCAGTAGATGCAACAGGACTAGCACGAAACAATAATCCATGATCAAGAGTGCCTTTAAGATACCGAAGAACATGAATAACAACTTTTTAATGATATATGAGAGGATGTTGGGTCAATTTATTTACAGAAAAATGTATATCAGGTCTTGTAACACAGACATGTTGCAGACCACCCAAAACACGTCTATATAAATGTTCATCAGCAGGAGGAGACTCGCCGTGATCTTCAGCTACCTTAGTCAAAAAATTACCAGACATAGGCGTAGGCAAAGCTGAGGCATTGTTCACTCCTGCTTTCGCAATAAGCTCCAAAATATACTTTCGTTGTCCTAATAACAGACAGTCATCCAAGACCTGCACATCCATCCCAGAAAGTAGTTAAGAGATCCTAGATCTTTCGATTTAAATTCACTATTAATCCAACACGTTCAATTGCAACCTTATCACTTCCAGTTATTACAATGTCATCAACGTAAACAAGTAGAAAAACAGAGCTTGCATTAGATTTGTGAACAAACAAACAATTATTAGCTAAAGAAACAGAAAAACCAAGATTGTTTAAAAGAAAACATTTCAGTCTGTCAAACCAAGCTCTCAGAGCTTTTTTGAGACCATGCAAAGCTTTATTAAGCTTGCATACCATCCCATTACCGTCCTGATCACACTTTTCAAACCCAAGCGGCTGAATCTTGTACACATCCTCGGTAAGTTCTTCATGTAAAAACACATTATTCACATCAACCTGTAGCAATTGCCACTTGTGTGTCAGAGACAAGGTAAGTATAATCCTAACAGTTGATGCTTTAACCACCGGACTAAAGGTATCCTGAAAATCAAATCCAGGTTTTTGTGAAAACCTCTTAGCCATAAGTCGAGCCTTATGTCTAGAAATAGATACGTCTGAGTTTCTTTTAACTTTAAAAAGTCATTTACATCCAATTGGTATTCGACCACCAGGTAAAGAAACCAGTTTCCATGTATCATTAGCTATCAAGGCATTTAGTTCATCATGCACAGCAGACGACCATACACTAGACTGCATAGCAGTATGAATGTCACGTGGTTCATGCTTATCAGCTTCAATGGAATCAACCAACGAGGTAGTAAGAGCAGACAATGTCTTTGTTTTGCACCTAGTTTGCATTGAATGCCTATTAACATGAGAAGAATGATCAGAATTAGGTACATGTAAACCAGAGACACTTTCAGACCTATGCATACTCTCAGAAGCTGATCGAGATAACTCATTAACATCAGAAGTGATCTGAACTAAGTTAGAATCATTAAGGACATACCTCACAGAAGGTTGAATCTCGGCATTTAAAGGTATACCAGTACAGGTTGTATCGCCATTTTCTTGTCTACCTGCAACATTATCATCAGATGATTGTTCCACCGGTTCCTGAGCAGGTACCACCACATTTAATGGATCAGACTCAGATTGTCGAGCACACCCCGAGAGATTAGGGATACTATCAGCTGAGCGATTAACCTGAACAGGTATAGGTATAGAATCATTATGCACAACATCATCATCCAAAGCATTACATAAAGCAGAATTGAAAGGTAAGAAAAATGGAAGAGACATTGTTGTGTTTTTAACAGCACCAGATTGCATGAAAGATCCAGCTTTATCTGCAAAAGGAAAAACATTTTCATTGAATTTAACATGTCTAGAGATATATACACGACCACCATCATCTATGCATTTATATCCATGCTGATTTGAACAATAACCAATGAAGACACAAGGAGTTGATATGTAATCCATTTTATGTTTATTGAAAGGACGAATTAATGGAAAACATAAGCACCCAAACACTCTCAGAAATTCATAGTCAGGAACTCTGAAAAACAGCTTCTCATGCGGAGAAATGTTTTGGAAAACTTTGGTAGGAAGTCTGTTAATGAGAAACACAGACGTGAAAAAAGCATCGGTCCAGTATTGAAAAGGAAGAGCTGCTTGTTTCATTAAGGTAAGACCCATCTCAACTATATGTCTGTGTTTTCTATCTACAATACTGTTCTGTTCAGACGTATATGGGCAAGTAAACCTGAGACTGATGTCGAACTGACTGAGATATGCTGCTAAATCTTTGACATCTCCACCACCATCTGTTTGAACAGATTTGATCTTATGTCCGAGCTAATTCTCCACTGCTTTGTGAAATTGAGGAAAGACAATGGAAACATCACTCTTTCTCTTAAGAAAATAAATCCAAGTATATTTAGAACAGACATCAATTATACTCTGATAATAGAGATTTCCATTTGAAGAAATAGGAGCTGGACCCCATAGGTCCATTTCAAGCAGATCCAGAGGTGTATTGTATTCAGTCACCGAATCAGAAAATGGCAATTTACAGCTTTTGCCAACAGCACAAGCCATGCAATGAGAAATTTGAGCACTTATATTCCAGTTAGAATGCTTGATTACTAACGCGAATACTTGTTGAGAAGGATGCCCAAGCCTTTGATGTAAAATCACAGGAGATATTTTCATTCGATTCATGTTACACATCATACTGGAGTTTATTTTCTCAGTCAAATTACAATGTAAAGAAGGAAGACAAGCTGATTTATTAACTACAGATTTCCTATTATCATTGGCAAACGAACTGAAATCAAGTCTATATAGCCCTTGATGTTTCTGTCCACGAAGAAGAACATGGTGAGTATCAGAATCCCGAACCAGACAATGAGTTTCATGGAACTCAAAATATACCCGATTATCCTTAGTAAACTGCGAAACAGAAACCAAATTTTTAGTAATCTGAGGAATGTATAAGAGATTGTTCAATAAGAGAGGCTTAGATGCAGTATTTATGACAGAGGTACCAATACTGCATATATCTAAGTAACTACCATTCGCAACTTGAACTTTACCCGAGCATGCATATGAGTGTGATGTATTGACTAGGGGAGCTCCATTGGACAGGTGATTGGTGGCACCCGAATCTGGATACCATGCTTTGTCCATATGTGTTCCAGCAGATGAGGGGAAAGTCAGATGTACTTAACTTGGATTATCAAGAGCAACAGATGCAGCAGAAATACTTGGAGCAGCAAAATATCCACCAGTTTGAAATTGTTGGATTGGAGGAGCATATGCAGATGCACTACCAGAATTCAGCTGAAACATTGATGGAATGAATGTCATAGGAAAATACATTGTATTTGAGTTGTCCATATATGGATTGAACATAGGAGGAGGAAACACTTGTTGTGGATAAGCAGCAGAAACATGTTGCGGATAAGCAGCAGGATAAGCAGCAGAAACAGACTTATTCATAGCATGAGGATTAGTGATATATCCAGAACCAGCAGAAGCATTGTTGCTATGATTCTTTACTACTCCGGCCGAAGCATATGAAGATTCATCTTCATCATGCCATTGAGAAGACACCAGATTTGCACTCATGTGTTTCATTAGCAGTGGATGTAACTCCTTGGAAATGCACATTAAAACGATTATAGCACCGATTAACCAGATGACCAAACTTACCGCAGAGTTGGCATTGTGGTTTATTGTTTGAGTAGCCACGGCCTCTGCCTCTACCTCTTCCATATGAGGTATTGTTTGGTTGGTAATCAGGTGTTCGTTGTGCAAAGCTGGACTGATTTTGTGCCTGTCCAGAATTAATTGCATTAACATGTCCTGAATCCACCTGAATTGGCTTGTCTTCAACATTCTTGACAACTACATTTGCCGCAGACAATGATGTATCAAAGATAGCATCTCTTTGCATTGCTTCTGCATCAAGAAGAACAAAATAAATCGAGGCAAGATCATATGGATTTCGACTAGCATGGATTACTGCAACAACACTGTCATATTGTCCCTTTACACCATTCAATATAATGGATATCTGTTGCATCTCCTCAAACGGATGCCCACTGCTCAATAGACTATCACGTGTAAGTTGTATTTCAGTCAAGTAGTCTCTCATAGACTGGTTTAAGAGTTTACGAACCTTGAGTCTGTCATAATCCTCGTTACTTAAAACACTACGAAATAAGAGTGAGGGTCTTTCTACCCAATCACTTAGACACACTCCTAATCTTGCTTGTTTTGCGATCCAATTGACGCTTTCTTTTGCTGTACATTGGACTTTTGTCCATGTGATCCCGTTCACTTCCCTTGCTAATGCTTTGATGTTGTCACACACGATTTCGATTCGCCAATGGTGTAACTTGTCATTCAATTGGTTGATCACTCTCTCTGAATCCGATTTGACCACCACATTGTTCCATCCTTTCTCTATTACCAATCTCAAACCGAGCAACATAGCTTGAGCTTCCATAGTCATGGCATCCGATCCCGGCAAGGTTCTGTTTGCTCCTACAAATACGTGGCCTCGGTCATCTCTTGCTATTACTCCAATCCCTTCCATTCTCATCTGGGGACACCAAGCCGCTCACAACTGATCTTAATTTCACCTTGCAATGGCGCCACCCACCCTTCGGCTACATTCTGGTTCGGTGGTTCCTGGTTAGTTGTTGGTTCGGCCATTTGTTCATCTCGGGTGTGCCTTGCTTCCTCGATCGTGTTCCTTTGGTTCAACATTTTTCCTTCAAAGGCCGCTCGATATCTTGCTTTACATATGATCCAACATGTCATCATACAAAGTCTCCACCTCGTTTCTTGGGTATGCCTTGTCATCCCCGTTTCCTCTTGACGTGTTCTTACCCATTCATTGAAACATTGTGCACTTTGTTGGTTCGGGCCGAGCCCTAACAGGTTGGCCCATACCTCCTCCGTCCACCTGCATTTATATACCATATGCTCTCTATCCTCATCAACACCACATATTGGGCAACTTACCGATACATTCATACACCTTCTTTGGAGGTTCATCGTAAGTGGTAAGGAGTTCGATTGGAGCCTCCACATGAAATGATTGACTTTTGGTATTATGTCACTCTTCCATATTGCTCGCCACCCTTCCTCGTTTCCATCTCCTTGGTATGCCGTGATGGTTCAGGTGTATTCGGCCAGATCTTTCATTCGGTTGTAGACCGACCGAACCGTCACGGTTCCTTCTTTTGTGTACGGCCATATCATTCGGTCTTCCCCTCCTATTTGTGGTATTTGGACTTGTAGTACCTGTAAAGCCATTGTCGGTTCAATTATGGCATATATCAACTCGGCATTCGAGGTTCTGTCCTCCTTGATCAACTCGGCCACCATGACTTCACAGTTTATCTGGCATTCCGGTCGGATGTCTATCTTGTAGCCATCGATTGTATCAACCCACGGGTCTCCGAATGCTCTAATGTTCTTCCCGTCACCTATTCTCTATAGTCCTTCACTCACTAGCTTATCTCGTCCGCTCAAGAGGCTTGTCCAACCCCATTAGGCTCGTCCTCCTTTCCTAGCCGTGATGTTGTCTCTTCCCGGATAGTAAATACCTCGGATTACCCGTACCCATATAAAGCATTCGGTTCAATTTACATCCTCCCAACTATCTTAACAAGCAAGGCCATGTTGAACGTTTCCAATTCTCTAAAACCCAAACCTCCCTTGAGTTTGTTCTTAATGAGTATGTCCCATTTCCTCCAATGGATCTTTCGACCCACATTTGATTGTCGCCACCGAAAATTCGCTATTATCGCATTTACTTCCGCGCACCATTCTTTTGGAAGTTTGAATAAACTCATCACATATGTCGGTATCGTCGTTATCACGAATTTGATGAGGACCTCCTTCCCCTCTTGATTGAGGGTCTTTACTCGCCATCTGCTTATCTAGTTTTTTATTCTCTCCTTTAGATATCCCAAGGCCGCCTTTTTTTATCTTCCCCATACGGCTGGTAGGCCATCCTCAATTTGTAGGACGTCCTTAATTTCCCAACATATTCACCGGTTTCTTGCCTATTGAATGTGAGGGTGGATTTTGCCTCGTTTATTCTTTGACCTGATGCCCTACAATACTTCATTATAATATCGTTTAGGTGCCTTGCATTCTCAATTGACCCTTGAATGAAGAATAGCGAGTCATCTACAAAGAACAAGTGATGAAATTCTGGGTAACCCCTTCCCAAAACTATCCCTTTCAACTTTCCCTCAAGTATGTCTCTCTCTACCATCCGTGATAGAACATCCGCCAAAAGAATGAACAAGTAGGGTGATAGAGGATCTCCCTGTTTGATTCCCCTGCTTGGTTGAAATGGTTGTAGTTAGGTTCCCATTCACTAACACCCAGTATGTTTGTGTTTGTACACACGCTCTCAATCACCCAACCCATTTAGTGTCAAATCCTCTCTTCTCCGGACTCTTTAGCACGAATTCCCATTCTACCTGATCATATGCTTCCTGCATATGCATCTTTAGAGCACATTCGACCCTGTTTGGTTTTCCTTTATTTTCCAGATAGTGGAAATCCTCATGTGTCACCATGATGTTGTCATGTATAAGGCGACCTGCTACAAAATCGTTCTTAAACGGTGGAAAACCTCATGTGCCACCATCCGTACATGAGTTAGGTATTGACCTTGTTTGCCAAAGGATATTCCATTGTTCCTATGTGACCTTCACCGAATTGGCCGCACAGTACCTCTTGATATCACCGCACTCATGCAAATTCATCATAACACGTTGAGCAATTAAGCAACGGATATGGAAGGAAGGAGGAGAGATGCACTAGCCTATTTTCATTTGGGCCGAGTACATTTTTGGTGTTTCCGTCACCTTTTACAAGAATGGCAATAAGAATTTATTTATACTAACCGGACACGTCTCTCATGGTTTTTGATAAATTAGAAATATAAAATATATTATGAAACATTATTAGAATATTCTACGTATTTATCTACTATATTTCCATGAAGCTGTTTTGAAATGCAATTCTTCATGTTTAGAAATCTTCATAATAGTGTGCCACATGTTGTGATTATGAACGTCATGTCTAAGTTAAAATTGAGTGCTTGCAGTTTACCCCTCTTTGGACATGCACATGTAGAACACGTTCAAGAAGGGTTTCTTCAATGATCAGAAAACATTGATTTTGTGTAGGAAACACATATTCTATTAACATGCGTGTAATGTAGTGGCTGGCATATTTGGGAATGCATTGAACACATGGACATAGATAAAGACTGCATATCTAGGAAAACGTTCCATCTTCTTAAGATTACATATGGTAATGGATAGTAAGCGTACCTAAGAAAGTGCGGAGTTACCGAAAACTAAATAAAAACAACTAAAGCCTAGCATATCTGAGACTAAACAAGTTTGGGGGAAACAAAATGCATGTTATGGCATGATGACTAGCATATCTAGGACAATCCCATTGTGAAATAATGATAGTGTAACCAGTAGTGAGCATAGTTGGGGCAGTGTGGTGGAATGATAAACCAACATGAGTGAGCTATAGACTAGTATACTTAAGACATCGCGATTTTGGAAGCATAGGTTACTTCTGTGATGTCCAACGACTAGCATATATATGATAGTGTTGCACTGTTGATGATGATAAGAGGTGATAACGGTTAATGAGTGTATTTGGGACAACGCAAAGCTAATTGAGACACGATTGGAGCAAGCAAAAAAAATAGCATACCTCGGATATCGTAATTTTATAAGCAAATCGAACACTTGGATGAGTATCTGGATTTTTTTCCCTAATTTTTCCCAAATCTAATTTTTTTCCCTAATTTTTACCTAACGAGATTTTCTTTTAGTATCTCCCATTGTTCTCTCATTTTGATGTGGTAATCTTTGCGAGATTTTTCCGATTGTACCTGTTGATTTCCCTATTTCTCATGTACCTCTTGTTTGGTAATCAATTGTAGGGTGGTTGTGACCCTTATGAATTTTCCACCTGCGGGAACACTCTCTTTATATATATCCAATTAAACCGTGTTTGTGGCTCGTTCTGATATTTTGTGCTCTCAAGAATCTTTTAAATCTTAAGAGAACTATCTTTTATTTATAGTTGATTGAAAGGTGACTATGAAACATACAAATTTCCTAATTAGCAAGAACACTCTATTTATAGTCAATTGAAGAGTGATTGTGTCCCTAACAATTTTTCATGACCTTGTGGAAACAGTCTATTATAGGTACTCAATTAAAGGGTGGGTGTGACCCATACAAATGTTTAACCTCATGGGATCGCTCTATATTTGTAACCAATATAAGGGTGGTTGTGGCTCATACAAAATTTCCATTTTTTGGAACCACTCTTTTCATGAAGTCAGTAGAATAGTGGTTGTGGCTGATACAAATATGCTGCCTATCTGCGTTCTGTTATGTATAGCCAATGGAAACTTGGTTGTAATCCATATAAAGTTTCCATTTCGTAGGAATATTATATTTTCATGTAGTCAATTAAAGGGTAGTTGCGACACATACACATTTTTTAACAAAAAATAATAAATAAATGAAGTTCATAAAAGACTCCCTCGATTGGACTATGTTTTTTAGTAACTCAATTTATATTGTAAAAACGCATAATCACTACTATCATGGGTGTGGGTCTTTAGTAAAATTTTAATTAGATTTTTTTTCTTACATTTTTTTTGTTCCTAAATTTTGGTTGGGACGCATATTCAAGTTTTTCTCTTAAATTACATGGTAGCTCAAGAAGAAGGAAGTTGCTCACCGCCACGAGATCGACCTCTGCCTGCTAGGTAACCACAATTTGCCCATCCCATTAAAAGTGAGGGACCACTAATAAGATATTCTGGGGATTCATTGCTGAAGAAAAGGATGGTGGCATCGAGAAGTTTACAATACTTAAAGCTATAAATTTGGGTCATCCAGCCGGGTTCAGGTTAGGTCAACCAGTTGAAGGGTCCATAGGGAATAACTTTAATCCAACTCGCAAAGTTTAACAGTATAATCTTGTCGAACCGAACCTGACCCATCATGTTGGTGGGTCCACCCGTATGACTATTCTCACTTTCAAATATAAATGTACTTTTATCCAATTCTTGAGACTTGAGATAAAACACAGATCCATATACTAACTTAACCATTGTAGCGAGACACCGTATGTTGAAGTCGTTGCCTGCCACCCATCGTCAGCCATCGCCATGTACGCCTCCTGAGGCAACCAACATCACCATCAGACACCACATTCGTTGGTTTCAGACGACACTACTTAGATAATAAAAAAACAAATTATCCATTTTAGGGCTAATTATTTATTTCAGATCAATTAAATATAATTAGCATTTAGAATGATCAATTTTTGCAATTTGATAATTTATTATCATTTGACCTAAATTATTATGTTTTATATGTTTAAATGTAAAACCCTAATATTTGAAATTTGGGGCTCAATTGAGTGTAATTGGATATAATTAGCATTTAGAATGCTTAATTGTTACATTTTGATGATTTATTATCTTTTTGCATAAGTTATTGTTTTATTTTTGTAAATGTGAAAAACCCTAATATTTAAAATTTAGGGTTAATTATTCAATTGAGTGTAACTAGATATAAATAGCATTTAGAATGCCTAATTGTTGCAATTTGATGAATTATCTCTTTTGCATAAGTTATTGTTTTATTTTTCTAAATGTGAAGACAAAAACTAATATTTGAGAATTGAAAAGTATTCAATTGATTGTAATTAGATATAATTAGCATTTACAATGCCTAGTTATTACAATTTGATAATTTATTATCTTTTTGTTTTCAAAAATTATTATGTTTTATTTGTTAGAATGTTAAACCTTACTATTAGTAATTTGGGGCTAATTATTCCCTCGAGTGCACTTAGATATAATTAGCTTTTAGAATGCCTTACTGTTGCAATTTGATGATTCATTGTTTTCGTTGAATTATAGTTTTTAAATTATAGTGATCATGTTTCACTCAAGTGATAGTACAACTTTATAGACATGGTGGTCTTACTTTTACAGTAAAGGTGCTAAAGATTTTGAAGAATATTCATATGACAGAAGACTCAAAGAGAGAACCCATTTGGAATAATCAACTGTGTGGATACTGTCGTCTGAAAATGATTATGATAAGGTTTAATTACTTAAATAGTTACACACATTTGCTCAATGTTCAGAATGGTTACATATGTTTCAAAATGTGACTAATTGATTTTTGTGGGTGACTAAATGGTTACTCATCTTTTCCCCGGTGTGATTAATTGATTATTCCGTTAATCTTCGTTACAACGTTAATATTTTTAATATATTTTTGAATTATTAAATGACTATTTTATCGTTCTACTGTTTATCTTCTTCCTCAAGAATTGCCCAGATCAAGCTACTGAAACAGTGATGGGCAAAAACAAGAAGAGATAAATCAAAGAAAGTTTTAGTTTCAACACTCGATTCGTAGAAAAAGAGATTCTCTACTCCAATCCAACTACCCAGAAAAAATTATAAATGTTCCACCACCTCCGCCATATTCAAAATTAACAGACTTCTCAAGAATTATGGAAACTGGTCGCAATAGGCACGACAATCACCAAAATGATTACCAAAAGCAAGATCATCCAGACATTCTACTGAACAACCTTGATATGTGACGGGAAGCTGACAACAATGTCCTCCAAGTCTGCAATAATATCCTCCAAGTCCTTCCCAACCACTCCAAGGCACAAAATAACTAAACTTGGAGGTTTTACTTTATGCAAACGACACACTCCTGCGGCTTCAAAACACAAGAAGTTGAGTGAACCCAACACTTTAAAGTTTAAACACTAAATTTTCTACTTCCAATATGGATCGAAATAGAGTTCAAGACGAATTCCAAAGAATAAAGGACGCATACCAAAACTGTTGTAACTTAATCATTTATTGCTGACCCACTCATCAGGAAATTTAAGAATCAATTCAAATATGAAAAAAAAAATTTACAATGAAAGAACCTTATTTGAAACTTTCGCTAATACTACGCAACCAAGTTGAGAAGAAACAAATATCTGAAAACAGAGAATACCAGCACAACCTCATTACTATTAGCAAAGCTAGGTCTAAGTTGGAGAAGCGTCAAAGGTCATGGCTCAAAAACATAGCATGAACTATACAAGCACTTTGTGCAACTAAAACTATTCTATCAATCAATAACAGTGTCACCAATGACAAAATCCAACGATTAATTAACCAGGAAATCCTTGGTGAGAAAAATTATTTCAATACTCAATGAACATGGACGAGAAAGAGAGCCTTCGATTGGCGACATCGATTCTCGTTGGCGACAGCGATTCTCGTTGGCGACAGCGATTCTCATTTTGTACATCAAAGTTACTTACTTGCAGAAAGAGAGCCTTCGATTGGCTTCATTCGCTCAGTCCATCTCCTCAAGCGAGATCTTGACGGATCGGGCGCGTCTAAGGATAGAGGTGATCTCGACGCTAATTCGAGCAAGGAAAATCTTGAGTGATTCTCTCTTGAGGAGACTCTTGCGTGGAGAATTCCTGATAAGGGTACACAAACCAAGAAGTAGAACTAGATTGGGAATCCTTGGAAAGCAACAGGTATATAGACAGGTTAGAGAAAGAAGAAAATAAGGGTATTTGAGTTATTTTATGTATTCAAATAGTGACTTAACGATGATTTTTGACGATGAACAATAGCAAAACCAATTAGTCACATTTTGAAACATATATAGCCATTATGAACATTGGGCAAACATGTGTAACTATTTAAGTAATTAACCCTAATGATAATGATAATATTGACAACAGTGAACCAATAGATCAAATAACTGTGATTGGTACTCTTACTAATGACCAACCTTTGAGTTATAGATAGTGTTTGCCTAAGTTTATTACAGGAGATTGGAAGTAGGGATTCAACTGTACTAATTGGAAGGTCACAACAGGCAGGTCATCCCTAAATGTAGATCATTTTCAAAGAGGTGCATGTTTTGAAGATAAGATTTCACTTCAAGGTTATGTAAAGTTGTGGCATATTAAAAAAATCGTTAATGCAACACGGAAACATCCACAACAATAAAGGGGGGGAGGTGTGGTAACGTAAGTGGTGGTATGTATTAATGGTCTCTACGAGGAGCCAAAAAAAAATTGAGAAAGTAGGAATTGTAAAAGATGGTCTTCCGTGGTCATGTACATATTTTTCTTTGATCAAAATGAACAAACGACTTAATTGTATTCAGTTCATTCCATTAATATATCCTTTCGTATTTAATAATAAGGACTTCAATGTTTGTGATATGCAACAAACTGTCAAAGATAAATATGCACAGAAACCCTCTAACCGCAAGGTGTGGCATGCTAAACAAAACGTTATTGATCCCTTGTTCAGAAAACATGAAATTGACTTTCAAGCACTACCACATCTAATTGAAGCATTATGTCGTTCAAATCTGGAACAGTGTATGCCTATGACTGGAATGGTACACCAACAAAAGTTGGTGTAGTCTTTAGAAAGTGGTTTTGGGCATTTGGGCCCTCAATTAAGGGTCCCACTTTGTCGATCATTGGTCATTATTTATGCAACACATATTTGTACAAAAAATACATGGATATGTTATTAATTGCAGTGGCATACGATGTTGATGATCAAAATATTTTTTGTTACTTTTTCGAACTCTGAGAGTGCAGCTACTTGGACTTGATATTTAGAGCACCTTTGCCATCACATGACATAATATCCACATCAAGGATGCATAATCTTTTATCGGCATGTTGGTATTAAAGTAGTTGTGGCTAGAGTTTTTCCATTACCCTAAGGTGTCCATAGATACTGTATTCACCATATGGCTAAAATCTTTAACACACATTTTAAGGATCAAAATCAAAAGAGTAAGTTCTTTGAAATGGGGTGGACAAACTCAAGGAGGAAGTTCGATAAGTACTCTTTGTATTCAACACAGTAATCAATGGTTAAATTTGTCAATAGTTGTTTGATTGCGGGAATTTCATTTTATAAATCCAAGCGCACGATGGTGGATACCGATGTAATGACAACTAACCATTCGGAGGTATTCAACAAAGTTTTGAAAAGGTCTCAGGCGTTACCTATGAAGCTTATCGTAGAACTTGCATTAAACCGGACGAAAAACTACCTTTCCGACCGATGGGCATGTTATGAGAGGGAAATGTAAATTCTCACAAAAATAAGAGAATTGTTAACACACACTAAAGAATATTCTTTTAGTTTTAATGGAATGACTTACTCAAACGGAGAAAAGTACAAAGTAAAGACACGTGGAGGTAAGAGGTATGTCGGTAACTTGATACAGAAAATGTGTAGACTACATTTCGAGTATGTGTACGTCCACTTATATTTCCTTCGAAGTATCATTTCTTAACCAAAACTTTTGTTGTTGATAGCATGGTGTCACATGATAATATAATATATAACTCATTGTGAGTAAAAACATGGTTAAAAATATATGTCGATGTTTGACAAAATTTAACTTTGCGGTTTGTTTGTATTCATCATAACATCAAGCAGTACTGAAAACAGTTTACATTACATAGGAAAATGTAAGTGAACATTTTTATGATTTATTTGATATATTAAAATAAATGTTTTAGTTTATATAAATAGTCCACCAAAGACTTCTGCATAAATACAATTACGCATAAAATCCAAACATATCAATCGTGTGTCGTTACTAAGTACATTAAGCTTAAAAATCTGGAAAAAAATGATCATTTGTGCATCAGTTGCACACCCTAATACGGTCGCCCAGTCTTGCACGCGAAGACTTCTGCATAAAAGCGATTACGCATAAAATCCAAACAAATCAGTCTTGTGTAGTTACAAATTACATTATTCTTTAAAATCTTCAAAAATGATTATTTGTGCATCTGCTGCGCGACATAATACGGTCGTTCAGTCATGCCCGCCTAAGCCAACTAATGTTTTTCGGCGTTCCTGGATTTGAACCTGGGCAGTTTGATACCAATATTTTCCAACGAATATCAACTTCAATCGTTGACAACCGCCTTAGTCAATACCATACTTAATTTACTCGCTCTGATATCGACGTTTTCCGACTTGAACCTTTTTAGTCTTGTTTGCCTTAGCAGTTATTGTTTTTCTCAATACCGACTTCAATCTACCCGCTCTTATATCGTCATTTCCAGACTTGAACCGTTTTAATTTTGCTCACCTTAGCCAACTAATGTTTTCCCAATACGGACCTCAATCTACCCGCTCTTATACTAAAATATTTTGACTTGAACTGTTTTAGTATTGTCCCCATTAGCCAATTATTTTTTTCGATCATATACTCACATTTTTCGACTTGAACCTTTTTAGTCTTGCCCGCCTTAGCCAACTAGTTTTTTCCCAATACCGGCCTCAGTCTACCTTCTCTTGTACCAACATTTACCGACTTGAACCGTTTTAGTATTGCACACCTTAGCCAACTATTGTTTTCCAATACTGATATCAATCTACCCGCTCTTATACTGAAATTTTCCGACTTGAACCGTTTTAGTATTGCCCGTCTTAGCCAATTATTTTTTTCCAAACATCCCATGATTTGAAACCTGGCACACTCTGATACCAACATTTTTTGACTACTTTTTTCTAACGTCTCCTGGATTTGAACATGGTCAATCTAATATTGACCTCAATCTTAACTGTCGTCTTAGTCAATACCGACCTCAATTTACCCCACTCTAAGATTATTTATTTTTTCAAAGTTGACAATATTTGAACCTGGCCACTCTGATACCATATAAGATTTCATACATACGTCGTAACCAACTGTCTCATGAATCCGAACTTGTGAGATAATGCATTCGGTATACATTTATGACATCTTAGCACACTCACTACCATTTCTATAAAATATCTATTAAAAATCTACTGTAGCAACGTTAAAAACACTCCGCTGATATCTTTAAAAATGAAATTATATATTTGATTAACTTATTCCTCATTTTGTTTACTTTGATATTTTAAAACTTACAATGGGTTAAGTGTTATTTAGATTTTAAGATCAGGTCTATTTGGAAAAAAACAACTATATAAATTATTATTTGTTTAAGTATTGATGTGCATGTGTATTATAGAGATTCATTAACCTTCAAGTTTTTGGATTCAATAATGAAATACTCATGCACTCTAAATTTGACAAACACTAAAGAATCATTATATTATGAAAAGACAATTAATAACAATTATAGAGAATCTATAAAAGTGATAGAATTGTTATAGCATAATCACAAATTTAATTTTTAATTAGGACAAATTTTATAATAAAAAAACACATGAGTAATTAGAGAAATAAATATAAGTTAAGTGTATTAAATATTATTTGAACCCTAATGATCTAGCGGAAGAAAGCGGAAGAAAGCGGAAGAATGTGTTATTGTAATAGTGAAAGGTGTTTGGTTCAAAACTTTGATGGATTTTTTAAAGAGGTTTCTTATCCATAAATTGAATTTAAGAAATTAATGGGGAGAGAGAATATAAATGATGAAAATAATCATGATATGGTTAGATTGTTTAAATTATTAAGAGATTAAGATATATTTGTGTAATACAGGTAATATCGGTTACAAAAACAACTTCGTGTTTTATAAATAGTATAGAAATAAGGGTTGTTTATTAAATAAAAAATAAAATAATTATACATATATTTAGACCGAAGTGAATATAGCGATGGGAGACCCCACTTCCATCAGAACCGTATGGCGTGAGCTATGGACTGGGGACACCGTACCAAAGGTAAAACACTTCCTCTGGAAAGATTTACACAATGCATTACCGGTGAAAGTAGAGCTGGTAAAACGGGGAATTCAGATTAACCCTACATGTAGCTTCTATGAGAAGCTGGAGTCGATACACCATGTGGTGTTCGAATGTGTTTGGACAAGACGGGTTTGGTTCGGGGCTATGGGGAGACGCCCAAACCCAGAAGGGGACCTGGTCTGGACCAGCTGGTTTCGGTTCCTGCAGGAACTAGGCCAAATTGGCGGGGATGTGGGTAGACGGAATTGGCTGCTAGGAGAAGCCATCGCGTGGGAGGTGTGGAAGGAGCGATGTCGAGCTGTGCATGAGGAGGACCAACCGAGACCAGAGCCAGTGATTCGAGCGGCCATGACAATGACCGAGCAGGTGTGGCGGTTGGCAACCCAGGCAGCGACGACAGCAGCGAGGACGCAAGGGCCGCGGGAACCGGCGTGGACACGTTCGAACCAAGGTATAATCAAAGTCAATTGTGATGCAGCTTGGGACGGGGTGTCACTCCAAGGAGGTACTGGGGCAATTGTGCGGGACTGGACAGAGGCCATTCTCACGGGGCATCGTTCGACATGTTGTGGCACGAGCGCGAAAGCCCTTGAGGCAAAGGCGATCCTCCACGCGACACACATGGCGATCCGAATGCGTGGTCCGAGGTTATCATCGAATCGGATGCACAGTATGTTATTAACCTTCTTAAGGGAGGTAATTCCGGGAATGATTGGGAACTTCGAGATATCTTAACGGATATTCTCGAACAGGCCTCTCATATCGATGAGGTCCATTGGAGGCCTATCATCATTATCTATGGATCATCAATCAATATGGTTTACATTGAGCCCTTGGTTTATAGATAATGATGATAATTAGATTGATTGATTACAGTTAACATATTCAATGATTATATATGTTTGACAAATGCACTTATTTGGTTATTTATCTTTGTTCATGGGATTAAGTGGTTACTATGTTTCAACATGTGACTATTTGATTACTATATTATGCAATCGGTAGTTTTTTTCGTCTATTAATCGTTTAAACATATTTTTAATTGTTAAAGGACTCTTTTACCCTTATTCATATATTCATATGTTCCTCTTCTTCAATTATCAATACATTTATTTTTTATACTATTTTTCTTTATGATTCAAAGTCTAGAGCTTCGAGTGTGACTTCTGTTGCATATCGATAGTGACACCTCAATACGCAATCAAGCCTTCAAGATCAAATAACATTCCACAGGGGTAAAACTCAAATCATTCAAGACTGGGCCGACTCACACTAAGGCTAAGCTGGAACCCATAAATCGGTCCAGTGTCAAACCCGAAACTAAAGTAGTCGTCAAAGTCCCTACAGGTCGTCGTAGACCAATGTCAAAGTCTCTCAGTATTCGCCATGGGAGTGAACGCTAAGAGAGTCAAACCTCTCAATTCTGGTCCCACAACCGACACTGAATATCCAACCACGATGCCCCGCGTATCTCGGGCACATATTCTACAAAGATCACATAATGGAACTACAATATTACGTGATAACCGTAATATCTAATATTAATTATATGCAACGACACAATATTTACAGATATATTCGGTTACTAAAATGGTTTGGTCTTCCATCCGTATAAATACTTCTACTTTACATTCGTTATATTACGTTTTGAGTTCGTACACACAATATACTCATTTAAGCATTGGAGTGGGACCCAGAGGAACCCCCTCTATCGCGCTCCCCTTCCTGCAGGTTCTTTGGAGCTCCAACGAAATTTTGCGGTCATCGGTCAATTGGCATCCAGATGAGTGTCAAATCAGCATCCAGTCAGCACCCGAGAAATTCAGACCCAACAACTTCAATTATTCATCTTCTTTGATTCTTCATTTTCGATGCGTTGTTTCTTCATCTACTTAATTAGGGTTCCTTCATCTTGTTCTATACTTCATCTTTTTTTATTCTTTATCTTCTTTGATTCTTCATCAATTTCTCGTTTTAAGTTCAACCCAGAAATTGAATTTCTTGTTGAATTTCTAGTTCAACCCAAAATTTATTTTCTAGCTCGATCGCGTGTGTAGTGTTTGTGAAGGTGAAATATGTGACATTTGAGGGACCTTCATCCTATACTAACAGCAACACGCGGTGGCTTAGCATTCACTACCTGGTTGGATTTTTTGGGTTCTTCTGTCTTATCATCTTCTTCATCTAGTCCTTCCTCTATACAAGTCACTCCATCCTTCCATTTTTCTTTGATCGTAACTATGATGCTTAGTTTCTATCGGCACGGGTCCTGATTTGTAAACAAATTGCAGGTGAATGAGTTGTTGATAGTAGTAGAGAGAGTTCGTTCGTGATTTATCCAATTTCCAATCCAATCTACAACAGTGCATGGTGAGATTCATGAAGATTGCTCTGACAATTGAATCTTTAAAGATAAAATTCAAGAAGAACTGATAGTCATTTTAAAGGTGTCAAGGGTAATTTGGTCGTTTCAAATGCTAGAATAGTCAATTAACTGAAAAAATAAATGGTGAACAATAAAAATGACCAAATAGTCACATGGTTGAACATGTGTGACTATTGCACACAAGTTATAACCAATTAATTACATGGGCACAAATATAATTGGATTGGTCGTGTTTTTAGTAGATTAATTATGAAACAAATACAGCTATCAAGTAATATGGTTCCTGAAAAGGTTCACATGAGATCTATAGTGTGGAACGTTAGAGGATTTGGCAACCCAGCAGCTATAAAGGCGGTTATGCACCTTATCTGTATTCACAAGCCTACGGTGTTGATCCTTATTGACACTAGACTTTGTGATCAAAGGATGGTTGAGCAAGCCGGTAAATTACCTTTCAACAAGTTCATTGGGGTAGAAGTCAGGGGTTTAAATGGAGGAATTCTAGTTATGTGGAATGATTTTGAGGTTACTATTACGGAGATGGCTTCTACCGAGCAGGAATTACACTTCAAAATCCAGGTTATCCCTTATACTCTTTCTTGGTATATGTGCGCGATTTATGCTAACCCTAAATTAAATGAAAGATTACTGTTGTGGGATAATCTTAAGTCAGTTGCTTCTTCTATTTCTATTACTTAGCTAGTTGTGGGTGACCTTAATGATGTCGCAAATAGACATGAAATATTAATGTGGAATAGTATCTGCATGAATAGGGTGTCGTTTTTCAATGACATGATTAGTGATTGTAATTTGATCGATCTTGGGTTTAGAGAGCCTAAGTTTACTTGGGTAAATATGTGAAACCCTGGTAGATTAATCCAACAGAGACTCGATAGGATGCTTGTTGATTTGAATTGCAAACTTTGTTTTCCTAATGCGTCTGTCACCCACCTAACGAGAACACATTATGATCACAGTTCGCTTCTCCTTAAAAGTGGAGGGGAAAGTGAGAATATAAATTTTTGACCTTTTATTTAGTATAGAACCCATGTGGCTAGACCACCCGGGGTTTGAAATCCTTGTCAAAAACACTTGGAATGCGTGTAGCATTAGGATTACCCCTGTCATTAGCATTTTCTGTGAGAAAGCCAAATCTTGGAATAAAGAGGATTTTGATAATGTTTAAAAAACTAAATTTGAGGAGGATTTTGGGAGCTCAAAGATGTATTGTTAATGCACCAAACAATTTATCATCTCTTTCAAAAAGAATTTTCAGGGGGAGCTTTCTGAGATTCTTGACCAGGAGGAAAAACTCTGGGCTACCAAGTCTTGAACCAAATGTATTAGTGATGGGGACAGAAATACAAATGTTTACCATGTTTCTTCTCTGGTTAAAACAAGAAGGAGTATGATTTTCTCCATTAAACACTCAGTTGTGAATTGGGTTTTTGATGGCTAACTTATTCAAGAGGAGTTCTAAAATTTCTTTTCAAATCTTTTCATAACCTCCAAGGTCACATCTTCTATGTTTGATGCTTTCCCCAACAACTGGAGAACTTGCTTAACTGATTTACAAGTTCTTCGTTTAAACAATTCTATCACTTTGGAAGAAATTAGGAAAGCTACTTGGAACCTTAAACCGTTTAAATCTCCCGGTCTGGATAGTTTACGACTTTCTTCCAAAAGTTGTTGAACTATACGGGTAATTCTCTAACTATCATTGTTATGGAGGTTTATGAAAAATGTATTATTCCTACCAGCTGGAACAAAACATTTATGTGCCTGATTCCAAAATGTAGTAACCCTATTTCTGTCTCTTAATTTAGACTGGTCAGTCTTTGCAATTCCATTTACAAGGTTATTTTAAAATCCTTGTTAACAGAATTAGATCTTGCCTGGAAAATCCTATTTCTCCTCTTCAAACTGGTTTTGACTCGGGGAGAAGGGGATTTGACAATTTCGTCTTACTGAGAGAGGTCCTCCACTCTTTTAACCATAAAGAGGGACAAAAAATATGCATGATCATTAAAATTGACCTTGGAAATGCTTATGACAGAATTGAATGGGATTTCATCATAAGTACTATTGAATGTTTTAAATTTCCTAGTAAAATCATTAGGTTGATCATGAATTGTATCTGCACTTCTTCGATTGAAATTTTGTTTAATGGGGGTAAACTCGATACATTTTACCCCACAAGGGGTATTAGACAAGGTGGTCCTTTATCCCCATATATATTCATCATGTGCATGGAATATCTAGCTTTTCTTATTGATGACAAAGTGATGAAGGGTCAATGGAAAGGAATAAAAGTAGGAAGAGGTAATCCGAATCTGTCCCACCTATTTTTTTGCTGATGATCTCATACTCATGGGAGAGGCAACTCTTGAAAATTTCAATTGCATCAACTCGGTTTTGGAAAACCTTTGTACAATTTCGGCCCAAAAAGTCAACCAGGGTAAGTCGACAGTTTTCTTCTCCAAAAATGTTTTAGGTACTAAAAGAAACGATTTGTCAAAAGCTTTATCATTCCAAATGGTGGAAAATTTTGTGTCTTATCAGGGGTTCCCCCTTGAATTCTCCAATTCGAAAGTTAATTCCTACAACTTTATGCTGGATAAAGTAAGGAACAAACTTTCCGGTTGGAGGACTAATCTTTTATCAATGGCAGGTAGAGTCACCTTGGTGAAATCAGCTTTATCTAGTATTCCTTCATACTATATGAAATGTACTATGCTTCCTATTACAGTTTGAAAGAACTCGACAGGTTAAACGAGAATTTTATTTGGGGATCCACGGACTAGAAGATGAAAATTCACCTTATTAGTGGGAAACAAATTAAAAAACCGAAATAGTTTGGGGGCTAGAAATTCAATCGGCAACAATTCAAAATAAATCTTTGTTGGGTAGCTTTGTTTGGAGATTAAAAAAGGGAACGAGCTCGTGGACCACGATTCTTAGACAAAGAACTTTGAGGCAAAATGGCTCGAGATTGACTTATTCGAACAAAATTCCTTGTAATTGGAAAGCAATTAACAAAGGTATGAATACTCTTAAACTAGAAGTTGGGTGGGTGGTGGCAAATGGTACAGACATTAAATTTTGGTATGATGTTTGGGTGGGTGATAAAACTTTGCATTCTTTTATCTATGAACCACTTTCGCATGAGGAAGACAACCTAATGGTAAGGGATGTCTTTCTTAATGCCAAGTGGAACCTAGTTAGAACTACTTTTGAATTTCCTAAAATCATATTGGAACAGTTGCTGAGTATTCCGAGTGGCCAGACAAATGAATCTTTCGATAGACAAATTTGGAATTGCTCTACGTCACGTAACTTTACAACTGTTTCTGCCTATTCTCTTTTAGTGGATCACGATAGTAATAGCCAGGTTCATGATGAATGAGATTGGGTCTGGAAAACTAAAAAAATTCCCAAAATCCAGTACTTCATTTGGACGTGTCTCAAAAAAAAATTAGCTACTTTCAAATTGTTGAATCATAGGGGTTACAACATTAGCGGTATCTACATAATCTGTAAAGCGGAAGTGGAGGACACCAATCACATTTTGTGTGGGTGTGAGCATGCAAAAACAAATGTGGAACTCCTTTATTTTTCCCATCAAAAGTGGCTCAGGCAGCTCATCTGACTTTGAACGATTGGATCAAGCTTGGTTTTCAGGTATCAGGGGATCCTATTCAAGGAAATGAATGGGTCATGTTCTTTCCCTATGCTATTTGGAATATTTGGAAAAACAGAAACTCTCATTTTAAAAGATAAAACTTTAAATGCCTTCATTTTCGAGTTTTCCTTGTCCCAGGCCATATTTCATCAAAATGCTATTCAATTGATTGAGAACTCTAAGTCTCTTATCTCTATTGATGTTAGATGGCTACCTCTAGAGCAAGGGTGGGTGAAAATTAACACAGATGGACCATCTAGGGGAAATATGAATCATGTGGGTTCAGGAGGAGTGATAAGAGATAATATGGGTCAATGGATAGCTGGCTTCTCTAGGAAACTAGAATGCTCCAACAGTCTCGTAGCAGAATGTTGGGCCATCAGACATGGATTAATGCTGGCAAAACATCTCGGTTTTAAATCAATTCACTTCGAAACAGATGCTCAATCAACCCATAAGCTCATCTTTGATTAAAATTCTACAAGTATTAAACTAATGCCCACCATTACGGATTGTAGGAAACTCATAGTGTAGTTTGACATAATGAAGTTATGGCATATCTATCGAGAAACAAATGCGATTGCTGACATCATGGCAGCTATGGGGATTAACCAGAGACAAATCTACGTTATCCATGAAACTCCACCGACGGAAACAACAAACGCTATCCAAAAGGACGCTGTGAGTTTTGTTTACTCAAGGACAATAAAGTTTAGTTAATTATTATGTTGTATTAAGGATTAGGGTGTGAGCTTCTCGTCACCCAGCTTTTTTTAAGTTTACCTTATCTATAAAACAAACATAGTGGTAGTAACTAATAACATGGGTTAAACATATGGTACAATTGAAACCATTAACCCTATTAAAAAATTATTTAATTTAATATTATATCAATTTAAATGAGGTACAGATGAAATTGTTATATAAACATAAACATAAAATAGAGAAAATATATAAACATAGAGAAAATATATAAACATATTATTAATTGTACATTTATAGTTTAATTAAAAATAATTAAATATGTTTATGTTATATATATAAGTTTAACATATTTACTTATAAAATTTGTTATAAATTTGCAAGAGTTTTTAATAAATGTGATTATCGATTGTTTATAATATGTTAAGTTGTTCAAGTTAATTTTTAGGAAGAATTAACATATCAACGTTTTCTATGAAAATTATTTAGAAATATATTCAATGTGTTGTATTCTGGTCGTCTTTTCATCTTTTTAAAATTTATATAAAAGATATAGGCTAAATTTTATATAACAGTTATTGGCTAAAACATATATATTTATTATAACTGACTCATTTTAGTTATATTTTTTTAATATTTAATAATTTACATAATAAGTTTTTATCAAATTTATTTTTTGTTTAAAAAAGCTTAAATTTTATATCATGTAAACATTTGAATATAATTTTCTTGTTCCTTTTATTTTTTTACTTTTTAAATAATGTAGAATTAAATTATACTTATGCATACTTGTATTGTTCATGTAGTTATTTATACCACATGTATCGTTATTTGCACTCATATATTTTTTAACATGTTATTTTCACCGTAATTAGTATCCCGTCCATTTTTCCCATTAAATATGTCAAATTTATAATTTTGTCCTCGTGATCATCTTCAACACTAAATCAAACCCCAAAATGCATATTTGAGTTTGATTTTAACCCATAAGTGAATTTTAGGTTTGAATTCAACCCTAAGATGTTGAAATCGAACCCAAAACTGCATTTCAGGGTTCAAATTCAACCATGAACTACATTTTGGGTTGAATTCATACCGAAATCATTTTTGGGGGTTTGATTAGTGATTTTATTAAGATGACATAAAGAATAACAAGGGGAAAATTGTCACTTTTACATAAACAATAATGTTTAATGAAAAATATGGACAAAACATTGATAGTGGTGCAAATAACAACATTCAACAAAGACACAAATATAATGAAAACAGAAATACAAGCTCGACTGTTGATAGATTGTATTGTTTATGACTATTTTCATTAGTTCGTATTGTTTAGGGATTGTTTTAGAATTTGTTACGTTTTATTTCTGTTCGAGGTCGATTTTGTCTTACTCTAAAAAATTTCGGTGTAATTAGCATTTAGTATTCTAGGGTTTCATATTTAAAAAATGAGAGACCACTAAATGAAGGAACTGGTCTCGATGAATCCAAAGTGTTGTGTCTGCTAGGGTTTTCTCAGTTTGTTCATCCCTTATTCGCGGAACGGTTTTATACATTTCTTGGTGATGTATTATCCTTCCTCTGTGTTTTGATTATTCATTTTTGGAGATTCCTTCATAGCCGAAAGAAACCTATCAAGGAGGCAGACAGATTTGCTACCAATAAGGTATATCATGAAGTTATGGCCAAGGTATGACCAATGAGGTAAATCACCCTTTGTATTTGCATGCAAGTGATAATCCTGGCATGAATATGATTTCTATAACAGTGACTGGCCCTGAGAATTATTCCATGTGAAACCGATCAATTAGATTTATGTTGTTCAGAAGGAATAGGTTAGGTTTTATAACTGGTTCTCGCATGCGTGAAAATTTTTATCTGGCAATCCATCACCTATGGGATAGATGTAACGTTGTGGTCCTTGGTTGGATCACAAATTCTATTTCAAAAGATATGCCCAATAGGATGATGTACACTGAAAGTGCATTCCTCGTATGGAAATATTTGAAGGAAAGATATGAGAAGGTTAGTGGACCGAGGACATATCAGTTGCACATGAATATTGTCATGTCTCGGCAAGGTCTTGATTCAATCTCCACTTTTTTTTAAAATTGAAAATTCTTTTGGCAAAATATGACATTGCATGTGCACATCCTCATATTGAGGGAAAAGATTTTAAAAAACATATTGAACACAAAGAAAATCAGAGGTTATTTCAGCTCCTCATGGGCTTGAATGAAAATTTTGCTAATGTAAGAAGTCACTTCCTTCTTTGAAGTCTTTTGTCTTTGGTTAATCAAGCATATAACCTTTTGATGCAATACGAAATTCAAAGGGGTATTACTTATGTTATGAATGCAACTGTAAATACGAATTCTAAAAACACATCACTGATTTTGAATAAGTCGAAAGGAAACCAAAATCTAGAGT
Source organism: Chamaenerion angustifolium (assembly GCA_946814005.1). Lineage (NCBI taxonomy): Eukaryota > Viridiplantae > Streptophyta > Magnoliopsida > Myrtales > Onagraceae > Chamaenerion > Chamaenerion angustifolium. The sequence goes on from OX328272.1 coordinate 24,736,481, forward strand.
GTTCACGTTGTCACAAGAAAGGACAAACTATAGAATGATGTTAGGCCAGGGGATTGATGTGACTTCTGTAAGAAGAAAGGACATGTTAATGATGAATGTTTTAAGTACAAAGAACACCTAAAGGCAAAGGGAAGTAGCTCTATGGCCAATGTTACCTCTTCAGGGAATGGTGATGTTGACTCTTTTTTTATGCAAAACCTTACTAATGATGAATCTATGAGTTGTGATATACAAGGTGGAATTACCTTTACGAAGGAGCAATTTGAGAAATTCCTAGAAACAGTTGGGAATGCAGGAAGCACTGCTTCAGAAGTAAGTGTTACCGCTCCCATGGACCATCATGCAAACACAACTGGTATTCTCCTTAAGTCTACATCTTTGATGCATAATGATTATTGTATTTTGGATACTGGGGCAACTAACCATGACCAACATAACTGATTAGTTATGTGGAAAAAGGGTTGTCCCTGAAACCAAAGTTGAATTGCCTAATGGTAGACATTCTGATGTGTGTGGTGCTGGAAGTATTCTGATTGATTCAAGCAAGAAACTGAATAATAATGAATTATATCTTCTTGAATTCAAATACAATATGTTGACTGTTTCTAAGCTTACTAACGATTTGAACTGTTGTGTGTTTTTTTTTATCCTAACATTGAAATCTTGCATGAATTATCAAATGGGAAGGTCTTGGGGACTGGTAAGGAGGAATAGGAATTGTGTTTCATTAGACTACCATGCAAATATGTAGGGTCTGCTGTTTTTAACCATTCAGTCAGTAATATCATGTTATAGCATATGCGATTTGGGCATGCCTCAATAAAGGTTCTACAACATATAGAATCTTTGAGTTTCTCTTAGGATAGGGTTTGGGGTATAGGTGATTGTGTTGTTTGTCCCAAGGCTAAGAATGTTAGAAACTCTTGGGTTGGTTGAAGCTGGAAACTTTTGTGAAGCAGTGAAAGATAAAGCTTGGGTTCACGCAATGCAAGAGGAAATAGGGGCTCTTGAGGAGAATATAACATGGGATTTGGTATCTCTTCCCCAAGGTAAGTCTGTTATTGGATGCAAATGGATTTATAAACTTAAATATAAATATGATGGTAGTTTTAGTCGGTATAAAGCTAGGCTTGTAGTGAAAGGGTATAATCAGAAATATGGTATAAACTATTTTGAAACGTATTCCCCAGTTGCAAAGATGAACATTGTACGAACGGTGCTTGATTTAGCGTCTATTTACGAATAGCCCCTATATCAAATGGATGTCCACAATGCGATTTTACAAGGGGATTTAGACGAGGAAGTAAAAATGTGTATACCGAAAGGTTTTGATAAAAGAAATTATAAAAATTTGGTTTGGAAATTAAAAAAGTCCTTTTTATGGTTTAAAATAGGCAAGTAGACAATGGAATGTAAAATTCAGAGACACTTTGATTAGGGTTGGGTACAGTCAGTCGAAACTTGATTATTCACTCTTTACTAAGCATGACGGAAACCAATTAGTTGTTTTGCTAGTATACGTAGATGATTTGCTCATTTATGGAAATAGTAGTAAATTGATTGTCGAATTCAAACATGTTTTACAATCAAGTTTTAAAATGAAGGATTTGGGAGAGTTAAGATATTTTTTTAGGAACTGAAATTGCAAGGTCTAAAATGGGTCTTATGGTCACTCAAAGGTAATATGCACTTGAATTGATTTCTTTTGTTGGCTTGTCTGGTAGTAAAATTGTTAAGACTACTATGGATATAAATATAAAATTGACCAGTAGAGAATATGACGAACATTTGAATGTGAATAAGGATTATAAACGCCTACATGATGTGAGTCTCTATAGGAGACTAATATGGAAGTTGTTGTACATGACTATTGCAAGGGCAGATATATCATTTTATGTTCAACACTTGAGTCAGTTTATGCAGGACCCGAAAGTGTCTCATTTTGAAATTGTCATCCGCATTTTAAGGTATGTTAAAAAGGGACCAGGTAATGGTGTCTTATTGTCTAGTGAATATTATCCTAGGTTAATCGGTTATTGTGATTCAGACAGGGGTGTGTGTATACAGACTAGAAAGTATGTCATAGTGTTTTGTATAATGTTAGGTAAGTCATTGATTTCTTTGAAAGTAAAAAAAACAAACAACAATTTCTAGGTCGCCTGCAGAATCTGAATATAAGAGTATGGGGTCAGTTTTATCTGAAATAGTATGACTTAAAAATTTATTAAATGAACTTGCCTTTCGGCAATCAGAATCGGTCACCTTATATTGTGATAATAAGGCAGTGATTCAGATTGTAAATAACTCTGTTTTCCATGATCAAATTAAACATATTGAAATTGATTGTCATTACATTAGGGAGAAATTACTTGAGAATGTTTTGCAGCTTAAACACATTAGGACAGGTAACCAGCTGGCGGATCTGTTTACAAAAGCCTTGAGAAGCCAGCAACATCATGTATTGTGTAGAAAGCTGGGAATGAAGAACATATTTGGAGGACAATGGGAGTTTATGTAAAGGGACGTTCAAGGTGCATTCAAGCTTGACGGGGAGTCTTGAAAACAGAAATACAAGTTGGACTCTTGATATATTGTATTGTTTAGGAATATTTTCATTAGTTCATATTGTTTAGGGATTACTTTACAATTTTTTTTATTTCTGTTCGTGGTCATTTTTGTCTTACTTTAAAACTTTTGGGTGTAATTAGCATTTAGTCTTCTAGGGTTTCATATTTAAAGGAGAATAGACCACGAGACGAAGGAACTAGTCTCGATAAATCAGAAGTGTATCTGCTAAGGTTTGCTCAGTCTGTTCAACTTCTCTTCGCATCTCGATTATATCAAAAGACACTAAATTACATTAATATACATATTAGTGGAAATAATCAAATGAGGTGAACATGTGGGTTCACATCTCAATTTTATCAAAAGACACTAAATTACATTAATATACATATAAATTACATTAATATACATATTAGTGGAAATAATCAAATGAGTTGAACATGTGGGTTCACCCAAGCTATTTACCCTTATATACTAACTACAACGTATATGTTATATTTTTATTATATATTTTGTAAAATAAATAATTTAATCACCTAGTTTATTTTCCGATGCTGTTACTTTTGATTTACCCTTAAGCGTTAGTGCAAATAAAAGTATTAAGATGAAAACTTGCAATATTTATTGTTAGGGTGCAAACCTAATTGACAAATTAAAATGAGTTATTCTGTATGTATGAGAAAAATTGTGTAAGTTTTGTATTTTTTTTTTTTTTTTATCAAAAAAATTGTGTAAAGTTACTTGTCCAGAATTTAAACTATCTAACTATTTCAACAAATTTGTTATTTGTTAAATCCCTCATAAATTTTGATAAATCTTCTCTAAATTTTATGTATAGTAAAACTTTAATTAAGTTTTTCATGTTATAGTCTTTTGTAGTTTTAACAATTTGTGATATTAAAGTATGATTATGTATACTTGTATCAAAATATATATTAACTGCACATATATTAGTTTTATCTTTTCATTATACAATTTTACAAAAAATAAATAAGAAAAAACATTATTTTTTCTAATCTTACGATTTATTTTCCTACGCTCTTATTGTTATTATTTCTCCATCACCGTACAATTTGCCAATTAAATTTGGTAGTGAGCAAAACTTGCATTTTTATTTGTTAGGGTGTATACTTTAAAGGAAAAGTTTGAAAATAGTACAACATCTTTAACGAAAATGGTTTTCCAACCCAAACGATTGTTTGTGGTCCAACATGTTTGAAAATAATGATAATTGGTACCTCCGTTACTTTTCTGTTAAAATATTCCGTTAAATATTTTTCATATTTGCAAAATTAACCAAATATTTTTCTAAATGTTACCATTAAACCCTACAAACTTACACTAATGTTTCAAACAAGTCCCGACTTGATTCGAGCCTGGGTACCCTAGCCAGGGTCCGAACCCAGACTAGGTCACCCAACCCTGGGGACCTGGTATGGGCTCGAACACTGACCATAAGACCCCCGGTTGGGGATCAATCGGGGTCATATGGTCCGGATTTGAACCCCGACCAAGTCGCCCAACCATGGGTACCTGGTATGGGTTCTGACCCAGACCCGATTGGGGCTCAATTGGAGCCCCAATCGGTTTGGACCGAACCTGGCTAGATTCGATTCAAACAATTGGAGCTTCAATTGAGCCTCAATAGGGAGTCCTATGGTCTCAATCAGAACCCAAATCATGTCAACAAACCATGGGACATGGTCTGGGTTCGAACCCAGACCATAGGACCCACAATTGAGGCTCAATTGGAGCCCCAGTCGGTTTGGACCGAACCTGACTGTTCGGTTCAAACGATTAGGGCTCCAATTGACCCCTAATCGGGGGTCCTTTGGTCTAGGTCTGAGCCCAGACCATGTCCCCATGGTTTGTTAACATGGTTTGGGTTCTGAGCCTGGCTTGGGGACCTCTGGTGTGGCTCGAATCGAGTCAGGACTTGTTTGAAACATTAGTGTAAGTTTGTAGGGTTTAATTGTAACATTTAGAAAAATATTTGGTTAATTTTGCAAATTTGAAAATTAGTTGATGGAATTTGTTTACATAAAAGTAACGGAGGTACCAATTACCATCATTTTCAAATGTATTGAATCATTAACCATCACAAAAAAACAAGTTGCACGAAAAAAAAACATTTTGTATAAACATGTTGGACCATTTTCAGACTTTTCCCATAATTTAATTTGACCAACTTGTTAATGTAACGGAAATTGAAAATGAATAAGAAGCATTTGAGTAATTTTAGAGCGTCATATGGATAAGAGAATAATGATTTAGATGTAAGTTGTAAAAACAATGACATAGACAAATTGAAGTGAATTATTTTAATACAAGAGAGGTAGAAAATTGTACTAAAAGCTTAGTTGTGATCATATTAGACTTTTGACAAAAATAAAGGTCATATTAGACTATCTAGCCAAATTAATATATAACTAGGTATCTTACTAGTGTTTCGCACGATAAGTAATAACTTTAATTTATTAATTATTAATTTTTATATTTTAATTTATTCTTTATGGTAAATATTATTACATTATTTAATAACTGAATATATATTAAAAAATAATATTTACCATTTTAAAACATAAATTGTCAATAATAAATAATTATGTGTTTATATGAAAAAACATTTATATATTATACCATAATTATGAGTGAAATACTATACAAATGCTAAAAAGTAAACAGTAATTAATAAATATTGCAACTGTAAGTGTAAGAGAGTATGTTGTTATTTTTTTAATTATAAAGTTTGAAGATATATATACATATTAATAGAGTCAGTGAATAATAATATGAGTTGGTGATCAAAATGATATAAACATTTACTAATATAATATTAATGTAAAATTTTTAACTTAGCTTTTATGTTATTTTTTTTATAGTATATGTATCATAAGTATTATATTGAATATACATAATTTTACTTATTTTGAAACTTATTAAAAAATTGTATATAATATTTACAAATATGTATTTTTATAATTGAACATGCTAATATGCGAAATTTAATATAGGGTTAATTATCAAAAAACAACTGAACTTTAAGGAAAAACCAAACAGCAAACCAAACTTCTTTTGTTGACAAACAACAAACCAAACTTTTAGAATTGAGCAAACAACAAATCTACCTCAAATTTTCATTATGTTTGAATGTATTTTTCAATGTTTTAGAGAGTTATTAACTCGTAATACATTTTCCTTAAAATACTTTAACTAATGTTGACTTAATAACTCTCTCAAACATTGAAAAATCTGTTCAAACATGATGAAATTTTGAGATAGGTTTGTTGTTTGCTCAATTCCAAAAGTTTGGTTTGTTGTTTGTCAACAAAAAAAGTTTGGTTTGCTGTTTGATTTTACCTTAAAATTCAGTTTGTTTTTTGGTAATTAACCCTTTAATATACATTCATTTTTTTCATCAAATAAAACAATAGATTTTTTTGTATTATAATATTAATTGTAACTAAATTCCAAATATAAATAAATATAAACTTACATTCAAACAATTCTATAATTATTACAAAATGAAATAGAACAAAAACATTTTAAAAATTCTTATAAAAATAAATAGTAATATATTGATGAAAAATAAAAAATAAAAATAAATAAATAAAATGTGATAGGTGAGATAAAAGGTGAAACGTACTATGAGAAGCGATGAGAAGGTTTGGAGGAATTCTCGAGTTTATGAGGTACGCGCGGCGAGTCCATGTTATCGTCGGTTACAATTATTTTTAATCAACCAATTAAAATATTATTTTTTTACAACTAAGTAGCGTAAAAACTTATGCGTCTTAATTATAGAAGAGTTAGCCAACTTAATATATATATATATATATATACATGATAAAAGCTAACAATAGGGTTACGTTTAAAATTAGGATCTATTTTCCATTTTTATTATTGCTATTTGCAGCTGCTGAAGCAGCTATTGAGTTGGCTATAGCTAGGACTATATAATATATATAAAAAATCCAAGTAATTTCTAATTCCTTATATAAATATACACTGCGTACTTCGTTAGTGCAGTTGGTCACGTCTGGTATAGTGTGCGATCTCGGGGTTACATCTGATACCCACACCTCAAGTACCCTTCATGGCTGGCTCACTAGATTCACCAACGACGGAGTACTATAGCCTTGAGAGCGGAGGACACTGTGTTTGCAAATTGGGATCACTTACTGGTTGATTTGGAAGGAGCGAGCATCGTTATGGGAACAGTGTCAGCAAGCAACGACAGATCTTGGAACCTCGCCAAGTCGGTTCCTAGTTTAAAAATTGTATTTATTTGAGTAACGAAACATATCAATATTAATTCAGGCCGAAATAAAAAGTATAATCTAAATTACAATATTTTTAATATAAATACATAATAGTTTCAAAGAAAATGTTTAAAAAAATGCATTATAATACGATGCAAAGAAAAGAGTAAAATATATTAATATTTTTAATTGCACTAACATATTGTCATCTTAATTGATCATGGCTAATTTTCATTTAAAAAGATTCACAATGAAAATCTGTAAAATTCATATTGAAAAATATTAAACTTGTAAAATAACAACAATAGTTCGCACACCTCCATTTCCACCCTCAATCCCATTTTTTAGATCACTCTTCCACATACCTAGAAGTATTACGTATCATCTATATCTATATATATATTAATTTGGTTATATCTTCTAAAATTTTGACAAATACTAAAATGAGTCGGTAGGGCTGGGCAAAAAAAAACGGTTCGGCCGAACCGTACCTGAACCGTACCGGTTTCGAACCGGTTCGGCCAAACCGGTTCACAAAACAAACGGTTTTTTGTAAAAAAAACTGGAACGGTTCAGAATAGGTACAGAAAACCGGTTCAAAACCGGTTAACCGAACCTATTTTTGTACCGGTTTTAATCTTAAAATACTACTAAATACTAAACCAGACCAGACCACTTCAGACCAGTCAAAACCGGTTTTTTCATAACTTCAAACCAGAAGACCTAATTAAGTCTTCAGTACTTACATGGTTGAAGTATCTGCTATTGGGATGGCGATTAGTAGACATTTGACAAATCGAAACAATGGAATAAAAAATATGGCGGGGAGGATGAGATTGAAGTTCCTGAAATATTGGGGAGATCCCAAGAAGGTGAATATGTTGTTGATGATTGCCTTAGTTCTTGATCCTAGGCAAAAGATGAGTGGTGCACACTTCTATTTTCAATCGTTCTTCGACTCTACCAATGCTGAGATGTTGGAGCAAAGATTGATTGAGTCTGTAAAGTCAGTTTTTGAACAGTATAAGACAATGACAGATGGTGTAACAAGTATGCAACCGATGTGTTTAGATGATGCAGATGAGGATGATGATGACTATACCAATGCATATTGGCGAGCAACCGGTAATACCATGCAACGAAATTCAGCAACAGAACTTGATAAGTATTTGAGAGAAGATCGAGAGCCTTATAACCGTGAAAGTGAGCTAGATTTATTGAATTGGTGGAAGGTTAATGCAAATAGGCTTCCGATACTTGCTTCTATTGCAAGGGATGTGTTGGCCATACCGGTTTCCACGGTGGCTTCTGAAAGTGTTTTCAGCACTGGAGGTAGAGTTCTCAGTGAGTATCGAAGTTGTTTGGATCCTAACATGGCTGAAAGTCTTATTTGTACGCAAGATTGGATCAGAGGATCTCAATTCACCTTCCTATCAGATGAGGATTTTGAAGAGCTTGAAAAGTTTGAGAATGGTAAGTCATTTTCTTAAACTTATTTATGTATTGTTACTTTACTTATGTTTGTTTACTTTTGTAGAGTTCAATTTAGAAGACAAGGCCCAAGGAGTAATTTCAAGTCAATAACATCGTTTGTGTCATTGTGCCTTTGTGATGTATGTCCTCTCTTATCTTAGTAAGTTTGTGTCATTGTATTTGTTTTGTTGTGCTGATTTAGATTTACACTTGATTGGTGATACTGATGGGTTCTGTTCTCATTCCATGCAGACATTTCATGAGCAAATTGGTGGCTTGGTTGACACATTATTGGAGATTTTGATAGAAGCTGAAGTAACTAATGTTAAGTTTTAAGTGTAGTATTATGTTTGATTGTTTGTAATGGATTTATGTTTGTATTGGAACCTCATTTGGATTTATATTTGTATTGTAATCTCAATTGAATGCTTGCTGAATTGGAACCTCAATTTATTTATTTATTTTTTGGTAAAAACAGGTTCAGTTTTTTTTTTTTTTTGTATAAACAGGTTCGGCCGAACCGGTTCTGAATCGGTTTTTGAAACGGTTCAGAACAGGTATGGTATATCAGCCAAAATCTGGAGCGGTAAACCGTACCGGTTTTAAAATGTGGTAAAGGTTCGGTTCTGAACCGGTTCGAGGCTGAACCGGTTCATGCCCAGCCCTATGAGTCGGTTACATGTTAAAATAGACTAATTCTATTGGTCTACCTCAACTTAGATCTTTTCTTGAAGATGTGGCAATGACATATAGACAAAGTTATGCACTTAAAAATCCTCCAAACATCCTCATTGAATCTCATAAACTGTTACGTTTTTTTGTCCATTTTTTATACTTAATAATAGTTTAATTAATAATAATTCACTACAAATACTAAAACTAATTAGTTTACTTTCTTATATACTATTATATGTTAAATTATTAAAATTATTAGAATTTATATTAACTTTGATTTACCTAAAGTTTAGTGTATGGAACTAATACAAGTAATTAAATCATAAAAGTTGAATTAAAAGTATTATATAAACATTAATTTATTTATAAAAACAATTATGAAAGTACTTATTATATATTTAAAACATCACGTTTTATTAATTAACAAATAAGTAAATAATTGTAGATAATTTTAGTATTGCTAATATAAGTAAAAATAATACTAATGATATTAATATAATTATAAAGGTATTAGAATATAGAAATTAAAAAAACAAATAACTAAAAATTATTAATTAATTGATTAATAACTGTTAATATTAATTTTAAATATTTATTCATGTATTTTAAATAGTTTTATGAATACATTGACATAATCTTAATATTGAATAATATATTTATAATATTGAATTAAATGAAATAATTTATATTGTACAAAAATACTAATAGAGTTAATATTTTTAATAAATATATCTATTTATTATTGTATTATATTAAGCTAATTTTATTTCAATTAAAAATACTTTATAAAATTAAAAACTAATAAATAACATATCATATATACTATATATATTTTCATTTAATATGTAATATAAAAAAACTTTATCACGCGAAGAGCTAGTGAGCTCTCTAGTATATATAGTTCGATATATAACTTAGTATATATAAAGAGTTTGAAAACAAAATAGAAGTAGATTAATTAGATATGTATATGTCTAGTAAAGGAAGTTACTGGTAAAATAAAAATAAAGAAATAAGTTTATAAATAATGGGAATTCAAACCACTGGCCTTTTCGACAAAAATTAAGTGTCTTCACACAAATTGCACAACTTCTATGTTAAGTGACGGCCTTAATAAATATTTAACAAAGTCCTAAAAAATTATTAAAATCATACTAACGGTATAACAAGATAAAAATAAATATTAATAAAAAAATCAAGTGGAGTCCTAAGACCCCACTCATTGCATACTATATTCGTCGTTGGCAGCAAGTAAGGGGGTTTCTGCTGCTAGGTAAATATTAATAAAAAAATCAAGTGGAGTCCTAAGACCCCACTCATTGCATACTATATTCGTCGTTGGCAGCAAACAAGGGGGTTTCCGCTGCTAGGTACTGATGGGGTGATATAGCGGTAGACTAAACCAGTTGAAATATATATAAAAGTTAATTGTGATGTTTCGTCGTGCGAGACGACACAAATCAGGGGCATTGGTGTGTGGTGGCGAGGGGCTCATCAAGTGTGCTAGTTTTATGACTTACTTAACATGTTCATTTTCAGGGAGCAGAGTTGCTCGAAGCGATAGCAGTTTTGGAGGGTGTGGCTCTAGCGGTCAATTGGGGTTGATATGCAGTTGAGGTGGAGACGTGCTCAACATTCGTTATTAACCAACTATGTGGTATCACCTAGTACTAGTGATCAATGGTGGATCTCTCCCATCATTTCGAATGCGCGTCTTAGTTCGACATTTCTCTCAAGTTTCTTGGACGGTGATCAGGCTTGAAACAAATTTCTATGATGAATGAGTTACAAATAGGGTTGACAATGGTTAGAGTATGGTGCGAGTATGACAAATAACATAACCATGCCATATTTTTAAACTACATACCATCACTATAACCATTACAGATACAATTTTCACTACTATAATTGTGGTTATTAACTACGATTGTACCTGTATACTTATACTCATTAATGCATGTGAAAGTAATGGAATAGCATGAATGTTATCTTAATAAGTATATAAATTTATGTCACAAACAAAAACAATATTGAACCATAACAACATAATATTAAAGGGTTAACTACTTCAACTGTTACTTATCTTTGACCTATGTGATTAAAAGGTTACTCGTCTTTTTTTGTGTGACTAAAATGTTACCTAAGTATGAAGATGTGACTGAACGGTTATTCCGTGAAGTTTCAGTCACATATTACCGTCTAAATGTCACGTGGAAAGCACGTGACCCAATTTAAACGATTTGAAGTGAATTGAAAGTACGATTCTACTGTCCTGTCACTTTTGTACTCTTTCCCCCTCGTTTTATAGTCATCAACACACTATAACTTCGCATCAACTCCCATTTCCCTCCAACCAACCCTTTCATACCTTCTTTCGCACAGAGGTCTCTCAATTTCCAGCACCAAACTCCCCCTCAGCGACATTGCGGTTCGGAAACCACATCTCCAAGCAAGTTCTCGTTTGCGATTCAGTTGAACTACAGCTTGATTGTCTTTTCGCATTCTAATGTTTGCTACCAGTCCAGTGTCTGTTCGTATACCTTTTTCTCTGCGGTAATCTTCGATTCGTTTGAAGATTACAGTTTGCCTTTTTTGTGCGGTACAAAACTATGAATTTGCTACAGATTAATGTCCAATTTGTGTGTGATTGTGCGATTTTCTGCAGATTCATGTTCCAGTTCGGCTTGTAGGTTAGGGTTTTGTGTTGTGTTGCTTCGTACATGTTGTAGATTGTCGATTTTGTAACAAAGGTTTGATTTTTATTGTGAAAGTTTGTTTTTTTCCCGAAGATTTGCTGTATTTGGTTTGATTATGTCATTTTGTTGTTTGTATATGTTGTTAATTGGGTTGATGCTTTGTGGTTTTATGCGTTTTAGGTTACGTTCATTCATACTAAGGTGAGGAGAAGTCATTTGTCATACCGTGAGAGAATATGAATTACGGGTTTCTCTCCGGATTAGCAGTCATCTATTGCAATCTCGTAGACGATAGTGTACTTCTATACCTCCCACCGAACGAAAACCCGAAGATGGATTTTAGGGTAATCAGTCATCAGATATATATTCCATCACTTTTGGAGTCCCAAGGTAGTTGTGAAAAGATTGAAGTTTTTGTGTTGCCTCCATTAAGCCAAGATGAGTGTGTAAATGGTCCATTTTTTATGATGGTGCGCAAAAATGTGGATGGACAGTTAAAATCGGGGAGACGTAAGGAACCCAACCTGGAAATTGGTAAGACACATGCTCTTGAGGATGAGACCAAACGACCAACCTTTGTTGACAAAGGTAAGAAACTGGTTGTTGAGGAAGATCGTAGTGATGACTCAATATTTGACGATGATGTAACATCAGCCGATCTTCTAGATAACTTAAAGCACTTCAAGTTCGAGGGTGACACGAGTGACAGTTCGGTGGAGACTTGTCCATCCTCCAAAGCAGATGCGTAAATGAAAAGAGAAGAAGAACATAAAACAATGAAAGCACCGTTAGAAAAGGAATGGCCATGGGAAGTCCCTGGTTTTGGGGCAGACTTAAGCGATTTTAGTAGTGGCACATTGGAAATGGCTGGACAAGCGGACGTGCAAGATGATGCCTCAACCTGTGCACTTTTTAAACATTACAAGGACTAAAAGCATTCAGGAGATTTCGAGCTTCAACTCGTAATGTTGTTCGCCAGTAGGTCAACCTTCAAGCAGACAATGAGAGACCACGCAATATTTCATGGTTATGACATTGTCATCCAAGTGAATAACAAGATCCGAAATGATTTTCACACCGAAGAAGCGTGTTAAAACACTGGCAAAAAGGGTTAGTCAATCTGTCTTTAACATGTTGTTGTCATGTTCGCATGTTTGTATTAACGATACTGGTATGATATTTAGGCATACTCAAGCAGTCTGGAAAAAACTCAGGAAAAGACGAGAACAACCAACTGTTATAGAAATTGACGATACCACAACATCAGAACCCGTCCTTTCAGACTCAAGAGCGTTGGTTGTTCTGGATCAGCCACTCAAAACAGTACTTCCAAAGAGAACGAAGCAATACTGGCGGCCTACACAGTAGAGTCGGGTTCATGTTGTTCTTCCATATTTTGTATAAATCCCTTTTTTGTGGTCATGTAGGATTATAGTGTTACTTATGAAGGTCTGTTTTAACGAAACCTGTTTTGGGATTCTATGATAGATTATGTTTTCGAATGTAATCTGGATTTTATGGATTATGATGTAGGTTCTGCAAAACCGAAATAACAGTTAGACAACAAAATGTCAAAACTTCATTCAACAACTTCTCCACAAACATGAGTCACCACCTTCGCAAAATACACAATGTTCTTCATCCATCAGTTACAATTCATACTTCAGGTGCAGACAAAGCTACAACTAACTTCTACTAATTCTTCGAAATTAAACTTAGAACAAAAACAACAAAAACAACAATAACAATTACCAACGCTGCAACTAACTTTTGATTGGGTCGACTTTCAAGAGCTCGGGTCACTAAGAACTCCGGACTATTTCGTATACATTGTAGGGTCATGCTTTATCATTGTGAAAACCATTGTGTATGTTCATTAAGATCCTTAGCAAACTGTGTTGTTTTGTAAATTAGTCCTTCAACTTATTTTTTTAAGGTGATTATAGCTCCTAAACGTTTTTTCTTTATGGAGACTTTAGTGTCTAATATTTTATTTGCTGACATTTTAGTCTTTGACTTTCATTCATTAAGACTTTAGTCCCCAAACTTTTATTTATGGAGATTTGAGTCCCTAAGCTTTTAGTTGATTTTAGTCCTTGCACTTTTGTTTATTGTATAGTCCTTATGTTAGGATTAAAAGAACATGAAGACGTGAAGGAGATGATTAAGAAAAACATTTGACTCCATAATTGAGAAACTTGTTTATTTTGTACATAGAGAACTACATATATATAGTATAGAGATAACTATCTATATATATATTTGTTCTATCTATAAAGATACTCATACTATCTATCTAACTATATGTATAATAAACTAAATCTATAAGGATAAACTAATTAATATAGATGAACTAAAGATAAAGACTAATCTTGATTGATCTAGACTATACTATATACTACTCTAACATTCACCCATGTTCTTTGTTTTTCTTGAAATTCTTGCATATTTTGCACCAAGTGGCCTGCTTCTGCAACTCTACCTTCTCTGCATACTCCAATGACTAAGTCATGTGTGTTTCTATAGTTTGTTCACATCCAATATCAGACAGCCTTGTCAAGAGACCGGACATTGTATGTTCTTCATTAGATACGCAACTACGTACAATCTGCTTCCTGCTGAGCCACAACCTAAACATGATTTTCCTGCTGCAAGCCTTTTCATAATTCATTGTACGTTCAAAAGTTTGGAACAGAACCCACGTCCACCAAATGTTTAAGAAGAAAGAAAGTGTGATTTATCTTTATCCTCCAAACATTGATAAATCCGTTAATTAGTGAAGTGAAGATAATGTGGCCATAAATCAAAATCCGTTAATTAGTGAAGTGAAGTGGCCTTTTAATTTTTAATTAGGGCACTTGGTGAGTTTCCACCTTTGCCCGCAATCATTTGCGCATCATTCTCGTGTTACTTAGTTTCCCACGCTAATCTCCATTTTGTGTTTATAAACTTAGTCATACCTAATAATATGAACTACATATCTAGCATACGGAAAAGCGCACTAAGTAGTATATTTTATTTTTTATATATAATATAAGGGTTATTTTATATAGTATAATGTATAATACTTATTTAAATTATTTTTAAATAAATATAGACTATAATACTTAAAAAAACAATAAGTTTAGTGTTATAATGTTACTTTTTAAGTGAATACAAACTATAACAAAATTTCAAAAAGTATATTGTTCTAAGTTTTAATTGCTTACAATAAAAATATTAAAATTTAAAAATGCATGAAATAATTAATTACGTAGATAAGTTATTATAATTTATATTATGAAAAACAAAATAATAAATTATATTAAGTGTATTTGTTCAGTTAAAAATACATGAGTCAATAATAAAATAATAATTAATACTTTTAAGTTAACTATTTTATATAGTTTTTTATATTAATGCATATGTTTACAAAAGACTATTAAAATTATTACTTATTTTTTTTTAATTTATTTTAGAAAAAGTAATAATAATTTTAATAGTCTTTTGTAAACATATGCATTAATATAAAAAACTATATAAAATAGTTAACTTAAAAGTATTAATTATTATTTTATTATTGACTCATGTATTTTTAACTGAACAAATACACTTAATATAATTTATTATTTTGTTTTTCATAATATAAATTATAATAACTTATCTACGTAATTAATTATTTCATTCATTTTTAAATTTTAATATTTTTATTGTAAGCAATTAAAACTTAGAACAATATTTTAATAATAACCTATTGTAATAATAACCTATTGTATATAAATAATATTTTAATAATTTAAAAATATGTTAGTTACGAATATGAAAAAAATACTATTAACATAAAATTGTAAAAACAATATATAAGAATGTCCATATAATACTCTTAACTTTTATGGTTCATTATTTCTATCAATGTTCATATAAAACCATTAGTATTTTTCAAACAATATAATTTTTTAGTATACATATTATATTTTATCTATTTTGTTAATTGTAAATTATATTGAGCTTATTAATATATAACATTTAATTTCGGGACACTGATAAAACTTATTTTGATATTATTATAATTAAGTTGGTGATATTGATATGTCACTTATGTCTCATTTTAATAAGAGTATTATATGATAGATGAAATTCATCCTTAATTCATCTATATTTTAATTTGTAAGAGTAAATTTTAATATGTGCATACTTGATATTCATAAAATATAATATTATGTATTTTATTATTATATAAATTTGACTATATGAAATATTAAGAAGGGTTAATTGTCAATTTGCCCCCTAATGTTTGGACCGAATTTAAAAATTCCCCTTAAAGTTTAAAATTTTAAATTTTAGTCCTAATGTTTGGACGAAATCAAAAATAACCCCATTCCGTCTTAAGGCCGTCTAATTGAAACGGAAAATCCGACACGTGCCTTGCACATGCATTTTCTTAAGAAACAAAGACAAAAATGCCATTATTTCCCTGCATCACCGCATCGGTTCAAGACGCGCTCAGTTAAACCTGGTCGCATTATAATGCCCGATTCTTGCAAAGCAAGATCCAACTTTGGAGCTTTGGGGTGGAACTTCTTCAAGGCCCTATAATTCTTTTCGACATCAGCTGCAAATTCATCGTGGCTTTCATCATCTGAGGAGTTTCTAGGATTCTTCTGGAGGTGAACCAGGCCAAACTGAGTTTGATGGTCAATGGGTTTTTCTTAACGTCTAATTGGTTGATTGATCATGAAAGAACTTAAATGTTTTACCTGAAAAGATTAGACTGATATGCACTGGAATGGAGTAGAGGTGGAGCAGCCATTGGAGGAACAGAGGAAAGGTCTCGTGAAGAACTTGAGCTTGGCTCCAAGGTAAAACCCACCACATCTGCTTCATTGTCATGAGAAATTCCAGTCTGCAGTAGGGTTTTGCTGTCATCTCCTACTTTCTTGCCATGAAGAAGAATTCCCACACGCAATTCACCTCCAAGAACATGCGTCACTGCGTCCAATTTGTGTGTGATTGTGCGATTTTCTGCAGATTCATGTTCCAGTTCGGCTTGTAGGTTAGGGTTTTGTGTTGTGTTGCTTCGTACATGTTGTAGATTGTCGATTTTGTAACAAAGGTTTGATTTTTATTGTGAAAGTTTGTTTTTTTCCCGAAGATTTGCTGTATTTGGTTTGATTATGTCATTTTGTTGTTTGTATATGTTGTTAATTGGGTTGATGCTTTGTGGTTTTATGCGTTTTAGGTTACGTTCATTCATACTAAGGTGAGGAGAAGTCATTTGTCATACCGTGAGAGAATATGAATTACGGGTTTCTCTCCGGATTAGCAGTCATCTATTGCAATCTCGTAGACGATAGTGCACTTCTATACCTCCCACCGAACGAAAACCCGAAGATGGATTTTAGGGTAATCAGTCATCAGATATATATTCCATCACTTTTGGAGTCCCAAGGTAGTTGTGAAAAGATTGAAGTTTTTGTGTTGCCTCCATTAAGCCAAGATGAGTGTGTAAATGGTCCATTTTTTATGATGGTGCGCAAAAATGTGGATGGACAGTTAAAATCGGGGAGACGTAAGGAACCCAACCTGGAAATTGGTAAGACACATGCTCTTGAGGATGAGACCAAACGACCAACCTTTGTTGACAAAGGTAAGAAACTGGTTGTTGAGGAAGATCGTAGTGATGACTCAATATTTGACGATGATGTAACATCAGCCGATCTTCTAGATAACTTAAAGCACTTCAAGTTCGAGGGTGACACGAGTGACAGTTCGGTGGAGACTTGTCCATCCTCCAAAGCAGATGCGTAAATGAAAAGAGAAGAAGAACATAAAACAATGAAAGCACCGTTAGAAAAGGAATGGCCATGGGAAGTCCCTGGTTTTGGGGCAGACTTAAGCGATTTTAGTAGTGGCACATTGGAAATGGCTGGACAAGCGGACGTGCAAGATGATGCCTCAACCTGTGCACTTTTTAAACATTACAAGGACTAAAAGCATTCAGGAGATTTCGAGCTTCAACTCGTAATGTTGTTCGCCAGTAGGTCAACCTTCAAGCAGACAATGAGAGACCACGCAATATTTCATGGTTATGACATTGTCATCCAAGTGAATAACAAGATCCGAAATGATTTTCACACCGAAGAAGCGTGTTAAAACACTGGCAAAAAGGGTTAGTCAATCTGTCTTTAACATGTTGTTGTCATGTTCGCATGTTTGTATTAACGATACTGGTATGATATTTAGGCATACTCAAGCAGTCTGGAAAAAACTCAGGAAAAGACGAGAACAACCAACTGTTATAGAAATTGACGATACCACAACATCAGAACCCGTCCTTTCAGACTCAAGAGCGTTGGTTGTTCTGGATCAGCCACTCAAAACAGTACTTCCAAAGAGAACGAAGCAATACTGGCGGCCTACACAGTAGAGTCGGGTTCATGTTGTTCTTCCATATTTTGTATAAATCCCTTTTTTGTGGTCATGTAGGATTATAGTGTTACTTATGAAGGTCTGTTTTAACGAAACCTGTTTTGGGATTCTATGATAGATTATGTTTTCGAATGTAATCTGGATTTTATGGATTATGATGTAGGTTCTGCAAAACCGAAATAACAGTTAGACAACAAAATGTCAAAACTTCATTCAACAACTTCTCCACAAACATGAGTCACCACCTTCGCAAAATACACAATGTTCTTCATCCATCAGTTACAATTCATACTTCAGGTGCAGACAAAGCTACAACTAACTTCTACTAATTCTTCGAAATTAAACTTAGAACAAAAACAACAAAAACAACAATAACAATTACCAACGCTGCAACTAACTTTTGATTGGGTCGACTTTCAAGAGCTCGGGTCACTAAGAACTCCGGACTATTTCGTATACATTGTAGGGTCATGCTTTATCATTGTGAAAACCATTGTGTATGTTCATTAAGATCCTTAGCAAACTGTGTTGTTTTGTAAATTAGTCCTTCAACTTATTTTTTTAAGGTGATTATAGCTCCTAAACGTTTTTTCTTTATGGAGACTTTAGTGTCTAATATTTTATTTGCTGACATTTTAGTCTTTGACTTTCATTCATTAAGACTTTAGTCCCCAAACTTTTATTTATGGAGATTTGAGTCCCTAAGCTTTTAGTTGATTTTAGTCCTTGCACTTTTGTTTATTGTATAGTCCTTATGTTAGGATTAAAAGAACATGAAGACGTGAAGGAGATGATTAAGAAAAACATTTGACTCCATAATTGAGAAACTTGTTTATTTTGTACATAGAGAACTACATATATATAGTATAGAGATAACTATCTATATATATATTTGTTCTATCTATAAAGATACTCATACTATCTATCTAACTATATGTATAATAAACTAAATCTATAAGGATAAACTAATTAATATAGATGAACTAAAGATAAAGACTAATCTTGATTGATCTAGACTATACTATATACTACTCTAACATTCACCCATGTTCTTTGTTTTTCTTGAAATTCTTGCATATTTTGCACCAAGTGGCCTGCTTCTGCAACTCTACCTTCTCTGCATACTCCAATGACTAAGTCATGTGTGTTTCTATAGTTTGTTCACATCCAATATCAGACAGCCTTGTCAAGAGACCGGACATTGTATGTTCTTCATTAGATACGCAACTACGTACAATCTGCTTCCTGCTGAGCCACAACCTAAACATGATTTTCCTGCTGCAAGCCTTTTCATAATTCATTGTACGTTCAAAAGTTTGGAACAGAACCCACGTCCACCAAATGTTTAAGAAGAAAGAAAGTGTGATTTATCTTTATCCTCCAAACATTGATAAATCCGTTAATTAGTGAAGTGAAGATAATGTGGCCATAAATCAAAATCCGTTAATTAGTGAAGTGAAGTGGCCTTTTAATTTTTAATTAGGGCACTTGGTGAGTTTCCACCTTTGCCCGCAATCATTTGCGCATCATTCTCGTGTTACTTAGTTTCCCACGCTAATCTCCATTTTGTGTTTATAAACTTAGTCATACCTAATAATATGAACTACATATCTAGCATACGGAAAAGCGCACTAAGTAGTATATTTTATTTTTTATATATAATATAAGGGTTATTTTATATAGTATAATGTATAATACTTATTTAAATTATTTTTAAATAAATATAGACTATAATACTTAAAAAAACAATAAGTTTAGTGTTATAATGTTACTTTTTAAGTGAATACAAACTATAACAAAATTTCAAAAAGTATATTGTTCTAAGTTTTAATTGCTTACAATAAAAATATTAAAATTTAAAAATGCATGAAATAATTAATTACGTAGATAAGTTATTATAATTTATATTATGAAAAACAAAATAATAAATTATATTAAGTGTATTTGTTCAGTTAAAAATACATGAGTCAATAATAAAATAATAATTAATACTTTTAAGTTAACTATTTTATATAGTTTTTTATATTAATGCATATGTTTACAAAAGACTATTAAAATTATTACTTATTTTTTTTTAATTTATTTTAGAAAAAGTAATAATAATTTTAATAGTCTTTTGTAAACATATGCATTAATATAAAAAACTATATAAAATAGTTAACTTAAAAGTATTAATTATTATTTTATTATTGACTCATGTATTTTTAACTGAACAAATACACTTAATATAATTTATTATTTTGTTTTTCATAATATAAATTATAATAACTTATCTACGTAATTAATTATTTCATTCATTTTTAAATTTTAATATTTTTATTGTAAGCAATTAAAACTTAGAACAATATTTTAATAATAACCTATTGTAATAATAACCTATTGTATATAAATAATATTTTAATAATTTAAAAATATGTTAGTTACGAATATGAAAAAAATACTATTAACATAAAATTGTAAAAACAATATATAAGAATGTCCATATAATACTCTTAACTTTTATGGTTCATTATTTCTATCAATGTTCATATAAAACCATTAGTATTTTTCAAACAATATAATTTTTTAGTATACATATTATATTTTATCTATTTTGTTAATTGTAAATTATATTGAGCTTATTAATATATAACATTTAATTTCGGGACACTGATAAAACTTATTTTGATATTATTATAATTAAGTTGGTGATATTGATATGTCACTTATGTCTCATTTTAATAAGAGTATTATATGATAGATGAAATTCATCCTTAATTCATCTATATTTTAATTTGTAAGAGTAAATTTTAATATGTGCATACTTGATATTCATAAAATATAATATTATGTATTTTATTATTATATAAATTTGACTATATGAAATATTAAGAAGGGTTAATTGTCAATTTGCCCCCTAATGTTTGGACCGAATTTAAAAATTCCCCTTAAAGTTTAAAATTTTAAATTTTAGTCCTAATGTTTGGACGAAATCAAAAATAACCCCATTCCGTCTTAAGGCCGTCTAATTGAAACGGAAAATCCGACACGTGCCTTGCACATGCATTTTCTTAAGAAACAAAGACAAAAATGCCATTATTTCCCTGCATCACCGCATCGGTTCAAGACGCGCTCAGTTAAACCTGGTCGCATTATAATGCCCGATTCTTGCAAAGCAAGATCCAACTTTGGAGCTTTGGGGTGGAACTTCTTCAAGGCCCTATAATTCTTTTCGACATCAGCTGCAAATTCATCGTGGCTTTCATCATCTGAGGAGTTTCTAGGATTCTTCTGGAGGTGAACCAGGCCAAACTGAGTTTGATGGTCAATGGGTTTTTCTTAACGTCTAATTGGTTGATTGATCATGAAAGAACTTAAATGTTTTACCTGAAAAGATTAGACTGATATGCACTGGAATGGAGTAGAGGTGGAGCAGCCATTGGAGGAACAGAGGAAAGGTCTCGTGAAGAACTTGAGCTTGGCTCCAAGGTAAAACCCACCACATCTGCTTCATTGTCATGAGAAATTCCAGTCTGCAGTAGGGTTTTGCTGTCATCTCCTACTTTCTTGCCATGAAGAAGAATTCCCACACGCAATTCACCTCCAAGAACATGCGTCACTGCGTCCATTACTGCCCTCTAGACAATAGATTGAACAATTAAGAGCACAACAAAAATAAATTTACACTGGGTTAGTGAATGCACAATAACCTTCAAAAGCAAGGAACAAAACTTGCTACTCAAACTTAATTGCAAACTGTTGAAACACAGTGCATTCATGTAAAATTCAATCTTTATTGTACCTTCAATGAACCAATAGTTGCAGTTTCTGGTATTTCAATGAACAGCTCCGGTACCTTAAAGGACCCAATTCTGAACCTCACTGGCAAAAATAAAGACGTCTTTCATGAATCTAATTCAATGGGATTGTTTCTCTTGTACATCCATCATTATATCTAAATTACCGTGTGGATTTGAAGATTTGCATGGCATATGCTGAGCAACCATAGAACTTGAGGCCCAATTAGCTGCATGAGAATCAGTAATGATCTATTATTAGTAGTATAAACTGTCGGTCCATTCTATTCATGAAGAAAATATTCCAAACCAACCAGATCCATCCCAGTGACTTCCCCATCAGAATTTGATTCACTATTTAAATCAAAAAAACGTCCTTTTCTTGAAAGGAAAGTTCCTCTCAGATGGTAGATTTTTATAGCATTCTTTGTATCGTGTTCGAGGAAACCAGCAACTACTGCTTCATCTTTGGGTTGGACCCGAAATCAGCAGCAGGGATCTGTTCCGACAGAGACGAGCCTTCCCTGGAATCACCCATCTCGCCGGGAGCTGAATTTCCGGCGAAATTAGATCCTCCGGCAACCTTCATCGGAAAACGATTTGGTGGCAGAAAGAGGAAGATGGCGACGGTATGAAAGAGGCATGATAGATCTCTTGACGACTTGGATCCACCATTGATCACCCGACTTGATTTCCTAATCACACGGACAAAATCGTCCTTACTCTTGATGAACTCCTTGAAGAAATCAAACACGGGAGCTATTCTTTTCAGAGGATTCGACAGTATCCCATTGTTTGAACAGTTAACTGCCACCAAATCGTTTTCCGAGATCCCTAAAGATGGCGACGGTATGAAAGAGGAATCCAGTTGAAAATAAGGGCATTTTTGTCTTTGTTTCTTAAGAAAATGCATGTGCAAGACACGTGTCGGGTTTTCCGTTTCAATTAGACGGTCTTAAGACAGAATGGGGTGATTTTTGATTTCGTCCAAACATTAGGACTAAAATTTAAAATTTTAAACTTTAAGGGGGATTCTTAAATTCGGCCCAAACATTAGGGGGAAAAATGACAATTAACCCTATTAAGAAAGAATTATAATTATAATGTGACATAAAGAGATGATGATATGAGTTTTGTAACTTATCTTGAGAATGAATGGGAGAGTTTGAATAATTTTAAAGTGATTTACATGACATGTCACCTATGAATGAGAAATTTATGATTGACATTGACAAATTAGAAGATGATAATTTAACATTAGGAAAGAGAAAATACAACAAAAAAATTATTTGTCAACATTCTATATGATTCAACCAAATTAATATATATATATATATATATAAATAGATAGCTTATATTCATAACAAATAATTTTATTGAACTTGCATCGAACTATTTTTGGGATATTAATTAGGGAAAAGTATGAAAAAGATGTAACATGTTTGCCCAATGTTGTCAAAGCGACACATTTGTAGTTTTTGATGCAACATGTTTGTTGTTGTAGGTATTTGATGCAGTCGTTATGTTTCCGTTCAAAATATCTGTTAAGCGTGCACATGCCTTGCACGTGACATCTTTGTATAGTGAAAGTCCTTAAATGTCTCTGTCTTCTTCATATATCAGTTATACCACACTCATTCCCTGTAACATCTCTTTTATCCGACGCGGGAACCACATACCTCTCCATCTCCCCTTCTCATTGTGCCGGCCTCAACTCTCTCTCTCTAGACTTGGTCGCTGCTGCTGCATCCTTCTCCTGCGCTGCGGGGATCCAGAATCATCCAGATCAGAGGAGGATTCAACGAAAACGCGTGTAAGGAAGAAAACCTCCTCAACTTATAGAAAGTCAAGGGTGGTGTTCAATACTCCTTAACTCTCCCATCTCGATTTAGTTAGGGTTTGATATGACTTCGCGGTCTGGAAATGCACGGCCCTTGAGGTGTCCCAAGTGCGATAATTTGCCTCCTCCAGGTATGGGGAATTACTTTGTGTTCCACTGCAGCAGCGACTGTGACGCTCTTCCTCAAGGTAAAAGTAAATATGGCAAAGGTTCATCAGATACCTTTTCCATGAACTCTGATGAAGACCACAACTTGGTTGCTGCTAATAATTGCAGATTTGGATCATCACAACTTCATGGACACCTGATGGGCGATCGACAGGGGATCAACAGGGGATGACGATTTCCCCACCTGCTGATGCGGATCACTCCGCCAAGTCATCGCTTGACTCCACCGCAATAACCAATCTGGGGGTCAACTCGCAGTCAACTCAGGAAGATTTCTCGTTTCGTTCTTTCTCGATGCAGAAACAAGGGTCTGATTTTCAGCAAAACACGATTTCGTTGACTAACGTTGTTGCTGATAATTCGAAACAACTGTGGTCTTCAGAGGAGGAAGAAGCGAATTTTCTGGCTTCTCTGGGTCCTGGAAGCATATGGGGCATCAACTCATCAGAGACATGTTCCACAACATCAACTCCGTGGCCCAACTCTCTGCAAGAAGACTTCTTGATTAAGAAACCAGTGAAAGTGGATGATACACCACACCACATTGATCAAGAAGAAGGTTGTTTAAATTCACACGTCAGGATATCATCTTCCATTACAGAGGAGGATTCATGGAGCATGGTAGAGGACCAGATGCTAAGAGCGACCCTGGCGGATAAAATCTCCAAGCTGCCCATACCGTGGCAGTGCCTTGCTCAAGCGCTGCCTTCAAAGACACCATTGGAGGTGTTTATTCGGACCAACCAGTTGCTTCAAAGCGTCCAGCGCGATCTCTCCGCTGTGTTAATAGTCACTACTGAGCAACAGCAGCAACCGGGGATCTCTCTGAAACAACAAAGAGGACTTTGGGGGTAGGATTTAGACATTACCTGGATGTGTTCTTGGTCCCCCTTCAAGAAAAGAAAGCAAGCAATGGTCACTGTCGACTGTCGAGGCCTTCTAAGAAGATAATAATGGAAAACACGGAAAGGGAAAGATCAAAATTTTACTTGCAACAGATCTGTTCTTCCTCGTAGAAGGACACCGTCGAGCTCGTTTTCACGTACATCGATTTCGTCATCTTGTTCAATATTTCTGCTTTGGAGGTTCGAGTCTTTCGGTGAAGAAGACAGTCGTGAGATGCCCTGTCGTTGCTTCGATAGCTTGACAGAGTGGTTTTATATTCTTAGTATTTCAAGAAGGCTTATGGAGGGAAATAGGTGTAGGGGTATCTTGGGTATTTACAAAAAAAATTCATTGAAATCTGACAAATCATGTCACATGACTGACACATGCTGATTTTTAACGGGCAAACAAACGGAATAACAAACATTTTCATCTAAAACCTACAATATGAAACGTGTTACATCAATTAGCTACACTCCAAAACTAGTTCCATCAACCACCACTTTTGGCAAACATATTACATTTTTTCATACTTTTCCCTATTAATTATGCATATTCACTGAATGACCAATTTCACGAGAATGACCAATGGAAACTTGGTTCAACGGTATCGCGCTTGCTTAGATGTAAGAGATCCCAAGATCAATTCTCGGCATGTCACGAGAAGAGCACACTTTGTGGTCAATGTATCGTCAAATTGTACCATGAGGGGTTAGAGAAAGCAAGGCTTCATTTGACATACTATGAAGATGTCATCTTTTAACTAGGGGTGGCAATTTCTGATACGACACGATCTGCAATTTACACGTTCAGACACGACACGATTACTAAGTGTGTCTAAACAACTCTTATACGTTTAGACACGATTAATAATCGTGTATAAACACATCTAACATGCAAATACACGACAAACACATGTTTAGACATGATTAATTAATGTACTAGTTCTAATTAGAATTGATTATTAAAAAAATACTCAAATTTTAGTCTACTTAGAACTTTTTAATTTATTATTAGGGTTAATTGTCAATGTTCCTTCTAATGTTTGGACAAAATTTAAGAATCCCCCTTAATGTTTAGTCCTAATGTTTGGACCGGATAAAAAATCCCTCCATTCCGTCAGCTGGTCGTTTATTACTAACAGAATGAGGATCATGTGCGAGGCACATGCTATTTTAATTTTTGTAAGTGACCAAACTGTCCTCGTCCTCTTCCACTGCCCAAGTCCAAAAACCACTCACTTTCCACCCCCATTTCTTTGGAGCCAAACAAAATCGATTGGTAAGCCGATTCTCAGAATAAGGACTCGGTGTCGGATCAAAACTTCTACATATAAAGCGACGAAGAAGATGAGGAGAATGTTCCTGTCAAAAATTGAAGAAATCCAGAAATTCTAAGCACTTATTCAGTCACTCAAATCAAGAATTGAACTGTTCGACAATTTTATTACCTGATTCGAGGACGATCGTCGTAAAATTCCAAGATTGTCAGAGCCATTTTCACTGGCTTGGCTGTTGTAGTTGCAGTTGCAGCAGTAGCGACACTCGGTTGACAGAAGAAAAGGGAACGAGTCAACGAAAACGTCATCATCTCCAACTTCCTCCAAGATTGCTTCTTTCGTGCGGAAGAATGGTGTAACCGAATAATGTGCAACAATCACGAACAGAAGGAATTAGGAGAATGGGATGATGATGGCGGAAATGGTGGTGAATTGAAAGAAGAAGAAGAAGAATGGTTGCAGAAAGACACAGTATAATAAGAAAAAGACAATGAATGAATGATTGAATTTGAAGGCAAAATCCCATATATAGAAATGGCTGCAAGATTATTCAAATCATCCCTGAGAATCGTAATTTCTTGTCTTCTGCAGATAAGAAGAACTGGCAACAGAAGTGAGAGCAACAACCATCAAACATTTTCACTTCACGCATAAGAGAGACAGTTGGATAGAGGGAGAGGGAAGAAGATTAAATGAGTTTTTTTTCTTATGAAGCTTACTTGGAAGAGGATGAGGGCAGTTTGGTCACTTACAAAAATTAAAATAGCATGTGCCTCGCACATGATCCCCATTTCGTTAGTAATAAACGACCAACTGACGGAATGTGGGGATTTTTTATCTGGTCCAAACATTAGGACTAAAATTTAAATTTTTAAACATTAAGGGGGATTCTTAAATTCCGTCCAAACATTATGGGGCACATTGACAATTAACCCTTTATTATTATTTATAATTTCATGTTAAATATTCAATAAAATAATCAAAATTTGAGTCGTACGTGTTTTGTAATTAACCATTTTTCGAATAAGCTGATTTCTATAAATCCTCAATGTTGAAATATTGAAATACTCATTTAATTTTTAATATTGAACTTTGAAGGTCTTACTTTGTATATATGAATATATCTGCTTTAAAATGTATACGAGTTTGACTTTAACGGATCACGTGTCTAAACAACTCTATACGTTTAGACACGATTAACGACTTATACGTTTAGACGCAATACATGTTTATACACGTTTAATATTTATTCGTTTAGACACGACACGATTAAACACGACATGACGCGTTTGTCATCCCTAATTTTAACTAAAGTCTGAAGAAAACAGATCCAAATATAACTTAACTCAAAGCTAGGGGGTTATTTGTGATTTAACACTGAATTTTAGGCCCAACCCAATAGCCCACATAGGCAGCAGACATTTTTTGGCGCCAACTGTTCACCGATTCCCGCCAAAATACCAGTTATTACTCTTGTGCAGGTTTCTAACTTCTCCTCTCCATCGTGCTCTCCCGCTCATTTCACTCTCTCTCTCGATGGCTTCCGATTCGTCTCCGGGGAACTTCAACCACGGTAACTCTCTATCCCAGTCGCTCTCTGTTGGTCTTTCTGTACTTGGTCAGCTTCTCATTTACGGTATGCAGCAGGTCCTTCTTCTCCGGATGATTCGCTCTCAAGTCCGATCGGCAACACACTATCCTCTCCTGGAGAATCTCGAGGAAGCCGTCGCCGCCGCCGCCGTGGAAACGGTGCATCCTCCACTCCCTCAGCTTACGGGACCCCTCCTCCCACACGATTTGCCGCGTCATCCGAGGCCTCTCCGACCCCCGCGCGGTCCACTGGACTATCCCCCCGACCTCCAGGCCGCCGCAACGCGCCAGCCACGCCGTCATCCACAGATGATGCACAGCCTTCGTCAGAGTTCGGCGGCGATGATGCTGGCGAGCAGGTGTTTGTTTGGGGCACGAATGTCAGTGTCCAAGACGTTCATGCGGCGATTCTTAGGTTTCTGAGGAACTTTAGAGAAGGCCCAACGCAAGCAGACTCAATTGAGGAGGGGAAGTACATGAAAGAATTGGACAGGGTTCTGGAAATGGAGAGGGAGTGGATTGATGTTGATGGGCAAGATATATTAAGCTACGACGCTGATTTGTATAATAAGATGGTTCGCTACCCTCTTGAGGTTTTGGTGATTTTCGAGATGGTTCTGATGGATATGGCTAATAGTCGGGACTCATTATTTGATAAGCACATTCAAGCTAGGGTTTATAATCTCAGATCATCAACTTCAATGAGGAATCTCAACCCATCTGGTGAGTTCTCTTATTTTCTTTGTGCTGTTTAGGTTGAAAAGTAGTTCAGTTTGATTGTTTACTTTACACTTTTGCACTGGCTAAGTCTTGTAAGTGCGCCATTTTCTATCAGATTCAATGTATATTAAACAGAAATAGGAGAAGATGCACAGTGGAGCAAGTTCTTGTGCTTTAAAATTGTACAGGAGTTTCTGATAATTAAGCATGGGGGAACTAATATGATGTATTAATTCTCAGATATCGAGAAGTTGGTGTCTTTGAAAGGTATGATCATTAGGTGCAGTTCAGTAATACCTGAAATAAGGGAAGCGGTATTTAGATGCCTTGTCTGTGGGCATTATTCTGATCCTGTTCGTGTAGAAAGAGGTAATTACCAGGATTCCACTTAATTTCTCTGGTTTGGTAACTTTTATAGTTGTTCACAGTTTACTGTATCCAGGAAGAATCAGTGAACCCTCCAGTTGCATGAAGGATGAATGTGCTGCTAAGGGTTCAATGGAGCTTGTTCATAATCGATGCAGGTGATTGTTTAGTCTTATAGCAGCTAACTGCAGATCGAGATCTTAATGAAATTCCTATTTTTCTTCACTAGATTGATGTCTAACTAATGGTAGTGCTTAGTAGTCTCTTTGCCATACATCAAAGAATAAAATGAAATAGTGAAGGACGGATAGGTCTTGCAGTTTGAGTGATAGAGAAATAGTTAATTTGACTAGAATTTTTTGGTCCTCAGCCTATTGCTAGTAATAACCAAGTTGCGGATTTTTAAGATTTTTCCGGTGATTATGTGGGTTTCTTTAACATATTTGAAAACAAATGAATTTGTAATATGAATTCTAAGTCCTTTCTCCTTGTTTGAGGTTTCCTATCCTTGTTTCTTGTCTAATCCTGAATGCCTTTGGCAATACCAGCTTTGCCAACAAGCAGATTGTTAGGCTTCAGGAAACACCTGATGAAATCCCTGATGGAGGAACCCCACATACAGTCAGCTTGTTGATGCACAATAAGCTGGTTGATGCTGGAAAACCTGGTGATAGAGTTGAGGTGAGTGTTAATTGAAGCATTCAGACTACTGGTATCCTCTTATTCAGTCCGATGAATTATGTTATTTCTTTCTTTAACTCTTTCTACAGATTACTGGAATTTACAGGGCGATGACCGTCAGAGTTTCCCCCATTCACAGAACTGTAAAATCATTGTTTAAGGCAAGTTTTAAACATACTCAATTCTTCTGGTTAGCGGCTAATTTTAAAGTACTCACGTTGAACTAAAATTGTTCATTTGCAGACTTATATTGATTGTCTTCATATAAAGAAGACCAACAACTCAAGAATGCAGACAGATGATCCAATGGAAGTTGAAAATGGTTTTAGTAGAATAGAAGAGGATGTGCCTTTTGATGAGCAGATGGTATGTGGTTCTCCCATGGAGGGAGCGTTTTGCTATTAGTTGTTATTATAATTCTGGAGTCTGTATTGCAGGTGGATCGACTCAAAGAACTATCTAAGCTGCCAGACATATATGACAGACTTACAAGGTCACTGGCACCAAATATTTGGGAGCTGGAAGATGTGAAGAGGGGCCTCCTTTGCCAAGTACTGTGATGACTTGAACTGCATTGTTTTCAAACATGTTCCTTCAAAAAATTGATGAAAATGAATTCACTTTTGCAGCTTTTTGGCGGGAACTCACTGAAGTTGCCATCTGGTGCTAGCTGCCGTGGAGACATCAACATCCTTCTTGTTGGTGATCCAGGGACGAGCAAATCACAACTACTTCAATACATACACAAGCTCTCTCCTCGTGGCATTTACACAAGTGGAAAAGGAAGCTCTGCTGTTGGTTTAACTGCATATGTCAGCAAAGATCCTGAAACAGGAGAAACTGTAGGATTTCACTTCAGTGCAAGCTTCTGTTATGAGTGATATTTGCAGTAATTCTCATTTCTTTAAATCCTTCTCAGGTTCTTGAAAGTGGGGCCCTAGTTTTGAGTGACAAAGGAATTTGCTGCATAGATGAGTTTGACAAAATGTCTGAAAATGCAAGGAGCATGCTGCATGAGGTGAGCCATCTATCTTACTTTCTACAAGGAGCATTCTGCATCACTTAATTTAGATCACCGAGGCTAAAACACAGTGTACTCCTAGCAAAAGACTGTTTAACTTCTAAATACACCAATCCTTTAATTGCACTCAGAGATGTGTGCGTTCACCAGAAGCCAGTGGCACCCAGGATGTATAAAGGGGGTTTGCGTCTATAGCAAGTAGTATTTGGGAATCCTTCTTAATTTGAAATAGCAAGTCCTCTGCCAACTCCTACCCTCAAGATCAAAGTTATGAATTTCCTCTGGAATCTCTTAACTATAATGAACTGGTCAAAATGGCCCATCAAATGTGGAAATGTGCCAAGGACAAAATGAACACGAAGATTTGTGTTCTGATCCACTGATACTTCTCCAGGTGATGGAGCAACAAACTGTTTCAATCGCAAAGGCAGGGATTATTGCAACGCTTAATGCAAGGACTTCAGTACTGGCTTGTGCAAACCCAAGCGGCTCAAGATATAATCCCCGTTTATCTGTCATTGATAATATTCACCTTCCTCCTACCTTATTATCCAGGTTAGCCAGAAATTCATCCCTGCTTCTGAAAGTTAACTATCATAAGATTAAGACTGGTTTATTTACACGCTGTTATAGCTTTCTTATAACGGTTTCGTTCTTAACTGACCGACACAAATAGAGCTGACCATTACTCTAGAACACTAGCGTTTAACATACCAAGTTGCCAAGATGTCCTCAGTTGAGCTGGCTTTGTCATATTATCGGCAAAATCTGTATATTGGCCTCAAAGCTTTCCTTTAGAGCTTGATAAACTTGCATCATGGACTCATGCTAGTGGCTTCCAAGGTCTTGATGTAACCAGTAAATGGATATGTTTATGGAATTAATTTTTCATCTCATTTTCAGGTTTGATCTGATATACCTAATTCTTGATAAGCCTGATGAGCAGACAGATAGACGCCTTGCCAAACATATAGTTTCCTTGCATTTTGACAATCCAGAGGTCTGTATTTGTGAGAATTTATGCACAGCTTTTACTTTGATAGATCTCTTGCAGAGGATGTGAATCCTAGCTTTGTTTCTTCTTGCAGAATGTACAGCAGGATGTACTGGATATTCATACACTGACTTCATATGTGAGCTACGCTCGTAAACATATCCTCCCAGAGATATCTGATGAAGCTGCTGAAGAGCTCATTCGAGGTTATGTTGAGATGCGGAGGAGAGGAAACTTCCCAGGCAGCAGCAAGAAGGTACATACATTAGATCCTTTCTCTTAACTCATTACACATATGTCTCAATATGCTTGTATGCGCTTCATTATAGTTATTTTCTTTGATTTTCCTTTAACTTGATGAACAGGTGATAACAGCAACACCTAGGCAAATTGAGAGTGTTATTCGTCTTAGTCAAGCACTCGCTAGAATTCGGTTCTCAAATGAGGTTAGTATAGCCCAGCCACTTGTGAAATTCATAGGGAACAAAAGAATTTAACTTCCATTAACATGTAATATTTTTTCCGCGATGGATGATGCAGGTTCTGAAGCATGATGTATTGGAAGCATTTAGGCTTCTAGAAGTTGCAATGCAGCAATCAGCAACAGATCATGCAACAGGTAAATATAATTCAATGGTCACAAGGGAATGAATGGTCTGTACATTGGGTTGGGTTAAATTTCATTTATTGTTTGAAGGAACTATCGACATGGATCTCATTACCACGGGAGTATCAGCAAGTGAAAGGATGAGGAGAGAGAGCATTGCAAGCGCAGTTCGCGCTATAATAATGGAGAAGATCCAACTTGGTGGTCCGTCCATGCGTTTGTTAGAGGTGAGAGTATGATGATGATGGTAGCATCGGTCATGTTTAGTGAAGCGAATACTAATAACGTAAAATATTTGGATTCTTCTTGTAGTTGCTCGAGGAGCTGAAGAAGCAAAGTTGTTTTGGGGAAGTGCACCTTAATGATGTAAGTACTAAGTAGTAGATACGCTCTTCTCTCCTCTCGTGTTGGTCCACAAAAACTGATGTATAATATTATTCATTTTTTTTATGGATTCAGCTAAGGAATGCTGTTGCTACCCTTGCAACTGAGGGATTTGTAGCTGCTGCCCATGGTGATACTGTAAAAAGAATATGAAGGGGCTTTATTTATCTACATCCCAGGAAGCTTTCGTCGTGTACTTTTGAATTAATATATAATTGTGTAACATTGTTATTAAGATTAAACTGTTGGGGTTAAATTCGTAGCTGCTACAGAGGAGTTGGTATTTGTTGTTGAATTGAACAGCGCACTAGGTAGGTACTGCAGCTGCCTGCTGCCTTCCCCTTTAATGTTGAATGCACAAAGTTTACTAGTTCTGGTCCTGTATATCCAATTTTGAGCTGCTTGGAAAGACTAATGTGATACTCTTGTGAGTCACCTACAACCTATTCAACCTTGGTTTTTGGTCACAACTCACTCATGTTCTTTGCCCTTACAGGATCTGACCGAGTATCTGAATATAGAGATATATGTTTGAAACCGTAATTGGTCATCCAATAATTTTTTATTCAATTTTTTGTTTAAATATACAATTAATTGAATATTTTGATAAATATTACACTAAAACTTAATAAATTTACACTAATATTACAATAAAGTTTTGACTCTATTTAAATTCAATTGGGATCGTTGACTCAGATCATGTTGTGCGAATAACATGGGTTGAGACTCAGGCCCGAGGACCTCGGGGTTCACTTGAAATCACAATTGAATGGGGTTGAGTCGTGTTCAATCGATTGATGCTCCAATTTAGCCACAATCGGGATACCCAAGTTTGGGTCCCGACCCAGTCAGGTCCTCAACGTTGAGCAACTTGAACTAAGTCAGGACCCAGACTAGAGGATCCTCGATTGGGGCTTCAATTAAGCTTCAATCGTTGCTCCTGTAAATTGGTCCCGAACCAAACTAGATCTAATCCTTAAGCGACTTGGTCGGGGTCTCCTTGTTTGGGTCCTCATAGTTGAAATAAGTTAGTATGATTTAATTATAATATTTGTAAAAGTATTCAATTAATTTTATATAAATTTGAAAAACATTAATGAAGATTATTTTTACAGAAGGTCGTTGCGTAAATAAGAGATTATAAAAATTCACTTTAAAAACAGTTGGTTGCGGGCCAAAGTGTTGTGTTTTAGTGCTAATGGGTACGATTGTTGAATATTAGAACTGAAAACTGTATAGTTGAAGCTTACAACCGTAGCATTCAATCTAATTTCCATTCATTGAACTTCCTCTACATATATTAACATTATGTTGATGACAGAAATATAAAACTACTTAGCATCCCATACAACGTACATTGGAATATTAATTTCGACCCGACCCGAGCCACCACACTGTGCGGGTTGACCCGAACCTGACCCGCCACACTGTACGAGTAGGTTTTGCAACCCGAACCCGACCTGGCGGGTCGACCCGCCTGACCCGCCAATATGCAATTCAAAATTCCAAATGTTGCCGATTGCCGAACCACTTACCACACGTCCACACCACACCACACTCCACTCCACCAATTGCATATTTGCATGCAATTACACATCCAAATCATGCTAAAAGGATAAACACACTTACAAGTTACACACATAAATACATAATCGATACGATACGTCGATATCCAACCAAATCATCCAAATTCCAACAAAAACATCCAAATTCCAACAAAACATCCAAAATCAAAACTAGAAGAAAATCAATTGCATACTTCCGCCAAACTATTTTTTCAAGATAGATCTTTCATGCTTGTGAGTTGTGAGTCTTCCTCATTCGGGATCGCAATAAAATCGTTAGTCTCTTACTCCATGTTCACTGCATTTACAAGTAACATATGCCTTTAATTACCCGAAAACAATAGCAATCCATCCATGTCAAACAACATAATCACAGCTAATAGACGTTTCAAATAAACGTTTTGGACTTTGGATAGAGTTTCAACATAATCAACAGCAAAATGTTAAACATATATAAATATAACCATCAGTCAAACATAATCAACAACTAATAACAATCCATGCCTCCAAATAAACGTTTAAAATCTCCCTAAGTACCATCACTGATTCAATTTGGACAGAGTTTTGGTCGAATACAACACCTTGCATACGAAATCTCGTCATGTATCTATCAATCAATGATGCAATTCGGGAAATCAACGACATCGTGGAACTTGGAAGCACTTACTGAGAATGGTCGATGGCACGAGCAGTAGGTGCAAGCACAGCACGGTTAGGCGAGGCGAAGGGAGCACCGACCATGCGAGGGGAGCACCGACCATGCGAGGGGAGCACCGACCATGCGAGGGGAGCACCGAGCAGGGCCAGCGAGCGAGGCGAGCAGGCGGGTCAGACGAGCACGAGCACTGAGATGAGCAGGCAGGCCGCAAGCGATGGCGAGGCGACTGAGCAGAACTGCAGAAGCAGGTGAACCGAACGACGAATAGAAGTCGAACAATAACTTTTTTTTTTGGCCACTAGTCGAACAAGAACTAACTCACTGAGAGAAAGAGGAGAGAGCTGAGGATAGGCTTGTTCATGAACCGGTTCGGGGTCGAACCGGTTCTGAACTGGACTGGTCTAGTTTGACAAAAACCAGTATATTTTTCTGGTTCTAAAAAAACTGGTCTGTTTTAAGGAAAAAAGAACTGGTCTGGTTTGAACCAATTCAGAACCGGTTCGAACTGTTCTGGTCTGTTTTTTAAAATAGCAATTTTGGTTCGGAAATAATCTGGTTCAAATCGAACCTAAACCGGTTGAAAATCCTATCCAACACACTGAACCGTCTGAAAAAATAATGAACTAACTGAAATACACTGAACCGGCTGAAAAAAGACTGAACCGACTAAAAAATGCACTGAACCGAATGAAAATCTCTTCCACAAC
Organism: Chamaenerion angustifolium; assembly: GCA_946814005.1. NCBI lineage: Eukaryota > Viridiplantae > Streptophyta > Magnoliopsida > Myrtales > Onagraceae > Chamaenerion > Chamaenerion angustifolium. The sequence goes on from OX328272.1 coordinate 24,771,801, forward strand.
CAACTAAAATCATGTCCAACATCAACATACGAGAGTCCAATATATATCTAGGTTTGGTTTATTGAAGACATCTCTAGGTTTGGTTTAATTTCAGACCGGTTTAGTTGATTTAGCTTCAAACCGGTTCTAAAATTATATAGGTTTAAAGTGGTTTGATTTAAATTTAAGTATAAACCAGTATCAAAAAACGAGTCGAGTCGAACCGATTCGAACTGGATTTTTGGTACTATTTTGAACTGTTCTATTTGAAGGCTAAAAACACTGATTTGGTTTTGGAACTAGTTCGGCCGAACCGGTTCGAACCAAACCAGTTCCAGACCAGACTAGTTCGTCTGAACCGGTTCATTTGGACAAGCCTAGCTGAGGAAGAGTCTGAGTGGAGTGAGTGTCGACTTCTGTTTGTGTGTGACTTTAAGTTTAGTTTTTTTTACTACGGTTTGGGTTCGGGTCATACAGGTCAACCCGAACCGCCACTTACGGAGGGTCAGACGGGTCAACCCGAAAATGACCCGCTGTACCTATTTTTCGATCCACGGATCCATCAGCCCTGTGTTTTACAGTAAATACCCATCTGCAGCCAACCATTCTTTTTCCGTGAGGTAGATCGCACTTCTCTCACGTTTGGCTCTTCTTTAAGGCTTCCATTTCTACTCTCATGGCCTGCCTTCATTCTGGAATCTTTAATGCTGACTCTACTGTGCTAGGTATATCTTGAGTATATACTGCAGTAGCAAAGGCTTGTGCAATTGGTGTCAGACTCTTCCTCACCAAGTTTGCTACCGGATACCAGCTTGCCTTCAGACTGTACTCTGGTCCATATCGTATAGGAGGAACACCTTTGTTTCTCCTAGATGGTAGTACATATCTCTCATGTACTGGCGACTCTTCAAAACCATTGTTATTTGACGTATTTGAACCAAGATTTACCCAATTAGAACTACTAGCCTCCGAGATATTAGTAGGGGTTGACGGGGTTGAAGCATCTAAAACCTGTATGATGGGGCTCAATATCTCGGTGGTTCCACCAACTTGCTCTTTTGTGACTATCTCAGGGAACATTGGTGTGGTCACAGTTGTCATGGTCAACCAATCTAATGGAATACTATCATGACTCTCCCCCTCGACAGAAGATTGGGAGGAATAGTACAACTTTGTTTATAGAAATGTACAATCCATTGTAGTGTACATGCGATGCATTTTTTAATTAAAAGAGCGGTAGCCTTTTTGATGAACCCCATACCCCACAAAGACGCATTTTACATAACAATGATCAAACTTAGAACAACATGTTTTTGGAATATGTACAAAAACAGAACACCCAAAGATATGTGGTTGGAGTGTCAAGGCTGTTGGAACACTCATATGACTAGATAAAGGTTGTAGAGGTGTTTGGAACTGAATTACTGTAGTAGGGAGACGATTCAGAAGATAGACAGAAGTTGCAACAACTTCTGGCCAAAAAGAGGTTGGTACCTGTGACTAGCATTAATGCTCTAGTCATTTCTAGAATATGCCTATTTTTTCTTTATGCGGCTCCATTCTGTTGAGGAGTATGTGAAGAAGAAGTTTGGTGTATGATGCATTTGTTTTTAAGGAACTGTTGGAGGGAAGAAATTACGAATTCTCCGCCATTGTCAGAACGGAGTACCTAGATGTTTGTACTAAATTGAGTGTGGACTAGATTGTGAAATTCTACAAACTTAGTGAAGACTTCAGATTTATTTTTAAGGAAGTATACCCAGGTAATGTGTGAATGATCATCAATAAAAATCACAAAATATCTAAAGTCATTATTCGACATACATGTACTACTGTTTGGAGCAGGGCCCAAACATCAGAGTGAACTAGAGAAAAAACTGACTTGGCTCTAGATTCAGACAGTGAATATGAATGTTTGTGGCTTTTAGCACGAATACATGTCTCACACGCAAGTTCTTGATTTGACGGAAATAAACTAGAAAATAATTTATGAAGGTACCCTGCAGATGGATGACCCAACCTCGATGCCACAACCATTGTTGCTTGGTGACTGTCCCGTGAGCAAGCATTGTAGTTTCGTGTTGAGTCACTTCCTCCAGATAATACAGGGCTTGGCGTTTAATTCCACGTCCGATAATTTTCTCTGATTGGATATCCTGTAGTAGACATAAGTTGGGATACATTAGCACTATACAGTTAAGTTCTCTCGTTAATAGATGGTAACTTCCAAGCTAATCTAGGCACATAAAGACAATTCTGCAATTTAATTGTTGGAGAAATATTAATGGTTCCCACTCCCTAAACCGACATTAAATCTCCACTTGCTGTCTGGATCATTTCCTGTCTTGGTGCCGAGTGACTTACAAAATCCTGTCTGTCATAACTCATAATGTATGTGGCTCCACAGTAAAAAAATCATTGTCCACTTTTCCCTGATATATTTTCCTGAGCAATAAATGTACGAGCAATAGTATGATCCATTCGTATTTCAGGGTTAGAACCATCAGATTTGAAACACGGAGGGTCTAAAATCTGATTTTTTTTCTGGGTCAATTGGATTTTTTTTAAGTCCAAAAACACGTTTTTTTGAACAAAGGGTAGGGAGATAATTTTACCCCTAAACCCTATACCTTCAAAACAGCTGTTCCTGCGTCCAGTCGCTTCATTCACTCCAACCGCTCCTCTATGAACCCTAGGATCTTCTCATTCGTGACCTAGGGTTCCGACCGCATCTCTTCGCTGTGTCTCCTCTGGTGGATATGGCATGGTCGTAGGACCTCCGTGCCTCTCTTCCTCCTATCGATCCACTCGTGCCATCCATATCCGTTGGTGGGAGGCTTGGTCATCGCTTCCATGGCTCCGAATGAGTATTCTGTGCCCTTCCTCCCATCGTCACGGCTATTCGCCACCGTGACCTGGTTATTGGCACCAGCTACCTCCCGTTGTTGACTCCTCCATCCGTTGGGGAACCCGATGAGCAGAAACCACTCTGACCTCTCATTGCGGAGCTTCCCACAGTAACTGAACCTGAGATTCTTCCGGCTGATGCCACGGCCACGGGTCGGTTTCCCTCCTTTTCTGGTGAACTGCGCCTGTGGCTTGAGGCGTTCCCGGCGTTGACTCCCGGAACTCTGTCATCCGAGTAATATCGAGTCACTAGTCCCGATCCAAGTGTCGTCCCGCCTGGTTCGGTCCCCCGCTTCGTGAACCTCATTACTTGCCTCCGGTCACGCTCCGATCGGATGGTCGATTATGTGGTTTCCACCTATGGTAAGGGGTTAAACCTGAGTAAGTCACGTCTTTCGTTATCAAATTTGTCGCTTACCACATGTAGAAACTAATACAATTTCGTTTCAGCCAGCTTTGTGTTCCAAATTTGAATATCCTGTGTGCATTTTCATTTGATTGGGATCCCGTAACTCGATTTCCCTCCATAGACTTTGCATTTTGATATACAGAGTCTCTAAGGAATTGGTGCCCTGTTTCGTGTGGTTTGTCCGAATGATTAAATCGAACAGCTGGACTCCGTCTTTGCTCTTGCCGTACGTTGCAGATAAGTCGTTCCATAGGTCCTTCACTGTGGGGAATTCAGTATACTAATTTATTAATTCCAGTTCCATATTGTCGAGCATCCATGAGCATACGATGAGGTCATCCTATTCCCATTGCACGTAGGTCGGGTCCTCGGGCCGTGGTGGTGCCGGAACACCTGTGAGGTGGTGCAATTTCCCTTGGCCCCCGATTTTCATTCATATCAACCGTGACCATAGGGAGTGATTGCTTTCGTTTAGCTTTACACTTAAATTGATATTTGATACTGATATGGATTTGTGGACTTTGTTGGTTTGTGGTAGGTTTGAGAGCAGTGTTGCCCATTGAGCTGCAAATGACTCGTTGGTGCGGGTGTTGTCTCTTTCGGACTCTGCCATGACTGAAGTATGTATGGTTGCTTCGGTAAATGATGATGCTGAGAAAATATCAACCGATCAATTGATCGAACAATCCGACTCTGATACCATGTTGAATATTAGAACTGAAAACTGTATAGTTGAAGCTTACAACCGTAGCATTCAACCTGATTTCCATTCATTGAACTTCCTATACATATATTACATTATGTTGATGACAGAAGTATAAAACTACTTAGCATCCCATACAAAGTACATTGGAATATTATGGGTGAGGCAATAGGAAATGGAAAATTATGTGCATTATGAGTTCCACATGTTGTAAAGTTAATATTCTTCAAGTGTGTATAGCATGTGCATGTATGTTTCAACAACGATGTGTCAAAAATATTGTTTAAACTGCAATGATTGGATAATATGATTTGGTCTCTTGATCCATTTTTGAACTTATATAGGATCTCTTTATCTCTAAGTGAATTTTATGGAGGCAAATCTGCGAGACATTACCTTACATTGACACTGGTGGAGTAATGAGGAATTAATAAGTCTTCAAGCTTTTGAAATAATCAAATAAACCCCTAAACTTTTGAACTTTTTTGTGTTGGTTGTGCAGTTGCAATGCCTATTGAAAGGCACCGTGAATGTATTGTGATTGCACTATGACTATACTATGATAGTACTGAAAAGAGCAATCTAGTTGCACTCTGACTGCATTGAGTTAGAAATTCATCCAAGTGTGAGGAGTACGAATTATAGTATGTTTTTTCTGTCAATAATTTTAAAACAAGCAGAGAATGAAAGCAACATAGTAACAAGACTTCCATTATGCCTTCACTTCAATAACATTGAATCAAGCAACAAAACCAATTGATAAATACTAGATGAGCATAAATGTACTCATTTGTGAAGGCAACATTACATTAATGATTGAATGCTGAAGAAGACTATGTATGCCTTATATAATTTAAATTATAAGAAGGATGTTTGTTATAGAGGAACGAGTAGGAGGAGTACTCATTTCAGCTTCGAACTTAAAAGTACATGTTACTATAATCCCCTTGACAAATTTACACATGGAATCAGGAGAGGATTTAAGGTTAGAATGAGGAAAAACATTATGAATTGTTGGACAATTTGAATTACAGGAGTGATGTTACATATTGGTCACTTATGTTTGACATATATTACTTTCTAGTCACATATTTTGTTTTTGTTAAATGGTTACTTATGTTTCAAAATTGGTTATTCAATCAATTGATCAGGCGATTAGTATTTATTATCTTCTTATTTAAATAATTAAATGATAGAATGATAAGATTTTCCCTCACCGTTTTTGATAATTAAGTATGCTTTCACAATCCCCTTTCACCAACTCTTCTCCTGTAAGTCTCCATGTGTTCCATGTTACAGAAACACTTTTGGATTCATTATCTACACTTTCTTACTTCAAAAAATATTCATTTCGCATCATAACTTGTTCTTTTCACAAAAGATTACTAATTCTACATTGAAAACTGTAATTTTACATAAGTTTGACAAATATTGAGACCAATGACAATCGTATCTTTCCGTAGGTGCAACCAACTTAACAATTCCTTTATTTTATTCCAATGTTGAATTACTAATCCACAACCGATGGAGATAGAAGTAGCTGCTTGTCAGAATAAATGAGTCAATGGGTCAACAAAGTAGGAAATAATTGTCAAAAGTAAAACAACAATGTTGACATAATATGGTCAAATGTAATAATTACTGCAGCTACTAAATAGGTAGACAAAGTTGTATAAGTACCTGTATGGCTGAGCTGAATATTGCAATGAAATGTAATACCATAAATTGAGAGAAACATGTTTGTATTACCTGTGTTAACATGGTATCAGAGCATGGTTAACAATCCATAGGGATTAACCTATTTGTTCTCATCATTTACCAACCAACCAAATATGTCCGATAGTGAGAGCATCAATACCACAAACCAGCCAGGTTCCGGCATCAATGAAGAAGACATGACCATCCAAATAGCCAGGCTGCTCAGGGAGGTCCTATATGTCAGCCACAGACAACCTAGAGAACTACCCGTAACGATCACAATCAGCTCAAAACTCAATGGGCCGAACTACGAAGGAAGGTTGCTTCCAGTTGGTCGGATACCCCGATTGGTGGGATGAGAAGGAACGAGTCGTGTCGCCGCCACGATGAGCATCCCTATGGCCACCAGCACCCACGGTGGCAACGAGACCTCGACGCATCCAGCAGGAATCCCTCGCCGGAATCCTTCTCAGCCCCTACCAGCACCTGAAGGGGACCCTCGCTTCGCCGGAGTCGTAGAGAGTAGCGGCGAAGACCACAACCAATCTGGCGGAAACCCTAGGCGAGGAGAAGATCAAAAGGAACAAGAGAGGAAATGTTGCGGATGGAATGGGGATTGCGGCTGCTCTTTAGGTAAAGGGATTTGGAATTTGCATCCAAGTCCCTCTACTTTAAACCCTAGCTATTTTGGACCGAAAGTTATAAAAAGTGACGAAACAACCAAAAATTATTTCAGTTCAGTCTCTGAACATTTGACACTTGCATATTAGTCCATAATAAAGACAGATTAAAAAATCACCAGTGGATTTCCGACTGTTGTGCAACTGACAGTATGACGTATGATGCACGTGATCTTAAGAATATTGTGACGTCTCAGATTGAATGTATTAATATTGAAAATGGGGCTAAGACCCAAGTGACGGGAATGGGAAGAGTAGAAATTTCTCCAACCCTAAGGATATCAAATTGTTTACTAGTTCCAAATCTCTCGAATAAATTATTGTTAATATCCCATGTCACTAAGCAAATCAATTGTACTATGGTGATGAATCTGAATTTTTGCATACTACAGGATATCCAAACGGGGGTGATTATTGGGTGTGGCACTGAACGCGCTGCTCTGGAATACGTTGATGAAGTGGCTCAACAAGGTTCAGTGTCGCTTTCTCACGGAACTTTAGAACGAGAGACTTGGCTATGACATAGGAGATTGGGTCATCCATCCTCGGGTTATCTAAAACTTTTATTTCCTAAGTTGTTTTTGAATAAGAGTGATAATCTTTTTTGTGAGACTTGTATTCTTGCAAAAAGTCATAGGCAAACGTTTAAGCCAAATAGTACTTGTGTGAATTCAATGTTTTCCTTAGTACATTCTGGTGTGTGGGGTCCACCACATATATCTGGGGGGGTCAAGGTCTTAGATATTTTGTGTTATTTGTCGATGACTGCACTCATATAACGTTGGTGTATTTTTTTTAAACAAAACTCTGAAGTGTTTGACAAGTTCACTCACTTCTTCGAAATGATCCAAAATCAGTTTCAGAAAAACATTCAAGTCCTTCGGTCTGATAATGGGGGGGAATTTGTCAATCAACATATAACAATTTCTTTTCAGAAAAAAGAATTGTTCACAAAATCTCTTGTCCCTACACTTCAGAACAAAATGGTGTGCCCGAAAGGAAAAATCGCATTCTCCTTGAAATGACAAAATCCCTACTTATTGAGTCCAAAGTACCAAAAACATTTTGGCCTGAAGCTGTTTCCACGATAACATATTTACTTAATCGTCTTTCTACAAAAATCCTAAATCTCAAAACACCGCTTGATATTCTCTCTAAGATTACCAAAGTGCCCCCAACACTCTGTCTAACTCCTCGGGACTCTGGATGCTTTGTATTCGTACACATACCTAAAAATGATCGCACCAAATTTGATCTATGTGCAGTCAAGTGTGTATTTCTAGAATATGGAGTCAATCAGAAAGGGTATCATTGTTATGATCCTAAAACTCGTCACATGTTCACCACAATGAACTTTGATTTCCTTGAAACAAAGTATTTCTATCACCAGTCTAGTGTTCAGGGGGGAGTCTTACAGTAGAACCACTGGATTGGGTATGTAGTCCAAACATCTCCTATGATAGAAAAAGTCTCTCCTATGATGGTCTAACAGAGCTGGTGAGTCGAACCATCAGGCCAACATCTGATACACCAGTAACGACCAGCGAACTAAGGGTCACAACTGATACTCCACCGTTTGAGGTATCTAAGGTAAGCCTAGTAAGCCCATCTGAACCTCAAAATGTAAATATTCTGGTTGAAGAATCAGAAGAACAAGAGGAGGTAATGACTTGAGGATACAAAATACCTCCAAGAGCGAATCGAGGGTGTACGCCTAAGAGATACACACCAGATAGGGAGTCAAACAAATCCAGGTATCCTGTGGAAAATGCAATAAGGGGAGGTCAAGTAAGGAAACAAAGGCATTCACAATGTCTATTCTCACAGAATAAGTTCCAAGTACAATCAAAGAGGCTCAACAATCCAAGAATTGACAACGAGCGATGGATGTTGAAATAGAGACACTATAAAGGAACAAGACATGAGAGATTTGCAGGCTACCGGTTGGAAAGAAACCAATAAGTTGTAGGTGGGTGTATACTACCAAATACAAGCAAGACGGGTCCATTGATAGATACAAAGTGAAATTGGTGGCAAAAGGATACACTCAGACATACGGGATTGACTATCCCGAGATATTCTCGCCCGTAGCCAAGATAGACACAATCAGAGTATTGTTGTCTATAGTTGCAATTAAAGACTGACCCCTCTACCAGTTCGATGTGAAGAATGCATTTCTTCATGGAGACCTTGAAGAAGAAGTGTATATGGAAATCCCACCAGGATATAGAAATGAAATTCAAGAAGAAAAGGCGTGTCGACTGAAAAAGGCACTTTATCATCTGAAACAATCTCCTCGAGCATGGTTTGGGAGGTTCACTATAGCCATGAAGAAATATTGATATAAGCCAAGCAACTCAGACCACACCTTATTCTTGAAAATGATAAGAGCCCTAATAACCTGTTTGATCATTTATGTCGATGACATGATTATCATAGGGAATGATATAGAAGAAATACACAGGCTCAAGAGGAACTTGTTTGAAGAATTCTAAATGAAAGATCTCGTGAATTTCAAATACTTATTTGGAATCGAGGTGCTAAGATCAAGAGATGGGATCTTTATATCTCAAAGGACATATAATCTGGATTTCTTGACAGAGACACGAATGTTGGAATGCAAACCAGCTTAAACTCCAATGGTAGAAAATCATGACCTACAACTATTAGAAGGAGCGAGACTAGCAGATAAAGAATGATATCAAAATCTAGTGGGCAAACTTATATATCTGTCACACAGTCGACCAGACATAGCTTATGCAGTAGGAGTAGTAAGCAAGTTTATGCATCAACCCCAAGTTGATCATATGGAGGCATTCATGAGGATTATGAGGTATTTGAAGGGCACCTCAGGATATGGAGTATTGTTCACAAGAAATGGTCATCTGGAAATACAAGGGTACACAGATGCAGACTAGGCAGGTATCCCAGTTGATCAAAGATCTACAACCAGATATTTTACCTTTATTGGTGATAATCTCGTAACCTGGAGAAGTAAAAAGCAAAAGGTGGTGGCCCTCTCAAGTGCGGAAGCAGAGTTTCGTGGGATAGCTAGAGGATTGACAAAGATACTGGATGAGAAAATTAATGACAGAAAATGGTTTTTAGAAAATTCAGTTCAACACGATCGTACCAAGCATATTAAGGTGGACAGACACTTCATAAAAGAAAACCTCGAAGCTGGAAACATTAATCTGCCATTTGTTCGCTTCGAGTACCAATTAGCAGATATACTCACCAAAGCAGTGAACTCAAAGACATTCAATGAACTACTGAGATAGCTGAGCATCAGAGATCCGACTACTCACCTTGAGGGGGAGTGTCAGAATAAATGAGTCAATGGATCAACAAAGTAGGAAAATGTTGTCAAAAGTAAACAGTATTGTTGACATAATATGGTCAAATGTAATAATTACTGCAACTACTAAATAGGTAGACAAAGTTGTATAAGTACCTGTATGGATGAGCTTAATATTGCAATGAAATGTACTACCAGAAATTGAGAGAAGCAGATTTGTATTACTTGTGTTAACACTGCTCATGTGTTGAATTAGAGTTGAGATTTGATCTTTCTAAGTTCTACTCTATTAAATTCTTAAGTGTAGTTACTTAGAAAAATCAAGCTAATTTTGTTGGAGTTACAATCGTATGTAACTATACTTCCTAACATCACTAACATTTCTCCATCAATTGGCATCATCTCTATGAATTATGCAATGTATCCTCTAGTCACTTCTTCTTTTTTTCTCATGAATACCACTTTACTTTAAGAAATAAAACGTTGTGACACGGGGTCACAGGTGTTCGTTCATCATATCATTAGCTACTAAACATACAAATGGTAGTGGTGCTCTCTCGGCCCAATCATTAAGATGCACTCCCATTCTCGCTTGTTTTGCTATCCAATTTGCACATTCGTTGCTCGTCCTTGGAATAGCTCGCCATTGCACTTGCTCGACTTGTCTTGAGATTGCTCAGATGTTTGGTATTATTGTTGATAGTCTCCAATGTTTCGGCCCCTCCATTAATTGTTGGTGAACCACTTGTGAGTCCGTTTCAATAATGATGCGTTGTCATCCCGCTTCAATTGCTAAATGTACTCTTTCTTGTATCGCCAAGGCCACCATCGTTTCTATGTTATCGCTCATTTGCCTCCGGTTCATCCCGCCCACTAGCTTGCCGGTTTTGTCTTGTGCTATCACTCCTATGCCCACTCTTTGCGTTTCCTTACACCACGATTCATCACAGTTTATCTTGATTGTGTCACCCGTCGGGGGTTGTCATTGATGGTTCGGTCTCTCCTCATGTATGTGCATGGGTTGGGTTCGAACGGATCCTAGTTGCTCCTCATAGGTTTGCTTGATCTCAATTGTGACGACCCTCGGGTTTGGTTGCTTTGCTTCTAAGGCCGCCGCGCATCTCGTCTTCCATATTTGCCAACATGTTATTAGGATGTGGGCCCACTTTTTGTCGGTCATTGTGCTCGGACCATGAACCTCCTCCTTCTTCATCAATAGCCATTTCACCATGTCTAGTCGGTTTGGCCGATCCATTTGAGCTCCAAGTGTGCCGCTCCAAATCTGCTCCGTCCACCCACATTCCAATATCATGTGCTCCCGTGTCTCGGCATCACCACAAATCGGGCAACTCGGAGATACATTCATCCCCCTACGGACCATATTTACTTTAACGGCTATAGAGTTTGTTGCAAGCCTCCATATGAAGTTCTTTACCTTTGGTATTACCTTTGCCTTCCACAACGCTTTCCAAAACGAACCTCGGTAGTTTGGGTTCGTTATTGGACTTGTCTCTACCCGTTCTCGGATTTTGTGGTAGACCGATCGGACTTGGGGTTTACCATCCTTCGTGTATGGCCAAATGTACCAGTCAATTCCCACGGTTTGTGGTAGGGGTATATTGAGGATGTGGGTTGCATCTTCTTGATAAAAAATGCTCCTTACTAGGTGCATATTCCATGTGCCATTCGGGTTGATGAGGTCACTTACTCTTAAGTTACCACCGTGCTCTACTGTGCCATCAATATTCACCCTTTTGCTATCTTTTGTATAGATCCATGGGTCCTCAAAAACTCGAATGTTCTCTCCCGAGCCAATCATCCACATCCCATCTTCTTTGATTACATCTCGTACATATAGTATGCTACTCCATACCCATGACGCTCGACGCTCGACTCCCTTACTTAGCCTCTAGTAGCGAACACCTTGGGAAGTAAAGTCCTTTTAGGACTTGTGCGCATATGGTGTCGGGTTCGGTCATGATTCGGCTTCCCATTTTTTGCTAATAGCACTGTGTTGAAACTTTGAAGTTCCTGGAAGCCTAGTCTCCCAATCTCCTTTGCCTTTGTTAAAACATCCCATCTTCTCCAATGTGTTATTTTCCCGTCCGATGTTTGCCCCCACCAAAAGTCCGCAATGAGAGCATTTATCTCCGTACACCATGTTTTTGGGAGGCGGAATACACCCATTACGCACGTGGGGATCGCCGTGATGATTGCCTTTATGAGCACTTCCTTTCCCGCTTGGTTCAAAGTTTTCGGTCTCCACCCTCCAAGTTTGTCCCTGATTTTTGTTTTCAAAGATCCCAAGGCCTCCTTCTTTGAGAGACCCCAAACCATTGGCAATCCTAAGTATTTGCCCGGGTCACCGATGCTCTTGATATGTAGCACGTCCTCCACCCCTTTCTTCTCTTTCGGGTCAACCCCTTTATTAAAGAAAAGAGTCGATTTGTCTCTGTTTATCCGTTGGCCCGATACTTGACAGTGAGACTCTAGGATATTCCAGAGTCCTTTAGCATTGTCTGGCGATCATCTGATAAAGAACAATGAGTCATCTGCAAGAAACAAATTATGCAATTCCGGGCAAGTTCTCATTATGGTAATCCCCTATATGACTCCTTCCCTAGCGGCACCTTCCATTCTCCGTGATAGTACATCCGTTAGTAGTATGAATAGGTAGGGGGATAGAGGGTCACCTTATTGTATTCCCCGGGTTGGGTGTATGGAGTCCGTTCTCTCCCCATTAACCACCACTTGATATGTGGTCGATGATATGAAAATACCCTTTTCCTTAGTGTGTTGATAAGGAAATCCCAGCACACTCGATCGTAAGCTTTTTGCATGTCAATTTTTAGTGCACATTCTACCTTATCTCCCCTTCGACTCATGTTCAGATGATAGAACACCTCGTGTGCTACCATTATGTTATCTTGTAAGTGCCGACCTGATACAAATTCACTCTGAAAAGGAGTGATAAGATCTGATAGATAACATTTCAAACGATTCACCAACACTTTTGATATGATTTTATACAAGAAGTTACAACAACTTATAGGCCTAAAATCAGCAGGTTTCATCGGGTTCAGTATTTTTGGGATTAACACAATATCCGTAATATTTAGGGGGTGGAGAAGAGTACCTGTTCTGAAGAAAGTCTTGACCGAGGTGATTACGTCTGCCCCCACGATGTTCCAGTTCCTTTGGTAAAACAGACCCGGGAACCCGTCCGGACCTGGTGCGTGTGACCCGCCCATCTGGAATATTGCTATCCTTATTTCATTATCTGTCACCTCCATTGTTGATTCTGTATTCATCTCGGGTGATATCTGGTTTGGTACATATCTTAGAAACTCATCCCCCTGTTCGGTTTGCTCCGATGTGAACACGGCAACAAAGTATCGATGTAGTGTTGCGGCTATCTTCCCTTCCTCATCAATCCACTCATCGTTTTCTCCGCTTAATCTGCATATTTGGGTTCGTCTCCTCCTTGCTATTGAGGTATGGTGAAAGAAGGTAGTGTTTCGGTCCCGGACTTTGAGCCCTTTGACCCTTGACCGTTGTTGTCAATATTTCTCCTCCCTTGTCCAAAGTCGGTGTAGCTGGCCTTTTAGCCTTTTCTCTTATTGTATCTCATCCTCATTCATCCCCCCTTGCATGTTTCTCCTTAGTGCCTCCTTCGTTTTAGTAATCTCATGCATATTGTGGCCGAATTTGGCCTTGCTCCACACCCTAAGTTTGGTTCGGCATTTTTGAAGTTTCTTATAGACCCGTTGCATTTATCTCCCATTTGTTGGTCCTTCCCAAGCTTGTTTGATTACCTCCTTGCATTCCGATTTCCCAAGCCACATTGCTTCAAAATTAAACTGTTTACTCCATTGTTTCCTCGATTGTTTGAGTTGGACCACCATTGGTGTATGGTCCGACCCAATGGCTAGTTCATTGATGCATCTCGCCTTTTGATATCGTGTTTCCCATTCTGTGTTGATCAATACCCGGTCAAGGCGTTCACTTATCCTATCCGCTCCACTTCGGTTATTGCACCATGTGAAGGCATTACCATTTGCTCCCAAGTCCTCCAATTCTAGATCCTCAATCATTTGCTTAAATTCGTCCATTTGCCTTTGCGATTTCCTTCTTCCTCCTTATTTTTCATGTGGGTGGCATATAGTGTTGAAATCCCCGAGTATTGACCACCCTCCCCTTTGGCCTCTCCCTTTCACCCTTAGGAGATCCCAAAGGTGTGTCCGTTCTCTCACATCCGTGCTCGCATGTACCCATGTTATGAACATAGGCTCGTTATGGTTGTCCATATGTGTTAGGATATATGTATGAATACATATAGATGAAGGACTGATCTGCAAATATCTGAGGACCGAGATGTAATTTTCCAATTCTTCATGTCTATAAATAGAGACAGTGTATACCGACTTTAACTAACTTGATGAAATGAAAGATTTGATTTCTTTACAATCAAGTAAGTCTTCTTTCTGTTTTTTCAGTATATTTTGAGATTCCTATCATGGTATTAGAGCTGTTGTAATTCGGTGGCCTGCGCAAGTCGTATTACTGTCTATCCTGTGTTCCGCTTGTTGCGACTCTGTTCTAGCTGAAACTCGGTGTGTCGTGCTGCGATTCTGTGAAGTTTAATCGCTGGATTGATTTCTGTGATTCTGTGATTCTGTGATTCTGTGAAGCCTGTATTGCTGCGATTCTGTGAGGATTCTATATTCTGTTGATCTCTGTTTCTGATAAAGCAATGGAAGAAATATCTGCTTCATTTTTCAATAAAAAGGTTTGCCAATTGGAAGGGGAGGAGAACTTTCAATCCTGGCGTCAGCAGGTTCTCCTAGCTGTTCGTGGCTACAATCTAGCGTCACATCTGTATGGAAACCATACAATTCAGCCACGCATTCAAGGTCCTGATGGAGAAGACGAACCAAATCCAGATTATCTCAAGTATGTGCAGAAAGACAGCTCCCTTGCATCATGGATGCTTGCCTCGGTGACATCTCAGGTAAGTCGTGGATTGATAGGCTGTATGTCTGTTGCATCGATTTGGCAGAAATTGCATAGAGACTTCTCTTCTTCATCCACAACCAGGATCATGCACCTATATGACAGATTGAAAGTTAGAAAGATTCCTCAACAGAGCATGCGCGATTATCTAACCTGCATTCAATCGGCCTGTGACAGTCTTGCAAGCTGCGGACATCCAATTGAGGAAATGCAGTAGATATCTATAATCCTCAATGGTGTCAAAGGTCAGTTTGATAGTGTTGTATCTGTCATCCATGCTAGCCGTAATCCCTATGACATTGCCTCTATCAGCTCAGTTTTATTGGATGCGGAGGCTAGGCAAGTAGATTTGCTGTTTGATGCTAATGTCACGACTAATGTGGCTGTAAGTAATGGTTCTTCTACTGTAATGAAATCAAACTCTGATAGATCTGTGACTGATGAAGCGAAAACTGGTTCTATGAATGGTAATACATCTTCGTCGAATATGGTTGATACTAGTTTTCAGTCACTGATGCTGCCTTCTTCTACACAGCCTCAGCAGTTCAATAATGGCAGAGGTAGGGGGTAGAGGAAGAGGTTATGGAAGTAATAGGCCACAATGTCAGCTGTGTGAAAAGTTTGGGCATCTTGTCCACCGCTGCTATCACAGGTTTAATGTGAACTTCACAGGTGTAACTGATCCAGGAAGCTCGAACTCGCCATCAGTCAACATAGCTTCAGCTCAGTGGGATGATCCTTGTGAGACAGGTACTTCTGTGTCATCTTATTCTGCAGCTTCGACAGGTCATACAGCTCCATCCTTTCCATCAGCACCAATACCACAATCGCATTACAATCAGACTCATCAAACACAGCACTTCAACAATAACTTGGTTTCTCCAGGCTTTGTGCCTCCTCTATCGTCTCCAATGATGTATTCACCCATGGCGTATGCACAGTATCACATGCCTATACATTCACCTCAATTCCACCAGTTTCAGCCTCCTTCACATAACTCGTTTCCTTCATCATCGTATGCTCCATCAGTGGCAAGCTTCAATCAATCAAATGTGGATTCTCAGTCTGTTTTGAGCAATGCTCAAGCACATATGGCATCAATTGCTCCTGTGGTGCAAAATGATTCAAGCTGGATTCCGGATTCGGGTGCAACGAATCATTTAACCAATGCTGTCCCTTCATTATACAATGCTTGTCTTCCGTATAATGGTCAAGGTAAAGTAACAGTAGGCAATGGTTCATCCTTAGATATATCTGCTATAGGTTCTGGTGTTATACCTGCAGCTTTAAATTCAAATGGTTCTTATTCTAGACCTCTAGTGTTACATAATATGTTATATACTCCATCCGTAACTAAAAATCTGTTATCTGTGTCTCAGTTCGCCAGGGATAACAACGTCTTCTTCGAGTTTCATGCGTCTCATTGCATCATTAGGGATTCTCAATCTAGAGAAGTATTGCTAAAGGGTTATGAAAGTTCAGGTCTTTACAAACTGGATCTGTCCAAACTAAATAGGTGTTCGTCTGTTAAGTCTGATAGTTGTGCCTCTGTTTTACCATCTAGAGTATATGTTGCTGAAAATTCTGTCTTGGGTGATTGTAATAAAACATCTTGTGATAAAAAGATGATCTGCATGAATAAATCTGGGTATGTTGAGTATGACTCTGATTTTCTTGGTTCCGATTCTGTTACATGCAACACCATTTCTGATACTATCTGCTCTGATTCAGTAGAATGCAACACCATTACAATTCGTATTGATTCTGCGTCTGATAATTCTAACTCTGCTGTCATATGCTGTGATCCTATCGATAACAAAGAATTTGAATGCTTTGTATCTACTCTGAACACAAATGATTCTGCTCAACTGTGGCACATGAGACTAGGCCATCCATCTAATAAAATTCTATTAAATTTCTTGCGAATGCATAATCATCCTATGTCTCATTCAGCATTACAATGCTCGGCCTGTGTTGTTGGAAAGAGCAAAAAACAGCCTTTTCATTCATCATCGACAGTTTACTCTTATCCTCTTGAGCTTGTACAGGTTGATTTGTGGGGACCTGCAGCGTGTTCATCTAATGGACATCGGTACTACATGAGTATTGTGGATGCGTTTAGCAGGTATACCTGGATTTATTTTTTAAAACAAAAGAGTGATGCTTCCAAGTGTTTTGTAGAGTTTCACAGGCTTGCGGAGAAACAACTTGGGCATTCACTTAAAGCAGTCCAGACTGATGGGGATGGAGAATTCGCCTTCATGTCATCATACCTGTCTTCATTTGGCATTGTGCACAGGATCACATGTCCATATTTGTCTGAACAGAACGGCATTATGGAGAGAAAGCATCGACACATAGTTGAACTGGGTCTAACCCTTCTTGCTCAGGCTTCTGTTCCGCTGCATTACTGGTCCGATGCATTCTTAACAGCCACCTTCCTCATTAACAGGTTACCATCCTATAGCTTGGCCAAATTATCTCCTCACGAAAAGCTGTTTAAAATTTCTCCAGACTATGGGTTTCTTAGAGTGTTTGGATGTTTATGCTTTCCTCATTTAAGACCATACAACAAACACAAATTAGCTATGAGATCTGAACCGTGTGTGTTTTTGGGATATTGCTCAAAATATCATGGTTACAAATGTCTTTCTGCTACGGGTAGAGTATACACTACAAGGAATGTTGTTTTTCATGAGCAGGTCTTCCCATTTGCGGATAAGAAAGGTAGTTTTAGTATTTCATCCCATCCTACTCAGAATTACACTTCACTTCCATTTTTCATTCCATGTGATTCTAAGTTTGCTGAGTCTGATATTCAGGATGTAGGCACTGGACCTGGTTCTGGTCATGGTGCTGCATCATTTCCTGAAATTACACCTCCTGCTACTACTAGGAATTCATCATCGACTTCACCTGTTATATCTGCTCCTAATGATGTTTCTTCTTCTCTTGCAGTTCCTATTTCCACTAATCAGCATCTGCATAATTCGGACTGCTCAATTCCAATTCTTGTAGACAGTTCTGTTAGACAGATTCATTCTACATCTTCTCCTACTGCTGAATCTCCATCTGAGTCTATTCCTACGATTACTTATATGCTAAGAAACTCTTCTCTAGTTCCTGTTTGTCCGAATGTTTCTGATTCTGTTATTTCATCTTCTCATACATTGGCCAAGTCCAATAATGTTCATTCTATGATGACAAGGTCTAAGACTCAGTCTCAGACTGGTCAGTCTACTTCTCTTCATGCTTTACTTACGGCTGCTAATGATGTTGATGCATTATTTCAGGAGGAACCTAAATCTGTTCATCAGGCTCTTCGAAGTCCTCACTGGAAGGCTGCGATTGATGAAGAGTACTCAGCACTTCAGCAAAACAACACCTGGTCTGTAGTTGATCTTCCTCCAGGCAGGACTCCAATTGGATGTAAATGGTTGTTCAAGATCAAGAGACATGTTGATGGATCGATTGCTCGTTATAAAGCAAGACTAGTTGCAAAAGGGTTCTCCCAAAAATCAGGTTTCGATTTTCAAGAAACTTTTAGCCCTGTAGTTAAATCTGCAACTGTTAGGATTGTTTTGTCTTTGGCTTTATCACATAAATGGAATCTAAGACAAATAGATATTAACAATGCGTTTTTACATGGTGAGTTAACGGAGGAAGTGTATATGGTGCAGCCACCCGGTTTTGAAGTTAAATCCAATTCTGATACGCCTCTTGTTTGCAGGTTGACAAAAGCATTGTATGGTTTAAAACAAGCTCCTAGAGCTTGGTTTGAAAAGCTTAGATGCTTCCTTCTAAAAGTCTTACAGTTTCAGGCGTCTGTGGCCGATAGTTGCCTTTTCATAAAGCATACTAATGAAGGTTCTGTTTTCTTGTTAGTTTATGTAGACGATATAGTGGTGACAGGTCCATCTCAGTCTGAGGTTGCTAAGGTAATACAGTTGATTAATTCTGAGTTCAAACTCAAGTATCTAGGGAGCATTAGCTACTTCTTGGGTATGGAGGTAACAGCTACGGATGATTTTTTGTTGTTAAATCAAAAGAAATATGTTCAAGACTTGATACTTCGGTTAGGATTGACTGATGCTACTGTGTTTCCAACACCAATGACTGGCACTTGCTTATCAAAAACAGGAGTTGTTACATGTGATGAAAGTTTTGATGACGTGACTTTATATAGGAGTACAATTGGGGCATTGCAACATATCTGTGTCACGAGGCCAGATATCAACTTTGCTGTTAACAAGCTCAGCCAGTATATGCAAACTCCATCTCTTGGTCATTGGAAGGTTGTGTTACATGTGGTTCGGTATTTGAAGGGAACCTTAGATCATGGTATCATGTTTCGTAACAATTCATTTCCTGTTAATGATATTTCGTTAACATCTTACACTGATGCAGATTGGGGTGGAGACATTTCAGATAGGAAGTCCATATCAGGACATTATCTGTTACTGAACGGTAATCCAATCATTTGGAGCTCAAAGAAACAGTCAGTAGTGGCAAGGTCAAGTGCGGAAGCTGAGTTTAGGGCGATTGCTAATGCTGTATGTGAACTCATGTGGGTGAAATCTCTGCTTTTGGAGATGGGTCTTCAACTATCCTCGATTCCTACGGTGTGGACAGACAGCACAAGTGCTGCTGCTATTACGGAAAATCCTATTCAGCACTCAAAAATGAAACATGTTGAGATCGACATGTTTTTTGTTAGGGAGAAAGTCCATTCGGGCCATGTTCTTGTTAACTTTGTACCTTCTTCTGAACAAGTTGCAGACATATTGACAAAACCTTTGACTGAGAAGCTCTTTGTTCCTTGCAGGAAGAAACTTGGAGTTTTTTCTGTTTCAGAGGTGGAGAATGATAAATCTGTGCTGGTCTGCTCTCTAGAAGGATATGATGTATGATTCTATACTCTCTGTCTATGCAAGTTAATATGCGTTATATGCTTAGGTTGAGATATCCTATATAGCTTAGTCATCATCAGGAGGGATGTATTTTTAATCAGCATGGCTCGATTTTCTTTATAATCTTGACTTGCTGTTCTTTCATGGTATGCTGCACACTTATCTGTTCTGTGTATATTCTGGTATATGTCATGTAGAATGTAATTGGTATTCAATATCATGATATTGTCACTTAGTAGTATTCACATCGTCTTTGTTCAAATGTTCATCTGAATTTCAGCATTGTTTCTCATGTGGGTTGTCTACTTATTATGCTATCAGTTTTAGTTGAAAGGTAGTGTTCTACTTGATAATCTGTTACTGTCTTTTCTGTTTATCATCATCAAGGAAAAAAAAAAAAAAAGGGTGTTATGTTGGCATAAAACCTGGCTTGATTCCAAAAACAGAGTATACTGTCAAAGAAAACGTTAAGATACTTTGGCAATATCTCTTGAGGAAGAAAAGAAATGGGCTCAAACTCGTCAGCCTGTGTTGATAAGATAAGGGTGAAAACCCTTATGTCAATAAAGAAAAAGGAGTGTGTTCAATCAAAAGAAAATCAAAGAGCATCTGAAAAAAAAGAAGTCATAATTCTGATGATGATTTCTAATGAGGACAGTAAGATGATGGTCATGAAGTACTTACCTTAGACTGAAATGATATGCTTCTGGTTTTAAAATCCATTGAGTAACTGTGGTGGATTCGATGGGTGTTTGTCTGGAAAATGTGAATGTTCTACTATGGGATAATATGCTTGATTGAGATATACTGAGAATGATCTACATGAATATATGCTCGGATATATATATGATAAGTAAAGTAATGCTGTCATTATATGAAAGGAAAGACTGTTGAGGATATGATGAGAAAGCTGTAGTCATATGATGTGAGTGCATTTCTTGTGTATGAGATCTAAGTGGTAAACGGGATTTGTTAATCTCAGTGTATAATGCTATTGATGTGTATAGGCTGAGATATAGCATGCAGTAGTATCCTTTCTTGGTTGCAGGTGTGTGAGAATTATGTCTTCAACCTCGGAAAAAAAATCATCAAACATCAAAAGGCATGAAAGTGAATCAAGAAGTTGGATCTTGATTGGGGAATGTTAGGATATATGTATGAATACATATAGATGAAGGACTGATCTGCAAATATCTGAGGACCGAGATGTAATTTTCCAATTCTTCATGTCTATAAATAGAGACAGTGTATACCGACTTTAACTAACTTGATGAAATGAAAGATTTGATTTCTTTACAATCAAGTAAGTCTTCTTTATGTTTTTTCAGTATATTTTGAGATTCCTATCAATATGTACCTCGCAATCCATGCAGTTCGGGTCTGCATATAGGACCGATATTCTAGTGTCCGCCTTCCACTACAATGCTAGCCCCCAGGACTTACCATTCGGGCTCACATAGTGCGTGCTATCCATCCCCATTCGTGTTCGTATATTCTAACAATAGGTATCCCCATTCTTTGATTCCATCAATAATATAACGCTTGAGCGATACCTTTTGTTGAGATCGTGTAGGTGTTGAATTGTCAAGGCCGACCCCAAACCCTGACAATTCCATGAGATGACACTCATTGGGAACCCGTGGCCGTTTCGGGATAGCCACTGGAACCCTTTGTGTTCTCCTTAGTCTCTTCTCTTATTGCCTTTGTTTTCCTCATGACCCGTTTTTTCCGATTAGGGTTAGACATGCTTGCTTTCCTTCTCGGGCTTGACCTTGTCCTCATCTCCATGTTTTCGGTCCCCCCTATGTTATCATGAACCTCTTTGTTCCCAGTTGGTCCTTCATGTCTTCCCCGGTCCTTTTGAGCGTCATTTTGTCCATGTATAAGCTTAGGTCGGATGTTCGGGATTGGTATTGTGGGTTTTGGTGATGTGGGTGGGGGTATCAGGCGGGCCTTCTACAATGTAGGTGTGGTTTGGTGCTTGGGTGTCGGTCAGGTATGGGTGGGTTGGATTGTCGGGTAGGTACGTGATCAATGGTTGGATGGAGGGTTGTGGGTGTTCGGTGGGTGTGGGTCTTGGGTTCGGCACTATGTATGTATGGGGGGTTGGGGTGCTCTCGGTCAACATGTGTTTTAGTTTGATGTGTGTGGTGATGGAGGTGGTCTCAGTTGGTTTTGGGGGTGCTTCGGTTTGGTTAGGTTTTGGTCCGTCCCCTTTGTGCTTTGGCTTGAGTGGTGATTCAGTATGGGGTGGCTTGGTGACTCGGCTATGTGGTATGTAAATGGCTAGGGCTCACGTGTCAGAGTCTTTCTCGCTGTGGGGCTCGTCCTGCTCATGTCTCTGGACCAGGGACTGGTCGGTTTCCATAGGGTCCGCATCCGTGTCATCATGTGGTCGACTCATATTGGGGTCATCCCCATCTGCATAATTCTCTCGTTGTTGTTCGTGGTGTCCATGCTTCTTTGTGCCCTCTCGGCTCCTTCCCCTCACCTCGGCCATGATGTCAAACCATGACCTTCTACTACCTTGTGGTTGTTGCGATCCTTGTCCATCCTCCCCTCCCACTATTTGTCTTGTCGGGGTTTGCTTTGGTCTAACCCCAACAAGCCACGGGCCATACATGGGGATGCTCTGATCATGCTCTGCAAATTTCACATAAGTTTTGCATACTTGAGTCGTGTGACCCAACATGCCACACCCATAACAGAAATCAGATAATCACTTATATTTAACTGATGCCCATCGTTCACCACCTTGTGAATTCTTCCACCAGAACCCCGCCATTAGGGGTTTGTCCCCATCTACTTCGACCCGTATCCTCATATAGCTTCTACTTATCCTCCCAGCATGCTTTTCTATTTCTAGGCATCTCCCTATCATATTTCCTATCTTCCAAGCATTTGTATCACTAAACTTCTCCAGCCCTAAGTCATGCACTTGGGTCCAGAATTGTACCTTTTGGAAATTGATCTCATTCCCTCCCATAATCGGGTCCCATCTTTTAATGTTTAAGATGTGACCATTCACAGCCTACGAGGATCGGTCTAGGATCTGTTCTGCATCTTCTTGTCGTTCAAATTCGAACAACAATATCCCCGCCTCTAACTCTAAAATCAAAACCTTCCCATATCGAGCCAATACTGATTTTAACACCCCATTTATCGTGCCCTGTTTCATTGGCCTTTGGAATAGTACTTTGCCAATGTAGCACACCTCATTCTTGACTTGCTGATTAGAGTCTAGATCAACTACGTGTCCCCCGAGTCTGTTTGTCCCGCCGGAACTAGAACTGGAACCGACTTGATTTTCCATTGTCGTCGTGGTTGCAGCGCCTTCACCTAGGGTGGCAGCTCCCTACAAGAACACGAAAATTAAACAGGGTTAATATCTGAATTTGTGGTTTATATTGGCTCGGTTGGAGTTGGAAATTTCAGATATGTGCAGTAGCCCAAATTTGATTGTGCTGCAGCAGGGGATGCTGGATTGCTGGGCGTGTGGATCCCCCTGGTGGTGGTTGGTCTGGCCAGATAAGCTGCTATGTGTGCTTGCCAATCGAGTCTCCTGAGCCGGAACTTGGACCCCCCTCGCCGAGGTATGTTTTGATGTTGCCCCACTGCTGTCGGGTTATGTCTCGCGTATCCTCAGTTGTTGTTGTTGTTGTTGTTTGGTCTCCTGATTGTGTGCTCCTCTAGCCTTGGGTGCGGTGGTGGTAAGTGACGATGCTGTCGAAATTACTTAGGTCGCCGATTTTTGCTCGCCAGCAAATAGAGAACGCTTCGCCAAAACAGAAGTCGAAGTTGAAACAACAGGGAACTACGTATGTTCCATTTCCTGCATGGAAATGTCACTGTCTTCAGTAGTAGCAGCTCCTTGGAATCTCTTGATTGGTGGAAATCGAACCTTGGCAATAAATGCCAACACAAACCAGACAAATCCAATTGAAACTGGCGAATCAAGCACAAGGAACCCTAATTTTGCGGGGGACTTGGCCAGGAGGAAAGAGTCGCGCGTGCCTTCAAACGCCAACAACAAGTTTATTAACACAGGAAATGGTTGTTATTATCCTCTAGTCACTTCAAACTTTATGCGTTTTGTAATTTTGATTTTTTTATGATAACATGATGTGTAAGTTTTCCATCATCAAAATATCATGTGTTGATGATTGAGATTAAATTTCTATCGTGGCCTTCAAATGGTCTTGTCATGTTTCACTTGGACATATATGATCATAACTACTAGGCTTGTTCAAATTAGCCGGTTCGGATGAACTGGTCTGGTATGGTCTGGAACCGGTTTGGTTCGAACCGCTTCGGCCGAACTAGTTCCAAAACCAAACCAGTGTTTTTAGACTTCAAATAGACCAGTTCAAAATAGTACCAAAAATCCAGTTCGAATCGACTCGTTTTTTTATACTGTTTATACTTAAATTTAAATCAAACCACTTTAAACCTATATAATTTTAGAACCGGTTTGAAGCAAAATCAACTAAACTGGTCTGAAATTAAACCAAACCTAGAGATGACTTCAATAAACCAAACCTAGAGATGTATTGGACTCTCGTATGTTGATGTTGGATAGGATTTCAGTCGATTGTGGAACAGTTTTTCAATCGGTTTAGTGTGTTTTTCAGTCGGTTAAGTGTATTTTTCAGTCGATTCAGTGTTTTTTCAGTCGGTGCAGTGTGTTTTTCAGTCGGTGCAGTGTGTTTTTCAGTTGGTTCAGTATTTTTCAGTCGGTTCAGTGTGTTGGACAGGATTTTCAACTTGTTTAGTTTCGATTTGAACCGGATTATTTCCAA
The DNA here is from genome assembly GCA_946814005.1 of Chamaenerion angustifolium. Lineage (NCBI taxonomy): Eukaryota > Viridiplantae > Streptophyta > Magnoliopsida > Myrtales > Onagraceae > Chamaenerion > Chamaenerion angustifolium. Next base: position 24,796,197 of record OX328272.1, read on the forward strand.
AACAAAATTGTTAGTAAAAAAACAAGACTAGAACAGTTCAAACCGGTTTTGAATCAGTTCGAACCAGACCAATTCTTTTATTCATAAACCATACCAGTTTTTTTAGAAACAGAAAAGAATACTGGTTTTTTACAAACCAGAGCAGTTCAGTTCTGAATCGGTTCAACCCTGAACCGGTTCATGAACAAGCCTAATAACTACATTGGGTTAGAGGGAGAAATGTCGATGAGATAGTTCTCTGCTTTCATATAGATTTGATAGGCCTCTTCATCTTCATAATTAGTAACCTTTGCACATCAATTATTGGATAATGCCGTCATTTTTTTACTTCTTTACAGATTAAAAAAAATACATTTTCACTACGAGAAGGAGTAATGATAACGGCTATAAAAATCATTTGTAACAGTTTATTAATTGAACCGTTAAATTTTCAAGGCTCAACACAAATGGAGCCGCAATGGGAAGTGTCGCGAGATTTATCCCGACATGCAATCTGAACAACTATGGAAATTACGACTCAAATGAAAAGTCTCGCCAATATAATTATGGCGGCACTTATAATGAGTCGCGGAAAAGTTTATTTTTATAAGTCTTATTTTTGGAGGCTCATATAAAGAGTCGCCAAATATAAAGATAAATTTTAATCGCGACATTTTTTTCTAACCATGACAATTGTTTTTTTTAATAACTAATTTAGTCCATAATTATAATCATACAACCTAAATAGTTTACATACCATAATTATTTCGGATGCTTTCTCTGATAAATCGAACAAGGCCATACATATATAAGACTGAGAATATCAATTCGTTGAAGGAATTGAAAAAAAAACACTCACCAAAATTGGAGTGCGATGGTTTAGCGAGAGAGTTGTGCAACGTTTCTGAGTGTTGACACTGCCTTCGATATTTTCTAAGTGCATCATGGTTGAAAAAATAATGAGGCCTGAAAAATCTTTTTAATTTATAAATTGTAGACTTTTCACGTCTGAAAGTAGTATGAGACAGGAATAATATTTTATTTTTAGTTAAATTAAACCAGACTCAAAGGTAAACCGAGTCTATAAAAATATTTAAAATTAAATAATAACGACAACTAGAAAGAAAACGAGTCGCCATAAATAGAATTTTTTTAACAAAACTTGGGGCCCAAAATGCAATGAGCCGCAACAAAATATAAAAAAAAAAAATACATTATTCACGGCAGTTGAAATTGAGTCGTGAAAAATGAGAAAATCTCACGACACACTCGTTTGAGCCGTAAAAAAACATATAACGGCTCAATAGTAATTGAGCCGTCAATAACTCGCCAAATTAATGTTTTACGACTCAAATACCCAGCAGACGTGGTAATGAGCCGTTAACAAAAAGGTCTCCCGTAGTGTTTATAAATAGAACAAAGTATTTATCTTTTCTCATAAATTTCTTAATTACATATTATTTCTTTCATTTACTTTATTGTTTTCATAGTTTTAGCCTTTTACTATGTGTGATCGTCAATCTTCAAAATCTTCTCATACTCGATCATTTTGTCATGCTAGACCTTCCAACCCAATATGGCAGTTAGTTTTAGAAATGGATTCATAAAATCTTCCCAAACGAAGTAGGATTAAGTTTGAACTGTAAATTAATCGTGTCTTTAGTAAGACACCTAAATAAATATGTTTCTGTTTTTTTTTTTTAATTTAAAACGTTAAAAGTAAAAAAGTATATATTTTTTTGTGTGTGGAAACATAAATAAAGTTTTCTTTAATAAATAAAAGATTTTTTTCGAAAACTATTTACTTTCGAAAAAATATTTGAAAAAATGTATATCAATTTTTTTTTTTAGGAAAGTATGTATACGCGCGTCGCGCCTATTCAATAGGCGCGTCCTAGGGATGCGCCTATTCAATAGCCGCGTCCTAGGGATGCGCCTATTGCCCAAACTTTTTTTTTCCCGCAAAAATACCTGTCTATCAGAAACCACGTTGATTTTAAGTCTGCTTAGGAGATCATTGCGTACATGAATTTGAATTGTATTGGTTAGTCGTACGGTGAGGACAGAAGAGAGCTGATCCCCTTCCAATGGTTAGGAAGGGTCTTGGATCAAGAGGACAGAAGATCAATTTGTTAACAAAAGGGTCTTGGATCAAGAGGACAGAAGATCAATTTGTTAACAAAAGGGTCTTGGATCAAGAGGACAGAAGATCAATTTGTTAACAAACCACGGAGATGATCAAGATGACAGAAGATCAATCGCGGAGATGAGTCAAATTCACTGGTTTTCCTCCTAAATAGAAATTGAGAGATAGTCTCACGCGTTGCTTTATCCCAGTATTCACAGGTCCAAATTCCTCTACGCTAGTCGCACCAAATTCCTCCATGTATGCTTTTTTTCCTACTATATGCTTACTTTTTGAAAAACATCTGATTTTGAGCCTGCTTATGGTTTTCCTCCTACATAGAAATTGAGAGATAGTCTTTCCAATAAAGAAGAAAGGAAGTTATAAGAAGTTAAATACTTTAGGTTCCTGCCCTAAATTTTCCAACTTGTTCTGAACAACATCCGCGAGGTCAAACATTGAAACAAAGTTGTTTATTCACAAGTTTCTGAATGAGACTTTTCTTCAAATACACTAGCTAGTTTGACATTTTCAGGAATTACTGCTGCAAAATAACTCTTTTGGGGTTACTTTAGGTTCCTGCCCTAAATTTTCCAACTTGTTCTGAACAACATCCGCGAGGTAAAACACTGAAACAATGTTGTTTATTCACAAGTTTCTGAATGAGACTTTTCTTCAAATACACTAGCCAGTTTGACATTTTCAGGAGGAAAACCATTTCTTCTTAGAACTTCCTTTCTTCTTTACTGGAGAGAGTATCTCTCAATTTCTATTTAGGAGGAAAACCATAAGCAGGCTTGAACTCAGATAAAAAGCTATAGTCATTGGAGAAGCTTTACAAGATATTCGGAAGATTTAGAATCTCGTGAATAAACAACTTTGTTTCATTGTTGTTCAGAACAAGTTGAAAAATTTAGGACAGGAACCTAAAGTAACCCCAAAGAGCTCTTTTGCAGGAGTAATTCCTAAAAATGTCAAACTAGCTAGTGTATCTGAAGAAAAGTCTAATTCAGAAACTTGTGAATAAACAACTTTGTTTCATTGTTGTTCAGAACAAGTTGGAAAATTTGGAGGAAAACCTGTGAATACTGAGATAAAGCAACGCGTGAGACTATCTCTCAATTTCTATTTAGGAGGAAAACCATAAGCAGACTTAAAATCAACGTGGTTTCTGATAGACAGGTGTTTTTGCGAAAAAAAAAAAAATTGGGGCAATAGGCGCACCCCTGGCGTGCGCCTATTGCAGTAGGCGCATCCCTAGGACGTGCCTATTGAATAGGCGCATCCCAGGGGTGCGCCTATTCAATAGGCGCGTCGCGCGTATACATACTTTCCTAAAAAAAAAAAATCGATATACACTTTTTCAAATATTTTTTCAAAAGTAAACAGTTTTTGAAAAAACTCTAAATAAAATGCTAAAATTTAAAAATGTCTGCATATGTATTTGTCTCTATATATATTTATGTGGGGAGGGTGAATATCTATTATCTACCTATATATACATATATTAAAATGACTAAGAGAAATAATATGTTAGACAAGTAAACAAAGTGATATTTTTCTTCAATTTGATTGGTCCAATACTACCATATGTTACAACTACTTGTGTGACATCACATTTTTTATTAGGTAGATAAATTTAAATTGCTCCAAGGTTTCTCGTTCAATCTTAAAAATCATTTTACTTTATCTTAATTTATCACTTATTTCTCTTTCAAAAATATATTTATTAACATGGTTTTTTTTTCTCACAAACTTATTTCTCTAATTTTTCATTTTATATTTGTTAAAAAGACTATTAATAAGTCTAATATTTTAAACAAAGTTTATTAAAACAATATTTTTAATGTAAATCATCTTATATATTATTAAAAATAATATAAAAAATAATATAAATTATATGTACCTCTGTAATATAAATATATATTTGATAAAAACTTTTATTTTTTTTTATATTATCACAATATAGGAAAATCTTAAGTGTATTATTTCTTCATTTTTTTTATTTTTGTCCATTATGAAAATATTTCTCAAAATATATACTTTTTAAGAAATCTAAAAGTTCTAACTTTTAGGGGCACAAACATATATATAAAAAATACTAATAATTGATCAATAATATATATATATATATATATATATATAATTAAAACATTGTTAATGCATCACTATATTATAATAATAATTAATATTTAATGTTTTCACTGTTTTTATACATGTGTAGCTTTTGTTTTAATATTAATATATAAGTAGTTTTATTATATATAATTTTATTATGATATTTGGCTATTAAACTAATTGGCAATCAATACTTTGATGATTATTTTTTTAATCTAATTACCTAATTTATATTGATCTATTAACTTTATAATTATTATTTTTGTTTCATATATTGATTATCTTCTTTTAATTTTTTTCCCATTAATATATTTCATGTCAAGCTTATTTTATGAGACAACATATAAATTTTATTTAAAGATTAAAGTAAATAATTTTTACAAAATGCATTATAAAAAATAAATTAAATTTACTACTTACTTCGCAAAACGCGGGTGAGATACCTAGTATCAAATCATACAAAAAGGAAAAAAAAAATATGGCCTTCAAGGCTAATGTGGTAATATTCCACTGAACCAATTGTTATTAACAAAAAAAATTGCCAGATTGAAAAAGCAATTCCACTAGTTAGTCTTTTCTCAGCTCACTTGAAAGAAATATGTCAGGATTACTACCTCCAATTTTCAACACAATATAATCAAACGATTAATGAATGATTTGTATGATATATAGATTTGACTTCTAAGACATATAACTCTGATATATTTAAATACGGTTAATAATTAAGGTTAATATTTTCGATAATACCTTATATTTGATCTATGTTATCGGATAGTACTTTAGAATTTTTAGGTTAACGTGTGATATCTTATATTTGAGAATGATGTTCTTTAATCTCCTTGTTAGTTTTTCGTTACATTTTTCTGTTAAATGGTCACGTAACTTGCACATGTTCTGTCCAATCAGCATAGTCATCGCCACATAAAATAATATAAAAATTCAAAATTAATTATATTTAAAAAATTAATTGAAAATTAAGAATAAACAATTTATATAAAAAATATGAAATTATATTAAAAATCAGCGAAGCTCGGGTCCTTATCTTTATTCAAATATAAACCCTAAAATATATTATTTATAAATTTATTTATTAAAAAACGAAAAGTAGAAAATAAATTAGGCTAGCCAAGGTTTTATCTTCCCTGTGTTTTTTATTTAAAATAATTTTATAAATAAAAAGTTTTATATTTTAATTTTTGAATTTAGTTTTAGTTTTTTAATTTAAATTTTACTAAGTTTTTTTTTAAGATTTATTTATTTATATATTTTTATGTATAAAGTTTTAAAAAATATATATATATTTCATTTATTGCCAATTCTTTCATATTTTTATATATATATTGTTTTACTTTACATTCATTACGTTAACGCCACGTCAGCGCCACGTCACTATTCCGTTAGTCAAACTTGACTATCAATAGTAATTTTGATTAAAGAACAACATTCTGAAATATAAAGTATCATGAAACAACATAGAAATACTAACTGATAACAGGAGTCAAACATATGGTACCATTGAAACTATTAATTCATGTCTAAACAGTTATAATATGCAATATACATATTTAATATTTTAATTTGATTTTACACTTGATTTTTAATCAGAACTTGTGAATTTTGATATTTGATTGGAAAATATACAGGGTAAAATACGATATTGAGTCCTGATTCGATTGGGTGGGCTCAGGTATGGGTCTTGACCCATACCGATCCCCCATGGGTGGGGGACCTCATCTCGGTCAAGACCTAGACCTAAGCCTCAATCAAATTAGGATTGAACCATCCCTCAATTCGATTGGGGTTCGAGTGAGCCACAATCAGGGGGCTCGGATCTGGATCTTGACCTAGACCTTGACACCCACCCATGGGGGTCTGTCTAGGTCAAGACCCAGACATGAGAGCCCCAATCGAGAATCTACTAATTCTGATAATGAATATGAGTGTAGTGGTAAATGTAATTATTACAAATCACTTTGTCACGCTAATGGGTTATATGTCCTTACCCATGAACAAAATTTTATTCTACATATAATTGAAGGATTTCTCTCCTTTCTTTATGATCAGAAATCTTACCAATTATATCTAGAATAAAATTTTGTTCAAAGAATACTGGTAACACTTCATATCTTAATAATTTAATTTATGAAGTAAACCTCCTTAAAAAGGAATTAGGAGAATTAAAATCAAGAGTTCTTATTTTAGAAACTCAAACTAATGACACTTATCAAAATGATGAAGAATAAAAAACTTTTGAACATGAAGATATGAATTCTTTAACATTTGTTAACATGCTAGATAGAGTTATAACTCATAAATCGCATATTAGAGTTAATATCATTGTCCACAGAGAATATTCTTTCTCTGTTACTGCAATGGTAGATTGTGGGGTAGACTTAAATTGTATTAATGAAGGTCTTGTTCCTTTGCGATATTACTCGAAAAGAACTGAGGCGTAAACATTGTTGATGGCAGTAAAATGATTGTCAAATATTAATTGCAAAATACTACAGTTTGTAGTAAAGGCATTTGTTTAGAAATTCCATTTATAATGGTAAAACATTTATCTCATGATGTAATTTTAGAAAATCATTTTCTTCATATGATATATCCTATTAAAAGCATTACTGAATAAGGAATTACAAGTACTTTTAATTTAACAGGAAATAACATTTAAATTTATTATTGAACATCGTTATCACGAGATTGATCTAATAGCTAAAGGACTTATTAGAAAATCCTATAGTCCATGGAGTTGTCCGTCCTTTTATGTAGAAAATGTTGGAGAGCTGGAGCGAGGTGTTCCAAGACTTGTGATCAATTATAAACCCTTAAACAAAGCTTTAATATGGATTAAATATACAATCCCTAAAAAGATGGATTTGTTAAATCGGCTTTATACATCCAAAATAATGTCGAAACTTGACATGAAATCTGGTTTTTGGCAAATACAAATTGCTAAAGAAAATAGGTATAAAATTGTCTTTACAATTCCTTTCAGACATTACTAATGGAATGTTATGCCATTTGGACTTAAAAATGTCCCTTCTGAATAAGGGGAAGAATGACATTTTTATCTTTAAAAGCAGGATATTTATCCTTCTTAAGAATTCTCATAAATTCGAAGAATTCCGTAGGTTGTTTATTCAAATTTTTACTCTTTTAAGAACCTTCTTATAAAGAGAAAAGGATTTATTTTGATCATTTCTTTTTTAAAAAAAATCTCTTTAATTCATTCCCCGAAGAATAAAATAATTCTCTAGCTTAACATATTAGGGGACAGTACTCAATTTCGTTTTCTTCTGAAATAGTTAAGGTATATATTCCATTATAACCCATACTTAAAGGGGTTGGAGATTTAACCTTGGTTTCAGAAGGTGCTGAGGGTGGAAAATTGACCCTATATTGAGGTTGATTAACTTTGTCAGGGGTGAACCTAGTTCCTGAGATAGTTTCTCTTTCAAGAGTAGATATTGGAACAGAAGATGTGGAATGTCTACTTGAAAGATTTTAGCTAGAATTTAATCTTCTTGAGCTTCCTAAATTTAGGCGAGCTATTCTTTGATTAGAAAATTTAATTTCAACATTACCATTTGGGTATTCTATCAATTCTTCTAATTCTCGATTTTCTGGTTTAACCGATTCACTAGTTTTTTCTAATACCCAATTTTCAGGTAATCTTACGTGATCCCATGTAATTGTTTTTGGGACTTTTAAATTACTTTTAGCAAGATTTGTTATAAATAAAGTAGTTGATCCTTTCAAATGAGGTCCTAACCATTTAAGCCTAGGAACTACATTGTTCATAACTTTATATTGGATCCTACAAATTAGGATTATCTTATCTGCTCCTTGCATCATATTAAATACTTCTGATTTTATATCTAGACAGAGAACATGCATTAGAGTTGGGTCATTTAATGACGTGGTAAAGTTTGGGAAGAATGAAAAGTAAATAGGACCATCACACAAACTACACTCAACTATTCCTAGTAAGGAATCATTAAACCTATTGTGCATTTTATCACAAACACAAATTAAGGCGGATGTGTTTAATCCTAGCCTAGTTGCAGGTTTAAGTCCTGCTTGAACTTATAATGGTAAAGAAATTAGTACTGAACCTCGTTATTAGGAGATTGATCTAATTCAAAAGAAAATTAAAAGAAAAGAGAATTTTCTTATCTCCTTATCTCACGAGATAAGTTATAAAAAGATAGCTGAAAAAATTCAACAACAAAAATTCAATTGAAAAAATACATTGAAAAAACTTCTGACATTCCTAATGCATTTTGGGAAAGGAAGAAACTTAGGGTTAAATTACCATCTGAACCAACATTTGAAGAAAACCAAATTCCTACCAAGGCTAGACCCATTGTCATGGGGCCAAGACACTTAGAAATTTGTACAAAATAAATTGATGAGTTAATAGCTAAAGGGCTTATTAGAAAATCCTATAGTCCATGGAATTGTCCGACCATTTATGTAGAAAATGCTGCAGAGCTAGGACGAGGTATTCCAAGACTTGTGATCAATTATAACCCATTAAACAAAGCTTTAAGATGGATTAGATATCCAATCCCTAATAAGAGGGATTTGTTAAATCGAAATTATACAACCAAAATAATGTCAAAATTTGACATGAAATATGATTTTTGGCAAATACAAATTGCTGAAGAAGATATGAATAAAAATGCCTTTACAATTCCTTTCGGACATTACGAATGGAGTGTTATTCCATTTGGACTTAGAAATGCCTCTTCTGAATTCCAAAACATTATGAATGGTATATTTAGTCCATATATATCATTTTGTATTGTCTACATAGATTGTTAATTTTCTCAAAAGATGTAGAACAACATTTTAAACATATTAATGCACTTATTAATGGAGTAAAAAGAGCAGACTTAGTAATATCTTCTAAGAAAATTAAATTATTTCAAACTGAAATACGGTTCCTTGGACACATTATCAAGGAAGGGACAATATTCCCAATTGATAGAATAATTGCTTTTGCCGAAAAATGTCCAGATGAAATAAAAGAAAAGACACAACTACAACGATTTTTAGGAAGCCTTAATTGTATTGCAGACTTCTATAAAGATCTTGCGAAAGATGCAAAACCTTTATTTGAAAGTTTGAGGAAAAATCCTCATGAATGGTCTAATTAACATATGACGGCTTCTCAAAAAATCAAAGTTAAGATCAAGGAAATTCCTTGCTTAGCAATAGCCCAACGGGATGCATTCAAAATTGTTAAACTCAGAATTAGGCTATGGTGGAACCCTAAAACAAATGATTAAAAACAAAGAAACCCTAGTAAGATATGCTTTTGGGGCTTGGCCAGGGCCAAGAAAAAATTACTCCACGGTTAAGAAAGAAATTCTTTCTATCGTATTATGTGTTCAAAAATTTGAAAGTGATTTAATGAATAAAAAATTCTTGATTCGAGTAGATTTAAATATGCTAAAGATATTCTTGAAAAGGATGTTAAAAAAATTGCTTCAAAACAAAATTTTTCCCGATGGAAAGGAATATTATCCGTCTTTAATTTTGATATTGAGTTTATTAAAGGATCAGATAATTCTTTATCTGACTTCCTAACTCGGGAATTCTTGCAGGGTAACAATGGATAAGAAAAAAAAGAAGGACAAAGGGAAGGTAATTGTATCCTCCTCTTCTTCTTCACCTTATAAGTTGGTCATCAACAAGTCTCCAAACCAGCTAAAAGTTGAAGCCTTAAAGGCTATTCCTGATGAAATGAAACTCAAGGGAAGAAGATTATCAAGTATCAACAAAACATTATACAAATAATTCTGGACAAACTAATGAATTTGTGTGCCCATACATTTTATATTCCACAGTATGGATATCTCCTATTGAGCAAAAATATGCTCATTTAAATGTTGAGTAAGTATTTCTTTTTATATAAAAGAATTTTCAGATTTTTTCCTCTACCCTAAAGAAACAAATTTTTACATTTCGATTTTACAGGTTACACAATCTATAGACTTCAATTCAAAAACCTGAGGTGGGAATTATTGGGCTTATTCTAAACATTTTATTAAAAGGGTCTTAACTCTCAGTGAACTCCCTAAAACAGGGAAGAAATTAGAAAAATATTGGTTCAATTACTTTGATTATATCAAAGCTTGGGATGGTGCTTTCTTATACGAAAACCGGCAAAAGAAGCATACTTTGTTTTCCAATTTGTAACAACCACTAATTTTCCACAGTGGTTTATCAAATGGTTTTACAATTGGGGTTCACAACCTATTATCTTTCCTGATAAAATCATATCTATTTATGAAGAGTTTGAAATTCAAAATGCTTCTTTAAAATACCACGAGCTTAATTTTGTAGTTATTTATAAAGTTTCATGGATTGTAAAATGGGAACTTTTATTGGTTAATTTATCAGTCAAAAAAATCAGAAAAATTATTTTTCCAATTTCCCATTTAGGAAGAAAAAATTTCATCAAGTGGTGGGATAAATTTGATTTCTTTAGCGAGAATTCCATCTTTTCTCAAAAGGGTTTAATCTCTTTTGAACCGCCACCTGCACAAAAATTCCTAAAAGGGATATGTCTGACATTTTGAAAGAATTACTTTCATCTTCTTCAAAGTGTCATCTCAAAAAACAATTAAGAGAAATTCTCTCAGAATCGGACGAAGAAATGGAACCTGAAGATGAAGAAGAGGCTAATAGCCAATACTCGAATTTTGACATGCAAGATTCACAGGATGTGAATGAATGAATGACGTAGGCACCTACGTTAGCACTAATAATGCAATACCATTCTGTCCGTCAACAGTAATTTAGTGTGCACTTTCACTGTTTACTTTTTGACTAATTAGTAAGTACTGTCCACTTTTTACTATGCAGCTACTGTGCACTTTGGAAAAATCGACTATGAACAGTAAAAGTTGTCGGGTATTGTTCACCAGAAAATTTTGAAGTCCGAAGGTTGAAATCCAGAGCTTTACCTATATAAAGGCGGTTTTGAAGATGGAACAGACACGTTCCAAAAATTCTCTATATATACTATTTCTTTACGTATGTCTTCCTGTTCCTTACGAAGTCCGGTCTAAGCCAAATTTGGTATTAGAGCTAAGTGCTCTTAGAGGTATGTAGTAGTTTAAGTTTGATTTGTTCTAAATAATTTTGAGGGATTTCTCTCATTTCTTTAGGATCAGTAATCTTATCAATTATATCTAGAATAAAATTTTGTTCATTGGTAAGGACATATAACCCACTAGCTTAACAAAGTGATTTGTAATAATCACAATTACCACTACACTTAGATTCATTATCAGAATTAGTAGATTCACTTAATTCTAATTCATGAGGAAATTTTTTTTTTATCTATCATAACAGATATTTCTAAGTCTGTTCCTTCTTCATTAAGAAATAAATTTTCTAAGGTTCTCTTAAGACCTTCATCAATATCCAAACTATTGATTTTATTTTTTATTTTACACTTATTCGCGTAATGACCAGGCTTCTTACCTTTCCAACACAAAGGAACATTCTTTTGCCTAGAATTTTCTGGTCTTTTCCTTTTAGGAATGTAATCCAGATTTAAATGTTTAGAATTTTTATATTATTTTCTAAAGAATCTTTTAGATATTTTCTTATGATGTTTTTCTCTTGGTTCTAATGGAGTTAGACCAATTTGTTCAGAAGTCTCCTAGGTGTTTTGTTCTAGGACCTTTTCCTTTTGAACTTTCCTATGTAACTTTATTTCATTGAATAAATTAATGCCTTCAGCAATTATCTCAGAAGATAAATCACCATAAGTGTATAAGGAATAATGAATTGACCCTCCATTCCTTTGCTTAATCCGATTGCAGACTCTTTTAGCAAATATTGTGGTAGCCGTGATAAGAACTTTTCTTTCCAAAAATCATGTTTACTATTTTCCCTAGATAAAAGTTTTGAAAATAATACATATTTATACCATTTAAACTGGGATAAGTTTTGGCATTTAAGATTCATTAACTGTTCTTGAGTTTTATCAAGTTGTAAGGTTGTTGATCCTATAAAATGTTGTGCAATAGTATATATTAGTGAATTTACACTATGTGCAGTTTCAATTTCAATGTTATTAACATTTTCTTTCTTAACAGCTTGCAAAATATGCATTTTAGCTTCTTCACCCAGGTAGAAATCCCACCATCCTTTAAGTTGGCCAGTAAAACCATGAATTAAGGCTTTAGAAATGTTTTGATGTGGGTTACTATTAGCTTTACAAGCATTTGCATACATAGTCATGTAATGCAAAACTGTTTGTATTTGGTATTCAGACATACCATCAATGTTCCATTCACAAATGGATTTTCCATCAAATTGAACATCATTTTGTTCATCACGTTGTTCTATGGAGAGGTCCATTCGTGTAGGTCTATGACAATATGGCTTTGTAGGAACATTATAAGTTAATCTTTTCTTATAAAAAAAAAAGATAATTTATTAACCATGAAATTTTCATTCTAATTTTTAGGTTGTTCTCATAAGAATATTTATTCTAGTTGATTTATTTAATCCTTGGAAGATTCAGGGTCAGAATCAGAGTTTTCAGATATTTGGCCTAAAGGGGTACAACCCTTTTGCCTGATTCCTAAAGTTCCCAATATTTTTAACAATTTCATCAACCATCTCATTATTTTGAGATTGTAATTTGAAAACAAAATTTTTACCTTTTCATCAATTTGATATATTTTAGATTTAAGATTGGTTTTACCTATTTGGCTAGAAGATCCTTCATTAGGAACTTTTTGAGAAATAGCTTTTCTATTCTAATCAGTTGTTCTCCACAGTTTTAAGGGATAAATTTGTTAAATCATTTTGTTCAACCACTGCTTCAACATGGTTGCTCTTCCTATAAGGGGTAGCAATAACTTCATCACCATGGATGTTTATGGTTAGATTGACCTCTAGCGGGTGAATGCTAGTGATAATCTTGCCATTTTTGGCATTTGGCTTAGACCAGACTTTGTAAGGAAGAGGAATACAGACGTAAAGATAGAGGACTTTTGGAATGTGTCTGTTCCGTCTTCAAAACCTCCTTTATATAGGTTAAACTCCAGATTTCAACCTTCAGACTTCAAAATTTTGATGTTTTACAAAAAGTAACTATTGTACAAATAATATTTAAAAAAGTAAATATACAAAAAAAGTATTTAGCAAAATGTATATAAGCGCTACTAGGGGTAGCGTTTTTTACAACGTGCGCTACTTTGAGTAGCGTTTTTAAAAAAACGCTAGTAGAGGTAGCGTTTTTCAAAAAACGCTAGTAGGGGTAGCGTTTTTATGAAAAACGTCACCCCTAGTAGCGTTTTTTTTTACATTTTTTTATGTATCTATTAAAAAATAAAAAAATATATATGTATATGTTTGCACGTTTGTACGAATTTTAAGCTGGAGAAAACTTTGTCGAGATTCAATATGCATTCATATTACTAATTAATTAATTAATTAATGTTATCTCCCAAATATTCTTGTCTGTCCCGATTAATTTGTCATAATCTGCTCTGTTCTCACTTATATTCATATTTTATTATAATTTGTACTAAAAACAATTAATCGTAAAATAATAACTTTATTATTAAAGCACTTCAATTTCAAGACAAATAATTTAATACAAATTGAACATAAATAATATAAAAAATCACAGTTGTCGACCCAATCAAAAGATGTTAAATAACCATGCTCTGATATTCGAATTTTTTCAAAAAATATTTATTTTATAAATTTTTTTTGAAAAAGTGAATATTGTAAAAAAAAATTTAGAAATTTATTCATAGGTGCGGGACCCGCGGGGTGCGCCTATTGAATATGCGCGATCTAGGGACGCGCCTATTGAATAGGCGCACCTGGCAGGTCGCGCCGGGACATAGGGTTCTTTTTAGAGAACCCTATGTCCCTTCGTCTGCGCAATGCCTCCCTCCCGCCTCCAACTCCAAGCTCCTGACGCCTCCTCTCCAGCCTCGCCGTCTGCATCCCTCCCGCATCCCCAAAATGCGCTTATTGAATAGGCGCATTCTGCGGATGCGCTTATTGAATAGGCGCATTCTGCGGATGCGCCTATTAACATTTTCCTAAATGTGTTTGGACGATATCTACTTTTTCAAAAAAAAAATCTACAGTATACACTTTTTGAAAAAATTCCTGATATTCCCAACGATTTAAAGACTTGTTTTTGCATAGAATAATAGAATAATCTCATCAAAAGATGTTAAATAACCTTGCATAGAATAATAGAATAATCCCATCAAAAGATGTTAAATAGCCATGCTTTGATATTCCCAACGATTTAAAGACTTGTTTTTGCATAGAATAATCCCTGTGTTTGCGTCTACATACTCTCAATTTGAACAACTTAATACCACTAGGCTTCGTAAAAACATATACATATATATATTTTTAATTTTTTTAAATAGATACATAAAAAGATGTAAAAAAAAAAGTTACTATAGGTAGCGTTTTTTATACACGGTACCCGTACTAGCGTTTTTCATAAAAACGCTACCCCTACTAGCGTTTTTTGAAAAATGCTACCTCTACTAGCGTTTTTTGAAAAACGCTACTCAAAGTAGAGCACGTTGTAAAAAACGCTACCCCTAGTAGCGCTTATATACATTTTGCTAATTGTATATATATACTTTTTTAAATATTATTTGTACAATAGTTACTTTTTGAAAATCATCCAAAAAATTTCGGGTGAATAGTACCTGACAACTTTTACTGTTCATAGTCGATTTTTCCAAAGTGCACAGTAAAAGGTGAATAGTATTAACTAATTAATCAAAAAGTAAACAGTGAAAGTGCAAAGTAAATTGATGTGGACCGATAAAATAGTATTGCAGTATTAGTGCTGACGTAGGTGCCTACATCATTCATTCATTCGGATCATGTGCATCTTGCATGGCAAAATCCGAGTATTGACTATTAGCATCTTCTTCATCTTCAGGTTCCATTTCTTCGTCTGGTTCTGAGAGAATTTCTCTTAATTGATTTTTGAGATCAAACTTTGAAGAAGATGAAAGCGATTATTTGAAAATGACAAACATATCCCTTTTAGGGGATTTTTGTTCAGGTGCTGGTTCAAAAGCGATTAAACCCTTTTGAGAAAAGATGGAATTCTCGCTAAAGAAGTCAAATTTATCCCACCGCTTGATGAAATTGTTTCATCCTAAATGGGAAATTGGAAAAATAAATTTTTCAAATTTTTGGACTGATAAATTAACCAGTGAAAGTTCCCACTTTACAATCCATGAAACTTTATAAAGAGCTACAAAAATAAGCTAGTGGTATTTTAAAAAAGGATTTTGAATTTCAAACTCTTCATAAATAGATATGATTTTATCACGAAAGATAATAGGGTGTGAACCCCAATTGTAAAACCATTTGATAAACCACTATGAAAAATTAGTGGTTGTTACAAATTGGAAAAACATAGTGTGCTTCTTTTGTCGATTTTCGTATAAGAAAGCACTATCCCAATATTTGATATAATCAAAGTAATTGAACCAATGATTTTCTATTTTCTTCCTTGTTTTAGGGAGTTCACGGAGCCAGTGAAGATCACCATTCCATTGATCTGGAGTTAAGACCCTTTTAATAAAGGGAAAAGTATGAACAAGATGTAACATGTTTGACAAAATTGGTAACTGATGTAACTTGTTTTGGACCGCAGGTTTTTGATGTATTATGTTTCATTTTGTTGGTTTTTGAAGAAACGTTTGTTTTTCCGTCATATTATCCGTTTAAATTGGACACGTGCAGCTCACGTGCTTGATTTTTGAACGTTAAAAAAACAAAAACTAAAAATACCGAAACTACCCTCGTCCTATTTTCCATTGAATATCCGAACTGATTCCCTCTATCTTCTCCTTGCAACCTCTCCCTCCAACCTCCAATTGTGATATCTTATGCAATTGGACTCTTTCTTTATCTCTCTCTACAATGGAATTTCTTAAGGATGTCGGGATCCGCGTTTTCCTCCTCCTCATTTTCCTTGTACGTTCTCCTTTTCTTATTCGTCTAACGTTTGCATTTACGCTTGACTGTCGTTTACTGCGAAAATCTCTTATCGTATGTGCTTAGCAATGTTAGTTGCTCTGTGGTGCGGACGGGTGATTTGTTTGAAAGACTCATTTTTTCTAGGAATTGTTCACTTGGGTCGTCATCTTCGTTCACATGTTCTGTATTTGCTCTTTTAATTTTCAGTTAATAGCAAGGGTGCCTTCTCTATGACTTGGGGGGGGGGGGATAAGTTTCTTCTGTTATGTTGGGTGAGTCATAAAGGTTGACTTTTGAGGTTGGTGTCAGAGCTATCTGTCTTATATGGACGATGAAAATGAAAGAGTGGATGCAATGGAGGTTCCGAAGGATGAGGAACAAGAACCATCTGTAAATGTTGAAAAATTGGAAGACTCTAGTGAAGTTCCTTCATAACAACCTTTAAATGTTGATAAATTGGATGTTGATGAAATTCCCACTGAACAATCTTTAAATGGTGAGAAATTAGTGGAAGAAAAGCCTGCTAATCCCCCTACTGATGAACTTGCTAATGAAACACGTCGCTACTGAAACTAATGTTGCCGATTTGAAACTGTCGAATTTGATGGAAGAGGAAACTCCAAATTTAGAAGATGAAAAAGAATCCAAAGGATGATGAGGATGAGGATGGTATTGTAAAAGAGATGATTCAGTATGAAGATGCTTTGGAAAAGCATGTGCCTAAGTCTAATCTGGATTCAGAACAGGTGGTTCGTGCGAAGAATGTTAGGCAGACGAACACACATTCTTGGGAAACACAGTACCTGGATGGGTACGAATCGGGTACAGAGGAAGAGCAATATGAGTTTCAGAAATAGGTTGAAAATTTCTACAAGGAAAAAGGTTTCGAATTCAAGGCTCCAAAGTTCTACTATGAGGATGTTAATTTGCTCCAACAGGGTCATGAACGAAGATCAAACAGGTAATGACTGCATATATGAAGAATACAGGGGCATTTGAGAAATTTCACACCAAATAGAGGTCACGTGCAAAGTATGTGCGGTGTTAACGGAAATATTTAACGGACACAAATGGACTTCATCAAAAACCAACAACACCAAACATATTGCATCAAAAACAAACATTGTGCCGCTTTTACCACTATGGGCAAACATGTTACATCTTTTTCATACTTTTCCCTTTAATAAAAGCTTTAGAATAAGCCCAATTAGTCCCACCTCGATTTTTTGAATCAAAGTCTACAGATTGTGTAACCTGTAAAATCGAAATGTAAAAATTTGTTTCTTTAGGGTACACGAAAGGGTCTGAAAATTCTTTTATATAAAAATAAGATACTTCCTCAGCATTTAAATGAGCACATTTTTTTCTCAATAGGAGATATCCATATTGTGGAATATAAAATGTAAGGGTACACAAACTCATTAGTTTGTCCATAATTATTTGTAGAATATTTTGCTAATACTTGATAAGCCTCTTTCCTGAGTTTCATTTCATCAGGAATAGCCTTTAAGGCTACAACTTTTAGCTGGTTTAGAGACTTGTTGAGGGCCACCTTATAAGGTGAAGAAGAATAGGAGGATACAATTGTCTTCCCTTTCTCCTTTTTCTTTTTCTTATCCATTGTTACCCTGCAAGAATTCTCGAGTTAGGAAGTCAGGTGAAGAATTATCTGATCCTTTAATAAACTCAATATCAAAATTAAAGACGGATAATATTTCTTGCCATCAGGCCAAATTTTGTTTTGAAGAAATGTTTAAACATCCTTTGCATGAATAACTTTAGCAGATTTACAATCTACTCGAATCAAGAATTATTGATTCAGTAAATCACTTTCAAATTTTTTAACACATAATACGATAGAAAGAATTTCTTTCTTAACCATGGAGTAATTTTTTATTGGCCCTTGACAAGCCCGAGAAGCATATCTTACCAGGGTTTCTTTATTTTCAATTCTTTATTTTTATTCCACCATAGCCTAATTATGATGCATCAGTTTCAACAATTTTAAATGCATCCACTGGGCTATTGCTAAGCAAGGAATTTCCTTGATCTTACAACTTAAGGAATAAGGAATTTCTTAACTAGAGAAGATAGTAAACATGATTTTTGTAAAGAAAAGGACTACCACAATATTTTGCTGAAAAACTCTGCAATCGGATTAGGCAAAAGAATGGAATTGTGATCTTCACTGTCTCCATGAACTCCCTAAAACAGGGAAGAAATTAGAAAAACATTAGTTCAATTACTTTGATTGTATCAAAGCTTGGGATGGTGCTTTCTTAAACGAAAATCGACAAAAGAATCACACTTGGTTTTTCCAATTTGTAACAACCATTAATTTTCCACAATGGTTTTACAATTGGAGTTGACGCCCTATTATCTTTCTTGATAAAATCGTATCTATTTATGAAGAGTTTGAAATTCAAAATCCTTCTTTAAAATACCACAAGCTTAATTCTGTAGCTCTTTATAAAGTTTCATGGATTGTAAAATGGAAACTTTCACTGATTAATTTATCAATCCAAAAATTCATAAAATTTATATTTCCTATTTCCCATTTAGGAAGAAAATATTTCATGAAGTGGTGGGATAAATTTGATTTCTTTAGCAAAAATTCCATCTTTTCTCAAAAGGGTTTAATCTATTTTTAACCACCACCTGCACTAAAACCCCCTAAACGAGATATGTCTGACATTTTGAAAGAATTACTTTCATCTTCTTCAAAGTGTGATCTCCAAAAACAATTAAGAGAAATTCTCCCAGAATCAGACGAAGAAATGAAACCTGAAGATGAAGAAGAGACTAATAGCCAATATTCGGATTATGTCATGTAAGATGCACATGATCCGAATGAATGAATGACGTAGACACCTACGTCGGCACTAATAGTGTAATACTATTCTGTCGGTCAAAAAATAATTTAGTGTGCACTTTCACTGTTTACTTTTTGACTAATTAATCAATAATGTTCACTTTGCAGTTACTGTGCACTTTGGAAAAATCGACTATGAACAGTAAAAGCTGTCGGGTACTCTCACCAAAATATTTTGAAGTCTGAAGGTTGAAATTTGGAGCTTTACCTATATAAAGGCGGTTTTGAAGACAAAACAGACACGTTCCAAAAATCCTCTATATATACTCTCTCTTTACGATTGTATTCCTCTTCCTTACGAGGTCCGGTCTAATCCAAATTTGGTACCATAGCCAAGTGCTCTTAGAGGTATGTAGTGCTTTAAGTTCGATAGTGTGAATTGAGTATGTAATTTTTCGTTTTTATAATTTTAGTATTAGACATATTATGTTTATATTACATTATGTTTAAGTTTGAATAAACAATATTTGTATAAATAATATTGTGTGTTATATTGTACTTCTCCTATGTTTTCCCAATTTTGTATTCCTCCACAAAATTCTAATTTTTAAGATTTTCTCTATTAAGGGTATTACTTGTTAGTATTTTGTGTTGAAGATTAGGTTTTAGTTATTTTCAAACAAAAACTGTGTTATGAAACCGGTGGAAACACTTAAGGCGCGTAGTTAGATTCCCATAGAGGCAGCGGAAGGCGTAAGACCCAAAGGTTGACATAAATTGTTGACAGTGATCAACACAACAATGTTTGTATTACCTAAAATTTGGTCTAAAAGACATGATACTGCTAGTGGTAGCAGTAATAAGGAAATTCTTATAAAGAGAATTTTGAAAAGGGTTTACAAAACCGGAAAATGCCAGAACAATCTTCTGTTTATAAGCAAAAAGGCATATTTGAATTTTCTTCTGATTATGTTATAAAAATTGTTAAATAAGCAGTGCCTCTTACAGAGAGATATAATTCGTTTAAATTATTGAGTCAATCTTTAATTGAAAAACATCAACCAAAAATTAAATTCTTGCATATTGGCTTAATTCAAGTAGGACTCAAACCTGCAACTAGGCTAGGATGAAACACATCCGCCTTCATTTGTGTTCGTGATAAAATGCACAATAGGTTTGATGATTCCTTACTAGGAATAGTTGAATCTAGTTTGTGTGATAGTCTGATTTACTTATCGTGCTTCCCAAACTTTACCCTGTCATTAAATGACCCAACTCCAATGCATGCTCTTTGTCTAGATATAAGATCAAAAGGATTTAATATGATGCAAGGAGCAGAAAACATAATCCTAGTTTATAGGATTCAATATAAAGTTATGAACATTGTAGTTCCTAGGCTTAAATGGTTTAGGACCTGATTTGAAAGGATCAACTACTTTTTTTTATAACAAATCTTGCCAAAAGCAACTTACAAGTCCCAAAAACAATTACATGGGATCAGTTAAGATTACTTGAAAATTGGGTATTAGAAAAAGCTAGTGAACCGGTTAAACTGGGTATTACTTGTTAGTATCTTTTTTTAGGAGTTTATAGATTATGAGGAGAGAATGAAGAGCTCAAAGCAATCAATAGAGAGAATATCATCTTTGATTACTTTCAACTTAAGAAATACACTAGGGGTAGACATCTATATATAGGTAAAGCTAGGGATATGAGAGCAAATGTCCTAAACATGTGGACTTGTATGCAATTGTCCTAAACATATGGACAATATGAACACTTATCTAATCTATAATCCCTAACATTCCCCTATGAAGATCCACTTCCTAATGTAAAACAAGACTCTAAACAAAAAAGACAGAATCTGAAGATCAATCATCGCATCTATCATCTTCACCCATCCTGATCAAACATGGTCGCCAAATGCTCATGTGCTCTGCCAAATCTTCAACTACCAATGACATCCTTAACTTGTGAACTTGATTTTGCTGCATTTGCATGAGTGATGTTTGCATGAGTGATGTTAGCTGATCTGCACTAGGTGGACACTGCTGCTGCACTGAAGATGCACTGCACTGGCACTGCTGAGACACGACAGATGCACGGCTGGAACACTGGAGATGCACACGCCTGGACGACTGAAGTGCACTACACTGACACGGCTGAGGCACCACAGATGCACAGCTGGAGCACTAGAAATGCATTGAAGCTACCCTGGAGCTGAAATCAACCAAGCACAGGTCTGCTTGTCTTCCAAGGAGAACCGAGCACAGGTCTGCTCGTATTTCAAGTGGAACCGAGCACAGGTCTGCTCGTTCATCAATGTACACCGAGCACAGGTCTGCTCGGAAGATGATCCAGTTGCTGTGAAGTCGGTTTTGAAACTACGAACTTGGAGACTCTATTGACTTGCTCTTCTCGAGATCTCAAGCCTCAGTTCTCGTAGCTCTCACGACCAAGCATATGGCAACTCAGATCACTAAAATGCAGCCATGAACAAATCACAAAAACGCAGCTGAATTGAGCACAGGTCTGCTCAAACCAGAGCACCATTTCAGCATCATGGCTCTTCTTGAAGTTCATCATCTTATGCAGAGGATCCACTAGAGAGACAGTAGAAACCAGAGAACCAGATGCAGCAAGTAATGCAGCACTTCGAATCCACCACACAGATCAGAATGCAGCAAAATATCCACAGAACGAAGTAACAAATCCATAGAACGCAACAGAATGCACAACCAGTCACCATTCGAATCAAACCAGCAAATAAATGAAGAATCAGACAAGCATGAAGCACAAGTCTGCTTCAGCAATCCAAGAAGCACAGGTATGCTTCATCATGGCATAGAAACGCAGCTAATGGACACAGCAACAAGCTAAAACGAACATAAAGTATTGACAGCTGAGCAGATCCGAGATGAGCAGAGCAGAACA
This sequence comes from Chamaenerion angustifolium, assembly GCA_946814005.1. NCBI lineage: Eukaryota > Viridiplantae > Streptophyta > Magnoliopsida > Myrtales > Onagraceae > Chamaenerion > Chamaenerion angustifolium. The sequence continues at coordinate 24,818,183 of OX328272.1, forward strand.
ACAAGATTCAGCAAGCCAGAACGAAATCAACACCAGCAGAGCAGCTACTTAGTTATCATCATTATCATAACAACATCAGCATTATCACATTAGCTTAATTATCGGCTGAATCAACGCAGAATCGCAGCAGCACCAGCAATCGAACAGAACTCGTAAGAACAGAGTGCAGTAGAACACTTACAGCGATTGTTTTGATCTTCTTCTGATCTGGAACGAATCGCTGCAACTAAATGCTAGAACGAATAGATGGAAGAATCTCTGCAAGAATCATTGCAACTAAACGCTGGAACTTGAGCTGGATCGGTTCTGCATACCGTTGTTCTGTTCTGAATATTGCTGGAAGGAACCAGAATTGCTAATTATTGAAATCTGAACTCCTTTTGCTTGTAATCGATTGATTCTTGCTCGTCTGAACTTGCTAAGGACGAGAGATGCTTGATTCGAAAAAGGAAGCTACTGTAATTTGCTGAGTGATGATGTACCGATGCTGAAGTGTATTGGATCGGATCGCGATGCTGAAATGCTGAAGATTATAGCAAGAGCTGTCGATTGAAGCAGGAGCTGTTGATTATAGCAGGAGCTGGCGATTATGGCTGACGAAGCAGGAGCTGGCAATTGAAGCATGAGGTGGCATTTGAAGTAGGATCTGAAGAAGCAAATGCTGCTGATGATCGTAGGATGACTACACACAATTACTTCAGCAACAAAACAGAGCAGAAATAGACACAATAACGAGAAGAACAGATTCGGTTTGCCCTAGGAAGGAAAAAGCTCTGATACCATTTTAGGAGTTTATAGATTATGAGGAGAGAATGAAGAGCTCAAAGCAATCAATAGAGAGAATATCATCTTTGATTACTTTCAACTTAAGAAATACACTAGGGGTAGACATCTATATATAGGTAAAGCTAGGGATATGAGAGCAAATGTCCTAAACATGTGGACTTGTATGCAATTGTCCTAAACATATGGACAATATGAACACTTATCTATCTTTTGTTTAAGTTTAAGTTTTAGTTATTTTCGAACAAAAATTGTGTTGTGAAACCGGTGGAAACACTTAAGTAGTGTAGTCTGATTCCCATAGAGGCAGCAGAAGGCGAAGACCCAAGAGTTGACATAAATCCATTGATAAAAAAAACTTTCAAAAATATCACAATTTAACCATTTCAGACTTTTTTAAATGTTACAATTGAGATCTGATTCGATTGGGTGAGCTCAGGTATGGGTCTTGACCCATACTGGCCCCCCATTGATAGGGGACCTCTTCTGGGTTAAGACCCATACTGGCCCCCCATTGATGGGGGACCTCTTCTGGGTTAAGACCCAGACCCGAGCCTCAATCAAATTAGGATTGAACCATCCACCAATTCAATTGGGGTTTGACTGAGCCACAATCAAAGGGGTTCAGATCAGGGTCTTGACCTAGACTTGGTCATCCACCCATGGGGGGCAATCTGGGTCAAGACCCAGATCTGAAATCCCCAATCGAGTGCCTCAGTTCTAGGTCTTAACCCAGACCGACCCCCCATGGGTGGACGACCAATTATGGGTCAAGTCCCCCCTCCCCCCTCCCCCATTGGAGCTTAATGAACCAGCCCCCAATCGTGGGGCTCGAGTTTGGGCCTTGACCCATACCTGGTCCCTTACCCATGGGGTCAGTATGGGCCAAGACCCAGACCCGAGACCCCTCGATTGAGGAGCAATCAAGTTCCAATTAAATCGGAACTCAATTTTGTAACGTTTGAAAGAGTTAAATTAGGACATATTTGAAAGTTTTCTGTTTTTTTACAATTTTCGAAATTAAATATGTTAAATTTAGATGGAAAATTTGATGGAGAGGGTAAACTTGCACTTTTTCTAAACATGAGAGAAGAATATTTTACGATTTAAATTTTAGGGGAAAACTGAAAAATCTGCCAAACATTAGTAACAATCATATTTTACCCAAATATAAATTATAAACTTTGTAGATTTTCATATTACGCTGTATGACACAAGTTGTATTATATATATATATATTCACAAAAAGTTAATTATATTATGTCGCTTATTATCTATTTTTTTTTATCGTTTCATGTTTGTATTTGAAGTTTGGATTCAAGTTTAAAACTTTTTCATTTACTCACAACACAAGAATAAACACACGACAAATAGTGAGACGACGATAAACACAGGACCTTGCTCATATTAACAGATTTTCTAATCTTTCGGCAATGTCTTTATGTCAAATTTCTTCCTTTCTTAAATCTGAAGTAATGGTGCGAGATAGATACATGGGATAACATGACTGTCTCTCAGTTGAATGACATCCCAAACAACAATCATAGAAGAGCAACCGCATGAATAGTTAATTGTACATCAACAAACGCCCATTCATTCTAGAGTATATTCGAACATGTTATACACACACACAGAGACAAACAAAAGATGATTTTGTTCTCATTCCACGGTCAATGAACAAATCACTGGGAGGAAGAAGTATCAATGGCAGTAACAGTTGAGACCATAGAGTCGACCCCACAGATGTTACGACCTCTGCAGATCTTGTAGAAACCCTCTTCTCCCCAGTTCTCTCCCCAATGAGTTCTTGATGATCCAATACGGCTTCTCCTTCATCCGAACTGGTGAATAACCTGCAGACCCATATCCAACCAAGAGAACACCATGATCCAATCTCTTCGAGCAGATGTATGGGCAAGAAACACCTCCCATGTAAGTCTGCATGAACACTGCATTGATGGCAACTGCATTGATGGCAACTGCATTCACGTAGTGAAACACACCATTTAGTCAAAGAGACTATCATATTTGTAACATTTTATCAAACGTATTTCAACCACTTACTTGCAAGAGGTCCGTTCTTAACAAGATTGGCAGCAATCTGATCTTCATCCAAAGAAACAACGCTGAAGTTGGCTACAGAGGCTGAAATCTTTGACTTTTCAAACTTGCAAGATCCTTGGTCAGTGCCTGTGTAAGGGTAGTCCTCCTCTTTCATTAGGCCACCAGCCTTAAGCGTGTACTCGAAAGCGCTGTTCATCAAACCGCCATTGCACCCAGAATCACAGGACCCGGCTTCCTCTGGGTCACACTGACCAATCGCAAAAGAGGAAGCAGTTTGAATACCAGACAGACTATACATACCAAAATGCACCATCCATCACATTAAAAAACAAAACGAAATTACCATTAACCGTGATTGGGCGTTTGGTATCAATTAATTGATCAAAGACCAACATCAAAGCAGATGAATGGACAAGATTTCTTTCAATTTGAATAGTAGCTACATTTCATATCATCATTAGAAGCGACATAAATCCAAGGATTTCCATCTCAGAAATAATACAGCAAGCAGATAAGATCAACAACTGCAATAACAGTGAAGGAAGGGGCAATGAAATCGTACCTCGTGATCACAGTCCAATAGCTGTTGCTCGCTGAGGCTAACAAGCTTCCCAGTGGCCAAGTAGTGAGCACCTTCCAAGGCCCCTGTCGTGCTGAAACTCCAGCATGAACCGCACGAACCCTAGCAATTGACAACAACATCAGACTCAATTAGCGGCAAAAATAATTCAAACTCAACCCCAATTTCTGTATCATAAACTATCAAATGCCTCACAGAGATTTCAGAGAGATCATCGTATTGATTTGTCATCTAATTGAAACTGGTTGATATTAATCATTAGAAATAGTAGAAACAGTCTAATATGCATATCTTAAACCATCAATAATGGAAAAAGGCCGTACCTTTCTACCAAATGAATTACAATATATAATATCTTTCAGTGAACTTATAGACATTTTACCTGATTTTTTACACCCGTAACCGCTCCATGCTCCCTCCAATCAAAATCAGACGGCAAATCATCCGTAGGCAGAATCGCCGCCTGGTTCGCATCCTTTGGCAACTTTAGCTTGCTCCTGAGACCCAGGAATGACTTCCTGAATTCCTTCGGGGTCAAATCGGAGAACTGGGTCACGCCATGATTTGCTGAGGGGTCCAGATGCTGGTTCCGCCTCGCCTGGCGCAGGTTCGATCTGAACACCTTGAACCTATAGTCGTGCTCCTCCTTGGAGCCGTAAGACTTCCCAAACCGCCGCTTGAAGATGGAGAAGTGGTGGTGATCATTCATTGTATGTTCGTCGCCAACGACCTGCCTGATTAACAGATCCTCGACGTCGGACGAAGAAGATTCTGATGCTGCCGCCACAGCGGCGGAGAATAGTATGAACGAGAAGAAGGAGAAGAGACAAGTACGGCGATCCATGGTCGTAGTTGAGATGGTGATACAATGCCAACCCTTTCCTTTGTATGTATTTGTAGAAGGAACATTGAAGCTACCAGTCCTTGCAGAGAGGAGAAACCTTGAAACACGAGAAACTAAGAGCCAATATGCCACGTTTAGATTGTTGAATGATTTCTACCAAAAAAAAAAAAAAAGATTGTTGAATGATATAGTTTAGTGATCCGGATTGGTATATGAGGAAAAGAAAAATAGAGGGTCAATACGGATTGACCCGCCAGGTTCGGTCCGATCAACCTGATTCACGAGCTAAGAATGGTTGATCCGGACCCGACCCATTGGTATTCACATATTACTCGTTGTGATACGAACCCGATCCGAATAGTTGTAACTCATCAACTCATATGACCCATAATATATATATATATATATTTGTTTAAAATATATTATAAAATATAAATAAATATTAAAAATTGTTACAACATATAATTTGTTTTTTGGCCAATTTACAACTTATAATTAACTAGTTAAGAATCACTTTTACTTTTAAGAATGACATCTAAAATAAACTTTAAAGACTTTAAATTTTTAATAATTAACAAAATATCTCTAACACTATTATTTAAAAATTTAAAAATATCTATCTTAGTACCTTATCATATAAAAAACGTTTTTATCATAATATAGTATACTTAACCTAAGGTAATTAGAGTATTCTTAGTATTAACATATGGTAGTATCTTAGCAAATAATATATATATATATTCAAAAAATTGGCAAGTCAATGGGTCGAGTCCATACGCTTGACCCAAAGTTGACATGTGACCTCCAATTTTATGACTCGGACTAGTCCCGAACCCGGGTCGAGTCTGGATCATTTTCGAGTCGGGTCAATTTTTGATACCTCTAAAGAAAAAAACATGAATGTCCGTATACTATATAATATGTGAAATTGTGTGGGGGTACTATGTTTTAGATCATTTTAATCCCTTTAGTCTATCAATTGAGACCATTTCACTCAAAATTTTCTAACTTGAAGAATTTTGTTTATCATTTTCAATTATTATTTTATTTTCATAGGTTATGGACACGATTATTTCTTGTAGGTTTTACCTTTAGTAAAAAAATGTCACATGTTGTTAATTGAAAGACTACGAGGAAAAAAATAGAGTACAATGAATAAAGTGGCATAAAATATAGCATAGGAAAGGAAAGTGAAAGCAATTGAAAATGTTGAAAAAATCAAGCAATTTTAAAGATAGCTTTCATAAAAAAAAAACTAATAACCATTATGTATATTTGACGTTAAAGTTATTTGAAAAAAAAAACTTTTTATAATCTGCTTACCTTAATTTTTTTTATTTTATTATCAATATTTCTACATAAAATTTAAAAGTCATCATCCGCTTGGCCTAATACTCATCGTCTGTGTCATTGTCACATTTGTAGTTGTCACACTACTACATAATTTAAAATTTATTTAAAATTTACTGTCTCATCTCTTGCGGTTGAAATTGTTGGATCTCCAAGTCACCACTTCGTTCTCCGGAATCTCGTGTTGGGCGCTCCGCAGACCTGCAAGAAGGAAATTCAGGGGTGTTCCCGTCGTTTCCCCTCCGATGCCTAAGTTAGTCAGAGTTTGGGTATTGTAGAGAGTATATGTAAGATAAAATGTATGTTTTCACATTAGTCCTAGAGTGGAGATGGGTGATGGTATTTATAGCCATCACCCCTAACTATTTTTAAGTCACGTCTGACCATGGTTGTCCTAGGTGGCGCCCGGTTAACTGAGTGGAGTTGTCTCGAGCGTTGTGCTTCCTAGTGTCCCGTGCATAGTGGCATTGTGCCATCTGCCTTTGTTCCACGCGTAGCGTGCTAGTGCCCCATTTCCTACTGTCGAAACTCGAGTCTTATATTTGTCAAAAAGGAATGTAGGGGAGAACTTTCCTCCATGGAACGCCTTGACGGTCTTGGCGCGCCTTTAATGGCGCCCCCCTGTTAGGATATATGTATAATTACATATGAATGTTTAGGGATTATTCTGCAATATTCTAGAATTAGTAAGTAATAACTAGATTGTAATATCTCAAGACTTATCTAAACCCTAAACCCTACATATAGCCGTAGGTTATATCATATGTATCTTAAGCTTTGAATGAATGGATTAGTGCCGTCGGCTGCAATTAAGCCTTGAGCATCTTATTTCTTTGATTTTTCTGTCTATGTTTAAGTTCCTAACATGGTATCAGAGAAAGAACGATTCTGCTCAAGTCGGTTCAAACGCAATTACAGTGTCTGCTCATCGATTGAAGTGATTAATCTCTTCGACTCCATGGAAGAAATTTCTGCTGCATTCTTCAACAATAAAGTCTCACAGCTGATTGGCGAGAAGAATTTCCAATCATGGCGACAACAAGTGCTGCTATCTGTAAGATGATACAATCTGGAAAGTAATCTCTACGACAATGTCACAATTCCAGCTCGAATTAATGGACCAGATGGAGATGATGAACCGAATCCAGAATACCAAAAGTATGTTCAAAAGGATAGTTCACTAGCTTCCTGGTTGCTCGCCTCAGTGTCGTCGCAAGTCAGCAGAGGTCTCATAGGATGCATGACTGCTGCATCAATATGGAAGAAGCTTCACAGAGATTTTTCTGCATCATCAACAACAAGGATCATGCATTTATATGATCGACTGGAGGTTCGCAAACTACCTCATCAATCAATGCGTGATTACTTAACAACAATTCAAACTGCCTGTGATAGCTTAGCCTCTTGTGGTCATCCAATTGAAGAAATTCAACAAATATCAATCATTCTTAATGGAGTAAAAGGACAGTATGACAGTATAGTTTCGGTTATTCATGCAAGTCGTAATCCTTATGATATTGCCTCAGTGAGTTCTGTCATGTTAGATGCGGAAGCTAGGCAGAGTGATTTGTTGTTTGATTCTGATCTGTCTGCTCATATGGCTATAAATCGAGGTTCTAATGGAAAGAAGGATGAGATAGAGTCAACTATATCTAAGACTAATAATCGAGGTGGATCATCTGATGGAATTTTACGAACACCTGTCAATGAAGGTCTGAATCAATCCTTTGTCAATTCCACTACTGTTCAACATCAACAATCTCCCCAATATGGTCATGGTAGAGGTCGTGGCAGAGGTTATGGACACAACAAACCACAATGCCAATTGTGTGGTAAGTTTGGTCATTTGGTTCACAGGTGTTACCAGAGGTTCAATGTAAATTTTACAGGTGTTACTAATCCAAACAATGCGAATTCTGCAAGTGTCAATCGGTGATCTACCCAATGGGAAGATGCCCCAGCAGGATCTAATCTACCACCACCACAACAACAATTTCAAGCACCAAATCAGTTTCAGCAGTTTCAAGCACCAAATCAACCATTTCAAGCACCAAATCTATTTCAAGCACCGAATCTGTATCAAGCACCGAATCAGCCCTTTCATGCACCAAATCAGTTTCAAGCACCAAATCAGTTTCAAGCACCAAATCAGCCATTCCAAGCACTTAATCAGCCCTTACAACCACCGAATCAGTTTCATCCATATACATACTCTCCTTCGGGTCCGATGCAATTCAATCCCTTCTCAGCTCCTCAAGCAAACATTGCCTCTGTTGCTCCGATAGTTCAAGCCGATACAAAATGGTTTCCAGATTCAAGTGCCACAAACCATCTGACTAATGCATCCCTAGTCGGACAGCATACCTGCGTACCATATACTGGGCAACGTAAAATAATGGTTGGTAATGGATCTTCTTTGAATATTTCTGCAATAGGCTCAGCGTTAATTCCAACTGATTCAAGAATGTTGAGATTACAGAATATGCTTTATACTCCAAATGTGACTAAAAATCTGCTTTCTGTGTCTCAATTCGCAAAGGATAATCATGTCTACTTTGAATTTCATGCAAATCACTGTGTGGTTCGTGATGCTTCTACTCATTCAGTGATGCTCCAAGGATATGAATGCTCTGGGTTGTATAAGCTTGATATGACAAAATTAAGTAGTAATAAGCCTGTAATTCATTCTAGTGATACCTACAGGTCCGAGTTTAGGAATATGGTTGCCAACAGTTGTCTTGAGTGTTGTAATTCATCGATAACTGGTAATAATTCTCATAATAAAACATCTCTTTCTTGTTTGTCATCAGATTCTCCTGTCACAGATTCGATAATAAAATCAGAAGACATTGATTGTTTAGATATGCATGATTCAACTGTTTTTTCAAATCCTCTTCGCAGTCAGTCTGAAGTTGTACCAGGTAATATGCATATTGCTCCACCTGATGCTATTGATGATGGTGAGTTTTTGTGTTTTGTTTCTAACCTGAATTCTAAAGACTCGTCATCAACTTGGCACATGAGACTTGGTCATCCATCTAATAAGATTCTTCAAAAATTTTTGCGAATTCATAATCTTCCAACACCTCATAACACCGATCAGTGTATAGCTTGTGCAGTTGGCAAAAGCAAAAAACAGTCGTATCATGCTTCTCCTACTGTCTATTCTTATCCCTTTGAATTAGATCAAATTGATGTGTGGGGTCTTGCTGCATGTTCTTCTAATGGTCATCATTATTATCTTAGTATCGTAGATGCATATAGTAGGTACACTTGGATATATTTTATGCAGAAAAAAAGTGATGCAGCTCGGTTATTTGTTGAGTTTCACAGGTTAGATGAGAAACAACTGGGATACAATCTTAAGGCAGTCCAGTCTGATGGGGGAGTTAAGTTTAAGTTTTTATCCACGTATCTACCTCAGTTTGGTATAAATCATCGTGTTACTTGTCCTTACTGTTCTGAACAGAATGGCATAGTTGAGAGGAAGCATAGACATATTGTTGAGTTAGGATTAACTCTTCTAGCTCAAGCCTCGGTACCATTACATTACTGGTCTGATGCCTTTTTTACTTCAGTGTTTTTGATCAACAGGTTACCTTCATCTGCTTTGTTCAAGGTTTCTCCACATGAAAAACTCTTTGGATTGTCGCATGACTATTCTTTTCTTCGTGTTTTTGGATGCTTGTGCTTTCCTCATCTGCGTCCTTTTCATAAACAAAAATTGTCTTTCAGATCTGAGCCATGTGTTTTTCTAGTCTATTGCTCCAAATATCATGGATATAAATGTCTTGCAGCATCAGGGCGTGTGTACACTACGAGAAATGTGGTTTTTTCATGATTCCACATTTCCCTTTTCTAATTCTAAAGGCAAGTTCTTTACTTCTTCCTCTCCTACTCGGAATTATACTTTCGTGCCATTTTTCTTGCCATGTGACTCTCAATTTATAGCTTATTCTGATTCTTATAATGAGCTACTTCCTCCTTCTAATCCTATTTCTATGTCTGATCTTCCATCTCCTTCTTTGGGTAATAATTCTGCTCCTCCATTAAATTTTTCTTCTCCTATCAATATGTCTCATTCTTTAGGTACTTCTACTATATTGCCTGATAATGCTGCTATTCCATATATTAGGTTGATTTCTAATCCTATTAATTATGTTACTAATCATGTTACTTATGTTTGTCCAACCTCTGTTTTAGAATCATATTTACCTAATGTCACTTCCGGTGCTGATGCTCAGGTACTTCCTTCCCCTATATCTTACAGATTACAAGGATCAATGTTAGTTCCTGAAGCAACTACTACTGTTGATTCTTGTAATAATGAAGTTTTGGTTAATGGTCATTCTATGCAAACAAGATCTAAAAACAGATCTCTTCAGGGTCTTCTGACTACTAATGACAATTCTGCAGATCTCAGTGATTCTGAACCGAAATCGATTCATTAGGCTTTACTCAATCCACATTGGAAAAATGCTGTAAATGAAGAACTGTCTGCTCTTTATGCTAACAATACCTGGATTGTTGTTCCTCTTCTTTCTGGAAGGATTCCTATAGGTTGCAAGTGGATTTTTAAAATAAAAAAGAATGTTGATGGGTCTGTTGCGAGATATAAAGCCAAACTGGTTGCTAAAGGATTCTCTCATAAAACAGGTTTTGATTACCAACATACCTTTAGTCCAGTTGTGAAGTCAGCCACAGTTAGAATTGTATTGTCTTTTGCATTATCTCATAAATGCAGTCTTAGGTAAATTGATATTAATAATGCTTTCCTACATGGGGATTTAACAGAAGAGGTATATATGATTCAACCTCTAGGATTTGAGCAAATGTCTTCTTCTAAAACTGATTCTCATTTGGTTTGCAAACTGCAAAAGGCGTTGTATGACCTTAAACAAGCACCTCGTGCATGGTTTGAACAATTAAGTCTTTTCTTATTCATAAACTTCAGTTATGTGCATCTGTTTCAGATAGTTGTTTGTTTATCAAACAGGACAAAAGGTTTCTGTGTTTCTATTGATGATATTGTTGTTACAGGAAATTCTTCTTCTATTATTTAAGATGTCATTCATTCGATTAATCAGGAGTTTCAGTTAAAGGATTTAGGAAGTTTGAACTATTTTCTTGGTAGGGAAGTTACTGCATCTGGCAATTATTTATTGTTAAATCATAGAAAATATATTAAGGAGCTGATTGAGAAGCTTTGTCTCACTGAAGCTTCAAGCTTTCCTACTCCGATGATGGGAACTTGTCTAACCAAGTCAGGTATGATTAATTGTACTGAATTGTTTGAAGATGATCATCTGTTTCGTAGTACTATTTGAGCACTTCAGCATATTTGCATCACAAGGCCAGATATTCAGTTCTCTGTTAACAAACTCAGTCATTTTATGCAAAGACCAAGTATCAGTAATTGGCAAGCAGTGTTACATACTGTTAGATACTTAAAAGGGACTATAGAACATGGTTTGATGTTTAGATCTAACCCTTTTCATATGCAGGGAATATCTTTAGTTTCTTACTCTGATGCAGACTGGGGAGGAGATATCGCTGACAGGAAATCCATTTCTGGACATTATCTGTTGCTCAATGACAATCCGATACTTTGGAATTCAAAAAAACAATCAGTGGTGGCACGTTCTAGTGCCGAAGCTGAGTTTAGAGCTATTGCTAATGCAGTATGTGAAATCATGTGGGTTAAGTCCTTATTAATGGAAATGGGTCTTCAATTGTCTTCGGTACCTGTCGTATGGACAAATAGTACAAGTGTGGTATCTTTGTCTGAAAATCCTACTCAACATTCCAAAATGAAACTTGTTGAAATTGAACCTTTCTTTATCAGGGAAAAGGTGAAATCTGGTCATGTTTTAGTCAATTTTGTTCCGTCTAGTAATCAGGTAGCAGATGTTTTAACAAAACCATTGACAGAAAAACAATTTGTTCCTTGCAGAAAAAAACTTGGAGTTTTCTCTGTGGTTGAGTTGGAAGATGTTGACACTGTAATGATTCAGGAGGCTCTTGAAGTTGAAGAATAATTTTGTTGAAAATCATATATCTGATGATCATGAATGGTAGTTATTAAAGGTATGCCAGTTCTGTTAAGAGTAGTCTTTATCATTACAAATGGTTTTAGTTACTTGATGTTTGTACTTCTCTGTTTTTTTAGATATATATATATATATATATATATATATATATATATATATATATGTGAGCTTTTTCAGTATGATTGAATATGTCTGCATGATTGAGTGTCTTGTCCTGTTCTTTTCACATATAATTCATATCAGATAAATTAGTTTCTGGCATTCACAAAATTCTTATATGCCTGTCTATGTTGCGTATCATTGGTCTGAATGATCTTGCACTGAATTTTTTTTTTCCATTTTATGTGTGGTGTAGAATCTACACTCAGTGTCATTCAAGGGCAAATATGCTTGGCATATCTGTTTTTCATCTTTTCAAAAGATCAATGAAAGATAAAATGAAACAGAGTTTTTTTACAGTTCTGAATACTCTGCTTATGTTCTTGGCATAAAACATAGTTGAATTCCAAAAATAGAGTTTAATATTGAAGAAAACGTCAAGATACTTCAAGGTTGCTATTGAGGAAGGCAAGATGAGGGCAGAAACCTTCCAGCTATGTTGGTAAGATAAGGGCTCAAACCCTTCTATCAAGAGAAGAAAGATTATGAAAATATCAAAAGATCTGAAATTGAAAGATCAGAAAAGAAGAAAAAGCATGAATCAGATATGCTTTTCCGAATATTTACCTTATATGAAGACTGTGGTTAGATGAAAATACTCATCATAAAATAGTTAAAGAGCTCAACTGTTTAGATGTAATTCAGATTGATTGGTAAGGAACTGTGACTAGATATGTGAATATGTGAATATGTGAATGTTGTGAATGATTTGTGTGCATATGATATATGTGTGGTAGGTTGATGGGATAAGTGTTAATCATTTAGTATAATTAAGTCATGTTCGAAAAAGTGCTTATATATACATCTGATGAAAAGACTGTTGAAGTTTAACTGATGATTATACTAAAAAGGATTTGGTTAATGATTATGGACCAATCTTGATTGTTGTGCATAGTTTAATAACAATCAGATGGTTGTCAAGTAAGTGTTTTTTCAGCAGAAAGGTATTAGGTGGGGATTATCAATCAGGTGTTGGCTATCAGCTGAGTTTCGATTGTTAGGATTGACAAAGATGTTGAAGAGCAATGGATGGCTGTTTTTCGAGAATTCAAGAAGTTCATTCATGCTGATCTTCATGGGAGAATGCTAGGATATATGTATAATTACATATGAATGTTTAGGGATTATTCTGCAATATTCTAGAATTAGTAAGTAAGGACTAGATTGTAATATCTCAAGACTTATCTAAACCCTAAACCCTAAACCCTGTTAGGATATAAGTGTGTCTAACACTTATGTTTAGGGGTTAATATGTAAATACTGTTGCTTGCGGTCCAAGCATCAAATAGTTTAGCTTCAGGGACTTAGTTGCAATTACCGTGTCCTTACTGTTTTGTCTGATTCTCGGTTGTTTCCTTTATATGTTTTGTCACTGTTGAACATTTCATTATCAAGATATTTCTCTCTGAAATCTGTGTGTTGTTCTTTTCCTTCGTTTCCTTGTTCTTCTTCTCTTCTTCAAATCCCTAAATCCAAACATGGTATCAGAGCTCGATCGAGCCTGAAATCTTCTTTCTCAAACTCTCTTCTTTGATTCATGGAAGAATTAAGTCCTGCCTTCGCCAACAAGAAAGTAGCTCAGCTACTTGGCGAAGAGAATTTCCAGCAGTGAAAACAGCAGGTTCTACTCTCTATAATAGGGTAGAACCTTGAGAATCATCTCCATGGAGCCAACGTACCTCAGTTTCTGGAAGATGAAACTGAGGCTGCTGTCCCAAATCCTTCCTACACAAAGTTTCTTCAACAGGACAGCTCCCTCGCTTCATGGCTTCTTGCCTCAGTATCTTCTCAGGTTAGTAGGGGTTTAATAGGGTATATGTCAGCTGCTGCCATTTGGCAAAAGCTTCATCGTGATTTCTCATCATCCTACACTACTAGAATCATGCATCTTTATGATAGACTTAAGGTTAGAAAGCATGTTCATCAGCCTATGAGAGATTACCTCACTGAAATCCAGACCACCTATGACAGTTTAGCCAGTTGTGGTCACCCCATAGAAGAGATGCAACAAATCTCGATTATTCTGAATGGGGTCAAGGGTCAATATGATAATGTCATTGCTGTTATTCATGCTAGCCAAAATCCATATATTATTGCCTCTGTGAGTTCTGTGTTACTGGATGCTGAGTCTAGGCAGTTTGACATTTTATTCGATGCTAGTGCTAGTGTCAACATAGCTTCTGCTAAGGTTCCCAATCCCAGCAAGTCGTTTGTGTCATATGATGAAAACAGTTCTGGTAGCAAGGGTAGTTTGTCTGTTAATCCCACCCAGTCACCCATGTCTGGTCTCCTGCCCACACCCCAACCCACAAATCAGAACACTCAGTCATTCTCCTATGGTCCCCCACCATTTGGTAGCCAACAGTCTGGTAGGGGTCGTGGTAGGGGTTTTGGTAACAACAGACTCCAATGACAGTTGTGTGGAAGATTTGGGCACTTGGTGCACAGATGTTTCCACAGATTTAATGTTCACTTCACTGGAGTGACTGATCCTCAGTCCAACTCTTCAGCACCTTCAGCCAATCTTGCTGCCTACGACACTGAGCCTGACCCATACCAGCAACAACCACAAAACCAACATTACCCACCACCTCAGCTGCATAAATCCCAAACTCAACCTCAACCACCTCAGACCACCACCATTACCCCTCCCAATCCTCAAACACACTCCGTTATGCAGTACTCACCCTATCCTTCACCCGTACCTCCTATTTACCCTTACATGATGGCCCCTCCATGTTATCCATCTCAGCCATATCAAGTGTTCTCCAATCCTCAGCCTTAACCCATCCCTGCCCTATCTCAGCCTACATCACCTCTGCCCACCCAAGCAAATCCTCTGATGACCAGCAGCTACAACCCAGCCACCTCTGATGGCAGCTGGTTCCCAGACTCAGGAGCCATGAACCATCTGACGAATGCTCAGCATTCCCCAAACATGTCTTCTCCATACTCTGGTCCAGGTAAGGTGTTAGTTGGAAATGGTTCTTCACTTGAAATTTCTGTCATTGGTTCTTCTCACTTACCTTCCACTGGCAAACCTCTGCTTTTAAATAACTTGCTTTATACTCCTGTTGTTACTAAAAACCTGCTTTCTGTATCTCAGTTTTCAAAGGATAATCAGGTTTATTTTGAATTTTACCCATCGCACTGCCTGCTCAAGGATTCACTCTCCAACAAGGTGCTGCTCAAGGGTTATGAATCAGGGGGTCTTTACCGCCTAGATTTCTCTAGTTTTAAGTCTAGGTCGAATCATCTAGTTGAGTTTGCTACTGTTAGTCCAGATCAGTGTTTGAGTCTTTCATATGATTTTCAGTCATTTTGTAATAATGCAGTTTTGTCTGCTCAAAACTCAACCTTTTCGGTTACTGATAATGATAATTCTATGTTTATGCTTAATCATGATTCCTCTGGTTTGCCTCATGCTTATACTGCTGATATTTCTCCTGAATGCTCTACTGTCACATGTTTTAATAATGCATCCTCCAATGCATTACCTGATTTTGAGATTAGCTGCTTCCTTAGTTCTTTGAAAACTAATGATCCTTCTCACCTATGGCACATGAGGTTAGGCCACCCTTCTAAGAATATACTTGTTAATTTCTTGAGACTACAAAATCTGCCCACTAAACACATATCTTCTGAGTGTGATGCCTGTGCAGTAGGTAAAAGCAAATTCCTTCCCTACCATACTTCAGAGACAGTCCACTCTCATCCCCTCGAAATGGTTCAGGTAGATCTCTGGGGTCCTGCCCCCTTCTCCTCTAGCAATAGTAATTATTACCTCAGCATTGTTGATGCTTTCTCTAGATTTACTTGGATTTATTTTTTAAATCGAAAGTCTGATGCTGCTAAAGACTTTTGTGAGTTTCATTTGTTAGCAGAGAAGCAGCTTGGCACAAAGCTCAAAGCTGTGCAATCTGATGGAGGAGGTGAGTTTCATTTTCTCACTGCTTACTTAGCTCAGTTTGGTATAGTCCCTAGGATCACCTGTCCATATTCAAGCCAACAAATGGCATGGTGGAGCATAAGCACCGCCACATTGTTGAATTAGGTCTTACACTTCTAGCACAGTCATCCGTCCCTCTTCACTATTGGGCGGATGCCTTCTCCACTGCTGTATTTCTAATTAACCGCTTGCCCTCCAAGTCTCTGGAGAACTGTTCTCCTCATGAGCTCATCTTCAATACCAAGCCTGACTACTCCTTTCTGAGAGTCTTTGGCTGTTTATGCTTCCCACACCTGAGACCTTACAGGTCTCACAAGCTGTCCTTCAGATCAGAACCCTGTGTCTTCATTGGTGATCACCATGGCTACAAGTGTCTCTCTTCGTTTGGAAGAGTTTATGTGTCACGAAATGTTGTCTTTCATGAGACAACATTTCCTTTCAGTGACATCACAGGGCCATTCTATGCATCAAACTCACCAAAAGTAGCCACTCCCTCCAAACCATTCTTCATACCTTGTGACCCTTTTTTCCAACAACCTACTTCTGTTCCCTCCACTGTTACTCATTCATCAGGACCTCCTGTGCATGCTCACACTTCGGGTGAGTCCAGCTTACCATCCACCACACCCACCCAAAACACCACTTCAACTCAGCCTCCCTCAGTACCTGCTCCTGACCTTAGCTCACCTACTGAAGTATGTAGATATGTCCCTTCTGGATCAACCATTGTTCCTATTACCTCCTCAGATCCCGTTTCTTCTATGCCACCACCACCAGCTCACTCAGATCAGTCCTTCCCCACCTCACCACAAGCCCAGCCCCCCTCATCCTCTCAACCTTCTCGTCCTAAATCCTCCACTAATGTGCATCCTATGCAAACCAGGTCGAAATCTTCTCTTCAAGGGTTGTCCACTTCCCTTGCCCTGTCCACAGATCTGAGCAACTCTGAGCCTCGTAGCATTCACGAGGCTCTTCAGTCACCTTATTGGCTTAAGGCTGTGCAGGAAGAGCTTTCAGCTCTTTCTACAAACAGCACCTGGACCCTTGTTTCCTTACCCACATGTCGAATCCCTATTGGTTGCAAATGGACTTTCAAAATCAAAAGAAATGCAGATGGGGCTGTTGTCAGGTACAAGGCTCGTCTTGTTGCCAAAGGTTTTTCCCAAAAACCAGGTTTCGATTTTCAGGAAACCTTCAGTCCTGTCATTAAGTCTGCTACTGTCCGTATTGTTCTTTCCTTAGCACTGACTCATAAATGGTGCATCAGACAGGTTGACATTAATAATGCATTCCTTCATGGTGACCTCCATGAGGAGGTCTACATGACACAGCCTCCAGGATTTGCGGTTCACTCTAATACTCCTAATCTGGTTTGCAAACTTCAAAAAGCTTTGTATGGTCTTAAGCAGGCTCCCAGAGCCTGGTTTGAAAAATTGAAGTTTTTTCTCCTGAATTCTCTTGGTTTTCATGCCTCAACCTCTGATAGTTGCCTGTTTATCAAGTCAACATCTGATTCTTTCATATTGTTACTTGTCTACGTGGATGATATTATTATAACTGGTACCTCTTCTCATCTTGTCTCTAACATTGTTGATTCAATAAATGCTCAATTTCAGCTGAAAGATCTAGGAAACCTGAACTACTTCCTTGGCATGGAAGTAGTTTCAGGTGATGACTTTATCCTTCTGAATCAGAAGAAGTACATTCAGGAACTCCTGGATAAGGTAGGTTTGAATGATCAATCTGATTTCCCCACTCCAATGACAGGTACGTATCTGTCAAAATCAGGTATGTCTACCTGTTCTGAACTCTTTCATGATGAAACGCTATACATAAGCACAATAGGTGCTCTGCAACATGTCTGTGTCACCCGACCAGACATTCATTTTGCAGTAAACAAACTGAGTCAGTTTATGCAAGCACCCAATAACAGCAACTGGAAAGCTGTTATTCACGTCCTGAGATACCTCAAAGGCACTCTCAATCACGGTCTGTTATTCAGACCAACGCCCTCACTTGTCAAAGACATTACCCTTACCTCTTTCTCTGATGCTGACTGGGGTGGTGATTAATCTGATCGCCGCTCCATTTTAGGGCATTACCTTCTCCTAAATGGTAATCCCATAGTATGGAGCTCCAAAAAGCAGACAGTAGTGTCTAGGTCAAGTGCTGAGGCTGAATTCAGGGCCATTGCCAATGCTATGTGTGAGATTATGTGGGTCCAATCCATTCTCAAGGAAATTGGACTTCACACTCCAACTGCACCTGTCATCTAGACAGATAACACAAGTGTTGTTGCTCTGTCAGAAAACCCCATTCATCACTCCAAGATGAAACATGTCGAGATTGATCTCTTCTTCATCAGGGAGAAAGTTCACAATGGGGATGTCTTAGTTAACTTCATTCCAGCTTCGGAACAGACTGCTGATATTTTGACTAAACCACTGACTGAAAAATATTTCATTCCCTGCAGGAAAAAGTTTGGGGTCTTCTCACTGGAGGAACTGGAGGATCATGGCGTCTCCCTATTCCTTCAGCTCGGATCCAACACTTAATGAACTTCCCACACAGTCTGTAAGTATATTCAATCTCTGTTAACTTAGTATCTTGCCTTGAACTCTGCATTTCAGAACAGCCATATGTTTGTTTACTGAGTTTTCCTGTTGACTACACCTCCGTGATTTTTGCCTCTGTCTGTTCTTATACATGTCTGATCAACTCTATCTTTGGTTTATTATTTCTAGTAATCGTAGTCTGCTCATGTCTGGTTTTCATGTTTAGCATCTGCCTATGTATCACATGTCATCTGGCTATTTTCTCATTTCTGATCATATACATTGCCTCTGTGCATCACTGGTACCTCTTCTAAAAAATAAAAGCTGCATTAACCATGGCATAGGGTATGGCTTGAGTCCAAAAACAGAGTGAAAACCATAAGAAAATGTCAAGATCCTATTGGGTTTTCACTCTTGAGGATGAAAAGGTCAAGGCTCAAACCTTGCAGTCATACTGGTAAGATAGAAGCTCAAACTCCTCTGTCATGTATTGAAAATCTCAGATTCCAAGTCATATTATATCAATGAATAAAAGCAGCAGTTAAACTAAAATTATGAGTCTGTCTGATGCACTTTGGCAACAGTTTACTGATCTGGAATAGGGAGAATCATGCATATGACTTGTGAATACTTGGTACTGCTATTCGTGTTTTTCAGCCTTGATCATGATCTCAGATTACAGGTAATAATCGACCTATGATCAGAGTTGTGATCAGACTTATGCTAAAGTCAGTACAGATGTCCAAAAATTGCGAAGTGCATCTCAGCTAGGAGAACTTATCCAAGCTACACATGCTGCTCAGAATGTGCTAATAGGAATAGGCAAGTACTCTGTTCCCGAGATTGGATTTTACTGCACACTGTCAAAATTCAAGGAAGATCGAATTTCAAAGTCAAGAATCAAGCATAGGGAATGTTAGGATATAAGTGTGTCTAACACTTATGTTTCGGGTTTAATATGTAAATATTGTTGCTTGCGGTCCAAGCATCAAATAGTTTAGCTTCAGGGACTTAGTTGCAATTACTGTGTCCTTACTGTTTTGTCTGATTCTCGGTTGTTTCCTTTATATGTTTTGTCACTGTTGAACATTTCATTATCAAGATATTTCTCTCTGAAATCCGTGTGTTGTTCTTCTCCTTCGTTTCCTTGTTCTTCTTCTTTTCTTCAAATCCCTAAATCCAGACAAACCCTACATATAGTCGTAGGTTATATCATATGTATCTTAAGCTTTGAATGAATGGATTAGTGCCGTCAGCTGCAAGTAAGCCTTGATCATCTTATTTCTTTGATTTTTTTGTTTATGTTTAAGTTCCTAACACCCCCTAACAAATGCGCTTCATTCTTGAGCCTGATACCCTATTGCCAGGGCCCAAAGGTCATGATCCATCATATGCCCCTGAAGCCCAATATGAGTGTCACTCATGTTGGGTTTGATCTGTATTATTGACCCAGGTTTATGGCGTTCTTCTTATTATCAGCGAGTCTACCCTATTGATTAGTGCCAGGTTTGAGTCATGTTTGGCGTGCCTTTTGTTAGCAGTAAGGAGCCCAATTTCAAAATTCAAATTTAAATTTCAAACAGAAGCGAGAAGGAGGTGAAAAGTCTCGCCTGAACCGTTAGAAACACTTGGCTTCCCAAGAACGTTTCAGACAATCATAACCCCTAGGGGTAGTCTGACCGTTCATCTCCCCTAGGGAGCTACTCCATAAATTGTGATACGATTTTCCAGGAGTCGGCACTTTCGAGGGTAGGTGGTGATACGATTCTCCCAAGGCTCGTAATATTGCTGTCAGAATTCCGACTCTGTAAAGGGTTCCCTTTTCCGCGAAGCTCTTCTCCGAATTGATCCGAGTGATGAATACGAACGTCGCAGATAATTGAGTCCTCTTTCTGGAATGGGTGGGCTCGTCGAATTACGATATATATTCCGTCTTCTAGACCAATTTTGATAAGGTCGGTCCTCCTGGATACGATTCTGCCGAGACCAGAATATACGAGGATAGATGATGGATGAATGATGGATCGATTGGATCACACAAAGGCAGCGACAAGCCCTTGATACCTCCACAATGGATTCTCCAAGATATGACGCACTCGAAGATTCCAAAGCTTGAACCTTGGATATTACGCACCAAGATTCAATTGCCGGATATGACACACCAACAATCAATTTCTCATTCAATGAACAAGAAGAACAATGTGGCTAGCACACAAGTTTGTAAAAAGGTAGATTATCTCTCATTTCGGCCACCCTATCTATTTATCCTAAAAGAAGTAAAACACTAAGCTAATTTGGGCCTAAGGAAAGCTCTCCTATGGGCCGAATTTTATTCTCCTCCTCTTATTGGGCTTGGTTGTCTTGTGGACCGTTTGCCTCATTAAAACCCCCCTTTGTAAAACCCAGTGGGACAAAACCAAAGGTCAGGAAAAAGAGTACAAACGAGCCCCTCTTGACTTAGTCCATTCGAGCAACCAAGAGGTTCTTAGGCTCCATGTCTCCGGACGGAATGATAGTTGGTCCTATGCGGTCCAGTAGTGTGGTGATTGTATGTCCAAGCTTCCTAGACCTTGATCGTGTCATTGGTCCACTCGGCACGGTTATCTCACCCCTGTCTTCAAGTGTGGGCCGCATTTCTTCCATGATCACATCATCCCCTCCCTCTTCAAAAGGATTTGTCCTCAAATCCGGATCATCTGCAACAAAAGGAAGCAAATCAGTAATGTTAAAACTTGAACTAACATTATACTTCCCTTCGAGGTCTAGTTGATAAGCATTGTCGTTGATCTTCTTTAGGACTCGGAATGGGCCATCCACTCTAGGCATCAACTTGGATTTCCTCTCGACTGGAAACCTATCCTTCCTCAAGTGCACCCACACGAGGTCTCCTTCCTCAAAGGTCACCTTACGTCGGCCCTTATTGGCTTGCTTTGCATACGACTTCGTCCTTTCCTCGATGTTGCGCTTGGCCTTTTCATGGATCTGTTTGACAATTTCAGCTTTCTTCTTTCCATCTAAGTTAGTCCTTTCACTCATAGGCAAAGCGGTTAGATCCAAAGGAGACAAAGGGTTAAATCCATAAACGATTTCAAACGGTGAAAACTTGGTAGCGGAATGTGTAGCTCGATTATACGCAAATTCAACATGTGGCAAGCATTCTTCCCAAGTTTTCAAATTCTTCTTAATCAAGGTGCGTAGCAAAGTAGACAAGGTCCTATTCACTACTTCGGTTTGTCCATCAGTTTGAGGGTGGCAAGTAGTTGAAAATAGCAGTTTAGTCCCTAGCTTAGACCACAGTGTTTTCCAAAAGTAGCTCAAGAATTTAGCATCTCTATCACTAACAATGGTCCTAGGCATTCCATGCAAGCGAACAATTTCTTTGAAGAATAAATCAGCTATATGAGACGCATCATCAGTTTTATGGCATGCAAGGAAATGAGCCATTTTTGAAAACCTATCCACAATCACAAAGATGGAATCCTTTCCAGTCCTAGTCCTAGGCAATCCAAGCACAAAATCCATAGATATATCGACCCACGGTTGTTCAGGAATCGGTAAGGGCATATACAAACCTTGGGACTGTACCTTTGCTTTGGCTTGTTTGCAAGTGACACATCTTCCACATATCCGCTCGACATCCCTTTTCATTTGCGGCCAATAGAAGTGTTCTTGCATCACCTTCAAGGTCTTAGTGATCCCAAAATGTCCCATCAATCCTCCGCCATGGGCTTCCCTAACTAACAATTCTCGCATCGAACAATTAGGTACGCATAATCTATTTTCAAACAAAAGAAACCCGTCGTGCCTTACATACTTTCCATGAGCGAATTTAGCACATGCTTTAAAGATATCTTGGAAATCCGAGTCAGTTTCATAGAGCTCCTTTATGTATTCAAAGCCTAAAAGCTTAGCATCCAAAGTAGAGATCAAGGCATACCTTCTTGATAGAGCATCGGCAACAATATTTTCATTACCTTGCTTATACTTGATCACATAAGGAAAGGTTTCGATGAACTCCATCCACCTAGCATGTCGTTTGTGGAGCTTTTGTTGACCCTTCAAATGCTTCAAGGATTCATGGTCGGTGTGAATGACGAACTCCTTGGGCCATAGATAGTGTTGCCATGTTTGCAAGGCTCGAACTAGCGCATACAACTCCTTGTCATAGGTCGGGTAGTTTAGGGAAGCTCCTCCAAGCTTCTCACTAAAGAAGGCTATGGGCCTCTTCTCTTGTGTCAAAACAGCTCCAATACCTACACCCGAAGCATCACACTCAATTTCAAAGGTTTTAAGAAAGTTCGGTAAAGATAAAAGGGGTGCATTAGTGAGTTTGTCCTTCAAAGCTTGGAATGCTTTTTCTTGTGCGTCCTCCCACTTAAACCCAACACTCTTCTTGATCACTTCGGTGAGAGGTGCGGCTATGGTACTAAAATCCCTCACGAATCTCCGATAGAAACCCGCAAGTCCATGAAAGCTCCGCACTTCGCCTATGGTAGTTGGCGTCGGCCAATCGCGGATGGCCTTAACCTTCTCTTCGTCCACCTTAATACCATCTGCACTTATAACAAAACCCAAAAACACAAGGTGATCCGTACAAAAAGTGCACTTCTTAAGGTTAGCATAAAGCTTCTCCTTTCGAAGAACCATCAAAACAGATTTTAAGTGCCCAACATGCTCTTCTAAGCTTCGACTATAGACTAAAATGTCATCGAAGTAAACAACCACAAAAATTCCAATGTAGTTACGCAGGACATGATTCATTAATCTCATGAAAGTGCTAGGTGCATTAGTTAATCCAAAGGACATGACTAACCACTCATATAAGTCATGTTTAGTTTTAAAAGCTGTTTTCCATTCATCACCTTCTTTCATCCTAATTTGATGATAACCACTCTTAAGATCTATTTTAGACAATATCGTGGATCCATGCAGCTCATCTAACATGTCATCTAAGCGAGGAATAGGATGGCGATACTTTACAGTGATATTGTTGATGGCTCGGCAATCGACGCACATCCTCCAAGTCCCATCCTTCTTAGGGACGAGTAGGACCGGTACCGCGCATGGGCTCATGCTTTCGCGGATGTATCCTTTGTCCATCAAGTCGTTCACTTGTCGTTGAAGCTCCTTGGTCTCCATAGGATTAGTTCGGTATGCAGGTCGGTTAGGTAGTGAAGCTCCCGGTACAAAATCGATTTGGTGTTCGATACCCCGAAGGGGCGGTAATGCGTGGGGAGTTTCATCCGGCAAGACGTCTTCAAAATCCTGCAAAAGGGAAACGATGTTGCTCGGCAAATCCGGCACGGGATTAGTGATACTCAACAACGTTTCTTTGTACATAAGTAGTATAACGGGTTGCTTAGAGGACAAAGCCCTCTTTACAACGCTAGACCTCACCACAAAATTGGACTGCCTCACGGGTTCACTCACGGGTGTAAACTCACATCTCTCGGCTTTGGCTTTCCTCAAACTCTCACACTCATTTTGGGTAAGGGTACTTGTGTGTTCACTCACATTAGTTCCTTCGTGTTGTCGAAGTCGAAGTTGATCTAGGTGTATCTCATGCGGCGGCATGGGAGCAAGTGTGGTCTTTCGGCCCTCAACACTCTTACTTCCTTGAGACAATCGTCTACGCTTTTGATGTAGTTCCCTATGGTAATGGTTAGGAACAAACCTCTTCCTCAAAAGATTTTTCAGTTCATCCCAAGTATCTACGGGTGGATCACGATTACGTCGTCTACTCGTCACGATTTGATCCCACCAATTGATAGCATAATCACAAAATTCAGTTGCGGCTACTTGTACCTTTCTAAGCTCCGAAAGATTTTGACAATCGAACACAAGTTCGATCTTCTTTTCCCACTCCAAATAAGCATCCGGATCATTCTTCCCGTGGAAAGGTGGGATTTTTAACTTGAAACCACCAAGTTGATCTTCAAGCCGACCTCTTTCCCGCCGTGGTCTCCTTTGGTCCCGATTGGAGTGGCGGCTGCCCCTACTATAATAGTTGGACGATTGAACCTCTTCATCGTCTGCTTGAGGTTGAGCTCTTCTTGGAAGATTCCCCATAGGTGGCGGCATGGCTCGATTAATGGACTCTTGTATGATAGGTCCTAATTCTTGCTGCATCATTCGCCGAATCTCATTGCGAAGAATTCGCAAATCCGGGGGTTCGTTCCTTGCCCCTTGAGCTTGATTGGTGCTCTCCTCTCCATTACTTGCGTGGTTTGACATTATAATGCGCAAGGACCTGATTATCACACAACACAAATCAGCAAAATTAAGTCTCGAAAGTGTGCTCTGATACCACTTGATACGATTTTCCAGGAGTCGGCACTTTCGAGGGTAGGTGGTGATATGATTCTCCCAAGGCTCGTAATATTGCTGTCAGAATTCCGACTCTGTAAAGGGTTCCCTTTTCCGCGAAGCTCTTCTCCGAATTGATCCGAGTGATGAATACGAACGTCGCAGATAATTGAGTCCTCTTTCTGGAATGTGTGGGCCCGTCGAATTCCGATATGTATTCCGTCTTCTATACCAATTTTGATAAGGTCGGTCCTCCTGGATACGATTCTGCCGAGACCAGAATATACGAGGATAGATGATGGATGAATGATGGATCGATTGGATCACACAAAGGCAGCGACAAGCCCTTGATACCTCCACAATGGATTCTCCAAGATATGACGCACTCGAAGATTCCAAAGCTTGAACCTTGGATATTACGCACCAAGATTCAATTGCCGGATATGACACACCAACAATCAATTTCTCATTCAATGAACAAGAAGAACAATGTGGCTAGCACACAAGTTTGTAAAAAGGTAGATTATCTCTCATTTCGGCCACCCTATCTATTTATCCTAAAAGAAGTAAAACACTAAGCTAATTTGGGCCTAAGGAAAGCTATCCTATGGGCCGAATTTTATTCTCCTCCTCTTATTGGGCTTGGTTGTCTTGTGGACCGTTTGCCTCATTAAAACCCCCCTTTGTAAAACCCAGTGGGACAAAACCAAAGGTCAGGAAAAAGAGTACAAACGAGCCCCTCTTGACTTAGTCCATTCGAGCAACCAAGAGGTTCTTAGGCTCCATGTCTCCGGACGGAATGATAGTTGGTCCTATGCGGTCCAGTAGTGTGGTGATTGTATGTCCAAGCTTCCTAGCCCTTGATCGTGTCATTGGTCCACTCGGCACGGTTATCTCACCCCTGTCTTCAAGTGTGGGCCGCATTTCTTCCATGATCACATCAAATTGGCTCTTCCTCCTTCATTTTTTCACTTTTACTTCTCCGAGTTTTTCTCTCTCTAGAATTTGCTGTGTCTTATCTCTAGAATTCTGTCAGTTCTTTTCGCTCTTCTTCTGATTGCCCTAGGTTCTTCGGTCACCATAAATAGCTCGTTGTTCTCCTTCCGAGCCAAGCCTCTATCCCCGACGTGAACGCCTTCTCTCTTCAATGGCGAGCGAATCGGCAAGAGGTTAGGCTATTGTCTTTGTTCCCCTGGTTTTCGTGATCCTAAGCCCAACATGATATCTAGGTCTATCTTTAATATAGCTGTAGAGGAAGCGTGTATGGGGGATGATTTCTCTCCTCGTTTTCCTATTCCGGATGAGAGCGATCCTGAAAACACCCATCCTATTTTCAAGCCAGGTCAGGGTGAAGAAGTCATCTATCACCTGGAAATAGATGCGGGGTTAAGGTTTCCGATATGCCCAGACCTGGACGAAGCCTGCCATTACTATGGCGTATCCCTCACCCAATTTTACCCTAATTACATTTGCACCTGGGTAGGTTTTAGGGTGTTGTGTGAGAAGAGGGGCTATACTTACTCTTTAGTCTTGTTTCGCCATTTTAATAGGATAAGTTCGAATCGCTTCGGCGTTTTCAGTTTTTTCATTCGATTCCCTGATAATAAGTATCAAAATTGGCACTCCGTTTGACCCTTAGTCACAGGCTTTAGGACAAGGAAATCTAATTGGAAGATTTCCGATTTTTTCTTACAAGGGGGCATTCTTTGGTGTATTACTTCCAAGGTGCTCCGTGACCCCGTAACTTCCGATGACGAGTTATTCCCTTAGGATAAAGAGTCTCTCCACCGGGTGTATATCGATCATATAGTCGGGCGCACCTCGTGGATATCTATTCAACGGAGGAAGATCTATTCAACGCTGGCATTTCTCCAGTACAGCGTCGCTGTTCCACGGCACGGGTAATAACTTGTTTTATTTTCTTTTTTGCAAACATCCTTTTTTCGCGCGCTGACATTACGTTCGATTGAACAGGAAAAGAGGAAAGGCAAGGACCCTAAAGACACCACTGAGGGTTCCAAGTAAAGGAAGAGGCAGAGCTCCTCCAAGAAGAAGGCGCGCCCTGAAGATCAAATGGATTCGTTGTCAGCGGACCTTTCAACGCTGAGTCCTGCTTCCCAAGAGGCGGTTGCTCTCTTCAAAGGTGTGGTCCCTTACTATCGCTATTACAATGATTCCATAATAGCTATAATATTAAATGTTCTCCATACTAAGAAGTGAGGCGCGCCTGTCGCGACGGACACGTGGATAACCTGAATGTATCATGTGTTTGTTGATGGTACTTCCACAGAAAAGAGCGTTCGGGACGACGGATCCGTGTACATCGGAAAAAACCCCAGCGCCTCCTCTTCGAGGAAGAAGAAGACTCTCGCGAGAGAGTCCTCCTTTAGGGAAGATAGGGCGTTACTCCAGTAAACTCCTTCCAATCCGGAGATGCCTCCGATTCCGTCGAGTGACCTAGAGGGGCGCTATTCTTCGTATGCGGGTCTAGTGTTTGACTTGCATTGGGACGTCAAGGTAGATAGTGTTCCAGAGTGGATCGCTCAGGATAACACAGGCCAAGCGCCTTGGACTCCTTGTGAGTGACTCCAAGATGTTCCCTTGGTGAGGGGGAATACTTTGCTGGATCCCAACCTAGGTTTTCACCTTCTGACCGGCGCATGTCCTCCCGCTGATAGGGCGCCTGTTGATAAGTCTAGTGGCGCTCTGGACAACTTGGTGCGCCAAGGCCTCACCTTGTTCACCCAGGTATTCTTCTTTCTACAAATCTTCCGAGACTTTTCTAAGTGTTTTTTTTCTAACAGTTTTTATTTTTAGCTCGTTCCACTGCAACTCGCAATGGGGAGCGCCATTATGGAGATTTCGGAGGAGAGGGAGGCCATCGCCATCCAGCTCAAGCAGGTTAAAGAGGTGGAGCTTCAGCTCGAGCGCGCCGAACATCGTCTAACGATTGAGAGGGTTGCTAGGGATGAGTTAGAGCTTGAGGCATCGTGCCACACCCAAGAGATGCTCGGGGTACAAGCAAAGTTAGCTGAGGCAGCGAAGGCGTAGGAGAGAGTCTTCGAGGCAACTGACAAGGTCATTGACCTTCTCCACCAACTTGAGTTGGAGAAGGGTAAATATGCCTCCTTTCAGCACCGCGCCGCTAAAGCATAACAGGAGGTCGCGCTAATCAAGGAGGAGTTTCCACAACGCATTTCTGAAGTGGTTGAGGAATTCAAAAGTAGCGAGACCTGTAATAGAAAAGCAGTTCTTTGGGGGTCGAGAAGCCTTGGCGAATGCCTTCATCGATATCCATAGGGATATCCTTCAGATTGATGCTGCCTTTCCCTTTCCTATCAAGACACTTCCCTCCTTTGCCAAGTTTTTGAACTACGAGGCCAGGGTGGAGGCATCCAAGAAGGTGATTGAAGAGGAGGAGGATTCCAGCGATAAAGAAGAAGAATCTCGTGCACCCTCTCTTCTTCTCCATTCCAAGCACGCCCCTTTGCCTGCTCCTGGGTTTGTTCCTCCTGCGGATACAACAGAACTGCCCCATTTGCCTGAAGCCGATGTGCCCCTCCAGCCTGCTCCTCCTACCGAAGATCCTCCTTCCGATGAAGTTGTTGATGCCTAATACTTTGGAGTTTTTGTTCATGTGTTTTTCTTTACTTTGGTAAGTCCTCCTTAGTGAGACACGTTTTGTAATGACAATGGAGTTTGTTCTTATGGATTTTACTTTGACATTTCTATTTCGTATTTTGAACAAGTGTTTGACCACGCTTTTAGACATCCAGTCGCCTTAGTGTTTAGATCGCTTTAGCCTTAGTATTTCCATCATCTAGAACGCCTTTAATATTCTAGTTACTATAATGAATAAATGCTATTTGCATGCCATTTATTTGTCTTCTCAATTTTCGTGACATAGTGACGTCTAAGAGTATAACTTCTTTAAACGTCACAAATTTGACTAAGTACCAAGTGTTTGGTGACATAGTGATGCCCAAGAGTAGAACTTCTTCAAGTGCTCCGCATTCAAGGTGTTCTTCAAAGTCTTTCCTTTCTCATCTTCTAATATGTAGGCGTTTGGATGGGGAATGGAGATTACCTTGTATGGTCATTCCCATTTTGGTGATAGCTTGTTGATTTTATCTTGATAGACAAACTCGTTCTTTCTCAATACTCTCTCCCCAGCAAAAAATTGGCGAGCAGAGACTCGCCTATTGTACTATCGTGTGGTGGCGAGACGCATCCTTCCCTGCAGTTGTTCTGATGCCCATATTCATCCACCAAGTCTAATTCCAAACGCCTTTGGCCCTCATTTGCCATCGCGTCGAAGTGTGTGACTCTATGCGAAGAGACCACTATTTTGGTTGGTGCTACTGCATCTGAGCCATATACCAAGCCAAAGGACGCCTCCCCTGTTGCTTGTTTGGGTGTTGTTTGCAGCGCCTCCCCTTCCCAAAGGACGTTTTCCAATTCTTTTGTCCACTTTCCTTGTAAAGCGTCTAGTCTTTTTTTCATCCCGTTCATAATCGTTTTGTTGGCCGCCTCAACCTGCCCATTCGCTTGTGCGTGTCTTACTGAGGCGTGCATATGCTCTATTATGACAAAACCATTTCAACTATTTACCAGCGAATTGAGGGCCATTGTCACTCACCAGTACACTTGGAATCCCATATCTAGAAACAATTCTAGATTTTAGGAACTTGATCACTTGGAGCTTTGTAGTTGACGTTAATGCCTTCGTCTCAATCCATTTAGAGAAGTAGTCAATCGCTATTAAAACGTAGGTGTGCTGCTTAGACCTAGGAAGTGGTCCAACCAAATCGATTCCCCACTGCGCGAAAGGACAAGCAGCGCTAATTGAGGTTAGGTCTGCAGGGTGGCGCGCTATACTTGGACTGTATTTTTGACATGATTCACATTTCTGAACCATCTCCTTCGTTTTATTCATGGTAGACCAATAATATCCCTGGTTGAGGATTTTTAAGACAATGGATCGTGCCTCTTCATGGTAAGCAGCGTACCCCTCATGAACTCCTCTAACTATCGTGGTTGTTTCTGGCTGAGCGACACACCTAAGAAAAGGCGTAGAGAATCCCTTATTATATAATGTCACTTCAATAATCTTATAAGTTAGGGTCAACCTTAATATTTGCCTAGATTGGGAATCTTCCTCTGGTAAGTCACCATTTTCCAAATACATCCTGATGAAGGTCGCCCAATCCACTGTTTTTTCAATGTGTCGTCCAAATGCACCTGAAGAGGCATCGCCTGGCATGCATATTTACTTAACGCATCGGCTTTCTTGTTCGATTCCCTAGGGATGGCTTCTATTTGAAAGCTCTTGAATCCTTATGCTAATTTGTGTGTTTCCTTCAGATATATCTTCATTTGCCCGCCTTTTGCGGTATATTCGCCTCTAACTTGGTTTACCACCAACTATGAATCACAATAAACGCTGAAATGAGTGATGGCCAATCCATTGGCGAGTCGGAGGCCAGTAATCAGCGATTCGTATTCCGCTTCATTGTCAGTGGCCTTGAAGGTGGGTATCAATGCGTATCGCAAAGGAGCACTTCCATCTAGAGGCGTTAATACTAATCCTGCCCCCGAGCCATCGACTGAAGATGATCCATCCGTATGGAGCGTCCAAGTTTCCTTTACTTCCTCAGACCCTTATGGTGGCGCTTCAGGTGGACATGTGGATTCCACATTAAAATCAGTCAATGCATGCTCTTTTATAGCTGTTCTGGGTCTAAACTTGATCTGAAATTCACTTAGTTCGATCTCCCATTTAATCATTCTTCTTGAAGCGTCTGATTTTTGCAGGAAATGTTTTAAAGGTTGATTTGTTAGAACAATGGTTTCATGTTCGTGAAAGTAAGGGCGAAGCTTTCTAGCCGAGACTACTAGCGCATAGAGGCACTTCTCAATTTCTAGATAATTCATTTTAGGTTTCTCAAGAACCTTGCAAACATAATACACGAGTGCTTGTCTCTTTGCAATCATTGTGACTAATATAGAGCTTACAGCTACTGGACTGATACATAAGTACAGAGAGAGGACGTCGCCTTTTGTAGGCTTAGCCAGTGGGGGAACGCCTTCAGATGAGTCTTCAAGTCCTGGAAGCTGGCTCACATTCTAAGGTTCATTCGAACTTCTTGTTCGCCCTTAGGATCTGGAAGAAGTGGAGGGATTTATCTCCCGCCTTTGCCAGGAAACGACTAAGCGCCCTCAATCTCCCATTCAAGCATTGGACCTTCTTCTGACAGGTGGGGCTCCTCATCTTCTCGATTACCTCTAGCTTCTCAGGATTCACCTCAATTCCCCTATAGCTCACCATGTAGCCTAAGAATTTTCCAGAGTGTACGCCAAAAGCGCATTTGGTCGGGTAAAGGTGCACTTGGTGGAGATGCATACACTCAAATGTTCTCCTCAGATCCTCCACGTGATCAACAACCTTGACGGATTTGACCTGCATATTGTCTAGATACGCCTCCTTGGTGTCACCTATCATTCCTGCAAAGGATTTGCTCACCATCCTCTAGGAGGTCACCCCTGCATTAATCAAACTGGAAGGCATCATCGTGTAATGGTAGACGTCGATGTCTGTGAAGAATGCTGTGTGCTGGGCATCGCCCTCAGCCATCTGAATTTGGTTGTACCCCGAATATGCATCCATGAAACTGAGAAACTCAAAACCTGACGTGGCGTCCACTAGCTGATCGATGCTTAGCAAGGGATAACAATCCTTGGGACACACCTTGTTCAGGTCCCTAAAGTCTATGCACATGCTCCATTTTCCATTGCTCTTCTTTACCAAGACTGGGTTCGCCACCCATGTCTGGAACTTGTTCTCCTTCAAGAAGTTGGCCTCTACCAACTTTCCTACTTCCTTTCTTATGGTGATTGTCTTCTCTTCTCCCACTGCTCATCGCTTTTAAGTGATCGACCTGATGATAGGATCAATGTTCAGTTCGTGGGCGATAATGTCATTGCTGGTGTCTAGCATAGCACTAGGCTTCCAAGCAAATATATCCTTGAACTCTACCAAGAGCATCGACAACAACTTGGCTTCATATTCGGGGGAGCGACACCCCTATATGCACTTCTTTTCCTGGACCTTCCACCTCTACCTTTCTTAAGCCATCCACTGGTTGTGGGCGACTCCTCTCTTCCCGATGGTCTTCCTCCGTTTGGATCGCTAGAGTCTCCTTTCATTTACCTTTCAAAACGTGGTGATGCGTCGAGTTAACGTAGCAACTGCGCGTCGCCGTCTGGTCTCCCTTCACTACTCCGGCTTTATGAGGCGTCAGAAACTTCAATAGTTGATGGTAGGTGGAATGGACCATCTTGTTAGGATTCAAGGTCGAACGCCCTAAAATGGCGTTGTACGATGCAGGAGCGTCCACCACGATGAATGTGACGTCTATGCTCAATGTATTCCATCCCTCGCCTATCTCGACAGGTAGGGTGATATTGTCTTCTTCTCTAGGGCGATTCCCCGCCTTAGAAGTTCGTGCAATCTGAGCAGCGTACACTTCTCTAGTGGCGCCTGGTTCTCCTCCTGAGGTGAGAACGCCGCAAATCATGTTCAAATCTTCCTTCGTAGATCCGGATGCCACAAAGTTCTTCCTGGGTGACACCCTTCTATCCTTTCCAGGACTCTTACTCCTTTCCCAGCGCGCAATGAAATTCTTCAGATACCCCATTTGGATGAGGTTCTCTATATCCCTTTTCAAGATACGACAGTTGTCTATTGCGTACATTTTGCAACGGTGATAGCGGCAGTATCCTTTCTTGTCACTACCCAACTGAGTGTCGCCGCTTCTCATCAAAGGAGGTGTCGCTAGATCCCTCTTCTCCATATCTGATAGGATATCCTGGGTAAGTGGCGTATAAGTCTCATAGACTTCTCTATTGGCGCGTGGGATCATCGGGCGACGCCTCGAGTCATCACTTCTTGGCTTCTGATGGCGTTTATCCCCTCTCTTTTCTTCTAGAATGTCCCTATTCGATTCCTTCTGAACCGCTCTTGTCCCTTCTTTGGTGATTTCTAGGTCGATGTAAGATTTGACCCTAGCCGCCATATCTTCCACCGTATTGAGGGGATCACACTCAAGCTATCATGTAGAACGGCTCCTTTGGGTCCCAGAGCTTGTATAAAAGCCCGGATAATCTCGCCATCCAGAGCTACTAATTCTTTGTTGAACCTCGTATAGAAATCGTCTAAGTTTTCGTCACTCCCTTGTCTAATGTTGTCCAGAGTCCCTACGCTATTGAGAAGTTGTCGCTCGCCCATATTCTGGGCTCCAACTCCTGATGGAAGCCTTGGAGTTTCTAAAGAACCAATACGAAGCGACACCTCCTAGGGTAGCTGGGAAAAGGAGCGCGAAATGATTATCATTATTCGTTCACCGTAAAAGAGAGGCTTATTGTCTTTGTATGTGCTCCACTGGGTCTCCTTCGCCCTTATAGCATTCAATTTTATAGGGTCGCACATGGTGCGGGATAGTCAGGTTTAGTATTTCAGGAGCAAAGGGATGCGAAGCCCTATCCCAAAGGTGAGGCATAACCTGACCCTTCTGCTTCTTCACCTTTTGGGCGATCATCTCTTCTAGTTCCTCCTTCGTAATTGCACCGTGAAGTGGTGCCATTGAAGTAGCGTTGCTCATGGGAAGAGCGGGTTGTTGTGTTAGGGGGCGTGGCCTAGAGATGGCTTATTCCATCCTCGTGGATTCTGCCTGGGTGAGTGGCTTTAGCAGCGACTCTATGCTATCTTCTATTAAGTAGATCTTCCAGTGTTACAATGAGCGTAGGTGTTAGAGCGTTTTCAGGTTGTACTTCTGCCCTCGGAGGCACTCTTATTGAAGAGACGATCCGAGAGTGTGCGCCTTGACAGTTGAATTCAGAGGTTTGCCTCTCATGAATTACCTGTTTGGAGGCATAACGGCAGTGCCGGCCAGGTGTTGCTGCAAGACGTGGAACGTGTCATTTTCAATGACTTCTTAGTTGTTCTTTACTCTAGTGGTGGGGGACCCATGACTTGTTTTGCTTAAGCTTCCCACTGACAGCGTCAATGTTGGATCTCGAAGTCACCACTTCGTTATCTGAAATCTCATGTTGGGCGCTCCGCAGACCTACAAGAAGGAAACCCAAGGTGTTCCCGTTGTTTCCCCTATGATGCCTAAGTTAGTCGGAGTTTGAGTATTGTAGAGAGTATATGTAAGGTAAAATGTTTGTTGTCACATTATTATTAGAGTGGAGATGGGTGAGGGTATTTATAGCCCTCAACCCTAACCTGATTTGAGTCACTTATGACCATGGTTGTCCTAGGTGGCGCCCGGTTAACTGAGTGGGGTTGTCTCGAGCCATGTGCTACCTGGTGTCCCGTACATAGTGGCATTTTGCCCCATTCCTTTGTTCCACGCGTGGCATGCTAGTGCCCTATTCCCTACTGTTAGACCTCGAGTCTTGTATTTATCATAAAGTAATGTAGGGGAGAACTTTCCTCTGTGGCGCGCCTTGACGGTCTTGGAATGCCTTTAACGGCGTTCCTCTAACAAATGGGCTTCAATCTTGGCCCAAATGTTAGGATCCATTAGAAAAACAAAAAACAAAAAACGTATTACTAAGAACGAAAGCACTCAGTCACATCAGCCTCTCAGTCATCCTTCCCTATTTCTCCTTCCTAACCATTCGCTTCCCTTTATCTCACTTCAACTGCTTCCCTAAGAAGCCCTATCTTCCGTGTATTAGCAGTTTCAATGACCGACGCCGGAGAAGAGATCATCGATCACTATTTTGGGGGAGCAGGGTTTTTCATTCTGGTATTTTTGGTTTTACATTATCCTTGACAACGACTCCATTCTGATATTTTTTATCTTTCTTTAGCTTGCTGTTACTTAATTCAATTGATTAGTTGATGATGAAAACTATGATTAAAGTGAACCAGAGGTGTAAATTCGCATTTTTATCATGATTTGATGTTCATGACTCGCATTTTCAAACTACGTAGTCTCAAACACACACATAATTACCTCAAACTACATAGTCTCAAACACAAAAATTACATAATCTCAAACATACACATTACTCTCAAACACAATATAACACAACATAATTACCTCAAATTTTGAACATACATAATACAATAGTCTCAAAATCAAACACAATAGGTCTAAACTTTAAACATAACTCCTAAACCGAAGAAGTTGCTCGGTCGAACCGAATAAGTCAGTTTAAATCGAAGAAACCACCCAAAAAATTTAAACCACCACCCAAAAGAACTGGAAACCGAACGGTTTTAAAAAGAATTGTCCAGTTTTTCAAAAACCGTCTGGTTCAAACACTGTACATATGCATTTTGGTCTTTTAGCTTAACCAAACCGGATAGGGGTTCGGTTTTCGGTCGGATGGACGGTTCGGTCCGATTCTGATAACACTGGGTTTACCAAAAATATACATATTAGAAATCTAACTTAATGAGTTTTAAAGGGATACATTTTCTTACCGTGTTGTGTTGGCAACGGTTCATCAACCACGCGATCCTCAAAACATTCCCTATTTGTTAGACTGTTCTCCAAAGGAATTTCATTAGTCCTCTATGCTGGAGTGTTCTCAACGAGAGTGTCACCGTCCGAGGAAAATCAAGTTTCTGTAAAAATGGACTGTCAATACTATGAAACAATGGTATCATAATTAGTTGAAACATAAATTAAGTAAACAAAAAAGACATAAAATATAATTCAGACAAATAATTATACAAAGTCCTTATGAATCCAAACTTGTTTGCGCCCGATACAGTTTCCTTGGGGATCTTCTTATTGGCACTTGTTTCACTATGGTTCTCCTTCTATGGATTCTCCTAGTTTCAACCATTATATGACAAAACTTCGACACAAAAGGAGGTTACAAGATATACATAACTCGACGCTATTAAGCACCAAAATCTTTACATATACATACTTTAACAAGAAAAGGGGTTTACATAGAAAGTAGACATCTTTTGAATCAGACATGCACATTACTTAGACTTAGTTCGACATGCATTAACATTACACATATAGTCTGTACCTAAAAATTGATTCTTTAGGTAAGGAAAAAGCACCTACAGTAAGTCTTCAACATAAAGTTGTGATTTTTACAGATGAAAACAGAAATAGATGCACAGATTGTTAAAGAAATGATACATGTCACCGATAAATACACTTCCAAAAAAAATGAGACATTTACTTATAAACCATGTAAGGACGAATGATCAGACATCAATCCATGATAAGAAAAAAGCACCTACGGCAAGTCTTCAACATAAAGTTATGATTTTACCGATGAAACCCTAAACAGAAACACAGATTGTTAAACAAATGAGACATGTCACCATTTCTTGGACTTCCCCAAAAAAGGAGACATTCACTGTAAAACCATGCAAAGACAAATGACCAAACATCAAATTTGCAAATGTACTTACCTTACTTGCCTCTAGTTCACTGAAGATCTTCTGAGGAGAAGATAGTAGGCTGAGATTCAAATAATGAAGGAATGGTAGATGAAATGATCAGGGGAGCGGGAGAATTATCTTATGCACGGGGAAAAGGGTCTTGGACAGAATGAAGATTGCAAAAGAATATCCCTTGGCTAAATATCTGGGATTTTTTTTTTCACTATGCTGCCTTTTTAATTTTCAATACATGGAATATTGATTAATGTTTTTGAACAAATACACTTTCCTCACCTTTTTTGCCCACGCCTTTTTCCTCACAACATAATAACTTAAAAACAATACTTTTGCAAATTTAAGCAACAATTGAATATCACTGGATAATGCTTATATTTTTAGAGAGACATTCAGCTAAGAATCAGAAACACAGCATAATCAGAAATTCAACTGACAAGCACACAAATTTAAACAACAACAAAGAAGGCAAATATACGTAAAAAAACACATAACACCATCGTATGTTAAACAAAAACATAGATTCATCATAACCTGCTCAATATGAAACAAAGGAAAACAAATTGTTCATTAAGAAACACTTAACACAAAATGATCTTCCACAACAACAACATCATCGTTTATTCGTAACAACCAGGATGGAGACGGGATTAGCGGAATAACAACAGTTCAAAAACCAGTCTTACTTCCTGACCATAGAATAATGTTAATGTCATAACACAACATGTTACTAGAGTACTCAGATCCAATATCATTATCAATCCCATATTTAAGCTTTGTATCCTTTCTAGTTAAATTATCCTCTTCATCTGATTATGTATCGTCCCCTATTCCAACATCGTTTTCCTCGTCCTCAGAATCATTTGTTTCGTCTTCTTCACAATCATCTAGAACAGTGTTGAAGTTACTAAAGTCGTCTAGTGGAACCTCAGATTAGAGTTCCTCGGCATCAATGTCGTCTCTACTCCATTCAAGATCTTCATCTAGCTTATATAATTCGATTACGTCTAAACCTATTTTTTGATATGGCTCCACAATGTCCCCTGTCATTTGACCAACCAATATGAACCATTGTTTAGACTCAACTACCAGCACCCTGCGCCAATCTTCATTAATATTTTCAACCAAGTAAAAAGCTTGTTTGAGGTATTAACACAGACAAACCTGTACTCATCCACCTTCACACCATTGATTGATGACAATACATTGTACTAGTCACATTTGAATAACACTACTCTAAGATTTCCTAGATATTGCAACTCGATAATTTTCCTTAAGACACCATAATAATCAATTGCACAACATACATGATTGTTGTCGGATGTACTAGCATAGCAAGTTGGATCAACTTTGCATAAGACACCATTGTTGTTAATGTCCATATCCTAGATCAACTCATTAGCCTTATAGCCCGTATAGGTCTTAGCGTCATATAATGGACCACGGGACAAGGACTTTAGTTGACAACACCTTCATTATTACTCGATCCTACCATTCAATCAACCTAACAGATCAAATATATTTAATGCTAGATATTAAACAAAGAGTATAAGAACAGATGATGTCATACCCTGCCTTCTAAAAAATGTATAAACGTTTTGTTGTGCATCACATCAATGTATTGCCTACCCTTGCGCCTATTAGTTGCCTCTTGTGTTCACTGTTTGAAACACCAGTGCATCACACGTATGGGTTAAATTATTTTCTCGCAAAATTGGAACAACTGAATAATAATAAATAGAAACTCATACTCTATGAATGGTTTGATCTCTTCACATTGATTTAGGACATATCATTGACACTGTTCCCATTCAGTGTTTGTTAAATCACGCACAACTGCACCTCTTAAGGGAGTTCCTACAGTACGAAAGATTGTTAAACCTTCATGATCAACCTCTATAACCTCTCGTACAATAGTGGCTTCTTATCTTGTAAATATTTTTACAATATCATGTAGATATCGACAACAAAATGTAAGACACTCAAACGTGATATATCCTTCTTCTATGGACCATTCAGGTCAACTTCTATTCCAAACAAATGATTTTATTATCCTCATTATCCTATCAAACAACATTAACAATTATTATACATATAATTGTTAAATGGATATTCAACCTATCAATCAAATTGACTAACCTTTCAATTGAATACATCCAACGATATTGAACATGCCCTACAACTTTTGCCTCCTCTGGTAGGTGAGTTATGAGATGCACAGTAATATTGAAGAAAGAATGTGGAAATATTCTCTCTAGATTGCACATTATCTTGGGTAATTGCGACTTCATTTTCAAAAATCAGACATGTGCAACTATTTACAGCATATAACTCTAAATGTGTTAGTCATGTCAATAAATGCCTTGCGTGTTTGGCCAATAATCCCTTAATTGTCACAGACAGTACACGTTGCATGATAACGTGATAGTCATGACTTTTCAAACCAACCAACATTTTGTCTTTTAATTAAGCACAACGGGAAATGTTGGATGAGTAACTACTAGGCAAACTCAATATTTTTAGGAAATAACATAACTTCATATCTTGCGTGTTTCATAGGGAATAACAGAAAATTGATAGCTCCAATTTTGTTCCTTTTCAAATGGAATGTAGCGAGGTTCTTATTCCTATAGCCTGCAAATCAAGTCTGGCTTTAAGATTGTTATTGCTTTTCCCGGCAACACCTAATAACATACTAATTAGGTTATCACAGACATTTTTCTCAATGTGCATTACATCCAAATTATGAGGAATTAAGAGTTGTCTACAATAAGGTAATTGGAAAAAAAATGTTTTTTTTCTTACAATTCCCAGTAACTGAGTATATTCCAACCTTCATTGGTGGCTGAGTTTTTTAGAACGTTAGGCAATCAAGATACTCCAACTGTTGTAAAACTTCATCACCTGGTGGTCTTTTGGGAGCAATCTTTAATTAATGAATCCCATCGAATGAGATTTTGTTTTTCATCTACGGGTGATCTGATGGTAGAAATCGTACATGCCCCGTAAAGATCATTTTCTCCCATTCTTGAATCAACCGTAATGCGTGTCCATTTGACAGATAGGGTAGGTCAAATTACCATAAGTAGACGAACCGGACATGTTTACATAAGTAGGGAGGTCATTAATTGTCCAAAGTATTGTCGCATGCATTTGGAAGTTCTATTTTGTCTGCATCATACATCAACGCACCATTCACCCATAACTCATTCAACTCATCAATTAACGACTGCATATGTACGTTTATATCATTTGTTGGAGCCTTTGGATCATGAATCAGCATTGACATTAAATAATTGGTATCTTTCAAGCACATCTTAGGTGAAACATTTTAGGGAATAAGAACAATTGGCCACATGCTATATGGATGACTTTTATCACTACAAAGATCAAACTCATCTATAGAAAAACCAAGTCTAATGTTGCATGGATCTTCCCCAAAGGTAAGGAGAACGGTGTCAAGTTTCTTCCAAGCGCTTGTATCAATAGTATGCCTTAGTATACCATCTTTGATTTGATGTGTGTGGTGTCAGCTCATAGATGATGTTGTTTTCTGTGACATGAAGTATCTTTGCAACCTTGAAGTTAGGGGAAAATATTGAATTACTTTGACTGGGAGTTGTTGTGCCTTTTACTTAGATTTCCTAGGAATATCAATTCCTTCAGCATGGTTGGTAGGTAAGATCCATCACGATTCACCACACGTTGGACAACCATCTAAATTGATGTACTCATTCCTAAATAGAATACAATCATTTATATAGGCATGTATCTTATGGTAGTCCAAACCTAACCCTGATATAAATTTCTTTACTTCATAGTAAGTCTTAGGTATTGTATTGTCAGGTGACAGTACTTTATTGAGAATGTGAAGCAACTAATCAGCAAACTTGTTAGAAACCTTATACATGGCCTTTAGATGCATCATTTCCACTAAGAAATACATCTTTGTGTATACCCCGGATATAAGCTTTTCTCACAATTTTCTAACATTCTATAAAATGTCTTCACCTCTGCATTTAGTTCCTCATTACTATCCATACTAATACCACATGTTGGGTATTGATAGTGACAGCCCAATAAGGAAAATGCCTCTAAGGCCCAATAACCCTGGAGGGGGTAAACCCAAGTTATTCGAACTGAACTGGCCTATGTCAAAGTCAAACTGGCCCACCATAGAGTGGCCCAAGATCGAGCCCATGATGATATGGACGCCAAAGTTGGTCGCCATTCTGTTCGTAAAGACGACCTAATCTAAAGGAATTGAGAGAATGAACAACGAAATAAACGAAGAGAAGCTAAGTACTGAAATTCATTCCAACATTGCTTTACCAATTCAGCCTGATTTCTATAGTAGCCGATAGTTAATAAATAGAAAATAAGTTTGTTCTAATTGCAACAGACTCCTTCAACAATAATTACAGGACAGACCTTCGACTAGGACAATATTGACAAAATGACCCTCAATCTTCTTACTTGAGTCATATACTCTAATATTCCCTTATGGAAATGAGATCTGCAGAAACGAGCAAGTTACTGCAAGAGGGCTTGAGTCAATCAGATATCCAACT
Organism: Chamaenerion angustifolium; assembly: GCA_946814005.1. Taxonomy (NCBI): domain Eukaryota; kingdom Viridiplantae; phylum Streptophyta; class Magnoliopsida; order Myrtales; family Onagraceae; genus Chamaenerion; species Chamaenerion angustifolium. The sequence goes on from OX328272.1 coordinate 24,858,834, forward strand.
ACAGCATGAACAAAATATAGGAGCTTAGTGATACAAACACAGCTACATCAATTAACAGCATGGGCAATATTCAACCAAAAATCAAATGGCACAAGATCAGCCAGAGCAGTGTAACAGAAAAGAAAAGCTGACAGAGAGGTTTGAAGCCTCTATCTTACCAGAGTGATTGGAAGGGTTGTGCCTTCATCTTGAAGTCCTCAAGAGAGTGATCACGAAGACATATCATAAGATCGACAATTAAAGATCAACAACTCTATTTTTGGACCAAATCACTCCCTATGCCAACTGAGGTGGTTGGAAGGGTTTGGCCTTCTTCTTGAAGGTCTCAAGAGTATGACAGAGCACACTCTGTTTTTGACCATAAGCCACCAATTAATAATAAAAATAGAGGTCAAAAGAAGATCAAGGATTTGACAATTGGGAATAAGACACATGATGTAAACTAGAGGTAGAACCTGGTTTGAAAACACCAGCACCAGGCAGAAAAACTTTGTAGAGAAGATCGAGTGTAGTGGCAATCTGATTGAACAAGAGAACCTCAGGAGAGACTGCTGCTTCCAATAAGAATAAAAACAGTATTATTAAGTAGCTAAGGGAGTATTAGGCAAGACTTGAGGAAGAAAACTTATCTGATTTAGGCATTCTCATCGGTCGGTGAGTCAGAGTCCAACAATTTTAGGTAAGCCTCTTGTTGAGTAAGTTCAGTAAGACTTGTGACCCCAAGTTTTTTTCGAAATGGAACAAATAGTTTTTCCGTAAGAGGCTTTGTTAGAATATCAGCTAGCTGCTCAATAGCTGGAACAAAATTGACCGCAATCTGTCCAGCCAATACTTTCTCTCTTACGAAGCAGAGATCTATTTCGACATGTTTCATTTTGGCATGCTGTACTGGGTTTTCTGACATTGTAACAGCACTATTATTATCAGTCCATATAATCGGTGTACACGAGAGATGAATGTGAAGTTCAGCAAGTAAAGAGGTAACCCAGAGAACTTCACACGTTGCATTCTCCAAGGCACGAAATTCAGCTTCCGCAAACGACCTGGCAACCACCGACTGCTTCTTGGAACTCCAGACAACTGGATTTCCATTGAGCAGTAGGTAGTGACCAGAAATGGATCTGCGATCCGTGGTATCAACACCCCAATCTGCATCCGCATAAGAAACTAAGGTGGCATTGTTAGAAACAGTCGAAGAATTAATCTGAAACATAAGACCATGATCAAGAGTTCCTTTAAGATACCTAAGAATACGAGTTACAGCTTTCCAGTGAGAGAGCTGAGGCTTTTGCATAAATTGACTAAGCATATTAACTGAAAAATGAATATCAGGACGTGTGGTGCAAATGTGCTGCAGAACCCCTATGGTGCTTCTATAGAGAAGACCATCAGGAAAAGGCTCTGAAGGTGCAGACAGACCGGTCTTAGATAAAGAATTACCTGTCATGGGCGTGGGAATAGGGTCAGCCTTAGACAGACCTATTTTGTCGAGGAGTTCTCTTATGTAGTTCTGTTGTCCGAGGAGAAGATGGTTGTCACCACGGCTGACCTCCATGCCCAAGAAGTGATTAAGGGTGCCAAGATCTTTGAGTTGGAATTCTTTGTTAATTTGGCTGATTACATCATCAATGATGGTCGGTGAGCTTCATGTGATGACTATGTCATCAACATATACAAGCAAAAACACAGAGCCAATATTAGTAAACTTAACAAATAAGCAATTATCAGAAACAGAAACCGAGAAAGATAAGGTGTTTAGCAGAAAAAAATTTAAACGTTCAAACCACGCTCTGGGCGCTTGATTGAGCCCGTAGATGGCTTTATTTAATCGACAAATAAGGGCAGCACCATTGTTGTCAGTTTGCTGAAAACCGGGAGGTTGCGTCATGTAAACCTCTTCAAGAAGATCGCCATGTAGAAAGGCATTATTGACATCAATCTGTCTAAGAACCCAATGATGAGACAAGGCAATTGTTAGTATGATCCGCATGGTTGGGGGTTTAACAACCGGGCTGAAAGTGTCTTGAAAATCAAAGCCTGGTTTTTGGGAAAAAAAACCGAGCCACAAGCCTAGCTTTACACCGATCAACAGACCTATCAGGTTTCTTTTTAAGTTTAAATAACCATTTGCAGCTAATAGGTATCCTACCACGAGGGAGAGGTACGAGAGACCAAGTGTTATTGTGAGTTAATGCATCAAGTTCAGCTTTAACAGTTGTAGCCCAGCTAACCTGTTCCATGGCCTCATGAATGTTTGAAGGCTCAACAAGGGGGGGGGGGGGGGGCAGAGTCAGGTATGTAGGAGAGCAATAAGTGTTGAGCTTTAGACTTGGAACGAGTTAGCATAGGATGGGTGGAGGGACGGGGGCTGGTGGAACTAGATAGGGGAACTAAGTTGGAATCAGTAGAATGGAGGAAGTTGGATGGTTAAGGTCAGATGAGGGAAGGTGGGAGTAGTTGGGGTGGGGGTCCGAAGCTATCTCAGCAGGGACAACATTAGAGAAGGACGAAGGAACTAAAACACACGGTAAATCTGAGGCATTCAAGTTAGAAGGGACATACCTGACCGAGGAGGCTGGAGGTGGAGCTGACAGGCCAGAATGGAGAGGAGGACTAGCAGCTTCAGGACTGACTGTCAGCTCGACAACACCGGGAGTAGCCACCTGATCTGAGGGTGAGGATAAAGAGCAAAGGGCATGAAGTTGAGATGAAATAGATGAGGGGATAGGAACAGAACCTGATAGCTGCTGCGAATCTGGATTTTTTGTGTCAGCCAAACCTGCATTGACTAGTAGAGAGGCATCAAAGGGCATAAAGAAGGGAAGCGAAGTATCAGTGTTTTTTATAGCAGCAGATTTCATAAAAGGACCAGCGTGATCAGCAAAAGGGAAAGTCAATTCATGGAACACAACATGCCTAGAGATATATATTCCACCCGAAGCATCTAAACACCTATAACCATGATGAGTGGAGCAATAACCAAGAAACACACATGGAGTAGACCGAAAATCAAACTTGTGAGAATTATATGGTCGAACATGAGGAAAACAGAGACAACCAAATACCCTAAGGAACAAATAATCCGGTTGTTTCTTAAATAGCATTTGATGAGGTGAAATATTATCCAGAACAGTTGATGGAAGTCTATTAATAAGAAACACGGCTGTAAAGAAGGCATCACTCCAATAGTGAAATGGTAAGGAGGCTTGTGCCATAAGAGTAAGTCCAAGCTCAACAATATGCCTGTGTTTTCGTTCAACAATCCCGTTTTGTTCCGACGTGTGCGGACAAGTAAGTCGGTGACTAATCCCAAGCTGTTTCAAATAGACCGAGAGGGGTTTAAACTCACCACCTCCGTCTGTTTGAATAGCTTTAAGGATGACACCGAGTTACTTTTCAGCAGCACGATGAAAATCAATAAAGTGTTTGGTAGCCTCACTTTTATTTTTCAAAAAATAGATCCAGGTGTATCTACTGTAAACATCCACAATACTCATATAATAAACATTGCCATTTGAAATGTATGGTGCAGGACCCCATAGATCAACTTCAACAAGTTCAAGGGAACAATCATATTTAGAAGAGGAAGATTGAAACGAAAGCTTCTCACTTTTCCCTATAGCACATGCAACACAAGGATCACTCGATTTCAAAACAGAAATTTTATTAACATTGAATATTCGAGACATTAACTGAGAGGAGGGGTGACCAAGCCTCATATGCCAAATATTAGAAGATAACAAGGTACGAGCAGCTAAACAGACACCATCGGAAACACACACAGAATTATTCGACTGACTTAAACTAGGACTAACACTAGACACCGAACTAGACAGAAGACTGGTGTCAAGTTTGGAGAGATCAAGGCAATACAATCCAGCACTTTCTACTCCATGCAAAAGAACACGATGAGACAGAGAATCACGAACCACACAATATGTCGGATGAAATTCGAAGTAAACATTATTATCCTTGGAGAATTGAGACACAGAAACAAGATTTTTTGTCACATGAGGGGCATGCAAAACATTAGTCAGCATAAGAGTTCTAATAGTAGTAGGAATAACAGAATTGCTGATATTTGAAATATTAAGAGAAGTGCCATTACCCACAATAATCTTACCTGGGCCAGAGTACGGGATGGAGTCAGCAGTCGGTGCTATGTTGGTGAGGTGATTGGTGGCCCCGGAATCAGGATACCAGGCCGCCGAGGAGAGGCTAGGATGATATATATGAGCTAAGTGGGCTTAAGGGGCTGATGGGACCGAAGCCGAAGAACCTGACGGGACCAGACCAGGGGTGGCTGACTGCTGCACAAGGTAAGGTGATATGTGAGGGACTGGGAGAGAAGGGGATCCTTGGGCAGGTGAGTAAGCTAGGTATTGTGGTAGAGGTGGAGGGGGGTTGGGGAGGCATAATGTAGGGACGGATGGGGGTGATTCGGGACAGAGAACCCAGGGAGCAGCATTTGAGGGTAGGGGTTAGGGATGCCAGGGGTGCTATGTGGGACTGAGCTGTGGGGTAGGATGGTGCTGTGGGATAGTGAGCTGCTGCATGTGAGGGTGGTATGTGAGCAGCACCATCCCCGGGATCAGTCCAGTTGGACACATTAGCAGTCATAGGACCACCTGGTGGAGCAGTAACACCGGAGTAGTTGATGTTGAACCTCTGATAGCAACGGTGCACAAGATGTCCGATCTTGCCACACAGTTGGCACTAAGGCTTGTTGGCAGGATTTCCTCTACAGTAGCCGAGAGTTAATAAATAGAAAACAAGTTTGTTCTAATTGCAACAGACTCCTTCAACAATAATTACATGACAGCCCTTCGACTAGAACAATATTGACAAACTGACCCTCAATCTTCTTACTTGAGTCATATACTCTAATACATTCTTCATCAAGTCGCGACCTCCTACTGCTCGCCATGGGAGTGCTCGCCCCGAAGAGAGCCTTGCCTCTTTCCTCTGGTCCCACCAACCGTTAATAAAGAAGTGGCCACGATATCCCGCATATCTCGGGCACATATTCACTAAGGATTATATATGGTAACTGCAATATCTTGCCGTAACTGCAATATCTACTATCCAAATCTTCAACAGCACAATATACATGAAGATATACGGTTACCTTATACGGTTTGGTCTCTCCTGCTGTATAAATACCTTTGCTTTACATACATTCGTTACGTTTTGAGCTACAGACATACATATACTCATTTAAGCATCGGAGAGGGACCCAGAGACACCCCCTCTGTTGCGATCCCCTACCTGCAGGTTTACCGGAGCTAAGGCGAGAGAATTATTCCACTATCACCAGGCATTCAATTCACTGCCAGATCAACAATCAGAAATTCACGATCCAACATTTGGCGTCGTCTGTGGGAATCTAGTAATACAACCATGAGAACTCGATCTCAAAACAATAACCGGAACCAGACTCACGAGCAACCCTCAAACAACTCTGATTCCGCCGTCGCTTCGCCGCTCCATCAAGAACCTGCCAGTCAGGCAGCACCCGATCTCGTTCCCCTGAGGACGGCCCGAGAACATGTCGGTAATTCCAGACCGACTCCTGCTCCCAACCATACCGAGACTCCAGCACCACAAACCGTCCACATCGACGGGGAAAACATCCAGTTAACCCCGGAGATGATATCATTGTTGGAGGCCATCCTAGGACAGGCTCGCCGACAAGCCCCTGCTCCTCAAGGAAACACTCGCCCCGCTGCCACGGGGCCCCTACCGACTGAAACTACGAATCCTGGCACCACAGCTCCCCAGGAGGATCAGGAGATGACATCAGGACACCAGTCCTTACCCCCGACATTCACCGAACCGCCGGCGGCTACTTACTCCACCAATCCCTCTGGTCCCATGCCGAATGGGACTTCGCTAAAGAATTGCACCCTGGACCAGGTGGACGAGCTCATTAACAGGAGGCTTCAAGAAAGGCGACTGACAGTCGCAGCTCCCTTCAAGGAGCGATCTGCTCATCCCTTTCTGACGATCTGCCATCAAAATTCCGAAAGATGTAGTCGCCCGGGCTATACCTGAATACAGTGGTGGAGGAGACCCCACCAAACATGTCAACAAGCACGAGGCCTCTCTTTTGGGTAAGTCAAATGATCCCAATTACTTGGCTTTATTATTTCCGTCAACTCTTTCGGGTTCGGCTTCGTCCTGGTTCTTCGGCCTCCCTGCATGATATATAGGGACTTGGGCATAGTTAAGAAGCAAGTTCCTGGATAGAGATATGGGCGAACGCCAACTGATGAAAAGCGTGGTCCCCCTGGACGCGGTCAAGCAACAGCCTAGGGAGTCGCTGGCTGATTTTTATGGACGTTTCCATCAAAACGTCATGGAGATAAACCGTCGAGTCTCAGATGGGGAGATCATTTGAGCCTTCTATCGAGGATTGGATGTGGACAACAAGGCCTCGAGAAAGCTGCGCAACAGTTATCATGTGCAGGAAATTGAGACATTGGAGGAACTGGTAGCCAGGGCGAAAGGCTTCATAGACCTTGAGAGGGTAAACATCGAGGTTAACTTCCTGACGACCTCGCTAAGGGTGGTCCCGAGCCCCGACACGATGGTAAGAAGGAGGTTAAGAAGGAGAAGAAGGGAGGGGACAGCAATCCCCAGACAGAGCCAAACCCAGGGCCCAGAAATCCAGAGGTCCCTGAATATTTTACGCCTCTAAACAGGCAGATCTCGGCGGTACTAGTCGAGATGAAGAGAAGATCTCTGGCGAGACCGCCGATGCCTCAAAGGGGTGGTCAGCCCATGGGGAAGGATGTAGAAAGCTACTGAAGATACCACAAGTGCAAGGGGCACAAGACTGATGATTGTCGCATTTTAAAGCGGGACATCGAAAAGCTGATCCAGGGGGAATGCTGAAGGAATTTATGGCAGGGCGTGATAGGAGTCGAACGCCACCGAGGAGAAATCATTCGCCAGCTCCTGCTGAACAAACCGATCCATCTCAGAGCAAGAGAAGGGTAAATCTGATTGCGGGCGGATTCGGCGCAGGAGGCAAGGGGTCACATGCAAGGGAAGTCTATGCGACTCAGATTTCTACAGCGGTCCAGCTGGGAAAGCGACCCCGACATGAGGAGGACATTGTCATCTCATTCTCCGAAGATGATTTGGCACATGTCACACACACACCCCACACACACACAATGACGCTCTAGTTATCACGGCTGATATCGACGGCTCTGACGTGATGAGGATTCTGATCGACGGAGGGAGCTCGACAGATATTTTGCTTCTGGACGCCTTTGAGAAGATGGGCAAATCCAAACGTGACCTGAAAAGGGTCGATTTTCCATTGATCGGCTTTGCTGGGAGAACGACTTATCCACTGGGGGCAATAACCATGCTGGTGATTTTGGGCGAAGGATGGAAGAGCATCAAAGTACCGGTCACCTTCCTGGTGGTCGACTCATCTACGTCCTACAACGCCATCCTGGGGAGGACCACAATCAACCCCAACAAGATTGTGGCCTCCACAGTCCATCAGAAGATGATGTTCCCCACACCCAACGGGACTGGAGAAGTACTGGGCGACCAGCCTTCCTCGCTACAATGCTATATGAACTGCCTGCGTAGAAAGAACCAAAGGGAGACCCTCGCCATCGAGACAGAGGTTGACCCTCGAAGGGATTTGGCTCGACCGGCGCCTATGGAAGAGTTGGAAGAAGTCGAGGTCGATGGCCCATATAAGAAGGTGCGCATTGGGACCACCTTGAATGATGATCAGAAGCAGGTCATGACTGCCCTCCTCAGGGAATTCAAGGATCTCTTCGCCTGGCAGCCGAGCGACATGCTAGGTATCACTACAGATATCATCTCTCATGAGCTCAGGATAGACCCTTCTATCAATCCGATCGCTCAGAAAAGAAGATCGTTCGGGACAGACAAGCGACTGGCGATTAGACAAGAAGTTGGCAGGCTGATTGAAGCTGACTTTGTCATAGAGGTGAGATTCCAGAGCTGGGTCGCCAACCCAGTTTTGGTCAAGAAATCAAACGGCAAGTCGAGGATGTGCGTCGACTTCAGCGACCTGAATAGAGCTTGCCCTAAGGACTCCTATCCTCTTCCCAGGATTGATCAGTTGGTCGATGCAACCTCTGGTCACGAGAGGCTGAGCTTCATGGACGCCTATTCAAGCTACAACCAGATCTGGATACACCTAGATGATGAGGCCCATACCGCTTTTATGCAGACGGGGCCATTCTTTATTATAAGGTGATGCCCTTCGGTCTAATCAATGCCGGGGCGACTTATTAGCGGATGGTGAACCGCCTGTTCTAAGACATGCTAGGGAGAAACATGGAGGCTTATGTGGATGACATGCTCGTCAAAACCATCAAGGGAAATCCTCACACAACAGACCTTCGTAAAGCTTTCGAGTGCAAGAGGAGGCACAGTGTTCGTCTGAACCCTGCAAAATGCGCATTCGGGGTCAAATCTGGTAAATTTTTGGGATTCATGGTCAGCGAACGAGGTATCGAGGCGAACCCGGAAAATCTCAAGGCCATAGAAGAGATGAAGTCGTCAACATGCCATAAGGAAGTTCAATGCATGAATAGTCGCCTAGCTGCTCTCAATCGCTTCCTCTCCAGGGCGAGCGACAGGTCCCTCCCGTTCTTCAAAACTCTAAGGGCCAACCACAAGTTCGATTGGACGCCAGACTGCGAGGAGGCGTTCCAATTATTGAAGCAGCCTATTCAAACACTCCCAGCTCTGGCAAAACCCATTCCAGGCGAGCAGCTCTTCATTTACCTGACCATCAGTGACGTGGCAGACAGTGCCATTTTTATAAGGGAAGAAAATAATGTCAAGAGTCTAGTGTATTTTATTAGCAAAATGTTTAATTCGGCAGAAATAAAATATATCCAGATTGAGAAGTATCTCTATGCATTAGTTATTACTGCTCGAAAGCTGAGACCTTATTTTCACGCGCACGACATCACGATCCTCACCAATCAACCTCTCAAAAACTTCCTGATGAAACCAGATTCTTCAGGAATAATGGTCAAGTGGGTGATCGTGCTCAGCGAGTTCAAGATCAAATTCGCGCCAAAAACGACCATCAAAGGTCAAGCACTACCTTATTTCATTGTGGAAAGCACAAGTAATATTCAAATAGAAGCAGATAACAAGCCAAATTCGTCAGCAGACAACAATCAGATCTGGGAACTTTATACAGATGGATCTTCATCAAGAGAAGGCTCGGGGGCAGGTTTAATTCTCATTCCTCCTGAGGGCGAGCCTTTAAAGTATGCGATCGCCATAACGTTTCAGGCGACCAATAACGAAGCAGAATATGAGGCTCTTATTACTGGACTCAAACTGGCAAAAGGAATGGGCATATCTGCGCTTAAGGTAAAAAGCAACTCAGAACTTATTGTCAATCAGGTCAATGGCATTTACGAGGCAAGGGGGAAAAGATGAAGAAGTACCTCAGCATCGCCAAGAAACTTGTCGCAGAAATTCCAAATTTTGCGATTGAGTCTATTCCTCGCCAAGAGAACCAGATGGTAGACTCCTTAAGTAAGCTGGTATTCGGAGGAACCACAATTCAAGACTTACAATTCCTGGAAAAAAACCTTATGTTCAGTTCTTGATAACAGAGCAAAAGTTTTCAACATCCAAGGACAGGTCACATGGATGACTCCGTTCCATAATTTCTTAAAAGAGGGGATTGTCCCAGAAGACGAAGGCGAATCTACGAGGATAAGATGACTTTCAACCAGTTACTTTATTATAGATGGAGAACTTTACAGGCGAGGCTACTCGACTCCTTACCTAAGGTGTGTTGCTCATCCAGAAACGGAAAGAGTTCTTCGAGAAGCTCGTGAAGGGATGGCAGCATGCCACGAAGGTGCACGATCATTGACAAGAAAGATCTTTAGGCTAGGATACTACTGGACAACTTTGGGAAAAGAGGCGGCTGAATTAACGCAAAGATGCGAGACTTGCCAGCAATTTGCACCACGATCTGGTCGACCACCTACACTGTTGTCCCCAATGGCAGGTGCCTGGCCTTTTGCTCAATGGGGGATGGATATATTGGTTCCTTTTCCTATTAGTACTGGTCAGCGCACTCACATCATAGTGGCGATCGATTACTTCACCAAGTGGATAGAGGCGAAAGCTTTGGCCTCTACAACGGAATTTCAAGTCATTAAGTTCTTGAAGATCAACATATTTTCCAGGTTTGGTATTCCTAAAATACTTATCAGTGATAATGGTTCGCAATTCATAGGAAAAGATCTCAAATGGCTCTGTGAAGAATACCATGTCGACCATCGTTTCAGCTCAGTGTATCATCCTCAAACGAATGGGCAAGCTGAAGCGGCCAACAAGGTTGTTTTAGCAGGACTCAAGAAAAGGGTTCGAGCATTCAAAGGAAATTGGGCAGAAGAACTGGAAAACGAATTATGGGCTATTCGAACAACGCCTAAGACAGCAACTGGAGAAACACCCTTCAGTTTAGTGTACGGATCAGAAGCAGTGGCACCCGCCGAAATAGCAGTGCCTACCCACAGAATCCTACACTTTAACACTAAGGCAAACGAATTCGAGCGCAGTACTGACCTCGACCTGGCAGAGGAAAAGAGGTGGCAATCAGAAAAAAACACAAGCCAAGATGAGCCTGGCGACCGCTCGATACTTCAACAGAAAAGTCAGCGCTCGCCAATTTTTCGTAGGGGAGATGGTTATGAGAAGGAACGAATTTACAAGACTGGAAAGTCAGAATAAGCTTTCAGCTAAGTGGGAAGGACCATACAAGGTAGTAGAGATCGCCGCCCCAAGATCTTACTATTTGGAAACCACTGAAGGAGAAAGGTTGCCCCGTCCATTCAATTCTGAACATTTAAAGAGATTTCATACATAGCTTGTAATCAAAATGTTATGTCAATAAAAGCAAGTCATTCCTTCATAAAGCATGACCCACTCGAATCAAATCGAAGAAAAAAACTTGACGCCAAGAGTCAGGCGAAGACCTGATGACCGAATTAGGCATTGAATATAAAAGACCCGATATCAAAATTGGGCAAAAGCCCTGACGCCAAAGTCAGGCCAAAAGACCTAGCAACAGAGTTAGGCAAAACAAAGCCCTGACGCCAAAGTCAGGCCAAAAGACGTAGCAACAGAGTTAGGCAAAACAAAGCCCTGACGCCAAAGTCAGGCCAAAAGACGTAGCAACAGAGTTAGGCAAAACAAAGCCCTGACGCCAAAGTCAGTCCAAAAGACCTAGCAACAGAGTTAGGCAAAACAAAGCCCTGACGCCAAAGTCAGGCCAAAAAACCTAGCAACGGAGTTAGGGAAAACAAAAGCCCTGACGCCAAAGTCAGGCCAAAAGACCTAGCAACAGAGTTAGGCAAATCAAAAGACCTGGCGCCAAAGTCAGGCAAAAAGACCTGATATCAAAATCAGGCAGGAACCCTGACGACAAAGATAATCAATCCATCAAGTAATCTATCTTCTTATAAGTTGGACAAATTTTAGAGAAGTTATCTACTTAGGGTGACAATTCCTTCATGAAGCGAATTATGGAAGATGGACAAGGAGTCTTAAGCGATCTCTATGGAAAGTGATGCTTCAAGTAACAAGTTCCTTTCGTAGAGGCGAGCACTCCTTTCTGTTTAAACTTCAATAACGTTATACATCTTCAAGCCTAGAAGTCTATACTGTTAAGTCTTAAGATATTTTCCTTAAGGAGTTTATACTTGGCGAGATAAATGAATAAATCTCTAAAGTCTTATCATTTTGAGCCTAAAGAAAAGTCCAAAAACCCTAAGGGTCGAGACACTCAAAAAGTGAAGAAAAAGTCGAAGGTCATTATGACTAAGACCTCGGAGGAATCGCCAATGAATTCAAAGTCAAATAAACATAAAGGCTTGTGAATAAAGAAGGCATTCAATATTATAAAGAAAAATAATAACTGAGTCTGAATTCAAAAATTAATTACAAGGGAGGATAAAAACTATTATCTAAGAAAAGTATCTAGAAATAAAAGAAGCATGTGATCACCGGAGAGGTGGAAGCTTCAGGCCTTGGAGTCTTCAGGAGCAGGAATACTTGGCTCGCCTTCGGGGGCAACCTCCTCGACAGTAGCAACTGGGTCGACCCCTTCAGCAATAGCAGTAGGGGTTTCCTGAGGAAGGGAACTCCGGAGGAAAGGCTTAAGGGACTCAACTTCCCGAACAGGGAAGTTGCGGTCAATCGCCTGGATATCCTCGACCAGGACTTGGAGGAAGTCAGCAATCTCTGACTTGATCACCTCGAAAGCACAGTCAACGAACTCTTCAGAGGCCTTGAAGTCGTTGACCACACTTTGGGGGGAAGGAACAGACTTCAGCTGTGCAGTCAGCTGTTTCTTCTCCTCCTCCAGGGCGATTCCCACGGCTTCAGCAGCAACCTTCTGGGCTTCAACAGCAAACCTCTGAGCCTCAGCGGCGACCCGTTGAGCTTATGCCTCTGCCCTTTGGGTCTGGGCCTCCTTGAGCTCAGCCTCCAGGCGAGCCCTAACAGTCTCACCTTCATCTAAGCACCGATGAAGGGCTTCAGACTCTTGAAGGGCGACCGCTGCATCAGCCTCCCTCTTCTTCACATCAGCAAGGAGACTCTCCTCCTTCCTAAAGTACTCCTCACGAGCACCCTCCACCAGAAGAACTGCTGAGTCGGCAGTTGACTTCATGGCCTCCAGCTGCCCAGGGGAGAACCCAGGCTCCAATACTGCTCCAACTCGACAAGCAGGTCAGTCTACTTGTCGGCGAGCTCCCCGACGATCTGACCGATCGCCACATCTTCTCGAACGAGCTGGCAACAAAGGGAACAAGGGGTAAAATGGTTGTTAGTCTATGAAAAAGGGCAAGAAATACGAAAGCATAACGAAGAGTTGAAGTCTTACCAAGGCGACTCGTTCGAAATATGTCCTCATCATCGTCTCGATGAGGTGCAGCTCCGAGGGAACCACAGAACGATCCCTGGGAGGGATTATCCCCTCCAGGAGTCGCATGCATAGATCCAGGTTGCCCCGGAGAATCTTCTTGTCGGAGACCCACGTCTTCGAAAAGTCTCCGTTGGAGAACCAAACGCCCCGAGAGTTGGCAGTCTTGGGCGGCTGAAACATGCTCGCCAAGGAGCAGTACTCCTCAGGAGGAGTCTTCGAGGTACCAGGGGCATCGGGCCCCTTCTTTTGAGCCCCAGATTCCTTAGGAGGAATGGAGGCTGAGGGCCCAGGAGGGGTAGGAGCCGCCAAGGCCAGAGCCTTCTCCTTGGGGGCAATGGAGACCTTAGGAGGAGGAGGACTCTTGGGAAGAGCTGGGCGATCCTCGCCTAAACCCCTGACCTTCTTGGCAGGGGGGGAGGAGGGTCCCGGGCCACGTCAGCGGTGGGCTTCTCTGCAAAAAAAATAGACAGATATGTCAAAACCCAAAAATCTAAGGCGTGGAAACAAAGATCAACGAATAGGAAGGCAATGTACCTGGTTGGCGAGGGCCAACAGTGGTCAGGGGAAGTTCCTCCTCGGGCTTCCTCTTAGAGGAATGCCTAGAAGGAGGAGGCAGAGGATTCAGCGACGCCTGGTCTGCGGACAACCCCGCCTTTCCCTGGTCATCAAAGAGACCTATGAGTTTTCAGCCCCGGTTGCCTACAACCAATAAATAGAAGAAAAAAAATTAGAAGAATTACCCAATCATCAAAAAGTGGCGTGGCCTGATGAATGTCTGCCATCTCGAGCATATTTTCAGTGGTCTCCGCCCCCCTTGTAGAAGAAGTAAAACTTCTTATAGTTGGAGTTGGTGGCACGGAAATCATCGACCAACGGGACATGAACATTCCAACTCCATGACTGGCCTCTCCATTCCGCGAACTTGGGCCACCGAGACTGGAAGTGGTGGAGGTGGTTCGTTCCAACAGCCAATCGGAAAAAAGCATCGGAACAAGGCCAGTGAATACGTCCATTCTTGACGTATACATAGGAACTTGAATCTGACCCATATCCTAATGGCGTTGGGTACGAGCTGAGTGGGATGTATCCCGTAAAACTGGCACAGCGCCTGCAAATCCTCGTAGAGAGGAAAATGCAACCCAGCATCGATCTGGGCTGCATAAATGTATACCTCACCGCCGCGAGGGTAATGTCGACCCAGGCCTGGGTACCTGGAGGCATCCACTTCACCAAAATCACCGATTGAAACCACCGTCTTAAAATAGGTAGGCTTCAGTTCGTTGGGCTTGGCATCTACTTAAGCAATTCAGATATGGCAAGAACAAATATGAAAACAAGAAAAACAAGGGATACTCTCAGAACAGAACAATAAAACAGAGTATTTACCTTTGGGAGAAAAGATGGGCGTATGGACTTCCGGACCATCCACCACCACAGGCGTGGCTGCGGACCTTCTAAGGTCGGATTGCCTTTCAGCCGAGGCTGGTGTAGAACCGTCCATGATGGACAGAGGGGCATTGGTATTCTTCGACACCTTAGGCACCGAAGAAGAAGGCCTATTGGCCGTCATTTTGGTCTTGCCGGTTTGGCTGCGGGTGGCCACAGATTTTGCTAGGAAGTGAGGTTGGAAGATTGACAAGAAGAAAGGAGAAGGTTGCAGAAAATGATATCAGAAAATAGAGAATGCTCTAGAATCCGAAGGAATGAAAACGTAAAAACAAAATAAGGGAACTGTTGTCCCTTATATAGACAAAAAGGAGTAACCGCCACAAACAGAATTGAAATGACGCAGAGAATAATTGCACCTTTTTGGAAAAAAAATCGAAGCAATGTCAGAATTCTAAGAGACACCTCGGGGAGACAAACGGCTGGCCAATACAGAAAGCTGTCAAACTACCCTTGGGTTACGGAATATTAAATGACAGGCGTGCTTCAAATGACCATTCGACTTCTGGATGACTGTGCAGTTATTAAATGCTAAAGTCCATCAAACAGACAAAGTGATCGCCAGCGCACTAAATAGGCCCATTTTGGGAAAATCCTTTTCAAAGATCGAGCCCAGGCTGATATGGACGCCAAAGGCTCCATAGCTGGTCGCCATTCTTCATGAAGTCGCGACCTCCTACTACTCGCCATGGGAGTGCTTGCCCCGAAGAGAGCCTTACCTCTCTCCTCTGGTGCCACCAACCGTTAATAAGGAAGTGCCCACGATATTCCGCATATCTCGGGCACATATTCACTAAGGATTAGATATGGTAACTGCAATATCTTGCCGTAACTGCAATATCTACTATCCAAATCTTCAACAGCACAATATTCACGAAGATATACGGTTACCTTATACGGTTTGGTTTCTCCTGCTCTATAAATACCTTTGATTTACATACATTCGTTACGTTTTGAGCTATACACATACATATACTCATTTAAGCATCGGAGAGGGACCTAGAGACACCCCCTCTGTTGCGATCCCCTACCTGCAGGTTTACCGGAGCTAAGGCGAGAGCATTATTCCACTATCACCTGGCATTCAATTCACTGTCAGATCAGCAATCAGAAGCTCACGATCCAACACCACCCAAACCATCATTCACCATATTTTCCATGTCATCCCTAGATGTTGTATTCCCTCTGTTAGACATGACATTCTTGTATTCCTTACCATGATCAACCCATGTAGTGTAAGTGGGTGATATTCCAAATTTTTCTAGATGCAATTTCACAGTACTGTTGATCAACAATAAACAACCATTACAACATA
This sequence comes from Chamaenerion angustifolium, assembly GCA_946814005.1. NCBI lineage: Eukaryota > Viridiplantae > Streptophyta > Magnoliopsida > Myrtales > Onagraceae > Chamaenerion > Chamaenerion angustifolium. Next base: position 24,874,562 of record OX328272.1, read on the forward strand.
TGCAAGGACAATAAGTTATGTCTTCCTAAGATGAACGAGAGTAGACAAAATCAAGGAATACACTTACGTCTGCCTTATACTACTAGCTTTGTCGAGGTTTGGTCATCTAAGTCTTATCCATGTCTAATATATATTTGCTTAAAAATGATTACAAATTATTACAGTCAAGCCACAACATATGTTAACATAACTGATACTAAATTGATGTTGTTAAAAAATGTTCTTAAAATTAACATGTAAGCAGTATAGTTCCCCTTAATGCAAGGGGAAATTTAAAACTAAAAACTTACACTATCATTCAAACAACCAAAAATGAAGGGAATTGATAAAACCATGCATTTGCCTAAATCATTTCTAAGTTACCCAATCAATTTAATGCACAAATGAACACCATTGAGCAGTTTCAGTTATTCAACTGCAATTAATACAGTTAATTACAACAAATGAGAGTACAATTAGGTTGGCATCAACCCAAACATTGATTTTTAACAGGTGCAGCAAACAATTTTCACACATTTCGGGAAAACAGTAAACAACATTGCGTACCTCAGTTCAAAACAGTGCAGCGAATCAGCATATTACAAATGCTTCTAAGGAGTTGGAGCCTTAAATCGGTTGGTTCAATCGATTGTTCCTTCAATTGCGTTTAGTTTGCCACATAAATTGTATGCTAGGTCAGGCCAGAGATGTTACAACGAATGCTCTCCTGCGTAGCGTGCAGAATGGCTTCTTTGGTTTGTCCACTAATCGATTCTTCTATTATGTTATGTTAAATGGGAAACACATTTAGTGACGACAAATAGAGTACCAGCTACACCATAACACCGACACTGTTAATAATTATATTATATTGCATCAACATATTGAGTCATTAAACAGTGTTTTTTGCAATAGCGTCAACATGTGTAACTAATTGTATATATTAATATCGGAAAGGTATTTGACAATGAGATTTGTACAAGTGAAGTAAATTATTGTGGCAAAAGTACACGCTAATCATTTGTTTTAGCTTTGGTAAATTGTTCAACACTAAAAACTGTATATAGTTACGTCATATAATGCCGCAACTAAATAATTTGGTGTCAATACCTTAGTGACAACAATAATTATACTAAAAATAATAATTTCTTAAATGATGTTAAAACATATTCATTCCATATATTATCATATCTTATTTTAATTAAGTAGTTTGATTAGATTTCAAATTTTAAATCTAGTAAAGCTATATAAACATTGTTTTTACCTTATTTTAATGTGAGCAATTCCTACTACGTTCAATAGAAGTTCAAGAATGGAGATGATTCCTGAAAACGTTTTTTTTTTATAAAACATGAGAATCGAGCAAAGAACGTGAGGGCTGCTTTCCAAAAATTTCATTATGAAGAAGGATTCAACCATTGGAGAGCAATGTCTATCTTATGTTTTACTCTCATTTTTTAACTTAATTTTCATTGCATGAGAAAGCTTGCAGCTGCTGCATATTGCACACTTAACTTATCTTGCAATTCTTATCATGAACTACAAACATTGTGTTTTGAGGAAGTAACAAACATAAATTGATGTCGATATAAAGGAAATGGGTCACATGAAGTATATATGAAGAAAAACATACAATTTACTCCTACTATTTAGTATACAGTGATGTCAAATGAGTGTAGGGTTTTAATGTTTACACAGTGATTAAACAGTTTAATCACTGTGTAAACAGTAATTTTACTATGCAAAACACTATTTGGAAGTTTTTGTATCGTATGTAGAGTTTTTTACGTACCGTATTATACAGTCAGTCTAAAAGTAAACAATTAACGCATAGTTAGTGTCATTTAATTCGTAATTAAATTATCTACGCACTGTAAATTTTTTATTTTTTTTGAGTAAGTATATAATTAAATTTCTCACCTAATGCATTTACTTATTTCGGTCAAATTTGGGTGTAAACGATAGGGGTTTACAAAATCACTGTATTTTTAATCCAAAAAATTATCCTACGTAGATAATTGATTTACGACCTAAATGGCGTTAACCGTGTTGAGTTTGGAGTTACATGGTCCGAGTTATAATTTTTTAAGTACAATTTTCATATCTCAATTTACGGCATGCCGTACAGTTAATCCGTAAATCCAAATTTAATATTTTTTGTATCATTTGAATCGCAATTAAAATATCTACTTAATATAATTTTTTTAAATTTTTTTAATAGATACATAATTTTATTTTTAATTAAACATCGAGTCATCATTTTTCAAACAAAATGATTTAAAAAAAAAAAATGAAAGGAACGCTTTCTTCCAGGCGCACCCCTAGGGTGCGCCTATTCACCTGGGGTGCGCCTATTCAATTGGCGCACCCCTGGGGTGCGCCTATGTCCAATAGGCGCGACCCCGGGGTGCGCGTATACACATTTTGCTAAATATTTTTTTTGTATATATACTTTTTGAAAAAAAAAATCGAAAATACATACTTTTTGAAAAAACTCTATAAAATGTGCAATGTTATTGGGGTTACAAGTTTGTTGATCCCTTGTGACTCACACGTACAATCTCGACCTCGAGCCCACAAACCCCCTTTACCCTAGACAACTAGAACATATGTCAAGCCACGAAAGATATGAGATTAGCTAGCAAGACCAAGCGGAGGTGATGGTGAGAGACCATGGGTACATTCAACATTTACTGTGGATTTCTATTCTCGAGTACAAAAAGAAATAAAGTACATTTAAAGTACATGTTGCCCGGAGAAGATTTACGGGGCGTTTCTTTCACGGAATTCGGAATATGGAATAGGAATAGGAAATAAGGAATATGGGATAACAATATGAAGTTGTTTTTTTGGTGGAATATAATAGAATGGAATAAGGAATTCTGTTGTTTCTTTGGTGGAATGTAATATGGAAAGAGAATGAAATGTGTTAAAATGACATATTTGCCCTTTCTTATATATGTATAGTATATAATACTTATAATTTGTGTTAATAATTTTTAAAATTCGGAATAATAAAAACTTACAATATAGTTAATTATTAATTAAAAAATCTTTTAAAATAATTTAATTAATTAATTAATATTAAAAAAATTCCATTAATTAATTAATATTAAATAGTTGAATTAATGTAAATTTTAATATAAATTCATTATTCTTACTAATACCCATCAACAATATATTTACCTGAATCGTAATATTATTAATGACCATACTTACATAATACAAAATAAATTAGCGTCCTAAACTAAAATTCTTTGAAATAGGAAACAATATACGAAGTACGCTCTTGATGTAGTAGAGTTTGGATATTCCATAACCATAACTTGACAGAACGTGAACTAGACAAGGTCCATACTGTCAACATGTTTTCTAGAGCACGATGGTGCTTAAACTTTCAGCCAAACTATTTCAGGATAAACATTAGTTTCTAATTTCTCTATTATTTTTTAACATAAAAAAGTGACTTTTTTTACATCATAGCTTACGTTTCTATCCCTTTATTGAAAAGAAATACATTTGTTTATTTCAGTCGAAAGAAAGGTCATGTAGTGTTTGATGTCTTGATGGTGGTTTTGCAATATCACGAATTTGACTTGGCGATAATGTGAGTTTATCTCCCCTTCGAGGATAGTCCTTGAGACATGTCAATGGAGAAGCTGCAATTACGGAAAGACTGTCCAATTGAAGATGCTACAAAATTACCAGAAAAAGACTGATTGCACATAATAACCATCAAAGAGTTTATATTCCAGTTGGTGATATTTGTCTGCTTACTGTGATAATATCTCAACTTTTAAGGCAATTCTGAGGTCATAGTAGAACAGAAATTTCAAGCTCACCTCGAGCAAATGATTGGAGCTTAACTTCTGCCTTTTCGGGTGAGGTTGGAGCACTCCGCCATATCAATTTGCTAAGAGAAGCTAACGATGATAACGTGGGTACAACTCTGGATAGAATAGCTCCCACAAGGGATTGATTCCTATCTTCTGAAAGCCTTTTGCAAGAATGAAGGTAACGGAGATGAGTAATTTCCCAAAGTAAAATCATATCGACAAAAAAGGGGAACATATCGCAAGGGAGAATACTGAAATGAAGTAAGAACTTTCAGAACCTGAATGCTGAAATCACTGCATCATCGTCAATAGTGACTGCACAATAATAGTGTTGGCTTGACTGTCCAACAATAAAAGCAGCTGAATTCAACCAGAATAAATTCAGATAGTTTCCATTGTTCAATGGACAAGAAAGATAAATGCTTTTGGGAATACAAAGAACTAAGGCAACAAAAATAAGATAATATAGGGAAATGGTAGGTGGTGGTAGCTTTATCGAATGATAAACAACATATTCAGGGACCTTTTTCTGTTTGAAAACAGCAATCAGTTACTGACAGATAGAAAAGATTTCGCAGGTTGCGAGTTTCTATCACTAAGAAGCATTAAAAATTTACCTGAACTTCCATGAGGGGAGGGGGCATTATTCCAGTAATTGCTGCATCTGCACACACTCCATACTTACTGACATTCCATAATTGATAAGGCATTTTTCCGGAAAAGTTCACCATATCCTCTGAAGATGTTCTATCGGATTTTTCATCCCAAAACTGCTGAGATTGTGTTTCTTGCATCCATCGATGTACCATATTCTACCATACAATACATGAAACATGAAAGAGAGTATTATAGGTACTGACTTTGCAGACCGGTTTCAATAATAGTTATCCTCTGAATGAGTTTATTGTAATGCTTACTATTCTACCGCACAATACATGAAACACGAAACAGTGTTACTTTTGGTATTATAGGAAGATGAAAAAACATACCTATGCAGCTGAATTCATCTACAAAGACGTGATCTTTAGGGCTTGAATCATCCAAGAACGGGTTGACCGCAATCAATCCATAACCGTGTTATCTCTAAACAATTCAGGAATTCACCCAACAAACAACAACAAATCGCATTCAGCACAAACCAAACCCAGCACAAATCGATTTCAGCACAAATTGAATTCGATCAGCATTCAATCAGCAAATTGAATTCTCAGGAAATTGAATTCTCAGGAAATTGAATTCAATCAGCAAACCATAAATTCAACAGCATACATCAAATTCAATCATACATCAGTTAGAATCAGGGGAGCTTCATCACCGAACCCAGAATCGTTCTGGGTTCATCACTGAAGAAGGAGAAGGGAGAAGAATCGAAGGATCGAATCATCGAAGTCGAAGGATCGAAGCGTACCTGAAGAAGAATCGGAGCGTGGTGAAGAATCAAAGGATCTTGGTGAAGAATCAGAGGAGCTTGGTGAAGAATCTGAGTGTGGTGAACAATCGGAGGAGCTTGGTGAATAATCTGAGCGTGGTGAACAATCGGTCCGACTGAAGAGAGGTTAAGGGTAGTTCTGCCCTTAAGAAAAGGTTATGAGGGCAAAATAGTCTTTTACTCTTCTATTCCGGATTCCTTGCCTTCTAGGCTTAGGAAATCCGAGGTTTTCACTCGGAATCTCTAAGTCTACCCCGTTCGGAATCCGTAAGCCAATTTTTGGCAATTCCGCGAAAAGAACAACTTCTTATGGATTATGTAAGCCGAATTCTTAACACATTATGTGAAAAGAACATGTCATTAGAGTAAAAAAAAACAATACAGACGAGGGTAGACATGATATCTAGTGCCTATGCAAAATGGTCGATCAAAAAAGGATTGATGTAATGAGTGCACTATTTATTACATGTATATGATATCTAGTGAAAAGTTGTATAACTAACACATTTTTAAAGTAATTATGTAATTTTTCATATTCAAATGTGATGTATGTGATCGTTGAAGCACTTATCAGTCAGTCACCCAATTATTAAGAGTACTGCATCGATTTAGAAGACACTTCATTGGGGATATGATAAGAAGATATCTAGTTAGTTACCATTAGTTTGTAATAGAAAATTTTCAGAAGTATACATCTAAAAGTGCTTTTATAAATTAGGTGGACGCGCGTCACCAATGACGACGAAAAAAAACATAAGCCAAGTGTTCCACAAAATTTGTTGAGTTGAGCTACTATCACGGAAAGATTCCAGCACTACTACCTGAATGTTCATCAACACCGACAAAAATAAGTGGTTGTATCTAAGGTTTTTACAGTAAAAATGTTATTTAGTTGCGACATTATGTTTCGTAACTATATACTGTATTTAGTGTTGTAACATTTACCAACGCTAAACCAAGTGTTCGCGTGTACTTTTGTCGGCTATCTTGTAAACTTGAAGAAATTCCAGTGTCAAATACCTTTCCGACAGTAATATATACAATCAATTATAGAAGACAACGTTATTGCAAAAAACAATGTTTTGTGTCTCAATATGTTGATGATATATCTTGATTAACAATGTCAACGTAATGACGGAGTTGTTACTGTATTTGTCGTCACTGTTCAATATTATTGTTTCTTTAATAAAGTTAGAATGATAAAATCACTATTTAGTGTCTCAATATGTTGATGCAATAACATGATTAATAGTGTCATTGTTATTTGTAGTTGTTACGGGATTTGTTTTCACTATTTATTATTACTATTCCACTGTCATATAAAACAATATACGGTACACAACATAATGTATATTATGTATTTACACGGATGAATTTCGGGAAATGAACCGGTTTAGGGTTGTAATACCTTACGTTTTGGTTTTAAAACACTGGAAAAGTTAATCTCGCTGATTTGAAATTTGAAAACTTCAAATCGATCTCATATTTTAATCTGGGTGGCTTCGGCATAGCCATTTATTCTTCTTCTTCACTCGTCTTCTGTTCTAAATGACAACAATGGAGAATCAAGTTCTGAAGCTCCACATTGCTTAAGGCCCAAGGAAGGAAGACGAACTTGAATTCAAGCCTGGATCCAGGATTTGAATTGGCAGAGTCATTCGTGGAAGTACAGAGACCGTTCGAAGGAGCGCAGAGAAGATCAGAATCCTTACTATGAACCGACTGAATTGGGCGCATTTCATGCGGTCGCTCCTCCTGGCGCTGTTGATCTCCGGTGAGGCTCATTGAATGATTTGAATATGTTTACTCTCACTTCTGGACCTCAATGTTTGGTCACAATTCAAAAGGAATCATGATCGTTATTGCCATTATTGTAGATCAGCTGCTGATGCTCATAAGCTATCCATTGAAAAGAGTAAGTACCTTGGAGGTGAGTGCTGGACTCGCCTAGAGATTGAACCTTAGATGATTGAACCTTGAGATTGTAGTAAACCCTGATTGAACCTTTAGATGATTGAACCTTTTTTTATATATCAGTTAGCATTAGTTATAGATAGGGCACTTTTGTTATCAATAAGTGCATTTTCAATGCCATAAAATATAATCATAAGCACATTAATAACTTAGCTTGTTTTGTTAAAATATAATAACAAAATAAGATACATTCAAATTTTAGATAAAGAATTCTCAGGTGCGTGTTTGATTCAGTGGAATGCGAAATTGGCAATAACTTAGACTGATTTCTCAATGGTATGTTTGCAGCTTTGTTAGTATCTTTCTACCCCTTTCACTTTGTTCTTTATAATAATTTTCACTGGAGAAATTGTTGAAAGCTTGACATAATAAAAGGTATTTTTGCTGTCATTTGCCTGTGTAGAGGAAAATGGTATGTGGATTACAAACAAGTCGATGATAATGTTCATCAGCTAAAGGGCAGTAGTGCCAGGTATTGTTACGAAAAAACACTATTTATATCTCTTATTGATTATTCTTTTATTCCTATATCTAGAATGACCATATCCAAGCCAAAAGCCGTTAAGTTAATCCGTTTGTCAGTCTTTCTTACTTATGTACTTACTACATTAGCTTTTCAAATCTAGTCAATGAGAAATGAACCACAATATTTAGTATTATACTCTTAAAATAACTGTAAACATTCTTATACTAATTTTGTATATTTAAAGCTGAAAAAAACTTCATGTTTGCGAAATTAAATTGCAACCTTTGTGTAGGGCGTGTCAAGAATCTCTGTGTTGCATTGATCTTTAGATGATTGAACCTGAACTTGTTTTTGCGGATCTTGATGATGACATGGCTAGTGCAGCTGCATATCTCCATGATGTCTTTGATGTTATATCAATCATGGCGGGGATCTGAAGTTAGCCGCTGGCGGGGATATGAAGTTAGGCGCTGAAATTTGAGATGTAGGAATAGTTTATATGAGGTTAGTATTGATGTTGTGATATATGAATGAATAAACTAGTACCACTTGCATTGTCGAAGTTTGATTGTTGGTTGATCTCTATGTGTAAACTAGTAGCACTTGCAGTGTTATATATATCAATGTTTAAGCATATGTTATATATACCAATTTTGACAACGACATTTGTTGTGGCTATAAAAACACAATAACATCTATGACGAACAAACAATGCATTTTTGGTCGCACCTGTGTCATGCATTGACCATTACTTTTGGTTGATAATACAATGTTCTAGCATTAAAAGAGATCGACGGTAATTACACATGAACACCATTGACAATATGTGGATGTTAAAGATAAATGAAACTGTTCATTTCAGTAATGACAGACCTTTAGTCATGGTATATTTTCAGTGCTGAATCATTTAGCATCGGAGTCTACGGGCACGAGTCTTAGCATCGACTTGGGGCATTAGCAGCGACTTTACGCCACTTAGCAACGATTTTACTCCGTTACTATAGATTTAATTTCTTGTAGTGCAGGTATGATATTGAGGATGATATTACAATAATATTTATAATGTTTGCTAATATTTTGTTAACATATTTTCTTTTACATTGAAGGTAAACATAAATGCCTACACACCTAAACTTTTAGAGAATATACCTCTCGTGAGTGGGGAGGATGAACATCTCTACTTGGCCAAAGTGTTGATAATCCACTTAAATAACGTAGAGCGACACATTGTTGATTGGGTGATGATACATTTTTTCTTTTGTCGGCATATCTTGAAACCATTCAAAAACTGACATGATTGGCATAGGTTGTCCAAGCTACACTGAGATAAAAATAGGGTGCCGACTTGGCCACAACATATGACACTTGTATATCCAACTTTAGAACAACTAGAGTCAGCATCTCGTACGAGAACTAGAGATGCACCTAAATCACTATGTGTAATTGACGTGGTACTCTAGGATGACTCTAACATTACTTAGAGAAACCTGACCACCATAATTAGATGAAGAAGTCGTTCAGGTCGTATCGACAATGTTGATCAAACCATGGAAACTAGACAATGTTGTTGGTCAATTCATTTTTTTTTATGCGTACATAATTCTTGTGATTAATAATAGTATATTTTCAATGAATCATAGAGAGATTAATGACACATAGCTCAATGCTGCAAGAAGGTACTTACAAGGACAATCAGAGCAATAAGAAGTACGTGAAAGATATCATGAACATCTGCCGTCATGCACACGACATCATAAGTTAACAACAATTTTTCAACCAATTGGTTGCAAATCAAGAGTTTTCGAGTGAGGATGAAAACGTTAAGCACATAGTTTTTCTCACACATGCATTTGATCTCGATGAGCAGAGGTATCAACCTTTCGTGTATTCGTCGCCTCAATACATTCAAGAGTCTCATCTCACTAAGGAGTAACTTGAAACCTCCAAACACACTAAGTTAAGAAATATTAGGTCGAGATGGAGGATAGAGTCGTGGGAGAATTGATTGTGGGCGCCAAGTTTGAGACCATTAAAACTCTTCACTTTATTCTAATGTTCTCTCTCTCTCTCTATATATATATATTGTTGGATCACGTACACCGTATTCTCCTTCCAGATGTTTGCTCCGTATACCTGCACAAAGGAAATCCCGGGATGTCCCGTTGTTTCCCCTCCGATGACAAAGTAAGTCGGAGGTTCGTTTATAATATGTGAATGTAAGGTTCTGTATCAGAGAATACTTAACCCCTCAATGAAGGTAGTAATGAGCTATTTATAACATTTTATACCTGTAAGCATAGTTAGGTCAGAGCTTACCCTGGTCATCCTAGCTGTCCTCAGGCGAGTTGACCATAGTTACTTTACTGAATATTCGTTTTTAGTGGCTACTCCACTATAGACTATCCTTTGTATTTGTTTAATCCTAGGCGTGCTAAAAGCAACCAGCCTAAGTCGTAGGTGTGCAGGCGCACCATCTAAGGTGGCCAGTGAATGTGGTGTCATCCACTGGAACTGGGACAAAAATCCCTTCTGGCGCATCCCATTTAGGCGACGCCTTAATGGGTAAGTCCTCAAGGGCGACGCCTCTGATCAAGCTGATATAGGCGACGCCTTTATGTAATCAGGCCTTGAAGAGGTAAAGTCCAAAATGCTTATTGGGCCAAATGTTGATCATAGCCCAGTCCAATATTTATAACCCATCATCTGCCCTCGAAGTCTTAAAGGAGCGACACTCATTTGAGAATTAATAATCTTTCCAAAAAGTCGTTCTCTCAACCTATTTTCTATATGGCGACACCTAATTTCATTGGAAGAAGTTCTTTCTGTTTTGGTGTCGCCTTCCTTTACGCCTTTGTAACCATTATCCACGTGTCCATCATGCATAGGGCGATTTTTCCATTTTAATTCAAAATTCAAAATTTGAATTTGGGCGGGATCTTCTAGAAGCCTCGAGAAACGGAGTGACCGTTCTGATTGGAGGGTAAAGTGGTCATTTCAACTTTAGTAACCGCTCGCCTTTTGTATTCATAGGGGTATGCTCGTAATTTCATAGCCTATGAAACGGTTCGCCTTCCTCAGACCTCTATAAATACCCTCACCCCTCCTTCATTTAATACTTTTACTCCTTTTGAGCTTTCTCTCTCTAAAATCCTCTGCCTTCTCTCTAGAATTCCGACCAAACTCCCGTCAACTTTCCGATCGCCTTTCTCATTTTCAAACGCCTTCGCCTTTCCCCCAATTTCCAGATCGCCTTCGCCTTTTTCATCATAGCTCGATGCTTTCCTCATGCCTTAAACGCCCATCACCTCCGCGTCATTCGGTCATATAGAAGAATGGCGTCTGATTCTGACATAGGTAACCATATTTTTCTTCCTTCGCCCTTTGTAGATCTTAAACCTAACCTTCTTACCCCCATCTCTTTCGAACAGTCAATGGCTGAGGCTGGCTTGAGCGACGCTCAAGCCCCCAGGTATCCCATCCCAGATGATGCGGATCCTGAAAACCCTCACCATATTTGTCACCCTAGGGAAGGCGAGGAGATCATTTTCCCTCAACAAATCGCAGCGGGATTAAGATTTCCCTACTGCCCTCCCTTAGTAGAGTTGTGTCGCCATTATGGCATTTCTCCCACCCAAATTTCTCCCACCCAAATTTCTCCCAATGGCCTTCATACCTGGATAGGGTTTAGAGTCCTTTGCTTTCGTCGTGGGTGGGAATATTCCTTAAACGTTTTTCGTAGTTTTTATAGACTAGAAAATAATCGCTTAGGCGTTCGCCTTTTTACAACAAGGGCGACTTCCCCTTTTAAAGATTGGACTTGGGATTTTTCTCGGCCCTTAGTCACGGGTTTCAAATCCTGTAATAGCAATTGGAAGAACGCCTACTTCTTCTTCCAAGGAGGCGTTCCTTGGTGTCTGGTGACGACTAAAGGTGGCAAGGATATTGCTTCAGGCGTCGAGGATTTTTCATCCGCCGAAATGGACGCCTTGACAACCATTTATTTAGATCACAAAGGAGGGCGCGCGCAGATAATCTCCAAAGAGATCTGTGAGTCTGACTTAGAAGATGCTGGCGTCTCCCTTGTAGATCATCACCTTCTGCCTTTATTTCCGGTACATAGCTCTTCTTTCATTCTTTTCTTGCAGATAAGGATTTTGCCTTATTTTCTCATCTTGTAACGCATGTCCAGAAAAAGGCGTCCAAGGGGAAGAAGACCAAAGAGAAGAAAGCCAAAGAACCCAAAGGCGACGCTCCAGAGGCCAGCAGGAAACGCAAAAGCCATCATTCCTCCAACGGCCATAAAAAGGCGAAGCCTATGGAGGACTCCTTGGACCCTCTCAAAGCTCCAGCCGAGCTCTTTAGCGACGACACTAACGATGCCGTCGAGGCTTTTAAAGGTGCGATCCCTAAATCTTACTGGGTTAATAACAGCGTCACTAGTAATAGGAATAATGTTTTATTCACAAAAAAGTGGGGTCCTCCAATCTTAGCCTATGGCAGCATCATGTGGACCTACACCGAATATCATTCGGGCGTCCTTAAGAAGGGAGCATTTGACCCTTCCTTTGATCCGACAGGAGCGACACCTGCTGGGCCTTCAACACAGAAGATGCCAAACCCCACTCGCCATATTCCTTCCTCCTCTCAGGAGGTAATTCTGGTCGACCACTCTCTTGATGACAATGCCTTGCCATCACTTTCTCCTCCTCCAACAGATCGCCAACGCCGTGACGACCCTCTTCAATTCAAGGGGCCCATTTTTGACTAAAGGCGGGAGCTGCTGGACAAGGTCCACTCGCCAAATCCACAAGCGCCATGGGATCCTTGGACCACTCTCAAGGAAACTTCCTTGATGGCGGGTCATTCCACCACTGACCCCAATCTCAGCCTTCACCTTCTGTCAGGCTCTTGCCCCCTGCTGATAGAGGGCCTTTGAACTTGGAGACTGAGGCTATAGAGGGTTTGGTTCTCCATTCCGTCTATTTAATAAAGAGCCAGGTATGCGCCTTTTTACCTTACATTTTTCTTTCATACTTGTATTTTTCTAACTTTCTCTTTTTTGATTACTTAGATCATTCCTGCTGCTCTGAAGATGGGCGCCACCCTCCTGGGCTTAACCGATGAAAGGGAGCGCAATCAATCCATACTTCGCCAAGCTGAGAAGGAGAAGTTTGAGTTGGAGAAGCTGCAGCGACGCCTCGCCATTTCTGAAGCAGCTCAAAAGGAAATGGAGGTTGACCTTGTCAATAAGGAACAACTCGCCACTCAATTGAGGGATGCTCAGAAGAGGGAGAACACCCTGAAGATTTCTCTCACAAAAACTCAGAAGGAGCTGACACTTGTTAAGAAGGATAATGAGGACGCCAAAAGGGAAACTGAGCAAGCTCTTAAAGAGGCGTCTCAGTCAGCTCAAGTGGTGGAACACCTCAAGACTGAACTTCCCAAACGCCTGGAGGAAGCTGTAGAGTCCTTTCGTTCAAGTCCAGACTTCGCCAAGGCTGCTGCTGAGTGGAATCGCACTGGCGTCTTGATCATCTTCAAGAAGGCGGTCAAAGACATTCAAAAGGTGGACCCCAACTTTCATTTGGATAAGTTGGACTTTTTGACTGGGTACCTCGCCATGAAGGCCCAAGAAGAAGCTGAGGCGTTGGCAGAGGATGATGAAGAGTCTGGGGATGACAACACCTCTTATGGTGAATCCACTCCTATAGAGCCGCCTCCTGAATCAGTGCCTGATGAGACAAATTCTGAGGCGCCTGCGACCAACACTTCTCCTAAGCAAACTCCTCCAGCCCTTTCATAATAATTTTTCTTTTTACTTCACTTTTTGTAAAGACTCTTTTGCAACGCCTCGCCGTTGCTATTATGAAGCTTTTTCTTTCCACATGTGATGTGTTTGTTTCTTCATACTTAGCTTTATTTTGCACTTAACTTTATTTTTATCATACTTGTTATTTTTAACAAGTCTTTATCTCATTATCCAAACTTATGCAAACGCCAATAAGTTTTGTTAAGCATCACCAATATGTTCCATCCTAGCCATTGTCTTTGAACATAAGCCATTATCGCCAATATATTCAATCATTATTGATTAAGACGTCACCCTTAAGCTTATAATAAACAATCGCTATTAATTTAATCAATCGCCATTAATTTAATCAATCGATATTAGTTTAAATTTTAAATCATCGCCATTGAATCTAATATGAGTCATCACCATTAGTTCAAATTTAAGTAGTCGCCTATTAATTAAATTTTTAAGCAATTACCATTAATTCAAATTTTAAGCAATCGCCATTTAATCTAAGCAGTCGCCATTAATTCAAACATATTGTATCAATATAACATTTAAACATAAGCTTTCGCCATTACGAATAAAACACTTCGACATTAATAGTACTTCATACAACCTATGCCCTTTATTTTAAGTATAAAAGTTTTTCAAATGCTCGGCATTAAAAGTATTCTTCAACACTTTTCCTTCCAGGTCTTCTAACACATATGCATTTGGATGAGGAATGACAATGACCTTGTAGGGTCCTTCCCATTTGGGTGACAACTTGTTTACTCTATCTTGATGTGAGAATTCATGCCTTCGCCATACCCTCTCCCCCACAAAGAATTGGCGAGATGATACTTTTCTGTTGTAGTATCTCGTCGTAGCTAATCGCATACGCCCCTGGATTTCTTCTGAAGCCCATCGCTTTTCATCAACCATATCCAATTCCAAACGCCTTTGATCCTCATTATTCAGAGTCTCATAATGCCTTACCCTGTGTGATTCGACTACTAATCCAAATGGCGTCTCTCCAGTTGCCTTTTTTGGTATTGATCTCAACGCCCATAAGACATTTTATAATTCTTCTGTCCACTTTCCTCCCAAGGCGTCTAGTCTTTTCTTCAAACCATTCAAGACTGTTTTATTCGCAGCCTCCACCTGTCCATTGGCCTGCGCATGTTTAACTGAAGCATGCCTATGGTCAATTTTCAATTCTTCACAAAACCACTTCAATTCTTTTCCAGCAAATTGCGGACCATTGTCACTGACCAACACATTTGGGATTCCATATCCAGACACAATTCTTGATTTATTAAATTTAATAACTTGAAATTCAGTGAATGATGACAACGCCTTTACTTCAATCCACTTCAAAAAATAATAAATTGCCACTATTATATAGGTGTGTTGCATGGATTTAGGTAACGGTCCCACCAAGTCGACTCCCCACTGTGCAAATGGCCATGCTGCACACACAATAGTAAGGTTTGCTGGTGGACGCACTATCTTCGGGCTATACTTTTGACATGATTCACATTTCATAACCAAAGCAGTCGCCTCTTGATTCATTGTAGGCCAGTAATATCCTTGATTTATAATTTTTCTCACGATTGACCTCACACCTTCATGACAGGCTGCATATCCTTCATGTACTTCCCTTAAAATGGTAACGGTTTCTGGATGAGCGACGCATCTGAGATATGGCGTGGAGAAACCTTTTTTATACAGTAAACCATCAATTATTCGAAAGCTGGGTGCCAATCGAATAATCTTTTTAGAATGTGCTTCATCTGTAGGGAGTACTCCTGATTCTAAATAAGCTCGGATAGGCGTCGCCCAATCAACAGTAACATTTATGTTTGCACAATAAATGCTAACACATCCTCCATGGTTGGTTTCTATAAAATGCACCTGTTTGGGCGTCGCCTGCTACGCGTATTTGCTTAAAGCATCTGCTTCCTGATTTGCTTCTCGGGGAATAGCTTCGATTTGAAATTGTTTGAATCCTGCTACCAACGCCATAACTTCCTTCCAATATAACTTCATTTTCTCACCCTTAGCTGTATACTCCCCCTTGATTTGATTCCCCACCAATTGCGAATCACAGTATACATGTAAAAAGGCGACGCCTAATACTTTAGCCAATCGTAATCCCGTAACCAACGCCTCATATTCAACCTCATTATTCGTAGCTTTAAAAGTGAGAACTAGGGCGTATCTTAATGGTGTTCCTCCATCTGGTGGTGTCAACACTAATCCTGCCCCCGAGCCTTCGACTGATGAGGATCCGTCAGTATGAAGTATCCAAGGATTTTCTTATTTATCTTTTTCTTTAGGCGTCGCCAGTTGAGGATATGTGGATTCCACAATGAAATCCGCCAATGCCTGACCTTTAATGGCGTTTCTAGGAGCAAACTTAATTCTAAATTCGCTTAATTCGATAGCCCATTTGACCATTCTTCCTGAAGCATCTGGTTTTTGCAGAAAATGTTTTAACGGTTGATTTGTTAAAACTGTAATTTCATGTTCATGGAAATAAGGGCGTAGCTTCCTTGCTGATACTACCAACGCATAAAGGTACTTCTCAACCTCCAAGTAGTTTATTTCAGATTTGGCAAGTACTTTTGATACATAATACACTGGCACCTGACCTTTTCCTACTTCTTTGACCATCACCGAACTTACAGCAACCGGTGTGATACTTAAATATAAGTAAAGAGCGTCGCCTTTGGAAGGCTTCGCCAAAGGTGGAAGTGTCTTGAGGTGCTTCTTTAGATCCTGAAAAGCCTGCTCACACTCTAGAGTCCATTCGAACTTCTTGTTAGCCCTCAACACCTGGAAGAAGGGGAGTGACTTGTCGCCTGCTTTTGCTAGAAAACGACTGGCGCTGCTAGCCTTCCATTTAAGCTCTGTACCTCCTTGTGGCAAGTCGTACTTCTCATAGCCTCAATGGCTTCCAGCTTCTCAGGATTTACTTCTATCCCTATGTGGCTCACCATGTACCCCAGAAACTTCCCTGAATGAACGCCAAAGGCGCATTTTGCTGGGTTTAGGCGAACTTGGTGAAGGCGCATCCTTTCAAATGTTTTCCTCAAGTCTTCAACATGATCAGCACTCTTTATGGATTTTACCAGCATATCATCGACATAGGCTTCCATGGTGATGCCTATCATGCCATCAAAAAGCTTGTTGATCATTCTTTGATAAGTGGCTCCTGCATTCAGCAAACCAAAAGGCATCACCGTGTAATGATATATGTCACTATCCGCATAAAAAGCCGTGTGCTGTGCGTCACCATCCGCCATTTGTATCTGGTTATAACCAGAGTACGCATCCATAAAGCTGAGCAGTTCATGACCTGAAGTGGCGTCGACCAATTGGTCTATCATGGGCAAAGGATAAGAATCTTTTGGACACGCCTTATTCAAATCGCGATAGTCAATACACATCCTCCATTTTCCATTGCTCTTCTTGACAACCACAGGGTTGGCCACCCAGGTTTGAAACCTGGTCTCCTTCACAAATTTTGCCTCTATCAGCTTTCCGACTTCTTGCTTGATAGCAATCGCCTTTTCTTCACCAACAGGGCGTCGCTTCTGGGCAATAGGCCTGACCTTCAAATCCAAATTGAGCTCATGGGCAATTATATCCTTGATGATGCCTGGCATGTCACTAGGCTTCCAGGCGAATAATTCCTTGAACTCAATTAGAAGCATCGAAAGAGCGGCCGCCTCCTTTTCTCCAAGCGTCGCTCCAATTTGTACTTCTTTGCCTACGCCATCAATCTCCACTTTCTTCAACCCCTCAACGGGCTGAGGACGACTTCTTTCTTCCATGGGATCCTCTTCTGTCTGAATCACCAAGGATTCTTTTTTCTTGATATGGCGACGCGTGGCCTGGACGTAACAGCTACCCGCCGCATGTTGATCTCCCTTAACAATCCCTACACCATGAGGTGTAGGAAATTTCAGCAACTGATGATACGTGGAGTGTGCCATTTTGTTTGGGTTCAACGTCGAACGCCCCAAAATGGCATTGTAAGACGCAGGCGCGTCCACCACAATGAAAGTGATGTCGAAGCTTAATGCCTTCCAACCTTCGCCTAAGTTGACTGGCAAAGTTACTGCTCCTACTGGATAGGTACTATGTGAGGCGAAGCCCATCAGAGGGAAATTGACCTTTTTCAGATCCTTTTCCTTTCTTCCCATTCGCTTGTATGCATCCAGGAATAGGATATCGGCTGAAGTTCCCGAGTCCACCAATATCCTCTTCATGTTGAACCTGTCGACGCTCATTGTGATCACCAAGGTGTCATCATGCGGGGAAGTGACATGTCCCATTTCTTTTTCTGAAAAGGAAATGATCACTTCCTCTTCTTCCCTAGGGCGTTTCCCTAGCCTGTCGGTTCCTGACATTTGAGAGGCGTATCCCTCCCTTGCTGAACATGTCTCTCCTCCTGAGGTGAAACCTCCACTGATCATGTTCAAATCCTCCATCCTGTTGCTAGGTCCCGCTGCATTTTGTACGTTTTTTGGCGACGCCTTCCTCGGACTCCTACTCCTTTGGCGTCGGGCCAAGAAGTTTTTTAAGTGTCCCTGCTGGATCAACCTTTCAATATCTTTTTTCAAGATATAACAGTTATTCGTGTGGTGGCCCTTACATCGGTGGTATCTGCAATACTGGTTAGGATTATTTCCCATAACCGTATCCGGCTTTCGTGGTGGTGGAGGTGTCGCCTAATTCTTCTTCTCCATCTCTGTCAAGACAATGGGGATTTCCCTATTTAAGGGAGTGTAACTCTGAAAAGTTTCTCTAGGAGGTCTTGGTCCAAACGAGCGACGCCTATCCTCATGCCTTCGGTCATCTTGTGCTGGGTTCGAGGGGCGTTGCTCTGGCCTTTTTCCTTCCGCATGCTCCTTTTTGAATGCCTCCTTGCTGACCTTCCTTCCTTCTCGTACAATTTCCAAGTCTATGTAAGACTTGACCCTATCCGCCATTTCTTCAACAGTATTGACTGGTATGACGCTCAAACTGTTGTACAGAGTCGAACCCTTGGGGCCCAATCCTCTTATGAAGGCGCGAATGGTCTCCCCTTGTGTGATGCTTTGGTCAATTCCAGCTAATTCCCTATTGAATCGAGAAAAAAAGTCGCTCAGACTTTCCTCCCCCTTTAGCTTGATATGATCGAGCGTTCCCACACTTTTTAGTAGGCGACGCCCTCCCATGTATTGTACGATGAACTTGTCCTTAAATTCTCTCCATGACTTTATTGATGCCTTGGGGAGATTAAAAAACCAATGTGCAGGAACGTCACCCAAGGTAGCTGGAAAAAGCAATGATAAATGCTTCTCCTCGCTTGTTCTTCCCAACAAAGAATTTTCATGCCTTTGTATGTGGAAGACGGGGTCAGTATCTCCATTATATGTATCTATTCGAAAAGTCGGCTGCACATGGGCTGGTAGTGCAACTGACAATATCTCTGGAGTGAATGGATGCGTCGACCTATCTCGAAGGTGAGGCATGGTTCGATTCTTTTGCTCCTTTAGCGTTTCAGTGATGAGTTCTTTAACCCTCTCTTCACTCAACGTCCCCGGAGCAGGAGTTGTTGTTACAATAGCGCCCGCCGCGACCATACTTGTAGGAGGAAATACCTCTGGTGGATTTCCCAGTGCGTCTCTTGGTCTTGATGTAGCCTCATGTGCTGCTTGAGCGCTCGCTCTTTGAGCTGCCCGAGTAGCTGTTCTTTGATCCTTTCTGTCCAAGAGCTCATCGAGAGCCATCATGAACGCTGGTGTCAGAATGAACTCTGTAGCTACCTCCACACGTCGAGGCGGCGCCCTTACAACCGACGAGTCTATACGAGACTGCGCAGGTCTTGGTATATCATTGTCGTATCTTTGCTCCTGAGGAACTGGCTGTTCCTCAGGAACACCTTCTTGTTGAGCAGATCGAGGCAGCACCACTTGTACTAGTATGTACGATGTCTGTCCCAAATGCTGCAGCAGGTTTTGGAGCGAATCCTCATCTGTCTGTCTCCATTTGAAGGCTTGAACCTTTCTAAGAAGCTATTGTTGGAGGAGGGATACAACAAACAGTTGTACACAGATTGCTGTATACTGTTTTGTGGATATATGATGAGTGTTCTGTGTGTTTTTTTTTTGTATGATCTTGTCGGTTTTCTGTTCTATCGGAAGCTGGAATTTGAAGTAGTGTACCTGATGAAGTTGATTGAGATCATCAAGATGAGTTGTATAGTGGAGGATCAATGTGAATTGGGTAGGAAGTAGTAGCTGAGTGGGCTGTTTGGATGATTGGAGGAGACTGCAAGGTATGGTATTTAGCTTTTCGATGATTGTTAGTTTTTGTTTTTTTGATTGCTATTTAAGATTACAAGGGATGTTGGTTAAGGTTGAACATCTAAAAAGAGTTCAATAACATTTTGTTAACTAGACTTTTGGTATATGTACGGTTTGCTAATTGTTTATTTTTTTTTTCGGAATAATTTGTTAGCTCTCATATCTATTTCTAAATGGAATTGTACGTGCATTGCATATCTAGGTATACCCAGACAATGTATATGTTATTCTCATTAAGCATATCTAGGTATACCCAGACAATTTTGCGGATATTACACCGGATGCTTTATGATTTGATCAGACAATTTGTTTTTTTTTGGTATGAACAGGTTCGGCCGAACCGGTTCAGAACAGGTACGGTAAATCAGCCAAAATCTGGAGCGGCCAAAAACTGGAGCGGTAAACCGTACCGGTTTTAAAATGTGGTAAAGGTTCGGTTCTGAATCGGTTCGGGGTCGAACTGGTTCATGCCCAGCCCTAACTTATAATATATATTTTTTTATTTTTTTTGGAGAAGGTTGAAAAATAATTCTATATGAGCATTTTAGTAGCCTATTAACTCAAACTTTAGAAATGCATTTATTTTTCACACATCTCCAAAACTAAATATAATTATAGTAGGCATAAATATTAAATTGCAACTCTATCCAAATAAATAACGTTGAGTTTCGATTTTTCATTTACCGCAAAATTCAGACAAAGTTAGTTAAAATTGTAGCTAAGATTTTGAACTTAAATTTGACCATTTTTTGGGGTCAAAAAGTGTTGAAACTTAACAAAGAGATGGGTACACCCACAAACGCACTCGTTGATACAGATGCAACAAACATCTTCACTAAGGAGACCGAAAAAAGGTGAGACTGAAATTGGAGAAGTTGGTTAAGATGGTGAACTCCCTACAAGTTCCAACAAGCAGTGTAGCGAGAGAGGTGAAAATGCAAGTTGCTGCATAGTCCAGAAAGAAGGATATCAAGTGAATTCCATAAGATGACTATGACTTTGTTGTTAGGTTGGAATTCCTCAATCATATCAATGCTTTGTTAGTTCATTTCACAAATGTTATCTGTGTTGGATCCATAAAATAAATGTGTGGTGTCGGCAAAACACATAAAATATCGTGGGTCGAAGATGCTTTCATTCATGCAGCTAAATAAGGGAGTGCATAAAAGGGATACAACGTTCCTTGCCAGATAGAAGAAAGATTAGAGATTGAGTAGAGAGGAAATTTGTCGAACGAAGTGTTGGAGGTCTTTGACACATTTGTCAATACTACACCCAATCGACTTCCCCAAAAGTTGTTGCCTAAGAGGTAGGTGGACCATGAAATAGAGCTAGTGGTAGAAGCTCATTCCCTTCAATGACTCCATACTGCATGGCACCTCTGAGTTGATGGAATTGAGAAAGCAACTGAAAATTTTGTTTAAAGTGGGGTGATTCAACATAGAAGTCCCGATATAGTGCATCAATATTATTCTAGAAGAAGAACAATGATTCACTCCATATGTGCATCGACGATCGGGTCTTTAACAATTTGACGGTGAAGAATAAGTATCCCATTTAACTCATTGCGGACTTGTTCGATTAGTTAAGTGGGGCACGATAGTTCACGAAATTGGATTTGCGTTTGAGCTATTATCATGCTTGGATTGCCCAAGGAGGATGTACCAAACATGACTTGTGTGACACGTCATGCGAATTATGAGCTCTTAATGAGGCTTTTCAATTTAACAGTTGCGCCTATGACGCTTTATATTTTTATGTATAAGCTATAATAATAATTTTTTAACTGATTTAAATTTGTATACCTTAATTGTATTGTTATACATAGTCGGTCGATGGTCGAGCACATCAATCACTTGTGGCAATTTTTCGGTGTCCTTCGGGATAACAAACCTTGTCCACATTATTGGAAGATGGTTATGGATGGATCTGGGGTAGGTGTGATGCATTATCGAGTAGCGACAGGGTTGAGGTTATTCCTGGGCCTTGTGAATTACAATAGAAGGTTCCTAAGGAATTATTCGAAGTCACAGTGCCATTCACGATGATGCTTAAAAAGAAAACAAGTTGAGAGTGTCTATGGAGTGCCAAATGGTGTTCGAGCGAATTAAGCGAGCTATGATAGAATAGCATGTACATGCATTGCATGATCATAGAAATAAATTTGAGGTACAAAATGATGTTTCAAATTAATCCATTGAAGGGTACTTATGTAGGTGAGCACCAAATGGTGTTTGAATTCGCAAGCTCTGTAAGGCCGTGTAGAGGTACACAAACCTAGAGAACGAGATGACAATAGTGGTACACTACCTTTGCATATGGATCCATTACCTATTCTTTTCGCAGTTCGTTGTAAATAAGAATATGTTCTTACAAGCTACTTCCAAACGCAAAAAAGTTTTCCCTTGATTAAGCCATGATTTCCTACCAAAGTTCAACTACGCGTTGGAGTACAAGCCCAACAAAGCCATTCTTGTGGCGGACACGTTAAGGTGAAAGGATTAAGTTAACGACTATTACATGATTATAGAATTTGTTAGTAGAGCTGATAAATGAAGAACTTAATCACGATTCCCACACTCATGTACTAATGCAATTTGCGAGATGGCAAGCCCCGATAATTCTTGTGTAAGGATGAGGTTCTTTACACTAGGGCTCAACACTTGTATCTGTTTCATAATGGGAATTTGCACAAGAAGATGTTTTAAGATTTTCATGATACAATGATTTTCTTGGAGACTATTGGCCAAACATTCATGGTAATATTGATGTGTATGTACGTACTTATCTTATATGCCAACATGACAAGATTGAGCAGAGGTGATCGAGATGATCTTTGGAGTTGTTACCAATTCCAGTTCTTTCGTGGAAAAATGTTTCCATGGACTTCATCATATACTTTCCAAAAGTCCAAAGGAAGCTAAACTTATTGTGGTGGTGGTGGACAAGTTATATTAGTATGCAACCTTCATTTCGACTAGGGGTGGTAATTTCTGACACGATACGATCTGATTTAAAGCGTATATAAGTTTGACCTTAACGGATCTCATGTCTAACCACCTCTTATATGTTTAGACATAGTTAATAATCATGTCTAAACACCTCATATGTGTGGGTGTCTGTATAAACAAGATAAAACACGATTAACTAATTGTGTATAATCGTGTCGTGTATACTGTGACACAAATACAGACACGATTAACTAATTGTGTCTAATCGTGTCATGTCTAATCGTATCACATTTATACATATATAAATTCTTACATTTATTCAGCGTTGGATTGTTTCAATCCAACAGTTAGAAATGAGCATGTTGTCTAATCTTCTCTGCCGTTGCAGACTGCAATTCTTCATTCACAAGCAATCAGAGTTTTTAAACGATTTCATACTTTCTCCTTCTTCAGACACAGACTACATCCTTCAAAAAATTTCTAGACGCAGACTACATCCAGAGTTCAGACTACACTACAGAACGGTTCTTTTCAAACCTCTTCACTCTCCCACAGCCACCGCAGCCACACCGAGCAACTCCCATCCCGAGCATATCCCTTCCCCTACGAGCTTCGAGTGCGCTGGATCACATTCCCTTCGCAACCACATTGACCGGCTGTTGCTCGGCCTCTTGGAGAAACTGCACAACGACAATGAAAGTGAAGAAGTTGAGACGGAGGAGGAGATGGTTCAGAAGTCGTGTACCCTGATGAGATGGTTCAGAAGAAGAGTCAATCCCACATCAAAGAGTGGATGTTCTGGTTCAACCGAGAGAGAATCAGCAGCCAAAGTCAATGCTATTGAGATGTGGTGCAGAGACATCGACGACAACTGGTGGGTACTGAGGAAGGAGAATATGAGATTTTGGAATTGGGACTGGGACTGGGCGACTAGGGGACTAGGGGACCAGTGAAGAGTACACATACTCTTCAATCTCGATTGGGGACCAGGGTAAAGATCATCTCGACGACCCAAGAAATGACCCAAAAATGTGCAAAAACAGCTAAATGTAAACCATTGTTATTCGATGGAGCTTGATTATGTTCAACATAGCTGAAACTGATTTTGATTGTACTACTTGTTTGATTAATTATGAGTATGATTTTATTGAGGATAGGAAATTTTCTCTGGTAGTTCTCTCTCAATGGATAAACCAAGGTAAAATTACTTAATTTCGTGTTTAATCGTGTCGCGTTTAAACTTGTTGTGTCGTGTTTAATCGTGTCGTTACTATAAGTTGTGGTTCGTGTTTAATTGTGTTGTGTATACGTGTTGTTTCGTATCATGTTTATAAGTTCGTCTCGTGTCTAATCGTGTCGTATAACCCGACATGTTTTACATTTTGTTTTTGTTCAAAAAAGTTAATTGTGTCCCGTGTCGTGTCATGTGTGATCTGCTAGTTAATCGTGGCGTGTTCGTGTATGAAGTTTTGAGATACGTTTAAGACTTATCAGTTTAGACACTATACATGTTTAGACACAACACGATTAATAACACGATACGATTAGACACGACACAACATGATTGCCACCCCTAATTCTGACGACGAAGGATTGCTTAACTAAGGAAGCCGCAAAGTGTTCATGTGAAACGTGGTTAAGTATTGAGGTCTTTCATATGTGATCGTGGCCGATAGTGACACATGTTTTACGGGCTGATTCTAGACATAGTTATTCAAATTCTTTGGGATGGACTTGAACTTTTATACCAGATTGTATCCCCAACCTGATGGTCAGACGAAAAAGGTCAATGATTTACTAGAGTTATGCATGCGACAATACATCAACACCATGCATACAAACTGGGTGAAGTTGTTTGATCTATCTTGTGATACATCAGAGCGAGTCCACAAACCAAAATTCATTCAAGATCATGACAGGATAACAACCATTGATGCCAAATGCAGTTGTGACAGCGTATGCAGGATATGGTCCAATGACGTAAAAGTTCGCAAAAGGGTGGCACGAGAAGGCAAATTTGGCATGGTCATGTTTTCATAAGGCCTTCAAGCGCGCCAAGCGAATGCATAAGTAGTTTGCCACCAAGAGGCAGAATCCGCTTGAACTGACTTTTCTAGATTGAAGAGTGTTTTGTGTACCTATGAATCTAGAATAACATTTTAAACACACATGATTTTATCCATCAAATAATTCAACATTTTTTTCAGCACAAATCATCGATGAAGTAAAACATACCAAGTTATGATGCAGACTTAACGATGGAAACTTTAAGGGTAAGAGAGGCTTCAGAAGATCTACTGATATCAAGTCAGATAGATCCCTCTTTCAGGTTTTCTAAATTTTAGTTTTGGAAATATATTTGTACTCTTAGAAATGAAAACTTCGCATGTATTGAATTAGAAATTATGATGAAAGAAAAGAGTTTGGAAACAGATAACGAGTCGTATATATTGAATTCGATTCTACATGAGATTTGTATTGCGTCAGCTATATCGATTCATTGAATTCGCATCTTGTGATATGAAAGCTTCATCGTCGATTCCAAGAATTAATGTAGGCACAACATAAACACATGACAGAAGCAATAGCCGCCTCATTCCTTTTGCCATTAGTATGTGGTTTTGCGATGAATTTCTTATCAATTGGTGGATATTGTTCTCTCTTTATTTTTTTGTCTATTCGTATCGACTCAATTATAGAGTTTGAAATTATTGCTTTTTCTTCATTGATTTTTGGCTTAGTTGAAGATACTTTTATTTTATAATGATTGAGCCTTTTGTTTTGGTAATGAGGTCCCTTCTCTTCGCTAAATAAATATAATTTATATCAAAATGTGACTAAAAAATGGGGTTGTTTGCATTAAGATTAAGTTTGAGTGTTAAAAATACTAAGAGAGGATACAATTGCATATTCAAAGTTTTTAAAAAAAAAATATTTACATTAATTAGAATGTTTGAATACCCCAATTTTGTTATTTAGATCCAAGAAATGATGAATTTATAACATGACAAATTATAAATAAATTCTTTTGTAATAAATTTTGAAATTAAACATTGAGATTATGATAGAATTTGTTTATGCAGCATTACCCATGGATATATAATGGATATTTGGAGTAGAAGGCAAATTCGTCATTCTTACTTTATTATTGAAAATAATACGAAGATAACATAACACGGTTAATTACCAAAGTGGTTAATTAATTAAATTTTAAATGTAATTAATTATTTAATAATGTAGTTTTTTTTTTGGTAATTATGGACTAAAACCACTATAGGTGACAAAACTTTGCACACAAGTTCAAAACACACAAAACAAAACAAAACTAGCTAGCTTTAACAATTCTCGAAAAAGAAAAACCGACAGCGTCTTTACGGAGCGCGTTAGTAGTTTCCTTCGAAGGTAAGGTATGAATTTCGAACACTTGGCGCTCGTTAATCGCCATGCCTGCCATGATATCTGCTACCACATTTGTTTCTCGAAATATTTGTCTGGACTGCATTCTTTCGAACTGCATCAAGAGCTTCCTGCAATCCGCAATAATGGGCATTAGTTTTAGATTTGACATATTTTCATCAGAGATTACCTTATGAACTGAGAGGGTATTCGTTTCAAGGTGAATGGATTTTAATCCAAGTGACTTTGCTAGTAAGAGCCCATCTCGGATGACCCAGCATTCTACAACAAGACAGTTTGAACAACCCAAGTTCCATGAGAATCCTGCAATCCATTGACCCTTGTAGTCTCGGATGACCCCACCTGCTCCTGCAAATCCTTGATTTCCCTTAGCTGCTCCATCTGTATTATTTTTAAACCAATCATTTTTGGGGGGATTCCAACTAATATCAATGGATATAAACTCATTAGTGGTATCAGCCTCAAGATAAACATTTTGGTGAAATTTTGCCTGAGATAA
Source organism: Chamaenerion angustifolium (assembly GCA_946814005.1). Lineage (NCBI taxonomy): Eukaryota > Viridiplantae > Streptophyta > Magnoliopsida > Myrtales > Onagraceae > Chamaenerion > Chamaenerion angustifolium. The sequence continues at coordinate 24,901,248 of OX328272.1, forward strand.
AGATAGATTATAAACAGAAGGAAAAACAGGTTTATTATTAAATATAATTGAATTCCTATTTTTCCAAATGTTCCATAGAGCATAAGGAAAAAAAAATTCCACTGAACTTCTTGAACCGTGACTCCTGATGCCTGACATCCAAACACAATCCATTCATTCATAGTATAATGGAACGATTGCCCCAGACTTGGCGACCAGATGGCTGAATTCCACATCTTTTTTGTATGCTCACACCCACGTAATGTGTGATCTACATCCTCCACCTCAAAGTTACAAATTTGGCAGATAGGGCTCAAATTACATCATCTACGATTCAATAATTTTCAAGTAGCTAGTCTGTTTTAAGGCAGAACCATATAAAATACTGAATTTTTGGGATAGAATGAATTTTCCAAACCCAATCCCATTGTTCAAGTACCTGACTATTTGAGTCATGCCCTGCTAAAAGAGAGTAAGCAGATGTGTAAGTCCCCGAGTTGGTGGCATTCCATATTTGAGTGTCCAAGGAGACATTTGTCTTATCCCCTGGAGTACTTCTAAACATGTCCACAAATGTTTTCGGAAAATCAAACAAAATTCTATCTAGGTTCTGTTGGGTATCGATAGTGACGGCCCAGTAAGAAAAGGCCTCGAAGGCCCAATAACTATAGAGGGGGTAAACCCATGACATCCGAACCGGATCGGCCTAAGTACAAGCCAAACTTGGCCCACCATCGAGTAATCCAGAATCGAGCCCAAAGTCTATAGAGACGCCAAAGGCTCTCAGACTGCTCGCCATTCTCTACCAAGTCGCGACCTTCCACTGCTCGACATGGGAGTGCTCGCCCCGAAGAGAGCCTTGCCTCTCTCCTCTGGTCCCACTAAACCGTTAATAACAGAGTGGCCAAGATATCCCGCATATCCCGGTCACATATTCACTAAAGATTAGATTTGGTAACTGCAATATCTCGCAGTAACTGCCATATCCCACGATCCGAATCTTCAGCAACTCAATATACATTAAGATATTCAGTTGCCTTTATACGGTTCTATCTCTCTTACCCTATAAATATCCTTGCTTTACATACGTACTTTACGTTTTGAGTTTTATACACACATATACTCATTTAAGCATCGGAGAGGGACCCAGAGGCACCCCCTCTGTTGCGCTCCCCTACTTGCAGGTTCACCGGAGTTGGAGCTGAAGCGTCATCCCAACCTTGTCTGGCATTCAATTCACTGCCAGATCAGCATTCAGGATTTCACGATCCAACATTTGGCGCCGTCTGTGGGAAACGAGCAATTAAGCCATGAGAACTCGATCCCAAAGCAACCGTCGGAATCAGACTAGGGAGCGATCCTCAGATAGCTCTGATTCCGCCGCCGCTTCACCGCTTCAACAGGAACCTGCCAGCCGAGCAGGAGTTAATGCTGTTCCTCTGCGGACAGCCCGAGAACATGTCGGTGATTCAAGACCAACCCCAGCTGCTGATCAAAACGGAGCCCCTGCGCCGCAGACAGTCCACATTGCGGGGCAGAATATTAATTTAACCCCCGAGATGGTCTCCTTGCTGGAAGCCATCCTAGGACAGGCGCGCCGCCAGGCCCCTGCTCCTCAGGAAAACAATCCCTCTGCTCCTAAGGAAAATCACCGCCCTGCTGCCACAGGGCCTTCACCTTCAGAAGCGGCCAATCCTAGTCCTGCTGCGCATCAGGAGGATCAGGAGATGACGTCAGGTCAGCAGTCCCTACCTCCAGCGCACACCAAGGAGCCAGCAGCCGCATATACTGCCAATCCTTCCGGTCCGCCTCCACCCGGAGCCTCTCCCATGTACTGCACTGTGGAGCAGATGGATGACCTCCTCAACAAAAGGCTCCAGGAAAGACAGTTGACAGTCATAGCTCCCTTCAAGGAGCAGTCCTCTCATCCATTCACCGACGCGCTCGTCGCTATCAAAATCCCGAAGGATGTGGTTGCTCGGGCCATACCTGAGTATAGCGGTGGAGGAGATCCCACCGTACATGTCAACAAGCATGAGGCCTCCCTTCTGGGTAAGTCAAACGATCCCAATCATTTGGCTTTGCTATTTCCATCTACTCTTTCGGGTTCGGCTTCGTCCTGGTTCTTCGGCCTCCCTGCAGGATCAATCGGAACTTGGACAGAGTTAAGAAGCAAGTTCCTGGAGAGATACATGGGCGAGCGCCAGTTGCTGAAGAGCGTGGTCGCCCTTGACTCGGTCAAACAGCAGCCTGGAGAGTCGCTGTCCAACTTCTACGGGCGTTTTCATCAAAACGTCACAGAATTAGATCGCCGAATCTCGGATGGGGAGATCATTCGAGCATTCTACAGAGGTCTGGATGTGGCCAACAAGGCCTCGAGAAAGCTGCGAAACAGCTATCACGTAAAGGAGATAGAGACATTGGAGGAGTTGGCATCCAGAGCGAAAGGTTTCATAGACCTTGAGCGCGCAAACATCGAGGCTAACCTCCTGACGACCTCGCTAAGGGTAACCCCTGAACCCCGACGCGATGGTAAGAAGGAGGTCAAGAAGGAGAAAAAGGGAAAAGAAAGTAAGCCGCGAGTCGAGTCTCTTCCAGCGCCTCGCCATCCAGAGGTCCCTGAGTACTTCACGCCTTTAAATAGGCAGATCTCAGCGGTACTAGTCGAGATGGAGAGGAGATCCTTGGCGAGGCCACCGATGCCTCGCCGAGGTGGGTTACCCATGGGCAAGGATGTCGAGAGCTATTGCAGATACCACAAGTGCAAGGGCCATAAGACAGACGATTGCAAGATTCTGAAACGAGATATAGAGAGGCTGATTCAGGGGGGAATGTTGAAGGAATTTGTGGCAGGGCGAGACCGAAGTCGAACGCCCCCCAGGAGACATCGTTCACCAGCCCCTGCAGATCAAGCTGAGCCTTCTGGAAGCAAGAGGAGAGTGAATCTGATTGCAGGAGGATTCGGCGCAGGCGGCGAGAGGTCAAACTCCAGAGAGGTCTACGCCACTCAGATCTCTACGGCAGTTCAGTTGGGGAAGCGACCCCGACCTGAAGAAAACATTGTCATCTCATTCTCTGAAGATGATTTGGCACATGTCACTACGCCCCACAACGATGCTCTGGTCATTACGGCAGATATAGACGGCTGTGATGTTGCAAGGATTCTGGTCGACGGAGGCAGCTCGACAGACATCCTGTTTCTGGACGCCTTCGAAAAGATGGGCAAATCAAAACGCGACCTGAAGAGGGTCGACTTTCCGCTGATCGGATTTGCGGGAAGGACAACTTATCCACTGGGGGCTATAACCATGCCAGTGATTTTTGGCGAGGGGTGGAAAAGCATCAAGGTGTCGGTCACTTTCCTGGTGGTCGATTCACCTACATCCTACAACGCCATTATAGGGAGAACCACGATCAACCCAAATAAGATTGTGGCCTCCACTGTCCACCAGAAGATGAAGTTCCCTACTCCGAACGGGATTGGAGAAGTGCTCGGAGATCAGCCTTCCTCGCGGCAATGTTATGTGAACTGTTTACGCAGGAAGAACCAAAGGGAGGCGCTCGCCATCGAGACAGAGGCCGATCCCCGCGAGGACTTGGCTCGACCAGCACCCATGGAGGAATTGGAGGAGGTCGAGATCGATGGTCCGGACAAAAAGGTGCGCATTGGGACCACCTTGAAAGAGGATCAGAAGGAGGCCATGACCGCTCTCCTCAAGGAATTCAAAGAGCTCTTTGCCTGGCAGCCGAGCGACATGCCAGGAATCAGCACAGATATTATCTCGCATGAGCTCAGGATAGACCCCTCCATCAAGCCGATCGCCCAAAAGAGAAGATCGTTCGGGACTGATAAACGTTTGGCGATCAGGCAGGAAGTCGGCAGGTTGATTGAAGCTGACTTCGTCAGAGAGGTAAGATTCCAGAGCTGGGTAGCCAACCCAGTTTTGGTCAGGAAATCTAATGGCAAGTGGAGGATGTGCGTCGACTTCCGCGACTTAAACAAGGCTTGCCCCAAAGATTCATATCCCCTTCCAAGAATTGATCAGCTAGTCGATGCTACCTCGGGTCATGAGATGCTGAGCTTCATGGACGCCTATTCAGGCTACAACCAGATCAGAATGCATCCAGACGACGAGGCCCACACTGCTTTCTATGCTGACGGGGACATTCTATGCTACAAGGTGATGCCCTTTGGTCTCATCAATGCCGGGGCAACTTATCAGCGGATGGTGAACCGACTGTTCCAGGACATGCTGGGAAGGAACATGGAGGCCTACGTGGATGATATGCTCGTTAAATCCATCAAAGGCAATCCTCATACCACCGACCTCCGTGAAGCTTTTGAATGCATGAGGAGACACAGCGTTCGCCTGAACCCAGCAAAGTGCGCCTTTGGAGTCAAGTCCGGGAAGTTCCTGGGTTTTATGGTCAGCGAAAGGGGCATTGAAGCAAACCCGGAAAAGCTAAAGGCCATAGAAGAAATGAAGTCACCAACCTGCCATAAGGAAGTCCAATGCCTGAACGGCCGACTAGCTGCTCTTAACCGCTTCCTCTCCAAAGCAAGCGACAAGTCCCTCCCGTTCTTCAAAACCTTGAGGGCCAACCGTAAGTTCGAATGGACGCCAGACTGCGAGGAAGCATTCCAGTCCTTGAAAAGGCATATTCAAACACTCCCAGCTCTGGCAAAACCCGTTCCAGGCGAGCAGCTTTTCCTCTATTTAGGCATTAGCGATGTGGCAGCCAGTGCTGTTTTAATAAGGGAGGAGAATAATGTTCAGAGTCCAGTGTATTTCATTAGCAAAATGTTCAACTCAGCAGAAATAAAATATGTCCAGATTGAGAAGTATCTCTATGCCTTAGTTATTGCTGCTCGGAAGCTGAGACCATACTTTCATGCGCACGACATCACGGTCCTCACCAATCAACCTCTCAAAAACTTCCTGATGAAGCCAGATTCTTCAGGAAGAATGGTCAAGTGGGCGATCGAGCTCAGCGAGTTCAGGATCAAATTTGCGCCAAAAACGGCCATCAAAGGTCAAGCACTAGCTGATTTCATAGTGGAAAGCACGAGTAACGGTCAAGCGGAGGCAGAAAACAGGCCAAGTCAGTCAGCAAACGACAATCAAATCTGGGAACTCTATACGGATGGGTCTTCATCAAAAGAAGGCTCGGGGGCAGGTTTAATTCTTATTCCTCCTGAGGGCGAGCCTCTGAAATACGCGATCGCCTTGACATTCCCGGCGACCAATAACGAAGCAGAATATGAGGCTCTTATCACTGGACTCAGACTGGCAAAAGGAATGGGTATAACAGCGCTTAAAGTAAAAAGTGATTCAGAACTTATTGTCAATCAGGTTAATGGCGCCTACGAGGCAAAGGGAGAAAAGATGAAGAAATATCTCGGCATCGCCAAAAAACTAGTTGTGGAAATCCCAAATTTCGCGATTGAGTTTATTCCTCGCCAAGAAAACCAGATGGCAGATTCTTTGAGTAAGCTAGCCTTCGGAGGGGCGACAATCCAGGATGTGCAATTTCTGGAAAAGGCCCTATGTTCAGTCCTTGAAAACAGAGCGGAGGTCTTCAACATTCAAGAACAGGTCACCTGGATGACCCCGTTCCAGAATTATTTGAAAGAAGGCATCCTCCCAGAGGACGAAGGCGAATCCACTAGGATTAGAAGACTCGCAGCCAGTTATCTAATCATCGATGGAGAACTCTATAGAAGAGGTTATTCGACGCCTTACTTGAGATGTGTTGCTCTACCCGAAACAGAAAAAGTTCTTCGAGAAGCTCATGAAGGGGCAGCGGCATGTCATGAAGGTGCTCGTTCACTAAGCAGGAAAATATTCAGACTGGGATATTACTGGCCGACCTTGGGAAAAGACGCAGCCGAATTAACACAGAAGTGTGAAATTTGCCAGCAGTTTGCACCACGATCGGGTCGACCATCGACATTATTATCCCCAATGGCGGGTGCCTGGCCCTTCGCTCAATGGGGAATCGATATATTGGGTCCTTTTCCCATTAGCACTGGTCAGCGTACTCACATTATAGTGGCGATCGACTACTTCACTAAGTGGGTAGAGGCGAAAGCTCTAGCTTCGACAACGGAATTCCAAGTTATCAAGTTCATGCAGGTCAACATATTCTCCAGGTTTGGTATTCCCAAAATACTCATCAGCGATAATGGTCCGCAATTCGTTGGAAAGGAATTGAAATGGCTCTGTGAAGAGTATCACATCGACCATCGCTTCAGTTCAGTACATCACCCTCAAACGAATGGGCAAGCTGAAGCAGCCAACAAGGTTGTCTTAGCAGGACTCAAGAAAAGGGTTCGAGCATTCAAAGGGAACTGGGCAGACGAACTGGAAAACGTATTATGGGCCATCAGAACAACGCCTAAGGCGGCCACAGGAGAAACGCCTTTCAGTTTAGTGTACGGATCAGAAGCAGTAGCACCAACTGAATTAGCAGTGCCTACCCACAGAGTCCTACACTTTAACGCGGAGGCAAATGAGATCGAGCGCAGAACTGACCTCGACTTGGCAGAGGAAAAGAGATGGCTCTCGGAAAAAACACAGGCAAAAATGCGCTTGGCGACCGCTCGGTATTTCAATAGAAAAGTTAGCGCTCGCCAATTTTTCGTGGGGGAGATGGTTATGAGAAGGAATGAATTTACAAGGCTGGACAGTAAAAACAAACTTTCAGCCAAATGGGAAGGACCATACAAAGTAGTAGAGATCGCCGCACCAGGATCCTACTATTTGGAAACCACCGAAGGCGAGAGGTTACCTCGTCCATTTAATTCAGAGCATTTAAGAAGATTTTATGCATAGCTTGTAATCAAACGGATTATGTCAATAAAAGAAAGCCATTCCTTCACAAAGCGTGTCCACTCGAAGCAAGCTGAAGCCAAAAAGCCCTGACGCCAAAGTCAGGCCTCAAAAAGCCCTAGCAACAAAGCTAGGCCAAAAGCCCTAGCACCAAAGCTAGGCCAAAAGCCCTGACGCCAAAGTCAGGCCTCAAAAGCCCTAGCAACAAAGCTAGGCCAAAAGCCCTAGCACCAAAGCTAGGCCAAAAGCCCTGACGCCAAAGTCAGGCCTCAAAAGCCCTAGCAACAAAGCTAGGCCAAAAAGCCCTAACAACAAAGTTAGGCCAAAAGCCCTAGCAACAAAGCTAGGCCAAAAGCCCTAGCACCAAAGCTAGGCCAAAAGCCCTGACGCCAAAGTCAGGCCTCAAAAGCCCTAGCAACAAAGCTAGGCCAAAAAGCCCTAACAACAAAGTTAGGCCAAAAGCCCTAGCAACAAAGCTAGGCCAAAAAGCCCTGACGCCAAAGTCAGGCCTCAAAAGCCCTAGCAACAAAGCTAGGCCAAAAAGCCCTAACAACAAAGTTAGGCCAAAAGCCCTAGCAACAAAGCTAGGCCAAAAAGCCCTGTCGCCAAAGACAGGCCAAAAGCCCTAACAACAAAGTTAGGCCAAAAGCCCTAGCAACAAAGCTAGGCCAAAAAGCCCTGTCGCCAAAGACAGGCCAAAAGCCCTAACAACAAAGTTAGGCCAAAAAAGCCTTAGTAACAAAACTAGGCCACAAAAGCCCTAACAACAAAGTTAGGCCTCAAAAAACCTGACGCCAAGAGTCAGGCAAAGCCCTGACGCCAAAGTCAGGCCAAAAGACCTAGCAAAATGTTAGGCAAAATGAAAGCCCTGACGCCAAAGTCAGGCCAAAGAAAGTTTAGGCGATCACTATCGATGATAAAGCCTGACAAATTACAAATCCCTTGTTATTAGGCCAACACCTCAAAGGTTTAAACTTCAAAGAAGGTAATATCTCTTTGAACTTAGAAGTTTACGCTTTTAAGTGTCAAAAGTATTATCCTTAGAAAGTTTAACTTATGATGGGTCTACGGCTTTAAGGGTCGACGACATTACAAAGCAAGAAAGTAATTATGAGTAAGATATTGGATAGCTAAATATGTTCGAAGTCGATTAAAGGCTCAAGAATATAAAAGCATTCAATAGAAAAATCCAAGTCTTCGACAAATAATTACAAACCAAAAACAGAAAATACAAAAATGGCTATCTAAAAAAGATAAATACGGTCGCCAAGGAGTTGGGGACTTCAAGCGTCGGAGTTCTCGGGGGCAAGGGTGCTCTGCTCGCCTTCGGGGGCAGAAGTACTGGGCTCGCCTTCAGGAGCAGCCTCGCCAGCAACAGAGGGCGGCGAAGGACGACTCCGCAGGAAGGTCTTCAAAGAGGCGACTTCCCCAAGAGGAAAGTTGGGATCGACCGCCTGGACCTCATCCACCAGGACTTCGAGAAAATCGGCAATCGCCGACCTCATCTCCTTCAGAGCGCAGTCCTCAAACTCCTCAGAGGCTTTGAATGCCTCAACTACGCTCTGGGGCGAAGGGACGGCTTTCAATTGTGCAGTTAACCGATCCCTCTCCTCCTCCAAGGCAATCCCCCGGGCTTCCGCAGCTTCCGTCTGAGCCACCGCAGCTTCTCTCTGGGCGTCAGCAGCGTCCCTTTGCGCCTCGGCAGCGACCCTGCGAGCCTCCGATTCTGCCCCTTGCGCCTGAGCTTCCTTAAGTTCAGCATCTAGGCGAACTCGGACGATCTCTCCCTGATCTAAACACAGGTGAAGAGCGTCAAAGTCCTGAAGAGCGGCAGCGGCTTCAGCCTCCCTCTTCTGGACATCAGCAAGGAGGCGCTGCTCCTTCCTGAGGTATTCCTCTCGGGTATTATCTGCCAAGGCGATCGCTGCATCTGCAGTCGTCTTGATAGTCCCCAATTGCTCAGGAGTGACCCCCGTGCTTCGGTACTGCTCCAGCTCGGCGAGCACACTGGAATACTTGTCGGTGAGCTCCCCGAAGACACGACCAAGAATCACCTCTTCCCGAACGAACTGGCAACAAATATAGAATAAAAGCTGTCAGGACAACAGACAATAAGGGAACGACAAAGAGAGGACTCTACGAAATAAAAGTATGAGATCTTACCAAAGCCACTCGTTCGAAGTGGGACCGAAGGAACCCCTCGATCTGATGAAGTTCCGTGGGAACAATCGAGCGGTCCGCGGGGGGAATTATCCCGTCCAGAAGCCGCATACACATATCCGGGCTGCCCCGGAGGCTCTTCTGGGGAGGATACCCCTTCTTCATAAGGTCCCCACAGGGGACCCAAGTTTCCCGAGAATTCGCTGATTCAAGCGGCTGAAACAAGCCGGCAAGGGAGCAATGCTCATCCACAGGAGCCCTCGATGAGCTGGAAGCAGCATGCCCCTTCTTCTTGGTCCCAGACTCCTTAGGAGGAGCCATGGGCACAGTAAGAACAGGAGGAGCTAAGGTCAAAACCTTCCCCTTGGCGGCAGAAGGACCCTGGGGAGAAGGAGAAGGGGGCACCGCGTCCAGACCCTTCCCTTTATTAGCGGAAGGACCCCCAGGAGGGGGAGGAGAAGGATGTTGGTCGACTTCCGGACATCCCTCACTCCTGACCTTCTTGGAGGGAGGAGGAGCATGATCCCGGACCATGTCGGTTGAGGACTCCTCTGCAAAACAACAAGACAAAATGTCAAAAAACAAAAAACCGCAAAGTATGAAGATATTAAATCTACGAATAACAAAGCAACATACCTGGTTGGCGAGGGTCAGCAGTGGCCGAGGGAAGCACCTCCTCAGACTTCCTCTTGAACGAACGCCTAGAGGGGGGAGGAGGAGAGTTCAGCAATGCCTGGTCGGAGGACAACCCCGCTAATCCCTGGTCATCAAAGAGACCTATCAGTTTCTGGCTCTTGCTTACAACCTTCCCTACAAGTAATAAAGCAAGATAAGAGTTAGAAAATTACCCAATCATTAAAGATTGGCGTGGCTTGATGAATACCCGCCATCTCAAGGGCATTCTCGGTAGTCTCCGCCACTGAGCGGATGGACTTGAACTGAGAAGACCGATGCGACCGGTATAGGTCATCAATAGCGTTTCGATCACTCTCTGATAGCTCCTCGAAGGAAGGAGGGAAATCCTTGTCCGGGATCAACAATTTCCAGGGCACCCCCCCCTTATAAAAGAAGTAACACTTCTTATAATTGGAGTTGGTGGTCCGAAAATCGTCGACCAGGCGGACATGGACGTTCCAAACCCATCCCTGAAGGCCTCCCCACTCTGAAAACTTCGGCCAGCGGGATTGGAAGTGGTGAAGGTGGTTTGCCCCTGCTGCCAGGCGGAAGAAACACCGGAACAGGGCCAGTGAATATACCCATTCCTGGCGTAAGCATAGGAACTTGAAACCGACCCACATCCTGAGGGCATTCGGGACAAGCTGTGTGGGGTGAATCCCGTAAAACTGACACAAGGTCTGTAAATCCTCACAGAGAGGAAAACGCAACCCAGCATCGATCTGAGCCGCATAAATGTAAACCTCTCCATCGTGAGGAAAATGCAGACCTAGGCCAGGATATCTAGGAGCATCCTCCACGCTGAAGCCACCGAGCGCCACCACGGTCTTAAAATAAGCCGGCTTCAATTCATTAGGCTTGACGTCTACTCGAACAAATTCAAATATTGCAATGATAAACATAAAAAGCAAAGAACAGCAGAGGACATTGCCAAAGCAGAGCAATAAAAGGGCGAAAGTTTACCTTTTGGGGAAAAAATAGGCGTGTTCAGCTCGGGCCCGTCCACCACCACAGGAGTGGTTGCAGTCCTGCCCAAATCGGTCTGTTCCTCTACTGAAGGGGGAACGACTTCATCCCTGATGGTCAAAGGGACATCAGCATTTCTGGGCATGTTGGCTTTGTTGGCACCCTTGGGAGCCGTGTGCTTGACTCTCTGATTGCGAGGAGCCATGGAAATGTTGGAAGAAGGCTGAAGAAGGTTGAGAAAAGAAAAGGAAAGGATCGCAATGAAGCTCTGAAAATCCAAGAGAGCGGATAAGCGTAAAAGACAGAATACAGAAAATGACGTTTCCTATAGCGACCAAAAGGGGAGTAACCGCCACGAGCAAATCGAAGCGACGCAGAGGAATAATTGCACCCTTTTAAAAAAAAAAAAACCGAAGCAATGTCAGAATTCCAAGAGACAACGGTTGGCTGGTACAGACAGCTGTCAAGCTACCCTGGGTTTACGGAAAAGTAAATGTCAGGCGTGCCTCAAGTGACCGTTCGATTTCTGGACAACCGTGTAGTTATTAAATGCTAACAAGTCCACTAAGGAGACAAGAGGGTCGCCAACGCACTAATAAAGCTTTAGCAGGAATACCTCGGGTAGATAATGATCGCCTAACTAAGAAAGATAGACTTCCATAAGCCTGAGTCACCTCGAGTGATCGCCAAAAGGGGATAAAAGGAAGGATATTCTTTCGGCTTTGAACAGAGAAGGAATCGCTCGCCAAATGAGCTCGAAGTGTCTCAAAGGCACTGAACCATTACCAAAGACGTCACTATCTAAAACCCTACCAGGAAATCAAGCTCGACTGAAGGAACTTCAATCAAGCTTCGGGGGCAAATGTTGGGTATCGATAGTGACGGCCCAGTAAGAAAAGGCCTCGAAGGCCCAATAACTATAGAGGGGGTAAACCCATGACATCCGAACCGGATCGGCCTAAGTACAAGCCAAACTTGGCCCACCATCGAGTAATCCAGAATCGAGCCCAAAGTCTATAGAGACGCCAAAGGCTCTCAGACTGCTCGCCATTCTCTACCAAGTCGCGACCTTCCACTGCTCGACATGGGAGTGCTCGCCCCGAAGAGAGCCTTGCCTCTCTCCTCTGGTCCCACTAAACCGTTAATAACAGAGTGGCCAAGATATCCCGCATATCCCGGTCACATATTCACTAAAGATTAGATTTGGTAACTGCAATATCTCGCAGTAACTGCCATATCCCACGATCCGAATCTTCAGCAACTCAATATACATTAAGATATTCAGTTGCCTTTATACGGTTCTATCTCTCTTACCCTATAAATATCCTTGCTTTACATACGTACTTTACGTTTTGAGTTTTATACACACATATACTCATTTAAGCATCGGAGAGGGACCCAGAGGCACCCCCTCTGTTGCGCTCCCCTACTTGCAGGTTCACCGGAGTTGGAGCTGAAGCGTCATCCCAACCTTGTCTGGCATTCAATTCACTGCCAGATCAGCATTCAGGATTTCACGATCCAACAGGTTCCACTCATCATTTTGGAAGACATCTCCTACTATCAATTTGTCTTCCTCATACTTAAGTGGATCATAGATAGCAGATCGAAGGGGTTGATTGTCTACCCAACTATCCTGCCGGAATTTAATATCCCTACCATTTGCCACCACCCACCCCGAACCCAGTTTAAGAGTTTTCATACCTTTATTGATTGCTTTCCAATTACATGGCATTTTGTTCGAAGTAGTGAGAGAAATTCCATCTTGCTTAAACTTCTGTTTCTAATCATCACAACCCAAGGAGACGTTTCCTTTTTCAATCTCCATGCCAAACTCCCTAGGAGTGCTTTGTTTCTATACATCGATGATTGAATACCAAGTCCCCTTAGTTTTTTCGGCTTTGTAATTTCCTCTCAATTGATCAAGTGAATTTTCCTTTTCAAGTTCGTGGATCCCCAAACAAAACTTCTGTTAATCCTGTCTAGTTCTTTACATACTGAATTAGGAAACATAGTACATTGCATATAGTAGGAGGGGGTCATGGACAAGACCGATTTGACCAACGTAACCCTTCCAGCCATTGATAGTAGATTTGCCCTCCAACCCGAAAGTTTATTTCTAACTTTATCAGCACAAAGTTAAAAGAGTTACCTTTTGAGTTTGACAAATCAAGCGGAAACCCAAGATAAGCCCTAAAGTTCTTAACTGTTTTAAATTTTAAAATCGTTGAGATCTCTGTTCTTTTGGTAGAAGATACATTTTTTGAGAACACCATGATCGACTTTCCTTAATTTACATGTTGTCCCGAAATGGCGCAAAAATCTTCTAAAACCGAGTTTATACAGTTACAATTTTCAGGTGTCGCCTCTCCCATTAGAATTAGGTGGTCATCAGTAAAGAAAAGACGAGATAATGTCAAGTTACCTCTTCCCACTTTTATTCCTTTCCACTGTCCCTGCATTACTTTTTCATCGATAAGAAACGCCAGATATTCCACACATAGAATAAAGATGTACGAAGAATAGGGATCCCCTTGTCTAATGCCTCTGGACGGGTAGAATTTTTCTAGTTTCCCCCCATTAAACAAAATCTCAATTGAAGACGTGGAAATACAACTCATAATAAACTTAATGTCTTTCTCAGGGAATTTAAAGAAATTAAGAGTACTTCTGATGAAGTCCCACTCAATTCTATCATAAGCTTTCTCCATATCAATTTTGATAATCATGCACCCTGTTTTGCCATGTTTATGCTTTGAAAAATGAAGCACCCATATAAGCAAAATTACATTATCAGAACCCCTTCTACCTGGGACAAAACTAGTCTAAAAAGGAGAGATGATATTATTCAAGACTGGTCTGATTCTATTCACCAGAATTTTTGAAATCACCTTGTAAATAGAATTGCAAAGGTTGATTGGTATGGATTGGGAGACCGAATTTGTCTGACTACATTTTGAAATTAAGCAGATAAAAGTATCGTTCCAGCTTGTAGGGACCGACCCCCTTCTAAACACCTCACTAACCACATTTGTCAGAGAGCTACCAGTACAATTCCACAACTTTTGGAAGAAAGTCGGATAAAGGCCATCAGGCCCTGGGGCTTTAAAAGGTTTAAGATCCCAAGTGGATTTTCTAATTTCTTCCAAAGTGATAAAATTGTTTAGACGACGGATTTCGTTTTCAGACAAAACCGTTCTCCAAAATTCTGGGTAAGCAACCAACAAGGACGATTTAACTTTTGAAGTGGTGAATATATTTGAAAAGAATTTTTGAAATTCCTCTTGAATAAGTCCCTCATCAAAAATACAATTTCCAACTAAGTCTTTAATAACCAGAATCTTATTTATCCTCCTTGTAACAAGAGTAGATATATGATAGAATTTTGTGTTTCTATCCCCGTCTGTGATCCACTTTGTGCGAGACTTTGCAGCCCAAAGTTTTTCTTCCCGGTCAAGAATCTCAGAAAGCTCTACCTGAAGATTATTTTCCAGAGAGACAATGAACTCGTTTAGGGAATTAACAATACTCTTTTGAGATCCTGTAATCCTCTGAAGAATCTTTTCTTTTCTCTGAAATACATTCCCAAAAATCTCTTTAATCCAGGATCTAGATTTTTCAGGGAAGTGATTTATGGCAGGTGTGATCCTATTATTAAATTCATTCCAAGTATTATTTACCAAGAATTCAAAACTTGGGTGGTCAAGCCATGTAGACTCCATCCTAAACAGTCTATTTACCGTGTTACCACCATCCCCACTAGAATTAATAAAAAGCGGGCAGTGGTTAGAATGAATTCTCATAAGATGGGTAACAAAGGCATTGGGAAACCAAAAATTCCAATCCATATTTGTCATCATCCTATCAAGTCTTTGCTGAATTAATTTATCAGAGTTCCTCATATTGACCCAAATAAACTTTGGCCCTCTAAAACCTAAGTCAATCAAATTACAATTACTAATCATATCATTAAAAAGAGACACCCTATTCATGCATACACTATTTCCCCCCAATTTCTCCGAGCTATTTGTGACATCATTAAAATCCCCTACAACTAGCCAAGGACTAGATATAGTAGATGCAACCGATTTAAGATTATCCCACAACAGTAATCTTTCATTTAAGTGTGAGTTCTCGGCTTCCCAATTTTTTTGTGTCCCAATTTTCATACACTGTATCAAATTTTTTTGTGTCCCTGGCCTTTGAACGAAACAACCTTACAACTTCCCAATTTTCCTGTGTCCCTGACTTTTGAAAAATTCACAGGAGTTAAATTGTTAGTCTCATTAGGATAGTAATTAGTACTAATAAGAATATGTTTCAACTTAGTATCAATTGGGTTTAGATTTTCCTTAATAGTCTTAAGCTTTATAGTCCAAACAACCGACTCTTCTTACAAATTTGAATTTGGTTCGGCCAAATCCATCACATCTTGTGTTTGAGCACAACCCGATCCATACTTTCGGTCATGCCCATACTTTCGATCCAATCCAATAATCGAGCCCATTCCATCATTCCGGTCCAGCACGTCAGTCTTAGCTAGCCCACCAATCTGTCCCATCTCCACATCTCCCTCGCCTGCAGCTCCCCCGCCATCTTCCTCGAAGTTACGTTTTCCAATTCCCTTCAGTTGTTGTGTGCCTCGGCCCATGGCCAGAGCTCCATCACTACATGCCCCCCCGACATCTTCCTCGAGCTGAAGTATGCCAGCTCCCCCTACCGTACCTTTATTGCCATTTTCAGGAGCTGTGTCTTCCTCACCGTTATCCATGCTGTCTCCCCATTACATGTTGTCACCTTTTCATTCTTCCATTACCTCTTGTCTCCACTACCGCTCCCTTTCCAGCGAAGCCACTACCGCTCCCTCGGTTTTCATTCCTGTCGTTACATGTTGTCTCCACTACCACTCGAGTACATGCAAAAGAAGTCGCTCCACTACTAGCTTTAGGCTTGTCCAAATGAACCGGTTCAGATGAACTGGTCTGGTCTGGTCTGAAACTTGTTTGTTTCGAACCGGTTCGGCCGAACTAGTTCAAAACCAGACCAGTGTTTTTAGCTTTCAAATAGAACAATTTAAAATAGTACCAAAAAATAGTTCGAATCGGTTCGACTCGACTCGTTTTTTGATACTGGTTTATACTTCAATTTTAATCAAACCACTTTAAACTTATATAATTTTAGAACCGGTTTGAAGCAAAATCAACTAAACCGGTCTGAAATTAAACCAAACCTAGAGATGTCTTCAATAAACCAAACCTAGAGATATATTGGACTCTCGTATGTTGATGTTGGACAGGATTTTAGTCGGTCGTGAAACAAATTTTCAATCGGTTCAGTGTGTTTTTCAGTCGGTTCAGTGTATTTTTCAGTTGGTTCAGTGTATTTTTCAGTCGATTCAGTGTTTTTTCAGCCAGTTTTTTCAGTTGGTTCAGGATTTTTTCAAACGGTTCAGTGTGTTGGACAGGATTTTCAGCCGGTTTAGGTTCGGTTTGAACCAGATTATTTCCGAACCAAAATTGTTATTAAAAAAAACATACCAGAACAGTTCGAACCGGTTCTGAATCGGTTCAAACCAGACTAATTCTTTTTTCCTTAAACCAGACCAGTTTTTTAGAAACAGAAAAATGTACTGTTTTTTTTCAAACCAGACCAGTTCAGTTCAGAACCGGTTCGACCCCGAACCGATTCATGAACAAGCCTAACTAGTTTCTTGTTTGCCCACAGTTTCATTCATGTCGTTGCATGCTTCTTTTCTCCCTCGACTTCTTGTCTGCCCACGCCTATCCTCTTCCCAGTTGTTCGCCAGCACTCCTCCACTCGATGGTGTCTCCCCACGTCTCCCCTCTTCCATGTCGCTCGACAACCCTCCACTCACCTCGGTCTGCCCGATTACATGGTCTACTTGTTCAACATATCCATTGTATCTCCACTCAGTCACGGTCTCGCCCACTTCCTCCTCCCGACCAGCTTCCGACGAGCTCTTCTTCCAGTTGTGTCTATCGATGGTTGTCTTGCCGATGAGATGACTCTCGGTGGTTGATGTAGGTAGGTTTCCGACGAGCTTTTAAGTCTTCTTCTGGAAGCCCGTACGATTGTGCGATAGTAGGATTTCCATTTTATTGTGGAAGTCCTGTAGAATTGTAGGGTCAAAAAATTCTATTGGTAGATTGGGCAATCTGATCCAAACATCTACTTTGGATATATTGGTTCTTTCTGGGTTGAATTTGGGTTCCCAAATTCGCATGGATAGAAATTGTCCATTGATGAACCAAGATCCATCTCTAAAAACCCTATCCATGTCTCCCAAACAAGTGAATTTGACTAGATAAAAACCTTCCCCGAGCAAAATGCAGGACATTTCCCCTTCTTGTTTTCAGAGATTTCGAATTCTCAGCACCATGTGGTGATAATGTATGCTCCTTCCTATAATTTTAACGACGATAGATTGTTCATACATTTTTTGTATCCTTGCTTTCTCATTTTTGAATATGGTGTAGGTCAGTTTACTCGCCTGTTCCACTGCATCCTGGTATTTTGAGGTAGAAGATTCAGAAAAGTTCAGACATTCATGATAGAATGCTTTTTTATATGCTCCAGAACAATCCAAGTGAGTTTTTCCTTGTAGGAAATGAATTTTATCGAGTTCTTTGGTGCGTTATCTTCCATGTCTTGCAAAGTCTGCATCTTATCTTCCTTGAGTTTTGAGTTTGTTGTTATTCAAAAGTTATTTGAGAGCATTCTAATTCTTACTTGAGTATTTAATAATGTAGTTAACATTTGAGAAACATAGATTACTAACTAAATAATGAATCATAGATTTTAGATAGAATTGATTCCATATGAAACGATTGATGATGCTATTTCCGTTTTCCCCCATATTTCAATAATTACATTTACTAACTGAACTCCCTCCCTGTCTTGGTTGTTCGTCATCGTCGGGGGACTGATCCACCCAAAGCCAAACCCAAAGCTTACAAACGTAACTACAAGAAGACGAAGCAGCCATGTCGGAGCCTGAGATCGTGGCAAAGAGTGAGCCGGAAATAGTGACAAGTACCTCATCACCCCAACCCACAGAGAAAGAGAATGTGGATCCAGACTTGTTCTGCTGCGTGCTTCAACCTTCCATTTCTGACCCTGATCCTGATTACCTTGGAATTCGACGTCTCCTCCTCCATCGGAAGGCCATCTCTGGTTCTCTTCGACGATGGGTCTCTTTCTCTCCCGTTACCTGTGTAGATCAATGATCTATTCTGCACAGAATATTCAAATGGAGTCTTATTTTTTTTTCATTTTCTTTATCGAAGGATTGGAGATGCAACGGGAAAGGTTATGTTGCCTATAGAAATTATATTCGTAGGCCTAGAAATTGGGAGTCTCTGTTGGCGCCGAGCCCGCAGAGCACTCCAGGAAACAGGTTCATTTGACCTCTATTCTGCTCAACTTTGAAGTTTATGTGTCTAGACATGATTCTGATATCTGCATGATTTACTGGTTCATGAATCAGCGGGCGATGGAACTGGATGCCTTCGCCGAACCCTCTCTCACTTATATATGAAGCAGATAGTTGGACTTCCAGCAAGGTAAATTTGCAGTTTTTTTCTTTCTGATATACTATTTCTGTTAGACTGGGAAAGGAATACATTCTCGCTTCATTATTGTACTGTACAATTTTGTTAGGCTTGCTCAACACCATGTAATCATTTGCTTTCCTATTACAGGATGTGAGAAGTGGCAACCTTGCTTCCGGTCATAGAGCAAGTTTCAGCTCATCTACTAGTGATGGTGCTAGTGACCAATCACGTCGCCGTGGGAGTGAACCGGCATATTCGTTTGTAGGAATGCATTGCATCTTTGACGAATGCAAATCCTCTGGTAATTCCCAATAAGTAATTTCAAAGTTGAAAGTGCTTTGGAATCTGATCAGTATACTTTTGCAGTGACGGTTCTAAAGTTTGGCCATATGAGTTCCAACCTATTTGCATACGGGGCATATGATGGAAGTTTAACAGTATGTACTGTGGATGACCCACCTTCGGTCATTAAGCATTTAACAGGGCATTCAAAAGAAGTCACAGGTTGGCTTACTTGGTAGCTTTTATGAGTTTTCTCTGTAATGTGAATTCGTCAGCTTGTAGCTATCATTCAATGCTTTCACACGACCTGTCTGAGAAAAAACGTTACCATCAACTATCTATGATAAATGAAATCTTACTCTGCTTTTCACTTTTTCACTTATGTATGTTAGCTGCACAAGAAACAAAATGTGTATTATAGAATTGAACCGCAAATGTGGAAGAGGGTTTGTTTTGACCGGCAGGACAACAATGGCCAACCCACTAGGATAAAAAAGATTCCTCTTTTCTAAATTTGTGAAGTTTGATTCTATAACTTCTAATCCAAACATTTTCTATTAATACAAACAATGAACTGAAACAAAGAAATCATATATATGCTCACGAAGCGCAATCATTCTTTAATTTACCCGTGCATGCACTCACTAGTCACTATCTGATTTCTCATAACCTGGTGTGCTTATTTCTCTGGCCATTTTGTCTGACATTTTATTTTTATATAGAAATCTTTCAAAGTTGGAATCTTAGATAAAGTTTTTTCTTAATCTTTGGTGAAGTTTGTTAGTGTTTGTGATATTCATTGCTGTAACTTTGGCTTAGCATACTCTTGCCATCATGTACTTTTTTCTATTGGTTATGGAATTTTGAATATTGTATTTGGTGCTCTTTTTCATTGTGCAATTTTTGTGTACGAGTATCTTACACACTATTTATTACTTCACAGACTTTGACTTCACATCGAATAATCAGTACATCGCATCATCGTCAGCAGATAAAACTGTCAGAGTTTGGGAGATAACTAAAGGCACGTGTATCCGAGTCATATATGGAGTATCTGCACAGTTGTGTATTCGTTTTCACCCTGTAAGTAGAAGGATAAACTTCTCTGTTTTCTACAAACAATAAAAAGATGATCTCTTAGACCAGAATCTTTTGTATCTGCCTTCTATTTTCATATTTTGTTTTCAATAGTCAGTATCAAGTTTCTCACAAGATACCATCTTCACATCATGGTAATGTATATCAATTGAACTGAGCTCTCTTTCCAACTCTCATTTTCATGATTCTCCTATCTCTCTTAGAACCAGTGTTCGTACGCATAGGTATCAAGTACATGTGGTAATAGTCACGTCTCAAACCTGAATCAGATTGTTTTAGTTTCCCCAATTCAACTTTCTTCTTTCTTATCTTCCTGCCATTTGTTATCATCTTTTCATTGTTTCTTTGGTTCAGGTGAACAACAACCTCCTTTCAGTTGGTAATGCTAACAAAGAAGTAAACGTAAGTCCTCATTCTGCTGACAGATTTTGAAATGGTTTAAATATTATTTGGGTTTCTTCTGCATTTGAATGAACCACATTGATGAGGCATTAGTTTGATTTATACTTAAGTTGTTAATGGATAAGTCCATCTGATGTTCTTAGGATTTATTAAGCATCTGTGTCACCATGTTGGTGAAACGGCATCCATTTTTCTTACACTCTGAAGTGGTGGTTTGATAATTCTGTCGGTTGTAATGTGGACCATATGCTGACTTTTGTGCTACTCGCAATAGTCTTTTCCTTTAATTAAGTGCTGAAAAACCTGATTTTGACATCCTAGTTTTTGCTAATCATAAGCAGTAGTTAATACTTAATAGTATCTGAAAATGAAAACCCTGTATATTATTTTAAAAAATTCAGATACATCCGGGCAAATCTCAGAGTGATGGAGAAATTGATGTATTTCTCCTTTTTAGGCCTGTATCATAAAGTACTCTCTGCATTCTCACCTCAAATGCAGTTTGGTTGTCTTGGTTTCTCAGGTTTTCAATTTCAGCACAGGGAGGATAATAAATAAGACAACATTTGATGGCGCAGTTACCTCTATGGATCATGATCATACTGGGCAACTTATGTTCTGTGGAGATTCCCAGGTGTGTCTCAGTTGATAGATACTCCAGTATATCTCTACCATCCGAAGTATATGGATTTTCGGCAGTATTCTAATATGCTGGGTGTATATAGGGATGTGTATATTCAATCAGTATGAACTTGCACAACGGGTCTCTTTCACGCTCTCATCGTGATCGAAGTGGCAGCAAACACAAATCACCCGTTTCAACTTTGCAGTATCGCAGTTTTTCGTTGCTGGCTCGGGGGCCTGTTCTACTTGCTTGTTGCCAAAATGGAAGTTTTTCGTTCTTCAGGTCTGAGGAAGTGACCTATACACCCTGCAGTTTTTTGTTTATGTATTTATTAAGCTATATGTGCTGACAAGGGGTTGATATTTTTGACATTTCAGTGTTGCTTTAGAAGTTAAAGGATATTTGACGCTTCGTTGCTCGCTTAAGTTAGCTCCACGTGTACACAGCATCAGAGCTTCATTCTGTCCTCTGTTGTCTGTTGAAAAAGGAGAATTTATAGGTTTGTCATCTTTGTCCTCTACTGAAAAAATTTGGATTACGACATAGCCCTACAGATCAAAAAGCCAAGATCCTCTAGAGTTTTGCTAGTTCTGATGGTTTAAACCATCTAGAGCTGAAAGATCTCAGTGAATATTTTTTTTTGCTTCAGAATGTTGTCAATTTTTTTTTCATCTCACGATTTGATGATTTTATAAAAGCTCCTGGAAAATAGTTATTTGGCAAAATGTTTGCCGAAACGTTATGTCTGCAACCCATTTTTTTTTTCCATTACCATCTTTCAACGAGCTTTTGTATCTGACTTTGTTGATTTTTATCATGTGAAGTTTCTGGAAGTGAGGATTCAAATGTCTATTTCTACGACCTAACTCGACCGAGGCATACTTGTGTGAACAAGCTTCAGGTCACTTTTCACATTGCTGGATGGACATCTTCATTTTAAGTTATATGTGGAATGCCTGTTGAGCTTAACATACATTTTCATGATTGCAGGGACACCGTTTCCCTGTTATAGGGGTTGCCTGGAATTATGGAGAGAACTTGTTGGCTTCATCTGATTTGTACGGAACTGTCATTGTATGGCGAAGAGCAAAATCACCAAAACGAAATTAAGAACAATCACATATCTGGACCATTTCTTGTAAGTAGACGTCTCACTTTCCAGCACATCCATTCGTTCCTTAAAATGGCCATTCTTTTGTGATATAAGTACCCGAACCTTGTACCTTTCAATAGACATGATATAAACATTTCATACTTGTAAAGTGAAGGTAGAATTATCCCTTGAACCAGTTTTGCTTCACTGAGTTAACTTGCCCACCATGTATTTCTTGAAAAATAACATTACTGTGTTGTTGTAACTTGTAACATTCTGTATATGTGATCAACACCAGAACCACCTTCTGCATTATGTGAATTATGCAAAGGAAGTTTTCTTGTTGTCTCATCTCATAACAAGTTCTCTTTCCCCCCCCCCCCCCCCCCCCCCCCTGAAATCTATCTTATCTGCTTAATGTTCTATAACTGGACCACTCATTATTTATTTAGTCGCACTTGAGAAAAACTGGAACCTTTTCTGGTCTATATTATATTCCTTTCCCTGGTCAGACTGTTTCCATTGGGTACTACTCTACGTGAAAAAGCTTTGTGTCGGGTGATTTTTCTGTTGTAGAATCAGTCAAATGGGTGAGCATTAGGGACAAAATTCTCTTCACTTGTTGGTTATGTTAAATTTGCACCTCCCTTCATTTCTTTACTTGACTCTTTTTCTTGTGATTTTCACAGTATCACAATGAAAGAACAAGAAATGAACTGTCAGAGCTAGTAATTCTTCTGTTGACAATAGAAATCTTTGAGTAGTTGCCACGAATCTCCTAAAAAATGACCAGCAAGTTCCTAGGCTTCTTCCATGACCGAGGCACATGGTACCTCAAATACCACTTGTTGTTATACACTGAATGTTAAATGTGTGTTACCCCTGTTGAGTTGGAGACCCCTGTCAATGTTACGTGCCAGAGAAACTGCCAACTTCCTGCAGCATTGTCAGTCCAAGACCTTCCAAAGTGGTTTGTCCATTGATTCAAGCTTGACCCTTTTCCATGCTTCTCATGTCTAAACCAATGGATCATCCCCTTCAGGTGCTGCATTGAATTGCGTCTGCATTAAGAACCCATTAGGATCGTGACACCCTAATGCAAGACCAGAAGCTAAGGGAGTTTGTATGTATTTGTACCAGGTTAGAGGTTGTTTTGTTGAGACACGAATCGGGCATCCATCTGCTTGACCCCAGTGAATACAGGTTCATGGATTCTCCTCTAAGGCCGACCTGATATATATATATATATATGTATATGTATGATACGAGACTAGTTTCACTAAACCAAAGACTGACAAGGAACAATACAGGATGTGAATGTACAATGCTGTATTTTAGTAAAAGGCAGAGAGACCCACCACATTGTTGTGATACCATTTTTTCCAGGTCTGTTCTCTCCGCCCTCCTTCGAGGCCAGGCCGGCCATCTAGTGTACCGAACTGAGGATCCCTCTGCTCCAAATGGGTTGCTATGTTCTGTGACATCAAATTATGTTTTGCAGTGAAGCAGCCAAAGAGAATCGAACATCAGCCAAAGATACCTATTACATATTTACTATATATTTATCCCGCACTTTGCATGCTAAATAATAAATTTAATTTTTAAATTAACATTTTTATGTGAATAGTGAATAGTGTAAAATTATAAAATTATTTGTTAAATGAATATAGATTACAGAAAGAAATAAAATTTACTATTATAAAGTTAATTTATTTATAATAAACTATTATGAGTTGTTACAAAAAAGGGTTATTATTTATATTATGTCATAATAAGTAAAATATATAATACTATATATATAACACATTTTAATAAAATATATTTTTAGTTCATAAAAATTATTCAATTAAAATTTACTTTAACAACAAATTTTTTTAAATAAATATTTCTTTTAATAGAGTGAATGGACAATTATCGTGGATTGGTAATAAAGTTTTTGACATCCATTTTGAATATTTTTTACAATCCACAATAATTGTTTGACATCCATTTTGATTGAAAAACGATACATATGTTTGTCACGTGTGCAATTTAGATCAAAATTCAATAAAAACAAACTTTATGTGATTACTGAAAATACCCTTATCATATCTGCTTAAATTACTAATATAGCCTTTTCCTTCTTTTTTTTTGCATTCTTTTGTATCTTTTCCTCTAATTTCAGCAACAATTTGGGTTTCAACTACTATCTTCTCTGATTTTTCCTTCATTGTCCTCTAAATCTTCAATCTATGTCTTCATATAGTAACTCGAGCTCGCAGAAACACGAAGGTGCTACTGTGGAGAGATTGTTGTGGTGAAGACTTCCAACAAGTGGGAGAACTTCCATCAGAGGTTCTATAGCTGCCCCTTGTGGAATGTATGTCAAACTCTCCTTTAATTACTTATATTTTGTTAATTTTTTCCAATTTCTTACATATTTTTTATGCATTCGCCTGTTAATAAGTGGGTAGGGTGTGACTATTTCAATTGGTACGATGTTAACATTTGTCCTAATTCAAAAAGGGTTTCTAAAAACGTGAAGATGATGATGACCGACGCAGAAGACAAGCTTGAGAACTATCGCAGAGGGAAAGAATGTATAAAATTGTCCTTGTCGTATTAGTTGAAATGCTCTTGATTTATGTTTTGTTGTTGTTTTTACTTCAAAATTCCAACCAAATGGATGTTAGAATGCTTTTATGTGGAATATTGTGTTTATTTGGTATGGTTGTATAAAATTAGACTTCTGTTGCATTCGACATACACTTCTTATTTTAATATTACATTAAGGTGTATTTGGATTTTTGTAATGTTGCTTTCAGGTACCTTCAATTATTTAATAGTTACAATCATATGTATGTACTTTTTTTAATGTCATAATGCAGTATATATAATATGTATAAGTAAACTTAATCTAGTTAGAACAACCTTAAATACATCAACATCCATGTCTATTTTTAAAAGTGCATTATTTCAACACCAATCAAAATGGGATTCTGTTTTCCCTTACATAACCCACGTCAGAAATCATAAATGTATATCTAGTTTAATATTTCGGTTAAGTGTCTGTCACGTTTGTAGTATTTTATTCCATTAAGGTAGCTCTGGTTTATTTTACTGCTGCTTTCAGATATCTCTAAGTTGTTTTATTGCAGCAGACATATATATTTACTTTGCCTTTATTTAATTGTTATTTTTTTGGTTACTTTCAGGTACCCAATTAAATTATATGCATTTATAACTTTTGAGGTACCCGAAAGTAACAAATTTTTTATATGGTACCTATTTGTAAAAACGTGATTTCTGAGGTACTTAAGTGAATTTTATCCCAAACACAAATTCCTCTATCGTACTGTTTCTTTGGTGGGGACTTCCTTGCAAGTGTCTTGTACTTGACATTCCTAGGGGTGTTTGTCTCGACTGTACCTTGGGAAGCTTGAGTAGAAAGTGAGTGGAACTTGTCTCCTTTGTGAGACCTTGCTTCATTTTCAGCATTACATGCACGTAAATTCATTTTCAAACCAAAATTAAACAATAAAGTATATGTCTCGACTTGAGTTTTCAGTTTTCTTACTTGTGATGAATGGTATAGTCTTATCACTCTTCTTTCTGGTGTAGGTTTTGGTCTTTCCGGTGCAAGTGCTAGTCTTTCGGGTGTTGGCGCAAGTGTTTGTTTTTTTGGAGCAAGTCTTTCTGTTGCAGGTCTTTTTAGTGCCTGTGCATCTTTTATTACATGAATATTTTGTTTACTGCTTCCCTGAAACCGAAAGGCTTTGTTGGAACATTTGAATTCCCTTATGTGGATACTTATCCTCCCTAGTGGGTTCGTAATGAAAATATAGTATGAGCAACATAAAAAAAATAGAATGCTTGGTAACCTGATTCGACGAATATTCATCGGACAAGTCTTTCTATTATGTCCTCTTGCATTACATACCGAACACTTTGGATTGATATGTTTCCTAAGTTTATTGGGTTGAGGTTCATGTCCAACTTTTATCCTCTTCGTCTTCTTTTTTCCAGGTTGGTCCCTTTGTAAGGGTGCCGATATTGGGAGACCAACAACTTGTACCCAGTTTTCTTTGATTGGTATAAGATAAATAACACATGCATAACATCTCTTGAATGCTTCTTTTGTGTAACACTTATGGAATAAAACATGTGAAAAATCAAGATTCTCCATTTCAAAACTACATAATTTTTTTAAAATAAAACAAAATTTGGACAAATCTTCTTAACTCAGAACAACTTATTCATTATTCAACTACTACATCATTGCGATAACATCTTACAGCCGAAAATAAAAAATGCAATGAAATTAATTTGTTTTTTACAAACTTTTGACTAAACGCAAAACAATAAATAAATACTAACAAGTGCTCCATAATCAGATCATAATCTGCAACGAAAACTCAAAAACCATGACTACAATCTACAAGGAAAAGAAAACCTTATTCACGATTAAAAACTTACCTATATTTGCTCAAAGTTTTGATATTTCTCCTCTTCTAAGCGATGTTTGTTGCTCAATCAATGGGAAATCACCCACGAAGGCTGCACGAACGATGTCTAAGCTCAATTGGAAAATCATCAAGAAAAGCAAAGCGATCGTCAAGCAAAGCAAAACTGATTTTTTACTCAAAATGAGAATGGGAAAAACTCAAAAAAGTGAATAGCATTGGTGAATGTTAGAGGATATAGTTTAGATTGAAGTTAAGTGGTCAACATTTAGCCTACTTTAAGTAAAATGACCGTTTTGTAATAAGTAGAATATATCTACAGTACTGTTTTATATCTATATCTATAGTAGGGCTTCTAGAGTATGACTTTATTATATATATATATATATGTATCATTGTACCTATTCTTCAAGATACAGTAAGAATACAAGTAACTTTTCTCTATTCAATTCTCTTAGATTTAAGAAACCTTTGAACGTGAAGGTCATGAAGCCTTCTCGCATGAAGAAAATCTCACGGCAGAATCGACCACTTCACTAAAAAAAACGGTTGAGGGAAATCTTTTCGTAGGTTACGCTAATTGTTGGGGAGAAACAGTTGTCACAAAGAGGATGTCGGTAGTACGTTAGTAAGACATTGTTGGAAATCGAGATTCACATGCACGAGAAGTAGCACGTTAGTAAGACAAACAATATAATACCTTAACTATACTATATCGGAAGCGTGCGAGATCGGCGCCAGTTCGGAGTCACCGCGACGATACCAATCGAGAAGGACGTCACATGAACGGAGCGTTCCTCGGGTTTCCACATTGGATTCGCTAAGACGGACTAGAGAGACTTATTAGATCTTATATATGGATAATCTTAGGGCATCCCCTAGGGGTCTATTTATAGACCCGTGGACAGTTACGACTTTTTGTGACTGTCTACTTTGGTCCCCAAAATTTCCGCAATTTACATGAACACCCCTTATAGGTGCATTTTTCTATAGAATTGATTAATTTGACATTAAAATTAAAAAAATACATTAAAAAACTTTATTGTCACATTTGCATATAATTTAGTCAAATTAATATATATAGATAGATAGATAGAGAAATGTGGTACTTCCGTTTTTTCTGTTTTACACAGCTAGACGGATCTCTATCTTTTTTCTTCATCGTCATCATTGCAATCATCATTCCCATTGTCCGAAAGTCGACAAAGGAATTTACCCGTCACGTGATGGTGGTCAATGACAAAACGACACTGCTTCAGAATTCAGATTGAGGACTCAAACCACAGACTACGTCGACAACTTGTAATATATTAGTATTGGTCAATAAATATTTGGATTCAGAATTTGTCTAAAACTGACTTATTGTTAGGGTTCGGTTGGATGTTTGGTATCTGAATATGGTTTATAAAAAAAATATAGAAATTAATTAAATCAATTCTGATTTTAATAATAGGGTATTCGTATTAGTATTGAAACTAAATATATACCTCAAATAAATATTAACATATCATAAATAATATTTTATTGATTACTTGATTTCTTTTTATTAATATTAGTTTTAATCATTATTGTTGGGTATCGATAGTGGCAGCCCAATAAGGAAAAAGGTCTCGAAGGCCCAATAACCATAGAGGGGGTAAACCCATGACATTCGAACCGGATCGACTTAAGTACGAGTCAAACTTGGCCCATCATCGAGTGACCCAGAACCGAGCCTAAAGTCTCTGAGGACGCCAAAGGCTCCCTGAGTGCTCGTCATTCTTCACCAG
Organism: Chamaenerion angustifolium; assembly: GCA_946814005.1. Classification (NCBI taxonomy): domain Eukaryota; kingdom Viridiplantae; phylum Streptophyta; class Magnoliopsida; order Myrtales; family Onagraceae; genus Chamaenerion; species Chamaenerion angustifolium. The sequence goes on from OX328272.1 coordinate 24,929,146, forward strand.
GCCGCGACCTTTCACTGCTCGCCATGAGAGTGCTCGCCTCGAAGAGAGCCTGGTCTCTCTCCTCTGGTCCCACTAAACCGTTAATAAGGAAGTGGCCACGATTCACTAAAGATTAGATTTGGTAACTGCAATATCTCGCAGTAACTGCCATATCCCATGATCCGAACCTTCAGCAACACAATATACACTAAGATATTCAGCTGCCTTATACGGTTTGATCTCTCCTACCCTATAAATACCCTTGCTTTACATACGTTCCTTACGTTTTGAGTTTTATACACACATATACTCATTTAAGCATCGGAGAGGGATCCAGAGACACCCCCTCTGTTGCGCTCCCCTACCTGCAGGTTCACCGGAGTTGGAGCAGAAGCGTCTTTCCGTCCTTGTCTGACATTTAATTCACTGCTAGATCAGCATCCAGGATTTTACGATCCAACATTTGGCGCCGTCTGTGGGAATCGAGCAATTCAGCCATGAGAACTCGATCCCATAGCAACCGTCGGAACCAGACTAGGGAGCGATCCTCAGATAGCTCTGATTCCGCTGCCGTTTCACCGCTTCAATAAGAACCTGCCAGCCGAGCAGGAGCCAATGCCGTTCCTCCGCGTACAACTCGAGAGCATGTCGGTGATTCAAGACCGACCCCCGCTGCTAATCAAAACGGAGCCCCAGCACCGCAGACAGTCCACATCGCTGGGGAAGACATCAATTTAACTCCAGAGATGATCTCCCTGTTGGAGGCCATCCTAGGACAGGCGCGCCGTCAAGCCCCTGCTCCTCAAGAAAACAATCCCTCTGCTCCTAAAGGAAACAACCGCCCTGCTGCCACAGGGCCCTTACCTTCTGAAGCGGCAAATCCTGGCCCCACCGCGCCTCAGGAGGATCAGGAGATGACATCAGGACAGCAGTCCATACCTCCAGCGTACACCAAGGAGCCAGCAACCGCATACACTGGCAACCCTTCCGGTCCTCCTCCACCCGGAACCTCGCCAATGTACTGCACTGTGGATCAGATGGATGACCTCCTCAATAAAAGGCTCCAAGAAAGACGACTGACAATCGTAGCTCCCTTCAAGGAACAGTCTGCTCACCCTTTTACCGACGAGCTCGTCGCCATCAAAATCCCAAAGGATGTAGTTGCTCAGGCCATACCTGAGTATAGCGGTGGAGGAGATCCCACCGTACATGTCAACAAGCACGAGGCCTCTCTCCTGGGTAAGTCAAATGATCCCAATCACTTGGCTTTGTTATTTCCATCCACTCTTTCGGGTTCAGCTTCGTCCTGGTTCTTCGGCCTCCCTGCAGGATCCATCGGAACTTGGGCAGAGTTAAGGAGCAAGTTCCTGGAGAGATATATGGGCGAACGCCAATTGCTGAAGAGCGTGGTCGCCCTGGACTCGGTCAACCAGCAGCCTGGAGAGTCGCTGTCCAACTTTTATGGGCGTTCCATCAGAACGTTACAGAGATAGATTGCCGAATCTCGGATGGGGAGATCATTCGAGCATTTTCCAGGGGTCTGGATGTGGCCAACAAGGCGTCGAGGAAGCTGCGAAACAGCTACCATGTGAAGGAGATCGAAACGCTGGAGGAGTTGGCATCCAGAGCAAAATGTTTCATAGACCTTGAAAGGGTAAACACAGAGGCTGACTTCCTGACGACCTCGCTAAGGGTGGTTCATGAACCCCGACGCGATGGTAAGTAGGAGGTGAAGAAGGGAAAAGACAGTAGGCCCCGGGTCGAGTCTAATCCAGCGCCTTGCCATCCAGAGGTCCCTGAGTACTTCACGCCTTTAAATAGGCAGATCTTAGCGGTACTAGTCGAGATGGAGAGGAGATCCTTGGCGAGGCCACCGGTGCCTCGTCGAGGTGGTCAGCCCATGGGAAAGGATGTCGAGAGCTATTGCAGATACCACAAGTGCAAGGGCCACAAGACAGATGACTGTCGCATTCTGAAGTGGGATATAGAGAAGTTGATTCAGGGGGGAATGCTGAAGGAATTCGTGGCAGGGCGAGACAGAAGTCGAACGCCCCCTAGGAGACATCGTTCGCCAGCCCCTGCTGAGAAAACTGAGCCGTCTGGAAGCAAGAGGAGGGTAAATTTGATTGCAGAAGGGTTTGGTGCAGGCAGTGAGAGGTCGAGCGCAAGGGAGGTCTATGCCACTCAGATCTCCACAGCAGTTCAGTTGGGAAAGCGGCCCCGACCTAAAGAGAACATTGTCATCTCATTCTCCGAAGATGATTTGGCACATGTTCCCCCCCGCCACAACGATTCTCTGGTTATCACAGCAGATATTGACGGCTGTGACGTTGCAAGGATTCTGGTCGACGGAGGCAGCTCGACAGACATCCTATTTCTGGACGCTTTCGAGAAGATGGGCAAGTCCAAGCGAGACCTGAAGAGGGTCGACTTTCCGCTGATTGGGTTTGCGGGAAGGACAACTTATCCGCTGGGGGCTATAACCATGCCAGTGATTTTTGGCGAGGGATGGAAGAACATCAAGGTATCAGTCACTTTCTTGGTGGTCGATTCACCTACATCCTACAACGCCATCATAGGGAGGACCACGATCAATCCGAACAAGATTGTGGCCTCCACAGTCCACCAGAAAATGAAGTTCCCCACTCCCAACGGGATTGGAGAAGTGCTCGGAGATCAGCCTTCCTCGCGGCAATGCTATGTGAACTGTTTGCGCAGGAAGAACCAAAGGGAGGCGCTCGCCATTGAAACATAGGCCGACCCCCGCGAGGACTTGGCTCGGCCAGCACCTATGGAGGAATTGGAAGAGGTCGAAATCGATGGTCCGGACAAGAAGGTGCGCATTGGAACCACCTTGAAGGAGGATCAAAAGGAGGCCATGACCGCTCTCCTCAAAGAATTTAAAGAGCTCTTCGCCTGGCAGCCGAGCGACATGACAGGAATCAGCACATATATCATCTCCCACGAGCTCAGAATAGACCCTTCCATCAAGCCGATCGCCCAAAAAAGAAGGTCATTCGGGACGGACAAGCGTTTGGCGATCAGGCCGGAGGTCGGCAGGTTGATTGAGGCTGACTTCGTCAGAGAGGTGAGATTCCAGAGCTGGGTTGCCAACCCATTTTTGGTTAAGAAATCAAATGGCAAGTGGAGGATGTGCGTCGACTTCCGCGATTTGAACAAGGCTTGCCCGAAGAATTCATATCCCTTTTCGAGGATTGATCAACTGGTCGATGCTACCTCGGGTCATGAGATGGTGAGCTTCATGGACGCCTACTCAGGCTACAACCAGATTAGAATGCATCCAGATGATGAGGCTTACATCGCTTTTTATGCTGATGGGGACATTCTGTGCTACAAGGTGATGCCCTTTGGCCTCATCAATGCCGGGGCAACTTATCAGCGGATGGTGAACCGCCTGTTCCAGGACATGCTGGGGAGGAACATGGAGGCTTACGTGGATGATATGCTCGTCAAAACCATCAAGGGAAATCCTCACACAGCGGACCTCTGCGAAGCTTTTGAATGCATGAGGATACATAGTGTTCGCCTGAACCCTACCAAGTGCGCCTTTGGGGTCAAGTCCGACAAATTTCTGGGTTTCATGGTCAACGAAAGGGGAATCGAAGCAAACCCAGAAAAGCTAAAGGCCATACAAGAAATGAAGTCGCCAACCTGCCACAAGGAAGTCCAATGTCTAAATGGACGCCTAGCTGCTCTCAAACGTTTCCTCTCCAAAGCGAGCGACAGGTCCCTCCCATTTTTCAAAACTCTGAGGGTCAACCGCAAGTTCGAGTGAACGCCAGACTGTGAGGAGGCATTCCAATCCTTGAAGAGGCATATCCAAACACTCCCAGCTCTGGCAAAGCCCGTTCCAGGTGAGCAGCTTTTCCTTTATCTAGGCATTAGCGAAGTGGCAGCCAGTGCTGTCTTAATAAGGGAGGAAAATAATGTTCAGAGTCCAGGGTATTTCATTAGCAAAATGTTCAACTCAGCTGAAATAAAATATGTTCAGATTGAGAAGTATCTCTATGCCTTAGTTATTGCTGCTCGGAAGCTGAGACCTTACTTTCATGCGCACGACATCACGGTCCTCACCAATCAACCTCTCAAAAACTTTCTGATGAAACCAGATTCTTCAAGAAGAATGGTCAAGTGGGCGATCGAGCTCAGCGAGTTCAAGATCAAATTTGCGTCAAAAACGGCCATCAAAGGTCAAGCACTAGCTGATTTCATAGTGGAAAGCACGAGTAACGGTCAAAGGGAAGCAGAAAACAGGCCAAATCAGTCAGCAGACGACAATCAAATCTGGGAGCTCTATACGGACAGGTCTTCATCAAAACAAGGCTCGGGGCAGGTTTAATTCTTATTCCTCCTGAGGGCGAGCCTCTGAAGTACGCGATCGCCTTGACATTCCCGGCGACCAATAATGAAGCGGAATATGAGGCTCTTATCACTGGACTCAGACTGGCAAAAGGAATGGGTATAACTGCGCTTAAGGTAAAGAGTGACTCGGAGCTTATTGTCGCGGAAGAGGACAAAAGATGAAGAAATATCTCAACATTGCCAAGAAGCTGGTCGCGGAAATCCCAAATTTCGCGATTGAGTCTATTCCTCGCCAAGAAAACCAGATGGCAGACTCCTTGAGTAAACTGGCATTCAGAGGGACAACAATCTAGGATGTGCAGTTTCTGGAAAAGGCCCTATGTTCAGTCCTGGAAAGCAGAGCAGAGGTCTTCAACATTCAAGGACAGGTAACATGGATGACTCCGTTCAAGAATTATTTAAAAGAAGGGATCCTCCCAGATGACGAAGGCGAATCCACGTGGATTATAAGACTCGCAGCCAGTTATCTAATCATCGATGGGGAACTATACAGAAGAGGCTACTCGACTCCTTACTTAAGGTGTGTTGCTCATCCTGAAACAGAAAAGGTTCTTCGAGAAGCTCACGAAGGGGTGGCAGCATGTCATGAAGGTGCTCGATCGCTGACCAGGTCATCAAGTTCTTACAGATCAACATATTCTCCAGGTTTGGCATTCCCAAAATACTTATAAGTGATAATGGTCCGCAATTCATTGGAAAGGAGCTCAAATGGCTCTGTGAAGAATATCATGTCGACCATCGTTTCAGTTCAGTGCATCATCCTCAAACGAATGGGCAAGCTGAAGCAGCCAACAAAGTTGTCTTAGCAGGACTCAAGAAAAGGGTTCGAACATTCAAAGGGAATTGGGCAGAAGAACTGGAAAACGTATTATGGGCCATCAGAACAACACCTAAGGCGGCCACAGGAGAAACGCCTTTCAGTTTAGTGTACGGATCAGAAGCAGTAGCACCCGCCGAAATAGCAGTGCCTACCCACAGAGTCCTACACTTTAATTCGGAGGCAAACGAGATCGAGCGCAGAACTGACCTCGACTTAGCAGAGGAAAAGAGATGGCTTTTGGAAAAGACACAAGCAAAGATGCGCTTGGCGACCACTCGATATTTCAACAGAAAAGTCAGCGCTCGTCAATTTTTCGTGGTGGAGATGGTTATGAGAAGGAATGAATTCACAAGGCTGGACAGTAAAAATAAACTTTCAGCCAAATGGGAAGGACCGTACAAGGTAGTAGAGATCGCCGCACCAGGATCCTACTATTTGGAAACCATCGAAGGCGAAAGGTTACCCCGTCCATTCAATTCTGAGCATTTAAGGAGATTTCATACATAGCTTGTAATCAAACTGTTATGTTAATAAAAGAAAGCCATTTCTTCATAAAGCGTGTCCACTCGAAGCAAGTCGAAGAAAAAAGCACTGACGCCAAAGTCAGGCCAAAAGCCCTAACAACAAAGTTAGGTCAAAAGCCCTGACGCCAAAGTCAGGCCAAAAGCCCCAGTAACAAAGCTAGGCCAAAAGCCCTAACAACAAAGTTAGGCCAAAAGCCCTAGTAACAAAGCTAGGCCAAAAAACCCTGACGCCAAAGTCAGGCCAAAAGCCCTAGCAACAAAGCTAGGCCAAAAGCCCTAACAACAAAGTTAGGCCAAAAGCCCTGACGCCAAAGTCAGGCCAAAAGCCCTAGCAACAAAGCTAGGCCAAAAGTCCTAACAACAAAGTTAGGCCAAAAGCCCTGACGCCAAAGTCAGGCCAAAAGCCCTAGTAACAAAGCTAAGCCAAAAGCCCTAACAACAAAGTTAGGCCAAAAGCCCTAGTAACAAAGCTAGGCCAAAAAGCCCTGACGCCAAAGTCAGGCCAAAAGCCCTAGCAACAAAGCTAGGCCAAAAGCCCTGACGCCAAAGTCAGGCCAAAAACCCTAACAACAAAGTTAGGCCAAAAAGCCCTGACGCTAAAGTCAGGCAAAAGACCTAGCAATAAAGTTAGGCAAAATGAAAGCCCTGACGCCAAAGTCAGGCCAAAAAGTCCTAACAATAGAATAAGGCAAAAACGGGAGAGCAGACGCCAAAGTCGGACAAAGAGATCTGCTATCAAATTAAAATAGCGGATGAGGAATTCAGGCGATCATTATGAATGATAAAGCCTGAAGTTAACAAATTCTTTGCTATTATGCAAACACCTCGAAGGTTTAAACTTCAAAAAGGTAATATCTGTTTGAACTTAGAAATTTATGCTTTTAAGTGTCAGAGGATTGTCCTTAGAAAGTTCGTACAGACTTATGCTTGGTCTAAGACTTTAAGAGTCGAAGCCATTACAAAGCAAGAAAATTCGAGAGTAGTTATGATTAAGACATTGGATGAATAGCCAAACATGTTCGAAGTCAATTAAAGGCTCATGAATATAAAGGCATTCAATATAAGGAAACCAAGTCTTTAAGTCAAATAAATAATTACAGAGTAAAACAAAGATTACAAAGGAAAAATAGCTATCTAAAAAGACAAAGGGAAATATGGTCGCTAAGGGAGGTGGAGACTTTAAGCTTTTGGATCCTCGGGGGCAGGGGTGTTTTGCTCGCCTTCGGGGGCAGGACGGCTCGGCTCGCCTTCGGGAGCAACCTCTTCAGCCGCAGCTGGGTCAACCTCTTCAGCAGCAGATTGAAGGGTGCGACTTCGGAGGAAGCTCTTCAAGGACTCAACTTCCCCAATGGGAAAGTTGGGGTCGACCGCCTGGACATCATCCACCAGGACTTGGAGAAAATGGGCAATCACCGACTTCATCACCTTCAAAGCACAGTCCTCAAAACCCTCAGAGGCCTTTAATGCCTCGACTATGCTTTGGGGCGAAGGGACAGCTCTCAACTGTTCAGCTAACTGATCCCTCTCCTCCTCCAGGGCGATCCCCCCGGCTTCAGCAATGCCCATCTTAGCCTCAGCAGCTTCCTTCTGGGCCTCCGCGGCGACCCGAAGAGCGTCCGACTCTGCAATTTGAGCACGAGCCTCCTTTAACTCGGCCTCTAAGTGAGCTCGGACTGCTTCTCCTTCATCTAGGCACCGATGAAGGGCCTCGGCTTCTTGAAGGAAGGCTGCAGCATCAGCCTCCCTCTTCTTGACATCAGCAAGGAGACGTTGCTCCTTCCTGAAGTACTCCTCCCGGGCACCGTCCACCAAGGCGATCGCCACATCAGCGGTCTTCTTGATGGCCTCCAACTGTCCGGGGGTGACCCCCTTACTTCGGTACTGCTCCAGCTCGACAAGCAGGTCAGAATGCTTGTCGGCTAGCTCGCCGAAGACGCGACCAAGAATCACCTCTTCCCGAACGAGCTGACAACAAAAACAGAAGGAAATTTGTCAGGACATCAAACAAAAAGGGAATGACTAGGAAAAAAGAACTGAAAGGAGGCGAGATCATACCAGGGCGACTCGTTCGAAGTGGGTCCACAGGAACCCCTCAATTTGAGGTAGCTCCGTGGGAACAATCGAGCGGTCCTTGGGGGGAATTATCCCATCAAGAAGCCGCATGCACATGTCCGGGCTACCCCAGAGGCTCTTCTGGGCAGGGTACCTCTTCTTTGCAAGGTCCCCACAAGGGACCCAAGGCCCCCGAGAGTTCGCAGCCTTAAGTGGATGGAACAAGCTCGGCATGGAGCAGTACTCCTCTGCGGGAGCCCTCGAAGAGCTGGAAGCATCAGGCCCCTTCTTCTGGGTCCCAGACTCCTTAGGATGAACCGTGGGCACCGTAGGAGCGGGAGGCGCCAAGGCCAAAGCCTTCTCCTTAGTGGCAGAAGGGCCCTAGGGAGAGGGAGAAGGTGGCGCCACATCCAGACCCTTCCCCTTGCTGGCAGAAGGGCCCTTAGGAGGGGGATGAGGAGGATGCTAGTCGACTTCTGGGTGCTCCTCACTCCTGCCTTCTTGGAAGGAGGAGGGTCCCGGGCCACGCCAACCGAGGACTTCTCTGCAAAACAGCAAGACAAGATGTCAAAAACCAAAAAACTGCAAAGTATGAAAACGCTAAATCCACAAAGGGCGAGGCAACATACCTGGTTGGCGAGGGCCAGTAGTGGCCGAAGGAAGCACCTCCTCGGACTTCCTCTTGGACGAACGCCTAGAGGGGGGGGGGGGAGGAGAGCTCAACAATGCCTGGTCAGAGGACAACCCCGCCGATCCCTAGTCATCAAAGAGACCTATCAGTTTTCGGCTCTTGCCTACGGCCTTGCCTACAAATGATAAAACAAGAAAAGGGTTAGAAAATTACCCAATCATCAAAGATTGGCGTGGCTTGATGAATGCCCGCCATCTCAAGCATATTCTCAGTAGTCTCCGCCACTGAGCGAATGGACTTGATTTGGGACGACTGATGCAACCGGTATAGGTCGTCGATGACGTTCCGATCACTCCCTGACAGCTCTTCGAAGGAAGGAGGGAAATCCTTGTCCGGGGTAAACAATTTCCAGGGTACACCCCCTTGTACAAGAAGTAAAACTTCTTGTAGTTGGAGTTAGTGGCCCGGAAATCATCGACCAGACGGACATGAACATTCCAAATCCATGCTTGAGGGCCTCCCCACTCTGCAAACTTTGGCCAGCGTGGTTGGAAGTGATGGAGGTGGTTCGCCCCAGCTGCCAGTCTGAAAAAACACCGGAACAAGGCCAGTGAATACGTCCATTCCTGGCGTATGCACAGGAACTTGAAATCGACCCACATCCTGAGGGCATTAGGAACGAGTTGCGTGGGGTGGATCCCATAGAACCGGCACAATGTCTGCAAATCCTCACAAAGAGGAAAACGCAACCCAGCATCAATCTGGGCCGCATAAATGTAAACCTCTCCGTCGTGAGGATAGTGCAGACCTAAGCCAGGATACCTAGGAGCATCCTCCACACCGAGGCCACCAAGCGCCAGCATTGTCTTAAAGTAAGCCGACTTCAACTCATTAGGCTTGACATCTACTCAAATAAGTTCAGATATGGCAATGGCAAACATAAAAAAACAAGGAACAGCAGGGAATATTACCAAAACAGAGCACTGAAAGGACAGAGGTTTACCTTTCGGAGAAAAGATGGGCGTTTGAAGCTCAGGCCCATCCACCACCACTGGGGTGGCTGCGGATCTCCCCACGTCAGGTTGTTCCCCCGCTGAGGGGGGCACGGCACCATCCCTAATGGTCAGGGGGCATTGGTACTCTTGGGGGTATTTTAGACCCCTTGGTGGCTGTGTGCTTAACTCTTTGACCTCGGGTAGCCATGGAAGCAGTGGAGAAAAAGGGTTGAAGAAGATTGAAGAAGAAAGAAGAAGGATCTGCACAAAAAGCTCTCGAAATCCGAAGGAGTAAAGGAGCGTAAAAAACAAAACAGAGAAACTGATGTCTCTTATATAGGCCCAAAAAGAAGTAACCGCCACGGGCGAATCGAAGCGACACAGGAGAATAATTGCACCTTTTTGGAAAAAACCGAACTAATGTCAGAATTCCAAGAGACACCTCGGGGAGACAAACGGTTGGCTGGTACAGGCAGCTGTCAGACTACCCTTGGTTTACGGAAAAGTAAATGACAGGCTTGCCTCAAGCGACCGTTCGATCTCTGGACAACTGTGCAATTATTAAATGCTAAAAGTCCACTAAGTGGACAAAGTGGTCGTCAGTGCACTGATAGGCTTTATCAGAAGTACCTTGGGTAGGTAGTAATCGCCTAACCAAGAAAGATAGACTTTCATAAGCCTAGGTTACCTCGAGTGATCTCCAAAGGGGAATAAAAGGAAGGATATTCTTTCAGCCTTGAACAGGGAAGAAACTGCTCGCCAAACGAGCTCGAAATGCCTCAAAGGTCATGAACCATTACAAGAGACGAAGAAAACCGAATCTAAGACGTCACTATCTAAAACCCTACCAGGAAATCAAGCTCGACTGAAGAAATTTCAATCAAGCTTCGGGGGCAAATGTTGTGTATCGATAGTGGCAGCCCAATAAGGAAAAGGCCTCGAAGGCTCAATAACCATAGAGGGGGTAAACCCATGACATTCGAACCGGATCGGCCTAAGTACGAGTCAAACTTGGCCCATCACCGAGTGGCCCAGAACCGAGCCCAAAGTCTCTGAGGACGCCAAAGGCTCAATGAGTGCTCGCCATTCTTCACCAGGCCGCGACCTTTCACTGCTCGCCATGAGAGTGCTTGCCCCGAAGAGAGCCTGGCCTCTCTCCTCTGGTCCCACTAAACCGTTAATAAGGAAGTGGCCACGATATCCCGCGTATCTCGGTCACATATTCACTAAAGATTAGATTTGGTAACTGCAATATCTCGCAGTAACTGCCATATCTCGCAGTAACTGCCATATCTCGCAGTAACAGCCATATCCCATGATCCGAATCTTCAGCAACACAATATACACTAAGATATTCAGCTGCCTTATACGATTTGATCTCTCCTACCCTATAAATACCCTTGTTTTACATACGTTCCTTATGTTTTGAGTTTTATACACACATATACTCATTTAGGTATCGGAGAGGGACCCAGAGACACCCCCTCTGTTGCGCTCCCCTACCTGCAGGTTCACCGGAGTTAGAGCAGAAGCGTCTTTCCGTCCTTGTCTGGCATTTAATTCACTGCTAGATCAGCATCCAGGAATTTACAATCCAACAATTATATATATCACTCTTATTATTATAAAATACATAATTGTAAAACTAATTAGTATTCATTTTAGAAAATATATTTTCAATAAGGTGTAACTGATTACCTAAAACCTGTTGGTATTTAAAAGTACCAACTAAGTTCTGATTTCAGTACTAATTGAATAGGATTCGAGTATGAAAATTAGGAACCGATTTATTTGGGATAGATTTTAAGAATTCACTCATTTATAGAATATGCGGAATGACTTACTTTTGATTAGTATTATTTAAGGAAATTGTCGAATGTCGTAACTATAACTGGATATCTGGCATGCACAAAAGCGTAGTAAGTAATATATATATATATAATATAATATAAGCTTTTTTATATATAAAATAATGTATAATACTTATTTAAATTATGTTTAAATAAATATAGACTATAATACTTAAAAAACAAAAAGGTTAGTGTTATAACGTTATTTTTTAAGTGAATACGAACTATAATAATTTTTCAAAAAGTATATTGTTATAAATTTTAATTGCTTACAATAAAAATATTAAAATTTTAAAATGCATGAAATAATTAATTATATAGACAAGATATTATAATTTATATTATGAAAAATAAAATTATAAATTATACTAAGTGTATTTGTTTATAAAATTAGTTAAAAATGCACGAGTCAATAATAAAATAATGATTAATACTTTTAAGTGAAAATATTTTTATATATAAATGAATGTGCTTACAAAAGACTTTTAAAATCATGACTATTTTTTTTATTTTAGAAAAAGTAATAATAAATAATTTTTTATAAGTAGTATTTTAATAATTCAAAACATTGAGTTATAACTATGAAAAAAATACAATTTTTTATACTATTTTTCATAAACTTTAATATATATATATATGTGTGTGTGTGTGTGTGTGTGTGTGTGAATGCTCATATAATACTCTGCCACGTGTCTCTGTCCCTTGCGACGTTGATAAAGAAGAAGACGAAGGCAGAGGTCGTGGGTTATCTGTCACCACCTTGGAGCTGAACCCCAAACTGGAAGAAGGTAGTCTTCGATGAGGAGAATACGACACCGGGAACGTATCGAGGCTAAGTCATACGAATTTCTGCTTGCGTGAATCACTGAAACAACATTGTCAAATTGACCTTTTACACCATCAAGAACTGTGGAGATCTGCTGCATTTCATCTATTGGATGGCCACAACTAGCTAGGCTATCACATGTAGATTGAATATCAGCATAGGCATGACTGCGCAGATTTTCACCATTCTCGTTTGTAATACGAGTAGGCACAGTTTGAACTCCATAGAGATGAGATTCTAAATCAAATCCTCTAACAGCAAGAAGTACCTGCTGTTTCCATGACTCAAAGTTGTCATCTCCAGTCAGTAAGCAGATCTTCTTGTTCAAGAAGGCAGGTGGAAGTGCATCCTCCATTTTTGATTCGCCGACAGCAGCTTTGATGAATCTTCAATCTTCCGATGCGGAAATCAGATGAAAGCAGGAATCACCAGTTGTAATCCGCAGATTCGGTTAGCTCTGATACCATTTTAGACAGTTTGGAGAAGAAATCTCAGGAAGAAGAAGAAGAAGAAATAGATTGCTTAGGACTGAAGCAATCAAATTCTGTTCTAATAGAAAAAACAGAATTGAAGAACATAATTTTACTGAATGAACTTGTTATCTTTTACAATGACCAAGACCTCTATTTATAGTCTAAGAAGATCCTAATGAGCGTATTACATGAGAATTCTAGAATACACAAGAATATTACTAGAAGACTCAAGAAACATACATAGAGATCTCGGTTAACACACTTCTAAGCAACACAACTATTTCATAGAGATCTCGGTTAACAAGTCACGAACCGTACATTGGTATGCTTTGGTTGAGTTCCGTCATTTGTACCTCCACTTTGCATGCTTGGGTTGTGTGACCCAACATGCCACATCCATAACAGTAATCCGACAGACGCTCACATTTTATCGATGCCTATCTATCTGCCCCTTGGGATTTCTTCCACCAAAATCCAGCCATTAGTGGCTTCTCCCCATTCACTTCCACCCGTATTGCCATATAGCTTCTACTTATTTTCCTAACATGCTTTTCAATATCTAGGCATTTCCCTATCATATATCCTATCTTCCAGGCATAGGCATCTCTAAATTTCTCCAACCCTAGATCATGTCCTTGAATCCAGAAGTTTACCTTGTGAAAATCCAGCTCATTCAATCCCACACTCGGATGCCATGTCTTTATGTTTAGGATGTGACCATTTACTACCCATGGTGAACGATCTAGAATCTGGTCTGCATCCTCTTGTTATTCAAAGTCGAATAACATTATGCCCGTCTCCACTTCTGATATGGTGACTTTTTCGTACCTCGCCCATGTCGAACGAAGTACCCCATTGATCATGTTTAGTTTGATCGGTTTTTGAGATATGACCTTACCCACGTACCACGTCTCGTTCTGTACTTGCTGGTTCGAGTCGAGGTCGACCGAGGGTCCGCCGAGTCTTCTTTTTCCACTAGAACAAAAGGTGACCTGCATTCTCTCGTCAGGGGGGGCCAGCCATCACCGTAGCTGGCAGCTTCCCTACAAAGAACAGACGAGACAAAGCAAAGGCATAGGTTAACAGGTAAACAAAATTGGATTGATCGAGTTACTGGAATCGGCCCTGCCGAATGTTTGCAGGTGGTCCGAGACCCGTTCGCCGTAGCTTCCAGCTTTCTCTGGCTGTCTTGAGCCTTCCCCCGAGCTCGTTCAGATAGATAAAGGGTTAGCCCTTGTGCTCTCGTCGGTGTTGCTGTGTTGTCGCAATGAAAATCCGGTGGAAAGTTAGTGTGGAGTTGCTTCAGCTCGCTGAGAGTTTTCATGCATGAAAACGTCTACTCCAGCTGCAGTAAATGGATTTTCTCCTCCTGTGATTGGTTGTTGTATGCAGAACAATAAATGCGAAAGGAATTAGACCAATTGTCGCATGAATCGGAATCCGCCACGAAGATGCTAAACCTAGAATTTTGGGGTTTTGCAGACTTCAGACAGAGAATGGCGTGTGGACCACATATGCCACCGATTAATAATACCATAAAAAAGAGGCGTATATAACAAAGACTATTTTTTTTTTGTCAAAATACCGCTTTACTTGATGAAATAAAACGTCGTAACATAATGTCACGGTTGTTCGGGATTACAATCATTCGCTAATAAAGATAACAATGGTAGTGGTGGTCTTTCGACCCAATCACTAAGATTCACCCCCATTCTTGCTTGTTTTGCTAACCAATTCGCGCACTCATTTGCGGTCCTTGATATCGCTCTCCATTGTACTTGCTCGAGTTGTTCGGCTAGTCGTCTCGTGTTTTGTATCGTGGTAGACAACCTCCAATTTTCTTCGCGCCCTCGGTATGTCGGTATACCGTTTGCGAATCCGTTTCAATGATTATGTGTTGCCAGTCCCGCTCAAACGCTAATGTATTTCTTTGTGTACAGCTCTTGCCTCCATGGTGTCAATGTCGTCGCTCCATTCCCTCCGGTTCATCTTCACGTCGCTATCTCGCGCAATCACCCCAATCCCCGCTCTTTTCGTTTGACTACACCACGCGGCGTCACAATTTATCTTGATGATGGTCCCCGTTGGATCTTGCCAAGTCTCCGTCGGTCCGCGCGGTAGGGTCGGTCCGGTTTTGTGCTCGTATTCCTTTTGTTTGGCTAGGGCTTGTTCTATTTCCCCTATCACGACTCTCGGGTTCGGTTTTAGTGCCTCAAAAGCTGCCTTACACTTTGTCTTCCAAATGTGACAACATATTAGGAGTGTTAGGGTCCACCTCGTCTCCCCCGCTTCATCTCGTCGTGCCTCGAGCCAAGAGACCGCATCCTGTGTCCTGTTTCGTTCCAGTTGCAGCCCCAGCATGCCCAACCATATGGGCTTTGTCCATGGAATTCTAGGAGCATATGTTCCCGTGTTTCCAACTCTCCACATATCGGGCAGGCCGGGTTCACATTCATTCCTCTCTTTACCATGTTGGCCGTTACCGCTAGTGCATTCGTGGCAAGTCTCCAAGTAAAGTTTTTTACCTTTGGAAGTGCCTTGGATTTCCGTATTGCTTTCCATAAGTCATCCCGTGTGTTCGTCCCCCGTGGTTGTCCTCCTACCTCTCGGAGCTTGTGGTAGACCGAGAGGAGATGGGTTGAGCCATCCTTCGTGGGAGGCAATATGTATCGATTGTTAGGATATAAGTGTGTCTAACACTTATGTTTAGGGATTAATCTGTAAATATTGTTGCTTGCGGTCCAAGCATCAATTAGTTTAGCTATAGGTACTTAGTTGCAAATAGGTGTCCTTACTGTTTTGTCTGTTCTCGGTTGCTTTCCTTTATATGTTTTGCTACTGTTGAACACTACATAATTATCAAGATATTTTGCTCTGAATTCCGTAGCTTGTTCTTCTTCGTTTTCCTGTTCTTCATTTCTTCATCCAAATCCCTAAATCCAAACATGGTATCAGAGCTCGATCGAGCCTGAAATCACCTTTCCCAAACTCTTTCCACTTGATTCATGGAAGAATCAAGCCCTGCCTTCGCCAACAAGAAAGTAGCTCAGCTACTTGTCGAAGAAAATTTCCAGCAGTGGAAACAGCAGGTTCTACTCTGAGTCAGAGGGTACAACCTTGAGAATCATCTCCATGGAGCCAACATACCTCAGTTTCTGGAAGATGAAACTGGGGTTGCAGTCCCAAATCCTGCCTATGCAAAGTTTCTTCAACATGACAGCTCTCTCGCATCCTAGCTTCTTGCCTCAGTTTCTTCTCAGGTTAGTAGGGGTTTAATAGGGTGTATGTCAGCTGCTGCCATTTGGCAAAAGCTTCATCGTGATTTCTCATTATCCTCCATTACTAGAATCATGCATCTTTATGATAGGCTTAAGGTTAGAAAGCATGTTCATCAGCCTATGAGAGATTACCTTACTGAAATCCAGACCACATGTGATAGTTTAGCTAGTTGTGGTCACCCTATAGAAGAGATGCAACAAATCTCGATTATTTTGAATGGGGTCAAGGGTCAGTATGATAATGTTATTGCTGTCATTCATGGTAGTCAAAATCCGTATACTATTGCCTCTATGAGTTCTGTGTTACTGGATGCTGAGTCTAGGCAGTCTGACATTTTATTTGATGCTAGTGCTAGTGTTAACTTAGCCTCTGCTAAGGTTCCCACTCCCATCAAGTCTTTTCTGTCTTATGATGAAAACAGTTCTGGTAGCAAGGATAGCATGTTTGTTAATCCCACCCAGTCACCCATGTATGGTTTCCTGCCCACACCCCAACCCACAAATCAGAACACTTAGTCATTCTCCTATGGTCCTCCACCATTTGGTAATCAACAGTCTGGTAGGGGTGGGGTCGTGGTAGGGGTTTTGGTAACAACAGACTGCAATGTCAGTTGTGTGGAAAATTTGGGCACTTGGTGCACATATGTTTCCACAGATTCAATGTGCACTTCACTGGAGTGACTGATCCCCAGTCCACCTCTCCAGCACCTTCAGCAAATCTGGCTGCCTATGACATTGATCCTGCCCCATACCAGCATCAGCCACAAAACCAGCATTACCCACCACTTCATCTGCATAAATCCCAAGCTCAACCTCAACCACCTCAGACCACCACCATTACTCCTCCCAATCCTCAAACACACTCTGTGATGCAATACTCACCTTATCATTCACCCATACCTCCTATCTATCCATACATGATGGCCCCTCCATGTTATCCAGCTCAACCATATCAAGTGATTTCCAATCCTCAGCCTCACCCCACCCTTGCCCTATCCCGGCGTACATCACCTCTACCTACCCAAGCCAACCACCTAATGGCCAGCAGCTCAACCCCAGCCTCCTCTGATGGCAGCTGGTTCCCAGACTCAGGAGCAACGAACCACCTGACAAATGCTCAGCCTGCCCCGAACATGTCCTCTCCATACTCTGGTCCAGGTAAGGTTTTAGTTGGAAATGGTTCTTCTCTTGAAATATCTGCCATTGGTTCTTTTCATTTACCTTCCACTGGCAAACCTCTTCTTCTTAATAATTTGCTTTACACACCCGCTGTTACTAAAAACCTGCTTTCTGTATCTCAGTTTTCAAAGGATAATCAAGTTTATTTTGAATTTCACCTATCGCACTGCCTGATCAAGGATTCCCTCTCCAACAAGGTGCTGCTGAAGGGTTATGAATCAGGGGGTCTTTACCGCCTAGATATCTCTAGTTTTAAGTCTAAGTCAATTCAGTTAGTTGAGTCTGCTACTGTTAGTCCAGATCAGTGTTTGAGTCTTTCACCTAATTTTCAGTCATTTTGTAATAATGCAGTTTTATCTGCTCAAAACTCAACCTTTTTGGTTATTGATAATGATAATTCTACGTTTATGGTTAATCATGATTCCTCTGGTTTTTCTCATGTTTCCTCTGCTTATACTGCTGATATTTCTGATGAATGCTCTACTGTCACATGTTTTAATAATGCATCCTCCACTGCGTTACCTGAATTTGAGATTAGTTGCTTTCTTAGCTCTCTGAAAACTAATGAACCTTCTCACCTATGGCACATGAGGTTAGGCCACCCTTCTAAGAACATACTTGTAAATTTATTGAGACTTCAAAATCTGCCCACTAAACACATATCTTCTGAGTGTGCTGCTTGTGCAGTGGGAAAAATTAAGACCCTTCCCTACCAATCACCAGAGACAGTCTACTCTCATCCTCTAGCTAGAAATGGTTCAGGTAGATCTCTGGGGTCCTGCCCCCTTCTCCTCCAGTAATAGCAATTATTATCTCAGTATTGTTGATGCCTTTTCTAGATTTACTAGGATTTACTTCTTAAATCGAAAATCTGATGCTGCTAATGTCTTTTGTGAGTTTCATTTGTTAGCAGAAAAGCAACTTGGCATAAAGCTCAAAGCGGTGCAATCTGATGGAGGAGGTGAGTTTCATTTTCTCACTACTTACTTAGCTCAGTTTGGTATAGTTCATAGGATCACTTACCCTTATTCTAGCCAACAAAATGGCATGGTGGAGCGTAAGCACCGCCACATTGTTGAATTAGGTCTTACACTTCTTGCACAGTCAACCGTTCCCTTGCACTATTGGACGAATTCCTTCTCCACTGCTGTCTTTCTTATTAACCGATTGCCCTCTAAGTCCCTTAATAACTAACTGTTCTCCTCATGAGCTCATCTTCAATTCCAAGCCTGACTACTCCTTTCTAAGAGTCTTTGGCTGTTTATGCTTCCCTCACTTGAGACCTTACAGGTCTCACAAGTTGTCCTTCAGATCAGAACCTTGTGTCTTCATTGGGTTCTGTTCTGATCATCATGGCTACAGGTGTCTCTCTTCATCTGGAAGTGTATATGTGTCACGAAATGTTGTCTTTCATGAGACAACATTTCCTTTCAGTGACACCACAGGGCCGTTCTATGCCTCAAACACACCAAAAGTTGCCACTCCCTCCAAACCATTCTTCATACCTTGTGACCATTTTTTCCAACAACCTACCTCTGTTCCCTCCACTGCCTCTCATTCATCAGGACCTCCTGTGCATGCTCACACTTCGGGTGAGTCCAGCTTACCCTCCACCACACCTACCCAAAACACCACTTCAACTCAGCCTCCCTCAGTACCTGCTCCTGGCCTTAGCTCACCTACTGAAGTATGTAGATATGTCCCTTCTAGCTCAACCCTTGTTCCTATTACCTTCTATGATCCTGTTTCCTCTATGCCACCACCACCAGCTCACTCAGATTAGTCCTTCCCTACCTCACCACAAGTCCAACCCTCCTCATCCTCTCAACCTTCTCGTCCCAAATCCTCCACCAATGTGCATCCTATGCAAACCAGATCGAAAACTTCCCTTCAAGGGTAGTCCACTTCCCTTGCCCTGTCCACAGACCTGAGCAACTCTGAGCCTCGTAGCATTCACGAGGCTCTTCAGTCACCTCATTGGCTTAAGGCTGTTCAGGAAGAGCTTACAGCTCTTTCTACAAACAACACCTGGACCCTTGTTCCCTTACCTACAGGTCGAATCCCTATTGGTTGCAATTGGATATTCAAAATCAAAAGAAATGCAGATGGGGATGTTGTCAGGTACAAGGCTCGTCTTGTTTCCAAAGGTTTTTCCCAAAAACCAGGTTTTGATTTTCAGGAAACCTTCAGTCCTGTCATTAAGTCTGCTACTGTCCGTATTGTACTTTCTTTAGCACTGACTCATAAATGGTGTATCAGACAGGTTGACATTAATAATGCCTTCCTTCATGGTGACCTTCATGAGGAGGTCTACATGACACAACCTCCAGGTTTTGAGGTTTACTTTAATACCCCTACTCTGGTTTGCAAACTTCAGAAAGCAGTATATGGTCTTAAGCAGGCTCCCAGAGCCTGGTTTGAAAAATTGAAGTTTTTTCTCCTGAATTCCCTTGGTTTTCATGTCTCAACCTCTGATAGTTGTTTGTTTATCAAGTCATCATCTGATTCTTTTGTATTGTTACTTGTCTATGTGAATGATATTGTTATAACTGGTGTTGGATCGTGAAATCCTGAATGTTGATCTGGCAGTGAATTGAATGCCAGACAAGGTTGGGATGACGCTTCAGCTCCAACTCCGGTGAACCTGCAAGTAGGGGAGCGCAACAGAGGGGGTGCCTCTGGGTCCCTCTCCGATGCTTAAATGAGTATATGTGTGTATAAAACTCAAAACGTAAAGAACGTATGTAAAGCAAGGGTATTTATAGGGTAAGAGAGATAGAACCGTATAAAGGCAACTGAATATCTTAATGTATATTGAGTTGCTGAAGATTCGGATCGTGGGATATGACAGTTACTGCGAGATATTGCAGTTACCAAATCTAATCTTTAGTGAATATGTGACCGAGATATGCGGGATATCTTGGCCACTCTGTTATTAACGGTTTAGTGGGACCAGAGGAGAGAGGCAAGGCTCTCTTCGGGGCGAGCACTCCCATGTCGAGCAGTGGAAGGTCGCGACTTGGTAGAGAATGGCGAGCAGTCTGAGAGCCTTTGGCGTCTCTATAGACTTTGGGCTCGATTCTGGATTACTCGATGGTGGGCCAAGTTTGGCTTGTACTTGGGCCGATCCGGTTCAGATGTCATGGGTTTACCCCCTCTATAGTTATTGGGCCTTCGAGGCCTTTTCTTACTGGGCCATCACTATCGATACCCAACATTTGCCCCCGAAGCTTGATTGAAGTTCCTTCAGGCGAGCTTGATTTCATGGTAGGGTTTTAGATAGTGACGTCTTTGGTAATGGTTCAGTGCCTTTGAGACACTTCTAGCTCATTTGGCGAGCAATTCCTTATCTGTTCAAAGCCGAAAGAATATCCTTCCTTTTATTCCCTTTTGGCGATCACTCGAGGTGACCCAGGCTTATGGAAGTCTATCTTTCTTAGTTAGGCGATCATTACCTACCCGAGGTATTTCTGCTAAAGCTTTATTAGTGCGTTGGCGACCACCTTGTCTCCCTAGTGGAATTTTAGCATTTAATAACTGCGCAGTTGTCCAGAAATCGAACGGTCACTTGAGGCACGCCTGACATTTACTTTTCCGTAAACCTAGGGTAGTCTGACAGCTGTCTGCACCAACCAACCGTTTGTCTCCCCGAGGTGTCTCTTGGAATTCTGACATTGCTTTAGTTTTTTCCAAAAAGGCGCAATTATTCTCCGTGTCGCTTCGATTCGTCCGTGGCGGTTACTCCTTTTTGGGCTTATATAAGAAACGTCAATTTCTCTGTTTTGTTCTTTACGCTTATTCACTCTTCCAAATTTCCAGAGCCTCTTTGCGAATCCCTCTCCTTTCTCTTTCAATCCTCTTCAGTTCTCCTTTCGACCATTTCCATGGCCCCCAGAACTCAGAGAGTCAAACACATGGCCATCAAGGGTGCTAACAAAGCCAGCGCCCCTCAGAATGTCAGTGTTCCCTTGACCATTAGGGATGAAGCTGTGCCCTCCTCGGCGGGGAAACAGCCTGACGTGGGAAGGTCTGCGGCCACCCCAGTGGTGGTAGATGGGTCTGTGCTTCAAACGCCCATCTTTTCTCCGAAAGGTAAATCCATGTTCTTTCGACGCTCTGTTTTGGTGATATCCCCTGCTGTTCTTTGCTTTTTATGTTTATCATTGCAATATTTGAATTTGTTCGAGTAGACGTCAAGCCTAATGAATTGAAGCCGGCTTATTTTAAGACCGTGGTGGCGCTCGGTGGCTTCAGCGTGGAGGATGCTCCTAGGTATCCTGGCTTAGGTCTGCATTTTCCTCACGACGGAGAGGTTTACATTTATGCGGCCCAGATCGATGCTGGGTTGCGTTTTCCTCTCTGTGAGGATTTACAGACCTCGTGTCAGTTTTACGGGATTCACCCCACGCAGCTTGTTCCGAATGCCCTCAGGATGTGGGTCGGTTTCAAGTTCCTGTGCTTACGCCAAGAATGGGTGTATTCACTGGCCTTGTTCCGGTGTTTCTTCCGACTGGCAGCAGGGGCAAACCACTTCCACCACTTCCAATCCCGCTGGCCGAAATTTTCAGAGTGGGGAGGCCCTCAGGGATGGGTTTGGAACGTCCATGTTCGCCTGGTCGATGATTTCTGGGCCACTAACTCCAACTACAAGAAGTTTTACTTCTTGTACAAGGGGGGTGTACCCTGGAAATTGTTTGCTCCGGACAAGGATTTTCCTCCCTCCTTTGAAGATTTGTCAGGGAGTGACCGGAATGCCATCGACGACCTGTACCGGCTGCATCGATCATCCCAGTTCAAGTCTATCCGTTCAGTGGCAGAGACTACTGAGAATGCCCTTGAGATGGCGGGCATTCATCAAGCCACGCCAATCTTTGATGATTGGGTAATTCTCTAACTCTTATCTTGTCTTATCACTTGTAGGCAAGGTCGTAAGCAAGAGCCGAAAACTGATAGGTCTCTTTGATGACCAGGAATCGGCGGGGTTGTCCCCCGACCAGGTGCTGCTGAGCTCTCCTCCTCCCCCCTCTAGGTGATCGTCCAAGAGGAAACCAGAGGAGGCCCTTCCTTCGGCCCCTGCTGGCCCTTGCCAGCGAGGTATGTTATTTCATATTGCATTATTTCCATATTCCACCTTGTTTCTAAATTCCCTGCGTTTGTTTGACGCGACTTTCTTCTTTTTGTTTCGCAGAAGAGTCCACGGTTGACGTGGTTCGAGACCCTTCTCCTCCACCTGCCAAGAAGGTCAGGAGTGAGGAGCAACCGGCTGTTGGACAGCATCCTCCTCCTCCTGAGGGTCCTTCCACTGGCAAAGGGAAGGCTCCTGCTTCGGCGGTCATCCCTCCTTCCCCCCAGGGGCCTACGGCTGGCCAGGAGAAGGTTTTATCTTTGGCGCCCCCACCTCCTACAGCGTCCGCGGTCCCCCCGAAGGAGTCTGGGACCCATAAGAAGGGTTCCGATGCCCCCAGCTCCTCAAGGGTTCCCGGGGAGGAGTATTGCTCCATGGCGAGCTTGTTCTAGCCGCTCAAGGCTACGAACTCTCGGGGTGCTTGGTTCCCTTGCGGGGACCTTTCGAAGAAGGGGTGCCCTGCCCAGAAGAGCCTCAGGGGTAGCCCAGACTTGTGTATGCGGCTCCTTGATGGGATAATTCCTCCCAAGGACCGTTCGTCCGTCCCCACGGAGCTTCCTCAGATCGAGGGGTTTCTTCGGTCTCACTACGAACGAGTCGCTCTGGTAAGGCCTCGTTTCTTTTTCCTCTTTCCATAGTCGTTCCCTTTTGTTCGTGTCCTGACAATTCTCATTTTTCTTTTGTTGTCAGCTCGTTCGGGAAGAGGTGATGATCGGCCGTGTCTTCGGCGAGCTCGCCGGCAAGCATTCAGACTTGCTTGTCGAGCTGGAGCAATACCGGAGCACGGGGATCTCCCCTGGGCAGCTGGAGGCTATCAAGACGACTGCTGACGCGGCGATCGCCTTGGTAGACAATGCCCGGTCAGAGTATTTCAGCAAGGAGCAGCGATGTGGCGGCTGCCCTTCAGGATTTTGAAGCCCTTCATCGGTGCCTTGATGAAGGAGAAGCGGTCCGGGCTCGCCTAGAGGCTGAGTTAAAGGAGGTTCGCGCTCAGCTGGCCGAGTCGGACGCTCTTCGGGTCGCCGCTGAGGCGCAAAGGGCCGCTGCTGACGCCCAGAGGGATGCTGCTGAAGCCAGGGGGATCGCCCTGGAGGAGGAAAAGAACCGGCTGGCTGATCAGCTGAAGGCGGTTCCTTCACCCCAAGCCGTGATTGAGGAGTTCAAGGCCTCCGAAGACTTTGAGGACCAGGCCTTGAAGGTGATGAAGTCGGCGATTGCCGAATTTCTTCAAGACCTGGTGGAGGAGGTCCAGGCGGTCGACCCCAACTTTCCTCTTGGGGAAGTTGCCTCCTTGAAGACCTTCCTGCGAAGTCGTCCTTCGCAGCCCTCTATTGTTGGAGAGGCTGCTCCTGAAGGCGAGCCCAGTACTTCTGCCCCCGAAGGCGAGCAGAGCACCCTTGCCCCCGAGAACCCCGACGCTTGAAGTCCCCAACTCCTTGGCGACCGTATTTATCTTTTTTAGATAGCCATTTTTGTATTTTCTGTTTTTGGTTTGTAATTATTTATCGAAGACTTGGATTTTTCTATTGAATGCTTTTATATTCTTGAGCCTTTAATCGACTTCGAACATATTTAGCTATCCAATATCTTACTCATAATTACTTTCCACTTTTTTCTTGCTTTGTAATGTCGTCGACCCTTAAAACCGTAGACCAATCATAAGTTAAAGTTTCTAAGGATAATACTTTTGACACTTAAAAGCGTAAACTTCTAAGTTCAAAGAGATATTACCTTCTTTGAAGTTTAAACCTTTGAGGTGTTGGCCTAATAACATGGGATTTGAAATTTGTCAGGCTTTATCATCGATAGTGATCGCCTAAACTTTCTTTGGCCTGACTTTGGCGTCAGGGCTTTCATTTTGCCTAACATATTTGCTAGGTCTTTTGGCCTGACTTTGGCGTCAGGGCTTTGCCTGACTCTTGGCGTCAGGTTTTTTGAGGCCTAACTTTGTTGTTAGGGCTTTTGTGGCCTAGTTTTGTTACTAAGGCTTTTTTGGCCTAACTTTGTTGTTAGGGCTTTTGGCCTGTCTTTGGCGACAGGGCTTTTTGGCCTAGCTTTGTTGCTAGGGCTTTTGGCCTAGCTTTGTTGCTAGGGCTTTTTGGCCTGACTTTGGCGTCAGGGCTTATTGGCCTAGCTTTGTTGCTAGGGCTTTTTGGCCTAACTTTGTTGCTAGGGCTTTTGGCCTAGCTTTGTTGCTAGGGCTTTTGAGGCCTGACTTTGGCGTCAGGGCTTTTGGCCTGACTTTGGCGTCAGGGCTTTTGGCCTGTCTTTGGCGACAGGGCTTTTTGGCCTAGCTTTGTTGCTAGGGCTTTTGGCCTAGCTTTGTTGCTAGGGCTTTTTGGCCTGACTTTGGCGTCAGGGCTTATTGGCCTAGCTTTGTTGCTTGGGCTTTTTGGCCTAACTTTGTTGCTAGGGCTTTTGGCCTAGCTTTGTTGCTAGGGATTTTGAGGCCTGACTTTGGCGTCAGGGCTTTTGGCGTCAGGGCTTTTGGCCTGACTTTGGCGTCAGGGCTTTTGGCCTGTCTTTGGCGACAGGGCTTTTGGCCTGTCTTTGGCGACAGGGCTTTTTGGCCTAGCTTTGTTGCTAGGGCTTTTGAGGCATGACTTTGGCGTCAGGGCTTTTGGCCTGTCTTTGGCGACAGGGCTTTTGGCCTGTCTTTGGCGACAGGGCTTTTTGGCCTAGCTTTGTTGCTCGGGCTTTTGAGGCCTGACTTTGGCGTCAGGGCTTTTTGGCTTCAGCTTGCTTCGAGTGGACGCGCTTTATGAAGGAATGGCTTTCTTTTATTGACATAATCAGTTTGATTACAAACTATGCATAAAATCTTCTTAAATGCTCAGAATTAAATGGACGGGGTAACCTCTCGCCTTCGATGGTTTCCAAATAGTAGGATCCTGGTGCGGCGATCTCTACTACTCTGTATGGTCCTTCCCATTTGGCTGAAAGTTTGTTTTTACTGTCCAGCCTTGTGAATTCATTCCTTCTCATAACCATCTCCCCCACGAAAAATTGGCGAGCGCTAACTTTTCTGTTGAAATACCGAGCGGTCGCCAAGCGCATCTTTGCCTGTGTTTTTTCCGAGAGCCATCTCTTTTCCTCTGCTAAGTCGAGGTCAGTTCTTCGCTCGATCTCATTTGCCTCCGTGTTAAAGTGTAGGACTCTGTGGGTAGGCACTGCTAATTCAGCTGGTGCTACTGCTTCTGATCCGTACACTAAACTGAAAGGCGTTTCTCCTGTGGCCGCCTTAGGCGTTGTTCTGATTGCCCATAATACGTTTTCCAGTTCATCTGCCCAGTTTCCTTTGAATGCTCGAACCCTTTTCTTGAGTCCTGCTAAGACAACCTTGTTGGCTGCTTCAGCTTGCCCATTCGTTTGAGGGTGATGTACTGAACTGAAACGATGGTCGATATGATACTCTTCACAGAGCCATTTTAACTCCTTTCCAACGAATTGTGGACCATTATCGCTGATGAGTATTTTGGGAATACCAAACCTGGAGAATATGTTGACTTGCAGGAACTTGATAACTTGGAATTCCGTTGTCGAAGCTAGAGCTTTCGCCTCTACCCACTTAGTGAAGTAGTCGATTGCCACTATAATGTGAGTACGCTGACCAGTGCTAATGGGAAAAGGACCCAATATATCGATTCCCCATTGAGCGAAGGGCCAGGCACCCGACATTGGGGATAATAATGTCGATGGTCGACCCGATCGTGGTGCAAACTGCTGGAAAATTTCACACTTCTGTGTTAATTCGGCCGCGTCTTTTCCCAAGGTCGGCCAGTAATATCCCAATCTGAATATTTTTCTGCTTAGCGATCGAGCGCCTTCATGACATGCTGCTGCCCCTTCATGAGCTTCTCGAAGAACTTTTTCAGTTTCGGGCAGAGCAACACATCTCAAGTAAGGCTTCGAATAATCTCTTCTGTAGAGTTCTCCATCGATGATTAGATAACTGGCTGCGAGTCTTCTAATCCTAGTGGATTCGCCTTCGTCCTCTGGGAGGATGCCTTCTTTCAAATAATTCTGGAATGGGGTCATCCAGGTGACCTGTTCTTGAATGTTGAAGATCTCCGCTCTGTTTTCAAGGACTGAACATAGGGCCCTTTCCAGAAATTGCACATCCTGGATCGTCGCCCCTCCGAAGGCTAGCTTACTCAAAGAATCTGCCATCTGGTTTTCTTGGCGAGGAATGAATTCAATCGCGAAATTTGGGATTTCTGCGACCAGTTTTTTGGCAATGCCGAGATATTTCTTCATCTTTTCTCCCTTTGCCTCGTATCCGCCATTAACCTGATTGACAATGAGCTCTGAGTCGCTTTTTACTCTAAGCGCAGCTATACCCATTCCTTTTGCTAGTCTGAGTCCAGTGATAAGAGACTCGTATTCTGCTTCGTTATTGGTCGCCGGGAATGTCAAGGCGATCGCGTATTTCAGAGGCTCGCCCTCAGGAGGAATAAGAATTAAACCTGCCCCCGAGCCTTCTTTTGATGAAGACCCATCCGTATAGAGTTCCCAGATTTGATTGTCGTTTGCTGACTGACTTGGCCTGTTTTCTGCCTCCGCTTGACCGTTACTCGTGCTTTCCACTATGAAATCAGCTAGTGCTTGACCTTTGATGGCCGTTTTTGGCGCAAATTTGATCCTGAACTCGCTGAGCTCGATCGCCCACTTGACCATTCTTCCTGAAGAATCTGGCTTCATCAGGAAGTTTTTGAGAGGTTGATTGGTGAGGACCGTGATGTCGTGCGCATGAAAGTAAGGTCTCAGCTTCCGAGCAGCAATAACTAAGGCATAGAGATACTTCTCAATCTGGACATATTTTATTTCTGCTGAGTTGAACATTTTGCTAATAAAATACACTGGACTCTGAACATTATTCTCCTCCCTTATTAAGACAGCACTGGCTGCCACATCGCTAATGCCTAAATAGCGGAAAAGCTGCTCGCCTGGAACGGGTTTTGCCAGAGCTGGGAGTGTTTGAATATGCCTTTTCAAGGACTGGAATGCTTCCTCGGAGTCTGGCGTCCACTCGAACTTGCGGTTGGCCCTCAAGGTTTTGAAGAACGGGAGGGACCTGTCGCTTGCTTTGGAAAGGAAGCGGTTAAGAGCAGCTAGTCGGCCGTTCAGGCACTGGACTTCCTTATGGCAGGTTGGCGACTTCATTTCTTCTATGGCCTTTAGCTTTTCCGGGTTTGCTTCTATGCCCCTTTCGCTGACCATAAAACCCAGGAACTTCCCGGACTTGACTCCAAAGGCGCACTTTGCTGGGTTCAGGCGAACGCTGTGTTTCCTCATGCATTCAAAAGCTTCATGGAGGTCGGTGGTATGAGGATTGCCTTTGATGGATTTAACGAGCATATCATCCACGTAGGCCTCCTTGTTCCTTTCCAGCATGTCCTGGAACAGTCGGTTCACCATCCGCTGATAAGTTGCCCCAGCATTGATGAGACGAAAGGGCATCACCTTGTAGCATAGAATGTCCCCGTCAGCATAGAAAGCAGTGTGCGCCTCGTCATCTGGATGCATTCTGATCTGGTTGTAGCCTGAATAGGCGTCCATGAATCTCAGCATCTCATGACCCGAGGTAGCATCGACCAGCTGATCAATTCTCGGAAGGGGATATGAATCTTTGGGGCAAGCCTTGTTTAAATCGCGGAAGTCGACGCACATCCTCCACTTGCCGTTTGATTTCTTGACCAAAACCGGGTTGGCGACCCAACTCTGGAATCTTACTTCTCTGACGAAGTCAGCTTCAATCAGCCTGCCGACTTCCTGCCTGATCGCCAAACGCTTATCAGTCCCGAATGATCTTCTTTTTTGGGCGATCGGCTTGATGGAGGGGTCTATCCTGAGCTCATGAGAGATAATATCTGTGCTGATTCCTGGCATGTCGCTCGGCTGCCAGGCGAAGAGCTCTTTGAATTCCTTGAGGAGGGCGGTCATGGCCTCCTTCTGATCCTCTTTCAAGGTGGTCCCAATGCGCACCTTTTTGTCTGGACCATCGATCTCGACCTCCTCCAATTCCTCCATGGGTGCTGGTCGAGCCAGGTCCTCGCGGGGATCGGCCTCTGTCTCGATGGCGAGCGCCTCCCTTTGGTTCTTCCTGCGTAAACAGTTCACATAACATTGCCGCGAGGAAGGCTGATCTCCGAGCACTTCTCCAATCCCGTTCGGAGTAGGGAACTTCATCTTCTGGTGGACAGTGGAGGCCACAATCTTATTTGGGTTGATCGTGGTCCTCCCTATGATGGCGTTGTAGGATGTAGGTGAATCGACCACCAGGAAAGTGACCGACACCTTGATGCTTTTCCACCCCTCGCCAAAAATCACTGGCATGGTTATAGCCCCCAGTGGATAAGTTGTCCTTCCCGCAAATCCGATCAGCGGAAAGTCGACCCTCTTCAGGTCGCGTTTTGATTTGCCCATCTTTTCAAAGGCGTCCAGAAACAGGATGTCTGTCGAGCTGCCTCCGTCGACCAGAATCCTTGCAACATCACAGCCGTCAATATCTGCCGTAATGACCAGAGCATCGTTGTGGGGCGTGGTGACATGTGCCA
The DNA here is from genome assembly GCA_946814005.1 of Chamaenerion angustifolium. Taxonomy (NCBI): domain Eukaryota; kingdom Viridiplantae; phylum Streptophyta; class Magnoliopsida; order Myrtales; family Onagraceae; genus Chamaenerion; species Chamaenerion angustifolium. Next base: position 24,957,818 of record OX328272.1, read on the forward strand.
AATCATCTTCAGAGAATGAGATGACAATGTTTTCTTCAGGTCTTGGCCGCTTCCCCAACTGAACTGCCGTAGAGATCTGAGTGGCGTAGACCTCTCTGGCGCTTGACCTCTCGCCGCCTGCGCCGAATCCTCCCGCAATCAGATTCACTCTCCTCTTGCTTCCAAAAGGCTCAGCTTGATCTGCAGGGGCTGGTGAACGATGTCTCCTGGGGGGCATTCGACTTCGGTCTCGCCCTGCCACAAATACCTTCAACATTCCCCCCTGAATCAGCCTCTCTATATCTCGCTTCAGAATCTTGCAATCGTCTGTCTTATGGCCCTTGCACTTATGGTATCTGCAATAGCTCTCGACATCCTTGCCCATGGGTAACCCACCTCGGCGAGGCATCGGTGGCCTCGACAAGGATCTCCTCTCCATCTCGACTAGTACCGCTGAGATCTGCCTATTTAAAGGCGTGAAGTACTCAGGGACCTCTGGATGGCGAGGTGCTGGAAGAGACTCGACTCGGGGCTTACTTTCTTTTCCCTTCTTCTCCTTCTTTATCTCCTTCTTACCATCGCGTCGGGGTTCATGGGTTACCCTTAGCGAGGTCGTCAGGAGATTAGCCTCGATGTTTGCGCGTTCAAGGTCTATGAAACCTTTTGCTCTGGACGCCAACTCCTCCAATGTCTCTATCTCCTTCACGTGATAGCTGTTTCGCAGCTTTCTCGAGGCCTTGTTGGCCACATCCAGACCTCTGTAGAATGCTCGAATGATTTCCCCATCCGAGATTCGGCGATCTAATTCTGTGACGTTTTGATGAAAACGCCCGTAGAAGTTGGACAGCGACTCTCCAGGCTGCTGTTTGACTGAGTCAAGGGCGACCACGCTCTTCAGCAATTGGCGCTCGCCCATATATCTCTCCAGGAACTTGCTTCTTAACTCTGCCCAAGTTCCGATTGATCCTGCAGGGAGGCCGAAGAACCAGGACGAAGCCGAGCCCGAAAGAGTAGATGGAAATAGCAAAGCCAAATGATTGGGATCGTTTGACTTACCTAGAAGGGAGGCCTCATGCTTGTTGACATGTACGGTGGGATCTCCTCCACCGCTATACTCAGGTATGGCCCGAGCAACCACATCCTTCGGGATTTTGATAGCGACGAGCGCGTCGGTGAATGGATGAGAGGACTGCTCCTTGAAGGGAGCTATGACTGTCAACTGTCTTTCCTGGAGCCTTTTGTTGAGGAGGTCATCCATCTGATCCACAGTGCAGTACATGGGAGAGGCTCCGGGTGGAGGCGGACCGGAAGGATTGGCAGTATATGCGGCTGCTGGCTCCTTGGTGTGTGCTGGAGGTAGGGACTGCTGACCTGACGTCATCTCCTGATCCTCCTGAGGCGCAACAGGACCAGGATTGGCCGCTTCTGAAGGTGAAGGCCCTGTGGCAGCAGGGCGGTGGTTTTCCTTAGGAGCAGAGGGATTGTTTTCCTGAGGAGCAGGGGCTTGGCGGCGCGCCTGTCCTAGGATGGCTTCCAGCAGGGAGACCATCTCGGGGGTTAAATTAATATCCTGCCCCGCAATGTGGACTGTCTGCGGTGCAGGGGCTCCGTTTTGATCCGCAGCTGGGGTCGGTCTTGAATCACCGACATGTTCTCGAGCTGTCCGCAGAGGAACAACATTAACTCCTGCTCGGCTGGCAGGTTCTTGTTGAAGCGGTGAAGCGGCGGCGGAATCAGAGCTATCTGAGGATCGCTCCCTAGTCTGATTCCGACGGTTGCTTTGGGATCGAGTTCTCATGGCTAAATTGATCGTTCCCACAGACGGCGCCAAATGTTGGATCGTGAAATCCTGAATGCTGATCTGGCAGTGAATTGAATGCCAGACAAGGTTGGGATGACGCTTCAGCTCCAACTCCGGTGAACCTGCAAGTAGGGGAGCGCAACAGAGGGGGTGCCTCTGGGTCCCTCTCCGATGCTTAAATGAGTATATGTGTGTATAAAACTCAAAACGTAAAGAACGTATGTAAAGCAAGGGTATTTATAGGGTAAGAGAGATAGAACCGTATAAAGGCAACTGAATATCTTAATGTATATTGAGTTGCTGAAGATTCGGATCGTGGGATATGGCAGTTACTGCGAGATATTGCAGTTACCAAATCTAATCTTTAGTGAATATGTGACCGAGATATGCGGGATATCTTGGCCACTCTGTTATTAACGGTTTAGTGGGACCAGAGGAGAGAGGCAAGGCTCTCTTCGGGGCGAGCACTCCCATGTCGAGCAGTGGAAGGTCGCGACTTGGTAGAGAATGGCGAGCAGTCTGAAAGCCTTTGGCGTCTCTATAGACTTTGGGCTCGATTCTGGATTACTCGATGGTGGGCCAAGTTTGGCTTGTACTTGGGCCGATCCGGTTCGGATGTCATGGGTTTACCCCCTCTATAGTTATTGGGCCTTCGAGGCCTTTTCTTACTGGGCCGTCACTATCGATACCCAACAACTGGTACCTCTTCTCATCTTGTCTCTAACATTGTTGATTCAATAAATGCTCAATTCCAGCTCAAAGATCTAGGAAACCTGAACTACTTCCTTGGCATGGAAGTAGTTTCAGGTGATGACTTTATCCTTCTGAATCAGAAGAAGTACATTCAGGAACTCCTGGATAAGGTAGGTCTAAATGATCAAACAGATTTTCCCACTCCAATGACAGGTACGTGTCTGTCAAAATCAGGTATGTCTACTTGTTCTGAACCCTTTCATGATGAAACACTATACAGAAGCACAATAGGTGCTATGCAACATGTCTGTGTCACTCGACCAGATATTCACTTTGCAGTAAACAAACTGAGTCAGTTTATGCAAGCACCCAATAACAGCAACTGGAAGGCTGTTATTCACGTCCTGAGATACCTCAAAGGCACTCTCAATCACGGTCTGTTGTTCAAACCAACACCCTCACTTGTCAAAGACATTACTCTTACCTCATTCTCTGATGCTGACTGGGGTGGTGATCAATCTGATAGCCGCTCCATTTCAGGGCATTACCTTCTCCTAAATGGTAATCCCATAGTATGGAGCTCCAAAAAGCAGACAGTAGTGTCCAAGTCGAGTGCAGAGGCTGAATTCAGGGCCATTTCCAATGCTATGTGTGAGATTATGTGGGTCCAATCCCTTCTCAAGGAAATTGGACTTCACACTCCAACTGCACCTGTCATCTGGACAGATAACACAAGTGTTGTTGCTCTGTCAGAAAACCCCATTCATCACTCCAAGATGAAACATGTCGAGATTGATCTCTTCTTCATCAGGGAGAAAGTTCACAATGGGGATGTCTTAGTTAACTTCATTCCAGCTTCGGAACAGACTGCTGATATTTTGACTAAACCACTAACTGAAAAATATTTCATTCCCTGCAGGAAAAAGCGGGGTCTTCTCACTGGAGGAACTTGAGGATCATGGCGTCTCCCCATTCCTTCATCTCACATCCAACTCTCAATGAACTTCCCACCCAATCTGTAAGTATATTCAATCTCTGTTAACTTAGTATCTTGCCTTGAACTCTGCATTTCAGGACAGCCATATGTTTGTTTACTGAGTTTTCATGTTGACTGCATCTCCGTGATTTTAACTCTGTATGTTCTTATGCATGTCTGATCAACTCTATCTTTGGTATATTATTACTGGTAATCGTAGTCTGCTCATGTCTGGTTTTCATTTTTAGCATGTGCCTTAGTATCACATGTCATCTGGCTATTTTCCCATTTCTGATCATATACATTGCCTCTGTGCATCACTGGTATCTCTTCTGAAAATAAAAATAAAAAAAACTGCTTTAAACATGGCATAGGGTATGGCTTGAGTCCAAAAACAGAGTGAAAACCATAAGAAAATGTCAAGATACTATTGGGTTTTCACTCTTGAGGATGCAAAGATCAAGGCTCAAACCTTGCAGTCATACTGGTAAGATAGGAGCTCAAACTCCTCTGTCATGAAATGAAAATTCAGATTCCAAGTCATATTATATCAATGAATAAAAGCAGCAGTTAAACTAGAAATATGAGACTGTCTGATGCACTTTGGCAACTGTTTACTGATCTGGAATAGGGAGAATCATGCATATGACTTGTGAATACTTGGTACTGCTAATCGTGTTATCAGCCTTGATCATGATCTCAGATTACAGGTACAAATCGACCTATGATCAGAGTTCTGATCAGACCTATGCTAAAGTCAGTACTGATGACCAAACATTGCGAAGTGCATCTCAGCTAGGAGAACTCAGCCAAGCTGCACATGCTGCTAAGAATGTGCTAAATAAGAATAGGCAAGTACTCTATTCTCGAGATTGGATTTTCACTGCAGACTGTCAACCTTCAAGGAAGATTATAAGTGTTAGGATAGGGAATGTTAGGATATAAGTGTGTCTAACACTTATGTTTAGGGATTAATCTGTAAATATTGTTGCTTGCGGTCCAAGCATCAATTAGTTTAGCTATAGGGACTTAGTTGCAAATAGGTGTCCTTACTGTTTTGTCTATTCTCGGTTGCTTTCCTTTATATGTTTTGCTACTGTTGAACACTACATAATTATCAAGATATTTTGCTCTGAATTCCGTAGCTTGTTCTTCTTCGTTTTCCTGTTCTTCATTTCTTCATCCAAATTCCTAAATCCAAACATCGATCATTCCCCCTCCTTTGGTATTGGCATGCGCAAGATATGTCCGGCATCCCCATGGTTCATTAAGCACTGAACCATCGGTTCATTCCATTGCCGGTCTGGTTGTATCAAGTGACTCACTCTTAGCTCACTCCCATGCTCTACCGTTGTGTCGTTGCTCACCCGCATCCCACTTTTAGTATAGATCCATGGGTACTCAAAAACACGTATCTCATCCCCCGAGCCTAGTAGCCATACTCCCTCCTGATTCATGATGTCGCGACCATGTAGTATGCTACTCCATCCCCAAGAGGCTCTACCTCCACGTCTCACTTCAAAGAAAGTCGAACTTGGGTGGTACATGCCTTTTAGGACCCTTGCACATAGGGTATTCGGTTCCGCAATGATCCATGACGCCATCTTCGTAAGTAGTGCTGAGTTGAAAGTTTGGAGTTCCCGGAACCCCAAACCGCCCGTGTCCTTTGATGTGGTAAGGATCTCTCATCGATGCCAATGTGTGCGTTTACCCTCCGTAGTTTGCCCCCACCAAAAGTCCGTAATAAGTGAGTTTATATCCGCACACCATATTTTTGGTAGGCGGAACACACTCATTACGTACATGGGGATCGCTGTTATAATTGCTTTAATGAGTACCTCTTTCCCGGCTTGGTTCAACGTTTTGGGTCTCCATCCCATGAGCTTGTCTTTTATTTTTGTTTTGAGTGACCCGAGTGCCTCTTTTTTAGACCGACCCCATATTGATGGAAGCCCTAGGTACTTGCCTGGATCATTAGTGCCTTTGATATTGAGAGTCGTCTCTACATCCTTCTGAATGAGTTGGTTCGCCCTCTTGTTGAAATATAGAGTCGACTTGTTTATATTGATCCTCTGTCCCAATGCATTTCAGTATGCCTCCAGGATGTCTTGGAGTCCTTTTGCATTCGATTCCGTGGCTTGGATAAAGAAGAGTGAATCGTCCGTATAGAGTAGATGGTGCAGCTCCGGGAAATGTTTCCTCATCCTAATACCATGTATTGTCCCCTCCCTTGCCGCTCCTTCAAGTCGTCTCGAGAGTACATCCGCTAGCAAAATAAAGAGGTATGGTGAAAGCGGATTACCTTGCCTGATTCCCCGGGTTGGTGTAATGGTCTAGGTTCTGTCTCCATTCAACACCACCTGGTAGGTGGTCGTCGTTATGCATTCTCTAATCCAACCGACCCATTTCTCGACGAAACCCCTCTTCCTTAGTGTATCGAGGAGGAAGTCCCATTCAACTCTATCATAGGCCTTTTGCATGTCGATTTTCAGAGCACATTCCACCTTGTTTTCGTTGGTACTCATGTGGAGGTAATGGAAGAATTCATGCACCACCATTATGTTGTCCTGTATGTGTCTCCCTGAAACAAAGGGGGTGATAAGATTTGCCAAGTGTCGTTTTAAGCGGTTAACCAACACCTTGGATATGATCTTATATATGAAGTTTCAACAACTTATGGGTTTAAACTCCGTTGGGTGCGTGGGATTCGGCACTTTAGGTATTAGAACGATATCTGTATTGTTTAGGGTGTTTTGAAGGTCACCTGACCTGAAGAAAGCCTTGACCGCATTGATGACGTCTGCTCCTACGATAGTCCAGTTCCTTTGATAGAATAGTCTCGGGAAACCGTCCGGTCCTGGCGCTCGAGAGCCTCCTAACTGGTATGTGGCCATCCTGATATCATATTCCGTCACCTCCTATGTCAAACCCTGATTCATTTCACCCGTGATCTGATGTGGTGTCCATTGAAGGAAATCCACCCCCGAGGCCGTTTCCTCGGATTTGAATATGTCTTCAAAGTATGTTCTTAGCTCATGTACTATCATCCCATCTTGGGTAACCCATTCCATGTTTGTCCCTTTTAAACGACATATTCGATTCCTTCTCCTCCTAGATATGGATGTTTGGTAGAAGAAAGTTGTGTTTCGGTCTCCCTCCCTTAACCATTTCACACGAGACCTTTCACTATAAGAATCTGCCTCAACAGCCACTAAAATATTGTGTTGTCGCTAGGTAGTCGTTGTTAATAAGCATGTTTGGTGTTAACACTATTTTTTGAGGGAATAGAGTTGTTTTAGAGTCGAATGTTTTGTCGTAGCTTAAACAATGCTTTAGTGTGTACTTTTTCCGCGACTATTTGTGTCAGTTCAAAAAAAATTCTTGACAAATACGTATTCAAGGGTAATATACATCAACAACATCATGTATTAATGCTATGTCTGATTCATTGTCTTACTATCAATATTTGTTGATGTAATATATATGTTAACAACGTCGCAGTAATTGCGTCTTTAAAAGTTAGTTAGTCGTTACTAATTCGGATACCAACCTGTCAAATTAACACAACAGTTCAGATTTTACCTGCAGTTGAAGCAGATGACCTACGTAGCCGTTTCCTCAGCCCAGACTTCTGAATCAACCTGACACCTTCACTTCAAAGCGATTCCATAAATAATCTCACCGTAATTACACCGGGACAAATCGATTGAAGTTGCTTTGCATACCTTATTTACGACAACCTTCACTTCACTTCACAACCGATCTACCCAACCTTCCTAACCTTCAACCCGAGACAACCTTCACTTAACTTCCCTGCATCGTCATCCTTTCTCCTGCAGCATTACGAAAAGGTACTGTTTCCTCCTCAAATTAAGAATTGACGTCTAATTTTTTGACCTAAGACAATGAAATTCACCCAGCTGCTGTGTTTTCAATGTATTTCATTCTGTGTACATCAAGTAAAGAGCAGCTTATCTAATCAGTTAATGAATTGAGTGACTGTGTGTGTGTCTCAAGCAACTGATTCGTACGAAGGCGATTGCCGAATGTAGACATAACAAAATGTGTCTGTTTCTCCCAAATTCTGTTGCGTTTCATTACAAATCGTCTGTTTGATTTTTTGGTTAAGTGTATACACACTGTTTGATTGCTGCTTTGTTACAGTAACAGAATTAACTGAATTTGTCGTTGAAGAAAGTTGGTTAATTATCATGGGTTTGGGTAAAGCTTCTATCAACATAATTATACAGCAGTTAACAACTGCTTAGATTACAAAGAGTTTGAATAGGATCTCAGTTTTGTAATAGAATTGATAATTCCCTTTTCTAGACAAAGCAGTTGTAAAACACTTGGTGGGTGGAAAACAGTAGTGTCTACTTACATGATACGTACGTTGTGATATTGGTTTTAATATCGTCTCATTTCTAAACAGAGGCTCATTAAGGATGGATAAAAGTTGGAGGACCAAACATCGACAAAGTCGGGAATATAAGGCAGGTGTTACCTCTTTCTTGGACTTTGCGTATTCGCGTGCGTCATGGGATGGGAGAATCTACTGTCCATGCCATAATTGTGTTGGTATGTCTTTGTTGGGTAGAAGTACGGTGAAGTTGCATCTGGAAAGATATGGAATACTACAAAGTTACACTACATGGGTGGACCATGGAGAAGAATTTGAAGAAAGCATTACTAATAGGAGGACTGCCACGTCCCGTGAAGAAATGGAAGATATGATAACTGATGGATTGAGTGGTATGAGTCGTGATGAAGGTGAGGAACACAATGCAGAGGCTAGGACATTTTATAAGATTTTTGAAGATTGTGAGAAAGGCTTATACCCAGGGTGTGTATCCTACAACAAGATGTCCTTCTTAGTGGAACTGCTGCATCTAAAGGCTCTGTACAAAATTTCTAACAAGTTCGCAGATGAGTTGCTTCGTATGCTGATTAAAGTACTTCCACCTGAGAATACAGTACCTAAGTCGTACAATGAGCCAAAGAAATTTATATCCGGATTAGGTTTGGACTATGACTGTATTCAATTTAGAAATGAATACGTTAATCTTGATGCGTGTCCAATATGTGGTGAGTCACGATGGTTTCAAGGTCATGAAAGTGCAGGAGGAATGAACAGTCCAGAAAAATCTAAGCAAAAGGGTGGAAAACTTCCCGTTAAACTACTCTGATACTTTCCACTAACGTCTCGGTTGCAAAGACTATTCATGTCTCCTAAAACAGCGGGATCTAAGACCTGGCACTCTATAGACCGAATAAAAGATGGAGTACTACGACATCCTACGGAAATAGAGGCATGGAGAAAACTTGACAACGTGAATCCTGCCTTTGGGGTAGAGCCACGCAACGTTCGTCTTGGATTAACTAAGATGGGTTCGATCCTTACAGTGACAAGAGTCACCCATATAGCATGTGGCCGGTTGTGTTGATTCCATACAATGTGTCACCGGAGTCTTGCCTGCAAGATACCAATTACATATTGTCAATGTTGATTCCTGGTCCAAAAGCCCCAACAAATGATATTGATGTGTACCTGCAACCATTGATAGATGAGCTCAACGAGTTATGGTTGAATGGTGCATTAACATATGATGCACACCGTAAAGAGAACTTCCAAATGCACGTTGTTGTACTTTGGACAATAAATGATCTCCCTGCTTATGTAAACTTGTCTGGTTGGGCTACTTATGGTAACATGGCATGTCCAGTATGTCAAATGGACACACATTACTGCAGATTAAAGCATGGGAGGAAAAGTTCATTTATAGGCCACGGACGATTCCTACCGGTCGATCACCCATGGAGGAGAAACAAAAGCGTATTTGATGGAACTGTTGAGGCAAAGAGTGCCCCACAAAGACGTTCCGGGGATGAGGTGTTGAAACAGTTGGAGTGTCTTGAACCAATTACCATTGGTAAAACGCAGCCCCCCATAACTTGAAATTGGAAAAAGAAGCATATTCTTCTGATTACCTTACTGGGCAGAACTTTTGGTGCCTCATAACTTGGATGTTATGCACATTGAAGAAAACGTGTGTGATAACCTGATTGGAATCTTACTAGGTGTTTCTAGAAAAACAAATGACAATCTCCGTGCCAGACTGGACTTGCAGGTGTTAGGCATAAGAACATCGTTGCATCCCGTCCGTAGGGGACAGAAGTTGGTGTTACCGCCTGCCTGCTACACCCTATCGAAACAACAAAAGATGAAGCTATGTGAGTTCCTAAAAAATTTGCGATTGCCAAGTGGTTATTCGTCAAACATATCTCGTTGTGTAAAGTTGAAAGACACAATCCGACTTTTCCTCAAGACCAGGTTCTTAGGTTGTCGGCAAGTGGGTTAGGCATCTTTCGTCCGGATGGAGCACCCATTGGTCGTGCAGTAGTTCGCGAACTGGCCAACGAAGAATGGGGACAGTGTCAACGCTACGTTCTCAATTAATGTGAAGAGGTCAAGCCCTTCATTGAGTAAGTGTTTCAATGTATTATTTCGTTCAGAACAAAGTAGCGTAAGTCAATTATGTCTAACTCGTTCCATTTGGACGTATTTTAAAAAAGGGAACACAAGCGGCAGCTCATTGGAGCTAGGGTTAATAGACGGGACATCGATGTGTTGCACAATAGAACATTCATCCAGTGTTTAGAAGGAAGGGTATGAAATCCTTAACCCTGTTTACGACTCATGATAAAGGTATTGATGTGTACATTGAATTTTTTATTGCATCAGGTTGATCGAATGTCTGGTCCGCATGATGATGAAAAATTTCGTCAACATAAGGCATTGTGCCGGGGTCTTTTTTATGGCGTGAATACATATACTGGATATAAAGATAATGGGTTCATTTTCCACACGAAGGAGCGGTCAAATAAGAGGAACTTTGACAACAGTGGTGTCTTATGCAAAGCTGATACAACGTGCTATGCTAGCTCCTCTGACAAAACCTCCCTTGAAGGGGCGATTGATTATTACGGAGTGTTAAGGGAAGTAGTGGAGCTTCAATATCTTGGAGATCTCAGCATTGTTCTGTTCAAATGTGACTAGTATAACGTACTGTCATCATCTAATGGCATAAAAGTGGATGAGTATAGGTTTGTTTGTTTTAACACAACAAACTATTTGTCAACGGATGAACCATATGTACTGGCATCCCAAGCAACACAGGTTTTCTACTTGACTGACAATGTTTGGAGAATCTGTTGACTGCAGAGGCCAAAAGGCGGTTCGTCCTTGGCGGACAAATGTCTGGAGAATCTGTTGAGCCGTACCAGGAAACCTCTGTTGCAGTGGTTGCTAATGTCCCACATGCCGAACAAGTCGACGAAGAGCTCGATTGGTGTAGGAACGACATTGAAGCAGTAGATGTAGAATCTGATGTCGTTACTGATTTCATGCGAAACAATGGCAATCACGAAGGACCAGACATTCTTGAAGAAGAGGACACAACATCTGTTGGCGTGGAAGATAGCGACTATTCTTCATCTGGTGGGACCGTCTCAGAATTAGAGGAAGACTTGTACGACTCCGAGAAAGACTCAGGGTCTTCATCCAATGATGACCCGAGAGATGACTGACAAATACTTTAGGTTAAACACCTACAACTGGTGCTATTGTATGTTCGGTTTGTACTGTAGGTTGAGGGTTACATTGTGTTCAAACTTGTGTTCTACAATTCTGTTATGTTTGTTATGTCTACTTTAGGTTATTCCCATTTGTGTTCTGTTTTTGACAGTTGTTATGTAGACTATAAGAGTGTTTGATTATACATTTGTGTTCTAGCAATTTGATTATACAATTCTGCTTATACATTCTGCAATTCTGCTTATAATGTTTGCTGCAATTCTGCTTATACATCCTGTTTATATTAATGTTTGTTGCAATTCTGTATAAATGTTGTTTGGTGCAATTCTGGATAAATGTTGTTTGCTGCAATTCTGTATACATGTTGTTTGCTGCAATTCTGTGTAAATGTTAGAGTATATACGATTCTGTAAATTGGCGGACAAAAGTATATACATTGCTGTAAATTCCTACAACATTGGTGTAAATTGATGTACATTGATGTATATACACTGCTGTAAATTGGTGTACAATGTTTGGTCCAGTAAGCAGTAAATGTACATGGTTGTAAATGCAATTTCTGTAAATGAAAATGATGTTCGTTGACATGTTTCTGTAATTTCTATACATTGCTCATCCCTGCTGCTTGGTCCAGTTGGAGCTTTAATGTGTATCGACCTTCTTGTCATCAATTCTGCACCCTCCAATTCTGCAACCAAAAATAAACATCCCAGCTGTGGAAACTTGAATATGACAATCCCAAGTCATTTAATAGACCTGCACTTTAACAACACAATAACCTTTATCTTGGAAACTTGAATTCATGATAACTGGGATTCATGCAATTGAGTAGTAAACAACTTGTAAGATTATCCTTTGAGTGTTTTGGCATAAAAGTACAGAATTAATCAACTACCTTACGCCACCCAACAGAAGCACACCCATGACACATCTAACAGAACACATATCAATGACAGTTGTATATTTCTGCTTGATTCAATTAGTTAGACCCCAGAAATCGAACTATCTGCTTACCAGAAATCGAACACTGAACCCAGACCCTTGCTCAGTGTCGCTATGGCCTCCTGCAGAATGAACCCAGACCGCAACCAGGAAATTCCAAATTGCAGAAAGCGGGAAAATGGAGGGCAATTGCAAATCGCAATTCTGAAGGGGAGAGCCTTGCAAACCGCAGGAAATTCAAAATGAAGGGGAGACCTACGACATGAAGGGCAGAACGAAGGCTTATGGGTTACGGTTTGTAATTAGATTATGCCCTATATTTTTTTCCTAAAATTAATTATATGCATTTTACACACTTAATATAAAGAGTATATATAAAAAAATAAAATATACTACTTATGGCTAATGGGCGTAATTTGCAGGTCATATATCTAGTTAATAGTGGTTTAGAAGTGGTTCTGACGGTTTAGGGGTTGTAACTTAACGTTATTACTAAATAAGATAATTTAGTGGGGAATATGACTGTATATAACAATGTATTAGAGAAACAACATAACTACATATAATACTGTATTATATGTACAAGTTTGTATCTTATGTTTGTATAGACAATATATACAAGTTTGTATTATAAGTTTGGATATACAATATATACAAGTTTGTATATATAATATATACACTTACATGCAAGTTTGTATATACAACATTACTAGCTAGTTGTATATACAATATATACAATTTTCTATTATATGTACAAGTTTGTATTATATACAGTATATACAAGTTCCGTACCACTTCTTGTACCAATTTTAATATAATATTCTCTTTAATTATTATTCAATCAACTCTAAACAATTACACCAACTTAGTTGGTTCGGTGATGATTTACAATATACACTAATATAATGGATTATGTATTATGGACCTATGACATATGGATTATGGATCTATGGGTTAGGATTGAAATTATCATAATTGAGAAGTTTGCGTTCATAATCTTGCTCAAATCTGTCCAACGACATAATGTTTTAGGGTTTGCGTTCATAATGGTTTAGGGTTTTCATTCATAATGGTTTAGGGTTTGCGTTCATATGGTTTATGTTTAGGTTCCTCCAACGACATTCCTAGGATTCTCAGCAGAAGACTTGACTAAATGTTTGGAAAACTAATAAAATGCTACTTACTCAATATTAGTGAAGTGCTTTGACAGTCTCATGTACATGAATTCTATAAAGAAATGAAAAAAAATACATACTCACCTCTATATACTGAACCAGGCTCATCAGTCGGTCCATTAAAATCTCGGATTATTCTTTTAATTGTATATGTGGTATAAATTAAGAGCCCAACCACAACCCAAATGATCCAAACGTAAAAAACTCTAACAAAACCACGACCCATACTTGATTCGTAAATAATTGAAAAAAATAATTATTGACAAATTATTGCATGCCTAGGGCTTAACTTGTTCATGCATGCTGTTTACTTCATTCATTTTAGAATCGAACTGAAGCCCTGCAGGAAAAGTAACTCATCAAGTGTAATCGGAGCGAAACCCAAACAACTTTTCGATTGAAGCCCACCCGGTTGAAAACCTTCTGCATCGGCACATTACCCCTCTTCAAAGAAAATGTCATTCGTAATTCGAGATGACATGACTGGCGGTCCCACCATTTATGCAGCTTTTCCAATTCCTCTCTAATTTACTGCGCCTTCTCTCCTTCTCCCCGCGTTTTGTTCTGTCTTCTCCATCTCTCACCGAAGTAAGCTCATCTCTTCCTCTCCTCCGACGATTCAAAGGGACGGTTGATCTTCACGAAGTTCTGCAGATCTAGCAACAAAGGTATGGTTCATGTTCTTGCAGAACCATCTGCTTACTTGCTGTTGAAGAAACTTGTAGGATTCAGTCTTAGGTTCTGTTTCGCAAATGTATGCTGTGTTCTTAGGAACATTCGTGCTGTTTCACTGCGCTGTGCTGTGCTGTTCTTAAGAAACTTGATCAACTCAGGTTTAGTTTAGTTTATTTTTACACAATCTGTGTTGTTCTTACATTTGACTCCACGACAGTCCGTTAAAAATTGCTACTTTACAATGTCAACCCTTTTTGAAATCATGATTAGCCGGTTGTGTTTGAATATGCATGTCTTGTTAGGGTTTCTTTGATCGGTTGTCAAATAATATGTCTTCTTAGTGTTGAGCACAGTCGTCAACATGGTGGGAACTAGAAGAATGAGGCTCAATAGTACAAACGTAGCACCCCCAATTAAGCCAAAAACAACTCGGAAGTCACCCCGAAAACTGTCCCGCGTAGGACCAAGTAGGTTTACTTCCTCCAAACTTTTGTGGCTTACAGGACATGGGAGACGTGTAACCATATAGTTTAACTTCCTTGTTTAACTTTACACTATCAGGTTCATCAGTTGTTGACACCGTGGTAGAGAACCGTACAGCACCGATCACTTTGGACCCCCCAGTTGAAGAAATTCAACCACAGGAAACACATCATGTTACTCCATTGGTTACTGAGCATACGACCGAACAGGGTAAGTCTTTGTGTAAACCAAAACAACCAACAACTATCGGAAGTTATTTAATCATTTATTCCTATGGTCGTGTGTTTGATATTAAGTATAGATGGTTTAGAAGTGCAAGACGAAGGTGTAAGAGTGGAAGATGAAAGTGTAAGTATGCAGGAGGAATGTGTAAGGCCACCAGCTGAGAAGCTACGGAGGGGGCGGACCAGGTTTATTAAGATATCCATAATTGGAATAAATGAAAAAGAAGAGTTACAGTTTAATGCTTTGGGTAAGGTCTTCTCGAAGAATGCATCGGTGTTTGCCTCATGGTGTGGGTGCATCGTACAGAAACGAACGAATGCACCATTGATGGTGAAAGACTGGAAGGAGACGCCAAAGAAAGTCATTGACTACGAGGCCAAAATGCTAATGCTCGTTGGAGTAAGTACACTTAAGTACATGAACGAATGCGCCATGTGTATGTTTGCCAAAATGCTAATGCTTGTATGTTTGCTTCGCAGGAAAAGTTTGTTATCCCTGAATATGATAACTTGAAGCAACTGATTGTATGCACACTGGGAGAGAAGTACAGGAATAACATGGCCAACCTGAAAAGAATGTATTATGACAAATACCTTACCGATGAAGAAAGTATACAAAACATACCCCCGGACGTGGTGAAGGAAGATTGGTCGTGGCTAGTGAACTGTTTCAGTTCAGAGGAGTTTAAGGTGGTTAAACTGTGGAAATCTTGTTCTTTTATGCTTTACTGCTGTTTATAGCAAGTTTGTATATATTATTAACCATACGACTATTTGTGTCCTCATACTTGAATTGAAGATGAGAAGTGAGCGTAACAAAGCAAACGAAGCTCACCAAGTCATCAGGCACACTGCGGGGACATGCAGTTTTGCCAAGACGGAACAGGAAGAGGTAATGAACTCATACACCCACACTTTGCAGAATCTAGTAACCACTCAGTTACAGTGCTTGTTTTTAAAAATGCAGATTATGAAAAATAATGGGGTGCATCCAGGTGAATACCACATGTTTCGAAAGACACATGTGGACAAGAAGGGGTTTCCTCGAGATCTGAAAAGTCAAGCAATCCTGGTAATCGATAAGACCTCCTTTTCCTTCTTAATTTTTAAAATGTTTCACACCTAGCACATGAGATTGGATTGTACTAGTTTGTAGGCTGCAGTTGAACAAAGGGCTCCTAACTGCAAGCTGAAGAAGACATTCCCATTGACAATGATGCACTTTATGATGAAATTCGTAAGCCTGACCATCGCCGATCTCGTGTATCCAAAATTGCACGAATGATGGAGAGTGAGCAGTTGAAAAAACGAGGGAAGAAGTGGCTCTAGCTAGAGCTGAAAGTGTAGAACTGAAGAGGTTAGAGGAGGAGACCTCAAGGAAGATGGGCGAGAGTTCAAGGAAGGCAGAGGAATCGGCATTAACTCTAATGAAGTTCCAAGAAAACATGACCACCGTCCAAAGAGATATGGCCTTCATGAGAAGGGCACTGCAAGCCAATGGTGCATTGCTCGATGATTCAGATGCATAAGGTACAGTAAACAAGTCTTTTTTTGAGTGATGGTACTTTTTTTAGGCATGTTAATGTGAGGTTGTTCTAATTCAACCTATTGGTTTTCTTGCAGATCGAAATGTTTGACATATGACGCAACACTTGCTTTAGGTAATCATTTTTCACTTGCTTGGATGTCTAGTTATGTTAGGCCTAGTATAGTATCTGTCTTGAAACAGAAAATGTGCCATTTTGTAATGCTGAAACATCTTAACAGTATTTTGTCTTTGTTTGTTATGTGTTTTGGTCCTTTTGGACCACATATACATGCTGAAACTTATTGTCTGCTATATATGTGCTCTGTTTATGCTAAGGTTGGACACTTTGTATATGGAAATGTATGAATGGTTGGTTCTGGACGGTATGTATTACATGTAATGTCTAGCTGGTGAAAATCCGAAACATTTATTCTGAAACTGGTATAGCTGTATTAGCATTGAAAATTTGATTACCAATACATACGCCAAATACAGTCATAAAAAACCCGATGCAATTACCTTTTCACTGCAGCAAAATTAGTCAAGTAGGCAATGACAATTACTGCGGCTACACGTAGACAATAACCTCAACACCAAGCAAACAGTGCAATTTAGGTCACACTTGTGACTTGCATCGACCACAAATCTTTTGTAACGCTATTTATGTATAATTAGTTTCTAAATCTTTTAGACGTTAATATCACCTAACTGTATTCACATATGGTAGACACAAAAACCATGAAACAGCAACACATATATGTTGTAGCCGATAGCTCCATTTTACCATAAATGCATATTGTATCTGAACCACCTATATAGCATCCATATAGGACCGACGCTAATTACGCATGAACACCATTAACAATATATTGATGCTAAAGGTATGACCAACTGTTCATTCCAGCAGCGACAAACATTTAGCATCAGCATTTTGTCTGTGCGGATACCTTTAGCATCGGGGCTTTCAGGCACGACCCTTGGCATCAACATGTCATCTAAGCAGCGGCAAAACCCAACTTAGCAACGATTTTACGCCACGATTATAGTGCTACTTTCTTGTAGTGTTTGTCTCCAATATGTTTATTCTCTTGTCCACAACCCATTTATTTTCCACTTTAGGGCTAGCTCTCTCCTTATTCACTGCTTCTTGGTTCATTGGGCTTTGCATGTGTCGTCTCAACTCTTCCTTCGTCTTTGCGATTTCCCTTGTGTTATTCCCGAACTCGGCTCGACTCCAAGCTACTAGTTTGGTTCGGCAGTTCCTTAGTTTGGTCTGAATACTGAGCAGCTCTCGGCAGTTTGTTGGAGCCTCCCATGCTCTTCGTATGACATCCTTGCATGTCGGGTTTTCGAGCCACATCGCTTCAAATTTAAACCGACGCGGTTTTTCTCCTTGGCGACAACTCGGGTTGGACCACAAGTGATGTGTGGTCCGATCCGATGGCCATTTCATTAATGCATCAGCCATGTTGGTATGTTGTAGCCCATTCTGCATTGATTAGCACCCGGCCCAAACGTTCACTAATGCGGTGAACCCCGCTCCGATTATTGCACCATGTGTACGGGTTACCATTTGTGCCTAGGTCTTCCAAACTCAAGTTGTCTATTAATCGTTTGAATTCCACCATTTGTCTTAGGGACTTCCTCTTTCTCTTGATCATTACATATCATGTTAAAATACTCCAAGACAATCCAAGCTTTCCTTCGGTTCCGCCCCACACTTCTCAAAGTATCCCAATTCTTGGACCGATCGGTTTCATCCGTACTCGCATGTACCCACGTTATGTGCATTGTATCCCCGTACTCCTTTAGTTCTACTTCACAATCTATGCAATTACGATCCGCCATCATAATTTTTACCTTCACCTCCTCCCTCCACCATAATACTAGCCCTCCTGATGCACCGGTCGGGTTAACATAAAAACTCTCATTCATTCTCATCTTTCTTCGTATTTTCTCACAATAGGTATACCCATTCTTAGTCTCCATGATAAAACCTATGTTCGTGTGATACCTTTTATTAAGGTCATGTAAGTGTTGGATTGTCAAGGCCAACCCCAAGCCTTGACAATTCCATGATATTGTGCTCATTGACCCCATGTGGCTGTTCCGGGACAACCACCACCCTTACTCGTCTCCTGTGTGTCATCAATGTTGTCGCCCTTTCCCTTGGATGGTTCGGCCCTTTTCATTCGATTTTGGGGGGTTCGACTAGCTCTTTTTTTCGGGCTAGTCTTTTTCCTTGGTGAGCGCTTTACTTCATTATCAAGATTCTCTTTGTCCTGTTTTTTGAGAAGCTTCGGTCCCGGTTGATCCTCCACTTCATCCACTTGTTGAGATATGGCGTAGGCCGGTCGGTTGATTTTGGCTTTGTGGGGTTGGAAAATTTGGTGGTGTTCGGAGGGTTATCCACTATGTAGTTTTAGATT
The DNA here is from genome assembly GCA_946814005.1 of Chamaenerion angustifolium. Lineage (NCBI taxonomy): Eukaryota > Viridiplantae > Streptophyta > Magnoliopsida > Myrtales > Onagraceae > Chamaenerion > Chamaenerion angustifolium. The sequence goes on from OX328272.1 coordinate 24,976,317, forward strand.
TGGGGTTTACTCTAAGTTGTGGTAAGGCTTATGTGGGTATCGGGAAGATATGGGATAATGGGTTGGGTTATGGGTGTGTGTGGCTCGGTTTGTATGGTTCTGGTTAGGGGTGAGGGGTTCAGAATTGGTTCTTTCTGTGCGGTTCTGTTCGGCCGGTCTGGATGGGGTTGTTGTTTTGCATATGGTATGGCTAGGCTAGGGTTCCATTGGTTTGTTTGTTCCGGTCCTTTTCCTTGTTCTGTTGGAAGCTTCAATGTGGTTCTTTGGTGGGGAGGTGTGTTCATTGCTTAGTTAAGTGTATATGTTGGGGCTTCGGTGGGGTTAGGATGAATGGTCATAGCCATGGTATTGTCTGGGGTTAATAGCTCGAATGGTACCTTAGGTTTGGGTCATGTGATCGGATGGTACCGTATGTTTTTTGATGTGGTCAAATGGTCTGTTATGTTTGGAGCATGTTGTCCTATGGTACTCTGTTAGTCAACCGTTAGTTTTTTATGTTAAATGGTGCATGTCAGCATCACGTCAGCGCCACATCAGCGTCACGTAGATATATAATATAATATTTAATTTAAAAATAAAAATAAAAATAAATAGAAAAATTAAAAAAATATGAAAAATGTTTTAAAATTTATCTATTAATAAATTTATTTTTTTTAAAAAATCGAAAATTGAAAAGAAAAACTAGGGTTCGACCCTTGGGTGGGTCAATTGGACCCAAGGGTCGATCGAACCCTAGTTTTTTTTTTCAATAATTTAAAAAATTAATTTTATTAATAGATAAAGTTTTAAAGATTTTTTGAATTTTTTCCTATTTTTTGAAATTTTATTAATTTTTCTATTTATTTGTATTTTTCATCCGCCACATCAGTGCCACGTCAGCGCCACATCAGCATTCTGTTAGTTAACCTTGACGGCAACAGTAATTTGGACCAAATAACAACATTGCGAAACATATGGTACCATAAAACAACATAGGGGTACCATCCGATCACATGACCCAAACATATAGTACCATTGGACCTATTAACCATATTGTCTATCTCCATATCATGATTTGCCATTCGGTTCGGTTCTGCCTCACCCCCTTGCGTGCCATTTGCATTTAGCCCGTCCATGTCCACCCATGGTGACATCAAACCATGTCTTCCTTATGGTAGGTTTTGGACTCGTTTCTTCTCCTCCTATCTCATCCCCGTGGTGTCGGGTCGTGGATGGTTTTGGCCGAACCCCAACAAGCCACAGTCCGTATGCCGGTTGTGATGTGTCATGTTCTGCCCTTCGGACCTCCCCTCGACAAGATTTAGTTGTGTGACCTAGCAAACCACAACCATAACAGTAATCCGATAGACGTTCATATTTGACATTTGCCCATCGCTCTCCCCTTGGGAGCTCGTTCACCAAAACCCCGCCATAAGCGGTTGATCACCATCAATTTCTACTCTTAGCCGCATATAACTTCTAGTCACCCTATCAACAATATGTTCTATGTCAATGCATCTCCCTATCATGTTGCCAATTCTCCATGCATTCTCATTGCTACACTTTTCCACACCCAAATCGTGAATTTAAACCCACATGGTTACCTTAGTGAAGTCGACATCATTCACACTTTTCTCGTCTCCCATCGTTTGATATTCAATGTATGCCCGTTTATTGCCCATGGTGACTGATCCCAAATCTGTTGTGCATCCTCCTCTCGACCAAAGTCGAACAATAGGATCCCTGGCCCGGCCTCAGTGATTTCTACAGACAGTTGCTCTAAGTATGCTTTGGATAACAGACAGTTTCAACGAATTCTGTGATATTAACTTCCCCACATACCAGTTCCCTTCTTGAAGCTGCTTGTTGGAGCCTAGATGGAATCGCCGGAACTGGACATTTCGCTAGAGCCGAGTCGTCACTTGCAGCTGTCAGCTCCTGCAGATAATCAGGTAAGAATAGATGAAAAGGCAATATATTGGTCGGTTAGATTCGTTCAAAGGGCAGAAAAGCAGACCGAAGGAAGCAAATCAGAGTTGCAATTGTGTTTTTTGTTGCAAATGGCGTAGCTCTCGGCAAGGGATGCGCAGCTCCTTACGACCCTATTTTGCATGTCCGTGTCAACATCATGCACATGGCTGACTCCCTCTCTCCCTTACCAATTGGTTCGTTTCTCCCTTGGCGTTTTCCAGTTGTGCTATTCAGATTGGTGCGAGCTGTTGATTGCAATTACTGTATGGGAAACGCCAAAATGGAATTGGCAGAAGGCGTCTGTCACCGTTGGAAACCTAGAATGTCGCCTGGGTTTCCTCTTTGGACAAACACGAGAGTGGACGTCACGCGCGCCACTGGTGTAATAATGAATAAAACTATCACAGACTAATTTATCTAAGCGTTAAATACGAATTCTATTAGTATAATATTTACGTGTAAAAGAGTGCGTGCTATCTAATCAATGCCAAAACAGATGAAAAGTCTATGGAAACATAGGATGAAACGTCACGGCGTTGATAATATTGCCAAACAGCAAATGCAAGAAAGACAAGACGAAGACTTTTTCTAAATATGGAGGCCCATGGGTATTATCCTCTGCTGGACACGTCCATGTCACCCCTAATGTCATCATACTCTTTTTATAATTATATGATAATAAAAATTGGTCAGCATTTTCTACGAAACGTTTTTCAACTTAAAATATTGTACATATATAATATATTTAAAAATGATAATAATTAATACGTCCATCATTAATTCTTCGTTCAAAATCTGCATCAAATATTTTTAAAATTACTTGAATATTTTTTTAAAATATTATAACTAAATTCTACAAATGTATAATTATATAATTATGTTACTAATAATGTTACTAATAAGGTGTAAGTTGATTCAGACTGACCCGCCTGGGTCCTAATCCAGACCAAGTCGCTCAAAGTCAGAGATATGGTCTTGATTGGGACCTAGGCTAGGGAACCCTAGATTGAGCTCGAATCAAGTAAAACATTATTAGTAACATTAAATTAAGTTTGTTAAGTTATTTGTAACATTTTAAAAAGTATTTAGTTAATTTTATAATTTTAAAAAAGTATTTGACTGAATTTTTGAACTGAGGATTGAAAAAGGTACAAATTACCATATTTGAAATATATGTTAAACAATTCACTATCATAAACAATATTAATGCAAATAAAGTTCTATGTCAACATGTTCAACCATTTTTGTACTTTCTCATTATATATATATATATATATATTTGTACTTTGTACCGAAAATTTACATTGTTGGTAATTAAAGGCATTAAACACGATTATACATTAAATTTAGATGTGCGAAGTGATATTTTTTATACTATATAAATGTAAGGAAAAGGAAAAAACAATTATAAAACACAATTGATCATTATATTAATTTAAATAAATTCCGAAATATCAATGGTTAAACTTTTTATAAGTTTCAATTATTTATGTTTATATAAATCACTACAATAATCATTTTGTAAATAATATAATGGAGAAATATTAGAACAAAACTGATAGTAATAAATAAATTAAATTATAATAAATAGAATAAAAGGTTGACATAATTTCAATGTATAATATTTGTACAAATCATATTTATTTTGCTAAAAGAAAAATAAAATAGAAGACATACTTGATGATTACATTTATTTAAAACCGATTGATTATGTATAAAATATTATGCTTTTAATTGATACAAATAATATATATATACGATAATCCTATGAGTTAGACAATACAAAATATACAAATAACTTCATAATAATACCAATTACTTCAATTAAAATATTTTGTCAAAATAAACCTACAATGTAATGAAATAATTCTCAAGATTCAATGAATTGATATGAATTAATGGAATTGGCTACCACACTATAAGTTTGGAGTAATTGTAATTCACTATAATTATACACAGTTAGTATTGGTATATGAAATAATGAAATTGGCTACCACACTGTAATTATGGAGTAATTTTAATTCAGTATAATTAGACACACTTAGTGTTGATATGAATTAATGGAATTGGCTACCACACTATAATGTTGGAGTAATTTTAAGTCACTATAATTATACACATTTAGTAAGGAAAATGTATATTGATATGAATTAATGGAATTGGCCACACTTCTAAATTACTATACTTTTGCAAATACTATTAAATAATTAGATATGTATTGTAACGGAATGTTCCATAGCCAAACACATATGAGAAACAAATAATGTAAAAATAAACTTGTCAAAATTATAATGTACTCACATGTACTGGTTTCTCTCCGTGCTTAGGGCGGCAGTGAGAGAGTTTGTTAGCCGACAATCGGCGTCGTCATCTTCAGATCGTCCTTACTGGAGGGAAACCAAGTCCGTGGGAGGAACCGAGGGAACACTGAGAGAGCGAAGTGAAGGAAAGATGTCATTGATACGGGTGTCGTCGTAGAGCGCAAGAGAGAGGAGAGATGGGAATCAGCGGCGGAGACAGCACGGCTGATAAGGGTGTTACCATGTAGTCCGGCAACAGGCCAACCTGTAGGAGGCAAAAGCAGAGAAACCTGACATGGAGCAGCAATCCAATCGGATTTCCGAACCATTTCAAGCCAAAAAGCCGATTGAAAGATCCACAACCACAGCCATCGACTCTGGGAATCTTCAAGGAGGTAATGTTATTTCATGTATTTAGAATTAGCTGCTGTTAGTGTAGTTGAGTTATGTTAACCTGAACCAATGGATTACCGAAATAAAGCTAGGGAAGTTAACAATAGCGATGATAGAACACCCATAGGGAAGTTCGTGGATATCCCGGAAAATGCAGACATCTCAACAGGGAGGTTGTGTGTTGGGCGGGTAATCAGTGACAAACAAGTTAAATCATCGGTGGTGCACAATGTACTCCAATATGTGTGGGGTAGATATGTTGGGGTAAGGGTACAAGAGCTGAGTGGAAAGGTGATCCTCTTTGAGTTCGATAAACCAGAAGACCTAGAAGATGCATTAGATTGGTGCCCGTGGGCAATTCAGGGTAACTGTCTCTCCCTGAAACGATGGCAATTAGGCATGAGAATGAACGATGTCCAGTTCTATATAATCCAATTTTGGGTCTAAATACATAGACTTGAAGTTGGAAAGTTCAGTAAACAGAATGCCGAAAGGATTGGAGAGAGTTTGGGGACAGTACTAGAGGTTGATGAGGTATTGGGACCGATGGGTCTTGATAGGTATTTTGTTCGAATCAAGGTGGGAGTGGATGTAAGGAGACCACTGCAAGCTGGGTTCTGGTATAGACGGAGGAATGGAGAAATGCGGATGGCAACAACAAAGTATGAGCGGTTTCCAGAGTTTTTCTTTGGATGTGGGAAGTTGGGCCATATGGAGAGACAGTGAAATTCAGAGATAACAGTTTCGGAGGAGGAGGAGGGAGGCCCGATGTATGGCCCGTGGATACGGGCAGATAGACCTAGGAGGAGGAGAAAACAATGTCGATATGTGGGTACGAAGCAAGGGGGAACCACCGGGGAAAGCAAACGAAGTGCTGGAAAGACACGATGAAGGAAAAGGAGGAACGAGGAGACAAATCTGTAACACAAGGAAGGGAGGCAGGAAAGAATACAGACAGGAACCCCACAGGGGAGGGTAGTGAGGCAACAGAAACAGAAGGAACTCTCAGACAAAAGGAGCATAGGAGTAGGGAGAAAGGACTAGAGGATCAGGGAAGGGAGATCATTGTGTATAGTAAGGAGGAGGAATACAACAAGGATGGGTCCCTAAAGGGGATAGGAAGCGAAGGGTATAAGGCTCTGGTTACCCAGCAAAACGAGAACCGAGGAAACAGAGAGGTGGATAGCAGGCCATGGGAAGGAGCTGTTACCAGGTACGAACTAACGATGGGGAAGGAGGCACAGGAAGTAAGCAGGAGAATAAGACACAATCAGGAGCAGCAACTCACCATCCAGACTATGGAATCACTTGTTGAGAATCTCAACGATGAAACCCACGGGCACTATCCAAATCTAAGGAAAGTGCTTGAAAAAAGAGCTGGTATACAATCTGGCAGGGACAAACAAGTGCTCAGGCTATGCAGAACCGAAGATAAGGATACCCTAAATAGGATGGAATGGGAAAGCCACAGTAGTACAAACTAGGGGAAGGAGGAAAGGGACATCGGCACAGGCCCGAGAATTTCTGAAATACCTGGAGTCGATGAACAGATGCTAGATGTGCCCAGAGTCCATGAACAAACGGAAGAAAGGCTATGTCCATACATAGTGGAGACGCCAGAATCGCCAACTGAGGCTTGGGGTCAAACACGAGAGAACCAACAGGCCTCCACCCCTGATGAGGAAAGTCAACCTGAAACGGAAATATGAGGAAGAGACGGACTCAGAAACTGAGGAACGGGAGAAGCAAGCAGTCAAGAAACGGCGAGGAATGGAACTAGGGGACGACCCGAAGAACCAAAAAATCAGAACCTCACCAAGGGGCAAAAACAGATTAAGAAGGGGATCAGTGTACTAAGGAAAATAATGCCGTCAAGGAATCGAGAAACAGAAACGGATTCTGGTATATATCCCCGAACAGCTACACGGAACCAACGAGCTACATAGTGTGGAATTGTCGGGGACTGAGATCGGCCTTGACAATTCCGTACCTTGCCGATCTCGGAAGGAGGAATACACCAGAGGTTATTTACTTGATGGAGACAAAATATTCTGAGGATTAGTGCGAGAGGGTGAGGAAGAAATTGAGGATGGAAAAGGCGTGCTATGTGAATCCGGATGGCATAGCAGAGGGATTGACCCTATGGTGGACCAAGGAGACAGAGATGACTGTACACGAGAAGGATGGATCAATGATAGACACCACCATAAAGTTACAAAACAATACGGGCCGAATGCACATAACGTGGCTCTTTGGAAGCACTGATTGGGGAGACAGACTAAAACTGTGGGAGAAACTGGTGCACATTGCTAGGACACGGAAGGGACCATGGATGTGTGTAGGGGACTTTAATGAGATAGCAATGGAAAGCGAGAAGTAGGGGGTAGACCGAAGCAAACACGGAAGATGGAGGCTTTCAATGCAATGATGAGAGGGGCGGGTTTGATCGACATGGGATATAACAGACAACACTTCACGTGGTGTAACAACCGAGAAGGAACGGAAAGGATCAGGGAAAGACTTGATCGCGCCATAGTAAACGCGGAATGGATACATGAGTATAATAAGGCCAAAGTAATACACAAATTGAACATTGGCTCAAACCATTGCCCAATAATGGTTCAACTGGAAAAGCAAGGGATTCGAACAGGAAACCATTCCGTTTTGAGAAGGCGTGGGCAGAGAATAGTGAATGCAAACAGATTGTCTCAGAGGTTTGGGAGAGAGATCGAGGACCAAGAAGAGGAGGAGGGATCCACGACAGATTGGGGAAATGCAGGTATAAACTAAGGAGATGGAATAGAGGAAACACAGTCAACAACAAGGTGGTGATTGAGAGACTCCAACAACAAATAAGAACGATCCAACATGCTGCAAATGGGAACCACAATAGTGAAATGGAGCGACAGTTAAAAAAGGTTCTGGAAGTCATATGGGCAAAGGAGAAGGAAAAAAGGTGGAAGCTAGGGGATAAGAATACATCATACTTTCACCAAGCAACGGTGGAAAGGAGAAGGAAAAACACGATCAATCGCATGTAAAGAAATGATGGGGTTTGGATTGAGAATGAAGCCGATATAGTAAGGGAGTGCGAAGGCTACTTCCGCAACATGTTTCAAACAGAAGGATGCAAGGGAGTAGATGAACAAATGAGATGCGTTCCAAACCTGGTTGGGGAGGAGGCAAACCGGAGACTCGCGAGGAGGGTAAGCTTGGAAGAGGTAAAGGAAGCAGTATTCCAACTTGGGGGTAATAAGGCCCCGGGACCAGATGGATTCCTAGGAATGTTTTATCATCGCTATTGGGATATACTTGGTAATAACGTATTACATTCGCTTGAGGGTTTCTTTGACTCAGGTATTCTAACTCCAGGTGTTTCTTATACGGACATAATATTAATTCCAAAGATCCCGAATCCCGTAAATACAACCCAGTTTAGACCCATAAGCCTTTGCAACTTCAATTATAATATCATCTCCAAGATATTGGTCAACCGTCTAAAATCACTATTGCCTAAACTTGTTAAACCTTTCCAAAGTGCTCTTGTCTCAGGCAGGTTTATACACGACAATATCCTTATCGCACACGAGGTATTCCACCACTTGAGGACCAACAATATGAAAGAAAGAGACGAATGCACGGTCAAGCTCGACATGAGCAAGGCCTACGACCGGATTGAGTGGGACTTCCTACTCAAGACGCTAGGGGCACTCAGATTCTCAGATCAATGGTGCCACTGGATTCGAGAATGAGTTACACATGTCCAATACACTGTGGTGGTGAATGGCCAAAAAACGAGATGGTTTAAACCAACACGCGGCCTTAGGCAAGGTGACCCCCTCTCCCCATATCTCTTTATTTTAGTTGCTGACGTGTTATCACGACAAATTGTCAAGGATGTGGAGGAGAGGAGAATAGAGGGTATTCAAATGAAACGGACTTGCCCAGAGATACACCACTTGCTATTCACGGACGACTCAATATTTTTCTTGAAGACAAATGAGAGGAACGCAAGAGCGCTTAAGGAAACATTGGAGAGATATAGTAAAGCTTCGAGACAAAGGATCAACTTGGAGAAGTCTTGCATACAATTTGGGGAAAACACCCGATCCGACACCAGGTATGTAACTGCGAGTATATTGGGTGTTGAGGTGGTTCTGAATGCAGGGAAATACCTGGGAATCCCAACTAATTAGGGGAGGTCCAAACGTGAAGCAATGAGATACTTGAAGGAGAGAATCGTGAAGAATATCCATGGATGGAAGACACTATTTCTCAATAATGCCAGAAAGGAAAACTGATTAAGGCGGTGATCACGGCGATACCGACCCATGTTATGGCCCTATTCAAGCTGCCCAAGACATGGTGTGATGAAATAGAAAATTTGATAGCACAGTTCTGGTGGAACGGAAGGGACGCGAATAGAAGGATTCATTAGGTTCGGTGGGAGAGACTGACTCAGCCGAAAGACCTAGGAGGCATGGGGTTCAGAGATATGCAGAACTTTAACAAGGCGATGCTCACGAAAACAGCATGGCGCCTGTATAATGATGAAGGGTCCATCTGGGCGAGGGTTCTTTAAGGTATGTAATTCCTGAGGGGTACACTTTTGGATGCAAAGAAGGGTGCTCGACCCTCATGGGCATGGTCGAGTAGGATCGAAACGCTCAAGCAAGAAGGCCATTGGGTCGTGGGCAAGGGGGACAATATTCGGGTATTCCAGGCTCCGTGGGTACCTGAGCTACCAAACCGAAGGATAAGGCTAAGGGGAAGTGAGACTGATCTGATGCAGATCACGGTTGCACAGCTAGTAGACTCGTTGGGGGAGAAAATGGAACTTTGACAAGATCCATGATCTTCTGACTGAGGATGAGAAGACTGCGATCACAACGATTTACCTGAGCCAAATCCCGGGAGACGACAAGCTGATCTGGCTATCATCAAATGATGGGGTGGCCAGGCCGAAGTGGGTATATAGGCGACTCCGGGAAGCGGAGCTAGAAAGGATAGAGCGAAGCCGGGGCGAACAGCGAATGGGTGTGGAAAAGGAATGGAAAACACTATGGAAGAGTGAAGTCCTCCCAAAGGTTAAGAACTTTTTGTGGCGTGCAACACAAAGAGCTCTACCCGTAAAGAAAGAACTGGCGAGGAGAGCGATCGACACCACACAAACGTGCCCATTCTGTCCCGCGACAGAAACGGTGAGCCACGCTATTTTGGAATGGTTTGGCGGCATGGGCTTGTGCATTGGCACAGGACTGAGGAGCAATGGCGAGGAGTCGGGACGAAGGAACCGACTCATGGGAGAGACACTAGCTTAGGAAGTGTGGAAGGAACGGTGTCGCGCTATACACACAGGGGAAAAGCCCGAATCGGACACAACAATTCATAAGGCCAAGGCACTGGAGGACGAGACATGGAGAAACCGACCACAGGTGCAGAAGCAGTATACTACCGAACGAGGGCCAAGGGAAATACACTACTGGAGGAAGCCCAGACTCGGGGTGATCAAACTGAACTGCGACGCGGCTCGAGACCTAGACACGGACAAAGGAGGCACAAGTGTAATTGCTCGGGACTGGACGGGAACCATTATAGCGAGACAGAATTCTATGAGCAGAGGCATGAACATCAAAAGCCTTGAGGCGCAAGCAATCCTTCATGCCACCGAGATGGCAGCATACCACAGTTGTGGCGAGGTAATAATTGAGTCCGACTCACAATATGTGATCGTCATTTTGAATGGGAAGACACCGAATGCGGATTGGGGACTAATGAATGTAATAGCCGATATAGTGGAGACGGCTAAGCGAATATCAAGCGGATTGGGAACTATTGATGTAACAAACTCGGAGTGTGTGTAATATCAAGTGATTTTATTGGCCCAAAAAAAACTTGTCAAGATTGTAGAAAATCTAGGAAATTAATATATAAACTTAAAAGTTGGACTGCACTTTTTGTAGTGTCTGAAAAATTATTTAAATTTAGATCCATTAAAATTATTTCCATGATTATATTTAAAAGAGAAAAGTAAATATAATTATTCATTGCAAGAAAATATAAATAGAAAAGAAAATGTAAAGTAGGGGAACATTATAGAAAACAATTTGGTCAAAGATCATTATAGTAATTCAAAACAAATTGTTATGTTTTTATTTTTTATTATCATATTAAATCAGACAATCAATACACTAACAGGTTCTTTCAAACGATATTAAGTTAGATTAATTATTAATGTAATACGATAATCATAAGCAAATAAGAAATTATAAAATGGAGACACCTATGATGAAAAAAATATAAAAGTTGCAAATTTTAAGAGGTTGATGTCAAATGATATTTGAAATTGACGATGGTCAGAAATAATTATCTAACGGAGGATCCTATGAGGAAATTAAAAAAGAAAAAACGTTTAACAAGCTCCTAGTGTTGAATGATACATGAAATTGATGATGATAGGAAAAATTATATAATGGAAGTAACTGTGATTAAAGAACAAGACAAATAAATAACATGTTTGCGATCCTTACATAAGGAAAAGAAACTTTAACATATTTTTTTTTTCGGAACATTAATAATATAGATAATATAATTTTATTTATATATAGATATATATTAAATAATTATAAAAGAGGTAACACTATCAGAACATAACATAGAGAGATAAACTTTTCAATTAAGTCTACTTATACTTTGACAAGAACAAAAAAAACACTTAAGCAAGTCTTACGGTTAGGGCTGTCGATGGTTAGGGTATGGTACGGGTATAACAAATACCATAATCATACCATATTTTTAAACCACATAGCATAACCATAACCATTACGTGTACAATTTTCATTACCATAACCATTAAAAATAATCGTGGTTATTAACCATGGTTTTACCTATATACCCATATTTATTGCACACATTTAATATAATAAAAGATTGAATATTTTATTTAAAAAAATAAATAAATCTATATTGTCAACAATAAAAATATATAAAACTAACATCAAGGTTATTTATTACATGTATGTACAGTAACTTCCATTATTTAGTATATATTAGTTTATTAATAATAAATAATTATTATATTAATATAATAACCATGGTTATAACCATGAGTATAACTCAAATACCATAAGCATAACCATTATTGGTAGAAAATTCATCACCATAACGGTATTGCACCATAATGGTACGGTTAACCATATTAAACAGTAACGGTTATAACCATAGTTATGAGTTTTTCACCACACCATAGTCGATAACCATGGTTATGAGTTTTTCACCACACCATTGTCGGCCCTACTAACTGTACCATTTTTTATTTTTTTAATTTATCCCCTGCTCGTTCTAAACTGATGGGTCCCACTAGAGAAAGTACTTTTCTTTCAAAATTCCATAGTCAAACCTAGAATTAATAGAATGTTTCATTTTTAATTAACATTTAATGTAGGTATCTATAGGCACCTTAGATATTTTTTACTTTTATTTACCCGATATTTTTAAAATGTTACTTCGTCTTTTGAACTTTAGTTTTGGACGGAATGTGAAAATGTGTTGTTGCATTAGGTATATGTACTTTGTCTTATTGTCCGATTAAGAGTAAACCTAATTAGGGAATAAGATAAAATAAGGTTGACCAAGTTATCCATATACCTGATGACCAAGTTAACTCTAGACTATAAATACTTATTCATTTGTTTTGAAAAAGGAAATCAACAACTATTCTACTACATTTTACTCTCCCTTTTATACTTCGACTAACTTTATTATCAAAGGGGGAACAACGGACAAAAAAACACGGTTCCCTTCCTGCAAGTAACCACAGTAGCTCTTGGATTCGACGACCCGAGTCATTCAAGATCCAACAGAGTTCTTGTATGGTTCATTAATTTGAAGGTGAGTGACATTTCGACTTAGGAAAATATAGCAAATGAATTGGTCCACCGACACATGTTTAACATTGGTTCGACCTTACTTGCCTAAACTTCCAGAGAATGGAGATGGAAAAATGACAATCGTTCATGAGAGCATGCGAAGAAAAGGTCGTTGAAGTTAGACCATCGCTTGAAGCAGTGTTAATGTTCACTAGTACACTTATGACCCATTCTTTTCACGGAAAATTTACGGAATTTGGCTTACGTAATCTGTAAAATTTTGTTCTATTCGCGGAATTGACAAAATTCGGCTTACGGATTCCAAGCGGGGTAGGCGTATGGATTCTGTCCCAAAATCTCGGAATTCCTAAGCCAGGCACGCTAGGAATCCAAAATTGGAGGCGGAATGACTGAAATGCCCCTTTTCTTAAGGGCAGAACTACCCTCCCTCTCCTTCATTCAGACCAAGAATTCCTCCCTGCTCATTCTCCTCGTCTTCATCATTTTTCTCATCCTTCCCCTGCTGCGATGAACCCAAGTATGCTATGATTCTTCCTTACCCAATCCTCGTCTTCATCGAATTTCTCTGGTTTTTTGAATTTCTGCAGTTCGTGAGATTTGTTGTGTAAAACGTCATGTGCTTTCTTCGTGTTTGTGATTTATGTTGTTAGTGATGTTTTTTATGGTGCGAGTGATGTTGTTTCTTTTTCATTGACACTATTCATGTTGTTTCTTGTCCATTGACGTTGTTTCATGTTGGTTTCTAGTTCGTGATTGATGTTGTGTGTAATTGATGATGTTAGTTCTGGGTTCGTGATTGATGTTGGGTTCGTGATTGATGTTGGGTTCGTGTTCATGATGTTGTGTTCTTGATTGAAGTGGATATGTGTTCTTGATTGAAGCGGATATGTGTTCTTGATTGAAGCGGATATGTATACATATTGTGTTCATGAATCGTGATTGATTCTTGATTCTGTGTTCTTGATGTTGTGTTCTTGTTCATGCTTGTTCATGGATTGTTCATGTTGTTATTCGTGATATTGTGTACCATAAATTGAAGGTGTGTTCTTGATTGACACAATGTGAGTATGATGGCAGATTCCACATCTCGTTGGGCAGAAACATCGCATGAAATGTGTGGACGTTTAGTACGACTTTCTAGCAACACTTTTTCCTTTCAAAGTTTCACTCAAGTAATATGTCTTATCTTGCTCTTGTTTTTTTTATGACCACATTTTTTCTCTTCTCCTTTGATCATTGGATATACCCCTCGTCCTCTTTATAGAATTGTTCTGCTGTTTAGCATGTTTTAATTGATTTCAGTCTTCAGAGTAAGTTTTATAAGTTGATTTATGATTAATTTCTCTCTTGGAGTTTGTAACTATATTTTGCTAGATTTAATAATCATTTGAGTTATGAAGCTACTGGCTTATGAAGCTGTCCAATATTCACCCTTGATTTTTCTTTCCTTCTTCGGGATCTGTAGGTTCTATGCATGTCTGCACCCAAGAGTTGTGACTGCAGGAAGAAGAAATGTGGTCACAGCAACCAGGTTAGTTAATCTTAGTCAATTAATTTACACATTTTCACAGTTAAAAGTGTTGCTTTTTTCTGGTTTAACCTAATGTAATGGGTGGTGTACAGCCAAGGCCCAAGAAGAAGATCAAGTAGACTACTACTATTACTACTGAGGAGAACACTTTACTTGTTTTTAGCATTAGGGGAGTTTGTATTTTGTTTGAATTGAACATCTCTGTCATTTACACATTGATTCTATGAATTTGGTTGAAGTTACTCTTTTGGTATGTAATCTCTTATTTGTGCTTCACATATTATGGATGGAAATGGATGAAGTCTGGTTATGCAGTCTCTGTTATCCAGCCTCTTTTAGTATACACTCTCGTAAGTTTTTCCTCTCTTTTTATATCCAAGTGCCTATAAATGTTCACAGTTCGTCTATATGTAAAATGAACGTTAGTTCACAGACTTATGGGTTCAACCGAACATGATTAACCCATAAAATGTAATGGTGGTGGAATCGTGATTGGTTTATCACGAACCCAAAAATATATTGTCGATGGGTATTAGTAAGAATAATGAATTTATATTAAAATTTACATTCATTTAACTATTTAATCTTAATTAATTAATGAGATATTTTTAATATTAATTAATTAAATTATTTTAAAAGTTTTTTTAATTAGTAATTAATTATATTATATAATAGTATTATTCTTAATTTTTAAAATTAATTAAAACAAATTATATGTATTATATATTATACATATATAAGGAGGGGCAAATATGTAATTTTACCACATTTCATTTTCTTTCCATACTCCATTCCACCAAAAAAAACAATATAATTCCTTATTCCATTCCACCAAAGAAACAACTTCACATTCTTATCTCATATTCCTTATTTCCTATTCCTATTCTCTATTACGTATTCCTTATTCCGAATTTCGTGAAAGAAACGCCCCGTTAAATTCAAATTGAATAAAACTCGGGTAGATGATAAAGCATGGAAATCGATAGAGAAAGATTATGTATTTCCATAAAAGTTTTCAAGTCAAAGGTGTTAGTGAAGAAACTTTTAACAAGCCATATGAAGAAGACATTGTTGTTGTATCATACTAGCATCATAATACCCTTCGTTTGCGACACTTGTATCTCAGTAAAATAGTTTAGGCTCGAGCATTAAGGTTCTCGATCCGGAGAATGTATAAATTGTTCATCATGAGCCCGTGGTGGAACAATACTGGTAATTCCGGACTAATTTTAATGAATGTCATTTCTAGTTAAAAGAGAGAAAAAATTGATAGGGCAAAAACTCATAAGGCCAACCTAGGTAAAATTTACGAAATTAGGGTAATTATTGAAAATTGAAGGACAAACATGGGAAAATAAAATCTTTGTTATACTTAAAACTTGTAAACATGGCCCAAACAAAAATTACGATAATTGAGAGGTGTGGTAAAAGCCTTGTGCAGACAACCGCATAAAAAGGAAAGAATCAGTAACAAGAGAAGAAAATTTTAATAAAAAAACGATGAAAGTGCAAAAGTCTCATTCGACGCTTATATTCACCGGAGTAGTGATGAGAAGTTTCCACGATGCAATATCTAAACTACTAAAAACATATTCCAGTCAATGAGACTTTTTTATGTATCCCATTTTTTTGTTTCACATTTCCTTAATCGAAAGAAAGAAGAGTGTAAAAAGTAGAACGGGACATAATCACCATTTAATTGATTACAAAATAATGAGAGTTCTTGCAAAGTGAAAAATTCATAGTGTCGCAATCACCTTTCTATTAACTATATATAAATAAAGAGAGTGTTTCCTAAAGGGGAAATGAGAGGAAATAAAATTTCTGAAGATATGATAACCTATAGAGGCAGATAATGCAAAAATAAGGAAACGGAGGGATATAATCAGAAAATCTAATCAAGGTGACAGTGGCAGAAGAAGACAACTATTGGATAAAAAAACTGATAGGTTGTCTCACGAGTTAAATACCAATAAACTACATGAAATTTAGACGTTTTGCAACCAGCTATCCGAACTTTAAAAATTTAAAACATGCTACCTCAACTTGGACGAAGGTGCAAATAGCTACCTCTGTCCAATTTCTGACGAATTTCCAACGATTTTCTGTCGAAATTCCGATGAATTTCTGTCAACAGTTGACGGTAAATTGGACGGAGGTAGCTATTTGCACCTTCGTCAAAATTGAGGTAGCCCGTTTTGATTTTTTAAAGTTCGGGTAACTCATTGCAAAACATATTAAAATTCAGGTAGCTCCTTAAATCGTCATGCAGGTGTTATCTTCGTTACCAAAGTTGCATCGTGCCAAATATGCTATAGTTTGGTTTGTCCTTGTTGATTTCCAATAGCTCAATGTTATCCTATATATACTTGTTACTCCATATTATCATACTCATCAACGTAGCGTTGTATTAGATATGGTAGTTCGTTCTTCTATCCCGAATAATTTTCTTTATTTTAGTCGATCTCCAATAAGTTCACAATACCCCAAATTCGCTTGCTACTAGCTACCATCATCACAAATGACACAACGTTTTTCCATATATGCTAGTCACCATGCTATTAGAGGCGTAATGTTCACTTCCAAAGTCACAATGCCCAATATATGTTAGTGTTAAGCTTGGTCAAGTTGGTCTACTCTAACTATGCGCTATATCCTACATGGTCGCTATTAGTTACCTCATCGCCTTCTTCAGAAGATGCAACATTGACTCAAATATAACATTCACTTCCAAAGTCCAATGCCCAGTATATGTTAGCCTTTAGCTTGGTCAAGTTGGTTAAGTAGCTCTGCACTATCTTATATATGGTTGCTACCAATTACTTCATCTTTTCTTTCAGAAGATGCAACATTGACTCAAATATGCTAGTCCTCATGCCATTAAATGTATTTCATTTTCCCCAAAGTCTTGTCGTCCTAGATATGCTTGTCTTTAATTGGTTATAAATATATGTGTGCTGTCCCAAATATTCTTGTTATTGTTAACCACACATTCTCTTCATAAGATGCGACACTATCTAATATATCCTAGTATCCAACCATCTTCATTGACACAATGCAGTCTTAGCTATGTTGGTTGCCACACCATCCGATAATAATCATATCAACCATCTTGAAAACTAAGAATCAGTGTTTCCTATACAAAATTATTGCTTCCTAGTAAAATTGAGGAAACCCTCCTCGAATATATTCTGTGGTGTATGTCCAAAGAAGAAAAATCTCTACGCACCCGATTTTGCCCTAAACAAGATTGCGACTCGTGGCACGTCAGATGAAGACTTTCTGGTATTCTCAATCATAAAGTTTGCAAAACAGAATAAATAAATAAAAACTATTGTAGAGGAATACTTACAATATAATAAATAATTCATGAAATATTCCTATAATATATTCATATGATATTTTATATTGTGTAATATTCAGATAATATAATTTGAAATATTATATGTATTTTTTTTTTATCCCTAGGAAGCTTTACGTACGTTTGTTTAAATAGGAATTTATATTGATTGTAGAGAGGCATACACGAAAAATCTAATGAAAGCAATAGTGATAGAAGAAGAGAACAATTAGATATTTTTTTTAAAAAAAAAACTAATAGATTATCTTGCAAGGCGCATTCTAAAAAAGTTATATTTCAAATGTTTTCCTTTACTAATAGAACAACAACGGTTGATCCTACACTTAAGCGACAACAAATGAGGGAGAAAAGAGGAAAAACAAAGTAGGACACTGTTGGGTCGGAAACTCTCTGGTACTGACTTGACAGTGAATTCAATGCCAAAGGATGGATGATCACAGGCTTTCGGCTGAGCTCCGATGAACCTGCAAGAAGGGGATCGCAACAGAGGGGGTGTCTCTGGGTCCCTCTCCGATTCTTAAATGAGTATACTGTGTGTATGAACTCAAAATGTAATGAACGCATTGAAAAGCAAGGGTATTTATAGAGTGAAGAGATCAGACCGTTATAGGCAACTGAATATCTTGGTGAATATTGTGTCGGTAAAGATTAGAATAGCATATATTACGGTTATGGCGTAATATTGCAGTTACCGTATGTAATCTTTAGAGAATATGTGCCCGATATCGTGGCCATATCTTTAATGTCGGTTGGTGGGACCAGAGTTGAGAGGTTAGACTCTCTAGGCGAGCACTTCTATGGCGAGCAGTAGGAGGCTGTGACCTTGGTCAATGGCGACCTGTGATAGAGCTTTGGCGTCCACTTTGGTTTGGGTTCGATACTAGACTGCTTTATGTGGGCTGACCCGATTTGAATGATATGAGTTTTACCCCCTGCAAAGATATTAGGCCTCTGAGTCCTTTCCCTTATTGGGTTGTCACTATCAATACCCTACATTTGCCCCCGAAGCTAAAGTGAAATTTCTTCTGTCAAGTTTGATTTTGTGATAGGGTTTGAGATAGTGACACTTGGACTGAATCTTTTCTGTCCTAATCTGCTATTTATGCCCTTTTGACACTCCATATCCTTTGGCGAGCGATTGTTTGGTCGCCTAGAGCTTATGGAATGTTTAATCCTTTACCCTTTTTGGCGAACGCTTTGGGTTGCTAGGGTTAACGAATGCTCATTGATTACTCTTTCACGAGCGCTACCGTCAAGAGGGTTTCAGGAGAGGCTTAGAGTAGATTTTGGCGATCACCATTTTTGTGTAAGGTCTTGAGCATTTAATGACTGCACTGTTACCCTGAAGTTGAACGGATAATTGAGGCATGTCTGTCTTTTGGTCTTCCCTAACCAGAGTGTAGGGTGACAGTTTTCGTACCGTTCCAACCGTTTGTCTCCCCGAGACGTCTCCTGGAATTCTGACATTGTTTCGATTTTTACCCAAAAGTGAGTAATCATTTTCTGAACGGTTTCAGACGTGCCTGTTCGGTTACCTCCATTTTGGCTATAAAAATCCAAATTTTGGCATTTAGTCCTTTACACACTCAGAGCATTTTCTTTCTAGAGAGTTCATTGCTTCTCAGTGCTCTGTTTTCAACTTTCCCTTTCTCATTTCTTCAATTTCGAAAGGCATTCTACTATTTCCATGGCTTCCAAGAATCAGTCCTCAGGAAAGGGGTCATCCCACAAGCCTTCCTCCAACCAACCTTCAGGTAAGAAGGTATCGACCAGGGCTAACAATGCCCTTTTAACTATCAGAGACGGTTCCTTACCGGCACAGGGCCAGATGAATACTGCCCCTAAGCCAATTTCTGGTAATCGGCCGCCACGCCGGTGGTGGTGGGCGTGCCCGACAACAATGTCCCTGCCTTATCCCCGATAGGTAAATTTCGATGTCTTTCTTTTGCTTCTTTTTAGGCGGTAAAACTTCCTCCTTTTTATTAGTTTTGTATTGTTCTTGCCATACCATGACATTTTGAGTAAATATCAAGTCCAATGAGATGAAGCCAGCTCAGTTCAAGGCAGTGGTCGCCTTCACTGGCTTGGGAGAAGCATATGCCCCAAGATACCCGGGCTTAGGTTTGCATTATCCTCGCTATGGATAGGTTTACATTTATGCGGCCCAGATCGATGCTAGGTTGCATTTTCCTCTCTACGACAATTTGCAGGAGCTTTGCTACTACTATGGGATAGGCCCTACGCAGCTGGTGCCCAACGCCATTAGGATGTGGGTTGGGTTCAAGTTCATGTGTTTACGTCAAGGATGGACGTATTGGCTAGCCCTATTCCGGTGTTTCTACCGATTGGCCGCAGGGGCGAACATCTTCACCACATCTAGACGTAGTGGCCCAAGTTCGAGGAATGGAGGGGCCAGGCTTTTATAAGGACAGTGTATCATGGGAGCTCTTTCAGCCGGAAAGGGATACTCCTCTAAGCTTCGAAGAGCTGTCGGGGAGCGATCGGAACGCCATTGACGATTTCTTCCGACTTCATAGGCAGTCAAACTTCTGTTCGATCCACTTGGTGGTGGAAACTTCAGAGTCAAAGGCTTAGGCTGGCGGACATTCATCAGTCCGCACCAGTTTCTATAGAATGGGTAAATTTCTGACTCTTTTTCTTTGTTGGTAGTAGGCACTCGGTGACCTAAACTCATTGGTCTATTTTCCAAGCAGGCTAAAGCGGGACTTTCTGCTGCTCAGGCATCTTTGAGTCATTTTCCCCCCCTTCAAGGCGAGTGTCCAAGCGCAATCAAGAGAATGAACAACATAGGGTCGCCCATGGCGATCACCAAAGAGGTATATGACTGTTTCTTGTCTTTCCTTCCTCTGTTTTAGTCTTTAGGTTTTATTACCTTTGTTGACCATTTTCAGGGAAAGCTGCTGCTGAGGTGGCTCCGAATCCTGCTCCCGCCAAGAAGGCTAGGGGTGGGGAATGCCCTGCTTCCTCCGGGGGTTCTGCTGCACCCCGGGGAAAGGCTCTCGTGGTAGAAGAGGTTGTCACGCCTGCCTCCGGCATGCCTGCTCCCAATCCCTCCAAGAGGACTGGGACTCGGAAGAGGGTTCAAACCATTGGTGCCGCCACAGGCATCTCCAAGACTCCCTTCGGGGAGTACTGCCCGTTTGTGGGCTTATTCCAATCGGCCAAGGCGGCGAACCCCAAGGGCGTCTTGGCTCCTTGGGGAAATCTCCAGAAGGTGGAGATTTCTGACCAGCTGACACTGCGGGGTAACCCGGACCTCTGCATGCATCTCCTAGAAGGGATTGTTCCCCTTTGGGATAGGGCGACGGTCCCCTCTGAGATGACCAGCATCGAGGGGGTTGTGAGGTCGCATTTCGAGCGGATCGCCCTTGTAAGCCTTCTTCATATATTCACCCTTAAGTCACTTTTTAGACCTCTCCTTGATCTGATTGTACCTTTGCCCCCTTTTTTCCTTTTGTCAGCTCGTCCGCGAGGAGTTGACGATCGTTCAGATTATAGGGGAGCTCGCTGATAAGCAGTGGACCTGCATAACGAGCTTGAGCAGTACTGGAGCCTGGGGTTCACTCCTGACCATATGGAGGGTTTGAAGGAGAAGACTGAGGTGGCTACTCAGCTGGTGGAGCATGCTCGCCACGGGTATTTCGAGAAGGAGAAGAGGCCTCTCGACTCCATGAAGGAGAAAGAGGATAAGATGGTCATCGCCAATGACAAGCGGGTGAACGCTGAGCTCCAACTCAAGGCGGACGACAAATACTCTACTGAGGTGGAGGTAGCGAATGCTGACCTTAAGGCCCACCTGAAGGAGTTTAAGGTTCGGTGGGATGTCTTAGAGGCAGAGAGGGAGCAGCTCGTCGCAGAGAGGGAGCATTTCGCCGCACAACTGAAGGTTGTCCCATCGCCGCAGAACATGGTAAAGGATTTTAAGAAGTCCGAAGAGTTCTCCTATTGCTCCTTGAAGGTGATGAAGGCCGAGGTGGATGCCTACCTCTAGGTCCTGGTCGACGAAATTATGGGGATTGACCTTAAATTTCCTCTCCGGGAGGTGAAGTCTCTCCAGGACTTCATCGAGAGTGGCTACTCAAAGAAGGTTCCTGCTCATGTTGGCGAGGAGACTGCCCCCGAGGCCGAGAAGGAAGTCGCTGCCCCTGAAGAGCCCAAACCTTGAAGTCCCTAGCTCCCCAAGCGATCGTATTGTCATTTTTCTTATGTTTTTAATTAATCACTTCTGTTTCCCTTTGTTTTGGGGGAAAGTTTGTAATTATTTTTGATATCAGACTCGATTATTATTATAATATTGAATGCCTTTATATTCATAAGCCTTTGCCTTTATTTGACTTTGAATGTGTTGGCTATTCTTCCAATGTCTTTCGCCTTTGAATTCTTTGGGAAGTTTTACTATACTTGTTTTCAACTTCTCTTTATTTTATGATAGTCTCGCCATACAGGGTCTTTGTACTTTAGAGGGAAGAATGATAATTCTTTCTAGATTCATCTACTCCCCTCGCCAAATTATTTTAAAGGAATTGTTGCTCGAGGGTAATACCTTTTAAAGAAACTATCATCCTTTAGAGATGTGTTCGCCTTTTTAAGTTTTTTGCCCTTCGTAGTGTTCGCCTAACCATGAGGAACTGTTACTCTGGACTCATTCATCTTTTAATAAATGATCACCTTAGTTCACCCACTTTCTCGTGTTCGTTTCGCAAAGGAACTGTTATCCTTGATCTGGATTCGTTCGCTTTGGATATCCAGTCTTAATTTTTGCCCAACTTATTAGGGAATGACTTCCTTAGTGGGTCGCTTGCTTATGTGAGGACTTCTGCTTGATTTTGATATCAGGTATTTTGCCTAACTCTTTTCCTTAGGTCTTTTCACCTAATTTTGTTATGAGGTCTTTTGCCTAACATTGGCGTTAGGTCTTTCACCTGATTTTGTTATCAGGTCTTTATGCATAACTTTGGCGTTAGGTCTTGCGCCTGATTTTGTTATCAGGTCTTTTGCCTAACTTTGGTGTTAGGTCTTTCGCCTGATTTTGTTATCAGGTCTTTTGCATAACTTTGGCGTTAGGTCTTTCGCCTGATTTTGTTATCAGGTGTTTTGCCTAACTTTGGCGTAAGGTCTTTCGCCTAAATTTGACTTTAGGTCATTTGCCCAATTTTGATATCGGGTCTTTTGCCTAACTTTGGCGTCATGTCTTTTTCCTAAATTTGACTTTAGGTCTTTCACCCAATTTTGATATCGGGTCTTTTGCCTGACTTTGGCGTCAAGTCTTTCGCCTAAATTTGACTTTAGGTCTTTCGCCGAATTTTGATATCGGGTCTTTCTTTTTTCGTTTTGGTTTGAGTGACCATGCTTTATGAAGGAATGATTTGTTTTATTGACATAACATTTTGATTACAATCTATGCATAAAACCTCCTTAAATGTTTGGAGTTAAATGGACGAGGTAGCCTTACACCTTCTGTGATTTCCAAGTAGTAAGATCCTGGGGTGGTAATCTCTACTACTTTGTATCGACCTTCCCATTTAGCTGAAAGCTTGTTCCGACTGTCTAGTCTTGTGAATTCATTCCTTCGCATAACCATCTCCCCCACAAAAAATTGGCGAGCGCTGACTTTTCTGTTGAAGTATCGGGCGGTCCCTAGTCACATTTTAACTTGGGCCTTGTCTGATTGCCATCGCTTTTATTCTGAAAGATCGAGGTATTTCCTGCGCTCGATTTCGTTTACTTCAGTGTTAAAGTGTAAGATTCTATGGGTAGGCACCACTATTTCGGCGGGTACTACTGCTTCTGATCCATACACTAAACTGAAGGGCGTTTCCCCCGTTGATGTTTTGGGTGTTGTTCGAATAGCCCACAGTACATTATCCAGCTCTTTTGCCCAGTTTTCTTTGAAGGCTTGCACTCGCTTTTTTAGTCCTACCAGGACAACTTTATTGGCTGCTTCGGCTTGCCCATTCGTTTGAGGATGGTGCATCGAGCTGAATCTATTTTCGATATGGTATTCTTCGTAGAGCCACTTGAGTTCATTTCCTACGAATTGTGGACCATTATCGCTTATGAGTATTTTAGGGACGCCGAACCGCGAAAATATGTTGATTTTCAGGTACTTGATCACTTGGAATTCAGTCGTGGAGGCCAAAGCTTTTGCCTCTGTCCACTTGGTGAAGTAGTCGATCGCCACTATGATGTGGGTTCTTTGCCCAGTGCTGATGGGAAAAAGGCCCAAGATGTCTATTCCCTATTGGGCAAAAGGTCAGGCACCCGCCATTGGGGATAGCAGTGTTGGTGGTCGACCGAATCGTTATGTGAATTGTTGACAAGTCACACACTTCTTTGTCAATTCTATCGCATCTTTGCTCAAGGTTGGCCAAAAGTAGCCTAATTTGAAGATTTTGCGCGTTACTGAGCGTGCACCTTCATGGCATGCGACAACTCCTTCGTGAGCTTCTCGGAGAACTCTTTCTGTCTCGGAATGGGAGATGCATCTTAGATAGGGAGTTGAATATCCTCGCCTATAGAACTATCCATCTATGAGCAGATAGCTTGCAAACAGACGACTTATTTTCGTGGACTCGCCTTCGTCTTCTGGGAGTATTCATTCTTTCAAGAAGTTCTGGAACAGAGTCATTCAGGTTACCTGCCCTTGAATGTTGAAGACTTCTGCTCGGTTGTCGAGAACCAAATATAGAGCTTGTTCCAGAAATTGCACATCCTGAATTCTTGTCCCTCTGAACGCCAACTTGCTCAGAGAGCTGCTAGCTGGTTGTCTTAGCGAGGAATAGACTCAATCGCGAAAGTTGGGATTTTGGCGATGCATTTTTTAGCTATCTCGAGGTAGTTTTTCATCCCCCTTTTGTTTCATAAGTTCTATTGATTTGATTGACAATTAGCTCTGAGTCGCTTTTTGCCCTTATTGACGTTATGCCCATTCCATTAGCGAGTCGCAGTACAGTAATAAGAGCTTCATATTCGGCCTCATTGTTGGTCTCCTTACAAGTAAGGGCGATCACATACTTTAAAGGCTCGCTTTCAGGGGGGATGAGAATTAATCCTGCCTCCAAGCATTCTCTTGAAGAGGATCCATCAGTATAGAGTTCCCAGCCTTTGCTTGTATCTGCTGATTGACTTGGCCGATTTTCTGCTTCTGTTAGACCATTGTCTGTACTTTCCACTATGAAATCTGCCAATGCTTGACCTTTGATGGCTGTTTTCGGCGCAAATTTGATATTGAATTCGCTCAACTCTATCGCCCATTTAACCATTCTTTCTGAAGAGTCTAGCTTCAGCAGGAAGTGTTTGAGAGGCTGGTTGGTAAGGACTGCAATGGCGTGCGCGTGGAAGTATGGTCTTAACTTTCGAGCAGTAATAACTAAGGCATAGAGATACTTCTCAATCTGGAAATATATTATTTCAGTCGAATTAAACATCTTGCTTACAAAATACACTTTACTCTGCTTATTTTCCTCTTCTCTTATTAATACGGCACTAGCTGCAACCTTGCTAATACTCAGATAAAGAAAGAGTTGTTAGCCGGAAATGGGCTTCGCCAAAGCTTGGAGTGTTTGAAGGTGCTGCTTTAAGGATTGGAAGGCAGCCTCGCACTCCAGTGTCCACTCGAACTTGTGGTTGGCCCTGAGTGTTTTGAAGAACGAGAGTGACCTGTCGCTCGCCGTGGAAAGAAAGTGATTGACTGCGGCCAGACGGCCATTCAGACATTGGACTTTCATCTCCTTGATGGCTTTGAGTTTTTATGGGTTCTCCTCTATTCCACGCTCGCTTACCATGAATCCCAGAAATTTGTCTAACTTGACTCCGAAGGCACACTTTGCGGGATTTAGGCAAACATTGTGCCTGCTCATGCACTAGAATGCTTCTCGAAGGTATTCTGTGTGAGGAATTCCCTTTATTATCTTGACGAGCATGTCGTTCACATAGGCCTCCATGTTGCGCCCGAGCATGTCTTGAAACAGTCGGTTTACCATTCACTGATAGGTTGCCCCCGCATTGATTAGACCGATGGGCATCACTTTGTAGCAAAGCATATATCCCTCTGCATAGAAGGTTGTGTGAGCTTCATCGACTGGGTTCATTCGGATCTGATTGTAGCCTGAAAAGGCGTCCATGAAGCTTAGCATTTCATGAACAGAAGTTATGTCGACCATCTAATCAATTCGAGGAAGGGGATATGAATCTTTCGGGCAAGCTCTGTTCAGGTCGCGAAAGTTGATGCACATTCTCTACTTGCTGTTTGATTTCTTCACGTGAACTGGGTTGGCGACCCAGCTCTGAAATCGCACCTCCCTTACAAAGTCGGATTCGATTAGCCTGCCTACTTCCTGCCTGAGCTTCATCGACTGGGTTCATTCGGATCTGATTGTAGCCTGAAAAGGCGTCCATGAAGCTTAGCATTTCATGAACAGAAGTTATGTCGACCATCTAATCAATTCGAGGAAGGGGATATGAATCTTTCGGGCAAGCTCTGTTCAGGTCGCGAAAGTTGATGCACATTCTCTACTTGCTGTTTGATTTCTTCACGTGAACTGGGTTGGCGACCCAGCTCTGAAATCGCACCTCCCTTACAAAGTCGGATTCGATTAGCCTGCCTACTTCCTGCCTGATCGCCAAACGCTTGTCGGATCCAAATGACCTTCTCTTATGAGCAATCGGCTTTATCGAGGGATATATCCTTAGCTCATGAGAAATTATGTCGGTGTTGATGCCTGACATGTCACTGGGCTTCCATGCGAAGAGTTCTTTGAATTCTTTCAAGAGGGAAGTCAGGGTGTTTCTCTGGTCGTCGTTCAAGGTGGTCCCAATGCGCACCTTCTTTTCTAGACCATCGATCTCAACCTCTGCTAACTCCTCCATTGGTGCTGGCCGGGCCTGGTCCTCACGTGGGTCAACCACTGTCTCGATGACGGGGGTTTCCTTTTGGTTCTTTCTGCGGAGGCAGTTCACATAGCATTGTCGTGAGGAAGGCTGGTCGCCTAGAACTTCTCCGATCCCATTTGGTGTGGGGAACTTCATCTCTTGGTAGACTGTGGAGGCCACAATCTTATGAGGATTGATTGTGGTCCTCCCCAAGATGGTGTTATATGATGTAGGCGAGTCGACCACTAAGAAGGGGACCGCCACCTTTATACTCTTCCATCCTTCGGCCAGTATTACCGGCAGGGTTATGGCTCCCAGCGGATAAGTTGTTCTCCAATTGAAACCCATGAAGGGAAAGTCGACTCGCTTGAGGTCGCGCTTGGATTTGCCCATTTTTTGAAGGCGTCCAGAAACAGAAAATCTGTCGAGCTGCCTCCGTCGATCAGAATCCTCATCATGTTGTAGCCGTCGACTTCAGCTGTGATGACTAGAGCATCATTGTGCGGTGTGGTGACATGTGCCAGGTCGCCCTCGGAGAATGAGATGATGCAATCTTCTTCAGGCTGAGGTCTCTTTTCCAGCTGAATAGCTGTAGGAATCTGAGCAGGATATGCATCTCTTGAATTGGACCCCTCGCCTCCGACACCAAACCCTCCAGCAATCAGGTTTATCACCCTCCTGCTCTAGGATGGGCTAGATTGCTCGGGCAGGGGTGACGAGTGGTTTCTACGTGGGGGCTTGGACTTTTGTCTACTCCGACCACAAATTCCTTTAACGTGCCTCTCTGTATCAGCTTCTCGATTTCGCGCTTGAGGATGCGGCAATCATCTGTTTTGTGGTCATTGACCTTGTGGTATCTGCAGTAGATTTCTGTGTCCTTCCCCATTGGCTGAGCACTCTTGCGGGGTATTGGTGACCTTTCTAGAGACCTTCTTTCCATCTCGACTAGTACATACGAGATCTGCCTATTTAAAGGCGTGAAATACTCTGGGACTTCTGGATGTCTAAGTCATGGGGTTTCCGAGATGGGCTTCTCTAGACCCTCCTTGTCCTTCTTTTCCTTCCTACCATCGCGTCGGGGCTCTAGAACCACCCATAGCGAGGTTGTCAGGAAATTAGCTTCGGAGTTCGCCCTTTCCAAGTCTATAAAACCTTTCGCCCTCACTGCTAGCTCCTCCATTGTCTCTATCTCCTGAATGTGGTAGCTGTTGCGTAGTTTTATCGAGGCTTTGTTGGCCACATCAAGTCCTCTGTAAAAGGCTCAAATTATCTCCCCATTCGCGACTCGACGATCTATTTCTGTTACGTTCTTATGAAAACGCCCGTCGAAGTCAGTCAATGATTCTCCTGGTTGTTGTTTGACTCCGTCTAAGGTGACTACACTTTTCAGCAATTGGCGGTCGCCCATATATCGCTCCACAAATTTGCTCTTGAGTTCGTACCAGATCCCTATCAATCCTGCAGGGAGGCCGAAGAACCAGGACGACGCTAAACCTGAAAGGGTCAACGGAAATAACAGGGTTAAGTGATTCATATTGTTCGACTTAGTTAAAAGAGAGGCTTCATGCTTGTTGGCATGTATGATAGGATCTCCTCCACCACTGTATTCGTGGATGGCCCTGGCGATCACATCCTTTGAAATTTTGATCATTACTAGATCAATGGTGAAGGGATGAGCTGATCGACCCCCGAAGAGAGGCATGACGGTTCCTCGTCGTTCCTTGAGCCTTTTGTTAATAAACTAGTCAACTTGGTTAAGAGTGCACTGATTATGTTGTCCTCCAGAAGGTAAAGAACTTGACGGATTAATAGAGTGGGTAACTGTCGGCGCCTCAGTGGAAGCGGGAGATAAGGACTGGTGTCCAGAAGTCATCTCTTGATCTTCTTGAGGGGCAGTGGTGTCAGGATTTCCAGTTTCTGCCTATCGTGGCCCCGCGGGGCGAGGATTTTTCTGAGGAGCAGAGTCTTGTCTGTAAGCTTGTCCTATGATGGTCTCCAAGAGGGATATCATCTCCGGGGTGAACTGAATGTTTTCCCCAGCCACTTGAACGGTTGGTCAAGCTGGAATCTCTGCGGCGCTTGGAACGGGGGACGGTCTGGAATTGCCAACATGTTCTCGTGCCGCCCTCGGAGGGACGTCATAAGAGACTCCTTGGATAGCAGGTTCTTGAGGGAGCGGCGGCGGAATCAGAGCTGTATGAGGATTGCTCAATGGTCTAGTTCCGACACTTGCTTTTAAAACGAGTTTGCATGATTGTTTTGCTCCTTTCCCACAGACGGTGCCAAATGTTGGATCGGAAACTCACAGGTGCTGACTTGGCAGTGAATTGAATGCCAAAGGATGGATGATCACAGGCTTTCGGCTGAGCTCCGATGAACCTGCAAGAAGGGGATCGCAACATAGGGGGTGTCTCTGGGTCCCTCTCCGATGCTTAAATGAGTATACTGTGTGTATGAACTCAAAACGTAATGAATGTATTGAAAAGCAAGAGTATTTACAGAGTGAAGATATCACACCGTTATAGGCAACTGAATATCTTGGTGAATATTGTGCCGGTAAAGATTAGGATAGCAGATATTACGGTATGGCGTAATATTGCAGTTACCGTATGTAATCTTTAGAGAATATATATGTGCCCGATATACGCGGAATATCGTGGCCATATCTTTAATGTCGGTTGGTGGGACCAGAGTTGAGAGGTTAGACTCTCTTGGCGAGCACTCTTATGGCAAGCAGTAGGAGGTTGTGACTTTTGTCAATGGCGACCTGTGATGGAGATTTGGCGTCCACTTTGGTTTGGGTTCGATACTGGAATGCTTTATGAGGGCCAGATTAACCTTAATGTGGGCTGACCCAATTTGAATTATATGGGTTTTATTCCCTGCAAAGTTATTGAGCATCTGTGACCTTTCTCTTATTAGGCTGTCACTATCAATACTCAATAGACACATTCCGTCACTTTGAAAAATTTATCCCTTGTTTCTTTTGTGTATCTCGGAATATATACATTCAGTAAAATCAAATCAACGAAATGTAAGGTTATTTCAATGAAGAGGAAGGAGGTATGCATTTTATAGCTAGATATGCTTTGAACTTGATTTAAGAAATAGCGTTTCCAAAGTCATTAACCGTGGACAACCTAGCATTTAGACGAATTCATAATACTAAATAGTGTTTTTGGATTATAACTCTTTATCTTCTATTTTTGTAATACACGACATATGTTATCAATATTATATTGTCCAAAAATGCTTAACCCCCAAGGCAGCTAGGAACCTCAAAGACGTAGCATGGAAATGACTTGGAGCAGCCAAACGACTTGGAAAGACTCCAATAGGACGAAAGGATAAGGGCTGAGCAAACCACCGTCGAGGGTACTATCAATGGAACCCACTCCTAAAGCAAAGCCCGCCACTCTCCTAAAATCTCAAAACTACAATACCATGTTTTTTCTAATTCCTTACTAAAAATCTGTGTGCATAGGATATGAACATTTAATATATTTTGGTGGAGTGGTTGTTGTTATTAATTAACAGGTAACTATAAATCTCTTCCTTAATCAAACCTTATTTTTCAGCCAACATATGACCTATTTGTTTTTGAAAAATGAAGATGTCATTCATTCTTGTCTAAAGTGTTTAAGATCCTCTTAGTAATATCAAGTCTAAAAAATTAAACAACATTAACACGAGCAAGTATCTTAAATGAATATTTGATTTTAATTGTAGCGTGGTTGTAGCCAATCCACCCAATATAACCATTGGAATATATCAATTATATTTGGGATGATTAGATAATACAAAAATAGAAGAGGCAAAACGACTATTTGGGAGGAGTCAACTGAATTAATTAGGTCTTGAGATGACATATAAAGGGTTTGAGATGACTCAGGTTAAGCAGAAATTATCCAGAATAGGTTATTGGATAAACTAGCCACTAAGATCTATGTTGAACGTACGTGTTTAAGGTTGTCCATTCAACAAGTTGCCTATAAATACGGGGCTCGGGACACCTTTTGCTATGAAGTTAGTTTTAGGAACAAGGAGAAATTTTGAAGAATGATGACTCGTGCTGTGACACATGTTTGAAGATATTGTTCCTCTCTACTCCAATACTCTAGGAAATATGTGCACGTTAGTGTATATAAACAACATGTTTGGTATTCAAGAAAACATTGTAGGAAACCAACATCCTAAAACAAGGAAGAATTAAACATGGAGCATAAAATATGGAGAAAACATATTTTCCATATATTCTTCCTTAGACATATTTTTCATATATTCTTCCTTACATTAAAAATAATGTTTTAAGCATGTTTCTAAGTTCTATGTATTCTAGATATCTATATATAATGTGTTGTAATCTTCAAATGAATACAATGTGAATGTGAGTTATATCTACTAACCTGTGTATTATTTTAAATTTGGTATCAGAGCCTTGTTTTTTCGATCAGTTTATCTACCGATTACCTATTTGAGTAGTCGAGTCATGTCAGAATCAGACGGAAGAGTCAACTCCGGCCAAAAACTAGCCTCAATAGTCTCGTTGGCAGCTCAGCTAGCAGCTCTGGCGGCTCAACTGGCAGCTCTAGCAGCTCAACTAGCGGTGGCTGTGCGAGCACTTCGACAGAATATTTCGGAGCAGGATTCGTCCCGGAAAGCGAAGCTGGAGGTATTGGCGAAGCTGGAGGTATTACCCAGCAAATTGGAGCAACATATTTCCCTACTGAGAACATTGTCCAGGGAGTTGTGGCTTGCATGTGGTCTCCAAGAAGGATCCATGGAGGTATTGGGTTCAATGGTAATACTTTATAAACTTTGCAAAAAATTACGAGGCATCCCTAGGTAGTGGCTGCGGGAGAGACAAAGGTAATTTAGGGTTTTATGAAAAAAAAACTAATCATAGGTTTGGTCCCTCTAATTTAGTCAAATATTCAAATCAACCTCATAAGTTTGATATGTGCGCAAAGCAGCCTAAAGTGTATCTAACAAGTGGTCCAGAAGAAAAAAAACGGACGGTGGCTCCTGGATTCAGGTGCTACGGACACGATGACATTTGATAAAGGTGACTTGGTGGAACGCACCAATCCTACTCGAACATGTATTCAATGCATGAACGGTGAATTATCAGCAGTTTGTGGAGCGGGGCCGAAATAAATCTCGACATCACTGAAACTGAATAATTGTCTTTATGTCCCTGGACTTTCGAGCAAATTAATATCTATAAGTCATGTGACTAAGGAGTTGAACTGCATGGTATTGATGTATATGAGTTTCTGTTTAATACAGGATATTCAGTCGGGGAAGACGACTGGGCGTGGAGGATTGTACTATGTTGACCAGGTAGCTCAACAAGGAACTGCGGCGCTAGCTCACGGGACTGTTGACAGACAACAATGGCTTTGGCACTGACTATTGGGACATCCATCTTCAGGGTATCTCCGCATG
Source organism: Chamaenerion angustifolium (assembly GCA_946814005.1). NCBI lineage: Eukaryota > Viridiplantae > Streptophyta > Magnoliopsida > Myrtales > Onagraceae > Chamaenerion > Chamaenerion angustifolium. The sequence goes on from OX328272.1 coordinate 25,008,081, forward strand.
CTATTCCCTACATTATTTCCCCAGTAGAATAATTTCTCGTGTAAAACATGCATTTTATCAAAAAGTCATAGACAGTCATATCAACATTCTACGACTATAGCGGATTCAGTTTTTTCCTTAGTTCATTTAGATGTGTGGGGTCGTGCCCCAATTTTCGGGTCTTGCATGAATAGTAATGGCTTTAATTATTTTGTGCTATTTATAGATGATTGCTCTAGAATGACTTGAGTTTATTTCCTTAAAAATAAATCTGAAGTGATTTCCAAGTTTGTTGCCTTCTATGAAATGATCCAAACAAAATTCGATAAACATATAAAAATTCTACGGTATAACAATGGAGGTGAATTTGTTAATTCCTCCATCAAAATTTCTTTAGGGAGTAAGGTATGATTCATCAAACATCGTGTTCACATACTCCACAACAACATGGAGTTGCGGAACGAAAAAATAGGATTATTCTCGAAATGACTCCTGCAATTAGGATCGACTCACATGTCCCTACCTATTTTTGGCCTGAAGCTGTAGCAACTTCCGAATACGTACTAAATCGTATGCATACTAAACCAATCAGTCTTAGAACTCCCTAACATGAACTCTCACAACATGTTAGTGTTCCCTCAACATTAACTATTCCACCACGTATTTTTAGGTGTTCCGTCTTTGTTCATATACCAAAATCCGACCATTCTTAACTTGATCCATGCGCAGTCAAATGTGTCTTGGTAGGATACAAAATTCATCAAAAAGGCTATCGTTGTTATCATCCGTCTACACATCGTTTATATACCACGATGGATTGTGATTTTCTTGAGACAAAATTCTATTACTCCACCCAACATAATGCTCAGGGGGGGAATCAATCAGACCCATTAAATTGGGTGTGAAGTCCGGAATGGCCCGAAACGGTCCCAAATGAATTAGTAGGCGGAACCGCCGAGATACTTCAAAACATAGTACAATCCAGGCGCTGCGTTCATACCTACCCCGACTAATACTCCTCAGGTAAGTACCCAAATTTTAGATAATGAGTGCACAAGTTATTCTGATAAAAATGGTACAGGAGAACAAGAACAAGGAAAGATAGACACATCGAGAATATATGTATTACCACCCAGATCAACCCAGGGAGTGTCACAAACTCGGTTTGAACCTGAGTATGTGCCAAAGAAAACAAGATACCCTATTACTCATCTCGCAAGAGGGAATATGTCACGAGTAGTTCATGCATTTTCCACGGCATTTTATTCAGAAGACCTACCAAGGCACATTCATGAGGCTCAAACCAAGGAAGAATGGTGTCAAGCAATAAACATAAAAATGGAAGGACTAGAGAAAAGTAAAACATGGTAGAAATGTGTACTCTCACCCGGGAAGAAGGCGGTTGGATGCAGATGGGTCGATTGAGAGGTATAAGGAAAGATTAGTTGCCAAAGGATACACTCAAACCTATGGAGCTGACTACTCAAGGACATTCTCACTTGTAGCAAAGATTGACACTATCAAGGTATTGTTCTCTATAGCAACAAATAGGAACTGGCTGCTACACCAGTTCGATGTGAAGAATGTATTTCTCCATGGAGAACTTATTGAAGAAGTATACATGGAAACACCGCCAGGCATATCAGAGAAGTTTAAGAAGGGTGAAGTATGTCGATTAAAAAAGGCATTGTATGGGTTAAAATAATCTCCTAGAGCGTGGATTCGAAGATTCACTACAACAATGAAGAAGTATGACTACACGCAGAGTAATGCAGACCATACATTGTTCCTAAAGAATAAGAATAGGAAGGTAACCTGCTTGATCATTTATGTTGATGATATGATAATTACAGGTGATGAGGAGGAGGAGATACATCAGCTTAGAAAAAATCTATTTGAAGAATTTGAGATGACGGACTTGGTAAATCTCAAGTATTTTTTGGGAATTGAAGTACTTAGATCAAAGAGAGGTATTTTTATCTCTCGACGAAAGTATATCCTAGATCTACATGTAGAAACAAGAATGACAGATTGTAAGCCTGTTGATACTCCAGTCATCGTAAATCACGGATTAACAATTAGTCAAGAAGACAGACCTGCAGATCAAGGACGATACCAACATCTAGTAGGGAAGTTAATTTATTTGGCACACACGCGCCCTGATGTAGCCTATTCAGTAGGGGTTCATAGTCAATTCATGCATCAACCCCAAGAGGAACACATGGAAGTAGCCATGCAGGTTATACGGTATCTAAAAGGCACACCAAGAAGAGGGATCCTATTCCAAAATAATGGACATCTTGAACTCGAGGCGTATACAGATGCATATTGGGCAGGTACCAAGATGGATAGAAGATCAACGTGTGGATACTTCACGTTTGTGGGAGGAAATCTGGTAACCTGGAAGAGGAAAAAAGATAAGGTGGTTGCTCTATCTAGTGCTAAGTCTGAGTTTAGAGGAATCGCCCAGGGACCGACTGATATACTGTGGAAACTTATGGTGCAGAGATTGGATTTCCAATCAAAGGGTCATGCAACTTATGGTGCGATAACAAGGCTGCAATCAGTATTTCTGAAAATCCAGTTCAGCATGATAGAACTAAGCATGTTGAAATAGATAGGCACTTTATCAAGGAAAAATTAGAAGAAACAATTGTAGTTTTTCCATATGTACGATCAGAAGATCAACTTGCTGATGTACTAACTAAAGCTGTCAATGGAAAATCATTTGATGAAATCTGATGCAAGCTAAATGTGTGTGATCCCACAATTCAGCTTGAGGGGGAGTGTAGGAAACCAACATCCTAAAACAAGGAATAATTAAACATGAAGCATAAAACATAGAGAAGACATCTTTTCCATATATTCTTCCTTAGACATCTTTTCCATATATTCTTCCTTAGACATTTTTTCCATATATTCTTCCTTACACTAAGAATAATGTTTTAAGCATGTTTCTAGGTTCTATGTATTGTAGATATCTATACATAATGTGTTGTAATCTTCAAATGAATACAATGTGAATGTGAGTTATATCTACATGTGTATTAAATTCAATAAACATGACATGAAATAACAAGTAAAAGTAAATGTGAGTTACAAAGAGTAAGTGAGCTCTAAGTGAGTGGAGTTAGGTATCCATTCCTAGAAATTTGTGAGAGAAAGTTCCTAGGTAGGTCGGGCAAGGATAACTTGTACTTATCTATTACATACATTTGCACATCTCATGGACATATGTCAAACTGACAAAACGATGTAAATGATAGAGCTAATAATGTGAAATTAGGGTTTTGGTTTTTTGTGAATGGATGACTCAAATATGAGTCATATTCCTTGTATGTATTTCAATATGATGTGTACATTCAAGGAAATCTTAGGCTTGCTATAGTAAGAGACTAATTACAAGGTAAATAAGGTATTGTATCAAGATTACATGGCAATATTATGAATGATAATATATCTTGACTAATATCCTCCCTCAATCTGAAGGAGAGTTTGTTCGTAGTAACCGATGTCGGGATGCGGAAAGTCCTTTAGTTAAGAGGTCGGCTAGTTGGGCTTGAGTTGGAAGATACTGAACTTGGAGACGTCCCGATGCAGCACATTCTCGAACAAAGTAAACATCAAGTTCAATGTGCTGGTGCGAGTATGAAATACCGAATTAAGAGTTAGGTAAGTGGGTGAAATGTTGTCGCAGTAAATTGTGGGTGGTTGAGAAAGTCGAACTCCATACTCACCAAGGAGTTGTTGTAGCCAAGTTATTTCGGCGACGCAGTCTGCTACTGAATGGTATCCAACTTCGGTACTTGATCGAGCAATAGTGACTTGCTTTTTGGCCCGTCAGCAGAGAAGATTGTTGCCGAGGAAAAACAAAATCTAGATGTGGAACGACGAGTTTTGAGTCAATCAGCCTAGTTCGCATCAGCATTGTCATGGAGCACGGTACGTGAGTGTCAATGAATGAGAATACCGTGATTAGTGGTACCTGGAAGGTACCCAAACATATGTTTTTAAGCTTGAATGTGAGGTTGCCGAAGTGCATGCACGAACTGGTTGATGCGACTAACTGCAAAGGAAATGCCTGGCTAATTCATTATGACGTATTGGAGTGGTCCAACCATTCGTCGAAAGATAGTTGGGTCAAGTAGAAATTCTCCATCATGTGCCGACAAGGATTGAGTATGGGTAACAGGAATCTCAAACAATTTTGCATTTGGAAGCTCAAACTTGAGGACGAGCTCAACAATATACTTGGTTTGAGGCAGAATAAGGCCATTCGTGTGATGTCAATCTTAGACCCCTAATAAGAACTGTAGAGGCCCAAGGTCCTTCATCGCAAATATGGTCAAGAGTCGAATAACAAGTCAGTGTAGGGTGTCCGAACAGTTGCTACAAATAACGATATCATCGACGTAAAGGAGAAGGAAACTATTAAGATAACTAGATTGATACACAAAGAGAGACGTATCTGCTTTGCTTGGCAGAAAGCTAATGAAGATGAGGGCATTCCTAAAATGACGAAACCATGATTGAGGGGCTTGTTTTAGTTCATTTATAGCTTTCTTCAATCGACAAACGTGATTTGGGTAGTCGGGATGGATAAATCTTGGTGGCTCCTTTATTTGGACGGGTTCATTCAGATGATCATGAATAAATGCATTATTCACTTCGAGTTGATGAATGTGCCAGTTGTTAGATAGTGCCAAATCGAGTACCGCGCAGATTAATTGTGGTTTTATCACAGTACTGAATGTTTCGTAAATCAATGCCATGTAGCATTGAGGAAAGCATTAAGCCAAATTTTGATGGCATGTACGCCTAAAGAAGTAGTGTTGTCATGGTTTTGACGAGATGGCGAATTTTGCGTTCAGCTAGTCCAGTTTTTGTTGGAATGTGCGGGCTATACCTGCGATGAGTAATTTCATTTGAGGATAAATATAAGTGAAACGTACTTACATATTCACCACCACCATCAGATTTAAGACAACGAACCCGACAATTGGATAATTTCTCAATGTGGAGACGGAACGTGTGAAAATGAGTAGGAACTTCCGACTTATTTTTCATTGGAAAGATATAAGTAAAACGCGAAAAATCATCCACACGCAAAAGGAAATATTTGAATCCAGAATGTGAATAAACAAGACTTGTCCATACATCGCAATGCAATAATACAATCGAAAATGAAGCACGATTAAGGTTCTTGGGACAGGGCAAATGATGTGATTTCCCAGCCACACAATAACTATAGATTTTATTCGACATAGACACTTTCATGGACTTATGAAGAAGATCATGAGCACGGTCATGGACATGGCCAAGTCGTTGGTGCTAATGATCGACCAAAGCTAATGACGCAACCAACGCAAACGATACAACTTGAAATTAAGCAACATGCAATGGATATTAAGGGTAATTTGACTCAGATCTAACGAGAATCCTCCCTGTCACCTTGTCTTTCACAATAACAGAGAAGGCGTCAAAAGAAACAATACAATTATTATTATTGCATAACTGTTTTATCAACAACAAATTACGAAATAAACTGTGGACACACCGAAGACAAACGAAGCGAACCATTGGATGTAGGTAACTTGGATTGCCCAATCGAATGAATTGGAAGACATTGACCATTACCAACAATAACTTGATCTGAACTATTGCGTGGTATAGGATTTTTAAGTGTACCTATGTCTTTTGTGATATGTGTTGATACTCCCGAGTCAAAATACCAATTCGGATCTATGGTTTCTCCAAAGGATAGCGTGGACAATGAGTCAAGTAATGTTGTGGCTGAATATGCGACCAAAATGGTGTGGACAACTATGACAGGTATGACCGACACCATTACAAAGTTGACATGTTATCTTCAGAGGAGGTCCAAGAACACCCTTATGATTGAATGAAGGAACATATTTTGTTGTTAATTGGTGTGATTTACTGGTAGCAGGTCGAGGTACATTGGAAGAGGAACGGTATTTGTCATGTCGTCCATGTTGGTCGCGACTAGAAGATGAACCATGGCGACCACCCCTTTCTTTGGAACAACATTTTACACATGTAGATGAATTGTTCCATGGTCGAGAGGGTGCTACAAATGTGGTTGATCCATATAGGGCATGTTCTGCATCAGATGAGGCAGGGTTATGATGTTTGAGGCGTTGTTCCTGTATAAGTAGTCTTGCATGGAGACCATGAAACGGGATTGATTGAGGGAAGTGGCTAATACCTGTGACGAATGCATCATATTCAAGAGGTAGTCCATTGAGTGCTTGGATTTAAATGTCTTTGTCAGAGATGGGGCAATTCATCGTTGCTAAGGAATCGACTATGGATTTTAATTCAAAAAGGTAGTTGGAGATGGTGTAGCCATAGAACTGTAGTTTTAGTGATATCTCATTAGATGCACATTTGTCAGAGAATCTGTCATCAATGGCATGCCACACTTCTTGACGGGTACGTAGATCATGAACCTCCTTGTGGATCATGTATTTAAGGGTATAAGTGATCCATGTTCGAACAAATTGTTCCGATTTAATCCATGTGGCGTAATATGGATTGAGAGTTGTCACTCCATTTGTGTGGATAATTATTTTTGGTGGGTATGATATTGTTCCTTCTATGAAACTTAATAAATCATGTCAAATAGTAACCGAATCTATTTGAAATTTTCAGACAAGAAAGTTTTCACCATCATGTTTAATTAAGACAAGATTGGTGATGTTTGAGAGATTTATCATTGGTTGAGAAAACAAAGGAAAACTTGATTTTGCTGGAGATATTGGAGAAACATATGATGTAAAGGTACCAAAAGAGATAGGAATGTGTGTAGTAATAGTTGAAGAAGATAAGGGGATTAAGGGGTTAGTTGACGAAGATGAAGGGATGTCCGTCAATATGGTGACGATTGAAGCCGTGGTGAGAGAAGGAGATGGCAGTGGTGGCCATAACCTACCCTGGTACCATGATAGAGTAATATGAAATTAGGGTTTTGATTTTTTGTGAATGTATGACTCAAATATGAGTCATGTTCCTTGTATATATTTCAATATGATGTGTGCATTCAAGGAAAGCCTAGGCTTTTTTTTTTATATAATTATGGATTAAAATAAACCGCTATAGGTGAAAACTAATCACCCAAGTTCAAATTACACAACCAAATAAACTAGCTAAGTTTAACAATTCTCGAAACAGAAAAGTCCACAGCGTCTTTTCGGAGCACGTTAATAGTTTCCTTCGGAGGAGAGATATGAATTTCAAACACATGCCGCTGTTTGAGCGCCATACCCGCCATGATATCCGCTACCGCGTTCGCTTCTCGAAAAATATGTCTGAACTTCATTCTTTCGAACTGTATCAAAAGCTTCCTGCAATCCTCAATGATAGGCATAAGTTTTTGATTTGACATATTTTCATCAGTGATTACCTTATGGGCTGAGAGGGCGTCCGTCTCAAGGTGAATAGATTTTAATTCGAGTGTCTTTGCCAAAAGCAGTCCGTCTCGGATGGCCCAACATTCCGCAGTGAGACTGTTTGAGCAACCCAAATTCCTTGAGAAACCTGCAACCCATTGACCCCTGTAGTCTCGGATGACCCCACCGGCTCCTGCAAGTCCTTGATTTCCTTTAACTGCTCCATCTGTGTTAATTTTAAACCATTCCTCTTTTGGAGGAACCCAACTAATATCAATGGAAATGAACCCATTAGCACTGTCAGTCTCAAGATAAACATTTTTGTGAAACTTTGCCTGAGATAAAGAATAAACAGAAGAAAAATCAGGCTTATCATTAAAAATAAGAGAGTTCCTATTTTTCCAAATATTCCATAGCACATAAGGAAAAAAGTACTTCCACTCAACTCCCTGAACATTGACTTCCGATTCCTGACAACCCTTCTTAATCCACTCATTCAAAGGGTAGTCGTTAGATTGACTCAGATTTGGCAGCCCAGTGACTGAATTCCACACCTCCTTAGCATGCTTACACCCACGCAATGTGTTATCTATGTCCTCCACCCCAGAGAAACGAATTTGACACATAGGGCTCAAATTGCAACCTCTATGGTTCAAAAGTTTGCAGGTGGCTAGTATATCTTTAAGGCACATCTAGATAAAATACTGAATTTTAGGGATAGTCTGGATCTTCCAAACCCAATCCCATTGATTCATTACCTGACTGTTTGTGTCATGACCTGCTAAAAGAGAGTATGCCGACGCTGTAGTGTAATTCCCCGAGTGAGTGATGTTCCATACTTGAGTGTCCGAGGAGACATTGGTCTTGTCCCCTGGAGTACCTCGAAACATGTCCACAATGTTTTTGGGGAAGTCAAAGGAGGTACTATCAAGGTTCCACTCATCATTATGGAAGACATCTCCTACCATCAATCTGTCTTCTACATAGTTCAGTGGACCATAAATTGCAGCTCTCAACGGTTGATTACCCACCCAAGTATCGTGCCAGAATCTAATGTCCCTACCATTCGCCACCACCCACCCTGAACCTAATTTTAGGGTGTTCATACCTTCATTAATCGCTTTCCAGTTGCAAGGCATTTTATTCGAAGAAGTGAGAGATTTTCCATCCTGTTTGAACGTTCTGTTTCTAATAACCACCGCCCAAGGAGCCGTTTCCTTCTTCAATCTCCAAGCCAAACTACCCAGGAGTGCTTTGTTGCGATACAACGCTGACTGCAGACCAAGACCCCCTAGATTTTTCGGTTTTGTTATTTCCTCCCAATTGATCAAATGGATTTTCCTTTTCTAGTCTGTGGATCCCCAAACGAAGTTTCTATTAATCCTGTTCAGTTCCTTACACACTGAAGTAGGGAACATAGTACATTGCATATAGTAGGAAGGGATTGTGGACAAGACTGATTTGACCAACGTAACTCTACCTGCCATTGAAAGCAGTTTTGCCCTCCACCGCGAAAGTTTATTTATAACTTTATCCAGAACAAAGTTAAAAGAGCTAACTTTCGAGTTTGACAATTCCAACGGAAAGCCTAGATAAGAACCAAAGTTCTCAACAGTTCTAAACTGTAACGTCGCTGAGATCTGAGTTCTTTTGGTAGAAGGAACAATTTTGGAGAAAACCATGATCGACTTCCCCTGATTAACCTTTTGATCCGAAATGGCGCAAAACTCATCTAAGACCGAGTTGATGCAGTTACAGTTTTCAGGTGTGGCCTCTCCCATAAGAATGAGGTCATCGGCAAAGAAAAGATGGGATAAGGTCAAGCTACCTCTTCCCACTTTTATTCCTTTCCACTTTCCTTGCATAACTTTTTCATCGATACGGAACGCCATATATTCCATGCATAGAATAAAGATGTACGGAGAAAGAGGGTCCCCTTGTCTATTGCCTCTAGACGGGTAGAATTTTTCTAGTTTCCCCCCATTAAACAAGATTTCAATTGAAGACGTGGAGATGCAACTCATAATCAACTTGATGACATTAGCAGGGAATTTAAAGAAAAGGAGTGTTCTTCTGATGAAGTCCCACTCAATTCTATCATATGCTTTTTCCAGGTCTATTTTAATGATCATACACCTTGATTTGCCCTGTTTATGCTTTGAAAAGTGCAGCACTTCTCTAAGCAGAATGACATTGTAAGAACCCCTTCTACCTGGGACAAAACTAGTTTGAAACGGAGAGATGATATTATTCAGAGCCGGCCTGATTCTATTAACCAGAATTTTTGAAACGACCTTGTAAATAGAGTTGCAAAGACTAATTGGTCTGAATTGGGAGACTGAATTAGGCTGACTACATTTTGGAATTAAACAGATAAACGTGTTGTTCCAACTTGTAGGGACAGCCCCCTTTTTAAACACCTCACTGATAGCATCAGTCAGAGAGCTACCCGTACAGTTCCACAACTTTTGGAACAAAGCCGGATGGAGGCCATCCGACCCGGGAGCTTTAAACGGTTTAAGCTCCCAAGTTGCTTTCTTGATTTTTTCCAAGGAGATGGCGTTTTTTAGGCGTCTGATGTGATTTTCAGATAAAGCAGTTCTCCAGGAATCGTGCTGATCAACCACCAAAGGTGAGGAAACCTTTGAAGTTGTGAAGAGTTTTGAATTTTTTTTTTTGAAATTCCTCCTGAATGCAACCCTCATCAAAAATCCAATTTCCATTTGAGTCTTTAATAGCCAATATCTTATTTCTTCTCCGTTTAACAAGAGTAGAAATATGATAGAATTTGGTGTTTCTATCCCCGTCTCTGATCCACTTTGTACGAGACTTTGCAGCCCAAATTTTTTCTTCCTGGTCAAGAATCTCAGAAAGTTCTGACTGGAGATTTTTTTTTCCAGAGTGACAATGAAATCATTTGGGGAGATAGCAATACACTTCTGAGCTCCTGAGATCCTTCGAAGGATTTTTTCTTTTACCAAAAACTTCTTTGTTCAAGGCTCTAGCTTTGTTAGGGAAGTGGTTAATGGCAGGTGTGATCCTATTATTAAATTCATTCCAAGTATTCCTAACCATAGGCTCAAATCCCGGGTGATCCAGCCACATAGGTTCCATCCTAAATGGTCTAGTAGCCCTGATGCCCCCATCCCCTCCAGAGTTTATAAGAAGCGGGCAGTGGTCCGAATGGGTTCTCATAAGATGAGTAACAGAAGCATTGGGAAAACAAAATTTCCAATCCATATTAGCCATCATCCTATCAAGTCTCTGCTGGATTAATCTATCAGAGTTCCACATATTGACCCAAGTAAACTTAGGCCCCCTAAAGCCTAGGTCAATCAAGTTACAATCACTAATCCTATCATTAAAGAGCGACACCATATTCATGCAAACTCTATTTCCCTCAATTGTTCAGCACTATTTGTGACATCATTAAAATCACCTACTACTAGCCAAGGACAAGAAATAGTAGAGGCAACCGATTTTAAATTATCCCATAATAGTAATCTTTCAATGTAATTCCTGCTCTGTAGACGCCATCTTCGTAACATTCGTCTCGTAATCATTCCAGAGCACAAGGATACCTCCCTTAAATCCTCTGGCTTCCACCCCAAGAAATTTGTTGAACGGAAGTTTACCTGCTTGAACGTCCATCTTTTGGCCACTGAGTCTAGTGTCAATTAAAATCAACACAGTAGGATTATGAATATGTATGAGATGCTTAACCGCCTTAACAGCTGTTGGATTACCAAATTCTCTAACATTCCACATAATGGATCTCATGTGGGATTTTTCAGGAACCATATTAGTACTAGAAAGGTGTACTTGATTCATAAATAACATGATAAAAATACTACCAATCCAACTTACATAGAACTACTAATATCTACACACATGTTAGATACCTCACCTTGTCCCTTACCTCCTTGAGTATGAGTACTCTTACTGCCTTGCACAGTCGGTGCCTTTGATGTATATAGAGACCCTTTCTCTCTCGTATCCAATTGGGTTCGCGACTTCCCATTTTTTTTTATGTCCCTGGGATTTTGACGGAACATCCTTACGACTTCCTCCTTTTCCTGTGTCCCTGGGCTTAGAAAAATTCACATAAGTAGTTAAATTATTTTTCTCATTATGACAATAATCCGGACTAATAAAAGAAAATTTCAAGGTGTTATCGGATGAGTTTATGGCTTCCTCGATAGTCTTCAGCTTTATAGGCCAACTCCCCGATTCTTCTTGGATATTTGAATTGGGTTTGACCAATTCCATCTCATCATGTGCTATAACACAGCCCATCCTGAATCCAACAAGCTTCTCATTTCGGTCCATGCTATCCATTCGGCCCATCTGTGCACACCGGTCCGTCTGCTCACTCCGGCCCAGCTGGACACTTCGGTCCAATTCCTCACTTCGGTCCACAGGCCCCGACCCACTATTCCCTAACAGTTTCTTCCCTTCCTTGCTTTTCTTCTCCACGTTGACAACATGGCCACCTCTCCCCAGCATGTCTCCTTCTTCCATGCGTAGCTTGTCTACGACGCCCACTTCCACTTCCACCAGCCGTCCACCATCTTTGTCAGCTTTCCCCTCCACTGTAAACTGTGGTCCCTTCCTTGTCTTGCCAGTATGACCCGCACTCTTCCCTCCATTTTCCACAACCGACCCTTCTTTTCTGATATCTTTACCCACTTCAACATATTCTATTCTCCTCACACTCACCAATGGCTTCCCATGACCTCTTGTCCCCTTCCCCGCATGGTCGACTGCAGCATGGCCGAGACCATCGTGGCCGACAACCTCTTGGACGACAGAGACCCGGGCGATATCGGCGTGGGTGGCTTCCTCGATTCCAGCTTCGTGCGTAACGAGATGTCCGACACCCTCCACATGCATTTGGACTTCGACCTCAGCATTGTATGAGCTTTTCTCCGACTCTCTTCTTCCCGAACGGTATTGTTCTCCACCATCCTCCCGAGCTGTCCCCATCCTTGTGCCAACCTGGTGGTTTCCACTCCTTCGAGGTATAGTCCCAACATTACCGTTTTTTTCCACTCATTGTCGGTCCCGACCGCATCCTCTCCCCGCTCCCTTAGCACCGAACTGGTCTGGTCGGTGGTTCGCTCTATGCTGGTCTTCCCGGTTTTATCCTCCCCGGCGGTAGCTGTAGTATGAGTTCCGGTTACCTGCTCTGTATTCTTGCGGTTGCACGTTCGGTTATGAGGAAGTAAGATATCCATTTGGTTTTGAGGCTTTGGTTCCATTGTTCTTGTTTGATTATCTCGCCATATTCTAGCTGTTTGCGATGGTTTTTTCCTGCGAGTAACCATCATCTAGGGTCCCCGATCGCCATTTGGGGTTTCTGAATTTGTAACAGTAGATTCAGTCGTGTCATTACCTTTTGCATTTTGGGTGTGATCTTCCGCCCTTGGAACTGCTTGAATGACAAGATTACATGTTTCTTTACTATGTCCCGCCATGCCACACGAGAAACAATTTGATTGAATACCTTCATACGATATTTTTTGAGAATATCCATCAATATCGATTGTAGAGGGTAGTGATTTTCTCAAATTAAGTTGTATACAAAGCCGTGCAAATTTTCCTCTCTCAGCATTTATGGTATAACTGTCAATTCTCAATAGAGGTCCTATTGTATTTCCAATTCCATGAAGAATTATTGGGTCAAAATACTCCATTGGTAGGTTGGGCAATCTGATCCAAACAGCCACTTTGGAAATATTTGTTCTTTCTGGGTTGAATTTGGGTTCCCAGATTCGAGTGGATAAGAATTGACCATTGATGAACCAAGGTCCATCTCTAAAAACCCTATCCATGTCTCCAGAGCAGGTAAATTTGATTAGATAAAAACCTTCCCCAAGTAAAATGCAGGAAATTTCCCCTTCAGGTTTCCATAGGCTACGAATTTTCAGCATCATGAGGTGGTACGGTATGCTCCTTCCTATTATTTTAATGATAATAGATTGTTCGTACCTTTTGTGTATCCTTGCTTTCTCATCTATGGAAATGGTATATGATTGTTTACCAGAAGATTCCATTTCATCATTGCCTCTTGGGGTAGAAGATTCAGACGAATTCATACATTCTTGGTAGAATGCGTTTTTGTATGCCCCCTGAACTATCCCGGTGAGTTTTTCCTTGTAGGAGCTGGAGATTGTTGTGGTCTTTGGTGCCTCCTCTTGCATGCCTTGCAGATTATGCAAGCCTAGGCTTACTATAGTAAGAGACTAATTACATGGTAAATAAGGTAGTGTATCAAGATTATATGGCAACATTATGAATGATAATATATCTTGACTAATAGTAAACTCATTGTATGTTTCTTCTTACTCTATTATACTCGCACACATTATTGTTATCAATCGATTAAAGTTATATCATCAAATACTCATAATCTATTATATTTTAAGTAAAATAAAAATATATACACATTTGAGTCTGGATTGATATTTCATATACTGTATACACTTGAGTCTTTTATGTTGTACTTGGATGGGTAAGGGACGATTGCTCAGGGTGGAAGATAGTGAATCGAAGTTGACCATGCACCTCTCATCCCTTTGCCTAAGTCTCAGATTTTGTGTTTGGATGGATTGGGGATGGTGACTCAAAGTCGAACCTGCACCTCTCATCCTCTTTCCTAAAATTTTGTGTTTACTGGGTAGGGGATGGTGATTCGAAGACGAACATGTGCCTCTCACCCTTTTTCCCAAGTCTGAGATTTTATGCTTGAATGGGTGGGGGATGGTGCGTCGAAGTCGACCATGCGTCTCTCTCCCTTTGCCCAATCTTGGAATTTGTGCTTCGATGGGTGGGATTGCGATTCAAAGTCAACAATATGCCTTTCATCCCTTTTCCCAAGTCTTGGGTTTACCTAGATGGGGAATAGTGACTTAAAATTGATCAGACCTTTTCCACCCTCTCGCCTAATTCTTGTGTTAGGATTTCTAAGATTTGTGATTATCATTATAGTCTCCTTTGTACCTGTATGTTATTGTCTCGAGGATCGCATACAAGGATTGATGCACGAATTTTATTAATATGTTATGCGTAAAATTTCTTTAGATGTTTTACATTGAAAGGACAAAGGTGTTTTGCACTTTCTAGGTTTCTAACAAATATGAGCCTAATGTACAGATCTTATGGTCCTTCCCACATTGTTGAGAGTTTGTTCATGTATTCCAAGTTTGTTCATTCATCTTGCCTTAATATCATCTCCCCCACAATGAATTGGCAAACATTGACTTGGCGATTGTATTAGTGCACCGTCGCTAACCTCATGCATCTTTGTGTCTCTTTCGATTCCCAAGAGTTTTTGTTTGCTAGGTCTAGATATATTCTTGATTCCACAAAGATTGCTAGTTGCTTGAATTATTTGGTTTAATATGAGGTGACAACCATTTCCGACCCGTATATAAAACTGAATGGTGTTTCTCTTTGGGCATGTTTGCAGTGCCAATGGGATGTTGTGGAGTTCTTCTACCCAACTTTCTCTTGTGGATGTTTCTTTGATTTGTATAGGTCTTTTGTTGCCTAGTTAGACTTGGTCTTTGGTCTATAGATGATAAACTGACATGAATCGGTCTACAAATGATTAACTTTTCTACACAAAACGTAGGTTTATTGCCGCTTATAAGGATTCTAAATAATATGTAACTGAAGTATATGTTTATTCTTAGCAATTTGATGACTTGGAAATAGGTGGCGGGCGTAAGGGCATTAACATCGATCCTTTTGGAGAAGTACTTGATCGCCACAATGATCATGGTAATTTCCCCTATACAAATTGGGAATGTCCCCAGGTAGTCGATGCGCCATTGGGCGAAATTCGAATGCAACTAGAATTATCAAGAAGAAATCAACTTATCTAGGTTTCCTTGATAATGAAACTATAGTAGCTTGTGGAAGAAGGCATGTGTTGAGAGGGTATGAGTTCTGTTATAACATAATCAACTGAAATTGGAAAATGAAATTCTACTCAATGAGAAGAAGATTATTACAAAGAGATCCTTGGAGTGTTTATAGTATAAGACTAATAATTAAAATCACGATTCTAGAAACTACATCATACTTCTTAGTGTTCACATTACTCCAAGAACATATATTTTTCATAACCCCTAACATTCCCTATCCAAGATCTTCTCCGAACACCTTTGCTTGATCCTGTTTGCTTGCCTCTTTAACATATGATCTATATCTTGTGTCATGATTATTCAACTGCAACCTCTCTACTTTTATACATAAGAAAAGTCTGCCATATTTCATTCACAACTTACTCGTATATAAGTTAATCCTGAGTTTAGTTCACCTGTTATTTATCATACTACCACAGTCCCAAAACGACAAATCATATGTGAAAGTGACAATTCAACACCAGAGCTACACAAATCATAAACCAATCTCAAACATACGATATTTAACATTACTGAAATTAGTAAAAATTCCACAACTAACAATAATCTTCAATCAGTTTCATCTCTGTGAGATATAATCGTGAAGCTAACTTCTAAAGTTAAATAATACACGCATCATAACATGATATTAAGCCATCTTTGGATGTCTGTTTTTAAAATTTAGATGTCAGCTTCATTGGTTGATATTGGTGAAACAATCAGTTTATGAGTCTTTCGACTGTTCTAGTTCGAACATATATATTTGTTTCATGGCAGGAAGTGTTGAGACTTCATCTTTTCATTGGGATTGGAAGGTTTGAACCTTCATTATTTATTTAGCCAATCAATGAAGAAATGGCTTTGACGTTGTCTCCTTCATTGGTTATTTTTTAAATCAAACCCCATGAGATGTTTGTTATACACATAATCTGTGGAAGACTCAATAAAATTTTAAGATCAGTGTTGATAGAAGAAGAACTTCGCAAAGATATGATCAGAAAAGAAGTACAGAATGAAAGATTGATGTAAGATGTAGAAGCAATGTGTTGCACATAGTAAACGAACAATACACATTCTGTCTAATGAATGTGTTATGTTTTGAACCAAAGGAGAGAAAAGAACTTGAAACATAGATTCACAGTTTGAGTAAGGGATGGTAAATCGAGACCACTGTACTAATATCATAGATTAGAATACAACAAGACAGGTCAAAATCGAAATAGGGCATAAACTAACAAAATAAAAGCGAACCAGACTGAACAATACAAAATAGACGATCAACGATAGAGAAGGGCAAACAAACAAGAGACGAGAGATCAAACTCCGTCAACCATGTTCTTGGATAGCGTATCGACTTCTTGTAAAGAATACACCCCAAGTTTTTCACGAAGAGGAATAAAAAACTTATCAGTAAGAGGCTTCATGTGGATATTTGCAAATTGATCATCAGAAGGCTCAAATTTAACCAACACTTGGCAACTACTGGCCTTTACACAAACAAAACTTAAATCAATCTCCACATGTTTCATCTTTTAGTGATGAATATGATTTTCAGTCAAACCTATAACACTGGTAATGTCACACCAAACAACCGGAATAGACGAAAGAGAAACATGAAGCTCTTGGAGTAAAGACGTTACCCAAAGTATCTCACATATAGCATTAGATATAGCTCGATACTCAGCTTCAGCGGAGGATCTGAAAATAACTGGATACTTGTTGAAACTCCACACAATTGGATTGCCATTGAGCAAACGAAAATAACTAGAGACTGATTTCTGATATGTTGGATCACTGCCCCTATCAGCATCAGCATGGTACACAAAATATACTTCAGCAGATAGAACAAAACATGTCTAAAATAACAGACCATGTAACAAAGTGCCTTTGAGATATTTCATAACATGAACTAAAGCATGCCAATGACACATTTTTGGAGATTGAACAAACTCACTCAGTTTGTTAACAACAAACACAATATCAGGCCGAGTAGTGCATATATTTTGAAGAGCTCCAAAAGTGCTCCTATATAAGTCAACATTAGGACATGGATAAGAATCATTATCGGACTTGACTTTTGTTGGAAAATTACCTGTCATTGGTGTAGGCATAGGACAAGAATCAGGCATACCTGTTTGTGAAGGAGCTGAACAATGTACTTATGTTGGCCGAGTAGCAAGCAATCGCCCTTAACTTGAACATCCATCCCTAAACAATAATTAAGAGTACCTAAGTCTTTTAATTGGAATTCAGTATCTTTTGGGTAATGACATGTTCAACATCTTATGAATTACTTTTAGTGACAACTATATCATCTACGTAGACCAAACGAAGCATAGCTTCTGCAGGAGTATTCTTCAGAAACAAACAACCATCACACTTAGAAACATGAAACATTAACTAAAATAAAAGGAAATTCTTGAATTTTTCGAACCAGTCTTGCGGAGATAGTTTCAACCCATAAAGAGCTTATTGAAGCTTACAAACCAAAAAAAAAAACATTTGAATAACACTGCTCAAAACCAGGAGGCTGAAGCATATACCCTTTCTTAGTAAGATCTCTGTGCAAAAAGGCATTGTTCAAATCAATTTGCCTGAGCTGCCACTTGTTAGTTAATGCTAATGATAAGATAATACGAATTGTAGAAGACTTAACTACAACACTAACGGTTTCATAAAAATCAAAGTCAGGCTTCTATGAGAATACTATAGCAACCAATCATGATTTGTACCTAGCCACTAAGCCATCTAAATTTCGTTTCATTTTGAAAATCCATTTACAACCAACAGGAATCCTTCCTTCAGGTAAATAAATAACATACCATGTGTTATTAGCTAACAAAGCTTGTAACTCATCACGGAGACCTTGAGTCCAATGGGGTATTTGAAGAGCTAAGTGTATTGAAGTAAGTTTTGAATCAAGGAGATCATAAGAGACATCACCAACTTCAGTGAGTTTTAAGAATTGAGAAGCACTTTTGAATTGAGCTTACATAGGATGAATTATTTTTGTATTTGAAGGAACAGAGGTATTTACAAGAAGAAAAGTAGTTGCAATTACATGACACGAATTATCATAATCAAAAGATGGAACATACGTAATAAATATTGGTAATATTTTAGATGACTAATTAGGCTGAATGGTCGGTTCTGAGAAGGGATTAGAAGCATTGTTTGATACAAATCTTGTGGATTGAACTAATTCATTAGTTGAGGAAGGAACATACGTCATAATAGCACCAGGCTGAACTAAAGGATCACCAGGTTGACATGAAGGATTCACATATGGGGACTGAACAGGTTACTCAAACACTATGTCAATTTGATCGGGATGACTACAAGAAGGAGAAGCATTTGAGGATGCACCTGAATAAATAGAAACATAAATAATGACAAGTAGGTGACACGGTACAATTATCAAAACGAACATTAGCATAGCCAAAAAGTAAGAAAATAGGTAAACTAGTGCAGGTATTCTTTGGAGCAGAGGACAACATAAATTTACCTTTTTTGTTAGCAAAGGGAAACACATGTTCATGAAAATGAACATGTTTAGAAACATAGACTCGTCCATCGGAATCTAATCACCTATAACCATGTTGCTGAGAATAATATCCTAGAAACACATATGGGGTGGATTGAAAGTCTGATTTGTTTTTATTAAATGGTCGAATGAATGGAAAACACAAACGCCCAAATACCCGAAGTACAAAATAGTCAGGTACTTTGGCAAACAAATTCTCGCGAGGGGAAATGTTAGAGAGTACCTAAGTGGTCAACATATTGATCAGAAAACCAGTTGTATAGAACGCATCACTTCAATACTTCATGCGTAAGCTATCTTGATACATAAGTGTTAGTCCCATTTCAACAACATGTCAATGTTTTCCCTAAAAAATTACATTTTGCTCATATGCGCATGGACAAGTAATCCTATGCATAATACCATGATTAGCAAAATATGATGACTGAGCTTTAAGCTGTCCACCACCATCGGTTTGAACTAATTTTAAAGAACAAGACAACTGTCTTTCAGCAAGAGTATGAAACTCAATGAATTGTTTAGTAGTATCACTCTTTTAATTCAGGAAATATATCCATGTGTATCGAGTGTACACATCAACAATACTCATACAATAGTTCTTACGATTCGACGAAACTGGTGCTGGTCCCCAAAGATCAACCTCAACTAATTGTAAAGGCACAAAATATTCAGTAGTAGAATTAGAGAAGAGAAGCTTGATGTTTTTTCCAACAAAACAAGCAGAACATAATCCATAAGATTAATAACATTTCATAGCAGTTTGTTTAAACAAAGAGGAGGGGACCTTAGACGATGGATGGCCAAGTCTTTGGTGCCAATGTATGGAAGGCTCAACAACATTAACAGACTGACAGACAACAGTAGGAGTATCTTATTGTTTATTACACTTAGCAAAACTAGACATATGGAAATTTAACTTGTATAAACCACCAGATTCTACTCCTTGCAGTAGAACTTCATCAGTAGTCGAACTGCGAATGACACAGTAGGAAGGATGGAATTCATAGTATACATTTTTATTCCTGATAAACTGCGAAACATAAACTAGATTCTTAGTAATTTCAAGACTATAAAGCAAATTATTGAGAATCAATGGCTTAGAATTGGTAATGATAACAGAAGTACCGATATTAGTTATTG
The DNA here is from genome assembly GCA_946814005.1 of Chamaenerion angustifolium. NCBI lineage: Eukaryota > Viridiplantae > Streptophyta > Magnoliopsida > Myrtales > Onagraceae > Chamaenerion > Chamaenerion angustifolium. The sequence goes on from OX328272.1 coordinate 25,028,066, forward strand.
CTAACGGCGAACCATTTCCAACTTGAACCGTACCTGCACCTTTTAATGGTTCAACTCCTTGTGGTTAACCATTGGTGAGATCATTTGTTGCCCCAGAGTAAGGATATCAAACTAGATCAGTATGAGTTTGCGGAGGAGAAGAAAGTGACACAAATCTAGCTTGAGGAGTGTGAATTGAATCCTAAGTATGTGAAGAACCAGATGATTCAGGTAACTGTAATCCTCTAGGAGGAGAAGATGGTAGAATACTACTAGCAAAATAAGGTGACATTTCATAGGGCAACGTGAAGGTATACTGTCCATAATATAGAGTTGAAGGGAGTAAAACAGAATGAGGCATGGCAGGTGTAGTATGTGTAGTGATGGTATGAGTTATAGGAGTTGTAATGTGGTATGATGAGTCCTTCCAGTCATTTCATGTAGCTTGACACACATTTGCACTCATTTGTCCATTCAGATTTTTTGAAGAGGTAACTCCATGGAAATTAACATCAAACCTCTTATAACACCTGTTAAACAGATGTCCTATTTTGCCACATAGTCGGCATTGTGGCCTATTGCCTCCACGACCTCTTCCTCCTTTTTCGTTACCACGATCAAACACATGAGGAGCAGTGTAACTTGCCGAGTTTGAAGTCTGGTTCTGATTTACAGAACTATGAGTGTCTTGAGCATATTCAGAAGTTGTGTTCACAAAGAAATTTTGGGAGAAATCCTCTGAACAGTGAACCATTGCTTGAGGAACCATTAAAGGATCAAACAACTGATCACGACTTCGTGTTTTAGCATCCAGTAACACAAAACTGACTGAAGCTAAGTCATACAGATTGCGACTTGTATGAATCACAAAAACAACATTGTTGAACTGTCATTTCACTCTATCTAGAATTATCGAGATATGTTGAATCTCATCTCTAGGATGACCACAACTCGCAAGACTATCACAAGTGAATTGAATGTCAGCAAGGTAGTCACGAAGATATTGAATAATAAGTTTCCGAGTATTCAATAGACCATAAAGATTCATAAATAGAGTGGTTGAAGAAGAAGATAACATCTGATGGAGTTTGAACCAAATCGAGCTAACTGGCATACATCGTAACAGGTATCAATTCATCTAAGGGCATAAACAAACCAGCAACCACGAAGCTAAAGAACTATCTCTTTGCTGATACTTAGCATATGCAAGATTTGGGATATTTTCACCATTTTGAGTTATTATATGAGTAGGAAAACTTTGAACACCATAGAGATGAGAGGAACTGTAAGAGGTACATGCTGTTTCCAAGATTGAAAGTTATCATCTCCGGTTAGCTGATAGGCTTTATTGTTTGAAAATGCAGGTGGAAGGAAATCCTCCATTCGCAGAAGCCGACAACAGAACTAATTGAATTTGTGATTAAGAAGCAGAAATTACAACTGAATGTTGAACTAGTTGTTGTAATCACCATATTCCTACATCTTTGATACCATCTTAGTCAAATGCAAGTATAAATATCAAAGAGAATAACTTATATAGGTGTCCTTAATGATGAAACTATACTAGCTTGTGGACGAAGGCATCTGTTGAAAGGGTATGAATTCTGTTATAACAGAATCAACTGACAGTGATTCACTCAATGAGAAGAAGATTATTACAAAGAAATCCTTGGAGTATTTATAGTCTAGGACTAGTAATTAGAATCACAATTCTAAAAATTACAACACACTTCTAAGGATCCAAGGATCACTGTCGATAATCGTCATTTGTATAGTTCCTCATTAATGATGAGGTGACCTGGTGTGAGCCGTTGGATTTTGGTCGTCTTTGTTTTGGAGTCAGGCAGGGCTCCAGTTGTCATAACATTGTGGATTTACATCATCCAAATGTATTAGTTTTCAATATTAAAGATGTGTAATATTAAAGATGTGTATGTTTATGCGACAGAACTGAGAGACGTTTCTACCAAATGAACTTGTGGGCGAGTCCCTCAGAATGCGAGCTTACTTAGGAAATTCGAGAATTGATTAGTTTTTTTTGTATGGCTTCAATCGATAAATATTTTATTTCAATAATCAGTTATTGCACAATACTCAAGTACTTCATTTTATCGTTTATTAACCTTTAGTTTGATTTACCACCAATTGTAAGTCGCTTATTTTCTTGAAAGGTGTTATCCACAACCACTTTGCTTGTTAGAGGACGTTGATCAAACTTCTTATTCGACTACGTTGGTGGTTGATTTAAATGTGATAATGATTGGATATTTTAAGGGCTCGAATATTGGTGGAGTAATTACTAACCCTGCTCCTCATTCATATTTGGAGGATGATCCGTCTGTGTGCAATTCCCAACTTCTACTTCATCTCATGACTTTTTAGGTGTCAAATATGAAGTTTGTGAGCGCTTATCCTTTTCTTCTGGTATTTGGTGCAAATTTGATTATGAACTTGCTAAGTTATATTGTTTACTTTACCATCCTACTTGAATTGGTTGGGTTTTGTGAGAACAGTCTGTGTGGTTCATTGTTAGGACTGTTATCTCGGGAGTGTGGAAGTTAGGACGTATCTTTCGAGCGACAATGATGAGGGCTTATACACACTCCTCAATGGTGATGTATTTATTTTACAATAAAATGAAAAACTTGCTTACATAATAAATAGGAGGTTGGTCATTTGCATCATCCATCACAAGAACGGCGCTAATCACCATATCGCTAATATTTAAATATAAAACCAATGGTCTGTCAAGTACATGCTCTATGGGGGTGGGCAGGTAATACATGTGATTATCAAATCTTTAAGACCTTTTTCGCTTCAGTTGTCCATTCAAATTTTTTACTTGCTCTTATAATGTGAAAGAATGGAAGAGTTCGATCATTCTCCTTCGACCGGAAACGTTTTAGTGTTGCCAGTCTATCGTTCAAGCAATGGACTTCTTTCTGGCATGTTGGTGACTTTATTTCTTTGATGATTTTTATCTTTTATTCTTTGGCTTTCATCTTGTGCTTGTTTACAATGACTTATAGGATTGATCCCTCCGCCACCTCAAAATAAAAGGGGTGATACCCTAAATGCACACTCTGAGCAGTTGAGGTGGATCTTATTCAGATGCATTTATTCAAGGGCTTCTGTAGATCGTTTGTGTACATATCACCTTTGGCTTATTTGATTAGCATGTCTTCAAGGTAAGACTCCATGTTCCGCCCCATCATATCCTTTAAGAGTTTGTTGACCATTCTTGGTATGTTACTCAGCGTTGACCAGTTTGAACTGCATGACTCTGGAACAGAGTATGTCGTTGTTGGTGTAGAATCATTCTACATTTCATCAGCTGGATGTATTACGGTGTAGCTGTATCCCGAGTAGGTCTCTATGAAGCTCATCATCTCGTGCCCTGACGTACATCTATCACTTGATCTATTCAGAATAATGGGTAGGTATCCTTCAGGCATGCCTTGTTCAAGTCCCTGAAACCTACGAACATTTTTTCTGTTTTACGTTTGGCTACCCAAGTTTCTAATTAAATTTCTTTGATAAATCCCACATTGAGTAATTTTCCTAGTATATTCCTCACCAAAATTATCGTGTCCTCACCTAGACCCCCTTCTTTTCTGAGCAATCAGTTTGATGGTGGGGTCGATTTTGAGCTCACAGGAGATGATATGTGTAATGATATGTAGCATGAGTTGGCCAAAAAAATTATATGTGGCATGACGCTGGATTTTCATGTAAAGAGCTCTTTAAATTCCTTGAGGAGTGCTACCATGGGGAAGCTTTGTTCAGTAGTAAGTATGACTCCAATCCTTACATTTTTGTCTTGGCCGTTCACTTCTAGCTTGACCAGGTCTTCAAATGGTGAAGAACAAGGTTTCTCCTCCCTATGGTGCACTTCAGTCTTGATATTGAGGGTTTACCTTTTATCCTTCCTTCTAAAGCAGTTGACGTAACATCTTCATGAGACAGGTTGGTTGTCTAGGACTTCCCCGACCCTGTGAGTATTGGGAATTACATAATCTGTTGCATTATAGAGGGAATGATATTGTTGAAATTGATGGTGGTCTAGCTGAGGATTGTGTTATGGGAGGTCGATGAGTTCACCACTATAAAGAGTGCGTTGAACCTTATGCTTTTACCACGCCTTCCCTACGACTACGAAAAGGTTCATGACCCTTAGTGGGTACGTTGTACTTCTGGAAATTCTGATAAGATGAAAGTCCACCGTCTTGAGTTCTTTCTTGTTGTGCCCCATGCTTTTTAAGGCGTTCAGGAAAAGGATGTCCCATGAGTTTCCATTGTTAACTAATATTTTATTTGTATCGAATCAGTCAATCTGAGTGGTTATGACAAGGGTGGCGGTGTGGGGGTTGATGTAGGTCATATCCTCCTAAGAGAATGATACGATGTTCTCCTTTGGCGATTTGGGCCATTTTCCTAGTTATATCGCCGTAGAGAGTTGGGTGGCATATACCTCTCGGGCTCTGCGCCGTTTGTTTCCTTTTGTGAATTTGCACGATATGACATTGATTGTCCTTTTTTCCTGATGGGAGGTACTAAGTTGTGCATGATCTGTTTGTTGACGTTTCAGTATTGCTAGTGGCGAGTGACTGCGTTCTTTTCTAGCTACCAAGCTTTTAAGGAGACTACTTTGGATCAAGACTTTGTCTTTTCAGATTCTTCAGGTCATTGGTCTTGTCGCATTTCAATATGTGGTGGCAAAAAAATTGTTCAAGTCGCAACTCATGGGGACGTCATTGTTCGAGCTAGAGGCGATTTACGAATAACTGTTTTTCTATATTGATCAGGATGAATGAGACATCCCTATTGAGGGGGTTAACTAGTTATGTACATCCCTCTGAGCTTTGTGTTAGGGTCTCGATCTCTTTTCGCTTTATTTTACTTCCTTTCTCTTTTCATTTTGTCTCTCTCATTGGAAGTGAAGGGTTCGTTACCAAGTTATTTTTTTCCATGTCTATATATCATTTAGTCTTGATGACAAGCTCCTTCAAATTGTTGATGTCTTTGATGTGGTAGTTGCTCTTTAAGTTTTTGGTCTATCTCGACACTCTTGTGGAACCTCTCGTAGAAATCATCTAGAGTCTTGCATGGTTCTTGTTTATGTTGTTCAGTGCCAATACACTCCTTAGTAGTCGTCGATCACTCATATGCTGGTATGAACTTTACCTTAAGGTCCTCCCATCAAGTTACAGATGTTGGGGTTAAAACATAAAATCAAGAGGATGTCGTACTTAACAATGTTTAAGGGAACAACAATACAATATGATTTGTCATCGGTTCTTCCTAGGAGGGTGGCTTCGTGCTTATTAATGCATCATATCGGAACCCTTACCCCATTATATCCAGGAATAATCCTTGGGGATTTTTACAACTACAAAGGAGGGGAAGAATGGGTAGGATACGTTTTCTCATAGGGTGGTCATTCTTGTCCCCCTTTGCTACTTCTGTTTCATACTGATCAGTTATTCGACTTCTCCCATGCTAAAGAAAGATCGGTTGTCTATCTTGGAGTATTAAGGTTGGGCATTCACCTAGTATAATTTTGTTCCATTTACCAATCGAGTCAACGTGTTTGGGAGAGAAAAGTCTAAGTCGGACGTAACCTCCTATTTCGGGCGAGGCAGGGGTAAGAATTTTTAGGCACAGAGTTAAGGGATTCCAGAAAGATCTCTACGTAGGAAAACATCTTTCGTTAGGTTTGTTCCAAAAGTGCCTCGAGGGTTGTGAGCATTTCCAATGTGTTAAAAAGGTCCTCAAGCGAGTAACGGATTCGTTAGTTGTTGTTGGGGTGGGGGATAATTTACACGACTGGGGCAACTTGGGGAGAAGGAGTCGTGAGTGATCTCCGTGTCGGGAAGAAGCATAAGGGGGAGGTTCAAAAGTTGCAGGCGCTTCCCTCACATGTTTTCCCTTGTTCATCGTTGCGTGAGTTTGTATGTTTTTTCATTCAGTTTTCAATAGATGGTGCCAAATATTACTAAATTGTACATGGATTTGCCTATGAACACTTCTGGACTTAATTTCGTTTGCTAAAGAATGATCTTAGTCGTTGGCAATCGATCCAAGTACCTACAAAATGTGACGCGTGCAGGTATATAGGTCCTTCTCGGATGGTTAAATAAGTATGTGTACATGAAAATAATATTAAATGTATAAAAACCATAAGCATAGAGTATTTATATATGTAAAACCCCAATGCAGGTGTCCACTATTTAATGTCTACTATAAACTTTTATCCCTTTATAATAGGGTGTATCTTTATGATCCATAATCTCATCTTTAATAAGAATATTATACATGGAGTCATTACTCTGAAGGCAAGATTTGTGCGTCATATTAGAGGGAAAGATTCGAGTGATTTTAACGTTAGCACTTTAGCTAGGTGAGGGTCAGGGATTATTACCAATATTCTTGAGGTGAAAAGTTGGAGTACCAAGCGATTCACACCGTATCCAACACGGTGGATTGCTCGAAATAGAATACCTAAGGTGAATAAATACTCAATACGTATGTCAACTTGGGGTTGTCAACATGGTGTTATGTATCTATGTGAATGTGTTGTGACAAATCGAAGTGTCGACTTGATGTGTTTTGAAATTTTTAAATTATTTAGTCTACAAATAAGGGGATCAATGTAAATTTTACTATGTAGAGAGTTTCAGTAACAGGCGGAAACTTTGAGGAATGATAGCTCAAAATCCAAATGTTATTTTAGCGTCTCATTCTCCTATCTGCTAAAACACTTTATGCAAATATGTGTCTATTTTGAGTGTTGTAAATTAGCATAAGTTTGGTATTCTATCAAAAAAGAGATTAAATGAGAGGTAGAATACATGCGTTCGTGTTTACAAATCCCGAGTGAGTTATGAATCAACGGAGTTAAGTGTGATGCCTGAAATGTCAATAGATAATTCCTTGGGGAGTCCAGGATAACTTGTTGTAATCATATGTTTTGTTTAATGAATATATTTTCACACCGATGAATGTAAGTCGAATTAAATGAAACATGTAGTAACTATGTATTCTTCTTATTAATGTACATTATTGTTATCCGTTGGTTTAAGTTATATTATCATATTTATTCAATCTATTACATGAAGTAGAATATAAATGTATCAACACTTGAGTCTTGATTGATCTTCTATATCCATTATACTGATTGAAATTTTATAACCTTTATAGACTCAAATATTAGGTAATATTAGTGGTCATATATTCTCATGTATTATCTTACTATATTTGCATTACTCTTTATAAGTTGCCGTCTACACATACTTCCCTTGTATCGTCATTTCTGTGAATGATAAATATACAACAGTGATTGTTGGTTGAGTCATGCATGCATTCACACAAACCCTAGTATTCTATACCTTTAACATTTGTGGCTTCAATATGGTATTAGAGCGCAGAGATTTATATCCTAGGGACAACAATAAATAAAAATATAGAAATAGTCCCTCTTAAAGGTCGAGGTCGGGCACTAAGCCCTAGTCTAAACTGATATTTGCGAAAATCAGTATAAGGGATAATGTTAAGATATCTGGAAAGTATACCAAAACTTTTCACGTTTGGACTTATGAGATAGTTGGTTAAGGTGTACGTCTTAAAAGGGTGAGGAAATGCTAATGGTTGTATTGATCATTAAAGATTACAAGCATTTTTGGCATAGTATGAATGGTTGAGTTATGTTATAGGTCCACGATGTACAAAATTTTGATTTCCCAATTTTTTCTTCATAGTGAATTCACTCCTAATCTTGTATCAATTAGTCATTACGAAATGCAAACACAACCTCGTTGGCCCTTTTGCTTCATGACACTTTCGGGTAAAATACGACATTGCTCCCTAGAGTTTGATCCGTTTTTAAATTTCCCCCTTAATGTTTAAATTTTAAAATTTTAGTCCTCATGTTTGATGAGAGTTAAAGTTTCCCCCATTACGTCCAACAACCATTTAATTTAGACAGAAAAAAATCATGTGCCATTCACTTGATTTTATAACATTTTGAATGGACAAAATTGTCCTCCATTGCCGACAATGTAAACTCAACTGTGGTTCCTCGAAGTTCAAAAAATGCTAAAAAATTCCCAACTCCTTCAATTTCTACTCCATATGTGGTATGATCGCTTACATGTTTTTATTACTCGAATCAATCAGTAGTTGTATTGATCGTAAATCATTTAAAAGTTTTACATTTCGAAATAAAGGCAATGATGAATGGCACATAGAGACCTTATCTAGTAACACCTCTATCGAGGAAGAGAATGTATCTTCACAAAATATACACAAGGTATTTTAAGTAGCGGTGGTGGAAATTGTTGGATGCAGAAAGCGAAGAAGCTACATTAACTTTGTCGGACTTGTCAGCTCTCTTTCAGACCAGTAACTTAGGTTGAGGACGCTGGTCAGAGAGTTTGAGACTTTTGAAGCTTGAACTTCACTAGACCTCCATGATTACAACAAGAACGGGTGGTTTAACAGTTCCATCGTCGCCCACTGATCACTGGGAGGTTTCCCTTCTTCTTCGGTGTCGTCACAGCTAAGAACAGACTTTGTTTTAAGGGGCAATGTCGTATTTTTCTTTTGTTTTTTTTCAAATTCGCCGAATGCTATTTTAATTCAAATAATAGGAAGTTTATTTTGAAATATCTCTCTCTCTATGCATATATATAGATAGATAGATATATTAATTTGGCTGGAATATATAGAATATAGACAAGTGTAAGCAAATTGAATTTTTTTTACTCAATGTTATTCGTGCACCTAATAGTACATTACATTTGCTAATGTGACATTATATTTTTGTGTATGTGGACATATTAATATTCTTCCTAAGCACCACATTCAATTTTGAAAATCATTACGTTTTATCATATGTTCTTACGTATCTCTTTACTCACAAACTAATTTATTTATGTGATTTTATTTTTCTACAAACTTAATTTACAACTTTTTATTTATTAAACATTCACACATCTAATTCGATTTCAATTGGACTTTCATCTCCACAAACAAATATTTTTTTCAATTCCCTATAAAAATGCAAAAGCAATAGAACAAAATAATGTAAGAACAAAAGGTTAGTATATATGTCTTAAAAATCATAAACTTATTGAATTTTAAGTTTTCTATCATTTTTACAATTAGAAAATAAATTGATAATCATTTTTACATGCAGACTCTACATCCCTCATGCTCCAATGTTGGCTTTACTCCTAAAAAAACTCGGTGAATGTAAGTCCGTTCGCAATAGTAAAGTTGTGTATTTTGTGTATTTTTTTTACATTAATGATCTCTTATTCATGGTTGTATCTCATTGTCTTGAGGAAAATTATGATACATATTATTTCTTATTATGTGTTTGCTATATTATAATCATGCTCTTATTATACAAAGATTTCATGACATCCTCACCTAAAGAAGTATAGATTTCTTATATTTATACAATATATTTAGTTTCCTCTTCTTTTTTTCTTTTCCTTTTGTGTAGTTATCATATTAATAATAATAAATTAATTCAGTAAAATAAAAGATATGACCTAAATAGTTTTGATAATTTACAAAAAAATGTATCTGTAATGACAAATTTCCTATTAATTTACAAAAAAATGTTAAAATCGGTGATTTAATATTTAATGTATAAATATTTATATAAAAAAACATATTTATTATCTTAAATTATATTTATAGTAAGACATAGGGCTGGGCATGAACCGGTTCGGCCCCGAACCGGTTCAGAACCGAATCTTTACCACATTTTAAAACTGGTACGGTTTACCGCTCCAGTTTCTGGCCGCTACAGATTTGACTGATTTACCATACTTGTTCTGAACCGGTTCGGCCGAACCGGTTCATACCCAGGCTAATATAGTTCCCAAACTCATCGTACAAGCTATCATCCATCTTCTATCTGATCCAAACAAAGCAGAAACTAATATATTTCAACAATAGCATAACAATGTAGCTTATAACTTGAAATGAAAATCTCAATTTGCTTCATTAACATGCAGTGAACGGATCCGTATCTTTAAACTCATTCAATTAAGCTGAGTTATAAAGGTTTGCTGATAAGAAGAATGATACTATGACAGGCACCATGATATGATGCTAAGTTCCACTGTTACCTACCGAAGACGATGATGATTATGAGTAGCTTGGCATAACAAGTCCTCATCACCCCTCATTCACCATTCAAAGTTGAACACTGCCATTTCTTAGAAACTCTTCAACACACGCTAAATTAAACTATGAAATCAGGCTATAGTAGGTCAGGCATCATGATATAACTAGCTCTTTAACAAGGAGTTAATTTTCGGTTCATTTAAATTGACGGATGCACAAAACTGTGAGGTATGAGTTGAAAAACTGTTGAATGAAGCAAAACCGCAGAAAAATCCGAGAAAGTTAAGGAATAAAGCATCCATTTGGAACCTATCTCAGCTAAAACTCTTTCCTGCAACCAGTTTGGCCATTAACAAGACAAATCAATCGCTTCATCTCGGAGTTGGAATTTTTGGGGTTCATCATTGTAGTAGCGGCACCTGCAGTTCCAATGAACCGTTGTTTCTCACCAAAGCATACGATCGCAGGAATCTCCCGCTTTGATTCATCATTAAGCACAATGTCGATTCCCCTTTGCCTCGCAACGGCGACAACACAACTCTCATTCCCAAAATCAAAGCCGACCACACTCATTTTTTCGATCTGAATAATAAAAGAAATTACTAAAACCTACAACGGAAATAATATGGCGCTGTTAGTTAATGCCTTGAAGAGAACCATACACCATCCATTCACAGCTAGAGAGAAAAGTTCCATATTATGAAGAACATATTGGTTTCATTTGGGTATAATACCAACATTTCACAAGATGCAGTTACAGGTACAACATATATAATAAGAACAGAGCACAATGACGAACCTGGAGGCGAGGCGAGCGAGTCTGGAGGCGAGGCCAGCAACGAGCGAGTCTCGAGGCGAGCGACGAGTGGCGAGCGGCGAGCGACGAGAGGCGAGCAGCGAGCGACGAGCGGTGAGCGACGACGGGCGAAGACGGTCGACGAGCGTCCGACGGCGAGCAACGAGCGTGATAGGTCTGGTCTGACTTCTGAGAAATTGAGAACGAGCGTGAGAATGAAACTGAATTATTGAAGAGATGAATTAGGTATGGTCTAAAGTGAAGAAAAATCGTTTTTGTCTGGCCTGAAGTGGTCTTGTTTGGTTTAGTATTTAGTCGTATTTTAAGGTTAAAACCGGTACAAAAAGGTCCGGTTAACCGGTTTTGAATCGGTTTTCTGTACCTATTCTGAACCGCTCCATATTTTTTGGAAAAAACGTTTGGTTTATGAACCGGTTCGGCCGAACCGGTTATTTTTGCCCAGACCTAGTAAGACATATGTTTAGACATTATGTTAAGTCTAACAAGTATTACATTGAAGTGCCATAATCTATATCATCATACTAATTAAATATATTGATTTGGATTTGTTATATAAAACTGTTTTAATGATGTTTTTTACTTTTTATTATAGAAAAAAAAAATATTCTATCCTGAAATGTTAATTCTAGCTTATTTTATATAATGTCGAATAGTTTTCTTCAAAAAGTTTCAAATTGTGTTATTGGTTTAATTAGAAACTTTAATATTTTTACTGATTGATCAACTTTTCTTTCATAGGATCCACTCAATTAATATAAGAAATATGCCTTATTGATTATCCATATTATTCTATTAAAAACATTGCAAGAATTAACATTTTTATCCGACTATAAATACATGGGATATTGTTTGTCATTTATTTACTTAATTAATAATATCGAAAAGTAGGAATAACCTCAATTAATGTAGGAATAATGACTCCTTAATTATTTATATTATTGCATTAGAAATATTCTCTTGATTGAAATTTATTTCATTTATTGATTGTCATTTAGTTACTTAATAAATAATAAAGAACGGTGTCAATACATTTTTGTTTCTATTTGACATTAGAAATAATTTATTAATAAATTAATCTATGCAATTATTTGTATATTATATAACTTTGCAATATAAAAATTGGACAATATAAAGTATTATTAATTAGAATGAAAAATACCAATAAAAGTAGTGATTTCTCTACTCTAATCTAATTATATATATGTATTATTTATTCTATATTTAAAATAGTAATATTTATTATAACATTTTGGATGTTTCAAGTTATTTACAAGAAAACTTTCTATTATTAATGCAGTTATAAACTAATTAATTGTATTTAAACTTTAACAAACCATCGTATTTATCATTATTCCAAATTTCTTCATAAGTCAAAGTTATTTACTAGTGAGATCCAACTTAATTGGGCCATAATAAACCATAAAATCTATTGCTTGCATTCTAACCAAGACCTGACATCCCTTTCTTGTTGAGGTCTAATTGAACTCTAGTTTTTCGGATGAAAACTGATGGGTTATGAATATTGGACAGGGCTATTTCTACCATTTGACCAAATAATACTTCAGACTGAATTTATTAAAAGTCTAATTACATTTGGGCATCGCCCTGGACTGATGACCCTTAAAGGTGTCGCCTTTAAGGACGCGTCAAAGATAAAACTCATATTAAGTGCGTGACACCACATCCATTGACCACTTGAGTTGGTGCGCATGCATACCTACAAATTAGTCTGGTTGCTTTTAGCATGCCTATTAATAAAAAAACTAAAAGGATAGTCTACAGTGGAGTAGCCACTACGGAAAAATATTGTTTAAAGTAACCACAATTGGCTCGCCTCAGAGACATCTCGGATAACCAGGGTATGATCTGACTCCACTTTGGTAATAGATATGGAATGTTATAAATACTTCATTATCACCCTCAGTTCAGGGTAAGCATTCTCTGATATTAGAGAACTTATACAATCTGAGTATTTCATACAACAAACCTCCGACTAACTTTGTCATCGGAGGGGAAACAAAGGGAACACCCTGGGCTTTCCTTTGTGCAGGAAGGAGAATTCGATTTATGTGATCCAACTTATTGGCGCCATCTGTGGGAACCTTTGAACAAATTTCAGCCATGGTTCCACCTACAACACGAGCAAAGACTATTCGCGAAGTCAATGAAAGATTCACTCCAGAACCTACAACAGCACTTAGGACAAACATCGTACATACCGGTTCAGATGGTGCCGCCCCAATCTGTTCTGCAAGTACCTACCCCTGGGGCACCATCGGTCCCTGAGGAACAGAGATATGATCATGATACGCCAAGACACGCGCAGTCTCGCATAGACTCTTATGCGGAAAGGGCGCCGCCTCCTCACGTGGAGGTAGCTCTAGAGATCATATTGACACCAGCGTTCATAGTGGACCTTGACGAGCTTTTGGATAGGAGAGAGCAAAGAGCTGCTACACAAGCAGCCAAGCGGGCAAATGCTCCGGCAGCCCAAGAAGCCATTTCCGGACCACGAGACTTCCCAAGAAACTAGCCGCAACCGCCTTTTCCTACAAGTGTCGCCACGACGAGCAGAGGTCTGACAACAGCTCCTCCCCCTGGTACATTGACCAAGTAGGAGGTCAAAGAGCCTATCACGCAAACGCTAAAGGATCAAAAGGGTAGAACCATGCCCCACCTTCGTGATAGGTCGTCGCATCCGTTTGTTCCAGAAATCCTATCGGCAACATTGCCGACCCATGTACAACCTACTTTTTGAATAGATACCTATGGTGGGAAGAACAAGTGACGATACGCATTTTGCACTCCTTTTTCCTGCCACCTTGGGAGATGTCCCCGTGTATTGGTTTATCAGTCTCCCGAAAGCATCAATAAGATCATGGGGAGAATGGAAGAAAAAATTCATTATATAATACATGGGCGTCGACTCCTAAAAAGGCGTCGACTCCTAAAAAGCGTGGGCACTCTGGATCACCTAAGACAAAAAGGCGATGAAAGCTTGAGCAACTTCTATACTAGATTTAATAAAGAACTAGTTGGAATCGATCAAGCCATTACTGAAGGGGAGACCATTCACGCTTTTATACGTGGATTGGGACCAAGGGTTTCGAATTTGTATGATAGTCTGAGTGTCATACCTGTCACTACAGTAGAACAAATGGAAGAGCGAGTCAAGTCTTACGTAGACTTGGAAATTACAAGAGAATGAAGGAAGGCCAACAAGGAAGTATTTAAAAAAGATACTTAGGAGGAAAAGAGACCAGAGCAACGTCCTTCTAAATCTGGGCATGATGATAAGCGACGCCAATTTGCACCTCGCCCTCAAAGACAGGTCTTTGAAAATTTCACACCATTAAATAGGGAAATTTACATTGTTTTCACCGAGATGGAGACAAAGAATTGGGCGACACCCCCACCACCACGAAATCCCGATATAGTCATGGGAAGAAATCGTTGTAACCATCCCGATATGAAATCCTGATACCATCGTTGTAAGGGACACCATACGAATGAGTGGCATATCCTGAAAAGTGATATTAAAAGGCTGATCCAACAGGGGCATCTCAAAAACTTTGTGGCCTGACGCTAGAGGAGTAGAAGTCCAAGGCGTGCGTCGCCTAAAAATGTTCAAACAGGGGATGGACCTAATAGGCAAGAAGACCTGAATATGATAAGTGGAGGTTTCACCTCAGGAGGAGAAACATGTGCTGCTAGGGAGGAACTTCCAAGTTACGAAAGCGCCCTAGAGAAAAGGAGGAAGTGATTATTTCCTTTTCGGAAAAAGAAATGGGACATGTCATTTCCCCACATGATGACGCCCTGGTGATTACAATGGGGGTGGACAGGTTTAACATGAAGAGGGTATTGGTGGATTCAGGGAGTTCAACAGATGTTTTATTCTTGGATGCGTATAAAAGAATGGGACACAAGGAAAAAGACTTAAAAAAGGAAAATTTTCCATTGATGAGATTTGCCTCGCATATTACCTACCTAGTAGGAGTTGTGACTCTTCAGTCCACTTGGGCGAGGGATGAAAAGCGTTGGATTTGGAGATCACATTCATTGTAGTGGATGCGCCTGCATCATACAATTCCATATTAGGGCGATCGACTTTAAATCCAAACAAAATGTTGCATTCCACGTATCACCAGCTGTTGAAATTCCCAACGCCTCATGGCCTAGGAGTAGTTAAAGGGGACCAACCAGCGGCGCGTAGTTGTTATGTCCTGGCGACCCGTCTTCATATAGAAAAGAAAGAATTTTTAATGATTCAAACTGAGGAGGATCCCATGGAGGACAAGAGTCGGCCTCAACCAGTGGAAGGATTGAAGAAGGTGGAGGTCGATGGTCTAGGAAAAGAGGTGCAGATTGGAGCGACGCTCCAAGAAGAAAAAGCTACAGCTCTATCAATGCTTTTGGTAGAGTTCAAAGAGTCGTTCACCTGGAAGCCCAGCGATATGTCAGGCACTAGCAAAGATGTGATCTCCCACGAGTTAAACTTGGACGTTCATTTAAGACCCATTGATCAAAAGCGACGCTCGGTAGGTGAAGAGAAGGTGATTGCCATTACGTAAGAAGTAGGGAAATGGGTGGAAGTGAAGTTTGTGAAAGAAATCAGGTTTCCAACCTGGGTGGCCAATCCGACATTGGTTAAAAAGAATAATGGTAAATGGAGGGTGTGCATTGACTATCGTGACTATCGTGCTTAGCTTTATGGATGCATATTCTGGTTATAACTAGATACAAATGCTTGAGGGTGACACTCAACATACAACTTTTTATGCGGATAGTGACATTTATCACTATACGGTGATGCCCTTTGTTTTTTAAATGCAGGAGTCACTTATCAAAGGATGGTCAACAAACTTTTTGCTGGAATGATAAGCGTCGCCATGGAAGCCTATGTGGATGACATGCTAGTGAAATCCATAAAAAGCACGGATCATGTTGAGGATTTGAGGAAAACCTTCGAGAGGATGCGCCCTCACCAAGTGCGTCTAAATTCAGCGAAATCTGCTTTTGGCATTCAGTCAAGTAAGTTTCTGAGATACATGGTTATCCATATAGGAATAGAAGTTAACCCCGAGAAATTGGAAGCGAGTTAGACTATGAGAAGCCCCACCTTCCACAAATAAGTACAAAGCTTGAATGGAAGTCTAGCGGCGCTAAGCCGTTTTCTAGCAAAGGCGGGGGATAAATCGCTCCATTTCTTCCAGGTTTTGAGGGCTAATAAGAAGTTCGAATGGCCTTCTGAATGTGAGTAGGCTTTTCAAGACATAAAGAAACATCTCAAGACTGTCCCACCCTTGGCAAAACCATCCAAAGGCGACGCATTTTCTTTATATTTAAGTATCACACCGGTTGTTGTAAGTTGTGTTCGTAAAAGAAGTAGGAAGAGGCCAAGTGCCTATGTATTATGTATCCAAAGTGCTCGCCAAATCTGAATTAATTATCTAGAGGTTGAGAAGTATCTTTATGCATTGGTAGTGTCTGCTAGGAAGCTACACCCTTATTTTCATGAACATGAAATTACTGTTTTAACAAATCATCCGTTAAAATATTACCTGCAAATTTCGAAAAGTCAGACGCTTCTGGGAGAATGGTAAAATGTTCTATTGAATTGAGCGAATTTCGAATTAAGTTTGCTCCAAGGAACGCAATAAAAGGACAGGCTTTGGCGGATTTCATTGTGGAATATACATGTCCTTTAAGGCGACCAATAATGAGGCGGAATAAGAAGCACTTGTTACTGGCTTGCGATTGGCTAAAGGCTTAGGCATCACCTCTATTCGTGTATATTGTGATTTACAATTGGTAGTCAACCAAGTTAAGGGCGAGTATATGGCAAAATGTGAAAAAATAAAGTTGTACTGGAAAGATATTATGGCATTGGTAGCGGGGTTTAAGCAATTTCATATAGAAGCCATTCCACGGGAAGCGAATCTGGATGCAAACACTTTAAGCAAATATGCTTGGAAGACGACACCCACAAAAATACATTTCATAGAAATCAATAGTGGGGACATGGGTAGGATATGTGCAAATATAAATGTAACTGTGGATTGGGCGACGCCTATTCGAGTATACTTGGAATCAGGAGAACTCCCTACGGATGAAGCCAATGCTAAGAAAATTATTCGATTAGCTCCTAGGTTCCGAATAATTGTTGGTTTACTTTATAAGAAGAGTTTTTCTATGCCCTATCTTAGATGCGTCGCTCATCCGGGAATGACTACCATTCTAAGAGAGGTACATAAAGGGTATGCGACTTGTCCTGAAGGAGCAAGGTCAATTCTGAGAAAAATCTTGAACCAGGGATATTATTGGCCTACAATGACCCAAGAGGCGACGCTTTGGTTATGAAATCTGAATCATGCCAAAAGTATAGTTCGAAAATAGTGCGTCCACCAGCGAATCTCACTAGTATATGTGCAGCATGGTCGTTTGCTCAGTAGGGAATCGACTTGGTAGGTCTTTTACCAAGGTCTAAGCAACGCACCTATATAATAGTGTCGGTTGATTATTTTTCGAAATGGATTGAAGCAAAGGCATTGGCATCGACTACCGAGTTTCAAGTCATCAAATTCCTTAAGTCGGGAATTGTTTCTCGATATGGAATCTCAAGCGTTCTAGTCAATGACAATGGTCCATAGTTTGCCGGAAAGGAATTAAAATGGTTTTGTGAAGAGTTGAAAATTGACCATAAGCATGCTTCAGTTAAACATGCGCAGACCAATGGATAAGTGGAGGCAGCGAATAAAACAATGTTGAATGGCTTAAAGAAAAGACTTGACGCCTTGGGAGGCAAGTGGACAGAAGAATTGGAAAATATCTTATGGGCGTTGCGAACAACCCTAAAGAAGGCGACTTGAGAAACTCCTTTTGGATTGGTATATGGGTCTGAGGTTGTGGCTCCATCAGAGATAGCAATCGAATCCCACAGGGTAAAGCATTATGACGCCTTGAGTAATGAGGACCAAAGGCGCTTGGAATTGGATATGGTGGATGAAAAACTATGGGCCTCGGAAGAAATTCAAGGGCGGATGCGTTTAGCTACGACAAAATACTATAATAGGCGAGTAGCATCTCACCAACTTTTTGTGAGGGAGATGTTATGGAGAATACATGAATTTTCGCATCAAGATAGAGTAAATAAATTGTCACCCAAATGGGAAGGACCTTAGAAGGTCGTCGCCATTCCTCACCCAAACACATGTGTGTTGGACGATCAAGAAGGGAAAGTATTGAAGAATACTTTTAATGCAGGGCATTTGAAAAAAATTTATGCTTAAAATATGGCGTATGGTGTATGAAAGTGTATTAGACAGTCGAAGTGATTGTAAATCAATACTTATTGGCGATCGCTTGAGTTTGATTAATTGAATAATATGTATTTAGGCGATGGTGTTGATTACAATTATTTATGGCGACTTGTTTGACTATGATTAAGAGCAAGTATGATAAAATATACTTAGTCAATATAAGGCTAAGTTCAAAATATTTGTTTAGGCAATGGCGTTCATTATAAATATTTATGCTGACTTGTTTGTTTGTGATTATGATATCCATACTTAGTCAAACTAAAGCTAAGTATGAAACATGTAAAAAGCAAGGAGAATGAAAAAAGGAAATTGGCGTATTATGATATGACAACGGTGAAGTGTTGTAATTAATTCTTACAAACCCAAAAAAGACTAAGGAAATAAAAGCATAAAAAGAAAAAAAAATTATAAGCTAGGTGGGGGCGATAGGCTTAAAGGAGCGTCGATAGTAGATGTCACTTCAAAATTTGACGCAACAGGTTCTGAGTCAAGAGGCACTTCTGTAATTGGGGTGGATGCTCCAGAAGAAGTGCTTTCATCCTCAGTTCTTCTTCTTCATCTCCCTTCGACGTATCAACTTATTCATAAGCTTTAAGGGCAAGATAACTCTTCAAAAAATCCAACTTTTCCAGAGGAAAGTTGGGGTTGACCTTAAGGATATCTTTTGTCGCCTGCTTGATGATGGTTATCAGTCATGTGCGACGCAACACCTTTGGCGAATTCTTTGCTGGTGTGAAAGGACTCCATTGCCTCCTCTAATCGCTTAGGGAGTTCAGTTTTTAGGAGTTCGACCTCTTGGGCTGACTGCGTTGCCTCTTCAGCGCTGGCTCCGTCTCTCTTTTGGCTTCCTTGGCCTCTTTTTAGGCTTCCTTGGCCATTTCCTTGGAAGTTGACGCCTCATTTTTTAAATGAGAGAGTTCTCTTTGAACTTTTTGGAGAGTCACGACCAGGGCGTTCTCGCTTTTCTATGCCTTTCGCAGATTGGTGGCGAGTTGTTACTTTTGGACAACCTCACCTTCCATTTCTTTTTGTGCCGCTTCAGAAATGATAAGGCGACGACGCATCTTTTACAACTCAAACTCCGCCTTTTTAGCCTTACGAATAACGGAGATGTTGTGATTCCTCTCCTAGGCTAAAACCAAGAAGGTTGCGCCTATCTTCAGAAGAGCAGGAATAATCTGATGGATTTCAAAAAGTTAGGAAAAAATACAAGTATATAAGGAGGGAGAGATAGAAAAGGCGCATACCTGACTCATCACCAAAGAGAGGGATTGACGAACAAGTCCCTTCACAATTTCTATTTCCATACGTAAAAGCCTTCTAGCAGCAGGAGGCATACACCTGAAAGCAGTAGTCCCTTCCAAGCATACCCAGGTCGGTGTCTTTGCAGGAATTACCAACTACTAAGGGTACTTGCTTTAGTTTGGCCCAAGGCTCCCAGGGTTGTTGGAGGTTGGATGCATCCACATTTGTTAGGAGTTCTCGCCTTAGGTCGAAAGGAGGACCTGTGAAGGGGGGAGGACCTTCAGAGCGTGGTTGAACCAATGTTGAAGGAGGAGGAGGGGGTGCATCATCGAGGTCAGGAAGGTTGTCGACCAAGATCACCTCTTGGAACTCGGTAGGAGGAGTCCGTATGGGAATCGGTGCATTGGATTTAAAAGCTTCAGCAGGCGCCGCTCCTGTCAGATTAAAGGAAGGGTCAAATGCTCCCTTTTTAAGGACGCCATTATGATATTCTGTGTAGGTCCACATTATGCCGTCATAGGACAAGACAGGAAGACCCCACTTTTTAGTGAATAATACATTATTCCTACTACTAATGACAATATTATTAATCTAGTGGAATTTAGGAATCGCACCTTTGAAAGCCGTGACGGCTTCGTTGGTGGCGTCGCTGAAAAGTTCAGCTGGGGCCTTAAGAGGATTCATTGACTCCTCCATAGGTTTCGCCTTCTTCCGTCCTTTGGAGGAGTGATGGCTCTTGCGTATCTTATAACCTTCAGGGGCATCGCCTTTGGGTTCCTTCGGCTTCTTCTCCTTCGACGCCTTTTTCTGAGGAGGCGCTACAAGGTGAGAAAATCTTTGTCCGCAAAAAATGAGAAGAAAAAACTTATTTACCGGAATAAAAAGCAGAAGGTGACGACCTACAAGGGACACGCCAGCTTCCTCTTAATTAGACTCACTGATATCTTTGGACATTATCTGCGCGCGCCGCGCCTGATGATCTAAATAGATCGCCGCCAAGGCATTCATGTCGGTAAACCTTTGATGATACTAGACACCAGGGAATGCCTCCTTGGAAAAATAAATAGACGTTCTTCCAATTTAAATTACGGGTTCGAAAATCCGTGACTAAGGGACAAGTGAAATCCCAGGACCAATCTTTAAAAGGCGGACCTAATCGAGTTGTAAAAACGCGTACGCCTAAACGACTGGCATCCATGCGATAAAAACAGCGAAAAATGGTTACAGAATATTACCACCCACGACGAAAACAAAGGACAAGGAAGTCTATCCAAGTGCGAAGACCATTTGGAGAAAGTTGGGTGGGAGAAATGCCATAATGGCGACATAATTCGACTAAAGGAGAACAATAAGGAAACCTTAGTCCTGCATCAATTTGATGCGGGAATAGGATTTCCTAGCCTTCTTTAGGATGACATGTGGGGTGATTATTCTCAGGATCCGCATCATCAGGGATGGGGTTCCAGGGGGCATGAGCGTCACTCAAACCAGCCTCGGCCACTGATTGTTTGAAAGTAGAGAGGGAAATTGTATTGGGCTTAAGATCAAGAAAAGGCGTATGGAGGAAAATATGATTACCGATGTCAGAGTCGGAGGACATTCTTCTATATGAGTGAATGCAGCGGAGATAATGGGCGTTAAGAGCGAGGGGAAAACACCGAGTAATGATGAATGACAATCAGAGTTTTGGCCGGAATTCTAGAGAGAAGGCAGATGATTTTAGAG
Source organism: Chamaenerion angustifolium (assembly GCA_946814005.1). Lineage (NCBI taxonomy): Eukaryota > Viridiplantae > Streptophyta > Magnoliopsida > Myrtales > Onagraceae > Chamaenerion > Chamaenerion angustifolium. The sequence goes on from OX328272.1 coordinate 25,049,294, forward strand.
AGAGTGATAAATGAAGGAGGGTGGGGGTATTTATAGACCCCCCTAGGGAAGTCGAACGGTTACATAGGGGGAATTACAATTATACCCCCTTAAAGTAAAGAGTCGAACAGTTATAAAGGAGGAAATTCCGATTTTACCCTCCAATCAGAAAGTGTTTTCTCAGTTACCGAAGCTTCTAGAAGATCCCACCTAAAAATTTGAATTTGAAATTTAAATTCGTAATAATGGCTGGACAGAAAAGGATCGTGCATGCCTGACACGTGGAAGACAGTTACAAAGGGTGGAATGATTTAGGCGACGCCTTTGTAAGAATAACTTATACAAGAAGAATGATTTAGGCGTCGTTCTAGCGAAGATGAATCAACTTCGAAGGAGGAAACGACTTTTAAGAAAGATCATAATCCTGAAATGAGCATCGCTCATTTAAGTCTTCGGGGGCAGATGATGGGTTATGAAAATTGGACTTGCTATTTCTAGCACTTGGCTCAATAATACTTTGGACTAAACTTATTAAAAGACGAATTACATTTGGGCGTCACCTTGGACTGACGACCCTTAAAGGCGTCGCCTTTAAGGATGCGCCAAAGAGGAGAATACTCATATTAAGTGTGTGACACTACATCCATTGACCACCTCAATTGGTGTGCCTGTATACCTACGAATTAGGCTGGTTGTTTTTAGAACGCCTAGGATTAAACAAACTAAAATGATAGTCTACAGTGGAGTAGCCACTACATAAGAATATTCTTTAAAGTAACCACGGCTGGCTCCCTTCAGAGTGAGCATGGATAACCAGGGTATGATCTGACTCCAGTATGGTAACAGATATGGAATGTTATAAATACTTCATTATCACCCTCAGTTCAAGGTAAGAATTCTATGATATTAGATCACTGATACAATCTGAGTATTTCATACAACGGACCTCCGACTAACTTTGTCATAGGAGGGGAAACAACGGGAACACCCCGGGCTTTACTTCGTGCAGGTCAACGGAGCGAACGCTAGGAAAGAGAATCCGGTTTATGTGATTCAACAAAAACAATTGTAAGTCTTTAAAATTATTGTGATTTTGAAATTTGTTAAATAATCATTGGATTCTGTGTATGATCTAGCTACTCATGGGAACCAACGATAGAATTATATTTCTGGAGTTGGGATTAGCTATGCAAATCCGTGTGTTGTTAGAGGAGAAATAATGTTGTTTGAGTCATTTTCAATTATTAAGTAATAAAACTAGTTATGGATCATGTTCAGTCATACACTTTGACATAGAAACAAAATTAAATTAATAATACGATTAGATGTGATACAAATTCTCATTCCTAACTAGTCAGGATGGAAGAAAATATTTTTTAGGTACTTCCCTATCTTTTCATCCAATTCAATAGTTAGCTTCGATAGTGACGTAATAAGTTTAACATAAAAAGTGCAAATGATCGAATTAATAAAAAATATTATTACAGTGCGAATTAGAATTTACAGATTTAGATTGAAATAGAATGATGCAATAATTACGCAACAATTTTCTTTAGAAATTAATGGGATTAGGCAACAGATGTCAACTTGGCACCATTTCTTATTCTTCTTATTTCTTGAATATATATATATCGTTGGTGCCGGCCCTACGCAACCTCTTCCATATTCTTAATGAAAGTTTGGTGCCGAACAATCAACTAACTACTTGTTTTAATAATATAATTCAAACGAAACCAAACTAAATATTAGAAAACTTGTTCTGTTTTTAATATATATTTTGATGCAGTGGGTGAGTAATTCATAAAAAAGAGTAGAATCGTAGGATGAGTAGGAGTACTATATATAAATCAATCATTGAGGGGTATAATTTGTGGTGGATGGATGAGTCCGACATGTATATATACATATTATTAATTAAGAGGATAAGCATGCAATCTGGTGGGGATGGATGGATGGATATATACAGTTATAGTTCGTTGAATGGAGTAGGTTCTATTATCGGTTTCCCATGTAATGAAGAAGGTAGGGTGGGACTTGATATCGTAATACGTCGTGGGTGACAAGTCAGTAGTCAAATTTTCATATTGATGTTAATTCTTAGCTAAACCTCGTTTCATGTTAATACCAAACTCACGACGACTCTAATGATCTTAGGAATTAAGTGGAAGCAACCTCAAAGTTTGGACCAAACTGTAATATTCTTAAAGTGTAAGGACTAATATGAAAAATAAACAAAATTCAAAATCATCATGCATATCATCGAAGTTAACAAAAATTTAAATTAAGGTTCGTGAGCTGCACAGTCTCCCTTAAGGCAATTTCGTCCTCCTCACACGCAAGATCGTACTCGAGGGTTCATGCGACAATCACTTCCCATGACACAATAGAGTCATCAGATAGAAACTAGCACGCAGTTTCTCCTGACAAAACAAAACAACGTCTAATCTCAGACAAACCGATTAACCAAACGAACGTTAACATAGTCGTCAGAGAAAAAAAAATAAGTATAGAATAATTTTTCAATTTTTACATTCTCTTGTTCTTGCATTTTGAAAGTGAGAAAACACTTCTATTTACAGGGTTGGAAACTTGAATAGTATGTGAAAATACTCAATGTGGTACAATTTACATTCACCATTTAGGGGTTTGTACAAGTTTTTTCTAATTGCAATCAACCCAAATTTATAAAAAATTTACAACTTAATCCATTTTCCAACAAAACCACACGAATGAAAATTGAATGATTACCTAATGTAGCTCTACAGACAAACTTTGAGTTTCAACGGTCGACACTTGCGTAAGATAGGTATGTGTTTCTGTTTGAATCTTCCCAGTGAGGTTGCATCAACCTTGCTAGCTATGCCCTTGAACTGTTTGTCGTTGGTGTATGTGATGATATAACTCACACATCTGTTGGTGCATTCATTTTCATTCTGGACATGGATATTTTCTGGTTCTGTAAGCGTTTCAAAAAATAACGCCCTCAATAATTCATTTCAAATCAGACCCGTTTCTCACTTGCCTAAGTGGTTCATTCTCTCAAGAGTTAATCAATCACTGTGGTGAGATTTCTTAATTTCAAAATCATTAAATACATTTTATTAACCTTATTCACTATCATCACTGTTTCTAATCATAGGACTGGAGTCCGGTTTTAAATATTTTGTAGTGATCTACCTCACTATTATGATTAGGTTGTCCCTTTGAACCTAGATCTGAGGATGTTCAGTCAACTAGGTTGAATTTTCCTTCTCAAAGTGTTTATTGCACATGCTTTAGTCACACTTATCTCGATGATTGTCCAACATTCTCTTTGAATTACCAATTGGTTAATAAATTCGTAATATTTTACTTCAACCCCACATAATCGATAGTGATAATTCCAGTCGAGAGCAATTTTCTATTGGAATTATGTTTTCGATGGATATGTTTAGACTTACCATTATATATATGACTTAATGCACTACCAATCGCAATGTATGCGGATTATATGCACCGATTTTGGCCACAAAATATCCTCAAGAAAATAGTGTACACATTCAACCTCTATAGTACATTTATCGAGTGCTATGAACATAGATCCCATGGTGGATCTGACTATAACTGTTTGCTTTGAAGTTTTGAATGACACGGTTGAACCCCTAGTATGAACACGAATTCACTCGTGGAGTTCGAGTTTTTGGATGTAGATATTTAATTAGCATCACTAATACTAAGTATGTGTCAAGTAACTGAGTAATCTTATGATTCCATTCCAATAATCGATGCTTCCAATACTCGTATATCTACAAAACACACCAACAATATGTACAATATCAAGTCTAGTACATATCATCAAGTACATCACACTTCCAATGATCCTTGAGTACTCTAATTGAGAGACACTTTCACATGTATTTATTGAGAAATACATGTTTGGATCCATTGGAAAGGAGACTTATTTTTTGTCATCCTTGTTAAATTTTTGTATATCTTATCGATATAATAAGATTGACTTAGATTGATTATTTATGATGTTCTATTATTATATATTCCAAGTACTACACTACATTAGTAAGACCCATATCTCTTATGTCAAACTAGAACTCAACATATCTTTACTGGATTTAATCATCTTCTCGTTACTTCCAACAATAAGTATGTCATCAACATAAAGACACAAAATGACATAACCTTTATTCGTATCTTTCATATAGATGCAATTGTCACAATCATTTATTTTCAATCCCTTTTCCATAGTGACAATGTCAAATATTTTAGGCCACTATTTCGGGGCTTGTTTCAGGTCATGTAATGACTTAAACAGTAGATTTCTGGCATAGAGAAGCCCTCATGATATTCCATGTAATTTCTTCTTCTAAATCGCTAATTAATAAAAAAAAATTTTACATCCATTTGATGTACTTCCAAGATTTCCAATGTCGCTATAGCTAGTATCATTCTAATGGAAGTGATTCTCATCACATGAGAATATGTATCAAAGAACTTGATGCATTCTTTATACTTGTAACCCTTAATTACAACTCTTGCCTTATACTTGTCAATTGATTCATCCCTTTTTATTTTCCTTTTAAAAATCCACTTGTAGCCTAGTGGTTTAAATCCTGGAGGATTATCCACTTGCTCCCAAGTATGATTTTGAAGAATTGATTCAATTTCACTATTGATCGTCTCTTTCAATAAAAGTCCTTCATAAGAGTTCACGACTTCTCGAAATGTTTGGGGTTCACCATCAAGCATGGTCAAAATATTTGGACCAAAATAATTTTCTACTGTTGCCTTTTCGCTTTTCTTGTTTCTACTTCAATATTTCCATCATTTTCTAGGTCTTAAACTTTTATTATCAAATAGTCTTATATATTTGTTTCAACAAACTTGTTTTCCCCTTAAAACTCATCTGGAAATACTTCTTCAACGAAATATGTATTTGTTGATTCCAATATCGTATCTATGTGTTGATTCCATGACCCGATTGTTCCTACAATGGAATGCGAGACTCATTTATAATTTCAAATGCGACTTCAATAACATAGTCAAAGTCCAGTACTTATACGAATATCATTATTCGTAGTCATCTTTCTGAAACATTGAAAATGCATAATTTATTCTTCTTGAAGAAACATTTACAAAATTAATTACACATAAGTCCAATAAAAAGTTCCAGTGTAAATAAAACGAAGTTACCTTCAGATTATTAGCAATCTAGAGGTTTAGACTAAACTGTAATATTCTTAAGTGAAAGAACCAATATGCAAAATAACTAAATTTAAGTTCATCATGTGAATCATGCATATCATCGAAATTGAACCCGAAATTGACGTAATTTCAAATTGAGACACGTGAGGTGCACGATTTCCTTAAGGTAATTCTGGCCCCTCACCCGCAACATCTTACTTGAGGTTTCATAGGTTGATCAACTTCCAGGATACAATTGTGTCGTCAGACACTAGAACAAAGTTTGTCCTGACCGAACTGAACAACACCTAAACTTAGATAGGTCGACTCATCATTTCAAACTGAGGCTCGTGAGGTGCATTGTCTCCTTGACCGAACTGAACAATGCGTGAACACAGATACGTCGAATGACTGAATAAGATAGTCATCATGGAAAAAAGGTCGAACACGACGACTAAAAATAATCCAATGAACTTCAATTGAATTGGAAGAGGAGAAAAAATATAATTACAGAAGAAATTATAAATATTTAGATTTAGTTTCTTCTTAGATTTTGAAATGGACAAAACACTCTTATTTATAGTGTTGGAAACTTGATGAGTATGTGAAAATATTCAATGTAATACAATTTCCATTCACCATTTAGGATTTTGGGCAAATCAACCCAAACATATAAAATGTTTACAGTGTACCTCATTTTCCAACATATTAACTTGACTTATTACTCAAGGTAACGACGCCAACTAAGAAATCAAACCCTCTAGGTCGACGTTCATTGTATCTCGAAAGTAAGTTGACACCCCAGAACTCACAGCAAAAAATCTCATAGATAATGCAATTACCAAAAAAATTCATCTGGAAAAGGTACAAGTGTTCAACAATAAAATGTAAGATAACGATGTATTCCACACTAATTGTGTCATCCTTGACACAAACCAGAGCGACAATCTGAATGCTCGACAAGTACTCCACATGACAATTGTCGCTAACAATAATGACATGTTGACAATCGAACTAAGAATGATGTCAGGATGGTCTACGCTTGACTGAGGTAAAAGAAGGGACAAGTAAATGTCAACTTGGTAGGTAAGATCACCTTGGCTTACTTCTAAACTCAATGAGAATAACTCTCATTTACTCGTTAATTTAAGAATAGTTACTTCACAATTTTACTGACTTATGTATATGAGTGCAATCTAGGCAAATGCTCATTTTTTTGTCACTAACCTTTAGCAGCAGGCTAATTCTCATTCGGATAGGTCTCATGTCTGAAGGTCCCTCCGGCGGTAAATTGTCGTCACTAAAAAGTTTATCGCCACTAATAGGTCAACGACATTCAGTGGCAATAAATGTCGTCACTATATACACTATATTAACAACGACTAATATTGTTTCTATTTAATAGTATCAACAACATAATATGATGTCACTAAATATGCTTGTTTAGTGACAACATGTTCACTATTAAAAATATTTGATAATGTGAGTTAATGTTGTTGCAAAAAACATGTGTTTGGTGACAACTATTCCACCATTAAAAATACTTATTAATGTTATTTAATTACGTTGCTAAACAAAAGCTTTATGTGACAACAACAAATTATGTTTTCCTGGTATAAGATATGAACTACATAATAAATTTTAAAAAATATAATGTATTATTTATAAAATTATCTATGTACATCTTAAATTATAATAAATTAAGAACTTACAATAATCTATGTACATAAATTATCCATACCAAGATCTTACAATAAATTATAAAAATAAATACATACAATTCTTCAAATAAAGTAACTTTTTTACATGTTGAAAGGGAAAGAGAAAAATTCCACCAACAATTTTTAGGATGCTTTTCCTAGTGATTCCACCAAGTATCGTCCCATTTGTAGCAGCTGTAAACAGTAGTGTTCCCTAAAATTGAACCCGAATTAACGGTCAATGATATTGAAAGACATGTTTATTTAAAAGATCCATTATATAAATATTGATTAGAGTCGGTCGGTTATCAGCAATATGAGACTTCTCTATGTTCTTCTTCTTCACTGAGTCGAGGTAGAGGAGTTCAGAGAATCCATTTCTTTTAGCCTTCGTCATTGGTTTCAACATTTTCATAAATTGAACATTTTTTATATATAATAATTAGCATAAAATGATAAAGACGATTGAACGAGATGACATTATTATCCTTTTACAGATTTACATACTCATTGGTGCGTAGTTACTTCCTCGCCGACTGAAAAGGCGATGGAGCACTGTCATGGAATAGAATATTTATTATGTTTTACATTATGAAAAACTCCATATTACAGAATATAGAGTATGCTTTCTCTGGACGCGGAGCTACTGCAGACGTGGATAAGGTCGACGGTGGAGGCGAAGAGCAACGGCGAAGTTTGGTGAAAGTTGAGACTGAAAGGGGGAAGGCAGTGTTAAAGGAAAACGGTTGTTTGAGGAAAAGATGATCGTAAGTGCAAGCCGTAAAAGGATCGGGGACTAAAGTGTAAAATTACAAATATTGTAACTCTCCCGGGGCCTATAAAATGACCTCTTTGCCTGCACATATTAAGACAATACAATAGAGATTGTTACACTCTCGAAAACCCTACGAAGTTGCTCTAGTCCGATCTTTGGGTAATCCTCCGTGGAAACCTAAGGTGCGTTCCCATCACGTGACGTATCCTTCCGACCGGCACACCCCGCCGTGACTCCGAACCGCCGGCGACGATCTCGCACGCTTTCGCTATCGCACGTCAATAGACCGACCGATGTAAGTATAAATTCGTATAACGTTGTTTATCGTACTCACGTACTATTTCTCGTGCATGTATCTTGAATTTAAACATTGGTATCAGAGCCGAAGGTTCGGTCTACGGCATCATCTTCGTGATGATTGTTTTTCCCCATCGATGAACGTTTCGTCGCCCATCGATCTGTTTAGGCGTTCACATGACACTAATGCTTTGGTATGTGTTGTCGACTTCCGTGGCCATGTATGGCCGACTTTCCGATGAACGTTCTGCTCTTCGATGAACCGTAGGTCGTCCTGGAGATGAGGAGCGTTGGTGGTGGTAAACCGCAGGTCTCCTCTCTGTTTGTCCCTTCTTCGTCCTCGTCGGTGTGCATTTCTTGCATGAACCGAACGAGAATGACACATGAGTAGCCTTCTTTGTCCTCCATCGTGGCGTCCATGCATGGACGAAAGGTCTCCATGATGAAGTGGGCGAGCAATGCTCCTCCATTCCTAAATGCACGAACATTGTTTTAGGCCGAAAGTGTTTGGTGTCATTTGCCTTCTTCCCGGCTTAATCCTCCCATTCCTATGTCAGTTACCGATGACATCAATGAGAGAAAGGTAGTTGTTGCTAGAATGCTTTTCCGATGACAATTACCATAGTCGTCGGTCATAGGTTGTCGGCGACGGTTACTCGGGAAGTTTGAAGGTGGTTACCAAAGTAGAAAGAAAACTGTTCCAGAGAGGTTGAAGAAGATGTAATTGGAGAGAGAAGTTTATTTTTTAATTTTGGATTTAATAATAATAATAATAAAAAAATTTAAACAGGTCTGGGCACTGGTCCAAACCGTTCTAGGCACTGGCCCGACCGGTCTGGGCAAAGGCCCATCGGCTAGGCCCTGACACAGTCAACAACTGGGTTTCAGCCCAGCTGCATCTGGGCCTCTGCCCAATTTGCAGTTGGGTTGTCCCAGTCATCCTTTGGGTTGCGGTCTAGTAATGGGTTGTGGCCCATATGGATTGGGTCGTGACCCGGTCCGTGAATAAAATATTTTTTTACCCGTAATTTTAGAAAATGTTCAATTAGGTCCTCAAAATATATTTAGGGATAAAATAATTTTATTTTATTTTAAAATGGTCCTTAATCTTTTCAAAGCAATGAATTGCTATTTATATTTATTAGTATCATGCTTAGAAAACTATAATCTATAATAATTTATTTTTGATAAATTGCATGATGACCCTTATATTTTAATTTATTTGAACTATACGCGAATATGTTTTGCTAAAGTCTTAAGGGATTCAATTGTGATATTCTTGAGTTTGAATTGAGTAAAAATTATGCCTAGAAAGACCGAGCTAGAAGTGGAAACTTGACACCGTGCCCCTTCCTCCCTGACCTGGGAACCTACGAATTTTGTCTAATAAAGGGGAGGATTTGGGCCCCTCAAGCAAACCCTTCAGTCCGCTTGGGAATATTTTCCTAAACGTAACTTTTGAGAATATTACATTTTGATTCCTATAGTCTTCAAAAGTAGAATTTTGTACATGTTAGTCATGTCAAATTCGAAAAGGGCCTTTGATGTTTGTTGAGTACATATTATATTACATGATGTTTTGTTATTTATCAAAGATGATACATGTTAATGTATGTTATTTTCATGTATAGAAACATCATGGGTGCTTGCTCAATTTTTATTACACGTAATACATGTTGATTTGATTTAGTATCTAGTATCCATGTATAGGGACGTATGATAAAATAAGCAAGCATGATGATACATCATGTTGAATTATTTCATGTTTGTTGTGTGTCCCTAACATGAAAAATTATTATTATTTGTTTGAACTCCATGTGTTGGTAAATAAAGAGAATGATTACTTAATAAATAATTATAATCTTTGTGATTATTAATGTAGACTCCATCTATACATCAATTATAAAACATGTTTACTTGTTTTAATATTTATGTAAATCAAGTATGATACTTGTTTTGTTATGGATTCATGTGTACATTAAATCATTATTGTATGCTGTGTTGATTGATGTGAATGGAGTACTTAACTTAATCATTAGCAAAATTAATTTTTTTTAAGCATATACCTTGGTTGAGGATTGGGAACATAGTGGACTTTGACTCCGAGATATGCTTGCATTAATTGATTTGTTGATAAGCGAGTTAGGTATGACATGTGTATGTATGTTGAACAATAAATCTTGCATGCCTTGTTTGTATATGTTGATCCTTTTTGTGTGAAGGATGACATCAACCCTCCAGAAAATTGTCGTCGAGCTCAGCTGTGTGTTGAAGTTGAATGGTGACAACTATGAAGTATGGCAAGAGAAAGTTAAGTACTTACTCCAAAAGCTAGGAATTCTGGAGACCATATACAATGACATGGAAAAGCCTACAACCGGCAATCTGGCCCTGCCAAGGTAAGATATGAAAAACTATGAACTCTAGAAAGAGCAGAATCGCACCGCGTGCATCATTTTGCTAAGTGCAATGGATGATGATGTGTTTAGGAAATTTAAAGATTATCAAAGTGCAAAAGCGCTCTGGGAAGATTTAAGAAATAAATTTATTTTCTATTCCACAGAAAGGATACAGTTCCTGACTATGAAGTTAGTCTCCTACAAGAGACAAAATAAACACTCCTTGAAGTTAGATGTTCGACACATGGTCTATATGATAGGTCAAATGAAGCACGCTGTCCATGTTCTGACGAAAAAACAACTCCAAGTAGTGATACGTTCATTAAACAATTCTTGGAGGCATGTTAGAATGCAGTTGTCCCGCTCTGATTGGGCTGCCACACTGGAAGAAGTCCAAAGGCTCCTAAATTTCAATGAGGAAGAGCATATGGGTAAACGAATTTTGGCTGAGTTGCGTATGGAAACTTCCTCCAAGACCCAACAAAGACCTAAAATACGGGATCGTGGTAAGAAAAACGAGTTTGCTAAGTCCAGTCAGAAACAACAGACTAATGAAATTGGCGAGCGGAAATGACCGCGTCGTGTCCAGATAGCTAAAAGGAAGTGTTATAGTTGTAAACGGAAGTGACATCTCTAAAGATTGCACTGCACCTATACGTCGGAATTGAGCCACGGATATGAAGAGTTATCATTACTCTCTGAAAATCAGCTTAAGCATGATGAAGTGGAAAACTCATGAATTGCCACCGAAGGTGTCGGTGTTCGCAAGCTATGTCTATGTGACAACTGAGTCATCAATGCTTCATTAATTAATTCATGAGCTATTTTTCACTTTTATTTTGTTTCTATTAAACCTAAGTTTTTCATTTATTGTATTCATGTTATTGAGTTTGTCATATATGGTCACTTCCGGTGAATTTATTGAATATCGACATTACATGATTTGTTCTTGCTATGATATCAATATATTTGTATATTTCATTTACGCTATTTTGTGCGTTTAACCGGAAGCCTTCACGTAGGCAGCCACAAATAATTCACTTACATGTACTACTCCATCTTTATTATGGAAAAGTATATTTATGCTTCGCATTAGTTATATTTATTTGATTTTTCTACAATGGCTATGTGAGTCTTGTGGATAAATTCAATAAAGAATTCACTTATAGTTCGTAGATACGTTGAGACATTGATTAAGATCATCGACTCGACTTAATAAGATATGAGATAAAGAGGATAACTCATTCATTAAGTATATTTTTGCACCATACAACTTAGTGTTGTTGTTATAAGTTGTGAACAAAAATTCTACAGATAGTTAAGTGAAAACATTGTCCAATTGTACCTTTCCCACGGTAATGCAAGGGTCACTTTATTAACAGCACACACTATGTTCGGGGCGAATGTTTATCAACTTAATCGAGTGCCTAAAATATCAATCACATACCCATTCATATGAGTTATGAACCGAAAAAAGTCTGAATGGGAGTTTACGAATGTTCCTTAAATGAAATGTGTCAAAGTAAAATATATTTTTATAAGGGTAACAAGTGGATTACGTCCATTTTCAAGTTCTTGCACTAAGGTGAACCAAGATAACTTGATTCGAGTGGCAGGATTTAGCAGATGATGAATTAGTTTCTCGCCTGGATCCACCAAGATAACTTGATTCGAGTGGGAGGAGATTTATGCAGATGTTGAATTAGTTTCTCATCACAGCTTCCCTTATTCATCATCAAGTGCGAATACAAATGATCTTGGTTTACCACCATAGTTCAAGTGGGAGCAAGGATGATGTTACTCTAAGTTAGTAATCAAAAGATATCGTTCGAGTGGGAGCATGTACAATGTTCTTGATCCCAGTGGGAGCCTTTGTGGTTTCTTATACTTCACCATGTTAAAACAAAATGGAGGATAAGATGAAAAATTTCAAGCATAAATGGATCAAATGGATCCTAGATGTCATGACTCATCTTGAGAATTGTGTCTCAATTGATTACGAATATCAGTTTTGTATACACAGATGTAGATCTTGGATATAAATGTTGCCCAAGAAGTATTAGGAGTATAAGGCGAAGTGCTTCTCAATATTGAGTATGAGAATGCAACTTTATGACTTTAGTGATCCTTAGAACTCTATGTTTTCTCTTGAGGCAATATTATACATGTCAAACGTGATTAGTTCATATGGAATGGGATAGACACTACGGAATAAGTTCGTTAGTGAGATATCCACAAGATCTTGCAATGTACAAGTGTCATGACACATAGTATATGCTGGGATATTACTTAGGTGATCAATGAAGGAGGAGAGCTAATTGATGATTAAAGAGTAAACACTAATATATTCTTGGAATTAAGATTCCGAGAGAGAAATCTTGGAAAATTGAGTCCCTAAGTGATCAATTAAAGTATTACTCGTTTAAAACTTTTGTATCTAAAATTCATGACGTAATGCGCCAAATGTGTTAAAGATGAGCTAAGTTGGAAGTTGTATGTGCGCTGTGACATGTACTAGACAAACTACCAAATCAGGTCTATGACTCGACTTGATTTGATGCTCAAGGATCACATAATTAATCGTTGTTGAAGCATTGTGTATATGTGTGTGATAGAATGTTGTGAAGTTTTTTTTCTAGTGGGAGTTAAGACCTTTCGGGATAAGGTTTCTTACTAGACATGTCCATCTAATTCGATAAGCGATAACGAGTAAGAACTTCACTATAGGCGATTGAAGCTAAGTGAGTGGCTCTCGCACCAACAATTGAATTTAGTTAGGTCTAATGGATTTCTACAAGTATTGTAGATAATGCACATTAATTATCCAATGTTTGTCTACTAATAATCGTGTTTTCATATATTTCGAAAAGGGTCATATTGATGATAGAACACTCAAAAGACCAATAATACTATGCATAAAGCATTTTGACATGCAAGAAAAAGGATGTGAATTGGTAGTAAGGATGCCATACAAAAGATGGATAAAACGGATAAGCCCGTGAATACCTTTATGTAAGGATGCATTCATCCAATATTTTTGTCTGAATAAATCAAATGGTAACGACCGTTGCTTAGACCAATGAGATTGATCACATAACATTGTTAATTTTTTATCAATAAGTTCTATTTGAATTCACACATGTTTATAATGAATGCTTAGTGCATTCATGATTTATACTAGAAATGTTGTCGAGTAAACATTAGGTTAACTCACCCACACGAGTAACCACCTCTACATCTTAGTAATGTCGCGTCTATGTGACAAATGGAGATGAGACAGGATTTCGAGTCGAAAATCGTCAAGTGGATTATTTGAAAGTAACTACTCGAATTCATAAGTCGATTGTTGAAGTGAGATCATCGATAAACTTCTGTCCATTGATATGAGATCATTGATAATTTTAATGGAATATTACTTCCAAGTAGTTTACTTATGAGCAGGATGGGAGTTGATGAACTCTGGTTTAGATGCATACGGTATTTAGACAAACAACTGCACAACACCGTCTTTATGACAAATGACATACACTCCATGAGAAAAGGATAAAGGTGTTATGACACGTATTTCATGCTACGTGTGCTATTAAACGACCACGGGTTTGCATAAACACGGATCAACTTGTTGTAGTGTAAGACCCAAGGATCCTTGAAAGGTTCAAAATTATGTGCCCTCATGACTTCGATCAGAGACTTGAGACCTGACACGATGTTCGCTAGCTTAGTATGTTGCCCAATGGTCATGTACACATATTCGACCGGGAGGAACATGTCTAGAAAAGCGAATCAAGTTAGTGTTTGAAGGATCGTGAGAAGAGGAAGATTGTCAACGGAATCTCTTTTAAGAATTGTGTTCACTAGTTAACCAATCATGATTTAGCATTATGATTGTGAATACAAGGTATGACTAATGAGATCTGTAAAGATACCTACATGAGGTTCGACTATCTAGGGTACAAGCATACTTTATTATTGCATGTTTATCCTAATGAGAGGTTGTATACTCCTAACAGATATACAACAACTAGTTGTCACGAAGTATGTCGGTCGCACAGAGGAGACCATGTATAAAAGACAGACGAGGTGGATGGAGTATGTCTTCTTGCACACATGAACACTCACATTATGTGTGAGCGGGAGATGTAGGAAATTGGCCCCCTTATGGGGTGCTAAGTGCAAGCCGTAAAATGATCGGGGACTAAAGTGTAAAGTTACAAATATTGTAACTTCCTCGGGGCCTATAAAAGGACCTCTTTGGCTTCACATATTAAGACAATACAATATATACAATAGATATATAATAGAGATTGTTACACTCCCGAAAACCCTACAAAGTTGCTCTAGTCTGATCTTTGGGTAATCAGTCGTGGAAACCTAAGGTGCGTTCCGATCACTTGACGTATCCTTCCGACCGGCACACCCCGTCGTTACTCCGAACCGCCGGCGACGATCTCGCACGCCTCAACTACCGCACGTCAATATACCGACCGATGTAAGTATAAATTCGTATAACGTTGTTTGTCGTACTCACGTGCTATTTCTCGTTCATGTATCTCGAATTTCAACAGTAGGATTATGATAGGTCACGGATGTAGGAAAACTAGAGAAAAGTGAAATTAGCTCAAGAAGTGGTCGCTCTGGTCCGGTTCTATAAGTAATAATAGTAATATACTATATAAATATGTTAGTGACGGCAAATTGATAACGGTCCAGTACAGTTTTCCTGAATTGTTTCTTCTACATATCCATTCCTTTCGACACTTTCACTTCCCTTCTCATTCTCTTTGTTTCTTCTCATTGTTCTTGCCTCATTCATTATTTCATACCACGACTTTTTCCTCATTGGTTGTTTTGGGGGCGGTCAACCCTCCTTCGATAGATACTGTCCTAATTTTCTTGGCCTTTTTACATTCAGCCAGGGACCATACATTGGGTGTCCCGACCTCTCCTCTGACATTTGGACCTCCTAGTTGCAGCCTTGTGTTGTATGTCCAAGTTTTCCACAATCTCTCATATATTATCGAGGCCCATCTTTCCTCCCCTACCGAGTTCTTCCACCAAAAACCAGCCAATAGAAATTGATTTACATCATCACCTTCATTCTCAAGTAGCAATTGGCATCCTTTTTACTATCCTTCTCAGTCTCAATAAATTTGCCAATCCTATTTTGGATCTTCTCCGCGTCCCTAGTATTGAACATCTCCAACCCTAGGTCGTGAATCTGGACCCAAAATTGAACCATGCTTAATTCCACTCTAGCCAGTCCTCTAACCGACTCTCATTTTTTGATGCTCAGACAATTACCTTGGACGGACCATGGGGACATATCGAATAATTGTTTTCTGATCTCCTCGTTATCAAATTCAAACATCAGAACCCTATTCAATGCCTCCGTGAACTTAACTGCACTGAATCCTTCCTAAGCCTTTTGCAACACATTGATAATTGCCACATTTTTCACCTGCTTCCGAGCTATGATTGCACCAACATATCGATCAATCCCATCCTCACTTGGGTTCGAGTCCAAATCAAGAGTGGTTTTCTGAGTTGTATCTTGCCATTGGAGACGGTGGTAGGATATAAGTGCAATTCTGCATTAGTTGAGGGGTCAAAAGTTGTAATAAGAAGAGTTACTACTACGGCTACTTTCCTATAAATAGTTTGAATTGTAACGAAGTAAACTAACTAAACAGAATCTAATTTTCTCAATTACATCTTTAATCTCTCATTTTTTTTTCTCTTTAATCTGAAGATCCTGACATGGTATCAGAGTTCAACTAATTTTGCGTTGTTTTTTCATCTCAACTAAATCAATGGAAGATATTACTCCGCCATTTGTGAACAAGAAGATGGTCCAGCTGATCGGCGAAGAACACTTCCAGTCCTGCAAGCAGCAGGATCTACTCTCGGTCCGTGACTACAATCTGGAGTCCTATCTACTTGGATCAGACACATTTCCGCAGTTCATTCGTGATGCCAATGTCGTCGATCAAATATATCCAGCATATACGAAGTCTGTTCAGCTTGATAGTTCGCTGGCTTCTTGGCTTTTAGCCTCAGTGTCTTCACAGGTTATTCGTGGTTTAATTGGATGTATGAAAGCTTCAGCTATATGGCAGAAATTGCATCGGGAATACCTGACAAACATTCAAACAACTTGTGATAGTCTCGCCAGCTCTGGGCATCCAATTGAGGAGATGCAACAAATTTCAATCATTCTCAATGGTGTTAAAGGTCAGTTTGATAATGTGATTGTTGTCATTCATACTAGTCAGAATCCGTATGACATAGCTTCTGTGAGTTCGGCCTTGTTGGATGCGAAAGCTAGGCAATTGGATATGTTATTTGATTTTGTTGTTGCTGCTAATGTTGTGGTCAATAAGTCTACTGGTTCAATATCGTCTATTTCTACAAAGCCTGCTGAAGTCTCTGCTACTAGTGATGGTTTACTTCCTACTCCTTCCACAACACGTCAAGTCTCGTGATTATCAACAGCCTTCTGCAGATTCGTTTCCTAAGTACGATTATGGTAGAGGCATAGGTAGTGGTCATGGTTATGAGTAATAACCGAACACAATGTCAATTATGTAGGACATTTAGGCATCTAGTTCATAAATGCTTTCATAGATTCAACGTTCATTTTATAGGACTCACTGATCCTGCCTATTCATCTACTACTAGTCCTTTTGTGAATCTGTCTTCTGCTAAAGGGGATGATCCATCTAAATTTAAGGTTTCTGGCTATTATTCTTCTTCTTATCGATCTTATCCTACTTCTATTCCTTATAATTCATCTTCTGTTATTCCTGCTCATGTTCCTGCTCATGTAGTATATCCTTATGCTTTTCATCCATCAGCACCTGTGGTTTATCATTCTTCTTACTGCACGTCTACATCAGTCTCCAACCATGGGCGCTATATATTGTTTTCTCCTGCAAATGTTCCTGCAGCTAGTCCTTCTCTTTATCCACCTTACTCAGTTGTTCCATCGAATATTCTTCCACCTCACTGAGTTGTTCCATCGAATATTCTTCCACCTCACTCAGTTGTTCAACAGGACCCACCTCCACAAGCCAATCTTACATGTGTTGCTCGAATTGTTCAAGCTGATGCAAATTGGTATCCTGATTCGGGTGCAACAAACCACCTTACTAATGCTTCTCCAAGTCTTCAACTGACTACCACCTACACATGCCAAGTACGGTATTGGTAAGAAATGGTTATTCTCTGAGTATTTTTGTGATTGGTTCCTCTGTAATTCCTACTCAGACCAAACATTTGAAGTTGAATAATTTGTTGTATACTCCGAATGTCACTAAGAATTTACTCTATGTATATCAGTTTGCCAAGGAAAATCGAGTCTACTTTGAGTTCCATGAATCTCACTGCTTGTTTAAGGATATGATTTCTCACAGGGTGCTATTCAGAGGATTTGAATGTGATGGAGTTTATAAGTTCGATCTGTAATCTTTTATGTCATTTCCTTCTATAAATCAAACTGGTAGTTCTTTTGCTCATAATATTGAGATGTCTACTCCTATGGGTTCTTCCACTGTGGATGATGTTATAGTTTCTGAATCAGGTATTAATATGAAAGGAAGTTTTAATGATATTGTTTTGTCTGTTCAAACTGATAATAATATTGATTGTTTGTTGCATACTGCATGATGGTTTTTCTGCGTCTTTAAACTGTCTTATTACTTCTTTAAGTTCCAAGGATTCTTGTCAGTTGTGGCACAGAGGCTTGGCCATCCTTCAAATTCCAGTCTCACCAAATTTCTTAGACTTCTTGATCTTCCTGCCAAGCATGTGTTTTCTGAATGTTCGGCCTGTGTTGGAGGGAAAAGTAAGAAACAACCTCATTAATCATATGAAACAAAGTATAATGCTTCTCTTGATCTTGTTCAAATTGATATTTAGGGTCCTTCTCCTTATACATCGAGCATTTCCAATTATCATGTCAGTATGGTTGATGCATATGGTCGCTATACTAGGATTTATTTTTTAGCCAGGAAGAGTGATGTCGCTCAAGCTTTTCATAAGTTTCACCTACTAGCAGAAAAAAAAACTTGGCTATACCTTCAAGGTAGTCCAATCCGATAGGGGTGGGGAGTTCAAGTTTATGTCCATGTATCTTGCTTAGCATGGCATCCTCCATCGAATCACTTGTCCTTATACGAGCCAACAAAATGGCATGGTGGAACGCAAGCACCGTCATATTGTGGAGCTTGGTTTGACTCTGCTTGATCAATCTTCTGTACATCTGCATTATTGGACAGATGCATTATTTATTTCAGTTATTATGATTAACCAATTATCCTATTCTTCAATAGGTAATCTTTCTCCTCATGAGGTTTGTTTAAGTATAAACCAGATTACTCGTTTCTTTGAGTTTGGATGTCTATGTTTTCCTCATCTTCGTCCATTCAACACTCACAAGTTCTCGTTTCGATCTGAGCCTTATGTTCACTTGGGTTATTTCTCAATGCATCATGGATATAAATATTTTTCATCCTCTGGCCGTGTGTATGTTAATAAGAATGTTGTTTTTCATGAGACTAGATTTCCATTTGCTGATCCTCGTTGTAAGTTTTTTGGCTCTATTTTTCCTAAACCTATTCCTATTTCAAAGCCTTTCTCTATTCATGTTGATCCAATGTTTCAGACAACTGTGTCTTATGTTGCATCCCCTAATGTTCCAACTTCACATGATTCTTCTCCATTCTATAATATCATCTCTACTTCCCCTTCTCTTTCACCCATTCAGATTGTTCCTGGTTCTTCTTCTGTTCAACCATCCAGTTCTCCCATTCTGTCATCTACTGCTTCTTCTCCTATCTCTGCTGATCCTATTTCTTTGGCTCCTGGTTGTATGCGTTATAGTTCTTTAGTTTCTGATAATTCTTTACATGTTCTACTCTTGTTCCTAGTATGCATCCTATAAATGCTCGGTTCAAGTCAGCTTCTCTTCCTCCTATTTCTTCATCATATGTGTCTGTCTCCAAGACTACATCTTCTACTCCTCTTCCTAGTATACATCCTATGATGTCCAAGTCATCTTTTCAAGCTCCCACTTCTTTCTATTCTTCTGCTGAGGATTTGAGTTCACTTCATTGGACTAATGATGTCCATGAAGAATTAAATGCATTGCTGGACAATAAAATGTGGTATGTTGTGCCCCTATTTACTGGTAGAATTCCTATAGGATGCAAATGATTTTTTTTAAATCAAACGTCATGCAGATGGCAGCATTGCTCGATACAAGGCTCGCCTAATTGTTAAACTTTTATCTCAGAAGGCTGGGTTTGATTTTCAAGAGACCTTCAGTCCTGTGGTGAAGTCTACCACAGTTAGAATTGTTTTGTCACTTGCCTTGACTCATAAATGGTGTTTGCGATATGTAGACATCAATAACGCGTTTCTTTATGGAGAACTTTCAGAGGAGGTCTATATGGCCCAACCCCCTGGATTTGAGCAACAACCTTCCTCTGGCTCATTTGGTCTTGGACTGCAAGCTACAGAAAGCTTTGTATGGTTTGAAACAGGCTCCCCCGTGCCTGGTTTGAAAAGCTTAAGTCATTACTACTTCATTCTCTTTCTTTTCATGTGTCGATTGCTGATAGTTGTCTATTCATCAAATCTTGTGTTGATGTATTTGTGCTGTTGTTGGTATATGTTGATGATATAGTCATTACTGGATCTTCCACTACAATGGTTGAACATGTTATATTTTTCATCAATGCGCAATTCAAGCTGAAGGATCTGGGAAGCCTTAATTATTTTCTCTGTATGGAAGTCTCCACTTGTGAGGACAATCTGCTTCTCAATTAGAAAAAGTATGTCCATGAGCTTATATGCAAGCTTGGTCTGTCCAATGGAAATTCCTTTCCTGCTCCCATGACAGGTACATGTACTGCTCGATCAGGTATGGATGCGAGTACTGACTTGTTTCATGATGAATCTCTTTATAGAAGTATTAAAGGTTATTTGCATCACATTTTCATCATAAGTCCTGGCAGTAAATTTGTTGTCAACAAGTTAAGTCAGTCTATGCAAACACCCTGTTCCAGTCACTGGTCAGTTGCATGACATGTCGTTCGCTACTTGAAAGGGACATTGAATCGTGGATTAATGTTTCGGTCATCTATCAGTCCTACTAATTATGTTTCTTTGATATCCTTTTCATATGCTGATTAAGGGGAGGTGTCCTTGATAGGAAGTATATTTATGGGCATTACCTTCTCCTTAATGGCAATCCCATCATTTGTAGTTCTAAAAAGCAGTATGTTGTTTCTCATTCCAGTGATGAGTCCAAGTTTAGAGCCATAGCCAACTCAATTTGTGAAATCATGTGGGTGAAGTATCTTCTTCAGGAGATCGGTATAAAGATCATGTCTCCTCGTGTGATATGGAGTGACAATACCAGTGATGTGGTGTTATCCGAAAATCCTATTCATCATTCCAATATGAAGCATGTTGAAATTGATTTATTTTTTATTCAAGAGAAAGTCAAACCTGGGCAGTTCATCGTTAATTGTGTTATAGCAAGTGAAAATGTATCTAATGTGTTGACAAAGCCTTTGACCGAGAAGATGTTTGTTACATGCAGAAAGAAACTTGGTGTCTTCTCTGTTCCAGAACTTCAAGAGCTGTCATCCTCTTCGTGTTGAAATCTTGCATAGTCTCATGTAATTTTGTCTGCCCTTTCTGTTATGACGTTCTGATCTGTTATCATCTGTGGTTTAAAAGTACTTAGCTCTATCCCATCAAATGTGCTTATTCAGCTTTTCATGTTCATATAGATTATACCATTTTGTTGTCATAAGAGCATTCCTGTTTTGTGTTAACTCACTGTGTATTACATCTGCTTTCATCACTCTGTTTTCATATAACTACTCCTCTTATGCATCACTGAGTTCCATTGGAGTGTCATTTATTTGTACTTGTACATAACTGGTCATTATCTGTGGCTTTTCTCTTCATGTGTACTGATCAGCATTGTCTATTCTCTTCCTTAATCTGTAATTTAATAAATATCAGATTACTATCTTGACATATAGCACAGTTTGATTCCAAAAATAGTGTCATCTTCATAAGAAAATGACAAGATACTTGTGTTGATGCTCTTGAGGAAGTAAAGATGATGGTTGAAACCATCTGTATTGGTAAGATAAGAGCTAAAACTCTTCTGTCAAGAAAAAACAGTAAAAAAACAATACTCAGTAGTGTGAAAATTGTGTCGATCAAACAAGATCAAACCACTAAAAAAAAACAGTTCATATTGAGGAAGACGGTCAGTAGGCAGGCAGGCAGCATGTTGTTGAGATGTAGATCTCAGAAGTAATCACGTGTGTTAAGTATAATTGTGTGACATGTTTGATGTGTAAACAATAATGCATTTGAAGGAGTATTATAGTTGAAACATTGAGACGATGATTTGTGATGTATACATATGTGATAATATGTTAACATCATGAGCGAATTGTCTGATGTAACAACATTATGTATGTGATCATGTTGTGAACTGTCTTGATATGATACATATGTGTGTGGAGAAAATCTTGTGCTTTTGATTAGGGTGATAGTAGCTTGGAAGGTTCGTCAAAGAGGAGCATCAATGGATCATTTGGTGGCATATGATTTCAATCGAGGATTTAAGCGAAGAAGTTAAGAAGAAGAGTTCATTCATCAATCAGCAATTTAAGTTTTCAAAATTAAATCATGCATATAGAATATTAGGATATAAGTGCAATTATGCATTAGTTGAGGGGTCAAAAGTTGTAATAATAAGAGTTACTACAACGGCTACTTTCCTATAAATAGTTTGAATTGTAACGAATTAAACTAACTCGATAGAATCTAATTTTCTCAATTACATCTTAAATCTCTCATTTTTTTTTTCTCTTTACTCTGAAGATCCTGACAGCCGGCACGCTTTCGCTGCCCAGAAGTCCTCACGGCGATCGCGTCCTCCTGCAAGCACAAGTAAAACGAAAAAGGGTAACACAATCTCACACAAAGTCACTTACAAGATATATCCGCATACAACCCTTGCAACCCTTGGGTGTGCACGAGGATATGCTCCACCAATACTTGTACACTTACCACCACACAAATCAGTCCTCGCTGCTCTCCATGAATTGCAGTATAGGGTAGGGCAAGTGCACCGACTCGGACACACTGATGCAGCTTCTCCACGTGTCTAGGGTTTAATTCCACTAGGGTTTCAACTGAAACAGCATACACCAGGTGACGATGCTTAGATCCATCAAACCGAATGTAAAGGTGGGAACTTTGGGACGACTCCTGATTAGCGGGCTACACAGAGACAGAAAAACTGGAACTTTTTGTTGTCAAAAGAGCAGAAGGTGGCTCTCGGTGATATGGCACTGATTGATCTTCTGATATTTAGAGATGCGAAAGGGATTTTGACAATGGGGTTTAACCCTAACTCACTAAGACACCGAGCAGAGGTTTTTGCAGGGCATCAATGGTGAGGGTTCCGACGAGGGGGTGCCGCGAATATCTCTCACATTAGAGAGAAACTGTATTATGCAAATAATATTGGTGGAAGGCACAAGTTTACGTTGCCCTTTTAATGTCGAGCACTTAAAAAGATTCCTTACGTGATTTTTACTATTACAAGTTCAATAAAGAATCACGATTCGATCACACAGAGACTCTATCAGATACATGGGTGGGACAATTTCTGACACGACACTATTAAACAAGTTCTAACGATCTACATTTTACATGATAATGATCTGCATTAAACACATTCCATGTCTAAAATTTTTGTTATCCGTTTACACATGATTAATAACAGTGTCTAACCACATCTGATTTGCAAATACATGATTAAACACGACTAAACACGATTGAGTATACTTATCGAATATCTAGATTTATTTTTGTAATTATATGTTAATCACCTATGGGTTTTAAAACCTTATTATAAAATTAAATTATAGAATTTGTGAAATTCACATCATGTTATTTCATTCGTGTCATGTGACATGATTTGTGTTGTGTATATATGATTGTTTTTGTTCAAAAAGTTAATATTCTCATAACATGTGTTTCGCGTGTGACATGTTTAATACCTATTTGTTGAAACATGGCATACATTTATACACATTTAAAATTTATATGTTTACACACGTTACTCATTTATATATGGCACGATTAATGACACGGCACGATTAGACATGACACACACGAATGGACACCCGTATAACCGAGCATAAACCTTAAAGTTTTGTTACATATAGTGGTTTGCTGAGATCACTCTATAACCTGGTAAAATTTTAAAGTATCATAATGGAAATCGACTTAAAATCATCCCATAACCAAGCATAATCCTTAAAGCCTCGTTATAGTGGTTTACTGACATCACCATATAACCGAGTAAAATTCTAAAGTCTCTAAACGGAAATCGACCTAAGGTAATCACATAACCAAGCATAAACCTTAAAGGCTTGTTATAGTGGTCGATTAATATCACCCTATAGCCGACTAAAATTCTAAAGTCTCGTTATAGTGATCAACTTAAGATCGTCACAAAACCGAGCATAAACTTTAAAGACTCGTCATATTGTTGACTGGGATCACCCTATAACCAAGTAAAATTCTAAAGTCTCATAATAGAGGTCAAATTAGATCACCCTATAACCTAGCAAAACTATAAGCCTCGTGATAGTGGTCGACTAAGATCACCCTATAACCGAATAAAATTCTAAACTCTCGTTATGGCTATCGACTTACGATCATCCTATAACCGAGCATAAACTTTAAAACCTCATTATAGTAGGCAACTGAGATCACCCTATAACCGAACTAAACTATAGTCTCGTTACAACGGTCAACTTAGATCACCCTATAACCGAGCAAAACCATAAGTCTCATTGTAGCAGTCGACGGAGATCACCCTCTAACAGAGTGACTTCTAAGCCTTACTATAATGATCGATATTAATCACTCTGTGGCCAAATAAACTGTACAGATCGACACAAATTATCATATAGTTAAACAAAGCTCTTTGTTTACATTAGCAGTCTAGGCGACCATTCTCAGATTGAGGTTGAAGCTCGTAAAGCATGGTTGAGGTTGAAGCTCGGGAAGTTTGGCTAAGGTTGAGGCTGAGGCAGCTCGGCTGAGGCTCAGGAAGTTTGGCTGAGATTGAGGTTGAGGCTCAGGTTGAGGTTGAGACAGCTTTGGAAGCACGATAATCTCGGAAGGGTGAGGTGGAGGCTGTCACATGGCTCCTTTCCGATGGAACCTCCTGTCACGAAGCTCACGAAGTTGTTGTCCGACGGGAGCTGCGCAAAATAAAGTTCAAATGTGATAGGTGAGATGTGGTAACCCTAGAAAGAAGATTAAGTATAAGTACAAACTGCAGAGGCACAAATATGTTGCTCAATTGTTGGTCAAATATTTAGGAATGTGGAATAATTCATGTACTTAGATTGTATTCAATCCAACGGTGAATAAAATGAATATGTGGAAGAAGCATAGACTAGTGATGTATATGTGTATAAACGTGTCACATGTTTACACGACACGATTAGTTAATCTTGTGTCTATTCATGTCACATGTATACACAATTAGACATGATTAATTAATCCTATTTTATCATGTTTATACAGATATCTGCATGTCTCAAGTGTTTAGACACTAGTTGTTTAAACACGGTATCCGTTAAGATCAAACTCATATACACTTTAAAGCAGATCGTGTCGTGTCGTTTAATCATGTCGTGTCAGGAATTGACAACTCTAACCGGACCGCCTGTCGGACCAGGTCGGCCCGTGAATCGGCTAGTTCGAATATAAGACTGAAATGCATAGTAACCCTAGTTCGACCAATACAAACCGGTTGGTTCCGGTTTATGTTTTTCTTTTTCTTCAAAAGTTGAAAATAAAAATATATTTTAGCAGAGTTAAGTATAAAATCTTTTATAAAATCAGAAATTCATACAATGTGTTTGTTTTGATTAATGTTCTTTAAATAAAATAGTTTATGCATTCACTATCTGAGCAATGATGGTTATTAAGTGAGTAAATGTAAAAGATTAAAGGATTAAAGGATTAAATTGAAAGAAAAGACAAGTTATAGACATAAATTAACATTTTTTTGAATGTTGATCTATGGACTATTTAATTGAAAATTTAGATTATGAAAAGATATTTCTAAAATAATAGCAATTATACAGACTCTTTCTTAATTTATTAATCGAACTCCGTTTATCAGTAGGTTTTTCTCTCCTAAGGTTGTGAGAGAGATATTCTGGTAAACCTTGTCGGCTATCGTCACCAACACACAAGCTTGCTTATGAAGTTTGGAGTAGATGAAATATCGAAAAGAAAGAACTTTCACGTAGGTCGTCGCGAGCTAGGGTTTTGCAGTGAAATATAGAGCATGAGCAACTAACGCTGGGTTTCTATAGAGTCTTTGCCACTACGGATCGCTGGAGTGAATAATACCGACCGGCACACATGTTTTGAATGTAAAGGTGGTTGCTTTATCCACCGAATCTAGGCGGAACATGTAGAAAACTCTAGAGAAACTGCAAAACCATGCGTTGCTGCAGTGATTGGAGTAAGGAAAGTGTAGTTCAACACATTGAAACCTTACACCAGCGAAGATAGTATTATAAGTGAATTGTTTAGCGAGTTATCCTTTTTTATTTTTACCTATACTTGCAGGGGGTGGTGATCGTCGTGAGGACGTCTGAGCGTGGTAACATGGAAGATACCGACTCTGGTGGTCGGAAAACACCCAGGAAAACTACGTTATACTTGGAATCGAACCCGAGCTTGATAAGGAATGATCGATATGTGGAAGTCACGGATAGGGTGGCGCTACTTGATTTTGAGAATGTAGAAGCCCGAAAATAGATATTTGACATGTCCCCTTGAATTGTCCAAGGACACTGCCTATGCATAAAAAGGACACTGCCTATCCATACCAATGAAAAACATAATCTACTCTGCAAGAAACCTCCAAATCTAGATACCCACAATAGATGAGCTGAACCAATCACCAAACCGCACACCTAGCCCATAACCGATCTTAAAACTCACTGGCCTTAGCCCAATCCTAACCAAAATGTACCTGAAAAGACAAATTGAGGAGGATAGTGTCGACCAAGGAGCAGGGAAAAGAATGAGATTGGTGTTTAGTTAAGCCGACCAAACTCTGGATAGTGGGAAAGTGCATAGGTAGGCCCCAAAAGAGAGCTTCAAAGAAGAAAACCGTGAGATCAATAAGGAACACAAGAAAAGAACCAGAGAAGTGTAATGTGGAAGAACCGAAAAATGCTAACACGGGTTGTGGTGGCTGCCCCGAAACAGCTACACGGGACTAATGAGTATAATTTGCAAGAATTGTGAGTATTTGGGGTCTTTCCTAACAATTCTCCATTTAAAATACCTCAACAAGATGCATCTGCCGGAGATCATATGCATGATGCAAACAAAGAACGGGGATTCATTCTGCAAAAGAATTCGTGAGCAAGTAGGGATGAGTAGTGCATACAATGTAAATCTGAGGGGCATATCAAAAGGACTAGCACTGTGGTGGAGGGATGGTGTTTGAGTGATAGTAAGGCATGCCACCTAAAACATAATTGATTGTAAAGATGAATGATCAGCCTAACCCTTACCTAATTGTTGGGATGTATGATTAAAGTGAATGTCGAATCATGAAGAGATCAAGAAGTTGAGTTGTTTTAAGCATCACTCGGCACGTGCTAAGTCACTGTGTTTAGGTGTTCATATTCAAGAGTGTTCTAAAATTTCAAGTTGTATCCAGGATGTTCATGAAGAAAGGAAATCAGTTGCTGTTTAAATCCTATATATAGGATTAGTTCTCTTTGTGTAAACCACCTTGAATGATTAGTTACAATTCTGTTGAAGAATTTACTCTGTTTTCAGTATTATTTATTTACTTGTTGAGAAAGTTTTCTCGTTATTCTTCTTTTTCTTCCTTGTCCATCAAAGATCTTGATTGTTCTCTGTTTGTTCACATGGTACCAAGGCCTTGATCTAGTCTTTCCACTGCAATTTCGTGAAGAATTCAGTCAATATCAGCAATTCATTCTTCGCTTCTGTCAATATCTTCATCTCTTACTATTCTGTACCATGGATGATGCTAATCCTTCATTCTTCAACAAAAGGATTTATCAACTCACCGGTAAAGATAATTTTCAGTCATGGAAGCAGCAAGTGCTACTTGCAGTTCGTGGATTCAATCTTGAAGGCTATCTCTTCGGCACGCTTCATGTTCCTCTAATGGTTGATGATGGAAACGGTGAGAAGGTTGTTAATCCTGAATATGCAACGTTCTCTCCGCAAGATAGCTCCCTGGAATCTTGGTTGCTTGCCTCGATTTCTTCCTCCATCAGCAAGGAACTGGTTGGTTGTATGACAGCTTATTCAATCTGGACAAAACTGCATCAACATTTCTCATCTTTAACAACAACAAGGATCATGAGTCTATATGATCGGTTAAAGGTTAGAAAACAATTCAATCAACCTATGCGTGAGTATTTGATTGAGATTCAGTTAATATGTGATGGTCTAGCTGGCTGTGGACATCTTATAGAAGAGATGCAGCAAATCTCTATCATACTCAATGAATTCAAGGGACAGTATGACAATGTTGTTTCTGTTATACATGCTAGCAGGAATCCCTATGATCTTGCCTCTATTAGTTTGGTTCTCCTAGATACAGAAGCACGTCAGAAGGACCTAGTGTTTGATAGTACGATAATTGTGGCGAATGTGGCGATGAAGACAGTTGATGATGGACAAGTCAGTGCAACATCAAGTGTGAAAGATTCCGATCATTCTAGACCTCCGGATACTGGACAAAGTAACCGGAGTCAATAGCAAATCATACCAGAATTTTAGACCAATTCAAATGGATATGATAGAGGACGAGGTAGGGGCAGAGGTTACGGAAACAACAAACCTCAGTGCCAACTATGTGGCAAATTTGGTCACTTAGTGAACAGGTGCTTCCGGAGATTTAATGTGCACTTTCAAGGTGTGATTAATTAATCTACTGAGATAAGCGCTAATCTCACAGCTGTAAATTGGAATGATGAAGGAGGAAAAGTTTGTCATTCAAATCAAGCAGCATCAGCTCTCCCACATTTGCAGGTGTTTCAACCAAGTTCCGCTCTTGTTCATATGTTGCAGCATAATCCTGGTCCTCTGCCTTCATCTGTTCATACTCCTACTTTTTCACCTATGCTTAATCTATTTCTCTCCCCTCCTATGCAGTACTATCTTTCTCCATTTCCAACTTATCCTCAATCTCTAATCAGTTTGACAACAACACCTTTCAGTCAGTCCTCTGTTGAATTACCTACTCAAGCAAATCTGATAGCCTCGTCTGTTCAGCAATCTGACAAGGCAATCTACCCTTAGAACTTGTGGAGATGGATCTCTGGGGTCCTACTCCTACAACCTCTAATGGATGTGTTTACTTTCTGAGTATTGTTGATGTTTGAACTCGCTATACTTGGATATATTTTCTACGAAGGAAAAGCGATGTTGTGAAAAAAAATTCACGGTTCCATAAACAAGTAGAAAAACATGAATGTTCTTTGAAAGCAATTCAGACAGATGGTGGGGGATAATTGAAGACTCTTGCTTCTTATCTTGGTCAATTTGGTATTGTTCATAGGCCAACATGTCCTTACACCTTAGAGCAAAATGGCATTGTCGAAAGGAAGCATCGTCACATTGTGGAAATGGGTCTTACCTTGATGAAGCAAGCATCGCTTCCTCAGCAATATTGGAGTGATGCCTTCTTTACTGCGGTATTCTTAATTAATAGGCTTCCTACCAAGGTTTTATACTATATTTCTCCACATGAAAAGCTATTTATCATACTCGTCCTGACTAAATTTTTCTTAGAGTCTTTGGGTGCCTGTGTTATCCTCATCTTAGACCCTACAACAAACATAAAATGGATTTTAGATCATCTCCTTGTGTGTTTATCGGATATTGTTCAAATCAACATGCTTAAAAATGTCTTGATGCTTCAGGAAAAATATATGTGTCTAGACATGTGAAATTTCAGGAGCAATCATTTCCCTTTAATGTGTCCACAGGAGCATTTATGTAGTCCTCTGCAGTTAAGAATACTCATAATTCTGAACCATTTTTTCTTCCATTCAACTCTACTCTTTGCATACCTATTGATGACATTACTAATGTTAATTTTGATGCTGGTTATGATAGCTCTTAGTCAAATTCTCTCAGGAATTTGAGTTTACCTATAACAGTCACTATATCAGTCCCTTTTTCAAGAGCTGTTGATCTTGAGATTGATGGTGATGATATACCTACTGAGGATGATGTTGATATATCTAATTCTGATTGTACATCTCATCCTGTATGTGAGCATATTTCAACAGATTAGTCCTCTCTCAGGTATACGCTTAGGAATTCTCAACTTGTTCCTATAACAAGTCTTCCTTCCTCTAGTAATACAGTGCATGGTTCTTCTCTCCCTTCTATGATTCATGAGTGTTCATCATCATGTAAACCTCTATCTTCACCTAATGTGCATCCTATGCAGACTCGATCAAAGTCTCATTCTTCTGCAGTATGTTGCCCTGATTCAGTCCAGTTGGAAGCTTTGCCCTTGTCCACTCATTCAATGCATACCAAACTTAAGACAATATATGCTATGGAAGTTCTTACGATAGTAACCATGCCATCTAGTGATCTTCTCGAAACTGAGCCTGGAGATATTTACAAAGCAATGCGGTGTCCTCATTGGGCAAGTGCAGTTCATGATGAGCTGACAGCTCTTGCTATCAACAATACCTGGTCTCTTACATCTCTTCCAGGTGGAAGGATACCGGTTGGGTGTAAATGGTTGTTCAAAGTTAAAAGGAACTCTGATGGTTCAGTTTCAAGTTATAAAGTTCGTAGGATTTTTGCAAAAGCCTGGATTTGATTTTTAGGACACATTTAGACTTGTTGTCAAAGCACCAACAGTTCGAATTATTCTTACTTTGGCATTAACTAATAAATGGCTTCTTCGACAGGTGGATGTGAATAATGCTTTCTTGCATGGGGAGCTAAATGAAGATGTATATATGGTGCAACCACCAGGTTTCGAACAACATGATCAGGATGGCAAAGTGCTGGTCTGCAAACTCAACAAGGCACTTTATGGACTTAAACAAGCTCCTCATGCTTGGTTTGAGAGGTTTAAACATTTATTACTTAACAATCTTCATATCAGTGTTTCATTAGTTGATTCTTGTTTGTTTTTTAAGAAGACTGATCACGGAAGTGTGTTTCTTCTTGTCTATATGGATGACACCGTTGTTATTGGAATTGATTCTACTACAATTGAACATACAATTGTACAGATTAATGCTGAATTTAAGCTCAAAGATTTGGGGTTATTAAACTACTTTCTTGGTATGGATCTGCAGGTAGGTGATGATTATCTTTCACTAGGACAAAAGAAATATATATATCTGAATTGATTACGAAGACTGGATTGATTAATTCCAAACCACTACCTACTCCCATGTCTGGGAATTTTCTGAGTAAGGGAGGTACTTCTATGAACAACACTCTCTTTGATGTGAATCTATATATGAGTACAATTGGAGCCTTACAACATGTATGCATCACAAAGCATGTTATTCATTTTGTTGTTAATAAACTAACTCAACTCATGCAGTAACCACTTCAGTTTCATCGAAAAGCCATGGTTCGGGTTCTTAGGTATCTCAAAGGTACAATTGATTATGGCTTGCTTTTCAAGTATTCTTGTGCCCCTTCATCTGAGGTAACTCTTGTATCGTTTGCTGATGCTGATTGGGGGAGTGATGTTGTAGACAGGAAGTTTGTGTTAGGTAATTACCTTCTTTTAAATAATAATCCAATAGTGTGGAGTTCGAATAAGCAGCCTGTCATCTCTCGATCCTCCTCTGAGGCTGAATACAGAGTTGTGGCAAATGTTGTATCTGAAATTCTTTGGGTTGTCTCATTATTAACTGAACTTGGTGTAAAACTCTCAAATGTTCCCACTGTTTGGTGTGACAACACTGGTGTTGTTGCTTTAACAGAAAATTCTATACAACATTCAAAAATTAAACTTGTTGAACTTCATCTTTGTTTTGTTAGGGAAAAGGTTAAAAATGGGCAAGTAATTGTTAATTTTGTTCCTGCTACTAAAACGTTAGCTGACATTCTCACTAAGCCGCTTACTGAGAAATCTTTTCTTCGTTTCAGGAATAAGTTGGGAGTGCTATCGTTTCAAGAAAATAGGATATATCCTGATCATGGGTTTGACAATACTTCAGTTTTATCTCTATGTAAGAATGATTTGATAGATGATAATGAAGAATAAAGATGCTAATTGTTGTTCTATGGTAGTAGATGATAGCAGTTGTGTTGTGATGTTCTTTGTCTAGTTTGGTTGGTGTGAGGTTCTTTCTCTAGTCTGATATTTGCATAATTGTAGGTGTCTATGTGTTGATAATGTTGTGCTGCTAATGCTAATAATGGCTCAATCTATTGTGATCTTTTTATCTCGGTTTTTTCTTCTCTATTATTTCTTTGTTAAGTTAGTTCTGTTTTCTTTTCTTATCATCAGTTGTTTCTTTGGTCTGGACATGGTTCTCTTAGTACTGATTGAATGTGATAGTATTTTCTCTACATGAAATGATCTTCCAATTACAATGTTTTTTTTGTGTCTCTTTATCTATTATTTAATCTGTGTTGTGCATAGTTTCTCATTTAGATATGCTGGTTATTGTTCAGTTATTGCATATGTTTGATCAGTTGGTTTGACTTGTCTATAATTGGTGATTGTGAACTTGATTCTTCGCATTCAGGTGACTCCGTTTGTTTCAGATTACTTTCTCACCAGAGTATTCTCTCTGATCTTATGATCTTCTTGTTGTTATGCTGGCATAGGGTGAAGCTTAGTTTCCAGAAATAATTTTTGTAGAGACAACGTCAATCTACTCTACAAAAATTTGAGGATGGTAAGATGAAGACTGAAATCTTCCAGCTTCACTGGTAAGAAAAAGGTTAAAACCTCTCTATCAGCAAGAAAAATTTTTAAAAAAAAAAAGCGAAGAAGCAAATGCAAGTTGAAGATTCGTTCAACTAAAGAAAAACAATTCCGTAAAAAATATGTAAGCAGAAGATTCAAGAAAATATCAGTAGTGGTGAATCTCGGGAATGAGAGTTAGTAGTATGATTCAATTGAAGTTTTTGTCTGAATAAGAATGAGTTGGGTTCTTGAGCATCAATATAAGATGAGTCTATCAACTGATCTTAATGTGTGCAATCTGTTTGATAATCTGTAATCTTCATGAGAAATGTGTTGTTTCACTTTTGATTAAATCAAGGTAAGGATGACAGGTGTGTGTTTATACAAATGGTAAGATCAGTTCATCAAGAGCTAATATTCAGATTCTGAAAGTGCTACTCAACCATGGTCAATCACAGTGATGATTTGATGTGTTTGTAAAGATAAAACAGAATCTTCACAGAGGAATGTTGGGATGTATGATTAAAGTGAATGTTGAATCATGAAGATATCAAAAAGTTGAGTTGTTTTAAGCATCATTCAGCATGTGCTAACTCATTGTGTTCAGGTGTTCATATTCAAGAGTGTTCTAGAATATTCAAGTTGTATTTAGGATGTTCCTGAAGAAAGGAAATCAGTTGCTGTCTAAATCTTATATATAGGATTAGTTCTCTTTGTGTAACCTAACTTAAATGATTAGTTACAATTTTGTTGAAGAATTTACTATGTTTTAAGTATTCTTTTATTTCCTTGATGAGCAAGTTTTCTCGTTATTCTTCTTCTTCTTCCTTATTCATCAAAGATCTGGATTGTTCTCTGTTTGTTCACACTAATAACATGGGTGTATGTGGACCCACAGAGGCGAATGCAGACTGGATTGAATGGGCGATAGGGTGGCCTGGACATGCATAGGTGACTTTAATGCAATAATCCCCCACTGTGAAAAGGAAGGGGGCGACGAAAATCTCAATGACAAATGGATGAATTTAATGAAATGTTAGAGATACTCCACATGGAAGATCTGGGAGTGGAGGGATCAAGGTTCACGTGGCCTATTAACCTCCAAGGGGAGGAGAAGGTTTCTAAGCACATAGACCGATCCTAATCAATGAAGTTTGGGCAGCATGATATCCTGACTTCCAATGTACTATTGACCTTCCAATTAGATCAGATCACATGCATTTAATCCTGCACCGAGCTCAAGAAGGGCAAAGAATGGGATACATTTCTGATTCGAAGAATTGTGGCTCCAAAACGTCGAGTGCAAGAAAGTTATTAGGGATGCTTGGACTGAATGGGATGAAGGGGAAACACCGGTGGATATTTGTGTGAAATTAGAGAGCTGTCGGAAGAAGCTAACTCAGTGGTGAAAAGAGAAGTTAGGGAACAACCAAGTTGAATTAAAGAAGGCAAAAGATCAGCTCCGTCGAATTATGGAAACCAGGTCGAACTTGAATAGCCAAACGGTGGAAGAAGATCTTAAAGAACGAATTAATGAACTCTACCATCAAGAAAAACTGTTCTGGAGACAACGGTCCAGAATTAAATGGCTCACGAAAGGCGACCGAAATTCAACATTTTTCCACCTCATGACCAATGTCAGAAGAAGAAGAAACTGAATTAGCAGAATTCAAAATGATCGAGGAGAATGGATTAATTAGGCCAAGGATGTAGAAGATGAAATTTGTGGGCATTTCAGATCGGTTCTTAGGACTAAGGGGGCCTAAATGATATGGAGATAATGGGAGTCATTCCGAGACAAATTACTCAGGAGATGAACACTGAGTTGGAGAGGGATGTGATTGACAAAGAAATCACGGTTACAGTCTTTCACTTGGGAGGGGAAAGAGCTCCAGGTTTAGATGATTTTCCGGGTCTATTCTATCAAAGGAGTAGGCACACCGTCGATCCAAATGTAATCAGGACGTCTATAGAATACCATATGTAATCACAACGTCTTTATCAGGTCAGGTGTATTTCCCTCCACTATAAATGAAACAGATATAACCCTTATCCCTAAAATACCAAGTCTAGCGAGAGTGAGTGGTTTTAGACCCATAAGTTTATACAATTTCATATATAAAATTGTATCCAATGTCTTGGTGAATAAGTTAAAGCCCTATTTATCGGACGTTGTCACCCTCTATCAAAGTGCATTTGTGGTAAGTCGTTCAATCCAGGATACACATACTGATAGCACATGAGGTATTCCATCACTTGAAGAATTGAAGGGGAATCTATGCTACTAAGTGTGCATTGAAGTTGGATATGCAAAAGGCATACGATCGGGTGGAGTGGGGTTTTCTATTGAGGAACCTTGAAAATACGGGCTTCGGTTCAAAATGGATCAATTGGCTGCGGCAATGTATCATGCAGACGTTATACCGAGTTTTGATCAATGGGAGGCGAGCAAATACCATTCTGCCTACAAGTGGATTGCGGCAAGGTGATCCCCTTTCACCATACGTATTCATCCTTTTGGTGGGCATGCTTTCAAGACAAGTTGAGAAGGTCATTCCAATGGAGAGACTGTGTGGTCTTACACTGAGAAGGGGATGTCTAAAACTGCACCACCTTTTTTTTTTAGATGAATCGCTTTTGTTCTTGAAGGGGGCGGTATAGAATGCTCGGGAATTGAAGAAGATCTTGAATACGTACTCCAAGGTCTTTGGACAACGCATAAACAATACAAAATCGAACATGATTTTTAACAAGGGAGCAGATGAAGATAGTTTCAAAGTTATTGAAGAGGATTTGCAAATTCAGGGTGTAACGGATCCGAGGAGATATTTGGGACTCCAATCAATATGGGGTCGGTCTAAGATGGAATTGTTGGGTTATATTAAAAGCAGAATTTGCAGCAAGAACCAGGGATGGAAGTCTAAAACCCTAAACCAGGCAGGAAAGGAAGTTCTCATAAAGGTAGTATTCACAGCAATACCCTCATACATGATGAATGTCCTTAAACTTCCCAACACGTGGTGTTCAGAGATCCATATGATGATAGAGGATTTCTGGTGGGGTGTGTTGAATGAATGAAAGAAAATACACTAGAGAATATGGGAGGTACTAGCAAGATCAAAATCGGTGGGGGGGGGGGGCGTGAATTGGAGACCTTCAACGAGGCATTGCTCAAGAAGATGGATGCAAGAATACTTAATGAATCGGGAGCACTATGGGTCTGAACCATCAACGGGTTATACTTCCCCAACACCGAGTTCTGTTCGGCCAAGAAGGGTGGTAGGGCGTCATGGGTCTGGACAAGCTTAATCCATGACATGGATATCTCTTTTAAGGAGGGGATTTAGCAATTTGGAGACGGTACGGACATAAGAATATTTGAACATCCATGTATGGTCACAAAATTAGGATATAAAATGGAATGACCGAGTGAAGGAGGACAGTCGTCGGACACTAGAGTCCAAGAGTTGATTTGACTAAACCGAAAGTGGGATAAAGATGTAATTCGAGGAAGCTTCAACGACACGGATGGACATTACATACTTAACATGTCGCTATGATCTGATTTGTGGCTATACCGAATGATATGGCCTTATACTAAAGATGTGCGAGTCACGGTGAAGTCAGCCTATCATCGATTAAAAGAGAAAGAGGAACCACTGCACTAGTGAAGGGGTCAGGGGGAATACGGAAAACTCGGGGACAGGCTGAACCTCTCAATGTGAGGATAAAGGAAAGAATGACAGAAGAGGGTGTCACCGAAAGGGCAAGAGAAAAACGACAAAGCCTATGTATGTGGACTTGTTGGTATATATGGAAAACTCGATGCAAGGCAGCCTTTGAAGGGAAGAGACCAAATCTGATGGAGACGGTTATTGTCATAAAAGGTGCACACTTGGAACTATCAAGGGTCGAACGCCATAGGAACATGGACACACAGGAAAGATGAGTAACTAGATGGGCCAAACCGAAGAAGGGTGCAATCTGGATCAACTATGACGCGTCGTGGTGCAACAAAAAAAAGGGGATCGGCGTGGTGGCAAGGGACGAAGCAGGCCAGCTGGTGGGAGGACTGAACTGTAGAGCATGGAGTGATAATGTGAAATGCTTAGAAGCTCAAGTGGTCTTGGAAGGTGTCAAACTGGCGATTATAAGAGGATGGCAAAAGATGGAAGTAGAAACGAACTCCTTCAAGGTCGTGGAACAAATTGAAGGAGAGGCGAGCTATTACTGACTGGAAGTCATATGCGAGGACATCAAGATCATGGCATAGCAAATTCGAGGTGTCAAGTGAAAGACGATCCCGCGTTCAGCAAATGAGAGCGCTAATTAGATAGTCAAACATGTCACATTGAGAGTGTCACACAGACCAGATTGGGAGTGCGTTTAGGTAATTCTGTTCTAGAGTCCCCACCGCAACTTAGTAGATTTTTAAAAGTTGCAACTTAGTAAATTTTTAAAAGTTGATTGTAATAATGAACTTCTGTGATCACTTTGATCACACTTTCTTTTTTTTGAATAAGAAGTTTCGAATTGTTTTTTACAAAAAAAAATATACAAACTCTTTATTTGTTTTTTAATGAAGGAAAAATAAAATAAACATGGGGAAGCATTTGTTTATTAAATTTGGGTCTGATGGATGAATCTGAATACAATGCGAGAGGAAGGAAAATGAGGAGCAACAGAGAAGGCTGAAACACTACTAATCAAAACCATGGCTTCTCGTTCTTCTTCGTTCATTCAAAACTGTGGCTTCTTTAGGGTTATCAGTCACTTTGAAGTTTAACCAGCCGTTTTTCTTCATCTCTGCAGGTCCGCTGTTTCTGTAGTTCAGACTCATCTTTGGCCTGCTGTGTCGGACTCGACCTCAGCTCGTTTGCCTCGGTTCTCCTCGGACTCGTCCTCGGCCTCTCATCGATATCATCCTCGCACTTCGACTTGGACTCAGCTCACGGTCTCCGTATTTAAACAGGAGATGGACCTCAACTCACCGTTCGCCTCAGACTCTTTCCGCCTAGCTCAACAGAGGTGGCTGGTATTAGGATATATGTATGATTACATATAGATGAAGGACTGATCTGCAAATATCAGAGGACCGAGATGTAATTTTCTATTCTTCATGTCTATAAATAGAGTCGATGTATACCGGTTTTAACTAACTTGATGAAATGAATGATTTGATTTCTTCACAATCAAGTAAGTCTTCTTTCTGCTTTTTCATTATATTTTGAGATTCCTATCATGGTATCAGAGCTGCTGTGATTCGGTGGCCTGCACAAGTCGTATTCTGTCTATCCTGTGTTCCGCTTGTTGCGATTCTGTTCTAGCTGAGACTCTGCTTGTCTTGCTCCGATTCTGTGAAGTTTTAATCTCTGGATTGATTTCTGTGATTCTGTGATTCTGTGAAGTCTGTATTGCTGCGATTCTGTGAGGATTCTATATTCAGTTGATTATCTGTTTCTGATAAAAGCAATGGAAGAGATATCTGCTTCATTTTTCAATAAAAAGGTATGCCAATTGGAAGGGTAGGAGAACTTTCAATCTTGGCGTCAGCAGGTTCTCCTAGCTGTTCGTGGCTACAATTTGGAGTCACGCCTGTATGGAAACAATACAATTCAGCCACGCATTCAAGGTCCTGCTGGAGAAGACGAACCTAATCCGGATTATCTCAAGTATGTGCAGAAAGACAGCTCCCTTGCATCATGGATGCTTGCATCTGTGTCATCTCAGGTAAGTCGTGGATTGATAGGCTGCATGTCTGTTGCATCGATTTGGCAGAAATTGCATAGAGACTTCTCTTCCTCATCCACAACCAGGATCATGCACCTATATGACAGGTTGAAAGTTCGAAAGATGCCTCAACAGAGCATGCGCGACTATCTAACCTGCATTCAATCGGCCTGTGACAGTCTTGCAAGTTGCGGACATCCGATTGAGGAAATGCAGCAGATATCTATAATACTCAATGGTGTCAAAGGTCAGTTTGATAGCGTTGTATCTGTCATCCATGCTAGCCGAAATCCCTATGACATTGCCTCTATTAGTTCAGTTTTACTGGATGCGGAGGCTAGGCAAGTAGATTTGCTGTTTGATGCTAATGTCACGGCTAATGTGGCTGTAAGTAATGGTTCATCTGCAGTAATGAAATCGAATTCTGATAGATCTTTGGCTGATGATGTGAAAACTGGTACTATGACTGGTAATACAACTTCGTCGAATATGGTTGATACCAGTTTTCAGTCACAGATGCTGCCTTCATCTACTCAACCTCAGCAGTTCAATAATGGCAGAGGTAGGGGTAGAGGAAGAGGTTATGGAAGTAATAGGCCACAATGTCAGATGTGTGGAAAGTTTGGACACCTTGTCCACCGCTGCTATTACAGGTTTAATGTGAGCTTCACCGGTGTAACTGATCCAGGAAGCTCAAACTCTCCATCTGTCAACATAGCGTCTGCTCAGTGGGATGATCCTTGTGAGACAGGTTCATCTGTGCCATCTTTTTCTGAAGCTCCGACAGGTCATACAGCTCCATCCTTTCCATCAGCACCAATGCCACAATCTCATTACAGTCAACCTCAGCAAACACAGCACTTCAACAACAACTCTGTTTCTCCAGCTTTTGTGCCTCCTTTATCGTCACCTATGTTGTATTCGCCCATGGCGTATGCACAGTATCACATGCCTATACATTCACCTCAGTTCCATCAGTTTCAGCTTCCTTCACATAACTCGTTTCCTTTATCACCGTATGCTCCATCAGTGGCAAGCTTTAGTCAATCAAATGTGGACAATCAGTCTGTCTTGAGCAATGCTCAAGAACATATGGCGTCAATTGCCCCTGTGGTGCAAAATGATTCAAGCTAGATTCCGGATTCAGGTGCAATGAATCATTTAACCAATGCTGTCCCTTCTTTATACAATGCTTGTCTTCCGTATAATGGCCAAGGTAAAGTAACAGTAGGTAATGGTTCATCCTTAGATATATCAGCTATAGGTTCTGGTGTTATACCTGCTGCTTTAAATTCAAATAGCTCTTATTCTAGACCTTTAGTTTTACATAATATGTTATATACTCCATCCGTAACTAAAAATCTGTTATCTGTGTCTCAGTTCGCCAGGGATAAGAACATCTTCTTCGAGTTTCATGCATCTCATTGCATCATTAGGGATTCTCAATCTAGTGAAGTATTGTTACGGGGTCATGAAAGTTCAGGTCTTTACAAACTGGATCTGTCCAAATTAAATAGGTGTTCGTCTGTTAAGTCTGGTAGTTGTGCCTCTGGTTTAGCATCTAGAGTCTATGTTGCTGATAATTCGGCCTTGTTTGATTGTAATAAAACATCTTGTGATAAAAAGATGATCTGCATGAATAAAACTGGTTATGTTGAGTATGACTATGATCCTCTCTGTTCTGATTCTGTAAAATGCAACACCATTTCTGATACTATCTGTTCTGATTCAGTAGAATGCAACACCATTTCAATTCGTATTGATTCTGCTTCTGATAATTCCAGCTCTGCTATCATATGCTGTGATCCTATTGATAACAAAGAATTTGAATGCTTTGTATCTACTCTGAACACAAATGATTCTGCACATCTGTGGCACATGAGACTAGGACATCCATCTAATAAAATTCTGTTAAATTTCTTGCGAATTCATAATCATCATGTGTCTCATTCAGCTTTACAATGCTCGGCATGTGCTGTTGGGAAGAGTAAAAAACAGCCTTTTCACTCATCATCGACGGTTTACTCTCATCCTCTTGAGCTTGTACAGGTTGATTTATGGGGACCTGCAGCGTGTTCATCCAATGGACACCGATACTACATGAGTGTTGTGGATGCGTTTAGCAGGTACACCTGGATTTATTTTTTAAAACAGAAGAGTGATGCTTCCAAGTGTTTTGTAGAGTTTCACAAGCTTGCGGAAAAACAACTCGGGCATTCACTTAAAGCAGTTCAGACCGATGGGGGTGGTGAATTCGCCTTCATGTCATCATACCTGTCTTCATTTGGCATTCTGCACAAGATCACATGTCCATATTCGTCTGAACAGAACGGCATTGTGGAGAAAAAGCATCGACACATCGTTGAACTGGGTCTAACTCTCCTTGCTCAAGCTTCTGTTCTGTTGCATTACTGGTCCGATGCATTCTTCACAGCCACCTTCCTCATTAACAGGTTACCATCCTATAGCTTGTCCAAATTATCTACTCATGAAAAGCTGTTTAAAGTTTCTCCAGATTATGTGTTTCTTAGAGTGTTTGGATGTTTATGTTTTCCACATTTAAGACCATACAACAAACACAAATTAGCTATGAGATCTGAACCGTGTGTGTTTTTGGGATATTGCTCTAAATATCATGGTTACAAATGTCTTTCTGCTACGGGTAGAGTATACACTACTAGGAATGTAGTTTTTCATGAGCAGGTCTTTCCATTTGCGGATAAGAAAGGTAGTTTCAGTATCTCATCTCATCCAACTCAGAATTACACTTCACTTCCGTTTTTCATTCCATGTGATTCTAAGTTTGTTGATTCTGATATTCAGGATGTAGGCACTGGATCTGGTTCTGGTCTTGGTGCTGCGTCATTTCCTGAAATAACACCTCCTGCTACTACTAGGAATTCATCATCAATTTCACCTGTTATCTCCGCTCCTAATGTTGTTTATTCTTCTCTTGCAGTTCCTATTTCCACTGATCAGCCTCTGCATGTCTCTGACTGCTCAATTCAATTCTTGTAGATAGTTCTGTTCGACAGATTCATGATGTTCCTATTACTTCTCCTGCAGCTGCTCCTACAGCTGAATCTCCAACTGAATCTA
The DNA here is from genome assembly GCA_946814005.1 of Chamaenerion angustifolium. NCBI lineage: Eukaryota > Viridiplantae > Streptophyta > Magnoliopsida > Myrtales > Onagraceae > Chamaenerion > Chamaenerion angustifolium. The sequence continues at coordinate 25,090,487 of OX328272.1, forward strand.
TTCCTACGATTACATATATGCTAAGAAACTCTTCTCTAGTTCCTGTTTTTCCGAATGTATCTGATTCTGTTACTTCATCCTCTCTTACATTGGCCAAGTCTAACAATATTCATTCTATGATGACAAGGTCTAAGACTCAGTCTCAGACTAGTCAGCCTGCTTCTCTTCATGCCTTACTTACTTCTGCTGATGATTTTGATGCATTGCTTCAGGAGGAACCTAAATCTGTTCATCAGGCTCTTCGAAGTCCTCACTGGAAGGTTGCGATTGATGAAGAGTACATGGCACTTCAGCAAAACAACACTTGGTCTGTTGTTGATCTTCCTCCAGGCAGGACTCCAATTGGATGGAAATGGTTGTTCAAGATCAAGAGACATGCTGACGGATCGATTGCTCGCTATAAAGCAAGGTTAGTTGCTAAAGGGTTCTCCCAAAAACCAGGTTTTGATTTTCAAGAAACATTTAGCCCTGTAGTTAAATCTGCAACTGTTAGGATTGTTTTATCTTTGGCTTTATCACATAAGTGGAATCTAAGACAAATAGATATTAACAATGCGTTTTTACATGGTGAGTTAACGGAGGAAGTATATATGGTGCAGTCACCCAGTTTTGAAGTCAAAACCAATTCTGATACTCCTCTTGTTTGCAGGTTGACAAAAGCTTTGTATGGTTTAAAACAAGCTCCTAGAGCTTGGTTTGAAAAGCTTAGATGCTTCCTTTTGAAAGTCTTGCAGTTTCAGGCGTCTGTAGCCGATAGTTGCTTTTTCATAAAGCATACTAATGAAGGTTCTGTTTTCTTGTTAGTTTATGTAGACGATATAGTTGTGACAGGTCCATCTCAGTTTGAGGTTGCTAAGGTAATACAGTTGATTAATTCTGAGTTCAAACTTAAGGATCTAGGGAGCATTAGCTACTTCTTGGGCATGGAGGTAACAGCTACGGATGATTTTTTGTTATTAAATCAAAAGAAATATGTTCAAGACTTGATACTTCGGTTAGGATTGACTGATGCTACTGTGTTTCCAACACCAATGACTGGCACTTGCTTATCAAAAACAGGTGTTGTTACATGTGTTGAAAGTTTTGATGATGTGACTTTATATAGGAGTACAATTGGGGCGTTGCAACATATTTGTGTCACGAGGCCAGATATCATCTTTGTTGTTAACCAGCTCAGACAGTATATGCAGACTCCATCTCTTGGTCATTGGAAGGCTGTGTTACATGTGGTTCGATATTTGAAGGGAACCTTAGATCATGGTATCATGTTTCGCAACAATTCATTTCCTGTTAATGATATTTCGTTAACGTCTTACACTGATGCAGATTGGGGTGGAGACATATCAGATAGGAAGTCTATATCAGTACATTATCTGTTACTGAACGGTAATCCAATCATTTGGAGCTTAAAGAAACAGTCTGTAGTGGCAAGGTCAAGTGCGGAAGCTGAGTTTAGGGCGATTGCAAATGCTGTATGTGAACTCATGTGGGTGAAATCTCTGCTTTTGGAGATGGGACTTCAACTATCCTCGATTCCTACGGTGTGGACAGACAGCACAAGTGTTGCTGCTATTACGCAAAATCCTATTCAGCACTCAAAAATGAAACATGTTGAGATCGATATGTTTTTTGTTAGGGAGAAAGTCAATTCGGGCCATGTTATAGTTAACTTTGTGCCATCTTCTGAACAAGTTGCAGACATACTGACAAAACCTTTAACTGAGAAGCTCTTTGTTCCTTGCAGGAAGAAACTTGGAGTTTTTTCTGTTTCAGAGGTGGACAATGACAAATCTGTGTTGGTCTGCTCTCTGGAAGGGTATGGTGTATGATTCTATACTCTCTGTCTATGCCAATTCAATATGCGTTATATGCTTAGGTTGAGAAATATCCTACATAGCTTAGCCATCATCGAGAGGGATGTATTTTAATTAACATGGCTCGATTTTCTTTATAACCTTGACATGCTGTTCTTTCATGGTATGCTGCACACTTATCTGTTCTGTGTATATTCTGGTATATGTCATGTAGAATGTTATTGGTATTCAATGTCATGATATTATCACTTAGTAGTATTCACATCTTCTTTGTTCAAATGTTTCATCTGAATTTCAGCATTGCTGCTCATGTGGGTTGTCTACTAGTTATGCTATTCGTTTTCAGTTGAAAGGTTGTGTTCTGTTTGATAGTCTGTTACTGTCCATTCTGTTCATCATCATCAAGAAAAAAGTGTTATGTTGGCTTAAAACCTGGCTTGATTCCAAAAACAGAGTATATTGTCAAAGAAAACGTTAAGATACTTTGCAATATCTCTTGAGGAAGAAAAGAAATGGGCTCAAACCCATCAGCCAGTGTTGATAAGATAAGGGCAAAACCCCTTCTGTCAATAAAGAAAATGGAGTGTATTCAATCATGAAAAAAAATCAAAGAGCAGTACCTGGCTCTGGATGAAAAAAAAAAAAAAAGAAGAATTCATGATTCTGATGATGATTTATGATGAGGACAGTAAGCTGATGGTCATGAAGTGCATGCCTTAGACTGAAATGATATGCTTCTGGTTATAAAATCCATTGAGTAACTGTGGTGTATTCGATGGGTGTTTGTCTGGAAAATGTGAATGTACTACTATGGGATAAAGAGCATGATTGAGATATACTGAGAATGATCTACCTGCATATATGCTTGGATATATATGATAAGTAAAGTAATGCTGTCATTATATGGAAGGAAAGATTGTTGAGGATATATGATGAGAAAGCTGTAGTCATATGATTTGAGTGCATTTCTCTTGTATGAGATCTAAGTGGTAAATGGGATAGTTGTTAATCTCAGTGTATATGCTGCTATTGATGTGTATAGGCTGAGATATAGTTTGCAGTAGTATCCTTTCTTGATTGCAGGTTGCAGGGTTTGCGAGTTTTCTGTGCAACTGCAAATTCTGCAAATTCTGACTTCAATCTCGAAAAAAAATCAAAGAGCATGAAATTGAATCAAGAAGTTGGATCTTGATTGGGGAATGTTAGGATATATGTATGATTACATATAGATGAAGGACTGATCTGCAAATATCAGAGGAACGAGATGTAATTTTCTATTCTTCAAGTCTATAAATAGAGTCGATGTATACCGGTTTTAACTAACTTGATGAAATGAATGATTTGATTTCTTCACAATCAAGTAAGTCTTCTTTCTGTTTTTTTCATTATATTTTGAGATTCCTATCAGCCGGCAGAGGTGGAGGCCGACAGAGGTGGAGGCCGACAGAGGTGGCCGAGAAGGAGGCGGACAGAGGTGGCCGAGAAGGAAGCCTACGGAGGTGGCTAACAGAGGTGGCCGAGAAAGAGCTCCTACGAAGATGGTCTGGAGGAGGAGGAAAGAGTTTGGGTAATAGGGTAGATATTATCTCCGGCGAACGATGAGAGGAAAGAAAGGTTGGAGCCTGCAATACATTAGGGTTTGTAACTTTATATTAATAGTATGAACCCGCAGTTGGACCAAACGGGTCGTGGTTGGACTGAACAAACTAGAAATCGGGCCCCTTACTGGTTCAACAGCTGATCCGGATAACTATAGAGGGAACTAGGGGTGATCAAAAAAGACTGTAGGACCGAATTCCCGACAAGACCGGCCCGACTAGGATCGAGACCGAACGGGCGGTTTTTTTCTGCAAGGTCGGTCTCGTTCTCGGTTTTTTTTCCCGAAAACCCGTTTAGGACCGGACCGAACCGAATGTATGTGTATTTGAGATTTTCATAATACCACACCGAAAAGAATGTGGATTTTGGAGGTTTTCTATCTCTATAAAAGGTGCATCTTGATAAATTTACTAAAGAATATAGAGAGTTCATAGTGTTTCTTTGAGGGATGAACTATTCATTTGCCTTTTACTAATGAATACCGTGAACTCATAGTTTTTTTTTGTGTGTGTAGATTCGGTCTAGGACCGAGACCGGCCCGAGTCAAGAAAGACCGACTCGAGCTGGCTTTTTTGGCCGAGGTCGGTCTCGGTCCTCCAGAAGGCAAGACCGAAATTTCGATCTCGGTCTTGCCTTCTGGACCGGACCGCCCATCATCAGCTATAGAGGGAACCATTGCCAAGAAAAAGGTTCAGTATTAGAAGGAAAATGTTAATTTACAGTTGGAAAAGTAAATTCCCATTTAGCCATGACTCTGACTGACGATGCTTGCAGAGCCTTACACCAATGAAAATACCAGTAATAAAAATCATTTTATTTTCTGAAAAATTGATAGCTTCTTAGATTTTACTTTTCTCAAATCCCTATGTCATGTTTTGATGCCTGACAACGTGACTTAATTCATCGTCGAATCTCCCTTACTTTTTGCAGCTTTTTCATGCTTCTCTTTCCTTTGTCTTTTGGTTTCGAAATTCACATTGAGTGGGTGATGCTCGATCCGATGACATACTTATTTTAAAATATAAAATATAAAAGGGTTAGTTTAAATTTAAAATTATTTAAAGTGGGATAATAAATTATTATTTTCATTAAATTCAGATAAAAATCACGTGATAAAATTATAATTATAATGAAAAGATTATATTAATTTAAAATAAAAAAATCCATAAAATTTTAAAGTTTTTAACATAATATTTTTATTAAAATTTTATAAAAAATTGTTAGTTATTATTTTTATTTAATTCATATTTTTAATAAAGAAAATATTTTTATTTAATTTCATATTCCCTCCATTTGTCATGTTTAGTTTATCAAAAGAAAATATTTTCAATAATTAGTAAATATTTTATGTAACCGACAGAGATGTGAAGTCCTTATGTATGTAATTAGAAACTCTTTAGAGGAATATTTTCCCATCCAAAATGATGTGATATGTAGAATAAAACAACTAAAAACGTGCCAAAATAAAATAGTAATACTAATTCTATTTATCAATTCAGTAAAAAAAAAAATCTTAAATATGACCTAGAAAATGTTTCTCGCACCCGATCACAATTTTTCGAACTTAGTGAGATTTGTAACAATTAAAAAACATACTGATGTTAATTTAAATGATTTTGAACCGGGTAATAATTCTTTTTGGATTAAACTACAATACCAAAAAACATTGAGTGGAAATGAAGACAAATTATAAATTTTAGGATTAATTATTTATATATACAGAGAAATAGGTAAACAGAAAAAATCAAATAAGTTTTTTTTTTTACGAACAATATTTGATTAAAAAATAAATTATGTATCTATTAAAAAATAAGAAATATTAGAGTGAGTAGATATTTGAATTGTGACCGAACAACACAAATATTATTGAACTTCGACTTACGGATTGACCATACACTCTTTCCTAAATTGAAATCTAAAAGTTTGACTTGAAAAAACTTAACTAAGACCCTTTAAATTGAAACTCTGCACCGTTAGCGACGTTTATGTTAAAAGTCAATTATCTACCGACTGCAATTTTTGACACTTTTTAGTTAGGTATATTATTAATTTTTAACATAACATCGTTTATCCTATAATTTTATCGGAATGATAAATTATTTAGGCTATAAATTTAATTGTTTACTTACTCAAAAAGAAACATAGATGATTGAACTATGGCATAAATGATGTTAACGACGTTAAGTTCAATTATCTATGTTTCTTTTTGAGTAAGTATACAATTAAATTTATAGACTAAATAATGTATCTTTCCGGTTAGACCAAGCGAGGGTCCAACGGTTTTTTAATAAAAAAAAAATAATAAGTTTTATAGTTTAGGATTTATGTTCAGATTTTCTTTTTCTTTTTTTAGAATAATATAATGGTTTATATATATATTTATATACATATATTCTTCTTAATTTTTAATTTTTAAAAGTGTGATGAATAAATGCATGTATGTTAGGGTCGAGAATGGTAAAACTCATAGCCATGGTTATAACCGTTTTTTTATATGATTAACCGTACCATTATGGTGTAGTGCGGTTATGATGATAAAAGTTTTACCTGTAATGCTTATGGTATTTTAGTCATACACATGGTTATAACCATGGTTATTATATAAATATAATAACAATTTAATATTAATATATTAATAAACACTAATAACAAAAGTAAGATTTTCACTTTTACATTTCACGAATCTATAATTTCAGGGTGAACTGTAATTGAATTATGTAAATGTTAAATGATATTAGTGTTATTTTTTAATGATGCTAATGTTGAATATTTTTGTTGTTTGTGACAAAACTTTATGTATTTATTAAGATAACATTTATAATGTTCTATTACATTTCATATTTTGGTAATAAATACAGGTATATGGTTAAGACTGTGGTTAATAACCATGGTTATGGTATTGGAAATTATACTCATAATAGTTATGGAATGCAATTTAAAAATATGGTATGGTTATGTTATTTGACATACTCGCACCATATACCTTAACCATGGTCAACCCTAATGTGTGTATGTGGTTGCTTTTAAGATGTTACATGTCGAGAGGGACCCATACCTGTATTTATTGAAGGTTTCGTCGGACGGGGATGGATCGATTCCGTGGTTAATGTCAGAACTATTTGATGGTGACGGGTCTCAAATGGTACATGTGGTGACAAGATGTACAAAAGTTCATTGGGAAGGCTTGCCCCTCACTTATTTGCCCTTGTTGTCTATTGTGTGGTTTTTCATGGATTTTTGTTCAAAATTTTCCAAAGACAATGTCAAATGTTAGGAAAAGGTGTTGAAGTTGACTGCGAAACTCGTCGTAGATTGATCCAAGTCGCCGACGGTTGATGCATGCACATGTAAATGGGAACGGTTGAAGGTTTTCCTTTAGGTCTTTCTGCGATACTTAAATGAGTACGGTGTATATGGTGCTAATACTGAACGAAGAATATCTTCAATGAGAGAAGTATTGAGAATTTATACTAATCAAAGTCTAATGTCGATGCCAACGTTAGAGTGCTTATCTTGACGGTGTTTCCGTATATCTCGCCTCATATTTGAGTATTAGGTGAAATTTTATCCCATTAATGATAGAGTTTATCTTACATTAAGCGAATTATTTGGGGAATTGTTATTCTAGGGACAAGATTCGTATATCGTATTAGAGCGATATACCTAAATATTCTCAAAACTAAGGCTCATGTTAAGATGATGCTAGTAAGATAGAAGTTTTTTAAAAAGTAACTATTGTGCAAAAAATATTTAAAAAAGTAAGTATACTGAAAAAATATTTAGCAAAATGAATATAAACGCTACTGGGGTAGCGTTTTTCATAAAACGCTGCTTGGGGTAGCATTTTTATGAATTTCGCTACCCCTAGTGGCGAATGTTTTTTTTATTTACATTTTTGACTTTTTTTGACGATTTGATGTTTAATTTTAAAAAAATAATAAAAAAATATTTAAAAACTTTTAAAAAATTACAGTAAGTAGATATTTTAATTTCGATTCAAATTACAGTAAGTGAACCGGTTTAACCAATTGGGTTAAGTCGATTGGTTTGTGCAGAAACAAAAAACGGAAACAAAAAAAAACAGCCGAAAAAAAAGCGGAAATCAAAAAACAAATCAGCTAAAAAGTGAACCGGAAACTGGACGGATTTTAAAAATCAGTCGGTTCAACCCGGTTCAAACACTGTTCATTTGTAAAACGATCTTTTAACTCAACCAAACCGGACAGGGGTCCGGTTCCCGGTCAGACCGTCAGTCCGGTTCTGAGAACTATGCTTCTTATCACTACTCCCAACAAAATTCATTGTAGTTGGAAAACAATAATTAATAAAGGTATGAATACTTTTAAATTGAGTCCACGGTGAGTGATACCAAATGATAGGGTTATAAAATTTTGGCACGATACTTGAGTGTGTGGAAAGTCCCTAGGATCTTCTATATATAGTCTACTTATGCAGGAGGAAGATAAATGGATGGTTGGGGATGTCTTCAGGAATGCTGACTGGAATTAATCTAATAGAACTTTCTTTGATTTTCCAGAAATATTTTTGGACCTATTTCTGAGCACCCTAGGGTAGGGGACAAGACCAATGTTTTTTGGACACACAAATCTGGAATTGCTCAAATTCGGAGATTTTCACTACTACATCTGTCTATGCTCTTTTAGTGGGTCGTTACTCAAATAGACAGGTCCAGGATCAAAGGGATTGAGTTTGGAAAATTCAGACAATTCAAAAAAAATAGTATTTGATTTGATTTTGCTTAAGAATAGACTACGCACTTGCAAATTTTTGAACCATAGGGTTGCATTGCCGTAGAATCTGTTAATTTGAGGTGGAGGACATCAATTACATCTTGTCTGGGGTGTAAGCATACACAAAAGATGTAAAAACTCAGTCATTTTGGAGACCTAACTTGGGCAATTCTTTCATCTTCCTTTGAATGAGTAGATCAAGTTTGGTTGTCACGTATCGAGGGGGTATGTTCAAGTAATTGAATGAAGCTTCTTATTTCTCTATGCATTATGGAATATTTGGGAAAATATAAACTGAGTTAACTTTAATGGTAAACCAGTTTCATTTTTTGTTTATAATCTATCGTTGTCTCATGCCAAGTTTCACCAAAATGCTTATCTTGTGAGTTATATCACTAATTCGTTTATCTTCATTAATGTTAGTTGGGTATCTTCAAAACAAGATTAATTGAAAATTAATACATATGGAGTGACTAAGGGAAACTCAAGGTTTGCAGGATCAGTTAGGGGATCAGAGATTATAAGGGTCAATGAGTAGTGAGTTTCTCAAGGAAATTGGTTGCTTTAACAACCTCAATGCGGAATGTTGGTTCATTTGAGATGACCTTTTACTATCTAAATATCTCGATTTCAATTCAATTCACTTAGAAACAGACGCCCTGTCAACACATAAGTTAATCTCTATGGACAGTACGACAAATTTAATATTAATATACATCATTGCGAATTATAGGAAAATCATGCATTAGAGAAATGAATGCGGTAGTGGACATCATAACCAGCATGTCGATCAACTAACGTTAAGTTTTCAAACTTCATGTTTCTTCTATGGGTAAAACTACAAACGGGTTTTGAAAAGACGCAAGTTTTTTATGACCCATTGCAGTTAATTCCATATTAATATATAAAAAAGAACTCGCTTATCCAACATAAATAGGTTATTAAATTTGACCATTTATTTATTAAGTAAGTAATTTATCTCTCTCTATATATATTAATTTGACTATAATGTATACAATTATGACAAGTAATATTTTTAATACATTTTCTCACTCCTAATGTTAAATTCATAACTTCGTATTCGTCCAAGTCAAACGTATAATTTTCATGCATATGTGGCATGTAATGTAACTCAATTTAAAATTCTCCAAACTTTCTCATTCATTCTCCACATAAGTTACAAAAATACAATAATTTCTCCCTCTTTTACATGTGCATTTATTAATTTTATATTCAAATACTAAATTTTATATTGTTATGTTTCATAAAAATTAAGTGAGTGCATAAATGAAAATTTTTTATTACGTTTTATTTCTAAGACTAAATTATAATTAATTTGATGTGTTACACACATTTTTTCTAAATTAATAGTTGCATGTCTAACATTATGTACTCAATTATAATTATGCATGCAATATAATTTTTAACACATATCTATCTATCTATATTAATTTGACTATAATGTATACAATTATGACAAAATACAATTATTAATTTTAACGTATGTACTGTTCAATTATTTGTACGGAAAAAATACAATTAATCTTTATATTTTATACTATTCTTGGTATAATGGAAATATAAGTGTAATTACAATTAAAAAATAGTTTTACTATTTTGTTAACAATTTCTAAAATGTAATTTATTTTTATTCTTCGTAGTATAAGAATTTATAATATATTAAATAATTAATATATGATCATTGATTTTTTTTATTAATATATAAATTTTATTATATATATTTATACTTCTTAGTAATTGTAGTTAAAAAAATACATTAGGCATGCGAACCAGATTTCTAGTATTATATTAACGCGTAAACAACGCCCGATCCTACTCTAGGTAAAAAAAAATAACATTTAGATATCTAGAAATTTTCACAAAAATTCAAACATAACAATTCCAATTGGAATTTCCTTCTTTCCTTATTATATATATATATATATATAATCCCATCTATCTCCTACAAACTATTCTGTTTGTGATGCATGCACCTGCCTCATTCATTACAAATACTGTTTAACCAAACTGTTTCTATTTAAATGATGAGTACTCTACATTATTAATATATGAATTAGTCGAAAATATTCAATAATAGATTATTATTGTTTTGCCATTATTCAATAATAGATAACACAAATAACTTTGAATTGAATTTTAACCTTCAAAAAAATGGATTGCACCAGGAATTCATTCAATAAAGATGAACTCAAGGGACAAAACGTAACGTATAGAGGAGGTGGATCTATCTATATATTAATTTGGTTAAGTTTTCTAAAATGTTGATAAATACTCAAATGAAAGAATAATGTGTCAAAATTGAAATTATATCATTAGTCCAGTACATTAAATTGTTTATAACCTATATAATGTCATGTGGCATTGCTAAATATACAATTATATGTACTTAAAAATGTTCAAGGTCTTCTTATTTCATTTCAAAAAACATTACACATTATAGTACGTATTTGTTTTACAATTAATAATAATAATAGTCCACAAAACATATTTACAATTATCTGTAACTTTTTATACTCTTATGCTTAAATTAAATATATATATATATAATATTATAATATTAACTATACCATACAATTATATTTTGTAAAAACAGATATGTATAAGTATTTGTTTTGGTCAACATGCTTGAAAAAACGCGATTAATTTAGAACGATACTATTGCACAAGATTTTGTAGATCAATTTGTGAGATAATAGGTATTGATAATTGATAGAAAAATTATAAAATTATATATCATTCTAATATAAAAATATATGTAAAACTTATAATGATAAAAATATCTAAGTTATGATTATATCTTTAAAAATATATTATATATTGTACCAGCTAAAAGTGATATATTATAAAATAGAATATGCCTATTAGTTTCTTTAAAAAATAAATTATATAGATATAAATTAGCATAATTGCAAATAGGGCAATAAAAAAATTTATAATTATAAATGAAATATAAGCAACAACTATTTTTAAAAAGTAATGACTAAGTATATGTTATAACTAAATTACTAAATAACTTTAAATATAAATTCATTTAATGAATATCACTAATTAAATTATAATAGTAATAATTGATATTCAGAATTAATATAAAAAAAATTAACATTTCATTGATTTTTAAAATATATTATAAAAACTGAATTTATCTTATTTTAATTTTATAAAAAGTACATATGAAAAATGAATTACTTATATATTTTTATTTATTTCTTATACAGATTGTTATGTAGTATTTTCAACTAGAGCCTATTTAATTTATATATACATCATAATATTTATTTATTTTGAAACAAAATAAATGATTCATACATCATCTATATTTTTTTTCACACTTATAAATATATAACGTTTCTAACTTTATATCAAATCTAAATTTATTTAATAATAATATTAATACAATATTGTGCAAAAATCTTCGCAGGTTAGTTATTTTTAACTTTATATTCATAATGCATTTTTTAAATGGAGCCTTCTAAAGTTTACATGAACCTTTCCCCTGAGTATAAATCAAAACAGTTGGGTACTTTGTCCCGCTTGAAAAAGAAAGTTTACATAGTTTAAGACATTCACATAATAATAAGATAAAATTGTATGGATAAGTTTAATTTTTTAGTACCTTTTGCGAACAAATCTCATAGATAGTTAACTCACTATCTTTAACATCTATTAACACATTTGATAATTATTTTTAAAAAAATGTATAATTATAATGAAGTAAATTAGATAAAATAACACAATTAATTGGAGGAATTCCTGTTGGACTTGAGTAGTATATCTATGTTTATAGGAGTTTCAAATCTTATCTTCCTATCTGATGTGGGACATGGTATCATAATCTACCATTCTTAAAGCGCGTGACACCCTCGTCGCGGCCCAGTCCAAAACCTTTACCCCTAGTTGGTGATTCGGTCTTGCAAGTCCTATTATGTTCAGATACCTTTCTCGTGCTTGGCCAACTATTTTCTTCGGCCCGTTGGCATGAACCTTCAATCTTGCAAGCCCGATCACGATCCCGGGTCGACTCTAATACCATTTATAACACCCCAATCTCGAGTGATTGTCCTCACTAGCTTATATGAACTGAGGATCTTGCAGCTGGAAGGATTCCCTTCGCTGGAAGGATCGTTTGGTTCGCTGGAAGGAATCGTTCGGTTCACTAGAACGAAGAACTAATACGTTCTACTGAAGATGTTGGAGGACCGATCGAACATATCCCTGAATTGAAGAACATTGTGATTGTAGAATTGAAGATTGCTGATGGAATTGAAGATCACTGATGATGGAATTGAAGATTGCACTGTTGGAATCAACAATTGTTGCTATGAGTTGCTGATTGAAGACACTTGAATAATGAACTTGCGTGTGGACATGCAATTCCAATTTCAGACGGAACTTCCAACGGAATCCTTGTTATTTCTTTAAACTTGATATTACAAGAAGATATGAGACCGTATTTATAGAGTTAGGGTGATTATTCACTATTACCCTAGAATACTCTAGATTACAAATGAACACATGCCATATATCCTAATAGTCGACCCTGATTGGTTCAATTCAGCCTCAAAGGTCATTTACCCTTGGGGTTCAATTGATTCAACTAAGGTCGAACCCCGAGCTGGGTCTGACCCAAACATGGGGTAGGTTCGACCCAACCTAGGTTTGGCTCTAACTAGGTCAATTGGACCCTAATAGTAGGGTATTTGCCTAATTTTGTTTCTTCATTTTTTTCTAAATAAATTTATAAATAATAAGTTTTATATTTTAGGATATATATATATTTTTTATAATTTGTTAACAATTGTTTTATACATTTTTTCTTATTAATTTTCATTTTTTTATATAAATTCTTTCTATTTTTTAAAAATTTGTTAGAAATTTATATTTTTATTATATAATATATATATTTAAAATAAATATTACATTATATATCTATATGACATCGACGTGACAATGACATAGAGTTGACTTGACAAGGCATGTGATCATTTAACAAAAAAGGGTAATGGAAATTAACGAATAGACTAAAATACAATATTCGTAAACATAAAGTACCATCTAATAACACAAAAAATCTTAAGATATCATTCATTCCCATGAATGAAAAATATAGACTTATTAAAACTAGGGTAAAATACGATATTGCCCCCTAAAGTTTAAATCGAATTTAAGTTTTCCCCTTAAAGTTTGAAATTCAAAAATTTAGTCCTAATGTTTGGCCCGTATGGAAAATCCCCCATTACCGTCACTTAGCCGTTTATTTCGGATGGAATCCTTGACATGTGCGACTCACGTGCTAATTTGATAGACGAAATTGACGAAATTGCCCCTAATTTGAAGGATGAAATTCAAGTCATCGTTCTCATCTAGAAGAAGGTTCTCCGACTTGAGATCACGGTAGAAGACGTAGCGAGCATGGTAGAAGGCGACGACCGATATGAGATATTGGAAGTACTTCCTCGCCAACCGCCCCTTGACGACCTTGTTGGAAAGCTCTCTGTTGCGGAAGTACTCTGCAACCGTGTTGGAAGCACCTGCGCAAGAACCCACAAATGACTGAAATTAAGAGGTAATACTCTGGTTCGACTGGGGTCGAGGTCGTCAGTGGGCGCTACTGCGGTAGTATCCAACATGAATAGAGCTGAGGTTAGGAAGGGGGGAGGATAAATCCAAATAGGGGCAATTTTCATCATTGTGGGATTCTCAATTGTTCATGCTTGATGTTGCTCTTTTCACACTGCGTTAGTGATGTGCATACTGCTCTTTGTTCACGGTAGACTTTCTCATGTGCATACATGACGAGAACAAAGTTTGTTCGAAGCTTCCTCTTTGATGGAAGGTTCCTTTTCCACACAGCGGCAATTTCATCAACTAAGTCGTTCAAAATATCACTGTCGAACGTCGGATCCGATTTTCCCCGACCCTTTTGAAAAATATTTTTATATGTTTCGCTCGAAAATGTCGGGTCTTGCTGAGCGATGGGTCCGGTCGAGCGGAGTCATCAACGACTCCGAAAAAAAGAAAGAGTCACACTCGATTAATTAAAGGCTAATCGGAATCCTAAAATTTGCATAGGGTAAATGGAGTTAACATCCTAGGGCTTGGAAATGTCTACGTCCACATAATCGAGTTCGAGGGTTTGATTACATCTTATGAGCTAGCGAGCTCGTAATTCAACCTTTTGGTACTTTAGTTTGCTTTTTAATTTGTTTTCACCTATTTACCTGAATTACCCGTTTCAATCATGCTTCGCCAAAAAGATTACATGCATATTTTTTTATTAACAATATACAAGCATTTTTTTCGAGTTAATTTAAAAATAAATAAACATGAGGAGAATAAAGTTAATCGTGCTAAAAATTGATAGTTTAACTTTGGGGTCATTGTAAACGTGTCAAACATACACTAATGATTTTGAAAATACGAAGCACATTGGATTAATTTCTGACACCTTGAGAAGTAATGGGATATCCATAAAAGTTTAGGGACCAAGATGAAATTATTTAAAATTTCGAGCTGATTTGGAAAAATCTTTTCAAAATTGCAAAAATGACCCCAAATTTTTCTGGTTTGGTTTATAACACTCGGTAAAGTCCTAAAATGACCCAAGAGTCCAAGGAACGAGTTTTATCCTTCATTAAAGTTTGGGAATCACATAATTCATTTTCAAAAATATTATTTTTTACTGAAACAACCCCCATAACTTCCACAAATGTCTAAAATGACCCTAATGTTATACCGAACTTCAAACCGAATACGATTCTTATATAAAATATAACTATTAACACATAATATCAATAAGAAAAACTTTATTAACATTAGGAAATACAAATACAATATTGAATATGAGAGAGATATACCTAAGTCGTTCGGAGTTTAGATACCGCACGAGGAACCGAGACTGATAATCGTCGATTTTTTCACTCAATACCTCACCTTGATTTTTTTCCTCTCTTTTTTTTTCTTTTATTTTCTTTATTTTTTCTTTTCTTGACCGAAGCTTACAACAATTCCTTCCTTCCAAGTTTCCTTCGGTTTTCCCCTTCATTTTGTGACTCTCAAAAGCTGGACACCTACACGTCCTAGTTGTCGAGGATGACCTGCTGAGATTGAACACGTCCTAGTTTTACCGCACCTCTCGGTTCCCTTAATTTTTGCCTAGGTCACCCTTTTCGGTTTTCAATCTAGCAGGGATTTGATTCCATTCCTTTAGCCATGATCACCCTTTTTGGGGATTTTTAATCATGCTGATCTTCCCTAAATTTTACCTAAACCGCCCTTTCGGGTTTTCAATTTAGCGGCAATTTTCTCTCATTGTTGGAGGCTCGCTTTCTGGTTACGAGCACTTTAAGTTTTTTTTACTACGTCCACAATGATTGGACTAGGAGTTATTTGTTGTCCATGTAAGTGATGATCGTGGCCCAGCCGCTAAAAATATCTTTGACGGCATACTACCCTACCTAATTAAGAATAAACTTTCCCCGAGATTCTGGATTGGCTTGAAGGATTAATTTTTTTCCCTCAATTTTCTATCCTTTTGCTATAGTATTTTTTTACCGCACATCAGTTCCCTTAATTTTTGCCTAGGTTGCCCTTTCGGGTTTTCAACCTAGCAAGGATTTGATTCCTCTTCTTTTGCGATGATCGCCCTTTTAGGGATTTTTAATTATGCCCTTCTTCCCTAAATGTTTCCTAAATCGCACTTCCGGGTTTTTCGATTTAGCGGGAATTTTCTCTCATTTTTAAGGGTTCACTTTCTGGTTATGAGCTCTTTAAGGATTTTTTACTTTGTTCATATTGATTGGACTGTGGAATTCTTGGTCGTCCATGTCGGTGATGATCATGGATCTTCCGCTGAAAACCTCTTTAGCGACATAAGGCCTTTCATATTTTAGGCACAAACTTGCCTCGAGAGTCTGGATTGTCTCAAAGGATTTTTTCTGAGAATTAGATGCCCGCTTGCAATTCTCTGTGGCACATCTTCCTGTTAAATACATGAGTCATGTGTTGCTGATACAATTGCATGTGGCATAACGCGTTGAGTAGCCTTTCATCACGAAATTCAATTGCAGTATCTACATCTTGCCCACTCTGCCTCGTCCATCTCTGCCTCGATGATGATCCAAGCTGACATAAATTCTACTTTAATTGGTAACACGACTTCGGTCCCGTAAACAAGGGAGAATGGGGTAGCCCCTATTGATGTCCGTATTGAGGTCCTGTGTGAATTGAGTGCCTAAGACAACTTATCATGCCAGTCCTTTAATTGTTGCTTCAATTGTGCCATTTATTTGTAGGCGATATGGAGATAAATTTTTATGCTTGATCACACCCCATCGACCAATTTAGATTTCTGGCATTGCCGGTGATGATTGACTTCAACATCCCATGACGCACGATGATATCCTGGATGATGAAAAATTCAATGGCATTTGCCATTATTGATGTTAGGGTAATAACTTCTACCCCCTGGTGAAGTAATCGATTGCAATCAATATGAATCGATGACCATTGAATTCTCTTGGGAAAATCATTTTGATTACATCAATGCCCCCACATTGAGAAATACCATGGGGAAGTCATGGGATAGAGCTCGTGCAGTGGCGCGTGGATTTGGTACGCGTACACTTGACAGAGGTGATATTATTGGACATATTCTATACAGTCAACCATCATGGTGAACCAAAGGTACCCAAGTCTCGCACGTTCATGTGTGGGCCACAATAACCTTAATGAATTTCTTCCATTAGACGCTCAACTTCTTTAGTATTCACGCGTCTTAAATGGGTATAGTCGGTCCACTGGGAAATTCATTGCAAGTCATTCCTCGCATGACCATTCAGTCATTTTTTTGTGGCGTTTTCTGGGAACTTCGTATGCCAGGTATTTTCTTATATCCGTGAATCATGGTTGACCGTCCGATTCTTCAGTTGTACAAGAATATGCTGAAACCTCTTTGATTTTGATCTTCATTGACAGTTTTTGGTTTTTTGGAGAAATTTTACTCTTGGGAGCGAGTGTTGGAAATTGTTTGTGCGCATGGACACAAATAAGAACACAAGGTGATCGTTGACCTGCTTATCTTTTTCGCAGCTTTCATCTCCATGGTGACGATGTTGATGGCATCAATGTTGGTGTCTCTCCATGGGTTTCTCCACTCGTTCAGGGAATCCGATCAGTTGGAAGTATTCCACCTTGCTGTGAAGAAACTTTCCGTACTGGCTACATTTCATGCCTTTCCGATTGCCGACGTCGTGAGACGCTTTTGTCAACAATGGCGCCTGCTTGCATCGACAACGACGTCTCCCCTGCTGTCAAGAACAACATCTTCTCCAGGTCACAATGGCGTCTCCCCTGCAGGAGTAAACAATGACGTATTCCCCGCGTCAACAATGGCAACTCTTCTGCAAGAGTCAACACCGACGTCTGTCTAGTGTCAACAATTGCGTCTTCCCCGGATCAACAATGGCGCCTGCATTCTACATGTGTCGACAACGACATCTCCCCTTCCCGCGTCAACAACAGCGTCTCCTCGCGTCCGCATGCATCTCCCTTACAAGAGTCAACAACGGCGTCTACGTCGTGCCAACAATGGCGTATCCCCTGTGACAACAACGACGTCTCTTCAACTCTATTTAAGTCACCTCTGCTTCAGCTCGATCAAAGGACAGCGAGGTATTTTCCCCATTTCCTTTAGTCTTCAAAAATATAGTTTTCCCTCTTCCGACAAAAAAAATCATGTGTTTACAATCACGTGAGCCGCACATGGCGTAAATTTCATCAGTAATAAACAGTCAATACACGGTAAGGGGCATTTTTTATCAGGTACAAACATTTGGACTAAAATTTGAAATTTTAAACTTTAAGGGAGAAACTAAAAATCGGCGTAAACTTTAGGGGATAATGTCTATTTTACCCTTAAAACTATTAACCCTTACTTATTTCATTTACAACTTCGGTATGACGGTTAACAAGTAATTCATGTATTTTTTTTAGCACACCTCAAAGAATTTTGTAGGACCAAATTAAATTTTACTGAAATTATTATCTTTATTTTTCTTCTTAACTAATAATTCCAAACTAAAATATTCAAAATGATGAACACATTCTTATACAAGACTAAAATAAAATAATTTATTACCTAGTACCTAGATTCACAACTTTACATGGTTAGTGGATCGTTTTTTTTTTTGGCCAAGGGTTAGTGCCTTAGTGGATATGAATGTAGATGCATGTAGTAGTCTACCCCCCAAAAAGAATTAATATAATTTCTTTTAACTGATGTTCACTTTATAAGATTAAAAACTTTCGAAATTTGTTCTTTTATTTATCAATTAATTTCATATTTGGTCAAAAAATAATTAATTTCATATTACTCAACAATTGTTAATTATATTGATATAAGTAAAAAGTAATTTGGACAACATCCATATATCAAATTAAATATGAAAAACCATAATTCCATATATTTTGTGAATTCTTATGACATATCTCTCTATGTATACATACATTACATACATATACCTCCATACATTAGAAAAAAGAAAAGGATCCATGCACTAAATGGAATATATAAATGGAGCCCCACCCAAGTGAAAATGCTTTTCTCTCGTAATGGAAAGATGAGAATTTTTTCAAAAAGTATTCATTTTCGAAATTTGTTTTGAAAAATATATATATAAAAAATAATATTTAGGAAAATATGTATACGCGCACCCCGGGGTCGCGCTAGGCGCACCTCTGGGTCATGCCTATTCAATAGGCGCACCCTAGGGATGCGCCTATTGAATAGGCGCGACCCTAGGGTGCGTTTATTCCACAATTTTTTTTTTAAATTAAAAAAAATATCATACGTAGATAATTGATTTACGACATAAATGACGTTAACCTAAATGCTCCATCGTTGCTCTCTTCCAAGCAGTGAGTGGAAGTGACACTCGCCGAAGAAACACTCTATCAGAAACAACGTTGATTTTAAGTCTGCTTATGGTTTTCCTCCTAAATAGAAATTGAGAGATATAATAACGCGTTGCTTCATCTCAGTATTCATAGGTCCAAATTCCTCTAGGCTAGACGTACATCTCTGACTCAACATCTTCCGAATATCTTGTAAAGCTTCTCCAATGAAACTTGTTCTGAACAACATCCCTAAATGCTCCATCGTTGCTCTCTTCCAAGCAGTGAGTGGAAGTGACACTCGCCGAAGTAACAGTCTATCAGAAACAACGTTGATTTTAAGTCTGCTTATGGTTTTCCTCCTAAATAGAAATTGAGAGATATAATCACGCGTTGCTTCATCTCAGTATTCATAGGTCCAAATTCCTCTAGGCTAGACGTACATCTCTGACTCAACATCTTCCGAATATCTTGTAAAGCTTCTCCAATGAAACTTGTTCTGAACAACATCCGTGAGGTAAAACATTGAAACAAAGTTGTTTATTCACAAGTTTCAGTCTGCTGCAAAAGAGCTTATAACTATAGCTTTTTAATTGAGTTTTTTTTAAAAGTAACCATGTCAATTTGCAGCAAACTGAATCAGTTAAAGTCGGCCGCCCTCTTGCACCTAAAAACCCCAAAGAGCTCTTTTGCAGCAGTAATTCCTAAAAATGTCAAACTAGCTAGTGTATTTGAAGAAAAGTCTCATTCAGAAACTTGTGAATAAACAACTTTGTTTCAATGTTTTACCTCGCGGATGTTGTTCAGAACAAGTTGGAAAATTTAGGACAGGAAAAAAGTATTTAACTTCTTATAACTTCCTTTCTTGTTTACTTGAGGAATTTGGTGAGACTAGCCTAGAGAATGAACAAGCATCAGTTCGCTTGAAAGACCTTGGTTGATGTACCATGTTAGTATCTAAACTTCACATTTTTAGAGAACCAATCGAGGAATTTGGTGAGACTAGCCTAGAGGAATTTGGACCTATGAATACTGAGATGAAGCAACGCGTGATTATATCTCTCAATTTCTATTTAGGAGGAAAACCATAAGAAGACTTAAAATCAACGTTGTTTCTGATAGACCGTTGTTTCCACCCCTGAAAAAAAAAACTGTGGAATAGGCGCACCCCGGGGTGCGCCTAGCGCGACCCCGGGGTGCGCGTATACATATTTTCCTAAATATTTTTTTTATATATATACTTTTTAAAAAAAAAAATCGAAAATGAATACTTTTTGAAAAAAGTCGAAAGATGGGGATAAAGGAGTTCGTCATTGTATACTTTGTTGAGGGTATAAAATTTTCAAGTTGGCAAAATTTATAAAAGCAAGAAATTGTATCATGGAGAGATGCAGATACCTTCTTTATTTTGTTCATCTATCAAGGAAGAGACACAAACATGGTTGCACTCGAAGTGGCAGCAATAGCAATGCCAAAACAAATCTAGGAACCTAGATAATTAGATAATTGGGTGCTTATTACAAAAATTTTTACGTAATTATCGATCACGAATTAGATCAACATTATTTTGGATTGGAAAAAAAAAATGATGTTTTGTAATAAAATATCAACTACATATATACAATGATTTAGAATAAAATGATAGAATAATTCTATATATACGACTACTAGTAATTTATTTGTAACAATCAAACTAAATACATTAATTTTGGACAATTTTGTTTTTGGCCAATCAGAATTCTGATATTACTTAGCAAAACGAAACAGGTCTCAAATACATGTCATAGTCTTTTGACAAAAGTATAGAAAGTGGGGGTGGGGTGTTGAGTAACCCATTCGCTATGACATATATCTTCGCAAGGGCTTGTTTCACTACCCAATCGGCACAAAGGTTCGCGGTTCTTGGAATGTATCTCCACGTTATACTTCTTATACGACATGCCAAATGGAGACAATATTGGATGATTGTCTCAATACGACATAGCTTATCGATTCCCCGAATATGGTTGATCACCGAAGCCGCGTCAGATTCGATCTCCACCGTCTCCCATCTGTTTGCCACATCGGATTTTACTCCTTCGAGAATAGCCATTGCTTATAAATACTCGACACTATCTGATACCTATGTTCCAAGACACCCTCCCACTATCTTTCCATCGTGGCTCACTACTCCTAGCCCTCCCCTACCTGAAGCTCTTGACCAGGCTGCATCATAATTAATTTTGATCGTATTATGATTCGGCCTACACCAAGACTACATGGTACTATTGATTTGAACGTTGGAGTTTGGTTGCTACTGGAAGTCTGTTTGTTGCATTTGTCTCGGCTGCTGAGCAGGATGCTGTTCGACGAGCAGCTTGTTAACGTTGCAGATGACTCCCTCAAATCTGGAGGTTTGCCCTGGAACACCAGATCACACCTGGCCTTCTAATTCGTCCAACATGCAATGAGAGTGGTTTTCCACCTGGTTTCCGTTGAAGTTTGAGATCGTCCACCCTTCATGATTCTCTTTGTAAGCCATTCTTCCATGGTATGACACCCATCCCTTGCATCTTGTAGACCCAACAAGTTCCTCCACACCGGTTGCACTTAGTCGAACCCCATAATGAGGTGTTCCCGGGTCTCGATTTGGTCGCACATTGGACAAGTTAGCACCACTCGAACTCCCCTCCGAACCAGACCGTCCCTAACCACAAGTGCCTTCCCTGCCAGCTTCCAACCGAAGACCTTTATATTTATAGGCATGTTGACCTTCCAGATAGCTGACCAAAGGTGGTGAAGTGGTCTATCTCCCACTGTCATCTCCCTGCTACCGTCTTTTCCCTGCTGCGACTGGAGATAGATGCCGATCTTGCCGTTACCTTGCCTCCTCTTTCAAACGACCATCTCAGCTCATCAACTTTCTTTTCTAACGGATAGGGACTCTGAGAATGATTTCAGCCTCCTCGTCTGAAACCGTTGCCCTCACTACTACTTTCTTCAATCTTCTTGTTTGTGGGTCGATCCATTCCTCTACTCGGATTTTTGCTTGAATTGCCGTCACAGAATGATGTCCCAGCCTGTTATGATACTCCCCTCTTCTCCCGTTTGTCTTCATATAATTGAGCATCTCATGCGCTTTTAATATGTTGTCCTGGATCTGTCTACCTACCACAAACGCACTCTGATAGGGGGTAATA
Organism: Chamaenerion angustifolium; assembly: GCA_946814005.1. Classification (NCBI taxonomy): domain Eukaryota; kingdom Viridiplantae; phylum Streptophyta; class Magnoliopsida; order Myrtales; family Onagraceae; genus Chamaenerion; species Chamaenerion angustifolium. The sequence continues at coordinate 25,112,741 of OX328272.1, forward strand.
AGTTTTGGTAAACAGGTTCTCAACCATTGAAATGATTTTATAACTGAAATTACATAAGCTAACTGGGCGAAAGTTAGAAGCACACTCCGGGCTATGGTCTTTGGAATTAGTGTAATATTTGTTTGATTAAGAAATGGTGGAAAGATACCTGATGAGAGGAAGACTTTGATCATGGTGACGATGTCTGGACCAACGACATTGCATTTCCGTTGAAAGAAGGACCCCAAGAAGCCATCTGGACCCGGTGCTTTTGCCTCCCCCAACTGAGACAGGACCACTCGAACATCCAATTCTGAAACCTCATTTGTTAAGCCCTCAATGATATTTGTCGAAACATTCCTTGGGAGGCACTCCAACAGACTCTCCCCCACTCAATGGTTGACCACTTCCTCTCCCCTTTAGGTTTTGAAAAGCTTAGCATAGAACGAATGGATGGATGATAACTCATTCCTCCTCAATCCACCTTCCCTCCACATCACGCAGCCTTACTATCTTATTCGGTTATTCCTCCTTCTGTCAAGGGTTGTTTGGTGAATTGTTTTTGAATTTCTATCACCTTGATTTAGCCATTTCACCCTCGATCTTTGTCTCCAATATATCTCTTCATTCTTCCAGAGAGCATTGAGTTTGAATTTCAACACATTCTCTTCAACTATGGAGTGATGGTTTGGCAATGATCTCCCAATCTCCTGCAGCTTTCTCTTGACCTTTTATATCTCGATTCGGTTATTTTCGAAAGTGTTTTTACTCCATCTGGTCAGATCTACACGACATTTGTCAAATTTTGATCTTAGTTCGTCCATTGTTCTTAAGGTTCACCACACGACTCCAGGCTTCCTTTATTACCTCGAAGCATTCCGGTTTCTCAAGCCACATTTCGGTTTCTCAAGCCACATTTCTTCGAATTTAAACCTTCTCCTTCCTTTTGAGTCAGATTGTTCTAGCACGAGATGTATGGGAGACTGGTCAGTGCCTATGGCCAACCTGTTAGAACATTGAGCTCGCTGGAATCTAATGCACCATGATTCGTTTGCTATCACCCGGTCGAGTCTTTCTATAATTCGGTTACTTGCTCCTCGGTTGTTTGTCCACGTCTACATTTGGCCTTTAAGTCCTATGTCTCCCAGTCCAAGGTCTTCTTGTAAGCTTATTAATCCATCAATTTTCCCAATGAGGAATTATGTCGTTGAAATCCCCCATACAGATCCATGGTTCTTTTCGGTTCAAACTGATAACTCTAAGTCGGTTCCAGTTGTTAGATCGTCTTCTAAACTCTGGATCCCTGTAAATCTAAGTCGTGTGAATTTGCTCTCCATTTACACTAAATTGAACCAAGGTATCCATTATGTTTTTACTCATGTGGTTACACGTTGTTGAGACTTCACTACTCCAGTGTAGACCCCCACTAGTGCCATTTGGGTTAACATACAAACAGTTGTCCATTCCCACCCCACTTCTTACTCATTCACAAAAAGCCTACAGTTGCTTAGTTTCCATTAATAAAACAATTACTGGACGGAGTATTCTTATTTGGTCTTTTAGTTGGCGAACTGTTAGGGGAGACCCCAACCCCTGACAATTCTAACTAAGGAAGGTCATTGGAACTGTGTGGTTGTTTGGGGACATCCATGAGAACCCCTAATCTTCTCTGATGATCTTCTCATCTTTGAATCCCTCATATATCACATCATTGCTCCTTTCCACCTTACCCACTCTTTTCGTTGCCCTCATCTTCTCTGAGATACTTTCTCATCTATTCTGCTAGTTTTTTGTGTTTGTCCCTGGGAGTGCTTTCCTTCGCTACCATGTTTTCTTGGAGGTAGTTTCCTTTTCTTCAAAGGTTGTTGCTCGCCCTGCTCGACTGGTCTAGATTTCCCCAGACTTCCTTCAATCCTCAACTGTTTAGGTGGAACGTGCTCCGTTGGTGGTTCTATAAGATATTCAGATGACACTCGCATTCCCTGATTTTGGATCTCAGAGAAGAGAGAGTTCCAGTGAGAGACGGGTCGGGGTGAGAGCTTATAACTGGTGCAGTTATACTTTTCTAGTTTGGGCCAGAGAAACAAATGATCAGGGACGATTGGAGAGAATGATGGCCAGGTTCAAGAAAGGTTGGGTTGCCAAGCTGTATCTAAGTTTTCGCATGTGTTTGGGGGATACAGTTTGACGGCAGGCTGCCCTGGCTTGGAGATAAGTCCTGGGGCTCAAGGTTTAAACCGAAAGGGATATTGTTAGGCCGGAACGGGTTCAGTGAAATTTGAATGTCAGGTACTGGTTTTGGGGAGGGGCTTTTGCTAATGTATCCACTTCCAAAGATGGTTTAAGTTGGGTGATTGGTGTCCCCGGGCTAAGTGTTCATCCTCCACCTGTTCCCCTTGAAGAAGACTCATCCTCGCGCTTCGCCTTGTTTACGGTTAATGCCTTCTCTGTCAAGGCTACACTTCCTTCCCTCATTAAGTCCTTCCAAGTTTTCCTTGAGGGGTGACGCAGTTGTCTCTGATTTTTGTTCCCGCCTCCTAGCTGATGTCATCTTGTACTTTTCCTCAGCCTGGAACCGGTCAACCAAGGTGTATATATAAGAGTTTTGTTGTTTACCTCAGATAGAACAATCTCCAAATTACAAACCTATGATGTATGCCCCAACTTCCCGCATCCATAACAGAAGTCTGAGAGCCTTTCGTATTTGATGACTGTCCATTTATCTTCTTCCCTCGAGTTAATCCACCAGAAACCAGCTAGTAAAGGTCCTTCCACATTCAGTTCGGGTTTTATTCTTATGAAACAACGATTATGCATATCAAACTCCTTCTCCAGTTAAAGACACTTTCCCAAGTTATTTGCAATTTGTGTGGTGTTTTCATTGTTCAACATATCTGAATTGAGGCCATGGACTTGTACCCATGAAACCTCGAAAAATAAACATCTTTCACGCATTGGCTCACCTCACAGAATTTGAGATTTAGATAATGTCAGTGTACAACCCAAGGAGACATATCCATGATACATGCCCGATCCTTACCGTTCTCGAACTCGAACACCATTATCCCTTCTTCTAAATCTGTCATTTTCACCGGGCCATAGTTTACCCACGCTACTTTGAGGACATTGTAGACTGCATTATTCTTAACTTTTTTCTGTGAGATCATCTTTCTCAACACACAGAAACCAGTTTGCTGGGGGGGAGGGGGTCATGGAACCATGGTAAGTTTGGCCTGTTGGGGGACCTCGCTTTCCCCGAATCCTAGTTGAGTGTTCATGCATGTCGCAGCCCAACGACCTTTACTATCGACTCGATCAACCTGCAAAACAGTTATAAACAAGTAAAAAAAAAAACTAGGAAAAGGCTAGTCTTCGGAGAAGATTAGGGTTTGGGAGAAAATGACTTCACTATTCCAAATCCATGCAAAATAAACGTAATGGCAGACTTTGAGGAGAGATTACACAGGAACACCGTCTTAGTCTTCAGATTTGTCTGTCAAAACGTCACAATCAACCACACTCTGATTGGATTGTTGGTGGTAGCTCCCACGTTTGGGAACGAAAGGTTATCCCACATGGCGTAAACCTTAGAGCGAGAATTGAATTCAATTTTTTTTGACTGAATTAAACCCTGGACAAGTGAAGTAAACACATTAACACTTTCATGGTTTTGCATACTGTATGCTAGAAATGCTTACTTGCAATCCAATAAACTAATCACTTGTTCATATATATTATTTAGTATATAATTTAAATTCTAATGAAAGAAATTCATAGGATTTTACATTTGTACATAATTTAAAATATAACCTAAAAAATATTGTTCATTCAGGAAGAAAATAACAATAATTTCTTAATTATTAAACATAAAACAATTTGGAATACTAATTATATACATCGCATAATATCAAGTTGAGAAATAGAATAAAAATATTTTTCAAGTAGAAGATTCAAATTCAAAATAGATAATGTGCATCATTTTAAAGTTTGTTGATTTTTGAATCACAAGAATGTGACTGTATAGCCAACTCAGATACAAACCTTCTGTATCAATTGAAATTCACACAAAATTTTAAACGTGTTCTTAATAAATATTTTAAAGAATATACTTAAATTTTAAAAAATATCGAGTGAGGTCCCAGAACCCTGCTTTAGACACACTACATATATGCCCACATCGGAGAAGTTGTAGTAACATTTATCAAGTAAATCGGAACTAGGGTTTCAAATTTACAATGCATTATATATAATCTTACACACATATATGAAAGATGGAATAACACTTGTGTACATAAAACCTAAATTTGAACCCACGACGAACTAATTCAGTGTTTGATCCCTTAATTAGAGATTTTAAATTCAAATTCTGTAAATAGAAAAATATTCATAACTAGTATTTTACTCGTTATGACGCACGAGTAAGGGTAGTAATGGTGCTGCCAACCCTTCTAGGACACCGATGGATTCCAGTCATGAAATGTGGTGTGTTTAGACGGGATTGGAAAATTGGTAGGGTGTTGGGATTCTAAAAATTTTCGTGGGGTTGAATTTATGTTTTCTACAAAGTGTTGGGGAAAAGGGAATCTTTTGAGGTTTCAAATCAGACCACGAGTCACGCGTCGGACGGAGAGTTCAGAGAAAGAGAAGAATCTTGATAGAGAGGGGCTTATAGACGGAAGAGGAATTACGACCTTGATGCCATCGATCGAGACCCAGAAATGAAATAATAATATTAAAATACATAGGTGGAAAGTAGAAAAACATAAAAGTAAAGGACCTATAGTGAAAAAATTCCAACACTCTGGTTAAGCTTTGCAGAAAAGGACAGATGGAGTGATATATGGGCACCTACTGTCGATTGGTGCGCTCTCATATGGGTATTAATTTTATTTGATTGATTTAATTATAATAATTGAATATAATATTCTTAAAATAAAAAATATGATTGAAATTTCAACAGAATAGAATAATGGTTGTATGGTAGGCGTTGAAGCAAAACAAAGAAGCAAGCAGACCTTCCTTGGCTCATTAGTCATGGTGGATTGAGAGGGACAGACGGACAGGGAAGAACAGAGAAGAGGCAGATAGAGGAGAGATGGGTTATGGAGAGATGGGTTATGGAGAGGGGGTTTAAGGGTTTTAGGTCTACCAACTGGTGGTTAGAGATTGAGCTTCCTTAACCACACGCAGATTTGAACAACACCAACATCAACAACAAGGTAAAGGAGGAGAGGAAGGAGAAGAACCTCAAGCTAAGCAAACTAGGTATGAGCAGAAGCTACATCCAAAATCCGCATAAAATTTATGTTTTCAAAAAGGAGAGGGGAGGGGGTTTGTGATAGAAAGATAAAAATCAATCATTCTGTTCTCTTTTCTTGAAGGGTTTGTCTGTCTATCATCTATTCTGTAGAGTGAGGAGGGAGAAGTCTGACGTGAGAATTTGTTATATGATGGACTAGATGATTAGAAAAGAAAGAGGGTTTGAGTTCATGAGTGATTGCTTTGATCCCAGTTTCTGTCAAAATTGGGTCTTGTTCTTGTCCTTTTGAGGTCGGAGACCAAGTCAGAGGTTGTTTCCGTATTCGGTTCTTGGGATCAGAAAGTGTTTGGTTTGGGAGAAGAAGATCTTGGTACTTTCAAGCTATCTAATTCCTTCCTTTCCCCAGAATACCCACCCAAATCTCTCTCTTTCTTGAAAGCTAGCATCAAGATAATTTTAATATTCCAAATTTCTTGACTTTATCTCCTTCCTTATTCTATATTTAGATGCTTCTGAAAGTGCTTGTTTGCTTGAAGATAGATTGTGACCTGAAAATGATCCCAGAACATGAATTTTCTATTTTATTTATAATTTATTATTATCTCTTTATTTGTTATGTCCACACATGTAAGGAGCAAAAGGGATGTCTCCTCTTTCTGGGTTTTGTTTCTTTTTCTTCCTCTCCATATTTTTGTATGAAACATAAATTTTTGGTTTCCTATACTCAATTTGCCAATTTATTTCATTTTTTTTCTGATATGGATTATAGAGCTTGATGAATTATGCATAGGAGCTATAGTTCTTAGAAGAAGGTTGTAATTCTTGATATTCAAGGTGTTTCCTTTTCAGTTCTCTCGTGGAGTCAGTCAACTTCTGAAAAGTTTTAGATTGCAAAAATGGCGACTTTCTACACCGATTCAAACCAAAGAGTTGCAGCTCCAATGATATACCATCGAGAGCATTCATACCCTGAGACATCTGTTCTTCCCAACACCATGATGTTGTACATGAATTCTTCTGGGTCTTATTCAGACACTACGTTGGGAGATGGGAGTAATTCTCAGCAGCAGCACCAGCCAAGCAGCTGTATCGACATTCCGACAGTTGGCGGAGGAATGGAATCCAATTTCAGTGGCTCCCACATCACCAACCATGATTTCAGTGGCAGAGACCCTCACGAGATGTTGGTCATGAATCATCCTTCCAGCATCCTTCAGAATAGTGGGCAGGGACTGTCCCTCAGCCTGGGGACTCAGATTCCGTGTGGGTTTCAAATGCCTTCTTCTCCCACTTCTCATTACCGTAATCCAAACATGGGTTTGGTCTCGTTCCTCAGTCCGAACCCAGAAGAAGGTGGGGGAAGTAGACGGAATAACAACTGTTCTTCTCTGCGAAATGAGAATCCGAGGAACGTCATGGAGTATGTTCAAGCAGCAGCAGGATTTCATCAGGATTCTTCTTCAGTAATGCAGCAGCAGGGTGCTGCTGTTAGAAGCATCCCGAATTCACGTTACTTGAAGGCTGCTCAGCAATTGCTTGAGGAAGTTGTGAATGTGAGGAAAGCTCTGAAGCAGGCCGATGAAGGTAAAGATCATCAAAACAAAGAAAATGAGGGTCGAGCAAAGAGTTCTGAAGATGGTGATGGTGCCGGAGCCGATTCAAGCCCAAAAGATTCTGCTGCTAAAGAGCTATCACATTCGGAAAAGCAAGAATTGCAGAACAAGCTCACAAAGCTTCTCAGCATGTTGGACGAGGTAATGTCTCCCACCAAATTAATAATAGCTGGTTTGATTCCCAGAATATTTTTTTCGTCTATTGTGAAAGTTACATTATGACCATATTTTGTTTTTCTTTTGTATTCCTTACTGTGTATTATCGTAGGTTGATAAGAGGTACAAGCAGTACTACCATCAAATGCAGTTTGTGGTATCATCATTTGACGCAGTGGCAGGGCCTGGAGCATCCAAGCCATACACCGCGCTTGCACTCCAGAGGATATCCCGACACTTTCGGTGCCTAAGGGATGCCATTAGTGGTCAGATCCAGGAAGTAAGGAAAAGCCTTGGGGAGCAAGATTTGAACAATGGAGTTGGAATCACACGGCTTAGGTATGTGGATCAGCAACTGAGGCAGCAGAGGGCTCTGCAGCAGCTTGGAATGATGCAACCCCATGCTTGGAGGCCTCAGAGAGGCCTTCCCGAAAGCTCTGTTTCTATTCTCCGAGCATGGCTTTTCGAACACTTCCTTCACCCGTAAGTTCCTGTTTACCTCTTCTTCTCCAAGCTTGCTTCTATCTTCTTCATAAAATGCTTGTGTTTCGACAGTTACCCCAAGGATTCAGATAAGATCATGTTAGCAAGGCAAACGGGCTTGACTCGAAGTCAGGTATGGACTTGGTGCTCATCATCACTTTGATTGCGTAGTTCGTACAGTGTTGCACTGAGAACATCACCTGTATATAAAGAAGGCTTAATATATATATATATATATATAATTTGGACCTGTTTACCAAATTCTTGTTTTACTTTGGTATTAACATGTATGTAGATGTTCTTGTCAAGTGTTTGGATTGGATTTAGAATGAGTTTTGTTTTGTAGGTCTCGAATTGGTTTATCAATGCACGAGTGCGATTGTGGAAGCCGATGGTGGAAGAGATGTACAAGGAAGAGACGGGTGAAGCAGAGATTGACTCGAATTCATCGTCGGAGAATGATATTAAGGCATTGAACAAAGGTGAAATCGGTTCATCAGAGGACAGAGGCGAAGACATGATGATGCAGAAGAGTTCAAGCAGTTTTGAGAAACTCAATGATCCAAGCTCCAATCACCACGTGCAACAACCAGACTTAGAAATGGTCGAATCGAGCGGTGGAGTAGCAGTTGGTAATTTCCTGACAGGGCCCCGCAATATCGAAACCGAGTACAATGTAAAGTTGAGAGGCGACCACGAGAGCCTCTATGAAAGCAACAACCACAATAGCACGAGGTTTATGTCAGATGCAGAGACGGCATTCCACATGTCGGAGTTGGGAAGGTTTGGTAATGGAACAGGGGTTTCCTTGACGCTGGGTTTGCAGCATTTTGAAGGTGTTGGTGTTGGAGGAATGGCTTTTTCCGGAGGAGGGTCGATGCATCATCATGGGTTTATTCCTATTCGAGGGGATGATGAGTTCTATAGTACCGTGGGTGGGTCTTCGGTTGGAACCGGGGATGCATCAGAGTATGATGTTGTGAATAATAATGATAATGGAGGAACCCAGCAACAACATCGGCTTGGTCCAGGGCAACAACAACCATTGCATGATTTTGTGGCATAGACATTGTCCCCAATGTATGTAAAACAAGACAAACTAGCAATGAATCCATTATACATATCAACGACAACGTATTATTGTTTGTAAGGAAAGAAAGAAAGGCAGACAGACAGACAGGCTATTAGAAGTGTATTTTGTAAAGAAGATGCTACATATCCATTGGTACAATAATAATAATAATATAATCCGGGATGGATGCCTAATATTGGGTATGGAGATTACAACAAGGGAAAGCAGAGGACAATCACAACTTTAGCTTTTGACTCGTGATACTCATGTCCAAACAACAATCTCTGTAATACAGATATAGCAGTACAATGAGTAGTACAAGTTTCATTTCATTATCTGTCTGCAATACCAACACGGTTACAGAAACATAAAAGCAAATACAATACGTGAAAGGGCTATCGACAAACGACGACTTACGTTTCATAATATTGCATCATTTCGATAGTTATCATCACGACTTACAGTTCTCAGTTGATATTTATCTATAGGCAAAATACGCACACTCACCAATACTTTCCTAGCCTAATATCAATCTTGCCCAACAACCCATCCATCTCCAAATCACCACAACATATGCTATCATCTAGCATCGGATATTGATAAAGTCTACTTCCTAGTGCAGTCACTGCGAACTTCCCGTCCAGTGGCTTTAGCTCGCGCTTCTGGTGCCCACTAAGATTCAGTACCATAGTGTAATTGTTGGATCTTCAGAATCTCTCACATCTGGCGTCGCTCTCTTTAGACCTCTGAACTGCACAAAGGAAAGTACCGGGTTGACTCGTTTACTTCCCCTCTTAAGCTTAAGTCAGTCCGGGTTTTCAGGAGCTATTTGGTGTGGTAAAAGTTTCAAATGTAATAAATGAGAGTAAATGCTAGTATATATAGGAGTGGTTAATCTGATGAACAGTTTACTCTTTTTATCGTGCTTGACCACTAACCGGAGTGGCTTTATGTCATTCAGATGGGACGGGGTCTAATCCTAGGATATCTGGAGATGTCTAATCTCCGTATATTCGGGTGTCGGGAGGCACCAGGCGACACCCTTAGAGGGGGTACCGCCTCCTTATCCAATGAAGGTGTCACCTTAAATACCAGGGGCAATCTCGAGTTGGAGTTGAGTCGACGCCATGCGAGTGCATCCCTATGGTTGTCGCCTCATATGTTTCCATGGTGGATAAAATATACTGACTCCGTCAACGAGTAATTTGTAAGTGCCTTTAGCTCGAGGTCGTCGCCTCCAATAACCATCATCTGCCCCCGAGCCAAACAAGAGTTTTAGTCTTGATTGGGTAGAATCCTCAGCGAGCGTCGACTTTATTCATGAACCTCAATTAGTCTCGTCTGGGTTCCAATTTCATAAAGATGCCACAAACAGGGATGAATATCCGTTTGATAAGTCCATGATTGAACGCCTCAAGGAAAGTCGTGATAAGTTCGATAGAGGACGCCACAAACGGTGATGTAGATCTGTTTGATAAGTCAGGGATAGAACACCACAATAGGGAAACCTTGAAAAGTTCAACAAGGAGACAAACTCCCATTATAATTTTACTCAGAGACCAAAGTCTGATTTATGAGATTACACTACATGATTATATGTAGAAAATTATGCAATAAAACATCCTATGAAAAATAAATCTTACCTAAATGTAAGCCTCTAAAGAGACTCTCTTGTTTGTAAATATTCTACTACTAAATGGAAAGATAGATATTTACTAAAATATCTCGTTTTTTTCTTTATTACAACTGAACAGGAAACTAAATAAAGACTAAATGTATCTATAAATAGCTAACTCTATATTTTATATATTATAATATTATTAATCGTGTTTGTTCTTATATCATTCCTTTTTTGTCAAGAAGATTCGTTCTCGAATCTTAACGCATCCATCGAAGCTAATGCAGCCTGGCGACGCTGGCAAAGGTCCGACAGAGGATCGCCGGAAAAATCTCTCACCAAACCCCTAGGAGAGCAAAACCCTAAGAAAAGGAAGTTCGGCTACTTAGTTGCTACAAAAAAAAACGTTCAGGTACCTACTTGCTAATCAGTGTCAAGTTAAGGTACCTCTTTGGTAGTTTTCCCTTTAGTCTAATATGAACTTTAAATTATTATATGAATAAGCAAAAATAAATCAAATCAAAATACTTTTTAATCATAATATTATATTGATAAGATTAACTCGACTTACAAAATGAAAGTGTTTTTGTTATTAATATTATTCAACTTACTTTTTAAGTTTTATAACGCTTATTATTTATGGTTTATATATATTACATTTACATATATGGTAAATTCATTGAGTAATAAAACTATATATAAAAAAGAAGAAGTTATTTATAAACACTTTAATTAGTAATAGTTAATTGTTTCTTATCTCTTCTTAATTAAAAACAAGTAAAGACTATATACACAAACATAACTTAATAAATTATATATACATATACACTATTTAAAATATTATTAATTTTAGTCTTTAGATATATAAAGTTTTACTTCAAATATAATCATAATTGGTAAATCTAATATTAAATTTTTTTTTTACGAAATTCTATGTAAAAGTATCATTTTATTTTATAATTATAAATACACAAATAAAAATTTAGCATGTGTATTTATATACTTAATTTTATAAAATATAATATTATTTTATTATAATTTTCTTTCCAATAATTCTTCAACAAAAATTATACTTTACAGTCAAATATCAATCAATATAACTTGATATTTTTTATTATTAATATATGTATAAATTAAAATTTACGTAATATTAAATTCAAACATTTTAATACTAATATAAAACTATATTGAGACACTTCAAATCACATGCAAAATAAATATGTTTCATTTTTATTGACTAAAATATACATTTATTATGATGTATTTTATTTTTATTTTTTTGCTTAGTTATTAATTTGACATAAATTTATTTATTTTTCTTACACTTATGTTTAATATTTGATTTTTTTTCCTTTCTCTGTTTTGAATTTAGAAATCTAATAAATCGTTATATATATCTAGTTCAATTTTTTTTAATTAACTTAGTTACTATTATTTAATCATTTTTTATTCTAAATATTATGTACTTTCAACACTTAGTTCATTTTTTTTAAGTTAATTAAACTAAACTATAATTATGAAGTAGTTGTATTGGCTTAAATATATATGAAATGCAATTTACATATCATAAGTCTTGTTTATATTTATTTATTCAAAATTTAATTGTAAAAAAACATTTTGTTATGTTTTCAGTCTTTTTTTATTATTATTTCCCTTTCAATTTTAGAGTAATTTTTCATCTTAAATTATTAAGTGCAAAACAAAACTTGCAATTTAGTATTGTTTGAAGACAACGTTTAATTAACTTGCAATTTATTAACGTTTAATTTTACATACTTATAAATGAAACCGTTTTTCAAAGCCAATGTAGAGGTTTGAAATAATTTTAGAGTTCCGACAGAATTTACATGGATGTATTTTTCTTTTTACATACTCCAATCAAATTAAAATATTTTAACACTATTATTGATAAAATTATGTAAAACGTTTATTTGTCAATATTATAGAGTAGTTAGTCAAATTAATATATATTGATTAGAAAACACAATCGAATAGAATCATATACTAATAATGCATCCCTACATTATTACATAATAGGATTTCAGGCATCATTAGCTACAACAGTAATATACTCGTCTTTTTTGTGTATTTTTCCTCCTTTACTTCTTCTGTACAACAATATATATAGGAGATCCACAGCCAATTCAATACAGATGCTTCACCTTCACCTGCAACTCCCGATCAAACGGATCCTAAACCAGGTCCTGTTAAAGATCCAAAATATACACATCCAGTTATCCCTTTTCACAAAATACAAATGCAGACAATGCAATATTATTCACATGAAGTTGGAAACAGGATGTAATTGGACTCATACAAGAAGAAAACTATCTGGTCATGAGTTGTTTAGGGCTTCTCGACAAGGCTTCTATTCTTGCTAAAACAACTTTGATAAATGAGATTAGAACGAGGGCTCGTGATCTAACCTGTTCCAAAAAGATAGATAAGATGCTCACTCCTTACTAGACTTTGACCAGAAGAATCCTTTCTTCCTAGCAGAGGTGCTGTTTGACAAAGGTCGATTCACCTTTGACCCAAAAGAGAAGTGTCGTCGTAGGAAAGGCTTTGCAGAAGAGGAGGAGCTCTTCATACTTGAACTGGAGGCCAGCCTACAAACCTTGTCCTCACATCCACTTGGTTTGAGTTGATCAAGCACTGCAGAATCATCACTTAAATCTATATCCATCATATGATGTTTTGATTTCTTACTCTTCTTTAACCTCGACTCGAGTTCCACTTTCAGTAACTTCTCAGACATTTTAAAGGTCTGCTTCTCTCCAAAAGTACAGACTGGGCATGCCGGATTGTACTTATCGATTTCTGATGTCGTTCTCTCCAAACAATCGGAATGATATACGTGGCCACAGATCAGAACTGCAACCACCGACAGCTCGGTGTTGGCAATAATCTTCTGGCTGCTCCACGGGGATTTTTCAGTCAACAGCTTCAGGCAGATTCCACATGCTTGTCGATCTGTAGAGATTGAGATTCTATTGATGGTTTTCGATACTTTTTCCCGATTAAGGCCAAATGGTTCACTATCGAAAGACCAACTTCCTGCCTGAGAAGCAGACATAAGTTCTGAGAAGGCATTAACTGACCAACCATCTGAAGATCCACCATATGATCCTCGAGTTGATTCATTGCTCCATGAAGGTACCAGTGGCTTTTCGTTAGGGGTTAATTGACATTTGGTTGATCCTGACGCTTGATGCTGACACTGTTGAGGATCATGATCAGGGCAATTTGATGGGGCCGAGCTGGGAGTCTGTATGGGAACATGGAGCGATACTGGTGACATCACAACTGATGAAGTTGACGGCAATGAGGAGAATGACAGATTTGGTGGGGTTGGAGAAGAGATTGAAGGAGATTCTTTAGGTTCCACCTGCAAGAACTTCAGGATTTTAAAACAAATGCAGGAGAAAATAAAATGACAAAAAAGCAAAGATTATCCTCGATATAAAATCAAGATTTCTACCTGCTCTCTGTTTGCATCCACAGATGCACCCCTTGAAATATATTGATCTGCCAAACCACATAATAAGAGAATAAGTATGACAGCTGAGTAATAAATCTATTTAATAGTTAATCACAGCTTGAAATAGACTGATCTACCAAACTCGTCACTAGTTATGATGGGTTCATCAAACAAATAACAACAAACTTGGCAAAGGATATACCAACTTCTATTTTATTATTCAGCAAATTCTATCTTCTTAGGTCGAACACCAACAAGCAGCCAGGCAGCCTTAGGATGATAAAGGTTCTAACTGATGATATTATCAGCCTTTGTCCGTAGAGAACTGTTTGTATGAATTACATTTTATTTCCCAGATATATTCAGGTCCTTGTTAGTCTTCAGGTTTCAGCATGCACCAAGATCATAGTTCGACTATCTATCCACCATAAATATGTAAGACGTCAAAAAGCTCAACAGCAACATAAGATCCTCCCCGAAGGATGCGCAATGCCAAGAGTGCTAACAAGGTAACCTCCACGACCCAGAGTTGTTATTATTACTCAACACTGATGAGACTCACAAACTAAATAATCATATTACACCAGAAGAGATTGAAATAACAGTTTCACAAAATCAATGTAGAGCTGGGACCCCATTATCAAGACGGACAAGCCAGTTATAGGGAGGTCTCTTTTTCCAGTTGTGACTAATCTTGTATTTTTTAATAGTTATATATATATATATAATTAACTGGAGCACTTCGATGGGTGCAAACTATAATATTTTATTTTCTGTTAATAATAACAAACAGCATTTGAAGTTGTGTAGCTCAGGGAAGGGCTCCGTGTGGTGGCTTCACCATTGTCTGTGCAAAACTGTCCTGATCTTTGGGGAGGGCATCAAAGAGACATGCAGTTGTACTTCATGTATGTTACTGCATAGCAGAATTAGGCCATCCACCCTTAATTCGTACGGCTTTGGATATTAGAACTCTAAGCTAGAAAAGGACACCGAATGAGTAAGATTACAGATATGGGACACAATTCATTGAATGCATAGCAACACATCATTTTCCCAGTTATTTCCTCTCCACTTTCTGGTAAGTCAACAAGATGCTAGAACTCGAATTCCTGGACACTCTAACAGGCAAAATAATGTAAGCTGAGAGAAGCTTTTCATTATTATGGAATTAGTTCGACTACATGTTATAAGTATAAGATCAATCAAATATAATTAGCCACTGACTTATTCAAGAACTGCTCCAACATGAAATTCAGTGGTGCTAATCTCTTGCCTTTGAAGTATATGCAAATCAAATGATAATACCCATTTGTTGGAAATTGATGTACGAAACATGCAATCGATTAAGGTACAACATAACACATAATTAAGTTACCTCCCTGAACGATTGTCTTAGCGGAAGCGGATCTGCCTGAGGTTGGGATCACGGTCTGCCGGACGGGAGGTCACGCCACGGGTTAACGGGCAGTGACCTAGGTTTCCACAGCTACTTACCTCAGTCTAAACTGTAGGGCGGCAAGGCACTGTTATCTTTCTTAGGTTTTCCAACCCTGAGCATCCCTATACATATACAAGGAATGGTTTGGGCCAGTATCCAATACTGGGCTTATTAGAATGGGCTCCCACTAATGGGCGACCCAATCCCCCAAAACCAACATCTCCCACTCGCACAAAGTGGAGGGCGCTCATTCATTAAGCCAGCACCAGGAGAACGAATTCCCCTTATACAGTAAAGTCACATACGAGGTAGCAGCCGTGCGACCGGCAGGCACAACGAGCAAGGTGCTGCGCATCTGTTAGGAGTTGCAGCGACTCGCGGATCTCACACCATCAGTGGAAATGTGCCCTGCACCCTTGGTCATGTAATCTTTCTCCAGGTCTGACCGCACAAGGATCTTTCAGACCTATATATGTATTGCGCCCACAACCGCAGCCGACGCCGCAGTTGGTGGCCACCTAGTGGACACAATATCGAGAAGATCCCATAATAACCATCCTCTTTCCACAAAACCATCAGCACAATCCAACTCGCTTTTCTAGAACCGGGTCCAAGGTACTTGTGAGCGCACCCATCGAGAACGGACTAAGATAGTAAACATTGAACTGAACATCAAGTCTCTGTTCAGAGTAATGAGGGTACGAACGCGGCTCTTACGCAAAGAGCTCTGGGTCTCACACGACTCCGAGTTAAGATCACATCTCGGGTCATACCCATGGTCGGTTTGGGTGCGTCGCGGTATGGAACGCGCGCTACAGCATATCTACTCTCCCACGGAGCATATGTCCTAATGCTGTACAGATGTCCATCAGGCACACAAAGTACCCGAACCAAAAGTCACAAAGACTCCCATCCGACCCCTGAGTGGATTGACAGACCATAATCCGTCGTAGTGCGAAATCAGATAGTTCCTTACACAAAGCCCTTTTCGGTTATCCCAACAGACTTCCAGAACTAGGAACTATCACCAGACTCACCTAGCCACAAAGGCACAGAAGCTATCACCCGTGTGAGAGGGTGATCTAATCCACTTTGACATATTTCAATAAACAATCACAGCAAGAACACACAAAACACTCAAACTGTGAAAACATGCATACTCAAATATAATTTAAGTTAAAGAACATTGTATGGGAAATAAAATCAATGAAGTACATCAATCAAAGTCTACACAGTCCTAGAGACTACACATGCCTCACTAAAGACTACCTCTTCAAGGTCGGAGAGACGGTCCACAACCATCTCATCCGTAGACAAGTACTTCAAACTCATCACCTTGTGTCTAACCACGTCTAACATAGTTTCGCTTGATATCTACTTGCTATGACTTGTAATGATACTTGGGTTTATATATCACGGAGATTGCGACTCCAATGACTCAGCAATCAATCCGGAAGTCTCCTCAGCCATAGAACCAACTGAGTGGTCCACACAAGACCCACAAATTTGGCTTCAATGACGATCAACACAATGCGCAACTGCTTCTTGCTCATCCACGATATGGCGCCATCAGAGAGCAGAGCATATCCGAGGTGGGTTTTCTCTCATCAAAGTCACCACCATAGTCCGCAATGTTATACCTAGTCATCCAGAGATTCTCGGATCTCTAGCAAGTCTCTAGCACAAAGCATGACGATGCCCTTAAGATATCACATGATCCTATTTACTGCCTACCATTTCTTCAATCCGGGTTCAGCTTGGTACCTACATACCACGCCGACTGCATGACAAATATTAGGCCGAGTACACACTATTGCGCACATCAGGCTTCCGACTGCACTTAGCTACAAAATTTATTTATCTAGTCCATATATCCATTTTGAGAGATTGATCAATGTAAACTGGAGTTTCAATTGGTTCGCAGTTACTCATGTTGAACATTTCCAACACTTTGTTTATGTAGCTTTCCTGTGAAAGCCACAACTGCCTCCTACAGCGTTCTCTCGAGATCTAAATCCCAAAGATGTGCGCCGCCTCACCCATGTCCTTCATCCCAAATAGAGAAGACAATCTGTGTGAGGAACTCCAATCTATTTACAGCTATGAGTATGTCATTTACATATAGAATCATAAACACAAAGTTCGGTGTAGACCCTTTTGGTGTACACGCAATGATTCTCATCCTTCAAGAGAAATCCATTTTCCACGAACAAATCATGAAATCTGCGGTATCACTGCATAGCGAACTGTTTCAGACCATAGATCAATTTGTGAAGTTTGCACACTAAGTGCTCATGGTCTTTCTGCACAAAGCATTCAGACCGCTCCATATAGATCTTTTCTTCTAACTCACCATTGAGGAAAACGGTCTTAACATCTATCTAGTGCAGTTCCAAGTCTAGACTCACTCCAATAGCCATAATCTTAAGAACCCATTTAGCTCTATTCCTCTATGTACTCTCGAAGGTCGACCAGTGTCCAAACACCGTTCTTCCTTATAGATTCCATCTAGTCCAAAGTGTTCATCTCATCTTCCATTACTTTCATCCATTCTTCTTAGAAGGTTCCATTGAGAGTTTCTAGGGTGTTTAGTTCTAGCACACGGCCTAACAACTCACTACTACCAGGGTATGACCATGATCACTCCCACTGAGAATGAGATCACTAATGCTCCCACTGTCAACAAGATCATCAGGAGCGGAATCTGTTTCATTCGCTTTAGCAGGCGGTGAATCCGGCAGACGACGAATTGATTCATCATCTGCGGTTTCAACTCTCCCACTCAAATTAACAAGTGTCTGCTCAACTTGATCTTGAATCTCATATAGAGATCGATCCAAATCAATCCCTCCCTTCTTAGGAAATCCGTTCTCTACAAACGTTACGTCTCGTGATTCGATCTCGGTAACACTCCCACTGTCCTGCTCGGCTATAAACACATAACCCTTGGAGGTATCAGAGTAACCAAAAATACTTTTCTTTCCTCTAGGTCCAATCTTTCCCAAACTTATTTGAGAAATCATGGGTGTAAGCGGCACACCCCTATGGGCGCATATGGTGAAGGTCCAGAACTTATTCCAGTCCAATACTCATATGAAGTGGAGTTAACCGTCTTCGTCGGCACATAGTTTAGGATGTAGGCAGCAGTCTCCAAAGTGTTTCCCCATAAGGAAATCAGCAATTGAATATGCGCCATATCGACCGAACCATTTTAAGGAGCGTTTTGTTGCGCCTCTCTGTAAAACTATTTTATTGAGGGGTGTAGGGGATCACCAACTGATGAATGATCCATTTTCATTACATAAACAGTTAAATTCCGCTGAAAGGTACTCTTCTTCCACAATCAGGGTGGAGGGCATTTACCCTCCTATCTAACAGGTGTTATCATCTGTAAATGTAATGAAAATTTGTGCTCTGTGCCGAACCCTAGCACTAAGAGGGTCACAGACATCGGAATGGATGAATTGCAAGGGAAAATCGGCTCTAGGTGCCTAACCAAAAGGCTTTCCGGTGGAATTTTCTGCTAGACAACTTACACAAGTAGACGACTCCACTTGTGGAATGTAGGACAGCAAACCTCAATGGTCTAGCCGCTGCATTCTATGTTGACCTCTGTAGTCTAGTTTGTCTTTCATTCACATCGCAAACATATCCGCGAGTAGAAGAAAAAACATGAAATTATTATTGTTGCCTGAATCCAAATCCGAAACAATAAATCTACCAGAAATAATACTAAAGCCAAACGAAGTTGAACCTAAAACAATTGGACGGAAGATTCATGAAAAGATAATATAAAACCGAGTTTCATTAATCCTAAGACTGAAATAACATATCGGCGAATCTGCGGAGCATATAGGATATGACATCAGACTAAAACTCTACCGTCGCGCAAGCGTAGCTCACGAGTTCTAATCCCTTCGACTTCAACACGAAAGTTGTTATCGATGTATATCCACCTAATTTCACGCGGGACTCTGGCACTCTACGAAAACGTTACGATCCTTGGCTATGCGATTTGTCGATCCTGAATCCAAAATCCACAAAGGACATGACTCAGTCAACATATCTGTACTAGAAACACAAAGTTCACTAAGTAGCCAACAAGATATCTAGATCAGATCGATTCAGGACATGCCTTCTCAAAGTGTACCCACTAGCCACAGTTGGAGCATTTCCTGTATTTAGGCTTCTCGGCCTTACGCGAACATTTTCGCGGTGTTGTTTTCGGAGGAGTCCTTGGGTTCACTTCAGTCTCTGTCTACTTTGCCTTCAATGCATTTGCGTCACCGCGTTGTGCATTACTCCTTCGCCTTCAGCGACTCTTCTTAGGTCTCGAGGATGGCGCCACACACACCTCAACCTTAGGTCCAGTGACCTTGGGTTTGTCCTCTTCAACTCAATGTGCCTTCGAACGTGTTCAAAGGTATTGAGGGCCTTAGAATGAGTTACTTAGATTTTCATCTGTTTCTAGGAGTTAGGCAAAGAGCGGATTACGACCTAGATTTGCTGCTCTTCGGTCACTGACAGACCGTTTTCCTTGAGATTCACAATCATGTTAGCCATATGCCTCAGATACTATCTCGCGGAGTGCTGAGTATTCATCATATATGAATCAAACTTAATGTTGAGTGAGCACAACTAAGCAGTCGTATAGAACCATTTCTAGCCTGCAAAGTATCCCACAACCCTTTAGCCGTGTGTTAAGCTCAAACTCATCCACCGTACTCAGCATCATGGCGCACGTCTCAGCATCATCAGTCTCCCACTCAAATGGAAAGTCTTCTGCTAATTCGTTATTCCAGAATCGGTCTTTTCATAATCTTCTTGATGGGGTTGATGAATTTCTACTTAGGACCATTTTTATATGCTTTCTCCGAATTTTATAGTGCTCACCATTAAGTCTAAGACCTTTGTCCAACTAAGCGATGATGTTCTACATGGCAGACTAATTTCTCCAACTAAAGGAAATTCTAATAGGATCATGGAGACACAAGGAACAATGTTCTATTGCATGTAAAAGACAAGTCTCAGACCGATAGGACAAACTTGAGAACATACTTAAACCCGGAGGACAACTCTAGCTATGCCGAGAAGCACTCCCCGTCTCTAAGCATGTCCTAAAGTCACTACTATCAATCGAAACACAGTCTATACCAACAGTCCACAAAGGACCGGAGTCGAACATATCGCACTAAACCAAAGTGTTCGACTCTTACACAAAACAATTGTCCTAGAATTATTCAAGGAAATTCAGAGAACCTCGCAGACTAACCGATTGGTTCACACTCAGGAACGTTTTCCTAGGTGTAGTTCGTACTCATCCAAACTTCCGAAAGGATACTAAGGACAATTCTAAAAGTTTGCTACCTAGACTATGCCAGAACTAGTTCTCCCTACCAAGGTAATCTATTCTATGCAAGTAAGATAACAAACCACACAATTCAATACACACATATATATATTGATACCTTTCAAAAATAAATTAATTTGGGACTAATTTATAATTTTCAAAACTTTGAGGACCAAAGTCACCCTAACCAAAAGTTTGGGGATCAAAATCACCATGAATAAAAATTTGGAGACCAAAGTCTCAACAAATAAAAAATTCAGGGACTAAAGTCACAACAAATAAAAGTAATTAACATGTTAGACCAATTTCACACACTATGCTGGGATCTCAACAATCACAACCTAGTCAATTCTACCAGTCATGGAGTCAAGAGCCAATCAAATAAAGTTAGGCATAACTACCTACCCTGCAGAAAACACAAAGTAAACCAGGAACTCAAGGAACCCACACAGCGTTCTACCTATCCAGTCATGCAATATAAAGTAATATAAGGCTCTCCCAGCAATTTAAATTGGTCTAACAATTAATTAAATTAGCCCAAAAAATTATTATTCATGAAAGGGTCCAGGTACATTTACCGGACTAAAATAAACCACTAGGACCCACCGAGGATCCAGGATCGGCACCAAATTTGTTTCGGACCAATTCAGGTGGCCCGGGGCCTCCGAATTAGTTCAGACAGGTTTAGACAGTACGAAACCATCTGAACCGGCCCAATTAGTCGGTCTGAACCGAATCAGTCCGGTCGGACTAAACCAAACCGGTCTGATCGGTTCAAATCAACTGTACTAGACCGAACCGGTCCGTGAAATGAACCATTCTGGTCACGTCAGACCGGTCTGGTTCACAAAGAACCGGACCGGCACTGTTCATCTTCCCAAACGGGAAGATGAAGCAGTGCTGCTAGGGTTTTTCAACCCTAGCAGCCGCCAGCTCAAGGGAGGTGGCCAGCCACCATGGCTGGCCACGAGTGGGGGCCGACCACCACGGCCCCCCCCTCCCTGGACGTGGCCAGCCACCATGGCTGGCCACGCGTGGGGGCCGACCACCACGGCCCCCCCCTTTCTGGACGTGGCCAGCCACAAAGGCTGGCCACGGGGGGTGGGTCGGCCATCAGTGGCCGACCTCCCCCACCTCCAGCCGGCTGGAGCCGTGGCCACAAAGGCCACGGCAACCAGCCGCTGGGCCACAGCCGCGGAGGCTGTGGCCGCAGCCACGAAGGCTGTGGCCGCAGCCACGAAGGCTGCGGTCAGCCTCGGTGGCTGCGGTCAGCCTCGGCTTGGCGGCAGCCACGGTGGCTGCGGCACGAAGGCCGCCGCCGCCCTTGGTTCGGCCTCGGGGTGGTGGTTTCAGTAGCTGGGGCTCGTCGCGGTCACAACTGACCGCGGTGGGGATTTTCCTGAAATTCGACAATTCGGAAACCAACCTAACACGGCTCTGATACCAATGTTGGAAATTGATGTACGAAACATGCAATCGATTAAGGTACAACATAACACATAATTAAGTTACCTCCCTGAACGATTGTCTTAGCGGAAGCGGATCTGCCTGAGGTTGGGATCACGGTCTGCCGGACGGGAGGTCACGCCACGGGTTAACGGGCAGTGACCTAGGTTTCCACAGCTACTTACCTCAGTCTAAACTGTAGGGCGGCAAGGCACTGTTATCTTTCTTAGGTTTTCCAACCCTGAGCATCCCTATACATATACAAGGAATGGTTTGGGCCAGTATCCAATACTGGGCTTATTAGAATGGGCTCCCACTAATGGGCGACCCAATCCCCCAAAACCAACACCATTCAACTTTCTCTGACTTTTGGAATGATCTATGTGTAGTATGTCATGCTCTATGTTCATTCTTAATTATCAACTCTTTATATATGGATTGCCTTAAATATATATATACAGTATTTGGTTGTTGGGAGGAGATCCATATTGAAGCTCCACTTGACATGTTTCTCATGAGAAAGAAGCATGATGAATTTGTTATATGTCCCCCCTACACATAGCTATGCCATATCATAATGGTTGGTTACACTCATAAGTAACAGACGCCACTTTCAGCATCAATAGATGCACAGTCAAGGAGACTCAACATGTCGATTTAATTTTTCTACATATATTCTTTCATAAAAGAAGTATAAGATTCCTATTGAAATCTGTCTAACTGCTTTCCAAAAAAATAAAAAAAAATATTACCTGAAGGAGGAGTTCTCACATGTCGAGGGTCTCCTTCTGAGAAAGGGGACTTTGCCCAAGTACGCCTTCGGAAACTATAGCTATCCAAGGAACTACCATCCTCTGATGCATATGCAGTTTCACACTTAAACTCTGAAACATTATAACGGTTAGTTCCATCTGAAAGCCAACCCAAAGAACTCTCCTCACCTGCTACTCGGCCACGATTTTCCCACCGAAAACTCCATGTTGGTGAATATCGTATATTCCGGTGGAAAAACTCATTGCTTGGTGCACTCTGTATAGTTTTACCTCTAGCAGCGATACAGCATGCAGAGCCCATTATCAAGGAAACCACAAAAATGCTCCTACTTTCACTAGCTGATGTTCTTCACACTAGCAAAGGTTGAGTTTCGCAATTGATGCACTTTCTCTAGGAGTATGACTTTGCCTTTTTTTCTTCTGAATGTGAATTTAAAATAAAAACAAAAATCAGAAAGCACAAATAGACGTATAGATTTAATTATTGAAACACGTCCGCGTAATCAATTGACTAATAGATCATGAAATTCAATTTTATGGTAAATTGCTCCCTCTTCAGTAAACATCTGACCTAGCAAACAATGAGATTATTAATTACAAAGACTATCACTCCATACAAATATTCAATGATGGAGTAATTATACCTCAAACCAGTAAAAATTGCAAGGAGATTGACAAGCTTTTGAATCACACCTCACAGAATCAACCTTCTTTAATAAGAAGGGGATTACAAAATCAACAAAGATTTCATAACCGTCTAAAACATACAGACTGATCCAATAAAATTTTGATTAGCAACAGTCAAACGCATCCAACTCACCAAAATGCAGACAATAATAATCATATAAAAATGGTTAGAATGGATTAAATCTGCAACGTTTGAATCCAGTTCAAACAGTACCTTTAATTGGGAGGGACAAAACACTAGAAGAGTCAGATAGATCCGAAATCAAAGCAGGAAACGCGGAAATCGCACTTATAACGATTATTTCATCTAACAAACCTAAGTAAGAAACGGAAATCAACAGATGAAATGAAACTCCAATGGAAATCGCGTAGAGAATCAGACACAGATACACATACATGTCTATGAGGAGGCAGTGTAAGTGAGCAGATGCTGATGCGTTCTCGTCAAGGATGGGAGAATCTACTAGGTGAGAGAGGTCGAGCCTGACGTGGTAGAGTCACAACCTCAGCAAAAGCCGACCCGTCACTGTAGAGCAAGAAACTCTCTCTGGATAGCGAGAGGTTTTACAGACAAAGAGGGGAAGAAGACACCGCGAGACTAATGTTAAGTTCTTCTGAGTTGCAGAGAGAAATCCGTTTCGTCCGAGCATTCATTCTTATGTCCGGACGCCGGTGATGTCCGTAAAGTAGACTTCTCTTCTCCACGGGGACCATAGTGGAATTTTTTTCCCAAATATAGCTCACAATCAAAGCAAATATCTAAGTTTTGAAAAAAATCAAGTATCCCTACCGACTAATAGTATTGCGAGTTGGTATATTAAAAAGTATTTTTTTTAACAATTAAGGATATTTCGGTATTTGTTTTTATTTTGAAATATATTTCAAGAAAAAAAAATTATTGTAGGGTTTGTAAAAGTTAACGAGAATAAGTTTCACATATGAATGCTCTCTATTCATTTACATGTGTGGACCAGTTGACCAAGAAAACAAATGTGTGGACCTATTCACTTATATGCTTTTTAGGTAAAATAACATTTTTTGAGTTAAAAATGAGTTTTAGTTTTGAAATTTTTGGTTTCTAATGTTTGACAATTTGTCAATTTTTTTTGTTTTCATCAATTTTTTCTTCCCAAGTTAGCAGAATATGTTTCAAAAATTACTAAAAATATTAAAATTTAACTCTTCGAAAGTTTTTTATATATTACAATTGAGTCACAATTATACATGGATTCGATTGAGCCCCAATCAGAGAGGCTACTGTTGGGATCGATTCTCCACAAACACTCTAATCAGATGAGGTAACACTCAAATTAGGGTAACATCCACGCGGTTTGGTTAATATGTATTGATGATAGGTTACTGTTACATAATACGTATACATGGAGAAATACAGTACAGTACAACCTACGGGTTGAACTGCGAGACGCGTACATTAATACATAAATTAACATCACATATTAATCAGACTCCACTACCTAACAGCTACGGTCTAGGTATTAACCAAGATTCGGTACCCAATCGAAGGGACTCGAGTATAAGACCCAATGTTAACCCCAATTCAATTGGAGTTCATTTAAATCTCTATTGCTATAATGAATTATTTTTCAGTTAAACCTTTTTTTTTCTTTTCCTCTCTTAGTTTTTTCTAAGTTTGGGGAGAGTAATTTTGTTAAATAGAGATTATATATGAAAACTATTTATTATTATTTTTACTATATTTTATTGATAACATTTTTTAATGGAAAATTAGTACCCTCATCAGGTTGAACCGCGAGACGCGTACATTAATACATAAACTAACATCACATATTAATCAGGCTCCACTACCTAACAATTCTCCCACTTGGAGACTGATTCAGTAATCAAGACAGTATTCTCTCATCATTGTCATCAATATCTTCACTGCACCATCTGTAGTAACACAACTACAGAAGACCAACCGAGGTTTTGCACAATCCTAGTTTCCCAACATCGACACATTTTGTGAACATGTCTGCTGGATTCTTTGCACCCTATATCTTCTCTAAGCACAAGTCGCCTTCTTTCACTGCCCTGCAAGTGAAATGATACCGCTTTCTGATATGCTTAATCTTAGAATGATGGGAAAAGTATGAAATTGCACCCGAATGTTTGCAATTTTTTGTCATTGGATCTATATGTTTTTTGCCGCAATTATTTACACCCGTATGTTACGTTTTGTTGATAATTGCACCCAACGTTAAAAAATCCCGTCAAGTGTCACGTGAAAGGCACGTGTCGTCGTTAATTTTGAACCAATGTCATGTTAAATGACCAATTTACCCTAAGCTCTTCCTCTGAGTCCTTCTTCCTTCGTCAGTGCTCAGTTTGCAACAGACGATGATTCACTCAGGGTTTTGCCGTTCGCATCTCCTACCACCCCAATGACTCCTGGAACCCCTTCTCCCTCCTTGTCAAGACGGGGACGGGACCGTTCAAGTCGCCAATCACCAGCTCCATGACCATGAGCGCCGAGTTCAACCTCATCAATCGTGGAAACCCAACCTTCATGCTCCACTTCAAGCCAAATTTTGGCGATTTCTCGATGAAGAAGTCGCAGTCATCTGTTCTGAAACCATCTGAAGGAATTAAGCTCCAGAAGGTTCCGTTTCTGGTGATGAACAAGGCCTTTCCTGGTCATAAAGGACCCGTGTCCTGTTTAACTTTTAGGCAAGGGACAGCAGAGCTTTTTTCCGGTTCATTTGATAGAACTATAAAGATATGGAATTGCGATGATAGAGAATACATCAATACATTATTTGGTCACCAAAGTGAAGTGTTAGCTATAGATTGTCTAAGAAAGGAGCGTGTTTTAACTGTCGGTCGTGATCGGACAATGCAGCTGTTTAAGGTACGTACTTATTATCTGTTAGTCAAAAAAATAACAGAAAATAAGCTCGATTTGGTATTTGTTAAACTTACTAAATCTAGTTAGTCGTTTGTCAAAAAAGAAGAAGCTAGTTTGTTGTTTGCAAATTCGTTAAAGTTTGCTTTGGTTTTTGGTAGTTAACCCCATGCTTATATATAATTATATATGTCCTGTTTGCAGCATGTTGGAAGCTCTTGTTCTGTATCGTTTACACTCTTAACGTCCAAAGTGAATTATTTTTGAAGCAGATTCTTGGTTGTTTTTCCCTACTCCTTGCACAATTAATTATGTTGTAGTACTTTGATTGCCATTGAGAGAAAATGGATGGCTAATTAGTAGCTGTCTTGCTTTAGCTGCATATTGATATCTCTATTACGGCCCCAAATTGTAAACAAGATGGAACAGCCTTAAGTTTATGTTTCCCTGCACGTTGAATCAGGTACCAGAAGAATCTAGAGTCGTCTTCCGTGCTCCAGCATCTTCTCTAGAATGTTGCTGTTTCATCAGCAATAGTGATTACCTAAGTGGATCAGATGATGGAAGTATTGAGCTCTGGAGCATGCTTCGGAAGAAACCGGTTTCGATTGTCAAGAATGCCCATCCTTCTGCATCTAATAGTAATCATGGGAATGAAGGTTTCATTCCCAATGGTCATATAGGTAAGGTACTATTGGATGAATCTGATCTGCATATTGCATGAATCATATATGGGAAAGTTACTAAATTGAGTAACGAAGATAGTAATTATCAACATCATATGTGGGAAAGTTACTAAAATGAGAACCAATTGGCTTTGACAATTAATAAAAAAGGCTGGGGTATTTTCGGTATATCATGTCAGATATATGGCAAATGGACATCACATTCCATTTTTTTAACGGTTACTGTCTGAATTGGATGGAAAAGCTCAATTACAAATAAGTGTAAACATATGGGTGTAAGAACAAACATCATGGGTGCAATTACCAATTCTTGCAAACATCCGGGTGCAATTTCATACTTTTCCCTAGAATGATATATTGGATTCTTAACCAACCGTATGACAATTTGACTATCTGAATACAGAATCTTCCCATTCTGCTTCTTGCCCAACTCTTCCAGAAAATCTGCCAGCCATATCATCTCCTTCCCAGCTTCAGCTATTGCCACATACTTAGCCTCAGTGGATAAAAGAGCAACACATTTCTAAAGCTTGGACATCCAACTCACTGTTGTACCACCAATGGTGTAAATGTATCTGGATGTGCTCTTGCTCGAGTCTACATCACCACCTAGATCAGCATCCACAAAAACCCGCAGAATCACTTTGTCTTTGCCAAAACAAAGTGAAGTACTCGTTGATCTCCTCGCACGCTCATTCAATATTCTATTCATCCTCTCAGCAACTCCATTCTTCGTAGCCTTACCGGAAACTGTACTCATCAATCTGATTCCCTCAGCAACACAGAACACTTTGAACTCTGAGTTGTCATACTCTCCTCCACTCTCAGACCTCAGACATTTGATTTTCAATCTGGTCTGATTCTCAACTTCAGCTTTCCACCTCTTGAATGTTGCAAACACATCTCACTTGTGCTTCAAGAAGTAAACTCATACATTTCTGCTAAAATCGTTAATGAAGGTGACATAGAACCTGGAGATGGTCCCCTGACATCTATATGGACCATTTCCAACCGCACTTCCTTGGACTGTCTCAGAGTCTTTGTGAAGCTAACTCGTTTATGTTTGCCCATAACATAGCTCTAACAAATACCCATTTCAATATACTTCAGACCCTCTAGAGCTCCTTTTGCAACCAACATCTTCATTCCCTTAACACTCATGTGTCCAAGTCTGTTATGTCACAAACATGAACCAGAAGCACTCTCAGCGACAACAAACATGTTTATACACCTTACAGTGGTGTATAAGGTTCAAGATCTTGTGCCACGGGCTACAATCATAACACCCTTTACAATCTTCCAGGAACCTTTACCAAATTCTGTTGTGTAGTATGTGCTATCCAACTGACCAACAAATATCAGATTCTTCTTGAGTCCAGGAATATATCTGACATGCTCCAATGTCCGTTGGTTTCCCAATGGGGTCTTTATGTAGACATACCCCTTTCTTTCAATCTCCAAAACTTTGTTGTCAGCAAGATATACCTTTCCAAAATTTCCATACTTGAAATTTTGAAACAATTCCTTGCTTGGAGACGAATGAAAAGATGCACCAGAATACAAAATCCAGGATTCAACCGGGCTATCCACACTAAGGATTAGAGCATCCCCAATGTCTTCTGCTGAATTTACAAAATCGGTATCATTTTCTTATTTCTGATTCTGCTTCTTCTTTGGTTTCTTACAGGTTGTTTGATAGTGCCATTTATCTCCAAAATTCCAATAAATCACATTGGCTTTGTTCAGAGATTTTCCTTGATTCTTTGATTTTGATCGGCGATGTTGATTTTGGCCCTGCGAATTGCTTCTCCCCCTTCTGTCCACACTAAGAGCATTACGTGATGAATCTCTCACTTCTCGTTTGCGAATACTTTCGCTGAGAATAACATCTCGGATTTCATCGAACTTCAGTTTCTTAGAACCACGTGATCTACTAATTGCAGCAACAACAGTATCCCAAGATTCAGACAGAGATGACATCAAAATCAAGGCTTTAATTTCATCTTCGAAGTTAATCCCCACAAAACTCAATTGACTCACAATCATATTAAACTCGTTGATATGATCAGCAACAAATCTAAGGATTCAACCGGGCTATCCACACTAAGGATTAGAGCATCCCCAATGTCTTCTGCTGAATTTACAGAATCGGTATCATTTTCTTATTTCTGATTCTGCTTCTTCTTTGGTTTCTTACAAGTTGTTTGATAGTGCCCTTTATCTCCAAAATTCCAATAAATCACGTTGGCTTTGTTCAGAGATTTTCCTTGATTCTTTGATTTTGATCGGCGATGTTGATTTTGGCCCTTCGAATTGCTTCTCCCCTTTCTGTCCACACTGAGAGCATTACGTGATGAATCTCTCACTTCTCGTTTGCGAATACTTTCGCTGAGAATAACATCTCGGATTTCATCGAACTTCAGTTTCTTGGAACCACGTGATCTACTAATTGCAGCAACAACAGTATCCCAAGATTCAGACAGAGATGACATCAAAATCAAGGCTTTAATTTCATCTTCGAAGTTAATCCCCACAAAAATCAATTGACTCACAATCATATTAAACTCGTTGATATGATCAGCAACAAATCTAATTTCAGACATCTGTATATTAAAAATATACGCATCAAATATACATTGTTCATCGTCAATGACTTTTCGTACATATTTGATAGCGCCTTCAACAGATCGGTCGTAGTATTATCCTTGATGATGTTGAACGCCACATTCTTCAACAAGGTCAACCGGATCATCCCTAGGGCTTGACGATATTTCAGCTTCCATCTCATCTGTCATGGAATCTGACTTCACCCCGAGCAAAGGTTCATGAAGATCTTTCTGGTACAGACAGTCTTCAATCTGCATCTTCTAGAAACCGAAATCGGATCCATCAAACCTCTCGATTCCAAACTTCGAACTCTCCATATTTTGTGGTCGTGTTTAATCTTCTTAGCTCTGATACCAGTTGTTAGGATCAATTGTCAACAATCACTCTAATCAGATGAAGAAGTTTCTCATAATTGAGAAGAAACACATTTTTTTGCAAAGATGAAAGGAAGAGAGAAAACTCAGTTTTTCGTGGTAACACCTAAATTAGGGTAACCACCACGCGGTTTGGTTAATCTGTATTGATGACATGTTACTGTTACAAAATACATATATATGGAGATATATAGTATAGTACAACCTACGGGTTGAACCACGAGACATGTACATTAATACATAAACTAACATCACATATAATTCAAGTTCCACTACCTAACAGCTACGGTCTAGGTATTAACCAAGATTCGGTCCTCGATCGAAGGGACTTGAGTATAAGAGCCAACGTTAACCCCAATTCAATTGGTCAAATTCAATCTCGATTGCTATAATGAATTGTTTTTTCAGTTAAACTTGTTTTTATTATATGAAAACTATTTATTATTTTTTTACTATCTTTTGTTGAAAACATATTTTAATGGAAAATTAGTACCCTTACAGTTTTTCTTTTTTAAAAAACATTTTTCCTTTTGAACACGATATATATTATTTATATTTTTTATATAAAATTTACTTCTATATTTTCCTTTTATTTTCTAGATTAAAAAGTTAATATGATTTTTTAAAAATATTCTTAAAAAATATAGTTTGTGGTCTTTAGATACATGCTGATGGTCTTTATATGCATTTCTCTTTGATAAAAGAAAAAGAAACATGTGGAATACATTTGGTCCTTTTACTACGTTTGAAATTGATTTAGTCCATCTATTTTTTTAGTATTGAGGTATTATGTACATTCTATTTTATACATTCCGCCTTTCTTCTTCTTTTTTGGCCAATTATTCCGCCTTTCTCATTGAAAATACTCTCTCTCTCTCTCTCTCTCTCTCTCCATGTTTTCTACTTTCTTATCAACATTTTTTTTATGTATATGGTGTTCAAGTCTTTTAAGGTCTGCAGTGTTTGATCAAAATTTCATGGGTTCGAGACACCGCACTCCAATTCGCTCTTAAGTATTTGAAATGGATTGACGCGGCGGTCATCACCACCTTGTTGCCACCTTGTTTCTACTCTAATACCTAAGTGAGTATACTAGTGAGGTAAGTAAGAAATCTCAAATAGAGTAAGGGAAGGTATTTATACGTACATTGGGCTTGGAAGTCAAACCAAGGTGATCTTACCCTTGTTGTCCTTTATTGCCATAGTTAAGGGTATACCAACATGAGTTTGGTCTAAAGTTGGATGACTAGGGTGTCACTGACAGTAATGACCACTAAAATGTGGAGGATTGACAGAGCATTTCGATTGTCACCTTAATCTATGTCATAAGATGATGACTAAGAGTGGAATATGTAGGTGTCTTATATGTCGTTATTGGTTACTTATGAAATTTTTAGATAGCGTGGTGGTTGATGATAACGTCGTCTGTCAGGCTTTTCATCATGTCTTAATTTGTTTCGTGCCCTCGATACGTGGTTGACGTCGGGCAAGAGGGTCCAAGCCCTTGATCAGGGTACTTTCCCCGGAGTGGTGACTCAAGTTAACCACTAGGCTAAGACGACCCATGAAGAGTCAGGTGACTTTACTAGGTATCATTTACCCTCGAGTCTGAAGTAACAATTTTGTTATTGTTGTCTAGTAACTTTACTAGGTATCATCTTAAGGATGTTGCCTATGACCGTACCCGTGTTGTGTTTGTTCATTCAACTTATACATTGTTACGTTCATAAATTTGTTAATATTGTTAAGACGAAAATTCAACGGTTTAGGACATCATTTATTTGAGTTGATTACAGAGTTTAACCTTTCACAAGTTAAACAGTAATTTAACTTTGCCTTTGTATAGAAACAACTATTGAGTCATTCTTAAGTGTTAGTTTTGTGAACTAAGAACCAAATCTAAGGAGGCACTTATTTTGAGTGGTGTGTTTCTTAGGTGATGACTGTGCTAGCCATTTTTGGGTGTTAGTTGTATGAATTAAGCACTGAACTCATAAGAGTTGCTAATTGTACTTACCATATGTTGATGATTTTGTTTTAGACTGACAGTTGTATGTCATTCTTATCTGCTAGTTCTGAGAACCAGTCACCAACTCTTTGGTTGAGTGTGTTTGAAGATTTTTTTTTCCTTTCAATTTGAGAATTGTACGAGTTGCACTACAAGAAACGCGTGCATTAGCGTCACATAAAATCACCATCAAAGACATAACAGTTAGCGACAACGAAATCTTTGTTAGGGTAGCCCCCGTCGCTAAATCGTTTACCTGCGACAATTGACCGTTGCCAAATGTATGTCGCTGCTAAGATGACATATCTCATAACTCTTTTACAACCAAAGTAGGTTGTTGTTAAACACAATGAAAAGGCGATGAACACATTTTCGATGTTATAGATGGGCTTTACTGATGAAAATGCTTCATTGTTGAATTGCATTTTTAGCAGTGACTTTGAGGGGTTGCCTTTTATTCGAAACAATGTCCATTAACTTGTTGTAAATACGTGTATTTAGTGTCTAGTGACTACAAATCCACCATTAAAAGCACTTAATATTGTTAGTTAATGTTGCTGCTAAATACATGTTTTTAGTGATAACAACCACTAATATCAGTTTATGTCACTGCTAAATACATACTTTTTATGTCAACAACCACTAATCATTGTTAATGACAAACTTTTGTGATGTGTTTTTATTAATTATCTTGTTATTTCTATATGATATGATATACACAATACATTTTAAAAAATATAATATATATTATTTATCCAAGTATATATATACATATTAATAAACATCCAAACTACAAACTTACAATAATTTTGAATGTAAACACATAGTTTTCTCAATCAGATGAAGACCTACAACTAATATGTTTTTATACTCATGGTTGCGAATTCTGAATGCCGGAACTACAAACTTCATCTCCGTCTCTAATTCAGGACCCCCTACAAGCTCTAACAATATCGCGTGATCAATAGAAAGGAAACACAATAAATACAATAACAAAATCATTTAACACAATAATCTAAAACACACTACATAACACTAAACATCTTTATAATTGCCAAACCTATGAAGTTAGATCTTTCATTACTCACCAATACTAATCAACACTTCAATGAATATCACAGTATGATATAACATAACCTTTAAAATACTAACCTTGCATTCTGTCACATATGACTCAAATAGATTTTTTATTTAATTCCATTGCTTCTGAAGGGATTGTGTAGTATAGGCTTTCTTGAAAGAGTTAGTTCAATCAACTAGTGGAGAGATTGATAAAACAAGTTATAATTCATAATCCTTAAGACTAGGGGGAGATCAAGCACCAACTTATAAAAGTTACATACTTTCGTAAGATGATTGTCCCATGATAACTCCATCATGTCCACGTGGGATACTATATCATGAGTTTCAGGTGCCTCAACTTGGAGAGGATAAACATGTGACTTGCTGACTCTCAAAAACAACAATGCAATATCTGAAAACGAAAGCCTAGTAGAAATTTAAACAAATTAGGAGACCAACGTATCTTTCAATATGCCAGAATGAGAACAATTAGTCTAAAGAGGTGAAATAGGTACAAGAATAATATAAATATCAATGTATATGAGCTGTAATGAAGGAGCACCTTGAGTTAGATAGCAAGATAGTGTACACCCATAAGAGGCATACATTAGCAAACTGCTGGGAAAAGACACCAATACTAAAGTTCTCATACAAATATACCCACAGATTTGCCTATTAGATCACCATTTTAATCATAAATAAAACTTAGACTAATATATAAGCTAAAAGCCAACCATACCACACAATATGACTTTCATACAACTCCACCTACATAAAGCAGTAGCTCCACACAATATGACTTTCAAATCAGCAATAGCCTTTTGCCTTGACTGCAAAAATGAAACAGAGACTTATCACAGTACCACAGTTCACTAGGCGACCAGGAGCAGGACACCACTTGGTCTTGAGTATGGCAAAAATTAATCTCATTTATACAAAGGATAATTATCTATGAAACAAACTGCAAAAACATAAAACTCTTATGTTTTCCAATTTCCAGGTTTACCTTCCTATTATCTTCCAATATTATCTGTCAGAACCGAGAATCGTTGATTCTGGGTTTCGATAGAACCCATAATCGTTGATTCTGGGTTTCGACATAACCCATAATCGTTTATTCTCAGTTCGTCTTAACCCACAATCGCCGAATCTAGGTTATGTCAGACCCCAGACACTTGATTCTGGGTTTAGACAATTATGGGTTCCACGAACCCATAACCTTCTATTATCCATTTAAGAAGCCAAGAAGAACAAGCAAACACGAAAGCATACACAATCAAGCAAACCCTAATCCATTCAAACGGCACGCTTCCACATAAACCAACGAAAGAAATACGAAAACTTACCTACTATTCTTCGCCGATTGAAGGAGAAGAGATTTCCAAGTTGGAACCGAGAAGGGAAGATGGATTCAGTAGGGAAGAAGATAAGAGAAGGGGAGTGGAGCAGTGGAGTTGAGTGGAGGCGTGAGAAAGGGTGATAACTAATACCGTGATAGAGAGCTAGGTTAATACTTTTTTTATTTTTTAAATTAAATGGTGGTGCAATTCGGTTTAGTGGCAGCTATATCGGTTTAGTGGGGGTTCTTAACATTTAATGGTGACAACGACTAATGTTAGTCGATAATATGTCATAGTTGTTTGTGCATTATTGACATCGACAATAGTCGCCCCTGAATAAACTATTTTACTAAAATATTGACTAGTAATGCCGATAATATATTGACACACAAACATATTCTACATTTTCTATGCTACTTATGTTTTAGCGACGACAAAATTGAGTAGTTACGACAAACAACCGTTATTGATATTGCTATATTTACGACAAAACTTTCCGCATTTGAATATATACATTTATAACGGAAAAGTCATATGCTACTGATGAAGTCATTTAACATCAAGTGTTGGTCGACATTACACATTTATCCATGTAAAAATTAAAATGACGGCAAAAATTAACACTAAATGTATTTTATAACCGTGGAAAACATATTGTGTCTAATAAGTAATAATAACGACAACAAAAACTGCTGACACAATAGCCATATTTTTAACTACAACACTTAGCGTCAACATGAAAGAACCGTCGCTGTTGCAACAACTTCTAGTAGTGTTGTTCTTTTATATTAGTTGTATAACTAAGGATCAACCCCTTCGATGGTGCAAGTATTTGGTGCAACTTATTGCTAAAAAATATTTTGAGGCAATGTGTGGATCAACCCCTTCCCTGGTGTTAGTTGTATGAAGTAAGCACAAACCTGTTAGGAGTTGAATTTATTGAAACCTCTTATGTGTTTTTTATCTTCATTTTCGAGGCGACAATTGTGTGAACCATTTTTTAGTGTTATTGTACAAATCAAGCACTGACCTCTTGAGAGGTCCTAGTTGAATGAATCAGACGTCGTTAACTTTAAGTGTGTCCTTGTAAGGAGTGTTTAAAATTTTGAAATGAAAACGTGAAATCTTTGTGATTTTCTTACTTTTATTGATTCTATCATCGATCAAATTTTACTACGACAAATGTACAACTTTTGAAGTGTATTGCATTGAAGGCCTTTTACTAATTTTTGTTGTCTTTTTTGTCTTTCAAGAACATAAGCATTTGACGTAAGCTTGACAATGAATTTGTAGTGTCCTTCCCCCTTTAAAAAGCCATATATCTGCTTTTTTTCGTTGTTCGAAATTTTTGTTTCTTCTCAGGACTCATTTCCCCACGAAAAATCGGTCTTGATTGACTCAACGATTGAACTATTGAGTGGTATTAAACCTCCTCTCCATTGCTCATTGACTAAGTCCAAGTCAGTACTCCTTTTGGAATTGTTAACACTTTTTTTGAAGTACTCCACCCTAAGATATGTCACTGCCACCACCTCAATTGATGTCAATTTCTTTAAATTGGTAGGCAAAGCCAGCGGCAGAAGTGTACACAGGACGTGGTCAAACTCACCGAGTTACTTTTGAGGGTAACGACTATCATGTTCGAATCGTCGAGTTCACTTTTGTTTATCTGTTCTAGCAAATTGTTGTTTTGTGCGTGATACAGCAATCCAAAGTGATGCTCAATCTTCATCTCTTTAGATAAGTTACTCAGTTATCCACAAAGGATTTAAGGTCATTACCACTAATAAAGATTTCAAAGATCGTGTCGCAAAATGACTTGCTCCCTTAGGAATATGATGATCTAATAGAATGTTGTCATTGTGAGGGATGTAGGCTTAATATATCCAGAGAACTAGTTAATCATGACGACTACGTGAGTGTGTTGCCCTGCTCATTTTAGTAAGGGGTCGATCAGATTTGTCCTCCGTTGCACAAATGGTTATGCTTTGAACATTGTGGTGAGCTTTTCTATCAATTAGGTGAGTTTTAGGGGCATAGAATTGGCATGCGCAGATGAACTACAACTTTGGGGTAGTGTCTTTGCTCAATTTTTTTACAAGACTTACACTTTGATGGGAAAAGACCGGAGGGGCCATTTTTTGGGTTATTTGATTGTAGATGAGTGACGACTTTCAATAAAAGTTTATTTGCTCAACTTTGTACAAGACTTACGAATTTGTTAGACGATGACCAAGGGGTTGTTATTTGGTCTACTTGATCTTAGTTGAGCGACAAATTTTAGATATGTGTATTTTACTTTTTATAATTGTCTCTGCGCGTATGTGTATTTTACTTTTTATTACAATAATACATATAAATAAAAATATAATATAATATATTATTAGAATACTCTTCCTATCTATTTTTCTATAATTTAAATAATATTTTTAAAACATGAAATATTATTAATATTTAATTATAATACTCATAGTTAGAAAATATTATTAAAAATATCTCTAAACATATTAAAATAATATATCGTTATAGTAAATAAAATGAAATAAAGATGTATATAGTCATTAGAATAATATTTATTTATTAATGTGCACTTAGGCATTCTAAAACTTTAAAATTTTTAATTTTATCCCTAAACAGAATAATATCAGAAACTCTCAAATTGATTATAAAGTTGGTCGGTAGTGAGAGGTATTGCAATCCGCCAAAAACTAGCCCTAATTGAAGTGACATAAATTAGTAGGGTACGACTCTCCTCCGACTTTGAGGAAGGGGCCATGGGAATCCTTTGACTTTGACTGCAATTCCATAGCCATCCTATGTTGAACTGTGTCCTGCTTGGGGAT
This sequence comes from Chamaenerion angustifolium, assembly GCA_946814005.1. Taxonomy (NCBI): domain Eukaryota; kingdom Viridiplantae; phylum Streptophyta; class Magnoliopsida; order Myrtales; family Onagraceae; genus Chamaenerion; species Chamaenerion angustifolium. The sequence continues at coordinate 25,149,883 of OX328272.1, forward strand.
CTGTCTTTGACTACGTACACAAAATGTACTCGGACTTAGATATGAAATAACTCTTAAAATAAAATAAATAATAATTAAATAAAAGTTCATTTAAGGATTAGGATCTCATTGTGGTATTAAAACATGGTACAATTCTTTACATATAATTCAGAGTTGTATATTCTACCAAACTACTCAGAAGTTTGTGGTATAATAGATATTATGTCTATAAAATTATATAAACTAGAGGTAACACAAAAATGATTTAAATAAGATTTTATTTAGAACAAAGATATATTATTATTATTATTATTATTATTATTTTTAAACTATGGATGGATGTTGGGCAACACCCTTGTATCTCCGAGTTAGAGCCCGTTAGCCTCAGCACGCTACAGAGTTTTTGCCCATGACTTGGTCTGCCCACGTCTACAATAAGTGACGCCTCGCCAAGGGTCACGAAAGTAGGTTTTGCCTCTACACCCTTCACGGTAAAACTTTGTCTGGAATCATATGAAGGCTAGGGGTGAGCAAAAAAGAGTGTCTGGACTGAAATCCTGACAAAACCTGTCTGAGACCGGCCCAACTAAGACCGGGGTCGAGCATGCAGTTATTTTTCTCTAAGGTCGGTCTCGTTTTTTTTTTCTTTCCAAAAATCCTGATTAGGACCGATCCAAATCGAGTTGTATTTCTTATGTTCTATGACTTCTCGTTCACTCTAGCACTCAGCACCAGCAGACACCACCGAAGCATCGTCTTCACTCCAGCACTCAGCACCAGCAACCAGTCATCCACCACCGAAGAGTCCTATTCACTCCAGCACTCAGAACCAGCAGCCACCACTGAAGCATCCTCTCCACTCCAGCACTCAGCACCAGCAGCCACCATCGAAGCATCCTTTCCAGTCTCCAGCACTTTGTTCTGTCTTCTCGTCTCGGTTCTCTCCATCGCCGTCTCGCCGTAAGTGTTCGTCACTTCCTTCACGATTTGCTTCTGAAGTTGCTTCGGTTGTTCTGAAATTGCTTTGATCTGCTTCACGATTGTTCTGATTGTCACGATTGCTTCCGATTCCAACAAATTTTTTTTTGTTTTTACAGCAAATTTCGTACATTTATTTTACTTAAAAATTCGGTCCAAGACCGAGACCGACCCAAGTCAAGCAAGACCGACCCGGGAGGACTTTTTAGATCGAAATTGGTCTCGATCCTCTACAAGTGAGGACCGAATTTTCGGGCTCGTGCTCGGTCTTGCCAAAAAGAGTGGACCGACTCGCCGAAGCTCACCCCTAATGAAGGCTTCACCCTGAGCGAAGACAGATCACTCATTTAATATGAATTACACATCGCCTCCATCATCAGTCACCTGACACTCATCACCTGTCACATGACACTCATCACCTGTCACATGACAATACAACGATCCCCCGTATCAGATGATTTGACATCCTTATCCCTTCCCGGTTGATAAAAAAAATTATGGTCAAAGGTTACCTAATCACGGTAAAGAGTTCATCCCGTCAATGAGTTAACTTCCCTGTAATACAAGCATTGACTACTCTTTATTACATTCATACACACATTTACTAGCCCTCTTTATATGCTCTCAGATAATTGTCTTGACTTACTCATCAGAGGGAAACAAATAGGAAAACTCAGAGTTTTACTTCGTGCAAGTCTTGAAGCATCAGGGTATAACGCCTAAAGCGCGGGAGAGTAAGATCCAATAACTATTAAATTGTAGATTTTACCATATTTACTATATGATATAATTTAAAGTAAAATTATATTTTCCTAAATTAGATAATTGAAAAATATTTTGTTGGACTGGGGTAAGGACTACGAGCTTTTCCCCCCCTCTCTTTTTCATTACAATAATTGCGTCGGGTTAGAAGAGAAATGTTAAACGTAAGTTCATTTCAAAAGTGGCGCCTCTATTAGGAGTGGTAGTTAGATTTTATTAAATATAACAAGTTTGGTATTATACCATTGGAGTCTACGTTATGGATATTGAATTTGAGTGCTTCTCGTAGACGTGTAAGAAGGAAAGATCGAGTTTTACTTGTTTCCCTTTCGATGATAAAACCAGTTGAGGGTTTTGAGGCAAATAAATCTTATATATACACACAATAAAGAATTAATTCACACTTTACGCAAAGTATATAAATTGTTTGAGTTGTAGTTATATAAATTTAGTCTAATATAAAGTTTAAATTATTATAGGAATAAACAAAAATAACTCAAATCAAATTAAGTTTTAATCATATTATTATATTGATAAGATTCACTCAACTTACCAAATGAAAGTATTTTTGTTTTGTTATTAATATAATTTTAATTAATATTATTCAACTTACTTTTTAAGTTTTATAACTTTTAGTATTCATGGTATATTCATTGCATACATGTTAAATTCATTAAGTAATACAACTATAAAAACAAAAGTCATTTTTAAACATTTTATTTAGTAATAGTTAATTGTTTCTTATTTTATATTTATTCGTTTTCTTAATTAAAAATATGTGACACATAACTTAATATATGCATATACATTATTTAGAGTAATATTAATTTTAATCTTTAGATATTTAAAAATTTACTTCAAATATAATCATAATTGGTACATACCAATATTACATAATTGTTTTAAAAAATTATATGAAAAGTATAATTTTAGAATTATAAATACACAAATGAAAATCTAACAAGTGTTATTATATACTTGATTTTATAAAATATAATACTTATAAATTTCTTTCCAAAATCGTTTTTCAACAAACATTATTGTGTACACATTTAGAGATGTCAAGTATGATAACAAATAAAATATATATTTATATTTTTATTATTAATATATATATATATATTTGAATTCACATAATATTTGTTACAAACATTTTAACAGTGATATAAAAATATATTGGGATACCTAAGATCAATTCACAAATAGTTATATATATTATTTTTATTGACTAAAATATAAACTTATTACCATATATGTAGTTTATTTTATTGGTTTGGTTAATTATTAACTTGATGTAAACGTATTATTTTTCCTAAAATTATGTTTAACATTTGATTTCTTTCTTCATTGTTTTCTATTTTAAATTTAGAAATCAAATAAATAGTTATATATTTTAATTATTGGCAAAAATATATACACATTAGTATCTATTCACTTCAGTTTTCCATTCTAAATATTAAGTACTTTCAACCCTTAGTTCATTTTTTCCTTCTATTTTTAAGTTAATTAAACTAAACTATAATTATAAATTATTTTCATTATTAAATACAATTTCTATATATTAGGGGAGAGCAAAAAAGTCTGTTGGACCAAAAAATAATAAAAAAACATCCCAAAACCGTCCCGAATTTAAAACCGAGTCAAAATGGACGTTTTTTTAATCCCAAACTCGGGCTCGGGGAGAGTTTTTTTACCCAAAAGAAAGAATAAACTGACTCGACCCGAGTATAGCTTGGAATCAATTTTTGTTGTGTCTTCTTAATTAGTTTATTATGTGTTTAGGGTTGTGTTGAAATTTATTTTTTTTTATTGAATATTTGGTATGATATTTGTATTTTGTTTTGTATTGGATACTTGATATAATATTTGCATTGTATTTTGTATTTAAAAACTTTGGATTTTTTTATAATAGTTTTAAGAGAAAAAGTTGGTCCAGAACCGAGACTGGCCCGAGTCAAGAAAGACCGCCTCATACGTTTTTTTAGATGTACTCGGGCTCGAGCTCGGTCTCGGTCCTCCATGCATGCATCCCGAAATTTCGGGTTCATATTTTTGGGAGAAAAGCCCACCACGCTTGTCCATAGCTCACCCCTACTATATATCATAACTCTTGTTTATTATTGTTAGTATTTAGGGAGTGATGTGGTGAAAATTAAGAAATTATAGCCTTAGAAATGGAAAACATTGTACTGCTTTTCTTTTTTGGCCAAATCATTGTACTGCGTCAATATGATCAAAATACAAAGACTAGTACTCCTTATATAGGATGCACTTAAGGACTAACAAACAAATATTGTAGGAAAATATCTAATGGTCTAGACTAATCTTGAATGTACTAGACTAATCTTGATTATTCTATACTAGACTACATATTACTCTAACAATTAATATTTTTTTATTAAAATTATTTTGCAATTTGTTAAAAAAACTATATATTGTTTTTATTATTTTTTATTTCCCTATAATTTTAGAGTAATTTTTTAAATTAATTTCTTACAAAACTTGCAATTTATTATTGTTTGATGGCAAAGTTAATTTTTATATTCATAAATGAAACGATTTTTGAAAGTGAATGCGGAGCTTTGGATTAATTTAGAGTTCAATATTGATGTGAGAGAATGATGATATGGATGTAACTTAATCTTTTTGACGTAGACTAATCAAATTAAATTATTTTAACACTATGATAGAGAAATGTGTGAAAAAACTCATTTGTCAAAATTATAGGCTACTGAGTCAAATTAATATAGATGTAGAGTAAAATATCACATTGCCCTCTAATGTTTGGATGAAATTTTAGTTTTCCCCCTAAAGTTTAAATCGTAAAGTTTCGTTCCCTCATGTTTGGCTAAGTGCAACTTTGCCTCTTTCGTAAACTGTTCCATACAATTTTAACAGAATTAGTTTCAAAAACTGCAAAAAGAATATAAAACTTTCAAAAATGTCACAATTTAACCCTTTCAATCTTTTTTCAAATGTTACAATTGAGTTCTGGTTCGATTGGGACTCAAGTCTCGATCTTGACCCAAACTAGGTCCCCCGCTTATGGAGGTCAGTCTGGGTCAAGACCCAGACCCAAGTCCCCTCAATTGGGGTTTAATCGAGTTCCGATCGAATCATGACTCAATTGTAACATTTAAAAAAAATTGGGATGGCTAAATTGTGACGGTTTGAAAGTTTTCTATTATTTTTGCAGTTTTTAAAACTTATTCTGATAAATTTGGATGGAAAAGTTGACGGAGGGGTCAAAGTTGACATGAGGGAAGGAAATTTTAAGATTTAAACTTTAGGGGTTAAATTGAAAATCCGACCAAATATTAGGGGACAATGTCGTATTTTACCTTATAGATATATGAATCAATGTGAAATGAGGTAATAGTAGGGTTATTTATAGGGATACTTAACCTGGGTTAAAGGTTAGTTCCTTACCATGACCACACAATAAATTTCTACTCTGACACAACATTCTATAGTCGTATTAGTACGATTTGTGCTCATTTCGTACGTTAAATATACTTTATTCATCATGTCTTCTGGCCGTGGTGACATTTGGAGGTATCACCCATATATGTTTGTCGCGTCACCAATATATGTTTGTGGCGTCGCCACACTATGGGTGACATACTTCTTTTCTTTCTTAAAATCGTCATACTTATAATAAGCAACGTGCCCCGGGTCTCAGGCATATCAGTAATCTGGACATAAATAAGATTAAATATCAAAGCAAATAAGAGGATTGAAGCCAAGTTGAAGATGAAGATATAACAACTTCTGAACTTTTACTATTGATCAAAGCTAAAGAATACATGAGGCTATCCAGTATTTATATACAGGTTATTATAGGAGAACAACCAAATAATGCTTGAACATTCTAGGATATACAAGAACAATCTACTTCCTTCTTGAACAATCTACTATTCTTCTACTATCTTCTAGCTGTGTTTGTACTGAGGTGATATATGCTGAATCTTCACTGCTTCATACGAGTTAATCATACATCCTAACATTCATCTTAGAATTTCTTTTCTAATTAGGTCTTTAATACCTTCAATATCCATGAGCCTGTGCAGAGTCTATACTCGTTCGTGATATACACTTCTTACTCATTCGAATATTAACATGTCCTCAACAGATGATATGACCACTTGACCTATTTTTTATTTATTTAACTGACAGGGAGGTTTCCAATTTTCCTCCATCTCACCAATGAAGCTGGGAGGTTTTCATTTTTCCCCATCTTACCGGCCTCAAACTTCAACAGAGTAGCTTAACGTTGTCTCTGAAGAACTTATTTTTGGCTCCTAAGCTTCACCCTATGCCAGTAAGAAGACATCAAGTTGATGATTCAAGAATGCGGAATTGTAGCTCATGACAGAAATCTGACCCAACATATGCACACATAGTTGACCATCATGATTAATATTGAGTAAGTTATCAGATTGAGCAGTTAATTGAAGTCTGACGTACTGAGGGAAATACCATCCTAGAAATTGAGAGAAAACTAAGACCATTCAACATGTAAGAGATTGATTGACTTGAATTTTGAAAACAGAAGAGATAGTCAGCAAAGCAGAGCATTATGATCACATATTTCATACCAGATCAGCGTATATAAGATAGATACAAAGGTACAAGTTTTGAGAAAAAGGACCCAAGCGGAGAATACTAGATGAAATCATCAAATGAGATGAAGAAGACCAATTCTAGTCAGCCACTACAACAACACAATATACATCAGACATAACTACTCATCATCAGACTCATACTCATCCATATTATTAGACTCAGAAGTGCAACTATCAGATGAAATGTTTTCAAACGATAGAAATCCAAGTTTATCTCTGAATTGAGTAAACATTTTTTCAGTAAGAGGTTTGGTTAAAATGTCAGCAACCTGATTAGAAGAAGGAACAAAATTAACCATCACTTGACCACTCAGGACCTTTTACCGAACGAAGCACATATCAAGCTCAACATGTTTCATCTTCGAGTGCCGGATGTGATTTTTTTTCAAGGCAACATCACCCGTGTTATCACACCAGATATTGGGTATATAAGATAGTTTAATATCAAGGTCAATTATAAGAGAAACAACCCAAAGAACTTCACACATACCTTTATCTACTGCCTTATATTCAGCTTCTGAATTAGATCTAGATATGACACACTGTTTCTTTGAACTCCATACTAGAGGGTTGTTATTAAGTAACCACTAAAAGAATCCGCCTCAACAGCCACAAAAATATTGTGTTGTCGCTAGGTAGACGTTGTTAATAAGCAATTTTTGTTTTAACACTATTTTTTGAGAGAATAGAGTTGTTTTCGTAGCTCAAACAATGCTTTAGTGTGTACTTATGCCGCGGCTAGTTGTGTGAGTCCCAAAATAATACTTGACAAATACGTATCCGAGGGTAACATACATCAGCAACATCATGGATTAATGCTATTTTTGATTCATTGTTTTACTATCAATATTTGTTGATGTAATATATATGTTAACAGCGTCGCAGTAAGTGCGTATTTAAAACTTAGTTAGCCGTTACTAATTCAGATACCAACCTGTCAAATTAACAGAACAATTCGGATTTTACCAGCAACTGAAGCAGATGACCTACGTAGCCGTTTCCTCAGCCCAGACTTCTAAATCACCCTGACACCTTCATAAGGTAGCGATTCCATAAACAATCTCACCTTAATTACACCGAGACAAATCGATCAAAGCTGCTCTGCATACCTTATTTACGAAAGCCTTCACTTCACTGCAAAACCGATCTACTCAACCTTCCCAACCTTCACCCCGAGACAACCTTCACTTAACTTCCCTTCATCGTCATCCTTTTTCCTGCAGCATTACGAAAAGGTACGATTTCCTCCTCATATTATGAATTGACGTCTAATTTTTTGAGCTAAGACAATGAAATTCACCCAGCTGCTGTGTTGTCAATGTATTTAATTTTGTGTACATCAAGTAAATACCAACTTATCTAATCAGTTAACGAATTGCGTGACTGTATGTGTGTCATAAGCAACTGATTCGTACGAAGGTGATTGCTGAATGTAGACATAACAAAATGTCTCCGTTTCTCCCAATTTCTGTTGCGTTTCACTACAAACCGTCTGTTTGATTTTTTTGTTAAGTGTATACACACTGATTGCTGCTCTGTTACAGTAACAGAATTAACTGAATTTGTCGTTGAAGAAAGTTGGTTAATTATCATGGGTTCGGGTAAAGCTTCTATCAACATAATTATACAGCAGTTAACAACTGATTTTAAACAAAGACTATGCATAGGATCTCAGTTTTGTAACAGAATTGATAATTCCCTTTTCTAGACAAAGTAGTTGTAAAACACTTGGTGGGTGGAAAACAGTAGTGTCTACTTACATGATACATTGTGATATTGGTTTTAATATTTTCTCATTTCTAAACAGAGGCTCATTAAGGATGGATAAAAGTTGGATGACCAAACATCGACAAAGTCGGGAATATAAGGCAGGTGTTACCTCTTTCTTGGACTTTTTGCCTATTCGCGTGCGTCATGGGATGTGAGAATCTACTGTCCATGCCATAATTGTGTTGGTATGTCTTTGTTGGGGAGAAGTACGGTGAAGTTTCATCTGGAAAGATATGGAATACTACAAAGTTACACTACATGGGTGGACCATGGAGAAGAATTTGAAGAAAGCATTACTAACAGGAGGACTGCCACATCTCGTGAAGAAATGGAAGATATGATAACTGATGGATTGGGTGGTATGAGTCGTGATGAAGGTGAGGAACCCAATGCAGAGGCTAGGACATTTTATAAGCTTTTAGAAGATTATGAGAAAGGCTTATACCCAGGGTGTGTATCATACAGCAAGATGTCTTTCTTAGTGGAACTGCTGCATCTAAAGGCTATGTACAAGGTTTCTAACAAGTTTGTAGATGAGTTGCTTCGTATGCTGAGTAAAGTACTTCCACCTGAGAATACAGTACCTAAGTCGTACTATGAGGCAAAGAAATTTATATCCGGATTAGGTTTGGACTATAAGAAGATACATGCTTGTGTAAATGACTGTATTCTATTTAGAAATGAATACGTCAATCTCGATGCGTGTCCAATATGTTGTGAGTCACGATGGTTTCAAGGTCATGAAAGTGCAGGAGGAATGAACAGTCCAGAGAAATCTAAGCAAAAGGGTGGAAACTTCCCGTTAAAGTACTCTGATACTTTCCACTAACTTCTAGGCTACAAAGACTATTCATGTCTCCTAAAACAGCAGGATCTATGACCTGGCACTCTACAGACCGAATAAAACATGGAGTACTACGACATCCTGCGGATACAGAGGCATGGAGAAAACTTGACAACGTCAATCCTGCCTTTGGGGCAGAGCCACGCAACATACGTCTTGGATTAAATACAGATGAGTTCGATCCTTACAGTGACAAGAGTCACCCATATAGCATGTGGCCAGTTGTGTTAATTCCATACAATGTGTCACCGGAGACCTTCCTGCAAGATACCAATTACATAATGTCAATGTTGATTCCTGGTGCAAAAGCCCCAACATATGATATTGACGTGTATCTGCAACCATTGATAGATGAGCTCAACGAGTTATGGTTGAATGGTGCATTAACATATGATGCACACTGTAAAGAGAACTTCCAAATACACGCTGTTGTACTTTGGACAATAAATGATCTCCCTGCTTATGCAAAATTGTCTGGTTGGGCTACAGATGCAAACTTGTTCAGTTGGGGGTGTCAAATGGACACACATTACTGCAGATTAAAGCATGGGAGGAAAAGTTCCTTTATGGGCCATAGACGATTCCTACCGACAGATCACCCATGGAGGAGAAACAAAAGCGTGTTTGATGGAACTGTGGAGGTAAGGAGTGCTCCACAAAGACGTTCCGCGGATGAGGTGTTGAAACAGTTAGAGTGTCTTCAACAAATTACCTTTGGTAAAATGCAGCCCCCCACAAAAGTTGGAGTAGACGCAGTCACTCGAAATTGGAAAAAGGAGAGCATATTCTTCCGCTTACCTTACTGGCAGAACTTTTGGTGCCTCATAACTTGGATGTTATGAACATTGAAAAAAACGTGTGTGATAACCTGATTGGGATGTTACTAGGCGTTTCTGGAAAAACAAATGACAATCTCAATGCCAGACTGGACTTGCAGGTGTTAGGCATAAGAGAATCGTTGCATCCCGTCCGTAAGGGACCTAAGTTGGTGTTACCGCCTGCCTGCTACACCCTATCGAAACAACAGAAGATGAAGCTATGTGAGTTCCTAAAAAATTTGCGATTTCCAAGTGGTTATTTGTCAAACATATCTCGTTGTGTAAAGTTGAAAGACATGAAATTGATCGGTCTGAAAAGTCATGACTACCATGTTCTAATGCAACGCATACTGAGTGTTGCAATGAAGGGATTACTGCCCAAGCAAGTATGAAAGTCTCTGATAGACATGAGCAACACCTTCAGAGTGCTATCCTCCAAGGAGTTGCACATGGCAGATCTAATGAAAATGAAGACACAGTTACCAACCACAATGTGCAACCTAGAGAGAATCTTTCCACCATCATTCTTCAACATCACCGTACATTTGATAACTCACCTTGCAGAGGAGGCAAGAGTAGGGCCAGTTCAATATCGATGGATGTATTCAATTGAAAGGTCAGTACTACTGTACCAAGTTTTTAAATGAGTTTTAATATGGGTTGATAAGCTGATGACATGCTACTATGATAGGATAATGGGTCTAATGAAGTCATTCGTTCGCAACAGAAGTCGGCCGGAGGGCTCAATAGCTGATGGTTATATTGTGCTAGAGTGTTTGACATTTTGTTCCAGATATTTACATGACATTGATACTAAATTTAGCCGACACAATCCCGCTTTTCCTCAAGATCAGGTTGTTAGGTTGACGACAAGTGGGTTAGGCATCTTTCGTCTGGCTGGAGCACCCATAGGTCGTGCAGTAGTTCACGAACTGACCAACGAAGAATGGGGACAGTGTCAACGCTACGTTCTCAATTAATGTGAATAGGTCAATCCCTTCATTGAGTAAGTGTTTCAATGTATTATTTCGTTCAGAACAAAGTAGCGTAAGTCAATTATGTCTAACTTGTTCCATTTGGACGTTTTTAAAAAAGGGAACACAAGCGGAAGCTCATTGGAGCTAGGGTTAATAGATGGGACATCGATGTGTTGCACAATAGAACATTCATCCAGTGGTTAGAAGAAAGGGTATGAAATCGTTAACCCTATTTAGGACTCATGATAAAGATATTGATGTGTACATTGAATTGTTTATTGCATTAGGTTGATCGAATGTCTGGTCCGCATGAGGATGAAAATTTTGTCAACTTAAGGCATTGTGCCGGGGTCCTTTATATGGCGTGAAGACATATACTGGATATAAATCTAATGAGTTCATTTTCCACACGAAGGAGTGGTCAAAGATGAGGAACTTTGACAACAGTGGTGTCTTATGCAAAGCTGATACAACGTGCTATGCTAGCTCCTCCGACAACAACCCCCTTGAAGGGGCGATTGATTATTACGGAGTGTTAAGGGAAGTAGTGGAGCTTCAATATCTTGGAGATCTCAGCATTGTTCTGTTCAAAGTTACTGGTACAACGTACTGTCATCATCCAATGACATGAAAGTGGATGAATACGAGCTTGTTTGTGTTAACACAACAAACTATTTGTAAACTGATGAACCATATGTAATAGCATCCCAAGCAACATAGGTTTTCTACTTGACTGACAATAATAATAAAGATTGGAGCACTCCGTTGACTGCAGAGGCCAAAAGGCGGTTCGTCCTTAGCGGACAAATGTCTGGAGAATCTGTTGAGCTGTACCAGGAAACCTCTGTTGCAATGGTTGCTAATGTCCCACATGCCGATCAGGTCGACGAGGAGCTCGATTGGTGTAGGAACGACATTGATGCAGTAGAGGTAGAAACCGATCTCGTTAGATATGTCATGCGAAACAATGACAATCACGAAGGACCAGACATTCTTGAAGAAGAGGACGCATTCTTGACAATCCCAGCTCATTTGATAGAGCTACAGTTTCCCAGCACAATATGATAATCCCATCACAATTGGGATTCATGCACTTAATATCTTATCTTCTTTGCGTCCCAAAGATATGCGTCCTTAATAGATAGAATCAACATAAAAAGCTTATAAACCATTTCAGAGAAGTAGACACTATTTAATTATGAAAATTAGTGAGGGTGGAGCAAAATCAAACCTTTATTATCTCCACGAGCTGATCAACTGCACTCTCCCCAGGAAATAGAGGCTACATCAGAATACGAAACAAGCAAAGAATATAAGAAAGAGAGCAGTAAACAACTTGTAAGACTTTCCTTTGAGTGTTTTGGCATGAAAATACATAATTAATCAAGACGCTTACGTGTCCCAACAGAAGCTCAGCCATGACACATCCAACAGACCACATATCAATGACATTTGTATATTTCATCTTGATTCAATTAGTTAGAGACCAAAACCCCAATGTGTCAAGTTTGATCACGCGTGCCATTTTTCCTAATCAACTTACCAATTTCTTAGCGTTACCGAAATCGAACACTGAACCCAAACCCTTGCTCAGTGTCGCTATGACCTCCTGCACAATGAACCCATACCCCAAAATGGAAAATCAAAAATTGCAGAAAGCGGGAAAATTAAAATTCAGCAATTCTTAAGGGGAGGGCCTTGCAAATCGCAGGAAATTCAAAATGAAGGGGAGACTTTACAAATGAAGGGCAGAACGAAGGCTTATGGGTTAGGGATTTTAAATAGATTATGCCCTATATTGTTTTCCTAAAATTAATTATATGCATTTTATACACGTAATATAATGAGTATATATTATTTTCCTAAAATTTATTATATGCATTTTATACACTTAATATAATGAGTATATATATAAAAAATAAAATATACTACTTATGGCTACTGCGCGTAATTTGCAGGCCAGATATCTAGTTAATAGTGGTTTAGAAGTGGTTTCGACGGTTTAGGGGTTGTAACTTAACGTTATTACTAAATAAGATAATTTAGTAGGGAATATGACTGTATATAATACTGTATTAGAAAAACAACATAACTACGTATAATACTGTATTATATGTACAAGTTTGTATTATATGTTTGTATATACAATATATACAAGTTTGTATTATAAGTTTGCGTATACAATATATACAAGTTTGTGTATACAATATATACACTTACATGCAAGTTTGTATATACAACATTACTAGTTTGTATATACAATATATACGATTTTGTATTATATGTACAAGTTTGTATTATATACAGTATATACAAGTGTCGTACCACTTGTACTCTCAATTTTAATATAATATTCTGTTTAATTATTATTCAGTCTACTCTAAACCATTACACCAACTTAGTTGGTTCAGTGATGATTTACAATATACACTAATATAATGGATTATGTATTATGGACCTATGGCATATGGATTATGGATCTATGGGTTAGGATTGGAATTATCATCATTGAGAAGTTTGCGTTCATAATCTTGCTCAAATCTGTCCAACGACATAATGGTTTAGGGTTTGCGTTCATAATGGTTTAGGGTTTGCGTTCATAATGGTTTAGGGTTTGCGTTCATATGGATTATGTTTAGGTTCCTCCAACGACATACATAGGATTCTCAGTAGAAGACTTGACTAAATGTTTGGAAAACTAATAAAATGCTACTTATTCAGTATTAGTGAAGTGCTTTGACAGTCTCATGTACATGAATTATATAAAGAAATGAAAAAAAATACATACTCACCGCTGTATACTGAACCGGGTTCATTAGTTGGTCCATTAGGCTCTCGGATTATTCTTTTAATTGTATATGTGGTATAAATTCAGAGCCCAACCTATGACCTAAATGATCCAAGTGTCAAAAACACGACCCGTGGGCGGGTCACCCACGGGTCACCCCACGAGTTGGGTCAGGTTTTGCCACCCATACTTGATTTGTAAATAATTCGATAAAATAAATTATTTACAAATTATTGGATAGGGATGAACTTGTTCATGCATGCTGTCCACTTGATCCTATAATTATCGGAACGAAGCCCTGTTCTATTTTAGTCATCAAGTGTTATCGGACCGAAGCCCTATTATTTTTGCTTGAAGCCCACCCGGTGTCCAAGCAGGAAACACCTTTTGCATCGGCACATTACCCCTATTCGAAGCAAATGTCATTCGAAATTTGAGATGAGATGACAAGCGATCCCACCATTTCTGCAGCTTTTCCAATTCCTCTATAATTTACCGCGCAATCACTCCTTCTACCAGCGTTCTTGTGTTGTACTCTCCATTTCTCACCAAAATTAGTTCCTCTCTTCCTCTCATCCGACGATTCAAAGGGACGGTTCATCTCCAAGAAGTTCTGCAGATCTAGCACCAAAGTTATGGTTCATGTTCTTGCAGAACCATCTGCTTGCTTGTCTTTGAAGAAACTTGAACATCAGTGTTAGTTTTTGCAAACGCTGTGCTGTTCTTAGGAACAACAGTGCTATTTCTCTCCTCTTTGAAGAAACTTGAGCAACTCAGGTCGGACTTAGTTTAGTTTTGCAAAACGCTGTGCTGTTCTTACATTTTACTCCACAACAGTCTGTTAAAAATTGAAACTTTACCATGTCAAACCTTTTGAAATCATGATTGGCCACAGTTTGGAAGATGCATGTCTTGTTAGGGTTTCTTCAATCGGTTGTCACAATAATATGTCTTATTAGTGTTGAACACAGTCATCAGCATGGTGGGAACTAGAAGAACGAGGCTCAATAGTACCAACGTAGCACCCCCAATTAAGCCAATCCCAACTCGTAAGTCACCCCGGAAACTGTCCCGCGCAGCACCTAGTAGGTTTAATTCCTCCAAACGTTTGTGGCTTACAGGACATGAGAGAGGTGTATCCTGTACCCATATAGGTTTAATTCCTTGTTTAACTTTATACCTTCAGGTTCATAATTTGTTGACACCTTGGTGGAGAACCGTACAACACCAATCACATTGGACCCTAGTTGAAGAAATTCCAACACAGGAAACACAACATGTTACTCTATTGGTGGAAGAGCATGCGACCGAACAGGGTAAGTCTATGTGTAAACCAAAACAACCAACAACTATTGGAAGTTATTGAACAAGGTGTAAGGGTGCAAGAGGAAGGTTTAAGGCCACCAACTGAGAAACTACGGAGAGGGCGGACCAGGTATATTAAGCTATAAATAAATGGAATAAATGAAAAGGAAGAGTTACAGTTTACTGCTCAGGGTAAGGTCTGCTAGAAGAATGCATCAGTGTTTGCCTCATGGTGTGGATGCATCGTACGTAAACGAACGAATGCACCATTGATGGTGAAAGACTGGAAGGAGATCCCAAAGGAACCCATTGATTCAGAAAGCCCTCTATGGTCTGAAGCAGGCACCCTGTGCATGGTTTGAAAAATTGAAATAGTTTCTGCTCAACTCTATTGGTCTTAGAGTTTGAATGTCAGACATTTGTTTGTTTATAAAATACAATTGTGATTCATTTGTTTTGTTATTAGTATACGTAGATGATATACTCATCATAGGTACGTCCGCTAATCTTGTTTTGACATTGTTGATTCTATAAATTTGCAGTTCAAACTCAAAGATCTTGGTAGTCTAAACTATTTCGTTGGTATGGAAGTTACATCAGGGGAGTTGCTTGCAAAGGTGGGAGTTGCTGATCAGTCTAGCTTTCCTAGGCCGAAATTGTTTGTCACGATCATGTATGGAACTTTGCGCTGAGTCATTTTATTATGAAACATTGTACATAAGCAAAATCATAGGTCTTTAACATGTCTGTTTCACAAGGCCAGGCATTACTTATTGCTCAATGGTAATCCAATCGTACGGAGCTCCAAGAAATAGTCTGATGTTTCGTGATCCAATGCTGAGGCTGAATTTCGTGTCGTCGCAAATGCAGTCTGTGAGATAGTTTGGGTTCAGTCCCTCCTTAAGGACATTGGTCTGCACTTGCCCTTTGATCTTGTCATCTGGACTGATAACACCAGTGTTGTTGCACTGTCGTAAAATCCCATACAATATTCCAAGATGAAACACATTGAAATTGATCTATTCTTTGTTCGTGGAAAAGTTCATTCTGGAGAAATTGTTGTCATTTTTATTCCTGCTTCTGAACAGACTGCAAACATTCTCACAAAACCATTAACTGATAAGCCATTTGTACCTTGTAGGAAGAAGTTAGGTGTGCTCTCAATTGAAGAAGTTGATGATCTTAAGGCTTCCTCCAGCTTCTCATTTCCTCTTCGGTAAGCTTTGTGTTATTCTTCAACATCTGTAAGTCTTCAATTCTATCCAAAAGTCTGGGCTTTGCCAAATCTATATCATCAATATTTCAGTTTAACTGGTATTATCTTATTTATCTGTTTTCACTCGGGGAACATATCCATTCTAGTGCTTCTTTCACTATGTACAACTTACTTATTCTGCTGTTCTGCTTGTGCTCAACCTTTCTTATGTACATTTTAACTGTGACTGGCCTTCATAATTTGGTGATTTATAGTGTGTTTGTGAATATCACTTAACATAGATCTTCTTTCTTCTATTTTTTCAATCTGTCCTATTCCAAGTCTCATCTCATATTAACATGTTATGTTCAGATCAAGGCTCTTGTGGCATAAGGCATGATTTGATTCCAAAAATAGGTCGATTTCTCAAGAAAACGTCAACATACTTGAGGTAATAACTCTTGAGTAAGAAAAGATCAAGGCTCAAACCTTGTAATCATGTTGGTAGGATAAGAGATAAAACTCCTCTATGAGGAAAAAAAAATACAAGATCATACTGAATTAACTGAGTTGATCAGGAAAAAAGGAAAGAAAAGAGAAGACTAAAATTCAAAAGAATAAAAAACATCATTATGAGTATGAGGCAGTGAATATGTATTGGTTGAATGTGAAGTATTGTCTTTATTGTGTGTTGTATCAAATACTCTGTTTACACTAGTTATGCAGGCTAAGTATGGTCGAAATTGTGCATTGGCAAGGTGACATAATGTAGAACAAAAGTATGTTTATGTATGTGCATCTATGTGATAATATAAGTTGCACTTGGTTCTAATGTACTAGTGAAGAAAATGAGATTTTCTTGAGCTATTACTGAACTGAATATTGTGTGAAAGAGAAGGTAAGGTTTTGCTTCAGTTTCTGGGTCAGTTGCAAGCTTGTGGATGGATGAAGATTGCGCCAAAGAAGTGGAGTAAAATGAGAAGATTGAATGGAACAAAGGAAGACATATTCAAGAATCAAGATCAAAGGGAATGTTAGGATATAAATGTGACATTCACTTTGTCAAAAATCAAATATTATTTCCTGTTGGATCGTGAAATCCTGAATGCTGATCTGGCAGTGAATTGAATGCCAGACAAGGTTGGGATGACGCTTCAGCTCCGACTCCGGTGAACCTGCAAGTAGGGGAGCGCAACAGAGGGGGTGCCTCTGGGTCCCTCTCCGATGCTTAAATGAGTATGTGTGTGTATAAAACTCAAAACGTCAAGAACGTATGTAAAGCAATGGTATTTATAGGGTAAGAGAGATAGAACCGTATATGGCAGCTGAATATCTTAGTGTATATTGTATTGCCGAAGATTCGGATCGTCAGTTACTGCGAGATATTGCAGTTACCAAATCTAATCCTTAGTGAATATGCGACCGAGATATGCGGGATATCGTGGCCACTTCCTTATTAACGGTTTTGTGGGACCAGAGGAGAGAGGCAAAGCTCTCTTCGGGGCGAGCACTCCCATGTGGAGCAGTGGAAGGTCGCGACCTGGTAGAGAATGGCGAGCAGTCCGAGAGCCTTTGGCGTCCCTATAGACTTTGGGCTCGATTCTGGATTACTCGATGGTGGGCCAAGTTTGGCTTGTACTCGGGCCGATCCGGTTCGGATGTCATGGGTTTACCCCCTCTATAGTTATTGGGCCTTCGAGGCCTTTTCTTACTGGGCTGTCACTATCGATACCCAACATTTGCCCCCGAAGCTTGATTGAAGTTCCTTCAGTCGAGCTTGATTTCCTGGTAGGGTTTTAGATAGTGACGTCTCTGGTAATGGTTCAGTAGCTTTGAGACACTTCGAGCTCATTTGGCGAGCAGTTTCTCCTCTGTTCAAAGCTGAAAGAATATCCTTCCTTTTATTCCCTTTTGGCGATCACTCGAGGTGACCTAGGCTTATGGAAGTCTAGCTTTCTTGGTTAGGCGATCATTACCTTCCCAAGGTATTTCTGCTAAAGCCTTATTAGTGCGTAGGCGACCATCTTGTCTCCTTAGTGGACTTTTAGCATTTAATAACTGCACAGTTGTCCAGAAATCGAACGGTCACTTGAGGCACGCCTGTCCTTTACTTTTCCGTAAACCCAGGGTAGTTTGACAGCTGTCTGTACCAGCCAACCGTTTGTCTCTTGGACTTCTGACATTGCTTCGGTTTTCTCCAAAAGGGTGCAATTATTTCTCTGCGTCGCTTCGATTTGCTCGTGGCGGTTACTCCCCTTTTGGTCTATATAGGAAACGTCAGTTTCTGTATTCTGTCCTTTACGTTTATCCACTCTCTTGGATTTTCAGAGCTTCATTGCGATCCTTTCCATTTCTTTTCTCAACCTTCTTCAGCCTTCTTCCAATATTTCCATGGCTCCCCGCAGTCAGAGAGTCAAGCACATGGCTCCCAAGGGCGCCAACAAAGCCAACACTCCCAAAAATGCTGATGTCCCTTTGACCATCAGGAATGAGGTCGTGCCCCCCTCAGTGGAGGAACAGACCGATTTGGGCAGGACTGCAACCACTCCTGTGGTGGTGGACGGGCCCGAGCTGAACACGTCCATCTTTTCTCCGAAAGGTAAACCTTCGCCCTTTTACTGCTCTGCTTTGGCAATATCCTCTGCAGTTCTTTGCTTTTTATGTTTATCATTGCAATATTTGAATTTGTTCGAGTAGACGTCAAGCCCAATGAATTGAAGCCGGCTTACTTTAAGACCATGGTGGCGCTTGGTGGCTTCAGTGTGGAGGATGCTCCTAGGTATCCTGGCTTAGGTCTGCATTTTCCTCACGATGGAGAGGTTTACATTTATGCGGCCCATATCGATGCTGGGTTGCGTTTTCCTCTCTGTGAGGATTTACAGACCTTATGTCAGTTTTACGGGATTCATCCCACGCAGCTTGTTCCGAATGCCCTCAGGATGTGGGTCGGTTTCAAGTTCCTGTGCTTACGCCAGGAATGGGTGTATTCACTGGCCCTGTTCCGGTGCTTCTTCCGACTGGCAGCAGGGGCAAACCACCTTCACCACTTCCAATCCCGCTGGCCGAAGTTTTCAGAGTGGGGAGGCCCTCAGGGATGGGTTTGGAACGTCCATGTCCGCCTGGTCGACGATTTTCGGACCACCAACTCCAATTATAAGAAGTGTTACTCCTTTTATAAGGGGTGTGTGCCCTGGAAATTGTTGATCCCGGACAAGGATTTCCCTCCTTCTTTCGAGGAGCTATCAGAGAGTGATCGGAACGCCATCGATGACCTATACCGGTCGCATCGGTCGTCCCAATTCAAGTCCATTCGCTCAGTGGTTGAGGAGTTCAAGGCCTCCGAGGACTTTGAAGACCAGGCCTTGAAGGTGATGAAGTCGACCATCGCCGATTTTCTCCAAGAACTGGTGGAGGAGGTCCAGGCGGTCGATCCCAACTTTCCTCTTGGGGAAGTTGCCTCCTTGAAGACCTTCCTACGGAGTCGTCCTTCGCAGCCCTCTGTTGCTGGAGAGGCTGCTCCTGAAGGCGAGCCCAGTACTTCTGCCACCGAAGGCGAGCAGAGCGCCCTTGCCCCCGAGATCCCCAAAGCTTGAAGTTCCCAACTCCTTGGCGGCCGTATTTATCTTTTTAGATAGCTATTTTTGTATTTTCCGTTTTTGGTTTGTAATTATTTATTGAAGACTTGGGTTTTTCTATTGAATGCCTTTATGTTCTTGAGCCTTTAATCGACTTCGAACACATTTAGCTATCCAATATTTTAATCATAATTACTTTCCGTTTTTTCTTGCTTTGTAATGTCGTCGACCCTTAAAGCCTTAGACCAATCATAAGTTAATCTTTCTAAGGATAACACTTTTGACACTTAAAAGCGTAAACTTCTAAGTTCAAAGAGATATTACCTTCTTTGAAGTTTAAACCTTTGAGGTGTTGGCATAATAACAGGGGATTTGTAATTTGTCAGGCTTTATCATCGATAGTGATCGCCTAAACTTTCTTTGGCCTGACTTTGGCGTCAGGGCTTTTATTTTGCCTAACGTTTTGCTAGGTCTTTTGGCCTGGCTTTGTCGCCAGGGCTTTTGGCCTGACTTTGGCGTCAGGGCTTTGCCTGACTCTTGGCGTCAGGTTTTTTGAGGCCTAACTTTGTTGTTAGGGCTTTTGTGGCCTAGTTTTGTTACTAGGGCTTTTTTGGCCTAACTTTGTTGTTAGGGCTTTTGGCCTGTCTTTGGCGACAGGGCTTTTTGGCCTAGCTTTGTTGCTAGGGCTTTTGGCCTAACTTTGTTGCTAGGGCTTTTTGGCCTGACTTTGGCGACAGAGCTTTTTGGCCTAGCTTTGTTGCTAGGGCTTTTGCCCTAACTTTGGCGTCAGGGCTTTGCCTGACTCTTGGCGTCAGGTTTTTTGAGGCCTAACTTTGTTGTTAGGGCTTTTGTGGCCTAGTTTTGTTACTAGGGCTTTTTTTTGGCCTAACTTTGTTGTTAGGGCTTTTGGCCTGTCTTTGGCGACAGGGCTTTTTGGCCTAGCTTTGTTGCTAGGGCTTTTGGCCTGTCTTTGGCGACAGGGCTTTTTGGCCTAGCTTTGTTGCTAGGGCTTTTGGCCTAACTTTGTTGTTAGGGCTTTTTGGCCTGACTCTGACGTCAGGGCTTTTGGCCTAGTATTGTTGCTAGGGCTTTTTGGCCTGACTTTGGCGTCAGGGCTTTTGAGGCCTGACTTTGGCGTCAGGGCTTTTTGGCTTCGGCTTGCTTCGAGTGGACACGCTTTATGAAGGAATGGCTCTCTTTTATTGACATAATCGGTTTGATTACAAGCTATGCATAAAATCTTCTTAAATGCTCAGAATTAAATGGACGGGGTAACCTCTCGCCTTCGATGGTTTCCAAATAGTAGGATCCTGGTGCGGCGATCTCTACTACTTTGTATGGTCCTTCCCATTTGGCTGAAAGTTTGTTTTTACTGTCCAGCCTTGTGAATTCATTCCTTCTCATAACTATCTCCCCCACGAAAAATTGGCGAGCGCTGACCTTTCTGTTGAAATACCGAGCGGTCGCCAAACGCATCTTTGCCTGTGTCTTTTCCGAGAGCCATCTCTTTTCCTCTGCTAAGTCGAGGTCAGTTCTGCGCTCGATCTCATTTGCCTCCGCGTTAAAGTGTAGGACTCTGTGGGTAGGCACTGCTAATTCAGCTGGTGCTACTGCTTCTGATCCGTACACTAAACTGAAAGGCGTTTCTCCTGTGGCCGCCTTAGGCGTTGTTCTGATTGCCCATAATACGTTTTCCAGTTCGTCTGCCCAATTCCCCTTGAATGCTCGAACCCTTTTCTTGAGTCCTGCTAAGACAACCTTGTTGGCTGCTTCAGCTTGCCCATTCGTTTGAGGGTGATGTACTGAACTGAAACGATGATCGATATGATACTCTTCACAGAGCCATTTCAACTCCTTTCCAACGAATTGCGGACCGTTATCGCTGATGAGTATTTTGGGAATACCAAATCTGGAGAATATGTTGACCTGCAGGAACTTGATAACTTGGAATTCCGTTGTTGAAGCTAGAGCTTTCGCCTCTACCCACTTAGTGAAGTAGTCGATTGCCACTATGATGTGAGTACGCTGACCAGTGCTAATGGGAAAGGGACCCAATATATCGATTCCCCATTGAACGAAGGGCCAGGCACCTGCCATTGGGGATAATAATGTCGATGGTCGACCCGATCGTGGTGCAAACTGCTGGCAAATTTCACACTTCTGTGTTAATTCGTCTGCGTCTTTTCCCAAGGTCGGCCAGTAATATCCCAATCTGAATATTTTCCTGCTTAGCGATCGAGCGCCTTCATGACATGCTGCTGCCCCTTCATGAGCTTCTCGAAGAACGTTTTATGTTTCGGGCAGAGCAACACATCTCAAGTAAGGCGTCGAATAACCTCTTCTGTAGAGTTCTCCATCGATGATTAGATAGCTTGCTACGAGCCTTCTAATCCTCGTGGATTCTCCTTCGTCCTCCGGGAGGATTCCTTCTTTTAAATAGCTCTGGAACGGGGTCATCCATGTGACTTGTCCTTGGATGTTGAAGACCTCTGCTCTGTTTTCCAGGACTGAACATAGAGCTTTCTCCAGAAATTGTACATCCCGGACTGTCGCCCCTCCGAAGGCTAGTTTACTCAAAGAATCTGCCATCTGGTTTTCTTGGCGAGGAATAAACTCAATCGCGAAATTTGGGATTTCCGCGACCAGCTTTTTGGCAATGCCGAGATATTTCTTCATCTTTTCTCCCTTTGCCTCGTAGGCGCCATTAACCTGATTGACAATAAGCTCTGAGTCACTTTTTACCTTAAGCGCGGTTATACCCATTGCTTTTGCCAGTCTGAGTCCTGTGATAAGAGCCTCATATTCTGCTTCATTATTGGTCGCTGGAAATGTCAAGGCAATCGCGTACTTCAGAGGCTCGCCCTCAGGAGGAATAAGAATTAAACCTGCCCCCGAGCCTTCTTTTGATGAAGACCCATCCGTATAGAGTTCCCATATTTGATTGTCGTCTGCTGACTGACTTGGCCTGTTCTCTGCTTCTGTTTGACCGTTACTCGTGCTTTCCACTATAAAATCAGCTAGTGCTTGACCTTTGATGGCCGTTTTTTGCGCAAATTTGATCCTGAACTCGCTGAGCTCGATCGCCCACTTGACCATTCTTCCTGAAGAATTTGGCTTCATCAGGAAGTTTTTGAGAGGTTGATTGGTGAGGACCGTGATGTCGTGTGCATGAAAGTAAGGTCTCAGCTTCCGAGCAGCAATAACTAAGGCATAGAGATACTTCTCAATCTGGACATATTTTATTTCTGCTGAGTTGAACATTTTGCTAATAAAATACACTGGACTCTGAACATTATTCTCCTCCCTTATTAAGACAGCACTGACTGCCACATCGCTAATGCCTAAATAGAGGAAAAGCTGCTCGCCTGGAACGGGTTTTGCCAGAGCTGGGAGTGTTTGGATATGCTTTTCAAGGACTGGAATGCTTCCTCGCAGTCTGGCGTCCACTCGAACCTGCGGTTGGCCGTCAAGGTTTTGAAGAACGGGAGGGACCTGTCGCTTGCTTTGGAGAGGAAGCGGTTAAGAGCAGCTAGTCGGCCGTTCAGGCATTGGACTTCCTTATGGCAGGTTGGCGACTTCATTTCTTCTATGGCCTTTAGCTTGTCGGGGTTTGCTTCAATGCCCCTTTCGCTGACCATAAAACCCAGGAACTTCCCGGACTTGACTCCAAAGGCGCATTTTGCCGGGTTCAGGCGAACGTTGTGTCTCCTCATGCATTCAAAAGCTTCACGGAGGTCGGTGGTATGAGGATTGCCTTTGATGGATTTGACGAGCATATCATCTACGTAGGCCTCCATGTTCCTTCCCAGTATGTCCTGGAACAGTCGGTTCACCATCCGCTGATAAGTTGCCCCGACATTGATGAGACCAAAGGGCATCACCTTGTAGCATAGAATGTCCCCGTCAGCATAGAAAGCAGTGTGGGCCTCGTCATCTGGATGCATTCTGATCTGGTTGTAGCCTGAATAGGCGTCCATGAAGCTCAGCATCTCATGACCCGAGGTAGCATCGACTAGCTGATCAATTCTCGGAAGGGGATATGAATCTTTGGGGCAAGCCTTGTTTAAGTCACGGAAGTCGACGCACATCCTCCACTTGCCGTTAGATTTCCTGACCAAAACTGGGTTGGCGACCCAGCTCTGGAATCTTACTTCTCTGACGAAGTCAGCTTCAATCAACCTGCCGACTTCCTGCCTGATCGCCAAACGCTTATCAGTCCCGAATGATCTTCTCTTTTGGGCGATCGGCTTGATGGAGGGGTCTATCCTGAGCTCATGAGAGATAATATCTGTGCTGATTCCTGGCATGTCGCTCGGCTGCCAGGCGAAGAGCTCTTTGAATTCCTTGAGGAGGGCGGTCATGGCCTCCTTCTGATCCTCTTTCAAGGTGGTCCCAATGCGCACCTTTTTGTCTGGACCATCGATCTCGACCTCCTCCAATTCCTCCATGGGTGCTGGCCGAGCCAAGTCCTCGCGGGGATCGGCCTCTGTCTCGATGGCGAGCGCCTCCCTTTGGTTCTTCCTGCGTAAACAGTTCACATAGCATTACCGCGAGGAAGGCTGATCTCCTAGCACTTCTCCAATCCCGTTCGGAGTGGGGAACTTCATCTTCTGGTGGACAGTGGAGGCCACAATCTTATTTGGGTTGATCGTGATCCTCCCTATGATGGCGTTGTAGGATGTAGGTGAATCGACCACCAGGAAAGTGACCGACACCTTGATGCTGTTCCATCCCTCGCCAAAAATCACTGGCATGGTTATAGCCCCCAGTGGGTAAGTTGTTCTTCCCGCAAATCCGATCAGTGGAAAGTCGACCCTCTTCAGGTCGCGTTTGGATTTGCCCATCTTTTCAAAGGCGTCCAGAAACAAGATGTCTGTCGAGCTGCCTCCGTCGACCAGAATCCTTGCAACATCACAGCCGTCAATATCTGCCGTAATGACCAGAGCATCGTTGTGGGGCGTGGTGACATGTGCCAAATCATCTTCAGAGAATGAGATGACAATGTTTTCTTCAGGTCGGGGCCGCTTCCCCAACTGAACTGCCGTAGAGATCTGAGTGGCGTAGACCTCTCTGGCGTTTGACCTCTCGCCGCCTGCGCCGAATCCTCCCGCATTCAGATTCACTCTCCTCCCACAAATTCCTTCAACATTCCCCCCTGAATCAGCCTCTCTATATCTCGCTTCAGAATCTTGCAATCGTCTGTCTTATGGACCTTGCACTTATGGTATCTGCAATAGCTCTCGACATCCTTGCCCATGGGTAACCCACCTCGGCGAGGCATCGATGGCCTCGCCAAGGATCTCCTCTCCATCTCGACTAGTACCGCTGAGATCTGCCTATTTAAAGGCGTGAAGTACTCAGGGACCTCTGGATGGCGAGGCGCTAGAAGAGACTCGACTCGGGGCTTACTTTCTTTTCCCTTCTTCTCCTTCTTTACCTCCTTCTTACCATCGCGTCGGGGTTCATGGGTTATCCTTAGCGAGGTCGTCAGGAGGTTAGCCTCGATGTTTGCGCGTTCAAGGTCTATGAAACCTTTTGCCCTGAACGCCAACTCCTCCAATGTCTCTATCTCCTTCACATGGTAGCTATTTCGCAGCTTTCGCGAGGCCTTGTTGGCCACATCCAGACCTCTGTAGAATGCTCGAATGATCTCCCCATCCGAGATTCGGCGATCTAATTCTGTGACGTTTTGATGAAAACGCCCGTAGAAGTTGGACAGCGATTCTCCAGGCTGCTGTTTGACCGAGTCAAGGGCGACCACGCTCTTCAGCAACTGGCGCTCGCCCATATATCTCTCCAGGAACTTGCTTCTCAACTCTGCCCAAGTTCCGATTGATCCTGCAGGGAGGCCGAAGAACCAGGACGAAGCCGAACCCGAAAGAGTAGATGGAAATAGCAAAGCCAAATGATTGGGATCGTTTAACTTACCCAGAAGGGAGGCCTCATGCTTGTTTACATGTACGGTGGGATCTCCTCCGCCGCTATACTCAGGTATGGCCCGAGCGACCACATCCTTCGGGATTTTGATAGCGACGAGCGCGTCGGTGAAAGGATGAGAGGACTGCTCCTTGAAGGGAGCTATGACTGTCAACTGTCTTTCCTGGAGCCTTTTGTTGAGGAGGTCATCCATCTGATCCACAGTGCAGTACATGGGAGAGGCTCCGGGTGGAGGCGGACCGGAAGGATTGGCAGTATATGCGTCTGCTGGCTCCTTGGTGTGTGCTGGAGGTAGGGACTGCTGACCTGACGTCATCTCCTGATCCTCCTGAGGAGCAGCAGGACCAGGATTGGCCGCTTCTGAAGGTGAAGGCCCCGTAGCAGCAGGGCGGTGGTTTTCCTTAGGAGCAGATGAATTGTTTTCCTGAGGAGCAGGGGCTTGGCGGCGCGCCTGTCCTAGGATGGCTTCCAGCAAGGAGACCATCTCGGGGGTTAAATTAATATCCTGCCCCTCAATGTGGACTGTCTGCGGTGCAGGGGCTCCGTTTTGATCAGCAGCTGGGGTCGGTCTTGAATCACCGACATGTTCTCGAGCTGTCCGCAGAGGAACAACATTAACTCCTGCTCGGCTGGCAGGTTCTTGTTGAAGCGGTGAAGCGGCGGCGGAATCAGAGCTATCTGAGGATCGCTCCCTAGTCTGATTCCGACGGTTGCTTTGGGATCGAGTTCTCATGGCTAAATTGCTCGTTCCCACAGACGGCGCCAAATGTTGGATCGTGAAATCCTGAATGCTGATCTGGCAGTGAATTGAATGCCAGACAAGGTTGGGATGACGCTTCAGCTCCGACTCCGGTGAACCTGCAAGTAGGGGAGCGCAACAGAGGGGGTGCCTCTGGGTCCCTCTCCGATGCTTAAATGAGTATGTGTGTGTATAAAACTCAAAACGTCAAGAACGTATGTAAAGCAAGGGTATTTATAGGGTAAAAGAGATAGAACCGTATATGGCAGCTGAATATCTTAGTGTATATTGTATTGCCGAAGATTCGGATCGTCAGTTACTGCGAGATATTGCAGTTACCAAATCTAATCCTTAGTGAATATGCGACCGAGATATGCGGGATATCGTGGCCACTTCCTTATTAACGGTTTTGTGGGACCAGAGGAGAGAGGCAAAGCTCTCTTCGGGGCGAGCACTCCCATGTCGAGCAGTGGAAGGTCGCGACCTGGTAGAGAATGGCGAGCAGTCCGAGAGCCTTTGGCGTCCCTATAGACTTTGGGCTCGATTCTGGATTACTCGATGGTGGGCCAAGTTTGGCTTGTACTCGGGCCGATCCGGTTCAGATGTCATGGGTTTACCCCCTCTATAGTTATTGGGCCTTCGAGGCCTTTTCTTACTGGGCTGTCACTATCGATACCCAACATTTCGTACGGCTTATTTTATAAATAGTTTAGGCGTGTATTCAAATACTTTAACTTCAATCAATATCTCTTTCATTCTAATTTATATTGTTCCTCTTTTCTCCTTTCTTTTCTCTCTTAAATTGAAGATGTTAACAGAAAGTGACACCAACTTTTTCTCATGGTAGAATATTGAACAAATGAGACTATTTTGCGCAAACGCATTTTGCAATATCAAAGGAAAAAATCATGGCCCAATTAACCAGGGAGTGAGGAAACGACATGGCAAACAACCAAGGATGACTCAATGGTGGAGCGATAACGGAAGGAGTTTTCGAGATGAATTAGGTTCAACACCTACATATCATGCTTGGACAAATCCTTAAAGGAATGAATCATGCCATGACTGATGCAGACACTAGAGGCACCAGGCGACACCCCATTTGGAAAATAAAGTAGTATTTCTATTTGGAGTTAGTGATTTTAAACGTACTAACTAGAGGACGTCTTATATTACAAGATCAAGTTTTATAGGTTTGGTATAACGTTTGAAATGGGTAGACACCGAATTGATTTATTTGAACACGGTAGAATCAACGAAAGCGATTTAAGGGGTATGGTCACTCACGAAGATGGCAATGACCCCTAAAACCCACCTAACTACATAAGGTGTTGGCTAATAGTTGGGGCAATACTCTTCTGTAGTACCGACAAAAACCAACTATGTTGGGCCAGTTGTGAAAACGGAACCCCGAATCTATGTAGCAAGTAACAATAGTTTCCTCCCCATCGAGAGGTAAACATATAAAACAGGAACGCAACAGTCTAAGTCCAAGGGAGGGGGTATCGAGGGCAGTGAGCATTGCTCATTCCCGAGGCTCCAGTGTCGTTTAAAAATTGTGAGGATTTAAAAGATTAGGTTTCATGTTGACAAAACTAAAAGGAAAAGAAGACATTTTCCTCATCTCAAGTGGCATCGATGCCGACCATTTTACGACGATGGATGAGGTGGTATCGGGGATAATCAATCGGTAAAGTGAAGTAGCGAGCTATGATGTACAGTAAAGGCAAGGAAAGCGAAGGCATCATAGATTAAAGGCAAGGAAAGTGAAGACGTCACAGACTCAAGGTAATTAAATGGGAATACTAGGTAGAGAAAGGAAGAGGGTAAATTTTAGAGAGAGGATAATCTATAGAAATGTATGAAGGAGGTAGGGGTGGGGTAAAAGGGATTTAGAGGGGTAAAAAAGACTTTGCAATATGGATTGTGCAGATAAAAGGTCTTCGGATCCTAGTCATCATATCGTAAACGGTAAAAAAAAACTTTAATTTGGATCGTGCACTTGAAGGGTCTACCTATCTCAAGCATTGGATATAGAAGTGTCGAATTACCAAAAGTTTTGGCAATCCCACCAAAATCCAAAATCCAAAATTTGAATTTTTGATAGGGACTAGGACGATCATGGTGTATAAGGTAACAGTGGATGACGACTCTCTCCTCCAATAGCAACAATATTTTGTAATGGTCTCGACCCTATTTCTATTAAACCACAACGGTGACACGACAAGTGGTCACACATGACGCCTATGGGAAAAGTATCACTAAGGTCAGTAACGCAACTGAAAGTGAGTATTCGATGCATTCAACCAAGTATTTGGCGTAAACTTAGAGAGAGTAACACTCCCATTAGGCTCGAGGGAAGCTGATGGATCTCAGGGATCGGATACCAAAGACTCACTTTGACTAAAGTGGCGATATGTCTATGGCTCGGGGGCCCTTGACCCATGAGAGTTCGGACAACACCTTTATTCAAGATTGGATGATGCATCTAATGTGGCGATGCCTTTAGTAGCTATATAAGTTGCCCCCTAGGGCACCTGTAATAAGGAGACAATATGGACATGGTACATTAAATGTACGAAATGAGTATCCTAGTACTAGTATGGCTGTGTTAGGTGGCTATGATGGATTATTAGGTGTCCTTTCCTACAACACATCGGTTGGGAAAACCCGAACGCAAAAATTGCCCCGACTCAAGGGCAATAAGTAAGGCATCGCCTAACAAAGCGTCTCCCTTTTCAACATATAAGGACTCCGTTTAACAAAGGCGTCAACCAATGAGACTTGACTCATACACAAAGAGCTAAACATTTGAAGGATCCCACATTATCTGGGATTTGCAAATATGTTACGGGAGTGTTACCTGAAATGATTAAAAACAACTCTTAAAGATAAAGAGTGACACTGATCAAAAGGATTAACCATGGTACTAATCTAGGTTAGCTTTTAACCATAAATAGCACTCATACATTACAGGATGAGGTATCTACTATTCTCTCCATACTCTATTATACTCTCTCTGAAAAACTCCAACTGACTTTATCATCGGAGGGGGAACAATGGGTATAAACCCATGTTTAATTTCCTTTAAGTAACCACACCAGCTTTGGGAGACCGACAACTTGGTCCGTTCGATAGTCGACTCACAAGAATCAAACATTGGCACTTTTTGTAGGAATCGTGAAAAGTCATGGATCCAACTACTCGAGCTACAACTAGTAGACAAATGAAAGCATGGGCAATCTCTGGGAACTACGAGAAGGACCAATCCATGAATGCGCCGTTCCTGCAGACTACGCAACAATCACAGGTACTCACGGATCCTCCCGTTTCCAAGCAGAGGGACACCCTGCGGATTGCTAGTATCATGCGCCTCCCTCAAGACCCTCTGGCGAGTATTCTATGTAAACCTTAATGATTCATTTTGAACTTGAGGAGTAATAAAATAAGTAGCGGTGACACCCTCTATATATGTAATCCCTAATGGTTTTGTTGAACTTTAGGATTTAAAGATTCACTTCTACGCCAATTTGAATTAATGGTTCCATTCAACTTAAGGATTTAAAGAAAAAGTCATACACCTATTGTAGACAAAAGAAACTTTATGCCTACAAGGTGCCGCTTCTGATAAGTTTCAACCATTATGGTTCTTATGAACTTGAGGGATTTGTTAGTCTTATTCGACATTTTCTTAGGCCTACAAGGCGACGTCTATATGACAAACGTTCAACATTCTCTTACTAGCGACGCATGTGGTCAGATAATTATATAAAACAAAGGTGCATATTAACAAGGTGCATTACATTAAGGGCGGAACCCATACAAATCAAAGATATGTGGACATCTCATTGCATAGTGTCACATCGACATGGAAAACAACTTCTCAGTAAAAATATTATAAGACATCGGTAGTCTGGATGCGGATAAAACATGGGAAAAACTACAACGAGGGAACCAACCCATACCAAATTGGCCCACTGGACACCCAGTACTACAAGAAACGTGTTAAGAAGTTAGCTTAGGAGCACCCTTACCTTTTTTCAACATGAAAAACTATCATCGAGAAAATCCCTCGTCTCCTTGGCATGGGACTTAACAAGGACGAAGAGAGTTTCCTCACCGAGGCTAGTTTAAGGGATATTTTATGGGGCATCGGTTGGAAGCCGGGTGAATTTCGTTGAAACCGACAACCATTTGAAATCTCTCACGTTGAGATATCCAATTCCCACATGATATGACATTAGGTGTTGAATTCAATGTGGAAGGCTTGACATCTAGAGATTGGAACACATTGATTATATTATCCCAAGGTATGTGTTCAGACTTGCAAGTAAATGAGGTTGAAGTTTAACTTCTTAATAGTTCTTTTGAAAAATTGCATATGCATGTGCAAGAGTAAAAGAGCTACCTATGTAAACATGAAGTTTAGCCGTTTCAAGAAGCTAGGACTTGGCTTTGATATGTTTATGAAGGATTAGGACACAAGGCTAGTAAAAGATAGTGTCAAGAAAGAACATTTGAGAATGTTAATTTATGTGTATATTATCTTCATGTATTCACAATGAATATAAAAGGTTCAATCCATAGTGACACCTTGATATTCGAATATTTGAAATGTGTAATGTTGGATCGTGAAATCCTGGATGCTGATCTGGCAGTGAATTAAATGCCACACAAGGACGGAAAGACGCTTCTGCTCCAACTCCGGTGAACCTGCAGGTAGGGGAGCGCAACATAGGGGGTGTCTCTGGGTCCCTCTCCGATGCTTAAATGAGTATATGTGTGTATCAAACTCAAGACGTAATGAACGTATGTAAAGCAAGGGTATTTATAGGGTAGGAGAGATCAAACCGTATAAGGCAGTTGAATATCTTAGTGTATATTGTGTTACTGAAGATTCGGATCATGGGATATGGCAGTTACTGCGAGATATTGCAGTTACCAAAACTAATCTTTAGCGAATATGTAACCGAGATACGCGGGATATCGTGGCCACTTCCTTATTAACGGTTTAGTGGGACCAGAGGAGAGAGGCAAGGCTCTCTTCGGGGTGAGCACTCTCATGGCGAGCAGTGAAAGGTCGCGGCCTGGTGAAGAATGGCGAGCAGTCTGGGAGCCTTTGGCGTCCCTAGAGGCTTTGGGCTCGGTTCTGGGTCACTCCATGATGGGCCAAGTTTGACTCGTATTTAGGCCGATCCGGTTCGAATGTCATGGGTTTACCCCCTCTATGGTTATTGGGCCTTCGAGGCCTTTTCTTTACTGGGCTGTCACTATCGATACCCAACATGTAATACACTAAGATGAAATTCAATCGTCATGATATTTCATTTATGCATAAGTTTGTTGTGTTGTTTGATTGTGATCTTATGCTTAGTTAATCAAGGATTACACTAAAATGGGGGAGGATTGTTAGATATTTTAGTGTAATTGGATTGACTAGTTGACCAATAGGATCATAGTATCTCATTATACAAGTTAGGAGGATGCGGAGTGCACTCTTGTTTAAGTATATTATGATTCAGTGTATCAGAGATTCATTAGTTGATTAGAGACGAGGCAATAGTTGCCCCCTTTCCAGGGGTCCAGGGGCAGAGCCCCTGGCTGGGGCCGAACTATTGCAATTACTTCGGCTCCAAGTCATCATCCTAAGGTGTCCCTTTGGTTTTGGATCCAAAATTTGAATCCAATGGACATGTTGTGGCTGAAATGTCACATGTCTTGGCCAAAAGGTGTAGTGTCTCTTCCAAAGGGCATAGTGTCTATTCCAAAGGGTGTGGTGTCTCTTCCAAAGGGTGTGGCAAACATTATAAATTGGTCATAGGGGAGGTTTAAAATTTCATCTCAAACATTCACAATCCTTCTCAAGTTCTAGTTCAGTATTCTGATTTTATCCGATTGAAAGTTTGAGTGCCTCCAAATTGTTTCAATCTGAAAGTGTCGTCACGACTTCAGAATAATCCAAGAAACCATTCAAAAGTTCAACAACATAGTTAAGGCCCGTTACTTTGGTAGCAAAGTCGTAGGAACCTCCAATCCCCGCTTGGAATCCTCCTCTCGGGTAGCAACGACTACACAAGATGCCTATGCTTCCTCAGACCTGGCCTTCCAGTCGAGCGATAGTCCCTTGAAACTTTTTACTATCTCCCTCCAACTTTCTAATCCACTTTTTATCGTGGAAATTTCGATGCTCAGCAAGCGTCGTCTGAATCTAGGCTATGAGTTTGGAAACTTGAGCCTCATGGGTTGTTCAATGATGTGAGAGCCCTAGCGTCATTACCCCTAGGTTTAGGAGGTTAGGGATTAACTACATAATCATGAAATAATGTGAAATACTAGGCGACACTAAAAGCCAAAGCAAAGGAAAATCAAAACTATGTTGGCCATGATCTGGAAGCGTTAGAGTGCCGTTGCTTCAATGGCCCTAAGTCTTCGAGATCGGTAATGGAGAAAGATCCCGACTTCTCGGACCCCTTAATTGACTTTCACGGATCACGGGGTTATTCCTCAGAACTCGTACTGAACCCACAAATCAATTGGCGACACATGTGGAACCGGGGGAGATGGAGGGGCTCCTCAGTCGTTACAGGAGAATAACTAAGAATTAGATCTTTCTCCTAGGACATCACCGTCGAAGGAGAGACCGCTCAGGACTCTACTTTACCTTGCTTTCATGAATGTTACACCCATCTACCACTCCGACGTTGATCGCGGCTCAACCCTCTTCCGTTTGTGGTTTGAGGGACCAACACCTTTCCAGCGACTCCAGTGCATTCCTGTGCATAACTATACGCGCCAAATCAGGAAAAACCTACAACAGAACAAGGAAAGGCGTTAGATAACTATACGCCCCAAAGGCCAGACCATAGCCCTTTTGACGAATAAGTACTGGCATTTGAATTTGGAAATGCTAACTTTGAAACTCCTGACCAAAGGGTGAGGGGGATCCTATAATAATCACACTGAAAAATTGGGGTACCTTTTTCGGAAAAAAACTCGAGGATAAGATTTGAGTTAAATGAAAAAGAAACAACGAAAAAGTTGCAAGGAGTAAGTGTATCCCCGACACATGCAGAGTACTGTAAAACCTACTCACATAAAAATAAATAGCCAAGCGTGATCTGGGTGGGAGAAATCCTCAGATGTCTACATAGGTTGATTAAGTCCTCGTTGTAGGGGAAACTAAGACCTACTTCTCCATAGGCAGTAAAGGTGGTCTTTTCTCAATTGTGGGGAAGGCAGACTGGATACTGGATGCCGAGACGACTGACGGGCGTTGGCCGTAGAGGTACAGGATATCAAGGATCTTGATCATCGCCCAAGACTGATAATTCCAAAACATTCTTGAAGCATAACACCAAAAGCCTATTTGTTGGAAGATCTTTCAGGGCAACGGGAAGAAATCAAAGGCACCTGATGTACCGGTGTCCATGACTCAGAAATGCTCACTTGGAAGTTTGCACACAAAGGAAAATCAAGATCAATAGAGATGAAGGCACGAGTAGATTGTACTAAGAAGTTGGATAAGGAAAAATGAAAGCGGTACGAAAGTATTTATAATCGAAGACCACTGAAAGGCCAATTGAAAAGTCACCCAATCTGTAATATCAAATCGTAATGATTAAGATGTTAGAGGATCTAGGTCGTGAACATAAAAGGATGTGCCTTGTTGGATATACCATCTAGACAAAGACAGGATAGACTAGAAGAAAAACTATGCTCAAATTTTGTACTTTTTAAAAATAAAAAGTTAGTTTTGGGCGATGCTTACTAAGAAACATGAAATAAAGGTTGCCATATTCCAAAGGAGGGTCTTGAGCCTAATGAGGGCAACACCCTTGTTAGGCTCAAGGGTAAATTATGGATTATTAAGTGTCTAGCCCCATAATATATCAGTTCGCGAACCCTATTCCCAAATATTGTCTTTAATTGGGGGCAATATTTAAGGCACCGCCTAACAAAGCGTCGACGTACGAGACTCGTCTGATACTCAAATATCAAAATATCTTAAGGATCCTAGAGAAATTGGGTTTTGCGTATATCTTACGGGATAGGTACCGAAAACAATTATCAACAACTGTTAAAGATAGGGAGTGGCCCTGATTAAAGCGACTAACAATGGTACTAAACCAGGTTAGCTTTTGGCTATCAATAGCACACATACATTAGAGTACGACGTATCTATTCTACTCTTCATACGGTAGTATAATCTCCCTTAAAATCTCTGACTAGATTTATCATCGGAAAGGAAAAATGGGGGAAAACACACGTTTCCTTCCTTACAAGACACCATAGAAACTTTGAGAATCTTACAACCCAATCCATCCAATAACTGATTCATTAGAATCCAATAGGCTATTTAATCAAAGGTAACCACAGTTGCTTTATATGAGAAAAAGGTACTGACCATGCTATGGTTAAGGAATTACCCTATATATATGTTTTCTCAACTACCCTGCAGAGGCACTTCATTACTAAGCATTTACTACACATTTACTCCCCACCTTCTCTACTCCGACTCCAAGAACCCAATCCGCCTAACAACTGATTCCGAGGAATCCAATAGTCTATTTAGTGAAAGGTAATCACAATTACTTTATCTGACATGAAGGTACTAACCATAGTTTCCCATTGACCTCGGTTAAGGTATTCGCTCATATATGTTTTTTCTCACCTACCTTTCAATGGTAACTCATTAATAAGCATTTACTACAAATTTAATCCCCACCTACTACTCCAACTTATTTTATCATTGAAGGGAAAAACACCAACAAAATCCATACTTTCCTTCTTATATGTGGCAAAGCAGCACTCAGAGTGACCCAAACCGTTTATCAACAACTGTTAAAGATAGGGAATGACCCTCATCATAGGGATTAAAAATTGTACTAAACCAGGTTACCTTTTTGCCTATAAATAGCACTAATACATTACATGACGAAGTATCTAATCTTCTATCCATACTACAGTATAATATCCGTTAAAAACTCTGACTGACTTTATCATCGGGGAGGAGGGCAACGGGTGAAAACCCACGTTCTTTTCCTACATGTTACCAGAGAAGCTTTGAGAATCCGACAACCCAATCCATTTGACAACAAATTCATTATAATCCAAGAGGCTATTAAATAAAAGGTAACCACAAATGTTTTATTTAACAAAACGATAATGACCGTGCTACCCACTGACCTCACTACGGTTAGGTATTCATCTCTATATATTTTTTCTTAGTTATCTTTCAACGACACTACATTACTAAAAATTTACTACACATTTACTCAACACCTACTCTACTCCGACTCCAACAAGCCAATTTGTTCAACAACTGATTCATATGAATCCAATAAGTTATTTAATATAAGGTAACCACAATTGCTTTACCTAATATAAAGATCCCCCGGGGTCAGCGGGAAGAAACAAGGTCACCTGATGTGCTGGGGTGCATGAATCAGAAATACTCACTTGGAAGTTGTCACGGAGAAATGAAGGCACACGTAAATTGTACAGAGAAGTTGGATATGGAAAAATGAAAGGCGTATGGAAGTGTTTATAGTTGAATACCACTGAAAGGCCAATTGAAGGGTCACCTAACCGTAAAATCAAATCATAATGATATAGATGTGAGAGGATCTGTATCTTGAACATCAAAGTCCGTTCCTTGTTGATATTGCATTCAAAGAAAGAGAAGACAGACTAGAAGAAAAACTAGGCTCTCTCCGGCCTAGTGCTAAAATACGAATTTCATATAAAAAGAAGGCTCAAATTTTGTACTTCTTAGAAATGAGACGGTAGTATTGGGCCATCCTTACCAAGAAAGATGAAATAAATGACGCCATATTCCAAAGGTGGGTCTTGAGACAAACGAGGGCAACACCGTCGATAGCCTCGGGGGCTAATGATGGATTATAGGTGTTAGGCCCTACGATATATCGGTTTGCTAACCCTGTATCCAAATATTACTTTGATTTGGGGGCAATATTTAAGGCGCTACCTAACAAAGCATCGCCCTCTGAGACTCATATCAAATCAAACATCAATATATCTTAAGGATCTTAGAGAATCCTTGATTTGCGTATATCTTACGGGATACTTACCCAAAACTATTATCAAAGATGGTTAAAGATAAAGAGTGACCCTGATTAAAGGGATAGACAATGGTACTAAACCATGTTAACTTTTGCCTATAAATAGGACTTATACATTATAGGACGAGGTATCTACTCTTCTCTTCATAATGTAGTATACTCTCCCATAAAAACTCTGACTCACATTATCATTAGAGGAGGAAAACTGGGGGGAAAGCCCACGTTTTCTTTCCTACACATCACAAGAGCAGCTTTGAGAATCTGACAACCCAATCCATCTGACAATTGATTCATGAGAATCACATAGACTATTTAATGATAGATAACCACTATTGCTTTATCTTACAAAAAGGTACTGACCATGCCACTGACCTCATTAAGGTTAAAGTACTCGCCTATATATACTTTTTCTAACCTATCTTTCAAAGGTACTTCATTACTAAGAATTTACTACCCACGTACTCTACTCCGACTTCAACAACCCAATCTGTCTGACAAGTGATTCATAAGAATCATATAGGCTATGTAATGTACGGTAACCACAATTGTTCTATTGACTCGAGGGAAATATTTAAGAAATCACCTAACAAAGTGTCACCCTCCGAGACTGGTGTCATACTCAAACATCAAAATATATTAAGGATCCCAGAGAATCCGGGATTTGCGCATATCTTACAAGATAGTTACCCAAAATAATTATCAACAACGGTTAAAGATAGGGAGTGGCCATGATTAAAGGGATTAACAATGGTACTAAACTAGGTTAGCTTTTGGTTATGAATAGAACTCACACATTATAGGACGAGGTATCTTCTCTTCTCTCTATGTTGTAGTATAATCTCCCTTAAAAACTCTGACGCACTTTATCATCGGAGGGGGAAATGGGGGAAACCTACACTTCCTTTCCTACAGGTAATAGAGCATCTTTGAGAATCTGACAACCCAATCCATCCGACAACTGATTCATGAGAATGTAATAGGTTATTTAATGAAAGGTAACCACAATTGCTTTATCTGAGAAAAAGGTGATGACCATGCTACCCACTAACAACCCAATCCGTCCGACAACTCCTTCATACTAATCCAATATTCTATTTAGTGAAAGGTGACCACAATTGCTTTATCTGACATAAAGGTACTGACCATGGTTCCCCCTTGACCTCAGTTAAGGTTTTCGCCTATATATACTTTTTCTCACCCACCTTTCAAAGGTAATTCATTACTAGGCATTTACTAGAAATTTAATGCACACCCACTACTCCAACTTGTTTTATCATTGAAGGGAAAACCACGGCCAAAACCCATGCTTTCCTTCTTACAGGTGGCAAAGTAGCACCCAGAGTTACCCAAAACGATTATGACCAGGGGTTAAAGATAGGGAGTGACCCTGATTAAAGGGATTGAAAATAGTACTATACCAGGTTAGCTTTTATCTATACATAATACTCATACATTACCGGACGAGGTATCTACTATTCTCTCTATGCTACAGTATAATCTCCATAAAAAACTGTGACACTTTATCATCGAAGGGGGAAAACTGAGTGAAAACCCACATTTCCTTTCTTACAGATCACCAGAGCACCTTTGAGAATCAGACAACCTTATCAATCCAACAACTATTTCATGAAACGTAACCACAGTTGCCTTATTTGACAAAAACGTAGTGACCATGCTACCTTCTGACCTCACTACGGTTAAGTTATCCGCCTATATATATATTTTTTCTCGCCTACCTTTCAAAGGTATTTCATTACTAAACATTTACTCCCCACTCACTCTACTATGACTACAACAACCCAATCCGCCCGACAACTGATTCATAATAATCCAATAGTCTATTTAATGTAAGGTAACCACAATTGCTTCATCTAACATAAAGATCCTTCGGCGTCTGCGTGAAGAAATCAAAGGCACCTTATGTGCTCGAGTCCATGACTTGACTCGTGGGCATTATTTAAGGCATCACCTAACAAAGCATCACGCTATGAGACTGGTCTCATACACAAACATCAAAATATATTAAGGATCCCCGAGAATCTGGGATTTGCGTATATCTTACGGGATAGTTACCCAAAACAATTATTAACAACGGTTAAAGATAGGGAGTGACCCTGATTAAAGGGATTAACAACGGTACTAAACCAGGTTAGCTTTTCGTTATAAATAACACTCAAATATTATAGGATGAGGTATTTTCTCTTCTCTCCATACTGTAGTATAATCTCGCTTAAAACCTCTAACTGAATTTATCATCGGAGGGGGAAAACTGGGGGGAAAACCTACATTTCCTTTCCAACATGTTAATAGAGCAGCTTTGAGAATCTCACAACCCAATCCATTCGACAACTGATTCATGAAAGGTAACCACAGTTGCTTTATATAAGAAAATGTTACTGACCATTCTACCCACTGACCTCATTATGATTAAGGTATTCACCTATATGTATTTTTTTTCTCACCTACCCTTCAAAGGCACATCATTAGTAAACATTTACTACACATTTTCTGTTCACCTACTGTACTCCGACTCTAACAACACAATCCGTCTGACAACTGATTAATATCAATCCAATATACTATTTAGTTAAAGGTAAACACAATTGCTTTATGTGACATAAAGGTACTGACCATGGTTCCCCCTTAACCTCGATTAAGGTATTCGCCTATATATATTTTTTCTCACCTACCTTTCAAGGGTAATTCATTACTAAGAATTTACTACAAATTTAATCCCCACTGACTACTCCAACTTGTTTTATCATTGAAGGGAAAACCATGGACAAAACCCAGGCTTTTCTTTCTTACAGGTGGCAAAGAAACACCCAGTGTGACCCAAAATGAGTACCAACAACGATTAAAGATACGGAGTGACCCTAATTAAAGGATTAAAAATAGTACTAAACCAGGTTAGCGCTTTACCTATAAATATCACTTATACATTACAAGACGAGGTGTCTAATCATCTTTCTATACAATTGTATAATCTCCCTAAACAACTCTGACTGACTTTATCGTTGGAGAGTGAAAATGGATGAAAACCCACGTTTCATTTCCTACAGGTCACCAGATCAGCTTTGAGAATCTGACAACCCAACCAATTCGATAACTATTTCAAGCAAATCCAACAGGGTATTAAATAAAATGTAACCACAGTTGCTTTGTCTAACAAAAAGGTACTGACCATGCTACCCACTGACCTAACTATGATTAAGTTATTTACCAATATATATATATATACATTCTCGCCTACCTTTCAAAGACACTTTATTACAAAACATGTGTTACACATATACTCCCCACTCACTCTACTGCGACTACAACAACCCAATCGTCTAACAACGGATTCATAAGATTCCAATAGGCTACTTAATGTAAGGTAACCACAATTGCTTTATTAAACATAAAGATACTTCGGGGTTGCGGGAAGAAATAAAAGACACTTGATGTACTGGGGTCCATCACTTGGAAATGCTCGCTTGGAAGTTTGCACACGAAGGAAAACCAAGCTCTAGAGAGATGAGCGCACCAGTAGATAGTACAGAGAAATTAGATAGGGAAAATTGAAAGGGGTACAAAAGTATTTCTAGTTGAAGACCAGTGAAAGGCCAATTGAAGGGTCACCCAATCCTTAAAGTCAAATAATAATGATAAAGATGTTAGAGGATTTGGGTCATGCACATCAAAGTCCGTACCTTGTTGGACATGGCATCTTAAGAAAGACAACACAAACTAGAAGAAAAGTTAGGCTCTCTCCCACCTATTGCTAAAATACGAACTTCATATAAAAAATAATGCTCAAATTATATCCTTGTTAGAATTCATAAGGTAGTATTGGGCGATCCTTACCAAGAAACGCTAAATAAATGACGCCATATTCCAATGACGGGTCTTGAGACTAATGAGACCAAAACACTTGTTAGCCTCAGGGGCAAATGATGGAGTATAGGTGGTTGACCCTACAATATATCGGTTCGGTAAGCGTGTACCCAAATATTGCTTTGAATTGGGGACAATATTTATGGCGCCCCCTAACAAACCGTCGCCTTCCGAGACTCGTCTCAAGTCAAAAATATATATTTCTTAAGGGTCCTAGAGAATTCGAGATTGTTGTATATCTTACGGGATACTAAGGTAAAACAATTATCAATGACGGTTAAACATACGAAGTAACCCTGGTTAAAGGGATTAACAATTGTACTAAACCAGGTTAACTTTTGGCTATAAATAGCACCCATACATTACAGGACGAGGTATTAACTGCTCTCTCCATAATGTAGTAAACCCTTAAAAATGGGTTAACCCTTATAAACGCCAAATCATATTATAATAGGAAGGGGAAAAATGGGTGACAACCCACGTTTTCTTTCCTACAGGTCACTAGAGCAGGTTTGGGAATCTAACAATCCAATCCATCCGACAACTGATTCAAGTGAATCTAATAGGCTATTTAATGAAAGGTAGCCACAGTTGTTTTATCTTTGAAAAAGGTACTGACCATGCTACCCACTGACCTCATTACGGTTAACGTATTCACCTATACATATTTTTTATCACCTACCTTTCAAAGGCATTTCATTACAAAACATTTACTACACACCCACTCTACTCCGACTACAACAACCCAATCCGTCCGACAATTGATTCATAAGAATCCAATAGTCTATTTAATGTAAGGTAACCACAATTGCTTTATATAACATAAAGATCCTTTGGGGTCTCCGGGAAAAAATCAAAGGCACCTGATGTGCGCGGGTCCATGACTTGGAAATGCTCGTTTAGAATTTTGCAAACGAAGGAAAACCAAGCTCTAGAGAGATAAAGACACGAGTAGATTGTACAGATAAGTTGGATAAGGAAAAATAAAACGGGTACGGAAGTATTTATACGCAAACACCACTGAAAGGCCAATTGAAGGGTCACCCAATGTGTAAAGTCAAATAATAATGGTAAAGACGTTAGAGGATTTGGGTTGTGAACATCAAAATCTGTGCCTTGTTGGATATGGCATTCAAAGAAAGACAAAAGAGACTAGAAGAAAAACTAGTCTTTCTCTCGGCGAGTGCTAAATCACGAAATTCAAATAAAATATAATGCTCAAATTGTATACTTGTTAGAAGTCAGAAGGTAGTATTGCATGATCCTTACCAAGAACCGCGAAATAAATGACGGCATATTCCAAAAGGCGGGTCTTGAGCCTAATTAGGCCACACCCTTGTTAGCCTCGTGGGCAAATGATGGATTGTAGAACGATGGTGCTACAATATATCAGTTCGCTAACCTTGTACACAAATATTGCTTTGTCTTAGGGGTAATATTTAAGGTGTCGCCCAACAAACTATCTGCCTCCGAGACTCGTCTGAAATCAAACATCAATATATCTTAAGGATCCTAGAAAATCTAAGATTGGCGTATACATAATGGGATACTTACCCAAAACAATTATCAACGACAGTTATATATACGAAGTAACCATGATTAAAGGGATTAACAATGCTACTAAACCAGGTTCACTTTTCGCTATAAATAACAGTCATACATTACAGCACGAGGTATGTATTGTTCTCTCCATAATATAGTATAATCTCCCTTAAAAACTCTGACTAGCTTTATCACCGGAGGGGGAAAATGGGTGGAAAACCCATGTTTCCTTTACTTCAAGTCACCAGAGCAGCTTTTAGAATCTGACAGCCCAATCCATCCGACAACTGATTCATGAGAATCTAATAGGCTATTTAATGAAAGGTAACCACAATTGCTTTATCTGAGAAAACGTTATTGAACATGCTACCCACTAACCTCATTACGGTTAAGGTATTCGCCTATATGTATGTTTTCTCACCTACCCTTCAGAGGAAGTTCATTAATTGCCTTATCTAACATAAAAGTATTCACCATGGTTCCCCCTTGACCTCGGTTAACGTTTTCGCCTATATATACTTTTTCTCACCCACCTTTCAAAGGTAATTCATTACTAAGCATTTACTACAAATTTCATCCTTACCTACTACTCCAACTTGTTCTATCATTGAATGAGAACCAAAATCCAGGCTTTCCTTCTTACAGTGGCAAAGCAGCGAAAGTGACACAAAATGATTATCAACAACGGTTAAAGAGAGGGAGTGACCCTGATTAAAGGGATTAAAACTAGTACTAAACCAGGATAGCTTTTACCTATAAATATCAATCATACATTACAGGACGATGTATCTACTCTTCTCTCTATACTACAATATAATCTCCCTAAAAAACTTTGTTTCACTTTATCATCGAAGGGGGGAAAATGGGTGAAAACCCACATATCCTTTAATATAGGTTACCATAATAGCATTAAGAATCCGACAACCTTATCAATCCAACAACTATTTCATGAGAATCCATCAGGGTATTAAATAAAAC
This sequence comes from Chamaenerion angustifolium, assembly GCA_946814005.1. Classification (NCBI taxonomy): domain Eukaryota; kingdom Viridiplantae; phylum Streptophyta; class Magnoliopsida; order Myrtales; family Onagraceae; genus Chamaenerion; species Chamaenerion angustifolium. Next base: position 25,192,656 of record OX328272.1, read on the forward strand.
GTAACCACAATTGCTTTATCTGACAAAAAGGTACTTGCTACCCATTACGGTTAAGGTATTTGCCTATATATATATATATATATTCTCACTTACCTTTCAAAGGAACTTCATTACTAAACATTTACTCCCCACTCACTCTACTCCGACTACAACAACCCAATCCGCCTGACAACTGATTCATAAGAATCCAATAGGCTTTTTAATGTAAGGTAACCACAATTGCTTTATCTAACATAAAGATCCTTCGGGGTCTGCGGTAAGAAATCAAAGTCACCTGATGTGCTAGGGTCCATGACTTGGAAATGCTCGTTTAGAAGTTTGCAAACGAAGGAGAACCAAGCTCTAGAGAGATAAAGGCACGAGTAGATTGTACAGATAAGTTGGATAAGGAAAAATAAAAGGGGCACAGAAGTATTTATAAGTGAAGACCACTTAAAGGCCAATTGAAGGATCACCCAATCGGTAAAGTCAAATAATAATGATAAAGACGTTAGAAGATTTGGGTCGTGAACATCAAAGTCCGCGCCTTGTTGGATATAGCATCCAAAGAAACAAGACAGAATAGAAGAAAAACTAGGTTTTCTCCCACCTAGTGCTAAAATACGAATTTTATATAAAAAATAATGCCTAAATTCTCTACTTGTTAGAAGTCAAAAGCTAATATTGGGCGATCCTTACCAAGAAAGCTGAAATAAATAATGCCACATTCCAAAGGCGGGTCTTGAGTCTAAGGAGGCCAACACCTTTGTTAGCCTCGAGGGCAAATGATGGATTATAGGAGTCTGACCCTACAATATATCGGTCCGCTAACCCTGTACCGAAATATTACTTTAACTTGGGGGAAATATTTAAGGCGATGCCTAACAAAGTGTCGCATTTCGGTCACTAGAGAATTTTCTTTTATACAGGTCACTAGATCAGCTATGAGAATCTGATAACCCAATCCATCATACAACTGATTCATGAAAATCTAATAGGCTATTTAATGAAAGGTAAGCAAAGTAGCTTAATATAAGAAAAAGGTACGGACCATGCTACCCACTGACATCATTACGGTTAACGTATTCACGTATATTTATTTTTTCTCACCTAGACTACAAAGGCAAATTCATTACGAAGCATTTACTACACATTAACTCCCCAACAACTCTACTCCGACTCCAACAACCCAATCCGTCCAACAACTTATTCATAAGAATCCAATAGGTTATTTAGTGTGAGGTAAACACACTTGCTTTATCTGACATAAAGGTACTGACCATGGTTCCGCCTTGGCCTCGGTTAAGGTATTGGCCTATATATATTTGTTCTCGCCTATCTTTCAAAGGTAATACATTACTAAGCATTTACTATAAATTTACTCCCCACCTATTACTCTGAATTGTTTTGTCATTGAAGGGAATACCACGTACAAAACCTAGGCTTTCCTTCTTGCAGGTGGCAAAGCAGCACTTGGAATGATACAAAATGAGAATCAACAACGATTAAAGATATGGAGTGACCTGATTAAAATGATTAAAAATGGTACTATATCAGGTTAGGTTTTATCTATACATAGTCTTATATATTACGGGATGGGGTATATACTCCTCTCTCCATACTAGAGTATAATCTCCCTTAAAAACTAGGAACGACTTTATCATCGGAGGGGGGAAAATGGGTGAAAATCCACGTTTCCTTTTCTACGGGTCACTAGAGAAGCCTTGAGAATCCGACAACCCAATCCATCTGACAACGGATTCATGTGAATCCCACAATATATTTAATGAAAGACAACCACAATTGCTTTATCTGCCTATATATATTTTTTCTAACCTATCTTTCAAAGTCACTTCATTACTAAGAATATACTACACATTTACTGCCCACGTACTCTACTCTGACTCCAACAACCTACAGTCTGACAAGTGATTCATAATAATTCAACAGGCTATTTAATATAAGAAAACCACAATTGTTTTATTGACTCGGGCGCAATATTTAAGGCATCGCCTAACAAAGCGTCACCCTATGAGACTGGTCTCATACACAAACATCAAAATATCTTAAGGATCACAGAGAATCCGGGATTTGCGTATATCTTACGAGATATTCACCCAAAACAATTATTAACAACGGTTAAATATAAAGAGTGACCATGATTAAAGGGATTAACAATTATACTAAACCAAGTTAGCTTTTCGTTATAAATTGCACTCACACATTATACGACAAGGTATCTTCTCTCCATATTGTAGTATAATCTCCCTTAAAACCTCTGTCTAACTTTATCATCAGAGGGGGGGGGGGGGGAACCCACGTTTCCTTTCTTACAGGTTAATAGAGCATTTTTGAGAATCTGACAACCTAATCCATCTAACAACTGATTCATGAAATGTAACCACAATTGCTCTATCACAGAAAATGGTACTGGTCATGCATGCTACCCACTGATATCATTATGGTTAAGGTATTCGTCTATATGTATTTCTTTTTCACCTACCCTTCAAAGGCACTTCATTACTAGGCATTTACTACTCACCTACTCTACTCCGACTCTAACAACCCAATCCGTAGAACAACTAATTCATCTAAATCCAATATGCTATTTAGTGAAAGGTGACCACAATTGCTTTATCTGACATAAAGGTACTGACCATGGTTCTTCCTTGATCTCGGTTAAGGTATTGACCTATATATATTTTTTCACACCTACCTTTCAAAAGTAATTCATTACTATGTATTTACTACAAATTTAATCCCCACCGACTATTCCAACTTGTTTTATTATTGAAGGGAATACCATGGACAAAACCCAGGATTTCCTTCTTATAGGTGGCAAAGGAGCACCGAGAGTTACTCACAACGTTTACCAACAACGGTTAAAGATACGGAATGACCCTCATTAAAGTATTAAAAATAGTACTAAACCATGTTAGCTTTACCTATAAATATCACTCATACATTACATGACGAGGTGTCTAATATTTTCTCTATACTATAGTATAATCTCCCTAAAACACTCTGACTGATTTTATCGTTGGAGGGGGGAAATGGATGAAAAACCACGTTTTATTTCCTATAGGTCACCAAAGCGGGTTTGATAATCCAACAACCCAATCAATCCAATAAATTTTTCATGAGAATCCAACAGGGTGCTAAATAAAACGTAACCACAGTTGCTTTGTCTGAGAAAAAGGGAATGACCATGCTACCGACTGACCTAAATAAGGCTAAGGTATTCACCTATACATATGTTTTCTCGCTTACCTTTCAAAGCCACTTCATTACAAAACATTTACTACATATATAATCCCACTCACTCTACTCCGACTACAACAACCCAATCCGTCAGAAAACTGATTCATAAGATTCCAATAAGTTATTTAATATAAGGTAACCATAACTGTTTTATCAAACATAAAGATCCTTTGGGATTGCGGGAAGAAATAAGAGGCACATGATGTTCTTGGGTCCATGACTTGGAAATGCTCGCTTGGAAGTTTCCACACGAAGGACAACCAAGCTCTAAAGAGATGAAGGCACGAGTAGATAGTACAGAGAAATTGGAGAAGGAAAAAGGAAAGGGGTACTGAAGTATTTATAATCGAAGGCCACTGAAAGGCCAATTGAAGGGTTCACCAATCTGTAAAGTTAAATAATAATGATAACGATTTTAGAGGATTTGGGACGTGAACATCAAAGTCTGTACGTTGTTGGATATGGCATCTTAGGATCGACAAGATATACTAGAAGAAAAACTAGGCTCTCTCCCGCCCACTGCTAAAATACAAATTTCACTTAAAAAATAATGCTCAAATTCTGTACTTGTTAGAAGTCATAAGGTAGTATTGGGCGATCCTTACCAATAAAAGCTAAATAAATGACGCCATATTCCAATGACGGGTCTTGAGCCTAATAAGACCAACACCCTTGTTAGCCTCGGGGGCAGATGATGGATTATAAGTTGCTAACCCAATAATATATCGGTTCGATAACCTTGTACCCAAATAATTCTTTGACTTGGGGGCAATATTTAAGGTTCCCCCTAACAAAGCATCGCCCTCCGAGACTTGTCTCAAGTCAAACATCAATATTTCTTGATGGACCTAGAGAATCCAAGATTGGCGTATATCTTACGGGATACTTTCGCAAAACAATTATCAAGGTGGTTAAAGATACGAAGTAACCCTGATTAAAAGTAGTAACAATAGTACTAAACCAGGTTAGCTTTTAACTCACTTTATCATCGGAGGGGAAAATGTAGGTTTCCTCCATTTCCTTTCCTACAGGTACTAGAGCATATTTGAGAATCTGACAACCCAATCCATCCGACAACTGATTCATGAGAATCTAATAGGCTATTTAATGAAAGGTAACCACAGCTGCTTTATCTTAGGAAAATGTATTGTCCATGCTACCCACTAACCTCATTACGTTTAAGGTATTCACCTATATATATTCTTTCTCGCCTACCTTTCAAAGCCACTTTATTACTAAACATTTACTACACACACACTCTACTCCGACTCCAACAACCCAATCCGTCCAACATTTCAATCATAAGAATCCAAAAGGCTTATTTAATGTAAGGTAGACACAATTGCTTTATCTAACATAAAGATCCTTTAGGGTCTGCGTGAAGAAATCAAAGGCACTTGATGTGCTGGGGTCCATGATTTGAAAATGCTCGCCTGGAAGTTTTCACACGGAAGAGAACCAAGTTCTATAGAGATGAAGGCACGAGTAGATTGTATAGAGAAGTTGGATAAGGAAAAATGAAAGGGGTACGGAAGTATTTATAATCGAACACCACACCACTTAAAGGCCAATTTAAGGGTCGCTCCATGCGTAAAGTCAAATAATAATGATAAAGATGTTAGAGGATTTGGGTCGTGAACATCAAATTCTGTTCCTTGTTGGATATGGCATTCAAAGAAACATAAGACAGACTAGAAGAAAAACTAGTCTCTCTCTCTCGTCGAGTGCTATAAAACGAATTTCAAATAAAATATAATGCTCAAATTTTGTAGTTGTTAGAAGTTAGAAGATAGTATTGGGCGATCCTTACCAAGAAGCGCGAAATAAATGACGTCATATTCCAAAGGTGTGTCTTGAGCGTAATGAGGCCAACACCCTTTTTAAGCTCGGGGGCAAATGATGGATTATAGTGGATGGCCCTACAATATATCGGTTTGCTAACCCTGTACCCAAATATTGCTTTGTCTTGGGGGTAATATTGAAGGCATCGCCTAACAAAGCGTCTCCTAACAAAGCATCGCCATCCGAGACTCGTCTCAAATCAACATCAATATATCTTAAGGATCCTAGAGAATCCGAGATTGGCAAATATCTTACGGCATACTTACCCAAAACAATTATTAACCATTATTAAAGGGATTAACAATGGTACTAAACCAGGTTCACTTTTTGCTATAAATAGCACTCATACATTCCAAGACAAGCTATCTACTATTCTCTCCATAATGTAGTATAATCTCCCTTAAAATATGACATTATCATCGGAGGGGGAAAATAGGGGAAAACCCAGGTTTCCGTTCCAAGAGATCACCAGAGCGGCTTTGAGAATCTGACAACCCAATCCATTCGACAACTAATTCATGAGTATCTTATAGCTTATTTAATGAAAGGTAACCATAGTTGCTTATCTGAGAAAAAGGTACTGACCATGCTACCCACTAACATCATTACGGTTAATATATTCAGCTATATATATTTTTTTCTCACCTACACTTCAAAGGCACTTTATTACTAAGCATTTACTACACATTTACCAACCACCCAATCACCCAATCCTTCCGACAACTGATTCATAAGAATCCAAAAGGCTAATTAGTAAAAGGTCATCACAATTGTTATATCTGACATAAAGGTACTGACCATGATTTTTCCTTGACCTCGGTTAAGGTATTCGCCAATATATATTTTTTTCTTACCTACCTTTCAAAGGTAAGTCATTACTAAGCATTTACTACAAATTTAATCCCCACTGACTACTCCAACTTGTTTTATAATTGAAGGGAAAACCATGAACAAAACCCAGGCTTTCCTTCTTACAGGATGCAAAGCAATACCCAGAGTGGCCCACAACCATTACCCTGATTAAAGGATTAAAAATAGTACTAAACCATGTTAGCTTTACCTATAAATATCACTCATACATTAGAAGACGAGGTGTCTAATCTTCTCTCTATTCTATAGTATAATCTCCCTAGAACACTCTAACTGACTATATCGTTCAAGGGGGAATATGGATTAAAACTCGCGGTTCATTTCCTACAGGTCACCAGAGCAACTTTGAGAATCGGACAACCCAATCAATTCGATAACTATTTCATGAGATTCCAATAGGGTATTAAATAAAACGTAATGACGGTTGCTTTGTCTAACAAAAAGGTACTGACCATGCTACCCATTGACCTAACTACGGTTAAGGTATTCGCATATATATATATTCTGAACTACCTTTCAACAGTACTTCATTACAAAAGATTTACTACACATATATTCCCCACTCAATCTACTTTTATTGCAACAACCACCAATCTGGCCGACAACAGAACCAGTAGGAACCTAGTAATAGTCTCTGTTCCACAAGCAAAGGTTATCTTGTGTTTGATTATGAGAAGTTTGTACTCACTAAAAGGACATTTTATGTGGCTAAAAAGTACGAATGTGGGGAGATGTTCAAGATGAATTTAATAGCCTACGGGCTAAACTCGTGACGCAAGAACAACGTCTTCAACGCCACCTACCTATCTCGACGGATATGCACAATGCACTCCTTGCATATCCATGTTAGTCATTGTCCAATAATACTTATTCAACAGGGCGTGGAAAATATTTTCGGGGACGTGGGAAACGTGGACGTGGCCATGGAGGTAACTCTCGTCACCCTCTTGATTTCTCCAAATCTAATGGCTATCATTCACAGGGTAGCACCAACAACATCCGCCCGCCTGAAAGAAGCTTCATCCTTTCTTTATCTCAAAAAGGAATATCAGGCACTCATCCACAACATACCTGTCAGCTGTGTGATGGATCTGGTCACACTTGCCACAACTGCCCCCACAGGTTTGATCATGCCTATGTTGTTACAAATAATCCTAATTCGTTCTCTGCACTATCCATTGGTAAATCGGCCGACCAAACATGATACTTGGATAGTGAGGAATCCTCACACATGACTAGTAACTCATGTATCCTCCTTCATGACTAGGCTCCATAACTCTCTACGATTATCTAAAGTTTATCATGTCCCCGCCTTATCTTGAAATCTCCTCCCTATTAAAGAATTATGTCCGGATAATTCGTGTATTGTTTGGTTTGATGATAATTCCATTGTTGTTAAGGACAAAATGACAGGGAAGGTCCTCCTTCAGTCTAAATCATCTTCCTCCTTGTATCCATTTTCAGCCTCTACTGCATCGGCTTATATGTTCGCTCTTGATGCGTCTGTCATCGCTCTTGTCCGCTTTTGCTGCGTCTGTCACCTTTTGATTCTAGCTCTCATCGAGCAAGGTTTCCGCTTGTTTTGTTACATACCAATGTTTGGTCTAGTCTTATTTTATCTAATTCTGGTTCTAAGTACTTGGTTTTGTTTGTGGATAACTATTCTCGCTATACATGGGTGTTTCTGATGAAACAAAAATCTGAGGTAACACATCATTTTCATCACCTACGTTTCTCCATCGAAACGTTTTGCAATGCTCAAATTCGATACCTACAATCCAATGGATGGGTGAATGTGTAAGTAACTCCTTCAAATCCTATCTTCTCTCTAATGGTATTTCTCACTGTATTCATGTGTTTATACTCCATCTGAAAACAGTCTTGCGGAACGCAAAATTCGTCATCTAATTGAAACAACACACACCTTACTTATTCACGCCTCCATGCCACCACAATTTTGGGTAGATGCTCTTCTCACAGCAACTTATATAAACAATCGTGTACCTCTACCCACACTTTTATATAAGTCTTCTTTTGAAGTGTTGTTTGGTATTTTGCCAAATTATTCTCTACTGCGTGTTTTCGGTTGTCTTTGTTATCCCTTATTCTTATCCAATTCATAACACAAACTCGCACTAAAGTCCAAATCATGTGTTTTTATCGATTATGCTTCTAACATGAAAGGTTATCAGTGTTTCTACCGTCAAACAGGTAATGTTCTTACAAGTCATCACGTTCAGTTTGATGAAGATGTTTTTCCTTTTCATGCCATGTCGTCTCTCCGACCCTTTACTCAGTCTGATGAGTCCATGACGATGCTGCCATTCCCCACTCGCTCTTCACTTCGCGTTCCATATGTATCAGTGGATCACCTCGCTACTTCGTCACACAGCTGGCATTCATTGTCTCCTACCAAGTCCTCATATTGCAACTCTTCTCCTTCGGTCTACATATCAACTTCAGTATCGGTGTCTTCCATGGATGTTCCATCTCAGTCAGTCCAGTCCTCTCCCACACCTTCGCAGTTGGTGTCTTTCAATGGATACACGAATAAACAACTGCACTCAGTTAAAGTTTTTCATTAGTGACTAGGTAAAGTCTAATAAAAAATAAATTGGAGTCACTTAACCAGGACGGATATGACCTTTAAAATTGTGTTGTATGTCTTTAGCACCAGTAGGAACCTGGTAATAGTCTCTGCTCAACAAGCAAAAATTATCTTGTGTTTGATTCTGAGAAGTTTGTACTCACTAAAAGGGCATTTTATGTGGGTAAAAATTACGAATGTGGGGGTTGTTCAAGATGAATTTAATAGCTTACAGGCTAAACTCGGGAGGCAAGAACAATGTCTTCAACGCCACCTACCTATCTCGACGGATATGGACGATGCACTCCTTACATCTCTCAGCCAGTCGCCGTCCAATAATCCTTCTTCAACAGGGCGTGGAAAACATTTTCGGGGACGTGGGAAACGTGGACGTGTCCATGGAGATAACTCTCATCACCCTATTGATTTCTCCAAATCTAATGGGTATCAACCATAGGGTAGAACCAACAGCTTCTGTCTGCCTGAATGAAGGCTCACCCTTTCTTTCTCTCAAAAAGGAATATTGGGCACTCGTCTACAGCTTACCGGTCAGTTGTTGTGTGATGTATCTGGCAACACTTGCCACAACTGCTCCCAAAGGTTTAATCACGCCTATGTTGTAACAAATATTCTGTATTCGTTCTCTGCGCTAACCATTGGTAAATTGGTCAATCAAACATGGTACTTGGATAGTGGGGCATCCGCATTATACACCTAACAAGGTTATTGTAGGTAATGGTCAACTATTTCCCATTAGTGCGATTAGATCATCCTTTATGACTACGCCCTATAACTCTCTACGATTATCTAAAGTTTATCATGTCCCCGCCTTATCTCGAAATCTCCTTTCTGTTAAAGAATTGTGTAACGATAATTTGTGTAATGTTTGGTTTGATGATAATTGTTTTGTTGTTAAGTACAAAATGACAGGGAAGGTCCTCCTTCAATCTAAATCATTCCAGTTTTGGCATATACTGGATCGGCTCATATGTCCGTTCTTGCTGCGTCTGTCACCTCTATTAATCGTTGGCATCATCGTCTGGGTCATCTTCATGCGTGTGCCCTCACCTATCTTCATAAGTCAATAAACGTCTCCTCCACCAAATTCAGTAGTTGTGTCTCTTGTAATCTAGGAAAACCTCATAGACTTCCTTTCGATTCTAGCTCTCATCAAGCAAGGTTTCCGCTTGTTTTGTTACATACTGATGTTTGGACTAGTCCAATTTTATCTAAAGCTGGTTATCAGTACTTGGTTTTGTTTGTGGATAACTATTCTCGCTATACATGAGTGTTTCTTATGAAACAAAAATCGGAGGTACCACATCATTTTCATCACCTACGTTTGTCCATCGGAAAGTTCTGCAAAGCTCAAATTCGATGCCTACAATCTAATAGAGCCACTGAATATGTAAGTAACCCCTTCAAATCTTATCTTCTCTCTAATGGTATTTCTCACCGTATTTCATGTCTTTATACTCCATTTGAAAACGGTCTTGCGGAAAGGAAAATTCGTCATCTAATTGAAACAACACGCAACCTACTTATTCACACCTCCATGCCACCACAATTTTGGGTAGATGCTCTTCTCACAGCAACTTACATAAACAATCGTGTACCTCTACCCACACTTTTATATAAGTCTTCTTTTGAAGTTTTGTTTGGTATTTTGCCAAATTATTCTCTACTGCGTGTTTTCGGTTGTCTTTGTTATCCCTTATTCTTATCCAATTCGTAACACAAACTCGCACCAAAGTCCAAATCATGTGTTTTTATCGATTATGCTTTTAACATGAAAGGTTACCGGTGTATCGACCGTCAAACAGGTTGTGTTCTTACAAGTCATCACGTTCGGTTTGATGAAGATGTTTTTCCATTTCATGTCATGTCGTCTGTCCGACCCTTTTCTCAGTCTGATGAGTCCACGACGATGCTGCCATTCCGCACTCGTCACTTCGGGTTCCATATGTATCAGTGGATCACCTGACTACTTCGTCACCCAGCCGACATTCGTTGTCTCCTGCCAAGTCCTCATATTGCAACTCTTCTCTTTCGGTCTGTACGTGAGCTCCAGTATCGGTGCCTTATCATCCTTCGGTTTCCTCTCCCACACCTACTTAGTCGGTGTCTTCCATGGATGCTCTGTCTCAGTCAATCCATTCCTCTCCCACACCTTCTCAGTCGGTGTATTCCCTGGATGCTCCCTCTCAATCGGTCCATTCTGCACCCGTTGTCTCCACTGAATCACCACTTTCTCATGCATCGTCTGAGTCGTCCTCCTATTATGTGGTGTGTCCTCCTTCGACCCATTCCATGCAGACTAGGGTAAAATATGGTATATTTCGACCTCGTCATGTTATTACCTCAATCACTCTCTTACCATGGACGTTCTAACGTGCGTCTCAAAATCGGCTCGTGATCCTCGTTGCAAATCTGCCATGCTGGATGAATACAATGCCTTATTATCCCACCACACTTGGGAATTAGTTCCATTCCAACCTACAATGAACTTGGTAGGTTGTGAAGTGTTCAAGGTGAATGAGAATTCTGATGGCTCCATCGAATGTTACAAGGCTCGACTGGTGGGTCAAGGATTCAAATAACAACACGGCCTGGATTACGATGAAACGTTTAGTCCCGTAATCAAACCATAAACCATTATGGTGGTTCTCAAGCTTGAAATATCCTCCGTCTGGACCATCTGTCAACTAGACGTCAAGAATGCGTTTATCCATGGTCATTTACGAGAAGTTGTTTATCTGAAACAACCTACTGGCTTTATTCACCCCGACTATCCTGATCATGTGTGCAGGTTAAGGAATGCTATTTACGGGCTCAAACAACACCCTAACCTTAGTTTCAACGGTTCAATGGTGCCCTTTTTTGGTTTGGTTTCAGTGCAAGCAAGGAAGACTCTTCTTTATTCACTTACTCATGTTCTTTGGGCACTATTCTTTTACTTTTATACGTGGATGCTATAATTGTCTACAGCAACAATCACACCATTATTCATGGGCTCATTTGTAAGCTCTCGTTTGTCTTTTCGATGAAGGAGCTGGGCATTCTACACTACTTCCTGGGGATTGAAGCACTCTTCCGTCGTGATGGTCTCCTACTGTCTCAGTCAAAATACATTACTGAGTTGCTTCGGAAATTAAACCTTCTTCATGTTAAAATATTTGGGACGCTATTGCATCAAAACAGTCACTATCGGCTTATGATGGAGAACCTCTAGCCGAACCAACACTCTATAGACAAATGGTCGGATCTCTCCAATACGTCACAATGACTACCACTGATATCTCCTTTGCTGCCAGTTTAGTTAGTCAATTAATGCATCACCCTCGTGCACCTCATCTTCAAGCCGTCAAACACATTTTTCGGTATCTCGCTGGTACCGTTACACATGGTCTATTTCTTCAAAAACAGCCTGGTCTTCATCTTCACGCTTATGCAGACGCCATTTGGGCGGGTTGTTATGATACATGACGTTAAACGTCTGGATTCTGTATTTTCATGGGTCCGAACATTGTGTCATGGCGTGCTAAGAAATAACCAACATTTGCCCACTCCAGTACAGAGGTTGAGTACCGATCCATGGATGATTGTGGTGCGGAGCTTACTTGGTTGCAACAGTTACTCAGTGAAATAGGGTTCTTTTTGCCTTCGGCTCCAACTGTATATTGTGACAACACCTTCACCATATATCTTGTGATTAATCCTGTCTTACATGCCCATACCAAACATATCGAGCTAGACATTCACTTCGTTCGCGAACGTGTGTCTACAGGTTCGGTATCTTTCCACTGAAGCTCAACTGGCAGACATTTTCACGAAAGGGTTATCAACTTCCCATCACAAACTTCTGCGCGGCAATCTGTTAGTCGTTGCCCTTACTTCGGATTGAGGGGATATTAACGCACAATATATTCACTCAATATTATGTATATTTTCATGCAATATATTTGATGCGTACATATTTCCTTACAAGTTTAGGTTTCTATATATACTTAGTTTCCTTCATTAGGGTTAAGTATGTCTTTATATTGTGTGTAACTCTATGAATGTAATGCAAGTTGAAACTCTTTTGATTGTCTGATACGTAGTTTCTTCAAAAAACTCCTTTTTCTGAAGCCCTCTGCAACTATTTATATCAACTTCCCATCACAAACTTCTGCGCGGCAATCTGTTAGTCGTTGCCCTTACTTCGGATTGAGGGGATATTAACGCACAATATATTCACTCAATATTATGTATATTTTCATGCAATATATTTGATGCGTACATATTTCCTTACAAGTTTAGGTTTCTATATATACTTAGTTTCCTTCATTAGGGTTAAGTATGTCTTTATATTGTGTGTAACTCTATGAATGTAATGCAAGTTGAAACTCTTTTGATTGTCTGATACGTAGTTTCTTCAAAAAACTCCTTTTTCTGAAGCCCTCTGCAGCTATTTATGTCGAATGTATTGTTCGATCAAATCAATGAGATATCACACTATGATTTCCTTTGAAATTCTTATTCATCCCTTTCCTCTTTACTTGGTTTTGTCTTTTTCAACATGGTATCAGAGCTACGAAAACATTGAAAGAGAGCTTCGATTGTGATTAATTCTGAAATTTTCTCCAGTATTTCGTCTTTTCTTTACTCCTTCTTTCTTCAGTTAAGAATGGCAGAAGTTGTAGCAATCGAGACCATTGATTCGGATCATTCGTTCTTCTTGCATCCATCGAATACCACAAGCCCTTCTCTTATCTCAATCCAATTAATTGGATTTGAGAACTATTCTATCGAGAGTAGAGGTATGATGATAGCTCTTTTGGCGAAAATCAAGATTGGCTTTGTCACTGGAACCTGCAAGAAGGAGAATCTTCCACTAGCAATGCATATAGGTACAATGCCTTAGTCTTCGCGTGAATCATGAATGCGGTTTCCAAAGAATTTCTGAGCACCATCATATACTCTTCTGATGCTCACTCTTTTTGGACTAAACAGAAAGAAAGTTTTGATAAGATCAAGGGCTCACGCATATATCAGCTCCATCGGGAAATATCAATCACTCAGCAAGGACCGGATTCAGTCACCACTTATTTCAGCAAACTTAAGTTTCTTTGGGACGAACTATTGGCCATTTGTGGAGCGCCAAGCTGCAACTATGGTAGAGCCAAAGAAATACTTGAACATGATAGCAATATTAAACTCTTTCAGTTTCTCATGGGACTAAATGAGAACTATGACAATGTTAGATCCAACTTGTTGATGAGAATCCCCTTGCATGTTCTAAACGAAGCATATTCTGTCCTAATCAATGTGTAAAGCCAAAGAGGATTCATGAACTCCTTAGCATTGATGTCATCGGTAATATCTTCAACTGTTACTTCTTCTATGTTTTCTGGTTATACTCGTTCAAAGAACAACACTGGAAATCTAAGAAGAACTTGGATATGTCAGCATTGCAATAAGAAGGGGCATACCGTTACCCGAAATTGAAAAACAAGAGGAAGAATATGATCAATCCTATACAAGCTGCTTATATTGTTTTTTTTATACCTCCTCCATGCAAGGAAATGTTATGGGTTCTGCTCAAGGATCAATCGGCACATCGACCAGTTTTCAACCCCTTACAAAGGATCAATATAAACAAATTGTCAAACTTCTTGGAAGTTTGAATTCCAACATCTCCTATTCTGAAGTCAGAGCAAACATGGCAGGTATACATGAAAACAAGTCTAATATTAATTCTTGGGGAATTGTTACAGTGTCCACAAATCGCATGACTTATAGACTTGATTAGCTGGATAATGTGGAAAGAATTGTTGAAACGAAAGTCTATCTTCCTAATGGGAAATTTTTGTTTGTTACACATACAGGAGAGTACTCTTCTTGTTGTAGAAAGGATGCACATACATCTTCTTGTGGTGTCACGATCCTTGAAGATTCAAAGCAACTTATCTGACATTTTTGGGGTGATTGTGTCTGAACAACCTGTTATATAATCAATTTGTTACCCTCGTCTATTTTAAACTTAGTTTCTCTCTTTGAACAATTACATGGAGCTGCACCAAAGCTTGAACATTTGCGCGTCTTTGGGTGCCTCTATTATGGTAAGAATCTTACTCCACAAAGTAAATTTGATGTTAGATATTTTCCTTATGTGTTCTTAGGATATGTTGTTAATCAAAAAGGATACAAAATGTTCAACTTCAAGACCAAGAGGAATTATATCAGTACGGACATTTTCTTCTACGAGAATATTTTTCCTTATTCCTTCTTGACTGAAAATGGTGGGCAATTAATTGCTTATAACAGTCAGCCTTATTATGATATGAACACAATTTTGGATACACAATTGCAAGATAATGATATGATAACAAATCAATAAAATGACAATGAAGTCTTTGAACAAAATGAATATAATAAAAAAAAAAGAATTTGAAACTAAACATCCTCCTTTGAGAAGATCGTCAATACAAACCAGACCTCTTATTTGGCATGATGATTTTGTTATTTCTAACATTGTTAAGAACTATTGTCCTGTGTCAAAAGTGTTATCCTATCACTCCTTGAAGGGAAATTATCACTACTTTGTTTTGACATCAAATAAAACGGTGGAACACCAGACATATGCAGAAGCTGCAAGCGATCCGAACTAGATCTCATCCATGAAGGATGATACCTCATCCTTGGAAGAAAACAGAACATGGGACATTGTCCCTCTGTCAAAAGTAAAGATTACAATAGGTTGCAAGTGAATCTTCAAGATCAAATACAAATCAGATGGATCACTAGAGTGTCATAAAGCCAGACTTGTGGCAAAAGGCTATAACCTATGGCTAAGATGGTAACAGTGATAAGTCTCACTTGCAGGGAGACTTATTCAAATAAGTTTATATGCAAATCC
This sequence comes from Chamaenerion angustifolium, assembly GCA_946814005.1. Classification (NCBI taxonomy): domain Eukaryota; kingdom Viridiplantae; phylum Streptophyta; class Magnoliopsida; order Myrtales; family Onagraceae; genus Chamaenerion; species Chamaenerion angustifolium. Next base: position 25,208,096 of record OX328272.1, read on the forward strand.
CACAAGGATTCAACAATCAAGAAGGAAATCTGGTTTGCAAGCTTTTGAAGTCATTATATGGTTTAAAACAGGCTTCTCGCCAATGGAACTTAAAAATAACTTAAGCATTGATTTCAAATGGTTACTGTCAAATAAAACATGATTATTCGATGTTTTCGAAAATAAATGGTGTTGATATTTTTATTATGCTTGTCTATGTAAATGATGTTCTAATTACAGGAAATAATAGAAACATGATGGATGAGTTGCAGTTTGTTTTAAAAATAAATTTTAAGATGAAAGACTTAGGTCATTTAAGATACTTTTTGGGAGAAATAGCTAGGAATGATAGAGGAATTGCTTTAAACCAGATGAGGTATACTCTAGATTTGATTTCTGAAACAGGACTAGGTGAAACTAGACCTACGAAGACACCCATGGAAGCAAACATAAAGCTTACCTCAGTTGCTTATGATTAGCACTTTAAGGTAAATAGTGAAGACAAGAAGGTTAGTGATTTTCAGACAACTGATTGGTAAACACCTTTACCTTACTGTAACACGGCCTGATATACCATTCAGTGTGCAGCATTTTAGTCAATTTTTAGATTCACAGAAACAATCACACATAATGCAGATATTTTAATAGTTAATTATATCTAGAACCAACCAGGATTAAGTTTGTTCTTTCATACTGAAAACAATCAGCATCTAGCTGCATATTGCGACTCCGATTAGGCAGGATGCTGTGAAACTATTAAGTCTCTTACAGGTTACTGTGTGAAGCTTGGAATGTCTTTGGTTTACTAGAAAGCTAAAAAGCAAGGAACCATCTCAAAATCTTCTACAGAAGTATAGTATCACAGCATAGAAATGATAGTTGCTGAGTTGGTTTGGATTAAAGATTTGTTAGAGGAGATCAATGTTCAACATTAAGAGCTAATTTCTGTTTATTGTGATAGCAACGCATCCTTGCAAATTTCAGCTATCACAATGGATCATGAACGAACTAAACATATAGACATAGATTGTCATTTTGTTCGAGAAAAATTCCAGATACGTTTGATTAAGATGAAACATGTTCGGTCCAAGGAGCAACTGGTTGACATATTTACGAAAGCATTGTCGAGGGCGCAACTTTATTATTTGGGAGAAAAACTTGGATTTAAATATTTACTTAGACCCATCAGATTGAGGGTGAGTATTGAGGATTAATCTGATGAGCATGATGGAATTATTAAAGAAGGTTGAAGTTGTTCAGCTGAGAATGAGAGGACTGATTTATTGTGTTGTGATGCTGTGTTGATAACCTTCAGCTCAAAATTATTTAGGGACTAGTTTATAATTATTAAATAGGTGAAGGATTAAGTAGTTTATGAAGAGAAAATTTTAATTTTTTTAACAGTCTAGAATTTCATTTTTCGGAAATCATATGTAGCTATTTATATCGAATGTACTGTTCGATCAAATCAATGAGATATCACACTGTGATTCCTTTGAAACTCTTGTTCATCATTTTTCTCTGTTCTTGGTTTCGTCTTTTCAACAAGTCTGCCCTGTAGCAGATGAAGTCTTCCCTCTTTCTTCTCGGTTTTGTTAAGCTCTTGATCCTGAATTCACTTTGTTCGAGCCCAACATGTTGAGTGCTCCAAGTGTGGTCTTCCCCATATCCTCCTCAAAGTTGCCACAATCTAGGAGGGGTTTACTTTATAAGAAGCCAAAAATCTGAAGTCTTTGGATTGAAAGGTATACCAAATTGTGTCATACAAAAGCTAGTTTATTGCAAGTTAGTTAGAAATTGACTATAAAAGAATAAGCTCTTAGAGTCCGAATTTTGTATTCCTTTTATAGTTGAGATCCTATCCTCATTTCAATGTAAAAATTATTTAAGTCATTTTTGTTCGTTGTGGAACAACCCTTGGGTCGGTCTGATTCGGCCTGGGCCGGTTTAATCCTAAATCGACCCAATTTTACTTGTGAATGGTAAATGAAGAAGGAAGCAATATTAGGAAATATGATGTTCGTATAATATATTAGGAAATATTATAATATTAAAGAAATATTTCCTAATAACATATTTCCTAATCGAATATTTCCTAATGAAATATTTCCTAATGGGATGCTTCCTAATGTAATATAGTTATAGGTATTTTCGGTTTTTAACAATTAATTTAGCTTCAGTTTTTCTAAATTAATTTATGGGTTACCTTAATTACAATAGGTTTCATTAACACTATAAATAGGGTTGGTTCTTCTCATTTGGAAACACTTCCGAAAAATCCGAAAATTACCAATAGATATATTGCTCCAGAGTTAAGTCAGATCTGAGTTCCCAGTTGTATTCGAATTTTTGTCGAAGTACGAGTTCAGGTATTGTTCAGTTCGGTTAAGGTAAATACTGTGTTTGTTTCACCTTAACGACACTGTTTTATCCTGGGAGGTAATCGTCCCAATTATCCTCTTACACGAACCATTTACAGTTAGGGGGCAAAAGTTTCTTAAGGAAACCGTTTTGATACGAGACTCGGTATTTTTAGACAAAATTCATTTTCTAGCGGAACTTTCATCATTTCATCAATTTGCATGTCATTTAATAGTTTCATGCATTTTTTATTTCGAAAATTATTATTAAATTACAAATTTAATTCTCTTATATTACTAACAATCTTAAGGCAATTTGTGTGTTTTAGTAATTTCAAGTGACTAAGAACCGGTTCGGTTCATTAATTTGTGTAATCTAAAATAATAATTTTCGGTAAAATAGTTCAGCATTTTCTATTTCGGAATAATGGTTGCAAACAACAATGATGTTGATATCAGTGCTGGAGAAATGGCTCGGACTGAAGTCCCTAATGCGTTGTCGAACGCGGCTGTCGTTGCGCCGACTGGGGGATAACCATGACTCGTCCGGCTAGACTTGTGCATGCTGTTGCCCAAGAAATTTGATGGATCAAACTTCAAGACGTGGCAGGAGAAAATGAAGCTCTATCTGACTACACTGAGCTTGGCTCGATTCCTGGCTGAATAACCACCAACTCAAAGCGAGGATGATGATCAGAGGTTCTTCTTAGCTTTAGAAGCTTGGAATCACTCGGATTATTTATGTAGACATTATGTAATGAAATGTTTGTCTGATTCATTATATGATGTATATAGCAACACAAAGTCCGCTAGAGAGTTGTGGCATGCCTTGGAACAAAAGTATGAGTCCAAGGATGTCGGGAAAAATAAAATTGTAGTTAGTCACTTGTTTGACTATAAAATGGTAGATAAAAAACCATGTATGAAACAAAGGATAGATCTACAAATCCTCCTCCAAAGTAATCATGTCGAAAAGATAGAACTCGCAGAGTCGTTTCAAGTAGCCGTCATAATTGAGAAGTTATCCTCGGCGTGGAATATCTTCAAGGGCTACCTGAAACAAACACGGAAGGAGATGACCATGGCCGAGTTGCTCAAAAGGATCAACGTGCAAGAGCAATACATGAATGTTGTTGCAAAAGGAATTCTAATGGGCCCCATGAACACAAAGGCCTCTGCTAAGGCAAATGTGGTGGAGCATGGGAAGAGCAGACATGCTGCCAAAGGCAAGTAGAATAAGCAAAAAGGATTCATTCAGGGCCCTAAGGGCGTAGTCTCGAAGAAGTTAGGATCCAAACCACAAGGATTTATTGACGCTTGTTATAACTGTGGTAAAACTGGCCATAAATCTAATGGTTGCAGGTTTCCTAAGAAAAACGAGACCAACATAGTCCAGGAAATCACTGAAGACCTTGATGACATCAACTTGTCTGTGGTGGTGTATGAAGTAAGCATGGATGATTCCAACACCCAGGAGTGGTGTGTTGACATAGGTTCCACCAAGCATGTATGTTCGGATAAAAGAATATTCTTCAATTTTGAAGAACTTAATTCTGGGGAGATCTTGTACATGGGGAATTCTGCCTCATCTGAGGTCAAGGGCAAAGGAAGCGTCATTTTGAAGATCACTTCCGGAAAAGAGATGACATTGAAAAATGTGTTGTATGTGCCACAAATTCGTAGGAACTTGATGTCAGGATCTCTCCTCAACAAGCATGGCTTCCGTCTTATATTTGAGTGGGATAAATTTGTACTCACAAAAAATTTGATGTATGTGGGTAAGGGTTATGAATGTAGGGGAATGTTCAAACTCAATGTAATGGCTATTAAGCCTAAGATAAACAAGAATAAAATTGTTTCTTCCAATAAGTACTTTATCACTTTTGTCAATGATAGTACAAACTATTGCTATGTATACTTGTTCGAAAGTAAATATGAAGCTATAGAAAAGTCCATGCTTTATAAACAAGAAGTTGAAAATCAACTTAACAATAAAATCAAGATGTTGCGTAGTGATAGAGGTGGTGAGTATGATGCTCCATTCGGTGAGTTTTATGCTCAACGTGAAATCATACATGAGGTCACTGCGCTGCCCTATTCACCCCAATCAAACGGAGTGGCGGAAAGAAAAAAACGAACATTGAAAGAGATGATGAATTCAATGTTGATAAGTTCTGGGTTACCTTAGAACATGTGGGAGGAAACTATTTTAAGTAGCAATTACGTTTTAGATAAGGTACCCCAAAAGAAAGAAGAGAAAACGTCTTTGGAATTATGGAAAGGTAGAAAACATTCTTTCAATCACCTCTGAGTGTGGGGGGGTCTCTTGCTAAAGTGATGGTGCCTCCTCCTAAAAAGGTTAGTATTGGACCAAAAAACTGTTGATTGCAATTTCATAGGATATGCTCAAAATAGTAATGCTTCTCGGTTTCTTGTGCATGATTCAAAGATTTTGGATATACATAAAGATATGATATACATTGCGTTCACCCTCAATGCATATCGCCACTCACTAGCATCCCATAAGTGAATTTAATCTACTACTTTCACAAATTTATGTGCTATTTATTCTCATGTTGCATATCATCTTCATCTGTATATCTTTCAAAGTGACTACTATCCTGTTCTTTTTTTTGTCCAATGACTACTTTTTGGTTGTGGACCTGCCCTTCGGTCGGTCTGATTTGGCATGGGTCAGTTTAACCCTAAACCGGCCCAATCTTACTTGTGAATGATAAATGAGGAAGGAAACAATATTAGGAAATATGATTGTTGGTATAATATATTTGGAAATATTACAATATGAATGAAATATTTCCTAATAAAATATTTTCTAATGAGATGTTTCCTAATGTAATATTTTTTTTGCCAAATTTGCATTTCATTCGATAGAATAAAACATCGTGACATGTTGTCACGGTTGTTCATGATTAAAATATTTCGCTAATAAACAAATAAAAAGGGATGGGGGTCGTTCGACCCAATCATTCCATCTCACTCCCATTCGGGTTTGCTTTCCTATCCAGTTTGCACACTTGTTTGCTGTCTGTGGAATATCTCGCCATTGCACCTGTATTTGTTGCCTCGCTAGTGCTCCAATGTTTTGGACTATTGCCGCTACTCTCCATTGTGTTGGCCCCTCCCGTATTTGGTGTATTACAGTTTGTGAGTCTGATTCGATTACAATGTCCATCCATCCCATTTGTGTCGCCAACCGAAGACCCTTCAAGATTGCTATTGCTTTCATCGTCTCCACGTGTTCACCTCGCATTGTTCGGTTCATGCCTCCCTTGATTTTCCCCTCGACATATCCGTGGGTTCACCTTGTTCGGCCGACACTTTAAATCCAACCTTTGGAAACACCCACGGTCCCTGTAGACATCAATTGTTTCCCCCATTCCTAGTGACCACAGCCCCTCCCGTTTTAGGACATCCCTCCCATGTATTAGGCTACTCCATCTCCACGATACCCGGCCTCCCTTCGTCACCTCTTAGAATGTATCATGCGGGAACTACAAGCCCTTCATGATCTTTGCACATAGTGTATTCGGTTCATTCAGGAATCTCCCCGCCATTTTTGTGAGCAAAGTTGTATTGAAGGTTTGAAGTTCCCTAAATTCAAGTCCCCCGGACTGTTTGGACTTGGTTAGGATCTCCCACCTATGCTAATACGTCTTCCTACCCTCGGCCGTTGATCCCCCACCAAAAATCTATTATCATTGAGTTTATGTCCAATCATCATGTCTTGGGTAGTTGGAAGACACCCATCACGTACGTCGGTATAGCCGTGATTACTGTCTTTATCAGTACCTCCTTACCCGCTTGGTTTAATGTCTTTGGTCTCCACCCGACTAGTTTGTCCTTCACCTTATTCTTTATGAAGCCCATCGCCTCGTTCTTCGATCTTCCCTTGGTGGATGGTAACCCTAGGTATTTGCCCGGGTCATTTGTGCTCCGTATGTCCAAAACCTCCTCAATTGTCTTCCTTTCGTTTGGTTCCGCTCCTTTGCTGAAAAACAGTGTCGATTTTGTCGTATTGATGCATTGTCCAGATGCCTTACAATATGTATCCAAAATGCCCCTTAGGTGTCGTGCATTCTCGGTCGTCCCCTGGATGAATAGGATGGAGTCATCTACAAGGAATAAGTGGTGTATCTCGGGACAGTTCCTCTTCATCACTATTCCTCGAAGTCGTTTATCTCTTACTTCCATCTCAATGGTCCTTGACGGAACATTCGCAAGCAATATAAACAGATATGGTGATAATGGGTCTCATTGACGTATCCCCCTCGTTGATCTAATCATCGTTGATCGTTCTCCATTAACCACCACCTTATAGGACATAGTGGTTATGCAGGTTTTTGCCCATCCTATCCATTTCCCATCAAAACCCCATGCTTGCAAGCTCTTTAATAAGAACTCCTACTCCACCCGGTCGTACGCCTTCTGCATGTCTATCTTTAACACGCATTCTGTTTTGCTCCCTCCTCGTCGGGTCTTTAGGTAGTGAAAAGACTCGTGTACGACCAATATGTTATCCTGTATAGACCTGCTAGCTACAAAAGCACTCTGGAAAGGGGTGATAAGATCTGGTAGGTAAGCCTTTAGTCTGCTCACCAAGACCTTAGAAATTATTTTTTACAAGAAGTTACAGCAGCTAATGGGTCTAAACTCAGTGGCTTGGGTCGAGTTTGGTACTTTAGGAATCAACACCAAATCAGTTTGGTTAAGATGGTATGGGAGGTTACATGTTCTGAAGAATGTTTTGTCGCGGTGATGACATCTGGTCCCACAATATGCCAATTCCTTTCATAAAACAGACCTGGGAAACCATCGGGGCCTGGGGCTCGTGACCCCCTAGTTGAAATGTAGTCGGTCGTATTTCTTGTTCTGATACATCCCGAGTTAATAGTGCATTCATGTCCGGTGTTATCTAGAGTGGCAAGCCCACAAGTATCTCCTCTCTCGTGTATGTATTCTCTGATCTGAACATCTCCCCATAGTATTCACAGAGATCCTGCGCTATCTCTTTCTCATTTCATAACCATACCCTATTTTGGATTTGCAGTCGACAGATTGTGTTCCACCTTCTACTCGACGTCGTTGTTTGGTGGAAACAAGTCATGTTCTGGTCACCTTCCTTCAACCACTTTATCCTCTACCTCCCTCGTCCACGGGTCACGGATTTTCCCTTTTAGACGTTTCTCCTCCTGAATTGCGTTCTGATTCATCTGTCCTTTCATGTAATTTTGCAGTTCCTCCCTTGTTTTGGCAATCTCCTTTATATTATTTCTGAAATGTTCTCTACTCCATGTGGTGATTCTCATTCGGCACTTCTTCAATTTCGCACATACCCCATTGATGGATCCATTCGACTTGTTCTATCCCCAAGCGTGTTCAATTATGTCCTTGCACATTGGTGTTTCCATCCACATCGCCTCAAATTTGAAACGCTGACCAATCCTCCGTCTCAGTCTTTCTAATTGTAGAAGCATGGGTGAGTGGTCCGATCCAATTGTTATTTCATTGATGCACCGGCTACTCGGGACACTCACGGCCCACTCACCATTGATCAACACGCGGTCTAGTCGTTCACTCATTCTTTCATCCCCGCTCCTATTGTTGCACCATGTATGGGTTGGCCCTTTTGCCCCCATGTTCTCCAAGTGTAAGTCCTCCATCAGTTGGTTGAACACGTCCAATTGTCTTTGTGATTTCCTCATCCCTTCCACCTTCTCATGTGGGTGACATATAGTGTTAAAGTCTCCTAGGACCATCCATCTCCCCCGTCATCCCCTACCTATGCTGCGAAGTACGTCCTAGTTTTGTGCTCGTGCTTGGGCATCCGTATCCGCATATACCCACATTATGTACATACATGCTCCGCATTGGCCTATCTTTACCTCGCAATCCACAAAGTTTTCATCGCAGTATAGGACTTGGATTCTTGTATCATACTTCCACCATAGTGTCAATCCTCCCGCTCTCCCTCTCAGACCTATGCATAACTTCCCGTTCATCCCCATTTTTTTTTTCTCGCAGTAGGTATCCCCGTGAGAATAATTATATCTGGGCAATACCTTTTATTAAGGTCTTGTAGATTTTGGACTGTCAGTGTAGACCCCAAACCCTGACAGTTCCATAAGACGACACTCATTTAGCCCCTGTGCCTGTTCCGGGACACCCACCAGAGCCCATTTTCGTTTACGTTGGTTCCATCTGTTCTGTTTTTCCCGGTTGCTTCTTCCCTCCCCTCTTCTCCTTGCTCGTGGTTTGTCGGTTTGGTCGTCCTTTTTGTGTCACTTTCCTTCTTCCACCCCTTTTACTGCTTTCCCCTATTTGTTCGACTTCGCCCCTCGTCTTCTTCATAGTTAGTTGGTTCTCCATCTCCTCCCCCATTCGTTTTAGGGTCATCTTGTTTTGGTACGGGCTCAACCCTGATGTCGGATTCAGCCGATCATGATCTGGTGTGTTGGGCGACGAGTCCGGAGGGTTTTCCACCATGTATGTCATGATGGGTATGGTTGTGAGCATGATGTGTTGGGTGGTGGAGCTCTCCGGCAGGTAGATGATCACTGGGCTGGGGGTATTTGTCGTTGGGACCTTCGGTCATGTTGGTGTTGACGTAACCACCAGTTGTGTATGGGTGATGACCCGATGTTTCGTCCATGGTTTCCGGTTGTGGTGCTCCGATTCTTGTTCGTATTATGACACGGTCTAGGGGTTGCTTCATGTTGTGTTCCTCCGAAGTGTCCTTCACGTTCCCTCATGTGGCCTCTCCGATGTTAGAGTATTATGTAGTCTAGATTAATCAAGATTATTCTTTATCTTTAGTTTACCTATATTAATTAGTTTATCCTGTTAAATATATTTTATTATATATATAGTTAGATAGATAGTGTGAGTATATTTATAGATAGAATCAATATATATACATAGTTATCTCTATACTATATATATGTAGTTCTCTATGTACAATATAACAAGTTTATCAAATAATGGAGTCAGATGTTTTTCCTTCACGTCTTCATGTTCTATTAAATCTAACATGGTATCATAGCCTTTTTTCCAAGGACCGAATCATTCCTGCTGCTGATCTGTGATTTTCTTATACAATACCTCTTCAACAATGTTGGTTAATTGTGCTGAAATCCCGATTTGGTATCGAGAAGATGTGTGATCAAATTGAGTTTGCACAACCAAATTTTTTATGATTTACAATGGAATCAATAGAAGATTGGAACACTGGAATTCAGATTTTAGATTAGTTTGTTAGCTACTACAGCATGACCTTGACGAGATGACCAAGATGGCACCACGATGGCATGACCGAGTTTTTCTTTTTTCCTTTTTATCTGGATTTTAGCTTGGAAAACTTGTATTCGAATGTGAGTATCTCACCAATGATGAAGATGTGCGAGCTCAATTCGATTGGGGATTTGATCAAGATTGGATTTGGGATCCGACACAAGCAAAGAAGCATTGGAAATTTGGGGACCAATTTAGTAAATTTCAAAGTTTGAGGATCAAAATCAAGAAGAAAAAAAACATGGGTGAATTATTTCCGACTCTAATCGCCTCACTTCGAGCATTATTTCCGACCACGTCCTTCGGACCCCTGGCTTTGTCTGGTTGCTTGATCCTTCCTCCTACCCCAGGTCATGCTTCGGCCCCATTTGCTTTGGCCTCACCCCGACTAACCATGGTCCATACGCCAGAACTTTGTCATCCTGTTCCGACATCTTAACCTCATCCTTACATGTTTGGGTTGTGTGACCCAACATCCCGCACCCATAGCAATAGTCGGTCAGTCTTTCATATTTAACGGAAGTCCATCTTTCCTTCCCCTGGGAGTTCGTCCACCAAAATATCGCCATCAACGGCTCATTTCCATCTATCTCGACTCGCATTCTCATATAACGTCTACTGACTCTTCCCACATTCGGTTCTATTTCTAGGCACTTCTCAAGCATGTTTCCAATTTTCCAAGAATTCTCGGAACTAAATTTCTCTAGTCCTAGGTCATGAATTTGAACCCAGAATTTTACCTTGTTGAACTCGACCTCTTTGATGGCCATGCTCGGATCCCAGCATTTTATGTTGAGGATTTGCCCGTTGATTAGCCACGGTGATCGATCAAGGATGCTATGGATGTCTTCTTCTTTTTCGAAGTCAAACAGAACTGTTCCTGTCTCAACCTCCATTATACCCACACGGCCAAACTGCGCCCACGCATGTGCAAAGACTCTTTGTATTGTGTTCATCTTGAGTTGCTTCGGTCTGATCATTCTGGCCACGTACCAGTCCCTCTGTTCCAGTTGTGGGTTGGAGTCTAGGTCGACAAACCAAGTATCCTCACCGCAACTCAACACCTGCAGGAAACAGATAAACCTGCGCCATAAAAGAAACTGAAATGGTGGCTCTCACTCACTGTTGGATTAGCTGCTTGGTTCGTTGGACCGAGGGAGGTGGTTTTGTTGCTGGTATACTGGTGTCGGGGTCGCGCCGCAGATTTCCAAATGGAAATCGGAGTCGAAATTGTTAGATACGAGACTTTGCAGTTCAACGACTTCTTCTGGTGGTTTTCATGAAGCCGAGAGTTTCCTTGGCATGATTTTCTCACTTCAGCTGCAATGATTCCTCCTTTCCCATTCACTGATTGGTTGGCAAGTAGGTGGGAAATTAATGCCAAAGGACAAAGGCCAGTTTGCCACGGCTTAGGCAAATCCTCACGAAGCAAACCCTAGAAATTGGGGGTTCCTAAAGAGAAGGCTATAGGAGGGAGATCAATTTCCTAATGTAATATTGTTGTTGGTATTTTCAGTTTTTAACAATTAATTTAGCTTCAGTTTTTCTAAATTAATTTATGTGTTACCTTAATTACAATAAGTACCATTAACTCTATAAATAGGGTTGGTTCTTCTCATTTAAAAACATCCCGAAAAAATTCGAAAATTACCAACAGATATATTGCTCCAGAGTTAAACTCAGATATGAGTTCCCAGTTGTGTTTGAATTTCTGTCGAAGTCCAAGTTCAGGTATTGTTCAATTTGGTTAAGGGAAACACTGTGTTTGTTTCGCCGTGACGACATTATTTTATCCTGGGAGGTAATCATCTCAATTTTCCTCTTACACAAACAATTTATAGTGAGGGGGCGAAATTGCCTTAAGGAGACCATTTTGATACGGGACTCGGTATTTTTCGACAAAATCCATTTTCTAGGGGCAATTTCGTCAATTTGCATGTCATTCAATAATTTGATGCATTTTTAATTTCGAAAATTATTATTTTAATTCTCCAGTATTACTAACAGTCTTAAGACAATTTATGTGTTTTAGTAATTTCAGGAGACTAAGAACTGGTTCGATTTGGATTGTCCAGAGTATTCATGCCAAAAAGATGGAACTCGCGGAATCGTTTGAAGTAGCCGTCATAATTGAGAAGTTACCCCCAGCGTGGAATATCTTCAAGGGCTACTTGAAGCACAAGCGAAAGGAGATGACCATGGTCGAGCTGCTCGAAAGGATCAACGTGCAAAAGCAGTACATGAATGTTGTGCGAGGAATTCCAATAGGCCCCATGAACACGATGGTCTCCGCCAAAGGCTAATGTGGTGGAGTATCGGCAGAGCAGACATGCTGCCAAAAGCAAGCAGAAGAAGCAAAAAGGATTCATTATGGGCCCAGTCTAGAAGAAGTTGGGATCCAAACCACAAGGATTTATTGGCGCCCATTATCACTGTGGTAAAATTGGCCATAAATCTAATGCTTGCATGTTTCCTAAGAAAAAGGAAACCAGAATGGTCCAGGAAATCACCAAAGATCTTGACGACATCAACTTGTCTGCGGTGGTATCTGAGGTGATCATGGCTAATTCCAACCGCCGGGAGTGGTGGGTTGACACATGATCCACCAAGCATGTCTGTTTGGATAAAGAAATATTCTTCAATTTTGAAGAAGTCAATTCTGGGGATAGCTTGTACATGCGCAATTCCGCCAAGGTCAATGGCAAAGGAACCCTCATTTTGAAGATGACTTCCGGGAAAGAGCTGACATTGAAGAATGTGTTGTATGTGCCAGACATTCGCAAGAACCTGGTGTCAGGATCTCTCCTCAATAAGCATGGTTTACATCTTGTATTTGAGTCGGATAAATTTGTACTCACAAAAAATGGGATGTATGCGGGTATGTGTTATGAATGTGGGGGAATGTTCAAACTCAGTGTAATGGATATTAAGCCTAAGATAAACAAGAATAAAATTGTTTCTTCCGCTTACTTGATTGAGTCTCCTAAACTTTGGCATGGTATATTAGTACATGTTAATTATGATACCTTGTTAAGGTTAATTAACATGAATCACATCCCTACATTTCAAATTGATCTCAAACATAAGTGTGACATATGTGTTGAGGCTAAATTAACAGGTCATCCTTTCATTCAGTTGAAAGTAATACACCCTGTCAAATAGGGTGGCGGAAAGAAAAAATCAAACATTGAAAGAGATGATGTGTTAAATTTTAATAAGTTCTGGGTTACCTCAGAACATGTGGGAGAAGTTATTTTAAGTAGCAATTACCTTTTAAATAAGGTACCCCGAAAGAAAGAATAGAAAACACCTTTCGAGTTATGGAAAAGGAGAAAACCGTCTTTCAATCACCTCCGAGTGTGGGGGTGTCTAGCTAAAGCGATGGTGCCTCCTCCTAAAAAGGTTATGATTGTATCAAAATTGTTGATTGCGTCTTCATAGGATATGCTCAAAATAGTAATGGTTATCGACTTCTTGTGCGTGATTTGAAGATTTTGGATATACATAAAGATACGATAATGGAATCAAGAAACATATATTTCTTTGAAGAAGTATTTCCGGCTAAATCTAGGGGGAATGCAAGTTTGTCGAAACGAACTTATGAGACTATTGAAAATAATGGTCTAGACCTAGAAAATGTTGAGGTAGAATCCAGGAAAAGTAAACGAGCTCGGGTAGAAATATCTTAAAGTGGAATCTCAAACATTTTAAGAAGCCATAAATTCTTCAGAAGGGTCTCTATGGGAAGAGGCAATACATAGTTAAATTGAGTCCATCTTGCAAAATCACACGTCAGAACTAGTGTATCTTCCTCCTGGATCCAAGCCAGTAGGGTACAAGTGAATTTTCAAAAGATAAATGAAAAAAGATTAATCAATTAACAAGTATAAGGCTAGACTTGTAATTAAGTGTTACAAGCATAGAGAATGCCTTGATTATTTTGACACATATTCTCCGGTCACGAGAATAACTTCCATAAGAATGATACTCATAATATCAGCATTACAAAATTTGGAAATACATCAGATGGATGTAAAAACATATGTCTTAAATGGGATTTAGAGGAAGAATTCTACATGGAACAACATGAGGGTTTTGTTGCACCAGGGCAAGAAAAGAAAGTGTGTAAACTGGTAAAATCACTGTACGGTCTGAAACAGGCAGCGAAATAGTGGCATCAAAAATTTGACAATGTCATCCTGGAAAAATGATTTAAAATAAATGAATGTGACAAATACATCTACGTGAAAGTTTATTTTTATGACATGCTTATTATTGGAAGTAACGATAAGATGATTAAAACTACGAAGGATATGCTGAATTCGAGATTTGACATGAAAGACATGGGCCTTGCTGATGGAATTCTTGGAATTAAAATTAATCGGACATCATAAGAAATTGCTCTAAGTCAATCTCATTATATCGATAAAATATCAGAGAAATTCAACAAGGAAGACAAAAAGAAGGTTTGCACTCCAATAGATCCAGATAAGTATTTCTCAAGAAATATAGAAGAAAGGGTCTCAAGTTGAGTAAGCTAGAGTTATTGGTAGTGTTATGTACTTGATGACTTGTACTAGACCTAATATATCACACGTAGTTGGCGTGTTGAGTAGATATACGAGTAATCCAAGTACTGATCATTGGGATGGAATCAAAAGATTACTTAGGTACTTGAGATATACTCGAAGTTATGGGCTGCATTATACAATATATTCAACTGTTATTGAAGGATATACTAATACTAATTGGATATCAGCATCAAGAGACTTGAACTCCACAAGTGGATTCGTGTTTACCCTACGGGGTGCAACCATATCATGGAAATCCTCTAAGCAAATAGTTATAGTCAGATCCACCATGGAATCTGAGTTTATAACACTTGATAAATGTGTTGAAGAAGCTGAGTGAATGGCTGCGCCATTTTCTTGAAGATATTCTTAGGTGGGCAAGACCAGTGCCGGCAATAAGCATATATTGCGACACTCAATCTACGATTGGCAGGGTACAAAGTCATATGTATAATGCTAAGTCTATACATATTCGTCGTGACATAATTCTATTAGACAATTGCTCTCGACAAGAATTATCACAATCGATTATGTCAAATCGAAGGATAATATAGCAGATCTGTTAACCAAAGGGTTAAATAAAGAGCAAGTTGACCAAACATCGAGAGGAATGGGACTAAAGCCCATGAAGTAAACACTTTTGAGAAGGAAAACCCAACCTAGTTGACTGGAGATCCCAAGATCTAGATTCAAAGGGACAACCTAATCACAAGAGTGAGGTTAGATCATTATGGGGGATTTTAAACCCTGAGTCCATTCCTATGATGATAAACAGTGACGATAGTGGATGAGGTTAAGAAAATACTTTTAATGATTCACAAATGTATAGTGTTGGAGTAACACTTGAGAAGGAATCACTTATGCAAGTGAGAAGAAGGGTCGCTTCGAAAGGAATTGTTGATGGCACAATTCTTAGAAACGCTGCAGAACCAGGCAATGCCCATGGCCAGAACGAGCATGAATGCGTGAACTGAACAATACTAGGAACATACACTTCCAAGTCATCGCGTCTACTGACTAGCAAGTAAAGCGATGTAATTTCACAAGGGAATGTTAAAAGAGTAACTCATACCTATCATATGCAAGTGTCGACCGTTGAACTCTTCTTCCGACTCTAGAGCGTCTAGGAATTCTCTCATTTCTCCATTCATGTGGGGGATTGTTGGTCGTGGGACCAGCTCTTAAGTTGGTTTGATTCAGCCTGGGCCGGTTTAATCCCAACCGACCCAATCTTACTTGTGAATGGTAAATGAGGAAAAAAACAATATTAGGAAATATGTTTGTTGGTAGAATATATTAGGAAATAGTATAATATTAATGAAATATTTCCTAATGAAATATAGTTGTTGGTATTTTCGGAGCAATTTTGTCAATTTGCATGTCACTTAATAATTTTATGCATTTTTAATTTCGAAAACTATTATTTTAATTCTCCAATATTACTAACACTACTATCCTGCTCAATGAAACATTTCCAAGCCAATATCCAGAGAGTGGTCATCATTAACGGTCGGAGAGTCTCTTCTTACGTTTGAAATAATTGTCTACTCGAAGGACTTCATGGAGATTTTTTTCTTCTTCAAAAAGTAAGTATAAAATATATATTTTAAAAAGCAAATATTTATATTTAAAAATCATTTATAAAGTTAGGCATAGGCGTGCCGAAAAGGGTGCGAGTTGAACAAATATTTACTCAACCCAGATCGCGAGTTTAGCAAATATTTACTCAACAAGTTGCCACCATTTTTTTACAGTGAAATGATATTAGGTTAGAAATTAAATTATACATCTATATATTTTTTTTAAAAATATATAGATGAGTAAATATTTGAATTACAATCCAAACGCCACAAACAATATTAAATTTCGACTTATAGACCGTCGGTTCTACCCTAAATTGATATATGAAAATTTAACTTTGAAAAACCTTACACAAGCCCATTAAGTCAAAACTCAACACTGTTAGCATCATAGTTATCAGAACTGGACCGGATCAGCGGTCCGACCGGGCCCGATCGAGAACCGGGCCCCTGTCCGGTTTGGTTCAGTTAGAAGACCGTTTTGCAAATAAACAGTGTTTGAACCGGGTTCAACCTGACGATTTTTTGAAAACCGGCCAGTTTCCGGTTCACTTTTCAGTTGATTTTATTTTCAAACCAATCGGTTTTCGGTTTAAACCGATTGGTCTGTTTCTGGCTTTTTACAAACCAACCGATTCGGTTTCACTGCTAGGTTAGATGATATGTTCAGTTCAGTTTTCATTCTTGTCTTCCTCATTTGATTTTGAGCAGTCGCGCGCTTGCTTCATCTTCTCCGACTCCATTCTTCGCTTCAGCAGTTCAGCTGCGCGCCTGCTTCAGTTCGCATTACTGCATCAGCTTCGCATCAGCTTCAGTTCGCATCACTGCATCAGCTTCGCTTCAGTTCGCATCGCTTCGCCTGCTTCATCTTCTCCAGCTTCGGTTCGGTTCTCCAACTTCAGTTCTTCTCCATTCTTCGCTTCTCCATCTGATTCGTTTCGACAGCTTCGCTTCGGTTCGCCAACAGGTTCGGTTCTGTTCTTTGTTGAAATTGCTTAAATTGCAGAAATTGGTTGCTGAAATTGAAATCTCTGTTTGAATTTTGAAGACATGTTCGGTTCGGTTCTCTGTTTGAAATCGCTGAATTGATGAATTGGTTAGCTGAATATTGTTGAATTGATGAATTGGTTAGCTGAATTGATTTGAAGACAAGGTTCGGTTCGCTATGAACCAGATAAGCGGTCAAGTGATAGAGCATCAAGAGTCATGGGATTTGTCAGCTTCCTCACCTTTGGCTTAGACATTCTTCTGGGGATCACGCCGTCTCTATGCTGTCCTTGAGGGTACTAAGGACTTGGCTGAGGATTTGGCCACCCGTTTCATCAAGTACAACCAAAACCAAAACCAAAAAAGTACAACCAAAACCAGAACAATTCCTCCCAAGACATATTTCCAGATCCAACCAGAGTAAGTAAATTCATTCATTCATTACACTACATTACATTACATAGTGTATGTGTGTTGATTGCTGATTGCTTTGCATTGCCAGATCTTCAAAGGGATAACAGCTTCCAGCAAGATGTCTATCAAATCGCATTGTTTCTGGCAGTCCTCTATTTTGTTGTACAGTTTTTAACAGCAACCTTGTAACAGAAACCCTACTCTAGCTAGATATACTACCTACATGTATCCTCTTTCTACATCACACTATATATATACTCGTTGTGGTACATACACACATATATATATAGTTTAGTCTAGTCTAGTCTAGTGCTGCCCTTCTCTTTCTCTACTGTTTGTTTAGTCTTAAACTCTTGTTGATTAGATGATGGAAGTATTTTCATACGTCAAAAATGTATGCTCCCATAATTAAACCGGTTCACTACTATTGTGTTTGAGAATTGAGAGTAATGTGTGTTTGATATTGAAACTATGTAGTTTGTGTGTGTATGAGACTATGTAGTTTGAGGTAATTATGTTTGTATTTGAGACTATGTATGTATTTTAAGTTTTCAATTTTTTCCCCCCGTGAACAGTGAACCGCACACTGAACCGGGTTGGACCGGGTTGAACTGGCCAAATCGTGAACCGACCCCCTCTCCGGTTCGATGGCCGGTCCGGTTCTGATAACTATGGTTAGCATCATTTATGATAAAATTCAATTATCTATCTACTCTAATGTTTTAGATTTTTTTGAGTACGTATATAATTAATTTTTTAACCTAATATCAATTTGTTATATAATTTGATTAGAAAGACAAAATGGTTTAAACGAGAAATTGAATTGTATACTTACTAAAACAAAAGTACGTAGATAATTGAATTAGGACATAAATAACGCTAACATTGTTGAGTTTCGACTTTTGAATTGACTGTACGATAGATTTGATCAAACGTTATACAAATTATATGTGTAATATTATATTATGCATATAATGTAATATTATATGGTAGAGCATATGGTTAACCTGTAAGTTGAAACTCAATATTCTTTGCACTGTTTGGATTGCAATTCAAATATTTAATAATCTCTACTTTTTTAAAATATAGATGTATAATTTAATTCTTAACCTAATATCGCTTTGCTCAACTTGGCGCACCTATACCTAGATTTTTAATTTGTATATATATATATATATATATATTATACTTACTTTTTAAAAATTCATACCTTTGTTGTTGTCCGGATAGTGGGATTGTTTTCTTCAAAAAGTAAGTATAAAGTAAAAAATATTTAAAAAATTAAATATATATACAAAAAAATATTTAGAAATTTAGGCATAAGTGCACCGAAAAAGGGCGGGAGTTGAACAATTGCTCAACCAGCTGTCAGCAATATTTTTTAACCATGAAATGATGTTAGGTTAAAGATTAAATTATACATCTATTGATTTACAAAAAAAAAATAGACGAGTAAATATTTGAATTGTAATTCAAACACTGAAAACAGCATTTAATTTCGACTTATAGATTGACCATGCGCTCTACCTTATTTGAGATATACAAATTTAACTTTAAGAAACCTTAGTCAAACTCTTTAAGTTGAAACTCAACACCATTAACGTCATTTATGACAAAATTCAATTATCTATGTACTCTAATTGTTTTGGATTTTTTGAGTTGGTATATAATTAAATTTTTAACTTAAGATCAATTTGTTTATAATTTGACCGGAAAGACAAAATAGTTTAGACGATAAATTTTACTGTATGCTTACTTTAAAAAAAAAATTGCTCAACTCACACCATATTTAGGCACGCCTATGCGTGAATTTCTAAATATCTTTTATTTCTCAATAGGAGATAATAATATGATGTTGTTTGATTGATAGATTGAAATGGAATGGATTATGAAATTCCAATGTTTGGTTGGTGGAATGACATATGGAAATGGAATGTAATCAAGTAAAATGACATATATATCCTTTGCTTCAATATGTATAATACATAATACAATTATCTTATAACACTTTTATTAATTAATTTGGGAAACTTAAAAATTAAGATAAATTAAAAATATATTTTATCAAAAAAATTAATTAAATAAAAATTATATTAATTAATTAAATTGTAAAAATAAATAAATTAAATTGTAATTAATTAAATTAAAATGTAATTAATTAATTAATTTAATTAAAAAATATATAAAAAATTAATTAAAATATAAATAAATAAATTAAAATATAAATAAATGATTTAATTAATTAAAAATAATAATAAATAATTTAAATATAAATAATTATTAAAAATTAATTAAATTAAAATATAAATAAGTAATTAATAGTGGAGGGTATTTTTGTCTTTTCATAATCTATTATGTATTCTGGGAGAGCTTGGAATACACAATCCGACCTTTTCGGACGGAAAGCGTTAGAGTTGGGAAAAAACCGATTCACATGTGGTAAACCGTACCTATTTAAGAATCAGTTTTAATATATTATTTTTTTTTAATAAAATATCTAATCTAAGTATCTAACTAAGTATGAGCCAATTTTGCAGTTTAGTTTCCGAAATTATTTAATTTTCATTAATATGTCTTACTTTTTTTATTGTTTTCTCATTTTTCAAAGATATGATACATTCATCATATTTACATAAAAAAAGACGTTATATTTGGATCGAGTAAAAGAAAATTATATTAAGACACTTTTGATTTCAAACTTTTTGTGGAATTGTTGATGTATTATCAAATTGAATTTTTTTATGTATTATCAGATTGATTAACTTTTCTAAAAAATAAAAAATAAAAAGGTTTTGCTGAACCGATTCAAAATCGATTTTTGAATCGGTTCAAAAGAGGTACGGTAAATCATCAAAAATATGGAACGGTTTGTGTGAAGGAGTTGAACCATACATGACCTAAAATGTGGTAAATGTACTGTTCTGAACTGATTTAACTCTGAACTAGTTCATGTCCAGCCCTAGAAAGCGTATTCTCACTTCTCTATGAATATAGATTATGTGAATTTTCAATTCCGCAAATCAAAGAAGTTCGTATGAAATCTATATTCCTTATTTAACTCTATTCTAGAAACCAAACATGCTATTAAGAAATTCCGGTAAACTTGGATGATGCAAGAAGGGAAGGAGGGACTCAATATGGAGAGAGATTAACCTCAAGGACTAATATGTAATATCAACGCGGAACACTTTCGAGATAGGCACCGACCGACCAAACAACAGAAGGGAATCTGACAACTAAGCTGCCTTCGTCTTCGAATCGACGCATCGCAGGGAAAATTTGAAGAAGCTCCAAAACGTGACCGCGTCTGTCAGGTAAGGTGAGTACCCGTGCAGCCCTGTCAATGATGTAACCTTCTTACGCTGATGTACAAAAAGGAAAATTACTATGTATGTATAGATTTCCATTTTCAATTAAAATCGAATAAATAGCAGCATCTTCCATTTCTAGCGTCAATAATTCCACGACTTCTGACATTCAATAATTTCCACTGTATTTGCTTCTGGCTGGTTGAACGAGTAATTAGATTATTGGGGTTACGTGGTTGTTCTTGCTGATTTTGAATCAGTAAGTAGCTCTCCTTACATTTGTTTTTAACTCGTTCTTTTTACGATTGGAGTACTGCTTGGGTGTGTTTGGATTGAGTGATTCAGAGGTAAAGGGAGTGGATTACATTTAGATATGATTTCAATTCATGTTCAGTTGGAAGTGTATATTTTGGGATCTGTGTGTTAGTTGCTTTTCATAATTGTACCGATTAGATCTATTGTAGTGAATTGAATAATTTCTAGGTCGCTTCAAATCTTTATTCTATGGTTAACTGTTTTGTTTTATCCTAGCAATGAATCACTTACAATTCTTGTACCTGGTCTTTTGATTTCGGATGGCCATGTCTTAAAGGTACCAGGCTAAAGAAAATGGTGAAAAAGTAATGAATAAATCAGAATAGAATCAATAGATTCAAGGAGATCCAAGGAGATCCAAATCTTGTTGGAAGCAGATGGATTGTGGATATAGTTGGTATCACTAGGCCAATGCTCGTAAACTGTATTTCTAGCAACTTTTACAAGTTTAGTTATTAGTTAATTATCATCCTTACTACGCAGAACTGCAACGGGAAAGTGATGGTGGTCGACACAACTTATTATGACATCTTAGATGTCAATGTGGATGCTTCCCCTGCTGACATAAAGAAGGCTTATTATGTCAAGGTAAAATTTCCATCACTTTGGCAGCCATTACTTATTTTACTTGATTATTTATGGATTCATGTGCTCAAGGAAGGCGTTTAGTTTAGTGAACTGGAAAAAGGTATCCGACTTAACTGAGATAGTTGTTCAGTAGTATGTTAAGCTTTAGTGTTGGAAAGCAATGATCGCGAGCTTGTGCATTCAACAGTGCTCCCTAAATTTAAATACATGTACTTTTTATATTGCATATATGTACTTATCCTTTTCTATTTCCATGAATCATACTGATATCATTGAAAACTTTGGTGAAGTACTATATGCAATTATTTCATAAAATGTTATGTTTACTAAGGGATACCAGAGAAAATGATAGGAGTTTATGTAGCACATCCCCGCAACAGCAAAATAGATAAGAGTTCCAGTAATGTCTCTAGAAGCATGATAAGTGTAACGCGTGTTTGCTTATGTAGTTGTTTGAATTTCATTTGACATTCCGAGTGATCTTTTTCATCGCGGTTACTATTTTTTCAACTAAGAGATCTTGCCTTTCAGGCAAGGGTAGTTCATCCAGATAAGAACCATGGAGATCCAAGGGCTGCTGAGAATTTTCAGGTATTCTATGATTTTTTCTTGTATATTGATTAATTTATTTACAGCAATCATTAATTCGCCGGTCCATGCAATGCAAAAAAGGTTTTGTATTCAGGTGACCTTTCAGTTAAGGCACACTACATGAACCATCATAACCATTCAACTCTTCCTCCTAGAAACTTTAAAAGAAATTTCCAGTTTCTTGGAAGATAAATCATAAACATGAGGATGGCCAAAATTTCAACGGATGACCCATTTATATTCACTTTCCTTGCACTGTTGATGTTCTATTGTGTATCATGTAATTCTTTCAGATAGGGCAAGTGCCATTTTAATCATTTACGTTTCTCGTAGAAATAGGATTCCGTTGGTTGTCATGGAATTAATTAGCTAAGAGCACTAATGAACCCATGCATATTAATTGTATTTACACCACTGATGTTCTGTTGGGTTATTTACTTAATTTTGCAATCACAAAATGTGAAGATACTTGGCGAGGCCTATCAAGTTTTGAGTGATCCTGAGAAGCGGGAGGCATATAACAAGCATGGAAAAGCTGGAGTGCAAGAGTAAGTTTTGCATAACACTGTTTTATTTTGAATCGTATAGGTTTACTGCAAGAAGCAAGCATATCAGTTCTTATAAGACAACAGCTGTTAATAGAACGATACTTTTTCAATAATGCATGGAGAAAGGATCACCGGAAAATTATTGAGCAAATAACTTGACTTAATAACGTTAGTGCGCCATACCGGGAAGAACTAATTGGTCGTTCTTTCTATAAGGGGGTACTGCATGAAAGAACCTCTAACCTTTTAGACATAGGCAAAATTGTGTCACCCTAGAGCTAATATGATCTCCTATTCTTTTTCGTAATATTTCTGTTTTGTTTAGAGACACCATGGTGGACCCTGCAGCTGTATTCGGGATGCTGTTTGGCAGTGACTATTTTGAAGACTACATTGGGCAGCTTGCAATGGCTACGTTAGCTGCTGTTGATGTTGATGAAGAAGTTCAAAGTCCTGAAGCTCGCAAGCAAAGAATCCAAGAAAAGATGAGGGTATACCTCTATGTCACTTATCCTTGTAATTCGGTGTAAATAATTTAGTTATCTCCTAATCTTGCATCTTTTTGAGAATTGCTCTGAAGCTTTCAATTTCAACAATTTGACTGGTCCCACAATGTAGTTTACATGTATTTTAGCTCCTTATTGCCCTTTTGTGATTTTGACCTTGGTAATTGCCGTGATCAGGCAAAACAAAAGGAAAGGGAGGATAAGCTGACGGCTATTCTGAAGGATCGCCTGCAGCCTTTTGTTGAGGGCAGGACAGAAGAATTTGTAGCATGGGCAAGTTCAGAAGCAAGGAGACTCTCCACAGCAGGTATGAGTGTCTGTAAAGTTAATGCTACTGCTATATTTCAATGATGATGCTATAACTTTAATATCTGTGGAATTGGATACTCATTACCAGTGTCGATCTGTTCAGTTGTTTAGTTAAACTCTGTCTGTGAAGGATCATTGAAACTCGCCCTCACCCCCTAATAAAGGCAAACGTTTCATGATGTTGTTGCAAATTTAATTATCACAAACAGACTTTCAGATGGTAACCCACTGTGTAATGTTAGTTTCTGTTGTTTTGGACTGAAGGAGGTAGCCACTAGTTTTGTTACACTGTTGATGTGAAATGTATTTCAATCTGCTTATTTGAGTCTGTAAGAGGAAGTTTCAAAGGGAGACTTCATACATTCCTTACCCATTATCCAATGCTTATAATTTGTTGCAGGTTTTGGCGAAGCAATGCTGCACACGATAGGGTACATTTACACGAGAAAAGCTGCCAGAGAACTTGGAAAGGATAGCCGATACATGAAGGTTCCATTCTTAGCGGAATGGGTAAGAGACAAAGGCCACATGATAAAATCTCAGGTTATGGCTGCTTCAGGTATTCAACCAGACACTTTCGTGCTGCAAAGATTTTTTGGTTTTCTTATGATTTGCGTATGCTTAGGCATTTTCTTTTGGGGTGGTGGCATATACAGGTGCTGTATCTTTGATCCAGATACAGGATGACCTCGTGAAGTTGAGCCAAGAAGAAAACAAAGAGGAGACAATTCTCAAAGCTTTGGAAGAGAAGAAAGATGCGATGGTCCAATCCCTTTGGCAGATTAATGTGGTCGATATCGAGATCACACTATCACGAGTTTGCGATGCGGTCAGTGACAAATTTAATTTTTACTTTCCTAAACAATCCAAACTCTTTCATGACTTTGTTGTTCTCATTTCATTGCAGGTTCTTAAAGATCCTACTGCATCCAAAGAGCATTTGAAGCTCCGGGCACAAGCATTGAAGAAGCTCGGTACAATCTTCCAAGTAGGTGTAGTTTTTTGTTCATTGTGCGTGAATGTTCCTGTTGATTCCCTAATTCCCCAGCACTTGTCTAACCTGACAGGGTGCTAAGACTGCTTACAGTAGAGAGAATAGCCTCCGCCATGAGACCCTCGCCAAATCTGAGCATCCTGGTCCATCGTCATCTGTGTAAGCATCTTCAGCCCCTCCCTCCCCCTGGTGTACGCCCTGTCCGTTGTCTGTTTCTGTACTATGATCTTCTTCTTTATGTTCTTCTTCTTCTTCTGTGCTGACTGGTGAGCATGTATCTTCTTCTATTTCTTACTGGTTCCGGTGGTAAAATAACAGATCTGTATACTGGTACTCTCTTTTTATTTATCCAAATTGTTTCCATCAAACGAAATACAATCATTCATTAAAATAACTACTAGTGGAAGTGGGGGTTGTAAAACTCAATCATGTAATCTTACTCCCAATCTCGACTGTTTGACAACCCAGTTAGCTCCTTCGTTCGTTGTGCGTCTAACTGTTGATCAATGTACCAACTCAAAATTTTCGATCAATGCTAGGATCTTCGAGCATACCATTGCGCTCCGCCAATATTGTGCCCTTGTAGTTGTTTCATATTCATCATCGAGTCCGACTTAAATATAACTTTGCGCCATCCATTTTCGTTCGCTATTCTCGCACCTAAGAGGATCGCCTCGGCTTCCAAAACGTGAACATTTCGTCCCTTTAGTCGTCTATTCGTTCCCCGTATCAATTCGCCCTCCTGTTTCTCGCAAACACACTTATTCCACTCATTCCGGTTCGGCTACATCATGATGCATTACAATTTATTTTCACGTACCCGTGGTTCGGTCGTCTCCATGCTTGTGGTTCCCGAGGTATTTGGTTCGGTCTCGATCTTGCTTGGGCACTTCAGAACTCCTCGTACCCCCGTTCATGTGTGCTCAATCACCTCCCATATGTTTGAACTCTTGTTCTCGAACGCCATCTTGCACATTGCCTTTCAAATGCTCAAAAACATTAGTTAGGCATAGACCCCACTTGTTTGTTTGGTCGCGCGGTTTGTGTTCGGTTCGTCACGTCTCGCATAGAGACACTCCTTAATTAACATAGGGCCTTGGTTCGTGACGTCCTGTCCCAAAATTTCCAACCCTACTCTTAAAGTGTGATATTGGGTAGGTGATCTTTGTCGTTCTAGGAAGCATCAACTCCCCCTCCCCCTCCCCCTCCTGAGGATAAATGCCTGCTCTATCTTTAATTAGGGTTTAGGGGAATCTCTTTCCGCAACCCCCAATCATGAACCTACAACATGCGACACATTATCCCACAAAAGCATGAGGGGATTGGTTACGTACATTATTTACCGGTTGGGTTAATAGTTTTTTCATGCACCATTCAATTTGACTCGTGTGATTAAATAATATATATAAGTTGTGTGATATACTTTTGTATTATAGTTATTTGGTTGAAGAAACAATGTTGATGATCAAGTCTAACGAACAAAAAAATTATCAAAAAAAAGTCTAACGAACAAAATAGTGTTATGATGTATATAAACTGAAAATATTTTATTCAAAAAAATTGAAAATTCAGAAGAAAAAAATATTATTAGGAAAATAGAAAAAAGTGGGAAAAAAAATATATGGGAAAATATACAGAAATGAGAAAAATATTTTAGATAATAACTTATATATTAAATTATGAAATTACAAAAAAATAATATGGAGACCTGTCTATTAAAAAACGTGTCAAGACACTCTTGGCTGGATTGAACCCCAATTATGGTCAAGACAACTATATTTCTAAACTAAGTCTATTTGACCTGGACGACTTGAATTGTATTCAACCTAGACCAGATCGCATGACCTAGGTGGCCTGAGTTCGAAGCAGTGTAAGTTGTGTAGGGTGGTAGTTGTGGAAGGAATTCTTTCAAAGTGGTCTTTTTTAATGATTCTTTGTACGCATAAATAATAAAATTAAGTGTATTAACATAAACTAGAAAACTTATTCGCGTTTTGTGCAATATAATAATTATTTTAATTGATAAATTAATGTTTTTTAAATAAACATAAATATATATATTTATAACATAATTAATTAGAGTTTAATAAAGTACATTTAATTAATATTAATTACACAATATAAAAATGAATTATATTTATAACAAATGTTAAACTTATTTTTATTTTTTATAATATTATACAATATAATAATTATTTGTATTTTATGAAAATATTGATAATACAATATATCATTTATATATATATATATATTAGTTATAGTAATTATAACTTATATAATTTTTAAAAACAATTGTAATATATGTTGATTCTAGTAGAATATAACAATTATATTTTATAAAAATAGTTCTAAAAAAAGTATGAATAAATTATATTATAATTTTTTCATACCCTAAATTTTATATTACATACATAATTATAAATTTGTACATAAAATTATCATGTGATTATTATTTTCATAAAATTTATATATAATATACATAATTATCCTTAATTTCATTTTTTTAAATATATATTTGTTGATATCCATCATTGATATATATATTTATTAAAACATTTGTAATATATGTTGATTTTAGTAGAATATAACAGTCATATTTTATAAATATAGTTCGAAAAAAAAGTGTGAAACAGTTATACTAAATTATTATTATAATTTTTTCATACCTTAAAATTAACATGTAATTATTATTTTCATAAAATTGATATATAATATACATAATTATCCTTAATTTCATCATAAATATATTGTAATAAAAAGATGTAATATATGCATCTACTTGCTTTTCATAAAATATAAAATTTAATAATTAAAATAAACATAAGGAAAAACATAAATGCACATGGAAAATAACAAGAGATTAATGAAATTTTGTAACTCATTGGAGAAAGAATGAGAAACTTTGAAAAATTTTAAACTAAGTTACATGACATGTCACCTATGAGTGTGAATTATATGTTTGACATGAACGAATTATAAGTTATGAAATTGAATGAGAAAATGTCTTAAAAAACATACTTGACACAATTCTACATAGATGTTTTTCAATGCAGGTAATCTTTGCTTGATTTAATGAAATAAATAAACGTGATACATGCAATTTATTCATATGAATGTCTCTCGATCAACATGATATGTACACACTTGATAGTTAAATATTATGTAATATTTACACTACAGAAATATGTGGCTACAGCGACAAGTGTTTTCTGTGACACTAACAATTGTAGTTGAATATTAACTTTTGTGTCGGCATTAGTAATTGTCATTCTTATTACTTATTAATGACAGTACGGTTTCCACCGGTATAAGATACGTTTAGTGATAAATTTTTTCATTACTTTTTGCTTGACATGGATGGTCTTTTATCGACAACATACTTTCGAGATTGAATAACTGCATTAGCGTCAGTTGTTTTTGTGGTAAATGTACATATTTTACTTCGACCGCCTTTTGTTGTCAAAATAACCATAGCAGCAACGGTCTATTGACGTAACTAATGCTTTGTTGTCACTGAAACGTGAAAGTCCGCGAAAATTTACAAGACAACATATTTGACGCTTTGTTAATAGAGAAAACACTTTTAGTTGTCCTCATCTCCGATTCACGGCCAAAACTTCATGTTTGTGGTAACCCAATTGTAAGTGGAGTCTTCTCAACTCGCTGCGTCTTCCACACCCTCTGCGTTCCATGCCATCTGCGTCGGCCACGTCCTGTTCAAGGTAAACCAACCGTAAGTTTGCAATGATCTGTCAAAACTTTATCTGCCATGAGGATAACTATTCCCAAACTGTGTAATTTCCTTCTGCAGTTGCTAGCAACCGGTTATACAAGGGAATTAACTCATGCAGTTTGTTTTCATGTTTGGGCAATAACTCTATATATGTGTTTGAAAAGGACTATTGGAACCCATACATCTGAGTCGGAATAGTTGTGGGTGATCGAGTTTAGTTGTTGTTGTACTGAAGGTGAGTGTTTAGTGAATAATCTGTGGAGATGACATATGCATGGGTGAACAGGACCCCAAATGAGCCATTCCACCATTAGCTTATATTCACTCTACCTTGTAGTTTATGTGTGGAGATTACTTATACTGTCTTGTGCACGTTTATATAACTAACAATATTTTAACGCTTTCTTATGACATAGCAATGGATAAGACTTGGATGAACAAACCACGAAAAAGTGGTGAGTATAAAGATGATGTTACTGCATTTCTAAAGTACGTGTTTAGTAATTCGTCTTATGAAGGAACGATATACTGGCCATGCCAGAATTACAATGGTTGTCTGTTGATGTCAATAACCAATGTAAAGATGCATCTAGAGAGGTATGGAATACTGCAAACATACACTACATGGGTCGATCACAGAGAGGAGTACGAACATGTTGTAACCAATAGACTGTACGTTAGTAGTAGAGATGAAATGTTTAACATGGTTAACAACGTGTTTGGAGGTGCAAATATGGAAACTAATGAGGAACCTAATGAAGATGCAAAGACATTCTATAGAAGGTTAGAAGACTGTGAACAGAGGTTATATCCCAGTTAATTGTCTTATTCAAAAATTTATTTCACTGTAGAATTGCTTCCTTCGAAGGCACTTTACATGGTATCCAACAAGTTTGTTGATCAGCTGCTTCAAATGTTGCATAAGGTCCTACCAAAAGATAATACAGTGTCAAAGTCTTATTATGAGGCAAAAAAATTCTTATCTGATTTGGGTTTACATTACCAAAAGATTCATGCATGTAGGAACGTCTGCATCTTATTTAGGAAAGAGTGTCATACTGCAAATAGGTGCCCTAAATGTGGTAAGTCCAGATGGAAACAACATCCACGAGGTTGGAATGGCGATGAAAATTCAATGAATGCATGTACAAAGACGAGAAAACCCCCTTACAAAGTGTTACGTTACTTTCTATTGACCACTCGACTTAAACAGTTATTTATGTCACATAAGACTGCAAAAACAATGAGGTGACATGGTGAATGTCGTACGAAAGATGGCGTTCTTAGGCATCCCGCATATAGTTTATCATGGGAAATTTTTGATGATGCTCACCCAACATTTGGTAAGGAGGCCTGTAATGTCAGACTCGGTTTAACAACTGATGGATTTGATCCTTTTAGTGACAAAGCTCACCCATATAGCATGTGGCATGTTCTGTTGATTCCTTATAATGTGGTACCTGATATGTGTCTAAAAGGTATAAAACTATTTGTCAGCTCTTTTGATTCCTGGACCAAAAGCAACAACCAATGATATTGATGTTTACCTAGAACCATTAATATATGAATTGTTGGAGGCTAACACATATGATGCGTTCAAGAAGGAAAACTTCAGAATGCATGCATGCGTCCTATGGACAATGAATGACTTACCGGCCTATATCAACTTATCAGTCTGGGCTACATATAGTAATTTGGCATGTCCTGCGTGTAAGATGGATACACATTATTGCATAATTAAGAATGGAAGAAAGTGTGCTTTCTTGGGTCACTGTTTCTACCAGGCAGTCATTCTTGGAGGAGGAATAAAACTTCATTCGATGGGAAGCAAGAGTTCAGACCTCCTCCAAAGAAGTTATTAGGGTTAGAAGTATTGCAGCAATTCCAAAATCTTGAACATATACCTTTTGGGAAGGCACTGCCAATTCATAAGATAGGTGTTAAAGCAGTAACAGATAACTAGAAGAAGAAAATTATATTTTTGAGTTTCTGTATTGGAAAGATTTGTTGATATCTCATAAATTGGATGTCATGCACATTGAAAAAAATGTTTTTGATAATGCCGTGGGGATACTTTTAGGACTGCCTAGTAAAAGCAACGACAATGTTAAAGCCCGACTTGATTTGAAAATAACGGGAATAGGATCTTCCCTACATCCCGTGTTGAACAACAACAAAGTGATCCTCCCACTTGCAAGCTACACCCTATCTAAAACCCCAAAAAAAACTTCTATGAATTTCTTAAAGGTTTGAGGCTCCCTAGCGTATATTCGTCTAACAATGCCCAGTGTGTACACTTGAAAGACAAAAAACTTGTAGGGATGAAAATTCACGACCACTATGTCCTCATGCAACGTATTTTGTCAGTGGAAATAAGAGGAGTTCTGCCCAAACAAGTGTGCCATTCGTTGATTGACATGTCAAATAGTTTTCGGGTACTTTGTTCTAAGGAATTGGATGTAGTGAATTGGAGATGTTGGAGAAAGAACTTCTTGTGTATATGTGTAACTTGGAACCGATATTTCCACTGAGATTTTTCAATATAACTGTCCATCTACTTGTCCACCTAGTAGAGGAAGCCAAGCTAGGGGTTAATTCAGTTATGTTGGATGTACAACATTGAGAGGTACGTAGGTTTAATACATGTGGTTATTCCTATATGTGTCAACATTGTTATGTTTTAGGTTTCATTATCCTGTGCTATGACATTTTTACCTCTCAAATAGGATAATGGGGATAATGAAATCCTTAGTGTGGAATAGAAGTCGTCCATAAGGGGCAATTGCGAAAGAATATATAAGGATAGAGTGTGTAGCATTTTGTTCAAGGTATTTGGTAGACACTCACACAAAGTTCTATAAAGGAGGACATATCCAACAACCGATGCAAGATGTCGAATCAAATTCGTGTCTAGGTTTTTTCAAAACCGTTGGAACACCTATTGGTGGTCCACAGCCAAGAGACTTAACCAATATAGAATGGGAACAAGCACATCGGTATGTGTTAAACCAATGTGAAAAGGCGATACCCTATATAAGTAAGTAAGCTGATTGGTCTCCAAGATGTTCGTATTTTCACATTTGAGGAATATAAACATAACTAGTTTTATTTGTTTATGCAGGGAGCATAAAAGGCTGATACTTGGGGCAAGAGTCAATAGGCGTGGCATTGACGTATTGCATAACATGGCTTTCTCAAACTGGTTTGAAGGAAGGGTAAGACGTTCTCAAGATGTGGTTGCCAACTATAAATTCATTCATTAGTTCCTTGATGTTGTGCTTTGTTTGAATTTACCTCTACCTTATGCAAGTCATAACACACTGTATGAACAGATTGCCCGTTTGGATTCCGCTGCAGACACAAGTGTGTTGAAACAACTAAGAATTATGTCAAAAGGTCTACTCTATGGTGTTAAGAGGTACCATGGGTATAAAATGGATGATGTGCCTTCCATTGCAAGGACCGATCAATGACGAGGTCATTTGAAAATAGTGGGGTCTTATGCAAGGCGGATACAACTTGTTACAACATTATTCGAGATAATAATCCGGTCTCTGGAGATATAGACTATTATGGTGTTTTTCTAGATGTTATTCAACTTAAATATATAGAGAATATACAAGTAGTGTTGTTTAATTGCTTATGGTATAATGTGATGTCGGAAGGAAACGATTTAAAGATTGACGAGTATTGTTTCACCTGTGTGATCCATACCAATTTCTTGCAGACATACGAGCCATTCATTCTTGCGAGTCAAGCGAAACAGATTTTCTACTTGACAGACAACAACAATCATAGTTGGAGCGTTGCGTTAATAGCAGGAGTTAACACACAATTTGGTTTATTAGGGCGTACATCGGGCGAGGAGGTTGAACCATTCTAAGAATCTAGGATTGTTTTGCAAAACATATCAAATGATGCTTATGAGGATGAGCTGGTTCAATGGGGCAGGTAGGATGAGGAGCCTGACCCACCCAATGTGGTTGATGATGAAACAGGTTTTGCAGTGCAAGATCCTTTTGCAAGAGGTTTGCTTAACACTTTTGATGAAGATGTATCACCCGCGGGTGAAGACACTTTCAGTACGGAAAGGTGAGATTCAGACACTGACCATCAAGGCGTGTATGAAGAGTTTGATGCAAATTCTAACACTGATGGTTAAACAACATCCCAATTTTCCCCTTTTTGACAGCAAAATTTTGCTCAGTTTTGGTATCCAATATGTGATACGGGTCTCTCATTCATTGGATGTCCAGTTAACCAGCAAGACCGCATTCAAAAATGTCTAGCTGAAGGATGTCCTGTGTAGATTGGTTTTCATGTCCTGTTAGGATGTTTAACCCTGTTCTAGTTCCGATGTTTTTGACAACATGCTTTTTATGTATGAGTTGACATGTTTTGTCAATTTTTTTATGTCCACTTTGGTTGTGAGCATTTGTAACTTAGTTCTAACATCCATACGGGTTTAACTTGGATTTCAATATCAGATATGCTAGTAGATATTGAACATTAGTGTGTCTCTGTTCCGTGGTTGGTGTTCTGTGATCCACTGAAGTTATGAAGAAAGGCCCACAATCTGAAAATGTTGTGTCCATTCATTTTTGAAGCAGCGTGTCCACCACGGATAATGTTGTCCAGAAGTGTCGAAACCCATTAGTAGTGTTGTCTTTCAATATTTCGGCCAAACCCATATGTAATGGACACTCATTTGCTCGGTCAAACCTATATGACAACCCAAGTTCAACTCATGGAAACCTCTTGATGTGGTAGAAGACAAGTGGAGGGTATGTTCATATGCAGTGGGATCATCATTAAATTGCACCTGCTACCAATCCCTCTCTTTTGCTTCAGCAAGTTTCTGTCAACATATCTCAAGGTAGATTTTTCCCTCGTAACCCTTCATTTCCCTCCTGTGATTTCTCTAAGTGTTGAAAAGAAAGGGCAGCAGGTTCTCTTGACATAAGGTTGTTCATATGTCACCCAAGGTTAACAAGTTTATTACGGGACAAGTGAACCTTCTGTCGTTATTTACTTCTGATCGTGTTTTGGTTGCATGTTGTTTTCTGTTTTGAAGAGTTTCCCTAAAAAACAAAGGCAATATTGAAACCAAAGTAGGGTTTCAAGTTGTATTTGCATGAAAGGTTTGAACTTTTAGAATTGTAGGGATATGCTGTGTCCTTTACGGTGCTACCTATGGTTTTTGGCGTGTACAACTTCCTTTGCATGTTGATCGGGCATAATCTAAATCAGGTTTAAAGTTCAGTTTTTTATTGGATGTTTGCTTGAAAAGAAAGAATATTTATCCCTCGGTAAGACTTGTTCTAACCTACCATTGTGTTTTCCTTTGTAGGGTATCCAAGAACCATGGTCGGCACAAAGCGAGTGAAGAGTCGTAAATGTTTGGGAAGTCAAGTTCCCCTCCGTCGATCACCGCAGAACGTTGGTCGAAACCACTTTCGTAAGAAAAGTTTGTCTAACCTTAAGAACTTTCATTGTTGGCATATTCTGTCTATGTTCTCTTTTGCTCGGAAACTCACACATGGTATTGAAACGTGAAGAGAGAATCTTGGAGTTGTCTGATTGGGAGACCCTATGTGAAAGCACATATGAAGATCCTGTCCTGGAGGAGCCGGTTCACAAACCACATATTGAGCAACCATTCCAAGGTAATAACTGTTCATATGCTCAGAAATCTCTTTTGATGTTTCTCCTGTGGTCACCCATAATGCTGAAATATTGCTCCTAAAACTGAGATATTTATTTGATCTTTACATAACCTGGGTTTTCTATCTGAGTGTTTACAGACAAACATTTCAAATGTTAATATATTGCTTTTGCTGTTAAAGTTGTTATATATTGTTCAACTGATGTTGAGATATGTACAAGGCCGACAATATTTCAGTTGCGAGTTACACATATGTTGATCAATCTTCCTAGACTAATCGTCTTATATTTCCTTCTGTTGTATTTTGTGCAGTTCCTATCCCTTCCCAGGAAAATATTGCTCCACCGACCCCTAGGTTACAACGTGGTAAAACCCGATGCATAAGGTTGTTGAGAAATTGGATAAATGAGAAAGAGAAGCTTGAATTTAATGCACAAGGTCGAGTCTGCAGCAAAAACGCATCCACGCTTGCCTCCTGGTGTGGATGTATTTTTCAAAAATGCACAAACGCACTATTGCAAGTGAAAGACTGGAACGACATCCCAAAGGAACCAATAGACTATGATGTCAAGATAATCGAAGTGGTCTCAATAAGTCAAACACATCGATGACATTCTATGTATATTTTTACATAATATAATACACATACTTCATAATGTTGTGTTTCTTTGTGTATACGAAAAGTTTGTAGTCCCAAATGATGAAAACCTGAAGAAGTTAATTGTTTGTGTCCTAAGAGAAAAATACAGAAACTATCAGGTAAATCTCAAGCGCCACCATTTCGATAAGTACAACACTAATGAAGAGTGTTGGATTCACTGTCCTCCTGATGTAGTAAAGGAATACTGAATATACTTGGTCAATTGGTTTAGTTCAGACGAGTTTAAGGTGTTTTATCTATCGCTAATGACCTTTGTGATTTGTTTATGTCTTAATGCGCTAAGTAATGACCCCAAAAAATATGCTGAAATATTAAAATATTTTTGTGGATCATCAGCGAAAGGAACAAGCAGAATATGTCACACCAGGTTATGCGACATACATCCAGGTTGGTAAGCTTTGCTAAGCGTGAACATCAAGATGTAACAGACCTGATCCGGTTCTTGTTCAATATTTAGGGTATAAGTGGGTCAGTTAATTAACTTTACGTATGTGTCAAGAATGAGAAAACAAATGGGGTTCATCTCAAAGAGTATCACCTGTTTCTGAAAAATCATCTTGACAATAATGGACTGTCAATTGATGAAAAATCGAAACACATAATGCTATTAAAAATTTATTAGCAAACTTTAGTATGATATGATTGCACATACTGAATATGGAGCAAGTGGAAGTGTTGACTGCCCGTGTTGAGGGAGTCAGACGTGCCCGTGAACAAAGACTCATTATATGAAGAAGTGAGAATGTTGGAGCGCCGAAAAATTCGAATTTCCAAGTTTGTAAGAGCCATGGAGAGTGTACAATTGAAAGACGCTAGGGATGAAGCAAATGAGTTCTATGCGATTGCCGAAAAGAGTCGTCCTAAGGCAAATGAAGCAACTCGACAATTAACGGAATTCCAATCAAGTATGTAGTCATTTCAGAGGGACATGATGAATATGAGAAGGGCTTTGGCAGAAATCAGACACCTTGATGGTGATTCTAAAACTCAAGGTAAACGATCGATGTAATTCTAGGAATGCATTTGTAATTCAATGGCCTACACTTATAGAACATCTTGGATGAACTAACAGCAAAATGGGTTCTTTTTGCATATTCGAACGTTTGAACTGTTAGTGGGCTTCAGCTTGGAGAATGCACAACTTTTGGGTAGTACCTATGGATATTTTCAATATGCATGCAATATTTTTATGTACTGGCCGAACTCCTGCATGGGTTAGCTACTTGTGTATTTCCGTTATGTTTGATTCTTGCATGGCCGAACTTCTTCATGGCTGTACTTTCGAATACTTTGGTTTGTTATGTATGTTGTTTGTTGCAATGGGTAGCTGTTTTATTTAGAACAACATGTACTGGATGTTTGATTTGTCTTATGGTTGCAAAACATCTATTAATGGATCTTTAATGACGATAATGTTGGCTGCAAAGTCTTCACGACAAACGAACAACAACAAAAGCAATATCCACATTAAAATAACTTATATAGCCACAAAACATATTAATACAAAACATCAGATTGACATGCTGGAATGTTCTGCTACGGTTGTCCGAATCTACATCGGACATAAATAATCAATCACGCAGTTTGTTAGAATTTGCACCAGACTTTGTTGAAAGTGAAACACACATATAACCATCCTAAAAATGTTGAAGACAATACATACATTCTTCAACATTAAAGTGACACCAGACAAATTTTGGCCATGACCAAAAATAGGATTGATTACAAATTAAATGGAAGACAATAATCCTCGATTTGTAACAAATTTAATCTTATGGCATATATACATTTTTGACAGGAAAGTTAATTGACATTGTTTCGTATAAAAAGCAACCACTAAAACTCAATGCTAAATTAGCAATTTAACGATGAATAAGTTTAATCAGTATAGGTCATCTATAACATCCAAAATTTGTTAGTGGCCTTTTCATTATGTTTAACAACAACCTACCTTGGTTGTAAAAGAGGTGTGCGAGATGTCATCCTAGCTAAGATAGAGATTTGGCAACGGTCAATTGCCGTAGGTATAACCTTTAGCGACGGAGGCTACCAGGACAAACATTTCGTTGTCGCTAAAGGTTAGCAACGCCATTTATGTCATTGATGACGTTGTTATGGCAACACTAAAGCCCGATTTTTTATAGTACACTTTACCCACTAATATTCGAGTCAAAATTGAGTTTTTTCCTTAATATTTTAAAATAAATGTTTGGTCCTTATTATTTGACTAGATGTTTAGTTTCTCCCTTTTCGTTAAATTTTTCATCTAATCTTAATTACATAATATATTTTGAAAATTAAAAGAATAAGAGACAACTTTTAAAAATGTCACAACAAAATTCTTCAAAACTTTTTTATATGTTACAATTGAGTCCTGATTCGAGCGAGACTCGATTGAGGCTAAATCAAACCCAACTCGATTGGGGCTCATTCAAGTTACAATTAAACCATGATTCAATTACAACATATATAAAAAATTTGAAGAGTTAAATTGTGATATTTTTAAAAGTAATTCTATTATTTATGCAATTCTTAAAATATATTCCATTAAGTTTGAATGAAAAATTTAGAATTGAACCTTTTATTTTTAAACATTAATAGTGAATTTTTATATTGTCCCAACCATTATGGATAATTTTGGTAAAAAAAAAAACATTATGGATAAAGTGATATATATTTTAAAACAATACGGATTAGCTGTGGAAAATGTAAATCTCTGTGTCAAGCGGTTACAAACAAGCTTTTCACATGGTGACAAACAGATAAAAAAGAAACAAGTGTCTTCAAGTGTCCTACTTAAGTTAATTATTGTAAATTAAAAAAGTCGTCCACTAATTGATGGAGAAATTAATTAGTACCCTTACAAAGAGAAAAGTGGTCTGCTTTGCCTTTTTACTTTAATAATGAATTATATTTTAATTAAACAAGTTGTTGAAATTGCATTCTGAGTCAGACATTAAAATATACATCCATCCATCATTTACAGTAAAAAGATGTTCCGGAAATCGGGTTCTAGTAATCTATCATTTCTTTGTTATTAAAACATCACGAATGTTTGTGTACGGTAAAACATCACGAGTGTTATTAAAACAACACGAACTACCCACCTTCCTTCGAACCCATAACTGCAGAACGCCGACATGTATGTTGACACAATAATAGCTCAAAAACCAGTTAAAGCATCTGCAATCCATAGTGTTCTAAAGCTAGCATGGGCAAAGTTTGATTCGGTTTTGATTTATGATGTTTCAGACTGAATTGTGATGCTGGATTTTGAAAACGAAGAGGATAGGAGGCAGATATTCGATTTATCACCATGGTCGGTGCAGGTGCACTACCTTAGCTTGCAGAAATGGACTCCTAGATGCAGCATTACTGAGGTGAAGTTTGAATCGGTTCAAATTTGGATCCAAATTCATGGTTTAGGGTTGGAAAAATTCAGTCTAGAAAGTGCTAGGATGATAGGTGAACATGTTGACAATTTTATTGAGCTAGAGGACGATGTGGAGTTTAGATATAAAACCTATATGCGAGTGAATGTGGAGGTAAATGTCGATAACCCGTTGATGGCGGGTTTTTTGTGGAACAACTCAAATGGGGAGGAAAGATGGACGGAGATAAAATATGAACAGTTGTCGGATTATTGTTATGAGTGTGGGCGGTTGGGACACACAACAAATGCATGAAGGGAGGAAGTGATAATGTCCGAAGTAAACCCACAAAAAATAATGTACGGGCCGGGACTTGGAGTGGCGAGTCCTAGACCGCATCAGGTGACAAAAGTTGGAGGAGGCAAGAAGGACGGTGAACAATTACAAGGACTTGGTTCAACGTTATGAACCAGGCCGAAGATAAAACGAAGACAACCTATTAGATGTCTAGGGAGGAAGGTGCAGCCACCAAGTAGGGGCAACACCCGAAGGATCATGGTGAGAATATGGAGATAGATGCAGCAGGGACGGAAGGCGTCAGAATGGGAAAAAGGTGGTGACAGCAAGGTGGACTGGAACGTGACTGAGAAGGCACTGAAACAAAAGTGCAGTGAGGTTACAGAATCACTGGAGTTGGCCGTGATGGGTGCACCGAAGCCCCATGCCGAGAGGAAGTAATAAAGCAGGGGCACAAGCTGATCGGTCATCCAAGCCATAGGAAGTGGACGGAGAAAAGGGATTGAACACCACGAGGCAGCTGGGGAAAAGATGGCTTGCTGATTGAGGAGGCCGATTGGTCTGAGAAGGAGGCTTAGGAAAGAGGGCAAAGAAAGATTTGGTAAAAATATAGTGGAAATGAGAAAGGTCAAAGACCGATTGAGAGAGCTAGGGAAAACCACCCCCACAAATGCGAATAAAATGGAGGAAACAATATTGAGAGGGCGGATCAGTGAGCTGTGGCGAAAAGAGGAGATATATTGGAAACAAAGGTCACAGGTCAAATGGCTCAATATGGGAGATAGGAACACAACGTTCTTCCGCTTGACGACGAATTCAAGAAGACGACAGAATCAGATCTCTCGAATACAGAATACGAATGGGGAGTGGTTAACGGAAGAGAAACAGATCAAGCGGGAAATGTGGGAATATTTCAATAAGGTGTTTGAGACGGAACACACGGACGCAGAAGACGAGATCCTACAGTGTGTGCCTAAACAGATAACGGAGGAGATGCATGTTGATCTTTGTAGGGAGGTGACCTTGGAAATGGTCAAAACAGCGGTATTCCAGATGGGCGGATCGAGGGCGCCGGGTCCGGATGGGTTTCCGGGGGTATTCTATTAAAGGAACTGGGGATCCTAGGTTCAGACGTCTTCACTGCGGTCAAATCCTTCCTTGAAACAGGTTCGTTCCCAAACTCTCTTACACATACAAATATAATCCTCATCCCAAAAATACCATCCCCAAATTGTGCATCTGATTATAGACCTATTAGCATATGTAATTTCTCGTATAAGGTGATATCAAAAGTTCTTGTGAACAATGTTAAAAAGTATCTAACCGACTTGATAACCCCGTTTCAAAGTGCTTTTGTGGCTGGTAGACTAATACAGGATAATATCATGGTGGCGCATGAGGTGTTCCACCACTTGAGAGTTCGAAGGCCAGCAAATAGAGTGGAGTGTGCGCTGAAATTAGACATGCAAAAGCGTACGATCGTGTGGATCGGGACTTTCTCCTACAAAGCCTAGAGAAGAGGGGCTTTGGGGGAAATGGATTGAATGGATACGGGTATGTATAACAACGCTGATTTACCGGGTATTAGTGAACAGGGAGAGAATATAGTACGTAACACCTACAAGGGGCTAAGGCAGGGCGACCCCCTCTCTCCTTACCTGTTTATCCTTATGGCGGATGTGTTGTCAAAATAGGTGGAAAATGAGATTTTGGGAAAGCGGATACAGGGAATAACTCTCAAGAGAGGGTGTCCAGGACTCCACCACCTACTCTTTGTGGATGATTCCCTATTTTTCATAAGAGGAACAGTGGAGAACGCGGCCCGATTGAAGGAGGTAATCACAAAATACTGTAGGTGCTCGGGCGAGAAATTGAATGAGGCAAAATCAAACCTTACGTTCAATCAGGAAGTTGATGTTACCAGTTGTAAAGAGATCGAAGAAATGCTTGGTATCCCAAGCAAGAATGACCCAGGGAAATACCTCGGACTACCGGCAGTATGGGGGAGATCTAAACGGGAAGCTCTAGGGTATCTCAAGACAAGAATTCAGGATAAACTGGATGGATGGCGAACAAAGACACTCAATCAGGCGGGTAAGGAGTTGCTAATTAAGTCAGTAATCACCGTCATACCCACATATGTGATGAGTATATTCAAACTCTCGAATACATGGTGTAATGAGGTTAATGCGTTAATAACCGGGTTTTGGTGGGGGAGAAGTGATGAGAAAAGAAAGATTCATTGGAGGAAATAGGAAGACTTGGCAAAAACAAAGGAAGATGGAGGCCTAGGCTTCCGGGAGTTGGAGACGTTTAACAAAGCCATGTTGACTAAGATGGCAGAGTGAATCAATAGGGAACCTAATGCGCTATGGATTAAGGTACTCAAAGGAATTTACTTCCCCAGGAACACATTTAAAGATGCCGAAAAAAGTGGAAGAGCCTCATGGGGATGGGCAAGTATGTTACAAGGGCGGGTCACATTGATAAGGGAAGGGCTATGGATCGTAGGAGAAGGTGAGACAATCAACGCCGGATGGGACCCATGGATCCAAACAAAGTCGGGATTCCGCCCCAACATGACCATGGGATGGAGAGACAACCCGGACTTGAAAGTGGAGGCCCTTATCGACCAAGACACAGGTAGGTGGAATGAGGAGCTAATTCGTGACATAGAAACGCCACAGGATGCAGCCCATATCCTGGATATACACTTACCTGTGACAGCCGAACCAGACTATGTTATTTGGCCATACACGGATGATGGGAGAGTGTCAGTCAAAACTGTATATCACCACCTAAGGGAGGCTGCGTCAGGGAGATTAATTCGGTCGGGGCACGATGGATACCCATGACCATATGGCGGGATGTGTGGTCCACAAACATATTGCCAAAGGTGAAATCCTTTATGTGGAGGCTACTTACCAACTCGTTGCCGGTGATGGATAACTTGAGGAGACGAGGCATGAATGTAGATATGAGATGCCTGATATGTGGTGAAGTGGTTGACGTTGAGCACTTGATAATTAAGTGTGGATGAGCGAAAGTAGTATGGAGGGGAATGGTGGGACCAGACATAACGACTAACGACTTGATGGAGATGGGCGAGTGGATTAGGGCGAGACGGGACGAACCGAATGTGGACCGTGAGATGAGACATAAACGGTGGTGGTTGTGTCTTTATACGTGTTGGAATATATGGAAAGGAAGGTGCATAATGGCGTTCGAGCAAAAGCAACCGAACACACGGGAGGTAATCGAACGGACTATGAAGGGATATGAGGAGTATAAGTGTGTACAGCCAACGGGAGGTCCGACACAACCGCAGCGTGAGCCGCAAAGATGGAGTAAGCCGAACCCGGGCTATGTGAAAATAAACTGTGACGCCTCATGGTGTAGTCGAATGGGGATGAGTGGAGTAGGAGTACTTGCGCGAAATGCGGTGGGTGATCTAATGGGCGGAACAAACAGACGATAAAGAGGACGGAACGTAGATGCATTGGAAATCGGAGCGGTTCTACTAGGGGCCCATTTGGCGAGCGAACAACAACGGAGGAACGTCATATTTGAGTCGGATTCCAAAAGGATCATGGACCACCTACAAGGAAGAGCATATTATTGGAGATGTGCATCGGTATGTTCGAAGATCCTAGACTTGGTAGGAAACTTTGAATCGGTACATTGGTCATCGGTTAGACGAACATCAAACGAGGGAGCTAAATGGATCGCCTATCAGTCGAAAATGAGAGTGAGATTACATGATTGTGTTTTACAACCCCCACTTCCACTAGTTTCTATTTTACCAGATGATTGTAATTTGATTAATGAAAACAATATTTACGTATGAAAATAAGTACTCTTTTGTGATAAAAGAAAAAAAAAACTATTATCGTAACATAGAAGATATATCTTTGTCTTTCTTTTAATAGAACTCACTAATTTGTTTGTTTGTTAAATTCATCTTATCTAAATCATTTTTTCATAATACGTTCTTATCCTAAGAAATGGTCAAGCCTACAACATGTGAAACTGCTATTATATTATGTATATATATATATATATTATTATATTGAATCGTTTTTTAAAGTGCTCTTTTTTGTACAGAGTTTCAAAGCAATTCGCCTCACAAAGATATGAATACCTAACAAATTATAATATTGTACTGACAAATAATTAATAATACGAAAGTGAGATATTCTTTCGTGTTTTTTTTGCGTGTTTCCATTTGTTTAAATGAGTCTCTTATCATTTATATATATCTATGGAAACCCAACATCCAAACAGATCGGTCTTGGAGACAAAAGATCGTTGATGACAGCGGAAAACATGCTTCGAAAGTTCAACTTGGGTCTCATCTTCTTCTTCCTCTTCTCTGCTTCTCTATTATCAATTGCTATTGCAGGTCTCTCTCTCTCACTGTCAATGCATGCTTCCATTTACGTCCTTGTTGCAGCGTGTCGCCTGGTTTTTAATTTGCATAATGAACTGATCCCTTCGATCATATTATAACCTATTTTTCTTAATTATTGCAGCACGGAGGACACCGCAGTTGACCAAGGGAGTTATTGCCGTTGCTCATCAAGCTGTATGATCTCTTTCTCTCTCTCTCTCTCTCTTCTCCATGCAGTGCCATGCATGGTAACTTAACGTACGTACTTCCATGAGTTGTATGTGATATACGTACTTACGTACGCGTAGGAGATGACAGAGGAAGAGGAGTATGCAATCCACCATAGGCTGCTGAGGATGAACACCAAAGACTACGGGAGGTATGATCCGACGCCAGCTCTTGTTAGGCCTCCTTTTAAGCTCATTCCAAACTGACGATGAACACAAAAGACCGACTGTATGTATGTAGCTTCTTCTTTTTTTTGGTCAACCTGTATGTATGTAGCTGGTGAGCAATAATATAAGCCATCATCATACGATATATATATATCTTATAATATATATATATATGTGTGTGTAAAATAACTACCATCGATCAAAGGAGCACGTGTACTCCATAAGTTTTGAATACTACGCGGTAATTATTAGTTATGAAACAAAATGACTTAATTACATTATCTAGCTTGTTATATGTGCAGTTGTGCACCGTCCATCGAATG
Source organism: Chamaenerion angustifolium (assembly GCA_946814005.1). Classification (NCBI taxonomy): domain Eukaryota; kingdom Viridiplantae; phylum Streptophyta; class Magnoliopsida; order Myrtales; family Onagraceae; genus Chamaenerion; species Chamaenerion angustifolium. Next base: position 25,251,289 of record OX328272.1, read on the forward strand.
AGCAAAAAATTTTCTATGGTTGGGCCATATGAGCTGCCGAACGTGAACCTCCAACTTCATCGCCAAGCTCGACCTCCGGAAAGATCCATGAATGAACTATTATTTGATATTTTATGAACTCCAAGAACGCCAATTGACAAAGTTCCAAGCTCAAAATTAGGGCCGATCATGGGCGGGCCGGTCCGGTCCTGAAGGCAAAACCGAGACCGAAATTTCGGTCTTGCCTTCTGGAGGACCGAGACCGAGACCGACCTCGGCCAAAAAAGCCTGCCCGAGTCGGTCTTTCTTGACTCGGGCCGGTCTCGGTCCTGGACCGAATCTACACCCCCCCCCCCCCCAAAAAAAAATGAGTTCACGGTATTCTTTAGTAAAAGGCGAAGGAATAGTTCACATCTCAAAGAAACACGGTGAACTCACTATATTCTTTAGTAAATTTATCAAGATGCACCTTTTATAGAGATAGAAAACCTCCAAAATCCACATTCATTTCGATGTGGTATTATGAAAAACTCAAATCCACATGCATTTGGCCCGGGCCGGTCCTAAACGGGCTTTCGGGAAAAAAACCCGAGACCGACCTTGATGAAAAAAAAACGCCCGTTCGGTCTCGGTCCTAGTCGGGACGGTCTCGGGCCGGTCTTGTCGGAAATTCGGTGCTATAGTCTTTTTTGATCACCCCTACTCAAAATTGTTACTAATATAGGAGAATTAAATTTGTAATTTAATAATAATTTTTGAAATTTAAAATGCATAAAATTATTAAATGACATGCAAATTGCCCCTAAAAAATGGATTTAGTCTAAAAATATTGAGTCCCGTATAAAACGGTCTCCTTAAGGCAATTTCGTCCTCCTCATCGTAAATGGTTATTGTAAAAGAAAAATTAGGATGATTACTTCCCCAGATAAAACAGTGTCGTTAAGTCGAAACAAACACGGTGTTTCCCTTAATCGAACTAAACAATACATGAACTCGGACTTCGACGAAAATTCGAATACAACTAGGAAGTCAGACTTGACTTAACTCTGAAGTAATATATCTGTTGGTAATTTTTAGATTTTTCGGGAGGGTTTCAAATGAGAAGAACCAACCATATTTATAGGGTTAATGTTGTAATTAAGGTAATTCATAAATTAATTTAGAAAAACTGAAGGTAAATTAATTGTTCAAAACCGAAAATACCAACAACTATATTACATTAAAAAATATTTCATTAGAAAATATTCCATTAAGAAGTATTTTATTAGAAAATATTTTATTAATATTATAATATTTCCTAATATATTATACCAACATCATATTTCCTAGTATGCTTCATTCCTCATTTACCATTCACAAGACCGGACCATGTTGAATTAGACTGGCCCAAGAGCTAGTCCATGACCAACAATCCTTTACATTAATGGAGAAATGAGAGAATTCCTAGATGCTCTAGACTCAGAATAAGAGTTCAACGGTCGACACCTGCATAGGATAGGTATGTGTTACCCTTTGAATCTTCTGTTGTGAAATTACATCGAGTTTACTAACTAGTCAGTAGACGCGATGTCTTTGAACTGTCTGTCGTTGGTGTAAATTATGACATAACCCACACATGTCTCTTCCTAGTATTGTTCAGTTTACGCATTCATGCCTGTTCTGGCCATGGGCATTCCTGGTTCTGTAAGTGTTTCTAAGAATTGTGCCCTCAACAATTCCTTTCGAAGCGAACCCTCTTCTCACTTGCATAAGTGATTCATTCTCAAGTGTTACTCCAACACTCTACATTTCTGAATCACTAAAAGCATTTGCTTAACCTCATCCACTATCGTCACTGTTTATCACCATAGGAATGGACTCGGGGTTTAAAATCCCCCACAATGATCTAACCTCATTCTTGTAATTAGGTTGCCCCTTTGAACCTAGATCTTGGGATCTGCAGTCAACTAGGTTGGATTTTCCTTCTCAAAAGTGTTTACTTCACGTGCTTTTGTCTTATTCCTCTCGATGATTGTCCAACTTGCTCTTCAACGGATCCGTTATATTATCCTTCATTTTGACATAATCTATTGTGACAATTCCTGTCGAGAGCAATTGTCTAATGGAATTATGTCTACGACGAATATGTCTAAACTTACCATTATACATATGACTTTGTGCCCTGTCAATCGCAGATTGTCTGTCCCAATATATGCTTATTGCAGGCACTAGTCTTGGTCACCTAGAAATATCCTCAAGAAATTGGCGTAGCCATTCAACTTCTTTAGCACATTTATCAAGTGCTATAAACTCAGATTCCATGGTGGATCTTGCTATAACTGTTTGCTTAGAGGATTTTCACGATATGGTTGCACTCCCTAGTATAAACACGAATCCACTTGTGGAGTTCGAGTCTCTTGATGTTGTTATCCAAATAGCATCAGTATATCATTCTATAACAGTTGGATATCTTGTATAATGCAGTTCATAACTACGAGTATATCTCAAGTACCTAAGTAATCTTTTGATTCCATCCCAATGATCAGTACTTGGATTACTCATATATCTACTCAACACGCCAACAACGTGTGATATATCAGGCCTAGTACAAGTCATCAAGTACATAACACTACCAATAACCCTAGCGTACTCAACTTGAGAGACACTTTCTCCTGTATTTCTTGAGAAATATTTATTTGGATCTATTAGAATGCAGACCTCCTTTTTGTCATCCTTGTTGAATTTCTCTAATATCTTATCGATATAATGAGATTAACTTAGAGCAATTCCTCATGATGTCCGATTAATTTTAATTCCAAAAATTGCATCAGCAAGGCCCATGTCTTTCATGTCAAATCTTGAATTCAACATATGCTTTGTGGATTGAATCATTTTATCGTTACTTCCAGCGATAAGCATGTCATCAACATAAAGACACAAAATGACATAACTTCATTTATATCTTTCACGTAGATGCATTTCTCACATTCATTTATTTTAAATCATTTTTCCATGATGACATTGTCAAATTTCTGATGCTACTGTTTCGGTGCCTGTTTCAGAACGTATAGTGATTTCACCAGTTTACAGACTTTGTTTTGCCCTGATGCAATAAAACCTTCAGATTTTTCCATGTAGATTTCTCCCTCTAAATCTCCATTTAAGAAATCTGTTTTAACATCCAGTTGATGTATTTCCAAATTTTGCAATGCCTCTATTGCGAGTATCATTCTTATGGAAGTTATTCTCGTGACCGTAGAATATGTGTCAAAATAATCAAGACTTTCTCTCAGCTTGTAACCCTTAATTACAAGTCTCGATTTATACTTGTCAATTGATGCATATTTTTTCATTGTTCTTTTGAAAATCCACTTGTAACCTAGTGGCTTAGATCCAGGAGGAAGGTCCACTAGTTCCCATGTGTGATTTTGCAAGATAGACTCAATTTCACTATAGATTGCCTCTTTCCATAGATGTCCTTCTGAAGAATTTACGGCTTCTTGAAATGTTTGAGGTTCCGTTTCAAGCATATAGGTGAAAAAATTTGGACCAAAATATTTTTCTACCCGAGCTCGTTTACTTTTCCTTGGTTCTATCTCAGGTTCTACCTCAACATTTTCTAGGTCTATACCATTATTTTCAATATTCACATAAATTCGTTTCGATGAACTTGCATTGCCCTAGATTTAGCTGGAAATACTGTTTCAAAGAAATATGTGTTTCTTGATTGCATTATCATATCTTTATGTATATCTGAAATCTTCAAAAAATGCACAATAAACCGAGAAGCATTACAATTTTGAGCATATCCAATGAAAATGCAATCAAATTTTTTGGTCAAATCCTAACCTTTTTAGGAGGAGGCGCCATCACTTTAGCAAAACACCCCCACGCTGAGAGGTGATTGAAAGAATGTTTTCTACCTTTCCATAATTTGAAAATGTTTTCTCTTCTTTCTTTTGGGGTACCTTATTTAAAAGGTAATTGCTACTTAAAATAGTTTCCTCCCATATGTCCTGAGGTAACCCATAACTTATCAACATTGAATTCATAATCTCTTTCAATGTTCGATTTTTTGTTTCCACCATCCCGTTTGACTGGGTGAATAGGGTGTGGTGACCTTATGTATAATTCAGTGTTGAGCACAAACTCACCAAACGGAGCATCATACTCACCACCTCTATCAGCCATGTTCACCTCATACACCACCGCTGATAAGTGGATGTCGTCAAGGTCTTCAGTGATTTCCTGGACTATGTTGGTCTCCTTTTTCTTAGAAAACCTTCAAGCATTAGATTTATGGTCAATTTTACCACAGTTATAACATGCGCCAATAAATTCTTGTGGTTTGGATCCCGACGTCTTCGAGACTACACCCTTAGGGCCCAGAATGAATCTTTTTTGCTTCTTCTACTTGCCTTTAGCAGCATGTCTGCTCTGCCCATGGTCCACCACATTTGCCTTGGCAGAGGCCTTCGTTTTCATGGGGTCGATTTGAATTCCTTGTGCAACATTCATGTACTGCTCTTGCACGTTGATCCTTTCGAGTAGCTCAATCATGGTCATCTCCTTTCGCTTGTGCTTCAGGTAGCCCTTGAAGATATTCCACGCCGGGGGTAACTTCACAATTATGACGACTACTTGAAACGACTCCGCGAGTTCCATCTTTTTGGCATGGATACTCTGGAGGAGGAGTTGCAGATCTATCACACGTTTCATACATGATTTGTTATCTACCATCTTATAGACGACTAACTAGGAATTTCTTATTCTCGGTATCCTCATCCTCATACTTTTATTCCAAGGCATGCCACAACTCCCTAGCGGACTTTGTTTTACTATATACATCATACAATGAATCAGACAAAAAGTTCATTACTTAATGTCTACACAAATAATATGAGTGATTCCAAGCTTCTAGAGCTAACAAGAAACCCTTGATCATCATCCTCGCTTTGAGTTGGTGGTTCTTGAGTCAAGAATCAAGCCAAGTTCAGTGTGGTCAGATAGAACTTCATCTTCTCCTGGCAGCTCTTGAAGTTTGAGTCGTCAAATTTTTTGGGCTTCACAGAATGCACAAGTCCAGACAGACGAGTCATAATTATCTCCTCAGTCAGTGCAACGACGGGGGCGTTCGACGACGCATTAGGAACTTCAGTCTGAGCAACTGCTCCAGCACTTATACCAACATCATTGTTGTTTGCATCCATTATTCTGAAACTGAAAATGCTAAAATATTTTACCGGAAGTTATTATTTCAGATGACACAAATTAATGAACCAAACTGGTTCTTAGTCTCCTGAAATTACTAAAACACATAAATTGCCTTAGGACTGTAAGTACTATTGGAGAATTAAAATAATCATTTTCGAAATTAAAAATGCATAAAATTATTGAATGACATGCAAATTGACGAAATTGCCCCTAGAAATGGATTTTGTTGAAAAATATTGAGTCTCGTATCAAAACGGTCTCTTTAAGGCAATTTCGCCCCCCCACTCCGCCATAAATGGTTTGTGTAAGAGGAAAATTGAGACGATTACCTCCCAGGTTAAAACAGTGTCGACAAGGCAAAACAAACACAGTGTTTCCCTTAACCGAATTGAACAATACCTGAATTCGAACTTGGTCGGGAATTCGAACACTACTAAGAACTTAGATTTGAGTTTAACTCTGGACCAATATACCTGTTGATAATTTTCGAATTTGTTCAGGATATTTTTAAATGAGAAGAACCAACCCTATTTACAGTGTTAATGCTACTCATTGTAATTAAGGTAACACATAAATTAATTTAGAAAAACTGAAGCTAAAAAAAGATTTACAAATGAAGATGAGATACAACATGAGAATAAATAACACAAAAATTTATGAAAGTAGTAGATTAAATTCACTTATGGGATGTTAGTTAGTGGCGATATGGATTGAGGGTGACCTCAATGTTTGCCTTTTAGCCATGCACTCTGAAATCTTATACCAATCATCACTTCGACTACTTACTACCCGAAGGAGGGAAGGGAATCCGTAATTCATGACATTATGCAGCTTATGATGATTGATGACTTTCCTTTCTCCATCCTCAAAAATAAAATATATTGGATTCCCGTGACAAAAGTTTTGAATTCTGATAATTCACATGTCTTGAATTCTTACAATGCTCCTTAACCTCTGTTAGGATGAGTTATAAATCGGTCGAAAAAAATCGTTGGGAGTATTTAGAGATGCACTACAAGAATGTACCTCTACTGCAACCAATATTTTTTGTGTTGTCACTAAATATTTGTTATTTGCAATAACAAATAAGATTGTCACTCTTAGAGATATATAGGTACGACCAAATATACTGTTACTAGATATTTTTAGTGTCAAACGGTTTTATCACAAAAATATAAAAATAAATTAAGGGTTAATAACCAACCAGCTACCCGAACTTTGGGTGTTTTGCAACGAGCTACCCGAACTTTGAATTTTCAAAACGAGCTACCCGAACTTTGGTCGGAGGAGCAACGAGCTACCTCCGTTAAATTTTCCGTTAAATATGGACGGAAAATGACGTGGCAACACATGATTGGTCAATAATTTTAAAAACTATATTATTTTTTTAAAATACTAAAAAAATTAGAAAAATTCTTTAAAAAATTTGAAAATTAACAGAAAAAATAAGAGTTTTAAATATATTTTTTTATTAAAATTATGAAATAAAAATAAAAATAAATGATTAGTTTTTTTAAAATTTTGTTTCATATTTTTCATTACAAAAATTATATTACAAACTCTTATTTTTTTCTATTAATTTTCAAGTTTTTTTAAAGATTTTTTAAGATTTTTTTAGTACTGTAAAAAAATAATATAGCTTTTATAATTATGGACCAATCATGTGTTGCCACGTCATTTTCCGTCCATATTTAACTGAAAATTTAACGGAGGTAGCTCGTTGCTCCTCCGTCCAAAGTTCGGGTAGCTCGTTTTGAAAATTCAAAGTTCGGGTAGCTCGTTGCAAACCACCCGAAGTTCGGGTAGCTGGTTGGTTATTAACCCATAAATTAATGATAAAAAAATATTGAGTTTGAAAATTATTTTAGTGTTAAACAATACTACCGATACAAAATATATGATTTAACATCTAAAGAATGGTTGTTGGTGAGTAGTTGATTTTCTGACAGTAAGGTTCGCCACTAAAATACTATATTTAGTAATATGGGAAGGTACCGCCACTAAACCAATGTTTGTTACGGATAGTTTTTGTAAAGGTTACGTTCACAACTAAAATATGTTATTTTGTAACAACTTGGTGTTGTCACCACTAAGTTGACTGCGACACCATTAATTGGATTCAAGTACCATTACTTTATAACGTAGATTTACAAGATTCTACTTTAAAATATAGATTTACAAAATTCTAATTAATTATAAAAATAACTACCCTAAACCTAATTCTACTAAAAAACATTATTCTCTTTCGATTATGGAATTTTTCTCTCTTTTGCAAGATTTTCTGTCTATATGTTGGTTGGAAGATGCACACCCTCGAACCATGCGCTCCAGGAGGTGTTAAAACAAATTCGCAACTTCAAACAATGTAGAGGAGTTCAGGAAGTGTTACAAAAAATCACGAACTCTAAAAATTGTTTTAGAGAGTTTCAAAAACAGGATCTCCCGTGCAACTAATCTTCTCCCTACCGTGTACCGTTTAGTCATTTTTACTTCAATGCTTTGATATTCAATTTTTAATGTACCTAACCTTTGTAGTTACCAACATACTCCAACGGTACTACTCTTACTTGGATGCAAGAGGTCTGAGATTGATTCTCGGCATGTCCAAAATTAATTCGTGATGAAAAAAAATATGTAGTTCTATTGGAAGCCTTGAAACCACAGAAGATTTCTTCGTTTAGTTCAGTATTTCAAGCAGCCAAAAAACGTACTCAAAGCAGCTTCTGTCTTTTTAACACCAGAGATATCCGCTGGCGTCTGAAGTCCACGGGCACCCCTCACTCCTAGGTCACGCCTGGTGAGCGATTTTCTCACCGACAGTGTTTGGAAGCTTGCTGCTCAGTCAACATTCCAGACAAAAGCAATCATTTCGTCCTCTGCCACATCCAATCAACGAGAGGAACTCCCATGCAGGCGTGAAGTGACTACGTGAACCTTCGTCTTCTCTAAAGAGCCATTTTCTTCACATAACCAAGGTCACTTCTGTTCAAATTTCCGCCACCCTTTAAACTGTTTCTTGCAGAAGGTAACGGCCACGGTGACGACTCCTGCACACCACCGACGATGTCTTCACAGCACCCCAGCTCCGGCGACACGACCCACCCTCGGAAACCCAAGCTCAACCTTCCGTCGAATCCAGAGCTGCAGAATACCGATAGCTATGTTGACACGATTATAGCTCAAAAACCAGCTAAAGCATCTGCAACCCATATTGTTCTAAAGCTAACATGGGCAAAGTTCGACTCGGTGTTGATTTCGGATGTGTCAGACCGAATTGTGATGTTGGAATTTGAAAACGAAGATGATAGGAGACAGATATTTGATTTATCACCATGGTCAGTGCAGGCGCATTGTCTAAGTTTGCAGAAATGGACCCCTAGATGCAGCATTACACAGGTGAAGTTCGAATGCGTTCAAATATGGATCCAAGTCCATGACTTGGGGCTGAAGAAATTCAGCCTAGAGATTGCTAGGATGATAGGTGAACAAGTTGGCAATTTCATTAAGCTAAAGGAGGATGTGGAATTTAGATACAAAACTTATATGCGAGTGAAGGTGGAGGTTAATGTAGATAACCCGTTAATTGCGGGATTTTGGTGGAGCATTTCAAATGGGGAGGAAAGATGGGCAGAGATAAAATATGAACGACTGTCAGACTATTGCTATGGGTGTGGCCGTTTGGGACACACGACAAATGCATGCGGGGAGAAGGTGACAATGTCCGAGGTGAACCCAAAAAAACCGATGTACGACCCGGGACTAGCGGTGGCAAGACCTAGAGCACATCGGGTCAGAAAAATTGGAGGGGGCAAGAAGGAATGTGACACTAACCACAAGGCTGCACTGAGAAGGACTTGGTTCGACATAATGAACCAAGTCGAAGACAAAACTGAGACTACCGATCGGATGCCAAGGAAGGAAGGTGAAGCCACTAAAAAGGACCAACTACCGAAGGATCGGACTGTGAACATGGAAACATATGAGTTTGGAACAGATTTGTGACAACATGGGGACGAATGGAGAACGTAAGGGATGTTGTCATATACCTGAGAAGGTAAAGGAGAAGCAGTGTCATGAGGATGCAATACAACATGAGTTGGGTGCAATGTGCGCCACTGAAACCCCTGGCTGAGAGGATGCAATGCAGCAGGGGATTCACAAACTGATTGTGCATCCAAATCATCGGAAGTGGACGGACAAAAGGGGCCAAGCACAACGAGGGAGCTGGTACAATGACAGTTTAATGCTCATGCAGACCGAACGGAATGAGAGGGAGGCTCGGGAGAGAGGATGTTATGGTTGGGGGGAAGGGAGCACAATTGACCTAACCCTCACGCATCTGCTGATAGTCCACCTCGAAGATGAAGAACCACTTCTACTAATCGAACACATGAGTGGTGGAAATAAACATGACTATGTGGTGGAGACTCCACCAAACTCCCCCACGCCTGGGCAATGTGATGGAAACAGCGGGCAAGAAACGAGGTTAAGCTCCTATCTTGATAAGATGATGCTCAAGCGAACGAGGGAAGAGGATGATGAGGAAGAGAACCAAAAACGAATGAAAAAGAATGAGAAGGAAATACAAGTGGGAATAAGAGAAAAAAAAGAATAGCACGACGCGTAGTAGGAAGCAACTCGACACGAAACAAGTTAGAACGAAGAAAAGAGAAATACTAAGGAAGAATTTGCTAGAGAGTGAGGATGGTAAAGGAAAGACGGGTGAAGTTGACATGAGCGATGAAAAGGGTTCTGGTGGCTGTTCCAACATAGCCACGAGGCCCAATCAGCACAATCGCTTGGAACTGTCAGGGTCTAGGGTCTTTCTTAACAGTTCGACACTTGAAAGACCTCATGGGGAGGTACAATCCGGAGATGATATATCTGATGGAAACAAAGAACAGAAGTGCCTCTTGTGAGCGGATAAGAGAGCAACTTGGTATGGATCGTGCATACTATATCGAACCAAGAGGCATATCAGAGGGAATAGCTCTATGGTGGAAGAAAGGAAACAAGATACAAGTGTTAAGTGGGGGTCGAATATTCTGGATACGATGGTTAAGATCAGAGGTACGAGGAGCAGATATACATGACATGGGTCCACGCAGACACAATTGAGGGAAGGAGAAACCAAAACTGGGACACGATAAGAGGGATCAATCGAGGACAGAACGATGTATGGATATGTCCGGGGATTTCAATGCCATAACACACCACCATGAAAAGGAAGGAGGACGGAGGAAATCACAACGACTAATGGACAGTTTCAAACAGTTCATTGACGACATTGGTATGGAGGATATGGGATCGAAAGGCCAAAGATTCACGTGGTGCAACAACAGGCGGGGGTTGGAAAGGGTGTATAAAAGGCTAGACCGAATGCTAGTGAATGTTAAATGGGCGGAGAAATTTCCTCGTGCTCAATGTCTGAATGAAGTAGCGGTGGGTTCAGATCATGTCCCACTTATATTAATGTATGAGAAGAGTGTGGGGAAACGAAGACGGGGGTTCATATTTGAGGAGATGTGGATGGAAAACCCCGAGTGTAAAGGGGTTATCCAATCGTCCTGAGAAACACAAATTAAGGAGATGGGGAAGCAACCTTTGGCAAAATATGGGATAATGCATGCGTAACCTGATGACATGGAGCAAAGACAAATTTGGTAACAACATGGTCGAAATGAGAAAGGCGAAGGACCGGTTGAGAGAGAAAGGGAAAACCACCACTATAGAAGTGTGTTAAATGGAAGAAACAAGGTTAAAAGGGAGAATCAGTGAGATGTGGAGAAAAGAAGCAAAGGTCACAAGTTAAATGGCTCAATATGGGTGATCAGAACACAATGTTTTACCACTTGACAACGAACTCAAGAAGACGGCGAAATTAGATCTCTCGAATACAGAATAAGAATAGGGTATGGATAACGGAAGGGAAACAGATCAAGCGGGAAATGTGGGAGCACTTCAATAAGGTGTTTGAGACGGAACACAGAGACATAGACGAGGAGATCCTACAATGTGTGCGAAAACAGATAACGGATGAGGTGAATGCTGATCTGAGTAGGGTGGTGACCATGGAAAAGGTCAAAACAGCGGTGTTCCAGATGGGCGGATCGAGGGCGCCGGGTCCGGATGGGTTTCCGGGGGTATTCTACCAAAAGAACTTGAGGGTCGTGGGTGCAGACGTCTTCACTGCGGTCAAATCCTTCCTTGAAACAGGTACATTCCCAAACTCCCTTACCCAAACAGATATAACCATATCCCAAAAATACCGTCCCCGAACTGTGCATCTGATTATAGACCTATTAGCCTATGTAATTTCTCGTATAAGGTGATATACGAGAATTGTGCATCTGATTGTGAACAGGGTTAAATAGTATCCAACTGACTTGATAACCCTGTTTCAAAGTGCTTTTGTGGCTGGTAGACTAATACAGGACAACATCATGGTGGCGCATGAGGTGTTCCATCACTTGAGAGTTCGAAAGTCGACAACCAGGGTGGACTGTGCGCTGAAATTAGACATGCAAAAAACGTACAATTGGGTGGAATGAGACTTTCTGCTAAGGAACCTAGAGAAGAGAGGTTTTGGGGGGAAATGGATTGAATGGATGCGAGCGTGTATAACAACGTCGATTTACCGAGTCTTAGTGAACGGGGAGAGAATAGAGTACATAACACCTACAAGGGGGCTAAGGCAAGGTGACCCCCTCTATCCTTATCTGTTTATCCTTATGGCGGCGAGACAGTTGGAAAATGAGGTCATGGGAAAGCGGTTACAGGGGATAATTCTCAAAAGAGGGTGTCTAGAACTTCACCACATTCTTTTTGCAGATGATTCCCTATTTTTCATAAGGGGAACGGTGGAGAATGCGACCAGACTGAAGAAGGTAATCACAAAAGATTGTAGGAGCTCGGGCCAGAAACTGAATGAGGCAAAATCAAGCCTCACTTTCAATCAGGGAGCTGATGGTGCCACTTGTAAAGAGATTGAAGAAGCACTCGGGATACCAAGTAAGAGTGACCCAGGGCCGACAATATTGGGGAGATCAAAGCGGGAAGCTCTAGGGTACCTCAAGACAAGAATCCGGGACAAACTAGACGGATGGTGAACAAAGACACTGAATCAGGCGGGTAAAGAAGTTTTGATCAAGTCAGTGATCACCGCCATACCAACATATGTGATGAGCATCTTCAAACTCCCGAAGTCATGGTGTAATGAGGTCAATGCGTTAATAACTGAGTTTTGGTGGGGGAGAACGGATGAGAAAAGAAAGATTCATTGGAGGAAATGGGACGACTTGGCTAAAACAAAACAAGAAGGGGGCCTAGGCTTCTGGGAGTTGGAGACGTTTAACAAAGCTCTGTTAACCAAGATGGCAGAGAGAACCAATAGGGAACCTAACACGTTATGGGTTAAGGTACTCAAATGGATCTATTTCCCAAGGAGTACGTTCAGGGATGCCGGAAAAGGAGGAGGCGCCTCATGGGGATGGACAAGTATCTTACAAGGGCGGGACACATTGATAAGGGAAGGATTGTGGATTATAGGAGATGGTGCGACAATCAATGTCAGACGAGACCCATGGATCCAAACAAAGCTGGGATTCCGACCTGACCTGACCGTGGGATGGAGGGACAACCCAGATTTGAGAATGGAGGCCCTTTTGATCGTGATATGGGCAGGTGGATCGAGGATCTAATTCGTGAGATAGAAACACCACAGGATGCAGCCCACATCCTGGAGATACACCTACCCTAACTAGATGAACCGGACCATGTTATCTGGCCATACACGAATGACGGCAGAGTGTCGGTCAAAACAGTATATCATCGCCTAAGAGAGGTTGCATCGGGGAGGGTAATTGGGTCGGGGCATGATGGATACAGACCCATAAGCATATGGCGGGATGTGCGGAGTACGAACATAATGCCAAATGTGAAAACCTTTGTTTGGAAGCTACTTACCAACTCGTTGCCGGTGATGGATAATCTTAGGAGATGGGGCATGAATGTAGATCCGAGATGTCCGGTATGTGGGCAAGGGGAAGATGTTGAACACCTGATAATCAAGTGTGGATGGGTGAGAGCGGTATAGAGGGGGATATTAGGACTCGACACCACGACTAACAATTCAATGACGATAGATGAGTGGATTCGGGCGAGATGTGACGAACCGAACGTGGACCGTGAGACGAAACAGAAAAGATGGTAGCTGTGCCTCTCTACGTGTTGGAATATTTGGAAGGAAATGTGCAAAATGGCTTTCGAGCATAAGCGACCATACATACGGGAGGTAATCAAACAAACGATAAAGGGATACGAGGAGTACAAATTTGTCCAATCAAGAGTGGTACTGAACCAAACGCAGCGGGATCCGCAAAGATGGTGCAGGTCAAACCAGGGGTACGTGAAAATAATCTGTGACGCCTCATGGTGTAGTCGAACGGGAATGAGTGGAGTAGGAGTGCTCGTGTGAAACGAGGTGGGTGAACTAATGGGCGGAACGAATAAACGACAAAGAGGAGGGAACGTAGATGTATTGGAAGTCGAGGCGATCCTCCTAGGAGCGCACATGGCGAGCAAACAGGGATGACGTAACGTTATATTTGAGTCGGATTCCAAAAGGATCGTGGACCACCTACAAGAAAGAGCATATTATTGGAGGTGTGAATCGGTATGTTCGAAGATCCTATCCTTGGTAGGAAACTTTGAATCAGTACATTGGTCGACGGTTAGACGAACTACGAACGAGGAAGCTATCTGGGTCGTACATTGGTCGACGGTTAGACGAACTGCGAACGAGGGAGCTATCTGGGTCGTCAACCAGTCGAGAATGGGAGTGAGATTACATGATTGAGTTTTACAACCCCCACTTCCACTAATTTTATTTTACGAGATGATTGTAATTTGGTTGATGGGAACAATATTTACGAATGAAATGAAATACTCTTTTTTGAGTAAAAGAAAAAAAAAAAAGCAGCTTCTGTTCATCTCTTTCTTCCTCCTCTATTTCCTAGTTGACGCTCCCATACCCGTTCGTGTCGGCAATTGCACGGTGGTTCTTCTCCCTCTCCTTCGATTCCTTCACCAGAGACAGGAAGTTAGGGTTTATCTTCAACAGGTTAGCATGATTCACCTCTCTCTTTCTCTTTCTTCCATTGTTTAGCGTTTATGGTTCTCTTTCAATTTATTGCCCGCATTGTAATTAATGTCATTTTTGCATAAAGTGAGGTTAGCTTAGTTTGTTAAGAAGCGAGTCTGGGCTCGAGATGGTCTCATTTTGAGTTCGAATTCGGAAACACAAAGTGCGAACTGTATTCTTTTAGCCATAATCCAGTAGGTTCCTAGGCATTGATGCTTACGGTCAAGATCAAATAGAAATGATGTTCTTGTATTTTGTTTTATCTAATGCTAACTTTTTAATCAATTAATATCATCATTGGGAGACCTATTGTCTTCTTGTTTAACTCGAACAACTTAATTACTATTAACATGTTTAATTGTTATGGGTAATTCATGATTTCTTTTCTGAATTGTAGTTACGATTCTTCTTGTGGTGCAGAAGCAACATATACTTCTTGTTACATGTTGCTTTGCAATGTAGCTGCAATGGAGATAATGGGAACTTCATTCCTGATAAATTGTTCAATCATTTCTGTAGGCGTGTCCTTATATTCAAGATCTTGGTGGTTGTAACTTGTTAATAGCTTATGGACCTATCTTTAACGTGTGCATCTTTTAAATTGTGATATTTCATGTGCTCCCACCGCATCTGGATAGGTTGTTTAATTAATATGTTGAAATTATTCTCTCTGTGACTTTTCTGTCATCATTCCGACAGGTATGCTCTTTGAATCTTTTGATATTTTTACCAACACTTCTTTTTTAGCCCCTTAACTTATTTTCAACTTAATCAACTCTGAACATCTTTTATATATTGGTCTGCTTAATTGAAGTTTTCTATTAGTTCATTGCTCTGTAGCCTTCACTTATGCTTGTGGTGTTCGTTTTAGATTCTGGATTGTTTACTAAGTCCTAATGAGGCATTGTTGAGGCATTGTTTATGCATTGCTAAGTCCTAATGAGGCATTGTTTAGGCATTACTAAGTCCTACTAGTGAACGCCAACACTTAAACTAAACCATTTTGATTTTTTTTCTCCGTTAACAGGAACTCATTTTCTTATATCCTATTTTTAAATTCTTTTGTTATCATCTAAATTTAGGTTAGGAATCTTATCACTATACGGACAGATTCTCACTATGGAGGTGGAACCCAGATGGTTGTGACCTTCTAAGGTATAATATAGTTTTAACACAAGCTAACCAAATTTCTTTCAAGGTAATATTAGTATTTTTTTTTTCTCTCTTATTCTATTTGATATTGCAAGTTACAGACAAGTACATTCATTGTTAGATCTGTCTTTTTGGAGCTACTTTGTTTCCACATTCACGCTTCACTCGTAGGTTACATTTGAAATTCTTAAATGAGACCTACTTTAATTTCGGTGTTGTTGTTTCTTGGATTTTGTATTGTTGGCAGTGGTCCTAACTTGCTATTTTTGCGGATTATGTTCATGTTATAGTGGAAGAAGGGGATGGACAACAGGGGGAGAACCTGCATATGGGATCGTATGATGATGATACAGGATGGAGACCGCGACACATGATGGAAATTCACCCCAGCAGTTTAAGTCCTTTTCGTGCTGCTCCTAGTTTTGGAATTGAGAAAGGATGTCTAGAGGTCTCAACTGTGGGATTTATTGTTTGACGGGGCCGTAAGGCTCCGTGGGGCAATTGTTGTATTGTTTACTTGTAAGAGAAAAATCCCAAGAGTTGTGTGACACTCTTTTATAAAGAGATCCTCTATGTGTTTATTTTTATTGAGCGTTGTAAATATTTAATTTGAAAGTGTATTAAGATGTATATATATATTTTTGAAAATAATATATTATGTTTTTAGTAATGACAATTAATTAAAAAAAAATGTTACAAAAGAATGTATTTAGCAATGAGTAACACTAGTTGTCACATAAAATATGTATTTAGCAACGATTAACCATATAAAAAATGGTGGTTATAACCACAGTTTTTGGGTTTTCACTGCACCATTGTCGACCCTAGATCGAGAGCTCTACTGGAGGCATTCTTGCGAATCTCTATTTGATGTTTAAGTGAGTATAAGGTTCTGATGTATTGAAATTAACTTAGATGTACACGAAGAAATAGAAAGGTAATTATAGTTGTAGGGTGACTTTGTATCTCAACGTCTCTTACCTCACAATTAAGATTTTATGTCTAAGATTGCACTAAGAATCGTGGGAAGATTTATTTGATATTTTTAATTTGTTTTCATGAGTTAAGATTCAGTTTAACTGCCAAATCTTATCGTGTTATTAAGTCTAGGCTATCATCGTTTTTGTTGAGGAGGGTCTCGGGAATTTATGCTTTTGCCTAAGTATTTACTTGGCGAGGGTGAGCATGAGTTGTTGGCCCCTCGTCTTCGACAGTCAGGTTGATCCTATTAATTTCGTGTGGTTTTCCTTGCGAGGGTAATCACGACATGCTCGCCTCGATGGATGAAGAAACGTTTACATTGTTGAGCTTATGTCTTGTTTGCTTGATGAGGGCGAACATGAAGTGTTTGCCTTAACGGGTGGAGGCGAGCTGACTTTACCATGCGTCTGAAACATGAATTGTTGTCCCCCATGGGTGTTCAATGTTGATGTTGGAATGATGTTTATTATCTTATTTTGAGGCAAAGCCAGTGTCTGACCAAAAATTTGCTCCCAAAGCTTGGTCGAAAGAAATTTCGTGCGAGCACAATCTATAGTGGGTTGAGGCATCAACTTGCTAAAATGGTCTCTGTGTTTGGGGTGAGTTTCTATTGAGCGAGTCCTTTCTAGGCGAACTGAATTTGTCGCTTGGATCCCCGCGTATAAGTGTTTGTGATTTTTTCTGTACTATTGATGCATGTGGGAGAGTGGCTCCACAATTGGGTACAGTGTGTTTTTGGTCGAGTTTCTACCTTTGTGACTTTTAAGGCGAATTTGAGTTGGCGTGCTCTTGTGTGTGGCAAGATAACTAGTCGATTCAACTTATATTTTCATGGATTTTGTTAAGCGAGCCCCTGGCAGTAATGTAGTTTACCCTTAAAAGTTCTTATGATTGGACTTCTTGATGACTCCGCACTGCCTTCAAGCGAGCACTTCTAGCCATTTCGAGGTCATTTTTGAACCCATGCAATTTTTTATCAGACTTTTCACACTGATTATGGTTGTGTTTATGCGAGCATCTTCCGATTGTTTTCGTGTTGCTTTTATGGTGAGCCTCTTGTGTTGGAATAAGACAACAAAAGGAAGATGAAGAATAAGTCAAAAGCCATAAATTCAGCAAAGCCATAAAATCAGGAATTAGTGTCTAAAGTAAAGGCAATATTGACAAATTTGTATTCTAGTGTAATGATGAATATAGAGTCTAGACAAATAGATAAAGAGTGTATAAGAATACCTGGAATGCTGTAATGAAGTAACTGAGCTGAAATATGAATCAATGAGTGTTAGTATTACCAGTTTCAACATGGTATCAGAGCAGGTTCACAATCCTTAGAAGATTAGGTGTTTTTCTGGCTCATAATATACCAGAATAATACCTGATCCGACCAGCTATGTCCGACAACGAGAGCCAACATTCCCAAACTCCACATTCCCAAACGCAAATGGGTTCAGGTCTGAGTGAAGATGACCTAACCCTCAAAATAGCCAACATACTGAAAAATGGCCTTAACCTCAGCCACAAAACCGAAAAAAACCCTACCTGAAACCGTCATGGTGAGCACGAAGCTCATTGGTCAAAACTACCATCTATGGGCCAGATTGATGCAAATTGCAATCGGGGGAAGGGGACGACTGCAACACATAACCTGGGATCCGGAACCACCAAGCAGATCCGAACCAGGTTATGAGAGGTGGAAACGGGACGACCTCATCGTATTCTCATGGATGATCCAGAAGATAGAGCCACAATTAGCATATAACGTGGCTCACTATCCTATTTCCCGGGATTTATGGAAGGCACTGCAAACGACTTATGGGAGTGGTAAGGATTCACTGCAAATTTTCGACCTTCATAATAGGGCTTCGAAAATGATGCAGCGATTACTTACACTCGAAGATTTCTGGCTTTCGATACAATCCCTATGGGGAGAGATCGAAGACAGGAGGCCAAACCCGATGATATGCAGTCACAACATAACCTCCTACAACCTAATTTGGAATGAGACCAAGCTGTATCAATTCTTAGGGGGAATTGATTCCAAATATGACGGAATCAAATGCGAAATGTTACGATCGGATCGACTCCCCTCAGTCGAAGAAGCTTATGCTTCGGTCCGGAAGGAGGTCGCCCGACTCCACATCATGGGAGCGGTAACCTCCGACGGAACATCATCGGGGATAGGATCGGGACTCGGCGAGGGTCTATTATCTAGGGGCAATTGGATCGACATCAACATAATCGGCACTACAAGCAACCTAATCGGCCATACAAGCAACGCAATCAACGTAACCTCAGCTAATTCGGCGAAAGGAGGTCGGACCGCGACTAATTGGTCGGACACGACCGGGAAACCCGGCGGATCTTCATCCCGAATTGACAAGAGTAAGCTAAAATGCACTTACTGTGGGATGAATCGCCACACGAAGGATGGGTGCTTCAAGATGGTAGGCTATCCCGAATGGTGGGAGGAGCGGAAGAGTCGTGCCGCCGCGGTGGGCAACCTGGTGGCCACCAACACCGGTGGCATCGAAGAAATTGGAGCCGCGCCTCCTCGCCGAGCACCTCAGCAGCCGAAGGAGACCCGTCCTTCGCCGGGGGCAGCCGCAACAGAGGCCACCTGGAAACCCTAGCAGCCAAGGAACCGAGAGGAAAAATTGGGACAAATGAGGGAGGCTACACGGGAGACAGCGACTGCAATGAAGGTAAAGGGATTTGGTATTTGCAACCAAGTCCCTTCACTTTAAACCCTAGCGAATCTGCCACGAAAGTTTTAAAAATTCAGAAAACCGGCCTAGTCTATTTCGGATCAGTCCCTGATGTTTTAAAACATGCATATTCGGTCCAGAAAGATATACTTAAAAATCACCAGTGGATTTTTGACTGTGGGGCTACCGATACTATGACGTATGATGCATGTGATATTAAGGATATTGTGAAATCCCGGATTGAGTATATTCATACTGCAGATGGGGCAAAGGCCCAAGTGACGGGAATGGGAACTGTAGAAATTTCCCCAACCTTGAGAATATCAAATTGTCTCTTGGTTCCGACTCTCTCAAATAAATTGTTATCAGTGTCTCATGTCACTAAAGAACTGAATTGCACTATGGTGATGAACCCGAATTTTTGCATACTGCAGGATATCCAAACAGGGGTGATTATTGGGCGTGGCACTGAATGCACTGGTTTGTACTACGTTGATGAAGTAGCTCAACCAGGTTCAACACTAATTGCTCATGGGACTTCAGAAAGAGAGGCTTGGTTATGGCACAGGAGATTGGGTCATCCATCCTCGGGTTATCTAAAACTTTATTCCCTAAGTTGTTTTTTAAGAATAGTAATCTTTCGTGTGAGACTTGTATCCTTGCAAAAAACCATAGACATACGTTTAAGCCTAATAGTACACATATGAATTCCATGTTTTCGTTAGTGCATTCTGATGTGTGGTGTCCAATACCTATTTTTGGGGGTCAAGGTTTTAGATATTTCGTATTATTTATCGATGATTGCACTCGTATAACATGGGTGTATTTTTTAAAACAAAAATATGAAGTGTTTGATAAATTCATTCACTTCTTCCAAATGATCCAGAATCAGTTCCAAAAGAATATTCAAGTCCTTAGGTCCGATAAGGGGGGGGGGGGGGGAATTTGTAAATCAACATATGAAAGATTTCTTTTCTGAAAAAGGAATCATTCATCAAACTTCTTGTCCACACACTCCGGAACAAAATGGTGTAGCAGAAAGAATAAACCGAATTCTCCTTGAAGTGACAAGATCCTTACTTATTGAGTCAAAAGTTCCAAAGTCATTCTGGCCTGAAGCCATTGCCACGACAACTTATCTCCTCAATCGTCTCCCTACAAAAATCCTAAATTTCAAAACACCAATTCAGAGTCTCTCTGAATTGACCAAAGTCCCTCCGACTCTAAATTTAAATCCTCGGGTCTTTGGTTGCTCTGTGTTTGTCCACATACCTAAGACTGACCGGAACAAATTTGATCTGTGTGCAATCAAATGTGTGTTTGTCGGATATGGAGTTAATCAAAAGGGGTATAGATGTTATGATCCTAAAAGTCGTCGCATGTTCACCACCATGAACTGTGATTTCCTTGAAACCGAGTATTTTTTCCACCAGTCCAGTGGTCAGGGGGGGAGTCTTATAGATGATCCACTGGAATGGGTATGTAATCCCCATATCTCCTATGACAGACAAAGTCTCTTCTATGAAGAACCAAAAGAGCAAGATAGTCGAACCGTTGAGCCAACCTCTGATACGCCAGTATCAAGCAGTGAACTAAGGGTCACAACCAGTATTTCATCACCATGTGAGGTATCTGAGGTAAGCCCGGTAAGTTCATCTGAAACTCAAAACGCCAATATTTTGAGTGAAGAATCAGGTGAACAATAGGAGATAATGGTTGGAGGATACAAGTTACCTCCAAGAGAGAATCGAGGAAGGCCACCAAAGAGGTACACACCAGAAAGGGAGCCAAACAGATCAAGGTATCCAGTGGCAAATGCAGTAAGGGGGAGGTTAAGTGAGGAGGCAAAGGCATTCACAATGTCGATTCTCACAGAAGAAATCCCGCGGACAATCGAAGAAGCTCAACAGTCCAGGAATTGGCAACGAGCTATGGATATTGAAATGGAGGCACTAGAGAAAAATAAAACGTGGGAAATGTGCGGATTGCCAGCTGAAAAAAGGCCAGTAGGGTGCAGGTGGGTGTATACTATCAAGTATAAGCAAGATGGGTCCATTGATAGATACAAAGCAAGATTAGTGGCAAAAGGATACACTCAGACATACGGGATTGATTATTCCGAGACATTCTCACCGCTAGCCAAGATAAACACAATTAGAGTATTCTTGTCTATAGCCGCAAATAAAGATTGGCCGCTCCACCAGTTCGATGTCGATGTAAAGAATGTGTTTCTCCATTGAGATCTTTAAGAAGAAGTGTATATGAAAGTTCCTCCAGGATACAAGAATGAGAGTCAAGAAGGAAAGGTGTGCCGATTAAAAAAGGCACTCTATTGTCTGAAACAATCTCCTCAGGCATGGTTTGGGAGGTTTACTATAGCCATGAAAAAATATGGGTATAAGCAAAGCAACTCAGACTATACATTGTTCTTGAAAAGAACAGGGGAGTTAATAACCTGTTTGATTATTTACGTCGATGACATGATTATCACAGGGAATGACAAAGAAGAAATGGCCAGGCTCAAGAAGAACTTATTTGAAGAATTTGAAATGAAGGATCTCAGAAATTTGAAATACTTCCTTGGGATCGAGGTGCTAAGATCAAGAAAATGGATTTTTATATCTCAAAGGAAGTATATTATGGATTTCCTAACAGAGACAGGGATGTTGGAATGCAAACCTGCTGAAACTCCGATGGTAGTAAATCATGGCTTACAAATAGTAGAAGGAGCAAGACTGACAGATAAAGAGCGATATCAACGGTTGGTGGGCAAGCTCATATATCTGTCACATACTCGACCAGAAATAGCTTATGCGGTCGGAATAGTAAGCCAATTTATGCATCAACATCAAGTAGAGCATATGGAAGCAGTCACAAGGATAATGAGGTACTTGAAGGGTACGTCGGGGAATGGAGTCTTGTTTAGAAGGAATAATCATTTGGAGATACGAGGTTACACAGATGCTGACTGGGCAGGCAACCCAGTTGATCGGAAGTCAACATCTGGATATTTCATCTTTATTGGTGATAATCTGGTAACATGGAGAAGTAAGAAACAGAAAGTTGTGGCTCTATCAAGTGCAGAAGCGGAATTCCGTGGCATAGCTAGAGGATTGACATAAATCCTATGGCTAAGGAAATTGATGACACAAATTGGTTTTCCACCAACCAAATCATGTGAGTTACTATGTGATAATAAGGCGGCAATAAGCATTTCAGAAAATCCAGTGCAACATGACCGGACCAAGCACGTTGAAGTGGACAGACATTTCATAAAGGAAAATATTGAGTCTGGAAATATTAAACTGCCATTTGTTTGCTCTGAGCACCAGCTAGCTGATATACTCACCAAAGCAGTGAACTCAAAGGTGTTCAAGGAAGTACTCGACAAGTTGAGCATTGGAGATCCGACCACTCAACTTGAGGAGAAGTGTTGGAATAAGACAACAAAAGGAAGATGAAGAATAAGTCAAAAGCCATAAATTCAGCAAAGCCATAAAATCAGGAATTAGTGTCTAAAGTAAAGGCAATATTGACAAATCTGTATTCTAGTATAATGATAAATATAGAGTCTAGACAAATAGATAAAGAGTGTATAAGAATACCTGGAATGCTGTAATGAAGTAACTGAGCTGAAATATGAATCAATGAGTGTTAGTATTACCAGTTTCAACATCTTGGGCCATTTTAAGTTCTCTTTGGCGTACCTGGGAAAATTTCAAACTTGTTTATGACCGACCCTCTCCGTGAGTGACTTCCTTTAGGGGTTAAGTGTTGCAAGGAATGAAGCATGGTCTGGAATCACCCTATGAGCCAAGCAATTTAAGGCGATATCTGAGAGTGCTCTCTTTCCATGCGATATTTCCGGGAACTCTTATTAACCTCTTCATACCCAAAACTTGTTATTAGTTTAGAGCAAGGGAGACGCGATAATCCGTGTTTGTTGTTGGGTCTTCTTTATATAATGGATGGAAAGGGTTGTTGTTGTATCTTTGTCATCCCTACTTTTTGGGAATTTTCTTTATTCGATTCGCGTGTAGTTCTTCAAGTGTCAATCATTTTCCCCTTGAATAGAAGTGTATGCTTTATTAGCATACCAAATGGTAGTCACAGCCTGTTCGATGGACGGTTGCATGCCCCCGAGCCATTATCTTTCTTTCTCCTAGGTTGTTTTGATGGAGAGGTGATTCTTCGTATTCCACATGTTTTTACTGGTGGAGGCTTATCCAATGGGGGCTTACAATACTTGGGTTTTTACCTAATGGTGATTTTCTCTTCTTCATTGATTTAAAATTTTCGATTCTAGACTTTGTTTCTAAACATCTGGTTTCGTGCCCTCATTCTTAGATATTAAGGAAAATAAACTGAGTTTGGAAAAATTCAAGATTGCAGTGACTCTTGGTAGTCTGAGGGAGGCGTAGGTCCCATGGTTTTCAAGGTTAGTGTTGCATTTTTCACGAGATGGGGAGACATACATCTTTGCTGCGCAAGTAGATGTTGGTATACAGTTTCCATTTTCGCGATGATTTGGAGGAGTTATTAAGATATTACCATATCACTCCTATCTAGTTGGTGCCACATTTTATCAGGACGTGAGTTGGCTTTAAAATTATTTTTAGACACCAAAAATGGATGTATTAGGTCACCCTATTCCGTTGTTTTATAGGCTTGCTGTGTGTGCAAACCATTACCACCAGTTTCAGACTCGCTAGTCCAAGTTCAGGATTTGGGTCCCAAGGAATGGAATTGGGATTCTTGCATGATTGTGGACGATTTTCGGGCAAGTAACAAAACCTACAAGAAGTTTGACTTTTTTACAAGGTAGAAGTGTCATGGGTGATCCTTCATCCCTACAAAGATGTATTGCCTGGGTTTGGCGAGCTAACGAGGCGTGACAAGAGCGTCATTGAAGATAGTTTTTATTGCCATCGTTGACCGATGTGTAATTCGTTTTGGTTTGTTAATGAGACTTCGAGGTGACTCTTCCGTTTGTGGGCATTCATCAGGCTTCTTCTATTTTCATTGACTAGGGAGCTTGTAATTCCTCTTTTATTTTTATCCTCATGTATGTGTGTGAGGCCCTAACATCTTTAACCTTTTTTCCAAACAGGCTAAGACTGGTTTGTCTACTGTGGCGACCTCACTTAATATACTCTTTGTTCTATTCCGTCGTTCCTAAAATAAAAAAGTTGAAGATTCGCCGACCTTTGAGATGTCTTCTCCAAAGAGGAAAGGTGGGGGTGTCTAGGTTCTTGAGGTACCTCTTCTCGTGATGGTGGCCCTCCTTGAGAAGGTTCAAGGTGATTATCCATTTGATTTTCTTCCTCGCTATCCTTACTTTGGGTATAGGGATACATGGTTGACCTTTCCTTTGAAAAGGCTCTCTAGGGCAGTCGATTGAGCCTTAAAGGGGTGCAATAGAGGTGAAAACCCCAACAAGGAAACATAAGGATAGGGGGTTCGATTCATCAAGCGATTCCCCAATCTCTCCTCGTCCGATGAGCACGCCCCCCAAAAAAGGAACAACGATCGAAGATGAGTCGTAACTGGATCAAGACATTGACGACGAGGGGTCCTACCATTACAAAGTACATTTCCAAAGAGGTAGTTTAAGTTTTTGGCATTCAAAAAGCCTCCCAAGGAGAATCTACAAGGTCTCTAGACGTCTTGCGCCTCTATGAAGAACACACATATTATAGACAAGATTAGCATGTAGCATAGTCCTGATTTACGCATGCACTTGCTAAACGATAATATCCATCTAGAGGATTAACGAGTGACGTATGTAGAGATTGATGATGTCAATGAGGCTATGACCTTGGTGAGTTTTTTATTTTGCGTGTGGAAGTGTCTTTATCATGAACGCCATTTGACTTGTCGTTTTGGTGCAAATCATTCATGAAGAGACGATCCTTACCAGCATGGTTGGTCACTTATCTGTCTAAGACGACCTAACTTGTGAGCTAGAGGCCTATACGAGTTGTGGGTTCAATTCAGAGGTCTGTGATATGAAGGGGAAGGTTAAGGAGTTGGAGGAGCGGGAAAGGTATCTCTTCCATGATCATATATGAAATGATCATAGGCTCCGAGGAGGGAAAAGCAAAATTTGAGAGGGCAGCGAAGGAGATCATCCGGGACCTCGCCCAAGTTGAGCGGAGGTTGCTCAACATCTGACTTTAATGCGAACAGGGCGTGCGGAGCGGTACAAGACTCATACTCAACATGACCTTTGGGCGGTCAAAAGGTAAAGGATTCCAACTTAGAAGATTCAATTCGAGTCAACTGTAGGCGACCCATTTCCTATATATGGTGGTTGAAGACTATAAGAAGTCAGGGGACGTAAGTGAATCTACTCTGGACATGATGAAGTCGAAATTTGTGGCCTACTTTCAAGTGCTAGTCGATGGTATCAAAGTGGATGATCCTAAGTTTCCCTTGAATGAGGTGGGTTCACTTCATGACTTTATGAACAACGCCTACATCAGTATTGTCTCTCCTAGCGAGGTCACACCTACTGGATATCCTGTCGGGATGTCGGTAGGCAAAGGCGAGGCTTCAAAGAGTATCCCCGATCCTCTACTTCCTTCACCTTAACCTTGTAGTCTCATATTTAGTACTTTCAACTTCTTGTAATCATGTTATGAAGTTAATGAAATTTCCTTTTTTCAAGTACTCTCCCTCATTTCCCATTGAATGAACGTGTATATCATCAAGATGCCTAACCTATCGATTCGTATTAACTGCTACAACCAGATTTGGGGCTTTATTCTACTATTTGACTACTTGTGTCAACCGCTAAAGTTTTATTCGACCTTAGAGTGATTTAAATTGATATCATTATAGTGACACTTTGAAGTCATACTCAGTTATAGGGTGATTTAAGTTGCCCACGATGCTATCGTTTTGCTAGGTTATATGATGATTTCGAGTCTATTGTTATAATGAGTCTTAAAGTCATGCTTGGTTCTAAGATGATATTAAATCGACTTCTAAGACGTCTTTTAGATTTAGGCTTGGTTATAGGGTGATTTTAAGTCGACCACTATAACAAGTTTCTAGATTCATGCTTGGTTATATGGTGATATTAACAAGCTTTTAGCGTCCTTAGTTATAGGGTAATCTTAAGTCGACCACTGTAAAAAATATTTATTATGCTTGGCTATTGGGAGAACTTAAGTCGACCGCTATAACAAGTCTTTAGTATGCTTTGTTGTAAGGTGATCATAAGTCAACCACTGTAACAAGTTTTTTTAGATTTGCGCTTTGTTATATGGTGATCTTAAGACTTCCACTATAACAAGTCTTTAGATTTATGCTTGGTTATAGGGTGATCTTAAGTCGACCGCTATAACAAGTCTTTACTATGCTTGGTTGTAGGGTGATCTAAAGTCAACGGTTATAACAACTTTTTAGTATGCTTGGTTATAGAGTGATCTTAAGTTGACCGCTATAACAAGTCTTTAGTATGCTTGGTTAAAGGGTTATATTAAGTCGATCACTATAAGAAATCTTTTTACATCCCAAATGTGTGTGGTGATTCATGCAGGTCCGTTGTGATCCTCTATTTGAGAGGTAAACGCTAATGGTGTGGCTATACAACGTTTTTATTCATCTTATTCGTACATAATAGAAGAAAGGAATTCTAGTTGGGAGAAACTGTTTAAAGTGCTTGATAAGGAAATAACTTAAGAGAGGAAAAAGGGTAGTCGTACACCTGTATAGCTCTCTAGCTGGTACGAGTTTGGTGATGTCATTTTATGGGAAGTCTGATATCGATTAGATATCGTATATGTGTCTCTACTATAAGGAATCAACATGCAACTTGTTGGGTAGCGATAGTGACAGCCCAGTAAGGAAAATGCCTCGAAGGCCCAATAACTATAGAGGGGGTAAGCCCATGACATTCGAACCGGACCGGCCTCCATAAGATGGCCCAAAACCGAGCCCAAAGTCTCTGAGGACGCCCTGAGTGCTCGCCATTCTTTACCAGGCCGTGACCTCTCACTACTCGCCATGAGAGTGCTCGCCCCGAAAAGAGCCCTGCATCTCTCCTCTGGTCCCACTAAACCGTTAATAAGAGAGTGGCCGTGATATCCCGCGTATCTCGGTCACATATTCACTAAAGATTAGATTTGGTAACTGCAATATCTCGCAGTAACTGCCATATCCCACGATCCAAATCTTCAGCAATTCAATATACACTAAGATATTCAGTTGCCTTTATACGGTGTAATCTCTCCTACCCTATAAATACATTTGCTTTACATACGTTCCTTACGTTTTTGAGTGTTATACACACATATACTCATTTAAGCATCGGAGAGGGACCCAGAGGCACCCCCTCTGTTGCGCTCCCCTACCTGCAGGTTCACCGGAGTTGGAGCAGAAGCATCTTTCCATCATTGTCTGGCATTTATTTCACTGCCAGATCAGCATCCAGGGTTTTACGATCCAACATTTGGCGCCGTCTGTGGGAAACGAGCAATTAAGCCATGAGAACTCGATCCCAAAGCAACCGTCGGAACCAGACCAGGGAGCGATCCTCAGATAGCTCTGATTCTGCCGCCGCTTCACCGCTTCAACAGGAACCTGCTAGCCGAGCAGGAGCTAATGCCGTTCCTCTGCGAACAACTCGAGAGCATGTCAGTGATTCAAGACCGACACCCGCTGCTAATCAAAACGGAGCCCCGGCACCGCAGACAGTCCACATTGCTGGGCAAGACATCAATTTAACCCCAGAGATGGTCTCCCTGCTGGAATCTATCCTAGGACAGGCGCGCCGCCAAGCCCCTGCTCCTCAAGAAAATAATCCCTCTGCTCCTAAGGAAAACCACCGCCCTGCTGCCACAGGGCCCTCACCCTCGGAAGCGGCAAATCCTGGTCCCACTGCGCCTCAGGAGGATCAGGAGATGACGTCAAGTCAGCAGTCCCTACCTCCGGCATACACCAAGGAGCCAGCAGCCGCATACACTGCCAATCCTTCCGGTCCTCCTCCACCCGGAACTTCGCCTATGTACTGCACTGTGGATCAGATGGATGACCTCCTACATAAAAGGATTCAAGAAAGACAGCTGACAGTCGCAGCTCCCTTCAAGGAGCAGTCTGCTCATCCTTTTACCGACAGACTCGTCGCCATCAAAATCCCAAAGGATGTAGTTGCTCGGGCCATACTTGAGTATAGCGGTGGAGGAGATCACACCGTACATGTCAACAAACATGAGGCCTCTCTTCTGGGTAAGTCAAATGATCCCAATCACTTGGCTTTGTTATTCCCATCTACTCTTTCGGGTTCGGCTTCGTCCTGGTTCTTCGGCCTCCCTGCAGGATCAATCGGAACTTGGGCAGAGTTAAGAAGCAAGTTGCTGGAGAGATATATGGGCGAACGCCAGTTGCTGAAGAGCGTGGTCGCCCTTGACTCGGTCAAACAACAGCCTGGAGAGTCGCTATCCAACTTCTATGGGCGTTTTCATCAGAACGTCACGGAGATAGATCGCTGAATCTCGGATGGGGAGATCATTCGAGCATTTTACAGGGGTTTGGATGTGGCCAACAAGGCCTCGAGGAAGCTGCGAAACAGCTATCATGTGAAGGAGATTGAAACGTTGGAGGAGTTGGCGTCCAGAGCAAAAGGTTTCATAGACCTTGAGAGGGCGAATACAGAGGCAGACTTCCTGACGACCTCGCTAAGGGTGGTCCATGAACCCCGACGCGATGGTAAGAAGGAGGTGAAGAAGGAGAAGAAGGGAAAGGACAGCAGGCCCCGGGTCGAATCTAATCCAGCGCCTCGCCATCCAGAGGTCCCTGAGTACTTCACGTCTTTAAATAGGCAGATCTCAGCGGTACTAGTCGAGATGGAGAGGAGATCCTTGGCAAGGCCACCGATGCCTCGTCGAGGTGGGCAGCCCATGGGAAAGGATGTCGAGAGCTATTGCAGATACCACAAGTGCAAGGGCCACAAGACAGATGACTGCCGCATTTTGAAGCGGGATATAGAGAAGTTGATTCAGGGGGGAATGTTGAAGGAATTTGTGGCAGGGCGAAATAGAAGTCGAACGCCCCCAGGAGACATCGTTCGCCAGCCCTTGCAGAACAAACTGAGCCATCTAGAAGCAAGAGGAGAGTAAATCTGATTGCGGGAGGATTCGGTGAAGGCGGCGAGAGGTCAAGCGCTAGGGAGGTCTACGCCACTCAGATCTCCACAGCAGTTCAGTTGGGGAAGCGGCCCCGACCTGAAGAGAACATTGTCATCTCATTCTCCGAAGATGATTTGGCACATGTCACCACCCCCCACAACGATTCTCTGGTCATCACAACAGATATTGACGGCTGTGACGTTGCAAGGATTCTGGTCGACGGAGGCAGCTCGACAGACATCCTATTTCTGGACGCTTTCGAGAAGATGGGCAAGTCCAAGCGTGACCTGAAGAGGGTCGACTTTCCGCTGATTGAGTTTGCGGGAAGGACAACTTATCCACTGGGGGCTATAACCATGCCAGTGATTTTTGGCGAGGGATGGAAGAGCATCAAGGTATCGGTCACTTTCCTGGTGGTCGATTCACCTACATCTTACAACGCCATCATAGGAAGGACCACAATCAACCCAAACAAGATTGTGGCCTCTACTGTCCACTAGAAGATGAAGTTCCCCACTCCCAACGGGATTGGAGAAGTGCTCAGAGATCAGCCTTCCTCGCGGCAATGCTATGTGAACTGTTTGCGCAGGAAGAACCAAAGGGAGGCGCTCGCCATTGAAACAGAGGCCGACCCCCGCGAGGACTTGGCTCGGCCAGCACCTATGGAAGAGTTGGAAGAGGTCGAAATAGATGGTCCGGACAAGAAGGTGCGCATTGGAACCACCTTGAAGGAGGATCAGAAGAAGGCCATGCCCCCCCTCCTTAAAGAATTTAAAGAGCTCTTCGCCTGGCAGCCGAGCGACATGCCAGGAATCAGCACAGATATCATCTCCCACGAGCTCAGAATAGACCCTTCCATCAAGCCAATCTCCCAAAAGAGAAGATCATTCGGGACAGACAAGCGTTTGGCGATCACGCAGGAATTCGGCAGGTTGATTAAAGCTGACTTCGTCAGAGAGGTGAGATTCCAGAGCTGGGTCGCCAACCCAGTTTTGGTTAAAAAATCAAACGGCAAGTGGAGGATGTACGTCGACTTCCGCGACTTTAACAAGGCTTGCCCCAAGGATTCATATCCCCTGCCGAGGATTGATCAGCTGGTCGATGCTACCTCAGGTCATGAGATGCTGAGCTTCATGGACGCCTACTCAGGCTACAACCAGATCAGAATGCATCCAGACGATTAGGCTCACACCGCTTTTTATGCTGATGGGGACATTCTGTGCTACAAGGTGATGCCCTTTGGCCTTATCAATGCCGGGGCAACTTATCAGCGGATGGTGAACCGACTGTTCCAGGACATGCTGGGAAGGAACATGGAGGCCTACGTGGATGATATGCTCGTCAAAACCATCAAGGGCAATCCTCACACAGCGGACCTCCGCGAAGATTTTGAATGCATGAGAAGACACAGTGTTCGCCTGAACCCTGCCAAGTGCGCCTTTGGGTTTCATGGTCAGCGAAAGAGGAATCGAAGCAAACCCGGAAAAACTAAAAACCCGGAGATGAAGTCGCCAACCTGCCACAAGGAAGTCCAATGCCTGAATGGACGCCTAGCTGCTCTCAACCGCTTCCTCTCCAAAGCGAGCGACAGGTCCCTCCCATTCTTCAAAACTCTGAGGGTCAACCGCAAGTTCGAGTGGACGCCAGACTGCGAGGAAGCGTTCCAGTCCTTGAAGAGACATATCCAAACACTCCCAGCTCTGGCAAAGCCCGTTCCAGGCGAGCAGCTTTTCCTTTATCTAGGCATTAGCGGTGTGGCAGCCAGTGCTGTCTTAATAAGGGAGGAAAATAATGTTCAGAGTCCAGTGTATTTCATTAGCAAAATGTTCAACTCAGCTGAAATAAAATATGTCCAGATTGAGAAGTATCTCTATGCCTTAGTTATTGCTGCTCGAAAGCTGAGACCTTACTTTAATGCGCACGACATCACAGTCCTCACCAATCAACCTCTCAAAAACTTCCTGATGAAACCATATTCTTCAGGAAGAATGGTCAAGTGGGCGATCGAGCTCAGCGACTTCAAGATCAAATTTGCGCCAAAAACGGCCATCAAAGGTCAAGCACTAGCTGATTTTATAGAGGAAAGCACGAGTAACGGTCAAACAGAAGCAGAAAACAGGCCAAGTCTGTCAGCAGACGACAATCGAATCTGGGAACTCTATATGGACGGGTCTTCATCAAAAGAAGGCTCGGGGGCAGGTTTAATTCTTATTCCTCCTGAGGGCGAGCCTCTGAAGTTCGCGATCGCCTTGACATTCCCGGCGACCAATAATGAAGCAGAATATGAGGCTCTTATCACTGGACTCAGACTGGCAAAAGGAATGGGTATAACTGCGCTTAAGGTAAAAAGTGACTCAGAGCTTATTGTCAGTCAGGTTAATGGCGCCTACGAGGCAAGGGGAGAAAAGATGAAGAAATATCTCAGCATTACCAAGAAGCTGGTCGCGGAAATCCCAAATTTCGCGATTGAGTCTATTCCTCGCCAAGAAAACCAGATGGCAGATTCTTTAAGTAAACTGGCATTCGGGGGGACGACAATCCAGGATGTGCAATTTCTGGAAAAAGCCCTATGTTCAGTCCTGGAAAACAGAGCAGAGGTCTTCAACATTCAAGGACAGGTCACATGGATGACCCCGTTCCAGA
Source organism: Chamaenerion angustifolium (assembly GCA_946814005.1). Taxonomy (NCBI): domain Eukaryota; kingdom Viridiplantae; phylum Streptophyta; class Magnoliopsida; order Myrtales; family Onagraceae; genus Chamaenerion; species Chamaenerion angustifolium. The sequence goes on from OX328272.1 coordinate 25,283,217, forward strand.
ATTATTTAAAAGAAGGGATCCTCCCAGAGGACGAAGGCGAATCCACGAGGATTAGAAGACTCGGAACCAGTTATCTAATCATCGATGGGGAACTCTACAGAAGAGGCTACTCGACTCCTTACTTGAGGTGTGTTTCTCATCCTGAAACAGAAAAGGTTCTTCGAGAAGCTCACGAAGGGGCGGCAGCATGTCATGAAGGTGCTCGATCACTGACCAGGAAAATCTTCAGATTGGGATATTACTGGCCGACCTTGGGAAAAGATGCAGCCGAATTAACACAGAAGTGTGAAACTTGCCAGCAGTTTGCACCACGATCGGGTCGACCATCAACACTATTATCCCCAATGGCGGGTGCCTGGCCTTTCGCTCAATGGGGAATCGATATATTGAGTCATTTTCCTATTAGCACTGGTCAGCGTACTCACATTATAGTGGCAATCGACTACTTCACTAAGTGGATAGAGGCGAAAGCTCTAGCTTCGACAACAGAATTCCAGGTCATCAAGTTCCTACAGGTCAATATATTCTCCAGGTTTGGCATTCCTAAAATACTTATCAGTGATAATGGTCCGCAATTTGTTGGAAAGGAGCTGAAATGGCTCTGTGAAGAATATCATGTCGACCATCGTTTCAGTTCAGTACATCATCATCAAACGGATGGGCAAGCTGAAGCAGCCAACAAGGTTGTCTTAGCATGACTCAAGAAAAGGGTTCGATCATTCAAAGGGAATTGGGCAGATGAACTGGAAAACGTATTATGGGCCATCAGAACAACACCTAAGGCGGCCACAGGAGAAACGACTTTCAGTTTAGTGTACGGATCAGAAGCAGTAGCGCCAACTGAAATAGCAGTGCCTACCCACAGAGTCCTACACTTTAACGCGGAGGCAAATGAGATCGAGCGCAGAACTGACCTCGACTTAGCAGAGGAAAAGAGATGGCTCTCGGAAAAGACACAAGCAAAGATGCGCTTGGCAACCGCTCGGTACTTCAACAGAAAAGTCAGCGCTCGCCAATTTTTCGTGGGGGAGATGGTTATGAGAAGGAATGAATTCACAAGGCTGGACAGTAAAAATAAACTTTCAGCCAAATGGGAAGGACCGTACAAGGTAGTAGAGATCGCCGCACCAGGATCTTACTATTTGGAAACCACCGAAGGCGAGAGGTTACCCCGTCCATTCAATTCTGAGCATTTAAGAAGATTTTATACATAGCTTGTAATCAAACTGTTATGTTAATAAAAGAAATCCATTCCTTCACAAAGCGTGTCCACTCGAAACAAGTCGAAGAAAAAAGACCTGATAACCAAATCGGGCACAAAAGCCCTGACGCCAAAAGTCAGGCCAAAAGCCCTGACGCCAAAAGTCAGGCCAAAAGCCCTATCGCCAAAGATAGGCCAAAATCCCTGACGCCAAAAGTCAGGCCAAAAGCCCTATCGCCAAAGATAGGCCAAAAGCCCTAACAACAAAGTTAGGCCAAAAGCCCTAGTAACAAGGCTAGGCCAAAAGCCCTAACAACAAAGTTAAGCCAAAAGCCCTAGTAACAAGGCTAGGCCAAAAGCCCTATCGCCAAAGATAGGCCAAAAGCCCTAACAACAAAGTTAGGCCAAAAGCCCTAGTAACAAGGCTAGGCCAAAAGCCCTGATGCCAAAGTCAGGCCAAAAGACCTAGCACACAGTTAGGCAAAATAAAAGCCCTGACGCCAAAGTCAGGCCAAAAGACCTAGCAAAAAGTTAGGCAAAATAAAAGCCCTGACGCCAAAGTCAGGCCAAAGAAATTTTAGGCGACCACTATGGATGACGAAGCCTTAAAATCCACAAATTCCCTGCTATTATGCAAATACCTCGAAGGTGTAAACTTCAAGGTAGGCGATATCTCTTTGAACTTAGAAGTTTATGCTTTTAAGTATCAGAGTATTGTCCTGAGAAAATTTCGTATGGACTTATACTCGGTCTGAAATTTTAAAAAGTCGAAGTCATTATACAGCAAGAAAAGTCAAGAGTAATTATGATTAAGATATTGGATAGCCAAATATGTTCGAAGTCGATTAAAGCTCAAGAATATAAAGGCATGCAAAGAAACCAAGTCTTAAATAAATAATTACAAACCGAAACAAAAATTACAAAAACAGCTATCTAAAAAAGATAAAAAAATACGGTCGCCAAGGAGCTGGAGGCTTCAAGCTTTTGGATCCCCGGGGGCAAGGGTGTTCTGCTCGTCTTCGGGGGCAGGAGTACTGGGCTCGCCTTCAGGCCCGTCTCTTCAACAACAGCGGGCCGAGAAGGGCGACTTCGCAAGAAGCTCTTCAAGGATTCAACTTCCCCAAGGGGAAAGTTGGGGTCGACCGCCTGGACCTCCTCCACCAGGTCTTGGAGAAAATCGGCAATCACCGACTTCATCACCTTCAAGGCCTGGTCCTCAAAGTCCTCAGAGGCCTTGAACTCCTCGACCACGGCTTGGGGTGAAGGAACCGCCTTCAGCTGATCAGCCAGCCGGTTATTCTCCTCCTCCAGGGCAATCCCCCTGGCTTCAGCAGCATCCCTCTGGGCCTCCGCGGCGACCTTAAGAGCGTCCGACTCGGCCACCTGAGCACGAGCCTCCTTCAACTCGGCCTCCAGGCGAGCACGAACCGCTTCCTCTTCATCAAGGCACCGATGAAGAGCCTCAGCTTCTTGAAGGAAGGCTGCAGCATCAGCCTCCCTCTTCTTGACATCAGCAAGGAGGCGCTGCTCCTTCCTGAAGTACTCTTCCCGGGCGCCGTCCACGAAGGTGATCGCCACGTCAGCGGTCTTCTTGATGACCTCCAACTGCCCGGGGATGACACCCGTGCTTCGATATTGCTCCAGCTCGACAAGCAGATCAGTGTGCTTGTCGGCGAGCTCGCCGAAGACGCGGCCAAGGATCACCTCTTCCCGAACGAGCTGACAACAAAAACACAAGGAAAAATGTCAGGTCATCAAAATAAAAAGGGATGACAAGGAAGAAATAACAGAAAGAAGGCGAGATCATACAAGGGCAACTCGTTCGAAGTGGGTCCGCAAGAACCCCTCGATCTGAGGAAGCTCCGTGGGGACAATCGAGCGGTCCTTGGGGGGAATTATCCCATCAAGGATCCGCATGCACATATCCGGGCTACCCCGGAGGCTCTTCTGGGCGGGGTACCCCTTCTTGGCAAGGTCCCCACAAGGGACCGAAGGCCCCCGAGAGTCCACAGCCTTAAAAGGCTGGAATAAGCTCGCCATGGAGCAGTACTCCTCGGCGGGAGCCCTCGAAGAGCTGGAAGCAGCATGCCCTTTCTTCTGGGTCCCAGATTCCTTAGAGGAACCGTGGGAACCGAAAGAGCGGGAGGCGCCAAGGACAAGGCCTTCTCCTTAGTGGCGGAAGGGCCCTGAGGAGAGGAAGAAGGGGGCGCCGCGTCCAGACCCTTCCCCTTGCTGGCAGAAGGGCCCTTAGGAGGGGGAGGAGGAGGATGCTGGTCGACCTCAGGGTGCTCCTCACTCCTGACCTTCTTAGAAGGAGGAGGAGGAGGGTCCCGGGCTGCGTCAGCCGAGGACTTCTCTGCAAAATAGCAAGACAAGATGTCATAAACCAAAAAACTGCAGAGTGGGAAAACATTAAATCCACAAAAGGCGAGGTGATATACCTGGTTGGCGAGGGCCAGTAGTGGCCGAAGGAAGCACCTCCTCGGACTTTCCCTTGGACGAACGCCTAGAGGGGGGAGGAGGAGAGCTCAGCAGCGCCTGGTCGGAGGACAATCCCGTCGATCCCTGGTCATCAAAGAGACCTATCAGTTTTCGGCTCTTGCTTACGACCTTGCCTACAAATGATAAAACAAGATAAGGGTTAGAAAATTACTCAATCATCAAAGATTGGCGTGGCTTGATGAATGCCTGCCATCTCAAGCGCATTCTCAGTAGTCTCCGCCACTGAGCGAATGGACTTGAACTAGGACGACCGATGCAGACGATACAGGTCGTCGATGGCGTTCCGGTCACCCCCTGACAATTCTTCGAAGGAAGGAGGAAAATCCTTGCCCGGAGTAAATAATTTCCATGGTACACCCCCCCTTGTACAACTTCTTGTAGTTGGAGTTAGTGGCCCGGAAATCATCAACCAGACGAACATGGACGTTCCAAATCCATCCTTGAGGGCCTCCCCACTCTGAAAACTTCGTCCAGCGTGGTTGGAAGTGGTGGAGGTGGTTCGCCCCTGCTGCTAGTCGGAAGAAACACCGGAACAAGGCCAGTGAATACGCCCATTCCTGGCGTATGCACAAGAACTTGAAACCGACCCACATCCTAAGGGCATTAGGAACGAGCTGCGTAGGGTGAATCCCGTAAAACTGGCACAATGTCTGCAAATCCTCATAGAGAGGAAAACGCAACCCAGCATCGATCTGGGCCGCATAAATGTAAACCTCTCCATCGTGAGGAAAATGCAGACCTAAGCCAGGATACCTAGGAGCATCCTCCACACTGAAGCCACCAAGCGCCACCATGGTCTTAAAGTAAGCCGACTTCAATTCATTAGGCTTGACGTCTACTCAAATAGATTCAGATATAGCAATGACAAGCATAAAAAACAAGAAACAGCAGGGGATATTACCAAAACAGAACACTGAAAGGACAGAGGTTTACCTTTTGGAGAAAAGATGGGCGTCTGGAGCTCAGGCCCATCCACCACCACTAGGGTGGCCGCGGATCTCCCCACGTCAGGCTGTCCCCCCGTTGAGGGGGGCACGGCGCCATCCCTAATGGTCAAGGGGGAATTGGTACTCTTGGGGGCGTTGGCATTCTTAGACTCCTTTACGGCTGTGTGCTTAACTCTCTGACTTCTGGTGGCCATGGAAGCAATGAAGAGAAAAAGTTTGAAGAAGATCGAAGAGGATTGAAAAGGAAAAGAGAAGGTTCGCAAAGAAGCTCTGGAAATTTGAAGGAGTGAACAAACGTAAAAAACAAAACAGAGAGACTGATGTCTCTTATATAGGCCCAAAAAGGAGTAACCGCCACGGGAGAATCAAAGCGACACAGAGAATAATTGCACTTTTTTGGAAAAAACCGAAGCAATGTCAGAATTCCAAGAGACACCTCGGGGAGACAAACGGTTGGCTGGTTCAAACAGCTATCAGACTACCCTGGGTTTACGGAAAAGTAAATGTCAGGCGTGCCTCAAGTGACCGTTCGATTTCTGGACAACTGTGCAGTTATTAAATGCTAAAAGTCCACTAAGGAGACAAGGTGGTCGCCAGTGCACTAAGAGGCTTTATCATAAATACCTCGGGCAGGTAGTGATCGCCTAACCAGGGCAGATAGACCTTCATAAACCTAGGTCACCTCGAGTGATCGCCAAAGGGGAATAAAAGGAAGGATATTTTTCAGCTTTGAACGAAGAAAAACTGCTCGCCAAACGAGCTCAAAATGCCTCAAAAGTCATGAACCATTACAAGAAACGAAGAAAACCACATCTGAGACGTCACTATCTAGAACCCTACCAGGAAATAAAGCTCGACTGAAGAAACTTCAATCAAGCTTCGGGGGCAAATGTTGGGTATCGATAGTGACAGCCCAGTAAGGAAAAGGCCTCGAAGGCTCAATAACTATAGAGGGGGTAAGCCCATGACATTCGAACCGGACCGGCCTCCATAAGATGGCCCAAAACCGAGCCCAAAGTCTCTGAAGACGCCCTGCGTGCTCGCCATTCTTTACCAGGCCGTGACCTCTCACTGCTCGCCATGAGAGTGCTCGCCCCGAAGAGAGCTCTGCCTCTTTCCTCTTGTCCCACTAAACCGTTAATAAGAGAGTGGCCGTGATATCCCGCGTATCTCGGTCACATATTCACTAAAGATTAGATTTGGTAACTGCAATATCTCGCAGTAACTGCCATATCCCACGATCCGAATCTTCAGCAATTCAATATACACTAAGATATTCAGTTGCCTTTATACGGTTTGATCTCTCCTACCCTATAAATACCCTTGCTTTACATACGTTCCTTACGTTTTTGAGTGTTATACACACATATACTCATTTAAGCATCGGAGAGGGACCCAGAGGCACCCCCTCTGTTGCGCTCCCCTACCTGCAGGTTCACCGAAGTTGGAGCAGAAGCATCTTTCCATCCTTGTCTGGCATTTATTTCACTGCCAGATCAACATCCAGGGTTTTACGATCCAACACAACTTACTCTTTCCCTCTAGGTCCGCTTGTCTTAATGGCGTCGATTTCCTTGTAGTTCTTCCAACGAATATTATTCATGTAGCATTTCTTGGATATGATCTGATTGCCCCGAACTTTGCCTGTCCCGTGAGAAGTTAGGAATGTCATCTTTTGATTAATAGTGGAAGTGTTATTTTATTAATGTTAATTGTTAGTTTGTCCATGGATAGAGTTCTAGGTAAATGGGATGTCCACCTTGATTAAAAGGACATCTATCTTGATGTTTTTCCAGCCTTCCCCAGGAACACGGGGAGGTGATCACTCCTAGGGTATATGACGTGCACCCAATGAATCCAATGAGAGGAAATTCTAATTTTTTCAACTTTTTTTTCTCCTTTCCCAGCTTCTTGAATTCTTCCAGAAACATGATATTCGTTGAGTTGACCCCGTCTACTAGAATCATCTTCATGTCTAACCCCTCAACTTCAGTAGTATCACTAAAGCGTCGTCATATCGTGTTGTCATGCCAGTCGTGTATTTGTTAGAGAAGTAAATAACTGTGTCCTCCTGGGATCGCGATCTCTTCCCCAACTACACGGTTGTTGACATCTGAGTGACGTATACTTCCCGAGTATTTCTCGTGTCACTAGCTGTTGTGAAACCTCCCGCTATAACCTTATTGTTTCTATTTTATTATAAGAAAGTTCTGGGTTATTTGGGCCAAGAGAGGCCCTACGCATAGGGCTTGTTCAACTTCTTTCACAGTATGCCACAAACTTCTTTCACAAGACTCTCTCGATTAAGATTTTAATATCACGCTATAGGATTTGAAATTCGTTGATCTTGTGCCCATTCACTTTATCATAGCGACAGTAACTCTCAATGTCTCAACCCATAGGTTGTTCATTCTTCTTAGATTGATGAGGTTTGGTCAGGTCCTGTCTCTCCATATCAACCAGGATAGCTGAGATCTCTTTGTTTAAAGCAGTAAAGAAGTCAAAGGCTTTCCTAGGGGATTTATTTTGCTAATGTTTCCCCTTTTCCTTGTTCTTATCCTTCTTTGGCTTTCTACTCTCCCATGGAATGATCGATGTGTGTGGAAAGGTGTCAACAATTACCTGTTTGATATCAACATCGACTCATTCTAGGTTAATGAACTCTTTTGCTCGGATGGAAAACTCTTCCAAGGTTTCTATCTCTGTCACATGAAAGTTGTTCTACAACTTTTAGGATGCTTTATTTGTGTCCAACCTTTTGTAAAAGGATGAGACTACTTCTCCATCTATTACACGGTGATCGATGTTGAAGTTATTGTGAAATCTCCAATAGAAGTTGGCTAGTGATTCATCCGCTTGTTATTTTACCTCAGCTAGGGCGATAACACTCTTTAACAGTTAGTGTTCGCCTATGTAGCATTCTAGACAATGGGTTCTGACATTGGTCCACAATTCGATGAATATTGTAGGCAAATCAAAGAACCATGAGGACGTCATCCATGAGAGAGTTGAGGGAAATAACAGGGTGAGATGGTCATAATTGCTGATTTTTCCAGCAGGGAGGCCGCATATCGTTTTATGTGTTTGGATTTAGGGTTTGAGAAGAGAATAGGAAAACGAAGAAGAAGATAGCTCTGGATTCAAAGACGATAACTTGATAAAATGAAATGTTCTACAGTGACAAGATATAAAGGAAAGCAGCCTAAGAACAGACAAGATAGTACTGATCCGTAAATTGCAGCTAAGTCCCTAATACTAAACTAATTGATGCTTGGACCGCAAGCAACAATATTTACATATTGAACCCTAAACATAAGTGTTATACACACTTATATCCTAAGATTCCCTATGCTTGATCTTGACTTTGGCACTTGATCTTCCCTGAAATATGCAGTGAAATTCATTCTCTGGAACGAAGTACTTGCCTGTTCCTAATTGACACATCTGAGCAGTATATGTAGCATGGCTGAGTTCTCCTAGCTGAGATGCACTTTGCAATTTTTGAACATCTGTGCTGTCTTTAGTATAGATGATCAGAACTCTGATCATAAGTCGATTATTGACTGTAATCTGAGATCATGAACAAGTCTGAAAAAACATGAAAGGCAGTACCAAGTATTCACAAATCATATGCATGATTCTCTCTATTCCAGATCAGTAAACTATTGCCAAAATGCATCAGACAGACTCATATTATCAGTTTAACTGCCGCTTTATTCATTAATATGGAATGTCTTGAAAACTGAGAGTTTCAGAACATGACAGAGGAGTTTGAGCTCCTATCTTACCAGTGTGACTGCAAGGTTTGAGCCTTGATCTTTTCATCCTCAAGAGTGAATACTCAGTATGATTTTGTCATTTTATTATGGTTTTCACTTTGTTTTTGGACTCAAGCCATACCCTATGCCATGGTTAATGCAGCAGTTATTTTTTTCTTAATTTTTTGAGACACTAGAGATGCACAAAAGCAAGGTTTATGATCAGAGATGTGAGAAACGATCAGATGACAAGCGATACATAGGCATATGCTAGACATGGAAATCAGACAAGAGCAGACCATGATTACAAGCACTAATAGAACAAGATAAAGTTGATCAGACATGCATAAAGATAGACAGAGGTAAAAAAAAATACAGAGGTGCAGTCAATAGGAAAACTCAGAGAACATACATATGGCTGTTCTGAAATGTATAGGTCAAGACAAGTTACTAAGTTAACAGAGAAAGAATAAGACATACAGACTGGGTGGGAAGTTCATTGAGCAGTGGAACCAAGCTGAAGGAATGGGGAGACGCCACGATCCTCCAGTTCCTCCAGTGAGAAGACTCCAAGTTTTTTTCTGCAGGGAATGAAAATTTTTTCTGTCAGAGGTTTGGTCAAAATGTCAGCTGTCTGTTCTGAAGCTGGAATGAAGTTAACTAAGACATCCCCATTGTGAACTTTCTCTCTGATGAAGAAGAGATCAATCTCGACATGTTTCATCTTGGAATGATGGATGGGGTTTTCAGACAGAGCTACAACACATGTGTTATCTGTCCAGATGACAGGTGCAGTGGGTGTGTGAAGTCCAATTTCCTTGAGAAGGGATTGGACCCACATGATCTCACACATGGCATTGGAAATGGCCCTAAATTCAGCCTCTGCACTTGACCTAGACACTACTGTCTGCTTTTTAGAGCTCTATACTATGGGATTACCATTTAAGAGAAGGTAATGCCCTGAGATGGAGCGGCGATCAGTTTGATCACCACCCCAGTCAGCATTAGAGAAGGAGGTAAGAGTAATGTCTGTGACAGGTGAGGGTGTTGGTCTGAACATCAGACCATGATTGAGAGTGCCTTTGAGGTATCTCAGGACGTGAATAACAGCCTTCCAGTTGCTGTTATTTGGTGCCTGCATAAACTGACTCAGTTTGTTTACTGCAAAGTGAATGTCTGGTCGAGTGACACAGACATGTTGCAGAGAACCTATTGTGCTCCTATATAGCGTTTCATCATGAAAGAGATCAGAACAGGAAGACATGCCTGACTTTGACAGACAAGTACCTATCATTGGAGTGGGGAATTCAGATTCATCTTTCAGACCTACCTTATCCAGAAGTTCCTGAATGTACTTTTTCTGATTTAACAAAATAAAGTCATCACCTGAAACTACTTCCATGCCAAGGAAGTAGTTCAGGTTTCCCAGATCTTTCAGCTGAAACTGAGCATTTATAGAGTCAACAATGTTAGAAACAAGATTAACAGAAGTACCAGTAATAACAATGTCATCCACATAGACAAGTAATAACACGAAAGAATCAGAAGCAGATTTGATGAACAGACAGCTATCTGAGGTTGAGACATGAAAACCAAGAGTGTTCAGGAGAAAAAACTTCAGTTTTTCAAACCAGGCTTTGGGAGCCTGCTTAAGACCATGTAAAGCTTTTTGAAGTTTGCAAACCAGGTTAGGAGTATTAGAGTGAACCTCAAAACCAGGAGGCTGTGTCATGTAGATCTCCTCTTGGAGGTCACCATGAAGGAAAGCATTATTAATGTCCACCTGTTTGATACACCATTTATGAGTAAGAGCTAAGGAGAGAACAATACGAACAGTGACAGACTTAATGACAGGACTGAAGGTTTCCTGAAAATCAAAACCAGGTTTTTGGGAAAAACCTTTGGCAACAAGACGGGCCTTGTATCTGACAACATCCCCATCAGCATTTCTTTTGATTTTAAAAATCCATTTACAACCTATAGGGATTCGACATGTAGGTAGGGGAACAAGGGTCCAGGTGCTGTTGGGAGAAAGAGCTGTGAGCTCTTCCTGCACAGCCTTAAGCCAATGAGGTGACTGAAGAGCCTCGTGAATGATACGAGGCTCAGAGTTAGTCATGTCTGTGGACAGGGCAAGGGAAGTGGACATCTCATGAAGGGAAGTTTTAGACCTGGTCTGCATAGGATGCACATTGGTGGAATATTTGGGGCGAGAGAGTCGAGAAGATGAGGGTGGGTGGGCTTGTGGGGAGGTGGGGAAGGACTGGTCAGAGTGAGCTGGTGGTGGTGGTGCAGAGGAAACCGGATCAGAAATAGGGACAAGGGTAGAACCAGAAGGGACATATCTACAGACTTCAGAAGGAGAGCTAAGGTCAGGAGCAGGAACAGGTACAGAGGGAGGCTTAGTAGAAGTGGTGTTTTGGGAGGGTGTGGTGGAGGGTAAGCTGGACTCACCCGACGTGTGGGCATGCACAGGAGGTCCTGAGGAATGAGTGACAGTAGAGGGAACAGAGGTGGGTTGTTGGAAGAAGGGGTCACAAGGTATGAAAAATGTCTTGGAAGGAGTAGAGGCTTTTGGTGTGTTTGAAGCATAGAAAGGTCCTGTGGTGTCACTGAAAGGAAATGTTGTCTCATGAAAGACAACATTTCGTGACACATAAACTCTTCCTGATGAAGAGAGACACTTGTAGCCACGGTGATCAGAACATAACCCAATGAATACACAAGGTTCTGATCTGAAGGACAGCTTGTGAGACCTGTAAGGTCTCAGGTGTGGGAAGCATAAACAGCCAAAGACTCTCAGAAAGGAGTAGTCAGACTTGGTATTGAAAATAAGCTCATGAGGAGAACAGTTCTCCAGAGTCTTGGAAGGCAAGCGATTAATTAAAAAAACCGCAGTAGAGAAGGCATCCGTCTAGTAGTGAAGAGGGACGGATGACTGTGCAAGCAGTGTAAGACCCAATTCGACAATATGACGATGCTTACGCTCCACCATGCCACTTTGTTGGCTTGAATATGGGCAGGTGATCCTATGGACTATACCATACTGAGCTAAGTATGCATTAAGAAAGTGAAACTCTCATCCTCCATCAGATTGCACAGCTTTGAGCTTCGTGCCAAGCTGCTTTTCTGCTAAGAGATGGAACTCACAGAAGGCTTTAGCAGCATCAGACTTACGGTTCAGAAAGTAAATCTAGAAAATGCATCAACAATACTAAGATAGTAATTGCTATTGCTAGAGGAGAAGGGGGCAGGACCCCAGAGATCTACCTGAATCATTTCGAGTGGATAAGAGTAGACAGTTACTGAAGGTTGATAAGGAAGGGTCTTGCTTTTTCCCACTGCACAGGCAGCACACTCAGAAGATATGTGTTTAGTGGGTAGATTTTGTAATCTCAAGAAATTAACAAGAATATTCCTAGATGGGTGGCCTAACCTCATATGCCATAGGTGAGAAGGATCAGTTGTTTTCAAAGAAGTGAGAAAGCAGCTTATTTCAAAATCAGGTAATGCATTTGAGGATGCATTATTAAAATAGGTGACAGTAGAGCATTCATCAAACACATCAGCAGGAAGTAAAACAGAGGTACCATGATTAACATCAAACGCAACAGAATTATCATTACTAATAACCGGAAAGGCAGAGTTTTGAGCAGATAAAACTGCATTATTACAGAAAGACTGAAACTCAGTAGAAAGACTTTAACACTTATATGGACTAACAGTAGCAGACTCAACTAAATTATTAGACTTAGACCTAAAACTAGAGAAGTCTAGACGGTAAAGACCCCCAGACTCATAACCCTTGAACAGCACCTTGTTGGAGAGTGAATCCTTGACCAGGCAATGCGATGGATGAAATTCAAAATAAACCTGATTATCCTTTGAAAACTGAGATACAGAAAGTAGGTTTTTAGTGACAGCAGGAGTGTAAAGTAAGTTATTTAAAAGCAATGGTTTTCCAGTGGAAGGTAAAGTAGAGGAACCAATAGCAGAAATATCAAGAGAAGAGCCATTTCCAACTAAGACCTTACCTGGACCAGAGTAAGGAGAAGACATGTTCGGGAAAGGCTGAGCATTCGTCAGGTGATTCGTGGCTCCTGAGTCTGGGAACCAGCTGCCATCAGAGGTGGCTGGGTTATGGCTGCTGGTTAACAGGTGATTAGCTTGAGTGGGTTGATGTGATGTAGACTGAGCAAGGGTAGGGTTTAGTTGAGGCTGAGGATTGGGGAATACTTGATATGGCTGAGGTGGGTAACAAGGGGGGCCATCATGTAAGGGTAGATAGGCGGTATGGGTGAAGGATAGTGTGAGTACTGCATAACAGAGTGTGTTTGGGTGTTAGGAGGATGGATGGTTGTGGTCTGAGGTGGTTGAGGTTGAGTCTGAGATTTATGCAGCTGAGGTGGTGGGTAGTGTTGGTTTTGTGGTTGTTGTTGGTAAGGGTCAGGCTCAGTGTCATAAGCAGCCAGGTTTGCTGAAGGTGCAGGAGAGTTGGACTGAGGATCAGTCACACCAGTAAAGTGCACATTAAACCTGTGGAAACATCTGTGCACCAAGTGCCCAAATTTTCCACACAGCTGGCATTGGAGCCTGCTATTACCAAAGACCCTACCACGCCCCTACCCCTCCCAGATTGTTGATTACCAAATGGTGGGGGACCATAGGAAAATGGCTGAGCATTTTGAATTGTGGGTTGGGGTGTGGGCAGGAGACCAGACATGGGTGTCTGGGTGGGATTTTCAGGCATACTACCAGAGTTGTTTTCAGCATACGACACAAGGGGCTTACTGGGGTTGGGAACCTTAGCAGAAGCTATGTTGACACTAGCACTAGCATCAAATAAGATGTCAGACTGCCTAGACTCAGCATCTAATAACACAGAACTCACAGAAGCGATAGTGTAAGGATTTTGGCTAGCATGAATGACAGCAATGACATTATCATATTGACCCTTTACCCCATTCAGAATAATCGAGATTTGTTGCATCTCTTCTATAGGGTGACCACAGCTAGCTAAACTATCACATGTGGTTTGTATTTCAGTGAGGTAGTCTCTCATAGGCTGATGCACATGCTTCCTAACCTTAAGTCTATCATATAAATGCATGATTCTAGTAGTGGAAGATGATGAAAAATCTCGATGAAGCTTTTGCCAAATGGCAGCAGCTGACATACACCCTATAACACCCCTACTGACCTGAGAGGAGATAGAGGCAAAAAGCCAAGAAGCGAGAGAGTTGTCCTGCTGGAGGAACTTCGTGTATGCAGGATTTGGGACAGCAGCCCCAGTTTCATCTTCCAGAAACTGAGGTACGTTAGCTCCATGAAGATGGTTTTCCAGGTTATACCCTCTTACAGAGAGTAGAACCTGCTGTTTCCATTGCTGGAAATTCTCTTCGCCAAGTAGCTGAGCTACTTTCTTATTGGCGAAGGCAGGGCTAGATTCTTCCATGAATCAAAGAAGGGAGGTTGAAAAGAGAAGATTTCAGGCTCGATCGAGCTCTGATACCATGTTTGGATTTAGGGTTTGAGAAGAGAAAATGAAAACGAAGAAGAAGATAGCTCTGGATTCAAAGACGATAACTTGATAAAATGAAATGTTCTACAGTGACAAGATATAAAGGAAAGCAGCCTAAGAACAGACAAGATAGTACTGATCCGTAAATTGCATCTAAGTCCCTAATACTAAACTAATTGATGCTTGGATCGCAAGCAACAATATTTACATATTGAACCCTAAACATAAGTGTTAGACACACTTATATCCTAACATTATGCGAGTAACATGATCGTTATTTCAATCGTTATCTGGGATGGATCTTGCAACCATGTCCTTCGATATTTTAACATAGACCAGTGAGGCTATGAACGGGTGTGAGGTACTCATTCACCTATGTTAGTTTTCTAGTGATTAACTCTTTCACCTGTTCGAGGGTGAAAAGTGGAGGTTAGTTACTTTGTGAAGTCCCTTAAGGGGAGTTTATCGAAAAAGCTTCGTACATGTTAGACCTGTGAACATCAGTCCCATGATTTACAGGAGCCTGGATACACAATGGTTGGTGAGTAGTGCGAATGTTCGAGGTAGCCTACTATTTGCTCTAGAAAGAGTTCATCCGTTGTGGTGGTAGTGGATGAGATATACCTTGAGCTTGAGAAGCCTAGTGTTTTGTATATTCCAGAAGAGGCCTCCATTTTTGCAATCACCTCGTGGAAGAACATGTTTGTTTCAGAAGTCATCTTAGGAATGATATAGGTAGTAGTAATTGTTGGAGGGTTTACTGTCAGAACAAGTGGTCGTTGATGGTCTGTGGAGCATCATGGTTGGAGCCCATTTATGAACCACTTCATGAGAGGTTCCTTGTGGAGGGTGATTAAGAGTTATAGACTCAGAGGTTGCCTTAGAGGGTTGGTCCATGATTTGTTTCTCATGGACGGTGTTTGAAAATGTTTGCATTCTTTTAGATGTTTAATCAATTTTCCCAAAGATGGATCCAAATGGTGGAGGATCTCTAAATCGGTCAAAACAACACGCCGAGAGTGTTGGGAGACATATATATTTTCTTGGAGGAGATTCATCAGCTGATCATATCGGGAGCTTCATGACCTACAAAAAAGGACAGTGGAGGTATTCCTTCAGATCCCTCTCTGATGCTTAAGTGAGTATAGGGTTCTGATGTATTGAATTCAACATAGATGTAAAGGAATGAAAAACGAGGTATTTATAGCCAGGGTGACTTTGTACTCATCATTTGTTACCTGTTAGTTAATATTTTATTCTTGAGGTTGCATCGAGGATCGTGGCAAATTTATTTGATATCGTTAATCTGCTTTCATGCTTTAAGATTCAGTGTAACTTAAATATATCGTCGTGGAATTGAGTCTAGGCGAGCATCAATTTTGTGGAGGAGGGTCTTGGGGAATTAGGCCTTTTCATAAGTCTTTACTTGGCGAGCCACGTTTTTGATTGTTAGGTTGACCCTGTTAGTTTTCTGTGTTTTCCACTACAAGATTAAAAATCGGCACTAAGTGCCTTTTTGCCGCCACTAACATTTAGTGGCGACAAATTTGGTTGTCCCAGTAGGTCCCGTATACAATATTCAGTGACAACCATATGTCAATAATGTCGTCATTATAATAGCATGTGCATCCGATCATCTCCTAACAAATCCTTGTCTTCAGACCTACATAATAGTCAACTTAATTAGATTGTATCCATAAAGAATATCCATTACATGATAAGTAGAAGGGTTAATTAGCTCAAAAATAATTTATGTTGAAACTTGAGTCGAACAATTAGTTATGTTTCAAAACGATATTGAAAGGTTCAACTCCGTAACTGCCGTTAAATTTGCCCGTTAGAATGAGACATGTGCTTTGCACATCATATTATTCATACACGAAAAACCTAATATGCCTTTCTCAATGTACTTACACTGTGTTTATAATTGACAGTGTAGAAAGAACAAAAACAAGAAAAAAAAATAGACCAACGATTGAGTGAGCTACATTCGAAGATCAAGGGTCACACCCCATGAAGATTGACGACGAAGCTGCTCAGGGTTTGGCTGACAATCGACGACACCCAAGTCTCTTCCTGTTCGTTCTCGCTCAAGCTTTTCCCTTAACCCTCCTATGGAGTGTCAAGGACGAGTTGATGCTACTGCGGGATTGTCTGCTCCATGAAATCAACTAGTACCTCCAAGACATTTTCCACAATTCCTGAATTTTGAGGTAATTTCATTGTTGGTAATCATAATTCGATTTCCTTCATTTATTAAGCCTATTTCGAACTCTAATTTTGCTGCATTCTACCTACTTAGTTATGGTTATAGATCGTCTGTACAGAATCCCTGATGTGGTTTCTTTGATTGGGAAGATCGAGTAATGTGCCCATAAAGAAGGCACGCATTGTTGTTATTTCAACAAAAAAAAAAACAATTGACTTTTGTGAATGCCTATGCTCTCGAATGTCGACCAAATTGGAAATAATTTGTTACATTGACAATTGTTTTTGGTTGTCTTTGTTCTAAGTGTAATGACGAACAAGTAGGTTGACTTAGTTAGTTTCCAGTATGACATTTAAGTGAAATTGATGTATGCATAACATTTTCTCGTATGTGTATGAGTGTGTATGGGGTAACCTTTGTTTGTCAACAAGTTATTAATTGAACTATTATCTTAAGATAACTGTTATTAAATGGTTACATATGCTTTTTTATTTTGTTATAAAAAGGTTACATATATGAGATAATTCATAAATGATCAAAAATCATAGTTGTGACATTAACAAAGTACCAGAAAACAGGTTTCCCATACGTGGAATACCTCGACCTTAACAAAGTACCACAAAACATGTTCCATACATATTAAACCTATTCCCAAACCGAAACATGATAATCTGACATACATCAAGTACCACAAAACATGTTCTTCATCATGAAGAATAGATCCCTTACACACTCTTCGTGATTCAATGACGACATATATACATGTTGATAATCAGTGAACTCTCTTGCTTCTCCAAAGCCCCCGTGCCTAATGTAAAGGGTATAAGTGAAATCCTTGCTCTCCATTCCTGAAATATAAATTACCACTCAATCATACTGCATAAACATAAATAACCACTTGATAATAATTTTCTAAACAAAGGTCACCCAATAAACACAAAAAGCCCAAACTACAAAATTTATCCGAAAACACGAACCTCCAAACAACAAAACGTTACCCAAAAATAACAATCCTAAACCCCCAAAACAAAACTTTAACAACAAAAAAGCAAATTTTAACACTAAAAACAACAAGGTATATATAATACCAGTTCTAATTTCGCAAAAGAAAAAATGTAGCAATTCAAGCTCTAAAATAAATCAACTATATCAAACTTTATACTAAATCCTAAATACATTAACAAATTTAGAGGTGAAATTCCTAGAAAGATTATATCTTCACGACTATAATCCTCGATCAAGGAAGAGGGTGACCTTCAGATGTCAGAGCAATCTCTGATCCGACGAATTTCACGCAGATGAAAAAGGAAAGACAACTTTGAGCCTTTGGTCATCAACCGTTCAAGCCTCTAGTCATGAAGACGTGCAAACAAAGTGGGAAGAGTTTAAGAGAAAGGTTGGATGTTGGAAGGGTTGAGTAAGAGGGATGGAAGATACATGGATAAAACTTTTGGCTTGAGAGTCTGAGGGTGATGGGCTTACGCTAAAATGATACGGGAAAGGGGGGAAATTGATAGAAGGGTAAAATCTCCAGTTCTTATAATATTATTTAGTTCAAATGACATAACGTGCTTTTCTCATGACACAAGGACAGAAAAAATAAACGGGCAATTAGACGGAATGATCCTGTTTAGTCACATTTTGATACTTAAGTTTTAAATACACCAAAAACATAAGTAACTGTTTACTCACATAGGACAAACATAGGATATATTCCCTTAATATTCTCCCCAATATTACATAGGATATTGTTATTATGTTTCTTATGTAACTTTATGCATTTACCATATTTCTAATATTCCTTGTATAGTAATTGTCTTATATTAGGCAACCCTAGGGATTTATATTATGTAACCTCCCAATAGTAATGTATTAATAAAACTTTAATTTTTACTAGTTTATTGTTTCATCATGGTATCATAGCGGGACGATTCTACATTCGCATAGGTCCCTACTTCTATTTCGACCCCAACCGTACCCACTCAGGGTCCGAACTCTCCTTCCTCACCCCTTTGTGAGACAAACAACCATATCCTATGGTTTTTCCATCACCCATGCTTTCACATGGATGCATATTAACCCCCTCGGTCAATCTCAATACACTCCCCAATCTCACAAATCTAGTATTGACACCACTAAGTTCTAAGTATGGAAATCACAAATGGAGTCAACTGTCACCTGTTTTGATCTTATTGGATTTGTCGAAGGTTCCATTCCGTGCCCACCTCGTCTCCTCGCGGATGCAAGCGACAATGCAATGTCGAACCCTCATTATTCCACATGGGTGAAAATCGACAAATGTTTTTTTCGGACGTGGATTACTTTCACCATATCCTACGAAATTCATAAGGAGGTTCATGATCTCCGCTCTAGCCAGGTCTTATGGAAAGCCCTTGTTGTACGCTACACCGACCAATGCATGTAGAATGAGATGATTCTCAAGCTACAGTTCTACGGGTATTCCAAGAAGCCAACTCAGTTGATTTCAGACTATCTCTCCAAACTTAAAACCATTGAGATCTCTCTATCTTCTATTAACTATGTAATCAGCGACAAGGATATTTTCATTCAAACTCTTAATGGTTTACCCTTCAAATATGATGCCTTCGTCGCAGGTATAAGTCATCTCCCTATTGTCATCACTTTTTATAACTTGCGGGCAAAGATTATGATGCATGAACAACGCATTCAACGACACCAAACAACGACCTCTGCCACAGACTGCACACTCAAGTCTGACACATGGCAATCTGGATCATCTTCCAAAGGTCGTGTGCTCGGTGGTCAGGGACGTGGCTAGGGTCGAGGGCGCGACTGTTAAGGTCGTGGCTCCCGTTTTTAGCATGACGCCAAGCATTGCGGTGGCTCCTCCCATCCACACTGGTCGTCTTCAGGCCAACATAACGAGTCCTATCAACCACCCCACTAAGAAAATGCATCTTTGGTGCACGCCCTCAACCAGTTTGCAAACTTTTCAATGTGATCGACCATACATGCCACAATTGTCCTCACATGTTTGATCATGCATATGCCGTCACTAGCCTCTTTGATTCGTTCTCTACTTTATCAACGAGAGAAACAATGATCTTGACATGGTATTTGGATAGTGGTGCATCATCGTCTCAGTCATCCTCACCTTTATGCACTTGATTACTTTCGTAAGTCAACAAAGCTTCCGCAGTCCAAGCTCAATAATTGTGTGTTTTGTGATTTAGCAAAGACTTATATACTTTCATTTGATTCTAATAGTCATCGAGCTTATTTTCCTGTAGTTTTGTCGCATGCTGATGTCTGGACTAGCCATGTATTTTCAAATTAATGTTTCAAGAATTTTGTACTTTAGTGGATGATTTCTCTCATTACACTTGGGTGTTTCATATTAAAAATAAATCTGAAGTGTTTTCTCATTTTCATCATCTCTGTTTATCAATTGAAAAGCTATGCACGCTTGTGTACGATGTTTACAATCAAGATGGGGGAGGAGAATTTCTTAGTCACTCATTTAAACAATATCTCTCCTTTCATGGTATTTCTCATCGCCTTTCATGCCCTCATACTCCGTCAAATGTTTTAGCGGAACGTAAAATTCGACATTTAGTGGAAACATTACATACCTTAATAATTCATGCTTCCATTCCTTCTTCCTTTTGGGTAGACGTTATATTTACATCCGTGTATCTTATTAATCGGGTACGTTTGTCTATATAACCCTTCAAGTCCTCATTTGAATGTTTGTTTGGCATTGTTCCTGATTATTCACTAATGCGTGTATTTGGTTGTCTATCTTATCCTTTAAATCTTTCTCCTAATTTTCACAAACTTGTTCCCAAAGCTTTGTCTTGTGTGTTCATTGGTTATGCTAATAATATGAAAAGCTATCAGTGTTTGGATTGGCAAATGGGTCGCGTCCACACAAGTCATCACATCTGCTTTGTCGAGGATGAATTTTCATTCTCATATCCATATCCACCGTCTACTGCTTCACCGACCGAGTCATCCTCCACCTTCGCCTCACCCTTCATGGTCTTTTCGGTCATTCGACCACCCATTGTAGATGGACGAGCCGAGTCTCCTCCTGTCAGCGTGTCATCCTCCTGGCCTACTCGTTCTCTAGTGGCACCCTTGTCGTCTACAACCTCTTTGTCCTCTGGTCCTCCACTTCCGGCATCTGATGCTTCCCCGATCAAAGCATCTCCTCTTGTCTCTCTTTCGACCCATTCTCACCCGGCTTCGGCGTCCACCTGGGTTTTGCCGTCTGCAACCTCTTTTTCTTCGACTTTGTCTAGTCCGGTCAAGGGGTACGCACCCTGGGTACATCCCATGCAAACCCATGATGTTTTCCTTCTTTCTTGTTTATTTTGATGATATTATTGTCTGCAACAGTGACACAACCCGTCTAAAAGGTCTCATCCATCACCTATCCTCTATTTTTGCCATTAAGGATCTAGGTTACCTGCACTTTTTCTTAGGCAATGAAACGTGTCGTCACAATCATGTGGTATGTTTCTCTCTCAATCAAAGTACGTCTCTGAGCAATTTCGTCGTTTTGACCTACCAACTCTCAAGCTGGTTAATACACCTCTTGCCTCCAAGCAGACACTCTCAGCTCATAATGTGTTTTCCAAGCCCACCACCTACCGTCAAATGGTAGGCGCGCTCCAATATGTTACGATGACTAGCTCAGATATCTCTTTTGTCGTCATCATAGTCAGTCAGTTCATGCACCAACCTCACCATCCGCATCTTCACGCAGTCAAGAGAATCTTTCGATATTTTTCCGGCACAATATCACATGGTATGTTCCTACGAAGAAACAATCGGTTGACGCTTTAGTTTTTACTAGTTTATTGTTTCATCACAGTGAACGACCAACCTTAGTATGGAAACAAAATGTCATTGAAGCTAGATAGACTTTCGCTGTCTCCCAACATAGCAAATGTTTTGTTGACAGAAACACCAATAAATCAACTTCGAACAACAAGAACTAAAGCTTCATACCATTTTAACAAATCAAATAGTAAACTGCATTATCAAGAACCAGGACTAACCCAAAGTAGAGCAGGGAGAGGATGGAGCGATTGGAGCCAGCTAAGGACAGAAGCGAGACCAAGTCGTAGGCTGTGAGGATGGCGATGGGATAGTGCGATGTTGAAACGAGCCTCAGAGATCTAGAGGAAGTTTGTAGAGTGAGGAGATATAATCTACGTGTAATGAAAAACCTGAATGAGGGTTATGATCGATCTGAACCTTATGGATGGTTTTCATCTGATTCATTCGTATCAGTGATAGTAATTCCACGTTGGAACTAAATAACATATATTAGTGGGGAACATAAATGACACAAATACTTCACCAAAAATCGTTGTTTCATTGCTAAATCAGATATATTACAACGAAATTATTATTTAACCCTAAAAAACATATTTAGTGACAATATATAGATATCACTAAATTATACTATTCTTATGGCAGACATAACTGTCGCTAAAGAAAACTTTCTAACAGTGACAATCCTATTTGTTTTTGCAGAAAACATATGTTTAGTGATAATAATAAAAAAAGTTGGTTACTGCAGAAGTACATTCTTGTAGTGTTCTTTGCAAGGGTGAGCACGGTGTGCTCGCCTGTCTTGTTTGCTTGATGAGGATGAGCATGAAGTGCTTGCCTTAGTGGGTGGAGGCGGTTCAACTTTACCGTGCATCTGGCACATGAATTTTTGTGCACACATGTCTGTTCAACTCTGACATCGGAACTACGTTTTCTCTTAATTCAAGGTAAAGTTGGTGCCTCGATCCAACAACGTCCAAAGAAAAAAGATCGAGTTTTCCAGACGATAAAGTCAATCAGAATTAAGGGAGTTATAATGTATGTAGTGTAAAGAATCAAGTTACCTTATAAATGAGTTGGTAGTGCGATATTTATAAGGATACTTAACATGAGTATAAGGTTAGTTTCATACCATATGGTCAATCATCTGTGAGGATGATTCTAAAAAAATGTTACTCCTCTTTGAGGGTAAAAAAGGTGACGTCTTCTTACTCATTAGAGAGTCGTTGTCGTGACTTATTAGTTGAGTGCCCCTGTGTACCGAACAAGTCACATGTTAATGAGTCAACACATGGTCTTTGGGTTGTTGACACATGATATCCATAATTTACCTCTGAATTTAATAAGAGTGTTGTTCCTTTTAGGTTCATATTTTTGTTCCATTGATGAAAGCGTCACTTTAGTTATCTCTTTTATCTTCTTATCAAGGCTTTGCTCCTTAAATTGCATAAACGTAGTTCACCAAAAAAAATGGCATCTCAACATCTGACATGGAATTCAAGTTTCGAATTTAGAATTTTAGTGGGACTTCCTGAATCTTGGAGGGATTAATATCTAATAATGTTATTGTTATAATCCAATGGTTTATTTTGAATGACATTGCGCTTCTACGGTCCACATCTCTTATCCCCTTCATCATCATCTTATGTAAACTTTTCTTCCCTTCCCTCCCCATCCTCCCCCACACCCTATTTCAGTTTTTAATGTTTGATGAGAGGTTCAATTTCCTCCTTTCGTTGAATTTTTCATCGAAAGGATGAAATGAAACCGTTATGAATTTATTAGGTTCAATTACCTAATAAATCATATTTTTACAAATACGTATCTTAGTTTTTTGTTTTTTTACTTTAAGGTACCATGAATTATCCAAATGTTACTTTGTCAAGTTTAGACGAAACATGAAAATGTATGTGACATTGATATTGTTGAAAACTAGCAGTGTACTAATTTTCAATAAGGGTAAAATACGAGTTTCCCCCTAACATTTGAGTTGAATTAAGATGCCCCCTTAATGTTTAAAATTTGAAATTTTAGTCTTAATGTTTGGACAAGATGAAAAATACCCCCATTCTGTCCAAAAACCGTTTATTTATAGCAGAAGCTTAGTCACGTACTTTACACGTGAGTTTCAACATTTTGTATGGACAAAATTGTCCTTGGATCTTCCAGCTCCACAGTGGCGTCCTTCACGGTGGCATCCTCCAATTCGGCGTACTTCAAGCCTCTTTCATCCACGGTGGCATCCTCCACGACTCCAGTCCTTTAGTCCTCCAAGCACTCATTGAATGCCTTAGAGCCATTGATCATCATGCATTTGAAGCATCACATTACCCTATAATTTTGACACTCGAGGATCATCTCCCTCCGCATCTTCAGCGCAAAGTTGCTATGGTAATGATTCTTTTTTATATATGTATATATGATGTGAATTCATATAGGGAGGAAAGTAAGAATTAATGGTGATCTTAGTTTCAGATGCTTCGGGAAACATGAAGGTATCGTCGGAGATCTTCCACCATTCTTTCCTCACGCCCACTTTTCGTCGGAGCAGCCACGCCGAGGCCGACACTATGCCGAGCCACGTCATGCCACACCGAGACTGAAATTTTTCGGCAAAGACCCATTGAACCGATCCGACGAAATTGAAGACCCATTGAACCCGAGGTATTCCCCAAATTGAAGATCCGGTAAGGGGCCTGCTCGATGTAGCTAAGAAGGGAGCAGTCTGCTATGCGATTGCTGGAGCTGGTGCTGGAGCTTGAGTGTTTCGAGGATTTCAGCCTTCTCTGCAGAATTTGGGGGAATACCTCGTCTATGACTGTGCAGAAACTGGTGAGCATTCTCAAGCTGTGAAATTGAAGATCCGGTGGACGACGATGAAATTGAAGATCCGGTGGACGACGATGAAATTGAAGATCCGGTGGAGCTCTGGTTTGAGTAAGGAAAAGGGCAATTTTGTCATTTTCCAACTTGAAAACACATGCGCCCGAATCCAACAGACATATGACAGAATGAGGGTAATTTTCATCTTGTCCAAACATTATGACTAAACTTTCAAAATTTCAAATTAAGAGGAAAGCCATATTTTACCCTTTTCAATCATAAGAAAAAAATTCATATACATCATTGTCACATTTTCACATTCGTCCAAAACTAATTGTTCAAAAAATAAAGTAATATTTTGAAAATCTCGTATACAAGTAAAATTGAATAATTGAATATATTTATTATAAAAAACATGATTTTTTTTTAGAAAATTTAAATACTTTTAGGGTTAAATACCAAATAGCTACCTGAACTTTGAACATTTTACAAATAGCTAGACGAACTTTCAATTTTCAAAAATGGCTACCTAAACTTTGACATATGGGGCAAATAGCTACCTCCGTTAAATTTTATGTTAAATACGGACAGAAAATGACGTGTCAGCACATGATTGGTCCATAATTTTAAAACTATATTATGTTTTTAAAATATTAAAAAAATCAATTTGTTTTTAAAAAAAAACTGAAAAATTAATAGAAAAAATAAGAGTTTTAAATATAATATTTTTATTAAAATTATGAAATAAAAATAAAAATAAATGATTAAGTTTTTTAAATTTTGTTTCATATTTTTCAATACAAAAATTATATTATAAACTCTTATTTTTCCTATTAATTTTCTAGTTTTTTTTAAAGAGTTTTTCTGATTTTTTAGTATTTTAAAAAAATAATATAGTTTTTAAAATTATGGACCAATCATGTGCTAACACATCATTTTTCGTTTATATTTAACGAAGGTAACGATTTGCCCATGTGTCAAAGTTGAGGTAGCTATTTGCACCTTCGTCCATAGTTTAGGTAGTCGTTATTGAAAATTCAAAGTTCGGGTAGCTATTTATAAAACGTCCAAAGTTCGGGAAGCTATTTGATATTTAACCCATACTTTTATCCCGATTTATCCCGATTAATTTGGTAACTATCTTTAAAATAGTGACCAATTGTTTTATTTTTTTTTTCAAATCCCAATTTGTAGAATTACAACATTGTATTTCCAAGATATAATACGTTTTCGTTTCGTTCACCCCACCTCCAACCTTGATTTGCAGTTACAGAGACAACTATCGCGCACGCCTATAGCGTAAGCTTCAACTCTTAGCTGTTGCAAACGATCACAACAAGGTAATCCCATTGTCTGTTTTGTTTACCCTTTGTTTTCTTAATTTTCTCGTCGGTAACTACCAGCATCTGTTTCTACGTTTGTTTTCTGACAATCAATCTGTCTTTGATGATAAGTTTATCCGGAATATAGTTGGCATCAAGCAAAATTTGATTTTTATGGGAGAACCTTTCCCACTTTTCGTCCGTCTCTCGTCCTTTTAGGAGCTTCCAAGTAAGAGCCCGTTTGGCGTTTTGTCGTGGCTCTAGTAGAGGAGGATATTTGAAATATCTGAACGTTACATGTAATGTTGTGGATTTTAAGCTGAAAGATGAATTTAGCCATTACCAAAATATCATGTAATTATGAACTTCATTGTCTTTATTGTGGATAAGATCAAGAAATTTTAGATCAACTTTGTAAGAGAATCGTTGTATACTCTGTTTCCTGCAATTATCTCAATTTTTGTACTGTCAATTGGGGCAGAAAAACAGAAGATGGTATATTTGGAAATTGGATTTACTGGGCAAAATTGTTAAGCTTCGCGAGCAGTTGGAAAGATTTATGAACTGCAGTTTGTTTTTTTGGAGAGTTTCTAAGGCCCATTTTATTTTGTACGTTTTGTTTTTTGCTCAAATGATTTTTCTTGACATTTCCCCGCTGCATTATGGTTGCTGACATATTTGTGATGCTGAAAGCTTGACGAACAAAGTTGACATCATCAACATGGATATTGATTTTGATGATATCTTTTCGGTGCCTGTGGCGAAGCCTGGTAGGTTAATTTCTTCATTGTGTTGCATACATGTAATGTAAGCTATATATTGTTTTATCTGAAAGTAACTGATATGTAGCTCTTCACACAGCTTCTGCAGCTACCAAATTTCGGCCAAATGCTAATAGACCAGTGCTTAGAAAAGGATTGTGTGCTCCTGCTAATGCAAAACAAGGCACATCAAATTCTTTGGAGCCTGCTACTAACAATGTTCAAAATGTTGTAGGTGAATTAAAATCTATAAGTTAACTGTACGTTTCTTTATTTTGATTTGCACTAAAATGTAATGCGTTGACTTCTGGTGCCAGACCATGTTGATGTTCATGATCATGAAGAAGGTGTATCCCAATCTTCAAACTCTAATGAAATTGATAGGCAGGAGAGCATTTTAGAATCCCAAGGACCTACCATCCTTTCAAACATGAGCTTGGGTATAGAGAAAGATTTGGTCATCCCCATTCAGGACCTGCTTGAATCATCCTCATTCGAGGTAACTGATGATACACAATCAGAGACTTTTCCTGACTTCACTGCTGTCCAGGAGTCGGTAACATGTGAGGAAGATTCCCTTTTGTTTGGTAGAGACTCTCAGATTGACAAGGAGACAATTGAAACAGATATGGTGAGAGCTTTGTTTCACCTAACATAGTTTTTCTCTGTCAGGTATTGTTTTTGAGATCATTTGCTAATGTTGGGTTGGTCCATTGTGTAGGAGGCAGAGGTCTTTCCTGGTTTGGCAACTATAGAAAGTTTCCCTGATAGTATGGCCACATCGAACATTGGTGTGGATATGTTCAATTTTCCATTGCATATTTAGATTCCTTTGATATAGCTGCAGTTTAGAATTGTTAATCTGATGTTCTCAGGACAGCACATGGGAAAATTTATTCCCAAAAAGATGAATGGTGGTTTAAAGAAGCCTGATTCAGGTGTTCAACATGCAGAAGCAAAAAAGGACCATATATTGGTTGATTTTGAAACTGATTTTGCGAATGAGGGTTTAACTCCTTCATCGGTTTTTGATTACTCATCCCTCATGCTTGATGAGTCTACTCCTGGTGGCCAGGTTTCTCAAACACCAGATAGTGAAACCTTGAAGGACTGCTCGGAACCTTCTCGTTTCGATGCTTCCATTTCGATTGAGGCAGAAACAGAAGTTGACCCTGGTGTGCTTGGACATTCGGTACTTCCCTCTCAATGTTGTTTATTCTATCATTATGGATGCATACCTAGGAGCATTTATAATTTATATCCTTTTTTAGTGTTTACAAGACACGCTACGCACATTCATATTGACATAATTGGTTTGGCGATTATAGTTAAGTAATCATAAATGGTGTATTGTATATACATTGAAGTTAACTTAGCCTAGTGTTTGATATTTTTGTTTTTGATTGTATATATCTTGAGTTCAAGTGTCAAATTTATCATCTTTTGATGAATTTAGACATTTTGTAAATGCAAAATTGAAAATAAAAGTAGACTTCACTACCCATAGTGCACCCCTGATAAAAATATAGATACGCTGTGGCTGTGGCTGACCTTTCTAAAAGGCAAAGCTCGGGTTACTTTTCTCTGAAGAGGTTTTCTTACCCTTTAATGGCATGCATGCGTTCTTGTGTGATTTTGATTTAACCGACTAACCAGCTTCTGGTTATTTCTTCAGAATCGTAAGAATGCAAAAAGAGACGTTACTGTGCCAGATTCATTTCAGGAGCCTGTGAAATCATCCAATGGCAGTGCTGACAATGAAGTTCCAAAATCATCAAGTCTGCTGAAGAATCGTGGAGCTATCCTTCATCATGTTGCTGAGTCTGATGATGTAGCTCAGAACAGTGATGGTATAGCTGGAGAAGCAAATATGAATGCAACTGGAGAGGAAAGTTTATCACAGATGAAGAAAGGTGCAAGAAAGTCAAAGACAACTAGGACTAAAAGTGAAAAAGCAATTAAGAAAAGGAAAAATGGTGATGACACGGTTCTAGAGAAACCCAGTGAAGAACAAGAACCTCCCAAGAAGAAAAAATTTGCACATTCAACTCAGCGAAGAAAAAGATGTGGTGGGAGTTTTGTTTATGTTCTAAACTATCTTATATTGGAAATATCAAGTCTTTGTTTATTTTAATAGTTCCGTTCTTTTCTTTTAGTGGACAAAGTCTTACTTCAGACTCCTGAGGAGGACATTGATTATCAAAAGCTGTGCATGAGGGATCTCATTTTGCTTGCTGAACACAAGGAGAAGTTAGCGGTGTGTGCTGATTCTCGTTCTAAGATCACCTGTTTTTTTAGCTTGAATTATGAATGTCACTCTGGATCAGTAGATTTCCTGACTCCTACCTATATGATATATCCTTGTGCAGAAAAAGGCAAAAATGCCAAAGACATCATCAGGTAGTGTGAGGTATGTGTAGTTATAAGATATACTGTTTCTTATGTTGATCTTCTTTCGGAATTATTTCTGATGAGGGATATTTTACTGTAACACCAAAAAATAAAGGAACTTTGATGAAGCTTGCACTTTCTGACTCCTATATGTAATTATTATCTATTTCTGCAGTACTAAGAAGTCTGTCGATGGGGATGATTCTCATAATAAAGAATCTACTGTTTCTTCTGAAGAAAATGAAGCACTTAATCGACCAACTGATAATGTTGAACCAATTATAACTTTGTTCAATTACCAGTCTTTCATGAACAAAACACCTACCACAAAGTGGTCAAAGCAAGACACTGAATTATTTTATGAGGTACTTACTATCTTTGGTTATTGTTTTCTTGATGGGTTGGTTTCATTCCTTTCTTCGGCAATTTCGAGAAGTAAAATTTGCTTGAATTTAACTTGGATTGGTCTGGTACCTTCACACGTTATGTGAATGTATCATTATTAAAGGAGAAGTGAAAGATAAAGAAATCCATTGTTTGTCACAGATGGAGTCATTAATGGAAAATGAAAGAACGGAGTTCGTTCTGACTGAACATCGTCAAAAGAAACAATTCTTTTTACATGAAAAATTATCCAACTGATATACTCCATATCATTTCTGATCTTCTTTCTGAATTGGGGCGTCCTACCATTTGGAGCTGTTAATGTGCAATATGTAACGATCTGCTGGTCCTTGGCAGTTGCTTCTGGCAAGGAATTGTAGTATTTATTTTCTTGCTGGTTTGAGGAATTTGTACGAAACACTTCTGTAAATGTTTGTGCAGGGCATAAGGCAGTTTGGAACAGATCTTGGCATGATCAAAGAACTATTTCCGGATCTGACACGCCATCAAATCAAGTTGAAATATAAGAAGGAAGAGAGACAAAATCCACTGAGACTCTCTGAAGCAATACATGGGCGTGCGAAAGGTGAATGCCTCATTCTCTATTTATTACGCTGAATTCTGCAGGTTGCTTAAGATCATCAGCATGCTAATATTATTTGAATTTATTGTATTTGGCTAAATCTCATTGCTGACTGCCATGCATGGTATTGCTTTGTTTTTTTAAAGATCATCGACATTTTGAGTTGGTGATTGAGCGGCTACAAGCTGCTAACAAAGCCGAGACAGAATCAAATGCAGATGATTCTGCTGCGATGCCAGGAGATGGAGCTGATGAGGGAGGGGAAGAGGAATCGGAATCAAATGGTGAAGCTAATAATGTATGATCAACATCCCCCTCCCTGTCACATTGATTACTACTTAAGATATATGTCATTAAACTAAAATGGAGTCTGATATTTGTTTGTATTGCAGGAGGAGGCATCATCATCCATGCCTGAGAAAGAGGAAAAAAAGGAGACGAAAGATGAAGAAGCTGATCATGGAAATTTTGACACCCTACAACACCAGAAGGATGATGATGAAGAAGAAATTGACGAAGATTTTTTCAGCTCCTATAAAACTGAATTTTGATAGTTTCATTCTTTATTATTATTGTTATTATTATTCCATTACCCATTTGTTTTGTGTACTCATTTTTGCTTCCAGGTAATTTTCTTCTTCAAGTATCAGATTAGACTCAGGTTAAGGCGGGTCGGATTGGCTAGAAAGTAGAGGGAATAGGTGTACTAGAGATGTAATAATAAGTGATACATACATACATACATACAGTTGCAAATGTTTAATCATACTTGACTAACTTTGGTCAAACCTCATAGTAAACCCTGAAGTTGAACTCGACTTCGTTTGTAGCTTTAGAGTTGTACTTAGATTATGAGGATTAGTGTTATCAAAACCGAACTGGCCCCCAAGCCGGTGAGAGGACCAGTCAGACCGACCAGTTCACCATGCATAAATATTATTATTTTATATAAAAATACAAACGTATACTGAGAACCGATGGCCTTCGCGCTACAATACCTGAAAACAACACAATCCATAAGTAGTATAACCATCTCACATCTGCAGTACATTGAGAACCACTTCTTACTGGATCCACGAGGCAGAAAATCTCTCCCCACGACGCTCTCCAACACCGAAGACTTGCCAGAACTCTAACATTTACAGGTACAAAATCAGCTCAACGGGCCTAAATGAAATACATAACAATGTGACAACAACATTTACCTGCCCATCTACGAATGGAAGAGCTTCCTAGAGAGACATTTCGACGCCGCCATGATCTCCCAAGACGGTGCAGGCTCTTTGGATTCGGTTGACGAGACCAATCAAGCCCTCAATCGTCGCCATTTTCTTGATCTTGAAGCGAGTAAGGTGCTTTTGCAATGTGATCAGAGATATGCGAAGTTGGATCGAGCAAGGAGCGATCATGGTGGAGGAGAGGTGGTTAGATACCAAAACTGGGAAATCTCGAAAATGTAAAATGGTGAAAGAAAACGAGCAACTGAAAAGAAGAGAAAAAGTCGTCTCGAGGCATTTTCTCTTGGTTCGGTTCATAATCGGGTCTGATAATGGAACCCCTCTTTGGACCGTCCCGGTCTGATTTAGTCCTCCTAGTTTTTGGTTACCGACTCCTAAAAAAAGAACCCTAAACTGGCCAATTTTCAAAAAAACTGGTGGTTCTTTCAAAACTGACTGGTTCACACTGTGTTCAATCGGGTCCACCATGCATTTTAGTCTTTTGATTGAACCAAACCGTGCAGGATGCTGGTTCGCGATCGGACCGACGGTCCGGTTCTGATAACTATTTTAGAAATGAATTGATGTTTTCATTATCTCAAAAAATAAATAAAGATTAGAGTAGGTAAATACTGTGTGTTCTTGTTTATAAATCTAAGACAATAAGCTTCTACACACACACACGACATTTTTCAACTCTAATTTTGATTGGATAATCCTTCCCGATTATGCTGTAATAGAATGCATGCAATTATGTTTATATCAAAATGAGCCTTTTATATATTGACAAAAAAGAGTGAATATAAGGAAATGCAAGTTATCAACTTATACAAACTGAACTGAAAGAAGTAGTTCCGATCGTATTTAAATAATAAAGTGGGTCGATGATAAATTAGTTTAGTTAATGATAGGTTACTCTATTTAATGATACATTACTCTAGTTAATGATAGATTACTCTCGTTAAGGGTAGATTACTCTTAAGGATAGATATAGATTACTCTTAAGGATAGATTCACTACAAGAATGTTGGTTTACAATCGTGGACCAAATTCGTTATTACTAAATACTATCACTGTATAAGATATTATGCGTTGACATTTAATGTCGTGGTTATACAGTTTATTTAGTGTCAAATATCTTGTCGCGCTTACAACTTATATTTGGTGTAGATTTTTCCGTCGTAGAATAGTTCTGCTCGAAAAAAAAAATTCAATGGCAATCCATAATCGACAATAATACAAATAATCACTAACATACAAAAGTTTTACTGTAAAAAGATATGGTTGGTGTCCAATTTAGTTGTTGTAAATTATATATAAACAACTTCGGTTCCTAGACATCATCGTTATCAATTTGCCGCCATTATCCTTAATTTGAAAGTTATTTTATAGCACAGTAGGACCACAACTTGTACAGAAATGCAACAAATGTTGATCATGAACAATTAGTTTGAATCCTCTAGTATCTGGGCCACCACCACCACCACCAGCAACAATCATCATCTCGCTGCCCAACTTCGATCATCCATCGATCACCATGTCGACAGCAATGAAAGTCCTTCGTGATAGCCGTATCGACGTGATGCCGGAGGAGCAGAACCGAGCCCTATCCGAAAAGAGCAAGGCGTTGCTGGACATCTTGTCGGCCAATGAACAGACAACAACCACTCTAGAGAAACACACAAACTATTTCGAGGAGCTCCGGTTGCAGTTGGATCAACAATTGACTTGTATCGATCAAATCAGATTGGTGTTAGCCGTTGTCTCTGCGCGCCAAATCAGGAAAATGTTTGATTTCGACATTCTCCAACTAGGAGCAATGTCAGGACTTCCGCCGACAAGGGAGAAATATCGGTCGAAGGCTCTGAACACCAACTCAGCACCACTAGGTAGTGGTTCTTCCAGGTACCCATAGGGTTATCCACCTGAACACTTCGTACCCCATTCTAAATCGTATCAAGAACGTCAACATTATCACGATGGTAGGGTCGATTTCCTTAAATTTGATGGTTTGGATTTTCCGGGTTGGATATTTCATTGTGAGCATTATTTTGAAGTTGATGTAACACCAGATGAATCGAAATGAAAATTGCTACCATTCATTTGGAAGGGGATTCTTTACAATGGCACCAAGGCATGACTAGGTTATGGAATTTGCAAGGTCGAAGGGTCTTGTAGGATGAGTATGTTATAGCATTGCGAACTTGGTTTGGTGAAGAGCTATATGGTGATCCGATTTTGGAGATGAAAAAACTGAAACAAGAAGATTCACTTGTGGATTATTTTAGGAAGTTTGATTCTCTTTTGAACAAGATATAAGTAATTGAAACTATGTCAGAAAAAACGATGTTGAGTTTCTTTATAAGTGGCTTGAGTCATTCTTTACAAGGACCCGTTCAACTTCTACGCTCCACAAATTTACGCGAAGCATATGCTTTGGCTAAACTCTACAACGATGTTATGATAGAACAATAAAAGATGAGGCTCAATGGAATGGGTAGGACAAACAATTTAGTCACTTATGGATTTATCTCGAGGAACTATACAACCGGATGAAATCTGCCACCATTGAATAATTCTCGGTCCTCCACCTAATAAGCAAGTTGTCAAGTGAATGTCGAGCAAAGATATGGATAATCGGCGATTAAAGGAGCTTCGTTATTGGTGTCCGGAGAAATACATGGCGGGGAACCGTTGTACTCGAGGGGAAGATATGTCCTTTATTAAAGTGGAAGACGACGAAATGGTAGAAACAGGGGAAGCCGAACCCGAGGAGGTGATGATCGATGAATAAGTAGGAGAGGAAGAAAACCCCTACATCTTTATCCATGCTCTTTGTGGGACTATGCATTGCTCGACCATGAAAATTGAACGGTCGATGAAGAAGAAGTGTTTGCAAATATTGATTGATTCCGGGAGTACACATAATTTCTTGGACACTAAGATGGCTGAACGGATGAGTTGTCGGATCGAGGAGATTAAATCAATGAAGGCGATCGTGACAAATGGAAACGTAATGCATTGCGATAAGGTATGCTGAAAATTCACTTGGTCTATGCAAGGGGTGTGGCTTTCAGCGAATGTCTTTCTTATACCGTTGGAGAACTACCACATGGTGCTCGAGATTCAATGTCTCGTTATCTTGTGGGAGATAAACTGAAATTTCAGCAACCTTACAATGAGTTTTAAGATGAGCGGAAAGGAGTTTTAGCTAAGTGGGGAAGATAGCAACTTGATTAAATCCACATTTGCTAAGAAAATGAAAAAAATTCTAACTAAAGAAGGAGAAGTAGCTTTGGTTTAGCTCTGCAGAATCTCCATTAGGGTTGAACCGAAGGAATACCCAAAGGTCTTCTCTGCTGAAATTGAAGACCGGTCGACAAACACCGAAGAGTTGAAGATGTTGCTGAACCGTTTTGAGACCATTTTCCTAGAGCCGAAGGGATTACCCCCAAGTAGAAGTATGGATCATAAAATAACACTCAAGGAAATCGGTGCCACAGTCAACCAAAACCCATATTGTTATCCGACTCCTCAAAAGGACGCTATTGAAAATATGGTAAAAGAGATGCTTGAGTCAGGGATAATTTGGTCGAGCTCGAGCCCTTTTTCCTAACCTGTGGTGCTAGTTGTCAATGGTTTGAGCTCGAGCCCTTTCTCCTCCTGTAGCTGTCTTGTGAGCGAAGTTATTAGTAGCTCCTAAATCTGGATATCATGCAGCATCACGAGTTTTGACAGAGCTGGCCAGATTTGATTGGTGTTCAACATAATGAGATGACGTTGAAAAGGGTTGAGAATGGAGCAGTTAGAGTTGGAACAACAAGGAAGGGAATTGGATGATTGTTTTGAAGATAATTGGTAGGTATGTAGCATGGAATGGGGTTGGCTAAGTAGGAGTTGTTCATCGGAGTGAAGACAGATGCTGGAATTGCAGATGGAAACACCTGAGTTAATGAATTTGTAGTAGCTTGAACTGAATTTGCTGAGTCAAGCGAACCTTCTTCATCTCCCCAACTGACCAGATTTGCATTTATATTGTTGGACTAAGATGTGACCCCTTGGAAATGGGCATTGAATCGATGAAAGCATCTATGGACTAAGTGACTGAACTTACCACACGATTGACATTGTCGCTTGTTGTTGTTGCTATATCCTCTTCCTCTGCCACAACCTCTCCCATATCCTGCATTTTGAGGCTGAAATTTAGGTTGATGAACTTGTTGTTGATGAGCTTGAGCCTGACCGGTGTCTTGGACTTGAGATAGTCCTGAGTCGAAAGCCTAAGCAGGTAAGTCTATCTTGCAAAATAGGAGAAGGCTTTACTTTACAACCACATTTGTAGCACTTAACGAGTTATCAAGTATGATTTCCTTCTGTCGAGCTTCTCCATCAAAGAGTATTGACCTTATCGAGGCCGAATCATATGGATTTTGGATGGCATAGATAACCAAAATAACCTGATCAAACTGTCCTTTCCCTGCATTCAATATGAGGGAGATTTGTTGTAATTCTTCAATCGAATAGCCACATCCAGCTAGGCTTTCACATATCAACTGTATTTCAGTTATATACTCCCTCATTGACTGGTTGAACAACTTCCCCACCTTCAATCGATCATATAGGTTCATTATCCTTGTGATTGTTGATGATGAAAACTATTGATGAAGCTGTGACCATATTGATGCTGCAGACATGCATCTATCCAAGCCTTTGCATATAGGTAAAGAAATTGAGGCTAGTAACCAAGAGTTTAGAGAACTGTCCTGCTAAAGGAACTTGGCATATTGAAGATTGACAATCTTGTTCCCATCTACATCATCAAACATATTTGGAATGTGTATAGTACCGAATAGTTATCCTTCCATGTTGAATGCTCTAGCAGCAAGAAGAACCTGCTACTTCCATGACTGGAAGTTATCTTCTCATGTTAGTTCACATATCCTTTTGTTGAAAAAGGCTGAACCGAACTCCTCCATTGATAACAGAATCAGAAAATGACCTTGAAGTTCTTGACAGATCAATCAGAACAAAACAATCAAAATGACTAAGAGCTGCAGATGTTACCGAAACCGAATTGATGTTTCTCCAAGGCTTTTCAGCGAATAGGTGAGACAATAGAAACTGATATTGATGATAATGAATCTCCATAGAAGAGACAATACCTGAAGAGAACATAGATCTGCGACTCAGGTCTTGAACATAGCTGAAGATGACGAACAAGATTTGAGCAACTTGATGAATCAAACTTCTTTAGAGTTTTGCAGCAAGAAGACGTGGAGATAGCTCTGATACTATGTCAATGGTTTGAGCTCAAACCATAATTAAGAGAAGAAAAAAGTGATAGAGAAGAGGAATAAGGATTGTTACGAAAGTAACCAACTGAAAGAAACATAAACAACTACTTCTGTATTAAGATTACTTGCATCCAAAGTTAAGTTTTACAAGGTAAGGACTCTTCTTTATATATCTATAGAAATAGAGATGGACTCATAATCTTGAAGATTCTAACATACTTCAAGAATATTCAAGACACCTTCATGAACATACTAGAACCTAAAGCCTATACTAATACCTTAGACACCAAGCAACATTCCTTGTATACTGAGGAACACAAAAAGGCATCATACTCATACATCCTATAATTTCTCTGCAAAGATTCTTTTGTTTGATCATCCTGAACTTTAAAGATGCACAAAAAACTACTCACTTTACTGATGACCTTCTTTTCTAAGTCCTGCTAACATCAGAGTGATTTTCCTTCTTTATAAAAGCAAACTTGATGTACACTGAAAACCTCTGTGTTGCCTTGACTTTGAGTATTCCAACACCTGCATTCTGTTATAGAGTTCATAGAATCATGCAGGTCACATTTTCCTGATCAGATAGATAACCCAGTATACCTTAATTCAACCAAGATCAGTTTCAATTGTCTGATGACAACTCAGTTGAACACATACAACACACCCCTTTCATCACTTCATATACTTTGCACTTCCTTATCTGTTCATCTGATTCTTTTTATGATTTTCCCTATTTTTCATGTATATATGTTTTTTCTTTTTATTGACAGAGAGGTTTGAGGCCCTTTCTTCCCAGTGAAATTGGGAGATTTCAGTCTCCATCTTACATTTCTCAAGTCCCAACAGAGTATCTTGACGTTGTTTATGTTGAGAACTATTTTTGGAACTTAAACTTCACCCTATGTCAGTGTAGTCAGATTGAGTATTGATTTACTGTATGTACAGTGATGAAGATGAGTATGTGTCAACGAGGCCACCTAGTCAATCTCAATTTCACCTGACAACTATGAGCACCTCGATTAGTCAGGTTGAGAAGTCAAATGTAACACAACATGATAGCACTTAATTCTAAAACATAATACCACATGACAGCTCCCAGAACAGAAGACAACACAACATGGTATTCATCCAAAACATACACTTAAGCAAAATCAGATCAGGCATCCCACTGGATCAAGCAGAAAGACATCAAAAACCCGTAGTTATCATGCAGAGAAAATCATTGAATTCTCAAACATATTGATCAATACAGATGAATATAGAAGTAATGAAGAATGAGTAAGGAAAGAACAAAATCACACATGTAAGCCAAAACAGAATCCCAAACGAGACTAGAACATCACACGCATAGAAACAAAGCTCAACAGAAAAACGGACTACACTAGACTAAAAAACAAACTTAATCACTATCAAAATATGAATAGGTACTACTAGGAGAAGGATACGAGTATTCTTCAGCATCAACATCATATCCACGATGAGCATGAGTGAGAGTCATGACACCAAGCTTTTTCCTGAAATGAGCAAATACTTTTTCTATTAAAGGTTTAGTGAGTATATCTGCTACTTGATCTGATGCAGGGACAAAATTAACAACCACTTGTCCACTTTGCACACTTTCTCTAACAAAACATATATCGAGCTCCACATGTTTCATTTTTTAGTGTTGGATGGGATTTTCGATTAAGGTACAACCCATGTATTATCGCACCAAATGACAGGGATGTTAGACATCTTTATACCACGCCCAGTTAGAAGAGAAACTACCCACAAAACTTCACACATAACATTGTACACTGCCGTATACTTAGCTTCACATGATGATCGAGATATAACTTGTTTTTTTTAGCTCCACACAATAGGATTGTTGTTTAAGAGAAAGTAGTGACCAAACACAGATTTTCTGTCTACTAAATGACTCATCCAGTCAGCATCCGCAAAAGAAACCATAGTTATTTCAGAAGAGTGTATAGAAGTAGTTCGAAACAACAAACCATTATCAATTGTTCTATTGAGTTATCTAAGCACCCAGAGGGAAGCTTTCCAATGACATGCCGAAGAATGCTGCATAAACTGACTCAGTTTATTCACAACAAAGTGAATGTCTCGTCTAGTGATACAAACATGTTGAAGTGCCCCAATTGTACTATTGTAAAAGTGTAACATCTGCAGGTGGTAAAGATTTTTATGTAGCTACAACTTTACTAAAACAATTACCTGACATAGGTGTTGGTAACGGAGATGCTTTTGACAATCCAACCTTTAGAAGTAGATCATTGTTGTACGTTTTTTTGTCCCAAGAGAAGAAAATCTTCACCCACCTGAACATCCATACCTAAAAAATAATTCAGCACCCCCAAATCTTTCAACTTGAATTATGTGTTGATCTGAGATGTAATGGTTTTAATAGCATCCGTGTCATACCCTGTAATGACAATATCATCTACATATACAAGTTAAAACACATTACCATTGTTAGTTTTCTTTATAAACAAACAACTATCAGCTAAGGAAACTGAAGACAATTCAATAAGAAGTGTTTAAATATTTCAAACCATGCACGTAGAGCTTGTTTAAGTCCGTATAAGGATTTGTTCAGTTTGCATAGTAGGACTCAGACACTTTCATCACATTGTTCAAACCGAGGAGGTTGTGTCATGTATACTTCTTCACATAGCTCCCCATGAAAAAATGCATTGTTCACATCTAACTGTCGAAGACACCATTTGTGGGTTAGTGCAAGAGTAAGTATGATACGAACCGTGGGGGCTTTTACAATGGGACTAAACGTATTTTAAAAATCAAAACCAGACTTTTGTGAGAATCCCTTTGCTACAAGGCATGCTTTATACAGAGAAATGCTCCCATATGAATTCCTCTTTATTTTGAAAATCCACTTGCATCCATTTGGGAATCGTCCACCTGGAAGTGTAGTTAAGCTCCAGATATTGTTTAGAGCTAAAGCTTTCAAATCATCTTGAACTGCAGCTGCTAGTGAGGAGACCTCATAACAACATAAACATCACCTGGTTTTATATCAACAAACTCATTTTCAGCTATAACAGATGTGGTAAGAGCAATTAATGACCTGGTTTTTTATATTGTTTGCATTGGATGTATGTTGTGCATGTTCTTATCATTGATACAAAACCGAATAACTTCTTGATTAACAGTTCTAGGGATCCAGGAACAAAAGCTGAATCTTGCAGAGTATATCTCACAGCAGGTAATTCTACAAGCATTGAATTAGTTGAAACCGAAGCTGAGACCAGTATTGAATCAGTTGGAACTGAGACATGCATTGAATCAACAACATCTAAGGAGTTAGTGGCAACCAAAGAGAATCCTTGAGGTACATATCTAATATTATTCACTGGTGTATCGATCACATTTAAAGGACTAGCATCAAAAGTATCTTTAGAAGCCGAAGTTCTGTTTTGAGCCAGGATAGGCGTAGACATATCAAAGGATGCATTAGGAGAATTGCACACTTTGTACGCATTTCCAGCATTACCAATTTCAACATTACTTGAGGTAAGCTCAACATTACCTGAAGTTCTATTGTAAGTAACCGACGACACAAAAAAAAATCATCCTCTGGTTCACACAGAGCATAATTAAAAGGTAAGAAAAATGGTAATGAAGTTGCAGTATTTTTAATCGCAGCAGACTGCACGAACTGCCCTTGTTTATCTTTAAAAGGGAACACAGGCTCTCGAAATCTTACATGCTTAGACACATAGACACATCCAGATGAATCAAGACACTTATATAAATGTTGATTAGCACAGTAACCCAAGAAACACATGGTACTGATATGAAATCATGTTTATGCTTATTGTATGGCCTAAGCAATGGATAACACAAGCAACCAAAAATTCGAAGAAAATTGTAGTCAACAGATTTAAAAAAAAAATTCATGTGGAGATATGTTAGATAAACTCTTAGAAGGCAATCTATTTATGAGAAATACCGAAGTGAAGAAAGCATCAGACCAATATTGCATGGACATTGTGGCATGTTTCAGAAGAGTCAATCCCATTTCGACAATATGTCTATGTTTTTGCTCCACTATGCCATTCTATTAAGAAGTATATGGACAAGTAAAATGATGAGGAATTCCAAAATGAGTAAGATAAGTGGCCAAAGCTTTGAATTCACCACCACTATCAGTTTGCACAACTTTGAGTGTGTATTCTAACTGAGTTTCGACAACTTTATGAAACTACTGAAAAACTTGTGAAACATCACTTTTTCAATGTAAGAAGTATATCCAAGTGTATCCAGTACACACATCAACAATACTGAGGTAGTACAGACAACCATTTCAAGGCATAGGGGTAGGTCCCCACAGATCCATTTCTACTAACTTAAGTGGGTATGTGTAAACATATTGATAATCTTTGAAAGGTAGTTTATAGCTTTTTCCAATTACACAAGCTTCACAATGTTCAAGATCATGTAAAACATTCATGTTATTCGACTTAACTACCAAATCCAGAGTACTAGAAGCAGGATGACGCAATCTTTGATGGAGAATAGCAGATAAAAATTTCACTTTTATTGAACCAGCCAAACAAGGCATGTATTAAGGTGAATCATTACTAGGTCGATGTTTATCTACTGTGTTCGTACAATGCATGTTAGGATACCTAGATTGATCACACAAGAGACTACAATCTAATTTGTACAACCTACCACTCTCAGCTCCATGCAGCAAAACTTCTTTTGATACTGCATGACGTACTAAGCAATATGACGAATGAAACTCAAAGAACACCTGATTATCCTTTGTGAAATGAGACACAGACACCAAATTCTTAATAATTTTAGGAGTATAAAGAAGATTATGCAATACAAGAGGTTTAGTCGAAGTGTTTATCACTGAAGTACCAATGCTGTTAATATCACGAAATGATCCATTTGCAACTTGAACTTTACCTGATCCTTGATACGGCTGAGTTTCTCCTCCTGTAGGTGTCTTGTGAGCGAAGTGATTAGTAGCTCCTGAATCTGGATATCATGCAGCATCACGAGTTTTGACAGAGCTGACCAGATTTGCTTGGTGTTCAACATAATGAGATGACGCTGAAAAGGGTTGAGAATGGAGCAGTTAGAGTTGGAATAACAGGGAAGGGAATTGGATGATAGTTTTGAAGATAATTGGTAGGTATGTAGTATGGAATAGGGTTGGCTAAGTAGGAGTTGTTCATCGGAGTGAAGACAGATGCTTGAATTGCATATGGAAACACCTGAGTTAATGAATTTGTAGTAGCTTGAACTGAATTTGCTAAGTCAAGCGAACCTTCTTCATCTCCCCAACTGACCAGATTTGCATGTATATTGTTGGAATAAGATGTGACCCCTTGGAAATGGACGTTGAAACGATGAAAGCATCTATGGACTAAGTGACTGGACTTACCACACGATTGACATTGTGGCTTGTTGTTGTTGCTTTATCCTCTTCCTTTGCCCATATCCTACATTTTGAGGCTGAAATTCAGGTTGATGAACTTGTTGTTGATGAGCTTGAGCCTGACCGGTGTCTTGGACTTGAGATAGTCCTGAGTCAAAAGCCTGAGCAGGTAAGGCTATCTTGCAAAATAGGAGAAGGCTTTACTTTACAACCACATTTGCAACACTTAACGAGTTATAAAATATCATTTCCTTCTGTCGAGCTTCTGCATCAAAGAGTATTGACCTTATTGAGGCCGAATCATATGGATTTTGGATGGCATAGATAACCAAAACAACCTGATCAAATTGTCCTTTCCCTACCTTCAATATGAGAGAGTTTTGTTGTAATTCTTCAATCGAATAGCCACATCCAGCTAGCCTTTCACATATCAACTGTATTTCAGTTATATACTCCCTCATTGACTGGTTGAACAACTTCCTCACCTTCAATCGATCGTATAGGTTCATTATCCTTGTGGTTGTTGATGATGAAAAGTGTTGATGAAGCTGTGACCATATTGATGCTGCAGACATGCATCTAACCAAGCCTTTGCATAAAGGTAAAGAAATTGAGGCTAGTAACCAAGAGGTTAGAGAGTTGTCCTGCTGAAGGAACTTGGCATATTGAAGATTGACAATCTTGTTCCCTTCTACATCATCAAACATATTTGGAATGTGTATAGTACCGAATAGTTATCCTTCCATGTTGAATGCTCTAGCAGCAAGAAGAACCTGCTACTTCCATGACTGGAAGTTATCTTCTCCTGTTAGTTCACATATCCTTTTGTTGAAAAAGGTTGAACCAAACTCCTCCTTTGATAACAGAATCAGAAAATGACCGTGAAGTTCTTGACAGATCAATCAGAACAAAACAATCAAAATGACTATGAGCTGCAGATGTTACCGAAACTGAATTGATGTTTCTCCAAGGCTTTTCAGCGAATAGGTGAGACAATAGAAACTGATATTGATGATAATGAATCTCCAGAGAAGAGACAATACCTGAAGATAACATAGATCCGCGACTCAGGTCTTGAACATAGCTGAAGATGACGAACAAGATTTGAGCAACTTG
This sequence comes from Chamaenerion angustifolium, assembly GCA_946814005.1. Lineage (NCBI taxonomy): Eukaryota > Viridiplantae > Streptophyta > Magnoliopsida > Myrtales > Onagraceae > Chamaenerion > Chamaenerion angustifolium. Next base: position 25,325,495 of record OX328272.1, read on the forward strand.
ATGAATCAAACTTCTTCAGAGTTTTGCAGCAAGAATACGTGAAGATAGCTCTGATACTATGTCAATGGTTTAAGCACAAACCATAATTAAGAGAAGAAAAAAATGATAGAGAAGAGGAATAAGGATTGTTACGAAAGTAACCAACTGAAAGAAACATAAACAACTACTTCTGTATTAAGATTACATGCATTCAAAGTTAAGTGTTACAAGGTAAGGACTCTTCTTTATATATCTATAGAAATAGAGATGGACTCATCATCTTGAAGAGTCTAACATACTTCAAGAATATTCAAGACACCTTCATGAACATACTAGAACCTAAAGCCTATACTAATACCTTAGACACCAAGAAACATTCCTTGTATACTGAGGAATACACAAAGGTAGTTGATTCTTACTCATCATACTCATACATCCTAACACTAGTTAAGAAGAAATATCATTCGTGGAGGAAGTGCGTGTATTATAGAAGGCTCAATGATTTAATCGTCAAAGACAAATTCCCCATACCGTTAGTTGATGAGCTACATGGAACATTGATCTTTTCGAAGATTGACTTACGTTCAGGCTACGACAAAGTCTGAATGTGTGAAGGGAATATACACAAAACACCATTTTGTACTTACGAGAGCCACTATGAATTTCAGGTAATGTCATTTGGGTTGACAAATGCACTGACTACGTTTAAAGGGTTGGTGAATACCACATTCAAACCATTATCGTTTGTGTTGGTTTTCTGTGATGACATTATCGTGTATAACAGGAACCTTTGGGAACATGTGAAACATTTGGGAATGGTGTTGGCTACAATGGAGGTGAATTCTTTATTTGTGAAGAGATCTAAATGCTCTTTTTAGGGAGCACACATAGAGTACTTCGACCATATCATATCTGGACAAGGGGTTTCGACCGAACCAAGAAAGATTGAGACTGTGAAGTACTGACCAAGACCCACATCAGTTCAACAACTACGGGGCTTCCTTGGATTGATTGGGTACTATCGAAAATTTGAGAAGAACTAAGGGTCCATTAACAAGTCTCTTATCGCGCTATTGAAGAATGAATCATTTGTATGGTCCACCGAAGACGAGTATTCATTTGGAGCACTCAAGGATAGAATGGTCTCAACTTCGGTATTGGCCCTCCCCAATATGTTAAACACATTCGTGGTGGAGATCGACGCATCCGGGTATGAAATAGGGGCAGTTCTTATGCAAAATGGGCACCCAATAACTTATATTAGAAAGGCATTAGATCCAAAACAACTAATGTTGTTGGTTTACTAAAAGCATCTCTTGGCGGTATTACTGGCTATAAGCAAGTGTCTTTTCTACCTCACTGATTGACACATCATCATAAAGATCGATTATCGGAGTTTGAAGTATTTGCTCGAGGAAAAGATCTTGACACCGTTGCTACATACATGACTCTCTAAACTCTTGGGGTTTGATTATGAGATCCAATACAAGAAATGGGTTGAGAATAAGGTTGCCACGACCCCAAATTCCAGTTACGTTCTAGGATGTGACCGACCATTATTCCCTAACCTTCATATAAGAGAATGAAGCCTTAAAATTTTTCAAAAACCATTTACAATGTCCATCTATAAAAAATAGGGTTAATAGCTCCAATGGTACCATATGTTTGGGCCATGTGATCGGATGGTACCGTATGTTTTTTGATGTGGTCAAATGGCCCGTTATGTTAGGAGGATGTTGTCCTATGGTATTCTGTTAGTCAACCGTTAGATTTTTCTGTTAAATGGTCCATGCCACCGCCACATGAGCGCCACGTAGATATATAATAAAATATTTAATTTTAAAAATAAAAATAAATAAGAAAATTAAAACAAATAGGGAAAAAATCGGAAAAATCGTAAAAAATATTTTAAACTTTTTATATTAATAAATTTGTTTTTTTATTAATTTAGTTTTTAAAGAAATCGAAAATCAAAAAAAAAATAGGTTCGACCCTTGGGGTCCAATTAACCCAGCCAAGGGTCGAACCCTGGCTGGGTCAACTAGACCCTAAGAGTCGAACTACCCTTGTGGTCCAATTGACCCAGTCAGGGTCAAACCCAATGCTAGGTCTGACCCAGACCTAGTCGCGCAGGTCAGGCGACCTGGTGGGGGTCCAACCCAGCCCAGGGTTCGACCCTTGGCTGGGTCAATTGGACCCCAATAGTCGAACCCTAGCTTTTTTTCTTTTTCATTTTTTTTTTTCGATTTTCAATATTTTTTTAAAAAAATAAATTAATAAAAAATAATTTTTATTATTATATAAAGTTTAATTTTTTTTTGTACTTTTTTATTTATTTTAATTTTCCTATTTATTTTAATTTTTCATCAGCGCCACGTCAGCATTCTGTTAGTTAAACTTGACGACAATAGTAATTTGGACTAAATAACAACATTATGAAAACATAAGGTACCAAGAAACAACATAGGGGTACCATCCGATCACCTGACCCAAACATATGGTACCATTGGACCTATTAATCCTAAAAAATATCGTTCAACACATTATCCAAAACTAAAACTGACGGCTAAAGCACACTAACCTATTCTTAATTACAAATAATCAAAACAAAACATTACTTCTGAACTTCTGGCACCTTCAGGCATGAGTCGCCTAGTCCTTAGAGGCTTCCTTGTCGCTATCTCCTTCCAAATCTGAAAAGTGGAGAATAATTAGGTGGGTAAGTTGCTGGGGATCAACTTAGTAAGCAATATTAACTTATCCCTACCAGATCAAGCTCTTATATACCATATCTCCAAATCAGTATAAACTTAAGACTTTTAGACATTATAAAGTTCAAAAGATTTACAGAACAAAATTTGTCAAAATTAGATGATGCAAACCTACTAAATTTATAAATGCTGTGGAGTCAGAGTCTAATCAAAATGTAAATAACGAACTTAAAAAAAACATTCAGAAATGAACAGATACGGAGGTTCGAACTTATCAAAATTTAGAACGGGACATAAACAGAGGTTGCTCTAGTCTTTTTACCACGCCTACTGTGTCGCAGGAAAGCTCCAATGTGTAACCCCTATTGGAATGATGCAGAGCCCAGATATATCCGCTGGGGTGGCAAGAGTGATCATGATCGTTTCGTATTGATACGCTCGTGGGATTTCGTAAGGGTTTCAGACTGTATAGACTTACGAAAACATAATCAGTAACAGATGTCGAACTTTCTAAAATGGATTTCACTAACTTTTTTCCACTAAGATCTTATACCAAACTATCTCACGAAAATATAGTCGGACAACATTTCAAAAGCATACTTTACAAAACAATTTCAATCACTTGATCCGAATTTTATAAATGAAAAACTCATATTCATGCTCTAAAATATTATTAGCTTATCTTTAAACTTTCATGCAATGCAGAAAATATTTTCTTTAGTAAAAATAGAAATAAGCTGAAATCACTTACCTCAATTGAACCCCTGATACCAGAGAGAGAGAAGATAGAAGGAATTGGGAGGAATTTGCATTCAATCACAGCATGACTAATCTCTTACAATTTCCCACATATATAGAATATTATTATGGTTAACTACCTCAACAGTTACTTATCTTTGACATATTTGTTTAAAAGGTTAGTCATCTTTTTTTGTTTGACCGAACCGTTACTTAAGTTGTCGTATGTGACTGAACGGTTATTCCGTGAAGTTTCCCTCCAATATCGCCTGTCTGAACGTATGGAAGGACCATTTTACCATTTTTGAGCTGAAAATCAAATATTTCATCTCCAACCTCTGTTCTTCGATCAAGGGGGCCGAAACCATCGCGATTTACCAACCAAAATCAGGCTTCCGATGTGAGTCATGGGGTGTTGTTGTAGTAAGAAGAGTCTTCTTCCATTGCCAATTCATGGTTGAAGTTCTATGCTCAATGAATTCATGAATTGATGATTGAGTGTTGAAGCCTTGAAGTTACATGACCCATTTCCAATTGATGATTGTACCATGAATTCATGGGAAACTTTAACATTAGGTATGTAATTCTTCCTGTAAATTCTTGCTGTAATTCGTCTGCGACCCATTTCCAATTCGGGACCAATCAGACCGATTTCCAATTCGTCTACGAATTCTTGCTGTAAATTTCCACATTATGTATGTAATTCCGTTCTTGAATATGGGTTTGTTCGTTCTTCGATCCCTAGATTTCTCTCGATTCAAATTCAAATTCAAATGATTGGGTCAAAAGGCTTCTGTTGGGTATTAATAGTGACAGCCCAATAAGGAAAAGGCCCCAGAGCCCCAATAAATATGAAGGGGGTGAAACCAAGGTCATTCGAATCGGACTGGCCCATATTAAGGTCGATCTGGACCTCGTATAGTGGCCCAGTATCGATCCCAAGCTAAAGTGGATGCAAAAGGCTCCATCACCGGTTGCCATTAACCCCAAGTCACGGACTCCTACTACTCGCCATAGGAGTGCTCGCCCCAAAGAGAGCCCTACCTCTCTTCTCTGGTCCCACCAACCGTCACTAAGTACATCTCGGGCACATATTCTCTAAAGATTACATATGGTAACTGCAATATTACGCCATAACCGTAATATCTACTATCCTATGTTGTTGCCTTTTACGGTTTGGTCTCCTTACTCTATAAATACCTTTGCTTTACTCTAAGGGCCTACCGCAAGTTCGAGTGGACGCCAGACTACGAGGATGCATTCCAATCCCTGAAGCTGCGTATTCAAACACTTCCGGCTTTGGGGAAACCTATTCCTGGCGAGTAGCTCTCCCTTTACTTAAGAATCAGCGACATAGCAGCTAGTGCCATCTTAATAAGGGAAGAAGAAAATGTCCAGAGTCCAGTGTATTTTGTTAGCAAGATGTTTAATTCTGCAGAAATAAAATATGTCCAGATTGAGAAGTATCTCTATGCCTTAGTTATTGTTGCTCGAAAGCTAAGACCTTATTTTCACGCGCACGACATTACAGTTCTCACCAATCAGCCTCTCAAAAACTTCCTGCTGAAACCAGATTCTTCATGAAGAATGGTCAAGTGGGCGATCGAGCTCAGCGAGTTCAAGATCAAATTGCCGCCGAAAACGGCCATCAGAGGTCAAACATTGGATGATTTAATAGTGGAAAGTACGAGCAATGGTCTGGCAGAAGCAGAAAGCAGGCCAAGTTCATCAGCAGACACAAGCCAAATCTGGGAACTTTATACAAATGGATCTTCCTCAAGAGAAGGCTCGGGGGCAGGTCTAATTCTCATCCCCACCGAGGACGAGCCTTTGAAGTATGCGATCGCCCTAACATTTCAGGCGACCAACACCGAAGCAGAATACGAGGCTCTTATTACTGGACTCAGGCTTGCAAAAGGAATGGGCATATCAGCACTCAGGGTAAAAAGCGACTCTGAGCTAATTGTCAACCAGGTCAATGGCACTTACGAGGCAAGGAGGGAAAAGATGAAGAAGTACCTCGACATCGCCAAGAAACTCGTCGCCGAAATCCCAAACTTTGACATTGAGTCTATTCCTCACCAAGAGAACCAGATGACAGACTCTTTAAGCAAGCAGGCGTTTGCAGGGACAAGAATTCAAGACGTGCAGTTCCTGGAAAAAGCCTTATGTTCATTTCTCGACAACCGAGCAGAGGTCTTTAACATTCAAGGACAGGTAACATGGATGACTCCATTCCAGAACTTCTTGAAAGAGGGAATTCTCCCAGAAGATGAAGGCGAATCCACAAGGATAAGACACCTTTCAGACAGTTACTTGATCATAGATGGAGAACTCTATAGGCAAGTCTACTCAACCCCTTATCTGAGGTGCATCTCTCATCCTGAAACAGAGAGGGTTCTTCGTGAAGCCCATGAAGGAGTTGTAGCATGCCATGAAGGTGCACGTTCATTGACACGAACGATCTTCAGAATGGGATATTACTGGCCAACCTTGGGAAAAGATGCGGCTGAATTAACATAGAGGTGCGCAACTTGTCAACAATTTGCACCACGATCCGGTCAATTGTCAACACTACTATCCCCAATGTCAGGCGCCTGGCCTTTTGCTCAATGGGGAATAGATATATTGGATCCTTTTCCCATCAGTACTGGGCAGCGTACTCACATCATAGTGGCGATCATCTACATCACCAAGTGGATATAGGTGAAAACTTTGGTCTCTACAGCGGAATTTCAAGTGATCAAGTTCTTGAAGATCAACATATTTTCCCTATTTGGCATTCCCAAGATACTCATCAGCAATAATGGTCCACAATTCGTAGGAAAATAACTTAAATAGCTCTGCAAAGAATACCATATCGATCACAGGTTCAGCTCAGTGCATCATCCTCAAACGAATGGACAAGCTGAAGCAACCAACAAAGTTGTTTTGCAGGACTCAAGAAAAGGGTTCAAGCATTCAAAGGAAACTGGGCAGAGGAGATGGAAAACGTACTATGGGCTATCCGAACAACGCCTAAAGCAACCACTGGAGAAACACCATTTAATTTAGTGTATGGATCAGAAGCAGTAGCACCCACCGAAATAGCGGTGCCTACTCACAGAATCCTACATTTTAACACTGAGGTTAACGAAATCGAGCGCAGGACAGACCTCGACTTGGCATAAGAAAAGAGGTGGCAATCCGAAAAAACACAGGCTAAAATGCGACTGGCGACCGCTCGATACTTCAACAGAAAAGTCAGTGCTCGCCAATTTTTTGTGGGGGAGATGGTCATGAGAAGGAATGAATTTACAAGACTGGACAATCAGAACAAACTTTCAGCTAAATGGGAAGGACTGTACAAGATAGTAGAGATCGCCGCCCCCGAATCTTACTATTTGGAAACCATAGAAGGCGAAAGGTTACCCTGTCCATTCAACTCTGAACATTTAAGGAGGTTTTATACATAGCTTGTAATCAAAATGTTATGTCAATAAAAGAAAGTCATTCCTTCATAAAACGTGACTACTCGAAGCAAATCGAAGAAAAAAGACCCGATAACAAAATTGGGCAAAAGACCTGACGCCAAAAGTCAGGCAAAAGTCCTGATGACCGAATCAGGCATCGAACAAAAAAGACCTGACGCCAAAAGTCAGGCGAAAGACCTGATGACCGAATCAGGCGAAAGACCTAGCAACAAAGTTAGGCAAAAAAAAGAACCGATACCAAAATTGGGCGAAAGACCTGGCACCAAAGTCAGGCAAAAGACCTAGCAACAAATTTAGGCAAAACATAAGACCTGATATCAAAATTAGGCGAAAGACCTGGCGCCAAAGTCAGGCAAAAGACCCGATATCAAAATTGGGCGAAAGACCTGACACCAAAGTTAGGAAAAAGACCTAGAAAACAAAGTTAGGCAAAACAAATGACCTGATATCAAAATTAGGCGAAAGACCTGACGCCAAAGTCAGGCAAAAGACCCGATATCAAAATTGGGCGAAAGACCTGATGGCAAAGTCAGGCAAAAAGACCTAACACCAAAGTTAGTCAAAACAAAACGCCTGATATCAAAATTGGGCCAAAGACCTGACACCAAAGTCAGGCAAAAGACCTAACGCCAAGGTTAGGCAAAACGAAAGACCTGCGCCAAAGTTAGGCAAAAAGACCTAACGCCACGGTTAGGAAAAGCGAAAGACCTGACGCCAAAGTTAGGAAAAGGACCTAGCAATAAAGTTAGGCAAAATGAAAGACAATATGACAAAGTCAGGCACAAGACCCATCAAGGTAGCCATTCTCTTATAAGTTGGGCCAATTTCGAAGAAATTATATCCAAAGCCAACAATCAATACTAAGGATATCAGTTCCTTTGTGAAACAAATTCTAGAAGATTGGGAAGGAACCTTAAAGCGATCACTATAGATGAAGAAGCTTTGAGTAACAAGTTCCTTAGGATTACGCGAACACTCCAAAAGGTGTAAATTTCGACAAGGTAACACATCTTCAAAAGATGATCATTTTCCTTAAGAGGTTTGTACTTAGCGAGGAGAATAGATATAGTCGAAGGTTAGTAAGATTAAGACATCGGAGGAATCGCAAACACATTCAAAGTCGAATAAATAAAGACTTATGAATATAAAAGGCATTCGATATTATAAAGAAAAATAACCGAGTCTGAAATTGAAAAATAATGACAAGGCATTCCCAAAATACAAAGGAAAATTAAACAGATGATATGAAGATAAACAAAGATGAGAAATCTTCCTCGACGCCCCGACCAATCGCCAACTCCTCTCGAACAAGCTGACAATAGGGAAAAAGGGGCAAATTACTGTTAGTCTAAGGAAAATTAAACAGATGATATGAAGATAAACAAAGATAAGAAATCTTACCAGGGCAAATGCGACCTCATCATCCCCTCGATGGCGGGCAGCTCTGAGGTAACCAAGGCCCGGTCCTTGGGAGGAACAATCCCCTTGAGGAGATGCATGCATAAGTTCGGGTTACCCCAGAGAGTCTTCTGGTTGGAAATCCCCGCCTTTTGGAGATTTCCATAAGGGACCCAGACGCCCCTAGAGTTTGCAACCTTGGGTGGCTGGAACAAGCCCACTACGGGGCAGTACTCCCAGGTGAAGCCTTCGAGGGGCCTTGGGTGGCTGGCCCCTTCTTCTGAGCCTCAGTCTCCTTAGGAGGAATGGGGGCAGGACGATCGGAATAAGGAGGGGTCACCGTGACCACCGCCAGCTCCTTCTCCTTGGGGGCGTCAGGACCCTTAGGAGGAGCTGGGAGATCCTCACCCGAGATATTAGCCTTCTTGGCAGGAGTGGGGTTAGGAACCACATCAACAGTGGTCTTCTCTGTAAACGATTAACAAAGGCATTAGAAATAAAAAATAAAGGCAGAGGAAAAAGAAGTAAACAAGACAGTTATATACCTAGTTGGCGAGAGCCAGGAGTGACTGAGGGGCGATCCTCCTTAGGCTTTCGTTTGGAGGAACGCCTGATAGAAGGAGGAGGAAGGCTCAGCGATGCCTGGTCCGAAGACAGCCCCGCCTTACCTTGATCATTAAAGAGATCATTGAGTTTGTGGCTCTGAGCTCCTAGAATCAAAAGAAGAAAAGGTTAGAAGATTACCCAGTTAATAGAAATTGGCGAGGCCTGGTGGATGCCTGCCATCTCGAGCATCAACTCGGTGGTTTAAGCCACTGAACAGATTGTGAAGAAATTCGATTGTTTATGCAATCGGAAGAAATCGTCGATGGCGTTCCGGTCGCTCCTAGACAATTCGCCAAAGACGGGGGGAGTATCCCTTTCCGGTTGAGACACCTCCAAAGTCACGTTCCCTTTACAGAAGAAGTAAAACTTCATATAGTTAGAGTTGGTGGCACGGAAGTCATCCACCAACCGAAAATGGACGTTCCAGTTCCACGCCTGGATTCACCATTCTTCAAATTTAAGCCACCGGGTCTGGAAATAGTGGAGGTGGTTCGCTACGGCGGCCAGTCGGAAAAAGCATCGGAACAAGGCCAGTGAATACGTCCATTATTGACATAGAAACATGAACTTGAATCTGACCCACATCCTAATGGCGTTGGGTACTAGATGCGTGGGACTTATCCCATAATAGCAGCATAGTTCTTGCAAATCCTCACAGAGAGGAAAACGCAACCCAGTATCGATCTGGGCCGCATAGACGTAAACCTCTCAGTCGCGAAGATAATGCAACCCAATGCATGGATACCTGGGGGCATCAGTTTCACTCAGGCCACCTATGGCGACCACCATCTTGAATTGAGTCGGCTTCAACTCGTTGGGCTTGATATCTACTTAGAAAATCAAGATATGGTAAGAACAATATGAAAACAAGAAAAAACAGGAGCCACTATCAGAAAAGCAGCGAACAGAGAACATTGATATTTACCTTTTGGAGAAAAGAGGGGCACGTTTGTGTCTAGTCCTTCCACCACCACAGGTGTGGCCGCCGATCGACCAGGAATCTGCTTAGAAGCAGGGTTCCTTTGGCTAGAATCCGGAGAGGAACCGTCCCTGATTTTTAGAGGAGCATTGGTGGCCTTCGCGAGCACATTTGGGTTTGAAGAAGAGGGCTTGTTGGTCGTTCCCTTGGTCTTGCCGGCGAAATGATTCCTGGAAGCCATTGATGCCTGTTTGAAGTTTCAGAAATTCAATTAGGGAAAGAAGAGGTTTGAAAAACAGAGTGCTGGGAAAAGCAGGGAAGCACAAAACTCTCTAGAATTTGGATGATTGGAATGCGTAAAAGACAAAGGAGTAGAGGCTCTGTTCTTTATATAGACAAAATAGGAGTAACCGCCACAGACAGAATCGAAACGTCTCAGAGAATGATTGCACATTTTGGGTAAAAATCGAAGCAATTTCAGAATTCTAAGAGACACCTCGGGGAGACAAACGGTCAGCTAGTACAGAAACTGTCAGACTACCCTTGGGTTACGGAAGAATAAACAAAAAGCGTGCCTCAAATGTCCGTTCGACTTTTGCATGACTGTGCAGTCATTAAATGCTAAAGTCTACTATACAGATAAAGTGATCGCCAGCGCGTTGCTAAGCCCTTCTTGAAAACCCTTTCAGATATAGTGCTCGCCAAATAGTGAAGGATAAACACCCATAAACCCAGGCAGCTTCGAGTGTTCGCCAAAAAGGAATAAAGGATCGAATATTGCATAAACTCTAGGCAACCAAACGATTGATCGCCAAGGAAGCATACAGTGTTTAGAAGGGTACAAATAACAGAAAAGAACAAAAAAGATCCAGTCCAGGTGTCACTATCTCAAACCCTATCAAAGAATCAAGCTCGACCGAAGAAACTTCACTCACGCTTCGGGGACAAATGTTGGGTATTGATAGTAACAGCCCAATAAGGAAAATTCCCCAGAGGCTCAATAACTATGAAGGGGGTGAAACCCAGGTCATTCGAACCGGCCCGGCCCATGTTAAGGTCGATCTGGACCTCGTAAAGTGGCCCAGTATAGAGCCTAAGCTAAAGTGGACGCCAAAGACTCCATCACTGGTCGCCATTAACCCCAAGTCACGGACTCCTACTGCTCGTCATAGAAGTGCTCGCCCCAAAGAGAGCCCTACCTCTCTTCTCTGGTCCCACCAACCGTCACTAAAGATATGGCCACGATATCCCTCATATCTCGTGCACATATTCTCTAAATATTACATATGGTAACTGCAATATTACGCCATAACCGTAATATCTACTTTCCTAATCTTCACCAACACAATATTCATTAAGATATGCTGTTGCCTTTTACGTTTTGGTCTCCTTACTCTATAAATACCTTTGCTTTACATACATTCATTTACGTTTTGAGTTTTATACACACATATACTCATTTAAGCATCGGAGAGGGACCTAGAGACACCCCCTCTATTGCGATCCCCTTCCTGCAGGTTCACCAGAGCTAAGGCGAGAGCAATCTCCATCCTTCCATTGGCAATCAATTCACTGCCAAGTCAGCATTTAGAGAAGATTGAAGGGGGTGAATTGGATATGATCCCATTGATACCAGATAAAGAGAAGATAGAAGGAATTGGAAGGAATTTGCATTCAATCACAGCATGAGTGATCTCTTACAATTTCCCACATATATAGAATATTATTATTCACTAGGTTCAACTAACAGAAGAACCTTCTACGCCAGCAAGGAAGGATGACAATGCATTCTTGGAAAAGCTTCTTATTCGGTTGTGCTGTAATGGTAATGGACTGCTGCATATGGGATGGGCTATGCATGGTCCATAACATTGCCTCCCCCATAAAGAAACTTGTCCCTAAGGTCGAAATTCATCTGCATATTCCCAAGTGACATTAGCTGGAAACGAGTTTTCCCAGTGGATGAGCAGTTGGAGTGCAGTTCTATTGCGCCATTTGGTGGTGCCACTCTAAATAGTGGGAGTTGGTTTTTCGTCCGCCTCCGGTGGTAAGTCCATAATGGAGTGGTGGTCACCCCATGCTTTCTTCAGCAGCGGCACATGGAAGACTGGATGAACCTTCGCATGAGGTGGCAATTTGAGCTGGTAGGCGACCTCTCCTATACGCTTGGAAATTGCGAAAGTACCATAATATTTGGGTGGGAGCTTTTGAGCTCCTAGTATCCTCATAGAAGCACGACGATACAGATGCAGTTTAAGGTAGATGAAGTCCCCTATATCGAACTGGCGCTACGTGCAGTGTTTATCAGCTTACTGCTTCATGTGATTTTGGGCCCGTGTTATATGGAACTTGAGCAGTTGGATCGAATCCTCACGGTTACGTAGGAGGAGATCCGAAGCCATGGCAGATGTATCCATGGGTATGTAAGGAATGTGCAGAGGTGCTGGAAATCCATAGAGAGCCTCAAAGGGAGTTGTCTTGATCACCGAATGAGGGTAGTATTATACCACCATTCGGCAGATGGAAGCCATTTGCACCAAGTGTTGGGACGTTCACCAGCCATACATCGATGATACGTTTCAAAACAATGATTCACTACCTCAGTTTGACCGTCCGTCTGTGGATGATAGCCCGAGGTCATACGCAGCTCAACCCCTTGATAAGTAAAAAGTTGCTTCCAGAATGTGCTGATGAAGACAGGATCGCGATCACTGACTATTGTTTATGGCAGACCATGCAGCCGATAAATTTTATCCAAAAATAGTTGAGCGACTGTGGTGGCTGAATACGGATGGGCGAGAGCCATAAAGTGTGCATATTTCGTAAGGTGATGAACTAAAACATAGATGATGTTATTTCCTTGGGAAGATACCAGTGGATAAATCACTAAAAATACAAGTGGGAAATGGCAGCGGCTGTAGTAGGCCTGGGGTGGTGGTGGTCTCAATTTTATTGCGCTAACAAGTCTCACAGTCCCGGATCAATTGTCGGACCTGCTTCTTTGCACCTTTCCAATATACTAGTGATGTTAATCGCTGGTTTGTGGCATGTACACCCGAATGTCCTCCCATGGTCGAAGTATGAAAGAGCTCGAGCAGTTCTGTTTGTAAAGGGATATGAGTTCTAATGACAAGTTTACCTTTGCGCCATAACTTGTCCTCCTTCCAAGTAAAGTTTGGAGGACCGTTACCACGTTGGAGAGATGAGATCAGCTGCTTGCAAGTCGGATCACCTCCCCAAATTGCAGCAATCCATGGCATGAAGATAATTGGAAGTCCCGAAATACAAACTGCCGCAACAGAACATTCACCGATTCTAGACAGGGCATTGACAACTACGTTTTCCTTGCCCGCTTTATACTCAGTTGCATAGTCGAATCCGAGAAGTTTGGCCAGCCAAGTGTGTTGAAGTAGAGTGAACACCTTTTGCTCGAGAAGGAACTTGAGGCTCTGTTGATCCGTGTGGATGATGAAATGGCGATCAATAAGATAGTAATGCCATTTCTTCACATCAGAGAGGATGGCAAGTAACTCTTTCTCATAAGTCGAGAGGGCTTGATGACGGGCGAGTAGGGTCTTGCTTATGAAAGCTATGGGGTGACTGCCTTACATGAGGACCGCGCCAATTCCAATTGCGGATGCGTCCGTTTCCACCACAAACGGCTTGGAGAAATCGGGAAGAGCGAGCACTGGAGCTGTGCGAATAGCATTCTCTAGGGCTAAGAATGTTGTCTCTACGACTGGATTCCACACTACCTTATTTTACTTGAGTAGCTCCGTGAGTGGTTTGCAGAGTGAACCGTATCCTTGAATAAAACGGCGGTAATAACCAGCCAAACCCAAAAATCCACAAAGTTGATGTATCGTTGTGGGAGTTGGCCAATTTGTAATAGCTTCAACCTTGGATGAATCAGTTGAAACTCTCGACCCCGTGACAAAATGACCGAGATATTCAACTTTCGACCCACCAAATGAATATTTGCTCAACTTTGCAAAAAGGGAATGCTCACGTAGTTTGTGGAGAATCACCCGTAAATGTGTTCATGAGTGTAGACATCCGAACTGTAAATCAAAATATCATCAAAGAACACCAATACAAAATCACGGACCCGCCTTTCTTCTTGACGAGGACAAGGGGGCGACAAAAGCGTGTATGCTCGGTTGAATGACTCCAATCCACAACATTTCACCTACTAGTTTCTCAATCTCCGATTTCTGTATATTCGGGTAATGGTAAGGTCAAACCGCAATTGGTTGTGTCCTTTGTCTAAGAGGAATTGCGTGATCAATTGCTCGTTGTTGGGGTTGCCTTGCTTGATCAGCAAAGACGTCACGGAATTCCTGTAACAATGTCGTGAATGGATGTGAGACAGGATCATTCACTAAGGGCCCTGCCGAATCTGTTGGAGCAATGGCTAGGCTGCATAGGTGAATGGAGGCGAATTGTTTCTCCTTGTCTAACAGCTTGTTCATCCGAGACGACGACAGAATGCTCACGGCTGCCTCCCTGCTTCCATATAACTCACATAGATGCTCCTCATCATAGAACTTAATGTAAAGCTTGTCAAAGTTCATAACCACATCTCCAAAAGGATGTCCGATGAATACGTGCGTCCCTGTAAATTTTGGCAAATTAGGTTTCATGGCAAATTTTGGTCGTTGGCCATACCCAAATTTAAAGGCGGCAATTGCATATCATGACATTCCAGATTACGAGCAGTAGTAATTTCCAAAAAATTATGAGTACTACCTGAGTCGACCAAAATATGTAATGGTTTTCCTGCTGCCGAAACCATGACTCAAATTGTGGAGCCTCCAAATGACCCAGTTATAGCATGCAGCGAAATGACAGAGTTATCTATCAAGGAATCTTGGAGCGGAGCCTCATCTGGTGCATCGTTATCCCCAAGTGCAAGATTGGCAGCACCAACTTCCAGCATAAATAGATTTTGTTTCTTACATTGGTGGCCCAGGGTGAACTTCTCATCGCCCTTTGCCCGTTATTCAGCAATCTCTTTATTCGACAGAATACGTCTGGTGCGGGTTCCTGCGTTCTTCCTCTAAGTGTTTCCATGTTGTGGAGGCTTGGGAGTAGGTTGATGCGGGGGTGATATCAAAGGAGGTCGTGGTTGCAGTGGTGACATCCGAAGGCTCAGAGTAGCTTCCTGAAACTTGGATAATGAAAAAGCATCATACAAAGTCTTCGCTTGTAGCATTCGGATAGGCCCCTGTAACTCGAGTCGAAGACCACCAATGAAGTGGTTGAGGGCCTGTTTCTCAGACAACGTGTCCCTGAGCTGGATGTGATGGAAGAGTGTCGAAAAATACCGATAATACACAGTGACCGACTCCTCTTGCTGCAGATTCCTGAGGTCAAGCACGGGGTCTTGAAATTGCAGAGACCAAAGCAAGTTTGGATTGCGTTGGAGAAATCCATCCAAGTCAGTGGAGTAGCTTGCAGTTCTTTCAGCTTAACATATGTTTGCTGCCAAAGAAGCGCGTCACCTTCAGCATGGATAGTGACAATTTCTATTTTATGGTCTTCTGGCACATTATTCACCTTAAAGAAGTGCTCACATAGGTAGAGCCAACCTACAACGTCATTACCATGGAATTTCGGAAAATCCATCCCCGGAAGAGGAAGGTGTCGTGGAATGTGAGATGTCGTCGGTTTCACCATCTACAACAGGTACAACTCCCTTCTGTCGAAAGAATTGAAGTGCTGTAAAATGCCATTCATCGTAGCCTTGATTTCATCCAGCATGGTGTCATGGCCTTCAACCGTCTGTTGCAATGTGGCCAGTGCCCGGTCGTTTTGTTGCCAACGAGTCTATGTCGCCATGAGAAGGTCAAGGGAGATGAAGGAACGAAGAAAACATTTCCCCAGAGGAAAGTAATAGCACAGGGAAGGGGGTGAATTGACTCTGATACCATTGATACCAGATAAAGAGAAGATAGAAGGAATTGGGAGGAATTTGTATTCAATCACAGCATGAGTGATCTCTTACAATTTCCCACATTTATAGAATATTATTATTCCCTAGGTCCAACTAACAGAAGAACCTTCTACGCCAGCAAGGAAGGATGACAATGCATTCTTGGAGAAGCTTCTTATTCGGTTGTGCTTATTCGGTTGTGCTTATTCGGTTGTGCTGCAATGGTAATGGACTGCTGCATATGGGATGGACTATGCATGGCCCATAACATTGCGTCCCCCATAAAGAACCTTGTCCCTATGGTCGAAATCAGGAAAGCGTTGATAAAATTCATCTGCATATTCCCAGGTGGCATTAGCTGACGATTAGGAAAGCGTTGATCGAAATCAGGAAAACGTCATTATCTACTATCCTAATCTTCACCAACACAATATTCATTAAGATATGTTGTTTCCTTTTACGGTTTGGTCTCCTTACTCTATAAATACCTTTGCTTTACATACATTCAGTTACATTTTGAGTTTTATACACACATATACTCATTTAAGCATCGGAGAGAGACCCAGAGACACCCTCTCTATTGCGATCCCCTTCCTGCAGGCTCACCGGAGCTAAGGCGAGAGCAATCTTCATCCTTCCATTGACAATCAATTCACTGTCAAGTCAGCATTCAGAGAAGATTGAAGGGGGTGAATTGGCTCTGATACCATTGATACCAGATAAAGAGAAGATAGAGGGAATTGGGAGGAATTTGCTTTCAATCACAGCATGAGTGATCTCTTACAATTTCCCACATATATAGAATATTATTATTCACTAGGTTCAACTAACAGAAGAACCTTCTACGCCAGCAAGGAAGGATGACAATGCATTCTTGGAAAAGCTTCTTATTCGGTTGTGCTGTAATGGTAATGGACTGCTGCATATGGGATGGGCTATGCATGGTCCATAACATTGCCTCCCCCATAAAGAAACTTGTCCCTAAGGTCGAAATTCATCTGCATATTCCCAAGTGACATTAGCTGGAAACGAGTTTTCCCAGTGGATGAGCAGTTGGAGTGCAGTTCTATTGCGCCATTTGGTGGTGCCACTCTAAATAGTGGGAGTTGGTTTTTCGTCCGCCTCCGGTGGTAAGTCCATAATGGAGTGGTGGTCACCCCATGCTTTCTTCAGCAGCGGCACATGGAAGACTGGATGAACCTTCGCATGAGGTGGCAATTTGAGCTGGTAGGCGACCTCTCCTATACGCTTGGAAATTGCGAAAGTACCATAATATTTGGGTGGGAGCTTTTGAGCTCCTAGTATCCTCATAGAAGCACGACGATACAGATGCAGTTTAAGGTAGATGAAGTCCCCTATATCGAACTGGCGCTACGTGCAGTGTTTATCAGCTTACTGCTTCATGTGATTTTGGGCCCGTGTTATATGGAACTTGAGCAGTTGGATCGAATCCTCACGGTTACGTAGGAGGAGATCCGAAGCCATGGCAGATGTATCCATGGGTATGTAAGGAATGTGCAGAGGTGCTGGAAATCCATAGAGAGCCTCAAAGGGAGTTGTCTTGATCACCGAATGAGGGTAGTATTATACCACCATTCGGCAGATGGAAGCCATTTGCACCAAGTGTTGGGACGTTCACCAGCCATACATCGATGATACGTTTCAAAACAATGATTCACTACCTCAGTTTGACCGTCCGTCTGTGGATGATAGCCCGAGGTCATACGCAGCTCAACCCCTTGATAAGTAAAAAGTTGCTTCCAGAATGTGCTGATGAAGACAGGATCGCGATCACTGACTATTGTTTATGGCAGACCATGCAGCCGATAAATTTTATCCAAAAATAGTTGAGCGACTGTGGTGGCTGAATACGGATGGGCGAGAGCCATAAAGTGTGCATATTTCGTAAGGTGATGAACTAAAACATAGATGATGTTATTTCCTTGGGAAGATACCAGTGGATAAATCACTAAAAATACAAGTGGGAAATGGCAGCGGCTGTAGTAGGCCTGGGGTGGTGGTGGTCTCAATTTTATTGCGCTAACAAGTCTCACAGTCCCGGATCAATTGTCGGACCTGCTTCTTTGCACCTTTCCAATATACTAGTGATGTTAATCGCTGGTTTGTGGCATGTACACCCGAATGTCCTCCCATGGTCGAAGTATGAAAGAGCTCGAGCAGTTCTGTTTGTAAAGGGATATGAGTTCTAATGACAAGTTTACCTTTGCGCCATAACTTGTCCTCCTTCCAAGTAAAGTTTGGAGGACCGTTACCACGTTGGAGAGATGAGATCAGCTGCTTGCAAGTCGGATCACCTCCCCAAATTGCAGCAATCCATGGCATGAAGATAATTGGAAGTCCCGAAATACAAACTGCCGCAACAGAACATTCACCGATTCTAGACAGGGCATTGACAACTACGTTTTCCTTGCCCGCTTTATACTCAGTTGCATAGTCGAATCCGAGAAGTTTGGCCAGCCAAGTGTGTTGAAGTAGAGTGAACACCTTTTGCTCGAGAAGGAACTTGAGGCTCTGTTGATCCGTGTGGATGATGAAATGGCGATCAATAAGATAGTAATGCCATTTCTTCACATCAGAGAGGATGGCAAGTAACTCTTTCTCATAAGTCGAGAGGGCTTGATGACGGGCGAGTAGGGTCTTGCTTATGAAAGCTATGGGGTGACTGCCTTACATGAGGACCGCGCCAATTCCAATTGCGGATGCGTCCGTTTCCACCACAAACGGCTTGGAGAAATCGGGAAGAGCGAGCACTGGAGCTGTGCGAATAGCATTCTCTAGGGCTAAGAATGTTGTCTCTACGACTGGATTCCACACTACCTTATTTTACTTGAGTAGCTCCGTGAGTGGTTTGCAGAGTGAACCGTATCCTTGAATAAAACGGCGGTAATAACCAGCCAAACCCAAAAATCCACAAAGTTGATGTATCGTTGTGGGAGTTGGCCAATTTGTAATAGCTTCAACCTTGGATGAATCAGTTGAAACTCTCGACCCCGTGACAAAATGACCGAGATATTCAACTTTCGACCCACCAAATGAATATTTGCTCAACTTTGCAAAAAGGGAATGCTCACGTAGTTTGTGGAGAATCACCCGTAAATGTGTTCATGAGTGTAGACATCCGAACTGTAAATCAAAATATCATCAAAGAACACCAATACAAAATCACGGACCCGCCTTTCTTCTTGACGAGGACAAGGGGGCGACAAAAGCGTGTATGCTCGGTTGAATGACTCCAATCCACAACATTTCACCTACTAGTTTCTCAATCTCCGATTTCTGTATATTCGGGTAATGGTAAGGTCAAACCGCAATTGGTTGTGTCCTTTGTCTAAGAGGAATTGCGTGATCAATTGCTCGTTGTTGGGGTTGCCTTGCTTGATCAGCAAAGACGTCACGGAATTCCTGTAACAATGTCGTGAATGGATGTGAGACAGGATCATTCACTAAGGGCCCTGCCGAATCTGTTGGAGCAATGGCTAGGCTGCATAGGTGAATGGAGGCGAATTGTTTCTCCTTGTCTAACAGCTTGTTCATCCGAGACGACGACAGAATGCTCACGGCTGCCTCCCTGCTTCCATATAACTCACATAGATGCTCCTCATCATAGAACTTAATGTAAAGCTTGTCAAAGTTCATAACCACATCTCCAAAAGGATGTCCGATGAATACGTGCGTCCCTGTAAATTTTGGCAAATTAGGTTTCATGGCAAATTTTGGTCGTTGGCCATACCCAAATTTAAAGGCGGCAATTGCATATCATGACATTCCAGATTACGAGCAGTAGTAATTTCCAAAATATTATGAGTACTACCTGAGTCGACCAAAATATGTAATGGTTTTCCTGCTGCCGAAACCATGACTCAAATTGTGGAGCCTCCAAATGACCCAGTTATAGCATGCAGCGAAATGACAGAGTTATCTATCAAGGAATCTTGGAGCGGAGCCTCATCTGGTGCATCGTTATCCCCAAGTGCAAGATTGGCAGCACCAACTTCCAGCATAAATAGATTTTGTTTCTTACATTGGTGGCCCAGGGTGAACTTCTCATCGCCCTTTGCCCGTTATTCAGCAATCTCTTTATTCGACAGAATACGTCTGGTGCGGGTTCCTGCGTTCTTCCTCTAAGTGTTTCCATGTTGTGGAGGCTTGGGAGTAGGTTGATGCGGGGGTGATATCAAAGGAGGTCGTGGTTGCAGTGGTGACATCCGAAGGCTCAGAGTAGCTTCCTGAAACTTGGATAATGAAAAAGCATCATACAAAGTCTTCGCTTGTAGCATTCGGATAGGCCCCTGTAACTCGAGTCGAAGACCACCAATGAAGTGGTTGAGGGCCTGTTTCTCAGACAACGTGTCCCTGAGCTGGATGTGATGGAAGAGTGTCGAAAAATACCGATAATACACAGTGACCGACTCCTCTTGCTGCAGATTCCTGAGGTCAAGCACGGGGTCTTGAAATTGCAGAGACCAAAGCAAGTTTGGATTGCGTTGGAGAAATCCATCCAAGTCAGTGGAGTAGCTTGCAGTTCTTTCAGCTTAACATATGTTTGCTGCCAAAGAAGCGCGTCACCTTCAGCATGGATAGTGACAATTTCTATTTTATGGTCTTCTGGCACATTATTCACCTTAAAGAAGTGCTCACATAGGTAGAGCCAACCTACAACGTCATTACCATGGAATTTCGGAAAATCCATCCCCGGAAGAGGAAGGTGTCGTGGAATGTGAGATGTCGTCGGTTTCACCATCTACAACAGGTACAACTCCCTTCTGTCGAAAGAATTGAAGTGCTGTAAAATGCCATTCATCGTAGCCTTGATTTCATCCAGCATGGTGTCATGGCCTTCAACCGTCTGTTGCAATGTGGCCAGTGCCCGGTCGTTTTGTTGCCAACGAGTCTATGTCGCCATGAGAAGGTCAAGGGAGATGAAGGAACGAAGAAAACATTTCCCCAGAGGAAAGTAATAGCACAGGGAAGGGGGTGAATTGACTCTGATACCATTGATACCAGATAAAGAGAAGATAGAAGGAATTGGGAGGAATTTGTATTCAATCACAGCATGAGTGATCTCTTACAATTTCCCACATTTATAGAATATTATTATTCCCTAGGTCCAACTAACAGAAGAACCTTCTACGCCAGCAAGGAAGGATGACAATGCATTCTTGGAGAAGCTTCTTATTCGGTTGTGCTTATTCGGTTGTGCTTATTCGGTTGTGCTGCAATGGTAATGGACTGCTGCATATGGGATGGACTATGCATGGCCCATAACATTGCCTCCCCCATAAAGAACCTTGTCCCTATGGTCGAAATCAGGAAAGCGTTGATAAAATTCATCTGCATATTCCCAGGTGGCATTAGCTGACGATTAGGAAAGCGTTGATCGAAATCAGGAAAACGTCATTATCTACTATCCTAATCTTCACCAACACAATATTCATTAAGATATGTTGTTTCCTTTTACGGTTTGGTCTCCTTACTCTATAAATACCTTTGCTTTACATACATTCAGTTACATTTTGAGTTTTATACACACATATACTCATTTAAGCATCGGAGAGAGACCCAGAGACACCCTCTCTATTGCGATCCCCTTCCTGCAGGCTCACCGGAGCTAAGGCGAGAGCAATCTTCATCCTTCCATTGACAATCAATTCACTGTCAAGTCAGCATTCAGAGAAGATTGAAGGGGGTGAATTGGCTCTGATACCATTGATACCAGATAAAGAGAAGATAGAGGGAATTGGGAGGAATTTGCTTTCAATCACAGCATGACTGGTCTCTTACAATTTCCCACATATATAGAATATTATTATTCCCTAGGTTCAACTAACAGAAGAACCTTCTACGCCAGCAAGAAAGGATAAGAATGCATTCTCGGATAAGCTTCTTATTCGTTTGTGCTTATTCGGTTGTGCTGCAAGGGTAATGGACTGCTGCATATGGGATGGGCTATGTATGGGCCATAACAACCCCGAATATAACACGGATGACTTCGTGAGTCTGGATTCCCTAAAATCAATACGAATGAGAGTATAAGGTGTCCATTCGAAATATGAAGTCCTAATAAAACCTTACTCACTTAGTCAGAACTAGTATCCCCTAGGTTCCAATTCAGATTCCAATTTTGTTTTTCAGTTTTGTATGTGACACCAAAAACGAGGCGACAACCGATATGCCGTTCTTCACTGATTTTTGGACCTTCTCAGAAAAATTCTGAAACATTACTGTATGCATAGGATTCAATTATGAGCCTAACGTCGCAGATGGCATCGCATTTTGACATCAGGTGGTTCACACGCGCCGGTCAAAGTTGTCCGAGCATGGTCCACTTCATCTTCAACCTAAAGACATAATTATACAGATTGCAGGGCTGAGTTTGAGAGCTTCGTTCTCCCTCATTAGAGCTCCGTTTTGGGTGTTCTTAGTGTCTATAGAAAGCCCTTAGAATGAACTACAAGGTCACTGAGTCTTTTTTATGATGTAACCAATAAAAACGTCACTTTTAAGTCTCCAGAGTTTCGGTTTTGAAATTGTGGTTGAATCTTCTAAGTTCGATATCTATTGAACGACTCCATTAAACTAACTTCTTTTAATTGCGTTAGGTTACTTAAGATCCTTAGAACCTAAATTCACCATGACAATAAAGCGAGAGTAAACTCTACCATACCGAAATTCACCATTAATGACTTTCAAAGCTTTCTATCTCTAAAATCAAGCATTCATGGAAAAGGGACCTAAGCATGAATATGAAGTATTACCTTTGTCATGATATTCCCCTTTTTTGGTGGCTTGTGGACGTTCCACTTTGGCCATTTTCGCGGCGGCACGGTCGGACTCCGAATTCTCGCTGATTTCCCTCTCCAAACTCTTTTCTTTTGTTTCCAACACTCTAGGGATTAATAGGTCTGCGAAAATAGAACTATCTAACCTAAGTTACAACCATGAAACAAAATATCTCCTCTTCTGTGATCTTTGATAATTTTTCCGGTACCCAAATCTCAACCATGTCAACTATATGCAATCTCATACAAAACGTTTGTTTTGTCCTTAAACTTTACCATCAATTGTCATTAGCCTTCGAATTTCTTCTCTTACAAAGTTTGGTACTCTAAAACGTTGTCGGTGTTACAAAGGTAGCCGACATGTTATCGAGGCTTCCGGGGACCAAAATACTAGCCATCACCATATCCTCCATTTCAACGGACATGTTAGGGCGAGTCAAGAAAATCTATGGGGAATACCTAGACTATTCGACTATTATGAAACAATTGGAAGGCGGAGTTGGAGCTAGCTAGTTTAGTCTTTCCAATGGAATATTGAAGAGGAAGGGCAAAGTCGTAGTGGAAAATGACATCGAGTTTTGGCGGGACATTCTTAAGCTATTATATGAATCAGTCATCGGTGGTCTTTCTTGGGTCACCGCGAGATCATAAAAAACTCAACTCTACTATATTGGCGGGGAATCAAAGGGTTCGTCAAGAACTTCAGCCAGAATTGTGAAGTTTTCCAAATGAACATGTCGAACTTCCTCGGGTTTGCTATATACACTACCCTTTCCACATACCATCTTCAATTATATTTCTATGGATTTCATCACCAAGATTTCTAAGTTGAATGGTAAGGAGGTAATCTTTGTGGTAGTGGACGGGTTGACAAAATATAGAAACTTAATCACATTGAGCCACCCTTTCTCGACGGCTAATGTAGCGGAGATGTTCTTGAACAATGTGTATAATCTCCATGGAATGCCTAACCGGATATTGAGCGATTGAGATTCGTTGTCCTTGAGTAATTTTTGGCAAGAGCTCTTTAAGAAACAAGCCATCTCCCTATGCCTATCCTAGGCCTATCGCTATCAAACAGATGGGCAAACCGAGGTTAAACTGGTGTTTAGAGTCCTATCTCCTATGTATGCTCGACGAACGTCTGACAACGTGGTTAAAATGGCTAGCCTTAGTTGAATGGTGGTACAACACCTCCTTTCATTCTTCGATCAAGATGACACTGTTTGAAGCACTTTACGGGTAGGATCCATCATATCACATTCCATATTTTTGAAGGAAATCGAAGGATATTTAGGTAGAGGAAACAATCAAAGCTCCTCAAGTTCCACATCACTGGAGCCTAAAACCGCATGATGCAACGTGTTGATAAGAGAAGCTAATAATGTCTGTTTGATGTAGGTGATTGTGTGTTTATGAAATTACACGCATATGGCCAACACTCGGTGAGGGAGAAGTGAGTCGCGGAGAATCTACAATCAAAATGGTTTGGTCTGTATCAAGTGATCGAGAAGGTGGGGTCGGTCGCATACAAGCTAGACATTCCGCCCGAAGCTCTAATGCATGCCACGGTCCATGTGTCCCAATTGAAATGAGCTTATGGAGTTTTGAACCGAGCCAACCCACTATTGAAGGAGTTCACAAGGGCGGTTGCGCGAGTTCCAGAGACGATCATGGAAAGGAAGATGGTGATGCGAGGAAGCCGAGCGACCAAGAAGATGCTTGTACAGTGGCTTGGCGGGACCAAGGAGGCCACGTTGGAGTTCTTTGATAACTTTCACAAAAAGTATCCGGATTTTGACCTTGACGTCAATGTATTTTCTTAGTCGGGGAATGTTGATACGAACCGAACCGAAAGAAGTAGTTTCGATTCTATTTAAATAATAATGTGTGTCGATGATAAATTATTCTAGTTAAGGATAGATATAGATTACTCTTAAGGATAAATTACTCTAGTTAAGAATAGATTATGGTCAAGTTATTTATTTATATATATATGTTGTAGCCATTGTGGCATACAATCAGGGATTAACACAAAACCTAAGTTCTCTGGATCTCTATCTGATTTTTTATTTCTTCCTCCCTAAATAGTCATCGATCACTCTTGCTTGGATTCCAAGCTTCGATCGGTTTGCATCATCAACAATCTCTTTTGTTTACAGTATCTTTTGGTGTTATCATGTCCCTCCCTGGCTTGGATTCAACGGACATTTTCAGTTTTAACCACGAGATCTATGTCCTGCATTTTCAGTATAACTCTGAAAGTATGTTCTGCAGTTAGCTCGGCTGACAGTATGTCCTGCAGTTAGCTCGTGCCTGTTTGATTCAATAAAATGATATATTTACATGATCTGATTTATCCTTAATGAGATCATAAGATAACATAATAAAGTTTAATGAGATGCCTAATAAATCATGTCAGAATGTGAAGATTTCTGTTGATATGATTATAAATAATTTTAAGTTGACAATCGACAATTATTTTTGTAGTTTGCGTGGACTTTTTTCCTATATTAAGTAATGTGATTATGACACCATATTCAGTTGATTCATATTGTTACTCATTAGGCTTTGAAGGATTCCCTGCTAGTGACAAGGAAAGGGAGAGGAGATTGGACTTCGAATGCTCTAAAGATGAAAGATAATAACAATTAGTTCATTGAAAAAGAAAGCAATAAACACATCTACCAAGTTAGAGCATTCTCTAAAGAAAAAGTGCAGCAAAAGGAAATGTGATGGTAGAGTTAGTGTTGTTATCGGGGAGCAACAAATTGTTCATGCATTTCGACAAGCTTTGATTTTTTATGATCGAAAAACATGATTAACATATCAAGTATTACCCTCAAAGGTTTCTGTGGTGTTGGCAACCTATATATATTGGGAGTCTCAGTAATGTTGACCCAAAAAGCTTATGCATGTCAGAACTACGAATCGCTATATCAGATATCATGTTAAGAAGTTTGAGAGAGCTTTTGCTGTGAAGTTTCCAGCTTGTACAATTGCTGCAAAAAGGCACATAGATTCAAGCACAACTGTTCAAGCTTCAAGGTGTGGTATGCTAAATTAAGTTTTGAACATGAATTATCCTTCTTAATAAGTATTGATTGGTTCATGATTCTGAATATCTTAGTTGCTTGAGCTTGTACTTGAGTTAATTTTTCTATGTTTCCCGTTCAAAGTTGTAAGAACTTCACAAAATCTGCATGGTATCTCATCCGGAGATTGATAGTAACAACTACCCTTAGGTGTCTTTGAGTTTCGTAAACTAATACATAAAAATTTAGGTTATATATAATAATAGGTCTATGAAGCTAACCTTCAATGCTTATTTTTTTGATCTTAGATTTAAGTTATTGTGGAATACTATCAAGTCATTTCTAGATCCTAAAACAAATGTAGGATTAATTACTTAAATGGTTGCACATCTTTGCCCAGTGTGATTAATTGGTCAATCATTTTTTTTTGTGTGACTCAATGGTTACAAATCTTTTTCTAGTGTGATTAATTGGTTACTCCGTGATTAACCGTTAATTTTTTATGTCAGTTAATATTTTTAATATAGTTTTGAATTATGAAATGACTATTTTGCCATTTTCCTTCTTCAACTATTCATCTTATTACTCAAGAACGTTTTTTTTTGTCAATTACTCAATTACTGACTCATGGGTGAATTTACCCATGGCGATCGGGCTCATGTTGTGGTATTCGAAATTGGTTGGGGTTTGAAATTCGCCCAAAAATTCATCACCACCGCTAACAGTTCATCTTGTTACGCCGAAATTGGTCATCTATTCGGGTTGAGGAACCATAGTTGCTCCAATTGGTGGACTCCTTTTCGTTCGCCCAGCAGTTTAATTCCAGATCTTGGATCGCGACTCTAATCACCACCGTAGCAAGGTTATCAAGGTTTGTTGTTGTGGTTCCAGTTTGACTCGTCGATTCTGATTCCAGATCGACTTGTCACTCTTCGAAGGCGGTGATATATAGCAAATTTGCATATTAAGGCATCATTCTAGTGATAAATGACCTCGGCCTCAAGTTCTTCCTTTTCTTCCCATTCTTTAGTTTCATATCCACCATCATCTGCAAATCTAAAACAATTACTAACAATAAATATTGTTTTCATTAATCAGTAAAGACTAGGGAGTCAGCATATAGGTATTACATAAGCACCATAAGGATATAAAAAAGTGACCTTCAGAGAACGTAAAGCCATAAAAGTTCAGTCAAGTTCCGTTTTCCAGACAACCCAAAACTAACCACTGTTGACTGTACTATCTATCTATCCAGGAAAAATGGCAGCACTGATTTTAGCATCTGCAAAAGTTCTTGAATTGCATTCCTACCAAACCGACCAACAAATGGCTACCTGCTTAGTCTGGTATTAGATTCATTGATTTTCGATCGCCGACTCTGATTCCAATTCGACTTGTCAACTCGATCGCAAGATCTGTTCGGGTTTCTCCTCTCCTCCTCAAGGTTATCCTCACTTTTCAGCAACCATTCACTGAAACCTTCGATGCAGATTTCGTCTAGAATGCTGTTCACAATGAATCGAAAATGAAACCCTTCATTTGAGCTCGAAACCCATTGAATCGTTCACAATGCTGTTCACATCGAACTCACTTTCGAGATTATAATGATTTGCGAAAGCGTCGAGAAGCAAACAAGGAGGTTGCAACTGTGAAGAACTGTCTCGAAAGCCGAAGGGGCCAAATCGTTGCAGTCCCAATCGCCAAACTGATCAATTGAATATGTCGGATAGTTCACATTGGATTGGAGGATGAAGAAGGGGTATTTTTCTTCTCGGGTAAATTGGTCATTTTATGTATCGAAATAGTGAATTAACGGTGATATTTGACGATGATCAGTAAAAATGATCAATTAGTCACAGACTAACCATTATGCACAAGTTATAACGCATTACTCATGCGCAAACATGTGTAACTATTTAAGTATGTATGCAAATACTTCTCTTTGAATATATATATGAAGCAAGTTGAATATATGAATATTCCATCGAAATAGCTATTAAGTTAAAATGAGCATTTATTTACTTTTATCTTGTGATTATGCATATGAATTAGGGTTAAAGGAAGCGATACATCTAGAGTTGAGTCAGGATATGAAGCGGATGATATAGGATCACCAAAAGCATGCAATGAAGAGTGTCTTTGCTTGACTCTTGTTTGTGAAAAGGTAAATTTCCAACCCTATGCATTTAAAAAATAATATTGAGTGTGATATTTTCTTGTTGTACATTTTCATTCTGCATTAGTTGCATAACTGATCGTGAAACTTGGTAGTTTTCATTATCTTACACAGTTTATTTGTTGCGGAATACCAAGGCCTAAGATAGTAACAATTAGGGGACAACTCAAATGTATAATATAAGACTAGATTTTTTTAGTGGTGAATAGATATTAACATCTTTTGGAGACTTGAGATTTACTTCTACAAACAAAGAGTTTTTCCTTTTTTCAATCAATCAAAATTGTAAATTTCTTCGTTTCATCTATTATTTACTCATGGATTTCAGGCCAATATATTTTTCAAAATAAGCTATTCTGAAATATTTTTAGGCTATGTCGAATTTGTTCCAATGGTTGACAAAGTTGTTGATGATATGCTGGTTGAAAGAAGCAATTACCTCTCTCTACTTCTTCTAATTTTAAAGGTTAGCAGATGTGCTTTGATCAGTGTTTCTTATTCATATTTAGATCCAGTTGATGCCAAAAAAAGGTTGTTTATTATGTTAAATTTTGGAGTTATTCCGCTCTCCAAGTTTGTTTAACTAGGTCTTGTCTACTATCAAAACGACAAACCGACCTAACTTGCAATTGTCGAATTACAAAAAAAAAAAAAGGTTTTTGACTTATTAATTTTATTCAAACTCCACAATTTTTTTGTTGTAGGGATTGGATCTTAGATGAGTACTCTAAGATTCAACTTTGATATGCATGAAAAATTGCGCACGACACTAGTGGGAATTTGTGTAAGGACTTGGCTTTCCATGTAATACCCCGAACCACATCGGATAGAAATAAGTTATTTGGAACTCATATAAGCAGAGATGTACTACTCAAATCCAACATGAATTCTTCCTTTTCTGGACCCAAGTGAGGACAACAAGCTTAGTCAGGTTGGGTTGGGCTAGTGAGGACAGTCGTTCGGGCTTGGGGCGTTACAAATGGTATCAAAGCCGACCCGGCATCGTGATCAGGCTTGTAAGGTTTGAAGGCTCGTGCCAACGGGAGAAAATAGTTAGCCAAGCTCTAGAAGGGTATCTAAAAAGTATAGGACTTGCAAGACCAAGTCACTTACCGAGGTCAAAGATTCTGGATTGGGCTACGACGAGGACATCACGCCCTTTAAGGGGGTAGATTGTGATACCCCGTCCCACATCGGATAGAAATAAATGATTTGGAAACCATATAAGCAGAGATGTACTACTCAAGTCCAACAGGAATTCCCCATTGTCTGGGCCCAAGTGAGGACAACTGACTTAGCCAGTCTGGATTGGGCTAGTGAGGACAGTCGCTCGGGCTTGGGGCGTTACATTCTATCATGGCCTTTATAATGCTATTCCATTCATTTCAAAGTTGTGTAACTATAATGGCTGATCATAAAGCTCCTTTGCTTCTGAAGAAGTGGGGAAGCAATCAATTCCATTCTGAACTGGTTAAGGATTGGCTTTCATCAACTCTAATTCCTTACCTGATATGAACCCATAACCCGACCTTCCCAAACCGAATAATGAATAGAAAGAAACCTTATATGGTCATTCAATGGTACAAATATGATTCTACCATGACAAGCAAGAAGAAAAGAATAAAGAAATTATCTAGTACTTCATTTTGCTACTCATGAAAATTGGTTTGTGCAAAAGCAGGGGTTTTAGTCGGTTTATCTACTATTGGATTTGAATCAATGACTCTCTCCGTATGAAAGCGATACTCTAACCGTTGAGTCAAGTAGGTCAAGCTGAGTCAAGCCTTATAAGGGAGAAAATAGACTCCTAGTTGAGAAATAAGAGTAATGCACGCAACCAGAGTTCCCCAACCTATACAAGGGAGGGGCTCCGTGCCTCACACTTACCCGTCAATTTGTAATCCAATTCTAGATTTTCCTTGGGAGGTATCTAGAAGGACTTGGAATAGAATAATATCAATTCATACAGAAGGAAAGGTTCTTTCTAATTCTCGAAGAATGAGGTCTGTCTAAGAATTGTCTCTGTGAAAGAATCAGAGGGCCTTCTATTCCATTTTTGACTAAGGGTTTTGAAATCTATTCTGAAATAAGCATTTAATTTCGCACCACGGAAAACTTTAGTTGCACATTTGAAAAACATCCCAAAAAGTCTTGAAATCCTTTCTTCCAGAATTCAAGGAAAGATTATAGTAATAGTAGTGCAAGGGCTCACATATATAGGTTTACCGATTCTCTTGCACTACTACAGAGTGTTTAAGTATTGGGTTTTGAATTAGATTGTATAGTACGACAGAAAATTCAATTAGTGATTTTTGAAAGATCTAAGCGGCAAGAAATTCTTTAGCACTGTATGGGGATATTCAAGAAGAACATGTTGTTCATGGTGTCAAGTGTGGCTTCACAATGTACATTGGTACTAGTGTACTGCTATGCATCCTGAGGTAACCATCCAACAACTTATTGATGCTCCCATGGTGTCCCGTTACTGGTACGCGTCAGGATCATCAAAAGCATTCTATTTTTAAAAAGAGAGCAACCCCACGTTTTGGGTGGACCATTTGGTTCGTTTCCCGGATTGAATGATTGTTAATTTTTTTGTGGGTCTCCCAAGTTCGATGTCGTAGGTTCAAATCCTACAGAGTGTGATTCGGGTCTTGGTTAGGTTAAGTATTTGCAAAACGTGCATTCGAGCTAAAGTATATGTATGCGGAACAATGATAAAATAAAAGAGCTCCGCTGGATCTGCACGAACCTCCTAATAGTATTCAGTTTCATATTTAGGAGTATAATAAGTCAATTGATAATGCTACATGCTTTCAGAATATAATGGGATCGTCGTAAAGTTGATAATTATGAATGTTACGGCGAATTGTATTGGGTAATCCAGTGGCAAAAAGAAGGGTACAAATAACATAAAGAAATCTAACTAACGTTTATTGGAAAAAGCAACCCTAAAGATTTGGGACCAAAAGTGATTAGCGGTGACTCTAAATGAGTGTTCTGGTCTAGCGTGGAAATTCTTTGAAATGCCCCAATATATCCATACTCAATGCCCATGAATAAAAGAGATATACAGAATTGTGATCAATCAAATATTACCAAGTCCACTGTCAGAAGTTGATCAATATATTCCATAACTTACCATGGATGCATTAGAAAAGCAAGAATGTTGTCCCCCATTTCACCATTTGCAAAGTTTGATCTCCTCGCTTCTGTAGTTAAGCGGTTATGCGAGTTAGAGAAGAATGTTGATACACTGCAAGCAAAGCTATCTAAAATGTGGTATGAGAAAGAAGAATTGTTAATTATTATTTTATGTCGTGTCAATGCCTTAGAAGCAGAGTTAATAACCACCAAGAAGGTATCAACTTTTTCATTGCCAATTTTGCATCGTTGCAATTGAGAAAAGTCGAGATTATACTCCTAGCACTGCTTCTTCACTGGTTGCAGCTTGGTTTAAATTGTTGATATGTTATGTCAAGATTAAACTTCTAACTTAAAGCATTGTAAATATTGGTTTCTAAGTAGCTGAAACTATTCGTTTGGTCCCATGAGTTTCTATACATCAACTCAAATTTCTAACCATTTACCTTCTCTGTTTGATACAATGATTCAGGCTTTGCAGGAAGTTTTGATGACGCAAGAAGAACTACTTGCATATATCCATCGCCCAAGAAGACAAAAAATACAAGATAAGGCCAGGGACGTAGCCTCAACTTTTTCTGTTGTGTGTATTAAATGTAAAGTAATTTTTGGGTCAACTGTTTGGGCCATTAACTTAGATTAGGCCTAATTGTAGAATTATCTAGAGATGGAGTCTTCTAGGACCTAGATAGTTTCTAGGAATTTCTACTAGTTTTTTGTTCTAGAGATTTCCTAGGTCTAGAGTTTTCTTTAGCTCACTATAAATAGGAGTCCAAACCATTGCATGTAATCATCCACCAAAAAGTAAGTGAAAATCCAAGTAATACAAGAGAGTTCTCCTTAAGCATATTTAGAGTGTTCTTCAATCTAGATATTCGAGTTCTTACTTCGTGATCTACATATGGTCTTGGGCAAGTGCAATCTTGCACTTTGATTCTTTACATGGTATAAAAGATACTCTTGTGGTGACGCGTTTCAAGTCAAGATCGAGGATTCAAGAACTCAGGTACTCTAAATATAGATGTTGTCGCTCGTGTGTCTGGGATTGGGATGGAGTTACTCAACCCTTCCAATTTCTGAATTTGGAAGTCTTGCATGGAGTCGTATATCCTTAGCAAAGACTTGTGGGACATCGTTGGAGGGAGTGAAACCATTGCACCAGAGGAGACCAATACAAATGGTGAAGCGATCAAGAGTTGGAAACGGAGGAATGTCAAGGCATAATTTTCCTTGAAGAGGTCAATATCATCATGGGTGTTTGAGCATATCTCGCGATGCACCTCTGCCTGTTCGATCTAGAAGACGTTAGACCAACTCTACAACAAGAAGAATGAGGCGAGACTACAAATGTTGGGAACCGACCTAGCAAACGCGAACCAAGGTGAGTCTTCAATTGCACAGTTCTTTCTAAAGGTAAAGAACTTGTGTTCAGAGATCAATCTGTTGAATCCGGAGGAGCCAATTTTGGAGGCACGGATAAAATGGAGCATTATTCGTGGATTACGTCCCGAATATATACCGTTTGTTACGTCAATTCAAGGATGGGTTCAACAACCTTCCTTGGAGGAGTCGTTATCTAAGCAAATGGTCGGAATCAAGCTGGAGGAGGACCAAAATGCACTCGTGGCTTAAAGACGTCCAAACTTCAAGGGACATGTCAAGGAGAAGGATGCTCGTAAGAAAGGTGATGTCATGGTGGAATCCAATATGAAAAATTTCAAGTGTTACCGTTGTGGAAAACCTGTACACTTGAAAAGGAATTGCCTAGTAAATCTGAAGGAGAGCAATGTTGTAGAATCGAAGGTCTCAACAGAAGATGAAGAATGGGAGAAATGCTTTATTGCAGAGACTACTTCTACATCCGCGCTTGCGACCAGGAGCCTTGAAACAGAGTGGATCGTTGAGTCTGGGTGCGTTCACCATCTTACAGGGGACGAAAGACAATTTTCAGTTCTCCGACGCCATGAAGGAAAAGAGGTTATAGTCATTGCGGACAACACAGTCCATCATGTCAAGAAGGAAGGCACTGTTGTCATCAACAGTAACAATGGTGTACCAATTAAGCTGAACAACGTTTATCATGTTCCTGGGGTAAAGAAGAATCTCTTATCTGTGGCGAATGCGGTTGATTCAGGTAACTACGTTTTATTCGGCCCAAAAGATGTGAAATTTCTTCGGAACATTGAAATGTTAAAAGCAGATGTTGTTCACATTGGCGCGCGGGTAAATGACGTGTATGTCCTATCAACTTCAGGCCCTTATGTGGAGAAGATTAGCAACAATGATAGCTCATATCTTTGGCATAGGAGACTTGGTCATGTAAATATGACTAAGCTAAAATTGATGGTGCAGAAGGAGCTGGTTAAAGCTCTTCCAAAGTTGACTATTGACGATGGAAGGATTTGTGAAGGATGTCAATATGGGAAATCTCATAGACTCCCATTTGACTTATCTATATCTCGGTGCAAGGATCCTCTGGAACGGATTCATAGCGATGTAATGGGTCTGACACGAACTCCATCTTGCTCAGGATTTCACTATATGCTGCTCTTTATTGACGATTTTTCGCGGTTCACTTGGGTTTACTTCATTAAACACAAGTCAGGAGTATTTTCCAAGTTTCAAGAGTTCAAGGCGACCGTGGAGGGGGAACTTGGTACGAAGATTATAATCCTGAGAACTGACAATGGAGGCAAATTCGCATCAAATGAGTTTTTCTCCTTTGGCCGACAACATGGCATTAAGAGAGAGTTATCATGTCCAGAGACACCTTAGCAAAATGGCGTAGCAGAGCGGAATATTTGCCATCTGTCGGAGACATGTAAGAGTTGGTTGCACGACAAAAAATTGCCTAAGGAGCTATGGGCAGAAGGTATGAAGTGTGCAACTTACATGATAAATCGAATGTCGCTCAGTCCTAATAATATGAAATCTCCTTACGAGTTAATATATGGAAAAAATCCCACTGTGAAACACCTCCGAAGTTTTGGATCGATCTGCTATGTTCATATCCCGGAGTCTCAAAGGAGCAAGCTGGACCAGAAAGCCAAAAAGTGCTTCTTTGTAGGCTACGACGAGCAAAGGAAGGGATGGAGATGCATGGATCCTCTAACGCACAAGTTTGTTGTGTCAAGAGATGTCGTATTCGACGAAGTATCGTCATACTACGAGGAAAATAGTGAGATCGAGCATTAAAACTCTTCTAATAAAGAGTTAATATATCTTCCATCGTCATCAAGGATAGAAGTCGCTTCAAGAGAGGTTCATGGAGAAAGGTGGAGTCCAAGCCCTCAAGAAGACAACCATGAAGAAGCGGATAATGAAACATTGGCAAACCAAAGACCAAGGAGATCAATTATGGGTTAATTACCTCAACCGTTACCTATGTTTGACAATGTGACTGAACCGTTCAAACTTGAGCTCAATCGTTACTTAAGTTGACACATGTGACTGAACCGTTACTATGACCTAACTGCTGTTATTTCTTCCCGTTAAGTACCACCATGTGCCTGTCACGTGATTAACCTGTAAGTTGAAGTGCCCAAACTACCCCCCAACATACTGTCTACTTAACAGGTGATTCATCGTGCTGTCCAGAACCAGAGGAGTCGAAGTTTGCGCGCGAAATAGAACTGAAGAACTCCACCATCGAAGAACTGAAGAACCGAAGATCTGCAGCCATGAACTCTGACGAATGCTGTCGTATGGGTTCTGAGAACCGTAGAAAGGTTAGATCTCGGTCCATCTCTTCTGCGTCTGCGAGTGGCCACCACGGAGCTTCCCGTCTGCGAATGTGCTACTGTGGGCTTGTGTGCTCGGTGAAATCAGCTGGTACGTGGCAAAATTTCTCGCGCCGATTCCATGGTTGCCCAAATTTTGAGGTAATTTGACAGTGGGTAACCCTAATTTGCAACCCTAATTCGTTTTGCTACAGTAATTCGAAACATAGATCCTTATTATTGAACCTTCGCTCGTCAAATCTGATGTAATTGTTTGTCGTTTCTTGTTTCGTAGTCTGTACAGAACCCCGAATGTGGTTTTTTTTACTGGGAAGATCCAGCTATGTGTCCTTATGGTCGGATTGCAGTGATGCAATTTCAACAAAGAGAGAACCATTTGAAAGAACAATTGGAGGTTGCGAAAAACCGAGCTGTTGAAAGTCGACCCAAACGGAAGTTAGTTGTAGTCTTTGTCATTGTTGTTGTTGTTGTTTTTGTTCTAACTTCAATTGCGCACAATTAGCAGAAGTTAGTAGTACCTGTGTCTGTCACTGATGTGTGTCTGTAACTGAAACTGATGGATGAAGAAGAACAATGTTTATTTTGCGAAGGTGGTGACTTATCTTTTCTGAACTGTGATTAAAAGGTGACTTAAGTTTGTGAAATGTGATTAAAAGGTTACTCATGTTCAACGTACTGTGATTAAAAGGTTACGTAAGTTTGGAAATTTTGCTACCCAACCGTTACTAAAAACAGAATACATCCGAAAACACAGAATCCATAATAATCCATCAACAACCAGAATTCAGAATACATCCGAAAACACAGAATCCGACATAATCCATCAACAACCAGAAGTCAGAATACATCCCAAAACATGATCTATCCTATATTCCCAAAATAGGTTCCGTGACAACAGAGCTTCATTTATAACAAAATTTGGAAGACCAAAATGACCACGACTGTACTCTACTGTGTAGATCGCCAGAATTGCCTCGTTCTCTTGGGTAGGACCGTCTTGAGCGGCTGATCCACAACCATTAACTCTCTTGACTGTCATAGATAACACATTAACAGCATAATGCGGAACAAACGTAACCAGAAAACAACAAATTCACACAGCAAAAACTTCATTAACAGCATTTGTAAACAAATAACCAACCGAATCAAATCAAAAACAGCATGTACAAACTGAAAAAACAAAACTTTCACACTAAAAATCAAAGCTTTGTTAACAAATCTGCAACCTACAAACCGAACCCTAACCTACAAACCGAACTTCAACAGCAATCGGGAACAAATCGCCCAAACAACACCAAATAAGAACATATTATGCAGCAATCTACTTGTTTCGTACCGAAAACAAACATCCAAGCCCTAATATCATGCCTAATCGACGATTCACTTCGGGAAACAGAGGAACAACAGAAACGAACGTGCGAAAACAGCAAGAATGCGTACAGACACCCTAAACGGAGTTCAATCGAAGGCAAAAAACGAACTTACTTGGAGAGTCACTTCGGTCGAAGACTACACTTGCGTCGCAGAGAAAAATCGCCAGGAAATCGCCTACAAAATCGCCAGGAAATCGCTGCACTCTCTCTCGGTTCTTTCGGTGTGGATGAAATGAGATTATGGGAAGTTGAGTGTGGGAATGTGTATAAATCGAGGGGGAAACGTTGCAAAGGTGACAGGAGGGCAGTATTGTCATTTCAAATTTCTTCAAATCGTTTTAATTAGGTCATGTGCTGTGCACGTGCCACTTTGACGGTCAGATTGGACGGAAAGTTCACGGAGTAACCTTTCAGTCACATGTTCAAACTTAAGTAACGTTTCAGCTACACAAAAAAAGATGAGTAACCTTTTAATCACATGGGCAAAACATAGGTAACGGTTGAGGTAATTAACCCATCAATTATTAAGCCATTGCGATACCAGGATGAAAAATTTGTCACCACTTATTCATGCTTCTTTGCAGACCCGATAGATGAAGAAGAACCATCGTCATACAATGAAGCCAAAGGAGTAAAAGAGTGGGAGACTGCGATGGAAGAAGAGATGACGACTCTCATAAAGAACGAGACTTGGGATTTGGTTCCTAAACCCAAAAGTGTTAATCCAGTCACATGCAAATGGGATTATCGAGTCAAAATGAAAGTTGATGGGAGAATTGATAGATTCAAAGCAAGACAAGTGGCTTGAGGATTCTCTCAAAAATATGGCAAGGATTATGAAGAGACATTTAGCCCCGTGGCAAAAATGACAACGGTACGTTCTCTTTGGGTTATAACCGCTAGTTTTAATTGGAAATTGTGGAAGCTTCATGTCAAAAATGCCTTCCTATACGGAGAATTGGATAAGAATATATACATGGAGCAACCACTCGGATTTACATCTCAAGAGCATCCAAATTATGTTTGTAAGCTCAAGAAGGCACTTTATGGGCTGAAACAAGCTCCAAGAGCTTGGTACAGAAAGATTGCTCAATACTTGCAGTTTTGCGGATATGGCGTCTCCGACTCGGATCCAGGTTTGTTCATCAAGAAAGGAGAAGGAGTACATGTAATTGTTCTCTTATATGTGGATGACATGATAATCACTGGCAATAACAATGAAGAAATTTTTCGTCTTCAAGAAGGACTGTCAATACGATTTGATATGAAGAAGCTTGGAGAGTTGAGCAACTTTCTCGGTTTGGAGGTTGGGAATTCACGTGAAGGAATTTTTCTATATCAACAAAGTTATGTTAGGAGAATGGTTGAAAAGTTTGGAGTGAAGCAAGGAAAGGTACATTCTACTCCACTAGATGTTCACGTGAATCTCAAACGTGATGAAGGGTCTCTTTTACTCGATCCTCAACCTTATCGTGCTCTTGTTGGAAGTCTTCTTTACTTAACTATTAGAAGACCCGATATTTCCTTCTCGGTTGGGCTCGTTAGCCGATTTATGCAAGCCCCAAGGAAGCCTCATCTAGAGACAGCAAAGAAGATTCTGAAGTATATCAACTCCACTTTAGATATGGGGCTACTATTTAAAGCTGGAGTTGATTTTTCGATTTGTAGATTCACGGATGTTGATTTCGGGGGAGATCTAGATGATAGAAGATCTACATCCGGGTATGTTTTCTTATATGGAGATACCAGTATTTCATGGTGTAGTAAGAAACAAGATGTGGTATCTTTTTCGACCACCGAGGCAGAATACAAGGCTTGTGCTCTTGCAGCCCAAGAATGTACCTGGCTTCGAAGATTATTTGAAGATCTATATATGCTTATCAACAATCCAGTTACACTCTATGGAGACAATCAGAGTGCCATCAAACTTGCGAATAATCTGGTGTTTCACGCAAGGACAAAACACATTGAGCTTCAAGATCATTTTATTCGAGAGAAAGTGCTAGATGGGACAATCAATGCAGAAGAAGTTCGAACCAACGACAATATTGCGGATATCTTCACAAAGCTAGAGATGGAGTCTTCTAGGACCTAGATAGTTTCTAAGAATTTTTACTAGTTTTTTGTTCTAGAGATTTCCTAGGTCTAGAGTTTTCTTGGTCTAGAGTTTTCTTTAGCTCACTATAAATAGGAGTCCAAACCATTACATGTAATCATCCACCAAAAAGTGAGTGAAAATTCAAGTAATACAAAAGAGTTCTCCTTAAGCATATTTAGAGTGTTCTTCAATCTAGATATTCGAGTTCTTACTTCGTGATCTACATACGGTCTTGGGCAAGTGCAATCTTGCACTTTGATTCTTTACAGTGTGAATTTAATCCTACAAAATGTAATAATTTTCGATTTAGACCTTTTAAATTATAAACTTTGCCCCCACTGATTTTTTAGTTCAACTATTTACCCTTAATCTAATATTTGCTCCCACTGAATAAACATTCTGCCTTCGTCCCTAGATAAGGCAATATCATCATTCTAATTTGCACCAATGCCTCGTATCCAAACAAAATGCTTTCTCAAGAGAACTGTACTTCTTTTTATTATTTTTGTTTAGAAGAAGACACTTATTTTGCCGGTAAAAAAGGAAAAGGTTTGCTAAATGGAAAAATGAGGTTGCTTGCTTCAATCAGGTCAGTGCCCTAAAAAAGATTGCAGACCTGAGTCTGTCTACGCAGAAAGCATAAACTCAATATGCCAACAATGTATCGATTGCCTAATACATTTTTTTTGCCATAGCATAATACATTCACTTCATACTGTCTGGGAAGGAAAAAAAATCCCACAAATGGTGGGACACAAATAGATACAATCTTTGAATAAAAAAATAAAAAAGAGTTATTGTCTTGGTATACATATACATAAATAAATAAATATAGTACATCACCTAATTTTTTCAGCACACGAACTCTTAGTCGCTTAGGGGAAGGTATATAATGTGTGTATTTAGAAGGAAAAGAAGTGGTTATAATGCGTCCATAAGGCTTTGGTTCGAGAGTTTTAAAGCAGAACAAACATCATAGATTAGGAACATCTTCCAGTATATATATGTGGCCATACCTCGGCACGCCACTTACGATCACATATTCGATAATTAAGTTAGAGACGCATTTCTTCACCAGTGGAACTGCAATTACAGAACAGTGAAGTCCAAGTTAGATTAATTATAGCATAAGACAATATATTTGGTGATTATGTTAATCTATCAGTAAAAATGACTTACAAACTTGAGCTTCTTCTTCTTCTTCTTTTTGTCTACAAAGGCAACTAACTGCTCCTGACGGACAAGGGACTCCTCAAGAGTCTGTTCAAGGCAAATAGAGCATTAATCATCAGATAGAACCCTGAAGAACATGCGCACACTAACCTTGCAAATTTTGATTGATATATATCATGGATTTGTTGAGTATACCTTCTTAGCAGAAGTGAGCTCATTCTCGAGTGTCTCCACACGTGTGAGTGCAGTGTTAAACAGCTCCTCCTTCTCAAGTGGCATGGCTGCAGGTTTCTTAGTGAGGACAATGACCTTTTCCTCGAGCTCAGCCATGCGCTTCACCATTGCCATGTAGTCAGAGGTCGAGATGCTCAATTCTGGGCTATGGTCCTTTGTCATATTCTCATCCCCGTAGTAAACAGAGCTAGAATAGATTGTTCCATTGGCAAGCTTATTTGGCATGTTCTTGGTCATCCTTACTATTGTGACCACCCCCATGACAAGCGCCAACAACCCGTTGAATAAACTGTTGCTGAAGCTGCCAGTGGGCTTCTGAGCGTAAGCTGCTGTAAAAGTAAACAAAAGATTGGTCTAAGTAAGTAACTTTGAAGGGTGCTTTATCTTTACATCCAATATGAGGCGGACAACAAAAGGGTGACCTTGAGCGGCATACTTCTCGTTTGCAATCGCCTTAAGGCAAGCCATGTCCATGGGCTTATCAACGACGGGCATGAACTTGTCACTCTCATAGCCAGTTTTTCTCTTCTTGTTCACAGATTCCTGCACATTATTAACATCACAGACGCAACATGACATATCTACTTTTAATACTACACCAACAACCAAATCTGAATTTTCTTACTTCTTCCTGAACAGGAGAGAGCTTTGTGTCCGGAACCGAGGTTGCTCTAAAGGAGCCGTGCTTCTAGGAATATTATTAGAGTTTTAGACCATTCAAACGATTACCCAAAGTCCATCGTAATGCGTGCATTACCTTTGGCAAAGCAGAGTCATCCTCTTGAATTGTCTTCTCTTCAGCATCAGAGAAGGTTCTCCTGTGGCCTTTGGCCTCACCATTTTTAACCATCTATACACGTGACAATACTTTGAGTTACTTCTACTGCACTTATTATAGAAAAAGTATTCCAATGTCATGACCTTAAGAGAAGATATAACCTTCAAGATTTCGGGATTGTTCCACGGGCCTTTGTCAGAGCGCATACATCCCCCCTTATCGGCACAAGTGCAAGTACCCCCCAAGAACTCTGGCAATTCACTGGGACAAACACCAACCAAAAAGAAAGGTTGATCAAAAAACAACTTGATGATGCATGCAAGATCAAGGTATTCCATAGGTAGCTTAGCTAGGAAGTATATGTACCTTCCATCGATGATCTCGAGCAACTTGCTTTGGAATTTGTTACCAAGAACCTGGTGAAGTACAAAGAAAGCGCTCAAGTATAATAATACAAAAAGAAAGAAACCGATGAAGATGAAACAATCCATGGTTATTGCACTTACATGGATCTTTGCAGTTGTTTTGGGGTCAAGGAATGATTTCACAGTATTCCACAAGAGACGGAATCCAGAACCCGCATTGACAATGAACATCATGTTCAATGTCTAAAATGAACAAGAATAATACATTTATTATATAGGGATCACAGTAAAATGGAGAATACATGAGGTGAAAGATTCATACCTCAGGATAGTTGTCCCCGTCGATCTTCTGAAGGACTGTGATGAGGTCCCTTGCAGATTTGCTGAAATTTTTCAGACCCTAAGACCACGAATTCATGTTTCTTATGTTCTGCTGGCTGTGGTTTTTCAAGAAAAAAAACAAACATTTTCCATACCACTCCTTGTACATCCAAGATAGTTGTGCTTTGATCAATGTGCTTTTTGGCTGCAACGGTGCATGCTGGGAACTTGACATCAAATGTCCTCTCAAATTCCCTAACATGGTATTTGAGGTACCGATCAATAGTTGTCACCTGCATCAGTTTGGTTGCATCAACCTTGCCGAGCCTCTCGATGTACACTGGTCTTCCATCCTTATCAACTCCATGGTGGCCTTGGGGATAGTGCTCAAGGACTTGATCTAGCTCATGGAATTCAAATTCCTTACAACCCAAGAAACACCATTTCAGCACATGTCAAGGTAAAAAAGAAATTCCTCCATTTATGAAGCTAATAATACCTCTGTGATTGCGTCAGCTCCAAACTCCTTCCTCCATTGAAGCATGTTACTCCACATCTCCTTTGCCTTTTCAGTATCAAATTTCCTTGCTCGTAGGAACCTGAATCGTGGTGATACATACGACTTCAAACACTTTGTAATAACAATAACCCTTGTAGTATAGTAGTTGATTTAATTATTACCTTAGCATCATATGAGGATCATCATGTTTTGCAGTCAAGAGCTCATCCAAGATGAGTTGCTGACGAAAGGCATCGACAGCTTGGAGCTCCTCTGCATCGAAATCATCCACAAAGGTGCTTGACATAACTCTACTGTTCCTTCGTGTCTTCCTGGTTAAGGAATGACGGAATTTGGATGACGCACTCATTGCCTTCTTCTTCAATGACCCGAGCTTAGATCTTTTCTCATCATCTGGAATCTCGACTTCAAGGCCTGATTTTGAAATTAGAGCCTCTCTCAGTGTGTGTGTGTGTGTGTTGATCAAAATGGAGTTTGGGGGAAGAGATGAGATGAATACGTACCTGACGACTTCATAGGTCCAGACATCGTGTCTACCATGATTATTGCTGCTTATTACTATTGATATGTCGACACCTTCTGCAAGGAGGAGCAAATCAAATCAATTACTTGTAACAAATCCATATTGTCGTTTCAAGGAAGATGCATTTGGGTTACGATCGATGACTTACATCTCATTAATTATATTAGAGAATGTTCAAAACAAAAGTAGAAGAAAAAAGTTGTAGAGGAAGGAATATTACCCTTTGGACAAGAAAAAGGGTGTAGAAGGGAGGAAAGATATATATGGTACGGAGGTACTCATATCTCACAAAATGAGGACAACACAGCAAACTCAAAAAAAAAAATCCAAACCAAAATTTTATATTTTAGACAACCGAAATGCAAGCCACTCCGTTCACTATTTTTAGTAAAACAAATGGTTTCTCTTTAATTTCTTTTATTTTCCACTCTCACCATGTATTTATATTTATAAAACCTAACGTCTCCGGGTAGACTTTATCATTTTATTTATGCGAAATCTTTAGCAATTAAAATAATCAATTTAACTTAATTTATTGGGACAATTTGTTATATAAATTTAAAATACGTTAAGTTTAGTTAGTAAACTACCAAAGAAAAAATAAGTAGTAACTCTCTAACGTTGTTTGAAAAAGTAATTAACAAACCAACAGTTTTACAATTTTTTAAATACCGAACTAGACTTTTCTACTACCGAGATTTGCGGATAGAAGCTATAGTTTGTGTTTCCTTCTTTTTTTTATCGGAATAATCGCTTTACTTTAAGAAATAAAACGACGTGACACTAGGTCACGGAAGTTCATACATAATATCATTAGCTACTAAATATACAAACGGGAGTGGTGGTCTTTCGATCCAATCGTTAAGACACACTTCCATTCTCGATTGCTTTACTATCCAATTTGCACATTCGTTGCTCGTCATTGGAATAGCTCGTCATTGCACTTGCTTAATTTGTCTAGCGAGTGCTCGAATATTCAGTATTATTGTCCCTAGTATCCAATGGTTCGGTCCATCTTTGAGTTGTTG
This sequence comes from Chamaenerion angustifolium, assembly GCA_946814005.1. Taxonomy (NCBI): domain Eukaryota; kingdom Viridiplantae; phylum Streptophyta; class Magnoliopsida; order Myrtales; family Onagraceae; genus Chamaenerion; species Chamaenerion angustifolium. The sequence continues at coordinate 25,368,562 of OX328272.1, forward strand.
GTGAACTGTTTGTGCATCCGTTTCTATGATGATGTGTTGCCATCCCGCTTGAATTGCTAAATGAACACCTTCATGGATAGCCAACGCTTCTATTGTTTCTATGTCATCGCTCCTTTGCCTCCGGTTCATCCCTCCCACTAGTTTGCCATCCTTGTCCCGTGCTACCACTCCAATGCCCACTCTTTGCGTTTCCTTGCACCATGAGGCATCGCAGTTTATCTTGATCGTGTCACCCGTCGGGGGTTGCCATTGTTGGTTCGGTCTCTCCTCTTCCGTGCGCAATGGTTGTGGTGTTCGGTTGATCCCTATTTGCTCCTCGTAGGCTTGCTTGATCTCCATTATCACGCTCCTCGGATTTGGTTATTTTGCTTCAAACGCCACGGAGCACCTCGTCTTCCATATGTGTCAATACGTTATTAGAATTTGGGCCCACTTCTTATCGCTCGTAGTTCCTCCCCCATGCAGCTCCACTTTTCTCCTCATTAGCCATTCCACCATATCGAACTCATTCGGTCTACCCACTCGGATCCCTAGCACTCCAAGATCATATGTTCCCATGTCTCAACTTCACCGCATATTGGGCAATTCGGTAGTGTTTTCATCCCCCTACGCACCATATTTGCTTTAACGGCTATGTAATTTGTTGCTAGCCGCCATATGAAGTTCTTCACCTTTGGTAAGACCTCTGCCTTCCACATGTCTTTCCAAAACATGCCTCCATGATTAGGGTTTAGTATTGGCCTTTGTTCGGATCGCTCCCGCATTTTGTGGTAAACCGATCGGACTTGAGGTTGTCCATCCTTAGTGTGTGGCCAAATGTACCGGTCTCTTCCCCCGTCTCGTGGTAGGGGTAGGTTAAGTATATGGGCTGCATCTTCTCCATTTACTAGGCTCCGCCATGACATTATCGTTCACCCTATTTGTCTCTTTTGTATAAATCCACGAATCCTCAAAGACTCGGATATTTTCTCCCGAGTCAATCATCCATAACCCTTCCTTCTTGATCACAACCCGACCATGTAATATGCTATTCCATCCCCATGAGGCTCGGCATCCCTTTTTCGCCTCTGACAAAGAGCACCGTGGAAAGTATAGACCTTTTAGGACTTGCGCAAATATGGTGTCGGGATCGGTCATTATGCGGTTCGCCATTTTGGTTAGGAGTGTTGTGTTGAAACTTTGGAGTTCCCAGAAGCCTAGTCCCCCAACCTCTTTTGCTTTTGTTAGGACATCCACCTCCTACAATGTGTTCTCTTCCCCTCCGATGTTTACCCCTACCAAAAGTCTGCAATGAGAGCATCTATCTCCGAGCACCATGTTTTGGGGAGACGGAATACGCTCATTACGTACGTGGGGATCGCCGTGATGATCGCCTTTATTAGCACTTCCTTCCCCACTTGGGTTAGGGTGTTCGGCCTCCAACCACCTAACTTGTCCCTGATTTTTGTTTTCAAATATCTCAATGCCTCCTTATTTGACCGTCCTTATATCGATGGCAAGCCTAGGTATTTGCCCGGGTCCCCTGTGCTTTTGATATGTAACTCGTCTTCCACTCCCTTTTTGTCAATCGGACCTGCACCCTTGTTGAAGAATAATGTTGATTTATCCCTGTTTATCCTTTGGCCCAATACCTGACAATAAGATTCTAGTATGCTCCAAAGACCTCTTGCATTCTCGGGTGATCCTCTTATGAAGAACAGTGAATCATCTGCAAAAAACAGATGGTGGAGTTCCGAGCAGTTCCTCCTTAGGGTGATCCCCTGAATAGCACCTTCCCTAGATGCCCCTTACATTCTTCGTGATAGCACATCCGCAAGTAAAATGAACAAGTAAGGTGATAAAGGGTCACCTTGTCTTTTTCCCCATGTTGGTCGTATGGAGGACGTTCTTTCCCCATTTACCACCACTTTGTATGTTGTCGATGCTATGCATTCCCTTATCCAGCTCAACCATTTCTCTGCAAAGCCCCGTTTCCTTAATGTAGTGATTAAGAACTCCTACTTCACCCTGTCGTAAGCTTTCTGCATATCAATCTTGAGTGCGCATTCGACTTTATTTGCGTGGCGGTTCGTGTTCAAATGGTGGAAACCCATTATTTGAGTGCGCATTCGGCTTTGTATGTGTTTCCTTCTTCGTTTTAAATTTTAATTTTTAAACTATATTTAAGTGGAAACCCAATGTCCTTTGTTGGTTAAACTTCTGATTTGTTTATCTATTGAATATATATTTTTTTAATTTATTCAAAGACAGTCCAAATAAATTACAATTTTTAAATTATAAATTTTTTTTAACCGTTCCAAATAAATCGGAAAAATTATATCTAGTAGATAAGCAAATTAGAAGTCTAACCAAATAAATGGTGTTGAGTTTCTACTAAAACATAGTTCACAAAATGAGGTTGAAATCAACAATTTTTTTAATAATTGTAGAACACGTATGAACGGATATATCAATTTTCAACTAACTACAAATACTACTATTCAAAGTAAACTGAATATAAAATTAAAGTTTTAACATTTAATTCAAAGTATACATTTTACGACACAACATTTACGACCACACTCGTGTCTATCAAACCCTAGATATCTATCTCGACCCCTAACTTTTTTTCATTTTCGCGGTTCATGGGATTTAATTATCTCCTCATTTACTTGAAAATCTTTAGTTACTCAAGGTGGACGACTATACGATTGTGGTTGATGCATATACTGAGTACATCAAATGTAGCATCGTATTTATTCCCCTGAATAATATCCTTCTATTCTTCGCTCGATTACACTGTCTCTGTCATGAGTTGATAGAACGTAAGCAATTCACTAGTGACGACAAAAATGTAATATCTTCTCAGAGTATTTCTTCGACTTGTCGTTGTTTTCTGAAGTAACTTCTTGCATTTCCTAATAAGATGCTTCAAACCACGCATCTAATTCATTGAAAACATAATAGTTATAAATATAAGAATTAACTAATCATGCAATTTAAAATGTTCAAAGTTAAACTTACCACCAATGTAGTTTGGTTTCCATATGGTTCAAACTGCAAAGTCGGTAGAAGGTCAATGTCTTCCGTCTCCGCTACTTGTGATTGAGTATCTCTAATTCGAGTTACTGTCATCCTGGAGTAACACGCTAAGTAGACGAAGTTCGACACTACCACTTTATAAGAACTGTATAGTTGAATCTAGGCGGTGAAACCACGCGCCTCTCCTTCCAAATCCGAAGAACATCCAGTTTTCTAGGGTTATGCTCGTCATTTCTTCTTTGCCCAATCCAATCTGAGGTTGTCCTTGAGCCTTTGGCATTTATTGCCTACGACACTCCAAGCCAATCACGTTCCTTCACTGCAGAATAAGTGACGTTCCCATGCAAAGAGGAAACCTGCGCGAAAAAATGAAACCAGCATAGTTTCGGAGCGTTCTTCATCACCTGAACTGATTTTCACGTCGGCGACACCAACAGCACCGACCAGCAAGCTCGATTCAACCACCTGAGAGGGAGCTGATCGTGCTTCAAGTGGCGAGGAGAGGCCTGACTCATAGAATTGCAAGCGGGGAGCAATCTCCGACAGCAAAGGCGACCGAGGATTTCAAACAAAACTGCAAGCCCTAAACAGAGGCCCCTGAATATCCAGAGCTCACGCAAGCTTGTACTCCGAATTTGCAGCACGAAGGCAGTCAGGAGCTAGGCTGGAATCCGCTCGAAGTGAAATACAGGGGCACAAGTATCCCAATCAGCTCATGTGTGCCCAAAGGAGAAGAAAACCAACTGAAATCGATACTATCGGCTGAACCAGTGGACCATCGATTGCACTTCACCTTAGCCCTATTTGATCACCCTCCTTGTCACTTGTTCTTGCAGGAAGTTTCCACCCGAGTTGAAGGCGTTGAACCCACGGAGAAGATGCATATCGGTTCCAGTTCTGGAGGCCCGAACAAACCCGGCGATACAAGCCGTCGACTTAGACTCAATCCAACATGTATAAAATGAGGAATGGTATGTGGGGAAAGTACTCTCACCAAGGTCAATCAAACCGAATACAATAAGTGGAGTGCTTAGAGCGGCGTGGGCACGATACAGAAATGTTACAATAACTGAGTTGGAGGAGGGAATAATGTTGTTTGATTTCGAATGACAAGAGGATGCATTACAAATCCTAGACAGATCCCCGTGCTCGGTGAATGACCATATCCTGAATATTAAGATATGGGATGGGAGTGTGGGAGTAAAGGAAGTGGATTTCCAAAAGGTAATATTTTGGATACAAATACATGATCTAGGTTGGGAGAAATTTAGTAATGCAAATTCCTGGAAGATAGGGAATATGATAGGAAAATGCCTAAAAATTGAAAAGCATGTAGGGAGAATAAGCCGTAGTTATATGCGTATGCGTGTTGAAGTGGATGGGAATAAACCATTGACTGCAGGTTTTTGGTGGAAGAATTCCCAAGGAGGAGATAAATGGGCATCAGTAAAATACGAGAGGTTGTCTGATTACTGCTATGGGTGTGGCATGTTGGAGAACAAAACACAAGTTTCAAGTCAGAGGTTCAGTTTGGGGAGAACGGTCAGAGTGTGCCTATGTATGGACCGTGGCTTGTGGGGGTGAGACCCAAATAAGCTACGGTAAGACAGACAGTAGGAGGGGATGAAGGACATGAATCATAAGAACAACAGGGGGAAGGATATCATGGTTCGATATAATGGCGGAGGTACAGGAAAGAAACCGGGGCAATGCCAACATGGGAGGGCATCAAGGAGACGTTAATGCTGAATCAAATAAGGATACGGAGCCAAACAAGGCACAACCGAGTGACACCATGAAGACCGACCCAATGGTGACCGAGGAAGAACATGTCCAAGGGGCAAACGATCCTTCACAAGCCAACACAAGACCCATAATCCTTCATGGTAGCCAAGGTCGAACCACCCACCACCCGTTACCCGGACCTATATCCAAACCGTCACCCATGAAAACCAACCTCATACCAAACAAAACACAACTGAACCTCATACATGCCCACACCACTATCGAACCAACCCACCACCTTCTCACAAACCCACCCAAAACCACATACCAACCGAAGCCGAACCCCCCATATACAAATACCAAACCCCCATAGCCAAGAACCCAAGAAACCGGTGAACTGAATGCCCATGCACATAACTCAACCGGTCATCATATACCTACCCGACACTCCAACCCACCACCCCTCAACCAACCCAACCGCACCCACCCGAGCTTACCCTACCAAGCTGAATGGTGCAAGGGCACAAGAAGAAGGAAATGAACAATCAATGGGTTCTGGTGGCTGTCCCGAAACAGCCACGGGTGATCAATGAGTGTCATTTCATGGAATTGTCTCGGTTTGGGGTTTACCTTGACAATTCAACACCTAAAAGACCTCAACAAAAGGTATCGCCCAAACATTATATTCTTAATGGAAACAAAGAATGGGGATACCTACTGCGAGATGATACGAACGAAGATGGGGATGGATTATACACACTATGTAAGTCTTAATGGTACGCCCGAGGGATTAGCACTATTGTGGAAGTCGTACACGAGGGTTTCGGTGCTGCAAGCCGACCCACATTACCTTGATTGTGAGGTATACATGGAAAATCAAACAACTCCAACATATGTAACATGGATATATGCGAGCACGAATGCCCGAGAGCGGACACAACAATGGGATGCACTTCAGCACTTGGGAAGAGGAAGGCGAGACGGGTGGATGATCTTAGGCAATTTCAATACCATATGTCACTCTCATGAAAAACAAGGAGGTAGGAGGAAATCCCAAAGACAAATGGATGAGTTCAAGTCATTGATAGAGGATCTTGGAATGGAGGATTTGGGAGCTCACGGAAATGCTTTCACATGGTGTAATAATCGAGGGGGAGCGGATAGGATAAGTGAACGCCTAGATCGTGTGTTGATAATCACGGAATGGGCAGCCCGATACCACCAAGGAATATGCATAAATGAACTAGGCATTGGGTCGGACCATACACCAATGGTGGTCCAACTCAAGCAACCACGAAAGAGGGCAATAAGACGCTTCAAATTTGAGGGTAATCCAAGAAGCGTGGGATAGACGAACAACGGGAAGAGAAATCCAAGGTGTGTACAAGAAGTTACATAATTGCTTAATCAAGCTCACTAAGTGGAGCAAGGGTTGTTTCGGCAATAACATGCTCGAGATCACAAAAATGAAGGATGCCCTAAGAAGAACAATGCAAGGGCGAATGGATGGCAATCCGATCCCAGAGGAAAAACGCCTAAAAGGTAAATTAAACAACCTTTGGAAGAGGGAGTAGACCTATTAGAAGAAAAGGTCGAGAGTAAAATGGCTTAGGGATGGTGATCGGAACACCACCTTCTTCCACCATACCACAATTGCGAGAAGAAGACATAATCAGATATGCTGATTGAGGGGTACTACGGGGGAGTGGATAGAGGAGGAAGGGAGAATAGAAAATGAGCTATATCGATACTTTGGGAAAATGTTCACAGGGGAGCAAATTGAGCCAGGGGATGAATTCCTTCGGCATATCCCGAACCAGATTACCCACGAGATGAATGAGAAACTAACTCAGGAGGTGACAGACATGGAGATAAGGGAAACCACATACCAACTAGGGGGGTCTCGTGCGCCGGGTCCAGATGGTTTCCCGGGTTTGTTTTACCAAAGGAACTAAAACACTATGGGGGGTCAGACGTCATCACCGCGGTTAAGGTTTTCTTCAGAACAGGTACCCTTCTTAACACCATAAGAAATACTGATATAGTGTTGATTCCAAAAGTGTCAAACCCGATGAGTCTCACAGATTTTAGGCTATTAAGCTGTTGTAATTTCCTGTATAAGATCATATCAAAAGTGTTGGTGAACTGTTTAAAGATTTATCTGTCAGAGCTTATTACTCATTTCCAGAGTGCATTTGTCTCAGGTAGACACATACAGGATAACATCATGGTCGCTCATGAAGTGTTCCTCCACCTGAACATGAATCGCAGTGACAACAAGACTAAGTGTGCACTGAAGATTGATATGCAAAAGGCCTATGACAGAATGGAATGGGAGTTCCTAATCACAACACTAAGAAAACGAGGTTTTGCGGAAAAGTGGTTGGGATGGATCAGGGAATGCATATCGACAACCACCTACCAAGTGCGGGTCAATGGGGAGCGGACACAGGCCATATCACCGACACGAGGAATCAGACAAGGAGACCCTCTCTCACCATACCTCTTCATTCTACTAGCGGATGTCCTATCCCGTAGAATGGAAGGGGCAGCGAGGGAGGGAACCATTCAGGGGTCACCCTAAGGACACAGTGCCCAGAGCTACACCACCTGTTCTTTGCAGACGACTCATTGTTCTTCATCAAGGGTACACCGTAGAATGCTAGTAGTCTTTGGAGGATCCTGGACTCGTACTGTCATGTATCAGGTCAATGGATAAATAGAGACAAATCGACCCTTTATTTAAACAAGGGGAACGAACCATAGGGAAAAAAATAGGTGGAGGATGCCCTACACATAAAGAGCACGGGTGATCGGGAAAGTACCTAGGTCTACCATCATTCCGGGGAAGGTCAAAACGAGAAGCTCTCGGATCACTAAAATCGAAAATCAGGACCACGTTGGGAGGATGGAAGCCAAAAACTCTAAACCAAGCAGGGAAGGAGGTACTCATTAAGGCCATTATTACAGCGATACCTACGTATGTGATGAGTGTCTTCCGTCTACCCAAGACTTGGTGCTCGGAAATTGATGTTTTGATAGCGGACTTCTGGTGGGGGCAAACACCGGGGGGGAAAAGAGAACCCATTGGAGAAGATGGGAGGTCCTAACAAAGTCTAAAGAAAGTAGGGGTTGGGATTTAGGGAACTCCAAAGTTTCAACACGGCTCTCCTCACAAAAACGGTGAGCCGAGTCATGACGGATCCGAATACGATATGTGCACAGGTTCTAAAAGGGTTGTACTTCCCAAGGTGTTCCTTCCTCGAGGCAAAAAAGGGAGGCTGAGCGTCATGGGGATGGAGTAGCATAATACATGGCCAAGACATTATGAAGGAGGAAGGCATGTGGATGATAGGCACGGGAGAAAACATCCGAGTCTTTGAGGACCCATGGATATACACAAAATAGAGTAAAAGGGTGAATGGGAAGACATTGGTGGAGCACGGGGGAAATCTAAGAGTGAAGGACCTACTCCACCCAAACGGAACATGGAATGAGACCCTCGTGAGGAACATAGTTGACCAAGATGATGCAACCCACATACTCAACCTACCATTATCGAAAGAAGGGGGTATGGATAGATATATATGGCCTCATACGAAGGATGGGAACCCACAAGTCTGTTCGGTCTACCACAAGGTACGAGAGAGAAACGAGCAAAGACCTAGGTTGAACCCTACATACTGAGGTACATTTTGGAAGGATATTTGGAGTGCAAAGGTGATACTGAAGGTCAAGAATTTCGTTTGGCGACTAGCAATAAATGCCATAGCCATCAAAACGAATATGATACGGAAGAAAATGAATGTGATGCTGAGCTGCCCCATATGCAGCGAGGTAGAGACACTGGAGCACATGATCCTAGAATGTGGATGGACGGAACAAGTTTGGCTCAACACAATATGGATACAAATGGATCGACCAAACCAGATGGACATGGTTGAATGACTTGTGCACCGAAAGGAGGAGTTGCATGGACGATGAGCAACATCCGAGAAGAGGTTGGCCCAAACACTACTCACGTGTTGGTACATATGAAAAACGATATGCGCGGCGGCATCCGTAGCAAAACAACCAAATCTGAGGTCCGTTGTATGGGAGATCAAGCAAGTTTTCGAGGAGCACCAAGGGGCAAGTTGAACACAACAACTACCCCTAGAGCAAGCTGCAGGACCGAACCAACAATAGGTACCACTAACGGGCGAGATGATCAAGATCAATTGTGGTGCCTCATGGTGTAAAGAGACACATAGAGCTAGAATAGGAGTGGTGGTACAGGACAAGAACGGGAAGATAATGGGTGGAATGAACCGGAGACTAAGGAGCGATGACATCGATTCGATGGAGGCACTGGCGCTACATGAAGGACTACGACTTGCGATTCAAGCGGGATGAAAAAGCATAATCATGGAGACGGATTCACAAGTGATTCAGCATCAAATCAGGGAAGAGCTGAAACATTGGAGATTGGCAAACATAATTCCAAATATCCGACTATTAGCGCGACAAGTCGAACAGGTACAATGGCGAGCGATTCCAAGGACGAGCAATGAATGCGCGAATTGGATAGCGAAGCAAGCGAGAATGGGAGTGTGTCTTAATGATTGGGTCGAAAGACCACCACTACATTTTGTATGTTTAGTAGTTAATGATATGTTGTACGAACACCCGTGACTCCTAGTCACGACGTTTTATTTCTTAAAGTAAAGCGATGATTTGATCAAAAAAAAAGTAGACGAAGTTGGGTTCTTGCAAACCCTTGTTGATCGAAAACGGAATGTACATATCATGCATTGTGATCCACATTTCACGCCGCTTTTTATCCCAACGAAGTTTCTACAACAAATCCCAATTTTGCGATCTTCAAATGAATCATGGATAGGCTAGAAGAAACCAAATTAACTTAACACTCGGTCAACCATGTGTCACTCCAAGTTATTGAAGTGGATCAATGGCACCTTGGCCAAGCATATATGCTTGACCTCTCCCTACACACGAGGGATGTTCTCTAAACGGTCAGGGGAAGAGGGGTTCAAATTTACCTAAAATATCAAAGTTAATATGTTAGTGTAATATTGTTGAATCTCTCAAAAAAATTATTAATCTATACACATATATCAATAATATACCTGGCACTCTCCTAGAGCAACTAATTCATCTTAGTAACACTGGCGCACGTATGGTTTGAGTTTTTTCTTGGCAATCTTCGATAATGTCCACCTAGTTTGGGAAGATTGTTACATGTAGAGCACTATAATGTATTTATGAATGTAAGTAAAAAATTCCTTACCAATCCCTAATGATGCATCTGCGCGAACCATTTTCACTCTTTATTAGGGCGACCCAAGAATAATGTTCCCATGTCCATATATAAAGCATTTTATTAGGGAAAAAATAGAATATGTAAGCTATGATTTAATACAATATGTAATAGTAATTTTATTTTATTTGTAATAAAACAACACATCGAGTGGAATTTGTTCTTTCTTTATCTACAACTTTGTATAAGTCGTTGTATTGGTAACTCAATATAACATACACCTAGCTATATTGAGTCATTAGCTATAAATCATCAAATAGAGGGAGATACTCTAAATTCACCTTATTCATGCTTGTATTTGGAAACATAAATCTTCCACGAAGGTGGAAAATATAGCTTTTGGCTCTCATCACGACCTCTTGTTCTAATTGAGGAACCCAATCTAGGTCGTTGAGTTTCCTCTCGGACAACCTCCTCATCCATGATATGGAGACATGAATTAGGGTGATCTAGTGTCAATCACGAGATGGCATATATGTCCTAGTAGGCATGGAAAAAGATCGAGCAAGATAATCTTCTATGGAGCGAGTCAATAAGTGTATGTCACGAGTGGTCCACTAATTTGAAGACCTAAAAGAATTTGGGCATCACGTAGGGTTACAGTCATATGACCTCATCGTAGGTGAAATGTGTGCGTCTCGGGGTGACACCTCTCGATGAGAGAGTGAAGTAATTCTGCATCAACAATGATATGATATATGTCTGACGTTCATATAAACCTCGTTATATCTACGTAATGTCGTGGGTCATCTCTAATTTTGCTACTAGCCTTAACATAGAATATTAACTGTAATTATAATTTTAATAATAAATGAAAACATATCAATGTCACATATTAAAATGAAGTAATGTTACTGTATCGTGAGTTGGCTGTTGTGAAATATGATAAGTGTGTCCATGAAGCAACGAGGGCTTGAATTGTTCATTCATTGAACAGAAAGAATCTCTAGATGATTGCCTTGGCTACGATTCATTGTCTGATATACGATAAGAATAACTATGGTAAGATTTCTACATATGTAAGTTGAATTATTCATTGGACAATAACAATCAACCGCAATATATTAATATAATTGACCTCATACTTATATCACTCTCTACCAGATTTTTTATTGTGGTATGTTTGACCACATTTTGTTTGTTTGGGCTTACTCATTGAATCCATCTCATTGTGCATTCGAACCTTCCCACAACCACGTTTACAGCTCAACATTTGCGGATTGTGCCTAATTACGAGCTTGTTCCACACAAGCCACCATTATTCAACTGGTAAATGGTAGAATTCATGTAAGCATGTGCACTTATAAGCTTCAAACCAAAATATGGGTCAACTAACATCTTCAAATCCATGTTAGACAGTCGCGTCGTCATCATTGCATGTTTATATAATCGCCAAAATAACGTCCAATTCACCATAGTCATACATCTTTTGTACGAGGTTTATTGTATATCGTCTTCCTTCATTGTTATATTCTTCTTCGTATGAGTAAGTGTTTGCCTCAAATCTACCAGAAGTTTCTTCATTGGCCTTCAATAGTTCCCTTACTTTTGTAACAAATTTGTTTCTCGTTGTTAGTTCCTTTTCATATGGCACACGAAGGTTGACAATGTGCGTGTTAATTCCAATGAAGGTAAGCTTTGCAATTGTCATTACCGATAACAACTTAGAACCTTTCAAAACTTTGTTGAATACCTTAGGTTGATTAGTTGTCAATACTCCATATATATCGGTATTCAACATCGTATACTTGCGATCATAAGAGCAGATCCCACAATCAGATAACCATTGAAAACATTATCCATCATTTAGGGTATTGAATATAGAGAAAAACTTATCGAACTTTCGTTTTGAGTCACTTCAGAGAACTTACTCTTTAGATTTCGATCCTTAAAGTGAGTATTAAAGTTGCTAGCCATATGACGGATACAATATCTATGGATACCGCAAGGCTCCGAAAAATCTTAGTCCGAGCTACTTTAATACCAACATGACGATAAGAAACTATACATAATTATTGTTGATCCTTTATGACATGCAGATTCAGTTAGTGTACTTTTCCACTCATAGTCATACATTATCGCCAGATTTGAATGGCATTAGGTGACCATCAAATGTGACACCTTAGAAAGACACTCATGTGTTATGTAGGGGTGAGCTTGGGCGGGCCGGGTCGGTCTTTTTGTCAAGACCGAGCCCGAGCCCGAAATTTCGGTCCTCACCTTTGGAGAACCGAGACCGATTTCGATCTAAAAAACTCGCCTGAGTCAGTTTTGCTTGACTCGGGTCGGTCTCGGTTTCGGTCCATTACCGAAATTTTCAGTAAAAAAAATACTGAATCAGTAAATTGATACAAATCAAATTACAATTGAGATACATCCCTTTGATGCAATACTCTGTTGATTTAAAATCGACATACATCCCTTTGATGCAATAATGAGAACAATCAGTTAATTGATACAAATCGAAGAACAATCGAGATAAATTGAAGAACAATCGAAGTAAATTGAAGAACAATTGAGAGGCGACACAGCGAGGGCACTTACTGGAGGCAAAAGGCGTGAGGCGGAGGCGATGGCGGAGAGCCGACGGCGAGATGCAGAGGCGGAGCTGCGGAGGCGAGGGAGAGACAGAGACGGGAGACGGGAGGCATGGAGGGTGGAGAGAGTAGAGAGGCGGGAGGGAGACGGGAGTTGCTAACTTGCTGAGGTTTTTAGAATGCGGAGGCGAGAGTCCGAGACCTAGTTGGAGAAGTTTTTGTATAGTATAGTATTATGTATTAGGTTTTTAGACAATTCAGGCTGGCCCGGTCCGAATCAGGAATTTTGGGAAAACGCCCGAGCCCGAGTCCGACTTTAGAGGAAAATACATGTCCGCTTGGTCTCGGTCCGGTCCGAGTCCGACAGTAATCGGACCGATTCTGTCGAAATTTCGGTCGAGACGGTCTTTTTTGCTCACCACTTGTGTTCTGAACATGACCTCAATAACGTTTTCTTTATCATACCACAATTTGTGGTAGAAGAATTTCTATACAAATTTATCTTTAACTTGTTACAACTGATTAATTATGATCTGCATATTATACTAAAATATTTATTAAATAAACTATAATAATGCAATCAAATTTATATTCTTTTGGATAGCATTAATAGTCGTACATGAGTAGGCATCACTTTTTTTTTTTTTTGGCCAAGAGTAGGCATCACTAACTTAGGTGATTTCCAATTATCCATTTTTTATGAACTCCTCGTAGCAACCAATAATACATATCACCACTCATGTTATTACAAACACTAGGCTCCTGTCAACGTCGGCATCATTATTACAAAAAGATGACTACATTTGTCAATATGGGTTGGCCCATCGCGTTCGGGTTGGTCGATCTAACCCACAGGTCCACATGAGATAATTCAAACCCGGATTGGTGATTTGATGGGTCAACCCACTTGATGCGCGACTTTATTTTAAAAATAGAATAATATTTTAAAAAAAAAGCTAGAGTATAATTACATATAAAAAAATTCAAATTATAACGAAAAACTTTTTCTCCTTCCTCAAAATCATGCTCATATCTCTATTTTCATCCTCCATTGTCTTTCATTTTCATCCATCAATCTTATGGAATTCATCCAATTCATTTTTATTGTTTATTGGAAGAATATCATTATTAGGGGTGATCTTGGATTTTTTTTAGAAAGTATACACTTTCGAAAAAAAAAATTGAAAAAGTGTATATGTAAAAAAAATATTTAGAAAAGTATGCATGCGTGCGACCCAGGGGTGCGCCTATTGCAGAAATTTTTTTTTCTTCGTGAAAACACCGGTCTATCAGAAACCACGTTGATTGTAAGCATGCTTATGGTTTTCCTCCTAAATAGAAATTGAGAGATACATCTCAGTATTCATAGGTCCAAATTCCTCTACGCCAGTCTCACCAAATTCCTCGGCTGGTTCTCTATCAAGAGAAATCTAAAGACCTTTGCTGGTGTTGTTGGATATGCAAGTGGAAACAACGGTCTATCAGAAACCACGTTGATTTTAAGCCTGCTTATGGTTTTCCTCCTAAATAGAAATTGAGAGATAGTCTCTCCAGTAAAGAAGAAAGGAAGTTATAAGAAGTTAAATACTTTTTTCCTGTCCTAAATTTTCCAACTTGTTCTGAACAACATCCGCGAGGTAAAACATTGAAACAAAGTTGTTTATTCACAAGTTTCTGAATGAGACTTTTCTTCAAATACACAAGTTAGTTTGACATTTTCAGGAATTACTGCTGCAAAATAGCTCAGTCATCATCAAATGAAATGTAGGATGACTCATTATAACTATGGTGAGGCAGCCCGTACAGTACTGGACCCCACTCAGGAATTAACGGAGATACTGGCTGGCCTAAGCTTAATTATGGTGTATGTGTCGCTCTCAGTCTCAACCTTCCATATAAGTCTGCCGTTGAGAATTGAGACCAACTATAGGATTTTCGTCCTAAATAGAAATTGAGAGATAGTCTCACGCTGAAGGAGAGATGAGTTGAATTAGGGTTGCGAAATGTTGTGGCTTGACTGCTTGAGAAGGTTGGAAGGATGGAAGGACACTGAGAGGACGCCAGACATAATGGAAGAGAGTAGGGACTACTGCTTAGTTTTTTCAGGACGGACTCGAGACAGTTTTTTCAGGAATTCGGTTCAACAGTCATTTTTGCTCACCCCTAATCATTATCCAACTTCCAAATGGGTTCATGGTTAGCTTCTTTACCACTAAACTCGCAAACTATGGTAACAACTTCCTTCACGTGTGTTATGGTTATGTCATTGGAGCTCAAAGTTATAGCGGACTGAATGTGACATAATTAATAATCCCTTAATCGCAAGGAAATTTACCATCATTGCAAAAAACTATAGCCAACATGTCTTTAAGGTAGTACTAACACATAATTGATAAAATTATCATTACAATTACAAGTCAACCAAATTAATACTTTGAAAACTATAAATTAAACAATGTATTTAGCAATCTAACGATCATCAAATTCAACATGTTATGCATTCTTCTTACTAATTATATATACTTCTTATTCAATTGAACAATTAATCCCAAATTTTAAAAAATAGGAGTTTAAAATTAACCACATACCACATAATATTAAAGAAGAAAAAAAACGTAATAAATAATCAATTTCAACATATTATGCATTCTAATTACTATATATATTTTGACAATTTTCTATACTAAATTTATCTACTTTTTACTCAATTGAACTATTATTTTCAAAATTCAAAATTAAGGGTTTATTAACTACATACCACATAATAATTAAAGCAAAAAACATAATAAACAATCTATTTCAACATATTATACATTCTAATTACTAATTGCATCTACTTTTTACCAATTGAAGAGCATACCCCCAATTTTAAAAATTGGGGTTTCACAATTAACCACATATAACATAATATTTAAAACAAACAAAAAATTATAATGTATAATATGCATTCTAGTTACTAATTATATCTACTTAATTAAACAATTAACTCCGAGTTTTAAAAATCAGGGTTTCACAATTAAATATAATTAGAAATCATCAAAGTATTATGCATAATAAAGTAAAATTAGGCTTTCACAATATTAAAGTTAAAAAATATAATAAATCATCAATTTCAACGAATTATGCCTTCTAATTGGAAATTTATATCTAGGTTCACTAAATCAAACAATTACCCCCAAAATTCAAAAATTAGGGTTTCACAATTAACCATATGCTACAAAATAATTTCATCTAACCACATACAAAATCATCACTTTTCAACATATTAGGCATTCTAATATTTAATTCTATCCAATTTTACTCAGTTGAGCAATTAGTCCTAGATTTAAAAATTAGGTTTTCATAATAAGCCCTATACAATATAATAATTTAAGTAGAACATGTAATAAATCATCAATTTCAACATATTATACATTTAAAATACTAATTGTATCTAATTTAATCAATTTAATCATTTGCCCAAAACAATAATATTAGAATTTCGGATTACCTCGGTGGTGGCGGTGACGGCGTCACAACGGGGAGGCGTAGTCGAGGTATGACGATGGTCGACGACGGGGTGGGCGTGGTTATGGTTACGACTCATATGTGCTAAATGCCTTCCTACAACATGTGGCGACGGGCAGGCGATGTGTGGTACTGCAAGACAGGATAAACGAGGTGTAAGACTGCAAGATAAGGAGAGCAAGGTGTAGAACTACAGGACAAGGTGGGTGGTGGGTGGTCGGCAGCAGGCAACTACATTTGGCAAGTCGGTGAAGTTTCTGGGGCAGATAAGGTTTCTGCCTTGGGGAATGAGCGGTGGTGGAAAAGCCCCATTGTTGCGAACGCGGAAAAGTCTAGTTTGGTAATTAAAAAAAAGGTTAATGGTCAGTGTCCCCTCTAAAGTTTGGACGGAATTTAAGATTCCCCTTTAATCTTTAAAATTTTAAATTTTAGTCCTAATGTTTGGACCGGATAAAAAATCCCCCCATTCCGTCAGCTGACCATTTATTACTAACAGAATGGGAATCATGTACCTTGCACATGCTATATTAATTTTTGTAACTGACCAAAATGCCCTCATCCTATCCACTTTCCACTTGTAGAGATGTCTTCTCTACTGGATTATCCACTCGAGCTCTTCAAAACCCGCTAATCATGCTTCTACTGCACCCGATTTGCCACTGCCCTTCCTATTCCAGTATTCCTATTTATGCTTTAATAATCTTCGAAAAACGTCTAAAGAATCTCAATCTGTCTACCTTCTCTTTCTTGTTAGTGTCAGCGATGTCGGTAATAGAGTCCACCGCCTCCGATTCGAAGCCACCACTTTCGTCGGAGATTAAGGAGAACCCACAACATTCTGATATGAAGAACAACTTCTCCCTTAACCCCAGCATTACATTTAGCATTTGGCCTCCGTCTCAGAGCACGCGTCTCGCCGTTGTCACGCGCCTCATTGAGACGCTTTCTACTCCTTCCATCTTGTTTAGGCGCTACGACATCGTTCCCGTGGAAGTGGCTGCTTACACCGCTCACACCATTGAGGAGGAGGCTTTCGCTACTATAGGTCTATCCGCCGACAATGATGACGACGGACTCGAGATCCTCCAGATCTATTCCAAGGAGGTCAGTAAGCGGATGCTCGAAATTGTCAAATCCCATGTCGCGTCCCATACGCTTGCTGCTGCCTCCACAGACGGCACCGACGAGAATAGTGTCACTGGCTTCGACCCTGTCTACACCGCTTATAAGAAAGATTCTTCGACCGTCGAATCGGAAGCTTAGGTTAGCTTCTTCTTGTGTGTTAGTCTGGAATGGCCTTTTATATGTTTTGTCATGGTACTATTGAGCTTGGATTGTAACATCTAAGATTGCTTGCCCTAATTGTGGACGCCAATTGTTCAAATATGAGATCAATCTTGATATGAATACTTGTGCTTTCCGTTCCTTGATCTGCAGTGATTTGCATCGCATCACTAAAATGGAGATGCAATTCAAGAATTCATTTGCATCAAAGAACGAATCGATAGAGTTGACAAACAAATGTGTTGTCCTCGTCTACACTTAAGATCTTGATCATGAATTGTTACAAATTGATAGAGAAGGCTGCTCTTAGTGGACACTGGAAGAGGACGAGGGCATTTTGGTCTGTTACAAAAATTAATATAGCATGTGTCTCGCACATGATCCCCATTCTGTTAGTAATGAACGATCAGATGACGGAATGGGGGAATTTTTTATCCGATCCAAACATTAGGACTAAAATTTTAAATTTTAAACATTAAGGGGGAATCTTATATTTCGTCCAAACTTTAGGGGGGACATTGACTATTAACCCTAAAAAAAATTTTGCTAGTTTGGTAATTAATTTTCAAACAGAACAACAAAACTATAAAAACAACATGTAACTTCTGTTGAAGTCTTTAATTTTGTAATGTTCTTAATTATTCTGGAATAGTTAGTTACAAAGTTAGTTATTGTTTGTTACTCACGTTTGTTATTCTACAGTTTATAAATAGTTGCACTCTGTATAATTTCAGAAGTTCAATACATTGATAAATTCTTCTTGTAATCCTCTGTAATTCAACATGGTATCAAAGCAACTCATCTTCTTCATTTCACCTTATTCTCCATCTCATCTTCGTGCTTATTCTCCATCTACATCCATCTGGAAGGTCTTCTAGTCAAGAACAAGTTTTGTTTCATAGATGGAACTTGTCCAAGGCAATCTATGTTACATGCTCAACATACACGGCAGGATAGATGCAACGTAATTGTCAAGGAATGGATTCGCAATGCTTTAACTAAGGAACTAGCTAGTAGTCTTGTCTACAATTCCACTGCTCAGGTAGGGTTACTTTTGTTCTTGATCCCTTCCTATTATATGCCATGTAATTTGCTCTTATTGCATTGCGCAAAGAATTGGTCAACATAAACAAGAACTTTGTTTGGGCCTCCATGAACCGGAAAATGAAAATACACTTGCTTAGTTGTGATGAAGTTACATAGTAAAAAAATCTTAGGGCATGGTATCAATCTGCAGCGTATCAAAACAAAGCGTTCTTAGGTAGTCTTTCTGGAAGATTCAAAAGGGAACCGACACCCTAGGCCAATGTGCTTAGAAACATAATGTTGAGGCAGAATGGAACAATTTTAATTGCTTCGAACAAAACCCCTTGTAACTGGAAAGCGATCAAAGAAGGTATGAACAATCTTAAACTAGGCTCAGTGTGAGTGGTGGCTAATGGCAGGGATATAAAGTTTTGGCATGATACTTGGGTAAGTGAAAAGTCTATACGATACTATGGTCCACTTATGCAGGAGGAAGACAAACTTATAGTTGGGGATATCCTCTAGAATGCTGAGTGGAACCTAGATAGGACCTTTTTTTTAGTATCTTAAAGGGACCAAGCAAATGTGCCTTTGGATACACAAATCTAGAATTGCTCAAATTTAGGCCTTTTTTCTAATGTATTTGTCTATACTCTTCTAGTGGGCCATATTTCAAATATCCAGGTGCATGATTAGTGGGATTGGGTTTGCAAAATTCAAACAATTCCAAACATCAATTATTTCATTCGGTTGTGTCTCGGAAACATATTAGACACTTGCAAATTGTTAAATCATATGGGCTACAGTTTGAGCCTTATTTGCAAAATTAGTCATACAGGCGTGTACAAAAGCAACATTTGGTTGAAGATTCCACATAAGAGCATTCCAACATCCATTTGATTAACATTTTTCAATTAAAACAACATGAAATAAAAATCAAGACCATTCCAACTAATACGACAAAAACAATTTTATACATTATTTCCCTCTAACGATATTTCTCAAGCTTTTCTTCTGCATCATTCATCATCTTTTTAACCTTTGTATAAATCCTTTTTGAATGAGGACAAACATTAACATCGTACCAATCGAAATAATCGAACCTTTCTCGCTTAGTAATGGGCTAATGCAGAAAAAATAGGTAAGAAATTAGACAAAATTAACAGCACATGAAGTAATTAGAGAGTGTGACATACATTCCACAAGGGGCAGTTATAAAACCTCCATTGGAAGTTCTCCCAGGTGTTTGAAGCCTTCACCACGACAATCTCTCCACAGTAGCATCTTCGTGTTTTCTGCGAGCTTGGATTACCGCACGAAGTCATTGATTGAAGATCGAGAGGACAATGGAGGAACTGTAGATTGAAAGGAGATAGTTTTTGAAACCCTAATTGATGTTAAAATTGGGGGAAAGTGACGAAACAAAGCAGACAAAATAGAGGAATATTATTCAGTTGAGAAAATATGATGAAGGGCATTTAGTCAACACAAAAATTGTTTTTTGAATTTCGGTCTAAATTGGGCACGTGACAGGCACAGGTAACGTTTTCCATCCAAAATGGATGTCAAAATAAAGTAAATACATTTATGACTTTTGTTCTGGGGTACCCCAAATTATCAAAAACAATTGGGGCACCTATTTGTAAAAACGTGAGTTCTAAGGTACCTAAATGACTTTAATCCCAACAAGAGAGGAAGGAGACGATTCAGTAAAGGTCACGAAATAGTAAGGTTTGGTAGAATATAATGATTAAAAAAATCTCAATATACAAAGAATTAGTACAATGTTTCAAGTCTTAATAATCGAGAAGGGTTTCCAAATAAAGAGGTTGAGGAAGAAAGTTTAACAAATCAAGCGTAGAATGTTATAGATGTCACCAATTTTGACGTACAAGGTGGATTATAGGAGGAAATTATCATAAGAAAACAAGGCATAGCAAACAAATTTTGCTAAATATAGAGAGAATGAAACTATATATTGATGAACTTTGAATCAAATGCGAAAACTTTAGAAAGTGCCTGGGTTCATATTTATTCTTCGTTATTCACTGTTTCTCATCTGCTAGGGCTAGATTTAATCTTCGTTTCACCTCGTTCGGTGTTTGCTCGAAGTATTTGATTCTGTGTACGAGGCTGAAAGGTGCTTAACTGGTTACCTATTTTGGAGTTGCTCGTAGTGCCCACAAGACATGGCCGGGTTCGTCAGCCCAAATTTTGTGAGGGTATTAAGTTTTCTTTAGTCCATTTAGGATTATCTTCTTGTTTGCTTCTGCTTATCCATTTGTCGGGGGATGGTATGTTGATATGAATCGATGGTCGATATGCAGCTCTTTGTAGAGCCATTTGAGTTCATTCCCATAGAATTGAGGGTCATTGTCACTTATAAGGATTCTTGGGAGACTGTATATGGAGAAGATGGTAACCCGTAAGAATTTGATGACTTCTAATTTTGTGGTAGATGCTAGTGCTTTTGCCTCATTCCATTTGAAAAGTAGTCCCCAACTACTATAATCATGGTTGTTTATTCTGTGTTGGTTGGAAAAGGTCCCAGCAAGTTGATCCCCCACTCGAAGAACGACCATGCGCCACCGATTGGGGTTAGTACGACGGAGTTCTTGTCTGATTTTGGATGAGAATCTTTAGCAGGTCTCTTATTTTTATACTAACATCTCAACTCTTTATTAATTATTGGCCAATAGTAATCTAATTTTAGGAAATGTTTTTACTAATGTTCATGTGCCTTGATGGCATATAGTTACTCCTTCATCAGCTTGTTTTAGTGCCTTTTCTATCTCTGTTTAGGCTAGGCATTTAAGGTAGGGGTAGAGTACCCTTACTTGTATAATTCTTTGTTGATAATGATGTAGCTCGGGGTGAGCCAACGGAATTTGATTGTATCTCCTTTGGTCTCGGGAAAGACTCATGTATTTAGGTAATTGTGGATTCCTGTAAGTCAGTCAGTTCATTTTCCTGTAAGTCAGTCAGTCAGTCAGTCAGCCCAACATATCTTTAAAGAGTTTATTCACAATTCTCTTATAAGTTTACCCTGTATACACTAGAATAAAGAGCATGACTTGTAGCAAAGTATGTCATTGTTGGCATAGAATGTTGTGTGGAATTCGCCATTTGAATGCATCATGATTAGATTATAGACTGGGTAAGCGTCGATGAAACTTAACATCTGATGTTCTGAAGTGGCGTCAACGAGTTGGTCAATCCTGTGGAATAAGTATGCATCCTTTGGGCACGTTTTATTTAGGTCCCTAAAATAAACACACATTCTCGACTTCTCATTGTTTCTCTTTACTAGCATTGGGTTTGTGACCCATTTTTTGAAGCGGAACCCCTTAACGAAGCATCTATTCAATAGTTTTCCTACTTCTTTTCTCATTGCCAGAATCTTGTTTTCGCCTAAGGCTCTTCATTTTTGGGCGACTGGTCTTATTGTGGGGTCAATCATCAGCTCATGCGTCTGGCATGTCACTTGGGTGCCAAGCAAAGAGTTGCTTAAATTCACAGAGAAATGTTGTTATGGAGGCTTTCTATTCGTTGGTGAAATTTGTTCTGATCCTTACCTTCTTGTTCGGTTTGTCTATTTTGACTTCGACCGGTTCCTCAACTAGCAAAGGACTTTCTTTTCCTTCTTCTACCTTGGTTTCGATGGCGAGATTCTCCCTTTGGTTTCTCCTTTTAAGGCAAATTACATAACAACTCCCCGTGATTCTTTTGTTTCCCTGTACTTCTCCTATTTCGTACGGGGTAGCAAATTTCATCTTTTGGTGTATTGTAGAAAGCACAATTATGTGAGGGTGGATGGTGGGTCGTACTAGAATGGTATTGTAGGACGCTAGAGCGTTTATAACCATGACGAGAACGTTTGTTACTAGATTATTCCATCCTTCGCCCAAAAGTATGGAAAATTTAATTACCCCCAACAAGTGAATCCTCTACAACGAATATAACCAAAGGGGATCCTAGCGGCACATACTTCTGAGGGCATTGGAGAAGGCAATGTCGGGCAAGCTACCTCCATCTATCAAGATTCTTCTCATCTTGAATTCATCGATCTCAATAGTAACAACAAAGGCATCCTCATGAAGTATTGTGAAATGGGTCAAATCTTCTTAAGAGAATAATATGATGTAGTCATCCGTTGATCTGACTCTTTGTACTAGTTGTGTTCCATAGACGGTTGGGTTATTATTGCCTTTTATCTTCGTTTTCCATAACAAAGTCGCTCATTATTATGTTGATGTCTCTTTGCCCACGCCTTGTTGGACTCGAGGGCTTTGTGTCCTTCTCTTTCACTAGGATCTCAGTTGGCAATAGTGTTGGGCCTGTTCGTTGATTGTAACGCGAGTTCGCATGTATTTTGTTTAAATTCCCATAGATTGCGCAAAATGTTGATACGTGATACCACAATTTGCATGCTAACGCGTTGGGAGTTGATTCCGGTTGCAGTGAATCAATCTTAGTTGTCGAAGTTGATCTGAACACCTGTAAAAAGGACAGGTGAAGGCGGTTCTCTGAATCCCTCTTTGATGACTATGTGTATATCAAAATAATAATGAATTTATCTTTAGAAAAGACTTGTTGTAGGCGAGAAAGGTAAAAAGTATTTATGCATGTCGAACCCTAGTAGGAGGTGGATATAGGGTTGGGTTACCTTATGGAGCTTGGAGATATGTTGTATCTTATATCAGAGTAACAGATAGACCTAAATCCTTAGTGATAGATCATATCTTTAGTATATGTTACTCATACTTTGACTGTGAGGATCATGTAGGCGTGGTTGCCCTAAGGATAGCTTTTATGCATCGTGACGAAGAGAGGGACCCTTATAGTATTAAGTGAGGGGCTACGAGTTAAGCAACCATCTGGGATGGTTTCTTTATGCACTCGTATAGTGTCTGAGTGCTCGCTTGGTGCCTCGATACTCATCGTATACACTTCGGGAGTCGTGTCTCGATGTCAAGTCATTGCTTGATTTCCAACAATATTCTTTAGTGAGCTCTTCCACCCATAAACTAAAGAAAAGACTGACAAAAACACAAGCACGGATAAGTGACTATGAGGTAATAAATTTGAATTTGTTAGTTCTAATCCTGAATGAATGTATTACTTGTGTTTACTTGCTCGTTGTGATAATGTGAATTAGGATAAAAGCCTTTTTTTTTTTTGGCCAAGCGGATAAAAGCCTTTTAAGTATATCAGAAAATACTTTTTTACAAATAAGTAGTTTTTTGTATAGTTTTAGATACATGAGATTGCCAATAATAATAAGAAAAACAAACATATATCAAATTAAAATAATAATACACAAAGTACATATATCATATTAAATTAATAAGGCAAAGTAAATATGTCAGCTTGCAACAATAAGATAAAGTATTGATACCTTAATGACACACATGTTTTCACATTCCGTTCAAAGATCAATGAAATGTCAAAAGATGGAGAAATAGTTTGAGAATCTTAGGTACCTAAAAGTAAAATAAATTTTAGGTACCTATTTGTAAAAATTTGAATGTTTAGGTACCTAATAATTTGTAACCTTCTGAATTATGATGTTGCGTGTCAAAAATTAAAATAGAGAAAAGTTATGGTAGCTGAAACAGAGTCAATAGAACGGAAGAAAACTTGAAATTTGGTAAACTTACATGTAGGACAACACAACACATATATGCTAAGTGGATATACAAAATTAAATTGAAAGAGTGCTGAAACTAGTAAATACAAAGCTATAGTAGTGAAATAGATTCAACTAAAGCATTTGGTTAAGTAGAAAGATAATAATGTTACTTGTAGCCCAAGTTGAATGGCCCATATATCAACTTGACGTAAAATATTTTTTATTTTTGACAAAAAGGTTAAATGAACAAGTGTATATTGCCGTTAGGCATTGTAGTTAAAGAAAAATATATTAAAGTATATAAGCTCAAGAAAGTCTTATACTGTCTAAAACAAGCGCTAATGACAATGATATAACAAACCTGAAATGCATTTATACATAAAGGATTTGAAATGTTCATATGAGCACATTATGTTCATGAAAAATTCTGAATATGAAATGAGTGGATTGGGAAAATGCGTTATTTACTAGGTTTAGAAATTAAACACTTTGAAGAATTCATTTTCTCTCACAAAAGAATTACATTGAGGATATTATGAGACCATTTAGGTTGGAGGTGTCAATATGGATTGACCCGCTGAGTTCGGATCGGGTTAAGTAGGGTTCACACGAACCCGCCCCACCAAAGTCCACGGATCACTCAACCCGTATGAACCGCAACAATTGTTTTTGAAAAATATATTATAAAATATAAACAAATATTAAAAGTTGTTATATCTTATAATTAACTAGTTAACAATCAAAGGGCCCTTAAATCATGAATGAGGAAAGGGCCCTTAAATCAAAGCTCCACGCCCTTTGGAAGCGGGAAGAAATTTTTTGGAAACAAAGGTCGAGAATCAAGTGGTTGAGTAACGGAGATAGAAACACGAGTTTTTTCCACCATACTACTATCTCTCGAAGGAGGAGAAACAAGGTCGTCCGTCTTAAAGATGCAAATGGGGCTTGGATTGAAGGGGATAGGAAGATTAGATCTGAACTGCATGGGTTCTTTTCAAACCTTTTTACCTCGGAGAGAGAGGCCGGGAGTGACTCGATTGCCTTTGACCGGGTTATTGAGTGTGTGCCGAATATGATCGCCACGGACATTAATGATAACCTCACGGCTTTAGCTACCCTTGAGGAAGTGCGAACGGCTTGTTTTCAGATGGGGGGCTCGAGGGCACCGGGTCCGGACGGCTTCTCGGGGATGTTTTACCAAAAGAGTTGGGCCACGATCGGATCGGACTTGCTCACTTCGGTTAACGCCTTCCTTGCGACAGGTATCATGCCTTCATTTCTTAACCAAACCCATATTACCTTGATTCCGAAAATTACTAGCCCAGTACATGCGGCTGACTTTAGGCCTATTAGCTTGTGCAATTTTGGCTATAAAATTATTGCTAAGGTTCTGGCGAATAGATTAAAAACCTATTTGCCAGAACTGGTCACCCAGTTCCAGAGTGCGTTTGTTTCAGGGAGACGAATACAGGATAGCATTATTATCGCCCATGAAATGTTCCATTACATGAAGACAAGAGGCAAGCCTAGAACGACCTCGGGGAGGTCGGAATGTGCTCTAAAAATGGACATGCGGAAGGAGTATGATCGGGTGGAATGGGATTTCCTCCTAGCGAGCTTGAAACAACGGGGCTTCAACGACAAATGGATATCTTGGATCAAGGCTTGCGTCTCTACGGTCACTTACAAAGTCTTGATTAACGGTGACCGTTCGGATATGATACGACCCTCGAGAGGACTGCGTCAGGGTGACCCTCTTTCACCTTATCTTTTCATCTTGGTTGCTGACGTACTCTCTAGACTGCTAAATGATCAGGTGGCCAAGGGTGTGTTCAGAGGCATCCGCCCGAGAAGGTCATGCCCGGAGATTCAACATCTCCTCTTCGCGGATGATTCGCTATTCTTTATGAAAGGCTCGTTGGCCCAAGCAACGGCTTTTAAGGGCTCTCTTGGTGACTACTGCAGGGCTTCAGGACAGAAGATAAATTTCCAGAAATCTTCGCTTTATTTCACCTCGGGGGCACATGACGATTATAAGAGGAGCATCTCGGATCTATTTGGCGTTGCACATTCCTCGGACCCGGGATTCTACTTAGGCCTTCCTACTGTTTGGGGCCGATCTAAGAGGGAGGCCCTCATCTATCTTAAAGAGAGGGTCCGTGACAAAATTCTATGTTGGCGTAATAAGCTCTTGAATCATGCGGGGAAGGAGGTACTTATTAAATCCGTTCTTAGTGCAATCCCTACTTATGTCATGCACATCTTCAGGATCCCGATCACTTGGTGCAATGAGGTCAATAGTCTCATGGCTCGATTCTGGTGGGGATCTAGGGACGGCCATAAGAAGATCCATTGGAAAAACTGGACCTCGATGACCACGGCTAAGTCTATCGGGGGTTACGGATTCAGGGACATGAACCAGTTTAATCGGGCCATTCTCGCAAATATGGCATCTCGCATTAGTCTCGAACCGGATGCTCTATGGGTTAGGGTTCTTAAGGGGCTGTACTTCCCAAACGCCTCATTCATGCACGCTTCGGCGGGAGGGAGAGCTTCTTGGGCTTGGGCGAGCCTTCTCGAGGGGCGGGATGTCCTCATCGAGGAGGGTGTGTGGACCCTGGGGGATGGAAGGTCCATACACCCTTTCGCGGATTCGTGGGTACCTACCTGTACTAACCGTAGGCTTCGGCCCCTTGTGGTGGATGACAACCTTCCGGCTCAACGGGTTTCAACTTGGATTCAGCCTCTAGACCGAGGGTGGGACGTGGACTCCATTTGCGAGGCGGTCCACCCGGATGATGTTCAAGCTATATTGCAGGTTCAGATCCCTCTTGCTCAAACCGCGGACTTGCATAGGTGGCCACACTCGAGGAACGGAGCGATCAACGTCAAATCTGCCTACCACGTGCTTCATGCGAAACAGGCTCGGCAGAGTGGGAGTCTCGACATACAGGCGGGACAGCGGTCGGTGCCTCCTTCGGTGTGGAAAGCGATTTGGTCGTCTAACGTGTGGCCAAAGGTCAAAGCCTTTATTTGGAAGTTGGCGAACGATGTTCTCCCGACGGGGTCATCCTTGAGGCGTAGAGGCGCTAATTTGGATGGTCTTTTCCCGGCTTGCCATGATATTGAATCTCGAGAACATCTCTTTTTTGGTTGTCATTGGGTACGGCAGGTTTGGACTAGGTATGCAGATCAAGCGGACACGGACGTGGGAAACATCTCGGTCGACGCATGGTTGGCCTTGGTGACGAATTTCAAGGGCAACCGTGGTTTGGCGAAATCCAAGGACTGGAGGACGCTCATGGTGGTAGCATGGGCAATCTGGAAAGCGAGGTGCAAGAGTGTGTTCGAGAACGTCCAACCTAATCTGACGGCAATTCAAATCGAGGTAACTCGCACGTTGGCCGAGCTCGGGTCGGCTATGCCGAAAGCTACCGTGGCTCGTCACTTCAGGGCTTGGGTCGGCCCGCCTATTGGGGTCATTAAGATCAACTGTGATGGTGCGTGGTCGACCAACAGGTCACATGGTGGATTCAGGGTTATTGCTCGGGACAACGACGGTGCCGTCCGTGGAGGTTCGGTGGGGCTATGCCTTGCGGGATCGGTGGACGAGATGGAGGCGGAGGCGGTTACACAAGGGGTCCAACTTGCCATCGACAATGGTTGGACTCGGGTCATCATCGAGACGGACTCTTTGAACATCATCAACTACATCCGTAAAACAGAATTCGCTTGGAGGATTGACTCGATTTTGTCGAATGCGGTGTTACGCTCTTCTGCGATAGGGGAGATTGCTTGGGAACACGTTCCACGGCCCGCCAACTCTTGTGCGGACTGGTTAGCAAAGGCGGTTTTGTCGGGGTTGTGTCCTACGGATTGGGTGTCTACACCACCAACCTCTTTGTCTAGATGTATTATTTCGGATATTGTATTGAACTCTAACCCGACTTCGGGTACCTGAATGCATTATGTTAATTTGGCCAAAAAAAAAAAGTTAACAATCACCTTTAGTTTTAACAATAACATCCAAAATAAACTTTAAAACTTTAAATTTTTTATAATTAACAAAACATCTAACACAATTATCTAAAAATTAAAAATTATCTATCTCAGTAGACTATCAAACAAAAAACGTTTTTCTCATAATATAATATATTTAACCTAAGATAATTAGAGTATTCTTAGTATTAACATTTGTAGTATCCTAGCAAATAATATATACTAGACTCTGGCACGCGCTACGCGCGTACACGTTGTCGTTGTTGGTCGTGTGTGAGGTGTTACGAGTACATGATCAACCTGACTCCTAGGTTAATACAAGAACATTACAAGCAATGAACATTTTATATAAATATTACTAATGTAAAACTAAAATTAATTTGAATAAGATAATGGAATGATAAAATTTAAAAAAATTATAATATTTTTAAAAAATTTACTCAAGCGACCGGGAGCCCGTAGCTTGTGTCGGAGTCTAGTATAACCATTAGGGAAATACACTTTAGTGTATTACAAAAATTGGGGTATACTTTATTAGTTAACTATATACATGTATATATATACGAAACCTATATATACATGTTATGAAAATAGATCGTTGCGTCCAAAATATTTTATCTATAAAACAAAGTTGAGTGAAAAGTGATACTAAACATATGAAATAAGTATATATATTAAGTTAGAATAACATGAACTTTATATGAAAACAATTTACTCAAAATATAAAATACAAAATAAAGAAATTAAAATGCACAACTACGCCATTAACATAAACATGGTAAGAGTCAAATGATCAAAGTAACAAAACATTTTTGTATACCACATTTTGAGTATGTATACCAGTAAGTCCTTCGAGTTCTCCCTTTTTAACCAAAACCTTTGTTGTCGACTGAGCCGTACCGCGTGATAAAGCAACATATAATTGACCATGTCTTAATACATGACCAGACAAATATATAGTTCATCCTTCTCAATATATTGTTCATCATTTTTCTTTGATTCAACAACTGAATCAAGTTCAATATGTTCTTCATTTTGATCTGAGATAATCAACATGGTGTCAAAGTCTGCTGATCATGAGTTTTGTAGGTGCTAATTTTGATTTATGTGGTCATGCGTGTGGATTAGCAGGATTCAAAGTTCCAGTACGCATTACCGGTGATTCAGTTGCGTATTCAATTCAATTATGGATGATTCATTTCTTGCTTTGTCTAACAAGAAGATCTGTCAACTAATTGGAGATGAAGATTTTAAATCTTGGAAACAACAAGTTCACATTTAGTAGCTCCGTGTACAATTCCTCAATTGCAGACTTCAGAGGATGGAGTGACTGTTGTGAATCCTTAATACACTAAATTTTACCAAATATGTCATTCAATTTTCAAAAAACATTTCGCTATTGGTTCACGACGACATTAGTGTCATTCTTAATTTCAAAGTGATTGATGGGTTGGGCACCTATAGGGGTTGGATCGCTACTGCAACACTTATGGTTGCTCGTGGCATTCCTGTTAGTTCAACCTGCTCACTGTGTTTTTCATCAGAAGAGGGTGTTCTTCACATTCTCAGAAATTGCGCACCAACTGCCCATGCTTGGAACGATTGTTAGATTCCCTCTTTGGTAGTGGTGTCTTTCCAACTTCCATTAGAATCTTGGATAAAATCTAACTGCAAAATTTGGGACACATCCTTCCAAGGGACTGAATGGAGCTCAGTGTTCAGCTTTTGCCTTTGGAATATATGAAAAAATAGGAATAATCGCATCTTTCAAGGGAGTTCATCTAACCTTGATATTCTCTCATTTTCGGTCAAACAAGTCATTGAATTCATAGCTACTATGTATATCTCCATAACTAATGTAAACTACTCTACTATTCAGTTGGTTAAAAACTGCCACTCTCGGGATGGATAAAGCTTAACACATACGGATCCGCTATGGGAAGTCCTGCCAAGGCGAGTGCAGAGGGGGTCATCAGGGATTGTAACGGTCAGTGAATTGCTGGGTTTTCTAGGAACATCGGAAACTCCAACAGTTTTATAGCTGAAAGTTGGGCTATGAGGGATGAGTTGATCCTTGTTATTCACTTAGGATTCAGTTGCATCCACATTGAAATGGATGCCCTCTCTCTATTTCAACTTATAATGAATGAGGATATGAGAAATATCTCGCTAATGCCTATCATTATGGATTGTAGGACATTGTTAGACCAATTCAATAGATGCGAATTTTGTCACATCTATAAGGAGGCGAATTTAGTGGCTGATATGATGACAAGGATGGGAGCTCTTCAAACCCAAGACTTTCTCGTGCATCCCCGACTACCTAGGAGGTTCAAATCAACATGGCAAAAGATTTTGTTAGCACTTCGGAGCGCAGACTTGTTAGAAACGTTTAATTAGTATTTATTGAATGACAAATGTGGTTCGACGAAGCAGTTTTTTTCCATTGTACCAAAAACAAATTTGGAAAAGTCGAAGGAAGAGGGGATTCGTCTTCGTCGTTGTCATTAGAATTGGAGGAGGATCGTTGTCTTTGTCAGAAGATGGAGAGGGATTCGTCATCGGAGGATTCATCTTCCTAGTCAGAATTGGAGGGGGGTTCGTCTTCTTCATCGGAGGATTTGTTGTCATCGTCATAAGAGGAGTTCATATCTGTCGAAGGAGAATGAAGAGGTAGTCATTGTCGTTAGGGGTGGCAATCGTGTCGTGTCTAATCGTATTGTGTTATTAATCATGTCGTGTCTTAACAGGTTTCGCGTCTAAACGGATAATTTCTAAACGTGTCTCTAAACATCAGACACGAACACGACACGATTAAGTAGCAGATCACACATGACACGAAACGGGACACGATTAACTTTCTTGGAAATTAAAAATCGAAAAACATAACGGATAGACACGACACGATATGACACGATTAACACGACACGATTAAGAACGACCTGATTGATATGAATTTACACGATTAAACACACGAAACGATACGTTACACAACACGATTAACACGAAAAAACATTAATTTTATATATTTTTCTGAACGTGTCACGATTAGTTAACCGTGTCTTTATTCGTGTCACAGGTATACACGACACGATTAGTTAATCGTGTTTTATCGTGTTTATACAGATATCCGCAGATCTGAGTTGTTTAGACACGATTATTAATCGGGTCTAAACGTATAAGAGTTGTTTAGACATGGGATCCGTTAAGGTCAAACTCATATACGCTTTAAAGCAGATCGTGTCGTGTCGTTTAATCGTGTCGTGTCAGAAATTGCCACCCCTAATTGTCGTCATTCTTGTTCTTCTTCTTCATTCCTAGGTTGGGTCACTACTTCAAGATTTATATGAGAGTTTTAACATTTTGTTGGAGGAGTTAATAAGACAGAGAGAGAGGAACAGAGAGAGAGGAAGAGGCCTTACCATACGAAGGAGAAGAAAACTAAGTGTGATAAAAAAAAGTATTAATAAGTATATTTTGAACAAAGTTTATTAAAAATAATTCTGTATGTAAATCATCTCATATACAATAAAAAGGTAAAAAGTATTGTAAATTAAATTTACATTTTTAATGTATATGATAAATAACTTTAAATTATTTTTATAATTATCACAATATAATAAAATTGTATGTATATAATTTATTCATTTTTTAATTTTGACCATTATTAAAATATTTCTCAAAATATATACTTTTTAAGGAATCTAAAAATTCTTACATTTAAGATATAAGTTTTTGTTATGCTTAGTTGTTAAGAAAAACAATCATTGGTTAATGAATAATTTTAGTACTGGTCGATGAGATGAGCGTGAATTTGTCATGTATTCCTCCAGAAGCCCTAGAATTTTATTAATTGATTCTCTCGGTACGTTATAAATTCTTTCTCACCTCCTCATTTATTGTATTCATTTTGTATCAAAATATTATTATATATTATCATACAAAAGTATTTTATTTTTCTTAAAGAGTTTCATTATTGTATAATTTTATAACTAAATCAATTAAATATACTTAAAAGTATTTCATTCGCTAATATATGTTAATATATAAAAGTTTAAGATTATGTACAATTATAATAAAAATATTAAAATAATTGACAAATATTTTATAGATAAATATTTACTTATAAATACTCATAGATAAAAATATCTCATAAATCAATACCAACTTAACTTTAAAACTATAGTACAATTATTTTTTGAAAACATATATGTATATTCAATTAAATATTATTTGGAATAAGTTTTATTATTAATTTTAATTTTAATTATAGAATCGTGTATTTTTAACTAATTTTATGAAAAATACACTTATACAATTTATATTTTTTGTATTTCATAATATAAGTTATAATAATTTGTCTATACGAACTTTAAAACTATAGTAAATTTATTTTTTTGAACAATATATGTATATTCACTTAAATATTATTTTGAATAAGTTTTATACCATGTAGTATTAATGATAAATTAAGATTGAAATATTAAATTAATAATTTACCGTGCTAAGCGTGGATCAACCACCTAGTATTTATTAATTTGGCTAAGTCTTTTATAATTAGGACACATAAGTTTTTGAGCTACTTAGTTATGAAGAAGAAACAATTTCATTGGTTGATTAAGATTTTTTGTAACCGGCGATGACATGGACTCGACACGCGTACCTCCAAAAGCTCTGGAATTCCTCTTAAACTTCTCATCATTTCTCATGATACATTTCACATTTTATATAAACTACACATTTATGGTCTTAATGTTTTACTAGAGAACTGACCCGTGAAGAGTATAAAATTATTTGAGTTGTCACTTAAATATTATTTTGAATAAGTTTTACACCATGAAGTGTTAATGATAAATTAAGATTAAAATAATAAAAATAAAATATTTATCAGTATTTTACAATAAGACATAAGTCACATATAAATATAATCATCAATTATTTTATTATAATAATATCAAAACAAATTTTAACAATGTCACAAAAATTATATGTTATATATTTATAAAGTCAATATAATTTACAATTAAAAAAAATAGATAAAATGTAATATGTGTACTAAAACATTAGAGATTGTACTATTGTTAGAAAAATACTAATGTTTTTATATGGACATTGATAGAAGTAATAAACCATAAAAGTTAAATTAAGAGAATTATATGGATATTAACATTTTTTTTATAGTTTTAAGAAAAATATTTTATATATATATTTATAACTAAACATATTTTTGAATTATTAATACTATTTATAGAATAAAAATATAATATATTATTACTATTACTAAAATAAATAAATTACTAATAATTTTAATAGTCTTTTAAAAACATATGCACTAATATAAGTCATAAAACCATATAAAAATATTTAACTTAAATGTATTATTTATTATTTTATTATTAATTTAATTTTAATTATAGATTCATGTATTTTTAACTAATTTTATGAAAAATACACTTAATATAATTTATAATTTGTGTATTTCATAATATAAGTTATAATAACTTATCTATACGAACTTAACTTTAAAACTATAGTAAATTTGTTTTTTTGAACATTATATGTATATTCACTTAAATATTATTTTGAATAAGTTTTATACCATGTAGTATTAATGATAAAAATATTAAATTAATAATTTACCGTGCTAAGCGCGGATCAACCACCTAGTATATATTAATTTGGCTAACTCTTCTATAATTATGACACATAAGTTTTTGTGCTACTTAGTTATCAAGAAGAAACAATTTCATCTGTTGAATAAGACTTTTTGTAACCGCCTCGCTGGGGCTGGCAATGGTACGGTGAAAAACTCATAACCATGGTTATAACTGTTACTTTTTAATATGGTTAACCGTACCATTATGGTGTGGTGCGGTTATGGTGATGACTTTTCTAACCATAATGGTTATGGTTATGGTATTTGAGTTATAACCATGGTTATTATATAAATATAATATTTATTTATTATTGATAAACTAATTTATATAATATACTAAATATAAATTATATAATTGAAAATTTGAAATTGTTGAAGATTGAAGGCGCCAAAGTCCAACGATGGGAATATAGATTGATGTATTTTTAAAATAAATTCGATCTTTCATTATATTACATGTGTGGAATGAATATGGGTATACGGTTAAAACCATGGTTAATAACCACAGTTATTTTAATGGTTATGGTATTGAAAATTATACCCATAATGGTTATGGTTATGGTATGTGATTTAAAAATATGGTATGGTTATGGTATTTGTCATACCCTGACCATACCCTAACCATCGACAGCCCTACGCCTCGCATCGCCTCGCCTCACCTTCAACCTCGCCTCCGGTCTCTCCTCCTCGGCGCCTCCAGTCTTCTTCGTCCAACTAATCGACTAGTCCTAGACCAGGTTCGTCTTCTTCGTTTGATGTTGATTAGTTGTTGTCTTGCTATTGCTAATTGATTGGAGATTGCTAATTTGCTATTGTTGTTGATTGGTATTGCTATTGATAATTTGCTGTCCTCAACCGTGATACCCTATACATTTAACATCCATGACAACCGTGATTGCTAATTTGTTGTCCTCAACCGTGATTGATGTCCTCAACCGTGATTGATAATTTGCTATACGTTTAAGATCCACCTAAGCAAAAAAAAAAGAAAAGAGGAATTCAAGTTACATAACACTTCAGCTAATTCATACCTTGACCCTATCTTCTTCATTAGTGTCCATAATTCAAGTCACATAACATGCAGAAAATGAGCATTTTGTGTATGATGTGACATCCAAGCTAAAAATAAAAAATTTGGGGAACTCTGTTGATATTTATCCAGTAGGGAGGTAAGACTCATTCCTTTGACTGATATCCTTATCTATGCATCTCGTTCTTGGATTAGTAGTATATGGTGCACTTCTGTTTTTGTATATAGTTGGAAGTTGGAGGCAATAATTGCTACTTCTGTTTTTGTATTTAATCTTGGTGTTTTCAGCTGCATTAGTTTAAGTTTAATGTTTCAAATTGCAATTGTTGTAAGTTTAATTGGGTTGATGTTTAGTTGGAGGCAATAACTGCTACTTCTGTGTTTAATTGGGTTGATGTTCCTGGAGAAATGGTCATGACGAATTTGACTGCAGGAGACAAAACTGTTCTGTACTTTCAGCCATGTGGTTGGTTCGGGTAAATTAGTGTTTTTCTGTCTATTTGGTTAGCTTGCAATCTCTGCTGCTCGTGACTTAACCATGTTTCTTTTTACAGAACTGGTCGATATGAGGTTGATGGATACGTCTACAATGCAGCTCCAGAATTCAGCATTACTTTTTGTTGTTTATATACATCCTTAGTGTTTTTAATTAGTTGATGAGATGACCCAGGCTATTGAAAGCATGGTTCGATTAATCTGTGCAGCATTTTATGTAGGATTCTTCAAGTTTATACGAATTTAGGGAATTGCTTTTAGTTATGACTGAGAATGCTAAAGGTCCATAGTGCTGGACTGCTGTGTTGGCTGAATTGGAATTGGAACCTCAAATTTTTTATTATTTTTTTGTGTATGAACAGGTACGGTAAATTGGCCAAAATCTGGAGCGACCAAAAACTGGAGCGGTTAACCGTACCGGTTTTAAAATGTGGTAAAGGTTCGGTTCTGAACCGGTTCGGGGCCGAACCGGTTCATGCCCAGCCCTAGTAACCAGCGATGACATGGACTCGACACACGTACCTCCAAAAGCTCTGGAATTTCTCTGAAACTTCTCATGATACATTTCACATTTTATCTAACCTACACATTTATGGTCTAAATTGTTTACTAGAGAACTTAACCGCACTTTGTGCAGAGTATAAAAATTATTTGAGTTGTCATTATATAAATTTAGTCTCATATAAATTTTAAATTATTATATTAATTAGTAAACATAAATCAAATCAAAATACTTTTTAATCATGTTATTATATTAATATGATTAACTCAACTTACAAAATGAAAATATTTTTGTTTTTGTTATTGATATAATATCATTCAACTTACTTTTTAATTTTTGTAATGTTTATTATTTATAGTATATTCATTAGATATATGTTAAATTCATTAAGTAATAGAACTTTAAAAAATGTCATTTATAAATACTTTACTTAGCAGTAGTTAATTGGTAAAATATGATATTGTCTTCTAATGTTTGGTCGGATTTTAAGTTTTTCCCCTAAAGTTTAAATCGTAAAATTTATTTCCATCATGTTTGGATGTAAACTTTAGGGGAAAAACTTACCCCTAGTCTGGGTCAAGACCTAGACCCAAGCCCCAGGATTGGGATTGAACCATACCCCAATTCGATTGGGGCTGCGGGACTCGGAACTAGGTCTTAACCAAGACTTGATCGCCCACCCATGGAGGGTCGGTCTAAGTCAAGACTCACACCCGAGTCCCAATCAAATTAGGGGTTGGTTCGAATGCAATTCGATTGGAGCTTGATTGATCCTTAATTGGGGGGCTCGGGTGTGGGTCTTGACCCAAATCGAACCCCCATGGGTCGACAACCAGGTCTCGGTCAAGACAGAGATCCAAGATCTCCCGATCAGGGCTCAATTGGGGTCGAACCAACCCCCTATTAGAGGGGGCTCGAGTTTGGGTCTTAACTCACACCTGGTCCCCTACCCATTGGGGGGCATTATGGGTTAAAACTCAGACCCGAGCCGCCTCGATTGGGACTCAATTGTAACATTTGAAAAAGATTGAAAATTTTAAACTATGACATTTTTTAAAGTTTTCTGTTATTTTTGCAATTTTCAAAACTAATTTTGTTAAATTTGAATGGAAAAGTTGACGGAGGGGCAAACTTGCACTTTGGCAAAACTTGAGGGGAAAAACATTACGGTTTAAACATTAGGTGCAAAACTCAAAAGCTGCCCAAACATTAGGGAATAATGTGATATTTTATCCTAAATTATATATACACTATTTAGAATACTATTTTTTATATATAGAGAGAGAAAAATTTATTTCAAATGTAATAATAATTGATAAATATGAATAGTAAATACTTATTTTTCAAAATTTTATGTAAAAATAATAATTTTAATTTTTTTATATTTTGGTCAAAAATATCCAAACCTTCTTATTCAAATACTATAAAACGTGATCAAAGTGATCACGGAGGCTCATTATTAATTTATTACAATCAATTTTGAATATGTCACTAAGTTAGGGTGGGGGTTCTATTACCCAATTAATGTTAAAATTATAAGTATATAACTAAAAATCTAACATGTGTATTTATATACTTAATTTTATAAAATAATATTTTTTTTCGAGAAACAAACATAATTGTGTACACATTTAGGGATGTCAATATGATAACAAAAATTATCAAGTTACATTTGATTGATATTTTTATTATTAAAAAGGTTTAAATACCTAAATTAAAAAATGTTTATTAAATTCAATTATTTTAATATTTATATTAAAAAAATATTGAGATACCTAAATCATTTGCCAACTACTTATATATCATTTTATTTTTCCATTCTACATATTATGTATTTTTATCACTTGGTTAATTTTTTAAGTTAATTCAACTAAACTAAAATTTAAATTAGTTGTATTGACTTAAATAAATAAATATATATATATCATAAATCGTGTTTATCATTTATTTATTTAAACTTATTTTGCAATTAAAAAAAACTTATGTTTTCATTCTTATTTTTTTATTTCACTCTTAATTTTTATTCAATTTTCTAAAGTAAATTTTTAGGTGCTAAAATTGCTATTTACTATTGTTTGAAGGTAAATTTTAATTTGGTATCTATCTATATCTATATTATATATTAATTTGGCTAAGTTATATAGACTTGTGACAAGTAAGCTTTTTAAGACATACTCTAATTCTTAATGTAAATTTCATAACTTCTAATTGGTCCATGTCAAACATATAATTCTCACTCATATGTGGCATGCCATGTAACTTAGTTTAAAATCTTCCAAATCCTCTCATTCATTCTCCCAATAAGTTACAAAATTTCATTAATATCTTCTTATTTTCTATGTAATAACAAACTATTTACAAATGACTATTTTTATAATTATGTTACAAAATGAACTTAACATATATGTAATGAATAAATTATAAATAATAAACGTTACAAAAATGAAAAAGTAAGTTGAATGATATCATATATTAATAACAAAATATTTTCATTTTGTAAGTTGAGTTAGTTATATTAATATAATAATATGATTAAAGAGTGTTTTTATTTATTTTTGTTAATTAATATAATAATTTAAACTTATATGAGACTAAATTTATATAACATCAACTCAAATAATATTTATACTTTGCACAAAACGTGAGTAAGTTATCTAGTCTATCTATATCTCTCTATATATATTAATTTGGATAAGTTATGTAGAATTGTGGCAACTGACAAGTAAGCTTTTTAAGACATATTCTCATTCCTAATGTAAATTTCATAACTTCTAATTGATCCATGTTAAACATATAATTCTCACTCATATGTGACATGTCATGTAACTTAGTTTAAAATCTTCCAAACTCTCTCATTCATTCTCCCAATAAGTTACAAAATTTCATTAATATCTTCTTATTTTCTATATGCATTTATGATTTTTCTTAAGTTTATTTTTTTACTAAATTTTATATTTTATGAAAAGCAAGAAGATGCATAAATTAGATCTGTTTATTACAAGATAATTTAAGATGAAAGGATTATTATGTATATTATATATAAATTTTATGAAAATAATAATCACATGTTAATTTTATGTAGATTTATAATTATGTATGCAACTATATGCAAAAATTACAATAATAGTTTTAATATAATTTATTCATAATTTTCTTAGAACTATTTTTATAAAATATCATTGTTATATTATATTAGAATCAACATATATTAAAAAAATAATTTATATAAGTTATAATTACTATAACTAATATACATACATACATATACATACAAATATATATATATATATATATATATATTCTAATAGTTTGTATTTATTTAAAAATATATGAAAATAATAGATGTCATAAAATGAGTTTTAAAATTATTTAGTAGCATCATATTTATAATTGGTTGCATTTGTTTTTATTATCTACTCATTTATTTTCAAATATTTTCAAATATTTTTATAAAATATAAATAATCATTATATTGTATAATATTATAAAAATAAAAATAAGTCTAACATTTATTTTTATAAATATAGTTAACTTTTATGTTGTGTAATTGAATTAATATTATTTAAATGTATTTCAATAAAGTACAAATAATCATGTTATAAATATATATTTATATTTATTTTAAAAAATATTATTAATTTATAAATTAAAATAATTATTATATTGCGCAAATTAAGAGCGAATCAGTTTTCTAGTATTTTATATTTGTAACGTTTTTTGCAAGTTAATGTGGAGCTTTTGATTAATTTTAGAGTGTGGATGTGAGATATTGATGACATGGATATACCTTCTTTTTTTACATGAACCAATCAAATTAAATTATTTTAACACTATGATAGAGAAAATTGTGTAAAAAGTTTACTTGTCAAAATTATAGGATACTTAGTCAAATTAATATATACTAGATAACTTACCCGCGCTTTGCGCAAAATATAAAAATTATTTTCGTTGACGTTATATAAATTTAGTCTCATATAAAATTTAAATTATTATATTAATTAACAAAAATAAATAAAAACACTCTTTAATCATATTATTATATTAATATAACTAACTCAACTTACAAAATGAAAATATTTTGTTATTAATATATAATATCATTCAACTTACTTTTTAATTTTTGTAACTTTTATTATTTATACTATATTCATTACATATGTCATATATGTTAAGTTCATTTTATAACATAATTATAAAAAAATGTCATTTGTAAATATTTTATTTTGTAATAGTTAATTATTTCTTATTTATTTGTTTTCTTAGTTAAAAACTTAAAACTACGTGAAGACTATATGCACAAACATAACTTAATAAATTATATATACATAATTACATATACTCTATTAGACTACTATTAATTTTATCTTTTTATATATAAAAATTTACTTTAAATATATTAATATTTGCTAAATAGCAATATTAAATAATTATTTATTAAACTTTTATGAAAAGTATCGTTTTAATTTAATTTTATAATTATAAATACATAAATAAAAATCTAAGATGTGCATTTATATAATTAATTTTATAAAATATAATATTATTGTATTATAATTGTATTTTTAAGAAGAATACATATTTGTGTACACATTTAGGAATGTCAATATGATAACAAAAAATATCAAGTTACATTTGGTTGATATTTTTATTATTATAAAATGTCGGGATAGCTAAATTCAAAATTTTAATTTTTTTAAAAAGATTGAGATACCTAAAATCATTTGCTAAATACTTATATATAACTTTTATTGAGTAAAATATAGACTTATTACAACGTATTTTAATTTTATTGTTTTTTATTTATTAACTTGATATAATTATTTTTTGTTTAAAATTTTGATTTCTTTCTACCCTT
Source organism: Chamaenerion angustifolium (assembly GCA_946814005.1). Taxonomy (NCBI): domain Eukaryota; kingdom Viridiplantae; phylum Streptophyta; class Magnoliopsida; order Myrtales; family Onagraceae; genus Chamaenerion; species Chamaenerion angustifolium. The sequence goes on from OX328272.1 coordinate 25,409,151, forward strand.
TTTTTGTTTTAAATTTAGAAATTAAATAAATAGTTATATATTTTAATTTTATTGTTTTTTATTTATTAACTTGATATAATTATTTATTATTTAAACTTTTGTTTAAACTTTTGATTTCTTTCTACCCTTTTTTTATTTTAAATTTAGAAATTAAATAAATAGTTATATATTTTAATTCTTGGAGAAAAAATATAAATATTAATATGTATTTAGTTCAGGCTTTAATTAACTTAGTTACAATTATTTATCATTGTTTCATTCTAAATATTATTTATTTTCAACAGTTAGTTCATTTTTTAAGTTAATTAAACTAAACTATAATTATAACATAGTTGTGTTGACTTAAATATATATTAAATACAATTTATATATCATAAGTCTTGTTACATTTGATTGATATTTTTATTATTAAAAATTTTGAGATACCTAAATTAAAAAAATTTACAACATTTAAAAAGATTGAGATACTTAAAATCATTTGCTAAATACTTATATATAATTTTTATTGATTAAAATATAGACTTATTAGTTATTACAACGTCTTTTAATTTTATTGTTTTTTCTTTTATTATATTGATATAATTATTTATTCTTTAAATTTTGTTTAAAATTTTGATTTCTTTCTACCCTTTTTTTTGTTTTAAATTTATAAATTAAATAAATAGTTATATATTTTAATTCTTGGAGAAAAAATATAGATATTAGTATCTATTTAGTTCAGTATTTAATTAACTTAGTTACTATTATTTATCATCTTTCCATTCTAAATATTATTTATTTTTAACACTTAGTTCATTTTTTATGTTAATTAAACTAAACTATAATTATAAAATAGTTGTATTGACTTAAATATATATTAAATACAATTTATATATCATAAATCTTGTTTATCATTAATTTATTTTTCAAATTGTAAAAACAAAACTTGTACTTTCATTCTTATTTATTTATCTATTTCACTCTTAATTTTTGTGTAATTTTGTTAAGTAAATTGTTAGGTGCAAAGCTTGCAATTTACTATTGTTTGAAGGCAAAATTTTACTGGACATACTTATACTTTAATAGTTTTTGAAAGTGAATGTGGAGTTTATGATTAATTTTAGAGTGTCATGTGGATGTGAGAGAATGATAACATGAATGTAACTTATTGTTTTTACATGGACCAATCAAATTAAACTATTTTAACACTATGATAGAGAAAATTGTGTAAAAAACTTGTCAAAAGTATAAGATACTTAGTCAAATTAATATATATATATATATATATATATATTAGGGGTGACAAATCGTACGCGTGTTGTTCTGCGTATCAATACGTTTACTGTGTAACACTTACCAAACACGAACACGCCCGATAAACTTATCGTGTCATGTTCCTCAACACAAACACGGCACATTATTTTTCATGCGTGTTCATGTCGTGTTGTCTTAAGTTAGTCAGATATATTTTCACATGTGAGAATTATAAAGAAATATCAAAATAACGAATTGTTCATAATAAGAATTAACAGTTCAAACATCATATTTACGACTCTTTAATATAGAATTGACAAACTTTAAAAATTAAATATCTTAATAGACTTTTACAAGCTATTAAAAAAGGTTTGTTTAGAACAGTACTCAAAAAAATAGATTTTCAAGTACAACTTTATTGTGTTATCATGTGTGTTGTGTTCTAATACCTAAACACGAACACGACACGAAAATACTTATGTGTTGTCGTTTTTGAGCTATCGTGTAATCTTTCCGTCATATCCTTTCACCAACACTATTTTTTTTCGTGTTATCGTGTTGCGTAAGAAATTGACAGCCCTAATATATATTACTATTTTTTATAAGAAAAGTTTCACATGTTTTTGTTTTATTTTTAAAATCTCTATTATAATTTGAGAAATAATTAAATGAAAGTCTATATTTTTGAATTCATTACAAGAGTTATTTCAAAAAGTAAGTATAAATAAACAAATAAATACAAACAAAAAAACATATTTAGAAATTTAGGTATAGACGCGCCGAGTAGGTAGCGCGTTGAGCATATGTTTACTCAACACGCACCCCCATGTAGCAAGTTGAGAAAATAATGCTCAACTCGCGGTGTAGTGTGTTGAGTAAATTGCTCTACACGCTACCAAGTTGGTGGCGTGTTAGCAATTTGCTCAACAGCTGCCCAACTCACTTTTTATTTTATTTTTTTAACGTCTACCTAGGTGATATATATATATATACACATATAATATAAAATATATATACATATAGTATACACATATAATATATATTTACTTATATATAATTTGTATAACGTTTGATCAAATCTATTGTACGGTTAGTCCAAAAATCGAAGCTCAATAAGATTAACGTAGGGCTGGGCATGAACCGGTTCGGTTCTGAACCGGTTCAGAACCGAACATTTATCACATTTTAAAACCGGTACAGTTTACCGGTACAGTTTTTGGCCGCTCTAGATTTGTGCTAATTTACCATACTTGTTCTGAACCGGTTCGGCTAATTTATATAATGTATGTGTTTTTGCATGGGCGTATAAAGTTGGCAACTACATTATATTCAATTAATGGAGAGTTAAAAAAGGTGGTCCAAGTCCTGTTTCAAATACAACTCTTGCTACTATACTCGAAAAAGCAAAGCAGCTAGACATACCTAAGGATATCTTGGAGCGCAATATCAAGAGAGCTTCTGAAAAAGGACAAGAATCTTTCATTGAGAAAATATACGAGGTTAGGGAAATAATCTCCACCATAATTTACACAAAAATGGCCAAAAAGGTTGCTATTGAACCTCTTATATTTTGTTTCCCATGTTTATGGATTTGGAGGTGTAAGCATTGTAGTTGAAGTCTCAACGGATAAAATAAATCGATCTGTGGCTCGCATTAGAGAGATCGTAAAAGACCATTGGGGAAAGATGGCAGACCCAGGATCTGTCATGTTTAAATTTCGATGGGTTCGTGTCGTAAATATAAAAGTCTCTGATGCTGAGAAAGACCAGCTCCTTGATATTGCTTTAGATTTGGGAGCAGAGGACGTCATTGAACCCCCAGTTTATGAAGATGATACAGACGAAAGGGCTTCTGAAAGGTATTTTATTTTTAATGATCATATATACTATTGTACCGTTTGATAACATTGTGAGTTATTTCTTCCTGACAGGTATTATAAGATTGTAAGTTCATCCGATTCTTACCCCGAAATATTAGCGAAGTTAAAGAAGGAAGGAATCAATTTCGAGCCTGATAACGGTTCAGAAATATGCGGTGAAAGAAATGCAGGTCTGGTCATCTGGTTTTGTCTGGTCTGAATCAGAAAAACCGATTTTGTCTGGTCTGAAGTGGTCTGGTCTAGTTTAATATTTAATAGTATTTTAAGATTAAAATCGGTACAAAAACAGGTTCGGTTAACCGATTTTCTGAACCTATTCTGAACCGCTCCATATTTTTGAAAAAAAACGTTTGTTTTGTGAACCGGTTCGGAACCGGTACAGTTCAGGTACGGTTCGGTATGGTTCGACCGAACCAGTTATTTTTGCCCAGCCCTAGATTAACGTCATTTATGATGTAATTCAATTATCTACGTACATTTTTTTTTTGAGGAAGTTAACACTTAAATTCATCGCCTAAACCATTTTGTCTTTTCGATCAAATTATAGAACAACTTCAGTTAGGTTAAAAAATTAATTATATACCTACTTAATTTGTTCTATAATTTAACCAAAATGATTTGAATTTAAACTTTTGGACTAACCGCACCATAGATTTGATCAAAGGTTATACAAATTATATATATATATATATGTATGTGTGTGTGTGTAAATATATATTATACTAGAAAACCGACCTGCGCTTTTACGCAGAGTATAAAATTTCAAAAAAATATTACATGTATTTAGTTTAATTATAAACTTTAATTTCTTGTATCGATAAGAAAAAAACAAATATGAAATAATTTCCTAATCCTATTATTATGTTGATAAGATTTATTCAACTTATAAAATGAAAATATGTTTCTTATCAATACAGTTGTAATTAACATTATTCATTTTACCTATTAAGTATTAAGTTTATAATATGATAATTTATTGTATATTCATTACAAATGAGTATAAAACGTCATTTGCAAATACTTTATTTCATACTAGTTAATTACATATAATTTTATTTCTTTATATACAATAATATAACTTAAACAAATTATACAACAACTTTACATGCTAATTATGTATTTGTATTTATATATAACATTCGGAAAACATAAATATAGATAAATTATAGTCGAGGTAAAGACTAATGAATAATTAACTCCAAAAGAGTTAATTAGTCCAACAATTATGGTAATAATTAGTTACCAAAAGAATATAATTAATTTATTTTAATATTAAGTAATAAGTAATTAATTACAATATAATTATAATTAAGTATTAATGGATTAATCTTGAGAAATAATTTAATAGTTAATTATAATAGATCAATAAGGTAAATACCTAATGAATAAGTTAATTAGTAATAAATAAATTATTTAACTGTTTTATAAATTTACAATTGGTTATAATTAAATGTATACATTATAAAAGGAAGTGAATAATACTATTTTGTAAAGTGTATAAATAGAGATAAATTGTTTTTTATATATTTCTTATTTTTAAGCCTAATTAAAAATAACAAAGGATTTAAAATCACACTTTTATTGTTAGTGAAAGCTTACTAATTTTTTTATTTTATTTTTATCTCTGATTGAAAAATAAAACATATTATATAATTTTCTTTCGTGCTTATTTTCAACAAATAAATATATAGAATTTATACAAAAATTGTATAAAGAAACATATATAATATATTTTTATTTATTAAATTAACTTCTAACTTTTTGTTAAGTATATATATATATATAATTTAGATATATTTTAAGTATCAAGTTTAACTTAGGTAGTATAAATAATAAATTGAATGAGAACATCTATTGAAAATAAGTGTATTCTAGAATAACTAATAAAAAATATTAATGATTTTAGACCTTTTATGAATATATATTTAATAACTGTAGCATTAAATTTAATTAATTATAATTAATGGTATATAATATATATAACATAATATAACGATATACTATAAATGATTTCAAGATATTAAATTTAATTAATAATATTTATGCAATATGGATTAACTTATAAATTTTTTAAAAGTTTAACATTATAATTTATTGAATATTAACTTCATTTAGTATTAGTGTCCGATATAATAGATGTAATATTATTTTTAGTTTATTATTTTCTCTTTATGTGAAATTACAGTATTACGTTTATTTCATATCAAACTATTATTTTATCGTAAGGTAGAAACATATATGGTATATGAAATATTTTTAAAGTAAAAGATTAAATAAACCATATATAAACATTTATACACACGAATATAACATAAGGTTTTATTTATTACATATTAAATAAACTTTAAATACTACTAATGTATTTTTATTTATATATACTTATCTTAAAACATGATTATAGAAAATTGTAATGAATTATAGTCCAACTAAAAGAATAATAAATTATTATTGAAATAATAATTATTTAAATAAATACATTATAAATTATTTAAAAAATGGAATTGGTCTATTTCAATATTAACCAAAAAAACAATTGTTTGCAATATAATTATAATTAACAATTAATGAATAAATCTTGATAATTAATTTTATAATTAATTATAACATATGAATAAGGTAACAAAATCATAAACATGGTAAAGTATTTAACTATTTTATAAAATCACAATTTATTATAATTAAATGTATATAATATAAAAGGAAAGGAATAATAATGTATATTTTTTAAAGGTGTCTAACTTAAGATATAATGTTTTTATATATATTTCTTAGCATAATCACTTCTGACTATTTTTTTCTATGAAATAGCAAATGTTTTGAGATCATACATTTATCTGTTAGAGAGAATTCGAATATTCGTGAGATGATTAAAATATAAGATTTAGCAGCGACAATGAGAGGTAAAATTGTGACATGTTTAGGGGCGAGAAGAAGATCAATCGGAAGTGGACGGTCACATCAATGACTTCCATTAGAGTCGATTGATGGTTGTATATATTTGCGATTGACTTCCATGCAGATGCAATCACCAATGTAGATGGACCAAATCTTAGACGAATAATTACGGTGATTGTTATAGGATTGAGTGATCTATTCTTCACATTCTTTTTTTTTTTATGAAGTACTTTAACTATTTTCTAATAGAAGTTGTATGATTGCTTAATAATAATGAATATCAAGAAACTTAATTAATATATATATATATATTAACTCTCTCTCTATATATATAAAAGGAATTAAAAATGGTCTCTATATTAACATTGTCATCGAGGTTTCACGTAATTTGATGTGGATAAATTTTAGAAGCTTCAACCAAATTAATATATATAGTTTATTTAGAATTATTTTGTATTTTTTTTTTCTGATTTCATATTTTATCATAATCTTTTACTTTACTCTAAATTTTAGTGTAATTTTCTACCGTAAATTGTTAGGTCTAAAACTTTCATTTTTACATTATTTGGGATGAAATTTAATTTAATAAATTGATAAATAAAACAGTTTCTTATAGTGAATGAGGAGATTTGAATTGGTTTTAAACTATCCATGTGGTATAGAAATGATGATGACAAAGATGTAACTTATTAAAATTTGACATTGACCAATTAAATTGTATTAAATTGACACATATGAGAGAGAAAATGATGTAAAAAGTTTATTTGTCAAGTATCTAGAAAATTTAGCCAAATTAATATATATATAGATAGATGTGTATACTATATATATATATATATATATATTACCTGCATGTAGATGTTAACTATGTGCTTTTAAAAAAATAAAAGTGGGTTGGGCAGTTGTTGAGTAAATTTCTCAACATGCCACAAGCATGACAGCGTGTTGATCAATTTGCTCAACACACTGCCTATGATAGGGAGTTGAGCATTATTTGCTCAACTCGTTACTTGGGGGTGCGTGTTGAGCAAAATTTTGCTCGACATGCTACCCATTCATTGCGTCTATATCTAGATTTCTTTCTTTCTATATTTACTTTTTAAATATATTTTTTATGTACTTATTATTTGAAAAAACTCTTACAATTTATAATTACTATGATAATACTAACAATATGTTGTTTTATTTTATGAAATAATGAATGTATATTAGATTTATCATATTACTATATTAGCACGCGTAATTATAAAAATACACGTTTATTAGGGCTGGGCATGAACCGGTTCGGGGCCGAACCGGTTCAGAACCGAACCTTTACCACATTTTAAAATCGGTACGGTTTACCGCTCCAGTTTTTGGCAGCTCCAGATTTTGGCCGATTTACCGTACCTGTTCTGAACCGGTTCAAAAACCGGTTCAGAACCGGTTCGGCTGAACCTGCTATACCCAAAAAAAAATATTTCTTTCTTTCTTCAAGATATGAGCTTTTACAGTGTCTAAGATATCTATCTATAGATTAAATACTAAACCCAGCTAACTCCGCTCTTAAAAGAGAGAATTGAAAATGGCGCGAGGGCTTAGGCCATTTATGGGCGACGGCGCCTGAGATTCAGTACTCAACGGCGAGGAGATCGTGCACGTTCAGGACGGCGTCTCCATTGTCTTGGAGAACCGATCTACGTCTCCACTCACCAAATTATTTGGTTGAGCGATGTGGACAGGAACAAAGGCTATGTTGTGGATTTCTTGTCGGTGTCACTGCACGCTGTTTCCAGGGACCCCGAATCCTATCCCTTTCCCTGCATGTATATCCTGATGGAAACTGTAGATGAATCTGTTGGCCCAAATGTAGAAGAAGAGCATGAAGAAACTTGACATATAAAAAAAAGAGACTAAACCCAGCTTTCCCACAGTAATCTTCAGCTCAGATAGTTATCAAAACTGGATTTTTGAAAACCAACTGAAACCATGCAACAAAAATCATGCTGGAATTGAAGCAGCTCAGACTAAACCACGCTGTAAAAATCAACTGAAAGAAATTGAAGCATGACCCAAGCTTCGATTTTTGAAAAAAAAAAAAAAAGAACATACATGGAATTTCGAGGATCAAATCGCCAGAAGACTCCATAAGTCCAGCCATTATTACTACACAAGCTGTTAAGCGTTGCCTTAATCTCTGTCATAATTCATCTCAAAGAGTTCATCCTCCTCCTTCCTTATCTCAAAGCGTTGCCTTTATACTTGATATCATAGTTGAAGGTACCAGACCTGACAATTTTAGCACGAGAGACATTTGTTCATACATATGCAACAAAAGGAAAACCCATCGATTTAGAGGAAGCTTCTCTTACTTGCTTATGCAGGACTTTTGTTCTTGAGGAGTCGGTCGATTCCAGAACAAGAAGAGCATTTGCAGCAAACACGAGCTTCAAAGGAAACACAGGCATAAGAACAGGTAACCCAAGATCAAGCAAATATCAGCTTTGTACTAATGGGATGGTTAGGGATATTATTTCACCAATAAAACTCAAAACCCCAAAATTGAAACTTGCAGATTAAATTAAGATCTACTTGCTGGAGTCATGCTGGCATTTCATCAAACACATGGTGGTGAATACATACAAGATCGGCCATGAACACCGATCTTCCCTTTTCCCCCATTCTTTGGGATGTAAATGGAGTCTCTTTCCTTCAACTCCTTTGCAGTCTCCTCGAATAAACTCTGAGGAAGATCATCATCATTATCTCTCAAGAAGAAGACTACCAGCTGCCTCAAGGTCTACTGTGAAGGTGTCGGCAACAAAGCAAAGCTGACTGTCACTTCTTCAGCACTGATTAGGTTAAGAGATTCACTCGGTCTGGTCTGTGACTATGTGGTCTGGTCTGTTAAATTTGTATATAAATATTATATACAAATTTCAAAATTTTAAGTAATATATACTATCAAATTAGTTACAATTACAAAAACATGTATATCAAATATAATATTTTTGAAAAAATACGATAAAAAATGACATAAAAGATAAGTTAAAAATATGTATTAACATTACATTTTTAATGATTATACTATTTTTATCATCAATCCATGTTATTATTCACTAACCCTATATATATATATATATAATCAAACTTTAGAATTAAGAAACAACACACTACATTTATTAATTTACTTTTAAACATTTTGATATTATTATTTCACTCATAATTATGATATAATATATATATATTTTTATTTTCGTAATAATTTATAATTATTTATTATAGACAATTTAAGTTTTATAATTGTAAACATATCTTAATTTTCTTGAATATATAGTAAATTGATAAACAGTTTAATAATATTTACACTATTTACCATTAACAATAATTTTTTTTTTGGCCAAATATTAACAATAAATTAAAGCATAGAAAATAATAGTTTGTAAATTAAATTTATTATTTACAATTTACAATGCAAAGAGAAGTATTTAATAATTAAAAAATCAATTGAGACTATTTAAGGTGAACCTTGACTAGAGCAGTGACTCTTCATTGCCAGTGCCTCCTTTCTCCGCTTTTCCCATGGCTACCAGCGCCCTTCTCTCTCACTCCAAATGCTTTCCCAAAACCCTAACTCACCCTCTCGCTCAGAACCCTCTTTCCAAAGTCCCCATCTTACCTCTCAAATGCACCCGAAATCACGTCAAACCCCTCAAGGTCGTCATCTCTCAGATTACCTCCGTCGTGGCCACAACTCCGTTTCAGCAAACCTCATTTCAGCACTGCTTCTCCAAATCTGAAGATGGGTTTCTGTACTGTGAGGATGTTAAGGTTGAGGATGTTATAAAGGCTGTCGAAAGGAGGCCCTTTTATTTGTACAGCAAGGGACAGATTACTAGGAATGTTCTAGCCTACAAGGAAGCCCTGGACGGCTTAGATTCTGTTATTGGGTATGCTATTAAAGCTAATAATAATCTCAAGATCTTGGAGCATTTGAGGTCTCTGGGGTGTAGCGCCGTTTTGGTTAGTGGCAATGAGCTTCGATTAGCCCTCCGTGCGGGTTTTGATCCCACCAAGTAAGTGGAATTTGACCTTCCTATTTAGCAATTCTTCTTCTTGCATTTTGTAAAAAAACCGAGCTTTTCAGTACAAACGAATGAAACTTTTGGGTTTTAATAATTGCCTGGACTTGCAATTTCTTATCCACTACGAGATGAAATATCTCTGTTATATGTTTTTTTTATGATGCAAAGATGAAGTTTTGTGATGTTCAACCTGCTAAAAAGATATCATTTTGGCTTAGAGTGTTTTGCAAATGCTATGCTTTTTGTTGAACTTACGAACAATTCAAGCATTAAAAGAATTGACTAATTCTTACCGCACTGATAACAGTTTGACAATGGTTCCAACGGTCTTACCGATTCATATCCATTTTTGGTCAATAGAAATCGAAACAAGATTAGGTATCACGGGACAATTGTGGCATGCATTCATATTAGTGGTGCAAATGGTGGGTCTAACCAAGAAGTACCCGCTGCTAATTCTGTTGTCTCTCTCTAAATTTTACTAATCAAGCTGAAAAACATATACCATTTTTTTAATGACCCAATTGGTATAACTATCTAATTATTTTTTCATTTGTTTGAAAAGGTGCATTTTCAATGGAAATGGAAAACTCCTGGATGATTTGGTTCTAGCAGCACAAGAAGGCGTTTTTGTCAATGTGGACAGCGAATTTGACTTGGAGAATATCGTTGCAGCATCAAGAATTGCTGGAAAGAAGGTTAATGTTTTGCTTCGAATCAATCCTGATGTAGATCCTCAGGTATGCTCACCAGATCACATTCTTAACCAGTTTCAATCGAATTTGAATGAAGCAATCCAGGTTTAGGTTTAATCTTTGCTTACGTTTTTTCCCTTGTGAATTTTCTTAACGGTACTTGTGATTAGATAATCACAATTATTTGACAATACTCGTTTGTATCCTCTTAGTTTTTCTGTTAATGATTCCAAATTTAGTTTTCCAAGTGTGGAAGTTCAGCTGAGCATTTCGAATTTTGTAGACTTACGATAGCTGCAGGTAGTTCTGTTTGACAGTTTCTGCGGTTGTATGTATTTATCAGGTTCATCCTTATGTTGCCACGGGAAACAAGAACTCTAAATTTGGTATCAGAAATGAGAAGCTGCAATGGTTTCTGGATGCTGTTAAGGCACATCCAAAGGAGCTTAAGCTTGTGGGAGCCCATTGCCATCTTGGTTCAACCATTACAAAGGCAATTTCTCTGTCCTGTACTTGTGAATTTTACATAATTTATGGAATTACTATCCTCTTAACTGAGATATCATTTCATGTGGCACTTGAATACAAGTATCAGATACTCTTTTTTCTTCTTTTCTTTTTCCTACAAATCTCTTTCATAAATAATTATTTCAGCTCTTTAAGTAAAGGATTTCGCTGACAACACTTCCATGATGTGTGTCTCAGGTTGACATTTTCAGAGATGCTGCAGTTATAATGGTCAACTTCATTGACATAATCCGTGAACAAGGCTTTGAGGTTGACTACTTAAATATCGGAGGTGGTCTTGGAATTGATTATTATCATACAGGTGCTATTCTCCCCACACCCAGAGATCTTATTAATACAGTGAGTATTGTCTCTGAAACCATCAAATCTAGTTTTCAATTTCGTTTCATTTGAGATATCATGGGAAAGATCCGAATAGTACTGATAGGCAATGTCAATAGAAGAATTGATTGTTAAAACAATCTTCAAATGCTTCTACAGGTCCGTGAATTGGTTCTATCACGAAACTTGAAACTCATAATAGAACCAGGGAGATCACTTATTGCAAACACCTGCTGCTTTGTTAACCGGGTGACTGGTGTTAAGACCAATGGAACCAAGAATTTTATTGTCATTGATGGCAGCATGGCAGAGCTCATTCGACCCAGTCTCTATGATGCATATCAGGTATATATAAAAATATAAATAGCAGCACAAATGTTCTAGTCAAGATCGTTTTGTTCCAGAGGCGATTCAGTTTTCTCTCGTCTTTTCCTCAAATAAGTTTCATTTCAAGAATATAGAAAGCTACATCGTCCTGTTGTACTTATATGATTTAGATTTATGTGGGATAGATACTGATGACTTATCGCTAAAATGTATTGATTTTCAGCATATAGAGTTAATTTCTCCTCCACCAGCTGAGTCGAAGGTATCAAAGTTTGATGTTGTTGGCCCAGTTTGCGAGTCTGCAGATTTCCTTGGGAAGGAGAGGGAACTACCAACCCCATCCCAGGCAATAACAATGCCCTCCTTTCACCTCCTCTTTTTTTTCCCTTCCCTTTTTCTCTTTATGAAGTTTATTAGTTATTCCAACGCTAACAAGCCCTTCAATGTACTACCACTACTACTTCCTTCAGGGAGCGGGTCTGGTGGTGCATGACGCAGGTGCATATTGCATGAGTATGGCATCTACATACAATCTGAAGATGCGCCCTCCTGAGTACTGGGTATCAACCCATTTTCATTTTCTATACTATGATTCTATTTGCCAACATTTGAAGATGGTTTGATAAACATTACTGAAAAGTGAAGTGTTTCAGGTTGAGGAAGATGGGTCAATATCGAAAATCCGTCATGCAGAGACATTTGAAGATCACTTGCGGTTTTTCGAGGGACTGTAATTGCAGAGCGTTCCACTCACTGCCTATAGAATTTGGAATTTGGAAGTGTTTTGTTTGTGGAGGAGGGAGGGGGGCCATCTCCCTTCTAAGTCAGTCAACTCTTTCCTGCTCTGGTGTTTCTCTTTTTCTACAACAAAACAATAAAACATCCGTCTTTGTGTGTTAGGTTTTTATGGTCTCCAACACTTTGCAGCTTATTCAAATTTTTGTAGTCAAGTCAACATCGGCCCACTTGTTGAAGGAGAACGTACTTTTATATTTAAGGAGTGAACAACTTACCGAACAACCTATATGAAACGGGATGTGGGAATATGTCTATTTATGGGTGGACACGATAGGAATTGCACGCGTCAACAGAATTAGGCCATCATAAATGTGTTTATTATGAAAACTTTGTTAGGTCAACTCGTTGCTTGTATTTATAGCAAACGTATCAAAAGAGATTAAGAGGTTCATAGGACATCTCTTAGTTAATTAAAGGTAAAGTGAAAAATATGTAATATACTAATATGTGTCTAAATCATTAACTGACGCCTCTTGTTTTGGGTTGCGGTGTGTGATGTATTATGATTTTGTAAGTTTAAGATGAATTGTTAGTTTTTCTGTTATCTGGACCGATAAAACCAGTCATATGCAATAAACGTGACGTTTGATTTGAAGGATTTTCCTCCAATTGTCAAATGTCTCTCTACCTTCTCCTCACGTCCTTTCATCATTTCCTCCTCCGTTCACTTCACTCTTATTCCCTTATCTTCCCTCCCTTAATCATATGTGTCTCGTTTCGCCATTTTGTAGTTTTTGAAAGCGTCCCCATTCTAACACAGAGACGAAATACAACAACCGAGGGACCGAATCCACCAGCCAGCCGAAGGACCGAACACAACATTTATGTCGAACCCGCACGTCTGTCTTCGTTGTCTCCATTTTTGGTCGTAACAGAGAATCAACCACCACCAGGTAACAGACGTAGCCTCAGTTTCACCTAAAAATTACTGTTTTAAAGAAATCCCGCTGTTTAAGTTTTTGATTTTTCAAAGTTGACGGAAAATACGTTTGTTCATTTGGGTAATATGTATAGATGTTCATGTAGTTGAGATTTTTGTCCCATGTAGTTTAGTCAGCCCTTTTGCAGAATGGCCATGTAAATTTTTGTCCCATGTAATTGACTGAGAAACCATCCTTTTGCAGAATGACTAAGTCATGGGATAACAAGTGGATTTTGCAGATCCATTACGATGCAAATTGAGTTGATGATGTCTATAATGGAAAATTGTATTCCATGGACTTGAATGAAAATGCATTCGCTTTATGCAATATAGCCACATTGCTGGAGTATTACGGTCTGAAAAGGGATGGTGTTATCACATACATTCCACCGAATGGAGATCCCAAAAAAGACATAGAAGTTATCTGTAGCGAAGAAGAAATGAAGTTAGTTTTGGAGAAACAACAAAATGTATACGACATCAACTTGTATATTGTTCCACCGTTTGACGAGGAAGTATATGGTAATGATCCGTGGAAGAAAGAGCTTCGCAACAACACGTTGTTGAAGAATATTGCAAACAGAAGAAGGATGACAACAAGAAGGATGACTGAACTTTCCTCACAACGGCTAAGTGAGAGGTGTCACCTCCCTCATCTTCCGAAGAGATGCCTTCAGACTCCGAGGACATTTCAAAACCAAATTGGAAAGCCAAAAAGGGCGATGAGGTGTCAAACACCGAGGATGACGAAGTACCTCCCAAAAGATTGAGACAACGTGCACCTAGACCAACTAAAGCAGGGTCAACTGAATGTGGTAATGATATACCCGATTTAGTGGGTGCTATGGAAGGGGACTTCAGTGATACGACTTCAACAATTGGGAGTGAAAGCTTCAATGTTGAGATCTTGAACATTGATCATCAATGTTCGAGTGACACATTGAGGACGCCTCCTAACTCAGATGATGAAGAATTTACGAGCACACATAAGTTTTCTATTATTGATGAAAAAATTACTTTTGAGTTCGGTAAACCAACGAAAAGGTATAGACTTAAGCTTGGTATGAAGTTCAACGATGCAAAAGCCTTTAGTGAGTATATTATTGGTCATATTATTCAATAGGGTTATGAGATGGACTCTAAGGGGACGAATGGTCCAAATCGAGGTACAACTTGATTTTGGATAGCAACTTGTTTTTACAGTTATCATAGTCACAAGGTACATATGGATTTTATGAAAATTCACTACTCTTCCGCTTGGGATAACTTGTACAAAATTGATAGGAATACGTGGTGCAAGGATGAATTTTATCCTGATTTGAAAAGTGAGTTGGTCGTGAACAATGTTTTAGAGAGTTGGAATGCAAAGATTAAAGATGCTAGAGATGAATTGTAATGAATACTTTTACAACAAGGAGGGAAGAGGTTGTCAAACACGAGGGGTTGCTGTTTAGTAATATTCTTGAGAAGATCAAAAAGAAAAAATCTGTTTATTCTGGAAAACTTCGAACAAGAACAGAAGCACACGCAACTCTCTCGCTTGAAATCGCCGTGATCGAATTTCGATTAGTTTTGTTTTTTCAATTCTTTCAACGAATTGAAATTTCTCAGTCTTATACATGTTTCTACTTGTTCGATTTAGCTTAAGAAACCTCTTAAATCATCCATTATGCAAGCCCTATTTTCTCACTCAAGTGGTCTACATCTTCGATTTCCACGTATCTCCTCAATTGAATCGTTAATTTGTGCATTCTATTCCTTGGTGGTGTACGGTTTGTTTTGAGGAAAACCATGTTTTCTCCTTAGTCTCTTGGTGGCTTACGATTTACATCAACGACTAGCTTTACAGAGTGATGGTATACTGATTCTAGGCTCCTTAACATAGTTCGTACTAGCTTGGTAGGAAATGGAGGTCTTGGTGTCACACTCGCGGTCGACCTCATTATGAGATCGAAGAACAACTTGTTCAAATCTAGAGTTAAGGTGGATAATGCCTTTTATGAATTCTGACGTCGGTTCTTCCTTCATTACCGTTACCCATTACTTTCTGCTGGGGACTGTTCGTCCTGCGATTGCCACCTTTCATTGAAACAACCAAAAATGTTTTAAGTGTATAATATACTGAAAAGAGAATGTATTTTTTTGGTTGTGTAAAACCTGGCCAACATGGTGCTAAATAACCTCTGAAAGAAACAGAATACAAAGTCATTCATTAATTTCTTAGTTACACTTCTTAATTAATTAGGTAATTTTCCTTGTAGATGAAAGAACCAACTTCTAAACTGAGTAGTTGGTCTCTGTTATTTAAGATTTTAGTATCCTGACTATATTGACATGTTTTGTTAGAAACTTTAAAAATCGACATGTATAGAAGTTGGATAAAAAAACAATAATTATAATAGAGTACCAATCTAGTGTCAAAAGGTTCATTCAATTTACTAATAGGAATGATTTGGTTAATGGAAAAATTATGTCCTTGCTATAAATGTAAAAATATATATTATCATGTGGTAGAAGAAGTAGAAAGTCACTTGATTTAGAATGGTTTCTTGGATGGCTATACAATATATTTTTTTCTTCCCATTTGAGTCGTTAATTTCCGCGTCTCTTCCCAATTTGACCCGTGATATATCAAGCGACACTTCACCTCGCGACTCAATCTGTTTTGAGCCGTCAAAATGTAATGGCTCAATTAACGAGTCGTTAAAAATGATTTTCTCAACCGTTTTCATGACTCCCTGTGATTTGTGGCTCAATCGAGCAAATAGTAAAGGGTAGTTGCAAAGCTGACTACTTCACAACTCAGTCAATAGTGTACAAAATCCATACAACATATATTCAACTCGAAAGTGTTGAATTATGCAACAAAATAGAAGATGTGAGTTATGCCCAAATGGGAGCAACCAGTCAATCATAGTGTAAACAAAGTTTAGCCATTAGAGCTACTGAAGTATTGTCATAATGCACTTCAAGTTCAGCCATAGTGCATAGGAAGCAACACGACAAGTGAAATAACAATGCATGGATACTATCATTCACAGTGCAACTATAGTGCCGAACATAGTGCTTGAAGTTGGATGAAATTTTGTTACACACTAAAAGACTTGAATGACGACGAAAGTCACGAAATGGACAAGAGATGTATAGTGAATGTTAAAGGACTATATTACTATATTTTTTTAGAAGTTAAAGTGTTACATCTTAGTTCATATGCTTTTCTAATTTGCTAGTTAATCCTATATAAGGAGTAGTTAGTTCTATTGTATTTCAAGTATCCTAAATTTCCACATTATTTTTAGTGATATAAGCATTAGTTTCTGATTTCTTTCCTCACAGTCAAGTACAAATCCTTTCAAGGGGTCAGGGGGTCTCGAATTGTGCCAAAACATTATGGTACAAAATCATACTTATCATATCTTTTATGTATTGTATCGGTTCAGACTGATTCACAGAGAAAAATGATATTTTGAAGAAAATATGAAGCGATTTGGACCAACTATAAGAAACAGTTTTGAAACGGTAAATCATATTACTTCTATATTTTGATAAATATTTCATTTAATTTAATTAACATATAATTTATTTATTTTTTAACACCATTTTTATGTCATGTCTAATATTGTTTCTAATACTTTTATCTAATAATATTTAGGTTCGGAACTAATTTGCAATAATATCTAGTTATTTTAATATTTAAATATATTTTTTAACATTTCACATATTATCAAATTGATTATTGAAGTTTGGAGATTTGAAATATTTTGTATTGATGATACATTTTTTGTATTACAAAATATATGAAGTGTTTCGAACCTGTTTTAAACAGATATGAAAAATGTGTGGTATTTAAGCAAAATATGGAATGGATCATAGTTATGGGATGAACCATACATTATCACATTTTAGGTAAAATACGATTTTGAACTCGATTGACCGTGAACGAGTTTATGCACACACTTACTAATTGGTCATTCCATTAATCGGTCGTGCCTTTTTCTATTAATTGATTCGTGAGTAGCATATATATATTCTATTCTTAATAAGGAAAGAGTGAATGCCAATTTTACCCTTACAAGTTCTATGCTACCGGAGATATTTTGTGGCAGTTGTCAATCCAAGAACTCATGAAGCAGAGTGGAAGCAGGAACTACAACTACTCTTATGGTTAGAATTCGGTAAGTTGGGCATTTTGAAGTTGGACATAGGCGCAGTCGCTCAGGTGTTAATTTCGAGTGATCAAATAAATATGGGACGCCGTGAGAGACGAGGCTTAGGTTTAGGTTTGATTTTCATTAGTTTTGCTTCATTGCATTCTTAAGAGTAGTTAGTTAGAAAGTTCAACTTAATGTTGATTAAATTTTGCAATTTCAATTATTTGAGCATTTTTCAAGTAATCTTACTAGTTTACATCTGGTTTTGCTATGTAGCATTTAAAGTATCAATTGTCTAAGTTTCTCCTGTGCCCAAGAGAATTCACGTCGATTTTTACTAACAAAATCTGGTGGGACGTCGCTTAGGTGTCAATTTCGTGTGATCCAATATGTGACGTCGTGAGAGACGAGGCTCGAGTTGAGGTTTAACCTTTCTCACTTCTGTTTCTTTGAGAATTCCTTAGTAATAGTTCGTTAGAAAATTCAGTTTGATGGTGCAATTTCAGTTATTTGGCATTTTTCAAGTAATCTTGATTGTTTACATCTTATTTAGCAAAAAATTAGTTTTTACTACTTCAAAATAATCAATTTGTTCATGTTTTTGCTCCAGCATGCAAATTTGACATCGATTTTCAATAACGAAATCCACTACCTCGTTGAATGTTTTTGTCTTCATCATTCTATTATCTTGAAGTATTCATCAAGATTATGCATTGTGTTTAAATGAAGAAAACAGCCTATCAATGTGATTAAAAGAGAGCGCTTTGGGTATTTCAACTCATCAAAATATCACTTGCAAAACACACACCAACACTTACTCAACAAATGTAACGGTAGTTAGTGAACTGAACCAAAAAGTAACAATGTATGTAAAATATAAGTGATACAATATCACAAGTTTGATCATAATAAAAAAAAAATAACCTTGGTTAACATAAGTAACCAATAGGTAATTAACTCTAAATTGTTATACTTAAAATTACTATAAAACATATAAAGTAAGTATACATTTGTTTCCATGTCCCTGAGATATAGAGCACCTGAGTCTTGAGTAATTCCTCCTGAGGCAACGACCTCGAAGAGAAGGTTATGTTTAGAGTCTCAGGTATGAGGTCTGAGCATATCTCTTATGTGACACTGACTCGTCTATTGAGACCGTCGCTGTCAGAATACATACCAGTAATAGGAGGCTAGGAACCTTAAGAACAAGATTTACTCAATTCTAAGTATGGTCCAATGATTTGAAAGACCTTAAAGTTTTGTTATCGCCAAACTCGTTTGTCAACCTATGTGTTAGTATGTAACAACTCAAAAGGACAAATACCTCGGAGAATATATAGCCTAGTACCGATCGACCAACGTTCTTGAGGTCCCCCTCTCTTTGACGTATGTGTTGGTTGCGCAACGATGGTTACCTCAACATCCGCAAGAGCTTTCCTCTTATTCTGCTGCCTTGATGGAGGGGGAGAAGGAAGCAATGTATGGGATGAGTCTTAACCTGTCAAGGACTGCATAGTTAAAACCATATCCAATTAGTAAGACACTCACCTACACTCAAAAGAGAATAATCAACAGTTTGAAAACTTACTCAATCTAATAGGATTGATGAGTGGACTTGAATACATGTTGTGCACAAAGTATTTTGTTGTTGTATCCTCTAAGACTCAAGTCAGGATTGTGTTGATATATTTCGTCGATGGTGTTATTATGATTGTTGGATCTTCAGAATTTTGAACCTCACTCGGGCGTCGCTCTCCTTAGACCTTTTGACCTGCACAAAGGAAAGCATCGGGTTGACCCGTTTGTTCCACTCTGAAGCTTAAGTCAGTCCAGTTTTTCGGGAGCTATCTAGCGTGGTAAATGTTCCGAATTTAATAAATGAGAATAAATGCTAGTATTTATATCAGTGGTTTAACCCGATGAACATTTCACATTTTTACCGTGGTTAACCACTAACCGGAGTTGCTTTATGTCATTCGGATGGGACGAGGTCTAATCTATAAATATTCAGAGATGTCCAATCCCCATTTAATGCGAGTGTTGGGAGACACTAGGCGATGCCTTTAGAGGGTGTGTCGCCTCCTCGGGTAGATACATGCGTCGCCTATAATACTAGGGACCAGTGCCCATTCTTAGTTTGGTCGTCGCCTCTATGCACATGTTGTACGGAATCTTGCGATTTTATTAAAGGGTTAGTGACAAGTGATTGTTATTAAAGGTGTCGCCCCTAATACCCATCATCTGCCCCTGAGCCAAACAGGAGCTTTGGTCCTAATTGGGTAGAATCCCCAGTGAGCGTCGACTTTATTCATAAGTCTCAATTTGTCCCAGTGGGGTTCCAATTTCATTGGGCGTTTACCAGTCTTATTATTTTTTAAGGAAAAATCTGGAATCTTCGGAAGGTGGGAAGTTCATTTTTGAAGGCGGGAAAATTTGTATTCAAATTTGAACAAGAGAAAACGTCACATCTGCCCCCTGTGACGTCAGCAATCCGTGTGACCGTTGAAATCTGATGGTCCACATTGCACGACAGTTCGGTTTTCGAAGTAATGATTACCACTCTTCGAAGGGACCACTATAAATAGGGATGACCCATTCATTTTTCGAACTTTTGGCTGATTGAGCTCTACCTTCTCTCTAGATTCTCTCTCTATAATTTATTAGAGCGTCGACATCATTGCTTGTTGCCAAATAACGTTGTTAGAGGTTAGATAGTTGAAGAAAGTCATGGCATCTTCAAGCGACGCCCCTAGTAAGGCCCTAAACTTTCCCCTTCCTTCCATTGATCCTAAACCCAATTTGATTACCCGAGAGAATTTTGTGTGTGGGGGGGGGGGGGGGGGGGGTAGAACACTCGGGTATGAGCGACACCGAACGCCCACACTTCCCTTTTCCGATTATGCGGGCGATGATCGTATTTGCTATCCAAGGGAAGACGAAGCCAAAATCTATTTGGTTCAAATAGAGGTGGGGCTTCGTTTCCCTTACAGCGAATCCCTCGTAGAGATGTGTCGCTACTATGGCCCCTACTCAACTTACTCCAAACGTCATTCTCATGTGGGTATGCTTTAGTGTTCTTTGTTTTGGTAGGGGTTGCCAATATTCTATTTCTTTATTTAGGTGCTTTTACCGTCTTCAATTCAACGCCTTTGGCGTTTTTTTCTTTCAAACTCGTTTCCCCGAGTCAAAGTATTGGAATGTTTGACGCCTCGTATGGGACCCTTGTTCTGGAATCCGAAAAACTCCTTGGTTAGTGGGTTTAAGTCCACTTACTCAAACCGGAAAAGTAAATATTTTTTCTTTAATGGAGGTGACGCATGACCTTTAAGAACTCCCTGTACAGACCTTTTACCTTCTTTTACTGAGTATTTCGAAGAGGGTCTCCATACCCTAAACGTTATATACCTAGAACTCTCCAAGGGCCTTGTCTCGTACATATCCAAGAATACAACAGAGGCGACGCTTGCTAGTGCGACATTAAAGTCGTTGGATCCTTGTCCATAGGTTGACTGAGTACTTTTCTAGTTTTTTTTTCTTTGTAGAGGATCCCTTTGATTATCTTGTTGAGCATGACAAGCCCTATGTACATGCGTCGACTGGTGTCCTTCAACCTATCAATGAGGAAGAATAGCCAACCAAGAAGAAACACAAGGGGAATCCCAAGCCCTGGAGAAGAAGCGACGCTCCAAGAAAGAAAAGTCCCACCCCTCAGATCCATCGACACCTATTGTGTTGGACTCGGAGGTCGATGAGGCAGCGGTGACATTTAGAGGAATTATTCCTTTCTTTATATAAATATGTTTTTCCATATTTTCGAATTTTGTGGCAACTTATTAGTTTGGTCATTCGCCTCTAGGTTCTGAGGCGTCGCCAGAGGGTAAAAAATTCTCCACCTACACGATCAGTCCTTCATCAATTACGCAGGTGATGCCCCAAAGGTCCTCCTCACCTGCCACCCAAGCCGGTTCTCCTTTGGGTCCTTATGAAGGCCCTAGTTTCGACTTAAGGCGACACCTATACGAGCCTCAAATTCTGGAGAACCGAAGGATGAACAGGGAACCATGGTGACACCTACAAGGTGTCAGACTATCCAAGGCAACCACCCTCCATATAGACTTGGCCCTACATCTACTGAGTGGCATGGTGCCTCCCGGGAAGCGTCGCCAACTCCATTTCAACCCCTAGTGGGTTGAAGGGGTTGTTAGGCGTCACATCACCTCGGTTGCCTTGGTAAGTTTCTTCACCCCTTCACTTAGTCATTTTGCCAACTATTCTTAACAAAGTTCTATTTTTAATAGCTCGCAGCCACAAAGACTGAAATCGGCGCCTTGGGGGTAAACCTTGCTAAAAAATGCACCTCCCTGGAGGGGAATGCGGTGAAGGCTACCAAGGTTGACCATCTTGAAAGGAGAGGCCTGACCTCCTAAAGGCGAAGGCTGGCCTTGAGAAAGAGATAGATCTTCTCAAGGGAGACCTTTCTGAGGAGAGTCGCCTCAAGGACGGAGCGATCAAGAAGGCGAAGTTTGTTGTGGACAAGGCGTCCAAATTTGCTCAGCAACTTGCTGAGTGTGAGCAGGTCTCAAACCAGAATCGAGAGAATCGCCAGGTAGAGAATGCGATCTCTGCCTTAACAAAGGAGAAGGAGGCAACGCTTCTGAAGGTTAAGGCTTCCAGGGTCGAGGTGGTGTAGTCCTTCAAGAAGACCAACGACTTCGAGAAGGCTGCTGAGAGACACTTGGTGTAAAAGATCATCACGGTCTATGACGACTTGGTCTCCCAAATTCGCGGAGTCCATGCTGATTTCCCGGTGGAACAGGTAAGGGGATTTTAGTCATTTTTGTGAATCCAATAAAGGAAGGAGGTTGAGGCTTCAGCTGCCAAGGCTAAGGCAAGCCAAAAACGGGCGACGCCAGAGACCAACGACACTCATTCCAAAGGCACTTGAATTTATTTTTTATTCCTTTCCTCTAGGCCTTTTAGTTTTCCCCCTCTTTAGGGTTTGTACATTTAAGGTGTTTTTCCTTGTAAGACTTTCATTTTATAATGAATTTAGTACAACGCCTCTTTTCCTTGTAAGACTTTCAATACTTCTCAACAACTCTTCTACACTTTGATAACAGAGTTTCCCATAGTAATCACTTAGGATTTACATAAACCGATTAATGGAGACGCATATCAACACTTAATCAATTTATTTATATGGACAACTTTTCACACACATCTTATGCATAGAGTTTTTTTCAAATGCTCCGCATTGAAAGTATTCTTTAAATTCTTTTCTTCAGCATCCTCCAAAACATAGGTGTTGGGGTGAGGAATGACGACGACCTTAAAATGCCTTTCGCACTTTGGAGATAAATTATTAAGTCTATCCAAGTACGAAAACCCGTTTCTTCTCCATACCCTGCCCCCACGAAAAATTGGTGAATGAATACTCACCGATTATAGTATCTGGTTGTGGCAATTCAATATCTTGATACAATCCTGGACTTGATCAATTTGATTGCCTGGAATCCGTAGTCGACGCTAAAGCCTTGACCTCTACCCACTTGGAGAAGTAGTCAATTGTGACGATGATATAACACTTCTGCTTGGATTTCGGAAAGGGGCCTACTATATCGATTCCCCATTGATCAAACGGCCAGGCGATGCACATGGGGATCAACTCAGATGGAGGATAACCTATTATTGGAGTCTATTTTTGACATGATTTACATATTTGAACCATTTCAACGACTTCCTTTGCCATCGTGGGCCAGTAAAACCCTTGATTCAAAGCTTTTTGAACAATTTATTTTGCCCCTTCATGACATGCAGCGTAGCCTTCATGCAATTCCCGGAGTCTGGTAGTGGTATCAGGTTGAGCGACACATCATAAGAAATTCTTTTGTAAGAATGGTGTGGAGAATCCCCTTTTGTAAAGGACCCCATCAATAAAGATATAACTTGATGCTATGCGTTTCATTCTTTTTGCCTCCGCCTCTTCCAATGGTTCAATCCCGATTTCCATGTATTCTTTAATGGGCGTCGCCCACATATCAATATTTTGAATGTTGAAACACTCATAAGTCCACTGAAATGTGACGCTTTCCACGAAGTTCACATTTAAGGACGCTGGTTGCCAAACATATTTACTGAAGGTGTCAACCTCTGCATTTTCTTCCCTTGGGATGACGTTATTCTCAAATTGGGCAAAGTCATAAACCAAAGCCTTGGCCTCTTTAAGATATTTCTTCATCATCTTTCCCTTTGTCGCATAATTCCCTTTTACTTAGTTGACCACAAGCTGGGAATCACAATTTACCTTAATGGAGGCGACGCATATCCCTCTTGCTATCCTTAAAACTGCAATCAGCGCTTCGTATTCGGCTTCGTTGTTGGTAGTCTTAAACATTAGCAACAGTGCATATCTCAAAGACTCCCATCCATCTGGTGCAGTTAGTAGCAATCCTACCCCCGAGCCTTCACAATGCATGAGGACCCATCAATATACAACTTCCATAGAGGAGACGCATTTTTTCGTGACTTGGGAAGGTAGGTCGATTGTTGAGGGCGAAACCTTAACATCTTCATGAGTTGAATCTACTATGAAGTCGGGGAGAGCTTTCCCTTTTATGGATGTCGCTGGGGCAAATTGAATTCCAAGTTCACTTAACTTTATCGCCAACTTTATCATCCTTCCAGATGCATCTGGTTTTTGGAGAAAATGTTTTAGTGGTTGATTAGTTAACACAGTGATTTCGTGCTCGTGGAAATATGGACGAAGCTTCCAAGCAGAAACTACCAACGCAAAGAGATATTTCTCAACTTCCACATAATTAATTTCCGCCTTTAAAAGGACTTTGGATATATAATAGACTACTTGGCCTTTTTCCGTGTTTTTCACAAGCACGGAGCATACATCTACTCGATTGACACCTAAGTAAAAGACTAAGGCGTCACCCTTTTCTGGCTTAGCTAGCGAGGGTAATGTTTGGAGGTGATTCTTCAGGTTTTAAAACGCTTCTTCGCATTCTGGCGTCCATTCAAACTTCTTATTAGCCCTCAGGACTTGAAAGAAGGGTAATGACTTGTCACCAGGCAACCAACTGAGCGCCGCGAGTCTTCTGTTTAGACTTTGTACCTCTTTGTGACAAGTGGGGCTTTTCATGCCCTCAATGGCGTTTAGCTTCTCTGGATTTCAACCCCCCTTTAGCTGACCATGTACCCTAGAAATTTTCCAAACTGGACACCAAAAGCGCATTTTGTTGGGTTTAGGCGTAGCTGGTGGAGCCTGATCTTCTCAAACGTTTTCCTCAGATCTTTTTTATGGTCGACGCCTTTAACAAATTTTACTAAAATTTTATCCACGTAGGCCTTCATAGTGACGCCTATCATGCCTGAAAATAGCTCGTTGACCATCCGTTTATAGGTGGTGCCGACATTAATGAGTGCAAAAGGCATGACAATGTAGTGATATATATCTGTGTCCTCATAGAAGGATGTGTGAGTGGTGTCACACCTTGACATATTGATCCGATTGTAACCAGAATAGGCATCCATGAAGCTTAAGAGCTCATGCCTAGAGGTGGCGTCGACCAGTTGGTCGATTCTTGGTAAGGGGTCTGAGTCCTTGGGGCATGCCTTGTTCATGTCCCAAACATTAACGCACATTCTCCATTTATCATTACTTTTCTTCACAAGTACATGGTTTGTGACCCATGTATTAAATCTACTCTCTTTGATAAATCGTAGCGTTGATCCGTTTTGCAACTTCTTTCCTGATGGCTATAACCTTTTCCTCCCCCCACGGGTCGTCGCTTCTGGGCGATCGGTTTGATGCTGGAGTCTATATTTAGCTCGTGGGATCTGACCTCTTCACTTATGTCTGGCATGTCGCTATGCTTCCAAGCGAAGAGTTCTCGAAATTCAATCAGTAGGTGGGTCAACGCCTCGATCTGCTCCGCAGGGAACGTCGCTCTTATCTGGACAATCTTACCGGGTCCGTCTATCTGTATCTTCCTCAACCGTCTGGATGGACGTCGCTCTTATCTGGACGAGCCTTCCCTTCCCTTGGATCCTCATCCGTCTGGATGGACATCGTCTCATTTTTCAACTCCCGACGTCATGTAGACTAAACGAAACAACTTCGGGCCCCTGGTTGGTCTCCCTTCACAATTCATACCCCATGGGGTGTTGAGAATTTTAGTAGGTATGTTGAGTGGATGGCTCATATTGGGTACGTGGGAGTGATGGCGAAGCCCAAGAGTGGAAAGTTCACCTTTTTAAGGTCTTTTTCGCTCCTTCCCATACTCTTTAAAACGTCGAGAAAATGAACATCGGTAGAAATCCCGGAGTCAATGAGTACCCTCTTCACATCGTAGCCATCGATTTTAGCTGTGATGACCAAGGCATCTTCATGCGGGCATGTTACATGGCTAATTTCATCCTCTCCGAAAGGGATTCTTACTTCATCTTCCAACCTAGGGCGCTTCCCTGCCTTGGTGATGCCAGATAGCTAGGTGGCATACACCTCTCGGGGACTGTTCGTCTTCCCACCTACGGCGAAGCCATCACTGATCACATACAAGGGTCCTTTCTTCTCTCTGGGCCCATAATGCCCCCTTTCTCTTCCAGGCGACGACCTTCGATCCCTTTTGGGACTCGGGCTTCGCCCCCGCTTGGCCATGATATTCTTGAGGAGTCCTTTTTGTATCATCGCCTCAATATCCCTCTTCAATATTTTGCAATCCTCAGTACTATGCCCCTGAAATCGATGGTACCGACAGTATTGTTCATGCTGAACCCATGGGTCCCCTATTCTTCCGCGGAGGTGGAGGTGACACCCAGTTATTCTTTTTAATTTCATTCAAGATAACATAAATTTCTTGATTTAGGGTGTGTGAAAGTCTTGAAAACCTCCCTTGATGGGCGTCGCCTATCTTCCTGGGGGTGATTCTTTTGTGATCGTTGCTCCTGTTTTTCCTTTTCTTGACATTATTTTTTGGATTCTTTATTGGCTTTCCTACCCTATTTGGCTATCTTGCGGTCAATGTACGACTTGACTCTCGCTGCCATCTTCTCCACAGTGCTGACGGGTATGACACTTAAACTGTTGTATAAGGTAGAGCCTCTGGGGCCCAATGCTCGAATTGTCTCGCCACCAGTGATAACCTGGTCAATTCTTTATTAAAGCGAGTGTATAAATCTCCCACACTTTCGTCACTCCTTTGTTTGATGTGGTTAAGAGTAGCGACGATTTGAAGCAATTGTCATTGCTCAAATATGGCATGCCAATAAAACGGTGGAAGGTGACGCCTCCCAAGGTTGGTGGGAAGAGCAGTGCAAAATGATTATCGTCATTAGTCATTCCCAAAAGGGAGGTTTCGTGCCTCTGAATATGCTCCACGGGGTCACCTTCCCCATTATAACAATCAATCCTTGGGTTCTGAACATGTGGCGGCACTGTTACATGCAGAATTTCTGGAGTAAACAGGTGTGACGCTCTGTCCCTCAATCGCGGCATCACCCTTTCTTTATGCTCTTTTACAGTCTTCGCAACAAGCTATTCATTCTCCTCTCGAGTCATTATGCCCGAGGAAGGAGTCATTATGCCCGAGGAAGGAGCCATTGTTACCCCTGTTCCACGAGTAGTGATTCTTATTGACTGGGGAATCACCGGAGGCGGTGGCTCATACAGAGGTACATCCTGAGGCCTTGAAGTTTCTTCCTCTGTACAATGAGGTTCTGTGAGACGAGCGGCACGGGTTGCATCCATACGCTCTCTTCGGTCCAAAAGTTCAGCATTTGCAGCAATGAGTGCGGGGGTAATGACCACTTCCAGAGCAGCCTGTCCTGGTGGCGACACACTTCTTCCTGAAGACGCGATATGAGATGGTGCTGGTTTGGGCGACGCCTGATCCTGCTGAGGTAGCTATGGCAGCAGATGCTCTACTATTGGCGTCTTGAGTGATAGTGGGACTCTTGGTTGGCCACCTATTGAGGCTGGCACACTTGGAAGTGTTGCTCCTACATTGGGTTCCATGTATGGCATGAAAGCTGAAGGGGTCAGGTGTTGGTGCAAACTGTGAAGTGAACTTCCTTCAACGGGTTGCTGGTGGTTTGGTCTTGCTCTTGTGTTGACAGGAGCCATGAATATGTTTAGTTCAATGATTCCCACAGACGGCGCCAAATGTTGGATCTTCAGAATTTTGAACCTCAATCAGGCGTCACTCTCCTTAGACCTTTTGATATGCACAATGGAAAACGTCTGGTTGAACCGTTTGTTCCACTCTGAAGCTTAAGTCAGTATGGTGTTTTGGTAGCTATTAAGTGTTGTAAAAGTTTTGAATGTAATAAATGAGAATAAATGCGAGTATTTATAGCAGTGATTTAACCTGATGAACGGTTTTACCTTTTTACTGTGGTTAACCACTAACCGGAGTTGCTTTATGTCAGTCGGATGAGACGGGTCTAATCCATAAATATTCAGAGATGTACAATCTTTATTTAATGCAAGTATCGGGAGACACTAGGCGCCGCCTTTAGAGAAGGTGCCGCTTCCTCGGGTAGATACAGGTGTCGCCTGTAATACTAAGGACAAGTGCCCTTTCTTAGTTTGGTCGTCGCCTCTATGCACATGTTGTACGGAATCTTGCGATTTTATTAAAAGGCGAGTAACAACTGATTGTTATTAAAGGTGTCGCCCCTAATACCCATAAATATAAATGATAACGACCAATTAGCTCATCAAATTTGGAACTCATCAAATTTGGAATGGGATAAGAGGTCAGGAAAAACACTTTCTAGTCGACTACGCCTCCCCTAAATTTTTCCTTCGTCGTCGACCTTCCATAATTAATTGGGTTTGTCAATCCTAATCACCTAAGTTCGCTCACTCCTTATACTGGGCCTACTAAAATTGGAAGTGCTACATCATTGTAGAGCCTAACCTGTACCTGGAGCAGATAAACGCATCAAAATAAGCTAAGGTTGTACTCCCAACTGCTACCTACACATAACATTTTAAAATTGGCCCACATTCCGATGGTCTCCAACATTACCTGTGTATGAGATCAGCTTTCTCATAATACATACACTTGCTCCATATCCCAATAAAATGTAATCGACGTCCAACGTCGATTTGTGTTGAAAAGTTGATCGCCTCGCTTTAACTCGGAAAATACAACCCCAGACCTAAACATTGAGGGTAGTGTGTATCACTCATTCCAATGAGTGGAGGATTCGACTTGAGGTCGAAGATCATCAAGTGTAGGTCGAGGACGTACTTGTGGCACGTCATGCACAGGAGGCGCTTTTTCTCTTTCTTTCAATAAAACAATAAAACAATAAAACAATAAAACAAAAAAATTATTTTTCACGACACTTTATTTTTACAATGAAAATAAAATTTCCTCCTATTTTTCTCTTCTTCTTTAATAAGATAAAAAATAATAATTTCATGACCTTTTTTTAACCATGAAAAAAAAAACAAGTTTCCAATTTTTCCCCGCTCATTTTCTCTTCTTCCCTCACCCTCACGTTATTTCACTTCCCTTCAACCTTCAACTTTTCAACTGCTCCACAACAAAGCTCAACTACTCTTCCTCTTCACACTTGTCTTTTCTCCACAGCATTTTTTGAGGTCGCTGAGGCAAAGCTCCACAGCAAAGCTTTTCTTCTTCTTCGAGCTTTTCTTCACAGCTCCACAACAAGGCTCTACAGTGAGGACGCTGAGGACGAAGGTATCCAAGTACGGCGAGGACGTCGAAGCACCGATTCCTCCACCGGAAGACGCTTTCGTCTTCACACGTCCGAAGCTGGAAGTACTGTGACCTCCACCCACCGAGCTCAAGCTTGACAACTCCAGTACCGGCGAAGAAGACACGTCGTCCTTAACCTGTGATGGAGCTGTAGGTAGCTGGAGCTAGAGGTGGTCGAACAACCTGGATATGGAGGTGGATGTCCTCAACCTGGCATATCAACAACATAACTGAAACCGGAGGAAGGAAGAAGAAGAATGGAGGTGGTCGAGAAGGAGGAGACCGAACAGAAGAGGAGGAGGAGGTCGAGAAGGGAGAAGGTTGAACGAGAAGGATGGGGACGAACACATTAAAAATATTTTTTAAAAAAACATATTCATATTTTTTACGGCTCAATATATTGAGCCGCAAAAAATAAAAGTCTTTTCGATGGCTCTTTCTTGTTGAGCCGTCCTTTTGACGACTCATTATTTTGAGTCGTTCCTTTTGCGTCGTCATAAATATGACGACACTTAATATGACAACTCATTTTTATTGAGCCGTCTAAAATTAACGGATCAAAAAATGAGACATTAACTATTCTACTTTTAGTCGTTAACCACATACTCTCCCGTAGTGCAAAGAGTTCATTGAAGATTGTTTGACGTTTGTCCTAAGGGACACACTACAGTGTCACGTTGAGTTTTGGAAGTTTCGAGTAGTTTTTGCAAATGCCTTAACACGGAACAAGGTGGTACACTCATGTGATAAAAGCTATGATATAGCTCAAATGTTGAAAGTAAATAAAAGCGGTGAAACTCTATTAATAAGAATTCAAAGACAAATATGAAATATCACGAAGATCTTACATACCGTTTATTTTTTATGATTAGAGCTTCACCTGTAACTCCTTCACACACCATTCAATTCACATTCTGAGAAAGTATATATGAATATGTGCGGGGAAGTATCCCTAAAATTTGAAAGTTCCCGCTCATATCTTCAAACATGTTCCCAACAAACTTCCTCCCGCAAAATCCAACAACAAACTAGGGGTGATAGAGCATTCTAGACATTATAAACTAGGGCAAAAACATACTCACCAAAGTTTTGGGGCTAATGTTTAGTTCTGATTGATGCATAAGTACCCAAATGAAATCATAAATCTTGCTTTATTTAATATTTAGGGTTTAATGGTGAAGAATTAACCATAATAAGAGGAATTTTCCAAAAAATAGCTATGGCAGAAGAAAAAAATATTTAAAGAAAAGTATTTATGTTGGAAAACGTTTTAGAAAAGTGTTAATAGGTGCTACCCACTCAACGCTTTTTTATTTTTTTGCTACCCCAGGTAGTGCATTTCTAAAACACGCTACCAACATTACCATGTTGCTCTAACACACTAAAAGAAGTAGTGAATATTATAAATTCGCTACCCCTACTAGCGAATTTGAGCAACTCGCTACTACCTGTAGCGGGTTGAATCAACACATTACCCACGGTGGCGCATTTAGGAAATTATTTCACAAAGTTTTTGCCCTGCATGACTCTCTCGTATTCAATTATTCGATCAAATATTCAATCTATTCAACTAGCAATTTTGCTTTTCTCTTTAAATTATTCACTTGTGAGGCCTCATTTTTCACAGTCTCTTCTCTTCTCCAATCTTTTGGCTACTTTGGTACCAACTCGTTCATCCATCTTCAAATTGTCCAATAAGCATACTCTAAGGTATATTATATATATTTTTTGTAATATTTAATCACAATTGTTTTCAAATTAGTTTTAGTTATATTTATATTAATATTAATAATAGGTT
Organism: Chamaenerion angustifolium; assembly: GCA_946814005.1. Lineage (NCBI taxonomy): Eukaryota > Viridiplantae > Streptophyta > Magnoliopsida > Myrtales > Onagraceae > Chamaenerion > Chamaenerion angustifolium. The sequence goes on from OX328272.1 coordinate 25,440,504, forward strand.
AACTAAAACATAAACACATATGGTAAGAACTTTTATAACACCAATTATTTAGGATCAAACATGGCAGAGATTGGTATCATTTGCTTGTATGACAATGAAATATTGTCTTAGAATGGTTGTGAGGTTTATGTGGGTGGTACCTCCACTATTACTACAACTACCTTGGCTATCTCTCTTTTTATACTAAACCAAATTATATGTATGAAGTGCAGTTGGCATAATGTTTAAGTTGGGTCCATCAACATTTCATATAAATTTATAGATATAGATGGACTTTGCAAGTTTTACGGATTCGATCACAAAGTGCATTGTGTTTCGATTTACAATCATGTGTTGGTAGTCGATTTATTGTGTTCATCATGGCTAAAGGACTCAACGTTATTCAAAACATTACTAATAATCATGAGACATTGAATGTTTTGAATGGTCACACCAATGATCTCTCTGATGATAAGGTCAATGTTGATGCACTATTAGATGTTGGGATGAATGAAGAAGATCCATACATTGAGCATTTCACAGGTCATATTGATGAAGACGACGAAATGGTGTTGTAGTTTGGCGAGAATTCTAACAATGTACATGGAAATGTCAATGGTGCAAGTAACTCCCACGACCGGGAAATCATGCAACCCACTTATCAAAATTGGATTGATACTAGGTGGATTGACAACTTTCAATCAACAACTGATTAGTTTGTGTATGTTGAGGAACCGTCGAATGAAAGTTTCTTAAATACAAACATGAAGTTTAGTAGTAAATACGAGTTAGATGTCGTTGTGAGGAGGTGCCTAGCTAATTTTAAGGTTTGCATTGTTGAGTCATCAAATCCCAAATTCGTTGTTTTCAAGTGTACAGTTGATCACATAAATTGTTATTGGTCATTGAGAAGAAGTCTTTTTAAGAGTACCAGATTATGGAGAATATCAAAATTATATTATCCACACACATATGCGAATGCACTTCTCATTGAACGACACAAAAACATTGATTGCAAGTTGATAGCAACTGTGATTAGAAATTCAATTTTAGCTGACACTAGGTTGAAAATTTCACTAATGGTTGCCATGAACCAATGGTTTCCATTAAACATGCACTTTTTCAAGCTTCTCCATGAATCAATGGTTTCCATTGAAGAGAACAAAGTATGGTCTGACGTTGTCCAATCTACCATTACTAGGGCAGAGAAACAACTTGGTAGGATGCAAGTTTCTCAATTCAGTCAAGACCACGGTGCGCTCCAAATGCGGGATATTGGTACATTTGTGTCAGTTGTTCCACTCCCGGAAATTATACATTTAACCTTGTAGAAAACAAATGTGAGTGTTGTTTATAGCAAATAAACCATCGCCCGTATGCACATGGAATGACAACAATCACCAAGGCTGGGATGCAGTGGTCTCCTTATATAGATCATCTCTGTTCGAATCAGGCATGTCTGGCCTCATACTGTCCATGTTTTCAACCAATACCAGACGAATATTTTTGGACGCATTTTAATCTTCCTAAGTACGCTCATGATCCAGAGAGGTGGAGGACAAAGCGTGATAGGAGAAAATCCTCTCGTAATCATAATGAAATGGACGGTAGGGAAGGATTGCCCAAGAGAACAAACTGCACTAAGTGCAACAGAAGTGGTCATAATAGGAAAACATGTAACATTCCAAGTTAGTGTTTATAATGTTTATTAGTAAATGTTGTGTATTCCAAATGTTATTTTCATTACTAAGTGGTCATCACTTATTTATAATGCATCGAACAACTAATTTCCCCCCAAAATATGTAGCTCTAAATTATCCTTTGCGACATTAATCTTAATATACAAGTATTTAATGCCACTATAAATTTTAAAAAATCTAAGACAGTCGAAAAATTATCGAACTTCTATTTGGCGTCATTTTAGTAGGATAAACGGGGGATGAAAAAAAAGTGACTTTTTTTATTACCTTAAACAAAATTAAGGCAAGTACTACATAAATCACAAATGAATGCACTGTATCAGTAATGCAGTTCGATAACAAGGCAGTAAGATAATAATGCAGTTCGATAACAGTAACATTCAAAGAATGAAACGATACACAATTAACCTAACAACTATCCTGAATATTCCTCCTGCTCGGATTCTTCTGTAAAGGACTGATGTTGACGACAGAACTCAAGAACTCTAAATTTAGTAGACGAACTATACACTCCTCTACTTAATCTTTCACCGTCGCGACCATGCCTTGGAGCAGCACGTCTACGCCCTGGAGCGACCACACTTCCTCTCCTCTGCCTTGATTGTCTTTTTCAGAAGTACTAACTACTTGCTCTTATCATGCAATGACTTCATCAGCTCACCGAATATGTTCTTCGTACACGGGTAGTTGTCCAACGACATGTCTCAAGATAACTCTCTTCGAGCAACTTAAAATTCTTCTTTCTGAATTTGAGGGTACCTTTGGCGACATTCCTTGCCAGGTACACTCCCTTGGCCATAATGCCCATCTACATTATTTTTTAAACAAAATAAAAAATTAGACTCTAATGAATTTAATTAAAATTACATTATTCGATATGCGAAGATGTTCCATTATCCGATCTAGGAACCGTGATGAAGCGACACGTTATGTTGTGATACCATGTCATAGAGAGAGCTATGTCCTTATAAGGTTGACGTTCTTCTTGAACATACTCAACACAGTTTGTCCATCCATCAATCAAATCTTGGTGCATTCTTGACCAACGACGCTTCAACTGCGGACCTTTACGCGTTAACTTATGCAGTCTCACATGTTCTTGAACCTTAGCGGAAGTCATCTCTAGAATGTGTTGTTGCATTCCAATTAATTGTCACATCACTCTATCTAGACGGTGCCAGTCGACCACATTAAAATGGATAAGTGACACTGTCGCCCGAAATAACGCGGGTTGATCATGACATGACATACAGGGGTACAATAGCTAACCTAAAGGCACTATATGGCATCCACGTGACCTAATATTTAGAATATTTTGTTCATATTCAGTAAATAATCAAACCAAAAAATCCCTAAGACAATTTTAAAATATTATACCTGATCATTTACTTCAAACCCTCTAAGTTGAAACTCAACTCAACTTAGACTCTGTAATTTTGACTTATCGTTTGTCCTATAATTTTAACATAGTGAGTTTGAGTTGAACTATTTTAAGTCAAATTTTCATATTTCAACTTAGGACCATAGTTATCAGAACCGGACCGGTTTTTCGGTTTAAACCGATTGGTTTGTTTGTGCAGTGATAAACCGGTTCACTGCTAGGTTAAGCTTTAGTTTTCACTTCAGCAATCGTGCTGGACAACGCCTCTTGATACTCTCACTTTTACTCCACCGTCTGCGTCTCCTACGACGAACACAGCTTCTCCTGCGTGCTGGATCCGGAGATTTCCGGCGGGTCTGTCTCCCGAAGTGTCTAAGATCTTGATCTAGGATTCTCCAGAGGTGCTTGATTCTATCAATTGGCAGTTGTTCTGGTGAAGTGAGGGAGAACGAAGACCTTCATAGACTGGCATCGTGATAAGATGGTAAGTTATTGCATTCTCTGATTTCGGCGTTCTTCAGACTGGTATTGATGCTCTCCGTGTCAATTAGTTTCCAGGGTTTGCATAGATAGCTTTATTTGGCAAAATATGGTACTGTTGATACCCTGATTGGTTTGTCTTTTGTAAGTAGCTGCTGCTGTAATCCTTTTACTAAGAATAGGAGAATATGTGTCAACGGAGGAATTGGTATTAAGTTTAGAGTAAATTTACTTAAGTTTAGCTGCAAAATTTACTTAAGTTTAGAGTAAATTCATGCCACTTTTAGGATTTGAAGATAGTTGTACTCGGTAGTTGTTGAGCTGGAACTTTTGTTTTGAGTAAAAATATACATTTTAGAGTTACATATTCAGTAGCTTCTGTGCTGTGACTTCTGTTTTGAGTGATAAATTTTATTTTGAGGTTAAATTACAGCTTATCTGGATCATCCTCCAGTTACTGAACTTATATATGTGTTGTTTATGAGTATGACCTCCTGGACATTGGACCTATAGTTTCGAAATTCTCTGTGGAGATAGAGCCACTAGAAGTGAAGGTACATTTGGCGAAGGTGGAGAAGGATTGGAGAATCTGTCACTTGGGTCTGGAGAGCAGTAGCCACGAAAGTGGGGTGGCGATTCAATTGGGGTGTTCTTGCAAGGATGATTTGGGCACTGCCCACAAGAACTGGGCTGAAACTTGGTTCAAGATCAAAGGCAACAAAGTAATCCTCAAATTCCTCTTCAACTTTTGCAATAAATTTCATTACTCTTTACCATACTTTCTGCATAGTGGATGCTGGTTTTAGAAGTTTTTGTTTGAATCAGAGCTGAAATTTCTCAACTATGCTGAAAATTTCAAAATCTGGGTTTCTTCAGGGACCTTACGTAATTCAAAATTTGTTTACTTCGATTTCGACACTTTTTACTGTTAAGCAAACTTTCTGCATGATGAATGGTAATTTTGGAAGTTCTTGCCGGAGGCAAAGGGAAGGGAAGCCAGAGAATCACTTTTGTCAAGAATAATTTCCATGTGAGAATCACTTTTGAGAATCACTTTTTTTTAGAATAACCTTTTTTTTGTTTGTGAACAGTGAACCGCAGGTTGAAACGGGTCTGACCGGGTTGGAGCGGACGAACCGTGAACAGACCCCCTTGCCAGTTCGATGGCCGGTCCGGTTCTGATAACTATGCTTAGGACAAAGCGTATAGTTAATCCATAAGTCATAATTTAATATTTTTTTAAAAATTATTTAGCTTGCAATTAAAATTATTAGACATATGGAAGTAAATAGTATAAATTCTATTCCATCAACCCAAATATTAGATTATGTATTCATATTTTATTTTACCCAATCAACCAAATAAGTTTTATACTAGGTGTCTTGTCTATGCTTCACAATAAGTAATAAATTTAATTTGTAAATTAGTTTTTTATGTTTTAATTTATTCATAAGAGTAAATGGTGTAAATATTATTAAATTATTAATTGAATATAGTTTAAAATAAAAAGAAAAAAAGAAAACTTTGAGAATAAAGTAATTGTCTATAATCAAGCTTAAAGCTTAAATTGTCTATGATAAATAATTATGAGAATAAAAATATATTTCAGAATGCTTAAGGGAATGTTTCTTTAAAAAAACATATATTTTCTATATATATTAATAGGGTTAGTGAATAATAACATGAGTTGGTTTTAAAAATGATATAAATATTTACTAAAATATAATATTAATGCATGTTGTTTTTTAATTTAACTAAAATATTATTATTTTTATCGTATATTTATCATGTATATAATATTGTATATACATATTTTTATAATATTAACTGCTATGATACTAGTTATTACTCATTTTTTTAGAGTAATTAAAAAACATTTGGAAATTGTAAATAATATTTAAAAAATGTATATCAATGTATTTTTATAATTATACATGCTAAAATGAGTTATTTCTTTCAATTTTGTCCTTATTTGAAAACTAATTACCAAATTGACCCTCTTATTTTTATATTTCCAAAAATAGTTGTACATACAGACTAGATCTGTGAGTTTCGACTTTTTTCTTAGTCAACCCGCAAACCTCATTAACAGATTCAACCCGGGGGTACAATCATGTTATTTTTGAAAAAAAAATGTTTATGCATGGATTCAAAATCAAGTCATCCCCGTTTGAGATGCAACCTTCTAGCATTAGGCTACTAATACCAACTAATAGGTCTAAGTTTAAAAACAAATGGTTCAGCGAACCGAATCGAACCATATCACATGTGAACCATATTTTTTTGAACCGGTTCAGAAGTGTTATAGTGTTTTGGAAGATATATGGAGTGGTTCGGGTGAACCATAAAAAAACGATTTATAGGTGGTAAAGCGTACTGTTTTATGAACAACTTTTTATCAATTTTTTTAATGTAATCTAATTTTTTTTATGTCAAATTTAGTGAACCATTTTGTTCATAAGTGCTTTCCCTATTTTATGATATTTTAGTTTTTAATATTTCTATATATTATGAGATTATGTGTTAAAATTTATAATTTTTGAATATTTTATCTTAGTTTTTTATTATTTAAAGAAAAGGTACGACCGAACCGATTCAAAGTGCTATAGTAAATCACAAAAAGTGTATAACGGTTAGGACGAATGGGTCGAACCGTAGCTTACCACATTTTAGATAAGATGTGGTTTTTGAACCGATTCAACCTTGAACCGGTTCACGCCCACCCCTACCAACTAATGGTTTATGTATTTCAATTATACTTATTGCACTAACAACCCAAGCAAAACATTTTATTTTTTGCAAAAAATTGTATAAATTGAGAATCAATACTGAGCATGCTCTAAAAATGCAAAACTTTAACACTAAATCAATTATACTACTTATTTAATTATGTATTTAAATTATATTGTAGATTTAATATTGTAGATTTTTTAGAAAGAGTTTTAAAAAAATATTCTCAAAATGAGTATTTCGGTAGACTATAGACGCCAAATTTAGTAAACTACTTATTTTTTAATAGTCGTTTTAAAAAATAAAATAAAATATGGTATTTTGATAATTAAATCAGAACTCTAATAAAACAAATATTATGAATTAAAGTTCATCACTAAACTACAAAAAAAAACAAAAAACATGAGATGTTTCATAACATAATCTATAAGTTAGTGACAAATTTCATGTGATTGACACATGTGATTACATTGGCCAATCAGTAAGAGTTCATTGACGGAGTTCATGTGATTAACACATGTGAAACTGTGGAGTGGATGGACTACATCTTCTCTGGTTCACTTCTCTGCAACATGGATGACCACATTCTGCATCAGCGAAAACCTTCTCAAAGGCCTCCCAAAATCCACTTCAAAGACTTAATTGGATTGAACATTGCAAAGGAGGTGCATATTGTTCGATCTTAGGTTTAAGGTTAATAAGTTAATTAAAGAGCGGTAATATTGTCATTTTATATGTTAGAATAGTGATTTAACGGTGATATTTAACAATGAACAATAAAAATGACCAATTAATGACATGCTGAAACATATGTAACAATTCTGCACAAGTTATAGCCAATTAGTTACATGCACAAACATGTGTAACTATTTAAGTAATTGACCCAAAGATCAATTGGTATGCATAGTCTTGTGGTAGGAAACTATGCCCTTATAAGGGTAGGTGTTGGGTTTAAACCCTTGTATAAATAAACTTTTCAAAAAAAACAAAATGTTTTTCTCGCGGATTTGGATTTCAGTTCATATTGTCCAACCTCACGATTTTTTAGGAAATACGAAAATAAGGTGGTATATTTTTGTATTATAAAAATGTATACAAATATTTTTCTTGACAACTAACTAACTCAAAAATTATATTATTATTTTTTTGCTTAGAAAGTGGTCCAAAAACTTATATGTCCTAATTGTAAAAGTTCTAATCAAATTAATATATAGATAAATAGATATACATATAGATGATTTTAATTAATGATTTTATGTTGATTTTTATGATATCTATTATTTCCATATATTTTTAAATAAATCCAACTTATTCAAAAAATATAGTAATTGTCACTTTTATGTAGTTATATAAATATATATTTTTTTAATTTCACAACATATGTTAATTCTGGTAGAATAAAACAATAATATTGATAAAAAGTAGTTTAAACAAAAAATATGAAGAAACTATTTTTTTTTATTCATAGCCTAAATTTTATGTTGCAAACATAATCATAATTATATACATGAAATTAACATGCGATTATTATTTTTATAAAATGGATTTGTAATATACGTAATTATTCTTAAATTGGTCTTAAATTTAATTTGTAATAATAATCCTTTTTAATATAATCATATACTTGTTTTTCATAAAATATAAATCTATGAATTTTAGTATTCTATAAAAAAATTAAGAACAATCATAAATATACATAAAAAATAAAAAAAAACAATGAATGAAATTTTATAACTTATTAGGAGAATGAATGAAATATTTTAAACTATGTTACATAGCTATATTTAAGTGAAATTATACATTTGATTTGGATGAATCAGAAGTTATCAATTTAACATTAAAACTGAAAAAATACATCTTCAAAAACTTATTTATCATAATTCTAAATAACCTAATTAAATTAGTATATACATTTTTTTATATCTTGCTACTATTCCACTTACCTTACACGCGATCAATATTTGAGGAGGATGTTGTATTTTTGTTCCTTCACTAGTTTCACTTTTTATATTTTCCTTACAAGGCCACAAAAGTCCCCCTCTCTTCTCTCCATCTCCCTCCGTTCCTTTTACTTCATCATCTAGTGTAGTGTCTGTTTCTCCGGCACAATTCTCCAGTCGCTCCAATGCCGAGCCGCCCATAAACCCTAAATTTTCGAGGAGCCTTACATTCACTTCATTAACTAAATCGTTTTGCGTCTCGATTGGTGAGTTTACTTCCTCTGCATTTTGCTTTCCGGTTCTCCTTTCCATAATTCTGTCAATATTTGTTTTCAATCAATCCTGGTATAGTCTATCTAGAACACGATTGTTGCAGTGTATTCTCCATGCAATCTTACATTTCTGCTCTGTTCGATCTCTGCTCGGTTGGGTTAGTTTCTGCTTTAGAAACGGATATGTGAAGGAGAACCTGTTCTTTCTTTTGGTATAGAGCATTACTTGATGTGTGTGGGTATCGAACATATTGTATTGGGGTTAACATACCGCCATGCTTGAAGTCCTTATGTGTGACAGTGTGAGGAGTTTACAGTTTACACTGATGCTGATTATCTGCATACTAGTCGATCTAGAATTTTGTAGTTTACTACTAAGTTCAGGTTGTACTGCAGTTCCAGAGTAATTGGCTATCATCTCCTCCAAATTTTTTCCAAGTTTTTGACTACCTTATGGCTGGTGAATCATTGACAATCCTTCCAAATGGCCCTAGCAATGGGAGCTCACCACCGGATCAAGTGGAGGGCAGAACATATCAAGTTGTGGTTGCTGCCACTCTAGATATGGGTATAGGTAAGGATGGAAAACTTCCATGGAGGTTACCTTCTGATCTAAAATTCTTTAAGGAAATTACTTCTGGAACATCGGATCATGGGAAAAGGAATGCAGTTATAATGGGTAGAAAAACATGGGAAAGTATTCCACCTCAGTATCGACCACTACCTGGCCGTCTCAATGTTGTTCTTACTCGTTCCAAGAGTTTTGATATTGCCACTGCAGAGAACGTTGTCATGAGTGGAAGCCTGTCTTCTGCTCTGGAAATGTTAGCTTTACCTCCTTATTGTTTGTCGATTGAGAAGGTATTCGTCATAGGAGGTGGCCAAGTATATAGGTATTTCATATTGTTGATATAATATCTGAATTCACTGTAAATCTTTTTTAGCCTTGCTGCATATGCTTCTACTATTTTTATCTTCTTTTTGTTTCATGCAGTGAGGCTCTTAATGCTCCTACATGTGATGCCATTCACATGACAGAAATTAAGGCAACATTTGAGTGCGACACTTATCTGCCTATGATTGATACATCGGTTTTCTGGCCATGGTATTCATCATTCCCATTGGTTGAGAACAATGTCCGATATGCTTTCACAACTTATGTTCGAGTGAGGAACTCTGCGTCTGAATCTGAAAGCAATGACTCAGTCCTCCTTGGTAAGTTGGGTACCTCTAAGTTTGATGTAAAAAAATTCAATTTCCTGCCCAAGATGGTGTTTGATGGTCACGAGGAGTACATGTATCTGAGATTGATCGAAGATATCCTGTCAAATGGTACTTCGAAAGATGATAGAACTGGTACTGGTACCATGTCAAAGTTTGGTTGCCAGGTATTTTAATTAATTACTTCAATACCTTGGAGGATATTCCATCTACTATGCCTTTTATAAATGACACTTTTCTCTTGTTGTGTTCACTTCAGATGAGGTTCAATTTGCGGAAGACTTTTCCTTTGTTAACAACTAAGGTATGTGATTTAGGTTTTTCATAGTTTGTGTCATGTATTTTAGTTCCTAGATTCTCTTACCTTTTTTATGTTGAATACCTCAGATTGAGCTGGACACTGTTTGTTTTCAAAATGGAACGCTTTAATATATATTACATTCTCATTTGTAGAAAGTGTTTTGGCGTGGTGTTGTTGAAGAACTTATGTGGTTCATCAGTGGTTCTACAAGTGCCAAGGTAATGAATTACTTGAACAAACTTCATAAACTAAGAGGTGGACAATTATTTGGCAGATAGGAGATACCAAAAAAAAAGTTGGTGGAATGTTATCACAGTAATGTGTTTTGTTGCCAAAGTAGCACAGTGCTTCATCTTTTATCCTTATTGATAATTAACTACTAACCTCTAAGCTGTTGGTGGATAGGAGATACCCAAAAAAAGGTTGGTGGAATGTTATCACAGCAATGTGTTTTGTTGCCAAAGTAGCACAGTGCTTCATCTTTTATCCTTATTGATAATTAACTACTAACCTCTAAGCTGTTGGTGGAGCAATTTGTTTTACCAAACATGATCATAGTCTATTAATACCTAATTAAATTGGTTGATGTGTTTTGAACAGGTTCTCCAGGAAAAAGGAATCCATATTTGGGATGGCAATGCATCGAGAGAGTACCTTGACAGGTAGCACTTGGTTAGCAACAAGCATTCATGCTCATTAACAACTGGAAGCTGTAACCGATATTTGTTTGCTGTCTGTATCAGTGTTGGTTTGAAGGACAGAGAAGAGGGTGACTTGGGGCCTGTATATGGCTTTCAGTGGAGACACTTTGGTGCTAGGTATTTGGAAATTTAATACATTCATCTTTTCTGGCTATAGCTCATTCATATTTTGATTTCTGTTAACGGCCTATTTCATAGGTACACTGACATGCATGCTGATTACACTGGCCAAGGATTTGATCAGTTAATGGATGTTATAAATAAGATAAAGAATTCCCCTGATGACCGTCGGATCATTCTTTCCGCTTGGAATCCTTCTGATTTGAAAATGATGGCCCTCCCACCTTGTCATATGTTTGCGCAGGTTAATATCATTCATTGTTGAGTTTGACTAAAATAAGGTGAGAGGAGTGCGTGTAAGTTTGAGCATTTGAGCCTTCAGATTCAAATGAAAGTGATTACTTTTTAAATTTAATGATATTTTTGGTCCTTTGCATAAGAAATGGTTCAAATACTTAGCCTTATGTACACTGTTACCCTATTCTAGCCATTCCTTTGATATTTTCTTATTTTCCTAGAACATATATTTGTTTCCAGGGACCCCGTTGATTTTTTTGTCTCTGCAGTTCTATGTTGCAAATGGAGAGTTGTCTTGCCAAATGTATCAGCGTTCTGCTGACATGGGATTGGGCGTGCCATTTAACATTGCATCTTATGCTCTTCTAACAAGAATGATTGCTCATGTTTGTGGTATGTACACTTTGGAATACTTTAATTTTTTTTTATGACAGCTTTTGAATTGAAACATTTTTCTCTGCAGATCTTTCAGCAGGTGATTTTATTCATGTTATCGGGGATGCACATGTTTATCGAACTCATATAAGGCCTCTGCAGGAGCAGCTTCAGAAAGCACCCAAGCCTTTTCCAGTGAGTCCAAAAATAATGTCACAATAACTTGCTCGAACCTGGTTGCTTAGTTCCAAATTCTTACCGGTATTTGCTCACACAGATACTAAGGATAAACTCAGAGAAAAAGGACATCGAGTCTTTTGTGGCGTCTGATTTCAAACTTCTCGGATATGATCCCCACGAGAAAATTGAAATGAAAATGGCAGTGTAGAGTTATCAAAGGTTTTCTTTTCAATTTTCGTCACTTGAATTGTCTGTCTCTTGATGTTTCCTTCCATTTATACTGTTTTTTTCTTCTTGGGAACTCTGTAGGTGTATACCGAAGCTCCGTTCTCGTGCATTTTAAGGAAGACGGAGTCATGAGGCTAAATTTACTATAGAGTATTACCATATTTAGTAAGTTAGAATCCTTAGTTTACAAACAGTTGGTGTCGCGAAAGCGATTGATGACATTACTATAATGACTAATTGCTTTGCTATGGGGCTTCTGTTTCGAGCAGCTTTGAGTGCTCATAGTTGGGATCCTGATTTGCACTCACGATCCAAGATTTAAACCGAAGTAGATTCATGAGCTGAGTCTTATTAATGTAAAAGAGATTTGAGTTTTGGTCTGTCATTGAATTTGCCCTCCCCTCCCTTGCACTTTTGCAAGCTGAAGATTTAAACTGTTTGATCCTCGGGTATCTTATGTTAATAGTTATCTGTCTTTGTACTTGAAATTTGAGGTTACTTCCTTCCATTTTGACCGATATTAAGGTTTTTAATTCAACATATTCTTGTACACAATAACCTCGTAAATTAGATGGGTCACGGTGTCTCAAGGTGGTTGGATGCCAAGATATCGAACCCGCCTGGAGTGCAATAACTCAATTAAGACATGTCGATTGTCCATGTCCATGTCCATCCTCCCCGCCAAGTAAAGTAGAGCAGGGTCAAGCTTTTCCTTGTTGATCTTCTCGTCACCGCAACTCGACCACAGACCATCCGCAAAGTTGAGCAATCCCTACAAATTTACATTCTTGTCCTCCATATTGGATAATCAACTTTTAAAGGTCGTCCCCGCAAAACCTATAGAAAAGAAAGTTGGGATTGGTTGCTTTTGTGAGCAAATGCAAGAATTTATGGATTCATATGCATTTTTTTTAGTTGTCTTATAAATGAAGTGAGATGTAGTATTTAAAAAGAAACCTAATTCGTACACGGTGTTATAATTTCAATGTAAATTACCTTAATAGTCACTTATATTGGTACATGTGATTGGATATTTGAAACTTGTCATATATGTCAAAATGTGACTTAGAGATTACAAAAACAAAAAGCGAAAAAATGACTAAAATACACTTTCCCTTATTTTCTCTTCATCTTCATGTACATTTTCCTCTATTCGAATATGGAATTTGATTTCAAACCTAATTTAGGTTCAGTTCGAACTAGATCTTGAAATCTGGGTTCGAACTAAACCTAGATTCATATTTTTGTGTTCGATTAGAACCTAGATTTACTCAAATCTGAGTTTGAAATCATATTTCAGACAAGAAAATGAAGAACAATATAAAAAGGAAGGGTAAAATCGTCATTTTAGTGACCATTTAATCATAATTGTTGAACATAAATGACTGAATATGACAAGTTTAACCAAAAAGTCACATTTCTGAAACGTAAGTGACCGTTTAGGTACACACAAAAACATAAGTGATCATTAATTACATAGTACCAATATAAATGACTATTGGGGTAGTTTACCTGAATTTTAACCCATGATGATTACTTTTTATCTCTTTCGGATTTGGCCCTTGGTCACGTCAATCATGTTAGATCAATGTTGGTGTGCGTTTTAGAGAGTGATGTCTCTAATAACACATTCCTTCTACTATTGCACATTCACTATTGGACATTGTAGTTAACTGATCAAACAATTCAAAGGATGTCGAGCAATGCGAATCTAACTAGTATGAGAGACACCTCTGGAGGTGAGAGTAATTTCCCAAACTTTTCTCGTTATCTAAGGGACCTGAAGCTTAACAATTTATCATAAGGAGAAACTTATTTTGGGTGTGAAACTCTGCTATGAATCACGCTTATTGCTCGACGTACACATTTCCCCTCGACTTAGAGTGCGATGCCTCTGTTGTCATTTGTAGTTCTCTCGATGGTGAGGTGATAATATTTTTTGTGCAAATCAGGGGTTCACTTCCTTTACTGCAACACTCAGAAACAAAGGTTTTGACAGGACATCACGCATACGCAATTCAGTTGTACCGCTCTGCATATGTGGGTGAGTTTTAGGGTTCAGTGCTTCATATTTGGTTGAGCATACTCCTTAACCCTTCCTTTTTATCGTCTTCAAACAAACACTCTTTGTTTGTTCAACGTTTAACTACGCCTACTCGAGTTCACCGATTGAGATATGAGACGCTTTTGCTGGGACCAATGGTCTCAGGACACATAAAACATCCTAGTTAGTGGTTTCTGTTGGCTCACACTCTCACGTAAAATTGGTGTCACTCCTGAATGCTCCTAGACCTGCACAAAGCAAAGCCTCGTGTGTTTCCCCTCCAATAATTAAGTCAATCCAGGTGTTTAAGAGCGGTAAATGTGAGAGTAAAAATATAAGTGCATGCCCTAAAGAGCAGTAAATGCTAAGTATTTATAGAGAAAGTTAACTCATTGACCGGGTTAACTTCTTATCGTGGTTAAACAACCTTTGACCATGAATACTTTTTATTAGCTGAAAGGGATAAGATGTCAAATCACTGGGTATGGGGGTAGCAGTTTTGTCTTGCCAGACAACGGGAGGTGATGCCCAGGGTATGTGACATCACTCTGCATCGAGCTTTCTTCCAACTTCCAGGTGAAACTCTTATTCGTAGGTGAAATAGGCGAAGCCTATTTCATTGACCTTGGGTTTAGCCTTTGCTCTTACAGTTGATGAGAGTTACTCTTAACGTGGGCGAAGCGCTCCTGACCCATCAAAGCTATTCCAGGGTGACGCCTTTGGTATCCATCATCTGCTCCCTGAGCCAAGTATATGTGTGCTCTTGCTTGGTTTGATAACATTTATGGGCGTCGACTCTTGAGACTTACGACGTTTGTTCGCGGGATTTTGAATTTCATCCTTTAGCAGGAAATTCAAAATTTTGAGTGAGAAAACTAAAAAAAAAAGTGTGGTCGTTTCGTATTCTTTGTGTGACGTTAACCTCTCCCTTTTTACCGTTATAATCCAACGGTCAGGATAGAGTGACGTTTTGTTTTTCAAGAAAGTTACTAGGATTTTTCACCCCACTATACATAGGGTTGTCCATCCCTTTTTTCTGGCACCTTTTCTCCTTTGTTGCTCTTCCTTCTCTCTAAATATTTTTGAGCATTCCTATCTTTCTAAGAGCATCGCCCCATTCAAACACCATGACTGGTGTTACCTTTCTGCTTTAGAGGTCCAATGCCTTTATAGGAAAACTAAGATGGCCTCTTTGAGCGACGCCCTCGATGGTAAGGCTCTGCACGTTCCTCTTCCTTTTATAGACCCTAAACTAAACCTCTTCAGCCCAGATATTTTTGTCTGGGGTGTGGAGTTTTCAGGAATGAGCGACGCTGAGTGTCCTTGATACCCCATGGCTGAGTCTTCTAGTGACTAGTACCCCATCTATTACCCCGAGGAACATGAGGCGACCATCTACTTGGCCCAAATATCTACACGGATTCGCCTCTCGTACTACAACTCCCTCGTGGAGCTGTGCAGTTATTCTGGCATCACTCCCACAACTTTCCCCAATGCCTTGCGCATGTGAATTGACTTTCGAGTCCAGTGTTTCAACATGAGTTGTGTGTATTCCGTCACCCTTTTTCTTACCTTTTTTTGTCTCCTGTCAAACGCCTTTCATATTTTTCCTTTTCAAACACGTTTTCCTGAGTTTAAAGATTGGAATGCTCGATGCCTCGGGTGGGATAACTGGTCCTGTAATTCGAGTCGTCCGTTGGTGAATGGGTTTAAAGCCATTAATTGCAATTGGAAGAACAAGTACTTCTTTTTTAGAGGTGGAGTCGCCTGAACCTTGAGTATGCCCCGAACGGATTCCACTCCTACTTTTTTGGAATATTCCGAAGAGGACCAGAAGACGTTGAATTTGATCTATTTATATCACACCAAGGACTTTCCACATTAAATTTTGATGCATACTTCAGAGGCGTCACTCATTAGCGTCGCCATTATATCCTCAGACCCTTCGCCGCCAATTGACTGAGTACTTTCCTAACTCTTCTTTCTTGCTTTTGTAGGTTTTGATTATTTGTTTAAAGATGACGTCCGAACTCTTCAAGCGTCGAATGGTGTGGTTCCCATGGAGGAGGAGGAACCTCAAAACAAGAATCACAAGAGGAAGCATCGCTCCAAGAAGGAGAAGCCATATCCAATGGATCCCTTGACTGTTAGCCCCATATATTTGGACAACGAAAATAATGTTGTCATGGCGGTGTACAAAGGTGCAATCCCTTATTCCCTTATTCCTGATGGAGGCGTCACCCATCCGCGCAACCTCTCCAGCTCGACCGTCCTCATCGACAATCTCGGTAGAGGAATTTTTGGGCCCTTATCAGGGATCAAGCTTCGACATGCGGAAGCACCTGTACGAGGCACCCATAAGGGAGAATCAACGAAAGACTTGGGAGTCGTGTCGTTGTCTGAGGGGGTGGGGCAAATTTATGGAGGGCGTTAACCTCTGCCACACAGACTTGTCCCTCCACGTGGTAAGCGACATTGTCCTCCCCAGGGATCAGCGACAACTGCATTACGATCCTCAATGGGTTGAGGGTGCCATGAAACGGTGCCTAACCTTCTCCTTGGCATTGGTAAGTTGATATTATGATACTTGAATGTTTTCTCACTTGATATTTTGACACTTCAAATGTTTCCTAAATGTTTTACCATTTATTCTCAGTTCGTCGCTTAGAGACCGAGGTTGGTGCCTTGGCCGTCAATTTAGCCCACAAATGAGTCCCTAGAAGAGAAGGCTTCCAAGGCAGCTTGTGTAGTCGACCTTGAGAAGGAGTTCGACCTTGTCAAGGAAGATTTGACGGATGAGCGCCACCTTAAGGATGGGGCCATCTCCAAGGCCTAATTTGCGATAGATAAGGCTGCCAAATTCTCCTCACAATTGACGGAGACGACGAAGCGTTCCCTGGAGGACTCTCGTGATGCCGAGAAGAAGGCAACAAAGTTTGTTAAGGAAAGACGCGACGCTTCCAGAGAAGGAATCAATACTTCACGATAGGGACTCAGCAAATGCCGAAGCGTCAGGAGCGAATGAGGCTTTAAAAAAGAAAGATGAATCCGATCGAATTGCCGAAAAGCATTGCTTGACCAAGCTCATGAAAATCTATGGTAACTTGGTCACGTAGATCCGCAAGATTCAGACAGAGTTTCCGGTTGACCGAGTGAAGGGGCTTCAGACCTTCCTAAATTTTCAAAAATGGGAAGCTGAAGCGGTGACCCTAAGGGCTAAGTGTGCGCAGGCGAAGACCCCGAAGGCGAAGGAGGTGCAGGTTATAACTCCTAAAGCTAAAGAGCCGCCTGAGCCTAGTAGCTCCAGTGGCTCCCTGGGCATTGAGGATGACAAATAGACACTGTGACTATTATGTATTTATTTATGTCATGTGTAAACATTTGAAAGTATTAATGAATTTAACTTTATCCCTTCAACTATTGAATTAGTGATGCATCACCTTGATAAATTCGAACTCACGGAATTCGTAGTTAGAAGTTTTTCAAACTCTAAGTCTTTCCTAAGACTTTTTCTGGTGGTGACGCTTAATAAGCATTAAACCTTGCGAACTTTATACTTAAGTTTTTCTACCATTCAGTATTACAAACGTCTAGTGGCAATGCTTAATAAGAATTAAAGCTTGAGAACTTAAATTTTTTAACCATTAAGTATTACAAACGGGCTTTGCTTCAACTAGTGTCACCCATAAATGGACTATGCAAAGAATTTATTTAAGAGTTCAACATTGAAGGTTTTCTTCAACTTCTTTTCCTTTTTATCTTCTAAGACGTAGGTGTTAGGGTGGGGAATGGAGACGACCTTGTAAGGCCATTCCCATTTTGAAGATAGCTTGTTTATTTTTTTCCAAAAGAGAAAAATCATTCTTTCTCCATATCCTCCCTTCCCTCTTCACACATAAAATTGGCTAGAGGAGGCTCACCTATTATAGTATTTGTCGATGGCGAGCCGCATAATTCCTTAGATTTCATCCGATGCCCATCTCTTTGCCTCTACTAACTCTAACTCGACGCGCCTTTGTTCGTTATTGAGTGTCGCTTTAAAGTGTCTGACTCGATGGTGTTAGAGGTAATAGTTTAGATTACAGTTAAGTGGTCAACATTTAGTCTACTTCAAGTAAAAGAACTATTTTGTAATAAGTAGAATATATCTATAGTAGGATTTATATCTATATCTATAGTAGGGTTTCTACAGTAGGGCTTTACTATATATATATATATATATACCATTGTACCTATTCTTCAAGATACAATAAGAATACAAGTAACTTTTCTCTATTCAATTCTCTAAGATTTAAGAAACCTTTCATGGTATTAGAGCTTTCAAAAATTAGGTTTATCGTATAACTCACATTAAGGCCATACAACCCCCTACGGTCGAAAAATGCCCAAATATGGAAAGTCATAACAAACAATCGTTATCGATGATTTGGTTGCTACTAGAGGAACTTTATCTACTGCAATTCAACGTGTCGGAAAATTGCGATTCAGCTAAATCAAGAGAGGTAGCTTGCTGCAGCTGGTATTGTTCGAGAATCAAATTGCAATTGTCCTCTCGAGGCACGTCGTTTGCGTTCTCGCACCGAGATCCGGGCGAACCGGGATAACAAATCTTCAACTCGATCTCAAGATTTGTTAACCCGGTTCGCCAGGATCTCGGTGCGAGAACGCAGACGACGTGCCTCGAGAGATTTATTATATAAATCGGAGGACCCCAGATTAAAAGTAGGTATTCCCATCAAGCTTCAGTCAAATAGGAGAGACAGTTGCAATTAAGAAGGTTCTTTAGGATAAACGGTATTTGTGGAATACTATCCTAAAAGTTACTGTCTTCTTAGATGGAGCCCGACTGATCTGTACCCGCAGTGAAGAAGCCACAGCCGAACCGAATGGAGGAGATGCTGAACAAAAAGATTTAAAATTTTTCAATTACACTTAAAATTACAATGCCTAGTGTGTTCCACATGATATCAAGTAACCGATCGATTGGTTCTTCTTTTTTGTCATCATCATCTACCAGCTGGCCTAGACGACATTGCAATTTGGAACACAAAATAAGCGGAAATCAAATGTTATCCATTCCTGAATGCGGTGAGTGAGAAGTATGATCAGGAAAAACAAGATTTACACAGAGAAAATCCATTACCCAAGTTGGAATCGGCTTATGCGAATATCCAATCAGAAAGGGACCGTACACACGTAATGGGTACCGTAGCAAGGAGGGATGCTGAGGTTCCCAACACCGGAATCAGGCCCAACTTCTATGTTACCTTCGCTAAGAGGAAGTGACAATTAGAGTCAAACCGACCCACGCCACCAGGACACAATCGGTCACCGGAAGAGGGAATACTATTTTTTGCAGCCTAAAGAAGATGCGGAAAATACCTCCCTGTAGTTTGATCGAGATGAAGCGAAGGTGACTTAAATAGAGTTGAAGAGACTTTGTTGTTGACACAGGAGAGGCGCCATCGAGACGCCATTGTTGACACAACGCAGACGCCATTGCTGATGCATGCAGGGGAGATGCCATTGTCGACGCATGCAACATGGATGCCATTGTTGACGCAGGGGAGACACAATTGTTTACACGGGACACACGTCGTTGTTGACTCTTGTAGAAGAGTCGCAATTGTTAATGCGGGGAAGGTGTCGTTGTTGACGCCATTATTAACAAAGGTGTCTCGCAACGGCGACGACGATAAGAAGAGCAGCAAATGTAGCCGCTACGGGAAGTATCGTCACAACGAGGCAGAGTGCTTCCAATTGATCGGATTCCCCGAAGGGTGGAAAATCTCATGGAGGAACAAAAACATCTGTACCGGCATCGTTGTCACTACGGGGAGAAGTAGTCTAGCGATCACCTTGTGTTCTTATTTGCTTCCTTACGTACACAAAAATTGGCAATGCTCACACCCATGAGTAAAATCTCTCCGGAAAACCAAAAAAGACAATGGATATCAAAATCAAAGAGGTTTCAGCCTATTGTTGTATAATCGAAGAATCATACGGTAAACCATGATTCGTTGATAAAAAGGTACATGGAGTACGGAGTTTTCAGAGAATGCCACAAGAAAATGACCGAAAGGTCGTGCGAGGAATGACTTGCCATTAATTTCCCAGTGGCCCGACTATATCCATTTTAGGTGCGTGAATGCTAAAGAATCTGAGCGTCTAATGGAAGAGATTCATGATGATTGTTGCGACCCGCACATGACCATGCAAGACTTGGATACTTTTGGTTGGCTGTGTGAGACACGTTCAACAGTCTAACCTCTAACAAGAGTACGCAGACCAAAACCATGCGCCACTGCACGAGCTCTATCCTATGACTTACCCATGACCTTTCTCAAGGTGTGACATCGTTGTAATCAACATGATTTCCCCAAAGGCGCCCAAGGGTCATTGATTCACATTGGTGGCGGTCGTTTACTACACCAGGAGGTAGAGATTATTACCATGACATCAATAATGGCAGTGACCATTGAATTTTTCATCAGCCAGGACATCATTGCCCGTCATGGGATGCCAAAGTCTATCATCACCGGCATGCCAAAAATCTAAATTGGTCGACTGGTTATGATCAAGCATAAACATTCATCTCCATATCGCCCACAAATGAATGGCGCAGTGGAAGTAGCAATTTAAGGACTGGCAGGATAAGCTGCCTCAGGCACTCCTGGCATATAAGACCTCAATATGAGCATCAACAGGGGTAACCCCATTCTCCCTTGTTTACGGGACCGAAGCTGTGTTGCCAATTGAAGTAGAATTCCTGTCAGCTAGGATCCTCGCCGAGGCATGCATGGACAACTCAGAGTGGGCGAGATTCATATACGTGCAATTGAACCTCATGAAAAAAGGCGGCTCATCACGCTGTGCCACGTGCATTTGTACCAGCGACGTACCACTCGTGCATTTAGTAGGAAAATGCGTCCAAGAGAATTGCAAGCAGACAATCTAATTCTAAAAAAAAAAATCTTCGAGTCAATCCCGATACTCTGGGCAAATTTGTGCTTAAAATATGAAGGGTCTTATGTCGCCAAAGAGACTTTCAGCAGAGGAGCCTGATCGTCACCGACATGGACGACCAAAAACTCCACAGTCCAATCAAAATGGACGCAGTAAAAAAATCCTTAAAGAGATCATAACCAGAAAGCGAACCTTCAAAAGTGAGAGAAAATTCTCGCTAAATCGAAAACCCGAAAGGGCGGTTTAGGCAAAATTTTGGGAAGAGGTGCATGATTAAAAATCCCTAGAAAGGGTGATCATGACAAAAGAGGAGGAATCAAATCCCTGCTAGGTTGAAAACCCTAAAGGTAAACCTATGCAAAAATTAAGGGAACCGAGATGTGCAGTAAAAACAAATACCGTAGCAAAAATATAGAAAATAGAGAGATAAAAAAACAATCTTTCAAGTCAAATAAGACTCTCGGGGGCATGTTTATGCCTAAATATGAAATGTATTATGTCGTCAAAGAGATTTCAAGCTAATGAGCCACAATCATAACTGACTTGGACAACAAAGAACTGCCCAGTCCAATCAATATGGACGCAAAAAAAAAAAACTTAAAGAGCTCGTAACCAGAAAGTGGTCCTCCAAAAATGAAAGAAAATTCCCGCTAAATCGAAAACCCGAAAGGGCGGTTAGGCAAAATTTAGGTAAGAGGGGCATGATTAAAAATCCCTAAATAGGGCGATCATGGGAAAAGGAAAGGAATCAAATCTCTGCTAGGTCGAAACTCCAGAAGGACGACCTAGGCAAACATATTAAGGGAACCGAGAGGTGCAGTAAAAAAAATACCGTAGCAAAAGGAAAGAAAATTGAGAGATTACAAAAAATGCTCAAAAGTGGACGATAATGTTTCCCACGGTAGCAATAAAAAGAAGTTGTGATCGGCATTAATTTGAGATACCTCGACAGCTTGCTTGGATACACATTGTGAACATAACATGAATGGCTTTAGGGAACTCCATCAAGAAGGGGACTCCAAAGTCGATTAATGAGAAAACATGCTGAGAAGTTCGCGCAAACAGTCAGACATCTCGCCAGGGATTTTAAGCTCTAAAGTAAATTACAAGCCGACAAGGGGAGCCTTTTGGTGTTCAACCTCCGCAAGTCATCCCCGATGACCAGGACCTGTAGGTGTATAGCATATGGGAGTCACAAGCAGATGAGCGGAGCGTTTATGTGTTCAGCCCCAACAATTCATTCTCGGCAATCAAGACCTGTAGATGTCCAATTTCTAGGAGTCACAAGCCGACGAGCGGGGCCTTGAGATGCTCAACCCTCGCAAGTTATCCTCAACAATGCTTCTGCCCCCACCCCCAAAACAAATCTCAACCTCCAGCTCATTGTTGACAAAAAAAAAACTTGATGACCAGGACCTGTAGGTGTCCAGCATATGGGAGTCACAAGCCGCCGAGCGGAGCCTTTAGGTGTTTAGGTTCTGCAAGTCATCCCCGACGACCAGGATCTGTAGGTGTTCAGCTTCTGGGAGTCACAACCCGACGAGTGAAGCCTTTAGGTGTTCAGCCTCGTAAGTCATCCCTGACGTCCAGGACTTGTAGGTGTCCAACTTCCGGGAGTCAGAAGCTACCGAGCGGAGCCTTTAGGTGTTCAGCCTCCGAAGTCATCCCCCAAAAGTCACAAGTCGACGACCAAGACTTGTAGGTGTCCAGCTTCTGGGAATCACTAGTTGACGAGCGGAGCCTTTAGGTGTTCAGCCTCCGCAAGTCATCCTTGAAGACCATGACCTCTAGGTGCCCAGCTTCTGGGAGTCACAAGCTGATGCGCGTTTAGGCGCTCAGCCTCCATAAACCATCATGAACGATCGGGACCTATAGGTGTCTAGCTTCCGAAAGTTGCATGATGATGTCTGTCTACTATGTAAATAATGAATCAAGAGAAGCCAAAAGCAATTGTTTGTCTTTGAACATACACTCATAAGATCACTTCTATGAGTGCATGTTCAAAGAGGAGCACCTGTAACACCTGATTTTGGCTCGGAGTCAAAATACCGTACGCGAGGAACCGAGCCAAAACATTCGAACTGAACCGACCACAAATCCACATCATGCCCACCAACACCATCACCATGCTTCACTTATTCCATTTGCTCCACTTTCTAAAACCTTTCATGATCATACTCCAATTGCTCCAACACGCTCAGTTGCCATCCACATGCACATGCTTTCACTCTCACTTTATATGACTTTCACCTTATATGATGACATCCATTTTGTCCACAAAAGGGGGGAGAGCCACGACAAATGGAGGGAGGGCAAAAGGGAGAGTAAGAAAAAAGAAAGAGAGCTCCAAAAAAACACAATACAATTGGAGGAAAAACACAAAGAAGTCACGACAAAGAGGAGAAGCCTGAGGATAGGCTACAACAACAACAAAAGGAGAGGGAAGCCATGACAAGGTATCAAGTGTGAGTGAAAAAAAACAAGTGGAATTAGTAAACCAAATATCGATGATTATCAGTCTCGGTTCCTTGTACGGTATATAAACTTCAAACGACTTAGGTATCTCTCTCTCATATTCAATAATGTATTTGTATTTCCTACTGTGAATAAAGTTGGTCGTATCAATATTATGTCTTAATAGTTATATTTCATATAAGAATCGTACTCGGTTTTAAGTTTGGCATAACTTTGGGGTCATTTTAAGCATTTGTGAAAGTTATGGGGGTTTCTTTCAGTTAAGAAAAAATATTTTCAAAACTGACTGTGGTCATTCCCGAACTTTGATGAAGGTTATAACTCGGTCCTTAGACTTTCAGGTCATTCTGGGACTTTACCGAATGTTATAAACAAACCAGAAACGTTTTGGGTCATTTTTGCAATTTTAAAAGATTTTTCCAAAATCATCTCGAATTTTCAAATAATTGTACTTTGGTCCCTAAACGTTTCTGGACATCCCATTACTTCACAAGGTGTCACAAATTAGTCCATTTTGCTTCGTATTTTCAAAATCATTCGTGTATGTTTGACACGTTTAAAATAACGCCAAAGTTAAACCACCCTTTTTGAGCACTATTAACTCTATTATTTTTTGTTTATTTATTTTAAATTAACTCAAAAAATAAAAAATGCTTGTGTATTGTTAATAAAAAATGCATGCAATCGTTTTGGCCAAGCATGATCAAAACGGGTAATTCGGGCAAATCGAAAAAATATAAATTCAAAAGCAAACTAAAGTACCAAAAGGGCGGATTATGGGCTCACGAGCCTTTAAAATGTAATCAAACCCCCGAACTTGAATCTATGGACGTAGACCTTTCTAAGCCCTAGCATGGTAACATCATGTACCCATGCATATTTTAGGATTCCGATTAGCCTTTAATTAATCGGTGGCGACTCTTTCATTTATTTCGGTTCGGTTGATGACCCCGCTTGAACGGACCCGTCGCTCGCCAAGACCCGACATTTTTCGAGCGAAAATAAAAAATAAAAAATATTTTTCAAAAGGGTCGGGTAAAGTCGAATCTGACATCCGACAAATACATTGGTAGAATTCAGCTCCTCTGTGACACCCTTAGAAGTTCGGAGCATCCCATATATGAAAGAATGCAAATTAGTACAATTTTAGTTGGCCATACCCCAGAATTTGAGCATGTTGTTGCCGTAATCACATCCAGCTGTCACCCTGACGATCTTGCAGGAGTGTCCAGTGCATTTCTTGAAGCTGAAGCACGCCAACATGACAACATTATGCAACTTACCAATCACTCCACAACATTCAATGTTCAAACCACCTCTGACCGACTCCGGGACTGTCAGCTCCATCCAAGCTTCATGCTACATATCCATCTCGACAATGATCTCCATATCAACCCTCAAAAGCAACCTACATGTACAATCATCAAAATAACACTCCTGGACCATATAGAAGAGGAAAAGGACACGAAAATACCTTCAACATCAACCGACCACAATGTCAGTTGTGCTGGAGGATTTGGCACCTTGTTGCTCAATGCTGGTACAGATTTCATCAGTCCTTCTCAGGAATCCCATCACAAAATCAACCTCCTGCTAGAAATAGAGGACAAACTCATGCAATCGAGTTAACTCTGCCTCCGGAAATACAACAAAACAAAACTGGTTTGGTATCAGCTTTTCATCAACAAGCTCAACATCTATCTTCTCCTTCGCAGGCCTCACCTCAAGTGTTCTATAAAAACACCTCCACAGAAACTCATCATTATCATCTATATCTACCTCCCACCAGCCGAGAGGAAAATATAGGAGTCAATCGAAATGGTGCAGCCCACACAGTTTTCAATGCAAATTTCAGCACCTCTTCTAACATTGGAGGATCGGATTTGGCATGGTTTCCTAATTCTGGAGCATCACATCACCTTACCAATTCCTCCTTGAATGTTCCTAATACATCCCCTTATACAATCCAAGGTAAAATTAGTGTAGGCAATGGTAATACAATTCTAATTACTAATACAAGTACATCTGAACTTCAGGTTAACAATCACTCTGTTATTCTTCGTAACGTTCTTGTAGCGCCTCATATTACCAAGAATATCTTATGTGTGTCTCAATTTGTTAAATATAATGATGCTTAATTTGTTTTCTTTCCAAATGGTTGTGTTGCAAAGGATCAGAAAACGCACCAAGTACTCCTACAGGGATGTGAGTATGGTGGAGTCTACAAGTTGCTCTTATCTACAAATGAGTGTGTTCAATCTAGTTCTTTTGATGTTCCTGTATGCTTTTCATTTCTCGCTAGTAGTAATAAGAATGTAGACCTCAATAAAGATGGTAATTGCAGTAATTCTGATGGTAGTTTAGGAAACACCTGTGATGTTAGTTCGATACCTAGTAATAGTATTGGTTCGACCTCGAGCAGTAGTAACCCAACTGTTGTTCGTGGTGTGTATCCTACTACCTTAGAAAAGTCTAATATTCCGCCTTTGTATATGAATAAAGAAGTGATCTCAATAAAGTACATGTTTACTCTATAACTGGAAATTATGTTCATTGTTCTGAAAATTCTATTACTAGTCCTGGAATTTATTCCTAATGCGCATGTTTATAGTATCAGTGCTCATGTCTCTTCTGTTTCATCGTACGTTTGGCATCAAAGAATTGGCAACCCATCTTCTCAAGTGTTAATACATGTCATTCAATCTGGATTACCCTGTACTCACAAAATTGACAAACTCACCTATGTGTGGCATGCAAAATGGAGAAGAGTCAAGAGTTACCTTTCACTCCAACTGAGGGAATGTATAATTCTCTTCTCCAATTAATTCAAGTGGATATATGGGGACCTGCTCCAGTCAGGTCAAATGGTTCTAAATACTATATAAGTTTTGTCGATGCATTTTCTCGGTTCACTTGGGTATATTTCATTTCTCATAAGAGTGATGATGTGAATGTTTCTAAATCCTTCCATTTGTTTACCGAAAAACAATTAAATCATCAAATAAAATTTGTTTAGAACAATAATGGAGGTGAATTTCAAGTGTTATTTCACTCTTATTTAGTCTCTGCAGGTATTCAACATCAGTTTACATGCCCTTACACCTCTAAACAAAATGGAATTGTTGAGAGGAAGCACAAACATATAGTTGAACTTGGTCTTACCGTGCTTGCCCAAGAATCAGTCCCATTCAGGTTCTGCACATATTCATTTGCATCTGCTATTTATCTGATTGATATATTACCCACACATGGGCTGAATAATTAATCACATTTTGAAAAATTGTTCAATAAACTCCCTGCATATAATCTACTACAGTGTTTGGATGTGTATGTTTTCCTCATGTTCGTGATTTTAATGAACATAAATTCGATTACAGATATAGACCATGTGTGTTTCTTGGATATTCTTCAAATCATTTAGGCTACAAGTGCATTGATCGAATTGGAAGAGCTTACATGTCTAGACATGTTCATTTCGAAGAGTCTGTGTTTCCTTACTGCATTAAACAATATGTTTCTTCTATCTCTTTTGATGCTCATGACTCCTGCCAGATTAATTCATCCTACATAGATTCATGGCTCACCTCATGATTGACAGGAATTCCCATGCCCACTTCAATTGCTCCAAGGAATGATGTTAATTCTTTATCACAGGCACAAACAGATATAAGAGAATTTCCTTATCTACTGTCTCAAATCAAAAACTCAAATTCTCCAACTATATGTTCTCATAGGACCACTCTGGATCCCAACATAATCTCTTTGACTGAAAGACCAACTGATTCTAATAGTCCACAAACTTAAACTTCGAATGATAACAGAATGTCCACTGTTTTAACTGACAACCCAAGTTTTTTACCTAATGCGTCCTCACCTGTATTAGATATGAGCTTATCCATATCTAATATACCTCAGTCTACTAATGAGAATATCGTGATGATTTTAGGACTTAGATATCCTCTTCCACCATCATCCATGCATAATGATCCACCACAATCAAGACCTTGCCGCAACCATCTACACACTACATGGTCACCAGGCCTAAATCCAAGTCTTATGCAAATGCTTTGTTAGAAACCACAGCTGATGTGAGTGAGCGTCTGAATGTCTACATAGCACTTCAATATCCATAATGGAGAGGAGCCATAAAGAGAGAGATCGAAGCACTCCATGACAAAGGTACTTGGACTCTAACTTCCTTAACCGCTGGTAGAACTCCTGTGGGCTGCAAATGGATATTCAATATTAAAACAAACAAACAGATTGCACTGTGGAAAGGTACAAGGCCAGACTAGTGGCCAAAGGACTCTTTCAGAGGGTGGGGTTCGATTAGTTGGATACCTTTAGTCCAGTTGCAAAGCATGCCACAGTCAGAATCATTATATCCATAGCTTTATCTTTTAATTGGACAATGCGACAAATAGATGTGAATAATGATTTTCTAAATGGAAGTTTGCTTGAAGAAGTATACATGTCTCAACCTCCATATTTTGAAGTCATAGATGCCCTAGGCAACCTACTTGTTTGCAAACTCACTAAGGCATTATATGGCCTCAAACAAGATCCAAGAGCTTGGTTTGAGAAGCTCCGAGAATGCTTGATTACACATATATCTTTTTCAAGTTCTTAGTCTGATAACTGTTTGTTCCTTAAGAAAGTGTCTGAAAAATTTGTTTATCTCCTGGTTTATGTGGATAAAGTTGTGACAAGATCATGTGATGATCTCCTCGAATCAGCCATATCCAGCTTGAACACACATTTTTCTTGCAAAGATTTGGGAAAACTCAACTACTTTATTGGAATGGAAATTCAGTCCGAACCTAATTTTAAGGTGTTAAGCCAAAGGAAGTACATCTGTAACCTATTGTCGCATGTCAACATATCAAATTGTAAACCTTGTCCTACCCCACTGGTTGGTTTTCCTCTCCTTAGATCTACTTCTGGATCAGGTATGCCTCTTTCAGATCCTTCTCTATAGAGAAGCACAAATGGAGCCTTACAACATGTTTGTTATACTCGTCCAAATATCAGCTATAGTATCAATAAGCCTAGTCAGTTTCTTTATAGACCAACAAAGGCTCACTGGGCAATTGTTAAAAGGGTGTTATGATACTTAAAAGGGTCTTTTGATCATGGCTTAATATTCAGACCATCTTCATCCCTTGATCTTGTTGGTTTCACATAATCAGATTGGGGAGCTGACACTGATGATAGATGATCTACTAGTGGACATTGTTTGTTCTTGGGAGGAAATCCAATTGTTTGGTGTTCGAAAAAGCAAGCTGTAGTATCTAGATTAACGGTCGAGGCAAAGTTTCGTGGATTAGCTAATGCTATGTGTGATGTCATTTGGGTAACCTATTCACTAACTGGGCTTGGTTTATCATTATCATATGCTCCCGTGCTTTGATATGACAATACTAGTATTATCTCTATTGCAGCTAACCCAATTCAACATGCTACGATGAAGCATGTAGAATTGGATATTTTCTTTGTGAGTGAGAAGGTTTCACAGGGGCTGATCTAGGTCAACCATGTTCCTGGTATAGAACAACTTGTTGATGCACTTACCAAACCTTTAAGTTGGGTGTCTATTCCTTATTTGAAGCTTTATCCAAAGGATCATGTGTGACTTCTCACTTGTCTTACCTTAGTTCTACTCATCAGTTGACCTATGAAAATGTTCTATCACAAGTATCCTTGATTCTCTCCCAATTAATCTCACTTTCCAATGGTTCTCATGATCTTCTTCTGAATGATGATGATGTTGATGAGTTGTTTGATGATGATAAGTACTTTGAGCATGAGGATTGGATGATCTCAATGTGTTAGAATTCAGATACTCACTATGCTATATTGTCATATGTTTATCATGATGAGAATATGTTGAAATATCCAAGCTCCTATATCTTGCTTTACAAAGTACATATCTTTCACATTTGTGATTTGTTCTACTCAGTTGATACAATGAGTTTGATTATTGTTCCGTTTGTGCCAAGTGATTATACACAAAGCTCAGGCACTCGTAAAACAAAAGCTAAAAGAATATGTTGGGCACAAACCCAACCAATCACAAGTTACATTGGATTGAAAATTCTATCCAAATATTAAGAAGGATAATGGATAAGTAACCTATGATTCAAGCATATATCACTTATCCTGTGTTTTGTAACGAAAGCCAAAAGAAGATGTTGGGCACAAACACAGTCAGTCATCAACGAGAAAAAACAATTGAATGATGACTCGGGCAGCACAATTGTGCAATACAAACACATGGATACCAAAAGCCAAAAGAAGATATTGGGCACAAACCTAGTAAACTTTGTGTAGGTTAACACTTGACTTGAACAAGAAAAGATTCACATGTCTGTACAAGTATAACTTGTTCACTAAATGCCAAAAAGATTTGTGGTTGTATGATAAGATGTGGTTGAAGTTAGAAAATCTTTAACTTGATCTCTCACAGTATAAACTATATGCGGTATACATGGTGTTATCTCTGTTTTCGTTTCACTTTGATTTAAAGTAGGGATTTACTATATATATATATATATATACCATTGTACCTATTCTTCAAGATACAATAAGAATACAAGTAACTTTTCTCTATTCAATTCTCTAAGATTTAAGAAACCTTTTAGATGGAAGGCTAGCACGATCTCGGTAGGGGCGACAGCTTCAGAGCCATATACTAGCTCGAATGGGGTTTCACATGTAGCCCAAAGAATATTATCGAACTCTTTTGTCCACTTTCCTTTGAGGGCGTCGAGCCTTTTCTTCAACCCATCATGCATGATTTTGTTCGCAACCTCTACTTGCTCATTTGTCTGAGCATGTTTTACAGAAGCGTGGTGCTGCTCAATTTTCAACTCCTCGCAAGACCATTTGAGTTCATTTTCGGTGAATTGAGGTCCATTGTCACTGATTAAGACATTCGAAATTCTGTATCTAGATATGAGTCTAGACTTCAGGAATATGATCACTTGGAACTTGTGGTCGACGCCAGAGCTTTTGCTTCAATCCACTTTGAGAAATAGTAGATGGCGACGGTGATATAAATATTTTACTTTGACTTGGGAAATGGTCCTACCAAGTCTTCCCCATAACATGAAGGTACAAGCGACGCGTATAGGGTTCAACTCAGAGGGTGGACGCCCAATCCTCGGTGTGTATTTCTAGCACGATTCACATTTTTACACTAGCTCCTCCTCCTCTTGGCTCATAGTAGGCCAATAATACCCCTAGTTCAAGGCTTTTCATACAATTGACCTTGCCCATTCATGATAAGCGACGTAGCCTTCATGCAATTCTCTCAAGATATTCGTTGTTTCAGGGGGAGCGACGCATCTTAGGAATGGTGTTGAAAATCCTTTCTTGTATAGAATACCATCAATATGAGTGTAGGTTGGTGCTAGACACCTCATTTTTTGGCGTTAGCTTCGTCCTTAGGTTCCATGCCAATTTCTAAGAATTCCTTGATAGGCATCGCCCAATCAGTTGTGTTATGTACGCTGAAGCACTTATACGAACCAGGACAGGCAACACATTCAATGAAATGTATATGCAGTGGGGTTGACTACCATACATATTTACTCGGGGCGTTAGCTTCCACATTATCCTCCCTAGGATTGGCTTCAATTTTGAAGGTTGCGAAGCCTTGTACCAGAGCTTTCACTTCCTTGAGGTACTTTTTAATATGTTCACCCTTGCCACGTATTCTCCTCTTACTTAGTTGACCACAAGCTAAGACTCATAATAGACATTGAGGGAAGCGACCCCAACACCTTTAGCTATTCTGAGTCCAACTATCAAGGCCTCATGCTCATGCAAAACCAATGCATATCTCAAGGGTCCGCCCCTATCTGGAGGAGTTAGTACAAGTCCTGCCCCGAGCCTTCCACAAACGATGTTCCATCATCGAATAGTCTCCATGAAAGTATTGATGATTGCAATACCTGCTTTTCTATGGTTGTTTCAGTTAGCACCGCTGCCAGAGGATAGGTGGATTCAACTGTAAAGTTAGCCAACACTTGTCCTTTTATGTTCATCCTTGGGGTGAATTTAATTTGAAATTCGCTTAACTCAATCGCCAACTTTTTCATCCTTCTTGAGCCATTGGGTTTTTGAAGGAAATGTTTTAGTCGTTTATTAGTTAGAACAATGATTTCATGTATGAGAAAATATGGGCGAAACTTCCTAGGTGAGACCATATTTCTCAACTTCCATATAATTTATTTTAGCATTGGTTAGGACTTTTCATACATAGTAGACTGACATTTGACCCTTAGCCATATTTTCACTAAAACATAGCTTATGATAACACGATTGATGCTTAGGTAGAGCAAAAGGGCGTCGCCCTTGGTTGGCTTAGCGAGTGGTGGGAGAGTTCTGAGGTGTTGCTTGAGGTTATGAAACACGTACTCACATTCGGGGGTCCACTAAAACATTTTTTTAGCCCTAAGCACTTCGAAGAAAGGCAGTGACTTGTCTCCAGAGTTGGCGAGGAATCGGTCGAGCGCCGCCAATCTACCATTTAGGCTCTGCACTTCCTTATGACAGGTCAGGATTTTCATTCCTTCGATGGCGTTGAGTTTTTACGAGTTTACTTCGATCCCCCTTTGCTTACTATATAACCCATAAATTTTTCAGATTGAATGCCAAATGCTCGAGTTCAGAAGAACT
Organism: Chamaenerion angustifolium; assembly: GCA_946814005.1. Classification (NCBI taxonomy): domain Eukaryota; kingdom Viridiplantae; phylum Streptophyta; class Magnoliopsida; order Myrtales; family Onagraceae; genus Chamaenerion; species Chamaenerion angustifolium. Next base: position 25,472,516 of record OX328272.1, read on the forward strand.
TGAGGGAGACACATCCTCTCAAACGTTATCCTAAGATCTTTAGTGTGGTCGACACCTTTAATAGACTTAACCAACATATCATCTACATAGGCTTCCATTGTGATGCTTATCATCCCTGCAAAGAACTTGTTCATCATCCGTTGGTACGTGGTGTCAACGTTAATTAGTCTGAAGGGCAGGACGGTGTAGTGATAAATATCATTATCAGCATAGAAGACGGTGTGACAAACGTCACTATCCACCATCTTTATCTGGTTGTACCCGGAGTATACATCCATGAAGATTAAGAGATCATGTCCTTAGGTGGTGTCAACAAGTTTGTCAATCCTGGGCAGAGGATACGAATCTTTGGGCTAAGCCTTTTTCAAATCGCTGAAGTCGATGCACATTCTCCACTTGCCATTAATTTTCTTCATGAGCACCGAGTTCTCCACACGGGTATAAAATCTTAATTCCTTTACAAAGTTGGTGTCGGCAACCTTTCCCATTTCCTGCCTTATGGCGAAAGCCTTCTCCTCCTTCATAGGTCGTCGCTTCTGAGCATTTGGCTTGATGCTTGGGTCAGTCTTCAACTAGTGGGTGATGACATCCTTGCTGATACCAGGCATGTGGCAGGGTTTCCAACACAGAGCTCTTTGATTTGATTGGAGGTAGTGTCAGGGTATGGCGTCGCACCAACTGGACGTAACAACAGCAGGTGATCGCTGATCCCCTTTTACCACCCCGATCCCATGGGGTATCGGAAATTTTAGAAGTGTATGGATGGTAAAGTGGATCATTGAGTATGGGTTTAAAGTGGATCGTCTCAAAATTTCATTGTATGATGTTGGGGCATCGACCACGATGAAGGTGATGATTATAGTCAACACCTCCCGTCCCTTGCCTAAGAATACCGGAAGGTACTGGACCCCATCGGGTAGGTTGTCGTTGAAGTTAAGGCTATTAATGGGAAGTTTACTTTCTTCAAGTCCCTCGCATTCCTGCCAACATTTTTTAAGGTGACGAGAAAGAGGATGTACGTCGAGTTGCCATAGTCTATCAATACCCTCTTTACATCGTACCCTTTCCCTAGCTCTAGGAGCGTCCTGCCCCTTTTCCTTCCCAGTGACGCCCGTCGATCCCTACGATTAGGTCTTGGTCTACACCCTTGTCTAGTGATGAAATTCTACAGGAGACCCTTTTGAATGAGGGCTTCTATATCCCTCTTATGGATCCTATAGTTATCCATGTTGTGACCTTTGTTACGGTGGTATCAACAATATTGGTCGTGGTCGAACCGTATGGGCACACCAGTTTTTTCACAGAGCTGGGGGCAACACCAGTCCCTCTTCTGTATTTCATTAAGGATGACTGGAATCTCTTGATTTAATGGGGTGTAGGTCTCATAGACTTCCCTAATGGGGCGCGACACCAATGGGCAACACTTATCCTCTTGATGGCTATTCTTGTGCGGACGTTGCCCTGACGTTTTCCCGTCGTGAATCTCCTTCTTGAATTACTTATGGGCCTTCGTGAATTCCTGCCGTCCTTCACTATCTCTAGGTCAATATATGACTTGACTCTCATCGCCATCTCTTTAACCGTGTTAACGGTTATGATGCTTAAGCTGTCATTTAAGGCAGAACCTCTGGGTCCCAGTGCTCTGACAAAGGTGTGGATGTTCTCTTCACCCGTAATGACTTGGTCGATGCTCGCTAGCAATTTGTTGAAATACCTGTAAAAGTCTCCCAGACTCTTATCACTCCTTTGATTAATGTGGTCCAAGGTACCGACACGCTTTAGCATATGTCGTTTGCCCATGTATTGCACAATGAACTCATCTTTGAGGTCTCCCATGACTTGACTGAATCTTTAGGGAGACCAAAGAATCAGTGAGAGGCAACACCTCCTAGGGTTGACGGGAAGAGTAACACAAAATGATGATTGTCATTGGTATTCCTAGGAGGGAGGCCTTGTGCCTCTGAATATGTTTCACAGTATTACCTTCGCAACGGTAGCAATAGATTCTAGGGTTCTAGACATGGGGCGACACCGTGACAGCGAATATTTCTCGGGTGAAAGGATATTATGTCCTATCACTGAGGCGATCCATGACTCTTCCCTTATACTCGTTGATGGCCTGGCGACAAACTCCTCAATTTCCTCCCGGGTCATTATGCCTGAAGGCAGAACCATAATCGTGTCAGTGCCTTGAGCGACGACACCCACTAGGATGGGGAACAACTGAGGTGGAGCGACTGAGTGGCGTCGAAGTTGCTTCTTCCATCAATTATGGCTCGACAGGGCGAGCGGTACGGGCAGTCGCTTGACGCTTTCTTCTATGTAGGAGCTCCTCTAGCGCTGCGATGAACGCTGAGGTGAGAATAACCTCAGGAGTAATCTCTTTAGGAGGAGGAGGCCATCCAGAAGACGTGATATGCGATTACGCTAGGCGTGACACTATTTGCTCAGGCTTGGGAGGGTGCTCGGTGTTGAGCCTCCTTGGTCGGTGCCAGAGCAGTAGTCTGAGGCCTTTGTTGTCCATCTAAAGGGGTTGATGCACTAGGGAGCAACACTCCATGATCAATGTCCTGTGGTGGCATAAAGGCTGAGGGTTCCAGGTGTTGCTGAAGGTTGTAGATCAAGAATCCTTCAGCAGTCTCTCAGTGATTTGTCTTCGCTCTTGTATTGGGAGGAGCCATAACTATACTATTTGCTCAGCTATCCACATACGACACTAGATGTTGGATCACACTCGCACATAAAATTGGCATCATTCCTGAATTCTCCAAGATTTTCACAAAGCAAAGCCCCATGTGTTCCCGTTTGTTTCCCCTCTGATGATTAAATCAGTCCATGAATTTAAGAGCGGTAAAGATTAGAGTAAAAATATAAGTGCATGCCCTAAAGAGCAGTAAATGCTGCGTATTTATAGAGAAAGTTAACTTGTTGACCGAGTTAACTTTTTACCGTGGTTAAACAACCTTTCACTATTCTTACATTTATCAACCAGAAGGGATAAGTTGTCAAATCATCGGGTATGGGGTTAACAGTCTTGTAATGTCAGACAATGGGAGATGACGCCCAGGGTATGTGATAGATGTGACATCAGTTTGTCAGACGACGCCATATGTTGGATCAGGCTCTCATGTAAAATTGGCGTCACTCCTGAATGCTCCAGGATCTGCACAAAGGAAAACATCAGGTGTTCCCATTTGTTTCCCCTATGATGATTAAGTCAGTCCAGGTCTTTTAGAGCGGTAAAGGTTATAGTAAAAATAAAAGGTCATGCCCTAAAGAGTAGTAAATGCTGAGTACTTATAGAGAAAGTTAACCTATTAACTGGTTTAACTTTTTGCCGTGGTTAAATAGCCTTTGACCATAGTTACTTTAGATCAACCGAAAGGGCTAAGATATCAAATCACAGGGTATGGGAGTTGTAGTCTTGTAATGTCAGACAACGGGAGGCGTCGCCCAGGGTATGGAACAGATGTCACATCACTTTGTGTCAAGCTTTCTTTCAGCTTATGGGCAAAGCTCTTATTCGTAGGCGAAACCCTTGAGCGGAGCCTTTGCTCTTACAAGAGAGGAAAGTTACCCTTAACGTGGGCAAAGCGCTCCTTGCCCATCAAAGCTCTTCTAGGGCTACACCTTTGATATCCATCAGTGTAAATTCACAAATTCAAATTGAGAAAATAAACTTTTATTAAAGCAGGCGCTGCGTTTCTTGGGATGTAAGGATTCCAAGGAGATACCCAAACGTTTTTGGAGTCTTATGAGGTAGATAAAAATATATTGAACATTAATGGACCTCACCTGGAACATTTCAAAAACCTTCTTTCAAAGGCAATTTTAGAGGTGTTGCTTATAGTCGTCCCTATCAAATTCTCAAACATCACCTCAAATAAATTAGATAATTTTTCTATCTTGAATATTTTTCTTTCGTTTTGATTTGTAGGTTTTGACTACTTATTCGTTCCTACATATACCTAGACTCAATGAGTATTGCTTATGTAGAGCTTGAGTCTTCTATATTTACTGTAATAGACTACTATTCAATATACATTAGGGTTAACTAACCTTTTGGTCACGTATACTTGCCTAATGTTACCTTTTAGTAATTTATGTATTTTGGCATAATTAAATAGTTATTTATTTTCCACATGTGAGTATTTGTCACTTTGTTTTAATGTTTTATTTTTCACGTGATGCTTTTTTACTGATTTATATATTATTAAATGAAAAATTTATCATTCACTTTATTTTCTTCTTAGTTTTTTTTCTTCTTCATCATTATCGTGGCCTTTTCTTGTTACGCACAAAGTGACGTAACAAAATAGAGAGAAGAAGAAGACAATGACGAAGAGAGAGAAATACTTCTGTTATTGCATGCCTCCACAGTATTTAGATTGCTACACATATAACATGACCAGACAATCACTAGTGAGCTGGGGATTATTACATAGATGGGTTTATTATCAAAGTGGGTTAGAGCCAAAATAGTTGCGCTCGTAACAACGCACCCTCCCTAAGAAATGAACTTGTCCTCAAGGTTGAAGTCAGGGTATTTTCGGTGAAAATCTTTTTGAAACTCCCAAGTAGCTTTATCCTTGTCCAACTCCTTCCACTTCACTAATGCTTTGGTGGCTGCCTTGTTGCCACGACAAACCATTTTCCTTGCAAGAATTTTCTCCGGCATACAATGGAAGGGTCTGGTGGCTCCTGGTTGTAACAGTGTATGCTGCAAGTTGTCTCCTCTAGCTAACTTCAGTTGTGACACGTGTACTATCAGGTGGATCAATGTTGTATTCGGCAAATCCAGTTTTTTTGTGACTTGGCCAACTCTCTCCAGAACCTTGAAGGGGCCAAACCACTTAGGTTGTAGTTTATGCGCACCTGCTTTCTTAAAGGTGTGTTGTGCATATGGCTGCAACTTCAGAAAAATTGAGTCCCCTAACACGAAACTCCCATTGGTCCTTTTCTTGTCTGCCATTTGTTTCATCAGGTTTTGTGCACAAGTAAGGTATCTTTATGTTCTCTTCACTCTGTCGGAGAAGTGCATTGACTCCCTCATTATTCGAGTCATTTGGCAAATAGGGAATGTGTAATGGTGGAGCAAACTCATACAAGTCTTCAAACGGATTCATCCCAATTGTTGAATGATACGAAGTGTTGTACCACCATTTCCGCGAGATGTAGCCATTTGCTCCACGTAGTCGTCCAGTCCCCAACCATACAACGAAGATATGATTCTAAACATTGATTAACCACCTCCGTTTGACCGTCAGTTTGCGGATGATACAAAGAAGATAAACATATGGAGACTCCCAATTGTCAGAATAACTCCCGCCAGAACGAACTCACAAACACCGGGTCCCTATCACTAACAATGGTGTTTCCCAACCCATGCAACCTATAAATCTGGCTACTGTCATTTCCGTGTAAGGGTGGCTTAGAGATATGAAATGCACGTATTTAGTCAACCGATCGACGATCACATAAATAACTTTCTTACCCTGCGATTTTGGTAGGCCAGTGACAAAGTCCATGGAAATGTCTAAAAATATCGAACTCGGTATATGCATAGGTTGAAGCAGGCCCGGTGCGGCTGTTCTATCATATTTATACCGCTGACATTCCTCGCACATAACAACGCAGTCCCTTCCAATAAACATAAGATGAAACCTGCTTAGTTGTAACTGTCATACCTGAATGACCCCCTAACGCTGATGAATGATGTAGGCAGACAATGTCACGACGGAGCTCCTTGTCATTGCCTACTACGAGTTTCCCTTTCCTTTGCAACAACCCACCTTTAAAGCTGAATTTGGTTGGCTGTGATAACTGCTTGACCTGCTGCAATACATGAGTGGAGTTAGGGTCATCATTCCAACTTCCCTTGATTATGCTCAACATATCAGTAGACATCGAAGATATCACCAATGAAAGTAGCTCATATGCTTGTACACGGGAACGAGCATCTACCACTACATTGTCGGAGCCTTTCTTATACACAATCTCATAATCATAACCGAGTAAATTAGTCAACCAAGTGTGTTGCAATGGAGTGTTCAAGTGTTGTTCAAGCAGATATTTCAAACTGCGATGGACGGTTTTGATGATAAAATGTTGATTGATCAAGTAGTAGTGCCACTTCTTAATGGCGAAAAATATGACCAAGATTTCCTTTTCATAAACCGAGGATGTGTGCTATCGACGGGACAACGCTTTACTAATATAAGCCATGGGGTGCTCTCTCTGCATTAGTACAACGCCAAATCCATAATGCGAGGCGTCAGTTTCCACCGTAAACGAATCTGTCATATTCAGCTATGTGAGGAATGGTGAAGAGGTCATAGCTCCTTTGAGTGTTTTGAATGCCGCTGTCGCATCGGGTGACCATTGGAACACATTTTTTGGAGTAATTTAGTCAGTGGTCGACTAATCACCTCGTAACCTCGGATAAACTTCTGATAATAACTGGTAAGGCCGAGAAACCCATGCAACGGCTTCACCAATTCTGGTGTTGGCCAATCCTTGATTGGTGCGATTTTCGACGGGTCGGTCAAGACTCCTTCCATTGTCACGATATGCCCCAAGTATTCGACTTGTTTGCCCCCGAAACTACACTTCGGCTTCTTCGCAAATAGGGAGTGTTTTCGCCAAATGTGCAGCACAACTTCCAAATGCACCAAATGTTGTTCGAAGTCCTTGCTATAGACAAGTATATCATCAAAAAAATACCAATACGAATTTCCTCAAGTGTTCCTTAAAAATCGCATTCATAAAACCTTGGAAGGTGGCTGGGGCATTCATAAGACGAAAAAGGCATAACTAAGAACTTGTAATGACCCTCATAAGTACGGAAGACAGTTTTGTGGATGTCAGATGTAGCCATGCACACTTGGTGATAACCCGATCTCAAGTCAATTTTCGAGAATATGGAAGCTCCGTGTAGTTCGTCAAGCAATTCATCAACTAACGGGATTGGAAATTTGTGTTTGACGGTAAGATCATACAACCGTCGGTAATCCACACACATCCTTCATGTATGATCCTTGTTCTTCACTAAAACAATCGAGGATGAAAATGAACTAGAGCTTGGTCTAATGACTCCATTGTTCAACATTTCTCACACCATTCTTTCGATCACATCCTTCTGTGGTGCGGGATAACGTTATGGGGCCTCGAACTTATTGGAGATGCTCGTTCTTTTAATGGAATGCGATGATCGATGCTACCTTGTGGTGGCAACTCAGTTGGAAAGCGAAAAACATCCTCAAATTGACTCAACAAGATTTCTAGCCCCCTGTTTCTATCACGTTGTCCAGCACTTGTGGAGCAAATAGGAATGGTTGACCCCTCTTCATCTCACGAACGAAAATAGCACATAACTGAACTGATGTCATCTCTTCATTCTTTGATAGTAGCGTCTCCATTCTTTCAGTACTGCTCAACTGCAATGAACTCGATCCACTCCCTCTTAGACTACAAAACTCTGATCCCTTCAAGAATTTCATCGTCAAGTTATGGAAATTCCATAAAATTTCATCCAAGGTGGACAACCATTGAACTCTCATAACCATATGATAATTTTCTCGAGAGCAATCAAATACACTTTCAGTGGTGGTACCGGCTCCGTAATACATCCCAATCTTTCAGCTATGGATATATCCAAGAAATTATGTGTACTACCATAATCAATTAGGAGTTGTAGTTTACGATTATTAACCTGACCTCTACCTTCATAGTCGATCACCCTAAAGTACCTCTAATGACGTGTATCGAAATCTCCGGATTTTCCTCCAATTCATCACCCACTTCATCCTCGGTCACCTCTTAAGATGAGTCCTATGTCCCCACTTCTATCATATAGATATGTTGCTACTTGCAGCAGTGACATGGACTATACTTTTCTGGGCACCAATAACAAATGTCTATGGATCGGCGAGCTTCCATTTCCTTGATCGTTGTCAATCTCGGACTCCTACTACCAGCGTACGATTTACTACCAACCGAAGCAACACTTGTTTTAGCACTACCCTACATTCCCACACTATTCGACATGGCTATACTACTTGCAGCATTGTTCACATTTGTCATAAAAGAATGACTACGATATGTTGCAGGTGGTTTAGACATTACACCTTGAGCAAATAGAAAATCGTGAAGCTTGGCCAAAGAGTATGCATCACGCAAGTATTGTCCCTGAAAATATGGTGCTAATCCCCCGATGAATTGACTAATCGCTGATCTTTCTGAAACTCGCTCAATAAGCTGCACCTTATTGAGAAGATTGTCAAACATTGGATCTCCACAGAGGAACCAGTCTGTGATAAACCTTTCATTTCCAGCATTGGATCTCCACAGAGTTCATCCCCAAAACGAGCGTGAAGGACATCTACGTATTCGGGCCAAGCGAACGGAGTGAATCCTCATGTACCCTTGATGCCATTGAAGATCTTCTCCTTCTGAGTGGATGGATGTAAGCTTCAACTTATATTCTTCTGGAGTCCCATCATTCTCAAAGTAATACTCAACTTGAAAAATCCAACTAGACACATCGTTACCGTTGAATCGAGGGAAATCGACTCGCCCAACTCGAAATGCGTGATGTGGTTTGCGGGTTTCCATCACGTGGGGCTGAACGGTGGTCATCGATGGTGACTGAGTATTCACAAAAACATTGTGAGTGACGCCAGTGCCAGAACCGAGTATTTCGGCGGAGTCTCGTGCTGATTTAGTCTTTTTTCCCGTAAACGACGTAATAGCCAACTTAAGCTCTTCAAAGCATGACTGGTTGTGTGCATACATTGATTTGAGCTCATCGAACGAGACATGGTTACTAGCATTTTCTGCTTGAATATGTTCCTGTAGCTCCGAGAGTACACGGCCATGCTCCTGTAGAATGCTATCCACCCGAGCATCCTTTTGCGCACGTGTTTTGTCGGACATTGCCATGAGCCAGCTGCGACAGGATGTTTCCCTACTAGGTAGGTCCCCGTCCGCTTTGCTGTCGGTGGCTCTGATACCAGTTTGTTACGCACAAAGTGTCATAACAGAATAAAGAGAAGAAGACAGTGACGAAGAGAAAAAAATACTTTTGTTATTGCATGCCTCCACAGTGTTCAGATTGCTACACATATAACGTGAGCAGAGAATCACTAGTGGGCTTATTACATAGATGGGTTTATTTGGGTTAGAGCCAACATGGTTGGGCTCGTAACATTTCTAGAGCTTGAAAACTCTAGATTCAATTCTAGTTTTCAGCACAAGGGCGAGGGACTTAATAACACATAATTTTGTGATTGGAATGCGGTTTTCTTCGTGGAGGGAGAGAGTCGGTGGCACACATTCACTGTTCTCCATGACATTCTTATCCTACATTTTTTTTTTCAGGTTCATCACGTTCCAAGGCGATCTATCCTAGTAAAACACTTGAACTCATCAGTCAGAGAAGCCTAACCTTCATCCAAAATTTAGTTCATGAAACTCTTTCGATTCCCCTCGAAATGCAAATCTGTATCAGAATTTATCGATCCATATATTTTCTTAGATATGTAATGCATGCCACAGAAAGAGTTAGTTGATGCAGCAGGGGTCAAGACATAATCTCCAATTGTCACATAAGTTCCAGAAATTAAGGGTGATTCTAGATAAAAACATTTCACCATAAAACTATCGTATGATTGTCCTGTCTCCACAAGTTCTTAGTTTGGAGCAATACAAAGTCTTTGAACATATATGTATTGAGAGGACAACCTGAATTTAAAAGATGAATGTCTGACTTGTATATTTTAGGTAGTTGGTGATGTAAATAGTTTATTGTTATGATTTGTTTCATTGAGGACCATTTTAGCTAGGGTTAATTCAGTAGGGACTGGAAATATTGATAGTTTTGTTTTACTATTTAAAGAATTAGAATTGGCGTAAGTCGTACCCATTTTCATTTTCTCTGAAACTTTGCATTCTTTGGCTCTCATCCTCTCTGCTAGGGTTTCCTCTTCTACATTCGACTTAGCAACACGTTCGGTTTCTTCACACGGTATCAGAACTGTGTTGAAAAGGTACAACCCACCAGTTTCTCTTCCAATCCCCAACATCGTTCTATTGGAGAGATCCTGCATTAATACAAATTTAGGATAAAAGGTAACATAACAAGATAGATCTCTAGCCATCTTTCCAATAGATAACATGTTATGTTTGAAATTAGGCAGGTGTAACACATTGTTCAATTTTTTTAAATGATCAAAACGAAAATTTCCTATTCCTGACAAATTAGAATGGGAACCATTCAGGAGTTTAACTTTTGAATCACTTTCCTATGTCAACTTGCCAATTTGATCTACTACTCATGTGATTAGTTTCTCCTGTATCTAAAATCCATGAATCATTATTAAGGGAAAAAGAGGTAAGACATGTTATACCTACTGTGTTTGCCTGAATGTCTGAGCTCTCTTGGTTGTCCTTATGTCTGCTCATCGCAGGAATCAAACTGTTTTGTTCAAGAGGCGTAAAGCAACTAGAATCAATATGTTCTAGTTTAAAGAAGCCAGAGGAAGCTTCAGTGGCTGAGTCAGCCATGTTGTTTGCTTGAGCCAACTTCCCTTGTGCATCCTGGTTAGGCCTTTTCTATATAGCTGGGTTCTCATGCTTCTTCAAACAACAATTGACATCATGGCCTATGTTCTTGCAGAAATCACACAAGATAATTTTCCTAGGAGGCGAAACTGATTAGAAACATTGACCATGATCTTAACGACCAAACGTTTTTGGTTTTCTTCTTGGATTAGAACATAGTAAGCTTGGTTGAGGTTATGTAGTTTTTCTCTCATTAAGAGGTTCAATATGATAGAAGAGTGGGACTCATTCATCCATGCAAGAACTGAAATAGTTTGAGATCAGAGGCATGCTCAAGATGCTGTTGAAACTGCTCACATCCACAAACTGGCGTCATAAGACATTTTTGTCCCTTATTCAGAATCAAGTTAGTACTATTGCAAGAATAAGAACAAATAATGGAGTTGAATTTATGAATGAACATTAAACAGTCACAAAACTGGTTGTTGTTTATATATTGTATATAGTTGTGGCATTTATTGTCACTAATCATTCCAAAACTGGTCTAAAAATTGCTTCTCCGGTTAGGAAAGAAAATCTGCTCATATAGAACCCTCCTGCAGGTGAGGCTCAAGAAAGAGAAATCAATATAAACGATGTTGATATGTCACGTGATCTGAAACGGAAAATACAGTGTAATATTTTTTTGTCTAGTTGTAAGCATGCAACTGATGGAACAAATTACCATGAAAACGCTTTTGAAGAACATGTTGGATCAATCTCTGGGTTAGTGGGGAAATGAAATACTTACTAAGTTGGTTTCTAACAAAATAAATTTTCAGGGTGGTTGTGCTTTGTTTGTCCAACAAAATTCAGTGCATCCTTATGTATCTAAGACTCAAACAAATGATACTGGTATAGGGATGGACATTCCATCAACTAGAAAAAAAAAATCAATTATCATTTCCTGTTTATGGTAGCTCGTTGCACCTTCGTCCAAAGTTTAGGTAGCCCGTTTTGATTTTTTAAAAGTTCGGGTAGCTCGTTGCAAAACGTCCAAAGTTCAGGTATCTTGTTGGTATTTAACCCTTATTATAATTATGTAATACATGATGTTAGACACGTGACTACCATTTTTAGAAAGAAAAATTATTGATATGCATATGAAATACCCTCGATTTAGTCTTAAACTTAAAATTTAATAACAATTTGGTTTTTTATATGTGCACATATTTGATTCTTATGAAATATAATATCATAAATTTTAATATTTTAATAAAATATATTTAATAAAAAAATTATAAATGTACATGTGAAATAATGAGAAATATATAAAATTCAGTAACTTATGTGGAGAATGAATGGAAAGTTTTGAAAGATTTAAAACTAAGTTACATCACATGTCACAAATGCGTGAAATGTGCATGAATAAGGATAAAAGCTATTTAAAAACTTTAGCGAAATAGATACATTAAAACTATAAATTAAACCCATAATATATGTATAATATATTTACACTTTTTATATTTTAGTTGTAACAAAATGAAAATCCATTAATTTACATATAAAAATGAAATAAATTTCTCAAATAAAATTTATTAGAAATTTTTATTAATATATTTTCTAATAAAAAAAATATTAGAAAACTAAACTTGTAGGAAAAATAAAAACACATACATAAATTGGTTTGTGAGAAATGAGAGAATAAAGAAAATGATAAAATGAAATGTTTTACAATAAAGATTGGACGTGGTGATCTGGAATAATTTTAAAGTATCCATATAAACAAAAATATGATGTCACATAGACAATCCTAATGTTCGTTCAAAGTGGACCAATAAAGTTGATTAAATAAATTCAGTTTGCTTAATTGTCAATATTTTATACATTCTAACCAAATTAATATATAAATATTGTTTTCTTAATTTTGAACATGCATTGCAAAGTTTGTAGATGATGAAATGAATTAAAAAATATTTATGTTAGGTTGTATATCATAATGTGCACGCATATTTACTTTTGTAGATGTAATATTTATCAATTAATATTACAGTTATTTTTTAACATTTTATACACAAATAATTTTGTAGGTCATAATTTACAATACTCTGAAATGATAGAGATATGCGACCAGAAGTTGGATTAAAGATTAAAAAAAAAATAGATGAATAATCTATTTGAAAATAAAACGTCATTGGAGAATGAATGAAAAGTTTATTATGAATTTTAGAGTGTCCATGTGACATCAGTTACAAATTGAGAAAATATACCTACTATGAGAATAAGGAAAAAGCAAGATTAGGAAAGTAGCAATTGTGTAATATTCATGTAATATCTTCTTACCTTGTTTAAAAGTTACCATGTTTAGAGAGGTACAAGCCTATAAGCTGCAGAGCCTCTATTGCAAGATATTGAATAGAATTGAAATAAAAAATTATTATTTTATCATATCAAACATGGTATGAGAGCAGATTTAGTCCCGATCGACTGATTATTGCATCATCATGTACCAATTTTTTTATGAATTTGGACTAGCCACTTTACTCGGATCGACCATGTTGTCCAAACTGGAGCCAGGCAAATCCGGAACCACTAAGCGGTCGGAAGATCTGGCCACAACACTACTCAACCTTCTTACGAATTCAGCCACAACAAGCACACAAACCAACCAAACCAAAACTCATCATAAACCTTGACAGCAACAATCAAGTTAAACGAATCAGATTATCCGTATTAGGCAATTGTAATGAAAGCCACAATTTGGGGGGGGGGGGGGCGATGAACACTCATTCATATTAGAGGGGTGGTGCCGCCACCATCCCTATCGGAACCAGCATACCAGGAGTGGGAAGAATGGGACTTGTATGTGTTTTCCTGGATTAATCAAAATATTGATCTGGATCTGATCGACAACGTAACAGCCTAACCGAGTGCTAAACCTCTATATAATGCAGTAGAGGTTACATATGGTGCCAAAGTGTGAATGAATTTAGAATAATCCACCTCTTGTTGAACAAGAAAGATAAAGATAGAGGATGAGAAAACTTCCGCAGGAAGGTATTAACAGAAAAAACAGAAAACAGAGTAATCTTTTCAACAGAATTGTAACTAATCATTCAAGTTACGTTTACACAAATAGAATGGATCCTATACATAGGATTTAGACTAAAGTTGATCTCCTTTCTACTTGAATATCCTATATGCAACATGAACATTCTAGAAGACTCTTGAAGATGAAGACAACAACTTAATACATGCTGGATGATGATCATAACATCTCAAATCCTTGTTCTCTTAATGACGCGACATTCACTTTATTCATACATCTCAACATTCATATGTGAAGATTATGTTTTACCTTTTCAAACACATCTAATCATCATTGTGATTGACCATGGTTGCATAGCACACTCAGGAATCTGATTATTAGCTCTTGATGAACTAATCTTACCATTTTTATAAAGAACATACCTATCATCCTTACCCTGATTTGACCAAGAGTGAAACAGGACATTTCTCATACAGAGTACAATTTATCAATCACACTGCACTCAGTAATATCAGTTAGTAGACTCATCATGTATTGTTATTCAAGAACCCAACTCATCCTTATTCAGACAACAACTTCGATTGAATCACACTACTTTAACCTCATTCCCGAGATCCACCATTACTGATCTTTTTTTCTTTTGATTGTTTCATTTTTTTATTGAGCTGAACAATTTTTGTTGAGCATGACCTGATCTTCAGCTTTCGTTTTCTCTACTTTTTTTCCCTGATGACTGGGAGGTTTTGGCCTCTTTCTTACCAGTGAAGCTGGGAGATTTTGGTATCCATCTTACCATCCTCAAATTTCTGTAGAGTAGCTTGACGTTGTCTCTACAAAAATTATTTTTGAAAACTAAGCTTCACCCTACGCCAGCACAACAGCTAGTAGATCAATTGGACTACTCGGGCGAGAAAGTAGTGTGAAACAAACCGAGTCACCTGGAATACGAAGAATCAAGTTCACAATCACGAAGTACAGTCAAGTCTAACAAACTGATTAGACAAATGCAATAACTGAAAGATAACCAACATATATAGGTGAGAAACAATGCAAAACACTTATCAATTCACAATTAAAGAGACACAAAAAAATTGCAGATGGAAGATCATTTCACTTAGAGGAAATAATATCACATCCAATCAGTACTGACATAACCAAGCAAAGCCAGACCAAAGAGACAACTGATGAGAAGAAAAGGAAAAAAAACATAGTTAACTTCACAAAAGAAATGAGATAAAAAGATCGAGAAAAAAAATCAGAATAGATTGAGCCATTATCAGCATATCATTACCAGCACAGAGACAACCCAAAACTATGCTAAAAACAAACTAGACACATAAACTCAAAACAAACAACTAACACCTACTAACATAGAACAACAAATCAACAACTTTAGTCTTCATTATCATATATCAAATCATCCTCACATATAGATAAAATTGAAGTATAGGTAAACCCATGATCATGATAGGTCCTATTGTCTTGAAAGACATAACTCCCAGCTTATTCCTGAATCAAAGAAAACATTTCTCATTGAGAGGTTTAGTTAGAATGTCAGCTAACTATTTTGTGGAAGGAATAAAATCAACAATTACTTGCCCATTTTGAACCTTTTCCCTAACAAAACAAAGATCAAGTTCAACATGTTTCATTTCGAATGATGTATAGGATTTTCTATTAAAGCAACATCACCTGTTTTGTCACACCAAACAATAGGAACATTTGAGAGTTTCACACCAAGTTCAGTCAATAATGAGATAACCCAAAGGATTTCTGAAACAGCATTTGCCACGACTCTGTATTCAGCCTCAGAGGATAACCGAGTGATCACAGTCTGCATCTTCGAACTCCACACTATTGGATTGTTGTTCAAGAGAAGATAATGGTATGACACATACTTCATGTCTACAACATCACTCCCCCAGTCAGCATCCGCAAACGAGACAAGGGTTACCTCAGACGAAGAAGCACATGAATACCTGAAAAGCAATCCATAAACAATTGTACCTTTGAGATACCTAAGAACCCGAACCACAACTGTCCAATGAAACTCAAGTGGTTGATGCATAAATTGGCTTAATTTATTAACATCAAAATGAATGTCTGGCCTTGTGATGCATACATGTTGTAAGACTCCAATTGTACTCCTATATAGATTCACATCATCAAAGAGAGGGTTGTTCATACCTCATTTACTCAGAAAATTCCCAGACATGGGAGTAGGTAGAGGGCTAGAATTAATCAAACCAGTCTTCGTAATCAAATCAGATATATAAAGAAAGTAGTTTAATAATCCCAAATATTTGAGTTTAAATTCAGTATTGATCTGTGAAATTATGTGTTCAATTTCGGTAGAGTCACTTCCTGTAACAACGATGTCATCCACATATACAAGAAGAAAAACACTTCCCTGATTAGCCTTCTTCAAAAACAAGCAAGAGTCAGCTAATGAAACACTGAACTGAAGAGTATTGAGCAAGAAATATTTAATCCTATCAAACCAAGCACGAGGAGCTTGTTTAAGCCCATGAAGAGCCTTGTTGAGTTTGCAGAGCAGCACTTTTTCATTGAACTCCCCATGTAAGAATGCATTATTCACATCCACGTGTCGAAGGTGCCATTTATTAGTTAATGCCAAGGTAAGAATAATTCGAAATGTTAGTGCTTTTACAAAAGGACTAGATGTTTCCTAAAAATCAAAGTCAGTTTCTTGTGAAAATCCTTTTGCCACAAGACGAGCTTTATATCTTGAAACTGATCCATCAAGGTTCCTTTTAACTTTAAACAACCATTTACACCCAATCGGGATCCTACCACTTGGAAGAGATGTAAGACACCAAGTGTTGTTGACAGCTAGAGCTGTTAATTCATCGTGAACCGCACTAGCCCAATGAGGACACTACATTGCACTATAAATGTCTTCAGGCTCAGTCTCAAGAATCACGAGATGGCAAAGCTACTGACGTGAGAGCTTCCATAGCAGTTCTTTTCTTCAGTCTGGTCTGCATTGGATGAGTGGACGAGGGCAGAGCTTTCAACTAAACTGAATCAGGGCAAGACATTGCAGAAGAGTGAGACTTTGACCGAGTCTGCATAAGATGCACATTAGACGAAGATGTAGACTTACAAGATGTTGTACAAATAGGAAGAACAAAAGGGAGAACATAACCATTTTCTGTATTACTACAGGAGGGAAAACTTGTTATATGAACAAGTTGAGAATTGCTAAGAGTATACCTAGTAGAGGACTTATTTGTTGGATTGTGCTCAACTAACGGATGAGATGTACAATCTGCATTGATAGTATTGGGACGAGCAAAAGTTGGTGCTGGAACAAGAGTAGATACACGGGGTGTGTATCTAACAACAGCATTCTCGCCAGCACTAGATATATCAACACCAACATCCTTAGTAGGATCAGCAACCCGTGAAGAGGAGGATGCAGAAGTGACTGCTATAGGTAACATCGAATTGTTGGGAGAAGCTGACTGAGAGTTATTGTGACCAGTAGCAGAAGGACCATTAGTGATGTCATCAATAGGTATGCAAAGAGTATAATTGAAAGGAAGAAAAAATGGATAAGAAGTATGGGTATTTTTAACTGCAGAGGACTGCATAAATGCTCCTTTGGACTCAGCAAATGGAAATGATGTTTCCTGAAATTTCACATGTTTATACACATATTCTACCTGAGGCATCAAGACACTTGTAGCCATATTGATTTGAAAAATATCCCATAAACACACAGGGATAAGATCTAAAATCCATTTTATGTTTGTTGGAGGGTCTAAGGTGGGGATAACACAAGCAACTAAAGACTCTAAGAAAACTATAGTCAGGTGGAGTATGAAACAACTTTTCATGAGGAGAAACATAGTCTAAGACCTTGGTAGGATGTCAGTTAATTAAGAATACCGCAATGAAGAAGGCATTACTCTAGTACTGTTGAGGTAGAGGTGCTTGCTTCATCAAGGTGAGGCCCATTTCCACGATGTGACGATGCTTCCTTTTGACAATGCAATTTTGCTCGGAGGTGTAAGGACATACCAACCTATGAACAATGACAAATTGACCAAGATAAGGAGCAAGAGTCTTGAACTCTCCCCCACCATCTGTCTGAATTGCTTTTAGAGAACGTCCAAACTGTTTTTTCGACCTGTTTATGAAAGTTAGGGAAATATTCACAGCGTCGCTTTTCCGTTGCAGAAAATATATCCATGAATAGCGAGTACAAACATCAACAATACTCATAGAGTAAACACATCCATTAGAGGTTGATGGAACAGGACCACATAGGTCCATTTCCACGAGTTCTAAGGGTATATGATATACATAATCAGTTGAAGGTAACTTCCATTTCCATTTCCATTTCCATTTCCACGAGTTCTAAAGGTAACTTGCAGCTTTTACCAATTGCACAGGCAGTGCAGGGAGATTTATTAGTCAACACAGACAACTTGTTATTGCGAATAACATAATTTTTAACACTGAAGAAGTCATCTTTACTTGTCCATCAAAACACGATTTATTTGAAGAACTATCTAATCTATCAGGTTTATTACATGATAGTAATCTAGTACCACTTCTATCAGTCATCTGAATAAGATCAATCTTTTACATGCCTCCACTTTCAACACCTGACATCAACACCTCTTTTGATTCAACATCACGAACCAGATAGCAGTTGGGATGAAACTCAATGAAGACTCCATTACCCTTGGTGAACTGAGACACTGATACAATATTCTTAGTAATTTTAGGTGTATATAACATATTATTAAGCACCAGAGGCTTAGAAGTTGTATTAATAACAGACGTGCCTAGACAGTTTGTATCCAAGAAAGATCCATTTGCTACTTGTAACTTACATGAGCCCATGTATGGTTGAGCATGTTTTCCTGCTGGTGAGCCATGTGTGAAATGGTTGGCTGCCCTAGAGTCCAGATACCATGCCTTGTCAGATTGCTGAACGGAAGGGGTTATCAGGTTTGATTGAGCAGATAATTCACTAGAGGGTGGGTTGAAGGGTGTTGTTGTCAAACTGATTTGAGGATGCAGATAAGTTGGGAATGGGGAAAGGTAGTACTGCATAGGAGCTGAGAGATATAGATTAAACATAGGTGAAAAGGCAGGAGTATGAAAAGAAGAAGGCACAT
The DNA here is from genome assembly GCA_946814005.1 of Chamaenerion angustifolium. Classification (NCBI taxonomy): domain Eukaryota; kingdom Viridiplantae; phylum Streptophyta; class Magnoliopsida; order Myrtales; family Onagraceae; genus Chamaenerion; species Chamaenerion angustifolium. The sequence goes on from OX328272.1 coordinate 25,491,260, forward strand.
GACTAGGATTATGCTGCAACATCTGAACAGGAGCTGGACTTGCTTGAAACACATGCAAAGATGGGAGAATTGGTGCTGCTTGATTTGTATTGTGAACTTATCCTCATTCATCAATCCAATTCGCAGTTGTGAGGTTAGCACTCATCTCAGTAGGTTGAGTAGCCACACCTTGAAAGTGCACATTAAATCTCTAGAAGCACCTATTAACAAGGTGGCCAAACTTGTCACACAGTTGACACTGAGGTTTGTTATTTCTGAATCCTCTGCCCCTACCTCGCCTTTTGCCATATCCAGTCGTATTGGCCTGAAATTCTGGTGTGATTTTTTGTTGACTTTGTCCAGTATCATGAGGTCTAGAATGAACTAAATCTTTCAAGCTTGAAGTCGCACTGACTTGTCCTTCAACCGCTGGCTTCATCGCAACATTCGTAACATATATCGTACTATCAAACACCAAATCCTTCTGTTGAGCCTCTACGTCTAAGAGAACTGTACCGATAGAGGTAAGATAATATGGATTCCTGCTAGCATATATGGCAGAAATAGTATTATCATACTGTCCCTTGACTCCATTGAGAATGATAGAGATTTGTTGCATCTCTTCTATAGGATGTCTACATCCGACTACACTATCACATGTCAACTAAACCTCAGTCAGATACTCACACATAGGTTGATTGAATTGTGTTCTAACCTTCAACCGATCATATAGGCTCATAATCCATGTTGTTGACAAGGATGAGAAGTGTTGATGAAGCTTGGTCCACAGTGAACAAGTTGTCATGCAGCCTACCAGTCCCTTGCTGATTGAGGATGAAATCGAGGCAAGCAACCAGGATGCCAGGTTGTCTTGCTGAGAGAACTTTGCGTATTAAGGATTGACTATCTATTCTCCTTCTCCATCATCAATCATTGTAGGAACATGAAGCGTGCCGAAGAGATAGCCTTCAAGATTGAATCCTCGAACTGCAAATAGAACTTGTTGCTTCATAGATATATATATATAAATTTTCATTCAAAAATTTATCTAATTATAACAGAAATGTTAAAAATAGAACAAAAACATTTAAAAGTTTTCTTATCAAAATATGTAGTAATATATTGATAAAAAATAAAAACAAAACATTAAGATAATAAATGTGTAGGTGACATAAAATAAAAAGTGAAACGTACCAAGAGAATCGATGATAAACTTCAGAGGAATTCTAGAGCTTTTGGAGGTACGCGTGTCGAGTCCATATATCATCGTCGGTTACAAAAACATTTTAATCAACCAATGAAAATGTTTCTTTTTGATATCTAAGTAGCTCAAAAAATTGTGTTCTAATTATAGAAGAACTAGCCATATATATATATATATATATATAAAGTTAATAACCAAATTGTTACTCCAACTTTGGGCACTTTACAAATTACTATATCATCTTTACTTTTTCAAAAATTGTTACCTAAACTTTAACACTTGGAGCAAATTGCTACATTGTTTAACTTTTCCGTTAAATATAAATGAAAAATGAGGTGGCAACACATGATTGATCCAGATTTTAAAAACTAAATGAACTTTTTTAAAATACCCAAAAAATCTGATATTTTTTTAAAAAATATGAGTTTTTAATATAATACTTTTATAAAAAAATATGAAATAAAAATATTAATAAATAAATTATTTTTTTTAATTTATTTCATTTTTTCAATAAAAATATTATATTAAAAATTCTTATTTTCTCTATTATTTTCCGATTTTTTTAGTATTAAAAAAAACATTTAATTTTTTAAATCAGAACGTCATTTTCCGTCTTTGTCGAATGAAAAAGTTAACTGAGGTAAAAATTTGTCTAACTCAGAAAATTTAGGTAACAAAATTAGAAAAAGTAAAATTAAGGAATCAAGTAGTAAAGTGCTTAAAATTAATTGTTTTTTGGCCTAACACTTAAAATTAGTTTAGCAATGTGGATATTAACTTTCTCTCTCTCTATATATATACAGATAGATATAGATAATAAAAACAAATCGAGCAACACGGCAACAGCACAGCCACAGAAACAGAAACAGACTATACCTAAGCCCGCTTATCAGTACGACCCTTCCTTCAGCCACTTCGTGTCTCTCTGTCCGTCGTGGTCAAGCGACGCCGTCGATTCTCGTACCTAGTACAGTTTGTGAATTCGTCAACCACAATTTGCCCAATATACATCTCTGCACGTCCGTATAGTCGCCGACGCTGGAAACTGGAACGTAGTAGAGACCGGCACTTCTCTCAGTGCAACGGTAGCTCCAGCAACGTTGCGTCGCTCAAATAGCGATAGGTTACTCCAGCATCTTCTTTGCTCCAGAGCAGCACCGCTCTCGTGGTCGCACATCCTCGGTGGAAGAAGAAAGATGAAGCAGAGCTATGGTGTGGCCATGCGTCAGGGATCTTAATTTCCCAGAAAGGTACATGTGTCGATTTCTTGTTCAAAATAGATTACTATAGATAGAAGATTAAGCAGTGTTGCCTCAGCCTGCAATTCAATCCATGGTCTCCACTTACAGGAGGTTTCTACCTTCCCCTCTTAAGGTATGAATCTGCAGAACTGGAAGAAAACATTCTACATGGAGAGGGAGATCATTGCTTGAGTTTAATTTATTGTGTTGGTTGGTGTTTTTAACAAATGTGTTGGATGCGTGTGGGTATTGCAGTAACGTCATGTGTGTCTCCCGTTTGTTCAATGAACATATTTTTCTTTATAAGTAGGCAACAGAAGTTCCTAAACATGCCAGTTGGGTAACTAACATTCCTTCTAATCTCATTGCAGGTTCTGGATTTATTTCCTTATGGTGCTTGAACAGGTATTTGATTTTGAAACTTTTCATTCTATGTTTGTATGCTTTGAAAGAATGTTATAAGGATTCCCATTGCTACATATAACAAGAGGGCAATGGGAAGGGTATCTTCCTTTGTTAATTTGTGATATGCTAAAGTTTCTTTATTATTTGTGGATTTACTGTAATTTAGGGCTTAGGGTATCCTCTCAATAAAGTCCTCACGAACTCATATTTTTAACCCGTCTTGTGATTCTGTATTTTGCGGGGTTTAGTTGGGGGCTATGGTTTTTCAGAAAGTATCTTCGTGACAGTCTTTGGAAACTTCCTGTTAGTGACTACTTGAATCGCCTGATATTGCAACTTAATGCTTTCTTTTCCCCATTTCATCGAGGTCTTTATTGCTCTTGTTTAGACTTCTCATCATCAAACCTTTCTGTATCTTATAAAGACAACAATAGTCTACCTACTTGCTGATTTCCAGGTGGTTTTCATTTGAGTTGTAACTTTGGCACATACATCTGATCATGTATAATCATGTGGTGCAATCACATCATGATAAAAAAGAAGTCACCAAGCAATCAATGCATTCCTCTCAATCGATATGGATGTCTCATTGGTCTCGAACCAGTTATAAGATGGAACCTCCTCAAAGTGATCAACCAGTAAATAGTAAGGCCAATGACAAACTATTCCCCTTTTTCGGCGGACCCGACACTTCATTAGATGTTTCCTCAACTATCATAAAGAGTATACTGTGGTGCCTTTTGCAGGAACAATTAATATCACTGATATTGGAAAGGATGTGGCCGCAATGCCAAGGTACTCAAGGAATGAAACACTCCCTCTAGACAGAGATGGGATGCTTACTGTCAATGATAACCGAGCTACCGTCGACTATGGTCAATCAATGGGACCTCCAATTCATTCCAAAACTGGTCTAGAAATTGCTTCTTCGGTTAGGAAAGAAAATTTGCTCATATGGAACCCTCCTGCAGGTGAGGCTCAAGAAAGAGAAACCAATATCAACGATGCTGATATGTCACATGATCTGAAATGGCAAATAAAGAGTAATCTTTTGTTGTCTAGCTGTAAGCATGCAACTGATGGAACAAACTACCATGAGAACGCCTTTGGAGAACATGCTGGATCAATCTCTGGGTTAGCAGGGAAAAGGAATTTGAGGAATACTAACAGACTTACAGAGTTGGTTTCTAACAAGATAAATTTTCAGGGTGGTTCTGCTTTGTTTGCCCATCAACAGAATTCAGTGCATCCTTATGTACCTAAGACTCAAACAAATAATATTGGTCTAGGGATGGACAGTCCATCAACTAGCAAAAATCGTTTATCATTTCTTGTTGATGGTAAGTGCCAGAAAAGTCTTGACCACTTATCTAGTAAATTGCCTAGGTCAGAAGATGAGTGCTTCGAGTTCGAGTATCCTTCTTACAACAGAGAGATTAGCGGAAACACAAGCCAAGTGTTTTTTACAAAAAAAAATGATCTTGAGCCATGCAGGTCCTCCCAATACAGTGGGAGTAGATTTGGTGAATTCTTGAGCTTGGCAGAGCGCGCTTTTCAGAAACCGCAAGGATTGAAGCTGCAACCATTATGGAGCTCCACCGACAGTGAAGAGAATGGAAAGACATGTATAAACAATTCTAGTACCACCAAGAATGAAGCATCAGCAGAAACTGAAACTATGGACATGGATATTTTCAATGGTATGTACAATTATTGTTTCCCTATGTCCTTATATTTATTTAAGTGATATCACGGATGTTTTTTTCTTGCAAACTCTAAACAAAGCTATACTGCAGGTGATGCATCATCTGCATCGGATAAGGTACCAATCCCCGATGTCTCATTAACTACCCCATTTTTAAAATTCTGTTCTCACAGCTCAATATCATAGAACCATTTTGAAGCTGTGCAAGTATCGATGTTAGTAGTAGAACAACAGAACTTGAGGTTGGAGATTGAGACATTATTAGATTATACAGGAGCCAATTATTGTTAGCATTGGTAATATTGACTTGAGTGTTTTAGATATGATGGTCTTATTGTTTAATGGTGCCTTCTGAAAATCACAGGAACTTGGAGGGTCCCTAAAGTTACAGATATCTCAAGCCGCAGAGGCTTCAACTAGAGAAGCTGGGGATGATAATCGTAATGGTGTAAATGTCAATCTTGCCCTTCCTGCTGTGTCGAGGTTTACAGATGGTGCAGATTCATCGAAAACTCTCAGTTTGGATTTGGGGAGGCTCCTTCCTTATGGTTTTCAAACCACAGATTCCAAATACAAGTCTGGCTTCAGCAGTGGGGCAGGACTCAAACCAGAGAGCAGGTGGGTGAAGCGGCTGAAGACAGATTCTTTAAGTCACTACCATGGCACCAAAAGCTTAAAAATGGAAGAAATTATAACTATTGATCCCCAAGAGAAGATCAATAGTTCATTTGGGAAACCTATGAAGCCGGGCTCGGAACTTCATGACAAAGAGAGGACGGAGTTTCTTGAACAGTCCCGAGTTTTGCTAAGGGATGGCAATTCATCATCGAACGAGTCAATGGAGAGAAGTGGGAAAGACCTTGTTTCTGATTCTTGGATAAGGAGATGGTGCAGGAACCAGACTCCTCTCCAAAAGAAGCACATTGATCTATCTTCTTCTTCTCGTCTGATTGAGCCTAAAAGTTTGAAAGCGTCGTTTGATGACCTAAGGAAGAAGCAGTTCCCGAGTGTTGCCGCCATGGCTTTGATGGGTAAGGCCATGAATGGGTTCCAGGAGTGTGAGTTCTCTAAAAGAGGGTCTTTTGTGGTTTGGAACACAAAAGGATTCTGAAATTTCTGGTCCATGGCTTCGAGTATATGCGGAAGCTTTGGAGGAATGGAGTGCTGTTGTTTTTGTCATACTAAACCCTGAATAACTCGAGTAGATGCACTTGTGAGAGTTAGGTTGTGTAATTGTGAGTAGTACAACATATGGATTATTATGTATATGTGTTGAGAAGCAGTGTATGTTTGTGTAGATAATCATGAATGGATTGCGAACGTTTTACTTGGTGGTGGAGGCCAGGAAGAAAGACTAGGTATTTAGTTTGGGGATACAAAGATTTTTTTTCCTAACTATATTATACACACTATTTATAAATTCATAATTTTGTTTTATTTTTCCTTTTTACGAACTTAAAATTTGGTGAATGATATATGACGTATTTTTTTCATATCAATCACCACCATAAAAAAGTTTAATACTCATTTTGAAAGGATGTAAAATATTAGAAAACCAACGACATTAATTTATTTTATATATTAAATAGAAATACATATACATTTATTTATTTTATATAAATTAGTTTTTTTAATGTGTAAAAATACCTTAAAATATACAATATAAAAATAAACTATATTTTAAAACTGTAAAAAATGTAGTTACTCCCATTATTTAATAGTAACTATACTTTTCTTATAATTATAAAAATTATACTATAAAACATATAAATTAAGTAAGTTTTCCATAAAATAGTTAACTTTAAAAATACTAAGTCAGTAATAAAATTAAATATTAATATGATATATTAATATTTTAACATATGTTTAAGTTATTATAAAATTTGTTATTGTCATATATTTATAAAAAAAATTGTTGAAAGTATTAGTAAAAAGATTTTTATTTTACTAATAGGAATTGACATATATGTTCAATTAAACAATTCATAATTTTGTATTTCGTAAACTAATTTGAACTTACATTTTCTTACCAATATTAATTGTCATTTATGTTGAACTATACATTTTTTTTAAAAATTTGTAAAATAGGTTGAGTTTACAAATATATAAAAATTAAGTTCTAAAAAAATATTAAGAAACAATATTAATAATATTGATAATTCATTTTTCATGTGTAAAATTTTATAATGCGTGCATAATTATAATTATGTACATGATGTTAGACACGTGACTACCATTTTAGAAAAAATGGTATGCATATGAAATTACCCTTGGTTTACGACATGTTCTTTTCACGGTTAATTTGGGTTGATTCAAGTGAATTGATTGATGTTCTTATTAGACCTGACAAAAAATGACCCAACCCGAAAATGACCCGGAATGGACCCGGGTCAGGTTCAGGTCACAAAAAATGGACAACGGGTCATTTTCGGGGTGACACGCCTGACCCACCGCAAGAGGCGGGTCAGTTCCAGGTTGACTCGTATGACCTGAACCCGACCCGTCTAAAATTTAAACCTAGTCTTAAACCTAAATACAGAACAAAGTATTGTATTACTGCATTACTGATTTATTTCCTTCGTTCCTTCACTCATTGCGGTTGCGTTGCCTACTTGCCTTCGTCCTAAGCTTGAACATGTGGTTGTGTTGCCTTCCATCCTGCGCCTACACAGTTGCTGCCTGCTCGTGCTCGACTTATCGTGTCTCTGACCTCTGTTCTTGCTCGTGCTCGCCTGCTCGTCTCGTGCCTGCTCGTGCTCGCTGCTCGGCTGCTCGTGGTGTCTCTGCTCGGCTTGTGCTCTCTGTAACTGTAAGTGCTTCTATTGTATTTGTGCAGCTATTGTATATTTGTATTTGTGTTGCTAAAAGTGTTGCTATTGTATATTTGTATTTGTGGCTTGGAACCAGAACCAGAACAAGAAAGGAAAGCAAGGTCTCTTTTTTCTGATGCTGCAACTTTTTTTGCACCTAAGTTGTTTTCTTTTCCCAGTTTAATTAACTGCTGAATGTGATGTCTTTCCATGATTGCCCCACTCCATATATAATCTACTCAAATATTGATTTACATACAGAAAAATGGAACATTTCCAATACAAGGAACGCAGTTGTGCCTGTGCAACAGTTCCAACATGTTTTAGATTCACAACAAATATTAAATCTCGTTACGAAATCAGACTAAGTAATAAGTATACCGCATGATTAAATGTACACAAAATTACAAGGCAAAGTACAAATACAACATGAAGATGAAACAAGTTTCTGTAAATGAAACAAGTTTCTGTACAACTAACAAGTTTCTGTAAATAGAATGAACTCATCTTTGATGATATTGATTATGTTGTTTGACAATTGACATGTATGTATTGCTATTGTTTTCGGGTAACTAAAAGGTATATGGTAATTGTATATGCAGTGAACATGGATGATGAAGAACTTTGGAGACTTGATTTTACGATGATAGATTTAATGAAGGTGATGTTGATGTTGACGAAGTTGAGGTACTTGAGGTCGGATCAACAACTAAAAAATCCAAAGGCAAGCGCAAGCGCAAGCAAGAAGAAAGTGTTTAAAAGGTTAGTGGAAAATCAATTCCAGAAAGTTCTGAAGGTGATAGTAAGAGAATGAAAAAGCTATTGAAGTCTGATGTCTGGAATTATTTTGAAATTCTTTTGTTAGATAAGACAGACGGGATAACCAAAAGTAGTTGTTTGAAGTGTAAAGCACAATATCGTTGTGATGCTAGTTATGGAACTGAAATATGAAGCGTCATTTGAAGAAATGTGGAAAAAGGGATTTTAAGGACATAGGTCAAATGTTCATTGCAGCTAATAGAAACACTGTTACTTTCGAAAGTGCTCAGTTTGGTCCTCTAAAATTTAGAGAGTTGCTTACAAATGCTATTGTAGCACATAACTTGCCCTTTCAGTTTGTTGAGTATGCTGGTATCGAAGAATTTTTCAAATATCTACGACAAAATGTGCAATTGGTTAGTAGAAATATAGTTAAATCTGATGTTATGAAGAAGTACATTTCTTTGAAGGAGAAGATCAAGGTTTTACTAGGTTGTTCCCGTAGTAAGATTTGTCTAACGTCAGACTTGTGGACCTCTCTTACAACTTATGGTTATATATGTTTGACTGCACATTTTATAGATGTTGATTGGGTATTGCGTAAGGTCCTCTTAGGTTTATGCTTTATGCCACCTCCACATACTGGTAGGGATTTAGCTGACAAAATTTATGACATGTTGGGGAGTTGGAGAATTCTTGATAAAGTATTTTGTTTGAGTTTGGATAATGACTCATCAAATGATGTTTGTGTTGAAGTGTTGAAGGATAAGGTGTCACTTAACAATCCACTTATCTTGGATGGTGAGTTTTTCCATATCCGTTGTTGTGCTCATATTCTTAACTTGATTGTGCAAGAAGGCTTGAAAGAAGTTGATGATGTGGTGAAAAGTATAAGAGAAATTGCCAAGTACATTCGAAGCTCGCATATTAGAAAAACTGAATTTCTTAAACATGTCAGTGATGTGAGGTTGGATAATCGTCAAGGTTTGCGGCAAGATGTACCAACCAGGTGGAATTCTACATTTCTCATGATTAAAAGTGCTTTATACTATAAGAGTGTGATTCATCACATGGACTTAGGAAATTCAGTGGTGTGTCCTAACCACGCTGAATGGGAAAAGTTGGAAGCAATTGCAGATTTTTTAGGTGTTTTCTATGATTTGACTGTGATTTTTTCGGGAACGAAGTATCCTACTGCAAATTTGTACTTCCCGTTGGTGTTTGTTATCAATTACACATTGAAGAAAAATTACGACGGTGAGCGCTTGTTCATGAGAGGTATGGTTGATCGTATGAGGTCTAAATTTGATAAGTATTGGACGGCTTACAGTGTTATTTTGGCAATTGCTGTTATTTTGGACCCTCGATACAAGTCTGAGTTTGTCGAGTTCGCTTATAAAAGGTTGCATGGTGAAGAGTGTGGGGTCCTTGAAGCTGAAACGATTCGGTCTAAGTTGTATGAGTTGTATAATGCATATATGGATAAGTAATATGTAGCATCTTCTTCTTTACATAAGAAATCTCAGGTTGGTAGAAAGGGTCGTTCAACCTTTTCTTACATTGATCAAGTGTTGCATCATTCGACCGTTGGAGACAATGTGCTTAATTCTATTTTTTTCTAATCTTTCAATTATCTTATATGTTTTTTAATATGTGTTTTAGGAATTTGATGATTTAAGATCCAGCAGTCAATCAACTCAAAAATTGCAACTTGATCGATATTTGGAAGAAGAACTACTTGATAGGAAGAAGACTTTGAATGTTATTGATTATTGGCATGGGGAATCGAATCGATTTCCTATTCTTTCTGCTATTGCACGTGATATTTCCAGCATCCCTATTACAACATTTGCTTCTGAATCAACATTTAGTATTGGTGGTCGTGTTCTCGATCAATAAAGGAGCTCACTCAAGCCGGAAACTGTGGAAGCTATTATGTGCACTAGAGATTGGATTGAAGACGAGACAAGTAATATCTATAATCTTTTTAAATTTTAGTTTCTTACTGTTTTATGATTATATATATGACAAATATATGTTTGCATAGAAGAAGATGAAGAAACAAATTTGGAGCAAGAGATTGACAATTTTATCCCGAAAGAGGAAGAGTCACAAGCATGAAACTTGGAATTATGTGTGGTTTGAAGTTAGATGTTTTTGGTTGGAATTTGTATTCTTCTAAGTGTGTTTATTTTGAATAAGTTTATGTGATGGTACTTGGAACTTTGAAGTATGGAACAGTCTGTGTCACTCATTGTGTGTGATAACTGAGAAGTGATGTCTTATGTGAATTGTGATTGAGACATTGAGTATTTCAGTATTTCATGTGAAATGACTGAGAGCAAGCATTACTTTCTAAGTTTCTACCATTATTTTTGGATCAGGCGGGTCGACCCGCCAGGTCGGGTTCTGGTTGGAAAATCCGACCCGTACAGTACGGCGAGTCGGGGTCGGGTGGACCCACACAGTGCGGCGGGTTAGGCGGGTCAGGTTGACCCGCACAGTGCGGCGGGTCAGTCGGGTCGGGTCGACCCGAATTGACAGGTCTCTTGAAGTCCTCGACCATGCTCTAGGGGGACAGGACAACCTTCATCTTCGGCTCGAGTTGGTCCTTCTTGGCTCTAAAGGCATCCCTTTGAGCCCGAGCCTCCCTTAACTCGCCTTGATGGCGAGTAACCTATGCCTCCAGCTGAGCGGAGTACTTGTCAACCTCCTTGGTCCGAAGCTCAGCTCAGAGACTGCCATCCTCGGCAAACGCCACCTGATGTTCTCGCATCTTGATCGAGGCGAGCAATTCTCCGCAGACTCCCGTCGAGTCTGCTCCACCAGCTTAGTGGAGGGTTCTACACTCTGCCTCAACTCCTCCATGTCCTCAGGGTTATAACCCACGCTCCAATACTTCTCTAGATCAATAGAAAATCAACTTGCTTATCGGCGAGTTACCCAACAATCCGCCTGATCGTCGTCTCTTCGCAGACGAGCTAACAAAAGGAAAAAAACTATCAAGTTAAAAAAGACTAAGGAGTTAAAAAAGCAAGCAAACAAAAAATGAAAGTTCATAAAGGAGCAAGTATAAAAAGAGTTTATCTAGGCCAGGATCTCGAAGTACGTCTTCATCATGACTTCAACGTCGTTCAACTCTGTAGGAACCTCCCCCCGATCCCGAGGGGGATGGATCCCATTCAACAGGTGCATGCAAAGGTTCATGTTACCCTTCAACATCGTTTTGTCAGATATCTCCGTCTCCTGGAGATTAAGGCAAGGAGACGAAAGGCCCCTTGAATCAGCCACCTTTGGTGTCTGGTGAAGAGCCACCAGAGGACAGTACTCTTTGGTGAAGGGAGACCCGGAGGTAGTCGCCATATAAGAGCCCCGGGTCGGTACCCTCTTTTGAGCCCCAGTTGCCCTAAAGGGATTGGGAACAGCGCGGTCGCCCTCGGGGGCAATAACCGACCCGGGGGCAGGAGCCTCGCTCCGGGGAATAGATGATCTCCCAAGGCAGAAGGACGGTCCTCACCAGAACTCCTTGCCTTCTTAGTTGCAGCAGAAACTTGGGACCTTCTCTGAAAACAAGAAAACAAAGGTGTCAACCCTTGAAGCAAGCCTAAGAAGATAATGAAAGCGGAAGCCAAAACCTAAAAATATCTATTGGGCGATCACCGTAGGTTGTCCCAGATTGCTCGTCCTCAGGCATGCGCTTGGTCACGCACCTTGAAGGAGGGGGACGAAGACTCAAGGTTGTTTGGGTTGTAGACAACCATGTCTTAGCATGCTTGGAAAAGAGACTGAGAAGTTTACGTCTGCGAGTTCCTACAACAGAAAAACCAAAAAGAGAAAGGGTTAGAAAATTACATAGTCAATAGAGACTAGCGAAGACTGTTGAATGCCCGTCATCCTAAGCATGGACTCTGAAGTCTCCGCGACCTAGCGGACCGAACAAAATCCCAACTACTTGTGACGTAGGAACAAGTCATCAATGACATTCATGTCATGCCCCGATAGCTCGCCAAAGCTCGAGGCAATATCCCGCTCCGGTTGATAAAGGTCCCAAGGCACACCACCCTTATAAAAGACATAATATTTCTTATAACTTGAGTTGGTGGACCGGAAGTCGTCCACGAGTTGGAAGTGAACATTCCAATTCCAAGCTTGAGCCCTCCACTCCTCAAAGTTCGGCCAGCAAGTTTGGGAATGATGAAGATGATTATTCTCAACAACTAACCGGTAAAAACACAGGAAAAGAGAAAGTGAATACATTCATCATTGACGCATACACATGCACTTAAAGCCAACCCACATCCTAATGACATTGGGTACCAGTTGCATGGGACATATCCTGTAATAGCAACAAAGCTCCTTCAAGTCTTCACAAAGAGGAAAACGCAACCCAGCATCAACTTGTGCTGCATAAATGTAAATATTTCCCTCCCACAGATAATGCAGCCATAGATCTGGGTATCTAGGTGCATCTGTTTCTTCCAGGCATGTCAGGGCAACCACAACCTTAAACTGAGTCGGCCTCAGGTCATTGAGTTTAATATCTAAAAGCATCAAGACAAAGTCAATAACAATATTAAAATTGCGAAAAAGAGAAAACTTTACTGCTCAAAAAGAAAAGAAAATACAAGAATACTACCTGTCGGGGAGAAGGCCAGAATGTTGACCTTAGACACGTCCACCACAATAGGTGTTACAGTATGGCCCCGAAGGTCAGTTTTGGCACAGAGGCCCTCTGATTAGACTCCGGAGTGTGAAAATCCTTAATCGCAAGGGGGGCATTCGAAACGCTAGGACGAGCCTTCTGCTCGGATGAAGAATGGGTCGGTGAGGGTTTGGAGGATGAAGCCTTGTCGTAGGTTTGGTTCTTGTTGCCAGCCATTGTTGCAGAAAGTTTTACTGGTGATGAAAAAGGTTGAAGAAAAGGTTAAACAGAGATGAAGGCACAAAGGGGAGGAAAAATACACTTGAAAACTCAGAGAATAAAAAAGCTTAGGACATGTAAAGTGCTAAGTGACAAAGGTTGGATTTTTATAGCCAAAACTTGGGGGAAATCGAACGGTTGTCTTCGAGAAACTCAGAAAATGATTACCCTTTTTTGGGCAAAAAACGAAGCAATGTCAAAATCAAAGGGTTGCATCAGGGATACAAAGAGTCAGAATGGTACGAAAAGGTGCCAGACTATCCTCTACTACGGTAGTCGAAGAGACGCACAAGCAACTAACGTCCTTTTGACTTCTCGTCCATACACAATGCGTTCATTAAATGCCTAAAACACTACAAATAAAAGTGATCGCCAAGTAGCTCGAGCAAAACGCTCCTAAATCCCTAGCAGCGGTAGTGTTCACCAAAGAGTAACAAATCAACATCCACGAACCCTGGTAACAAAAGTGTTCGCCAAAAGGGCAAATGATCAACATTACAAAACTCTAGAAACCAAAACCGTTCGCCAAATGATACAGAGCATTGAAAGGCAAAAAGATTAAACAAGACATCGAATGTCCAATCAACAAGTCACTATCTCAACCCTTCCTCACAGATGAAGCTTAACTATAGCAACTTTACCCAAGATTCGAGGGCAAATGTTGGGTATCGATAGTGACAATCCAATACAGTACAAAGCCCATCAGGCCTCCATGGACCAATATCATTTCAGATGGGTTAAACTCAAACCATTCAAGACGGGTAAACCCAAAACTCATTAGAGCGGTCTAGTGTCAAACCCAAAACTAGAGTGATCGTCAAAATCACAACATAAGCCTATCACTGCGCTCGCCAAGATAGTCAAACCTCTCAACTCTGGTCCCATAACCGACTCCTAATATATCACACTATGTCATGCATATCTCAGGTACATATTCTACAAAGAGTACATAAGGCAACTGCAATATTATATATAACAGTAATATGTGTTATCTGTATCTATAACAACGTAATATTTACAGATTTATACGGTTTCCAAAACGGTTTGGTCTTCCATCCCTATAAATACTTCTGCTTTACATATAATACTTTACATTCTAAGTTAATACACACAATATACTCATTTAAGCATCAGAGTGGGACCTAGAGGAACCCCCTATGTTGCGCTCCCATTCTTGCAGGTTTATCGGAGCTTAAACGAAAGTTCACAGTCATCAACCAATTGGCCTCCATATCACTGCCTAATCAACATCCAATCAGCATTCGAGAGATCCTGCTCCAACAAATTTTAATAACACTTTTTCTTTTATATGTGTACATACTTGTTTTTCAAAAACTATAATACTATGAATTTTAGTATTTGAATAAATATATTTAATAAAAAAAATTATAAATGTATATGTGAAATAATGTAAAATGTTTGAACTTATGTAACTTATGTGGTGAATAAATGAAAAGTTTTGAAATCTTTTAAAGTAACTTATATGACATGCCACAAATGCGTGAAACATGCATGAATAAGGAAAAAGTTTATTTTAAAACTTTTGCCAAATAAATAATTACACTTTTTATATGCATGCCAAAACTGACACAACCCGTGGCTGACACGACCCATGAGTCGACCCAACCCGCAAATTGACACCCATAATATATGTATAATATATTTACACTTTTTATATTTTATTTTTAACAAAATGAGAATTCATTACTTCACACACAAAAATGAAATAAATTTCTTGAATAACATTTATTAGAAATTGAGAATTATTAATGTATTAGAGAACTAAGCATGTAGATAAAATAAAAACACATAGATAAATTGGTTTGTGAGAAAAAAGAGAGAGAAAAATATGATAAAACGAAATGTCTTATAAGATTGGATGTGGTGCTATGAAATAATTTTAAAATGTCTATATGAGCAATAATATTATGTTTAAAAGACAATCATAATGTATATTCTAAGTGGACGAATAAAATTGACTAAATAAATTCATTTTGCTTACATGCCTATATATATACATTATAACCAAATTAATTAATATATAAATAGATAGATATAGATATGTATACATATTGTTTTGTTAATTTCAAGGGTTAATAGGTCCAATGGTACCATATGTTTGGGTCATGTGATCGAATGGTACCCCTATGTTGTTTTATAGTACCATATGTTTTGCAATGTTGATATTTGGTCCCTTCTACTAACTGTCGTTAGTTTTTGCCGTAAATTGTCCACGTGATTCTCACGTGTCGTAATATTTGAATTGAAATGTCTATTTTGTCCTAGGATGTTATTTTATAAAGCATCTCCCCCATCATTCCATCGTCAACTCCTCCTGTTGGTTTGCTTCTTCGGCTTCTTACTGATATGTCTTGTCATTCATCAACCTCTTCCAAAGAAATTGATGAGTTCAAGTCGTGACGATGCCACTGTGGTTTACTCTGCATTATCAAACCAGACGGAGCCTGGAAGAATTTTTCAAGACGATTTCATGGGTGTCCACAATTTGAGGTTTCCATTCTCAATCTTGTTTTATATGTACTTTTTAATAGCTTGGATGGCACAATTCTCGGTTCGTAAGCTTAATTTATGTTTTAGAATTTTTGATTGTTGAAACACTAATTTTGATGAAACTAAAAATTCCTATGAAAACCTAAGTTTAGATTGAATTTTGTGTTTAGGCTGGTAGAAATCGTGGATGTGGTTTCTTCTGGTGGGAGGATTCCCAATGTGCCCTTATGGAAGAAGAGCAGTGCACAAGTTTGAAGTAATGCACGGTGAATTGTGTGCTAAATTGGCGAATGAGAATGCTGCGAAGAACATGTGCTAAATTGGCGAATAAACGATATCCACATCGGGCACCATCCCCAGTTCAAAGCAACAACAACACAACATTACAGATGAAACAAGAATCAACAAGCAATTAAACAACAAATATTACGGTTTGATTGCAGAAATTACGACAAATGCATCAACCGCAACAGATGCTTCAACAAATTACGACAATTACAACAAGCATTGCCCAAAAAAACAAATGCTTCAACCGTAACAGCAAACATTACGACAACACACCACCACCAACAAAACCTTCGGCCGGAACAACAAACATTCCTACAGCACACCAGCATCCCTTACCCTAACTTATTTCCTCTAAATCACAATTTTTGAAGTCCCAAAAAGTCATGCATTACCAACATTACTCATCTACAAGGATAAAAAACGAACCTTTTTCGAAGATCAACACTTGCACCAAATGGGGGAGACGATACGGCTTGATTGTAGAAATTGAAGGTGCCGACAACTGATTTTTGACGAAGGAACGACGCACTTAAGATGATTTGGAAGAAAAGAAGACTCCAATCGGTGGCCAGGTACTGAAGTTTGAGGAAGAGAGTGGGAAGAACCTTGAGGAGGGAACAACGTTCTTGAAGGAGACGAAACTTTTCAATTGTTGGTTTGGAACCGTCGGTTCATATGGAAGGAATGCATCAAATGGTACTTTCGTCCACAATTGAGTCTTCATTCGGTTCAGACCACTAACGTGCTCATCACATGTCAATTTAACGATAAAAGGAAACGTCTGACTAACAGAATACTGTAGGACAACATCCTCTAAACATAGAGTACGATTAGACCACATCAAAAAACATATGGTACTATCCGATCACATTACCCAAACTTATGGTACTATTGGACCTATTAACCATAATTTCAAATATGTATTACAAATTTTGGAGTTGATGAAATAAATCAAAACTCATTTATGTTAGGTTGTGGGAAAAGTATGAAAAAAAATGTAATATGTTTAACCAAATCATTAGCTCATATAATTTATTTTTGACCATTTGTTTCTAATTTACTATGTTTAATTATGTTGGTTTTATATCAAAACGTTACATGTACTGTTCATTTTTTTGTTAAGGCAGTTACATGCTAGACGCTTGTGTTTTTTCTTCTAAAATGTTTAATTTACCCATAACTTCATCTTCTTCCTCCAAATTTCCTTTTTTTCCTCTGTCAACTGTGAAGCATTCTCACTCTCATTCACTTTATGTATCCGTCTTGAGTATGCAACATACTAAATGGAGAGTGAATGAGGAAACGATGACGGAGAGCATCCAACCAAAGATCTTGTTGCGATTCCAATAAAAATAAAAGCCTAAGTCTACCTATGTTGCACACACATAAATAAACAAACGCTAACTTAAGCTCAGGCCCAAACTCAAATTTCAGCTCAACTAAGGACCGTTAATATACCTTAATTTATTATTAATATACACATGAAAATATAATAGGAAAGAATAGCAGAACCAAGCTAATTCTATCTACTAAATCCAACTAAGATTTATTCTTCTGTACATTCCAATGACAAAAGTAATGGTGATTCATTCATCATCATCAAAATTGCATCTCATGTAAACCTCGACTAAGATCTACAATCAAACTACCATCAATTTAGCTATTATTTCAAATCCATCACAGTCGCCATCAATATTCATAAAAAATTAGGTTATCGTGGAGACGGTTGATATCCAACTATGGGAAATCAGAAAAAGATAACTAACTTAAAGAAATAAGACAAAGATAATGGAGGGAGTCAGACACAGTCAGGAAAGGAAACGTGTCGTTGTTTCTGAATAACATTTCACCTCTTCTTAGGCCTCTGCGATTGTTTTGTACCAGTCAGGATCAGAACATCTGATTTGATTTCTTCCTTCGACAGTGCGACAGACAACTTCACCTTGTCCACCTATGTGAGAAGAATTGAGAAGTGAATGAGGAACCCGATGACAAGAGTATTACATGTATTTCACAATCCTTTTCCTTTTTTGGTGGTCACGTGTCATGCATGTGACCACTTAATGTACGTTTTGGACGGTATATGACAGACTTCATTTAAAACCAACAAGAGCAAACATGTTTCATCTGAAACAAACAATGTTTATGCACTTACCACATTGAGCAAACATATTACATTTTTTTTCATATTTTTCCCTATCATAATATGTGTGCATATTTTTTTTTGTATATCAATTAAAATCACACTTTTATTTAAACATTTTATACATTAATATGTTTGTAAGTTCTAATGTAAATATTATGAAATGATAAAATGATAGAGATATGAGAGCGAAAGTTAGATTCAAGAGAAAAAAATATGAATAATCACATTGAAAATAAGACATATTTTGAGAACAAATGAGAAATTTATTGAATTTTAGAGTGTCCTTATAACATCAGTTGCAGATTGAGTAAATAGAACTACATGTGATATTGATCAATAACAACTAAATGTTTTGATATCACGATAGATAAATTATTCTAAATTTTTTATGTGTCAACATTTTAGGGTTTCCATCCAAATTAATATAGTAAAACTATGAATGAAAAGTTTTAAAGAATTTTAAAGTGAATTACATGACATGCCACATATGATTGCAAATTAAATGTTTGACATAAATTAATTAAAGTAAATTAATTTAACATTAACAATAAAAAAAACAATTATAGGAATGTTTAGTATATAATTAAGTTAAAATATATGATTAGAATGTTTCGTACTAGTGATGGATCTGGGAACCTCGCTAAGTGGGTTCCTTGTTAAAATAAAATAATTGTACTTATTTATTAGTACAGAAACATATCAGTATCAGTTCGGGTTAGAATAAAAAGTATAATTTTAATTCAATGTTTTTAATATAAATACATAATAGTTTCAAAGAAAATGGTTAAAAAAATTGCATTATAATACAAAATGATACAATAATATTTAAATAAAATCAAGTAAAATATATTGATATTTTTAACTACACTAACATATTGTCATCTAAATTGATCATGACTAATTTTCTCTTTAAAAAGTTCTTCATGAAAACCTGTAAAATTCATATAGAAAAATATTAACTTGTAGAACAACAACAATAGGTAGCAAACCTCCCCATGTCCACAATCATTCTCATTTATGAGATCTCTCTTCCACATACGAATAGTAGAAGTATTTTGTGTTATATATATGTAGTTTGATATATAACTTAGTATATATAAAGAGACAATTAATTAGGGGTGGGCATGAGCCGATTCGGGGCCGAACCGGTTCATGAACCGTACCTTTACCACATTTTAAAGAGGTACGGTTTACCGCTCCAGATTTTTCCCGCTCCTGATTTTGACTAATTTACCGTACCTATTCTGAACCGATTCAAAAACCGGTTCAGCCGAACCACTTTATTTATATTTTTAAAAAAGCTATAATAATACATAAGAAATAAGAAATAAATCATACTAGATAAACCATAATACATAAACTATAATCCATAAACCATAATCCATAATCCATAATCCATAATCTATAAACCATAATCCATAAACCCTAAACCCTAAACCATAATTCATTATACTAATGTAGATTGTAAATCAATTAATGAAGGTATGAACACCCTTAAATTGGGATCGGGGTGGGTGGTGGCAAATGGTACGGATATTAAATTGTTGCATGACAATTGGGTGGGTAATCAATCCTTCCGATCTTCTATCTATGGTCCACTGAAATATGAGGAAGACAAATTGATGGTAGGAGATGTCTTCCATAATGATTAGTGGAATCTAGATAGAACTTATTTTTATTTCCCAAAAACAAAATTTGGACATGTTTCGAACTACTCCAGGGGACAAGACCAATGTCTCCTTGGACACTCAAATATGGAATGTCACAAATTCGGGGAGTTACACTACTGCATCTGCATGTCATGACAGAAATAGTCAGGTACTGGATCAATGAGATTGGGTTTGGAAAATTCAAACTACCGCAAAAATGCAGTATTTTATTTGGTTGTGCCTTAAAAATAGACTAGCTACTTGCAAACTATTGAACAATAGGGGATGTAATTTGAGCCCTCTCTGCCAAATTTGTTATTCTAGGGTGGAGGACATAGATCACATATTGTGTGAGTGTGAGCATGCAAAACATATTTGGAATTCTGTCAATTGGACGCCCAATCTGGGAAATCGTTCCACTATCCGTTGAATGAGTGGATCAAGTATGGATGTCAGGCATTAGAAGTCACTATTCAAGGAGTTGAGTGAAATTCTTTTTTTCCCTGTGTACTATGGAACATTTGAAAAAAATAGGAACTCACTTATTTTTAATGATAAACCTGCTTCTTCTTCTGTTTATAATCTATCTTTATCTGAGGCAAAGTTTCACCACAATGTTTATCTTAAGACTGAGACTACTAAAGATTTTATTTCCATTGATATTAGTTGGGTACCTCCAAAAAATGATTGGTTTAAAATCAATATAGATGGAGCTGCTAAGAGGAATCAAGGTTTTGCAGGAGCGGGTGGGATAATTCGAGATTACAGGGGTCAATGGGTTACAGGATTCTCAAGGAATTTGGGATGCTCAAACAGTCTCACTACGGAATGTTAGGCCATCCTAGACGGGCTACTGCTAGCAAAGACACTCGGATTAAAATCTATTCACCTCAAAATGGACGCCTTCTCAGACCATACGGTAATCTCTGATGAAAATATGTCAAATCTAAAACTAATGCCCATCATTGCGGATTGCAGGAAGCTCTTGATGTAGATTGTAAAAAAACAAATGGTTTAGAGTAGACTATTTTAAAAATTAAATATAATATTATATTAAAACATCTTCTGAACTGCTCCATATTTTTGCAGAAAAACCGTTTGGTTTGTGAACCGATACGATTCCCGAAAGGTACGGTTCAGTTCGACCGAATCAGGTTTTTATGCCCACCCCTACAATTAATTAGTAATTCACTTTTTTTAGGAAAGAAAGATGTTTGTTGTAAATTTGAGCTAACAAACTAAGTAACTAACAAATACATAACCTAGGTTGTAACTTTGAAGAAGACAAAATGAAAGTACAAAAGCATTGAGCATCCAAAATTGAATTTGGGCACTTTGAAGAACACCGATTTACTTTTCGAAAGAGGAGAGGAAGATGTCAAGACTTGAGAGTACGCACGAGAACAATAAAAACTTTAGAAATTAGAAGTTGTAGAGTAATTAAAGTATATATATATATATCTTGTAAGGGAAGATATTAGTAAAAGGAAACTAAACAAATAAGTTACAACAACTAGAATCAAACCACTGCCGTTTTGGATAAGAAATCAGTATCTTCACACAAGCTACATAACCTTTTATATTAAATATTTAAGTGTGTCCTAAAAAACATATTATAAATATTCTTGGAATATAACTAGATGAAAAAGGGTTAATGGTTCAAATAATACTATATGTTTGACCTATGTTATCGGATGATACTTTAAGACTTTCTGAGTTTACATATGGTACCCTATGTTTGAGAATGTTGTTCTTTAGTCTCTCCATTAGTCTTCCGTTACATTTTTCTGTTAAATGATCACGTGACTTGCACATATTGTGTCAAATCAGTATCACGTCACCTCCATATCATTGTCACATAGATATATGATATACTATTTAATATAAATAATAAAAAAATGTAAATTTCAAATAAAAATTAGAAAATAATTTATTAAAAAGAAAAAAAATAATTACTTGGAAATTTAAAAATATGAAGAATAAATGTAAACAAAAAAATATGAATTTATATTAAAAAATGAAATTATAAATTCTAAAATATATTATTTATAAATTTATTTTTAATTAAAATCGAAAAACATAAAAAAGAAAAGAAAAAAAACACTGGGCTAGACCTTAGGTCCAATTGACCCAGCCAAGGGTCAAACCCTGGGCTGGGTTGGACCCCGATCAGGTCGCTTGACCTGGGTGACTAGGTCTGGGTCCAACCCAACCTAGGGTTCGACCCTTGGTTGGATCGATTGGACCTAAGGTCAAGCCTAGTTTTTTTATCAATTGTTTATTTAAAAATAAATTGATTAATAATAACTTTGATATTTTGATTTTTTAAAATTATTTTTAATTTTAATTTTACTAATTGTTTTTCCAGATTTATATATATAAATATATTCATGTATAAATTTTTAAAACATGCTTTTTAACCTTTTCCTATTTTTTTTCATTGTTCTCTTAATAGTTTCTCCTAATTTTATATTTATTTTAATTTAGTTTTACTTTACATTTGTCATGTTAGCGCCACGTCACTGTTTTGTTAGTCAAACTTGACGGTAAAAAATATTTTAGACTAAATAACAACATTCTAAAACATCAAGTATCATGAAACAATATAGAGGTACTAACCGATAACATAAGTCGGTACCATAGTGAATCAACCGTTTTTCGTACTCCTGTGAAATCTTTTATTTTATTCACACCCTATTTAATTATATATATATATAATTAGTAACACAATAAAGTTAAATTAGTAATAAAACACACAGTTTTGAGAATGTTGTGTAACAGTTATTTTTTTTTTCATATGGTTAACCGTTTTATTGAACAGTGAAGAGTACATTGAACCGCGTCCGGACGAACCGGGTATCGGCCCGATCTCCGGTTCGAGGGCCGGTCGATTCTGATACCACTGGCTAATACAGTTGGTGAATTCGTCAACCACAATCTGCTCTATATACATCTCTGCACGTCCGTATAGTCGCCGACGCTGGAAACTGGAACATAGTTGAAATCGACTCCTCTCAGTGCAACGGCGGCTCCAGCAACGTTGCGTCGCCCAAATAGCGATAGATTACTCCAGCATCTTCGTTCCTCCAGAGCAGCATAATACGGCCACGAATCTGGCCAACGGAATTGAACAGAATAGGAAAGATTGGGAGAGAAGCAACAGAACAGAATTTAGGAAGAAGAGAGTACAGTTTTGATATTTTGTCTGAATGCCTACATCCTCATCCTCACGTGGCTTATAAGCAGACGTGTAAGACATATACTATGGACCAGGCCTAAACTTATTCTACCCACTCTCAAACAGCCCAATTATTAATACTTACGAAGCCTTACTTACGGCCCAAGTAACAGATCATAACAACGCACCCCCCTCAACTACGACCTTGTCCTCAAGGTTGAAGTCGGGAAATTTCTTCTTGACCTCTTCTAAGAACTCCCAAGTCGCGTCCTTATCCTCCAGTCCTTCCCATTTGATAAGTAACATCGTAGCAGCTCTATTTCCCCTACGAACCATCTTCCGACCAATGACCGCTTGAGGGTTGCCACGGTCCCGACCCACTCCTTCCGGTAATGGTATCACCTGACTTACTTCTCCTCTTGCTAGTTTGAGTTGCGACACATGTACGGTGGGATGGATCAGAGCCGAACTCGGAAGGTCTAGTTTGTAAGCGACCTTACCTATTCGGTCCAACACCTTAAAGGGCCCGTAGTACCTCGGCTGTAGCTTTTGGTTTCCTCCTTTCTTCATCGAATGCTGGCTATAAGGGTGTAACTTCAGAAATACTCTATCTCCAATCTGAAATTCTCGATCGGATCTCCTCCTATTCGCCACTTGACTCATCCTATTTCTTGCCCTTTCCAAATGAAACTTTAGTAGCTTAATACTTTCCTCCCTTTCTCTTAAGACGAGGTCCACCGACTCAACCCTCGAATCCTTTGGAAAATACGGTATGTGTAGTGGAGGTTGGTAGCCATACAATGCCTCAAAGGGTGTTGTTTTGATGGTTGAATGGTAAGTGGTGTTATACCACCATTCCGCCAATGGTAACCAACGAGCCCACGTATTCTGTCTCTCACCCACCATGCAACGTAGATATGTTTCAAGGCAACGGTTCACGACCTCTGTTTGCCCGTCCGTCTGCGGATGGTAAGACGATGACATGCACAAAGAGACCCCCAGCCTCCCTAATAATTCTTTCCAGAATGTGCTCACAAAGATAGGGTCCCGATCACTTACAATGTTAATGGGCAGCCCATGGAGACGATAAACTTCGTCCACGAAGACTTGTGCTACCGTCTGAGCTGTGTACGGATGAGCTAGAGCTACAAAGTGCCCATACTTCGACAATCGGTCAACCACCACCAATATAACTTCTTTACCTTTAGACCTTGGTAACCCGGAGATGAAGTCCATAGAGATATCTGTAAAAAGGCCTTGAGGTACCGGAAGAGGCTGCAGCAGCCCAGGTGAGGCTGATCGGTCATACTTCTGTCGCTGACAAGTTTCACAATTCCTGACAAATTCCCTCACGTAACGTTTAAGTCCCTTCCAATATAGTAGGGATGTGATTCGTTGAACTGTAGCCGTCACTCCTGAATGTCCCCCCATGGGTGATTCGTGGAATATCGAAAGAATTCTCTTCCGAAGTTGTTCGTCCCGACCTACCACCAATCTTCCCTTCCTTTTCAGTAATTCACCGTCCCAACTGAATTTTGTAGAAGGTTGACCCTGCTCAATTGACTTGATCAGGTCTGTGTACTCCTTGTCATGCAGCCAACTTCCTTTGATAGTCTCCAACAGCTCGGGCGCCACTGAAGATAGGGTCAGGCTTAGCAATTCTGGCCCTTGCATCCTTGATAGTGCATCTGCAGCCTTATTTTCAACTCCCTTTTTGTAGGCTATCTCATAATCATAACCTAGGAGCTTCGCCAACCACGTATGCTGCAATGGGGTTGAGAGACGCTGTTCGAGCAGAAATTTTAAGCTCCGGTGATCCGTCTTAATCACAAAGTGTCTGTCGATCAAGTAAAAATGCCATTTTTTTATGGCAAGCAGGATGGCTAACAACTCTTTTTCATAGGCCGAGAGTGTTTGTTGTCTTGCTGATAACCCTTTACTTATAAAAGCAATCGGGTGTCCTTGCTGCATAAGAACTGCCCCAATTCCCGTATTAGAAGCATCCGTTTCCACCACGAACGTCTCGCTCATGTTCGGGAGAGCCAAAACTGGAGCTGTCATCATCTTCTCTTTTAACAGTCCGAATGCCTCATTGGCCTCACTAGTCCATTGAAATGCCTCTTTTTTTAGCAATTCTGTAAGGGGTCGACTTATGGCCCCGTATCCCTTCACAAACTTCCTGTAGTAACCCGTTAGTCCAAGGAAACCTCTTAGTTGTTTGAGGTTGTTTGGTATTGGCCAGTTCCTTACTGCATCTACCTTCATAGGATCAGTTGACACTCCAGCACCTGTCACAATATGGCCGAGATACTCCACTTGTCTTCCACCAAAGCTACACTTCGATTTCTTGGCGAACAAGGTACTGTCTCTCAAAATCTGTAAAACAGTCTCTAAGTGCTGCAGGTGCTGCCTTATATCCCGACTGTAAACTAAAATGTCATCAAAGAAGACCAGTACAAACTTACGAAGATGTTCTTTAAAAATGGAGTTCATCAGACTTTGGAACGTTGCTGGCGCGTTGGTCAAGCCAAAAGGCATAACCAAGAACTCATAATGGCCCTCATGTGTTTTGAAGGCCGTTTTCTGTATATCTTCAGAATCCATCCTTATCTGGTGGTAACCCGATCGTAAATCGATTTTTGAGAAAATCGACGCTCCGTGCAGCTCATCCAACAACTCATCCACCAAGGGTATCGGGAACTTATCTTTGATAGTTATATCGTTCAGGCGCCTGTAGTCTATACACATCCTCCAAGACTGATCTTTTTTTCGTACTAATATTACTGGTGAGGAGTAGGGACTAGAACTCGGCCTTATAACGCCATTCTCAAGCATCTCTTTTACCATTTTCTCAATCACATCCTTTTGAGGTCCCGGGTGTCTGTATGGTCTCAAACTGACAACGTCCTTTCCTTCCTTTAATGGTATCCTATGATCGACCTTACGCTGCGGGGGTAGCCCTTTTGGCTCCTTAAACACATCATCGTACTGTTTCAACAGATCGGTCAGCTCCTTATTCTCGAAATTTTCTTCGTTAACACTCGTGGACCATATTGCGAGGCTGTCATTGCTGTCCGGACTGAGAGTTAGACAGCACAATTGGATTGAAGCGAGCTCAGATTTCTTGGTTAACAGCTTATCCATCTTCGACTGACTGCTCCAGTAAACCGAGCCTCCTCTTTGCCCTTTGAGCTCACATAATTGATTGTCTCTTACAAATCTCATTGTGAGCTTCCCGAAATTCCACAGTATATCGTCCAATGTCGCCAGCCATTGTACCCCGAGTACCATATGATAATTCTCCAATGGTACTAAGAACATACTTGCAGAAAATTGATGGCCTTGCATACACCACGAAAAATTCTTACAGATCCGGTTACACTTCATGGCACTTCCATTCGCCACCATCACCTTGAGTGGTGCTACAAACTCTGTTTGACATCCCATTTTATCTGCCATTCCTTCATCGAGGAAGTTATGGGTACTTCCCGAGTCAATGAGCAGCTGCAGCCTCTGTTGGTTGACCTCCCCTTCCACCTTCATTGTGGAGTTTCCTAAAATTCCTGTGATTGCATGCAATGAAATTTCAGGCAGTTCATCTTGTTCTCCAGCATCTTCCTGACCCGCTTGTAACTCATCCTCGGCCTGCTGATCCTCTCCCACTTCAATCAGGAAAATTTGTTTCCCTTTGCACACATGACCCACCGAGTATTTCTCGGGGCACCAGTAACACAGCCCCCTTGCACGTCTTGCCTCCATTTCCTTATTATTTGTGAGTCTTGTACCCCTGTTTTCATACTTTCTAACCGGATTACTTCCTGCATTCTGATTCATAACAGAATTCCCAGCCGAATTGGCAGCAGTATATGTATTTCCAGCATGTCTACTCTTATGTAAGGCAGCAGTATGATCAATGGCATTACTACCTACTGTCCCAAAAGAAGTTGGAGACTGCTTACCCGGAGGAAATGACGCCTTCACGTGATGTCGAGCACCTCCTTGTGACTGCAGGATGGCATCGTGCAGCTTTGCCATGGCGTAGGCTTCCTGCAACGTTTGTGGATGTTGCATTCGTACTGACCCCTGCAGCTGCAATTCAAGTCCACCAATAAATTGGCTCACTGCAGCTCTTTCACTCACCTCCTCCAAGAGTTGGATTCGATGAAGGAGAGCATCGAAACGACACTGGTAATCCGCAAATGTCCCCTCCTGTCGAAGATTTTTCATCTCTAATATAGGGTCCCCGAACAATTCCTCACCAAAACGAGCCTGTAATGCTGCAACATAGTCTTCCCACGACAGATGTCTCCCCTGCTTCACCTGGATCTTCATGAAGCCTTGATGCCACTGCAGGGCTTCTCCTTCAAGGTGGATTATGGCCACCTTCATCTTGGCCTCTTCCGGTGTTCGATCGATCTCAAAGTAATGCTCCACCTGATACAACCAGCTTGCTATGTTTGAACCCGAAAATCTTGGGAAATCAATTCTACCGAACCTGTAAGCATGGTGAGGTTCTCTTGGCTCCCCTTGCTGTTGTTGCGGTGCCTGAGCTGGAAGTGCAGCTCCAACAATCGGCTGCCCGTTGTGCCTTGGAGCTCCTCCTCTCGGCCCCAAGATGCTCTGATTCTGTCTCAGGTCTGCAATCTGTGCGGACAGATTGCTGTTCATACTAGAGACCATTTCAGTTATCCATGACCTGAGATCCTCCTGCTTCAGCTCACTACGGATGATGGCGATCTGCTCCGACAGCTCCTGGAGTGTAGCATCCACCCTAGCGTCCTTCTGAGCACGGGATTCCTTCGCAGCTTCCATTGCTTGCACGATCCGGCCAAGAGCTTCCCTACTAGGTAGGTCCTCCCTTGACAGAACTATGGCGGCGGTAGGCGGTGGCAGCTGGCTCTGATACCACTAATACGGCCACGAATCTGGCCAACGGAATTGAACAGAATAGGAAAGATTGGGAGAGAAGCAACAGAACAGAATTTAGGAAGAAGAGAGTACAGTTTTGATATTTTGTCTGAATGCCTACATCCTCATCCTCACGTGGCTTATAAGCAGACGTGTAAGACATATACTATGGACCAGGCCTAAACTTATTCTACCCACTCTCAAACAGCCCAATTATTAATACTTACGAAGCCTTACTTACGGCCCAAGTAACAGATCATAACACAGCACCGCTCTCGTGGTCGCACATCCTCGGTGGAAGAAAGATGAAGCAGAGTTATGGTGTGGACATGCGTAAGGGATCTTAATTTCTCAGAAAGGGACACGTGTCGATTTCTTGTTCAAAATAGATTACTATAGATAGAAGATTGCGCAGTCTTCGTGTTGCCTCAGTCAGCTATCAATCCATGGCCTCCACTTACCGGAGGTTTCTACCCTCCCCTCTTAAGGTATGAATCTGCAGAACTGGAAGAAAACATTCTACATCGTTTTCGCTATAAGCAGGCAACAGAAGTTCCTAACCATGCCAGTTGGGTGACTAACATTCCTTCTAATCTCGTTGCAGGTTCTGGATTTATTTCCTTATGGTGCTCGAGGAGGTATTTGATTTTGAAACTTTTCATTCTAAGTCTGTATGCTTAGTCGAGTGTGTGTGTGGGGTGTGTGGGGTGGGGGGGGGGTCTCTTCCATTGTTAATTTGTGATATGCTAAAGTTTCTTTATTATTTGTGGGTTTACTGCAATGTAGGGCTTAGGGTATCCTTTCAAGGTTATCATGTGTTTGGATCACCTGAGCAGAGAGGATCAAGTCTGACGGAGGAAATTCAGCGTCTAGAAGCTGATGATTCAGTTCCTAATGATGAAATTGCACAAATTCAACGTGAGTTTGATGCTGCAAAGCAGAGTTTTCTCAAGATCCCTGATGCTCTTAAGAATATGCCCAGGATGAACCCCCGAGGTTAAAAAAATAGTTGCATCCTTTTGTAGTTGATACACGTTTTAGAATCATTTGCTCATTTTCTGGTGATGTTATAATAGGTATTTATGTGAATAAGAATATCAGATTGGATACCATCCATGTTTATGGATTTGATTATGACTACACATTGGCACATTACTCATCCAACTTACAGAGTTTGATATATGATCTAGCAAAGCAGCATATGGTTGATGAGGTGGGTATAATTGTAAATTGTAAATTGATCATTGAATACTTGATGTTATGATGTAATAAATTCTCATCTATATTGCTCCCCCAGCTTAGGTATCCTGAAGCTTTTATGAACATCAAGTATGATCCTACATTTCCAATCAGAGGACTATACTACGACAAGCAGAAAGGGTGCCTGTTGAAATTGGATTTCTTCGGATCGATTGAGCTAGAAGGTTGCTACTATGGACGACGCAAGGCAATACTTTAGGTTACTTTGTATCTTTTTCTATTTGTGCATTGTTACATCCTAAGGATCTTTGTGTGCTGCCCTAGGACGGTGTGATTAGAACATGATATATTTATTTCAAATGCATCAGTTGTAGACTTTGTATGATCTTACTGTTCAGGTATCCATGCTTGCCATTATAAGTAGAGCTTATTTCATCGTAAAATTTAGTTCATAACCGAAATTGAAAGATATGAAAGTTACTGATGTATCCTCTTATAACTTCTTTGTTTTCTGAACATCTTGGAAATTTCATTATTCTAGGTCAGTTGTTTCCATGGGTGCATGTTCAGTTTAGTCACAAATTTGCATCAGCGTTGTTTTCCTTTTGGTAATGTTTGACGACTTAGTAGTTGAAAAATGGTTTCTTATCAGTTTTATCCCCTCTGAAAAATGCAGCTCACTGTTGAAGAAGTTAACAATTTTTATGGCACACGACACATTGGCCGTGATCAGGCGCGTGGACTTGTTGGTTTAATGGATTTCTTCTGTTTTAGCGAGGTCAGCTTCCTTCATGAATTATTTGAACCATTTCTTGATTTGAATGATCCTTGAATGAACGTTCTGTCTTAGAGGATTTTGGTAGAGTTAGAATGAATTTCAAGGGCATAATATTATTCTCTCCTGACTTGATCTTGGTAAATTGCTGTCAAATTGTGGTCGTTTGTGCAGTATGGCTTTTTGAATCTATTTAATGCTCTCTGTTGTGCAAGTTTTCCCCTCGTTTCTTCTAATCAAATTTTTTTTTCTTTTGACTTTTTAGGCATGCTTAATTGCCGATATGGTGCAATTTTTTGTTGATACTAAGTTGGAATTTGATCCATCTTATATTTATGAAGATGTAAGAGATGCAATCCAGCATGTGCATCGTAGTGGAGTGGTTCATAGAGGAATTCTTTCAGACCCGCATAGATATTTGGTAAAAAATGTAAGTTACTATTTTTCTGTTATAATTTATATAGTCAATTTTTGTGCTTCTTGGGTGAGTGCTTTACCTTAAAGTGCCATTTTTTTCGCTGAATAGATTCTATCTGGTCTATTATAATATAACAGGTTAATATGCAACACTTTCTGAAGATGTTAAAGGAGAAGGGAAAGAAACTTTTCTTACTGACAAATTCACCTTATTATTTTGTGGATGGAGGAATGCAATTCATACTAGAGGTAAATTACCTTCAGATCACTAATTAGCCAACAGATTCAGTCAGAACATGAACTGCTACTTTTTAACTTTTAACCTGCAATTGGAGTTGTAGTATTCCTTCATGTTGTTTGCTGTAAAAAATAGTACTTAATGTTCATGCCATATCTTTCCTTTGCCCGTGCCAACAACTTGATATAGTGCTTGCGGCATGTGAAGTTTCATGTCAAATGCGTCTTGTTGGCATGATCATATTGCACTCAGTCAAATTTTTTTGGTGAGGGCACCTACTGCTCCTTTTTTTTCAATTGGTAAATGGGCACCCCCTTGTTGGCTTACATCGTAGTGAGAGTCTATGGTTCTCACCTCTCAGGGATTGCTTGTACCTGTACGAGCCTGAATCGTTTTTCAGTCTACGAAAAATATATTTAACTCATAGCTCAGATGTTTCTTGATAGTTGATATGTGTAATAGTAATTAACGGAATTAGTAAGAGATCTAAACCCAATGTTTCAACAGTGGTTAGAGTATATTTGTGATTATATTGGATGAAGTTGCTTGGTTTGATCTGCTAATAGACTAATAGAGGCACAAAGGGAAATTTGGGTCTAATGAAGCTATGAAATTAGTCAGGTCACATAAAACTTACAAAGATGCTCTTGTGGAATAAAAAATTGTGCTTACGAACTTTTTTGATTTTTGCCAAATATAAAAAATTACATAGTTCGGTTTAGGTTCGATAGAAAAGAAGGAATAGTGTGTATTTTTCGTTGGGGATTCCCTGGAAAAAATCGTCATATCTTCATACGATTCCGTATGAAAGATATTCAATCCATCAGAATCGAAGTTAAAGAGGGTATTTATGCTCGCCGTGTCCTTTATATGGAAATAAAAGGGCAGGGGGCCATTCCCTTGACGCGTAGTGATGAGAATTTGACTCCGCGAGAAATTGAGCAAAAAGCTGCTGAATTGGCCTATTTCTTGCGCGTACCAATTGAAGTTTTTTGAAATTTACTTGAACTGAAGAATAAACTCTTTCTCCGCAGTAGGGAAACAATTAAAGAATTCTCTTACTATTGAAAGCTATAGTTTTCTTTTCATTGTCCTTACTGTTATCTAGCTCGAATAAGGTTTTTCTATAATTCTTTTATATTTTGAGCAGGAAACCTTGGGATCTCAAGATTCTTGGAGGGATCTTTTTGATGTTGTGATTGCAAAAGCAAATAAGCCCCAGTTTTACACCTCTGAGCATCCTTTCCGGTTTGTTTTCTCTAATCTATTTATTGACATTCATTGCGTTATCTTTCATGAATTAGACTAGTTTCATAGTAAATCGATTCCTCTCTCGCCTTACATTATTCTCGGAGGAGTCTATGACTATCCACAACTTAAGTTTGGTGTGCGCTTCGTCTAACTTTTAGTGTTTTTTTCACGTATCCATGTAGCTTGTATGACACTGAGAAGGACACTTTGACGTTCACAAAAGTGGATGCTTTTCTTCCGGATAAAGTTTACTATCATGGATGCCTTAAAGCCTTTCTCGATATCACAAAATGGCATGGGCCAGAGGTATCTTCTATCTTTGATGCAATGACAAAATTGAAATATATATGGTAAACCACCTCAGCAGTCACTTATGTTTGACTTATGTGACTAAATAGTTATTTATGTGTAGCTAAATGGTCACTTATATTTCAGAATTTGATTTGTTGGTTAAACATTGTACTATTTAGTCATTATGCTTGACACTAAAATGATGATTTTACCTCTCTTATCTTATTATTCTTCATGTTCATGTTCTTCTTTCTCAATTCAGATACAAAATCTGTTTCCGATCACAGATTTGCACAAATCCATAGACAAAATTCTTCTCCTCTCCCATACAGCCATACAGGTTTATAGGTTTACTGATTTTTGAGTTACATAACCCAAAAATCACTATTCAAAGAATCCAGAAATCAGTGATTTCTGAGATTATCGACCTAAAAATCAGTGATTTTTGTGTTGATTTCTGGCTCGACATTTGATTTTAGGATCATTCAATTTTGGGTTCGGCATTCAAGCTTATTGGTTCGACATTCGATTTTGATTATTGAAGAAGATGAAGAATAAAAAAAATGGAGAAGGGTATTTTAGTCATTTTATCTCATATTTTTTTTAACCGTTCAGTCACATTGTGAAACATAAGTGACTGTTCAACTCAAGTTTCAATTGTTCAGTAACATGTGCCAACATAAGTGACTATTGATGTAATTTATCCAATATAGATAGATACATAAAGTTGGTATTTCACATCTTTGATAGGGTATCACAGGTTCCCCTCATCTGGTTACTAATAAAATCAATTGTTAGTCTCAGGATTCCCGAAATAACCAGTCCTTACTTTGCATATTCTCATGCCAGGTGATATACTTTGGGGATCATTTGTTCAGTGATTTGAGAGGACCTTCGAAGGCTGGTTGGCGTACAGCTGCTATTATCCATGAACTGGAAGTACGTAGTAGACAAGATTCATTTCAGCTTTTTATTCAACTTCTCAGTCAGCCATATTTTATGAACTTTAATGAGGAGTTAGTTGATTTTTATCTTCTGTTATTTTGTTGGAAACAAGTAGGAAATATGGATGATAAATTTACTGCAAAATTTGTTATTTTTTGCAACAGTACTCAAAATCAGAAAATACAAGTAACAACATCGATCTTTACTGTCCTTAATTGTCTCAGGTGGTAAATAAGATTCAGATTAGAACTTCAGTTATATTTATAATATGGTCTTCTTGAAAATGCAGAATGAAATTCGGATCCAGAATGGGGATGGTTACCGTTTTGAACAGGTACTCCTCCAGACCTTTATATTTAAGAGATACGGCCTTGTGTATTCTCAAGATACATATTCCTGATATTGGATAGAAAGAAGTTGACTGTTGATGCATATTTCCTTCCCTTGGAGAGAGACGGTACCCTGAGTTTCTCTCATACTATATATTCACAATTAGGCCATAAAGACACAAATTCAGCTTATATGTATCTAGAACCATTTATCTCTATGTGTTGCTACCAAATTAAGTTAAAAAGCAACATCTTTTCTTGAAAGGAGTTATACTCAGTTTAATACGTACATATACATACATAGCTAAGTTAGTTAACCCACTCAAATGACGGGTTTGCTGATCTGCACCTTCATGTATGGCAGGCAAAATTTCACATAATACAAGAACTGCTGGGGAAGCTGCATGCTACCATCGTGAGCAGTGAAAGGAGTGAGGCATATAGGGATCTATTTTTGGAGCTGAACGATGAGAGGCAGAAAGCGCGTTGTATGATGAAAGACATGTTCAACGCTAATTTTGGGGCAACTTTCCTCACAGATACAGGCCAAGAATCTGCTTTTTCGTACTACATCCATCAGTATGCTGATGTGTATACCAGTAAACCTGAGAATTTCATGCTATATCCTCCTGAAGCGTGGCTCCATGCACCGTACGATGTCAAGATCATGCCACATCACTTAAAGGTATCGTTGGTTCTTCGGGGCAGAAAGAAAACATTATCTAGAATTGCTGTGTGTAGGACTTGACTTAGTGGCTTTTATCAATCTTGGTCCGAAACAAACTCAGCACCCCACAACCACTTGTTTTTGCAGGTTCCAGCGAGCCTATTCAGAGATCATTAAATCTATGGTTTGAGCTGGTGGCGTGCTAGAAATCTTAAAAACAGCCTGTTCAAGTCCAACCCTACTCCATCGAAGAAATCAAATAATAATCTTGCAGGTTGCCAGGTGACAATTTTTCATTAATGGTAGCAAATAAAACACTGTCGGCATGGTTGGTTGTGTTAGAGATGGATTGGATGCTAGTCGTGAGTTCATTATGTCTTTTCGTCCTCTGCTATCAATCTGTCTTGAATAGCAGTTTCTTTCTCGTAGTTGGATAAGAGATTTTTATTTTTTCTTAGTGAAAAAATAAGTTAATGTAACCAAAAATTACAACAGTGCAGGAAGCTGTTGTGCTCATGCAGCAAGCAGCAAGCAAAACAATGCCTCCATTGTATTT
Organism: Chamaenerion angustifolium; assembly: GCA_946814005.1. NCBI lineage: Eukaryota > Viridiplantae > Streptophyta > Magnoliopsida > Myrtales > Onagraceae > Chamaenerion > Chamaenerion angustifolium. The sequence goes on from OX328272.1 coordinate 25,525,633, forward strand.
TATTATCATCTTGGCTGATGTGTTTGAATTTGCTTGATGAAAGGACGACTTAATTGCCGTCAGTGTATATACATATATAGGCCGGTTATCCGGGAGTAGCCTGGGTTCAGTGTCTTTGCCCCACCCCACTTGTTTTGTATGAGGATTCAGCCGCCACAGTGGAGATCAGTTTCTAATATCTAATATTATGCAATGGTGGTGTACTACTGGCAGTAGAAGGGATAACTTGAAGAAAGATCATGATGTTTACCTATCTATTGTATGTGGGTGTCGGAGCTGCCACTCAAATAATTCTTATCCACATGGAGGCTTGAATTGATCGCTCCTCACATGTTTCAAAGGGACAGCCAGCTAAAATTCCTCTAATGTAAATTCTATTTACTCTATTGTTGTTTGTATTGGTTGTACAAAGGGTCTTACCTAGAACAAATCATCCAAGGGTCGCAATTGGCCATAATATATCTTGATCTACACCAATTAACCCATGATGGTTGATGTTCAGTTGGAGATATAGACGAAGCCAGGATCTGAAGTTGGTGAGGGCAAAATATGTAATAATTTTTTTTTCAAATCAACATCTACAATTGTTCTGATAAATTTTCATATTCTGAAAATACAATAAAATTCTATCATTATCAATAACAGTTATTTATATAAGAATTATTCATCTTGTTTCACAATCTAATCTTTATAATCTTCATGATTGAGAAATCCCTTTCACAAAAGCAAGCAGTGTTAACAAGTAAGATCATTGCTAATTTCACAAGCAAATACATCAATGAATTGTATTTTCTTTTCAACCAACTTTTGAGAGAGTTCGCCAATGTCTTTGACATTTAAAAACTCAACACTTGACTTCATATCAAAGATAAATCTATCAAGTTGTTTGACAAGATCAACCTCAGAAAAATTTGAGGGATAAAATTGGGCGAGATAAACTAACTTCTATTTGTCAAAAGTTATAAAATAATCAACTAAATTCAAACAAACTACACATAAAAACAACTCAGTACTAACCTCATTGAAACGATAATTGAGTTCTTGCAATTGTCAATAAATCACATCACTGAATATATCAAATCAATAGTGATTGTGATTAGTCTTTTTCTCTTTCTTACATCTTGAACGTTTTTCAGCTCCATAAATACTATATCCATACACGAAAACCAGAACATCACGTTTCTCAAAAAATGAAGAAACTTCATCCATCAAAGATTAGTCTTTGTTGTTTAACCCTCTTGACTAAAATCGATAATATCTTGACCATTCCTTTGCAATGCAAGTGACAATTCATCCGTGATTGATAATATGTTTATCATCAAATGTAAGATGAAAGCAAACTCAAAATCAGACATTATATTTATCAAGGAGCATGCTTCACCTTATTGAGGTTGAGATTGTCCATCTTGCTCAATAAACTCAAAAACTTCAAGCACTGAAGAGAACATAACAAACAAATTAGTCAACGATTTATAATGGGAGCCCCAATGTGTGTCACCTCCTCTGTGAAGACTCCTATGTTGATTCAAGACCGTACCACTTGAAATTTCACCACAACCAAATGATTCAACTATTTTAAAGAACTGGTTTTCTCGAAGGATATCTTTTCGCTTACACGAAGCTCCTACCATGTTGGTGATCTTAGCTTTTGTATTAAAAACTCAACAAATTGAGACTTTTTTTCGAGCCACAATTACAAGTGTTAATTGCAGTTGATGAGCAAAACAATGAACATAATAAGTAGATGGATTATCCTTCATAATCAAGGCTTTTAACTCATTCAACTCACATTTCATATTATAATAAGCACATAGATTATCCTTCATAATCAATGCTTTTAGTTCATTTAACTCACCTTTTATGTTACTTACCTCATCATAACCTTACCACACACAATCTTGATTTGTATAAATTATGTTTTGAGAGTGATCCTTCAATAACTACCTTGAGTGATAAGACCTTTGTATCTCGAACATGCACAATGCTAAAAATGTGCTTCACCATGCACCCTTTGTTGTCTACATATCTCAAAACGATTTGTCATTTGCTCCTTATTTGACACATCTATAGATTCATTGATCAATATCGCAAATGGTTTAACCCCAATTGTTATGATTCTCGTCGAGTGTGAGATGAAAACACTAGAAATATGACGTGTGGACCATTTATGCTTCAAGAAAGGATGGATGGTATGAAGACGCCACAACTAAGGATGGATAACTTCATTGATAAGTCAGAGTTGAACTCCACAAATTAATCTTATAAGTTCGATAGTTCTCAAAGAATCAAGAGAAGAAAATCTCTCACAAAGTTGTTTTTGCAATTCTTATGAAAATTCACTCATCCCCTTAGGTGGATTTAAAGACTCCAAACTAACCTAAGAAACCTTAATGGACTTATCTAAATATATTGATTTTTTTAGCCCACTAAGTCCTTAAAAGACCCAAATTAGTTAATTTAAATAAAATACATTAACCTTAAATACCCAATCCTAATTTCAACTATTAATTGTTCGAAAACACTTCTTCAACAAACTAAGAACAATGACTCAATATAAATAAGTTTGAAAAATTCATCTGCTTATCAATTTTTGTTAAACGTGCTTGCAAAAAAACTTCATCTTCGTGTCTCGATTCCCTTGACATATAAGACATATAAGCCCCTTGCTTCGAAAATCTAATTTTGCTTTTCGATGACTAGAAAAATTTATAATCCCTAAATATGTTGGTGATGAGTCTCCTAGGTAAAAAACAACGTAGATTAGATGCTCAACTCCTCTCACTAATAGTAAGGTTGTCCATGTTAACAAAGAATGAATCTTCATAAACTCCCATATGTACTGATACCAGTGACATCGTACATTGTCTGTTAGCTTGAATTTCTCCACATTCATTTACACATTCCAATATATAGTAAGTGAGGTGCTCCTTGCAATTCAACCCTGGTTGTTGTTCGAACATCATATCAACTTCTCTCTTCAAATGTACATAACAATTTGTTCAATAAGCTAAAGATTCATCATGCTTAGCATTGTTCATCTCATAATCAATAGTACTGCTTAGACAAAATATGGTATCATCATCATCATCTTCTTCCCTTTCACCGTTATATTCAACCAACACAATTTGCATATTTGATTATTTAGGTGGTGGTACAGTATATTCATCTTCTATGCTCATAATTATCTTACTAAGCATGTTACCAGGCATACCCTTAGATACATTTTCGTAACTCTTCACTAATGATTTCTCAATCCCTTTTGCAAATATGATCTCATCAGAAAATGTTGAAGTAGTTGAGTTGCATTCGGATGCCTCGGTAATTGCGTATGCATTAGTGATCGGTTTGGCCTTAGTAGCATCAAATGTAAACTCTACTTTCCTTGGAGAAAATTGTTGTCTCATCACCGCCTTCATCTCCTTCCACGTCTCAATCAGACGTTCCCTGTTCTTTCTTCTGTTCACAACTAATTGATCCCACCAAGTAATAGCATAATCATAGAATTCATTGAAAAATAATCTTACCTTCTTCTTCTCAAAGAAATTTTGGCAATCAAACACTGGGTCCATTTTCTTCTACTACTCAAACTATGTTTCCGGATCATTTTTTCCATGGAAAGATGAAATTTCAATCTTGACAGTTCTCATATTGCTATCTAGCATGTTCCCATGTTCCCGATTCCAATTGTTCCTCCTGTAGTTTTAAGTGAATTGACGTTGCACGTGTTATTTACTCTCCTCCGCACAATCAAACTTCTTAAAAACTAATTCCATATCATTACTTGATACATCTCATCTTCTCTAAAGTGCAGGCATAATTGATTCAAACTCACTAAATAGACCGTACTTCGAACTCTTAGCCATGATATATATATTTAATTTACTTTTTGCAGAATTTCATTTTTTTTATGCTTTGCAGAACAGAAAAAACTACTAAAATCTAAAACTTAATAAACTATATAGATTGGATACACCTGAAACTAGAAGTTGAGCTCTGCTACCAACTGATATGGTTCTCGTCGATTGTGAGCAAAAACGAAGCTGTTCAAGGTCTAGGGGCAATTGCCCCCTTGACTTTTAATTGCAATAGAGTATACCCTAATTATTTATGATAATATTAGCTTTTTCCCCCACTGAAAAACAATTGAAGATTGGTACAAATTTTTTGTAGCTTGTAATCACGAGAAGGGATAATCTAATAAGTTTCACCAATTTGTTTTGATTCTGAATACAATAAAAACTTCTGAAAAAATAACTTTCACTAATTTAGAAAGTCAAATCCCTGTTTTTAGTACCAACTCTCACAATCTCACCTTTTCAACTCCAATTCGATAGAATTTTATATCAAGAGCAGATTTAATCAACCCAAGAGATTTTGAAGACCAAGATAGACCCAAAGTACACAGAGTGACAGAGGCCAAAGCGATTCTAAATCAATATGAAAGGTAAATTCAATTTTTCTCTTGATTTCTTCAAATATTTAGATAGTAGTCTAACTCTTTAATTAGAGTCGTTGTGGAACGAACGAGAGATGTCGTGAATCACTACCGACATAGATCAAAAAGAGAAGAGTTGTTGCCCCGGACTCGCTGCCTCGCTGTCGCTGGTGGCTTAGTGCCGAAAGGAAAAAGAGAAGAGTCGATTGTCTGTCTGTTGGTGGGTTGGTGCCAAAAGGTAGAAAGCATTTGAGAGAGTGTTGGCTGTATCTGGCTTGAGGCCGAAAGGAAGAAAGAAGCCGATAGAGTATTGGTGTTTGTCTGTTGTCTGTAGTGTTCAAAGCAACCGCAAGAATATATAACGACAAACCTAGACCTGCTTATTATGTCTTCTTCTTCTTCAATTTATTGGGGTAACAATAATTGTTCAAAATTTTAAGTTAGAATAGTTTGGGCTAACCTAATTAAAGAGTTAATGGGTTAAATTTTCTGGGCTAAGTAGCTAATTAAGTTAATTCATTATATTAGAGTAAATAATATTATTTGTACTTAATTTTGTCTTTATTTTATAGGTATTGATCAATTTTTCAGTAGAATTAAAAGAAAATCTACCGAGAAGAAGAACATTCAAGCCACAAAATAAATGAGAAGTTCTTGAAGCAAAAGTATGAAGAATTCAATATAGATGATCTATCATTGGATCCCGACTTAAGAAAAATAATTCAAGTTTATCATCCAAATGATCATGACAAGGTCCAAAGAGCTTATTTAGACAAGGGTCCATGTCAACCACGTGACCATGAATTTCCTCAAAGAACATTTGGTAAGGTACATCGTCGATTTGTTCCAACTTGGTTTGATGATTGTAGAGATTGGTTGGAATATAGTATTCCAAAGGATGTCGCTTTTTGTCTATATTGTTATCTTTATGGTAAAAACAAGGGAGATCAAGGAGGTGGAGATTGTTTTGTGACAGATGGATTTACAAATTGAAAGAAGAAAGAAAGATTTGATAATCATGTTGGAGTTGTCGGTAGTTCTCATAATGAAACATGGAGTAAATGTTAAGATTTATTGAATCAAGAGCAACACATTCCAAGAGTTTTCTTTAAGAAAAAAGATAGATTACGCAAAGAGTATCGAAGAAGCTTAACTGCCCCACTTGACTGTGTCCGGTTTCTTTTGCGTCAAGGATTGGCATTTCGTGGCAATGATGAAGATGAAAATCTCTTAATGAAGGAAACTTTCACGAGCTATTGAGTTTTCTTGGAGATCATAATGAAAATATTAAGAGTGTTGTAAATAATGCTCCTAGTAATGCGAAAATGTTATCTCCTGATATTCAAAAAGATTTTGTTTGAGCATCATCAATAGAGACTACATGTGATATTATTAATGATATCGGGGATGAACCGTTTGAAATATTAATTGATAAATCTAGAGATGTGTCAATTAAAGAACAATTGGCAATCATTTTGACATATGTAGACAACAAAGGGCGTGTGGTGGAGCACTTTTTTGGCATTGCACATGTTCGAAACACAAAGGATTTATCATTCAAATTCGCGATTGAACAATCACTCTCAAAACATAAACTATTCTTGTCTAGATTGCGTGGACAGGGTTAGTTGAATGGCCTAAAAACTTTGATTATGAAAGAGAATCCATCTGCTTATTATGTTCATTGTTTTGCTCATCAACTGTAATTAGCACTTGTAACCGTGGCTCAAAAAAAGTCTCAAATTGCTAATTTTTTCAATACAATAGCTAAGATAACCAACATGGTAGGAGATTCGTGTAAGCGAAAAAGATCTACTTCGAGAAATACAGTGCTTTTGGATGATTGAATCATTTGGATGTGGTGAAATTTTTAAGGGGTACATGCTTGAATCAACAGAGGAGTCTTCAAAGAGAAGGAGATAGTCGTTGGGGTTCCCATTATATACTGTTGACTAATTTGTCTGTTATGTTCTCTTCAATGCTTGAAGTCTTTGAGTTTATTGAACAAGATGGACAATATAAACCCTAATAAGGTGAAACATGCTCCTTAATAAATATAATGTCAGTTTTTTTAGTTTGCTTTCATCTTACACTTGATGATAAATGAATTGTCAATCACGGATGAATTGTCACTTGCATTGCAAAGGAAGGATCAAGACATTAACAATGCTATGGTTTTAGTTAATAGGGTTAAACAACAAATGCATCATATGAGAGATGATGGGTAGAGATCATTGATGAATGAAGTCTCTTCATTTTGTGAGAAACATGATATTCTGGTTCCATGTATGGATGCTATTTATGGAGCTGAAAAACGGCCAACACGTAAGGGAGAGTAAAAAACTAATCACAACCACTATCAATTTGATTTATTCAATGATTTGATTGATTGACAACTGCAGGAACTCAATCACCGTTTTAATGAGGTTAATACTGAGTAGCTTCTATGTGTGGTTTGTTTGAATCCAACTGATTCTTTTACAGTTTTTGACAAAGAGAAGTTGGTTTGCCTCGCCCAATTTACCCCTCAGATTTTTCTGACATTGATCTTCATATTCTTGCCAAACTACTTCATAGATTTTTCTTTGATATGAAGTCAAGTGTTGAATTTCTAAATGTCAAAGGCATTGACGAACTCTCTCAAAAGTTGGTTGAAAAGAAAAGACATATTGTGTGTCCATTGGCGTATTTGCTCGTGAAGTTAGCATTGATCTTGCCAGTTAGCATTGCTTTTGTTGAAAGGTTTTTCTCAGCGATAAAGATTGTGAAAAAGATGTGTGACTCTTGGATGAACGACTGTTTAGTTATTCTCATTGAAAAATATATATTTTGTACTATTGATAATGATAGAATTTTATTATGTTTTCAGAATATGAAAACTCGTTGAGAACAATTGTAAATTTTAATTAGAAAAATTATTATATATATTTTGCTGGTTTGCCCCCACTGACTCTAAATCTTGGTTTCGTCCCTGATTGTGAGACAAAAACACTAGCAAGATGATGCGTTGATTGTTTCTACTTCAAGAAAGGATGATGCATGGTATGAAAAAGCCATAACAAAGGATAAAAAATTTGATTGATAAGTCAGAGTTGAATGCCACAGATAATTCTGATACGTTTGATAGTTCTCAAAGAACCAATAGAAAAAATTCCCTAACAAAGTATATTTGTGCAAATCTCATGTGTAAAATTTGGCCACCCCCCATAGGTTGCTATGAAAAGACTCCAAACTAAGCCTAATGACACCTATAATTAGTTTTTTTTTTTAAAAACTAATGGACTTATCTAAATATATTGGATATTGTTTAGCACACTAAACAACCTCAATAGACCTACACAACTTAATTTACATAAATGACCTAAGCTCTAAACGCTCAAACATAATTCAACGTATTTATTGTTGAAAATACACTTCAACAAACTAAGAACAATGACTCAAAATAAATAAGACTTTAAGATTTCAACTCCTTATCAAGATTTGTTGAACATGCTTGCCAAACCATTTCATCTTTGTCGCTCGAGTTCTTTGAAATACAAGTCTGCTCACATCACTAATATCTCTAATAATATCAAGTGCAATCATCATTGCCGATGCTCGAACTAGATTTTTTTGAATATTAGGAGATGTCATCTTTACATTACCCAACATTCCTTACAAAACTCTTAATATCTCTATTATGATCGCCAAGAGAATCCAAAATCTCATGAAAGTTTCATTTATTAAGAGATTATTCATTTTCATCATTACCACGAAATGTCAATCCTTGACGCAAAAAAAATCGAACACAGTCAAGTGAGGCAGTTAAGTGTGTTCGATAGTCTTTGCGTAATTTGTCCTATTGCTTAAAGAACACTTTTGAAATGTGTTGCTCTTGATTTAATAAATCTCGACATTTGCTCCAATCTAAACCCACAACGCCAACATGATTATCAAATCTTTCTTTTTCTTCTAATTCGTAAATCTATCTATCATAAAACAATCCCCACTTCCTTGATGTCTATTGTTTTTACCATAAACATAATAACATAGACAAAAGGTGGTATCCTTTGAAATACTAAATTCCAACCAATCTCTGTAGTCATCAAACCAAGTTAGAACAAAACGATGACGTTCCTTACTAAATATTCGTTGAGGAAACTCATGGTCACGTGGTTGACATGGACGCTTGTCTAGATAAGCTGTATATACCTTATCATGATTATTTGGATGATAATCTTGAATTTTCTTTCTCAAACCGGGATTTGATGGTAAATCATCTAAATTAGTTATGCTTCAAAAATTTCACATTTATATTTTGGCTTGAAGTTTCTTCTTCGTCTATAGATTTTCATTTAATTCTACTATAAATTTTATCAACACCTAAAAAATAAACACAATTTTAGTACAAATTAATTATTTTAAATAAATACAACAAACAATTTAAATAACTTTAGACTTAACTAATTAAGAAAACACGACAACTTAAGTTATCTAAGTTCATTACATAAAAAAGTAACTAGTTATTAATACTAATGTAATTTAATTCAGCCCAAAAAAAGTCCAGCCCAAGTAAAAAAGCACCGCAAGTTAAGTTAACTAACTCTAAGACTAAGCATTTTTCTTGTTGCAGAATCGCAGATAAGAAATCACTAAAACAATTAAATGGTTGTTCTTCCTAGCGACTCTTCCTTGAAAGCAACTAGCAGCCTTGATGCAGATAATCAAATAATCAAGTACCGGAACTCTTCTCTTCCTACTTCTTAGGCTCATATCGGTTCTTCCTCTTCCACATGTACTGGAACTCTTTTTCTAATTGAAGAGGTAAACACCAACTTTTTTCTAAATATAATTTTGCTCAAGTTAAAATCAGAGTTGAGACTGAAACCCACATCAAAAATGAAGAAAACTGAAGAGAAACGAAGGAAATGAAGAGACGCGAAGAAGAGGCCAGACTTGGGGATCATAGGAATCTGTTCCTTCAATTGGAGATTCCTCACCCTTAAATACAAAAATTTAGCAAACTATTGTCACTTTACACCCTAAAATAATAGGAAAACAACAATACAACCAAATAGAGAATAAACCTAAAATATGTCCTCAACAACAGAAATGAAACAGATTGATCCTTTAACTTCCAGATTGAATATATCTCTAATTTCAACACTCCCCCTCATTCTGGAAGCATTTCATCTTGATTCCCCCTGTTTCCAAAAATATTCGTCATTCCCAATTCTTTGCTTATATGATAATGTTGTTGACCTGCAAGAGCCTTAGTAAACAAGTCAGCAAACCGATTTGAAGTTTTCACATGTTTGAGTTTCAATATATTTTCAAGCAACTTTTCTCTGGTATAATGACAGTCTATTTCAATATGATTTGTCCTTTCATGAAACACATAATTATTTGCAATCTGAATAGCTGCAGTATTATCACAATGTAAAATCAGAGGTTCCTTTTGAGGATACCCCAATTCCTCCATCAATCTCCTAGCTAAGCCAAATTATCTCAGATAAAGCGAAGCTCATACTTCAATATTCTGATTCAGCCGAAGATCCTAATACAATATTTTTTTTAACTTTCCAAGATATCAAAGACTTGCCCAATAAAATGCAATAACATGTAATAGATTTCCTGGTTTCCACACAACTAGCCCAATCCGAATCACAATATCCTGTAAGGTTAGGAACTGAATCTGAAGACAATAGAATACCTTTACTTGGTTACTGTTTCATATAACTGACTATCCTCAATGCAGCATCTAAATGTGAATCCTGCATATATTGACTCAAATTCTGCACAGCATAAGAAATTTCTGGTCTCGTAATAGACAGGTATAACAATTTCTCTATCAGTCTCCGATACTGAAATACATCATTTAGGGGTTTATCTTCCAGATTAATACCCATATGCTTATCATACTTTCTACTAGCCAATTTCAAGTTCATTTCCATAGGTGTCTTAGTTGCTTTTCCACCTGATAAGCCAACACGGGATATTAACTCAAGAGCATATTTTCTTTGGCAGAGAACAAGACCCTGTTGGGATCTAGCAATCTCAATGTCCAGAAAATATCTTAATTCCCCAAGATCTTTCATTTTAAAATTTGTTTCCAGAACATGCTTTAATTCAACAAGTTTCTTACTATTTCTAGTTATCAGATAATCGTCAACATAAACCAGAAGCACAACCAGATAAGTTCCTTCATTCTTAGTAAACAGAGAATAATCCAATTTGGCTTGAGTATAACCAACCTTAATAAGTGAATTGCACAAGTTAGTGTTCCATTATCTACTAGCCTACTTCAAACCATAAAGAGGTTTATGTAACTTGCAAACCAAATTATTTTCTCTTTCGTTATCAAAACCATTCAGAATTTTCATGTAGAATTCTTCATCCAAATCTCCTTGTAAAATCACATTATAAACATCCATTTGATAGAGGGGCCATTTATGAATGGAAACTAAAGCCAAAACAGTCAGAACAATATTCATTTTTGCAACAGGTGAAAATGTTTCAAAATAATCTATTCCATGTTTTTGGTTATATCCATTTGCTACCAATCTTGCTTTATATCGACTTAGACTACCATCAGATTTATACTTCAATTTGTATACCCATTTACAACCAATAGCGGACTTACCTTGCGGGAGTGGAACAATCTCCCAGGTTTGGTTATCCTCAAGAGCTTGAATCTCTTCTTGCATGGCGTGTACCCAAGCCTTATCTTTAATAGCCTCAGAAAATCTCTCAGGTTTAGTCAATTTTGAAACTGAACTCACATAACATTGGTAAGCAACAGATATACCATCATATGATATAAATCTATCAATCGGATAACTTTGAGAAGCATTCGAAGTATGGTAATCCTTCATCCAGAAAGGAAATCTAATAGTCCTACCTGACGTATTGATAACAGGCCCTGCAGGAATCTGAACATCATGAATATCATTTCCATCAAAATCTGCAATAGATTCATCATTTGGAAATACTTCATTAGAATTCTGTATGAATTCATCATTTGAAGCTGTTATATCGGTCTTGATTCTTTCAACCTCAGTCTCAATATTTATAGGAAAGATGACATCATAGGGTTCAGAATCAACAAAATGCTCAAACAACATGGGCAGCAGATCCGGTTTACCATCCTCAAAGGGAAAACGTTTTCATCAAATTGAACATTCGGCTTATGAAAAATTTCTTTTCGATCAATTTATAAAGTTTGTACCCCTTTGAGTCTCAGGGTATCCCATCATTACTGATGGTATAGCCTGGAAGCCAACTTGTCAGCCACCACCACGTTTTTAACATAACACATACAACCGAAAACCCTCAAATGGCTAATTTTGGGCTCCTTTTTATCCAAAGTCCCAAGGGGAGATTTCCCTCCCAAAATATTTGAAGGCATCATATTAATCAGATAACAAGTAGTCAGTACACAATCTCCCCAAAATGAGTTGGGTATTGATGCTTGTAGTTTTAAAGCCCTGGCCACTTCCAACAAGTGTCTATGCTTCCTTTCAACTCTCCCATTTTGTTGGGGAGTATAGGGGCAACTGCTCTGATGAATAATTCCTTTCGCACAAAAGAAAGCACTCATGTTTTCATTGAAAATTTCTTTTCCATTATAAGTTCTAAAACATTTGATTTTCTTACCGAACTGTGTCTCCATCATGTTCACATATCCGTTCATCACAATAAACACATCAAATTTAAACTGCATCAAGTGAACCCAAGTAACTCTAGACAAATCATCCACCAATGTCAGAAAAAAACATTTATTATCATGAGTGGGAGAATGATTAGGTTCTCATACATCGACATGGATCAAATCAAATGCTACATCTGCTCTGGAATCAGAATCCGAAAAAGAACTTCTAATGATCTTGGCCTTAGGACAAATATCATAATCACCTAACTTTAGAACTTTATTCTTAGATAAATTCAAAGAATGCAAATGTTCTAAAGCCTTGGCAGAAGCATGATTGAATCACATGTGCCACAACACAACATTTTCAGGGACAGATGGAATAACAGATCCAACATATGCATGAGAGGATTTAAAAATATACAATCCTGCGTGCTGATTACCGGTCCCCAAGACCTTCCCATTTGCGAGGTCCTGCAGGACAGCAAGATCGGGATAAAAAGTTGCAGAACAGTTTAAATCTTTGGTAAGCTTTGAGATAGACAATAGGTTATATTTAAAATCAGGTATGTACAACACATTATGCAATCCTTTTTTTGGGTCCAAAGAAATATTTCCAACACTATCAACATTACAGTATCAACCATCATGTAATTGCACTGTGGTTCCAGGAACATTACTAATATCATCAATCCAATCAAGTCTATTTGTCATATGATATGATTTGATGCTCCAGTGTCTAATATCCAACTGTCCTTATCAAGTAAATATGGACGCAGTCAGAACATACTATCCTTAAGGAGTTCAAAACCAGAAAGCGAACCTTCAAAAGTTGGAGAAAATTCTCGCTAAATCCAAAACCCGAAAGGGTGGTTTAGGCAAAGTTTAGGGAAGACGGGCATGATTGAAAATCCCCAAAAGGACAATCATGGCAAAATGAGAGAAATCAAATCTCTACTAGGTTGAAACCCGAAAGGGCGACTTGGGCAAACATTAAGGGAACCGAGAGGTTCGGTAAAACAAATACCGTAGAAAAATGAAAGAAAATCGAGAGATAAATAAATCATCGACGACCAAGACCTGTAGTTATCCAGCTTCTGGGAGTCACAAGCCGACGAACAGAGCCTTTAGCTGTTCAGCCTCCGCAAGTCATCCTCAATAACCAGGTCTTATAGTTATCCAGCTTCTAGGAGTCATAATCCTAAGAGCGGAGTCTTTAGGTGTTCAACCTCCGCAAGTCATCCCCAACGAGTCACAAGCCGACGAGCGGAGCCTTTAGGTGTTCAGCCTCCGCAAGTCATCCTCGACGACGAGGACCTGTAGTTATCCAGCTTCTGGGAATAAAAAAAAAATCGACGAGCGGAGCCTTTAGGTGTTCAACCTTCGCAAGTCATCCCCAATGAGTCAGAAGCCGACGAGCGGAGCGTTTAGGTGTTCAGCCTTCGCAAGTCATTCTCGACGTCCAGGACCTGTAGTTATCCAACTTCGGGGAGTCACAAACCGACAAGCGGAGCCTTTAGGTGTTCAACCTCCGCAAGTAATTCCCAATGAGTCACAAGCTGACGAGCGGAGCCTATTGGTGTTCAGCCTCCGCAAGTCATCCTCGACGACCAAGACCTTCAGGTGTCCATCTTCTGGGAGTCACAAGCTGATGAACGTTTAGGCGCTCAGTCTCCACAAATCATTGTCAACAATTTAGACGTGTAGATGTCCAATTTCCGAAAGTTGTACAATAATGTTTGTCTACTATGTAAATAATGAAGCGAAAAAAGCCAAAACCAGTTGCTTGTATTGGAACACATATTTATGAGATCACTTTCCACGATTCAAAGAGGGGCAATTGTAAACACCTATTTGTGCCTTGGGGTCAAAATACCGTACGCGAGGAATCGAGTCGATAGAAATCGAGATTGAAAAAATATATATAATATATATGTGTGTGTGAAAACATAAAACATGGCGACACATGGATCGGGGCCACACATGGCCATGCTCCTCCTTTGCACCGAAAATTTTTATTATTATTAAAAACAATAATAATAAAATAAGAGGCAAAGCTTCTATATAAGAAGGAAACATGCGTAGCTTACAGAGAGAAGGAATTGAGGAAAGAAAAGAGTGAAAGGAAGAGAATAGGAAGAAAGAAAAAAAAATAGAGTGAGTGAAAAAATATATCGGTAATTATCAGTCTCGGTTTCTCGTATGGTATTTAAGCTCCGAACGATTTAGGTATATCTCTCTCATATTTAATATTGTATTTTAATTTCCTAATGTGATTGAAATTTATATTATAAAAAAAAAAGAGTTTATATACATATATTATGTCTATATGTATAATATATATGTAATACTATATGTACATGTATAATATATGTATATATAAAAAAATATTTTCAAAAATGACTTAGGCCATTCATAAACTTTGATGAAGGTTACAATTCGGTCCTTGGACTCTCGAATCATTCTGAGACTTTATCGAGTGTTATAAACCAAACTAGGAAAGTTTTGGGTCATTTGTGCAATTAAAAAAAAAATTGTTTATGCAGCTCGATTTTTCCAAATTTACATTTCGTCCCCTGAACCTTTCAGGACATCCCATCACTTCTCAAATTTTACAAATAAGTCTAGAATAATTTTCGCGTTGTTTTGGAACTTTACCAAGTGTTACAAATAAATTCGAATAGTTTAGGACTAATTCTGTAATTTTTTAAGCTCGGTTTTAATAAAACAATTTTACATTTTGATTCCTAAAGTTTTTGGACATTACATGACTTCTCAAAGTGTTACAAATAAGTCCAGAATAATTTCGAGTTATTTTAGAACTTTAGTAAGTGTTACGAATAAGTCCAGAATAGTTTAGGGTCATTTCTTCAAATTTTGAAATATTTTTCCAATTCAGCTCGAATTTTAATAAATTGCATTTTGGTCCTTAGTTTTGTTTCAGACATCTTATGACTTGTCAGAGTGTTACAATTTGGTCCAACGTGCTTAATATCTTCAAAATCAATCTTGTATTTTTACACGTTTGAAATGGTCCCAAAGTTAAACCACATTTTTCAAGCAAGATTAACAATATCCTCTCTTATTTATTGATTTGAAATTAACTTGTAAATAAAAATGTTTGTACATGGTTTGTTTACTTTAATGAAAATACATGTAATCGTTTTGGGACAAGCATGATAAAAACAGGAAATTCACATAAATCAGTAAAAAAAATAATTTCAAAAGCAAACTAAAGTACCGAAAGGTCGGATTATGATCTCGCGAGCTTTTAAGACGTAATCAAACCCAGAACTCAATTCTTTGAACGTAGACCTTTCCAAGCCCTAGAATGTTAACTCCATGTACCCTAGTCAAATTTTAGGATTCTTATTAGCCTTTAATTAATCGGTGGCGACTCTTTCATTTTTTTTGGTCCGGTTGATGACCCCGCTCGACCGGACCCGTCGCTCATTAAGACCCAACATTTTGTAGCGAAAAAAATAGATATATAGTTTTGAAAAAGGCATGGGAAAGTCAGATTCAACGTCCGACGATGCACTGTATTCTGTTGATGGACAAACAAAGCATAACAACCCTGAAAATTTATTTTTTTAGAAACCAACTCAGTAAGTATTCTTTTTCCCTGCTAACCCAGAGATTGATCCAGCATGTTATTCAAAAGCATTTTCATGGTAATTTGTTCCATCGGTTGCATACGTACAACTAGAGAACAAAAGATTACACTTTATTTTTCATTTAAGGTCATGTGACATATCAACATCATTGATATTGGTTTCTCTTTCTTAAGCCTCACCTGTAGGAGGGTTCTATATGAGCAGATTTTCTTTCCTAACCGGAGAAGCAATTTGTAGACTAGTTTTTGAATAAGTTCGAGGCCCATTGCTTGACCCTAGTCGACGACAAATCAATTATCATTAAGACTCTAGAGGGAGTGTTTCGTTCCTTGACATCACAACCACATTCTTTCCAATATTAGTAGTTCCTGCAAAAGCCACCACTTTTATAACTATTAATAGGTCATTCTGATTATTTGTGGTAGTATATAGTTGTATTTGGGTTATTTTAAGTACTGGGTTTAATTTGTTTCCTCAGATTATTCATTTTGGACCTTTAGGTAATTTTGTAAAGTGTTTTAGTATATATAAGGTTGATGGGTGATGGGGGACCAATAAATAGAATCCCACAAAAGATCCCAGCAAGTATGGCTGTTCATTTACCATTTGGTTTGTTCAAATGGGTCACCCGTCATAAAATGGTATCAGAGCTCTATGGATTGTTGAGTCACGTTTTCATCTCAGTCTGACTCCTCGGTTCTCCTCACGCAACCGCTTCTTGTCTCTTTCTGAGGATTTTCTCTGGCCCACTTATTCTCTTCTTTCAGTGTAATCAATTATCTAGATATTGGTTTCTCTTCGTTCTTGGATGCCTTCGGGTAGTTCTTCCATCTTTCTTTTTTCACAAGATCTTCTTTGGTGAAATAGTTGATTCTACCCACGGCTTCAGGTTTCTTTTCACCGATTTGTTTTTTCTGTGGTTCTTTGCCTTGACCACGGTCCAATTTTCGTCGTAATTGCTCCTTCACGGTGACCTTGGTCTTTTACCTGTGGCTTTCCATTCAAAAGACGAAGCTATTTGTGACTCTTGATTTATGGTGTACCGATAGCACTCTCGATGGCCGGATAGACTACAGACGTGGGGGTTGGAGACACCAACGTGGACATCAAGGCCGCAGGTGTGATAGCAGATGCGGAGGCGGTCAATCAATGGGCCAAGTTTGAGGTTGAAGTACACCTTAACCACCCTATCTATCTTCATCCTTCAGACAACCCAAGTATGATTTTGATCTCTATAAAACTTACAGGCCCTGAAAACTACCCTACGTGGAGTCGTGCTCTGATAATTACCCTAAGAGGAAAGAACAAGCTAGGGTTTGTGGATGGTTCTTTTGACAAACTCTTTTCGATACTTCTTTTCATGCATTGTGGGAAAGGTGTAATGTTGTCGTGTTTGGATGGATTTTGAATTCTCCATCTGGGGATCTTTCAAGCAGCACCATGTATTCTACTTCGTCGTTTATGGTTTGGAAAGACCTTATGTGAGATATGATAAGCTAAATGACCCTCGTCTTTATCAGTTGCATAGGGAAATTTGTATGGCCTAGCAAGGATTAGACTCCATGTCAACCTTCTTTTCAAAATTTAAAACCCTCCCGTCTGAATATGATGTTGCTAGTGCTCTAGACCCTTGTGACTGTGAAAATTTTAAGAAGCACATTGTCCACTACGATAATTAAAGACTTTGTCAAATCTTAATGGGTTTGAATGATACCTTTTTGAATGACAGAAGTAATCTGTTGCTCTAGGTCCCTTTGCCTAGTTTGAATCAGGCATATAGTATAGTAATTCAGGAGGAGAATCAAAAAGGTGTGACTGGTGTGGCTTCGGCTAATGCTGTCTCATCTGTTGAGAGTCGAGTCAGGACCAATCCCAATGTTGAACGTGAGTTATGACATAAGAAGGGCCACACAAAGGACAAATGCTATGCAAAGAGTTGTTACTTTTGTCACAAGAAAGGTCATGTGAAAGATAACTGTTTCAAACTTAGGGATGCTAAGAAAGCAAAAGGGTTTAATTTCGAGGCTAATAATGCTTCTGCTGGTCGTAGTTGTCCTGTTGATTCAGTTTCTATTCGCTCCACCACAAATCCAAAGCTGCAGGGATGAGTGAGTCTCACACCTGAGCAGTTTAGACAGCTCCTTCATTCCATCAATCGTGCTCGTACCTCTTCAGTGCAGGCCTCTCCTGACACAGGTTCCCATGCTAGTCCGACATGTATAACTATCCTTAATTCTCATTACCAATATGACGACTCTTGTATTTTGGATATAGGTGGTATTAATCATATGACCACAAGGGTTGTTTGGCTTGAGAATTGTAGTATAGTTAACATGCTAAAAATACATTTGCCTAATGGTATTCGTGTTGTTGTAGAAACTACAGGTGACTGTAAACTCAGTTCTGATAGGATGTTAAAAAAATGTGCTATATTTGCCTCATTTTAAGTATAATCTCATCTCTGTTTCTAAATTGACTTAGAACTGAATTGCTCCGTTACTTTTTACTCTAAAACTGTTATTCTACAGGACCTCTCGAGTGGGAGGGTCTTGGGAACTTGTAGAGAAGAATCATTCATCTTTGTTTTTAGACCATTGTATGATTCACGGTTTAATTATGTTCCTATGAATGTTGCTTTTTCTTCTTTTAAAAGGATTAATCATTCATTTTCTGGCATATGAGGTTTGGGCATATGCATCCCCACATTCTTTGCTACATGCAAACGGTTTGAATTTTTCCAAGAATAAAAGTGGAGTGATTGAAAAATTTACTGTTTCCCCATCTGATAAGATTACTCGTTTTCCACTTCATGCATCTGTTTATAGAGCTGATTCTTGATTTGAATTAATGCATGTTGATGTTTGGGGTCCCTATCAGAAACATACCTATGACGGAAAGAAATGCTTTCTTACTCTTGTGGACGATTATTCTAGGGTTACTTGGATCTACTTGATTGTGAATAAGTGTGATGTTGATGTTGCCTTTAAAGAGTTTATAACATTAGTTCACAACCAATTGGGAATTGGAATCAATAAAGTTAGGTTGGACAATGGGCGAGAATTTTTCAATGATTATTTGGATGCTCTGTTTAAAGAAAAAAGGATTATACATGAGAGTAGTTGCCCATATACGCCACATCAAAATAGCATAGTAGAACGCAAACATAGACATTTGTTAGAAGTTGTGAGATCTTTGAAATTGCACGAACATTTACCAGATGTTTTTTGGGGAGAATGTAATGTCACTGCTTCCTATCTTATTAACAGAACCCCTTCTTCAATTTTTTATGGTAAATGTCCCCTTGAGATTATGACTAAAAAACAGTCCTCTATTGATCACTTGAAAGTCTTTGGTTGTTTGTGCTTTGCGAAAAAATTAGTTGTGCATGACAAGTTTGCTCATCGTGGTATCCCGTCTGTTTTATGGGTTATTCAAAAACACAAAAGGGGTGTAAGCTTTATAATATGAACACGAAAACCTTTTTTATTATCAGGGATGTGATGTTTTATGAGCACGTGTTTCCTTTTTCTAACAATGATGATGATGTGAGTCCAAATTTGTGGAATGATAAATCTTTCATGATAATGTTACATATGATGTTCGGCCCCTGTCTGAAAATGAGCCTCAAAGAGCAGATGATAGACCCTTGAATGATCCGGAATCAGAAAACGACAATTATGATGAACAATCTGTGTTGAATGGTATCCCACAAGAACCTGCCCACATTTTGAGACGCTCTGGGAGAGCAACGAGACCACCCATTTGGCATAAGGATGACCAGGTCGAATGTTCTGATTCTGAACATTCCATTACTAATTGTGTTGCCTATGACCATTTATCTCTGCCACTTCAGAAATTTGTTTCCTGTTTGTCCAGGGTAACTGAGCCTAACTCCTTTACTGAGGCTGAAAAGCATTCGGAATGGGTTCAAGCTATGAAGGATGAAATAGCTGCGCTAGAAGAAAACCATACATGGGACATGGTCCCATTACCCTTAGGTAAAATAGCCATAGGTTGTAAATGGGTATACAAAATTAAATTGATTCTCATGGTTCTATTGAAAGGTATAAGGCCAAATTGGTTGTGAAAAGGTTTACTCAAACTCATGGAATTGATTATTTTGAAACCTTTTCTCCTGTTGCCAAGATGAATACTGTTAGAACTGTTCTTGCTTTAGCCTCTATTAATAATTGGTCGTTATCTCAGTTAGATGTTCATGATGCATTTCTTAAAGGGGATTTAAATGAAGAAGTTTAAATGCATGTACCACCCGATTTTCGTAACTTGATTTGTAGATTACAAAAATCACTTTATGGTTTAAAACAAGCATCTCATCAGTGGAATATCAAGCTCACTGAGACACTCATTAACAATGTGTATTCTCAGTTGAAGCTTGATTACTCTCTGTTTACAAAACGTTATGGTAATCAAATTGTTATTTTGCTAATGTGTGTTGATGATCTAGTTATATCTGGTAACAGTGCTGAGCTGATTAGTTATTTGAAAGCCACACTCATGAACACATTTAAAATGAAGGATCTAGGCGATCTCAAGTACTTTTTAGGTATTCAGATTGCCAATTCCAAGCAGGGGTTGATTTTGAGCCAAAGAAAATATGCTATTGAGATGATTTCGGAATGTGGTCTTTCAGGTTGCAAATCTTTGAAAACTCCTATGGAGTTGAATGTTAAATATACTAGCAAATGATATGATAAGCTTGTTGGAACAAATGTTGATGATTTGTTATTAAAAAAGCTGGATGTCAACAGACAGTTGATTGATAAGATGCTGTATTTAATCATTACTCGACCTAATATTGCTTTTTCGGTCCAATGTTCAAGTCAATACATGTAAGAACCTAAAAAATCTCATATGGATGCTGCTTTGCGAATTGTTGGATATGTTAAAAATGACCATGGCTTAGTAATAATTTTGGATTCAAAAGTTTACCAGATTTAACTACTTACTGTGACTCTCATTGTGGTGGATGTGTAGAAAGTAGAAAGTTAGTTACAAGTTATTCTGTCAACCATGGGAAATCTTTGGTTATTCTTGGAAGGTCAAGAAATAGAATACAGTGTCCAGATCCTCAGTCGAGGCCTAGTACAGGAGTATGGAAACTACCCTTTCGGAAATTGTATGGCTGTCTAGGTTGCTGGCAGAATTGGGAGCCCCTCAAAATCAGTCTATAAGTTTGTTTTGTGATAGTCAGGCTTCTTTACAGATTGCGTCAACACCGGTATTGCATGAACGAACGAAGCACATCGAGATTGACTGCCATTATATACGAGAAAAGATCCAAGAAGGTATAGTGAAGACTTGTCATGTGAAGACCTCAGATCAATTGGCGGATCAATTCACGGATCTTATTCAAGTATATATATACATCATAATAAACATCCAAACTATCAGAACTTCAATTAATTTTACTTGCAAATACATAGTTTTCTCAACAACTAATATGCTTTTATACTTGAGATGGTTGTGAATTCAGAATACCAAAACTACGAATTTCATCTGTGTCTTTAATTCACGATACTCTACAATAATCTAATAATATTACGTGATCATAAAGAAAGGAAAAACAATAAATAAAATAAAAAAATCATTTTAACACAATAATCTAAAACACACTACATAACACTATAAATCTTAACACAATAGTTTAGCCACGACATAACACAACACACCTCAACACAATAGTTCAAACACACTACATAAAACTTGTTCATTAGGACAACACTTTGTGCATGACTATGTTTTTATTTTATTTTGGGACAGGCTAGAACAAGAGATAGGAACCTGCATGACATAATTGGGAAAACCATATGCTAACAAAATCTAAGACCTGAATTTATTAAAGGAAAAGAATTTCCTGCCAAGAGCTCTAGGATTCATGGAAATGAATCGCATTAAAAAATACATACAAAACACTATCCCGCCAAAGTTAACCATTTATTGACTTAATTTTGTATCACGTTGACCGCATACAGTGATCAAAATGTCCTTCCTCAAAAAAAAAATCGAGCACGTGACAATTATTTGAACAAGGGAAAGAAAGCCACTGATATAACAATCACCTCATCCGTGTTATCAGTATCTTCTGTGTACTTCTTTGCTAGCTCGTACTTTCTCTTCATATATCTGTAAAAACACCAGAATATGATAGCAAGCACTAGGGGTGAAAGTGAAATCCGGTTGGTCCAAAAATCCGATAAGGACCGGTCTGAACCGAACCAAAAAACTAATTCGAAAACACATGGTTCGGTTCACTTACGTTTTTTTTTTTTTCGGATTTTCGGTCTGGTTCGGTCTTTGAGTTTTATAAACCATGGGGTCCGGTTCAACCAAATTAATTATATATAATATATTTATTATTATGTAATATGAAGCATTGTGTAGTGTGCACACATATACCAAGACTCTTTCATTGGTCCAAGAGTAAAGACTTGTGTTTTTCAACTTTCAAGAGTCGACATTTTTTCCAAAGTCTGAACTTTTCATCTTCCCCTTGGCACCCATCCATTTTTGTTTACTTCTCCCCTAACCTAACCCTCCCTAACCATAACCCTATTTGTTTTTTTCAACTATAACCCTCCCATGCCACACATCTATTTATGTCTAAGACGTCTCCAACGCTACTATTGTAACCTTATAAATGTCGTTCTAATTTCTGAGACTTCAATTCAGTTTCAAATTCTCTCCATGAATCCACTTAGTCTTCTATTGATTCCAGATTCTCAGTACTTAGGTATAATTCAGTTTTAAAACTCAAAGATCTGATTTTTAAATAAGTACTCTTTTAGTCATAATTTTGTTATACAAACTCGAAGCCCTACCATGGCTGGCCGTCGGCCGAGAAGAATTTTTCGTACTAACCATAATTTTGTTATACTAAATATTCATTTTGTTTTTATTTTCCTATTTGTTCCAGATTATGGCAGAGACACATGCAGGAGCATCATCTGTACAAGATAATGAAGTCTCACTAACACCAACGACAAGTACAACCAGTGCTACTAGTCTCAACAAGGATAAGAAGTTAAGGTTGGAGGTATGAGATCACTTAAAAAGGATAAAAATGATATTAATTCCACTTAGTGCATCGAAAACTGGTTCCAGTTGTTTACATAATCACTTAACTACATGCAAAAAGTATGCTTTTTAGAAAAACGATATATAAAAAACAAAAGAGTTTGCTATTTGTGCCTGAATTTAAAGAAGTTCATAGTGTGTTAAAGCAGTTGCTCAAACTGAGCAAGCGATAATGATTGTTGATATGGAGTTACCTTTTAGATCTATTGATCATGATGCATTTCATCGATTTACAAAATATTTGAATTCTTAGTTTCAATGTCCTTCTCGTATTACAATAGCAAAAGATACATATAAGTTATTTACGGATGAAAGAGATGCTTTAAAGAAAATACTTTCGAAAAATTCTAAAAGAATCTGCTTAACAACATATTGTTGGACCTCTTGCCAAAACTTTAGATGTTAACCTAAATTCCTCTCATAATAGGTATGGACTTCTAAGAACCGAATCTTTCATGAAGAAAGGCTAGTTCAAGTATTCGAGCAGTAAGGACTATAAAAGGCCAGCTCGTGCTTGATAAGTAGATGAAAGTACAAGATCACTGAATTAAGTGATCTTGTAACATTTGAATGAAATATTTATTGAAGATTCAAGATATTTACAGAAGGAAGACGTACCTGAACTATGACTGAAGTTGTGGTATTAGGATTTACAGTCAAAATGCAAATGCTCTCCAGTGTTCTTTTCAGAATCATTTCATACTCCTTTTCCTGCTTCCCTGAATCAGAAGTTACAGCAAGAACATTGATATGCTACCATATAATGATCTCAGTACCCATAAACAGGTGCTAAAACAAGCTTGACTATAACAGTTTCTGGATGAGATTATATCTACTCTTCTTGCCTCATGAGGTTCTTTAACAAAATTCAATATGTATTGACTATTGAATGTGTCAAACCTAAGCCTGCGGTGAACTTACTGATATTCCAGATATGTCTCTTACAAATATTTGTACTGTTAAATAAAATAGTTGACCACGGACAAACCAAAAGCTGGTACAGATAAGAGTCAAAGCTGCTATTATCAAGCTTAAAGAAATGGTTAGCTGGTACCAGACTCATATCCATAATTAAAGATGCAGATCCATAAGAATTGCAATTATAGCATAAATAACAACCAAGTTACTGTGGCAAGTCATCACTATAATCTACACACCCAATGTATCAGTTCTTTTTGCAGTAACCAACAAATAGTGTAGCATAATAACTAAGAAAAAAAACTCTGAATCTTAATTTCTACAATCATTTGTGTAGCATCAATAGGATAGAAAAGCATGTAAACCTTTACCAATCTGCCCAGTTTTTGGCTTCCAGATTATCTCAAAGCAAGCTCTCTCAGGGTTTTCATTTTTCTTCGTTCCAGCCTTTGGACCATAGATAGTGGCCAGAACTTGTGTATCTCCTACAACAAACACAATAGATTATCAGAAAACAAGAACTTTAAAAACAAACAGTTGCTGCTGGAACAAATGAAACTATTAAAATACCATACATTGGTTATGCAAGCGTAAGAAATTACATGAACAAGAATTGCACTACTATAAATCGAACCACTAAATTACTGGTTTCTTCAAATGAAGTTTACAATATATCTCGTACACTTTGACAATTCACTTGACTTCGAGTTATTACAGCGCTAGTTGAGGTTTCATCTTTTCATTACATAAGACATTTCAGTTAGACAAAGTATTCTGCAATTTTGGATTCAATATGCGAAATTTCAGACCCAAAAAAATAAAAATCATTCTTTTGCTGAGTTGAGATGCCCACTCAAACTTGCCATGAAGTGACTTACATAGTTGGGCAACAGTAAAGGTATAATCTTTGGTGCTATCCTGTAATTTGAAAAGCATAGACAATGGAAAAAGAAAGGACCAATGAATCAATCACCTTGAGACCAACTAGTAGATCCATGAGCACGGTTTAGGACGCCCCGGGAACATGACAAAGGCCTTAACTGGTTCGGCGTACATCCATCAAGTTTATCAACCTCCATAATACCTCCATAAGTGATCTGGTCCCGCTGTTAGAGACACAATTTCTGAATGTCTTCCGCTTCTAAACAAATCAAAGCCCTAAACGAAATGAAACAAGGGACGAAGCCCCTAAACGAAATGAATTCTGGGTTCTTCCAAACGAAACAAATCGAAGCAACCCCTAGAGGCAAGGTATACAGAAATCAAGAAACGATAGGGAAACTTACCTGATGTTGTTCGACTTTGGAGTAGCTGGGAGTTCGGTCACGATTCGGAGAGGACGAGGCGAAGGACGAGGCGGCGACGATGGAATTTGTAAGGAAGGATAAGCGAAGGCAGTATTGACAGATTAATCTGTCATCTGCGTGACTGAATCTGAGGTCGTGGGAGAGGACGAAGGAACATTTGTTGGGGAGGAAGAGAAGGGAGTGGAGCAGTGGAATGGAGGCGTGAATGGACTGGAGAGAATGGGTGATACCGATAGAGAGTTAGGTTAAAAAAAAAATATATTTTTTTCTCAGCTACTTATGTTTTAACGACGACAAAAATTGAATAGTTACGACAAACAACCGTAGCAGATATCACTATATTTACGACATAACTTTTCGCATTTGAATATGTACATTTACAACGGAAAAATCATCTGCTACTGATGGATTTGTTTAACATCATGTGTTGGTCGACATTACACATTCATCCCTGTAAAATATAAAGTGACGGCAAAAATTAACACTAAATGTATTTTATAACAGCGGAAAACATATTGTGCCTAATAAGTAATAATAACGATAGCAAAAACTGTCGACACAATATACATATATTTAACTACAACTGTTAGCGTCAACATGGAAGTTTTGTTGTTGTTGCAACAGATTCTTGTAGTGGTTTGTGTCTGAATGCACATTATATCAATGATGGTTGGGTGTTGCAAAAAACAATTATCAACTTTTGTCAAATTTCTAGCCATTCAGGGGATGTAATAAGTAGTGTTGTTGAGATGTGTTTGATTAATTGGGGAATAAAGAATGTGACGACAGTGACAGTTGATAATGTTAGTTCAAATGATGTAGCAATTGATTACTTCAAGAAGGGATTCACACTTTGGAATTCTATTGTATTGCATGATTAGTTACTACAAGTAATATGTTGTGCACATATTTTGAACTTAATTGTCCGGGAAGGTTTACAAGAGTTAGATGGTTCAGTTTTTAGAATTCACACAGCAGTTAAACATGTGACGAGTTCTCCAGCAAGGTTGATTAGCTTTAAAGGCATAATTGAGGTTATAACATAAATGAAAAAAAGTCTATCGTGTTAAATGTAGATACTAGGTGGAATTCAACCATTTTTATGTTGAAATCAGCATTAAAATTTCGACGTGCTTTTGCTATGATGGAGATAAAAAATAAGAAGTACCGAGAAGACCTTTCTAAGTCAAAAACAATACCAAATGAGGAATATTGAGATCATGCAGCTAGTGTCTTGCCATTCTTACAGCTGTTTTATAACTCTACCAAGCGTGTATCAGGTTCGTCATATGTTACTTCTAATATTTATATGGTAGAAATGTGTGCAATTGCTATGATAATTGATGAGTACTGTAGTGATAATGATATACGTATTCGGCAAATAGCTAGAAATATGAAGTAGAAGTATGTGAAATATTTGTAGTGTCAATCAACGATTGTTTGTAGCACTTGTACTTGATCCTACACACAAATGGAAATATGTTGAATGGATGATAAATGCATGTTATCCTGAAATGTTAGGCACAGAACTGAAGGATAATGTTTGTCATACATTAAGTACTTTGTTTGAAGAATACAAAAGTGACATCAAGTCACCTTCAGACATTGACCAGTCCAGCAAAAATGATAAAGGTGAGTCATTCACTTTAAAATCATTATGTCAAATGCATGCTGCAAATTTTCTAACAAAGAAGGTCATGACTGAAATCGGAACTCAAACGGAGAATAAAGGTGAGTTAGAAAAATATTTGGTTGAAACTTGTGAAATTTATGTATCTGATTTTGATATTTTGAGTTGGTGGCGATTGAATGGAGGGTGATTCCCTAGTCTTGCTAGGATGGCACGAGATGTGTTAGCAATTCCAGTTTCCACAATAGCTTTAGAGAGTGCTTTTAGCGTCGGAGGCCGAGTGCTTGATTATTTTCGTAGCTATCTTAGTCCACTAATGGTAAAAGCTTTAATTTGCACAAAAGATTAGTTATAGAGTCTACCAAGTTTGATTAACATTTAAGAATATCTTTCGCACATAAACAAAATTGAAGGTAATGAATTTCAACTTTTATTATATTATTTTACATGTATGCCATTTTTGTACTTCAGTTTTTTATTGATTTATTAAAATTTGTACTACTTGAAACAGTATGCTAATGAATTATTATTTTATTTATTGTTGCTGATGACTAATGAATGGTTGTATGGATGCTAATAGATTAGAATGTTTCACCTAGCTGGATTGATGTTGAAAATGTTATCTAAGTGTTTGTTTCTTGTGATAGTTGTTCAATTAGTTCAAAGTTTATTCAATCAATTTAGTTTTGAATGTTTTTTTTGTGAGTTTTTGGTTTAAACCGAAAACCGAACCAAAAAAACGTATTATGACGTTTTTTAAAAAATATTATGGACTTTTGGTCAGATAATTTTATGAAAAAAACGATCCGGAAATATTGAAGTCCGACCGAAATAGTTAATAAACTAATTCGTCCGGACTGGTTTCACCCCTACCAAACACGTAGATTTTCGAGAGATACTAACTGAACCGTGTTCATCGTCCATATTTGGTATTCTAAACTGGGACCTTAAGGACAGTGAAGTTTAGGAAATATTTTGAAGGACAAACCATTAGATAACTTCTAGAAATTTCGTCGAAAACATTTAATAAATTACCTGAAATTGCGCTCTTCCACTTCTGTTACTTTCACACTAACAAACAAAAACTGTTCATCCTCTATGTCATCCCTGCAGATTAACAAGTAATAGATTACATAGAATTGGGAAACATTAGCAAAGCATAAGAAGCATGTAGCATGGATGAATTCTTAGGTTCAATATAATACCTCATCTCTTCTAGCTTCTTTTGCGCTCATTTTTTAAGATGCACTTGCCTTGAAACTTTTCTGTAATCACAAGAGGCAAGCAAATAAAAAGAATTGAGTACTGGTACTGAAAAGTTCCAACTACATTACACAAGTATTTGCATTGTTGTTCAAACTGTATTTATGTTCAAAATATTTTGCATAAATACATAGATTTTAACTTTTAGAATAAAGGAACTAATTTAGTTTTGTGCATCTAGCTTCAACATGACAGTGAGAAACTAAGATGACAACCCTTAAATCTTGGATGCCATCTGACTCTAACACATTCGATCTCCTAAGTGCTTCCTCTATAAAATAAGAAGCTTTATCACAGAAATGCATAACTTGAATTTAACATCTTGGTAGCGACTCCTATTTTTATACACCATATTACATACCTTCTTCCTTTCGTGTCGTTTTTCGCTCAGTAAGCAGTCAATTACACATAATAAAAACAATTAGATGCTAATTACAAAGAAATAGAAAAATATAGATTTGGTGATTCTGGGTTCCGACAGAACCCAGAATCACTGAATCTAGGTTCCGTCGAAACCCTGAATCGCCGACTTTGGGTTCTGGCAGAACCCAGAAACAACGATTCTAGGTTCCGACAGAACCTAGACCCTTTATTCTAGGTACAGACGAACCCATAATCTTCTATTATCCATTTAAGAAGCCACAAAGAACAAGCAAACCCTAATCCCTTCAAACAACAACACTTTCGCACAAACCAACGAAGGGAAGATGGATTCGGTAGCACGAAAAAACCCATTGCATAAGGACAACTCAATTTGTAATCAAAATTTGTTAGAATGTACGAAACATGCAATCGTTTAGAGAACAACATAACACATATTGAAGTTATCTCATTCAACGATTCCCGTAGCGAAAGCGGAAGCGGATCGACCTACATTGGGATCACGGTATGCCGGACGGGAGGTCACGACATGAGTTAACGGGCAGTGGCCTAGGTTTCTACAGCTACTTTCCTCAATCTAAACAGTAGGGCAGCAGGGCATCATCGACATTAGATTTTCCAACCCTGAGCATCCCTACACATAAAGGGATTTGTTTGGCTCACTATCCTATACTGGGCTCATTAGAATAGGATCCCACTAATGGGCGACCCAATCCCCACAAAATCAACATCTCCCACTCGTACAAAGTGGGGGCGCTCATTCATCAAGCCAACACCAGGAGAACGAATTATCCTTATACCGTAAAGTCACATCGAAGGTAGTCGCCATGCGATCGGTAGACACAACGAGCAAGGTTAGGAGTTGCAGCGACTCGCGGATCTCACACCAGCAGTGGAAATGTGTCATGCACCCTTGGGCATGTAATGTTTCTCCAGGTCTAACCACACAAGGATCTTTCAAACCTATATATGTATTGCGCCCACAACCGCAATCAATCTCGCTAACCTGCCTCTACGGCTGACGTACAATCCATGCTCCCATCCTATCGACCTTCTTACTTGATCACAAAAGACATATGAGTTTTTTGTTTCCGTTGGTATGGTTACTGATGGTTGACACCTTTTGACGAGATCTTTGAGGTTATGGATTGTCAAGGAAGATCCCAGACCCTTACAATTCAATCTTAGTAGACTCATTGGTCTCGCGTGTCTGTTGCAGGAGAGCCACGAGAGCCATTTGAGGTTGTTCTTCAATAGCAGATTCCTTTAAAGTAATACAAATTGTTTTGTTCATCTAGTTCCTCCCCTTCTCGGTTGGGTCCTCCTTGAGATCCCACGGGTCCTTGTTTGTCATTGTTGGATATCGATAGTGACAGCCCAGTAGGGAAAAAGGCCTCGAAGGCCCAATAACTATAGAGGGGGTAAACCCATAACATTCGAACCGGACCGGCCTCCATAGAATGGCCCAGAACCGAGCCCAAAGCCTCTGAGGACACCATGAGTGCTCGCCATTCTTTACCAGGCCGTGACCTCTCACTGCTCTCCATGAGAGTGCTCGCCCCGAAGAGAGACCTGCCTCTCTCCTCTGGTCCCACTAAACCGTTAATAACAGAGTGGCCAGGATATCCCGCGTATCTCGGTCACATATTCACTAAAGATTAGATTTGGTAACTGCAATATCTCGCAGTAACTTCCATATCCCACGATCCGAATCTTCAGCAACTCAATATACACTAAGATATTCAGTTGCCTTTATACGGTTCTATCTCTCTTACCCTATAAATACCCTTGCTTTACATACGTTCTTTACGTTTTGAGTTTTATACACACATATACTCATTTAAGCATCGGAAAGGGACCCAGAGACACCCCCTCTGTTGCGCTCCCCTACTTGTAGGTTCACCGGAATTGGAGCTGAAGCGTCATCCTAACCTTGTCTGGCATTCAATTCACTGCCAGATCAGCATCCAGGATTTCACGATCCAACATTTGGCGCCGTCTGTGGGAACCGAGCAATTCAGCCATGAGAACTCGATCCCAAAGCAGACCAGGGAGCGATCCTCAGATAGCTCTGATTCCGCCGCCGCTTCACCGCTTCAACAATAACCTGCCAGCCGAGCAGGAGTTAATGTTGTTCCTCTGCGGACAGCTCGAGAATATGTCGGTGATTCAAGACCGACCCCTGCTGCTGATCAAAACGGAGCCCCGGCACCGCAGACAGTCCACATTGCAGGGCAGGACATTAATTTAACCCCCGAGATGGTCCCCCTGCTGGAAGCCATCCTAGGACAGGCGCGCCGCCAAGCCCCTGCTCCTCAAGAAAACAATCCCTCTGCTCCTAAGGAAAACCAGCGCCCTGCTGCCACAGGGCCTTCACCTTCGGAAGCGGCAAATCTTGGTCCCGCTGCGCCTCAGGAGGATCAGGAGATGACGTCAGGTCAGCAGTCCCTACCTCCGGCACACACCAAGGAGCCAGCAACCGCATATACGGCCAATCCTTCCGGTCCTCCTCCACCCGGAACCTCTCCCATGTACTGCACTGTGGATCAGATAGATGACCTCCTCAACAAAAGGCTCCAGGAAAGACAGTTGACAGTCATAGCTCCCTTCAAGGAGAAGTCCTCTCATCCTTTCACCGATGGGCTCGTCGCTATCAAAATCCCGAAGGATGTGGTTGCTCGGGCCATACCTGAGTATAGCGGTGGAGGAGATCCCACCGTACATGTCAACAAACATGAGGCCTCCCTTCTGGGTAAGTCAAACGATCCCAATCATTTGGCTTTGCTATTTCCATCTACTCTTTCGGGTTCGGCTTCGTCCTGGTTCTTCGGCCTCCCTGCAGGATCAATCGGAACTTGGGCAGAGTTAAGAAGCAAGTTCCTGGAGAGATATATGGGCGAGCACCAGTTGTTGAAGAGCGTGGTCGAACTCGACTCAGTCAAACAGCAGCCGGGAGAGTCGCTGTCCAATTTCTACGGGCGTTTTCATCAGAACGTCACAGAATTAGATCGCCGAATCTCGGATGGGGAGATCATTTGACCCTTCTACAGAGGTCTGGATGTGGCCAACAAGGCCTTGAGAAAGCTGCGAAACAGCTATCACGTGAAGGAGATTGAGACGTTGGAGGAGCTGGCATCCAGAGCAAAAGGTTTCATAGACCTGGAACGCGCAAACATTGATGCTAACCTCCTGACGACCTCGCTAAGGGTAACCCATGAACCCCGACGCGATGGTAAGAAGGAGGTAAAGAAGGAGAAGAAGGGAAAGGAAAGCAAGCCCCGAGTTGAGTCTCTTCCAGCGCCTCGCTATCCAGAGGTCCCTGAGTACTTCACGCCTTTAAATAGGCAGATCTCAGCGGTACTAGTCGAGATGGAGAGGAGATCCTTGGCGAGGCCACCAATGCCTCGTCGAGGTGGGCTGCCCATGGGCAAGGATGTTGAGAGCTACTGCAGATACCACAAGTGCAAGGGCCACAAGATAGATGACTGCAAAATTTTGAAGCGGGACATAGAGAGGCTGATTCAGGGGGGAATGTTGAAAAAATTTGTAGCAGGGCGAGAACGAAGTCGAACGCCCCCCAGGAGACATCGTTCGCCAGCCCCTGCGGATCAAGCTGAGCCTTCTGGAAGCAAGAGGAGAGTGAATCTGATTGCGGGAGGATTCGGTGCAGGCGGTGAGAGATCAAGTGCTAGAGAGGTCTACGCCACTCAGATCTCTACGGCGGTTCAGTTGGGGAAACGGCCCCGACCGGAAGAGAACATTGTTATCTCATTCTATGAAGATGATTTGGCACATGTCACCACACCCCACAACGATGCTCTGGTCATTACGGCAGATATTGACGGCTGTGATGTTGCAAGGATTCTGGTCGACGGAGGCAGCTCGACAGACATCCTATTTATGGACGCCTTTGAGAAGATGGGCAAGTCCAAGCGCGACCTGAAGAGGGTCGACTTTCCGCTTACCGGGTTTACGGGAAGAAAAACTTATCCACTGGGGGCTATAACCATGCCAGTGATTTTTAGCGAGGGGTGGAAAAGCATCAAGGTGTCGGTCACTTTCCTGGTGGTCGATTCACCTACATCCTACAACGCCATCATAGGGAGGACCACGATCAACCCAAATAAGATTATGGCCTCCACTGTCCACCAGAAGATGAAGTTCCCTACTCCGAACGGGATTGGAGAAGTGCTAGGAGATCAACCTTCCTCGCGGCAATGCTATGTGAACTGTTTACGCAGGAAGAACCAAAGGGAGGCGCTCGCCATCGAAACAGAGGCCGACCCCCACGAGGACTTGGCTCAGCCAGCACCCATGGAGGAATTGGAGGAGGTCGAGATCGATGGTCCAGACAAAAAGATGCGCATTGGGACCACCTTGAAGGAGGTTCAGAAGGAGGCCATGACGACCCTCCTCAAGGAATTCAAAGAGCTCTTCGCCTGGCAGCCGAGCGACATGCCAGGAATCAGCACAGATATTATCTCCCATGAGCTCAGGATAGACCCCTCCATTAAGCCGATCGCCCAAAAGAGAAGATCATTCGGGACGGATAAGCGTTTGGCGATCAGGCAGGAAGTCGGCAGATTGATTGAAGCTGACTTCGTCAGAGAAGTAAGATTCCAGAGCTGGGTCGCCAACCCAGTTTTGGTCAGGAAATCAAACGGCAAGTGGAGGATGTGCGTCGACTTCCGCGACTTGAACAAGGCTTGCCCCAAAGATTCATATCCCCTTCCGAGGATTGATCAACTGGTCGATGCTACCTCGGGTCATGAGATGCTGAGCTTCATGGACGCCCACTCAGGCTACAACCAGATCAGAATGCATCCCGACGATGAGGCTCACACCGCTTTCTATGCTGATGGGGACATTCTGTGCTACAAGGTGATTCCCTTTGGCCTTATCAATGCTGGAGCAACGTATCAACGGATGGTGAACCGGCTATTCCAGGACATGCTGGGAAGGAACATGGAGGCCTACGTGGATGATATGCTTGTCAAAACCATTAAGGGCAATCCTCACACGGCAGACCTCCGCGAAGCTTTCGAATGCATGAGAAGACACATTGTTCGCCTGAATCCGGCCAAATGCGCCTTCGTGGTCAAGTCCGGTAAATTTATGGGTTTTATGGTCAGTGAAAGGGGAATCGAAGCAAACCCAGAAAAATTAAAGGCCATAGAGGAAATGAAGTCGCCAACCTACCACAAGGAAGTCCAGTGCCTGAACGGCCGACTAGCTGCTCTTAACCGCTTCCTCTCCAAAGCAAGCGACAGGTCCCAGCTGCGAGTTCGAGTGGACGCCAGACTGCGAGGAAGCATTCCAGTCCTTGAAGAGGCATATTCAAACACTCCCAGCTCTAGCAAAACTCGTTCCAGGCGAGCGGCTGTTCCTTTATCTAGGCATTAGCGATGTGGCAGCCAATGCTGTCGTAATAAGGGAGGAAAATAATGTACAGAGTCCAGTGTATTTCATTAGCAAAATGTTCAACTCAGCAGAAATAATATATGTCCAGATTGAGAAGTATCTCTATGCCTTAGTTATTGCTGCTCGGAAGTTGAGACCTTACTTTCATGCGCACGACATCACAGTCCTCACCAATCAACCTCTCAAAAACTTCCTGATGAATCCAGATTCTTCAGGAAGAATGGTCAAGTGGGCGATCGAGCTCAGCGAGTTCAAGATCAAATTTGCGCCAAAAACGGACATCAAAGGTCAAGCACTAGCTGATTTCATAGTGGAAAGCACGAGTAACGGTCAAACAGAAGCAGAGAACAGGCCAAGTCAGTCAGCAGACGTCAATCAAATCTGGGAACTCTATACGGATGGGTCTTCATCAAAAGAAGGCTCGGGGGCAGGTTTAATTCTTATTCCTCCTGAGGGCGAGCCTCTGAAGTACGCGATCGCCTTGACATTTCCAGCAACCAATAATGAAGCAGAATATGAGACTCTTATCACTGGACTCTGACTAGTAAAAGGAATGGGTATAACTGCGCTTAAGGTAAAAAGTGACTCAGAACTTATTGTCAATCAGGTTAATGGCGCCTACGAGGCAAAGGGAGAAAAGATGAAGAAATATCTCGGCATTGCCAAAAAGCTGGTCGCGGAAATCCCAAATTTCGCGATTGAGTTTATTCCTCGCCAAGAAAACCAGATTGCAGATTCTTTGAGTAAACTAGCCTTCGGAGGGGCGACAGTCCAGGATGTACAATTTCTGGAGAAAGCTCTATGTTCAGTCCTGGAAAGCAGAGCAGAGGTCTTCAACATCCAAGGACAAGTCACATGGATGACCCCGTTCCAGAGTTATTTAAAAGAAGGAATCCTCCCGGAGGACGAAGGAGAATCCACGAGGATTAGAAGACTCGCAGCAAGTTATCTAATCATTGATGGAGAACTCTACAGAAGAGGCTACTCGACACCTTACTTGAGGTGTGTTGCTCATCCTGAAACGGAAAAGGTTCTTCGAGAAGCTCACGAAGGGGCAGCAGCATGCCATGAAGGTGCTCGATCACTAAGCAGGAAAATATTCAGATTGGGATATTACTGGCCGACCTTGGGAAAAGATGCAGCCGAGTTAACACAGAAGTGTGAGATTTGCCAGCAGTTTGCACCACGATCGGGTCGACCATCGACATTATTATCCCCAATGGCAGGTGCCTGGCCTTTCGCTCAATGGGGAATCGATATATTTGGTCCTTTTCCCATTAGCACTGGTCAGCGTATTCACATTATAGTGGCAATCGACTACTTCACTAAGTGGGTAGAGGCGAAAGCTCTAGCTTCGACAACAGAATTTCAGGTCATCAAGTTCCTGCAGGTCAACATATTCTCCAGGTTTGGCATTCCTAAGGTACTCATCAGTGATAATGGTTCGCAATTTGTTGGAAAGGAGCTGAAATGGCTCTGTGAAGAATATCATGTGGACCATCGTTTCAGCTCAGTACATCATCCTCAAACGAATAGGCAAGCTGAAGCAGCCAATAAGGTTGTCTTAGCAGGACTCAAGAAAAGGGTTCAAGCATTCAAAGGGAACTGGGCAGATGAACTGGAAAACGTATTATGGGCAATCAGAACAACGCCTAAGGCGGCCACAGGAGAAACGCCTTTCAGTTTAGTGTACGGATCAGAAGCAGTAGCACCAGCCGAATTAGCAGTGCCTACCCACAGAGTCTTACACTTTAACGCAGAGGAAAATGAGATCGAGCGCAGAACTGACCTCGACTTAGCAGAGGAAAAAAGATGGCTCTCGGAATGGACACAGGCAAAGATGCGCTTGGCGACCACTCGGTATTTCAACAGAAAAGTCAGCGCTCGCCAATTTTTCGTGGGGGAGATGGTTATGAGAAGGAATGAATTCACAAGGCTGGACAGTAAAAACAAACTTTCAGCCAAATGGGAAGGACCGTACAAAGTAGTAGAGATCGCCGCACCAGGATCCTACTATTTGGAAACCACCGAAGGCGAGAGGTTACCCCGTCCATTTAATTCTGAGCATTTAAGAAGATTTTATGCATAGCATGTAATCAAACTGTTATGTCAATAAAAGAAAGTCATTCCTTCATAAAGCGTGTCCACTCGAAGCAAGCCGAAGCCAAAAGCCATGACGCCAAAGTCAGGCCAAAAGACCTAGCGACAAAGCTAGGCCAAAAAGCCCTATCGCCAAGGATAGGCCAAAAGCCCTGACGCCAAAGTCAGGCCAAAAAGCCCTAGCAACAAAGCTAGGCCAAAAGCCTTGACGCCAAAGTCAGGCCAAAAGCCCTAGCAACAAAGCTAGGCCAAAAGCCCTAGCAACAAAGGTAGGCCAAAAGCCCTGACGCCAAAGTCAGGCCAAAAGACCTAGCAATAAAGTTAGGCAAAACAAAAAAGCCCTAGGAACAAGGCTAGGCCAAAAGCCCTGACGACAAAGTCAGGCCAAAAGACCTAGCAAAAACGTTAGGCAAAATAAAAGCCCTGGCGCCAAAGTCAGGCCAAAGAAAGTTTAGGCGATCACTATCGATGATAAAGCCTGAAAAATTACAAATCCCCTATTATTATGCCAACACCTCAAAGGTTTAAACTTCAAAGAAGGTAATATCTCTTTGAACTTAGAAGTTTATGCTTTTAAGTGTCAAAAGTATTATCCTTAGAAAGTTTGACGTATGATTGGTCTAAGGCTTTAAGGGTCGACAACATTACAAAGCAAGAAAAAGCGGAAAGTAATTATGATTGAGATATTGGATAGCCAAATATGTTCGAAGTCGATTAAAGGCTCAAGAATATAAAGGCATTCAATAGAAAAACCCAAGTCTTATATAAATAATTACAAACCAAAAACAAAAAATACAAAAGTAGCTATCCAAAGGGCAAATATGGTCGATGAAGGAGATGGAGACTTCAAGCTTTGGGATCCTCGGGGGCAGAGGCGCTTTGATCGCCTTCAGGGGCAGGGACGCCTTGCTCGCCCTCGGGGGCAGGAAGGCTTGACTCGCCTTCGGGGGCAACCTCTTCAGCCGTAGTTGGAACAACCTCTTCAGCAACAGCGGTAGGCTGAAGGGTACGACTTCGGAGGATGACCTTCAAAGACTCAACTTTCCCAATGGGAAAGTGGGGATCGACCGCCTGGACATCATCCACCAGGACTTGGAGGAAATCGGCAATTACCGACTTCATCACCTTCAGAGCGCAGTCTTCAAAATCCTCGGAGGCCTTGAATGCCTCGACTACGCTCTGGGGCGAAGGGACGGCTTTCAACTGTGCAGATAGCCGATCCCTCTCCTCCTCCGCAGCTTCCCTCTGGGCTTCGGCAACAGCCCTTTGGGCCTCCGCAGCTTCCCTCTGGGCGTCAGCAGCGACCCTTTGCGCCTCGGCAACGACCCTGCGAGCCTCCGATTCTGCCCCTTGCGCTTGAGCTTCCTTTAGCTCAGCCTCTAGGCGAACTCGGACGATCTCCCCCTGATCTAAACACAGGTGAAGGGCGTCAAAGTCCTGAAGAGCAGCAGCGGCGTCAGCCTCCCTCTTCTTGACGCCAGCAAGGAGGCGCTGCTCCTTCTTGAAGTACTCCTCTCGCGTATCATCCGCCAAGGCGATCGCTGCATCCGCAGTAGTCTTGATGGTCGCCAATTACTCAGGAGTGACCCCCGTACTTCGATACTGCTCCAGCTCGACAAGCATGTTGGGATGCTTGTCGGTAAGCTCTCCGAAGACACGGCCAAGAATCACTTCTTCCCGAACGAACTGACAACAAAGATAAAATGAAAGTTGTCAGGATAACAAACGAAAAGGGAACGACAAAGAAAAAACTCTACGAAATAAGAAACGAGATCCTACCAGAGCTACTCGTAGAAAGTGGGACCGAAGGAACCCCTCGATCTGATGAAGCTCCGTGGGAACAGTCGAGCGGTCTGAAGGAGGAATTATCCCGTCCAGAAGCCGCATACACATATTCGGGCTACCCCGGAGGCTCTTCTGGGGAGGGTACCCCTTCTTCGTGAGGTCCCCGCAAGGGACCCAAGGTTCCCGAGAGTTCGCAGCCTTGAGCGGCTGGAACAAACTTGCCATGGAGCAATACTCCTCCGCAGGAGCTCTTGAAGAGCTGGAAGCGTCGGGCCCCTTCTTTTGGGTCCCAGACTCCTTAAGGGGAACCGTGGGCACAGTAGGAGCGGGAGGCGCTAAGGCCAAAACCTTCTCCTTGGGAGCAGAAGGGCCCTGGGGAGAAGGAGCAGGGGGCACCACGTCCAGACCCTTCCCCTTATTGGCAGAAGGGCCATTGGGAGGGGGAGGAGAAGGATGCTGGTCAACTTCTGGGCATTCCTCACTCCTGACCTTCTTAGAAGGAGGAGGAAGAGGATCCCGGGCCACGTCAGCCGAGGACTCCCCTGCAAAACAACAAGACAAAATATAAAAAACCAAAGAACCGCAGAATGTGAAAACATTAAATCTACAAATGGCGAGGCGACATACCTGGTTGGAGAGGACCTGCAGTGGCTGAGGGAAGCACTTCTTCAGACTTCCTCTTGGACGAATGCCTAGAGGGAGGAGGAGGAGAGTTCAGCAGCGCTTAGTCGGAAGACAATCCCTCTGAGCCCTGGTCATCAAAGAGACCTATCAGTTTGTGGCTCTTGCTCACGACCTTGCCTACAAGCGACAAAACAAGAAAAAAAAAAAAGGTTAGAACGTTACCCAATCATCAAAAATTGGCGTGGCCTGATGAATGCCCGCCATCTCGAGCATATTCTCAGTAGTTTCCGCCACCGCGCGAATGGACTTGAATTGGGACGATCGATGTAACCGATAGAGGTCATCGATGGCGTTCCGATCACTCCCTGACAGCTCTTCGAAAGAAGGAGGAAAATCCTTGTCCGGGGTAAACAATTTCCAGGGCACACACCCCTTGTAAAAAAAGTAAAACTTCTTATAGTTGGAGTTGGTGGCCCGGAAATCATCAACCAGACTGACATGAGCATTCCAACTCTATGCTTGAGTGCCTCCCCACTCTGCAAACTTCGGCCAACGTGATTGGAAGTGATGGAGATGGTTCGCCCCAGCTGCCAGTCGGAAAAAACACTGGAACAAAACTAGTGAATACGCCCATTCCTGGCGTATGCACAGAAATTTGAAACCGACCCACATCCTGAGGGCGTTAGGAACAAGCTGCATGGGATGGATCCCGTAAAACTGGCACAATGTCTGCAAATCCTCACAGAGAGGAAAACGCAACCCAGCATCGATCTGGGCCGCTTAAATGTAAACCTCTCCATCGTGAGGAAAATGCAGACCTAAGCCAGGATACCTAGGAGCATTCTCCACACTGAAGCCGCCAAGCACCACCATGGTCTTAAAGTAAGCCGGCTTCAATTCATTAGGCTTGACATCTGCTCAGAATGGTTCAAGTATAGCACAACAAGAATAAAAAACAAAGGAAAACAGAGGATATTGCCAAAACAGAGCAGTAAAAGGGCGAAAAGTTTACCTTTTGGGGAAAAAACAGGTGTGTCTAGCTCAGGCCCATCCACCACTACAGGAGTGGTTGCAGACCTCCCCAGATCAGCTTGTTCCTCCACTGAGGGGGGCACGGCGTCATCCCTGATGGTCAAGGGGGCATTGGAGTTCCTAGGAGCGTTGGCTTTGTTAGCACCCTTGGGGGCCATATCCTTCACTCTCTGACTTCGGGGAGCCATAGAAATGAATGAAGAAGGCTGAAGAAGGTTGAAAAAGAAAGAAGAAAGGTTCGCAACGAAGCTCTGGAAATCTGAGGGAGTGGATGAACGTAAAAAACAAAATAGAGAAACTGACGTTTCTTATATAGACCAAGAAGGGAGTAACTGACAAGAGCAAACCGAAGCGACACAGAGGAATAATTGCACATTTTTGGAAAAATCCAAAGCAATGTCAGAATTCCAAGAGACACCTTGGGGAGACAGACGGTTGGCTGGTACAGACATCTGTCAGATTACCCTAGGTTTACGGAAAAGTAAATGTCAGGCGTGCCTCAAGTGACCGTTCGATTTCTGGACAACTGTGCAGTTATTAAATGCTAAAATTCCATTAAGGAGACAAGGTGGTCGCTAGCGCACTAAGAGACTTTACCAGAAATGCCTCACGAGAGTAGTGATCGCCCAAATCGAGAAAAATAGACTTTCATGAACCTAGATTACCTCGAGTGATCGCCAAAGGGGAATAAAAGAAAGGATATTTTTTCAGCTTTGAGCGAAGAAAAAATTGCTCGCCAAACAGGCTCAAAATGCCTCAAAGGTCATGAACCAGTACAAGAAACGAAGAAAACCGAATCTAAGACGTCACTATCTAAAATCCTACCAGGAAATAAAGCTCGACTGAAGAGACTTCAATCAAGCTTCGGTGGCAAATGTTGGATATCGATAGTGACAGCCCAGTAGGGAAAAAGGCCTCGAAGGCCCAATAACTATAGAGGGGGTAAACTCATAACATTCGAACCGGACCGGCCTCCATAGAATGGCCCAGAACCGAGCCCAAAGCCTCTGAGGACACCATGAGTGCTCGCCATTCTTTACCAGGTCGTGACCTCTCACTGCTCGCCATGAGAGTGCTCGCCCCGAAGAGAGACCTGCCTCTCTCCTCTGGTCCCACTAAACCGTTAATAACAGAGTGGCCAGGATATCCCGCGTATCTCGGTCACATATTCACTAAAGATTAGATTTGGTAACTGCAATATCTCGCAGTAACTGCCATATCCCACGATCCGAATCTTCAGCAACTCAATATACACTAAGATATTCAGTTGCCTTTATACGGTTCTATCTCTCTTACCCTATAAATACTCTTGCTTAACATACGTTCTTTACGTTTTGAGTTTTATACACACATATACTCATTTTAAGCATCGGAGAGGGACCCAGAGACACCCCTTCTGTTGCGCTCCCCTACTTGCAGGTTCACCGGAGTTGGAGCTGAAGCGTCATCCCAACCTTGTTTCGCATTCAATTCACTGCCAGACAGCATCCAGGATTTCACGATCCAACAGTCACCAGAGCCCATTTGAAGTTGTTCTTCAATAATAGATTCCTTCGAAGTGATACTCATCTTTTTTTGTTGATCTAGTTCCTCCCCTTATCGGTTTGGTCCTTTTTGAGACCCCTCGGGTGTGTGCTTGTTTGATTGATCCCATATGCATCCCCTGACTGTCTAGGACACTTTCAGCTTTGTTCCTCTCTATAGGCTATTACTCTTCCTCCTCCAGAGACCTTTTGAAGGTCATTTTATCCAAGTAAGGGATAAGGCCATATGTTAACTGAGGCTTCTTCTTATTCCATGTCGGGCTCTTATTTTTCTTAGTTGGGTCCCTAACTTCATTCATTATGTCGCGCCATGACTTGCGATCTGCTTCATTGGGCCTATCATGTGCCTTACTGATTCTTACTTTGGTTGGTTCGATCACCATTTTGGTGCGGGTGCCAATATCTAGGGCCAGTGCGTCAGGACTTCTGGCTTTGCTTCATATATTACGACTTCATGCTTGCATTGATATGATGTATGTCTCAATCTTCCACATATGTAGCACATGGAAAATACACGTTCGTACATTATGTTCGTCCACCTTTCTTCTCCCCTTGAAGTTGTCCACCAGAATCTGATAATGCGTGTGTTTTTTGAATTGATCTCCACCTTAATTCTTACGAAACTCATTTGTATCCCATCAGTAAGTTCTTCTACCTCGATAGATCGACTGATTCCTTCCCCGATATGGCGTGCGTTTTCCATACTTAGTACCCCGAATTCCAGTCCATGTATTTGGATCCATAATTGTATCCAACTGAATTTTGTATCTTCAATGCTCTGTTTTTTTTCCCATTTTTTAATACTCAGACACTGCCCTTGAATTGACCAGGGGGATTGGTCCAAAATTAGCTTATTGTCTTTCTCACTTCTAAATTACAACATAATCAGATTCTCTTTAAGATTGGTTATGTCTATATATTCGAAATTTGCCCAGGCTATTTTCAATACATTGTGCACAACCACTGTTTTTATATGTTTCTTGGATACAACAACACCAACATACCTCTCAATTTGCACCTGGAGGGGGTCCTCAACTAGGTCGAACTTGAGTTGTCTAGGTCTACTCATCTCATAAGCACACGGAGCCGAACTCGAAACGATGGTGTTGGTCCAAGCCTGATCACCACCGTCATGTCCCCCTGTAACGTGACAATAAGTGTAGATATTAGAGGCAAACGCAGTAGGGTTTTAATGCAGTAGGGTTTTAATGTAGTAGGGTTTTGACGTTGAAACTAGGGTTAGGATTTCCAAGCTTGTATTTTTCCAGCGTGGGAGAAGGCTCCGCCGTGTTCCGCAGTGTCGGCTAGGGCTCGCGGGCGACATGATGAAATTTTCGACGAACGGATGGTTGTTCTCTACCCTTCGGCGACTCTACGGCAACGATGACTCGAGGGAGAGAGAATTTTGGGGGAAGTGCAACTAAATAAATTGATTCGGAAGAAAATGTTTAGATACCATCGGCCGGGAGTACGAACAAGTGTATGGGCTCGATGTGAAGGAAAAGAGGAACTCCTCATGACCATATATGTAGCTTAGTTTTTCTTTTTATTTTGCAAACAAGGAATTCGCCCTCGGGTAGAATTCACTAATTTGTTCGGCCTTTTATTTAATTTTAAAAGTGTATTAATTCAAAGTTGTGATAAAAAAATTATCAGATCGGTTGTATTGGAAAAATTACAATTTTAACGAAAAAATACAACTGAAGAATATAAAATTTAAAAATACTCAAAATGAATATCTACTTTAAGTTTAACACACAATACGCAAAATCGTAAGGCATGTATGTAATGCATGAGTTGGAGATAAATAGTTAGATCTATTGCAGGCACGTGACGCGTGCATGCCATTATGACTGAAATGTTTGACACCAAGATAAGCAAACCAAATCTCCTAATATGAACGTATACAAGTAGAAGACGATTTATAGGGTAGGAGAAGGAGAGAGAGTCCAGTTTACAAAACTTAGCTTAATTTGTGCATGCAACATCACGTTCCCCCTATTTATGTCTTGACTTTGTCCACGTTTATACACTTCTTATTTTGTGTTTACAGCTATACGTTAGGCTATATTTGTGGAATATCATTTTTATATATGATAGATTCAAGACTTAAAAGAATTATAAGACAGAAACTCATTTTTTAAAGAACCTTACAATTATATGCATAATTTAATCTATCAAGACATACAATTTAAAGATTACGGTAGGATGAATGAATTGAATGTTCATATGTATATATGAATTAGGGTTAATTACCTCAACCGTTACTTATGTTTGACCCATGTGATTAAAAGGTTACTCATCTTTTTTTGTGTAGCTGAAACGTTACTTAAGTTTGAACATGTGACTGAAAGGTTACTCCGTGAAGTTTCCGTCACATATTTCTGTTAAACTGTCACGTGCAAGTCACGTGACCTAATTTAAAGACGATTTGTTTATGGATTATGAAGTAGTAACGGTTAGGTAACAAAATGTCCAAACTAAAGTAATCGTTTAATAACATTTAGAAGAAGATAAAACATCATTTAACAACTTCACCACAAACATAAGTCACCACATTTGCAACCATTTCATTTTATTTTCTTCTTGAATATCTGATTCTGTTTGATGAAAATCCAGTTAAATAAACATCAAGTAGTATCAAACGAATTCATAATACATACAACAATTTTCTATTTTCTATATTTTCTCACTATCACTATTCCTATTTGTATCTGTCAAGACAATATTTTCCTACTCGGTTGACACCTCAACTTGATCATTCTTCTCTTCTGTTTCTGGGGAAGACTCATGTTTCTCTACAGATTTCTGCACTTCAATATCACGCCCAAACACCAATGTTGTCAGCATCAGGAAGGACAATTCATTACTTGAGCCTAAATAAAAGAAAGAAAGAAGCCATTATTCATCAATACCAATCCTGCACATAAAAATCAAGCACATAGACATTTGTAAAGGATGGGTAGACTAACTCCTTGTTACTAACCCATCAAATTTCACAACCAAATTAAAACAAGAAACTAACTCCTTGTTACTAGCCTAATGCGTAGACTAGCTTCAACTATTTGGAACTCTATTGGAGCTAAAAGAACGAAAGATTCAGGTCAAGATATTAAACATACTGAATAGTCAGAAGTTAAAATAGCAGAAAGTAGATGGAGCAACTCAAAGACATAGTGTCTCTCCAATTCCACAAAACTAAAGACATATCAGAGGAATAGTCGAGACAACTTGAGATCAGTTTATAATTAAAGTCTTCATCAAGATCCAGTTTATAATTCATTTTTTTCAAGCAACTTGAGAGTTAAGATCCATACTTGGTTTGTGTCTAGCCGGTAATGAATTGAACGAATCTGAACTATTCTGAAGCAGGTGTCCAGTCCGCTTAGTACTTGAATGAATCCAGAAAAAGGCCAAGGGAGAGGCCAGCTTTCCAGTAGTTGAACATAATATGTTACCAATGACTTAACAAGCTTGGGGACATTACTAATGCGTGTACTGCACTGCTACAATTTGAGTGAATAAGAAAAAGAACTTGAAATTCCATTCCAAATTGTAAAGTACAAAACAGGTACTTACCGTTGGCCAAACAAAGTGGCAATATTTTGTGGCTTCCGGTGAAGCGAACAACTGATATTCCAGATCTTAGAGGCTTTAGAGATGATAAGTCTATTTGTACCAGAATATTAGGCAGCATCATACCAATTTCCATCACTGCCAGAAACCTGTGCATTTAAGATCAGGACACTTGCAAAACAAGGAACTAGATATGGTGAAAAGGTTACTGCTTAAGAAGAAGAAAAAGAAGAAGAAAGCAGAATATTGAAACAGGAAGAAACAAGAGAGTGAGTTCTTCAAGATTTAGCTTCTGAAATAAGAATGGAAATAACACTATTCTACCAAAAGTACCAATAGACTTAATGGGTTGAATGCAACAGAAGGAACCTCATTAGTGTTTATGACTTTGACCAGAATTTGCACATTAAACATAGTGTATAACAACATACCAATGTACC
This sequence comes from Chamaenerion angustifolium, assembly GCA_946814005.1. Classification (NCBI taxonomy): domain Eukaryota; kingdom Viridiplantae; phylum Streptophyta; class Magnoliopsida; order Myrtales; family Onagraceae; genus Chamaenerion; species Chamaenerion angustifolium. Next base: position 25,570,428 of record OX328272.1, read on the forward strand.
AAGAACATTCATCCATCGAACATATCGAACCAACTAATCAAAAACCATGGGAGTCTTTCAACACATTGACATCATAAGACACCAATTACAGGGGTAACATGCAGGTTTAACTCTTTTTTAGAGTGGAACTTTCTCGGTATCAATGATATATTGTTTGGATATCATACAGTTGATCAAAAAGGTAAAATTCTTTAGTTATGAGGATAGAATCCAGTAAATGGAAATAAAAGAAGAAAAATGAAAACCATTCCTTTTATCATTTGTGTAAGAATTTATTCAACTTATCAAAGGAAAGAGAAAAATAAAATGGTTTGTGTTTAGACTAATTCTCCCGTAATGGCCATTAATTAATAAGTGGATAAGATTGTGATTTCGAAGATATTTCACTTACTTCAACTTCCTTAGAACCATCTATCAGTCTATGTACCATTCATCACAGCAATCACCAAATAACCTTCTCCATCAGTCAGTAGGTGACCAGAAGCTCCTCTCCAACTAAGCAATGAATTTTCCTAGCATTTGCATTCAGGAAACTCATACCACGAAAGCTTCACGGAAGATGCTTCACTTCACCCAAAAAAATCAGCAGCAGAAGGAACATTGCAGATGCGAAACTGAACACCTCAATCTTCAGAATACAATACAGAAAAATGAATTGAATTCAGATGAGAATCTGGGGAGTCACAGACAGCTACCTACGCAGCGAGACCGAGGCAGTGGTCGTGGCCGTTCCAGCTTATTCTACACGTCGGAAGGGGTCCGGCCACCGCCATTTCCTGTCCAGACCGAGGCAGTAGCCATTTCCGTTCCAGCTTCTTCTCCAGACCTAAGAACAACCGCTCTTAAGTAGACAAGCTCTGTTTAGGGTAGTTTCGGAACTTTAAATTACAACTACATCACGTGACAAGCACATGTGACTACTTAACGGGAAGAAATAACGACAGTTAGGTGATAGTAACGGTTCAGTCACGTGTGTCAACATAAGTAACGGTTGAGCTCAAGTTTGAACGGTTCAGTCACATTGTCAAACATAAGTAACGGTTCAGGTAATTAACCCTATGAATTATGCATTATAAACTAGACAAAAAGAAGATGGAGTCTATCTATGAAAACTAACCTGTATTAGGAGGCCTTCTTAAATAATTAAAGAAAGCAGTGTGTATATGCATAATTGATAACCAGTGCGTTGCAAGATACCTACAACGTATAGTTTATCCTTATTAGTAGTATCATTGATTTACTTTTTCCAGATCAATCGATCCAAGTATTTAAAAATATTTAGGAGTGTGTACATGTGTAAATGAAAATCCTACCTTGTGTACAAGTGTATGGCAAGTCGGAGGATGACTAAGTCGGAACCTGTGTGTGTGGGTGGGGGTGGGGGTAAGGGGGAAACCGGATCGGTCGGACCACCTTTTTTACTATTTTGGCAGGGAACCTATATTTTTGTGCCGATTTTTCATAGAAAAAAGACCGACCAAAACACCGTATAAGGAAAAATAAACCGTACATTCAAATTTTCATACCGAATTTTTGGTTTAAATAAAAAAAATAAAAAACACACATTCAAAACCAGAAATAAGTATTCAAAATCAAATTAAACAACAGAATAACTCGATTTAACAATGTTAACATAATTTTCTGCTAAACCGATTAAACAACTAAAATAACTATTAAATAACAAAATTATTATTTGTTTGTATTCATTGATTAACTATATTAATTAATATAATATATAAACGTATATACGTGTTAATGGTCGGATCGGACTCTACAGTCTTTTAGACTTGTAGACCAAACGATCTAAAAAACCGTTTTAAACTAAAACAAATTCGACCATAAACTGAACCGTACATTTTCGTACAGTTTTTTTCACAGGTTATGGTGGTTTTAGGATAATGGGTCGCCCGTAAGTGGGAGCCCGTTCACATAAGTCCAGTTGTGTGTTTGACCTTAAAACCTATCCCTCTATATATCAGTATTTATAGCGGTGCTCGGGGTTAGGAAAAATCTGACGATGGTGATAGTTAGCCGCCCTACAGTTTAGACAGAGGTCAGTAGATGTGGTATTATAGGTCATTGCCCATCAAACTGTGCCGTGTCTTCCCGTCCGGCAGACCGTGATCCCAACCTCAGGCAGATCCACTTTCGCTAAGTCAATCGTTCAAGGAGGTAACTTAATTATGTGTAATGTTGTGCCCTAATAGATTGCATGTTTCGTACATAATCCAACAATCCAGTTTGTTTTTCACCGGATTTTGGGACGACACAGTATTTGTTGTCACCCTCGTGGCACAAAATATTTGTTTGGAGACTTTTTGAATTGTGAGTCATTTAGGAATTAAAGAAATATGATTTAAACAAACGATGCAATGGTTGAAGAAGCGGTGGAACGAAACGATGGTTGAAGTTTTATTAAGAGGACTGTCGATTGGCCATGTCGAATCGCAAATCAGACGCTATCATGTCTCAGTTTTAAATGAATGTGGTACGAAGAGTATAAACCGGAATCATTCTCAATGGATATGAAGAACATGAATAACGAACAACCTCACAAGTTCATAAACTCGGAAACAAAATATACTACAATCTCTTATAATTTACAAAAACGAAATAGATAATTCACATAGGAGTGGGATAAATGGAATAATTACAAAACTAGAACTCTCGATGGAGATATCCTCAGCATGGAAATGGAGGATGCGATCCTGGATTAGGAAGAAAGTCTAGATACGTGGGTTAAGGTCTAGGCATTTATACTATTATCACCGACATCAGGGATTACCATGCACGCTGCAGTTACAGGTCTCACTAAAATTCCTTGCTGGATGTTGGTTCTTATGAAATCCCTTCACCATATGTCAAGTTCCTATGCTTCCGAGGCGTCGACGTTTATGCGGTTCCTCTAGAAAGTCGACGAATTCTTGTTCTCCTATGACTTGCAAGAAGGAAAACCCGTGTGTATCCATTTTTCCCCCCTCCGATGACTATGTCCATATGGAGTGGTTTAACGATAATGTGTGTATATGCCAGAGAATCGATTACCTTGTACAAACGTAGGTGAACCTATATTTGCAAGGCTCTGAATGTGGATTTCAATATAAACTTGATTTTGGTTTGTTTAGGACTTCTTCTGATAATTTCTACACGTCTTTGTCTAGTATGAGTTAACATGTTGTTCCATCTAAGTTTTCTCATCAAGGTGAATTTATGTCTTGGTCTATAAGTCAGGTCAAGGTGTCTTCCATTTTCTGGCATCAGAGGTTGGATCACCCTATTCTCAAACTCTTTCTTCTATTTCTATTCCTCCTTGTGTGGTTCTTGTTCTATTGATAAAATTAATAACTTAATATTTACTGAGTCTCAATCTGTGGATAACCTTACTCTTGATTTTGTTGAAATGGATTTGTAGGGATTGACTGACGTGACTTTTAATGGTCACTTGTATTAGATATACATGGATTTAATTTCTACATAGGAAGAGTGATGTTGTCAAAACCTTTCTTGACTTACATAAGAGTGTTGACAAACAATTGACGGTGGTGGTGAGTTCAAATCTCTTGCCCCTTATATATCCAATTGTGTTGCAACACACAAAGTTACATGCCTTTATACCACTGAGCAAAATTGCATTGTTGAAACGAAGCATGGACCAATAGTGGAAATGGAATTCACTCTTCTAAAACAAACATACCTTCTAATGTAATATTGGAGTGATGCATTTTTTCACTTTTGTATTCCTCATTAACAAGTCTCCCTCTAATATTTTGTCTAATGTTTCTCCTCATGGGAAGTTGTTTAGCAAACCACCTGATTACTCATTTCTTTATGGGTTTGTCTGCTTTTGTTTTCCTTTCACGATACACTATAATAAGCATAATTTTGACTAGTACTCATTACCATGTGTGTTTCTTGATATTACTCTAATCAACATGCATATCACTATCTTTACTCATATGGTGTTTCCTATGTGTCCAGGAATGTCAGGTTTCATGAATGTGTGTTTCCCTTTGAGGACACGAATAATGTGTTTATACAGTCTGCTGCTATCAAAATCACTACCACAATTTCTCCCTTTTACAATCCTTTTAATTTATCTTTATGTTCATCCACTGACTCTCCTTCCTCAGTCACACATTCTCGTACTTCTATTCCTTATACTCTTATTCCCCTTTCTCCCTTTGAATTCATACCACTCGCTTTCTCTTTTACTCCCCTTTAGCTACTACTTATTTTCCCTCTCCTCGTGTGTTTAGATATATTTAGATAAGTACTGTGTATTTCTTCTACTACAATTCCCATCTCTTCCACTACCACTCCTCCTTCTAATGACATTGTTAGATATGTCCTGTGTGTATTCTCTATTGTTACTGATCATACACTCCCTATTAATTTTGAATCACCTTGTTTGGGGCTACCTCATACTCGGTTTAAACTACCCTTGGTAATATTCATGTAATGTGAAATTTTCACTGCCTCTGTTGAATTACTCAGTTTAAACTGCCTCTGTTGAATTTTCACCTGATCTTATTACTTTTGAACCAAGAGATATTCATATGATCACTATGCATTCTCCTCACTAGGTTAAGGTTGTTAAGGTTGTTAAGGTTGAGTTACATGATCTATCTGTCAATAAGACTTGGATTCTAGTTCCTCTACATAGTGGTCACATCCTTGTTGTGTGTAAGTGGCTTTTCAAAATCAAACGTAACTCTAATGGTTCTATTGCACGTTATAAGGCTATACTTGTGGCAATGGATTCTCTCTGAAGTTAGGTTTTGATTTTAAGGATACTTTCAGTCTTGTGGCCAAGGCTCTGTTTGGTTGGATTGTTCTTACCTTTGATCTTCTCATATGTGTCTTCTTTGACAGATTGGTGTTACTAATGCTTTTGTCATGATGAGCTAACTAAGGATGTGTTTATGGTTGAACCTCCTTGTTTTGACCAGTACGTATGATGTGTCTAATAATGTACTTGTGTGTAAGATTCATAAGGTTCTCTATGGCCTGAAACATGCCCCCCAAGACTTGGTTTGACAGGTTAATTTTATTTTTATTTTGTTGTTAACACGGTTTAATTTTTTGACGTCCTTGGTTGGCAAGTATCTATTCATCAGAATGATTGTGCTTCTATGTAGATGGCATTGTAATTACAAGCAGTGATTGTACAACATTTGAATTTGTTATTATTAAGATAAAGTTTGAGTTCCAATTGAAATACTTGGGACTACCCAATTACTTCTTAGGTATGTATGTGCATATTTGTGAGGATTGTTTCTACGAGGATACAAGAAGTATATTCAAGACCTTTACTGAAAATTGGGTTGTTTGATGCTACTCCTCTTGTAACATCAATGTCATGTATTTTTTTGTATCAAAAGTTGTTAGTCATCAGGGCTCCCCTCCAAGTGGAGATGAAAATCTATATAGGAGTATTGTTGGTACCCACCTTCGACATATCTGTGTTGCTAGACTTGATATTCACTTTATGGTTAACAAGTTAAGTATATGCAAAGCCCATGTGTGTGTCACTGGAAAGTTAGATTCGTGTCCTAAGGTATCTCAAAGGCACAATTGATCATGGTCTTCTTTTTATAGCCAATTCTTATGAGGCTACTATAGTCTCATTTGCTGATGCTCATTGAGGTACTGATCTGGTTGATCAAAAATCAAATTCAGGTTACTATCTTCTATTGAATGATAATCCAATTGTATGGAATTTAATGAAGCCATCTATCATTTTAAGGTCTACTGTAGAGGTTGAATACGTAGTTATTTATAATGTCATTTATTAGATTATATGCCTAGTTTCTTTGCTCTCTGAGTTAGGTGTTTAACTCTTATATATTCAGGAGGTTTGGACTAACACAAGTGTTGTTGCCTTGACTGAAAATCCCATTCAACATTGCAAGATGAAACATGTGGAGATTGATCTTTATTTTGTTAGAGAGAAGGTTCATAATGGCCAAGTCATTATTAAATTGGGTTAATTATCAAATACGTAGTCGAACTTGACATGGTTTCCCAAGTAGATACCCAAACTTTTGTTTTGCCGCAAATAGGTTGCCAAATTTTTGGAATTAGCAAATAGGTTCCTGACATTAATTTTTATGTTGGTTTATGACGGAAACTGGTTCAAAATAGGTTCGATCAAACCCGTGTATTTATTTTTTATAAAAAAACAAAAACATGCATGGCTCAACTCTAAACCAAGCCATGCATGTTTTTTGCATATAAATCCTACCTTTTTTCCCTAAATAAATAAAGTAGTTCAATCGAACCGATTTTGAACCAGTTTTTGAAGCGGTTTCCATCACAAACCAACAGAAATGTTAGAGTATTATGTAGTTTAGTCTACATTAATCAATATTAGTCTTTATATTTAGTTTATCTATATTAATTAGTTTATCCTTTTATATTTAGTTTATTATATATATAGTTAGATAGATAGTATGAGTATCTTTATAGATAGAATCAATATATATAGATAGTTATCTCTACACTATATATATCTAGTACAAAATAAGAAGTTTCTCAATAATGGAGTCGGATGTTTTTCTTATTCATCTCCTTCACGTCTTCATGATCTATTTATTCTAACATGGTATCACAGTAATTAACGCAATGAACCTATTTGCTAATTTTCAAAAGTTCAACAGCTTATTTGCGGCAAAAAAAGATTGGGTACCTACTTGTCAAGTTCAGCTACCTATTTGATAATTAACCCTATTAAATTTGTTCCAGTTGTTTAATTAAATTGTTTACATTCTTACCCATCCACTTAATGAAAAATGCTTTATTTCTTTCAGGAAGAAGCTAGGGGTGATGTCCTTCTAGGAGCTCACTAGATAATGTTATGGGGTTTAGGGTTTAGTGAACAAGCATTTTCTTCTTCTTTCATGGATGGTACAAGTTTTCATAATGAGGAATGAGGATACCATTGTTACTTGTGTTGAGTATGTCTGATATTCTCTCCATGTTTGATGTAATATCTGTGGTCATATTTGTTTTTCCTTCTACTTCCTAACCCTCTTAATGTTTGATTCTATTTTTATTCTCTTATTCTATTCTCTTATTCTATTCATTGTCTCCTGAAAGACTCTGTATGGGTTTCTTTTGGGTCTCTTGAGCAATCACATTCGTCAGTTTTTTATGTCTTCACTCAAATACAACTTGCTTGATCATTCTTTGTCTTACCTTGGCTCTATACAAGCTCCTTTAGTAATGGTCTTCAAATAGGTTCACTATGGGAGAAGCCGTAGTCAACGGTTCATCAGATGATTCGTGATTTTCTGATCACCAATAATTTATTTATAAAATTATTAACGACTGAAGTGGGGTTGAGGTTGAGCCCATCCTTTTGCATTTATAAGGACTCAATTTAGGGCGGGCGCCAATTTTATTTTAAATAATAAATATTTTTTATTTCTTGAGGTTTAAACTTTTCGACAACTAAAAAAATATATATTTATTTAATATAGCTCAACTCTTTCAACTGTTATTTTAAAAAACAATATTTTTCACTTCCAACCGTTATTTGATAGAAAAATAAACTATTTTTCACAACTCATGTTTTTAGCCGTTAGTTAATATAAAAATAAAATATTTTTCACGAATAATTTTTTATTGGTTATAATATATTTAAATAGTATATATTTTGATTTATCACAACTTAAATTCTTCTGCAGTCGTTTTAATTAAAAATAATTAAGAATTGTTTCTCCTTGGACGGATACATTGCCTACGTTCTACGGGTTCTACCTTAATTTTCTTTGTTTTTTTATTTAAATTCCTTCAACGAATTTATTGTTTCGATCTTTAATCAATTTCTACCTCTTTGATATATAAAAGATTATTCTATTAAACCCTAATTTCTCCATCATTCCAGCAAAATCAATTTCTTCACCAACGTTCGGTCAACAATTTCCAGGTATATGTAATTAATTAATCAATTCAGTCATAGTATGCTCATCTAATTTGAAGTTGATGTTCAGGGTGTCAATACGGGTTGATCCTGTGGGTTCGGTCGGGTCAATCCTGCCCAAGGATCGAGGAGGATTGATTCAAACCCGACCCATCAACTTTAACGAGTCACTCATTCTAACCCGACGCATTGACGGGTCAACCCGTATGACCCGCAATATTTATTTTTGAAAAGCATAATAAAAAATATAAACAAATATTAAAAATTATTATATATTATAATTACTAGTTAACAATCACTCTTAGTTTAAACAATGACAAACACAAAAAAGATTTTAAAGAATTTAAATTTTGCATAATTAACAAAATATCTCTAACACTATTATAAAATTATCTCTCGGTAGACTATCAAATAAAAAAAATCTCATAATAGTATATTTAACCTAAGGTAATTAGAACATTCTTAGTATTAATATATGTAGTATCCTGAGAAATAATAACATATATATATAAACTTATTTTTAACGAGTCGGCGGGTCAGGTCCTGGTCCATATGGTTGACCCGACCCCGACCCCTCCATTTTCACAGTTCAAACGGGTCTACCTTAAACTGACTCGTGACCCCTAATTTTATGACCCAACTCGGGTCCGGGTCATTTTCAGTTTGGCTCATATTTTGACAGGTCTATATGTGGTGTTTTGCTGCCAAGATATACAATCTCGACTTTTTCCCTTCGCAATTTAGGGGGTTGCAATAAAAACACTTACTAAAGACAGAACTCTTGATAGATGATCGTGTAAAATTGTAGAAGAGATTCTGAATATTACGCAGTAGTAGATTATGATCCTGACCACTCTAAACTTACAAAAAATATTATTAAGTGAATGACCTCTTATATTTGTCTATATATCTGTATATACATGGATTAAGTATAATTATTGTCCCGTCTGCTAAATCGGTAAGCAAAATCAAAAAGAAAATTTCGTAAATATATAAATTAATTATAGGGAATTACTCTTCAACTGTTATATTTCAGATGGTAGAATTGCTACAACTGCCTTGATACTAGTAAATAAACTAATGAAGTGATCACAACATTAATTATAAATTCTACTAGAAATTGTAAATGTGGTAGTTAAAAAGGATATGGTTGCTGCAAGCTAAACAAACCCGAGACATGATGTCGGTTCCACTACCAAAATGTGAATATTCACCTCAAGAGTTTTGATTTATATAGTTTCCTGGGATCCCATTTGGCTTCCCTGTGCAACATAATCAACAGTAATCCACTTTGAGTAGCGTATTATATTGATAGAGGAACAATATAATAAGCATATCACATGTCAAATACTACTGCATTTGCATGACAAAGATAATAAACCGGAGAAGCATAGCTTAGATATCCTTGCTGGCCATTTTTAACTTTAGGTTTAGTCGTGTTCAACAAAGATAATTATCTTACAAACCTGCACCAACACTAAAAACAAATGTTGGATCACCAGGTGCTGATCGTCCTCGGCTCGGGATGACTGAGGCGCTCCAGTGGATGCTCTGACGACCTCCACAGAAGGGAAGCACTGGGTGTTCCCGTTGTTTCCCTTTCGACGGTCAAGTCAGTTGGAGGTTCGTTGATTAAGAGAAATGCTTAAGGGAGTATAGGATGCTTAGCCATGAATATGCATAAACGGTAGGTGAGGGAGTATTTATAAGCCATTATCTCATACCTGAGTCAGGTCAGGTTCTTACCCTGGTCTGGTGGGTTTGTCTTAGACGAGGTAAACAGGGTTGAGTTGGTAGTAATGAGCCAAATGACAGGGTACTTTTGGACAGAGCCTCCCTTTTGGTCAGACCTATCCCCTGTCATGCCATAAATGGCCATAATTGGTCGTAGGGAGAAATGTATTGTAAGCTAGGGTACTAAATTTGCCCTCTGACATCTATTGTACCCAGTACTTTCTTGTCCCTTGTACGTTACGAAGGGGTGTGAAGGAAGGCGAGGGGACACATGCCAAAGGCTCCTTTCATGCATGATTGAGTGTCGCTCCTAAGAAACCTACCCCAGGGGGGGCGCTCATGACGCTATTCCGAATTGGATTGATCTTCTCCTAGTTTGTATCACTGTATCAAGGCCCCAAGGCGCAACACCCAGCACCTGCCCCCGAAGCCTAGAGTGAGCGATCCTCAGCCTAGGTTTTTACCAAAAATGGATTTTTGTGAGTCCTTTTAGGTCTAGCGACGCCTAACTATTTTGGGTTGGTGATGCCGAGCGTATCACCTCCCAGTCTGATGCTTTATGATTAGGCAACGCCCAAATGGAGTTAGTCGAATTTCTTTATTCCATTACCATGCTGTTGTTATGGGAGGTCTGACACATGTAATGATTACCTTTTTGAATTTGAATTTCAGAATTCGAGGGGTGGCGGGATCTTCCTGAAGTTTTGTGAATCCCTAAGAAACCCTTTAGCTCCCCTAGGGGCATTTCAGATATTTCTGCCCACAGGGCCTAGCCTAGATGATTATTCGGGACCCTTATAGGGCCCTCTATAAATTCTTTATCCTTCATCATTTTCCCATTTAGGCTTCTCTGCCGAAATTATGTTCTCTCTCTCTTTCTTAAAATCCCTCTGACCTCTCTCTAGAATTTCCGATGCCTTTACGCTTTTCCGATTGCCTTTTACCCCATTTATTTCAGTAAAATAGCTCAGCACTTTGCCTTATTTCCTAGCCTTCTCCACCGACGCATCCTAAGCTAATCTCGAACAATGGTCGGAAGCGATTCAAAAATAGGCGAGGCTAATGTTTTATCTCGTCTTTCCTTTGATAAAGTGGTGGCGGAGGCCGCCATGAGCGACGCTCATTGCCGGCGATATCCCATCCCTGGCGATATAGATCCTGGAAATCCTCGCCCCGTGTGTTTTCCTCGAGTGGACGAGGATACCATATTCCCGCTTCAACTAGATGTGGCGCTATAGTTTTCTTATTACCTTGAGCTACTGGAAATGTGCGCCATTACAGTATATATCCTACTCAACCTTCACCCAATGTTATTCGCACTTGGGTGGGTTTTCGTGTGATGTGCCACCTTCGTAGTTGGCACTATTCTTTAGTCATTTTTCGCAATTTTTACTGTCTCGATTTCAATCTTTTCAGTCTATTTGTATTCACTAGTCGTAATCTGTGTTTTAAAAACTGGTCTTGGAATTCTTCTTGCCCCTACTTATTTTTCCTTCAAAGGCGGGTTGTCTTGGTATCTAGGGGTAGCCAAAGCCAATTGGGATCCTCTTCCTACTATCTAATATTTATCCTTCTTTGATATGGAGTCGGTGACTCTCATTCACGTCGTGCACCAAGCCGGAAACGCCACATGTATATCCAACCACACCATCGAGATGCTTCTGTGTGCAAACATAGTTTCTCTATTAGAGCGTCGCTCTCCATCTCCTCGGGTAATAATCCTTGTCCCTTTTTTGCAGAAATAGATTTTGCGCTCCTTTCTTACGCATTCACTCACATACCGGATGAGACACAAAATAAGACCAAGAAAAAGAGTGGCACCCCTGATGGCTCACAGAAGTGGAAGAAGCACAACTCCTCTTCTAAGATAGAGAAAAAGGTTGCTCAGGTGGAGCATACTCTCGATCCTCTCACGGCATCGCCCGAGCTCTTCAACCCCAACACCAACGAGGTTGTCACCGCCTTTAAAGGTGCAGTTCCTTACTCTAAATACTCCAATGACAACATCCTTTCTAGGAGGTTGAATATAATTTTTACTAAGAATTGGAGTCCTCCCGTATTAGCTCATGGCGGCATCATGTGGACTTACACAGAGTTTTCGATGGTACCACAACTAATGGGTATATGATTTCACTCTTGCCGATCCTGGCGAAGCACCCTCAGCCTCTTCCAGGTGTAAGGCGCAAACCTCTCCCAGAACGTCCAATCCTCTCGCAGAGGTACCTCGTTACTGCGAATTCATCCATCTACATGAGCGGTCCACGATGCCTTCCTCTCTCCCTTTGGTGGTTCATGAATGGAAGGGGCGTTATGCTCTGTATGTTGGGTCATACTTTGAACTCCAAAGGGACCCATATCAACTTTGGGAGCTGTATCTAGGGCTGAAGGTGGTTCCTTTGGTTAAGGGGAACTCTGTCATGGACTACCTGGGCCTCCATCTTTTGGCCGGTGCCTACCCTCCGGACCATAAGAAGCCTCTAGCAATAGAGGAAGGCGCCCTCGAGGGATTGGTAAACCAGGGCTTGGTTATCATTTTCTCCTTCAATTATCTGTCGAAATGTTTCTAACACTTTGTTTTCACATGATCCCCCTTCAACTAAAGGTAGGCACCGCCATCGTGGGTATGGTCGAGGATAAAGTAGTGAAGGGCTCGCAACTCCATAAGGTGTAAGCTCTTGAGCATAACCTATAGAGCAATGAGCCATTGAGTAGGCAGCTCGTTCAGAGCTCGAGGCAGACGAGGCCTCGAAGGAGCAACTCGCCTCCAATCTTTTGTAGGTGCAGAGAAACTTCATCTTGGTTGAGAAACTTCAAAGGAAATTGACCCATTTGAAGGGAGAGGCGGTGACATCCAAGAAGGAAATCGTCGAAGCGAGGTAGGAAGGGTCGCTTCTTTAGGGCGAGCTTCCTAAAAGGTTGGAGAAGAGTACCACCAAGGTGATCGAAAAATTTCGGAGGAACGAGGAATTAGAGCTCGTCGCCGCACTTTGGAGTTTATCAACTCTGGTGAGCGTCTTCAAGAGGGTGTCCAGGGATATCCTTAAGGTCGAAGCCCAATTCCCCTTAGAGCATCCATGAAGGACTTCCTGGCACTCCATGCCAGGGAGGCAGCCATGGCGAAGGCAACCGAAGAAGAGGGGTTAAAGAGTGGAAGCGACTCCTCTAGATAAGCCACTCCTCCTTCTTCGCAGAAGCGAACGCCCCCAGCTCCACCTTCTCCTCCAAAGAATGCGCCACCTCCTCAAACTTCTCCTCCTAAGGACCCGCCTCCCGCCTTAGAGTAGATTTATTGTTGTAAGTGGGCTTCTCGCCTTAGGCATCAATCGCCAATAAGTTATAAGAGACCATAACGCCTTTGGTATGTATTGAATATTCCTTGATAAAAATTTAAAGTATGGTACAAAGAAATAAATTGTGTAACGCCTTTAAGCGTGAAATAAAGTGTTCGACATTGAATGTATTCTTCAACTGCTTACCTTCTTCATGTTCTAGAACATAAGCATTGAGATGAAGAATAATGAGGACCTTGTAAGGTTCTTCCTATTTTATAGATAACTTGTTCATCTTGTCTTGATGCGCAAATTTGTTTCACCCCCATAATCTCTCCCCCACGAAAAATTTGCGAGAGGATACTCGCCTATTATAATATCAAGTCGTGGTGAGACGCATTCTTCCTTGCATTTGTTCAGACACCCATCCCTTGTCATCTACCAAGTCTAGTTCGAGGCACCTTTGATTGTCGTTAGTCGCCGCCTCAAAATGTTTAACCATGTGAGATGTAACCGCTATTTATGTTGGGGTAAAGGACGTTTCCAACACTTCTCTCCATTTTCCCTTTAAGGCGTCTAACCTCTTTTTATGATCGTTTAGGATAGTTTTATTGGTTGCTTATACCTGTCCGTTCGCTTATGCGTGCTTCACTCAGGCGTGTCTATGCTCAATTTTTGGTTCCTGGCAGAACCATTTTTACTCATTACACACGAACTGAAGGCCATTGTCACTTATCAGAATGCTCGAAATTCCATATCTATAAATGATTCTAGACTTGAGAAATTTTATAACTTGGAATTATAGGGTGTACGCCAACGCCTTTGCCTCGATCCATTTTGAAAAATAATCAATCGTCACCATGATATAAGTATGTTGCTTGGATCGTGGTAACGGACCTACCATGTCGATTTCCCATTGTGTGAAAGGCTAGGCGGCGTCTATGCTGGTCAATTCTGCTGGCGTGCGCCCTATCTTCATACTATACTTTTGACATGACTCACAGTTTTACACTAAGTCCATTGCCTCTTGGCTCATTGTGAACCAGTAGTATCCTTGGTTAAGGATTTTTCGAACAATGGAGCTCGCTTATTCATGACAAGCGGTGTATCCTCATGAACTTCTCTTACGATAGTGGTCGTTTTCAGTAGGGTGGCGCACCTAACGAAAGGTGTTGAGAAAAACTTCTTGTAGAGTGTTCCATCGATCACCATGTAATTTCGAGCCAAGCGCGTAATCCATTTAGCCTCAATTTCGTCCTCTGGTAATTTTTCTAACTCTAGATAGGCATGTATAGGCATCGCCCAATCGAGCGCCTTGTTAATATTTGAACGATCTTGGCTGACCTTTACGTGAACATTCTCAATGAAATGCACCAGTAGAGGCGTCGCTTGCCAAGCATATTTGCTTAAGACGTATGCTTCCTGGTTTGATTCTGGGGAATATCCTCAATTTGAAAGTCTTTGAATCCTTCTACCATCGCCTTTGCTTCCTTAAGTTACAATTTAATTTTTTCTCTTTTCGTCGCGTACTCGCCTTTGACTTAGTTTATCGCCAATTGGGAATCACAATAAACTTTAAGGGAGGTAGCGCCTATGCCATTTGCAAGCTTCAGACATGTGACCATCGCCACCATCTTTGACCATGCGCCTATACTCATACTTTGCTTCATTGTTTGTTTCCTTGAAGTTTAGCACTAGGGCGTATCTCAGTGACTCGCCACCATCTAAGGGAGTCAACACCAATCCTACCCTCACGCCATCAATGGAAGATGATACATCTGTGTGTAGCATCCAGGGTAATATTGACCTTCACGTCTTATACTTATCTTTGAGCGGCGCGTCCAGTAGACAAGTTGACTCAGCAATGAAGTCTACTAATGTATATCGTGTTATTGTTGTTCTGAAGGCAAACTTTATATGAAATTCACATAGCTCAATCACTCATTTGATCATCCTTCATGAGGCGTCGGATTGTTGTAGTAAATGTTTAATGGTTGATTCGTTAAGACCGTCATTCCATGTTCGTGAAAGTAATGATGAAGCCTTCTAACTGAAATCACCAACGCATACATGTATTTTTAAACATCCATATAATTCATTACAGTCTTGTACCTTGGCTAACACCATTACTAATACAGACCTTACAACTACATGACTGATACTCGATTAAAGGGAAAACGCACCCCCTTTCGATGGTTTGGCTATTGGGGGGAGAGTCATGAGATGTTGTTTCAGGTCCCGAAACTCCTGAGTCCACTCGAATTTCTTGTTGGACCTCAAGACTTTGAAAAATGGGAGATACTTTTCTCTGGATTTCGCCAGGAAATAGGTAAGCGTCGCTAATCTTCCATTTAGGCTATGAACTTCCATTCCTTCAATAGCCTCCAGCTTCTCAGGGTTGACCTCAATTCTTCTTTGTTTGGCCATGTAGCATAGGAATCTGTCTGATTCGACACCAAAGGCGCACTTAGCGGGGTTCAGACGGACTAGATGGAGGCACATACATTCAAAGATCTTATTCAGGTTTTCTACATGGTTAATGACCTTAACCGATTTGACCAGCATATCATCCCCGCGATTTTTTTTTATTCACCCTTTAATAGGTGGCGCCTGCATTTATTAACCCCCAAGGCATTACTATAGTGTTAAATGTCACTATCAGTGTAGAAGGTTGTATGTTGGGCGTCTCCTTCAACCATCTAGATCTGGTTGTATCCTAAATAGGCATACATGAAGCTAAGCAGATCGTGGCCTGAGGTGGTGTCGACTAGCTAGTCGATCCCGGGTAGGGCATATGAATCCTTCGGGCATGCCTTATTCAGGTCTCTAAAATCCACACACATCCTCCATTTCCCATTCTTCTTCTTCACCAGCACTGCGTTAACCACCTATGTATTAAATCTAATTTCTTTCACGAAATTTGTGTCGATCAGTTTCCCCACTTCTTGCCTACTGGTTATGGCCTTGTCCCCCCCCCCCCCCCACACACACACACATACACACTTGAGCGATTGGTCTGATGCTCGGGTTGATATTGAGCTCATGAGCGATCGCTTCCTTGTTTACTCCTGGCCTATCACTTGGCTTTTAGGTAAACAACTCCTTGAATTCAATCACGAGCAACGCTAATGCCTCTGCCTTCTCTTGGGGGAGCGTCGCTCCTATCTACACCACATTCTCAAGCCCGTCCACCT
Source organism: Chamaenerion angustifolium (assembly GCA_946814005.1). NCBI lineage: Eukaryota > Viridiplantae > Streptophyta > Magnoliopsida > Myrtales > Onagraceae > Chamaenerion > Chamaenerion angustifolium. The sequence continues at coordinate 25,586,549 of OX328272.1, forward strand.
CGACCATCTGCAGTCCCTCTACCGGTTGAGGGTGGTTTCTTTCCTCTACTGGTTGAGGGTGGTTCCTTACCTCGACCTTAATTGTGTCCTTTCCTTCTTCTTCAACATGTGGGGAGACACTACATGCACATAACAGTTGTGCGCCCAGGTTGAGCGCCTCTTACCACCCCTATCCCATGAGGAGTCTGGAATTTCATGAGTTGGGGGTAGGTGAAGGGACCATCCGATGAATATTCAAAGTAAAATGCCCCAGGATGGTATTGTAGGAAGCAAGGGTGTCGACCACGATGAATGTGACATTAATAATCAGTGTATTTGATTCCTCACTCAGATATACCGTCAGAGTGATAGCTTCGACCGTGTAGGTTGTGTTTGAGGTGAACGCCACAGCATGAAGTTCACCTTCTTCAAGACCTTTTCCGTCTTTCCCACTTTCTTCAGAGCGTCTAGGAAGAGAACATCCATAGAGATGTTGGAGTATATCAGTACTTGGGTAACAATATATCCATCGATATCAGCAATAATTTCGAGGGTGTCCTCATGCGGGCATGTGACATGCTCAATCTCTGCCTCTTAGAAGGAGATAACAACCTCGCCTTCTTCTCGGGAGCGCTTCTCTGCCAAGGCGGTTCCCGATATCTGGGAGGCTTAGACCTCTCGGGTGTCGCTGGATTCTTCTAGGGGTGGCAAATCATGCATACATGCGTGTTATCGTGCATATGAATACGTTTATCGTGTAACATTTACCTAACACGAATATGCATGATAAGCTTATCGTGTTATGTTGATCAACACAAACATGATACACAATTTTTTGTGCGTGTTCGTTTTGTGTCATCATGTTGCCTTAAGGTAGTCAAATGTATCTTTACATACGAGATTTATAAGAAAATTTTAAAACAACAAATTGTTCATAGTAAGAATTATCAATTCAAACATCAAATTTCAGGAGTCTGTTATGTATAATTGACAAACTTTAGAAATTAAATATCTAAGTAGATTTTTCAAAACTACTAAATGAGACTTGTTTAGAAAATATTTAAAAAATAGATTTTCAAGTCCAAACTTATAGTTGGCAAAAACAAAGGTTAAATTTTATTGTGTTATCGTTAGTGTCGTGTTATGATACCTAAACACAAATACTACACGAAAATACTTTCGTGTTCTCGTTTCATACTATCGTGTTATTGTTCTGTCATATGCTGCCACGAACTCGATTTTATAAGTGTGTGTGTGTGTCGTGTTATTGTGTCTCGTAAAAAATTCTCAGACCTAGTTTTTCCACCGGAGGCGAAGCCTCTGCTTATGACATTGAGGGACCCCTTCTTTGCAATATTTCCTCTTACCCTCGTCTGGGCGATGCATTGCTATCCCCAAGGAGGGGGATTCTGCTCCATTCTCTGCGCCACAAAATTCTTCAAGAACACCTTATGGATCAGTTATCAATGTCCCTCTTGAGGATCATGCAGTCATCAGTGTTGTGTTATTTGCAGTGGTGGTAGCGACAGTATTGGTTTAGATCGTTCCCCATGGCTGCGTCTTTCTTACGTGTTGTTGGGGGCATCGACATGTCTTTTCTCTCCATCTCAGTCATGACTATCGAGATTTCCTGACTTAGAGGAGTGAAACTCTCGTACACTTCTTGGGTTGGGCGTTATAATAGAGGTGGCCATAAGAGAAAAAATAAAAAGAAAACACAAAGCAACAAAAAATTAGAAGAGTATACTTCTACAACTCCTAGAAAATAATGGATAATAAAAAGAGGTATTTTCTGTCTTTTGAATGTGGTCAGCTACAAGTTGTTATCTGGTTTAGATATATGAATATCAGACAGGTATACTTGCATCTTCCTTGATTTTGATCACGTCTAGTTATAATATTTGATCTATGTACAACGAGTTCATACAGTTGTTGATTAATGTAGCCGAGAACTTGAATTGTTTACTCTACAAATATTTCTTGTGTGGTTTCACACTTCTTGTATAGTTTTAAGTTTGACAGAGTTATCTAGTCTGCTAGTTTTTTTTATAGCATCTCTGTTGAAGAGATTGAAGTATTGACGTTTTTCAAGTCACCAATGTGTAAGTCGCAGATCAGTTGCAATGCTTGTTGATGAAAAAGGTAAAGGTCTTCAACACAAAACTCCTCAAATTGTTAAAAAGGTTTGCATCCCATTGTGGTATGATTGCAACCTAATAATGTCGTCTTTTAGGTACTCGATCAAGAGGGACGGTGAATTAAATTAAATTTTGTCTACTCTGTGACATGAGGCTTATATTTTTTGTATATACATATATCGTGTATACCTTGTACATTCGTCGTTTAGCTACTCGATTAAGACAAAGGGTGAGGTAAGTCCATCTTAGTCCGCGTTGCGAGTTTTACATCCTTTTTGCTAGGATAGCGATCTTGTAGGGTCATCTTTCATGTACTCGATCGATAAGGATGATGAGCTAAGTTGGCCTTTGCCCGCTCAGAGACATAACGTTTACATCCTTTTTTGGTAGGATGTTGACCTGGTAGGATCGTCTTTTAGCTACTCGATCAAGAGGGATAGTGAGCTAAGTCAAACCTTGTACGCTCAACAACACGAGTCGTCTTTTAAGTACTAGATCGAGAGGGTCGTGGATCTAAGTCGACCTTTGTACCCTCCGCGACACCGGGTTTACATCCTTTCTTATAGGATGGAGACTTGACAAGATACTCTATTAGGCACTCGATCGCGGGGGACACTCATCTAGTCAGTTGACTTTTGTCCACTCCACGACAAGAGCTTTACAATGTCGTCTTTTAGTTCTCTTTTCTCGGGAGGTGAGGTTTAACATTAAAAAAAAACAAGGTAATCTTTTTTCTTAATGGTCTTCTAGATAGTAAGAGCCCTTGACAACTCTTTCCACCACCTTGTATGGTTCTTCCAACTTGGTCGATACCTTCTTCATGGAATCCAAGTTTGTGAATTCGTTCCGCTTTAGTACTCTCTCCCCATGACAATGTATTTACGCTAACTCAATCATTGAAGTTTTGAGAAATCTCCATTCTCATTCTCCCTTGTACATCTTTTGATGCCATCGTTTTTAATGGGAAAGATGTAGGTCTATCCTTTGTTCTGCGTCATTGTTGGCGCCTTCATAATGTTTGGTTCTATAAGAATTCGTTAAATACTTAGTCAGGGCCACTCCCTATATTCTGTACACGGGTTTGAAGAAGGGAACTTCTCGTTTTGCTCTCATTGGCATTGTCCATCTGTCCAACGACCTCCCAAGGCTTTTACCCTATCGTTTAACACAACTATGGCTACTTTGTTTACTTATTTGACTTGTTCGTTCGTTACGGGTGGTGAATCGATCCAAAGTGATGGTCTACATTTAATTCCTTCCACACTAACTTAAGCTCTTTATGGGAATTGTGGCCCATTCTCGCTGCTAAAGGATCTTGAGAATACCATTACTACATAAAATATTTATTCTCAAGAATTGTAGCACCTAGAATATCATAATACAGGCTAGGGTCTTTTCTTTAATCCATTTTGCGAAGTAATCGACAACTACTATGAAGGAATTAGATGTTCGATCTCTGAGGTCTTTCCTAACTACCCCATTTTGCTCTTGAATTTTGTTTTGAATAGGTCTTTGACCTGAGGAAGACGAGAAAAGAATTAGTCCTCCAGTCTTGATCCTAAGGGGTAGTCAGCGAAAGTAGAACCCTCATCAATGTGGACACTTGTGGGGTTTTCACGAATGGAAGGGGTGAGCGCCCAAATAGTATGGTTGTTCGGATGTTGGAGGTGCCTTCAGGCTAACCTTGTTCCTATGTTGGGAAGGGTCTTTGAAGGTCTACTTCTGGAAAGGCCCCAAGGTGCCGGAAAGATCCTACTTAGAAGATGCCAGGTTGGTAGAAAGAGTTTACTTCATAGGTGGATACTTGGCACTTTGATGGTTGTATGGGAGCAACATGGTTATTGTTTCACATGAAACAGGGTTTGCGATCCCATGAGGAGGGAGTGATGGATGTGCGGTTGATGCGGGTGAAAGCCTATGTTGGCTGAGGGTTCGATTGCTTGGAGGGTTTAACATGTGGAACTATTTGCCATGGGTGTGGTCGAGGGTTGTGTCGTTGACTCGGTTCCATCAGTCGCGGGTGACTGCGAGCTGGGCTTGAAGTTGCGTGAGAAAGCTCTTCCACCACTTGTTTGCTCGTGTTAATTGTTGCACAAGTCTGCATGATTTTTTGTTCTAAGTTCTCATAGATAACGTCAAATGTTGGGTTACGTCCAAGGAGTTGCCGTGAGACTTCGTCGGGTAGCTCAATCACCTACAAAAAGGGATGGTATAGGTGGTCTCTGTATCCATATTCGAAGCTTGTGACAGTTTGTTGGAGAAAATGTGTATGTAAGTATAGATGTGAGAATGTACATCTTTTGCGGAAAAAATGAAAATATATATGTATCTGAAAAAAAAAAGAAGTAATGGTGGGATTGTCTAATGGCATGTTCTTTTCACGGAATGGAAAAGGAATTCGGCTTACGGATTCCGTAAGAAGTTGTTCTTTTCGCGGAATTGGCCAAATTCGGCTTAGGGATTCCGAACGGTGTAGGCTTACATATTCCTTCTCAAAATCAAAGAATGTCTAAGAAGGGAAGGCAAGGAATCTGGATTCCATGTGCCAAAGTCGGTTTTGCCCCAATTACATTTCTTTAATTCCCAAACTACCCTCATTGAAGCCTCTCATGTCTCAACAAATCACCGAGCAAACCTTGCCACGCCATTACTCTCCTAACCCTCCCACCAAACTCTCTGCTCATAATAGGAGGATTGGATCTAGCACCAACTACATCATCGGTAAATTCCTCTACTTCTTTCCCTCATATGGTTTTCAATTACATGATTTCTAATTTACTCTGTTGTGGTCATGCTGTCTGCAGTCGATGCCTAATTCTACTCAAACCGTTGTGGTAGAGAATCCCATGTCTGTGGATGAGAGTGGAAAATTGGTAAATCTCATTTGATTTCACTTTCCATGTCCTTCTTTCCCTCTCGTTTTACATTTGTAAATCTCATTTACAGGTGACCAATGTTGTCGTGGGAGTTACCACATAAAATAAGAGGTTATCATAATTCATAATACATACTCACGATCTGTTAAAAATATGAATTCCTGAGACTTGGATTTCTGGGAGGTGTTTATACCATATGTATTATTACGCTGTTTGATATGACGAAACATCTAATGTGGAAAGTGTTGCTTATTCATTTTATTGTTGCTGCAAGTGATGGATGTGTGGCAAAGAAGGCATTGTGGAAATATGACAAAATAAAACGAATGTTGTCTTGTATAATTTTGGTTTAGAACGCTAATTTGTTTTGTATTATGTAAGTATGGTCATTAATAATATTTTATCATAGTTTTATCAAATCGACATATATGTATAATTTTGATTAAGGACAAACCCACGTTTTGTATAATGTATGTGGTGACTAACAACATTTTGTATTATGTATGTGGTCATTTTTGCTAGGTTTCAAGCAAATGACTTAACACTTACTCGGAATGACTATTGTCGTACGTTCATGAAACGTTATATTGCGAATATTATATTTATCGATATTTCTAATCATGTTAATGTTATGTAATCAATTGATTGTTTAACAAATGTTACATTCTTTATTTTTTTTAAATAAAATTATTAAATTGATCTATTTAAAAAAATTAAATAAATAAAAATTTCGTTTTAATTTTTTTTTTAAAATTTTAAATAAACGTTTTTATTATATTTAAGTTTTAGAATTATTTAATACAAATTATTTTTATTATATACTATACATATACAAAGATGGGCAAATATGTCATTTTACCACCATTCCATTCCTTTTCCGTATACAATTCCACCAAAAAAACAACAGATTTCCTTATTCAATTCTATTCCATTCCACCAAAGAAACAACTCCGTATTCTTAACTTCTATTCCTTATTTCCAATTCCTATTCCGTATTCCTTATTCCGAATTCCGTAAAAAAAAACGCACCGTAAGACTTGGGGATCCACCTTGGAAATGTCCTTTGAATGACTTTATAGGCGGCAAATATAGAATAAATCAAGTAGAATCCACAATGTTGTAGTTGAAAAAACAAATCATTTTTAAACGGAGCCTTAAATAACTTTATAATATGTTGTGCCCCATGATAAAAATGAATAAATTGTTGGTTTCTCTTCTACGTGAAAATATGCCGTTTTATTGATCATAAAACATTGCTTTACGTATATATATTCCTGTAATAGGATCTCTGTTGATAAAGTTATCACGAGAGGATAAAATTATTACAAGAAAGTGCTAGTGTATATGAAAGAAAAAGAATAAGCCAATAAGCAGTACTAAAAAACGGTAGGCGACTTAGTGGACCCACGCGAAAGTCATCAACTTACTGTGTATGGAAAAGTCAACAACTGCAGACAAACAAACCAGTACGAAAGTAAATGGACGTTTGGAAATTAATGAAGTTTTTTAAAAATAACAACTGTGCACATTTTTTTTAAAAAAGTAGCTATACAAAAAAAAAAATTAGCAAAGTGTATATAAACGCTACTTGTAGTAGCGTTTTTTACGACGTGCGCTAGTTTGAATAGCGTTTTTTGTTTAACTCATATTTTTTTTAACTCTCCCTAAATCCTAAACCCTCCCTCATGTCTGCATGGGCAGGCATTGACGTGACAATATTCATTTTCATTCTCCCTCTTGGAACCATTCTGTAATTCTTTTGTTTATAATATGTATTCCTTTTCCATGAAAAGCCTAGTACATTGGTAGTGAAAGAATAATGGAAAGAGATCTGCGTGCTTTGGGATGCTTCATTTTACACTTAGGAATCTATTATTTAAATAGAAATTGTTGGCAATTGAATATCAATCCGCGTGTCAAGACAAATGGAGTTTGGTGGTTCCAAGAGGGGGAAGGAAATTGAATATTGTCACGTCAATGCCACCACATGCAGACATGAAGGAGGGTTTAGGCTTTGGGGAGAGTTTTAAAAAAAAATATTAGTTTTTCAAAAAACGCTACTCAAAGTAGCGCACATCGTAAAAAACACTACTACCAGTAGCGCTTATATACATTTTGCTAAATATTTTTTTTGTATAGTTACTTTTTAACTATTTTTTGCAAAGTGGTTTTAAATAAATAAATGATAAACAAGACTGGTGATATACAAATTGTATTTAATATATATTTAAGTCTAATTTATAATTATATTTTAACGTAATTAACTTAAAAAATGAACTCACTATTAAAAGTACATAATATTTAGAAGGGAAAATATGATAATTAATAATAACTAAGTTAATCAAAAACGAAACTAAATAGATAGTAATGTATATATCTTTTCACCAAAAAATTAAATATATTAACTATTGTTTGATTTCTAAGTTTAAAAAAAGGTAAAAAGAAAGAAAATCTTAAACAAAAGTTTTAAAAATAAATGCCTATATCAAGTTAATAAGTAACAAAAACATAATTAAAATACATTGTAATAAGTTTATATTCTAATCAATAAAAACAATATATAAGTATTTGAAAAAAAAATAGGTATCTCAATATTTGTTAATATTTATAATATAAATTTTGAATTATATTACATAAATTCTAATTTATATATTGTTTTAATAATAAAAATATCAATCAAGTGTAACTTGATATTTTTTGTTGTCGTATTGACATCCCCAAATGTATACACAATCATGTTTTGAGAAAAACTTTTGGAAAAAAAATTATATAGTCTTCACAGATTTTTGAATAAGAAAAAAAAAATAAAATAAGAAACAATTCCTTAGTACTAAATAAAATGTTTATAGATGAACACCATTGTTTCTAGTCATCTTTCTTAAATGCAGAAAATGCACAATTGGTATGTGATATGCTTTGAATACCATTATTGGTAGTCATGTTTCTTGATTAAATTGTAATGTGATATACTAAATGTATGCTTAGTGAATCTATTTAATTTTTAGTAGCTAGCAAATTTTAATATGTACATACATTATATTTATAAAATATAATATTATGTATTTTAGTATTGTATAAATTTAACTATATAAAATATATTTAAAACAAAATAATAAATATACATGTTAAAAAACATAAATGAAAGTTTTTTCTAATATTGGCAACAAAAAATTAATCTAACACTACGGGAGATGGGGCAAATAGCGGCTAAACATCATGGCTCGATGTTTATTGGGCTGTGATAAATGAAATTAAATTCAATATCACGACTCAAATGACATTGAGCTGTTATTAAGTTATTTTTTCGGCTCAATACACTAAGCTGTTACATTTATCACAACTCAAATTGGGGTTGAGCCATGATAATACTTATTTATTTTTTTTTAATTCACCCCATTTATCACGTCTCAAATTGGGGTTGAGCCATGATAATACTTATTTTTTTTAATTCTACCAATTCATCACGGCTCAAATTGGGGTTGAGCCGTGATAAAAAAAGTATTGTCACGTTATTTAAAAATATATATATATATTTATCACGACTCGTATCTTTTGAGTCGTGATAAAAAAAAATTAAACAAATACCATTTATCACGGCTCAAAGTGATTGGAGCCGTGACAGTGTTATACACTTAGAATAAGTCGGGCAGAACAAAGACTTTATTCTGCAGACCTTCTTGTTCTTCAGCTGCGCTGTTCCTCCGTCCCGCTCCAGCTCCAGGTAATTTCTTATTTTTTCATCAATTAATCGAATTAATAGTTAGCCGGAAGTCTTATATGTGTAGTCCTTGTTAGATTTGGCAGTATAATCAACTGATTTAGCCTCGTTCGTTGCCTCAGCCACTCCGATTTAGGTATGAATTTTTCGATTTTTTGTTCAATTTGTTCAATAAATTGATCTTCCCAAGTCTTATACGTGTTCTACTTGTTAAATATTTCTATAGAATTGTCTCAATCTGAAGATTTGAAGAAGAGTTGCAAACCTTAATTTCTCCAAGCTAGGTAACCCTTGATTAATTTCGAATTTATTGTTAATAGGACATGTATAGCAGCAATTAGTCATATATTATACATCCTCATGAGAATTTAAGTTGCTAGTATAAATTGAATGGATGACAATTTTTTTTTTATTGTTAGGAACTTTAAAATTTGATTGTTAGGAACTTTAAATTTAAGTTGCCTCAATGATGAATTTAAGTTGCCTAAATGTTTTTTTTATTGTTAGGAACTTTAGAATTTGACATGGATAGAAGTTGGATAACAAAACCAAGAATTAGCAAAGAGTATCAATCCAGTGTCAAAGATTTCATTGAATTTGCTAATAGAAATGGCTTGGTTAATGGAAAATTGATAATGTCCTTGCCTTAAATGCAAGAATAAAACATATCATGTGGCGGAAGAAGTAGAGAGACACTTGGTTTGGAATGGTTTCTTGGTTGGCTATATAATATGTTTTTTTCATGGTGAATCGTGTCTACAAACTCAGCCAAATATGAACTATGAAAGGAATACTCCTATAAGGAATAGTGAAATAAACACTCATTTGGATGGATAGGGTGAATTACGAGATTTATTTCATGCTGCCATGGGATCTGCTCCGTCAAACGTTGTGCAAGATAATAGTCCAGTTGTTGGTGATACTGACGCTTCCGGATCACAACAACAGGATGCAGGCCCTGAAAAAATTTAACCTCTTCAAAAATTAATGAGTGAGTGTGAGAAACCATTATATCCCCATTGTGAATCATTCATAGTGATATCATTCATCTTACACATTTGGAATATAAAAACAGTTGGTGGCTGGTCTCGGAAATCAGTTGATAGGTTGTTTGAAGTTTTAAGAATTGCATTTCCTTCAGCCACCTTTTCAGTTTCTTATTATGATGCTAAGAAATTGATTACATAATTGGGTCTTGGGGTATGATAAGATACATGCATGCCTAAATGATTGCACGTTGTATTGGGCTGAAAATGCTGAACATTCCACTTGTCAAACTTGTGGTCTTTCAAGGTGGGAAAAACATAAAAAAGACATAGCTGAAGATTGTACAGAAGAGACTACTTCTTTGGGAAACAAAAGAAACCTGCAAAAGTATTGCGGTACTTTCCTTTAATTCCAAAACTCAAACGACTATACATGTCAAAGGATAGTGCATCTTCGATGCGATGGCATAAGGAGGGTCGAACAATAGATGGAGTCTTGAGACATCCTGCTGATGCATTGGCGTGGAACTCATTCGATGAGCGTTACCCAAATTTTGCTTCTGATCCACGTAATATCAGATTAGGATTAGCTAGTGATGGTTTTAATCCATTTAGGACGATGAGTGTAACTTATAGTAAATGGCCTATTTTAATAATCTCTTACAATATGGAGCCTTGGTCGTGCATGAAAAAGTCGTCTCTTATGTTGTCAAGGGTCCTCCCTGGTGAAAAAGGTCCTGGAAATGATATAGATATTTATCTAAAACCACTTATCGAAGAGTTAAAACAACTTTGGAAAGGTGTTGAGGCATATGATGCGTTAAAGGGTGAGCACTATACTCTTCGTGCATCACTCATGTGGACAATTAATGATTTTCCTACATATGCTAATTTATCTGTCTCGAGTAGTAAAGGTCGGGTTGCATGTCCTGTATGTGCTTATTCAACTGAGTCTTTGTGGTTGGATAACAGTGGCAAATACTGTTATATGTGTCATCGTTGCGGGTTACACATAGATCACCCATTTCGTCGTCATAAAACTGAGTTTGATGGTATAACTGAGATGCGACTTTCACCAACAACTCTTTCTGGTGTAGAGGTTTTCGAGCAATGAGGAGGTTAACAAACAGTTATGGTAAAGGTAGTAAGAAGCGGTCAAGAGATGGCAATACCATAGTTGGTGATACAACATTTGAGGATGAAGATATATTTGAGAGAGACGATTACTCTGAACAAGGTGCCTCGACATCTACTCAAACCAGTATCTTGTGGAATAAGAAGAGCATATTTTTTGAATTGTCTTATTGGAAATATAATCACTCATTTGATCATCCTTTCATGTTCGTGAAAGTAATGATGAAGCCTTCTAACTGAAATCACGAACGCATACATGTATTTCTCAACATTCATATAATTCATTACAGTCTTGTCCCTTGGCTAACACCATTACTAATACAGAGCTTACAACTACATAACTGATACTCGATTAAAGGGAAAACGCACCCCCTTTCGATGGTTTGGCTATTGGGGGGAGAGTCATGAGATGTTGTTTCAGGTCCCGAAACTCCTGAGTCCACTCGAATTTCTTGTTGGACGTCAAGACTTTGAAAAATGGGAGATACTTTTCTCTGGATTTGGCCAGGAAATAGGTAATCGTCGCTAATCTTCCACTTAGGCTATGAACTTCCATTCCTTCAATAGCCTCCAGCTTCTCAGGGTTGACCTCAATTCTTCTTTGTTTGACCATGTAGCATAGGAATCTGTCTGATTGGACACCAAAGGCGCACTTAGCGGGGTTCAGACGGACTTGATGGAGGCACATACATTCAAAGATCTTATTCAGGTTTTCTACATGGTTAATGACCCTAACGGATTTGACCAGCATATCATCCCCACGAAATTTTTTTTATTCATCCTTTGATAGGTGGCGCCTGCATTTATTAACCCCCAAGGCATTACTATAGTGATAAATGTCACTATCAGTGTAGAAGGTTGTATGTTGGGCGTCGCCTTCAACCATCTAGATCTGGTTGTATCCTAAATAGGCATACATGAAGCTAAGCAGATCGTGGCCTGAGGTGGCGTTGACTAGCTAGTCGATCCCGGCTAGGGCATATGAATCCTTCGGGCATGCCTTATTCAGGTCTCTAAAATCCACACACATCCTCGATTTCCCATTCTTCTTCTTCACCATCACTGCGTTAACCACCTATGTATTAAATCTAATTTCTTTGACGAAATTAGTGTCGATTAGTTCCACCCCACCCCCCCCACCCCCGCACACATACACACTTGAGATATAGGTCTGATGCTCGGGTTAATATTGAGCTCATGAGCGACCGCTTCCTTATTTACTCCTGGCCTATCACTTGGCTTTCAGGTAAACAACTCCTTGAATTCAATCACGAGCAACGCTAATGCCTCTGCCTTCTCTTGGGGGAGTGTCGCTCCTATCTGCACCACATTCTCAAGCCCGTCCACCTCGACCATCTGCAATCCCTCTACCGGTTGAGTGTGGTTTCTTTCCTCTACTGGTTGAGGGTGGTTCCTTACCTCGACCTTAATTGTGTCCTTTCCTTCTTCTTCAACACGTGGGGAGACACTACATACACATAACAATTGTGCGCCCAGGGTGAGCGCCCCTTACCACCCCTATCCCATGAGGAGTCTAGAATTTCATCCGGTGAAGGGACCATCCGGGGAGTATTCAAAATAAAATGCCCCAGGATGGCATTGTAAGTGAAGGGACCATCCAGTGAGTATTCAAAGTAAAATGCCCCAGGATGGCATTGTAGGAAGCACGGGTGTCGACCACGATGAAGGTGACATTAATAGTCAATGTATTTGATTCCTCACTCAGATATACCGTCAGAGTGATAGCTTCGACCGTGTAGGTTGTTTTTGAGGTGAACGCCACAGCATGAAGTTCACCTTCTTCAAGTCCTTTTCCGTCTTTCCCACTTTCTTCAGAGCGTCCAGGAAGAGAACATCCATAGAGATGTCGGAGTATATCAGTACTTGTTTAACAATATATCCATCGATATCAGCAATAATCTCGAGGGTGTCCTCATGTGGGCATGTGACATGCTCAATCTCTGGCTCTTAGAAGGAGATAACAACCTCGCCTTCTTCTCGGGAGCACTTCTCTGCCAAGGCACTTCTCTCAAGTGTCGCTGGATTCTTCTAGGGGTGGCAAATCATGCATACATGCGTGTTATCGTGCATATGAATACGTTTATCGTGTAACATTTACCTAACACGAATATGCATGATAAGCTTATCGTGTCATGTTGATCAACACAAACATGACACACAATTTTTTGTGCGTGTTCGTTTTGTGTCATCATGTTGCCTTAAGGTAGTCAATTGTATCTTCACATACGAGAATTATAAGAAAATTTTAAAACAACAAATTGTTCATAGTAAGAATTATCAATTCAAACATCAAATTTCAGGAGTCTGTTATGTATAATTGACAAACTTTAGAAATTAAATATCTAAGTAGATTTTTAAAAACTACTAAATGAGACTTGTTTAGAAAAGTATTTAAAAAATAGATTTTCAAGTCCAAACTTATAGTTGGCAAAAACAAAGGTTCAATTTTATCGTGTTATCGTTAGTGTCGTGTTCTGATACCTAAACACAAATACGACACGAAAATACTTTTGTGTTATCGTTTCATACTATCGTGTTATTGTTCTGTCATATGCTGCCACGAACTCGATTTTTTAAGTGTGTGTCTGTGTCGTGTTATCGTGTCTCGTAAAAACTTCGCAGACTTAGTTTTTCCTTCGGAGGCGAAACCTCTGCTTATGACATTGATGGACCCCTTCTTTGCGCTAATTCCTCTTACCCTCGTCTGGGCGATGCATTGCTATCCCCACAGAGGGGGATTCTGCTCCATTCTCTGCGCCACAAAATTCTTCAAGAACACCTTATGGATCTGTTATCAATGTCCCTCTTGAGGATCATGCAGTCATCAGTGTTGTGTTATTTGCAGTGGTGGTAGTGACAGTATTGGTTTAGATCATTCCCCAGGGGTGCGTCGTTCTTCCGCGTTGTTGGGGGCATCGACATGTCTTTTATCTCCATCTCAGTCATGACTATCGAGATTTCCTAACTTAGAGGAATGAAACTCTCGTACACTTCTTGGGTTGGGCGTTATAATAGAGGCGGACATAAGAGAAAAAAATAAAAAGCAAACATAAAGCAACAAAAAATTAGAAGAGTATACTTCTACAACTCCTAGAAAATAATGAATAATAAAAAGAGGTATTTTCTGTCTTTTGAATGTGGTCAGCTACAAGTTGTTATCTGGTTTAGATATATGAATATCAGACAGGTCTACTTGCATCTTCCTTGATTTTGATCACATCTAGTTATAATATTTGATCTATGTACAACGAGTTCATACAGTTGTTGATTAATGTGGCCGAGAACTTGAATTGTTTACTGTACAAATATTTCTTGTGTCGTTTCACACTTCTTGTATAGTTTCAAGTTTGACAGAGTTATCTAGTATGCTAGTTTTTTGATTGCATCTCTGTTGAAGAGATTGACGTATTGATGTTTTTCAAGTCACCAATGTGTAAGTCGCAGATCAGTTGCAATGCTTGTTGATGAAAAAGGTAAAGGTCTTCAACACAAAAATTCTCCAGGGAATGTTAGGATATACGAATTAGATTGATCTTACAATATTGTAAAGCTTCCTAGAATGATAAATAATATGTACAAACTGCATATGTCTCTTATCCTAGGTACCCTGTATAAGGAAATCAAGGGTATCATCTATGGTTAAGTTGACCAATTGGGCATATCTTCTTCATATTTAATCTCATATGAGCTCAAATCCTCTTTGTGTTCAATCAGAAATAACCTCAAATTGTTAAAAAGGTTTGCATCCCATTGTGGTATGATTGCAACCTAATAGTGTCGTCTTTTAGGTACTCGATCAAGAGGGACGGTGAATTAAATTAAATTTTGTATGCTCTGTAACATGAGGCGGCTTATATTTTATGTATATATATATATGGTGTATACCTTGTACATTCGTTGTTTAGCTACTCGATTAAGACAAAGGGTGAGGTAAGTCCACCTTAGTCCGCGTTGCGAGTTTTACATCCTTTTTGCTAGGATAGCGATCTTGTAGGGACATCTTTCATGTACTCGATCGAGAAGGATGATGAGCTAAGTTGGCCTTTGCCCGCTTAGAGACATGAGGTATACATCCTTTTTTGGTAGGATGTTGACCTGGTAGGATCGTCTTTTAGATACTCGATCAAGAGGGTAAGTCGACCTTTGTACCCTCCGCGACACTGGGTTTACATCCTTTCTTATAGGATGGCGACCTGACAAGATACTCTATTAGGCACCCGATCGCGGGGGACACTCACCTAGTCAGTTGACTTTTGTCTGCTCCACGACAAGAGGCTTACACCCTTTTTCTGATAGGATGACGACCTCACAATGTCGTCTTTTAGTTCTCTTTTCTCGGGAGGTGAGGTTTAACATTAAAAAAAAACAAGGTAATCTTTTTTCTTAATGGTCTTCTATATAGTAAGAGCCCATGACAACTCTTTCCACCACCTTGTATGGTTCTTCCAACTTGGTCGATACCTTCTTCATGGAATCCAAGTTTGTGAATTCGTTCCGCTTTAGTACTCTCTCCCCATGACAATGTATTTACGCTAACTCAATCATTGAAGTTTTAAGCAATCTCCATTCTCATTCTCCCTTGTACATCTTTTGATGCCCATCGTTTTTAATGGGAAAGGTGTAGGTCTATCCTTTGTTCTGCGTCATTGTTGGCGCCTTCATAATGTTTGGTTCTACAAGAATTCGCTAAATATACTTAGTCAGGGCCATTCCTTATATTCTGTACACGGGTTTGAAGAAGGGAGCTTCTCCTTTTGCTCTCATTGGCATTGTCCATCTGTCCAACGACCTCCCAAGGCTTCTACCCTATCGTTTAACACAACTATGCCTACTTTGTTTACTTATTTGACTTGATCGTTTGTTTGCGGGTGGTGAATCTATCCAAAGTGATGGTCTACATTTAATTCCTTGCACACTAACTTAAGCTCTTTAGGGGAATTGTGGCCCATTATCGCTGCTAAAGGATCTTGAGGATACCATTACTACAGAAAAATATTTATTCTCAAGAATTGTAGCACCTATAATATCATAATCAAGGCTAAGGTGTTTTCTTTAATCCATTTTGCGAAGTAATCGACAACTACTATGAAGGAATTAGATGTTCGATCTCTGAGGTCTTTCCTAACTACCCCATTTTGCTCTTGAATTTTGTTTTAAATAGGTATTTGACCTGAGGGAGACGGGAAAAGGATTAGTCCTCCACTCTTGATCCTAAGGGATAGTCGGCGAAAGTGGAGCCCTCATCAATGTGGACACTTGTGGGGTTGTCACGAATGGAAGGGGTGAGCGCCCAAATAGTATGGTTGTTCGGATGTTGGAGGTGCCTTCAGGCTAACCTTGTTCCTATGTTGGGAAGGGTCTTTGAAGGTCTACTTCTGGAAAGGCCCCAAGGTGCCGGAAAGATCCTACTTAGAAGATGTCAGGGTGGTAGAAATAGTTTACTTTATAGGTGGATACTTGGCACTTTGATGGTTGTATGGGAGCAACATGTTATTGTTTCACATGAAACGGGGTTTGCGATCCCATGACCGAGAAGAATGATAAAGCTTGACGATGAGGGGGGAGTGATGGATGTGCGGGTGATGCGGGTGAAAGCCTATGTTGGCTGAGGGTTCGATTGCCTGGAGGGTTCAACATGTGGAACTATTTGCCAAGGGTGTGGTCGAGGGTTGTGTCGTTGACTCGGTTCCATGCGTCGCGGGTGACTGCGAGCTGGGCTTGAAGTTGCGTGAGAAAGCTCTTCCACCACTTCTTTGTTCGTGTTAATTGTTGCACAAGTCTGCATGATTTTTTGTTCTAAGTTCTCATAGATGAAGTCAAATGTTGGGTTACGTCCAAGGAGTTGCCGTGAGACTTCGTCGGGTAGCTCAATCACCTACAAAAAGGGATGGTATAGGTGGTCTCTGTATCCATATTCGAAGCTTGTGACAGTTTGTTGGAGAAAATTTGTATGTAAGTATAGATGTGAGAATGTACCTCTTTTGCGGAAAAAATGAAATATATATGTAACTGGAAAAAAACAAAAAGTAATGGAGGGATTGTCTAAGACTTGGGGAGCCACCTTGGAAATGTCCTTTGAACGACTTTATAGGCTGCAAGTATAGAATTAATCAAGTAGAATCCACAATGTTGTAGTTGAAAAAAAAAATCATTTTTAAACGGAGCCTTAAATAACTTTATAATATGTTGTGCCCCATGATAAAAATGAATAAATTGTTGGTTTCTCTTCTACGTGAAAAATATGACGTTTTATTGATCATAAAACATTGCTTTACGTATATATATTCCTGTAATAGGATCTCTGTTTATAAAGTTATTACGAGAGGATAAAATTATTACAAGAAAATGCTAGTGTATATGAAAGAAAAAGAATAAGCCAATAAGCAGTACTAAAAAACGGTAGGCGACTTAGTGGACCCACGCGAAAGTCATCAACTTACGGTTTATGGAAAAGTCAACAACTGCAGACAAACAAACCAGTACGAAAGTAAATGGACGGTTGGAAATTAATGAAGTTTTTTAAAAATAACAACTCATTTTTTTTGAAAAAGTAGCTATACCAAAAAAAAATTAGCAAAGTGTATATAAACGCTACATGTAGTAGCGTTTTTTACGACGTGCGCTAGTTTGAGTAGCGTTTTTTGTTTAACTCATATTTTTTTAAACTCTCCCTAAAGCCTAAACCCTCCCTCGTGTCTGCATGAGCAGGCATTGACGTGACAATATTCATTTTCCTTCTCCCTCTTGGAACCATTTTGTAATTCTTTTGTTTATAATATGTATTCCATTTCCATGCAAAGCCTAGTACATGGGCAATGAAAAGTAGTGAAAGAATAATGGAAAGAGAGTTGCGTGCTTTGGGATGCTTCATTTTACACTTAGGAATCTATTATTTAAATAGAAATTGTTGGCAATTGAATATCAATCCGCCTGTCAAGACAAATGGAGTTTGGTGGTTCCAAGAGGTAGAAAGAAATTGAATATTGTCACGCCAATGCCACCACATGCATACATGAGGGAGGGTTTAGGCTTTAGGGAGAGTTTAAAAAAAAAATCTGAATTACAAAAAAAAAAGCTAACCCGTAAAAAACGCTACTACCAGTAGTGCTTATATACATTTTGCTAAATATTTTTTTTGTATAGTTACTTTTTTTAAAAAAAATTGCACAGCGGTTACTTGAAAAAAAAAATCGAAATTAATTCATCTGCGCCAGAATTTTTTTCAAGCAATGATTGTAAACAAATGGGCGTTCGAATAGAACCAAATGCCCAGCTTTGTCTATTAAATGCAGTGTTGCTCGATCTTCCAGTTTCCTGTCATTAATCACAATGTTGTTAATTAACATATCTTATGATTTGATAGATGCAGTGAGTCAACAAAAAAACATACACTTTTATTGCTGTCTCGATCCCAACGTCGAAGATCTTATCGTTCATGCCCGATAAAACATGTACAATCTAAGGAACACAATGGAAAAATATGTATCACATTTACATTAGTTGAAGAAAAATGAAGCATTAAGTATTGTTGATGTGGTCTACATGGATGAATACCTATCTACCTCTATATTAATTTGATGGTAAGCTTTTTAAGCAATTTTTTATATCATAGTGTTCAAATAAATTAGGGTTAATGGTCAATGTGCCCCCTAAAATTTGGACGAAATCAAAAATCCCCCCTTTCCGTCATAAGACCGTTTAACACTAACGGGAATGTCATCATGTGCAGATCACGTGACTTTTTTATATTAAATGGACAAAAATGCCCTCCATGGATTCAAGTTGTTCTGTTATCAAGCTTTCAAACTCCATGGATGCAAATTGTAGGGGTGATCAAAAAAGACTATAGGACCGAATTTCCGACAAGACCGGCCCGAGACCGGCCCGATTAGAACCGAGACCGAGTGGGCGGTTTTTTTTCTTCAAGGTCGGGCTCCGTCTCGGTCTCGGGCTTTTTTCCCGAAAACCCGTTTAGGACCGGTCCGACCCGAAGTTACTATAGAAACCCTAAAATTTTAAAACATCGACAGTCCTCTTAAAACATCCATTCTAACCTCACAGACACAGAGAGCCTCCTCCAATCCTCCTCGTGTTCGGGACTTCACACCTCCTCGGCTAGACTTCATAGAGAGCCTTGAAGCCTTCCTTCCAAGCCAGTCGTCTCTGGGCCAGCCTCCAGTCGGTCTCGGCTCGTCATCGGTGTCGTCGCCTCCAGTCGGTCTCGGCTCGAAGGTAATCGTCGCCTTACTTGTTTCGTTCGTTCGATTACTGTAATGTAGATGACTAAGCTGATTACTGAGTAGATGACTGATTAATTGGGGCCACCTTGTGAAGTCAATTGTATTGTACATACATATTATAATTATTAATTATTCAATTGTATTGTATTATTCAATTGTACTGTATGAACTTTGTTTAGAACTTTGTATGTTTGATACTTGGTTGATTTGATTTGTATTTTGTATGTTTGTTATTTTGATTCCAATGATGTTTGTATTTAGAATTTGGACAAATTCAAAAAAACAAATTTGGCAGATTCGGTCCAGGTCCGAGACCGGCCCGAGTCAAGAAAGACCGACTCGGTCGGGCTTTTTTGGCCGAGGTCGGTCTCGGTCTCGGTCTTCCAGAAGGCAAGACCGAATTTTCGGTCTCGGTCTTACCTTCAGGACCGGCCCGGCCCGCCCATGATCAGCCCTAGCAAATTGAACACAGACACAATGATGTTCGTCAGTGAAGTGTTCTTCATCATCATTTGAGAAGCATCTGTAGAGATCATCATCATCCATCTCAATTATCCTACCAACCAATCCATAGCAAAGTTTGGCGGTTGCTACCGACGGTTACGGAGTGGAGAGAACCGACACAGTTGACAGTGAGGGCTTCGTCTTCCTTGATGTCGAGGTCGGAGCTTGAATGGGACACAGAATGACGTGAAACTTGAATAGGACACCCATGAGCCTCGCAAACTTCTCCATGCGGCTTCCGATCCCTCTGTCGATCTAAAAAAAACCTCCATTGGATTGAGATCATTCGGTGTCTGCCCGTGCCTTAGCTTCTCTTCGCTGTCACGGTCTCGGCGACCTCACTTCAGCTGTGAGCTCCACAAACATTTTTGATGTTAAACGGTCTTATGACGGAAAGGGGGGGATTTTTGATTTCGTCCAAACATTAGGACTAAAATTTCAAATTTTAAACATTAAGGGGGATTCTTAAATTTCGGCCAAACTTTAGCGGGCACATTGACCATTAACCCAATAAATTAATATAATTGGTTTATGTTAAAAAAAATACATTCATGATATTATTATTCTCTCACATTTACATGAACTGTAAAAATAATCAAAAACTCCAAATTCATTTTAATAAACCGTTACATTTATACATATATGTTAAATTAAAAAAATTATTTAAAACAATAGTAAATTGCAAGTTTTGCACCTAACAATTTACTTTGGAATATTACAAAAAAATTAAGAGTTAATTAAATAAATAAGATTGAAAGCACAACAATTTTAAATACTTTTAAAATTATTTTAAATAAATAAATGATAAACAAGACTGGTGATATACAAATTGTATTTAATATATATTTAAGTCTATATTATAATTATATTTTAACGTAATTAACTTAAAAAATGAACTCACTATTAAAAGTACGTAATATTTAGAAGGGAAAAATGATAATTAATAATAACTAAGTTAATTAAAAACGAAACTAAATAGATAGTAATGTATATATCTTTTCACCAAAAAAATAAATATATTAACTATTATTTGATTTCTAATTTTAAAAAAAGGTAGAAAGAAAGAAAATCTTAAACAAAAGTTTTAAAAATAAATGCCTATATCAAGTTAATAAGTAACAAAAACATAATTAAAATACGTTGTAATAAGTTTATATTTTAATCAATAAAAACAAAGTATAAGTATTTGAAAAAAAATAGGTATCTCAATATTTGTTAATATTTATAATATAAAATTTGAATTATATTATATAAATTCTAATTTATATATTGTTTTAATAATAAAAATATCAATCAAGTGTAACTTGATATTTTTTTTTGTCGTATTAACATCCCCAAATGTATACACAATCATGTTTTGAGAAAAACTTTTGGAAAAAAAATTATATAGTCTTCACCTATTTTTAAATAAGAAAAAAAAATAAAATAAGAAACAATTCCTTAGTACTAAATAAAATGTTTATAGATGAACACCATTGTTTCTAGTCATCTTTCTTAAATGCATAAAATGCACAATTGGTATGTGATATGCTTTGAATACCATTATTGGTAGTCATGTTTCTTGATTAAATTGTAATGTGATATACTAAATGTATGCTTAATGAATCTATTTAATTTGTAGTAGCTAGCAGATTTTAATATGTACATACGTTATATTTATAAAATATAATATTATGTATTTTAGTATTGTATAAATTTCACTATATAAAATATATTTAAAACAAAATAATAAATATACATGTTAAAAAACATAAATGAAATTTTTCTAATATTGGCAACGAAAAATTAATCTAACACTACGGGAGATGGGGCAAATAGCGGCTAAACATCACGGCTCAATGTTTATTGGGCTGTGATAAATGAAATTAAATTCAATATCACGACTCAAATGACATTGAGCCGTTATTAAGTTATTTTTACGGATCAATACACTGAGCTGTTACCTTTATCACAGCTCAAATTGGGGTTGAGCCATGATAATACTTATTTTTTTTTAATTCTGCCCATTTATCACGTCTAAAATTGGGGTTGAGCCATGATAATACTTATTTTTTTTAATTCTACCGATTCATCACTGCTCAAATTGAGGTTGAGCCGTGATAAAAAAGTATTGTCACGTTATTTAAAAATATATATATATATATATTTATCAAGGCTCGTATCTTTTGATTCGTGATAAAAAATTTTTTTAAACAAATACCATTTATCACGGCTCAAAGTGATTGGAGTCGTGACAGTGTTATACACTTAGAATAAGTCGGGCAGAACAAAGACTTTATTCTGCAGACCTTCTTGTTCTTCAGCTGCGCTGTTCCTCCGTCCCGCTCCAGCTCCAGGTAATTTCTTATTTTTTCATCAATTAATCGAATTAATAGTTAGTCGGAAGTCTTATATGTGTAGTCCTTGTTCGATTTGGCAGTAAAATCAACTGATTTAGCCTTGTTCGTCGCCTCAGCCACTCCGATTTAGGTATGAATTTTTCGATTTTTTGTTCAATTTGTTCAATGAATTAATCTTCCCAAGTCTTATATGTGTTCTACTTGTTAAATATTTCTATAGAATTGTCTCAATCCGAAGAGTTGAAGAAGAGTTGCAAACCCTAATTTCTCCAAGCTAGGTAACCTTGATTAATTTCGAATTTATTGTTTATAGGACATGTATAGCAGCAATTAGTCATCTATTATACATCCTCATGACGAATTTAAGTTGCTAGTATAAATTGAATGGATGACAATTTTTTTTTTATTGTTAGGAACTTTAAAATTTGATTGTTAGGAACTTTAAATTTAAGTTGCCTCAATGGTGAATTTAAGTTGCCTAAATGTTTTTTTTTATTGTTAGGAACTTTAGAATTTGACATGGATAGAAGTTGGATAACAAAACCAAGAATTAGCAAAGCGTATCAATCCAGTGTCAAAGACTTCATTGAATTTGCTAATAGAAATGGCTTGGTTAATGGAAAAATGATAATGTCCTTGCCGTAAATGCAAGAATAAAAAATATCATGTGACGGAAGAAGTAGAGAGACACTTGGTTTGGAATGGTTTCTTGGTTGGCTATATAATATGTTTTTTTCATGGTGAATCGTGTCTACAAACTCAGCCAAATATGAACTATGAAAGGAATACTCCTATAAGGAATAGTGAAATAAACACTCACTTGGACGGACAGGGTGAATTACGAGGTTTATTTCATGTTGCCATGGGATCTGCTCCGTCAAACGTTGTGCAAGATAATAGTCCAGTTGTTGGTGATACTGACGCTTCCGGATCACAACAACAGGATGCATGCGCTGAAAAAATTTAACCTCTTCAAAAATTATTGAGTGAGTGTGAGAAACCATTATATCCCCATTGTGAATCATTCACAGTGATATCATTCATCTTACACATTTGGAATATAAAAACAGTTGGTGGCTGGTCTCGGAAATCAGTTGATAGGTTGTTTGAAGTTTTAAGAATTGCATTTCCTTCAGCCACCTTTTCAGTTTCTTATTATGATGCTAAGAAATTGATTACAGAATTGGGTCTTGGGGTATGATAAGATACATGCATGCCCAAATGATTGCACGTTGTATTGGGCTGAAAATGCTGAACATTCCAGTTGTCAAACTTGTGGTCTTTCAAGGTGGGAAAAACATAAAAAAAAGACATAGCTAAAGATTGTACAGAAGAGACTACTTCTTCGGGAAAAAAAAGAAACCTGCAAATGTATTGCGGTACTTTCCTTTAATTCCAAGACTTAAACGACTATACATTTCAAAAGATAGTGCATCTTCGATGCGATGGCATAAGGAGGGTCGAACAATAGATGAAGTATTGAGAGATCCTGCTGATGCATTGGCGTGGAAGTCATTCGATGAGCGTTACCCAAATTTTGCTTCTGATCCACGTAATGTCAGATTAGGATTAGCTAGTGATGGTTTTAATCCATTTAGGACGATGAGTGTAACTTATAGTAAATGGCCTATTTTAATAATCTCTTACAATATGGAGCCTTGGTCGTGCATGAAAAAGTCGTCTCTTATGTTGTCAAGGGTCCTCCCTGGTGAAAAAGGTCCTGGAAATGATATAGATATTTATCTAAAACCACTTATCAAAGAGTTAAAACAACTTTGGAAGGGTGTTGAGGCATATGATGCGTTAAAGGGTGAGCACTTTACTCTTCGTGCATCACTCATGTGGACTATTAATGCTTTTCTTACATATGCTAATTTATCTATCTCGAGTACTAAAGGTCGGGTTGCATGACCTATATGTGCTTATTCAACTGAGTCTTTGTGGTTGGATAACGGTGGCAAATACTGTTACATGTGTCATCGTCGCTAGTTACACATAGATTATCCATTTCGTCGTCATAAAACTGAGTTTGATGGTACAATTGAGATGCGACTTTCACCAACAACTCTTTCTGGTTTGGAGGATTTCGAGCAATGAGGAGGTTAACAAACAGTTATGGTAAAGGTAGTAAGAAGCGGTCAAGAGATGGCAATACCATGGTTGTTGATACAACATTTGAGGACGAAGATATATTTGAGAGAGACGATTACTCTGAACAAGGTGCCTCGACATCTACTCAAACCAGTATCTTGTGGAATAAGAAGAGCATATTTTTTTAATTGCCTTATTGGAAATATAATATTCTCCGACATAATCTGGATGTGATGCATATAGAAAAAAATGTTTGTGATAACATGATTGGTACATTGTTGAATGTTGATGGGAAGACAAAGGATAATGAGAAGTCTCGACATGACTTATAGATTATGGGTATAAGACCTGAACTTCATCCTATAGATCGTCCCAATGGGAAGACTTATTTGCCTCATGCTTGTTACGCCTTTACATTGGGTGAGAAAGATAGGTTTCTCACATTGTTGAAAAATCTTAAAGTTTCTGATGGATATTCTTCAAATATATAAATGGGAGTAAACCTGAAAGAGCGGAAGCTTTCCAATCTTAAAAGTCATGACAGTCATGTGCTAATGCAAGATATTCTACCGCTTGCATTGAGAGGTGTGTTGACAAAACATGTTGTTCTAGCTCTCAATGAACTGTCAGCGTTTTTTAAGAAATTGTGCTCTAAAACTCCCCATCTCGAGGATTTGGATGAACTTCAGAGCAGTGCAACACTGGTTCTGTGTCATCTAAAGAAGAGTTTTCCTCCAGGAATCTTTATGGTGATGGTGCATTTAATTATACATCTACCAGTGGAAGAAAAACTAGGTGGTCCTGTACAATACCGGTGGATGTATCCTATTGAAAGGTTAGTTCAATTAAATTTCATTATCCAATGTGTTAAGCGGACTGTGACAATATTTTTATTCTTCATGAATTCTTAAGGTTTTTGGTCACCTTGAAAAATGACGTTCGGCATAAAGCTCAACCAGATGGCTCAATTGCAGAAGGATATATTGTTGAAGAATTTATGACCTTTTGCAAAAGGTTTATGGGAGAACTAGGCTCAATCTTTAACCGACCCAAAAGGAGGTTATCTTATGCAGGAGGTGAAAAATATTGGTTTTCATCGGGTGGTTATTTCATAGGTAGTGCTCAAACAACAGTGTTTGATCGGATGTTGCTATCTCAAGCACATCGTTATGTCTCACTTCATAGTGATATAATCGAAACACACTGTCGGTCAAATTTCTTTTTACATCAATTAATTATGTTTCGATACCAAATATTTAAAGGATAGAGTTGAATTAAATGGAATTGTGCAGGAGATTTATTGATGTTCAACGAGAACAGTACCCTTCAGTTTCAATTTCTCGCATTGAAGGTCAATGATTTATAGAGAAATTTGCAGATTGGCTTAATAGACAGGTTTATATGAACTCTTTATTGTTCTTACTCTTCGTCCATGGTTTTCTTATTAATTACTTCTATTCTTATAGTATTTCTACCAATCTAGGTCCCTGACATGATTGTTAATAATTGTTCACAAGAAGAAATTGCTCTTGCAACTGGTCCAAATTCCGTTGTTCGAAAATTTAGTGGATTCTCTGTCAACGAATTTGTATTCCACACAAAAGATCAGGAGAAAAATAGAAAATTTCAAAATAGTGGTATAATGGTTGAAGCAGATAGCCAAACTTACTAAGGAAGACTATCAGACATTGTTGAACTGGATTATTTTGGGAGATATTCTCTCATATTATTCCGATGTGATTGGGTTAATGTGAAATCTCCGGAAGGGCTAAAGAAGGATTCAAATGGCACAATATTGGTTAATTTTTCGATATTGATACACACAGGAGAACGGCTGCGTGATGATCCATTTGTGTTTTCATCACAAGTAAAACAAGTTGTTTATGTGTAAGATCCAAAAAATGTGGATTGGCACTTGGTAGTGGAGATGAAGCCAATAGACACATTTGATATGGGAAAAACTGAAGACGGTGATGAAGATGATGATTCTAGGCAGTGTATGCCTTATCATATTTAAGATGTTGATGAACTTAATAGTCATCATCGTTGGAGTCGGGAAGATGTTGGAGAATGAGTTCTACTTTACTTTGTGTACTTTATCCTTTATGTTGAATATATATTATTACTTGGAATTTACCTTATGTCAATTTATAGTGTTATTTTGTATTATCTAACACTATGTTCACTATTATATCATAAGTGTCTTTTATATTGTCTTTTAGTGGAAGAAACATGCCAGGCACATATTCAGGTTCCGGTAGTTACAATGATGGTTGTAGCAATGGGCATTCTGCTAGTTGTCCTACACCAACTCCTTCTCACTCAACATCTGAGGGACAGGACGAGGGTGCATCGTTACTGACTCATGTGGAGATTTTAGGTGATGTAATTTATAATTTAATGTATAATGAATTTAAATAGTTGTTCTCTCATAATCTTTGAAATTTGATTAACAGATAACTTTGGTCGCCGATATTGGCGAAGAAGTAAGCTTAGCCCAATGAAAGTATGGAAAATGTAAAATGGTAGAATAGTTATTAGCTGTAACCAATATGGTCAACCATTCAACGAAAGTTTTAGGAAGTTGACTTGAACAAGTTGCTCATAAATCCCAGCTATGCCCTTTGAACTTCAGAGGATGGAAGAATATGCGAGATAATTTCACAAAACAAATACTAGCCATTACAAACGTAAGTTATATGGTAAATTTTTTAAAATATTATTTCTATGTGAAACTTATTATCTATTTTCTTACAAACATGTTTGCAGACGAAATTGTTTGTTCGGATGATAATGGGTCCTTTGACAAGTTTATAATGAAATCAGTCGCAAAAAAATGGAAGGATCACAAAAATTCTCTAAAAGCAATGTTTTATAAGCTGGGGGCGACAAAAGAAGAAATGAAAGAAAATAACATTGAAGAAGTGGACAAATGGCAATGGGATTTACTAGTAAACCATTGGTTTTCTGATGTAGGACATGTTAGGAAGTCTATTATTTTTCTTACAACATTAATTCCCATTGAGTTGTATTTATTTGTTGGTTTATGTGAAGGAATCATCCTCTCGGGGGAAATAGACTCGGTCACAACAATCATCTCTTCACACCACTGGGTCAGAGAGTTTTGCTTCTGCAAGATATAGATTGGTACGAATGCTCCTAAACACATGTTTAAATTAATTGACATAATTTTAGTGTTGCTTTACAATGTATTTTATCATATTTATTTAATAGGAACTTGAACGTAAAAGACTCGTGGGGAGTCTTGAATTTTATGAGTACGCCCATGTCCACAAAAAAATGGTGTGTTTGTCGATGAAGAGACAACGTCAGTGGTAATATAAGAAATTTTCATATATATTATGAGTACAAGTTATATTTATAAGATGTCGTATTAACATCATCTTCATTCTTAACTGTATGTTGTAGGAAAAAGGAAAATCTAAATTGCAAGAGCGTGTTTTTCATAACCCGGACGAGAATCCACTTATAAGAGAGGAGAATGTATATCGTGAGGTTGTAGGTGGACAAAAACCGGGTCGACTATGAGGTTATGGGCTTGGTGTTACACCGACCTTGATACTTGGATCTAAAAAATCTAGCTTGAATGAAGGAGACGTAGAGAGACGTGTACGAGAACGTCTCCAGGTAGATTATGATGAGAAATTGAGACAACAAGAAGCTAGAATGCAGGCACAGATGGGAGAGATGTATAAACAATTCCAGATGCAATTTCAGGTCATGCAAAATAATATGCACATATATAATTCGCTTCAAAGATCCATGACAGGAGGTTCTACTGATGTCCCCCCTTTTAACAACTTTGGTTTGGGGTCCTCTCATTTACCAACTGGAAATCAAGTAAGTATATAACTTACATTTTGCAATGATATCATTTTATGCATTACTGTTTGATGGATAGTAGTTCAAATTTACTATTATTGTGTTTTAGTGTTTTGGATGATTTAGTCATGCAAAATAATTGTTGTGCATCTTATAATTTCAGTTAGTTTAATCTTTAAATGTTGCATCTTATACTTAAATTTTTTATTGTTTATATAGGATGACCATACAAATCATCATTCTAGCCAGTACACCCCTTTTACCAACCTTGGTTTGGGTTCCTCACATTTACCAGTCGAAAATCAAGTAAGTATTACTTTTCACGGTGTTTTTAGTGTTTTGGATATTTTAGTTTTGCTTGAGAATTGGGGTTTAGTTTGCATCTTATAATTTCAGTTAGTTTAATGTTTAAATGTTGCATCTTATAATTTGATTTTTGGATGTTTTTATAGAATGATCAAGCAACTCATCAATCAGCAACATCTAGTAGTGAACAATCTGCTAGTGGAAGTCAAAAAAATGATGAAGAAAATGAATCGTTTTAGTCAAGACAGTGTTAAGAATTATTCACGTTATGGTTATCGTTTTAGTCAAGACAGTGTTATGGATATGTAATGTATTGTATGCAAAAATTATGATTTTGGTATGTAAACTATTCAGGTTATGGTTATTGTTTTATGATTAGGATTATAATATAAATTATTATTGCTTTTATTAAAAAAACTAATTTTCATTTTCACGGCTCATATGAAACAAGCCGTGAAAATATGAATTAAAAAAAAGTTTAATTCATTTTTCACGACTCAAACACAAATGAGCCGTGCAAAATGAATTATTTTTTTTTATTTCATCTTTTTCACGGCTCAAATTCAAATGAGCCGTGAATAATAAGGGTTTTTAAAAAAAAAATTATCGCAGCTCAACTCAAAAACGCCGCGCTAATTATTTTCGCGACTGTTTTGAGTTTGGGCCGGCAATTATCACGGCTGAATTGAAATTGATCCGTGATAATTGTCCCGGCGCTTAATATTACAGCTCAAAATCAATTGAGTCGTGATAAATTAACAGCTGGATTTTCCAGCCGTTCAAAATACTATTTTTGGCCGATAAACACCATCTCTCCGGTAGTGTAACTTAGCTTATCTATTGAGAATGAATAAGGATATTTAAAGAATTTTAAAGTGAGAAATTTATTTAGCAAGACACCTAGTGAGAAAATATAATTAAAAATGTATTTGTCATAATTATATATGTTTTAGACAAATTAATATTTATTTATTATTATTATTATTACCTGAGAAAAGGTTGGGACTTTGTTAGGATCTTCGTCGTCGGGGATAACCAGAGCCTCTAGGAGTTGAACTTTCTCTTCCCTATTTATGAACATCACCTGTTCAGTTCAGACTTCAGACCATCATTATTCTTTACACATTTGAAGGATCACTCATTCCTTTCAATGTATCGCTATGTGATATGTTGCGTTAAAAAAATCATTATACTTTAATTAAAAACCAAAAAAGAAGATGAAAATGATGAAGAAAGACAAAGGTGAGTATGAAGTTTGAGAGGGACTATGTTGTGTTTACCTGTAGATAGTGATTGAATATCCAATCCGGCACCCATCCAGGCGACTTGTATGTTCCAAACTGGAATAACCGTCTAACTCCTTTCACAGTCTGGGGTAGTAGTAGGTCCGACCAAGAGTGGAACACCTCTCCTCCTCCCATTCGGGATAAGCACTCGGCGGTGAGGGATTCTGTGAGGGTCATGACCGACGACGTCGATACCAGCGAACCCAACACATCCGGTCGGGTCCTAGCCATCTCAAACCCTACCATCGCTCCGTAACTCAGACCTACCACCGTCAGAGGAAGTCTTGCCCCCAGCATCTTCAGTGCATCCACAATGCATTCTGCTTGAAATCCAACCGTCCGACGGGAGCTTGTACTTGTTGAGTCGCCGAAAAAGATGAGGTCTGGCACGTAGATCGAGTACTTACGGGATAATGTAAGCGCTTGAAACTGCCACGTAAACATTCCGTCGGCAGTAAATCCCTGGAGGAACACCACCGCTGGCTTATTCTCCTTCTTCTTGGTCGGAGCCCACACGTTCACCACCGTCCCTGGCTCGATCTCTACCTTGTGTGGGCTTAACCCAACCAGCTTCATCATGGTTTTCATGAAGGGCTTGTAGGCTGTGAATAGGTTCACCATATCTCTCTAACTCTCTCTCTCTCGTATACAACGGAAGCTACGTCGATCTAGAGAGAGGGGGGAAGCCGGAAGGGATATATAGATATACTCTATTGGGTATCACACGGCCTGGAATTTTTTAAAAGTGTATAGTTTAGTAAAAAAATTAAAAAAAGTAGATATCGTCCAAACATATTTAGAAAAATGTTAATAGGCACTACCTGAGTTAGCGCCTATTGAAATAGGCGCGACTTCAAGATAGCGCATATGCACCAATTATTTGTTTATTTCCGCCAATTATTACGTACAGAATTTGTAACAGTAAATTACAATTATTATCTCTACTCGATAAATCTGTGTCGAAGAGACACTGCTGCTCATCTCCTTCCTTGCACTCTTCGTCCAAGCAGCTTTCATTCCTAGCTCTCCCACCACACGAAGGTAAGTTATTTATTTTTATATATTGCATAATATTAATTTTTGAAAAATTTGTAGGAGTTATATTTACATATATATCATATGTGATAAGAAATTTTTTAGGATCAAGCATGACAGAAATTGGTATAATTTGCTTATATGGCAGCGAAATAGTTTATGAGAATGGTAGTGAGGTTTATGTTGGTGGTACATCCAGTATTACTACACTTACCTTGGATATCTCTCTTTGTAGACTAAAGAAAATTATATGTATGGAGTGCGGTTGGCCGGATGTTGAAGCCATGTCCATAAGCATTTCATATAAATTTGCAGATACTGATGGACTTTGCAAGTTTGTGCGTATCCGATCGGATTCAGCATTGTCTTTTGCTTTAGAATTAAGCTCTGCTAGTTGATTTATTCTGTTTAGCGTGACTAGAGGACTCAATGTGATTCCAAACATCGGGGATGGGGGTGATGAGACAGTGAATATTTTGCATGGTCACAACAATGATCTCTCAGATGACGATGTCGACGTTGATACACTCTCAGATGACCATGTGGTTAATGAAGAAGATCCATATATTGAGCATTTTACAGGGCACATTGATGAAGACAACGAAGAGGTGTTTGAAGTTGGCGAGAATTCTGAAGATGTACACGGAGGTGTCCATGGTGGAAGTAGCTCACACGACGTGCAAATGATGCAACCGACTGCTGAAAATTGGGTTGATAGTAACTAGATCGACAACTTTCTGTCAAGGGATGAGTGGTCTATGACTGTTGATGACACGTCGAGTGAAAGTTTCCTAAATACAAACATGAAGTTTAGTAGTAAGGACGAGTTAGCTGCCGCTGTGAGGAAATGGCACATAGAAAATTCTAAGGTGTGTCCTGTTGAGTGATCCAATCCAAAATCAATTGTTTTTAAGTGTAAAGTTGATCCTACAAAATGTTCGTGGTCATTGAGAGGAAGTCTTTTTAAGCATACTGGATTGTGGAGAATTTCCAAACTGCATTCTCCACATACATGTGCTAATGAAGTCCTCATTGAACGACACCAAAACATTGATTGCAAGTTGATATCGTCTTTGATAAGAAATTCAGTTTTAGCTGACACGGGTCAGAAAATTTCAGTAATTCAGTCAATGGTTGAGCATGAGTTTGGTTCGAAAATTTCATATCCAAAGGCATGGTACTCCCAACAAGTAGCGTTGGAGTCGTTATACGGAACGCACGAAGATGCCTTTGTAAACCTCCCTAGGCTACTTTCAGCTATTGTCGTATATATCCCTGGGACAGTTTATGATTTCATGCCCAAAAGGGTAAATGTTGAAACTGAAGTAGCAACCTTATGAATGATGTTTTGGTCATTTGGTCCAGCCATTGAAGGATTTGTCCATTGTCGGCCTCTTATAAGTATAGATGCGACACATTTGTATGGGAAATACAATGGAAAAGTGCTTGTATCTGTATCATACGATTCTAACAATGGCATATATCCTTTGGAATTTGGTATTGCAGACGGAGAAACAAACGAGAGTTGGAACTGGTTTTTACAGCATCTGAGGGATAACGTAACGAAGGATCGATATGTTTGTCTAATGTTTGATCGGCACAGGGCAATAATTAACGCGGTGGAGGTTGTATATTGTCAATACGGTATTGTAACACGTCGCTTTTGTGCACGTCACATAACAAGTAATTTCAATCACGCCTTCAAAAGTGTTATCCTGAAAAAACAGTTGTACATAATGGCAAGTACACCTGATAAACGTAAGTTTGATGTTTGGTATGATAATTTATTGGCGATCCATGATGGAAAGTATAGGGATTGGATATCCAACATACCCCTTGAGAGATGCGCATTAGCGTACGATGGAGGAGCTCGGTATGGAAACATGACCACGAACTTGGTTGAAGTGTTTAACGGCGTTTTGAAAGGTGCAAGGGCATTGCCGTTGACTGAGTTAGTCAAACTAACTTATTGGAGATCCAATACGTACTTCTTCAAGTGTCGACACGAAGCAATGGTTTCCATTGAGGAGTCGAAGGTATGGTCGGACGTTGTCCAAAATACCATTTTTCTCGGGAACAGAAACAACTTGGTAGGATGAAAGTGGCCCAGTTCAGTCATCTACGGTGTCTTCACTTGAAGAGTGTTGTCGGGGACGACGTTCAACAACACTAAATTTACGTGACGGTCTGAATGTCCCTCGACTTGAGGAAGGTTCCCCGATGACCCCACGTCCACGCCCTGGTGCTCTCGGAGCACGTCCTCCAACACTGCTTGGATCAGAATACCATGAGTGTGGTAGTCCATTATGCTCACGATCAGTTACTTAATCCGAATGTCGGATGTTTTCTTCGTAAATAGGTAGTTGACCGATAGCATCATAAGACGACCGACAATTTTCTAAGTACTCCTCGCCTAGTAATTTGAAATTTCATTTTGTGAATTTGAGGGTACCTCTTGCAGCTTTCCGTGCTAGGTAAATTTCTCTAGACATATACCCCATCTGCAATATTAACAACAATGAATTGCCAAGTATTAACAACAATGAATTACATAGGTAATGTCTACGTAGTTACTTACCACTGTCTCTACTTGGCCCCCGTGAGGGACAAACGGAGCTCTTGGTTGATGAGCCCATAAAGTCGTACCAGTTTCTGCAAATGGAGTCGTGATGAATCGTCTGGTTATTTTTTGATACCATGTCATATATTGCGCGACGTTCATCACCGGTTGGTCTTCCCGCTGGACAAAAGGTACACGGTTGTTCCATAATGCGATCATATCTTGATGCATTGTTGTCCAACGACGCTCCCCCTGCGGACCTTTACATGATATCTTATGCAGCCTCACATGATCTTGAACCTCAACATTTGTTATCTCTAGAATGTGTTGCTGCATTCCAAATTGCTGCATGACTCTATCAGAACAGTACCACTCGTCTACAGTACAATATATAACTGACACCTTCGCTCAGAATAACTCGGGTCGCTCATGACAGACAGGAGGTGCAGTAGCCAACCTAAAGGAACTGTACGACATCCATGTCACCTAATATTGAAAGTTTTTCGCAAATATAACGTAGGGTTAATAATATTCGCAACATAGATAAGATATATAGATTCAAATATGGTACCTGATCAGCTGACTGAGACTCCAAGTCATCCCTATAGTTCTAATTTGGTAACTAAACGATCTTTTGAGAAATGACCACCTATTAAAAAAAATATTCACAATTAAGATTTCAGCAATATTACGAATACAAATGTTTGTCACAAACAATCCAAATAAAAAATAAAATCAACCTGTATCGTAAGGGATGAAACTCTCCACCTTGCACTTCACCCTGGAGCACTGGACGACCAACGTGAAGGTGCTCCCACGACCATAACTGTAGTGTACAAAAATTAATAAAATTGTAGAATCATTTCTAAATATTCATACAAAACTATCATATGGAATACTTGTACTAGGATGGCACAGCCTGAGAATGTTGCAGCGTTAAGCTTAGATGCCTTACACAATCCCCGATAAGTAGCAGCCAAAACAGCTGAACCCCAACTATAATGAGCTGCTCTTTGTAAATCCCTCAGCAGTGGTAAGTAGATTAACGATACCTTGTCTTTCTTTGTCATTGTAAACAACACACCACCGAGTATCATGAGGATAAATGTCCTCGCTTGTTGTTCGGCGGTCAGATGATGATGAAAAAGATGTTGTCGAAACGTAGTCAGCTTAACAAAATCTTTACGACCTTGTAAGTTCAGACCCAATAATTCCAAACCCGCAGCATTCATATCTTTCTGAACTGCATAATCACATGGCTCTTATTTTGACGACTTTGCCTAATTTTTAATTCTGGAAAAATGTTACTGTGACACTTCTATTTGAACATCTTAAAGAAATTCATGTTTATCTTTTGATTCTGCCATATGTATTCACAAACTCACAAATTTATTTTAGGCAAAGAAACATAAT
This sequence comes from Chamaenerion angustifolium, assembly GCA_946814005.1. NCBI lineage: Eukaryota > Viridiplantae > Streptophyta > Magnoliopsida > Myrtales > Onagraceae > Chamaenerion > Chamaenerion angustifolium. Next base: position 25,621,018 of record OX328272.1, read on the forward strand.
TTTGTTTGATTAAATCAGAAAATGCACCAAAAGTGGCAAAACATACTCGTTAATAAATAATATTATTTTATTGAATATATATATATATATATATATTTGAATATATATATATATATTATTTCATTAGTGTAATACCTCTAGGCAATGTTATCAGAATCGGACCGACGGTCCGATCGTGAACCGGATCACGGTCTCGTTTGGTTCAACTAAAAGTGAACCGACCGTTTTTCGATTCGCTTTTTCGGTGGCATTGTTTAAAAAAAACAATTGGTTTCCTTCGGTTTAAACCGGCTAACTCTAAACTAATGTTAAACCTTAAACTAATTTCTTAGGTTTTTTGGTGTGCTTTAGGCGAGTGGAGGGGTCGGAGAGGAGGTGGCGCGGACTAGTGGCGGTAGGTGGGTGGGCAGAAGGGAAGTGAGTGGAGGGCGGGCTGAAGGAGGAGCTAGAAGTGGCTGACGGAGGTGGGGCGACTGGTGGGGGGCGATAGGGGGCGAGTGGAGGATGGGTGGGAGGGAAGCGTTGAGAAGGGGACAGGAAGTGGCGGGAGGGAAATGGTCAGTGAAGGGGGAAGATGTGGGAGATGGAAGAAGAAGAAGAAGAAGAATAAGAAGAGAAGGGTTGAGAAAAAAGAAGAAGAGAAGAGTAGAAGAAAAATGTTATTTTTTTATTTTTAATTTATGTACACTAAACAGGCAAGTCAGACCGTGTTCGACCTGGTTATTTGCCGATACCATGTCATATATTGCGCGACGTTCATCACCGGTTGGTCTTCCTGCTGTACAAAAGTGACACGGTTGTTCCATAATGCGATCATATCTTGATGCATTGTTGTCCAACGGCGCTCCCCCTGCGGACCTTTACGTGATATCTTATGCAGCCTCACATGATCTTGAACCTCAACATGTGTTATCTCTAGAATATAATGCTGCATTCCAAATTGTCGCATGACTCTATCTGAACAGTGCCACTCGACCACATTAAAATAGATAAGTGACACTTTCGCTCGGAATAACTCGGGTCGCACAAGACAGACAGGGCGTGCAGTAGCCAACCTAAATGGACTGTACGACATCCATGTCACCTAATATTGAAAGTATTTCGCAAATATAACGTAGGGTTAATAATATTCGCAACATAGATAAGAAATATAGATTCAAATATGGTACCTGATCAGCTGACTGAGACTCCAAGTCATCCCTATAGCTCTAATTTGGTGACTAAACGATCTTTTGAGAAATGGCCACCTATTAAGAAAAATATTCACAATTAAGATTTCAGCAATATTACGAATACAAATGTTTGTCACAAACAATCCAAATAAAAAATAAAATCAACCTGTATCGTAAGGGATGAAACTCTCCACCTTGCACTTCACCCTGGAGCACTGGACGACCAACGTGAAGGTGCTCCCACGACCATAACTGTAGTGTACAAAAATTAATAAAATTGTAGAATCATTTCTAAATATTCATACAAAACTATCATATGGAATACTTGTACTAGGATGGCACAGCCTGAGAATGTTGCAGCGTTAAGCTTAGATGCCTTACACAATCCCCGATAAGTAGCAGCCAAAACAGCTGAACCCCAACTATAATGAGCTGCTCTTTGTAAATCCCTCAGCAGTGGTAAGTAGATTAACGATACCTTGTCTTTCTTTGTCATTGTAAACAACACACCACCGAGTATCATGAGGATAAATGTCCTCGCTTGTTGTTCGGCGGTCAGATGATGATGAAAAAGATGTTGTCGAAACGTAGTCAGCTTAACAAAATCTTTACGACCTTGTAAGTTCAGACCCAATAATTCCAAACCCGCAGCATTCATATCTTTCTGAACTGCATAATCACATGGCTCTTATTTTGACGACTTTGCCTAATTTTTAATTCTGGAAAAATGTTACTGTGACACTTCTATTTGAACATCTTAAAGAAATTCATGTTTATCTTTTGATTCTGCCATATGTATTCACAAACTCACAAATTTATTTTAGGCAAAGAAACATAATTTTGTTTGATTAAATCAGAAAATGCACCAAAAGTGGCAAAACATACTCGTTAATAAATAATATTATTTTATTGAATATATATATATATATATATATTTGAATATATATATATATATTATTTCATTAGTGTAATACCTCTAGGCAATGTTATCAGAATCGGACCGACGGTCCGATCGTGAACCGGATCACGGTCTCGTTTGGTTCAACTAAAAGTGAACCGACCGTTTTTCGATTCGCTTTTTCGGTGGCATTGTTTAAAAAAAACAATTGGTTTCCTTCGGTTTAAACCGGCTAACTCTAAACTAATGTTAAACCTTAAACTAATTTCTTAGGTTTTTTGGTGTGCTTTAGGCGAGTGGAGGGGTCGGAGAGGAGGTGGCGCGGACTAGTGGCGGTAGGTGGGTGGGCAGAAGGGAAGTGAGTGGAGGGCGGGCTGAAGGAGGAGCTAGAAGTGGCTGACGGAGGTGGGGCGACTGGTGGGGGGCGATAGGGGGCGAGTGGAGGATGGGTGGGAGGGAAGCGTTGAGAAGGGGACAGGAAGTGGCGGGAGGGAAATGGTCAGTGAAGGGGGAAGATGTGGGAGATGGAAGAAGAAGAAGAAGAAGAATAAGAAGAGAAGGGTTGAGAAAAAAGAAGAAGAGAAGAGTAGAAGAAAAATGTTATTTTTTTATTTTTAATTTATGTACACTAAACAGGCAAGTCAGACCGTGTTCGACCTGGTTATTTGCCGATACCATGTCATATATTGCGCGACGTTCATCACCGGTTGGTCTTCCTGCTGGACAAAAGTGACACGGTTGTTCCATAATGCGATCATATCTTGATGCATTGTTGTCCAACGGCGCTCCCCCTGCGGACCTTTACGTGATATCTTATGCAGCCTCACATGATCTTGAACCTCAACATGTGTTATCTCTAGAATATAATGCTGCATTCCAAATTGTCGCATGACTCTATCTGAACAGTGCCACTCGACCACATTAAAATAGATAAGTGACACCTTCGCTCGGAATAACTCGGGTCGCACAAGACAGACAGGGCGTGCAGTAGCCAACCTAAATGGACTGTACGACATCCATGTCACCTAATATTGAAAGTATTTCGCAAATATAACGTAGGGTTAATAATATTCGCAACATAGATAAGAAATATAGATTCAAATATGGTACCTGATCAGCTGACTGAGACTCCAAGTCATCCCTATAGCTCTAATTTGGTGACTAAACGATCTTTTGAGAAATGACCACCTATTAAGAAAAATATTCACAATTAAGATTTCAGCAATATTACGAATACAAATGTTTGTCACAAACAATCCAAATAAAAAATAAAATCAACCTGTATCGTAAGGGATGCAACTCTCCACCTTGCACTTCACCCTGGAGCACTGGACGACCAACGTGAAGGTGCTCCCACGACCATAACTGTAGTGTACAAAAATTAATAAAATTGTAGAATCATTTCTAAATATTCATACAAAACTATCATATGGAATACTTGTACTAGGATGGCACAGCCTGAGAATGTTGCAGCGTTAAGCTTAGATGCCTTACACAATCCCCGATAAGTAGCAGCCAAAACAGCTGAACCCCAACTATAATGAGCTGCTCTTTGTAAATCCCTCAGCAGTGGTAAGTAGATTAACGATACCTTGTCTTTCTTTGTCATTGTAAACAACAGACCACCGAGTATCATGAGGATAAATGTCCTCGCTTGTTGTTCGGCGGTCAGATGATGATGAAAAAGATGTTGTCGGAACGTAGTCAGCTTAACAAAATCTTTACGACCTTGTAAGTTCAGACCCAATAATTCCAAACCCGCAGCATTCATATCTTTCTGAACTGCATAATCACATGGCTCTTATTTTGACGACTTTGCCTAATTTTTAATTCTGGAAAAATGTTACTGTGACACTTCTATTTGAACATCTTAAAGAAATTCATGTTTATCTTTTGATTCTGCCATATGTATTCACAAACTCACAAATTTATTTTAGGCAAAGAAACATAATTTTGTTTGATTAAATCAGAAAATGCACCAAAAGTGGCAAAACATACTCGTTAATAAATAATATTATTTTATTGAATATATATATATATATATATATTTGAATATATATATATATATTATTTCATTAGTGTAATACCTCTAGGCAATGTTATCAGAATCGGACCGACGGTCCGATCGTGAACCGGATCACGGTCTCGTTTGGTTCAACTAAAAGTGAACCGACCGTTTTTCGATTCGCTTTTTCGGTGGCATTGTTTAAAAAAAACAATTGGTTTCCTTCGGTTTAAACCGGCTAACTCTAAACTAATGTTAAACCTTAAACTAATTTCTTAGGTTTTTTGGTGTGCTTTAGGCGAGTGGAGGGGTCGGAGAGGAGGTGGCGCGGACTAGTGGCGGTAGGTGGGTGGGCAGAAGGGAAGTGAGTGGAGGGCGGGCTGAAGGAGGAGCTAGAAGTGGCTGACGGAGGTGGGGCGACTGGTGGGGGGCGATAGGGGGCGAGTGGAGGATGGGTGGGAGGGAAGCGTTGAGAAGGGGACAGGAAGTGGCGGGAGGGAAATGGTCAGTGAAGGGGGAAGATGTGGGAGATGGAAGAAGAAGAAGAAGAAGAATAAGAAGAGAAGGGTTGAGAAAAAAGAAGAAGAGAAGAGTAGAAGAAAAATGTTATTTTTTTATTTTTAATTTATGTACACTAAACAGGCAAGTCAGACCGTGTTCGACCTGGTTATTTGCCGATACCATGTCATATATTGCGCGACGTTCATCACCGGTTGGTCTTCCTGCTGTACAAAAGTGACACGGTTGTTCCATAATGCGATCATATCTTGATGCATTGTTGTCCAACGGCGCTCCCCCTGCGGACCTTTACGTGATATCTTATGCAGCCTCACATGATATTGAACCTCAACATGTGTTATCTCTAGAATATAATGCTGCATTCCAAATTGTCGCATGACTCTATCTGAACAGTGCCACTCGACCACATTAAAATAGATAAGTGACACTTTCGCTCGGAATAACTCGGGTCGCACAAGACAGACAGGGCGTGCAGTAGCCAACCTAAATGGACTGTACGACATCCATGTCACCTAATATTGAAAGTATTTCGCAAATATAACGTAGGGTTAATAATATTCGCAACATAGATAAGAAATATAGATTCAAATATGGTACCTGATCAGCTGACTGAGACTCCAAGTCATCCCTATAGCTCTAATTTGGTGACTAAACGATCTTTTGAGAAATGACCACCTATTAAGAAAAATATTCACAATTAAGATTTCAGCAATATTACGAATACAAATGTTTGTCACAAACAATCCAAATAAAAAATAAAATCAACCTGTATCGTAAGGGATGCAACTCTCCACCTTGCACTTCACCCTGGAGCACTGGACGACCAACGTGAAGGTGCTCCCACGACCATAACTGTAGTGTACAAAAATTAATAAAATTGTAGAATCATTTCTAAATATTCATACAAAACTATCATATGGAATACTTGTACTAGGATGGCACAGCCTGAGAATGTTGCAGCGTTAAGCTTAGATGCCTTACACAATCCCCGATAAGTAGCAGCCAAAACAGCTGAACCCCAACTATAATGAGCTGCTCTTTGTAAATCCCTCAGCAGTGGTAAGTAGATTAACGATACCTTGTCTTTCTTTGTCATTGTAAACAACACACCACCGAGTATCATGAGGATAAATGTCCTCGCTTGTTGTTCGGCGGTCAGATGATGATGAAAAAGATGTTGTCGAAACGTAGTCAGCTTAACAAAATCTTTACGACCTTGTAAGTTCAGACCCAATAATTCCAAACCCGCAGCATTCATATCTTTCTGAACTGCATAATCACATGGCTCTTATTTTGACGACTTTGCCTAATTTTTAATTCTGGAAAAATGTTACTGTGACACTTCTATTTGAACATCTTAAAGAAATTCATGTTTATCTTTTGATTCTGCCATATGTATTCACAAACTCACAAATTTATTTTAGGCAAAGAAACATAATTTTGTTTGATTAAATCAGAAAATGCACCAAAAGTGGCAAAACATACTCGTTAATAAATAATATTATTTTATTGAATATATATATATATATATATATTTGAATATATATATATATATTATTTCATTAGTGTAATACCTCTAGGCAATGTTATCAGAATCGGACCGACGGTCCGATCGTGAACCGGATCACGGTCTCGTTTGGTTCAACTAAAAGTGAACCGACCGTTTTTCGATTCGCTTTTTCGGTGGCATTGTTTAAAAAAAACAATTGGTTTCCTTCGGTTTAAACCGGCTAACTCTAAACTAATGTTAAACCTTAAACTAATTTCTTAGGTTTTTTGGTGTGCTTTAGGCGAGTGGAGGGGTCGGAGAGGAGGTGGCGCGGACTAGTGGCGGTAGGTGGGTGGGCAGAAGGGAAGTGAGTGGAGGGCGGGCTGAAGGAGGAGCTAGAAGTGGCTGACGGAGGTGGGGCGACTGGTGGGGGGCGATAGGGGGCGAGTGGAGGATGGGTGGGAGGGAAGCGTTGAGAAGGGGACAGGAAGTGGCGGGAGGGAAATGGTCAGTGAAGGGGGAAGATGTGGGAGATGGAAGAAGAAGAAGAAGAAGAAGAATAAGAAGAGAAGGGTTGAGAAAAAAGAAGAAGAGAAGAGTAGAAGAAAAATGTTATTTTTTTATTTTTAATTTATGTACACTAAACAGGCAAGTCAGACCGTGTTCGACCTGGTTATTTGCCGATACCATGTCATATATTGCGCGACGTTCATCACCGGTTGGTCTTCCTGCTGGACAAAAGTGACACGGTTGTTCCATAATGCGATCATATCTTGATGCATTGTTGTCCAACGGCGCTCCCCCTGCGGACCTTTACGTGATATCTTATGCAGCCTCACATGATCTTGAACCTCAACATGTGTTATCTCTAGAATATAATGCTGCATTCCAAATTGTCGCATGACTCTATCTGAACAGTGCCACTCGACCACATTAAAATAGATAAGTGACACCTTCGCTCGGAATAACTCGGGTCGCACAAGACAGACAGGGCGTGCAGTAGCCAACCTAAATGGACTGTACGACATCCATGTCACCTAATATTGAAAGTATTTCGCAAATATAACGTAGGGTTAATAATATTCGCAACATAGATAAGAAATATAGATTCAAATATGGTACCTGATCAGCTGACTGAGACTCCAAGTCATCCCTATAGCTCTAATTTGGTGACTAAACGATCTTTTGAGAAATGGCCACCTATTAAGAAAAATATTCACAATTAAGATTTCAGCAATATTACGAATACAAATGTTTGTCACAAACAATCCAAATAAAAAATAAAATCAACCTGTATCGTAAGGGATGCAACTCTCCACCTTGCACTTCACCCTGGAGCATAGGACGACCAACGTGAAGGTGATCCCACGACCATAACTGTAGTGTACAAAAATTAATAAAATTGTAGAATCAATTATAAATATTCATACAAAACTATCATATGGAATACTTGTACTAGGATGGCACAGCCTGAGAATGTTGCAGCGTTAAGCTTAGATGCCTTACACAATCCCCGATATGTAGCAGCCAAAACAGCTGAACCCCAACTATAATGAGCTGCTCTTTGTAAATCCCTCAGCAGTGGTAAGTAGATTAACGATACCTTGTCTTTCTTTGTCGTTGTAAACAACACACCACTGAGTATCATGAGGATAAATGTCCTCGCTTGTTGTTCGGCGGTAAGATGATGATGAAAAAGATGTTGCCGTAACGTAGTCAACTTAACAAAATCTTTACGACCTTGTAAGTTCAGACCCAATAATTCCAAACCCGCAGCATTCATATCTTTCTCAACTGCATAATAATATGTTATTGCTTCTCCGTGTATACGAAATCCAAGTATCACGGCTACGTCCTCTAGAGTGATCGTCATCTCTCCAAAGGACCGATGGATCCAAAGGACCAACATTTATCACATTTGGACCACGCGACTGATTTGTCATAACTACGCGCGGCTGCATAATAACTTTACAATTAAACAGTATAAATTTTTAATTTCTAACAATTTATATTTTTGGCACAATTTATTTACTAATCATTATCTAAAAATTCAAATATATATAATTAACACAATAATTACTAATATGTTTAATTTAATATGGCTAATTAGCATAACATTAAATATTAATCATCATATATTTATAAAAAAAATATATTTATTAAAATAAAAATTAATAAAAAACAATTACCGATTTCTTCGGTCTCTAGCTGCGGTGGTGCTGGGCGGCAGGATGCGGCTGGCCGGCAGGAGGCGATTGGGGAGCAGGAGCGGAGGCGAGGCAGAACGGGAGCTGGAGGACTGGGTAGTGGGAGGGTGTCTGGGCAGCGGGAGGCGCTAATGGCGCGGCAGCGTAAGCTGGAGCTGGAGGCGTATGGAGCGGGGGATGGAGGTGAGGCGCTGGAGCTGGGGAGCTTGCGACGAGTGAAGTGATAGCTACTGAGGGGGGAGATATGGTTATTTATAACTAAACCCTATCTCCTAGGCGCGTCCCCGAGTCGCACCTATTCATAGGCGCAACTGTAAGGCCGCGCCTATTGAAGAGGCGCAAACCTGGTGCCCCGCGCCTATATGTATATTTCTAAAAATGTTTTTTTAATATTTACTTTTTCAAACAAAAAATTCTAAAATATACCATTTTTGAAAAAATTCCACGGCCTGACAACTTTATGCGGTGACTCTAGAAGATTTGACACGCTTCCTCTGATTCTGAATCACGTTAAAAATCTAAAATTAATTATTTTATGTTTATATAAGATTATAGTAGACTTCACTATGATCTGTAAGATTATATCTTCTTAAATTATGTAATAATGTTTTGGGATTTTTGGGTACTAAGGCTTAAAAAAACATGGCTCTTATTTTGACGACTTTGCCTAATTTTTAATTATGAAAAAATATTACTGTGACACTTCTATTTGAACATCTTAAAGAAATTCATGTTTATCTTTTAATTCTGCCATATGTATTCACAAACTCACAAATTTATTTTAGGCAAAGAAACATAATTTTGTTTGATTAAATCAGAAAATGCACCAAAAGTGGCAAAACATACTCGTTAATAAATAATATTATTTTATTGAATATATATATATATTATATCATTAGTTTAATACCTCTAGGCAATGTTATCAGAATCGGACCGACGGTCCGATCGTGAACCGGCTCACGGTCTCGTTTGGTTCAACTAAAAGTGAACCGACCGTTTTTCGATTCGCTTTTTCGGTGGCATTGTTTTTAAAAAATAACAATTGGTTTCCTTCGGTTTAAACCGGCTAACTCTAAACTAATGTTAAACCTTAAACTAATTTCTTAGGTTTTTTGGTGTGCTTTAGGCGAGTGGAGGGGTCGGAGTGGAGGTGGCGCGGACTAGTGGCGGGAGGTGGGTGGGCAGAAGGGAAGTGAGTGGAGGGCGGGCTGAAGGAGTAGCTAGAAGTGGCCGACGGAGGTGGGGCGACTGGTGGGGCGCGATAGGGGGCGAGTGTAGGATGGGTGGGAGGGAAGCGTTGAGAAGGGGACAGGAAGCGGCGGGAGGGAGAGTGTCAGTGAAGGGGGAAGATGTGGGAGTTGGAAGAAGAAGAAGAAGAGAAGGGTTGAGAACAAAGAAGAAGAGAAGAGAAGAACAATAAGAAGAAAAGAGAAGAAGAAAAAGGTTATTTTTTTATTTTTAATTTATGTACACTAAACAGGCAAGTCAGACCGTGTTCGACCTGGTTATTTGCCGATACCACGTCATATATTGCGCGACGTTCATCACCGGTTGGTCTTCCTGCTGGACCAAAGGTACACGGTTGTTCCATAATGCGATCATATCTTGATGCATTGTTGTCCAACAACGCTCCCCCTGCGGACCTTTACGTGATATCTTATGCAGCCTCACATGATCTTGAACCTCAACATGTGTTATCTCTAGAATATAATGCTGCATTCCAAATTGCCGCATGACTCTATCTGAACAGTGTCACTCGACCACATTAAAATAGATAAGTGACACCTTCGCTCGGAATAACTCGGGTCGCACAAGACAGACAGGGCGTGCAGTAGCCAACCTAAAGGGACTGTACGACATCCATGTCACCTAATATTGAAAGTTTGTCGCAAATATAACGTATGGTTAATAATATTCGCAACATAGATAAGAAATATAGATTCAAATATGGTACCTGATCAGCTGACTGAGACTCCAAGTCATCCCTATAGCTCTAATTTGGTGACTAAACGATCTTTTGAGAAATGACCACCTATTAAGAAAAATATTCACAATTAAGATTTCAGCAATATTACGAATACAAATGTTTGTCACAAACAATCCAAATAAAAAATAAAATCAACCTGTATCGTAAGGGATGCAACCCTCCACCTTGCACTTCACCCTGGAGCATAGGACGACCAACGTGAAGGTGCTCTCACGGCCATAACTGTAGTGTACAAAAATTAATAAAATTGTAGAATCAATTTTAAATATTCATACAAAACTATCATATGGAATACTTGTACTAGGATGGCACAGCCTGAGAATGTTGTAGCGTTAAACTTAGATGCCTTACACAATCCCCGATATGTAGCCGCCAAAACAGCTGAACCCAAACTATAATGAGCTGCTCTTTGTAAATCCCTCAGCAGTGGTAAGTAGATTAATGATACCTTGTCTTTCTTTGTTGTTGTAAACAAAACACCACCGAGTATCATGAGGATAAATGTCCTCGCTTGTTGTTCGGCGGTAAGATGATGATGAAAAAAATGTTGTCGTAACGTAGTCAACTTAACAAAATCTTTCGACCTTGTAAGTTCAGACCCAATAATATCAAACCCGCAGCATTCATATCTTCCTCAACTGCATAATCATCTGTTACTGCTTCTCCGTGTATACGAAGTCCAAGTATCACGGCAACGTCCACTAGAGTGATCGTCTTCTCTCCATGTCTGAGATGAAAGGTGTATGTCTCTGGCCGCCAACGCTCGGACAATAACGTCAGTAACTTAGAATCCAGTTTGGGATGTGACATAATAACCACATCCCATAAACCATCTGCTTGCACAATCGCTTTAGCATTTTCTGCAATTACATTTTCTTCCAGTTTTAAACATCGAATCGTGATCTGTTGGTTAGCACTAAGGTCCGACGATCGATGTTGGTCTTGTCCCCAAAGGACTGATGGATCCAAATGACCAACATTTATCACATTTGGACCACGCGACTGATTTCTCATAACTACGCGCGGCTGCATGATAACTGTACAATTAAACAGTATAAATTTTTAATTTCTAACACTTTATATTTTTGGCACAATTTTTTTACCAATCATTATATAAAAAGTCAAATATATATAATTAATTTATAATAATATATTTAATTAACACAATAATTACTATTACGTTTAATTTAATATGGCTAATTAACATAACAATAAATATTAATCATCATATATTTATAAATTTTTTTTTTATTAAAATAAAAATTAATAAATAAAAATAAAAAACAATTACCGATTTCTTCGGTCTCTAGCTGCAGTGGTGCTGGGCGGCAGGATGCGGCTGGGCGGCATGATGCGGCTGGCCGGCAGGAGGCGACTGGCCGGCAGGAGGCGACTGGGCAGCAGGAGCGGTTGCAAGGCACAACGGGAGCTGGAGGACTGGGTAGCGGGAGGGCGTCTGGGCAGCGGGAGGCGCTGGAGGCGCTGGAGGCGCCGGTGGCGTGGCAGCGGGAACTGGAGCTGGAGGCGTCTGCAGCCAGGGATGGAGATGAGGCGTTGGAGCTGGGGAGCTGGGGGCGAGTGAAGTGAGAGCTGATGAGTGGGGATATAGGGTTATTTATAACTAAACCCTATCTCTTAGGCGCGTCCCCGGGTCGCACCTATTCAATAGGCGCGACCTTGGGACACGCCTATTCGTAGGTGCAACTGTAAGGTCGCGCCTATTGAAGAGGCGCAACCTTGGGTGGCGCCTATTCAATAGGCGCAACCCCAGTGCCCCGCGGCTATACGTATATTTCTAAAAATGTTTTTTTAATATTTACTTTTTCAAAAAGACATTCTAAAATATAAAGTTTTTGAAAGAATTCCACGACCTGACAACTTTATTCGGTGACTCTAGAAGATTTGACACGCTTCCTCTGAGTCTGAATCACGTTAAAAATCTAAATTTAATTATTTTATGTTTATATAAGATTATAGTAGACTTCACTATGATCTGTAAGATTATATCTTCTTAAATTATGTAATAATGTTTTGGGATTTTTGGGTACTAAGGCTTAAAAAAACATGGCTCTTATTTTGACGACTTTGCCTAATTTTTAATTATGGAAAAATATTACTGTGACACATCTATTTGAACATCTTAAAGAAATTCATGTTTATCTTTTAATTCTGCCATATGTATTCACAAACTCACAAATTTATTTTAGGCAAAGAAACATAATTTTGTTTGATTAAATCAGAAAATGCACAAAAAGTGGCAAAACATACTCGTTAATAAATAATATTATTTTATTGAATAAATAGACATATATATATATATATATATATATATATATTATTTCATTAGTTTAATACCTCTAGGCAATGTTATCAGAATCGGACCGACGGTCCGACCGTGAACCGGATCCCGGTCTCGTTTGGTTCAACTAAAAGTGAACCGGCCGTTTTTCGATTCTCTTTTTCGGGGGCATTGTTTTTAAAAAACAAAAAAACCAATCGGTTTCCTTAAACTAATTTCTTAGGTTTTTTGGTGTGCTTCAAGCGAGTGGAGGGGTCGGAGAGGAGGTGGCGCAGACTAGTGGCGGGAGGTGGGTGGGCAGAAGGGAAGCGAGTGGAGGGCGGGATGAAGGAGGAGCTAGAAGTGGCCGACGGAGGTGGGGCGACTGGTGGGGAGCGATAGGGGGCGAGTGGAGTACGGGTGGGAGGGAAGCGTTGAGAAGGGGTTAGGAATGTTAGAGTATTATGTAGTCTTTATGAAGATTAGTCTTTATCTTTACTTTATCTATATTAATTAGTTTATCCTTTTAGATTTAGTTTATTATATATATAGTTAGATAGATAGTATGAGTATCTTTATAGATAGAATCAATATATATAGATAGTTATCTCTATACTATATATATCTAGTTCTCTATGTACAAAAGAATAAGTTTCTCAATAATGGAGTCAGATGTTTTTCTTATTCACCGTCTTCACGTCTTCATGTTTTGTTAATCCTAACATGGTATCAGAGTATTCTTTCCAAGGACCGAATCATTCCTGCTGCTGATCTGTGATTTGCTGATACAATGTCTTTTCAACAATGCTGAATTAATTGTGCGGAAATCCTGATTTAGTATCATGAAGATGTGTGATCAAATTGAGTTTGCACAACCAAGTTTTTTGATGATTTACAATGGATTTAATAGAAGATTGGAATGCTGGAATTCAGATTTTAGATTAGTATGTTAGCTACTACGGCATGACCACGACGAGACGACCGAGATGGCACCGCGATGGCATGACTGAGTTTTTTTCTTATTTTTTTTAGGTTTTCATCTGGATTTTAGCTTGAAAAAACTTGTATTCGAATGTGGAGTATCTAACCAATGATGCAGATGTGAGAGCTCAATTTGATTGGGAATTTGATCGAAATTGGATTTGGGATCCGACACAAGCGAAGAAGCATTGGAAATTTGGGGACCAATTCAGCAAATTTCAAGAAAAACAAAGAACATGAGTGAATGTTAGAGTATTATGTAGTCTAGTCTTGATGAAGATTAGTCTTTATCTTTACTTTATCTATATTAATTAGTTTATCCTTTTAGATTTAGTTTATTATATATATAGTTAGATAGATAGTATGAGTATCTTTATAGATAGAATCAATATATATAAATAGTTATCTCTATACTATATATATCTAGTTCTCTATGTACAAAAGAACAAGTTTCTAAATAATGGAGTCAGATGTTTTTCTTATTCATCTCCTTCACGTCTTCATGTTCTATTAATCCTAACAAGGAAGCGGTGGTAGGGAGAGGGTCAGTGAAGGGGGAAGATGTGGGAGTTGAAAGAAGAAGAAGAAGAAGAAGAAGAAGAAGAAGAAGAAGAAGAAGAGAAGGGTTGAGAAAAAAGAAGAAGAGAAGAGAAGAAGAATAAGAAGAGAAGAAGAAAAATGTTATTTTTTTTATTTTCAATTTATGTATACTAAACAGGCAAATCAGACCGTGTTCGACCGGGTCCGACCAAACGAACCGGGAATCAGCCCTCTCACTGGTTCGAGGGTCGGTACAATTATGATAACACTGCCTCTAGGTATATTTGTTATTTTATTAATATAGTATTTTGATTTTTTTTTCTCTAAAATATACCTTAAAATAAAAGAAAATATTGAAATCTCTTGGTTTAAAATGAAATACAAATATATACTTAAGAGGGAATCACATACGCGAGTATAAGTTTAAAAAAAGAGTCACTTCTGAATACCATTTGTGGGTAGGCATTTAAGTCGTACCCGCGAATGAGATTCGTGAGTGACCATTTAAGTATCACCCGCGAATGGGATTCATGGGGGCTTCTTCAAATCAAAAAGAACCCACTCGCACGGAGACACAATAGTCGTACCTGCCTTTAACCGCGTCGTCCTGCTGCTGACGAATTCCTGTCTACGTTGTCGTCGCTCCCTCCGTTGCCCAATTCGGCGTGTCGTTTCGACGCAGGTATTACGACCTCAATCGTTTTTTATTTATATAATTGTTAATTTTAATTATTTGTAATTGTTCTGTAGAATGCCTACTTATTTGTAATTGTTGCATTGTAAAGTGTTTTATTAGTTTTAGTGTGTTTTTTGTAAATTTTAATTTTATAATTGCTGGGTAAAATTATTAATTGGATTTTAATTAGTTGTAATAACCAGCGAGAATGCGTAGTTATGTGTACTTGTTGCATTTTTATGCGTTATTGTTGATTCGTAATTTAGGGTTTTGAATAATCTTAAATAATAATTTTCTTTATTTTATTGAAATTTTTTAATTGAATTATGAAACTTTAAAATAGCTAATTTTAATTGAATTGTTATGGATAAACAATGCATCGTGGTTAGGGAAGCTCTGCATGATCGTCGTTCTCTTTGCAGAGGGAGACCGTGGATCCGTCCCTTATGTATAATCAACCGCAATATGTGTCATAACGCTGAGAATACTGTAAGCCTAATTTTACGTTTAATTAGATATTATGCTGACACTATTATTTAATTTTAAATATTTACCTTTAGTTATTAATTAAATTATAGGTTAGTGCTAGTACTCATCGTAGAGATGACAAGTATTGACGAGCGGGTAAATGTCGGGTTTTAGATCCTATGACTCAATATTGGGTAGCTCTAGTTGGTTTTGGATGAGTTGTAGACATATCTCGTATCAAGATCAATGCGACATTTTTTGTCTTTACACCGTATCTATATTCTTCTTCATGAGCTAGAGACCATAGACTTAAATCTCTTAAATTTGTTAAACACCACATAAGTTTTCCATCTTTCATTATTGTAAATGTCTATCATTATCACTCAAAGCTTTTCTTAGAAGTGCTCCACGCCATTTCCGAGAATTGTTTTTTTTAAGTCTCTGTCTTTGAAATCTTTGTTGAAGTTGATAGTGTGGCGTCGAACGCAATATCTGTGAACACCTACGTGTGTTAAGAAAACATTAGCAACTCCAACATTAATTCCACCATGACGGTCATATAATATACATACGAGTCGTTCATCTTTTGTCACGTGATGGCGCAGATGTTCCAAAAATCATGTCCACGATGCGGCAGTCTCAAAGTCCCCAAAGGTGATCCACAACTGAAAAATCTGATTGTCAACATCATATCCCACTACTTTTAATAATTTACCAATGTACTTTTCATACAAATGGGTAACATCAATGGTGATTAGGGGCCGACAATCGGAGAAACCTTCAATTGAGGGCTTATATGCCCAAAACAACTTACTAAAAATGGCACCCTCCTTCGTAGCCACTCCTTTCCATTCATGGTCAAAAGTGAAATCCGAGTTTTAATGACATAAATCAACCATTAACAACGGTAAATGCTTAAATGCACTTTCGTGTGTCGTAAACATTGACTTAGTTACCTGTTGTTTAGTGTACCACATCTTGCGGTACGAGGCACTTTGTGCGTACTTTTTTTTTACAAATTGCTGTAAGTCGCAGACTCCAATATCCATGTTGTGATACATAAATTGATATATCAACTCTGCAATCAAGTTGTCTATGATGTTGTATAGTAGTGACATTTGTACAAGCGTGTTCAGGGCCTAATGTGGCGATCTCCCAGATGCCCATTTTCTTTTGCATTCCTCTTAAGACCATGAGCAAATACCAGTGCTTTTGTTGGCACACTTGAATGACACTACGGTTGGACTTGATATGACAGTGGAACATTCATGTTAATTACTAACAATACACAATTTCACATGCTGTTGGAGTGGAACTTTATTATCATATTTAGCACCTACTTGAAAATCATTTGTATATGTAGAGGATTCACCATGTATGACTATCCAGTCGTTACATTCAAATCCATCTTACTAATCTTCCGATGCAAATTCAGAAGGGAAATGTCGAAAGGTCATTGGTTAACTCTCCCACAAAATAATCTTCTCCTTCCTCTTTTTCAACCACATCATCTTCATCTTCTCCATCGACTTCTATTTTCGGAACCACGTCTAAATCCATGTATTCACCACATATTTGAAAAAAAGTCATTAAATAATTCTTCATCAATGACTGGATACACGTTGTTAACCGACTTTCAAAGGAGGTAATAATCAACTACTTCAGAACTAAACTCGCAAACCAAAGTTAAAAGTTCTTTTAAGTGGGCAACGCTCACTGTGATTTTAGTAGAACTAATTGCAAATTTACCATGATATAATTAATAAATGCTCCGTCTTTTATAATTCTACCGTCATAACGAAGGATGTTAGTCACCATTTTTCAAAGAATACTAACACCTGGTTAATATAATTTTTTTTGTATGTTCTAAAAGTTAAATACCTCTACATTAAATATTATAAGTAGTTAATAATAAATAAAAAATGAGTTGTGGACTACCTCAGGGACAACTTCCAAAATATTGGTTGACAATGCGTACATTAATCCAATAGAGGAACATCACCGATACGATACCGGGAGCCTGAACGTGGCTAAAACAGCAAGGCCCCTATCGGGGGCGATCGACTGGATTGGGAATAAGAAATGGTCGCGGGGATATATAGTAGACTAACCCACGAACGTAATTCGATCGTAGTTAAGCTTACTCGTGAATGACCTTCGCGGGTAAGGTGGTAGCT
This sequence comes from Chamaenerion angustifolium, assembly GCA_946814005.1. Lineage (NCBI taxonomy): Eukaryota > Viridiplantae > Streptophyta > Magnoliopsida > Myrtales > Onagraceae > Chamaenerion > Chamaenerion angustifolium. The sequence continues at coordinate 25,638,415 of OX328272.1, forward strand.
GTTACCTACCCGTGAATGTCATTCGCGAGTGGTAGCTGGTAATGGCAGTTCCATCTGTGAATACAATTCGCGAGTAGGACTTACACCCGCGAATGCCATTCGCGGGTAATGCCTTTTAAGCGTATTCGAGAATGTCATTCACGGGTACTGTTTTTCAGTATACTCACCGATGAATCCCAGTCGCGGGTAGGTAGACATTTTTGTTTTAAACTGATTATATTTCGGTATTTACTTTTATTTTAAGCTATATTTCCGAAAAAAATTCTTGTATTTTCTAAAATTTGAATATGGTAATTAAGGAGTCATGACTTTCTCTACAGTAATTAAATTAACATCTTTTCCAATTGAGAGTAGAGATAAAGAGCTTTCTAATGACACATGATGTCATATTTTAATTTATTTACATTAACGTAATAAAGTATGTATTGTTTTATGATATTAATTTAAAAACAAAATCTCGCACAAAGAACAAAATATGATATAAACTCTTGTTAAGTAAAATTTGCACAATGTGTAGAGATCATCAGTTGAAATTAACGAAACTAGTTCTGACACTTGAAAAACTTAACTTTGCGTTGATGTAATGATATATAGGAATATGATCAGTCGCATAAGAACAATATATATGCAACAACTGATTAATTTGACAATCTAGGGTTAAAGAAGCGTGGATCATTGCAACAGTTTGAATTACATAAAACTACTCCATTTGGATAGGACTCGAGCATGGCTAGATTCAGGCGCTAACATACCACTTTGTAGATAGATGATTAGAGTCCACGGAGTTTGATTCAACTAGACAACGATAATTAAGAATTTTGAGGGCATTATTCTTCTTAAATTCTCTATCACCATTTATATAATAGTAAGGGTTCTAGAGACACAATGCAAGTGCGTGTAGTTCCATATAACTGCACAGTTTGATCTCTAATCTTACAAGTGCATATCTCATGGGCGTTATAGTATTTCCAAAAATATACAAAACGAATACATAGCAACGCATACCTAATGCATCTCAGCTCACCTCTCAATAGTCGACACTCGGGACAGCGACGTCCATGTATCAAGTAATGCTTAGCATAGACTATTTTCAAGTTCGTCCACTACAAAAATCTGCATAAACAACCAAAATAAGTTGTGTTCACTAAGGTTTTGATAGTAAAAATGTTAATTAGTTGTGGCATTATATTTTGTTACTAGATACTGTATTTAGTGTCGTAAAATTTATCAACGCAAAAACAAGTGTTTAGTGTGTCCTTTTGCCGCACCTATCTTGTAAAATGGAAGAAATTCTAGTGTTAAAAACCTTTCCGATAGTAATATATACAATCAGTTATAGAAGACGACGTTATTGCAAAACCCATTGTTTAGTGTCTCAATATATTGATGCAATATCATGACTAACAGTGTCAACGTAATGACATCACTATTACTGTATTTGTCATCACTGTTCAATATTACTGATGCGTTATTAAAGTTAGAATAGTAAAACCAATGTTTAGTATCAAAATATGTTGATGTAATTGCATGATTAACAACTGCTGGTAATTAGCAGTAGAAAGTTGCTTCACTGAAGCCCGTTTTGTGTTTTCGTAGGCATTTTTTTTGCTATTAGATAATGCATCCATAGACGTTGTCTTAGTGAATTACAAGTTGGATGTATCATATTGTAATGATTTTATATCTGCTTATCTATTGGTGTTCGCAGATCCAAATGCAAGAGAACTGCTTCTCGGTGGTATGTATTTTTCAAATATATTAATGTCCAATGGCATGAAAGCGGTACATAGACAAGTTGTGTCAGAACAAGGGTACATCCATTTTGTGGACCATCTAAAACATGTTTTGTCAATGTCTTTGTGCTATTTTTGGACCTTCTGTATGATTGTATGATATGTGGTCTTAGATGTATGAGCGTACATTTTGTTGTTTTGTCAATGTCTTAAACTGTGACGCATCATGGTGTGGTCGGACGAAGACAAGTGGAATTGGGGTGCTCGCAAGGAACAATAGGGGAGGAGTGATTGTGGGAATGAGTAAACGTTTAACAGGATGGAACGTGGATGTCGTTGAAGCAAAGTCAATCCTTTTGGGAGCGAGAATGGCAATGGAATATGAATGGTGAAACATCATAATCGAGTCTGACTCGAAGAGGATTATGGAACAACTACAAGGAAGGGAAAGTAATTGGTGAGTTGCAGTGGTATGCTCTAATATCCTAGCCTTGGTAAGAAATTTTTAGTCTTTACATTGGTCAACAGTTAGACGCACAACGAATGAAGGAGCTAACTGGATAGCCAAACAGTCGAGAATGGGAGTGAGATCACAGGATTGGGTTTTACAACCCCCACCCCCATTACTTTGTAGTAATTGGTATTATATATATATATATATCAATGTTTGGGCACATCTTATATATACCAATTCTGACAACGACATTTGTTGTGGCTCATGAAAAACAATAACATCTAGGGTAAAATATGACATTGCCCCCTAAAGTTTACGCTGATTTTCATATTCCCCCTTAAAGTTTAAAATTTTAAATATTATTCCTAATGTTTGGACCGGATGAAAACCCCCCATTGTCATCCAATTTCCGTTTAGTTCAAACTGAAACCCCATCATGTGCAGATCATGTGATTTTTTTTACCTTTTCAAAGGACAAAATTACCCTCCATTCATTATCGAAGGATGAGATGAAGCAGCAAATCGACCAGGAAGTCGAAGGATGAGATGAAGCAACCAATCGAGCAACCCATCTGGTAGCCCAGAGAAAAGACCCAGATTCATCATCGGAGGCATTCCCAAACGACGATGAGAGTGACAAGGAAGACTTCCCGAAGCTGAAATCGGCGGACTGAGGCATTCCTAATCGGCGAGCAGAGGCATTCCCGAGGCAGCTAACCGAGTTCAGGGTGTTAGGTTATAGGTGTGTCACACACTTATGTTTATGTGTCATTTTGCAATTATCGTTAGTTATAGGGACCATCTTGCAATTATGTTATTCTTGGTTTTGTTGCTTTCTCTATATATGTCTACAGTGTAAGGGACAAGTAACAATCTATTTCTGATTTCATTTTCGTAGTGTTTACCTTTGCATGTTCATCGTTCTTCATCTTCTCCTTTCCTCTTCTTCATCTTCTCCCTAATCCAACCTAATCTCTAACTGTCGACATGGTATTAGAGCTAAATCGAGCCTGAATCCTAAACCAAGTCCCGTTTCTTGCTCGATTTCATGGAAGAAACATCACCTGCCTTCGCCAATAAGAAAGTAGCTCAGCTGGTCGGTGAAGAAACTTCTAGTCATGGAAGCAGTAGGTCTTGCTGTCAGTTCGAGGCTACAACCTTGAAAATCATCTCCATGTGATGAACATACCTCAGTTCCTGGAGGATGAGACAGGAGCTGCCATACCAAACTCTGCGTATGCAAAGTTTCTTCAGCAAGACAGCTCCCTGGATTCATGGCTTCTGGCGTCAGTATCCTCACACGTCAGTAGAGGTTTAATAGGCTATATGGCAGCTGCTGCTATATGGCAAAGACTGCACCGTGATATTTCCTCATCCTCAACTACTAGGATTATGCATCTGTATGATAGAATCAAAGTTAGGAAGCATGTCCATCAGTCCATGCATGACTATCTCACTGAGATACAAACCACTTGTGATAGTCTAGCTAGCTCTGGTCACCCAATAGAAGAAATGCAGCAGATATCGATAGCCTTAAATGGTGTTAAGGGTCAGTATGACAATGTGATAGTTGTTATTCATGCCAGTCAAAACCCTTACACCATTGCCTCTATGAGTTCTATTATGCTTGATGCTGAGTCTAGGTAGTCAGATTTGTTGTTTGATGCGAATGTTTCTGTCAATGTTGCTGCTGCTAAGATACCCACTGCTGCTAAACTTGTCATTTCTTATGATGAAAGTAGTTCAGGGGTAAAGGATAGTATGTCTGTGATGCCTGCCAATACTGGCCTGCTACCCACACCACAACACTACCTTCCTACATTTGGCAATCAGCAGCCTTGTAGGGGCAGGGTTCGTTGTCGTGGTTTTGGTAATAACCGACTTCAGTGCCAGTTATGTGGTAAGTTTGGCCACCTGGTGCACAGATGCTTCCACCGGTTTAATGTACACTTCACAGGGGTTACAGACCCAAATTCCACTTCCTCAGCACCCTCTGCTAACTTTGTCTCCTATGACTATGAGCCTGACCCTTTATCGCACCAACAACCATCATCGCCACAATCCCATTACCCACAGCCTCAAGTGAACAAATCTCAAGTTCATCCTCAATCTGATCAGACCAACACTCTATCCCTTTCTACTGCGCAGTCTCACCAAATGCTACAATACTCACCACACTCTGTGTCACCATATCCTTATCCTGGACCACCCATCTATCCTTATATGATGTCTCCTCCCTGCTTTGTTAATCCAGCTCCTCCATACTCTACATTCCTTAACCCACAGCTCCCAGCAGACAATGCCTTACCTCAGCCTTCATCCCAGGCACCCTTATAGGCAAACCTGGCCAGTGCCTCAAACACAGCTTCAACTGATGGAGGCTGGTTCCCTGACTCTGGAGCTACGAACCACCTGTCTAATGCCAAGTCTGCTCCATACATGTCATCTCCATACTCTGGCCCAGGTAAGTTTCTAGTTGGTAATGGCTATTCACTTAAAATTTCTGCAATTGGTTCTTCATCTTTACCTTCCTCTGGAAAACAACTTGTTCTTAATAACATGCTTTATACACCTGATGTTACTAAAAATATTCTTTATGTATATCAGTTTTCAAAGGATAATTAGGTTTATTTTGAGTTTCATGCGACACACTACTTGGTTAAGGACTCCATCTCCAACTGTGTGCTGCTCAAGGGGTTCGAATCAGGTGGTCTATATCGTCTTGACCTATCTAGTTTTCAGTCTAGCAATAATAGAGTTGTAGAGTCTGCTGATGTTTGTCCAGACCAGTGTCTGAGTCTTCAAAATGACTTTCAGTCCTTTTGTAATAATGAGGTTTTACCTGCAGAAACTTCGAATTTTCAAGTGAATGATAATAACAAATCTCAGTTTATGATTAATCATGTTTCTTCTGAATATGTCACTGGTTCTTTTGATGACTGTCCCTCTACTAATTGCTCTACCAATCAGTCCACCTCTGTTTTACCTGACTTTGAGTTCATTTGCTTCATTTCCACACTTAAGAGCACTGACTCATCTAATCTGTGGCACATTCGATTGTGTCACCCCTCTAAAAACATTCTTTTTAATTTCCTTAGGCTTCAAAATCTTCCCACTAACCATGTTTCTTCTGAGTGTGCTGCCTGTGCAGTTGGGAAGAGTAAATCCCTTCCCTATCCTTCCTCGGACACCATCTACTCTCATCCTCTGGAACTGGTACAGGTAGACTTATGGGGACCTGCCACTTTCTCCTCTAGCAACAACAATTACTACTTAAGTATTGTTGATGCTTTCAGTTGTTATACCTGGATTTATTTCTTACATCGCAAATCTGATGCTGCTAAGGTATTTTGTGAGTTTCATGTGTTGACAGAAAAACAGCTTGGAACTAAACTCAAGGTTGTTCAATCCGATGGAGGAGGTGAGTTTCACTTTCTTACTTCGTATCTTCCTCAATTTGGAATAGTTCATAGGGTGACTTGTCCATACTCAAGTCAGCAAAATGATATGGTGGAGCGTAAGCACCGCCATATTGTTGAGCTTGGACTCACCCTCCTTGTTCAATCACCTGTCCCACTCCACTACTGGACAAATGCATCTTTCCCTGCTGTTTTACTCATTAACAGACTACCCTCCAAAATCCTGAACAATTGTTCTCTCATGAACTTATTTTATGGTCCAAGCCTGACCATTCCTTTTTCAAAGTCTTTGGATGTCTGTGCTTCCCACATCTGAGACCATATCGTTCTCACAAACTGTCCTTCGGGTCAGAACCCTGTGTCTTCCTTGGGTTTTGTTCTGATCATCATGGGTATAGGCGTCTCTCTTATTCTGGTAGTTTTATGTCTCTCGGAATGTAGTTTTTCATGAAACTACATTTCCGTTTGCTGACACCACAGGCCCCTTCTTTGCATATCACACCCCAAAAATCTCAGCTCCTTCGAAACCTTTCTTCATTCCTTGTGACCCTTTCTTCCAACAAACCACATCCGTTCCTTCTACTGTTTCTCACTCTTCTGGTCCTCCTGCTCCTGCTCACACCTCTGGTGAGTCCAGTCTCCCTTCCACCACACCTACTCAGTCACAAGTGACACCTCTTATTCAGGTACCCGTCTCTTCTTTACCGGTCTTTGTTCCAGACCTTTCTTCACCTACTAATGTATGCAGGTATGTCCCTTCTGGATCCACCCTAGTTCCCATTGCTTCTTCTGGCCCCTGCCCATCTACTCCACCACCTGCTCATTCTGATCAATCCTTCCCCACTTCTCAATCAGCTCACCCTTCTTCTTCCTCTCACCCTTCTCGCCAAAAAACTTCTACCAATGTGCATCTGATGCAAACTAGATCAAAAACCTCCCTTCAAGGGCTCATTGTGTCTCTTGAACTGTCTAATGATCTCACCAACTTTGAGCCTCACACCATTCATGATGCTTTTCAATCTGCACATTGGCTCCAGGCTGTTCAGGAAGATCTCACTGCTCTTTCTTCCAACAACACTTGTAGCCTTGTCCCTCTCCCTGTAGGGAGAATCCCTATAGGTTGTAATTGGATCTTCCGTATCCACTTGTGGCCAAAGGCTGAAGGGGAAGTTGTCAGGTACAAGGCTCGCCTTGTGGCTAAAGGCTTCTCTAAAAAAACAGGTTTTGTATAGTTCGTATAGTTTTATCCTGGGCTCTAACTCACAAATGGTGTATCAGACAGGTGGATATAAACAATGCCTTCCTTCATGGGGATTTTCATGAGGAAGTATACATGGTGCATCCTCCAGGTTTTGAAATTCAGTCACCTGCTTCATCTAATCTGGTATGCAAACTTTAAAAGGCCTTATACGGTCTTAAGCAGGCTCCTAGAGCATGGTTTGAAAAACTCAAATATTTTTTTCTCAACTCACTTGGTTTCAAAGTTTCTACATCTGACAGTTGCTTGTTCATCAAATCTAACTCAGATTCCTTTGTTCTATTACTCGTTTATGTTGACGATATAGTCATAACAGGTACTTCTTCACTACTTGTCTCTAACATTGTTGATTCCATCAATGTGCAGTTTCAACTGAAGGATTTGGGCAGCCTAAACTACTTTCTTGGCATGGAAGTAGTATTTGGGGATGATTTCATTCTTCTCAACCAGAAGAAATACATTCTAGATCTTCTGGACAAGGTTGGCCTTCATGATAGGTACGTGTTTGTCCAGATCTGGCATGAGTGTTTGTGATGAATCATTCCATGATGAAACTCTTTATAGAAGCACAATAGGTGATCTTTAGCATGTATGTGTCACAAGACAAGATATTCACTTTGATGTGAACAAGCTTAGCCAGTTCATGCAGGCCCCAAATACCATCAACTGGAAAGCTGTCATTCACATACTTAGATACCTCAAGGGTACTCTTAATCATGGTCTTTTGTTTAGAACTACTCATTCTCCTGTTAATGATATTTCCCTAACCTCATATTCAGATGCTGACTAGGGGGTGATTACACTGACCGTCGATCTATTTCAGGTCACTACCTGTTACTAAATGGTAATCCAATAGTGTGAAGCTCCAAGAAACACTCAGCTGTGTCCAGGTCCAGTGCAAAGGCTGAATTCTGAGTCATTGCAAATGCAATGTGTGAGATCATGTGGGTCCAGTCCCTCCTCAAAGAAATCGGTATGCACACTCCCACTGCACCTGTAATATGGACAGACAACACAAGTGCAGTTGCACTTTAAGAGAATCCCATTCACCACTCAAAGATGAAACACGTCGAGATCGACCTCTTCTTTATCAGAGAAAAAATCCATTCAAGGGACGTCTTAGTTAACTTCATTCCAGCATCTGAACAAACCGATGATATCTTAACAAAACCCCTAACAGAAAAACATTTCATCCCTTGCAGGAAGAAACTTAGAGTCTTTTCACTCGAAGAACTGGACGACCACAGTGTCTCATCCTTCCTACAAGGTACAACCAGCTCTGTCTAGAGCTTCAGTCCAGTCTATAAGCTTATCTTCTCCCTCTGACTATGCTTCTCTTCATCTCTCACAACCTTAGTGCTGTTTTGTGGATATATGCTGGTTTTGTTGTTTGCCTTTTGTTTATTAATTGCAGACTGTCTCCTCACACTCTTGTTCATCTTTCTCATTGATATGATCTTCTTAACTTATCCTGTTTAGCAAATCAGCAAGATTCACATGTCATCTGTTTATCTTCTTATGTTTGACTCTAGTCATTGCCTCAGTGAATCCTCTCAGCCTCATCATTGGGTATGATATCTGTTAGCCTAATTCTGGGCTTCCATAGGACATGATTTGAGTCCAAAAACAGGGTGATCCCGCAAGAAAACGTCAAGATACTTTCGGGTTTCACCCTTGAGGATAAAAAGATCAAGGCTCAAACCTTGCAATCATGCTGGTAAGATAGGAGCTCAAACACCTCTGTCAGAGTAAAATAAAATCAAACAAAAAAAAGAAGAAGAAAAACAAAATATATACAGATCGCATCTTAATTTTCTTGTCATAATGCAAATACTGGTGTCATACCTTAATGCCAAGAAATTCTAAAATATGGCTGAGTATGATGCATTTTGGCAATCATAGAGAATCAGGTATAGGGAGATTTATACATATGCTTATGTTATCGACTGGTATTGCTGAACTGTTAGTTTTTTCATATGCCTTCTAAGATGACAGGTGAAGATCAACGCTATGAGCACAGGTGAGTCTATGATATGTGAGTAGCTAGTGCTGCAGTTGTAACCAATTGTGCTTTGCAGTGAAACCTGTCATTCACTCCAAAACCACTTAATGGATGTGCTGAGAAGGTAAGAAAGTCCTCAGTCTGTAGGAGAAAGAATGACACCTACAGACTACTCTGACTTATGCAAGCTCAAGACAAAAAGGATGGTTAACTCAAAACAAGATCAAGTATGGGGAATGTTAGGTTATAAGTGTGTCACACACTTATGTTTATGTGTCATTTTTCAATTATCGTTAGTTATAGGGACCATCTTGCAATTATGTTGTTCTTGGTTATATTGCTTTCTCTATATATGTCTACAGTATAAGGGACAAGTAACAATCTATTCTGATTTCATTTCCGTAGTGTTTTTCTCTGTATGTTCATCGTTCTTCATCTTCTCCTTTCCACTTCTTCATCTTCTCCCTAAATCCAACCTAATATATAAATCTCGACACAGGGGCCTCTTCCATTGAACCATAATGTACTAATTTCAAGATACAATGCTATACAATCAGTCCTACGAAGACTCATCCTTGAAATTGGTGCAGCAAAACAAGTAATTGATGATTTCAGTCAAGCAAAACCGAGGCAGAAGACTCCTTCAATTCCAGTTCTAAGACTTGTTCCTGCATGAGATAGTCAGGTTGGGACTGATGCTCCTAATAAATTTCAAAATAATGCTATGAAGTTGTCCCCATATGATCTAGTTCATGACCCGGAAAAGGTTTCTTACCAAGTTCAAAATAGTTCAACAATTTAATATGTCAACAAGGAAGAGAGAATTGTCTCAGAAATGAACTTCTAAGAAGAATATAGCTGCATCTGCAACTCCTTCATGATATTCTGGCTTTGCTTTCAGAGGATTCTAATATATAGAAATTTGAAATATAGAGGATGAAGATGAAGAAGGGCAATTCTGTCACTAAGACACCACGTTCCATGCACATGATTAAGAATCCGTCAAGAATAAACAGTCAACTCACGATAAGGGGGGATTTTTGATCCAGTCTAAACATTAGGACTAAAATTTAAAATTGGCGTAAACTTAAGGTGGCGATGTCGTATTTTACCCTAACATCGATGACTAACAAACCGTTCTTTTTTTGTTTCACATGGGCCATGCATTGACCATTACCTTTTACTAGTAATACGGTGTTCTAGCATTAACAGACGCTGATGGAAATTACGCATGAAAACCATTGACAATATGTGGATGCTAAAGGTAAAGACAACTGTTCATTCCAACAATGACATACATTTAGTCGCTGCATATTGTCCTTGCAAATACCTTTAGCATCGGGGCCTACGGGCACGAGTCTTAGAAACGAGTTCTTACACTAGCAACGACAAAAAACCACATAGCAACGATTTTACTCAGTTGCTATGGTACTACTTTCTTGTAGTGTGACATTTTCTAAGGAGAAAAATAAGTAAGCTCGTATACAGAGGCAATCACTCTTCAACAAATAGTATGTTAAGAAATCCATAAGTGTCAAGCAACAACACATTCTACTAAACGGGATGCCTCCACAAACACAAACAATGAGGGTCAACCTTAGTGTTACAATTAATTTTTTAATGAATCTATTGAAAATTTAGGTAAAAACATCAATCACCTGTCCAAAACAAATTAGGGGAGAGGTCATTATCAATGCGTCCAACATTATTGTTGACGAGAACTTGTCACTGCCATTCCATGAATATACCTCCAATGATGTCGTGCACAAAGTTAGGTTGAGGCCTTTAGGGCCATGTCTAGTATACGTCACCATTACTACACTGAATATGTTGTCACCACCCCCGGGTTATAGTCATAGTTAAATATGAGATCCCTAAAGAAAATGGATTGCGTATATGTTATTGTCGTTTCCATCTAGGTCACCTCGTTATTCCTTCCCAAAAGACAATGATGACCTTAGTATCCTTCTGGCCCCAACAACAGGGGACAACCTCATCGATGTCAACGTCGAAACCATTAACTTCCCTTTAATAGTTTACTGAAACAAAATCCTCTAGGAATATATGGAGATGTTAAGTGGGCAGACTTAAAGCATTCAACATGCACCTGTTGATGTTTTCGCTTGCATAACCCTAATGAAACCTGACATTGTGGAGTGACCATTTCTCACCATGCGATATATCGATGAAATAATTTAGAATAGTTTGGGCATAAATAATGGCAATTTAATGCACAACTTGTGAGAAAGGTGTTGAAGAAATAAAGAATTTAGACACAAAGGAATTATGTTATTGATCTCTCTTGATCTACAGTACAGAGGAGAAAGTTCCTATTTATAGGTGCAAGACAATGTAGTCCTAAAGTATTACAAAAGAGATAATATGGTCCTTAATCTATGTATACTTCAAGATTCATCCAGATTTCTCTTTTTCCTTTTCTCTTTTTCCTTCTTGTATAGTTTTTTCATTCCAAGCCCTTTCAGTAGTTGACTTGTTTGTTGCTTTCCTAACGACTTAGTCAACAAATCTGCAAGTTGTTCACAACATGCAACATACTTCGTTCGTATAGTACCTTCCAAACATTTATCACATACAAAGTGACAATCAATTTCAATATGCTTCATATACTCATGAAATGTTGTATTCAGTGCAATTTGAATGGTTGTTTCACAGTCACACCTCAACGTTGTAGGGTTAGAAATATTGAAATGATGCTCATGTAATAATCCACTCAACTGAACTATCTCAGATATGACCATTTCCATACTCATATATTCGACCTCTGCACTAGATTGAGAAATTGCGGCTTGTTTATTCAATTTCCATGAAACCATTTCTTTGCCTAATTGTAGAAAAGAACTAGTCACTGCCTTCTGTGTAATTGGACAAGATGCCTAATCACAATCGCAATTAGCCATCATGGAGTGGATTTCACTATCAATTGAGAAAAACAACCCTAACGTCGGATTACCTATTATGTACCTAACAACCCTTATATACGCTATTGTGTGAGAGGATTTCGAATTGTGCACAATTTCACTCAAAACATGGACCAAATAAACAATGTCCAACCTATTTGTGGTCAAATAAATAAGTCGACCAACAATCATCCTATAACGATCACTATTAACAAGTGTGGTGTCATCTGAATTCACATTTGCATCCTTGATTGATAATTTAATCAGGGGGTTTAGCCACGACCTTTGCATCCAACCAACCGGTATCACTTATCAACTCAAGGCAATACTTCCTTTGAATGAGCACAATACCTTCCTTAGAACGCGCTATCGCCAAGAGAAACAAGTATCGTAATTATCCAAAATGCTTAAGCTTAAAATGAAGCTTGAGAATACCCTTCAATTAATTTATCATTGTGATATCCGAACATGTAATCATCAAGTCATCAACATAAACCAGCATGTGTACTTGATTTTAGCCCATGAATTTGTTAAACAATGAGTAATCATACCAACTTTGAGTATATCCATTCCTTAATAGACACTTGATCAGTTTTACATTCCATTGTGGAGAAGCTTGTTTCAATCCATAAAACGATTTCCAAAGCTTATATACTTGACCATCGTGTATGCCACTACCAAACCCTAGAGGAATCTCCATATATACATTTTCCTCTAAGTCCCCTTGTAAAATTCATTATTCACATCCATTTTATAAAGAGATCATTGTTTGTGTGCGAAAATACATAACACGATCCGAACCGTGACCATCTTCACCACCTGAGAAAACATTTCGATGAAGTCTACTCGTTCCATTTTTGTGTAACCCTTAAAAACGAGTCTAGCTTTATAATGTTCAATGCATCCATCCGAATGACATCTCACTTTATATACCTGCTTCTACCCAATCGGTTTCTTATGTGGAGGCAACAAAACTAACACCTAAGTATGATTTTCTTGTAAAGCCAAAATTTCGTGTTGCATCGTTTTAACCTATTTAATGTCTCGAGCTGCCTCCACAACAGAACGAGGCTCGATTACTTTTCAAGGGCCACAAAAAACTCATATATTCGGTAGGGAGAAAACAATAAATCATAGAGTTACACATCATAACAAAATCATTGTGCCAATGTGGGGTTCAATAAGGACAGACATACTTACGAATAGGAAGTTTCTATTGCGTAGTTTAAGGATGTGAAGATTGTATATGCTGAGGATGTGAAGGCATACTGATAAGTTGATCATTTTCTTCATTGATCAGATGCAATATCCTCACTATTGGAATGTTCAACTTCACTAACAGGTTCACTAGGCAAATGGTCATAGTCAAAGGATCTGTTCTGGAGGAATGAAATATGGGACTAAAACCGCTTCCATATGTGCGGAAAAATGAAATAAATGTTCCTTAAATATAACATCTCGACTTACATAAGTGGTCTCCATTGAAAGGTTTAATAACATGCACCCTCTTTGACTCGTCGAATATCCCAATAATGCCGAACGTATGAAGTATGCATGAAATTTTTCCACTACATTAGGATCTATGTCAATACATAAACAACCAAAAACCCACAAATGATGATCATAAAAAACCACACATTTGTGCAAAACTTCATAAAAATTCCTCAGGCTAACACCTTGGATGGCATCATGTTAATGAGACAACAATCGGTGACAATACAATGATTCCAGAAATGATCGGGAATGCTTGCCTAAAACTTGAGAGCCTGAGCAACATTCGACAAATGACGATGTTTTCGTTCAACAATGCCATTTTGTTGGGGAGGTTTTACACAACTAGTTTGATTTAATATACCCCAATCAAGAGATAAGATGCGCATTGAAATCGTCAAGGCTAAAAGGGGGAGCCATAATAGATTCGATCCTATTATCACTTCGAAAATCATTTAATAACAACTCTGAATTGCGTCCGAACGAGAGAGAAAATGTTTAACATGAGGAAACACCTCGTATTTATGGTGAAAACTGTGAACCCCAGTCGAATGACTAATATTTTCTACGATAGTAAGGAAATAACGATGTCCATGTCTCGTAAGTACTCGATGTGGTCCCTAAACATCAAAATGCACAAGATAAAAAATAGCGTTTGATCGAGTAGTACTTAAGTAGAAAGGTAACCGAGATTGCTAAGCCAACGGAAAAATAGGACAATCTGAAATAACATGACTAATCTTGAAATAAAAACCAAACAAAGTCTTCAGTTTACGAACTAATATGTGGCGAAGTCGACGATGCCATAATTCCAAACAAGTAGAATCTGACATCATAACTGGATAACGTTCACGTGGCACACACGAAATTGAGGTATGAAGACACGAAGTAGGACAAACCACTTCTGCAACGTGGATAACTCAAATGGTTCTTACTAATTACGAAGAATCCCAATCCTTTTGAGTCTCCCATTTGAGAGGTCCTGTAATATGACCATTGTAGGATAAAAAATAACTGAGACCATGTTTCTGTGTTAATTGAGAAACCAATAGTAAATTGTAGTGAAAATCCGGAGCATATAATACTGTGGAAAATTGTAAGCCAATATCGAACACCATTAGGTAAATGAACCACCCGTTGGTGGAATTATGCTCTCGTATCGCAAATAAACAATATTTTTGACAAGTCATATGATGTGAGGCTCCACTATCAATAATCCAAAAATCAGTAGGACTCTTAGAAGCAATTGAACCACAATGACGATGTTATACCTACCAAGTTAACAACCACATCCATGCCAACATCTTGTTGTGCTCGATTGAAGAGGGACACTAGTTGATTAGTCTGTGAAGACAAGGCAGTATTAGGATTGGAATTGGAATTGACAAGAGTTGAACTATCACGAGCAAGAGAACCGAGAACGGAGTTGTCACGACCAAGAGGAGATGGAATTGTACTAAGAGCAGAAGCTGAATAACGTCCTAGAGTCCAAGCGACAGACGCACTAGAATCTAGAACAACTCCCCCAAAACAAACGTTATTTGTGGACCACCATTTTTGAACATGATTCGGCACACCATGTTTCCTCCAACAAAGATATTCTTTATGCCATTTCTTTACAGAAAAGATACAAAATACTCTCGCTTGGACTGAAATGGAGCAACACTTGATGAAACATAAAGGGTTGAGTGTTCTCCAACCAGTGATAAATCCCTATCATGCATAGATTCAAGTATTGATCCAATAACATATCATTAGCTCTCTTCTTGAACAAGAGACGAATACGCAAAATTCACCGAAGGAAGGATATGCATCATCAATAAATTCGTTTTAATCATTCAAACCAAACAAAAACTGAACAAGTTTTTGTTTATCCTTAATTGCTACGAGTTTAGACGATGCAACACAGTCACGACATAAACAATTCATCCCAAATCATCTTCATCTTTCTGAAATAATCTGATATGTTGAGATTATTCTGGTTCATATGATACAACTCACAACTCAAATTAAACAATCTCATGCCATCTACCTTGTCAAACCGTTCTTGCAAATCATTCCAATTAGCAAGGTTAGTTGAATTATAGATCAATCCATGAGTAAGGTTCTTAGCTACAACCGTAGTTAGCCAATATTTTACAATTGCATTATACATATCCCATTGAAATTGTAATTTTTCCATCATATCATCTCCTCTGCGGGATCCATCAACAAAAATAACTTATTCTTTACTAAGAAAGCATCAGAAATTGCACATACCCATAGCTAGTATTTGTTGCAACCGGTAAGCTGAAAATCGATCGAAGATGTGCCTGAAACATACGAAAGATGCAAGAACAACTGATTTTCAAGATTTAACGCCTTAGGATTTGTTGGTGCATTCGCAGCAACAATCGTGCCAACCAGAGGCCACGATTTTTCCAGAGCTCCTGCCATCTTCAATCGAAATGCACATCCATTAGCAACCGTACAAAAAGAACAACTCCAAGAATCTGCTCACCAGATTCACAATAAGAAAAGCTCTAATCCAACTGCCACTCAGGGAATCAAACCTTGCTCTGATACCATGAAGAAACGAATAATCTAGACGAAAAGGAATTTTGTTATTGATATCTCCCTTGATCTTTAGTACAGAGGACATATTACCTATGAGTGAAAGACGATGAACTAAATCATCTAACTGTATCTAACTAATTTACAATATAGTTCTAAAGTATTATAGAACATACAATATGTCCCATAATCGATGTGTACTTCAACACGTAGCAATATCATGTAATTTCACCCAACTTCGATATTGCAACTTCGATACCATATCAAGCACATGAAGAAATTTCACTTCTCGACAATGAGTGAATGCCATAAGCAAGGCGTGATTTTAAAATCAAATTACCCCAAGAGAACATAGGGGAGAAACGGTTGTTGTAAAGTTTGTCGCTTCTGTTTGATTTATTACAAGAAATTGCCTATAGAAGTGCTAGCTTTTACGGACGTTTCTATTGAAACCTCTACAAAATCAAAATGCAAGTGTTTGACATTGAGGTTGTTAGTTCGAACGTTTCGCCTACCAGCCAGGAGATGGTATTATTCAACATGGGAAGGCTTACAAATACCAGTTTTACAGGATTCAGGTATAATGTTAATAATGTAGTTGAATACCTTAGCCTCCAATGACATTCAAGCTATAGAACGATAAGAAAGAACTGCGGAACACTTACAAGGATAAAGATGAATCCTACTGCAGCCTGCACGAAGAAGCCTATCCCAAACACCAGGACATGCAAATGTACAATCCAGGATTGATGAATCTGTATCTGAATATGCATACAACGCAGCACAAGAAGTGGATCGACCGGCAGGAGTTGATGGCAATGATGATGAAACCTGTCCGGGAAAAGAGGAACTAGTACGTGCGCTATGGGGAACTGACCTCTATTGGGGAGAAGAGGCTGAATTCCAATAGCAAGGGCAAGAGGTGGCATATCCACAACCAGATCTTGAAAAGGAATGGTATGATACTAGCAGATATTTGGAAAACCTTGTCCTGCAGGAGGAACATGACATGCTTGAAGAATAATATCCACGTTACCCCGAGCAAGAGTATGACCCAATGAAGGATGGACACCTCTTGGATAAGATGGAGGAAGATATCAGTATATGATCCAATATAGACCTCCTTCCCATTCAACAATACCATTGTCAGAAATAACATGCACAAGATGAGATGATAATGAAGGAAGTAGCAACCGTCATGCACAGCAGTTCATCTACAGATCAGGAGATTAATCTGACGACGATGGAAAACCAATTTGGGACAAAACGCCTCAAATATATGATCAATACATGGAATCCGCATAGGAGCAGAACAATGACTTGGAAAGTCTAGCATCCTATCACTTCTCAGATGAAGACACCTCAGATAGAGATGACGATTCCATGGCAAGCTACCAAGATGACGGTAATAGTGATTCCATAATAGATTACCGTACAGACACAACACCTGAACCTTATCAAGAAGGTATATCACTAGTGCGGGGTCATTCCCTATGGAGTCCTCATACTTTCACCGAGAGGAAACTTTACTAGTGTGGGGTCATTCCCTTGGTAAAGAATCCACTGGAATTTGTATTAAATAAGTGTCCAACCCTGATCTAATACCCAGCTCCCCTGATAGTTGGGTACCTCTCTGGTACACTATGGAAGGTGGTGGAATTAAGCGAGGTCGAAAGTTTCTCGTTTCCGCACCAACAATGTTCAATGAGGATGGGTATATGCTCAAAGAGGAAGAAGACGACGATCTAACTAACTACCCGACATTAAGAAAGTTGTCAAGAAAGGCAAAAGGAAAGGCAAAGGCAGGAGAATATAAGGAAGAGGAACGATACATTAGCACAACTACTGTTGCCTCGCCTTATAGGCCACCAACGAAACCACTTATGGGACAAGCAATGTATCACCCTCCTAATACCAGAATAGCCATTAGAACGAGTAGGGGAAAAACTCCGGCCTTTGACGGACAGCAACTCAGGACAAGGGTTTCATCACTACAATCTAATATGTGGAACATTCCAACAACAGGACAGCCGCAAAGAGTACTACTACTAATACTACTACCAAATTACATTGGGTTGTACACTGATGTTATCCCACATTGGGAATATATAACCACACACCTGAGAGATGACCCGAGCAAGACGTGGCCCTCAAATACGGTCAAAATGCAATACATTGAGAACCTGCCGGGAGAGGATGAAAAGAAGATCTACCTACAGTGGAAGGGAACGCATCCAAATGATTACACAGTTGTTGAAGAATTTGTTGAGTACACCCAGAATGTTTTCTCCCAGATAAGAATAATTTTTATACTCGAGGATCCCTTTTATCGACATTATCTCTTTCTCCTTTTCTAAAGTGCTTTTTCTTAAAGTAGATTCCTTCTATCCCGAGAAAATTAGTTTGGCAGCTTATCTAAAGTAGACACCTTATCTTACAGACCATTTATCGTCGGTTGACCCACCATACTCTGCAAAAGGAAAGTCAAAGGCACAATAATATAAGGAAAACAAAATATACAGTAGCGCAACCGCCTTGTAGGACACCAGCGGGACCACTCATGGGACATGCAACGTATCCTCTGCTTATCCCCGAATATCAATTAGAACACTAGGGGAGCAACTCCATCCTTTGACGAACAACAACTCAGGACAAGGGTTGAATCACTACAACCTATTATGTGGAACCTGTCAACAGCATGACAGACGCAATGAGTACTACTAGTACTACCATACGACATTGGGTTGTACACTGATGTCATCTAACGTTGGGAATCTATCACCACAAACCTGATAGATGATCCAAGCAAGACGTGGCCCTCAAGTAGGGTCTAGATGTAATACATTAACAACCTGTTGGGAGAGGATGAAAAGAAGATCTACCTACAGTGGAAGGGAGCGTATCCAAATGATTACGCAGTTTTTGAAGAAATTGATGAGGAAACCCAGAATATTCTCCCAGATAAGAAGAATTTTTATATTAGACAATCCCTACTAAAAGAGCATAGAAGAACAAAACAGGGTAGACAATGATCTGGAAAGACTCTGGTGTGATTATGTAAAATATATTTTCCAGTACCTAAACGACTTCAAGAAGTTGGCAAGCAAGTTTGGAAGGGCCTATTTCCCAGATGTTTCAGAAACGATGTTTAGAAAAATGCCCCGATTGCTTGAGAAAGAACTAGAAGATGCATGGAATGAGTGTAGTAATCTCGCGGACACATATCACGTACCAGTGCCTAGCAAAAGCCTGCAAAAAGGCTGCCTTACAACGAAGTATGAAAGATCTTTCTTTCCACAATAAGGTCCCAATTCCATTGTACTATAATACGGGTTACGAAAAGATCGTAAATACAAAGGAAAACCATATGATTCTCATGTACGGATCTTCAAAAGGGAACATGCACACAGGGTGTAAAAGTGAAAATGCTTTATTTGTGGAGAAGAAGGACCCTTTGCGCGAGAATGCAAGCGCAAAAATGAAAATATTGCAAGATCAGCCGTAGTTCAAGACCTGGATCTACCCGAAGACTTTGATGTGGTCTCAGTGGATCTAAATGAAAAGGACTGAGACACCATCTGCAACTTCTCTAAAGGAGAAGGGATGAGCTCTAGGGATTTCATCTCTAGTGTCCTAACAGGGGATGGACCCCTAGACGAGCTAGGCTTTTTCTTAACAAAAGGAGAGGTCTTGCGCTGGAGAAAAGCAGACTCTGGAAAAAAAAGAAAGTGCAATCATGAAAAACAAATGAATATAGAAGTAAGCAGAGGACAGGAAGCCTGCAACCTTTGTGGGTAAAAGACATTAAAGAGGATAAGCAACCATTGCACGAAATGCACAATGACAGCCTGCTTGGTATGCTTTGGGTCTTACTTAAATTTCAAAGTAAAACCAGAAGCCGCAGGATCCTCAAAATACAACAACAAATACATTCTCAAACGATAACTATTAGCCTACTATGCATACCTGATTGTGGTCCTCTTAATATTCTTAAGCTCTTGTCGAGTTGGTCTTATGTGGATGAAAAGCATGTGTAGAAGACTTTTACGATGAACAATTGTTAGCACGTAAGCTCAATGACTTAGTGGAAGCTAGAAAACTAACCTTTTGACTGTTACCCTACGACTAATGCCATCAATCTGTCTACTTGGCCTGAACTAGCATAAGGCTTCATATCCAATTCATATTGACAATATAAAGGCTAAGCAAGGTCAAGTTATAAGCATGCCCTCCCCAATGCCTTGTTAGGGGAATAAGCTCGAGGCCTACGAGGTATAGTCATTCCTTTTTTCTATTTTTGGCACATATGACACAAATAGATTCCAATCATATCATGAACATGTCCTACTTAACCACTTGTTAAGTAATAGTAGCGGGTATCCACCCTAAGAAGGGATGTAGTCATCAAGCATGAGTTCTAGATTCAAGTTAGCTAGCAACGAATTTGAACATGAAACGTGATACGTTAAAACCACATGACATTAGGACCTCCCAATGACAAGACTTCTGTGCCACTTTCCAACATCATATTCCAACTGCGGATCCATGGGAGGAAATAGGATTGAAATTTTGATCCTGATCTTTCGAGGAACCAACACAACCTAGTGTCATCGTCTAGGAAAACTCCAGGCCCGTGACACTAGCCTAGCAAACTTTTGTTGCATCTTGGCGTGATGGGGCTCTATAGAAGGCAAACATGTCACCAACCTTAATCATGATAAGACATTGCAACGTCATGAACAAACTAGTTGGTTCTCCCTCACACGTGGTGATAAGGTAAACAGTTCATGTTTACTACAACTACAAGAAATATTGTCTACAATAGCCAACTAATTTTTGTTGTCACTAAACTTGTCCACAAAATAGTTGTTTATGAACTAACAAAAATGGTTGTCATTGTTATGTGTGTGTATATGTATATAGAGAGAGAAAGAGAGAGATGTGACAAAGATATCACTATTAAAAGATCTCTTTAGTGTCCTTTGTTTTCGTCACCAAAATAATATAATGTAACAATAACAATGTATTGTTTCTAAAAAAAGCATTTAGTGATAAAAATATTAATGATACAAAATATTTAATTTAACAACAAAATAATAATTTCCACTGAGGAGTTTTTTTAATGGTGTTGAGGTCCCTACTACAATATGTTATTAGTGATAGCATGACATTACGGCCACTAAAACATCAAAACTACCATTAAAAAAACTCAACCTAATTTTAAATACTCCAATGACTAGGTGCCTCCTTTTTTGGGTCCATCCATTTTGGGTTTAGGGCCCCTTTTTTTGGGTGCCTTCTAAGCTACTTCATTATTCTTAGGCTTTTTAGTATTTTCCTTCATCTTGGACTCCTTACGGACCCCACACTATCTTTGTCTATGTGCTAGCCAATATTTTCGAAGTGTGCTCACTACATCGAAGGGGTCAAACGACCGACCCATCCAGTGAAGCTATTTGCAACAGCAGTGTTGTAATTGGTAGTAACAAAGAAACAATAGGCAGCAGTGAAGCTGACGTTGAAAAGAATATAAAAAGGAAGTTGTGAAGCAAAGCTAGGGGTGTAGTAACAATTAGTGTTCTCCTCTAGTTTTTTTTGTTAATGGATTATATTTGAACCCAACGCCGTTCGATCGAATAACTAGAAGCATAATGACACCAAGGCACGAGAAATTGAATGCTCCATCCTCCGTCGGAGATCTACCATCCTCCGGTGAAGGAGGATCCATTGTTCCACACTCTTATGGCTTTTCTTTCCCTTCTGCCTGGTCTCTGCCTCTGCCTCAAGCTCCCATCCATAGGGTCCCAAATTATCTGCACATAGAACGTCTTACTATTAGAAATGTGTAATCAAATTATATCATATTTTTATGTCTATATAATAAACCGTATATTGACCTGCTCCATTTTGAATGCAATCAATTCATCTCTATAAAACTATCGAGACAAAAATCATGGTGAGACAAAAATTAGTGAATCAAAATATGGAACAGAAAAATGATTAAATCAGGGTGAGACAAAAATTAGTGAATCAAAATACAATAGTATTGTAAACACAATGTCTTACAGCATTCCCAACGAAGCAATCATAGAGATGGATTCTTTATTTTTTATCACGGGTCTCCCAACAGACAGATGCTCCCACAACCATAGATTTACCAAATGAGTAACACAGTTTAGCAGACTATGATAACTTAAATAATTAGAAATGTAGTATAATTATATAGGATGACTTACTATGTACATGTAGTAATACAACACATCCAGTTGCGTTTGTTCTCCTGTCTGCAACAAATTTACAAAACCTGAAATAAAGATAGCTCAATACAATAGATCCCCAACAGTATTGAGCTGTCAAATGTAAATCTTCCAGCAACGGAAGGTAATCTAGAGCAACTTTATTACCAGTGGTGTTAGGGAATAAAAAGGCTATGAGTAAATGTAAAATGTATCATCGGTCTCTCATTTATGGCTAATACTTCTGTCTGGGGAATCGAATCTTGATCACTTTTTTCTTCTCAAAAATCCTCTTGAACCAGGATAAATAGACATTGTTCCTGTCGATCTCCTCTTACTCACATGAAGGGGATACTCCGAGTAGTCTTGGGCATAGAGCATGCAGGTTGATCCTTAATTGTTGACATTCTGACAATTGATATTGATCAGAGATGAGTGGACCATTAACCTATAAACCCAACAACATTTGGACGTCCATAAGGGCTACAGTTGTTTCACCTTATATAAGGTGAAAGGTATGCATCTCAGGTCGCCACCTCTTAGTAAGAGTGTGCAATAATCCCGCAACATCTTTAATACGAGAAATGTATGCAGCCCATCCGAAACCAGTTATATGTACCCGATAGTGAGTCAGTCATAGGGTCTAAAACCCAACATTTTCCTACTCACCAATACTTGTCATCTCTAAGGTGACTACTAGCAGCACTAACCTATATTTTAATTAATAACTAAAGGTAAATATTTAACTTTAATTAACAATGTCAACATAACATTTAATGTGAAGTAAAAGTTAGTTTAGACCATCTTGAGCACTGTACTGTGTCATATGTTGCAGTTGAAGAAAATGACGGTCGTGAAGGGCTGCTCTAACAGCGATGCATGACCTGTCCATAACAATTCAATTTAAGAAAATATTTTTTAAACAAAACAACATTAAAATGCAGCAATTAAACATAATTACGCACTCTACATAACGATTACATCTAATTAAAACCATCAATTTTAAAAAAAAAATTAAGTTGAACAAACATACCTTCTCTGGCGAGCGGGGACATCGACAATGGAGGAGGGTACTGCGACACTTGAGGCAGAAGGACGGCGGGACGACGACATGCAGGACAGCGGAACAATAGGATGGTGCTGCTGCGCGAGGAGGGTTCTTTGCAATTTAAGAGCCCCCACCGGCGAATGCCATTTGCGTGTCACTTCCTTACACACGAATGAGATTCGCGAGTAGGTATACAATAGTTTTTTTTCAAAACGAGGACATTTCCCTATTTATTTAATATTAAAGGTATATTTATGTGAAAAATTCGATGCATGAATCCTTACTTCCGTAATTAAGTTGAACCATAACATTCTCAAAGCTATAGAAAAGTTTATTTTATTACTAATATAACTTTATGTTGAATGAATGTTTACCTTTTCAATAATAATAATAATGATGATTTAATAATATATATATATAATATATATATATATATATAATATAATATAATATAATTATATAGGGGTGAATGAAATAAAATATTTCACCTTAGTACCAAACATTTTAATCAATATATTAATTTTGTTAAATCACTTAAAACTGTTTTTACTTATATTTTTTTATTACTAATTTCAAAATAATTAATATAATTGATTTATATCAAACATAAATGGTTTATGTCAAATATATAATTCCCAATCATAAGTGACATATCATGTAAATTACTTTAAAATTCTTTGAACTTTTTCATTCATAGTTTAACTATATTAATTTGGTTGGAAACCCCTAATATGTTGAAAGAAAGAAATTTAGAGCAATTTCTCTATCCTGATATCAAAACAATTACGTATTACTTATCAATGTCATATGTAGTTGTTTGCTATGATAATTTTATTTTTTATTTCAATATCTTGCATTACATACTCTGCAGCTTATAGGCTTGTACGTCTCTAAACATGGTAACTTCTAAACAAGGTAAGAAGATATTACATGAATATTACACAATTGCAACTTTCCTAATCGTTATTTTTCCTTATTCTCACACTTCCCCTCAAGTTGAGTAGTGAGGTCCACAATACCCAACTCGTTGAGGACATCTTGTAGTGCTTTCCTAGTGATTGCTTTGGTCAAGATATTTACCAATTGGTTCTCTGACCTGACAAACGGGAACTCAGTCACTCCTTCATGTATCTTCTCTTTAACGAAGTTGACGATCTACTTCTACATGTTTCGTCCTATCATGTTGTACGGTGTTTTCTGATATAGGGATTGCAACCTTGTTATCACATATCCATTTACATGCATTCTTAACGGGAAATCCTAACTATGCCAGAGTTTTCCTCAACCACAAGATTTCAGTCAGCCCTTTAGCTATCCCTCGGAACTCTGCTTCTGCGCTTGAAAGAGCTACCAGTTTCTATTATTTACATCTCTAGGTTACTAAATTCCCATTGACTAGAATGAAGTACACTACGGCTGATCTCATATTTACTCGGTTTCCATCCGAATCTGCATCTATGTATCCTTAAACACTAAAATGATTCTTATTAAATATGATTCATCTACCTGGAGAGCCTTTTAGATACCTAACAATTCGTAGCGCATCTTCCATGTGATCTTCCTTAGAGTTATACATGAATTGTCTTACTACTCTTACTGCATACGCAATGTCTGGCCTCGTATGAGATAGGTAGATAAGCTTACCAACTAGTTGTTGATATCTATCACGGTCTATTAGTTTCCATTAACTATCTTTAGACCATGATTTGGAACCATAGGAGTTTCTGCTGGTTTGTAGTCCATCGGTCCCACCTCAGCTAGAAGATGAAGAATATATTTCCTTTGAGAAATATAATTTCCTTTCCTTGACCTTAACACTCCAATTCCTAGGAAATACTTGAGATTTCCAAGATATTTCATCTCGAAATCGTTAAACAAGTTCCTTCGGAGTTGACCCATCTATTCCTTATCGCGTCCAATAACTATCATATCATCCACATAAATAATCATACATCTGATCAACTCGCCTTTGCGCTTGAGAAACAACGTGTGAGCTGCATTGCTCTGTTTGTATCCACGCTTTTTCATGGCCATAGAGAATCTTCCAAACCAGGCTCTAGGTATCTGTTTGAGACAATATAGTGTCTTTTTCAGTTTGCAAACTTCGTTTGGCTGGAAATCACACTCAAAGCCTGGTGGACCTTCCATATGTACTTCCTCCTTGAGGTGTCCACACAAGAATTCATTCTTCACGTCAAATTTGTTAAGGGGCCAATGTTGAGAATGTCTCGGATTAGTCAATTATGTATGTCTGTGTGTATCCTTTTGTTACCAGTTGTGCTTTGTATCTTTTTTTTATTCATATGCTATGTGTTTGATTGTGAATACCCACCTACACCGAACCAGTTTTTTCCCGGGGGTAGTTAGCATTTTTCAAATGTTTGGTTTTTCACGAGTGCATCCATGTTAACGTGCATTGCTTGACACCACTGATCATCACCTTGGGCTTGTTTTACATTTTTCAGGGAATTTTCATTGTATATCATGACTCTAAAAGCTCTAGCTGTAGCAGACAAACTCTCTCTATTTTAATCATCTACAAGGTATCATGGTCTACTTGATTTGTGGTCTAGTGAGTATCTCTTTTGAGGTACTTCCCCAATTGATCGTGGAGGTATTGTGTATTTCCGATAGTTCTCCAGTACTTCTGTTACTTCTTCAAGTTTATCAACATTATCATCTTCAAATATAGATACTTGATGATCTATCATATTGGGAGAAGTACATACCTCAAGATTTCCAGAGTTCAGAGATTCTTTGGACATATTGCCAAGCTCGATAGACCATCCTTCTGTTTCAGAAATTACATCGGCGAGGATGATATCCGGTTCTTTTGGGACAACAGACACTACCCTAACTTAAACGGTTTTGTTTACTACAATGGTTCTCCCCCTGACCGTCAAGTTGAGGTGTGTAGTAGTACTTAGTTTCTATGAAATTATAATCTAGGGTAGTGTAAAGATGATGTGTAATTGGATTGTAACACCTATACCCTTTTTGATGTGGACTATATCCAACAAAGACACATTTGACTACGTAACGTTCGAATTTGGACCTTTTAGATTTCGGAATGTGGACGAATATTGAACGCTAAAAAACTCTTGGTGTTAAAGTAGAGGCCAAGGAAGTCTTGGTTTGGTCAGATAACCTTTGGAAAGGAGTGCGAAAATTGAGAAATTTTGTTGGTAGTCAGTTAATGAGGTATGTGGATGTGGTTATGGCTTATGGCCTATAATATTGGTGCACATGAGTTTCAAGCATGAGGGCTCGAGTAATTTCTAGGATAATGCAATTTTTACGTTCGACCACCCCATTTTGTTGTGGAGAGTTTAGAGATGTAGTTTGGTGGACAAGGCATTTTTTTATGAAAACATTGGGTAAGAGTTTGGTTCACATATTCTCCCCCGTTGTCTGATCTAAGAATTCAAATTTGTTTTTGATACTGTATATGGACAAGGTTATAGAATGCTATAAATCCATGTGGTACTTCAGATTTATATCTCAAGAAATATACCCAAGTCATCCTATAATAATCATCAATAATAATAATAAGAAAAAACTATTTATTGAATTTGGAGCAAGACCCCAGACATTCGAGTGAATTAATTCAAATGCTCAATTGACACGAGTATTATATGCCTGAAAGGTAGTCCTGGCATAAATGCATGTCTGACATGGATACCACTTTTTATTTTTAAAATTCGGAAATATAATACAGAGATATGTATGAGATAGAATCCTTAACCGATGATGCCATAACTAAAACTGTTTATCTGCTCTCCCGTGAGCCAGCAGTGTAGTACCCTATTGAGCCACCTCATCCACGTAGTATAGTCCATCTCGCTTAGTTCCAAACCCAATTATATCATTCATTTGAATATTTGCTAAGATAGCGATCTTGTAGGGTCGTCGTTTAGGTACTCGATCGAGAGGGATGATGTTGCTAAGTTAGCCTTTGTCTGCTCAGAGACATGAGGTTTACATCCTTTTTTGGTAGGATCTTGACCTGGCAGGGTCATCTTTTAGGTACTCAATCGAGAAGGATAGTGAGCTAAGTCAACCTTTGTACGCTCAACAACACGAGGTTTGCATCCTTTTTGGTAGGATGACAAGTCGTCTTTTAAGTACTCAATCAAGAGGGTCGTGGATCTAGCTCGACCTTTGTACCCTCCGCAATACCAGTTTTACATCCTTTCTTACAGTATGGCGACCTGACAAGGTCCTCTATAAGGTACTCGATCACGGGGGACACTGACCTAGTTGACCTTTGTCCGCTCCACAACAAGAGCTTTACACCTATTATGATAGGATGACGACCTCACAATGTCGTCTTTTAATTCTCTTTTGTCGGGCGGTGAGGTTTAACATTAAAAAAAAACATATAATTTTTTTTCTTGATGGTTTTCTAGACAGTAGGAGCTCATGACAACTGACTTTGTATGCTTTTCCAACTTGGTCGATACCTTCTTCATGGTATCCAAGTTTGTGAATTCGTTTCGCTTTAGTACTCTCTCCCCATGACAAATTATTTCTGCTAACTCGATCATTGAAGTTTGAGCAATCTACATTCTCATTTTCCCTTGTACATCTTTTGATGCCCATCGTTTTTCATTGGAAAGGTGTGCGTCTTGCCTTTGCTCTGCATCATTGTTGGCGCCCTCATAACGTTTGGTTCTATAAGAAACCACTAAAGTCGTAGTGTGGACCACTGCCTATATTCTGTACACGGGTTTGAAGAAAGGAGTTTCTTCTTTTGCTCTCATTGGCATTTTCTATCTGGCCAACAACCTCCCAAGGCTTCTACTCTATCCTTTAAGTCAACTATGGCTACTTTGTTTACTTATTTGACTTGTCATTTGTTTGCGGACGGTGAATCAATCCAAAGTGATGGTGTATATGTAATTCCTTGCACACTAACTTAAGCTCTTTTAGGGGGAATTGTGGCCCATTATTGTTGATAAAGGATCTTGAGAATGCCATAACTACATAAAATATTTACTCTCAAGAATTGTAGCACCTAGAATATCGTAGTTAAGGCTAGGGTCTTTGCTTTAATCCATTTTGCGAAGTAGTCGACAACTACTATGAAGGACTTAGATGTTCGCTCTCTAAGGTCTTTCCTAACTACCCCATTTTGCTCTTGAATTTTCTTTTGAACAGGTCTTTGACCAGAGGGAGACTGGAAAATGATTGGTCCTCCACTCTAGATCCGAAGGGGTAGGCGGCGAAAGTGGAGCCCTCATCAATGTGGACGCATGTGGGGCTGTCACGAATGGAAGGGGTAAGCGCCCAAATAGTATGGTTGTTCGGACGTTGGAGGTGCCTTCACGCTAACCTTGTTCCTATGTCGGGAAGGGTCATTGAAGGTCTACTTCTGGAAAGGCCCCAAGGTGCCGGAAAGATCCTACTTAGAAAATGTCAGGGTGGTAGAAAGAGATTACTTGATAGGTTGATGTTTGGCACTTTGCTTGTTGTATGGGAGCAACATGGTTATTGTTTCGCATAAAACCAGGTTTGCAGTCTCATAACCGAGAAGAATGATAAAGCTTGACAATAAGAAGGGAGTGATGGATGTTTGGTTAATGCGGGTGAAAACCTATCTGTTGGCCGAGGGTTCGATTGCTTGGAGGGTTCAACAGGTGGAAGCATTTGCTAAGGGTGTGGTCGAGGGTTGTACAAGTGGCCTGAGAGCTGGGCCCGAAGTTGCCTGATAAAGGTCTTCCACCACTTGTTTGCTCCTGCTAATTGTAGCACAAGTCTGCATTATTTTTCATTCAAAGTTCTCATAGATGGCGTCAAATGTTGGGCTACGTCCGAAGATCGGCAGTGAGACTCGCCGGGGTAGCTCAATCACCTACAAAAAGGGATTGTATAGGTGGTCTCTGAATTCGTCTTCGAAGCTTGTGACAGTTTGTTGCAGAAAATGTGTATGTAAGTATAGATTTGAGAATGTACCTCTTTTGCTGAAAAAATGAAAATATACATGTAACTGGAAAAAAAAAAGTAACGGTGGGATTGTCTAAGATTTGTCGAGCCACCTTGGAAATGTCTTTTGAGTGACTTTATAGGCAGCAAGTATAGAATTAATCAAGTAGAATCAACAATGTTGTAGTTGAAAAAAAAACATTTTTAAACGGAGCCTTAAATAACTTTATAATATGTTGTGCCCCATTATAAAAATAAATAAATTGTTGGTTTCTCTTCTACATGAAAAATATGCTGTTTTATTGATCATAAAACATTGCTTTACGTATATATATTCCTGTAATAGGATCTCTCTTAATAAAGTTATTACGATAGGATAAAATTATTACGAGAAAGTGCTAGTGTATATGAAAGAAAAAGAATAAGCCAATACGAAGTACTAACAAAAGATAGGCGACTTAGTGGAACCACGCGAAAGTCAACAACGTAGGGTTTATGGAAAAGTCAACAACTGCAGCCAAACAAACCAGTAGGAAAGTAAATGGATGTTTGGAAATTAATTCATCTGCGCCAGAATTTGTTTCAAGCAATGATTGTAAACAAATGGGCGTTCGAGTAGAACCAAATACCCAGCTTTGTCTATTAATTGCAGTGTTGCCCGATCTTCCAGTTTCCTGTCATTAATCACAATGTTGTTAATCAACATATCTTATGATTTGATAGATGCGGCGAATCAACAAAAAAACATACACTTTTATTGCCGTCTGGATCCCAACGTCGAAGATCTTATCGTTCATGCCCGATAAAACATGTACAATCTAAGAAACAAAACGGGAAAATATGTATCACATTTACATTAGTTGAAGAAAAATGAAGCATTAAATAATGTTTGATGGGTTATGAATATTGGGCTGAGCTATTTTTTACATTTGACCCAATAACGCTCTGAACTGAATTTACTAAAGTCCAATTATATTTGGGCGTCGCCCCTTATTGAGCATGCGCAATTTCATTAAAGGCATCGCCCTATAAGAAATACTCAGATTAAGTGTGTGACACCGCATCCACTAACCACCTCAGTTGGTGCGCCTGCACACTTATAAATTAGGCCGGTTTCTTTTAGCACGCCTAGGATTAAACAAACTAAAAGGATAGTCTACAGTGGAATAACTACTACAAAACAAATATTCTTAAAGTAATCACGGTCGGCTCGCTTCAAATAAAGCTTGGATTACTGGTATGATTTAACTCTACTATGGTACACATATGGAATATTATAAATACATCATTATCATCCTCAGTTAGAGGTAAGGATTTCTGACATTCAATATTTATACAATCTGAGTACTCCAAAACAACGCACCTCCGACTAATTTTGTCATCGGAGGGAAAACAACGGGAACAACCCAAGCTTTCCTTTGCGCAGGGCAAATCAGTGAACACTAGGAAGGAGAATCCGGTTTATGTGAACCAGCAAATTGGCGCCGTCTATGGGAACCTTTGAACAAAATTTATCCATGGTTCCACCTGCAATAAGAGCAAAGACTATTCGCGAAGTTAACAACGACGATTCGCTCCAAAACCTGCGACAACACTTGATACAGACATCATACATACCAGTCCAAATGGTACCGCCCCAGCAATTTGTTCAGGAAGTACTTGTCCCTGGGGCACTGTCGGTCCCTAAGGAACAAAGATATGATCCTGATATGCAAAGTCCCACGAAGTCTCGCATAGACTCTTCTGCGGAAAGGGCGCCGCCTTGCATAGAGGTAGCTCCAGAGATCACATTAACACTCGTGTTCATAGCTGCCCTTGACCAGCTCTTTGATAGAATAGAGTAGAGAGCCGCCGCTCGAGCAGCCCAACGGGCCAACGCTCAGTCAGTCGAAGAAGCCACTTCCCAGACTCGAGACTTGCCAAGAAACCAGCCGCAGGCGCCTTTCCCTACAAGTGCCACCACAATGGGCACATGTCTGACAATGGCTCCTCCCCCTGGCACAATGACCAAGGAGTAAATTAAAGAGTTTGTCCCTCAAACACTAAAGGAGCAAAAGGGCAGAACCATGCAAACATCTTCGAGATAGGTCATCGCATCCCTTTTCTCCAAAAATATTGTCGGTAATAGTGCCGACCCATATATAACCAACGTTTCGAATAGATTCTCATGGAGGTGAAAGAGATCCGGTTTTCTACATTCAAAGGCATAAAGCCTTCTTGTTGGGAAGAACAAGAGAAGATACGCAGTTGACACTCCTTTTTCCCACCACCTTAGGAGATGTCGCATCGCATTGGTTTTTTAGTCTCCCTAAAGCATCAATAAGATCATGGAGAGAATTGAATAAGGTTTGTTATGCAATATATGGGACGACGTCGACTCCTAAAAAGTGTGGGAACTCAGGATCACCTAAGACAAAAGCGTGATGAAAGCTTGAGCGACTTCTACGCTAGGTTCAATAAAGCACTAGCTGGGATTGATCAAGCCATTACCGAAGGGGAGACCATTCGCACTTTTATATGTGGATTGGGACCAAGGGGTTCGACTTTGTATGATAGTTTGAGTGTCATACCTGTCACTACAGTAGAAGAAATTGTGTAGCGAGTCAAGTCTTACGTAGACTTGAAATTGCAAGAGAATGAAGGAAGGCTAATAAGGAAGTATTTAAAAAACATACTTCGGAATGGAAAGAGACCAGAGCAGTGTCCTTCTAAATCGGGACATGATGATAAGTGTCGCCAATTCGTGCCTCACCCACAAAGAGAAGTATTTGAAAGTTTCACACCCTTGAATAGGGAAATTTCCATTGTTTTAACGAAAATGGAAAAGAACAATAGGGCGACGCCCCCACCACAGCGGAAGCTCGATACAGTCATGGGGAATAATCCCAATCAATATTGTCGATACCATCGTTGTAAGGGGCATCATACAGATGACTATCATATCCTGAATAGGGATATTGAAAGGCTGATCCAATAGGGGCATCTGAAAAATTTTGTGGCCCAACGCCAGAGGAGTAGGAGTCCAAGGAAAGCGTCGCCTAGAAACAATCAGTCAGTGGCTGGACCAAGTAGGGAGGAAGACTTGAACATGATAAGCGGAGGTTTCACCTCATGAGGAGAAACCGGCGCCGTTAGGGAGGTCTACGCCTCTCAAATTTCAGGGACTTCCAAGTCAAGAAAGCGCCCCAGACAAGAGGATGAAGTGACTATTTCCTTTTCAGAAAATGAAATGGGGCATGTCACTTCTCCACATGATGACGCCCTGGTGATTACAATGGGGGTTGACATGTTCAATATGTAGGGAGTATTGGTGGATTTAGGAAGTTCAACAGATATTATGTTTTTGGATGCTTATAAAAGAATAGGATGGAAGGAAAAAGACTTGAAAATGTCAATTTTCCATTGATGGGATTCACCTCACATACTACCTACCTAGTACGATATGTGAATCTTCCAGTCCACTTGGGTGAGGGATGGAAATCTTTGGATTTGGAGGTCACCTTCATTGTAGTAGATCAACTTTAAATCCAAACAAAATGGTACATTCTACGTATCACCAGTTGATGAAATTCTCAACGCCTCATGGAGTATGAGTGGTTAAAGGTGATCAACCAGCACCGTGTAGTTGTTATGTCCAAGCAATGTGACGCCATATAAAAAGAAAGAATCTTTAATGATTCAAACGGAGGAGGATCCCCGAGAGGAGAAGAGTCAGCCCCATCCGGTCGAAGGTTTGAAGAAGGTGGAGGTTGATGGTCTAGTTAAAGAGGTATAGATTGGAGCATCGCTCCAAGAAGAAGAAGCTACAACTCTATCAATGCTTTTGGTAGAGTTCAAGGAATTGTTCGCATGGAAACCTAGTGACATGCCAGGCATAAGCAGGGATGTGATCTCCCATGATCTCAACCTGGACCTGAATGTTAGGCCCATTGCCCAAAAGCGACGCCCTGTAGGTGAAGAGAAGGCGATCACCATCAGGCAAGAAGTGGGAAAGTTGGTGGAGGCTAGATTTGTAAAAGAAATCAGGTTCCAAACCTGGGTGGCCAATCCTGTATTGGTCAAGAAGAAGAATGGTAAGTGGAGGATGTGCATTGACTATCGTGATTTAAATAAGGCATGTCTGAAAGTTTCATATCCTTTGCCAAGGATAGATCAATTGGTCGATGCCACTTCAGGTCATGAACTTCTTAGCTTTATGAATGCGTATCCTGGTTATAACCAGATACAGATGTCTGAGGGGGATGCTTAACATATAGTCGTTTATGCGGACAATAATATTTATCACTATACAGTTATGCCTTTTGGTTTGTTAAATGCATGAGCTACATATCAAAGGATGGTAAACAAAGTTTTTACTGGAATGATAAGCGTCACCATGCAAGCATATGTAGATGACATTTTAGTGAAATCCTTAAATGGCGTTGATCATGTTGAAGACTTGAGGAGAACCTTCGAGAGGATGCGCCTCCATCAAGTGTTCGTAAACCCGGTGAAATGTGTTTTTGGCTCCATTCAGGCAAGTTTCTGGGATACATGGTTAGCTAGAGAGGAATAGAAGTCAACCCAGAGAAGTTAGAAGTGATTGAAGTTATGAGGAGTCCCATATACCATAAATAAGTACAGAGCTTGAACAGAAGGTTACCGACGTTAAGCCGTTTCTTAGCAAAGGCGGGGGATAAACCACTCCCTTTCTTCCCGGTGTTGAGAGCTAACAAGAAGTTCGAATGGACTTCTGAATGTCAGGTCTTTCAAGACCTAAAGACACATCTCAAAACTCTCCCACCACTGGCAAAACCATCAAACGATGACCATGCTATCTTTATATTTAAGTATCACTCCAGTTGCGGTAAGTTTAGTGTTAGTAAAAGAAGTAGGCACGGTCCAAGTGCCTGTTTATTATGTATATAAAGTGCTTTCCAAATCAAAATTGAATTATCTGGACGCTAAGAAATATCTTTATGCGTTGGTAGTCTCTGTCAGGAAGTTACACCCATACTTTCATGAGCATGAAATTACTGTTTTAACAAATCAACCATTAAAACACTTCCTGCAAAATCCAGATGCTCCGGGAAGGATGGTTAAATGGTCCATTGAATTAAGCGAGTTTTGAATTAAGTTTGCTCCAAGGAATGCAAAAAAAGGGCAGGCCTTGGCGGATTTCATTGTAGAATTCACATGTCTTCAGCCAGCAACGGCTAAAGAATAGGAAAAGGAAGAAAATCCTTGGATACTTCATACAGATGGTTCTTCATCAGTCGAAGGCTTGACACATGATTATTTTTGGCCCTACCAGATGGTGGAACACCGTTAAGATACACCTTAGGGCTTACCTTTAAGGCGACCAATAATGAGGAGGAATATGAAGTGCTCGTTTCTGGTTTGCGATTGGCTAATGGTTTAGGCGTCACTTCTCTTCATGTATATTGTGATTCACAATTGGTAGTCAACCAGATTAAAGGCAAGTATATGGCGAAAGGTAAAAAAATGAAGTTGTACTGGAAAGATGCTATGGCATTAGTAGCAGGGTTTAAGAAGTTTCATATAGAGGCTATCCCACGAGAGGCGAATTATGAAGCAGATGCTTTAAGTAAATATGATTGGCAAGCGACGTTCACACAAGTACATTTCATAATAATCAATCGTGGGGACACGAAAATGATATGCGCAAATGTAAATATATTGGTGGATTGGGCGACGCCTATTCGAGTATACTGAGAATCAAGAGAGCTCCCTACGGATGAAGCCAATGCCAAGAAAATTATTCGATTAGCTCCTAGGTTTCGAATAATTGATGGATTACTTTATAAGAAGGGTTTTTCTACACCTTATCTTAGATGTGTCGCTTATCCTGAAACGACTACCATTCTAAAATAAGTACATGAAGGGTATGCGGCTTATTATGAAGGAGCGGGGTCAATTGTGAGGAAAATCTTGCACCAAGGATATTATTTGCCTGCAATTAACAAAGAGGCGATAACTTTGGTTATGAAATGTGAATCATTCCAAAAGTATAGTCTGAAAATAGTACGTCCCCTAGCAAATCTTACTAGTATATGTGTGGCGTGGCCGTTTGCTCAATGGGGAATTGACTTGGTAGGTCCTTTACCAAGGTCTAAGCAGCGAACTTATATAATTGTGTCGGGTGACTATTTTTTCGAAGTGGATTGAAGCAAAGGCATTAACGTCGACTACTGAGTTTCAGGTCATTAAATTCCTTAAGTCAATAATTGTTTCTAAATATGGAATCCCAAGCGTATTAGTCAGTTGAAAATGTTTTTTTGAAAGGAATTGAAATGGTTTTGTGAAGAGTTGAAAATTGACCATAGGCATGCTTCAGTCAAACATGCGCAAGCTAGTGCACAAGTGGAGGCGGCGAATAAAACAGGGTTGAATGGTCTAAAGAAAATACTCGATTCCTTGGGAGGCAAATGGACAAGAGAATTGGAAAATGTCTTATTGGCATTATGACCAACCCCAAAGAAGGCGACTGGAGAAACACCTTTAGGATTGGTGTATGGTTCTGAGGGTGTAGCCCCAACAGAGATACCAGTCGAATCCCATAGAGTAAAGCATTATGACGCCTTGAGTAATGACGGCCAAAGGAGTCTAGAGTAGGATATGGTTGATGAAAAGCGATGGGCCTCTGAAGAAATTCAAGGGCGGATGCGTTTAGCTACGGTAAGTTACTATAATAGGCGAGTATCCTCTCGCCAATTTTTTGTCGGGAAGAGGGTATGGCAAAGACATGAATTCTCGCATTAAGATAAAGTAAATAAATTGTCTCCAAAATGGGAAGGACCTTACAAGGTCGTTACCATTCCTCACCCAAATACATATGTTCTGGAAGATCAAAAAGGGAAAGTATTGAGGAATACTTTTAATACAGAGCATTTGAAAAACAATTATGCTTGAAAGATGGCGTATAGTGTATGAATGTGTATTAGAACGTCGAAGGGGTTGTAATTAAAAATCAATTCTTATTGGTGATTGCTTGAGCTTGATTGATGGAATAATATGTTTAAGGTTTGTTTAGGCGATGGGGTTTAGTACATATTTTTATGGCGACTTGTTTTTTTATGATTATGAACAACAAGTATGATAGCCATACTTAGTCAAAATAAGGCTAAGTTCGAAACATGTAAAAAAAGCGAAGAGAATGAACAAGGAGATAATACGATAAAGGTGTTATAATCAGTCCTTACAAACCCAGAACAATACTAAGGAAATAAAAGAATAAAATAAAAAAAATATGAAGTAGGTGGGGGTGGGGGTGGATCCTTGAAAGGAGAAGGCAGCAGAGGCGGATTGCTTGAAGGAGCGTCAGTAGCGGATGCCACTTCAAGAGTTGGCGCAACAGGTTATGGGTCGAGGGGCATTTCTGTAATTGGGACAGATGCTTCGGAGGAAACACTTTCATCCTCATATTCCTCTTCCTCAACTCCCTTCGACACCTCAGCTTCTTCCCAAGCTTTAACAGTAACGTAACTCTTCAGGAAATCCAGCTTTTCCAAGGGGAATTTGGTGTCTACCTTGTGAATATCCTTGGCCACCTTCTTGAAGATGGTTATCACTCCTGTGCGATTCCATTCCGCAGCATCTTGGGCCAACTCTTTGCTGGTACGAAAGGATTCCACTTCCTCCTGTAACCGCTTAGGGAGTTCAATTTTTAGGAGTTCGACCTCCTAGGATGACTGTGTTGCCTCCTTCAGCGTCTGCTCGGCCTCTCTTTTGGCTTCCTTGGCCATTTCATGGGAAATCGATGCTTCATCTTTTAAATGAGTGTTTTCCCTTTGAACCTTTTGGAGGGTCACGGCTAAGGCATTCTCTCTTTTTTGGGCCTCCCGCAAATTGGTAGCGAGTTGTTCCTTTTGGACAAGCTCAACCACCAGCTCTTTGTACCTGGGAATTCCTGGAATGACCTCAACCTAGGTCTTCACCTACTCTAAGGCGTATGACCCCCAACCGATAGGGGGCCTTTAACTCTGGAATTGGTTCGCCAATCTCTCTATTTGGTGATGAGTCATGTATACGCCCTTTTCACCTTTCCTTACTTATTAAATTATACACTTGCATTTTTTCTAACTTATTGAAATCTTTCAGATTATTTTGGCTTATCCGAAGAGAAGAAGCGCAACACTTCAACCATCCGCAAGGCGGAAAAAGCTGAGTTCGAGTTGGAGAAACTTTTTGCGCCGCCTCTGAAATGGCGAGGCAACAACATATTTTCTCCAACTCGAACTCAGCTTTTTCCGCCTTGCGGATGGTTGAGATGTTGCGCTTCTTCTCTTCGGATAAGCAAAAATAATCTGAAAGATTTCAAAATGTTAGAAAAAATGCAAGTGTATAATTTAATAAGCAAGGAAAGATGAAAAGGGCGTATACATGACTCATCACCAAAGAGAGGGATTGGCGAACCAATTCCAGAGTTAAAGGCCCCCTATCGGTTGGGGGTCATACGCCTTAGAGCAGGTGAAGACCTAGGTTGGGGTCATTCCAAGAATTCCCAGCTACTAAGGGTACTTCCCTTAGTTTGGCACAAGGTACCCAGGGTTGTTGAGGGTTGGAGGCGCCTACATTCTCCAGAAGTTCTCGCCTCAGGTCGAAATGAAGACATGTGTAACGGGAAGGACCTTCATAGCGTTGTCACGCCAATGTTGAAGGAAGAGGAGGGGGCGCATCATCGATGTCAGGAATATTTTCAACCAGGATCACCTATTAGGACCCCGTAAGAGGAGTCTGGGTGGGAGTGGGTCACTTGGATTTAGAGGCTTCAGTAGGCGCCGCTCCTGTCGGATCAAAGGAAGGGTCAAATGCTCCCTTCTTAAGGATGCCATTATGATATTTGGTGTAGGTCTACATGATGCTGTCATAGGCCAAGACAGGGGGACCCCACTTTTTAGTGAAAAATACGTTATTCCTATTACTAATGATGCTGTTATTAATTCAGTAGGATTTAGGAATCGAACCTTTGAAATCTGTGACGACTTCGTTTGTGGTGTCGCTAAAAAGCTCGGCTGGATCCTTAGGAGGATCAAGCGAATCTTCCATAGGTTTCGCCTTCTTCTGCCCCTTTGAGGAGTGATGACTCTTGCGTTTCTTAGAACCCTCAGTAGCATCACCTTTGATCTTCTTTGTTTTATTTTTCTCCTTCGACGCCGTTTTCTAAGGAGACGCTACAAGATGAGAAAACATAGCAAAATCCTTGTCTGCAAAAAATGAGAATAATAAGTTATTTACAGAGAATAAAATCCAGGCTCAATTACAAGGGGACATGCCGGCTTCCTCTAAATAAGACTCAATGATTTATTTGGAAATTATATGTGCTCGCCTCGCCTGATGATCTAGATAGATTGTTGCCAAGGCGTTCATGTCGGTTGAGGACATGTCCAATTTGACGATGGAAATGCCACCTTGGAAAACGAAGTAGGCGCTCTTCCAATTTGAATTCCGTTAGAAAACCAATGAATGGGGGATGAGTGGAATCCCATGTCCAATCTTTAAAAAGCGGACCCAATGGAGTTGTAAAACGGCGTACGCCTAAACGATTGGCATCCAGGCGATAAAAGCATCGAAAAACATTTAAAGAATAGTCTGACCCATGACGAAAGCAAAGAACACGAAAAACCACCCAAGTGCGAAGGGCGTTTGGATAAAGTTGTGTGGGAGAAATGCCATAATGGCGATACATTTCGACTAAAGGATGACAATAAGGAAACCTTAGTCCCGCATCAATTTGAAGCAAGGATATGATTCCCTCGCTTCTTTAGGTGACTTATGGAGTGATGATTCTCAGGATCCGCATCATCAGGGATGGGATACATGGGGGCATGAGTGTCGCTCAAACTAGCCTTAGCTACTGATTTTTCGACAATATAAAGAAGAAGGGTATCTGGTTTAAGCTCAACAAAAGGCGTAGGGAGAAACTTGTGATTACCAAGGTAGGATTCAGAAGCCGTTCTTCTAGATGAGTGAATGGCGCGAAGATTATGGGTGTTGAAAGCGAGGGGAAAACACCGAGCAATGATGAATGGCGATCGGAGTTTGGTTGGAATTCCAGAGAGAAGACAACGGATTTTAGAGAGAGAAAGGTACGTAAATTGGAAGAAGAAGTAAAAGTGATAAATGAAGGAAGGCGGAGGTATTTATTGGACCCCCTAGGGAAGTCAAACAGTTACATAGGAGGAGGAAATTACAATTAGACCCCCTTAAACTAAAGAGTCGAACGGTTACAAGGGAGGAAATTACGATTTTACCCTTCTATTAGAAAGAGTCTTCTCAGTTCTCGAAGCTTCTAGAATATCCCGCCTAAAAATTTGAATTTGAAATTTAAATTTGTAATAATGGTGGCACACAGGAAGATCGTGCATGATTGACGCGTGGAAAGCGTTTACAACTGATGGAATGATTTAGGCGACACCTTTGGAAGAATAACTTACAAAAGAGGAAGCATAAGAGTTAATAAATGGCATTGCTCTATCGAAGATGAATCATTACTGAAGGAGGAAACGACGTTTTAAGAGGAATTATAATCCTCAAATGAGCGTCGCTCATTTAAGGCTTCAGGGGCATATGATGGGTTATGAATATTGGTCTGGGCTATTTTTTACATTTGGACCAATAACGCTCTGATATGAATTTATTAAAGCCCAATTATATTTGGGCATCGCCCTGACCAAGGATGCGCAATTTCATTAAAGACGTCGCCCTATAAGGATACGCCAAAGACAAGAAATACTAAGATTAAGTGTCTGACATCGCATCTACTAACTGTTGGATCGTGAAATCCTGAATGCTGATCTGGCAGTGAATTGAATGCCAGACAAGGTTGGGATGACGCTTCAGCTCCAACTCCGGTGAACCTGCAAGTAGGGGAGCGCAACAGAGGGGGTGCCTCTGGGTCCCTCTCCGATGCTTAAATGAGTATGTGTGTGTATAAAACTCAAAACGTCAAGAACGTATGTAAAGCAAGGGTATTTATAGGGTAAGAGAGATAGAACCGTATATGGCAGCTGAATATCTTAGTGTATATTGTATTGCCGAAGATTCGGATCGTCAGTTACTGCGAGATATTGCAGTTACCAAATCTAATCCTTAGTGAATATGTGACCGAGATATGCGGGATATCGTGGCCACTTCCTTATTAACGGCTTTGTGGTACCAGAGGAGAGAGGCAAGGCTCTCTTCGGGGCGATCACTCCCATGTCGAGCAGTGGAAGGTCGCGACCTGGTAGATAATGGCGAGCAGTCCGAGAGCCTTTGGCGTCCCTATAGACTTTGGGCTCGATTTTGGATTACCCGATGGTGGGCCAAGTTTGGCTTGTACTTGGGCCGATCCGGTTCGGATGTCATGGGTTTACCCCCTCTATAGTTATTGGGCCTTCGAGGCCTTTTCTTACTGGGCTGTCACTATCGATACCCAACATTTGCCCCCGAAGCTTGATTGAAGTTCCTCCAGTCGAGCTTGATTTCCTGGTAGGGTTTTAGATAGTGACGTCTCTGGTAATGGTTCAGTACCTTTGAGACACTTCGAGCTCATTTGGCGAGTAGTTTCTTCTCTGTTCAAAGCTAAAAGAATATCCTTCCTTTTATTCCCTTTTGGCGATCACTGGAGGTGACCTAGGCTTATGGAAGTCTATCTTTCTTGGTTAGGCGATCATTACCTACCCAAGGTATTTCTGCTAAAGCCTTATTAGTGCGTAGGCGACCATCTTGTCTCCTTAGTGGACTTTCAGCATTTAATAACTGCACAGTTGTCCAGAAATCGAACGGTCACTTGAGAGTCAATGGCTCCCCGAAGTCAGAGAGTCAAGCACATGGCTCCCAAGGGTGCCAACAAAGCCAACACTTCCAGAAATGCTGATGTCCCTTTGACCATCAGGGATGAGGTCGTGCCCCCCTCAGTGGAGGAACAGACCGATTTGGGCAGGACTGCAACCACTCCTGTGGTGGTGGACGGGCCCGAGCTGAACACGACCATCTTTTCTCCGAAAGGTAAACCTTCGCCCTTTTACTGCTCTGCTTTGGCAATATCCTCTGCTGTTCTTTGCTTTTTATGTTTATCATTGCAATATTTGAATTTGTTCGAGTAGACGTCAAGCCTAATGAATTGAAGCCGGCTTATTTTAAGACCGTGGTGGCGCTCGGTGGCTTCAGCGTGGAGGATGCTCCTAGGTATCCTGGCTTAGGTCTGCATTTTCCTCACGACGGAGAGGTTTACATTTATGCAGCCCAGATCGATGCTGGGTTGCGTTTTCCTCTCTGTGAGGATTTACAGACCTTGTGTCAGTTTTACGGGATTCACCCCACACAGCTTGTCCCGAATGCCCTCAGGATGTGAGTCGGTTTCAAGTTCCTGTGCTTACGCCAGGAATGGGTGTATTCACTGGCCCTGTTCCGGTGATTCTTCCGACTGGTAGCAGGGGCAAACCACCTTCACCACTTCCAATCCCGCTGGCCGAAGTTTTCAGAGTGGGGAGGCCCTCAGGGATGGGTTTGGAACGTCCATGTCCACCTGGTCGACGATTTTTGGACCACCAACTCCAATTATAAGAAGTGTTACTTCTTTTATAAGGAGGGGGTGCCCTGGAAATTGTCGATCCCGGACAAGGATTTCCCTCCTTCCTTCGAGGAGCTATCATAGAGTGATCGGAACGCCATCGATGACCTATACCGGTCGCATCGGTCGTCCCAATTCAAGTCCATTCGCTCAGTGGTTGAAACTACTGAAAACATGCTTGAGATGGCAGGCATTCATCAAGCCACGCCAATCTTCGATGATTGAGTAACTTTCTAACCTTTTTCCTTGTTTTATCGTTTGTAGACAAGGTCGTAGGAAAGAGCCAAAAACTGATAGGTCTCTTTGATGACCAGGAATCGACGGGACTGTCCTCCGACCAGGCTTTGCTGAACTCTCCTCCTCCCCCCTCTAGGCGTTCGTCCAAGAGGAAGTCTGAGGAGGTGCTTCCCTCGGCCACTGCTGACCCTCGCCAACCAGGTATGTTGCTTTGTTATTCGTAGATTTAACGTCTTCATACTTTACGGTTTTTTGTTTTTGACATTTTGTCTTATTGTTTTGCAGAGGAGTCCTCGACCGACATGCCCCGGGATCATCATCCTCCTCCCTCCAAGAAGGTCAGGAATGAGGAATGTCCGGAAGTCGACCAACATCCTCCTCCTCCCCCTCCTGGGGGCCTTTCCGCTAATAAAGGGAAGGGTCTGGACGTGGTGCCCCCTTCTCCCTTTCCCCAGGGCCCTTCTGCCGCCTAGGGGAAGGTTTTGACCTTAGCACCTCCTGTTCCTACTGTGCCCACGGTTCCTCCTAAGGAGTCTGGGACCAAGAGGAAGGGGCATGCTGCTTCCAGCTCATCGAGGGCTCCTGTGGAGGAGCATTGTTCCCTTGCCAGCTTGTTTCAGCCTCTTAAATCAGCGAATTCTCGGGAGACTTGGGTCCCTTGTGGGGACCTTATGAAGAAGGGGTACCCTCCCCAGAAGAGCCTCCGAGGTAGCCTGGATATGTGTATGCGGCTTCTGGACGGGATAATTCCCCCCACGGACCGCTCGATTGTTCCCACGGAACTTCATCAGATCGAGGGGTTCCTTCGGTCCCACTTTGGACGAGTGGCTTTGGTAAGATCTCATATTTTTATTTCGTAGAGTCCTCTCTTTGTCGTTCTCTTATTGTTCGTTGTCCTGACAACCTTTATTCTATATTTGTTTCCAGTTCGTTCGGGAAGAGGTGATTCTTGGTCGTGTCTTCGGGGAGCTCGCCGACAAGTATTCCAGTGTGCTCGTCGAGCTGGAGCAGTACCGAAGCACGGGGGTCATTCCTGAGCAATTGGGGACTATCAAGACAACTGCGGATGCAGCGATCGCCTTGGCAAATGATACCCGAGAGGAATACCTCAGGAAGGAGCAGCGCCTCCTTGCTGATGTCCAGAAGAGGGAGGCTGAAGCCGCTGCCGCTCTTCAGGACTTTGACGCTCTTCACCTGTGTTTAGATCAGGGAGAGATCGTCCGAGTTCGCCTAGATGCTAAACTTAAGGAAGCTCAGGCGCAAGGGGCAGAATCGGAGGCTCGTAGGATCGCTGCCGAGGCGCAAAGGGCCGCTGCTGACGCCCAGAGGGAAGCTGCGGTGGCTCAGATGGAAGCTGCGGAGGCTCGAAGGGAATATGCGGAAGCCCGGGGGATTGCCCTGGAGGAGAGGGATCGGTTAGCTGCACAATTGAAAGCCGTCC
The DNA here is from genome assembly GCA_946814005.1 of Chamaenerion angustifolium. Taxonomy (NCBI): domain Eukaryota; kingdom Viridiplantae; phylum Streptophyta; class Magnoliopsida; order Myrtales; family Onagraceae; genus Chamaenerion; species Chamaenerion angustifolium. The sequence goes on from OX328272.1 coordinate 25,681,686, forward strand.
CTTCGCCCCAGAGCGTAGTTGAGGCATTCAAAGCCTCTGAGGATTTTGAAGACTGCGCTCTGAAGGTGACGAAGTCGGCGATCGCCGATTTTCTCCAAGTCCTGGTGGATGATGTCCAGGCGGTCGATCCCAACTTTCCTCTTGGGGAAGTTGCCTCCTTGAAGACTTTCCTGCGGAGTCGCCCTTCGCAGCCCTCTGTTGCTGGAGAGGCTGCTCCTGAAGGCGAGCCCAGTACTTCTGCCCCCGAAGGCGAGCAGAGCGCTCTTGCCCCCGAGAACCCCAAAGCTTGAAGTCCCCAACTCCTTGTCGGCCGTATTTATCTTTTCAGATAGCTATTTTTGTATTTTCCGTTTTTGGTTTGTAATTATTTATTGAAGACTTGGGTTTTTCTATTGAATGCATTTATGTTCTTGAGCCTTTAATCGACTTCGAACACATTTAGCTATCCCATATCTTAATCATAATTACTTTCCGCTTTTTCTTGTTTTGTAATGTCGTCGACCCTTAAAGCCTTAGACCAATCATAAGTTAAACTTTCTAAGGATAACACTTTTGACACTTAAAAGCGTAAACTTCTAAGTTCAAAGAGATATTACCTTCTTTGAAGTTTAAACCTTTGAGGTGTTGGCATAATAACAGGGGATTTGTAATTTGGCCTGACTTTGGCGACAGGGCTTTTTGGCCTAGCTTTGTTGCTAGGGCTTTTTGGCCTAACTTTGTTGTTAGGGCTTTTTGGCTTGCCTTTGGCGACAGGGCTTTTTGGCCTAGCTTTGTTGCTAGGGCTTTTGAGGCCTGACTTTGGCGTCAGGGTTTTTTGGCTTCAGCTTGCTTCGAGTGGACACGCTTTATGAAGGAATGGCTTTCTTTTATTGACATAATCAGTTTGATTACAAACGTGTGAATTCATTCCTTCTCATAACCATCTCCCAAACGAAAAATTGGCGAGCGCTAACTTTTCTGTTGAAATACCGAGCGGTCGCCAAGCGCATCTTTGCCTGTGTTTTTTCCGAGAGCCATCTCTTTTCCTCTGCTAAGTCGAGGTCAGTTCTGCGCTCGATCTCATTTGCCTCCGCGTTAAAGTGTAGGACTCTGTGGGTAGGCACTGCTAATTCAGCTGGTGCTACTGCTTCTGATCCGTACACTAAACTGAAAGGTGTTTCTCCTGTGGCCGCCTTAGGCGTTGTTCTGATTGCCCATAATACGTTTTCCAGTTCGTCTGCCCAGTTCCCCTTGAATGCTCGAACCCTTTTCTTGAGTCCAGCTAAGACAACCTTGTTGGCTGCTTCAGCTTTCCCATTCGTTTGAGGGTGATGTACTGAACTGAAGTGATGGTCGATATGATACTCTTCACAGAGCCATTTCAACTCCTTTCCAACGAATTGCGGACCATTATCGCTGATGAGTATTTTGGGAATACCAAACCTGGAGAATATGTTGACCTGCAGGAACTTGATAACTTGGAATTCCGTTGTCGAAGCTAGAGCTTTCGCCTCTACCCACTTAGTGAAGTAGTCGATTGCCACTATAATGTGAGTACGCTGACCAGTGCTAATGGGAAAAGGACCCAATATATCGATTCCCCATTGAGCGAAGGGCCAAGCACCTGCCATTGGGGATAATAATGTCGATGGTCGACCCGATCGTGGTGCAAACTGCTGGCAAATTTCACACTTCTGTGTTAATTCGGCTGTGTCTTTTCCCAAGGTCGGACAGTAATATCCCAATCTGAATATTTTCCTGCTTAGCGATCGAGCGCCTTCATGACATGCTGCTGCCCCTTCATGAGCTTCTCGAAGAACTTTTTCTGTTTCGGGCAGAGCAACACATCTCAAGTAAGGCGTCGAATAACCTCTTCTGTAGATTTCTCCATCGATGATTAGATAACTGGCTGCGAGTCTTCTAATCCTAGTGGATTCGCCTTCGTCCTCTGGGAGGATGCCTTCTTTCAAATAATTCTGGAACGGGGTCATCCAGGTGACCTGTTCTTGAATGTTGAAGACCTCCGCTCTGTTTTCAAGGACTGAACATAGGGCATTTTCCAGAAATTGTACATCCTGGATTGTCGCCCTTCCGAAGGCTAGTTTACTTAAAGAATCTGCCATCTGGTTTTCTTGGCGATGAATGAATTCAATCGCGAAATTTGGGATTTCTGCGACCAGCTTTTTGGCAATGCCGAGATATTTCTTCATCTTTTCTCCCTTTGCCTCGTATGCGCCATTAACCTGATTGACAATGAGCTCTGAGTCGCTTTTTACTTCAAGCGCAGCTATACCCATTCCTTTTGCTAGTCTGAGTCCAGTGATAAGAGCCTCGTATTCTGCTTCGTTATTGGTCGCCGGGAATATCAAGGCGATCGCGTATTTCAGAGGCTCGCCCTCAGGAGGAATAAGAATTAAACCTGCCCCCGAGCCTTCTTTTGATGAAGACCCATCCGTATAGAGTTTCCAGATTTGATTGTCGTTTGCTGACTGACTCGGCCTGTTTTCTGCCTCCGCTTGACCGTTACTCATGCTTTCCACTATGAAATCAGCTAGTGCTTGACCTTTGATGGCCGTTTTTGGCGCAAATTTGATCCTGAACTCGCTGAGCTCGATCGCCCACTTGACCATTCTTCCTGAAGAATCTGGCTTCATCAGGAAGTTTTTGAGAGGTTGATTGGTGAGGACCGTGATGTCGTGCGCATGAAAGTAAGGTCTCAGCTTCCGAGCAGCAATAACTAAGGCATAGAGATACTTCTCAATCTGGACATATTTTATTTCTTCTGAGTTGAACATTTTGCTAATAAAATACACTAGACTCTGAACATTATTCTCCTCCCTTATTAAGACAGCACTGGCTGCCACATCGCTAATGCCTAAATAGAGGAAAAGCTGCTCGCCTGGAACGGGTTTTGCCAGAGCTGGGAGTGTTTGAATATGCCTTTTAAAGGACTGGAATGCTTCCTCGCAGTCTGGCGTCCACTCGAACTTGCGGTTGGCCCTCAAGATTTTGAAGAACGGGAGGGACCTGTCGCTTGCTTTGGAGAGGAAGCGGTTAAGAGCAGCTAGTCGGCCGTTCAGGCACTGGACTTCCTTATGGCAGGTTGGCGACTTCATTTCTTCTATGGCCTTTAGCTTTTCCGGGTTTGCTTCAATGCCCCTTTCGCTGACCATAAAACCCAGGAACTTCCCGGACTTGACTCCAAAGGCGCACTTTGCTGGGTTCAGGCGAACGCTGTGTCTCCTCATGCATTCAAAAGCTTCACGGAGGTCGGTGGTATGAGGATTGCCTTTGATGGATTTAACGAGCATATCCTCTACGTAGGCCTCCATGTTCCTTCCCAGCATGTCCTGGAACAGTCGGTTCACCATCCGCTGATAAGTTGCCCCGGCATTGATGAGACCAAAGGGCATCACCTTGTAGCATAGAATGTCCCCGTCAGCATAGAAAGCAGTGTGGGCCTCGTCTTCTGGATGCATTCTGATCTGGTTGTAGCCTGAATAGGCGTCCATGAAGCTCAGCATCTCATGACCCGAGGTAGCATCGACCAGCTGATCAATTCTCGGAAGGGCATATGAATCTTTGGGGCAAGCCTTGTTTAAGTCGCGGAAGTCGACGCACATCCTCCACTTGCCATTAGATTTCCTGACCAAAATTGGGTTGGCGACCCAACTCTGGAATCTTACCTCTCTGACGAAGTCAGCTTCAATCAACCTGCCGACTTCATGCCTGATCGCCAAACGCTTATCAGTCCCGAATGATCTTCTCTTTTGGGCGATCGGCTTGATGGAGGGGTCTATCCTGAGCTCATGAGAGATAATATCTGTGCTGATTCCTGTCATGTCGCTCGGCTGCTAGGCGAAGAGCTCTTTGAATTCCTTGAGGAGGGCGGTCATGGCCTCCTTCTGATCCTCTTTCAAGGTGGTCCCAATGCGCACCTTTTTGTCTGGACCATCGATCTCGACCTCCTCCAATTCCTCCATGGGTGCTGGTCGAGCCAAGTCCTCGCGGGGATCGGCCTCTGTCTCGATGGCGAGCGCCTCCCTTTGGTTCTTCCTGCGTAAACAGTTCACATAGCATTGCCGCGAGGAAGGCTGATCTCCTAGCACTTCTCCAATCCCGTTCGGAGTGGGGAACTTCATCTTCTGGTGGACAGTGGAGGCCACAATCTTATTTGGGTTGATCGTGGTCCTCCCTATGATGGCGTTGTAGGATGTAGGTGAATCGACCACCAGGAAAGTGACCAACACCTTGATGCTTTTCCACCCCTCGCCAAAAATCACTGGCATGGTTATAGCCCCTAGTGGATAAGTTGTTCTTCCCGCAAATCCGATCAGCGGAAAGTCGACCCTCTTCAGGTCGCGTTTGGATTTGCCCATCTTTTCAAAGGCGTCCAGAAACAAGATGTCTGTCGAGCTGCCTCCGTCGACCAGAATCCTTGTAACATCACAACCGTCAATATCTGCCGTAATGACCAGAGCATCGTTGTGGGGCGTGGTGACATGTGCCAAATCATCTTCAGAGAATGAGATGACAATGTTTTCTTCAGGTCGGGGCCGCTTCCCCAACTGAACTGCCGTAGAGATCTGAGTGGCGTAGACCTCTCTGGCGTTTGACCTCTCGCCGCCTGCGCCGAATCCTCCCACAATCAGATTCACTCTCCTCTTGCTTCCAGAAGGCTCAACTTGATCTGTAGGGGCTGGTGAACGATGTCTCCTGGGGGGCGTTGGACTTCGTTCTCGCCCTGCCACAAATTCCTTCAACATTCCCCCCTGAATCAGCCTCTCTATATCTCGCTTCAGAATCTTGCAATCGTCTGTCTTATGGCCCTTGCACTTATGGTATCTGCAATAGCTCTCGACATCCTTGCCCATGGGTAACCCACCTCGGCGAGGCATCGGTGGCCTCGCCAAGGATCTCCTCTCCATCTCGACTAGTACCGCTGAGATCTGCCTATTTAAAGGCGTGAAGTACTCAGGGACCTCTGGATGGTGAGGCGCTGGAAGAGACTCGACTCGGGGCTTACTTTCGTTTCCCTTCTTCTCTTTCTTTACCTCCTTCTTACCGTCGCGTCGGGGTTCATGGGTTACCCTTAGCGAGGTCGTCAAGAGGTTAGCCTCGGTGTTTGCGCGTTCAAGGTCTATGAAACCTTTTGCTCTGGATGCTAACTCCTCCAATGTCTCAATCTCCTTCACGTGATAGCTGTTTCGCAGCTTTCTCGAGGCCTTGTTGGCCACATCCAGACCTCTGTATAATGCTCGAATGATCTCCCCATCCGAGATTTGGCGATCTAATTCTGTGACGTTTTGATGAAAACGCCCGTAGAAGTTGGACAGCGACTCTCCATGCTGCTGTTTGACCGAGTCAAGGGCGACCACGCTCTTCTGCAACTGGCGCTCACCCATATATCTCTCCAGGAACTTGCTTCTCAACTCTGCCCAAGTTCCGATTGATCCTGCAGGGAGGCCGAAGAACCAGGACAAAGCCGAACCCGAAAGAGTAGATGGAAATAGCAAAGCCAAATGATTGGGATCATTTGACTTACCCAGAAGGGAGGCCTCATGCTTATTGACATATACGGTGGGATCTCCTCCACCGCTATACTCAGGTATGGCCAGAGCAACCACATCCTTCGGGATTTTGATAGCGACGAGCGCGTCGGTGAAAGGATGAGAGGACTGCTCCTTGAAGGGAGATATGACTGTCATCTGTCTTTCATGGAGCCTTTTGTTGAGGAGGTCATCCATCTGATCCACAGTGCAGTACATGGGAGAGGCTCCGGGTGGAGGCGGACCAGAAGGATTTGCAGTATATGCGGCTGCTGGCTCCTTGGTGTGTGCTGGAGGTAGGGACTGCTGACTTGACGTCATCTCCTGATCCTCCTGAGGCGCAATAGGACCAGGATTGGCCGCTTCTAAAGGTGAAGGCCCTGTGGCAGCAGGGCGGTGGTTTTCCTTAGGAGCAGAGGGATTGTTTTCCTGAGGAACAGGGGCTTGGCGGCGCGCCTGTCCTAGGATGGCTTCCAGCAAGGAGACAATCTCGGGGGTTAAATTAATATCCTGCCCCGCAATGTGGACTGTCTGCGATGCAGGAGCTCCGTTTTGATCAGCAGCTGGGGTCGGTCTTGAATCACCGACATGTTCTCGAGCTGTCCGCAGAGGAACAGCGTTAACTCCTGCTCGGCTGGCAGGTTCTTGTTGAAGCGGTGAAGCGGCGGCAGAATCAGAGCTATCTGAGGATCGCTCCCTAGTCTGATTCCGACGGTTGCTTTGGGATCGAGTTCTCATGGCTGAATTGCTCTTTCCCACAGACGGCGCCAAATGTTGGATCGTGAAATCCTGAATGCTGATCTGGCAGTGAATTGAATGCCAGAGAAGGTTGGGATGACGCTTCAGCTCCAACTCCGGTGAACCTGCAAGTAGGGGAGCGCAACAGAGGGGGTGCCTCTGGGTCCCTCTCCGATGCTTAAATGAGTATGTGTGTGTATAAAACTCAAAACGTCAAGAACGTATGTAAAGCAAGGGTATTTATAGGGTAAGAGAGATAGAACCGTATATGGCAGCTGAATATCTTAGTGTATATTGTATTGCCAAAGATTCGGATCATCAGTTACTGCGAGATATTGCAGTTACCAAATCTAATCCTTAGTGAATATGTGACCGAGATATGCGGGATATCGTGGCCACTTCCTTATTAACGGCTTTGTGGGACCAGAGGAGAGAGGCAAGGCTCTCTTCGGGGCGAGCACTCCCATGTCGAGCAGTGGAAGGTCGCGACCTGGTAGAGAATGGCGAGCAGTCCGAGAGCCTTTGGCGTCCCTATAGACTTTGGGCTCGATTCTGGATTACCCGATGGTGGGTCAAGTTTGGCTTGTACTTGGGCCGATCCGGTTCGGATGTCATGGGTTTACCCCCTCTATAGTTATTGGGCCTTCGAGGCCTTTTCTTACTGGGCTGTCACTATCGATACCCAACACTAACCACCTCTGATGGTGCCCCTACATAACTATAAATTAGGTCGGTTGCTTGTACCACGCCTAGGATTAAACAAACTAAAAGGATAGTCTACTAAAAGGATAGTTACATTTATACATATTTGTTAAATTAAAATTTTCTTTAAAACTATAGTAAATTGCAAGATTTGCACCTAACAATGTACTTTGGAAAAATTAAGAATGAAATAAATAAATAAGATTGAAAACACAACAACTTTTTTAAAAACTTTTAAAATTATTTTAAATAAATAAATGATAAACAAGATTGGTGATATGTAAATTGTATTTAATATATATTTAAGTATAATTTATAATTATATTTCAACTTAATTAACTTAAAAGTCATAATATTTAGAAGGGAAAAAATGATAAATAATAATAACTAAGTTAATTAAAAACTGGACTAAATAGATAGTAATGTATATATTTTTCACCACAAAATTAAATATATTAACTATTTTTTGATTTCTGATTTTAAAATAAAAAAAGGTAGAAAGAAATAAAATCTTATATAAGTTGTAAAATTAAATGACTATATCAAGTTAATAAATAACAAAAACATAATTAAAATACATTATAATAAGTTTATGTTTTAATCAATAAAACAATATATAAGTATTTGTTAATATTTGTTAATATTTATAATATAAAATTTGAATTATATTACATAAATTCTAATTTATATATTGTTTTAATCAAGTGTAACTTGATATTTTTTGTTGTCATATTGGCATCCCTAAATGTATACACAATCATGTTTTGAGAAACAAATTTGGAAATAAAATTATATAGTCTTCACATATTTTGAACTAAGAAAACAAATAAAATAAGAAACACCCTTAGTATTAAATAAAATGTTTATAAATGAACACCATTGTCTGTAGTGATCTTTCTTAAACACATAAAATGCACAATTGGTATGTGATATGCTTTGAATACCATTATTAGTAGTCATGTTAATTTCTTGATTAAATTGTAACGTGATATACGAAATGTATGCTTAATGAATCTATTTAATTTGTAGTAGCTAGCAAATTTTAATATGTACAATCGTTATATTTATACAATATAATATCATGTATTTTAGTATTGTATACATTTCACTATATATATAAAAAAAACAATAAATATACATGTTAAAAAACATAAATGAAAGTTTTTTCTAATATTGGCCAACAAAAAAAAACTAATTGAGCTTATCTCTTGAGAATGAATAAGGATATTTAACGAATTTTAAAGTGAGAAATTTATTTAGCAAGACACCTAGTGAGAAAATATAATTAAAAAAGTATTTGTCATAAATATATATATTTTAGACAAATTAATATTTATTTATTATTTTTATTTTTACCTGAGAAAAGGTTGGGACTTTGTTAGGATCTTCGTCGTCGGGGATAACCAGAGCCTCTAGGAGTTGAACTTTCTCTTCTCTATTTATGAACATCACCTGTTCAGTTCAGACTTCAGACCATCATATATAATTCTGTTGCTTTTAGGATAATGGGGTGCCCTAAGTGGGAGGCCATTCACATAAGCCCAGTTATGTATCTGGCCTTAAAACCTATCCATCTATATCAGTATATATAGGGGTGCTCAGGGTTTGTAGAAAACCTAAAGAAGTTGACTGATAAGATAGCCACCCTACAGTATAGACAGAGGTTAGTAGCTGTGGTGTTATAGGTCATAGCCCGTCAAACCGTGGCGTGTCCTCCCGTCCGGCAGACTGTGATTCCAAACTCAGGCAGATCCGCTTCCGCAAAGTGCAATCGTTCTAAAGAGGTAACCTAAATATGTGTATTTAGTCGATTGCATGATGTTGTTAATATGTCAATTTCCAACATTGGTATCAGAGCCATAGTAGGTTGGTTTCCAAATTGTCGAATTCAAAGAGGAAAATCCCCACGGCGTCATCGTGATCGCGACGGGATCGAATCGGGAAAAAGCAGCCCAGCTCGAGGCCGAAATACGGGCGGACGCGGCCTTCTTGGCCGCAGCTCAGCCCCTACTGGCCGCAGCCACCGTTGCTGCGGCCACACTCAGGTCGGCCACAACCACGGTGGCTGCGGCCGAGTCCAGGTCGACCGCAGCCTCAGTGGCTGCGGATCGACCTTCTAGGGTCGCAGCCTTAGTGGTTGCGGCTCGGCCTCTGTTGGCCGCAGCCAATGGGCTGCGGCCAAGCACAGGCTGGGGCCACAACCTTTGTGGATGTGGCTCCGCGACTGGCCGCAACCTTTGTGGCTGCGGCCAGCCGCTATGGACGCCAGGGAAGGGTCGGCCAATGGTGGCCGACCCAACCCCGTGGCCAGCCTTCGCGGCTGGCCACCTTTGAAGAGGCTGCGGCTGCTAGGGTTTTTTGAACCCTAGCAGCATGCCATCTCCTTCAACGAAGGAGATGGCACTATTTGGACCGGTCTAAGTGAACCGGTCCAAACCGGTCTGGTCTGGTAAGTTGGACCAGACCATTTTAGAGTCGGTTCGCTGACGGACCGGACCTGGTCGGACCGGTTGGCAGAGGCTGACCGAATCGGTTCAGGCTGGTTGGCTGTGGCTTACCGGACCGGTTCAGACCGGATTGGATGGCTCAGTGCTGTTCAAACCGGTCTGAGATAACTCGGAGGCTTTGGGCCGCCAGAATTGGTTCGAAACGATCTTGGACCTTTTGTGGGTTCAGATAACCTAATTTAGTTCGGTAAATGTGTTGGACCGCTTTCATTAATAATTTTTGGGCTAATTAAATTAACTGTTGGACTAATTTAAATTGCTGGGAGAGCCTTATGATGTTTGATATTGCATGACTGTATATATATATATAGAATGCTGTGTGGATTCCTTGAGTTTCCTGGATTACTTTGTGTTTTCTGCAGGGTAGATAGTCTTGCCTTACATTATTTGCGTGGCTCTTGACTCCATGACTGGTAGAATTGACTAGGTTATGATTTGTTGAGATCCCAGCATAGTGTATGAAAATTGGTCTAACATGTTAGTTAATTTTACTTGTTTGGGTGACTTTGGTCCTCAAAGTTTTGAAATTTCTCAATATATATATGTGTGTGTACTGAAATGTGTGTTTGTTACCTTACTTGCATATGATAGATTACCTTGTAGCGAGATCTAGTTCTGGCATAGCCTAGGTAGCAAACCTGTAGGATTGTTCTTAGTAGCCCTTCAGAAGTTTGGATATGTTCGAACTACACCTGGGGATATGTTCCTAGATGTGAACCGACCGGTTAGTCTGCGAGGTTCTCTGAACTTGCTTGAATAATGCTAGGACAATTATCTTGTGTTAGAGTTGAATGCTTAGTGTGATATGTTCGACTCCGGTTCTTTAGAGGACTGTTTGTATAGACTGTGTTTCGATTGGTAGTAGTGACTTTGGGATGTGCTTAGAAGCGGGGAGTGCTAGCTTGGGTTGTCCTCCGAATTTAAGTATGTTTTAAAGTCTGTCCTATTAATTTGAGACTTGCCTTTTTACATGCATTAGAACATTGTTCCTTGTGTCTCCATATGATCCTAATCAAATTTCCTTTAGTTAGTGAAATGGCAGCCACGAAGAACATCATCGCTGAGCTGAACAAAAGTTTGAGACTTAACGGTGATAACTACAAAATATGGAGTAAGCGTATACAGATGGTTCTGATTGAGCAAACGTCGATTGACCACATCAAGAAGATCAAGAAAAGACCCGACACTGGATTAACGAATCATCAGAAGGCCTTCTATGATGAGTGGGAGGCCAAGGACGCTGAGGAGCACGCTACATTGCTGAGTACCATGGATGATGATATTCTGTGTGAATTTGAGCTGGAAGACACGACTAAAGGGCTTTGGAATGCTTTGCAGGATAGATTTGGTGTCTATACGACTGCACAGCTTCGTTCGCTAAACATCAAGTTCGATTCTTACAAGATGAATCCTCAGCACTCCATGAGACAGCATTTGAGGCACATGGCCAACATGATTGCAGAACTCAAGGAGGTCGGTCAGCCCCTGACCGATGAGCAGCAAATCCAGGTCGTGATCCGCTCTTTGCCTGACTCCTGGGAACAGATGAAGATTCAAATGACCCACTCTGAAGGGCTCAACACCTTTGAACACGTTCGAAGGCACATTAAGATGGAAGAGGAACGTCTCAAGGCTACAGGGCCTAAGACCGAGGTTCATATGGAATCGTTCTCTGGACCTAAGAAGAATCGTAATAAGCGAGGGAGTGGTGCACGACGAGCAGTCGCAGGTGCACCAGTGGCAAAGAAGATAAAGACTGATCATCCTCCGAAAGCAGCGGCAAAGAAACGTCCGTGCAGAGCTAGGAAGCCTGAGTCCAGGAAATGCTTCAATTGTGGCCAAAAGGGACACAATGAGAGTGCATGCCCTAACTCATTGGCAGAGTACCTCTCGCGGCAGGTAAATCTCGTTGCCAATTTTAGTGAACTTTTTGTTTCTAGTACTGTTATGTTGGTTGAATCATGTCCTATGTGGATTTTGGATTCAGGATCGACAGACCACATAGCTAGGGACCGAGACGGTTTCGTGGAGTACCGGAGAGTTTTGCGGGAGACTAGATGGATTTATGTCGGCAACAACTCTCGTGTTGAAGTCGAAGGGATTGGAACTTGTCAGCTGCGTCTGCGCGGTGGTTAAGTCCTAGTCTTACATGATGTCCTCTATGCTCCGCAGATTAGCCGGAATGTTATTTCAGTCTTAGGATTAATGAAACTTGGTTTAACATTGTCTTTTAATGAACTTTCTGTCCAATTATCTTTAGCATCATCTCTATTTGGTTTTGAGATAGTTTCTGGTATATTTATTATTTTGGATTTGGATTCATTCAACAATAATAATTTCATGCTTTCTTCTACTCGTGGAAACGTTTGCGATGTGAATGAATGGCACGCTATATTAGGTCATATTGGCCAACATAGAATGCAGCGGCTGGCCCAACGGGGCTTGCTGCCTAACATTCCGCATGTGGAGATGTCTACGTGTGCTAATTGTCTAGCAGGAAAGACCACCCGAAAGCCTTTTGGTAAGGCCCCTAGAGCTGAATATCCTTTGCAATTAGTTCATTCTGATGTATGTGGCCCTCTTAGTGTTAGGGCTCGGCATGGAGCAAGATATTTCATCACATTTACAGATGATTATAGCCGTTATGGATTCGTCTACTTGATCTCCCATAAATCTGAGGCAGTAAGTTGCTTCAGATCTTTTCTGAATTTGGTTGAGAATCAATTAGATCGGAAGGTTAAGACCCTCCGCACTGATTGTGGAAGAGAGTACCTTTCAGTGGAATTCAACGATCTATGCACTGAAAAGGGGATCATTCATCAGTTGACGGTTCCCTACACCCCTCAGCAAAATGGTGTTGTAGAGAGGCGCAATAGAACGCTACTTGAAATGGTTCGGTCGATGATGGCGCAGGCTCAATTGCCAATTTCCTTTTGGGGAGATTCTTTGAAAACTGCTGCGTACATCCTGAACCGTGTGCCGACGAAAACGATTAACTCCACTCCATACGAGCTTTGGACTGGAAGAAGTCTGGACCTTAGCCGTATGCACCCATGGGGGTGCGCCGCTTACACCCATGATTCCTCGAACAAGTTTGGGAAGATTGGACCTAGAGGAAAGAAGAGTATCTTAGTTGGTTACTCTGAAACCTCCAAGGGATATGTGTTTATAGCTGAACAGGACAGTGGAAGTGTTTCCGAGTTCGAATCACGAGACGCGACGTTTTTAGAGAACGAATTTCCGAAGAAGGGTGAGATTGGTTTGGATCGATCTCTATATGAGATGCAAGATCAAGTTGAGCAGATACCTGTTAATTCGAGTGGGAGAGATGAAGCCGCAAAGGATGAATCTGTTTGTCATCTGCCGGATTCACCTCCTGCTGGAGCGAATGAAACAGATTCCGCTCATGATGATCTTGTTGACAGTGGGAGCATTGGGGGTCTCATTCCCAGTGGGAGTGATCATGGTCATACCCCTGTTAGTAGTGAGATGTTAGGCCGTGGGCTAATACGTAAGTTTCCCTCTCGACGATATGCGTTCGAAGGTGATGGAGAACTTTACACCCTAATATCTGATGAGACAGCTTTTGAGCTGAAAAACGTCAGAGAAGCTCTAAGTGGACCCTTCCAGGAAGAATGGATGAAAGCGATGGAGGACGAGATGAAATCAATCAGGAAGAACGGTGTTTGGGCACTGGTCGACCTTCCAACAGGACGCAGAGCAATAGGAGCTAAATGGGTTATGAAAACAAAGCTCAAGGTCGATGGAACAGTTGAGTGTTACAAAGCTCGACTAGTAGCGAAAGGTTATACACAGAAGAAGAGAGTGGACTTTAAGGAGACCTTCTCACCGACTGTTCGAATGACCACAATTCGCTTGATTCTGGCTATTACAGCGAGTCTAGATCTGGAACTTCATCAGATGGACGTTAAGACCGCCTTCCTCAATGGTGAGTTAGAAGAAGAGATCTACATGGAGCAACCTGAATGCTTTGTGCAGAAAGGTGATAAGCACTTAGTGTGCAAGCTATATAAATCGATCTATGGTCTAAAACAGTACTCTAGGCAGTGGTACCGCAGATTTCATGACTTGGTTGTGGAAAATGGATTTCTCATGGTGGATGAGGATCATTGCGTGTACACCAAGAGATCTGGACCGGACTTTGTGTTTATGACTCTATACGTGGATGACATACTAATAGCCGGAAATAGCTTGGAGTACCTCACACAGGCCAAGGCCTGGTTATCCTCTCTTTTCGAGATGAAGAATATGGGTGAGGCGACATATAACCTTGGGATTCAGATCTCGAGGGATCGCCGTAGGAGGCAGTTGTGGCTTTCTCAGGAGAGTTACATAAATAAAGTGTTGGAAAGGTTCAACATGAATAACTGCAAACCCACTGATACTCCAGCTAACATTGGTCAACCTCTCAACAAAGATATGTGTCCAAATACTAAAGAAGAAAAGGACAGGATGGAACAGATTCCGTATCTGAGCGCAGTCGGAAGCCTGATGTATGCAATGGTGTGTACTCGGCCTGATATCTGTCACGCAGTCGGCATGGTATGTCGGTACCAAGCTGACCCCGGATTGAAACATTGGCTGGCAGTGAAGAGGATCATTCCATATCTTAAAGGCACCGTCAACTATGCCTTGTGCTATGGGGGAAACTTGCGGAGATCAGAGGATTTCCGAATAATAGGGTACAGCGATGCAGACTACGGTGGTGACCTGGATGAAAGGAAATCCACATCGGGCTCTGTGTTCGTACTCTCCAATGGGGCAATTTCATGGATGAGCAAGAAACAGTCATGCACCGCGTTGTCCACCACGGAAGCTGAATTTCTGGCTGTTGCGTCGGCCGCTCAAAAGGCAGTATGGATAAAGAGACTCCTGGTTTACTCTGATAATCAGGCCGCAATCTCCGCTACAAAGGATCGCAAGTACTGTTGGGTATTGATAGTGACGACCCAATATGGGAAAGGCCTCGAAGGCCCAATAAATTTGCAGGGGGTGAAACCCATACCATTTAAACAAGGCCAACCCACAATAAGGTTACTCTGGTCCTCATAAAGTGGTCCAGTATCGAATCCAAACTAAAGTGGACGCCAAATTGCCACTTCAGGTCGCCATTGGCCAAGGCCAAAGCCTCCCACTGCTCGCCATTGGCCAAGGCCAAACCCTCCCACTGCTCGCCATGGGAGTGCTCGCCAACAATAAAGGTCGCAGCCATAGGAGTGCTCGCCATAGGAGTGCTCGCCTTGAAGATAGCCTTGCCTCTCTCCTCTGGTCCCACCAACCGTTAATAAGGATATAGCTACGATATCCCGCATATCTCGGGCACATATTCACTAAAGATTAGATACGGTAACTGCAATATCTCGCCGTAACTGCAATATCTACTATCTAAATCTTCAACAACACAATATTCACGAAGATATACAGTTACCTTATACGGTTTGGTATCTCCTACTCTATAAATACCTTTGCTTTACATACATTCAAGACGTTTTGAGATATACACACATATACTCATTTAAGCATCGGAGAGGGACCCAGCTGGCACCCCCTCTGTTGCGATCCCCTTCTTGCAGGTTCATCGGAGCTCAGGCGAAAGCGCGCGATCACCATCTCCTTGGCATTCAATTCACTGCCAGATCAGCATTCAGGATTTCACGATCCAAAATTTGGCGCCGTCTGTGGGAAAACGAGCAAAACAGTCATACATACTCGCTCTAACCGCAATCATCGGAAAGAAGCTAACGAACAATCCTCGGATAGCTCTAATTCCGCTGCCGCCTCGCCACTCCACCAAGAACCTGCAAGCCAAGCAGTCTGTGATGCCGTCCCTCCGAGATCGGCACGTGAACACATTGGGAATTCGAGAACGACCCCTATTCCAAACGTCGCAGAGATTCCAGATTGACAAACCATCCAAGTGGCTTGGGAAACCATTCAGGTAACCGCAAAGATGATATCCCTCTTGGAAACCATCATAGGACAGGCCCGCAGAAAAACCCCTGCTCCTCATGAAGATCCTTGTCCTACGGGGCCACCGGAATCAGAAACTGGAAATCCTGGCACCACAGCCCCTCAAGAAGATCAAGAGATGACCTTTGGACACCAATCCTTACATCCGGCCTCCACTGAGACGCCGACGGTCACTCACTCTGTCAATCCATCAAGTTCTGCACCGACTAGAGGACAGCAACCCCAATTCACTCTTGACCAAGTTGAGGAGATTATCACTAAGAGACTCAAAGAACAACGCGAAACCGTCATGACTTCCTTTAAGGAATGATAAGCTCATCTCTTCACCATTGACCTGGTCGTCATCAAGACCCCAAAGGATGTCGTCGCCAGGGCCATCCCCGAGTATATAGGTGGAGGCGCCCCCATTATACATGTTAATAAGCATGAAGCCTCTCTGTTGGGTAAGTCGACTGATCCGAATCACTTAGCCCTATTATTTCTATCGACCCTTTTGGGTTCGGCGCCGTCTTGGTTCTTTGGTGTCCCTGCAGGATCAAGAAGGGTAAGAAGGGTCGAGAAAAGCTTAGATCGGAAAACCCAGGACCAAGACATCCAGAGGTCCCCGAGTATTTCACGCCTTTAAACAGGCAGATCTCGGCGGTACTAGTCGAGATGGAAAGGGCTCTGGCAAGGCCACCGAGACCCCGCAAGAGTTGTCAGCCCATGGGGAATGACACCGAGAGCTATTGCAGATATCACAAGCGCGACATCGAAAAGCTGATAAAGAGAGGAATGTTGAAGGAATGAATTCACAAGGATGGACAGTCAGAATAAACTTTCAGCTAAGTGGGAAGGACCATACAAGCAAGTGATTCCTTCATAAACATGTTCACTCGAAGCAAATCGAAGAAAAAAGCCCTGACGCCAAAGTCAGGCCAAAATCCCTATCACCAAAGATAGGCCACAAAAAAGCCCTAATAACAAAGTTAGGCCACAAAAAAGCCCTAACAACAAAGTTAGGCCGCAAAAAAGCCCTATCACCAAAGATAGGCCACAAATGCCCTGACGCCAAAGTCAGGCCAAAAGCCCTATCACCAAAGATAGGCCACAAAAAAGCCCTAATAACAAAGTTAGGCCACAAAAAAGCCCTAACAACAAAGTTAGGCCGCAAAAAAGCCCTATCACCAAAGATAGGCCACAAAAAAGCCCTAACAACAAAGTTAGGCCACAAATGCCCTGACGCCAAAGTCAGGCCAAAAGCCCTATCACCAAAGATAGGCCACAAAAGCCCTGACGCCAAAGTCAGGCCAAAAGCCCTATCACCAAAGATAGGCCACAAAAGCCCTAACAACAAAGTTAGGCCACAAAAGCCCTGACGCCAAAGTCAGGCCAAAAGCCCTAACAACAAACTTAGGCCACAAAAGCCCTGACGCCAAAGTCAGGCCAAAAGCCCTAACAACAAAGTTAGGCCACAAAAGCCCTGTCGCCAAAGACAGGCCAAAATCCCTATCACCAAAGATAGGCCACAAAAGCCCTAGCAAACAAAGTTAGGCAAAAAAAAACCCTATCACCAAAGATAGGCCACAAAAGCCCTGACGCCAAAGTCAGGCCAAAAGACCTAGCAATAAAGTTAGGCCAAATAAAAGCCCTGATGCCAAAGTCAGGCCAAAATTCCTAACAATAAAATTAGGCAAAGACAGGCCAAAAGCCCTGACACCAAAGTTAGGCCAAAAAGCCATGTCGCCAAAGACAGGCCAAAAGCCTTGACGCCAAAGTCAGGTCAAAAAGCCATAACGCCAAAGTTAGGTCAAAAGCCCTAACGCCAAGGTCAAAAAGCCCTGTCACCAGAAGTCGAACGCCCCCACGTAGAAACCACTCTCCGGCTCCGCCCGAGCAATTTGGCCCATCCTAGAGCAGGAGGGTGATAAACCTGATTGCTGTAAGGTTTGGTGCCGGAGGCGAAGGGTCTAATGCAAAAGAAGTCTATGCTACCCAAATCTCTACAGCTGTCCAACTGGGAAGAACAAAGACCTACACTAAAAGGCGAACGAACCCACATCAAGGGTAACAGTTCCCTTACAAATTGGGCACAACATAGCAGACGAACCAATAAGGTAACAGTCTCTCCAAAGAAAAGCTTAAGAGAGCGAACGAATCTTAGGTAACAGCTTCCTAAAAGGCGAGCGAATCTAAAGATAACTGTTCCTTTGAAAAGCGAAGTTGAAAACAAGTATGGTAAAACTTCCTAAAGCTTTCCAGCTTCCTAAAAAGGCGAGCGAATCGTGGGTAACAGTTCCCCAAAAAGGGTGAACGAACCCGAGGTAACAGCTTCCTAAAAGGCGAGCAAACCTTAGATAACAGTTTCCTACGACTAGGCGAACGAATCCGAGGTAACAGCTTCCTAAAAGGCGAGCAAATCTTAGATAACAGTTTCCTACGACTAGGCGAACGAATCTAAGGACCAAAATCCTAAAAGGCGAACGAACCCACATCTAGGGTAACAGTTTCCTTAAAGGCATAATCCTTGGGTAACAGTTTCCTTAAGAAACATGGCGAAAGGAACGGACGAGCCGATAAGAGGCCACAGTCCTTCCCCCGAAACCTAAAGGAGTGAAAAGAACCTCTAAAGGGTAACGTTTCCTCCAAAGAGAGGTCCAAGACCCTTTGAATGAAAAGGCGAGACTATTCTACAAAAGTTGAAGCGAAGTTGAAAACAAGTATGGTAAAACTTCCTAAAGCTTTCAAGCAAGATAGACATCAGAAGAACAACCAAGTATACTCGAAGTCAAACAAAAACCAAGGCTTACGAAACAAAAAGACCCGATATCAAAATTGGGCGAAAGACCTAACGCCAAAGTTAGGCAAAAAGACCTAACGCCAAAGTTAGGCAAACCAAAAGACCCGAAAGACCTGATGACTGAATCAGGTGAAAGACCTAGCACCAAAGTTAGGCGAAAGACCTGATGCCAAAGTCAGGCACAAGACCTGTTATCAAAATCAGGCGAAAAGACCTAAGGAAAAAGTTAGGCAAATAAGGCCTAAATATAAAAATCAGACAGAAGTCCTAGCGCAAAAGGCGAGCAATCCGTCAAGGAGTCCGTTCTCTTATAAGTTGGGCAAAAATTGTGAAGTAACATCCAAAGCGAATGAATCCATATCAAAGGTAACAGTTCCTTTGCGAAACAAACACAAGAAAGGGGGCGAATGAACCTAGGGCGACCACTTACTAAAAGATGAATGAGCCTCAGGTAACAGTTCCCCGTGATTAGACGAACACTCCAAAGGTCTAAAACCTTAACAAAGCGAACACATCTACAAAAGATGATAGTTTCCTTAAAGGTATGATCTTCGAGTAACAGTTCCCTTAAGAAACTTTGGTGAAGGGAATGGATGGTCCAAGATCCTATATGGCGAGACTCTCCTACATAAGATTTAGAGAAGTTGAAAACAAATATGGTAAAACTTCCTAAAGTGTTCGAACGAAAAGATATCGGAAGAACGACCAAACACATTCGAAGTCGAAAAAGAGTAAAGGCTTACGAAATTAAAGGCGTTCATTATAATAATATCCGAGTCTGAAATCAAAAGAATAATTACAACTATCCCAAAAACAAAGGGAAGTAAAAGTGATTATCGATAAAAAGAAGGATGAGCAAAAAGCAGGAGGATGAACAGGCTCCCTCGACCTGAAACTCTGCATCGACTCAGTCGCCTGAAGGCCTGAGACCTCAAGGTCTGGGTTCATCAGGGGATGCAGTCTCCTTCTCGGCCCCGGGGGCAGCCTCATCGCCAAGGAGCTTCCTTGGTGTAGCCGCTCTCAATGAAGTCCTGAAGAGACTTCACCTCCCAGAGAGTAAACTTCGGATCAATCCCTTGAATCTCGTCGACCAAGATCTGGAGGTAGGCAGCAGCCTCAGCCTTTATCACCTCCAAGGCGCAGTCAGAGAACTCCTCAGACTTCTTAAAGTCCTCGACCACGCTAAGGAAAAATTGAAAGCCTTAAAGATTTAAGGAAAGATGCTCCTGCTCAGCCATCGAGGCATACCTCTGCACCCAGGACTCTTTCAGTTGAGCCCTGAGGTCACCATTCTCTGCCTCTAGCCAAACAGAGTACTGGTCGACATCCTTGATCCGAAACTCATAGACGCCTAGGCAGCTAACAACCTCGTCTTAGCCCGCTTGGAAAATAGACTAATGAATTTAGGTCCTCAAGTGCGGTCAATGAATTTAGGTCCCAGACTGATGGGTCAGAAATTTATCCAATCAATAAAGACTGGCGCGGAATGATGAACCCCAACCTTGAGCGTCAGTTGTACGAACTGATGAATGCCCGCTAGCCCAAGCATCGACTCTGAAGTTTCCGCCCCTGAGCGGATTGAACAGAAGTTTGGCTGCCTATGATGTCGGAAGAAGTCATCAATGATGTTCCGATCACTCCCCGACAGCTCTCCAAAGCTCGAAGGAGTATCCCGTTCTGGCTGAGAAAGCTTTTTCGAGGATAGAAAGTGAGAAAGGAAAAATTGAAACAGAGGGCTGAAAGAAGATATGAACTCTGGAATGCAAATGAATTGAGTGTGTAAAAGACTAAATGCTAAAGTTCAGCCTTTTTAGCCAAAACGAAGGAAACCGAACGGGCATGTAAGAAACGGCTCAGATAATGATTACACCCTTTTGGGTAAAACCGAAGTAATGTCAGAATTCCACGGGTTACATCAGGGAGAAAAAAGGTTGGAACGACACGAAAAACCTGTAACTCTGCCCACTGGTTACGGAAGACAAAGAGACAGACATGCCTCAAAAGTCCTCTCGACTTTCGCTAACTGTCCATTCATTAAAATGTTCGAAATCTTACACAAAAAAGGTGATTGCCAAAAGCTATACCAGACCTCTCCTAACACCCTCGCAACGATAGTGTTCGCCCAAAGAGTGAAGAATGAGTATCCATAAACCCTGGAAACCCAAAGCGTTCGCCTAATGGGGGGTAAGGTATCACACATTCCGAAAAACTCTGCGCAACCAAAATCGTTCGCCAAAGGATACAGAGCATCAAAAGGCAGAAATACCAGATAAGGAAGGGAAAAGATCCAGTCCAAGAGTCACTATCTTAAACCCTATCACAGGATCAAGCTCGACCGAAGAAACTTCACTCAAGCTTCGGGGGCAAATGTTGGGTATTGATAGTGAAGACCCAATATGGGAAAGGCCTCGAAGGCCCAATAAATTTGCAGGGGGTGAAACCCATACCATTTAAACAAGGCCAACCCACAGTAAGGTTACTCTGGTCCTCATAAAGTGGTCCAGTATCGAATCCAAACTAAAGTGGACGCCAAACTGCCACTTCAGGTCGCCATTGGCCAAGGCCAAAGCCTCCCACTGCTCGCCATGGGAGTGCTCGCCAAGAGAGTGCTCGCCAACAATAAAGGTCGCAGCCATAGGAGTGCTCGCCATAGGAGTGCTCGCCATAGGAGTGCTCGCCTTGAAGATAGCCTTGCCTCTCTCCTCTGGTCCCACCAACCGTTAATAAGGATATAGCCACGATATCCCGCATATCTCGGGCACATATTCACTCAAGATTAGATACGGTACCTGCAATATCTCGTCGTAACTGCAATATCTACTATCTAAATCTTCAACAACACAATATTCACGAAGATATACAGTTACCTTATACGGTTTGGTATCTCCTACTCTATAAATACCTTTGCTTTACATACATTCAAGACGTTTTGAGATATACACACATATACTCATTTAAGCATCGGAGAGGGACCCAGAGGCACCCCCTCTGTTGCGATTCCCTTCTTGCAGGTTCATCGGAGCTCATGCGAAAGCGCGCGATCACCATCTCCTTGGCATTCAATTCACTACCAGATCAGCATTTAGGATTTCACGATCCAACATTTGGCGCCGTCTGTGGGAAAACGAGCAAAACAGTCATACATACTCGCTCTAACCGCAATCATCGGAAAGAAGCTAACGAACAATCCTCGGATAGCTCTAATTCCGCTGCCGCCTCGCCACTCCACCAAGAACCTGCAAGCCAAGCAGTCTGTGATGCCGTCCCTCCGAGACCGGCACGTGAACACATTGGCAATTCGAGAACTACCCCTATTCCAAACGTCGCAGAGATTCCAGATTGACAAACCATCCAAGTGGCTTGGGAAACCATTCAGGTAACTGCAGAGATGATATCCCTCTTGGAAACCATCATAGGACAGGCTCGCAGAAAAACCCCTGCTCCTCATGAAGATCCTTGTCCTACAGGGCCACCGGAATCAGAAACTGGAAATCCTGGCACCACAGCCCCTCAAGAAGATCAAGAGATGACCTTTGTACACCAATCCTTACATCCGGCCTCCACTGAGACGCCGACGGTCACTCACTCTGTCAATCCATCAAGTTCTGCACCGACTGGAGGACAGCAACCCCAATTCACTCTTGACCAAGTTGAGGAGCATATCACTAAGAGACTCAAAGAACAACGCGAAACCGTCATGACTTCCTTTAAGGAACGATAAGCTCATCTCTTCACCATTGACCTGGTCGTCATCAAGACCCCAAAGGATGTCGTCGCCAGGGCCATCCCCGAGTATAGAGGTGGAGGCGCCCCCATTATACATGTTAATAAGCATGAAGCCTCTCTGTTGGGTAAGTCGACTGATCCGAATCACTTAGCCCTATTATTTCTATCGACCCTTTTGGGTTCGGCGCCGTCTTGGTTCATTGGTGTCCCTGCAGGATCAAGAAGGGTAAGAAGGGTCGAGAAAAGCCTAGATCGGAAAACCCAGGACCAAGACATCCAGAGGTCCCCGAGTATTTCACGCCTTTAAACATGCAGATCTCGGCGGTACTAGTCGAGATGGAAAGGTCTCTGGCAAGGCCACCGAGACCCCGCAAGAGTTGTCAGCCCATGGGGAATGACACCGAGAGCTATTGCAGATATCACAAGCGCGACATCGAAAAGCTAATAAAGAGAGCAATGTTGAAGGAATGAATTCACAAGGCTGGACAGTCAGAATAAACTTTCAGCTAAGTGGGAAGGACCATACAAGCAAGTGATTCCTTCATAAACATGTTCACTGGAAGCAAATAGAAGAAAAAAGCCCTGACGCCAAAGTCAGGCCAAAAGCCCTATCACCAAAGATAGGCCACAGAAAAGCCCTAACAACAAAGTTAGGCCACAAAAAAGCCCTAACAACAAAGTTAGGCCGCAAAAAAGCCCTATCACCAAAGATAGGCCACAAAAAAGCCCTAACAACAAAGTTAGGCCACAAAAGCCCTGACGCCAAAGTCAGGCCAAAAGCCCTATCACCAAAGATAGGCCACAAAAGCCCTGACGCCAAAGTCAGGCCAAAAGCCCTATCATCAAAGATAGGCCACAAAAGCCCTAACAACAAAGTTAGGCCACAAAAGCCCTGACGCCAAAGTTAGGCCAAAAGCCCTAACAACAAACTTAGGCCACAAAAGCCCTGACGCCAAAGTCAGGCCAAAAGCCCTAACAACAAAGTTAGGCCACAAAAGCCCTGTCGCCAAAGACAGGCCAAAATCCCTATCACCAAAGATAGGCCACAAAAGCCCTAGCAACAAAGTTAGGCCAAAAAAAGCCCTATCACCAAAGATAGGCCACAAAAGCCCTGACGCCAAAGTCAGGCCAAAAGACCTAGCAATAAAGTTAGGCCAAATAAAAGCCCTGATGCCAAAGTCAGGCCAAAATTCCTAACAATAGAATTAGGCAAAGACAGGCCAAAAGCCCTGACACCAAAGTTAGGCCAAAAAGCCATGTCGCCAAAGACAGGCCAAAAGCCTTGACGCCAAAGTCAGGTCAAAAAGCCCTAACGCCAAAGTTAGGTCAAAAGCCCTAACGCCAAGGTCAAAAAGCCCTGTCACCAGAAGTCGAACGCCCCCACGTAGAAACCACTCTCCGGCTCCGCCCGAGCAATTTGGCCCATCCCAGAGAAGGAGGGTGATAAACCTGATTGCTGTAAGGTTTGGTGCCGGAGGCGAAGGGTCTAATGCAAAAGAAGTCTATGCTACCAAAATCTCTACAGCTGTCCAACTAGGAAGAACAAAGACCTACACTAAAAGGCGAACGAACCCACATCAAGGGTAACAGTTCCCTTACAAATTGGGCACAACGGAGCAGACGAACCAATAGGGTAACAGTCTCTCCAAAGAAAAGCTTAAGAGAGCGAACGAATCTTAGGTAACAGCTTCCTAAAAGGCGAGCGAATCTAAAGATAACTGTTCCTTTGAAAAGCGAAGTTGAAAACAAGTATGGTAAAACTTCCTAAAGCTTTCCAGCTTCCTAAAAAGGCGAGCGAATCGTGGGTAACAGTTCCCCAAAAAGGGTGAACGAACCCGAGGTAACAGCTTCCTAAAAGGCGAGCAAATCTTAGATAACAGTTTCCTACGACTAGGCGAACGAATCCGAGGTAACAGCTTCCTAAAAGGCGAGCAAATCTTAGATAACAGTTTCCTACGACTAGGCGAACGAATCTAAGGACCAGAATCCTAAAAGGCGAACGAACCCACATCAAGGGTAACAGTTTCCTTAAAGGCATAATCCTTGGGTAACAGTTTCCTTAAGAAACATGGCGAATGAATCCATATTAAAGGTAACAGTTCCTTTGCGAAACAAACACAAGAAAGGGGGCGAATGAACCTAGGGCGACCACTTACTAAAAGATGAATGAGCCTCAGGTAACAGTTCCCCGTGATTAGACGAACACTCCAAAGGTCTAAAACCTTAACAAAGCGAACACATCTACAAAAGATGATAGTTTCCTTAAAGGTATGATCTTCGAGTAACAGTTCCCTTAAGAAACTTTGGTGAAGGGAATGGATGGTCCAAGATCCTATATGGCGAGACTCTCCTACATAAGATTTAGAGAAGTTGAAAACAAATATGGTAAAACTTCCTAAAGTGTTCGAACGAAAAGATATCGGAAGAACGACCAAACACATTCGAAGTCGAAAAAGAGTAAAGGCTTACGAAATTAAAGGCGTTCATTATAATAATATCCGAGTCTGAAATCAAAAGAATAATTTCAACTATCCCAAAAACAAAGGGAAGTAAAAGTGATTATCGATAAAAAGAAGGATGAGCAAAAAGCAGGAGGATGAACAGGCTCCCTCGACCTGAAACTCTGCATCGACTCAGTCGCCTGAAGGCCTGAGACCTCAAGGTCTGGGTTCATCAGGGGATGCAGTCTCCTTCTCGGCCCCGGGGACAGCCTCATCGCCAAGGAGCTTCCTTGGTGTAGCCGCTCTCAATGAAGTCCTGAAGAGACTTCACCTCCCAGAGAGGAAACTTCGGATCAATCCCTTGAATCTCGTCGACCAAGATCTGGAGGTAGGCAGCAGCCTCAGCCTTTATCACCTCCAAGGCGCAGTTAGAGAACTCCTCAGACTTCTTAAAGTCCTCGACCACGCTAAGGAAAAATTGAAAGCCTTAAAGATTTAAGGAAAGATGCTCCTGAGGTCACTGTTGGGTATCGATAGTGACGGCCCAGTAAGAAAAGGCCTCGAAGGCCCAATAACTATAGAGGGGGTAAACCCATGACATCCGAACCGGATCGGCCCAAGTACAAGCCAAACTTGGCCCACCATCGAGTAATCCAGATTCGAGCCCAAAGTCTATAGAGACACCAAAGGCTCTCAGACTGCTCGCCATTCTCTACCAAGTCGCGACCTTCCACTGCTCGACATGGGAGTGCTCGCCCCGAAGAGAGCCTTGCCTCTCTCCTCTGGTCCCACCAAACCGTTAGTAACAGAGTGGCCAAGATATCCCGCATATCTCGGTCACATATTCACTAAAGATTAGATTTGGTAACTGCAATATCTCGCAGTAACTGCCATATCCCACGATCCGAATCTTCAGCAACTCAATATACATTAAGATATTCAGTTGCCTTTATACGGTTCTATCTCTCTTACCCTATAAATACCCTTGCTTTACATACGTTCTTTACGTTTTGAGTTTTATACACACATATACTCATTTAAGCATCGGAGAGGGACCCAGAGGCACCCCCTCTGTTGCGTTCCCCTACCTGCAGGTTCACCGGGAGTTGGAGCTGAAGCGTCATCTCAACCTTGTCTGGCATTCAATTCACTGCCAGATCAGCATTCAGGATTTCACGATCCAACATTTGGCGTCGTCTGTGGGAACGAGCAATTCAGCCATGAGAACTCGATCCCAAAGCAACCGTCGGAATCAGACTAGGGAGCGATCCTCAGATAGCTCTGATTCCGCCGCCGCTTCACCGCTTCAACAGGAACCTGCCAGCCGAGCAGGAGTTAATGCTGTTCCTCTGCGGACAGCCCGAGAACATGTCGGTGATTCAAGACCGACCCCATCTGCTGATCAAAACGGAGCCTCTGCACCGCAGACAGTCCACATTGCGGGGCAGGATATTAATTTAACCCCCGAGATGGTCTCCTTGCTGGAAGCCATCCTAGGACAGGCGCGCCGCCAAGCCCCTGCTCCTCAGGAAAACAATCCCTCTGCTCCTAAGGAAAATCACCGCCCTGCTGCCACAGGGCCTTCACCTTCAGAAGCGGCCAATCCTAGTCCTGCTGCGCCTCAGGAGGATCAGGAGATGACGTCAGGTCAGCAGTCCCTACCTCCAGCGCACACCAAGGAGCCAGCAACCGCATATACTGCCAATCCTTCCGGTCCGCCTCCACCCGGAGCCTCTCCCATGTACTGCACTGTGGATCAGATGGATGACGTCCTCAACAAAAGGCTCCAGGAAAGACAGTTGACAGTCATAGCTCCCTTCAAGGAGCAGTCCTCTCATCCATTCACCGACGCGCTCGTCGCTATCAAAATCCCGAAGGATGTGGTTGCTCGGGCCATACCTGAGTATAGCGGAGGAGGAGATCCCACCGTACATGTCAACAAGCATGAGGCCTCCCTTCTGGGTAAGTCAAACGATCCCAATCATTTGGCTTTGCTATTTCCATCTACTCTTTCGGGCTCGGCTTCGTCCTGGTTCTTCGGCCTCCCTGCAGGATCAATCGGAACTTGGGCAGAGTTGATAAGCAAGTTCATGGAGAGATATATGGGCGAGCGCCAGTTGCTGAAGAGTGTGGTCGCCCTTGACTCGGTCAAACAGCAGCCTGGAGAGTCGCTGTCCAACTTCTACGGGCGTTTTCATCAAAACGTCACAGAATTAGATCGCCGAATCTCGGATGGGGAAATCATTCGAGCATTCTACAGAGGTCTGGATGTGGCCAACAAGGCCTCGAGAAAGCTGCGAAACAGCTATCACGTAAAGGAGATAGAGACATTGGAGGAGTTGGCGTCCAGAGCAAAAGGTTTCATAGACCTTGAACGCGCAAACATCGAGGCGAATCTCCTGACGACCTCGCTAAGGGTAACCCATGAACCCCGACGCGATGGTAAGAAGGAGATAAAGAAGGAGAAGAAGGGAAAAGAAAGTAAGCCCCGAGTCGAGTCTCTTCCAGCACCTCGCCATCCAGAGGTCCCTGAGTACTTCACGCCTTTAAATAGGCAGATCTCAGCGGTACTAGTCGAGATGGAGAGGAGATCCTTGGCGAGGCCACCGATGCCTCGCCGAGGTGGGTTACCCATGGGCAAGGATGTCGAGAGCTATTGCAGATACCATAAGTGCAAGGGCCATAAGACAGACGATTGCAAGATTCTGAAGCGAGATATAGAGAGGCTGATTCAGGGTGGAATGTTGAAGGAATTTGTGGCAGGGCGAGACCGAAGTCGAACGCCCCCAGGAGACATCGTTCACCAGCCCCTGCAGATCAAGATGAGCCTTCTGGAAGTAAGAGGAGAGTGAATCTGATTGCTGGAGGATTCGGCGCAGGCGGCGAGAGGTCAAGCGCCAGAGAGGTCTACGCCACTCAGATCTCCACGGCAGTTCAGTTGGGGAAGCGGCCCCGACCTGAAGAAAACATTGTCATCTCATTCTCTGAAGATGATTTGGCACATGTCACCACGCCCCACAACGATGCTCTGGTCATTACGGCAGATATTGACGGCTATGATGTTGCAAGGATTCTGGTCGACGGAGGCAGCTCGACAGACATCCTGTTTCTGGACGCCTTCGAAAAGATGGGCAAATCAAAACGCGACCTGAAGAGGGTCGACTTTCCGCTGATCGGATTTGCGGGAAGGACAACTTATCCACTGGGGGCTATAACCATGCCAGTGATTTTTGGCGAGGGGTGGAAAAGCATCAAGGTGTCGGTCACTTTCCTGGTGGTCGATTCACCTACATCCTACAACGCCATCATAGGGAGGACCACGATCAACCCAAATAAGATTGTGGCCTCCACTGTCCACCAGAAGATGAAGTTCCCTACTCCGAACGGGATTGGAGAAGTGCTCGGAGATCAGCCTTCCTCGCGGCAATGTTATGTGAACTGTTTACGCAGGAAGAACCAAAGGGAGGCGCTCGCCATCGAGACAGAGGCCGATCCCCGCGAGGACTTGGCTCGACCAGTACCCATGGAGGAATTGGAGGAGGTCGAGATCGATGGTCCGGACAAAAAGGTGCGCATTGGGACCACCTTGAAAGAGGATCAGAAGGAGGCCATGACCGCCCTCCTCAAGGAATTCAAAGAGCTCTTTGCCTGGCAGCCGAGCGACATGCCAGGAATCAGCACAGATATTAGCTCGCATGAGCTCAGGATAGACCCCTCCATCAAGCCGATCGCCCAAAAGAGAAGATCGTTCGGGACTGATAAACGTTTGGCGATCAGGCAGGAAGTCGGCAGGTTGATTGAAGCTGACTTCGTCAGAGAGGTAAGATTCCAGAGCTGGGTCGCCAACCCAGTTTTGGTCAGGAAATCTAACGGCAAGTGGAGGATGTGCGTTGACTTCCGCGACTTAAACAAGTCTTGCCCCAAAGATTCATATCCCCTTCCAAGAATTGATCAGCTAGTCGATGCTACCTCGGGTCATGAGATGCTGAGCTTCATGGACGCCTATTCAGGCTACAACCAGATCAGAATGCATCCAGACGACGAGGCCCACACTGCTTTCTATGCTGACGGCGACATTCTATGCTACAAGGTGATGCCCTTTGGTCTCATCAATGCCGGGGCAACTTATCAGCGGATGGTAAACCGACTGTTCCAGGACATGCTGGGAAGGAACATGGAGGCCTACGTGGATGATATGCTCGTTAAATCCATCAAAGGCAATCCTCATACCACCGACCTCCGTGAAGCTTTTGAATGCATGAGGAGACACAGCGTTCGCCTGAACCCAGCAAAGTGCGCCTTTGGAGTCAAGTCCGGGAAATTCCTGGGTTTTATTGAAGCAAACCCGGAAAAGCTAAAGGCCATAGAAGAAATGAAGTCGCCAACCTGCCATAAGGAAGTCCAATGCCTGAACGGCCGACTAGCTGCTCTTAACCGCTTCCTCTCCAAAGCAAGCGACAAGTCCCTCCCGTTCTTCAAAACCTTGAGGGCCAACCGTAAGTTCGAGTGGACGCCAGACTGCGAGGAAGCATTCCAGTCCTTGAAAAGGCATATTCAAACACTCCCAGCTCTGGCAAAACCCGTTCCAGGCGAGCAGCTTTTCCTCTATTTAGGCATTAGCGATGTGGCAGCCAGTACTGTTTTAATAAGGGAGGAGAATAATGTTCAGAGTCCAGTGTATTTCATTAGCAAAATGTTCAACTCAGCAGAAATAAAATATGTCCAGATTGAGAAGTATCTCTATGCCTTAGTTATTGCTGCTCGGAAGCTGAGACCTTACTTTCATGCGCACGACATCACGGTCCTCACCAATCAACCTCTCAAAAACTTCCTGATGAAGCCAGATTCTTCAGGAAGAATGGTCAAGTGGGCGATCGAGCTCAGCGAGTTCAGGATCAAATTTGCGCCAAAAACGGCCATCAAAGGTCAAGCACTAGCTGATTTCATAGTGGAAAGCACGAGTAACGGTCTAGCGGAGGCAGAAAACAGGCCAAGTCAGTCAGCAAACGACAATCAAATCTGGGAACTCTATACGGATGGGTCTTCATCAAAAGAAGGCTCGGGGGCAGGTTTAATTCTTATTCCTCCTGAGGGCGAGCCTCTGAAATACGCGATCGCCTTGACATTCCCGGCGACCAATAACGAAGCAGAATATGAGGCTCTTATCACTGGACTCAGACTGGCAAAAGGAATGGGTATAACAACGCTTAAGGTAAAAAGTGATTCAGAACTTATTGTCAATCAGGTTAATGGCGCCTACGAGGCAAAGGGAGAAAAGATGAAGAAATATCTCGGCATCGCCAAAAAACTAGTCGTGGAAATCCCAAATTTCGCGATTGAGTTTATTCATCGCCAAGAAAACCAGATGGCAGATTCTTTGAGTAAGCTAGCCTTCGGAGGGCCGACAATCCAGGATGTGCAATTTCTGGAAAAGGCCCTATGTTCAGTCCTTGAAAACAGAGCGGAGGTCTTCAACATTCAAGAACAGGTCACCTGGATGACCCCGTTCCAGACTTATTTGAAAGAAGGCATCCTCCCAGAGGACGAAGGCGAATCCACTAGGATTAGAAGACTCGCAGCCAGTTATCTAATCATCGATGGAGAACTCTATAGAAGAGGTTATTCGACGCCTTACTTGAGATGTGTTGCTCTACCCGAAACAGAAAAAGTTCTTCGAGAAGCTCATGAAGGGGCAGCAGCATGTCATGAAGGTGCTCGTTCACTAAGCAGGAAAATATTCAGACTAGGATATTACTGGCCGACCTTGGGAAAAGACGCAGCCAAATTAACACAGAAGTGTGAAATTTGCCAGCAGTTTGCACCACGATCGGGTCGACCATCGACATTATTATCCCCAATGGCGGGTGCCTGGCCCTTCGCTCAATGGGGAATCGATATATTGGGTCCTTTTTCCATTAGCACTGGTCAGCGTACTCACATTATAGTGGCGATCGACTACTTCACTAAGTGGGTAGAGGCGAAAGCTCTAGCTTCGACAACGGAATTCCAAGTTATCAAGTTCATGCAGGTCAACATATTCTCCAGGTTTGGTATTCCCAAAATACTCATCAACGATAATGGTCCGCAATTCGTTGGAAAGGAGTTGAAATGGCTCTGTGAGGAGTATCATATCGACCATCGCTTCAGTTCAGTACATCACCCTCAAACGAATGGGCAAGCTGAAGCAGCCAACAAGATTGTCTTAGCCGGACTTAAGAAAAGGGTTCGAGCATTCAAAGGGAATTGGGCAGAAGAGTTGGAAAACGTATTATGGGCCATCAGAACAACGCCTAAGGCGGCCACAGGAGAAACGCCTTTCAGTTTAGTGTACGGATCAGAAGCAGTAGCACCAGCTGAATTAGCAGTGCCTACCCACAGAGTCCTACACTTTAACGCGGAGGCAAATGAGATCGAGCGCAGAACTGACCTCAACTTGGCAGAGGAAAAGAGATGGCTCTCGGAAAAAACACAGGCAAAAATGCGCTTGGCGACCGCTCGGTATTTCAACAGAAAAGTTAGCGCTCGCCAATTTTTCGTGGGGGAGATGGTTATGAGAAGGAATGAATTTACAAGGCTGGACAGTAAAAACAAACTTTCAGCCAAATGGGAAGGACCATACAAAGTAGTAGAGATCGCCGCACCAGGATCCTACTATTTGGAAACCACCGAAGGCGAGAGGTTACCCCGTCCATTTAATTCAGAGCATTTAAGAAGATTTTATGCATAGCTTGTAATCAAACTGATTATGTCAATAAAAGAAAGCCATTCCTTCACAAAGCGTGTCCACTCGAAGAAAGCTGAAGCCAAAAAGCCCTGACGCCAAAGTCATGCCTCAAAAGCCCTAGCAACAAAGCTAGGCCAAAAGCCCTGACGCCAAAGTCAGGCCACAAAAGCCCTAACAACAAAGTTAGGCCAAAAGCCCTGACGCCAAAGTCAGGCCACAAAAGCCCTAACAACAAAGTTAGGCCAAAAGCCCTGACGCCAAAGTCAGGCCACAAAAGCCCTAGCGACAAAGTTAGGCCAAAAGCCCTAGCAACAAAGCTAGGCCAAAAGCCCTGACGCCAAAGTCAGGCCACAAAAGCCCTTGCAACAAAGCCAGGCCAAAAGCCCTAGCAACAAAGCTAGGCCAAAAGCCCTGACGCCAAAGTCAGGCCACAAAAGCCCTAGCAACAAAGCCAGGCCAAAAGCCCTAACAACAAAGTTAGGCCAAAAGCCCTAACAACAAAGTTAGGCCAAAAAGCCCTAACAACAAAGCTAGGCCAAAAAGCCCTAGCAACAAAGCTAGGCCAAAAAAGCCCTAGTAACAAAGCTAGGCCACAAAAGCCCTAACAACAAAGTTAGGCCTCAAAAAACCTGACGCCAAAAATCAGGCAAAGCCCTGACGCCAAAGTCAGGCCAAAAGACCTAGCAAAATGATAGGCAAAATAAAATCCCTGACGCCAAAGTCAGGCCAAAGAAAGTTTAGGCGATCACTATTGATGATAAAGCCTGACAAACTCCAAATCCCCTGTTATTAGGCCAACACCTCAAAGGTTTAAACTTCAAAGAAGGTAATATCTCTGTGAACTTAGAAGTTTACGCTTTTAAGTGTCAAAAGTATTATCCTTAGAAAGTTTAACTTATGATTGGTCTACGGCTTTAAGGGTCGACGACATTACCAAGCAAGGAAAAAGTGGAAAGTAATTATGAGTAAGATATTGGATAGCTGAATATGTTCAAAGTCGATTAAAGGCCAAAGAATATAAAGGCATTCAATAGAAAAACCCAAGTCTTCGATAAATAATTACAAACCAAAAACAGAAAGTACAAAAATGGCTATCTAAAAAAGATAAAGATGGTCGCCAAGGAGTTGGGGACTTCAAGCTTCAGGGTTCTCGGGGGCAGGGGCGCTCTGCTCGTCTTCAGGGGCAGAAGTACTGGGCTCGCCTTCAGGAGCAGCCTCTCCAGCAACAGAAGGCTGCGAAGGACGACTCCGCAGGAAGGTCTTCAAGGAGGCGACTTCCCCAAGAGGAAAGTTGGGATCGACCGCCTGGACCTCATCCACCAGGACTTGGAGAAAATCGGCGATCGCCGACCTCATCTCCTTCAGAGCGCAGTCCTCAAACTCCTCAGAGGCTTTGAATGCCTCAACTACGCTCTGGGGCGAAGGGACGGCTTTCAATTGTGCAGTTAACCGATCCCTCTCCTCCTCCAAGGCAATCCCCCGGGCTTCCGCAACTTCCATCTGAGTCACCGCAGCTTCTCTCTGGGCGTCAGCAGCGTCCCTTTGCGCCTCGGCAGCGACCCTGCGAGCCTCCGATTCTGCCCCTTGCGCCTGAGCTTCCTTAAGTTCAGCATCTAGGCGAACTCGGACGATCTCTCCCTGATCTAAACACAGGTGAAGAGCGTCAAAGTCCTGAAGAGCGGCAGCGGCTTCAGCCTCCCTCTTCTGGACATCAGCAAGGAGGCGATGCTCCTTCCTGAGGTATTCCTCTCGGGTATTATCTGCCAAGGCGATCGCTGCATCTGCAGTCGTCTTGATAGTCCCCAATTGCTCAGGAGTGACCCCCGTGCTTCGGTACTGCTCCAGCTCGGCGAGCACACTGGAATACTTGTCGGTGAGCTCCCCGAAGACACGACCAAGAATCACCTCTTCCCGAACGAACTGGCAACAAATATAGAATAAAAGCTGTCAGGACAACAGACAATAAGGGAACGACAAAGAGAGGACTCTACGAAATAAAAGTATGAGATCTTACCAAAGCCACTCGTTCGAAGTGGGACCGAAGGAACCCCTCGATCTGATGAAGTTCCGTGGGAACAATCGAGCGGTCCGCGGGGGTAATTATCCCGTCCAGAAGCCGCATACACATATCCGGGCTGCCCCGGAGGATCTTCTGGGGAGGGTACCCCTTCTTCATAAGGTCCCCACAGGGGACCCAAGTTTCCCGAGAATTCGCTGATTCAAGCGGCTGAAACAAGCCGGCAAGGGAGCAATGCTCATCCACAGGAGCCCTCGATGAGCTGGAAGCAGCATGCCCCTTCTTCTTGGTCCTAGACTCCTTAGGAGGAGCCATGGGCACAGTAAGAACAGGAGGAGCTAAGGTCAAAACCTTCCCCTTGGCGGCAGAAGGACCCTGGGGAGAGGGAGAAGAGGGCACCGCGTCCAGACCCTTCCCTTTATTAGCGGAAGGACCCCCAGGAGGGGGAGGAGAAGGATGCTGGTCGACTTCCGGACATTCCTCACTCCTGACCTTCTTGGAGGGAGGAGGAGCATGATCCCGGACCATGTCGGTTGAGGACTCCTCTGCAAAACAACAAGACAAAATGTCAAAAACAAAACACCGCAAAGTATGAAGACGTTAAATCTACGAATAACAAGGCAACATACCTGGTTGGCGAGGGTCAGCAGTGGCCGAGGGAAGCACCTCCTCGGGCTTCCTCTTGGACGAATGCCTAGAAGGGGGAGGAGGACAGTTCAACAATGCCTGGTCGGAGGACAATCCCGCCGATCCCTGGTCATCAAAGAGACCTATCAGTTTCTGGCTCTTGCTTACAACCTTCCCTACAAGTAATAAAGCAAGATAAGAGTTAGAAAATTACCCAATCATCAAAGATTGGCGTGGCTTGATGAATGCCCGCCATCTCAAGGGCATTCTCGGTAGTCTCCGACACGGAGCGGATGGACTTGAACTGAGATGACCGATGCGACCGGTATAGGTCATCGATAGAGTTTCGATCACTCTCTGATAGCTCCTCGAAGGAAGGAGGGAAATCCTTGTCCGGGATCGACAATTTCCAGGGCACCCCCCCCTTATAAAAGAAGTAACACTTCCTATAATTGGAGTTGGTGGTCCGAAAACCGTCGACCAGGCGGACATGGACGTTCCAAACCCATCCCTGAGGGCCTCTCCACTCTGAAAACTTCGGCCAGCGGGATTGGAAGTGGTGAAGGTGGTTTGCCCCTGCTGCCAGGCGGAAGAAGCACCGGAACAGGGCCAGTGAATATACCCATTCCTGGCGTAAGCATAGGAACTTGAAGCCGACCCACATCCTGAGGGCATTCGGGACAAGCTGTGTGGGGTGAATCCCGTAAAACTGACACAAGGTCTGTAAATCCTCACAGAGAGGAAAACGCAACCCAGCATCGATCTGGGCCGCATAAATGTAAACCTCTCCATCGTGAGGAAAATGCAGACCTAGGCCAGGATACCTAGGAGCATCCTCCGCACTGAAGCCACCAAGCGCCACCATGGTCTTAAAGTAAGCCGGCTTCAGTTCGTTAGGCTTGATATCTACTCAGAATGATTCAAGTATGGCACAGCAAGTATAAAAACAAAGGAAAACAGAGGATATTGCCAAAATAGAGCAATAAAAGGACGAAAGTTTACCTTTTGGGGAAAAAATAGGCGTGTTCAGCTCAGGGCCATCTACCACCACTGGGGTGGCCGCAGACCTTCCCACGTCAGGCTGTTTCCCCGCTGAGGAGGGCACAACTTCATCCCTAATGGTCAAGGGAACACCGACATTCTGAGGGGCGCTGGCTTTGTTATCACCCTTGATGGCCATGTGTTTTATTCGCTGACTTCTGGGGGCCATGGAAATGGTCGAAATGAGAACTGAAGAGGATTGAAAGAGGAAGGAAAGGTTTGCAGCGAAGTTCTGAAAATCTGAAGGAGTGGATAAGCGTAAAAAACAAAATGCAGAAACTGACGTTTCTTATATAAGCCCAAAAAGGAGTAACCGCCACGGACGAATCGAAGCGACACGGAGAATAATTACGCCTTTTTGGAAAAAACCAAAGCAATGTCAGAATTCCAAGAGACACCTCGGGGAGACAAACGGTTGGTTGGTGCAGACAGCTGTCAGACTACCCTAGGTTTACGGAAAAGTAAATGTCAGGCGTGCCTCAAGTGACCGTTCGATTTCTGGACAACTGCGCAGTTATTAAATGCTAACAAGTCCACTAAGGAGACAAGAGGGTCGCCAGCGCACTAATAAGCGCTATTAGAAGTACCTCGGGCAGGTAGTGATCGCCTAGCCAAGAAAGATAGACTTTCAGAAACCTAGATTACCTCGAGTGATCGCCAAAGGGGAATAAAAGAAAGGATATTTTTTCAACTTTGAGCGAAGAAAAAACTGCTCGCCAAGCAGGCTCAAAATGCCTCAAAGGCGCTGAACCATTACCAAAGACGTCACTATCTAAAACCCTACCAGGAAATCAAGCTCGACTGAAGGAACTTCAATCAAGCTTCGGGGGCAAATGTTGGGTATCGATAGTGACGGCCCAGTAAGAAAAGGCCTCGAAGGCCCAATAACTATAGAGGGGGTAAACCCATGACATCCGAACCGGATCGGCCCAAGTACAAGCCAAACTTGGCCCACCATCGAGTAATCCAGATTCGAGCCCAAAGTCTATAGAGACACCAAAGGCTCTCAGACTGCTCGCCATTCTCTACCAAGTCGCGACCTTCCACTGCTCGACATGGGAGTGCTCGCCCCGAAGAGAGCCTTGCCTCTCTCCTCTGGTCCCACTAAACCGTTAGTAACAGAGTGGCCAAGATATCCCGCATATCTCGGTCACATATTCACTAAAGATTAGATTTGGTAACTGCAATATCTCGCAGTAACTGCCATATCCCACGATCTGAATCTTCAGCAACTCAATATACATTAAGATATTCAGTTGCCTTTATACGGTTCTATCTCTCTTACCCTATAAATACCCTTGCTTTACATACGTTCTTTACGTTTTGAGTTTTATACACACATATACTCATTTAAGCATCGGAGAGGGACCCAGAGGCACCCCCTCTGTTGCGTTCCCCTACCTGCAGGTTCACCGGGAGTTGGAGCTGAAGCGTTATCTCAACCTTGTCTGGCATTCAATTCACTGCCAGATCAGCATTCAGGATTTCACGATCCAACAGTCACCATTCTCTGCCTCTAGCCAAACAGAGTACTGGTCGACATCCCTGATCCGAAACTCATAGACGCCTAGGCAGCTAACAACCTCGTCTTAGCCCGCTTGGAAAATAGACTGATGAATTTAGGTCCTCAAGTGCGGTCAATGAATTTAGGTCCCAGACTGATGGGTCAGAAATTTATCCAATCAATAAAGACTGGCGCGGAATGATGAACCCCGACCTTGAGCGTCAGTTGTACGAACTGATGAATGCCCGCTAGCCCAAGCATCGACTCTGAAGTTTCCGCCCCTGAGCGGATTGAACAGAAGTTTGGTTGCCTATGATGTCGGAAGAAGTCATCAATGATGTTCCGATCACTCCCCGACAGCTCTCCAAAGCTCGAAGGAGTATCCCGTTCTGGCTGAGAAAGCTTTTTTGAGGATAGAAAGTGAGAAAGGAAAAATTGAAACAGAGGGCTGAAAGAAGATATGAACTCTGGAATGCAAATGAATTGAGTGCGTAAAAGACTAAATGCTAAAGTTCAGCCTTTTTAGCCAAAACGAAGGAAACCGAACGGGCATGTAAGAAACGGCTCAGATAATGATTACACCCTTTTGGGTAAAACCGAAGTAATGTCAGAATTCCACGGGTTACATCAGGGAGACAAACGGTTGGAACGACACGAAAAACCTGTAAGTCTGCCCACTGGTTACGGAAGACAAAGAGACAGACATGCCTCAAAAGTCCTTTCGACTTTCGCTAACTGTCCATTCATTAAAATGTTCGAAATCTTACACAAAAAAGGTAATTGCCAAAAGCTATACCAGACCTCTCCTAACACCCTCGCAACGATAGTGTTCACCCAAAGAGTGAAGAATTAGTATCCATAAACCCTGGAAACCCAAAGCGTTCGCCTAATGGGGGGTAAGGTATCACACATTCCGAAAAACTCTGCACAACCAAAATCGTTCGCCAAAGGATACAGAGCATCAAAAGGCAGAAATAGCAGATAAGGAAAGCAAAAGATCCAGTCCAAGAGTCACTATCTTAAACCCTATCACAGAATCAAGCTCGACCGAAGAAACTTCACTCAAGCTTCGGGGGCAAATGTTGGGTATTGATAGTGACGACCCAATATGGGAAAGGCCTCGAAGGCCCAATAAATTTGCAGGGGGTGAAACCCATACCATTTAAACAAGGCTAACCCACAGTAAGGTTACTCTGGTCCTCATAAAGTGGTCCAGTATCGAATCCAAACTAAAGTGGACGCCAAAGTGCCACTTCAGGTCGCCATTGGCCAAGGCCAAAGCCTCCCACTGCTCGCTATGGGAGTGCTCGCCAAGGGAGTGATCGCCAATAATAAAGGTCGCAGCCATAGGAGTGCTCGCCTTGAAGAGATCCTTGCCTCTCTCCGCTGGTCCCAGCAACCGTTAATAAGGATATAGCCACGATATCCCGCATATCTCGGGCACATATTCACTCAAGATTAGATACGGTAACTGCAATATCTCGCCGTAACTGCAATATCTACTATCTAAATCTTCAACAACACAATATTCACGAAGATATACAGTTACCTTATACGGTTTGGTATCTCCTACTCTATAAATACCTTTGCTTTACATACATTCAAGACGTTTTGAGATATACACACATATACTCATTTAAGCATCGGAGAGGGACCCAGAGGCACCCCCTCTGTTGCGATCCCCTTCTTGCAGGTTCATCGGAGCTCAGGCGAAAGCGCGCGATCACTCTTCTTGCAGGTTCATCGGACCCAGAGGCACCCCCTCTGTTGTGACTTTTGGTTTGGGTACTTTGTGTGCCTGATGGACATCTGTACAGCATTTAGACATATGCTCCATGGGAGAGGAGATATGCTGTAGCGCGCATTCCATACCGCGGCGCACCCAAATACGACCATGGGTTTGACTCGAGATGTGATCTTAACTCGGAGTCGTGTGAGACCCAGAGCTCTTTGTGTGAGAGACGCGTACGTACCCTAATTACTCTGAACAGTGGCTTGAGGTTCGATTCAGTGTTTGCTATCTTAATCCGTGCTCGATGGGCCTTCGACGTATTCCGCCCGGGTCCCGGTTCTAGAAAAGCGAGTTGGATCGTGCTGATGGTTTCGTGGGATGGGGATGGTCATTATGGGATCTTCTCGATATTGTGTCCACTAGATGGCCATCAACTGCGGCATAGGCTGCGGTTGTGGGCACAATGCGTATATAGGTCTGAAAGATCCTTTGTGGCCAGACCTGGAGAAAGATTACACGACCAAGGGTGCAAGGCACATTTCCACTGCTGGTGTGAGCTCCGCGGGTCGCTACGTATTCTTAACCGGTGCGTAGCATTTTGCTCGTTGTGTCTGTCGGTAGCACGACTGCCTCCTCGTATGTGACTTTACTGTATTATGAGATTTGTTCTCTTGGTGCTGGCTTGATGAATGAGCGCCCCCTACTTTATGCGAGTTGGAGATGTTGGTTTTAGGATAATGGGCCGCCCTAAGTGGGAGCCCATTTACATAAGCCCAGTTATGTATCTGGCCTTAAAACCTATCCCTCTATATCAGTATATATAGGGGTGCTCAGGGTTTGTAGAAACCCTAAGGAAGTTGACTGATAAGATAGCCACCCTACAGTATAGACAGAGGTTAGTAGCTGTGGTGTTATAGGTCATAGCCCGTCAAACCGTAGCGTGTCCTCCCGTCCGGCAGACCGTGATCCCAAACTCAGGCAGATCCGCTTCCGCTTCCGCAAAGTGCAATCGTTCTAAAGAGGTAACCTAAATATGTGTATTTAGTCAATTGCATGATGTTGATAATATGTCAATTTCCAACAAATTCCTTACACATTTTAAGGACCACTAATTCCTTTCATTAATGCATCGCTATGTGATATGTTGCGTTAAAACAATCAGTATACTTGTTTAATTAAAAACTAAAAAAGAAGATGAAAATGATGAAGAAAGACAAAGGTGAGTATGACGTTTGAGAGGCACTATGTTGTGTTTAACTGTAGAAACTGATTGAATAAACAATCTGGCACCCATCCAGGCAACTTGTATGTTCCAAACTGGAATAACCGTCTGACTCCTTGCGCAGTTTGGGGTAGTAGGAGGTCCGACCAAGACTGGAACACCTGTTCTCCTCCCATTCGGGATAAGCACTCGGCAGTGAGGGATTCTGTGACGGTCATAACCGACAGTGAACCCAACACATCCGGTCGGGTCCTAGACATCTCAAACCCTACCATCGCTCCGTAACTCAGACCTACCACCGTCAGAGGAAATGAGAAAATATTAAAACCAACATCACAACGTATCATGTAAGTACACACTACTGTTTTCCACCCACCAAGTGTTTTACAACTGATTTGTCTAGAAACGGGAATTCTCAATTCTGTTACAAAACTGAGATCCTGCTATTCAGAGTCTCTGTAATCCAAGCAGTTGTCAGTTGCTGTATAATTATGTTGATAGAAGATTTACCCGAACCCATGATAATTAACCAACTTTATTCAACGACAAATTCAGTTACTGTAACAGAGAAGCAATCGTACAGTGTGTATACACTTAACCAAAAAATCAAACACCCGATTTGTAGTGAAATTAAACGCAACAGAAATTGGGAGAAACTGACACATTTTGTTATGTCTGCATTCGGCAATCACCTTCGTACGAATCAGTTGCTTGAGACACACACACAGTCACTCAATTCGTTAACTAATTAGATAAGCTTCTCTTTACTTGATATACATAGAATGAAATACATTCCTGACAGCAGCTGGGTGAATTTCATTGTCTTAGATCAAACAATTAGACGTCAATTCATAATTTGAGGAGGAAACAGTACCTTTTCGTAATGTTGCAGGAGAAAGGATGACGATGCAGGGAAGTTAAGTGAAGGTTGTCTCGGGTTGAAGGTTGGGAAGGTTGGGTAGTTCGGTTGTAAATAAGGTATGCAAACCAGCTTCGATCGATTTGACCCGGTGTAATTACGGTAAGATTGTTTATGGAATCGCTGAGGAAACGGCTACGTACGTCGGGTTGATTCAGAAGTCTGGGCTGAGGAAACGGCTACGTACGTCATCTGCTTCAGCTACTGGTCCAAGATGAACTGTTCTGTTAATTGGATAGGTTGCTATCCGAATTAGTAACGGCTAACTAAGCTTTAACTACGCAATTACTGCGAACATGTTAACATATATATTACATCAACAAATATTGAGAGTAAAACAATGCATTACACACAGCATTAATACATGATGTTGTTGATGTATATTACCTTTAGATACGTATTTGTCAAGAATTTTTTTGGAACTGACACAAATAGTCGCGGCAAAAGTACACACTAAAGCATTGTTTAACCTACGACAAAATGTCCGACTCTAAACCAACTCTATTCCCTCGAAAAATAGTGTAAACACAAAACATGTTTATTAACAACGACTACCTAGCGACAACACAATATTTTCGTCGTTGTTGAGGCAGATTCTTGTAGGGATATTGACAATATGTGGTAAACATCATAATGCAATTGATAGAGTAAATCTGTATATATGTACCTTGTATGGCGGAATTGAAGACAATGCAATTGATAGAGAAAACCTGAAATTGTGAGATTGCTAGGAGTAGATTTACATTACCTATTTTAACATGGTATGAGAGCATGGTTAATAATCCATAGGGATTAACCTGTTTCTCTCATCATTTACCAACCCACAAACATGTCCGACAATGAAAGTATCAACACCATAAACCAGCAAGGTTTCGGCCTCAGTGGAGAGCACCTAACCATCCGAATAGCAAGGGTGCTTAGGCAGGGCTTGAGTGGCAGCCACCAACAACCAGGAGAACTACACAGAATAATCACAATCAGCTTAAAATTCAATTCAAATTGCAATAGGAGGAAGGGGACGGGTGACACATCTAATTGGGTAACCCGACCCCCCAGCCAGAATTGAACCAGATTAACAAAAATGGTAACAAGACAGTTTAATTGTGTTTTCATGGATCATATAAAGCGTGGAATCAAGGTTAGCTAACAATGTTGCTCACTATCCTACATCAAAAGATCTGTGGACAGCATTGTGGGTAACCTATGGTAGTGGCAAAGACTCACTACAAGTGTTTGATCTACATAACAAGGCATCAAAAACAATACAAGGAAGTTTCAACATGGATGAATTCTGGCTAACTATGCAGTGCCTTTGGGGGAAAGTTGAATCCCGAAGTCCGAACCCCATGCGATGCACAACCCACATCACATCATACAATGATATCTGGAATGATACCAAGATCTACCAGTTTCTTGGAAGGGTCGATCTGAGGTTCGACAGAATTAAATGGAACCTCCTTAGGGGATTTCGTTGCCCTCAGTCAAAGTCGCATATGCCTCGGTGGGGAAAGAGGTCGCCCGGCTCCAGATTCTAGGAGTGGCAACCATTGGCAACTGAGCATCATTGGGCATAAAGGATGGAATAGCAACAATAACCGAGCATATAGATATCAAAGGGACAGCAAATGAAAAAATGAAATTCATTCCGCCGGGAGAGAAACGGTCGGACACGGCCGGAGCAACCGGCGGGTCGTCATCCGGGATCGACAAAAACAAGCTCAACTGTACTCACTGTAGTAATAATCGCCACACGGAGAAGGTATGCTTCCAATTAGTCGAATATCCTGACTGGTGGGACGAGAAGGAGAAGAGTCGCGCTGTCGCCGCGGTGAGCAACCCTTCGGCCACCAGCACCCACGGTGGCAGCGAAAGCCCGACGCAACAAGCAAGGAATCTGTTACAGAATCCATCACTGCAGATTACGGGGACTGTTGCCCTCGCTGTAACCCTCCTCGGTCCATACCAGCAGATGACGGGGATTGTTGCTTTGTCGGAGTCATGGGAAGTGGCGGCGAAGACCACGATCGAGTCGGCAACAGAAACCCTAGGCGAGAGGCACGGGATGAAGAAGGAAGCTGCTTGAGGAGATGAGAGGCACAGAATGAGGGTTGGGACTATCAAAGGAGAACAGGTAAAGGAACTTGGTATTTGCAACCGAGTCCCTTAACTTCGAACCCTAGCAACTCTGGACCGAAAGTTGCTAAAAATCACAAAACAATCCAAAAATATTGCAGTTCAGCCCCTGAACAATTGATGTGTGCATATTCAATCCATAATAAAACCAGATTGAAAAATCATCAGTGGATTTTTGATTGTGGTGCAAGCGACACTATGACGTATGATGCTTATGATCTTAAGAATATTGTTGAGTCCCAGATTGAGTATATTAATACTGTAGATGGGGCTAAGACTCAGGTGACGGGAATGAGAACAATAGAAATCTCTCCAACCCTGAGAATTTGAAACTATTTACTAGTTCCAAACCTCTCAAATATTGTCGATCTCTCATGTAACTAAGGAAATTAATTGTACTATGGTGATGAAACCGAATTTTTTCATACTGTAGGTTATCCAAATGAGGGTGATTATTGGGCGTGGCATTGAACGCGCTGGCCTGTACTACATTGATGAAGTGGCTCAACAATGTTCAGTGTCGCTTGCTCATGGGACTTCAGAAGGAGGGGCTTGGTTATGGCATATAAGATTGGGTCATCCATCCTCGGGTTATCTAAATCTTTTATTTCCTAAGTTGTTTTTGAATAAGAGTGATAATCATATTTGTGAGACTTGTATTCTTGCAAAATGTCATAGGCAAACGTTTAAGCCAAGTAGTACTCGTAAGAATTCCACCAATGAGGGGAATTTGTCAATCAACACATGAAAAAT
Source organism: Chamaenerion angustifolium (assembly GCA_946814005.1). Lineage (NCBI taxonomy): Eukaryota > Viridiplantae > Streptophyta > Magnoliopsida > Myrtales > Onagraceae > Chamaenerion > Chamaenerion angustifolium. The sequence continues at coordinate 25,724,770 of OX328272.1, forward strand.
TCCTTTTCAGCAAAAAGGAATTATTCACCAAACCTCTTTTCCACATACTCCAGAACAAAATGGTGTGTCTGAAATGGAAAATCAAATCCTTCTTGAAATGACAAGATCCCTACTCATCGAGTCCAAAGTACCAATAACATTCTGGCCTGAAGATGTTGCCACGACAACATGTCTCCTTAAACGTCTCCCTACAAAAATCCTAAATTTCAAAACACTACTTGATATTCTTTCTAAAATTACCAAAGTGCCCTCAACACTCAGTTTAAATCCTCGGGTTTTTGGATGTTCTGTATTCGAACACATACCTAAAAATGACTGCACCCAATTTGATCCTTGTGCTGTCAAGTGCGTATTTGTAGGATATGGAGTTCATCAGAAAGGGTATCAGTGTTACGATCCTAAAACTCGTCACATGTTCACCACAATGAACTGTGATTTCCTTGAAACAGAGCTTTGTTTTTGTTCAAGGGGGGAATCCTACAGTACAACCACTAAATTGGGTATGTAGTCCAAACATCTCCTGTGACAGACAAATTCTCTCCTATAATGCTCCAATAGAGCGAGCGAATCGAACCATCAGGTCAACATCAGATACGCCAGTATCGACCAGCGAACTGAGGGTCACAACTGATACTCCACCATTTGAAGTATCTGAGGTAAGCCCGGTAATCCCATCTGAACCTCAAAATGTTCCAAGTGAAGAATCATAAAAACAAGAGGACGAAATGACTGGAGGGTACAAATTACCCCCAAGCGAGAATCGACGGCGTCCGCCGAAAAGATACACACCGGATAGGGGAACAAGCAAATCCAGGTATCTGTGGCAAATACGGTCAAGGTGAGGTTAAGCAAGGAAGCAAAGGCATTCACAATGTCTATTCTCCAAGAAGAAATTTCGAGTACACTCACAGAGACTCAACAATCCAAGAGTTGGCAAAAAGCTATGGATGTTGAATTGGCACTAGAAAGGAACAAGACATGGGAGATTTGCAAACTACCGGTTGGAAAGAAACCAGTACGTTGCATGTGGGTGTATACTATAAAATACAAGCAAGATGGATCCATTGATACATACAAAGCAAGATTGGTGGTAAAAGGATACAATCAGACATACACGATAGGTTATTCTGAGACATTCTCGGCTGTAGCCAAAATAGACACAATCAGAATATTGTTGTCTATAGCTGCAATTAAAGACTGGACACTCTACCAGTTCGATGTGAAGAATGCATTTTTTCATGGAGATTTTGAAGAAGAAGTGTATATGGAAATTCCGCCAAGATACAGAAATGAGGGGCATGATGAAAAGGTGTGTCAACTGAAGAATGCACTATATGGTCTGAAACTATCTCCTCGAGCATGGTTTGGCAGGTTCACTATACCCAAGAAGAAATATGGTTATAATCAAACCAACTCAGGTCACACCTTATTCTTGACAAATACAGGAGCCCTAATAACATGTTTAATAATTTATGTCGATGACATGATTATTATAGGGGATGATATAGAAGAAATGCATAGTCTCAAGAAGAACTTGTTTGAAGAATTCGAGATGAAGGATCTCGGGAATTGAAATACTTCCTTGGAATAGAGGTACTAAGATTGAGAGAAGGAATCTGTATATCTCAAAGGAAGTATATTTTGGATTTCTTGATAGAGACAGGAATGCTGGAATGCAAGCCAGCTGAAACTCCAATGGTAGTAAATCATGGCTTACAACTATCAGAAGAAGAGGGACGGGAAGATAAAGAACGATATCAAAGACTGGTGGGAAAACTGATATATTTGTCACATACCCGACCAAACATAGCGTATGCGGTTGGGGTAGTAATCCAGTTTATGTATCAACCCCAAGTTGAACATATGGAAGAAGTCATTAGAATTATAAGGTATTTAAATGGCACCTCAGGACATGGAGTTTTCTTAAGAAGAAATGGTCATCGGGAAATCTAGGGATACACAGATGCTGACTGGGCAGGTAACCTAGTTGATCAGAGATCCACATCCGGATATTTCACCTTTATTGGTGGTAATCTGGAGAAGAAAAAAAACAAAAAGTGGTGGCTCTATAAAGTGCAGAAGCAAAGTTCTGTGCAATAGCTAGAGGATTATCTAAAGTGCTATGGATAAGGAAGTTAATGACAAACATTGGTTTTCCACCGACCAAGTCATGTGAACTACGATGTGACAACAAAGTCGTGATAATTATTTCATAAAATCCAGTTCAACATTAACAGACCAAACATATTGAGGTGGACAGACAATTCATAAAAGAAAATCTCGAAGCCGGGAGTATCAAATCTCCATTTGGTCGTTCAGAACACGAACTAGCAGATATACTGACCAAAGCAGTGAGCTCGAAGTGTTTCAAGGAACTACTGGGCAAGCTGAGTATCGGAGATCTGACCACTCAACTTGAGGGGGAGTGTTAGAAGAATGAAGTCAAGGTCAACAAGTCAACTTTTAACATACAATAAAGATAGAAACTATTGTCAAAAGTATAATAGTAATATTGACAATCTGTGGTAAACATCACAAATACCATGGCTATTCAATATAATGTACCTTGTATGGTTGAATTGAAGACAATGTAATTGAATGAGAAAACCTGAAATTGTGAGAGTGAGAGCAACATATTTATATTACCTGTTTTAACAGATCTACTCTATTAGGTATCACAAGGTAAAAAACTTTGTTTGGAGACTTGCAACGAATGCACTAGTCGTTAGACAAATATGGTTAGACAAGGCATGAATGTAAGCCAAGGATGCTCCATATGTGGTGAAGTTGAAACGAGGGAACACATGATCCTTGAGTGTATGTGGACCAAACGAGTATGGCAAAGTGTGCTAGGGCTACGAGTGGACCGACCAAACAACTTGGACGTGGTTCAATGGCTTAAGGAGAGAAGAACGGAACCGAGGGGTCAAGGAGCATGTGGCGAGACGAGATGGACACTTGCGTTGATCACGTGTTGTCAAATATGGAAGACAAGGTGCAAGGCAACCTTTAAAGCCAAGCAACCCTGTTGACGGGCCGTGATCGAGGACATCAAGCGAGCATATGCACAGCAACTATCAAGTTGCCGAGATAGGCAAGCCGAGACCGACAGCAACCCACCGACCGAAGACCGACCGCAACAAGAGTGACAACCACCGATGTCAAACACAATCAAAATCAATTGTGATGCATCATGGTGTCAACAATCGAGACGAGCGGGAATAGGAGTGGTAGCGAGGGATAAGCACGGAAATGTGGTGGGAGGTCTAAACTGGCGGTACCGGAGCGATGACAAAGAAACAATGGAGGCGATGACGATACATGAAGGTGTACGAGTAGCAATAGAATCAGGATGGCAAAACGCTGTCATAGAGACGGATTCACAAGTGGTTCACCAATAGATAGAGAATGGCCCAACGCATTGGAGGGTGTCAACCATCATCAGAAACATTCGAGCACTAGCGAGACAACTGGAGCAAGTGCAATGACGAGCTATACCAAGGACGGCAAATGAATGTGCGGACTGGATAGCAAAACAAGCAAGATTGGAAGTGAGTCTAAATGATTGGGTCGAAAGACCACCACTTCCCTTTATATGTTTAGTTGCAAATGATTGTATGTACGAACAACCGTGATCATGCATCACGACATTTTATTTCATCAAGTAAAACGTTAATATGACCAAAAAGAAATATCACACACGGCCCAGCGAATGGGATTCGTTGGGATTTCTTCAAATCAGAAAGAACCCACTCGCACGGAGACACAACAGTCGTACTTGCCTCCAATCGCGCTGTCGTGCCACTTATGACTTCCCGTCTCAGTTATCGTCGCTGCCTCCATTGCCCAAGTCGCCGCCTCCGTTTCTGTCGTTGTCGCCTCGTTCCGACTCAAGTTTTACGACCTCGATCGTTTTTATTTATATAATTGTTGATTTTAATTAGTTGTTATTGTTATGTAGAATTCCTAAATATGTGTAATTCTTGCATTATAAATAAAAAATTTATAATTAGTGGGTAAAATTATTAATTAGATTTTAATTAGTTGTAATAACTATCTAGAATGTGTAGTTATGTGTACTTGTTGCATTGTTATGCATTATTGTTGATTCGTAATTTAGGTTTTGAATAATCTTAAATCTTAAATTTGTTTATTTAGTTGAAATGTTTTAATTGGATTTTAATTGATTTGTGAAACTTTAAAATACCTAATTTAAATTGAATTGTTATGGATGCATGGGAAGCTCTTCATGACTGTCCTTCTCTTCGTAGAGGGAGATGGTGGATCTGTCCCTTCCGTATAATCAACCGCAATATATTTCCTAACGTTGAGGATAAGGTAAGCCTAACTTTACGTTTAATTAGACATTATGCTCACATTTTTATTTAGTTTTAAATATTTACCTTTAGTTATTAATTAAATTATAGGTTAGTGCTAGTACTTATTATAGAGATGACAAGCAGTGACGAGTGGGTAAATGTTGGGTTTTAGATCATATGACTCGATATTGGGTAGATCTAGCTGGTTTCGGATGGGTTGTATACATATGTCGTATCAAGATCAATGTGATATTTTTTGCCATTACGTCGTATCTATGTTCTCCGTCATGAGCTAGAGACCATAGACTAAAATCTCCTAAATTGGTAAACCGCCTCATAAATTTTCCATCTTTATTATTGTACATGTTGGTCAATATTGCTCAAAGATTTCCTTAGAAGTGGTCCACACTATTTCCGAGAATAGTTTTTTAAAGTCTCTTTGAAATTTTTGTTGAAGTTGCTAGCGTTGTGTTGAACACAATATCTATTAACACCTACGTGTGTTGGGAAAAAAATTAGCAACTCCAACTTAAATCCCACCGTGACGGTCATGTAATATACATACGATTCGTTCATCTTTCGTCACGTGATGGCGCAAATGTTCCAAAAACCATATCCACGATGCGGCAGTCTCAGAGTCCCCAAACGTAAAAATCTGATTGTCAACATCGTATCCCACTACTTTTAATAATTTACCAGTGTACGTTTCATACAAATGGGTACCATCAATGTTGATTAGGGTCGACAATGGGAGAAACCTTCAAATGAAGGCTTATATGCCCAAAACAACTACCAAATATGACACCCTCCTTCGTAGTCACTCCTTTCCATTCATAGTCAAAAGTGAAACTCGAGTTTTAATGACATAAACCAACCATCAACAACGGTAAACGCTAAAACTTATATTAAGAAAAATAATTACTTCTCTCAACTTTTAAAGTCACGTAATTCACTATTCAGATGCTCTCAAATTCCACACACTCCCTTACTGCAGTTGAGACTGCAGAACTCTTGAATAGCAATACCAAACTCAAGGAAGATCAGTTGCAGAACCTGCATGCCATGGATTAAATTGCACCAAAGTCAGCTACAAGTTTCACCTCCTACAAAGAAAAACTCACTGGGATTGTTCCGGGGGCATACAAAAATGCATTCCATCGAGAATGTTCGAATTCGTCGGATTCTTCTCCCACAAGAGGCCAAGATGAAGAGAACTCGAATGGGAAACTTACATATACCATATCCAGAGATGAGAAAGCAAGGATACAAAAAAGGTACGAGCAATCTATTATCGTGAAAATAATAGGAAGGAGCATACCGTATCACCTGATGGTGCTGAAAATTCGTAATCTCTGGAAACCGGAAGGGGAAATGTCATGCCTATTACTCGGGGAAGGGTTTTATCTTATCAAATTTACTTGTTTGGGAGACATGGATAGAGTATTCAGAGATGGACCCTGGTTCATTAATGGGCAGTTCTTATCAATACGGATCTGGGAGCCAAAATTTAACCCTGAAAGAACCAATGTTTCTAAAGTGGCGGTTTGGATTAGATTACCCAGCTTACCAATGGAATATTTTGACCCTATAATCCTTCATGGAATTGGAAATACAATAGGACCTCTGTTGAGAATTGATAGTTTTACTATAAACGCCGAAAGAGGAAAATTTGCACGACTTTGTATACAACTGGACTTGAGCAATCCTCTACCGTCCTCAATCGACATTGATGGTTATTCCCAAAAAATATCCTATGAGGGAATTCAATCAATTTGTTTCTCGTGTGGCATGGTGGGGCATACAAAATATCTATGTAATCAGGTTACTCAAGCAATCTCAAGCTCGGATGATCAGGAATTAATTGCAAATACCTTGCTCACGACTAAACCGCCAGCTTCTAGATCAGAAAATCATAATGGAGAACGGGGTCCTTGGATGTTGGTTACTCGCCGGAAAAAAGTTGTGCCATCGGAATCGACTAGAGTATGGCGGGAGAATCAATCAAAGGCTATATCTGAGTCACACGCCCACAAAAAAATGGAGATCCTTCTTCCTCATGATCGCACGAACAACCACAAGAAGACGGATGACCTCGTAGAGAACTTACCTTCATTAACCGACGGAAGTATTGCAACCGACAAGGCAACAATTGGAAGACTCACCGGGAAGAAGAGCTCGCCGGAAACTGGTCGGGAAGAGGAAAGGGTCGAGACGGAAGATGGGTGGAGATACAACGGGAATATCGGTCATGCTGGCCACATTGTCGGACCGACCGAAATTAGTGGAGAGCAGCCGAGTGCTTTGCCTCGAGGTGGAAACCTCTCTAGGGGCTTGGCTCGAGGGAGCGCAGTGGCGAAGGAAGGGAGTAAGCAAAGTTTATTAAGCAAAGTGGCGAAGATAGCTCAACGTGTCAAAGAAGACTCTCGACCGGACTCATCGAAAGTTATTCAAAGTGATAAGGGAATATTCCAAGGGAACAAGAAGTCATCTGCTAGGGTGGATCATGGATTGTTTAATGAAGGTGGAGGGGAGACAGTTCTTAGTGCGGAAGAAGTGGCTCAAAGCCATGCGGCTGACTGTCGGCCATGCGGGAAGGAGAAGCTGCAGACTGGGATGTCGATGGCCGGCCACAGCTTGGGAGAGGCTCTCACGGGAACCACTGATGTCGGCCACGCTGTCGGGGAGCATGATATGCAGCATGGAGGAGTCCACTTCGCTATGTCTGCTGAGGTGGAAACATTAAACAAAGGTGGTGGAAATGATGCACTAAACAAAGGAGATGCTGCTTTAAACAAAGGAGAAGATGCTTCATTAAACAAAGGAGGAGTTGGAGATGCTGTCGATCATGGAAGACAGGCTGGCTCTGTCAACAAAGGAGTTGGAGATGCTGCCGAACAAGGGAAGGCTCATGTTGATTTGGATGAAGGAGGGGCCGAAGTGGGCCGACCCATAAGCAAGGATCCATCGGGCCAAAATAGTGGTCTGGACCAGTTGAATAGGCAAGGGCAAAATGATGGGCCGAATGCTACTCCTATGAAGGTGGGCCGAAATGATGGGCTACCTAGGGCTGAAGGGCTGAATCAGAATGGAGGGCTGGACCAGAATGCTAAGGCGGGAAATTGGCCTATAAAGCTTAAGTCTATCAAGGAAGAGCTAAACTCATCCGATAACACCTCGAAATTTTATCTGCTTAATCCCAAAATGTAGTCAGCCAAATTCAGTCTCCCTCTTCAGACCTATAAGCCTTTGCAATTTTATTTACAAGGTCATATCAAAAATTTTGGTGAACAGAATTAGACCAGTTCTGAACAACATCATCTCTCCCTTTCAGACTAGTTTTATCTCTGGTAGAAGGGGTTCAGATAATGTCATTCTGCTTAGAGAAATGCTGCACTTTTCAAAGCATAAGCAGGGCAAAACTTGGTGTATGATCATCAAAATTGACCTTGAGAAAGCATATGATAGAGTTGAGTGGGATTTCATCAGAAGAACGCTCATTTTCTTTAAATTTCCGGATAAAGTCATTAAATTGATTATGAGTTGTATCTCCACGTCCTCTATTGAAATTTTGTTCAATGGGGGGAAACTTGACAAATTTTACCCGTCCAGAGGGATTAGGCAAGGGGATCCTCTGTCTCCTTACATATTTATTCTGTGCATGGAATATCTGGCGTTTCTTATCGATGAAAAGGTTATGCAGGGACAATGGAAAGGAATAAAAGTGGGAAGAGGTAGCTTGACGTTATCCCATCTTTTCTTTGCTGATGATCTCATTCTCATTGGAGAGGCGACACCTGATAATTGTAACTGTATCAACTCGGTCCTAAAAGAGTTTTGCGACATCTCTGGTCAGAAGGTAAATCAGGGGAAGTCTATAATGGTTTTCTCAAAAAATGTTTCAGCTACCAAAAGAACTCAGATTTCAACGAGCTTACAGTTTAGGCCAGTTGAAAACTTTGGTTCTTACCTTGGCTTTCCTTTGGATTTGTCAAACTCGAAAGTTAGCTCTTTTAACTTTGTTTTGGATAAAGTTAAAAATAAACTCTCGGGGTGGAGGGCGAAGCTGTTATCTATGGCAGGTAGAGTTACGTTGGTCAAATCGGTCTTGTCCACTATCCCCTCCTACTATATGCAATGTACTATGTTTCCTAGTTCAGTTTGTAAAGAACTGGATAGGATTAATAGAAATTTTGTTTGGGGATCCACAGACCAGAAGAGGAAAATCCATTTGATCAACTGGGAGGAAATTACTAAGCCAAAAAATCTTGGGGGTCTTGGTCTGCAATCGGCGGTGTATCGTAACAAAGCTCTATTGGGGAGTTTGGCTTGGAGATTGAAGAAGGATACGGCCCCTTGGGCTGTGGTCATTAGAAATAGAAATTTTAAGCGGGATGGAACTTCTCTCACTACTTCGAATAAAACGCCTTGTAATTGGAAAGCAATTAAGGAAGGTATGAACACCCTTAAATTAGGTTCAGGGTGGGTGGTGGCAAATGGTAGAGACATAAATTTTTGGCACGATACCTGGGTGGGTAATCAACCCCTGCGTGCGGCTATCTATGGTCCTCTGAACTTTGAAGAAGACAGACTGATGGTAGGAGATGTCTTCCAAAATGAAGAGTGGATCCTTGATAGAACCTCCTTTGACTTCCCCAAAAAATTTATGGACATGTTTCGAGGTACTCCAGGGGACAAGACCAATATATCATCGGACACGCAAATATGGAACGACACACACTCGGGGAATTACTCTACAGCATCTGCATACTCTCTTTTAGCTGGTCATGACTCTAACAACCAAGTGATTAATAAATGGGATTGGGTTTGGAAGATTCAGACAATCCCAAAAATTCAGCATTTCATCTGGTTATGCCTAAAAGATAGACTAGCCACCAGCAAACTATTGAACCATAGAGGATGTAATTTGAGCCCTCTGTGCCAAATTTGTTTCTCTGGGGTGGAGGACATTGATCATATATTGCGTGGGTGTAAGCATGCTAAAGAGTTGTGGAACTCTGCCACAGGTTCGCCTAATCTGGGTCAATCTAGCGACTACCCTTTGAATGAGTGGATCAAGAAGGGTTGTCAGGAATCGGGTGTCAATATTCAGGGAGTTGAGTGGAAGTACTTTTTTCCCTATGCGATTTGGAACATTTGGAAAAATAGGAACTCCCTTATTTTTAATGATAAACCTGCTTTTTCTTCTGGTTTTTCTTTATCTTTATCTCAGGCAAAGTTTCATAAAAATGTTTATCTTGAGACTGACAGTGCTAATGAGTTCATTTCTATTGATATTAGTTGGGTTCCTCCAAAAGAGGATTGGTTTAAAATTAACACAGATGGAGCTGCTAAGGGAAATCCAGGTTTCGCAGGAGCTGGTGGGGTCATCCGGGACTTCAGGGGTTTTTGGGTTGCAGGTTTCTCAAGGAATTTGGGTTGCTCAAACAGTCTCACTGCGGAATGTTGGGCAATCCGAGATGGACTGCTTTTGGCAAAAACGCTCGGATTAAAATCTATTCACCTTGAGACGGACGCTCTCTTAGCCCATAAGGTAATCTCTGATGATAATATGTCAAATCATAAACTAATGCCGATCATTGCGGATTGCAGGAAGCTATTGATGCAGTTCGAAAGAATGAAGTTCAGACATATTTTTCGAGAAGCGAATGCGGTAGCAGATACCATGGCGGGAATGACGCTCAAACAACGACATGTGTTTGAAATCCATAGCTCTCCTCCGAAGGAAACTATTATCGCGCTCCGGAAAGACGCTGTGGGCTTTTCTGTTTCGCGAATTGTTAAAGTTAGCTAGTTTTGGTTATGTATTTTGAACTTGGGTGATTAATTGTCACCTTTTGCAGTTATTTTAATCCATAATTATCAAAAAAAAAAAAACGGTAAACGCTTAAATGCACTTTTGTGTGTTGCAAACATTGACTTAGTTACCTGTTGTTTAGTGAGCCACACCTTGCGGTACGAGGCACTTTGTGCGTACGTTTTTTTTAATAACTTTCTGCAAGTCGCAAACTCTAATATCCATGTTGTGTTACATATATGGATATACCAATTCTGCAATCAAGTTGTCTATGATGTTGTATAGTAGTGACATTTGTGCAAGCGTGTTGAGGGCCTAATGTGGTGATCTCCTAGATGTCCATTTTCTTCTGCATTATTCTTAAGACCATGAGTAAATACAACTGCTTTTGTTGGCACACTTGAATGACACTACAGTTAGACTTTCTCTGGCAGTGGAGCATTCACGTCAATTACTAATATGCCACAATTTCACATTCTGCTGGAGTTGAACTTTATTCTCATATTTAGCGCCTACCTGAAATCATTTGTATCTGTAGAGGATTTACTATGCATGACTATCCAATCGTTACATTCAAATCCATCTTACCAATCTCCCGATGTAAACTCATAAGGGAACTGTCGAAAGGTCATTGGTTGACTCTCCAACAAAAGAATCTTCTCCTTCCTCTTCTTCAACCACATCATCTTCATCTTCTTCATCAACTTCTACTTTCGGAACCACGTCTAATTCCATGTATTCACCACATATTTGAAAAAAAAAGCCATTAAATAATGATTCATCAATGATTGGATATATGTTGTTACTCGACTTCCAAAGGAGGTCATAATCAACTACTTCAGAACTAAACCTGCAAACTACGGTTAAAATTTCTTTTAAGTGGGTAAAGGTCATTGTGGTTTCAGTAGACCTAATCGCAAATTTAGCATGATATAATTAATAATTGCTCTGTCTTTTATAATTCTATATGCATAACGAAGGATGTGAGTTACCATTTTTCAAAGAATACTAAAACCTAGTTAATATTTAAAAAAAGATAATAATTTGTATATTCTTAAGATTAAATAACTCTATATTAAATATTATAAGTAATTAAATACCTGAGGGACAACTTCCAAAATATTGGTTGACAATGCGTACATTAATCCAATAGAGGAACGACTGGAATGGAAATAGGAAATGGCCGCGGGGATTTATAGTAGACTAACCCACAGACGGAATTCGCTCGTAGTTAAGCTTACTCGTGAATGACCTTCGCGGGTAAGGTGGTAGTTTTTACCTACCCGTGAATTTCATTCGCGAGTGGATAGAAGCTACTGTTCCACCCGCGAATGTCATTCACGGGTGGAACGGTAGCTACTAATGGCAGTTCCACTTGTGAATCCTATCATTCGCAGGTAATGCCTTTTAAGTGTATCCGAGAATGCCATTCGTGAGTACTCTTTTTCAGGATACTCACCGGCTAATCCCAGTCACGGGTAGGTATACGTTCGTATATTTTTTAAACCGACGATATTTCGGTATTTATTTTGTATTTTAAGTTATATTTTGGAAAAAATTCTAGTATTTTTTTAAATTTGAATATGGTAATTAAGGAGTCATGACCTTTTCTACAGTAATTAAATTAACAAAATCTTTTCCAATTGAAAGTAGAGATAAAGAGCTTTCTAATGACACATGATGTCATTTTTTAATTTATTTACTTTAATGTAATAAAGTATGTATAATTTTATGATATTAATTTAAAAACAAATTCTCGTACAAAGAATAAAATATGATATAAACTCTTGTTAAGTAAAGTTTGCACAACGTGTAGAGATCATTAGTTGAAATTAGCGAAACTAGTTCTGACACTTGAAAAACTTAACTTTGCGTTGATGTAATGATATATAGGAATATGATCAGTCGCATAAGAACAATATATATGCAACAACTGATTAATTTGACAATCTAGGGTTACAGAGGCATGGATCATTGCAACAATTTGATTTACATAAATTTCTCCATTTGGATAGGATTCGAGCAGGGCTAGATTCAGGCGCTAACATACCTCTTTGTAGATAGATGATTAGAGTCCACAGGGTTTGATTCAACTAGACAACGATAATTAAGAATTTTGAGGGCATTATTCTTATTAAATTCTCTATCACCATTTATATTCTACTAACGGTTCTAGAGACACAAGGCAAGTGCGTGTAGTTTCATATAACTGCACAGTTTGATCTCTAATCTTACAAGTGCATATCACATGGGCGTTATAGTATTTCCAAAAACATACAAGACAAATACATAGTAACGCATACCTAATACATCTCAGCTCACCTCTCAATAGTCGACGCTCGGGACAACGACGTCCATGTATCAAGTAATGCTTAGCATAGACTATTTTCAAGTTCTTCGACTACAAAAATCTGCATAAACAACCACGAAAATAAGTTGTGTTCGCTAAAGTTTTGACAGTAAAAATGTTAATTAGTTGCGGCATTATATTTTGTTACTAGATAATGTATTTAGTGTCGTAAAATTTATCAACGCTAAAACAAGTGTTTAGCGTGTACTTTTGCCGCAACTATCTTATAAAATGGAAGAAATTCCAGTGTCAAATACTTTTCCGATAGTAATATCTACAGTTAGTTATAGAAGACGGCGTTATTGCAAAACTCATTGTTTAGCGTCTCAATATATTGATTCAATATCATGACTAACAATGCCAACGTAATGACATCACTATTACTGTATTTGTCATCATTGTTCAATATTACTGATTTGTTATTAAAGTTAGAATGGTAAAACCACTATTTAGTGTCACAATATGTTGATGTAATAGCATGATTAACAGTGTCAGCGTTATGCCGTAGCTGTTACGGTATTTGTCATCACTGCTCAATGTTTACTAATATTATTCCGTTGTTAAAGTTAGAATCTTTTTCTCTCCGGCGTGCTCGGTCACGCCTCGTCTTTACTCAGATGCTGCTTCATTTCACAGTAAGGAGATGTTGCTTAATTTCACTAAAAATTGGATCTACTCTAGCTATTGGATTCACTTCTTATATACAATATTAAAATATATACCAAAGTTATACAGTCTAAAATAATATACGACCAACATATATGATAACTGAAGATTCATGATGAAGATTCAGAAACAAGCATCTCAGTGAAGTTTGTTGTTGAAATTTATTTCCTTTTTTTATGTCTTATTCTTTATACATGATTAAAAATACTAAGGTAGGTTACTGTCTCTTTGCTAGGTAAAGCATATGCAATCAATCTTCTACACTTGGATATCTGATCTCAACCATTGAATAATCTACTTAGAGATGAACATTGTCTATTATAATTTACCTTACCAAGTTGTTTGGTTATTTTCCAACCGGTGGTAATTAGTAGTACAAAGTTGCTTCACTGAACCCCTTTTTGTGTTTCCGTAGGCATTCTTTTTGCTATTAATTAGATAATGCATCCGTAGGCATTATATTAATGAATTAAGAGTTGGATGTATCATATTGCAATGCTCTTCTATGTGCTTATCTTTCGGTGTTCGCAGATCCAAATGCATAAGAACTGTTGTTCAGTGATATGTATTTTTCAAATATATTGATGTCCATTGGCATGACAGTGGTAGATAAGTCATTTTGTGTTGTAACAAGGGCACATCCATTTTAATTTGTGGAACATCTAAAACATGTTTTGTCAATGTCTTTGTGCTGTGTTTTGGACCTTCTATATGATTATCGGATATGTGGTCTTAGATGTATGAGCGTACATTTTGGTGTTTGGATATGAGACTTTGTAGGAATCAGTATTATATATATATATCAATGTTTGGGCATATGTTATATATAAGAATTTGTCGACCGATATATATATATATATACCAATTTTGACAACGACATTTGTTGTGGCTAAAGAAACACAATAACATCTAGGGTAAAATATGACATTGCCCCTAGAGTTTATGTCGATGTTAATATTCCCCCTTAAAGTTTAAAATTTTAAATATTAATCCTTATGTTTGGACTGGATGAAAAATCCCCCCTTTGCCGTCCAATTGTTGTTTAGTTCAAACGGAAACCCCATCATGTGCAGATCACGTGCTTTTTATTACGTACTCAAAGGACAAAATTAACATTCATTCATCGTGGAAGGATGAGATGAAGCAACCCATGGAGCAACCCATTTGGAAGCCCTGAGAAAAGACCCAGATTCGTCATTAGAGGCATTTCCAAATGGCGGTGAGAGCGACAAGGATGAGTTCCCAGAGCTGAAATCGGCGAGCAGGGGCATTCCCGACGTAGTTAACTGGGTTCAGGGAAGTTAACTGGGTTCAGGGACCACTTCTATTGAATCATAAGATACTAATTTCAACATACAATGCTATAAAACCAGGTATGTGAAGACTCATCCTTCAAATTGGTGCAGCAAAACAAGTAATTGATGATTTCAGTCAAACAAAATCAAGGCAGAAGACTCTTTCAAATCATGTTCGAAGACCTGTTCCTGCACGAACTATACAAGTTGGGACTGATGCTCCTAATACAATTAAAAATAATGCTCTGAAGCTGTCCCATGTGATCCAGTTCATGACCTGGAAAAGGTATCTTACCAAGTTCAAAATAGTTCAACAATTTCATATGTCAACAAGGAAAAGAGACGAGTCTCAAAAATGAACTTCTAATGGGAATCAAACCGCGAGCAACAACTTCAAGTCATCTTCATTATCCAAACAAGGATTTGAGTTTTGTGACGATGCAACTAAACCTCCTACGGCCATGTTCCCTCAGTGAAGGTGGCTCTCAAGCTGGCGAGACTAATAATTGGGCAGCAGTAAAGAAGTCTCTAGATGCATTTTCAGCTCCGTCAAGATATTCCTATTTTGGTTCCGGAGAAATATGTAGAAATTTGAAATATAGGGGATGAAGATGAAGAACCGAAATTTCATCACTAAGACACCATGTGCCATGCACATGATGAAGAATCCGTCAAGAATAAAGAGTCAACTCATTGTAAGGGGGGATTTTTCATCCGGTCCAAACATTAGGACTAAAATTTAAACTCGGCGTAAACTTTAGGGGGCAATGTCGTATTTTCCCTAACATCTATGAGGAACAAACCGTGCATTTTTGGTCGCACGTGCGCCATGCATCGACCATTACCTTTGACTGGTAATATAGTGTTCTAGCATTAAAAAAGGTCGATGGTAATTACGCATGAAAACCATTGGCAATATGTGGATACTAAAGGTAAAGACAACTGTTTTTTCCAGCAATGCCAGATATTTTGTCGATGAATATTGTCCTTTATCATCGGGGCCTACAAGCACGAGTCTAAGAAGCGAGTTGTTACATTAGCAGCGGAAGAAGTCCTCCTAACAACGATTTTACTCTGTTGTTATAGTACTACTTTATAAGGAGAAATGCATAAGTGTCAAGGAGAAAATATGACATTTTCTAATGAGAAAAATAAGTAATCTCGCATACATAAGCAATCACTCTTCAACAAGTAGTATGTTAAGAAATCCATAAGTGTCAAGCAACAACACGTTCTACTAAAAGGGATGCCTCCCCAAACATAAACAAGGAGGGTCAACCTTAGTAGTCTAGCATACATAGGCAATCATTCTTCAACAAGTAGTATGTTAAGAAATCCATAAGTGTCAAGAAAAAACACATTCTACTAAAAGGGATGCCTCCACTAACATAAACAAGGAGGTTCAACCTTAGTGTCCCAACCAATTTTGTAATGACATATGTTTTAACTCGATTGGATAGGTTTTAGGGTCAACTGGTTTTAGGGTCAAATGGGTAAAAATGATGAGTTAATACCAAACATGGTAAGATTACATAGTCTCATGCATCCATGCTAGGTTTTCCTATAAAATACTCATCAATCCATATAATTTGGGAATTAGTGCTATTATAACCACCATTACATTCCTCATACTTACTTAAGTATATAAGAGGAAACTCAGCCCACCTCCTTTTTATTCCTACCATCTGAGGTACTACCGGAGCAGAGTAAGGTAGGTCAGTGGTTGTTTGATCCAACATAGACGCTATCTATTTAAAATTTAGGTAAAAACATCAATCACCCTCCCAAAACGAATTAGAGGCAAGGTAATGATCGATGCGTCCAACATTATTGTCGACGAGAACTTATCACTGTCACTCCATGAATCTCCCTCCAATGCTGTCGTCCCCAAAGTTAGGTTGAGGCTTTCAGGGTCATGTCTAGTATACGCCACCATTACTGCACTGAACATGTTGTTGCCACTCAAACTTTCATTAACATAGAGGTGTACCCCAGGGTTATAGTCAAAGTTAAATCCAAGAGCCCAAGAGAGAAGAGTTTGTGTATATGTTGTTGTCGTTTCCATCTAGGTCACCTCGTTATTCCTCCCCAAAAGACAATGATGGCCTTAGTATCCTTTTGGCCCCAACAACAGGCAACTACATCATCGATGTCAACGTCGAAACCATTGACTTCCCCTTAATGGTTTACTGAAACAAAATCCTCTAGGAAGATATGGAGATGCCAAGTGGACACACTTAAAGCATTCAACATGCACCTGTTGAAGTTTTCGCTTGCATAACCCTAATGGAACCTAAAACTATGTTGTCACCGTTTCTCACCATGTGGCATGTCGATTAAAATAATTTAGAATAGTTTGGGCATACATCATGGAAATTTAATGCAAAACTTGCGAGAAAGGTATTGACGAAACAATGAATTTAGACATAAAGGAATTATGTTATTGATCTATCTTGATCAGTCTTGACCTATTTATAGGTGCAAGGAATTAACTAGTTGGGATAACTGTATCTAACTAATTGACAATATAGTCCTAAAGTATTACAAAAGAGATAATATGGTGCTTAATCTATGTATACTTCAACATTCATCTAGATTTTTCTTTTCCTTTCTTTTTTTCCTTCTTTTATAGGTTTTTCGTTCCAAACCCTTTAAGTAGTTGAGTTATTTGTTGTTTTCCTAACAACTTAGTCAATAAAACTGCAAGTTGTTCACGACGTGCAACATACTCCTTTCCTATAGTACCTTCCAAAAGTTTATCACATAAAAAGTGACAATCCATCTAAATATGCTTCGTATACTCATGAAATGTTGGATTCACTGCAATTTGAATGGTTGTTTCACTGTCACACCACAACATTGTAGGGTTAGAAATACTGAAATGATGCTCATGTAATAACCCTCTCAACAAAACTATATCAGGAATGACCATTTCCATACTCATATATTCGACCTCCGCACTAGATTTAGAAACCGTGGCTTGCTTCTTCGATTTCCATGAAACCATTTCTTTCCCCAATTGTACAAAAGAATCAGTCACCGACTTCTGTGTAATTGGAAATGATGCCTAATCACTATCACAATAAGCCATCAGGGAGTGGATTTCACTATAGACTGAGAAAAATAACCATAACTTCGTATTACCTTTTATGTACAGAACAACCCTCACATAAGCTATCATGTTAGAGGATTTTGAATTATGACCAATTTGACTCAAAACATGGACCAAATAAACAATGTCCAGCCTATTCATGGTCAAATAAATAAGTCGACCAACAGTCATTCTATAACGGTTCACTATTAACAAGTGCGGTGTCATCCAAATTCACATTAAAGAAAGCCTCATACTTACGTGAAGTTAACTTGATAACTTACTCAAGGGGCGTAGACACGACCTTTGAATCCAACCAACCGGTATCACGTATCAGCTCAAGGCAATACTTCTTTTGATTGAGCACAATACCTTCCTTAGAACACGCTATCGCCAAGTCAATCAATTATCGTACTTCTCCCAAATCCTTAACTAAGCAGGTTCAACTTGTAACATTCAACTTCAACTTGCAAGTCAAGCAATTATCGTATTCCTTGGAACGTTCAACTTCACTAACAGGTCCACCAAGCAAAGGATCATAGTCAAAGGGTCTATTCTGGAGGCAGGAAATATGGGGCGTGAAACTGCTTCCATAAGTGTGGAAAAATGAAATAACTATTCCTTAAAGATAACGTCTCGACTTACATAAGTGTTCTATGTTGCAAGGTTTAATAACATGCACCCTTTTTTGGTCATAGAATATCCCAATAATGTCGAACGTATGGAGTATGGATGAAATTTGTCCACCACATTAGGATCTATGTCAAAACATAAACAACCAAAAATCCTAAAATGATGATGATCAACCACACGTTTGTGCAAAAATTCATAAGAAATTCCTCCGGCTAACACCTTGGATGGCATCATGTTAATGAGACAACAATCGGTGACAATACAATGATTCCATAAACGATCAGGAATGCTTACCTGAAACTTGAGAGCCTGAGCAACAGTCAACAACTACGATGTTTTCGTTCAATGATGCCATTTTGTTGGGGAGTTTTTACACAATTAGTTTGATGAACAATACCCCAATCATGAAATAAGTTGCGCATTGAAATCATCAAGGCTAAAAGGGGGAGCCGTAATAAATTCATTCTTATTATCGCTTTGAAAAAAAATTAACAATGACTCTTAACTGCGTCTGTACGAGATAGAAAATGTTTAACAAGAGAAAACACCTCATATTTATGGTGAAACATGTAAAGCCAAGTTGAACGACTGAACTTTTCTACGATAATAAGGAAATAACGATGTCCATGTCTTCTAAGTACTCGATATGGTCCCTAAACATTCAAATGAACAAAATCAAAAATAGAATTTGATCGAGTAGTACTTAAGGAGAAAGGTAACCGAGATTGCTAAGCCAACGGACAAACAGGACAAACTGAAATAACGGGACTAATCTTGAAATAAAAACCAAAAAAATCTTCAGTTTACGAACTAAGTCGACGATGCCGTAATTCCAGACTAGTAGAAGCTGATATCATAGCTCAATATCATTCACGTGGCACACACAAAATTGAGGTATGAAGACACGAAGTAGAACAAGTCGCATCTGCAACGTGGACAACTCAAATGTTTCTTACTACGTAAAGACAATTACAAAGAATCACAATCCCCTTGAGGCTCCCATTTGAGAGGTCCTTTAATATGGCCACTTTATGATATAAAATAACTGAGATTCCATTATCCTTTGTTTATTGAGAAACCAATAGTAAATTGTAGTGAAAATCAGGGGCATTTATATGGCAAGTTGTAAGCGAATATCGAACTGACAGAGATTACACCATTAGGCAAATGAACCACCCGTTGGGAGGAATTATGCTCTTGTATATCAAATAAGCACTCTTTTTGACAAGTCATATGATGTGAAGCTCCACTATCAAAAATAGAAAAAACAGTAGGACTCTTAGAAGCAATTGAACCACAATGATGAAGTTATACCTGCCAAGTTAACAGCCACATCCATGCCAACATCTTGTTGTGCTCGATTGAAGAGGGACACTAGTTGATGAGTCTGTCGACAAGGCAGTATTAAGGATTGGAATTACCAAGAGTTGAACTGTCACAAGCAAGAAAACTGAGAGCGGAGTTGTCACGAGCAAGAGGAGCTAAAATTATACTAAGAACTAAAGTTGAATCACGTCCTAGAGTCCCAGCGACAACCGCATTAGAATCTATAACACCTCCCCAAAAACAAATGTTATTTGCGGACCACCGTTTGTTAACTTGATTCAGCACACCATGTTTCCTCCAACAAAGATATTTTGTATGCCATTTCTTGCCAAAACAGATACAAAATACTCTCGCTTGGATTGAAATGCAGCAACACTTGATGCAACATAAAGGGTTGAGTGTTCTCTAACCAGTGACAAATCCCTATCATGCATACAATCAACTACTGATCCAATAACATATCCTTGCCTATCTTCTTGAGCAAGAGCCGAATACGCAAAATTCACTTAAGGAAGGAGATGCATTATCACTAAATTCGTTTGAATCATTCAAACCAAACAAAAACTGAACAAGTTTCTGTTTATCCTTAATTGCTACAACTCTAGACGATGCAACACAATCACCGCATAAACAATTCATCCCAAATCATCTTCATCTTTCCGAAATAATCTGTTATGCTGAGATTATTCTGGTTCATATGATACAACTCACAACTTAAATTATCTCATGCTATCTACCCTGTCAAATCGTTCTCGCAAATCATTCCAACTAGCAATGGTAGTCGAACTATAGATCAATCCATGAGTAAGGTTCTTAGTTACAGACGTAGTTAGCCAACCTTTTACAATTTCATTACACAGATCCCATCGAAATCGCAAATTTTCTGTCATATCATCTCGTTTACAGGATCCATCAACAAAACATAGCTTATTCGTCCCCAAAATTAGGTTGAGGCTTTCAGGGTCATGTCTAGTATACGCCACCATTACTGCACTGAACATGTTGTTGCCACCCCAGGGTTATAGTCAAAGTTAAATCCAAGAGCCCAAGAGAGAAGAGTTTGTGTATATGTTGTTGTCGTTTCCATCTAGGTCACCTCGTTATTCCTCCCCAAAAGACAATTATGGCCTTAGTATCCTTTTGGCCCCAACAACAGGCAACAATATCATCGATGTCAACGTCGAAACCATTGACTTCCCCTTAATGGTTTACTGAAACAAAATCCTCTAGGAAGATATGGAGATGCCAAGTGGACACACTTAAAGCATTCAACATGCACCTGTTGAAGTTTTCGCTTGCATAACCCTAATGGAACCTAAAACTGTGTTGTCACCGTTTCACACCATGCGGCATGTCGATTAAAATAATTTAGAATAGTTTGGGCATACATCATGGCAATTTAATGCACAACTTGCGAGAAAGGTATTGACGAAACAAAGAATTTAGACATAAAGGAATTATGTTATTGATCTATCTTGATCTTCAGTACAGAGGAGAGAGCTCCTATTTATAGGTGCAAGGCAATTAACTAGTTGGGATAACTGTATCTAACTAATTGACAATATAGTCCTAAAGTATTACAAAAGAGATAATATGGTCCTTAATCTATGTATACTCAACATTCATCTAGATTTTTCTTTTTCTTTTTTTTTTTTTCCTTCTTTTATAGGTTTTTCATTCCAAACCGTTTAAGTAGTTGACTTATTTGTTGTTTTCCTAACAACTTAGTCAATAAAACTGCAAGTTGTTCACGACATGCAACATACTCCGTTCCTATAGTACCTTCCAAAAGTTTATCACATAAAAAGTGACAATCCATCTAAATATGCTTCGTATACTCATGAAATGTTGGATTCACTGCAATTTGAATGGTTGTTTCACTGTCACACCACAACGTTGTAGGGTTAGAAATACTGAAATGATGCTCATATAATAACCCTCTCAACAAAACTATATCAGGAATGACCATTTCCATACTCATATATTCGACCTCCGCACTAGATTGAGAAATCGTGGCTTACTTCTTCGATTTCCATGAAACCATTTCTTTCCCCAATTGTACAAATGAATCAGTCACCGACTTCTGTGTAATTGGAAAAGATGCCTAATCACTATCACAACAAGCCATCATAGAGTGGATTTCACTATAGACTGAGAAAAATAACCATAACGTCTTATTACCTTTTATGTACAGAACAACCCTCACATAAGCTATCATGTGAGAGGATTTTGAATTATGAACAATATCACTCAAAACATGGACCAAATAAGCAATGTCCAGCCTATTCATGGTCAAATAAATAAGTCGACCAACAGTCATTCTATAACGATCACTATTAACAAGTGTGGTGTCATCCGAATTCACATTAAAGAAAGCCTTATACTTACGTGAAGTTAACTTGATAACTTACTCCAGGGGCATAGACACGACCTTTGCATCCAACCAACCGGTATCACGTATCAGCTCAAGGCAATACTTCTTTTGATTGAGCATAATACCTTCCTTAGAACACGCTATCGCCAAGTCAATCAATTATCGTACTTCTCCCAAATCCTTAACTAAGCAGGTTCAACTTGTAACATTCAACTTCAACTTGCAAGTCAAGCAATTATCGTATTCCTTGGAACGTTCAACTTCACTAACAGGTCCACCAAGCAAAGGATCATAGTCAAAGGGTCTGTTCTGGAGGCAGGAAATATGGGGCGTGAAACTGCTTCCATAAGTGTGGAAAAATGAAATAACTGTTTCTTAAAGATAACGTCTCGACTTACATGAGTGGTCTATGTTGCAAGGTTTAATAACATGCACCCTTTTTTGGTCATAGAATATCCCAATAATGTCGAACGTATGGAGTATGCATGAAATTTGTCCACCACATTAGGATCTATGTCAAAACATAAACAACCAAAAATCCTAAAATGATGATGATCAACCACACGTTTGTGCAAAACTTCATAAGAAATTCCTCCGGCTAACACCTTGGATGGCATCATGTTAATGAGACAACAATCGGTGACAATACAATGATTCCAGAAACGATCAGGAATGCTTACCTGAAACTTGAGAGCCTGAGCAACAGTCAACAACTACGATGTTTTCGTTCAATGATGCCATTTTGTTGGGGAGTTTTTACACAATTAGTTTGATGAACAATACCCCAATCATGAAATAAGTTGCGCATTGAAATCATCAAGGCTAAAAGGGGGAGCCATAATGAATTCAGTCTTATTATCACTTTGAAAAAAAATTAACAACGACTCTGAATTGCGTGCGTCTGTACGAGATAGAAAATTTTTAACATGAGAAAACACCTCATATTTATGGTGAAACATGTAAACCCAAGTTGAACGACTGAACTTTTCTACGATAATAAGGAAATAACGATGTCCATGTCTCCTAAGTACTCGTTGTGGTCCCTAATCATTCAAATGAACAAGATCAAAAATAGAATTTGATCGTGTAGTACTTAAGGAGAAAGGTAACCGAGATTGCTAAGCCAACGAACAAGCAGGACAAATTGAAATAACGGGACTAATCTTGAAATAAAAACCAAAAAAATCTTCAGTTTACGAACTAAGTCGACGATGCCGTAATTCCATACTAGTAGAAGCTGATATCATAGCTCAATATCATTCACGTGGCACACACAAAATTGAGGTATGAAGACACGAAGTAGAACAAGTCGCATCTGCAACGTGGACAACTCAAATGTTTCTTACTACGTAAAGACAATTACAAAGAATCACAATCCCCTTGAGTCTCCCATTTGAGAGGTCCTTTAATATGGCCACTTTATGATATAAAATAACTGAGATTCCATGTTCCTTTGTTAACTTAGAAACCAATAGTAAACTGTAGTGAAATTCAGGGGCATTTATATGGCAAGTTGTAAGCGAATATCGAAATGACAGAGATTACACCATTAGGCAAATGAACCACCCGTTGGGAGGAATTATGCTCTTGTATATCAAATAAGCACTCTTTTTGACAAGTCATATGATGTGAAGCCCCACTATCAAGAATAGAAAAAACAGTAGGACTCTTAGAAGCAATTGAACCACAATGATGAAGTTATACCTGCCAAGTTAACAGCCACATCCATGCCAACATCTTGTTGTGCTCGATTGAAGAGGGACACTAGTTGATGAGTCTGTCGACAAGGCAGTATTAAGGATTGGAATTACCAAGAGTTGAACTGTCACAAGCAAGAAAACTGAGAGCGGAGTTGTCACGAGCAAGAGGAGCTAAAATTATACCAAGAACTAAAGTTGAATCACGTCCTAGAGTCCCAGCGACAACCGCATTATAATCTATAACACCTCCCCAAAAACAAATGTTATTTGCGAACCACCGTTTGTTAACATGATTCAGCACACCATGTTTCCTCCAACAAAGATATTCTTTATGCCATTTCTTGCCAAAAAAGATACAAAATACTCTCGCTTGGATTGAAATGCAGCAACACTTGATGCAACATAAAGGGTTGAGTGTTCTCAAACCAGTGATAAATCCCTATCATGCATACAATCAACTACTGATCCAATAACATATCCTTGCCTATCTTCTTGAGCAAGAGCCGAATACGCAAAATTCACTTAAGGAAGGAGATGCATTATCACTAAATTCGTTTGAATCATTCAAACCAAACAAAAACTGAACAAGTTTCTGTTTATCCTTAATTGCTACAACTCTAGACGATGCAACACAATCACCGCATAAACAATTCATCCCAAATCATCTTCATCTTTCCGAAATAATCTGTTATGCTGAGATTATTCTGGTTCATATGATACAACTCACAACTTAAATTAAACAATCTCATGCTATCTACCCTGTCAAATCGTTCTCGCAAATCATTCCAACTAGCAATGGTAGTCGAACTATAGATCAATCCATGAGTAAGGTTCTTAGTTACAGACGTAGTTAGCCAAACTTTTACAATTTCATTACATAGATCCCATCGAAATCGCAAATTTTCTGTCATATCATCTCGTTTACAGGATCCATCAACAAAACATAGCTTATTCTTCACTAAGAAACATCAGAAATTGCACGTACCCATAGCTAATATTTGTTGCAACCGGTACGCTAAAAATCGATTCAAGATGTGCCTAAAGCATCTGAAGGATGCAAGAGCAACTGATTTTCAAGATTTAGCACCTTAGGATTTGTTGGACAATTTGCAGTAGCAATCGTGCCAAGTAGTGGCCATGCATTTGCCGGAGCACTTGCTATCTTCAATCGAAATGCACATCCACTAACAAGCGTACAAAAAGAACAATTCTAACAACGTGCTCACCAGATTCACAATGAGAAAAGCTCCAATCTGTTGGGAATCAATAGTGACGTCCCAATATGGGTAAGGCCTCGAAGGCCCAATAAGTTTGCATGGGATAAAATCCACCTCATTCAGAACTGGGTTGGCCCACAGTAAGGGTAAGCTGACACCCATAAATCGGTTCAGCACCAAACTCAAAACTAAACTAGACGTCAAATACCTATTTCAGGTCTTCATCGGCCAAGACCAAAGCCTCCTACTGCTCGCCATAGGAGCGTTCACCGGGAGAGTCAAACCTTTAAACGCTAGTCCCACAAACTGACGAATATACAACCACGATATCCCGCATATATCGAGCATATATCGAGCATATATTCTATAAACATTACATAAGGTAACTACAATATTACTGGATAACCGTAAATATCTGCTATCCTTATCTTTAACGGCACAATATTCACAAAGATATTCAGCTGCCCGAAACGGTTTGGTCTTCCAAGTCTATAAATATTCTTGCTTTACATACGTTCATTACGTTTTTGAGTTCATACACACAGTATATTCATTTAAGCATCGAAGTGGGACCCAGAGGCACCCCCTATATTGCGCTCCCTTTCTTGTAGGCATCAGCACCGAAATAATCTCCCACGAGTTGAGGATAGATCCTTCGATCAAGCCTATAGCTTAAAAGAGAATGTCATTTAGATCAGATAAGCGCTTGGCAATCATGCAAGATGTAGGCAGACTACTTGAAGCAAATTCTGTCAGGGAGGTACGTTTCCAGAGCTGAGTCGCCAATCCAGTGCATGTAAAGAAATCGAGTGGAAAGTGGGGAATATTTGTTGACTTTCGCGACTTGAACAAAGCCTGCCCCAAAGATTCATAACCCCTTCCGCGAATTGACCAACTGGTAAATGCAATCTTTGGGCACGAGATGCTGAGCTTCATGGACGCCTATTCAGGCTATAACCAGATCTTAATGCACCCGGACGATGAAGCCCACACAACATTCTATGTAGACGGAGATATACTTTGTAATAAGATGATGCCCTTCAGCTTGATAATTGTGGGGGCAACCTCTGAAATGGATGGAGAGCTTTATAGGAGAGGATACTCAACTCCCTATCTGAAATGCATCTCTCATCCTGAGATAGAAAGATTTCTACGTGAAGCTCATGAAGGAGTCGCCGCATGCCATGAAAGTGCACGCTCACTGACGCGCAAAATCTTCACACTAGGCTATTAATGGCCAACCTTGCGCAAAAACCCTGCGGAATTAACAAAGAAATGTGTGACTTGTCAACAGTTCGCACCAATATCCGGTCGACCACCGACATTCGTATCCCCAATGGCAGGCGCCTGGCCTTTCGCACAATGGGGAATAGACATTTTGGGGCCCTTTCCCATAAGCAATGGCCAAAGAACCCACATTATTATGGCGATCGACTACTTTTCCAAGTGGATAGAGGCGAAAGCATTACCTCCACAACTAAATTTCACGTGATCAAATTTGTAAAGATCCACATATTTTCGGGATTTGGCGTCCCCAAAATACTCATAAGTGACCATGGTCCAAAATTCGTGGGAAAAGAGCTCAAATGGATCTACGACGAATACCATATCAATCACAGATTCAGCTCGGTACACCATCCCCAAACTAATGGGCAGGCCATTGCAGCCAACAAAGTTGTCCTTCCAGGACTCAAGAAGCGAGTTCAAGACTTTAAAGGAAACTTGGCAGAAGAGCTGGATAATTTACTTTGGGCTGTCCAACTGACACCTAAAACAGCAACTAGAGAAACACCATTCAGTCTGG
The DNA here is from genome assembly GCA_946814005.1 of Chamaenerion angustifolium. NCBI lineage: Eukaryota > Viridiplantae > Streptophyta > Magnoliopsida > Myrtales > Onagraceae > Chamaenerion > Chamaenerion angustifolium. Next base: position 25,751,360 of record OX328272.1, read on the forward strand.
TATACGGATACGAAAAAGTACCACCCGCCAAAATAGCGGTTCCTGCCCATAGAATCCTGCACTTTAATGACGAAACTAATGAAATCCAGCGTCGTACATACCTCGATCTTGTAGAAGAAAAGTGATGGCAATCAGATACCGCACAAGCTTAAATGCGACTGGCGATCGCTCAATACTTCAACAGAAAAGTCAGCGCTTGCCAATTTTTCATGGGGGACATGGTTATGCGAACGAATGATCTCACACAACTGGACAACCAAAACAAACTCTCAACTAAATGGGAATGTCCATACAAAGTAGTTGAAATCGTCGCGCTAGGGTCCTACTACTTGGAAACCCTAGATGGTGTAAGGCTACCTCGTCCATTCAACTCCGAACATTTACAGAGGTTTTATGCATAGCTTGTAATCAAAATATTGTGTCAATAAATCAAACCATTCCTTCATATAAAGCATCGCCACTCGAACCGAAACAAAAAGTCACACAGAATGGATGAGTTATCAAAAGAAAAGACATGGCGCATACAGCCAGACGAGTCAATGAAGGTGACAATCTCGTCAATCAGGAAAAACGAGGATTGTGAACGAACCATATTAAGGTAACAGTTCCTCTCCCACGAAGACCTAGAGCAAGGGGTGAACGTACCATCAAGGTAACAGTTGCCCCCCAAAATAGGCCAAAAAACAAAGACCTGATATAAGAGGCGAACGAACCATTAAGGTAATAGTTCCCTTACAAGTTGGACAAAAAACTAAGACTGATATAAAAGGTGAACGAACCGTTAAGGTAACAGTTCCCTTCCAAGTTGGGCAAAAAACTAAGACCTGATATAAATGGCGAACCAACCGTTAAGGTAACAGTTCCCTTACAGGTTGGGCAAAAAACTAAGACCTGATATAAAAGACGAATGAACCGTTAAGGTAACAGTTCCTTTAAAAGTTGGGCAAAAAACTAAGAAAGGCGAACAAACCGTTAAGGTACAGTTCTCTTACAAGTTGGGCAAAAAAAAAGGACCTGATACAAAAGGGGAACGAACCGTTAAGGTAACAGTTCCCTTGCAAGTTGGGCAAAACCAAAGACCTGATATAAAAGGCGAATGAACCGTTAAGGTAACAGTTCCCTTACACATTGGGCAAAAAACAAAGACCTGATATAAAAGGTGACTGAACCGTTAAGGTAACAACTCCCTTACAAGTTTGGCAAAAAATAAGACTTGATACAAAAGGCGAACGAGCCGTTAAGGTAACAGTTCTCTTGCAAGTTGGGAAAAAACAAAAACCTAATATAAAAGGCGAACGAACCCATATCAAGGGTAACAGTTCATTTGCAAGTCAGGTACAATAAAGTGGGCGAACGAATCTAAGGTGACAACTTCCTAAAAGGCGAGTGGGTCGTGGGTACCGGTTCCCCACGATTAGGCGAACGAATCAAAGCTCGATTAAGAACCTTAAGAAAATCTAGTGAAGGGAAGGGATGGTCCAATAAAGAACGACAATCCCTCCTTCGAAGCCTAAAGGAGAAAAAAGAACCTTTTGAAAAAGATAATGTTTCCTCTAAAAAAAGGTTCAATACCCTATATGACGAGGCTATCCTACATAAGCTAAAGCGAAGTTGAAAACAATTATGGTAAGACTTCCTATAGCATTCAAACAAAAAATACATCGAAAGAACGACCAAATATATTCGAGGTCAAACAAGAATAAAGGCTTGCGAAATAAAAGGGCGTTCATTATAATCCAAGTAATATCTGAAGTCAATGATCGAAGGAAAATACTTACAATAATCCGGACAAAAAAATGAGTCAAATGGAGTTATCATTAATATGAGAGAAAAGAAGGAGCAGCAAAAGCATGAGGACACCAAACATGTTCCTTCGACTTGAAGCTCTGCATCGACTTGGTCACTTACGGGCATGGGGCATTAAGGTCTGTATTCATCAGGGTTGCAATCTCCTTCTCAGCCCCGGGGGAAGCCTACTCGCCCTTTAGGTCAGCGAACTCCGCCTCTTTGGTTCGAATCTCAGCCATAAGTTGGCTGTAATCGGAGAGACCCACATATCCTTCCTCACCTTGATGGTAAAGAGCAGTCTCCTCTCCTTCTCTTCAAACTCCCTCCGAGTATGCTCCACCAGCTCATTGGATGCCTCCCCTCCTCTTCAATTCCTCCATCTCCTTATGAGTATAGCCCAAACTCCAGAACTACTCTAGTTCGATAAGCAGATCAACTTACTTATCGGCGAGCTCCCCTACAATCCGTGTGATCGCCGTCTCCTCGTGGACGAGATGACAATAGGAAAAAGGGGATAAATTTAAAAGGGATTCATGTGTGATAAAAGAGTGAGCAATGGAAGGGATGTTTTGGAAAGGAATAAAGAAGTAGGAAAAGAGCTTACCAAGGCGAGTCCCTCAAAATGCGACCTCATAACGACCTCAATGCCGTTCAGGTCTTAATGGTACTCCATCCGTTCTTGAGGTGGAAGGATCCCGTCCAGCAGATGCATACAGATGTCTGGGTTACCCCGCATCGTGGTCTTGTCCAAAATGTCCACCTTGAGGAGACTGTGGCAAGGAATCCAAAGACCCCTCGGGTCTGCCATCTTCGGTGGCTGGATGAGGCCCACTAAAGAATAGTACTCTTCGGTAAAGGGAGTCTTTGAAGTGCCCGTCACGGACCCTGGGTTTGGAACCTATTTTGCGGCACAGCTCCCCTGAGGGGTTGGGAGCAGTGTGATCAGGAGCAGCGGCACCAACTTCCTCATTGGAAGGAGGCTTTTCTCGAGATGCAGAAGAGACCCTGGTGGAAGTAGGACGTTCCTCGCTAGAACTCCTCGCCCTCTTGGTAGAAGTAGGAGCAGGAGTAGCCTCAGTTGCGACATTCTCTGAAAACAGGCAAAAAGGGGTATTAAAATCTAAGGCTGTGTCAGAAAAAGAAAAACAGATGGCATATTTCGAGTCATACCCCTTGGGCGATCGCCATTGGCGATCCCAGATTGTTCCTCCTCAGGCCAACGCTTGGCCGCGCGTTTAGAAGGAGGAGGAGGTGGACTCAAAGAATCCTGGGCAGCCGACATCCATGCCTTAGCCTGCTTGGAAAAGAGACTGATAAGTTTAGGTCCCCGATTGCCTACAACACAAAGCCATAAAAGAGAAAGGGTCAGAAAACTAACCAATTAATAGATACTGGCGCAGAATAATGAATGCCTGCCATTCTAAGCATCGACTCTAAAGTTTCTGCCACCGAGCAGATCGAACCGAAGTCTGGTTGCCTATGGCGTCGGAAAAAGCCATCTATGGCATTCCAATCACTCCCCGACAGCTCTCCAAAGCTGGGAGGAATATCCCGCTTCGGCTGAAAAAGCTCCCACGACACACTACCCATATAAAAGAAGTAATACTTCTTGAAGTTGTAGTTGGTATCCCGGAAGTCGTCCACCAGTCAAAAGTGGACATTCCAGCTCCACGCCTATCCCCCTCCATTCCTTAAACTTCGGCCATCAGGTTTGGAAATGATGAAAGTGGTTAGCTCCGGCGGCCAACCGAAAAAAGCACCAGGATAGGGAAAGTGAATACGTTCATCCTTGACGTGAACACATCAATTTGAACCCAACCCACATCTGAATGGCATTGGGCACCAGTTGCGTGGGATATATCTCGTAATAGTAACAGAAATCCTTCAGGTCATCGCAGAGAGTAAAACGCAACCCAGCATTAATATGTGCCACATAAATGTAAACCTCTCCTTCGCGAGGATAATGCAGACCTAAACTTGGATACCTAGGTGCATCTGCTTCTCATAAACCGATTAGGGCGACCAACGCCTTAAACTGAGTTGGCCTCAACTCATTGGGCTTGATATCTAAACAAAATACCTTGGCATGGCAACAACAATACTAAAATAATAAAAAAGGAGGAAGTTTTACCGCCTAAAAAGAAGCAAAGAAAACAAAGAAGATTACCTGTCGGAGAAAAGGTGGGGACATTGGTCTCGGGCACGTCCACCACTATCGGTGCGACCACCGGATGACTAAAAATCTTTTTTGACACAGGAGCTCTCTATTCCTGTGTCGGGGAAGAAGCATCCTTGATAATGAGAGGGACATTGGAAGCCCTTGCCGTAACTTTTTTCCAAGAAGTAGACTGGGCAAGAAAAGGTTTGGATGATGATAATGATCCCTTGTCGGACGTTTGATTCTTGTTGCTAGCCACTGTAAAAAGGAGAACTTTACTGAAGGTAAAAGATCAGAAAGAGAAAGTTTGAACAGAAGATTGAAGAACACTTGAACTCTGGAATGCAAAGGCTCGCGTACGTAAAGGGCTAAATGCCAAAGTTCGCCTTTTGATAGCCAAAATTGGCCAAACTGAACGGGTACATCCGAAACGGCTCAAGCAATGATTACACCCCTTTGGGTAAAATCGAAGCGATGTCAGAATTCAAAGGGTCACATCGGGGAGACAAAAGGTCGAAACGGTACAAAAAACTATCACTGTACCCCTAGTTACGGAAGACAAAGAGACAGACATTCCTGAAATGTCCTCTCGACTTCTCGTTAATAGTGCATCCATTAAATGCTCAATACCTTACCCAAAAAAGGTGATCGCCAAAAGCTATACCAAGCCTCTCCTAAAACCCCACAACGGTAGTGTTCTCCCAAAGAGTAGTGAGTGAGCATTCGTAAACCCAGGCAACCCAAAGTGTTCGCCTAATAGGGTAAGAGATCAAACATTCCACAAAATCTAAGCAACCAAAAACCGTTCGCCAAAGGAAACGGAGCATCAAAACGCACAAAAAACAGGCAATGACAGCAAAAGGTCTAATCCATAAGTTATTATCTCAAACCCTATCACAAAATCAAGCTCGAACGAAGAAACTTCACTCAAGCTTCGGGGGCAAATGTTGGGTATCAATAGTGATGACCCAATATGGGTAAGGCCTCGAAGGCCCAATAAGTTTGCAGGGGATAAAACCCACATCATTAAGAATTGGGTCTACCCACTGTAAGGGTAAGCTGATACCCATAAAACGGTTCAGCACTAAACCCAAAACTAAAGTAGACACCAAAGCCCTATTTCAGGTCGCCATCGATCAAGGGCAAAGCCTTTTTCTGGTCGCCATAAGAGCGCTCGCCAAGAGAGTCATATCACTTAACTCTAGTCCCACAAACCAATGAATATACAACCATGATATTCTGCATATATCGGGCATATATTCTATAAAGATTACATAAGGTGGCTGCAATATTACGTGATAACCATAAATATCTGCTATCCTTATCTTTAACGGCATAATATTCACAAAGATATTGACCTGCCCAAAACGGTTTGGTCTTCCAACCCTATAAATACTCTTGCTTTACATACGTTCATTACGTTTTTTAGTTCATAAACACAATATACTCATTTAAGCATCGGAGTAAGACCTAGAGGCACACCCTATGTTGCACTCCCTTTCTTGCAGGTTTATCGGAGCTCCGGCGAACACGTGTGATTATCAAGTAATTGACATTCAATTCACTACCAAGTCAACATTCGGGAAATTCAGACCCAACATTTGGTATCATCTGTGGGAACACAAGCAAAAATAGTCATGCAGACTCGCTTAAACCGCAATGGTCAGAAACGTGTTATCGAGCAATCATCAGATTGTTCAGAATCTGCTGCCGCTTCGCCACTCCAGCAAGAACCTGCTAGCCAAGCAATTCTTGACGCTGTCCCTCGAGACCGGCGCAGGAGCATGTCGACAATTCAATACCGGACCTATTCCCAACACCAATGAGATTCCAGTTCGACCAACCGTTCGAGTAGCTGGGGAAACCATTCAGCTAACCGCGAAGATGCTATACCTCTTGGAAACTATTATAGGATAGGCCCGCAGACAAGCCCCTGCTCTTCATGAATATCCTCGCCACACGGGTCCACATGAAGCAGAAACTAGAAATCTGCGTGCCCCTCCTCACTTAGAACACTAAGAGATGACATCAGGACATCAGTCCCTACCTCCGGTGTCAACCAAAGTGTCAGCACTTACTCACTATGCCAATCCGTTGAATCAGCATCCGAGAAATTCAGACCAAACACAATCCAACTGCCCTGAAGGAATCAAACCTTGCTCTGATACCATGAAGAAACGAATAATCTAGACATAAAGGAATATTGTTATTGATATCTCCCTCGATCTTCAGTACAGAGGAAAAAGTATCTATGAGCGAAAGACGATGAACTAAATCAGCTAACTGTATCTAACTAATTTACAATATAGTCCTAAAGTATTATAGAATAGACAACATGGTCCTTTATATATGTGTACATCAACAGGTATCATGTATTTTCACCCAACTTCAATATTGCAACCTCATTCTTGACGCCTATGTCAACTGAGGTGATCAAGGCGTCAATGAGTGTTAAAGTGGTTTTATAATATTCCCAAGAATACCACAAGCAATTGAAGTGATTTTAAAATCAAATTACTCCAAGAAAACATGGGGAGAGCTGGTTGTTGCAAAGTGTGTCACTTCTGTTCGATGTGTTACAATAACTTGGCTATAGATGTGCTATCGTTTATGGTCGTTTTCTATCGAAACCTCTACAAGATCGAAATGCAAGTGTTTAACATTGAGGTTGTTAGTTCTAACTTTTCGCCTACCATCAATAAGTCAAAAGGATGCCCACCTCCTTTGCGTCATATTGGAATTTCAAAGGTCCATTACCTTTGGGGAAAAAGATGAATAATAGCATGGTTGCTTGTCCCTTGAAGAATTGAAGCGTTAGCAGAAATGGTGAAGCTTTACTCTGTTGGGGGGGAAACACTTGAGGCCTTTCAGGAGGGGCGAGGCTAGCTTAACCTACACATACAATCTAAGCTTTCAAAAGAGAGGAAAGAATATATAAGTCAATGCTCAGGATAAGGGACACTCTAAACCGTAAACCCCCTCCTAAGAAGTCATTGAGAAAGGTTTAAGAATTATTTACCCATTTAACTCAACATATCTCAGCAATTTGGAATGATACGAAAACTAGGGGAGGACGATTTCCCATGGCAAAGAAAGGTACCTATGTGGTCATAACTCAGTCATTCATATCATTATTACAATCTCAAAAGTCACTCCATCAATGAATTCAAGGTGTTAAAATGGGGCATTAAGTCCTCGATCCATAGGGAAACTAAAGATGAAAAAGTTTGTCAGACAAGAATCTTCAATCACATGGAAAGAAGTCCAAGCTTCCAGAGGAGATCATCGCTTTAGAATAGATTTTAGGAACCATATTGAATCTAACAAAGATGATATGGGGACACTTAATGGCAAATCTGACGACTCGTCTCTAGTAAAGAAACATGCGGTGATAGAAAAGTGTCGTCCCACAAATTTCAATAGCAGCAGTGCTACCCAAACGTTATTGTCCCTAATAAGTAGTCCCCAGAAGCTTATCTAAGGAAGATCTGACACGTGTTTTGTACCTCACGGTGATGCTATGGTCATCACTACCAAAATTAATGATTTCTTTGTGAAAATTGTCTTGGTCAATGGTAGTAACTTCTTAATTGGATTTGCTTATAGGAGCACTATTCCTCTACGTGTGCCAAAACTATATGGAGTCTTTGGCTAAAGTGGAATAATCTCTACGAGTAGAGCTTCTTTTTTCATCGTTGTTGAGTCAAATGCATCCTCCAATATCATTATGTTAAGAACCCTACATTATTCCAATTACGTTGTTGCCTCCACAAGTCAAAGTGATTAGATTTCTTACTCCTTGTGGAGTACGAGAAGTAAGAGGTGATCAAACAGCATCCCAGTGTTTCTATGTTGACACTTAACAACGTTGTGATCATAAGAAGACTTACGGTGCATTTGGTTAGTGGAATAAAAAATACGGAATAGGGAATATGAACAATGAATAAAGAAAAGAATGTTATAATATGATGTTGGGTTGCTTGGTTGATCGAAATAGAATGGAATACGGAATCCAACGTTTGGTTACTAGAATGATATATGGAAATGGAATGGAATAAAGTAAAATCACATATGTGCTATTTGCTTTAATATGTATAATATACACTAAAATGAACTTGAAAAATTTATATTAATTAATTTGGAAAGTTTAAATTAAGACTAATTAAAATCTAAAAGATATTTTATTAAAAAATTTAAAAGAAGGTAAAAATTAAATTAATGAACTAAATTAAAATATAAATATGAATATTTAAAAATATGAATATTTAAAAAATTTATTTTAATAAAAAATTTCAAAAATTATATTAATTAATTTGGTAAACTTAAAATTAAATTTAAAATAAATTTAAAATAAATTTTATTAAAACCTTTAAAATAATTTAAATATAAAATTGTAATTTATTTAAAAATATAATTAAAAAATTAAAAAAAAATTATCTTACTAAAATACTTGTAATAATCTAATTAAGTGAAAATTACATTAAAAATTTAAATTTAATTAAAATATAAATAGTTATACAGAACAAGGGTAGCTTTGGAATTACATAGAACGGTGAACGGTATTTTAGTCCATTGTCCACCTATTACATATTTCGAGAGAGGTCAGAATAGCAATTCTGAGATTTTCAAAAAAGAATAGCTATCCCTAGCTCTCTAGGAATAAGGATTCCGTGATATTCCAAATTTTGCGAAATAAACGTTGGAATACGAAATTTGTATTCCCTATTTTACTCCTATTCTGCAAACCAAACATGTTGTTAACCATTATAACCGACAAAGACCCAATGAAGGGAATATGCATTCGTTTCTATTTGATATTGACGGTCCAAAGAAAAAATTGTTGATTAGGGGAACATTATTAAAGGAATAGAGTGACGCCTTGACTAAAGTATTTACAAGTATAACTAAGTCTTCACCTAGAAGCCAAACGACGTTCATGTGATGAGCAATCCATAATCTCTCATGAGTTGAAAATATATTATATGGTTCGATCGATTGAACAGATGAGAAGAGTTATGGATGACAAGAAGAGTCTGGCCATAAGGCAAGAAGTGAGAATGCTTGGCGATGTTATTTTTATCAAAGATATAAGTTTATAGACTTAGGTTTCCAGCTCAATCTTGATGAGATAGCAAATAAAAAGTAAATAATGTGTGTCAACTTCTTTAACTTCAGTAGAGCAAGTCCCAAGGATTCCTAATATTTGCCAAGGGTAACGAATTGGGGAGTAATTAAGAAGAATTTTGAAGGGTTACATGTGACTAAATTCATTTCGGTTAACAAGTATCGTGCTAAGGTCTCATAATAAGCCATACACTTAGAGTCCTGGACTTGTGTCCTGTAATAGGACAATGATGGTCCAATCCATTTTATCTTCTAACTGAATTTTTTTTTTCATGAATACCGCTTTACTTTAAGAAATAAAACGTCGTGACATGGAGTCACAGGTGTTCCTACATCATATCATTAGCTACTAAACATACAAATGGTAGTGGTGGTCTTTTGACCCAATCATTTATATGCACTCCCATTCTCGCTTGATTTGCTATCCAATTTTCACATTCGTTGCTCGTTCTTGGAATAGCTCGCCATTGCACTTGCTCGAATTTTCTTGCTAGTGCTCGGATGTTCGGTATTATTGTTGATAGTCTCCAATGTTTCGGCTCCTCCATTATTTGTTGGTGAACCACTTGTGAGTCCATTTCTATAATGATGCTCTTCCATCCCACTTCAATTGCTAAACGTACTCTTTCTTGTATCGCCAAGGCCTCCATCATTTTTATGTTATCGCTCCTTTGCCTCCGGTTCATCCCGCCAACTATCTTGTCGGTTTTGTCTTGTGCTATGACTCCTATGACCGCATTTTGCATATCCTTGCACCATGATGCGTAACAGTTTATCTTGATCGTGTCACCCGTCGGGGGTTGCCATTGTTGGTTCGGCCTCTCCTCTTGTGTTTGCATAGGTTCGGTTTGAATGGCTCCTAGTTGCTCCTCATAGGTTTGCTTGATCTCCATTGTGACGACCCTTGGGTTTGGTTGTTTAGCTTCAATAATCGCCGCGCATCTCGCCTTCCATATGTGCCAACACGTTATTAGGATGTGGGAACACTTCTTGTCGGTCGTTGTGCTTGGACCATGCAGCTCCTCTTTCTTCATCTTTAGCCATTCTACCACATCTAGTCGGTTTAGCTGATCCACTCGAGTTCCAAACGTCCCGATCCAAATTTGCTCTGTCCACCTACATTCCAATATCATGTGTTCCCGTATCTCAGCTTTACCACAAATTGGGAAACTGGGAGATACATTTATCCCTCTTCAGACCATATTCATTTTAACAGCTATAGAGTATGTTAAAAGCCGCCATACGAAGTTCTTTACCTTTGGTATTACCTTTGCTTTCCATAACTCTTTCCAAAACGTACCTCGGTAGTATTGGTTCGGTGTTGGCCTTGACTCGGCCCGTTCTCGGATTTTGTGGTAAACCGATTAGACTTGGGGTTGTCCGTCCTTCGTGTGTGGCTAAATGTATCGCTAACTCTTAAGTTACCTCCATGTAACACTGTTCCATCAACGTTCACCCTTCTACTCTCCTTTGTATAGATCCATGGGTGTTCAAAGACTCGAATGTTTTCTCCCGATCCAATCATCAACATCCCATCTTCTTTGATTACATATCAACAACAAAGTATGCTACTCCATCCTCATGAAGCTCAGCTCCTTTTTTTCGCGTCTAGTAACATGCACCTTGGGAAGTAGAGTCCTTTGAGAACTAGTGCGCATATGGTGTCGGGTTCGGTCATGGTTCGGCTTGCCATCTTTGTTAATAGCGCAATGTTGAATCTTTGAAGTTCCCGGAAGCCTAGACATCCCACCTTCTCCAATGCGTTCTTTTCCCGTATGATGTTTGCCCCCACCAAAAGTCCGCAATGAGAGCATTTATCTCCGCACACCATGTTTTTGGTAAACGGAACACACTCATTACGTACGTGGGGATCGCCATGATGATCGCCTTTATGAGCACTTCCTTACCCGCTTGGTTCAAAGTTTTCGGCCTCCACCCTCTTATCTTGTCCCTGATTTTAGTTTTCAAAGATCCCAAAGCCTTCTTCTTTGAATGGCCCCATACTGAGGGTAATCCTACGTATTTCCCTGGGTCACCTATGCTCTTAATATGTAGCGCATCTTCCGCCCCTTTACTCTAGTTCGGATCCGCCCCTTTGTTAAAGAATAGGGTCGATTTGTCTATGTTTATCCGTTGGCTCGATACTCGACAATAAGACTCGAGGATATTCTAGAGTGCTTTAGCATTTTCTGGCGATCATCTAATGAAGAACAAAGAGTAATCTTCAAAAAACAAATGGTGCAATTATGGGCATGTTCTCCATAAGGTGATCCCCTGTATGACCCCTTCCCTAGCGGCTCCTTCCATTATTCGTGATAGCACATCCGCAAGTAGTATGAATAGGTAGGGGATAGAGGGTCACCTTGTCTTATTTCTGGGGTTGGGTGAATGGAACTTGTTCTTTCCCCATTAATCACCACTTGGTATGTGGTCGATGATATGCATTCGTTTATCCATCCCAACCATTGCTCTTCAAAGCCCCGTTTCCTTAGTGTGCTAATTAGGAAATCCTATTCCACACGTCATAAGCTTTCTGCATGTCAATCTTTAGTGCGCATTCCACCTTGTCTCCTCTTCGGCTCATGTTCAAGTGATGGAACACTTCATGCGCAACCATTATGTTATCTTGTATGTGGCGACCTGACACAAATGCACTTTGGAAAGGAGTGATAATCTCTGATAGATAATATTTAAATCTATTCACCAACACTTTTGAAATGATTTTATACAGGAAATTGCAACTTCTTATCGGCCTAAAGTCAGTAGGTCTCATCGGGTTTGGTATTTTTGGAATCATAACTATATCCGTATTATTTAGGGGGCTTAGAAGAGTACTTGTTCTGAAGAAAGCCTTAACCGAGGTGATGACGTCTGCCCCCATGGTGTTCCAGTTCTTTTGGTAAAACAGACCCGGGAAATAGTCCGGACCCGATGCTCGTGATCCTCCCATTTGGTATGTGGCTGCCCTAATTTCAATATATGTCACATCCCTCATCAAGTCGACGTTCATCTCGGGTGTAATATGGTTTGGTACATATCTGAGGAGTTCATCCCCCGGCTAAGTTTGTTCTGAGGTAAACATTTCTACAAAGTAACTATGGAGCGCAACAGCTATTTTCCCTTCCTCATTGATCCATTCCCCGTTCTCTCCCTTTATTCTACATTTTTGGTTTGATCTGCCCCTTGCTATGGTGCTATGGTGGAAGAAGGTCATGTAACGGTCCCCATCTTTGAGCCATATCACCCTCGACCGTTGTTTCCAATATTTCTCTTTCGTCGTCCATAGCCTTTGGAGGTTGCCTTTCAATCTTTTCTCTTCTCGAACCTCATCCTCGTTCATTCCCCATGCATGTTCCGTCTTATTGCCTCCTTTGTATTTGTAATATCATGTACATTGTGGCCGAACCTCTTCTTGCTCCACTCTCTCAATTTGGTTCGGCACCTATTCAGGTTTTTGTACACCATTTGGATTTTTTACCCGTTGTTTGCCCTTCCCATGCTTGTTTGATTATCTCCTTACATTCTGGGTTTTCTAGCCACATAGACTCAAACATGAACCATTTCGGATCTCTCTTTCTTGTTTGCTTGAATTGGACCACCATTGGTGTGTGGTCTGATCCAGTGGAGAGTTCGTTTATGCATCTCGCCTTTTGGTACCTTATTACCTAATCTGTGTTTATCAATACACGGTCTATGCGTTCGCTTATTCTCTCTATTTCGCTCCGGTTATTGCACCATGTGAACGAGTTCCCCTTTGCTCCCATGTCCTCTATCCCTAAGTCATCAATCACTTGTTTGAACTCGTCCATTTGTCTTTGGGACTTCCTCCTATTACTCTGTTTCTCGTTTGGGTGGCATATGGTGTTGAAATCCCCAAGTATCATCCATCCTCCCATTCGGCCTCTTCCAATTGTTCTTAGAAAATTCCATAGTTGGGTTCGTTCTCACGACTCTATACTCGCATATACCCAACTAGCAAATGTTGGTTCGGTTTGGTGCTCAAATTGCACCTCACAATCAATGCAATGTAGGTCGGCATACAAAACCGACACCCTTGTTCCCTCCTTCCACCACAAAGCTAGTCCTCCTGACGTGCCATTCGGGATAACATAGTAGTTATTGTCCATTCCCATCCTTGTTCATATCTTCTCGCAGTTGGTATCCCCATTCTTCGTTTCCATTATAAATATGATGTTTGGGTGATACCTTTTGTTGAGGTCTTGTAGGTGTTGAACTGTCAAGGCAGACCCCAAACCCTGACAATTCCAAGAGATGATCTCATTTTCCTCCTCCCTTTCCTTGGTCTCATTCAGCCTTTTCACTATTCTTTTCTTACGGTTGGGGTTTGCCATGCTTCCTCTCCGCCTCAGGATTTTCCGCGCCCTTGATTTACTTGTTTCTGTCACCTCCCTTGGTGTTCTTTGTCTCTTCGGCCCGGGTTGTTCCTCTATGTCCTCACCGAGCCTTTTTAGTGTCATCTTATCAAGATAGGGACTCAATCCGGATGTGGGGGGTATCGGGTGGGTTGTCCACAATGTAAGTTTGGATAGTCATGGATGGGTTGGTCGGGTCGGGTTTAGTGGGGTCCGTTATGTGGTGTTGGCTTGGATTGTCGGGTAGGTAAGTGATCACGTGTTGGGTTGGTTGTGTGGAGTAGGCGGTGGTTTTAGTTGGTTTGGTCGGGGTGACGTGGTGGGTTGGGTATGTAAGCCATGGTTTATTCGGTTCGGTTTTGTATGGGGGCATGGCTAGTTTCATTCGGTTTGGTTCGGTTGGGGGCCATGGTGTAGGTTGTGTTTGGACATGGATAGGTGTGGGTGGAGTGTGTTCTCGGGTGTGGGTACTATGGAGGAATAGGGCTCTCGAATTGGGAGGTTCTTCATGCATTGGTTCGGTTTCCTCTTGTTCTTTGCTTGCCTCTGTCTCCATCGGTTCAGTATCCATGTTCTCATTTGATTAGGTTTTGGGTTTCTCCTTGGCATCCCTGGACTCGGCATTCTGGTTTTCATATTTCCCACGTGCGTGAGCCTTTTCATGTTTCCTTTTTCTCACCTCTGTCATTATATCAAACCATGATTTCCTCTCACCCTGCTTTTGTAGTGATCCCTGTTTCTCCTCCCCTCCCACAGTTTGTCGCCCCGTGGTTTGTTTGGGTCTCACTCCCACAAGCTACGGTCCATACATTGGTACGTCTTACTCATGTTCCGCGAACTGCACATCTGTTTTGCATGCTTGAGTAGTGTGGCCTAGCATGCCACACCCATAACAGAAATCAAATAATCTTTCATATTTAACTGACGCCCACTTTTCTCCCCCTTGGGAGTTTCTCCACCAAAATCCTGTCATCAATGGCCCCATCCACTTCTACTCTCATCCTCATATAGCTTAGGCTTATTCTTCCTACATGCTTGTCAATTTCTAAGCATCTTGCTATCATATTTCCTATCTTCCATGCATTGGCATCACTAAATTTCTCCAGACCTAAGTCATGTATTTGAATCCAAAATGTTACCTTTTGGAAATCCACCACCTTCACGCCCATACTCGGGGCCCATTTCTTGATGTTCAAGATATCCACATTTACTGACCACGGGGATCAGTCTAAGATCTGGGCTGCATCTTGTTTTCGTTTTAAGTCAAACAACGTTATCCCGTCCTCCAATTCAGAGAAGGTAGCCTTCCCATATCGTGCCCAGGCTGACCGGAGCACCCCACTGGTAGTGTTCGGTTTGATCACCTTTTGCGAGAGTACCTTCCACACATACCACTCCTCGTTTTGAACTTGCTGGTTTGAGTCAAGATCGACGGCTTGTATCTCGGGTTTGTTTTGTTCGCCAGAACTGGAACCAACATGCATCTTTCCCGTGGTTTCAGAGCCTTCACCTCGGGTGACAACTTCCTGCATGAACAAGTGAAAAGGTGGGTAAGTATATAGGGAAAATAGATATAGTGCACTCTCAGTTTCAGTTGGTTTGAACCGAATCTCTTGTGGGAAGGTCAGTTATGTTTCTGGAACTACTTTCGTCGCTGGACTGATAGGTTCTGCTTCGAGTTGCATTGTTGGTGTTGCTGGCTTGATGGTGCAGCTCGTCTGTTTCTAAGCTACTATAGAACTCGAGGCAATTGTGCAGTTAAGTCGTCCAAGACTAAACGAGGGTTGCTGTTCGTCTGGGTGAGGCTCGGTGGCACTCCCTAACCCATGTTCTGTGGGACAGGCCCTCGGTCGGTTTCAGCGCAGCTGTGTCGGCGTTCCTCCCACCCAGGTTGCTGTGTGATTGGTATGTGGTCAGTCGACCTGGAACTGTGGTGCTACGTCGAAGAAAGCCCATTGTTGAAGCTTTGCCAAGCTTGCGCAGCTTCAACCAGCAAAATCACGTTCCCTGCATGGACGGGTCGCCTCAGCTGCAATGATTTGTCCACATGTGAACATTCGGTTGGCTTCTTGTCGTAATTTCAATAAATGCAAGGATACATCATCCAATTTCTGGAAGGAAGGAATCTGTCACGAGTTGAAAACCTAAGTATTTGGGGGGTTTCAATTTCGGACAGAGAGAAACCGTGAACACCACGCGCCACGACAGGAACGATTATCTTCTAACTGGTAACAATTAGGAATACGTTGCTAGCAATAAAGTAAGCAATCAAAACTCTAACCTCGTAGATGACGTACGCTTTGATTATTTTACCAGTCATTCTGAATTTTTTGGTCCAAAAGAGGGATATGAAAATTAATCCAACAAAGGACTCATGTTATCGATTCAATTAAACTCTATAGATTCTTTTTAAAAAAATGAGGTGTGGTCCTCTTAATTTTCTGTTTATGATGAAGCTCTTGTCGAGTTTGTCTTCTTTGGGTGAAAAGCACGTGTAGATGACTCTTACGATGAATAATTGTTAGCATGTAAGCTCAATGATTTAGTGGAAGCTAGAAAAGTAACCTTATGAATGTTACCCTGCTACTAATGCCATCAATCTGTCTACTAGGCCTCAAACAGCATAGGGCTTTATATCCAATTCATATTGACAATATAATGGCTAAGCAAGGTCAAGTTCTAAGCATGTCCTCTCCAATGCCTTGTTAGGGGAATAAGCTCGAGGCCTACGAGGTAAAGTCATTCCTTTTTTCTATTTTTGGCGACATTGACTATTCTGCTTGGTCCCTTTTATATATGACACAAATAGATTCCAAACATATAATCCACAAGTCCTACTTAACCTCTTGTCAAGTAATAGTAGCGCGTATCCACCCTAAGAAGGGATGAAGTCATCAAGCATGAGGTCTAGATTCCAGTTAGCTAGCAACGCATTTGGACATGAAACGTGATACGTTAAAACCACCTGACATTAGTGTTAGTATCGATCTCACAACACACACATAAACTGATGAAGAAGAGCGAGAATTGAGAAAACGTTTACGTGGTAACACCTCGAGGCAAACTCCACGGCGATTTCAATGTATTGATGATTGTTCAACTCTCTTACAAATTGTTATCTAAAATACATGGATGGAGAAGTATATATAGGCAAAACTATGACTAAGTGCAAAACTCCAATTTGAACACATTGGTTGTGTGATACTACAAGATCAACACGTCCAAGCGAGTCCAGTAATATATATGACATCCTCCAATGTTCACTGGTTTCCCGACGGGGTCTTTATGCGTACATCCCCCTTTCCTTCAATCTTCAAAGATTTGTTGTCAGCAAGGTATACCTTTCCAAAATTTTCGGATTTTGAAATTTTGAAACAATTCCTTGTTTGGAGACAAATGAAAGGATGCACCAGAATACAAAATCCAGGATTCAACCGGGTAGTCCACACCAAGGATTAGAGCATCTCCAGTGTCTTCTACTGAATTTACAGAATCAGAATCATCTCCGGATTTCTGATTCTTCTTCTTATTTGGTTTCTTGCAGGTTGTCTGATAGTGCCTTTTATCTCCATAATTCCAACAAATCACATTGGCTTTGTTCAGAGATTTTCCTCGATTCTTTGATTTTGGTCGGCCATGTGAATTTTGGCGCTTTGACTTGCTTCTCCCCTTCCGGTCAACGTTGAGAGCACTGCCCGATGAATCTCCCACTTCTCGCTTGTGAATACTTTAGCTAAGAACAACATCTCAGATTTCATCGAACTTTAGTTTCTGAGAACCATGGGAAATGCTAATTGCATCAACGGCAGTATCCCATGGCACAGGCATGAACTAAGAGCAAAACTCCAACTTGAACACATTGGTTGTGTGAAACTATAAGATCAACACGTTTTCCATATGGAAAACATGCACCGTCCAAGCCGCCCGTGTTTTCCCACTGTCCCACCGAGCCGTCCATGTCCAACATGTGGCAAAGTCTAGCCGCCCATTTGTACCGTCCAATGCGTTGTATTGTTAGACACCATCCACATGAACCGTTCACATATTAATCAGGCACCACAACCTAATAATTAGGACCTCCCAATGACAAGAGTTGTGTGAAACTTTCCAACATCATATTCCAATTGCGGATCCATGTGAGTAAATAGGATTGAAACTCTGATTCTGATCTTTTGAGGAACCAACACAACCTAGTGTCATGGTCTAGGAAAACTCCAAGCTCGTGACACTAGCCTAGCAAACTTTCGTTGCATCTTGGCGTGATGGGGTTCTATGGAAGGCAAACATGTCACCAAACTTGAACATGATAATACGTTGCAACGTGATGAACAAGCTAGTTGGTATCTCAAGAAATCTAGTCGTATCATGTCTACTACAACTACAAGAAATCTAGTCTACAATTGCCAACTAGTTTTTGTTGTCCCTAAACTTGTCCACAAAATAATTGTTTCTGCAATAACAAATATGGTTGTCATTCTTATGTGTGTGTATATATAGAGAGAGATATAAATAGATAGAGATGGAGATGGAGATAGAGATAGAGATGTGACAAAGATATCACTATTAAAATATCACTTTAGTGACCTTTGTTTTCCTTACAAAAATAATGTAATATAACAATAACAATGTATTGTTTCTAAAACGTTTTTTTAGTGATAAAAATATTACTGATACAAAATATTTAATTTAGCAAGAAAATATTTGGGTTAGCAACAAAATAATAATTGCTACTGAGGAGTTATTTTAATGGAGCTGAGCGTCACTACTACAATATGCTATTAGTGATAGCATGACATTACCGCCACTAGAACATTAAAACTACCATTAAAAAAACTCAACCTAATTATAAATACTCCATTGACTAGGTGCCTCATTCATTTTGGTCCATCCATTTTGGGTTTAGGGTCCCTCTGTTTATGGGTGCCTTCTTAGCTACGTCCTTCTTCTTCGGCTTTGTAGTCTTTTTCTTCATCTTGGACTCCTTACGGACCCCACGCTATCTTTGTCTATGAGCCTGCCAATACTTTCGAAGTTTGCTCACTACATCAAAGGGGTCGAACGACCGACCCATCCAGTGAAGCAATTGGCAACATCGGCGATGAAATCAATTGTAACAGAGAAACAATAGACAGCATCGGCGAAGATGTCGGTGAAAATAATCTAAAAAGGAAGTTGTGAAGCAAAGCTAGGGGTGTAGTAACAATTAGTGCTCTCCTCTAGTATTTTTGTTAATGGATTATTTTTAATCCAAAGCCCTTCGATCAAATAACTAGAAGCAGAATGACACCAAGGCACGAGAAATGGAATGCTCCATCCTCCGTCGGAGATTCGCCATCCTCCGGTGGTGGAGGAACTACAAGAATCTGTTGCAACAGCGATGAAACTTTCGTGTTGACGCTAACAGTTGTAGTTGAATATATGTATATTGTGTCGACAGTTTTTGTTGTCATTATTATTACTTATTAGTCACAATATGTTTTCCACCGTTATAAGATACATTTAGTGTTAATTTTTGTTGTCACTTTATTTTTTACATGGATGAATGTGTAATGTCGACCAACACTTGATGTTAAATGGATCCATCAGTAGCAGATGACTTTTTCGTTGTAAATGTACATATTTAAATGAAAAAGGTTTTGTCGTAAATATAGTTATAACAACAATGGATGTATGACGTAACTATTAAATATTGTCGTCATTAAAACATAATTACCGGGAAAATGTAAGAATAGGTTTACGTGTCAATATATTGTCGATATTAGTATAGTCATTCAGTGACGACTATTGTTGTTGAAAAATAGCCTATTTAGTGACGATTATTGTTGTTGTAAAAAAATCAAATTTTCAAAAAACAATCTCGCTATTCTTCTCTCACTGTCACCCTTATCCTCACGTTACTTCACCCCACTTTAACCTTCAAGCTGCTGAATTTCCCTCACCCTACCTTCCCTGACCCTCCCTTCAAGCTTCTAGCTTGAAAACCGAAGTTGGAACTACTGGAAAATCGAAAGTTGCTGGAAACCGAAGCTGCTGGAAACTTCAAGTTTCAAACTTCGACATTCGAAATGAAGTGAGCTTGATGGACGAATCCATGGATTTTACCTTCAAGTCGAAGCTTCCCTTCAAGAGACGAACTGAAGTGAGCTCCATTGATGTTACCTTCAAGGTGCTGGTTCTCCGATGAAGAATCCATGGATGAAGTAACGAGAAGAAATCGGCCATGGATGAACCGAAGTGAGCTCGATGGATGAATCCATGGTGGATGAAAAGCCATGGATGAAAAAGGATGAAGCCATGGATAAAAAAAAATAAAAAAAAAATCTTCCAAAAAAATCACAGCAAAAATCGACAAACAGTTGTCATCACTAAAAGTAATTTATAACATCGGTAAGGTGTTGTCGTCTTTCATCTGTGTTTAACAACAGACTAATATGGTTGTAAACCGGTTATCGGAGACGTCATCTTATCAGAGGCAGGCACTTGGCAACGGTCAAAGCGATTGACAACGATTTTATGTCGACGCTAATGGACGAGTTTCTTGTAGTGAGGGTCCATTGTTCCACACTCTTATGGCCTTTC
The DNA here is from genome assembly GCA_946814005.1 of Chamaenerion angustifolium. Taxonomy (NCBI): domain Eukaryota; kingdom Viridiplantae; phylum Streptophyta; class Magnoliopsida; order Myrtales; family Onagraceae; genus Chamaenerion; species Chamaenerion angustifolium. Next base: position 25,771,382 of record OX328272.1, read on the forward strand.
TTTCTCTTCCTCTGCCTCTACCTCAAGCTCCCATCCTTCACGCTCCCTTGTTTGATGACAGTTTACGCCCTCATCGTGGGTTATGGATCCATTTCGGTGATGGATAACCCTCTTCATTTACATCATTAAACTAACTCAAAAGAATATGTATACTTACAAACAAGAAGACCTACAGTTGCATAATTAACCTTAGTGCAGACTTAATAATTGTCAACATTATCAATTAAGGAGTTATCATTGAAGAGATATTAACATTAATGGCATTATTATTACATCACAATCCTTTCCCTATATAAAAAGAAAAACAACATGCGGTAGAAATAACAAATAGGGAGAAAAGAATTTTAGTTCGTTTGTCCATCAAAGAGAATCGTAAGAGAAAAAAGGAGAAAATCAATTAGTGAATTGATCTCAATACAAACCTTATCAAACATGGATTAAAGTTAGTATTTCTATTTTCCTATTACAATTAGTATGATTGAATCAAATCAAATCTAGACATTAAAGGTTTTACATTTGGTATTAGAGCAAATCTAGATTTGTTTAATTAACCTATGATACGTGCATGTAATAGATGATCATAAATTGTAATTGAAGAAAGTGAAATTGATCATGAGTGTAAGGTTGGTTTCATGATCCTAATGATCTATTTTGTGATTTTGCAATTAAAACTTATTTTTATTAATTTATAATGTGCATGCACTATGGTTCGTACGTTTGAATCGTGATTGCATGATCGATGTGAAAGATTAGATTATTCCGCATGATTATGAACCGATGTGATCGTGTGAATCCACATAATAATTAGCTTCTGCATGATTATGAACCGTTTGATTATGAAATGATAACACAATATAAATATTGTTTACCCATTCAAGATTTCAATGTTTATATTGTATGTAACATGTTAGTTACTAAAGTGGTTTTACATTTTAACATTGGAAATGATGAAATTTATTGATTGATCGTGATTAAATAGAGAGTTAACGGTTCCAATAATACTTTATGTTCGATCCATGTTATCAGATAGTACTTTAAGAATTTTTGGGTTAACGTATGATACTCTATGTTTGACAATGTTGTTCTTTAGTCTCTTTGTTAGTCATCCGTTACATTTTTCTGTTAAATGGTCATGTGACTTGCACATGTTATGTCACGTCATTGCCACGTGGATATATAAATAATATTTATTTTAAATAATAGAAATATATAAACTTCACATAAAAAATCTACAAGTTCTATTAAAAAATAGAAAATAAATTTTAGAAGAATAAATGTAAATAAAAAAATATCAATTCATATTAAAAAATTAGAAAATTAAATTATATATCCTAAAATATATTATATATAAATTTATTTTAAAAATGACAAAATAGGAAGAAAAAAACTAGAAAACGACCAAGTACAATTGATTGAGCTAGGGTCGAACCCAGGTTTGGGTCTGACCTAGGCCTAGTCATCCAGGTCAAGCAACCTTGTCGGGGTCCAACCCAACCCGGAGTTTGACCCTAGGCTAGGTCAATTGGACCCAAGGGTCATTTATCTAGTGTTTTTTGTGTTTCATTTTTTTTAAATAATTTTTAAATTTAAATTTTATTAAGTTTTTTTCCAAATTTATATAGGTATGTATGTATAATATTTATTTTTATATAAATATATTTATTTTTATATAAATATATTTATTTTTATATAAATATATTTATTTCTAAATAAATATATTTATTTTTATATAAATATATTTATTTCTATAAATATATTTATTTCTAAATAAATATATTTATTTTTATATAAATATTTTTTTTTTATATAAAATTTTTTTTTATATAAATATATATTTTTTTTAAATAAATAAACATTTTTATTTAAAATATATTTCTGAACTTTTTTTCCATATTGTTTTATATTTATTTTTACTTTTCATCTCCCACATAAGCGTCATGTCACTATTTCAGTTAGTCAAACTTGACGGACAACAGTAATTTCAACTAAAGAACAACATTCTGAAACATAAAATACCATGAAATAACATAGGACTACTAACTGATAACATGAGTCAAACATATGATACCAACTAAATAATTAACCCTTAAATAGATGCCATAAAAGTTTGACTGATCAATTATTTGATTAATTATATTCTTGGAGATCACCTAAAGGTGGTTCAGTTGATATAATTAGTAATATGAAGAAGATAAGTCCTTTCTCAATATAGTTAATATTAGGTAACTTCTCTCTCAAAGAAAAACAAAGCTTATGTTCTAGAGAGATAACCCTAAACCACTTAGAGATCGGTTGTTTCATCTTCTCTCTCTCCTAGGGTTTCCAGTAGGAGATTTTATCGCCCAGTGACATTTTATCACTATCCAATCTGACAAATCCAATCTGTCAGACTCTTTAATCGTACATGTTATTCAAGTCGAAACAAGAAGAAGATTCTTGAAGTCCAAGGCAACAGGATGTTGCCCTCTAAAAAACCACATCTGAAACCCTAATTGAGCTCTTTCTCTTTCAAACCTCCATAAACACTATCTCTTTTTTCGTGTTGTTGCGCAGGTTTGCAGCGAAGGGTGTGAATGTGTCTAGACTAAAGTCACCGATTGCGGGTCGAACCAATTCGAGAGAAGAAATTTTGCCCATAAAAACCAGGCTGCAACTGGTACCAAATCCGGATAGGGATTATGGACCAAAGGTGTTCGACAAAATAATATCGGAGAAGCAAATACGGAATACGATGTTCACAACGTGCTAAAAGTAACATAGGTGAGATACGGTCTAGTCCCAATATCCGAGGTAGATTTCAGCATGGTGTAGATGTGGAAACATATATATGGGTTGAGTTTGGACATGTTTAACGAACAAAACGCGCAATGGATAGGTAACAGTATTGGCATTTGTGTCTCGGTAGAGTCAGAAAAAATAACTCACCAGAGAGTTTTCTTCGCCTGAAAATTAAGATAAATACAGGTGGCGGGATTCTGGTGGTCAGACTTAACTGGTCAAGAGAAGTGGGCCTCAATTAAATATGATCACTTATCGGATTTCTGTTATGGGTTCGGGAAACTTGGGCACACGTCTCATAACTATACGGAAAAGGTGATTATGTTTGAGGTGAAACCAAGTTTTCCCCTATATGGCCCGTGGCTATCCAAGACGAGACCAAGAACGAATAATAAAGGGTTCCACATTAGAGGCTGAAGCAGACAGAATAACACACCGAGGGAGGCATATAGAAAGTCATGGAGGGATGGCATGAAGGTGGCTTAGGAAAGTGATAAGCAGGAGTCATCACGAGGAGAATACTCTAGAAGCACATCGGGGCATAATCAGGCCTCAAGTTAAGCCACAGACCCCAGGAGTCTAGTCACGTGAGGAACGGAGCAACTATGAGAAACAAGGAATTGACTTCATGGGGCAATACCATGCCCAGTGACCAGCAGACATTTCGTCACAAGTCGGTGCCCCAGAAGAACACCGACCACCACTCAACCTCTTCAACCTGAATGCAATCCCAGAGGAGGAGGAAGAACCAGACAGAACTGAACTAGACCAGATCATTACCCTTACCTTAGCCAACTGCGACCTCCAAACAAAGAGCACAGACTCTCAAGGAACCGAGCAGTCCCCACCACCGACAGTCATAAAAGAATGGGACCTTTGAGAAGATGCCAAGACAGCAACATCTCAGACCTTCCACAGGGGTCTATCCAACCAACCCATAAGGAACGAAACGGCATATTTACCTTGAACAATGTGTCAGTTGATATACTAAACCCTAATGGTACACAAGTTACTACAACTAGTGATAGACTTGGTGAATCAACGGGCCAACTAAGGAAAACACAGATGCAACAGAATAGTTTGTGCACGGGAGACACAAGTGTCAAGCATGGAACGTGATCCGAGGAAAGCGCATTAAAATATATAAAAAAACATATACTTGGAAAGAACGAAGCACAAGACAAGAGGAGAATCAAACTTTGACAGGGGGAGAAAAGGCAAAAAGGACGTTTGACATTACCAAATGCAAGAGTAGAACCAACTCAATAGGAAGGGAATGTAATGCCCAGATATCACAAAGGTTTGCAGAGAATAGAAGTCTCAAAGAGAATGTGAAGGATATGGGGTAATGTAATGAAGGAAACCGACAAAAAAGAAAGTGTTCTGGTGGTTGTCCCTAAATAGTCACACGGTCCCAATGAGTATGATAAGTTGGAACTATCAGGGGTTAGGGTCTCCCCTCACAGTTCATCACCTAAAGGAATTAATAAAGGGTTTTCAACTGGTGATTCATTTTTAATGGAAACAAAGCAGTCCTAGGCCAACTGTGAAAAGAAGTTGTATTTGACCATGCAGAATATGTTAGTCACATGGCTGCTAGCGGAGGACTCGCATTATGGTGATCTAAGGAAGTTACGGTGAAAATTCTAAAGAATAATAAAAATTTCATTGATTCAAGTGTTTCAAGTAGATTGTTTGGGAGGGATTTCCTTATCATGTGGGTTTATGGAGACCATGATTACGCCCGACAAATCCAAAATTGGGAAGCACTAAAGAGACTAGGGATCCTTGAATTTGTGTTCAGGACTTCAACGACGTATCTTACCATAGAGAGAAAGTACGGGGAAGGCGCAAAGATTAGCATAAGATAAATGGATTCATTAAACTTATGGGGGATCTACAAGTGGATGATATAGGTTTTAAGGGACAGATATTTACATCGACAAACAATAGAAAGGGTGCTGACAAAATCAGTGAAAGGTTGGCCAGGATCCTCAGTAATCATTTGTGATGCTCTCAATTCCCAAAGGCTCAATGCTTAAATGATCCAACTATTGGTTCGGATCATTCCCCAATTGTCTTAATGTTAGATAACACCAATTTGAAGGGAAGAAAACGATTTCATTTTGAAGACATGTTGCTAGAGAAAGAAGAGTGCTACATACTTATTAGGAGTGAATGAAGAGGGGGAGAGTCGATCTGAAGAGTAGCTGATCTTAGGCCGAAACAGGAAAGATGCATAATTTCGCTAACCGAGTGAAGCAAAAAGGAGTGTAAAAACAACCTAATCAAAATCAAGAAGGTTAAGCAAAGGCTAAGAGACTTGGGGGACCAGAATATGCAGGCTCTCGACGTTTATGAAGAAAAGAGCTCTCAAATCCCCACTCCATGTGTTATGGAAGAGGGAAGACATATATTGGAACCAACGCTCGAGGGTGAAATCGTTGACGCACGGGGACAAGAATACGAAATTCTTTCATCAAACCAATCTTGCACGTAGGAGAATAAAAAATATTATCCGCATAAAGGGATCACAAGGTGAATGCATCGAAGAGGAAAGAGAGATTATAATGGAGCTGCAATCATTCTACTCCAATCTTTTTAGTTCGGGCAAGCCAAGCGGTGAGGCACGAGGTGGATTTGATGGCACATTGATATGCATTCACAATTAGATTTCAGAAGATATGAATGACCAATTGGTTCATAGGGCATCAGAGGAGGAAATATGTAATGCAGTCTTTCAGATGAGAGCGTCGAGAGCACCTAAACCATATTATTTTTCTGGGTCTTTCGAAAGAATTGGTGCGTCGTCAGCCCAGACATAGTCACATCCATCAATGCCTTCCTCACAACAGGTACTATACCTTCATTTCTTAACCAAACCGACATTACTTTAATACCTAAAATTGCAAACCCTCTATCTTCTTCGGACTTCAGGCTCATTAGTCTATGTAACTTTGGAAACAAAATCATCTCTAATGTTCTCGTGAATAGGCTCAAAACCTATCTGCTGGAGCTAATAACCCCGTACCAGAGTGTGTTCCTTTCAGGAAGAAGAATTCAGGAAACCATTATTATAGCCCATGAGATGTTCCATTTCCTAAAGACAAGAGGACAAAGAGGATGACAACCGGTCAGACAGAATGCGCGCTAAAGATCGACATGCAAAAGGTGTACGACCGGGTTGAGTAGGACTTCCTGTTAGAAGTGCTGAAAAGGAGGGGCTTTTGCGACAAGTGGATAGGATGGATTGAAGCGTGCATTTCAACTGTAACGTATCAAGTAGTTGTCAATGTCAAACGAACAAGAACCATCAGACCGTCTAGAGGCCTTAGACAGGGTGACCCCCTCTCTCCTTATATATATATATTGGTAACATTTTATCGAGAATGATAGAGGAACATGTATCTATGGGTAATATTAGAGAAATCCAACCGAAAGTGGGATGCCTGGGGATCCATCATATTTTTTTCGCCTAAACCCTATTCTTCATCAAGGGGTCGGTGGAAAAGGCTAGGAATCTTCGGGGTTTCTTAGAGAAGTATTTCAAAGATTTAGGCTAGAAGGATAATTTTTTCCAAATCTAGCATCTACTTCAACTCAGTGGTGGATGACAATTTCAAGCACGAGATCACGGAGGTGCTTGGGGTTCAATGAGTATCAAATCTGGGATTCTACTTAGGTCTTCTAACAGTCTGAGGGAGATCGAAGAATGAGGTGTTGGGTTATTTGAAGGAAAGGATCTGGGATAAGATAAAAATTTGGAGTAACCGCCTACTAAATAATGCATGCAAAGATCTACTCATCAAAGCAGTAGTGACAGCGATTCCCACCTAAGTGATGAACATGTTTAGATTGCCAATGACATGATGTACGGAGATCAATGCCATGATTGCACGATTTTGGTGGTGGTCTAATAGCATAGGGAGGAAAATTCGTAGGAAAAAATGGGAAGCTATGACAAAATGAAAGAAGGAAAGGGGTTATGGCTTTCACGATTTGCAGTCTTTCAACTCCGCTATGCTCTCCAACATGGAGGCGAGAGTGTTAACGGAACCAGATGCTCTTTGGGTAAAGGTGTTGAAAAGCCTTTACTTCCATAACAATGACTTCATGTCGGCCACTATAGGAAGTCGATCATCGTGGGGGTGGGCAAGCTTACTTAACAGTAGAGTGCTGAAAAAATAAGGAGCATGATTTAGGGGATAGTCGAACTATTCGACTGTTTCTAGGTCCATGGGTGCCAATGCGAGAGGGTTTCCGAGTGCGACCAAACTCGGGAACACAACCACCTGAGGAAGGGAGAGTAGCTGACTGGATTGATCACCAAGAGAACAGATGGAGAGAACATATTATTTGTGATCCTGTCGAGCCAGAGTATATTGTGTCCATCCTCAACATGCCAATACCTCTCACAACCAAGAGATACATCTTGCGATGGCCACACACCAAGAATGAGGAAGTCACAGTCTCATCGGCATACTACAGTGTTCATGAGGGTCGTCGCTCAGGAGTTGTTGACTTGAACCAGAGGCCACCGATCGATTGTTCAGTTGTGTGGACGACGATTTGGATGCCAAAGGTATGGCCATAAATGAACATGATTATATGGAAGTTGGCTTCAAACTCACTAGCAACTCGAGCAAATTTGGTTCGACGGGGAGTTTCGATATCACCTCTGTGTACGATTTGTGATGATGTCGAAACCAGGAAACACATGTTGTTAGGGATGGGAACTCTTGGACATGACTTGCTTTATGTTGGCCAACAATCAGTGGATGAGTGGCTCAACATGAGGGTCTCAACAACAGGTGGAGGCAGGGCTGATAGAGAGAAAACTTGGAATCTCTACATGATTATTTGTTGGCAGATTTGAAAATCAAGGTGTAAGTTTGTCTTTGAATAAAAACAGTTGGATGTCATTGTGCAGGAGGTAATGAAGACCAAGGAAGAGATGATTTCATTATCTGTCGGAAGATCAAGAACAAACAATCCTAATGCAAACCGGTGTTGGGAGAGACCAGATAATGGCACGATTAAGATTAACTGTGACGCGGCTTGGTGTGCGTCAAGAAAGCTGGAGGGAGTCGGAGTTATAGCTTGTGACCAGTCGGGCTGAATTCGGGGTGGATGGCATGACAAGGGCGACTGAGGCTTGGTGGAGGAAATCGAAGCTAGGACACTCCTAGAGGGTGTCCGACTTGCCACAACAAATAGGTGGCAAAATGTCATCGTCGAGTCGGATGCGACATCGATTATTAACCATCTCCAAGGTAAGGATTTTGTTTGGAGGATAGACTCTATATTATCAAACACGGTAATTTTTCCGAGAACTTTTGAAAGGATCGAGTGGATGCATATACCGAGAACCGCGAATTCTTACGCGGACTGGATCGCAAAACAAGCTTTGCGAGGGTTGTGTCTGTCAGATTGGGTATCCTTGTTAGGTATTATGGTTTATATAAATGTTTATTTAGTCCAAATGTTTAGGACAATTATATTCAAGGCCACATGTTTAAGAGTGCTGCATACAAATCCTTAGTTTTACCTATAAATAGACCACTACCCCTTTTGTATTTCTCAAGCTTAATGAATACAATATGAAGTTTTCTCTAATTGTAGCATTAAGCTCTTCATTTTCTCCTCATTCAAGTCTAATTTCCTAAGATGGTATCAGAGCTACAAGATTAGGGACTGAATTTGGATTCAGTTGCAAATTTCAGTCTCAAATTTGTCACAACTCTGTTCAATTCTTCAATTCAGTTTGCCGCGCAATCAGTTTGTTCAAATTCAGAATAAGCATCACCAGATCTTCACGCCTCACCTTCAATCAGAAGGAGATTGCAATTGCTTCTGTTTGTTGATCACTCTTATTATATCGTTGGCACCTCCAACAAGATTCAATGACTAGTAGATTCACTCTTATCAACTTATTTTCACCTCCAGCAAGATTCAATAACCAGCAGGTTCACTTCATTCGGTGCAGATCATTTTCAGTAATACAACTGGATCGAATCCACACCTCCTGCTGCAATTTGGTCGAATCTACACCTCCTTCTGCCAATTCAAAGCATATCGCATCTCTAGATCGCATTTCAGCACCTCCAGAGCATTTCAGCATTACACCGATTCTGCAGCATCTCGAGATTGCATTAATTTTGTAGCACCTCCAAAGCACTGATTGTGGAGCATCAATCCATATACAATTCACATGCTCCTCATCAATTCAGTTACAACTCACATGTTCCTCATTTTTTAGCATATCAATTCAGTTGTTCATGCAATTATGTGTTATGTGTCCTTTGCGATTTTGTGTTGTGTATCCATGCGATTATGTGCTGCGCTGGATTAATTTCAATTCTTCTTCTGGATCGCCTCTTCTCCTAGCATCAATCCATATTATCAGACATGTGATCATGTGATCGTAATTCTGATGTAAGTTCACTGATTGCAACTCTGGAATTCTGATCTTTCATGTTAAGTTTGCTGCGATTACTGTTGGAAAATTTTGACTGCACTGATTCGTACGATGTTGATTCTTCGTTGCTAATCTGTTACTAATGTTGCTGGATTGATTTCTCATGATGATGTTAATTATTCCTCTGTTACTGGACTGAGTTCTCACGTTGAAGCGAATTTCTCTGTTTAAGGTTGAATTAGAGTTGTTTGAGGCTGATTAAGTTCATGTTATTGCTTCTCTTCTCCTATTTTCTTGTTGTTGATCTTCATGTGTAAGTTACAGCGCTGCACACTCCTTCTCCTCCTTTGATTTGGTGGTTTACTCTTCGATGATTCCATGTTTATCTACGTGTGTTCAAAGACGTTTTTAGCTTCTGTTTGTATTTTGTTGCGTGCTTTTCAAGCACGTTTACTGCATCACGAGGCTGCTTCATCAAATTCAACAATTCTTCTATATGTTCTATGCTTGGCCAAGCTGAAGCAAGTAAGACATAATACTCAACTCAACCAGAATCAGCCATAGAAACCTAACCGAGCATACATGTGCTCCTGTTTGGGCAGACCCGTGCCATGGAAATCAACTCCTAAATCAAGTTTACATGTTGAGGATGACAACAAGATCATGGTGTTGATGATGGCAATCAAAAATAAGTAAGTAGTTCACATGGATGAGTCTTAGGAGTTGTTGATGATGATGAGATGTTGATGATCTTCTTTTTCTGTTTTTTGTTGGTTTAGAGTCTTGATTTACATTAGGAAGTGGATCTACAAAGGGGAATGTTAGGGATTATGGTTTAGATAAATGTTGATTTAGTCCAAATGGTTAGGACAATTACATTCAAGTCCACATGTTTAGGACTTTTTCATACAAATGCCTTACTTTACCTATAAATATACCACTACCCCTATTGTATTTCTCAAGCTTAATGAATACAATATGAATATTTCTATAATTGTAGCATTAAGCCATCCATTTTCTCCTCATTTCCAGAACCGCGAACTCTTGCGCGGATTGGATCGCAAAACAGGCTTTGTAAGGGTTGTGTTCGTCGGATTGGATATCTTACCCCAACCCCTATATCTCGTTTTCTTCTTTCGGATATTTCGATATATTTGGACTAGACTTTTTTATTTGGAATGAAATTTTATTTGATGGCAAAAAAAAATAGGTATACGCAAAGGTAACATGTTGATTTGATTTTATTAATTGTTAAAGTATGCTTTTGGCATCATTAAAAGTGCTTGTGTTTAAATATTATCCAGAGGTTACTTGAATACATGCTTTAAAGCTAAAATTACCGTTTATGAATCTGTATTAAAGTTTTAAAAGCACTAAGGGGCTTCTGTATAAATGCTGTAGCTTCGATAAATTTATTTGCATTCGCTAACTCTCTCGTAATGTTGAATGGGCTTAATTATGGACAATGGTATGAACAAACCCAATTTACACTTGGTGTAAAGGCTTGGACCTTGCCATATTCACTGGTGAGAAGCCTCCATCCATTATAAATGCCAACTGATAGCCCCCAAACTGAAAAGTCTCGATATGAGACTTGGGAGCAATCTAATAGGCTGAGTTTGAATCTCATGAGGAAGATGATGGGTGAAACTATTAACGCATCTATGGCCAATAAAGATAAGGCGATGGAATTCATACAGAAAATTAAGAAGTGTTCAGAATCGAATTTGGCTGATAACTTAATTGTATGAAACCTAATGGGTGAGTTAATTACAAAGAAGTTTGGCTGGTCTTAGTCCATCCATAATCATGTGACTCGCATGTCTAACTTACCGACAAAGTTAAAGGACTTAGAAATGGATAGGGTTGATCATGGACGGGTCGGTCCGATCCTGAAGGCAAGACCGGGACCGAAATCAAAGACTGACTTCGTCCAAAAATCCCGCCCGAGACGGTCTTGCTTGACTCGGGTCGGTCTAAGTCTTAGACCGAATTTTTTGGGCCCAACAAAAATCGTTGTGATGTAAATCTCGCCCATTTATAAATCAGTCATTTCAGATGAAAATCATCCATAAATCAGCCAGTAATCGACCCGAATCGTTCGTCGTGAATCAACCATTTATAAATCATCCATTTCGGATGTAAATCAGCCATGAATAAACCATGAATCAGACATTAATAGAGCAATTACCTGTCTGAGACGGACGAAATTGTTCGTCGTGGAGGAGTGCTGGAGTGGTTTGTTTGTTCGTGCCAGACGGAATCGATCATTTGTGGAGGACAGGAGTGCTAGAGGAGTCGTGCTGGAGACGGGAAGGAGTGCCAAGGATTCGTCCTGGAGAGGGGAAGGAGATGAGAGAAAAGATACAATGAGTCGCAGGATCTGGATTGCTGGAGTACCAAGAAGCCGCAATTCAAGTATGTTTTGGAGAGGAGATGGAGAGTGCTGGAAGTGGAGTGGAATGCTTCCCTGTGGGCATGTGCAGAGTATATCTACTATTTAGGGTTTGATAAAATTCGGTATGGGACGGTCCTAATCGGGCTTTCGTGAAAAATTTCTGAGACCGGGCCCGACCTTGAAAAAAAAAACTCGACTGCTCGGTCTCGGTCCTAGTTGGTATCAGTCCTAGTCGGGGCGATCTCGGTCTGGTCTTGTCGAGAATTCGGTCCAGACAGTCTTTTTTTATCACCTCAAGAAATGGAGGTTCATTAGCAATTGTTGGTACAAATCATCTTGAACGCTCTATTTTTTGACTTTAGCAAATTCCATGTGAATTACAACACCATTAAGGATAAATGGAATGTTAAGGAACTAAAGGCTATGTTGGTTCAAGAGGAAGAAGATTAAAGAAGATGAAGGATAAAGTTATTAATCTCGTCCGTTCTGAGAGTACCAACAACAGTAACGTAAACCAAGTAAAAAGGACAATTTTCGTTAAAGTACCTAAAAGTCAAAACCAAAATGAAAGGAAGTGTTTATTTTTCACGAAAATGGGATATCAACAATATGAGATTAGATAGATTGATGAACAACAAAGAATATTGATCAAGGAGAAGATGAATTGGACAACAAGGAATCAAGATGAACAAGAGAAACTGAATAACTGAAATAACCAATCCATTGAATTTTTCAGTAATCGGAAATTATCTTCACATACAGCTTGACAGTCTTTTATATAGACGTGTAACGAAACTAAGACTCAATCATGACTCATCTTGAACATTCTAGGTAGTTACAAGAACAACTTGAACATTCTACTTCCTTCTTCAACAATCTGACATCTTCATGAGAAGCTGAGGTAAGTTGTACTGAACTTGATCTTCGTCATTCTTCACTGCTCTATTCCTTCATCTGAACATTCCTCTGTGAAATTCTTTATTCTCAAAAAATTTCTTAACACCACTTAGTATCCATATACATGTACAGAGTCCTTTCCAAAGTTGTGACCAGTTGTTCTCGATGTATGTTTGTCATATACCTTTTGCATACATCCTTTAAAAGCAATTGATCACTTTACATACTTGCTTGTCTGAGTATCATATTCACCATTTCATCTGACCTGATCAAGTTGATAACTCGATAAAATATACTTCAGTAAATAACAAACTCTAACTACACACAAATGATTACTCAACTAATACACGTCACAACTCTTACTCAACCCTTTACACTTGATAATTTCTCAGCTCTTTACACTTATTGAATTTGCATTCTTTTTCTTTTTTTTTTTATTAATTTTTTTTTTCTTTCCTCTAATGACAGAGAGATTCGAAAATACCTCTATCTTACCAGTGAAGCTGGGAGATTTCAGTCTCCACCTTACCGTCCTCAAATTTCAGTAGAGTATCTTGACGTCGTCTCTGAAAAATTTATTTTTGGATCATAACCTTCACCTTATGGCAGTGAGTAAGCTCATCATGCTGAGTGTATAAAGGATGAGAACATTTCAAGCATTGGGCAGAGTCACCTTATGCAAAAGTAAACAGTCTTTGTGGACAAAAGTACTCAAGTTAACCAGGAAGAGCATATCGATGCGACACAGGATGACCGTCAAAAACTCCATACCAGAAACATAACAAATACAAAGAACACATTATATGTAAAGTGAATTTTATATGAGAAAACAAAGTATAGAGGACAGACAAACGCATCAAAAATATCAGCCTGATCACAACTTCAGGTATGACCAACACAGATATAGACAAGTAGGTATTAAACATTATTGAAAGATAACAACAACACAGGATGATAAACTATAAGAAGAATTGTAGAGAGCACATCAAGTTCAACGCTACCTCAACTTGACACTCACATTGCAATACTAGTCACTATGAGACTCAGACTCACGCACATTCTTGAAACAGAAAAGAAACCATCACATTGCACATCTTCAAAAGATAAGACTCCAAGTTTATTTCAAAAGTGTAAAAACACCTTATGAGTAAGTGGTTTAGTTAAAATATTTGTTATGTGATCCGAAGCAGGTACAAAGCTAACAATAACTTGACCATTTTGAACCTTTTCTCTAACAAAGCACAAATCAAGTTCCATATGCTTCATTTTTGAATGTTGAATTGGATTTTATGTCAAGGCAATAACTCATGTATTGTCACACGAGATAGTACGAATTGAAGACAATTTTATACCAAGATTAGTTAAAAGATAAACCACCCAAAGAACCTCACATACTGCATTTGCAACAGCCATATACACAGGCTTTGATGTGGACCTAAATATAACTGATTATTTCTTTGAACTCCACACAATAGGATTGTTATTTAATAACAAATATTGACCAGACACGGATTTTCTACCAGCTATATCACTTCCCCAGTCAACATCAACAACTGACACCAGAGTTACTTCAGAAGAGGACGCAGTGGTAGATCTGAACAACAAGCCATGATTAATAGTGCCCTTAAGATACCTAAGAGTACAAAAAACAGCCTTTCAATGACAAAGAGATGGATGTTGCATGAATTGACCGGATTACCGCTCAAGGCATTCATTGGTCATGTAGAGCATATGGGTGATATCAGTGAAGTCTTGCTATTACGATTAAGGTGTGCTTATTATGTCTATGACACTATTAATTTACTTAAGTTATGTTTCTGTTATATTGAGTATGACTGTGTATACACTTACGGTTCATGGATAATATATGATTATTTGAGTTTTAAGGTTAGCCTCAATGTAATGGCTAGTTGAAATTGATTTGTGACATATGGAAGGGATAATGTTGTCTAATGATGTGTGAACACCACGATTCAATCAAATTTAATTTTATTATGATGGTTAAAAGGCAAACGAACGTGATATAACGCATGCACTATAGTTATTAAACCATTAAGTCGACATAAAGGTTAAGTGGGAGAATGTAAGAATATTTATATTCTTAGATGACCTATGTGTCGATCAAGTTCATATTAATGTAAAGGTTTTAATATTAAAGTTGACATTGTGATGGATCGGTTTCAAAAGTTGCTTGTAACGAGTTGAGAGAACTAAGGTTAACGCATTAGAATTTGGGTGAATTGATAACCCTCTTTTCTTACCTCATTAAACTATATAATTGTCCATCCTTAATAGTTATATATGTAATGTGTGTGTGTATATATATATACATGTTGAAGTTGCTATAAATGTGTCGATTATAAACAGGGATTTATTGTTATGATTAAGTAATGATAATGATTAAGTAATAGTTACGAATGAGAATGGAATTTTTTCAAAAACTTTTACTATTAGAAATCTTTTTTGAAAAGTTATATATTGAAAAGAAAAAAAAAATTAGGAATATATGCATAGGCGCAGGGTCACTGTGGTGCGCCTATTGAATAGGCGCGACCTGAGGACACGCCTATGCAATAGGCGCTTATAAAAGAAGACGAACCCTACCTCTGCTGAACCCGCCGCTCCAGCACTCCAGCACCGCAGTCAGCTCCACCACTCCGCCTCCGCCTCAGCTCCAGCCGCCGCCGCCTCCGTCTCCGTGCTCAGCTCCAACCCCGACGATCAGCCTCCACCCAGACCACCCGCCGTGCTTCGATTCCTCCACCCACCCTGCCGCTCTGCTACGACTGCAAACCCACCCACTACCGTCGTGTCTTGCCCCCGTGCAAACCGATCCCGTCATCGTCCCGTTGTCCCCGAACTGCTGCCGACCCCGCCACCCATTCCGCCGTGCCGCAGCTCCACCCCGACGAAAGGTTAGTGTTCTTATTTTTTTTAATATATTTATATATGCTGTATAAAATTTGTATTTGTGCTAATTATTAGTAATTAAACATATTAGTAATTATTGTTAGTAATTATTCTGCTAATTAAATATATAATTAAAAATTAATTATATAATAAATCATTATTAGATAATGATTAGTAAAAACAAATGTAGAAAAAATATAAATTGTTAGAAATTAAAAATTTATACTGTTTAATTGTAGAGTTATCATGACGCCGCGCGCATTTGTTACAAATCAGTCGTGTGGTGCAAATGTGGTCAATGTTGGTCCTTTGGATCGATCGGTCCTTTGGGGACAAGACCAACATCGTTCATCGGATCTAAGTGGTAACCAACAGATCACGTTTCGATGTTCAATACTCGAAGAAAAATTAATTTCAGAAGATGCGAAAGCCATTGTGCAAGCTGTTGGTTTATGGGATGTGGTTATTATGTCACATCCTAAACTCGATCCTAAGTTACTGACGTCATTGTCCGAGCGATGACGTCATTGTCCGAGCGATGACGTCATTGTCCGACCGATCCTCGGTGGTGTGCTATTTACAACGACAAAGAAAGATAAGGTGTCATTAATCTACATACCACTGCTGAGGGATTTAGAAAGAGCGACTCATTATAGTTAGGGATCAGCTGTTTTGGCTACTACATATCGGGGATTGTGTGAAGCATCTGAGCTTAACGCTGCCACATTCTCAGGTTGTGCCATCTTAGTACAGGTATTCCATATGATAGTTTTGTATGAATATTTAGAATTTATTGTAAAATTTTATTAATTTTTGTACACTACAGTTATGGTCGTGGGAGCACCTCCATGTTGGTCGTCCCATGCTCTAGGGTGAAATGCCTAGTGGAGAGTTGCATCCCTTAGGATGCAGGTTGATTTTATTTTTTATTTGAAAAAAAATTGTTTCTGTAATATTGATGAAATCGTAATTGTGAATATTTTTCTTAATAGGTGGGCATTTCTAAAACGATCGTTTAGTCACCAAATTAGAACGACAAATTTGGTGTACTATAGGGATGACTTGGAGTCTCAGTCAGCTGATCAGGTACCATATTGGAATCCATATTTCTTATCTATGTTGCGAATCCATATTGAAATTTTCAGACCTGTGTCAGCTAAAACTGAATTTCTTATCAAAGACGATATCAACTTGCAATCAATGTTTTGGTGTCGTTCAATGAGGACTTCATTAGCTCATGTATGTGGAGAATGCAGTTTGGAAATTCTCCACAATCCAGTATGCTTAAAAAGACTTCCTCTCAATGACCACGAACATTTTGTAGGATCAACTTTACACTTAAAAACAATTGATTTTGGATTGGATGACTCAACAGTACACACCTTAGAATTTTCTATGTGCCAATTCCTCACAGCGGCAGCTAACTCGTCCTTACTACTAAACTTCATGTTTGTATTTAGGAAACTTTCACTCGACGTGTCATCAACCTCCATAGACCACTCATCCCTTGATTGAAAGTTGTCGATCCAGTTACTATCAACCCAATTTTCAGCAGTTGGTTGCATCATTTGCACGTCGTGTGAGCTACTTCCACCATGGACACCTCCGTGCACATCTTCAGAATTCTCGCCAACTTCAAACACCTTTTCGTTGTCTTCATCAATGTGCCCTGTAAAATGCTGAATATATGGATCTTCTTCATTAACTACATGGTCATCTGAGAGTGCATCAACGTCGACATCGTCATCTGAGAGATCATTGTTGTGACCATGCAAAATATTCACTGTCTCATCACCACTATCAGTAATGTTTGGAATCACATTGAGTCCTCTAGTCACGCTAAACACAATAAATCGACTAGCAGAACTTAATTGTAAAGCAAAAGACAATGCTGAATCCGATCGGATACGCACAAATTTGCAAAGTCCATCAGTATCTATAAATTTATATGAAATGCTTATGGAGATGGCTTCAACATCCGGCAAACCGCACTCCATACATATAATTTCCTTTAGTCTACAAAGAGAGATATCCAATGTAACTGTAGTAATACTTGATGTACCACCCACATAAACCTCACTACCATTCTCACACACTATTTCGCCGCCATATATGCAAATTATACAAATTTCTGTCATGGTTGATCCTAAAAAATTAGTATTATAAAAATTCTTATCAGATATTTTTATTTTGTAAACTTAATATTTATGTAAATATAACATACCTTCGTATTTGGAGAGCTGAGGAATGAAAGCGAAGGCTGCTTGGAAATGAAGGATACTCCCAGAGGAGAGGTCCTCGGTACACATATTTAACTAAATATGAAAATAATTGACAATTACTGTTCGAAATTCAGATATAATTGGGGGATGGCGCAAATAATTGGTCCATAGGCGCTACCGGGTTGCGCCTATTCACATTTTCTTAAATTTTTCAAAAATAATTCAACGTTATAAACTTTTTTAAAAAATTCATGAGAATGAGAAGAGTTACTGTGGTCATAAAGTTAGTGGAATCATAATGATTGTGCGACATTGAAGAGACGTTATCATCAAAAGTGCATTATCATTACATCACAATTTTTTCCGTATATAAATAGAAACACAGAGAAACAATTTACGGTGGAAATCACCCAAGGGAGAGAAGAACTTTAGATTCTTTTGTCGATGAATTTAAAAAAGTAGCTATTTTCGAAAAAATATTAAAAAAATATATATTCAAAAAAAATATTTATCAAAATGTGCATATGCGCAGGTAAGGTAGTAGCGTTTTTGGGAAAAACGCTACTGCCAGTGGCGTTTTTGGAAAAACGCTACTGCCAGTAGCGTTTTGGGGAAGAAACCCTACGGTTTCTCCTTAAAAACACCCCGCCCCCTTTGGTACTGGTCCCCTCCTTCGCCTCTCCAAGCCCGCTCGCCTCCAGCTACCGCCTCCAGCTCCCCAACACGCCTCCCAGCTGCCCCGTTCGGCCACGCCCGCGCCTCCTTCGTCCCAGCTGCCGCCCACGCCTCCCGCACCTCCCAGCTGCCGCCCGCGCCTCCCAGCTGCCGCCTGCGCCTCCCAGCTGCCCGCGGCTCCCAACCGCCGCCCAGCTGCCCTCGCCTCCGTCGTCCCGACCCCGTCTCGCCGGAGCCGAACTCGTACGCAGGTATACTTTTCTTTTTTTTTCAAATATAATTTTATGCTTAATGATTTTTTTAATTGTTAATTAAAAGTATTATGAACAATTATTGTGTTGATTAAAGCTTGCGTAGTTAGTTATGAAAGTTAAAATTTAGAATTTGTATTTTTAAATTGTAGAATCAAAATACCGCCGCGCGTAATTATGTCAAGTGGTGAAAATGTTGTTCCCCTTGGTCCGTTGGTGTTGGGTATCGATAGTGACAACCCAGTAAGGAAAAGGTCTCGAAGACCCAATAACTATAGAGGGGGTAAACCCATAACATTTGAACCGGACCGGCTTCCATAGAATGGCCCAGAACCGAGCCCAAAGTCTCTGAGGACACCCTGAGTGCTCGCCATTCTTTACCAGGTCGTGACCTCTCACTGCTCGCCATGAGAGTGCTCGCCCAGAAGAGAGCCCTGCCTCTCTCCTCTGGTCCCACTAAACCGTTAATAACCGAGTGACCATGATATCCCGCGTATCTCGGTCACATATTCACTAAAGATTAGATTTGGTAACTGCAATATCTCGCAGTAACTGCCATATCCCACGATCCGAATCTTCAGCAACTCAATATACACTAAGATATTCAGTTGCCTTTATACGGTTTGATCTCTCCTACCCTATAAATACCCTTGCTTTACATACGTTCCTTACGTTTTGAGTTTTATACACACATATACTCATTTAAGCATCGGAGAGGGACCCAGAGACACCCCCTCTGTTGCGCTCCCCTACCTGCAGGTTCACCGGAGTTGGAGCAGAAACGTCTTTCCATCCTTGTCTAGCATTTATTTCACTGCTAGATCAGCATCCAGGATTTTACGATCCAACATTTGGTGCCGTCTGTGGGAATCGAGCAATTCAGCCATGAGAACTCGATCCCAAAGCAACCGTCGGAACCAGACCAGGGAGCGATCCTCAGATAGCTCTGATTCCGCCGTCGCTTCACCGCTTCAACAGGAACCTGCCAGCCGGGCAGGAGCTAATGCCGTTCCTCTGCGAACAACTCGAGAGCATGTCGGTGATTCAAGACCGACCCCCGCTGCTAATCAAAACGGAGCCCCGGCACCGCAGACCGTCCACATTGCTGGGCAAGACATCAATTTAACCCCAGATATGGTCTCCCTGCTGTAAGCCATCCTAGGACAGGCGCGCCGCCAATCCCCTGCTCCTCAAGAAAACAATCCCTCTGCTCCTAAGGAAAACCACCGCCCTGCTGCCACAAGACCCTCACCCTCGGAAGCGGCAAATCCTGGTCCCCCTGCGCCTCCGGAGGATCAGGAGATGACGTCAGGTCAGCAGTCCCTACCTCCAGCATACACCCAGAAGCCAGCAGCCGCATACACTGCCAATCCCTCCGGTCCTCCTCCACCCGGAACCTCGCCTATGTACTGCAATGTGGATCAGATGGATGACCTCCTCAACAAAAGGCTCCAAGAAAGACAGCTGACAGTCGTAGCTCCCTTCAAGGAGCAGTCTGCTCATCCTTTTACCGACGGGCTCGTCGCCATCAAAATCCCAAAGGATGTAGTTGCTCGGGCCATACCTGAGTATAGCGGTGGAAGAGATCCCACCGTACATGTCAACAAACATGAGGCCTCTCTTCTTGGTAAGTCAAATGATCCCAATCACTCGGCTTTGTTATTTCCATCTACTCTTTCGGGTTCGGCTTCGTCCTGGTTCTTCGGCCTCCCTGCAGGATCAATCGGAACTTGGGCAGAGTTAAGAAGCACGTTCCTGGAGAGATATATGGGCGAACGCCAGTTGCTGAAGAGTGTGGTCGCCCTTGACTCGGTCAAACAGCAGTCTGGAGAGTCGCTGTCCAACTTCTACGGGCGTTTTCATCAGAACGTCACGGAGATAGATCGCCGAATCTCGGATGGGGAGATCATTCGAGCATTTTACAGGGGTCTGGATGTGGCCAACAAGGCCTCGAGGAAGCTGCGAAAAAGCTATCATGTGAAGGAGATCGAAACGTTGGAGGAGTTGGCGTCCAGAGCAAAAGGTTTCATAGACCTTGAGAGGGCAAATACAGAGGCAGACTTCCTGACGACCTCGCTAAGGGTGGTCCATGAACCCCGACGCGATGGTAAGAAGGAGGTGAAGAAGGAGAATAAGGAAAAGGACAGCAGACCCCGCATCGAATCTAATCCAGCGTCTCGCCATCCAGAGGTCCCTGAGTACTTCACGCCTTTAAATAGGCAGATCTCAGCGGTACTAGTCGAGATGGAGAGGAGATCCTTGGCGAGGCCACCGATGCCTCGTCGAGGTGGGCAGCCCATGGGAAAGGATGTCGAGAGCTATTGCAGATACCACAAGTGCAAGGGCCACAAGACAGATGACTGCCACATTTTGAAGCGGGACATAGAGAGGCTGAATCAGGGGGGAATGTTGAAGGAATTTGTGGCAGGGCGAGACAGAAATCGAACGCCCCCCAGGAGACATCGTTCGCCAGCCCCTGCAGAACAAACTGAGCCATCTGGAAGCAAGAGGAGAGTAAATCTGATTGCGGGAGGATTCGGTGCAGGCGGCGAGAGGTCAAGCGCAAGGGAGGTCTACGCCACTCAGATCTCCACAGCAGTTCAGTTGGGGAAGCGGCCCCGACCTGAAGAGAACATTGTCATCTCATTCTCCGAAGATTATTTGTCGCATGTCACCACCCCCCATAACGATGCTCTGGTCATCACATCAGATATTGACAGCTGTGACGTTGTAAGGATTCTGGTCGACGGAGGCAGCTCGACAGACATCCTATTTCTAGACGCTTTTGAGAAGATGGGCAAGTCCAAACGTTACCTGAAAAGAGTCGATTTTCCGCTGATCGGGTTTGCGGGAAGAACAACTTATCCACTGGGGGCTATAACCATGCCAGTGATTTTTGGCGAGGGATGGAAGAGCATCAAGGTATTGGTCACTTTCCTGGTGGTCGATTCACCTACATCTTACAACGCCATCATAGGGAGGACCACGATCAACCCAAACAAGATTGTGGCCTCCACTGTCCACCAGAAGATGAAGTTCCCCACTCCCAACGGGATTGGAGAAATGCTCGGAGATCAGCCTTCCTCGCGGCAATGTTATGTGAACTGTTTGCGCAGGAAGAACCAAAGGGAGGCGCTCGCCATTGAAACAGAGGCCGACCCCCGCGAGGACTTGGCTCGGCCAACACCTATGGATGAGTTGGAAGAGGTTGAAACAGATGGTCCGGACAAGAATGTGCGCATTGGAACCACCTTGAAGGAGGATCAGAAGAAGGCCATGACCGCCCTCCTCAAAGAATTTAAAGAGCTCTTCGCCTGGCAGCCGAGCGACATGCTAGGAATTAGCACAGATATCATCTCCCACGAGCTCAGAATAGACCCTTCCATCAAGCCAATCGCCCAAAAGAGAAGATCATTCGGGACAGACAAGCGTTTGGCGATCAGGCAGGAAGTCGGCAGGTTGATTGAAGCTGATTTCGTCAGAGAGGTGAGATTCCGGAGATGGGTCGCCAACCCAGTTTTGGTTAAGAAATCAAACGGCAAGTGGAGGATGTGCGTCTACTTCCGCGACCTGAACAAGGCTTGCCCCAAGGATTCATATCCCCTGCCGAGGATTGATCAGCTGGTCGATGCTACCTCGGGTCATGAGATGCTGAGCTTCATGGACGCCTACTCAAGCTACAACCAGATCAGAATGCATCCAGACGATGAGGCTCACACTGCTTTTTATGCTGATGGGGACATTCTGTGCTACAAGGTGATGCCCTTTGGCCTTATCAATGCTGGGGCAACTTATCAACGGATGGTGAACCGACTGTTCCAGGACATGCTGGGAAGGAACATGGAGGCCTACGTGGATGATATGCTCGTTAAAACCATCAAGGGCAATCCTCACACAGCGGACCTCCGCGAAGCTTTTGAATGCATGAGAAGACACAGTGTTCGCCTGAATCCTGCCAAGTGCGCCTTTGGGGTCAAGTCCGGTAAATTTATGGGTTTCATGGTCAGCGAAAGAGGAATCGAAGCAAACCCGGAAAAGCTAAAGACCATAGAGGAGATGAAGTCACCAACCTGCCAAAAGGAAGTCCAATGCCTGAATGGACGCCTAGCTGCTCTCAACCGCTTCCTCTCCAAAGCGAGCGACAGGTCCCTCCCATTCTTCAAAACTCTGAGGGCCAACCGCAAGTTCGAGTGGACGCCAGATTGCGAGGAAGCGTTCCAGTCCTTGAAAAGACATATCCAAACACTCCCAGCGCTGGCAAAACCCGTTCCAGGCGAGCAGCGTTTCCTTTATCTAGGCATTAGCGATGTGGCAGCCAGTGCTGTCTTAATAAGGGAGGAAAATAATGTTCAGAGTCCAGTGTATTTCATTAGCAAAATGTTCAACTCAGCTGAAATAAAATATGTCCAGATTGAGAAGTATCTCTATGCCTTAGTTATTGCTGCTCGGAAGCTGAGACCTTACTTTCATGCGCACGACATCACGGTCTTCACCAATCAACCTCTCAAAAACTTCCTGATGAAACCGGATTCTTCAGGAAGAATGGTCAAGTGGGCGATCGAGCTCAGCGAGTTCAAGATCAAATTTGCGCCAAAAACGGCCATCAAAGGTCAAGCACTAGCTGATTTTATAGTGGAAAGCACAAGTAACGGTCAAACAGAAGCAGAAAACAGGCCAAGTCAGTCAACAGACGACAATCAAATCTGGGAACTCTATATGGACGGGTCTTCATCAAAAGAAGGCTCGGGGGCAGGTTTAATTCTTATTCCTCCCGAGGGCAAGCCTCTGAAGTACGCGATCGCCTTGACATTCCCAGCGACCAATAATGAAGCAGAATATGAGGCTCTTATCACTGGACTCAGACTAGCAAAAGGAATGGGTATAACTGCGCTTAAGGTAAAAAGTGACTCAGAGCTTATTGTCAATCAGGTTAATGGAGCCTACGAGGCAAGGGGAGAAAAGATGAAGAAATATCTCAGCATTGCCAAAAAGCTGGTCGCGGAAATCCCAAATTTTGCGATTGAGTCTTTTCCTCGCCAAGAAAATCAGATGGCAGATTCTTTGAGTAAACTGGCATTCGGGGGGACGACAATCCAGGATGTGCAATTTCTGGAAAAAGCCCTATGTTCAGTCCTGGAAAGCAGAGCAGAGGTCTTCAACATTCAAGGACAGGTCACGTGGATGACCCCGTTCCAGAATTATTTAAAAGAAGGAATCCTCCCAGAAGACGAAGGCGAATCCACGAGGATTAGAAGACTCGCAGCCAGTTATCTAATCATCGATGGAGAACTCTACAGAAGAGGCTACTCGACGCCTTACTTGAGGTGTGTTGCTCATCCTGAAACAGAATAGGTTCTTCGAGAAGCTCACTAAGGGGCGGCAGCATGTCATGAAGGTGCTCGATCACTGACCAGGAAAATCTTCAGATTGGGATATTACTGGCCGACCTTGGGAAAAGATGCAGCCGAGTTAACACAGAAGTATTAGATTTGCCAGCAGTTTGCACCACGATCGGGTCGACCATCAACATTATTATCCCCAATGGCGGGTGCCTGACTTTTCGCTCAATGGGGAATCGATATATTGAGTCCTTTTCCTATTAGCGCTGGTCAGCGTACTCACATTATAGTGTCAATCAACTACTTCACTAAGTGGGTAGAGGCGAAAGCTCTAGCTTCGACAACAGAATTCCAGGTCATCAAGTTTCTGCAGGTCAACATATTCTCCAAGTTTGGCATTCCTAAGATACTCATCAGTGATAATGGCTTGCAATTTGTTGGAAAGGAGCTGAAATGGCTCTGTGAAGAATATCATGTCGACCATCATTTCAGCTCAGTACATCATCCTCAAACGAATGGGCAAGCTGAAGCAGCCAACAAGGTTGTCTTAGCAGGACTCAAGAAAAGGGTTCGAGCATTCAAAGGGAACTGGGCAGTTGAACTGGAAAACGTATTATGAGCAATCAGAACAACGCCTAAGGCGGCCACAGGAGAAACGCCTTTCAGTTTAGTGTACGGATCAGAAGCAGTAGCACCAGCCGAAATAGCAGTGCCTACCCACAGAGTCTTACACTTTAACGCAGAGGCAAATGAGATCGAGCGCAGAACTGACCTCGACTTAGCAGAGGAGAAGAGATGGCTCTCAGAAAAGACACAAGCAAAGATGCGCTTGGCGACCGCTTGGTACTTCAACAGAAAAGTCAGCGCTCGCCAATTTTTCGTGAGGGAGATGGTTATGAGAAGGAATGAATTCACAAGGCTGGACAGTAAAAATAAACTTTCAGCCAAATGGGAAGGACCGTACAAGGTAGTAGAGATCGCCGCACCAGGATCCTACTATTTGGAAACCACCGAAGGCGAGAGGTTACCCCGTCCATTTAATTCTGAGCATTTAAGAAGATTTTATACATAGCTTGTAATCAAACTGTTATGTCAATAAAAGAAAGCCATTCCTTCATAAAGCGTGTCCACTCGAAGCAAGTCGAAGGCAAAATCTCTATCGCCAAAGATAGGCCAAAAGCCCTATCGCCAAAGATAGGCCAAAAAGCCCTAACAACAAAGTTAGGCCAAAAGCCCTAGTAACAAGGCTAGGCCAAAAGCCCTATCGCCAAAGATAGGCCAAAAGCCCTGACGCCAAATTCAGGCCAAAAGACCTAGTAACAAGGCTAGGCCAAAAGCCCTGACGCCAAAGTCAGGCCAAAAGACCTAGCAAAAAGTTAGGCAAAACAAAAGCCCTGACGCCAAAGTCAGGCCAAAAGCCCTAGTAACAAGGCTAGGCCAAAAGCCCTGACGCCAAAGTAAGGCCAAAAGACCTAGCAAAAAGTTAGGCAAAACAAAAGCCCTGACGCCAAAATCAGGCCAAAAGCCCTAGTAACAAGGCTAGGCCAAAAGCCCTGACGCCAAAGTTAGGCCAAAAGACCTAGCAAAAAGTTAGGCAAAATAAAAGCCTTGACGCCAAAGTCAGGCCAAAGAAATTTTAGGCGATTACTATGGATGACGAAGCCTTAAAATCCACAAAAGGCGAGGTGATATACCTCGCTGGCAAGGGCCAGCAAGGGCCGAAGGAAGAGTCTCCTCTGGTTTCCTCTTGGACGATCGCCTAGAGGGGGGAGGAGGAGAGCTCAGCAGCGCCTGGTCGGGGGACAACCCCGCCGATCCCTGGTCATCAAAGAGACCTATCAGTTTTCGGCTCTTGCTTACGACCTTGCCTACAAGTGATAAAACAAGATAAGGTTAGAAAGTTACCCAATCATCAAAGATTGGCGTGGCTTGATGAATGCCCGCCATCTCAAGCGCATTCTCAGTAGTCTCCGCCACTAAGCGAATGGACTTGAACTGGGACGACCGATGCAGCCGATACAGGTCGTCGATGGCGTTCCGGTCACTCCCTGACAATTCTTCGAAGGAAGGAGGAAAATCCTTGTCCGGAGCAAACAATTTCCAGGGTACACCCCCCTTGTACAAGAAGTAAAACTTCTTGTAGTTGGAGTTAGTGGCCCGAAAATCATCGACCAGACGAACATGGACGTTCCAAATCCATCCTTGAGGGCCTCCCCACTCTGAAAACTTCGGCCAGCGAGGTTGGAAGTGGTGGAGGTGGTTTGCCCCTGCTGCCAGTCGGAAGAAATACCGGAACAAGGCCAGTGAATACGCCCATTCCTGGCGTATGCATAGGAACTTGAAACCGACCCACATCCTGAGGGCATTAGGAACGAGCTGCGTGGGGTGAATCCCGTAAAACTGGCACAAGGTCTGTAAATCCTCACAGAGAGGAAAACGCAACCCAGCATCGATCTGGGCCACATAAATGTAAACCTCTCCGTCTTGAGGAAAATGCAGACCTAAGCCAGGATACCTAGGACCATCCTCCACACTGAAGCCACCAAGAGCCACCACGGTTTTAAAGTAAGCCGGCTTCAATTCATTAGGCTTGACGTCTACTCAAATAAATTCAGATATAGCAATGACAAACATAAAAAACAAGGAACAGCAGGGGATATTACCAAAACAGAACACTGAAAGGACAGAGGTTTACCTTTTGGAGAATAGATGGACGTCTGGAGCTCAGGCCCATCCACCACCACTGGGTGGCCGCGGATCTCCCCACGTCAGGCTGTCCCCCCGTTGAGGGGGGCACGGCGCCATCCCTAATGGTCAAGGGGGCATTGGCACTCTTGGGGGCGTTGGCATTCTTAGACCCCTTTACGGATGTGTGCTTGACTCTTTGACTTCTGGTGGCCATGGAAGCGATGAAGAGAAAAAGTTTGAAGAACATCGAAGAGGATTGAAGAGGAAAAGAGAAGGTTCGCAAAGAAGCTCTGGAAATTTGAAGGAGTGAACAAACGTAAAAAACAAAACAGAGAAACTCATGTTTCTTATATAGGCCCAAAAAGGAGTAACCGCCACGGGCGAATCGAAGCGACACAGAGAATAATTGCACCTTTTTGGAAAAAACCGAAGCAATGTCAAAATTCCAAGAGACACCTCGAGGAGACAAACGGTTAGCTGGTACAGACAGCTGTCAGACTACCCTAGGTTTACGGAAAAGTAAATGTCAGGCGTGCCTCAAGTGACCGTTCGATTTCTGGACAACTGTGCAGTTATTAAATGCTAAAAAGTCCACTAAGGAGACAAGAGGGTCGCCAGCGCACTAATAAGCGTTATCAGAAATACCTCGGGCAGGTAGTGATCGCCTAACCAAGAAAGATAGACTTTCATAAACCTAGATTACCTCGAGTGATCGCCAAAGGGGAATAAAAGGAAGGATATCTTTTCATCTTTGAACGATGAAAAAACTGCTCGCCAAACGAGCTCAAAATGCCTCAAAGGTCATGAACCAGTACAAGAAACGAAGAAAACCGAATCTGAGACGTCACTATCTAAAACCCTACCAGGAAATAAAGCTCGACTGAAGAAACTTCAATCAAGCTTCGGGGGCAAATGTTGGGTATCGATAGTGACAGCCAGTAAGGAAAAGGCCTCGAAGGCCCAATAACTATAGAGGGGGTAAACCCATAACATTCGAACCGGACCGGCCTCCATAGAATGGCCCAGAACCGAGCCCAAAGTCTCTAAGGACACCCTGAGTGCTCGCCATTCTTTACTAGGCCGTGACCTCTCACTGCTCGCCATGAGAGTGATCGCCCAGAAGAGAGCCCTGCCTCTCTCCTCTGGTCCCACTAAACCGTTAATAACCGAGTGGCCATGATATCCCGCGTATCTCGATCACATATTCACTAAAGATTAGATTTGGTAACTGCAATATCTCGCAGTAACTGCCATATCCCACGATCCGAATCTTCAGCAACTCAATATACACTAAGATATTCAGTTGCATTTATACGGTTTGATCTCTCCTACCCTATAAATACCCTTGCTTTACATACGTTCCTTACGTTTTGAGTTTTATACACACATATACTCATTTAAGCATCGGAGAGGGACCCAGAGACACCCCCTCTGTTGCGCTCCCCTACCTGCAGGTTCACCGGAGTTGGAGCAGAAGCGTCTTTCCATCCTTGTCTGGCATTTATTTCACTGCCAGATCAGCATCCAGGATTTTACGATCCAACAGTTGGATCAATCAGTACTCTGGGGACAAGATCAACATCGGTCGTCAGACCTGAATGAGATCCAACAAATAACATTTAGATGTTTAAAATTAGAGGATAATGTATTATCAGAAGAGGCTAAAGCTATTGTCCAAGCGGTTGGATTATTGGATGTAGTTATTCTGTCACATCCAAAGCTAGATCATAAACTGTTGACCGCGTTGTGCGAGCGTTGGAGACCCGAGACACATAGTTCCATCTCAAACATGGGGAGATTACGATCACACTTCAGGATGTTTCCGTGCTATTGGGACTACGAGTACACGGAGATGCAGTAACTGATGACCATGTACCTGAGGAAGACATGGTTGGTGCGTGTCTGGAGTTGTTGGGACTGAATGTACAAGGTCGTGGAGATGTTGTGAAAGTGACTACTTTACGACAACATTTATTTCAACCTAATCTCACAGCCGAACAATAGGCGAGAACATTTATGTTGATTATACTCAGTGGTATTCTGTTTACAACGACAAAGAAAGATACTGTGTTGTTGTTGTACTTACCCCTACTTCGAGATTTGGAAAGAGCAGCACACTACAGTTGGGGGTCAGCTGTGTTAGCTGCAACGTACCGTGGAATGTGTGAGGCATCTGAGCTGAACTGTGCAACATTCTAGGGTTGTGCCATCCTTGTGCAGGTAAACTATATGAAAGTCATATCATATCATTAATATTGGTTAATAAAAATTGAATAATGAGGTTTTCTACTACAGTTATGGTCGTGGGAGCACCTCCATATTGGTCGCCCTATGCTTCAAGGTGAAGTGCCTGCTGGAGAGATACATCCATTAGGATACAGGTGATGCTTGTTAATTTATTGGTTTGTTAGAGTACGTTAATTTATTGGTTTGTATGTTTATTGGTTTGTAATGTAAATTTATTGATTTTTTGTGATTTTGCTCAATAGGTGGGCATTCCTAAAGAGGTCGTTCAGTCACCAAGTGAGAACTGCAAATTTGGTGTACTATAGAGATGACCTGGAGTCTCAATCCCAGGACCAGGTTTGTGTACTTTTATTTGACACATATTGATTACTTTTCACCATTTCTTAATATGATGACAAAATCTTAAATATTAGGTGACGTGGATGCCATATCCCGCCTTTAGGTTAGCTAGTGCACCACCTGTATGTCGTCAGCACGCCGACCTTTTCCGAGCGAGGGTGCCACTAATCCATTTTAATGTGGTTGAGTGGCATCGTCCAGACAGAGTAATGCAGCAATTTGGATTGCACCAACACATCCCGGAGATGAGCCCCAATGAGATAGAAGAGCACATGAGACTGCATAAGTTCTCACGTAGAGTCATGCCGCCCGGACAGCGTCGTTTGTCAGTGCTGCACCAAGAGTGGATTGCTCTGTGGAATAATCGGGCTGAT
Organism: Chamaenerion angustifolium; assembly: GCA_946814005.1. Taxonomy (NCBI): domain Eukaryota; kingdom Viridiplantae; phylum Streptophyta; class Magnoliopsida; order Myrtales; family Onagraceae; genus Chamaenerion; species Chamaenerion angustifolium. The sequence continues at coordinate 25,800,918 of OX328272.1, forward strand.
TCTGTTATACAGGAACGTCGACCTTACACACCTTGGGCGCAATACATGAGGTGGTATCGTACAATAACGCGACGTTTCATTACGGGTCCAACAGTCGAGACAGGTAGTTCTTCACGGGGTCAGCCAGCGGTCCCATATATTCCGCACGGTGGACAAGTAGAGACAGTGGTAAGGGTAATTATGGTGATTGGTATGTAACTTTAATTCATTTCATACTAATTATATACAATTGTTTTCTCTGAACATGGAGTGCAGATGGGTATCATGGCTAGAGGAATTCTGATGGCACGCAAAGCTGCTAAAGGTACCCTGAAGTTCACAAAGAAAAACATGAGACTGCTTGGAGAGACTTATCTCGAGACATGTCGGTCCTCTTATGATGTCGCCGGTCAAGCAAACGTGTACGAAGAACATGTTCGACAAGCGGATGAATTAATTGCACGTGACCAACGCCACGTACGTACTGCGTGGGGATCTGAGCCAGTCCGAGTAAGAGGACGTGGTCTACCAGCTCCAGGGCGTGGACGGGGTGGAGAAAGTTCAAGTCGAGGGCCATCTGGACTGTCACGTAAATTTCGAGCTGTTGACCCTCGTCATGGACAACCCACCTCAACCGAGGAAGATGATGAGGATGATGATTCCGAGTAGTTTGGAGTTGTTAGTTTGTATTCTGCACAATGATTTGCTCGTTATCGAACGTTTTCGTTGGTCGCTAATTATCTATCGTATTTAGTTTATAATTAGTTTATATTGTTGTTAATTGCGTGAACTAGCTATTGCAGTACCCTTTGTTGGTATGTAGAAACTTGTCTTAATTTTTTGGATATTTTTTGAGAATGTTCAAAAAATGACATCTCTTAGAGAACACTTATTTACCCCCCCCCCCCCTAAAAGGGGTCTCCCGGAAGGTGACTAATTTTTCAACTATTTTATTTTTCCCCAAAAATTTTAGGACGTACATACGTATATAAGAAGACGAATGACACAAGTTTCATCACATTTTGACAGTCACATTTGTTATGCAAAATATTACAAAACCCAAAAAAAACACTTATTATTCAACATATTATAATACAAAACAATTATTATACATTTTTACATGTCTTCCTATTATGACCACTTCCACCGCACTTACTGCAGTTGTTTCTCCTGGGCAGTCCTTCTCTCGCGTCCATTTCGTTATGAATACGACTACTTTTTCTTCTACCACGTTTGGTCCTCCACCTATCTGGATCGTGAGTGTATTGTGGTAAATTAAACTGGGGCCAACAATATTCATCCGGGATGGGTTGAAAACATGGAGTGTATGCAGCCAGGCGTGCTTGATTCGAATATAGATGATCCACGTAAGGCGCCCATTGCATCCCCGCCTTGGTCAGTGCTGCCATTCCATGTGCACAAGGGTGATGATATATTTGTCATAGTCCACATTCACATTTGTTTTCAACTAGGTTGACTGTATAATTTCCTGGAGTAGTCCAACCGACACCTTGGACAAATCTACCAATATCACGCACTTGGAATACACCGAGTACTTGTGAAAATTGAGCCACTTGCATCCTCCCCAGTTGTTTTTCTGCCCTAGTAATTGTTTTTTGAACGATGTCAGACCATACCTGAGACTCCGCAATTGCCTCCATTGCTTGTTGGCGACGAGTGAAAAAGTATGTGTTCGACCTCCAGTAAGTCAGTTTCACTAATTCAGTCAACGGTAATGCCCTTTCCCCTTTCAGCACTCCGTTGAACACTTCGACCAAATTAGTAGTCATGTTTCCATACTGAGCGCCTCCATCGTACGCCAGTGCCCATCTCTCAAGGGGGATGTTCGAAATCCAATCACGGTACTTTCCATCTTGCAGAGTTAATAGATTAGAATACCACACATCAAACTTGTGTTTATCAGGGGTACTTGCCATAATATACAACTGCTTTTTCAGAGTCACGCTTTTGAATGTGTGATTGAAGTTACTCGCTAGATGACGCGCGCAAAAGCGATGTGTTCCACGACCATGTTGAGTGTATACATTCTCGACCGCGTTAATTATTGATCTGTGTCGATCAAACATTAGACAAACAACTCTCTCCTTCGTCACGTTATCCCGGAGATGCTGCAAAAACCAGGTCCAACTCTCATTTGTCTCTGCGTCTGCAATACCAAATGCCAAAGGATAGATGCTGTTGTTAGAATCATATGATACGGCTACGAGAACTTTTCCATTATATTTTCCATACAAATGCGTCGCATCAATACTTATAAGTGGTCGGCAATGGACAAATCCTTCAATAGCTGGACCGAATGACCAAAACATCATACCAAATGTGGCTACTTGAGTTTGAACATTCACTCTTTTGGGCAGAAAATCATAGACTGTCCCAGGGATGTATACGGACATGGCTGCTAGTAGTCGCAGTAGGTTTACAAAGGCTTCTTCGTGTGTTCCGTATAAAGACTCCAACACTACTTGTTTGGAGTACCAAGCCTTCGGATATCCAATTTTCGAACCGAACTCGTTCTCCACCATCGACTGGATTACTGAAATTTTCAATACAGTGTCAGCTAGAACAGAATTTCTTATTAACGACGCTATCATATTGCAATCGATGTTCTGGTGTCGTTCAATGAGGACTTCATTCGTGCATGTATGTGGAGTTCGCAATTTGGATATTCTCCACAATCCAGTATGCTGAAAAAGACTTCCTCTTAATGCCCATGAACAATTTATGGGATCAACTTTACACTTGAAGACAATTGACTTTGGGGTCGATGTCTCAACAGTGCAAATCTTAGAATGAGAATTATGCCATCTTCTCACAGCCGCAGATAACTCGTCCTTACTGCTAAAGGTCATGTTTCTGTTTAGAATACCTTCAGTTGACGGTTCATCAACGTCCATATACAATTCATATGTTGATTGAAAGTCATCAATCCAGTTACTATCAATCCAATTTCCAGCAGTGGGTTGCGTCATTTGAAGGGTGTGGGAGCTACCTCCACCATGGGAGCTACTTCCACCCTCGCCACCCTCGTCAAACACCTCTTCATTTTCTTCATTCATGTGACCCGTAAAATTCTCCATATACGGATCTTCTTCATTTAGTGAGGCATCCGATAGTGCATCAACGTCGGCCTCGTCATCGGAGAGATCATGGTTGTGACCATGCAAAACATTCTCTGTCTGACCACCATAAGATGTGTTTGACATCAAGTTACCTTCTCTAGTTAAGCTAAACACAATAAATTGGCTAGACACGCTTAACTGTAAAGTAATAGACAATGCACTTTGCGATCGAATCCGTACAAACTTGCAAAGTCCATCAGTATCTGTAAATTTATAGGATATGCTTATGGACCTAGCGTCAACGTCATGCCAACCGTATTCGATACATATAATTTCCTTTAGTCTATAAAGAGAAATATCCAAGGTAGTTGTAGTAATGCTGGAAGTACCACCCACATACACCTCATTACCATTCTGAGACTGTATTTCACCGTCATACAAGCAAATGATACCGATCTCTGTCATGTTTGATCCTAAATAATTAATATTATAACATTCCATATCAGATGTGCTTATTTTTTAGATAATGTAATATTTATGTAAATATAACTGTAAACAATTTTAATTAAAATAATACATACAAATATATTACATACTTTATGCCAATATTGAAGATGAAGAACGAAGATGAAGAAGAAGATGCAGATGATGAAAAAGACAGGAGAAAGGCAGGCGGATCAGGCGGATGAAGAAGACGAAGACTGAGTTAAATAGAAATATACGGTAATAATTTAAAATTTCGAACAGAAACGGCAAATAATTGGCGATGGCACAAATAATTGTCCAAATTCGCTACTGATAGTAGCGAATTTGGGAAAAACGCTACTGGTAGTACCGCAAATGAACACTTTTTAAAAAAAAAATCGGACGGTATATACTTTTTCAAAAAAGAAATATGACATATTCACTTTTTGAAAAAGTTCTCTTTTGTCCAAAGAGGTTAAAGGTAAGAGAAAATCAGTTGGTGAATTAATAACAGTATAAACTTTATGAACCATGGATCAAGATTAGTATTTATATTTTTCTATAGGAATTACTTAAATAAAACCTAAACCCTTATAGAGCACGCATTTTTTGGTCCAAGTGGAGCGCACGTCATTAACACATGCTTCTCGAGTTGACGAAATGGATGGCCTCTTTTAGTAATTTAAACCTGACATTAATCAAATTATCTTCTATTGAGACTTGAGAGCCAGCCAGCATCAAGTTGGTAGGTATCAAGAGATTAGGATCCAACCGTCGTTGCCACAGTAAGTCGAATGTAGCAGATCTATTTTTATGTCTATTTAAACTGATAGAAATTATTATAAAAAAGATCATTAATATAATATCTTATTTGATGTTGAAGTGGAGTAAGAAGTTGGTATGAATTTTGACCTCGTATCTTGAGTTGTTATTAATTGCAAGAAGCCACGGCCAGTGGTGTGATTTATGATCCGTTGACCAAACCCACTAGTCGTGTCATAGTTGGTAACGTTACAGACTGGTTGTTGTATTGACTGAAGGAACCGAATGTTTGTGAAATTACATGGTCTGGTACTCCTGATACTTATCCATTGCCAAGTAAGTCATTTTAATACCCAAAGATGTATCAACGAAGCACCCACCAATACAATTGGCAGCACAGCATACCAGAGTGGGTTCAAAGGAAGCCACCTAGCTCCAACCAAGGTTCAGTTAAAAACAAGTAGATAATAATGACAAACACCACCTAACAGGATAAGACAATGATGGTTTGTAATCAAATGCAAATGTAATTCATTTGCAATCTCTGGGTCGCCTGGTTCCTACAAATTATGTGACTGTCTGAACCGGGTACTTGTCGATGCAATCTAACCAAGGGCTGTTTGGAGAAGGATTCACGTTCTTAAGTGCCTGCCAGACCGCACTGTTGCACTTGAACCCACTCCCAAACGCAATCTGCCACACACGCTGACCCTTCCTCATCCTCTTCTTGCCTTCAATATATGCAAGTTCATACCATATGGAGCTCGATGACGTGTTACCAAAACGGTGAAGAGTCATCCTGGAGGCCTCTACATGAACAGGTAGAAGCTGAAGATTCTTCTCAAGCTCATCGATCACAGCTCTACCACCTGCGTGGATACAGAAGTGGTTGAAGGCAAGCTTGAAGTCGGGGATGTAAGGTTTGAGCTTCGCATTGAAGAAGCGCTTTGCAACCAAGGTGGCGAAGAAGAGGAGCTGCTCACTTATGGGTAAGACAAGAGGTCCTAGGGTCGTGATGTTGGTCTTGAGGGCCCCACCCGCAATGGCCATAAGGTCCTTTGACAGGGAAACTCCCGTTTTTCCAGCATCATCCTGCTCCTGGTACACACACCGAAATGCCTTGTCATCTGCACCGCAGTGGGTTCTTACAACATGGACTAGTTTATACTTAGCCCGACTCCTATCCCTTGGTTTGTTTGACAGCAATACTGCAGATCCTCCAACACGGAAGAGGCAATTGGGGATCAACATCGATTTCTTATTACCAAAGTACCAGTTCTGAGTAATGTTCTCGGTACTGACAACAACAGCATAAGTGTTCCTATGGACTTGGAGCAAGTCCTTCGCCAAATCAACAGCTATGACACCAGCACTGCAGCCCATCCCACCCAAATTGAAGCTCCTGATGTTGCCCCTCAGCTTGTACTTGTTAACAATCATGGCGGACAAAGAAGGAGTCGGGTTGAAGAGACTGCAGTTCACAACCAGGATTCCAATGTCCTTTGGTTTGATGTTGGTATTGGCAAACAGATTCTCCAGTGCACCGAACATCACTTGCTCTGCTTCTTCCCGTGCAGCAGCCATAGAAGGTCTTGGGGGAAGGTAATGCATTGCCTCGGGCACGTATGTCTCCTCTCCCAGACCAGATCTCTCCAGTATCTTCCTCTGAAACTCTAGTGACGACTCATCAAAATCACCTGGGGTTAAAATGTGTGACTTATTATGAGGCAGAGTTATAATTCCACAGAATTACAAATGCACCAACTAATGATGTAAACCCTGAATCCTCCTTGCCATATTTAGCTACAAACAACATCTCTAAAGTTAGGGATCTCCCCAGTATGGCCTGATGAAAACCAACTCCGCCATGCATCTTTCTTCAAAGACAAGACGCATTATTTATAATCAAATGAATCACGAAACACACCAATTAGCTTTTATGTATAGAATTAATGATCAATGCACTGATGGAGTCCAACCGAAAGAAGTGAACCCACTTAAGTTTATTGGTTATTATTAATACGTAGGACAGCTTTTGATCATACTCGAGCCACCTGACATATGTGACAAATCAATCAAATGTTTACGAAATTTCCAAAGGAAATAATTTATGAAACTAATCTAATACAACCCTAAACCGTGAATCCTGATTGGATTACTACCGTTTCTTCCCTTCTCTAGAAAGTTCCTTCCCCAAAATTTTAACTACAGGAATTTCAAAGATAAGAACTATAGCACAACCAAGTTCAAGTTTTACTGCCATCTTCCATTGGTAAATTTTCTATACAGAATCTTATGCACATGCGTGCATAAGAATGGCATAACAATACCAGTAATGGCAGGCAGCAAATGTATAGACTTTATGACAGAGGTGTACTGTGATCGCAGAGAAAATGAATTAAAAAATAAATGGGAGAGGAGGTAGGGAGATGAAGTCAAAGTCAAACCTACCCGTGAGCGTGGAGTGCTCCATGAACTGGTGGTACTTGACTTGGAGGTGCTCCGGCGGGAGGTAGCAAAAGTAGTCAACGAGGTAAATGGATCTAGGTCGGGTCACGATGTAGATTGTGGAAGCGCAGACGAGGATGGTGGAGCAAATGATGACGCTGACGAGGTTGTAATGGAGATGGAGCCACAGGTGGTGGATATCCTCAGGGTCCATCTGCGAGGCCTCGATGATGATGATTGCCATCAAAGGGACAAGCAGAAGTGTCAGCAGGTGCGTTATCAAGTAGTGGTACCCGAGCTTCACGTACTTGAGATTCACGCTCTGGAGGAAGTCCGGCAGCCTCCGCGTGGGATGGATCTGCACGCCGCCGCCGGGGCCAGCTGATGGCGGTAGATGATGGGCGGCACTCATTGCAGATCTGGGCGCCTCTAAATCGTGATTCCGGCGGCGGCGGGGGAATTAAAAAAGAATCTAGACAATGCAATCGGCGACCGAATCTAACCTGGCGGGAGTTCGGGCTCTGCAAGAGATGGGACCACGAATTTATAGCAGGGTATCCGTGGGGAATGAAGAAGGGGACAGAAGAGCGTGAGGGAGACGGATCTGTGAGCCAAGCCGGAGAGGGGGGGGGGGGGGGGGGGGGGGGGGGGGGTTAGCGGAGGTAGATACGACTAAGTATGGCTAAGATGAAGCCACTATCGACCACGTTAAACACAAGATGGCGACAATGGGGTTTTACCGACGTGGATTCTCTCGATCGATCGAGAGAGATGTAGAAGAGAAGACGGCGGATATCGAGAAATGGGTTTGAAAGTTTGAACGGAGAAGCAATAGAATCCAATAACTCCACTCTCTCTCTCTCTCTCTCTCTCTCTCTCTGTTAGATATAATATAACAATATGGTTAGGAATAACCGAGGAAGGCTGGCTAGAGCCGGCCTCGGCCATGTGAGGCCGGCTTCAGTTGTGGTAGACCTCAATGCCTCACTTGTGTGGTCAGTAGTAGTGGCAGCCTAAAGTTGGCCCCTCCAAGGCTCCAACCGTTTTTTCTTTTTTATTGTACGTTTATTTCACGGAATCCAGAATAAATAATAGAAAAAAGAGAGTAAAAAATAATAGATAATAATATGAAGTTGTTTATGTGGTAAAATGATATATGAAAATAGAATGAAATATGATAAAATGATATATATACTCTTATTATCATTTGTACAGTATATATTACAAATAGCTTGCATTAATTAAGTTTAAAAAATATTTAATTAAATAATTAATTTTAAAGGAAAATTCTTTTAATTAATTAAGATAAAATAGTTTAATTAATGTTCAATTAACAGTTAACTAACCAACTTACATGACAATGTCAGAGTGGATTTCCATTCAATTAGTGTTGCATCAATAAGCTTGGATTTCATCGATCCACACCTAGAAAAACGAATCATCTGAAAGCTGGATCGTAGGAGCTCAAGTAATGTATCTCCATTACATGGATCTAAGCATATATATGATATTCAATCCGTACAGTACGACATTTGCAGGCCACCATCTCACCAGATTATGAGTAACCAATGGATTGAGAAGCGAGAACAATCATTCAACTCCTGCTGCAATTGTCAAACTCTGAGGACCTACAGATTACAATCCATTCATGATATACTAAACATATGTAGGGGTAAACATGTTTCTTGATTAAAACAGCATATACAACCGATTAGGGTTGTAATATGAAGACAAGGAAGGAATGTTGCTTAGGACAGTAATGCTTAAGAACTTCAACATTAAGCATTGTTGTTCAATATGAATTAGCTACCAGTATACCTGCAATCATGCCGAAGATTACGAACAAGAAGACTGGTGGGTAGATCCCTACTGGGAATATCTCTACTTCCCTTTCTGCAGCAAGGGTTCCCTTTTTGCAGCAACCGAGACTGGTCGAACCTAGAATCAGATTCTGGATTCTAAACACAACCCAATCGACGACGAGGAAGACCTCCCAAACGACGATAATGACACGACGGAGGAAGAAGATAAGGGCGAAGATGATCCCGACGACGAAGATCTGCGACGGTCCTCATCTTCTGGAGTTACTATGCCTTCTTCTTCGTGCTTGTCGTCTTGTTGTTTTCTTGTTCGGTGGGGAGTATTGAATGAAGTGAGAGTAGTTTAAGAATTAGTTAAATGAAATGAGGGCAATTTCATCTTTTGCACCTCTATTCCTTATTCCAACCCCGCTCGGCTTAGGAAATCCAAGGTTTTGGGTTAGAATCTCTAACACCACCCCTCTAGGATTCCGTAAGCCAAAAATTTCCAATTCCGCGAAAAGAACAACTTCATATGGAATATGTATCACCCATTCCATTCTTATTCCGTGAAAAGAACATGTTGTTAGTTTCCTAATTCGAGCGGATTTTCTTTCTGAACCTAGCAAACTCACCCCTAATTATTTATAGTATTCAATTACTAAACCTAATATTAGGTATACACAATAATGTGATAATACTAATTTTAGTTACTTTATTACTAAAAACCTGACTCGCGCTTATAAAATTTATTCGAGGAATTACTATATGAATTAATTTAATTATAACTTTTAATTTCTTATATCAATAAAAAGAAAATATAAAATAATTTTTTAATCCTATTATTATATTGATAATATTTATTCAACTTAAAAAAAGAAAGAATTTTTCTTATTAATACAATTTTAATTAATATTATTCAGTATACCTATTAAATTTATAATATTAATTATTTACTGTATATTTACATATGCGTATAAAACGACACTTCTAATTACTTTATTTCATAGCATTTAATTATATTTGTATTTCTTTATTTTTTAACTGAAAATATGTGAAACCTATATAAACAATAATATAACTTCAAAATATATGTAACAAATTTAAATTCTAATTATGTATTTTTATTTATAAATAATCTTCCAAAAATATAAATTAAAATGAATTACAGCCGAGGTAAAGACTAACAAATTAATTCCAGAAGAGTTAATTAGTCCAAAAAAGGAATGTTGTATAATTCTGTCCCCTAGGGTTCCTACGTGGGTAAATTTCGTACGACATATATCATCCTCTGCATTATCAAAATTGATGTGCTTTTTCAATAAAAGGAGACCAAATTTGTACAGAGTGACTCCCAAGCAGATTCGGCCAGCAGAGAGAACTGACTCCACGTGGAGATTAGGGCCCGACATAAGACAAAAAGTGTTGCAATCTTAAACTTCGGGCAAAATCAATTTTACGAACATACCATCAAAATTAAGCCCTAATATCGTTTTACCTGATTTGTGCAGGACGATACGACTGCGGTTGAAGTGATGTCGGTTGGACAACTCTGGGGAAAGTTCTGAAGGTAGATAGACTACAAACAAAACCATCTTGGATCAACCATCGAACCCCTGCGTAACTGAAAACGAGATGTATGTGGGTAGAATAATATCTCAGAAACGAATAAAAACGACTAAATTCAGAATGTCTTGAAATTAGTGTGGGCAAGGTATGGAAAGTTTAGGATATCTGAACTGGAGGACAAAATATTACTGTTTGAATTCAAGCATGATGATGATAAAAGTCAGATTCTTGACATGTCACCTTGGGCAATCCAAGGGCACTATTTGAGCATACAAAAATGGGAGCCAAGCCAAGTGTGGGATTACAAGCAGTGAATTTCACAAAAATACAATTTTGGGTACAGAGTCATGAGTTGGGTCTGGAAAAATTTATTGGGGAGTTCATTGAAACGGAGGGTAGGATAGAGGATATCAATAGAAACTATATGCGCTTAAAGGTACTATTAGCTGGATTTTGGCGGAAGAACTCCCACAGGGTCAAGACATTGGCTAATATCAAATACGAAAGGTTGTCTGATTTTTACTATGGTTGTGGGAGACCCGGTCACACAACACAATTATGCAAGGAGGCACTTAGAATGTCATAATCAAATACTGGGCATCCGATGTACGAACCTTAGCTGACGGGTATTCGACCGAGGAGAAATATGATGAAGAAGATGAGTGAAGGATCAGAGAAAAGGCCTTTCCAGACAGAACAAAGCCAACGTCGGGCATGGTATGATATTATGAGGGAGGTAGAGGTACTGAAGGAGAACCAGAAGGTGCACATACAAAATAAGGAGGATAAGAACATTATGTGTATCAAATGGACCATCATGAAGAATGTCGAACAGTAGCAGGGACACCCATGGCAGATCAATCCCCTAGTCATGTCATGAAGACAAGCCTCATGGCCATGCCCAGCCATAACACAACTGATACCACACCCACCCACTGCCCAACCCACCTCATACTCACCCACTGAACAACCAAAATCAGAACCCATAATATAGACCTGGTCTTTTCTTCAGCTGATAGTGCCATCATCCTATACATTCCCCCACAACTGACTGAAAACTAGGAAACTACGAAGCAAAACCCTAAACAGCTCATGCAACCAAAAACAACCATATTCGGTTAAACCTTAAGCTACTTACCCATTACCCTGAATAACCAACCCATGTACCCGTTCATCACCCAACTCCCTAACCAACCTTTATCACAAGATGTTCAAATGGTGGAAGACAATAACTACACGGTTGAGAACCCCTCGAAAACACCGTCCCCCAAAAATAATGAGGAGAAGTCGATCATGATATCCGACATGAGTCCTATATTGACAAAACTATCTATAACGCGTAGGCTAGAGGACTCGGACAAGAAGATGCATGCCATGAAAAGAATAAAAGAGGTGATAGAAGAACTGGAAAGTTGTATGCCCACGTGGAGTAGAGTCTCATCTCGACAGAAAACGATCTCAGGAAATATTCTTGGTGAAATGAGACATAAAGGCATATTAAAGGGTTTGGAGAAGCATGATGGAAAAAACGAATCTAAAACGGGTTGTGGTGGCTGCCCCGAAACAACCACACGGGACCAATGAATACGCTCTACTGGAATTGTCAGGGTTTAGGGTCTTCCCTGAAAATTCGACAACTCAAAGACCGCATCAGGGGGTACCACCGAACATAATATGCTTGGCAGAAACAAAAAATAATAGTGCTTGCTATGATCGGAAAAGGCATCAAGTGGGGATGAAAATGCGTCTTATGTTGAGCCACAAGGAACGTTGAGGGGCTTCGCTCTTCGGTGGAAAGATGAAATCGATATAAACATTCTTGGGGTGAATATGAATATGATAGATTGTGAGGTGAGGACGAGGCTATGGGTCTCGTGAATTTATACGGACCCCGATATCATAAAAAGACAACAACTTTGGGATCTTCTTAAAAACATTGGGAGCGGGAGAGCAAATTTTTGGACATGCATAAGTGACTTTAACGATATAAGCTACCATCGAGAAAAATATTTGGGAGAATAAAATCCCTACGTCATATAAATGCTTTCAATTCAATGATGGAGGATATCCAGATGGAAGACTTGGGGTCAAAAGACCAAATATTCACATGGTCAAATAATCAAAGGGGAGATGAGATAGACTATGAGCGAGTTGACTGAATCCTCATTAACTCACGTTGGGCGATAAACTTTCTAGATGCTACGTTCATAAATGAATTGGCGATGAGGTCTGACCACTCACCATTAGTGTTGTTCACGAAGGGTGAACCTAGAAGAATGAGGAGGAATGTTCGTTTCGAGGAGATGTGGATGGAGAGCCCCGAATGTCGAGATGTCATTGAGAATGCGTGGAGGGAGTGTGAAACCCGTAGATTGGATAAAAGTGTGGAGCCGAAACTTGACAACTGACGTAGGCATCTGCTGAAGTGTGGTGCAAACCGGTTTGGACACAATCGGATGGAACAGAGTAAAGCGAAGGAACTGTTAAGTAGAATAAATCAGTTGAGATGAGATGCTGCAAGCCAAATGGAGGAGGAGTACCTGAAAAAATGAATTAAAGAGCTACGGAAACGGGAAGAGATCTATTGGAAGCAAAGGTATAGAACAAATTGGCTCAGGAATGAAGATAAAAACACGGGGGATTGGATTGGTAGGAAGGAGGCGGAATAATATTCCCAGATTGGTAGGAAGACAAGGGGTGGGATTACATCGGAAAGGTGCATAATTGAAGAGATTTGGGACCACTTTGAAACAACATTCTCGACGGAGGAACCTGAGCTGAATGGTGAGGTGTTAGAGTGTATTCCAACCCAAATCACGACTGAGATGAATAACGAGTTGGAGTGTGATATGTCGAATGAGGATATAAAGATGATTGTGTTTCAGCTAGGAGGGTCTAGAGCGTCAGGTCCGGATGGTTTTGCAGGTTTGTTTTACCAAAGGAACTGGCATATTGTGGGCCCAAACGTCATCACCGCGGTTAAGTCCTTTCTCAAGTCAAGTGTAGTACCTTCACTTTAAACTTTACTAATATAACTATGATACCCAGAGTACCTAGCCCTAGTAAAGCCTCTGATTTTAGACCGATTAGTATATGTAATTTTGTCTATAAGATTATATCTAAATTGTTGGCTAATAGACTAAAGGTCTATCTACCGAATTTGATCACCCCCTTTCAGAGTGTTTTGTGGCAGATCGACTGATCCAGGATAATATCTTGGTGGCTCATGAGGTATTCCATCACCTACAGTACATGACAAGGGAAGAAAGAACAAAATGTGCATTGAAGATAGATATGCAGAAAACTTATGACCGGGTGGAATGAGAGTTCCTTTTGCTGAGCCTGGAGAAACGTGGCTTTGGTAATATGTGGATTCAATGGATGAGAATGTGGATTCAATAAGGGCGCAGATAGGGGAATGTGTTCGACAATAGAGGATGATCTTCGTATTACAAGCTCAGACGACCCGGGAAAATATCTTGGGTTACCATCGATGTGGAGCCGATCAAATGACACTGAATTTACTTAAGTTTCGCGTCAAGGAGAAGTTATATGGATGGAGATTGAAAACATTGAATCAAATTGGTAAAGAACTCCTGATCAAAACCTTAATAACTGCCATCCCCACATATGCTATGAGTGCCTTCTGCCTACCAAAAACGTGGCGTGCTAAAATAAACTCAATGATAGCGAAGTTTTGGTGGGGTAGATCAAAAACGGGAAGGCAAATCCATTGGAAAAGGTGGGGAGTCTTGACGAGATCAAAAGATACGGGTGGACTAGGCTTCCGAGAGTTACCAAGTTTTAATAAGGCTCTCCTAACTAAAATTGCAGTAAGGGTTGTGGATGAGCCATCCTCATTGTGGGTTCGAACATTAAAGGGACTCTACTTCCCAAAGGGTGAGTTCCTTACAGCGACAAAAGGGGGTCGTGCATCGTGGGGTTGGTCGAGTTTACTTGTTAGGCGTGATATACTCAATAAGGAATGCATTTGGAGAATCGGGAATGGGTCGAGTATTCAAGTGTATAATGATCCATGGATTAGTACAAAATCGGGGTTCCGAACATACGAATCACATAGACTCGAGGAGTACCAAGAAGCAAGAGTCAAATCCCTCATTAGCGTGGATAAACAATGGGATATGGAGAATACTCGACAACTACTGATAGAACCGGATGCAGCGAATGTGTTGAGAATTCCATTACTAACACAGGAGGAGCCCGACAAGTTAGTGTGGCCGCATACGAGGGAAGGTGTAGCCTCAGTCAGATTGCTATATCACAGGATTAGGGAGATGACATATCAGGTGGCATCAGAGACTCAAGTGGATGGGAGTCGACCGAAGACACTATGAAGTGGAATTTGGGGTGCAAAAACTTTACCAAAGATCAAGAACTATGTGTGGAAGCTTGCAAACAATGCCCTAGCTGTGAACAAAAATCTCACTCGGAGAGGACTTCCAAATGTTACAGCTGCATGTCTAATATGTAGGGACGAAGAAACTAGTGAACGTATGACGTTTGGTTGTGAATGGACTTGAGCGGTATGGTTCAGTCTGCTGGGATTACAAGCAACAACCTCCAACGGCCAACTTATTGAGAGATGGATAGAAGATAGATTAAGAGAACTTGGGGCGATAAATAGCAGGTGGTCGATGTGCATGATTACATGTTGCCACATCTGGAAAGCAAGGTATTGTGCAACCTTTGAAGGAAAGATGACTTAGCTGGGAGTTGTGATGATAGAGATCAAGATGGCGATAGATGAACTGCGACAACTACCAACACAACACACACAAGAACCTGTAAACAGTGAGGATGGAAAGTGGAAAACCCCTAACCCGGGAACCGCACGAATAAACAGTGAAGCCTCATGGTGCACTCAAACAGGTATGAGTGGAATTACTGGAGACTATGATGGTAATGTTATAGCGGATTGAATCGTAGAAGCATAGGTGATGGTGCCGAGATGATGGAAGCAAAGGTCATTCATGCCGGAATAAGGCTTGTGGTGGAAAAGGTGTGGACTGGACTGATGTAGAAATAGAATCAGACTCAAAGGTGGGGATTGAACAAATTAAAAGGTGGTGTATACCACATTGTAGAATTAGAGCCCTCCTTGTGAACATCTCAGCGTGTGCGTGCGGTGAATGACTGTATCATGGAAGGCAATCTCGCGTGCGGCGAATGAGTGTGCGAATTGGGTAGTAAAACATACTAGAATGGGAGTGCGTTTAAATGATTGGATCTTACAACCCTTAATCCCTTTTTTATTATTGATAACAATATATTGTAATACTGAACTTTCGTGAGTGTTTTCACGAGTAATTTCTCGTGAGTAATAAAATGATGGAATTGACCAAAAACAAATTAGTCCAACAATTATAGTAATAATTAATTTCTAAGAGTATAGAATTATTGCATTCCAATATTAAGTAATAAGTATTTAATTACAATATAATTTTAATTAATCAATTAATCTTGAGAAATAATTTAATAAGTATTAAAAAATAAGGTAAAAATAACTGAATAAGGTAAAAAATAATGAACAAAATAACTATTAATAAGTAAATTATTTAACTGTTTTATAATGTCACAATTGTTTATAATTAAATGTATACATCGTAAAAGGAAATGAAATGTTTGAAACAATAGTAATGGTGCGACAGTATAAATAATAAACCTAATATGGAATAATTAGTACATCGTCAATGTTGTTTAGTATAATAATATTTGGTGTTGAAAACAAAATTGGATGAGAACATCCATGGAAAAGAAGTGTATTTTAGAATAATTAATAAAAAGTACTAATGATGTTAGACCTTTTGCTAATAAATATGTAATAAATGTAGCATTAAATGTAATTAATGTCATATATAACGAAATAGCGATATACTATATGAAATGATTTCAAGATACTAAATTTAATTAACTTAGAAAATTATTAAAAGTCTAATATTATAGTTTATTGAATATTAACTTCATTTACTATTAGGGTTTAGTAAAAATAAATTTAATATTTACACTCATTTATTAATAGATATATTATTAGTTAGTTTACTATTTTCTCATTATGTGAAATTACAGTATTACGTTTATTTTATATTGAGTTACTATGTTGTCATTATAGAATAAGAATGTAAGGTAGATATATATATGGTATATGACATATTTTTAACGTGAAATATTAAATACACTATATATATATAAACATTTATACATACATAAATATAACATAATGTTTTATTTATTACATATACTAAATAAAACTTAAAATTCTAATTATGTATTTTTATTTATATATAATTATCCAAAAACATGAATAGAAAACTGTGATAATTATTATCAAGATACGAGAATAATAGATTATTATTAAAATAGTAATTATTTAATAATTACATAAGAACTTAATTTTAAAAAATTGGAATTGGTTTATTTCAATATTAAGCAAAAAGGAATTATTTGCAATATAACTATAACTAAACACTAATGAATAAATCTTGAGAGTTAAATTGATAATTAATTATAATAGTTGAATAAGGTAACAAAATCATGAATATGGTAAATTATTTAATTATTTTATAAAATCACAATTTATTATGATTAAATGTATACAATATAAAAGAAAATGACTAATAAGGTATATTTTTTTTAAAGGTGTTTAATTTAAGATATAATGCTTTTTTATATCTTTCTTATATATAACCTAATCACTTTTGAATATTATTTTTTATGATATATCATACAAAAAATAGCAAAGAATTTGAGATCAAACCGTTGTCTGTTAGGGAGAGTTCAAAGACTCGTGAGACGATTAAAATACAAGATTTAGCAATAGTTATAAGAGATCAAACTGTGACATGTTTAGCGGTGAGAAAAAAATCAAACTGAGGTGGACGGTCACATCAATGACTTCCATTAGAGTCAATTGATGGTTGTATAAATTTGCAGTTCATTTCCATGCAGATGCAAGCGCCGATGTAGATGGACCAAATTTGAGACGAATGATTACGGTGATTGCTATTAGGATTGATTGGTCTCTTGTTCATAGTCTTTTTTATCAAGTAGTGTAACCATTTTCTAAGAGAAGTTACATTGTTGCTTAATAATATTGAATTTGTATTTTTTTTCTAATTTCATATGTTAGCATAATTTTTTATTTTACTCTAAATTTTAGTGTAATTTTCTATAGTAAATTGTTAGGTATAAAACTTAATTTTTTTTACATTATTTGGGGTGAAGTTTAATTTAATAAATTGATAAATGAATCATTTTTTTTAATAGTGAATGGAGAGCTTTGGATTGGGTTTAGACTATCCATGTGGAAGTGAATTGACGATGTCAAAAAAGCAACTTATTAAAATTTGACAATGACCGATTAAGTTGTATTATTTTGACACATATGAAAGAGAAAGTAGTGCAAAAAGCTTATTTTTCACCCATCTAGAAGATTTAGTCAAATTAATATATATTAATATCTAGTCCACGCTTTGCGTAGTAATTGTTTTTAGTATTTTTATTTAAAATTTGAAGTTATTATTCATATTGCAGGGTTATAGTGTAAAACGTATTCAAATTTTAAAGTCAACATAAAAATAATATTTATAAATAAGTTTACTATAATTTTATAGTTAAGTTGATAATGATTGATGAGCTAGTTATATAGATGGATATTTATAGGTATTTATCTATAAAATATTTATCAATTATTTTTATTATAATTATACATACTTTTAAATTTTTATATTGACATACTAATGAGAATAAAATACGTATTTAATATATACTATTTTTAATTAATAAAAATGTATTTAGCTAAAGATTATTTCAGTTATAAAATTATACAATATTGTAAAAATAATCTACAAAAATAAAATACTTTTGTATGACAATATATAGTAACACTTTGATACAAAATGAATACAATAAACAATAAAGTTGAAAATAAAAATTGTAATGTACCGTGAGAATGAATTAGAAGCTTTAGAAGAATCCTAAAGCTACACGTAGAGGATCTACATCATCGACGGTTAGAAAATTATTCCACCAACCAATCAAAATATTTCTTTTTGACAACTAAGCATGATAAAAACTTATGTGTCTTAATTATAGAGTATTTAACAAATTAATATATAGTAGGCATCTTGTTCGTGCTTACATAAGTAATAAGTTTAATTTATGAATTATTCATTTTTATTCAATTTATTCTTAATAGTAAATATTATTACATAATATATTAATTGAATATAGATTAAACAAATCTTTACTATTATAAAATTTAAATTTTCTATAATAAATAATTATAAGATTTTATGAAAATAAATAAATATTTATTATACCATAATTATGAGTGAAATAATATCAAAATGCTTAAAATTAAAAGGTAAATTAATAAATATTGCAACAGTAAATGTAAGAGAGTGTGTTATTTGTTAAATTATAAAATTTTATGATATATATATACACACACACATTAATAGATTTAGTGAATAATAATATGAGTTGGTGATAAAAATGATATAAATATTTACTAATATAATATTAATGCATATTTTTTTAACTTAGTGTTTATGTTGTTTTGATCGTATATTTATCATAAATATAATATTATATATACATATTTTTGTAATGCTAACTATTTTGATAGTAGTGAATACTTATTTTGAGTCTTATTAAAATAAATTGTATATAATATTTACAAATATGTATTTTTATAATCGAACATGTTAATATAAAAAACTTAACATGCATTAGTTTTTTTCATAAAATAAATCAGTAGTTTTTTAGTATTATATTATTAATTATAAATAAATTAAAAAATATAAATGCATATATATTTTCATTCAACTGTTTTTCTAATTATTATATAAAATTTTAAAAATAGAACAAAAACCTTTAAAGTGTTCTTATAAAATAAATAGTAATACATTGATAAAATAAAAAATAAGACCATATATGTGGTAGGTGAGATAAAATATGAAACGTACCGTGAGCAACTTCAGAGAAATTCTAGAGCTTCTAGAGGTACACATGACGAGTCCATGTCATTTTCGGTTACAAATTTGTTAAATGAACCAATAAAAATGTTTTTTTTACAACTAAGCAGCTCAAAAAATTGTATTTCTTAATTATAGAAGAGTTAGCCAAATTAATATAGATATAAATCCTCCTAAATATTAAAAGTCAAGGTTAGTCTCTTTATTTTGCATTATACTAATTATACCTCTACAATTTTCAATCATCACAACTCTATCAATAGTGAATCATCACATTACAAACTTCTTCATGCAATTATGCCTCTACAATTCTCATGCATCACCACTCTACAAATAGTCACACATATATATTTCTACAAACCTCCTCATATTCTTTATACACGTGTTCTCTGGAGCACTTAAACATTATTCTCTTTATTGCATTTCATCATTCTCTCAAAAACTTATTCACGGAGAAAATGTATTTTACGTAATTTATTACTCTATTTTTTGGGATTCATTAGTAAGCTACTCATATATTATTTTATATTTTCATGCATCCATTTCTGAATTCATTACATAAAAATTAGGTTTTACAGATTTGCCCAACATTCAAGTGGAATAAAGGGAAAACCCTCGATTCTTGCTACAATCACTTAGTGAGTTAATATAATTAATTAATTTGGAAAATTAATTGTTTTTTTCTATTTGCATGAAAAGCTTTACCAAATTTGCATTAGTTGAATAATGCGTATTATAATGTTCTGTTAGTGTTTTTTAAGGGTTTGGTAATTCCAACGATGTGTTTCTCATCTACATGGGAGACGACTGAACCTATGAAGATGTATTTAAGCTATATATGTATAATACATATATATGGTACAGTGCACCATTTTCTTTTATTATCCCTTAAAATACAAACGAACAATGTTTAATTCAAATTAGTTATTGCTGGACAAAAGGCAAGGACAAGGATACTTGTTCCGTACCAAAATTACTTCAATTTATGCATAATCAAAAACATATATTTTCATTATGCACATAGAAGGGATTTGGTTCCTCTCATTTTTCCATGATTGCCCTTTCGATGATTTTCAATCATGCACCTCTTTCCTAATTTCTGGCTAAATCGCTATTTCGGGTTTTCAATTTAGCGGGAATTTTCTCTCACTTTTGGAGGTTCAATTTTTAGTTACGAACTCTTTAAGGATAGTTTTTTATGACTGCGTCCATATTGATTGGACTGGGGAGTTCTTGGTCGTACATATCGGTGATGATCATGACTCCTCCACTCAAAACCTCTTTCACTACATAAGGCCCTTCATATTGAGGCACGAACTTACCCCGAGAGTCTGGATTGACTCGAATCATTTTTCTGAGAACTAGATCGCCTACTTCTAATTATCTTGGATATAGCTTCCTCTTAAATGCATGAGCCATGCGTTGCTGGTACAGAACTTGTCCCTATTTGAGTATGGTTCAGAACTCAACAATAGAGCCAACAAAGATATTTGCGCTGGGGTTCTGCGCAGCTGGTCCATGACCTTGTATACAATATCCTTTACAATCTTCATGAAAATGCTCGCTTCTTCTTCAGTTACCTTCTTCTTTTGGGATCCCTCCACCTCTTTCTCCTTGGGTGGGTTTTCTGGCTGGATATAGCAACGTCTGGATCGAGGCATACTGAAAATGTCTTCATTTTTCGTAAATCCTTCTGTGTGACCCGAATAGCTCCAAGGTACCCTTTTGTTGCTGTCATACTTGAATGGTGTTGGTCCTTGTGGTACGTAGTCAGTGAATAGTGGGGTGATCATCGAAACATAATTTTTTAGCATCTCCCGACCCATGGGGCCAACCAAAGGGGTTGGTCATTCTTCTAAGAAGATCATGTTGACTAAGCCTAAAGCGTGTCTGGGTAGCAGATTGGTATTGACATTCGGTGGAAAAAAAAGGATTTAAGACCAGGTACTTATGATCGATAAGGTCTTGGATTCGGTGCTTCACGCAAGAGCAATTGTTAGCGGTGTGTCCAGGTGCTCCAATGTGGAGCTCACATTTTGAATTTGGTTCATTAGACGGAATTCTCGTTTCGGGGCTCAGAACCTCGAGACCTATGAGCCCTTGAGACAAAGCTTTCTTGTACAATTTGACTAATGGTATTGGAAGTGAGGGTAAATTGTCGGGGCTCTCGAAATCTCCTTTGGTTCCCGCCTCGGTTGACAAAATCTTGTGGGTTAGACAGGGAGGTTGTTTCTTGTGGGACTCGAGGAACCTGAGGTGTTGGGACTAGTAGTGATGGTTTGTATTGTTAATACGAAGCCGAGTAAGGGGCCTGGTAAGGGTACGGATAGACTGCGCCTATGTTCGAAGTAAACTTCTTTCCACGAGATTTCTTACGATCCGTTGCACTTTTGTATGGATCTTCAATCTTTATGGATAGAAGCCCTTGCTCGATTAATTCGCCTATCATGATGAGATTTGAAAATTATGCAGTTCATTGACTCATCATTTGAGTATAATATATACCCTTGACAGTGCTTATGAAAAGTGGGACCGCCTCATTATGCCCGAGAGGCGGGTTCATGAAGTTGGTCTTTCCCTTCCACTAGGTCACGTTGTCCTTGAAAGATTGTCCATCTTTCATCTCCATAGCCTGAAGATTGAGACGAGTATGGGTGTTATCCAGACTGTGCTTATGTAGGCGGTGGAAAAGCTTAGCCAACTCCTCCATATTTGGCAGGTACTCCATCATTAACCCTGTGAACCGGACCAATGCCTCCCCTTTCAAACTTTCTTGGAAGGTCTGGACCATCAACTTGGTATACTATTGATATGGAGTCATTTTTACCATGTATATCTTGATGTAAACAACCGGGTGCCCTGTTCCATCGAACCTTTCAAACTCAGGCACCTTGAATTTATCGGGCATCGAGATTTCCTGAAATAGAGCCAGATCAGACAAGTCATGTATCCCAAACGATCTACTCCTTGAATAGACCTCATCTTTACTTCAACTTATTCAACCATTTGTCTTGTTAGGTCTCGACCGGGGCGACTGTAACAGAGTAATTGGGGAGCCCAAACGTGGGTCGTGTGGCCTGGTTGGGGTAAACAGGTACCGGAGGTACAACCCGATCATGGTGAAGAGGAAACGATTGCCCATGAGGGTCATGTACGGGTAGTGGAACTTGATTAGGACAGTCCTATGTAGGAGGTGGAGCTTGTTTGGGATGGCCATATGTGGGAGGTGGAGGTAGGGCTTGGACAGGATGACCATATGTAGGAGGTGGAGTTTGGTTGGGTAAGACCAAAGTACTTGTCATAGATTTATGAGGTGCTAAGGACGGGGGTGTTGCTTGGGAAGACAAGGTGGCTTCTTGGGTGATTAGAAAACCCAAAATCTGCTCGAACCGGGAGGTCATGCCAGCCATGCCAGAATTCATGGTGTGTATGGTTTGTTCTAGCTAGATGACCCTCTCTTCGTATTCTTGAGGTGCTGGAGTTGTCAAATGCCGCATGGGTTCCAGGAAACCTGGTGGAGGGATTTGATTTTGTAGTTACATTCGTTCCAGTTGAACGAAACCACGAGTGTGTATCAGACTTGTTGTTGCCAGATGTGCCTAAATCATTCAAATACCATTGTAAGAAGAGTAAATACACAATTGATCATGCATGTTTGGTTTTTGAAAATATTGCATGTTCCGTTCATTCCATTCGTAGACTTTGATGACATATACGACAAAAGTGTCTTTCAATAATACTCTAAAAGGAGTTGGCCAATCAAAGTAATTCTTAAGACATTTCGCACTGTAGCGTAGCTCGTTGAGTGCATTTGCCATTTGCTCCTTAGTTCGAAGGAAGGTCAGGGACATGCATTTTGAAAATCTTTAAATTTTCCTTCTTCTTCATCTGGATTGTTCAAGGGTGCCATTTAACTCAGTTATTTTGCCCTCACATTTCTCCAAGGTGCGATCCCGCCCTCTCACTTCATTTCGCATACACCGTAACTCATTGCAGAGGCGTTGGATCTCTTTCTTAGAACTAGAGTGTTCATCAGCCCAAGAAATACTTTGAATTTCCACCCTAGCTTTCATGATCGCGTAGATGTCCTCGTAAGATGACGGTGGTTGCTTGGGCCTATCCCTGATTATCACCTTCGGGTCAAAAGGCGGGCTTGCTGGTGCAGAGTAGAACTTGTGAATGTACTCCGTTGTCGCACGGTATTCGTTTTTCTTTGTCGTGGAGTTTTCCGCCGGATTTATGAACAGTAGGACTTGGTTTCCCCAATCATTATTCACTTGTCGGACCAAGCCTCGAAGCGAGTTTGCAATTACCGCTTTGCTGTGCCACTTGTAAACTCTTGGTGATCCATCAACGTGCACCTGGATATCTTGCAATCCACCGAATTTTTGAACAACTCTAGAAGGGTAGGTAGTCATGGATCCTCGATGGTTGTGAAGCGGAACTCCCTCAAAAGTTTTGCACCTAAGGATTGTGAGGCGGTGGATCGGTAACCATCTTGCCGTCCATAAAATGTCCTTATGCGTTAATTTTGAAATATAGATTTTCCAATCGAGGACTTTCCATTTTTCAACTTCGAATAATGATCGACTTAACATTCTCGCCAAATTCTTTCATATGGTTTAAGAACCAAATCTGAAGTAAGGTCTAGCCTGCTTTTAGTTCTCCTTTTCCTGTGGTTATTAAAAAGTTTAGAGATGCAATGGGTTTTACAAGCAACGCCGTCACCAAACCCTTGCCTTTTATTATCTGGATGACGACTTTGGCCATAGCCGAGTCGATAAGACCATTAGAAAAAGGGAATACGACCATTCCCAAAACAAGTAAAATAAAGGAATGTCAGTTACCCACAACATTTGTTTTATCGACATTTCGAAACTCACTCCAATATACCAAAAGTTAAGCAGATAAGCCATGACCCCCATTCAACTTGAGCGCGGTGGATATTTTGTTTGTTGTGACTTTGAGCAGTTTGGCCAAAGTACTATCTTCACCTCTTTGTTAGAGGTCGGGTTGAACAATACCACGATCCCAATCTACACCTTGAACGAGTTGACGGTATTGTTCGAGCGTAGGTGTGAGTTCATTGTCATTTATCACGAAGATAGTGTTTTTTACATCCCAGAAATTAGACAAAGCATTGAGGAGACAAGTTGACTTTGTAGTTTTCAAGCTCATGAACCTCGCTAACTTTCTAGTTCACGTACTTCCGATCCTCTTTCGTCATGGCTTTCCATATTCGGGCAATTTCGACTGGGGGGGCTGGATGGCCTTGGTGCGATGACAGTGGTTTGTCTACTTCATCCTTACCAAAGATCATCTACGAAACGACCTAAAGATTCAAGACAGAATGAATGGAAGTTACATTTATTCTTTAGAAAAATGCAATGCAAGTGCGAGATAGTAAATGTCACTTCTAAGTTATTACATTTACAGAGGTTTGCGGAATACAAAAGGCTCAATCCTATACATGTCATGATCTAGGGCCAAAACAAAACACAAGAAATGGAACAAACACGAAACTGGTAGAAGGTTAAGCGCGGTGTGGAGCTTTTGTTCCAACGGGATGGAATTTCTAGGTTATCTGAACCAGCGAAACCTCACCCCTGCAAAGGATCACATGCCCATTCCGATCAGCGAGTTGAGTTTTTTGGGTGCCTGTCGGCGGTCCAGACCGCTCTGGGCGCGTTACCCTACTAAATCCCTAAGCTCTTATTGTGTTCTAGGTCTGAGCGGGTAATGGCGTACTGGTAACCAGCGTGGTGTGTTCAAAACGAGGATTTACAACATTTTTGAATTATTACATTTACGTTGCTTTTTGGACAAAATTTAAAACTGAAAGCATGAGCAAACAGTCAAAACAAATAGGTAAAATATAACAGGGCAAAGCAAACATGACAATGCCCAAATCCTCAAAATTCATCCCCGATAGAGTCGCCAAATTGTTAGGATCCGACTTTTCCCGACCCTTTTTGAAAAATATTTTTTTTTTTTTTTCGCTCGAAAAATGACGGGCTTTGGCGAGCGACGAGTTTGGTTGAACGGGTTCATCAACCGGACCGAAAATGAAAGAATCGCCACCGATTAATTAAAGGCTAATCGGAATCCTAAAATTGCCTAGGGTACATTGAATTAACATCCTAGGGCTTGGAAAGGTATGAAACCAGAGAATTGAGTTAGGGGGGTTGATTACGTCTTAAGGGCTCGCGAGCCCATAATCCGCCCTTTCGGTACTATAGTTTGCTTTTACGTGAATTGTCCAATTTGATCATGCTTGTCTAAAGAGACAACATGCATTTTTCTTTAATTGAAATAAACCGTGTACAAACATTTTTATTGACAAGTTCAAATAAATATACAAGAGAGGATAAGCTTAATCGGGCTTGAATAAAAATATGGTTTAACTTTGGAACCATTTTAAACGTGTCAAAAATACACGAATGATTTTGAAGATATTAAGCATGTTGGACCAAATTGTACAACTTTGACAAGTGGTGAGATGTCTAGAAACGTATGGGGACCAAAAATGCAATTTTTTTAAATTCGAGCTGAATTGGAAATATATTTTTTAAAAATTACAGAATTGACACTAAACTATTCTGGACTTATTTGTAACACTTGGTGAAGTTCCAAATAGCCCAAAATTTATTCTGGACTTTTTTTGTAACACTTTGAGAAGTCATGGAATGTCCAGAAAAATTTAGGAATAAATAATGTAATTTTCAAACAATTATAACTGAACTGATTTTTTTTTTAAATTACAGAATTGACCCTAAACTATTCTGGACTTATTTGTAATATTTGGTAAAATTCCAAAAAATAACCCGAAAATTATTCTAGACTTATTTGTAACATTTCTGAGAAGTGATGGGATGTCCAGAAATGTTCACGGAACAAAATTTAAATTTTAAAAAATTCGAGCTGATTTTTTTAAAAAAAGGCACAAATTGCCCAAAACGTTTCTGGTTTGGTTTATAACACTCGGTAAAGTACCAAAATGACTCGAGAGTCAAATGACAGAGTTGTAACCTTCATCAAAGATTGGGAATGACCTATGTCATTTTTGAAAATATTTGTTTCACATATACATAATATACATATATTATACATGTACATATACATATAGTATCACATATATGTTATACATATATCACATATACATAATATATATATGTATTATACATAAATAGTATCCCATATACATAATATATATATATATTATACATATAAATATAGTATTACATATATATATATATATATTAACAAGTATATTATACATATATATATAATATACATAAACTACTTTTTTTTATATCATAAATTTCAATAACATTAGGAAATAAAAATACAATATTAAATACGAGATAGATATAATAAATCATTCGTACTTTAAATATTGTACGAGAAACCGAGACCAATAATTACTGATATTTTTTCCACTCTCACTTTCTATTTTTTCCACTTCTTCTATTTTCCCTCAATTTTGTTATTTTCCTTTCTTTCATTTTCATAAGTGTCGAAGCTTACGACAAGCTCTTTCCTCCCTTCAATTGACGAAGCTTGCTTCATCTTATAGGGTTTTTTTATGTTATTTTTGGTGCAAGTAGATGATAAAGCATGGACAATGCATAGTGGATGGCATGGTCGGTAATGATCAATGTTGACAAAGGGTGGCATGGTGTCCATGTGGGTGGTCAAGTGGATGGCATGGTGGGCAATGATCAATGGTGACAAAGGGTGACAAAGTGGGTGGCATGGTAATGGATTTGTGGCCAAGAGTTTTAGGGGGTTAGGGATTTAAGGGTTTATGGTTTGGGGATTAGATTTTAGGATTTAGGGTTTGGAATTTAAGGTTTAGGGTTTGGGGTTAAAGGTTTAGGGTTTAGGGTTTAGGGTTTGGGGTTTGAGGTTTAGGGTTTAGGGTTTGGGGTTTGCAGTTTGAGGTTTAGGGTTTGGGGTTAAAGATTTAGGGGTTAGGTTTTGAGTTTTGGGATTTAGGGTTTAAGGTTAAGGTTTAGGATTTGGGGTGAAAGGTTTAGGTTTTAGAGTTTAGGGTTTGGGGTGAAAGGTTTAGGTTTTGGGGTTTATTCTATTTATTTTTTTCCTTTTTCTTCGTCTCAATTTTTCTCGACTCGGATCCTCTCGTAAGGTACTTTGACCCCGAGCCAAAATCAGGTGTTTACACCAAGGTTTGTGGATGCTCATTCGCTACTCTTTTGGTGAACGCTACCATTGCTAGGGTCCTAGGAGAAGGTAGCTTGAGCTCTTTATCGAGCACTTTTGTTCGTAAGCTTTTGAACATTTAATGAATGCATTGTTCGTAAATGATAAGTCGAAAGGACGTCTGATGTATGCGCGTGTCTTTGACTACTGTAATAGGGGGTAGGCTGACAGGTTTTTGTACTGCCTTAACCCTTTGTCTCCCTTATGTAACCCTTTAGGTTCTGAAGTTGCTTCGATTTTTCCTCAAAAGGGGTGTAATAATTGTCTGATTTTCGCGAAGACAACCGTTCGTTTTTCCAGATTTGGCTATAAAAATCCAATCTTTGTGACTTAGCAGTTTTCGCGCCCAAGTTTTCTAATTCCCAGAGTTCAAGTGTTTTTCTACCCCCTCTATGTGCTTTCATCCTCTGTTTAAACTTTTATCATAAGCCTTTTCATCCAGGATAAAAAAATATCTCTTTTACGATCATGACAAGCAATAATAATTAAACTTTCGACAAGGCTTCATCCTCTAAACCTTCTCCAGCCCATTCTTCGTTTGGGCAGAAGACTGCTTATAGAGCTTCCACTGCCCCTCTTTCAATCAGGGACTCTTTTACCTCGGTGCAGGACCAGAGGGCCTTAGTGCTGAAACCAACCTCTGGGGCCAAGCCGGTGCCCCGATCGTGGTGTGTTGTGATGTATGAGTTTTGGTAAGAAAAGTTCAGTTGTATTTGTGTTTGCTTGGTGTCTAAGATTCTAGAATAAGGGTTAGATTTCAGATTTAGGCATGAAGGGGTCTTGAATATTCTGGATATAGTTACATTAGTTAAGTGGTTGAGTCATTTTCTTCTTTTCTATAGCTATATAAAGGAGAGTTCTTTCATTGTAAATCTGATATTTGAATGCAAAAAATCTCAATACAGAAGTAGTTTTTTCTGTTTCATTATGTTATTTTCGTTATCCTTAAACCTTCTTTTTCTTCTTCTTCAACCACATCTGTTCTTGATTCTGGTTTATCCTCAAACCTTTGACATGGTATCAGAGCCATCTTCACGACTTCTTGCTGCAAGATTTCATTAAGATTGATTGATATCTGGAAGCTGTCATCGTCAAGTCAAGTTCGTTCATATCAGTTGTTCGTGGGAAAGTCCTGCTGAATCATCAACTCAATTATGGTGATATCTGCATCTCTCATTCAGTTCATTTACTCTGTTCTTGAATAATCTGTAAAGATATTCAAAGAACCATTTTGTCATCAATGGAGGAGTTCGGTTCAGTCTTCTTCAATAAAAGGATATGTCAACTAACAGGAGAAGATAATTTTCAATCTTGGAAGCAATAGGTGCTTCTCGCTGTTAGAGGATTTAACATGGAAGGATACTTATTCGGCACTATACACATCTCACCTATGATGGATGATGGTGAAGGAAACAAGATTGCAAATGTTGAATTTGCTAAGTTCACGCAACAGGACAGCTCTTTAGCCTCTTGGCTATTAGCATCAATCTCATCTCCTATAAGAAAAGGACTAGTTGGGGGTGCATGTCTGCTGCATCAATTTGGTCAAAGCTTTATCAACATTTTTCATCGTATTCAACAACAAGAATCATGAATCTATATGATCGATTAAAGGTAAGAAAGTTGTTCAATCAGCCAATGTGAGAGTATCTTACTGAAATACAATTGATATGTGACAGCCTAGCTGGATGTGGTCATCCAATCGAATAAATGCAACAAATCTCCATTATATTGAATGGAGTGAAAGGACAGATTGATCAGGTGGTTTCGGTTATTCATGCCAATCAAAATCCATATGACTTGGCTTCAATCAGTTCAGTGCTCCTTGATGCAGAGGCTAGCCAGAAGGAACTTATATTTGATAACTCTCTAAGTGCAGTTAATGTGGTGATGAAATCCTCTCCTGCATTGCAAGAAAATGCCTCTCATATTGTAGCCTTTAACTCAGGGCAATCTTTGGCTCAAGATACAGGACATGCACAAAATCATCAAGGTCAGTCATAAGCTATACCTGAGTTTCAACCTCAAAATACAGGAGGATATGAAAGAAGATGTGGCAGAGGCAGGGGCTACAACAACAACAAACCACAGTGTCACCTATGTGGTAAGTTTGGAAACCTAGTCAATAGGTACTTTCAACGCTTCAATGTGCATTTTCAAGGAGTCACGGCTCAGGATAATAATATAAGTGCAAATCTGGTAAGTTGGAAAGATGAAGAAATTCCAACTCAACCTGCTCAAACTGGAACAACTTTATCAACTCAGGTGTTTTCATCTGCAAACCAAGCATATGTTTTCTCACCAATGCACAACCCTTATCTAGCCAATCCCTTTCCATACTACATACCTACCAATTACCTTCCTAACTATCAAGCAATTCTGTTTAATAATGGTGCAACTTTAGTTCCTTTCATGATTGGTCCATCTCCCACTGCTCTTTCTGTCCCAGTTTTTCCAGTCCTTACTCATGATAATCAATATCAAGCTAATTTGGTCAACTCTGGGAAATCTTCTGATCCTGCATGGTATCCAGATTCGGGAGCTACGAATCACTTTGCTCATGGGACACCACCCACATGAGGAGCTCAACCAAGTAAAGTCCAAGTTGCAAATGGATCCTCTATTGATATTAATAGTATTGGTACCTCTGTAATAAATACTTTGACTAAACCACTTATACTGCATAATCTTATTTATACTCCTCAAATTACCAAATATTTGGTGTCTATTTCTCAGTTCACAAAGGATAATCAAGTATTCTTTGAGTTTCATCGATCATACTGCTTAGTTCGTGATGCATATTTCCAAATACGTTTTGCTACCTGGTACCGAGAGTGGTGGGTTGTACAAATTAGATTTCAGTCTTATGAGTGATAAGTTTAGGTCTTCTCAAATACAATGTAAGAATTCTAGTGACAAAAATAGAACTAGATATGATGAAAATGAGTACAAGTTATGTTTTGCTAGTGCAATAAAAGTGAAATTTTCATCTACTACTCTTCATCAAAGATTGAGCCATCCTGCATCTACTACACTTGATCTGATTGTTAAATCAAATAATATGAACGTGTTACAGGATCTTAAACATTGTGAAGCTTGTATAATTGGAAAAAGTTGTAAATTGTCGTTCAAAGATTCTCAATCTGTTTACACATATCCTCTTGAGTTAGTTGAAATGGGCTTGTGGGGACCTGCACCTATGTCTTCAAATGGTTGTCTATATTACCTTAGTATTGTAGATGTGTGTACTAGATATACGTGGATATAATTTTTACATAGAAAAAGTGATGTGTCTCAAGTTTTTCAACAGTTTCACAAAGCTGCAGAAACTCAGTTAGGCTATAAACTTCAATTTGTTCAAACAGATGGCGATGGAGAATTCAAACCTCTTTCCAATTATCTTTCTCATTTTGGAATTGCTCATCGTGTTACGTGTCCATATACATCTGAACAGAATGGCATAGTGGAGCGAAAACACATACACATTGTTGAGATGGGATTGACACTTCTAAAACATTCATCAATGCCAATGCAATATTGGTCTGATGCTTTCTTCACATCAGTATTTCTTATATATAGATTACCTTCTAAAAGTTTGTCTAACATTTCTCCACATGAAAAGATGTTTTGTAAGCCTCCTGATTACAATTTTCTTCGTGTGTTTGTCTGCTTATGCTATCCATTGCTTAGGCCATACAATAAGCATAAACTTGATTTCAGATCTGCACCATGTGTTTTCTTGGGTTATTGTGCAAATAAACATGGATACAAGTGTCTTGATTCTTCTGGACGTATCTATGTTTCTAGACATTAGAGATTTTAGGAGAAATTATTTCCTTTTGCAGATAAACATGGACAGTTCATGCAGTCTGGTGCTATTAAAAATACTGCAACTTCATAACCATTTTTCTTACCATTTAACTCTGCTTTATGTGAACCAGAAGATGATTTTCTTGTGTCAGTAGATGCTTATGATAGATCTACAGGTTAAGTTGATTTTAATTTAAGAAATTCTGACAATGGTAATGTTGAAACATCCATTGATATATCTACATCTGTTCAGGATCATAACAGAACTTTAGATCCTAACAGCTGTAATTCTGAGATTGGTCCTAGTAATGTGGTTGATAACTCAACTGATAATATTAGATATGTTCCTCAAGGATCTTCTTTAGTGGCTACTAACCATTTGTGTTCTGATAATTCAATACAGGATACAAACCCAACTGCTAATATATCACCTATCATGAATCATACTGAATTACCTCCCGTGAGATATACTCTGCAAGATTCAATTCTTGTTTAGAATCCACTTCAACTGAACAAGTTATACAAGAAGTTTAAGAGAATGTTACTGCTATTGTCAATAACAGGAATACAAGTAATATACATTCAATTCAAACACAATCAAAAGCTAGGTCATTAACTGCTCTTACTACATATGTCATAACTGATAATGATCTTCTTGTTAATACAGAACCAGTTGATGTTTATGTTGTTATGAGGTCTTCTCACTAGGCAGCTGCAGTTCAAGATGAGCTGAATGCATTATCTATTAATAAGACCTGGAGTTTAACTACTCTTCCTGGTGGTAGATTCCCAATTGGATACAAATGGCTTTTCAAAATAAAGAGGAATTTAGATGGGACCATTGCTCGATATAAAGCACGGCTAATAGTAAAGGGATTCTCTCAAAAGGCTGGTTTTGATTTTCAGGATACATTTAGTCCAGTTGTAAAAGCCCCCATAGTTCGTATTATACTCATACTTGCTCTAACTAATAAATGGTGTCTTCGACAGGTAGATATCAACAATGCATTCCTTCATGGGGAGCTAAGTGAAGAAGTTTATAGGACTCAACCTCCAGGATTTGAACAATGCGATGAAAGTGGTAGAGTTCTTGTATGCAAGCTAAACAATGCGTTATATGGGCTTAAACAAGCTCCAAGGGCATGGTTTCAAATATTTAAACATTTTTTGTTGAATTCTATTCAGTTTTCAGTATCATTAGCGGATAGTTATTTGTTTATAAAGAAAACTAACTCTGGTAATGTGTTTCTTCTTGAATACGTAGATGATATAGTCATTACAGGGGATGACACAACTGCTATTGAGACCATTATATCTCAGATTAATACAGAATTGAAGCTAAAAGATTTAGGGGATGCTGAATTACTTTTTAGGAATAAATGTTCAGGTAGGTGAGGATTGACTTCTATTGGGACAAAAGAAGTATATAAATGATCTTCTTCTGAAGGTTGGTTTGGCAAAGGCATCACCGCTACCAACACCAATGTCAGGTAACTTTCTTAGTAAAGCTATAGATAAGCAACACTCGTCACCATCTGCAGATGCTACACTTTACAGGAGTACTATCGGAGCTCTTCAACATGTGTGTATTACTAGACTAGTCATTTACTTTGCTATGAATAAACTGAGTCCGTTTATGCAGAATCCCTTGGCATGTCATTGGAAAGCTGTTCTTAGGGTGCTAAGATATCTAAAAGGAACAATTGATCATGGGTTATTGTTTAGAACTACATCTATACCATCTTCAGAAATAACCTTGGGGGAGTGATAGAAAATTTGTGTCTGGTCAGTACTTGCTTCTAAACAACAATCCTATTGTGTGGTGTTCGAAGAAGCAATCTGTTATTTCTCGGTCATCATCTGAAGCTGAGTATAGGGCAGTTGCTAATGCTATGTGTGAAATCTTGTGGGTTGTTTCTCTTTTAACAGAACTTGGTATAAATCTGTCTCATATTCCTATCATTTTGTGCGATAATACAAGTGTTGTGGCATTAACTGAAAATCCTATTCAACACTCCAAAATGAAACATGTGGAGTTAGATTTATGTTTTGTTAGAGAAAAAGTTCAAAATGGCCAAGTGATAGTTAATTTTGTCCCTGGATCTAATCAAATTGTTGATATACTCACTAAACCATTAGCATAAAAAGTGTTTGTTCATTTCAGGAAAAAGCTTGGAGATATGACTCTGATAGATGCTCATCATGGATATGATCTTGATACTGAAGACTGCTTGTTTTCTTCTCACAGTAATCTATGTTCTGATTCTGAGAGTAATTACGGTTTTAGTTAGTTGTTTTTCTAATCTGTGTGTTTGTTTCTGTTTTGTTTTCGTAGGTGTGATTGTTTTACTTCTTTTTTTATTCATTATTCATTCTTTCTATATTCTTCTGTATTGATCAGTATGCCTGAAATTTCAATATCTTTTTCTGCATGGTATCTTCGATTTTTTGTTGAGTCTCTGATTATTTCAGTAGGATAGCTGATATGATTTTTCCCAATTGTGGTTTTTTGGTTGATCAACATGTTGTGTTGTCTTCTCAACTAGTAATTAATATATGGCATTCTGTTATAGAATTATGTGTGATCATGTTGCATTACATTTGAATACTCAGCCTGACTAATCAAAGTACTTCTATCTGTCAAGTGAAATTGAAATTGTTTGAGAGGCACAGTTGTCACATACGCTTCTTTTCATTGAAGTTTAAGGTCCAAAAATAGTTCCCTATAGACAAAACGTTGAAGCTACTCTGTTGGGACTTGAGGTTGATAAGATGGAGACTGAAATCTCCTAACTTCATTGGTAAGAAGGAGGCTCAAACCTCTCTGTCAGGAAGAATGAGATGACGATGTCCTTCTCGGGACGAGGTCTCTTTCTCAGCTGCGTAGTTGTGGAGATTTGCATGGCCTACACATATCTTGAATGGGACCCCTAGCCTCCAGCTCCAAACCCTTCTGCAATCAGGTTTATTACCCTCCTGCCCTGAGATGGGTTGTATTGTTCTTGATTAATTGACGAGCGGGTTCTACGTGGAGGCGTTCGAATTCTCTCTCTTCATGCCACAAATTGTTTCAACATGCGTATATGGATTAATTTATCGATGTCGTGCTTGAGAATGTGGCAATCGTCGGTCTTATGACCTTTCGCTTTTTGGTAGCGATAGTAGCTATCTGCATCTTTCCCCATGGGTTGAGCAGTCTTGCTAGGAACATTCTTTTCATCTCGACTAGTATCGTCTAGATCTGCCTGTTTAAATACGTAAAATACTCAGGAACCTCTGGTTGGCTTGGCATGGGGCTTCGGATCTAGGCTTGTTCCGATCTCGCACATCCTTTTTTTATTTTTTCCATCGCTTTGGGGCTTTGAAATAACCCTTGGCGAGGTTGATACCAGGAAATTAGCTTTAGTGTTTGCCCTCTCTAGGTCTATGAAACTTTTGGCCCTAACTACTAGTTTTCCAGTGTCTCTATTTCTTGAACGTTGTAGTTGTTGCGCAGTTTTCTTGAGTCTTTGTTAGCCACATCCAGTCCTCTATAAAGAGCTCGAATGATTTCTCCATCCGTAACTCGACGATCAATCTCTGTGACGTTCTTATGAAAATGCTCATAGAAGTTAACAAAGGTTTCTCCTCGTTGCTGCTTGACAACGTCTAGGGAGCCCATACTCTTCAGTAGTTGGCGTTCGCCCATATATCGCTCCAAGAACTTTTTCGTTAATTCGAACCATGTCCCAATTGATCCTGTAAGGAGGCTGAATAACCAAGACGACGCTGAACTTGAGAGGGTTGATGGAAATAATAGGGTTTAGTGGTTGTCATCGTCCGATTTACCCAAAAGAGAGTCTTCATGCCCGTTTACATGGATCACGGGCTCTCCTACACCACTGTATTCAGGGATGGGTCTTGCTACCACATCCTTTGGTATTATGATCGCTATGAGTGCGGCGGTGAACGGATGGGAGGATCGTTCTCTAAAGGTGTTCATAATGGCTCTGTGTTATTCTTTTATCTTTTTGTTTATGAGTTCCTCAACTTGCCAAGAGTGAATTGAGGTTGTTGTTCTCCGCTCGGTGAGGCACTCGACAGATTGACAGAGTGAGTGATTGTCGACGCTGGTGTAGAGGCTGGAGGCATGGACTGATGTCTAAAGGTCATCTCATGGTCTTCTTGAGGAGCCACGACACACGGATTTTCAGTTCCTGCTTTTGGTGACCCCGCGGGACAAAGATCTTCATGAGGAGCAGGGGCTTGTCTGCGGGCCTGCCCTATAAGAGTTTTCAAGAGGGATATCAACTCCACGGTGACCTAGATGGTTTCCCTGGCCAGTTGGACAGTGTGCCGACCTAGTTCCCCGGCCGCGGAGGAGGAATTGGAACCGGTCTTGAATTGTTGACATGTTCCTGTGCCGGTCTCGGAGGGATAGCATTAGGAATCGTATGGCTAGCAGGTTCTTGCTGATGGAGTGGCGAAGCGATGGTGGATTCGGGCAATCCTGTGACGGCTTGTTCATGGTCTGTTTACAATGATTACGGTTAGAGCGAGTCTGCATGATTGTTTTCTCGTTCCGACAGATGTCGCCAAATCTTGGGTCTGGAATTTCGGGATGCTGACTGGATGTTGATTCAGTAGTAATTTGGAAGGTGATTGGTTGATGATCGCAAGCTTTCGCTGGAGCTTCAATGAACTTGCAAGAAGCGGAGCGCAAGAGAGGAGGTTCCTTTGGGTTCCACTCTGATACTTAAATTGAGTATACTGTTTTGTATGAGCTCAGAATGGAAAGCAACATATGTAAAACATAAGTATTTATAGGGATGAAAGACCAGACTGTTTTTGTTAACATAATATATCTGTAAATATTGTGCAGTTGTAGATATGGATATCAGATATTACAGTTATTACATAATATTGCAGTTGCCTTATGTGATCTTTGTAGAATATGTGCCTGATATATGCGGGACATCATGGTTGTATATTCAGTGTCGGTTGTGGGACCAGAGTTAAGAGACTTGAATCTCATGGCGAGCGCTCCCATGACAAATAGTGGGAGGCTTTGACCTTGGTATTTGGCGACCACCTTGATTCTGGGGTAGATACTCGACCGCTTTATGAATTCTGGCTTACCCTTAGTGTGAAGTCAAC
This sequence comes from Chamaenerion angustifolium, assembly GCA_946814005.1. NCBI lineage: Eukaryota > Viridiplantae > Streptophyta > Magnoliopsida > Myrtales > Onagraceae > Chamaenerion > Chamaenerion angustifolium. Next base: position 25,837,185 of record OX328272.1, read on the forward strand.
CCAGTTTTGAATGATTTGAGTTTTACCACTCTGAAACGTTATTGGAACTCAGAAACCTAATGAACTTTGTTCCGTATTGGGCTGTCACTATCAATACCCAACTTGAATCTTTGAATAGATTTTAAGCTAGTTTAATGAAAGATAATGGTATTTGAGTAAAAGTGTGGATCGGTTGGGAATTTTGGGGTAAATCGTACCTTTAGCACTTTCCAAGAAAAGTACAATTTATCTTATAGGTAATTTTATATTAATGGATAGAAAAAAATTTGGCACAAACGTTTTTGTCGAATAAAACAATTACGTCACAGACTTTTTTATTAAGAAAAACGTTTTTGTCGCCAAAGAATTTTCGTCGCCAAACTCTTAGCCGCCAAATGTTTAAGTAGATAACGAAAAAATTGTTCTTTATTTGTTTTTTTAGCAAAATGATTACTTTTATAGAAGAAATTGTGTAGGGCATATTTTATTGTCTAAATCTTGTCGAGAAGTTGTTTAGTTGGAAAAACATTGTTTTGGCGACTTGGTGTTTATAGCGACATAATTTTCCTGTGAGCAAATTTAAGAATTCCAATACTGAGATATTCCCTCTAATTGGATTCAAATAAATACGAACAACCAGGGATACTTTCTTAAATATTAACCGTAATGGAGAGTTTGGGCTTCTAAAACTTCTGCTGACAGTTTACAATAAATCTAGATGAAATACCATACAAATTTGGTTGAAATCAAAGTACATTACTATCTATATTATTAAGGGATAAGTGATTTTTGTAATTGTCACCTACAAAATTACACAAGTTACCCTTTAATGATTTAATTAATTTATATTTATCATGACTATATTGGTCATTTAAATATCTTCTAAAAAACATATATAAAAATTATTTGCATGAAGACTCGAACATATGACCTCACACATTAATGACATACATATTAACCAACTTCACACCTACGTAACGTTATAAATTTACAAGATGATAATTATATATTTCTCTATCTGCATCCCTTCATCCTTTCTCATACACCATTTTCTTATATCTCGATAACAAATAAAATTATACTTTTACTTTACTAGACGCTAAGATAATAGAGAATCTAAAGACGTAGATCATTTATAAAATTGAGAGAATTTATATTGAATTAATATGTCAAATATGCATTATCTATTATTTGAAGCAATAAATAATTAATACGTACAATATAATCAAGTTTGAAATTTAAATTAGAATGGAAGAAGAAATCTCATTTATTATTTATCCCATTTTTAAATTAATTAAATTTAATTAATATATCTGTTATTTTATATAACTATACAATTTTACCAAATAATGATAGTTGTATATTATGTTCTTAAGTCGTCATATTTGTTTTTGATAATCGTGACTTTTTAATGTCTCTTTAATTATATAGATTTTTTCAATTGTGAGCACTCTCATTATAAAAATAAATTTCATCTATAAATTTAAATAAAATTAAAATGGATCAAAATTGACGTATATTTATATGCTGCATATATATAATCTATTGCGTGAAGTGATAAATAAAAAAAACAAAAATTGAAAAATTAAAACCAAATTGAAATAAGAGATATTTGATTAATATATACATTTTTATAATGATAATTATGTATTTATGCTGTCAACGCAATTCATCCACAACTTAAATGGTTGATATGCAATATAGTGTATTTTCAAATAATGAGATTATTAAAATGTAAAAAACATAAAGATTTTTTTACTATTATTAATATTAATGCAGAGATGATTCAAGCACATTGACTAAGTTATTTTAATAAAATAGTAAAATATCTTTGTTAGTTAGTTTATAAATTTTGCCAAAAGTTGTTAATATGTTATTACTCCAAACTAATATTATCCAAAATTTAGGTATTACACGTCGAGAAAGAAGTAACAAAATTATTTTACTACAAAATTAAAATAAACCCGGTGATGTGTTGAAATAATATGAGATAGTATGACATGGTGTGTGAGTGAAATTACTCATAGCATGACTATAAACAATGCACACAGTCAACTTTACCAAATATTGACATATATTTATTTGATCATATTCTAAGTAACAAATACTTATATGTTACTTTCTCACGCATAGTAACAAAATTATTATATGCAGTCACCAACAATTAAAAAAAAAATGGATTTCAAAAGAATTATCAATATATATACTCGAACATGTCTATACAAATATTTTGTTGGGTTTATCAATTAACTATTTAATTTTGTTATAGTAAGGACGAAAATGTTCATCGTAATTTTAATTGATTATATTCTTTTCATTTAGTTATATTGATTTTTTTGGGTCAAAATTTAGGAGGAAAATATACATCTTAATTTTGTTTAATTGTATTTGATAATTTGAGTATACTCTTTTCATTTACTACTAATCATGTTGCTTATATATCTATCTTGTTCTCTAAGAGTCTATTTCCATCCACTCAATGAATAGTTATAGAAACAAAATCATATACAATCTAAAATTAAATTAAAATGGAAGTTCTCGAATCCACTAAACTGTATTTTCCTAATGGTTTTACTAGACTCCGGCACGCGCTACGCGCTTGCCCGTTGTCGTCGTTTTTCTAGCGTGAGGTGTTAGGAGGACGTGATCGACCCGACTCCTAGGATAGTACAAGAATTAAACACTTCATTAAAAATATTAGTTAATTTGTAATACTAAACTTAAATGACCTAATATAATGAAATAAAATTAATTTCGTTTTAAATAGTTTTAAGAAAATGCTCGAGCAACTGAAAGCTTCTTTAGTAGTGTTTCTAGCTTCTAGTTGTTCGAGCAATTTCTTAAAAATATTTAAAACGAACTTAATTTTATTTCATTATATTAGGCAATTTAAGTTTAGTTTTATAATTCAAATAATATCTTTAATCTAATGTTTAATTCTTGTATTATCCTAGCAGGCGGGTAATCTAGTAGTTAAGAGCGCTGATTCCAACGTGGTTTGACTCTGGGGTCATGAGATCGAATGCTCCAAGTGCAAGAAGAAGCTGTGGCTTGGGGAAAAGATTACGACTTGGGTCTAACATGCCGACCTCTCAATCACAGGTTGCTGGTGGGGCAACTAGCGGTGTCAAAACGGGTCATGGGTCGACCCATGGGTCGTGTCGACCCTGGATTGTGTCGACCCTGGATTGTGTCAGAAACCCTCTGATCCAAACACGCCCCAAGTAATAGTATGAGTCAGCTTTTGTAACCTAAACTGACCCATGGGTTTGTGGGTCAACCCGCAGGTCAGAATGACCCGTCAAGAATGGTAAAATAGTAGGGGTTGAGTCAAACAGACTCGTTCGACCTCCATGACCCGCGGGTCAGTATGACCCGTTCGAGCCACCATTTCAATAAAACCCAGAAAAATACTGAAATATATAAATGGGATAGGTCAAGGGTTGACCCGCGGGTCAAGACTTTTGACCTAAACCTGACCCGTGTTTTCACGGGTCATCCATGGGGCGTTTCAAAATGACCCATGAGTCAAAAACCATCACCCAAACACGACCCGTGGGCGGGGCACGCACGAGTTGGGTCAGATTTTGACACCCCTAGGGGATATGTTGACGGGGTTAGTGCAAAGCGCTGGTTGTCGGGTGGTTCGAAGACCAAGACACGAAAAACCTGAACATTACGTAACGGGATGAGCCTACGGTCGCCATTACTTGCCCATTCGTTTTGTTGACCAAAACAAATCCTAGGAGTCAGGTCGATCATGTCCTCGTAATACCGCACGCAAGACAAGCGAAGACAACGTGCATGTAGCGTGTGGTGGAGTCTAGTATTATTTTACATAGAAAATGATAAAGGACTATGGAGTTTGTGTTGCTAACCAGTTTTGCATGGCTTGTGCTTTTTTTTTTTTTTTGCTATCTTCTATGTTTTTTATGTTTTCTAAAGAGTTAATAAGGACAATTACATACAGAATACCGTTTAAATGCCAAAATTTTGTGTTTACATTACTATAGTACCGACACTTCTTGTAATACAAAATCTTGCTACACACATGATTTACGTTATGTTTTAAGTAAATTTATTTGAATGAGCTTCCTTCCCCTTTGTTTTGATTACTCAATTTCATTTGTTTCATAATACAAAATTATGCATTTGACATCAACTTTCTCGATCTTGATAATTTAGTGTCTTGCCTTACATTAAAACTCTGTCAATTGACGTATTTGTTGTTACTGCATCGGATAACTAAAATAATAAACCTTAAATTAAAATAAAGTACGAAAATATCATCGATTTGTTAATAAATACTAAACTATACCTACCAGCGACTGCCCTTCGCGGATAGGAGTTTTTTTTTTCACCCGCAAATATTATTCGCCTACCTTAACGTTACTTTGCCTTAGTTAGAGCAGTGTACTTGTTGGGTATTGATAGTGACGACCCAATATTTGAAAGGCCTCAGAGGCCCAATAACTTTGCAGGGGTAAAACCCATATCATTCATACCAGGTCGGCCCACATTAAGGTTAATCTGCCCCTCATAAAGTGGTCCGGTATCAAACCCAAACCAAAGTGGATGCCAAAGCTCCATCACAGGTAGCCATTAACCAAGGTCACAACCACCTACTGCTCGCCAAGAGAGTCTAACCTCTCAAATCTGGTCCCACTAACCGATACTAAAGATATGGCCACGATATCCCGCGTATATCGGGCACATATTCTATAAAGATTACATCTGGTAACTGCAATATTACGCCATAATCGTAATATCTGCTACCCTAATCTTTACCGGCACAATATTCACCAAGATATTATGTTGCCTATAACAATTTGATCCCTTCATTCTATAAATACCTTTTCTTTTCAATATGTTCATTATGTTTTTGAGTTCATACACACAGTATACTCATTTATGCATCGGAGAGGGACATAGAGACACCCCCTCTGTTGTGATCCTCTTATTGCAGGTTCATCGGAGCTAAGGCGAGAGCATTGATTATTCATCCTTCGGCATTCAAAGCACTGCCAAGTCAGCACCTAGGAATTTCAACCCCAACATTTGGGGCCGTTTGTGGGAACCGAGTAAAACAGTAATGCAAACTCGATATAAAAGCAATCGTCAGAACCAGACCAATGAGCAATCCTCAGTTAACCAGGCTAATGCAAAGCATTCACATGGCTGGGGAAAACATTCAGTTAACCCAGAGATGATATCCCACTTGGAGACTATCTTAGGACAAGCTCCTGCTCCTTAGGAAAATCCTCGCCCCGCAGGGCCAAGACAAGCAGAAACTAGAAAGCCGGGCACCACAGTCCCTCAAGAGGATCAATAGATGACTTATGGACCCCAGTCCTTGCCTCCATCTTCCACTGAGGCGCCGACAACTACCTAATCTGTCAATCCATTAAGTTCCGTACCGAATGGAGACAGCAGAATCAGTGCCCTCTTGACCAAGTTGAGGAGCTTATCAGCAAAAGGCTCAAGCAACGACGTGGGACCGTCATGCCTCCCTTCCGGCAGCGATCAAGTCATCCCTTCACCACTGATATGGTCATGATCAAGATCCTAAATGATGTCCTCTCCAGGTCTATCCCCGAATACAGTGGTGGAGGCAATCCTATCATACATGTCAACAAGCATGAGGCCTCTCTGTTGGGTAAGTCGAACCATCTGAATCACTTAGTCCTGTTATTTTCGTCGATCCTTTCGGGTTCGGCGTCGTCCTGGTTCTTCGGCCTCCCTGCAGGATCGATAGGAACCAAGTCTGAGCTCAATAGCAAATTCCTGGAGTGATATATGGGCAAGCGCCAATTTCTGAAAAGTGTGGTCGCCTTGGACGCAATCAAGCAACAACTAGGAGAATCATTGGCGGACTTATACGGGCATTTTCATAAGAATGTCACTGAAATAGATCGTCGAGTCGTAGACGAAGAGATAATTCGAGCCTTTTACCAAGGACTCGATGTGGCCAACAATGTCACGAGGAAATTACGCAACAACTACAACGTTTAGGAGATAGACACGATGGAGGAGTTGGCAGTGAAGGCAAAAGGTTATATAGAACTGGAAAGGGCGAACTCTGAAGCCAATTTCTTGATAACCTCGCTAAGGGTGGTTACTGAGCCCCGACGCGATTGTAGGAAGGAAAAGAAGGACAAGAAGGATCTAGACAAGCCCAGAACAAAAACCCCATGATCTAGACATCCAGAGGTCCCCGAGTATTTCACGCCTTTAAACATGCAGATCTCGGTGGTACTTGTCGAGATGGAAAGAAGGTCTCTGACAAGGCCACCAATGCCCCGCAAGAGTGCTCAACCCATGGGGAAAGACACCGAAAGCTACTGCAGATATCACAAGGCCAAGGTCCACAAACCGATGATTGCTGCATCCTCAAGCGCGACATCGAGAAGCTGATACAGAGAGGCATGTTCAAGGAATTTGTAGCCGGACAAGACAGAAGTCAAACGCCACCATGTAAAACCACTCGTCAGCTCCGCCTGAGCAATCTGGCTCATCCCAAAGCAGGAGGGTGATAAACTTGATTGCTGTAGGGTTTGGTGCTGAAGGCAAGGGGTCGAATTCAAAGGAGGTCTATGCAACTCAAATTTCTACAGCTGTCCAACTGGGAAAGCGACCTCGGCCTGAAGAATATATTGTCATCTCATTCTCCGAGGATGACCTGACACATGTCACCACCCCTCATAATGATGCGCTGATCATCACAGCTGAAGTCGACGGTTGCGACATGAAGAGAATTCTGATCGACGGAGGCAGCTCAACATACATTCTATTTTTGGATGCCTTTGAGAAGATGGGCAAATCCAAGCATGACCTCAAGTGAGTCGACTTTCCCCTAATCGGTTTTGCTGGGATAACAACTTATTATCTGGGAGCCATAACCCTGCCGGTAATTCTGGACGAAGGATGGAAGAGCATAAAGGTGTCGGTCACCTTCTTAGTGGTCGACTCGCCTACATCATATAATGCCATCCTAGGGAGGACCACAATCTATCCTCATAAGATTGTGGCCTCCACAGTCTACCAAAAGATGAAGTTCATCACGCCAAATGGGATCGGAGAAGTTCTAGGCGACTAGCCCTCCTCACGACAATGCTATGTGAACTGCCTTCGCAGGAAGAATCAAAGGGAAACCCTCGCCATCGAGACAGAGGTTGACCCACGTAAGGACCAGGCCCGACCAGCAACAATGGAGGAGTTAGCAGAGGCAAAATTGATGGTCCAGAAAAGAAGGTGCGAATTGGGACCACCAGAGAAACGCCCTGACTGCCCTCTTGAAAGAATTTTTTCGCATGGAAGCCCAGTAGTGCCTGGCATCAGCATCGAGATAATTTCTCATGAGCTAAGGATAAATCCCTCGATAAAGCCGATTGCTCAGAAAAGAAGGTCATTCAGCTCCGATAAGCGTTTGGTGATCAGGCAGAAAGTAGACAGGTTGATCGAAGCCGACTTTGTAAGGGAGGTGAGATTTCAGAGCTGAGTCGCCAACCCATTTCTCGTTGAAAAATCAAACGGCAAGTGGAGAATGTGCGTTGACTTTCGCGAACTGAACAGAGCTTGCTCGAAAGATGCATATCCCCTTCCTCGAATTGATCAGCTGGCCGACGCAACCTCTGGTCATGAAATGCTGAGCTTCATGTACGCGTATACAGGCTACAATCAGATTCAAATGCACCCAGCCGATGAAGCCCATACAACCTTCTATGCAGACGGAGATATACTTTGCTACAAAGTGATGCCCTTCGGTCTGATCAATGTGGGGGCAACGTATCAGTGAATGGTAAACCGACTGTTTCAGGACATGCTGGGGCGTAACATGGAGCCTTCCGTGGACGATATGCTCGTCAAAACAATAGAGGGAAGCCCTCACACAAAAGACCTTCGAGAAGTGTTCGAGTGCATGCTGAGGCATAGTGGTCACCTAAACCCAGCAAAGTCTGCCTTCGGACTTAAGTTAGGCAAATTTATGAGATTTATGGTAAGCGAGCGCGGAGCGCGAGTGGTCGCCGGAGCGCGAGGCTACCTTCCAATCCTTAAAGCAGCACCTTCAAACACTCCTAGCTCTAGCGAAGCCCATTTCCGGCGAGCAACTCTTTCTTTATCTGAGCATTAGCGAGGTTGCAACCAGTGTCATACTAATAAGAGAAGAGGAAAATGTGCAGAGTTCAGTGTATTTTGTTAGCAAGATGTTTAATTCAGCTGAAATAAAATATGCCCAGATTGAGATGTATCGCTATGCCTTAGTTATTGCTGCTCGAAAGTTAAGACCATACGTCCACGCGCACGCCATTACAGTCCTCACCAACCAGCCTCTCAAACATTTCCTGCTGAAGCCAGACTTTTCAGGAACAATGGTTAAATGGGCGATCAAGCTGAGTGAATTCAAGATCAAATTTGCTCCGAAAACGACCATCAAAGGTCAAGAATTGACAGATTTCATATTGGAAAGAACAGGTAATGGTCTAACAGAAGCAAAAAATAGGCCAAGTCAGTCAGCAGATACAAGCAAAGGCTGGGAACTCTCTACTGATGGATACTCTTCAAGAGAAGGCTCGGGGGCAGGATTGATTTTCATACCCCCTGAGGGCGAGCCTTTAAAGTATGCGATCAACACTTTTAAGGCGACCAACAATGAGGCCGAATATGAAGCTATTATCACTGGACTCCGACTCGCTAAAGGAATGGGCATAACATCACTCAGGGCAAAAAGCGATTCAGAGCTAATTTTCAATCAAGTTAATGGCTAATTTTAAAGTATGCGATCGCCTTTACTTACGAAGTAAAGGGGGAAAATATGAAGAAGTACCTCGAGATAGCTAAGAAACTCATCGTCGAAATCCCAACTTTCGTGATTGAGTCTATTCCTCGCCAACACAACCAGCTGGGAAACTCCTTAAGCAAGCTGGCGTTCGGACGTACAAGAATTCAGGATGTGCAATTTCTGGAACAAGCTCTATATTCGATTCTCGACAACTGAGTAGAAGTATTCAACATTCAAGGGTAGGTAACCTGGATGACTCCATTCCAGAACTTCTTGAAAGAAGGAATACTCCCAGAAGACGAGTCCACAAAAATAAGCCGTTTCTCAGCAAACTATCTTCTCATAGATGGAGAGCTCCATATGCAAGGATATTCAACTCTCTATCTAAGGTGCATCTCTCATCCTGAGACAGAAAGAGTTCATCGTGAAGCTCACGAAGGCGTTGCCGCATGCCATGAAGGTGCACGCTCATTGATGCGCAAAATCTTCAGATTATGCTACTATTGGCCAACCTTGAGCAAATATGCGGCATAATTGACAAAGAAGTGCGCGACTTGTCAACAGTTCGCACCACGATTCGGTCGACCACCAACATTGCTATCCCCAATGGCAGGCGCCTGACCTTTCGTCCAATGGGGAATAAACATCTTGGGCCCCTTTCCCATCAGCACTGGGCAAAGAACCCACATCACAGTGGCGATCGACTACTTCACCAAGTGGATAGAGGCGAAAGCTTTGGCTTCTACTACTGAATTCCAAGTGATCAAGTTCATGAAAGTCAACATATTTTCATGGTTTGGAGTCCCCAAGATACTCATAAGCGATAATGGTCCACAATTCGTAGGGAAGGAACTTAAGTGGCTCTGTGAAGAATTACATATTGATCACAGGTTCAGCTTAGTACACCATCCTCAAACAAATGGGCAAGCAGAAGCAGCCAACAGAGTTGTCCTAGAAAGACTCAAAAAGCGAGTTCAAGCCTTCAAAGGAAACTGGGCAAAAGAGCTAGATAATGCATTGTGGGCTATTCGAACAACACCCAAAACAACAACGGGGGAAACGCCATTCAGCTTAGTGTATGGATCAGAAGCAGTAGCACCCGCTGAAATAGCGGTGCTTACCCACAGAATCCTACACTTTAACATTGAAGCGAACGAAATTGAGCGCAGAACAGACCTCGATCTTGCTGAAGAAAAGCGATGGCAATCAGACAAAGCCCAAGGTAAAATGCGAATGGCGACTGCACGATACTTCAACAGAAAAGTCAGCGCTCGCCAATTTTTCCTGGGTGAGATGGTTATGGGAAGGAATGAATTCACAAGAATAGACAGTCAGAACAAGCTTTCAGCTAAGTGGGAAGGTCCATACAAAGTAGTAGAGATTGCTGCCCCAGGATCTTACTACTTGGAAACCACAGAAGGTGTAAGGCTGCCACGTCCATTCAACTCTGAACATTTAAGGAGGTTTTATGCATAGCTTGTAAGCAAAATGTTATGACACTAAAGCAAAGCATTCTTTCATAAAACATTTCCACTCGAACCAAAACGAAGGAGAAAAGACCTGATATCAAAATTAGGCAAAAGACCTAAAGTCAAATTTAGGCAAAATGCCTCATATCAAAATCAGGAGAAAGACCTAACGCCAAGGTTAGGCAAAACAAAAGACCTAAAGTCAAATTTAGACATAAGACCTAATATCAAAATCAGGCGAAAGACCTAACGCCAAGGTTAGACAAAACGAAAGACTTAACGCCAAAGATAGGCAAAAGACATGATAACAAAATCAGGCAAAAGACCTAACACCAAAATTTAGGCAAAAGGCCTGATACGAATATCAGGCGAAAGACCTAATGCCAAGGTTAGGCAAAACAAAAGACCTAAGGTCAAATTTAGGCAAAAGACCTGATATGAAAATTAGGCGAAAGACCTAACGCCAAGGTTAGGCAAAATGAAATACCTAACGCCAAAGTTAGGGTAAAGACCTGATAACAAAATCAAGCGAAAGACCTAACCCCAAGGTTAGGCAAAATACCTGATATCAAAATTAGGCAAAAGATCTAAAGTCAAATTTAGGCAAACGACCTGATATCAAAATCAGGCCAAAGACCTAACGCCAAGGTTAGGCAAAACAAAATAACTAAAGTCAAATTTAGGCAAAAGACCTGATATCAAAATCAGGCAAACCACCTAACGCCAATGTTAGGCAAAACGAAAGACCTAACACCAAAGTTAGGCAAAACACCTGATAACAAAATCACGCGAAAGACCTAACGCCAAGGTTAAACAAAAGACCTGATAACAAAATCAAGCGAAAAGATATAAGGTAAAAGGTAGGCAAAAGACCTGATATTTAAATCAGGTAGAAGTCCTGACGCAAAAGGCGAGCGATCCGTTAAGGAAGTCGTTCCCTTATAAGTTGGGCAAAAATTAAGACTAGACATCCAAAGCGAACGAATCCGTATAAAGGGTAACACTTCCTTTGCGAAAAAACAAGAAAGTAGGCAAACACTCCAAAGTCTCAAACCTTCACAAGGCGAACACATCTACAAAAGATGATAGTTTCCTTTAAGGCACAATCCTCGAGTAATAGTTCCCATAAAGATAACTTGGCAAGGGGAGTAGATAAATCTATAAAGACTTATCCTTCTTCCTTATAGCCTAAGGAAAGGTCTAAGACCCTATATGGCGAGACTATTATACGCAAGCAAAAGACAAGTTGAAAACAAGTATGGTAAAACTTCGTAAAGCATTCAAACGAGAGACATCGGAAGAATAGCAAACACATTTAAAATCAAATAAAGGCAAAGACTTATGAATATAAAGGCATTCTATATTATTAGAATAATAATTATAAACCGAGTCTGATATCAAAAGGTAATTACAAACTTTCCCAAAAAATAAGGGAAAACAGAAGTGATTATCATTAAAAAGAAATAAAGATGTGGTCGCCAGGAGAGCTCGGGACTTAAAGGTTTGGGCTCTTCAGGGGAGGCAGCTTCCGGCTCAACCTCGGGGACAGCCTCATCGCCAATAGCACCAGGAGCCTCCTTGGATTGCCACTCTCGAAGAAATCCTGAAGAGACTTCACCTCTTGGAGAGGAAACATGGGGTCCATCCCCTGAATTTCGTCGACCAGGATCTGGAGGTAGGCAGCCACCTCGGCCTTCATCACCTTCAAGGTGCAGTCGGAAAACTCTTCGGACCTTTTAAAGTCCTCGACCACGCTCTGTGGGATGGGACAGACTTCAGCTGTAGAGCACTCTGCTCCTTCTCCGCAGCAAGCTGCTCCTTCTCCTTGGCAAGCTGACACCTCACTGCCTCCAAGGCGTCCCTGCGGGACTCAGACTCCGGCAACTGAGCCTTTAGGCCAGCATTCACCGCCTCCACCATAGCAGAGTACTTGTCGGCCGCCTTGAGATGGAGCTCGGTGCTCGTCCGCCTATCATTGGCGATAATCACTTCATCGTCCTTCTTCTTCATGGAGGCGAGAATTCTCTGCTCCTTCTCGAAATACTCGTGGCGGACATGCTCCACCAAGAAAGTGGCTGACTCAGCCCTATACTTCAGACCCTCCATTTGATCCGGGGTGAACCCCAAGCTCCGGTACTGCTCCAGCTCGATAAGCAGGTCAGTCTACTTATCAGCGAGCTCCCCTATAATCCGACCGATCGTCAACTCCTCCTGGACGAGCTGACAACAGGAAAAAGGGGTAAAGTACAATCAGATCAAGGAGATGTCAAAAAGTTGATTTAACGGTAAATAAAAGGAGAAGGACTTACCAAAGAGATCCGCTCGAAATGCGTCCTCACGACCCCTTCGATGCTGGTCAGCTCGGAGGGGATCATCGCCCTATCCCAAGTAGGAACAATCCCCTCGAGGAGATGCATGCAAAGATCTGGGTTGCCCCGGAGTGTCAGCTGGTCGGAGATTTCCATCTTCTGAGATTTCCCCAAGGGGCCTAGATGCCCTTGGGGTTCGATGCCTTGGGCGGTTGGAATAAGCCCACCAAGGGGCAGTACTCCCCGAAAGGACCCCGTGGCGGCACCAAGGGTCTGCACCCTCTTCTGAGCCCCAGTCCCCTTGGGAGGATTGTGAGAAGTCTTATCGGAGGCAGGCGTGGCGACCTCTGCGACCACGACAGCCTTTTCCCGGGGAGCAGCAGAACCCCCGAAGGAAGTAGGGCGTTCCTCACCTGAACTCCTGGCCTTCTTGGTGGGAGCAGGACTCAGAGCCACATCAATATCAGTCTTCCCTGTAAAAGGTCAACAAGGGCATTAGAAACCTAAGACTAAAACAGAGGAATGAAAAGTTAAAAGGCAGTTCAGCACCTTTCTGAAACGGTCGTAGGTCATTCCTCCTTCGTATTGCACTTGGACGAACGCCTGGAAGAAGGAGGTGGAAGACTCAGCAACGCTTGATCAGGGGACAGCCCCGCCTTGCCTGCTTGGAAAACAGACCAATGTGTTTTGATCCCCGAGTTCCTACAACCAACATAGGAAAATAGTCAGAAATTTACCCAATCAATAGAAATTGGAGAGGCCTGATGAATGCCCGCCAGCTCGAGAATTGACTCTGAAGTTTCCGCCACTAAGTGGATCAAACAGAAGTTCGATTGCCAATGTAGACGGAAGAAGTCATCGATGACGTTCCGATCGCTCCCTGTCAGGTCTCCAACGCTAGGAGGAGTATCCCTTTCCGACTGAAACAACTCCCATGATACACTACCCTCGTAAAAGAAGTAAAAATTCTTGTAGTTGGAGTTGGTAGCGCGGAAGTCGTCCACTAGGCGGAAGTGAACATTCCAGTTCCAAGTCCGACCCCTCCATTCCTCAAACTTGGGCCACCGAGTTTGGAAGTGGTGAAGATGGTTCGCCCCGACAGCCAATCAGTAGAAGGAACAGGGCCAGTGAATACGTCATTTCTTGTCGTAAACACATAAACTTGAACCCAAACCACAACTTGATGGCATTGGGTACTAGCTGCGTAGGGCCTATCCCGTAATAGTAGCAAGGCTCCTCCAAATCCTCGCAGAGAGGAAAACGCAACCCATCATCGATCTGGGCCGCATAAACGTAAACCTCTCCATCACGAGGATAGTGCAATCCTAAGCCCGGGTATCTGGGGGCATGTGCTTCTCTCAAGCCAGTCAAGTCGACCACTGCCTTAAACTGAGCCGACTTCAGTTCATTGGGCTTGATATCTACTTAGAACAACAGGGTATGGCAAGAACAATTCAAAAATAATAAAAAGTAGCAAGCTTTACCTAAAAAGAAAAAAAAAGGAAGACATCGTAATTTACCTGTCGGGGAGAAGGCGGGGACATTGGTGTCAGGCACGTCCACTACCACCAGCGTGCCGGCCGATTGCCCGTAAATCGGCTTGGAGGCAGAGTTCCTCTGGCTCTGCGCCGGCGAGGGACCATCCCTGAAGGTCAGAGAGGCATTGTTGGCCTTGGTTGTAACCTTCTTGTTAGTTTATAAGTGTGTCAAACACTTATGTTTAGGGGTTATTTCATAATTGTCATTGCTTTTGTGTCGGGTTTCAATTATTGTTAGTTCTGGGGACCATATTGCAATTATCCTGTCCTTGGTTCAGTTGCTTTTCCTATATATGTCTACAGTGTAAGAGACAAAGATTAACCAATTCTGAAGATATTATCCGTAGTATTTATCTGTTCTTCATCTTCTCCTTTCTTCTTCTCCCTTCTTTCCCTAAAATCCAACCTAATCTCTAAACGTCAACATGGTATCAGAGCTTAATCGAGCCTGAATCATAAACCCAAACCTGTTTCTTGCTTGATTTCATGGAAGAAACATCACCTGCCTTCGCCAACAAGAAAGTAGTTCAGTTGCTGGGTGAAGAGAACTTCCAGTCATGGACACAGCAGGTCTTGCTGTCAGTTCGAGGCTACAACCTTGAAAATCATATCCACGGGATGAACATACCTCAGTTCCTGGAGGATGAGACAGGAGCTGCCATCCCAAACCCTGCGTATGCAAAATTTCTTCAGCAAGACAGCTCCCTGGCTTCATGGCTCCTAGCATCGGTATCCTCACAGGTCAGTAGAGGTTTAATAGGTTGTATGACTGCTGCTACCATATGGAAAAACTTCACCGTGATTTCTCATCATCCCCAACCACTAGGATTATGAATCTGTATGATAGGCTTAAACTTAGGAAGCATGTCCATCAGTCCATGCGTGATTATCTCACTGAGATACAAACCACTTGTGATAGTCTAGCTAGCCGTGGTCACCCAATAGAAGAAATGCAACAGATATCGATAGTCTTAAATGGTGTTAAGGGTCAGTATGACAACGTGATAGATGGTATTCATGCCAGTCAGAACCCTTACACCATTGCCTCAGTGATCTCTGTTCTGCTTGATGCTGAGTCTAGGCACTCAGACTTGTTGTTTGATGCGAATGCTAGTGTCAATGTTGCTGCTGCTATGATTCCTACTGTTGTTAAACCTGTCATTGCTTATGAAGAAATTAGTTCAGGGGTTAAGGATAGTATGTCAGTGATACCCACACTACAACACCACCATCCTCCATTTGGCAGCCAGTATCCTGATAGGGGTAGGGGTCGTGGTCGTGGTTTTGGTAATAACCGACTTCAATGCCAGTTATGTGGGAAATTTGGCCACCTAGTGCACAGATGCTTCCACCGATTTAATGTGCATTTCACAGGGGTCACATACCCAAATTCCACATCCTCAACACCCTTTGCCAACCTTGCCTCCTATGACTATGAATCTGATCCGTTTCAGCAACCATCATCACCACAATCCCATTACCCACAGCCTCAGGTGAACAAATCACAAATTCATCCTCAATCTGCTCAGACTAATACCATATCCCTTCCTACTGCTCAATCTCACCAAATGCTACAATACTCACCATATCCTCATTCTGCACCACCAATCTATCCTTATATGATGGATCCTACCTACTTTGTTAATACAACTCCTCCATACTCTGCATTCCCTAACCCACAGCTCCCAGCAGTCAATGCCTCACCTCAGCCTTCATTCCAGGCACCCTTCCAGGCAAACCTGGGCAGTGGCTCAAACACAGCTCCAACTGATGGAGGTTGGTTCCCTGACTCTGGAGCCACGAACCACCTGACCAATACCAAGCCTGCTCCACATATGTCATCACCATACTCTGGCCCAGGTAAGGTTCTAGTTGGTAATGGCTCTTCACTTAAGATTTCTGCAATTGGTTCTTCATCCTTACCTTCCTCTGGAAAACAGCTTGCTCTTAATAACATGCTTTATACACCTGATGTTACTAAAAATCTTCTTTCTGTATCTCAGTTTTCAAAGAATAATCAGGTTTATTTTGAGTTTCATGCGACACATTGCTTGGTTAAGGACTCCATCTCCAACAGTGTGATGCTCAATGGGTTTGAATTAGGAGGTCTTTATCGTCTTGATCTATCTAGTTTTCAGTCTAGCAATAATAGAATAGTAGAGTATGCTGATGTCTGTCCAAACCAATGTATGAGTCTTCAAACAAATTTTCAGTCCTTTTGTAATAATGCAGTTTTACCTGCAGAAACTTCGAATTTTCAAGTTAATGATAATGACAAATCTCAGTTTATGATTACTCATGTTTCTTCTGAATATGTTACTGATATTTATGATGAATGTCCTTCTACTGCTTACTTTAACAATCAGTCCACCTCTGTTTTACCTAACTTTGAGTTCAGCTACTTCATTTCCACACTTAAGAGCACTGACTCATCCAATCTGTGGCACATGCGATTGGGTCACCCCTCTAAAAACATTCTTGTTAATTTCCGTAGGCTTCGAAATCTTCCCACTATCCATGTTTCTTCTGAGTGTGCTTCCTGTGCAGTTGGATAAAGCAAATCCCAGCCCTACACTTCCTCGGACACCATCTACTCACATCCTTTGGAACTAGTTCAGGTAGATTTATGGGGTCCTACACCTTTCTCCTCTAGCAACACAATTACTATTTAAGTAATGTTGATGCTTTCAGTCGTTATACCTAGATTTATTTCTTACATCGCAAATCTGATGCTGCTAAGTAATTTTGTGAGTTTCATGTGTTAGCAGAAAAACAGCTTGGAACTAAACTTAAGGTTGTTCAATCAGATGGTGGAGGTGAGTTTCATTTTCTTACTTCGTATCTTTCTCAATTTTCAACTCATCTTTTTGCCCAAACCGGACTACTCTTTTCTAAGAGTCTTTGGCTGTCTCTGCTTCCCACACCTGAGACCATATCGCTCTCACAAACTATCCTTCATGTCAGAACCCTGTGTCTTCCTTGTGTTTTGCTTTGATCATCATGGATATAGGTGCCTCTCTTCGTCTAGAAGAGTTTATGTCTCTCGAAATGTTGTTTTCCATGAAACAATATTTCCCTTTGCTGACACTACAGGCCCATTCTTTGCATCTCACACCCCAAAAATTAGGCTTGGCCAAATAAACCGGTTCGGGCGAACTGGTCTGGTCTGGAACTGGTTTGGTTCGAACCGGTTCGGCCGAACTAGTTCCAAAACCAGACCAGTGTTTTTTGCCTTCAAATAGAACAGTTCAAAATAGTACCAAAAATCCAGTTCGAACCGGTTCGACTCGACTCGTTTTTTATACTGGTGTATACTTAAATTTCAACAAACCACTTTAAACCTATATAATTTTAGAACCGGTTTGAAGCAAAATTAACTAAACCGGTCTGAAAATAAACCAAACCTAGATATGTTTTCAATAAACCAAACCTAGAGATATATTGGACTCTCGTATGTTGATGTTGAACAAGGTTTTAGTCGGTTGTGGAACAGATTTTCAATCGGTTCAATGTGTTTTTCAGTCGGTTCAATATATTTTTCAGTCGGTTCAGTGTTTTTCAGCCGATTCAGTGTTTTTCAGTTGGTTCAGTATTTTTTAAGACGGTTCAGTGTGTTGGACAGAATTTTCATCCGGTTTAGGTTCGATTTGAACCGGAATATTTCCGAACCAAAATTGATATTAAAAAAAACAGACCAGAACAGTTCGAACCGGTTCTGAATCGGTTCGAACCAGACCAGTTCTTTTTTCCTTAAACCAGACCAGTTTTTTTAGAAACAGAAAAATGTACTGGTTTTTTTCAAACCAGACCAGTTCAGTTCAGAACCGGTTCGGGGTCGAACCGGTTCATGAACAAGCCTACCAAAAATCTCTGCTCCTTCCAAACCTTTCTTCATTCCTTGTGACCCTTTCTTTCAGCAACCCACATTTGTTCCTTCTACTGTCTCTCACTCGTCTGGTCCTCCTGCTCATGCTCACACCTCTGGTGAGTCCAGTCTTCCTTCCACCACACCCAGTCAGTCACAAGTGACACCTCCTACTCAGGTACCTGTCTCTACTTTACCGGTCTCAGCTCCAGACCAGTCTTCGTCCACTGATGTCTGCAGGTATGTCCCTTCTGGATCCACCCTAGTTCCCATTGCTTCTTTTGGTCCAGCCTCATCCACTCTACCACCTGCGCATTCTGATCAGTCCTTCCGCACTTCTCCACCAGCTCACCCTTCTTCCTCATCTCATCCTTCTCGTCCAAAATCCTCTACCAATGTGAATCCAATGCAACCGGATCAAAAACCTCCCTTCAAAGGCTCACTATGTCTCTTGCTCTATCTGATGACCTCACAAACTCTGAGCCTCGCACCATTCATGATGCTCTTCAATCTCCCCACTACTTCTAGGCTGTTCAGGAAGAACTCACTGCTCTTTCTTCCAACAACACATGGAGCCTTGTTCCTCTTACTGCAGGGAGAATCCCTATAGGCTGTAAGTGGATCTTCCGTATAAAAAGGAATGTTGAAGGGGAAGTTGTCAGGTACAAGGCTCGCCTTGTTCCCAAAGGCTTTTCTCAAAAACCAGGTTTTGACTTCCAGGAAACCTTTAGTCCGGTTATCAAATCATCAACAGTTCATATAGTTTTATCCTTGGCTCTAACTCACAAATGGTGTATCAGACAGGTAGATATCAACATTGCCTTTCTTCACGGAGATCTTCATGAGGAAGTATTCATGGTGCAGCCTCTAGGTTTTGAAATTCAGTCCTCTACTTCACCCAATCTGGTATGCAAACTTCAAAATACACTATACGGTCTTAATCAAGCTCCCAGAGCATGGTTTGAATCTACCTCTGATAGTTTCTTGTTCATTAAATCTACCTCAGATTCTTTTGTGCTTTTACTTGTTTATGTTGACGATATAGTTATAACTGGTACTTCTTCATCACCTGTCTCTAACATTATTGATTCCATCAATGCGCAGTTTCAGCTCAAGGATTTGGGCAGCCTAAACTACTTCCTTGGCATGGAAGTAGTTTCTTGAGATGATTTCATTCTTCTCAACTAGAAGAAATACATTCAGGATCTGCTGGACAAGGTTGGCCTCAATGATCAAACCAGCTTCCCCACACCGATGACAGGTACGTGTCTGTCCAGATCTAGTATGAATACTTGTGATGAACCCTTCCATGATGAGACTCTTTATAGAAGCACAATAGGTGCTCTTCAGCATGTTTGTGTCACAAGACTAGATATTCACTTTGTTGTGAACAAGCTTAATCAGTTCATGCAGGCTCCTAATAACAGCAACTGGAAAGCTGTCATTCACGTACTTAGATACCTCAAGGGTACTCTTAATCATGGTCTTTTATTTAGAACTACTCATTCTCCTGTTAATGATATCTCTCTTACTTCATTTTTTTATGCTGACTGGAGGTGATTACACTGATCGTCGATCTATTTCAGGTCATTACCTATTATTAAATGGTAATCCAATAGTGTGGATCTCTAAGAAACAGTCAGTTGTGTCCAGGTCTAGTGCAGAGGCTGAATTCCGAGCCATTGCAAATGCAATGTGTGAGATCATGTGGGTTCAGTCACTCCTAAAAGAAATAGGTCTACACACTCCCACTGCACCAATGATATGGACAGACAACACAAATGTAGTTGCACTTTCAGAAAATCCAATTCACCACTCAAAGATTAAACACATCGAGATTGACCTCTTCTTTATCAGGGAAAAAGTCCATTCAGGGGACGTCCTAGTTAACTTCATTCCAACATCTGAACAAATAGCTGACATATTAACCAAGTCCCTAACTGAAAAACTTTTCATACCTTGCAGGAAGAACTGGAAGCCATGGTGTCTCATCCTTCCTCCAGGACATCTCCAGCTCTGTCTAGAACCTCAGACTAGTCTGTAAGTTCTTTTCCTTTCTCTGATTGGTGCTTCTCTTTATCTCTCACATCCTTAATATAGTTCTGTGAATACATGCTGTTTTTTTTTTGCTTCTTGGTTATTAATTGCAGTCTGTTTCCTCACACTCTTGCTCATCTTACTCATTGGTCTGATCTTTTTGCTCATCCTGGTATGCATATGCTCAACTTATCCTGTTTAGCAATTCCACAAGATGCACATGTCATCTGTCTATCCTCTCATACTTGAATCTAGTTATTGCCTATGTGTATCATCACAGTCTCTCATTGGGTATGATAATTGTTAGTTTATGGAGGGATGGCATAGGGCATGATTTGAGTCCAAAAATAGTGTGATACCGTAAGAAAACGTCAAGATACTTTTGGTTTTCACCCTTGAGGATAAAAAGATCAAGGCTTAAACCTTGTAGTCATGCTGGTAAGATAGGAGCTCAAACTCCTCTGTCAGATTCAAATAAAAACAAAAAAAAAATAAGAAAAAAGAGAAAAGAAGAAAAATACAGATTGTATCTTGTTTTTACTTATATTGTAACTACTGGAGTAATACCTTAATGCAAGGCATTCATGAAATATGGTTGTGTATGATGCACTTTGGTAATCATAAATAATCAGGTATATGGAGATTTATACATATGCTTGTGCTATCACCTGGTATTGCTGAACTGTTAGTTTTTTGTCATATGCATTACCAAAGATGTCAGGTGAAGATCAATACCGTGAGCACAGATGGGTCCAGGATATGTGAAGAAGCTAGTGCTGCAGTTGTAACCAAATGTGCATTTAAGTGAAACCGGGCATTTATAACAGAACAACTTAATGGACGCACTGAGAAGGTAAGAAAGTACTTAGTCTGTAGAAAAGGATTGTCACCTACAGACTATTCTAGCTGCTGCAATCTCAAGAAGGAAGGATGGTCAACTCAAATCAAGATCAAGTATAGGGAATGTTAGGTTATAAGTGTGTCACAAACTTATGTTTAGGGGTTATTTCATAATTGTCGTTGCTTGTGTGTCGGGTTTCAATTATTGTTAGTTATAGGGACCATATTGCAATTATCCTGTCCTTGGTTCAGTTGCTTTTCCTATATATGTCTACAGTGTAAGAGACAAAGATTAACCAATTCTGAAGATAATATACGTAGTGTTTATCTGTTCTTCATCTTCTCCTTTCTTCTTATTCTTTCTTTCCCTAAAATCCAACCTAATCTCTAAACATCAACACTTCTGACCGGAAGAAGGTTGGTTGGAAGAGGACTTGTGGGCTGCCCCCTTTCTCTTTCCTAAGGATTGATTCTTGGAAGCCATGGAAATAGTAGAAAGCTCTTTGAAATCGAAGAAGGAGAAGGGGAAAGTTGGAAATAGAGAACTGAGAAGTAATGAATTCTCTTCAATGCAAATGATTGGAACACGTAAAAGACAAAAATGCCAAGGTTCAGTTTCTTATATAGCCAAAATGGAGGTAACCAAATAGGCACGATCGAAATGGTTCAGAGAATGATTACACCCTTTTGGGTAAAAATCGAAGCAATATCAGAATTCTAAGAGACACCAAGGGGAGACAAACGATTGGAACGGTACGAAAACTCTCAGCCTACCCTCGGGTTACGGATGAATGAAAGACATACATGCCTCAATTGTCTATTCAACTTCTGTGTAACAGTATAATCATTAAATGCTCAAGAACTTATACGGAAAAGGTGATCGCCAAAATCCATTCTAAGCCTTTCCGAAAACTCCTTTTACGGTAGCGTTTGGAAAAGAGTAGTTAATAAGCATTCATAAACCCTAGCAACCCCAAGCGTTCACCAAAAAGGGTGAAGGATCGAATATTTCATAAACTCTAGGCGATCAAACAACCGCTCGCCAAAAGGCGTGGAGTATTTATAAAGCCACGAATAGCAGATAAGGATAGGAAAGATTCCGTCCAAGCGTCACTATCTCAAACCCTATCGCAGAATCAAGCTTGACCGCATAAACGTCACTCAAGCTTCAGGGGCAAATGTTGGGTATTGATAGTGACGACCCAATATTTGAAAGGCCTCAGAGGCCCAATAACTTTGCATGGGGTAAAACCCATATCATTCAGACCGGGCCGACCCACATTAAGGTTAATCTGGCCCTCATAAAGTGGTCTGGTATCAAACCCAAACCAAAGTGGACGCCAAAGCTCCATCACAGGTCGCCATTAACCAAGGTCACAACTTCGTACTGCTCGCCATAGGAGTGCTGACCAAGAGAGTCTAACCTCTCAACTCTGGTCCCACAGACCGACACTAAAGATATGGCCACGATATCCCGCGTATATCAGGCACATATTCTATGAAGATTACATCTGGTAACTGCAATATTATGCCATAACCGTAATATCTTCTATCCTAATCTTTACCGGTAGAATATTCACCAAGATATACTATTGCCTATAACGGTTTGATCAATTCACTCCATAAATACCTTTGCTTTTCAATACGTTCATTACGTTTTTGAGTTCATACACACAGTATACTCATTTAAGCATCAGAGAGGGACCCATAGACATCCCCTCTGTTGCGATCCCTTTCTTGCAGGTTCATGGGAGCTAAGGCGAGAGCATTGATCATTCGTCCTTTGGCATTCAAACCACTGCCAAGTCAGCACATGGGAAATTCATACCCAAGAGTACTATAGTTTTCCTCGTTCAGAGCTTGTGCCTGAGTATCCATCCCATCATTTATATCTACCAATATAGTTATTTATTGTCCTAAACTAAATTGTTATTATTAAAAAATCATATTTACTTTTACATAAAACGCGTTTCAAATAAGAAAAATGTAAGTTGCCATAAATATTTATAGCCTCAGGTATATATTTATTGTTATATTTACCTTTACGTAAGAGCAGGTAAAACTTCTTTATAAATAAGGAAAATGTAAACATATCGAATATTTTGAAAAAGTAACTATTTT
The DNA here is from genome assembly GCA_946814005.1 of Chamaenerion angustifolium. Taxonomy (NCBI): domain Eukaryota; kingdom Viridiplantae; phylum Streptophyta; class Magnoliopsida; order Myrtales; family Onagraceae; genus Chamaenerion; species Chamaenerion angustifolium. Next base: position 25,860,122 of record OX328272.1, read on the forward strand.
ACAAAAATATATTGAAAAAAATAAATATTAAGAAAAAATATTTAAAGAAATGTACATAAGCGCAAGTATCCCCATTGGCGTTTTTAAATAAACGCTACTGGGGAGTAGGGTTTTTTAATAAGCTGTTGGTCTGCAGTTATAACCTTAGTTGTTATAAACCCGCCTCTACCCTCTACTCTTCCAACCGAAGCCAAACTTCTTCCGTCCTCTCGCTGAAATTAGCCCCACGCCTTCTCCTCCTTCTCCATAGCATCCTCCTCCTCCCTCTTCTTCTCGCCCCGACCGTGGTTCATAGCCATTTCCTGTCGCCCCAGCTGAAACGAAACCACCCTCGACGAAGTCTCTCCTGGTCGTGGCTCGCCATCGACGAACGTCCTCCCATCCGCAGCTCTCCCCACCCCTAACTCCTCCCAGTCGCATCTCTCCCTACCTTCAACTCCTTCCCACCCCACCCCGCCGTGCCGTACCTTCCAGCCATAGGTAAGAACCATTTTATTTTATTACTTTAATTATTGTTATAATTTAAATTATTAGAGAAATTATAAATTGTTAAAATGTGTAAATATATATTGTTTAATTGTAGAGTTAGCATGCCGCCGCGTGTAATGATGTCAAGTAATTCGTTTTCCCAAAATGTATTGAACGTCGGTTCGTTCGACTAATCGGCACTTTGGGGACAAGATCAACATTGCTCATTGGATATGAGTGTGAGTCAACCAATCACCTTAAGATGTTTAAAATTATAGGAAAATATCATATCAGACGAGGCTAAAGCCATTGTGCAAAATGTTGGTTTATGGGATGTGGTTATTATGCCACGTCCCAAACTTAATCATAAGATTTTGTTGTCACACACTTGGAACACACCGTGTTCTTTACTGAATTGCAAAACATGCATCCGATCAAGTTGTTTTTGTGCTCTAGTAATGATATTTTGGACAACGTCAGACCAAACTTTGGACTCCTCAATGACAAGCATTGCTTCCTGACGACGCGTAAAATAATACGTGTTTGACCTCCAATACGTAAGTTTAACTAATTCCTTCACATGTAATCCCTTGCGCCTTTCAGAACTCCGTTAAACACTTCTACCAAATTGGTTGTCATGTTTGCATATCGAGCTCCTCCATCGTACGATAGGGCCCATCTCTTAAGGGGTATGTTGGAAATCCAATCGCGGTACTTGCCATCGTGGAGAAGCAATAGATTAGCATACCACACATCAATAGATTAGCATACCACACATATATCGGGGGTACTAGCCATTATATACAACTGCTTTTTAAGGATCGCACTTTTGAAAGTGTGGTTGAAATTACTTTCTGGATGTCGTGCAAAAAACGGTGCGTTCCAACACCATATTGGGCATATACATTCTCTACCGCGTTAATGATTGATCAGTGTCAATCAGAAATTAGACATACAAAGCGATCCTTCGTTACGTTATCACGTAAATACGTCAAGAACAAGGTTCAACTCTCATTTGTCTCTGCATCTGCAAGACCGATTGTCAAAGGATAGATCCCATTGTTTGAATCATATGATACAGCGATGACCATTTTTCCGTTATATTTGTCATACAGATGTGTCGCATCAATACTTATAAGTGGACTGCAATGGACAAATCCTTCAATGGAAGGACCGAATGCCCAAAACATCATAGCTACTTCAGTTTCAACATTTACTCTCTTGGGCAAAAAATCATAGACTGTCCCAGGTATGTATACGGACATGGCTGACAGTAGTCGCTGGAAGTTCACAAAGCCTTCTTCGTGTGTTCCGTATAAAAACTCCAACACAACTTGTTTGCAGTACCACGCCTTCGGATATCCAATCCTCGAACCAAACTCATTCTACACCATCGACTGGATTTCTGAAATTTTCAACCCAGTGTCAGCTAAAACTGCATTTCTTATCAAAGACGCTATCATATTGCAAGCGATGTTTTGATGTCGTTCAATGAGGACTTCATTCGTGCATGTATGTGAAGCGTGCAGTTTTGATATTGTCCACAATCTAGTATGCTTAAAAAGACTTCCTCTTAATGACCATGAACAATTTCTGGGATCAACTTTACATCGGAAGACAATTGACTTTGGATTCGACGACTCAACAACGCAAATCTTAGAATGAGCTATGTGCCATCTCCTAACGGCGACAACTAACTCGTCTTTACTATTCACTGTCTCATGACTATTATCAATGTTTGGCCTCAAGTTAATTCCTTTAGTTACGCTAAACACAATAGACCGACTAGCAACGCTTAACTATAGAGCAAAAGACGATGCACTTTGTGATCGAATTCGTACAAACTTGCAAAGTCCATCAATATCTGTAAATTTATATGAAGTACTAATAGACCGGGCTTCAATATCATCCCAACCGCACTCTGTACATATAATTTCCGTTAGTCTAAAAGGTGAGATATTCAAGGGAGATGTAGTAATACTAGAGGTACCACCCACATACCCACATACTAGAGGTACCACCCACTTCACTACCATTCTGAGATAATATTTCACGGTCATACAAGCAAATGATACCAATCTCTGTCATGTTTGATCCTAAATAATTAATATTAAAAAAAGTTCACATCAGATTTGCTTAACTTTTAGTAATATTTATGTAAATATAACTGTTTACAATTTTCAGATCATTGTAATTAAAGAATACAAATAATAATTTTCAAAACCTTGTAATAAAAAAAAAACACAAAAACATATATTACATACCTGGATAGTCGGACAGTTAGTTGTGAACTAGTCGAAGGATTGTGCAAACGAAGGTTTTGCAAACAGACGTTCGGTAAGAAGATGTATTTGAAGGCAGAGATTCGCAAATAATTGTTTACTTCTACAGAAATATGAAAATAATTGGCGGCCAGTGCAAATTATTGTATAATTTCGCTACCCCGGTAGCGAAATTATAAATAACGGTACCACAAAAAAAAAACGCTACGTCTACTAGCGCAAAAAATAAAAACGCTACTAGGAGTAGCGCTTATACACACTTTTTTAAATATTTTCTCACCGTACTTACTTTTTGCAATGTTTTTTTTCTTCCAAAAATTCAAACATATCATGCCTCTTTAATTTAATAATTGATAAATTATGACAATAAACAATTATATTGGTAGATATAAATGAAGGGATGGATACTAGAGGCACAACACTGCTCTGACCGAGGTAAACATAGTACAGTGCTCTGAATGACGCAAACTGGACTAACTGACGCAGACTAATGTTAAATTAAAATACCCGCGAATGACAATCACACATAGGTATATTTTGGTATTTATTAAAAAATTGAGGATATTTTTATAAATTATTTTTATTTGAAATATACATCGGTGAAAAATTCCTAGATACATTTACTTCTACTTTTTAGTTCCAAATTATATACAACACTAATCATATACAGTTCAGAAAATATCGTTTACATTTTAAAGAATATTGTTTTGAAGGAATTGTTGTTGTGATGCATTTTTATGAGCCTAATTAACCCTAATATTGAGTTGCACTGTTTTGTTTACCAACTTTTCTGTATATGGTGTAAATATATATTGACTGGTTGGTGCAATTTCTCATGATCTCTTCAATATTAGGTAACACAGCAGTCACCATTTGCAATCAAAGAAATTTAGTCACAAGAGTCATTCTCATGGTCATCCCCCTAGAAAAGCTGTAGGAGATACACAATAAACATCAATGGTGTAACCACCTAATTTTGGTTAAGGACCAAAATACTGTTATGTGACAAGTCGAGCTGAATGAAGACGATATATAAAATAAATAAAAATATTATTCATATGAAAATAATAAAATATTTTTATCTTAGATTTAGTCGAAGAGAAAATATCAAATCAGCACACTCCAGATTTCCTCTTCCTCACGCCACCATCACATCTCCATTTGCCCATGCCTTATCTTTATATTATTTAATAACCAGTTTAATAAAATAATATTAAAATTTTCCTATAGATAGGAAGGATTCAACTAGGGCCAACAATACGATCTGCTTTAAAACGCATATGAGTTTGATCTTAACGGATCTTGCGTCTAAACAATTCTTATACGTATAGACACAATTATTTGTAGAAACACGATTAATTAATTGTGTCTAATCATGTCGTGTATACCTGTGCCACGAATAAACACACGCATTAACAAATCATGTCATGTAAACGTTTATACACATGTGACACGTTTATACACATGTATATCCGTACGACTCTGGATCTTCCACGCATACCATTTATTTACCGTTGGATTGTATTGAATCTAACAACATGGATTGTATTCCACGATAACCGTTCAGATATGTCTTCATCTTTTGTCAACAAAACATGTGCCCTGCCTCTACACTTCTAGGGTTACCAGACAAATTCTCACATGTTGACTCTTATCTTATTTGCGCAGCCACTCTAGGAGACTGCAGTTTCCCGTCCGCTTCTGCCTCAACCTCAGCCGAAGCGCAGCCTCGTCTGAAGCCTTAGACCCAGCCGTGCGCAGATAACGACTTCCCGTGCTCAATGGAAGCCTTAGATGCAACTGTGTGCAGAGAGTAGCTTCCTCCGCACAGCCGAAGCCTCAGACACAATCGTGCGCAGCCAATAACTTTCTGCGCGCAGCCTCAGTCTCAACCACAGCCGTGCGCCAAAAAAAATATCTTCTCGAATGTCGCCTCAACTAATGCCTCAGACACAATCATGAGCTCTTTGGGTAATGAAGGACGAGATTCATGAGCTTGTTGGGTAACGAAGGACGCGTTTTGTGAGCTTCCTGTGCGCAGCCTTGTCCTTCACAAAATGGATGAGCTTCTTAGGTAACGAAGGTAACTTACTGAACTGGATATAAATGTGGATACGAAGTGAAGTGAACTTGTCTGAAGTGTTGTGCATTCCAAAACTATTGACCTGAACTGTTATCCATTTTAGAACTGAACTGAACTGGACGAGCTTCTTGTTGTTTATTCCTAAACTGGTAACGAAATTTGTAAGGTTGTACACTGAACTATTGTTTGTTTTATAATTTGCATAGTGTAATGGATATGAATTTACGAGCGTAAATCTAGAAGGGGGTCTTTCAAATTTTATTCCACAGTCAGTCAGACCAATCATAATAGAAATCGAAAGTGATGAAGATGATGACGCATTCTTGGGTGCACCTTTAAGAACAAACAAAGGTAAAAGAAACAGAAATACAACATCTGTCGTTTGGACTTTTATTGATAGGGGCATGAAACTTGATGTTGATGGTAAGTATAATTGTACGGGCAAAAGGCGTGGACAAGTATTGAAATACTTTTCATACCATATAAATACCCTTGCTTTACATACGTTCCTTAAGTTTTGAGTTTTATACGCAGAGGGACCCAGAGACACCCCCTCTGTTGCGCTCCCCTACCTGCAGGTTCACCAGAGTTGGAGCAGAAGCGTCTTTCCGTCCTTGTCTGACATTTAACTCACTGCCAGATCAGCATCCAGGATTTCACGATCCAACATTTGGCGCCGTCTGTGGGAAACGAGCAATTCAGCCATGAGAACTCGATCCCAAAACAACCGTCGGAACCAGACTCGCGAGCGATCCTCAGACAGCTCTGATTCCGCCGCCGCTTTCCCGCTTCAACAAGAACCTGCCAGCCAGGCAGGAGCCAATGCTGTCCCCCTGCGAACGGCTAGAGAGCATGTCGGTAATTCCAGACCGACCCCAGCTACCAACCACGTCGAGACTCCAGCTCCGCAAACCGTCCACATCGTCGGGGAAAGCATCCAGTTAACCCCGGAGTTGATTTCACTGCTGGAGGCCATTCTAGGATAGGCGCGCCGTCAAGCCCCTGCTCCTCAAGAAAACAACTGCCCTACTGCCACATGACCCTTGCCTTTTGAAGCCGCAAATCCTGGCACCACCGCACCTCAGGAGGATCAGGAGATGACATCAGGACAACAGTCCATACCTATGGCATACACCAAGGAGCCCACGGCTGCGTACACTGCCAACCCTTCAGGTCCTCCTCTATCGGGGACCTCACCCAGGTACTGCACTGTAGACCAGATGGACGATCTCCTCAATAAACGGCTTCAAGAAAGACGGCTGACAGTCGTAGCTCCCTTCAAGGAGCAATCTGCTCACCCCTTCTCCGACGAGATCGTCTCCATCAAGATTCCCAAAGACGTGGTTGATCGGGCCATACCTGAGTACAGTGGCGGAGGAGACCCCACCGTACACGTCAACAAGCACGAGGCTTCTCTCCTGGGTAAGTCAAATGATCCCAATCACCTGGCGTTGTTATTTCCATCCACTCTTTCGGGTTCGGCATCGTCCTGGTTCTTCGGCCTCGCTGCAGGATCTATCGGAACTTGGGCAGAATTAAGGAGCAAGTTCCTGGAGAGGTATATGGGCGAGCGCCAATTGCTGAAGAGCGTGGTCGCCCTGGATGCGGTCAAACAGCAGCCTGGGGAGTCGCTAACCAACTTTTATGGACGTTTCCATCAGAACGTCACATAGATAGATCGCTGAATCTCGGATGGGGAGATCATTCGAGCATTTTACATGGGTCTGGATGTGGCCAACAAGGCCTCGAGGAAGCTGCGAAACAGCTACCATGTGAAGGAGATCGAAACGCTGGAGGAGTTGGCGTCCAGAGCAAAAAGTTTCATAGACCTTGAAAGGGCAAACACAGAGGCTGACTTCCTGACGACCTCGCTAAGGGTGGTTCATGAACCCCGACGCGATGGTAAGAAGGAGGTGAAGAAGGAGAAGAAGGGAAAAGATAGCAGGCCCCGAGTCGAGTCTAATCCAGCGCCTCGCCATCCAGAGGTCCGTGAGTATTTCATGCCTTTAAATAGGCAGATCTCAGCGGTACTAGTCGAGATGGAGAGGAGATCCTTGGCGAGGCCACAGATGCCTCGTGGAGGTGGTCAGCCCATGGGAAAGGATGTCGAGAGCTATTGCAGATACCACAAGTGCAAGGGCCACAAGACCGATGACTGCCGCATTCTGAAGCGGGACATAGAGAAGTTGATATAGGGGGAATGCTGAATGAATTCGTGGCAGGGCGAGACAGGAGTCGAACGCCCCCAGGAGACATCGTTCGACAGCCCCAGCTGAGCAAACTGATCCGTCGGGAAGCAAGAGGAGAGTAAATCTGATTGCAGGAGGATTCGGTGCAGCCGGCGAGGGGTCGCACGCCAGGGAGGTCTACGCCACTCAGATCTCCACAGCAGTTCAATTGGGAGAAGCGACCCCGACCTGAGGAGAACATTGTCATCTCATTCTCTGAAGATGATTTGGCACATGTCACCACCCCCACAACGATGCTTTGGTTATCACGGCAGATATTGACGTCTGTGACGTTGCTAGGATTCTGGTCGACGGAGGCAGCTCGACAGATATCCTATTTCTGGACGCTTTCGAGAAGATGGGCAAGTCCAAGCGTGACCTGAAGAGGGTCGACTTTCCGTTGATTGGGTTTGCGGGAAGGACAACTTATCCACTGGGGGTTATAACCATGCCAGTGATTTTTGGCGAGGGATGGAAGAGCATCAAGGTATCGGTCACTTTCCTGGTGGTCGATTCACCTACATCCTACAATGCCATCATAGGGAGGACCACGATCAATCCGAACAAGATTGTGGACTCCACAGTCCACCAGAAGATGAAGTTCCCCACTCCCAACAGGATCGGAGAAGTGCTCGGCGACCAGCCTTACTCGCCGCAATGCTATGTGAACTGTTTGCGCAGGAAGAACCAAAGGGAGGCCCTCGCCATTGAAACAGAGGTCGACCCTCGCGAGGACTTGGCTCGGCCAGCACCCATGGAGGAATTGGAGGAGGTCGAGATTGATGGTCCAGACAAGAAGGTGCGTATTGGAACCACCTTGAAAGAGGATCAGAAGGAGGCCATGACCGCCCTCCTCAAAGAATTTAAAGAGCTCTTCGCCTGGCAGCCGAGCGACATGCCAGGAATCAGCACAGACATCATCTCCCACTAACTCAGAATAGATCCTTCCATCAAGCCGATCTCCCAAAAAAGATGGTCATTCGGGACGGACAAGCGTTTGGCGATCAGGTAAGAAGTCGGCAGATTGATTGAGTCTGACTTCGTCAGAGAGGTGAGATTCTAGAGCTGGGTCGCCAACCCAGTTTTGGTCAAGAAATCAAACGGCAAGTGGAGGATGTGCGTCGACTTTCGCAATTTGAACAAGGCTTGCCCTAAGGACTCATATCCCCTGTCCAGGATTGATCAGCTGGTCGATGCTACCTCTGGTCATGAGATGCTGAGCTTCATGGACGCCTACTCAGGCTACAACCAGATCAGAATGCATCCACACGATGAGGCTCACACCGCTTTTTATGCCAAGGTGATGCCCTTTGGCCTCATCAATGCCGGGGCAACTTATCAGCGAATGGTGAACCGCCTGTTCCAGGACATGCTGGGGAGAAACATGGAGGCTTATGTGGATGATATGCTCGTCAAAACCATCAAGAGCAATCCGCACACAACAGACCTCCGCAAGGCTTTCGAATGCATGATGAGACACAGCGTTCGCCTGAACCCTGCCAAGTGCGCCTTTGGAGTCAAGTCCGGTAAATTTCTGGGTTTCATGGTCAGCGAAAGGGGAATCGAAGCAAACCCAGAAAAGCTAAAGGCCATAGAAGAAATGAAGTCGCCAACCTGCCACAAGGAGGTCCAATACCTGAATGGAAGCCTAGCTGCTCTCAACCGCTTCCTCTCCAAAGCGAGCGACACGTCCCTCCTATTTTTCAAAACGCTGAGGGCCAACCGCAAGTTCGAGTGGACGCCTGACTGCGAGGAAGCGTTCCAATCCTTGAAGAGGCATATCCAAACACTCCCAGCTCTAGCAAAGCCCGTTCCAAGCGAGCATTTCTTCCTTTATTTAGGCATTAGCGAGGTGGCAGCCAGTGCTGTCTTAATAAGGGAGGAAAATAATAGTTAGAGTCCAGTGTATTTCATTAGCAAAATGTTCAACTCAGCTGAAATAAAATATGTCCAGATTGAGAGTATCTCTATGCCTTAGTTATTGCTGCTCGGAAGCTGAGACCTTACTTTCATGCGCACGACATCACGATCCTCACTAATCAACCACTCAAAAACTTCCTGATCAAGCCAGACTCTTCAGGAAGAATGGTCAAGTGGGCGATCGAGCTCAGCGAGTTCAATATCAAATTTGCGCCAAAAACGACCATCAAAGGTCAAGCACTAGCTGATTTCATTGTGGAAAGCACGAGTAACGGTCAAACAAAAGCAGAAAACATGCCAAGTCAGTCAGCAGACAGCAATCAAATATGGAACTCTATACAGACGGGTCTTTATCAAAAGAAGTCTCGGGGGCAGGTTTAATTCTTATTCCTCCTGAAGGCGAGCCTTTGAAGTATGCGATCGCCTTAACATTCCCGGCGACCAATAATGAAGCAGAATATGAGGCTCTTATCACTGGACTCAGACTAGCAAAAGGAATGGGTATAACTGCGCTCAAGGTAAAAAGTGACTCAGAGCTTATTGTCAATCATGTTAATGGCACCTACGAGGCAAGGGGAGAAAAGATGAAAAAATACCTCAGCATCGCCAAGAAGCTCGTTGCGGAAATCCCAAACTTCGCGATTGAGTCTATTCCTCGCCAAGAAAACCAGATGGCAGATTCCTTGAGCAAACTAGCATTCGAAGGGACAACAATCCAGGATGTGCAATTTCTGGAAAAGGCCCTATGTCCAGTCCTCGAAAGCAGGGCCGAGGCCTTCAATATTCAAGGACAGGTCACATGGATGACTCCGTTTCAGAATTACTTGAAAGAAGGGATCCTCCTGGATGATGAAGGCGAATCCACGAGGATAAGACGACTTGCGGCCAGTTATCTGATTATAGATGGAGAACTCTAAAGAAGAGGTTACTCGACTCCTTACTTAAGATGTGTTGCTCATCCAGAAACAGAAAGGGTTCTTCGAGAAGCTCATGAAGGGGCGGCAACATGTCACGAAGGTGCTCGATCGTTGACAAGAAAAATCTTCAGGTTGGGATACTATTGGCCAACCTTGGGAAAAGATGCGGCTGAATTAACGCGGAAGTTTGCCAGCAGTTTGCACCACGATCAAGTCGACCTTCAACACTAATAACCCCAATGACGGGTGCTTGGCCTTTCGCTCAATGGGGGATTGATATATTAGGTCCTTTCCGTATTAGCACTGGTCAACGCACCCACATTATAGTGGCGATCGACTACTTCACTAAGTGGATAGAGGCGAAAGCTCTAGCTTCTACAACAGAATTTCAGGTCATCAAATTCCTAAAGATCAACATATTCTCTAGGTTTGGAATTCCCAAAATACTCATCAGTGATAATGGTCTGCAATTCATTGGAAAGGAGCTAAAATGGCTCTGTGAAGAATATCATGTCGACCATCGTTTCAGCTCGGTGCATCATCCTCAAACGAATGGGCAAGCTGAAGCAGCCAACAAAGTTGATTTAGCAGGACTCAAGAAAAGGGTTCGAGCATTCAAAGGGAATTGGGCAGAAGAGCTGGAAAACGTATTATGGGCCATCAGAACAACGCCTAAGTCAGCCACAGGAGAAACACCTTTCAGCTTAGTGTATGGATCCATAGTACCGAATTGGGCAGTACCGAATTGGGCTCAGGAGAAACACCTTTCAGAACAACGCCTAAGTCAGCCACAGGAGAAACACCTTACACCTTTCAGGAGAAACGCCTAAGTACCGAATTGGGCAGTAGCACACGTCGAAATAGCAGTGCCTACCCATAGAGTCCTACATTTTAACGATGAGGCAAACGAAGTCGAGCGCAGAACTGACCTCGACTTGGCAGAAAAAAAGAGATGGTTATCAGAAAAAGCACAAGCAAAGATGCGCCTGGCGACCGCTCGATATTTCAACAGAAAAGTCAGCGCTCGCCAATGTTTCGTGGGGGAGATGGTTATGAGAAGGAATGAATTCACAAGTCTGGACAGTAAAAATTAACTTTCAGCCAAATGGGAAGGACCGTACAAGGTAATAGAGATCGCCGCACCAGGATCCTACTATTTGGAAACCACCGAAGGCGAAAGGTTACCCCGTCCGTTCAATTCTGAGCATCTAAGGAGATTTCATACATAGCTTGTAATCAAACTGTTATGTTAATAAAAGAAATCCATTCCTTCATAAAGCGTGTTCACTCTAAGCAAGTCAAAGAAAAAAGACCTGACGCCAAAAGTCAGGCGAAGACTTGATAACCGCATCGGGCACAAAAAGCCCTGACGCCAAAGTCAGGCCAAAAGCCCTAGCAACAAAGCTAGGCCAAAAGCCCTAACAACAAAGTTAGGCCAAAAGCCCTGACGCCAAAGTCAGGCCAAAAGCCCTAGCAACAAAGCTAGGCCAAAAGCCCTAACAACAAAGTTAGGCCAAAAGCCCTGACGCCGAAGTCAGGCCAAAAGCCCTAGCAACAAAGCTAGGCCAAAAGCCCTAACAACAAAGTTAGGCCAAAAGCCCTATCGCCAACGATAGGCCAAAAAGCCGTGACGCCAAAGTCAGGCCAAAAGACCTAGCAGAAAAGTTAGGCAAAATGAAAGCCCTGACGCCAAAGTCAGGCCAAAAAGTCCTAACAATAGAATTAGGCAAAAATGAGAGAGCAAACGCCAAAGCCAGACGAAGAGATCTGCTATCAACCCACCGAACAACGGATAAAGGGATTTTAGGCGATTACTATAGTTGATAAAGCCTTAAGTTGACAAATTCCTTGTTACTATGAGAACACGTCAAAGGTTTAAACTTCGAAAAGGTAATATATCTTGAAACTTAGAAGTCTATGCCTTTAAGTGTTAGAGTATTGTCCTTAGAAAGTTCATACAGACTTATGCTTGGTCCAAGGCTTTAAAACTCGAAGCCATTACAAAGCAAGAAAAGTCGAGAGTAATTATGATTAAGACATTGGATGAATAGCCAAACATTCTCAAAGTCGAGTAAAGGCTCATGAATATAAAGGCATTCAAAATAAGGAAACCAAGTCTTAAGTCAAACAAAAATTACAAAGGAAAAACAGCTATCTAAAAAGACAAAGAAAATAGGGTCGATAATGGAGGTGGAGACTTCAGGCTTTTGGATCCTCGGGAACAGGGGTGCTTTGCTCGCCTTCGAAGGCAGGAAGGCTCGGCTCGCCTTCGGGGGCAACCTCTTCAGCCGCAGCTGGGTCAACCTCTTCAGCAGCATTAGTAGGCTGAAGGGTGCGACTTCGGAGGAAGCCCTTCAAGGACTCAACTTCCCCGATGGGAAAGTTGGGGTCGAGCGCCTGGATATCATCCACCAGGACTTGGAGAAAATTGAAAATCGCTGACTTCATCACCTTCAAAGCGCAGTCCTCAAAATCCTCAGAGGCCTTGAATGCCTCGACCACGCTTTGGGGCGAAAGGACAGCTTTCAACTGTTCAGCTAGCCGATCCCTCTCCTTCTCCAGGGCAATCCCCCTGGCCTCCGCAGCTTCCCTCTGGGCGTCAGCAGCAGCCCTTTGCGCCGCAGCGGCGATCCGCTTAGCTTCTGACTCTGCCCCTTGGGCTTGAGCCTCCTTCAACTCCGCCTCTAGGCGAGCCCTGACTGCCTCCCCTTCATCTAAGCACCGATGAAGGGCTTCAGAATCCTTAAGGGCGGCCGCAGCGTCAGCCTCCCTCTTCTTGACATCAGCAAGGAGACGCTGCTCCTTCCTGAAGTACTCCTCCCGGGCACCGTCCACCAAGGCGATCGCCACATCAGCGGTCTTCTTGATGGCCTCCAATTGCCCGGGGGTGACCCCCATACTTCGGTACTGCTCCAACTCGACAAGCAGGTCAGAATGCTTGTCGGCGAGCTCGCCGAAGACGCGGCCAAGAATCACCTCTTCCCGAACGAGCTGGCAACAAAAACAGAAGGAAAATTATCAGGACATCAAACAAAAAGGGAATAAAAGGAAGAATATTCCTTCAGCTTTGAACAGTGGAGGAACTGCTCGCCAACCGAGCCTGAAGTGCCCCAAAGGTCATGAACCATTATAAGGGACGAGGAAAACCGAATTTAAGACGTCACTATCCAAAACCCTAACAAGAAATCAAGCTTGACTGAAGAAACTTCAATCAAGCTTCGGGGGCAAATGTTGGGTATCGATAGTGACAGCCCAGTAAAGAAAAGGTCTCGAAGGGCCAATAACCATAGAGGGGGTAAACCCATGATATTCGAACCGGATCGGCCTAAGTACGAGTCAAACTTGGCCCATCATCGAGTGGCCCATAACCGAGCCCAAAGGCTCCCAGACTGCTCGCCATTCTTCACCAGGCCGCGACCTCTCACTGCTCGCCATGAGAGTGCTCGCCCCGAAGAGAGCCTTGCCTCTTTCCTCTGGTCCCACTAAACCGTTAATAAGGAAGTGGCTGCGATATTCCGCGTATCTCGGTCACATATTCACTAAAGATTAGATTTGGTAACTGCAATATCTCGCAGTAACTGCCATATCCCATGATCCGAATCTTCAGCAACACAATATACACTAAGATATTCAGCTGCCTTATACGGTTTGATCGCTCCTACCCTATAAATACCCTTACTTTACATACGTTTCTTACGTTTTGAGTTTTATACACACATATACTCATTTAAGCATCGGAGAGGGACCCAGAGACACCCCCTCTGTTGCGCTCCCCTACCTGCAGGTTCACCGGAGTTGGAGCAGAAGCATCTTTCCGTCCTTGTCTGGCATTTAATTCACTACCAGATCAGCATCCAGGATTTCACGATCCAACAAAAATTAACATAATTTTATTTGTATCCCTTGATTGTAATGTTATTATTATGTAAATACCTTAGTAGTAATCAGTTTCAAATTTGAAGATCTTAGTTCGTATGTACGGATTTGTGTTCTGAAAAATATGTAAAATTACGGAATTTCGTGTTATTCGTGTCGTGTTTAAACATGTCTTTTCTCTTTAATCGGGTTGTTTCTATCAATTTAGGGTTGTGTTTAATCATTTTGTCTTGTGTCGTGTTTAATTCTGTCATGTCTAATCGTGCTGTATCGTATTCTTTCTATCAGTTATGTATCGTGTCTAATTGTGTCGTATCGTACAACCCGACAGGTTTTCCGTTTTTTTTCTTCAATAAAGTTAATTGTGTCCCGTGTCGTATCACGTGTGATCTGCTAGTTAATCGTATAGTATTCGTGTCTTAGGTTTTGAGAAACGTTCAACACCTATCTATTTAGACACAACACATGTGTACACAGGACACGATTAGTAACCCGTGTTGGGGTGTATGAATACAATGAAAGGGTTCACATGAAGAGATAGAAGAAATTGAGCTACAATGTGCACATTTTAGCATTCTACTAATCTAGGGTATTAGGGAGTGTTTAAGAAGCTTCTGGTAAGATATTGTTGTAACTAGAATAGTAAGAGGATCCAAAGTTGTTACATGTTCAAGCCTATATAAAGGCTATCATATTAGTCTTGTAGATTAACTTTGAATGAATGCAATACCATACAGTTTAGTGTAGAATCCTATTTTCATTTCTGTTCGTTAGTTACTTGCTATCCAATACTTCTTCTTCCTTCTCTTCATACGATTCCATCTTCTTCATTCTCTGAAACCTGATTCATCCTCATATCACTACCATGGTATCAGAGCCTTCGTCATGACTTACTGTTGCGAAACTATGAAGGAATCAATATCTTCAAACATGTATCATCTCACTACAACTTTGCCAAACCTCTCGTATCTGTGCAATTCTTTTTGTTGTTTTGATTCAGGTAATGGATGAAACAATACCATCAGTCCTAAATATATGTGTGTGTTATCTCACCTGTGAGAATAACTTCCCATCATGGAAGCAGCAAGTGCTTCTTGCAGTTTGTGGTTTCAATCTCGAAGGTTATGGTTGACACTCTTCATGCTCCTCATATGATTGATGATGGTGAAGGTAATAAAGTGATCAATACGGAGTATGCTAAGTTTACGCAGCAAGACAGTTCACTTGCATTATGGATTCTTGCGTCAATTCCATCTTCAATCAGTAAATGATTGTAGGTTGCATGGCGGCTTCCTTAATCTGGGCCAAACTACATCAACATTTCTCATCTTTGTCAATAGAAAGGATAATGAGTCTCTATGATCAATAGAAGGCTAGAAAACTATTCAATCTGCCTAGGAAGGAGTATCTTACTGAAATTCAATTGATCTGTGATAGTCCTGCAACAAATATCTGTCATCATTAATGGTGTTAAGGGAAAGTATGTTAATCTTGTGTATGTCATACATGCAAGTAGAAATCCCTATGATCTTGCATCTATAAGCTCCGTTCTATTAGATGCTAAAGCTAGGCAAAAAGATGTAGTGTTTGAGAACTCCATTTTTGTTGCAAATGTTACGATACAACCAACAAGTAACACTCAAACCACCACAAGCTCATGCATATTAGATTCATGACAGTCTCAACTTTCTGACACAGGACAACAAGAACAACAAATCGCTCCTGAGTTTCAAGCCAATTCAACAGGATATGGAAGAGGTGGAGGCAGAGGATTTGGAAACAACTCCTAGAAGTCTCAATGTCAATTATGTGAAAAATCCGGCCATCTAGTCCACATATATTTCCAATAGTTCCATGTACACTTTCAAGGTGTCACAACTCAGACACCAGACATGAGTGTTAATCTAACCTATACGGTCAATTGGAATGAGGTTCATTCTACAGGACACTCAGTTGTACAACGTGTACAACTGTTTCAACCTAACTTAAACCAGGTACAAATTTATAATGCCCACTCCTATGCCTGCTCATGTGTACCATCCTTTATACAGTTTGTATCTGCCCACTACAATTCCATACTATCTTCCTGTATGTTATCCCTTTCAGACTAATCCTTCGATCTCACCATTCACTCACACTACTAGTGATTCAGTTGCTCAAGTCAACTTGGTTACTTATCCTGCTCAACAATCTGACAAAGCTTGGTATCCTGACTCAGGAACAACAAAGCACTTTACTCATGGTCCACCTACATGTAACCATGCTCAACCTACATGGGCTCAGGTAAAGTTCAAATTGTCAATGGCACGTTTTTGGATATAAACATTATAGATACCTCTGTCATTAACACTGCATACAAACCAGTTGTTCTTCACAATATGTTATATACACCTCACATTACTTAGAATCCCGTGTCTGTTTCTCAGTTCACCAAGGATACTCAAGTCTTCTTTGAGTTTCAACCAAATTGCTGCTTGATTCGGGTTGCTGTCACTAAAGAGGTTTTGCTTGAGTGGTGCTGAAAGTGTAGGATTATACAAGATATATTTCAGTAAGATGAGTGATCGAAGTGATGTTAGATTTGTTTCCTGTAATAATTTTGTCGCTCAAAATTCACTTATACCTAAGTCATGTTTTTCAGGACAATTTAATTTTTGGTCATCCGTGTTACACCAGAGATTAGGTCGTCCATCTACTCAAACACTTGCTTTCATCAAAATAAATAATAACATGTCTGTTTTGTTTGATAATTCGCATTGTAGTGATTGTGCTATTGGTAAGAGTTGCAAGTTACCTTTTCAGTCATCTAAATCTGTGTACACTTCTCCACTTTAACTTGTGGAAATGGACATATGACATCTAATGGTTGTTTCTACTATCTTAGCATTGTGATGTTTGCACTCGATATTATTGGATTTTTTGTTTTCAAAAGAAAAGTGATGTTGTCAAGATGTTTACACAGTTTCATAAAGTTGTTGCAACTTAGATTGATTGTTCTTTGAAAGCAATTCAGACTGATGGTGGACGTGAGTTCAAGACTCTTGCATCCTATTTTTCTTATTTTGGTATTTCTGATAGACTTACATTACCATACACCTCGGAGTAGTATGGCATAGTCGAATGGAAACACCGCCATGTTGTGCAAATGGGGCTCACCCTTTTTCTAAAAGCAAACAAAACTTCATAGAGGAACTTTTCAAAGGAACTGTTACCTTAGATTCGTTCGCCCACTTAACTTTTCAAAGGAACTGTTACCTTAGATTCGCTTGCCTTCGCCTTTGAGGGAGGTGTTAGCTAAGATTCGTTAACTCTCTTAAGCATTTCTTTGGAAATACTGTTACCCTAATGGTTCACCCGTTTCTTTGTGCCTAACTTAAGGGAACTATTACCCTTGGGATGGCTTCTCTCAAATTTTGTGTCAGGTCTTTATTTTTCCTAACCTTAGGAAACTGTTACCTTGATGGTTCGTTCACCTTTTAGATTAAGTCTTTCTTTGACCTTGTTTGGGGGGAACTGTTACCTTGATGATTCGTTTGATTCTCATTTTAGGCCTTCTTGGGATAAGAACTATTACCTTTTGAGGTTCAATTGCAATCCTCTTTTTGCCCAACTAAGGAGACTGTTACCTTGACTCGTTCGTCTTCCTGTATGCATTAGGTCTTTTGTTTAAGGGACTGTTACCTTGATAGTCATCCGTGTTAGGATGTATGAGTCTAGTGATTACTTGCTGTGCAAGTTATTATGTCGTAAGGTGTAAGTATGGTCTAAAAGAGTTTAGAAGTGTTTAGATGTTTAGAGAAGATTCAAGAAGCTGTTAGTTTATATTGATTACCTATCCTAGATCTTGTATAAATAGAAGAGGAGTGACTGATTAGAACTTAACTTGAATGAAATGCTTGAAAGCTAGGATTTGGTTATTTCTGTTATTTCTTCATCATCAAGGTATCTCTTCTCTCAAACTCATCTCTGTATGCCTCAAATCACTGAAATGGTATCAGAGCTGTTCTGATTTCATTTCCGTCATCAAAGAACTGCTGCGATTCTCTGCTCGAAAACTCTGTTCAATCTATCTTCTTCTGGATTCATATCCAATTGTATCTTCTCTGCTATATGTTCGTGATATTCAGTTCAATTGACATGGATGATCTTGGACTTGCGATCTTCAACAAGCGAATATGTCTTCAACAAGGGAGGACAACTTCCAGTCCTGGAAACAGCAGGTATTGCTTGCTATGAGAGGATTAAACTTGCAAGGCCATCTATTCGGTTCAATAGATATTTCGAGATTCATTGATGATAAGGATGGAAAGAAAGTTCAAAATCTGGAATATACGAAGTATGCTCAACAAGATTCGTCTCTGGCTTCGTGGCTGCTGGCTTATATTTCTTCTCCAATAAGTAAAGGACTGGTTGGCTGCATGACTTCTGTGTCAATCTGGAACAGATTACATCAGAATTTCCCTTCTTCATCCACAACTCGAATAATGAGTCTATATGACAGGTTAAAGGTCAGAAAAATTCTTACTCAATCTATGCCAGAATATCTAACTGATAATAAGTTAACCTGTGATAGTCTATCAAGCTGTCGACATGCTATAGATGAAATGCAGCAAATATCCATAATTTTGAATGGTGTGAAAGGTCAATTTGACAATATTGTTGTTGTAATTCATGCAAGCCGAAATCCATACGATCTTGCATCCATTTCGTCGGATCTTCTTGATGCAGAGGCACGTCAAAAGGATATGTTGTTTGATAGTTCCTTAAACTTAGTTAATGTTGTCAAAAGTACTGATGCAGCTGTCAAACCATTGGATTATGGACAATTCAATACAATTGATTCAGGACAGCAACATCATCAGTCATCAACTGCTGCTCATCCGCCAGAGTATCAACCAAGTCAACGTGCCTACGGTAGAGGTAGAGGCAGAGGGAGAGGTTTCGACAATAACAAACCACAGTGTCAGCTCTGTGGTAAGTTCGGCCATCTGGTGTATAGGTGCTATCAACGCTTTAACGTACACTTTCAAGGTGTAACGACTCAACAAAATGAAGGTATGAGTGCTAATGTATCTTCAGTTTAATGGAATGATGAAGATGCGATGTCATTTTCCAGTGCTGGAACTTCAAAGAATCAGAATCATACTGTTGTACCTCAACATTACATGCCTGGCTCATCCAATTTTGGCAACTCCATTCAGTCTCAAAATGTGCTACCTACTCATCCTACATATCTGAACAATTATCATTCTCTGAACTATAGTCAAAACGTACCTGTACCTGCTCCTGGATTTCGGCTTCATCCATATACTGTTATGCCACCTTTGATGATCATTCCTCCTACAATGCCCTCGGTTTTTCAGTTCCATTCTGTTATGCCATCCTACCAGTCGGTTCAGTCATCTGCTCCTCCAAATGCTTCACCAAATTCAGCAATTCTGGATAACCATACTCAGACTCATTTGACTTATGCTGCAACAATCTCTGGACAAACACATCCCAGACTAAGCTTAGTACCCTGATTCTGGTGCCACGAACCATTTTTCTCAGACTAATTATCCCGGTGCTCAATCCTACTCGGGGTCAGGTAAGGTTCAGGTAGCCAATGGAAGTCTTATTGACATTAGTAGCATTGGTACATCTGTTATTAAGACAACTTCTAAAACGTTAGTGTTAAATAATATGCTTGTACTCCTCAAATTACTAAAAATCTGGTCTTTGATTCGCAGTTTACCAGGGACAATAGAGTGTATTTTGAGTTCCATTCCACTTACTGTCTGGTGAGAGATTCATGTAGCCATCAAGTCTTACTTCGAGGATTTGAGAGTGGAGGCTTATATAAGCTTGATTTCAGTAGTTTTTTACAAAACAATAATGTGAAATCCGTGGTTACTCATAAGAATAAAACTTGTTGCTCGTTGGTCTGTAATATCACTGATTGTAGTTCCGATAATAAAAACTGCTGCAATTTGGTTTAAATAAAGTTGTCTTATGATATTATTCATTAAAGACTTGGTCATCCTTCTCAACATACGCTTTCTGTGGTTTTAAAACAATCCAATTTGAACATGAGTGTTAATACTTCAATGTGTACTGCTTGTGCTGTAGGGAAGAGTTGTAAGCTCCCTTTCACAGAGTCCAACACTGAATATCATGCACCATTAGAATTACTCTATTTCATCGAATGGTAATCTCTATTACCTTAGTATTGTTGATGTGTTTACAAGGTACACTTGGATTTACTTCCTAAAGAAGAAGAGTGATGTTTCAATTATTTTCCCACAATTTCATAAAGCAGTTGAAAACCAACTTGGATTTACCATGAAATCTGTTCAAACAGATGGAGGTGGGGAATTTAAAGTTTTATCGTCGTATTTAAGTCAATATGGCATCAATCACAGATTTACGTGTCTCTATACGTCTGAATAGAATGGCATTATCGAAAGAAAGTATCGCCACATAGTAGAAATGGGATTAACATTGATGAAACATGCATCCTTGCCAATGCAGTACTGGAGTGACTTATTTTTTACTGCAGCTTTCTTGATAAACAAGCTTCCAACCAAGGTACTCAATAATCAGTATCCTCATGAGAAAATGTATTCTAAAACTCATGATTATGGGTTTTTGAGAGTGTTTGGATGTCTCTGCTTTTCATTATTCAGACCATTCAATAAACACAAGATGGATTTCAGGTCTGCTCCATGTATGTTTATTGGGTATTATGCAAATCAACATGGATATAGATGTCTTGATGATTCAGGTAGGGTATATGTGTCTAGACATGTTCGGTTTAATGAGGTTGTGTTTCCTTTTGTAGATCGATCAGGTTCCTTTATACAATCTGGAGCTGTTAAGAATACTGCAACCACCTCATCATTCTTTTTGCCTTTCAATTCTTCTATTTGTAGTCCTGAAGATGTGAATAGTCATGCAGATCCTTTCAGAGATGTGACTGATAAATCTAATGTGTATCCTCTGGTGTCTATTCCATCTGGTTTAACTGGTCCAGATATCATGTCTTCTGATGATTCCCTACCTGAGAATGCAACATCTTCTCGTGAAGAGCCTTTGTTAAATCAATCAGCTGTGATTCCAGCTTTTCCTATTGTCTCAGAATCGGTAAGACCTTCTACAGTCAGGTATGTTTTAAGGGACTCTGTTATAGTTCCTGCTTCTTTTGAATCTGATCTCGCTGCTCCGATTACTATTTTACCTTCTTCTAATAATATGTCTGGTAATGGGAATATTGTATCTCCTCATACTAATAAGTATTATATGCAAACCAGATCAAAGACAAGGAATTTAGTTGCTTTGACTACGTATGTGATTGATTCATCTAAATTTGATCAAACTTAACCTTATGATATACATATAGCCATGAAGTGTCCAGTGTGGGCTTCTGCAGTACAAGATGAACTTCAAGCCTTGGTTAATAACAACACTTGGAATCTAGTTTCCTTACCAGGTGGAAGGCTACCTATAGGCTGCAAATGCCTATTCAAGATAAAAGCGAAGTTCTGATGGTTCTATTGCAAGGTATAAGGCCAGGTTAGTAGCTAAGGCTTTTTCTCAGAAACCTAATTTCGATTTTCAAGACACATTTATCCCTGTGGTTAAAGCTCCAACAGTTCGTATTATACTTACCTTAGCATTAACTCACAAATGGAAGTTAAGACAGGTTGATGTTTACAACGCGTTCTTACATGGGGAATTATCTGAAAAAATGGATGCTCAAGGTAATACTCTGGTATGCAAAACTAAATAAGGCGCTATATGGTCTAAAACAAGCACCCCGTGCTTGGTTTGAAAGACTTAAATGTTTTTTACTTACTTGTCTTCAGTTTTCTGTCTCTCTGGCTGACAGTTGTTTGTTTGTAAAAAGGTGTTCTTCAGGTACTGTGTTTCTTTTGGTATATGTAGATGATATTGTAATAACAGGTAGTGATATGGCAAATATTGATTATGTTGTGTCTGATATTAATAAATAATTTAAATTGAAAGATATGGGTTCCTTAAACTACTTTATGGGTATGGATGTTCAGGTTACTGATGACTGCTTGCTTCTGGGGCAATGAAAGTATATCATGGAGTTGCTTAATAAATCAGGGATGACAGATGCAGCTCCTCTTCCCATGCCGATGTCTGGAAATATTTTGAATAAGGTTGCAGAGATCACTGATGAAGCTTGTTTAACTGATGAGCGTTTGTATAAAAGCGTTGTGGGTGCATTGCATCATGTCTGTGTAACCAGACCTGATATTCATTTTGCCGTGAACAAACTGAGTTAGTATATGCAACAGCCTTTTGCCTGTCATGGGAAAGCTGTTCTTCCTGTGCTCAGGTATCTAAAAGGTACTATAGATCATGGTCTTGTATTTAAGGCCAGTTCAGTTGCTTCTTTTGATGTTACTCTAGTCTCGTATGCTGATCCTGACTGGGGAAGTGACTTAGTTGATCGTAAGTCAGTCTATGGACATTACCTTTTGCTGAATGGGAATCCCATTATGTGGAGCTCCAAGAAGCAACCTGTTATCTCTCGATCTTCAGCTGAAGCTGAGTATAGGGCCATAGCCAATGCTGTTTGTGAGGTAATGTGGGTTACTTCTCTTCTGTCTGAACTCAATGTTAAACTTACATCTGCTCCTATAGTGTGGACTAACAATATAGGGGCAGTAGCTCTAACAGAAAATCCAATTCATCACTCGAAGATGAAGCATGTCGAGATTGACCTGGTAAATTTTGTTCCAGCCTCAGAAGAATTGGCAGACATTCTTACAAAGCCTATTATTGAGAAGCAGTTTGTTACGTTTAGAAGGAAACTTGGTGTTTTATCTTTTCAAGAACTAACAGATTTACTTAGTCTTGCAGATAAGGTGGATACTGATCAGGAAAACATCTCTGTCAACTGAGAGTGTTGTCTCTGGTTTTCTTGCTGAGTGTGAGTCTTTTTTTTTCCCTTTCTCCAATCATACGTGTGGGTTCTATGTTTCTCAGTCTGATGTTTGGCTACAGAGTGTCTAATTCTGATTAAGTTGTTGATTATCTGATCTTACTCTGTTTGATTTCTCTGCATTATCTGGTGATCTTCTGATTCTGTTATATCTGTCTGATTCTGTTCTTATTTTTTCTATCTACTATATGGTCATGCATACATGGTCTACACTTGGTAATTCTTGTGGTAATTTCTCACTGATAGGTTCAGTTGATTTTGTTTTCCTATCATGATTAGGTCTCTTTTTCAGATTGAATTTGTTCACTCATCATATTCATATCTGGATGCTTATCGACATTTAAATTTCACTATATCATGCTGTGATGAGTTCTTTCAATTGTTGTGATATTTCTATCAACTAGTCTTCCTCAAATGATCATACACTGACATAAGGTGAAGTTTGAATCCAAAAATAACACTTCTCAAAGAAAACATTGAAGCAACTTTGAGGAGTTGTTTGAGGATGAAAAGATGGAGGCAAATGGAAACCTCCCAGCTTCATTGGTAAGATAGAGGCAAGTGGAAACCTCTATGTCAGTTAATAAAAAAAAAGAGCAAAGAATAAGAATGATGAATTCATAGTCGATATGTGTTAATTGCTGAAAAAAATCAGCAGGAAAAAAAAATAGAATGATAGTTTGATCTTTGGAAGGCTGCATTGATGAGATAAATCAACAAGTGGATAGATCTTTTTGAAGCTGTGTTGTGGAGGTTGCTGTTGATATGTGTCTAGTTGATTTATTGAGCTGATTTACACTTGTCTGGTGAAAGAGATGTTTATCATGTGTGTGAATTAGCTCTGTTCAAGTGTGTTAATCATTTTTCACAAGAGTTTTAAGTGTATACAGGTGTATGATGATTATAGATGAAGATTGTGAAATAGTCAGAACATAAGATTGCAGATTGTAGTGCAGAAGTATTCAGCGAAATCAAATTCAAGAAAGAAGAAAATTAATCTTCTTAGGGGAATGTTAGGATGTATGAGTCTAGTGATTACTTGTTGTGCAAGTTATTATGTCGTAAGGTGTAAGTTTTATCTAGAAGAGTTTAGAAGTGTTTAGATGTTTAGAGAAGATTCAAGAAGCTGCTAGTTTCTGTTGATTACCTATCCTAGATCTTGTATAAATAGAGGAAGAGTGACTGATTAGAACTTAACTTGAATTAAAAGCTTGAAAGCTAAGATTTGGTTATTTATGTTATTTCTTCATTTCTTCATCATCAAGGTATCTCTTCTCTCAAACTCATCTCGTTATGGCTTTTATCATTCTGATCAAAATGTGGGAAAAACGATCTTAGGTTAAAAAATTAAATATATATCTAATCAAAAAAATCCAAGAACATTAGAGTAGGTAGATAATTGAATTTCACAATAAAATTCGTTAATTGTGTTGGGTTTGGACTTACAGGGTATGAGTTATATATTTTTAAGTCAAGTTTTCATATCTCAACTTACGACAAAGCGTACAGTCAATGCGTAAGTCCAAATTTAATATTTTTTGCATCACCTGAATCACAATTAAATTATCTACGCACTGTAATTTGTTTTTAATAGATACATAATGTAATTTTTAATTAAACATTGAATCGTCGAAATAAAATTTTATAAAAGGATAAAAAAAACTACTACTACTATTGAATTAGCGCTACCCATGTAGTGCCCAATTCCATTTTTGAAATGGGCGCTAGTCTAGGTAGCGCAAATACAAAAATGCTAGCCTGGGGTAGCGTTTTTTTGTTACGCTACTCAGGGTAGCATTTTTGGAAAAACAAAATGAAAAAATACGACAATTTTATGCCTATATTTCTAAAAAATAAATTAATATGTATTTTCTTAAATTGTTTTTTTCTCACATCAACAATTTTTGAAAAAATTCCATATATCCCCGTCACTCCCCTCACGACACTCAATCCATTTCCCCACACTTTGGTCATACATCTTCAGTTCTGAATTCCTTCTTCTTCGGACACAGATAATCCGCTAGTTACTCCCCCACATCGAGTAATCCTCCCAACTTTTAAATATATTTCAACAACATACACTGACACCAAGAACGATATCTACAGTCTAGTTGGCAATTTAGGGTTTGTAAATTCACTATTTGCTATGTGTTACCACTTGCATGTATTATTTACAGGAAGATCTGTTGACATCACAGAAAAAACACAATTTTAGGGTTTCCGTATTTCTGGTGTTAATCATACAGTTTTCTATATACACTCACTATCGGGTAAACGACTTGCATGTGAGATTTGGTTGATGATATGAATAAATAAAAACAAAAAAAATAACTCCTCTTAGGGTTTTGTTAAATTTGTTGCTTAGTTGTCCTGCTATATCTTCTATTATTTGCTTTCTGTTATTTAAAGATTTAGTTTGATTCAGTAGTTGTTAATTTAATTTATTATATATATAGTTAGATAGATAGTATCTTTATAGATAGAATCAATATATGTAGATAGTTCTCTCTATACTATATATATGTAGTTCTCTATGTACAAAAGAACAAGTTCCTACATCAAATTTTCAGCTTTGTTCTGTTTTTTACAATAGTTGGTATCAGAGCGAATTTCTTAAGGGACCTGTGAGCGTGAGTTCTCTACCAATTCACCCACCAAATCATTAGTTATGGAGGAAGGATCAAAACACGTTCTCAGCCATGACATCACCAATATTCGATGGAGTTGACTACCAAGGATGGGCCGTGAGGATGCAGGCATATCTAGAGGGCCATGATTTGTGGGAAGCAGTGGAGGAAGACTATGATATCCCTGCTCTTCCAAACAACCCAACACTAGCACAAATCAAGGCCCAAAAGGAGAACAAGACAAGGAAAGCTAAGGCGAAGTCATGTCTGTTTTCTGCAGTCTCTCCGACTATCTTCAACTGAATCATGACCCTCAAGTCATCAAAAGACATATGGGATTTTCTCAAAGCCAAATACAAAGGCGATGAGAGGATCTGAGGAATGTAGACGATGAATTTGATCCGCGAGTTTGAACGACAGTAACTGTTGGAGTCAGAGACCATCAAGGAATACTCTGACAGACTAGTGGGGATTGCAAACAAAGCAAAAATGCTTGGCACTGATCTTCCTGACAGTAGATTGGTACAGAATATCCTCATTTCATTACCTGAAAGTTTCGAGGCAACCATAGCAGCTTTGGAGAACACGAAGGATCTGTCTACATTAAAATTGGCAGAACTTCTAAGCTCTTTACAGGCTCTGGAACAAAGGAGAATGATGAGACTGGATCCCTCTGTGGAAGATGCATTGACTGCAAAACTCCAAGACTCATGGAAGTCTAAGAAGAAGCAGAACAACAAGAAGCGGTCGCAAAACTAGCAGAGCTCGAGTAGCAGTCAAGGATCGAGCAAGGGGAAGACTCAAAGAAGGACTTTCCACCTTGTCAACATTGTGGTAAGAAGAGTCATCCACCATTCAGATGTTGGAGGAAATCAGAAGCCAAATGCAACAAGCTGGGGCACGAGGTAGTAATTTGCAAATCACAGACGCAAATGGAAGACGCTCGAGTTGCTGATGCTGATGAGGAAGAATATCATATTTTTGTGGCTCAATGCTACTCCATTAGCAATACCTCAGAAACCTGGTTGATTGACAGTGGTTGTACAAACCACATGACCTTCGACAATACTCTTTTCAGAATCCAGAGTTCGACTTGGTGATGGAAGGTATCTTACTGCGAAGGGCAAATGAACAGTGACTGTTTTGACAAAATCAGAAACTAAGGTAATCTCAGATGTACTTTACGTTCCTGATATTGATCAATATCTTCTGAGTGTGGGACAGCTGATAGAGAAGTACAAGCTCTCCTTTGAAGATGATCATTGCACCATCTATGACGCTGGACGAAGAAAGGTTCTAACGGTCAAGATGAGAGGCAAAAGCTTCTTATTTGATCAAAGCGAAGAAGATTTTGCAGGTTATATGTCTCAGACAAATGAGACTGAAGTTTGGCACAAGAGGTTAGGTCATTGCAGCGTCCAAAGGATGCTTGAGTTGAAAAAGAATATGAATGTCTCAAGAGATGTCCAATTTACTGAACAACAAAAGTGGGATTGGGATAGCTCGAAAACTATAAAAGCACCTCAAAATTTTGATTCTGACACTCAAAGTTAGAACATTGATGATACTCCAACTAGAGGAACCAGGTTGCTTTATGATATCTATCAGAGATACAATATGTTTGTATGTGAACCCGGATGAGCAGTTGAAGCCTTGGAGGATGAAAAGTGGAAAACGGCCATGGAGGAGGAGTTGAGCATGATCAAGAAGAATGACACTTGGGTACTAGTAGACAAACCAACTGAGAAAAATCTTATCGGGGTGAGATAGTTCTTCAGAACCAAGCACAATGCAGATGGGTCTCTCAACAAGCACAAGGCCAGATTGGTGGTGAAAGGATATGCTCAAATCTTTAGTGTGGACTACTCAGATACGTTCGCACTTGTGGCCCGACTTGATACAATCAGGCTTCTACTTGCAGTTTCAACACACAAAAGTTGGAAAAAATTTCAGGTAGCACTACAAGAATCTGTATCAACAGCCACAAAATTAATTTGTTGACACAAGGAGTGTGTTGGTAAAATGGTGTATAAGTGTCGGCAGTTTAATACGCCCCCGTAGACAAGTTTTAGTGTCAACACATTTGTCGTAGCACAAACAATCTTTTACTATTGATGTTTGCCATCGCAATATGTCTGTGCCGACCAAATACATGTGTCAAAAACTCAACCAAGGTTAATATTGATATTCATTAATGGAATATGTTGGTATTGCAAAACGCATGTTTACTTTCAAAATTAATTGATGTAATAAATCGGTAAACAGTATCGGTATAACTTCATTGGTAATATATGTATTGCCGTTGCTAAACGGTATACCCCCAATTATAACAGAACAGACTGTTTTTTCTAGTACAGTTCAGAATCTCCCCTGCGTAGAGCAGAGCCTTCGTCGGTCCATCAACAACCATATCCAAAAACGGATTCCCTTGTAGATTGACTCCTAGGACGTAAATAGGTTGCTTGCAGACATTCCAGGAGAGTCCCAGCTGCCGATCAATCGTTCATCCGTTTGCTGCAGTATCCCGCGACAAGCATTTCTCCTAGGTACGTTGGTATGAGCAGTCGAATGTGGCTTCTTCTAATTGCGAATTGAATTGTCATGAGTTTGATTGTGTGATATAGCCAACGGTTCCTTCAGACAACTCGCCCGAAGGACTTGTACTGTTGAGAATATCAACTGTGCTGATACAAGCTATCTGCAGCTCGTTCGGTTCCAATTGGGAAACTCGATCGAAGGAGTTCTACTACTGCGTATAACAACCAATTAACTAGCAATTTAGCCAGCTGTAGCTCGTATGGTTCCAACAGACAACTCTCTGATTCCGTTTGGTTCCATCCACACATAAACGAAAATGAATATATGAACTGTTACAAATGGTCTGGATAACTGTCAATAACTGATTTTGGAACTTCCTATACTGCATGTTTCAGAAGTTATTTGATTAATTAAACCGATGTGCTGTCTTTTTAATCCCAAACCAACTTTTTATTGGGTTGATATTTCTTTGCAGAAATAGAAGTGTGATGGATAAGAGTTGGATGACCAAACCTCGGCAAAGTGGGGAATATAAGGAAGGGGTCGCTTCGTTTCTAGACTTTGCCTACTCTCGTTCAAGTTGGGATGTTAAGATTTACTTTCCTTGAAATAACTGTGTTGGTGCTTTCTTACTGGAAAGAACTACTGTTAAGTTCCATCTTGAAAAAGGGGAATATTGCCAACTTATAGTACATGGGTGGATCATGAGGAGGAATTCGAAGATGTGATCTCTAATGGTAGGAATTCATCCTCTCGTGGGGAAATGGAGGATATGGTGCATGATGGGTTCGGTGGTATGAGGGTGGACAAAGATGAGGAACCAAATGCAGATGCTAGGACATTTTATAAGTTATTAGAAGATTGTGAAAAGAGCTTATATCCAGGTTGTGTCTCCTACACCAAGATGTATTTTTTAGTTGAATTGTTGCATCTCAATGCACTCTACAAGGTTTCTAACAAGTTCGTTGATGATCTACTTCACATGCTAAGTAAAGTATTGCCACCAGGGAACACAATCCCTATGTCCTACTACGAAGTAAAGAAATTTATAGGAGGGTTAGGGTTGGACTACCAAAAGATGCATGCTTGTGTAAATGACTGTATACTATTTAGAAAAGAGTACGCCACTTTGTATGTGTGTTCAACGTGTGGGGAATCAAGATGGATTAAACCTCGACACAACACTAGAGGACTGGATATACCAGAGAAATCGAAGCGACATATAGGGAAGCTACCAGTCAAAGTACTTCGATATTTTCCACTAACTTCAAGGTTGCAAAGATCATTCATGTCCCCCAAAACTGCTTCCTCTATGACCTGGCACCATACACGACGATTAAAGGGTGGTATTGTACGTCATCCTGCTGATATAGACTCTTGGAAGAAACTTGACAGCGTACTACCTGCATTTGGGGAAGACCCATGAAATGTGAGGCTTAGATTAGCTACGGATGGGTTTTATCCGTACAGTGATAAAAGTCACCCATATAGCATGTGGCCAGGTGTTCTTATTCCATACAATGTGCCTCCTGAGGTGTGTTTGAAATATACAAACTACGTGCTATCAATGTTGATTCCTGGACCAAAGGCTCCAGTAAATGACATAGACGTGTATCTGCAACCGTTGATCGAAGAGCTAAATGAGTTACACTCGAATGGTGTGCTCACATATGATGCAAACAAGAAAGAAAACTTCCAAATGCGCGCAGCCGTACTTTGGACCATTAATGATCTTCCTGCTTATGCAAACTAGTTCGGTTAGGCTACTTATGGTAATTTGGATTGTCCTATGTGTCAAATGGACACCCATTATTGTCGATTGAAGAATGGGAGGAAATGTTCTTTTATGGGACACATACGATTCCTCCCCACCGATCACCCATGGAGAAGAAACAAAAGTTCGTTCGATGGGAAACAAGAGTTACGGATGGCCCCACAACGACAATCGGTGGAGGAAGACTTAAATGTGCTAGAGAATCTTGATCTAGTCATGTTCGGCAAGACTCAACCGCCCATTCAGGTTGGAATAGACTCAACTATTGGAAATTGGGAAAAAAGAGCATATTCTACCAATTACCTTATTGTAAGCACCTCTTAATCCCTCACAATTTGGATGTGATGCACATTGAGAAAAACGTGTGTGATAACCTCATTGGGATGTTATTAGGTGTTGCCGGTAAAATGAACGACAACCTTAATGCTCGGCTAGACTTACAGGCCTTAGGCATAAGAACGAGCTTGCATCCAGTCCGTAGAGGAACAAAACTGGTGTTACCACCGGCTTGCTTTTCACTATCAAAGGAACAGAAGATTAAACTGTGTGAGTTTCTTAAGAACTTGAGACTTTCTAGCAGTTATTCATCCAGCATTTCACATTGCGTTAAGGTGAATGACAGAAAATTGATTGGGTTGAAAAGTCATGACTACCATATTCTCATGCAACGTATCCTATCTGTGGCTATTAAAGGATTACTCCCCAAACATGTATGCAAAGCTGTGATAGACATGACTAACACATTCAGGATTCTATGCTCTAAGGAGTTGCACATGTCGAATCTGTTGAAGGTGGAGTCGCAATTACCCATGACAATGTGCAATCTAGAGAGAGTTTTCCCACCAAGTTTCTTCAATATTACAGTCCATCTTATCACCCATCTAGCAGAGGAAGCAAAAATAGCTGAGCCAGTGCAATATCGTTGGATGTATTCAATCGAATGGTAAGTTTCAACACTCGTTTATGAAGTATGCCTTTGACAGAAGAGGTGTCTCACTAGTAACATGTTCTTATTGTAGGATAATGGGGATAATGAAGTCGTTTCTGCGTAATCGTAGTCGTCCGGAAGGGTCAATAGCGGAGGGTTATATTGCTCTGGAGTGTTTGACATTTTGTTTTAGATATCTCCATGACATTGAGACCAGATTTACAAGGCATGAGTCAATTATAGTAACTGAGGTAACTCCAAGTGTGGCAGATGGGTTATCGATCTTCCAGCCGGTAGGAGCTCCAATAGGTCGTGCAATAGTCCGTGAACTGTCAAACACGGAATGGGAGCAGTGCCACTTGTACATCCTTAATCAGTCTGAAGAAGTGAAGTCATTCATTGAGTATTGCATTCACCTTTATTGTTATGTCTATTCTTAAACTTTTAACTGCATTACATCTAACACTTCGATTGGTTGTCTTGTCCATGTACGTAGTGAACACAAGATTCAACTACTAGGCGAATGGGTGAGTAGGCGGAACATCAATGTCATACACAACAGAACATTCATACCATGGTTGGAGGACAGGATATGACACTATAACACAGATAGGAATATCCATCCCTTTTAATGTGGCTTTTAATGACGGTGGAATTGTTTGCATTCTCAGGTTGGTCGAATAGTTGGATCGGCTGAGGATGACAGAGGTCGTCAACTAAAGGCTTTGGCACAAGGACCGTTATTTGGAGCTAAGACATATAATGATTATAAAGCAAATGGGTTCCTCTTCCACACCAAAGAGTGGTCTCTAATGAGGAGTTTTGACAACAGCGGTGTGTTGTGCAAAGCTGACACAACGTGCTATACGAGTACATCCGATAACCACACCATTGAAGGTGCAATTGATTATTACGGAGTGTTGAGGGAGGTGGTTGACCTACAGTACCTTGGTCACCTATCGGTTGTGTTGTTCAAATGCGATTGGTACAACGTACTTTCATCCTTTAATGGGATGAAAATTGATGAGTATGGATTTGTGTGTGTCAATACCAAAAATTATTTATCGACAGATGAGCCATTCGTACTTGCAACTCAGGCATCACAAGTTTTCTACTTACCCTGATTGGAGCACTGCGTTGAGGGCAGAGTCCAAAAAACGATTTGTGCTTGGGGGTCAAATGAGTGGGGAGTCAGTGGAGCCGTATCAGGAAACATCAACACTGGTTGTTTATGTACCGAATGTAGTTCCTGCCGATGATGTAGTTGATTGGTGTATAAATGACATTGAGGCTCTCGAAATATCTGTTGAGGATGCCACCCCGGAAATGACCACATAAGCCTTGACAGAAGCAACTGAAGGCCTTGACGAATTAGAATTTCTTGAGCAAGTAGAGGAGGATATTTCTGATGATGGAACAGATGAGGACGATTTGTTCGATGACGAGGACGAGCTTGAGGGAACAATGGATGAGGATGACGATGATGATGCATCGTAAGTTCGTGTGCAATAGAAAAGTGTTTGTATATTTCTTAAGGTAATTGTTCAATAGTGAAGAATTTCATTATGTCATTGCTCAATAGTGAGGATTTTCATTCTGTCATTGTCCGAATTGTTTGCTTTGTTCAATAGTGAGTTGGTTTTCTTGACAGACTTGTATGCTTTGTCCGAATTGAGATGGTTTCATTGAAATTTGTTTCGAATAGCGAATTGAGATGGTTTTATTAAAATTTGTTGGTTCACGTGCTGTAAGTTGCTGTGCTGATGTGCTGCACGTGTGTGCTGTGCTGTAAGTGTTGTGTTGTTGTGGAGTGTTGTGGAGTGCTGTCACTTGTGGCGTGCTGTCAACTGCATCTCAAAACAGTGGAGTGTTGTGGAGTGCTGTCAAATGCAGCTTCTGCTGCAGCTCATTACTTGATGTGTTGTGTTGAGTGCTATGGAGTGCTGTCACTTGTGGCGTGCTGTCAAATCCAGTCGATGATTGGTGAAGTGTTGTCAGATGTAGCTCCTGCTGCAGCTCATCAAGTGACGAATATGTGGAGTGCTTCAAAAATGCAGAAACTGCACTTGGAATCTATATGACATACATATACTTCAAAAAAATGAAAATAAGATACATATAGATTGAAGGATTAGCTGTCGGCAAAAATCATACATTAAGGCAAAAACGTAAGGTGTTTTTAACAACCAAACATTAATGGCAAAAACCATACATGCACTTCTCAGTAAAAACCCATACATTAAAGTGTTTTTCACAACCAAACATACAATAATACTGTCAAAATACTGTCATACATTAATACTGTCGAATGCATGTTTTGCACTCCTTTGATAAAAACGTACATTAATGCTGTCATGCTTTTTCTCTCGGCAAATGGATCATCAACATTCGTCAACTGCAATTCATCCTCATCTATGTCATTCTAACACAATTCAATATCATTCTCCTATCATGCTTCTCTTTGTTTCTCTGTTTTTCATATATACCAATTCAGTTGGAAGAAAACAACTGAACATTAATAACACGACAGTTGTTCAGTTGATAAGGCAGTTGTTTTTCAATTTCAAGTTCCATGTGCTGTCAAAATGTTCAGAATCCAACCCAAAGTTCAGAATCTAAAATGTTCATAATACAATGAAGATAGTGAAGGGATGCAATCCAAAGTTTAGAATATGCATATTCTACATGAAACTGTGTTGGATCTGTACGAGAAACATCAAGTAGTTTGCAAAAATTGTTATGACCACTTCTTCAGGCCACTGATAGAACTCTACCATATGCATTTGAAATCACAGAAAGGAATTTCTCTTTTTGTCAGATTCTCTGAGTTCCAACGAGGTTGCTGTCTCTGTTGAAGCTGAGTTGCTGTCTTTTTGAAGGAAGGAGTTTCCTTAATGCAGTGATCACACAAAAGGCACGTATGCTTTTCACTTCTGACCGAACAATGGACACAAAAGGGTCAGCTAACACCAACCACGCAATAGAAGCAACAGTTTTGTTTTTTCATGCACTGGATTCGGGTACTAATCTCTTTCATCCTGCTTATGAAACAAAGCTGAAGTTGGAACGAAGCTGCAAATGGAAGCTGCACTATACTGGAAGCTCCACTCGGCCTTCTTAAGAACTGCAGTAGATAGAGGTCGAGTTGTATGTAGATGTCGGGTTGAAAATAAGACACATAGCTATGTGTCGAGTTTTATATTGACTGAATTGTGTGACACGTTGTTTATGTGTCATAAACATGAGTGGTAACATTTAGACACATGTTAACACTTTGACACATAGTATTTAACACTTTGACACATAGTGGTAACACCTTGACACATAGTTATAACACCATGACACATGGTAACACTTTGTTACATCAATGAAGTAGCCCATACACATTTGAAAGTTATATTTTTATCAAAGTAAGTAAAATTTGTATAAGTTGATATTAAATTTGTAGCCACTTGTATAAATTTGTATAAATCTGTATACATTTGTATAAAGTATAATATTATAATGAATAACAATAGGACACTTTGACACATCAACTAATATAATACATAACAAAGTTGTATTTCAAACATAAAATGAATAAGGATACATCAACTAATACATAAGGATACATATGTCTTGATTTTAAACAAGATTTAGAAATATTGTGCTATAAGATAAGTATATACAAATTTATAAAAATTAAAATGAAATTTATACAACTGATGTTATTATACATATTATGTCATTATTAAATTTAAAGAATAAGTATATTTTTCATCAAAGTAAGTAAAATTTGTTGACATTTGTAGACATTTGTATAAATTATAGTATTATAATGTTATACACTAAGACACTTTGACACATCAATGGATATAACACATAAGAAAGTTGTATTTCAAACATAATATGAGTATGATTTAAATTGCATACATAAGGATAATTAGGTCTTGATTTTAAACATGATTTAGAAATATTGTGCTATAATATAAGTATATAAAAATTAATCTAAAATTTATACAAATTATGTTAGAATTATACATCTTATGAACTCATTGGAACAGCCCTTGTATACACGTGCCACTTTCCTTCAATTTTTCTACCGGGCCAATTTGTGTTAACGGGCCAATTTCATATGTCTGGCCTCATATGAACAACTGCTATGGATGAGGACAAAGCTGAAGCGTCTCCTCGGTTCAAACAGCTACGATGCCTCGTTACCTACATGACGCAGTAGGCTTCATCATCACATACATTGTGATTTCATGGATCAGTCCTTTCATCCTTCAATGGTCTTCTCTTCTTCTTCCCGCGCCTAATTTTCACTGTCATTTGATTCTGCTTCACACTCTGCAAGTTTCCCTCCAACCACTGCTCCAGGACAATCTTCCAGTGCTCCAGGACGATTTTCCAAGTTTCCCTCAGCAAGGTATGTTTCTAACTTCCTGTAGGATGATTTTGTTCTGGGAGGCGCAAGGTATGGTTCATCAAACCCTTTGTTCGTCTATGGTGCGCACTTACATGTTTACTCTCCTTTCCCCCTGGATCTCGTCTATTTGCAACCATTTTATACAAGATTTTTCGTTTTAAAAAACATAACTTCCAAGCAAAGACTCACATTTGTCGATGATCCATGGGCGATTAACAAATCCCTAAGCAGACGTACTTTCTTGCATGTCGTTGTTATTCATTTATGCGAAACATGTCACGGAATGTTCAGTAAGGGTGCTTATGCTGAGAATAAAACTTGGATAATTGTTGCAACAACACATAAAGATGGAAACTTTACACCACAAACTTGAGCAAATGTCACGTTATGCAACTATGTTTAACAATATCTTGTCAGTATGGTGGGTACTCGGAGAATGGTCGCCGAAAGTACCGAAGCTTCAAAGCTACCGACACGATTTTTCGTTTTAAAAAACATAACTTCCAAGCGAAGACACACCTTTATCGATGATCCATGGCCGATTAACAACTCCCTAAGCAGTCGTAGTTTCATGCATGTCGTTGTTATTCGTTTATGCGAAACATATCACGGAATGTTCAGTAAGGGTGCTTATGCTGAGAATAAAACTTGGATAATTGTTGCAACAACACATAAAGATGGAAACTTTACACCACAAACTTGAGCAAATTTCACGTTATGCAACTATGTTTAACAATATCTTGTCAGTATGGTGGGTACTCGGAGAATGGTCGCCAAAAGTACCGTAGCTTCAAAGCTACCGACACGATTTTTCGTTTTAAAAAACATAACTTCTAAGCGAAGACTCACCTTTATCGATGATCCATGGCCGA
Organism: Chamaenerion angustifolium; assembly: GCA_946814005.1. NCBI lineage: Eukaryota > Viridiplantae > Streptophyta > Magnoliopsida > Myrtales > Onagraceae > Chamaenerion > Chamaenerion angustifolium. The sequence continues at coordinate 25,895,996 of OX328272.1, forward strand.
TTAACAACTCCCTAAGCAGTTGTAGTTTCATGCATGTCGTTGTTATTTGTTTATGCGAAACATGTCACGGAATGTTCAGTAAGGGTGCTTATCCTGAGAATAAAACTTGGATAATTGTTGCAACAACACACAAAGATGGACACTTTACACCACAAACTTGAGCAAATTTCACGTTATGTAACTGTGTTTAACAATATCTTCTCAGTATGGTGGGTACTCGGAGAATGGTCGCCGGAAGTACCGTAGCTTCAAAGCTACCGACACGTATATCCTCATGGAAGATAAACAGGGCTGCCACAAGTAAGTTTTTTTTTTCACTACTACATCTTGCTAGGTATTTGCTTTGGTTTAGGTGCTCAGTAACTAACACAGAAGACATTTCTATAGGGGTTACGCCTGTGGAGAACATCCATGTAGTCCCTCCACCTGTGGAGAACATCTCTGCTGTCCCTCCGCCTGTCGAACCTCCTTTAGAGGTGTCTACTGAAGAGGAAATCTAGCCGGAGGACCCCTATGTGGAGGAATCACCAGGTATACAAATAGGTAACTTCTAATTTGTCTCATACTATACAACTTGCATTTATACAACTTGGTTATCTAATCGATACCTGCTTTACATGTCAGCTGCGGAAGAGGAAGAGGTAAGGCCACCATTGGACAGACTACTTAGAGGGCGAACTCGTTGCATAAGGTTGTCTCGAAATGGCGTCAACGAAAAAGAGGTTCTGAAGTTTAACTCTCGAGGTAAAGTCTGTAGTAACAATGCTTCGGTGTTTGCAGGTTGGTGTGATTGCATTTTCCGAAAACGAATGAATGCACCTCTAATGGTTAAAGACTGGATGGAGATTCCAAAGTCTCCCATAGACTACGAGGCGAAGATGCTCATGCTGGTTGCGGTAAGTCTCAATTGTTGAGAAACCCTACACAGTATCGTTGAAATTGAACTAGTACTTACATATTGCACCTGTCTATTAGTAAATGCACATATGAGCCTAGCATTTCCATATTGTTAAACATCGTAGGAGAAGTTTGTGATACCAGATGTAAAAACCTAAAGCAGCTGATCATCTGTACTCTTAAAGAGAAGTACAAAAACTACAGGACGAATCTCAAGAAAAGGTACTTTGACAAGTACCTTACGAATGAAGAAAGGTTACAAAACATTCCTCCTGACGTAGTGAAAGAGGATTGGGTGTGGCTTGTTAACTGGTTCAGCTCTGACGAGTTTAAGGTTTGTGCCTTACTCCCTATCGCAACTGTATTTTTTTGTACAGTTAATGAGTTCTCCATTTTTTAAACATAAACTAGTTGTAACCTATTGTTTGAAGTTGAAGAGCGATCGTAACAAAGCCAACAAAGCTAACTAAGTTATGAGGCACACTGCTGGCACTTCGTCCTTTGCGATGAGGGAACAGGAAGAGGTAATCCTAACATTGAATTTTTATATTTAATAAATAGTTCGCTACCCTTGAACAAGTATATGGTAGACTTGCAGATTGAGAAGAACAACGGGAAACATCCCGAGAAGTATCATATGTTCAAGAAGAACCATGTGGACAAGAAAGGCCAGCCACTGGATGATAAAACCAGATCAATAATGGTAAGTAGTACTGCCCACCCATATATTCACATGTGTTGTATATTGTATCTGATTGCTCGCTTATGTTCTTGTCACACGTTTGCAAATTAGGACCAAGTGGAAGAAAGGGTTGCTCAGTTGGCTGGGGAGGAGGAGGCTGCAGTTGACAAGGATGTCTTGTATGAGGAAGTTCGCCAACCTGAGCGTCGTCGAAGTCGTGTGTCAAAGATTGCACGGATGATGGAAATTGTGCAGTTAAAGCAGGCACGGGAGGACGTGGCTAGAACCGCAGCCAAATGTGAGTAACTCGGTGATCAACTCAAGGAGTTCCAGGCCAACATTGAAGCATTTCAACATGATATTGCTGTCATGAAAAGTTCAATGTTTGCCAACGCTGCGTATAGTTATTAATTTAATTGCATTGTGTACACCCATTTAGTCATTGTATGGTATATTATAGAGTATGATGCTACCATGATTGCTGTTATTTCTATATTTGCAGATCCAAATGCATGAACCGTGGAGAGGTGCGGTAAGTACTCCTGCTTAGTAGTTATGTTGACTGGTGGTACACTAGGTGTTGACTGATTGTAAATGGATATTTTGGACATGATGTAAATGTTAACATTTCATCTCATTTGTGTTTTGCAATTGCCGCAATACATTTGTTTGAAGTGCTTGGCTATATATGTATTCGGATGTGTTGGAAATGGTTCTACATAAGTAGTTGTTTGTGTATTATATGTTTGGGTATGCTTGGCTACGAGCATTACCATGATTAACAATTCGAAAAGAGTAAAACATTAGCATTTGCATCAAAACGAACCATTGACGACGGACTGTACTTGTATCCGTAATTGATGCTTCATATACAATTTAACCATGACAACACCGCAACCACAAAACACTTCCTATAGAAACAACTTTCACAGTAGTTGAAACTCCATATTAGCATCAACTATGATGAACAGAGTAATATTTATTACTGTTGTACGTGCATCGACAGGTTACTTATGACGTGGTCTTACTTGTTTTCCATCAAAATGCATCCGTCGCTAAGTACGTGTAATTACTTTCAAGGAAATGTTGTGGTTGAATAACCTATATTGCCTCAAAGAAATTGGATGCAATATCGATCAAATAGGGACAACAAATACTAATACCCTCATTCTACATCTGACATATGTAGACACTCTAAATCAGTATTACCCTCAAATACCTGTCGACAGTATATACGCGTAAACAGAGTCGGCATATTAGCGATGCTAATGATAAAACCAACTATTCATTCTAGCCACGGAAAATCTTTAGTGTCGGCATATTGTCGTCGTGTATACCTTTAGCCACGGGGTCTATTGGCACGACTCTTAGAATCGGCAAGCGGTTTTAGCAGCGCCAACAGTGTTTCCAACAACGATGATTTACCATCGCTGTACAGCAAATTTCTTGTAGTGTAGATGTAAAATCTGCATTTCTTAATGGCATTTTGCAGGAAGAAATTTATGTAGAGCAGCCCTATGGTTTGCAGGGTGAAGAAGACAAAGTCTATCTCCTCAAGAAGGCACTCTATGGATTGAAGCAAGCACCCCGGGCGTGGTACTGCAGAATCGATAAACACCTGGTGAATCTGGGGTTGAAAAGAAGTCCATCTGAAGCAGCACTCTATGTTAAGAAATCCAAACATAACATCATTATTGTATCTCTGTACGTTGATGATCTTTTAGTGACAGGGAACAATGTAAATCTGATCGAAAACTTCAAGAAGGAAATAAGGCAAGTCTTTGAAATGTCTGGTCTCGGAATCATGTCATACTTTATGGGGATGGAGATAGAACAGAATGAGAATGTAATCTTCATCAACCAGAAGAAATATGCCAAGGAGATCTTGAAGAAGTTCATAATGGAGGAGTACAAGTCAATGGAGACACCAATGAATGCGAAAGAGAAAAGTTATGCAAGGATGATGGAGCTGAAAAGGTTGAAGAAAAGGCATTCAGAAGTCTTGTTAGCTGCCTCATGTACCTCTCTGCCACTAGAACAGACATTCAGTACTCTGTAAGTGTACCATCACGTTTCATGCATTGGCCTAGTGAAATACACCTAGTTGCTGCGAAGAGAGTACTAAGGTACATTAGAGGAACAATTGATTTCAGAATAAAACTGAAAAAGGGTCAAAGCTTCAAGTTTGAAGGTTTCTCTGATAGTGACTGGGGTGGTTCTGCTGATCACTTCAAGAGTACATCAGGCTACTGCTTCAAAATTGGTGATGGGATTTTCTCCTGGAACTCGAAGAAGCAGAAGACAGTGGCTTAGTCAACTGCAGAAGCTGAATTTTTGGCTGCAGCTGCAGTAAACAAGCACTCTGGTTGAGGAAAATACTGAATGACTTGGATTTAAAGCAAGTAGCAGCAACCGAAGTGTTCGTGGACAATCAAGCTGCAATTGAAATTGCAAATAGTCCATTTTTTCACGGCAAAACAAGACACTTCAATATTAATTTATTCTCCGTCACAGATGTGGAGCAGGATGGAAATTTTTTAGCACAAATGAGACGTAAGAGGAGAAAAGCTTGTTGTTTGCAATCCAACAAGCAAGGTGGAGTGTTAAATTTGTTGCTTAGTTGTCCTATTATATCTTCTATTATTTGCTTTATGTTATTTAAAGATTTAGTTAGATTCGGAAGCTGTTGATTTAGTTTATTATATATATAGTTAGATAGGTAGTATCTCTATAGATAGAATCAATATATATAGATAGTTCTCTCTATACTATATATATGTAGTTCTCTATGTACAAAAGAACAAGTTCCTACATTAAATTTTCAGCTTTGTTCTATTTTTTAGAATAGGTTTCCGTAATTCAGGTGTTATTTGCACGGGATGGTAGTTGCATGACAAAATGTGAATAAAAGAACAAAGGTTAAGCAGGTCCGAGTGAGGCCCTCTGTCGAAACAAAAGAACGCCAATGTCAAAGGAAGTTTTATGATACTCAACGCGCACGTAAATGATAATTCATATCTCATGCTTATGAAGGACAACATGTACGAAATTTATTTCTTTACATCTCATTTGTGCTAAAAAAAACTCTGAATCATCAGATGGAGAAACTCTATGCCCTCATACTCCAACGATTGATCTAGGTAGCGAACTAGATTTAAACGTGGAACCAGATCTACAACATCAAGATATAATGCAGGGTAATTTTGTCACTTTAATGCGCAGATTTCTGTTTCATGAAGGTAAAACTAACCATATGTTATGACAGAGGAGGATGTTAATCCACCAGAGTAGCTTCGTCAAGGGCGTACAAGATGCATTAGTCTCTCACGAAATGGCATAAATGAAAAGGAAGCACTCAAATTAAATGCTAAGGCACGACTATGTAGTAGGAATGCTTCAGTGTTTGCTAGTTGGCGTGTTAGTATAGTAAGAAAATGTGTCTCTTTAATAAGTAGTCCACTGTATCACTCTATAGGGTACAATTAATCTCCCTACTGTTTCTTTAGAGACAAATTCAGAAATTAAAAAGCTAATTTGAAGAGACAGTATTTTGATAAGTATAGCAATAATGAAGAAATATTGTTGAATGTGCCCCCTAATGTTGAATGTGCATAAATATTTGTGACAAAAAATAGCCTTTTCGCAATGACTTTCGACTGATAATATAGCCTGAATTTATTGTATAGAAATTAACTACTGCTATAGTTTCTAGAGAATGTTATCTTGATTTTGGCATCAGTTTTCCTGGTGCTTCAATGGTGGTCTCCTTAGGGCATGCACTACGGGGGAGAGGGCATTTGCTGGCTAAATTGAACGGCTCAATGTATATTGTACACAAAAATTATGATTTTGGTATGTAAACTATTCAGGTTATTGTTGTACCATTACAATTATAGTATAAATTATATTTTTTTATTAAAAAAAAAAATTGCAGCTCCTATGAAACGAGCCGCAATAATTATGGGTTATGACAATAACAATTATTTTGCAGACCTATCAAGTCCTAGAGTGTTGGAAACAAACGAAAAGAGTTTGGAAAGGGAAATGAGCGAGAATTCGGAGTCCGACTGTACTGCCGCGAAAATGACTGAAGTGGAGCATCCACAAGCCACCAACAAAGGGGAATCTCACGACAAAGGTAATACTTCATATTCATGCTCAGTTCCTTTCTCCATGAATGCTTGATTTTGGAGAGAGAAATCTTCGAAAGTCATTAATGGTGAATTTCGGTATGGTAGAGATTACGCTTGCTTTATTTCCATGGTTCGATTTTAAGGATCTTAAGTAACCTAACCCAATTGATGGAATTGAGTTTAATGTAGTCGTTCATGAGATATCGAACTTAGAAGATTCAGCCACGATTTCTAAACCGGAACTCTGCTGACCTATAAGTGACGTTTTTATTGGTTACATCATAAAAACGACCCAGTGACCTTGTAGTACAATGTAAGAGCTTTCCATAGACACTAAGAACACCCAAAATGGAGCTCTAATGAGTGAGAACGAAGCCATCAAACTCGGCCCTGCAATCTGTATAATTAAGTCTAGGTTGAAGATGAAGTTGACCACGCCCAAACAACTTTGACCGACGCGTGCGAACCACCCCGATGCCGAAACGCGATGTCGCCTGCGGCGTTGGGCTCGTAATTGAATCCTATGCTTACAGTAATTTTCAGAAGTTTTTTGAGAAGGTTAAAAATTAGTGAAGAACGACATATCGGTTGTCGCCTCATTTTGCATGTCAAAGACAGAACCGAAAAAACTAATTTTGAATCCGAATTGGACCCTAGGGGATACTAATTCTGAATAAGTGAGTAAGGTTTTATTAGGACTTCATGTTTCGAATGGAAACATTATACTCTCATTCGTATTGATTTTAGGGAATTCGGACAGACGAAGTCATCCGTGTTAAATTCTGGGCTCAATTGAGGTAAGTGGTTTCAACTTATTTCTACTTTTACTAAAGGAATTATTTTATTCTTTGCATGAAAGTTTAAAGATAAGCTAATACTATTTTAGAGCATGAATATGAGTTTTTCGTTTATAAAATTCGGATGACGTTACTGAAGTTGTTTTATAAAGTATGCTTTCGATATGTTGTCCGACTATATTTTCGTTTGCTAGTGGAGAATAATTAGTGCAAACCATTTTAGAAAGTTCGACCTCTGTGTTCTGATTCTATGCTCGTAAGTCTACTACAGACTGAAACCCTTACGAGGGTCCACTAGTGTATCGATACGAAAAGATTATGATCACTCTGTCTGCCCCAGTGGATATATCTGGGATCTGCATCCTTCCAATGGGGGTTAAATATTGGAGCCTTCCTGCGGAACAGTAGGCGTGGTAAAAAGACTAGAGAAACCTCTGTGTCTGTCCCGTTCTGAATTTTGATAAGTTCAAACCTTCGTATTAGTTCATTTATGAATGGTTTTTCTATAAGTTCGTCTATTACATTTTGATTAGACGCTGACTCAGAAGCATTTATAAATGTAGTAGATTTGCATCATCTCATATTGACAAACTTTGTTCTGTAAATATTTTGAACTTTATAATGCAAACCTGTATCCATTGTGGGCCACCAGGCGACAAACCTGTATTTATTGTGGGAGACCTCATACAGGAGAGTGTCGATGGAAAGTCAGAGCATGTTTTCGATGCGGTGAAACAATCCACCAAATTAGGGACTCTCAAGGAACAAAGATAATCACATTAATGCTAGGCGCGATGAAAATGTGGACAAGCCAAGGACATATGCACGAGTTTATGATATGACCAAACCAGACGCACTAGTGTCAGGTACAGTGCTCGTTAATTCTAAAGTTACAAACATATTATTTGATTCTAGCGCTAGCCACTCCTTTATATCACGTTCATTTGCAAAACAATTGGATGTGTTTCCTGATGCCTTGGACTCAAAACTGAGTGTTAGTATTCCTTCGAGTGATTGCATGATAGTCAACTGTATTTACAAAAATTGTTTGTTGCGCATTAGTGAGAGAGAATTAGCCGCTGACTTAATAGAACTAGACAACACCAACTTTGATGTTATTTTGGGAATGGATTGGTTATCAACTCACCATAGGACTATTAAGTGCTTCGAGAAGGTGGTGTTCCGAATTCCAGGTGCGGTGGAGTTTACATTCATCAGTACTTGAGGTGGCATAAACAACACTACTCCTAATATCATCTATGCATCTCGGGCCACTCTACTCTTGAAGAAAGGTAATGAAGCATTTTTCGCACATGTTCAACAAATTGAGGACACTAAGCTGATAGAGAAGGATATTTCAATTATCAAAGAATTCTTAAACATATGCCTAGATGACTTACCTGGGTTACCCCCTGCGTGAGAAGTTGAGTTTTTAATTGATCTTGTATAGGGGACAACTCCAATATCGAAAGTCGTTTACAGGTTGGCCCCCTCGGAACTTAAAGAGTTAAAGACTCAACTTCATGACTTACTAGATAAGGGCTTTATTCGGCCAAGCGTATCACCATGGGGAGCTCCAGTTTTGTTCGTTAAGAATAAAGATGGTAGCATGCGACTTTGTATCGACTACTATGGATTAAATAAAGTGACCATTAAGAGAAAATAACCTTTACCGAGAATCGACGACTTATTTGACCAACTGCAAGGAGTCCAAGTCTTCTCCAAGATTGATCTTCGGTCAGGGTACCATCAGCTAAGGATCAGGGAAGAGTATGTTGCCAAGTATGAATTTCGAACTAGGTATGGCCATTAAAAGTTTGTAGTCATGCCTTTTGGACTCACCAAAGCCCCCGCAGTTTTCATGGACTTAATGAACCGAATATTCAAAGTTTTCATCGTTGTTTTTATTGATGACATCTTGTTCTACTCTAGGAGTTGGAAAGTGAACGAAGATCATCTTGACATGGTATTGCATAGACTACGAGAGGAGAAGCTGTATGCAAAGTTTAGTAAGTGCGAGTTTTGGTTGGATAAGGTGGAGCTTTTGGGCCACGTAGTATCTGGACAGGGCATATCCGTAGACCAAAAGAAGGTAGCAGCAATTGTAGAATGGGCCCAACCAACTAATGTCACTGAAATTCAAAGCTTTTTGGGTTTAGCTAGATATTATCGAAGGTTTGTTGAAGATTTCTATAGTTTAGCGGCACCCTTAACCAGATTAACTCAAAAGGGTATTAAATTTGAATGGTCAGATAAATGTGATGAGTACTTTCAAGAATTAAAACGTCGGTTGATATCAGCACCTATGCGTAGTAAAGTGATAGTGTATGCCTCTTAAAAAAGAACGAGTTGAACTACCCCATACACGATTTGGAATTGGCAGCGGCCGTGTTCGCTTTTAAGATTTGGAGGTACTATTTGTATGGTGAGCAATGCGAAGTTTTCACTGACCATAAGAGCCTAAAGTATATTTTCACACAGAAGGAGCTCAATAGGAGACAAAGAAGATGGTTAGAATTGTTGAAGGGATCTAACATTAAGCTACAACCCTGGGAAAGCAAACATAGTGTAGGGTTCCTTCAGGATCTCTAGCAATGATGCTCACTCATCAGAGACACATTCTAGAGGACATGAGGAAGTTAGACTTGTAGGTTCAGGTTTACAGGGTCGCTGCACTCTTGGCAAGTATGACACTACAGACAACTCTTGTCGATCGTATCAAATTGCAACGTCAACGACCCTCAAGATTACTACAAACTCTCCACATAGCAGAGTGGAAGTAGGACGAAATTTCGATGGATTTTGTATCTGGTTTACCAATGACTCCTGGTAAGAATAATGTCATTTGGGTGATTGATGACTGACTAACAAAATCTGCACATTTCCTGTCCATTCAAAAGGATACTTCTCAAGGTTCGCTAGCGAAACTTTACATAATATAAATTATATGCCTGCATGGAGCCCTGAACAACATTATATCGGACTGTGATACATGATTTATTTCTAAATTCTGCAAGAGATTGCAACAAGCACTGGGGACGAAATCGAACTTTAGCACCGCCTTTCATCCTCAGAGCGAACAATTCAAATCCTCGAACACATGTTGAGATCTTGTGCGATTGACTTTGGCGGTTCATGGGATGACCACCTTCCATTAGTCGAGTTGCTTCCAACAATAGCTAACAAGCTAGCATTGGGATAGCGCCATATGAAGCGATCATCACCCGTTGGATCTCAAACAAAATCTATCATTTAACAAAGACCCTGTTAAAATATTAGTTAAGAAAACTCAAGTGTTAAGGCGTCGAACTATTCCATATGTGAAGGTTCAATGGAAACACCACACCGAAAGGGAAGAGACTTGGGAACTAGAATAGGTTCATGCTCAGTTCCTTTCTCCATGAATGCTTGATTTTAGAGAGAGAAAGCTTCGAAAGTCATTAATGGTGAATTTCGGTATGGTAGAGTTTACTCTTGCTTTATTTTCATGGGTCGGTTGTAAGGATCTTAAGTAACCTAACCCAATCGACAGAATTGAGTTTAGTGGAGTCGTTCATGAGATATCGAGCTTTGAAGATTCAGCCACGATTTCTAAACCGGAACTTTGGTGACCAAAAAGTGACGTTTTCATTGGTTACATCATAAAAAGGAGTCAGTGACCTTGTAGTTCATTGTAAGGGCTTTGCATAGACACTAAGAACACCCAAAAAGGAAATCTGTTGAGTGAGAACAAAGTCGTCAAACTCGGCCCTGCAATCCGTATAATTAAGCCTCTAGGTTGAAAATGAAGTTGACCACGCTCAAACAACTTTGACCGGCGCGTGTGAACCACCCCAATGTCTAAACGCGATGTCGTCTGCGGCATTGGGCTCATAATTGAATACTAAGAATACAGTAATTTTCAGAAGTTTTCTGAGAAGGTCGAAAAATTAGTGAAGAACGACATATCGGTTGTCGCTTCGTTTAGCATGTCAAAGATAGAACCGAAAAAACTAATTTGGAATATGAATTGGACCCTAGGGGATACTAGTTCTGAATAAGTGGGTAAGGTTTTATTAGGACTTCATGTTTCGAATGGAAACATTATACTCATTCGTATTAATTTTCTGGAATTCGGACAGACGAAGTTATCCGTTTTAAATTCTGGGTTAAATTGAGGTAAGTGGTTTCAGCTTATTTCTACTTTTACTAAGGAAATTATTTTCTCCATTGCATGAAAGTTTAAAGATAAGTTAATACTATTTTAGAGCATGAATATGAGTTTTTCGTTTATAAAATTCGGATATGTTGTTCGACTATATTTTCATGTTCTAGTGGAAAACAATTAGTGAAAACCATTTTAGAAAGTTCGACCTCTGTGCTCATAAGTCTACTACGGTCTGAAACCCTTACGAGGGTCCACTAGCGTATCGATACGAAAATAGCATGATCACTCTGGCCGCCCCAGTGGATATATCTGGGCCCTGCATCCTTCCAATAGGGGTTAAATATTGGAGCCTTCCTGCAACACAGTATGCGTGGTAAAAAGACTAGAGCAACCTCCGTTTCTGTCCCGTTCTGAATTTTGATAGGTTCGAACCTCAGTATTCGTTCAGTTCATAATGTTTTTTTACAAGTTCGTCTATTACATTTTGATTAGACTCTAACTCCGAAGCATTTACCAACTTAGTAGGTTTGCATCATCTCATATTGGCAAACTTTGTTCCGTAAATCTTATGAACTTTATAACGTCTAAATGTTTAAGTCTTAAATTTATACTGATTATAAGATATGTTATATAAGAGCTTGGTCCGGTAGGGATAAGTTAAAATTGCTTCTATGTTGCTCCCCCGCAACCTACCCCCAATTATTCTCCATTTTTCAGATTTGGAAGGAGATAGTGACAAGGAAGCCTCTCATGACTAGGCGACTCATCCCCGAAGGTATCAGAAGTTCAGAAGTAATGTTTTTTTATTATTATTTGCAATTCAGAATAGGTTAGTCCGCTTTAGGCATCAGTTTTAGTTTTTGAAAATGTGTTGAACAATATCTTTTTATAGATGGACGTTGGAAATGATTTTTGAAAATTTGAAGACTTCATTATTTTCTATAAAGATTAGGGAATAATGGTCGGTCACTTCCTAGAACATAACTGGAATTTGGGGCCGTGACAATATGCCTATTAGAGTTTTGTATATTGTCTTCATATATGCTTTCCATGTATACAGGCACGTTCCTTGTACAAGTATATCCACTCAGTATTTCTACATGACTTGAATGGATTAAGATTGATTAAACCCTATTGTTTCAACATGGTATCAGAGCAGGTTGACTCCATCATACAACAACCCTCATCTTCAGAAGCAATATCGACATCATCTTGTCTTCTCTATGTTGGTCTTTCCTCTCCTCACTTCTAGTTTTGCATCAGCATCCAGTTGTATAGACAACATCGGTCTTCCATCCCGTTCCCTCTTATCCAACTCTTCTATGCTTTCCTTCTCAAGTCCACCTCTACCATCTCTCCCTTTGTTTCCAAACCATGTGCCTTCTGTTCCTTATCCAATACCACATCTAAATCTCTCTAACTTCCTCAATCTTATCTCAATAAAATTTGATGTCGAAAATTTTTTGGTTTGGAAATCCTAGATCTAGTCAATTCTTACATGCTACGATTATTTTGGCTTCATTGATGGATCACGTTCGACAACGCAGAGCTGAACCCCAATCATTCTATGTGATAAAATTGGATCAATGTGTTTGAGCATGGATCACTTCCACTCTCACATACCTGATACACAAAGAAGTACACAACCTCCGTAACTGTCGAGAGTTATGGCTCGCCCTTGCCGAACGTTATACGGATCAATGCACCTCAAATGAGATGACACTGTAGCTACAGTTTTACTGTTACTCTAAACAACTAAATCAGTCCATTTCAGACTACCTTTAAGGACTCAAAAGAATTGTTGATTCCTTGGCATCTATTAACTGTCCAATAAGTCAGAAGGATGTCGCAATACAAGCACTTAATGGTCTTCCATATGAGTATGATGCATTTGTTGCAGGAATCAATCATCGTCCACAATAGGTATCATTTCATAGCTTAAGGGTGAAACTATTGGCTCAAGAACATCGACTCAATCGTCGCATGCCTTCTTCACTTTATGTCGACCATGTTCTCCTAAGATCCTTGACGCCTTCGTCGTCACATCGACCTCGTGTTGAATTCACAAAGGGTTGTGGTCATGGGAAATATAAGGATGAGCGCAACAATTACAAACCATATGGACGTGGACATGAAGGACATGGTCACTCTTCAAAACTGGGCAGCTTCTCCATCCACAATGTGAGCACTCACAAAGGGACCACCAACCAGTCCTCCCCACCATTTTCCCAAAAGGAATACTTAGTTCTGGTCCATCAATTACATGTAAACTGTGTAATAGTGCAGGTCATAGTTGGCACAGTTGTCCTCATCGCTATGACCATGCATATGCCGTGTCCAACTTGCCCGATGCAACTCTCGGTTGGAGAATCAATGGATTCTGCTTAGTATCTTGTGTTGAATAATAAACATTAAATGTTATTTTGAGTGAGTCTTAAATTTAGAAGTTAATGGAGGAAAATAAAAGAGTAATAATTTTTTTGTAGATGAAAGGTCAAGAGTCTTAGTAGATGAAAGGTTAAGAGTCTTCTTTGATAGTTTTTATTAATCTTGCTTGTATAATGTCTATATAAAGGAATTGTTGTTTTGGGTTTGAAATATAAGTCAAAGTAATAAACAAAAGATAAACATTTTTGTGGTTTGTATTTGAGTTATCAAATTGGTATCAAAGCGAATGGAGAGCGTGACATGCCAAATGTCGTTACCACGACTAACAAAGCAGAATTATCAAAATTGGAGCATTCAAATCAAATCTCTTCTCGAATTTTAAGATTCGTGGGAGGTGGTCAAAGGAGGTTTCAAAGAACTAGAAAATACCATGGGATATTTGGGAGCTCAAAATAAGGCATTGAAAGAGACGCGATCAAAGGATAAGGCGATCCTATACATGTTGTTATGTGTCATTGACGAGTCAGGCTTTGCGAATATTGCTGGTGCAACTACTTCAAAAGAAGTGTGGGACATATTAGAAAAAGTGTTTAAAGGAGCCGACCGAGTTAACATTCGTCTCCAAACTCTTTGTGGCGATTTGAGAGCATGAACAACTCGTGGTAAACCAACATATTCGTAATGGTGAAGAGAGAACTAATGCACGAGTTGTGGATAAGATTTTGAGATATTTAACCGACAATTTCGAGGATGTTGTGTGTGCGATAGAAGATACAAAGGATCTTGCGATGCTTATAGTCGACGAGCTTGTCGGTTCTCTTGACGTCCATGCACAACGTAAGAAGAAAACAAAAACGAAGACACTAGAGCAAGCACTCCAGACTAAAGCGACAATTAAAGATGAAAATGTACTATATTCTCATAATTTCCGAGGTAGAGGGCGTGGGCGTGGAAATTTTGGAAGTCGTGGAAGAGGTCGCGACAGTCATGAAGGATACTATAAGGGGAAGGAACAGTTGAGTCAACCAAACTAGAGCAGAAGAGAACGCGGTCGAGGAAGAGGCAGTCGGCCGAACTATCCCAATATAGAGTGCTAAAAGTGTAACAAGTACGGTCACTACACGAAGGATTGCTACTCCGATAACTGTTATAGTTGCGGTAAAGTGGGGCATTATGCAAAAGATTGTCAAGTAGATTAAAAGGTGGAAGAAACAACTAACTTAGCCTGGGAAGATGAAGACAATGTTGGTTTTCTCTTGATGGCTCAAAATGAAGACAGCATTAGCAATGACACGTTGTGGTATCTCGACTCGGGGGCAAGCAACCATATGTGCCATTCAGAAAGATGCAAAAGAATGAAGATGGTCATGTGTCATTTGGAGATGCTTCAAAGGTGGAGGTCAAAGGTCAAGGTACGGTTTATTACTTACAAAAGGATGGGTTGGTAGGTTCAATCCAAGATGTCTATTATGTACCAAATCTCAAGACCAACGTTTTGAGTTTGGAGCAACTCACAGAGAAATGTTACTCGATACTCATAAATGATCGGGTATTACACTTGAAGGATAAGCAGGGGTGTATGGTTGCTCTAGTCGAGATGGGAAGAAATCGGATGTACAAGCTAAATTGGAGATGCGTGCGAGAAATATGTTTACAAGTCAACGTAGAAGACGGGGCATCTCTATGGCATCCCCGTTTTTGTCACCTACATCATGGCGGTCTAAAAATATTAGCAGCGAAGAACATGGTGCATGGGTTGCCGGACATGGACTATGAGAGCAACTTTTGTGAAGAATGTGTGCTCGGCAAGCAAGCAAGAGCCTCGTTTCAAAAGAAGGCAGATTGTCAAACTAAACATATTCTTGAATTGATTCATACCGACATATGTGGACCAATCATCCCCGAATCTTACAACGGTAAAAGGTACTTCATTAGTTTTATCGATGATTTCTCATGAAAAACGTCAGTTTATTTTTTGAAAGAAAAATCTGAGACATTCGAGGTGTTCAAAAAGCTCAAAGTAATGGTGGAGAAGGCAACTGGTAAACACATCAAAGTCATACGATCTGATAGAGGTGGTGCATATACTTCAACGGTTTTCATGGAGTATTGTGAGGAGCAAGGCATAAGGAGATTTCTAAGCGTACCATACTCTCGGTAACAAAACGGTGTGGCTGAGAGGAAGAATCAGACTACGCTCGACATGGTTCGATCAATGCTCAAGAGCAAGATTTGCCTAAGGAATTCTGGGCGGAAGACATTCAAGGTGCTGTCTGTGTAAAACATCGATGCCTACATTTGAATTTAGAAGATCAAACACCACAAGAGGCATGGAACGGACAAAAACCGACAATTTCACATCTCAAAGTGTTCGGTATTGTGGCTTATGCACACGTACCGGATCAACGAAGAAAAAAGCTTGAAGAGAGGACAAAAGAGAACAAGCTACTCGTCCCGATAAATAAGAAGGTGATGGTGAATTGTGATGTGTGAGTAAACAAAGCAAGTGAATGGGTCTGGAGAAATTCGACCGAAATTGACAGTTGACCAATCATTCGTCGTTGGATCAACAAGCAAACAACAAGATTCTGAAACTACCGATGATAAAGACGAACAACTACAACCCAAGACACGAAGTTTGTAAGATTTGTATGATTCAACTAATGAGACACACCTTCTATGTATTTTGGCATATGGTGAAAATATTAGTTTTGAATAGGCACTTCAAGACAAGAAGTGGCAAACTGCCATGAACGAGGAAATTAAGGTGATTGACCGCAACAACACATGGGAGCTAGTAGAATTGCCGGAAGGAAGTCAGACTATAGGTGTGAAGTGTGTGTTCAAGAAAAAGATGAATTCTCAAGGCGAGATAGAGTGGTACAAGGCGCGACTTGTTGGGAAAGGATACAAGCAAAAGGACGGAATCAAATATGACGAGGTATTTGCTCTTGTTGCATAGATGAAGACAATCTGATTACTCATTTCAGAAGTTGCTCAATTCAAATGGCCAATATTTCAAATGAATGTCAAATCGACATTCTTGAATGGTGTGCTCAAAGAAGATGTCTACATCAAACAACTGCCCAGGTACATAAAATTTGAAGAAGAGAAGAAGGTGAGAAAATTGAAGAAGGCACTTTACGGATTAAACCAAGCACTGCGGGAATGGAATGCCCGTATCGATTCATATTTCAAGGAGAATGGGTTCAACCAATGTCCCTATGAGCATGCTCTTTACGTAAAGAATAATGGATGTAATATGATATTTGTTGCTCTTTATGTTGATGATATTATTTTTATGGGCAACAATGGTGAGATGGTAGAAGAGTTGAAAGGCACAATGACACGGGAATTTGAGATGACATACTTGGGCTATATGAAGTTTTTTCTTGGTTTGGAGGTTAGACAAGTAGAGACATGTATTTTAGTGAACCATGAATGAAGCAAACACATCGATGTTCATTTTCACTTAATTTGAGATCATGTTAAGGAAGGAAGTGTAGAATTGGGGCATGTGGAATGTTAGGATCAAGTTGCGGATATCTTCACAAAACCGCTACCGAAAGTATATTTCGACAAATTCAAGAAGATGACCGGCATGACAGATGGTAGAAGAATTTAAGTTTACGAGGAAGTTTTGTTGAATAATAAACATTAAAAGTTTCTTTTAGTGAGTCTTAAAGTTAGAAGTTAATGGAGGAAAATAAAAGGTCAAGAGTTTGTTTGTATATGAAATGTCAAGATTCTTAGTATGTGAAAGGTTAAGAGTCTTCTTTAATAGTTTTTATTGATCTTGTTTGTATAATGCATATATAAAGGCATTGTTGTTTTTAGTTTTGAAATATGACTCAAAGTAATAAATAAAAAAGTTAAACATTCTTGTGGTTTGTATTTGAGTTAATAACTTGGCAGTGGTTCCTCAGCCCATATGACCAATGATCCAGGTATGATCTTGAACCTTAAACCCCATTTTACTATTACTAAGGTAGTAGTTGGTAATGGAACTTTGTTACCCATCAATGCGGTCGGAAATTCATTCGTTTCTACACCTAATGGTCCCCTGAAGTTATCAACTGTCTATCACGTACCTCAATTACCTTGAAATATGTTATTTGTTAAACAACTTCGTCGTGATAATGCATGTCTTCGTCGAAATCTGTGTGTTTTGAAAAGCAACCGGGAAAACTCTCCTTTGGTCTAGCTCTACTTATGCTCTATATCCAGTCACCAGCCTTATGCTTGCTCCTCGTCCGTCCGCCATGACCCTATCTATAGCCTCTGTTGATCGGTGGCATCATTGTTTAGGACATCTTCATCATCGTGCATGATGTGATCATGGAAGAAATGCGGCCCACACTTGAAGACAGGGGTGAGATAACCGTGCCGAGTGGACCAATGACACGATCAAGGGCTAGGAAGCTTGGACATACAATCACCACACTAATGGACCGCATAGGACCAACTATCATTTGTCCGGAGACATGGAGCCTAAGAACCTCTTGGTTGCTCGAATGGACTAAGTCAAGAGGGGCTCGTTTGTACTCTTTTTCCCGACCTTTGGTTTTGTCCCACTGGGTTTTACAAAGGGGGGTTTTAATGAGGCAAACGGTCCACAAGACAACCAAACCCAATAAGAGGAGGAGAATAAAATTCGGCCCATAGGAGAGCTTTCCTTAGGCCCAAATTAGTTTAGGTTTTTACTTCTTTTAGGATAAGTAGCTAGGGTGGCCGAAATTGGAGATGATCGACCTTTTTACAAACTTGTGTGCTAGCCACATTGTTCTTCTTGTTCATTGAATGAGAAATTGATTGTTGGTGTGTCATATCCGGCAATTGAATCTTGGTGCGTCATATCCAAGGTTCAAGCTTTGGAATCTTCGAGTGCGTCATATCTTGGAGAATCCATTGTGGAGGTATCAAGGGTTTGTCGCTGCCTTTGTGTGATCCAATCGATCCATCATTCATCCATCATCTACCCTCGTCTATTCTAGTCTCGGCAGAATCGTATCCAGGAGGACCGACCTTACCAAAATTGGTCTAGAAGACGGAATACATATCGGAATTCGACGAGCCCACCCATTACAGAAATAGGACTCAATTATCTGCGACTTTCGTATTCATCACTCGGATCAATTCGGAGCAGAGCATCGCGGAAAAGGGAACCCTTTACAGAGTCGGAATTCTGACAGCAATATTACGAGCCTTGGGAGAATCGTATCACCACCTACCCTCGAAAGTGCCGACTCCTGGAAGATTGTATCAAGTGGTATCAGAGCACACTTTCGAGACTTAATTTTGCTGATTTGTGTTGTGTGATAATCAGGTCCTTGCGCATTATAATGTCAAACCACGCAAGTAATGGAGAGGAGAGCACCAATCAAGCTCAAGGGGCAAGGAACGAACCCCCGGATTTGCGAATTCTTCGCAATGAAATTCGGCGAATGATGCAGCAAGAATTAGGACCTATCATACAAGAGTCCATTAATCGAGCCATGCCGCCACCTATGGGGAATCTTCCAAGAAGAGCTCAACCTCAAGCAGACGATGAAGAGGTTCAATCGTCCAACTATTATAGTAGGGGCAGCCGCCACTCCAATCGGGACCAAAGGAGACCACGGCGGGAAAGAGGTCGGCTTGAAGATCAACTTGGTGGTCTCAAGTTAAAAATCCCACCTTTCCACGGGAAGAACGATCCGGATGCTTATTTGGAGTGGGAAAAGAAGATCGAACTTGTGTTCGATTGTCAAAATCTTTCGGAGCTTAGAAAGGTACAAGTAGCCGCAACTGAATTTTGTGATTATGCTATCAATTGGTGGGATCAAATCATGACGAGTAGACGACGTAATCGTGATCCACCCGTAGATACTTGGGATGAACTGAAAAATCTTTTGAGGAAGAGGTTTGTTCCTAACCATTACCATAGGGAACTACATCAAAAGCTTAGACGATTGTCTCAAGGAAGTAAGAGTGTTGAGGATTACTTTCAAGAGATGGAGTCACTTATGCTCAAGGCCGATGTGATTGAGGATGAGATCTTATGTGATGTGTTACCTATGGAGGCCGGCCATATCTTACTCGGTAGACCGTGGCAATTTGATAGGAGAGTCATACATGAGGGGTTCACCAACCGTTATTCTTTCGAGTTTAAGGGCCGAAAGACCACACTTGCTCCCATGCCGCCGCAGGAGATACACCTAGATCAACTTCGACTTCGACAACACGAAGGAACTAATGTGAGTGAACACACAAGTACCCTTACCCAAAATGAGTGTGAGAGTTTGAGGAAAGCCAAAGCCGAGAGATGTGAGTTTACACCCGTGAGTTAACCCGTGAGGCAGTCCAATTTTGTGGTGAGGTCTAGCGTTGTAAAGAGGGCTTTGTCCTCTAAGCAACCCGTTATACTACTTATGTACAGAGAAACGTTGTTGAGTATCACTAATCCCGTGCCGGATTTGCCGAGCAACATCGTTTCCCTTTTGTAGGATTTTGAAGACGTCTTGCCGGATGAAACTCCCCACGCATTACCGCCCCTTCGGGGTATCGAACACCAAATCGATTTTGTACCGGGAGCTTCACTACCTAACCGACCTGCATACCGAACTAATCCTATGGAGACCAAGGAGCTTCAACGACAAGTGAACGACTTGATGGACAAAGGATACATCCGCGAAAGCATGAGCCCATGCGCGGTACCGGTCCTACTCGTCCCTAAGAAGGATGGGACTTGGAGGATGTGCGTCGATTGTTGAGCCATCAACAATATCACTGTAAAGTATCGCCATCCTATTCCTCGATTAGATGACATGTTAGATGAGCTGCATGGATCCACGATATTTTCTAAAATAGATCTTAAGAGTGGTTATCATCAAATTAGGATGAAAGAAGGCGATGAATGGAAAACAACTTTTAAAACTAAACATGGCTTATATGAGTGGTTAGTCATGCCCTTTGGATTAACTAATGCACCTAGCACTTTCATGAGATTGATGAATCATGTCCTGCGTAACTACATTGGAATTTTTGTGGTTGTTTACTTCGATGACATTTTAGTCTATAGTCGAAGCTTAGAAGAGCATGTTGGGCACTTAAAATCTGTTTTGATGGTTCTTCGAAAGGAGAAGCTTTATTCTAACCTTAAGAAGTGCACTTTTTGTACGGATCACCTTGTGTTTTTGGGTTTTGTTATAAGTGCAGATGGTATTAAGGTGGACGAAGAGAAGGTTAAGGCCATCCGCGATTGGCCGACGCCAACTACCATAGGCGAAGTGCGGAGCTTTCATGGACTTGCGGGTTTCTATCGGAGATTCGTGAGGGATTTTAGTACCATAGCCGCACCTCTCACCGAAGTGATCAAGAAGAGTGTTGGGTTTAAGTGGGAGGACGCACAAGAAAAAGCATTCCAAGCTTTGAAGGACAAACTCACCAATGCACCCCTTTTATCTTTACCGAACTTTCTTAAAACCTTTGAAATTGAGTGTGATGCTTCGGGTGTAGGTATTGGAGCTGTTTTGACACAAGAGAAGAGGCCCATAGCCTTCTTTAGTGAGAAGCTTGGAGGAGCTGCCCTAAACTACCCGACCTATGACAAGGAGTTGTATGCGCTAGTTCGAGCCTTGCAAACATGGCAACACTATCTATGGCCCAAGGAGTTCGTCATTCACACCGACCATGAATCCTTGAATCATTTGAAGGGTCAACAAAAGCTCCACAAACGACATGCTAGGTGGATGGAGTTCATCGAAACCTTTCCTTATGTGATCAAGTATAAGCAAGGTAATGAAAATATTGTTGTCGATGCTCTATCAAGAAGGTATGCCTTGATCTCTACTTTGGATGCTAAGCTTTTAGGCTTTGAATACATAAAGGAGCTCTATGAAACTGACTCGGAATTCCAAGATATCTTTAAAGCATGTGCTAAATTCGCTCATGGAAAGTATGTAAGGCACGACGGGTTTCTTTTGTTTGAAAATAGATTATGCGTACCTAACTGTTCGATGCGAGAATTGTTAGTTAGGGAAGCCCATGGCGGAGGATTGATGGGACATTTTGGGATCACTAAGACCTTGAAGGTGATGCAAGAACACTTCTATTGGCCGCAAATGAAAAGGGATGTCGAGCGGATATGTGGAAGATGTGTCACTTGCAAACAAGCCAAAGCAAAGGTACAGTCCCAAGGTTTGTATATGCCCTTACCGATTCTTGAACAACCGTGGGTCGATATATCTATGGATTTTGTGCTTGGATTGCCTAGGACTAGGACTGGAAAGGATTCCATCTTTGTGATTGTGGATAGGTTTTCAAAAATGGCTAATTTCCTTGCATGCCATAAAACTGATGATGCGTCTCATATAGCTGATTCATTCTTCAAAGAAATTGTTCGCTTGCATGGAATGCCTAGGACCATTGTTAGTGATAGAGATGCTAAATTCTTGAGCTACTTTTGGAAAACACTGTGGTCCAAGCTAGGGACTAAACTACTATTTTCAACTACTTGCCACCCTCAAACTGATGGACAAACCGAAGTAGTGAATAGGACCTTGTCTACTTTGCTACGCACCTTGATTAAGAAGAATTTGAAAACTTGGGAAGAATGCTTGCCACATGTTGAATTTGCGTATAACCGAGCTACACATTCCGCTACCAAGTTTTCACCGTTTGAAATCGTTTATGGATTTAACCCTTTGTCTCCTTTGGATCTAACCGCTTTGCCTATGAGTGAAAGGACTAACTTAGATGGAAAGAAGAAAGCTGAAATTGTCAAACAGATCCATGAAAAGTCCAAGCGCAACATCGAGGAAAGGACGAAGTCGTATGCAAAGCAAGCCAACAAGGGCCGACGTAAGGTGACCTTTGAGGAAGGAGACCTCGTGTGGGTGTACTTGAGGAAGGATAGGTTTACAGTCGAGAGGAAATCCAAGTTGATGCCTAGAGTGGATGGCCCATTCCGAGTCCTAAAGAAGATCAACGACAATGCTTATCAACTAGACCTCGAAGGGAAGTATAATGTTAGTTCAAGTTTTAACATTACTGATTTGCTTCCTTTTGTTACAGATGATCCGGATTTGAGGACAAATCCTTTTGAAGAGGGAGGGGATGATGTGATCATGGAAGAAATGCGGCCCACACTTGAAGACAGGGGTGAGATAACCGTGCCGAGTGGACCAATGACACGATCAAGGGCTAGGAAGCTTGGACATACAATCACCACACTAATGGACCGCATAGGACCAACTATCATTTGTCCGGAGACATGGAGCCTAAGAACCTCTTGGTTGCTCGAATGGACTAAGTCAAGAGGGGCTCGTTTGTACTCTTTTTCCCGACCTTTGGTTTTGTCCCACTGGGTTTTACAAAGGGGGGTTTTAATGAGGCAAACGGTCCACAAGACAACCAAACCCAATAAGAGGAGGAGAATAAAATTCGGCCCATAGGAGAGCTTTCCTTAGGCCCAAATTAGTTTAGGTTTTTACTTCTTTTAGGATAAGTAGCTAGGGTGGCCGAAATTGGAGATGATCGACCTTTTTACAAACTTGTGTGCTAGCCACATTGTTCTTCTTGTTCATTGAATGAGAAATTGATTGTTGGTGTGTCATATCCGGCAATTGAATCTTGGTGCGTCATATCCAAGGTTCAAGCTTTGGAATCTTCGAGTGCGTCATATCTTGGAGAATCCATTGTGGAGGTATCAAGGGTTTGTCGCTGCCTTTGTGTGATCCAATCGATCCATCATTCATCCATCATCTACCCTCGTCTATTCTAGTCTCGGCAGAATCGTATCCAGGAGGACCGACCTTACCAAAATTGGTCTAGAAGACGGAATACATATCAGAATTCGACTAGCCCACCCATTAAAGAAAGAGGACTCAATTATCTGCGACTTTCGTATTCATAACTCGGATCAATTCGTAGCAGAGCGTCGCGTAAAAGGGAACCCTTTACAGAGTCGGAATTCTGACAGCAATATTACGAGCCTTGGGAGAATCGTATCACCACCTACCCTCGAAAGTGCCGACTCCTGGAAGATCGTATCAGTGCAATAGTTCATCTCCAGAAACTCATTAATTTTTATGTTCATAGTCTAAAATTTAGTAGTTGTGTATCTTGTAATACTGGTAAATCTCATCGCTTACCTTTTGAAATAAGCTCTCACATGGCCTCTTTTCCGCTCATTTTAATACATAGTAATGTATGGACTATCCTAGTATATTTCAATTCTGGTTTTAAATATATTTTATTGTTTGTCGATGACTTCTCTCAATTTACTTGGGTTTTCCCTATGAAACATAAATCTGAGGTCCCTCATATATTTTACAATTCTTGTCTCTTTGTAGAAAAATTGTGCACCGCTACTATTAGGTGTCTTAAGTCTAACAGTAGAAAAGAGTATGTTAGTCATCATTTTAAAGAGTTCTTGGTGTCGAATGGTATAAATAATACGATTTCTTGTACACATACACCCTCCCAAAATGGGCACAACGAACGCAAAATTTGTCATTTAATTGAAAAGACAGAGACTATGCTAATTCATGCATCTATGCCATTATCCTTTTGGGTAGAGGCCCTCCTTGAATCCGTCTACATCACTAATTGAATACCTACCTCGTCCTTAAACTTTAGTTCCCCTTTTAAATGCTAATTTGGTATATATCCAGACTACAACTCTATGCGTGTGTTCCACTATCGTTGTTATCCTCTCCATTTGTCAAATCCGTCTCACAAATTCGCTCCTAATGCATTAGAATGCGTTTTCCTCGGCTATGCAACTAGTATGAAGGGATATCGTTGTCTTGATCAAGCCACTCGGTGTGTATACACCAGTCGCCATGTCATGTTCGATGGAGATGTCTTTCCCTTTGCCACCGCATCTGCCTTGGACAGTGAGTCACCTAATGAAACACCTTCAACTACTTTTCTTCTCCCTGCTCCTTCGGTGCTCAGGTCTGGCACACAACTGTCATCATTGTCTTCTCCAAGGTCAATGCATGTGCTCTTCAACACTATGTCTGAGTCACCTCCCTCCTTACACTCAAAGTCCCTCACCCCATACATTTTCTCTCCAACCAATTTATCCCCATTATCTCCCGCTACCATTATAACTCCACTGACCACCACGTCTTTTGCTCAGTTCGATATGTCCTCTTCGCCTTCCACTACTACACCGATAGAGTCTGTCTCATTTGCTAAACCCACTCCTGTGGCTCCTAGTTTACCCTATCAATCCCTGCAAACACGTGCTCGATAGGTGTGTTTAAATCATGTCTCCTTTTGAATCTCAATCATTCCATAGACACTCCTTCCAGTGCCTCTGTCGCATTACGTGACACACGTTGGAAACATGCCATGATTGATGAATACAATGCTTTGCTTTCTAGCAACACTTGGGAGCTAGTTCCATTTCACACTTCTATAAACTTGGTTGGTTGTAAATGGGTGTTTAAGGTTAAAGAACATTATGATGGCTCAATTCTGATGGCTTAATCAGACTTTAATGCTCAACTAGTTACACAGGGTTTCAAGCAGCAACCTAGACTTGACTATGATGAAACGTTTACTCTAGTTATCAAGCCTCAAACTAGTCGTGATGTCTTGTCTCTCGCCCTATCCTCAGGTTGGACCATTCGACAACTCAATGTTAGGAATGTGTTTCTCTACGGGAATTTTTGTGAGCAGGTCTTTATGAAACAACCACCAGGTTTTGTTCATTCAGATTTCTCGATTCAGGTGTGTCTCCTTAAGAAGGCTATTTACAATCTTAAGCAAGCACCACACGCGTGGTTTCAATGGGGCCCTACTTTCATACGGTTTTCGTGCAAGCAAGGTTGATTCCTCTCTATTTATTTATTCGAGTTCCTCTTTCACTACTCTTCTACTAATTTACGTGGATGATATTATCATATGTAGCAGTGACTCTGTTCTCCTCAGGGACTTGGTTACATGTCTATCCTCTACCTTTCCTATAAAAGATTTAGGGGACTTGCATTTCTTCTTAGGTATTGAGGCTCAACGGTGCCCAATAAGATTGTTCTTGGCCCAATCTAACTACATAACTGACCTTTCTCAAGAGTAACAGAACAAACAGAAAAGAAAGAAAGGGAGAAATGTATAAGAAACTTACAGATGAAGAAATCGACTAAAGCTTCATTTCAAGGTAGGTAAGTTTGTTACATTCCTACTCTATTTATAGTACTCTAGAAGATAGAATTTACAATTAAGTCCTCCTTATATTTACATATTCATCCTCAATCTAGAATCTATTATACATATATCATAACATTCCCCAATCAAGATCCTACTTCTTTTTCTTTTCCAATCACGATCTAACTTCTTTTTATTTTGATTCATTCTTCTTTGTTTTTTTCTTTTGAATTCCCACTTTAGTGTCATACTTGCTGCTTGCTGAAGAAACATTCATATATGCACCTAGTAATTTACTCTGTAATCGATATCCATCACAGCTTATCAGATCATTCTTCAGATACAGCATAACCTCTACATATTTCATATGCTGACATTTCACATCATTCAACTGCGTATATCTACACGTCCTAAATCATATACATATAGATCAGCCTTAGCGCATATGAGACAACAAAGAACTATTTTTCCAGATCATATAACACAACTTACTAGACTCATTCAACTGAACTAACACATACAACCACATAATGAGTTTTATACTAGAGTAAGCCCCATACAGAAGAACCATGCTGATAAAAAAACTGCTATGATACTCAGTTTTTCTCATTCATCCTTCATATTTCTCTTTGATCTTTAGATAATAATATTTTTTCATTGATAGAAGGGTCGGAGCCCTTATCTTACCAAGAATGACTGAAGGGTTTTTGCCCTTATCGTTTCTTCCTCAAGAGTCATTCCAAAGTGACTTTTACGTTTTCTTTAGAATAATCTCTGTTGTTGGGATCAAGCAATGTCTTATGCCAATGATTTTCTTTTTAAATCTCATACTTTGCTGGGGGGGTTTTCTTTGCTTTCCATTTTGAGATCATCACAGCAGATTTCACAGCACCATTTTTGTACAGTGCAAACTTCTAACATTTGACCCACATATGTGACTGAAATGATACATGGGGAATGATGTCTCCAAATAAGGAAATATAACCTCAAAATATACCTATCATGTCATTATAAATGTCAATACTGATCTAGATGATATGAAATAGAATTTGTAAACAAAACACTGAATTATGTTTATTCAGAATAATACATATGACAGAGATGATGCAAATATCTCACAATAACCATGACGAACTGATATGAAGATTACCAATCTTCAGAGTATCCCATAGTTGCAGAACGAATTTTCAACTATATCAACTTATAAGACACTGGAGTAAAGATTCTGAAATGCTCTTCTTGAGCAGATTGATCACGTGAAGACATTGAGCTAGACCTGTCCAGCTCAGAAACTAAAAATACTCCTAGTCTTTTTCTACACTGAACAAATAATTTTTAAGTTAAAGGCTTCATCAGAATATCTGCAATTTGCTTACTAGATGGAACATAATTGATCAAAACATGCCTAGAATGCACTTTTTCTCTCACAAAAAACATATCAATTTGTCATGTTTCATTTTTGAATGTTGGATAGAAATTTCTGAAATGGCAGCAGCACTAGTGGTATCAGTCCAAACAGTTGGAACCGAGGAAATCTGAAGTCCCATTTCTGTAATGAGTGTTTTTACCCAAATGATCTCACGAACAGCATTAGCAATTGCTCTAAATTCAGCCTTTGCACTTGATCTGGCTACAACAGATTACTTTTCAGAACTCCAAATGATAGGATTGCCATTTAAGAGAAGATAATGTCTAGAGATTGATTTTCTATCTGCAATATCACCACCCCAGTCTGCATCACAGTATAATGTTAAAGAAATCTCCTTGACAGGAAATGAACTATTACGAAACAAAAGACCATAATATGTTGAGGACGCCAAACCACGAAAATATTTTGACTTTCATGAACTTGATCACTTGGAATTCAGTCGTAGAAGCCAAAGCTTTCGCCTCTATCCATTTGGTGTAGTCGATTGCCACTATGATATGGGTTCTTTGCCTAGTGCTGATGGGAAAGGGGCCCAATATGTCTATTCCCCATTTGGCAAAAGGCCATGCGCCCGCCATTGGGCATAGCAGTGTTGGTGGTCGACCGGATTGTGGCGCGAACTGTTGACAAGTCGTAATCTTCTTTGTCAATTCTGCCGCATCTTTGCTCAAGATTGGCCAGTAGTAGCCTAATCTGAAGATTTTGCGCGTCAATGAGCGTGCACCTTCATGTCATGCGGTAACTCCTTCGTGAGCTTCACGGATAACTCTTTCTGTCTCCAGATGAGAGATGCACCTTAGATAGGGAGTTGAATATCCTCGCCTATAGAGCTCTCCATCTATGATAAGATAACTTGGTAAGAGACGACTTATTTTTGTGGACTCGCCTTCGTCTTCTGGGAGTATTCCTTCTTTCATATACAGCCTCATTGTTGGTCGCCTTAAAAGTAAGGGCGATCGCATACTTTAAAGGCTCTCCCTCAGGGGGGATGAGAATCAATCCTGCCCCCGAGCATTCTCTTGAAAAGGATCCATCAGTATAGAGTTCCCAGCCTTTGCTTGTATGTGCTGACTGACTTTGCCTATTTTCTGCTTCTGTTAGACCATTGCATGTGCTTTCCACTATGAAATTTGTCAATGCTTGACCTATGATGGTCGTTTTCGGCGTAAATTTGATCTTGAATTCGCTCAACTCGATAGCCCATTTAATCATTCTTCCTGAAGAGTCTAACTTCAGTAGGAAGAGTTTGAGAGGCTGGTTGGTGAGGACGGTAATGGCGTGCGCGTGGAAGTATGGTCTTAACTTTCGAGCAGCAATAGCTAAGGCATAGAGATACTTCTTAATCTGGACATATTTTATTCCAACTGAATTAAACATCTTGCTAATAAAATACACTGGACTCTACACATTTTCCTCTTCTATTGTTAATACGGCACAGGCTGCAACCTCGCTAATTCTCAGATAAAGAAAGAGCTGCTCGCCAGGAATGGGCTTCGCCAGAGATGGGAGTGTTTGAAGGTGCTGCTTTAAGGATTGGAAGGCAGCCTCGCACTCTAGCGTCCACTCGAACTGGAGTTGGCTCTGAGAGACTTGAAGAACGGAAGTGACCTGTCGCTCTCCCTGGAAAGAAAGCGATTGAGTGCGGCCAGGCAACCATTCAGACATTGGACCTCCTTGTGGGAAGTTGGTGACTTCATCTCTTCGATGGCTTTGAGTTTTTCAGGGTTCGCCCCAATTCTTCGCTCGCTTACCATAACTCCCAGAAATTTGCCTGACTTGACTCCGAAGGCATACTTTGCTAGGTTTAGGCGAACACTATACCTCCTCGTGCACTCGAACGCTTCTCGAAGTCTTCTATGTGAGGACATTCCTTTATTATTTTGACGAGCATGTCGTCCACATAAGCCTCCATGTTACGCCCAGCATGTCCTGAAACAGTCGGTTTACCATTTGGTGATAGGTTGCCCCCGCATTGATTAGACCGAAGGGCATCACTTTGTAGCAAAGTATGTCTCTGTCTGCATAGAAGGATATGTGGGCTTCATCGGCTGGGTGCATTCGAATCTGATTGTAGCATGAATAGGCGTCCATGAATCTCAGCATTTCATGACCAGAGGTTGCGTCGACCAGCTGATCAATTCGAGGAAGGGGATATGAATCTTTCGAGCAAGCTCTGTTCAGGTCGCGAAAGTCGACGCACATTCTCCACTTGCCATTTTATTTTTTAACGAGAACTGGGTTGGCGGCCCATCCCCGAATCTCACCTCCCTTACAAAGTCGGTTTCGATCAGCCTGCCTACTTCCTGCCTGATCGCCAAACGCTTGTCGTATCCGAATGACCTTCTTTTCTAAGCAATCGGCTTTATCGATGGATCTATCCATAGCTCATGAGAAATTATGTCGGTGCTGATGCTTGGCATGTCACTGGGGTTTCCATGCGAAAAGTTCTTGGAATTCTTTCAAGAGGGCAGTGAGGGTGTTTCTCTAGTCGTCGTTCAAGGTGGTCCGAATTCGCACCTTCTTTTCTGGACCATCGATTTGGCCTCTGCCAACTCCTCCATTGGTGCTGGTCGGTCCTGGTCCTAACGTGGGTCAGCCTCTGCCGACCACTAAGAAGGTGGTGTAGGCGAGTCTACCACTAATAAGGTGACCGACACCTTTATGCTCTTCCATCCTTCGCCCAAAATTACCCGTAGGGTTATGTCTCCCAGCGGATAAGTTGTTCTCCTAGCAAAACCGATGAGGGGAAAGTGGACTCGCTTGAGGTCATGCTTGAATTTTCCCTTCTTCTCAAAGGCGTCCAAAAATAGAATGTCTGTTGAGATGCCTCCGTCGATCAGAATTCTCTTCATGTCGCAACCGTCGACTTCAGCTATGATGACCAGCGCATCATTATGCGGGGTGGTGACATGTGCCAGGTCATCCTCTGAGAATGAGATGACAATATATTCTCCAGGCCTAGGTTGCTTTCCTAGCTGGACAACTGTACAAATTTGACTTACATAGACCTCCCTTGCATTCGACCCCTCACCTACAGCACCAAACCCTCAAGCAATCAGGTTTATCACCCTCCTTCTCTGGGATGGGTCAGATTCCTCGGGCGGAGCTGGCGAGTGGTTTCTACGTAGTGGTGTTCGACTTATATCTCGTCCGGCAACAAATTCCTTCAACATTCCTCTTTGTATCAACTTCCCGATGTCGCGCTTGAGGATGCGGCATTCATCGGTTTTGTGGCCCTTGGCCTTGTGATATCTGCAGTAGGTTTCGGTGTTTTCCGCATGGGATGAGCACTCTTGCGGGGCATTGGTGGCCTTTCCAGAGACCTTCTTTCCATCTCGACTAGTAACGTCTCCTAGCAGTTATATAAATCTTATTGATTTTTATTTAGGTCAGTGATATAATGGTTTATTAAAATAAGGCGTCTCTTATAAACCCCATCAACCCCCAAGCTCCTACAGAACAATATTAAGGCGGATGTAAAAGAAGATAATAAAGGGGTCTATGAACATGAGATGATAATGGACGGATAAATGAGGAAGCCCTAGCGCCAACGATAAAAGGAAACCTCTTTATCCAAAGGAACTAAAAAAGATGTTGCATGTAAATGAGAGAAATATCCATATACGATTGTCCCTGCCTAACAAGGGCTTTATTTTTAGCAACCGAAGGAAACAAATTGTACATCGACAGTTGATGAGGTCGTCACCTACAACATATAACAGTTAGAAAACAATTATATTCATAAAAGACAACACCTTAAACGTCGACAATATTATTCAACGTGTAAATTTATTAAGCAAAGGTTTATATTTAACGATTATCACTTTGTTATACAGTTAACGAGCTTTGCCACTACCACAAAGAATAAAACACTACCAATAGCAAATGTCCATACGGTTCCATGCTCATCATGTTAGTTTACTCCTCTTCCTGGCAACCCTTGTAAAATGTTTGCCGTCTTCGAGCGGTTAAAACCACTCCAAGACGGCAAACATTTTACAAGGGGGTTGAAGATAATTTAGTCTATCACATCGAAGAAACGAGTGGTAGTTATGCATATTGGAGTGGAGACGATCAAAGAAAAGTTTAGAAGTTATGTTTAAACTTTTAACCTATTGTCGTTGTGTTTGATTTTGACACTATTGTGTATTGTGTTTGAGAATGGACAGTAATGTTGGTTTGAAATTGAAATTATGTAGTTTGTATGTGTGTGAGATTATGTAGTTTGAGGTAATTATGTATGTGTTTGAGACTATGTATGTATTTTCAGTTTTTAGTTTTTTTTCCTTGTGAACCGGGTTGGACCGGGTTGGATCGGCCGAACCGTGAACCGGCCCCCTCGCCGGTTCGATGGCCGATCTGATTCTGATAACTATGTTTTTAGGGTTAAAAGTAGAAAGGAAAGATTTTGGAAAGTGGGTTTGTTCATGGTCTCTACGTAGTATTTCAACTTCTAGTTATAATCCTACACAGCCACGTAAGTAATGATAAATAGCACACTTGGAAGAAGAACACTCGCGACTTTACCAATAAAAGTAATAACTAATAATGCATGGACTTTACCCGCAACTGGGAGTCGCGGGTGAAACTTACGGTAACGTTAAAATTTTCACCCGCGAATGAGAATCGCATGTTGGTATAAATTTGTCTACGTTGGCAAAATGAGGACATTTTGGTATTTAGTTATTAAATTTGGTATATTTTGGTGAAAAATTATAAGGGATACCATGTAAAGTAAAATACGGGATGATATTATAGAAATAACATATATACAAAAAACACTATGCACAGGGAGGTGTAACATCCTCAAAAGGAGGCATGTCAGGATCCACCTATAACGAGTTACTGTTTATTTCATCCCCTGATGCCGCCTTCCAGGTTTCCTCACTCGTCTTAAAGGACAGATAATCCACCATGGAAAGAATCTTCTCCAAGGAAAAGTCAACATCGACCACTTTTATATCTTGTGATACCTCATCAAAGACTGATGATGGTAACCCTTCTCCATAGTCCAGCGACGACTTTAAATTCCGGCCTTGCCCAAAATTTCTCCACAGTTTCATGGCATTCTTTTCCAGTCTCTTCGGAAGCCTCTCTTGTAAAAGTGTTTCGTTTCGACCTTTCCCTTAAGGACATCGACCTTTGCGTCCCTCTCGGTGATTTGCACGAAGAGCCTCGCCTTAGTTTCAATGTTTTGTTGTGGCTAACACCTCCCTCACAACTCGCTCGTCTCCCAGGCGTCGCTCCATGCTTCAACTCCCCTTTTAGCAACTCATTCTTTTCAACCTTGGACACCTTGGCCTCTAGGTGGCGCATCGATGGGCAAGCTCACATGGGTGAATGCCACCGAGTAGCGTCGCGTCAACTCTTCCACGCCCTCTACATCCAGAAATAAGGGTGCTTATCAGAAGGGGTACTGCCCCCGCTAGTATGTGAAGTGCTAACTCGTTGTTCAGAAGAGAGTAGCTCTCTACAGGTTAACATTCATTAGCGACAACATGTCTCCCAGGGTTGACTCCCTTGAGATGGTCGCCCCTCTTCGTACATGATGCATCATGTTGGATCTTGATTTCCTGAATGCTGATCTGGCAGTGAATTGAATGTCAAAGGATGGTTGAAGGATGCTCTTGCCTTAGCTCCGGTGAACCTTCAGGAAGGGGATCGCAACAGAGGGGGTGTCCCTAGGTTCCT
The DNA here is from genome assembly GCA_946814005.1 of Chamaenerion angustifolium. Lineage (NCBI taxonomy): Eukaryota > Viridiplantae > Streptophyta > Magnoliopsida > Myrtales > Onagraceae > Chamaenerion > Chamaenerion angustifolium. Next base: position 25,928,298 of record OX328272.1, read on the forward strand.
CTCCGATGCTTAAATGAGTATATGTGTGTCGGTAGGTCAAAACGTAATGAATGTATGTAAAGAAAAGGTATTTATAGAGTTGGAGAGACCAAATCGTAGAAGGCAACTGTATATCTTTGTAAATATTGTGATGTTGAAGATTAGGATAGTAGATATTACGGTTATGGCGTAATATTGTAGTTACCATATATAATCTTTAGCGAATGTGTGCCCGACATATGCGGGATATCGTGGACATATCTTTAATAACAGTTGGTGGGACCAGAGGAAAGAGGAAAGGCTTTCTTCAGGGCGAGCACTTCTATGGCGAGCAGTAGGAGTTCGCGACTTGGTGATGAATTGCGACCAGCGATGGAACCTTTGGCGTCCATATTAACTTGGGCTCGACTTTGGGCCACTCTATTGAGGGCTAAATCAACTTTAGTATGGGTCGGTCCAGTTTGAATAACTTGGGTTCACCCACTCCATGGTTATTGGGCCTTCGGGGCCTTTTGCTTATTGGGTTGTCACAATCAATGCCCAACATTTGCCCCCGGAGCTTGAGTGAAGTTTTTTCAGTCGAGCTTGATTCCTTGGTAGGGTTTGAGATAGTGACACTTGAATTTGGTCTTCTTTGTCTTTTTCTGTTGTTTATACCTCTATGAACACTTTCTGCTCTTTTGGCGATCAGTCGCTCGGTTGTCCATGGCTGAAAGAATATTCGATCTTTTATTCCTTATTAGCGATCACCCGAGGCAGTCTAAGCTTATGGAGGCTTACCCTTCGCTATTGGGCGATCACTGCCTCTGAAAGGGATTTTCCAAAAAGGCCTATTAGTGCGTTGGCGATCACTTTATCTACCTAATGGACTTTAGCATTTAATAACTGCACAGTCATCCAGAAATCGAACGGTCAATTGAGGCACGCCTGTCATTTATTATTCCGTAACCCAAGGGTAGTCTGACAGTTTCTGTACTGGCCGGCCGTTTGTCTCCCCGAGGTGTCTCTTAAAATTCTGACATTGCTTCAATTTTTACCAAAAAGGTGCAATCATTCTCTGTGTCGTTTCGATTCTGTCTGTGGTGGTTACTCCTTTTTGTCTATATAAGGGACAGCAGTTCTACTCTTTCGTCTTTTACGCTTCTATTCTTTCAGATTCTAGAGAATTCCTTCTGTTTTCCGCATTCAGTTCCTTCGATCTTCTTCTTCTTCCTGTCAATTTCCAAAAACTTCAAACCCAAACATCCATGGCTTACCGTAGTCAATCGACCGGCAATACCAAGATGAAGGCCAACAGGTCTTCTTCTTCGGCCCCAAAGGTGCCTCGAAAGAACGCCAACGCTCCCCTGTTAATCAGGGATGGTTCTACTCCGGCCTAGAATGAGAGATATCCTGATGTCAGACGGTCCGCGACCACACCTGTGGTAGTGGATGGGCCAGATACCAACGTGTCCATCTTTTTCCCAAAAGGTAAACACCAAAGTTCCTCTGTTTGTTGTTTTTTCTGAAAATATCCCCTGTTTTTCTTGTTTTCATATTGTTCTTTCCATATCTGACTTTCTAAGTAGATATCAAGCCTAACGAACTGAAGGCGGCTCAGTTCGAGATGGTAGTCGCCATAGGTGGCTTCAACGAAGTGGATGCACCCTAGTACCCGGGCCTGCGACTGAACTATGCTCGCGATGGAGAGGTTTACCTTTATAAGGCCCAGGTTGATGCTGGGTTGCGTTTTCCTCTCTGCAAGGATTTGCAAGAACTGTGCCGGTATTACGGGATAGGTCCCATGCAGCTCGTACCCAACGCCATTAGGATGTGGGTCGAATTCAAGTTCTTGTGTATATGTCAAGAATGGACGTATTCACTGGCATTGTTCCTATGCTTCTTCCGATTGGCCGCCGGAGCGAATCACCTCCATCATTTCCAGACCCGCTGGCCGAAGTTTGAAGAGTGTAGAGGCCAAGCGTGGAGCTGGAATGTTCATTTTCAGTTAGTCGATGAATTTCGCGCTACCAACTCCAACTACAAGAAGTTCTACTTCTTCTACAAGGGGGGCGTATCCTGGTAGTTGTCTTAGCCGAAAATGGATATTCCCCTACCTTTGGCGAGCTTGTTCCGGTTGCACAAGCAATCAAGTTTTCACCCCATCCATTCAGTGACGGAGACCACTGAGAATATGCTAGAGATGGCGGGCATTCATCAGGCCACACCACTTCTTATTGATTGGGTAACTCTTCTAACCTTTATTTCTTTTATTGGTTGTAGGCGGTCGGGGTCGTAAACTCATGGGTCTCTTTGATGAACAGGGTAAGGCGGGGTTGTCTTCGGACCAGGCGTCGCTGAACCCTCTTCCTCCTCCCTCAAGGCGTTCCTCCAAGAGAAAGCCTGAGAAGGAACGTCCCCCAGTCACTCCTGCCTCTCGCCAGCCAGGTACATCACTTTCCTGTTTATTCTTTTTTTTTGTTTTCTTCGCCTTGAGTTTTGGGTTTCTGATACTTTTGTTAATTTTTTGCAGAGAAGACCATTGTTGTTGTGGCTCAGGACCCTCCTCCTGCCAAAAAGGTCAGGAGTTCAGGCGAGGAGCACCCTGCTCTTCCCAAGAGTACTTAGATTCCTATGGTCACGGCGACCCTTCCTCCTCCTGAGCACTCCGCCTCCATTCCTCCAAATGAATCCAAGGCCTGGAAGAAGGGGTCTGACGCCCTGGGTCCTTCGAAGACTCCCTCTGGGGAGTACTGTGCCCTGGTGGGCTTCTTCCAGACGCCGAAGGCTGCAAACTCCAGGGGCGTCTGGATCCCCAACGGAGACTTCTCGAAGACGGGGGTTTCCAATTAGAAGTCTCTCCGGGGAAACCCGTATTTGTGCATGTGACTCCTTGAGGGGATAATTCCTCTCAAGGATCGTTCTAGGGTTCCCTCGGAGTTGCCTATCATCGAGAGGATGATGAGGTCACATTTCGAACGAGTCGCCCTAGTAAGATTTTAGATCTCTGTTGTGTTTTCGTATCACTTGTACTTTCCTTAGACTAACAGTACTTTTGCCCCTATTTCCTTTGTTGTCATCTCGTTCGAGAGGAGGTGGCGATCGTTCGGGTCGTCGGGGAGCTCGCCGATAAGCAGACTGACCTTCTTATTGAGATGGACCAATACCGGAGTTTGGGGTTCTCCCTTGGGCAAATGGAGAGCATGAAGTCGACTGTCAACTCAGCGGTTTTCCTAGTGGAAAGTGCTCGAGAGGAGTACTTCAGGAAGGAGGAGAGACTCCTCGCCTCCGTTAAGAAGAGGGAGGCAGAGGCAGCGATCGCCCTTCAGGAGTCTGAGGCAGTTCATCGGCACTCAGCCGAAGTTGAGGCTGCCAAAGCTCGCTTGGAGGCTGAGCTTAAGGAGGCCCAAACTCAGAGGGTAGACGCAGAACCTCAACGGGTCGCCGCTGAGGCTCAGAGGGAAGCTACTGAGGCTTAGAGGATTGCTGCTAAGGCCAGGGGGAACGCCCTGGACAAGGAGAAGGAACAGCTTGATGTGCAGCTAAAGTCTGTTCCATCCCCCCAGAGTGTGGTCGACGACTTCAAGAGGTTTGAGGAGTTCGTCGACTGTGCCTTGGTGGTGATGAAGTCAAAAATTGCTGACTATCTCCAAATCCTGGTCGCGGACATCTAGGCAGTTGATCCCAACTTCCCACTTCGGGAAGTTGAGGCTCTTAAGCCTTTCCTTTAGAGCACCCTTTCCCAGGAGACTCCTTATGGTGCTGCTGAAGAGGTTGACCCTGCTGCTGCTGTCGAGGAGGCTGCCCCCGAAGGCGAGCAAAGTGCCTCCGCTCCTGAAGAACCAAAGGTATGAAGCTTCCACCTCTCCGGCGATCATCTTTTTAGATTCTAGATAATTATTTCTTATCTTCCTTTGCATTTTGGGTTTGGTTTATAATTATTTTTTGATTGAAGACTCGGTTATTTTTTATTGAATGCCTTTATATTCATAAGCCTTTATGTTTACTCGACTTTGAATGTGTTGGCGATTCCTCCGATATCTGAATCATAATTACCTTCGAATTTTCTTCACTTTATAATGGTCTCGACTCTTAAAGTCTTGGACCTTTCTTTTAGGCTTGAAAGAATAAGTATTTATAGACTTATCTATTCCCCTTGTTAAATATAAATTTCTTAAGGAAAACATCTTAAGACTTAAAAGTATAGACTTCTAAGCTTAAAGATATATTACCTTTTTGAAGTTTAAACCTTTTTACCTTGAGTGTCGATATACCCATTCCTTTTTCCAGTATGAGTCTAGTAATAAGAGCCTTATATTCTGCTTCATTATTGGTCGTCTCAAACGTTAGGGCGATCGCATACTTCAAAGGCTCGCCCTAAGGAGGGATGAGAATTAAACCTGCCCCCGAGCCTTCTCTTGAAGAAGATCCATCTGTATAAAGCTCCCAGATTTGGCTGGTGTCTACTGATGAACTTGGCCTTCTATTTGTTTCTGTTAGACCATTACTTGTGCTTTCCACGATAAAATCAGCTAGTGCTTGACCTTTGATGGCCGCTTTCGGCGCAAATTTGATCTTGAACTCGCTGAGCTCGATCGCCCACTTGACCATTCTTCCTGAAGAATCTGGTTTCAGCAGAAAGTTTTTAAGTGGTTGATTGGTGAAAAATGTAATGTCGTGCGCGTGAAAATAAGGTCTCAGCTTTCGAGCAGCAATAACTAAGGCATAGAGATACTTCTCAATCTGGACATATTTTATTTCTGCAGAATTAAACATCTTGCTAACAAAATACACTGGACTCTGGACATTATCTTCTTCCCTTATTAAAACGGCACTGGCTGCCACATCACTGATGCTCAGGTAAAGGAAGAGCTGCTGGCCAGGAATGGGTTTTAGCAGAGCTGGGAGTGTTTGAATGTGCTGCTTCAAGGATTGGAATGCCTCCTCGCAGTCTGGCGTCCACTCGAACTTGCGGTTGTCCCTTAGAGTCTTGAAGAATGGCAGGGACCTGTCGCTCGCCCTGGAGAGGAAGCGATTGAGAGCAGCTAAGCGACCATTCAGACATTGGACTTCCTTGTGGCACGTTGGCGACTTCATCTCTTCTATAGCCTTGAGCTTTTCCGGGTTCGCCTCAATACCTCACTCGCTTACCATAAATCCCAGGAATATACCAGATTTGACTCCAAAGGCGCACTTTGCCGGGTTCAGGCGAACGTTATGCCTCCTCATGCACTCGTAAGCTTCGCGAAGGTCTGCTGTGTGAGGACTGCCCTTGATTGTTTTGACGAGCATGTCGTCCACATAAGCCTTCATGTTTCTCCCCAGCATGTCTTGGAACAAGCGGTTGACCATCCGCTGATAGGTCTCCCCAGTATTGAGTAGACCGAACGGCATCACTTTGTAGCAAAGAATGTCCCCGTCTACATATAAAGCGGTATGGGCCTCGTCAACTGGGTGCATTCGAATCTGGTTGTAGCCTGAATAAGCGTCCATGAATCTCAGGATCTCGTGACCAGAGGTTGCGTCGATAAACTGATCAATCCTGGGAAGAGGGTAGGAATCCTTGGGGCAAGCTCTGTTCAAGTCACGGAAGTCAACGCACATCCTCCACTTGCCATTTGATTTTTTGACCAGAACTAGGTTGGCGACCCAGCTCTGGAATCTCACCTCTCTGACAAAATCAGCTTCGATCAGCCTGCCAACTTCCTGTCTGATCGCCAAGCGTTTGTCTGACCCGAATGATCTTCTTTTCTGAGCGATCGGCTTGATGGAGGGGTCTGTACTGAGCTCGTGAGAGATGATGTCAGTGCTAATACCTGACATGTCGCTCGGTTTCCAGGCAAAGACCTCCTTGAATTCCTTGAGGAGGGCATTCATGGCCTACTTCTGGTCATTATTCAAGGTGGTCCCAATACGCACCTTCTTATCTGGGCCGTCAATCTCAACTTCTTCCAACTCTTCCATAGGCGCTAGTCGAGCCAAATCCTCACGAGGGTCAGCCTCTGTTTCGATGGCGAGGGCTTCCCTTTGATTCTTTATGCGCAGGCAGTTCACGTAGCATTGTCGCGAGGAAGGCTGATCGCCAAGTACTTCTCCAATCCCGTTGGGTGTGAGGAACTTCATTTTTTGGATTGATCGTGGTCCTCCCCTGGATGGCGTTGTATGATGTAGGTGAGTCAACCACCGGGAAGGTGGCCGCCACCTTGATGCTCTTCCATCCTTCGCCCAGAATCACGGGCAGGGTTATTGCCCCCAGCGGATAATTCGTTCTCCCAGCAAACCCGATTAATGAAAAATTGACCCTCTTTAGGTCGCGCTTGGACTTTCCCATCTTCTCAAAGGCGTCCAGAAATAAGATATATGTTGAGCTCCCTCCATCAATCAGAATTCTCTTCACGTCACAACCGTCGAGATCGGTTGTGATAACCAGGGCATCATTGTGAGGGGTGGTGACATGTGCCAAATCGTCTTCAGAGAATGAGATGACAATGTCCTCTTCAGGTCGAGGTCGTTTTCCCAGCTGGACCGCTGTAGAAATTTGAGTTGCATAGACCTCCCTTGCATGTGACCCCTCGCCTCCGGCACCAAACCCTCCAGCAATCAGATTAACTACCCTCCTGCTCTGAGTTGGGCCGACTTGTTCAGGCGGTGCTGGCGAGTGGTTTTGCCTTGGTGGTGTCCGACTCCTGTCTCGTCCACGAACTCTTTCAGCATCCCCCTCTGAATCAGCTTCTCAATATCCTGCTTCAAAATACGGCAATCATCAGTCTTCTGGCGCTTGCACTTGTGATATCTGCAATAGCTCTCTATGTATTTCCCCATAGCCTGACCACTCCTTCGAGGCATTGGTGGCCTCGCCAAAGACCTTCTCTCCATCTCGACTAGTACCGCCGAGATCTGCCTGTTTAAGGGCGTAAAATACTCGGGGACTTCTGGATTTCTAGGCCCTGGGTTCTCTGTTTGGGGCTTGCTGTCCCGTCCCTTCTTGACCTCCTTCTTACCATCGCGTCGGGGCTCAAGAACCACCCTTAGCGAGGTCGTCAGGAAATTATCCTCGGCGTTTGACATCTCAAGGTCTATGAAAAACTTCGCCCTAGCTGCCAGCTCCTCCAGCGTCTCAATTTCCTGCACGTGGTAACTGTTGCGCAGCTTTCTTGAGGCCTTGTTATCCATATCCAGTCCTCGGAAGAAGGCTCGGATAATCTCCCCGTCCGAGACTCGACGATCTATCTCTGTGATGTTTTGATGGAAACGCCCATAGAAATCAGCCAGTGACTCTCCAGGCTGCTGTTTAACCGCAACCAGGGCGAGCACACTCTTCATGAGTTGGCGCTCGCCCATATACCTCTCTAGGAACTTGCTTCTCAGCTCTGACCAAGTCCCTATGGATCCTGCAGGGAGGCCGAAAAACAAGGACGACGCCGAACCCGATATGGTTGACGGAAATAATAAAGCCAAGTGATTTGGATCATTTGACTTACCCAAAATAGAGGACTCGTGCTTGTTGACATGGATAGTGGGATCTCCTCCACCGCTGTACTCGGGGATAGCCCTGGCGACGACGTCTTTTGGGATTGTGATGGCGACGAGATCATCGGCGAAGGGTTGAGCAGATCGCTCCCTAAAGGGAGCTGCGATTGTCGTTCGCCTGGTCCAGAGTGCATTGGTTTGGCAAAGCCCCATTCGGCATGGGACCAGATGGATTGGTGGAATAGGTAGCCGTCGGCGGCTCAGTGGACGCCGAGGGTAGGGACTGGTGTTCCGATGTCATCTCCTAATCCTCCTGGGGGCTGTGGTGCCCGGATTTACAGTTTCTGTTGGCAGGGGCCCAGCGGCAGCAGGGCGAGTGTTTTCCTGAGGAGCAGGGGCTTGTCTGCGATCCTGCCCTAAGATTGCCTCCAGCAGTGATATCATCTCTGGAGTTAACTGGATGTTTTCCCCGGCGATGTGGACGGTTTGCGGTGCTGGAGTCTCGGTGTGGTTGGGAGCGGGAGTAGATCTGGAATTGCTAACGTGTTCTCGAGCTGCCCTTGGTGGGACGGCATTAGGTGCTGCTTGGCTAGCAGCTTCTTGGTGGAGCGGCGAAGTGGCAGCGGAATCAGAGCTGTCAGAGGACTGCTCATTGGTCTGGTTACGGCGATTGCTTTTGGATCGAGTTTGCATGGTTGTATTACTCGATTCCCACAGACGGCGCCAAATGTTGGATCTTGATTTCCTGAATGCTGATCTGGCAGTGAATTGAATGCCAAAGGATGGTTGAAGGATGCTCTCGCCTTAGCTCCGGTGAACCTGCAGGAAAGGGATCGCAACAGAGGGGGTGTCTCTAGGTCCCTCTCCGATGCTTAAATGAGTATGTGTGTGTTGATATCTCAAAACCTAATGAATGTATGTAAAGCAAAGGAATTTATAGAGTAGGATAGACCAAACCGTAGAAGGGAACTGTATATCTTTGTAAATATTGTGTTGTTGAAGATTAGGATAGTAGATATTACAGTTATGGCGTAATATTGCAGTTAGCATATATAATCATTAGCGAATATGTGCCTGAGATATGCGGGATATCGTGGCCATATCTTTAGTAACGGTTGGTGGGACCATAGGAGAGAGGCAAGGCTCTCTTCAGGGCGAGCACTTCTATGGCGAGTAGTAGGAGTTCGTGACTTGGTGATGAATGCCGACTAGCGATGGAACCTTTGGCGTCTATATTAGCTTGCGCTCGGCTTTGGGCCACTCTATTGAGGGTCAGATCGACTTTAGTGTGGGTCGGTCCAGTTTGAATAACCTGGGTTCACCCTCAATGGTTATTAGGCCTTCGGGGACTATGGTCAGCTCGCCTTAGAGACATCTAGGATAACCAGGGTATGTTCTGACTCGACTATGGTTACAAGTATGAAATGTTATAAATAGTTCAATATCACCTTCATTAGAGGGCAAGTATTCCCTGATACCAGAGCATTCTATACACACATACACATTACAAACGAACCTCCGACTTACTTTGTCATCGGAGGGGAAACAACAGGACATCCCGAGCTTTCCTTTGTGCAGGTCAACAGAGAAAACGCCTGGAGGGAGAATACGGTTTGTGTGATCCAACACATTGGCGCCGTCTGTGGGAACCTTGGAACAAAAGTCAACCATGGTTCTACCTGCAACATGAGCAAAGACCATTCAGGAAGTGAACGATGAAGATTTGCTCCAAAACCTACAACAGCACTTGGGACAGACATCATACATACTGGTTCAAATGGTGCCGTCCCAATCTGCTCAAGATGAACTCGCTCCTGAGGAAGCAGCAGTTCCTGAGGAGCAAACATATGATCATGATGTGCCAAGACCTGCGTATTCTCGTATGGACTCCTCTGTGGTAAGGGCGCCACCTCGCCATTTCTGAAGTAGCTCATCTGCTCAAGAAGAACTCGCTCCTGAGGAACAAGCAGTTCCTGGGAAGCAAAGATATGATCATGATGTGCCAAGACCCGCGCAGTCTCGTATGGACTCGTCTGTGGTAAGGGTGCCACCTCGTCTGGTGGAAGTGGCTCCAGAGATTATACTGACACCAGCGTTCATAATGGCTCTCGACAAGCTTTTGGACAGAAGGGATCAAAGGGCAGCTGCTCGAGCAGCTTAGAGAGAAAACGCTCAGGCAACACATGAAGCTACATCTAGACCACGAGATGTACCAGGGAACCCACCAGAAGCGCCTCTTCCTACAAGTGCCGCCACGGGAGGCACTGGTGTGACAACAGCTCCTTCTCCGGGTACGTTAACCAAGGAGGATGTCAAATAGCTCATTTCTCAAACATTGAAGGAGCAAAAGGGTTGAACCATGCCTCACCTACGAGATAGTTCGACGCATCCATTCACTCCAGAAATATTGTCAGCTTCATTACCAACTCACGTGCAACCGACTTTTCGGATAGATACATATAATGGTGACAGCGATCATATTTTCCATATACAAAGACATGAAAATTCTTTGTTAGGGAGGAGATGTGAAGAGACGCATCTTGCATTGCTCTTTCCTGCTACCTTAGGGGATGTTCCTGCACATTGGTTTTTCGATATCCCTAAGGCTTCAATAAAGTCATGGGGCAATTGAAAGACAAATTCATAGTGCAATATATGGGAGGGGTCGCCTCCTAAAAAGTATGGGGACACTCGATCACATAAGGCAAAAAAGGGAAGAAAGTTTGAGCGATTTCTATTCTAGATTCAATAGAGAATTAGCTGGAATTGATCAAGCCATCACGGAGGGGGAGACCATTTGCGCCTTTATTCGAGGATTAGGTCCAAGGGGTTCGACTTTGTATGATAGCCTGAGTGTTATACCAGTCAACACTGTAGAAGAAATGGCTGACCAGGTCAAGTCTTACATAGACTTGGAAATTGCAAGGGGAGGAATTAAGGCTAACAAGGAGGCGTTCAAAAAAGATAATGTGGAAGGAAAAAGACCGGAGCGGCGCCCCTCAAAATCAGGACAGGATGATAGGCGACACGATGATAGGCGTCGTCCATTTGGACCTCGACCTCAAAGAGAAGTTTTTCAGAACTTCACTCCCTTAGATAGGGAAATCTCCATTATCTCTTGACAGAAATGGAAAAGAGGAATTGGGCAACGCCCCCACCACCTCGAAAGCCTGACACAGTTATGGGAAGTAATCCTAACCAATATTGCAGATATCATCGTTGTAAGGGGCACCACATGGATGACTGTCATATCTTGAAGAAGGATATTGAGAGGTTGATCCAACAGGGACACTTAAAAAACTTCTTGGCCCGACGCCAGAGGAGTAGGAGTCTGAGGAAGGCGTCGCCTAAGAATGTTCAAGCTGGAGCTGGACCCAGCAGACAAGAGGACCTAAATATGATAAGTTGAGGTTTCACCTCAGGATGAGAAACATGTGCGGCGAGGGAGATATACGCCTGTCAAATGTCAGGAACCTCCAAGCTGTGAAAGCGCCTGAGAGAAGAAGAGGAAGTGATCATTTCCTTTCAGAAAAAGAAATGGGACATGTCACTTCCTCGCATGATGACGCCTTGGTGATTACAATGGGCGTCGACAAGTTCAACATGATGAGAGTATTGGTGGACTCAGGGAGTTCAAATGATATTCTATTTCTGGATGCTTATAAAAGTATGGGATGAAAGGAAAAAGACTTGAAAAATGTCAATTTTCTGTTGATGGGATTCGCCTCGCATACTACTTACCCAGTAGGGGATGTGACTTTGCCAGTTAGCTTGGGCGAATAATGGAAAGCATTGAACTTTGAGCTTACCTTTATCGTTGTGGATGCGCCTGCATCTTACAATGCCATTTTAGGGCGCTCGACATTGAACCCGAATAAAATGGTGCATTCCACGTATCACCAATTGTTGAAATTTCTGACGCCACGTGGTGTAGGAATCATAAAAGGGGAGCAACACGAAGTTGTTATTTCCAGGCGACGCATCGACATCTCAAGAAGAAGGAATATTTGACAATTCAAACTGAGGAGGATCCTAGGGAAGAGAGAAGGCAGAGGAATACCTAGAGAGAGAAAGCTCAGAAGATGGAAAAGTATTAAATGAAGGAGGGGTGGGGGTATTTATAGAGCCCTAAGGAACTCGAAAGGTTTCATAGGGTGGGAAACTTATACCCCTACAAGAATAAAAGGTGAACGGTTATTAAAGATGAAATTACGATTTTACCCTCCAATCAGAAAGTGTTTCTTCGTTTCCCGAAACTTCTAGAAGATCCCGCTTAAAATTTGAAATTTGAATTAGCAATAAAAGCGGGATTTAGTAAGGATCGTGCATGATGGACGCGTGGAAGGCAGTTACGAAGGAAGGGATTCATGCGACGCCTATTAAGCAAGAATTTCTTCCAAATAGTTAGGCGTCGCCCTATAGAAGATGAATTGACTTTGAAGGAGGAAACGATTGATAAAGAAAAGTTAATAATCCTCAAATGAGTGTCGCTCATTTAAGGCTTCGGGGGCAGATGATGAGTCATAAATATTGGACTGGGCTATATTTAAACATTTGGCCCAGTAAGTACTTCAGACTGTATTTACCAAAGGCCCAATTATATATGAGCGTCGCCCTTGGATATAGGTGCATAAAGGCGTCGCCCTTAAAGACGACGCCATAAGATGAATTGTTAAGTTTTAGTGCGTGACACCGCATAAACTAACCACCTCTGATGGTGCGCCTGTATTCCTACGAATTAGGCCAGTTGCTTTTAGCACGCCTAGGATTAAACAAATACAAAGGATAGTCTACAGTGGAGTAGCCACTAAAAAAGAATATTCTTTAAAGTAACTATGGTCAACTAGCCTTAGGGACAACTAGGATAACCAGGGTATGTTCTGACTCGACTATGGTTACATGTATGAAATGTTATAAATAGTTCAATATCACCTTCATTAGAGGGCAAGTATTCTCTGAGACCATAGCATTCTATACACACATACATATTACAAACGAACCTCCGACTTACTTTGTCATCGGAGGGGAAACAACGGGACATCCCAAGCTTTTCTTTGTGCAGGTCAACGGAGCAAACGCCTGGAAGGAGAATACGGTTTATGGGATCCAACAGTACAGGTTCCTATTGAGGCTGAAAGAAGGGCCCTCACATTTGACAAACAACTTGGGGGGAACTCTTCGAGCGTTGCAGTTTTGGTTCCATCCCCAAAACAAATTTCCCGATCATGGGCAACCTGGACTCCTTGGCGTCATCTATGTCGTTTGACCTGGAAAGGGGCAATAAGTCCAAATGAGTGTTTCACGAATACGTCTAAGTACCTTTGAAGAAGGCAACCGCCTCATTTACGGTAAGGATCTTTACCGCAAACAAGGCTTAGAGAGGGTCGATAAATGATTCCTTTGGGGGGTTTCATTTTAAAGAGTGTTGTTGTCTCTTCCGTTTCCTGGAAGGCTCCGCCTCGGAACCCAGGAAAACACCAATTTTTTCATGCACCATAGTACAAACTACAAACTTTGAATAAGTATGCCAATTTTTGACAAATAGGTTCTGCAAAGGAGAATAATCAAGTTATTAACCATTGAATTGGTGAGTGAGGTGACGACGTTATAATGGTCTCATATGTTTGGATCATGTGATCGGATAGTACCGTATGTTTTTTAGTTTGGTTGAATGGTCTGTTATGTTCGGAAGATGTTGTCCTATGGTTCTTCTGTTAGTCATCCGTTAGATTTTTCTGTTAGATGGTCCGCGTCAGCGACACATAGATATATAATATAATATTTAATATAAATAATAATAAAAACGAAAGAAAACAAACTAGCAATTGGAAATAAATCTAAGTCTTTTTTCTGTTTTCAATTTTTATTTAAAAATAAATTTATAGACAATAATTTTTATGTTTTAGAATTTATATTTTAATTTTTTGAATTTAGTTTTTTTCATATTTGTTCCTATTCTTCCTATTTATATTAATTTTTCTATTTATTTTATTTTTATTTTACATCCACTACGTCAGTGCCACAGCAGCATTCCGTTAGTTAAACTTGACGGCAACAGTAATTTGGACTAAAGAACAACATTCTCAAAACATAAGGTACCAAGAAACAACATAGGAGTATCATCAGATCACATGACCCAAACATATGGTACCATTGGACCTATTAACCCTAATTAATATATGAACTTATGTCACAATCAAAAATAATATTCAATACTAATATCATTCAAACTTAGCCCCCCTGAAATTATGAATTCATAAAATCTAAAAGTAAAAATCTTATTTATATTATCAGTGTATACTAATATATTAATATTAAATCACTACAAGAGGAATGTCAAATACCGGCTAAAAATGTATTTTTAACGACTGGATTTAATTTATCGCAGCTCAAATTCATTTGAGCCGCAACATTAGGCGTCGATACAATTATCACGGCTCAATTTAAAATGAATCGTGATAATTCTCGGCCCAAACTCAAAAGTGTCGCCAAAATAATTATGGCGACACTTTTGAGTTGATTCGCCATAATTAATTATTATTATTTTAAAATTCATATTTTTCACGGCTCGTTTCATATGAGCCTCGAATAATATGGATTTTTTAAAAAAACAATAATTCATAATATGGTATGCAATGATGTAGGCTCGGAAAAGCGTCTCAAGGAGTCAGTTTCTAGGGTTCGAGACTTTGCATGCGGCCTAATTCGTGACAAGAAGCATCAAATTGAGACAGGGCAGCTACCTCATGAAGAACTGGACATTTTGTCAAGGTTTCTGGTGTCCGGTCATTCAAATGAGAACTTCGACATCGTTATTAGTTTCATCCATGTCGGTCGCGACTCAACTTCGGTTGCTCTCACATGGTTCTTCTAGCTCGTCTCTCAGAACCCTAGCGTCGAGAAAGATATTCTAAAAGAGAGTATGGAGACTTAAGGAGAAAGAGTATCAAGAAAGGCTCTTCTCGCGGTACCTAGGCCTCCGGCGGTGGACTTCACAGCTCGATTGGGACTTAACCTTGGCAGCAAGACTTACTTCTCCTCGGCGGAGGACGACATTAAGAGCCCCTTCTACGTGGACAATGACTCTGAAGTCTGAAGTTTGGCGTGAAGACTGAGGGGTGTTGGTTTCATTTGTCACAACTCAATATACATTGAGTCGTGAAGTTTAGCCGATAAATGCCCCATCTCCCGTAGTGAATCATTATTATATTTATATAATAACCATGGGTACAAATAAAATACCATAACCATAACTGTTGCGGGTAGGAAATTTCGCACCATAATAGCACCGCACCATATTAGTACGGTTAACCATATAAAAAAAAATGACACTTATAACCACCATTTTTGAGTTTTCACTGCACCATTGTCGGCCCTTTCCGGGCCAATTAGCATTGCGCATCCACGAAAGCTCCACAAACGCCTTAAAATCCTTGGGGTTAAAAGGTTTGGTTTGGGATCACAAAAAGAAGGAAAATAAATGCTTTCAACACCTATCCCTAGAGTGTTGTCGAGAATTTCAAGAAAACTGATTAAACGGCATCAGAGATAATCAACTGGAAAAGGGAAGCAACGAGCAATGAGGTTAACGGACATTCTAGAGAGAGAAACAAAATGAGGTAAATTCTAGATAGGGGAAGTGTAAGGAGAAATGAATTGAAATGGGTAAACCCCATATATAATGAAGGTAAAAAGAGACCATGTAATCCGAAATGTCCACACGAAAGGTCTCTGAATCCTTGTAGTCATATCTCAACGGTAACAACCCATTAGATCTGGCTCGTGCACGTTAACGGTCTTCCCTCTTTGGTCGTAGGATGTGAAACGCTAAAAATTGCGAGGGAACGAAACTTTCCCGCCAAAAGTTCTGACAACCCCACCAAAAAAAACTGAAATTTCAATATTAGTAGGTGTTAGCTCTGTAATCCCAAGCGACGATACATTTCCAAACACTAATAATTGTAGCGATGACAAGCTTGGTGCCATCCGAGCTAAGGAAATCGACAAACTTATCGCAATGACCAACTTCTGAAAATAGCCAAAAAGCAAATAACATCTATCGAATAACCCTTATTAAGTGACGATAATTCTTCAGAAAAAGATTTTTAAATTGATTGAGTTAATAGCGATACCTTCTTCCAAGGACGTCTCTTTAACCTAAAGAGAGTGTCGCTCTCATTAGACTCGGGGTAGATGATGGATATCATATGTCAGAATTCGAAAGAACAGTCGTTAACTTTTTGACTCATGGCCTGTTCGATGCTCAGGGCACCCGATTAACAAATAAAGGTGGCAACTCTCCTTAGACCACCTTATAAGGTTCTCGGTTAAAAGGTTGATGCATTTTGATCAAGTCGTGACTATCTGTATTTGTGGCTCGTCGGAGAGTCAGACACAGGTCTTATTACAAGTAGAGGGACGTCTTTACAAAAGGCAATGCATCGACCTGAACAACGTAAGTTACACCTACAACTCTTTCTCTGAAAAGGGGACCGAAATGACAGTGTTCATTAAATGATTGCAGTAAATACAAGTGTACTAACTTGGTTGTGTCATAATATAAAGTTAATATGGTTCGAGATCTCAGACTCACAAAGGACTGACCATGGTAAGGAACTAATATTGGATCTTGGTTAAGTCTCCCTATAAATACCTCACTGCTATCCCATTTATTATAATCTGATTTGGGTGACATATATGCATGTTGTGTTATATTTGCTCTCTCCTAACAAACTCCAACTGACTTTATCATTGGAGGAAAAATAATGGGCAAAACCTAGGGTCTCCTTATTGCAAGTTCTGGGGCAACACTCGGACTAAGACACCAGCGACATCAAAATCCAACAAGGGAAGTATTTATGGGGGCGTGTAATTTAGGGGGTGACGCTTCTGTAAGTGTCCTTGACTTAGGGCGTCGTCGCATCCTCCTTCAAGGCAGACGTCTTGGTGCCTCTTAATAGGCTGTGGGCGATGCCAAAATACTACTTTGCATTGATTTTGTATTCGAGTGCCTAATATGGATCAAGAATTAATAAGTCAACGCGTTATTTTCAAAATAGTGATGATTAATTTATCTTGACAAGCTAGTGATGCTTAATTTTTCTTGAATGCTAGTAATTTTTTTGTGTGTTGTGTGTATGTGTTATGAGGGTGGGGTGAAGTGTGGGGGCTAGGTCAACCCCATTTCATATTGTTCCACTGTCTGGGGAAATGGATGAACCGACGAAAGTAATAATGATGCATAAAGAATATATACTTTAGGATTAATTGTTTCAATGGTACTGTATGTTAGACTCATGATATCGTTTAGTATTCATATGTTGTTTCATGATACTTTATATTTCAAAATATTGTAATTTAATTAAAATTATTGTTAAGTTTGACTAACAGAATAGTAATGTGTCGCTGATTAGTAATGTGTCGCTGATGTGGTGGATGTAAAGTAGTAGGAAATAGGGGAAATAGAAAAGGTTCCAAAAAAACACCAATTTTTTTAAAAAGCTTTATACATAACTATATATATAAATATAAATATATATATATATATATATATATATATATTTATATTCAAAAAATTAGTAAGCTTAATATTCAAAAAATTAAACCTAAATTCGTAAAATTCAAATAAAAATGATAGAATAAAACTTATTATTTTTAAATAATAAAAATAAAAAAACAGGAGAAAAAAAACTACGCTAGAACCATTCGGCTACAATTGACCCAACTTAGGGTTGAACCCTGGCTGGATTGGACCCCTATCAGGTCGCCTGACTTGGGCGACCAGGTTTGGGTCGGGCCCAACCCTCAGTTCGACCCTGGCTGGGTCAATTGACCCCAAAGTTCTAGCCTCGTTTTTTATTTTGTTTTTCATTTTTTTAAAATAATTTATTTTAGGATTTATAATTTAATTTTTTGATTTTTTATTATAAATTCATATTTTTATTTACATTTTTTTTCAGTTAATTATTAACTATTTTTTATAAATTATTTCCTAATTTTTTTGATTTTTTAAAAACTTTTATTTAAAATTATTATATAAATTATATTTAAATAAAATATTATATTATAAATCTACGTGTCAATGACATAAACTAATATGATCAAATTTGGCACATAGGCAAGTCACGTGATTATTTTAAAAAAATAATGAAAGACTAACATTCTCAAATATATGATATCATATATTAATTCAATTTCTTTTATGAACAACCCTCCAATACCATTCAATAATATTGGTCAAACATGTAAATATTAAAATTACTAACCATATAATTTATTCTAATTAATAATATCGTTCATCCAATCCGACAAATAATTGATAATACCATCCATCCTTTAATGCGGGACTTACCAAAAACGTGCCATAACGATTTATTCAACGAGAGCACCTTTTTTTTGTTAGCTGAACATTTGATTCAAAGCACCTAAAAGGTACTAACTTCATATGGAGAATTGATACGACCATTACCTTTTTTTTGTTAGTTGAACATTTGATTCAAAGCACATAAAGGGGATCGAATTCATATAGAGGATTGATACAATCATGACTAATATATATGTTAGCTTTGGCGACGTTGATAGGTAATGTAACTTGAGAGCACTATTTCTAGAGCCGCTTATGTTAGTGCGGATTGGATAGCAAACCAGACTATACAGAAAGTGTCCTTCGAATTGGGGCTCAAGAGTGTATTTCTAGAGTCGCATCTTAGTGCAAAATTGTCTAGAGTCGCATCTTAGTGCAAAATTGAATAGCAAAAACGGACTAGGCAGAAAATGTAACCTTCGAATTGGATAGATATCTGGACCCCAACCGCTCTGTTTCCTCTTATTATTTAAGACTCTGATATGTAACATGACTTTGTTTTTGGAATGAATTATAAAAAAACATTTGATTCAAAGCTAAGAGTGATTGGAACACACCCGCTCTGTTTCGTCTTATTATATTTCAGACTCTTATATGTAACATTATTTTGTTTCATATGTTTGGAATGAATTCTTGTTGATGGTAAAAATCAAAATATTGATTCAAAGCTAAGAGTGATTGGATTGGTTTACTGGTCATTAATTACGCGTCTGCAGCGACGATCAACTTAATATTCAG
Source organism: Chamaenerion angustifolium (assembly GCA_946814005.1). NCBI lineage: Eukaryota > Viridiplantae > Streptophyta > Magnoliopsida > Myrtales > Onagraceae > Chamaenerion > Chamaenerion angustifolium. Next base: position 25,946,827 of record OX328272.1, read on the forward strand.
AGCAGAGGAATAAAACACCAGACCATATTCTTCTACAATTTATTTCAGTTGATAATATTTTCTTAAGAGATGCAAACGGTAGCATAGTTTTTCGATCAAAAATAGAACATCCAACTGATTCACCATAATAAGTCAACACCGATGATTTCACTGACAGATCATAGCAGTAGCAGTAGCAGTAGCTTTAACGAATCATCAATTCCTCCAGTTGCCGCCATCGGGTTCACCTCCACCTCTGGAATACCTGGATCCACCTCCATAACCACCGTCACCATATCCACGGTCCCGTCCACCTCCATAGCCTCCTCCACCGTAACCACCATTTCCACGATTGTTGTAGCCACCACCACCTCCGTCGCGGCGACCTCCACCACCATATCCACCACCGCCGCCACCGCGGCTGTATCCTCCACCGCCACGTCCGCCACCTCCGCTGCGAGACTGGGCTTCGTTGACGGTGATATTCCTGCCGTCAATATTCTGGCCATTCATGCCCTCGATTGCTTCCCTCATCGACTTTTCGTTGCTGAAGGTGACGAATCCAAAGCCACGGGACCTCCCAGTCTCACGATCGTTGATGATCTGCAAGAAATTGGAAGGAAGAGAAAAATTAGATCGACAGAAGAGGTGGACGATCAGAAACTGTATATATCGATCGATCTCCGTCTCTGACAGAAAGATGAAGATGGACGTACCGATTCGAGTAACAGTAATTAAAGATCAGTAACACAGTAGTAACACAGAACATAGTATCAATCAAGTAACACAGAGATCAGGCCATCGGATCTGGATCGCGACGGATCTGATTACCGCTGCGACAAACGGACCTTCGATTCGAGAACATCACCATAAGCACTGAAGGCTCTCTCAAGAGACTGGTCGTCGGTGGCCCAGGCCAGGCCTCCGACGAAGCACCGGAATTCAACATCAGCATAAGCCATTGATTGACCAGAGAGAGAGAGAGAGAAGGGAGAGCTGTAAGTAATGATACTGAAAAACACTGGCAACGAGCCGCATTTATAGAGACAGTTTAGGGGTCGGGGTTAAGGGGTGCGCAGTACGCATCGTGGTTGAAGATTTAACTACGTTAAGTGCAAGGAAGGAGATGTTTCCTTTCTTTTTCTTTCTTTCGGTTCATTTGGTTTACACAAAAGAAGCTTCTTCCTTTACTATGGTTAACGACTGAGAGTGAGAGAAGGTGGGGACAAAGACATACCACTTGCACGTTGGCAAAAAAATATATATATATACGGGCACGGAATAAAGAGATATTTTCCCATAAGAAATATCCGAAGCAGCTAATTACAAATATACCCCCGCCTCGGCAATTCTGTCATCATTCCGGCATTCAATTGGACCATATTTTTTGAGAAGTGAATGCAGTAGCGGATATATTGGCGGGTGTGGCGCTCAATCAGAGACATGTGTTTGAAATTCATAACTCTCCTCCGAAGGAAACTATTATCGCGCTCCGGAAAGATGCTGTGTGGTTTTCTGTTTCGCGAATTGTTAAAGTTAGTTAATTTTGGTTGTGTATTTTTGAACTTGGGTGATTAATTGTCACCTATAGCGGTTATTTTAATCCATAATTATCAAAAAAAAAAATTGGACCATATTTTTACTATTTAAGTTGAATATTTATATTTTTAGTTTGGTTTTATTTATCTAAGACCATATAACGATAAATAAATTAACCATTCTTTATTGAATTTTTTTTTAAAAGTAGATACTGTGCCAAAATAATTTAAAAAAGTAAGTATATTGAAAAAATATTTAGCAAACTGTATATAAGCGCTACTGGGGATAGCGTTTTTTACAACGTGCGCTACTTTGAGTGGCGTTTTTCAAAAAATGCCACTAGAGGTAGCGTTTTTATGAATTTCGTTACCCTACTAGCGAATTTGTTTTTTACGTTTTTGACTTTTTTTTACGATTTGATGTTTAATTTAAAAAAAAAATTTACAGTAAGGAGATATTTTAATTTCGATTCAAATTATGCAAAAAAAATATTAAATTTGGACTTACGGATTGACTGTAGGCTCTGCCGTAATTTGAGATATGAAAATTTGAATTAAAAAAATATAACTTATACCCTGTAAGTCCAAACTGACCACGATGAACGTCATTTATGTCGTAATTCAATTATCTACCTAGAGTAATTTTTTTTATTAGAAATACAATGATTTTGTAACCTAACATCGCTTGTCTTAAAATTTGACCGAAATAATCAAATGCATTAGGTGGGAAATTTAATTATGTACTTACTCAAAAAAAATCAAAAACATTAAAGTGAGTAGATAATTTAATTACAAATTAAATGACACTAACTAGACGTTAATTATTTGATTTTAGACTGACCGTATAATACAATACGTAATTTACTTCGTATTATATCGAATTATACGGTGAGTCTAAAAGTAAAAAATTAACGTCTAGTTAGCGTCATTTAATTTGTAATTACATTATCTACTCACTTTAATTTTTTTAATTGTTTTGAGTAAGTACATAATTAAATATCTCACCTAATGCGTTTGATTATTTCGGTCAAATTTTAAGACAAGCGATGTTAGGTTACAAAATCATTGTATTTCTAATCAAAAAAATTACCCTAGGTAGATAATTGAATTACGACATAAATGACGTTCACCGTGGTGAGTTTGGACTTACAGGGTATGAGTTATATTTTTTTAAGTCAAATTTTCATATCTCAACTTATGGCAGAGCCTACATTTAATGCGTAAGTCCAAATTTAATGTTTTTTGCATCATTTGAATCGCAATTAAAATATCTACTTACTGTAATTTCTTTTTATTTTTTTCGAATTAAACATCAAATCGTCAAAAAAAGTCAAAAACGTAAAAAAAAAAAAAGCTACTATGTGTAGCGAAATTCATAAAAGCGCTACCCCAAGCAGCGTTTTATGAAAAACGCTACCCCAAGCAGCGTTTTACAAAAACGCTACCCCAAGCAGCGTTTTACAAAAACGCTACCTCAAGTAGCGTTTTATGAAAAACGCTACCTCTAGTAGCATTTTTTGAAAAACACTAAAAAACGCTACCCCCATTAGCGTTTATATACATTTTGCTAAATATTTTTTCACTATACTTACTTTTTTAAATTTTTTTGCACAGTGGTTACTTTTTAAAAAACTTCTTCTTTATTATGATTTTTTCATCCAAACTTTTGATTTAAATTGAATAATTAAAAAAGAAATATTTAAAATCATATCAAATAATAAAATAGTTTTATTTATTTTTAAATATACCGTATTTGAAAACCAAATAACCAAATAATAACTTTTTAAAATTATTTACCAAATTATATCAACTTGTGACTTTCAATCGCGGGTATGATTTATTTTCAATCCTAACTGAGACTGAGAGTCGCACATTTACTCATATTTGTGATTGTCATTCGTGAATATGAGAATTTACTCATATCCGTAATTGGCAGTCGTGAGTATGAAAAAACAATTTACTCGCGACTCCTAGTCACGGGTAAGAGAATTAAAATTGTAGATAAGCTTTTCTCCGTGTTTTTTTTTTTTTGCAAATTGTTGAATAGATTGTATAAATATATATTTTTAGAATAGCACATGCTAATATGAGAAATCTAAGATACATTTATTTTTTTCATAAAATAGAACATTAGGGTTTTAGTATTATAATATTAATTGTAAACTGTAATAAATTCAAAAATTTAAATAAATATAGACCTTCATTTTTTTAAAAAAAAATTGTCTAATTATAATTGAATGTTTTAAAATATCTTATAAAAATAAATAGTAATATATTGATAAAAAGAAGGAAAATCACTCAAAATGGTCCAACATGATTGCACAGTTTTTCAACCCAAAATGTTTTGAATGGTCCAACATGTTTGAAAGTGATGGTAATTAGTACTTCACTTACTTTTCTGTTAAAACATTTCGTTAAAGATATTTCATATTTGCAAAATTAACCGAATATTTTTCTAAATGTTACATTTAAACCCTAAAAATTTACACTAATGTTACAAATAAGTCTCAACTCAATTTGAGTCACGCCGGGGTCCTCTAGCCAGGGTTCGAACCCAGACTAGGTCATCCAACCCTGGGGACCTAGTCTAGGCTCGGACCAAGACCAGGTCACCTAGCCTTGGGGACCTGGTCTAGGTTCAGACCCAAACCATATAACTCATATTTGGGCTCAATTAGAGTCCCAATCGGTTTGGACTTAATTCAGCCAGGTACATTTAAGACAATTGGGGCTTTAATTGAGCCCCCATCAGAGGTTTTATGGTTTGGTCCAAACCCAGACCAGGTCGCCTAACCTTGGGGACCTGGTCAAGGTTCAGACCTAAACCATAGGACCCATATAGGTCGCCTAATCAGTTTGGACCGAACCCAGACAGGGTCGGTTAAGACAATTGGGGCTCCAATTGAGCCCTAATATGGGGTCATGACCCAGACCAGGTCGATTAACCTTGGGGACCTGGTCTCGGTACGAACCCAGACCAGGTCACCAAACCTTGGGGACTTTGTGTGGGTTCGGACCCAGACCATAGGACCCCTCATTGTGGCTCAATTGGAGCCCCAATCTGTGTGGACCGAACCTGGCGGGGTTCAGTTCAGGTGAATGGGGCTCCAATTGAGCCCTAATTGGGGTTCCTATGCTCTAGGTCTGAGCCCAGACCAGGTCACCCAGCCTTCGGGAACTGGTCTGGGCTCGGACCCAGACCATAGGACCCCCCGATTAGGGCTCAATTGGAGCCCCACCCCTGGGGACCTGGTCTGGGTTTGGACCTTGGCTAGGAGACCCCTAGTATGGCTCGAATCGAGTCGGAACTTGTTTGTAACATTAGTGTACGTTTATAGGGTTTGGATGTAATATTTAGAAAAATATTCAATTAATTTTGCTAATATGAAAAATATTTAATGGATTTGTTAACAAAAAAGTAACGGAGGAACCAATTACCATCATTTTCAAACATGTTGGACCATTAACCATCACAAAAAACATAGTGCAACTAAAGTTTTCTACAAACATGTTGGAACATTTTCATACTGATACCTAAAAAGAATTTTAAAAAAATAAGATAATAAATGTGTAGGTGAGATATGATGTGAAACGTACCATGAGATGCGATGATGTTCAACTACACCATGTGTCACAACATGTCGTTGCGAATACGGTAACCCTAAATGTCTGGTAAAATTAATTGTTATTATTATATTGTTAATTAGTATTGTTAAATGCTTAATTAAAAATAAGTTATAGGTTCATGCTAGTCCTAGATGTAGCTCTACAGATTATACGATCCAGGATGGCGTTGTAAGATGTAGGCGAGTCGACCACTAGGAAGGTGACCGCCAACGTGATGCTCTTCCATCTTTCGCCCAGAATCACCGGCAAAGTTATTTCCCCCAGCAAATAAGTCGTTCTCCCAGCAAATCCGATCAATGGAAAATCGACCCTCTTCAGCTCACGCTTGGACTTGCCCATCTTCTCAAAGCGTCCAGAAACAAGATATATGTCGAGCTCCCTCCATCAATCAAAATTCTCTTCACGTTACAACCGTCGAGATCGGATGTGATAACCAGGGCATCGTTGTGAGGGGTGGTGACATGTGCCAAATCGTCTTCGGATAATGAAATGACAATGTCCTCTTCAGGTTGAGGTCGCTTCCCCAGCTGGACCACTGTATAAATCTGAGTCGCATAGACCTCCCTTGCATGTGACCCCTCGCCTCCGGCACCAAACCCTCCAGCAATCAGGTTGACTATCCTCCTGCTCTGGGATGGGCCAGATTGCTCAGGCGGAGCTAGAGAGTGGTTTCGCCTTGGTGGCGTTCGACTCCTGTCTCGTCCTGCCACGAACTCTTTCAACATCCCTCTCTGAATCAGCTTCTCAATATCCCGTTTCAAAATACGGCAATCATCAGTCTTGTGGCCCTTGTACTTGTGATATCTGCAATAGATCTCAGTGTCTTTCCCCATAGGTTGACCACTCCTTCGAGGCATTGGTGGCCTTGTCATAGACATTCTTTCCATCTCGATTAGTACCGCCGAGATTTGCCTATTTAAGGGCGTAAAATACTCGGGGACCTCTGGACTTCTATTGCAAGCGAACAATCTAATTCTCAGGAAATAAAATCCTTCAAGTCAATCCAGACTCTCGGGGCAAGTTTATGCCTAAACCTGAAGGGTCTTATGTTGTCGAAGAGATTTGCAGTAGAGAAGCCATGATCATCATTGGCATGGACAACAAAGAACTCCCCAGTCCAATCAATATAGACGCAGTCAGAAAATACTATCCTTAAGGAGTTCGTAACCAGAAAATGAACCTTCAAAAGTGAGAAAATTCTCGCAAAATCAAAAATCTGAAAGGGTTGTTTAGTCAAAATTTAGGGAAGAAGGGCATGATTGGAAAAAAAAAAGTCAATCATGGCAAAAGGAGATGAATCAAATCCCTGCTAGGTTGAAAACCAGAAAGACCGACCTATGCAAATATTAAGGGAACCAAGAGTTGCAGTAAAATAAATACCATTGCAAAAGGAAAGAAAATCGAGAGATAAAAAAACAATCTTACAAGTCAATCTAGACTCTCGGGGCAAGTTTGTGCCCAAATATGAAGGGTCGTATGTCGTAAAAGAGAACTTCAGTGGATAAGCCATGATCATCACTGACATGGACAACAAAGAACTCCCCAGTTCAACCAAAACCTTAAAGAGCTAGTAACTAGAAAGCGAGCCCCAAAAGTGAGAAAAAATTCCCGCTAAATCAATACCCCGAAAGGGTGGTTTATGCAAAATTTAGTGAAGAGTGACATGATTAAAAATTCCTAAAAAGGGTAATCATGACAAAAGAAAATGAATCAAATCTCTGCTAGGTTGAAAACCCGAAAGGGCGACATAGGCAAAAAGTAAGGGAATTAAGAGATAAAAAAATTTTAAAAAAAAAAGTTACTCAAAAGTAGACCACATTTTTTTCAGCTACCTCGATAACTTGAATGGACACACCTTGTTGACGTACCATGAATGACTTTAGGGAATTCAATCAAGAAGGACTCCAAAGTCGATTAATAAGAAAATAGACCGAGAAGGCCGCACAAGAAGTCAGACATCTCAATAGAGGTTTTGAGCTCTAAAGTGAATAAAAAGCCGACAAGCGGAGTCTTTAGGTGCTCAACCTCCTCAAGTCATCCTCGAAAACCAGGACTTGTAGCTTCTGGAGTTACAAGCCAACAAGCAAAGCCTTTAGGTGTTCAGCCTCCGCAAATCATCCTCGACAATTAAGACATGTAGTTATCCAGTTTCTAGGAGTCACAACCAACGAGCGTTTAGGTGTTCAGCCTCCACAAGTTATCCTCGACGACCAGGACATGTAGTTATTCAGCTTCTGGGAGTCACAAGCTGACTAGCGGAGCCTTTACGTGTTCAGCCTCCGTAAGTCATCCTCAACGATCGGGGCTTATAGGTGTCTAGTTTCTGAAAGTTGCATGAAAGAAAACAAATCTCAATGACCAGGACCTGTAGTTATCCATCTTCTAGGAGTCACAAGCCAACGAGCGGAGCCTTTAGGTGTTCAGCCTCCGCAAGTCTTCCCCGACGACCAGGACTTGTAGGTGTCCATCTTCTGGGAGTCACAATCCGACGAGCGGAGCCTTTAGGTGTTCATCCTCCGTAAGTCATCCCCGATGACCAAGACTTGTAGGTGTCCAGCTTCTGGGAGTCACAAGCCGACGAGCGGAGCCTTTAGGTATTTAGCCTCCGCAAGTCATCCCCAAGAAGTCACAAGCCGACGAGCGGAGCCTTTAGGTGTTCAACCTCCGCAAGTCATCCCTAACGATTCACAAGACGGCGAGTGGAGCCTTTAGGTCTTCAGCCTCCACAAGTCATCCTAGACGACAAGGACATGTAGGTGTCCAACTTCTGGGAGTCACAAGTTGATGAGCGTTTAGGCACTCAGCCTCCGTAAACCATTATGAACGATCGGGACATATAGGTGTCTAGCTTCCGAAAGTTGTGTGATGATGTGTTGTCTACTATGTAAATAATGAATAAATAGGAGCCAAAATAAGTTGTTTGTCTTTGAACACGCACTCATGAGATCACTTCCATGAGTGCGTGTTCAAAGAGGGGCAACTGTAAACATTTGATTTTGGTTCATGGTTAAAATACTGTACGCGAGGATCCGAGCCGAGAAAAATCGAGACGATGAAAAAAACAAAAATAAATCTTAAACACAAAACCCTAAATCATAAACCTTAAACCCCAAACCTCAAACCAAACCCCAAACACTAAATCTTAAACCCCAAACCCCTAAATCTTAAACCTCAAACCCTAAACCCATAAACCTTAACCTTAAACGGTAAACCCTAAACCTTAAACCCAAAGCCCTAAACCCTATACATTAACCTTAAACCCTAGATCCTAGACCCTAAAAACAAATTAAACCATTTACTATGGTTTGACCAAATCCTCCCCAATCACACCAAAAGCCCTCCCAAATTGCCAATCACCTTTGCCCAATTGCTATCACATTTGTCATCCACAATGGTTTGTCCGTGCTTTATCATCAAGCAACATTAAGTAAACCCCTATAAATAGGGATAAGCTACGGTTGATGAAGGGGGAAGAAACTAGAGATAAAGGTCGAAAGAATTAAGGGAGATTGAGGGAAGTTTGTTTTAAAGAAATTGAAAGAAGTATCGGTGATTATCGGTCTCGGTTCCTCATACGGGGTCTAAACTCTAAATAACTTAGGTATATCTCTTTCATATTCAAGATTGTATTTGTATTTCCTATTGTGAATCAAGTTTGTTTTATCAATATTATGTGTTAATAGTTGTATTTCATATAAGAATTGTATTTGATTTTAAGTTCGGTATAACTCTAGGGTCATTTTATACATTTGTGAAAGTTATGGGAGTTGTTTCGGTCAAAAAAACAATAATTTCGAAATGAATTAGGTAATTCCCAAACTTTGGTGAAGGTTACGAATCAGTCCTTGGATTCTCGGGTCATTTTGGGACTTTATCAAGTGTTTAAACTAAATAAAAAAACGTTGTGGGCCATTTTTGCAATTTTTAAAAGATTTTTCCAAATCAACTCGAATTTTAAAATAATTGCACTTTGGTCCCTAAACCTTAAGGATATCCCATTACTTCTCAAGGTGTCACAAATTAGTCCAATTTGCTTCGTATTTTCAAAATCATTCGTGTATGTTTGACACGTTTAAAATGACCCAAAAGTTAAACCACCATTTTTTAGCATGATTAAATCTATTCTGTTTTTTATTTATTTTAAATTAACTCAAAAAAAAAAATTTAAAAATGCTTGTATATTGTTAATTAAAAAAATGTGCATGTAATCGTTTTGGCGAAGCATGATCGAAACGGCTAATTCAGTGAAAATAAATTCAAAAGCAAGCTAAAGTAGGAAAATGGTGGATTATGAGCAAGCGAGATCATAAGACGTAATCAAACCATTAAACTTGATTCGCTAGACGTAGACCTTCCCAAGCCCTAGGATGTTAATACCATGTAACCTAGGCAAATTTTAGGATTTTGATTAGTCTTTAATTAATATGTGGCAACTCTTTCATTTTTCAGTCTGGTTGATGACCTCGCTCTATAGGACTCGTCGCTCGCCAATACCCGACATTTTTCTGCGAACAAAAATTAAAAAAAATATCAAAAAAGGATCGGGGAAAGTCGGATCCGACGTCCGATAATACTTCTAGTGTAGTTTGAACCATGTGGAAACCAATCCATGTTAATGGTGAGTAGCATTTTTCAAATGTTTAATTTGCATAGTTGATTTGTTCTTACATTGATTTCATTTTGTAGATGCAGGGGTGACATCATGCAACCAAACTGACCAAAACGTGGTTGAAAAGAACAACAGGCCGGTCGAAGAAACATGTAGAAGAGTTGATCCAGACTTGTCGTTACGGTTACAGACTCACTGGTGAACTTGATCAGCTATTTGGCCAAAAAAAAAACTTGATCAGCTCATGGTACAACCAGTGACGTCAAGCTCCGAAGAGGATCAACTTGACTATTAATTTGACGTAACTGTTTCAACCACCAGTAACTCAGTCTACTCAAGTAAAAGAATAGATACTTGAAGCGTCTTGACCCAAGAAAATAAGGAATATTCAGGGTCGAGATGGAGGTCAGGAATGAGATGGGGTCAAGATGACGACCGCCCGAGTTGGATGGTGTAATTAAAATGCATTCACGTTAACTTTGGATAGTGCTAATTGATTAAGCATTCAATTTAGTTTACCTTTTCGTTCCCTTAATTTTTGAAAAACAAAATCTCTATTTTAAAACTTAATGATATTTATTCGTATAGACTTTTACTTTGTTATCCATGCAATCAATATTTTGGAGACTGTTCCAAAAAATGATTTTTCTAAATTATATGATTTTAAGGTACCTCGAATAATATTTTTTAAAGTAAGTATTGTTTTCTCTACCTCCATTTTTTTTAAATGTTGAATATATAAATAAATTAGAAGTATAAACAAACATATATGTTTTACTAAAGAAATATTATTTAATTATATGTTTTGTTAAAAATGTAAACCATAACTTGTGACTACTAGTCGCGGGTATGATTTAGTTAGTTTAGGAATAACAATTAATATTCCTTACACCTGCGACTATTAGTTGCAGTTAGGATTTTAAAAAATAAAATCTCACCTGCGACTGGCAACCACGGGTTTGTATAGTTTGGTATTTAGTTTTGAAAATTGTTTTTTTTTGTATTTCGTTTTCAAATCGGGTATATTTTGGAAAAATATTCAACAACTCAATTGAATAATGTTTATATAATCTTCTACTATAACTCTAATTGATTGAATAACTAAAAAATCAATTGAACAACTTAAATAATATTATTTTGTATTAATTAATTATAATAATTAATACTAGTTAGTATAATATATATATATACATATATATATATATATATATATATATATTATTAAGGCTCAACATGTTTATGTAACCGCCATCAGTTTAAATTACTAAAATACCCTTTAATTGCATGAAACTGTTAGATACATACATTATTTAATAAACTATTTTAGTCATTTCACATTTTATTATTTATCCACCTCACTCTCTCTCCATATTATTTTATTATTTTTCTTTCACCATCCACATCTATTTTTTACGATAAAATCTCTCTCATTATCCCTCTCTCTCCCACTATCCCTCTCTCTCCCACTATCCCATCAACCACCATCTCTCCAATTTCCAACATAATTTTTTATCTCACCATCTCTCCAATCTCCAACTCCATTATCACACCATCTCTTCAATTTGCAACTGAAAAGCATAGCTGTTTACAACAATTGTTTGCTCAAGAATAAAGAATCAACATCAAATTATGTAAGGATAACAATATTAAGTATCTTAATATTAAATATTAATATTATTGTTAATAATATTACGTAAAATACCATTTATTATTGTTAAAATTACGTAAGAATAAAGAATCAACATCAATCGTTTGGATCCTTAAAATGTAATATTAAGATTATAATATTATTGTTAATAATATGTATTATACATAATGTTTTTAATATACCTTTAATAACAATTAACAATCATATACTAATAATTTTACCTTCAATTATTAATATCAACATAATGGTATATTATAGGTATACTTACAATAATTTTAATATTATAATACAAATATGTTACTAATTTATTATGTATTACTATTATAACTATATTTGCTAATATTATGCATAACATCTATATTATTAAGGCAGAAGTGGTTTTTGTAACCGCCGTCTGTAAATTGACACAAATACCATTTAATAATCTAATTAGTTTACATTTATCATGACTATTTTGGTCGAACCTATGACCTTATAATTAAAGACATACGTATTAACCAGCTACACCCTTATCACAATCTCTTTCTTTTTTCTTATGCACCATATTTTTTATATATCGCTAACAAATGAAATTATATTTTCACTTTATTGAACATTAGGAGAACAGTGAATCTAAAAACTTAAATCACTTAAAAAAGTTATAATATCATCTACAACTGATAAAAATTAGATTGAATTAATATTTCAAATATGCATTATCTATTATTTGAAATTTAAAATGTACAATATAATCAAGTTTGAAAATTAAAATGTACAATATAATCAAGTGTGAAATTTAAATTCGAGTAGAAGAAGAAAACCCATTTATTATTTATCCAATTTTTTAACAATTATTTTATTTAATTTTAATTACTATATTTGTTATTTTATATAATTTTACAATTTTAATTGTATATTATGTTCTCGAGTCGTCATATTTTTCTTTTGGTAATTGTGACTTTTTTAATGTTTCTACAATTAATTATATATATTTGCTTCTTCAAAATATTCTCTCATCTTTCCAAGAAGTTAAATTGTTTTTGAATTGTGAACATTGTCGTTATAAAAATACATTTCATCTATAAATTAAAATAGAATTATAATCTATCAAAATTTACTATATTTATATGTTGAATATACATAATCTATCGCGTGAAACAATAAATACAAAAAAAAATCAAATTTGAAAGGAGATATTTGATTAATGTATATATTTTTTATATTGATAATTATAAATTATATAGTATTTTCAAATAATGATATTATTAAAATGTTTAAAAAATTATACTTTTTTTAATATTATTAATATTAATGCATAAATGATTCTAGCTATCCAAAGTTGTTAATATGTTATTACTCCAAACTAATATCATCCAAAATTTAGGTATTACATGTCGAGAAAAAAGTAACAAAAGATATCTTACTACAAAATTAAAATAACTCCGGTGATGTGTTGAAATAATATTTTACGAATTACTGAAATATAAAAATCAATATTAATTTTCAGTGTTTATTATTTATTATTTACAAAATATTTTTGGGATTGGTCAAATTTAGATTCTATGAGTATTTCTTTACTTAACTCTACATTTCAAATATATCTAAAATTAACATATGAATTTACCTAAATCTCAACCCTACTTTATGAACTCAGGAAATATTAAAGTAAAATAACTCTGAAAATATCAAAATAAAAAAATAAGTAAAAAGTTAATCAAATATATCTAATTTTATTTTTTTGGTAAATTTTTCTGGTAATTTCTTGATGTTGTCACAGTAGATTTTTTATAATCGTCGTTTCATAGACATGATATTGGGTTTGTTAAGAGATCTTAAGAGTATATTAAATGTATTCACTGACATGTTTGAACTTATGAGACAGTTGGTTAAGGCGTGCGTCTTAAATTATAGATACTGATAGCGCCCAGGTTCAAATCCCGGGGATATCGACAGTATAGTAACCAAAGAAAGGTTGGATGTCGGGAGTATAATACTCAAAGAAAGGTCAGATGTCGAAAAAATTTGGTGGATGTCGGGAGTATAATACTCAAACAATGGTCGGATGTCGGGAGTATAGAACTCAAAGAAATGTCGGATGTCGGGAATACTCAATAAAAGGTCAGATGTCGGAAGTATATACTCAAAGAAAGGTCGGATGTCGGGACTATAATACTCAAACGAAGGTCGGTCGGATGTCGGGAGTAAAATAGTCTAAGAAAGGCTGGTTGGATGCCGAAAGTAAAATACGTATTTTGTCCAAATATCGACATATTTTTTTTTATCATATTATTAGAAACAAATATGATAAATATTTATCATGCTTGAGGTGTTGATATGAGAATTAAACATTTGATAAATATATCTGAAATTAAAATATAATTAAACTTAACTCTGAAAATATCAAAGTAATAAAACAATAAATAAATTGATCAAATATATAATTTTATTTTTTTGTGCAAATTAGTGGGGATATCTTGATGTTGTCATGGTAATTTTGTAATAGTCATTATTTTATAGACATGGTTGTGAATGTGTTAAGATATCTTAAGAGTATATTGAATGCATTCATTGACGAGTTCTGACTTATGAGCGTACGTCTTAAATCTCAAATAGTATGAGCGCATAGGACTGAATCCTACGAATGTTGTCTGAGTGAAAATACTCATAGAAAGTTCGAGGTTGGTATGAATACCCATAGAAAGTTCGAGGTCGAGCATTAACGATAGTTGGTATGAGATAAGATAGTATGACATGATACATTAATGAAAATTACTCATAGAATGTTTGAGATTGAGCATTAAATGATAGTTGATATTATCATGATAGATTTGTAATAGTCGTTGTAATAGCATGTATGAATACTCATAGAAATTAGTTCGAGGTCGGGCATTACGCGATAATTGAGATGAGATGAGATATTATGACATGGTATGTGAGTGAAAGTACTCATAGTATGACTATAAACAATGCGCAATGTTAACTTTATCAAATATCTACATATATTTGTTTGATCATATTCTTAGTAGCAAATATTTTTAAAACATTGCTCGAGCAACTGAGACCAAGAACCACTACTAAACAAACTCCCGGTTGCTCGAATAAATTTTTAAAAATATTTAAAACAAAATTAATTTTATTTAATTATATTAGGTCATTTAAGTTTAGTTTTACAATTCAAATAATATTTTTAATCAAGTGTTTAGAGTAAAATTGGAATAAACTCAACGGTGTACCTTCATAATATGTAGATATGTGTTGCGTATATATATAGATATATCTATTTAACTACTAAACTATACTAAAATTTTTGTAATCCACTTAAGTGTATTTCCCTAATGGTTATACTAGACTCTGGCACGCGCTACGCGCCTGCACGTTGTCGTCGTTGGTCGTGCGTGAGGTCTTACGAGAACATGATCAACCCGACTCCTAGGATAATACAAGAATTGATCACATCATAAAAATATTATTAATGTAAAACTAAACTTAATTTGCATAAGATAATGAAATAATAAAATTTAAAAACTCTTAAATATTTTTAAAAAATTGCTCGAGCGACCGAGATTCCTTATGATAGTGTTATATGCTCTCGGTCGCTCGAGCAATTTTTTACAAATATTTAAGAGTTTTTAACTTTTATTATTTCATTATCTTATGCAAATTAAGTTTAGTTTTACATTAATAATATTTTTATGATGTGATCAATTCTTGTATTATCCTAGGAGTCGGGTTGATCATGTTCTCGTAAGACCTCACGCACGACCAACGACGACAACGTGCAGGCGCGTAGCGCGTGCCAGAGTCTAGTATATATTAAGGCAGAAGTGGTTTTTGCAACCGACGTCTGTAAAATGACACCAATACCCTTTAATAATAAAATTAATTTATATTTATCATGACTATTTTGGTCATTTAAATGTATTCTCAAAAGGTTATAAAACAAAATTTGCACTGAGACACGAACATATGTATGACCTTATACATTAAATACATACATATTAACCAGCTTCACACATATGTAACATTACAATTTTTTATATCACACAGATATATTTATGTATCACTATCCCTCTATCATTTCTAATGCACCATTTTTTTAGATCTCGATAATAAATGAAATTATATTTTCACTTTATTGAACGCTAAGATAACAGTGAATCTAAAGACTTATATCATTTATAAAAGTTATAATTTCCTATACACTAAGAGAATTTAGATTGAATTAATATAATCAAGTTTTTTTAGAGTGGCAGAAGAGATCCCATTTATTATTTATATAATCAGTTTTTTATTTTATATAACTTTGCAATTTTACATAATAATGATAATTGTATATTATGTTCTTAAATCGTCATATGTTTTTGGTAATTATGACTTTTAATGTATCTACAATTATATAGGTTTGTTTTTGTTCCAAAAATTTTCTTTTCTTTTCATGAAGTTAAAGATTTTTTTGCATTTTATCTATAAATTTAAATAATTCAAACATAATTAAAATTGATTGAAATTGACGTATATTTATATGTTAAATATACATAATCTATTGCGTGAAGCGATAAATAAAAAAATAATGATTAATTAAAACCAAATTGAAAGGCGATATTTGATTAACATATACATTTTTAAAATGATAATTATGTATTATATAACATTTTCAAATAATTAAATTATTAAAATATTTTAACAAACTTATAGATATTTTTAGTATTATTAATATTAATGCATACATTAGTCCAACACTTTGACAATGTTATTTTAATAAAATAGTAAAATATCTTTGTTAGTTATGTTCTAAATTTTGCCTAAAGTTGTTAATATGTTATTACTCTAAACTAATATCATCCAAATTTAGGTATTACATGTCGAGAAAAAAGTAACAAAAATATTTTATTACAAAATTAAAATAACCCTAATGATGTGTTAGAATAATATTTTACGGATTACTGAAATATAAACATCAGTAATAATTTTCAGGGTTTATTATTTATTATCTTTACAAAATATTTTTAGGTCAAATTTAGATTTTATGAGTATTTGTTTACTTAAACATACATTCCAAATATATCTAAAATTAAAATATGAATATACTTTTTGTTTTCGTAAAAAAATATGAATATACATAACTCAATCCTACTTTATGAACTTTGAAAATATTAAACTAAACAATAACTCTGAAACTATCAAAATAAAAAAATAAGGAAGAATTTAATCAATATCTAATTTTATTTTTTGTGTGCAAATTTTATTGGTAATTTCTTCATGTTGTCACAGTAGATTATTTATAGTTGTCATTTCATAAACATGGTAGTGAGATTGTTAAGATATATTGAATGTCCACTGACATGTAAACATTTATGAGACAGTTGGTTAAGGCGTACGTCTTAAATCATATATAGTAACAGTGCCCAGGTTCAAAACCTAGGGATGTCGGGAGTAAAATACTCAAAGAATGGTCAGATGTCAGGAGTAAAATACTCAAAGAAATGTCGGATGGCGGGAATAAAATACCCAAAGAAAAATACTCAAAACAATATCGGATGTTAAGAGTAAAATACTCAAAGAAATGTCGGATGTTGGGATAAAATACTCAAAGAAATGTCGAGTGTTGGGAGTAAAATACTCAAAGTCTATTGCTAGAAGTAAAATACTAAAAGAAATGCATGGGGAGGACGAAGGTGTTAGAGTGCCTATGTTTTCAAATCCTGGAGAAATTGATCAAATATCTCATTTTATTTTATTTGTTTTGCAAATTAGTGGGAATTTCTTGATGTTGTCATTGTAGATTTGTAATAATCGTTGTTTTATAGACATGATATTGAGTGTGTTAAGATATCTTAAGGGTATATTGAATGCATTTATTGACAAACTCTGACTTATGAGCGTACGTCTTAAATCTCAAATGGTATGAGTGCATAAGACCGAATCCTAGGGATGTTATCGGGGTGAAAATACTCATAGAAAGTTTGATGTTGGTATGAATACTCATAGAAAGTTTGAGGTCGAGCATTAAGCGATAGTTAATATGATATGAGATAGTATGACATGGCATGTGAGTGAAAATACTCATAGAAAGTTCGAGATCGAACATTACGATAGTTGGTGTTGTCATTGTAGATTTGTAATAATAGTTGTAATAGTCGGTATGAATACTCATAGATAGTTCGAGGTCAGGTATTAAACGATAGTTGGTATAAGATGAAGTATTATGACATGGTATGTGAGTGAAAATACTTTTAGTATGACTATAAACAATGAGCAAGGTCAACTTTATCAAATATCGATATATATTTGTTTGATCATATTCTTAGTAACAAATAATTATATGTTACTTTCTCACACATAGTAACTAAAATATTATATGTAGTCAACAACACAAATTTTGGTTAAGAAATGGAATTTCATAAGAATTGTCAATAAATATACCAGAACGAAATCTACAAAATATTTTGTTATGTTTATCAATTAAATTTTTTATTTTATTATAGTAAGAACTAAAATGTGCATCGTAATTTTCGTTAATTATATTTGATTATATTATTTTTATTTAGCTATATCAATTAATTATTCAATTTTGTTATAGTTAGGAGGAAAATATACATCTTAATTTTCTTTAATTGTATTTGATAATTTGAGTATATATTTTTTCATTTACTACTAACCATCTTGCTTATATATATGTATTGTTCTCTAAGAGTCAATTTTCACCCACTCAATGAATAGTTATAAAAAATATTTCATATACAATCTAAAATAAATTTAAAATGAAAGTTCTACCATTCACTTAAGTGTATTTTCTTAATGGTTATATTAGACTCCGGCAAGCTATGCACGTGCACGTTGTTGTCATTTGTCTTACGTGAGGTGTTATGAGAACATGATCGACTCGACTCCTATATTTGAATTAAACAAGAATTAAACACTTGACTAGAAATATTATTTGAATTGTAAAACTAAACTTAAATTATCTAATATAATGAAATAAAATTAATTTTGTTTTTAATATTTTTATTAAATTGCTCGAGCATCCGAGAGCATATTCAGTAATGGCTCTTGCTCCCGGATGCTCAAACATTTTTTAAAAATATTTAAAACAAGATTAATTGTATGTCTTTATATTAGGTAATTTAAGTTTATATTTACCCTTCAAATAATATTTTTAATCAAGTTTTTAATTCTTGTACTATCCTAAGTGCATGTCAGGTCGATCATGTTCTCCTAACACCTCACTCAAGACAAACAACGACAACGTGCCGAAACTTAGAATATATTAACGGTGGAAATGGTCTCCGCTAATTTTAAAACTTCTAAACAAAACAGATCCTAAAATCTGTACCAAAGGAGAAAGAACCGACTGACTCGAACCCTCTATTTTTTTTCGGTCCTATCCAGTTGCTTTTTCACCGTTTTGGGGTTTAGATTTTTTCTTTGACACTTATTGTTTTTTTTGTTTTAAGAAATTGACCGGCTCTAAATCTGTTCGAGCACGGTATGACATGAACATTTAGATAAACTTAAAGAGTAAACTAAAAGTACCACTTTTCTGTCCAAAAGTTAAATGAAAAATATAAAATAATCTAAAAGGAAAATTGATGGAAACTATTCTTACTTCACTCAAGAAAAACAATTTGATTACATTTATGATTTAAGATGCAAGAGAGAGAGAAATGAGAGAGGTTAAGCAGAAAGAGAGAAAAAAACCTTCAGCTCACGCAATCGACCTGTTCGACAAAATGCCACAGTGAAACAACATGATAAGTCAAGGAACAAAGTCCAACGCAGCTCGATTTTTCAGGAGTGTAAGTGCCACATGCTATCCATCTCTCACCGGGGTTACATCCGTGTGGGATTTCTGAGTTGCCAGTATCATAGACTGGTGAAGCGTTTGAAGGAGAAGACTTCGCCTGTGCAGCTTCGTTTCTTCACAAATCCAGGATCCTCTACACCTCAGTCCGTCAATTAGCAACCGTTCCGAGAGTTTCTTGCCCTAGACTTAAAACTGCTAGGTGTTTAGACTGAGTAATTGATTGCGTGACCTAAGTGTTGTGTATCTGCTTGCTGTTACCTGGTTGCCTGATCTGATTTTGCCTGATATTCACTGTTGCCCGTTAGTCTTGCCTTGCCCTTGCCTTCCTTTTCTTACTGTTTTGCAGGGAGGTACAACCGTGGTGAAGCTTCTGGCCCACTACCAGCATGAATCGCCATCCAGTGACTGCGGAAGATGAGGCACCCCGTCGAGCAGTCTTGTCCCTGACCGCGAGACCCCCTAAGCAGGTAGCAGACAGAGTTGTCGGGAAAATGGTGTCTCAGAAACCAGTCAAGGATAATGTTGTTTATAGCGTGCTGAAAATGGCATGGGCAGCTTATGGGGCAGTCAAGATGACAGATTTGGAGGTTGGCATTATGGCTTTTGATTTTGACAAGGAATCTGATAGAGATAGGGTGCTGGATATGTCCCCCTGGGCAATCCACGGTCACTGCCTCAACCTCAAAGTATGTCAACCAAATCAGAGCTTGGGTGAAGTTGATTTCGAGATGATTCAAATGTGGGTTAAAATACATGGTCTCAGTCTGGAAATGCTGAATTGGGAAAACGCCACACAGATTGCTAGTTCTATAGGAAAGTGTCTGGAGATGGATAAGGAGGAAGAAATGCAGTAAAGGGGATACATCAGGTTGAAAACTAAAGTGGGGGTCGATGTGCCCCTGAAACCGGGGTTCTGGTGGACCAATGATAAAAGGCAGGAACGATGGGCTCACATCAGATATGAGAGGCTGTCTGACCTGTGCTTTGGGTGTGGGAGCTTGGGACACACGTCCATAACCTGCAACAAAGATATAATGTTGTCAGAAGAACATCCGGGAAAGCCAATGTATGGGTCGTGGATTACATGTGGAAGGCAAAGAACACAGAATCAATAGAATAGGATAGGAGGTGGATCAAGCCACTATCCCTAACAATGGGATCCTCATCGAAAAACCTGGAAGGAGCTGATGAGGAAGGCTGAGGCAACCCAAGTGAAAAGAGAGCAAGAGGATAGAATGCCTAAGCAGGAGTCCCAAGTCAGAAATAGAGCCACGACGTCAAACAATGTTAGACCTGAAGAATCAACCTCTAGGGGACCTGATTGTACAGTAGTCCAACAGAACCGGGCACTAGAAATAGTCAACCTGGAGTTGTCCCTGCTCCCAGACTGCTTCGCCAAGGGTGGCGTAGACCTCAATAGTGAGCCGCCGAAGGAAGACCAACTACCATTGGGGGGTTCACAATGGGAAACTGATCTGTCCCTAAGCCTTAACACTAAAGCGTGCCCCAACACGCAGGAGGTGCAGGAGCAGATCAGGGACCTGTCCCTACACCAGACCTTAGAAACAGGAGCAAAGCACATGCCTATAATGGAGCTGCAGAGGGAGGAAAAGGATGATCATGACCCCAGACAATAGGTACTGAGGCCAAGAAAAGTTCCCCAATACACTCCAAGAATTACACAAGACAGACCACACATGACTGCACCTGGTCTAGCACCAGGTGGGGAAGGTTTGCACCCAACAAAGAAGAGAAAAGGAACGGATCAGAGAGCCCATCCACAAGGTGTGATTGTCCCATCAGTGGTTCTCGAAGGGGGGAGGCATCGGGGAAGGGGAGGAATAGCAGTGTTGGGAAGTATTAAGGGGAGAAATACGAGTACCACAGGAAGAAAAAACCCATCATCCAAGGATTCTGGTGGCTGTTCCATAACAGTCACATGAGATGAATGACCATCCTATGTTAGAACTGTCACGGGTTAGGGTCTCCCCTGACGGTTCGCCACTTAAAAGACCAAATTAGAAGACTATGTCCAGTCATTGTCTTCTTAATGGAGACAAAACAACCGGAGGCTTCATGTGAGAGAACGAGAAGGGAAGTAAGGATGAGCCAGGCAATGTACGTTGATCCTATAAATACTAGCGGAGGACTAGCAATCTGGTGGACAAAGGATGTTAGCATTGTCTTCAGTCACATCGGCAAGAATATCATAGATAGTGAGGTTAAAATCGTAGAGAACGGCAAGAGGATGAAAGTTACTTGGATCTATGGGGACTCGGACTACTCAAGAAGGAAACTGAACTGGGACCGCATGAGAGTAGTCTGTGGTAATAGGAATGACCTATGGCTAACCATGGGGGATTTCAACGACATCACGAACCGAACCGAGAAGGAAGGAGGTCGCCCAAAGGATCAAAGAAAGATTGATAGATTTAATAGCCTAATTGAGGATCTCGGCCTCGGCGATCTTGGCTTCAATGGGAATATGTTTACTTGGTCTAACAACAGGGGGAGCTGATAGGATTGCTGAAAGGCTGGACCGTGCAATGTCAAACGCGGAGTGGAATAGAGAATACCCAACTACCCAATGCATCCATGCGTTGGCTATTGGGTCTAATCGCGTCCCCATTCTTGTGAGATTTGAACAACCGGAAAGACGAGGCCGAAAGACCTTCAGGTTCGAAGAGATGCGGTTTCAACACCCGGAATGCTCACATATCATTCGGTCTTCATGGGTAAAAGGAGGGCCTGTGAGAATAGAGGTCGGGTACAATTCAAAAATGGGGTGGCGTTGAAGAGATCTCTACCGATGGAGCAGACTTCGGTTCGGCAATAATAGAAGACAAATAGATAGCACAAAGGCGAGGCTCCAAGCCATTGCATCAGCTACACCGACCACTAAGTTGCAGCTGGAACAAAAAGTGCTGAAATCGAAGATTCATGCCCTATGGAAACTAGAAGAGATTTACTGGAGGCAGCGATCTCGGGTTCGGTGGCTAAAGGATGGTGATAGGAACTCTAAATTTTTTCACCTAACCACCCTTGACAGAATAAGGAGTAATAAGATTGTTAAAATCATGGATTCTGAGGGTAACTGGATCGAGGATGAGGAGGACATCATGACCGAGATCTTCGAGTTTTACTCATGCCTGTTTGCAATGGGGGCGGACAACCGTCAGGATGGGGACGATGGATCAGAAATTCTGGACTGTCTTCAAAATGATGTATCGGTTTCAATGAACAAGAGGTTAACGAAGGAGGTCACTAGAGGGAGGTTTGGGAAGCGGTTTCTCATCTTTGGGAGTCAAGGGCTCCGGGACCGGACGACTTCTCGGGATCCTTTTTCCAAAGGAGCTGGAAGGTAGTTGGGCCGGACATCGTCACCATGGTCATGGCCTTTCTCTAAACATGTATTTTTCCACCCTATATAAATCACACTGATATTACCCTTATCCCTAAGAAACCTAACCCCATATCACCTTCGTATTTCCACCCCATTAGCTTGTGTAACTTCGGTTACAAGATTATATCTAAGGTTCTGGAGAATAGGTTGAAAACCTGTTTGCCGAAACTGATAACCCCCTTTAAGAGTGCATTCGTGGCAGGTCGTCAGATTCAGGACAATATTATTATAGCAGACGAGATGGTCCACCATCTAAAGGGTAACTAGAGAAGAGGGGGTAGTAGGAGGAATCCAGACTGTGCGTTAAAAATAGATATGGAGAAGGCCTATGATAAGGTTGATTGGGAGTTCCTCCTAAAAGCTATGTCCCGAAGTGGCATTGATCATAAGTGGGTTAATTGGATGAAGGTATGCATCTCCACTGTCACTTACCAGGTCATTGTTAATGGAAAGAAGTCGGTGATGATCATACCATCTAGAGGGATAAGGCAAGGGGATCTGTTATCCCCGTATTTATTCATATTGGTCGTCGACGTGCTATCAAGACGTTTGGAGCAAAGAGTATCAAGGAGGGAGATTATAGGTATAAAACCGAGGAGGACGTGCCCAGAAGTTCACCACCTCCTTTTTCCTATGATTCTATGTTCTTCCTCAAGGGTACAATGGAGAATGCTCGAGCGTTTAAGACAACCCTGGACGAGTATTGCAAGGCATCAGGGCAGCGCATTAACTTCTCCAAATCGGCTCTATTCAGTGGAGGAGAAGAGGGAGATTCGGATGTTCGAGGCATAGTTGATCTGTTTGGTATGAACGTCATGTCAGACCCGGGTAAGTATCTTGGCCTCCCCTCCCTTTGGGGAAGGTCAAAATGTGAAGCCCTCAGATTTCTAAAGGACAGGATCGAAAACAAGCTATAGGGGTAGAGGACTAAGCTACTAAACAACGCCGGAAAGGAGATTTTGATTAAGGCTGTGATAGCAGCCATCCCGACTTACGCTCTGAGCATTTGCAAATTACCCAAATCGTGGTGTGGCCAAATCAACGGGCTAACCGCGAGGTTCTGGTGGGGCGCGCAGAATGGGGATCGCAAGATCCACTGGGAGCGTTGAGATGCAATGACGAGGACGAAGAAGGACGGAGGGATGGGGTAAAGGGAGATGGAAGCTTTCAATGACGCCCTACTGGGCAAGATGGCTTCGAGGCTATGCCTCGAACCAGATGCTCTTTGGGCTCAGGTCATTAAAGGCCTGTATTTTCCTAACTCAGATTTTTTGCAAGCCTCTAAAGGGAGCAGCGCATCTTCGACATTGTCGAGTCTGTTGGAGGGTCGATCGGTGTTGTTGGGTGGTGCGGTATGGTCCATGGGGGATGGCAAGATGATCAGGCCTTTCATGGACCCTTGGATACCGGGTAGGTACAGCAGAAGACTAGGTCATCGCCCAGTCACACAGATACAAGCAAATACAAAGCTTGCGGACTGGATCGACGGATCAACTAGGGAGTGGAAGGAGAGTCTCATCCGACAAGCAGTCTCCGAGGAGGAAGCGAAATGGGTGATGGCAGTCCCCATACCGATGCTCCACAGGAAAGACGAGCTGAGATGGCCTCACGAAAGGAATGGGAGGATGACAGCTCAGTCAGCCTATCATAACATTCGATGGAACCCTGTCTTGAGGGACTCTTCGATAGGCAGCTCGGGTCTCCAGCCCCAATCCGAGTAGAACTTGTGGGAGTCCATCTGAAAAGCAAAGGCCTTGCCAAAAGTCCAGGTATTTGCATGGAAACTACTGTCCAACTCTATTGCTGTTCGGGAAAGGCTGGTTCATAGGGGCATGCAGGTACCGATCGGCTGCCCAATGTGCAACCTTCCTAAGACCCGCGAACACCTGATTTGGGGTTGTGCTTGGGTAGAAGCTGTGTGGGAGGACCTGATTGGAAACATAGATACGGGTGCTGGTTGTATCACCTTTGAGGACTGGCTCAAGAAGAGACATGAAGAACAATCGGGCTTGAGGGAGGACAAGTCGCCTCGATGGAACACTATCCTGGTTACTTGCTGGACCATTTGGAAGGCTAGGTGCTCCAGAATTTTCGAAGGTAAGATTCCAAACCAGTCGTTTGTTGTTGACAGTGTTCGGAAACTGATCCGTGAATGTAGCGAGCTGCAGAATCAACCATCTAGGCTGCAGGTCACCACAGAACTGCACCCATCAGTGGGGCCAGATGCGGACGCTGGAAACCAACAGGGGAGCGAGTCCAATCCACATACTTGGCTTAGGCCAAGGCCGGGAACTATAAAAATAAACTGTTATGCGACTTGGGTTGGACGGACCAGAGACGGGTGTATCGGATTTGGGGCAACCTTCCTAAGACCTGCGAACACCTGATTTGGGGTTGCGCTTGGGTAGAAGCCGTATGGAAGGACTTGATTGGAAACATAGATACGGGTGCTGGTTGCATCACCTTTGAGGACTGGCTCAAGAAGAGACCTGAAGAACAATCGTGCTCGAGGGAGGACAAGTCGCCTCGATGGAACACTATCCTGGTTACTTGCTGGACCATTTGGAAGGCTAGGTGCTCCAGAATTTTCGAAGGTAAGATCCCAAACCAGTCGTTTGTTGTTGACAGTGTTCGGAAACTGATCCGTGAATGTAGCGAGCTGCAGAATCAGTCATCTAGGCTGCAGGTCACCACAGAACCGCACCCATCAGTGGGGCTAGATGCGGACGCTGGAAACCAACAGGGGAGGGAGTCCAATCCACATACTTGGCTTAGGCCAAGGCCGGGAACTATAAAAATAAACTGTGATGCGACTTGGGTTGGACGGACCAGAGACGGGGGTATCAGAATTGTAGCCTGAGATCATGAGGGTAGGGTAGTCGGTGGTAAGCACCGATCGGAATGGGCAGCTTCGATCGAGATCCTAGAGGCGAAATCAGTGTGAAGCTGTTATCCTTGCTACCGAACAAGGATGGCAATCGGTGGTGATTGAGTCAGATGCGGCGACCGTGATTAATCACATTACAGGTTCGGTAAAATTTTGGCATATAGAGACTATATTTACAAATACTCTATATAGGGCGAGTAGTATTCGTCATCTTTCATGGAATAGGATACCAAGATCCGCAAATCAATGTGCGGACTGGATAGTAAAACAAGCTATTGGGGGTTGGGCCTTAGGGATTGGGTTGTTACACCCCCACCCCCACCCCTTTTACAGTTTTTGAATTTGGACAATTACTTGTACCTGGGTCACTATCGACCCCAATTTTGCGGATGAATATACGGAATTTATACGGCCAAAAAAAAACATTTATGATTTATGTTATGTAAATATTAATATATTAATTTTGTTGGATTACTTCAAATCATAGTTATCAGAACCGGGTCGGCGGTCCGGCCGGGAACCGAACCCCTGTCCAGTTTGGTTCAGTTAAAAGATCGTTTTACAAATGAACAATGCTTGAACCGAGCGATTTTTGGAAAATCGGTCTGTTTCCGGTTCACTTTTTAGCTGATTTTGGGGGGGGGGTCGGTTTTTACGCCCGTTTTTTTTTTGGGTTGCCGGTTTTTTGTTCTGCACAAACCAATTGGTTAAACTGGTTCACTACTATTGTGTATTGTGTTTGAGAATTGAGAGTAATGTGTGTTTGATATTGAAACTATGTAGTTTGTGTGTGTGTGAGACTATGTAGTTTGAGGTAATTATGTTTGTGTTTGAGACTATGTATGTATTTTAAGTTTTCAATTTTTTTCCCTTGTGAACCGCACATTGAACCGGGTTAGATCAGGTTGGACCGGTCGAACCGTGAACTGGCCCCCTCGCCGGTTCGATGGCCGATCCTGTTCTGATAAATATGCTTCAAATAATGGTAAGTAACAAAATATGAGTGTTAAAATCGAAACATTATATTATATTTGGTGAATTTATACTTTTTCATCAATAACATTGTTATATGGATAATTATAGTGAGTTAAAATTGATCTTAACAATTTTTATTCAATCTTGAGTATCATTTTATTATTGTAAAAAAGGATTTTATAATTAAGACATTTAATTTTACTATTAGTAATAATAAATTTAATTTATATATTATATTTGTTACTTATAAAAGTAGTATATCCATCCATTATTTAAATTGATAGAATTGTTTTTATTTTAAAAAATAGTATACAACTGCAACAAGTATCTAATTCTAAGCAATCTATTTCGACAGACTACAATAACTAATTATGTATTGATATCTATTTCGTGACAAAATTTCCATATAGATCCTACATTTAAATTAATAATATCGAACGCTTTTTTTTTATTTACAATCAATAGGAATTTAATTAACTTATTTGTTTTAATTAATTATAATATTTCTTTTGGTATGCTATTTACATAATTATTATGATTGTGTTGATTTAATGCATTGATGGGGTAAAAAACAGTTGCCATGTAAATATCCACTTTCGATTACTGTAACGATCAATCACCTTATATATATCTATTTGTATATATTTCGTGACATAAATAATTAAATTTTGTTCATAATATTTCACCAAAATATATCTCATTTAATAAATATATATCAAAATGTCATCGGGTGAAGAATAAATACGAATCTATACTTACCTGCGACTCTCATTCACGGGTAAATTTTTCACCCGCGAATGGGAGTTGTGGGTCTCATTTTTTTTCCTATCAATTACCACCTGCAAATGGTATTCACAGGCGGAATTAACACAAAAAAAATATTTCACTAAAAGTTTGGTGAAATATTTTGAAAAATAATAATATTTAACCCAAATTTTGGTGAAATGTTTTTAAAAAAGGAAAAAAACTATTTTTATTTTATTTCAAAATTTTATTTTATGTATTGTGAAAATATTTTTTTTCCTTCACATTATAATTTTGTAGAATAAAATAAAACAATGTGAACAAAATGAAAATATTTATAATTTTATGTATTATGATTATTTCAAATATATTTTTCCCTCACATTATAATTTTTAGAGATGTTTTTCAAAAAGTATGATTGTCATAATTTTTTTTTGAAAAAGTATATATGTAAAAAAAGTATTTAGCAAAATGTGCATCTGCGCAGGTGGAGGTAGCGTTTTTCGTTTTTTTTTTTTGAAAAAAAATCAAAACAATCATAAATAAATTTTAAAAAATTACAGTAAGTAGATATTTGAATTTCGATTCAAATGATGCAAAAAAATATTAAATTTGGACTTACGGATTGACTCTAGGCTCTGCCGTAAGTTGAGATATGAAAATTTGACTTAAAAAAATAAAACTCATACCATGTAAGTCCAAACTGACCACGGTGAACGTCATTTATGTCGTAATTAAAATATCTACCTAGATTATTATTTTTTTTATTTTTTTTGAGTAAGTACATAATTAAATTTCTCACCTAATGCATTTGATTATTTCAGTCAAATTTTAAGACAAGCGATGTTAGGTTACAAAATCATTGTATTTCTAATCAAAAAATTTACTCTAGGTAGATAATTGAAATACGACATAAATGACGTTCATCGTGGTCAGTTTGGACTTACAGGGTATGAGTTATATTTTTTTAAGTTAAATTTTCATATCTCAACTTACGGCAGAGCCTACAGTCAATCCGTAAGTCCAAATTTAATATTTTTTGCATCATTTGAATCGAAATTCAAATATCTACTTACTGTAATTTTTTAAGATTGTTTTAATTTTGTTTAAAAAAAAAACGAAAAACGCTACTAACCTAACTGCGCAGATGCACATTTTGCTAAATATTTATTTTATATATATACTTTTTAAAAAAAAAAATCTGATAAGCATACTTTTTGAAAAACATTTTTTTAGAATAAAATAAATCAATGTGAGGGGAAAACTATTTTATGTATTATAAATATGAATTTTTCTAAAATTATTTTCTGTATTATGAAAAAAAAATAAAAGTTATATTTTCTGTATTATTTCAAATATATTTTCATAATACAGAAAAATATTTCACCAAAATTTTGGTAAAATATTTCCACCCGCGAATGGTATTCGTGGAACTAACAGTTTAGTGTCACACGCGAATGATATTCGTGGGTAGAACTAGGGGTGAGCAAAAAAGACTGGCTGAACCGAAATCCCGACAAAACCGGCCTGAGACCGGTCTGACTAGAACCGAGACCGACTAGGTCTGAGATCGAGCAGGCGGTTTTTTCCTCCAATGTCAGTCTCGGTCTCGGGTTTTCCCCCGAAAAAAACTATTATGACCGGCCCAAACCGAATGTTATTAAAATCTAATATTTATATTTTATATAGGCCTTCTGAGAGAAGCCCAGCAGTCTGCCAGCCCAGCCATCCTCTTGAAGACCCAACACATTTGAGTCCAGATGAAATTTAAAAGCAAATTTTTTTTTACAGCAATTTTTCTTTTTTAATGAAAATTTCGGTAATGGACCGAGACCGGCCCGAGTCAAGCAAGACCGACTTGGGCGGACTTTTTATACCGAAGTCGGTCTCGATCCTCCACAGGTGAGGACCGAAATTTCGGGTTCAGGCTTGGTCTTGCCCAAAAAATCGGCCCGACCAGCCCAAGCTCACCCCTAAGTAGAACTAACGGTTCAGTCCCACCCGCGAATATGGGAACTGACAGAAAAAAAAAATCATGACTCCCATTCGCGGGTAGGTATAGATTCATATATATTTTGTACTGAATGACATTTTGGTATATATTTATTAAATGAGATATATTTTGCTGAAATATTCTTAACTTTTACCGTATAAACAACTTCTATGACTCCAAAGTCTAAAAATTTAAAGAAACGTTTTAGCACCCCGCAAATAGTATGTCAAATTTCGAGTATATATGAATTTGGTTAACAGAAATATAGTTAACAAAATCAAGATTTGTATAATATTTTTTAATTCTATTATTAAATTTATCCACTTTTATATATTTGTAGACTATTAATATTGCAAATAAAAAAGAATATTTTTATAAATAAATATAAGTGACGATTAATTAATAAAATAAATATATTTTTAATAATACTTTCAAATTTATTATATAACTATATAATAATACTAGTCTCTATATAATTATTGAGCTTAAGTTAAAAGTATTAAGTAACATATCAATAATTATTTACATTCATTTTTATCATCGACTTATATTTTTTTCAATATTTGTTATGAGAAATATACTTAAATCTTATATTTTATGATTTCTTTTTTTTTTGATAATTATGGATTAAAATAACTGCAATAGGTGACAATTAATCACCCAAGTTCAAATACACAAACAAAATTAACTAACTTTAACAATTCGCGGAACAGAAAAACTCACAACGTCTTTCCGGAGCGCGATAATAGTTTCCTTCGGAGGAGAGGTATGAATTTCAAACACATGTCTCTGTTTGAATGCCATACCCGCCATGATATCTGCTACCGCATTCGCTTCACGAAAAATATGTCTGAACTTCATTCTTTCGAACTGCATCAAAAGCTTCCTGCAATCCGCAATGATCGGCATTAGTTTTTGATTTGACATATTTTCATCAGAGATTACCTTATGGGCTAAGAGGGCGTCCGTCTCAAGGTGAATAGATTTTAATCCGAGTGTCATTGCCAAAAGCAGTCCGTCTCGGATGGCCCAACATTCCGCAGTGAGACTGTTTGAGCAACCCAAATTCCTTGTGAAACCTGCAACCCATTGACCCATGTAGTCACGGATGACCCCACCGGCTCCTGCGAGGCCTTGGTTTCCCTTAGCAGCTCCATCTGTGTTAATTTTAAACCAATCCTCTTTTGGAGGAACCCAACTAATATCAATGGAAATGAACTCGTTAGCATTGACAGTCTCAAGATAAGCATTTTTGTGAAACTTAGCCTGAGATAAAGATAAAGAATAAACAGAAGCAAAAGCAGGTTTATCATTAAAAATAAGAGAGTTCCTATTTTTCCAAATGTTCCATATCGCATAAGGAAAAAAGTACTTCCACTCAACTCCTTGAATATTGACTCCCGATTCCTGGCAACCCTTCTTGATCCACTCATTCAAAGGGTAGTCGATAGTTTGGCCCAGATTAGGCGGACCAGTGGCTGAATTCCACATCTCTTTAGCATGCTTACACCTACGCAATATGTGATCAATGTCCTCCACCCCAGAGTAACAAATTTGGCACAGAGGGCTCAAATTACATCCTCTATGGTTCAATAGTTTGCTGGTGGCAAGTCTATCTTTAAGGCATAACCAGATAAAATACTGAATTTTTGGGATGGTTTGAATCTTCCAAACACAATCCCATTGATTAATCACCTGGTTGTTTGTGTCATGACCAGCTAAAAGAGAGTATGCAGATGCTGTAGAGTAATTCCCCGAGTGAGTGCCATTCCAAATTTGGGTGTCCGAGGATACATTGGTCTTGTCCCCTGGAGTACCTCGAAACATGTCCCCAAATTTTTTGGGGAAGTCAAAAGAAGTTTTATCTAGATTCCACTCATCATTTCTGAAAACATCTCCTACCATCAGTCTGTCTTCTTCATAGTTCAGTGGACCATATATTGCTGCTCGCATGGGTTGATTACCCACCCAGATATCGTGCCAAAATTTAATATCTCTCCCATTTGCCACCACCCACCCAGAACCTAATTTAAGGGTAGACATGCCTTCATTAATTGCTTTCCAATTACAAGGTGTTTTGTTTGTTGTAGTGAGAGAAGTTCCATCCTGCTTAAAAGTTCTGTTTCTAATGACCACAGCCCAAGGAGCCGTATCCTTCTTCAATCTCCAAGCCAAACTTCCCAATAGTGCTTTGTTACGATACACAGCCGACTGCAGACCAAGCCCTCCAAGCTTTTTCGGCTTTGTTATTTCCTCCCAATTGATCAAATGGATTTTCCTCTTCTGGTCCGTGGATCCCCAAACAAAATTTCTATTAATCCTGTCCAGTTCTTTACAAACTGAACTAGGAAACATAGTACATTGCATATAATAGGAGGGGATAGTGGACAAGACCGATTTGACCAACGTAACTTTACCTGCCATTGATAACAGCTTTGCCCTCCAACCCGAGAGCTTATTTCTAACTTTATCCAAAACAAAGTTAAAAGAGCTAACTTTCGAGTTTGACAAATCCAAAGGAAAGCCAAGGTAAGAACCAAAGTTTTCAACTGTTCTAAACTGTAAATTCGTTGATAACTGAATTCTTTTGGTAGCTGGAACATTTTTTGAAAAAACCATGATTGACTTCCCCTGATTTACCTTCTGACCTGAAATGTCACAAAACTCCTTTAAGATCGAGTTAATACAGTTACAATTTTCAGGTGTCGCCTCTCCCATGAGAATGAGATCATCGGCAAAGAAAAGATGGGATAAAGTCAAGCTACCTCTTCCCACTTTTATACATTTCCATTGTCCCTGCATAACTTTTTCATCAATAAGAAACGCCAGATATTCCATGCAAAGGATAAAGATGTACGGGGATAGAGGATCCCCTTGCTTAATCCCTCTGGACGGGTAGAATTTTTCTAATTTCCCCCCATTGAACAAAATTTCAATTGAAGACGTGGAGATACAACTCATAATCAACTTAATGACTTTATCCGGAAAATTAAAGAACATGAGCGTCCTTCTGATGAAATCCCACTCAAGTCTATCATAAGCTTTCTCAAGGTCTATTTTGATGATCATACACCCTGTTTTGCCCTGTTTCTGCTTAGAAAAATGAAGCACTTCTCTAAGCAGAATGACATTATCTGAACCCCTTCTACCAGGGATAAAACTAGTCTGAAAAGGAGAGATGATATCTTTCAGAGTTGGTCTAATTCTATTCACCAAGATTTTTGAAATGACCTTGTAAATAGAATTGCAAAGACTAATAGGTCTGAAATGGGAGACAGAATTAGGCTGACTACATTTTGGAATCAAGCAGATAAACGTCTCGTTCCAACTAGTCGGGATAGACCCCCTTTTAAACACCTCAATGATAGCCTCAGTCAGAGAGCTACCCGTACAGTTCCACAACTTTTGAAAGAAAGCCGGGTGGAGGCCATCTGGCCCCGGAGCTTTAAACGGTTTAAGATCCCAAGTGGCTTTCCTAATTTCATCCAAAGTAATGGAGGTATTAAGACGGCGGATTTGATTATCAGAAAGAGCAGTTCTCCAGGAATCAGGCTGATCAACCACCATAGGTGAGGAAACCTTTGAAGTTGTGAAGAGATTAGAAAAGAATTTTTGAAATTCCTCTTGAATGTGACTCTAATCAAAGATCCAATTTCCAATTGAGTCTTTAATAGCCAAGATCTTGTTTCTTCTTCTTTTAACAAGAGTAGAAATGTGGTAGTATTTAGTGTTTCTATCCCCGTCTTTGATCCACTTTGTGCGCGACTTTGCAGCCCAAAGTTTTTCTTCCTGGTCCAGAATCTCAGAGAGCTCTGACTGAAGATTCTTTTCCAGATTGACAATATAGTCATTTGGAGAGTTAGCAATACACTTTTGGGCTCCTGAGATCCTTCGAAGGATTTTTTCTTTCCTCTGAAACACATTACCAAAAATTTCTTTATTCCATGCTCTAGCTTTATCAGGGAAATGGATAATGGCAGGAGTGATCCTATTACTAAATTCTCTCCAAGAATTCTTAACCAAAAGCTCAAAACTAGGGTGATCAAGCCACATAGGTTCCATCCTAAATGGTTGAATTACCCTGTTGCCCTCGTCTCCACCAGAATTTATAAGGAGTGGGCAATGGTCAGAGTGGGTTCTCGTAAGATGCGTCACAGAAGCATTGGGAAATATAATTTTCCAGGCCATGTTCGCCATCATCCTATCTAGTCTCTGCTGGATAAATCTATCAGAATCCCACAAGTTGCTCCAAGTAAACTTTGGCCCCCTATAGCCAAGGTCAATCAAGTTACAATCACTGATCATATCATTAAATAGAGTCACCCTATTCATGCAAATACTATTACCCCCCAATTTTTCGGCACTATTAGTGACATCATTAAAATCCCCTACTACTAGTCAATGACTAGATATAGTAGCTGCAACAGATTTAAGATTATCCCACAAAAGTAATCTTTCATTTAAATTGGGGCTAGCGTAAATAGCAGACATGAACCAAGACAGGTTAGAAGGGTTAACCTGGATCTTGAAGTGTAATTCCTGCTCTGTAGACGCCATCTTCGTAATATTTGTCTCGAAATCATTCCAGAGGACAAGGATTCCACCTTTAAAACCTCTTGCATCCACCCCAAGGAATTTGTTGAACGGCAGTTTTCCTGCTTGGTCAACCATCTTTTGGCCACTGAGTCTAGTGTCAATTAAAATCAACACAGTAGGATTGTGAATATGGATTAGATGCTTTACCGCCTTGACAGCTGCTGGATTACCAAAACCTCTAACATTCCACATAATGGATCTCATGTGAGCTTTTTCTGGAACCATAATACTAGAAGGTTGTACTTGATTCATAAATAATATGATATAAAAACTTCCACACCAATTACATAGGACTACTAATATCTAAACAGTTGTTAGATACCTCACCTTGTCCCTTACCTCCCTGAGTATGAACATTCTTACTTCCGTGCACAGTAGTTACCTTTGCTGTGTATATTGCCCCTTTCTCCACCGTATCCAACTGGGTTCGCGATTTCCCATTTTTCTTGTGCCCCTGAATTTTTAAAGGAACATCTTTACGAGTTCCTATTTTCCCTGTATCCCTGTCTTTAGAAAAATTCACATAAGTAGTTAAATTGTTTCTCTCATTATGATCATAATCAGGAGTAATAAAAGCAAATTTCAAGTTGTTATCGGTTGGGTTTAGCTCCTCCTTGATAGTCTTAAGCTTTATAGGCCAATTTTCCCCCTTAGCATTCTGGTCCAGCCCTCCAATCTGATTGAGCCCTTCAGCCCTAGGCAGGCCACAGCTTCGACCCAACCGCAAAGGAGAAGCATTCAGCCCATCATTGGGCCCTTCCCTATTCAATTGGACCAGCCGACTCAAAGTGTCCAGCCCACCCATTGGGCCCGTCGGATCCTTGCTGTGAGGCCGGCCCACTTCGGACACTTCATGTGGTTCGAATACTTCGGCTTGAATCTTCCACGTTGGCTTCCCTTCATTGTTTATTTGTACAGACAAACTTTCCACCTCATCCGACAAGTTTAAGTGGTCTCCCTCTTGGATTCTCTCAGCATCCTTCCCGACAGCATGCACTCGTCCTCCATGAGTTGTTTTCATTCCATTGCACTCCCCGACAGCATGCGCAGCACTTTCCCCGAATTCATGCGCAGCAACCTGCCCAACAGCTGAGTGTGCGGCATCCTCCTCGGCGGCTGAGAGCTCAACATCCTCCCCGACAGCTAAGTGCGTACCATCGTCCCCGACAGCACGCGCCAACTCCTCCCCGACATCATGCGTAGTCTCCTCCCCGACCAATGACCCTTTATTCAGATCAACGAGGTGGACAACCGACTTTACCTTGTTTTGGGCGGCATGCTTTGTAGTCCGCCTAGTTTGTCCACTTCCCGAACGGTATTGGCCTTCTTCCCTTCCCGTTATTCTCCCATCTCCATCTGCCCCACTGGCCGACCCCCCTCTTCTCGTTCCCCTTGCCCCGGGCTGTTCATCAACGTGCCTTAAAGCCTGTCCGTCGTGTTGTGCGATAACGTGGTCTCCACCTTTGCTAGGTTTCGTCCCGACATAACTGTTGGTTCTCCACTCACTCTCGGTTCCGACGTCATTCTCTCCACCTTCCTTTTCCGGCTGTCTTGCGTGCTCGATGGTGGTTCTCCCTGTGGGTGCCTTACCGGAGGCAGATATCCCGGCGTTTGAGGGACCTAGGGTTACGGTGTGCTGCTCGGTATTCTTCTGGATGCCCATTCGGCTATGCGGTAATAGGATTTCCATTTGATTTTGAGTCTTCGAATCCATTTGTTTAGTCTGATTTTCACGCCATATTCTCGACGATTCCGATGCCGATGGTTTTTTCCGGCGAGTAACCAACATCCAGGGTCCCCGATCTTCGTTTTGATTTTCTGTGCTAGGATCTTGAGGCTTCGCCGTGGCGAAGGTGATTGCATTTTCTTCCGACCTTATACCTGCTGAGATAACCTGATTACAAAGTTCTTTACTATGCCCTGCCATACCACACGAGAAACAAATTGATTGAATTCCTTCATAAGAGATTTTTTGGGAATATCCATCAATGTCGATTGACGAAGGTAACGGTTTGCTCAAGTCCAGCTGGATACAAAGCCTGGCAAATTTTCCTCTTTCAGCATTTATGGTATAACTATCAATTCTCAAGAGAGGCCCTATTGTATTTCCAATACCCTGTAAGATAATAGGGTCGAAATATTCCATTGGTAAATTGGGCAACGTGATCCAAATAGCCACTTTAGAGATATTGGTTCTTTCTGGGTTAAATTTGGGTTCCCAGATTCGGATTGATAAGAATTGTCCATTGATGAACCAAGGTCCATCTCTGAAGACCCTATCCATGTCTCCCAAGCAAGTAAATTTGATTAGATAGAAACCTTCACCAAGTAAAATGCAGGACATTTCCCCTTCCGGTTTCCAGAGATTCCGAATTTTCAGCACCATGAGATGGTACGGTATGCTCCTTCCTATAATTTTAATGATGATAGATTGTTCATACCTTTTTTGTATCCTTGTTTTCTCCTCTTTGGATATGATATATGATAGTTTACCAGTGGATTGCACTTCATTGAGGTCTCTTGAGGGAGCAACTTCAGACGAATTCGAACATTCTTGATAGAATGCATTTTTGTATGCCCCTGGAACAACTCCAGTGAGTTTTTCCTTGTACGAGCTGACATTTGTATCTGTCTTTGATGCATTCTCTTCCATGCGGTGCTGATCTTCCTTGAGTTTGGTGTTGCTATTCAAGAGTTTTGCGGTCTCTACTGTAGTAAGGGAATGTGTGGAACTAGAGAGCATTTTTAAGGCAGTCGCGATATAAATGCATTCGTACATAAATGCAGTTATTATAATTTTCACATTTATCTATGATATTTTGTAAGAATAATAATTGAAAGTCTAACATCTCATGTACCTAATTATAATTATGTTTGTAATATAAAATTTAACACATAAACATAAGGTTGTCAATGTATTTACTTAATGGTTGGTTTAATAGTTGTGGAACTTAACATGCAAATGTAATTATTATATTATTAAAAGAAGAGGTATTGTTATTAATTCTACTTTTTATAGTTTTAACACGATCTGTAATTATAATTCATTTTAAAATGTATACGTTTATAACTCATTTAATATATTAAAGATCTAGTATATGAGCAGTACTAAGTATTGTCTAAATATATTTTTTTATTTTATTTTAAAAATACTACTAATTAATTAATATATGGAAAAAAAATATCGCGCAAACTATCGATTCTTTTTAATATCAACGTAATTATAGATGTTCAGTAGCACAATAAATAAGTCTTTTAATAAATGAAATTACATATTTGACATTATTTGATTTATTGTATTAGAATTATATAATTTAAATTAAATTAATATATAAATATTAATTAAAGCTGAAAATTTTAGTTATATAGATAAGTAAATTAAAAATTTATACAAACAATTAGGGTTAACAATTGATTTTTTAACAAAAAATTATTAAAAAGGTGAAAAAAATGCATGACATTCATGGTTAGAAGGTAAAGCTTACATGTAAACACCATTTTAACTCTGGTTTGAATGTCATTGATAAAAAAAATCGTCCGTCAATAGGAGTTTCATTAAATCTTAGCAAGTTCTCATTCACGGATATGTATAATAAATAAATAAAATGGGATATGTATAATAAATAGATAAAATGGGATATGTATATTAAATAAATAAAATGGGATATGTATAATAAATAAATAAAATGGGATATGTATAATAAATAAATAAAATGGCATATGTATAATAAATAAATAAAATGGGATATGTATAATAAATACATAAAATGGGATATGTATAATAAACAAAATAGCTTTCAAAACAACGAAATATTTTGATATTTCATTTTCAAATATATATTGTGAAAAAAAAATCTACCAAGTTCTCAGCATTCCGACTTTCGTAAATTTAATTTAACATTAGGGCAAATGAAATATACCAAACGAAGATGTACACTTCATTTCAGTCAACTTTCTTGAACAGCAAAAACAAAAACATAATCTTCCCAAATCAGACGCAACATGGGGAGGCAGTAACTAAATGGTCCGAAAACTAACCACCATCTAACAAACTCATCATTAACTAGAAACCATCCATCACCATGTTATCAGTTCCTCCAGTTTCCGCCTTCGGACTGATCACGCCTAGATCCACCACCATAGCCACCGTCACCATATCCACGGTCCCGGCTACCTCCGTAGCCTCCTTCTCCTCCACCACCGTACCCGCCGCCACCACGGCTGCCGTATCCACCACCACCACCACCCTCACGGCGTCCTCCGCCTCCACCGTATCCGCCTCCTCCGGATCTAAATCCACCCCCACCTCCACCACCGCCTCCACTGCGGGATTGGGCCTCATTGACAGTGATGCTCCTTCCATCGATGTTCTGGCCGTTCATGCCCTCGATGGCATCCCTCATCGACTTCTCGTCACCAAAGGTGACGAATCCAAAGCCACGGGACCTTCCAGTCTCGCGATCATTGATGACCTGAAAGTAGATCAAAATATATGGTTACATTTGCCCGAGCATCCAGATAAATAGGAACTGATTATATCGATCGATCTTCGTCTCT
Organism: Chamaenerion angustifolium; assembly: GCA_946814005.1. NCBI lineage: Eukaryota > Viridiplantae > Streptophyta > Magnoliopsida > Myrtales > Onagraceae > Chamaenerion > Chamaenerion angustifolium. The sequence goes on from OX328272.1 coordinate 25,985,166, forward strand.
GAAAGAAAGATGAAGATAAGACGTACCGATTTGAGTCACAGTAATTAAAGATCAGTAACACAGTAACAATAGGTAGAGACATATAGTATCAATCAAGTAACACAAACAGATCAGAACATCGGATTTGGATCGCGACGGATTCAATCACTGCTGCGACAAACGGACCTTTGATTCGAGAACGTCACCATAAGCACCGAACGCTCTCTCAAGAGCCTGATCATCGGTAGCCCAGGCTAGGCCGCCGACGAAGCACCGGTACTCAACATCAGCAGAAGCCATTGATTGACGAGAGAGATCTGAAAAGGAAATGAACTAAGGAAAATGTAGCAGGTAATATAATTTTAGCTGCAGGCAACGGAAGAATTTATACAAATAAATGGGGGATGGTTTAACTAGGGTTTGGGTGAGGGAGCGCAGTGCGCCTCGTCGGTTAAACCTTTTAACTATGGTCAAGTAGAAAGACAGCGCCTCTTACCTTTTAAATCTCTCTCCATATTAATTTAATTAAAATATATACAATTATCATAAATAATATTTTTAATACATTTTCTAATTTCTAAAGTTAAATTTATAACTTAAGTTCTTATTGGTTAATATCAAACATATAATTTTTACACATATATAACATATCATGTAACTCATTTTAAAATCATCCAAACATTCTCATTCATTCTTCCTATAAATTACAAAAATTTAATAATTTATTATACTTTGACATATGCATTTATTATTTTTTTATTAAAATAAGACATTATTCCCTAAAGTTTGGTTCAGTTTTCCCCCTAATTTTAAAATTTTTTCTTCTAATATTTGGAAAAAGTGAAATTTTGTCCCCTACAATAACTTTTCCATCTAAATTTAACATAATTAGTTTCGAAAATTGCAAAAATAACATAAAATTTTCAAAAATATCACAATTTAACCCTTTCAAACTTTTTCGAATGTTACAATTGAGTCTCGATTCGATCGAGACTCTATTGAACCTCAATCGAGGGGTCTCGGGTCTAGATCTAGGTTTTGACCCAGACGGACCCCCCATGGTGGGGGGATCTGGTATGGGTCAAGACCCATACCCAAGCCCCAATTGAATTGGGGTCGAGCTAGACTCAAATTCGATTGGGGCTTGATTGAGCTTCAATCGGGGCACTCGAGTCTGGGTCAAGATCCGAGCTCCCCCGATTGGGGTCGAACCAACCACTAATTCGATTGGGGCTTGATTGAGCCCCATTCAACGAGGCTCGGTTCTGAGTCTTGACTCATACGGACGCCCCATGGGTGGTCGACCAGGTCAAGACTCAAACTTGAGCACTCTCCCCCCCCCCCCCCCCCCCCCCGGATTGGGGCCTCAATCGAGCCTCAAACAAATCGGAATTCAATTGTAACATTTGAAAATGTTAGAATGTGTTAAATTGTGATATTTTTGAAAGTTTTATGTTATGTTTGCAATTTTCGAAACTAATTCTGTTAAATGTGGATGGAAAAGTTGATGGAGGGGGCAAACTTTCACTTTTCCCAAACATCGAGAGAAATTCTTTTAACAGATTCTGAGAAGAGTGGGTAGAGGTCGAAGGATCCCTTGGATGTGTGCATGTGATTTCAATGACATATGTTCACTGTATGAGAATGAAGGTGGAAGACCGAAAGCTCAGAGACATATAGACGAATTTAATTCAATGATCTACGATCTGAACCTCACAGATCTTGGATTTAAAGGACTGAAGTACACCTGAAGCAACAACAGAAGGGGTACCGACAACATTCGTGAAAGACTGGACCGTGCACTTTCGAACACTCAATGGACATCAGCATTCTCTCGAACAACCAACTATAGGATCATTATTGTTGCGGATGTGCTCTCAAGGAATATAGAGAAAGGAGTGATCGAGAAGAAATAGAAGGAATCAGGATGAAAAGAAGATGTCCAAAGCTATATCATATACTCTTTGCGGATAATTTTCTCTTTTTTGTCCGAGCCTCGAAAATAACATAAGGAACCTGCTCACAATCATAAACAATTACGGGAGCGCTTCAGGATAGCGGGCAAACACAGCAAAATCCAGCATCTACTTTGAGGTGAATGTCGCGACCGAAACAAGAAGGATGGTCATGAAAGCTAGCAATATCTGAACACAAAGTAATCCCAGGAAAATACTTGGGATTGCCGACTAGATGGGGGAGAGGATGCTCTAAATTACCTGAAAGTCAGAATTCAAGAGAAGCTCCCGGGGTGGAAATCGACAAGATTTTGATCAAGACAGTGATAACTGCCATCCCTACTTACGCCATGAGTGTTTTCAAATTTCCAAAGACTTGGTGTGATGAAGTGAATGCTATGATAACAAGATTCTGGTGGGGAAGAATCTATGGAACATAATATCCATTGGAAACGGTGGGATGCAATGACGAAAGCGAAACACAAAAGAGGTATGAGGTTCAAGGAGCTCACCACCTTTAACCTCAGCCTATTGATAAAAATGACAGCAAGGATAGTAAATGAACCAGATGCACTTTGGGTACAAGTTCTAAAAGGGTTGCATTTCGCAAACAGTGACTTAATGAAGGCAACTAAAGATGCACAAGCCTCGTGGGGATGGACAAGTCTACTAGAAGGAAGGGACCTACTACAGGACGAAGGATTTTGGATTGTGGGAAACGAAGACAAGATTATTATGGCTAGAGATGCATGGATATACAAAGGAGCAAACCAGAAAAATTGAGCATCAATTGATCGTCTTGGTAGTTGCAGAAGTCCATGTCGCATCTCTCATTCGAACGGATAGAATGCGGGACAAGACGTACATCCGAAAGATAGTGAACTCATCAACGACGAATGATATCTTGTAGGTTCCTATCCCGATTGATCCATGCGAAGACATCCACATATTGCCACACAATATGGAGGGCAAACCGATGGTAAAATCAATTTACCATAATGTTCGGCAAGTGGAATCGATGGAAGATCGTCCCCTAACAGAAACGAATGATATGCGGGAGACGCTATGACCGACAATATGGGGGATGAAGATTGTGCCCAAAACAAGAATGTTCATGTGGAAGCTTACATCAAGTTCGATAGGCGTCTGACACAATCTTCCCGAACAAGAATGAACATAGACCAAGGGTGTCCTTTCTGTGGAGAACTGGAGACAAGAGAGCATTTAATTTTCTGATGTAATTGGACGAGACTAATATGGTTTGAATGTTTATGTACAAGAACGAAAGAGTCCTTCGCCCGAACAATTGAGGAATGACTCTCGGAAATGTGGAACGAACCTTGCGGGAACAAGAAGATCAAAGAAAACATATGGGCGATCACTGCACACGTATGCTGGCACTTATGGAAAACTAGATGTCAGAAGGTGTTTGAGGGCTCAACACCCAATCCCGTGGAAATAGTGTGAATGGTCAGAATGGAGGCTGCAGAAGGACTTGAGGAGCTGAACCTAGAATAACCGCACCAAGCAACCCATCATGAGGAGATCGCACTGAACCAGCCATGGTTGCCCCCAGGCCCAGGTTTAATCAAGCTAAATTGTGATGCCTCATGGTGCCCGACATCCAAGATGGGAGGAATTGTTGTCATTGCAAGGAATAGTCAAGGAAGGATTGTAGGAGGCCTCAACAAACAAGTCCGAGGAGATCATGCGGAAGAATTGGAGTTCAAAGCCATAAGGGAAGGAGTTCGCTTAATTGATGAACAACAATGGGAGAAAGTGGAAATCGAATCGGATGCACTAAACGTAATCCGACATATTAAAGGAGAAAGATGGATTTGACAGCATATCCATCATAAAAGAAATCAAGAATGCTACAAAGAATATCTGCAGCATAGAGTGGAAAGCAATACCTAGGAAGACGAATGAATGCGCCAAATGGATAGTTTCTAAAACAAGAAGAGGGTTGCGTCTCAACGATTAGGTCTCACGACCCCAACCCCCATTTTAGTTTTACTTAATGCAGTTTTTTGTTCGGTTTCTTTAGATATTTCCCTTATTAATGTAGACTTATGTAACAAACCATTATTTTCTTCATCTATTGAATAAATGAGTAGTTTCTTTGAAAAAAAAAAAATAATCCTTATCTTTGATGATATTAATCGTATAGTTAAAATACAAATATAATTATTATTAAAAAATAATATATCTACTAATATTTTTATCATTTTGTTAAATACAATTCAAATATTAATTTAAATTTAAAATAGTTATTAGCATTATATAAATGATTAGTGACTCTTATTTTTACTATCAACTTATAAACTTTTCAATTATTTTTATGAAAAAATATAATTAATCTTTATGTTTTGTACTATTCTTGGTATAATAAAAATGTAAGTGTAATAACTATTAAAAATATATTTTTTACTAATTTATTAACAATTTCTAAAATATAATTTATTTTTATTTTTATAATATAATAAAGATCTATAATATATTAAATAATTAATATATGATCATTAAATTTTTTATTAATATATTTTTATTATATATATTTATACTTATTAATAATTATATATATAAAAATACATATCGCCGAATCAAATTTATAATTTTTAATATTTTCTGTTTGATTTTATCTTGGGTTGGTTAAACAAAAGAGCCTTCCAGCAACTACGGTTAACTTTAACGTCGAGTCCCGACTGTCAGAGAGCAGGTGGAGCCAATGCACGTGACACTTATTTGGACGGACACGGGCAATAGAGGCACAGCTAACGAAGTCAGATATTTGTCGAGAAATTATAAATATCTAAAGGAGTGATTACAAATTTGCCCCTACCTAGCCTTTCCAAAAGATAAATAAATACAGTCAATCCTTATCCTTAGAAAGGGATGGATTTTGCATAGAAAATTCTCGGGTCCTTTGCCAATATTGACAATAATTTAGAACCTCCCAATATTAAATTATATAATTTTAAAGCATGTAATTAATTTTAAAAGGTTGGATTAAGATTACGAGGAATTAAGTTAACAAAAAAAAAAAGGTTAAAACAATTGAAAATTTGAATGGGTTACAAAATATAAGAAATTTGGAGTTTAATATTTTGTATTAGTATTTTAAGACTAAAAGGCTTAAGGCTTGCGGTGAAAGTTCAACCTAAATTGTATAAATATATAAAGTTTAAAAATCTAATGAAACTAGCTAGTGTAAAGGTGGAAGATAGATCAAATTTGATTAAAATAAAAAAATCCTAATTTTTTTAAAATTAAATTTAGAGTTTATTTCTTAAATTTTAACTCATAAAATTTTTATTATTATGTTTGACAAAAATATAAGTTTGCCTCAACCGTCAATTTTTTCATTCAAATTTAACAGAATAAGTTTAAAAATTGTAAAAATAACATAAACTTTAAAAATGTCACAATTTAATCATTAAAAAAAATTCAAATGTTACAATTGAATTCTAATTCAATTGGGGTTTTATTGAGTATCAATCATGAGTTGACCCAGACTGGCCATCCATTAGTGGGTGAACAAGTTTGGGTCTTGACACAAATCGAGCACTCATGGGTAGGCAACCAAGTTAGGGTTAAGACTCAAATTCGACCCTCGAATGGAGGTTAATTGAGCTCAATCAAATTGGGATTCAATTGAAAAATGATATTTTTATATATATTTTTTGAATGATTCTTATGGGATTTGATTGCTTTAGATGATGGTTGCGCGAATTAGTACTTTATATTATTTTTGTTGAGGTGGATACATTTATAATGTGTCTCTTGACTATGCCATTTTTAGGCCAAAAAAAAAGACCGTGCCATTTGAAAGTAAGTAATAGTATTTTATTAAATTCTTAGTATGATATAAATATATTCCCACTTCAGGGGGTAAATTAGAACTAGTATTTCAACAAAAAAAAAAACACTCCTTGCACCCTATTCTTCAAATTTGTTATTTTTGAGTTCATTTTGAATTCGATGATGCACATGCATATGATTTGGTTTCCAGTTTGATGGTCAAGCCTACATTCGATTTTTTTTTTCTCGAAAATATACCTAAACAAATAAATGTCGAACTATCATCACTTTAAAAAAACACACGCAAAGTATACCTACTCGTGAATGAGATTCAGGAGTAGTAAATTAGACAAACGACACATGCGAATGACATTCGTGGGTAGACATTTAAATCGTACGCACGAATACTATTCGTGGTTGAAACTAACACCCGCGAATTCTATTCGCGTTTGAAACTTTACTATTATATTCAGACGCGAATGGCATTCGCGGGTACGACTTAAATGTCTACCCATGAATACCATTCACGGGTGGGAGTTCTTAAATTCGAACAGAACTCCCTCAACTGCGGTTATCTTCACTCACGGTTTTCCTCCTCATGTCCCGTCGCTCTGCCGTCGTGTTGTCTCCCTGCCTCCGTCGTCCAGTCGTCGCCATCGTCGTGTTGTCTCCGCTATCGCTGTCTTTTCTCACGTGAGCCACCGTTGCCGAAATCTGAAATTCAAAATCATGGTATAAAATTATGTATGATGTTTTCTTTTCTTTTAATTAGTTTTAATTGTTATGTAGAATGCTTAATGATGTTTAATTGCTGAATTGCTATGTTTAATTATTGTTTTGTAATGTGTTTTTTGAATAATTATAAAATTGTAATTTTATAATTTTTGGGTAAATTTTTTAATTGGATTTTAATTAGTTGTAATAACTATCTAAAATGCAGCGTTATGTGTAATTGTTGCATTCTTATGTGTTATTATTGATTTGTAATTTTAGGGTTTTGAATAATCGTAAAATCTTAATTTTGTTGAATTTTTTAATTGGATTGTAAAACTATAAATATCTATTTTTAATTGAATTGAGTTGTTATGGACATACAATGCATCGTGGTCATGACATCCTTTCACAACCGTCATTCTTTCGCAGAAGGAACGAGTGGATCTATCCCTTTTGTATAGTCAACTGCAACATATGTCACAACATAGCGCTCAGGATATGGTAAGCCTAATTTCACATATGATTACATGTTATATTGATAATATTATTTAGTTTTAAGTATTAATTAAATTATAGGTTAGTGCTAATACTCGTCGTAGAGATGACAAGTATTGACGAGCAGGTAAATGTTGGGTTTTAGATCCCATGACTTGCCATTGGGTAGATATAACTAAATTCAAATGTGCAGCAAACATATTTTGTATCAAGGTCGATGTAGGATTACTGCATGCTCTTACTGAGAGGTGGCGATCCGAGACACATACCTTTCACCTCCGCTAGGGTGAAATGATTGTAACCCTTAGGGATGTACATATTGTTGGGTTTATGGGTTAATAGTTCACCAGTATCCGATCAATATCGGTTGACTCAAGGTTAAACAGTAATGATCAACCTACCGTCTCTATGCCCACGACTACTGGGAGTAGTCCCTTCGCGTGAGAAGGAGCAGATAAGCAAGAACGATGTCTCCCTGTCCTGGCTGAAAAGGGTTTTTGAGAAGAAAGAAAGTGACTGAGATTGAATTCCTGCCAGCGAAGGGACACTATAATGAGAGACCGAGGATACATTTTACATCTACTCATAATATTTTTATTCCCTAAAGCAAGTGAAAATATTCACACCAAACAACTCAGTACAGTTGGGCATAGACTGAATTAAGTTATCTCTATTCTGGGTTGTGTAAAACCATGATAGCAAGGAGAACCAATGCAACTGGATGCGCTGTATTACTACAGTTACATAGTCCACCATCTTAGATATCTATACTACATTCCAAATTATTTAAGTAATTTAGTCTACTAAACTATGTTAATAATTTGGTCCGGTTATGGTCGTGGGAGCATTTGTTCGTTGGGAGACCCATGATCAAGAATAAGGAATCAATTTCTACGAGTGCTCCGTTAGGGATGTAGTAAGACCACTTAAACATTCGGTTTATATTAATCTTATAATTTACTACACCCTTCAGTTATACAACTTTATTCAATTACTTTTGCAAAAACTCATGTCCTTGCATTGTTAAGCATGTAGCATTATTTCTAGGGAAAATTTTAAAAATGGTTCAACGTGTTTGTCCAAAATGTTTTTCAACACAAAATGTTATTTCTACGGTTTGGCTGGGATTCCGAATTTTGATAGCCAGAGAATTGAATCTGTATTGTGCTTTGATCATGTTTGTTAGGTTGTTATATGAGAAAAATATGATAAAAATGTAATATATTTGCCAAATGTTGTAAGAGTATGTACCTTATTTGTTTCAGATTTAACATGTTTGTTGTTGTTTGTTTTAGATGAAGCTCGTCAGTTGTCATCCAAAGCAACTGTTAAGTGGTCACGTGCAACAAAGAAAAAAAATAATATGAAATATTGATAATGCCCCTACCTATTAATTGAAACTCCTTCCTTTCGTCAATTGTGGAAGTTACATAAACTTCTCAATTACCTCCCTCTCTTCTGCAATTAATTATGGATCCACCCAAGTTCTTGATTGAACCTGGGAATCCCAATCACAAAAAGAATTGAGTCCAACATTGTCCACCTCATGACCGCCTTCTACCTTGATGTCTTCGCTGCCCCTTTCCGGGCACTTGTGGAGTCACCATGGAAGGCTAAGAGTCACTCTGAAACAGGGTAGGTTAGAATGTGTATTTTCTTATAATTCATATTATTGATTCTCGTTGCTTTTTATTTAGTTCTTATATTGTTTATGTGTAGGCATCATCAAAATATGAAAAACATGTCCGGTCACAACAATAATATCTTCACACTACTTGTTAGAGAATTTTGATTGTGCAAAATTTAGATTGGTACGAATGCTCTTAAATACATGTATAGATTAATTGGCATAATATTTAGTATTGTTTTGCAATACATTTTATCGTGTTCATTTAATAGGAACAAGAGCATAGAAGACTTATGGGGAGACTTGAATTTTATGAGTATGCTCATGTCCATAAAAATAATAGTGCATTTGTTGATGAAGTGACAACCTCATTAGTAGTAATACATGAATTTTCGAAGTTAAACTATGAGTACAAGTTATATTTGTATATTATATCGTATTAAGCATCATCCTTAATTGTATGATGTAAAAAAAAATTCCAAATTTGCAGAGCGTGCTTCTCATAACCCGAAAGAGGATCTACTTATAAGGGAAAATGATGTTATTTGGAGGTTGTAGGCGGAGAAAAACATGAGAGAATCAAAAGTTATGGGCTCGGTGTTACACCATAATTTGTACATGTTGTGTTATAACTATAAATATCAGAACTTGATCGATCATCAAACCGATAAAGGTGACAATTTTCGATTCATATAATATGACCACCTATTTGTCGGTTCAGCTCGTGGCTCACCCTCCAGGTCTCTTCTTTCCTTCCCTCGCTAGTTCTGTCATTTTTTTAGAGTGACTTAATTACCACAACAATTACTTATGTTGACACACATGATTGAACAGTCAAAACTTGAGCAGAACAATAACTTATGTTTCACAATGTGACTAAATATTTACAAAGAATTTTTATGAGAAAAAATGACTAAAATATTCTTCTTATGTTTTTCATCTTCTTTCTTTGATCTTCATCTTCTTTAATAATCAAAATTGAATGACCAAAATTAAATGTCGAACCCAGAAATCTCAAAATTTCTGGTTACAAAATGCAGAAATATAAGATTTATGAGTTCCAAAACTGAATTTTCTGTGTTCCGAAATCCAGAATTCTAAGATTTCTACATCCCAAAATCAGAAATCTAAATTTCGAAACACGAAATCTAAGTTTCCAAATCTAAGATAACCTGTGTGTTAGCTTTGTCGTGAAGGAATTCCAAACCATTCGGTACACTTGCTGCAATTTGTATTCAGGTATTCCAATATAAAGGGGCCTTATTAGGGGGAATATCTGCACAAGTACATAATTTTGTTTAGGAACAATTTTGGTATTTGAATTCATGACCCTTTTTATCATGTATTATGCACAAGTTCAATTCCTAATTGAGAAACTATCTAAGTGAAATGTTCATCTTTTACCATGAAGGTGATCTTCAAGCGATCCCAGTGCCATATATTCATACACAAGAAGTCGTAGATCCCCATCTGCGCAATACCTTATGAGATTGGCTAAGTTCGGGTAGTGTAGAAGGCTTTTCATAACTTCAACTAAGAACTCCCTATTACCCTGAAGGCCATTTTGGTCCAATTGTTTAACAACAACAACCTGCATAATGAAAAGGTAACCCTTTCTTGATATATTATCATGAAATTAGGAGTTGAAGAAGCCATGTATAGCACGGCTGGAATAGTGTAAAAATGGGCAATTCCTGTAATATTATATAAAAATCAACAAAATGTATGCAATCTAAGCACAAACTTTTTAACAGTGAGGAGCAAAAAAACTTGTAAGTTTTACCTTACAACTACAGTTTGAGATCATTTTACCTGACTCGTGGTCTCGAGCCTCCCTTTATATACTGAACTGAAGCCTCCTTCCCCCAACATATGCTTTTTGACCAATTTTTGCGTTTTCTGAGGATTGGAATACAGGTCCTTCATCTGCTAAGATTTCCTTTGATGCAACATCATGGGTGCTCGATAATCTTACCATTTCTTCTGCATATTCTTTGTTTCCCTTTGAAGATTCAATACAATAACAAACTACATGAAGATCCTCTAGAACGAAGCTGGAATGGTTGCGGGTTGTTGACCGAAGCTTGAAGACGAAGGGCTGAAGAACCGTGGCTAAGTGTCACTGACTTGAAGTTTCTTCACACATCCCTTACGACCTTAGAAGTTTTGTCTCCACAAAGCTCCTAAGTAAGCCTTCTAAGTGACTCAAGACAATAGAGAGGTTTTAAAGAACTTGTTAGCTCTTATTGCTTGGTTGTTTACAAATGTGACTTCCCCTATTTATAGCCTCAACTTTATGGACAAGGAAATTGACCTCCAATAGTACAAATGAGCACTTCTCTTTCTTGACATAGAGTTGGTTTTCCTTTAAGACACAGAAAACAACCCTTAAATGCTCCATATGTTCCTCAAGGGTAGAACTATATATGACGATGTCATCTATATAGACTACCACAAATTGATCAAGATATGGACGAAATATATTGTTCATGAGAGTGCATAAGGTGGCTGGAGCATTTGTGAGGCCAAAGGGCATTACTAGGAACTCATATGCTCCGCAGCGAGTTACGCAAGTTGTTTTTGCCTCATCCCCTTCCGCAATCCTTACTTCGTGATATCTCGATCTTAGATAAGCTTAAAGAAGTACTTTGCGTGGCCCAATTGATCAAACAAATCAGCAATTAAAGGAATAGGGTACTTGTTTTTTTTTTATGGTTACCTTATTTAGAGCTCGATAGTCAATGGACAGCCGCAGAGACCCATCATGTTTCTTCTGGAACAACACGGGTGCCCTATATGGTGCTTTGAAGGGTTGGATGAATCTGGTATCAAGTAGCTCCTTAAGTTGTCTCATTAGTTCTTCAATCTCTAGAGGTGACATGCGATAAGGTGCTTTGGTCGGTGGTTTGGTGTCAAGTTCGAACTCTATCCGATGGCCCACCTCTCTCCTAGGTGGTAGCCGTTTGGGCAACTCTGGAGGCATGACATCCTCGTAGTCCTTAAGGACTCTTTGGATCTCCTTTGGTAGAGGGTAGGAAATCTTCACTTCATCTTCCTCCATAGAAGCCAAGTAAGACACCTCGCCCTTCTTCCATCCTTTCTTGAATTGCACGACGGATAGAAGTTGGGTGGTGTTTGGCTTGGAAACGGTGGGTATCATGCATGGGCCGCCTTCTAAGATGCATACTGAGTTATAATGGGGAAGATACACTACATTGAATTGTATCAGGAAGTCCATCCCCAACACGATATTGAAGTCATCCATAGGAGCGACTGAAAAATTCACCGTACCTTTCCTAGTGCCAAGTGTAGTTCCACTCTGTGAGCTATGCCATGAAGGGATTTTGCTTCGGAATTCACGGTATTCAGCCATCCATGACCCTTCTTGAGGGGAATCCCTAGATGTGTGGCCTCTTCCTTGTTAATGAAGTTGTGAGAAGCTCCTGAGTCGACCACGGCATGAATCTTCTTCCCATTGACGAGTACCTCTACAAACATCAAAGATCCATCCTTAGCGGTTGGCTTCGTGTTTGTTTTGAGGGAGTTGAGAAGTTGTAGACATCCCAATTGCGAGTTTTCTTGAACTTCTTTCTTTTCCAGCATGGCATTGATTACCTTCCTCTTAGGACAATCTCTAGCCCAATGTGGACTATCATAAAGGAAGCAAGCATACTTTGGATTCCTATATTTGGAACGGTCTTTCTTGCCCTCTTTTGATGTTGAAGACTTGTCTCCTCGGTCTTTGTACTGTGGAGGTTTGAACCCCTTTGCTCCCGCTCTTAGTGTGATTATCCTATGAAATCTTTGGTTTTGAAGAGTTGTTACTCTTATGATACTCAAATTCTTCTAAGGTTTCTGCCACGGTGCTTGATCTCTTGAGCTTCCCAAGACTTGAGACCATCGATGAAGCTGAAGAGGAGATCTTCTTCACTCATGTTTGTGATTTGAAGCACGAGGGCAGAAAATTCCTCAACATAGTTGCGGATAAAAGAGGTGTGCTTCAACTCTTTCATCCTCTTCCGCGCATTAATGACCACATTCTCAGGATAGAATTTCCTTTTGAGTTCACGCTTGAACTATTCCCATGAATCAATGGTGCAAGTACCCTTCTCTATCTCACTATGCTTACGATGCCACCAAGTGCCAACAAGATTCGTAAGCTAGAGAGATGCAGTACATACTTTGACATTCTCATCCTGCATGTTCAAAGCTTCAAAGTAGCGCTTCATGTAGTTGTCTAGTTCTTTGGCATATTGCTTGCCATCAAACTCCTTTGGTTTGGGGGTATCCACCCTTGGTGTTGCCATCATACTAGCTCCAATGGCGCCCCCATTGGCCACTGCCCATTTACACATGGCCCAATCTGCCTTGGTCTTCTCCAGACCAACACAGTATTCCTTCATTTGCTCTTGGAGTTTTGTTAGCTCTCCCAAGACCCTGTCTTGGAAGGCAACATTCTCAATATGATGTGCCTCGATGGTGGGGTTGATGACGCTCAGAATGGACTCCTTGAGCGATTCAGATTGTCCCTCCAATCCTAGCTCCTCCAAACTTTGCTCCACGATATCAAGTCGGTCCTTGACATCCGCTACCACCACTTCCATCTTCGTCACAGTGTTGTCAAGAGTGCTCACCTCCATGTGAGACTGATCTCATTCCTCAATCTTGGCTAATATCTTGGTCATGGCCTTCTCGATACCATCGAGATGAGACTCCATGGATGAGGTGGAATCCTTCGCCCTCTTGCTCTTTCGTGTCTCTTGAGGCTCCATGGTGATCTCGGTTGGATCCGGCATCCTAACCCGGTGGCTTTGATACCAACTGTCACGGACTTGAAGTTTCTTCACACGTCCCGTGCGGCCTTAGAAGTTTTGTCTCCACAAAGCTCCTAAGTAAGCCTTCTAAGTGACTCAAGACAATAGAGAAGTTTTAGAGAACTTCTTAGCTCTTATTGCTTGGTTGTTTACAAATGTGACTCCCCCTATTTATAGGGAAGTAAACAATGATTAGAATTGTGACACTTGTCACAAATCCAACGGTAAAGATCTTTCTAGATCACTACTCTAGAATTATCTACAAAGTCTTTCCCTAAGAGGTTCTAGACTATTCTAGAGTACTCCACAAAACCCTACAACATTCTACAATACTCTACACCATTCTACAATATTTTAGAGTACTCTAGAAAAGACTAGGGAACTCACGAAATTCTCTAGAAAAATATAGGGTGTGACATAAGGGTAAGGTTGCTGCTGTGCTGAAATGATGAAGAAGCTGGAAGGTTAAGGTTGTAGTTGCTGTGCTGCAATGCAAAACTTAGTTGAAGTTTGAAGAGAATCGTTTGAAGTTGATGTGCTGAACCGGTCAGTCGATTTTTGAAAAACCAACCGGTTTAACCGGTTCAATCGGGTCTATCATTCGATATTTTGATTGAATCAAATTAGATAGGAGTCTGGTTTTCGGTCGGGCCGCCAGTCCGGTTATGATATCTATGGTTATGATAACACGAATATATCCATACAAGTTATAGTTATATTTATAGTAGGTGAGTCAAAAGTGTGTTTACATCATAATATATTGATATAATCGCAGCATACCTGCATCATCATCAGCTAGGATTGTGATTCATGATTAATTAAAATCTTCTTTTTAAAATATAATTAAATTTGGGAAATTAAATTTAAACTACTGAAACGGTAATATTGCCCAGGACATCTCATATGAAGATAACCTTGCTAACCTACGTTCTCTAAACATCAAGGAAAATGGACTTAAAGGGTTTTCAGATATTTTTAACAAAAATTATATTAAAAAATCAGGTATTTTATATTTTACGTGGTTTTATAACTTTATTTTATATTTGTTTTTATAAAATATATATCTAAGAAATCAGATTTTTCTATACATAGTTTCGGTTGTTGATTTTACAAATTTTTAACCTTTTTTTTTTCCCTTTTTTTAATACTATGAATAAATTATTTTTGCAGTGATCTAAACTTATACTGCCATCTTAGCAAACTTGTACAGAACAAGATTATTAGACCGCTCGTTATACCAGAGAACAATCAACTTGGCAAACTCAGCTTAGACTGATCGTGTAGAGGATAATAATCCAATTAAATATTTTATCTTTTACTTTATCTAAATTAATTAGTTTATTTTTTATTTATTTTCATATATTTAGTTTATTTTATTATAATTATACCAATATAGATAGAAGTTCTCTTTGTATTATTTAAAGATAGTTCTCTATAGAGAAAACGGTTGGTCTGGACCAGCCCTTGGGCCAGATTCGGCTTGAGCCGGTTTAGAAGTAAACCAACCCAATTTTACTTGTGAATGGTAAATGAGAAAGAAAAAATATTAGGAAGTATGATTGTTATTATAATATATGAGAAAATTAGAAAATATTCCCTTAATATTTTCCAATTGTTACTATGTTTTTATGTAACTTTATGCATTTACCATATTAATGAAATATTATAATATTTATAAAATATTTTCTAATAGAATGTTTCCTAATACAATATAGTTAATTTTTTTTCCGGTTTTTAACCATTAATTTAGCTTCAGTTTTTCTAAATTAATTTATGAGTTACCTTAAATACAATTAGTATCATTAACCCTATAAATAGGGTTGGTTCTTATTTAGAGACAATCCCGGAAAAATTCAGAAAATTACCAACAGATATATTGCTACAAAGTTAAGGCCTATCCGGGTTCATAGTTGTGTTCGAATTTCCATCAAAGACTAAGTTCAGATATTGTTCAATTCAATTAAGGAAAACACCGTTTTTGTTTCGCCTTGACGACACTATTTTATCCTAGAAGATAATCATCCCAATATTCGTATTACACAAATCATTTGCTATGAGGGATGACATTGCCTTAAGCAGACCATTTCGATACGGGACTCGGTATTTTTCAACAAAATCTACTTTCTAGGGGCAATTTCATCATTTTGTCCATTTACATGTTATTCAACAATTTTATTTATTTGTAATCTGAAAATTATTGTTATTGAATTACAAACTTAATTCTCCTATATTACTAACATCAAAGTTTGCAGTACAACAAAGTAACGATTAACCCTCTACATAGTAAGAACCAAAATAAAAATTTTAAAAAAAACTATATGGAAAGAGTTTACGATGGTGTCTGCCGATCCCATGAAGTTAAACTCAAAGGTTTATCTATCTGATCTGCATGCGCGTCTATAAACACATCGATCATCAGATCAAGCTTAACTACTACTTGAGAAACTCCTCACTCAATGCTTGATAGTACTACGATGAATACGAGGCAACAGAACAGAACAGAACATTAGTGCATGTTCATTCATGGTTGTAAATGCTTACCCTTCTTCATGACTCCCTCTCCTAATCATTCATTTAATCCCAGACGGCATATCGGGTTCTTCTTCATGAGACTCAGATCAACCTGTAATCAGTTAGTAAGTACATCATTTAATGATAAATTATCACAACAAAAACTTAATGAACAGACATCACACATCAATTAAAACTACAGAAACAATTCTTCCATCGACTCAATAATCAATACAAGCGGTGAGATGAATGGAAATAGAAGTACCTTGTGGCCAAAGAGGTCACGGATGTTGTCAATCCCATAAAGTATCATAGTCGGTCTGGTATTAATAAACAAAAACACACAGTCCATCATCACAAAGAAACCAAACCACTCAAGCCAATGAAGCATTTCACTTACACTTCACCCCAACTGTTTTCAAGTTTTATTCAGTGTTATAAGTTTAAGACAGAGGAAACTACAGTTTCTACTTTCCAAGTAATAATTTACCTTTCAAGGGACAAACCCCAAGCAATGACGCGGACATCCTCGGGAAGTCCCATGGGAAGCAACATTTCAGGTCGAAACACACCAGAATTTCCTATCTCAACCCATTTTCCCAACCCTTCATGGTAGCTGATTTCATTCAAGGAACAACACAATATAATTATAATTATAATAATAACATAACAAATGATGACACGGGTGTTTAATGATTATAGGGAAACCTATAATAATGGAAACAGAAATAAACCTCAATCTATCTGTTATTTACCTGAAAATCTCCATGCTAGGTTCAGTGTACGGATTGTAGGCAGGTTTGAATTTAATTTTGGACATGCCTAACAACAGGAGAGAATTCAAACTTATCATATAACAGTTGAGGAATGATAAATCCTCTCGGGAAGCAAGCAAAAGAAAGACACGGAATGCCATCTAGAATACTATAATAATCATGAATTGATTGATAAAGAACTAACCTAGTCGAGAAAAAAAGGCATTCAAGACACAGATTAGATCTCCAAGAGTGAGACCTCGATCACAAATCAGACCTGAAACAAATAAAAGGCAGAGGTAGACATTGGTTATTACATCTTGAGTATAATCTCCATTTAAAAGTTGTGTGGCAGTCCAGTTCCTGTTTGCAATCTATCTCCAAGTTGCTACTACTTTGAGATGAATCTCCCTCCACTTAGGATAACAGCAGCTATATGCAGCATGCAAAAATAGGCTTTAGGCTAAAGATTCAGGCGCATTATCTCTCTATATATATAGTTTGTAATGTTAGACACTCCACGCGTGCGCACCCTCTCTGTACAGTGTACACCATGGTTATTCAAATCAAACCTCCTACCAATGCATGTTAACTGGATACGAACGTTCATGTTGACAGAATTGATTCATGGGTGACATGGAACTCCAGGAGTAGTGAGTACACAAACAGAAGGAAGCAGAGTTGTACGGAAGATTTGTTGTCCAAAATGATGGGGCGCTAGAGGCCCGCACCTCACTCCTCAACCTGAGGCGCAGCTAGGCGCACGCCTTGCTGGAGGGTCTGCACCTCCACTAGGTTGAGGCGCAGACCCTCTTGTGTGCTTCACCTCAGCGCCCTTTTAAAATATTGGTAGTGACCTCCACAGAAAGATTAGCTATATAAAGCAATAACAACGTTTATATATTTTAAGTGCAAAGCTTTAGATAGGCCCAGCAACAGAGACTGGAAGAGGTCTAATACTCAGTTGACCCGCAAAGCAAGAATCTTTGTTTAACTAAAGTGTATGAGAAGCATATTAGATACCTTCTATCTGGTGGAATTCGGCTAGATGTGTTCTATCAACAGCTTCGTTTCTGAAGACACGATCTATTGAGAAATACCTCTTGGGTTCAAACGGTTTCTGCAGATGGGAAAAAAAATTCACTATTCTCTTCATTTGAAAGAAACAAAAAATTAATAGCAGAGTTATGTTGTTGTGTAAACATAACTTGTCAGGTAGAGCTATGAACACTTATGAGAGACAACACAAAACAGATTTATTGTCAATTCACTTAGTAGTTAGTACTCAACTAACACCCATACTCTAAAGTCTACGACTTCATGTTTCTCAAACCTGGGAAGCAACTGGTTCTTTCCCCTTATCATTGTTTAGATATAGAGAACAGATAACATTAAATCCACAGCAGTTCTGGGCACCAGAAAGAAGGCAAAGTCACTTTTTGACTTCAAACAATAATCAACAAGAACTCTAGAGTTCTTTTATCAACCAGCAAGCATGCAAGCTAGGACGTTTAGTACCAAAGAGAGATTTGTTTCCATTAAGCTAACACACCTTCATGGAGAACTGTTATAAAGTGCTTAAAAGGTAAAGCATGTAGGACCTTTGCAAGCAAATAAAGCATCCGAGAAGAAACAGCAGTTGTATGAGTTCGCAAAATATTCTTATGTGCCTCCTCTCTTTTCCATTCATATCCATATCTTTATAAGAAAACAAGAGAAGATTATTAAAGATTATAAGGTAACTGAAGTATAATAAAATAGAGAAACAAATGAATTAATTCAGACCCCCTAGATCCATAACCACCAGACTCGTGGACTCCCTTAACTCGTTCAACGTAATCTTCGGGAAGTTCCTTTGTCGTAGAAGGAGCTACAAAAGTAAATTTGAAATGCTAAAGATAAGAAAGGCCTTTATATATACCCCTTGAAAAACAGACCTTTTAAAACTGACAGACGCAACACAAAAAAATATGTGTATGAATTATATAAAGCCTACACTTTAGAAAGAATGTGTCATGTGAATCTCGAGCAGGATGTTGCTGGCCTTGGAAAAGGGCTTCGAAATTCCAGAAGCTGCACAGATACCAGAAACATTTATTATTCTAGAAGCCAGTATTATCAAGTCCCATTAAGGGTAAAAGTAAATTGCAGGAATTGCTAGAGCTGTATATGATAATTGAGTAGATTTTGCAGTTTTTTTTTCATCCACAAAAGATTTGGTGCTACTAATTCAGTTAGAGAATGGCTTCCAGATAAATAAATGTTAAATGTACTGAAAAAGTTGCTTTATTTGAATAATCAATTAAGATTGTGTGGCATGTTATCACCCAAAACAAATTTAAACTTAAGAAACGAATATAATTGTTTTACAATATTTTGCAGCGCAATATATATATATATATTCTCACATAAAAACACATTCCCTTCTCAACTGATAATCACTATGCATTTCTCGAAGAGTAAATGATAAAACACCAAATGTGTAAACGAGCATGAAGCAAGAGTGAAGGGGTGAATTATAGGGAGGATACTATTGAGGAAAAGGTAATATTTAGATACCAGTTTTCAGCATAATTGTTTGTAGCCATCTCCTCAAATCTGCAAGCACAAATAAGCCGAACTTAAGAAATAAATAAAATTTAAATCATTAAAAATAAGAATTTCCAAAAATATGGGGTAGTGAAATGGATCTCTGACATAGAAGTAGCTCACCCCATCTGTAGAAAAATCATCTTCAATTGTTGCCGGACCTGAAATTATTAAAGAATCAAAGAATTAGCAAATAAACTTCAGCATAATAATAACCTTATAGTGGACAGAACTATATAAAAGAGATAGCCTGCAACAGTCTATATAGACAAATAAATATATAAATCTATTCAAATGGGATTGAGAAAGGATACACTAGTATACAGCAAGAGAGTGCAAACCAATTGACAGAGTGTAGGAAAGATCGATCAACCAGCAAAGGCCATGGTATTAGTACATATATTGAGTTTATTACTAAATTAAATCCCATCAGTGCTCTAAACCAACAATGTACAAGTCTAACTCAATAATTTCCGACAAACTTATGATAAGTTTGTCGGAAATTATTGGTTGCTGCACTCCACCTCGGCTATTCTTTGTTTGTGAGAGCTGAGAAGAAGCCACCTCATGCTGTTTATATTTTCCACCTCATGCTGTTCTAAACTGCTAACTCCACTTATGATGTTCTAAATTTGTAACTCCACCTCATGCTTCCCTATGTGAACACAATGACAACAATAAGGTGATTTTTTCCTAATCTTCTCTGTTTTTATGAAAGATTGTTCGCATCCTTTGTTCTAATCTGTTTTGTTTATGTTCGGTTTTTCCTAGTCTGTTTATGGATGAAGTTGTTTGATTATTTTCTACGGTCTTTTCATATGTAAACTTCAAAGTTTGACGAGGAAATGATTAGTTGTGTTAGATAATTAGATGGTTCTAATATACTAGTATGTTTATTAAAAAATGAGTTTTCTCTATTTCTATAGTCTATATGATTAGCATTGGTATTTGCAGTATTATTATCATTTATATCTGTTATATGACATTATATGTATTAGGTGCGCCTCATTCAATGAGGCGAGCGCTTTATGTGCACCTCAAAATTGAGGCAATATTTGATCTTTGCACCTCGAAGCGCCTCAAATTTTTTAAAACACTGAACTTATCACTCTGAGCTTCCTGTTCCTTTCTCTCCAATCAATCCAAATAATCAGCTTGACAGTTAAACTGTGACATTATGAGTGGGTGTAAAGACAACCGTGTAAGTCTGAGATGCATATCACTAGTTCAACTTCCAACACCACATTAGTGGAAAAAAAAATCACGACTGTCCACTACCCATGCTTAAGAGAGCACCAATCCATGGGATTGATGAGGTATTTCATGGGCTTGGGGCTTAATTATTCAGAAGGTTTACTCATTATTAAAAAAAAATCTGTTTCCTAAGTAGTAAGTATGTTGCCTACATCGTTTGTGTCTACGAATACTGGTTTTGATAATTACGAACCTAGTCCAATGCCAAAGATTACTTGTTACATTACACCATCATTTTTCATCACCTAGTAGGGACCAATTATGATTTTCTTTTAGATTAATGTTAAGGAAGATGAATTTGGATATTATAAGAACTAAACATCTATATAATAAATGTCAATATTGGATTCTGTTCTTTCATCATCCACAAATTCCAAATTTAGCACCTAATATTGATGATAACATCAACATAAAATGCTTTTAGAAATCGTCAAATAATAAGGGCAATAATTGATAGCACGTTTTAGATGTATGAACTCTAAAAGATACAAATTACCACATCTTTAAGAAATATTATTTCAGGTGTTTCTTATTATCTCATTACTGGCAAAAGACAAGAAGTTGAGTACTAATGGCGGCTCTACCACTAAATATCAAATCTACCCTCATATCTTCTATACCTTTCCGTCTTATTATCATAAAGTTAGCTTTAGAATATCTACTAAAGTAAAAATCGAAACAAGTACAAGAAGAAGAGCGAGGCAATCACATAACACTTGCCTTAAGTAGAGGATGAAGATGGCCACCTTCTAAGAGTTGACCCTTAGCAAGGATGTTGTATTCTTTAAATGTTACTTCCTTCCAGTCTCCCCTATATTGTAATTTATTACAATGAATGCATGTCAGACTAAATAAAAAAAACTGTAATTTAGCCATTAATAACTGTGACCAAACACTAGGTGGATCAGATAAACTATTTAACTAAATGATCAAGGAATACATGAGTTTTCTAAGAACATTCAATACAGACTGTAGACTAGAGTAATTAGAGGAAATGACAAATAAATGTTATCAAAGATACATTGGATCTGCAAGTCTGAAAATAGTACAACATGTTTGTACATAATGGTTTTTCAACCCAACATGTTTTAAATGGTCCAACATATTTGAAAACGATGATAATTGGTCCTTCCGTCAATCCTCCATTAAAAAATCTATTAAGTACTTTTTATAACTATAAAATTAACCAAATATTTTTTCAAGTGTTACAATTATACCATAAAAACTTATATGAATGTTACAATTAAATATCAACTCCAATTGAGCCTCAATTGGGGATCCTATGGTCTGGGTTCGAACCCAGACCTGATCTCCCAAGGTCGGGTACTTGATCTGGGTCCGAACTCAGACCATAGGACCCCTGATTGAGGCTCAATTGGAGACCCAATTGGCTAAACCAGGTTGGGTCCGAATCTGGTTCAATCGATTGGGGCTCCAATTGAGGTCCTATGGTCTGGGTTCGGACCCATAGCAGGTACCTGACCTTGGACGACCTGATCTGAATCCGAACCTAAATCGTAGGACGCCCGATTGAGGCTCAATTGGAGTTGGTATATAATTGTAACATTCATATAAGTTTATAGGGTATAATTGTAACACTTGAAAAAGTATTCGGTTAATTTTATAAATATGAAAAGTACTTAACATAAATTTTTAACGGAGGATTGACGGAATGACCAATTACCATCGTTTTCAAACATGTTGAACCATTCACCATCGCAAAAAAACATGGTGCAAATAACATTTTGTGCAAACATGTTGTACTATTTTCAGACTTTTCTCATTTGCTAATGGATTCACTTACTACTTAACAGAAAGTGAACAACGAAATAGCAGATCATGCAAAGCACCAGACATGCATAATTTTTTGTACTGTCTAGTAAAATAAGAGATTGAAGTTACAAATGGATATAAGGATTCATACTAAAGAACTGTGGTAATTGCTAAGTCATTCAAGAGTATAGTGCTCAAAATTTGAAGAACTTCTATACCTCTGGATATTTTCCCGTGTCAAATCAGTTGCTGCCTTCTTTCTCGTAGGAGCATAATTAGGACCTTTCCTCACAGAGTAGCCTTTCCATGTCCTTATAAAGAGGTAACCAATGATCAGTTAACAGTCTTGAATAAATGTGTGGCCTCACAATACAGATCATATATAAAGTTTTTTAAAAAAAACTTTAGAAATATCCTGTTGCACAAGATCATAGCCTAAAAGAACTAGAATAAGAAGTGAAGATATTACTGAGGAGTGATAAGCTTTCTGCTTTTGAGTGCTTTGACATCTTCTAGTGCAATAACCTGAATGGAGAAGGTAGGTATTCAGTAATGTCCTAAAATTCTCAATCAACTGATCCATGAACGGAGAAGATAACATGTTAAGGAAATCAAACCAAAAGAGGAGGCTAAAATAAAACATGGAAACAATTTAAAGATTTAATCGCTACTCACCAACCCATCTTTTATCTGTATGAGCAGATCCTTAACTTTATCATCCACATGTTGAACCTACATAAATACATATGTTTTAAGAATGATGTTTACACAAAATTAGTTCTATCAGCAATCCATGCCATAATTTAAAAATACTTCAAGTTACAACTCATGGCATTTAATTTGAAAAGAAACAGTTAGCGCAGTAAGCTGTAACTCCTCACAAATAGGGATCTTAAGTACAGTACTCCCAGTCATTTATTGCTATTGCTAATGCTAACTTAGAAAGGGTCCTTTAATGTCATAGCTAAAAAGAAAAACTATGTATTACTACAAGAAATCTGATATGTCTACCGTGGAGTACTATCGTGAAGAAGCAAAATTGTTGCAGAGCTTTATTTTATAAAGAGACTGCAGATACAAACTCTCAGCTACAGTGTAAAGTGTTGGAGAAAAGGTATAAGATTTAACATTAGGCCCATGTCTTCTTAAAAATGTCAACTTTGTGGATTAGTAAGTACGGTGGATAATTAATAAGGTTGAAGCTTGATAGGTAGGTTGATGTTCAGATGTCTTATAGAGCACATATTCTTCACGGGTTGCACATTCTTGTTGCCTTTTGCTGTTGTAAATTAACCTTCTTTTCTGATAACAATGAATCACGGCTTAAACAAGTTAAGCACTAAGCCATGAACTGATTAAATGAAAATGTACTCTTTAGCAGCGTGAAATTCGAAATGCTGGAATGTGTCTCTTCCTCACATATAAAATTCCACTCCTTTACACCCGGGCTATGTCAACTTATCTATTACTAACGAAGTGTGTTAATCATGATATCCATGTATTCCACCTACTATCTTTATGGTCCATGCATGTCACACTGCAAAAGCAACATATGTAGGCAAAAACTACGTATAACTGTCAATATGCTAAAAGAATTACTAGTGCCTCCTCCTCCTCCAAAAACAAGGTTGGATACCAAGCTAAGATACGTATACTAAACATCCAGCATCAAGATTAGGGTAATGATGCTGAGAACAAATAGGTAAAGGAGAAGCCATTAGATGAGAGTAATTTGCGTGAATAACATAGACAGGGAAGTTTTACTGCTTACCTTCCTGGATATTTGTTTCCCCATGTCCACCCATTTATTTCTTCCAGCTTGTGCACAACCTATTTTGAAAACTGTCGGATCAAGCTTTTTCTGCATTTACACATACATTGGACAGTTTAAGAAACAGTCTCTGTAAGCCCCCAAAGTCAATTCCTAGACATAGCTACTTACAGATTAACTTACAAGACATGGGTATCGCACAATTATACTATTCAGTCAAATTTGCGAACTCAGTAAAAACTGAATCTGCCACTATCACAGGGACTCTCAGCTTGTAACATAACCACTAGCAAGTCCATAATTATTCAACATTGCATAAATTAATGCAATACTATTTCAGCTGCCTTAACCTGTAGTTCTTCACGTGAAATACCCTCCATGGGTATAGCCAAGAAGAGTTGAACTTCAGGTGATCCGGTTACGCTATAAGTCTTGCCTTCCTCCGTAAGCACCCATGTTTCCCTCTTAATGTCCTGCAATCGCCACGATCATAACTAGATCATGAAAAGGAGTTGAATCCCGAGGTGCTATTAATCCATTCTAACCTTTACTGTTAAGAAGACAACCAGATTTTAAACATAGTACACTGATTAACTAAATAGTATACTGTCGAGTTCAGAAGCCAAGTACGGTACAACACCCTATTTCACACGGAGCGAGCTGAAAATGGAGCAATTACAGCGGACTACGCATATTACGAACCCATATTACAAGACAATATGAATCACGCATTGAAACTTCATAAACACTAAGACAATTGGCATCTACCGTAACGAGTTCTACGGTACAACTGCTGCTCAAACTGAACTAAGGATTGACAATAAGGACGCGAAGAGCTAACCTTAGCATCGACGTATTGGAATCCATCGAGGCTCTTAATGACATTTACCACTACATTGTGGTCGAGTCCATGCTCCGACGCGAACTGGCCAGAGTCAGCGATCTCCTCTTGATTCTGGAGGTAACCAAGTATTGCATTTTCCGCCATCACCGCTTCGTTTGCTATTGCTGCTTCTTTCGCCATCGCAGGGCAAACAAAGACCCCCCTCCCCAAGCTTAAGACTGTAGCAGATGAAGCTTCGCCTCCGCGTCGGTAAACTGAAGACGCTATTGATACGTTCATAGTAAAATGTTCAGATTCAATTGGGCTGGTATGATGAACCCTAGATGGGCCGGAAGGCCGACCCCCTACGGTTGGGTGAGACCGAAGGATGGTGATTCACACCGCCAGCGATTAGGGATGAAAATAGAAATTTTGTTCAATGCGTAAAATTAGAGAAATAATAAATAGTTAAATGAAAAAAAATTAGAGGGATGCATGTAAATTTTAAAGGTATAACTGAAAATAATTATATTTATTAGGTATAAATTTGCATAAAAGTTGAGGGTATAATTGTTTCATTAAACTTTCTATGCTCCATCTATGTATCCAATTAGTATATTAAACAATTTAGGTGAGAAAAATACTATCCATATTCTTCGGGATTGTGTGGTTGCGAGAAGTTTGGAATGATATTGATATTACTTATGGTTTAAATGAGTTCTATTGTCTAATCTCCCAGCTTGGCTTGAGTTGAATTGAAGGTTTAATTATCTTCATGAGAAATACATTGAATGGAGATTTATCTTCCCAATGACCATTTGGCTACTCTGGAATAACATAAATTTTTTTTTTCAATAACCTTCCTATTTTAGTTGATGTCTCTACTTTAAGTATGATTCAGGCAAATGACATATCAGACAACTCCAAGAGGAGAAATATTCATCAGAGAAGAAAGACCATCTGGGTGGGTTGGACGCCTTCGGAACATGGATGGGTTAGCAATGGGGAACCCAGGCCCGGAAGGCGGAGCCGGGGTAATGCGTAATGAATGGGGAGGTTGGCTAAAAGGATTCCAAAGGAGCATCGGAATCACCAATAGTCTGGTGGCGGAACTGTGGACTATAAGAGACAGTCTAACCATGACAACGAATTTGGGAGTGCAAGATCTGCACGTCGAAGCAGACACCTAGGAAGCAATTAATTTGATAATTGAGGATCTAGATGCAGATAGACTACTAATGCCTCTCATTTTGGATTGCAGGAAGCTTATTTTGGAGTTTAACAAATTCAAAATCGGACATGTGTTTCGAGAAGCAAATGGGGTGGCGGATGCTTTGGCTAAGGAAACTGTCAACCTGGACGAGTCTTTTCATACTCTAACGAATCATCCCTCGAATATTCTAAAGCTCCTGATGTTTGATAGTTAAGGGAAGACCACTACTAGAATAGTTAAAAACGTTTAGTTTTCTTTTCATTGTTGTAGTTTATGATTTAAAAAAAAAAAAATTAGGTGAGAAGACTGTCAAATAGGATTAATAAATTATAGATTTGGTTATATAAGAATTTATCATCTATGTTAACTACACACAACAAAGATTCTTTTTCTTCTTTCAAAATATTTTTTATACTAGATACTAGATATCTTATTTTTTATACTAGTTAGTTATATTATTTTTTATTTAGTTTAAGTTATATGTTATAATAAGGAAAATATTAAATTTAAAAAATGCATAAAATAATTATATATATATATATATATATATTAGTTATGAAATATAGATTTTATCTATGATACTTTTTCTTAATAATACATATATAATTTTATCATCGTTATGATTAATGTGTTAAGTTTAAAACTTTTAGCACTAACAGAACAATTTAATGCATAAAAATTATTCAAAAATATCTATTGAATAAATATATTTGTTTTGTTTTTTATGTTAAAGTTAATTGGAGTTGTTTGAAATTAAAAATTCACTCACACATACATACATATATATATATATATATAAGGTAATAAATACTTGAGCATTAGATGTCATATTATATTATAAAAAAAATGAAATATTTTAAAAAAATATTTGTATTGATTAATTATTATGTTATGTGTAAATGAAAAAAACAATTCGACAAAATAGTAATAACTTTTATTTTTATATATTACTTATTTTGTTTGAAGTTGTAGATATTATTTTAATAAGGGTAAATTATGAGTTTCCCCCCTAAAGTTTTAGTTGATTTTGAGTTTCCCCCTTAATGTTTTAAATTTCAAATTTTAATCCTAATGTTTGGACCAAATGAAAAATACCCCCATTTCGTCAAAAAGTCGTTAATTTCATACGGAAACCATATCATGTGCGGGTCACGTGGCTTTTTAATATTCTCAAAGTACAAAATTGCCCTCTTTTTGAAAACCACGGGTGAAGAACTCTTTCTTGAACCCTATGAACAACTCTTCTTCCATGGAGGATGACAGAGACAAAGACGGTGTCGTCCCAGATCGGCGTCGTCCTTAATGTTGTCCCAGGTGCTACTGCCAAGAACATACGAGATGAGAGACTGTGCAAGATTTGAAATTTGTTTCGACCCGTGTTTCCTTAGATGAATCCATACTCCAATAATCGACTTGTTTAGATTTCATGGCCGCAAAATCGGTACTTTCGGAACCCACAATCGAAAGCAGCAATTGGGTTACTGTTTAACCAAATCGGAGACTGTGCAAGATTCAAAATTGGGTTAACCAAATCAAAACTGTTACAGTTTATGGGTTCAATTAAGTCAATTTCATGATGACGATTGTTGGATAAGGAGATTAAAGGAGGAGGGAGATGATCAAATGAACAGATTCGCCTCTGGCCTCTAGGCATGTCAGAACTGCATAAGTTTACCGGGGTGGAGCACGGTCCGCCACATTTTGCTTGCTATGTTGCCAAGGACAAGCACTCGGGCAAATCTCTTAGCAGAATGAGGATGCCCTTTCATTAGCGCAAAGAACACACCGAAGCTAGACATATTGGAAAAGCCCCTTTACGAAAAGGACCTATGTAGAAGCTCATTCTGGGACAAAGGAAATCTCTGACAATTCTTTTTTGCTTCTCCGATTGAGGAAACTCCAACAATTACTTTGTTAGTAGCTGCGATCAAGTTTTTTATCCAACGGCTGAGAAGCAAAACTTCATAGGTAAGCTCCGATTCTTTTTTTATCCAAATCTGATAAAAATAGGTAATGGCTTACCTATGAAGTTTCTTAGGTGATCTTTCAGCAGTTCAAAATTTTCTTCGCATTCTAGCGTCCATTCGAGTTTTTTTATTATCTCATAGCACCTAAAAAAAATGACTTTTCATCGGATTTGGATAAAAAACTTCATAGGTAAGCCATTTGTCCGTTTAAGCACTGCACATCCTTATGTCAGGTTGAAGACTTCATTTCTTCAATGTTTAGGAGTTTTTCCGGATTAACCTCAATTCCTATTTGGATCACCATGAAACTCGAAAATTTTCTCAAGTTGACACCAAAGGTACACTTTGAGGAATAAGGTGGACATTGCGGAGCACCATCCTGGCAAAAACTTTCTCCAGGTCCTCTTGTTGGTCGACGCCTTTCTTTGACTTTAGAAACTTGTCATAGACATATGCTTCCATTGTGTTTCTAATCTTGCCAGCGACCAATTTATTAATCATCCTTTGATAGGTGGCATATGCATTGATGAGCCCAAAGGCATGACCATATAGTGATAGATGTCGCTATCTGCATAAGAAGTTCTATGTGACGCACAAACTCGATCAATAGGAAATCCCTTTTTTCGAAACCATTTTTGTCTTCCGCGCGGCTAGTAGGGCACCAACAAAAAGTACATCAGTTGAGTTTCCTGAGTACACCAAGATTCTTTTGATTTCAAAATTGTTGATTTCCGCGGTGATGACTAATGCACCGTCTTGCACGATGGTGATATGCTACAAATCCTCATCGAATAATAAAATAGTGACGCTTTCAGATGGACAAGGCCTTTTTCTAAGTGTCGCTTCTGCCAAGATGATAGAAATGTAGACTTCGCTAGCGCCTTTGGTTTCACCTCCAGCGGCGAAGCCTCCACTAATCATATTGATCGTCTTTTTTTTTTCATTGGGGGATCCATGCAGGGGTAGATGCCTTCTTTCTTTCCTCTGTGGGTTTGGCTTTTTTTTTAAAGGCTATAAAAATTTTCAAGCGCCTCATCTGAATCAACGCCTCAATATTCCTCTTGAGGATGTAGCAACTATCGGTGTGGTGACCCTTGACCTAGTGATAGCGACAATATAAGTTCAAAGCATTCCCCATGTGGGCCTTATCCTTCCTATGAATTGGAGGGTGTCGCTAGACGATTCCACTCCATGTCTCTTAGAATGACTGATATTTCCCTAATCAAGGATGTGGAAAAATGATGATTGGGATGACACCTATGCTTATACTTCTTTGATTGACGTTAATCGAGCCTTTTTTCTTCCTAAATTTTTCGCTTAGAAGGAGGCAAAGCCTCCTTTTCATAGCCATGTCTTACTAACTTTTCCTAGTCCTTTGACCACTCCAGGTTAATATAAGCTTTTACTCTTTCCGCGAGTTCTTCTGGGTTGTGGACATGCATAACCTTGTGGCTATCCTCAGTCAAGTTTTTATTAAAATGAGTACAATAGCTAATCAATGACTCGGCTTCGCTATGAGGGACGTCATCAAAATAAGTCATATCCTTCAAAAGTTGACCCTCACCCATATATTCTTGAGTGAACTTAATCTTTAGATCAGTCTAGGAGCTAACCAACGCACTGGGAAGGCCAAAGAACCAATATGAGGCATTGCGTGAGCGTGTCACCAGAAAAAGAAGCATGAAATGGTTACCGTCGCTCATTCCTCCCAGGAGTGAGAACTCATTTTTCTGTATGGGATCACTCTCTTACATAGTCGTGAATGGCTTGAGTTGTCACACCACGAGGGATGATTATTGACATCATTTCTAGCGTGACGGTATGCAACACCATGTCGTGCAGAGTTAGCATTATCCTGTCATTTTGCTCTTTGAGCTTTCGATTTATCAGTTCCTTTACATGACTCATGGTGAGCATCGTTGGTGGAGGAGTAGGTTGCATCGACGCATAGAGGGCTGCACCACTGGGATGAGGTAGTGGCACATTGTAGTGCATATCATGGGGCAATGGAAAATAATGTGAGTCTGGAGGTGGCACCACATATTGCGACGTTGTATGTTGTGGAGTCGTTTGATAGAGGATAGATGCAATCTTCTCTACCTTGGTGGTGGTGTGAGAGGAAGGGGTTGTAGGGGCAATTTAATAAGCTTGACCCATAGAGAATCACTCCCTTCTATCAAGGAGCTCCTCTAGGGCGGCAAGCATGGCAAAAGTGAAGATAGACTCGGGGGAAAAGCCTCACGAGCTTGTTGATACGGTCCCTGAGAACCTCGATCGAATTCTCAATCTTGACTGGAGAACCTCTGAGTCGATGCCTGGTACTAATGCTCCTCTTGGGGATTCTCCTCGGCCTGAATCTATGACGAGCATGTCACTTGCAGCAGTTGGTTCGCTCCGAGCGGTAGCGTGTTTAGCAATGACAATGGTATGAAGTCACTCAAAAGTGTGTCTGTGATTGGTTGTTTACTGATTGTAGATCAAGTTGTTGGTGTGCCATGATTTGCTATCACTTTCCCACAGATGGTGATGATGTTGGATCCTTCGTGACTCATATCATTGAATCTAAGAGTTGCTCTGGTGACATGTAAGAAGGGAAGCGTGGGTTTTTGCCAATTGTTCCCCATCCGATGATAAATTCAATCAGAGAGTAAAAAGGGGAGAGTAATTGTAGTATAAAAAATGTTGATTACTCTTCCATACTGGAAGTAAATGGATATTTATAGCTAAAAGGTAACATGGTCATGAGGTGTTTCAATACCATTGTTAGCCTTGTTTTGTCTTATTCCCTAATTAATGATTTCTTATGATCCGGACAACTGTCCATTATCGTTATTGAATTATATAAGAACCTCAAATTTCATTTATTAATTGGAGAAACTCACACAACCACGTGTCACAATGTGTCGTCCACATGTCAAAATGTGTTACCCATATGTCATAATGTGTCACCTGCGTGTCATGTACAGTTGACGACCAATATCCATCAAAAGGGTCACGCTTCGATGATTGATAGGTTTACCCAATGTTATTAGCACCAAATTGGATGCTAAATCGGATGTGCACACTGAATGCATTCTAACTTGGGTTCCAACATTAGGGGGTGATACGAGTCGAACCGAAATGTGACAACCGTAGTTCCGACTATAGTTAAATAAGCATGATCGATGATAACTCTAGTTAGCAATATCCTCCATATGTTTGTATCGCATCAACCAGTGAGTACTATGCATGAAAATTACAAACAAATTATATTCTCTCACCCCCCCCCCCCCAAATTTTGTACGTACAAAGGTGGTTGAACGTACAATCAGTTGGATTGTATAATCTAGTATCAGAGCAGGTTTCCCTCCCCACAGATTGTTCATCCGCACCATGGCAGCTGAAACACGCGGCCAACGTGACAACTGAATAGATGCAATATTGGAATAGCATGGCAGAACTCTATCGAAACATAGCAAAACATTATCGGATCTTCTCCTAGACAATGAGAGACTATCCACCGCCACTGACAAGCACTCAGCCTGCTTGAGGAAATCAAGTCAATGCTCATGGTGGTTTCGACCAGATAGACAAAAAAGATGGTGGATTCTGGTATTTTTTGTTAGGGTTCTAGATCAACATTATCATCAGCGAAAGAGAAGGAACACTTACCCTCCTGCAGCAACGATTGTCCTACCAACTGAGGTAAACAATCGTCCACTCGAACCCCTTCGTGATAAATATGACATTACCATATTACTAAGGTTGATTTCCCCCAATTTGATGGTTCATATTTACCTGGTTAGATTTTTCGTTGTGAACTAAGGTAGCAGTGTTGAATTCTATATCCTTTGTGAACCCAAAGGCACCCCTTTATCCGCCTATGGTGATGGTTGATTCACCATTAAGCCCTTCTTCGAAATGACGAACCAAATCACGTGAAATCGACACATGTAGAGCCTTTGATCATTTGGTTGCAAAAATGACTCTTCAATTTGGTGGAGGTGTTTCGTCTGGGCAGGTGAAGAGGGTACGATTCAAATAGGAGGGAAGGGAGACGCAGAGATAAGGCATGCAAGGTTAAAGAAACACAAGTAAGGACAATTCCAGATTTTTTTGCACATGACTGATTTTAACAGTACAAATAACGAAAAAAAACTCACGATTTATCTAATATATCATATACCAGTAGCCCAATATAATTTGTATCACTTATGAATTTAGCAAACATACTACAAATTTTTGCATACTTTTCCCTATCATCAAAGAATCAGAATAGTGTGCACTGCTATAACTTGCACATGAATATCATCAAGGAATAAGAATAGTGTGCAACTCTGTAGCTTACACATGGAGATCATTAAAGAAAGAAGAAGAATGTACACTGTTGTAGCTTGGACATTGAGATCATTAACAAAGAAGAAAACTGTGCAACAATATAGCTTGCACATGGAAATCATTAAAGAAGAAAGGAAGAGTGTGCAACACTATAGCTTGCACATGGAGATCATCAAAGAAGAAAGAAAGAAAACAACAAATCAGAGATGATGAAGAAGAAATGAATAGATCAGCAACGGCAAAATATCAAAATTTAGATCATCAGTTCTTCAAATTATTTTGATGTTGAGCAGCAACAAATCAGCAAGTAGTCTCAGATTCATGAACAAAATCAGCAACAACACAAAATCAACAATGACATGCATATAATTAGCATATTAGCTCTCGGATGGCGACATCATCAAGACATAAGCAAGCCTATAACCAGAAGCAACATATCCAGTAGAGTCCATAACCAACAACTTGCAGAGGACGAACAAAAAGAAAGAGAATTCATACAATGGCAGCTTGCACCAGCTTGCAACTTGTGATGTTGCAACTTGTAGAGATCGAACATAAAGCACCATAGAGCTCTGATTGGCAACACAATGCAGATACATAGCTACAATTAGGAGTTGTGATAGGAGGATGAGTTAGATCCAGTAGATGGAGGTAGACTAGAAATCACCGAGAGTTAAATCAGTAACAACTCAAAGATGATCGGATGACAGTAGCAGAGAAATACAACTTATACAAATTTCACTCGGTGGTAAGCTATAAAAGTGAGTTGATGAATCGATCCATGAAAAAAAATGAATTTGCCGAATCAGAATTCAAGTGAGCAACAACTACAAATTTGATTGTCCGAGCAGTAAGAGTTGGATGCAAGCAGGAAGTGGATGCAAGCAGGAGGTGGATGCAAGCAGGAGCTGAAGCTGGAGATTGAAGCTTGGGGAATCACCAATTGAAGCAACTTGGATTAGAGAGGAAGCAAAAGGTGGAGGTTCGAACTAAGATTTTTAATCAGATTACCCAAGATGGATTGACTCGGCTACCATGTTAGGAAAGTAGAGAGTAATTGGGAGAGAATGAGAAGCTTAGTGTAACAATCAAAGAGAATATCATCTTTGCATGTCATTAAACTTGAAGATCACATGAATGGTGGTAATATATATATAGGTGTAGCTGGGAATTAGTTTGTAAACGTTTAAACATGTGAACTAAACCAAAACTATTCAAACCATAATCCTTAACAAGGGGGCATTGCATTGTTCCACAATGAAGATTGAAGGGATGGTGAGGAACCGGAGGTTACAAGTCTTTATAAATTCTGGGAGTAAACATAATTTCCTTGATGTTAGTATTGTCGAGCGGATGGGATGCCTTGCTACGGAGATTAGAACTATGAAGGTGATCAAAGTGAATGGAAACACAATGTATTGTAGTAAGATTTGTCGAGGTTTCAGTTAGTCTATGCAAAGGGAATCGTTCTCAGCAGATGTTTTCTTAATACCCTTCGAGAGTTATCACTTGGTTCTCGGGGGTCAATGGATTATACCTTGGGTGATATAATATGGAATTTAATGAGTTTGAATTTGGGTGAATAAGATTGTCAGCTAAAGGGAATTGTTGGCAACTCAATTAAGGCAGCCTTAACAGAACAAATGACGAAACTTTTACCGAAGAGGGGAGACGTATCTTCAATTCATCTTTGCAGTATATCGCTTCAAGAGGAGTTGAACCAACATACAATGGTTTTCTCATCAGAGGTTAGTGAGTAACCAATAGTAGCCGTAGGGGAACAAGCTGCTAACAAGATACGATGCCATATTCAGATAACCAAAGCACCTACCCTTGACCCAAAAGGTGGATCACAAAATACCATTCAAGGAGGAAGGAGAAACGATCAATCAAAGACCATAACCACTACCATGCTCCCTAAAAGGATATTATAGAGAAAATAATCAAAGAAATGCTTGACTCGGGTGTCATACGACCGAGCTCGAGCCCATTCTCATCACCCGTGGTGTTAATGAAAAAGATAAACCAGTCATGGAGGATGTGTGCGGATTATCGGAAACTCAACAACTTGACCATCAAGAACAAATGTCCAATCCCATTAGTCGATGATTTGCTTGAGTACATGGGGCGACAGTATTCTCGAAGATAGACCTACGATCGGGTTACCACCAAATCCGAATGTTCGAAGGGATATCCAGAAAACCGTGTTTTGTACTCACGAGGGCCACTGCAAGTTTGAGTAATGCCATTTGGAGCAACTAACGCACCTACTACATTCCAAGGGTTAATGAATAACATCTTCAAACAATACTTGAGGAAGTTCGTGTTAGTGTTCTTTGATGCTGTTTATAACCCGAGCCTTCAAGAACATGTTTGGCATTTGAGAATTGTGTCTGCCACTGGGAGGTACACAAATTGAATATCTTGGGCACATTATACCCAGGCAAGGTGTATCCACCGATCCGACTAAGATCGAGACAGTTCGCAATTAGCCAAAGCCGACTTCGGTAAAACAGCACCAATATTTTTTGGGTCTCACAGGATACTACCAAAATTTTATGAAAAATTACGGATCCATTAGCAAGCCTCTCACCGAATTACTAAACAATGATTCGTTTAAGTTGTCAAGCGAAGCAGATCACGCCTTCTTGACTCTTAAGTAGTCTATGACATCAACACTGATATTGGTCCTTCCAACAATGAATGACACCTTTGTGGTCGAGACCGATGCATCTGGGCTAGGAATTGGAGTGGTGCTTATTCAAAAGGGACACCCGATTGCCTTTACTAGCAAGGCGTCGACTCCTAAACAACAAGTGTTGTTGGTTTACGAGAAGGAGCTGTTGGTCATGTTGTTAGGCATAAAAAATGGCACTTCTATCTCATAGATTGACATTTAATTATTAAGACGGATCATCGGAGCTTGAAATATTTAGTCGAGCAAAGGATCATCACCAAGCTACAACACACGTGGCTAGCTAGATAAAATTTTGGGATACGATAACAAAATCCATTAAAAAAAAGAATCAAGATATTGATCTCTATCAAGGTTGTCGAGATCTGAATTACTTATACTCACCATTTCATCTATCTCTACAAATATGCTGGAAAGAATCAAGAGGAGTTATGTTGATGACTTGGACTATTCAGTGATTATACAACAATTGAAGTGTGGAGCGGGTTCGACTCGGTTCAGTTACACCGAGGGGGTGTTAAGAAGGAAAGAGAATATCGTGATCAGAAATGATAGCGAGCTAAGAGAAGACACTTTAAAACTCTTCCATGGTTCAACCTTAGATGGGCATTCGGGAGTTACCTCAACCTTGTAGCGAATCTTGGCGTTATTCGAGAGTTTCCATTGATTTTATTACTGGTTTACCTAAATCACATGGTAAAAGGGTAATTTGCATGGTCGTCGATTGATTAACAAAGTCGTCGACTTATTACGATCATTTCATGTTTTTAGGCCACCCTTTCCGTAGATACCATGGCAAAGGAATTGTTGAACACATCTATAAACTCCACGGCATGCCTAATTGGATCGAGAGTGACCGGGATTCGGTATTCTTGAGTAACTTTTGGCAAGAGATATTCAAACAACAAGGAGTCTCCTTATTCTTGTCATCGACTTACCACCCGTGAATGGATTGTCAAACCGAGGTGGTGAATAGGTGCTTGGAGTCATACATTCGGTGTATGATAAGAAAATGTCTCTCAACATGGTACAAATGGTTAACCTTAACCGAGTGGTGGTATAATACGTCATGGCACTCTTCCATCAAGACCACCTCGTTTGAAGCCCTCTACGGATACGCTCCTCCATTCCACATTCCTTTCTTTCTGAAGGAGTCGAAGGACACCTCAGTTGACACTCTACTCAAGGACCGAGAATAAACTATCAAACTCCTCAAGTTTCGCTTAAAAAAAGATCAAAATCTCATGAAGTAACTAGCTCATAAGAAGAGGTCCGAGAGGGAATTTGAAATTGGTGATTGGGTGTTCATGAAACTCCATGCTTATGCTCAACATTCGATTCACCACATGGGGGTCCATAAGTTCCAACCAAAGTATTCGCCCTATACCAAGTGATCGAGAAGAGAGGAGTAGTGGCCTAGCCTGTACCAAGTAATCGAGAAGATAAGAGCGGTGGTTTACAAATTGGATCTTCCGGTTGATGCATTAATCCATGTCACGGTTCATGTGTCTTAGTTGAAGTTACCATCTGGAGCCCAAAACAAGACCACTCCACTACCGAAGAAATTTTTCAGGTCTAGTACGTGAATTCCGAAAGTAATAATAGAGAGGAAGATGGTCAAAAGAGGAAATCGAGATGTCGCGAAGTTACTTGTACAATGGGAAGGTTTAACTAAGGAAGATGCCACTTGGGAATTCATGGACTACAAGAAGTACCCAGATTTTAATCTATTCTTAAGTGACGAGTGTTGGTACGAGCCAAACCAAACCGCGATAACCGTGGTACCAACCGTAGTTAAATAAGCACGGTCGATGATAACTCTAATTAGAAATATCCTCTTTGTGTTTGTATTGCATCCGTCAGTGAGTATTATGCATGAAAATTATAAACAAAATATATTCTCTCTCTACACACCCTCTCTCTTCCCCAAAATTTTGTACCTACATAGGTGGCCTAACGTACAATTCGTTGGATTGTATCACGTTGAAGGGTAAAATAAACTAAACCAAAGCTTATAAAATCTCAGATTTTGGAAATTAGGGATTGAATGTCAAACCAAGGAGCATTTGTTTGTAGGGTTAATAGTAAATTAGGGTTTGCGTTTTATGAAGCTCTATTTTTTCTAGAATTAAAGTGTACTTTTTAAAATGCACAATTCACTTTTAGATATTTTATTTATGTATTTATATTATTTTAAGCGTTAATTACTAAAACAATACTTGAACTTTGCTTTTATTCAAAAATATTCAATCATTAACTTTACAAATATACTATGTATACTTTCATAAGTGGAAATAATTTAACCATTGTCTCGTCTGTCCGTTAAAAATGGACGAAAATTAATATGTGTGTTGCATGCAATACATTTTTAGATTATGAGTGAAATAACACTACCCAAAATTACCAAAAGTTTGTTTCCAATAGTATTTCCAACATTTCATGCATTTTTTTGTTTGAAAGATTCATCATGTGTGATGCACATGATAGTTTGTGTCAGTTTCTAACAGTCAAATGGATAGAAGTAGGATTCTACCCCATCTTTGAAATGATAAATAATAAAATTTATGAAAATAAAAGTTTGTAGTAGTAAAGGTTTGAGTAAAGTTTTGATAATTAAATTTTATTTTTACCGAAACATGTGGTTAGACCTGCTGAATAAAGTCTGAACCGATGAACCATGAATCATTACTTTGACTACTAGTTCATTGTGAGGTTGGTTTCTGATAACACTTGTTTGAATCTTTATTATATTAAGGGTAAACCACCTCAATAGTCACTTATGTTGCTACTATGTGACTAAATGACCACTTATTTTTTTTGTGTAGCTAAACGATCATGTATCTTTAAAAAAATGTGACTTTTTGGTTAAAAAAGTTATATGCAGTCACATATGTTTGACAAATGTGATTAAATAATCACAAAAATGAAGATTTTACCCTTCCCTTTTATCTTGTGTTCTTCATGTCTGAAATCTAATTTTGAACTCATATTTGAGCAAAGTTCGAAATTAGATTTCGGGTTTGTAACGAGGAAGAAGAGATTGAAGACGGAGAGCATGAATATGAACATGAATAATAGTGGAAGTGTATTTTAGTCATTTTTTTCCCGCATATTTTGTTTTTTCATCGTTCAGTCACATTTTGAAACATAAGTCACTGTTCAACACAAGTTTAAACAGTTCAATCACATGTGTCAACATAAGTGACTGTTGAAATAGTTGACCCTTATATTAATTTCCAACTATTATTAGTGGAACATTTTTTAGTAGAATTGAATTAACTACAATAATTGGACTTTTTAAGTAATGGGAGCAGTGTTATCGGAAGCGGACCGGTGGTCCAACTGGGAACCGAACCCATGTTCGGTTTGGTTCAGCTAAAAAACCAAAATGCATATGAATAGTGTTTGAACCGGGTTGGAACGATCGGTTTTCGGTTCTAATTTTTTGGGTGTGGTTTAATTTTTTTGGGTGGTTCTCTTCGGTTCGACCGAGTAACTTCTTCGGTTTAGAAGTTATGTTTAAAGTTTAGACCTATTGTGTTTGATTTTGAGACTATTGTGTTATGTATGTTCAAAGTTTGAGGTAATTATGTTGTGTTATATTGTGTTTGAGAGTAATGTGTATGTTTTAGACTATGTAGTTTTTGTGTGTTTGAGGTAATTATGTGTGTATTTGAGACTATGTAGTTTGTAATTATATTTTCATTTTTTTTGCTTATGAACAGTGAACCACACGTCAAACCATACCCAACCGGGTTGGACCGGCTGAACCGGGAACCGGCCCCCTCGCCGGTTCGAGGGCCGATCCGGTTCTGATAACACTGAACGGGAAGGAAGGAAGGAACAGTCTGTGTGTCCACATTGGAGTGAAAATCGAAGACTAACCAGTGCCTTTGGTGAAGAGTGAACTTGGAAGATCAACTACTGAAGCAAAATCTATAAACCAACAGAAACCAGATGTCCTAAATGGTATAAAAGTAAACCCTATAACAACACATCAAGATTCAATAATAATAATAATGTCTGCTGCCTTGCGTGTCGTGTGCAAGCAAAGAATAGGGTGCAATGAAATCTAAACACTAACAGAGGGTTTCTTTCACGGAATTCGGAATAAGAAATATGGAATAGGAATATGGAATAGGAATAGGGAATAAAGAATATGGAATACAAATATGAAGTTGTTTATTTGGTGGAATGGAATAAGGAATTCTGTTGGTTTTTTGGTGAAATTGTATATGGAAAGGGAATGGAATATGGTAAAATGACATATTTGCCCATCTTTGTATATGTATAGTGTATAATACATATAATTTATATTAATTATTTTTAAAATTAATAATAATAAAAACTTAAATATAATTAACTAATAAAAAAAAAATTAAAATAATTTATTTAAGTATTTAATTAATTTTAAAGGACAATTCCTAAACCTTTTTTTTTAGTAAATATGACTTCGAATTAAATACAAAACAACATCGTATTTTAATTAATATGAATTCCAATGGATCATAGTATGTACAAACAATACAATATGACTTCGAATGGATCATCGTATGTACAATCATACTACATGTTTTACCAAAATAAATATACTACAACATCATGACTTCGAATGGTCATCGTATGTACCTTCTGGACCTCTCCATCTAGGACACCTCACTCAACCCGCAAGCTCGACTAATGGATCATCCGTTGAGTCAATTCCGAAAATGAAACATTGCTCAGTTTTCACCACAACTATCTAGTTGGAAACCTTGGTCTAAACAGATCTTACAAGTTCCTTTGTGAAATTAAATTATCAGAACAAAACAGAATATCATGAGACCGATCAAAACAGAACATCATGAACAAAATCATTTTTCTGTAAGAGCTCTTCCAGAAGATTGAACGGAATAATCACCATCAAATATTATTTGCCGAGTTCTTGAATTTAAATCCCCATTCTCTGATTTACCAGCTACAACAAAAGCATCCTCTCCATTTTTCCTAATTTTAGTCAATGACGAATCAACAACTAAGTCAAGTGGGTGATTGTTCTAGCCAGCTTCAAAGTTTCCTGACATCATCAGCAGTGCAACATCTGCAAACTCACTTTTCTTCAAAACCATCTTGGAATTCTCTCTGCTGTCAAAGTCTAATGAGTTTCCAGTGAGGTTGCTGTTTTCACCATTCCTCTCTGTCATTATCATCAAATCACCACTTAATTTCCTCTGCACAATAACTTTACCATTTCCCATACCTCCTTGGAAGCTCGAGAAGTGTTCTTCACCACTACCAGTATTATATTCGTTCAATCTCTCTACGTTGGAGTCAGAATCCTCATTCTTCATGAGGATGCTCTGGAAAGCATCCCAAGAGCTCTTCGCCACAGTTGTTAAGTCATCATCACCGTGTTTATACTGACTATTATCTTCACTGTCTTACTCAATTACAAAAGTGAGCATGTTTTTCTTCTTTTTGGACTTGTGCTGGTTCTTCTTGTTCAGTGCTTCAACTGCACCTTAATTATTCCGTTCAATTTTCTGTAAGAGCTACTCTATAAACGTACAGAATTGATGTCACAAATGACATATTTCACAATAACACAATTCTTCTAGCAAATTTGTGACTAAAAGATCCAAGAAATGCATAAATGCAAACCAATAGACAGCTCAAAGAAACAACCACATGAAAGCAGTCACAGATTGCAAGAATCGCGG
The DNA here is from genome assembly GCA_946814005.1 of Chamaenerion angustifolium. Classification (NCBI taxonomy): domain Eukaryota; kingdom Viridiplantae; phylum Streptophyta; class Magnoliopsida; order Myrtales; family Onagraceae; genus Chamaenerion; species Chamaenerion angustifolium. The sequence continues at coordinate 26,025,918 of OX328272.1, forward strand.
CATGCAAATGGAAAAACTGTGCAAACTCAGACAATTTATTGACAACGACTCAAACCCCATCTGGAAAAACAATACAAAAGAAGAGAGTTGCTTTTGAGCAAGAGAGAGGATGGAATGTACCTGGAACGTATCTGGACGAACCCAGAAATCACGATTCTGAGTTCGATCAAAGAAGGAGAAGATCACGAACCCCGAATTCTGGGTTCGATCGAAGAAGGATAAAACGTACCTGGATGAAGGAGAAGTATTCGGTCGGAGAAGGAGCTGAGGACAATTTAGCGAAGGAGAAGATTTGTGAACGAGAAGGATTTCCAACCTAGCTGAGGACAATTTGGGAAATATAAAAAATAAATGAGGGCAAAACAGTCTTTAGTACACCTATTCTGGATTCCTAGCCCGCCCTCCTTAGAAATTCTTTGGTTTTTGTTTGGAATGTCTAAGTCTATCCCTCTAGGATTCTGTAAGCCAATTTTTTGCAATTCCGCGAAAATGACAATTTCTTACGGAATCCGTAAACCGAATTCTTTTTCCATTCCGTGAAAAGAACATGCCATAACAATCTAACTCTTGTTATTCCAACATTCATACCTTTTCAAACTTACATTCAGATTTTTTTGATAATTTCTTGTTGCGAGCCAATTATTAATATAGCTAGTAATATGAGTCAATCGGAGTAGGTGTCAGTTTGGTCATATCGTGTCGGATCAAATATTTTTGATCCATGTAATTAACCTTATATAGATAGAGGACACAGAGAACATGAGCATATGAATGAAAATAGATTGTCTTCCTCATCTGTCTTCTCTCCGTCTATTCTGTTATCTACCTCCTCTCCTTCTGTTCTATCCGATTATTCTCTTATGACACATTTGGTCGCAACATTTCTTTAAATATAAAATTGGTATTTCATCCGGCAAGCTCCTGAATATATGTCGGATTTCTGCCAACTCGAAGTGCTGAGGATGGTCTTCTTGCAGAAATGTCGAGTACGATTGGCTCCCGTTCCCAGCTTAATATTCGACGGTCCATCCAGTTTTCTTACTATAACAGATCCATGAGCAGTCAGCCGAATAATATGCTCCAAATTCACAAAACAGGCCACGAAAATGCAGCAGTCCAAACAAAGTGTTTCAATTGAACATACATGCGTAATCTAATTTTAATCAAATCATAGGATCCACAAAGTACTTGTGCTGCTTTGAAATATATAAAGCTTCTTCAGATCACGAGCAACATCCACTAGATGACCGTGGTTGACTGCTGGTTCCGACATCTATCATGTCTGGCAGATATCTGCAATGAAGAATTTATTTATGAATAAATAAAATGAAAAACAAAGTAACACAGGCACAGATTATCCATAATTTGATGCATTCTATACTTGAAAATGAGGAAGAAATCACTATCTTTCCAAAATAAGCAACATTTCTATACGTTGTTGCATGATTTTGCTAGAAGTAGAGTAATGAGAAGATAAGTCTTGCGTATGAGAACAACACTTACATCTCCTCCTCCTCCCCACTTTTTAGAGCATCCTTTGCTATGCAGACGAAAGCTTCCTCCACGTTGACACCTTCCTTGGCTGAGGTCTCAAAGTATGGAATATTCCCTTTTGAAGCACACCAAGCACGAGCTTTTTTCTCAGAAACCTACAACAGTGAGTTAGAGACCGTAAATAATGTTTACCATTCCTAATTTAATAAATTAGTGTTCCATAGTTATCTGAAATGCAAGAGACTGATTCAATAAGATTATACCACTCTGCTGTTTCCACCATCCACATCGATCTTGTTCCCAATAACAACAAAAGGGAAGTTTTCTGGATCTGAAGGGCTTGCCTGCACGAAATGTACCACTAACTCCCATCAAAATGCCGGAAAAACTTTAAGATTCAGCCAGCATATACTAGTTAGAATGAATGAAAAGCTAAACCTGAATAAGGAATTCTTCTCGCCAGTTATTAAGGTTGTTGAATGACTTCATCGAATTGACATCATACACAAGAACACAGCAATCAGCACCTCTGTAGAAAGCAACACCCAGACTCTGAAATCTCTCTTGACCTGCAGTATCCCATATCTGCTCAATAGAAAAATGATCCTCATTTTTAGCAACAGAAAGATTTGTTAATTCCAACAAGATAGCATGCATCTTAACGTTGATGTGCGGCTGAACCAGAAAATATAAACGGTGAAGCATGTAAATCAAACAATTGTACCTCGGTCATGAATTCACTATTAATACATCCTATTCCACCAAGACATCAAGTATCAACTAATTCTAACCATCTAATAAGGTCACCTGGCAAAATAGACGAGACACTACTTGGTTCTTCAGTATGACAAATTCAGATGACATGAAAAATACAAACCTAGCAAAACATGAGTTCCATGAGATGTAACCACACAATTGAATTGGAAGCTAATTGGATTACCCCATGTTTCTGAACCAAGACTTCCAGGATTGGACACTTTTTTGTTCAAACATACGGTGACATCTTTAATATCTACGGATCTTCTGCAGTCGTTCAGTAATCCTTTATAAATTAGTGCATCTAAGATAGTTGTTACAAAAACTTGGATGACAGAACAAGTGTGTCTGTGAAGAGAAACGAGAGAATGACTACGGTACAAAAGATGATAGTAATGAAGATACAGAGTCTAATTGCAAATTCAAAGCACCAACAAGCATAAAATATTAAAGACCATTAATTTCTTCGTGGTAGGAACCTGTAATGTGAAGAGTCTATCCTCAAGTTGCACTTCCTTGGTCAGAAAGTCGGCTCCTATAGTTGCTTTATATTGATTGCTGAACTTCTTATTGACATATCTAAGAGGGAATAAATTGAAGGAAAACAACACCAAATATTTCGGAAAACAAGATGGCAAGCGATAATTGAATCAAAGAGAAACTACTTAGTAAAACGTTATAATGGAAAGGATACTGATTCATCAACGAAGTCTTGCCCACCCTGTCCATCACAAAGAGTGTCGAGTAAACTAAAGTCTGAGAACAGAAAACGAAACAGCAGAGCATCCAGCCCAAAAGAATTAACCTACTCAAATAATCTGAGCAAATGTATCTGTGGTTTAGTATCTCTGGATTAGTAAATTACTCTAATCGAGCAGTTTGAGATCTTTCATTATGCCATTCTCAACTAATGGTGGCGTCTAACCTCTTCTCCTAACCAGATCAAAAACGATGATCCAATCGATAATAGAATTTCAGATCAAACTTTTTATAGAATTAAATCTCAAAATCATCTGTCTACTCATTGCGCTAACCCAATTATGACCTAAAATCCATCAGAAACGCGTGTACGGACTACACAAGCAACCAAAAAAGTCCAGACTCGTCAATCAACCCCACAGAAACGCCAATTCAGATTAGAGAGGTTTACCCGCTATCGCCGAGGATTATGACCTTGAGGAGCGTTCTGCGACGGGAAGGCATCGTACGGCAGTTGACTATCGATGGATCAACGAAAGAGAGGTTTTTGTAGTTTGAAGAGACTTGTTTAAAGGAGCTCTTCTACCTGTTCTTCTAATCTGCCTCGTCGGTCTATGGTTGAGTCAACAGAGCAGTTTTTTTCCAGAGGATTTTGTTCGAAGCTTTTTCTTTACTTTCTTTCTACTTTCTAGTGTGCCTCTGCCTTACCCACCCAGGGACACGAGGAGAGGAATCCAATATAAATTAGCGCAGCACCTTCCGCATCGCCACGCTGTAACTACTGGATGGAACACTGGTCTCGGGTTCTGTTTGGGTCGGGTTGGTACAATACAAGTGGCAAATTTCCACCCATCCGTTCCTGTTGTTGTCAAGCCCAACAACATTTGTTTTTTATAAAGTTCATACAACATTTTATATATAAATTTTAAATGAACAATAAAGATGAAAATACTGTATACATTTTTAAAAAAAAAAAATCGATAAATTGTATACCATCTTATTTATTAGTACGTTAGTTAATTCAACCTAGTTATAAATTTTGGAAAATGGGTTATATAGGATTGGTGTAGTTTTTGACCAATGTTGTAAAATTATAAACATATTTAAACAAATCCCAAAAAAATGAATGAAAATATTGACACATGAAAAAACTTTATCTGGTTACTGGTTTGACGCCGAATTGTTTTAGGGGTTTAGAACAATGTATAAATATAAATATTTTATAGAATTGTAAAAAAAAAGGGAGGGGGGAGCGGGGCGGGGCGGTGAGTACATGAATGCAAATCACTACACTATGTACGCATATATACACACGAAGGTCGAATCGAAAAGTTTGCTTCACGTTGTTGGATTGAGATTGTTGGATTGAGATTTGTTTGAAGCTTGTCAACTTTTATTGTTATTCATCCATGACTATTACATATAGTATACAGATTGTGAGAATAGGAAACAATTAGAAAAGGAAAGTACATAATACAAAAGATTACTCTTCCTATTGTGGTATTTCCTAATATGTTGTTTCTATATTCTAACACTAATATGTTGTTTCTATATTCTAACACTCCCCCTCAAGTTGAACAGTGGGATCTCCAATGTTTAACTTGCCAAGGATATTGTTGAAAATTCTTCCGTTGACTGACTTGTTGAATATCTTCTTCCTGAAAATACTCTTTGGACTGATTGGTTTAGGGCCCTATCGGAGTCAGGGCAACTCTGTTGTTGTTGTACCCTATTGGAGTCAGGGCAACTCTGTTGTTGTTGTTGTACCATATTGGAGCTAGGGCGGCTCTGCTTCTGTTTGTCCCTATCGGAGCTAGGGCGACTCTGCTTCTGTTTGCGTTGACACTCCCCCTCAAGTTGAGCGGTGGAATCTTCAATACTCAACTTGCACAACATTCAGTTTTGACGGTGTAATTTTTTTTCTGAAGTACTGGATTTATTTATTGAAATCAGACTATTGCAGGCTGATTATAGTTTGGGCCACATCATTATTGTTTCGGCCCGTTGTTGTTGTTGTTGGTCCGTGTTTCCCTTGCTTCGGCCCAATGCGCTCAGACCGGTCCATTATGAAGAAGCTTCTGGAATTGCTTCTTCACTTGTCAGAATGAAACCGTCTTCATTTCTTCAGCCGTTTTCAGTATTACGTCTCTTCGTTTTTCTAGTCTAGGGTTTTTGTATTGTTGCTTTGTCGTTTCTTCTTCTTGACGATTGGTCTTCATTCTTGACGGTATGTTTTTGCTTCTTCGTTATTGTTGAACTGATTAGATTTTAGGGTTTGTATTTAAGGGGGAGGGTCACCAGTTGAAGGAACTGACCCGATGAACCCCAAGTCTGCTTGTTCTATATTTTTTGCTCGATTCCTTGCTAGTTTTATCATGGTATCAGAACGATAAGGTGTCCTTCACCTTCGTTGTTGCGATTCTGAGTGTTGGTTGAGTCTTCTGCTTGAAGGCATTTATTGTTGCGGTTATTCCTAGGTTACGAATCGTTATTGTTTTTTTTTGTTGTTCATTCTTACGATTCTCTTGTTGTTGTAGCCTTCCGCATCTTCTTTGATAGACGAATCTGTGGCTTGCGTTTTTTTTTTTGAAATCGTGAACCGATTCGTCTTCTTGGGTGAGATCTGTATATTCTGTTGTTCTTTTCTGATCGAAAGGTACATTTCTATTTCTGGTATCTTTTCTGGTTTAATATGGATGAAAAGAAACCGGATAAACCTGTTGTTGTTGAGGAAGCAGAAAAGTATGAATATGAGGTAAATCATGAGGCTATGGCTAAGGTAGATTTTCATCATCCTTTATATCTTCATGCAAGTGATAATCCTGCTGTGAATATGATTTCTATGACTTTGACTGGTCCTGAGAATTATGTGATGTGGAGTAGGTCGATAAGATTCTTGCTGCTTGGTAGAAATAAGCTTGGATTTATAACTGGTTCTTGCTTTCGTGAAAAATTTGATCCAGCATATCATCACCTTTGGGATAGATGCAATGATGTTGTCCTTGGTTGGCTTACTCATTCAATATCAAAAGAATTATCTAGTGGTATGATGTATACAGAAAATGCTTTTCTGGTTTGGAAAGATTTGAAAGAACGGTTTGATAAGGTAAGTGGACCAAGGACTTATCAAATTCACATGGAAATTGTTATGTCTAGGCAAGGTCTTGATTCCATATCTATTTTTTTTTTCAAGATTGAAAGTGTTATGGGCTGAGTATGATGCTTCTTGTTCTCTTCCTTATATTGAAGGGGAAGATTTTAAGAAACATATTGAACATAAGGAAAATCAAAAACTTTTTCAGTTCCTTATGGGTTTGAATGAATTTTTTTCAAATGTAAGAAGTAGTTTGCTTTTGTGGACTCCTTTGCCCTCAGTTAATCAGGCCTATAACTTGTTGATGCAAGAAGAAAGTCAAAGGGGAATTTCTTCTTCTATGAATGCTTCCGTGAATGCAAATTTTGGTAACAGTTCCTTAGTTTTGAATAAACCGAAAGGTAATCAAAACCTGGAATGTTCTTACTTACTGTCATAAAAAAGGCCACACTATTGAAAGATGTTATTCCAAGGGATGTGATTTCTGTAAAAAGAATGGACATTCTAAGGATAACTGTTTTAAGTATAAAGAACAATTGAGGGTTAAAGGAGGTTCAAAAGTAAATATTGTTTCTTCTTGTGTTGGTGATTCTGATCCTCTTAATATACAAAACCCTTCTAATGATCCTTCTTCGAGTTGTGTTATGCAAGGTGGCATCACCTTTACGAAGGATCGGTTTGAGAAATTCCTGGCAACCATGGGAGTTGTTGGCAGCACTGCCTCAGGAGAAGGTGCTACCGCACCCACAGAACATCATGTTAACACCGCTGGTATATATATGAATTCTACCTCTTTAATTCGAAATGATCAATGCATTTTGGATACAGGAGCAACCAATCATATGACCAACAAAAATGATTGGTTATGTGATAAAAGGCTTGCCCCTGGAACCAAAGTCCAGTTGCCAAATGGTGGACATTCTGATATATGCGGGATTGGAAATATTGTGTTAGACTCGGATAAAAAATTGAGCAACGTTCTGTATATGCCTGATTTCAAATATAACCTGCTATCTGTGTCCAAACTTGCCAAAGATTTGAACTGCAGTGTTTTCTTCTATCCTAACCTTGCAATCCTGCAGGACCTCTCAAATGGGAAGGTCTTGGGGACTGGTAAGGAAGAGTCTGGCCTATACTTCATAAGATTGGATTGGAAGTGCATTGAATTGTCTGCTTATAGTTCTGTATATGACAATAGTATGTTATGGCATTTGCGTTTTGGGCATGCCTCTGTGAAAGCTCTTCAGAATGTAGACTCTATTAATCTATCTAAGAATAAAGGTTTGGATGTTGTTAACTGCCCTGTTTGTCCCAAGGCAAAGATTGTGAGAAATCCTTTTCCAATCTCATATTCTAGAGCAGATGATATGTTTGATTTGATGCATGCTGATGTGTAGGGTCCTTACAGTAGTCAGACTTATGATAACAAGCGATATTTTTTAACCCTTGTTGACGATTTTTCTAGAGTTACTTGGGTTCATTTGATGCAGTTTAAGTCTGATGCTGTGATTGTTCTGAAAAAAATTTATGCCATGATTGAAACTCAGTTTCAAAAGAAAATCAAGTGTTTTAGAACTGATAATGGTGGAGACTTCTTTAATGAGCATGTTAAAAAAAAAAATTCTGAAAAAGGAATTCTCCATCAAAGCAGTTGTCCCTATACTCCGCAACAAAATGGAAGGGTAGAAAGAAAACATAGGCACTTGCTAGAAATAGCAAGAGCCTTGAAGCTGCAAGGATAAATCCCAAATTCTTTTTTGGGGGATTGTATTCTCACAGCTTGTTATTTGATAAACATGATGCCTTCTAAATTGTTGAATGGTAAGAGTCTGATTGAGGTGCTGAAAGGAAAAAAAAACTCTGTTAATCATTTAAGGGTTTTCGGTTGCTTATGTTATGCAAAAAATATGATGGTGACTAACAAATTTGCATCTAGGGCTATTCCATTTGTTATGATGGGTTATTCTGAAACTCATAAAGGGTATAGACTCTATGATATGACTGAAAATAATTTTTTTGGAAGTAGAGATGTTCGGTTTAATGAGAATGTCTTCCCTTTTGAGAAATGTAAATCTGATCAGATGCCCGTATTTTTTGACCCTAGTATTGAGATGGACTCCTATTATGTCAATAGAAATATCTTGACTTAGGAGAATGACACTCATGCAGATGGTAATATTCCTCATGATGAGTTTGAATCTAACTCTGAAGGAAATATACCACGTGATGAGTCAGAAACTGACTCTGATGGTTCTGTCCAGAACGATTCTGTTCATGTTGATAACTCTGACAGACCCACAATGAGTAGGTCTGGAAGAATTATTCGCCCCCCATTTGGATGAAAGATTATGAGGTCCCGAATGCATCGAATGCTTATTCTATTGACAAGTTTGTTTCTTATGATAACTTGTCCAACAGTCACCAGCATTATTTGGCCCTAACCTCCGAGTTGGTTGAACCTGAGTCTTTTAGTGAAGCTGCAAAAGATAAAGCCTGGGTTCAGGCTATGCAAGATGAGATAGTGGCTCTTGAGGAAAATAAAACATGGGATTTGGTGCCTCTCTCTCAAGGTAAGTCAGTGATTGGATGCAAATAGGTTTATAAGTTGAAATATAATTCTGATGGTAGCCTAAGTAGGCATAAGGCTAGACTTGTTGCGAAAGGTTATAATAAAAAACATGGCATTGACTATTTCGAAACCTTTTCGCCTGTTGCAAAAATGAATACTGTGAGGTCTGTGCTTGCTTTGGCTTCTGTTTTTAACTGGCCCCTTTTTCAAATGGATGTTCATAATGCTTTTCTTCAAGGGGATTTAGATGAGGAGGTTTTTATGCATGTCCCTGATGGTTTTGCTGAGAAAAGTGATAAGAACTTAGTTTGCAAGTTAAAGAAATCCCTTTATGGATTGAAGCAAGCTAGTAGACAATGGAATATACTTGCTAGTTTAATCATTATTCAGAAACAATTTGGGAAATAAAAGTTTAAGATAACCGAGTGAAGGATGACCTAACCGCATGTGCCAAAGCCACAATTCTTCTTTTGTCGATCCATGAGTCAGCAACACCAATCCTTTTTGGACAACCTCATCCACATAGTACAGACCAACATGCTCAGTGTCACGCCCAATGATCGTCCCCGTCCGGATATCCTCTAGGGTTGAAACAATCAGTCGCATTCTTCTCCTGGTTGTTCTCCCGGGCGGCTCCTCCCCACTCAGCTCCTCCCCACGCAGAGCTAGGGTTCTACCTTCCTTCGGCCAGGTAAGCCTCGCCGTGGCTGTCCTCCGAGGTCGTCTCCTCCCTTCGGTCAGGTCATCTCGGCTGATACCTGAACCGATTGGGTTCTGCGAGTTACTCTCGCTGTCAGACATTGTTGGGGTTGTATATTTGTGGGTAGATGATGAAGCGAATTACGGATCTTGCTCTGATACCATGTTGGATTGGGATTGTTGGATTGAGATTTGTTTGAAGCTTGTCAACTTTTAATGTTATTCATCCATGACTATTACATATAGTGTACAGATTGTGAGAATAGGATACAATTAGAAAAGGAAAGTACATATTACAAAAGATTACTTCCTATTGTGGTATTTCCTAATTTGTTGTTTCCTAATATGTTGTTTCTATATTCTAACATTAATATGTTGTTTCTATGTTCTAACACACGTGGGCTCATGTTTACCTAAATTTGATATATTTTTCTAACAAAAACTTGTTTTTTCTCAACTATGTCAATTTTTCATTTTTGTAAATGTATACTTAGATTAATCATTTCAATTATGCAAACTAAACCTGATTTAGTTAGGGATTCCACCAGATTTTGAAGGAAAATGCAGTCATAAGTGGTGCTCGTGTAAATCATGGAAACAACGAGAACCACAGTGATTAGTTACGAAACGTCGCAACTGCCCGGGTCTATAAATAGACCCCTAGGGGCTGTCCACACACACACACACTAATACACTATACATGTATCTCTATAGATGCTCTCTAGTTTGTCATAGGGTTGGTTTCCACTGTGAAAACTGAGGGACACTCCGTTCATGTAATCATGTGGTTTTCCTCTCAATTGGTATTGTCGTCGTAATTCCGAACCTTCAGCAATCTCGCACGCTTCCACTACCGCACGTCAATATACCACCCGATGTAAGTATAGTTTTGGTGTTACTTTGTTTGTCTTACTAACGTTCTATTTTTCGTGCATGTGAATCTCGAAAATCCAACATTGGTATTAAAGACATAGGTTTGATCTTAAGCCCTGCATCATCTTTGTGACAGTTATTTTCCATGCCGATGAGCGTTCGTCACTCAATTTTACTTCCAAAATTTTGCAGTTGCAATAGCCGCGAACACTACAAAAAATTCACGTGGGACCGCTTGTTACTTCGCATGATTCGATCTCTTTGAGCGTTAAGTGGAAACTAGGAAATTCCTATGCTTCGGTATGTGTTGTCATGGTCAATATGTATGGCTGGAGTGACCTAAATATTTCTCCCGACCTTCATGTCGTGTTCATGTGAGAAGAAAGGCACATGGTTGTGGCCGTGTACTTACTTGACATGTCGCAGTGGCCACCGATCGGGAGTTTATTGATGTTCAACATGTCATGTTCACACAGTGATATTCTATTTTTCCAAAAGTGTTATCCTTGACGTATTCCATGTCTAGGGAGCATACTTGATAGGACATATACACATGTGATGGCACTGGTCATTGAAGGCATGACGATCCTCCATCGTGGCTCTCTGTGAGACCACCTTTACTTTTTTTTTTTTTCCATAACCATGATGAAATATGGCAAAGGAAAATGTTCCATTTGCCAGTGACTCTATGCTACGAAATGAGTTAAGAGGGGATGAAAATGTTCCATTTCTTTTGCTGGAACCATCTAGTGTGTGGCTATCATGGAAAAGTGTCATACGAGAGAGAAAGGTAGCGGTTTGCCGGAATGATTTTCTGGTGACAGTTACCGTAGTCGTCGGTGATAGGTTCTCCGACAATTATTCGAGAAAACGGTTACCGGTTAGTGTAATAGTGGTTCCATGTATTTAGAAGAGTGGATGGAGTTTGGTGGATTTTAAAATAGTAGGCATGGCATAAGAAGAAGAAATCGACGAGGATGTTGAAGAAGATGAAGTGGAGAGAAAGATTTTGTTTTACTAATTTCGAAATTAAAAAAAATAATCTTAAATCAGTTTGGGTACTGACCGAGATAGACTGGGTAGAGGCCTATCAGTTGGGCCCTGACCCAATCAACAGTTGAGTTACAACCGAGTTTGTAGTTGGGTTGAGTCCCAACCGACTGGACCCTAGCCCATTCATCCTCTAGGTTGCTGCCCAACATGGGGTGTGGCCAGACGAATGGGGTCGTGACCTGGTCCATGAATAAAATATTTTTTGAGACCCTTAATTTTTCAAAATGTTCAATTAGGTACTCAATGTTAAATTATGGACAAAATAGTTTTTTTAAATGGTCCCTAATCTTTTTTTAAGGCAATGAGTTGCTACTTCTATTTATTAGTATCATGCTTAGGAAAATATAATCTATAATATTTTTTTTATATAAATTGTATGACGACCCTTATAATTTGTTTGAACTATGTGCGAATTTGTTTCGAGCAAAAATTCTTGAGGATTCAATTTTAATATTCTTGAGTAAAAATTATATCTAGAAAAATCGAGCATGAAGTGGAAACTTGACACCGTGCCCTTTCCTTCTTAGCTTGGGAACCTACGGGTTATGTCTAAGAAAAGGGAGAGTTTGAGCCCGTCATGCAAATCTTTCACTCCACCTGAGAATTTTTTCTCAAAATGTAATTTTTGAGAATATTACATTTTGATCCTTATAGTCTTCGAAAGTAGAATTTTGTGCAAGTTATTTTTGTCAAATTCGAAAATGGCACTTGATGTTTTTTGTGTACAGATTATGTTAGATGATGTTTTGTTGTTTATCAAGCTTGATACATGTTAATGTATGTAATTTTCATGTATAGTAACATCATGTGTGCTTGCTTAATTTTTATTACACATTATACATGTTTATTTGATTTAGTTTCCATGTATAGGTGCGTATGATAAAATATTCACGTATGATGACACGTAATCCATTTTCAAGTTATTCATGCATACATGTTGAATCATTTCATGTTTGTTGTATGTCCTAACGTGAAAAATTATTGATTATTTGTTTCAACTCAATGTGTTGGTAAATAAAGAGCGTGATTACTTAATAAGTATTTATAATATTTGTGATTATTAATGTAAACTCCATGTATAAATAAAACCATAAAAATATGTTTACTTGTGTTTAATATTTGTGTAAATCAAGCATGATACATATTTTTTTTTGTTATGCATTCATGTGTAAATTAAATCATGATTGTATGGTGTTTTGGTTGATGTGAATGGAGCGCTTGACTTAATTATTAACAAAATTAATTTTTATTAAGCATATACTCCAAAAGCTATTAATTCTGGACACCATATCTAATGACATGGAAAAACCTATAGCTGGTAATATGACCCAACAAAGGAGAGAAATGAAAGCCTATGAAACCTGGAAAGATGAGAACTACACAACGTACAACATTTTTCTACGTGCAATAGATGATGATATGTTTAGGGAATTTCAAGATTATCAAAGTGCAAAGCACTTTGGGAGGTTTTGAGAAACAAAATTGTTTTATATTTCATAAAATGGAAATAGTTCTTAACTATGACATAAGCCTTCTACAAGAGACACCCTAAATAATCACTCAAGTTATATTTCTAGCACATGGTCAATATAATAGATGAACTCATGTGTGTGATCATGTTCTCACTTAAAACAGCAACTCCAAATAGTGGTTCGTTCATTACACGATTTGTGGATGCATTTTAAAATATGTATATCTTGCTTTGATTGGATTGCCACTTTGGAAGAAGCCCGGGACTCCTAAAATCTGGAGAAGAAAATCATAAGAGTACATGTGACAACTTTCTCCAAGACACAATAGAGACCTAAAAGATGAGATTTATCACATTATAATTGAACCATACCGCCGGTCAGTTTTCTCTTTATCACATTATTATGTATAATAACAAAATATTTAGGATACAGTTGAATTAAATAGAACTTTGCAGAAGATTTGTTGATGTTCAACGAGAACAACACCCTTCAGTTTCAACTTCACGCATTGAGGGTCAATTGTTTATAGAGAAATTTGCAGATTGGCTTAATAGACAGGTTTATGTTAATTCTTTATTGATCTTATTTGAATGTACTGAGTTTTTTTTGTTAGATACATTTCTTCTTATAGTATTTCTAAAAATCTAGGTACCTGACATGATTGTTAATAAATGTTCACAAGAAGAAATTGCTCTTGCAACTGGTCCAAATTCCATTGTTATAAAATTTAGTGGATTCTCTATCAACGGATTTGTATTCCACACAAACGATCGTGAGAAAAACATAAAATGTCAGAATAGTGGTATAATGGTTGAAGCAGATGGACAAATTTATTATGGAAGACTATCAGATATTGTTAAACTGGATTATTATGGGCGATATTCAGTTATATTATTTCAGTGTGATTGGGTTAATGTGAAATCTCCGGGAGGGCTTAAGAAGGATGTAAATGGCACAATCCTAGTTAATATTTTGAAATATACATACAGGAGAATGATTGCGTGATGATCCATTTGTGTTCTCATCACAAGTTAAGCAAGTATTTTATGTCCAAGATCCCAAAAATGTGGACTGGCACTTAGTAGTGGAGATGAAGCCAAGAGACACGTTTGATATGGGAAAAACTGAAGATGGTGATGAAGATGATGATTCTATGCCGTGTATGTCTTATCAGAATTTAAATGTTGATGAGCTTAACAATAGTCATCGTTGGATTCGAGAAGGTGTTGAGGAATGAGTTGTACACCTAATTTTGTACTTTTTGGTATTTACACATTATTAAATCATATCGTCAATTTATGTATAATGATACATTGTATTTCAGGTAAAGCGACATGTCATTCACATATTCAGGTTCTGGTAGTTACAATGAGGGCGATGGCAGAGAGCATTCTGCTAGTTGTCCCACACCAACAACATCTAACTCACCATTTGGTAGAGAGTTGTCACAGCAGAACGAGTCAGTATCATTAATTACTCATGTGGAAATTTTAGGTGATGTATTTTACTATCATGTTATATAATAAGATCAATATGTTTTTGTTTTATAATTTTATAATTTCGTTTAGCAGATACTTCTGGTAATCGATATTGGAAAAAAAGTCATCTTCGTGCATAAGATGTCTGACAATTAAAAGACGGAAGAATTGTTATTCAGTGCAATGAATTTGGTCAACCATATGGAAAATCAGCAAAAGTTCTAGGAAACTGGCTTGGTACTGCGGCTTGAAGATCCAGATATGTCCTGTGAATGTCAAAGGATGGAAAAATATGCCTGATAACTTCATACAAAATTTACTAGCCCTGACAAAAGTAAGTTATATGTTATCTTTATTTTTTAAAACGAATTGATTATTTATATGTTTAACTTACTATACATTTTTGTACAAATATGTTTGCAGTCAAAATTCATTTGTCCTGATGATACTGGAAGATCATTTGAAAGATTTGTACTGAAATCCATTGCCAAGAATTGGAAGGATCACAAAAATTCACTAAAAGAAGTTTACTTTAAGCTGGGTGTTACCAAAGAAGAAATCAAAGCAAAAGAAGTTGATGGAGTGGAGAAATGGCAATGGGAAATCTTAGTAGGTCATTGGTTTTCTGAAGCAGGGCAGGTTAGAATGCTTATTTTTCTTATAATTAATGTTATTAATTCTTACTTCCTTTTATTTAATTTTTATATTGTTTATGAGTAGGAATCATCAAAACATGGGAAACATGCTCGGTCACATCAATCATCACTTCACACAACTGGGTCAGAGAGTTTTGCTTGTGCAAAATATAAATTGGTATGAATGCTTTTAAATACATATTTATCTTGTTTAACATAATTTCTAGTACTGCTTTGCATTCTACTTTACCGTGTTAATTTAATAGGAACAAGAGTGTAAAAAACCTGTGGGGAGTCTGGAATTTTATTAGTATACCCATGTCCGTAAGAATAATGGTGCATTTGTTGATGAAGTGACAGCCTTGATAGTGGTAATACTTAAATTTGTTCAAAGTTAACTTTTGTATACACGTTTTATTTGTAGAAGATGTATTAAACATCATTCTTAATTATCTGTTGTAGGAATAAGGAAAATGCTTATTAACAGATCACACTTCTCATAACCCAGATGAAGATCCACTTATAAGGGAAGAAAGTGTATATCGGGAGGTTGTAAGTGAAGAAAAACCCGGGCGAATCAAAGGATATGGGCTTGGCGTAACACCGACTATGGTACAGAGGTCACAGAAAGCTAGCATATCTGAAGAAGAGATAGAAAGACGCGTGCGTGCACGTCTACAAATTGAAAGAGAGAGGGACAAGAAAGAAACTGATGATAAATTGAAAGAAACTAATGATAAATTGAAGGAACAAGCAGATCAAATGGCTAGTATGAAGGCACAGATGGGGGATATGTACAAACAGTTTCAACAAAAATTACAGGTCATGCAAACCATTCATCAAGGTCAGATCGCTAACCTTCAGAGCAATATGAATGGATTTAATTCATTTCAGCACTTCATGACAGCTGGTTCCATCAATTTCACACCAACAACCAATCTTGGTTGTGGTTCCACACTCTTACCAATTGCAAATAAAGTAAGTATATATGTTATATGTATCACTTATATCAATACAATTATACATAATGTCTTCGACTGCTATATTAGTTCACTTGTTAAAAGGATATGATTATGTTAACCACGCACGCTTGTTTGATGTCTAAATGTGATACATCTTATATATAGTACTTTGTTGGGATACTTTTATAGGATGGTCAGACAACTCAACCGAGTGATCAGTCTGCCGAGCGTAGAAGTGAAGATGATGATCCAACAGATGATTGAAGATTGATGTTCGAAATTGTTTCTTTAATGATTTAAGAATTGAATAACGGATTGTAATACTGATTCTGTTTGGTTTATATTTACAGATTTTGGTTTGTAAAATTATTCAGGTTGCAAATTTATGATTAGGGGTATATTAATTTATTCTATTTTTTTATTTTTTAAAAATTCGAATAATTACGGCTGGAAATGGTTGAGCCGTCATAAATAAGACGACTCTTATTATGACAACTCGTTTTCCATTGAGTCGTCTTTCATTAACGGCTCAACAAATGAGTCGTTAATGAAACCAATTTCAGCCGTTATCCAAGATGATCTCCATATGCACTCCAGACAAGGTTCCAGGATCACCCATTAGGTTCAAGTGGAAGATATCCTTCCACCGAGCATCGAAGCTTTCATCATCATCGTCGTTGTCCTTCTCCTTAAGATTTGCGAAGCAAAAAGAACAAACTCCGACTGAATTTCTCTGTTCTGTCTCCGATTCCCTCATGGCTGACCCCGTGACCGTATCCTCCGACCATACCTTCGAGCGTACTTCGGTTCACACATGCAACTCCCTCAGATACTTCCCATCTCTCCCCGATGGCTCCTCGCCGGATTTCTCCACCGTCATCCCCAACCTCGCGTTGAAGTCCGCCATACTAGGCTACTGCAGAGACGCTTCTCTTCCGCCTCCGGCACCGCTAGACTTCATGCGAAAGCCTCCACCTCCTTCTCTCCGCCGCCGTGCTCATCCACCGAGCCACCTCTCGACTCAACCATGATGGTCATCTTCTGCAAGTAAGTTGGTGCCGACCTGGGACCATAGTGGGTGGAGGCGCCGTGGTCCTCCAAGCGAATGACCCAACCTTGAGAGGTCGGAGAACAGAGATCGTGTGGTGGAGAAGAAGACAATAATAAAAAAATAAGATTTTATTTTAATATAAATATTTTTGGCAGCTCAATCTATTGAGCCGCCCCAAAAAAATAAAAAATATTTTCGCGGCTCAACCAAAAGTGCCGCCATAATTATTATGGCGGCACTTTTTAGTTTGGGCCGGGAATTATCACGGCTCATTTTGAATTGAGCCGTGATAATTGTCCCGACACTTAATGTTATGACTCAAATTCATTTGAGCCGTGATAAATTAACGGCTGAATTTCAAGCCGTTAAAAATACATTTTTTGGCCGGTATTGAACCTTCCTCCCGTAGTGCATGTTTCGTACATTCCAACATATACATGGATAAGATGACACTTTCACCCCCCACATAGATACACTAGTGTCTTCTCTATCATTCAATGTATTTCAGTAGTTTACATTTACATACCAATATAAAATCATGGATGTTTTGCTTTGCTGTACTTACCCCCTAAAAAGGTCGTTTTCTGTAGTTAGCCGTTTGAAAATCCAAAAATAGTAAAAAGGTTTGTTGGAAAAGTAGTCCCGATCAAAGCCTCCGTATCGCGAGGGAAAATAAGTTTACTCCTTCCTCGTGGATCTGAGTTGTAAACAACAAGACTCCGCTTATTCTTTTCACTTTCTACGTAAATTTTCCTTTTTACATTTCTCACTCTTCTCCCCAGCCAGCAAGCATGCAGGCAGGCATCGTAATATCAAATCCGTGTATAGTTTCTAATTAAAATAAACTTATTTGTGTTCAACTCTCACCTATCTTCTTATATTATAATCTCAAAAGACGTGGGGGCATGCAGTGGCATGCATTGCGATCGACCAGATCTACAATATATTGATTCTTATTACTTCAATGGCGGCATCTTCTCCTTCACCCTCAGATACACCAATAACTTCAGAAACACCTCCACCATCACAGTCTCCTCCTCCGGCAGAAACTTCCCCGTCCCCACCATCGGTAACGCCTCCTCCTCAACCTTCGCATTCTTCACCACCTCCTCAACAATCTAAACCACCACCACCATCAAAAGATTCTCCTCCACCACCACCGCCCAAATCGACCTCTCCTTCTCCATCGCCACCACCAAAATCAGATAGCTCTCCGCCTCCCCCAAGCAAGGTTGATTCACCGGCGCCACCGGAAAGTACCGCAACACCTTCATGGTCACCTCCTCCACCAACACAATCAGCAGTTGCACCTTCCTCTAATTCTTCATCGTCATCTAAGAAAACTCCATCATCCTCAGGCTCATCACACTCTAGTGGAGGAGGCTCCAATGATAGTTTAATCATCATTGTAGGAGTGGCGGCCGGAGCAGCATTACTCTTAATCATTATGACCTTGCTTTTCGTGGCATGCGGAAGGAAGAAAAAGAAGCAATCATATGACAATAACAACTTCTATGGAGGTCCTTCCCCGGCTTCCAAAGGTATGTATATGTCCGCATCATCGTGGTTAATTTCATCAACTTGGGAGTTTTTTTTTATTTCTAAAATATTATAGAGAAATTACTGGAAGATAAAAATTACTTTTAAGAGATCCTTAATTAGTATTAGGGGAAAATACAAATATACATTAGGGGTGAGCTTAGTCCGGTTCAAATGGATTTTTCCAAAAAAAAAAAATACGAGTTCAAATTTCGTGCATAATATTTTTGGGATGGAGACCGAGTTTAACTATAAAACTCCCAAGGAAATCTTATTTGACTTGGGACATATTCTGTCTTGACCATTTATTATTATTATTATTGGTACATAACAAACTTGAAGAAAACAATCTAACTAAAGTAAAGCATAGGACATAAAATTAAATATAAGCATGGCGAAATTAGTTAACTAAACTAATGAATTGTTATGTAGAAGTTTTATAATGTAATTTTGTCATGTTATTTTGAATATGTGCATGCAAAGATATAATTGACCTGAAAACACAAGACCAAGACTGACCTGACACAAAGAAACCGCTTGATCGGTCTCGATCTTAAACTCGAAATTAACGGGACATTCATGATAGTTTAAGGTCGTTTTTTCCTCCAATTTTCAATCTAACAATCTTTTTTGCTCTACACTAAACTATCCAATCAATCAAAATTAAAAGTAAATTTTCAAATCTGCACCCTATAGAAAAATTGAAGGGTTAATAACAAAAGACCTACCTATATATTGTTTTTACAAAAAACTACCCGAACTTTAAATTTTCAAATTTTGGTACTTCTCATTTCAAAGTTGAGACAAAATGCTACTTTCCATATGTTTTCGTTAAATTTGTTGGAAATGACAACACGTGATTGGTGCAAATTGTAAAAAACTATTATATTTTTAAAAAATACGTAAAAATGGAGAAAATCTAGAAAATTGAGAAGGTAAATATGAGTTTTTAATATAATTTTTATAATAGATTATTATTTATTTATTTCAAAATTTTAATAAAAAGGTATATTACAAACTCGTATTTATCCTACAAATATTTTAAATTTCTTCCATTTTATGTTTTATGTATTGTTTTTTAAAAAGTATACATTGAGAACATTGCCTGATTTTCATCCGGATTGAACGAAAAAACAAACGCGAGTAGTTTTTTTGTCCAACTTTGAAGATGCATGTAATAATATTTGAAAATTCAATATATAGGTAGTTTTTTTTAAAATAAAGTTCCAGTAGTGTTTTAGTTATTAATTCAAATTTGATCTTAAGTCGACAAATGATGTGGTAGCAAAGTGCATAACATCTGACGATCATGTCATTCATTAAATAAGAAGCTATATTAGAAAAGAATCTACAAAAGAACACATTATATATTCAAAATTACAAAAAGAACAAAGACTTAATATAATTTTTTTAAAATATTTTGAAAAAACACGCACCAAAGCTCATGAGACTTGGGCATGCTAAACCTAGAAAATTTTGTATAGCTGAATTTAGTTAGTTTTACAACAACAACAAATGTTGTATAAGCATTTTTGCTGTACACCTACACCTAGTTCGCGTTTTTGTTGTGCGAACCACGGTAAACTGATTTGTCTATTTATTTTAAAAAAGAATACACAACACTCTTAAAATAATCATTTTTTTTGTTTAAATAAAATACTAGAATAATTTTTATATATTTTGTCTAAAAATATAAATATAAATAAAAATATATGTCAAAGTTTGTTAGGGTATCCAACCCTTACCACTACCACTCTGGATAATACTACCAAATGTCCCCTACCACTCTGACACATCTCTTATCTTCGTTGGACGAGAGATTTCAGGTTGCACCTCATGAGTTTGCGATTGTTGAGTGACTAGAGTGGTAGTCGTAGGTGTTGGATACCATAGAGAATAACTAACTTTGACATATGTATTTATTTATATTTTTAGACAAAATATATAAAAATTATTTAGGTAGTACTTTATTTAAGTAAAAAATGATTATTTTAAGAGTTATGTATTTGTTTCTAAAATAAATAGACAAATCAGTTTAGAGTAGTTAGAACAACAAAAACGCGAACTATGTGTGGGTAAGTGTGGTTTTCTATAGTTTTTAGAAACTATGGTCTCCGAGGAACCCCATGCACTGTTTATATAGGATATGAACCAAAACTAAGTTACACTTAGTTCCTAGACTTATTAGTGAGGAAAAAAACGACTTCAATAATGTTTATTTTTCACATAATCCAACATAAACAAAAGTTCAAGGTTGCGATATTCAATTTTCTCAAAATTTATTTTTAAGTATTTTAAATTAATTTATTAAAGTGCAAAATTTGACTACCTCCATTTACAAAATTGAATTTATGTGTTTTTCTAGTAACACAATAGTTTCTAAATTGCAATATGTAATATCAACTTCCATTTTCATTCCTTTCGCTTCCTATGGACTGTGCCAAACGAATCTAAGAGTTATCAAAAATGATTTGGCAGTTAAATGCTAGTTTGTTATCAAAGTTTTTTCACTGTCATCAAAATACTAATATTGTGTAACCAAATATGAATCCCATTTTGTGTTTTCTAGTTGGTACAGACTACTACTACTACGTCAAACCGCCCTTTCAACAACCGAATAACTGTGTGAAAGCAACACCAGATCCACATCCTCATTATCCTCATCATCATGTGATCAAAATTCAACCCCCACTTCTACCTCTGACAGCTACACCCCAAACTATGGGTTTGTCATCGGTACCACCTATTGCATCAAGCAGCGGTGAGGTGAGTCCCAACTATTCAGTAGGTTCACCACCTATGGCATTGGGAATGAGCAAGAGTAGGTTCTCCTACGAGGAACTAGCTGCAGCTACTGGGGATTTTGCACAGACCAATATTGTAGGGCAAGGAGGATTCGGGTATGTGTTCAAAGGGGTATTGCAAGATGGAAAGGAAGTTGCGGTGAAGAGTCTAAAATCAGAAAGCGGTCAAGGTGATCGAGAGTTCCAGGCAGAGGTGGAGATCATCACTCGAGTCCATCACAGATACCTTGTCTCTCTCGTCGGATATTGCATTGCAGGACACAAGAGGATGCTTGTCTACGAATTTGTGCCCAACAAGACACTCGAGTATCATCTTCATGGTACATGAAAATCATATGCAACAGTATTTTAAAAATACAAAAAGAAACTTCATTTCTAACGCCGAGAAATCATCAATATACAGGAAAGGATCGTCCCGTCGTGGATTGGCCTACCAGACTCAAAATCGCATTAGGATCTGCTAAAGGACTTGCTTACCTTCACGAAGATTGTAAGTTATCATATACCTGTAATTTTATTTTATTGTTACATTTATAAGGTTGGTTTAATTAGAGGTAAATGATAATGTTCATAAAACTTATTTGTTTTATTAATTCCACGTTGCTGATTACATTTTATGGATTTTTTAATTTCAGATAGTTAGATTAGCTCTTAGAGAAATAATAGGAGTTTGTTAGCTATTGGAATAAGTCTTGTGGCTAGGAGAGATCACGCCCTAAACGTTCCCATGTTCTCCTTGTATTCAAAATTTGTTTTGCATTTGAACAATATATAAAACGGTGAAGGTGCTACATTAAGTCAACCTCACCACAAAAAGAAGAAAAAAACTCTACTGTCTTGTTCTTTGACAGTTTGTTTTCGGTGATCACCTACAAATTTGAGACCATTTGGTATCAGAGCGTATGATCATAAGACCATGTCTCATCTAGATATATAGAGAGCTAGATACATATATAGAGAGAGAGCAAATGGAAAGAGAGGATAGAGAAAATGCAGGTGCAATTGTACCGAATCAGGAGAAAGATGGTTCGGTCACACTAAAATATTCCATGCTAACGAAGAGCAACTATGCAGCGTGGGCTATAAAGATGGATGTGTTCATGATGGCTCAAGGGGTGTGGGATCTAGTTGAGTCGCATGGGCCAGTCGACAACAGAAGGGACAAGATGGCATTGGCAGCCATCTATCAAGGAATCAATGAGGATACTCTGTTGCAACTAGGTGCCAAGAATTGTCTAAGGAGACTTGGAACATGCTCAAAACGATGAATCAAGGGGAATACAAAGTGAAAGAGGTGATAACTCAAACATTATGGAGAGAGTTTGAAGCTCTAAAGATGAGTGACTCAGAGAATGTTGATGAATTCTCTAGGAAACTTACGATCATAGTCAACAAACTCCAAAGCCTTGGAAACACTGTGGAAGAAGAGAAGGTCGTAAAAAAGCTCTTACGATCTGTGTCCTCAAAGTTTTTTCAAATTACCTCAACCATAGAGGAGTTTAGTGACCTTAAAACCAAATTTCTTGAGAGGTAATTGGGTCACTAAAGGCTCATGAGGAGCGTATGATTGGTTGTGTCATGAAGTTGGACGAGATTGTTCTCCTCACAAGGGCTGAATGGACAGCAAGAGAGCAGTCAAAATATTCCAAGTAGACTTCCATGGAATCTGCTAACACAAGAGGAGGCAGAGGACGTGGTCGCGAGCATGGCCGTGGCAGAGGATGGAACTGTGGTGATTCAAGTCGTGGAGGTGATGATGAATCCAAGACACTGAAGAAGAAGTTCAACAAAAGTCGAGTTAAGTGTTATGCTTGTGGCCAATTGGGACATTATGTTGTGGTATGTCCTTCGAAAGAGAGAGACAAGAAGGTCAACTTAACAAGAAAGCATGATGATGATGAGCCATCTTGTTGATGCTAGAGACATATGAACTAGTGAGTTCCCAAGAGGCCGAAACTGAAGTTAGCATGCTGCAAGAAGGAAGAACGGAGTTAGGCCACAACAAAGAAAACGTATGGTACCTGGATTCGGGGGCGAGTAGCCATATGTCAGGTGACAAATCTTGCCTTATTGAACTCGATCACACTATCACTGGAAAAGTCAGGTTCGATGATGGATATGTAGTAGACATTTGTGGAAAAGGTTCGGTGTTGTTCCAAAGCAAAGAGATGGAACACTTTACTTTGCAAAATGTGTATTACATCCCAAGACTTAGAAACAACATTATAAGTCTTGGTCAACTAGATGTTGTGGGGGAGTAAGATTGTCATCTACAATGGGCTGTTAAAATTGTACGACAACAGAAGCAGTCTGGTGGTAAAGGTTGAAAGACAGTCAAATTGGCTTTATGTAGCAAAACTCAAGATTGCAGCACCCATAAGTCTCTTGGCGAAGATTCAAGACAATCGTGGACGTGGCATGCTAGATTCAAGCACCTCAACTTCAACTCTTTAAGAAAGCTCAGCAACAGAGGCATGGTGAAAGGTATGTCGAACATTGATCATGTCGATCAACTGTGTGATGGGTTCCTTGCGAGGAAGCAACACATAACACCATTTTCCCATGTAACAACATATAAGGTAAGCAAATGAATAGAGCTTATGCATTGTAACCTGTGTGGTCCCATTTCACCAACAACATGTGGTGTAAATCGATATATCATGCTATTAGTCGATGATCTCACTAGGTATATGTGGGCATATATGTTGAAGAGCAAGGACGAGACTCTAGTTGTTTTAAACTAAAGGGTTGAGAGTGAAGTATATAAGAAGTTGAAAGCGCTACGAACGGATAGTGGAGGGGAGTTTAGATCCACAACATTCAAGACATTTTATGTGGAGCGAGGAGAGAAGAGATTTCTTTCGGCTCCGTACTCACCACAAACAAATGGTGTGGTGGAGCATAAAAATCAAACCATTGTTGAAATGGGCAGAAGCATGATGAAGAGCATGGAAATTCCATCGAGATATTGGGTTGAGGCGGTGAAAACGGCAATCCATATATTGAATAGAGCTTCGACACAAAGTGTCGATGGAATGACCCCCTATCAAGCTTGGTATGGTAAGGTTCCTAGTCTTCATCACTTTCGTACGATCTGTTGTGTGGCACACGTAAAAATGTATCACCTAACCTTGCTAAGCTAAATGATAGAAACAATCATGTTGTTATGCTTGGTTATGAGGATGGAACTAAAGTATATAGGTTTCTTGATCCAAGGAGGAACAAAATCATCGTGAGTCACGATGTGGTGTTGGAGGAGGGAAGAAAGTGGTACTGGAACAAGAGTGGGAACAGAGATCAGATTGTGCTAGCATATTCACTGTGAATTTTAGCAATCCAACTGAAACTGATCCAAGCTCGGGTAATGGACAGTTCTCAGGTTCCGTAGAAGGACAACTCAATGAAGGTACAACATATCTTTCAACACCAAGCCCATTGTCGCAAGGCTCGAGATCAAGGTCAAGCGATCGCAACTTCAAATCCTTGAAGGATATTTAGAAATCCACTCTTGAGTTGGAAGATGATGATGATGATGATGATGAGGTTGGTCTCTGCTTTCTCACTTTAGAAGAACCAACTTCCTTTGAGGAGGCATCCAAGAATGAGAATTGGAGATAGGCAATGCACCAAGAAATCAAGTCAATTCATAGAAATGGCACGTGGGAACTCACTGATCTTCCAAAGGGTAACAAACCTATTGGCTTTAAATGGGTATTAAAGGTTAAAAGGGATCCAAGTGGAGATATTGTGAAGCACAAAGTCAGACTGGTGGCAAAGGGACGTGTGCAAAGACATGGTATAGACTACAACGAGGTATTCACACCAATGGCTTCGATGAGAGTTATGCTGGCATATGCAGCCTAACGGAATTGGGAGGTTCATCATATGGACGTTAAAAAGACGTTTTTGAATGGTGAATTGGAGGAAGAAGTCTACGTAACCGAGCCAATAGGATTTGAGGAGAAGAAATATCCAAACAAAGTGTTGAAACTACACAAATCCTTATATGGACTCAAGCAAGCTCCAAGAACTTGGAATTCTAAGCTCGATAAGCTTGTTAAATGTCCTCATGAACATGCTGTGTATAGGAGGAAGAATAAAGGCAATGTTATGATTGTAGGGGTGTTGTCGACGATCTAATATTGACGGGCGAAAGTAGGGATACCATCAACCACTTCAAGCGAGAAATGCATCAAAAGGTTTGAGATGTCAGATCTTAGGCTACTCAAATATTATCTCAGAATTGAAGTGATTCAAACAACCACGTCAATCTCCTTGTGTCAAACTAGATATGCCAAAGTCATTTTTGGAGAAGCTAGGAATGGGGGAGTGCAATCCATGTCAACTCCCCATGGAGCCTAGATCCAAGATGAGCAAGAACAGTGAAGGGGAAGCATATGTCGATGAGACTCAGTACCGAAGCGTAATAGGAAGCCTTAGATATTTGATTAACACAAGACCGAATATCACATTATTAGTTGGAGTTATGAGTCGGTATATGGGGAAACCAACTTCAACACATTTGGCGGGGATGTGAAGCAAATTTTAAGGTATGTAAGAGGTACTTTAAATTTGGATTGTGTTTAGCTGAATGGGCAACATGAGGCAGCTCTTGTTGGGTACTTTGACAGCGACCTTGTCTGTGATGTAGACGACATGAAGAGTACAACAGGAGTTATGTACTTCCTCGGGAGAAGTTCTGTGACATGGGTCTCCCAAAAAAGAGAGTGTTGTAGCGTTATCATCGTGTGAGGCGGAGTACATATCTGCTACAACTGGGACTTGTCAAGGATTGTGGTTGGGAAAGGTGTTGACCAACATAGGAGGAGATGATCAAAGAATACCAACATTGAATTTGGACATATTGATACTCATTATCACTTCATTCGTGAGTGTGTATAGACAAGGGACATAAATCTAGACATAAACCTTTGGGACAACAAAGGTTCATAGAGTTGAGGGAGAAGATTTGTATGAAGACTATCAATTATGGAGAATAAACAAGTTTAAAGGGAGTGAATGATAATGTTCATTAAACTTGTTTTTTTTATTCGACGTTGGTGTTTACATTTTATGCATTTTTTATTTTCAGATAGTTAGATTAGCTGTTAGAGAAATAATAGGAGTTTGTTAGCTAGTGGAATAAGTCTTGTGGCATGAAGAGATCACAGGCTAAAACGTTCCCATGTTCTCCTTGTATTCAACACTTGTTTTGCTTTAAGGAAATCACCACAAAAAGTAGAAAAATACTCTACTGTCTTGTTCTTTCACATATTGTTTTTGGTGATCATCTAGAGAGTCAGAGTTGAGAACAACAAATGAGTTAGATATTTGACCCCATTACATGTTGCCACAAGTGTCATGTTAATTATATAATCTCTCACCATATATGTACACAGTCAAATTAATTTGTGACGATATAAGCTCTTGATTTTGATTTCCATATTGTAAGGTCATCCGCGAATCATCCATCGAGACATTAAAGCGTCAAATATTCTTTTAGAAAACAACTTCGAGGCAAAGGTAAGGATATGCTTTCCCACTAGATAGAACAAGTACCAGACACCAAATGAATTTATATATACCTCTCTAATGCATATGTGGGGGTGTATTCAGGTGGCAGATTTCGGATTAGCTAAGCTTACATCCGATAACAATACACACGTCTCAACTCGTGTCATGGGAACATTTGGGTAAGCCCCAAGAATGATCATATTGAAATAGAATGATGGTTGTTAATTAGTAATTCTTTCTTTTACAAATTTTCCAGTTACTTAGCTCCAGAATATGCAGCAAGTGGTAAACTAACGGAGAAATCCGATACTTTTTCTTTTGGCGTGATGTTGCTCGAGCTCATAACTGGACGTCGTCCAGTCGATCCCAGCAATGATGTGATGGAAGATAGTTTAGTGGACTGGGCCAGACCCCTCATTGATCATGCCCTCTCCAGTGGGGACTACCGTCAACTACTCGATCCTCGGCTTGAGGGGAACTACGCACCCCAAGAGTTAGCGAGCATGGTAGCATGTGCTGGTGCATGCACACGTCATTCTGCTAGAAGACGACCTAAAATGGGACAGGTTAAAAATCATATACATTCATTCATTATTTATTTGTTTTTCTATTCTGTCTCCAACTGCGCGTTTGAAGTCTCCATATTCACGATTAGTTGTTTCGTACACTACTGAAAGTTGTTTGATTGGAAAAAAAGGTTGTTCGGGCACTAGAAGGAGATCTATCGTTGGATGTGCTAAACTCTTGGAACAAACAGAACGAGGGTGGGGAATCGGACAGCAGTGCCGAGTGCGGTGCAAACTCTTACAGCGCTGATTTGAGGAATTTTAGGAAGATTGCTTTTGGTCAAGAATACACGAGCAGTGATTATGGAGCCACCAGTGAGTACGGTCTCAATCCATCATGTTCAAGTAGTGAGCTAGAATCTCAGGAAATGGCAACAAAAAAGCATTAATTGTCGACAAGCAAGGATGTGTTATTCAACCCAAACATTTACATCCAGACCAGTTGATGTATATGTATACGAATGCTGCTCCAGGTTCAGACCAGTCAGTGAAAACAGATAATAAGAAACTGAAGATAAGATGCAAAATGGTATTCTCTTGACATGCACTGCTACAGTATTCCAAAAGATGGTCATCATAGATTATGGATAATAGAGTGGGCTGATGAGATTTTGGGGGCCAGAAAGACAAAAATGCGTTGTTTTGGTTGGTTGTAGTTATTGGTGAAATAATATCTTACTGTACTGTTACTTGAGATTTGGATTCAATTAAATGTACAACCTAAAATCTCCAATGATTGAAAAAAAGTGATTATTATTATATAGAGCACCTAAGTTTTAAATTATAGAGAAAAATATGTAATATGTTTGTAAAAATTGGTAACTGATGCAACTTGTGTAGGGTCGCTGGTTTATAATGTATTATGTTTCATTTTGTTAGTTTTAGATGAAACATATGTTTTTCGTTATTTATTTAGTTAAAATCCGTCATGTGCCACACATGTGACATCGTTAAAAAAAATTGAAATTCCAAAATTACCCTTCAGAGTCTGAACTTCCTTATGTATCTGCACATCTTTCTTTTCCAGATTCTTCATCTTCTTCTCCAAATCCTTGTTCCGTGGATTATATTCCTGCATTGCAAAACCACCTTTCAATCTTATCCACATCCAAACAAATCTCCAAACCTTTTTGAATGCTCAGTAAAAAAAGGCGGCAAAGTACTGGCTTTAACATTCAAACATGAACATATCAGACAATCAGACATGTTTGGCCTCCTTCTTGTTGCTTGGTAATGAAACCAATATATTTTTTTTATTCTGTTTGATATATAAGTTGCTTGGCTATGGAGGAAATGACAATATTCAAAGGGCAAAAATAATGTGACTGCCAATAATGTACCTTCTAACGATAACTGCTAGATCACCTCTAATTATTCCAGGCTCTGATTTCTGAGGAAGTCACAGAGCCCGTCAAAGAATGGTATTCCACTGAGATCATGGTAATGCTTCTGAGCAAAATCCTTTGAGGGGATAACGATTTCGATGGCTACGAGCTTAAATCCTTTCCTCTCGAATCGAGATATGATCTCTGATATCTAGAAGACGAAAACAAAGACTCAGCGTCATGAAGTTCATACTAGACTTGCTAAAAGATTTTGTGTTACTGATAATGCATAGAAGGAATCATATTGTACCTCAGCAGCACGTGCTTTTGATCCTGGAGCATGTAAACTGCATATTATGAAACAATTAAAGTATTAGAGATGGATGAGTTTGATAGTTGCTAGATTTATACCTAGCATGATCCTATTTAGCACATCTAGAGCCTTCTATTCTTGATGAAAGGGAAATACATGAGAAGATGAGTAGAGGGTATGCACCTGCTGCAGGGATCGGCATTTCAGCAAGATATACTCCAGATCTGAAAATGAGCGTTTAGACTTTAGATTGAAAAGACTTCCAATAACATGAACCGATAGAAGAGGAAGTGATTAATGATGAAAATAGAATGTCACTTGTGAAGTGTAAAGAGAATATATCAGTTCATGCTGATATAGTTCAGGCCGATATCAGTTCAGGCCGATATCAAACATTAGTCAACCAAAATAGTAAATGCTTCGTAACTTAAGATAACTGATTACTGCTATGCGTCAGAGATAATCGATTGTCCCAAGGGACTGGAATTTGATCAAAATAAAAACGTTAATCGATCGTTCCCATGATGAATCGATCGTTGATCTCTCCAATCAGCTTACAAAGTTCTCATTTGAAGATCGACATCTACAACATGTAGAGACACATAGAAGAAGACCTGCAACATAGATGAAGATGACATGGGCATTTCATATATTTAGCACTTAAAGTAGGTCATGCTGAACGCACGTGCCAAGTTAACGACCATTTTTCACAGACACAAACAAAGTTCATCAAAAACCAATAATACCAAACATGTTTCATAAAAAACAAACAATGTGACGCTTTTACCACTTTTGGCAAACATATTACATCATTTTCATACTTTCCCCTAAATTATATGGCGATTCATTGTCACGACACCATAACGATTCGACATTGTAGAATTGGGACGTATACAAAAATCTCCATAGTCAATTATTAAATTGGTCATCGTTTATTATTATTATATGGTGGTTCATTGTCTTGACACCATATGGATACGCGATATCGTATACTTGGGACCGTATACAAAAATCTCCATAACAAGTTAACCATTTTTTAAATTGGTCATCGTTTAGTGTTGTGACGCTTTGAACCAAATGTAGAACTTCTTGTTCATGCAATTTGAGAAAATGTATTCCTTCTTTCCCATGCAACTTGAAAGAACTTACCTTTCAGGTGTTGATCACTGAAATGATGACACACATAATAAATATAGTCATCTCAAGATTCTAGAAATACTTTGGAGATCATATTTTTAATATCACCATGACAATATGAAGTTATAAATACTTGTCATTGATTCATAGTCACGTTACAACATAGACACTGTAAAAACCAAGTTTAACAGTTGGGACTCTCTTAGTCTAGAAAACATAGCCCAATGGTCATCTATGTCATACAAAAACTGCAATAAACAACTTTCTGGTGTATTTTCTAACAAGATCTGTGACATCAATACAACGGTTGATAGAGTGGAAAATCCTGGATTAAAGAAACAAATGCCCCAACCCACTTGTGTCTCGTTCCACTAAAAACCGAACACCTTTCATGGATTTGATTAACGTAAGACGACCATAAGATATGGAAGCCTTTAAAAGACACTCTCGTGTGCATAAAATACTTTTTCTGACAACTTTTTATTTGGCATCCCACGCCTTGCCGTAGAAGGTTGTTTGGGTAAATTTATCTCTTATAACTTATTGCATACTAGAAATTTGTCTAACGCTTATGCGTGATATTTAAAAAAAAAATATAATTACTTATAAGTAATATATATATAATAAAAACATATTAATAAAAATTGATTATTGCATATTAGATATTTAATATATTATAGATTCTTATTAAATTAAATTAAATCTACAACATTTAAATATAAAGTTTCATAAAACTTAAGTATTAAAAAATATATTAGCATTTGTTTTTGTTAATGTGTTAAATTTTAGATTGCATACATAATTATAATTAGGTATTTATTTTAAACATGATTTTAGAAATGTCGTGCTATAATATATCACCCTTAATTATTCTAAAATTTAAATTGCAATAACTGGACTTGTATTTCAATTATACAAATTATGTTATTATTAAATATAATAATAAGTATATTTTTCATAAAAGTAAGTAAAATTTGTATAAGTCGATAATAAAGATAAATATTATAATTATTGACATGTTGCTAATTAATACTTCTAATTTATTTGTTTCACATAGTTCTAATGTTGTAAGTATTAGTGAAATATGTTTATTTTACTAATAGTAATTCTCACTTGTGTTCAATATTTATATATTTCATAAAATAAACCATGTCTATAAATACATTAAAAAAATTAAGGTCTACAAAACTAAAAAGAATATTAATATACTATAATGATATTATTAGTATTTATTTTGTTCATGTGTTAATTTTATATTGTCTTGCATAATTATAATAAAGTACATAATATTAGATATGGAACCATTAATTTAAATAAAAAATATATATAATACAAAAAAATATTTATGATTTATTTTTAGCAAGAAAGTTTAATAAAAAAATTTAATATGTTCACTTAATTTATTTTTATAAGGTATAATAGTATAAAGTTTAGTATTTTAATAAAAAATAATAAATTCACATGTGAAGTAAGGTGATATTATGCCTAAAAAAACCTCTACGTGACTATATATATATTTGTTTAAGAAACTATACTTATTATATTAATATTTTTTATATACGTGTTAAAATTTATATTGCATGCATAATTATAACTGAGTACATAATATTAGACATGAAACTATAATTTTTTAAAAAATATATGTAATGCATAAAATTAATTATAATTTAGTCTTAGAAGTAAATCTTAAGAAAAAAATTTAATATGTCAACTTACTTGATTTTTATAAAGTGTAATATTATAAAATTTAATATTTAAATCAATTATTAATAAAAATAATAAATGCACATGTGAAAGATGGATATATTATTGAATTTTTGTAACTTATGTGGAGAATGAACGAGAATGCTTGGAGGATTTTAAAGTGAATTACATTGCATGCCACATAGGAATGAGAATTGTATGTTTGACACAGACCAATAAGAATTGATTAATTTGACATTAGGAGTAAGAAAATACTTCAAAAAACTTGTCACAATTGCATACAATCTAGTCAAATTAATATATATATAGATCATTAATTTTTATCGGATTAGTGTTTATGAAGGTAAGAATAAATGAATTATGTTATTACAGTAAAATCAAGTTGCCTATGCTTCTTGATAGCACCAATGTTTGTGCATGAGTGAAGAGCACCAAATATTTTGATTGCCCAATCCTTTAGATTTTTATCAGATCCTCGTTGTAAATAAGAACCAGATCTGACATTCACGTAACTAAACTTGAAATTTACCGAGTTACCATTATATTCATTGATATCTCAGTGTGACATTCCCATTCTTAATATGTAAGAACTTTTTTGGATCTTGATTTCCTTAATGCTGACTTGGCAGTGAATTGAATGCCAATGTAAGGATGAAGATTGCTCTCGCCTTAGCTCCGGTGAACCTGCAGGAAGGGGATCGCAACAGAGGGGGTGTCTCTGGGTCCCTCTCCGATGCTTAAATGAGTATATGTGTGTATAAAACTCAAAACGTAACTGAATGTATGTAAAACAAAGGTATTTATAGAGTAAGGAGACCAAACCGTAAAAGGCAACAACATATCTTAATGAATATTGTGTTGGTGAAGATTAGGATAGCATATATTACGGTTATGGCATAATATTGCAGTTACCATATGTAATCTTTAGAGAATATGTGCCTGCGATATGCGGGATATCATGGAAATATCTTCAGTGACGGTTGGTGGGACCAAAGAAGAGAGGTAAGGCTCTTTTTGGGGCGAGCACTCCTATGACGAGAAATAGGAGTTTGTGACTTGGTGTAAATGGCGACCAGTGATGGAGCCTTTGGCATCCACTTTAGCTTGGGCTCCATATTGGGCCACTTTACGAGGGCCAGATCAACCTTAACATGGTCCGGTCCGGTTCGAATGACCTGGGTTTCACCCCCTTCATAGTTATTGGTCCTCAGGGGCCTTTTCCTTATTGGGCTGTCACTATCAATACCCAACATTTGCCCCCGAAGCTTGAGTGAAGTTTCTTCCGTCGAGCTTGATTCTTTGATAGGGTTTGAGATAGTGACACTTGAATTGGACCTTCTTTGTCCTTTTCTGCTATTTGTACCCTTCTGAACACTTTATGCTTCTTTGGCGATCAATCGTTTGGTTGCATAGAGTTTATGGAATATTCGATTCATTATTCTTTTTTGGCGAGCACTCGAAGCTGCCTAGGTTTATGGATGTTTATCCTTTACTATTTGGCGATCACTGTCTTTGAAAGGGTTTTCGAGAAGGGCTTAGCAACGCGCTGACGATCACTTTATCTGTATAGTAGACTTTAACATTTATCCAGAAGTCGAACAGATATTTGAAGGCACGCCTATCGTTTATTCTTCCGTAACCCAAGGGTAGTCTGACAGTTTCTGTACTGGCCGACCGTTTGTCTCACCGAGGTGTCTCTTAGAATTCTGACATTGCTTCGATTTTACCCAAAAGGTGCAATCATTCTCTGGGTCGTTTCGATTCTGTCTGTGGCGGTTACTCCTATTTTGTCTATATAAGGAACATAACCTCTACTCCTTTGTCTTTTACGTGTTCTAGTCATCCAAATTCTAGAGAGTTTTGTGCTTCCTTGGTCTTCCTAGCACTCTGTTTTTCAAAACTCCTTCTTTCCCTCTTTCAATTTCCGAAACTTCAAACATGCATCAATGACTTCCAGGAATCAGTCCGCAGGCAAGACCAAGGCAACAACCAACAGGCCCTCTGCTTCAAACCCAAAGGTGCTCGCGAAGGCTGCTAATGCTCCCTTGAAAATCAGGGACAGTTCCTCTCTGGCTTCTAGCCAAAGGAACCCTGATTCTGAGCAGATTCCTAGTCAATCGGCGGCTACACCTGTGGTGGTGACGAACCAGACACCAACGTGCCCCTCTTTTCCACAATAGGTAAACACCAAGGTTCTCTGTTTGCTTGTTTTTCTGATAATGACTCCTGTTTTTTTATTGTTTTCATATTGATCTTGCCGTATCCGGATTTTCTAAGTAGAGATCAAGCCCAACGAGTTGAAGCCGAATCAATTCAAGATGGTGGTCTACATAGGTGGCCTAAGTGAAACTGATGCCCCCAGGTATTCAGGCTTAGGGTTGCACTATCCTCGCGGTGGAGAGGTTTACGTCTATGCGACCCAGATCGATGCTGGGTTGCGTTTTCTTATCTGCGAGGATTTGCAGGAACTATGCTGCTATTACGGGATAGGTCCCATGCAGCTGGTACCTAACGCCATTAGGATGTGGGTCAGATGAAAGTTCATTTGTTTACGTCAAGAATGTACGTATTCACTGGCCTTGTTCCGATGCTTTTTCCGACTGGCCGCCAGAGCGAACCACCTTCATCATTTCCAGACCCGATGGGCTAAATTTGAAGAATGGCGAAGCCAGGCGTGGAACTGGAACATCCATTTTCGGTTGTTGGATGACTTTCGTGCCACCAACTCTTACTATAAAAAGTTTTACTTCTTTTGTAAGGGGAACGTGACCTGGGAGTTGTCTCAACCGGAAAAGGATACCCCCTTTATTTGGCGAATTGTTTGGGAGCGACCGAAACGCCATCGACAACTTCTTCTGATTGCATAAACAATCGAATTTCTGCCCAATCCGCTCAGTGGCTGAAACCACCGAGTTGATGCTCGAGATGGCGGGTGTTGGATCGTGAAATCCTGAATGCTGATCTGGCAGTGAATTGAATGCCAGACAAGGTTGGGATGACGCTTCAGCTCCAACTCCGGTGAACCTGCAAGTAGGGGAGCGCAACAGAGGGGGTGCCTCTGGGTCCCTCTCCGATGCTTAAATGAGTATGTGTGTGTATAAAACTCAAAACGTAAAGAACGTATGTAAAGCAAGGGTATTTATAGGGTAAGAGAGATAGAACCGTATATGGAAGCTGAATATCTTAGTGTATATTGTATTACCGAAGATTCGGATCGTCAGTTACTACGAGATATTGCAGTTACCAACTCTAATCCTTAGTGAATATGTGACCGAGATATGCGGGATATCGTGGCCACTTCCTTATTAACGGTTTTGTGGGACCAGAGGAGAGAGGCAATGCTCTCTTCGGGGCGAGCACTCCCATGTCGAGCAGTGGAAGGTCGCGACTTGGTAGAGAATGGCGAGCAGTCTGGGAGCCTTTGGCTTCCCTATAGACTTTGGGCTCGATTCTGGATTACTCGATGGTGGGCCAAGTTTGGCTTGTACTTGGGCCGATCCGGTTCGGATGTCATGGGTTTACCCCCTCTATAGTTATTGGGCCTTCGAGGCCTTTTCTTACTGGGCTGTCACTATCGATACCCAACAGCGGGCATCCACCAGGCCTCGCCAATTTCTATTGACTAGGTAATCTTCTAACCTTTTCTTCTTTTGATTGTAGGCGCTCGGAGCCACAAACTCATTGATCTCTTTAATGATCAGGGTAAGGCGGGACTGTCTTTGGACCAGGCATCGCTGAGCCTTTCTCCTCCTCCTGCTAGACGTTCCTCCAAACGAAAGCCTGAGGAGGATCGCCCCTCAGTCACTCCTGGCTCTCGTCAGCCAGGTATGTAACTGTCCTGTTTATTTTTTTTCCTCTGGCTTTATTTTTGGTCTCTAATGCCTTTGTTAATCGTTTGCAGAGAAGACCACGACTGATGTGGTTCCCAACCCCACTCCTGCCAAGAAGGCTATGAGTTCGGGTGAGGATCGCCCCGTTCCTCCTAAGGGTCCTGATGCCCCCAAGGAAAAGGCACTGGCGGTGGTCGCGACGACCCCTCCTCCTTCCGATCGTCCTGCCCCCATTCCTCCTAAGGAGACTGAGGCTCGGAAAAAGGGGTCAGCCACCCAAGGCCCCTCGAAGGCTCCATCTGGAGAGTACTGCCCCTAGTGGGCTTGTTCCAGCCGCCTAAGGCTGCGAACTCTAGGGGCGTCTGGGTCTCTTGTGGAAATCTCCAAAAGGCGGGGGTTTCCGACCAGAAGACTCTCCGGGGCAACCCAGACTTATGCATGCATCTCCTCGAGGGGATTGTTCCTCCCAAGTACCGAGCCTTGGTTCCCTCGGAGTTGCCCGCCATCGAGGGGATGATGAAGTCGCATTTCGAACGGATCGCCTTGGTAAGATTTCTCATCTTTGTTTATCTTCATATCATCTGTTTAATTTGCCTTAGACTAACAGTACTTTGCCGCTTTTTCCCTATGATGTCGTCTCTTCGGGGAGCTCGCCGATAAGCAAACTGACCTGCTTATCGAGATGGAGCAGTACAGAAGTCTGGGTTTCTCCCCCAACCAGATGGAAGGCTTGAAGGATACGGCCAACTCGGATGTTTTCTTGGTGGAACATGCACGAGAGGAGTATTTTCGGATGGAGGACAGGCTCATCGCCTTCGTCAAGAGGAAGGAGGAAGAGGCGGCTCTTGCCATTAATAAGCGGGCGAGCACTGAGGTTCAGCTCAAGGCGTCTGACAAGTTCTCTGCCGAGGTGGAGGCTGCCAATGCTCACTTGAAGGCGGAGCTAAAGGAGGCGGAAGCCCAGAGAGCTGCAGAGGCTAGGGGAACGCCCTGAAGAAGGAGAAGGAACAGCTTGCCATGCAGCTGAAGTCTGTTCCATCCCCCCCAAAGTGTAGTCGAGGACTTTAAAAGGTCTGAGGAATTTACAGACTGCGTTTTGGAGGTGATGAAAGCTGAGGTGATCTCTTATCTCCAACTCCTGGTCGAGGACATCCAGGTGGTCGACCCCAACTTTCCTCTTCAGGAAGTTGAGTCCCTTAAGCGTTTCCTCTAGAGCACCCTTCCTAAGGAGACTCCTCCTCCTGCTGCTGAGGAAGTTGTCCCCGCAAGCAAGCCAAGTGCCTTCACTCCTGAAGAGCCCAAGTCGTGAAGTCTCCAACTCCCATGGCGATCATATATATATATTTTTTGATAATAGTTTTTCATTTTCCCTTGTGTTTCGGGAATGTTTGTAATTTTTTTTTTGATTTCAGACTTTGTTATTTTAATAATATTGAATGCCTTTATCTTGATAAGCCTTTACTTTTATTTGACTTTGAGTGTGTTGGCGATTCTTCCGATGTATTTATCATTATTACCTTCAACTTTCTCTTTATTTTATAAGGGTCTCGACCATTAGGGTCTTGGACCTTTCTTTAGGCTTGAAAGGATAAGTCTTTATAGACTCATCTATTCCCCTCGCATAGTATAAACCTTTTCAGGAAAACTATCATCTTTTGAAGATGTGTTACCTTGTTAAAGTTTAAACCTTTTGGAGTGTTCACCTAATCACCATGAACTTGTTACTTAAAGCTTCATCATCTGTAGTGATCGCTTAAGGCTCCTTCCAAATATTCTATAATTTGCTTCACAAAGGAACTGTTATCCTTAGTATGGATTGTTCGCTTTGGATATAACTTATTCAAAATTTGCCCAACTTATAAGAGAATGGATTCCTTGATGGATTGCTTGTCTTTAGCGTTAGGACTTCTGCCTGATTTTGATAACAGGTCTTATGCTTGACTTTTGGCGTCAGGTCTTTTGCCTGATTCGGTCATAAGGTCTTTCGCCTGACTTTTGGCGTCAGGTCTTTCGCCTAATTTTGATATCAGGTCTTTTGTTTTGCCTAACTATGTCGTTAGGTCTTTCGCCTGATTCGGTCATCAGGTCTTTCGCCTGACTTTTGGCGTCAGATCTTTCGCCTAATTTTGATATTAGGTCTTTTGTTTTGCCTAACTTTGTTTCTAGGTCTTTTGCCTTACTTTGGCATCAGGTCTTTCGCCTAATTTTGATATCAGGTCTTTTGTTTTGCCTAACTTTGTTGCTAGGTCTTTTGTCTGACTTTGACGTCAGGTCTTTCGTTTTGCCTAACTTTGTTGCTAGGTCTTTTGCTTGACTTTGGCGCCATGTCTTTCGTTTTGCCTAATTTTGTTGCTAGGTCTTTTGCCTGACTTTGGTGTCAGGTCTTTCGCGCAATTTTGATATCGAGTCTTTTGTTTTGCCTAACTTTGTTGCTAGGTCTTTCGCCTGATTCGGTCATCAGGTCTTTCGCCTAACTTTTGGCGTCAGGTCTTTTGGCTAATTTTGATATCAGGTCTTTTGTTTTGCCTAACTTTGTCGTTAGGTTTTTCGCCTGATTCGGTCATCAGGTCTTTCGCTTGACTTTTGGCGTCAGGTATTTTTTCTTCAATGCCTGATTCGGGTAGTCATGCTTTATGAAGGAATGACTTGCTTTTATTGACATAACATTTTGATCACAAACTATGTATAAAACCTCCTTAAATGTTCAGAGTTGAATGGAGGGGGTAACCTTTCGCCTTCTGTGGTTTCCAAATAGTAAGATCGTAGGGCGGCGATCTCTATTACCTTGTATGGTCCTTCCCACTTAGCTGAAAGTTTGTTCTGACTGTCCAGTCTTGTAAATTCATTCCTTCTCATAACCATCTCCCCCATGAAAGATTGGCGAGCGCTGACTTTCCTGTTGAAGTATCGAGCGGTCGCCAGTCGCATTTTAGCTTGTGTTTTTTCGGATTGCCACCTCTTTTCTTCTGCCAAGTTGAGGTTTGTCCTGCGCTCGATTTCGTTTGCCTTAGTGTTAAAATGTAGGATTCTGTGGGTAGGCACCGCTCTTTCGGCGGGTGCTACTGCTTCTGCTCCATACACAAAACTGAAAGGTGTTTCTCCAGTGGTTGCTTTAGGCGTTGTTCGGATAGCCCGTAATACGTTTTCCAGCTCCTCTGCCCAGTTTACTTTGAATGCTTGAACCCTATTCTTGAGTCCTGCTAAAACAACTTTGTTGGCTGCTTCAGCTTGTCCATTCGTTTGAGGGTGATGCACTGAGCTGAACCTGTGATCGATATGGTATTCTTCGCAGAGCCATTTAAGTTATTTTCCTACGAATTGTGGACCCTTATCGCTGATGAGTATCTTGGGACCGCCAAATCGGGAAAATATGTTGATCTTCAAGAACTTGATTACTTGAAATTCCGTTGTAGAGGCCAAAGCTTTCGCCTCTATCCACTTGGTGAAGTAGTCGGTCGCCACTATGATGTGAGTATGATGTCCAGTACGCTGTCCATACTGGGCCACTTTACGAGGGCTAGATCGACCTTAACATGGTCCGGTCCGGTTCGAATGACCTGAGTTTCACCCCCTTCATAGTTATTAGGTCTTTGGGGCATTTTCCTTATTGAGCTGTCACTATCAATACCCATCAAACTTCACTTTATTCTTAAGCGAGTTCTTATGTTTAAAAGAGGCGCCTATTTGAAAATGATCTCTAACATGGGATGATTCCACTTGGGTGACTTTCCATGTTACATCCATACATATATAAAATACCCCAAGATACACTCAAGAGGAGATTACCTAAAAATAGTTGGTTGGGATCCATTGGATCATATAATATCCATATCCAATTTAGCTTGTTGATATCATCATCATATGAGAATAATATAACAATTTTCTTATTACAATAATTTTTATCATTTTCACGTGCTCCATATTCTTCAACTTCAACTTCCTCATCATCATAATGTGGATCTTCTTCAACTCACGATCGCAGAAGACGTACTGGTCCCGCTTAAATAACCCTGCAAATTTATTGGGCCTTCGAGGCCTTTCCCGTATTTGAACATTTTCCCTAGAAGTTTGAGTGAAGTTTCTTCGGTCGAGCTTGATTCTATGATAGGGTTTGAGATAGTGACTTTTGGACTGGATCTTTTGCTGTCCTTATCTGCTATTTGTGCCTTTTGATGCTCCGTATCATTTGGCGAACGATTTTGGTTGCTTAGAGTTTTCGGAATGTGTGTTCCCTTACCCCATTAGGCGAACGCTTTGGGTTGCCAGGGTTTATGGATGCTCATTATTCACTCTTTGGGCGAACACTATCGTTGCGAGGGTCTTAAGAGAGGTCTGGTATAGCTTTTGGCGATCACCTTTTTTGTGTAAGGTTTCGAGCATTTAATGAATTCACAGTTAGCGAGAAGTCGAGAGGACTTTTGAGGCATGTCTGTCTCTTTGTCTTCCGTAACCAGTGGGCAGACTCACAGTTTTTTCGTGTCGTTCCAACCTTTTGTCTCCCCGATGTAACCCTTGGAATTCTGACATTGCTTCGATTTTACCCAAAAGGGTGTAATCATTATCTGAGTCGGTTCATACATGCCCGTTCGGTTTCCTTCGTTTTGGCTAGAAAAGGCCGAACTTTAGCATTTAGTCTTTTACGCACTCAATTCATTTGCATTCCAGAGTTCATATCTTCTTCAGCCCTCTGTTTTACTTTTTCCTTTATCTCTTTTTATCCTCGAAAAAGCTTTCTCAGCCAGAATGGGATACTCCTCCGAGCTTTGGAGAGCTGTCGGGGAGTGATCGGAACAACATTAATGACTTCTTCCGACATCATAGGCAACCAAACTTCTGTTCAATCCGTTCAGTGGCGGAAACTTCAGAGTCGATGCTTGGTCTGGTGGGCATTCATCAATTCGTACAACTGACGCTCAAGGTATAGGTTCATCAGTCTGCGCCGGTCTATATTGATTGGATAAATTTCTGACCCTTTTTATTTGCTGGTTGTAGGCACTCGAGGACCTAAGTTCATCAGTCTGTTTTCCAAGCGGGCTAAGTTGGGGTTGTCAGCTGCCCAGGCATCTTTGAGTTTCAGATAAAGGATGTCGACCAGTACTCTGTTTGGCTAGAGGCAGAAAATGGTGACCTCAAGCCTCGATGGCTAAGCAAGAGCAGCTTGCCTTAAAGCTGAAGGTTGTGCCATCCCCCCTTAGCGTGGTCGAGGAGTTTAAGAAGTCCGATGAGTTCTCGGACTGCGCCTTGGAGGTGATGAAGGCCGAGGTGGCTGCCTACCTCCAGGTCCTGGTCGAGGAGATTCAGGGGATTGATCCCAAGTTTTTTCTCCGGGAGGTAAAGTCTCTTTAGGACTTTATTGAGAGCGTATACACCAAGGAAGCTCCTTCCGCTGCTGTTAGCGAGGAGGCTGCCCCCGGGGCCGAGAAGGAGATTGCAGCCCCTGATGAACCCAGACCTTGAGGTCTCAGGACCCAAGCGATCGAGTTGATGCAGAGCTTCAAGTCAAGGGAGCCTGTTTGACCTCCTTTTGCTTTTTGCTCCTCCTTCTTTCTTATTGATAATCACTTTGATTTCCCATGTTTTGGGATTTTTGTAATTATTCTTTTGACTTCAGACTCAGGTATTATCATAATGAACGCCTTTTAATTTCGTAAGCCCTTACTTTTGTTCGACTTCAAATGTGTTTGGTCGTTCTTCGGATGTCTTTTCGTTTGAATGATTTAGGAAGTTTTACTATATTTGTTTTCAACTTTTCTTTAGCATATGTAGGGTAGTCTTTCCATATAGGGTCTTGGACTTCTCTTTGGTTTTGAAGGAAGGATCGTGGCTCTTTATAGACCCATCCATTCCGTTCACCAATTTTTCTTAAGGGAACTGTTACTCAAGGATTATACCTCTATGGAAACTGTCATCCTTTATGGATTCGTTCGCCTGTTAGGTTTTAGTCCTTTGGAGTGTTCGCCTAACCGGGGGGAACTGTTACCCAAGACGTACTTGCCTTTTAGGGAGTGGTCGCCTTAGATTCGTTCGCCCACCTTCTTGTGCCCGACTTGTAAGGGAACTGTTACCTTGGCGGTTCGTTCGCCTTTTATATCAAGTCTTGTGCCCAACTTGTAAGGGAACTGTTACCTTAACGGTTCGTTCACCTTTTATCAGGTCTTCTGCCTAAATTTGACTTTAGGTCTTTCACCTGATTTTGTTATCAGGTCTTTTTGCCTAACTTTTCGCGTTAGCTCTTTTCGCCTAACTTTTCGCATTAGCTCTTTTCGCCTAACTTTTCGCGTTAGCTCTTTTCGCCTAAATTTGACTTTCGGTCTTTCACCTGATTTTGATATCATGTCTTTTGCCTGATTTTGTTATCAGGTCTTGTGCCTAACTTTGACGTTAGGTCTTTCGTTTTGCCTAACTCTAGCGTTAGGTCATTCGCCTGATACGGTCATCAGGTCTTTCGCCCAATTTTGATATCAGGTCTTTTGATTTGCCTAACTTTGTTGCTAGGTCTTTTTCCTGACTTTGGTGTCAGGTTTTTCGCCTGACTTTGGCGTGAGGTCTTTCGTTTTGCCAACTTTGTTGCTAGGTCTTTTGCCTAATTCAGTCATCAGGTTTTTTGCCTAACTTTGCCGTCAGGTCTTTTGCCTGACTTTGGCGTCAGGTCCTTCGCCTGACTTTGGCGTCAGGTCTTTCGCCTGATTCGGTCATCAGGTCTTTCACGTGACTTTTGGCGTCAGGTCTTTCGCCTTATTCGGTCATCAGGTCTTTCGCCTGAATTTTGGCGTCAGGTCTTTCGCCTGATTCGGTCATCAGGTCTTTCGCCTGACTTTGGCGTCAGCTCTTTCGCCTGACTTTGGCGTCCACGCTTTTTAGCAATTGGCGCTCGCCCATATAGCGCTCCAGAAATTTGTTCTTTAGCTCGGACCATGTCCCTATTGATCCTGCAGGGAGGCAGAAGAACCAAGACGACGCCGAACCCGAGAGGGTCGACGGAAATAACAGGGCTAAGTGATTCGGATTGTTCGACTTACCCAACAGAGAGGCTTCATGCTTGTTGACGTGGATAATGGAGTCGCCTCCACCATTGTATTCAGGGATTGCCCCGGCGACGACATCCTTTGGGATCTTGATGGAGACTAGGTCATTGGTGAAGGGATGAGCTGATCTTTCCCTTAAGGGAGGCGCGACAGTCCCTCTCCGTTCTTGGAGCCTTTTGCTGATAAGCTTCTCCACCTGGTCAAGAGTGCGCTGGTTCTGCTGCCCTCCATTCGGTATGGAACTTGATCGATTGACAGAATAGGTGTCTACCGGCGGCTCAGTGGACGCCGGATGTAAGGACTGGTGTCCAGAAGTCATCCCTTGATCTTCTTGAGGGGCAGTGGTGGCCGTATTTCCAGCTTCTCTTTCCCGTGGCCCCGCAGGACGAGGATTTTCGTGAGAAGCAGGGGTTTGTCTGCGGGCCTGTCCTATGATGGTTTCCAAGAGGGATATCATCTCTGCGGTTACCTGAATGATTTCCCCAGCCACTTGAACGGTTGGTCGAGCTGGAATCTCTGCGGCGTTTGGAACAGGGGTCGTTCTAGAATTGCCAATGTGTTCGCGTGCCGGTCTCGGAGGGATAGCATCACAGACTGCTTGGCTAGTAGGTTCTTGGTGGAGCGGCGAAGCGGCGACAGAATCAGAGCTATCCAAGGATTGCTCATTAGCTTGTTTCCGATGATTGCGGTTAGAGCGAGTCTGCATGACTGTTTTGCTCGTTTTCCCACAGACGACGCCAAATGTTGGATCCTGAATTCCTGAATGTTCTATTGGCAGTGAATTGAATGATAATGGAAGATTGAAGATTGCTCTCGCCTTAGGTCCGGTGAACCTACAGGAAGGGGATCGCAACAGAGGGGGTGCCTCTGGGTCCCACTCTGATGATTAAATGAGTATACT
Source organism: Chamaenerion angustifolium (assembly GCA_946814005.1). Classification (NCBI taxonomy): domain Eukaryota; kingdom Viridiplantae; phylum Streptophyta; class Magnoliopsida; order Myrtales; family Onagraceae; genus Chamaenerion; species Chamaenerion angustifolium. The sequence goes on from OX328272.1 coordinate 26,069,411, forward strand.
GTGTGTATGAACTCAAAAGCGTGATGAATGTATGTAAAGCAAAGGTATTTATAGAGTGAAGAGATCAAACCGTTATAGGCAACTGAATATCTTGGTGAATATTGTGCCGGTAAAGATCAAGATAGCGAATATTACGGTTATGGTTTAATATTGCAGTTACCTTATGTAATCTTTATAGAATATCTGCCTGATATATGCGGGATATCGTGGCCATATCTTTAGTGTCGGTTGGTGGGACCAGAGTTGAGAGGTTAGACTCCCATGGCGAGCACTCCCATGGCGAGCTGTCCCATGGCGAGCTGAATCTCCATTGGCGAGCACTCCCATGGCGAGCAGTGGGAGGCTTTGGCCTTGGCCGATGGTGACCTGAAGTGGCACTTTGACGTCCACTTTAGTTTGGGTTCGATACTGGACCGCTTTATGAAGGCCAGAGTAACCTTACTATGGGTTGACCTGGTTTAAATGGTATATGTTTTACCTCCCCTGCAAATTTATTGGGCGTTCGAGGCGTTTCCCATATTGGGTCGTCACTATCAATACCCAACAAGAATCATCACGATTCTAGGAAAATATTACCGAAATTGAACCTATTAAATATCTCTAACATTACCAATGGACTTTTAAAAATTTAACAAGCACATAACTATAGTTTAAAGTTTAAAGGCAAAAATTGTATTTCCGATGAAATTGTACTTCCAAAGAAAAACATTTCCGATGAAATTGTATTTCCAAAAAATAATTAGTATTCATTGAAGGCAAAATAATTGAAATGAATATTTTTCTCAAAAAAATATATTCAAAAATTGGATTTTCTAGAACTAATCACAAATGGTATAATAGATTAATAATAAGTGGAATAGAGTGCACCATCTCATTTGAGGGTGTGCAAGAATAAAACATGAAACCGATGAGCCCACATTTTAATATTTTCACAGTTTTAATTGTTGAAAGCCACACAAGAGCCCACGTGCAAGGAAGCAGCTGCCAGCCACCCACTTTTCCATTTCCATCCGCCAACTTTCTCCACCTCATTTCTCCAAATGAGCAACCCACTTTCATGCAAGGAGCAACCCACGTTTTGTATGCAATTTGAACAGAACTCCTCCTATAAATAGGAGACTTCTAATATGCAGAAGTAGAGGGCAAGAGCAAGAGTGGTAGAAGGGAGGCGAGATATTGAGAGAATTTGTAGATTTCGAAAATTTTGTAGCAAATTCTCTCAAAGAGGCTCCAGTTGACGTAGGCAATTTACCGAACCACTTTAAAATCGTTTGTGTGATTTCCGAAGAGGTGAGTGAAGCATAACAAGTGGTATCAAAGCTTCGGTTCGAAGTTGTCTGAATATTGAAGTTGCTCAATTTCAATTTTTGACAATACCAGGGTGTTCCTCTCATTGAGACGAATCCGTTTTCGCAAACGGAATCGAAAACAGAGGTCGGAGCAGCCTACACTTGCCCCTGTAAGTATCTGTTGCAATTCAAGCGCTCCACGCGCACGGGATGTTGAAGACGACTGAACCTGACATGCCCACGGGCCCCACACTCCCCACATCTGTTCAGCAAGTGAATCCACGCGCCCGCCCGCGCCCGCACACGCCCGACAGATCTTAACCGTCCATTTTCTAGATCCATTTTGTTATTGATCGATGTCATCCGAAGTCCGATTTCAACGATCAAATATTTCTTTCCAACTATTTAGATCATTCCGAAGTCATCCGTACAGTTAGAATTTTGAAAGCTTGAGTCTATACTTTCTAAATTCAAATGGAAAGATCGGAAAGAGATGGGAGCTCTGATAATATTAGTAGCTCCAGATGATAGTCCAATGATTCAAATGCCAAGTTTAAAGCTGAGAACTTCAATGGAACAAGCAACTTCGACATGTGGCAATGTGAAGTCATGGACGTCTTGATCCAACTAGAATTGGATATTGCGTCGGGATAAATGCCAGATGATGTGACTGATCAGGATTAGAAGAAGTTCAATACTCAAGCGTGTAGTACAATCTGATTATGCCTTACCAAAGAACAAAAGTATTTTTTCACGAGAGAGACAAATGCTAAGGTACTTTGGCAGAAATTGGAGGATAAGTTCATGAAGAAGAGCATTAAGAGTCGCTTGCACTTGCAGAAGAAGCTCTTCAGATTCCAATTTCGTGAAGGTATTTCAATTTCCAAACATTTGAACAGTTACAACCAAATTCTTGCTGATCTGTTAAACTATGTGCACTCTGATGTTTGGGGACCGACCCAAAATGCATCTTTGGGAAGTAAACATTGGTTTGTAACTTTTGTTGATGATTAGTCTCGCCTTGTGTGGGTGTATACGATGCAGAATAAAGATGAAGTGCTGAAAATCTTCCTTCATTGGAAGAAAATGGTTGAGACTCAGACCGACAGGAAGATCAAGCGGCTCGGAACTAATAATGGAGGTGAGTACACGTCAGACCCCTTCATGGAAGTATGTCGGAGAGAGGGAATTGTCAAACACTTCATAGTATGAGGTACACCGCAGCAGAACAATGTGGCAGAATGAATGAATCGTACTTTATTAGAGAAAGTGCGATGTTTGATGCTAACTGCTGGACTCATCAAGAAATTTTGGGCTGAAGCTGTGACATATGCATGCCACAGCATCAACCGACTACCCTCAACTGCCAATGATGGGAAGACACCCATTGAAAAGTGGAGAGGTAAACATGCTACTGATTATGATTTTTTACACATTTTCGGATGTCCTGCTTACTATCATGTTAAAGAAAGTAAGCTTGATCCTATAGCTAAGAAAGCAAAATTCTTAGGCTTTAGTACTAGTGTAAAAGGGTATAGACTCTAGTGCATAGAGTCCAAAAAGGTAATAATTAGTAGAGATGTTACATTCAATGAATCTGAGATGTTTAAGTCACATAAGCATAAAGATTTCAGTGAAGGCAGCAGTGACGGTGAAACATCAGAAGATTCGCAAAAGGTAGAGTTTATTACTTCACAGAAGTTGGAAAAGCATGGACAAGATGAATCGGTCACAATACCTCCATGTCAACCCGAATAGATAGCAACCAACAGACCGAGACGAGAGAAACGTGTACCAACACGTTATGCAGACTCTGTGACATATGCATTACCAGTTAAAGGGGGTGAGATCCCAATCACTTATAGAGAAGCTATACAGTCCAGTGAACAAGTTAAATGGACAAAGGCAATGAATGAAGAGATGCAGTCTCTTTAACAGAACCAGACTTGGAAGCTTGTGCCGCTTCCAAAAGGAAATAAGGTAATTGGTTGTAAGTGGATATTCAATCAGAAAGATGATCAAGCTACTAAAAATGGAGTACGATACAAAGTTAGGTTGGTAGCTAAGGGCTACGCCTAGACAGAGGGAATAGACTACAGTGAGGCATTCTCTCCTGTTGTTAAGCATTCATCCATTCTAATATTACTAGCTTTAGTTTCACAATATGATCTTGAGGTAGCACAGCATGATGTAAAGACAACTTTCTTGCATGGTGATCTGGAAGAGGAGATTTATCAGTCTCAACCAGAAGGATTCAAAGAAGCTAGCAAACAAAATTGAGTATGTAGTCTGAAAAAGTATCTCTATGGCTTGTAGTAGTCACCTCGACAATGGTATAAGCGGTTTGACCGTTTTATGATGGGTCTAAAATACACTCATTGCCAATACAATCATTGTGTATATTTCAGAAAACTTGCAGATGGATCTTTCATTTATTTGCTTTTATATGTAGTTGATATGTTTATTGCATGTAAAAGTAAGGGGGAGTTAGATCGTTTAAAAACTCAGTTAAGTAATGAGTTTGAAATGAAAGATCTAGGAAAAGCACGAAGAATACTGGGGATGGAGATCAACAAAGATAGGGTGAAAGGAACAGTTCACCTTACTCATAAGCAGTATCTGAAGAGAATACTGCAACACTTCAACATCGACTCGAAGACGAAGTTTGTGAGTACCCTTATGACCTCATATTTCAAGCTCAGTGCATTGCAGTCTTCTAAAACTGATGAAGAACGGGACTACATGAGGAATGTCCCATATGTAAGTGTTGTTGGAAACTTAATGTATGCCATGGTTTGTACACGACCTGATATCTCCCAAGTCGTTAGCTTAGTTAGTCACTATATGCATAATCCAGGAAGGGTCCATTGACATGCAGTTAAGTGGATTCTACGGTATATTGCTGGGATCGTAGATGTTGGTTTAAGGTTCGATAAAAGTGTTAATAGTCTAGTAACTGGATATATTGACTCAGAATATGCAGGTGATCTTAACAAACGTCGAACGACAACTGGTTATGTGTTCACTATGACGGGAGGACCAGTTAGTTGGCGATCAACTTTGCAGTCAACAATTGCACTATCATCAACTGAGGTTGAATACATGACTGTAATAGAAGCCGTGAAAGAAGCTATTTGGTTACAGGAATTGGTAAGAGAATTAGACTTTGAGCAACAAGAGGTTACCGTTTACTGTGACAGTTAAACAACAATCCATTTGGCCAAGAATCAAGTATATCACTCTCGAACAAAACATATAGATGTCCCATTTCACTTTGTACGTGAAATATTAGAAGAAGGTGACATCAAACTTCAGAAGATTGGCACTGAAGACAATCTAGCAGATATGTTGACGAAGGTCGTCACAGGAATCAAGTTCCAACATTGTTTGGACTTCATTAGTATTGTACACTACTGAGCACCGTCAGGTGCATTGGAGCATGTTCGATAGAATAAATCTCTCATGTCAAAGAAAGAGGTGGATTCATTTGAATAATGAATAAATTTACAAACAGTCTGGTATGGCACATTGGGTAGAGGGGGTGATTGTTGAAATCCACCTAAGGAAAGGAGCAATCCACGTGCAAGGAAGCAGCTTCCATCCACCCACTTTCTCCACCTCCTTTCTCCAAAGGAGCAACCCACTTTCATGCAAGGAGCAACCCACGTTTTGCATGTAGTTTGAACAGAACTCCTCCTATAATTAGGAGAGTTTTAATCTGCAGAAGTAGAGGGCAAGAGCAAGAGTGGTAGAAGGGAGATGAGAGATTGAGAGAATTTGTAGATATCGAAAATCTTGTAGCAAATTCTATCAAAGAGGCTCCAGTGGATGTAGGAAATTTGCCGAACCACTTTAAAATCGTTTGTGTGATTTCCGGATAGGTGAGTGAAGCAGAACAATAATATATTTATGAACATATATATTGGAAAAGTGCAATTCAAAATAGTATAATTTCTACTTCTTAGAAAATACAAGTTTTCTTTGGTGAAAGTTATCTATCACGGGCTTTAAACTATGACTTAATTTTTTGACTTAGCAAAGAACATGTTTGCCTTATTTGATGACCAACCACCAACTGAAACAAATATGCCACGCACTTTAGGATCACAATGCGCACAAGATCAATAAAAAATGCACACAAAGATAGTGGTGGAACACTTTCCTTTTATTGCTTATTGAAGGTTAAGTGTCGAATGTACAATTATAGTAAGCCACCTCGCAATCACCTTCATTTCCATATACACAATGTGGATGGAAATGTAATTCCCACATCAGGGCTTAATGTCCATTTATTATCATGAAATGCGCGTACCTATGATTAAGAAGAATCCCTAAAATCACTCCACCAAATCTTAGCTAACAAATGATATATATATATATATATATATATGTAAATCTATCGTTAAGTCGCATCAACCAACATATCAATCTATAAGCCCCCATTTTAAGCCTTACGAACCAATTTCCAATACAATTTGATCCCTTCCTTGTATATTAATACTATATTTTAGAACATCACAACTCCATACGTAAGGGACTAGGTAGTGTTTTCGAATCATAATTTACATCACCTACTGAACAACGTGACAACTAATTCGTACTCCTTCATTTTTTTCTCACACAACCTAGGTTTTAGTTGATATCAAAGTTGCAGTTGCCAAAGGATATTTCCAACATGTTGTGCACTTACTACACGTTAGTTGCGTGCATATTACACGCTCACTGCACCTAAGGACGTCGCTTGCTTGCCTGTTGGACGTTCGTTCCATGCCCATTGTACTTGCCAAGGCACGCTGCCTGCACATTCACTTCATACCCACTGCACTTGCCAAGACACGCTGACAACACTTGCTCCGAACGCCTTGCTTCTTGCCAAGGCACGCATGTTGTTTACCAAAGGACACTTTTTGCAATATTGAGGACAGTCGTTCACAATTGGATGCTGCCAATTGACAAGTTGCTCTAAAACTCTCATTTCTGTCGTAAACATTCTAATTATTTTCGAACTCCATCACTTTCCTACGATTCACTATGATTGCTTATCACTAGCATGTTAAACATTGAATGGCATGACTATCTTAGCAAATCCATGTTGTGAATTTTAGCCAATTTTTAGGAGCGTGACAAACTTCTCCTACCACGTGAAATTGATGCCCTCAAAAAAAATTATCAAGATACTCGCACACTTGGTTATCATACTCCCAAAGCATCTTGTCCTTAACTCATGTCGCATTCCAAAGCACTATATAAGTACTCTACCGCTGGGTTTTCTTGTTGTACTCCAATGTTGAATGGTCAAGGATGAGATGGTCCACTTGGCCCCCCTCATCTTAATTTGCACAAAAAACATTACACAGTTCACCATAGCCAAAATGTTTGTGAAAAGACTTGATGAAAGACAACATGAAATGTCAGATGGATTTTAATCTGCTCAGGCAACACCTGTCGATAATCTACGTCTCTTACCTTCTTCATCACGTCGAAGAGTCGTTCGTAGTGTTTGAACAAACCCTCGGGCCATCCTTTCGTGGTCACCTTCCTCAATATTTATAATCTCATCTTTAACATCACTTTGTCACCTACTTTGAATTCAAGCGGTCATTAGTCCTTCGTTTTCATCCTCTGTGTTATCTTATTCAAGCTATCTTGAGTTTCCTAAAGCATATATTGCTTTTCAAGGCGAAGGGATGGGCAATCGAGCAGTACTCGTGCCTTTCCACATCCAACACTAACTACTAATATGTGATTGGTTGATTCCTCATTCTCAGCTCAAAGCGTCTGAAACCCAACGCTGAAGTCTGGTGCAGATTAAGGTAGAGTTGAACAATATCCAACAAATTGATCCACTATGAATTCAAGCGGTCTCTATCCCTAGTCCTTGTTTTTCATTACCCACGTTGTCTTATTCAAGCTATCTCGAGTTTCCTCAAGCGTATCCTATTTTTCAAGGAGAAGGGATATGCAGTCGGACATTCATGCCTTCCCTGGTCCAAGTCTAAGTACTGGTTTATGACTAGTTGATTCTTTGCTAGCTCAAAACGTCTGTGTTGGATTATGTAATATACATGCAATCGCTATGGTAAAACATAATCACATATAATTAAGTTACCTCTGAATTGATTGCCTTAGCGTAAGCGGATCTGCTTGAGGTTGGGATCACGGTCTGTCTGACGGGAGGACACGCCACGGGTTAACGGGCAGTGACCTAGGTTTCCACAGCTGCTGACCTCTGTCTAAACTGTGGGCGGCTATCTGGTTCTATTCCCCTCTTAATTCTAAGGAGAGCACCCCATATATATATAGATATATAGAGGGATAAGGTTTAGGGCCAGTATCACATACCGGGCTTACCTGAATGGGCTCCCACTTATGGGTGACCCATTAACCTAAATCCAACATCACCCACTCGCACAAAGTGGGGGGCACTCATTCATCAAGCCAGCACCAAAGAGAACGAATTCTCCTTATACAGTTAAATCACATACGAGGAGGCAGCCGTGCGACCGGCAGGCACTACGAGCAAGGTACTGCGCATCTGTTAGGAGTTGCAGTGACTCGCGGATCTTACACTATCAGTGGATTTGTGCCCTGCAGCCTTGGCCATGTAATCTTTCTCAAGGTTTGACCACACAATGATCTTCCAAACCTATACATCTGCATTGTGCCCATAACCGCAGCCTATACTGCGATTGACGGCCGTCTAGTGGACACAATATCGAGAAGATCCCATAATGACCATCCCCTTCCCACGAAACCATCGGCACAATTCAACTCGCTTTTCTAGAACCGGGTCCAAGGTACTTGTGAGCGCACCTATCGAGCACGGACTAATATAGCAAACACTAAACTGAACTTCAAGTCTCTATTCAGAGTACTGAGGGTACGTACGTGGCCCTTACGCGAAGAGCTCTGGGTCTCACATGACTCTAAGTTAAGATCACGTCTCGGGTCATACCCATGGTCGATTTTGGGCGCGCCGCGGTATGGAACGCACACTACAGCATATCTCCTCTCCCATGGAGCATATGTCCATATGTTGTACAGATGTCCATCAGGCACACAAAGTACCGAACCAAAAGTCACAAAGACTCCCATCCGACCCCTGAGTAGATTGACAGACCATAATCCGTCGTAGTGCGAAAACAGATAGCTCTGGACACAAAGTCCTTTCTGGTTATCCCGACGGACTTGCAAAAACTAGAAGCTATCACCAGCCTCACCCAGCCACAAAGGCATAGAAGCTATCACCCATGTGAGAGGGTGATCAAATCCACATTGAAATATATTAACCAACAATCACAGAAATGAACACATAAAATACTCAAACTGCGTAAACATGCATACTCAAATATAACTCAAGTCAAAGAACATTGTTTGGGAAATATAATAAATGAAGTATATCAACTAAGTCTACACAGTCCTAGAGACTTCACATGCCTCACAAATGACTCCCTCTTCAAGGGTTTGGTGAAAGGGTCCGCAACCATTTCTTCTGTAGACAAATACTCCAAACGTATCATCTTGTGTCTCGTCATATCTCTACCATAGTTGTACTTGATATCAATGTGCTTTGACCTATTGTGGTATTTTGGATCCTTTGTCGCGGAGATTGCGGCCTGATTGTCGGAGTAAACCAGGATCAACTCAACTAGACTCCTACGACTCAACAATCGATCCAGGAGTCTGCTCAGCCACACAACCTCTTGAGTGGTCGTCGCAACAGCCACAAATTTGGCTTCCATAGTAGACAATGCGTTATAGGACTACTTCTTGCTCATCCAAGATATTACTCCATTGGAGAGAAAAAACACAAAACCCGAAGTGGATTTTCTCTCATCCAAGTCACCACCGTGGTCTGCGTCACTGTACCCAATTATCCGAAGATCCTCTGACCTCTGTAAGTCTCCTCCAAAGCACATGTCATAGTTGACGGTGCCCTTAAGATATCGCATGATCATCTTTACTATCTGCCAATGCTTTAATCCGGGGTCAGCTTGGTACCGACATACCATGTCGACTGCGTGACAGATGTCTGGCCTAGTACACACCATTGCGTACATCAAGATCCCGACTGCGCTTAGATACATAATCTATTTCATCTTGTCCATTTCTTCCTTAGTCTTCAGATGCATATCCATGTTAAGAGGTTCACCAATTGAAGATGGAGTATCAATTGATTTGCAGTTACTCATGTTGAACTTTTCCAACACTTTGTTTATGTAGCTCTCCTATGAAAGCCACAACTACTTCTTCCGGCGATTTCTCGAGATCTGTATCCTAAGAATATATGTCGCCTCACCCATGTCCTTCTTCTCGAATAGAAAGGACAACTAGGCCTTAATATGTGTGAGGAACTCCAAACTATTTCCGGCTATGAGTATGTCATCCACATATAGAGACATAAACACAAAGTCCGGTCCAGATCTTTTGGTGTACACACAATGGTCCTCATCCAACATGAGAAAACCATTTTCCTCGACCAAATCATGAAATCTGTGATACCACTGCCTAGAAGACTGTTTCAGACCATAAATCGATTTGTGGAGTTTGCACACTAAGTGTTCATGACCTTTCTGCACAAAGCATTCAGGTTGCTACATAGAAATCTCCTCTTCTAACTCACCATTATGGAAGGCGGTCTTAACGTCCATCTGATGCAGTTCAAAATATAGACTCGCTGTAATAGCCAGAATCAAGCGAATCGTGGTCATTCGCACTGTCGGTGATAAGGTCTCCTTAAAGTCCACTCCCTCCTGTTGTGTATAACCTTTCACAACAAGTCGAGCTTTGAGACGCTCAACAGTTCCATCGGCCTTTAACTTTGTTTTGAGAACCCATTTGGCAACTATTGCTCTGCGTCCTCTAGGAAGGTCGACCAGTGTCCAAACACTGTTCTTCCCCATAGATTTTATCTCGTCCTCCATTGCTTTCATTCATTCTTCCTGAAAGGGTCCATTGAGAGCTTTTCTAACGGTTTTCGGCTCGAAAGCTGTCTCGTCAGATATTAGGCTGTTCAGTTCTCCATCACCTTCGAACATATATCGTCGGGAGGGAAACTTCTGTCTTAGTCCACGGCCTAACAACTCACTACTACCAGGGGTACGACCATGATCGCTCCCACTGGGAATGAGATCCCTAATGCTCCCACTGTCAAAAATATCATCAGAAGCAGAATCTATTTCATTCGCTACAGGAAGAGGTGAATCTGAAAGATGACGAACTGATTCATCCTCTGCCACTTCATCTCTCCCACTCGAATTAACAGGTATCTGCTCAACTTGATCTTGCATCTCATATAGATATCGATCTAAACGAATCTCTCCCCTCTTCGGAAATTCGTTCTCTAAAAACGTCGCGTCTCGTGATTCGAACTCGGAAACACTCCCACTGTCCATCTCGGCTATAAACACATATCCCTTAGAGGTTTCAGAGTAACCAACAAAGATACTCGGAAACTTGTTCGAGGAATCATGGGTGTAAGCGGCGCACCTCCATGGGCGCATACGGCTAAGGTCCAGACTTCTTCGAGTCCAAAGCTCGTATGGAGTGGAGTTAACCGTTTTCGTCGGCACACGGTTCAGGATGTAGGCAGCAGTTTTCAAAGCATCTCCCCAAAAGGAAATTTACAATTGAGCATGCGCCATCATCGACCGAACCATGTCAAGGAGCGTCCTATTGCGCCTCTCTGCAACACCATTTTGTTGAGGGGTGTAGGGAACCGTCAACTGATAAATGATCCCCTTTCGGGTGCATAGGTCGTTGAATTCCACTGAAAGGTACTCTCTTCCACGGTCAGTGCGGAGGGTCTTAACCTTCCGATCTAACTGATTCTCAACCAAATTCAAAAATGATCTGAAGCAACCTATTGTCTCGGATTTATGGGAGATCAAGTAGACGAATCGATAACGCGTATAATCATCTGTAAATGTGATGAAATATCTTGCTCCATGCCGAGCCCTAACACTGAAAGGGCCACAGACGTCAGAATGAACTAATTGCAGTGGATATTCAGTTCTTGGGGCCTTACCAAAAGGCTTTCAGGTGGTCTTTCCTGCTAGACAATTAACACACGTAGACAACTCCACATGCGGAATGTTGGGCAGCAAGTCCCTTTGGGCCAGTCGGTGCATTCTATGTTGGCCAATATGACCTAATCTAGCGTGCCAATCATTCACATCGCAAACATTTCAACGAGTATAAGAAAGCATGAAATTATTGTTGCATGAATCCTAATCCAAAACAATAAATCCACCAGAAACTATCCCAAAACCAAAGAGTTTGACCTAAAGATAATTGGACTGAAAGTTCATGAAAAGACAATGTGAAACCAAGTTTCATTAATCCTAAGACTGAAATAACATTCCGGCGAATCTGCGGAGCATAGAGAACATCATGTAAGACTAGGACTTGTCCACCGCACAGACGCAGCTCACAAGTTTCAATCCCTTCGACTTCAATCCGAGAGTTGTTGCCGATATAAATCCACCTAGTCTTCTGCGGAACTCTCCGGTACTCGACGAAAGCGTCTCGATCCCTGGCTATGTGGTCTGTCGATCCTGAATCCAAAATCCACATAGGACATGATTCAACCAACATAACAGTACTAGAAACACAAAGTTCGCTATAATTGCCAAAGAGATATAATTGTCGCGAGAGGTATCCTGCCAATGAGTCAGGGCATGCACTCGTAATGTGTCCCATATGGCCACAGTTGAAGCATTTCCTAGACTTAGGCTTCCTGGCTTTGCGCGGACGCTTTTGCGCTTCTGCTTTCGGAGTATCTGTCCTTATCTTCTTTGCCATTGGTGCACCTGCGATAGCTCGTCGTGCACCACTCCCTCGCTTACGACGATTCTTCCTAAGTCCAGAGAATGATGTCATATGAACTTCAGACTTAGGCCCTGTAGCCTTGAGACGTTCCTCTTCCAGCTCAATGTGCCTTCGAACGTGTTCAAAGGTGTTGAGTCCTTCAGAGTGATTCATTTGAATCTTCATCTGTTCCCAGGAGTTAGGCAAAGAATGGATCACAGACTGGATTTGCTGCTAATCGGTCAGGGGCTGACCGGCCTCCTTGAGTTCCGCGATCATGTTAGCCATGTGCCTCAGATGCTGTGTCATGGAGTGCTGAGGATTCATCTTGTAAGAATCAAATTTGATGTTGAGCGAACGCAGCTGAGTAATCGTATAGACACCAAATCTATCTTGGAAAGCATCCCACAGACCTTTAGCCGTGTCTTCTAACTCAAATTCACACAGAATATCATCATCCATTGTACTCAGTAATGTAGCGCGCGCCTCAGCGTCCTTGGCCTCCCACTCATCATATAAGGCCTTCTGCTGATTCGTTAATCCAGTATCGGGTCTTTTCTTGATCTTCTTGATGTGGTTAATCGACATTTGCTCAATCAGGACCATCTGTATATGCTTACTCTAGATTTTGTAGTTATCACCGTTAAGTCTCAGACCTTTGTTCAGCTCAGCGATGATGTTCTTCGTGGCGTCCATTTCACTAACTAAAGGAATCTATATTAGGATCATGGAGACACAAGGAACAATGTTCTAATGCATGTAAAAGGACAAGTCTCAAATTAATAGGACATATTCTAGAACATACTTAAATTCGGAGGACAACCCTAGCTATGCCGAGAAGTACTCCCCGTTTCTAAGCATGTCCTAAAGTCACTACTATCAATCGAAACACAGTCTATACAAATAGTTTTTAAGGGACCGGAGTCAAACATATCGCACTAAGCGTTCAACTCTAACATAAGACGATTGTCCTAGTATTTTTTAAGGAAATTCAGAGAACCTCGCAGCCTAACCGACCGGTTCACACCGAAGAACATATCCCCAAGTTTAGTTCGAACTTATCCAAACTTCAGAAAGGCTACTAAAACAATCTAAAGGTTTGCTACGTAGACTATGCCAAAGCTAGATCTCCCTACCAAGGTAATCTATCCTATGCTAGTAAGGTAACAAACCACATAATTCAATACACACACATATATATTGAAATCTTTCAAAAATAAATTAATTTGGGGCTAATTTATAATTTCCAAAACTTTGAGGACCAAAGTCACTCTAACCAAAATAAAATAATTAACATGTTAGACCAATTTGCACACAGTATGCTGGGATCTCAACAAGTCATAACCTAATCAATTCTACCAGTCATGGAGTCAAGAACCAACAATATAGAGTAAGGCAAGACTATCTACTCTGCAGAAAACACAAAGTAAACCAGGGAACTCGAGGAACCCACACAACGTTCTACCTATCCAATCATGCATCATTAAACAGTATAAGGCTCTCCCAGCAATTAAATTGATCTAACAGTTAATTTAATTAGCCCAACATAATTATTAATGAAAGGGTCCAGGCACAATTACCGGATATTACAAACCACTAAGACCCACTAGGGATCCAGGATCGGAACCAAATTCGTTTCGGACCAATTCAGGTAGCCCAAAAGCCTCTGAATGAGGTCAGACCGGCTTAAACAGCTTTCAGCCATCTAAACCGGCCTGAACCAGACTGAACCGGACCAGTCAGCCTCTGCCAACCGATCCTGGCCGAACCGGATGGTCAACCTCTGTCAACCGGTCTGGTCCAGAACAGTGTCGTCTTCTTCCTTGCAACTGCTAGGGTTTTGAAACCCTAGCAGTGCAGCCGCCGCCACCACCATCTTGGCCAGCCACGAAGGAGGAGGGTGTGTGTGGTGGTGGGGGGGGGGGGGAGGGGGTTCGGTCGGCCATCCTGTCCTTCGGCGACTGGTGTCGCGGCCACAAAGGCCGTGACATCCAGTCGCAGGGCCACAGCCACGAAGGCTGTGGCCCCTGGCTGGGGTGGCCGCAGCCACGGAGGCTGCGACCCTTCCTTGACCATGCTGCAGCCACGAAGGCTGCGGCAAGTCGGGGCCGAGGCTGCGGTCAACCTCGGCGTGGCGGCAGCCACTGTGGCTGCGGCCACCAAGGGCTGAGCCGCGGCCATGAAGGCCCCAGCAGCCCCTATGTCGGCCTTGGAGTGTCTAAATCTGTGGCGGGGGCTCGTCGCGATCACAACTGACTTCGATGGGGATTTTCCTGAAATTCGACAATTCGGAAACCAACCTAACACGGCTCTGATACCAATGTTGGATTATGTAATATACATGCAATGGATATGGTAAAACATAATCATATATAATTAAGTTACCTCTGAATTGATTGCCTTAGCGGAAGCGGATCTGCCTGAGGTTGGGATCACGGTCTGCCGGACGGGAGGAGACGCCACGGGTTAATGGGCACTGACCTACGTTTCCACATCTGCTGACCTCTATCTAAACTGTGGGTGGCTATCTGGTTCTATTCCCATCGTAATTCTAAGGAGAGCACCCCATATATATATAGATATATAGAGGGATAGGGTTTAGGGCCAGTATCATATACCGGGCTTACCTGAATGGGCTCCCACTTATGGTCGACCCATTAACCTAAATCCAATAGTCTGAAACCAAATCTGATTAAGGCAGAGCTGAGAAGTCTCTAACAAATTGATGAAGTTCAATCGACTGTTTGATACACATTGTCTTGAATATTCCTAAAAAAACATCATTTCATCCACCTACCCATTTGTTTGCGGATGATTGACAGTTGAAAACTTCAATTCCATTCCCATTAGTCGAAAACAATCCTATAAATCAAACATGCCGTTTGTTCACAATATCGAGTTCTACTCCAAAATTCCTCAACACATTCTTAAAGAATAAATTAGATGTTTGCTCACCAAACACACTCCTGGTGTAGGGATAATACAATGTACTTAAAGATTTGATTAACGAACATAGACATGCTTGACATGTCCCTCTCTTCTAGAAATCTGAGATCAAAGTCCATGGATACGAGAATCCATGCTTCTCCTACGTAAATAGGAGCTGAAGCAATCTCACTCGCCTTCTTTTAGTTTTGTCTTGTCAGCACACTGGAAAGTTTCGACATATATTTTATATCGTCTACCATTTTGGGCTAAAAGAACAATCGTCAGTGGTCCGCCTACTTAACTAATTGGGCACAACACCCCCTTTTGTAAGGAATGTATAAATAATCACACTTTGTATATATGAGGTCGTCTTACAAGTAATTGTGTCTCACTTCTCAATCATTCATTTGCTTCTTCAAACAACTGTAATTGTCATCCGTTGCGCTAATTTTGTACGTATAACCTCAAAAAATGGTAGTTTAGCTAGCCACTGTAACAACTGATTCCTTGCGCTATATGGATTGACTACTTCATTATGTGTTTCTGGTCTGTTCTCCTACTCAAAGACTGTGCCGCAAAGAATTCATGCCAACGTGTTTGTTTTGGAGACAACTTCCTTTGAGTTTGAAGAATGTATTTTCTATGTTAACTATTTTTACTACGAACGTCATTCCCAATAGGCACAACCTCCAAATTCGCAAACAACATATCACGACAAGTATCTACCGCTCATGAATTGATTATATTGCCTCGACTAGTTTTAATTTCCATCCTGGACCAACACTCCATAAATAACTTTATCAAATGCGTTAGTGTGTACTTTGAAGAGTTTGTCAAAACTTACGCATCTGCAACATCAATTATGAGTTAATGACATCTCCAACCTTCAGAAATGCCTTCAAACACTTCGCATACCAATCCCACACGCATTGTTTGTGTAACAATTCTGTCATAGTGGCGAGAATTTTTGATTAGTAATGACTGAACCATGGATAGTAATTGGTAAATTTGAAATTTTTTACTGGGTATGGACACTCGTATACCGGTTTATACTTCCTTGGATCCATCTTTATGTTGCCTCACCTGATCATGTGCCTCAAGAATCCAATATTTTGAAGACCGAGTTCACAATTCTTCTATTTTACGTAAATGGAGTAAGATCAGTCTCTCAAAGACTCTCTATAGGTGCACTAAAAGTTATCCAAAAGTGTTGAAGCACACAACAATATCGTCCAAATACACCACCACGAAATCATATAGGAGCCTATGGAACACATTGTTAATCAAATCACAGAATGTCGCTGAGGCACTTGTAAGTTCAATCGAGATTGCTAGAAACTCGTATGACCTATACCGCATCACATCATTTCCTTAGCTTCATAACTTGTAGTAATTCTTACGTGCCATTATCCCGATTGGAGATCCAACTTGGTAAAGTACTTTGCTTTGCTCAATCGATCAAACATGTATAAGATTAGAGCAATCATATACTTATTATTTATGTTAACCTTATTCGATTCGTTGTACCACTCATAAAAGCATCAGTGCGTAATGCTTCTCCTGGTATAACGCTGCGCCATCAAATGGCACCTTATACAACCGAGTCGTTATTGCGTCGAGCAATTTACTGAATTGATCCTTAGCTTAATTAGCTAGTTAGAGGAATTTTGTTAAGAGCCTTAACTGAGGGCTTGGAGTCTGACATGACCTTTATCTTGTAATTGATTTCTTTTCTCAGTGAAAATACATTGTGTAACTAGTCTGATATAATATCCGCAAATTCTGCAACAGTACAATTGACTTGGATAGCCACTGGCTTGATATTCAATGCGCTGGAATCCTTTGCTTCATGTGTGGAGCAGAGATTGGTAATAACGTTTTTCTTCCAACCGCATGTAAGACGCATGGCATAAACAAACTTTGTTGACTCAAGACTCTTTAGGACTTCTGGAAACCTTTCACATGCATACAACATTACTGCAACCATTGACTTTATGAAAAATATATTCCCAAGTATAAAGACAAAGTTTTCCATATAAGGTATCAATCAAAACTTAACATTGATCTATGTTTCCTTGGACTTAGGTTATGCCTTTGACAAAACTACATTTAGATTTCACTTTCACTGGAGTCGAGTACTGCCCCACCTTGATTGTGCATTATTTAATATATTGTCCAAATAGAAAGAATGGGTAGCTCATGTACCCACTATCATCCTCACGTCCTTCCCGTTAAGACGAGAAATTTCATAGACCAACCTAGGTTGTGTATGTGCCTTGGTCGCCTTCATTGCTCTTAGAACTGGCATTGAGGATACTCTTGATGGTTCATCATATGTTATAAGTTATGTACATGTGTTCAAGAGTCTAGAGACTAATATACAATATATCTAGGGTAACTATGTACCCACTATCATCATCGCGTCCTTCCCGTCAAGACGAGAAATTACATAGACCGATCCAGGTTGTGTATGTGCCATGGTCACTTTCATTGCTCTTAGAACTTGAATTGAAGATACTATTGATGGTTCATCTTCTGTTAAGATTTATATACATGTGCTCAAAAGTGTAGAGATTAATCTACAATATATATAGGGTAACTTCAACTATAAAAGAAGAACATGGTTTGAATTTACACTTAAGAGAGTGGCATGCATTTAGTTGTAGTTTTCGGTTGAGTGGCATGCATTTATTGTTCATCTTTGTGCTTTGATTCAATTTTTATTCATCTGTTTCGTTTATAATTTTGTTTGGTGTGATATTGTTCACATGGTATCAAAGCTAGTCAAATATGATTTTTCAGTTGTTGATCATTCATTTAGTCTGTTTCTTTGTTCATTTGAAGAGTTCTACCCTCTAGTAATGCTCTGATCTGAAAAATGGATGACCAGTACCTATATTCTCCAATAAGAAGATATGTGAGTTTACTTGAAATGACAATTTTCAGTCTTGAAGCTCATTTATTGGAAAAATTTGTTGTGCCTAGTTTTCTAACAAATTATGAAAGAAAGAATACTGTAAATCCAAAGCATTCAAAATTTCAACAACGTGATAACTCTATGATCTCTTGGTTTCTTGCATTCAAATGTACTCAAATCAAGAAGTGTTTGTTTGGATGTATTTCTGCTTGCTCTATTAAGAGTCAACTACATAAAGTTTTCTCTTCCTCATCCACTACTAGGATCATGAACCTCTATGATCGATTGAAGGTTCGCAAGTTGTTATATCAATCTATGCGAGATTATCTAGTTGAAATCTAATCCCCATATGACAGTGTGGCTAGTTGTGGTCAACCGATTGAAGAAAGGTAACAAATTTCCATTATTCTTAATGGAGTTAAAGGCAATGTGATAATGTTGTGGTTGTCATTCATGATAGACGCCACCCTTATGATATTTTACCCATCAAATTTATTCCCCTTGACGCTAAAGCTCGAATGTGTGATCATTTGTTTGATCCTAATACGTCTGCTAGTGTTCTCTACACCAGCATAAACCGTTTCCATTATCTATAATCCCTAATGCACAACCTGTTGGAATAGTGAAAATGAAAATTGGGGATGGATCTGTTTTTACTGATAATGCATTGTATTTGATTTCTGGATCTTAAGCAAGTATATAGACTATTACAAGACTAATAAAGGTAACAAATATATTCTACAAATATATTCTACAAATATATTCTATTTTATATTGTTTCCTAGTCTAGCCTATTCCTTGTTTAGCTTCTATACAAATGGTAACTCATATATTATGCTGTTATTTCTGACACTCCCCCTCAAGTTGAGTAGTGGGGTCGCTGATACTCAACTTGAAAAGAGTTTCTCGAAATACCCTCCCGTTGACTGCTTTAGTGAGGATATCTGCAAGTTGATCTTCTGAACGGACAAAGGGTAATGCAATCATTTCACCTTCTAACTTCTCCTTTATAAAGTGTATGTCCACTGCGACATGTTTGGTTCTGTCATGTTGGACTGGGTTCTCAGATATGCTTATTGCTGCCTTATTGTCGCACATAAGATTACACGCTTCCGTTGGAGGAAAACCGATTTTCGTTAATAGCTTTCTCAGCCAAAGGATCTCAGTTACTCCTCTTGCAATTCCTCTAAACTCGACCTCGACACTGGACAGGGCTACTACCTTTTGCTTCTTACTCCGCCAGGTAACAAGATTGTCTCCCACGAAAGTGAAATACCCTGCTGTAGACTTCCGATCGTTCGGATTCCCTGCCCAGTCTGCGTCTGTATACCCCTTTATCCTTAAGTGATCATTGTTCCTGAATAGTTCTCCATGTCCAGAGGTACCTCTCAAATATCTTACAATTCTCCATGCAGCTTCCATGTGATCCTGCTGGGGCTGGTGCATAAACTGACTAACCACACCAACTGCATAGGCAATATCAGGGCGAGTATGAGAGAGGTAGATGAGTTTACCTACCAGACGTTGATATATTTCTCGGTCTGTTGGTATCCCGTCCTCTCTTATTTGCAGACGATGGTTTACCACTATAGGTGTCTCTGCCGGTTTACAGCCTAGCATCCCCGTTTCTGCTGTGAGATGAAGATCCAGTACGTATTTCCGCTGTGAGATGAAGATTCCTTGTTTAGATCGCAGTACCTCAATACCAAGAAAGTACTTCAAGTCTCCCAAGTCCTTCATTTCGAACTCCAAGAACAGTCTTCTTCTCAAATTTTTCATTTCATCTTCATCATCTCCACTGATGACCATGTCATCCACGTAGATGATTAAGCATGTAATACCCTGATCTGTCTTCTTTAAACTATGGTCTGAGTTACTCTGTGTATATCCATATCTCTTCATTGCCATCGTGAATCGTCCAAACCAGGCTCTTGGAGACTGTCTTAATCCATACAATGCTTTCTTTACCCTGCAGACCTTTCCCTGCTCTGACTTCTTTTCATATCCAGGTGGAATTTCCATATAGACCTTATCCTGTAGATCTCCATGCAGGAAAGCATTTTTCACATCAAACTGTCTTAGCGGACAATTATTAGTTGCTGCTATGGACAACAGGACTCGGATCGTATCTATTTTGGCAACCGGGGAGAACGTCTCCGAGTAGTCTATTCCGTAGGTTTGTGTGTATCCTATTGCTACTAACCTCGCCTTGTGTCGTTCAATCGCGCCATCAGGTTTGCACTTGATGGTATATACCCACCTGCATCCTACTGCTTTCTTTCCGGTGGGTAACTGTCAAATCTCCCATGTTTCATTCTTCATAAGAGCCTCCATTTCCGTATCCATCGCCTGTCTCTAGAGGTTTGATTGTTGTGCCTCCTTCACAGATGTCAGAATGTTTCCTGAGTAGACCGCCATGATGAATGACTTAGTTTGACTGCTTAGTCTTCCCTTCGTGACATTTGCCACTGGATACACATCTTCCCTGGTTTCCTTCTCTGGTGTGTACCGGTTTGGTGGCTTTCCCCGATTGGCTCTCGGAGGTAGAACATATCTCCCCCTCTCCCCGTTTGCTTCGTTCTCTGTCTGACCTCCTACTTCTGGTATGATAGGATATTCAGTCACATAATGAAGGGATTGGTCAGAATTGCTTACCTCGGATACCTTAGGAGACGGATCGGGGGTCGTGTCATCTGGCTCGTTGTCTTGTACTATTGTTTCAGAGATCGGTCTGGTAGGTCGGCTAACTGACTCTGGAGGACCGACATACGAGAGATATGGTTGGCCAACCCAATCTAGTGACTCATGTGTAATCTTCTCCCCCTGATCACTGGATTGGGAATAATAATATTCAGACTCAAGAAAGTCACAGTTCATTGTAGTAAACACGTGACCCCTTTTTGAATCATAGAAGCGGTAGCCCTTTTGGTTAACTTCATAGCCGAGGAATACGCATTTTACCGCACACAGATCAAGTTTGGTGCGGTCGACTTTGGGTATATGAACGAACACAGAACATCCAAACACTTTAGGGGTTAGGCTCAGTGTTGGGGTATTCTGCTATGAGACTCTAGGGTTTGAATTGGTGTTTTGAGATTGAGAATCTTTGTTGGTAGATGGTTTAGGAGGTAAGTGGTAGTTGCCACAACTTCCGGCCAGAAAGTTTTTGGTACTTTTGATTCGATCAAAATAGACCGGGTCATTTCTAGAATTATTCGGTTCTTTCGCTCTGCGACTCCGTTTTGCTCGGGGGTATGTGGACAGGAGGTTTGTTGAATAATTCCTTTTTCGAGAAAGAAATTCTTCATCTGAGTATTGATAAATTCACCTCTATTATCGGAACGCATAGTTTGAATAGTTTTCTGGAATTGGTTCTGAACCATATGGAAAAAGTGCACGAATTTTTCGAACACCTCAGATTTGTTTTTGAGAAAATAGGTCCAGGTCATACGAGTACAATCATCCACGAAAATGACAAAATATTTGAGACCATGAGATTCAGACACGGGTGCAGGCCCCCAAACATCAGAATGTACGAGGGAAAAAATAGAATCACGCCGAGTATTATTGGGTTTAAATGACTGTCTATGGCTTTTTGCTAAAATGCACGTCTCACATTATAAAGTACTGGATTTATTCAGAAACAATTTGGGAAATAAAAGTTTAAGATAACCAAATGAAGGATGACCTAACCGCCTGTGCCAAAGCCACAATTCTCCTTCTGTCGATCCATGAGCGAGCAACACTGATCCTTTTTGGACAACCTCATCCACATAGTACAGACCAGCATGCTTAGTGCCACACCCAATGATCGTCCCCGTCCGGATATCCTGCTGTATGCAAAACTTTGGATTTAGTATCATCGTACAGTTTAACTCCTTCGTCAATTGAGACACAGATAACAACTTGTTTGATAGTGTTGGCACCAATAAACAATTAGAAATCTTAAGATTTTTTGAGATCACTAATGTACCCATCCCGGTCACCATAGCAACTCCACCATTTGCTGTATTAATATACTTCAACCGAGATTCTACTATATCACACAAATCCCGAGCATCAAACGTCATACTATCAGTTGCCCCACAATCAAATATCCATCTATCACTTTTCCCTACTACGCATGTGACTGAATATCCAGCTCGACAAACTTCAGGGACTAAATCAGATCTTTTTAAACTTGCAGGACCTAACTCAGCTTCATTTGGGCAAAAATCCGAAATTATGGAAATACAAGGGCTTGGATTAAAAAACCCAAACCCTTTACCTCTATGGTTGAAGCAATCAACTGCACTCTTCTCCTAGTTGTTCTCCCGTGCGGCTCCTCTCCACTCAGCTCCTCCCCACGCAGAGCTAGGGTTCTGCCTTCCTTCGGCCAGGTAAGCCTCGCCGTGGCTGTCCTCCGAAGTGCGTCTCCTCCCTTCGGTTAGGTAAGCCCCGTCGTGGCTAGCCTCCAAGGTATGCGTCCCCGATCTTTGATTGAGTTGCTGTTGTTGCGGGAATGCTTCCCCGAACTGTGATTGGAACTCGTTGCCGGTCTTGGTGACCTTCTTCTGTTGTGGTTGTTGGTTCAAATTCAATCCTGATATGAGAATACTTGCAATCTGGTCGGTCAGGTCATCTCGGCTGATACCCGAACCGATTGGGTTCTGCGAGTTACTCTCGCTGTCGGACATTGTTGGGGTTGTAGATTTGTGGGTAAATGATGAAGCGGATTACAGATCTTGCTCTGATACCATGTTGGAATAGTGAAAACGAAAATTGGGGATGGATTTGTTTTTACTGATAATGCATTGTATTTGATTTCTGGATCTTAAGCCATTATATAGACTATTACAAGACTAATAAAGGTAACAAATATATTCTACAAATATATTCTGTATATTCTGTTTTATATTGTTTCCTAGTTTAGCATATTCCTTGTTTAGCTTCTATACAAATGGTAACTCATATATTGTGTTGTTATTTATGACACAACCTCATGGTTAACAACATTCCTCACATATTCAAGTTTCATCTTCTTCATTATTTACGTCACAGGAATATCGTCAAGATACTCCTCCTTCTAAATATCATCCTTAATCCCTTTTTAAACACCTGATTTTGGCTTGGGGTCAAAATACCGTACGCGAGGAACGAGCCGAGAAAACTCGAGATAGAAAAATTACATATGTATATATGTATATTACATATGACTTTCGAAAGTGATATATAATATAAATTTTGTATTTATATATATAAACAAAAAAACTTTCGGTGCATCTCAATTCTCACGCCACACCATTTTACCACTCATTTCTTCCACTTAAACATTTGCTTTATTTATAAAATAATAAAAATCTTCCTATAAGAGTAATGCTTTGTTTGAATAAATGGAGGGGGAAGTGCAAATGAGGACCAAAGGCTTCGGTGAGATGGAGAAGAGAAGTCGTAGGCTTCGGTGAAAAAAAAAGAGAGAAGAGAAAGAAAGTGAGAATGAGTGAAAAATATCGATAATTATCAGTCACGGTTTCTTGCACGGAGTTTAAACTCCGAATGATTTAGGTATATCTTCCTCATATTCAATATTGTATTTGTATTTCCTAATATGAATGAAATTTATCTTATAAAAAAAAGGGTTTTATATACATATATTATATATTTATGTATATGTGATACTATATATATATGTATATGTGTGTGTGTGTGTGTGTGTGTGAGATACTATATATATAAATATATATGTGATACTATAAGTATATGTATAATATATATATAAATATATATATATGTGATACTATATATATATATGTGAAATAAAAAAATATTTTCAAAATTGACTTAGGTCATCCCTAAACTTTGATGAATATTACAATTAAGTCCTTGGACTCTCTGGTCGATCTGGGACTTTATCGAGTCTTATAAACTAAAGTAGAAAAAGGTTAGGCTATTTTAGCAATTTTTAAAACATATTTTCAATACAGCTCGAATTTTTAAATAATTGCATTTTTTTTCCTAATTTTTTCTGGACATACCATAACTTCTTAAAGTCTTACAAATTGGTCCAACATTCTTAATATCTTTAAAAGCATTCGTAAGCATGATAAAAACGGGAAGTTCAGGTAAATCGGTAAAAACAAATTCAAAAGCAAACTATAAGTACCTGAAGGGCGGATTATGGGCTTGCGAGCTCTTAAGACATAATCAAACCCCTGAACTAGATTCTCTGGACGCAGACCTTTCCAAGCCCTAGGATATTAATACCATGTACCCTAGGCAAATTTTATGATTCCGATTAGCCTTTAATTAATCGGTGGCGACTCTTTCATTTTTTGGTCCGGTTGATGACCAGGCTCGACCGGACCCGTCGCTTGCCAAAACCCGACATTTTCGAGCGAACAAAAATAAATATATTTTTCAAAAGGGGTTGGGGAAAGTTGGATCCGACGTCTGACACCTTTGACATAATGTTTAGGATCGAGAAAGAGTTAGAGCTCATGGTTTGGGTGGAAACAAGCCATAATGTCAACTTTGTGGCAAGTTTGGCAATCTATTTAAATGTGTTAACCGAGGTTCAACGTCAAATTCTCCTGGGTTATTGCTCCTCTCCCACTAAGTCCATGAGTATTAATGTGCGTGAGAGCACATGGATGGACAATGCTTAGGTTATACCCGCACAAGTTCAGATAACTACACCATCAACTGCTCCTTACACTCAACTCATGATGCCTTCCCTAATCTATACTCCTTCAACTCCTTACTTTATACATGCAATTGTTCCATATGGTATGACTCATTCAGTTATTCCTCATTATACATCTTAGATAGTTACATATGGTAATGTAACCTTATATCATGTTGTTTCTCTCCTACTGTGGAATCCACCTCAATTTCTGCAGTATGGCTTGCCTTTTCCTCATGTACTTACTTCAACTCATCTTCCATCTACCAGGGACTACTCTATCAAATGTGTTGGCTCTCCACAGATTAATATGGCCAATGTTAGAAGGGTAACTTCTTATGATGATGCTTGGTATCTAGATTTAGGAGAAACAAATCACCTCAATCACCATAGCCTCATGTATAAGGCATTGAACCTTATAATGGTCCATGTAAGGTGCAAGTAGGCAATGACGATCCTCTAGATATAACATTTATTATGAATACTACTAACTCAAAACCTTTGGTGTTAAATAATCTAATATATACTGCTCATATCACTAAGATTTTGGTTTACGTGTTTCAATTTACCAAGGATAATATAGTGTCCAAACGATATGAGATTGAGAGATTTAGATTGGGAGAAGCCTAAACCTTAGCCATATGTACCCATGGGTGTGCGTACTTACACACATGATTCCTCGAATAAGTCAAGGGCCTAGAGGGGAGAAAGGAATTTTACCTTATAACCTCCAAGGGTATTTGGCTATAACTAAGCAGGATAGTGGGAGTAGCTGATTTAAATTCATGAGCCATAACGTTCTTAGAGAGTGAATTTTTGAAAAAAATGGGGAGACTGGTTTCGATCGATCTTTATATGAGATGCAAGATAAGGTTTAGTTATTGTTAATTTCAGTGCGAGAAATTATAACGGAGATGATGAGTTGATTCGTCATTCTTTGAATTCACCCCATGCGGAGGGGAGTGTACCGCAATTCACTTCTAATGATCTTGTTTCCACTGTGAGTGATTGTGGCCTTGTCCGTAGTGGGATTAGTACCAACAAAACTAACCTTACTGAGAGTGAGTTGTTAGTCCGTGGGTTATAAATAGTTTCACTCAATTAAAAATCCCACTATCTACCAAAACAATTGAGTTGAAAATCGTAAGAGAAGCACTTAAAGGACCCTTCCAAGTAAAATGGATGCAAGCAGTTAAGTAAGAGAGGAATTATATGATGGAGACCACTATTTAAACATGACTTGACTTCCCTATAGAACGCAGAGTTATAGGAGCCAACTGGGCTCTTCAGAGGAAACTCAAGGTTGATGACATCGTTGAGCGTTATAAAGATTCACTGGTAGTGAAAGTTATATAGAAAAAGAGAGAGTGGACTATGAATAAATTTTCTCACTGACTGTGTGATTGACTTTGGTTGATTCTGGCTATTGTAGCGAGTCTAGACCTAGATCAACGCCAGATGGACGTTAAGATCGCCTTCCTTTAATGTTGAGTTAGATGAATATATATAGGTAGAGCAACATAAATGCTTTGCGTAGAATATCTGTGAGAACTTAGTGTGCAAGCTCCACAAAATCAATTTATGGTCTTAGACAATTTTCTTGGCAGTAGTACTGCGAATTTTAATGACTTGGTTGTGTTGAATGGTTTCCTCAAGGGGACCGAAACACAATATTCTTTCACCTGACAACAAACTCACAGAGACGAAGC
The DNA here is from genome assembly GCA_946814005.1 of Chamaenerion angustifolium. Classification (NCBI taxonomy): domain Eukaryota; kingdom Viridiplantae; phylum Streptophyta; class Magnoliopsida; order Myrtales; family Onagraceae; genus Chamaenerion; species Chamaenerion angustifolium. The sequence goes on from OX328272.1 coordinate 26,095,724, forward strand.
AATAGGCTAACTCGAATAAAAAGGGAGGGGCGAGTGGATCACAAAGGGTCGAGACATAACGGAGGAAGTCAGGGGTCGCTATGAGAAGGCATTGACAACAGAAAACCTGAACCGGATTATGGAGCATTGAATAGCCTACCACATCTGATAAGTGAGGTGATGAAAGCATTGAATAGCCTACCACATCAGATAAGTGAGGTGATGAACTCTGATTTAACCAGGGAAGTGACGGTCGAGGAGGTGAGAGAAACAGTATTCCAATTAGGGGGTTAAAATGCGTTGGGGCCAGACGGTTTTCCAGGATTATTCTATCAATGGAGTTGGAACATTGTGGGCCTATATGTCTTCACTGCGGTTAGAGCCTTCCTCGAAACAGGTATCTTCCCTACACCCCTTAACCAACCAAATATAACCCTTATCCTAAAAGTGCCTAACCCGACACGTGCATATGAGGTTAGGACCATAAGCTTATGTAACTTTGTGTATAAGGTGATATCAAAAGTATTGGTGAATAGATTGAAAATATATCTATCAGATCTTATCGCCCCTTTCCAGAGCGCTTTTGTAGAAAGTCATCTAATACAGGATATAATCATGGTGGCGCATGAAGTATTTCACTATTTGGAAAGTAGGGGAAACCGCATAGGGTGGAGTGTGCTCTGAAGCTAGACATGCAGAAAGTCTATGACAGAGTGGAGTGGGATTTCTTGTTAGTAAGTCTGGAGAAGAGAGGTTTCTGTCCCAAATGGGTCAGGTGGATGAAAGTGTGCATAACCACATCGACTTATAGGGTGCTAGTGAATGGGAACCGAACCACACCCATTCAAACTACTAGGGGCATCAGACAGAGAGACCCTCTCTCACCTTACTTATTCATATTATTGGTAGATGTATTGTTAAGGATGGTTGAGAGAGACATACAGGAGAAGAAGCGGAAAGGAATAACCCTGGTTACGGGATGCCCAGAACTACATCATTTGTTCTTTGCGGACGATTCACTATTTTTCCACCAAGGTACAATAGAGAATGCAAGACGACTAAATGAGCTCATAATGAAGTATTGTAGGGTATCGGGCCAACAAATAAACTAGTCGAAATCTACCCTCATGTTCAATAGGAGCGCGGATACGAACAAATGCGGGGAGATAGAGGATGCCTTAAAAATATCAAGCACGAACGAACCGGGGAAATACTTGGGTCTACTAATAGTCTGGGGAGATCTAAGAAGGCGACACTGGGATATTTAAAGGAAAGAATGAGGAAAACAATCAGTTGATGGAGAGTAAATACTATCAACCAAGCGGGTAAGGAAATACTCAGCAAATCAGTGATAACGGCGATTCCAGCATATGTGATGAGTATGTTCAAATTATCAAACACTTGGTGTGTGGAAGTTAACTCGATGATTGCGGACTTTGGCAGGGGCAAACAAATGAGGGTAGAAAGATCCATTGGAGAAGATGGGATGTCCTCACCACTAAAAGGTGGTTTGGGATTTAGAGAACAGGAAACTTTCAATATGACCCTCCTTGTGAAAATGGTCGGGCGAATGACAACTGAACCCAACACGTTATGGGAACGGGTAATGTGAGGGATATATTATCTGGGGAGGTTCATCTTCACGGCTCGAAAGGGTGGGAGAGCCTCGTGGGGATGGAAACGTTTGTTGAGCGGGAGGGATCGACTCTTGAGCGATGGACTATGGAGGATTGGAGACGGGAAAACCATCCGAGCGTTTGGGGACCCGTGGGTGACATGGTCGAAGGCTACAAAATAGTCATCCGACCAGACTACGAGGTGAACCGGGACATCATGGTGACTGAACTTCTCAATCGGGACTGAACCTGGAATGTTGATTTCATCTGAGCCATCGTCAAACCAAGGGTGGTTACGCAAGTGCTGCAGGTTCAGGTGCCGAGACTGGCAGGTGAAGATCGACTGATCTAGCCACATATAAACGACGGGAGATTGACAGTACGATTCGCATACCACCGGATGAGGGACCTTGCCGAGACTCATCCATGCTCCACCAACATCTCCAGAGACAGCATCGAGGCCAGGTGGCGCGCCATATGAAAATGCAACATGATACCAAAAGTCAAGAAATTCATGTGGCATCTTCTTTTAAACTCATTACCGTTTATGAAGAACCTTCAAAGTAGAGGGATGAATGTGTCGGTAAGTTGACCGATATGTGGAATAGATGAGGATATGGAACATATGTTGTACACGGGCAGGTGGACGGAAGAGGGATGTGCCCAATCACTAGGGCTCAGACCGAACCACCACGACAACCACCATTTTGAAGAATGGGTGCGGGCAAGAAAATAGGAAATATGTATGACGCGGAACACTCAAAAAACAAGGAGGAGACTATGTATGGTGACATGTTGGACAATATGGAAAGCGACATGTCGAGCGACTTTAGATGGAAAAATGTCGAACTAGATGGGGACGACAGAGGAAGTGAGGCAAACCCGTGAGGAGATTGGGGCGAGCCGAACACGACGCAGGGTGAGCTAAATCAAGGGAGACCGGACGTTGGGGGCACCTAAATAAGGTGAAATCAAGATAAATTGCGATGCGTCATGGTGTCATAGAACAAAGATGGGAGACATTGGTGTAATCGCAAAGGATGAGGAAGGCCGAGTTAAAGGAGGGGCGAATAGGATGATGCAGGGGTCGAATGCAACGACACTAGAGGCACAAGCCATCATGCTCATAATGAAATTGGCAATAGATAAAGGATGGGATCAAGTAGTGATTGAATCAGACTCAGAGGTGGTGATAAACCAACTGAACAAAAAGTCACATCATTGGAGGATTGAAACGATATGCGAGAACACAAAGCTTTAGCGAGAGGAGTTGAAGCGATTGTATGGAAGAAGATTCGACGATCCGGAAATGAAAGAGCAAACTGGATCGCAAAACAAGCCAGATTAGGAGTGTGACTAAGCGACTGGGTCGAAAGACCCCCACTCTTACTTAGTAACATTTTGAGTACTGATTTTAATAGCATTGAAACTAGTCTTATTCCGGAATGAGTACAAGTATCTATTGTGACAAAAACAAAACTGGTTAATGCTGGTAAGCCTAAAATGAACCAAACTAAATATTTTTGTTCCGCTAACTTGATTGAGTCTCCTAATCTTTGGCATGGTAGATTAAGACATGTTAATTATAATACCATGTAAAGGTTAATTAATGTGAATCACATCTCTACATTTTAAATTAATCTCAAACATTAGTGTGAAATATGTGTTGAAGATAATTAACCAGGTCATCCTTTCATTCAGTTGAAAGGACTACAAAACCTCTTGATTTAATACATAGCGACATTTGTCATTTAAAGTTTGTCCAAACTAGAGGCGGAAATAAGCACTTTATCATTTTTGTGGATTATAGTACAAAATATTGCTATGTATACTTGTTAAAAAGTAAATGTGAAGCTATAGAAATGTTCATGCTTTATAAACAAGAAGTTGAAAATCACCTCAACTAGAAAATCAAGATGTTGCGTAGTGATAGAGGTGGCGAGTATGAAGCTCCATTTGGTGATTTTTGTGCTCATCACAAAATTATACACGAGGTCACATCGCCTTAGTCACCCCAATCAAACAGGGTGGCGAAAAGGAAAAATCGAACATTGAAAGAAATGATGAATTTAATGTTGATAAGTTTTGGGTTACCTCGGAACATGGGGGGGACAATGAACTCACACTTACGCTCGAAGAATACCCTCAACTCGTTCAAGGGATATATTGGGATCGTGGTATTCTTCAACCCAACCTCCAACAAAGAGGCGAAGATAGCACTTTCGCCAAAATGCTCGAAGTTAAAACAAATAAAATGTCCACCGAGCTCAAGTTGATTGGCGGTCGTGGCTTATCTATTGAACTTTTGGTATATTGGATCAAACAAATGCTCTGAGGAAATGTCATTCTTTTATTTTACTTGTTTTGGGAACGGCCGTATTCCCCAATTCTAATGGTCTAATCGATTCAGTTATGGCCAAAGTCGTCATCCAAATAATAGAAGGCAAGGGTTTCGTGACGGCATTGCTCGCCGGAACCATTGCATCTCTAAACATTTTAAAAACCAGAAGAAAAGGAGAACTAAAAGAAAGACTGACCTTACTTCAGATTTGGTTCTTAAGCCATATGAAAGAATTTGGCATGAATTTTCCCCGGGCAAACGTTTTAGGCGACAAAAGGGTCATCTCGAGAATGTTAGGTCGATCATTGTTCGAAGCTGAGAAATGTGAATCCCACAATTGGAAAATCTATATTTCGAAAATAACGCATGAGTACATTTTATGGACGACTAGATGGTTACCCATCCTCCGCCCCATGATCCTTTGGTGCAAAACTTTCGACGGAGTTTCGCTTCCCAGCCATCGAGGATCCATGATTACCTAACCTTCCTGAGTTGTTCGACAATTCAGTGGATTCCAAGATATCCCGGTGCACGTTGATGAATCACAAAGAGTATACAAGTGGCACAGCAAAGTGGATATTGCAAACTCGCTTTGAGACTCAGTCCGACAAGTGAATAATGATTGGAAAAACTGAATCCTACTATTCATAAATCCGACGGAAAGCTCCATGGCAAAGGCAAACGAATACCGTGCGACAGCAGAGTACGTTTACAAGTTCTACTCAGCCCCAGCAAGTCCGCCTTTTGACCTCGATTGGAAAATCTATATTTCGAAAATAACGCATAAGGACATTTTATGGACGGCTAGATGGTTACCCATACACCGCCCCATGATTCTTTGGTGCAAAACTATCAAGGGAGTTCCGCTTCTCAGCCATCCAGGATCCATGATCACCTACCCTTCCTGAGTTGTTCGACAATTCGGTCGATACCAAGATATCCTGATGCACGTCGATGGATCACCAAGAGTATACAAGTGGCACAGCAAATCGGATATTGCAAACTCGCTTCGAGACTCAATCCGACAAGTGAATAATGTTTGGGGAAATCTAATCCTACTATTCATAAATCCGACGAAAAGTTGTATGGCAAAGTAAAACGAATACCGTGCGACAACAGATTACGTTCACAAGTTCTACTCGGCACCAGCAAGTCCGCCTTTTGACCCGAAGTAGATATTCAGGGATAGGCCCGAGCAACCACTGTCATCTTACGAGGACATCTACGTGATCATGAAATCTAGGGTGGAAATTCAAAGTATTGATTGGGTTGATGAACACTCTAGATCTAAGAAAGAGATCCAACCCCTCCGCAACGAGTTACGGTGTATGCAAAATGAAGTGAGAGGTCGGGATCACACCTTGGAGAAATGTGAGAACAAAATAGATGAGTTGAATGCCACCCTTGAACAATCCAGACGAATGACAAGGCAAATTAAAAGATTTTCGAAATGCATGTCCCCGACCTTCCTTCGAACTAAGGAGCAAACGACAAATGCACACAACGAGCTAGGCTACCGTGTGAAACGTCTTAAGAATTAGACTTTGATTGACCAACTCCTTTTAGAGTATTATTGAAATTGTTTTTTGTCATATATGTCATCAAAGTCTACGAATGGAATGAACGGAACATGCAAAATTTTCAAAAATCAAACATGCATGATCAATTGTTTATTTACCCTTCTTACTATGGTATTTGAATGATTTAGGCACATCTGGCAAGAACAAGCCCGATACGCACTCGCGGTTTTTTTTTCAACGGGAACGAATGGACCAACAAAATCAAAGCCCTCTACCAGGTTTCGCGGAACCCATGCAACAATTGACAACTCCGACATCTCAAGAATATGAAGAGAGGATAATCCAGCTAGAACAGACTATACACACCATGACTTCTAGCATGACCTCCTAGTTCGAGCAGATTTTAGTTTTTCTACACGCCCAGGCAGCCACCTCGTCTTCCCAAGCAACACCCCCGCCCATAGCACCTCATCAATCTATGCCAAGTACTTTGGTCTTACCTGACCAAACACCACCTCACACATGTGGTCACCCCGAACAAGTTCCACCTCAAATATATGGCCATCCCAACCTAGCTCCACATCCCACATATGGCCATCCCGAGCAAGCTCCACCTCCCACATATGACCATCCCAACCTAGCTCCACCTCCTACATATGGCAATCCTAACCAAGCTCCACCTCCTACATACGACTGTCCTAATCAAGTTCCACTACCCGTACATGAGCTTCATGAGCAAATTTTTTCTCTTCAGCATGATTGGATTGCACCTACAGTACCTGTTTACCCTAACCAAGTCACACAACCCGCGTTTGGGCTCCCCAATTACTCGGTTACAGTCGCCCCGGTCAAGACCAAACAAGACAAGCCATTGAAGCAGATTGAAGAAAATATGAGGTCTATTCAATGAGTAGATCGATAGGCGGTCCCAATTTTCATGAACCCGCCAGTTGGGCAGTTGCATGAACCCGCCTCTTGGGCAGAATGAGGCGGTCCCAGTTTTCATCAGTACTCTCAAGGGTATATATTGTACTCAAATGATGAGTCAATACACTGCCAAATTTTCAAATCTCATCATGATAGGCGAATTGATCGAGCGAGGGCTTCGGTCCGAAAAGATTGAATACCCGTACAAAAGTGCAGCGGGTCTTAAAAAAACTAGTGCAAAGAAGTCTACCCTGACCATATGCGTAGTATATCCAAACCCATACCCAGGCTCCTTACTCGGCTAGGTATCAACAATACCAACCAACACTGGTAGTCCTGACGCCTCTGACTCCTGGAGTGCCGCAAGGAACAGCCTCCCTTCCTAACCCATAAGATTTTGTCAACCGAGGCGGTAACTAAACAAGATTTCGAGAGCCCCGAATATTTACCCCGCTTCCAATACCGTTGGTCGAATTGTACAAGAAGGCTTTGTCTCAACGGCTTTTAGGTGTTGAGGTTCTGAGCCCCGAAACGAGAAATCCAGCTAAGAAACCATATTCAAAATGTAAGTTCCACATGGGAGCAACTGGGCACACCACTAACAATGGCCCTCGCCTGAATCACTGAATCCAAGACCTTATCGATCATATATACCTGGTCTTAAATCCCATTTCTCCACAGAATGTCAATACCAATCCGCTACCCAACCACGTTCCAGACTCAGTCAACATGATTTTCTTAGAAGAAGGATCAACCCCTTTGGTTGGCCCCATGGGTCGGGAGATGTTTAAAAATTAAGTTTTGATGATCACCCCACTAATCATTGACTACGTACCGCAAGGACCAACACCATTTAAGAATGAGAGCAACAAAAGGGTACCTTGGAGCTATAGGGGTCACGCGGAAGGATCTGCGAAAAATGAAGGCATTTTCAGTATGACTCGATCCTAACGTTGCTATATCCAGCCAAAAAACCCGCCGAACGATAAGGATGTGGAGGGATCCCAAAAGAAGAAGGTAACTAAAGAAGAAGCGAGCAATTTCATGAAGAGTGTAAAGGTTGCTGAGTAAAACGTCGTGGACCAGCTGCGCAGAACCCCGACACAAATATCTTTGTTTGCTCTGTTGTTGAGTTATGAACCACACCGAGATGCATTAATGAATGTTTTGAAAGAAGCCCTGGTACCAAAGAAAATTTCAACCCGCCAAGTGGATAATCTCATCGGTTCGGTTTTTGCTAGCCAAATCGTCTTCGGGGATGAAGAGTTGGGTTCTGAGGGACAACAACATGTCAATGTGCTCCACATCGTGTGCAAGAGAAAGGGATACGTTCTCTCAAGAGCAATTATTGACAACGGCTCAGCTTTAAATGTATGCCCGATGTCCACCCTCCAACACATGAAGATAGATTCGTCACTCATACGTCCAACCAAGAGTGTTGTTCGAGCTTTTGATGGCAATATAAGGGGGGTCCGAGGAAAAATTGAATTACGATTGGAGATTGGTCAATGCGTGTTTAGCGTATCTTTCAAAGTCTTGGACATTCCAGGGCTCTACAGTCTACTTTTGGGAAGACCTTGGATACACGCCGCGGGGGCAGTGCCTTCTACCCTGCATCAAAAAGTGAAATTATCTCTGAGATCGCCTGGTTGTGATCGACGGGGAGGAAAACAACAGCATGTATAAGGAGACTTTCGTACCTTTCATCGGAATCGATACCGAAGATGCATTGTCTTTCCATGGATTCAATTTCATTTTTGTGACTAGGGATTGGGGAGAGCCAGCACCAGATAGAGTTGAGCTAATTGTAGGGAAGATCATGTTGGGCAACAACTTCATCTTAGGACGCGGTCTGGGAATCCACGGTCAGGGCATCATACACCGAATTGCTCCGAGGAAGACCAAAGGCACTTTCGGACTGGGTTTCCATCCTAATTTCAAAGACTACGAAGTCACGCGAAAGAAATGTTTAACTGGAAATTCAGGCGCATTGCTGTTTCCTCCTTTTGCTCTTTGATTTCCTGGGCCACCACAAATGATTCAACCCGATGACGTTGCTGCTCAAGAAGGCTTATCAAACTTATTTTTGATCGGTGTCACCTTTGATGCCCTTCTCGAATAAGCTCCCCCATGCCTTTTCGACCCTCCACTTACTAGTGGGGAGAATATTACTAATTGGATGACATTACGTGCTTTCTCTTAGTAATAATGAGTAAGACCTTTTGAAAAGGGATGTATTCCGCGTAGGACATATGTCATGACCTTTGCATTTTTGGAATAAGGGAAATTTGTCATGACCACATCAAATGAATCCTTTCTTTTGTTAATTAATCATGTTCTCAATATTATATCTACTTTTACCTACTCCTAACATTAATGTCCCTTCTATTTTGTTTCCTTCTCTAGGAACAATACCTCTAGAGAACATAAAGGGAACCATGATTCAATGTCGTACAGGGACACCCTTGCCGAATCCGACTCTATACATTACGGAGAAGGATTCGGTGAAAAGGATGTCACGAAATAAATTGACGAAAGTTGGGACAGGTACGAAAGAGACAAGCGCCTAACAACAGAAGTCACTGAGGTCATAAACATTGGCACTCCCGAGGAACCACGCGAATTAAAGACGGGGATAACTCTGAGTACTCACCAAAGAACTCAGATGATGGATTTACTAAAAGAGTACCGGGAGATTTTCACCTGGTCCTATGCTGACATGCCAGACCTTGATTCGTCAATCGTGGAGCACGTTCGGCCACTAGACACTGAGAACTTCTGACCCAAGAGATACCACCTGAGGAGACAATGTCCCAACCTAATCCTTAAGATTAAGGAATATATCATCAAGCAAATCGACGCTGGATTCTTATAAGTTTGCAACTATTCTGAATGGGTAGCAAATATTGTTCTAGTACCTAAGAAGGACGGTCGCGTCTGCGTCTGTGTGGACTATCAAGATCTTAACAAAACCAGTCCAAAGAATAATTTCGCTCTGCCTCATATCCATATGTTGGTCCACAACACGGCACTTCATACAAAGTTCTCGTTCATGGACAGGTTCTCAGGATACAACCAGGTCAGGATGTCTGAGGCAAATAAGTAAAAAACTGCATTTGTCACTATGTGGGGCACATTTTGTTACAGAGTTATGCCTTTTGGTTTACAAAACGCAGGGGCAACCTTCTAAAGTGCGATGGTGACACTGTTCCACGACATGGTGTACAAACAGATTGAGGTGTACGTAGATGATGTGATCGCAAAGTCTCAAGAAGGTGAAGATCACTTGATCAATTTAAACCCAACCAAATGAACTTTTGGAGCCACATCAGGCAAGTTATTAGGCTTCATAGTCAGTGCGAATGGAATTGAGCTAGACCCTGACAAAGTCAAAGTGATACAAGTGCTACCCCCACCATCAACCGTAAAGGAGGTTTGAAGCTTATTAGGCCGTTTGAGTTACATTGCGCGTTTCATCGCAAATATGACAACCAAGTGTCAACCTTTAATTCGTATTTTACGTAAGAACACTCGGATAATTTTGGGATGAAGAATGCCAGAATGCCGTAGAGTCCATAAAATATTACTTGATGAGCCCACCAGTTATGGTGCCGCCAACTACAAGACAACCGCTCATTTAGCGGAGTTTCCCATAGATGACGATCACTTGATCAACTCCGAATTCTTAGATGGGGAGATCATGCAAGTAGAAGAAGATGGGATACCGAAGGCAAATTGGAGGATGTACTTTGACGGTGCTATGAATTCAGTCGGAGGGGGTATCGAAGCAGTGCTCATCTCACCAAATGGGCAACACTTTCTAGTGGCGGCCAAGGTCACCTTCCACTACACCAACAATATCGCATAATACGAGGCATGTGTTCTCGACATGCGTGCTGCATTAGACCTTGAAGTGAAAAAACTAGATGTGCTCGGAGATTCCATGTTAATCATCCTCCAAACGACAGGGGAATGGAAAACGAGGGATGCCAAACTCCTGCCATACCACGAGCACCTTGAGGATTTAGTTGCAGAATTTGAAGGTATCACTTTCACTCATATGCCAAGAAACAAGAACCAATTTGCAGACGCATTTGCAACGCTTGCATCAATGAGTAAAATGTCGTCGGGAAACCAGGTACTGCTAGTGGAGATTAAGATCAAAGAGGTTCCATCCTATTGTAGTACAGTTGAAAAGTTAGACGGTCGGTCGTGGTTCACTGACATATAAAGATACCTGGAGTCCGGAGAGTTCCCAGAAGGTGCCACAAGAAATGATCGGAAGGTCGTACGAAGGATGACTTGCAATTATTTTCTCAGTGGCTCGACCTTATACAAAAGATCATTTGATGATACCCTTTTGAGATGCGTGAATGCCAAATAAGTTGAGCGCATAATGGAAGAAATGCATGAAGGTTTTTTCGGCCCACACATGGGCGAGAGAATGCTTCAAAAAAAGATAATGAGACTTGAATACTTCTGGTTCACCATGATGTCTGATTATACGAGACACGTCCAACATTGTCATCTCTGTCTAGTGGATGTATACCAAATTCACGCGCCACCACACGAGCTCTATCCCATGACTTCCCCATGGCCTTTCTCAATGTAGGGCATCTATGTAACCGGTATGATCTCTCTAAAGGCGTCCAATGGTCATCAATTCATATTGGTGGCGATCGATTATTTCACCAAGTGGGTGGAGGCTATCACCCTGATGTCAGTAATGGAAAAGGCGGTCGAGCGTTTCATTAGTCAGGATATCATCGCGCGTTATGGGGTGCCAGAGTCAATCATCACAGATAATGCCAAAAATCTGAATAATAAATTTGTTGGGCTTTGTGACCAATTTAAGATCAAGTATAGAAATTCGTTTTCATATCGCCCACAAATGAATGGCGCAGTGGAAGCAGCAAATAAGAATATCATGAAGATCATGGAGAAAATGGTTGTCAATTATAAGTCCTGGCAAGACAAGCTGCCTTGTGCACTCATGGCATAAAGGACATCAATATGGACATCAACAGGGGCAACCCCATTCTACATTGTTTACGGGACCGAAGTAGTGTTGCCACTTGAAGTAGAAATACCGTCAGCAAGGATCCTCGCTGAGGAAGAGATGAACAAGTCAGAATTGGTGAGATGTAGATACGAGCAATTAAACCTCATAGATGAAAGGCTACTCATCGCGATGTGCCATGAGCAATTCTACCAGCAACGCATGGCTCGTGTATTTAACAGGAAGGTACGTCCAAGAGAATTACAAGCAAGCGATCTAGATCTCATAAAAATCCTTCGAGTCAATCCAGACTCTCGGAGTAAGTTCGTGCGTAAATATGAAGGTTCTTATGTCGTCAAAGAGGTTTTCAGTGGAGGAGCCATGATCATCACCGATATGGACGACCAATAAATCTCCAGTCCAATCAATATGGACATAGTTAGAAAATACTATCCTTAAGGAGTTCTTAATCACAAAGTGAATCTCCAAAAGTGAGAGAAAATTCATGCTAAATAAAACACCCGAAAGGGCGTTTATGCAAAATTTAGGGAAGAGGTGCATAATTGAAAATCCCCATAAGGGCAATCATGACAAAAGGAGGGGAATCAAACCCCTGCTAGGTTGAAAACCCGAAAGGGCGACTGACGCAAAAAATAAGGGAACCGAGAGGTGCAGTAATAAAACGTAGCAAAAGAAAAGGGAATCTAGAGATTAAAAAAAATACTCAAAAGTAGACGACATTCTTTCCCCCACGGTAGCAATGAAGAGAAGCGGTGATTGGCATTATTTTGAGTTGCTTCAACTACCTCGCATGGATACACCTTGTACATGATTGAAACATGTGTATCCCTACATCCTTTTTCAAAACGTGTTTATGATAAAGAGAAAATTGCATAAACATTTATTGCTTTAGGTTTGAGAATGTCCCCATTATAGGTGAATTCCAAGGTCGACTAGTGCGAAAACAATCTTAGAATTCTGCAAAAACAGTCGGACGGCTCAACAAGAGGTTTGAGTTCTAAAATAAGGCACACGCCGACGAGCGGAGCCTTCAGGTGTTTAGACTCCGCAAGTCATCCTCGATAACCAGGACCTATAGTTATCCAGTTTCTAGGAGTCACATGCCGACGAACGGAGCCTTTAGGTGTTAAGCATCCGCAATTCATCTCCAATGCGTCACAAGCTGACAAGCGGAGCCTTTAGGTGTTCAACCTCCGCAAGTCATCTCCAATGAGTCACAAGCCGACGAGCAGAGCCTTTATGTGTTCAGCCTCCGCAAGTCATCTCCAACAAGTCACAAGCGACGAATGGAGCCTTTAGGTGTTCAGCCTCCGCAAGTCATCCTCGACGACCAGGGTCTGTAGATATCCATCTTATGGGAGTCACAAGCTAATCAGCATTGAGGCACTCAGTCTCCTCAAATGATTGTCAACAATCAGGACTTGTAGATCTCCAACTTCTGAAAGTTGCACGATAATGTTTGTCTACTATGTAAATAATGAATCGAGAGGAGCCAAAATTAGTTGTTTGTCTTTAAACACACACTCATGAGATCAATTCCATGAGTGCGTGTTCAAAGAGGGGCAACTGTAAACACCTGATTTTGCACAGAGGTCAAAATATCGTACACGAGAATCCGAGCCGAGAAAATTGAGATAGAAAAATCCAAAAAAATAAAATATTATTAATAGGAAAAAAAACATTCTTATGCTTACTAAAATAAGGGAAAATTTTGTTTTAAAAGAAAAAAAATAAAAAATTACTAAGTTATATATATATATTAAAAAACAGATAGTGAGATTTTATTATAAAATAATTATGGGTTAATAGGTTCAATGGTACCATAAGTTTGGGTCATGTGATCGGATGGTACCCCTATGTTGTTTTGTGGTACCATATGTTTCGCAATGTTGTTATTTCGTCCGTTGTACTAACTGTCGTTAGTTTTTGCCGTGAATTGTCCACGTGATTCTCACGTGTAGTGATATTTGAATTGAAATGTCTATTTTTCCCTAGGATGTTCTTTCATAAAGTAGCTCCCCCATCATTCATTCCATCGTCAACTCCTCCTTGTGGTTTGCTTCGAACGGCTACTTACTGGTTGGTATGTCTTCTCATTCATCTGCCTCTTCCAAAGAAATTTCTGAGTTCAAGTCGCGACGATGCTACTGTGGTTTACATTTGAGGTTTCCATTCTCAATCTTGTTTAAACCCTAATTTTGAGCTTAATTTATGTTTTAAAATTTCTGATTATTGAAACCCTAATTTTGATGAAACTAAAAATTCTTGTGAAAACCTAATTTTAGATCGAATTTTGTGTCTAGGTTGGTGGAAATCATGGATGTGGTTTCTTCTGCTGGGAGGATCCCTCAATGTGCCCTTATGGAAGAAGAGCAGTGCACAAGTTTGAAGTAATGCAGAGTGAATTGTGTGCTAAATTGGCGAATGAGAATGCTGCGAAGAACGTTCTACAGAAGATTGTTGTTACACTAGTCGTTGTCTGTGTTTTTCTTTGAATTAGATTGGCTGCTTAGAATGGGTATGGTTCTGTCTGTTGTTAAGAATGCTGGTGTTAGAGGTTTCTGTTAATGCTGTTAGACAATGATTTTGTGTTTTCAGAAGTTACGGTACCATTCGACCACACTCCGTGAAGTAATTGGACCATATAACAACATATATTCAAAGATAATGTATCACATAACAACATATATTCAAAGATAATGTACCATATAACAACATATATTCAAAGATAATGTACCATATAACAACATATATTCAAAGATAGGACTGTAAATGTAACCTCATTAAACAACAACTCCCTGTAAACAAAAACAGACATCAAAACTAACACATCAACATGTAAAACATTCCACAATTCCGCATATCTTTTAAAAAGTGTTCACCATGCCAAAAGAAATGATGACAACATTTCCCAACCACATATACAACCATGTTGTTGACAAAACATAAAATTAGTGGTTGATAAGTCTAAAATCCCCCCCCCCCCCCCCCCACCACCCAAAACAGCACAATGTCACTGACTGAAACGTCTTCTTGTTGTGTTTAGATGTGTCATGTATGACCTTGTTCTCTTCGGTGTGACCACTTTAAGAGGTTCATCAACCACCACAAGTTCTTTTGATTCAGAAAGCACAGGTGCAGTTGATGGGTACACCCGTTCCTCAACGATGTCATCAACATCAATTACTGTTTTCTTTGAACGGTGAACATAACTGGATTTTGATTTTGGTGTTCTTCTAGCCGTAACTTTAAATCTCTGTCTGGGTGTTCCTTGATTACTTTGGGTGTCGACTGGAATATCAGGTACTACTTCTGGTGCCACCTTTCTTCGAACGGGATATTTTGGGCGACGACGTGAAGTTGTTGGATCAGTCTGTGCAGGAACATCAGCAGTCTGTGCAGGAACATCATCATGAGCATTAGACTCATCAACTTCCGTTTCCAATTGTCTCTTAACTCTTTTCTTCTTCGTAGTTGCCTGTGACCCAACCAAGAAAATGTCACATTCAAACTAAAACATAACATCACAACCTGCTAGGGTTCAGATTACGTACCTGAGGTTCAGATGCTTCGGGTACATTCAACCCACCACTTTGACCTGCTCCGACACTACATCCTCTTTTGTTGTGTCCGTCTAACCCACATTGAGAGCAGTACTGCCGCAGACCTCACCTTCCTAACACGCCTGTTTGGCTTGGTTGGTCCTCGAACTGGGACCTGAACCTCTTCTTCCTTGGTCTACCAGAACGTTGTCTGAAAACGAGTGGATCTACTGGGGTACTGCTGCTTTTAACCCAGTCATCTCGACCTGGTAAGGCATGTATGACACCTGCATATGTTCTTGTGTATGCATCCTTGTGGTAGAATGGATCGCAGTATGGGAATAGGTCATAAATCCTCTCATGAGCAAGACATGCGACAACATGATAGCACAGGAGGTCACTCAACTGCCAGGCTCCACAGCTGCAATAGCTATCAGATAGTTTAACTTTGTAACTACTCATTGGCCCACAATCGACCTCAAACTCCCCGTATGTAGCATAATGTACTTGACAACTACCAATTTTTGAAGTAACCTTGCGTAGCTTTCGTAGAATGTTCTTACCTAGCAGTCCGGGATAGGATCAACATGCACAATGACTGTGCTTCAGGGATTATGCAGCAAAACAGTCTCTGCGTAGTCTCGGGCAATGGAAAATTCCTCTTACCGTTGTCCATTGATGATGTCCTTCGCCAGTTTCATGCCATTCAGTACAACCCAACGAGAAACATTCAATCCAAATCTCCGCTTAATCTCAGCCCGAATGAACCCATTCCGTAAGTTCGGTTGTTGACGAATCATCTCAAGGAAGTTCTCACATATCCAGTGTCTTCCAATACTTTGAGAGTAGTGAGCTCTTGGACAGTTATGTTCCTTCCTAAGTTTTCGAATCTGGAATGAGTTCTCCTTATTCACCTTTGAAGCAACGACCTTAAAGCCGCAATCATTTTGGAACAAAACGTGAATCGTCTAGTTGTTATTCTTACCCATCTTCACTGTGTAGCCCTGTTGGATTGCATGTTCTTTAATTGCCTTTCGAAACGCTTTACCACTCTCAAATATCATACCAAGTTCCAATTCGAACTGAGAACCGACATCCTCTTTGTACTGTTTAAAACGTTTTCCACTAGTTGCTTCGTCTTCGTCATCACTGTTTTTGAACGGATTTGGAAGGGTCCCAATTGTGTCACTAGCCACATTTTCATTGTCTTCACCGAAACCCGGTTCTTCTCTGAAATGGTCGACTCGCTCCCTCCTTCCTGTTGGTCATTCACCTAGATTTGCATCCTGTCCGTCCTGCGTGTTGTGTTGTGCTGCTGTTTCTCCTTCAAAACCAGCAGCACCACCCTCCAAACCACCAGCATCACCACCCTCCGAACCAGCAGCAACACTTCCCTATTTCTTTTCATACGACCGAGAGTAGGATGCCTAATTTTCATCAAGTAAGTCTTCCCAATCGCTTTCCTCGGTCAAACCCATGTCAGAAGTTGCCCACTCTACATCCGAAGATGATTCAGAAGGACTCTCAACCATCTTTTCCTTACCCTTACCCTTAATGTCTGAAAGACACTTGCCCACTCTGCCCACTCTCTGTTTTCCAATTACAATCCCTTCGTCCTTCTTTTTAAAACTGACTTGTGGAGCAACAACACTCAAACGCAACTTCTGCATAAATTGCGACTTATACCAAATCAGACCATCAAATAGAGGCATGACAAGCAGTTTAACAACAACATTTGTTAAATGATTACCAAACATCGCCACTACATCGACGTCATTGCGGATCACTACAAGGTCGTTCTCTGGATTACCATTTGGTGGGAGATACCATATGGTCCCATCATGAGTAAGTTCGCAGTAGCACATCAACAATGATTCCAAACAATCAAAATCTAGACCATACGCAGTCATCTTCATGTTTTCGACTTGTCCTTCAAACACTTGAACGTTATCACGTTCCGCCCACTTCCCCTTATAACCTATTTGAAGGCTATAAATGACATCCACATCGGGCACCATCCCTAGTTCAAATCAACAACAGCAAAACAACACAGACAAAACAACAATCAACAAGCAATTAAACAATACCACAAGCATCAGCCGAAACAAGAGAAGCTTCGACAAAAAAAGAAAACCCTTCGACCGCAACAGCAAGCCTCCGACAGCACGAAACCAGCACGAATCCTAACTTATATCCTCTAAATCACGAGTTTTGAAGTCGAAAGCACTCATGCATTACCAACATTACTCATCTACAATGGTAAAAAATGTACCTTTTTGGAATATCAAAACCTGCACCAAATGGGGGAGACGATACGGCTTGATTCAACCAATTAAAGGTGCCGACGACTGATTGTGGGCGAAGGAACGACGCGTGCTTACGATTTGGAGGAACCGAAGACTCCAATCGGTGGCAGGACATGAAGTTTGAGGAAGAGTGAGTGTGGGAAGAGCTTGAGGAGGGAACGTTCTTAAAGTAGTCCAAACTTTGCAATTGTTCGTTTGGAACCGTCGTTTCATATGGAGGGAATGCATCAAAGGGTATTTTAGTCCACATTTGCTTCTTCATTCGGTTCAGACCACTCATGTGCTCATCACATGTCAATTTAACGATAAAAGGAAACGGCTCACTAACAGAAGACTGTTGGACAACATCGACTAAACATAGGGTACCATTAGACCACATCAAAAAACTTATGGTACCATCTGATCACATGGCCCAAACTTATGGTACTATTGAACTTATTAACCCAATAATTATAGTGGTGTTTTAGTGGAGTTTAATAGTGGGATTTTATTATACTATAATTATAGTGGTGTTTATATATTATTTATTTATAATAAAAAATAGAAAATAATTACTATAAATAGAAGAAGAGCTTCGTGAGAATTGGAAGAAGGAATGAAGGGGGGAGAGATTGGAGAGAAGAGAAAGAATGGAAAAAAATAGAAAAAAATGTGAAAAACAAATATAGGTCTCAGATTTTCGTACAATATTTAAGCTCCGAACGATTTAGGTATATCTCTCTCGTATTTAATATTGTATTTGTATTTCCTAATGTTATTGAAATTTATGTTATAAAAAAGAGTTTATATACACATATTATGTATTTATGTATAATATATATGTCATAATGTATATGTATAATATATATATATATATATATATATATATTTTGTATATGTGATACTATAGATGTATATGTATATATTATGTATATGTGATATATGTATAATATATATGTGATACTATATGTATATGTATATGTGAAAACCGTATTTACAAAAATGACTTAGGTCATTGCCAAACTTTGATTAAGGTTACAACTCGGTCCTTGGACTATCGGGTCATTTTGGGACTTTACCGAGTGTTATAAACCAAACCAGAAACGTTTTGGGCCATTTGTACAATTTTTGAAATATTTTTTAAAATCAGCTCAATTTTCTTTTAATTTATATTTTCTTCCCTAAACCTTTCTGGACATCCCATCACTGTTCAAATGTTACAAATAAGCCTAGAATAATTTTTGGGTTATTTTTCGAATTTTACCAAGTATTACAAATAAGTCCATAATAGTTTAGGGTCAATTCTGTAATTTTTCTCGCCAATACACGACATTTTCGAGCGAAACAAAATAAAAATATTTTTTAAAAGGGTCGGGGAAAGTCGGATCCGACATCCGACACTAACCCAAACTTGTAAAAACTTTGACAAAATGTCCATTTTTTCCAACAAATCTAACAAGCGCATATAGAACTGTGAATTGTAGTTTCTATTGCAATTATATGAATATAACATCAGAAGTTAGATAGCTAGTTCAACTAGTTTTGTATATAAATAGTTATTACTACGTTGTGTATTGATAGTAACGACCCAACAAGGGTAAGGCGTCAAAGGCCTAATAACTTTTTATAGGGGGGGAGCAAAACTCAAATCATTCAGAATTGGGCCGACCCACAGTAAGGGTAAGCTCGCTCCATAAAGCGGTTCAACACTAAATCCAAAACTAAATTGGACGTCAAATCCCCATTACCGGTCGCCATCGGCCAAGGCCAAAGCCTCATACTGCTCGCCAAGAGAGTCAAACCTCTCAAATCTGGTCCCACAATCGACACTGAATATATAGCCACGATATCTTGCGTATATGTGACACATATCCTACAATATGTTGCAGTTGTCTTATGTAATCCTGACACAGTTGCACACGTTTGACTAGAGTGTTGGAGTATCTGGAGCAACAAGATACTTACAAATGTAATGTTAAAACCTTGAACCATCATTCTTCATGAGTTTTCATTTGATCCTCATAACACTCTCTGTAGGGAAAGTTCCCCAAACCCTTCTTTAGGAAACTTGGTGAAAGAATAACCCAAAAAAATGATAAATTCTTCAGCGATTTATTTCTCCAATATCTATTATGTGCATTGTTGCCCAAATTGGGTCATCTTATACCCCTTTTGAGGCAGCTTAGGACCTTATTCAGTTGACTTGTTCCTTTGAGTCGACTGGAGCGTCCTACTACTATTTTGTATTATTAAATGGTCCAAATATAGTTATTATGCTCTTATGATTATATTGTGTGTAACTCAATTTATTCAAAATTCCCACCCTAAATGGATACGTCTAGTAGATGTTTTCCCAATAACAAGATTGCTATAATTAAGATCATGAATTTCTACCATAAAATTCAATGGTCACACCAACTTGTTCAACATTGTACTCTTACTCCACCTTTTTAAAAGAAATGTCAACTCTAAGAATTTTGTTTCCGTTAAACAAAACAATCCCAAATGTTTGAAAACGTAAGATTAAAAATTAGATGAAGTTCTAACATCATCCAAAGAAAAATAAAGAATGAATCTTGTAGGCTTCCCAAAAAAATCTTCAGTTTTTTTGCTAAGGGAGCTTATTATTGGCCTCCTCACTTTTTGTGAATAATCAAGACTTGAAATTAGATGCAGAAGCACATATTTAGACAATTTTTATCTAGTGCGTATTGGACAACCTGTAAGAAACCAAAGAAGAAGCAGAATCAGAAATCAGGAGATGATACTGATTTTGTAAATTCAGCAGAAGACATTGGGAATGTTCTAATCTTTAGTGTGGACAGACCAGTTGAATCCTGGATTTTGGATTCTGGTGCATCCTTTCATTCGTCTCCAAGCAAGGAATTGTTTAAAAATTTCAAGTCTGAAAATTTTGGAAAGGTATATCTTGCTCACAATAAAGGTTTGGAGATTGAAGGAAAGGGGGATGTCTGCATAAAGACCCCATTGGGAAACCAGTCGACATTGGAGGATGTCAGATATATTCCTGGACTCAAGAAGCATCTAATCTCTGTTGGTCAGTTGGATAGCACAGGCTACGCAACAGAGTTTGGTAAAGGTTCGTGGAACATTGTAAAGGGTACTATGATTGTAGCTCGTTGCACAAAGTATGGAACCTTATACACCACTGCAGTGTGTATAAACATGGGTGTTGTCGCTGAGAGTGCTTCTCGAGAGGTTCTGTGGCATAACGGACTTGGACACATGAGTGTTAAGGAAATGAAGATGTTGGTTGCAAAAGGAGCTCTAAAGGGTTTGAAGTCTGTTGAAATGGGTATTTGTGAGAGCTGTGTTATGTGCAAACAGAAACGAGTTAGCTTCACAAAGACTCCAAGAGAGTCCAAGGAAGTGCGGTTGAAAATGGTCCATACAGATGTATGGGGACCATCTCCAATTTCATCACTTGGAGGATCCAGGTTCAATGTCACCTTCATTGAGGATGTTAGCAGAAAGGTATGGGTTTACTTCTTGAAGCACAAGTCAGATGTGTTTGCAACATTCAAGAGGTGGAAAGCTGAAGTTGAGAATCAGACTGGATTGAAGATCAAATGTCTGAGGTCTGACAATGGTGGAGAGTATGACAAGTCAGAGTTCAAAGCGTTTTGTGCTGCTGATGGAATCAAATTGATAAGGACAGTTACCGGTAAGGCTAGGCAGAGTGGAGTTGCTGAAAGGATGAACATAACATTGAATGAGTGTGTGAGGGGCATGAGGCTACATTGTCGACTACCCAAAATGTTCTGGGCATACGCGGTGGGCATAGCTGCATACTTGATCAACAGGGGACTATCAACTCCCTTGGGGTTCAAGATTCCAGAGGAGGTGTGGACATGAAAGGATCTCAAGTACTCACACTTGAGAACTTTCGGTTGCACGGCTTATGTTCATGTTGATCCAGAGAAAAGAGATAAGCTTGATGCAAAGGTTGTGAAGTGTTACTTCATAGACTATGGTTCTAACTTGTTTGGTTACATATTTTGGGATGACAAGAACAGAAAGATCCCGAGACACTGTGATGTGACATTTGATTAATTTGTCCTATACAAGGACAAAGTGTAGAAGGTTCCAGAGACTACGAAGCAAGTGGGAGTTGAGTTTGAGTTGCAGAAAACTACACCCATAAAAGATTTTCAAACAACTCCAGAGACTGTTGCTGAAGAACCCGTAGTGGAGCAAATGACACATGATCAGGTGTTGCGGAGATCATCCATAACAATCAGAGCGCCAGATAGGTATTCACCTTCATTATATTATATGTTGCTGAGCAATGAAGGGGAACCAGAGTCTTTTGATGAGGCCCTACATGTGGAGGATTCAATCAAGTGGGAGCAATCCATGGATGATGACAGGAGCTCACTTGAGAAGAATGACACGTGGTTGCTGACTGAATTGCCTGTAGGGAAGAGAGACTTGTTGAATAAGTGGGTGTTCAGGATTAAGGCTGAACTAGATGGCAAAAGACGGTTCAAGGCTCGGTTAGTAGTTAAAGGGTATTCACAAAGGAAATGTATTGATTATGCTGAAATATTTTCTCATGTTGTGAAATTATTTACTATGAGGATTCTATTGAGTATTGTTGCATCGAAAAATTTGCATCTTGAGCAAATGGATGTAAAAATAGCATTTTTACATGGAGATCTAGATAAGGAGATCTATATGCAACAACCAGAAGGATTTGTTATTCCGGGAAAAGAACACATGGTGTGCAAGCTCAATAGGAGCTTGTATGGGTTGAAGCAAGCACCGAGACAATGGTACAAGAAGTTCGACTCCTTCATGACCAAGAGTGGCTTTTGCAGGAGTGAAAAAGATCAGTGTTGTTACTTCAAGAAATACACTGATTCTTATGTATTTCTACTCTTGTATGTGAATATATGTTGATTGCAGGATCCAGTATGAGAGAGATAAACAATGTCAAGGCAAGTCTGTCTTCACTGTTTGAGATGAATGACTTGGGTGCAGCGAAACAGATTCTTGGGATGAGGATATCTCGGGATAGATCTGCTGGCACATTAAGCCTATCCCAGGAGCAGTACATTGAGAAGGCCGTGGCCCGATTCAGAATGACTGATGCTAAATCCAGGACTACTCCTTTGGCAAATCACATAAAATTGTCAAAGTGGTAGTCACCCAACACAGCTGAAGAACGTGAGCAGATGACATTTGTTCCATATGCCTCAGCAGTTGGGAATTTGATGTATGTTATGGTCTGTACAAGACCTGACATAGCACATGCATTGGGTGTGGTTAGCACATACATGGAAAATCTGGGTAAAGAGCATAGGAAAGTTGTGAAGTGGCTTCTAAGATATCTGAAAGGTACATCCAGTACTTCACTTTGTTTTGGCAAAGACAAAGTGATTCTACATGGTTTTTTGGATGCGGATCTTGGTGGTGATGTAGACTTGAGCAAGAGCACATTCGGATACATTTACACCATAGGTGGTACAACAGTGAGTTGAATGTCCAGGCTTCAGAAATGTGTTGCTCTTTCATCCACTGAGGCTGAGTATGTGGCAATAGCTGAAGCTGGGAAAGAGATGATATGACTAGCAAATTATCTGGAAGAGTTAGGCAAGAAGCAGGGTGAGAAGATTCTGTATTCAGATAGTTAGAGTGTCATACAGTTGGTTAAGAATCGAGTCCATCATTCTAAGACTAAGCATATCATAAGGCGGTATCATTTCACTCGCAGAGCAGTGTAAGAAGGTGACTTCTGCTTAGAGAAGATAGAGGGTGCAAAGAATCCAGCAGACATGTTGACAAAATGTGTCGATGTTGGGAAATTATGGTTGTGCAAAACCTCGGTTGGTCTTCTGTAGTTGTGTTACTACATATGGTGCAGTGAAGATATTGATGATGATTCTGAGAGAATACTGTCTTGATTACTCAATCAGTCTCCAAGTGGGAGAATTGTTAGGTAGCGGAGCCTGGTTAATATATGATGTTAGTTTATGTATTAATGTACACGTCTCGCGGTTCAACCCATAGGATGTAATGTAATGTATTCCTTCATGTATACGTATTCTATAATAGTAACCTGTCATCAATATATATTAACCAAACCGCTTGGAGGTTACCCAAATTTTGGGTGTTACCACAGAAAATAGAGTTTTCTTCTCTTCCTTTCCTCTTAGTGTTCCTTCTCATTTGTGTAAATTCTTCATCCGATTCAAGTGGGTTTGTTGCGATTAGATCCTAACATCTACGACCTTAGGAAATTAGTCATTGAAATAAACAAATTATTAAGTAATAAAATATAAGGAAATATATCATAACACTACTCCCCTCAAGTTGGGGCATAGATATTAAGCATGCCCAACTTGTAACAAAGATATTCAACCTGATTCTAATTCAAAGCTTTAGTGAATAAATATGCTAATTGTCCGTTGGTCTTCACATATCCTGTGGAAATCGAACTTTCCTGAATCTTCTCTCGTACAAAGTGGCAATCGACTTAAATATGTTATGTTCTTTCATTGTACACTGGATTAGAGGCAATATGAAGAGCAACTTGATTATCACACTAAAGTTTAGCTGGGAATATTGATTTCATTCTAACTTCTTCCAGTAGATGATATATTCACATAAGTTCACGTGTGGATTGTGTTATAGCTCTATACTCTGATTCTGCACTGGATCTAGCAACCAAACTTTGTTTCTTACTTCTCTAAGACACAAAATTTCCACACACAAGAACACAATAACCTGTGATGGACCTTCAATCAATCTTGGATCCAGCTCAGTCAACAATTGCAAAACAATCAATACGAGTGTGTCCATTATCCTTATACAGCACGCGAAGTCCTATAGCTCCTTTCAAGTATCACGGAATATGTTCCAAAGCTGCCCAATGTATGATTGTAGGTGCATGCATGAATTGACTAAGAGCACTGATTGCATAGGCAATAAATGGACGAGTGGTTGTGAGATAATTCAATTTTCCAACTAACCTCTAATACCTCTCAGGATCTTCAAAAGAGTCAGCATATTCTTTCACAGGATGTATGTTCGGAGTCATTGGATTACTACATAATTTGACTCCTTTTTTTCCAGTTTCTGCAAGTAGGTTGAGTGCATACTTTCTTTGTGACAGAAAAATGCATTTCTTACCACGCATGACTTCTACTCCTAGAAAATATTTCAACTGGCCCAAGTATGTTGTGTTAAACCCGCAAGCATTACTTAACAGATGAAATCCTGCATAATCATCACCTATAATGACGATATCAGCAACGTAAATAATAAGTAGATTAGTTCCAGATGTTGACCTCCAATAGAAGACAGAATGATCACACTTGCTCTTATTTAACCCAAACTCTTGTGAAGACTCACTAAACTTGTAAAACCAAGCACGAGAATTTTGTTTCAGACCGTACAGAGATCTCCGAAAGTGATAAACTTCCCATACTCCCCCTGAGCATCAAATCCACATGGTTTCTCCATCTATACTTCTTCGTTCAGATCACCACGAAGAATTGAACTCTTGATATCTAACATGTGTAAAGGCCGATTCCGAGAGGCAACTACAGATATAAAGAGACAAACTAAAGTAAGTTTTGCCATAGCGAGAAAGTGTCTGAATACTCAACACCATACATCTGCGCATACCCTTTCGCAACAAGTCTTGCCACTGATCCATCTGGATTAACTTTAACTGCATATACCCATTTACAACCCATAACGTTTTTTCCTTTAGTTAAATTCACCAACTCCCAGATGTGATTTTCATCGAGTATGAATCCCACAAACCATTGCACCATGCCATCCAGGGTGACATAAGGCTTCGTTAATCATTGTTGGCATAGAGATAGAGTCAATTGAAGCAATCAAGTAGCTAGATGAACGTGACATGTGATTATAAGATATATAATTGACACTAGGATATACAACTTTGGGAATGGTGCACTAACGAGTACCTTTGCGGAGAGCAATAGGAAGGTTATCATAATCCACAAATGAGTATTGATCAGATTGTGAAATAAAGAAATTATTTGATTAAGGATTCGGTAACACAATTGGAACATTTGTAGACTTTTCCCGACTATAATATTGGTGAAGGATGGTATTGGTGGAGGATGAGACAGTGGGTGTAGACTCTGTTAAAATGTTATCTTATTGATCAATGGGTAAACTTATGACCTTATTCACTAGTCACTCATCTTCCTCCACTTTGTTCGGAGTAACAGTTTGGTACCAAAATGAAATAGTCTCTGGAAATGTCACATCAGTAAATACCAAGTGTCGATTAACATCCGGAGAATAACATTGATACCCTTTCTTACTATGAGAATATCCGAAGAATTCACATTTCAAAGCTTTAGGTTCTAACTTGGCTAGAGTAAGTCGCACATTTCAAATATAGCAGGTACTCCCAAATATACGTGGTATCATTGGAAATAATGGTTTATGTGGAAATAGCACATTATACGGCGCATCACCATTAACCACTAGGGGTGGCATATGATTAATCAAGAATCATACTGTAGATATAGCATCAACCCTAAATTGATTAGGAACCTTCATTTGGAATAAAAGAACTTGAGTTGTCTCAAGTAGTTGTCTATTCTTTCTTCAGCAACACCATTTTGAGAACGAGTATCAACATAAGAAGACTGGTGAAGAATTACATTTTGAGTCATATAGTTTTGAAACACATCCGTTGGCATTATCACTTCTGGTATAAGCACATAGACGTTAAATTGAGTTTACACTTTGGCACAAAAAGCACAAAAATGAGAGATCTCATACTGACTTCTCATAAAATATATTCAAGTCATTCGAGAAAAATCATCCACGAAAGTAACAAAGTATCTAAAATCTGGTTTAGCACCATGTTAATAAGTTATTAATATTTATTTTTATTATCGACTTATGTAAATTTTACTTACTTTTGTGAAAAATACATTTATTTTGCATATTTAATAATATGAATATGTATAATCGAAATGCAAACCAGTTTATGCACTTAATTATAATTATGCATACAATCTAAAATTTAACACATTAACAAAATATAATTATGGGTTAATTACCTGAAACGTTACTTATGTTGGGACATGTGACTGAACAGTTCAAACTTGAGCTCAACCGTTACTTATGTTGGCGGATGTGACTGAACGGTTACATCCGTTAATTATATATGTTAAACTTGCGCATGTATTGTGCACGTGACCTTATTCAAACTTAAACTTACTAATATACTCTTCTTATTTATAATACCCTATCAGGCTACCTTCTTCTTCATCGCCATTTCCATATGCTTCTTGTTCATCTCCGCTGCAGCTCTTTGTGGCCGATCGAGGGAGGTCGATCGAAATCGGAGGTCGCCGTGGTCGGAATGTCGTTGCTGTTGGAAGAGATAGTCACCCTAGGAAGAAGGGTGATTTCTTCGGGAGAGACAACGACTCCCCACATCTCTCTATCACGCAAATTGAAGAAGAAGAGACATCCTCAACAACATCAAGGTGAGTCTCTCTGTCGACTCTGCACAGTTTGATTCTGAGGTCTTTTCCACCTCCACACATTCAAATTGATTTGCTATCCAGATACTCACAGTTGCGCTCCTTTGCTCCTGTTTGATCTAGGCGTTGTAACTTTTGTTTTTCTGGTCGAATTTGGGATGTCGCTGTCCGCGAGGCTTTCCAGGTCATGTTCACACAAGGACTAGACAATAATGTGCTCCAATGGGTACGACAACTTAGATTATATGTCGTCTCTCTTGATTTATTCATCCGTTCCTTTAATGAAATGTTTATTTCAACAAAAAAAAGCATCACGAATCAATGTACGCGAAAATTTAGGATTTTCTTTTTAGTAGAGCTTACATTTTGTACTAAGCACGATCAAAATGTTGATGAAGTGTCGTTTCTGCTGATGTAGCCTTGCCTTTCAGTAATTTGTTTTTCAATTTGAGGTATGAAATGGGTTAATTTGGTAGCTTTTGATCTGTCAATGCGGATTCTGTTTTGGCTTATCAGAAGGGTGGGATGAATCCGACAAGGATAGGAGTTTATCCTATAATTGGAGCACGAAATAGCAGCAACAGTTTCAGGTTTCCAAAGACCAAAACATTATGCAAGTGACTATTCATATTCCGATGTTAGTTCATCTAGAGAAGTTAATGAAAGTACAAAGGCCCACGTGAGGGCAAAAAGGATGTATCCTACTGGATGGAATGTGTATGGAGAAGATTAGTTTTCAGATTCAGCTGCTAGCTCTCATTTATCTAAAACACAAGCGCAAGGAAGACGAGTTCTCAAGTATTGTGCTATTCTATTTAAAGCCTACCAGTTCACAACCACCTCGTGTCCCCCACATCCATGCGACGTATCCTTTGATAGTTGTTTATCTTGATTCTTGCTAGATATAAAGAGTGCAGTTTTCTTTTCCCTAGCGCTATTATGTATTTGAGTACTTACTTAGTTTTTGTGTAACACCAAATTCGATTGCTAATTCTCATAGAATATTCACTTAATTTCAGTTCTCTCGGTCCATGGCATGCGGTGATTGCATATGATGCTTGTGTGCGACTTTGCCTCAATGCCTGGGCTAGGGGCTGCTAAGAGGCTCCCTTATTTTTGGAGAATGAATGTTCCCACCTTAGGGATGCATTTAGTGAATGTGAGGATTGAGAAACAATCAGCCAACGGGAAGCTGACTGGATACATCAGGATAAGAAGCACCCGTGTTCTAAACTGAGTAGAAGAATCTATTTTGTAGGAGACTGCAGATTGGTTATAGATGTTGTGCTTGATGTTGGAGGGCCTAGATGTTGTGCTTGCTGTTTTTGACATGGCACTAAGATTAACAACGAATCTCTTTGTGTTATATTGACTCATTATATATATTTGAATCAAAAGAATAAGTTCATGCTTAGCTCCAATGACTCGAACACTCAATCTTATTATATCCAATGATCTACAGCATACTCTGCCACCACATTGGTATATGATATTTTCTCATTTAATGATAAATAATCTCCTTTTGAGATGATTATGCAAACTACTTGGGTCTGTCTTTCAATTGAGAGTAGGTGCATATTGGAAAAATGTCGTTTGCAAATGTGGTGACTTATGTTTGTGGAGAAGTTGTTAAATGACGTTTTATCTTCTCTTAAATGTTATCAAACGGTTACTTTAGTTTGGACATTTTGTTACCTTACCGTTACTACATCATAATTCATAAACATAAAACGGGGGAGGGGTAGAATCGTCTTTAAATTAGGTCACGTGACTTACTCGTGACAGTCAAACGGAAATATGTGACGAAAACTTAACGGAATAACCGTTCAGTCACAACCTCAAACTTAAGTAACGGTTCAGTCACACAAAAAAAGATGAGTAACTTTTTAATCACACAAGTCAAACTTAAGTACCTGCTGAGTTAGGTAACCCGATAATTATTAATATATTTTCTTAGTTTTTTTCTTTTATAGTTCTATGGATCTTTATATTTAAATATTTTTTATATTTAACTTATTTCATGGAATAAAAAATATTATTTGTGTAATTGAACAAAAGTAAAGGTTACTATTAGCATAAATAAATACACTTTAACTATATGACAATAATAGACTGTATAGAAATATCAAAATTAAGTTAAAATTACTCATTAGCATCATATCAATAATTAATCATATTCATTTCTATTATAAAATTTTAAACTTTCAATTATTTTAATAAAATCCATACTTAATCCTTATATTTGATAATATTAATGGTATAGTGAAAATTAGGGTTGGGCATGAACCGGTTCAGAACCGAACCTTTACGACATTTTAAAACTGGTATGGTTTACCGCTCCAGTTTTTGGCCGCTCCAGATTTTGGCAAATTTACCGTACCTGTTCTGAACCAGTTCGCCCGAACCTGTTCATACCAAACACAAATATAGTGCTGAACCTGTTTATTTAATTAAAAACTGTGTCCAACTCTCATTTGATGGATTTATACTAAAATCGTGTCGCTGAAGATACTTATACTAAAGACTATGAGTACTGAAATAGAGAATGCAAATGAAATGCAGACATGCTAAACCATTCCTTCCAACCCAATTGTTTTCTGCATTGGCGTTTTAAGGATCGTATGCTTGAGGTCATGATAAATGCTGGGCAACAAAATACTCTTTTGTGTTCAATGCTATTGGTGGCCATAATTATCTGTTGAATTACTTCAAGCTTTGTAGAAGACTCTTCTGTGTTCAATGCTTCCGGATTCACGAGCAAGGATGTAACCTGGATAGAAGCACAAAAAGCAAATACGATGTATGTTCACCACAATCAACTATGCACTTCCTTTAAATAAACCAACAAGCTGAAACCAGAGTCAGACATCAGCTACTCTCCTTGTTCTATTTTCCCATTCAAACCAGAGTAAGACATTAGCTATATCTAATCCAAGGTTTATTTACTAACATATTTTAACAGACCAAATCTTCGCCAACCATCTGTCATGTAAAAGAAGATTACTGTGCAGTAACAACTCAAGTTTTAGCACATTCAAGGAGAAAAATCACTGACCTGCAGAATCGTCTCAATAAATGGCACGAGGCTTGATTTCAACAGCTTCAGAACACTCATAAAGAGATAACTCGCCCTCCGACTAACATTAGGGTTCGGATGATGTATCCCTCTTTCATCAAGAAAAGCCCCCCGGACCAAGGGAATGTACTGGTATTGTCCTGAATGAACTTCAAGTACCTCGTTATCGTATCCAGATAAATCAAAGCAACCAATCTATTGGAGTGGCAGGGGAACTTAGTCGATAACAGCATAGGCACTAGCTCATTCAAAAGTGCACTTCCTGCTTTTATCAACTCATCGTTTTGTGCCTCCCCAAAAGCATGGAACAGGGAAAGAACAGCTTCCACCTCTTCCGAGGATGATCCAACCGCGCTAGACAACGAGTTTCTAATGAATAGCGGAGTGACATGTGGCGCAGTCCGTCCTATACTGCGAAGCAACACAAATAAATCTTTTCTGTATTCAGCCAAACCTGTTGACACCGAGGAGTCAAAAGTGAAGACACATAATCCACTTGTTTTTCCAGAGGTACATCTTCCATCCCGATCAATATACCAATTGCATGTTGCATAGAAATTTAAACTCATCAGAACTCAGTAAATCGTCTTGACTCTATACATTTAATTCTTCCAACAAAATGAAATCTTATTATTATTACAAAAAGCAAATATGAGCGGCGAACGGCGAACGGCGAGCGGCGAGCGGCGAACGGCGAGCGACGAACGGCGAGCGACGAACGGCGAGCGACGAGCGACGAACGGCGAGCGACGAACGGCGAGCGACGAACGGCGAGCGACGAACGGCGAGCGACGAACGGCGAGCGACGAACGGCGAGCGACGAACGACGAGCGACGAGCGACGAACGACGAACGGCGAGCGACGAACGACGAGCGACGAGCGACGAACGACGAACGGCGAGCGACGAACGGCGAGCGGCGAGCGACGAACGGCGAGAGGCGAACGACGAGCGACGAACGGCGAGAGGCGAACGACGAGCGACGAACGGCGAGAGGCGAACGACGAGCGACGAACGGCGAGAGGCGAACGACGAGCGACGAACGGCGAGAGGCGAACGACGAGCGACGAACGGCGAGAGGCGAACGACGAGCGACGAACGGCGAGAGGCGAACGACGAGCGACGAACGGCGAGAGGCGAACGACGAGCGACGAACGGCGAGAGGCGAACGACGAGCGACGAACGGCGAGAGGCGAACGACGAGCGACGAACGGCGAGAGGCGAGCGACGAGCGACGAACGGCGAGAGGCGAGCGACGAACGGCGAGCGGCGAGCGACGAACGGCGAGAGGCGAGCGACGAACGGCGAGCGGCGAGCGACGAACGGCGAGAGGCGAACGACGAGCGACGAACGGCGAGAGGCGAACGACGAGCGACGAACGGCGAGAGGCGAACGACGAGCGACGAACGGCGAGAGGCGAACGACGAGCGACGAACGGCGAGAGGCGAACGACGAGCGACGAACGGCGAGAGGCGAGCGACGAACGGCGAGAGGCGAGCGACGAACGGCGAGAGGCGAACGACGAGCGACGAACGGCGAGAGGCGAGCGACGAACGGCGAGAGGCGAGCGACGAACGGCGAGAGGCGAGCGACGAACGGCGAGAGGCGAGCGACGAACGGCGAGAGGCGAGCGACGAACGGCGAGAGGCGAGCGACGAACGGCGAGAGGCGAGCGACGAACGGCGAGAGGCGAGCGACGAACGGCGAGAGGCGAGCGACGAACGGCAAGAGGCGAGCGACGAACGGCGAGAGGCGAGCGACGAACGGCGAGAGGCGAGCGACGAACGGCGAGAGGCGAGCGACGAACGGCGAGAGGCGAGCGACGAACGGCGAGCGGCGAGCGACGAACGGCGAGAGGCGAACGACGAGCGACGAACGGCGAGAGGCGAACGACGAGCGACGAACGGCGAGAGGCGAACGACGAGCGACGAACGGCGAGAGGCGAACGACGAGCGACGAACGGCGAGAGGCGAACGACGAGCGACGAACGGCGAGAGGCGAACGACGAGCGACGAACGGCGAGAGGCGAGCGACGAACGGCGAGAGGCGAACGACGAGCGACGAACGGCGAGAGGCGAGCGACGAACGGCGAGAGGCGAGCGACGAACGGCGAGAGGCGAGCGACGAACGGCGAGAGGCGAGCGACGAACGGCGAGAGGCGAGCGACGAACGGCGAGAGGCGAGCGACGAACGGCGAGAGGCGAGCGACGAACGGCGAGAGGCGAGCGACGAACGGCGAGAGGCGAGCGACGAACGGCGAGAGGCGAGCGACGAACGGCGAGAGGCGAGCGACGAACGGCGAGAGGCGAGCGACGAACGGCGAGAGGCGAGCGACGAACGGCGAGAGGCGAGCGACGAACGGCGAGAGGCGAGAGGCGAACGACGAGAGGCGAGAGGCGAGCGTGAATTAAGAGCGGCGTGGATAGGCGTGTACCGACGAGCGAGAGGCGACTGACAGTGAGAATGAGTGTGCGTGACTGCGTGTGAAGAGGTGAATTACAATTAGGTCTGGTCTTATTGAATTACAATTAGGTCTGACAAATGACAATTATGAATTAGTTAGTTTCTAATTTCTATGGGACCAAACAAATAAGTTTCTAATTTCTATCGAGTTTTCCTTAAAAAGATTTAAATTATTGTTTTTCAGTTTCATCTAACACCGACCATGTTCGAATTAATTTAAAAGTTTCTATCTAAAACGGGTGTTAATTAAAAGTTTTCCTTAAAAAGTTTTAAATTATTGTTTTTCAGTTTCATCTAACACCGACCATGTAAGTCCAACATCAACACGGTTAACGTCATTTATGTCGTAAATCAATTATCTACATAGGATAATCTTTTTGATTGGAAATACAGTGATTTTGTAACCTAACATCGTTTACACTATAATTTGACCGAAATAATTAAATGCATTAAGTGAGAAATTTAATTATGTACTTACTCAAAAAAAATTAAAAAATTTACGGTGCGTAGATAATTTAATTACGAATTAAATGACGCAAACTATGCGTTAATTTTTTACTTTTAGACTGACTGTATAATACGGTACGTAAAAAACTCTACATACGATACAAAAACTATAGTAAAATTACTCTGCAAAACACTATTTGGAGGTTTTTGTATCGTATGTAGAGTTTTTTACGTATCGTATAATACAGTCAGTCTAAAAGTAAACAATTAACGCATAGTTAGCGTCATTTAATTCGTAATTAAATTATCTACGCACCATAATGTTTTTTATTTTTTTTGAGTAAGTATATAATTAAATTTCTCACCTAATGCATTTACTTATTTCGGTCAAATTATGGTGGAAACGATGTTAGGTTACAAAATCACTGTATTTTTAATCAAAAAATTATCCTACGTATATAATTGATTTACGACATAAATGACGTTAACCGTGTTGAGTTTGGACTTACATGGTCTGAGTTATAATTTTTTAAGTACAATTTTCATATCTCAACTTACGGCATGCCGTACAGTCAATCTGTAAATCCAAATTTAATATTTTTTGCATCATTTGAATCGCAATTAAAATATCTACTTACTATAATCTTTTTAAAAATTTTCTAATAGATTATAATTTTATTTTTAATTAAACATCGAGTCATCATTATCGAAAAAAAATGATTTAAAAAAAATGAGCTCTGCACCTTCACAGGCGCATCCCGGGGTGCGCGTATACCTATTTTTCAAAAAAGAAATTGTATACTTACTTTTCTAAATAAAAAAATTAACATAGTTACTTTTAAAAAAAATTCATAAACTTATTTAATTTAACAGTATAATTAGTTCTTTAAATATAATATAAAAATGGGAAAAGTACCAAACTGGTACCCGAACTTGTAGGTGATTAGCAAGTAGGTACCTAAACTTTTTTTTGTAGCAAATAGGTAGCCGAACTCATGAAAATTAGCAAATAGGTACCTACCGTTAATTTCCGTTAAAAATAAACGGAAAATGTCACGTGAGGAGCAATCAGGTACCTGAACTTACACAAATGAGCAAGTAGGTACCTAAACCGGTTCAAGAACCGGTTCGGTCGAACCACTTTTTTTTATATAAAAAAATAGGGTTTATATACCAAACACATGCATGGCTCGACTCCAGACGTTCTCGGAGTGTTCCTTGATGCACCGAGAACATCTGGAGTCGAGCCATGTATATGTTTGGTATATAAACTCGTTCGGTTCGGTCGAATCACTTTATTTTTTTATAAAAAAAAATAGAGTTTATATACTAAACACATGCATGACTCAACTCCAGACGTTCTCGGTGCATCAAGGAACACTCTGAAAACGTCTGGAGGTGAGTCATGCATGTGTTTGGTATATAAACCCTACTTTTAAAAATAAAAATTGTTCGACCGAACGGTTCAGGTACCTACTTGCTCATTTGTGTAAGTTCAGGTACTTGGTTGCTCATTCGTGTAAGTTAAGGTACCTGGTTGCTCCTCACGTGACATTTTTCGTTTATTTTTAACGGTAGGTACCTATTTGCTTATTTAAGAAAGTTCGGCTACCTATTTGCTACAAAAAAAAGTTTAGATACCTACTTGCTAATTACCTACAAGTTCCGGTACCAGTTTAGTACTTTTCCCTATAAAATATCTACTAAATTTATGTCAGTCTAAAACTTATGTGTAATAATATTTTAAAATGCGAGTTTGATTTCAATAAAAAATACACAAAAAATCAGATACGGCAGTATTTCGTCTTGAGTTCGTAATAATTTAGATTCTTTTTAATTTCCGTCCACCTTCCTCGAATATTTCCTTTCGTCGGCTGGATAAACATATACTATTACAGTACAAAACGACAACTCACTGCCAATATAAACGGTAACCCCCAGATTCATAAAATATCTAAAATACTGAATCCATATATAATATAAAAAAACTAAGCATGTATTTGTATTTTACCATATATTAGGCTTCTGTTAACCTTGTTTTGTGCCGTTAGATCCCAATTGCACCTCCCCGGTAACCTTGCTGTCCGCTTCACCAGCAGCAGCTTTCTTCTCCATTTCCAACTCCTTCAACGTCGTTCGCCACCCTGTGTAGTTACCAAAAAGCCTTGACATCTCCTCTAACGTCTTCCCTTGAGTCTCCGGCATCAAAAGGTAGAAGAAGACCCACCCAATCGCCGCTACACACGCGAACAAGAAGAAGGCCCCACCAGTAGTTATTGCTTTAGTTAGAGACAAGAACGTCATCGACAGAATACCGCTGGTTACTCTGTTCAACCCCACTCCGATGGCGCAACCCTGAGCACGTAACTTCAACGGGAAAATCTCCGAGCTGTATACCCATGTGACGGGGCCCATCCCAATGGAGAAGAACGCCACGGACGAAAGGACTGAGCTTAGGCACATCACGATAGCCCACGTGAGCTTCGTTTTGCTGTGTTCGATGACCGTTAGCCACACGCCCAACGACGAGAGTGATAAGATCATTCCCCCGACACTGCTGAGTAGAAGCGGACGCCGTCCGACGCGGTCGAGGAAGAACGTGGCCACCAGAATGAAAATGGTCTTCACAAACCCAACCGCAATTGTTGCAAGCAGCTTCTCGTCGGAGCCAGTGATTCCGGCCTTCTCGAAAATCCTCGGACTGTACAGCACCACGGCGTCTATGCCGGATGCCTGCTGGAAGAAGTGGATCCCAACGCCGGTGATTACTATGTGGCGGACGGCGGGCGTGGGATTGATCAGCAGCTCTTTCCAAATGCCCGCTCCAGTGCTTCGCTGGGCAACCTTCACGATGTCGTCGTCACAGTCTTGCGGGATGCCTGCGGCCTCCTTAATCTCCGCTAGACGGAGGGCAGACTCCTCTTTGGAGTCGGATGTCTTGTCGAGGACGTGCTTCGCATCACCAAGTCGGCCCTGTAAGACAAGCCACCTCGGTGACTCCGGCATGGCTAAGACGCTGATACCGATGAACATGGAGGGAATAGCGCCAATGCCGAGCATGAAACGCCACCCTAAGTGGTCCGGGAGCTTTGAGAAACCGTAATTGGACACATATCCGAGGAGTATTCCGACATTAATAAACACCTGAAAGAATTTGGCGCTATCATATTAAAATTATTAGCTAGCTTTTCAAGAGAGAATCTTTCGTTTCATTTTCCATCTCTACTGTTCCATCGAGATTGAAATTACCTCAGGGAATGATGTCAAGAAGCCGCGAGAGGATGCCGGAGCAACCTCGGCGGAGTAGACAGGAGCAATCATAAGAGCGTAGCCAACGCCAACTCCGGCGACAAACCGACCAAACATGAGGAAGGTGTAGTTAGTGGCGAACCCCATGAGGAGTGCACCGGCAAAAAAGATAACCCCGGCGAGCACTATCGTCTTCCTGCGTCCAAAATAGTCAGAGGTCCTACCTGCGGCAGCTGAGCCGATGAGGCAGTAAAGATTCAAGACTCCAATGAGAACCTCGATCTGTACGTCAGAGCAGTTGAACTGTTGTTTGATGAAGAGTGAAGCACCACTCATAACGCCGATATCTATTAAGAAAAGAAGTGAAGGTATATATATTAAGAGTAGTTAGGTAGAGTGATCATCATGTTCTATATATATTCTGTTCAAGTGTAACTGATATGTATGTAAATGATCTGAAGATGTATACCGTATCCCAGCAAGATGGAAGTCATGGAAGCTAAGGTTATACAGGCCATGGCATAGGTGTTCATCTTAGGCTTCTTTGGTGGGTCGAAATCTTCCATTCTCCTCTTCGTGATTTGTGTGTTAGCAGACATATTCTCTCTGCAACTTCTTACAACAAATGGATAGAGAAGATGAACAGCTAGGGTTCTAAAGGAGAAAGGAGAAGGGAGAGGAGAGATGAAAGAGAGAGAGTCGTTGTCTCTATCTCTTCATCTCAACTGTGGGAAGTTGGATAGATATATATAGACCGGTAAGACCATACAGTGAGTTACACCCCATGAGTCTCCATGTAGATATTTCAAATCTTCTCTGTTATGTTTGACTTTATAGAATGGAAGAGATAAACATTATCCCAATTGTTTAATCTCTTTTACATATCGTCTGCTGACTATATTCTTTTTAAGGCGTCCACCAAAGCACCACCCACCCCCACTGCTTTTACCGGCGACTAAAAAAGCTGCGCCGGCAAAAATATTTTACCGGCATTAGTCTTTAAATCCTTACAATTACCGACTAAGTTATTACGTTCGCCGGTAAAGTTATGATTTTACTAGTGAGATTATCTTGTTCGCCAGTAATTGTAATTTTTTTAATTTTTATTTTTTTTAATATTAAATTACCGGCGAATTAAAGAATCTCGCCGAAAAAAGTATACATTTACCTGCAAACATAATAACTTCGCCGGTAAAAGTATATCTTTACCGACTAATATAATAAATTCACCGATAATTGTTTTTACTATTTAATTATTTGGTCGTAAATTTATATTACCAACGAAGTAAAAAGAATCGCCGATAAAAGGATTTTTTGCATCGACGGGTAAAGGTCTATCTTTACCGGTGATGTTTTTGCTTTGCCGGTAAAAGTAGACTTGTACTGTCGATATCTTTGTTTCGCCGGTAAAAGTTTACGTTTACCGACTACTTTTTTTATTGTCCGATGAAAGTACACTTTTACCGGCGCTGGTTTTTACCTCGTAGGTAATTATATTTTTTTAATATATCTTTTTTTGCTATAAAATTTAATTACCGGCGAGGGTATTTTTTTTGCGTCGACAAAAATAACTTTTATCGGCGAAAAAAATAAGCTCGACGGTGATAATTCTATAAATCGGGATTTTTCCTTTTAGAACCCTAATTTCACAGCAAAAGCAGAAGAGGGAATGAGAAACTGGACGACTGCGATTAAGGAGAAGAGAGCCCGAAAGACGAACGACGTCCACGCGAAATCGCCGAACGTCTGCCGAACGACATCGAGACTGAGCTATGACTGCGACTGCGCCTCCATCTTCAAGGTAAGTTCTTCAATAATCCAAAAATAAACTTTGCCACTCTTATAGATGGCTTTTATTATGATATAAAATCTTTGTGTTTCTTTTCTTGCATTCCTGTTTGTTTAAGATTAATGACTGTAGGTTTCATAAAGGAAATAGAACATAATTACTGCAAAGATTTCTCCATAGTAGGGTATATTGACGAAAGGATGGAAATTGAATGACCAGTCAGCTTCTACAAATAATCATACTAGAAACAGTAATTAGATCCGGAGGTGACTTGTGGTGAATGTATTATGCTCCCTTAACGTAGTGAAATGTAGTTGCTTTCGTTTGACACACCTTTTACCTTCAATTATTTTCTGCATAGAAATGGCGTCAGTGCTAGTAAATAGTTGGTGGCCTAAGTATAAGTAAAAAGAAAAATTGTGGTCGCCACCAAGCAGTATCTCTGTATTCAGTTTCTTAGATACATATACCTTAGTTGCCTAGAAATAGTTACCAGTGACATTTTCTTTTTACTCCTGAAATTTACGTCACTTTAAGTGCTAAAAATTTGTTGAATCTAGACTTGGTCTTCTAAGCTAGGATTTGTTGTATCAAATGGTGAAATTTGGGTAGTATTAGTTCTTCTAATGAAGTTTCATTGTCAATTTATTTACATTAATCATACAAAATGGATAAGAGTTGGATATCCAATTCTAGATTAAGTGAAGATTATAACATTGGGATAAACAACTTTCTAGAGTTCACGTTCAGTAAAATGCAGAAGAAAACACTGCAATTCGTTGTCAGTGTATACATTGTAATAATTATTTTCATAAGCCAAGAGTTCTTGTGGAAAACCATTTATTATGGAAAGGTATTGTGCAAAGTTACACCAATTGGATTTATCACGGTGAAGAGTTTGTACCATCTCAAGTAGTAGTGTAAGAAATGCCGATGAAACGCATGAAATGGTTTATGACGTCACTGGTGCACGAGAATGGACGAATGGAGAAGAGCAACCAAATGTTAATGCTTCAGCGTTTTACAAGCTTCTAGAGGATTGTGGAAAAAGTCTATATTCAGTGTGTCCTAATTATTCAAGGATGCCCTATATGGTTGAGTTATTGCACATAAAGTCTCTTTATAGAGTGAGTAATTCATCAATTGATGAGTTTATGAAATTTTTCAAGAAATGTCTGCTGGAAGGAAACATTGCACCTGCCACATATAGGGATGCCAAAAATGTCATTTTCGAATTGAGTTTAAAGTATGACAAGATTGATGCTTGTCCAAATGACTGCATTTTGTTTACTAAAGAGCATTCATATGCAGATGTTTGTTCAGTATGTGGCGAGTCTAGGTGGGTGAAACCTAGACCCATGATATTGTCTAATAATAGAAACACTAATTTGAAGACGAAAAGGAAAAAAATAGCGGCAAAGAGACTACGTTATGTCCATCTAATCTTAAGGTTGCAAAGATTCTTTATGTCAACAAAGACAGCGAAAAGTATGAGGTGTCATGAAGAAGAACACATTAAAGATGATGTGACGAGGCATCCAGCGGATACTGACGCTTGGAAAGCGCTTGATGGTGTATGTCCTGAATTTGGTTTAGAACCTCAAAACATCAGGTTGGGACTATCAAGATATGGTTTTGATCCATTCTCTAACAATACCAAGCCTTACAATATGTGGGGATGTGATTCTTATACCATACAACTTGCCACCCCAAGAATGTATGAATGATCCAAATTATCTGCTCTCTATGATAATTCCTGGCCCCAAATCTCCTTGTAATGATATTGATGTATACTTGCAACCGTTGATAGATGAGCTAATTCTGTTGTGGGATGAGGGAGTGATTACTTACGATGCCACCGTGAAGGAGAACTTACGGCTTCATGCAGTAGTTTTGTGGACTATAAATGATCTTCCAACATATGGAAATTTATCTAGATGGTCAACCTATGGTTTTTTAGTCTGCCTAGTATGTAACATGGCACATGTTCACACCATTTGCCAAATGAAAAAAAGACTGCATATATGGGTCATCAAAGATTTTTACCAAATCATCATCAATTTCAAACCATTAGAGCCTCGTTTGATGGGAGTAAAGATTTTCGTCCACCGCTAAGAAGATTGTCTGGTCATGAGGTGTTAGCACAACTGCAGGGTTTAAAAAACATCACTTATGGGAAAACACAACATGAAGTTAAGATTGGTCGGGAGTCCTCTACTAGTAATTGGAAGAAAAGAGGCATTTTCTTAACTTACCATATTAGAAGTCCTTACTGCTGCCCCACAATTTGGATGTCATACATATAGAGAAAAATTTTGTGAAAATTTACTAAACACATTGTTGGGAGTGCCTAGTAGGAGCAACGATAATCTGAATGCTCGTCTTGACTTGCAAGTCATGAGGATAAGACGTTCACTCCATCCAATAAGAAAAGCAGGGAATAATGTGATACCTGCGGCCAGTCATACGCTATCAAGCGATCAAAACACTATTATGTTTAGGTTTTTGAAAGACTTGACAATTCCTGGTGGATTCTCATCCAATATTTCACATTGTGTTTTAGTTAAGGAACACAAAATCATTGGGTTGAAAAGTCATGAATATCATGTACTTATGGAAGGTCTCTTGCCAATAGCTATTCGTGGTCTTCTACCTAAAACTGTGATGACTACACTTGTGCAGCTAAGTAATGATTTTAAATTACTATGTTCGAAAGAATTGAGGAAGGATGACTTGGACAGATTAGAGTGTGATATGCGAGTGATATTGGGTAGCCTCGAAAGGATTTTTCCACCAGCAGTTTTTAATACTACTATGCACTTAACGGTTCATCTAGTGGAAGAGACCAAACTTGATGGACCAATTCAATTTCGGTGGATGTATTTCAGTGAAAGGTAAACACAAACTTCCATACATATTTACATTTGTTGTGCAGCTACATTGCTAAATATTATTACATTGTGTAGCTACATTGCTAAATATTATTACTTTGCGACTAAATACAAATGGTCCTTTGTCGTCAAAGAGGTTTTCAGTACAAGAGCCATGATCGCCACCGACATGGACGACAAAGAACTCCACAATTCAATGAATATGGACGTAGTTAAAAAATCCTTAAACATATCGTAACCAGAAAGGGAGCCTCCAAAACTAAGGGAAAATTCTTGCTAAATCGACAACCGAAAAGGGGAGTTTATGCAAAATTTGGGGAAGAGTGCCATGATTAAAAATCCATAAAAAGGACGATCATGGCAAAAGGAAAAGAATCAAATCACTGCTATGTTGAAAACCTGAAAGGGCAACCTATGCAAAAATCAAGGGAACCGAGAGTTGCGGTAAAAAAATACCGTAGCAAAAGGATAGAAAATCGAGAGATAAAAAAACAATCCTTCAAGTCTATCCGTACTCTCGGGGAAAGTTTGCACCTAAAAACAGTTCTTTTATCGTCAAAGAGGTTTTTAGTAGAGAAGCCACGATCATCACTGACATTGACAACAAAGAACTCCATAGTCCAAACATAATGGACGCAGTTAAAAAATCCTTAAAGTGATCGTAATCAGAAAGTGAGAGAAAATTCTTGCTAAATCAAAAACCCGAAAGGTAGGTTTAAACAAAATTTAGGAAAAAGTGGCATAATTAAAAATGCCTAAAAATGGCGATCATGGCAAAAGGAAAGGAATCAAATCACTTCTAGGTTGAAAACCCGAAAGGGAAACTTAGGCAAAATTTAAGAGAACCGCAAGGTGCGGTAAAAAAGATACTGTAGCAAAAGGATAGAAAATCGAAAGATTGAAAAACAAAAAAAAAAACAATTCTTCAAGTCAATCCAGACTGTCGGGGCAACTTTGCGCCTAAATACGAAGGGCATTTTTTCGTCAAAGAGGTTTTGAGTAGAGGAACCACGATCGTCACTGACATGGACGACAAAGAACTCCACATTCCAATCAATATGGACAGAGTAAAAAATCCTTAAAGAGATCGTAACCAGAAAGCGAGCCTCCAAAACTGAGAGAAAGTTCCCACTAAATCGAAAACCCGAAAGTACGGCTAGACAAAATTTAGGGAAAATTGGCATGATTAAAAATTAATAAAAAGGGCGATCATGGCAAAAGGAACAGAATCAAATCCCTGCTAGGTTAAAAACTCGAAAGGGTAACCTAGACAAAAATTAAGGGAGCCGAGATGTGCGGTAAAAATAATACCGTAGCAAAAGTATTGAAAATTGAGAGATAAAAAAAACAATCCTTCAAGTCAATCCAGACTCTCGGGGCAACTTTGTTCCTAACTACGAACGACCTTTTGTCGTCAAAGAGGTTTTCAGTAGAGGAGTCATGATTGTCACGGACATGGATGACCAAGAACTTCCCAATCCAATCAATATGGACGCGGTAGAAAAATCCTTAAAGAGCTCACAACCAGAAAGCAAGCCTCTAAAAGTGTGAAACATTTCGCTAAGTCGAAAACCCGAAAGGGCGGTTTAGGAAAAATTTAGGGAAGAGGGGCATGATTAAAACCTCTAAAGAGAGGCGATCATGGCCAAAAAAAAGAAGAGGTGCGGTAAAAACAAATACCGTAGCAAAATGATAGAAAATTAAGAGACAAAAAACAGAAAAAAAAAACATCCTTCAAGTCAATTCAGATTTTCGGGGAAAGTTTGTGCCTAAATTTAAAGGGTCTGATGTCGTCAAAGAGATTTTCAGCGGATAACCCTTGATCATCACCAACATGGACGACAAAGAACTCACCAGTCCAATCAACATGGACGTAGTAAAAAGAATAATTAAAGAGCTCGTAACTAGAAAGCGTGCCTCCAAAAATAAGAAACAATTCCCACTAAATCAAAAACATGTAGGCGATTTAGGCAAAATTTAGGGAAGATGCGCATGATTAAAAAAATTCTAAAAATGGTGATCATGGCATAAGGAAATCAAATCTCTACTAAGGTTGAAAACCCAAAAGGGTGACCTAGGCAAAAAAAAAAAAAAAAAAAAAGAGAGAACTCATGGGTGCGTTAAAAAAACAATTACCGTATATAGGATTTTGCATTATATTCGCAGGTTCTGATTGAATTTTGCAATAAAGTTAATTGTGAGAGTTTTTAAAAAAAGTAGAAATGTTAAAAAACATATTTAGAAAAGTATATATTCAAAAAACATATATTACTAAACTATACATAAACGCTACCTAGTGTAGCGAATAATTTTATTTTGTTTTACCAAAAATGCTTCCCGGGGTAGAGTTTGTGAAAAATGCCACATCTTGGTGACATTTACATTTTTTTTTCATGTCTTAATGTTTAATTAAAAATTAAATTATGTAGCTATTTAAAAAATAAAATGTTATAGTAAATAGATATTTTAATTGCGATTCAAATTATGCAAAATAATTCTTAAATTCAGACTTACGGTTTGACTGTACGCTCTGCCGTAAATTGAGATATGAAAACTTGAATGAAAAAAATATAACTCACACAATGTAAGTCCAAACTCACCACGGTTAACGACATTTACGTCGTAATTCAATTATCTACCTAGGGTAATTTTTTTGATTAGAAATATATTTAATTTTTTAACCTAACATCGTTTGTCCTATAATTTGATCGAAATGATTAAAGACATTGGGTGAGAAATTTAATTATATACTTACTAAAAAAATAAAAAAAAATTACACTGCGTAGATAATTTAATTACGAATTAAATGACGCTAATTATGCGTTAATTTTTGACATACATGCTGACTGTATAATACGATACGTAAAAAACTATACACGTGTATATATATACAATAAAATTATTGTTCCATCCAATGCTTTTACTATATATATACAGTAACAATACAATATAATAATTTTTTACGTATCGTATTATATAGTCAGTGTAAAAGTAAAAACTTAACGCCTAGTTAGCGTCATTTAATTATTTCGGTCAAATTATAAGATAAGCGATGTTTGGTTAAAAAATCACTGTATTTCTAATAAAAAAAAATTACCCTAGGTAGATAATTGAATTATGACATAAATGACGCTCACCGTTGTCAGTTTGGACTTAAATCGTCTGAGTTATATTTTTTTAAGTCAAATTTTCATATCTCAACTTACGATAGAGCATACAGTCAATCCGTAAGTCCAAATTTAATATTTTTTGCATCATTTGAATCACAATTAATATATCTACTTATTACAATTTTTTTTAATAATTACATAATTTTATTTTTAATTAAACATCGAGTCGTCAATAAAACGTAAAAAAGCAAAAAAACAAAACCACTAAGGGTGACGTTTTT
The DNA here is from genome assembly GCA_946814005.1 of Chamaenerion angustifolium. Classification (NCBI taxonomy): domain Eukaryota; kingdom Viridiplantae; phylum Streptophyta; class Magnoliopsida; order Myrtales; family Onagraceae; genus Chamaenerion; species Chamaenerion angustifolium. The sequence goes on from OX328272.1 coordinate 26,139,764, forward strand.
CATAAAAACGCTACCCCAAGTAGTGTTTTATGAAAAACACTACCCCTAGTAGCGTTTGTTGAAAAACGCTACTCAAAGTAGCGCACGTTGTAAAATATGCTGCCCCTAGTAGTGCATATATACATTTTGCTAAATATTTTTTCAGTATACTTACTTTTTCAAAAGCGTTTTGGTAGAGTGCCTACTTTTTGAAAAAAACTCTAAATACTAAAGATACTATAATTATTTTGTATTGTTGTGTAACTAAGAACGTAATATTATTTGCTTGACTATAGTTGTACTTTGTTTAGTTATTGAACCTAACTTTTTGGAGATGTTCTAAAAAAATTATATATCTCAATAAGGGTGTCGCGGAATAGCACTTTTGAAATTATATTTTTGGGATAAACTCAAAAAAAATATGAAAAAAATTAGATTCAATTACTACATAACTTATAATAATAAATTTAACTGGAATACGATTTAAAATATAAAAAAGTTACAAAAAAAACTACATTTTCACATGCGACTGCCATAAACGGAAAAACTCTACATGTGACTGTAAGTCGTCGATATGATTAAAAAATACACTAACCTAATATAATTTTGAAAACTGCTTATTTTAGTATTTATTTTTAAAATGGGGTGTATTCGGAAAAAAAATCAAATATATTGCATGTAAAAAAAACATAACATAACCATATAAGAAAATATGTTGCTTCGGGTCACCATATATTAGCTCTGTTTTTGCATATTTAGAAAATAATAAAGAGTAGAAACTATTCATTAATTTAGCCTTCTGGCATAATCGATGTAGCGGTCTCTAATTCACTCTCCCTGTTTTCATTCCATTATTGTCCTCCATCTGAACCTCATGATCCCTGTTATTCTGTATGTTCTTCCACCGCGCATAATTGCAAAAAAGCTTCTCCATGTCCTCCAAGCATCTCCCTTGAGTCTCTGGAAATAGCACGTATACAAAAATCCATGCAAGTGTTGCAACACCCGCGAACAGTAAGAAGGCCCCACCAATGGTTATGGCCTTATACAAGGAGATAAACGTCATTGAAATAACACCACTCATAACTCTATTAACTCCCACTCCCATGGCACAACCTTGTGCTCGAAGCCTCAGCGGGAAGATCTCAGAGGCATATACCCACGTAATGGGGCCCATCCCTATGGAGAAGCTCGCCACGAATGACAACACCGAGACACAGCAAAGCACCACTACTCCCATTATCTTCACATGGCTATTGTTAATGACGGTGAGACACACACCCAGAGACAAAAGTGACACCATCATTCCACCTAAGCTACTCAATAGAAGGGGACGACGACCGACACGGTCCAAAAGAAAGGTTGCAACCAGGATGAACAATGTCTTAATGAATCCAACGGCTACCGTCGCGAGTAGTTTCTTGTGTGAAGAAGTAATGCCAGCTTTCTCGAATATTCTTGGGCTGTATAGTACAACGGCATCTATGCCTGAGGCTTGTTGGAAGAAGTGGAGACCGATGGCTGAGATCAACACGTGGCGGACGGAATGGGTTGGTTGGACAAGTAAGTCTCTCCATACACCTTCCCCTTTAGTCTTTGGGGACACTCTGACGACGTCATCTTCACAATCTAAGGGAATACCTGCCGCTTCCTTGATTTCAGTGAGGCGAAGCTCAGCCTCTTCCTTGGATTCAGAGATTCTGAGAAGGACCCGCTTAGCCTCTCCAATGCGTCCTTGCAGGACAAGCCATCTAGGAGACTCCGGCATTGCTAGGACACCCACGGAGAGCAAAACGGAAGGGACGGCACCAATACCGACCATGAAACGCCAACCGAGATCCAGATGCATCTTGGCGAATACAACATTGGATACGTAACCTAGGAGTATTCCTATGTTGATAAATACCTACAAAAACCATTCTTGATTATGGAAATAGTTCTAGTTACGTACCTAACTTATTCTTATTACCATCATTGAAAAGGAAATGAAATATTATACCTCAGGAAATGAGGAGAGGAATCCACGAGAGGACGCAGGTGCGACCTCAGTGTTACGGCCCTTAATTTCGAGTCGAGTCGGTCCAATAAGGCCTTAGCCGAGTCGGGTATTGTAAGCCCATTTATGTCTTCTGTTATGAGTAGAGTCCAGAGAAGCCCTATACATGACATTCTCTTTATAAATTGTAATGCATCCCTACGTAAAAGAAGCATGCAGAATATTAGTAAACTATTCTCTCACTCTCTCCTTCTCTCTCTTTTCCCTCTCTCTCTCTTCTCTTGTCCCTTCCAGCTCTCGTCCTTCCCGACAGCCTGCCTCGCTCGTCCGTTCTTCTCTGTCTCACACCGTACCTGTCGGCTACCGTTTCCTCCGTATCTCTCGGCCACATCACTGGTATCAGAGCCACCGTTCACCACGCCACATACCCAGGTTGCAACCACCATCGTCACTTGCAGGAGGTGACCTACCATGGCGACCAACGAAACACGAGCTCAGAAGGAAGCACGAGTTGACGCGGCCTTAGCTGAGCACGATCGCATCCTTGCAGAAATGACAGAGCAAATCGCTGCGTCGAACGGCCACCACCGCGCCACCCAAGCCACGCTCGAAGAACTCCGCCACCTCATAACTTCCACAAGGCAGCAGGAAACATCTCGAGACGCTGGGATCCTCGGGTCTGGCACTGGTAGCACGGCTCGACCCACCCATGCGTTCGCTACACCACCAAGAGAAGCACCGGGAGAGCCAAACGACCACCGTCACATGTACCGTGTCGTCCGACTCGATTTTCCGCGGTTTGCAGGAGAAGACGTCGCAAGCTGAATTTTTCAATGCGAACACTATTTCGAGATAGACAACACACCGGAGGACGCCAAGATGAGGATAGCTGCCATCCACCTCGAAGGAGAAGCCTTACAATGGCACCAAGGGTTCATGCGAATCCAAGCTGCGAAGGGAAGGAGGTGTACCTGGTCGGAGTACGTGAACGTCATCCATGCTCGGTTCAGCGAAGAGCTTATTGACGACCCCCTACTGGAGATCAAGAACCTGCACCAGGAAGGAACCATCACAGAATACCAGCGACGCTTCGACGGCTTACTTCACAAGGTGGGACTCGTCGAACCACTCTCGGAACGGGCGGCCATTAGCTTGTTCGTTGGAGGATTAGAACCGCAGCTCCAGGGGTCTGTCCGACTTCAGAGGCCGCAAACACTGATGGAGGCGTACTCGTTGGCGAGGCTGCATGGCGCGGTTCTGTCATCAAGCAGCCGATCTGCAACAAGGCCCTCAGCACCACCCAACCGAAGCAACTCAGCAATGACAAGGAGTTTCACTGCCACCCACTATCCTGGAAGTAAGTCCCTAGCTTCTAATGTCATGCCTAGCAGTAGAAGTGCCATATCTGGTTCGGTTGCCCCTAGAAATACTAGGATGACTACTAATAGGGAGATGGAAGTTAGACGTTCGAAAGGGCTATGTTATTGGTGCGATGAAAAATATGTGCCAGGTCACAAGTGCAAAAGTAAGGTCTTTTTAATAGAAGTTGAGGAGGAAGGAGAAGAGGAACCCGAACTAGGGGAAGAAGAGAAACCAACGGAGGAGAGCCCGGAAATCTCAATACATGCTATAGCAGGAACATTGGGGTGTTCCACTATGAAGGTGGAGGGTACGGTTAATAAAAGGCGGCTACAGTTATTAATCGATTCAGGGAGTACGCACAACTTCCTCGACATTGCCATTGCGAAAAAATTGGGGTGTGCAACTGAACCGGTCCCACCTCTCAAGGTGTTAGTCGCCAATGGAAGCGAAATCAGTTGTAGCAAGATCTGTCGAAAATTTTAGTGGAATATGCAGGGCCACCAATTCACGACCGATGTATTCCTGATACCCTTAGAAAGTTACCACATGGTGTTAGGGGTCCAATGGTTGTCCACCTTGGAGGACATACTATGGAACTTCCAAAATTTGACAATGAAGTTTGTAAAGGGGAACGAGCTTTGCGAGTTGCGCGGGAAAGGAACCAACATGTTGTCTCTCAACACAAAAAAAACAGATGAACAAGCTCCTCGGAAAAAGGGATGAACTCGCAGCAGTACACCTATGCAGCTTATCGATCCAGACGGATAGCGAGGAACATAAGTTTCTCTTCTCAACTCAAGTGTCGGTCAATAACGAAGGTTGCAAGGATATAGAGGAGTTACTCGATCGATTTGCAGATGTCTTCGAGGAGCCACGCAACCTGCCACCAGAAAGAACCGTGGATCATCGCATTATCCTAAAAAATGATGCAAACCCGGTCAATTTGCGGCCATACCGATACCCAGCCCCGCAAAAGGACGTCATCGAAGGAATGGTGGCCGAGATGTTGAAGAACCGTGTCATTCATGCAAGTAATAGCCCATTCTGATCGCCAGTAGTGCTAGTTAAGAAGAAGGACCGCACATGGAGAATGTGCATAGATTATCGTCGTCTGAACGATCTCACCATTAAGGATCGGTTTCCCATACCGCTAGTGGATGAACTTCTGGATGAGCTGCATGGAGCTACCTATTTTTCCAAAATTGACTTAAGGTCGGGATACCACCAAGTCAGAATGGCTGAACCGGACATCCACAAGACCGCATTCCGGACACACGAGGGTCACTACGAGTTCTTAGTTATGTCGTTCGGTCTCACGAACTCACCAGCCACCTTCCAAAGCCTCATGAACTCAATATTCAAGGAATATTTAAGGAAGTTCGTATTGGTGTTCTTCGACGACATCCTTGTATACAGCCCGACCTTTGATCTTCACCTTTGGCATCTGGAGCTCGTGTTGTCAGTATTGAGAAAACACTCCCTATTCGCCAAGAAATCGAAATGTATCTTTGGAGGCTCACAAGTAGAATACTTGGGACACATTGTAACGGGAGTCGGGGTGTCCACTGACCCAGCAAAAATTGAAGCAATCAAGGATTGGCCATCACCACAATCAGTCACCCAATTACGTGGATTCCTTGGGCTCACGGGTTACTATCGTAAGTTTATCAAGGGATACGGAGCATTGAGTCGGCCACTTACTGAGTTGTTAAAGAAGGACTCATTTCGATGGTCTTCCGAGGCAGAAGAGACCTTCCAAAAGCTCAAGGAAGCAATGAGTTCGGCCCCCGTGCTTGCACTGGCAAACATGAACGAAACCTTCACAGTGGAAACCGATGCCTCCAACACCGGTATAGGAGCAGTGCTCTCACAGAAGAACCGACCGGTTGCATTCATCAGCAAAAATTTGTCCCCGAAACAGCAATCACTCTCAGCTTACGAGAAGGAGCTCTTTGCGATCATGTTTGCTCTAAAAAAATGGCACTATTACCTGCTCGACCGACATTTCATCATCAAGATCGATCAAAGAAGTTTAAAGTTTCTCCTTGAGCAGAAGTTATCAACTCCCCTTCAGCATACGTGGCTCGCTAAACTGCTCGGATATGACTATGAAATACTTTACAGGAAGGGAACAGACAATAAGGCAGCAGACGCCCTATCCCGTATTCAAGGAACCACCCTCCTCGCAATGGCACTATCATCGATCTCCACAGAGCTGCTCGACCGAATCAAAAAGAGTTGGGAATCTGACCCAGAATGCGCCCGATTGATATCTCTACTCAACACTGGTCATGCCTTGCCACGGTTCACTATGACTGATAGCTTACTTCGCAAGAAGGGGAAGTTGGTGGTCGGGTTCGACACCAAACTGAGAGACGACATTCTCACCTTGTTCCACGCGTCTCCATTGGGTGGCCATTCGGGGGCAACAGCAACCTTACAAAGGGTGGCATCTCTATTATATTGGAAGGGCCTTAAGAAATATGTTCGTGAATTTGTCAGAAACTGCGAGGTCTGCCAGCGATACAAGTACGATCATGCAGCTTCTCCCGGCATCCTGCAGCCCTTGTGCGTTCCGCAAGCCATATTTACAGATATCTCCATGGACTTCATCGTCGGGCTACCCAAGTCCCAAGGGAAAGAGGTGATATTTGTGGTAGTCGATAGATTAACCAAGTATGGACACTTCATGGCACTTAGTCACCCATACACGGCTGCCACAGTCGCTCAAATCTTCATCGATCACGTTTACAAGTTGCACGGCCTCCCTAATAATATTGTGAGCGACCGAGACCCGATCTTCATAAGCACCTTTTGGCAAGAATTACTTCGACAACTTGGGGTCACCTCATGCCTATCTTCATCCTACTACCCACAAACAGATGGGCAGACAGAAGTGGTTAACCGGTGTCTTGAGTCATATTTGCGGTGTATGGCCGGAGAGCAACCAACCACTTGGAGCAAGTGGCTACCACTAGCCGAATGGTGGTACAATACCTCTTACCACTCCACGATCAAGATGACTCCGTTCGAGGCATTATACGGGTTCGCTCCACCATTCCACGTTCCCTATTTCCCTAAAGACTCCAAGGTGGAGGAGGTGGATCTTCTACTTCGAGATAGGGAAGACGCTATCAAGTTGCTGAAATTCCACTTGCTACGGGCTCAGAATAGGATGAAGTAGTACGCAGACAAGAAACGTTCGGAGAGGCACTTTGAAATAGGTGATTGGGTATTTCTCAAGCTACACCCTTACAGTCAGCACTCGATGAGGAAGAAGGGGGGTCACTACAAACTGCAACCTAAGTGGTTTGGGACTTACATTGTCTTAGACCGAGTGGGACCGGTGGCGTATAAGCTGGATCTTCCCTCCACCGCACTCATCCACCACACCGTACATGTATCTCAGTTGAAGCTCGCAAACGGCCCAGTCTCGCATATCACTCCACTGCCGCCAGGGTTCATGAAGACATCAGGACAAGATCCGGAGCTCATACTCGAACGGAAGATGGTTCGTCGCGGAAACCGGTCTGCAACCAAGGTTTTGGTGAAATGGAAGGGGGTCGAGGCACGCGACGCAACTTGGGAGTTTCTGGAGAAATTTCACCGCAAGTATCCGGAGTTTGACCTTGAGGACAAGGTCGTTTCTTAAGGGGGGTATAATGTTACGGCCCTTAATTTCGAGTCGAGTCGGTCCAATAAGGCCTTAGCCGAGTCGGGTATTGTAAGCCCATTTATGTCTTCTGTTATGAGTAGAGTCCAGAGAATCTCTATACATGGCATTCTCTCTATAAATTGTAATGCATCCCTACGTAAAAGAAGCATGCAGAATATTAGTAAACTATTCTCTCCCTCTCTCCTTCTCTCACTTTTCCCTCTCTCTCTCTTCTCTTGTCCCTTCCAGCTCTCGTCCTTCCCGACAGCCTGCCTCGCTCGTCCGTTCTTCTCTGTCTCACACCGTACCTGTCGGCTACCGTTTCCTCCGTATCTCTCGGCCACATCACTCAGTGGTATAGACAGGAGCGATCATCATGGCGTATCCAACTCCAATACCCGACACAAATCTTCCAAACATGAGGAAGGCATAGTTTGTGGCGAAGCCCATCAGGAGTGATCCCGCAAAGAAGATCCCTCCTGCTACCACAATGGTGTAGCGTCACCCCAGCCAGTCGGAGGTTCTTCCAGCTAATCCCGAACCCACTAGTGAGTATAGATTCAAGACTCCAACCAAAATCTCGATTTGTACATCGCTGATATGGAGGTCATCCTTGATGAATAACACTGCACCACTCATTACACCAATATCTGCATGCGAATCGGTGATGATGAACATTAATTATAACAAGCATTATGAATGATGAGAATTGTACGTGTGCATCACATATTTAGGATAGAACCGATCCATCAGTACTCTACTCACCATAGCCGAGCAAAATGGAAGTCATGGAAGCTAAGATTGCACAAACGAAGGAGAACTTATTCCTTCCCAGCTTTTTCGGTGGATCGAAATCTTCATTTCCCATGAATTTGTCGGAAAACGCTTTCTAGAGAATAAATGAACTACTTCGCTTTCTTTAATCTTGCATGGAAATTTCCAACGAGATAGAGAGAGAGGGTTTTAGAAGGGTGTGAGAGGTGAACGAGGAGGGTGCAACATATATAGAGATAACTATTCCTGACATATCTGTTATTTTATGACATTTGACAATTAAAATCAATTATTGTCTTGCTCTTATATTCTTATCCATAAATTACAATCCATTTTAAAATTTATGGATCAATATGTAGCAGTGCTGCTGACGTCTTGCATTATATCAATTCCATTTTTATTCATATAGTTTTTTCTAGGTCATGATGGCTATGAATAATCAACCATAAAGAGAATATATTACCTTAAATAAAAATAAAAAAGTTACCTAATTCGACTAAAACTAAACTATATTTGTTATTGAGATTGAAACTTTGTTTCTGCAAGTATGTTTAAAAAATAGATGACGTAGGTGTCGAAAAGTAATTTATCCGTTGGAGAGAGTAAGATGTCTTCCGTTTCTCTTACAAGAGAAATACTGAATCCAGGTGTTCTTATTGGCCCAAAGAAATGCCTTCTTTTCCGGAAAAATTACAAACACAAAAAGGTGCGTCCAAACCCCATATTCTCAAAATCAAAGCAAAATTAGGGTGCGTATATAAAATAAATGGCATGGGATTAAATTTCATTTAAAAATATGAGTTGAGATAATTTCATCCATATTGGTTGGGAGTCTTGAATTAGTCAATGGATAAGATAATTCAGAAATAATGGCAGGCCAGTAAGAAATAATGGACAGTATTTCACTGCACAAAATTAGACACATCACCCAATTAAGTGGGAAACAATCTATATATTATATGTTAAATATATTATAACCCTTCAAATGGAATTTTTTTTGAAAACTAAGTATTTGGTTTTTTTTATCTAAAAAAGTAAGTATGTAATTTTGTTTTTAGAAAAATAGGTATACGCGCATCCCGGGTAGCGCGTATTGGACATACGCGCACCCTTGGGTGGCACCATTGAATATGCACCACTTTGAAGTGGCACCTGTGAAGGTGCCCAATTTTTTTTTTTTTAAATCATTTTTTTTTCGATAATGATAACTCGATGTTTAATTAAAAATAAAATTATGTATCTATTAAAAAAATTTATAGTAAGTAGATATTTTAATTGTGATTCAAATGATTAAAAAAATATTAAATTTGGATTTACGGATTGACTGTACGGCATGCCGTAAGTTGAGATATGAAAATTGTACTTAAAAGATTATAACTCGGACCATGTAAGTCCAAACTTAACATGGTTAACGTCATTTATGTGGTAATTCAATTATCTATCTAGGGTAATATTTTTGATTGGAAATACAGTGATTTTGTAACCTAACATCGTTCGTTTTATAATTTTACCGAAATAATTAAATGCATTAGGTGATAAATTTAATTATGTACTTACTCAAAAAAAATCAAAAACATTACGGTGCGTAGATAATTCAATTACGAATTAAATGACGCTACCTATGCGTTAATTTTTGACTTTTAGACTGACTGTATAATACGGTACGTAAAAAACTCTACATACGATACAAAAACTTACTGTTCAAAACACTATTTGTAAGTTTTGGTATCGTATATAGAGTTTTTTACGTACCGTATTATACAGTCAGTGTAAAAGTAAAAAATTAACGTATAGTTAGCGTCATTTAATTCGTAATTAAATTAACTACGCACCGTATTTTTTTTTGAGTAAGTACATAATTAAATTTATCACCTAATGCATTTAATTATTTCGGTCAAATTATGGTGTAAACGATGTTAGGTTACAAAATCACTGTATTTCCAATCAAAAAAATTACCCTAGATAGATAATTGAATTACCACATAAATGACGTGAACCGTGTTGAGTTTGGACTTACATGGTCCGAGTTATAATTTTTTAAGTACAATTTTCATATCTCAACTTACGGCATGCCGTACAGTCAATCAGTAAATCCAAATTTAATATTTTTTGCATAATTTGAATCGCAATTAAAATATCTACTTACTATAATTTTTTTTAATAGATACATAATTTTATTTTTAATTAAACATCGAGTTATCATTATCGAAAAAAATGTTTTTTAAAAAAAAAAAATAGGAATGCAAAGGCGCCACCCAGGGGTGCGCGTATGTCCAATATGCGCTACCCCGATGTGCGCGTATACCTATTTTTTTTAAAAATATTTGTATACTTACTTTTCTAAATAAAATAAAGCAAAATGCTTAGTTTTCAAAAATATTCCTTCAAATGTTGACAAACAGGATTTTTAAAATATTGTTTTATCCTAATATTAAAATAAATCATTCACTACGGGAGAAGACTCAGTTAAGGGCTCAAGGTCACGGCTCAAGTATGATTGAGCCGTGAAAAATTTAATATAATAATTATTAACGGCTCAATGATTATTGAGCCGTCCAGAAATTGATTTACCGGCTCAATTATTTGAGTCGTCATTATTTTGACGCTAAAACACTTTTTATTTAAATCGAAATTCTTTTAGACGGCTCTAATACTGTAGAGACGTCAGTAAAAATATTTTTTTTAATCCAAATTATTTTTGACGGCTCAATATTGTTGAGTCGTCAATTAAAAACAATTTTGGACGGCTCAGTTTTGTTAAGTCGTCAAGTAAACCGATTTTTTTTCGAAAATGATTTTGGACGACTCAGTTTTGTTGAGCCATCAAGTAAAATGATTAAAAAAAATAGTTTGGACGACTCAGTTGTGTTGAGCCGTCCAAACTAAACGATTTGATTAATCAGAAAATATTTGTGACGGCTCAATACTATTGTCGGTAAGTTGGTTTTCAATTTTTTTTTCAATTCATTCAAGGATTCGACATTCCCAAGTCTTCCCTTCTTCGATTTCTTAGAGAAAATATCAAAAATCATCAATTTTGTAAACCCTAATTTCTACATCAAGCTTCGATTTCCAGGTAATAAACCCCTCTCTATCTCTTTATGTAAGTTTTGTGGTTGGTGTAAGCTTCGATTATGTCAGTTTTGTGGTTGGTGTAAGTTTCGAATTAAGGACAGGACGACGGGAAGGGGTTGTAGATTCACACCTGTATGTAGTTTTCACAGAATTGATGAGTTCGTTTTTGTAGTAGTATAAATACTAACCGTATTATTTTCTTGCCGGTTAACAACAACAGTATGATAGAATAATTAACTTAATTCAGAGTCACATTGAGTGTGTGAGGACATCACGTACTCTTCCTTTAGAATCACAATCTTTTGCTTCTTTGAAAAGCCTTAGTCCTTCAAGACAGATAAGAACATCAATGAACTCTTGTCAGTCCCTCAAAATGTTGAAATTTGAGTCTTTACCATTTTGGCATCCAAATATTTTCCATGGCGAAGGAGCAATAACATCTTATGTCATTGCTTCAGTGTGCATGGACGAGCGTACTGTCCAGTGTATAGAGAGCTTACGGTCATGGTGTTTTTTTTGCCGATGTGTACACATCCTGTTGTTCCTCCAACACAAAAAGTTAGAGTTACCATGACATTGTACCAATATAATTGAAGGGATAACAGAGTACTTCTGTTCTGACCCAAAATATGTCCATCTCCTTTTCGAAAATTAAAAGAAGTATAAATACTAACTGTGGCTATCTCACCTGTATGTAGTTTTCACAGAATTGCTGAGTTCATTTTTGTAGTAGTATAAATACTACCTGTAGTGTAAGCACACAGAATGATGATATATGTAGGTATTAAATACGAAGAAAAAAAAGTATTTCCGTTGTGATATAATTTAAAAAAAAATCCAAACAATCCTCTTCGTCTCTTACATTTTTTTTTTTAAAAATAAATTTCTTTTGCCAAGTATATATCCACTAGGGGAGAATTGCTGAGTATTTATTAGTATAAATACTAATTGTAGCATCCTTATGAGAATTGCTGCTGGGTTCGTTTTTGGTTAATTGCTGGGTACATATTTATCTTGTTTAACATAATTTCTAGTACTGCTTTGCATTCTACTTTACATAATATATGTTATATTTATCACTTATATCAGTACAATTATGCATAATGTGTTCGACTGCTATTTTAGTTAACTTGTTAATAGGATATGATTATGTTAACCACGCACGCTTGTTTGATGTCTAAATGTGATGCATCTTATATATAGTACTTTGTTGGGATGGCTTTATAGGATGGTCAGACAACTCAATCAAGTGATCAGTCTGCCGAGCGTAGAAGTGACGATGATGATCCAACAGATGATTGAAGATTGATGTTCAAAATTGTTTCTTGAATGCTTTAGGAATTGAATAACGGATTGTAATACTGATTCTGTTTGGTTTATATTTACAGATTTTGGATTGTAAAATTATCCAACTTGCAAATTTATGATTAGGGGTATATTAATTTATTCAATTTTTTATTTTTTAAAAACTCGAATAATTACGGCTGGAAATGGTTGAGCAGTCAAAAATAAATTAAAATATAATATAATTTTGACGGCTCAGACTAAATGAGCCGTCCCAAATAAATTAATATTATTAATTTAGAAGGCTCATTCTTATTGATCCGTCAGAAGGACGGCTTAATGAAAAACGAGTCGTCATAAATAAGACGACTCTTATTATGACGACTCGTTTTTCATTGAGCCGTCGTTCATTAACGGCTCAACAAATGAGCCGTTAAAGAAACCAATTTCAGCAGTTATCCAAGTATTCTCCCGTAGTGATTATTACTATTTTAGGTCACTTTTAGTTCCATTTTATTTTTATCAATCTATAACCGACATCATTTAGATGCCTTAAGAGCACATTAAGCCTCTGAAAAAAAAGCCTCTCATTTATTCTAAAAAACAATGCTTTATATACATATACATATATATATGATTTTCACTAAATTCTTACTTTTTATCTCATATATTCATCCTTTTTGTACACTACTGAGTTAATTGTTTACTAAATATAAATATTATTATACATAACGGATCTTGACCTTTGGGCTTTAGCACTATTAGAACGGGCCCATGAGTCGATCAGGCCCAAGGATTAAGCCGTCCTGGACCCCAAATCTTCACTAGCAATGCCTTCAAATGTATCAGAGGAGTGACACTCGTGTATGAGGTCGCTCTGAGATGAATCTCCCGCCGCTGTCAGCTCTCCCTAAGAGAAGGCATATGTATTGGCGCGCCATTAATGAAACTCTCAGTAGAATGCACTCTTAAAGAGGAGGTACTGGACGAACTTCTCGACATAAGAGAATAAAGAGCGGTCGCCCGAGATGTTGCTAAGGCAAAAGAGGACACCTCTAGACCGCACCTCCAAGTACCACTTCCAGCACAACAACTCGCCCCTCCCATGAGCATCGCTACGACCATGGCACTACTTACTGGCGTCATAACGAGGGAAGAAATTGAAAATTTAGTCTCATAGAAGATGAATGAGTAGAAGGGCAGGGTTATGTCGCGTCTCCGTGATAGAGCGTTGCATCCCTTCGCTAAAGAAATACTAGGGGTCACTGTGCCACCCCACATGAAGTCGCCCAAGATTGAATACTACAAAGGTGAAGGAGATCAGTCGAACACATCCAAAGGCACGAAGCCTCCCGTCTAGGGCGATCAAATGATGACAATCATTTCGCTATCGTCTTCCCAGTGACCCTAGGAGATGTCACTTCACATTGGTTCTTTGGAATCCTTAAGGATTCGATCAGATCTTAGGACGATCTAAAGGATAAATTCATTGTCCAATACATGGGCGGACGATAGCTGCTTAAAAGCGTTGGAAATTTGGATAACATCAAGCAGGGAAATGACGAGAGCCTAGGCCATCTCTATACCAGATTTAACAATGAATTGACGAGGATTCATCAAGTCATCACGAGTGGCGAGACCATTCGCGCATTTGTGAGGGCGCTTGGACCTAAAGGATCCGCTCTTTATGATAGCCCGAGCGTGATCTCATTTAGTACAGTGGAGGAAATGACGACTTGGGGAAAATCTTACATCGACCTAGAAATCTTCAAGGAAGGGAGAAATGATCTTCGAAAAGAATCGAAAAAGGAGGCTCAAGAAGGGAAGAAATCGGACCGTCATCAGAAGGCTGGAAATGATGACTAGAAGTGTCGCCCATTGAATTCGCGCACTAATAGAGAAGTCTACGAGACTTACACGCCCCTGACCCAGGATATATCAGTTATTCTGGAGGACATGAAGAAGAATGATTCGGCCCCCAACTTTACGAAACAGCGACGTGCAATTGTGAAGCGGCCAAAAGGCTTACTGTCGCTATCACCGTTGCAAATAACACACTACCAATAACTGTATGATCTTGAAGATGGATATTGAGAACCTTATACAGAAGGGCTTTCTCAAAAACTTTGTGGCGCGCCGTGAAATAAGTAGGAATCCTCATCGCGAAAGGAACACGTCGCCTTGAAAGGCACAAATGTCAAGCCAAACCAATAAAGGAAATGTGAATGGTATCATAGACATGTTTGTTGCTGAAGGAGATACAAGCGATCCTTGGGAGGTGTAGGCCTCACAAATTTCAAGAACCGCCTTGGCTGGGAAGCACCCTAGGGAAGAAGAGGACGTGTTAATCTCATTTTCTGAGGCGTACTTGGGGCATGTGATGAAAGATTTCGAAACCATAACATAATTTAATTGAATATAGAGAAAGTTACTTGTTTTCTTATTATATCTTGAAGAATATGTACAATGGTATATATAGTAACACCCTACTAGAGATATTAGTAAAAGTCTACTAGAGATATTAGTAAAACCCTACTCGAGATATTTTTCTACTAATTACAAAACGATCCTTTGACTTTAAGTAAATTAAATATTCACCACTTAACTTCAATTTAAACTATATCCTCTAACATTCACCAATGCTCTTCAGTTTCTTGAGTTTTTCCCATTCTCAATTTGAGTAAAAATTCCTCTTTGCTTTTCTTGATGATTTAACACTTGAGCTTAGACATCCTGTTCATGAAAGTGACAAGAAACACAGAAACAACCCCATGTATACCACATATAGTTTATACGGTGAGGAATCAAGTTAATACATTTCTAACTTCAACCACATCTCATCATACAACCACAAATGTTTTCGACATTCAGTGAGCAAGTTATGATACTACACACATATGAGCATTTTCTTGTTCAAATCAAGTGCCAACATGGTTATTTTCTAGAAAAAGTTGACTGGGTTTGTGCCCAATTTCTTCTTTTGGCTTTTGATAACCATTGTGTTTGTATTGCACAACTGTGCTGTCTGAGTCATCATTCAACCTTTTTTATGACTGAGTGGGTTTGTGCCCAAAATCTTCTTTTGGATTTTTTTATCTACTGTTTTTGTATTACACAATTGTGATGCCTGAGTCATCATTCAACTTTTTTGTTTAGTTGGGTTTGTGTCCGACACCTTTTTTTGGCTTTTGTTATATGAATTCATACACTTTGTGTATAATCACTTGGAACAAGTTGAACAATAATCAAACCCATTGTATCATCTGAGTATAACTAATCACAAATGTGAAAGATATCCACTTGTAAATCAAGATATATGAGTTTTGATATTTTAACATATTTTCATCGTGAAAATCTTATGACAATATAGCATTGTGAGAATCTGAATTCTAACACATTAAGAACATTCAATTCCCATGTTCAAAGTACTCATCATTAGCAAACAACTCATCAACGTCGTCATCATTAAGAAGAAGATCACCTGATGAGTAGAAGTATGGTAAGACAAGTGAGAAGTCACACTTGATCATTAGACAGAGCTTCACACAAAGAACAGACAACCAACTTTCGGCGAAGAGGAATGAAAGTATTCTCGGTTAAAGGTTTGGTAAGTGCATGAACAAGTTGTTCTGTATCAGGAACATGATTGACCTGTACCAGTCTCTGTGAAACTTTTTCACGAACAAAGAAAATATCCAATTCTACATGTTTCATCTTAGCATGTTGAACTGGGTTAGCCGCAATAGAGATAGTAGTAGTATTGTCAAACCAAAGCACATGAACAAATCATAATGATAAACGAATTTCAGTTAGAAAAGAAGTTACCCAAATAACATCACACATAGCATTAGCTATTCCACGAAACTCTGCCTCAACTGTTGATCTAGACACCATATCTTGCTTTTTCGATCACCAGACAATTGGATTTCCTCCCAAGAACAAGCAATGTCCACTTGTACAAGTTGTTCTGTATCAGTGTCAGCTCTCCAATATGAGTATGTACAACCAACAAGATCAAGGGATAAATATGGTCTGAATATTAGGCCATGATCAAGAAACCCTTTTAAATTACTCAACACCCTCTTAACAGTTGCCTAATGAGCGTCTGTAGGTCTATGAAGAAACTGACAAAGCCTAGTGATACTATATCTGATATCTTTACCAGTATAACAAACGTGTTGCAAGGCTCCAACCGTGCTTCTGTATAGAGAAGGACCACACAAAAGCATACTTTATCCAGAGTTGGATGTAAGGAGAGGAAAACCAACCAGTGGAGTAGGACAATGTTTACAATTTGACTTGTTAACACGAGACAACATGTCATAGATGTACTTCCTCTAGCTTAACACCTTAAAATCAGGTTCAGACTGTAATTCCATTCTAAGGAAATAGTTGAGTATCCACAAATCCTTACAGGAAAAATGCTTATTCGAGTTGGTTATGGTTGATTCGATGAGATCATCACAAGATCATGTCACAACTATATCATCCACATAAACCAAGAGATAAACAAATTTGTTATACATTCTCTTAAGGAACAAGCATTTATAAGACTGAGAACATGAAAAGGAGAGATGTGTAAGCAAACATTCTCGAAGTTTCTCAAATCAATCTCTTTGAGATTGTTTTAGGCCATACAATGCCTTACTGTGTTTTCAAACAAGCATGTTCCCTAGGGAATTTGTGACTTCAAAACCTGGAGGCTGAGACATGTATATTTCTTCAAGCAAACTTCCATTTAGAAAAGTACTATTCACATATATTTGTCTCAATATCCAATTAAAAGATAAAGATAGATATATAATTATTCTAAATGTGGCATGTTTCGCAACTGGACTGAAGGTATACATATAATCATACCCCACCCTATAGGAGAATTCTTTGGCCACTAGTCTAGCTTTATATCTTTCCACAGTGCCTTATGCTTTTCTTTTAGTCATGAATATCCATTTGCAACCCACAGGAGTTCTAACAGGAGGTATAGAAGTGAGAGTCCAAGTGCCTTTCTCATGGAGTGCTTCAATCTCTTTATGTATCGCTTTCATCCATTCTGGATATTGAAGTGCTATGTAGACATTCAGAGTCTCACTCACATCAGTTGTGGATTCCAGCAGAGCATTTGCATGAGATCTTGATTTGGACCTGGTGATCATGCCATGTGTATATGGTTACGTCACAAGGTTTGATTGTTGTGGATCATTGAGCATAGATGATGATGGAGGAGGAGCTCTAAGTCCTTAAACAATCACGGTATCTCCATTAGTAGACTGAGGTATATTAAAGATTGATACGCTAATATTTAAGACAGGAATGGAAGCATTAGGTAAAAAACTTGAGTCATCAGATAGACCAAGGGGCAGTATGTTATCATTCAAAGCTTGAGCTTGTGGACTATTAACATCAGTTGAGGTGATTATGTTGGGATCCTTAGTGCTCCTTTGAGAACATATAGCTTGAGAATCTAAGTTCGTGATTTGAAAATGTGGAGAAGGGAACTATCTTATATTCCTTTGTGCTTATGACAAGGGATTAGTATCATTGCTTGCAACAATTGAAGTGGGCATAGGAATTCCTGTTGATCCTGGCCTGAGCCATGAATCTATGTAGGATGAATTACCCGGGCAGGAGTCATCAACATCAAAAGAGATAGAAGAAACATATTGTTTAACATAGTAAGGAAACACAGACTCTTAAAAAATGAACATGTCTAGACATGTAAACTCTTCCAGTTGGATCAATACACTTGTAGCGTAAATGTGCTGGCAAATATTCAAGAAAAACACATGGCCAAGACCTATAACCGAACATAAATCTATTAAAATCACAAACGTGAGGAAAACATAGACATCCAAACACACGTAATGAAATATATGCAGGGAGTTTGTTGAACAATTTTTCAAAAGGTGATTTGTTATTCAACACATGCGTGGGTGACCTATTAATCATATAAATAGCAGATGCAAATGATTCTGTCCAAAATTGGAATGAGATTGATCCTTGGGCAAGCAAGGTAAGACCAAGCTCAAATATATGTCGGTGTTTCCTCTCAACATTCCCATTTTGTTGAGAGGTGTAAGGGCATATAAACCGACGATGAATACCTGCAGAGACTAAGTAAGAGTGAAATAATCCTAGAAATTCACCTCCATTATATGTATGAACAACGTTTATTTGATTATTTAATTGTTTTTCACCAAATGAATGGAATGATTTAAGAACACTCACAACATCACTCTTGTTAGCAATGAAATATGCCCAAGTGAACCGAGAAAATGCATCCATAAAACTTATGTAATATTTAGAACCATTTGACCTGACTGGAGCAGGTCCCCATATATCCACTTGAAGTAATTGGAAAGGAGCATTGTACATTCCCTCAGATGGACCGAAAGGTAACTTGTGACTCTTCCACATTTTGCATGCCACACATAAATGAGTTTTGTCGATCTTCTTAGTGCACGGTAATCCAGATTGAATGACCTGTTGTAACACTTGAGAAGATGGATGACCAAGCCTTTGTGAAACAGAAGAAACATGAGCACTGGTACTAAAAACATGCGCATTAGAAATAGAATTTTCATAACTAAGAACGTAATTTTTAGTTGTAGAACACATATTCACTTTATTGAGATCACTTGAATTATTTAAATACAAAGGTTGAATATCAATATTATCCAAGGCAGTAGGATACACACCACGAAGAAGACTTGTATTACTGATGCTAGGGACTGAACCAACACTAGCTCTAGACATCGAACTATCAGTAGAAATGGTTCCTAAACTACCAGCATATTTATTGCAACTGCCATCTTTATTGAGATATACATGCTTATTACTACTAGCTAGAAATGAATAGCTCACAGGAACAACAAAAGATCCAAACTGAACACACTCATGTGGAGATAAGAGCAGCTTGTAGTGTCCACCGAACTCACATTCCTATAGAAGCACTTGGTGTGTTTTCTGATCCTTTGCAACACAACCATTTGGGAATAAAACAAAGTAAGTATCATTTTATTTAACAAGTTGAGACACAGATAAAAGATTCTTGGTAATATGAGGTGCTACAAGAACGTTACGAAGAATAACAGAACGATTGTTAATCTGTAGTTTAAATGTATTTGTATCAGTAATTTGAATTGTATTACCATTGCCTACACTAAATTTACCTTGTCATGTAGAAGAGTTTGCATTGGGAATATCCAAGGAGGAATTGTTAAGGTGATGTGATGCTCCAAAATCGAGAAACCAAGCCAGATTCGACCCTCCAAAGTTAGATGAAGTGTTGAAGGTTGCATTGAGAATTGTATTAGCTGCACCATGATGATATGCTCGTATATTGTGTTCTTGACTTGTGGAAGGTATATAGAGATGAGGATGAGTTGATGTGGAAGTGGAAGTGATTTGATAAAACACTTGAGCTGAGACCTGCGAAAGAGGAGGAGGATGTTGAGCTTGTTGACCGGTGCTGAAATTGGTGTTCTTTTGCTGTATTTCTAGAGACAGAAAGAATTCGGATGCATGAGATTGTCCTCTGTTCCCAGCAGTAGGTTGATTTTGTGATGGGATCGCATGGTAGGGCGGATCGAATCTGTACCAGCATCGAGCCACAAGGTGTCCAAGTTTTCCGCACAACTGACATTGTGGTCGGTTGCTGTTGAAGCTATTACCAGACCTTCTTCCTCCTCCATACGACCCAGGAGTGTTACCCTGATGACTGTTCATGTGTTCTGAGTTTGAGGGTTGATATGGAGCACCTTGACGAGATTGTTATGCGACATGAACTTTGGATGAAGTTGATTGTCCCGGAGTCAGTCGAGAGGTAGCTTGAGCATTTAATGCTGCCGAGTGAGTGGCGAGCTGCATAAGGTTATCATGTTGGCGCATCCCAGCATTAAGGAGTACACTGGACACACCTACAAGATCATAAGGATGACGGTTGGTTGTGATTACGGCAACAACATGCTCAAATTTAGGTGTAAGAGGCGCTAGAATTGTACTGATTTGCATTGTTTCAGATATAGAATGATCCAAACATCTGAGGCTGTACAGAGGAGGTGAATCAGACTAAGGTATTCTCTCATAGATATATCACGTTTTCTTTATGATTGAAGGGGACACAGAAGCCTCATCACACGAGTAGTAGAAGCAACCGAAAAAAAGTTTATGCAGCACATTACAAATCTCAAAGGATGATCGACATTGCACAAGGTTAGGAAGTAAAGAATATGATATCGGTGTAAGAAGCCATGAAGCTAGAGCACTATTATGTTCTTTGAATGCACTATAGGCTGGATTAACAATCTTAGTTCCCTATGCATTTGCTATGAACTCATCTACACGGGTTGACCCATCAAGGTATCGTTCTAACATGTGTCTGGCTATTGTAAAATCGATTTATTGTTTCCACTGTAGGTAGTTGGTCTCATCCAGTTTCAAGTGAATTATCTTTTTAGTAAAGTGCTTAGGATTGGATTCCATGATTGAATTCTCATACAATCACACAAAGTCGAGTGTTGCGCGACGAATAACTGGATTTTAAAGAAGACGAGTTTGATCAAGAGGTCGTCGGTGCGGCGTGACGGTAGCTGGCATGCATTGGTAGGGTTTGACTGCGCCAACGGTGACTGATTGTGCGAGTTGAACGGTAAAACCAAATATATAAAGCCCTGATACCATGAAAGGTTTCCGAACCCTAACAGAAATTAATTGAATATATAGAAAGTTGTTTCTTTTCTTATTATAGCTGAGATTGGCGGCTATGATGTCAAGTGGGTACTAGTCTACTCAGGAAGCTCAACGTATATACTCTTTCTCGACGTCTTGAAGAAGATGGGGTGCTCGTAGAAGGAATTGAAGAATGTTAACTTTCCTCTTATGAGCTACGCTTCACAGGCAACTTACCCGGTGGGGCCGATCTTCTAGCCTATGTACTTGGGTGAGGGATGGAACGCGATCACTATAACCGTTATGTGCATCGTGGTAGATGCCCCAACCTCGTACAACGATATACTAGGGCACTCCACTTTGAACCCAACACACCACGGTTTACGCGAACAACGATATCTATCGCTACACCGTCATGCCCTTCGGTCTAATTAATGTTGGGGCGACCTACCAAAGGATGGTAAACAAAATGTTCATCGGGATGATAGGCGAGACCATGGCGGCCTACGTTGATGACATGCTGGTTAAATCCATCGAGGGTGTTGATCACGTGGATGGCTTCAAGAAAACGTTTGAGCGTATGCGTCTCCACCAAGTGTGCTATAACCCAACCAAATGTGCCTTTGGCGTCCAATCTGAAACGTTCTTGGGCTACATGGTTAGCCAAAGGGGGATTGAGTTGAATCCTGAGAAGATGGAGACGATTGAAGAGGACAAGCTCAACCCGCCAAAATGAAGTTCAGTGTTTGAATGGAAGACTAGCGACACTCAGTCAGTTTTTAGCAAAGGTACATGATAAGTCCCTTCCTTTCTTCCATGTTTTAAAGGCGAACAAGACGTTTGAATGGACCCTTGAGTGTGAACAGACATTTCAGGACTTGAAGGCACATCTTAAGGCGCTCCCACCCTTGGCCAATCCAAACAAGGCAATACACTTTCCTTTTATTTAGGCATTAGTGTAGTAGTTGTAAGCTCTATTTTATTCAAGGCGATCGTCAAGGGACAAGTGCCCGTGTACTATGTATCAATGGTCCTCACAAAGGCCGAAATGAATCACCTCGAAGTTGAAAAGTACCTCTATGCATTAGTGATCTCACCTAGAAAGGTTCGCCATTACTTTCATGAAGACAAAACCATTGTCCTTCCAAATCAACCTTTAAAACACTAGCTGACTTCATTATCGAATCTACATGCCCGCTAGAGGCGTCGCTTATGGAACAGGCAGAAATGAAGGAAAGTTGGACGCTTCACATGGATGGGTCATCCTTAGTTGATGGCTCAGGACAGTTTTGGTACTTACACCACCAGATGGTGGCGCTCCTTTACGATATGCCTTAGTGCTCACCTTCAATGCTACAAACAATGAAACTGAGTATGAAGCATGGATTACCAGTCTCAGACTCGCTAAAGGATAAAGCATCGTTCATCTCAATGTTTATTGTGATTCACAACTCGTAGTAAAACAAGTCAAAGGCGAATACGCTGCCAAGGGTGAGCAGATGAAGATATACTTGAAAGAGGCAAAAGAGTTAGTTGAGGGATTCAAGAGTTTCCAAATAGAAGATATTCCTAGGGAGTCGAACCAAGAAGTAGATGAACGAAGCTAATATGCATGGTGTAAACACCTGATTTTGTCTCGGGATCAAAATACCGTATGCGAGGAATCGAGATTGGAAACATATATATACTATATATATATATATATACACATATATATATATTTGAAAACTAAAAAAAAATAAAAAAATTCCAATAGTGGAAAATTGCCTCTTTTCCACCGTTTTTATTTTTTATTATAAAAAAACGTTTTTTTTTATTATAAAAATAAATAATAAAATAAGATTTTATTCTTCTATAAATTGAAGAAGAATTGTGAAGATTAGGGGAAAGGATGGGTAAAGCTACGGTGATCTTCATCACTTCATGAAAGAATGAAAAAAATGAGTGAAAAAGTATCGGTGATTATCAGTCTCGGTTTCTCGTACGGTATTTTAACCTCCAATGAGTTAGGTATATTTCTCTCATCTTCAATATAATATTTGTATTTTCTAAATGTGAAATAAAATTGAGAGTTTATATACATATATTGTATATATTTATGTATATTATAGTTGTTAATTTATATATATATATATATATATATATGTAATACTATATCTATATGTATAAAATATATTTATATTCTGTTTATGTATTACTATATATATCTATATGTATAATATATATTTATATTATGTTTGTGTAATACTATTATATCTATATGTATAATATACATTTATATTATGTTTATGTATTACTATATATATCTATATGTATAATATATATTTATATTATGTTTATGTATTACTATATATCTATATGTATAATATATATTTATATTATGTTTATGTAATACTATATATATCTATATGTATAATATATATTTATATTATGTTTATGTATTACTATATATATCTATATGTATAATATATATATATATATTATGTATTTGTATAATATATGTATATTATGTATATGTGAAAAACAAAACTAATTTCAAAAATGACATAGGTCATTCCCAAACTTTGATGAAGGTTACAACTCGGTCCTTGGAATCTCGGGTCATTTCTGGGACGTTATTGAGTGTTATAAATCAAACCGGAAAAGTTTTGGGCCATTTGTGCAATTTTTGATTTTTTTTTTCGTAATTCAGCTCTTTTTTTTAAAAAAATATTTTTTGATTTCTAAACTTTTCTAGACATTCCATGATTTCTAAAAATGTTACAAATAAGTCTAGAATAATTTTCGGGTTATTTTTGGAATTTTACCAAGTGTTACAAATAAATCTAGAATATTTTAGGGTCAATTCTTTAATTTTTTAAAAAAATTCAGTTCAGCTATAATATTTTCAAAAATTACATTTTTAATTCCTAAATTTTTCTGGACATTCCATGACTTTTAAAAATGTTACAAATAAGTCTAGAATAATTTTCGGTTATTTTAGAACTTTACCACGTGTTACAAATAAGTCTAGAATAGTTTAGGGTCAATTCTGCAATTTTCGAAATATTTGGCCAATTCAGCTCAAATTTTAATAAATTGCATTTTGGTCCCTGTTGGATCGTGAAATCCTGAATGCTGATCTGGCAGTGAATTGAATGCCAGACAAGGTTGGGATGACGCTTCAGCTCCGACTCCGGTGAACCTGCAAGTAGGGGAGCGCAACAGAGGGGGTGCCTCTGGGTCCCTCTCCGATGCTTAAATGAGTATGTGTGTGTATAAAACTCAAAAAGTAAAGAACGTATGTAAAGCAAGGGTATTTATAGGGTAAGAGAGATAGAACCGTATATGGCAGCTGAATATCTTAGTGTATATTGTATTGCCGAAGATTCGGATCGTCAGTTACTGCGAGATATTGCAGTTACCAAATCTAATCCTTAGTGAATATGTGACCGAGATATGCGGGATATCGTGGCCACTTCCTTATTAACGGTTTTGTGGGACCAGAGGAAAGAGGCAAGGCTCTCTTCGGGGCGAGCACTCCCATGTCGAGTAGTGGAAGGTCGCGACCTGGTAGAGAATGGCGAGCAGTCCGAGAGCCTTTGGCGTCACTATAGACTTTGGGCTTGATTCTGGATTACTCGATGGTGGGCCAAGTTTGGCTTGTACTTGAGCCGATCCGGTTCAGATGTCATGGGTTTACCCCCTCTATAGTTATTGGGCCTTCGAGGCCTTTTCTTACTGGGCTGTCACTATCGATACCCAACATTTGCCCCGAAGCTTGATTGAAGTTCCTTCAGTCGAGCTTGATTTCCTGGTAGGGTTTTAGATAGTGACGTCTCTGGTAATGGTTCAGTACCTTGGAGACACTTCGAGCTCATTTGGCGAGCAGTTTCTTCTCTGTTCAAAGCTGAAAGAATATCCTTCCTTTTATTCCATTTTGGCGATCACTCGAGGTGACCTAGGCTTATGGAAGTCTATCTTTCTTGGTTAGGCGATCATTACCTACCCAAGGTATTTCTGCTAAAGCCTTATTAGTGCGTAGGCGACCATCTTGTCTCCTTAGTGGACTTTTAGCATTTAATGACTGCACAGTTGTCCAGAAATCGAACGGTCACTTGAGGCACGTCTGTCCTTTACTTTTCCGTAAACCCAGGGTAGTTTGACAGCTGTCTGTACCAGCCAACCGTTTGTCTCTTGGAATTCTGACATTGCTTCGGTTTTCTCCAAAAGGGTGCAATTATTCCTCTGCGTCGCTTCGATTTTCTCGTGGCGGTTACTCCCCTTTTGGTCTATATAGGAAACGTCAGTTTCTGTATTCTGTCTTTTACGCTTATCCACTCTCTTGGATTTTCAGAGCTTCATTGCGATCCTTTCCATTTCTTTTCTCAACCTTCTTCAGCCTTTTTCCAATATTTCCATGGCTCCCCGCAGTCAGAGAGTCAAGCACATGGCTCCCAAGGGCGCCAACAAAGCCAACACTCCCATAAATGCTGATGTCCCTTTGACCATCAGGGATGAGGTCGTGCCCCCCTCAGTGGAGGAACAAACCGATTTGGGCCGGACTGCAACCACTCCTGTGGTGGTGGACGGGCCCGAGCTGAACACGCCCATCTTTTCTCCGAAAGGTAAACCTTCGCCCTTTTACTGCTCTGCTTTGGCAATATCCTCTGCTGTTCTTTGCTTTTTATGTTTTATCATTGCAATATTTGAATTTGTTCGAGTACACATCAAGCCTAATGAATTGAAGCCGGCTTATTTTAAGACCGTGGTGGCGCTCGGTGGCTTCAGCGTGGAGGATGCTCCTAGGTATCCTGGCTTAGGTCTGCATTTTCCTCACGACGGAGAGGTTTACATTTATGCGGCCCAGATCGATGCTGGGTTGCGTTTTCCTCTCTGTGAGGATTTACAGACCTTGTGTGAGTTTTACGGGATTCACCCCACACAGCTTGTCCCGAATGCCCTCAGGATGTGGGTCGGTTTCAAGTTCCTGTGCTTACGCCAGGAATGGGTGTATTCACTGGCCCTGTTCCGGTGCTTCTTCCGACTGGCAGCAGGGGCAAACCACCTTCACCACTTCCAATCTCGCTAGCCGAAGTTTTTAGAGTGGGGAGGCCCTCAGGGATGGGTTTGGAACGTCCATGTCCGTCTGGTCGACGATTTTCGGACCACCAACTCCAATTATAAGAAGTGTTACTTCTTTTATAAGGGGGGGTGCCCTGGAAATTGTTGATCCCGGACAAGGGTTTCCCTCCTTCCTTCGAGGAGCTATCAGAGAGTGATCGGAACGCCATCGATGACCTATACCGGTCGCATCGGTCGTCCCAATTCAAGTCCATTCGCTCAGTGGTTGAAACTACTGAAAACATGCTTGATACGACAAGCATTCATCAAGCCACGCCAATCTTCGATGATTGGGTAACTTTCTAACCTTTTTCCTTGTTTTATTACTTGTAGGCAAGGTCGTAAGCAAGAGCCAAAAACTGATAGGTCTCTTTGATGACCAGGGATCGGCGGGATTGTCCTCCGACCAGGCGCTGCTAAGCTCTCCCCCTCCTCCCTCTAGGCGTTCGTCCAAGAGGAAGCCCGAGGAAATGCTTCCATCGGCCACTACTGCCCCTCGCCAACCAGGTATATTACCTTGCCTTTTGTAGATTTAATGTTTTTACATTCTTTGACTTCTGGCTTATTGTCTTGTTGTTTTGCAGAGGAGTCCTCGACCGACATGGCCCGGGATCCTCCTCCTCCTCCCTCCAAGAAGGTCAGGAGTGAGGAATGTCCGGAAGTCGACCAGCATCCTCCTCCTCCCCCTCCTGGGGGTCCTTCCGCTAATAAAGGGAAGGGTCTGGACGTGGTGCCCCCTTCTCCCTTTCCCCAGGGCCCTTCTGCCGCCAAGGGGAAGGTTTTGACCTTAGCACCTCCTGTTCCTACTGTGCCCACGGTTCCTCCTAAGGAGTTTGGGACCAAGAAGAAGGGGCATGCTGCTTCCAGCTCATCGATGGCTCCTGTGGAGGAGCATTGTTCCCTTGCCAGCTTGTTTCAGCCGCTTGAATCAGCGAATTCTCGGGAGACTTGAGTCCCTTGTGGGGACCTTATGAAGAAGGGGTACCCTCCCCAGAAGAGCCTCCGGGGTAGCCCGGATATGTGTATGCGGCTTCTGGACGGGATAATTCCCCCCACGGACCGCTCGATTGTTCCCACGGAACTTCATCAGATCGAGGGGTTCCTTCGGTCCCACTTTGAACGAGTGGCTTTGGTAAGATCTCATATTTTTATTTCGTAGAGTCCTCTCTTTGTCGTTCCCTTATTGTTCGTTGTCCTGACAGCCTTTATTCTATATTTGCTACTAGTTCGTTCGGGAAGAGGTGATTCTTGGTCGTGTCTTCGGGGAGCTTGCCGACAAGTATTCCAATGTGCTCGTTGAGCTGGAGCAGTACCGAAGCACGGGGATCACTCCTGAGCAATTGGGGACTATCAAGACAACTGCGGATGCAGCGATCGCCTTGGCAAATGATACCCGAGAGGAATACCTCAGGAAGGAGCAGCGCCTGCTTGCTGATGTCCAGAAGAGGGAGGCTGAAGCCGCTGCCGCTCTTCAGGACTTTGACGCTCTTCACCTGTGTTTAGATCAGGGAGAGATCGTCCGAGTTCGCCTAGATGCTGAACTTAAGGAAGCTCAGGCGCAAGGGCAGAATCGGAGGCTCGCAGGGTCGCTGCCGAGGCGCAAAGGGCCGCTGCTGACGCCCAGAGGGAAGCCGCGGTGGCTCAGATGGAAGCTGCGGAGGCTCGGAGGGAAGCTGCGGAAGCTAGGGGGGTTGCCCTAGAGGAGGAGAAGAACCGGTTGGCTGATCAGCTGAAGGCGGTTCCATCACCCCAAGCCATGGTTGAGGAGTTCAAGGCCTCCGAGGACTTTGAAGACCAGGCCTTGAAGGTGATGAAGTCGACCATCGCCGATTTTCTCCAAGAACTGGTGGAGGAGGTCCAGGCGGTCGATCCCAACTTTCCTCTTGGGGAAGTTGCCTCCTTGAAGACCTTCCTGCGGAGTCGCCCTTCGCAGCCCTCTGTTGCTGGAGAGGCTGCTCCTGAAGGCGAGCCCAGTACTTCTGCCCCCGAAGGCGAGCAGAGCGCCCTTGCCCCCGAGAACCCCAAAGCTTGAAGTCCCCAACTCCTTGGTGGCCGTATTTATCTTTTTAGATAGCTATTTTTGTTTTTTCCGTTTTTGGTTTGTAATTATTTATTGAAGACTTGGGTTTTTCTATTGAATGCCTTTATGTTCTTGAGCCTTTAATCGAATTCGAACACATTTAGCTATCCAATATCTTAATCATAATTACTTTCCGCTTTCTCTTGCTTTGTAATGTCGTCGACCCTTAAAGCCTTAGACCAATCATAAGTTAAACTTTCTAAGGATAACACTTTTGACACTTAAGAGCGTAAACTTCTAAGTTCAAAGAGATATTACCTTCTTTGAAGTTTAAACCTTTGAGGTGTTGGCATAATAACAGGGGATTTGTAATTTGTCAGGCTTTATCATCGATAGTGATCGCCTAAACTTTCTTTGGCCTGACTTTGGCGTCAGGGCTTCTATTTTGCCTAACATTTTGCTAGGTCTTTTGGCCTGACTTTGGCGTCAGGGCTTTGCCTGACTCTTGGCGTCAGGTTTTTTGAGGCCTAACTTTGTTGTTAGGGCTTTTGTGGCCTAGTTTTGTTACTAGGGCTTTTTTGGCCTAACTTTGTTGTTAGGGCTTTTGGCCTGTCTTTGGCGACAGGGCTTTTTGGCCTAGCTTTGTTGCTAGGGCTTTTGGCCTAGCTTTGTTGCTAGGGCTTTTTGGCCTGACTTTGGCGTCAGGGCTTTTGGCCTAGCTTTGTTTCTAGGGCTTTTTGGCCTAACTTTGTTGTTAGGGCTTTTGGCCTAGCTTTGTTGCTAGGGCTTTTGGCCTGATTCTGGCGTCAGGGCTTTTGGCCTAGTATTGTTGCTAGGTCTTTTTGGCCTGACTTTGGCGTCAGGGCTTTTGAGGCCTGACTTTGGCGTCAGGGCTTTTTGGCTTCGGCTTGCTTCGAGTGGAGACGCTTTATGAAGGAATGGCTCTCTTTTATTGACATAATCGGTTTGATTACAAGCTATGCATAAAATCTTCTTAAATGCTCAGAATTAAATGGACGGGGTAACCTCTCGCCTTCGATGGTTTCGAAATAGTAGGATCCTGGAGCGGCGATCTCTACTACTTTGTATGGTCCGTCCCATTTGACTGAAAGTTTGTTTTTACTGTTCAGCCTTGTGAATTCATTCCTTCTCATAACCATCTCCCCCACGAAAAATTGGCGAGCGCTGACCTTTCTGTTGAAATACCGAGCGGTCGCCAAACGCATCTTTGCCTGTGTCTTTTCCGAGAGCCATCTCTTTTCCTCTGCTAAGTCGAGGTCAGTTCTGCGCTCGATCTCATTTGCCTTCGCGTTAAAGTGTAGGACTCTGTGGGTAGGCACTGCTAATTCAGCTGGTGCTACTGCTTCTGATCCGTACACTAAACTGAAAGGCGTTTCTCCTGTGGCCGCCTTAGGCGTTGTTCTGATTGCCCATAATACGTTTTCCAGTTCGTCTGCCCAATTCCCCTTGAATGCTCGAACCCTTTTCTTGAGTCCTGCTAAGACAACCTTGTTGGCTGCTTCAGCTTGCCCATTCGTCTGAGGGTGATGTACTGAACTGAAACGATGATCGATATGATACTCTTCACAGAGCCATTTCAACTCCTTTCCAACGAAATGCGGACCGTTATCGCTGATGAGTATTTTGGGAATACCAAACCTGGAGAATATGTTGACCTGCAGGAACTTGATAACTTGGAATTCCGTTGTCCAAGCTAGAGCTTTCGCCTCTACCCACTTAGTGAAGTAGTCGATTGCCACTATAATGTGAGTACGCTGACCAGTGCTAATGGGAAAAGGACCCAATATATCGATTCCCCATTGAGCGAAGGGCCAGGCACCCGCCATTGGGGATAATAATGTCGATGGTCGACCCGATCGTGGTGCAAACTGCTGGCAAATTTCACACTTCTGTGTTAATTCGACTGCGTCTTTTCCCAAGGTCGGCCAGTAATATCCCAATATGAATATTTTCCTGCTTAGCGATCGAGCGCCTTCATGACATGCTGCTGCCCCTTCATGAGCTTCTCGAAGAACCTTTTCTGTTTCGGGTAGAGCAACACATCTCAAGTAAGGCGTCGAATAACCTCTTCTGTAGAGTTCTCCATCGATGATTAGATAACTAGCTGCGAGTCTTCTAATCCTAGTGGATTCTCCTTCGTCCTCCGGGAGGATTCCTTCTTTTAAATAACTCTGGAACGGGGTCATCCATGTGACTTGTCATTGGATGTTGAAGACCTCTGCTCTGCTTTCCAGGACTGAACATAGAGCTTTCTCCAGAAATTGTACATCCTGGACTGTCGCCCCTCCGAAGGCTAGTTTACTCAAAGAGTCTGCCATCTGGTTTTCTTGGCGAGGAATAAACTCAATCGCGAAATTTGGGATTTCCGCGACCAGCTTTTTGGCAATGCCGAGATATTTCTTCATCTTTTTTACCTTTGCCTCGTAGGCGCCATTAACCCGATTGACAATAAGCTTTGAGTCACTTTTTACCTTAAGCGCTGTTATACCCATTCCTTTTGCCAGTCTGAGTCCTGTGATAAGAGCCTCATATTCTGCTTCATTATTGGTCGCTGGAAATGTCAAGGTGATCGCATACTTCAGAGGCTCGCCCTCAGGAGGAATAAGAATTAAACCTGCCCCCGAGCCTTCTTTTGATGAAGACCCATCCGTATAGAGTTCCCATATTTGATTGTCGTCTGCTGACTGACTTGGCCTGTTCTCTGCTTCTGTTTGACCATTACTCGTGCTTTCCACTATGAAATCAGATAGTGCTTGACCTTTGATGGCCGTTTTTGGCGCAAATTTGATCCTGAACTCGCTGAGCTCGATCACCCACTTGACCATTCTTCCTGAAGAATCTGGCTTCATCAGGAAGTTTTTGAGAGGTTGATTGGTGAGGACCGTGATGTCGTGTGCATGAAAGTAAGGTCTCAGCTTCCGAGCAGCAATAACTAAGGCATAGAGATACTTCTCAATCTGGACATATTTTATTTCTGCTGAGTTGAACATTTTGCTAATAAAATACACTGGACTCTGAACATTATTCTCCTCCCTTATTAAGACAGCACTGGCTGCCACATCGCTAATGCCTAAATGGAGGAAAAGCTGCTCGCCTGGAACGGGTTTTGCCAGAGCTGGGAGTGTTTGAATATGCCTTTTCAAGGACTGGAATGCTTCCTCGCAGTATGGCGTCCACTCGAACTTGCGGTTGGCCCTCAAGGTTTTGAAGAACGGGAGGGACCTGTCGCTTGCTTTGGAGAGGAAGCGGTTAAGAGCACCTAGTCGGCCGTTCAGGCATTGGACTTCCTTATGGCAGGTTGGCGACTTCATTTCTTCTATGGCCTTTAGCTTTTCCGGGTTTGCTTCAATGCCCCTTTCGCTGACCATAAAACCCAGGAACTTCCCGGACTTGACTCCAAAGGAGCATTTTGCCGGGTTCAGGCGAACGTTGTGTCTCCTCATGCATTCAAAAGCTTCACGGAGGTCGGTGGTATGAGGATTGCCTTTGATGGATTTGACGAGCATATCATCTACGTAGGCCTCCATGTTCCTTCCCAGCATGTCCTGGAACAGTCGGTTCACCATCCGCTTATAAGTTGCCCCGGCATTGATGAGACCAAAGGGCATCACCTTGTAGCATAGAATGTCCCCGTCAGCATAGAAAGCAGTGTGGGCCTCGTCTTCTGGATGCATTCTGATCTGGTTGTAGCCTGAATAGGCGTCCATGAAGCTCAGCATCTCATGACCCGAGGTAGCATCGACCAGCTGATCAATTCTCGGAAGGGGATATGAATCTTTGGGGCAAGCCTTGTTTAAGTCGCGGAAGTCGACGCACATCCTCCACTTGCCATTAGATTTCCTTACCAAAACTGGGTTGGCGACCCAGCTCTGGAATCTTACTTCTCTGACGAAGTCAGCTTCAATCAACCTGCCGACTTCCTGCCTGATTGCCAAACGCTTATCAGTCCCGAACGATCTTCTCTTTTGGGCGGTCGTCTTGATGGAAGGGTCTATCCTGAGCTCATGAGAGATAATATCTATGCTGATTCCTGGCATGTCGCTCGGCTGCCAGGCGAAGAGCTCTTTGAATTCCTTGAGGAGGGCGGTCATGGCCTCCTTCTGATCCTCTTTCAAGGTGGTCCCAATGCGCACCTTTTTGTCTGGACCATCGATCTGGACCTCCACCAATTCCTCCATGGGTGCTGGCCGAGCCAAGTCCTCGCGGGGATCGGTCTCTGTCTCGATGGCGAGCGCCTCCCTTTGATTCTTCCTGCGTAAACAGTTCACATAGTATTTCCGCGAGGAAGGCTGATCTCCTAGCACTTCTCCAATCCTGTTCGGAGTGGGGAACTTCATCTTCTGGTGGACAGTGGAGGCCACAATCTTATTTGGGTTGATTGTGGTCCTCCCTATGATGGCGTTGTAGGATGTAGGTGAATCGACCACCAGGAAAGTGACCGACACCTTGATGCTTTTCCACCCCTCGCCAAAAATCACTGGCATGGTTATAGCCCCCAGTGGATAAGTTGTTCTTCCCGCAAATCCGATCAGCGGAAAGTCGACCCTCTTCAGGTCACGTTTGGATTTGCCCATCTTTTCAAAGGCGTCCAGAAACAAAATGTCTGTCGAGCTGCCTCCGTCGACCAGAATCCTTGCAACATCACAACCGTCAATATCTGCCGTAATGACCAGAGCATCGTTGTGGGGCGTGGTGACATGTGCCAAATCATCTTCAGAGAATGAGATGACAATGTTTTCTTCAGGTCGGGGCCGCTTCCCCAACTGAACTGCCGTAGAGATCTGAGTGGCGTAGACCTCTCTGGCGTTTGACCTCTCGCCGCCTGCGCCGAATCCTCCCGCAATCAGATTCACTCTCCTCTTGCTTCCAGAAGGCTCAGCTTGATCTGCAGGGGCTGGTGAACGATGTCTCCTGGGGGGCGTTCGACTTCGATCTCGTCCTGCCACAAATTCCTTCAACATTCCCCCTTGAATCAGCCTCTCTATATCTCGCTTCAGAATCTTGCAATCGTCTGTCTTATGGCCCTTGCACTTATGGTATCTGCAATAGCTCTCGACATCCTTGCCCATGGGTAACCCACCTCGGCGAGGCATCGGTGGCCTCGCCAAGGATCTCCTCTCCATCTCGACTAGTACCGCTGAGATCTGCCTATTTAAAGGCGTGAAGTACTCAGGGACCTCTGGATGGCGAGGCGCTGGAAGAGACTCGACTCGGGGCTTACTTTCTTTTCCCTTCTTCTCCTTCTTTACCTCCTTCTTACCATCGCGTCGGGGTTCATGGGTTATCTTTAGCGAGGTCGTCAGGAGGTTAGCCTCGATGTTTGCGCGTTCAAGGTCTATGAAACCTTTTGCCCTGGACGCCAACTCCTCCAATGTCTCTATCTCCTTCACATGGTAGCTGTTTCGCAGCTTTCGCGAGGCCTTGTTGGCCACATCCAGACCTCTGTAGAATGCTCGAATGATCTCCCCATCCGAGATTCGGCGATCTAATTCTGTGACGTTTTGATGAAAACGCCCGTAGAAGTTGGACAGCGACTCTCCAGGCTGCTGTTTGACCGAGTCAAGGGCGACCACGCTCTTCAGCAACTGGCGCTCGCCCATATATCTCTCCAGGAACTTGCTTCTCAATTCTGCCCAAGTTCCGATTGATCCTGCAGGGAGGCCGAAGAACCAGGACGAAGCCGAACCCGAAAGAGTAGATGGAAATAGTAAAGCCAAATGATTGGGATCGTTTGACTTACCCAGAAGGGAGGCCTCATGCTTGTTGACATGTACGGTGGGATCTCCTCCACCGCTATACTCAGGTATGGCCCGAGCAACCACATCCTTCGGGATTTTGATAGCGACGAGCGCGTCGGTGAAATGATGAGAGGACTGCTCATTGAAGGGAGCTATGACTGTCAACTGTCTTTCCTGGAGCCTTTTGTTGAGGAGGTCATCCATCTGATCCATAGTGCAGTACATGGGAGAGGCTCCGGGTGGAGGAGGACCAGAAGGATTGGCAGTATATGCATCTGCTGGCTCCTTGGTGTGTGCTGGAGGTAGGGACTGCTGACCTGACGTCATCTCCTGATCCTCCTGAGGCGCAGCAG
The DNA here is from genome assembly GCA_946814005.1 of Chamaenerion angustifolium. NCBI lineage: Eukaryota > Viridiplantae > Streptophyta > Magnoliopsida > Myrtales > Onagraceae > Chamaenerion > Chamaenerion angustifolium. The sequence goes on from OX328272.1 coordinate 26,173,791, forward strand.
GACCAGGATTGGCCGCTTCTGAAGGTGAAGGCCCTGTGGCAGCAGGGCGGTGGTTTTCCTTAGGAGCAGAGAGATTGTTTTCCTGAGGAGCAGGGGCTTGGCGGCGCGCCTGTCCTAGGATGGCTTCCAGCAAGGAGACCATCTGGGGGGTTAAATTAATATCCTGCCCCACAATGTGGACTGTCTGCGGTGCAGGGGCTCCATTTTGATCAGCAGCTGCGGTCGGTCTTGAATCACCGACATGTTCTCGAGCTGTCCGCAGAGGAACAGCGTTAACTCCTGCTCGGCTGGCAGGTTCCTGTTGAAGCGGTGAAGCGGCGGCGGAATCAGAGCTATCTGAGGATCGCTCCCTGGTCTGGTTCCGACGGTTGCTTTGGGATCGAGTTCTCATGGCTGAATTGCTCGTTCCCACAGACGGCGCCAAATGTTGGATCGTGAAATCCTGAATGCTGATCTGGCAGTGAATTGAATGCCAGACAAGGTTGGGATGACGCTTCAGCTCCGACTCCGGTGAACCTGCAAGTAGGGGAGCGCAACAGAGGGGGTGCCTCTAGGTCCCTCTCCGATGCTTAAATGAGTATGTGTGTGTATAAAACTCAAAACGTAAAGAACGTATGTAAAGCAAGGGTATTTATAGGGTAAAAGAGATAGAACCGTATATGGCAGCTGAATATCTTAGTGTATATTGTATTGCCGAAGATTCGGATCGTCAGTTACTGCGAGATATTGCTGTTACCAAATCTAATCCTTAGTGAATATGTGACCGAGATATGCGGGATATCGTGGCCACTTCCTTATTAACGGTTTTGTGGGACCAGAGGAGAGAGGCAAGGCTCTCTTCGGGGCGAGCACTCCCATGTCGAGCAGTGGAAGGTCGCGACCTGGTAGAGAATGGCGAGCAGTCCGAGAGCCTTTGGCGTCACTATAGACTTTGGGCTCGATTCTGGATTACTCGATGGTGGGCCAAGTTTGGCTTGTACTTGAGCCGATCCGGTTCGGATGTCATGGGTTTACCCCCTCTATAGTTATTGGGCCTTCGAGGCCTTTTCTTACTGGGCTGTCACTATCGATACCCAACAGTCCCTATATGTTTTTTGGACATCCTATAACTTCTCAAAATGGGACAAATTAGTCCAACGATCTTAATATATTCAAAAATCATTCGTGCATGTTTTGACACGTTTAGAATGGCTCAAGAGTTAAACCATTATTTTTTCTAGTACAATTAACTTTAGTTCTCTCTTGTTTATTTGAAATTAACTCATAATTTTTTTTTTTACATGGTTTGTTTAATTTAAAGAAAATGCATATAGTCTTTTTGGGCGAACCATAATCAAAACGGGTAATTCGGATAAATGAAAAAAAATCAAAAGCAAATTAAACTACCGAAAGGGCGGATTATGAGCTTGTGAGCTTTTAAGGCGTAATCAAACCCTCGAACTCGATTCTCTGTACGTAGACCTTTTAAGCCGTAGGATGTTGACTCCATGCACCCTAGGAAATTTTAGGATTCCGATTAGCCTTCAATTAATCAGTGGCGACTCTTTCAAATTTTTCGGTCCAGTTGATGACCCCGCTCGACCGGACCCTTCGCTCGCCAAGACCCGACATTTTCAAAATGAAATTAAAAATATTTTCCAAAATGTTCAGCTTGTCATGTTTACTTTGCCATATTATATCTTGCCGGGGAAAGTCGGATCCGATGTCCGACAATTTGGCGACTCTGCTGGGGACCTCTTTTAGAGGGTTTAGGCTTTGTCATGTTTGCTTTGCCATATTATATCTTGCCTTATCCGTTTTGACCGTTTGCTCATGCTTGTAGTTTCAACTTTTGTCCAAAAGGCGATGTAATTGTAATAATTCAAAAAAAATGTTAAATTTTTGTTTTGCACACACCGCGCTGGTTACCATTACCCGCTCGGACCTGGAGCACTTTAAGAGCTTAGGGAGTTTAGTAGGGGAATGCGCTCGAAGCGGTTTAGACCGCCGACACGCACCCAAACAATTCAACTCGATGATCAGAATGGGTTCGTGATCCTCTTTAGGGGGTGAGGTTCCGCTGGTTCAAAGGACCTAGAAATTCCATCCATTTAGAACAAAAGCTCCACATCGTGTTTAGTCTTTACCAATTTTGTGTGTATTTCCAATTTTGGGTCCAACTAATGTAAATGAGATTTCGGCCCAAGTATTTCGGCCCTAGATCATGACATGTATAGGATTGGGTTTTTGTATTATATATTCCAGACTGTTGTAAATGTAATACGAGTCTTACTAATGAAGTTAAATTCTCGCACTTGCATTGCATTTTTCAAAAAAAACAAATGTAAGTTCCGTTCATTCAATCTTGTATCCTTAAGATGTTTCACGCATCATCTTTGGTAAGCATGAAAAAAAAAATCATTGCCCTCACATTAAAGCCATACAACCCCCTACGGTCGAAATTGCCTGAATATGGAAAGCCATGACAAAAGGGAATCAGAAATACGTGAACAAGAAGATTGACGAGGTTCACGAGCTCGTAAACTAGATAGTCAATTGGATTCTCCTTAACGCCTTGTCTGAATTCTAGAATATGGAAAACGTGTGTGCGTGATTACAACAACGGAATACGTTCACAAGTTCCATTCGACACCTGCAAATCCGTCTTTCGGCCCAGAGGAGATCATCAAGGATAGATCCGAACAACCACTGTCATTCTAGCAATGTGGGAGCACCTTGGAAAAATGTGGGGGCAACGTAGATAAGTTGAATGACACCCTTGAACAGTTCATACGAAGAACGAGGCAAATAAAAAGATTTTCAAAATACATGTAATCGACGTTCGTTCGAACCAAGGAACACGCAACAAATGCACTCAATGAGGTACGTCGTTGTGTGAAACGTCTTAAGAACTAGACATCGATTGGCCAAATCCTTATAAAATATTTTGAAAAAAAACTTTTGCCATACATGCAATCAAAGTCTACAAATGGAATGAACGGAACATGCAGAATTTTTGAAATCAATCATGCTTGATCAATTGTGTATTCATCCTTCTTACTACGGTATTTTGGATTTAGGTTTCCGGGATCCCATGCGACATTCAATGACTCCAGTACCTCAAAAACACGAGGAGAAATTCATCAAGCTAGAGAAAACCATGCACACCATGAGTTCCTGCACAGTGCAGTCAATCGTCGGCATGACCCCCTGGGTCGAACGAATTTTAGCTCTTGTGAGCTCCAGACAGGCGTGACTACCACAGTATCCACGACCTCGTCTTCCCGAGCAACACTACTGTTGTGGCACCTCATCAATTCATGTCGGGTACTTTTGCCATCCTGACCAAACTCCACGTCCCATATATGACCATTACACACCCGGGAGCTCTGAGAAAGAACAAAGGCACTTTTGGGAGTGGATTTTCATCCTAATTTAAAAGAATACGAAGTCGCCCGGAGAAAACATTTAGCCGAAAGTTCAGGGACATTGTTATTTCCTCCCCTCGCCGTTTCATCACAGCCCCACCACAAGTGATCCAACCCAATGACGTTGATACTCACAAGGGTTTGTCGGGTTTATTTTCAACCGGTATCTCCATTAGAGCTCCGTTCGAAGAAGCTCCCTCATGCCTTTTTGTCAGTCCACTCGCTAATGGGAGCACCCTTGCCGAATCTAACTCTATACATTACAAGGATCCGTTGGCTCACACAACATTGCAATTTGGAATACAAAATCAAGCAGATACCAAATTGTATCAATTTCTGAATGCACTGAGTGAGGAGTATGATCAGGAAAAACGAGATCTACTCTAAGAAAAACCCGGTACCTGAGGAAGAATCGACTTATGCAACTATCCGATCAAGGAAGGGACCAAAGATAAGTAATGGGTACCGCATCAAGGAGGGATACCGAGGTCCATCATCATATTTGAGTTTTTCTTCTATGTTACACCTCGCTTAGAGAAAGTGGCAATCACAGTCAAACTGACCCACGCCACCAGACCACATTCGACCACCAGAAAAGGGAAGGTTGTTTTACAAAGTAAAAGAGATGAGAAAAACAACTCCCTGTCGTTTGATTGAGCTAAAGCAGAGGTGGCTTAAATAGAGTTGAAGAGACGCCGTTGTTAACACAAGGGAAACGCCATCAAGATGTCATTGTTGACATGGGGAAGGTGCCGTTGTTGACTCCTGCATAAGAGTCGTCATTGTTGACACTGGACACACGTCATTATTAACTCCTGCAGAGGAGACACCATTGATGACACAGGACAGACCCCGTTGTTGACTCCTATATAGGAGACGCCATTGTTAGCGGTGTCGATCGGAAATGCATGAAATGTAGCTACTACGGAAAGTTTAATCACAGCAAGGCGAATTACGTCCAACTGATCGGATTCCTCGAAGGGTGGAAAAACCCATGGAGGGACAACAACATCGACGCCAGCACCGTCGTCACCACTGGGATGAAAGCTCTAAAGAAGAAAAGCAGGTCAACGTTTACCTTGTGTTCTTATTTGTGTCCTTGAGTACAAAACAAATTAGCATTGCTCGTACCCATGAGTAAAATTTCTCTGGAAAACCAAAAACAGCCAATGGATATCAAAATCAAAGAGGTTTCAACCTATTGTTGTACAATCGAAGAATCAGACGATCAACCATGACTCACTGATATAAAAAGATACTTGGTGTACGGAGTTCCCAGAGAACACCACAAGAAAATGTCTGAATGGTCATGCGAGGAATGACTTGCGATTAATTTCCCAGTGAACCGATTATACCCATTTGAAATACGTGAATGCTAGAGAAGCTGAACATCTAATAGAAGAAATTCATGAAGGTTGCTGCGACCCACACATGAATGTACAAGACTTGGGTACTTTTGGTTCACCATGACGGCTGACTGTATAAAACATGCCCAACAATATCAAATATGTCAAGTGTACGCGGACCAAATTCACGTGTCACTGCACAAGCTCTATTCCAGGACTTCCCCACGGGCTTTCTCAATGTCGGGCATCGATGTAATCAACATGATTTTCCCAAAGGCGTCCAATGGTCATCGACTCATATTGATTACAATCGATTACTTCACCAGGAGTAGAGGTTATTACCCTGGCGTCAATAACGACAAAGTCCATTAAATTTTTCATTAGCAAGGACATCATCGTGTGTCATGGGATGTCGAAGTCAATCATCACCGGCAATGCCAGAAATCTAAATTGGTCGACGAGTTGTGATCAAGTATAAAAATTCATCTCCAGATCACCCACAAATGAATGGCGCAGAGAAAGCAGCAAATAAATCACTGACACTACAAGCTGACTTAGGCACTCATGACATATAGAGCCCAAATAAGGATGTTAACAGGGGCAACCCCATTCTCCCTTATTTATGGGATCGAAGTCGTGTTGTCAGTTGAATTAGAATTCCCGTCGGCTAGGATCCTCGCCGAGGCAGTAAAGGACGAGTTAGAGTAGGCGAAATGCAGATATGTGCAATTGAACCTCATGATAAAAGGTGGCTCATCGCGCAGTGCTACAGGTATTTGTACTAGCAACGCATGGCTAGTGCATTTAACAGGAAAGTCAGTCCAAGAGAATTACAAGCAGACAATCTAATTCTCAGAAAAAACATTCTTCGATCAATCCAAACTCTCGGGGCAACTTTGTGCCTAAATATGAAGGGTCTTATGACGCCAAAGAGACTTTCAGCAAAGGAGCCATGATCGTCACCGACATGGACGACCAAGAACTCCCAGTCCAATCAATATGGATGCAGTCAAAAAATACTATCCTTAAGGAGTTCGTAACCATAAAGCGAACCTCCAAAAGTGAGAAAATTCCCGCTAAATCGAAAACCCGAAAGGGCGGTTTAGGAAAAATTTAGGGAAGAGGAGCATGGTTGAAAATCCCCAAAAGAACAATCATGGAAAAAGGAGAGGAATCAAATCACTGCTAGGTTGAAAAGCCGAAAGGGCAACCTAGGCAAAAATTAAGGGAACCGAGAGGTGCGGTAAAAAAAAATATCGTAGCAAAAAGATAGAAAAGCGAGAGATTTAAAAAAACTTCAAGTCAATCCAGACTCTCGGGGCAAGTTTGTACCTAAATATGAAGGGATTTATGTCATCAAAGAGATTTTTAGCGGGGGAGCCATGATCATCACTGACATGGACAACAGAGAACTCCCCAATCCAATCAATGTGGATGCCAAAAAAAAAAAACTCGTAATCAGAAAGCGAGCCTCCAAAAATGAAAAAAATTCCCTCTAAATCGTAAACCCGAAAGGGCGGTTTATGCAAAATTTAGGGAAGAGGGGCATGATTAAAAATCTCTAAAAAGGGCGATCATGGCAAAAGGAAAGGAACCAAATCCCTGCTAGGTAGAAAACCCAAAAGGGCAACCTAGGCAAAAAATAAGGGAACTGAGAGGTGCGGTAAAAAGAAAAAATACCGTAGCAAAAGGAAAGAAAATCAAGAGATTAAAAAAATGCTCAAAAGTGGACGACATTGTTTCCCACAGTAGCAATAAAAAGAAGTTGTGATCGGTATTAATTTGAGCTGCCTCGACAACTTGCATGCATGGATACACATTGTGAACATAACATGAATGGCTTTAGGGAACTCCATCAAGAAGGACTCCAAAGTCGATTAATGAGAAAGCTGGCTAAGAAGTCCGCACAAGCAATCAGACATCTCGAGAAGGGTTTTTACCTCTAAAGTGAATTACAAGCTAAATGAGCGGAGTCTTTAGGTGCTCAACCTCCGCTAGTCATTATCAACAATCGGGACTTGTAGATATCCAACTTCTGAGAGTTACAAACCGATGAACGAAGCGTTTAGGTGCTCAACATGAGCAAGTCATCCCCAACCATCAGAACGTGTAGATGTTCAGCTTCTGAAAGTTACAAGCCGACGAACGGGACCTTGGGGCTGGTATACGGTTAAGAGACGGTTGCCCCAATGGAAATAGTGGTCGCTTCTCATATAGTCAAACACTTCAATGAGGCATCCAATGAGGACCATTCGAAATGGATTTGGTTGATGAAAAATGATAGGCATCTGAACAACTTCAAGGAAGGATACGCTTCGCCACCGCACAATACTATAACAGGCAAGTCGTCACTCGCCAATTTTTCATGGTGGAGAGGGTATGGAGAAGGAACAAATTTGTCCATCAAGAGAAGATAAACAAGCTATCACTAAAATGGGAAGGACCATACAAAGTCTTCGTCATTATCCATCAAAACGCATATGTACTAGAAGATGAAGAAAGAGGGACTTTGAAGAACACCTTCAATGCGAATCATTTGAAAAAATTATATGCATAGGCGTCGCTGTTTGATTGTATAATTTGTACTTAGTCAAATTTATCAAACTTGGTTCCCTGTATACAAAATGTCGTTTCCTCATTATGGATATTTGAGAACTTTAATCTGAACTTAAACAACAAAGGTGATTAGGAATCCAAGTGGGCACAGTTAAGGCGAAAAATATGTATGATTATGGGCGTTTGAAATCAATTAAGGCGTTTCAAACACTTAAGCGTTTAAATTACTTAGGTTCCAAGTTTGTATGTTGTTAAGCAAGGCATTTAAAATACTTAGGCGTCTTAAGGCGTTCGTAGCCAGTATCAAAGCATGGCAGAGGCGAAGGCGTTTTAAACACTTAGCGAAAACTAATGACCAATTCACAAGGAAATTAAAACACCGAAATTGTTTCATATTACGAAAAAGGAACAGACAGTAGCCTGGATATCCACCCAGGAACAGACAGTAGCCTGCGGTAGAACGTCTATCACTAGAGTCACTTCCCCAATCATCATCTGAAAACGCAAACAGATCAACAGAAAAGGAAACAGAGGAACGAAAAACAAGTCCATGACCCATTGTTGATTTTAAATGTCGGAGAATACGTTTGACAACTTTCCAATGTATTTCCAAGGGGGCTTGCATGAACTGAATTACTTTGTTAACAGATAAATGAATGTTAGGACGGGTAATACATATATGCTGAAGTCCACCAACAACACTCCTAAACAAAGAAGCGTCAGAAAATGTAGGGTTGTCCTTGCTTGACAGAGTTGAACATGTAACCATAGGTGTTGGACAAGCAGAGGACTTTTCCATCCCTATTCTAAGTAAAAAATCTAGAATATATTGCTTTTGACACAATAGTAGGCACACAGAAAACTACTGAACATCCATTCCAAGAAAATAATTCAATCGACCAAGAGAGTTGTCTTAGAATAAGGATGAAGGTTGCATTGAGCTTGTCTACAACATAGATAATTTTTGAATCATTTGTACCTGTGAGCACAATATCAACCACATATACAAGCAAACATACTTTCCCACTTACCGTATTCCGAATGAACAAACAATTGCCATCCTTTGAAACTGCAAAGTGAAGTTTATTAACAAGAAAATGCTTGAGTTTATCAAACCAAGCCATTGGTGCTTGTTTAAGGCCATACATGGCCTTTTTGAAGATGCAAACAAGTGGAGAACCAGATGTAGTCCCTATTTATTCTTATATAAGGAACACACCTCTTGTCGTTTACATTATTTAAGATTTACACTTTGCTATCTACTATTGCTGCCTTAGAATCCAATTTCACCCCACTCTCTTTAGTTTACCAAAACATTTGATCTCTTTTAGGAGAGAAAATGTTCAAAATATCTAAATTCAATGAAAGTTACAAGCCAACGAACGGGGCCTTGAGGTGCTTAACCTCCGCGAGTCATCATCAATAATGGGGACTTGTAGATATCCAACTTTCGAGAGTTACAAACCGACGAACATAGCATTTAGGTTCTCAACTTCTGCAAGTCATCCCCAACGATCAGAACCTGTAGATGTCCAGGTTCTGAAAGTTACAAGCCGACAAATGGGGCCTTGAGGTGCTCAACCCCCATAAAGTTACCCTCAACAAAGCTTCTGAAAAAATAAAAATATAAAAATTATTAGCGACCAAGACCTATAGTTATCTAGCTTCTTGGAGTCACAACAAAAAAACGACGAGCGGAGCCTTTAGGTGTTCAACTTTTGCAAGTAATCCTCGACGATCAGGGCCTGTAGTTATCCAGCTTCTGGGAATCACAAAGCCGACGAGCGGAGCCTTTAGGTGTTCAGCCTTCGCAAGTCATCTCGACAATCGGAACCTGTAGTTATCCAGCTTCTGGGAGTCACAAAGCCGACGAGCGGAGCCTTTAGGTGTTCAGCCTTCGCAAGTCATCTCGACAACTAGGACTTGTAGTTATCCAGCTTCTGGGAGTCACATGCCGACAAATGGAGCCTTTAAATGTTCAACGTCCACAAGCCATCTCCAACGAGTCACAAGTCGACAAGCGAAGCCTTCAGGTGTTCAACCTCCGCAAGTCATCCTCGACAAACATGACTTGTAGGTGTCCAACGTCTGAGAATCATAAGTTCATGAGCGTTTAGACGCCCAGTCTCCACAATCGTCAACGATCGGAACCTATAGGTGTCTAGCTTCCGAAAGTTGCTTAATGATGTTTGTCTACAATGTAAATAATGAAACAAGATAAGCCAAAATCATTTGTTTGTCTTTGAACACACACTCATGAGATCACTTCCATGAGTGCGTTCAAAGAGGGGCAACTTTAAACACCTGATTTTGGCTCGGGATCAAAATACCGTATGCGAGGAATCGAGATTGGAAAAAAAATATATATAGTATATATATATATACACATATATATATATTTGAAAACTAAAAAAAAATTGTTTCTTTCTAAAAAATATTTTTAAAAAAATAAAAAAAAAAATTCCAACGGTGGAAAATTGCCTCTTTTCCACCGTTTTTATTTTTTATTATAAAAAAAAAGTTTTTTTTTTATTATTAAAAAAAATTAATAAAATAAGATTTTATTCTTCTATAAATTGAAGAAGAATTGTGAATATTAGGGGAAAGGATGGGTAAAGCTACGGTGATCTTCATCACTTCATGAGAGAAATAAAAAAAAATGAGTGAAAAAAATATCGGTGATTATCAGTCTCGGTTTCTCGTACGGTATTTTAACCTCCAATGAGTTAGGTATATTTGTCTCATCTTCACTATCATATTTTTATTTTCTAAATGTGAAATAAAATTGAGGGTTTATATACATGTATTACATATTTATGTATATTATACTTGTTAATTTATATATATATATATATGTATAATATATATGTAATATTATATCTATATGTAAAATATATATTTATATTATGTTTATGTATTACTATATATATCTATATGTATAATATATGTATATTATGTTTATGTAATACTATTATATCTATATGTATAATATATATTTATATTATGTTTATGTATTACTATATATATCTATATGTATATTATATATTTATATCATGTTTATGTATTACCATATATCTATATTTATAATATATATTTATATTATGTTTATGTGATACTATATATATCTATATGTATAATATATATTTATATTATGTTTATGTATTACTATATATATCTATATGTATAATATATATATATATTATGTATTTGTATAATATATGTGTATGAGAAAAAACAATTTCAAAAATGACTTAGGTCATTCACAAACTTTGATAAAGGTTACAACTCGGTCCTTGGACTCTCGGGTCATTTCTCGGACGTTATCGAGTGTTATAAATCAAACCGGAAAAGTTTTGGGCCATTTGTGCAATTTTTGAATTTTATTCTTAATTCAGGTCATTTTTAAAAAAAAAAATTTTGATTTCTAAACTTTTCTAGACATTCCATGATTTCTAAAAATGTTACAAATAAGTCTAGAATAATGTTCGGGTTATTTTTGGAATTTTACTAAGTGTTACAAATAAATCTAGAATAGTTTAGGGTCAATTCTGTAATTTGTTTTAAAAAATTCAGTTCAGTTATAATATTTTCAAAGATTACATTGTTGATTCCTAAATTTTTCTGGACATTCCATGATTTTTAAAAATGTTACAAATATGTCTAGAATAATTTTCGGTTATTTTAGAACTTTACCACATGTTACAAATAAGTTCAGAATAGTTTAGGGTCAATTCTGCAATTTTCGAAATATTTGGCCAATGCAGCTCAAATTTTAATCAATTGCATTTTGGTCCCTATATGTTTTTTGGACATCCTATAACTTCTCAAAATGGTACAAATTAGTCCCACGATCTTAACATCTTCAAAAATCATTCGTGCATGTTTTGACACGTTTAGAATGGCTCAAGAGTTAAACCATTTTTTTTCTAGTACAATTAACTTTAGTTCTCTCTTGTTTATTTGAAATTAACTCATAAAAAAAAAGTTTGTACATGTTTTGTTTAATTTAAAGAAAATGCATATAGTCTTTTTGGGCGAAGTATAATAAAAACGGGCAATTCGTATAAATGAAAAAAAACTCAAAACAAATTAAAGTACTGAAAGGGAGGATTATGAGCTTGCGAGCTTTTAAGACGTAATCAAACCCCCGAACTCGATTATCTAGACGTAGACCTTTTTAAGCCCTAGGATGTTAACTCCATGTACCCTAGGAAATTTTAGGATTCCGATTAGCGTTCAATTAATCGGTGGCGACTCTTTCAAACTTTTCGGTCTGGTTGATGACCATGCTCGACCAGACCCTTCGCTCGCCAAGACTTGACATTTTCAAAATGAAATTAAAAACATTTTCCAAAAACGGGTCGGGGAAAGTCGGATCCTACATCCGACACATGGCAAGCAACGCCTCTGCAAATGCACTTTGTAAAATATGTCTTCAAAGGGGTGAGCCAGGTGTACGCCGGCTTTGATAAAACCGTTGATTGGGCGAGACCCATACAGGTATACTTGGAAACTGGCGAATTTTCAGAAGATGAGGTTGAGTGTACACGAATACTGAGACTGGTCCCGATCTTTAAAATCATTGAAGGAACACTGTGCAAGAAAGGATTCTCTACGCCTTTTCTCAAATGCGTTATTCAACAAGAAGCAACCACAATACTAAGAGACGTGCATGAAGGATATAGTACTTTCCATGAGGGGGCAAGATCCATTGTTCGCAAGGTCCTCAACCAAGGATAATATTGGCTTCCCATGAATAAAGAGACTAAGTATTTGGTTTTGAAATGTGAATTTTGCTAGAAGTATAGTCCAAAAATAGCGTGCCATCCTGCAGACTTAACCAGAATTTGTGTTGCTTGACCTTTTGCACAATGGGGGATTGACTTGGTGGGGCCTCTTCCGAGGTTCAAGGAGTGCACCTTCGTTATAGTGGTGATTGACTACTTCTCAAAATGGATTGAGATGAAGGCATTGACATCAACAACAGAGTTTAAAGTGATTAAATTCCTGAAATCTAGAATTGGTTATAGGTATGGAATTCCAAGTATACTTGTCACCGACAAGGGCCCTCAATTCTCGGGCAAATAGTTGAAGTGGTTTTGTAAAGAATTGAAAATTGAACACAGGGACACCTCAGTCCGACATGCACAGGAGAACGGGAAGGTTGCGACGACCAACAAAATAGTTCTGAACGGACTAAAAAAGAGGTTTGATGCCTTACAGGGAAAATGGACGGAAGAACTAGATAATGTTCTTTGGGCGCTTCAAACAACACACAAACAAGCGACGAGGGAGACACCCTTTGGGTTGGTATACGGTTCAGAGACGGTTGCCCCAATGGAAATAGTGGTCGCTTCTCATATAGTCAAACACTTCAATGAGGCATCCAACGAGGACCATTCGAAATGGATTTGGTTGATGAAAAATGATGGGCATCTGAACAACTTTAAGGAAGGATGCGCCTCGCCCCCGCACAATACTATAACGGCCAAGTCGTCGCTCGTCAATTGTTCATGGTGGAGAAGGTATGGAGAAGGAACAAATTTGTCCATCAAGAGAAGATAAACAAGCTATCACTAAAATGGGAAGGACCATACAAAGTCTTCGTCATTATCCATCCAAACGCATATGTACTAGAAGATGAAGAAAGAAGGACTTTGAAGAACACCTTCAAGGCGAATCATTTGAAAAAATTATATGCATAGGCGTCGCTGTTTGATTGTATAATTTGTACTTAGTCAAATTTATCAAACTTGGTTCCCTCTATACAAAATGTCGTTTCCTCATTATGGAAATTTGAGAACTTTAATCCGAACTTAAACAACAAAGGTGATTAGGAATCCAAGTGGGCACAGTTAAGGCGAAAAATATGTATGATTATGGGCGTTTGAAATTAATTAAGGCGTTTCAAACACTTAAGCGTTTACATTACTTAGGTTCCAAGTTTGTAAGTTGTTAAGCAAGGCATTTAAAATACTTAGGCGTCTTAAGGCGTTTGTAGCCAGTATCAAAGCATGGCAGAGGCGAAGGCGTTTTAAACACTTAGCGAAAACTAATGACCAATTCACAAGGAAATTAAAACACCGAAAATGTTTCATATTACGAAATAGAATTGTCATTACAAAAACGCCTCGCTTGGAGGACATAACAAGGAAAAGAGAAATTACAAGGAAGACTAAGTTCAGGGGATGATGAAAAGGAGACGGTTCAGGGGATTTGCTATCATCCTAGGAATTATACTCTTATTCTTCATACGCCTTCTTTTCCGCCGCCTCCACTTTGGCCTCGTACTCCAGAAACGGCTGCATGGATGGAAGTGTCGCCAGGGGAAACTTGGCATCAACATTCAAAATAACCATTCACATATCTCTGAATACATTAGATAAAGCATCACCGCTCCATGTTACTGTCTATGAAATCATGGAGATTGAAAGAAAAAAACAGAAATGAAACTTACTTGAAGATGAAGTAATCAGAAATGCGTATTCTTCAAAAGTTAGTGATACAGTTATAAGTATTGAGTATTTATACAAAACAACTCTTTTATATTTACATATAGATCCTTGACTGAAATTGCAGCTATGTCCTCAACTCTTATGCAAGCATACTTGTATCCTAATAGTCCACAGCGCCGCCTGATTATCCAAGGCCTCGCTAGTTGTGAACCCTTATACTATGTCATAAAGGCACTGAGGAATTCTTCCTTGATGAGCGAGACATCCTATTCAGCCTTGATGGCGCGCTCCTCCAACTGGCCAGACTTACTTTTCAGCAGCTCAAGTTGTTGGCGGAGGTCCACGACTTGAACGACCGCCTCAACCACCTTTTCATGTACCTATTGAAGCTCTTTGGCGTGGCGTGACGCCTCCAACTCTAACTCATCCCTGGCAGCCCTCTCAACTGATAGGCGACCTTCGACACGTTCCAGCTGATGCTCAAGCTCGCGAACTCACTTAAGTTCACCAGCAGTCGCCTCTCTCTTCTCAGAAAGTTCCGTAGTGGCGGTGCCCATTTGGAGTTGCAGGGGGAGCAGCTGAAAACCAAATGTTAGTCTCACAAACACTTAGAAAAAAATTAGAAAAGTTGAAGAAAAAAAAGTTACATGGGAGTAGAGAGTAACGCCTTGGCGCACCAGGTTATCAAGAGCACCACCGCTCTTGTCGATTGACGCCCTGTCTGTAGGAGGACAGGCACCTGCCATATGGTGAAGACCCATGTATTGGTCTAGCAAAGTGTTCGCCCTCACCAGGGGAACATCCTAGAGACACTCGCAAGGAACCCAATACGTTTGCACAAGAGCAACGGAGGCGATCCATTCAAGAGGGATGGCTACCATCAGGTCCCAGTGGAGGTCAAACGTCGGACCATCATTTGGGGCATATCGCCCAGCAATTTCATCCTCTCAGAGCGAAAGCATCTCCTGGGCAGTATTAACAGGCGATGGTGTTGCCTTATCAGCACCAAAAGCGGACTCCCGTGCAGGAGTCTTATTCTTCTTGGAGGGAGCGATGTAAGGCCTCCTTATGTTGACAGGCTTATCCTCCTTAATGCTTTTTGTATGGAAGTACCATCAGGAAATATATAGTAAGTCCACGACATACAGTTTTCCGTCATAACAGGCGCACCCGACTTCTTAGTATGAAGAATGTTTAATCTTCCAATAAGAAGGGAATCGTCACAATAACGATAGTAAGGGACCACATTTTTTAAAATGGTGACTGTCTCGTGAGTTTCAGGGCTCAATGTTAAAGGATTCGCTGATAAGGCATCCACTTCATCCTGGGGGGCACGTCGACTTCTTCTCCTTATTGGAAGAGTGAGGCCTCTTCCTTTTCTTTGAACCCTCAGTGGCGTAGCTGGGGGCTTTTCCTTTACCCTTTTCTTGTTAAACCGGAAGGGAGAACGCATAAGGAGCGCGTGAAATAGTGTTGTCTTCAAAAAGGAAATGAAATGAGTTATTACCCGTGAATAAGAAGGGCGACATTGTACTGGGTAGATGCCCACATTGAACTAATCATCTTTCCTGGTCTCTCTGGATATCCACTTGGCGAGCCCGACTTGGTGGTCTGAGTACACCAGGTGGAGCGACTCCATGTACCAAGGTGATAGCTCCTCTCGAGAAGGTAGAGGATCACGGAGCGCCCTTAAGGTTGTACACCATGGAACGCCCCCTTGGAAGAAGAAGTAGGAACTCTTCCAATTGGAGTTCCTTGTCCTAAAACGCGTAACTAAGGGCCGCGTGGATCGCCAAGTATGATATTTGTTATCAGGAAAGTGACTGACAAAACTAAAAACGCTGAATCGATTTGAATCTACCCTATAAAAATAGTGAAATCAAACTAAGGAATATGTCCAATCCCTCTTCTCACATAACACCCTAAAACATACCCAAATGCGAATGGAATTGAGAGGAAATTGAGTAGGGGAGACGCCATAATAACAACACTCTTCTGCCAGGTCTTGGCATATAAGAAATCTCAACCCCACATGACTTTTAGGTGTCCAACGTATGAGAATCACAGGTTCATGAGCGTTTAGACGCCTAGTCTCCACAAATCATCGTCAACGATCGGAACCTATAGGTGTCTAGCTTCCGAAAGTTGCGTGATGATGTTTGTCTACAATGTAAATAATGATACAAGAGAAGCCAAAATCACTTGTTTGTCTTTGAACACACACTCATGAGATCACTTCCATGAGTGCGTGTTCAAAGAGGGGCAACTGTAAACACTTGATATGGCTCGGGATCAAAATACTGTATGCGACGAATCGAGATTGGAAAAATATATATAGTATATATATATATACACATATATATATTTGAAAACTAAAAAAAAATGTTTTTTTTTAAAATAATTTTTAAAAAATAATAATAATAAATACCAACGGTGGAAAATTGCATCTTTTTCAACGTTTTTATTTTTTATTATAAAAAAAAACGTTTTTTTTTTTATTTAAAAAATTAATAAAATAAGATTTTATTCTTCTATAAATTGAAGAAGAATTGTAAAGATTAGGGGAAAGGATGGGTAAAGCTACGGTGATATTCATCACTTCATGAGAGAATGAAAAAAAATGAGTGAAAAAAATATCGGTGATTATCAATCTCGGTTTCTCGTACGGTATTTTAACCTCCAATGAGTTAGGTATATTTCTCTCATCTTCACTATCATATTTGTATTTTCTAAATGTGAAATAAAATTGAGACTTTACATACATATATTATATATTTATGTATATTATACTTGTTAATTTATATATATATATATATATATATATATATATATATGTATAATATATATGTAATATTATATCTATATGTATAATATATATTTATATTATGTTTATGTAATACTATTATATCTATATGTATAATATATATTTATATTATGTTTATGTATTACTATATATCTGTATGTATAATATATATTTATATTATGTTTATGTAATACTATATATATCTATATGTATAATATATATTTATATTATGTTTATGTATTACTATATATATCTATATGTATAATATATATATATATATTATGTATTTGTATAATATATGTATATGTGAAAAAACAATTTCAAAAATGACTTAGGTCATTCCCAAACTTTGATGAAGGTTACAACTCGGTCCTTGGACTCTCGGGTCATTTCTGGGACGGTGTCGAGTGTTATAAATCAAATCGGAAAAGTTTTGGGCCATTTGTGCAATTTTTGAATTTTATTCTTAATTCAGCTCGTTTTTTAAAAAAACAATTTTTTGATTTCTAAACTTTTCTAGTCATTCCATGATTTCTAAAAATGTTACAAATAAGTCTAGAATAATTTTCGGGTTCGGGTTATTTTTGGAATTTTACCAAGTGTTACAAATAAATCTAGAATAGTTTAGGGTTAATTTTGTAATTTGTTTTAAAAAATTCAGTTCAGTTATAATATTTTCAAAGATTACGTTGTTGATTCCTAAATTGTTCTGGACATTCCATGACTTTAAAAAATGTTACAAATAAGTCAGAATAATTTTCGGTTATTTTAGAACTTTACCACGTGTTACAAATAAGTCCACAATAGTTTAGGGTCATTTCTGCAATTTTCGAAATATTTGGCCAATTCAGCTCAAATTTTAATAAATTGCATTTTTGTCCCTATATGTTTTTTGGACATCCTATAACTTCTCAAAATAGGACAAATTAGTCCAACGAACTTAATATCTTCAAAAATCATTCGTGCATGTTTTGACACGTTTAGAATGGCTCAAGAGTTAAACCATTTTTTTTCTAGTACAATTAACTTTAATTCTCTATTGTTTATTTGAAATTAACTCATAAAAAAAAAAAGTTTGTACATGTTTTGTTTAATTTAAAGAAAATGCATATAGTCTTTTTGGGCGAAGTATAATAAAAACGGGCAATTCAGATAAATGAAAAAAATTTCAAAACAAATTAAAGTACCGAAAGGGAGGATTATGAGCTTGCAAGCTTTTAAGACGTAATCAAACCCCCGAACTCGATTCTCTGGACGTAGATCTTTTTAAGCCCTAGGATGTAAACTCCATGTACCCTAGGCAATTTTAGGATTCCGATTAGCCTTCAATTAATCGGTGGCGACTCTTTCAATTTTTTTGGTCCGGTTGATGACCACGCTCGACCAGACCCTTCGCTCGCCACGCTCAACGTCCGACACATGGCAAGCAAAGCCTATGCAAATGCACTTTATAAAATCTGTTTTCAAAGGGGTGAGCCAGGTCTACGCCGACTTTGATAAAACCGTTGATTGGCGAGACCCATACAGGTATATCTGGAAACTGGCGAATTTTCAGAAGATGAGGTTGAGTGTACGCGAATACTGAGGCTGGTCCCGATCTTTAGAATCATTGAAGGAACACTGTGCAAGAAAGGATTCTCTACGCCTTTTCTCAAATGCGTTGCTCAACAAGAAGCAGCCACAATACTAAGAGACGTGCATGAAAGATATGGTACTTTCCAAGAGGGGGCAAGATCCATTGTTCGGAAGGTCCTCAACCAAGGATAATATTGGCTTCCCATGAACAAAGAGACTAAGTATTTGGTTTTGAAATGTGAATTTTGCTAGAAGTATAGCCCAAAAATAGCGTGCCATCCTGCAGACTTAACCAGAATTTGTGTTGCTTGACCTTTTGCACAATGCGGGATTGACTTGGTGGGGCCCCTTCCGAGGTTCAAGGAGTGCACCTTCGTTATAGTGGTGATTGACTACTTCTCAAAATGGATTGAGATGAAGGCATTGACATCAACAACAGAGTTTAAAGTGATTAAATTCCTGAAATCTAGAATTGTTTATAGGTATGGAATTCCAAGTATACTTGTCACCGACAAGGGCCCTCAATTCTCGGGCAAATAGTTGAAGTGGTTTTGTAAAGAATTGAAAATTGAACACAGGGACACCTCAGTCCGACATGCACAGGAGAACGGGAAGGTTGCGACGACCAACAAAATAGTTCTGAACGGACTAAAAAAGAGGGTAGAAGCCTTACAGGGAAAATGGACGGAAGAACTAGAGAATGTTCTTTGGGCGCTTCAAACAACACACAAACAAGCGACGAGGGAGAAACCCTTTGGGTTGGTAAACGGTTCAGAGACGGTTGCCCCAATGGAAATAGTGGTCGCTTCTCATATAGTCAAACACTTCAATGAGGCATCCAATGAGGACCATTCGAAATGGATTTGGTTGATGAAAAATGACGCGCATTTGAACAACTTCAAGGAAGGCTGCGCCTCGCCACCGCACAATACTATAACAGGAAAGTCGTCGCTCGCCAATTTTTCATGGTGGAGAGGGTATGGAGAAGGAACAAATTTGTCCATCAAGAGAAGATAAACAAGCTATCACTAAAATGGGAAGGACCATACAAAGTCTTCGTCATTATCCATCCAAACGCATATGTACTAGAAGATGAAGAAAGAAGGACTTTGAAGAACACCTTCAATGCGAATCATTTGAAAAAATTATATGCATAGGCGTCGCTGTTTGATTGTATAATTTGTACTTAGTCAAATTTATCAAACTTGGTTCCCTGTATACACAATGTCGTTTCCTCATTATGGAAATTTGAGAACTTTAATACGAACTTAAACAACAAAGGTGATTAGGAATCCAGGTGGGCACAGTTAGAACGTCTATCACTAGAGTCACTTCCCCAATCATCATCTGAAAACGCAAACAGATCAACAGAAAAGGAAACAGAGGAACGAAAAACAAGTCCATGACCCATTGTTGATTTTAAATGTCGAAGAATACGTTTGACAACTTTCCAATGTATTTCCAAGGGGGCTTGCATGAACTGACTTACTTTGTTAATAGAGAAATGAATGTTAGGACAGGTAATACATATATGCTGAAGTCCACCAACAACACTCCTAAACAAAGAAGCGTCAGAAAAAGTAGGGTTGTCCTTGCTTGACAGAGTTGAACATGTAACCATATGTGTTGGACAAGCAGAGGACTTTTCCATCCCTATTCTAAGTAAAAAATCTAGAATATATTGCTTTTGACACAATAGTAGGCACACAGAAAACTACTGAACATCCATTCCAAGAAAATAATTCAATCGACCAAGAGAGTTGTCTTAGAATAGGGATGGAGGTTGTATTGAGCTTGTCTACAACATAGATAATTTCAGAATAATTTGTACCTGTGAGCACAATATCAACCTCATATACAAGCAAACATACTTTCCCACTTACCGTATTCCAAATGAACAAACAATTGCCATCCTTTGAAACTGCAAAGTGAAGTTTATTAACAAGAAAATGCTTGAGTTTATCAAACCAAGCCATTGGTGCTTATTTAAGGCCATACATGGCCTTTTTGAAGATGCAAACAAGTGGAGAACCAGATTTAGTCCCTTTTTATTCTTATATAAGGAACACACCTCTTGTCGTTTACATTATTTAAGATTTACACTTTGCTCTCTACTATTGCTGCCTTAGAATCCAATTTCACCCCACACTCTCTTTAGTTTACCAAAACATTTGATCTACTTTAGGAGATAAAATGTTCAAATTATCTAAATTCAAAGAAAGTTACAAGCCGACGAACGGGGCCTTGAGGTGCTCAACCTCCGCGAGTCATCATCAACAATCGGGACTTGTAGATATCCAACTTTCGAGAGTTACAAACCGACGAACAGAGCGTTTAGGTTCTCAACTTCCGCAAGTCATCCCCAACGATCAGAACCTGTAGATGTCCCATTATTTAGCCGGAAAAAATA
This sequence comes from Chamaenerion angustifolium, assembly GCA_946814005.1. NCBI lineage: Eukaryota > Viridiplantae > Streptophyta > Magnoliopsida > Myrtales > Onagraceae > Chamaenerion > Chamaenerion angustifolium. Next base: position 26,194,343 of record OX328272.1, read on the forward strand.
TATTAGTCCCATTATTTTTGGATTATTGATTTGTTGTTTGTAAAAGTAGTGTCGAATTAAATGGCATCATGGAATGTGTAATGACACATAAGATGGAGCAACAACTCATGCTTCGACTCTTAACCAAAAGTCTCAGGTTCAAGTACCGTGAATGGAAAAATCTTTCAGACAACACACCCTTTGGGGGTGACCTGATTTGAGTGATGGTTAAGGTAACGTTTGTCCAACGTTGAGGTATTTAACCCAAAACTTAAGGGAACTAAATCACTACTTGTACTTTGGTGACTTAAACAAATTAACTAAATTTGCTTTTTTCAAGATATCTTACCTGCACTTTCGGAGTTAGGACAAAATATTAAATCTGACTATTTGTTTGGTTAGAATTGGGTAGAAATTGACCTTACAACACATAATTGATTAATTTTGTAAAACAAAATATATTAATTTAATATACAAAAATGGGGAAACCTTGGAAAATTGAGTAGGATATTTGAATATTTTTATATAAATATATTTATTAATATATGAAATAGCAAAAAGAACTTATTAATTGTTGTTTTTGTTTGTTTTATATTTTCAGTAAAACCTTATATTAAAAGCTAAGATATTCCCTCTCAGTTTTGAAGTTTTATTTAAAAAAATTTACATTTTAAAAATAATATTATTTTTAAAATCATAAACCATTCATGTCTTGACATGCGAGCTTTTCTCCATACAAAAAATGAAGGTTACATTTTACCCCAACTCCAAAGGTTTAGGTGGAGGAATTTGAAAAAAAACAACAAAATTTGTAGATTTTTGTAAAAAAAACTCAAAGTTCGGGTAGTTTAATAATTAGTAACCCCCCAAAGATTAAACATTATACTCAACTTTGAACGATTTTTTGTATCGATGAAAAAAAATAAAATAATTATCAAGGTCGTTTATTTGGTTAAACATACAAATTAGTTTTCTACTTAATCTATATTTTAAAATTTATTCAGAGATATTCGGAAAATATAAGTACTTTAAAAATGGCATTTAATATGACCCATAGGCCATAGCCATTAAATATGTAAGTATTCAATTTGTTTTTTTACCAGCTTCAAATAATGTTAAAAATCAGTATTTTGGTAGTCTATAAATACTAAATTTAGTAAATTACTTATTTTTTAACAATGTAAGAGGTTTAGGGTTCAAAACTGTCTAGAATCATGAATTTTCACCATTTTGTTAATATGGGGTTGATTTAGTAACTACAAAATATGTAGTCGATTTGATGATTAATTTCCTTAAAATTAGTAAGGGCAAATATGTAAAAGGTTATTAGAACAATTTAGTATTTCAATAAAAGTGGTTTGTACAAAGTAGTCGATGATCTCCAAATAGAATTTTCCTTTAAGAAATTGTCAGATCTGAAAAAACAAAAATCTTAGTTATTTCCATGTACTTGAAAGCAAAAGAAAACGTCTCTTACTCCATTTCTTTCAGTAAACTACATTTTTCAGATGCGGAAGTATCAACGCTTCCTTCCAAAAAATCATTCAAAATCGTAATTTTCTCCATTTTATGCATGCACTCATCTTATGTATGTCTTCAAAAAGTGAATATAATAAAAAAACAAATATAAAAAAATAGGCATACGCGCTAACCCGGGATGCAAGTTAAATCACAACTCGCACCCTAGGGTAATGTCTTGTGCAAAAATGGCACAACACGCCACCAAAGGGGGCGGCGTAGGGGAGCTCTTATGTTTGTTTCTTTTCCTTTTTCGACGATACGATGTTTAATTATAAATTAAATTATTCATTTATTGGAAAAAAATAAAAATAAAATAGAGTAAATATATTTTTTAATTATGATTCAAATGATGTGAAAAATATTAAATTTGGACGTACTGATGGACCATACTAACTCAGGTCTTGTATGTCCAAACTCAACACGATTTACGATATTTATAGCGAAATTCAATTATTTATCTACTCTATTATTTTTGGATTTTTTTATTAGATATATATTTCATTTTTAATATAACATCGTTTGTCCTATAATTTAATCAAAGTGATAAAATGAATTAGGTTAAAAATTAATATATACTTATTAAAAAAAATCGCTACAGTACGTAGGTAGTTTAATTACGACTTAAATTACATCAATTAGGTCTCAAGTTTTTATTTTTAGACTGACAGTATGATAAGATAGATAAAAACATTATATATATACACACCGTTATATATGACCGTAAGTCTATATGCATATACATATGATACATATGACGTATATATATATATAATGTTTTATCTACTGTATCTGAGTTTAAAAGTCAAAACTCGACGCATAGTTAACATCATTTAAATCTTATTTAAATTATCTACGTACTGCTTTTTTAGTAAGTATATAATTAATTTTTTTACTTTATTCATTTTATCATTTCAAATAAATTAACTAATAAATAATGTTAGGTTAAAAAAATAAATATATATATAATAAAAAAAAAGCAAACAACTTAGAGTAGATATATAATTGAATTTCGTCATAAATACTGTTAACCATATTGAGATTGAGTTTACAGAGTCTGAGTTAGATTTTTTTAAGTCAATTTTTATATCTCAACTCAGGGCAGATCTTATGATTAATCTGTCAGTGCAAATTTAATATTTCTTACATCATTTGAATCATAATTAAAATATATACTTACTCTAATTTTTTTAATAGATAAAGAAATTAATTTTTAATTAAACATTGTATCGTCAAAAAATAAGAAAAAAAAAACTCCTCAAACACGCCACTTGGAGTAGCGTATTGTGCCAAAGTGGCACAACACACTACCTTGGTGGTGAGAGTTATGATTTAACTCGCATCCTAAGATAGTTTGTATGTCTATTTTTTAAATATTTTTTTTGAATATATATTTCTTTTTATTATATTCACTTTTTTTTAAAACTCTGTTTATACTTTATAGTCAAGAAGTCAACAATTCCGTGCTGAAATTGTGGAACCACACAAATAATTGTTCGGGCACCAGAAGCTCAGTCAAACTTCAACGTAGCCGCTGTATTGTTTTGTTTCTTTAGAAGAATTTTCTAGCAAAACTTTTTTTTTCTTTAGAAAAATAATTTCCAGTAAGAAACTTAAAAAATGCAAACATTAAGCAAATGCAAACAAAATTAGAAAGTTTGACAAAAAATTGAGATAATTCTCAGCAAGTTTATTAATAAAAATGAGATAATTTCTCTTTGATCACTGGTGTTTTATTTAATTATATCAAATTTTATAATTTATTAATTTTATTTTTATTAGCTCTGGAGTTTTAGTGTTTTTTTAATAAACTGTTATTTTTTTTCTAATTGAAAATAGTTAATTGATGATACACTGTAATTTGAGGTTTAAATTTATAATTAGTTGATACTGTGTTGTTTAATTATAAAGTGTTATGATTGAATTAATAATACGTTTAAAATAAATTAATAAAAACTAAAGTTTAATAGTTGAAATTTGCAGAGTTTGTAGAAGTTGGATGAACTATAAAGTTTAATTTTCATATCTATATTTAGCCAAAAAATCATCCTAACTAAGATCTTACACCATTTTATTTCTCATATATATTTACATAACTCATTTTCATTGGTACACATCATTTTTTTATAAGTTACATTTAAATTAATATTTTCATTCCTCCACATGTAACTCTAAAATTAAATTAACAAGTTGAATTACACACAAATTCCTCTCATTCAATATCAATTTCCGTTACATGAACAAGCTCATTTACGTTGTAACAAAGAAAATTGAAAATTTTGCACCCTAATATTTTTTTTTTGGGAAAAATTGCACCAAGATTTGAGGTAGGTAAAACTAATAAGAGCATAGGATAACAAATCATAATACTAGCAGATAAAACATCTTCTAGAAATAATATTTAATAAAAATGAAATAAAACAAACAAATTGTAGTTAAGATATATACTGAAAACATAAAGTGTTTATTATACATAAAATTCAGGATTAAAATTTTTTATAAAATAAATATATTGAATAAATGTTTTATAAGTACATTTTTTACACATTTCTCTATCTTACATGTGTTAAAATAATTTATTTTGATTGATCCATAACAAAGTTTGTATAAAAGTTTAGGCTTACATTCTAACAATGAGAAATGCAAGTTTTGCACCCTTCTAAGTTATTTAGAAAATTGCGCTAAGGTTTAGGGTATATATATATTAGTATTTTTTTGTAATATGATCTACTCCATATGCTTCAATACTACAAAGTATAATATAGAATAAAAAGTTTAAGTATAATGACTTAAAATACATGAATAAATAATAAAAATTATTGATACAATTCTAATTAACTTTTTTAGAAAATATATTTTTTTGACTTTTATTAGTATTATATGCTTATAAAATGTTGGAATCATTAGTAGTTACTCATTTAAATAATTTTAATCATACAAACACTATTGTATTTTCTTAAGTCACAAAATATATTAATAGATAGTTGTCATAAAATTGCAGAAACATATCTTAATATTCATATAATACGTTTAACTTAAATTTTATGATTTCTATTAGAGTCACGTACTTATAAAAAAATGTATAGAAAAGTAGCATTTATTTATTTATTTGAATGCTTTGTTACTTGAGCAACATATCATGTTTTAAATTAAACAACCGATATTCCCATTTGTTATAAACTCTTATAATTTTTTAGTTAATTATATAACTAATAAATAAGTTGAATTAATTTTTTAAAATTTAAATATTAATATATATATATATAACTAATAATATGTTTATATAAATTTTTTAAATTCTTTTATTAATTATTATACATTATTTTTATATAACATTAAATTAAACAAAAGTATATTTCTTATGTAAGGCGAGGATCGGTTAGTTCTTAATAATTTTGTTCATTGATGAAGTTTTAAAAGATCATACTTAGATAAATAGTTAGTAAGATAGACAATAAATATTGAGAATGTTGATGTTAATATTGTGGTGACTTAGACAATAAAAGACATAACCTATGAATGACGGTCCACTTGACATCGACCTTGGGTGTAAGATGGACAATAAGCAGGGACGGAGCTACTCTAGGGCCAGGGGGGGCAATTGCCCCCACTGACTTTTCAAGTGTACTGTAATTTTTTTTGCTAATTTTAGCTTTGCCCCCACTGAAAAATTGAAGATGGGAAGTAGAGCGGCGATTCCTTACAGGACTGGGACAGTTTCGAATTTACCGATTTGATTTTAAATTGGAAGTTGATATAATTAGAATCTGGATGATACAGATATACAGACTGCTTTCGTCAATTTTTTCGGCCGGCCTCCTGCGTTCCTCAAATACGAAAGGTTAGTTTTAGTAGATAGGGAGAAACAAATGATACAGATAGATTCCTGTTTAGCCATGTAGATTGTAGCCTTTAGAACATATAGAAGAATTATACAGTATCTTGTAAAGTTCATGTTTGCTACTTTTCGCATTAAGCTACACACCTACTATATGGAGGTTGTTTTGTCCCAACAACCTAAATGCAAAGGTTGTTTGTTCTTTAATAGAGCTGTTAGGTGTGTTCCTTGCTTGCATTATTCTCAATGTGAATAGTTGCACTGTATAATTTTAGTTGCTGTATATTAATCACAGGTTGCCTGAATGTGCAGGCTGAAAGCGCTACTCCTTTTGCAGTGGTTAGTGAGTTAATCTATATCAGTATCAGAGATAGTCTGGATTCTCAGTTCCATTCGGACAATCAGCTCGGCTATATGGTAAGATTCTTGCTACTTGACTCTGAATTTTCGTTCCTTTCCATTCGAGGTTGGCACAAAATGCTATCAACCTGAAAACTGCCAAAAAAAAAAATCACTGAATATCCGTCCCAATATCCGTCTCGAACTCATTATTGCCCCCACTGAAAAAAATTCCTTGCTTCGTCCCTGACAATAAGGTTATTCCATTTAATTGTCAAGTCACAATGATCACAATTTTAAATGTGCAAATACACAAGATGTGCAAAATACGCACGAGTCATTCATCATTAACCGTTGGCCTTGGCCAAAAAGAAATTCATCATTAACTGATTATTTTTTTAAAAGTAAGTATTTTTTTTTTTTTAGAAAATTAAGTATACAAAAAAAATATTTTAAAAAATAGGTATACGCGCACCCCGGGTGGCGCGTATTGGACATACGCGCACCCCCGGGTGGCGCCTATTGCATTGGCGCCACTTTGAAGTGGCGCCTGTACCTCTACTGTTTTTATTTTATTATATTTTTCCAATAATGATGACTCGATGTTTAATTAAAAATAAAATTATATATCTAATAAAAAATTTTAAAAAAATTATAGTAAGTATATATTTTAATTGCAATTCAAATGATGCAAAATTATTAAATTTGGATTTACGGATTGACTGTACAGCATGCCGTAAGTTGAGATATGAAAATTTGACTTAAACAATTATAACTCAGACCATGTAAGTCCAAACTCAACATGGTTAACGTAATTTTTGTCGTAAATCAATTATTTACCTATGGTAATTTTTTTGATTAGAAATACAGTGATTTTGTAACCTAACATCATTTGTTTTATAATTTGACCGAAATAAGTAAATGCATTACGTGATAAATTTAATTATGTACTTACTCAAAAAAAAATCAAAAAACTTACGATGCATAGATAATTTAATTACGAATCAAATGATGCTAACTATGCGTTAATTTTTTACTTTTAGACTGACTGTATAATACGATACGTAAAAAACTCTACATACGATACAAAACCTTCCAAATTTTGTTTTGAACAATAAATTTTGTATGTCCAATACGCGCTACCCGGGGATGCGCGTATACCTATTTTTTTAAATATTATTTTTGTATACTTACTTTTCTATTAAAATAAATAAAAATACTTACTTTTAAAAAAAAAATCTCATTAACCTGCTTGATCTGTGAGACCATGAAATGAAGTAGATAAATGCAATCAGAACAATGACAAAGAAGAAGATGGAGTATATGATGATGATGAAAAAGATGTTAATCTTGTGGTAAGGACGCACATGTACAAAAAATCGGCAAAAAAATAGTTATTTTTAGGACACCGCTTCCTAAATTCATTTTCGGTGATAGAATCTGTAAGTTTGAGTGTAATGATTAGGCAACCAACGGAGGATAATCATCATAAGTTGTAGATAATCTCAAGAATGGCGCGTCTTTGGAAAATAAGGATGCACTAAAGAATTAATAAATTGAAGTTGGAGTTCACATATCGGTAAGTTGGACTTGATTATTAGAACGACTTCTTAATAACACGACGTCGAACATATTATTAGGTAAATGTGTTGCCTATCCAATTGAGGATGGTCAATATAAACTGTGATGCCTCATGGTGTATCCAAACAAGGCGAGCGGGTTTTGGGGTGATAACACGAGATAGCGAGGGGCGAACGGTAGGTGACATAAACCGCAGGGACCGGAGCGATGGCATTGATACCATGGAGGCACCAACAGTATATGAGGGAGTCCGCCTAGCGATTGAGTGTGGGTGACAACACATCATCGTGGAAACGGACTCGCAAACGGTATATAGGCAGATCAGGGGCGAAGAAGTGAACTGGAGGCTGTCTACCACGATACAAAACACGAGAGTGCTAGCCGACCAATTGGAACAAGTACAATGGAGAGCGATATCAAGGACCACAAATAAGTGAGCGAATTGGTTAGCTAAACAAACACGAATGAGAGTGAATCTGAGTGATTGGGTCGAGAGACCGCCACTACCATTGTTATCTTTATTAGCGAATGATTGTATTTCCGAACAACCGTGACCTTGTGTCACGACGTTTTATTTCATCAAGTAAAGCGTTTATTCGACCCCAAAAAAAAGTGAGGATGGAGAACTTGAGACGTTTAATAGAGCTCTACTAACTAAGATGGCAGAGAGAATTGAACGGGAACCTCACTCACTTTGGGTAAGAGTGCTAAATGGACTATATTTTCCGAGGGGAAGCTTTAGGGAGGCGGGCAAGAGTGCTAAGTCCCCATGGGGGTGGGCAAGCTTGCTACATGAGCGTGATACGTTGATTGAACAAGGCTTTTAGATGGTGGGCGATGGAGCCTCTATTTGAGCAGGAGTAGACCAGTGGATACACACAAAACCAGGTTTCAAACCGGATCAGACGGAAGAATGGAGGGTGAACTCGGACCTGCGGGTCGGGGACCTTATCGACCACGACGAACGGTGCTGGAACGAGGAACTGGTTCGGGCATTAGCCACACCACACGATGCAGAGCTGATTCTGGAAATGAATCTCCCCGAGGAAAACAAACCGGACCACATTATATGTCCTTACACCGATGATGGCCGAGTAACGGTCAAGACAGCATACCACAGGTTAAAGGAGAATGATGGAGGCCCTCCCACAGTCATGGGACCGAGAGGAACCAGACCTTCCTCGATATGACGAGATGTATGACAAACCAATGTATTGCCCAAGGTAAAATCTTTCATATGGAAGCTTCTTACAAACTCTTTGCCGGTTATGGATAATCTTAGGAGACGTGGAATGAACGTGGAGCCTTGTTGCTAGACGAGGATGTTGAACACATGGTATTCAAGTGCGGATGGACAACCTCGATGTGGATAGCTATACTGGGACCGACTGATGTAGCCGCACAGAACGTGACGATGGGGGCATGTCTACGGTCGAGAAGGGAAACTTGGGATACCAAACTCGGATCCAAGCAAACACAATGGGAGCGATGCCTAGGTACGTGTTGGAACATATGGAAGGCTCGGTGCAAGATGGCCTTTGAGAACAAGCAACCACACATACAAGAGGTTACAGAACTAACACGAAGAGGCCACGAGAAATTCAAGGGTGCACGGACCACAACTCTACCGAACCAACAAACTCGACAAAACCATTCATGGAGTCGACCGAACCATGGGTATGTAAAGATAAATTGTGATGCGTCGTGGGATTATCGAACCGGATTTGCTGGAATTGGGGCCCTCGCAAGGGAAAACACGGGTACGTTAATAGGAGGAGCAAATAGGCGAGTAAAGGGGCACAACATTGACGTGTTGGAAGCAGAGGCAATACTTCTTGGAATACAGATGGCGATCGAGAAGGGATGGAAAAATGTTATAGTTGAGTCGGACTCGAGACGAATCATGGAGCAATTACAATGTAGAGCTCAATATTGGAGAAGTGCAATGGTATGTTCAAAGATCCTCAAAATTGTAAGAAGTTTGAGTCGTTAAATTGGTCAACGGTTAGGCGTACGACAAATGACAACGTCAACTGGATTGTCAATCAATCGAGATTGGGTGTGTGTTTACAAAATTGGGTTCTACACCCCCCACCCCCACTTGTTGCTATGTTAAGTAGTGAATGTAATTTGAGTTATGAACATGTTACTGTTGAATGAAATGAAGTAATGTTGATGTTCAAAAAAAGAAAGTGACAACATAGGGTGACATCTTGCTAATGGGGGTAACGCGATAATTTAATATGAGAAAAATTATCACTGGCGAATTCAGTAATAGATTTTTTGAGCAAAAACAAAATTTAGTAATAGACAAGAATTGAATAGATTGCATAATCCTAAGGTTAGACAAACATAGAGGTGTGGCATAATGAAGAGACATGGACAATATATTGAGATGCAGAATGACCTCAACACCATCTTGTATGGGAACCTGGATTTCACATATCTCTATCTTATTATTTGGCTTGATAATGATATTCCAATATGGTTGTTTCTATTCTCAAAGAACGGACCCTAGCTACGACCACTAGAATGTGCAACCAAACATATGGTTCAAGCCGCATATATAGAAACTAAGTAATGTTATTGGTAATTTTAGTCGATTTTAATTTGTTTCTCCAAAGTAGGTTATGTTTTTTTTATGGGTTAATAGTCAAAGTGCCCCCTAAAGTTTGGGAAAAATTTAGGATTGCCCCTTAAAGTTTAAAATTTTAAATATTAGTCCTAAAGTTTGGACGATTTCCAAAATTGCCCCTTTCCGTCCTATGTCCGTTAATTTGGAACGGAAAACGAACATGTACTTGGCACGTGACTTCACATAAATTTTAAAGACCAAAATACCCTTAAAGCAGTTCCTGAAGAACGTAACTGCATGTAATATTGTCTGAAATATAATATGGTGAACCTGTTTAATATTCCCCCCTAAAGTTTGTAAAATTAATCATTTTTCATCCAACACCACCTTTTGAGCAAATTGATGATATGTGAACTATTAGGGGCACTTTAGGGGTCACTTTGACTTTTATTTCAATAACTTTTAAAAGTTACAAGTTATTTTATTAATTAAATTATTACGGGATGCAAAATGCTATTTTTTCAATATATACTTGTTTGTTTTTTTCTTACTGTCGCTCTGATTCGGTCTACAGAATTCGGTTTATTATTCTCATTTCTCACTGTTGTGCCATGTACTGTTGAAGACCACTCTATCAAAGCTTTTTTCCTTGGTAATCCGAACATCAATTATTCATTAAAAAAATCCAATCTTTCGATTCCGTTTCACATGGAGGAATCGTAAATATCCTTGGTGCTGAAGATCCTGTATGGAAAAGGAATTACAGGCTTCAATTTCTTCCAGAAACTGCTCATCTACACCGTCGTCTCTCTCTTCTCCGACGACCCGGAAAAGAAACTCAACCAGGCACAGAAACAGCGTACTGCTGCCGACAAGGAAGGCGACGGATCTCCGGAGTGGAACCACGAGGTCTGATTGGACCTTAAAGGGATTCCCCTCCCCTCCGACGATGTCTTCCTACGATTTGATCTGTACCATGAGGGCGTCATGTTCGGGGACAAGCACATCGGCCAAGTTCGCGTCCCGCTGAGGGATTTCACAGACGAGGCCGGTGGCGGCGTCAGATTCGTCAGCTACCAGGTAATCGATCGAGTTTGGTGTTAAATCGCACCTTTTCTAGAAAATTTCTCCGAGTCTGATTCGGATTTCGGATCTGGTAGGTGAAGGGCCCTGATGGGAAGCCGAATGGAGTTCTGACATTCTCTTACAAGCTCAATGGAATCGGCCATGGCGATTCGATTTCGAGAGGGGTCACTGGGTATGCGATTGTTGATCAGAGCCACCACCAAGAATTAGCTGAATCGGAGAATCCGCCTTCGGGAATTGTTACCTACCCAACATTGGAGTCATTTGATCACTTAGCGCTGCCTCCGACCATCAGTTATTACCCGGCGCTGGAAACCTACTATCCCCCTCCGCCACCGCAACCTCCAGTGATCTATCTAAATCCGCAACAGATACCGGCGCTGGAAACCTACTATCTCCCTAAAGTGCCCCCTAAAAAATTAACCACCGTTTCAGTAAACTGCCTTAAGAGTAATTTTGTCTTTAAAATTTATGTGAAGTCACGTGCCAAAAACATGTTCGTTTTCCGTTCCAAATTAACGGACATAGGACGGAAAGGGGCGATTTTTGAAATCGCCCAAACTTTAGGACTAATATTTAAAATTTTAAACTTTAAGGGGCAATCCTAAATTTCGCCCAAACATTATGGGGCACTTTGACTATTAACCCTATAAAAAAAAGGTATGGTTCAAACCATTTCAGAACTGGTTCGAACTGGTTTGGTATGTTTTTTAATAACAATTTTGGTTAAAAAATAATCTGGTTCAAACCGAAACTGAACCGGATGAAAATCATGTCCAACACACTGAACCGACTGAAAAATACACTGAATCGACTGAAAACTGCACTGAACCGACCGAAAAACACACTGAACCGATTGAAAATCTGTTCCACAACCAACTAAAATCTTGTTCAACATCAACATACGAGATTCCAATACATCTCTAGGTTTGGTTTATTGAAGACATCTCTAGGTTTGGTTTAATTTCAGACCGGTTTAGTTGATTTTGCTTCAAACCAGTTCTAACATTATTTAGGTTTAAAGTGGTTTGATTTAAATTTAAGTATAAACCAGTATAAAAAAACGAATCAATTCGAACTACATTTTTGGTACTATTTTGAACTGGTCTACTTGAAGCCTAAAAACACTGGTTTGGTTTTGGAACTAGTTCGTCCGAACCGGTTCGAACCAGATCAGTTCAGTTGAACCGGTTTACATTAACAAACCTAAGGTGGAGAAGGATTGGGAAGATCTGAAGAAAGAACTCCCTCTTTCTGATCAATTTAGAATGGATAAGAGTTGGTTTGTTGTCTTTAGAACGCCCAGCAGAGTCAGTTGTTGTGTTTAGTATAGTCTTATGTTACTATGTCGTTGTTTAACAATATACAAGTTGTCTTTGGTCTCAGTGCATGTCCCTCTGTTGAAGTGGTCAACTTAGCAAAACTGATGAACAGACGGTCTGTGTCTTGTATGGAATTGTAAATAATATCATCACAAAACTGTCACTAATAATTAAAGACATCTGAACCAGAAAGATTGTCAAATCAGAGTTGGCGTTCCCAGAAACATATTGTATGCACAACATAAACTAAAAATTGCAAATCACTTCTTCCGAGCAAGTGCCGCAGCCAACCCACAAGCAAGAACTCCCACAACAGTAGCATCTATCCTGATGCCAATAATTCCATCTACAAAGAAAAAAGAGACATTGAGTGTATTTCATCGTTGATACATAAAGCTAACAAAGTAGTAACCATAAATCTATGGACTCAAATTACCTTTGGGGATGCGGTACAAAATTGTCTTCTCCAGTGTCAGAGTCTACCTCCAGTCGGGTTTTATCTGCACATAAACTACCAACTGAGCATAAACATGATGAAAAAGGACAATCCAGTGATCTATTAAAATAGGGGTTAATTACCTCAACCGTTACTTATGTTTGACAATGTGACTGAATCGTTCAAACTTAAGCTCAACCGTTACTTAAGTTGACACATGTGACTGAACCGTTACTATCACCTAACTGTCGTTATTTCTTCCCGTTAAGTACTGACATGTGTTTTTCACGTGATTAACTTGTAAGTTGAAGTTCCCAAACTACCCCCAACATATTGTCTACTTAACAGCAGCTGATTCTTAGAATCGAAGAATAGGAAGAAGAAGTTTGCGCATGAAGAACAGGAAGAATCGAAGAACTGAAGAACCGAAGACACAAGCCATGAATTCTGCAGATGAATGTTGTCCTATGGGTTCTGAGAACCGTAGAAAGGTTAGATCTCAGTCCATCTCTTCTGCGTCTGCGAATGCCAACCACGGAGTTTCGCGTCTGCGAATGTACTACTGTGGGCTTGTGTGCTCCGTGAAATCAGCTGGTACGTGGCAGAATATCTCGCGCCGATTCCATGGTTGCCCCAATTTTGAGGTAATTTGACAGTGGGTAACCCTAATTTGCAACCCTAATTCGTTTTGGTGCAGTAATTTGAAAGAACAATTGGAGTTTGCGAAAAAAATGAGTTGTTGAAAGTCGACCCAATCGGAAGTTAGTTGTAGTCTTTGTCATTGTTGTTGTTGCTGTTTTTGTTCTAAGTTCAATTGCGAATAATTAGCAGAAGTTAGTTGTAGTTGTATCTGTAACTGAACTGTGTCTGTAACTGAAACTGAAGGATGAAGAACAATGTGTATTTTGCAAAGGTGTGACTTATCTTTTCTGAACTGTGATTAAAAGGTGACTTAAGTTTGTGAATTGTGATTAAAAGGTGACTTATGTTCGACGTACTGTGATTAAAAGGTTACTTAAGTTTGGACATTTTGTTACCCAACCGTTACTAAAATACAGAATATATCCGAAAATACAGAATCCATAATAATCCAGAATTCAGAATACATCCCAAAACATGGTCCATCCTATAATCCCAAAATAGGTTCCGTTAATGAATTGTCAAAGAATTCAACACAAATACATTCCATGGTACCCAAATCTGTCTTTCCTTTGGGTAAATTCCGCAAGTAGCACAACATTACATGCCACAGCTGCCTGCAGTATTTTGATACATTTACTTACGGTCTATAATCTACCTCCCTAAATCCAGACCATTCACTTTTCATTTATTCAGAAGAAACATTTCAGGGAAGCAAGCTGTCAAAGAATGGAACAGAAACATCAACAATAGAACTTGATGCTGCAATTTGCGAAACTGTTCCCTTGGTGGTGTGTTCTTGACAAGTCAGCAGTTCATCTTAGACAGCTCAATGATTGGCGACTTCGTTCCCTGTGGAGTGCGAGTCTGATCTGCATACATCTCCACAACAAAGTGGACATACTCTGAACAAAAAACAACACACTAGTGTCATGAATCTATCCAAAATGGGTTTTGTATATAAAAAAATGGTGTTGATTATGATTCTCAGATCTCAGCCATCTATATGACCCTAATTTCACCACTAAGCTTCAATGCAGCAGACCAACTATTATAATTAACCCACCAACATAAAGCAAATTAAACATTTAAAAAACTAATTTGTTCCATCTCATTCTCGTCACTCTCACCCACTTCATCAATTAAATTCATCAAGTTTGTTCAATCGATTACTGCACATTTCATCGATTTAACAGCAGAATCATCACCACCACCCACTATCTTCACGGCAAACAACATAGTATGCAACAATTTACAGCAATTATGCAGCAATTTACAGCAATTATTGAATACACGCCCAAATACGAACATATTATGCAGCAATTACATCATTTCGTACCGCAAACCAACATCAAAGCCCTAATCTTCAACCGAATCGAAGATTAACGAAGTGAAACAGGGTAGAAGAACACAAACCCAAGTCCAAAAACAGAAAGAATGCGAAAAGCCACACAAACCGAAGTTCAATCGAAGCAAAAACACAAACTTACTTCCAGTTGCAGTTCCGAAATGCAATGTCGCCGAGGAGGGTTCCTTCCGTGCTGAAAATTGACACTATCGGGGCGGAAGGAGGTCAGCAAGTTTCGGTTGGAGGGAAATGGGAGTTGATAGGAAGTTGAAGTGTGGAGAGGGTTATTAAACGAGGGGGAAACGTTGCAAAGTGACAAGAGGGCATTATTGTCCTTTCAAATGTCTTCAAATTGTTTTAATTAGGTCATGTGATGTGCACGTGACACTCTGACAGTTAGATTTGACGGAAAGTTCACGGAGTAACCTTTCAGTCACATCTTCAAACTTAGGTAACGTTTCAGCTACACAAAAAAAGATGAGTAACCTTTTAATCACATGGATCAAACATAAGTAACGGTTGAGGTAATTAACCCTTAAAATAGATATGCAAGTTGGTTACAGTGATTAGAACAAGAAAATAGGGATTCAAATCTAACCGTCGGGCATTGCTCCACAAGTTCCCTGCTCCTCTCATAGTTGCTACTTCTGTAGTAACCAACCGCCAGGAGATAAAGTCGCTCTCTTACTTGCACATGGCTTGTTGCATTAGAAGCAGAAGCTACATAAAAAAATTATTTTATCATTTTTTGATTTCAGATTGATACTATCTAGGATTACATCTGAAAAATTCAGTGCTACGCTTTTGAACTTATTCAAGCCATAATTTAATAATGTTACCAAAGAGGAAGCGAGAGCTTTCCTACCTTCGAGCATTCCTAGTTCACGCTGCACATCTTCTTGTTGTGTTGAATGAATAAGAGCCCATGACAAACGTATAAGACACTCATTCACACGCTGCACATCTTCTTGTTGTCTTGAATGAACAATAGCCCATGACAAACGCATAAGGCACTCATTCACATGTTCATTAGAGGAACCCTTCTGAGCCTCAGTAACCTCTCGCTCACACCCCTAACGAGGAAACAATAACTGCAACAAACATAATTTAAGAGGATACATCTACAATGCTATATACACCACCAATAGACATATCCAATCAAAGAACTTGAATGCAAGTGATACAAGTCTGTTCTACGAATAAAAGTAGAAGCATTTCGGCAGGGGGATCAGTTGTTCTTCGGCATGGGGAGAACGAAGACGGGTTGCAGGGACAAAGAGAACGAAAAGACTGCAAATGAACGATGGAGGAGATGAAGATTTTAAGAGCATAACAGGCTATGGGTATTTTCGGAATTTCAATTTACTTTTTCATCACATATTCGACATGTGATTAATATTTGACAGAAAACAAACGACAATGGACGGAAAAGTGCAGTTACAAACAGAATGAAACATACGGGTATTAAAACAAACAATATGAGTGCAATTACCAATCAAGGCAAACATCGAGGTGTATTTTCATAATTTTTCCTTAATTACATTTATGGTGAAATTTAATTATCTACCTACTCTAAATTTTTTGAATTTGTTTTATTAGATACATGTCTGGCCTCCTGGTAGTTAAGTGTAACAACCTCCCTACTAAGCAGAGATAAATGTCTACGGTATACTACTATGTTCTACTAAGTCATAATCAATAGACAATTAATGACAAAACACAGAACATGTGCTTTGTGCTGCCTGGAGTTTAGGCAGTATTTGTTGGACATAACTACAGCTTGGGCTGGTGCTGCCCATACAAAAAACTGTGGCTTTGCTTCGCTAGACATACCGGGAATGGTGGCTATCTGGATGTCTAGTATCTATCTTCCTTCGATGTCAGAATAGCTATCATTCACAACCGTCGATAATCTTAATGGAGCTTTGATCATCATCGACGTAATTTGGAAGGTAAAAAATGTAGGTTCTTTTGGTAGAGAAAGATCTGCCTCGCCACTTAACATCTGAATTACAGAAGACATAAGGGGTCTGTCTGCTGGTTGATCTTGAAGGCACATGAGTCCAACTTGGATGCATTTCTCAACCTCTGCCAAGCAACAAGATTCAAGTTCTGCTCCATCTAGCAGGTCAAGTCCTCTGCTTTCTCTCCATAATTCCCATGTCTAGATACGGGACACGACTTTATTAGTTCGAATAATATCGATATACATATATGTTAAGCTATATCAAGATGCACTTACATATGAAACAAGATTGAGAGGTCCTTCGTCTTGACGGAAGCTCGTATTCTTTTTAGTGCTAACAACCTCCAATAACAGCACCCCGAAACTGTAGACATCGGACTTCTCAGAGAATATCCCACCTATAACATATTCAGGAGCCATGTATCCCCTGTAGAGAAACAATTTATGGACTCACTCGTAAGTCTTAGCTAGTGAATATGAGGCTAGAAAACGAGGAATTCTTGTTGAGTTTAAGTAATACTACATTTGCTTAGAATAACTATGCTCGGGTGCTTACAATGTTCCTGCAACCTTTCGAGTGTTAATAATGTCTATCGTGCCCTGAAACATGCGTGCCAACCCAAAGTCGGAAATTTTAGGGTTAAAATTTTGGTCAAGAAGGATATTGCTCGCCTTGAGGTCTCGATGAATGACCCTTAGGTTGGAGTCTCGATGAAGATATAGAAGTCCTCTTGCAATCCCTTGAATTATTTGAAATCGCTTACCCCAGTTGAGTTCCATTTTCTTGATAGGATCTATACATCATATGGAGATCTTCAATACCACATTTTGTTAACGTGGTAATGTATCATGGTAAGTTAGAGAACACATACCAAAGAGAAATGTATCCAAGCTTTTGTTGGGGAGGTATTCGTAGATCAAAATCTTCTCCTCCTCCTCGATGCAGCACCCGACAAGCCTAACGAGGTTACGATGTTGAAGTTTTGAGATTAACGTGATCTCGTTCTTGAACTCTTCAATTCCCTGCCCTGAGTTACTACAAAGTCTTTTCACTGCTACGTCTTTCCCATCCTGTAGCTTTCCCTACATTGTGCCTTCAAAGTTAGCACTTGGGCATGTAAAATAGAAGATCATGCATCTGATTCTTTATAGTTACCTTATAGACAGGACCAAATCCACCTTGTCCAAGTCGGTTGTTGCTGCTGAACTTATCCGTAGCAACTAATATGCTACCGAAGTCGAAGATTGGTAACTCGTTTCCATCTCCGCTCTTCAGCTGTTCTTTCCAGGACCTGTTCATCATTCCCGGTGCCTCATTCTTGGCTAAGTTATCAATTTATTTTAGTAAACGGCATGAATATATATCGTACATACTCTTTGAAGGTCGTTGAATTGAGATAAAAACAAACCTTTAAGTTGTTGACCACGCATATAGATGAGTTTTTGCTTGGACCGCCGCAACCATAGAGCACACACGACGATTAGAGAGATCACTACGATACCAGAAACCACACTCCCGACAATGGAAGCAATCGTCACCGCCTTATTACCAGACTTCGAAAAAGATGGCTCGAGTGGCGTCGAAAAAGATGGTTCGAGTGGCGTTGACGGTAGCACTGAATCATTTCTGGGGGGATTGGGTCCAGCAAGATTTCCGGTATCATTGCTAATCTTGAAGATTTCTAATCCGTTAAGAATTGCATCAGCATAACGTGTATCTACACCCCAAACTCCAGGGTGTAGAGCAATGTCGAGTTTTACCTTCTTATTCTGATGATCAAACATATCAACGATGTAATCCCGATAATACGGCACAGCTTTGCTTCCCGTCCATCGAATAATGTCTGCTCTCTCCTCTGCCTTGATGGTGGCTATGAAGATCCGAAAACTCCGATCTTCTCTCATATTAATCTCATGCAGAATCTCACAAAAGTGTAATCTGACAAGGTAATAGAAATTGGTGTCCACTTGAAAAGACCATGTAAGGTTGTAGGCTTCGTTGACGGTTCCGTTCATTCCCATTGTCCTTGCAGTTTGGTACACATTATCTGGGGCTGTGTAATCGGGAACCATGGTGAAATGAAATTGCATGGTTATATTCCACGGAAGAAGACTACTGTCAGGGTCCTCCGATACATATTTATCATCAGGACCTTCCCAAGTACGGTACACGCCCGTATCGTCTACCGGAGAAATTTCATGTCCGCCGACGTTAATGCGATACATCTGATAACACAGAAAGATATGTTATTATTCTCAATTTCTCATACTTGGATATTTGGAGAAAGTATTGGATTGATGAAGGAACATCTCTCTCAGTTAGGTATGATGATTCGTTGTCTCAAACAAATTTTGTAATGCATTTTGTGCCTGCTAATTT
Source organism: Chamaenerion angustifolium (assembly GCA_946814005.1). Lineage (NCBI taxonomy): Eukaryota > Viridiplantae > Streptophyta > Magnoliopsida > Myrtales > Onagraceae > Chamaenerion > Chamaenerion angustifolium. The sequence continues at coordinate 26,213,350 of OX328272.1, forward strand.
ATTCCATAAATTTCAGATAATTTAATCCCAAATTTTAGGCAATACTTAACTTTTAAAAAAATATGCAACATCATGAAAGTGTTCTAGAGCTCGAAATGAATTGTACCGTCTCTAAGGCAACTGTAGTAGACATGGTGTACGGATCGCGGAAATCATCACCCAGAAACTTGACTAGGTGGGAGGTTGTTTCAGTAGTCAGATCTTTCAGATCACCGTAATACAGATTAACAGGCATGGAAACGACCTCGATCCCATTGATAAATGCGTAGGCGTTGGGCTGGTTTGTGGTGGGAGTGAAGGTCAAGTTCAGCCACTTCTCGTTGTCTTCCACGTTCACGCAAAATTCTCGGAAGAAGACGGGGAATTTCAGATAATCAGCGGTGAGGGCGGCGCTGAAGTTACGGAGGAGGGTGTAGCTGCCAGATGTGACGGAGAAGTAAGCGTCGGTACGGGAGAAGTTAGTGGTGTAATTGAAGGGGTAGAAATGAAGGCGGATGAATTTGGGGCCGACGGTGACGGGGAAGGAGTAGGTGAAATGTGAACTAGAGAGTCGGACGGAACTGTAGGGAACCTTGTCGATTTCCGACCGCTGTGGAACGGTGAAGCTTCTAGATGAGGAGGATTCCGAGTTATCGTCAACTGGTGAATATTTGGAGTTCTGATCTCCGGTCCAGGATCTAGTCAAGTGGTCCGTAGAACCTCCAGAAGATCCACAGTTGACGGCGATGTCATCCTTGGGCATGTAGACGACGGCTGAGCAGCGGAGGAGGAGGAGGAGGAACAACAATGGAGTGGAGAAGATATATTTCTTCATTTTGTGGAGAGAGAAAAAGTGGAATTATTGCATCTATCAGAAAAAAAGGTAACAGAGAAAGGAATTGCACGAGTGGCGCAGTGCAATTTTGCGTTATATAGTTAGGATTAGTATTTATTATACAAGATGCAATTTTCATGAGAAGAATAATTAATATTCAGATTTTCCCAATTATTATATAATGATTCATACCTAATTTTTAGAATCATTATATTTCATGTCACACTCTTATTATACTAATTTTATCTGTTTAAAATAGTTTTGAACAATGATTAGTTAGTACATAAATAAATGAAAAAAATAGTGTTTTTTTGGCCAAGTAAAAAAGATAGTTACTATAGATTTTTTGGGTGAAACTGGTTGTCGAAAATTACTCATCAAGATGATATATCATAATGTAAATAACAAAAATATAATTTGAACTATGCACTTATTAAAAAATATATATTATTTTCTTTTAAAAAAGTAACTTCCGTTCATCATAAGTTAAATTTGGCCATAAACGAACATCTGTTTGTATCATTTTTTGCTACTTAATTAATTTCGGAAGAAAAGTCTTAATGCCCAAAGTAGGCCCCCCCCCCTCCCAAGTTTTGCTAGTAATTGAAGTCTAAATCGTCACTCACGTGAAGATAAATAATTTTTGGAATTTCTGCTTGACTTGCTTTTTTCCAGTAGTCAATGTCCTTTTCATAATGTCGTCTAGTCTCTCATTTTGCTCATCCACAAGTATTTTCTTTACCAAAGCCGCCACTTGAGAGGATTTAGCTGGTTGGTTTGAAATTTCCTTGTGGGGACAATACCAGCATGATCTATATTGTTTTTATTATCCAATAATTTAAAGATAATATTGTTTTTAAATTAATTATTTGTACGTTTATATACAATAATTTAAAGATAATATTAAAATAATGAATTATTTACAAATTTTTAATAGGTTTAACAAATTCTAAAAATAAAACAATTTGCTATAATTTTAAAACTTATTAAACAAAATTTATTTAAAAATAATAATTATCAATCTAACTTATTAACACAATTTTACTAAGTTATCATATATGTTGTCATAAATATATGTTGTGATAACTAGGGTTGGATTGGATTATCAAACATACATTTAGAGGGTTGTGTTATCCAATTTGAGTCGATCGACCCAAAAACATAGGCATACGCGTTACCGGGTGCGACTTGAATCACAAGTCGCACCCTAGAATAGCGTGTTGCCCATTTTTTATTCTTCTGATGACTCGATATTTAATTTAAAATTAAATTATGTATTTATTAAAATAAAATTAGAATAAGTAGATATTTTAATTGCGTTTCAAATTATGCAAAAAAATATTAAATTTGGACTTACGGATTGACTATACGGACAGCTCTACCCTAGGTTGAAATATGAAAATTTGACTTAAACAAAATAGGGTTAATTACTTAATTGGTTTCACATGTTTCACCATTGTGCAGAATGGTTACACATGTTTCAAAATGTGATTAATTGATTTTGAAATGTGACTAATTGATTTTTTTACTGTTCACCGTTAGAAATCACAGTTAAGTCACTATTTAGATACGTAAAATGACGTAATTACCATTTTCATCAATCAAGTTGTTTTCTTCATCAACCAAGCTGTTCTTCATCATCGAATTGAAATGAAGAACCCAGAAACCAGATTCTGGGTTCTTGAAGAAACCAGAAACCAGATTCTGGGTTCTTGAAGAAACCAGAAACCAGATTCTGGGTTCTTGAAGAAACCAGAAACCAGATTCAGGGTTCTTGAAGAAGCCAGAAACCAGATTCTATGTTCTTCAAGAAACCAGATTTTGGGTTCTTCAAGAAATCAGATTATGGGTTCTTCAAGAACCCAGAAATCATATTATGGGTTCTTCAATTCGATTCTTGTTCTTGAAGATGATTCTGTGTTCTTCAATACCACTAGGGGCATAATAGTCATTTCACAATTCAATAATATGTTAAAAAAATTAATTAGCGGTAAAATTAACGGTTTACTAACGGAATAATCAATTAATCACATTGGGAAAAACATGTGTAACCAATTAGTCACATAGCAAAACCAATTAATCACATTTTGAAACATGTGTAACCATTTTGCACAATGGTGAAACATGTGTAACCAATTAAGTAATTAACCCAATAAAATATAACTCTGATTCTGTAAGTCCAAACTCAACATTGATAATTACAGGGGAAAAGTATGAAAATACACTCGTTTTTTTTGTAATTGCACCCAAATGTTTTTTGCTGCAAATAAGTCCACCCAGATTTTTCATTTTGTTTGTAATCACACATTTGACCCGTTAGGTGTCACGTGGAAGTCACGCGTATCCGTTAATTTCGAACTGATGCAATGTAGAAATACAATTTTACCCCTTTGTCCCGTGTCTTTAAGAGCTTGAAATCCATGAACGTCAACTCCGTGTTTGACATTGATTTCTCAAATAACCTGGAATAAGCCATTTCCACCCTTCTCTATAAGAAACCAAGAACCCCATCTCGGTCCTCGTCAATCGACAAAAGTTGGGAGCAGATCTCTATCCCCATCTCACTCTACTTGCATACTAACTCCGATTCGCTTGAAGTCACCAAGATTGCTTCCCTGAAAGATGCCCTGCAGGTGGAGCTCGATTCCAAGACAATGCACATTGAGAAGCTTCGTGAAGTGGACATAGACTGTGATAGGGACATTAAGATGATTGAAAGGAAAGATCGTGGAGTTGCAAGCGAAGGTGAATAAATTGAGAGGCGAATAATTCCATGTACAATACAATTACAAAAAAAAAAAAATGATTGTGTTTCATCGTTGATACATAAAGCTAACAAAATAGTAACCATAAATCTATGGACTCAAATTACCTTTGGTGATGCGGTATAAAATTGTCTTCTTGAGTGTCAGAGCCTGCCTCCAGTCGGGTTTTATCTGCACAGAAACTACCAGCTGAGCATAAACATGATGAAAAAGGACTACCGAGTGATCTATTAAAATAGATATGCAAGTTGGTTACAGTGATTAGAACAAGAAAATAGGGACTCAAATCTAACCGTGAGGCATTGCTCCACATATTCCCTGCTCCTCTCATAGTTGCTACTTCTGTAGTAACCAACCATCAGGAAATAAAGTTGCTCTCTTACTTGCACATGGCTTGTTGCATTACAAGCATAAGTTACATAAAAAAAATTTGTTTTATCATTTTTTGATTTCAGATTAATACTATCTATGATTACATCTGAAAAATTCAGTGCTACGCTTTTGAGCTTATTCAAGCCATAATTTAATAATGCTACCAAAGAGGAAGCGAGAGCTTTCTTACCTTCGAGCATTCCTAGTTCACGCTGCACATCTTCTTGTTGTGTTGAATGAATAAGAGCCCATGACAAACGCATAAGACACTCATTCACACGCTGCACATCTTCTTGTTGTCTTGAATGAACAATAGCCCATGACAAACGCATAAGGCACTCATTCACATGTTCATTAGAGGAACCCTTATGAGCCTCAGTAACCTCTCGCTCACACCCCTAACGAGGAAACAATAACTGCAACAAACATAATTTAAGAGGATACATCTACAATGCTATATACACCACCAATAGACATATCCACTCAAAGAACTTGAATGCAAGTGATACAAGGCTGTTCTACGAATAAAACTAGAAGCATTTCGGCAGGGGGATCAGTTGTTCTTCGGCATGGGGAGAACGAAGATGGGCTGCAGGGACAAAGAGAACGAAAAGACTGCAAATGAACGATGGAGGAGATGAAGATTTTAAGAGCATAACAGGCTATGGGTATTTTCGGAATTTCAATTTACTTTTTCATCACATATTCGACATGTGATTAATATTTGACAGAAAACAAACGACAATGGACGGAAAAGTGCAGTTACAAACAGAATGAAACATACGGGTGTTAAAACAAACAATATGAGTGCAATTACCAATCAAGGCAAACATCTAGGTGTATTTTCATAATTTTCCTTAATTACATTTATGGTGAAATTTAATTATCTACCTACTCTAAATTTTTTAAATTTTTTTTATTAGATACATGTCTAGTCTCCTAGTAGTTAAGTGTAATTGCTATCCAACAATCCAATCAGCATTGAAGACTGTGGTTTGCCAACTATTGAAGGGAAGTGACGGATCCATGAACATCCAATTAGCGAAGAAGAGCTGCGCGCCTGGGGAGCCTAAGCTGGAGAAATCCAATCCTTCACCGTAGGCTTCGACAATAACATACGGAGCAGTCAACAAGTGTCGAAGCCTTCGGCAAAAACACTAGGAGTTGTATTCCAAAGCACAATCTCAATTCTTTTACCAATAATCCACCTTCCTTTTCACCTTGTATTTGTAGGAAGTTGCCAGCCCCGGTGAGGTCCCCGACACCACGACACGACAATGGCCACCAGCTCCGGCGACACGAATAGACCTGGGATGCCAGTCGCCGAATTGGACTCCAAGAGAGAAATCCAGGCAGGGGGTGTGGTACGTGGGCAAAATCCTTGCCAAAAAAACGATCAAAATGCACACAATTCATAGTGTACTTCGCACGGCATGGGCTCGGTTTGGCAAAGTGGCAATATCGGAGGCCCATGAGGGGATGGTCCTCATGGAGTTTGAGAAGGAGGAGGATGCAAATCATGTCCTTGACTTATCACCATTAGCGATAAATGGTCACATTTTGAACATTAAGAAGTGGGATCCGATCATAGGGGTCAATGAGGTTGAGTTCAATAAGGTAACCTTTTGGACCCAAATTCATGATCTAGGATTGGATAAGTTTAGTGATGCCAATTCTTGGAAAATAGGGAACATGATTGGCAAATGCTTGAAAATAGATAGCACGGGAGGGAAGATAAGTAGAAGCTATATGAGAGTCCGTGTAGAAGTTGATGGGGATGAACCTGTTGCGGGTTTTTGGTGGAAGAAGTCTCACGGGATCAACAAATGGGCCAACTTTAAGTATGAAAGGTTGTCGGACTATTGTTATGGATGTGGCATGTTGGGACACACAACACAAGTGTGCAAAGAAACAATTCAAATGTCTGAACAGGATCCAAAGAAGCCGGCCTACGGGCCATGGCTCGTGGGTGCGAGGCCGAGGCACACAAGTGGGACACAACATGTAGGTGGGGAGGAGGGTCACGGCCAAACATCCAAACAAGGTGCTGGGCGATCGTGGTTTGACATCATGGAGGAAGTGCGTCAATCAGAATGTAAGGGAGCAAATAAGGCAAAGAAGAGCGGGCATGAGACAACACCACAATAGAGCCCAACCGATCTGATGAACATTGATCCTCATGACTTGGCTCCTAAAGAGACAAAAGGAGGGAACGTGGCCATGGGAGCAGACCGAACCGAGGTAGGGGGACTCAGCCCGACCAGGACCCCAAAGCATTGGGGGAATGGGAAATCACCATCCATAACCCGAGACATACACACCATGACCGAGCTACCACATATCATCCCACACCAAACCATAATAAGCCAACCATAACCCATCCCATACAGTCCCTGAACCAGACCGGACGATCACCACAAATACATAACATACCTATCCGCGCCATATTGCCTAAATGGATGCTAACCACATCGAACCGAAATACCAACGAGTACATAGTAGAAAAACAGCCCCCGACCCGCATATACCCAAGATAACATACCTCCTCGATCAAGACCTTCCAAGCCAACCACAAACCAAGCCGACACCGAAACCGTCTTACACGGTGGAAAACCCCCCGGATACCCCGCCCGCATCCCCTAACCAAAACCACATCCCCAAAGCCTCCGGTCTAAGCCCGTATCTCGACAAAATGACACTCAAACGAGCGGGGGATGACATAGAGAACCAACCGTAGGGAAAGCGAAGGAGAAGGGAAGAGGCCGAGCTTGATACAAAAGGGGGAGAAGCTAGGCAAAGGGCTAGACCGAGCCCGAGGATGAGAGGAGGAATGACCAGCTCCATGAGGAAGAGGAGATTGGAGAAACAAACCAATGGAGCACCAAGAGAGGAGGAGATGACCGAACCAAAAGAGGGTTGTGGTGGCTGTTCCGGAACAACCACACAGGATCAATGAGTGTCATCGCATGGAATTGTCAAGGTTTGGGGTCGGCCTTGACAGTTCAACACATACACAACCTCAAAAAAAGGTATCGTCCGAACATTATTTTCTTGATGGAAACAAAGAATGGCGATGCCTATTGCGGAAGGATAGGAAAGCGAATTGGGATGGATCATGAGTACTCTGTGGAGCTGAATGGTAGTGCGGGAGGATTTGCATTGTGGTGGACGGAAGAGAAACAATTCTGAGTCCTCCAAAGTGACCGGATGTGTATTGATTGCGAAGTGGTAATTAAACCACAAGAGGAGCCAATGTTCATGACATGGATTCATGCGAGTACGGAGACGCAAGAACGGGTTCAAAATTGGGATCAATTAAGGGAGATCGGGAATGGGAGAAGGGGAAAATGGATGATATTAGGTGACTTCAACATGACATGTCACCAACACGAAAAACAAGGAGGAAGAGATAAGTCGCAAATTCAAATGGATGAGTTCAAACAACTCATAAGAGATCTTCATATGGAAGACTTGGGAGCGACCGACAACCAATTTACATGGAGCAACAATATGTGTGAAACTGAACGAATTAGTGAAAGATTGGACCGGATGCTAGTAAATGGGGCATGAGCGGCTCGATACCAAGATGGAAGATGCATCAATGAACTCCCCATTGGTTCGGATCATACACCAATGGTGATCCAACTAGACCGGCCTAGGAGGAGAACAAATAAACGGTTCAAATTCGAGGCAATGTGGCTCGAACATACGACATGTAAGGAGACCATCGATGAGGCATGGAGGGGACCGAACCGTGGGGGTGTAGGAGGCAAATTACTGAGGTGCCGAACCAAGTTGCAAAGGTGGAGCTGAGATCACTTTGGGAACAATCTTCGGTCATTAACCAAGGCAAAGGAGGCGTTGAGAAGACATACCCTTGGGATCATGGACCAAAGAACTATACAAGAGGAAAAAAGGTTGAAAGACATCATACATGACTTGTGGTCTCGGGAAGAGACATATTGGCGTCAACGTTCGAGAGTAAAGTGGCTTCGAGAGGGTGATCGGAATACTACGTATTTCCACCAAACCACGATATCGAGACGAAGAAGAAATCAGATTGGTCGGTTGAAAGGACCGAATGGGGGTTGGTTAACGAAGGAAGAGGACGTTATGGGAGAACTATGAGATACTTTGGGGAGATCTTTACGACGGAGGAATCGAATATGAGGGAGGAGCTCCTGGGGTGGGTGCCGACCCAATAACCCGAGATATGAACGAGGAATGTTAGGTTATATGTATAATTACATATAACATTGATGTCAAACTGTAAAATTAGTATGAGGACCAATCTGAAATTTCCATGTTTTGAACACTATATATACGTTAGGCTTGTAACAGAATTACCTACCTTGAAGAAATGAAAATCTGATTTCTCTCGATTACTTCCTCTCTAAGTAAGTCTCTTGTTCTTCATTTTCTTTGGATTGAGAATCTTAATATGGTATCAGAGCTGTTCCGATCTTGTGATTGTTGTATTGCGCAAAGATCTGTGCTAATTTGCTGCTGCGATTTCTTCTTATCTGCTGCATAATCTGGTGCGAACTGCTGCTGCGTTTTGTCTGTCTGGTTTCTGTTATTTCTGTTCAATTCAATGGAGGAAATAGCTCAATCCTTCTTCAATAAGAAGGTATGTCAGTTGGAAGGTGAAGAAAACTTCCAATCTTGGAGACAGCAGGTGCTATTGGCTGTAAGAGGATACAACCTGGAAGGACATCTGCTTGGAAATCCGACAATTCCTCCACGCATTCAAACAGAGGATGGTGATGAAGAACCGAATCCCGATTATCTGAAGTATGTCCAAAAGGAAAGTTTATTAGCATCTTGGATGCTTGCCTCGGTATCCTCTCAGGTAAGTAGAGGACTCATTGGATGCATGACTGTGGCTGCGATTTGGCAGAAATTACATCGGGATTTCTCTTCGTCATCAACGACTCGAATAATGCACCTCTATGATCGTCTTAAAGTGAGGAAGCTTCCGCATCAGAGCATGAGAGATTACCTGACCTCCATTCAAACAGCATGCGACAGCCTTGCAAGTTGCGGACATCCTATAGAGGAGATGCAACAAATCTCCATCATCTTGAACGGTGTCAAAGGTCAGTTCGACAGTGTGGTGTCTGTGATTCATGCAAGCAGGAATCCCTATGATTTAGCTTCGATTAGCTCAGTTCTTCTAGATGCTGAAGCAAGACAGGTTGATTTGCTGTTTGAATCAAATGTTAGTGCTAATGTTGCTGTCAATTACTAACCAAGTGTGAAGAACAATCAGTCTGGAGGAGCTGAATCGGCCATTTCGCTTAATGTCACTCCTTCATCTAATGGATCTAACTCAGATGGTATTTTGCCTAATCCACCTGCTGCACCTGCTGTTCATCAGAATCAAAACTACAACACAGCTGGATCAGGAAGAGGCAGAGGCCGTGGACGTGGATTTGGCAACAATCGACCACAGTGTCAGTTGTGTGGGAAGTTTGGACATCTTGTCCATAGATGCTATCACCGATTTAATGTCAACCTCACGGGAGTGACAGACCCTGGTAATGCTGAATCACCTTCAGTCAATCTCTGTTCTACACAATGAGATGATGCTGCTGAGCAATTTCCTACTGAAAAGTCAGAATCGATGCATCTGTCATCTGCAGCTTCTCATGTATCATCTGCTCCTTCTCCTCATGTTCAGAACTCTTCTATGTCTTTTATACCTGCTCCTTATTATCCTCAAGCTAACAACCATTCATTCTCCTTCGTTTTATAACAATACATGTTCTGTTCCTAATGCGGCGTATTCTGGTGTTGTTGGTTCAAATGCATACTCTGTTCCTTCTGCACCTATGATGTATTCTCCTATGTTATCCTTACCTCATGTGGTTCCGAGCACACCCTATGCCTCGTCTTCTATTCAAGGAATTGGCCAAGCCTTGGACACTCAATCGGTCATCAGCAATGCTCAAGCCAATTCTGCAGTATCGACCTCTGGTGTGCAGCATGACTCGGCCTGGTTCCCAGATTCTGGTGCAACCAATCACTTGACAAATGTCACTCCTTCATACATCAATGGGTGCATGCCTTACAATTGTCAAGGTAAGGTCACAGTGGGTAATGGATCCTCTCTTAGTATAGCTGCTATAGGTTCAGCTGCTGTTCCTTCTAATTCTGGTGATATAAACTCTAGAAATCTGTTTCTTCATAATATGCTTTACACACCATCTGTCACTAAGAATTTGTTATCTGTCTCTCAGTTTGCCAAGGATAACAAGGTTTACTCCGAGTTTCATGCCAATCACTGTGTTATCCGAGATGCTCAGTCACACAAAGTCTTGCTTAGAGGATTGGAAAACTCTAGTTTATACAAACTCGACTTGTCAAAACTGTCTCCTTGTCAATTTGTTAAGTCTAGTTTTTCTGTTAATAATAGTTGTAATGCTGTGTTTGTTGAAAACTCTAGCATTGAGAATTGTAAGATGAATGCTGCTGGTTTATGTGATTCAAGTAAAACTGAGTTTGATAATAAACTGAATTTTACTGTGATTTCTCCGGTTGTTGTTTCGTATGATCACAATTCTGATATATGTTCTGATGCTGGTAGTAGGCTGAATTCGGTTGGGATGACTTCCACTGAAAAGGAAAGTCTGTTATCCATTCGTATTGACTCTAATGATAAGAATTCTGATGTTATCACAGCTGATCCCATTGATAAACTGGATTTTGATTGTTTGGTGGCTACATTAGACGGCAAAGAATCATCTCAGGTATGGCATATGCGTCTTGGGCATCCATCAAACAAAATCCTTGTTAACTTCTTACGGTTACACAATCATCCAGTAGTTCACTCTCCCATTCAATGTGCTGCTTGTGCTGTTGGTAAGAGCAAGAAACAACCTTTCCACTCTTCAAATACAGTTTATACTCATCCATTGGAGCTTGTTCAGGTCGACCTCTGGGGACCTGCTGCGTGTGCTTCAAATGGGAACCTGTATTATCTGAGCATTGTAGATGCATTTAGTAGGTTTACATGGATTTATTTCTTAACTAAGAAAAGTGATGCTGCTCAATGCTTTCTGGAATTTCACATGATGGCGGAAAAACAACTTGGATACTCTCTCAAAGCTGTACAATCTGATGGAGGTGGAGAGTTTCGGTTCTTGTCTGCATATTCAGTTCAGTTTGGGATATCTCACAGGATCACATGTCCGTATTCGTATGAGCAAAATGGAATTGTAGAGCGCAAACATAGACACATCGTTGAGCTTGGGCTCACATTGCTTGCACAGGCTTCGGTACCTCTACATTTCTGGTCAGACGCATTCTTTACTGCTGTATTTCTCATAAACAGGCTTCCTTCTTATAGTTTAGCTAAGAAATCTCCTCATGAAAAGCTGTTTGGATCTGTTCCTGACTACTCCTTCTTATGGGTGTTTGGTTTTTTGTGTTTCCCGCATTTAAGGCCTTACAATCGACACAAGCTTTCTCATAGATCAGAGCCATGTGTATTCTTAGGATATTGCTCAAAATATCGTGGGTATAAGTGTTTATCTGCCACAGGTAGAGTGTATACGACAAGGAACGTGGTGTTTCATGAAAACACGTTTCCTTTTGCGGATAGCAAAGGCAGCTTCTTTACTTCAGTGTCTCCTACTCTAAACTACACATCAAAGCCGTGTTTCTTACCATATGATCCTCACTTCTCTTCTTCTCATTCTGATCAGGTGTTGGATTCAGGACCATCTAGTGCCTCGTTTCCTGATTTAACGCCACCATCGGTTATTCCTAACTCTTCCTCATCTTCTCCTTCTAATGTGGTTTCTACTGTTTTGCCTGTGCCTACTAATAATCAACCCTTGTCTTCTAATTCTCATTCTCCTGTTACTATGCATTGTCCAGAGGTTAGTACCTATGATACTGCTTTGCATAATGATTCGGTAATGCAGCATGATAACACTTCTCTTCCTACCATTACATATCGTTTACAAGACTCTTGTCTGGTTCCTGTTCAGTCTTCTACTGATACATCTCTATCTAATCCTTCGTCTATTCCTAACAACATTCATTCTATGTAGACTCGTTCGAAAAGCAGGGTTGCTTCTCATAATTCTCTTCAAGCTCTACTTGCTTATTCGGTAACTTCAGATGCATTGATTCATGAAGAACCGAAATCTATTTTTCAAGCTCTTCATTGTCCTCATTGGAAGGAGGCTGTGGAAGCTGAGTATTCAGCCTTATTACAGAACAAGACTTGGACAGTTGTGGAGCTTCCTCCTGGTCGAATACCAATTGGGTGCAAATGGATTTTTAAAATAAAAAATAATGCAAATGGATCAATTGCAAGGTATAAAGCCAGGTTAGTAGCTAAAGGTTTTTCTCAAAAACCAGGATTTGATTTTCAAGAAACATTTAGTCCGGTTGTTAAATCTTCTACGGTTCGTGTTGTTCTGTCCCTTGCGTTATCTCACAAATGGACATTACGTCAAGTGGATATTAACAATGCGTTTCTCCATGGTGATCTATCTGAGGAAGTCTACATGATTCAACCTCCGGGGTTTGAGAAGGTGACTACCTCAGATTCCTTACTGGTTTGCAAACTAAGGAAAGCGTTGTATGGGCTTAAGCAGGCACCACGTGCGTGGTTTGAGAAGCTCAAGAACTTTCTCACATCTAAGTTACAATTTCAAGCGTCAGTTGCTGACAGTTGTCTCTTTATCAAACACTCGAATCTTGGTTCTGTTTTCTTGTTAGTGTATGTTGATGACATAGTTGTCATAGGTCCTTCGTCGTCTGCAATAGATGAGGTGATCACCATTATTAATGAGGAGTTTCAGCTTAAGGATCTTGGTAGTTTGAGCTACTTCTTGGGGATGGAAGTCACTACTTCTGATGATTTTCTGATACTCAATCAAAAGAAATACATTCAAGAGCTGGTCTGCAAGCTTGATCTTTCGAAATCGACTGAGTTTCCTACACCTATGACAGGTAACTGTTTATCAAAAACAAGTATGATAACGTGTGATGAATTGTTTGATAATGTCACTCTGTATAGGCGTACCATTGGAGCTCTGCAACACACCTGTGTAACTAGACCTGACATTAATTTTTCTGTGAATAAACTCAGCCAATACATGCAAAACCTTTCGGTAAGTCACTGGAAATCTGTTTTACATATTGTCAGATATCTGAAATGAACTCTTGATCACAGTTTGGTATTCAGAAATAATTGTTTTCCTGTTAAAGAGGTGTCATTAACCTCTTATTGTGATGTAGACTGGGAGGGGACATTGCTGATAGGAAGTCAATCTCTGGTCATTATCTCCTTCTAAATGGGAACTCGATCATTTGGAGCTCCAAGAAACAATCTATTGTTGCTAGATCTAGTGCTGAAGCTGAATTCAGGGTAATTGCCAATACGGTTTGTGAAATTCTTTTTACTGAAATGGGATTGTTTTTGTCTTCTGTTCCTACTGTCTGGACTGACAGTTCTAGTGCTGCTGCAATCATTGAAAATCCCATTCAACATACGAAAATGAAACATGTAGAAATTGATATGTTTTTTATCCGTGAAAATGTGAATTCTGGACATGTCTTGGTTAACTTTGTTCCTTCAAGTGAGCAAATTGCTGACATTCTTACTAAACCATTGACTGAGAAGTTGTTTGTACCGTGTAGGAGAAAGCTGGAAGTTTGTTCTATCCAGGAATTAGCTGAGTCTGAATCAGGTGGAGGTATAGTTCTGCTTGCTTCTAATGAATGATTCTGATTCTGTGATCTGTTTTCTGGGATCGTATACTATGTTGTAAGCTATCTGTGGAATCATTTGATCACTTGATGCAGCGTATGATCTCAGTATTGTCTGATATTCTGATGAGTGTATGCTGTCATCAAGTTTACTCTGTTAATTCTACATATTTGGTGTATAGTGTCCACAGTCAGGTTCATGCTTAGTAGATCAGTTTTGGCATATGTCTGATCATGTTATGATTAGCCTTGTAGGCGTATGTCTTACTTGCAGAAGTTCATCATATAGGTGACCACCATAAGTATATGTGGGTTAGTAATTGAATCCGTATGATACATAATGAATGGTAGCTGTCAATATGTTCAGCTAAGCAAGCTATCTGGCTATCAATCAAAAGTTTATATTGGCATAGGACATGGTTTGATTCCAAAAACAGAGTTCAGCTCAAAGAAAACGTCAAAGATAATTTGAGTTGTCTCTTGAGGAAGAAAAGATGAGGGCCAAAACCCTCCAACCATTGTTGGTAAGATAAGGGCAAAAACCCTTCTGTCAATAAGAAAAAAAATGAAGGATCAGTCGAAGACTTGATCAAAAGCAGATCGAATGTATCTGAGAAAAAAAAATTGTCAGAAAAGGAAAGAAGAAGGAAAGATGGACAGATATGTGTTGCTCAGCTGAGATGTTTGAGTAGCAACATGATGTTATGTGTCATTTGATTCAGTTCCAATATCCATTATACTCTGTGGTGGTTGTGTATAAGGTGTCTTCTCTGGTATTGCATATAGTTTGCAAGGATAGACAGCATGATACTCATATGCTGAAATGGATCTAGGTGAGTATGAGTCTGAGTGTGTTGGTCTATGCAGTGGATACTGCAAAGTTATGTGGAAAACTCTTGATGAAATCATATACTGATATCAAGAATATTCAGATGGTATATGATCAGTAGTCTCATTCGTAGTGATCATTTGATTAATGGATGTTTATACGAGTATATTGATTCTAAGAAGACAGCACACAGAGTTGTTCTTCATCTTCAAGAAGCACACGAGTCTGGAAATTGTGAGGATGACTTGAAGGCTTCAAGATTTGATTCAGATCAGCATGATAGAAGATGAGTATTAGAAAGTGGAAATTGGATCTTGATTGGGGAATGTTAGGTTATATGTATAATTACATATAACATTGGTGTCAAACTGTAAAATTAGTATGAGGACCAATCTGCAATTTCCATGTTTTGAACACTATATATACGTTAGGCTTGTAACAGAATTACCTACCTTGAAGAAATGAAAATCTGATTTCTCTCGATTACTTCCTCTCTAAGTAAGTCTCTTGTTCTTCATTTTCTTTAGATTGAGAATCTTAATAAGGAACTAACGAAGGAAGTGACGGGGGAGGAAATAAGAAAGGCGGAATTCCAACTTGGAGGGTCGCGAGCTCTGGGTCCGGATGGCTTCCTGGGTCTATTCTATCAAAGGAATTGGAAAGTCGTGGGGTCGGACGTTATCACCGAGGTCAAGACTTTCTTCAGAACAGGTATCATTCCAATCCCTATGAATCGTACTGAGATTGTACTTACACCAAAAGTAGGAATACCGACATTGCCAACTGAGTTTAGACCAATTAGTTGCTGTAATTTCTTGTATAAGATTATATCAAAAGTTTTGGTAAATCGACTAAAAGCGGTTTTATCGGAACTTATCACCCCGTATCAAAGTGTGTTTGTGTCAGGGAGGAATATACAGGATAACATATTGGTAGCTCACGAGGTCATCCACCATCTACAAACAAACCGAGATGAAACACATGTGGAATGCGCCTTGAAGATCGACATGCAAAAGGCGTATGATCGGGTGGAATGGGGTTTTCTACTTGAGTCCTTTCGAAATATGGGGTTTGCGGAACAATGGATCGGGTGGGTGAAGGTGTGTATCTCAACACTGACTTACCAAGTGGTTGTCAATGGAGAGAGGACCTGCACCTTTTGGCCGACGGGAGGACTCCGACAAGGAGATCCACTATCACCCTACCTATTTATTCTCCTAGCGGATGTGCTCTCGAGAAACCTAATTGGAGCAGCCCGGGATCATCAAATACAAGGGATCATGATGCGACGACAATGCTAGGAGTTACACCACCTATTCTTTGCGGTTGATTCATTGTTCTTCATCAAAGGGACACACGAGAATGTGACGCGATTAAAGGCAATTTTGGAAGATTATTGCAAAGCATCAGGGCAAAGGATAAATGAAGGAAAATCAACGCTCTATTTCAATAAGGGGGCTCGGGCCGAAGAGAGGAAGGTGGTGGAGGAAGCGCTGAATATACGAGGCACGGGGGACCCAGGCAAATACTTGGGACTCCCATCAATATGGGGACGCTCCAAAAAGGAAGCCTTAGGTTCACTCAAGACAAGAATCAATGACAAGTTGGAGGGATGGAGGACAATGACTTTGAACCAAGCGGGAAAAGAGGTACTAATCAAGGCGGTCATCACGGCCATCCCGACCTATGTAATGAGTGTTTTCCATCTCCCCAAAACATGGTGCCGGGAAATTGACTCAATGATCGCGGATTTTTGGTGGGGACAATCACCCGAGGGAAAGAAGATGCACTAGAAAAGATGGGACCTCCTTACGAAATCAAAGGACAAGGGAGGCCTCGGCTTTAGGGAATTGCAAAGCTTCAACACGGTTTTACTCACAAAGATGGCGGGAAGGATTATGACTGAACCAAAGTCTTTGTGTGCGAGGGTGATAAAGGGACTTTACTTCCCTAGAACAACTTTCTTGGAGGTAAGACGGGGGGGGGGGGGGGGGGTTGAGCTTCATGGGGATGGAGTAGTATGCTCCATGGGAGGGATGTCCTTAAGAGGAAGGGCGTGTGGGTTATCGGAACGGGGGTGGAAATTAGTGTGTTTGAAGATCCATGGATCTACTCAAAGGAAGGGGCACGGGTAACAAATGACCCAAGCATAGAGCACGGGGGAGAGTTAAAGGTGAGCGACTTGATAAGGTCGGATGGGAGGTGGAATGAAGAAATAGTGCGAACCATCATGAACCAACAAGATGCGGAGCACATACTTAGTATCCCATTGCCGAAGGAGAAGGGAGAGGATCAGTTTGTATGGCCTTATACGAGGGATGGTACACCACAAGCGAGATCGGTGTATCATAATATCTGGGAGGTAAGGGGCCGAACGGGAGGGGAACAAAGCGAGGAGAACGACGATCTTTGGAAGGAGATATGGGCTACCAAAGTGTAACCCAAGATAAAAAAAACTTCATATGGAGACTAGCCTTGAACGCCATTACCGTCAAGGACAATTTGGTAATACGGGGAATGAATATCAACCTCGGGTGCCCTATATGTGGAGGAGCGGAAACACGGGAACATATGATCATGGGATGCACGTGGACAAAACAAATTTGGATGGAGGTGCTTGGGATGCAACCGAACTGGTTGGCCGAGACCGATTTGAAGGCATGGCTTGGAGAGATGCGGAAGGAAACGAAAGGAAATGGACCGGCGGGTGAAAAAAGGTGGGTACTTACCTTAATCACGTGTTGGCAAATCTGGAAAGTTCGATGCAAAACCGCATTTGAGGCAATCCAACCAAACATGAGGCGAACCATGACGGAGATTAATCAAGTTTATGAGGACCAAGTAAAGAAGGACCGAACCGAACCAGTATCGGCACGAGTTAGACCGACTCAGAGATGGTTACCCCCGGAAGAGCACACGGTGAAGAGCACACGGTGAAGATCAATTGTGACGCGTCTTGGTGCAATCAAACGAGGAGGGCCGGAATAGGAGTGGTTGCTAGAAACCACGAGGGACGAGTCTTAGGCGGCATAAACCGAAGATGTCGGAGCGGGGACATAGAGACCATGGAGGTATGAAACTAGCAATCCACAAGGGATGACAAAACATTATTATTGAAACCGACTCCCAAATGGTCCACAAGCAAATAGAAGACGGTCCGACAAATTGGAGAGTCTCCACCATAATACCAAACATCCGAGCTCTAGTACGACGTTTTGAGCAAGTACAATGGCGAGCTATTCCAAGAACGGCAAACGAATGTGCGAATTGGATAGCTAAGCAAACAAGATCAGGAGTGAGTCTAGAAGATTGGGTTGAAATACCCCCACTTCCTTTACTATCTTTATTTGAGTATGATTGTAATCCCGAACATCCGTGACAACATGTCACGACATTTTATTTATGACAAGTAAAGCGATGATTCGACAAAAAAAAAAGAGTTAAGTGTAACAACCTCCCTACTAAGCGTAAATAAATGTCTACGATATACTACTATGTTCTACTAACTCATACTCAATAGACAATTAATGACAAAACACAGAACATGTGCTTTGTGCTGCCTTTGAGTTTAGGCAGTATTTGTTGGACATAACCACAGCTTGGGCTGGTGCTACCCATACAAAAAACTGTGGCTTTGCTTTGCTAGACATACCGGGCATGGTGGCTATCTGGATGTCTAGTATCTATCTTCCTTCGATGTCAGAATAGCTAACAACCACAGCCATCGATAATCTTAATGGAGCTTCGATCATCATCGACGTAATTTGGAAGGTAAAAAATGTAGGTTCTTGTGGTAGAGAAAGATCTACCTCGCCACTTAACATCTGAATTACAGAAGACATAAGGGGTCTGCCTGATGGTTGATCTTGAAGGCACATGAGTCCAACTTGGATGCATTTCTCAACCTCTACCAAGCAACAAGATTCAAGTTCTGCTCCATCTAACAGGTCAAGTCCTCTGCCTTCTCTCCATAATTCCCATGTCTAGATACGGGACACGACTTTATTAGTTCGAATAATATCGATATACATATACGTTAAGCTATATCAAGATGCACTTACATATGAAACAAGATTGAGAGGTCCTTCGTCTTGACGGAAGCTCGTATTCTTTTTAGTGCTAACAACCTCCAATAACAGCACCCCGAAACTGTAGACATCGGACTTCTCAGAGAATATCCCACCTATAACATATTCAGGAGCCATGTATCCCCTGTAGAGAAACAATTTAGGGACTCACTCGTAAGTCTTAGCTAGTGAATATGAGGCTAGAAAACGAGGAATTCTTGTTGAGTTTAGGTAATACTACATTTGCTTAGAATAACTATGCTCGGGTGCTTATAATGTTCCTGCAACCTTTCGAGTGTTAATAATGTCTATGGTGCCCTGAAACATGCGTGCCAACCCAAAGTCGGAAATTTTAGGGTTAAAATTTTGGTCAAGGAGGATATTGCTCACCTTGAGATCTCGATGAATGACCCTTTGGTTGGAGTCTCGATGAAGATACAGAAGTCCTCTTGCAATCCCTTGAATTATTTGAAATCGCTTATCCCAGTTGAGTTCCATTTTTTTGTCTCATTCTTGTCTAAGTTATCAGTTTATTTTTGTAAACAGCGTGATTATATACTGTACGTACTCTTTGAAGGTCGGTGAATTAAGATAAAAACAAACCTTTAAGTTGTTGACCACGCAGATAGATGAGTTTTTGCTTGGACCGCCGCAACCATAGAGCACACACGACGAGTAGAGAGATCACTACGATACCAGAAACCACACCGCCGACAATGGAAGCAATCGTCACTATCTTATTACCAGACTTCGAAAAAGATGGCTCGTGTGGCGTTGACGGTGTCACTGAATCAGTTCTGGGGGGTTTGGATCCAGCAAGACTTCCCGTATCCTTGCTAATCTTGAAGATTTCTAATCCGTTAAGAATTGCATCAGCATAACATGTATCTACACCCCAAACTCCAGGGCGTATAGCAATATCGAATTTTACCTTCTTACTCTCATCATCAAACATATCAACGACGTAATCCCGACAATACGGCACACCTTTGCTTCCAGTCCATTTTATAATGTCCGCTCTCTCCTCTGTGGCTATGAAGATCTCAAAAACTCCGATCTTCTATCTTATTCACCTCATCCACAATGTCACAAAAGTGTAATCTGACAAGGTAATAGAAATTGGTGTCCACCGGAAAAGACCATGTAAGGTTGTAGGCTTCGTTGACGGTTCCGCTCCTTCCTATTAGGGGTGAGCAAAAAATACTGGTTGGACCGAGACCGGCCTGAGACCGGTCCGAGACCGGCCCGACTAAGACCGAGACCGACTAGGACCGAGACCGAGCGGGCGGTTTTTTTCCTCTAAAGTCGGGATTGGGCTCGGGTTCGGGATTTTTCCCGAAATTCCCGATTAGGACCGGACCGGCCCGAGTTGCCTAAAAACCTAATACATAATACTATACAAGTATAGTAATATACAACAACTCACAAAGTCTCCATGTGTGTTTGGATTGTATGTTCTATATTTATAATGTGTGTTTGGATTGTATGTTTGATACTTGATTTATTGTGTTTGTATATTCTAAATTTGGTGAAAATTCGGACAACTTTTTTTTTTTTTAATTTGGATTGAAAATTTCGGTAATGGACCGAGACCGGCCCGAGTCAAGCAAGACCGACTCGGGCGTGCTTTTTATATCGAAGTCGGTCTCGGTCTCGCTCTCGGTTCTCCAAAGGTGAAGACCGAAATTTCGGGCTCGGGCTCGGTCTTGCCTAAAAAACCGGCCCGGACCGCCCAAGCTCACCCCTACTTCCTATTGACCTTGTAGTTCGGTACACATTTTCTAGGACTGTGTAATTGGGAACCATGGTGAAATGAAATTGCATGGTTGAATTCAACGGAAGAACACTAATGCCAAGGCCCACCGACACATAGTCATCATCGGACCTTCCCAAGTACGGTACATGCCCGTATCCTCTTTCAGAGAAATATAACTTCCACCGACGTTAATGCGATATATCTGATAACACAGAAAGATATGTTATTATTCTCAATTTCTCATACTTGGATATTTGGAGAAAGTATTGGATTGATGAAGGAACATCTCTCCCTGTTAGGTATGATGATTCGTTGTCTCAAACAAATTTTGTAATGCATTTTGTGCCTGGTAATTTATTCCATAAATTTCAGATAATTTAATCCCAAATTTTAGGCAATACTTAACTTTTAAAAAAATATGCAACATCATGAAAGTGTTCTAGAGCTCAAAACGAATTGTACTGTCTCTAAGCCAACTGTAGTAGACATGGTGTACGGATCGCAGACATTATCACCCAGAAACTTGACTTGGTGGGAGGTTGTTTCAGTAGTCAGACCTTTCAAATCACCTTTCAGCTCGCCGTAATACAGATTAACAGGCATGGAGACGACCTCGATCCCATTGATAAATGCGTAGTCGTTGGGCCGGTTTGTGGTGGGAGTGAAGGTCAAGTTCAGCCACTTCTCGTTGTCTCCCACGTTCACGCAAAATTCTCCGAAGAAGACGGGGAATTTCAGATAATCAGCGGTGAGGGCGGCGCTGAAGTTACAGGGGAGGGTGTAGCTGCCAGATGTGACGGAGAAGTAAGCGTCGTTGGTACGAGAGAAGTTGGCGTAATTGAAGGGGTAGAAATGAAGGCGGATGAATTTGGGGCCGACGGTGACGGGGAAGGAGTAGGTGAATGGTGAACTAGAGAGTCGGATGGAACCGTAGGGAACCTTGTCGATGTCCGACCGCTGTGGAACGATGGAGGTTGTAGATGAGGAGGATTCCGAGTTATCATCAACTGGTGAATATATTGAGTTCTGATCTCCGGTCCAGGATCTAGTCCCGCGGTCCGTAGAGTTTCCAGAAGATCCACAGTTGACGGCGATGTCATCCTTGGGCATGTAGACGATGGCTGAGCAGTGGAGGAGGAGGAGGAACAACGATGGAGTGGAGAAGAGATATTTCTTCATTTTGTGGAGAGAAAGAAATTGGAATTATTGCATCTATAAGAAAAAAGGTAACAGAGAAAGGAACTGCGCGAGTGGCGCAGTGCAATTTTGCGTTTTATAGTTAGGATTAGTATGATTATATAAGATGCAATTTTCATGAGAAGAATAATTAATATTTAGATTTTCTAAATTATTAAACAAGAATAACACTAATGTAAAAAGGATGAATTTCATATCTAATTTTTAGAATCATTATATTTCATGTCACTCTCTTATTATTCTAATTTTACCTGATTAAATTAGTTTTGAATAATGATTAGTTAGTACATCAATAAATGAAAAAAGAGTTTTCTTTGGCCAAGTAAAAAAGATAGTTACTATAGATTTTTTGGGTGAAACTGGTTGTCAAAAATTACTAATTACGATGATATATCATAATGTAAATAACAAAAATATAATTTGAACTATGCATTTATTAAAAAAAACTTATTATTATTATTTTTTTTCTTTCAAAAAAGTAACTTCAGTTCATCATGCGTTAAATATGGTCATAAACGAACATGTGTTTGACACATTTTATGCTACTTAATCAATTTTATGTACATTGTTATCGTGAGGATAAGAATGTAGATACACCTCTTATGGTTCTTATAATTGATTGCAGGATACTAATGTAAGATTTCAAGAGACTAAAAATTAGACATATATTTCGAGAGCCAAATGGGGTTGCAAATATGTTGGCGAAGGGCGCAGTCACATTAGAATACCATTTTCTCATCTTGAAAAACTCAGGGTGTTATCACGTACATCTACTATGATGCAGAGGAAAAACTATCCCTAGACTTGTAAAATACTGATATGGTTAATGTTTTGCAATGTTGAACTTTTCTACCAAAAAAAAAGATTTAGGAAGAAATGTCTTAATGCCCAAAGTACCCCCAAGTTTTGTTATCAATTGGAATTTTGTCAAAAAGTAAACATCTATAAAAAAATATTTAGAAAAGTATATATTTAAAAAAATATATATTTAGCAAACTATGCACAAACACTACCTAGGGTAGCACAAAATTTATTTTTTTACAAAAGACTACATGGTGTAGCGTTTTTACCTTAATTGTTTTTTTTTAAAAATCATTTTTGACGACTCGATGTTTAATTAAAAATAAAATTATCTATATATTGAAAAAATTATAGTATGTAGATATTTTAATTGTGAATCAAATGATGCAAAAAAATATTAAATTTGGACTTACGGATTGACTGTACGTTCTATCGTAAGTTGAGATATGAAAATTTGACTAAAAGCAATGTTTAAACTGTAAAAGTACAGTTTAAATCACTATTTAAATTTTTATGTATCGTATTATACGGTCAGTCTAAAAATCAAAAGTTAACGTATAGTTAGCGTCATTTAATTCGTAATTAAATTATCTACGCACTGTAAATTATCTACGCACTGTAATTAAATTTCTCAACTAATGCATTGAATCATTTCAGTCAAATTATAGAACAAACGATCTTATATATTTCTAATAAAAAATATTACCATAAGTAGATAACTGAATTACGACGTAAATCTCGTTAACCGTAGTGAATTTGGACTTATAGGATCTGAGTTATATTTTATTTAGTCAAATTTTCATATCTCAACTTACGGCATAGCGTACAGTCAATCTGTAAGTCCAAATTTAATATTTTTTGTATCATTTGAATCACAATTAAAATATCTACTTACTATAAAAAAAATCCAATAAATACATAATTTTATTTTTAATTAAACATCGAGTCATTAAAATTGTTTATAAAAAAATAAAATTAAGGTAAAAACGTCACCCCTTGGTGGTGTTTTTCACAAACGCTATCCCGAGTAGCGTTTTGTGAAAAAAAACGTTAACCCGGGTAGCGTTTTTTTGTAAAACATAATTTGTCCTACCCCATGTAGCGTTTATAAATATATTCTTTTGCTAAATATATTTTTAGAATCATGTATTTATTTAAAAATAAATAAATAAAAATTATAGTACGTAGATATTTTAATTGTGATTCAAATGATGCAAAAAATATTAAATTTGGACTTACGGATTGACTGTAGGCTCTAGCGTAAGTTGAGATATGAAAATTTGACTTAAAAAATATAACTCATACCCTGTAAGTCCAAATTGACCACGATGAACGTCATTTATGTCGTCATTCAATTACCTACCTAGGGTAATTGTTTTGATTAGAAATACAATGATTCTATAACTTAACATCGCTTGTCTTATAATTTGGTTATCATTCCTAAATTTAATACAATAAAAAAATAATACAAAAATAAAATATAAATTCTACATGTTATTTTATAATATTGTTTATATTTTATAATATAAAAACATAGCCTTTTTACCTTAATTTTATTTTTGTTAAAAACATTTTTAAAGACTCGATGTTTAAAGAATATTATAGAATAGCACGACACTCTATGTTTTTATATTATATAATATAAAGAATATTATAAAATAACATGTAGAATTTATATTATTTTTTTTCGTATTATTTTTTTATTGTATTAAGTTTAGGAATAATAATCAAATTATAAGATAATCGATGTTAAGTTACAGAATCATTGTATTTCTAATCAAAACAATTACCCTAGGTAGTAGGGCTGGGCATAAAAAACCGGTTCGGTCGAACCGTACCTGAACCGTACCGGTTTGGTCGAACCGTACCTGAACCGTATCGGTTCGGTCGAACCAGTTCACAAACCATACGTTTTTTTGCAAAAATATGGAGCGGTTCAGAAGAGGTATTAAAAACCGATTCTCAAACGGTAAACCGTACCACTTATTGTACCGGTTTTAATATAATATTATATTTAATTTTATTACATACCTACTCTAATCAGACCGGACGGTTGAACCAGTTGGTTCTTCTTCATCATCATCTTCTTGTTCCTTGGCGCAGCAGTCCATCAGGACCAGCAACAGCTCGTCTGCAAGTTTTCACTGGTATGTCAAGTTGTATTAATTGAACCAATTAGCAAACGAAATTCAAAACAGCAGCGAAGAAAGTCTGGTATTCGAAGGAGATTGTCCTTCAGGAAGTAGAAAGTCTGTGGATATGAAACAGAAGCCGAAGAAGAGGAAGAAGCTGATGACAAGAGAGAAGGGATGAACAACTTCAGCGAGATGGTGTCTGGTATTCGAAGGATGAAAGAACTGCAGAGAATTAGTACTGCAGAGGAATTGAAAGCAGCAAGAGATTTCAAGACTAGGACACCGATGCCCAGAGAGATGAAACTCCTCCATTCTTCTCCTTCTTCTTCATTGTTATCAAGAAGAATAAAGAAAGGGCTGACTGCTTCTGAAGAAGATGACTATGTATTTTCTCCATGTGCGCCTCGATTCCAAGAAAACGATGCAGGTCCAGTTTTTTCTGATTCTGTGTATCAAAGGAGGAAGTCTGTTTATGTGAATAGAGTATCTGCCAAGAGAAAACCTAAGCACAGTCCATGCAATCCTACAAAGATGACATCCCTTTGAAGTTCCTCCGTTGGCGCATCTCCAGCACGGGTTTAGGTCTTAGGTCCAACACCTTTTTTTTTTAAATAAATAAAGTGGTTCGGCCGAACCGGTTTTGAATCGATTTTTGAACCGGTTCAGAACAGGTACGGTAAATTGACTAAAATCTGGAGCGGACAAAAACTGGAACGGTAAATCGTACCTCTTTAAAATGTGGTAAAGGTACGGTTCATGAACTGGTTCGGCCCCAAACCGGTTCATGCCCTGCCCTACTAGGTAGGTAATTTAATTACGACATAAATGACGTTCACCGTGGTCAGTTGGACTTACAGGGTATGAGTTATATTTTTTTAAGTCAAATTTTCATATCTCAACTTACGGCATAGGCTACAGTCAATCAGTACGTCCAAATTTAATATTTTTTTCATCATTTCAATCAGTAAAGACCCCTATTAGCGTTTGTTGAAAAACGCTACTCAAATTAGCGCACGTTGTAAAAAACGCTACCCCAAGTAGCGCTTATATACATTTTGCTAAATATTTTATCACTATACTTACTTTTTAAAATTTTGTTTGCACAACAGTTACTTTTTAAAATGTTTACTTTTGGAAGAAAAAAAAATCTAGTAGTTGAACTTAAAAGTCTAAATCGTCACTAAAGTCAAGATAAACAATTTCTAAAAAAAAAAAAAGGAATTTCTGCTTGACTTGCTTTTTTCCCGTAGTCAATATCCTTTTCCTAATATCGTCTAGTCTCTCATTTTTCTCATCCACAATTATTTTCTTTACCAAAGCCGCCACTTGAGAGGATTTAGCTGGTTGGTTTGAAATTTCCTTGTGGGGACAATACCAGCATGATCTATATTGTTTTTATTATCCACGTCATGTTTAAATTAATTATTTGTACGTTTATATACAATAATTTAAAAATAATGAATTATTTACAAATTTTTAATAGAATTAATAAATTTTAAAAATAAAACAATTTGCTATAATTTTAAAAATTATTAAACAAAATTTATTTAAAAATAATATTTAACAATCTAACTTATTTGAGGGAGAGGCAGATCGAATTATCCGGATTTAAAAAAAGTAATATACGTTCCAAGTATTATATACGTTTCATTCCAACACCATCAGTTTTTGTAAAAAGTAATTATAATAAAAAAAATTAGAAAATTAAATATACAAAAACATATTTAAAAACATGGACAGCGCTACTCCATGTGAGACTTGAATCACAAGTCACACACTAGTTAGCGTGTTGCCCATTTATTTATTTTTTCCCGACGACTCGATATTTAATTAAAAAATAAATTGTGTATATATTAAAAAAAATAAAAATATATAATAAGTAGATATTTTAATTGCGATTCAAATTATGCAAAAAAATATTAAATTTGGACTTACAGATTGACTATACGCTCTGCCCTAGATTGAGATATGAAAATTTGACTTAAAAAATGGGAAAAGTATGAAATTGCACCTGGATGTTTGCATGAATTGGTAATTGGACTCATTATGTTTGTTATGACACCCGGATGTAACAGTTTGTTGATAAGTGAACTTTTCTGTCCATTATCGTTTGTTGTGTGTTAAATTACTCTCACGTGTTGTTCAAACCTAAATGGATATACCAAAAATACCCAACTCGTTCTTCTTCCCCAAGTGTTGCTCTCTGTTTGATTTGTTTGCTTACTCTTTCTAAGTTATAACCCACAATTCCGATTTCAGCTCCTTAACATCTATCACGTAACAATGGTGTCCTTGGTTCAATCACGAGTATTCATCACCGCCGATTCGATTCACGCTCTCCTATCTCACAAATCACTGATCGATCATTTCCACACCTCCCTCCCCACTGTCTCGCCATCAATCCAAACTCCGATCCGCCAAAGCTACGATCTTTCGCATGCATCGTCCCTCCTTCCGGTCCTCTCACCCCTCTCTTCCGTACATTGGCGTCAAGCTCGTGATTTACTTCCCGGAGAACTCCGCCCTTAGAAGATATAGTGAGTTGTGCAACCAATTCCATAGAGCCGTTGATAATGGGAGAGTGGTTGAAGGCAGGGTCTCACATCGACCTGATGTGATCATTTAAGCCGTAGATGAAGGAATGTAATGATGCGGCGATAGATAAAGGTCATATTTTTGTGGATAATTCTGTGGTAGAGGAGGCAGGGGAGTTGGTCGGGGCAATGGAGAAGGGAGTAGTGAAGGAGGAGGATATTGCAGTGGGTTTGGTGAAGGAAGGGAGGAGGAGAAGTGATGCAGAGATCACTGTTTTTAAGTCTGTGGGTTCGAGTCTTGTGGATATGTTGAATGCCTAATTGGTCTATGAAATGTTTGTGGGTGAGAAGAAATAATTGAGTTCTTTGCTTGAATGTGTTGCAGAACAAGGTTTCTTGCTGAGGTTGTAGAATGTGATTAGTTTAGATGAGCAAGTTTGTCTGTTTACATTGTTCTTAGTACAATCCTTAGTACTTTGATCCAAAGTTTGAAACCTTTTGTGTTTGGGCCACACACCTGACTCGGTTCATGGGATTTGTGCGGACTACATTGGCTCGGGGTTTATGAATTCCTCGTTACTAAAAAAAACATTTCAAACTTACCGATTCCTGCATCTAATTTTAGTTTTTCTATCTTTTCAGTCTTAAAAAGCTGAAAAAAATATATTCTCTTGTTGCAGGTTCATCTGGGTCTGAATTTGTTCTGCATGTCATAACTGTGAAAGTTGGAGAGGTTATTCTCGATTTGTTGCTGCTTTTATGCATTCTTTTGTGTCCGATGATGCATTTTCTATTCTCTCTTCATGTATGATGATAAAAGGAATCAAATATCTTTTCTAAAAGTCTGTGTTGTTATAGCTTTTGTTTCGTCTGCTCATATGGAACTTTGAATCCGTCTTGCTTTGTTGGCTATATCATCTACATTTTACTGGATGACCTTGTTATTTACAGGGTCAATTTGAAATACTGTCGCTTTCTGGGTCTTTTCTGCTATAAGAAGTTGAAGGACAGAGGAGCCGAACCGGTGGCTTGAGTGTGTCTCTTTCTTGTCCAGATGGTCGTGTTCTTGGTGGTGGAGTTGCAGGCCTTCTAACATCATCTTCTCTTGTTCAGGTCTGTGGTTCTGATTTTAGTCAACCATAGTGTTCATATCGTGTTAACGATAAAGTTGCTGATAAATATAATTTGTGAGTACTTTTTTTAATTATATGATTTTAAATATGGATAACAGTGGTTCCCACCTGTCATACAAATTATTGTATGATGTTTTAATGTAGACGGAGCCCGCAATAAGGAACCAAAACCCGCACCAACCCAACCTGATCAGGTATTAGTCTCATCCATGGTCTCCTCTAGTGATAGTGGTGATGATGGCACCATTAATGAATCTTCAGGCGGTACTGGTAGCCCACTTAACCATCATGGGTCAGGACACGGTACCAACAGTGGTTCACAAGGCTTGCCGTGGAAGTAGACTGACTCCTTTTCCCACACCCTCCTCATGTTACCTCGTAACGAGGTCAAATCTGTTTCTAACTAAGCACTGGAATGTAGTAAGGTATGTACTGTAACAAGCCACTTGGTGTGTTCGGTTAATAAGTAGTCTGTCCGGTTGTCCTGTATGTATGCAATTAAAAGGTGATGAGATGGATTTAGGGGTAAATTAGTCTTTTTACATTGCATCGTTTCGACATAAACGGCTCCGCGTGACTTTCATGTGACACTTAACGGGGATTATTAACATTTGGTGCAATTACCAACAAAATGAAACATATGAGTGTAATTAATTGCGGCAAAAAACATATAGCTCCAGTTACAAAAAAGGGTAAAGATCCGGGTGCAATTTCATACTTTTCCCTAAAAAAAAATATAACTCAGACCCTGTAAATCCAAACTCAAAACGGTTAATTACAGGACAAAGTATGAAAATACACCCAGATGTTTTTTTTGTAACTGCACCAAATTTTTTTTGTCGCAAATAAATTCACCCAGATGTTTCATTTTGTTTGCAATCGCACCTTCCGTTAATTTGACTCGTTAAGTTCCACGTAGAGGTCACGCGTTTCGTTAATTTCGAACTGATGCAATGTAGAAAGACGTTTTACCCCCTTGCCCTGTGTCTTCAAGGGCTTGGAATCCATGGACGTCAGCTCTGTGTCTGACATTAATTTCTCAAAGAGACTGAAACAAGCCATTTCCACCTTTCTCTATGAAAAACCAAGAACCTCATGTCGGTCCTCGTCAATCGAAAAAAGTTGGGAGCATATATCTTTCCCAATCTCACTCTACAAGCACGCTAACTCCGATCTGCTTGAAATCACCAAGATTGCTTCCCTGAAAGATGCCCTCCAGGTGGAGCTCAATTCCAAGACAATGCAGATTGAGAAGCTTAAGGAAGTGGACGTGGACTGAGATAGGGACATTAAGATGCTTGAAGAAAAGATCGTGGAGTTGCAAACGAAGGTGAATAAAGTGCATGAGGCAAATGATGAGAATGGATTCATGATGAAGAAGCTATTCAAGGAGACGGAGGAGAAAGGGTATCTTTTTATGCACTACCTTGAGAACGAGCCGAAATGGAGATTGAAGAAAAGGAAGGCAGAGAGGGAGACTGAGAGGGTGGAGAAGGATTGGGAAGATCTGAAGAAAGAACTCCCTTCTTTCTGATCAATTTGGAATGGATAAGAGTCAGTATGTTGTCTTTAGAACGCCCAGCAGAGTCAGTTGTTGTCTTTAGAATAGTCTTATGTTACTATGTCTTTGTTTAACAATGTACAAGTTGTCTTTGGTCTGAGTGCATGTCCCTCTGTTGAAGTGGTCAGCTTAGCAAAACTGATGAACAGACGGCCTGTGTCATGTATGGAACTGTAAATAATATCATCACAAAACTCTGTCACTAATAATTAAGACATCTGAACCAGAAAGACTGCCAAAGCAGAGTTGTCGATCCCATAAACATATTGTATGTACAACATAAACAAAAAATTGTAAATCACTTCTTCCGAGCAAGTGTCGCAGCCAGCCCACCAGCAAGAACTCCCACAGCAGTAGCATCTATCCCGATGCCAATAATTCCATCTACAATACATTTACAAAGAAAAAAGAAAAAAGAGACATTGATTGTGTTTCATCGTTGATACATAAAGCTAACAAAGTAGTAACCATAAATCTATGGACTCAAATTACCTTTGGTGATGCGGTCTTCAATTGTCTTCTTGAGTGCCGGAGCATGCCTTCAGTCGGGTTCTATCTTCACAGAAACTACCAGTTGAGCATAAACATGATGAAAAAGGACTACCCAGTGATCTATTAAAAAAGATATGCAATTTGGTTACCGTGATTAGAACAAGAAAACAGGGATTCAAATCTAACTGGCAGGCATTGCTCCACCAGTTCCCTGGTCCTCTCATAGTTGCTACTTCTGTAGTAACCAACCGCCAGGAGATAAAGTCGCTCTCTTACTTGCACATGGCTTGTTGCATTAGAAGCAGAAGCTACATAAAAAAAATTGTTTTATCATTTTTTGATTTCAGATTGATACTATCTAGGATTACATTTGAAAAATTTAGTGCTACACTTTTGAGCTTATTCAAGTCATAATTTAATAATGTTACCAAAGAGGAAGCGAGAGCTTTCTTACCTTCTAGCATTCCTAGTCCACGTTGCACATCTTCTTGTTGTCTTGAATGAACAAGAGCCCATGACAAATGCATAAGACACTCATTCACATGCTGCACATCTTCTTGTTGTCTTGAATGAACAAGAGCCCATGACAGACGCATAAAGCACTCATTCACATGTTCATTAGAGGAACCCTTCTGAGCCTCAAGAACCTCTCGCTCACACCCCTAACGAGGAAACAATAACAGCAACAACCATAATTTAAGAGAATACATCTTCAATGCTATATACACCAGCAATAGGCATACCCAATTAAAGAACTTGAATGCAAGTGATACAAGTCTGTTCTACGAATAAAACTAGAAGCATTTCGGCAGGGGGATCAGTTGTTCTTCGGCAGGGGGACGACGACGACGGGACAAAGAGAACAAAAAGACTGCAAATGAACGATGGAGAAGATGAATACTTTAAGAACAGAACAGGTTATGGGTATTTTCGGAATATCAAATTACTATTTCATCACATGTTCGACACGTGATCAGTATTTGACAGAAAACAAACGACAATGGACGGAAAAATGCAATTACAAACAAAATGAAACATATGGGTGTTAAAACAAACAATATGAGTGCAATTACCAATCGAGACAAAAATCCAGGTGTATTTTCATATTTTTTTCCTTAATTACATTTATGGTGAAATTCACACATATACTGGGATTCAATTCTGGGGTGCGACTTGGGATTCAATTCGCACTCTGGGTAACGCATATACTCATATTTCGAAATATATTTTTTGTATATTTATTTTTCTAAATATTTATTTTATTATAATTACTTTTTGAAAAAATTCTCGGAGATATGCTTATGTATAATAATAAAGCACAAAGTTGACTACAACAAAATGTAGAGTTGACCTGAAAGTAATTTTGCTTGGTTGAACTTGGGACTAGCTGATCAAATGTTACACCTTCTTTAACGTCGACATACCGCCATGTTTGTTGATGCATCAATTCCAAAACTCATTTCTTCTGATAGCCTGACATCTTTTCATTAATCGACAGAATACATATACTATCAAATTAACAACATATTTCACAACAAGAGTAGTTTCGTTGCCTTATCCTCTGAATCCTTCAGTATTTCCTTAGCCCTTTTCCGCTTTTCGTCATTAGACAAGTCTTTGATGGAGAGAGGATGTTTCAAATGCCTGTTCATGCAAAAAACCTTGTTGTTGTTTCTGATCTTAAACTGTAAGGTTGGTCGGCTTTGGCTATATGACTTTCTGTCCTGTATTTCCTTCACTTGCCAACCCTCCAACTGCTTCAATGGCCGGAGCAAAAGATTCCAAAATACCGTTGTTCCCCTGAAATCCAGAATCGGAGATATTAGGAGGCAGAGCTGAGACACCTTCTTCTCCCTAAAATGCAGAGGTAACCTAAGAAATGGATTGGTCTCCTCTGCTTCCTTCACCTCACTAGACCACCCCAATCTGTTGTAAGCAGAAACTGGGTGCATATTTATCTGAGGATGCTTGATTTTTCTTGGTTGCTTCTCCTTTTCAACTGTAACATCATTAGGGTTAAGAGATTTCACACTGTCTTTCAATGATTTCTCATCATAGCTTTGAGGATCAGGAAACTTAGGCAACCAAGGAGGAATATACTGATAAGGAGGCTCCTCACCTGCCTGAAGAAAACTCAGCTCCCACTTGCGCTCTTTCGAAATTGGGATTGGAGGGACCGGAAATGCAAGAGGGACTTCCTCTGCACCATCAACGAACTGCAAGACTTCCTTTACTGCACCCGAACGAGCAAGGCAGTGATCAACATTCAACGCACCAGAAATCCCTATTACTGAACCCAACTCTTCGAGTCCATGGATGATATTAAATGCATTGACCTCCGTTCTACCCGCTAAATTTGCAAAAGCAGCAGCTGCCTTTCCAACATCACTCATGTATCTGATTGCAACCCCAAACAGTGTTTCGAGAGCAGACTGTTGAACCACCTGGAACCCTTTGCTCCTACAAATCTGTGACACTACAACGTTAACAATAACATCAGCAAATTCTTTGTTTCTCTATTTCTTGTCTTGGTTCGAGTCTCCATAGTTCCCCTTTCTTCTATCTCTATTCTCTATCTCCATTGTTCATACTCATATCCTCGGATGACTTTTTCTTGAACAATATAGCTTCTCATTATCCAGCAATGGCATCCTTTACTTACAATGACTGGTTCCGGAACCTGCTCAACCATGCCCGAAAGAAGGAATCAAAAGGGGTTTCCATTCCAAATTTAGAATAATTTCATATCTCTAGTTCCAACTTCCCAATCAAAGTATAGGCAGTTCCTTTGTATAAGATTCATGGAGATCTCACCACCGCAACAAACCCTAAATTCAAACAGAAAAGAGCTCAAGCTTTACATTTTCCACAAACGTTGCATCAAAACAGAAAAACATCTGCAGAATACTACCACCGCAACCCTAGACCCTCGAAATACTCAAATTATTGTATGTTTCCACGAACAAAGGAACCAACGAAAGACAGGTGCAAATCGAATAAATGAGCTTACCGTGCTTCCGTATAACATCTGGAGAGGATTCCCATTGAATTGAGACGGTAGAATCCTGGTGAGCACAGAAAACAAAATTTCGAACTGATTCAGCTAGCTGATCCTTGTCAGTTATAGAGGGGTGGAGTAGGGTTGAGAAAGAGGTGGCATGGTTTGAGTAAACCCAGGTTAAACCCTTCTGGATCGACGACAAAGACGGTCGGCGGATGTTCAGCCTGAGCATGAACCCAACATAATTAGAAACGAGGTAACACAAATTAGAAATATACATATAATATATATATATATATATATATATATATTAAAAAAAAACAAGTAATCACACTATGTGAATAATATAATTTATTTCTAGGGTGTGGGAGCAAGATGGTTTAAGGGAATCCTGATGCTCTATAATGATTACGAAACAAATATTACGAAAATGACTTCTATAGAGTATGAATTACATTTCAAGATCCAGGTTATCCCTTTTAATCTGTATTGATTCTCGTCTGCGATTTATGCTAGCCCCAATTTAAATGAAAGAGTACTATTTTGGGATAATCTTAAATTGGTTGCCTCTATTATATCTAGTACTTGGCTAGTAGTAGATGATTTTAATGATGTCACAAATAATTCTGAAAAACTGGGGGAAATAGAGCATGCATGAATAGGGTGTCTCTCTTTAATGATGTGATTAGTGATTGTAATCTGATTGACCTAGGTTTTGGGGTCCAAAGTTTACTTGGGTCAATATGTGGAACTCACATAGATTAATCCAACAGAGACTAGATAGGATGATGGCTAATATGGATTGGAAAGTTAGTTTTCCTAATGCATATGTTACACATCTTATGAGGACTCACTCTGACCATTGCCCACTCCTTATAAATTTTGGTGGGGATGGTGGCAATAGGGTAATTAGATCGTTTATGATGGAACCTATGTGGCTTGACCACCCAAGTTTTGAACTAATGGTTAAGAATACTTGGAATGAATTTAGTAATAGGATCACGTCTGTCATTAACCACTTCTCTGTCAAAGCTAGAGCATGGAATAAATAAATGTTTGGAAATGTTTTTCAGAGGAAAGAGACAATCATTCGGAGGATATCAGGGGCACAAAAGTGTATTACTAACTTCCCAAATGATTTTATTGTCACTCTGGAAAAGAATCTTCAGTCAGAGTTGTCTGATATTTTTGACCAGGAAGAAAAGCTTTGGGCTGCAAAGTCGCGCACTAAGTGGATCAGAGACGGGGATAGAAACACCAAATTCTATCACATTTATACTCTTGTTAAAAGAAGAAGAAATAAGATCTTGCTAATTAAAGATTTAATTGGAAATTGAATTTTTGATGAGGGTCTCATTCAGGAGGAATTTCAAAAATTCTTTTCAAATCTATTCACAACTTCAAAGGTTTCCTCACCTTTAGTGGTTGATCAACCCAATAGTTGGAGAACTGCTTTATCTGAAAATCAAATTCGTCGCCTAAACAGCTTTATCACTTTGGAAGAAATTAGGAAAGTCACTTGGGATGTTAACATGTTTAAAGCTCCAAGATCGGATGGACTCCATCCGGCTTTCTTCCAAAAGCTCTGGAACTGTACAGTTAGCTCTCTGACTGATGCTATCAGTAAGGTGTTTAAAAGGGGGTCTGTCCTTACAAGTTGGAACGAGACATTCATCTGCTTAATTCCAAAATGTAGTCAGACTAATTTGGTCTCCCGGTTCAGACCTATAAGTCTTTGCAATTCTATTTACAAGGTCATATCAAAAATTCTGGTCAATAGAATCAGACAAGTTCTGAACAATATCATCTCTCCATTTCAGACTAGCTTTGTCCCAGGTAGAAGGGGTTCGAATAATGTAATTCCGCTTAGAGAAGTGCTGCATTTTTCAAAGCATAAACAGGGCAAAACAATGTGCATGGTCATTAAAATAGACCTTGAAAAAGCATATGATAGAATTGAGTGGGACTTCATCAGAAGAACGCTCATTTTCTTTAAATTCCCTGAGAAAATCATTAAGTTGATTATGAGTTGTATCTCCACGTCTTCAATTGAAATTTTGTTTAATGGGGGGAAACTAGAGAAATTCTACCCGTCTAGAGGCATTAGACAAGGTGACCCTCTTTCTCTGTACATCTTCATTCTATGCATGGAATATCTGGTGTTTCTTATTGATGAAAAAGTTATGCAAGGACAATGGAAATGAATAAAAGTGGGAAGATGTAGCTTGACTTTATCCCATATTTTCTTTATTGATGACCTCATTCTTATGGGAGAGGCGACACCTAAAAATTGTAACTGTATCAACTCGGTGTTTGAAGAGTTTTGCACCATTTCAGGACAAAAGGTTAATCAGGGGAAGTTGATCATGGTTTTCTCAAAAAATGTATCATCTACCAAAAGAACACAAATCTTTTCGAGGTTAAACTTTAGAACAGTTGAAAACTTTGGGTCTTACCTTGATTTTCCTTTGGAATTGTCAAACTCGAAAGTTAACTCTTTTAACTTTGTGCTGGATAAAGTTAGAAATAAACTTTCGGGTTGGAGGGCAAAACTGTTATCGATGCCAGGTAGAGTTACGTTGGTCAAATTGGTCTTGTCCATGATCCCCTTCTACTATATGCAATGTACTATGTTTCCTAATTCAGTGTGTAAAGAACTGGATAGGATTAATAGAACTTTTGTTTGGGGATCGACAGACCAGAAAAGGAAAATCCACTTGATCAATTGGGAGGAAATAACAAAGCCGAAAAGACTAGGGGGACTTGGTCTGCAGTCGGCGTTGTATCGAAACAAAGAACTCCTGGGAAGTTTGGCATGGAGATTGAAGAAGGAAACGACTCCTTGGGTTGTGATAATTAGAAACAAAGCGTTTAAGCATGATGGAACTTCTCTAACTACTTCAAATAAAACGCATTGTAATTGAAAAGCAATTAATGAAGGTATGAACACCCTTAAATTTAGATCAGAGTGGGTGGTGGCGAAAGGTATGGATATTAAATTCTGGCACGATAATTGGGTGGGTAATCAACCTCTGTGAGCTGCAATGTATGGTCCACTGAATTATGAAGAAGACAAATTGATGGTAGGAGATGTCTTCCACAATGACGAGTGGAATCTAGATAGAACTTCTTTTGACTTCCCCAAAACAATTTTGGACATGTTTCGAGATACTACAGGGGACAAGACCAATGTCTCCTCGGACACTCAAATATGGAATGTCACGCACTCAAGGAATTACACTACAGCATCGGCATATTCTCTTTTAGCAGGTCATGACACGAATAGCCAGGTACTTAATCAATGGAATTAGGTTTGGAAGATTCAGACTATCCCAAAAATTCAGTATTTCTTCTGATTGTGCCTTAAAGATAGACTAGCCACCTGCAAACTATTGAACCATAGGGGATGTAATTTGAGCCCTCTATGCCAAATTTGTTATTTTGGGGTGGAGGACATAGATCACATAGTGCGTGGGTGTGAGCATGCTAAAGAGTTGTGGAATTCAGTCACTGGGCCGCCAAATGTGGGGCAATTTTCCCACCACCCTTTGAATGAGTGGATCAAATATGGATGTCAGAAATCAGG
Organism: Chamaenerion angustifolium; assembly: GCA_946814005.1. Taxonomy (NCBI): domain Eukaryota; kingdom Viridiplantae; phylum Streptophyta; class Magnoliopsida; order Myrtales; family Onagraceae; genus Chamaenerion; species Chamaenerion angustifolium. Next base: position 26,250,122 of record OX328272.1, read on the forward strand.
AGTCAATATTCAAGGAGTTGAGTGGAAGTTCTTTTTTCCTTATGCTCTATGTAACATTTGGAAAAATAGGAACTCTCTTATTTTTAATGACAAACCTGTTTTTTCTTCTGTTTATAATTTATCTTTATCCCAGGCAAGTTTCACCAAAATGTTTATCTGGAGACTGATATTGCTAATGAGTTCATTTCCATTGATATTAGTTGGGTTCCTCCCAAAAATGATTGGTTTAAAATTAACACAGATGGAGCTGCTAAGGGAAATCAAAGGACTTGCAGGAGCCGGTGGGGTCATCCGAGACTACAGGGGTCAATAGGTTGCAGAATTCTCAAGGAATTTGGGTTGCTCAAACAGTCTTACTGCGGAATGTTGGGCCATCCGAGACGGGCTGCTATTGGTAAAGACACTCGGATTAAAATCTATTCACCTTGAAACGGACGCACTCTCAACCCATAAGGTAATCTCTTATGAGAATATGTCAAATCAAAACTAATGTTAATCATTGTGGATTGCACGAAGCTATTGATGCAGTTCAAAAGAATGAAGTTCAGACATATTTTTCGAGAAGCAATGCGGTGGCGGATATCATGGAGGGTATGACTCTTAATCAGCGGCATGTGTTTGAAATCCATAGCTCACCTCCGAAGAAAACTATTAACACGATCTGAAAAGACGTTGTTGGCTCTTCTGTTTCGAGAATTGTTAAAGCTAGCTAGTTTTTTTTTGTTGTGTAATTTTGAACTTGGGTGATTAGTTTGTCACCTATAGCTGTTTTTTTAATCCATAATTATAAAAAAAAAAAAAGAAGAATATAATATAATACTAGAAAAACTAGACCGCACTTTGTTGAGTATTTAAATTAATTTGGCAAAAAAAAAGTGTTTTGAAATTAATTTAATTATTTATTTCAGCAAATATAAAAATATAAAATTATTGATTATTTTAGTAATTTAAAGTGTATTATTTAGATACAAATTATTATATTTTAATTATTTAGTTTCTACATGATTATATCAAATCAAATAAATCAATACACTAATAAATTTTTAATTAACATAATATAAATTATTATAAATAATTTTATTGTACTAAATTCATGATTTTTGGGACATTAAATTAATAAAATTAATTTAGTATTAATTTTAAAAAGTGTATATTAAGATATTATACATAAATTTATTTTCTTTTTGAAAATAAGTATATGCATATATATATTATAAGACATTATTGTTATAGCCTCATATCGACGATCCGATCGGGAACCGGACCCTTGTTCAGTTTGATTCAGCTAAAAGATCGAAATGCATATGAACAGTAGTTTATTTTTTTTGGGTGGTTCTCTTCGATTTAAACCGACTTCTTCGGTTCAACCGAGCAACTTCTTCGGTTTAGAATTTATGTTTAAAATTTAGACCTATTGTGTTTAATTTTGAGACTATTGTGTTATGTATGCTCGAAGTTTGAGGTAATTATGTTATGTTAAATTGTGTTTGAGAGTAATGTGTATGTTTTAGACTATGTATTTTATGTGTGTTTGAGGTAATTATGTGTGTTTGAGACTATGTAGTTTGTAATTATATTTTCAAAAAATAAATTTGCTTGTGAATAGTGAACGACACATTAAACCGGGTTCAATTGGGTTGGACCAGCCGAACTGGAAACCGGTCCCCTCGTCGGTTCGAGGATCGATCCGACTCTGATTACACTAATACACACGTGGTAATGCCACGTCAAGTACATATGTGATAGTGCCACATCACTATGAAAAAATGTATAGTAATATGGAACAATAAAATATTTAGATTTTGACAGGTAACTACTCAATCTAGCCAAATTAATATATATATATATATATATTAAATAACTATAAATAGATCAATAAGACCATATTAACGATAATTTTAAAAGCGGATCTCTTGAAGTTAAATCTAATTTATGTCTGATAGGTTAGTTTAAAATTTAAATTATTTAATTATTTAAAAAATATTATAAATACTATTAACTTTGTTGCTCTTAATTTAGAGGTGGGTCTAGGTTCAATTTTGTAAGTTAAATGTTCATATTTAAAGTATATTCAACTTGTAAGTTGATATTGACAATATCGCTTATGACATTTAAATTACAATTTAAGTATTTACGTAATCATATTTTTATAACCAATACAAAACTAAATCCAATATCGTTTTACTCAATATGTAAAAGTTTTACTCAATATGTAATAGTACATAATCACCATTGTTTAGGCAGATATCTATACTATTTATCAAGACGTCAACCCGAATAGTACGGTTTGAGTTGAGCTTCAAGAATAAAAGATTTTATTGCCCAATACTCGCGGATGAATTAGTTAATACACGTATTAATTAATACATGTATTACTTAATACTATGTTTGAATGGAACATGTATTAAGATATACTTATACGTGTATAACTTAATATAGTGTTTGATTCAATATAAAATTATTCGTAAAATAAGAAAAACACATTAATACCCTTAAATTTATTTTTTTAATATTAAAATTGTGTACACATAAATTGATTTAATATGTGCAAATGAACACCAGAATCACTCGCGTGGAGTCATACAAGACTATGAAATATTATACGTGGCATTCGATAAGATTCACATGACAGCAATAAACACAGGGATCATTGACCATGACAGGTCCCCTGGAAAGGGGCGCTGTAGAGGGTGAGAGCTCCGTCGTGTCCGGACTCTGTCACACCACGAGGTGCTGTCAACGAGTCGGGTTGTTTGAGAATGCAGCCCCAATCGGGCGGTAAATTTTGTCCAAGGCTAAATATGGGCGAGAGACCGATAGCAAACAAGTACCGCGAGGGAAAGATGAAAAGGACTTTGAAAAGAGAATCAAAGAGTGCTTGAAATTGTCGGGAGGGAAGTAGATGGGGGCCGGCGATGCACCCCGTCAGATGTGGAACGGTGATGAGCTGGTCCACCGATCGATTCGGGGCGTGGACCGATGCGGATTGCGACGGCGGCCCAAGCCCGAGCCTTTGATACGCTCGCGGAAACGTCGCTGCTGCGATCGTGGTAGGCAGCGCGGGTCGCTCGGCATGCTTCGGCACCTGCACGCTCCGGGCATCGGCCTGTGGGCTTCCCATTCGACCCGTCTTGAAACACGGATCAAGGAGTCTGATTGGGTGGCAAACCCGTTAGGCGCAAGGAAGTTGATTGGTGGGATCCCCTGTGGGAGCACCGCCGACCGACCTTGATCTTTTGTGAAGGGTTCGAGTGTGAGCATGCCTGTCGGGACCCGAAAATGCGGTATGCTGTTATCGGTGGAGTCCCGATCAAAATCGAGTAGCTTAATGGCGTGTGAGGACCAAGAGTAACGGTGCCATGACAGAAATTGAAACAAATTGTTAAAAAAAGTGATGAACAATGGTGAGAAATGTTTGAAGAGCTGAAGGTTGATAGAAAAATCGAGGAATTAAGATGTAAAACGGTGTTTTTAGAATAAATTAGCGGGGCAAATCGCCCTACGACAATGGATTGCGTAGAATTCGAAAAGTTATGCGATTTCAAAAAACAATCGTAAAAAACGATCAAATAATTGAGTTATAGATAGGAATTGTGTGGGTTAATTGAAGGTAACTAACTAATTTTTTATTATGTATTAAATAATACCATGGTTATAGAATGTATTAGTTAATACACAATTAACACTAGAAATGTGTATTAGCTAATACATAGGTATTAAGGGTTAATAGTCGAAGTGCCCCTAATGTTTGGGCGAAATTTAGGATTCCCCCTTAAAGTTTAAAATTTTAAAATTAGTCCTAAAGTTTGGACGATTTCAAAAATCGCCACTTTCCGTCCTAAGTCCGTTTATTTGAAACGAAAAACGAACATGTGCTTGACACGTGACTTCACATACAATTTAAAGACAAAAACGCCTTCTTCCTATAACTATAAGACACGTCACGTTTTTCCTTTAAATAATAACACAGATGAATAACAACGCAGATGAATAAATAATTATTTTATTCAATTAAAATACATAATAAATAATTATTTTATTCAATTAAAATACAAAATAAATTATTATTTAACACAGAAGAGAAGAATAATGAAGACGCCGTCGTCACAAGCCTTCGTCACCGACGCCGTCAAGAACGGGATATTGCTGCGGCGGCGACGATCTGCTCTCGAGAAGCTTCGACTCAGCTAATAAGAAGAAGATGAATGGGGGAGTGATTAGTCGTAGAAGTCCCTTGCATGCTCAAGACCACGTATTGGCCGAGCGGAAGCGACGTGAGAAACTCAGTGAGCGATGCTGTGAGCTTCCATTTCCTTAGAACATCTTTTTTTACCAACTCCTTAAAACATCTTATACAGCATTTTTAAACACAGTTTCTCTTCTAGTTTCTAAGCTGCTTTAGATTTACAAAGATTGCCAGCAATCTTCAGTTGAGCTACACCTTACGAGATAAAAGGATAAACAGAGTCTTGGGGAAATGATTCTGCTAGGGATTGTTCTCATCCAACACTTCAATATCTCTTCTGGTGTTTACTTCGAAGAAGTACTATTCTCTTGAAGTACACTTTACATGTTGTACATAGATAAAAGTCACATGTTACTTCAATTAAAAAAAAGCAGTACAATCAAAGTTCCCCCATTTTATGTCTGCAAGATTTTTTTTTTTTTTATGAAGATAAATGACTGCATGTCCCTTCTAGAAGACAGCTTCACATATAAATAAATACTTTTGTAAATGAAAAGAATTCATCTTTCAAGGCCACATGATCAGGATAAAGAAAGGGGAACCATAACTGACCTGAGAAACATACTTAAATATGCATCCGTAGCAGAAAACAAATCCTGAGTTTGTCACAACAGATGGATTGGCTCTACTGAAGAAATGCACATTTGAAGAAATGCACATTCAGAATCTGCAGCAAGTGCATATGCTTCTAATGATATGAAATTCAAGAAATAATGAAGGTTTGTTGCGGTTAGCTACCTTTAGGGGTGGAGGTGGGGGACGCGGAGGATACACACTGATGTTTCTCCATTCACAGAGAGTTGGTCTTCACAGAGAAGTTCTATTCTGGAGTTATGACCGATGAAGAAGTTCTATTCTGGAGTTAAGAAGTTCTATTCTGGATACAGTTGGTCAACCTTGAACGATGAAAAAGAAGAGGGTAGGGCAATTTGGTCTTTAAATCTTAAGTGAAGTCACGTGCAGGCCACATGTTGTGTTTACCGTTTTAAATAAACGGACTTAGGACGGAAATTGGTGATTTTTGAAATCGTCCAAACTTTAGGACTAATATTTAAAATTTTAAACTTTAAGGGGGAATTCTAAATTTCGCCCAAATATTAGGGGGCACTTTGACTATTAACTCTCTTTTTATTGATGATACCTTTTATGCATTAATAGTTGATCGTTTTATTAATTTCAAGTTTAATATTATTACTAGATAACCGATATGCGCTTTGCGCAATTAGTAGTATGTTATATTTCTTAATATTTTTATTTTTTATATTTATAAGTTATTTTTTTATGGTACATAGTATAACATATTTAAATTATTTTTAAATGAATATACTGTAAAATAAATTTAAAAAATAAAATAATAAATTTACTGTTATAGAGTTTAAAAAGTTATTTTTTTCAATGAATATACACTATAATAATTTTTCAAAAAGTTCATTATTGTAAGTTTGAATTGTTTACAATAAAAATATTAAAATTAAAAATGCATGAAATAATTAATTATATAGATAAGTTATTATAAATTATATTATGAAATACACAAATTATATATTATATTAAGTGCATTTGTTCATAAAATAAGTTAAAAGTGCATGAGTCAATAATTTAAATTAATATTAAAAATTGAATATTTTTACAAAAGACTATTAAAATCATTAGCAATTTGTATTTATTTATTTTAGTAATAATAATAATAATATATTAGATTTTTATTATATAAATAGTATTTTAATAATTCGAAAATAGTTTGGGTTATAAATATATAAAATATATGTTTTCACAAAACTGTAAAAAATATGTTAATTCCCATATAATAATACTCTTGACTTATTTTCTAAGGTTTATTATACATATAAAAATATTAGTATTGTTTTAGCAATAGTAACAATATCTAATGTTTTAGTATACATATTATATTTTATCTATTTATTAATTGTAAATTATATTTATTTTATAAATATATAATACTTAATTTTTTGACATTGGCAAAATTTATTGTGATAGTATTGTAATGAAGTAGGTGATGTTTATATATGACTTATGTCTTATTTTAATAAGAGTATTATGTGATATATGAAATAATCCTTAATTAATATATATTTTAATTTGTAAAAGTAAATTTTAATATGAGCATAATTGATATTCATAAAATATAATATTATGTATTTATTATTATATAAATTTCACTTCATAAAATATATTTAATGAAAAAACACAATTTATGAATTAATGTGAGTTTTGTAACTTATCTTGAGAATGAATGAGAGAGTTTGAAGGATTTTAAAGTGATTTACATGTCATACTACCTAGGAATGAGAAATTTATGATTGACATGCACCAATTAGAATATGTTAATTTAACATTAGGAGTGAGAAAACACAACAAAAAACTTATTTGTCAACATTCTATGTGTTTGGGTAAAAAAAACAGTGTATATGATTTAGCTAAATTAATATATATATATAGATGCCACTACGGGAGTAATGACAAATACCGGCTACAATTCACGGCTCAATGTATATTGAGCCGTTAAAAATCAATTTAAATTGAATATCACGACTCAATTAACATTGAACTGTTATTCAGTTTCTTTAACGACTCAATTTAAAGTGCCGTTATTTTTTCTATAATTGTCCCAACTCATTTAAGGTTGAGCCACGAGTTTTACTTACTGTATCACGGCTCAAACCCAAATGAGTCGTGAAAATAATGTTTTTAAAATTTTGCCCATTTATCACGGCTCAAACCCAAATGAGCCGTGATAAATGGGCAAAATATTTTTTAAAACAGTATTGTCACGGATCATTTGAGTTTCAGCCGTGATAATTGGACAAAATAAAAATAATAAAAAGAGTATTTCCACGGCTCATTTGGGTTTGAGCCGTGATAAATGGGAAATAAAAAATTATTGTGTTTGAGCCGTGATACTCCATTTGTATGAGTCGTCCCTTTTTTTTAATGAATTAGTATATATTTTTTCACTATTTTCACGGATGAATAATAATTGAGCCGTGAAAAACAAATTCAAAAAATTTCATTTTCCCATGCTCCTTTTCTATTCCCACGCTTAGTCAAAAAATTAACTATGCTTAATAGTTAATAATGTTAGGGTATATGTATAATTACATAAAGCCTAGGGTAAAATGTTTAATTCTATGGAGGACTAGTTTGCAATTTTACATTCTTATATCCTATAAATAAGGATAGTTGTACCAAACTTACCCAACTTTTGAATGAAGATCAGATTTATTTTCTTCAATTGTAAGTAAGCATTCTCTATTTTTCTTCAAAAACTCAGACAATATTCTCTTCAAGCTCTTCTAGTTTCATCAGCACCCTCAGATGCATTCCTATATGAGGAACCCAAGTCAATTCATCAAGCTCTTCACAGCCCACATTGGAAAGCAGCTGTTGATGAAGAGTTCTCTGCACTGCAAAGCAACAATACATGCTCTCTTGTGGATCTTCCTCCCGGGAGAATTCCGATTGGTTTCAAATGGATTTTCAAGATAAAAAAGAACGTAGATGGGTCGATTGCTCGATATAAAGCTAGGTTAGTTGCTAAAGGTTTCTCTTAAAAAAACAGGTTTTGATTTTCAAGAAACATTTAGTCCAGTGGTTAACTCTGCAACTGTTCGAATTGTTCTATCTTTAGCTTTGTCTCATAAGTGGTCTTTGCGTCAAATTGATATAAATAATGCATTTCTTCATGGTGATTTAACAGAAGAATTGTATATGATTCAGCCTCCACGATTTGAACAAGTTTCAAATGCTGAAAATCATCTTTCTACAAGTTAAAAAAAGCTTTATATGGATTAAGACAAGCACCACGTGCGTGGTTTGAAAAGCTTAAGAGTTTTTTGATTAATCACCTTCAGTTTGTTGCTTTTGTGGCAGATAGTTGTATGTTTATTAAAAGCACACATCAAGGTTCGGTGTTTCTTCTGGTATATGTTGACGATATTGTAGTAACTGGCCTCTCATCATCTGCAATTTATGAGGTAATGTTTTCTATCAATCAAGAATTTAAACTCAAGGATCAAGGTAGTCTTAGTCATTTTCTTGGGATGGAACTCACAGCTACACTGATTTTTTACTGTTAAATCAGAAAAAATACATTCATGATTTTATTCTCAAACTGGGTCTTGATGAAGTTGTGGTCTTTCCTACCCCTATGACAGGAACATGTTTGTCCAAGACTGGTATAATTACTTGTAATGAACGTTTTGATGATATTACATTGTTTAGGAGTACCATTGGTGTGTTGCAACATATTTGTGTCATGCGTCCAGATATAAATTTTGTGGTAAACAAGCTCAGTCAGTACATGCAAAATCCTTCGGTCAGTCATTGGAAAACTGTCATTCATATTGTGAGATATTTGAAGGGAACTCTTGAACATGGTCTGATGTTTAGCAATGCTTCGTATCCTATTAAAGAAATTTCTTTAACATCGTATTGTGATGCAGATTTGGGGGGCGACATAGCTGATAGAAAATCGATATCAGGCCATTATCTGATGTTAAATGGTAATCCCATTATCTAGAGTTCAAAGAAACAATCTGTGGTGGCCAGGTCAAGTGCTGAGGCAGAATTTCGAGGAATAGCTAATGCAGTTTGTGAGATCATCTAGGTGCAGTCTCTTATCAAAGAAATGGGATTGCAGTTATCTTCAATTCCCACGGTTTGGACAGATAGTCCTAGTGCAGCTGCTATTACAGAAAATCCAATTCAACATTCGAAAATGAAACATGTAGAAATTGATTTGTTTTTTGTTAGGGAGAAAGTTAAATCTGGACAGGTGTTAGTTAACTTTGTTCCATTCAGTGAGCAAATAGCTGACATTCTTACTAAGCCATTAACTGAAAAATCGTTTGTTCTTTGCAGGAAAAGGATAGGTGTGTGTTCTGTTATTGAGCTGAATGAGGATCGATTTATTATAGAGAATGATAAGTTTTCTAGTAAAGAGTAAGTTTGTGTTCTAATGTTGAGTTTCATATGCTGATATAGTTGAACTGTTATTGGCTATCTGTTATTATTTCTAGACAAGGTGGTTGATTCAACTATTCTGGGTAATATGTTATGTGTGTAAATTTGTGTCAATCTTTGCAAACTAAATGGATATTGCTTATTTATGGAAGTGCACAATATGATTCATGTTATATAGATAAGGCTCTGAATATATTTTGGTGTGTTAAGTCTGTCATCATGCTCATATGTTCTTAGATTGTTTTCACTCTATGAGGTCTTTTGCTGTGTGGGTGGGTTCTTACCTGATCTTATGCTATATTCAGATAGTGTTGCTGCTGGATGTCTCTGAAAATCAATCAATTCAGATCAATTAAAAAAAAAAAAGAATGATCTGATGATATCATCGGCATAAGGCATGGCTTGATTCCATAAATAGAGGTCATTTCAAAGAAAACGTTGAAGATACTTTGAAATGTCTCTTGAGGAAGAAAAGATAAGGGCAAAAACCCTTCAGTCATGTTGGTAAGATAAGGGCAAAAACCCTTTTGTCAATGAAAATAAAAATCAAACAATCAAAGATCGATTGAATAAGGAAAGAATGATTGAAAAACAGAGAAATCTCAGTAGCTCTCATCTATATATGTGTATAATTATGTGGTAAGTCTCTGCATATGGTAGATGTATTTCAGAAAAGTGGATTCATTTCTAATGTAATATGTGTGTTATGATTATGGGGTTCATTATGGATATGCGAGGAGGTTGATCTGTATGGATATGAGTTAAAAGGTGTTAGTCTTGTGCAATAAGTAATTGAAATCCAGAGGAATAAGATTGATCTGTTTTGCATATAGATAGCAGGTAATCCTATGAGAGTTGAATTTGATCATCAGTTCTAGAAATGTATCAAGATAGTTGATGTTGTTCTTCTATTAGTATTTGAATTTATCAATATTATAATTAGACTGGAATGTGGAGATTTAGATTGACTGGGATCAAGAAGCTTGAAAGAACAAGACAAGAGAAGGCTAGAAGGCTTGAAATAACAAGACAAAAGAAAGCTAGATCTTCAATGGGGAATGTTAGGGTATATGTATAATTACATAAAGCCTAGGGTAAAATGTATAATTCTATGGAGGAGGAGTTTGAAATTTTACATTCTTATATCCTATAAATAAGGATTGTTGTACAGAACTTACCCAACTTTTGAATGAAGATCAGATTTATTTTCTTCAATTGCAAGTAAGCATTCACTCTTTTTATTCTCTTTGTTTTGAGATTCCTGACAAATAATATAACCAGTGAAGCCATGGTTCTTCACTATTCTCTATGCTTCTTTCATTTTCCCACGCTCCTTTTGTCTTCTTCCTTTTGTCTTTCCGCACTCATTTTCCCACTACTGCTTTCAAGCATGGATCCTGTTATGGAGAAGCCACTACCGCTCAACGAAGAAGGCACCTCCTTGACGAAGAAGGCAGCTTTGGCGCTGCGGATCTGGAGTTGCAGGACGAAGACGAAGGATTCCTACTGGACATCAATGACGACTTCATAAAGCCGCGTGGAGTAGGGAGGTTTCCTTGGATATGGAGGAAATTTCGCCGGAGTGTCGGTGCTGCGGAGCTAGAGAAGTCGGGGTCTGGAGAAAGTGGTGCTGCGACTGCATGCGCGACAGGAGAAGGCGGTGCTGTGACTGCATGCACGACTGGAGAAGGCGGTGCTGCGACTCGACCACCTCGACGGCGGAGAACCTCCTCACTTCCGGATATGGAAGAAGCTCTACGGTGGAGAACCTCGACTCGACTCGACTCGACCTTTCACGAGCAGTCACCAGGAATCGTGGAAGAAGTCGGACAGTGCCTTTCACGTGCAGTCACCAGACGTTAGACGGAACCCTAAACCCTTCTGGATCCCCTCCACCTCCGATACCTCGGCCACTCACGACGTCGACTGTGTCTCTTCCTTCCTCCCTCTACCATCCAGGTTGCTGTCGATCCGCCACCGAGTCCATAGTAGAAAGGAGCTAAGGGAAGGAGCAACAATGGATGCCAAAAGGGGTTCTACACGGTGGCTGCCAAGCTAAGGGTGTAATATAAACATTGGATTATATTTTTTTTAATATTTATATTTTTCGCGACTCGTTTTATATAAGCCAGCAAAAACAAAAAAAAAATAATTATCACGGCTCAACGAAAAGCGCCGCCATAATTATTTTGGCGGCACTTTTCCTTTTGGGCCGGGAATGATCACGACTCATTTTATATTGAGTCGTGATAATTGTCCTGACACTTTGTATTACTTATCAACTTCAGTTGAGCCGTGATAATTTAACGGCCGAATATTTCAGCTGTTAAAAATACATTTTTTAGCTTGAATTTGACATTCCTCCCGTAGTGTGCTTTCAATGAATCAGTTGAGGCAATTAAAAGAGACAGTGGAAGAAGCTTAACTTCACACTCACCCTTGCATTTCATCTCCTTTGTGTTAGGATGTAAGAATAGATTGAGGATCATTGTGCAAATATGATAAGGACTTAGTTGTAAATATAGAATTCTGATTCTGTATATAAACAGAGGAAATGTACCAAACTTACTAACTTTGAATGAAGAATCAGTTGGATAGCTTGATCTGTAAGTTTGTTTCTGTTTTCGTTTTCTCTCCTTATTTCTATAATCCTAGCATGGTATCAGAGCTTCCATGATTCTGCGACCTGCGATTCATCCTGCGCGAAGATCTTTGCTGTCAAATGGAAGAAATTTCAGCTTCCTTCTTCAACAAGAAGGTGTCGCAATTGGAAGGCGAGGAAAACTTCCAATCATGGCGACAACAAATTCTGTTAGCTGTTCATGGATACAACCTCGAATCGCACCTCTATGGAAACAACACGATTCCTCCTCGCATTATAGGAACAGACGGAGATGAAGAACCGAATCCGGAGTACAACAGATATGTGCAGAAGGATAGCTCGCTGGCGTCGTGGATACTGGCCTCTGTGTCATCTCAGGTGAGTCGTGGACTCACTGGATGCATGTCTGCGACTGCAATCTGACAGAAACTTCACAGAGACTTCTCGTCATCCTCCACAACAAGAATTATGCATCTATATGACAAGTTGAAGGTAAGAAAGCTTCCTCATCAAACAATGCGAGACTACCTAACTGCTATACAATCTGCATGTGATAGCCTCTCTAGTTGTGGTCATCCTATAGAGGAGATACAACAAATATCGATTATACTTAATGGAGTTAAAGGCCAATTCGATAATGTTGTAGCTGTAATACATGCGAGAAGAAATGCGTATGACATAGCCTCGGTTAGTTCTGTTCATCTGGATGCGGAAGCTAGACAAATTGATATGTTGTTTAATGTTAATGCAAATGTTAATGTAGCTGTGAATGATGTGAATACTGTGAATGCTGGTTCTGGAAACAAACCTACGGGTTTTGGAAATGGTAGTTCTGTAGATGGTGATTCTGAAGGTCCATCAATGACAGGGAATGGTGGATCACAAGTGAGGATTGACAGTACACGTCAACACTCAGGATACTCTGATTCAGCAGGACAGATGAACAACAACTTCAATGGAACAAACAACTACTCTAATCAAGGCAGAGGCAGGGGACGTGGCCGAGGATTTGGAAACAATCGGCCACAATGCCAATTATGGCCAAAAATTTGGCCATCTTGTTCACAGGTGTTACCACAGATTCAACGTGAATTTTACAGGGGTTACGGATCCTGGTAATACACAAGCACCGAATGTGAATCTGTGCTCAACACAGTGGGAGGATGCTGCTGACAATCAGAGTAATCAGCATGTAGGAAGTGTCCCCAATCTGCCTCAGCATCTTCAGAATAGTCAGTCTTCTCCAATGCAGCCTTCTTCAATGCCATTCAGCTATCAAGCTCCATCTCCTCAAGTATTCTCTCCTCAAGTATACAACTTGCCTCCGAATTTACCTACTGGTATTTCAATTCAGCCTTACAATGTTACTTCTGTTCCTCATATCTCACCATACAATTCAGCTGCGTTTCAATACTCGCATCCTTTATGTGCATGCGGCTCCTTGACGGGATAATTCCCCCCAAGGACCGTTCGATCGTCCCCACGGAGCTTCCTCAGATCGAGGGGTTCCTAAGGACCCACTTCGAACGAGTTGCCATGGTATAATCTAGCCTTTATTTCGTTCATTCTTTCTTGTCATTCCTTTTTTGTTTTGATGACCTGACATTTTTCTTCATGTTCTTATTGTCAGCTCGTTCGGGAAGAAGTGATCCTTGGTCGCGTCTTTGGTGAGCTCGCCGATAAGCACTCTGATCTGCTTGTCGAGCTAGAGCAGTACCGAAGCACGGGGGTCACTCCCGGGCAGATGGGGGCCAACAAGACGACTGCCGATGCGGCTATCACCTTGGTGGATGGCGCGCGAGAGGAGTACTTTAGGAAGGAGCAGCGTCTCCTTGCCGATGTTAAGAAGAGGGAGGCTGACGCCGCCGCCTTCCTTCAAGAAGCTGAGGCCCTCCATCAGTGCTTGGATGAAGGGGAAGCAGTCCGAGCTCGCCTCGAGGCCGAGCTGAAGGATGCCCAGGCTCAGGTGGCTGAGTCGGACGCTCTGCGGGTTGCTGCTGAGGCTCAAAGAGCTGCTGCTGACGCTCAGAGGAAGGCTGTGGAGGAGGAGAGGGATCGGCTAGCTGAACAGTTGAGAGTTGTCCCTTCGCCCCAAAGCACAGTCGAGGCTTTCAAGTCCTCTTAAGATTTTGAGGACTGTGCTCTGAATGTGATGAGGTTGGTGATAGCCGATTTTCTCCAAGTCCTGGTGGACGATGTCCAGGCAGTCGACCCCAACTTTCCCATTGGGGAAGTTGGGTCCTTGAGGAGCTTCCTCCGGAGTCGTACCCCTCAGTCTACCCCTGTTGCTGAAGAGGTTGCCCCCGAGGGCGAGCCAAGCAATATTGCCCCCGAAGGCGAGCAAAGCGTCCCTTCTCCTGAAGGCGAGCAAAGTGCTTCTGCCCCCGAGGATCCTAAAACCTGAAATCTTCCCCTCCTTTATCGACCATATTTGCCTTTTAGATAGCTATTTTTCTTTGTAATTTTTTGTTTTCCTTGTAATTATTTATTTGATTTAAGACTGGGTTTCTTTTATTGAATGCCTTTATATTCATAAGCCTTTTATTCGACTTTGAACATGCTTGGCTATTTATCCAACGTCTTAATCATAATTACTCTTCGACTTCCTCTTGACATGTAATGTCTTCGACTCTTGAAGTCTTAGACCAAGCATAAGTCGAACTTTCTAAGGATAATACTTCTGATACTTACAAGCATAAACTTCTAAGTTCAAAGAGATATTACCTTCTTTGAAGTTTAGACCTTCGAGGTCATCCTAAGGCTTTGTCATCCATAGTGATCGCCTAAAATTCTTTGTTAGCAGATCCCTTTGTTTGGTTTTGGCGTCTGCTTCTCATCCTGCCTAACTTTATTGCTAGGTCTTTTGGCCTGACTTTGGCGTCAGGGATTTTTTGTTTTGCCTAGCTTTATTGCTAGGTCTTTTGGCCTGACTTTGGCGTCAGGGCTTTTTGTGCCTGATTCGGTTATCAGGTTTTTGCCTGACTCTTGGCGTCAGGTCTTTTGAGGCCTAACTTTGTTGTTAGGGCTTTTGTGGCCTAGTTTTGTTACTAGGGCGTTTTTGGCCTAGCTTTGTTGCTAGGGCTTTTTGGCCTAGCTTCGTTGCTAGGGCTTTTGGCCTAACATTGTTGTTAGGGCTTTTTGGCCTGACTTTGGCGTCAGGCTTTTTGGCCTAACTTTGTTGTTAGGGCTTTTTGGCCTGACTTTGGCGTCAGGGCTTTTGGCCTAGCTTTGTTGCTAGGGCTTTTTGGCCTGACTTTGGCGTCAGGGCTTTTGAGGCCTAGCTTTGTTGCTAGGGCTTTTGAGGCTTCGGCTTGCTTCGAGTGGACACGCTTTATGAAGGAATGACTTTCTTTTATTGACATAATCAGTTTGATTACAAGCTATGCATAAAATCTTCTTAAATGCTCAGAATTAAATGGACGGGGTAACCTCTCACCTTCGGTGGTTTCCAAATAGTAGGATCCTGGTGCGGCGATCTCTACTACTTTGTATGGTCCTTCCCATTTGCTGAAAGTTTGTTTTTACTGTCCAGCCTTGTGAATTCATTCCTTCTCATAACCATCCCCCCCACGAAAAATTGGCGAGCGCTAACTTTTCTGTTGAAATACCGAGCGGTCGCCAAGCGCATCTTTGCCTGTGTTTTTTCCGAGAGCCATCTCTTTTCCTCTGCGCTCAATCTCATTTTCCTCCGCGTTAAAGTGTAGGACTCTGTGGGTAGGCACTGCTAATTCAGCTGGTGCTACTGCTTCTGATCCGTACACTAAACTGAAAGGCGTTTCTCCTGTGGCCGCCTTAGGCGTTGTTCTGATTGCCCATAATACGTTTTCCAGTTCGTCTGCCCAGTTCCCCTTGAATGCTCGAACCCTTTTCTTGAGTCCTGCTAAGACAACCTTGTTGGCTGCTTCAGCTTTCCCATTCGTTTGAGGGTGATGTACTGAACTGAAGCGATGGTCGATATGATACTCTTCACAGAGCCATTTCAACTCCTTTCCAACGAATTGCGGACCATTATCGCTGATGAGTATTTTGGGAATACCAAACCTGGAGAATATGTTGACCTGCAGGAACTTGATAACTTGGAATTCTGTTGTCGAAGTTAGAGCTTTCGCCTCTACCCACTTAGTGAAGTAGTCGATTGCCACTATAATGTGAGTACACTGACCAGTGCTAATGGGAAAAGGACCCAATATATCGATTCCCCATTGAGCGAAGAGCCAGGCACCCGCCATTGGGGATAATAATGTCGATGGTCGACCCGATCGTGGTGCAAATTTCGGCTGCGTCTTTTCCCAAGGTCGGCCAGTAATATCCTAATCTGAATATTTTCCTGCTTAGCGACCGAGCGCCTTCATGACATGCTGCTGCCCCTTCATGAGCTTCTCGAAGAACCTTTTCTGTTTCGGGCAGAGCAACACATCTCAAGTAAGGCGTCGAATATCCTCTTCTGTAGAGTTCTCCATCGATGATTAGATAACTGGCTGCGAGTCTTCTAATCCTAGTGGATTCGCCTTCGTCCTCTGGGAGGATGCCTTCTTTCAAATAATTCTGGAACGGGGTCATCCAGGTGACCTGTTCTTGAATGTTGAAGACCTCCGCTCTGTTTTCAAGGACTGAACATAGGGCCTTTTCCAGAAATTGCACATCCTGGATTGTCGCCCCTCCGAAGGCTAGCTTACTTAAAGAATCTGCCATCTGGTTTTCTTGGCGAGGAATGAATTCAATCGCGAAATTTGGGATTTCTACGACCAGCTTTTTGGCAATGCCGAGATATTTCTTCATATTTTCTCCCTTTGCCTCGTATGCGCCATTAACCTGATTGACAATGAGCTCTGAGTCGCTTTTTACTTTAAGCGCAGCTATACCCATTCCTTTTGCTAGTCTGAGTCCAGTGATAAGAACCTCATATTCTGCTTCGTTATTGGTCGCCGGGAATGTCAAGGCGATCGCGTATTTCAGAGGCTCGCCCTCAGGAGGAATAAGAATTAAACCTGCCCCGAGCCTTCTTTTGATGAAGACCCATCCGTATAGAGTTCCCAAATTTGATTGTCGTTTGCTGACTGACTTGGCCTGTTTTCTGCCTCCGCTTGACCGTTACTCGTGCTTTCCACTATGAAATCAGCTAGTGCTTGACCTTTGATTGCCGTTTTTGGCGCAAATTTGATCCTGAACTCGCTGAGCTCGATCGCCCACTTGACCATTCTTCCTGAAGAATCTGGCTTCATCAGGAAGTTTTTGAGAGGTTGATTGGTGAGGACCGTTATGTCGTGCGCATGAAAGTAAGGTCTCAGCTTCCGAGCAGCAATAACTAAGGCATAGAGATACTTCTCAATCTGGACATATTTTATTTCTGATGAGTTGACCATTTTGCTAATAAAATACACTGGACTCTGAACATTATTCTCCTCCCTTATTAAGACAGCACTGGCTGCCACGTCGCTAATGCCTAAATAAAGGAAAAGCTGCTCGCCTGGAACGGGTTTTGCCAGGGCTGGGAGTGTTTGAATATGCCTTTTCAAGGACTGGAATACTTCCTCGCAGTCTGGCGTCCACTCGAACTTGCGGTTGGCCCTCAAGGTTTTGAAGAACGGGAGGGACCTGTCGCTTGCTTTGGAGAGGAAGCGGTTAAGAGCAGCTAGTCGGCCGTTCAGGCATTGTACTTCCTTATGGAAGGTTGGCGACTTCATTTCTTCTATGGCCTTTAGCTTTTTCGGGTTTTCTTCAATGCCCCTTTCGCTGACCATAAAACCCAGGAACTTCCCGGACTTGACTCCAAAGGTGCACTTTGCTGGGTTCAGGCGAACGCTGTGTCTCCTCATGCATTCAAAACCTTCACGGAGGTCGGTGGTATGAGGATTGCCTTTGATGGTTTTGACGAGCATATCATCTACGTAGGCCTCCATGTTCCTTCCCAGCATGTCCTGGAACAGTCGGTTCACCATCCGCTGATAAGTTGCCCCGGCAATGATGAGACCAAAGGGTATCACCTTGTAGCATAGAATGTCCCCGTCAGCATAGAAAGAAGTGTGGGCCTCGTCATCTAGATGCATTCTAATTTGGTTGTAGCCTGAATAGGCGTCCATGAAGCTCAGCATCTCATGACCCGAGGTAGCATCGACCAGCTGATCGATTCTCGGAAAGGGATATGAATCTTTGGGGCAAGCCTTGTTTAAGTCGTGGAAGTCGACGCACATCCTCCACTTGCCGTTTGATTTCCTGACCAAAACTGGGTTGGCGACCCAACTCTGGAATCTTACTTCTCTGACGAAGTCAGCTTCAATTAACCTGCCGACTTCCTGCCTGATCGCCAAACGCTTATCAGTCCCGAATGATCTTCTCTTTTAGGCGATCGGCTTGATGGAGGGGTCTATCCTGAGCTCATGAGAGATAATATCTGTGCTGATTCCTGGCATGTCGCTCGGCTGCCAGGCGAAGAGCTCTTTGAATTCCTTGAGGAGGGCGGTCATGGCCTCCTTCTGATCCTCTTTCAAGGTGGTCCCAATGCGCACCTTTTTGTCTGGACCATCGATCTCGACCTCCTCCAATTCCTCCATGGGTGTTGGCCGAGCCAAGTCCTCGCGGGGATCGGCCTCTGTCTCGATGGCGAGAGCCTCCCTTTGGTTCTTCCTGCGCAGGCAGTTCACATAACATTGTCGCGAGGAAGGCTGATCTCCGAGCACTTCTCCAATCCCATTGGGAGTGGGGAACTTCATCTTCTGGTGGACAGTGGAGGACACAATCTTATTTGGGTTGATCGTGGTCCTCCCTATGATGGCGTTGTAGGATGTAGGTGAATCGACCACCAGGAAAGTGACCGACACCTTAATGCTTTTCCACCCCTCGCCAAATATTACTGGCATGGTTATAGCCCCCAGTGGATAAGTTGTTCTTCCCGCAAACCCGATCAGCGGAAAGTCGACCCTCTTCAGGTCGCGTTTGGATTTGCCCATCTTTTCAAAGGCGTCCATAAACAGGATGTCGGTCGAGCTGCCTCCGTCGACCAGAATCCTTGCAACATCACAGCCGTCAATATCTGCCGTAATGACCAGAGCATCGTTGTGGGGCGTGGTGACGAGTGCCAAATCATCTTCAGAGAATGAGATGACAATGTTCTCTTCAGGTCGGGGCCGCTTCCCCAACTGAACTGCCGTAGAGATCTGAGTGGCGTAGACCTCTCTGGCGCTTGACCTCTCGACGCCTGCGCCGAATCCTCCCGCAATCAGATTCACTCTCCTCTTGCTTCCAGAAGGCTCAGCTTGATCTGCAGGGGCTGGTGAACGATGCCTCCTGGGGGGCGTTCGACTTCGGTCTCGCCCTGCCACAAATTCCTTCAACATTCCCCCCTGAATCAGCCTCTCTATATCTCGCTTCAGAATCTAGCAATCGTCTGTCTTATGGCCCTTGCACTTATGGTATCTGCAATAGCTCTCGACATCCTTGCCCATGGGTAGCCCACCTCGACGAGGCATCGGTGGCCTCGCCAAGGATCTCCTCTCCATCTCGACTAGTACCGCTGAGATCTGCCTATTTAAAGGCGTGAAGTACTCAGGGACCTCTGGATGGCGAGGCGCTGGAAGAGACTCGACTCGGGGCTTAATTTCTTTTCCCTTCTTCTCCTTCTTTACCTCCTTCTTACCATCGCTTCGGGGTTCATGGGTTACCCTTAGCGAGGTCGTCAGGAGGTTAGCCTCGATGTTTGCGCGTTCAAGGTCTATGAAACCTTTTGCCCTGGACGCCAACTCCTCCAATGTCTCTATCTCCTTCACATGGTAGCTGTTTCGCAGCTTTTTCGAGGCCTTGTTGGCCACATGCAGACCTCTGTAGAATGCTCGAATGATCTCCCCATCCGAGATTCGGCGATCTAATTCTGTGACGTTTTGATGAAAACGCCCGTAGAAGTTGGACAGCGACTCTCCAGGCTGCTGTTTGACCGAGTCAAGGGCGACCACGTTCTTCAGCAACTGGAGCTTGCCCATATATCTCTCCAGGAACTTGCTTCTCAACTCTGCAGGGAGGCCGAAGAACCAGGACGAAGCCGAACCCGAAAGAGTAGATGGAAATAGCAAAGTCAAATGATTGGGATCGTTTGACTTACCCAGATGGGAGGCCTCATGCTTGTTGACATGTACGGTGGGATCTCCTCCACCGCTATACTCAGGTATGGCCCGAGCAACCACATCCTTCGGGATTTTGATAGCGACGAGCGCGTCGGTAAAAGGATGAGAGGACTGCTCCTTGAAGGGAGCCACGACTGTCAACTGTATTTCCTGGAGCCTTTTGTTGAGGAGGTCATCCATCTGATCCACAGTGCAGTACATGAGAGAGGCTCCGGGTGGAGGAGGACCGGAAGGATTGGCAGTATATGCGGCTGCTGGCTCCTTGGTGTGTGCTGGAGGTAGGTACTGTTGACCTGGCGTCATCTCCTTATCCTCCTGAGGCGTAGTGGGACCAGGATCTGCCGCTTCTGAAGGTGAAGGCCCTGTGGCAGCAGGGCGGTGGTTTTCCTTAGGAGCAGAGGGATTGTTTTCCTGAGGAGTAGGGGCTTGGCGGTGCGCCTGTCCTAGGATGGCTTCCAACAGGGAGACCATCTCGGGGGTTAAATTAATATCCTGCCCCGCAATGTGGACTGTCTGCGGTGCAGGGGCTCCGTTTTGATCAGCAGCTGGGGTCGGTCTTGAATCACCGACATATTCTCGAGCTGTCCGCAGAGGAACAACATTAACTCTTGCTCGGCTGGCAGGTTCTTATTGAAGCGGTGAAGCGGAGGCGGAATCAGAGCTATCTGAGGATGGCTCCCTAGTCTGATTTCGACGGTTGCTTTGGGATCGAGTTCTCATGGCTGAAATGCTCGTTCCCACAGACGGCGCCAAATGTTGGATCGTGAAATCCTGAATGCTGATCTGGCAGTGAATTGAATGCCAGACAAGGTTGGGATGACGCTTCAGCTCCAACTCCGGTGAACCTGCAAGTAGGGGAGTGCAACAAAGAGGGTGCCTCTGGTCCCTCTCCGATGCTTA
This sequence comes from Chamaenerion angustifolium, assembly GCA_946814005.1. Classification (NCBI taxonomy): domain Eukaryota; kingdom Viridiplantae; phylum Streptophyta; class Magnoliopsida; order Myrtales; family Onagraceae; genus Chamaenerion; species Chamaenerion angustifolium. The sequence continues at coordinate 26,270,967 of OX328272.1, forward strand.
AATGAGTATGTGTGTGTATAAAACTCAAAACGTAAAGAACGTATGTAAAGCAAGGGTATTTATAGGGTAAGAGGGATAGAACCGTATATGGCAGCTGAATATCTTAGTGTATATTGTATTGCCGAAGATTCGGATCGTCAGTTACTGCGAGATATTGCAGTTACCAAATCTAATCCTTAGTGAATATGTGACCGAGATATGCGGGATATCGTGGCCACTTCCTTATTAACGGTTTTGTGGGACCAGAGGAGAGAGGCAAGGCTCTCTTCGGGGCGAGCACTCCCATGTCGAGCAGTGGAAGGTCGCGACCTGGTAGAGAATGGCGAGCAGTCTGGGAGCCTTTGGCGTCCCTATAGACTTTGGGCTCGATTCTGGATTACTCGATGGTGGGCCAAGTTTGGCTTGTACTTGGGCCGATCCGGTTCGGATGTCATGGGTTTACCCCCTCTATAGTTATTGGGCCTTCGAGGCCTTTTATTACTGGGCTGTCACTATCGATACCCAACAGTTACCTCTAGATCTAGTTCTGGTTTTGTATCAGAAGTGTTTGATATGTCTGATAACTCAAGTTGTAATAAGTTTGATACTGTCATTGCTCCAGCTGTGTCTGATAGTAAAGACTGCCGTAGTACTCTTGAAAAATCATGTATTTCAGCTTCTGTCAATGAAATAAAGAACAATGATTTCATTTCTATTCAAGTTGATGATTTAAAGGAAAAGTCTGCAATTATAACAGCTGATCCTATTGGAAACACAGATCTTGAGTGTTTTGTGTCTGCGTTAGAAACAGGTAAGGAGTCGCATCTATGGCATATGCGTTTGGGTCATCCCTCATATAAGATCCTGGTTAGCTTCCTAAGACTGCATAATCAGCCTACAAAGTATGTATCCAAGGAATGTACAGCATGTGCAATCGGCAAAAGTAAGAAACTCCCCTATCATATGTCAGATACAGTTTATAATCAACCTCTAGAACTAGTGCAGGTTGACCTCTGGGGACCAGCAGCTTGTTCTTCAAATGGTTCTAATTACTATCTCAGTATAGTAGATGCCTTTAGCAGATACAATTGGATTTATTTTCTAAAGAACAAGTCTGATGCAGCTCAATGCTCTGTAGATTTTCATAAGCTTGCTGAAAAACAATTGGGACATCCTCTCAAATCAGTACAATCGGATGGAGGAGGTGAGTTTCGTTTCTTGTCTACATACTTATCTCAGTTTGGCGTAGCTCATAGAATTACATGTCCCTATTCCTCAAAATAGAATGGAATAGTGGAGCACAAACACAGACATATTGTAGAACTGGGATTGACATTATTAGCTCAATCGTCTGTCCCATTACATTACTGGTCTGACGCCTTCTTCACAGCTTCCTTCTTAATAAACAGAATGCCTTCTTACATCTTAGCAAAAATGCCACCACATCAGAAGCTCTTTGGATCAGAACCGGACTACACTTTCCTTAAAGTGTTTGGCTGCTTATGTTTCCCGCATCTTCGTCAATTTAAGAAACATAAACTTGCGTTTAGATCAGAACCATGTGTGTTTCTGGGTTATTATTCTAAATATCATGGCTACAAGTGCCTATCCTCCTCAGGTAGAGTCTACACAACTCGAAATGTTGTGTTTCATGAACAAACATTTCCATTTGCAGACACAAAAGGTAGTTTCTTTACATCATCTTCACCAACTCAGAACTACACCTCTAAACCTTTCTTTTTACCGTGTGATTCTGACTTTATTTTACCAGAGGTTAAGGTTGAAGATCATGGATTGGGACATGCTCATGTGCAGGACATTACACCTCCATCTGTTATTCGTCTGACCTCCTCATCATCTAATCATCAGTATCCATTACCAACTGCTGCTAACTTTCAGGCTCAGGCTCTACCCAATGAGCAAACGTCTTCGCATAACTCTGTTCCAAATAACAGTTTGTTGCAATGCAATCAGGTTCCTTCTTCTTCTTCTTCTTCACCTCATATAGTCTCGTATAGATTAAGTAATGATCAACTTGTTCCCATAGAGTCTATTAATGTTAGTTCTAATCCTCCTGTTATGACGACTAGTTCTAGAGATATTCAGTTACTATCTCCAAAGAAAAATTGCCATTCAATGCAAACCAGATCAAAGGCTAAAGCAGCTCAGCATCATTCCATTCAATCTCTTCTTGCAACAGTAGATGATCAAGAGACTCTTCGCCTTGAAGAACCAAAATCTATCCATCAAGCAATACAATGTCCTCACTGGAAAGCATCTGTAGATGATGAGTATTCTGCTATTCAAAATAACAAAACCTGGTCTGTGGTTGAGCTACCTGCAGGAAGAACTCCTATAGGTTGCAAATGGATATTCAAGATAAAGAAAAATGTTGATGGATCTATAGCCAGGTACAAGGCGAGGTTAGTGGCAAAGGGCTTCTCACAGAAAGTTGGATTTGACTTCCAGGAGACGTTCAGCCCAGTGGTAAAATCTGCAACGGTACGTGTAGTATTATCTCAGAAATGGAATTTAAGGCAGATTGATATCAACAATGCCTTTCTGTGTTTTTACTTGTATACGTTGATGATATTGTGGTAACAGGTCCGTCGTCTTCTGAAATCAGTGAGGTAATCAGTATAATCAATAATGAGTTCAAGCTTAAAGATCTAGGGAACTTGAACTATTTTCTAGGTATGGAAGCAACAGCTACTGATGAATTCTTGCTGCTCAATCAGAAGAAGTATGTGCAAGAACTGATTACCAAACTCAGACTCGATGCTACAACAAGCTTTCCTACGCCAATGACAGGCAACTTCTTATCAAAGACAGGTATCATTTCATGTGATGAACCATTTGAAGATATAACCTTGTATAGAAGCACAATTGGGGCATTGCAGCACATATGTGTTACTCGGCCAGACATTAACTTCTCTGTTAACAAACTGAGCCAATATATGCAAAATCCATCTGTAAGTCACTAGAAAGCTGTATTACATGTAATAAGATATCTGAAAGGTTCTATTGAGCATGGTCTGATGTTTAAAAACAATTCATTTCCTATTAAAGAGATATCGTTAACGTCCTACTGTGATGCAGATTGGGGAGGTGACATTGCAGATAGAAAATCCATATCCGGACAATATCTACTCTTGAATGGGAATCCTATCATTTGGAGTTCTAAAAAGCAATCAGTAGTTGCTAGATCAAGTGTAGAGGCTGAGTTTCGGGCAATTGCTAATGCTGTTTGTGAGATAATTTGGGTAAAAACGCTTATTACAGAAATGGGTCTTCAGGTATCATCTGTTCCTAAAGTCTGGACGGATAGCACAAGTGCAGCTGCAATTTCTGAAAATCCTATTCAACACTCAAAAATGAAACATGTAGAAATTGATCTGTTCTTTGTAAGGGAGAAGGTTCAGTATGGACAAGTATTGATTAACTATGTTCCATCGAGTGAACAAGTTGCGGATATCTTGACAAAACCATTAACAGAGAAGTTATTTCTTCCTTGCAGAAAAAAGCTGGGAGTGTGCTCGATAAAAGAAATGGATAGGAGTCTTATACCTCAGGAAGAATAATTCAGATGTGTTCATTATCTCTGCAATGCTGCTTTGGGGTTAATCATCAATTCTGAAATCAATGAAGTCTTGCAGATGGTATGTCTTTAACAAGCTGGCTAGTTCATACTGCAATATACAGGTGTGTTTGTCATTTGCAATCTGCTACATTAGAGTATCTAGTGCAATTATTCAAATTTTAGTTCATATTATATAGATCAGAGTTGGCATATATATAGATAACATGATAGAGCTGTTGGAAGTCATGTCTCATTTTTTTTTTCAGAACAGAGTACCTGTGCTTGCGTATTTGTCATATGTGTGGGTTATGTGTTAGATGTTATCTGGCTAAGAGTGATTCTGTAAGCTTTACTTGATGATCAGAACAACTTCTTAAGCTTTATGTTACTGAGTTCATATTGGCATAAGACATGGCTTGATTCCAAAAACAGAGTCTACACCAAAGAAAACGTAAAAGACACTTTGGGGTAACTCTTGAGGAAGAAAAGGACTGAAATCCACCAGTCATTGTTGGTAAGATAAGGGCTCAAACCCTTCTGTCAATAAAGTGAAAAGAAAATCAGTCAAGAAAAAAAAAAGAGAAAAGAAAGCAATTGATAGACTCAGAAAAAAAAAGAGAAAGAAAAACTGGAAATATAAGCTGATCATCATAGTAGAGTTTTCAGTCGATCTCAAGCAGATTAACTCTACTGTAAAACTCATCATGTGATGAGTATGAAGTAAGGTAAGCTGATCTGATGGAGAAATGAGATGAGATGTGAAGATAGCTTTAATTGTTTCATATATGCTGGCAGTGATCTGTATGAATATGAGTTAGAAAGTGAAGATGTGCATGGGATAATGATTCTGTCAGCAGATGAAGAATGATGAACTCAGTTGTATATCAGCATAATGAGTAAGTCGTGCTTGTGGTAAGAATCAGATGCAAGACTTATGATTACAGTAGTGAATGATCAATCAAAAGCAATTTTGCAAGAAGATGTTGATCGGATCATTTCTTGCGAAGGAAGAAAGCAAAAGGGTTGTGATCAAGAAAAAAAAGAAGTTGAAGAAAGTAGATCTTGATTGGGGAATGTTAGGATGTAAGAATAGATTGAGGATCATTGTGCAAATATGATAAGGACTTAGTTGTAAATATAGAATTCTGATTCTGTATATAAACAGAGGAAATGTACCGAACTAACTAACTTTGAATGAAGAATCAGTTGGATAGCTTGATCTGTAAGTTTGTTTCTGTTTTCGTTTTCTCTCCTTATTTCTATAATCCTAGCACTTTGAAGATGCAGATGTTGTTTTCTAATTCTTCTTCAGTCACTCCCTCTTCTAAATCTGCAATTTGAGTTGATGCACACACATATTTTAATTATGGATACTACTACAATGCTCTTGTGAGTCGTCTTCGGTGTTCCTTCCACTTCTATCTCTGTTCATTTCGAACGTTTTTGTAAATTTTCATTTCATGGAAGTTGCGGACAAGTAATGCATCGATACCAAGGTCAGGATTCATCTCAAATCTAAGGACAAAAGAAGCTCCTCGACGATTCGCTTCCCCAGAATCGGCGCCTAGGAGCCACAAAACGATGATGCCGCAGATTAGGAGATAGAAAGAAACTTTGGTCCCTTTGTCCAGAATCGGCACCCTCACCTCCATGTAGAGAGACCCGGTCGACCTTGAAGAAGCTTTACTCCCTCTCTCCAAAGGGAAATACAAAAGAAGCTTTGGTCTTCACTCCCTATCTTCTACCTCCCTTCCTTGAAGAAGCTTCGGTCCCTCTTACCATTTCTTCTGCATATTCTTTGTGGAGATGAAGAATTTGCAACTGCTGAAGTGAAATGACCGAAAAAACCAATCGGTTTAAACCAAACCGAAAAAATCAATTGTTTATAATAATAAAAAAACGATTGATCTGTTTAAAAAACATCCTAAAAAAACGAACTAAAAATCGTGTTGGCATTACAAGTCGGTCTTTTAATTGAACCAAATCAGACAGGGGTTCGGTTCCTGGTTCCCTCTCTCCGAAGGGAAATACAAAAGAAGCTTTGGTGTTCACTCCCTATCTTCTACTTCCGTGCCTTGAAGAAGCTTTGGTCTTCACTCCCTATCTTCTACGTCCGTGCCTTGAAGAAGCTTCAGTCCCTCTTACCATTTCTTTTGCAGATTCTTTGTGAAGATGAAGAAGTTGCGACTGCTGAAGTGAAATGGCCGAAAAAACTAATCGGTTTAAACAAAAAAAAAATAATCAATTGTTTAGAATAGAAAAAACTGATTGGTGTATTTAAAAAACATCCTAAAAAACGAACTAAAAATCGGGTTGGCATTGCAAGTCGGTCTTTTATGTGAACCAAACCAGACAGGGGTTCAGTTCCTGGTTGGACCGCTGGTCCAGTCCGATTCTGATAACTATGGCAAAATGGATGGATATTTTTACTGTGTTTTGATATTTAAATATTTTTCTTATTTAGTATTAAGATGGTTTGGTTGTTATTGAACAAAAACAAATTATACTTTATATATGTGAAAACAAAGTATTTGACGTGATTATGTCTAGGGTTTAAATAATAGTTATCATAACCGGATCGGGCCTCGAACCGATGAGAGGGTCGGTTCCCAGTTCGATCGGTTGAATCGTCGGTCCACCGGTCGGGCACAAAATTTTAAAAACAAATATGTCAAAATATGAACTACATAGACTCAATGCAATAATATATTTATCTTAACATAATACTCTCAATTCTCAAACACTACATAACTAAATAATATCAAACACAACATAACACAATAGTGCAAATTCAAACACAATAGTCTTAATTCTTAAACATACACAACACAATATGCTTTGTCCTAACTTCTCAGAATCTCTTTGACCACCTCCACTCCAATATACATAACCACGAGTAGTTTCTTCATTGTGATAGAGTAAGTTCTCATCTGTGATAGAGTAAGTTCTCATCAACCCCAACAACATTTATAGTTAAGTTTGCATCTTCATTGTCATCACCATCATCAAGATCATCAAGATTTAACTCATCGAAGTATAAAATTGTATTTTGTTAAATAAAGATATAAAAAACCATTAATTATTTTAAACAAATGGTAATAGTGAAATATGCTTATCTTACCATCATTATGTGTTTCATGAATGGAACATCTCTCCAATTCATAACGAAAAATTTCTAACTCTTCATTTGATAAGGTTGAAGCCTCATCCTCTAATATCAAATAAACCATAGTAGAAAATTTGATAAGTTGAACTCATCTATCCCATTGGACCATGGTTAAGATTTTTTACAGTCTCACATTGGTTTTTCTTACTATTCATATGTTGTTGCATTTCCTAGCGAACTTCTTTAGGTACCTTCTTGCAAGACATAACATTACGCCTAACTCCATCTAAATGTTCGTTAAGCTTATGAATTCCATCCCCAGAAAATGGTTGATTGCAATGGCCACATTGCAATGCTCTTCCATTTACAGAGAGGTCTCCACAATTTTACAATGTCCCCAAGCTGGATAAGTTTTTCATCTAGAACTCGAACTTGGAATAGGCTCAGATGGAGTTGTCGGTGTTGAATCCATTTCAAATTCGACTTAATAACCACAATTACAAAATTTCAAGGCAATTTCATCAATTTCCGTCCATTTTAAATTTAACAAACGAAGGAGTCGAACACAATTTCGGTCCATTTCAAATTTAACAAACGAATAAGCCGAATGCAATTTCAAATATTTCACACAGTACGTCGAAAAAAACTAATTTCACGCAGGTACAAACGAAGAGCTGGTCGAAGAAGCCGAACGCAGGAAGATTTGACACCTAATCCACACGAAGAATAAGTGAGGACGAAGCCGAACGGGCGTTGAAACCTAATTCATGTGAACAACAAGCTGTACTTGGAGAGGAAAGGCTGAAGAAGCCTAACGTAGAAAGCACAAGAACGCCGAACGCAGTAGAAGTGCAGAACTGGGGAGAAGAACGTTAAACGCAGAGAACTGAAGACGAAGGCTGGATGACATGAAGAAGAGCTGAAACGAAACCTAATTAACAGAACTAAAGACTAAAGAGTAAACCAAAGATGAACCAGTCAGTCATTAAAAAAAAAATAAAAAGACAAAAAAAAGAAGGATTCAGAATCGACCTGTTCTTCAAAAACCGGACGGTTTACATAGGTTGAACCGGGTTCACTATGCATTTCGATATTTTGAATGAATCAGGCCATTGGTGGTCGGGCCAGCGGTACGAACCGGTTCTGATAATTATGGTTTGAATATAGCAAGATTTTATGTCTCCTATGAAATTTTAAATTCGAGCAAAATAGGATAACATGTTTTTTTTCCTTAATTATTTTGTAAAAAAAATGTTTTATTTTGGAAATAATAAAATTCAATTCAACCGTCATATAAATCTACAAATACTTGAGCTTCAAATAATTGATAAAAAATAATATTTTTCGTTGAGATGACGTTCCTTGATCTTGTCGTAACTTCTTCATTTTTGTCTAGAATACTCGGGATCTTCTTCATACTGTATGTGTCCTTCCCCCTCAGCATTGTTCGATATCACAGGAGCCACCTGCCTTGCCTGGGTACGCCTCACCTCGAGCCACCTTGGGCAAAACGTTCCACCGAAAAAGCGCGCCAACCTCATAATGGATTCACTAGCGGCGCATGCAGTGTATTGCATGCATGCATTGATTTAACGTTCAAGGAAACACCACGTTCATGGAAACACCATGGATTTAACATGTATGCGGCATGCAGTGGCCGTACCACGTTCAAGGAAACAACAGGTGCGCCCTACCTCACGCCACTTGCACGGAGACACCAGGCGCGCCACCTGCAAGGAGACCAGGCAAGCTAAACATAGCCGAAGCCGCGCAAAGGCGAGGCAACCTAGATGTACCACCTCCTAAGGCAGCCCATGTAACTCCAAGTGGACGCGCCAACCATGGGCAACAATCTGAAGTCGTCACTCCAAGGAAGGCACGAAGCTTCAACACAGCGTGACTCCAAACTCCAAGGATGGAAACAATCAATTGCTCGTTCTGGTCTCACCTAAGCTATATAGATGAATGCATGAAGCTCTGCTGTGTCACGCAAGTGTCGTTCCAGGTCCGTTCGAGGAAACCAGCTCTACTCGCTCAAACTCCACTAGACCAGGGGCACCAACCTCGGCTCAACACGCCCAGCTCAGCCACGTACGGTGCGCCAGCCTCGGCCCAAGATGTTTAACTAGGCCACGTACAGAGAGCCAGCTCGACCAGGCAGGCCAGCTCATCCATAGACGCCAAATCTGTATGGTAGAGCCACGACCAGGCACGCCACCACACCCAACCCACCTTCCAAGACCTCGCGGGAGTCGGTCCACCTGGTGCGCCTCCCCACATGAAGTCGGAGCGCCGCCTCGAGGTTTTCGCATCTCAATCGGAGTTTGTCTGTTGAAGAAGATGTCTTCTTTGTTGAAGAAGATGCCTATTTATTGAAGAAGAAAAGGACCACTCCATTTGAATGTCCCTCCTCGACCAAAGCTAAGGCCCAAAGCCTAATTGAGGTAATGAACTCCAATTGAGCGGAGCCTCACGTAGATTTCTCCATTGCATGCAAGCAAGCAATATTACAAGGGTGCGCCACATCTTTTGGAAGATATAGAAGATCATAGGGTATCATCCATAAATAGCATGCGTCTAAGTGCAGAACTAAGTCACACAAGGCTCGATACAGCACAAGGCCCAATGCCAGACAAGATGACACAAGATGACACAAGATTACACAAAGAACAAGGCAGCACAAGACACAAGGCATGATAAAAAGTTACCACAGTTAGTGGTGTAAGCCTCACAAAGGTCTGACTATGGTAAACACCTTACCATGGGCTCAGATTAAGTATATCTATTTATACTTATTTCACCATTCATTTGATGTGACTGATTTTGAGACATGCTTCTATATGCTATCCAAAAATGAACCTTCGACTAACTTAGGCATCAGAGGGGAAACCATGGGAAAACCCGGGGTTTCCTTCTTGCAGGTCGCCAGAGCAGCACGCGAAGTCATGTAGGAACGTGACAACAAGTCATGTTCCACCTAATGCTCACCTAGCACAAGCAAATGCAAAACGCCTCGTCCGGATCACCCGACGCAGACAAAGGCAAACGCCTCGCCCGGGTCGCTTGACTCACTTTCACTCGGCAAAGGCGAACGCCTCACACGGGTTGCTTCTACACGACGAATGCAAATGCCTCGCCCGAGTCACCCTCATAAGGCGAAGGCAAAGAAAAACGCCTCGCCCGAAAAGCTCTCACCCGACGAAGGCAAACTCCTCACCCGAATCGCTCTCACCCGGTACAGGAAGACGCCTCGCCCGAGATACTCCTATAAGGCGCAGGCAAATGCCTCGCCCAGACCGCTACTATAAGGTGCATGCAAACGCCTCTCTTGGACCGCTCGCTGGTGTGGATGCACATGTGGAGATCGATGTGAGATTGGAGAGCTGCCGGATAAGATTATCTCGGTTGATAAAAGAAAGTTTTAGGAATAATCAAATTGAATTGAGAGAAGCACTTGATCGTCTTCAACGTGTTGGCCGGTCCCGAATAGCTAGGAGGAGGAGGCAGCCCTGAAAAGTCAAATTAAAGACTCCACTATCGAGAAGAGGTTTACTGGAGATAGCAGTCTAGGGTTAAATATCTAACAAAAAGGGACCAAAATTCAACACATTCTTTCACCTTACAACCAACACTAGAAGAAAAAGAAACCATATAACCAGAGTGCAAAATGACCAAGTAGAATGGATTCGTTCGGCCAGGGGTGTGAAGAACGCAATATGTGGGCATTTTCGATCAATATTTAGGTTAGAAAGGGAGGCCTTGAATGAACGGGATGTTTTGGGGTCATTCTGCCTCGGATAACAAATGAGATGAACACTGGTTTAGAAAGGGATGTGTCCGAGGGAGAAATCAAGGTTGCAGTCTTTAAGTTGGGAGTGGCAATAGCTCCCAGTCCAGATGTTATTCCGGGTCTATTCTACCAAAGGAATTGGCACATCGTTGGTCTAGATGTAATCACGACAGTCAAATCCTTCCTCAGGTCAGGTGTGTTTCTCTTCACTTTACATTATACAAATATTACCCTAAACACAAAACATTTAAGCCTAGCGAGGGCGAGTGATTTTAGACCCATAATCCATTGCAATTTCATATATAAATTTGTATCCAAGGTCTTGGTGAATAGGCTAAAACCCTATTTATCGGATTTTGTCACCCCCTGTCACAATGCTTTTGTGGCAGGTTTGCAATATAGGACAATATTCTTATTGCTCATGAGGTGTTCCATTATCTGAAGAATCGAAGGGGCAATTGTACAATTGAATGTGCCTTGAAGTTGGATATGGAACAGGTTTATGATCGGGTCGAGTGAGGCTTTCTATTGAAAAGCCTTGAGAGGAGATGCTTTGGTGTGAGATGGGTCGAATGGATGAGACAATGCATAACGTGTGAGAGTATTATGTAGTCTAGATTAGTCTTTATCTTTAGTTTATCTATATTAGTTAGTTTATCCTTTTAGATTTAGTTTATTTATATATAGTATGAGTATCTTTATAGATAGAATAAATATATATAGATAGTTATCTATATACTATATATATCTAGTTCTCTATGTACTAAACAACAACTTTCTCAATAATGGAGTCAGATGTTTTTCTTATTCATCTCCTTCACGTCTTCATGTTCTTTTAAATCTAACACTTTGTGAGAAGTGTCTCATTGAAAGTTTCCAATTCCCAGAAGCCGAGACCCCCCATCGATCTGGATCTAGCAAGCACCTCCCATCTCTTCCAGTGGAGTTTCTTTCCTCATTCGACTCACCCCATCAGAAGTTTGTGATCATGCATTAATTTATGAGCACCACGTCCTAGGAAGTTTAAAGATATTCATCACGTATGAGGGAATGACTGTGATGACTGCATTTATAAGAACTGTCTTTCTTGCCAGGTTGAGGGTTTTCGACCTCCAACCTTGGATCTTGTCACTGATTCTACTCTTGATATAACCCAGAGCTCCCTTTATCGACCGCCCCCAAGTGGATGGGAGTCCAAGGTATTTTCCAAGGTATCGACCGTTTCGATCTCCCTACACCTGTCATCATCTGCCCCTTACTGAAAACCAGATTCAATTTCACATTGTTTATGCACTGTCCATAAGCTCTATAGTACCTGATCAATATATCCTTCAAACATGGGCATCATCCACCGTACCTTTAAAGAAGAAGAGTGAATCATTAGCAAAAAACAGATGGTGTATCTCTAGATACCCCATTTTTAGTGTGTCACCACGGAACCTCTCCATCTGATTGACCTCCTGAATATGTCTAGAAATCACGTCCGCCAAGAGCAGTCCTGTAATTGGACGAATGGTACTTGTTCTCCTCCCGTTGATCAAGACGCAGTATGACGTCTTCGTTATGCATTGTCTCATCCATTCGCCCCATATCGCACAAAAGCATATCCTCTAACGGATTTTCATTAGAAAGCCTCACCCGACTCAATCATACGTCTTTTGCATATCCAACTTCAAGGCACATTCAATTGTACAATTGCCCCTTCGATTCTTCAGATACTGGAACACCTCATGAGCAATAAGAATATTGTCCTGTATTGCAGACCTACCACAAAAGTGCTCTGGTAGGGGTTGACAAGATCCGATAAATAGGGTTTTACCCTATTCACCAATACCTTGGATACAATTTTATATATGAAATTGCAAAGGCTTATGGGTCTAAAATCACTCGCTCTCGCTAGGCTTGAAATTTAAGGGTTTAGGGTAATATTTGTATAATGTAAAGTGGAGGGAAAAACACCTGACCTGATGAAGGATTTGATTGTCATGATTACATCTAGCCCAACGGTGTGCCAATTCCTTTGGTATAATAGACCCGGAAAACCATATGGAACTGGAGCTCTTGCCCCTCCCAACTGAAAGACTGCAACCTTTATTTCTCCCTCAGACACATCCCTTTCTAAATTAGTGTTCATTTACTCTGTTATCTCAGTCGGAATGACCTCCATAACATCCCCTTCATTCAAGTAATTCCCTTCTGACCCGAATACTGATCGAAAATACCCACATATCGCATTCCCACACCCCTGGCCGAACTACTCCATTCTCCACCGTACCTTTCCAGAAGAAAAGTGAATCATTAGCAAAAAACGAAGGGTGCAGCTTTGGAGACCCTCTTATCAGTGTGAGACAATGGGTGCAACTTCTTTATCCCAATGACCCCCTGAATTTGTCTAGAAAGCATGTCCGCCAAGAGGATGAAACGATACCAAGAAAAGGGTCCACCTTGCCACAGTCCCGTAATTGGACGAATGGTACTTGTGATCCTCCCATTGATTAAAATCCAGTATGACGTCTTCGTTATGTTAGGAACTTAAACATAAACAGAAAAATCAAAGAAATAAGATGATCAAGGCTTACTTGCAGCCGACAGCACTAATCCATTCATTCAAAGCTTGAGTTACATATGATATAACCTACGACTATATGTAGGGTTTAGGGTTTAGATAAGTCTTGAGATATTACAATCTAGTCCTTACTTACTAATTCTAGAATATTGCAGAATAATCCCTAAACATTCATATGTAATTATACATATATCTTAACATTCTTCCATGAAGATCAGCATGAATGAACTTCTTGAATTCTCGAAAAACACCCATCCATTGCTCTTTAACGTCTTTGTCAATCTTGACAATCGAAACTTAGCTGATAGCCAACACCTGATTGATAATCCCCACCTAATACATTTCTGCTGAGAAAACACTTACTTGACAACCATCTGATTGTTATTAAACTATGCACAACAATCAAGAATCGTCCATAATCATTAACCAAATCCTTTTTAGTATACTCATTAGTTAAACTTCAGCAGTCTTTTCATCAGATGTATATATGAGCTCTTTTTCGAACATGATTGAATTATACTAAATGATTAACACTTATCCCATCAACCTAACACACATATATCATATGTACACAAATCAATCACAGCATACACATATTCACGTTTCTAGTCACATTTCCCTACCAATCAATCTGAATTACATTCAAACAGTTGACTTCTTTAACTATTTTATGATGAGTATTTTCATCTAACCACAGTCTTCATACAAGGCAAATATTCGGAAAAGCATATCTGATTCATCCATTTTCTTCTTTTCTGATCTTTCCATTTCAGATCTTTTGATATTTTCATAATTTTTCTTTTCTTGACAGAAGGGTTTGAGCCCTTATCTTACCAACATAGCTGGAGGGTTTCTGCCTTCATCTTGTCTTCCTCAAGAGCAACCTTGAAGTATCTTGGCGTTTTCTTCAAGATTAAACTCTATTTTTGGAATTCAACTATGTTTTGTGCCAAGAACATAAGCAGAGTACTCAGAACTGCAAAAAAAAAACTCTGTTTCATTTTATCTTTCATTGATCTTTTGAAAAGATGAAAAACAGATATGCCAACCATGTTTACCCTTGAATGATACTGAGTGTAGATTCTACACCACACATAAAATGGAAAAACAACTCAGTGGAAGATCATTCAGACCAATGATACGCAACATAGATAGACATATAAGAATTTTGTGAATGCCAGAAACTGATTTATCTGATATGAATTATATGTGAAAAGAACAGGACAAGACACTCAATCATGCAGACATATTCAATCATACTGAAAAGGCTCACATATATATATATCTAAAAAAACAGAGATGTACAAACATCAAGTAACTAAAACCATTTGTAATGACAAAGACTACTCTTGACAAAACTAACAAACCTTTAATAACTACCATTCATGATCATCAGATATATGGTTTTCAACAGAAATTATTCTTCAACTTCAGGACCCTCCTGAATCGTTACAGTGTCATCATCTTCCAACTCAACCACAGAGAAAACTCCAAGTTTTTTCCTGCAAGGAACAAATTGTTTTTCTGTCAATGGTTTTGTTAAAACATCTGCTACCTGATTACTAGACGGAACAAAATTGACTAAAACATGACCAAATTTCACCTTTTCCTGAAAAGATCAATTTCAACATGTTTCATTTTGGAATGTTGAGTAGGATTTTCAGACAAAGATACCACACTTGTACTATCTGTCCATACGACAGGTACCGAAGACAATTGAAGACCCATTTCCATTAATAGGGACTTAACCCACATGATTTCACATACTGCATTAGCAATAACTCTAAACTCAGCTTCAGCACTAGAACGTGCCACCACTGATTGTTTTTTTGAATTCCAAAGTATCGAATTGTCATTGAGCAAAAAATAATGTATAAAAATGGATTTCCTATCAGCGATATCTCCTTCCCAGTCTGCATCAGAGTAAGCAACTAAAGATATTCCCTGCATAGGAAAAGGGTTAGATCTGAACATCAAACCATGTTCTATAGTCCCTTTTAAGTATCTAACAATATTTAACACTGCTTGCCAATTACTGATACTTGGTCTTTGCATACACTGACTGAGTTTGTTGACAGAGAACTGAATATCTGGCCTTGTGATGCAAATATGTTGAAGTGCTCCAATAGTACTGTGAATCAGATGATCATCCTCGAACAATTCAGTACAATTAATCATACCTGACTTGGTTAGACAAGTTCCAGTCATCGGAGTAGGAAAGCTTGAAGCTTCGGTGAGACAAAGCTTCTCAATAAGCTCCTGAATATATTTTCTCTGATTAACAATAAATAATTGTCAGATGCAGTAACTTCCATACCAAGAAAATAGTTCAAACTTCCTAAATCCTTTAACTGAAACTCCTGATTAATCGAATGAATGACATCTGAAATAATAGAAGAAGAATTTCCTATCACAACAATATCATCAATATAAAGCAATAGAAACACAGAAAACCCTTTGTCCTGTTTGATAAACAAACAACTACCTGCAACAGATGCACAGAACTGAAGTTTATGAATAAGAAAAGCCTTTAATTTTTCAAACCATGCACGATGTGCTTGTTTAAGGCCATACAACGCCTTTTGTAGTTTGCAAACCAAATGAAAATAAGTTTCAGAAGAAGACATTCGCTCAAATCCTGGAGGTTGAATCATATATACCTATTCTGTCAAATCCCCATGTAAGAAAGCATTATTAATATCAATTTGCCTAAGACTCCATTTATGAGATAATGCAAGAGACAATACAATTCTAACCGTGGCTGACTTCACAACTGGACTAAAAGTATCTTGGAAATCAAAACCTGCTTTCTAAGGGAATCTTTAGCAACCAGTCTGGCTTTATATCTTGCAACAGACCCATCAACATTCTTTTTTATTTTAAAAATCCACTTGCAACCTATAAGAATCCTGCTAGAAGGAAGAGGAACAACAGTCCAAGTATTGTTAGCATAAAGAGCAGACAATTCTTCATTTACAACATATTTCCAATGTGGATTGAGTAAAGCCTGATGAATCGATTTCGGTTCAGAATCACTGAGATCTGCAAAATTGTCATGAGTAGTCAGAAGAGCCTGAAGAGATCTGGTTTTAGATCTTGTTTGCATAGAATGTCTATTAACCGAAACTTCATTATTACGAGAATCAACAGTAGTAGTTGCTTCAGGAACTAACATTGATCCTTATAATTTGTAAGATATAGGGGAAGGAAGTACATGTGCATCAACACCGGAAGTGACATTAGGTAAAGATGATTCTAAAACAGAGGTTGGACACACATAAGTAACCTGATTAGTAACAGAAGTAATAGGATTAGAAAGCAACCTAGTATCTGGAATAGCGGCATTATCAGGCAATATAGTAGAAGTAACTAAAGAATGAGACATATTGATAGGAGAAGAAAAATTTAATGGAGGAGCAGAATCATTACCCAAAGAAGGAGACGGAAGATCAGACATAGAAACGTGATCAGAAGGAGGAAGTAGCTTATTATAAGAATCAGAAGAAACTATAAACTGAGAGTCACGTGGCATGGAAGTATAATTCTGAGTAGGAGAGGAAGAATTAAAGAACTTACCTTTAGAATCAGAAAAGGGAAATGTTGATTCATGAAAAACAACATTTGTCGTAGTGTACACATGCCCTGATGCTGCAAGACATTTATATCCATGATATTTGGAGCAATAGCCTAGAAAAACACATGGCTCAGATCTGAAAGACAAATTGTGTTTATGAAAAGGACGCAGATGAGGAAAGCACAAGCATCCAAAAACACGAAGAAAAGAATAGTCAGGCGACAAGCCAAAGAGTTTTTCATGTGGACAAAGCTTGGACAAAGCGGATGAAGGTAACCTGTTGATCAAAAACACTGAAGTAAAAAAGGCATCAGACTAGTAATGTAATGGTACCGAGGCTTGATCTAGAAGAGTTAATCCTAACTCAACAATATGTCTATGCTTCCTCTCAACTATTCCATTCTGTTCAGAAGAGTAAGGACAAGTAACACGATGATTTATACCAAACTGAGGTAGATACGTGGATAAAAACTGAAATTCACCTCCCCCATCAGACTGGACTGCCTTAAGCTTGTATCCTAGTTGTTTCTCAGCTAACTTGTGAAACTCAACAAATAACCGAGTTGCATCACTTTTTTTCTACATCAAATATATCCAAGTGTACCTACTATATGCATCTACGATACTAGATAATAATGATGACCATTGGAAGAACATTCAGCAGGACACCACACATGAATTTGAGCTAATTCAAGGGGATGAGAATAGACAGTAGGAGAAGCATGATACAGCTGTTTTTTGCTTTTGCCAACTATACAAGCTATACACTGATCGGTGTTATGAGGTGTTGGAAGATTATAAATTCGCAAATTTTTTTGAAGAATCTTATTAGACGGATGACCAAGTCTCATATGCCAAGTTGATGATGAGTCTTTAGAATTCAGCTTAGAAACAAAATACAAAAACTCACCATCATCAATAGCATTAGGTGGAGCAATATGCATATTACCTGGTACATCTTCAGACTGTCTGCGAAGAGGATTTGAAATAACAGCTGAATCATGCATATCTAAACAATCAATGTCTTCTGATTTTATTATCGAATATGTAACAGGAGAATCCGGTGACAAACAAGAAAGATATGTTTTATTATGAGAATTATTACCAGTTATCGATGAATTACAACACTCAAGACAACTATTGGCAACCATATTCCTAGACTCAGACCTGTAGGTATCACTATAATGAATTACAGGCTTATTACTACTTAATTTTGTCATATCAAGCTTATACAACCCATAACATTCATATCCTTGGAGAAGCACTAAATGAGTAGAAGCATCACGAACTACACAATGATTTGCATGAAATTCAAAGTAGACATGATTATCCTTTGCGAACTGAGACACGGAAAGCAGATTTTTAGTCACATTTGGAGTATAAAGCATATTATGTAATCTCAACATTCTAGAATCAGTTGGAATTAACGGTCAGCCTATTGCATAAATATTCAAAGAAGATCCATTACCAACCATTACTTTACCTTGCCCAGTAAATGGTACGCAGGTATGCTGTCCGACTGGAGATGCATTAGTCAGATAATTTGTGGCACCTGAATCTGGAAACCAGTTTGTATCTGCTTGAACTATTGGAACAACAGAGGCAATGTTTACTTGAGGAGATTAGAAGGGATTGGATTGCATCGGACCCCGAAGGAGAGTATATACAGGCATGAAACTGATTCGGTGCTGGAAATGGCTGATTCGGTGCTTGGAATGGCTGATTTGGTGCTTGAAACTGATTTGGTGCATGAAAGGGCTGATTCGGTGCTTGATACGGATTTGGTGCTTGAAACAAATTTGGTGCTTGAAATGGTTGATTTGGTGCTTGAAACTGCTGAAACTGATTTGGTGCTTGAAACTGCTGTTGTTGTTGTGGTAGATTAGATCCTGCTAAGGCATCTTCCCATTGGGCAGAACACAGATTGACAGTTGGAGAATTCGCATTGTTTGGATTAGTAACACCTGTAAAATTTACATTGAACCTCTGGTAACACCTGTAAAATTTACATTGAACCTCTGGTAACACCTGTGAACCAAATGACCAAACTTACAACACAGTTGGCATTGTGGTTTGTTGTGTCCATAACCTCTGCCACGACCTCTACCACGACCATATTGGGGAGATTGTTGATGTTGAACAGCAGTGGAATTGACAAAGGATTGATTCAGATCTTCATTGATAGGTGTTGGTAACATTCCATCAGATGATCCGCCTCGATTATTAGTCTTAGACATAGCTGACTCCATCTCATCCTTCTTTCCAACAGAACCTCGATTTATAGCCATATGAGCAGACAGATCAGAATCAAACAACAAATCACTCTACCTAGCTTCCGCATCTAATAGGACAGAACTCACCGAGGCAATATCATAAGGATTACGACTTGCATGAATAACTGAAACTATACTGTCATACTGTCCTTTTACTCCATTAATAATGATTGATATTTGTTGCATTTCTTCAATTGGATGACCACAAGAGGCTAAGCTATCACAGGAAGTTTGAATTGTTGTTAAGTAATCACGCATTGATTGATGAGGTAGTTTACAAACCTTCAGTTGATCATACGAATGCATGATCCTTGTTGTTGATGATGTAGAAAAATCTCTGTGAAGCTTCTGTCATATTGATGCAGCGGTCATGTATCCTATGAGACCTCTGCTGACTTGCGACGGCACTGAGCCGAGCAACCAGGAAGCTAGTGAACTATCCTTTTGAACATACTTTTGGTATTCTGGATTCGGTTCATCATCTTCATCTGGTCCAGGAATTCGAGCTAGAATTGTGACATTGCCGTAGAGATGACTTTCCAGATTGTATCCTCTTACAGATAACAACACTTGTTGTCGCCATGATTGGAAATTCTCCTCGCCAATCAGTTGTGAGACTTTCTTGTTGAAGAATGCAGCAGGAATTTCTTCCATGGAGTCGAAGAGATTGATCACTTCAATTGATCAGCAACCACTGTAATTGCGTTTGAACCGACTTGAGCAGAATTGTTCTTGCTCTGATACCTTGTTAGGAACTTAAACATAAACATAAAAATCAAAGAAATAAGATGATCAAGGTATACTTGTAGCCGACGGCACTAATCCATTCATTCAAAGCTTGAGTTACATATGATATAACCTACGACTATATGTAGGGTTTAAGGTTTAGATAAGTCTTGAGATATTACAATCTAGTCCTTACTTACTAATTCTAGAATATTGCAGAATAATCCCTAAACATTCATATGTAATTATACATATATCCTAAAACAAAGAAGGTTGGGAGAATTCTGAATGAACTAGAGGCACTATGGGTCTGTACCCTCAAGGGACTTTACTTCCCAAACACTGATTTCAGATCGGCTAGGAATGATCGCAGAGCTTCTTGCAGATGGACGAGTTTGGTCCATGGCAGGGATGTGAAATTGTAGATGGAACAGATGTGAAATTTTTTGAGGATTTGTGGGTGGTGACGAAACCAGGTTTCAAAGTGGAATGGCCAAGTGAAGGAGGTCAGACGCCGGACACGAGAGTTCATGAACTAATTGGGCCGAATAGAATTTGGGATGAGGAAGTCATTCAGGCAGCTTCAACGACACGGATGCACGCTGCATTCTTAACATGCCACTGAGATATGAACCATGCTCGGAACGAATGATATGGCCCTGTACGTTGATGGGTGTGTTACAGTGAAGTCAGTCTATCATCGGTTGAAAGTAGAGGACAGAGCCACGATGCAAGAGTTAGGTCCTGATGATGATGTCTGGAGGATGACATGGAAGGTAAACACTTTGCCTAAGGTTAAGAACTTTATGTGGCATTTACTTTCAAATGCAATTGCGGTGAGACGAAATCTCAAACGAATAGGGATGACCGTTGAAGTGGAATGTCCTATGTATGGGCTTGAGGAAATAAGAGAACACATGATCAAAGGGTGCAGGTGGACTGAGGCAGTTTGGTTCGGTGTTCTGCGTACTCGACAGACTCAGAGTCAAACTTCAACCCTTAATGAGTGGATCAAGGAACGACTGACAGAAGGGGGATTCACGGGCAGAGTAATAATAGAGCAACAAAGTCTATGTATGTGGACTTGTGGACATTTATGGAAAGTCCGATGCAAAGCAACCTTTGAGTGGAAGAGACCAAACCCAATTGATACGGTTCTTGCTATCAAAGGAGCACACTCGGAGCGGTCAAGGGTTGAGCCTTAATGCAGCACCGAAACTGGGGAGAACCGATCAGAAAGATGGACCAAACTGAGAGTGGGTGCAATCCGAATAAATTGCTATGCGTCATGGTGCAACCAAACGAAATGTGGAGGCATTTGCGTGGTGGCAAGGGACGATAATGGCTAGCTTGTGGGAGGACTGAACCGAAGAGTATGGAGTGATAATGTGGAAATTCTAGAGGCTCGAGCGGTATTGGAAACCATAAGGCCGACAGTTGATAGAGGTTGGCAGAAGATCGAGATAGAAATGGATTCCTTGAGGGTTTTTGAGCAAATTCAAGGGAAGACGGTCTACTAGAGACTCAACATCACATGCGAGAAGATTAAGGTCATAGCGCAACAAATTTCAGATGTCAGTTGGAAGACAATCCCACGTTCAACTAATAATAGTGGCAAGCCAGATTGGGTGTGTGCTTATATAATTGAGTCTTTGTACCCCCACCCCAACTTAGTCATTTATTATTGGTTGATTGTAATAATGACCCTCCATAATCTATTTGATTGCGCTTTTATTTGTTGAATAAGAAATATTGAAGTTGTTGACAAAAAAACGACTTGAACTATGTCCTCCTCCAAAATGTCCAAGACTATATATTGAGACCCTCCATCTCTTTTACTCTTACAACCCCATTAAAAATGGAACCCAAAAACTTATTGTTCCAACCATGAAGATAGATAAATAGTATATGAATATAATTAAGATAATTTTTTTTTTCTCTCACATATCACTTTTTTCTTCAATAATATATTGGTAGATCAATATTGAATATTTTTTTAACGGAATGATCATTACAACATCTCCATATTTCTGTCACTATTTAGTATTAAGATAGCAGACCAAATTATAATTATAATTAAAAATAAGGTAAAATACGACATTACCCCTTAAACTTTGCTTCGTTTTAGGTTTTCCCCTTAAAGTTTAAAATTTTAAATTTTCATCATAATGTTTTGACAGAATAAAAATGACCCCCTTTCCATCATAATGTAAAGGGATAATTTTCATCATAATGTAATCATGTGTCACGCACATGCCTTTTTTATGTTTGTAAGTGACAAAAGTGTCCTCCATCCAAATTGTTCTCCATCGTCTTGGTCTCTGTTATACTCTCTTGTTCTTGCCACCTCCAATCTCTTGATCTCAGCCACGATCGAGATTCTGATTCAACCTCAATCTCGTATACGATGAAACAATCAACGAGTGGTGGATCAAATGTATTTTTATAATTTTTCATTACACCCAAGAATGTTCCAAGCCCAGATTTCAAAAACACTCATTTTCTTCATTTGTTTAACCACCATCCAAATGTATAGATCCAATCCCTATGCAAAAGTCCATTTCTTTATTATGTAATGAGAAGCAGAGTCGGGGTGGAAGCTCAGTTTTGCCTTTCGTGGCAGTAAACTCTGTCTGCTTCTGTTATTGAATTTCTCCATTGGTTGGTGTTGTATTCTACCTTTTGTAATTTCGCAAAACTTGTTGAGTTGCCATGCTAAATCGCTGGATTCTTCGCAGTTTTCTTGTGATAATGAATCTCAGAGCCACTGCGGCACATTTGCAGTCCTCCGTACAAACTCATACTATTCCTCTCGTTTAATCTGATCTTCTACCAAGGTGTTAACAAGATCGTGTTTGTGCACACGAATGAGTTTTCTGCAAACACATAGTTTCTTCCATTAGACCACCGTTGAAGGTTTTGACTTCATGCGACTCCAATAGAAACACAAACTCAAGTGTCTCTCCTTTGAATCTCCCAGTTCGATCCAGAAGAACAGTACTTGAAGAACTCAAAGAAAAACAGAACAAACTCTAGGGTAATTTTGTCCATTTAATATATTAAAAAGCCAATTGATTTGCGCATAATCTAATTTCTGTCAGTATTAAACGACAAAATCACAAAATGGAGTAGTTTTAATCTGATCCAAATATTAAAACTAAAATTTTAAATTTTAAAGAGAAAACTTAAAATCGATATAAAATTTAGGGAGGAAACCCGAATTTTAACCTTTGTAATAAACTATAAGTATACAGCAGCATATAGTCAAACGTGTACGGCTGGCGTCACAGACACTCGTGGAGACTTATATTTTCAGAAGAATCGTCGGTATTCAATAAGCTCTGAGGAGAGAGAGGAGAGGAGTTCTGTTTTTCTGTTCCTCCTTTAACTAATGGGGGGATATTTGACTTCTCGGGTTCAAAGCGACAGAGACCCGTGGGGTAAGGTGTTGTCGTTCCGTCAACGACTAGTATTCAAGTAGGTGGATTTTCGTGTTATTCAAAAGTTGTGTTGAAATAAGAATCAAATTTATAATATCGTTTCATAAAAATAAGAAGTAGTATTCAATTTTCTTTACGAGGGAAAAATCCAAATTATTTGATTAACATTAAAATATTAAAAATCTCAACCGCATTTTATACGACCTTCTTTGTACATATTTGATTAATAATTATAAATTTAACGCGCGCACACACACACATATATATATATATATATATATATATAATTGTTATTGATCAAATATTATTTCATTAAATATAGAGTAAGATTTCGCTCGCGGTTGAGATACACGCGCTACTCCCAATCTCTGGCCTTTCAACCCCCGCCTTCGTAGGGTTTCGAACGTGCCAGATCCCCCGCAGATTCCAATTGGAATTTACTCTTGGCATTTATTGCCAATTCGTTTTGTCACCAATCACTGAACGCCAAGGAAGGACAGCTACTGTACCTGATTCGATAAATCCATGCAAAAATAAGCTCTAAACATACCAAACCAAAGAGAAGAACAGCGTCTCAAAAAAAAATTTACGAGGTGACCACCTCGAGTCGGCATTGGAGGCACAGGAACCCACGACAACGGCGCTGTAGTCGAACTGTGTTGTTTCTGCAACAGACCGAACTGTGGCAAGGAGCTGCTGCATTTCACGAACCACAGGGACCAAGAAACATAGGCAACAACATAGGGAAGCGATACCAAATTCGACAGTAGGGGTTGACAGCAAAACCTTCCTCTGTGTGTGGGGTGGGGTGGGGGGTTGAGCCACTGGAATCGGAGACACGATCGACAAGCACCTACCCAACTTACTTGGCTAGACCGAACATCAACAAGGGGAGCCACACACCCTAGTAACCAGCGTCCACTGAGGTAACACAATCGGAATTGGGAAAACTGGACATATCCGTGTTTTCCAAACCTACGAGCCATAGAAACCACAAATTCAAATACTAACCCTGTTTATTTTCGTGAAGGCGCTAACCACAAATACCCGAGGTGAAGGCGCTGCACCCACGACGACAATGGAAAATGAAGTCGGTTCCAGTTCTAGTTCCGGCGGGATAAACAGACTCGGGGGACACGTGGTTGACGTAGACTCAAATCAGCAAGTCAAAAATGAGGTTGGGTACATTGGCAAAGTGCTTTTCCAAAGGCAAATGAAACAGGGCACAATAAATGGGGTTTTAAAATCAGCCTGGGCTCGATATGGGAATGTTTCGATATTAGAGTTAGAGGCGGGGATATTGTCGTTAGAACTCGAACGACAAGAAGATGCATAACAGATCCTTGACCGATCCCGGTGGGCAGTAAATGGTCAATCTTGAACATTAAAAGATGGTACCCGATTGTGGGAGTGAATGATGTCAATTTCCAAAAGGTACATTTCTGGACCCAAGTGCATGACTTAGGACTGGAGACGTTTAGTGATACAAATGCCCGGAAAATAGGAAATATGATAGGGAGATGCATAGAGATAAAAAAAAAACATGTTCGAAGGATAAGTATAAGCTATATGAGGATTCGAGTTGAGGTAGATGGGGGTAAGACCCTAATGGCGGGGTTCTGGTGGAAGAATTCACCAGGTGGTGAAAGATGGACATCGGTTAAATAGGAGCGTTTGTCTGATTACGGTTATGGGTGTGGCATGTTGGGTCACACGACCCAAGCATGCAAAACTGATGTGAAATTCGCAGGGCACGATCAGAGCATCCCAATGTATGGCCCGTGACTTGTTGGGGTTAGACCAAAGCAAGTCATGGCAAGACAAACAGTGGGAGGGGAGGATGGCAAGGGATCGCAACACCAACAGGGTAGTAGAAGGTCATGGTTTGACATCATGGCCGAGGTGCGGGGAAAGGGTCGCGAGGGTACAACGAATCATGCGCACCACGAGAAGCCTCAAGGGAATCAAGAGGATGGGAATGAGCCCCATGTGAGACGGCCCCATGTGGACACGGATGCAGACCCTATGGACACGGACCGAGCCCCGGTCCCGAGCCACAAGTAGGACGAGCCCCACGACAAGACATACCCTGACACGGAAGCCCTAACCATTTTCATACCCCATAGCCGAGCTACTATACCACCCTACACCGAACCACCACTCAAACCACAACACAAAGGGGTCAGACCAGCCGAACCACCATTCAAACCAACCCAAACCGAAGTACCCCTAAACCTAACCGAGACCACCACCATCACCACACACATCAACCTACAACCTATGTTGACGGAGACCAACCCCCCTACATAAATATTGCCGAACCCGAGACCCACACCCACTGAACACATACACCCCCAATCCAACCATTGATCACATACCTACCCGACAACCCAACCCAACCATCCCCGACCGACACCCAAACACCAACATTCATTAATTGTAGAAGACTTACTCGATACCCGACCTACATCACCACTCCCTATAATACCAAACCTTACATCCGGGGAATACATGGACCGGGAAAGACATTAAGGGCCAACCGGGAACAAAGGGGATGAGGATAACAGAGGGGGGACCGAGAGCATGGAAGTGACGACTCGGTCAATCCCGAGAAGGAAAGAAAGCATGTCTAACCCAAACCGCAAGAAAAGGGTCATGAGAAAGACAAAGGCAACAAGAAATACGGAGGAGACTAAGGAGAACACAATGGTTTCCGGTGGCTGTCCCGAAACAGCCACGGGTGCCTAATGAGTGTCATCTCATGGAAATGTCAGGGTTTGGGGTCAGCCTTGAGAATTCAACACCTACACGACCTCAACAAAAGTTATCGCCCAAGCGTTATATTTTTAATGGAATCAAAGAATGGTGATACTTACTGCGAGAAGATACGAACACGAATGTGGATGGATAGTATGCACTATGTGAGCCTGAATGGTACATCTGGAGGCTAACTTTGTGTTGGAAGGGGGACACTAGATTATCGGTCCTATATGCAGACCCGAACTGCATGGATTGCAAGGTCTATATGGATAACCATGTCGAGCCTATGTTCATTACATGGGTTCATGCGAGTACGGAGGCGAGAGAACAGACACACCTTTGGAACCTCCTAAGGGTGATAGGGAGGGACCGAAGGGGAGGGTGGAAAATTCTTGGGGATTTCAAAACTATATGCCACCCACATGAAAAACAAGGAGGAAGGAGGAAATCGCAAAGGCAAATGGATAAGTTCAACGAAATGATTGAAGACTTACAAATGGAGGACTTGGGAGCAAATGGTACCGCCTTCACATGGTGTAATAACCGAAGTGAAGCGGATAGGATACGTGAACGCATTGACCGGGTTTTGATTAACATGAAATGGTAAACACGATATCAAAAGGCGAGATGCATCAACGAACTAGCCATTGGGTCGGACCATACACCAATGGTGGTTGAACTCAAACAACCAAGGAAGCAAGGGAGCAAACAGTTTAAATTTGAAGCAATGTGGCTTGAGAACCCGGAATGCAAGGAGGTAATCAAACAAGCTTGGTAAGGACCAACAAAAGGGAGAGAAATGCAACGGGTCTATAAGAAACTTCAAAAATGCCGAATGAAACTTAGGGTTTGGAGCAAGGCAAAGTTCGGCCACAATATGCACGAGATCATCAAAACGAATGAGGCACTAAAGAAAAACATGCATGGGGGGATGAATGAGGATGAGATACAAGAAGAGAAAAGGCTAAAAGGAAAACTACACCGACTTTGGACAAGGGAGGAGAAATATTGACAACAATAGTCGAGGGTCAAGTGGCTCCAAGACGGGGACCGAAACACTACGTTCTTCCACCATACCAACATAGAAAGGAGGAGACGGAACCAAATATGCAGATTAATGGGAGAAAACGATGAGTGGACTGATGAGGAAGGGAGGATAGTCGACGCTTTACATCGATATTTTGTAGGCATGTTCACCTCAGGGGGATGAGTTCCTAAGATATGTACCAAACCAGATATCGCCCGAGATGAATACAGAATTGACAAAGGAGGTGATGGATACCGAAATAAGGATAGCAACATTCCAGATGGGCGGGTCACGCGCACCAGGTTTGGACGGGTTCGAGGGTCTATTTTACTAAAGGAACTGGAACATTGTGGGGGCAGACGTCATCACTTTGGTTAAGGCTTTCTTCATAACAGATACTCTTCTCAACCCCCTAAATAATAAAGATATTGTGCTAATCCCAAAAATACCGAACCCAATGACACCTGTTGATTTTAGGCCTATAAGTTGTTGTAACTTCCTGTATAAAATCATATCAAAAGTGCTGGGGAATCCTTTGTAATGTTATCTATTAGACCTTACCACCCCCTTCCGGAGTGCTTTTGTATCAGGTCCTCATATACAAAATAACATAATGGTTTCACACGTGTTATTTCATTATCGGAATACGAGCCGAAGGGGAGATAAGGTGGAATGTGCACTAAAAATTGATATGCATAAAACTTACGATCGGGTGGAGTGGGACTTCCTCATTAGCACACTAAGGAAGCGGGGCTTTGCGGAGCAATGGTTGGGATGGATAAGAGAATGCATATCATCGACCACATATCAGGTGGTGGTTAATGGGAAGAGAACATAACCAATACACCCAACTCGGGGAATACGTCAAGGTGACCCTTTATCCCCATACCTATTCATACTACTAGTGGATGTGCTATCACGAAGAATGGAAGGAGCCGTTAGGGAAGGAGTCATACAGGGGATCACCCTAAGGAGAACGTCCTCGAAATTGCATCATCTGTTTTTTGCAGATGACTCACTGTTCTTTATTAGGGGATCGCAAGACAATGCTAAAGGACTCTGGAATATCCTAGAATCTTACTGTCGTGTATCGGACCAACGGATAAACAGAGACAAATCGACCCTATTCTTCAACAAAGGGGCTGGTCCAAATGAGAAAAAAGTGGTGGAGGACGCGCTACATATCAAGAGCACAGGTGATCCGCGCAAATACTTAAGATTGCTATCGGTTTGGGGTCGCTCGAAGAAGAAGGCCTTGGGATCACTGAAAACTAAAATCAGAGACAAACTAGGAGGGTGGAGGCCGAAAACTTTGAACCAAGCGGGAAACTAAGTGTTCATAAAGGCGATCCCCACGTACGTAATGAGTGTATTTCGCCTACCAAAAACATGGTGTGCGGAGATAAATGCTCTCATTGCGGAATTTTGGTGGGGGAAAACATCGGACGGGAAAAGAACACATTGGAGAAAGTGCGATGTCTTAACAAAGGCAAAGGAGATTGGGGGACTAGGCTTCCAGGAACTCCAAAGTTTCAACACAGCGTTATTAACAAAAATGGCAAGCCGAATCATGACCGAACCCAACACCATATGCGCGCAAGTTCTCAAAGGACTTTACTTTCCACGGTGTATGTTACTAGAGGCAAAAAAAGGGGAGCCGAGCATCATGGGGATGGAGTAGTATCCTATATGGCCGAGATGTAATCAAAGCAGATGGGATGTGGATGATTGACTCAGGAGAGAACATTCGAGTTTTTGAGGACCCATAGATCTATACAAAGGAGAGTAAAAGGGTGAATGATGATGGCAAGGTAGAGCACGGAAGTAACTTAACAGTTAGCGACCTCATTAATCTGAATTGCACATGGAATGCGCACCTAGTAAGCAGCATTTTCGATACAGAAGATGCAGTCCACATCCTCAATCTACCCCTACCACAAGACGGGGGAAGCGACCGGTACATTTGGCCACACACGAAAGATGGGCAACCCCAAGTCCGATCGGTCTACCACAAGATCCGCGAACGGGCCAAGGTAAGGCCAAAACCGAACCCTAACTACCGAGGTATGTTTTGGAAAGAGTTGTGGAAAGCAAAGGTAAAGAACTTCATATGGCGTCTTGCAACAAACTCTATAGCCGTTAAAGAGAATATGGTTCGAAGGGGGATGAATGCATCTCCAAATTGCCCGATTTGTGGAGAAGCTGAGACACGAGAGCACGTGATATTGGAATGTGGGTGGACATAGCAGATTTGGAGCGGGACGTTTGGACCTCGAGTGGATCGGCCAAACCGACTAGATGTGGTGGAATGGCTAAATATGAAGAAGAAGGAGTTGCATGGTCCAAGCACAACGACCGACAAAAAGTGGGCCCACATGCTAATACCATGTTGGCACATATAGAAGGCGAGATGCGCATCGGCTTTTGAAGCTAAACAACCAAAACCGAGGGGCGTCATAATGGAGATCAAGCAAACCTATGAGGAGCAACTAGGAGCCGTTCGAACCCAACCTATGCACACACATGAGGAGTGGCCGAACCAACAATGGCAACTCTCGACGGGTGACACAATCAAGATAAACTATGTCGCATCGTGGTGTAAGGAAATGCAAAGAGCGGGCATAGAAGTGATAACACGAGACAAAACAGGCAAGTTAGTGGGCGGGATGAACCGGAGGCACAGGAGGGATAACATAGACACGATGGAGGCCCTGGCGATACAAGAAGGAGTACGTTTAGCAATTGAAGCGGGATGACAAAGCATTATTATAGAAACAGACTCACAAGTGGTTCACCAACAACTAATGGAGAGGTCGAAACATTGGAGACTATCAACAATAATACCGAATCCGAGCACTCGCAAGACAAATCGAACAAGTGCAATGGCGAGCTATTCCAAGGACGAGCAACGAATGTGCAAATTGGATAGCAAAGCAAGCGAGAATGGGAGTTCATCTAAACGATTGGGTCGAAAGACCACCACTACCATTTGTATGTTTAGTAGCTAATGATATGATGTACGAACACCCGTGCCCCCTTGTCACGACGTTTTATTTCTTAAAGTAAAGCGGTATTCATGGTAAAAAATATTGTTGAAATATATTGACAGGAGAATAAATACAACTTAATTATAAGCTTACACAATATAAAAAAAAATATTTATAAGAAATATTAAAACAATTATTATGGTTTTAAATTGCAATTTGTATTTCAAAAAGGAATCTATTTAAATCAATTACGATATCAAGTTTCCAACAAACAATTAACTATTTTTTAAATTTTTTGTATTAGTTGCTCCACATTAAAATAATTCTAACTCGCACTGCAGGGGTGGTAGGGGTTGGTTGGGGGGGTTGATGTTGACATAAAGTCCATTCCTAAGATTCGAACCCGAGACTTCTGGTTAAGACATGTAACTTTGAACTATTACGTCATCTTACAAAGGGTTAACTATGTCTTGGTTGGTATATTGGAATCTACTTTCTTCGAAATAGATAAGATTTTGAGGAATGTTGGTACCTTTGATTCTCAAATGGAATATCTGAGAGGATATTTATCAATAGCGTTAAAAGTCTTTTAAGTATATACACTTGATTTTCTTTTTATTTTAAGGTACTTGAGATTTCTAAACTACTGTTCTGTCTTTTATATCGTCAGTTTGGGACCGAATATAAAATACAAATATTACATTTGCAATAATAACACAAATTACATACATCCGTTTAAAAAAAAAGTAAGATAAAGTAAAGATGTTTTAATGTGACACGCGTTTTCATATTCCATCTACTAATTGATTAAAAATAGAGAATCATGTTAAAAATTTCAAGTATCTAAAAGTAGAAAAATAATTATGAAACTTATTTGTAGAAACGTATGTCCTCATATGCCTATGTTTTTTTTATATCCTTTATGTATACGTAGATTGCAATGTCTGGTTTAATAAAAATGTAAGAGTAATTTAATTCTCAAGAAAACATCTATCTTAATATATTTTTTAACATGATTAAAACCAAAACTACCATTTAAAACAAAGAGAGGAATGACAGTATTTATAGGTAGAGTGATTTTGTATTTTACCGTTCGTTAAATGTCAGTTAAGATTTTCGGTTGAGATCGTGTCTAGAATTGTGAGCGGATTTCTCTAATAACTTTATTCCGCTTTCAAACGTTAAAAATCAGTGTAATTGCCAGTTTTGATTGCAGAATGGAGTCCAAGAGAGCATCGGGACTTGGGCTTTTTCCTAAGTCTTTGCGTTGGCGAGGAAGAGCATGAGGTGCTAACTTCATCTTGGACACTTAGGTCGGCTCTAAGTTTCACACACGTCTTTCATTGTGAGGGAGACTGCAGAGAGTAAGCCTCGACTAAGGAAGACATGTTAACTTCGTGAACCTCAGCTTTGTTTTCATCTTGGCCAAAAAAAAAAAAGCTTTGTTTTCATGATTAGAGTGAGCATGTGACGCTCATCTTTGCAGTTTGAAGTCGGTCTAACTTTGCAACGTGTCTAGTAGATCACTCTCCTATCCCGCTAAAATAGGAAATTGTGAAGTAATCCGCTCTGAATGCCCTTTCCCGAGAGAATTTTCCAAAAAAAACACTCCTTTAGTCTACATTCACAATTGTTTTTTCTTAATTTATAATTAAAAAAATCAAGCATCTTTCAGAAAATTCATTTAAGAATATACACTGATTTACAACGAGAATAATTGAATATTCCTTTTTGCTTTTTCTTCATGGAATAATACAGGTGTTACATTGGAAAACAAATCATAGTATAAAGAATTAATATTTTTAAAGTACATGTATATTGGTCTTGACTTATCTAAAGAGGTATGATTTTAATTTGTCCAGGTTACTCCAGTTTATCTCTCCATTTCTGTTGAATTTGAATTATTCTTTTTCTTGTTTTTTGGATCACGTCGAATAATGAGATACGCTGGAATCGAAAATTATAATATTTAAAATCGATTTTTGAGTTTATGAGCTCAAATTTGTATTTTGTTTTCATCTAATCGACAAACAAATTTGTTGATCATTGTAGTATTAATATTTTGAAACTTATTCAAAAGTCCTTATGAAGATAATGGACAGAAACTCATTTAATTACAGACTTCAACTATAGAATATATATATATATATATATATATATGTGAACCTGTAATTCTGTCATTTCTCTACATGTTTCTATGTTGCTATCAAAAGCCATAATGAACATAATTAAAGGGCACAAGCCCAATCAGTGAACAATGTAATTAAAATCATGGTCGAATTAGTCACAGTGACATTCAAAAATAGTTAATATTGTCAGTGTCAAAAGTCATAAGCAAAATGGTGGGTACAAATTAATCCAACCACCACATGATGATAATATGTTGAGTTAATTTGTAAGCATTATAGTAGTGTCACTCGTCTGGATTAATATCACTGATAACATACACTATTGGAAATACTTTAATCACCGACAACTTTTTATTTTCGTCGGTAAATATCTGTGGGCAAAGATGTTTATTGGCGACAGCTTGTTATTTAGTCGGTGAATTTACTTTTTGCCGACGATTGTTTGGGAAGTTAGTTTTCTTCCTCTCTTGGAGGGATTGCATTATAAATCCAGAACATCAATTATAATGTTCTGACTTTCAATGCAAACATGTTCAATGTTAATGTTGCGGTGAAACAGATTTATGTGGTTGATAACAGGGAATTTTTATTTGATGCGGCGAATCATATTTATGTTAATGTTATTTTATGCGGTGACACATAATTATGTGGTCGTGTATGTGATGCACAACTGCATCTTATTAGCTACATTCTTCATTGAACTTGTGTGAAGCAATTTGAAGGTATGATCTGATTTGGCTAAAGTGTTATAGGAAAAGTTTTGAAGTATGTTCTTGTTGTTGTCCTTGCTATTTTGGCTAAAGGTATGATCTGTTTTGAAGTATGATAATGCACTTAATGCTTTGTATGTCCTTACTATTGCGTCAGGAATTCACTTCCATTGAAGTTAAGTGTTCATTGGAAAGTGATTGTAAATGGTGAAGATATTGGTAAGGAGGTGAACACGAAAGCTACCACTAGTCTGGGTTCTGAAGAAACTCCCCTTGTATATGCTGAGGACGAATCATCTGAGCATCGGCTGCTTCTGCAGTGGAATAACAGCTGTAACACTGATTAAGCAGGTGAAACACAATTTCTATATACTTTGAGATTATCATGGTTTTAGTGAGTTTCTGATGATTGACCAATTAAAGTTAAATATGTATGAATTCTATAGGGTAATTATGTAGTACTTCTAAAAGTGGGAGACTCAAGAGTTGTGCTAGGTACACGTGATGAGAAGGGCTCTCTTGTCGCTGTGCAGTTAACTATAGATCTGAAACCCAATCTTCCAGGTTTCTCTCTAATTGTGATTGCTATCTCTGTTCGAATTGATATTTTCACAATCGACTAGAAATTGTAGTGTACTTAATCGAGTGGGTGTTGACAATATACTATATCTTGTGTTGATGCTGATTTGTATATATGTTTCTATTGGTTAATCATTGATTATCCTTCTATTTGTAAATTTATTTTTTTGTTTATTTTTTTAAAATGAGTTCTGCTTTTATCAACGGAATTTTCCGTCGATAAATAGGTATTTACCGATGAAAATCAAAATCGTCGACAAAACGATATTTACCGACCAAAAAATTTTTGTCGGTAAATACCTATTTGCCGACGAAATGTTTTTTGTCGGTAAACACCTATTTGCCGACGAAATGTTTTTTGTCGGTAAACACCTATTTGCCGACGAAATGTTTTTCGTCGTTAAATACCTATTTGTCGAAGAATTTGAGTTTGTCGACGAAATCGACTTTGTCAGAAAAAATCACTTGCCGACAAAAATTCTTTCGGTAAAAAATAGTTTTTACCGACGAAATATATGTACCATTTTTCGTCGGTAAACTTTTGCCGACGGGGCATTCGCCAACGAAAATATGTCTTTACCGACAAAAATTATTTTTGGCGATGAAATTTACACATTTTACCGACGAAATCACGAATTTTTAGTAGTGATTGAATGGTTCATGGACTATGTAATGCTCCAATTTGTTACCTTTATATTGTTGTACTATTGTATCCGGTCGTCCTATGATGTCTTTTCAGTTATCGTGTGTAGCATAAAACAAATAGGATAGAGGAGACATACATGAATAAGGAATAGGTATGTCTGGATAGAAACAATAAAGACACAAAAGGGTTTAAACAAGTAGAAGAGACATGGTGAATGTTAGAAGAGATATATTTCTATGCTCATATGTTTAGGGTTAATTGTCATTATTCTTAATAGTTTTAATTGTTATAAATAGCCATCTCTACCGAGCATTCAATCTTAATAATAGTTTCCATCCACTTTCATTGTACTATCTATAAGTTTTCATCTAGAGAATCCGTATGGCATCTATTTTAAACTTATAGCAATTCAGCGTAGTAATATAGTTTGTTTTGTGTTAGTGTACTATGTTAGATAGGTGCAGTTAGAGGCTTTCTTCCCTTGTGTGATTATGAGGCTTGCACAAAGCAGATATGGCGCCTCCTTTCAGCAGTAGGAAGTTGACATGGAAGGTCTTGTTGACTTCTGCAGACAGAAGACATTGATGGTGCAAATGTATGCCAACTTGGATTGTGACATAACCTGCCGTAATATCTTTGAAGAACTAGATAATATGTTGTCAAAGAGTGCCTTCCTAGTGAACTACCCCTGTCATGCAGCTGATGAATCTGATGCTCAAATCGACACTTTTCATGGAAAGCCACCTCCAAATTCTTTATCTCCTGCTCATATCCTTTCTATGGGTACCACGAGGAGAGCCTCTGCTTTAATGGGTCGGTTCAGTAAACTCTTATCTCTCGGCACAGAGGAACCCGTATCTCAACCAATGGAATGCAACTGGCTGCTCATCAAAGAACTCTTCAAACCATCACAAAGTGCCATTTTGACCGCATCTTCACTAAAAGTAAGTTCCTTGAAGCTGATTCCCGTTTACAGCTCGTTCGGGCACTGGTTTGGGTTGCAAAGCGGCATCAGAAAGGCGGTGGCTCACTTGAGGATGAAGATACAACAGTTTTCTTCCTTGAGTTATCGATCACAATAACCTTAAACAACCGTGATCTGATCATGATTCTCCGGCAGGGAGTTTATGAACACATTGCAAACATTGTTTAGATAAATGTGATGCCATGTGCAATGGTGGAAAAGGTCGTGTTTGGTCTGTTAAGGATTTGCCAAAGGTTGTTGCCGTTAAATGTAAAGTAGTTTTTGGGTCAGTGTTTGAGCCACTAACTTAGATTAGGCCTAATTGTAGAATTATCTAGAGATGGAGTCTTCTATGACCTAGATAGTTTCTAGGAATTTCTACTAGTTTTTTGTTCTAGAGATTTTCTAGGTCTAGAGTTTTCTTGGTCTAGAGTTTTCTTTAGCTCACTATAAATAGGAGTCCAAACCATTGTATGTATTCATCCACCAAAAAGTGAGTGAAAATCCAAGTAATAAAAGAGAGTTATCCTTAAGCACACTTAAAGTGTTCTTCAATCTAGATATTTGAGTTTGTACTTCGTGATCTACATACGGTCTTGGGCAAGTGCAATCTAGCACTTCAACTGTTTACATGGTATCAGAGCCACTCTTGTGGTGATGCCTTTTTAGTCAAGATTGAGGATTCAAGAACTCAGGTACTCTAAATATGGATGTTGTTTCTCGTGTGTTTGGGATTGGGATGTAGATAATCAACCCTCCCAATTTTCGAATTTTGAAGTCTTGCATGGAGTCATATGTCCTTAGTGAACACTTGTAGGACATTGTTGGAGGAAGTAAAACCATTACACTGGAGGAGACCGATACAAATGGTGAAGCGATCAAGAGTTGGAAATGAAGGAATGCCAAGGCGGAATTTGCCTTGAAGAGGTCGATATTATCAGGGGTGTTTGAGCATATCTCACGATGCACCTCTGCCAGTTCGATCTAGAAGATGTTAAGCCAATTCTACAACAAGAAGAATGAGGCGATACTATATATGTTGGAAACTGACCTAGCAAACGCAAAACAAGGTAAGTCCTCAATTGCAAAACTCTTTCTGAAGGTGAAGAACTTGTGTTCGGAGATCAATCTTTTGAATCCTGAGGAGCCAATCTCGGAGTCCCACATAAAACGGTGCATTATTTGTGGACCGCGTACCGAATATATATCGTTTGTTACATCAATTCAAGGATGGGTTCACAGGAGTTCAAGAACCTCTTAGCCTCACAGGAGTCGTTGGCTAAGCAAATGGTCACAATCAAGCAGGAGAAGGATTAAAATTCACTTGTGGCCCAACGATGTCCAAACTTGTAGGGACATGTCAAGGGGAAGGATGCTCGTAAGAAAGATGATGTCATCGTGGAGTCCAATAAGAAAAATTTCAAGTGTTACCGTTGTGGAAAACCTGGACACTGGAAATGGAATTGCTGAGTCAATCTGAAGGAGAGCAATGTTGTATAATCGAATGTATGAACTAAAGATGAAGAATGGGTGAAATGCTTTATCGCAGAGACTACTTCTACATGTGCGCTTGCAACCAGGAGCCTTGAAACAGAGTAGATCGTTGATTCTAGGTGCAGTCACCATCTTACAGGGGAGGAAAAACAATTTTTAGATCTCCGACGCCACGAAGGAAAAGAGGCTATAGTCACCGCGGACAGCATAGTCCATCATGTCAAGAAGATAGGCACTGTTGTCATGAACAGCAACAATGGTGCACAAAGTAAGCTGAAAAACGTTGATCATGTTCCCAGGTAAAGAAAAACCTCTTATCTGTGGCAAATGCGGTTGATTCAGGTAATTACGTTTTGTTCGACCCAAAAGATGTGAAATATTTTCGAAATATTGAAACGTTAAAAGGTGATGTTGTTCACACTGGCGCGCGGGCAAATGATGTGTCCATCCTATCAGCCTTTATGTGGAGAATATGAGCAACAATGAGAGTTCATATATTTGGCATAGGAAAATTGGTCATCTAAATATGTCTAACCTAAAATTGATGGTGCAGTAGGAGCTGGTTAAACTCTTCCAAAGTTGACTATTGACGATGGAAGGATTTGTGAAGGATGTCAATATGAGAAATCTCATAGACTCCCATTTGACTTATTTATATCTCGGTGCAAGGATTGTCTGGAACGGATTGATAGCGATTTAATGGGTCCGATACGAACTCCATCTTGTTCAGGATTTCACTATATGATGCTCTTCATTAACGATTTTTCGCTGTTCACTTGGGTTTACTTCATTAAACACAAGTCAGAAGTATTTTCCAAGTTTCAATAGTTCAAGGCGACCGTGGAGGCGGAACTTGGTACGAAGATTAGAATCCTGAGAACTGACAGTGGAGGCGAATTCACATCGAATGAGTTTTTCTCTTTCTATCGACAACATGGCATTAAGAGAGAGTTATCATGTACATAGATGCCTCAGAAAAATGACGTAGCAAAACGAAAGATTCGACATTGGTCGGAGACATGTAAGAGTTGTTTGCATGACAAACGATTGCCTAAGGCGCAATGGGCAGAAGGTTTGAAGCGCGCAACTTACGCGATAAATCTAATGCTGATCAGTCCTAATAATATGAAATGTCCTTACGAGTTAATAAATGCAGAAAATCCCACTGTGAAACACCTCTGAATTTCTCGATCGATATGCTATGTTCATATCCTAGAGTCTCAAAGGAGCAAGCTGGACCAGAAAGCCAAACAATGCATCTTCGTAGGCTACGACGAGCAAAGGAAGAAAAGGAGATGCATGGATCCTCTGACGACAAGTTTGTTGTCTCAGGATATGTCGTAGTCGACGAAGTATTGTCATAGTACGGGAAAAATAGTGAGAGCGAGCATGAAACTGATAACTCTTCTGATAAAGAGTTAACATATCTTCCATCATTATCAAGGATGGAAGTCGCTTCAAGAGAGGTTCATGGAGAAAGGGGGAGTCCATGCCCTCAAGAAGACAACGATGAAGAAACGAATAATGAAACAGTGGCGAACCAAAGACCAATCAGATCAAGTATTAAGCCATTGCGATACTGGGATGCAAATTTTGTCACCGCGTTTTCATGCTTCTTTGCTGGCATGATAGATGAAGAAGAACCATTGTCATATGATGAACCCAAAGGAGTAAAAGAGTGAGAGACTGCGATGGAAGAAGAGATGAAGGCTCTCATAAAGAAAGACACTTGGGATTTGGTTCCTAAACCCGAAAGTGTTAATCCAGTCACATGCGAATGCGTTTATCGAGTCAAAAGA
The DNA here is from genome assembly GCA_946814005.1 of Chamaenerion angustifolium. Classification (NCBI taxonomy): domain Eukaryota; kingdom Viridiplantae; phylum Streptophyta; class Magnoliopsida; order Myrtales; family Onagraceae; genus Chamaenerion; species Chamaenerion angustifolium. The sequence continues at coordinate 26,309,096 of OX328272.1, forward strand.
AAAGCTGATGGGAGAATTGATAGATTCAAAGCAAGAATAAAGGCTCGAGGATTCTTCCAAAAATATGGCGAAGATTATGAAGAGACATTTAGCCCCGTGGCAAAATGACTACGGTACATTCTCTTTTAACTATAACTGCTAGTTTTAGTTGGAAATTGTGGCAGCTTGATGTCAAGAATAGTATGGAGAACTGGATAAGAATATATACATGGATAAATCACCCGTATTTACATCTCAAGAGCATCAAAATTATGTTTGTAAGCTCAAGGCACTTTATGGGCTGAAACAAGCTCCAAGAGCTTGGTACAGAAAGATTACTCAATACTTGCAGTTTTGCGGGTATAGCGTCTCAGACTCTGATCCAGGTTTGTTCATCAAGAAAGGAGAAGGAGTACATGTGATTTTTATCTTATATGTAGGTAACATGATAATCACTAGCAATAACAATTAATAATTTTTTTGTCTTTAAGAAGAATTGTCAATGCGATTTGATATGAAAAAGCTTGGAGGGTTGAGTAACTTTCTCGGTTTGGAGGTTGAGAATTCGCGTGAGGGAATTTTTATATCGCAACAAAGTTATGTGAGGAGAATGGTTGAAAAGTTCAGAGTTAAGCACGGAAAGATACGTTCTACTCCACTAGATGTTCACGTGAATCTCAAACGTGAAGAAGGGTCTCTTTAACCCGATCCTCGAACCTTATCGTGCTCTTGTTGGAAGTCTTCTTTACTTAACTATTACAAGACCCGATATTTCCTTATCGGTTGCTCTCGTTAGCCGATTTATGCAAAGAAGATTATGAAATATATCAACTCCACTAGTATTTCATGGTGTAGTAAGAAACAAGATGCAGTATCTTCGTCGACCACTGAGGCAGCGTACAAGGATTCTGCTCTTGCAGGCCAAGAATGAGTTTGGCTTCGAAAAATATTTGAAGATCTTTATATGTTTATCAACAAGTCAGTTAGACTTTATGGAGGTAATCAAAATTCCATCAAGCTTGCAAATAATCTGGTGTTTCACGCAACGAAAAAGCACATTGAGCTTTAACATCACTTTATTCGAGAGAAAGTGCTAGATGGGACAATCAATGCAGAAGAAGTTTGAACCAACAAAAATATTGCGGGTATCTTCACAAAGCCACTCTCGAAGGGTCAGTTTGAGTTTTTATGGTTGAAGTTAAGAATAGTTAGTCAACATTACTTTAAAGGGGAGTGTTAAATGTAAATTAATTTGTGGCTCAAGTGTTTGGGTCACTAACTTATCTAGAGATGGAGTGTTTTAGGACCTAGATAGTTTCTAGGAATTTCTACTACTTTTTTGTTCTAGACATTTCCTAGGTCTAGAGTTTTCTTTAGCTCACTATAAATAGAAGTCTAAACCATTGCATGTATTCATCCACCAGAAAATGAGTGAAAATCTAAGTAATAAAAGAGAGTTCTCCTTGAGCATATTTAAAGTGTTCTTCAATCTAGATATTTGAGTTCTTACTTTGTGATCTACACACAGTCTTGGGCAAGTGAAATCAAGCACTTCGACTCTTTAAAGTTGTAGAAAGAGAATTTAGTTGATGAGTTATTAAGGTCGATGTAATTAGTGTTGAAGCTTGATCCTCGTGTAGATGATGTTTACTGTGAGCATGAAGGACTGAATGAGGAGAAGTGTTCTTCAACGAATCAAAAGTTTGCAATAGTTGGAGATGAAGAGTCGTTTCATATGAAGGGAGTGCATCGAAGGGTATTTTTCGTCCAAATTTGGGTTTTCATATGGTTAAAACCAATTACGTGCATAACACATGTCAATTTAACGATAAAAGGAAAAGGTTGACTAACATATGGACCATACGATAACATCTTAAAACATAACGGATCATTCGACCACACGAAAAAACTTATATGACCATCCGATCACATGGCCCAAACATATGAGACCATTGAAATTACTAACCTTGAAAATCAAACCACGGTTTTTGAGAGAACCCCTTTGCCACATGTATTGCTTTATATCGGGATATGAAGCCATCGAAATTCCTTTTATCCTTGAGCAACCATTTATAGTCGATTGGGATTCGTCCACCTGGTAGGGTTATCAAGCACCATGTATTGTTCAGTGATAAAGCTTTCAATTCCTCTTCAACTGTTGATTCCCATTTAGCAGACTTCGTGGTTATGTATATATCTTTTGGTTATGCATCAACAACATCATTGGTAGTGTTAATTACAGTAGTAGGAGCAGTGACAGACCTGTTATTGGATCTGGTTATCATTGGGTGGACATTACTTCTCGTGTCTGCATTTCTACATGCATATGTGACAACTGAAGTAACAACATCATAAGGAATCATATCATGTGAGGAACTTGAAAGGATCAGAGTATATCTAACAATAGATAAGTAAGATGGACCAGCACTTGGTAAATCACTACCTGAATGCATGGATTATTTATTGACAACAGCATCTCTTGATTGCTCTGGTACTAACGCAGTGCCCTGAGGCACCTATCGAATAATTTCATCTGAACCAAAAGTAGACACATTAATATGATCACATGTTGAACCAGAAATATTAACAGAATCTGAGATATCATGGGTGATGGATGATGTCAATCGAGTAACTTCTGTCTTATGCTGAGAAGAGTCATTTATAGTAGTCATATTATATACATGAAGTGAGCTTGAGACAACTTCATCCACAGTTTCACACAAAGCATAATTGAAGGGCAAGAAAAAAGGAGGAAAGGTTTCTGTGTTTTTCATAGCAGACGATTGCATAAAGGGACCTTCTTTTGCAACAACAGGAAACACATCTTCTTGAGATCTTGCATGCCTGGATACATATACACTCCCTGAAGAGTGAAGAAATTTATACCCATGTTGATTAGCGCAATAACTTAAAAAACACAAAGAGCAGACCTAAAATCTAGTTAGTGCTTATTGTAAGGACGAATAAGAGGATAACACAAACACCCAAAGACTCAGAGAAAGCCATAATCAGGCGATTTAAATGTTTTTCATGTGGGGATAGATGAGATAGAATCTTGGTAGGAACCATATTAATAAGAAACACAACTGTAAAAAAAGGCATCAGACCAGTACTGCATTAGAAGAGATGCCTTTTTCATCAATGTGAGTCCAGTTTGAACAATATGTTTATGTATACGTTCCACTATTCCATTCTGTTCAGAAGTGTAAGGGCAGGTAAACCGATGAGTAATACCATGACAAGATAGATAAGAAGATAAGGCTTTGAACTCACCTCCACCTTCTGTTTGAATAGATTTTAGGGAACAACCAAGATGTATTTCTGCATTTTTGTGAAACCGAGGAAATATCTACATCACTTTTCTTCTGTAAAAAATATATCCATGTATATCTCGAATGCACATAAAAAATACTAAGATAATAAAGACACCCATTTGAGGACACAGGGGCTGGACCCCAAAGATCTATTTCAACTAGATCAATAGGGGATGCATATTTAGTTGTCAATGCAAGAAATGCTAGTTTACAGCTTTTTCCTATAGAACAAGCAGCACAATGTTGTAGATGAGTTGTAACATTCAAGTGATTGTTCTTTATTATCATAGCAAGAGTTTTAGTCGATGGATGGCCTAATCTACAATGCAGAATGAATGAGTGAAATTTTATTTGTCTAGAAAAACAACACAAGTTCTTAGACAAGAAACAACATTTATTATTCACATTTTCCATATCATTATTTTGACAACGAACAGAGGTAGTACGTTGAGTATGACTAGACCTAGGTTGAGCACTTATTTGGCTGAAATCAAGCTTGTACAACCCACCACTTTTGCATCTACTCAGAAGGTCTTCTTTGGTGACATCATCTCGAACAAAGCAACAGGTGGGATGAAATTCAAATAAGACTTTATTGACCTTGGTGAACTGAGAAACAAAGACCATATTCTTAGTAATTTGTGGTGCGAATAACAGATTATGCAAGATAAGTGGCTTTGCAGAGCTGTTTATCACAGAAGTACCTCCACTACTTATATCAAGATATGATCCATTGGCAACCTGTATTTTACCTTATCCTGTCTAAGGTTGGGCTCCAGTTCTTCTAGAGTATCCTTGAGCAAAATGGTTGGTGGCTCCAGAGTTAAGGTACCACGCTTTCTCTGTCGTCTTGGCTGAGCATACCAGATTGGGTTGAGTATGAGCTTTACTCGACAATCCTGTATAAGTAGGGATAGATTGTATTGGGACAAGTATGGATTGAACAACAGAAAAATTAGGAAAACAGTTGGTTGAAATGAAGTAAGGCATGGAGGGAGAAAATTGAGACATAGTAGTAGGCATGTAAGGTTTATACATTGGAGAAAAACCAGTTGTGGAGACACATGATTTGCAATAGTCTAATACTGAACTGCATGAGAATGCTGATGTTGAGCTGACATTGCAGTATCTGAGTAGGCTTCTTCATTACTCCATCTTTCTAGATTCACACTCATATCCGCTGGTTGGGATGTCACTACCTGGAAATGAACATTGAATAGCTGGAAACAACTGTTCACCATGTGTCCAAATTTTCCACAGAGTTGGCACTGAGGCTTGTTATTATTGTAGCCTCTTCCTCTTCCTCTACCACAACCTCCTCCATAACCGATTTTGTTAGCTTGAAATTATGGAATCAATTGCATATTAGACTGAAGTGTTTGAGCTTTTCCCTCATCTTTCGTCTGAGGCTGACCAGAGTCAAGAACCTGGCCTTGAAAAACACATCCTTGTGACTAATTGTTCGATGAGGATTTCACCATCACATTGGCTGCAACCATTGAACTGTCAAACATTATATATCGTTGATGAGCTTCTACATCAAGTAACACTGGACCGTTTGAAGCCAAATCGTAGGGGTTTCTACTAGCCTCGATCACAGGGACAACATTATCATATTGTCCTTTTACCTCATTCAAGATGATGGAAATCTGTTGCATCTTCTCAATTAGATGCCCACACCCTGCTAAACTATCACAGATGAGTTGTGTTTCAATGAGATACTCTCTCAGGGATTGATTGAACATTTTTCGAACTTGTAGTGTATCATACATACTTATTATTCTAGTAGTAGATGAGGAGCAGAAGTGATGATGGAGTTTAGACCATATAGAAGAGTCAGTAATGCAACTAACCAGTCTCTTACTAATAGGAGATGATATTGAAGCTAACAACCAAGATGTAAGAGAACTATCTTGCATTGAGAAATTGGCATAATCAGGATTAACAACTTTGTTACCTTCTCTATTATCCACCATGTGAGGAACATGAATTGTGCCGAAGAGGTATTCTTTAAGATTGAAGCCTCTAACAGTAAGAAGGACTTGCTGTTTCCTTGGTTGAAAGTTGTCCTCCCCTGTTAGTTGGCAAATGCGTTTATTGAAGAAGGTTGGGCTGAGTTCCTCCATTGCTGAGAGTGACACGGATTCTCGAAGACTATAAGCAATTGCATAGAATTACAAGCAGAGATGAAAACTATACCAGAAATTGATAGCAAAACAACCAGAAATTCTCCATAGATGCATCAAAACATATTGCAGAGATAAAGATCAGAAGCAGATTGCCTTGGAGCAAGACAATAACATCAAATACTTCAAAATGATGCAGCCGAGAAGCTTGATAATGGCTCTGATACCTTGTGATTTATCTCGACACAAACAGGATTATGAAAGATAAGAGATAGAAAAAAGACGATATGAAGAGTAGTTGAAGACTTGCACAACAAATAACAGAAATGATTAATAGAAAATATGAACTAACACTTGCATGGAGAATTCAATAAAGACGTTTATATGATGCAACCACTTGGTTTCGAACAATCTGATGATAGTGGTAGAGTGCTAGTATGTAGAATAAACAAAGCGTTATATGGTCTTAAACAAGCCCCAAGGGCATGGTTTGAAAGATTCAACCATTTCTTGCTTTCCAATCTTCAGTTTTCTGTATCACTTGATGACTATTGTCTTTTTATCAAAAACACGGAAAGAGGTAATGTTCTATCACTTGCAGTTGAATTTGTTATCTCTCAAATCAATGCAGAATTTAAACTCAAAGACTTAGGAATACTAAACTATTTCTTGGGAATGGATGTGTAGGTTGGGGACAAATATCTTGTTTTGGGTATAAAAAGAAATATAGCAGTGAGTTGATTCAGAAAGTTAGCTTCTCAAAGGTTACTTCATTGCCCACACCAATGTCAGGTAATTTTCTAACAAAAGCAGTTCAACCTTCATCTCTTCTTGCCGATGGTACTCTCTATATAAGTGCAATAGGGTCTCTTCAACATGTGTGCATAACTAGACCTGAGATTCAATTTGCTGTTCATAAGCTTAGTCAGTATATGCAGCCGCCCACAGTGTGTTAATAGAAAGCCGTACTTAGAGTAATTCGGTATCTTAAAGGAAATATTAACCATGGCCTTTTATTTAAGGCTATAGCAGTACGTTCATCTACGTTCTCCATCGTATCCGATGCTGATGCCGATTGGGGTAGTGACTTAGTAGATAGAAAATCGGTTTCTAGTCACAATCTAATACTTAACAACATTGTTTGGAGTTCAAAAAACAACTTGTCATAACTAGGTCATCCTCTGAAGCTGAATACCGTGTTGTGGCTAATGTTGTTTGTGAGGTTTTCTAGGTAGTTTCATTGTTATTTGAACTTGATATAAAATTGTCTAACAATCCTATAATATGGTGTGACAATACAGGGGTAGTTGCTCTCACCGAGAACCCCATTCAACACTCCAAGATGAAGCATGTTGAGTTGGATCTATGATTTGCCTGGGAAAAGGTTCAAAATGGGCAAGTGCTTGTGAATTTTCTACCAGCATCTGAGCATATTGCTGATGTTCTTACCAAACCTTTAACTGAGAAATTGTTTGTGCATTTCAGTAAAAAGGTTGGAGTGCTGTCATTCAGAGATCTTCAAAACAGTTGTGAGTTTGATAGTGAGCACATTTTTTTCTCGTGTTTGAGGATACTCATTCTACTGCTGATTCATATAGTGACTAGTTTTTTTAGTATGTCTTTGTTTTTACTGTATCTATTAGATGTGTTCTGTCAGGTTGAGGTTGATGTTCTGTTTTAGAGTGTTGTTGTGTTTTGATTTGTGCATCATCTTCTCATTAGTCTTTGCTGCTCAGCACCTCAAATTTTTTCAAAAAATGTCTGTTATACTCCTGTGGGTGCTTATAGTTCTATATTGCGGTGATTCACTCCTTTGATTCAGTGGTAATATTCAGTGTTGATATTCAAAATGGACTACTGCTTGCCAATTTTGTACTTTTTCCTTGACAAATCATAGATCTAAGTGCTGTTGAATGTGGTTCTCGGTAAGAGCAACCGATTGCGTATTGTTACACCATACAATAGGAATGTTAGACAATTTTATACCAAGTTCAGATAATAATGAAACCACATAGAGAACCTCACACACAACATTAGCCACATCTTTCGAACCTTTAACCTATCACACAAACTCATTATTCTTGAGGTAAATGAAGAGGATAAGTGTTGATGGAGTTTAGACCATATAGAAGTAGTAGTCATACAACCAACCAGTCCCTACTAATAAGGGATGATATTACAGCTAACAACCAAGATGCAAGAGAACTATCTTGTTGTGAGAATTTGGCATAATCAGGATTAACAACTTTGACACCTTCTCCACCATCCACCATGTGAGGAACATGAATTGTGCTAAGAGGTATCCTTCAACATTGAAGCCTCTTGCAGTAAGAAGGACTTGTTGTTTGCATGGTTGAAAGTTGTCATCCCCTGTTAGTTGGCAGATGCGTTTATTGAAGAAGGCTGGGCTGAGTTCCTCCATTGTTGAGAGTGACACTGATTCTCGATGACAATAAGGAATTGGAGAGAATTAGAAGCAGAGATGAAAACAATAACTGAAGATCAGAGCAAGACAATAACAACGAATTCTTCAGAATGATGCAGCAGAGGAGCTTGATAATGGCTCGGATACCATGTGAGTGATCTCGTCACAAACAGTATTATGAAAGATAAGAGATAGAAATAAAAAGATATGAAGAGTAGTTGAAGACTTGCACATCAAGTGACAGAAATGAATAACAAAAAATATGAACTAAGACTTGCATCGAAAGTTAATCTTTACAACATAATGACTCTACGTATATAGTGCAGAACCTAAGCTAACATAAGGACTAATTGAATCTTCTAACACCTACTACAAGCTTCATGAACATTATAGACCTTTTACACATGTTTAGCTTATGAACATGCAGCTGATCTGATTGTAACTTCACCACTCGTCATACATCGTAACATGAATTGTCGATAAAACAAATGCTCTGGGATATTCCATGCTTTTATTTTACTTGTTTTATGAACGGACTATTCCCATTTTCTAATGGTTTCATCGACTCAACTATGGCCAAAGTCATCATCCAAATAATATAAGGCAAGGGTTTCGTGACGACGTTGCTCGCCAAAACCACTGCATCTCTAAACATTTTAAAAACAAAGGGAAAAGGAGAACTAAAGACAAGCCTGACCTTACTTAAGATTTGGTTCTTAATCCATATGAAAGAATTTGGGATGTCGACAAAAGGGTCATGTCGAGCATGTTTGGTTGATCATTGTTCGAAGCTGTTAAATGGAAAACCCTCAATTGGAAAATTTATATTTCAAAAATAACGCATAAGGACATTTTCTGGACGGCTAGATGGTTACCCATCCACTGCCCCATGATCCTTAGGTGCAAAACTTTCGAGGGAGTTCCGCTTCTCAGCTATCGATGATCCATGACCACCTACCCTTCCCGAGTTGTTCGACAATTCGGTGGATTCCAAGATATCACGATGCACGTTGATGGATCACCAGGATCATACAAGTGGCACAGTAAAGCGTATTTTCCAAACTCGTTTCAAGACTCAGTCCGAAAAGTAAAAAATGATTGGGGAAACCTAGTCGTACTATTCATAAATTCGACCGAAAGCACCACGAAAAAGGTAAACGAATACCATGCGACAATAGAGTCCGCCTTTTGACCCAAAGGATATAATCGGGGATAGGCCTGAGCAACCACCGTCATCTTACGAGGACATCTACGAGATGATGAAAGCTATGGTGGAAATTCAAAGTATTATTTGGGTTGATGAACACTCTAGATCCAACGCCTCCGCAACGACTTACAGTGTGTGCAAAATTAAGTGAGAGTTCGGGATCGCACCTTGGAGTAATGTGAGGGCAAAATAGCTGAGTTGAATGGAACCCTTGAACAATCCAAACAAAGGACAATGCAAATTAAAAGATTTTCTACATACATGTCCCCGACTTTCCTTCAAACTAAGGAGCAAACGACAAATGCCCTCAACGAGCTACCCCACCATGTGAAACGTCTTAAGAATTTATCTTTGATTGGCCAATTTCTTTTATAGTATTTTTGAAAAAAAATTTGTCGTATATGTCATCAAAGTCTACGAATGGAATGAATGGAACATGCAGAATTTTCAAAAACCAAACATGCATGATCAATTATGTATTTACCCTTGTAACGATGGTATTTGAATGATTTAGGCACATCTAGCAAGAACAAACCTGATACGCACTCGCGGTTTCGTTCAACGTGAGCGAATAGAGCAACAAAATCAAAGTCCTCCACCAGGTTTCCCGGAACCCATGCGACATTTGATAACTCCGTCCTTCAAGAATACGAAGAGAGGATAATCCAGCTAGAACATACTATACACACCATGAATTAAGGCATGGCTGGCATGACCTTCCGATCCGAGCATATTTTGGCAGAACGCCCACGCAACCACCTCGTCATCCCAAGCAACACCTCCGCCTGTCGTACTTGATCAATCCATGCTAAGTACTTTCATCTTACCCGACCAAGCCCCACCTCCCACATATGGTCACCCAGAACAAGCTCCACCTCCCACATATGGCCATCCTAACCTAGCTCCACCTCGCACATATGGTCATCTTGACCAAGCTCTACCTCTCACATATGGTCATCCTGTCCAAGCTCCACCTCCACCTCCCACATATGGCCAACCTAACCAAACTCCACCTCCTACATATAACTATCCTAATCAAGTTCCACTACTCATACATGACCCTCATCATCATGATTTTCCTCTTTAGTATGATCGTGTTGCACCTCCGGTACATGTTTAACCCAACCAGGCCGCACGACCCGCGTTTGGGCTCCCCAATTACTCTGTTACAGTCGTCCCGGTCGAGACCGAACAAGACAAGCGGTTGAAGCATATTTAAGAAAAGATGAGGTCTATTCAAGTATTAGATTGATTGGGAGACTTGGACTTCTCTGATTTGGCTCTATTTCAGGAAATCCCGCTGCCCGATAAATTCAAAGTACCCGACTTGGAAAGTTTTGATAGAACAGACCACCCGGTTGATCGCCTCAAGATCTAAATGACGAAAATGACTCCAAATCATCAGTATACCAAGTTGATGGTCCAGAACTTCCACGAACGTTTGAATGGGAAGACACTGGTCTGGTTCGCAGGGTTAAGGACGAGCAAGTGTCAAATATGGATGAGCTGACCAAGCTTATCCACCACCAATATAAGCACAATTTCAATAACACTTCTACTCGTCTTGATCTTAAGGCTATGGTGATGAAGGAGGGATAATCTTTCAAGGACTACGTGACTTAGTAGAGGGGAAATGCCAACTACATGAACCTACCTCTCAGGTAGAATGAGGCGGTCCCAATTTTCATCACTACTCTCAAGGTAATGTTTTATACTCAAATGACGAGTCAGTCCACTGCGGAATTTTCAACAGAAAAGTATGAAAAATATGTAACATGTTTGCCCATAGTGGTAAAAGCGGCACAATGTTTGTTTTTGATGCAATATGTTTGGTGGTGTTTTTTTTTTTGATGAAGTACATTTGTGTCCATTAAAAACTTACGTTAACACCGCACATGCTTTGCACGTGACCTTTGTTTGGTGTGAAATTCCTCAAATGACCCTATCTTCTTCATATATGCAGTCATTCCCTGTGTTGTTTTTCATTCATGCCTTTCACGAATTAGTGTTCGTCCCCTTCTACTCGTATCTCCGTCTCTCCCAACAACAATTATAACTCGATGTCCCAATTATAAGGTATGTTTGGCGATTTCTTTGGTTTTTAACCCTAATCAAGTTTACTCCAGCTACAGAAATTGAAACTTCCCAATCACATTATGAACCCGACATCGCTGTATCGGTAGTCGAACTTGAATCTACTTCAACAAAAGTTTAAGCTGGATCTGACCTGATATTGATTAAGACCGAGTCTCCAGTGATTGAGCATGAGACAGGGAGTCCATCTTGTTAGCTTCCATGGTGATATCACGGTGGATGAATGAAACAGTGAGGAGAAAATTAAGAAGATAAGGCTTTCAATAGAGAAAACATCTTGATAGAATCGGTTGGTTCATTACAAGAAGGTAAAGGCTCTTTATATAGAGCATCATGGATAAAACCCTAGACTAACCTAGGTAACATGATAAAACACTTAGATTAATATTGATTAAACTAGAAAACATTAGACTAATCTATGTAGTGTTCTCACATACACCTTAGTTCTTCGTTTTCTTGATGTTGTATGCTCTGACATTCATCCACAGTCTTTGCTTTTCTTGATTTGCTGAATTTTTTGACCCAAAACTTCCAATGCTCTTTGCTCGTAACGAATCCCAAGTCTAATCTCGATCAAATCTCCAACCTAATTGAGCTTGCGCACCTTCATCTTCAATGAGATACTCCACATTCAGACACAAGATCTTCAAGTTGATATCTAGACGAGAAGAGGGAGGATTCGGTCATGCCATCGCGGTGCCATCTCGATCATCTCGTCGTGGTCATGCCGTTGAAGAAGAAACTAATACTAAAATCTTAATTCAACACTTCAAACTTGTATCAAATTTATTGTAAGTCATCAAAAACTTGGTTGTTCAAACTCAACAGGATTACACATCTTCACGTTACTAATCCAACAATTCGAAACAAGTAATTCAGCATGGGTTGCAGGGGTTTTTAATCAACAAATCTCAGCAAATCTCAGTATGGAACCGGAAAGAAGTCGAGCACATTATCTAGAAAATGCAGTAGAGAACCAGGTTAAAATTCAGCATACACAGCTCAGCAAAAGCATATCAGCAAGCAGACTGGTATTGTTAATGCAGCCCAGACACTACCAAGCAAAGACACGAGTTCAAAGTTACTCTAGATAGATCAAGACTGAATGTCAATACCAAGGATTCAAGTGTTTCGTTGCAGCATATGTCCACTCCCTATTGTTTAATTCATTTACAGCATATGTCGGCCACAGAATTAATATATTATTCCATATATGTCCATTGTTTAATCAGCACAACAGATCCACAATAGCATTGTTTAATCACCAATGTGAGACAACAGCTGGTTCGCATCATGGCCAGGTTTAATCTCAAGTTGTGCAGCATTATCACGCACCAAGCATTGTTTAAGCAGCTTCAGTTCTCAGCCATTGTTTAATGCAGCACAAACTTCAAATTCATTGTTTAATACAAAACAAACCTCAAATTCAGAGTCTCACCTCTTTGCCAAAGCAAACAGCTCTTCAGCTTCGAAGGGAAATAGTAGCTATCTATCTGTGATTCAGCTTCACGAATGGACCTTTTGATGCCTACTGCTGCAAAGAGATTCATGCTCCATCTGGTATCTATAAAGGTGCCGCCTTTCCTGTTCTTCGCCGTAAAGTCCAACAATTCAGCTGCAAAGTTCCCGTTTTTAGCAGCTGTCCGATTGTCGTCGACCACCTTCTGAACTTCGAGCTCTATTCTGGTACGGATCCTTGGCATTAAAGCCACGATTGAAGAACACCCAAATAGCTTTGTTCTGGTACGGATCCATTGCATTTTTCAGGGGATGTTTTTCAGGCGAAGAAGGCTCTTCTGAAAAACGCTGAGCTGAGCTGTGAGATTATTGAAGAAATTGAAGAGATTTTGCAGCGGAAATTAAAACCACGATCACTAAGCTCTGATACCATGTTAGCTTCCATGGTGATATCACGGTGGATGAATGAAACAGTGAGGAGAAAATTAAGAAGATAAGGCTTTCAATAGAGAAAACATCTTGATAGAATCAGTTGGTTCAATACAAGCAGGTAAAGTCTCTTTATATAGAGCATCATGGATAAAACCCTAGACTAACCTAGGTAACATGATAAAACACTTAGACTAATATTGATTAAACTAGAAAACATTAGACTATTCTATGTAGTGTTCTCACATACACCTTAGTTCTTCGTTTTCTTGATGTTGTATGCTCTGACATTCATCCACAGTCTTTGCTTTTCTTGATTTGCTGAATTTTTTGACCCCAAACTTCCAATGCTCTTTGCTCGTAACGAATCCCAAGTCTAATCTCGATCAAATCTCCAACCTAATTGAGCTTGCGCACCTTCATCTTCAATGAGATACTCCACATTCAGACACAAGATCTTCAAGTTGATATCTAGACGAGAAGAGGGAGGATTCGGTCATGCCATCGCGGTGCCATCTCGATCATCTCGTCGTGGTCATGCCGTTGAAGAAGAAACTAATACTAAAATCTTAATTCAACACTTCAAACTTGTATCAAATTTATTGTAAGTCATCAAAAACTTGGTTGTTCAAACTCAACAGGATTACACATCTTCACGTTACTAATCCAACAATTCGAAACAAGTAATTCAGCATGGGTTGCAGGGGTTTTTAATCAACAAATCTCAGCAAATCTCAGTATGGAACCGGAAAGAAGTCGAGCACATTATCTAGAAAATGCAGTAGAGAACCAGGTTAAAATTCAGCATACACAGCTCAGCAAAAGCATATCAGCAAGCAGACTGGTATTGTTAATGCAGCCCAGACACTACCAAGCAAAGACACGAGTTCAAAGTTACTCTAGATAGATCAAGACTGAATGTCAATACCAAGGATTCAAGTGTTTCGTTGCAGCATATGTCCACTCCCTATTGTTTAATTCATTTACAGCATATGTCGGCCACAGAATTAATATATTATTCCATATATGTCCATTGTTTAATCAGCACAACAGATCCACAATAGCATTGTTTAATCACCAATGTGAGACAACAGCTGGTTCGCATCATGGCCAGGTTTAATCTCAAGTTGTGCAGCATTATCACGCACCAAGCATTGTTTAAGCAGCTTCAGTTCTCAGCCATTGTTTAATGCAGCACAAACTTCAAATTCATTGTTTAATACAAAACAAACCTCAAATTCAGAGTCTCACCTCTTTGCCAAAGCAAACAGCTCTTCAGCTTCGAAGGGAAATAGTAGCTATCTATCTGTGATTCAGCTTCACGAATGGACCTTTTGATGCCTACTGCTGCAAAGAGATTCATGCTCCATCTGGTATCTATAAAGGTGCCGCCTTTCCTGTTCTTCGCCGTAAAGTCCAACAATTCAGCTGCAAAGTTCCCGTTTTTAGCAGCTGTCCGATTGTCGTCGACCACCTTCTGAACTTCGAGCTCTATTCTGGTACGGATCCTTGGCATTAAAGCCACGATTGAAGAACACCCAAATAGCTTTGTTCTGGTACGGATCCATTGCATTTTTCAGGGGATGTTTTTCAGGCGAAGAAGGCTCTTCTGAAAAACGCTGAGCTGAGCTGTGAGATTATTGAAGAAATTGAAGAGATTTTGCAGCGGAAATTAAAACCACGATCACTAAGCTCTGATACCATGTTAGCTTCCATGGTGATATCACGGTGGATGAATGAAACAGTGAGGAGAAAATTAAGAAGATAAGGCTTTCAATAGAGAAAACATCTTGATAGAATCAGTTGGTTCAATACAAGCAGGTAAAGTCTCTTTATATAGAGCATCATGGATAAAACCCTAGACTAACCTAGGTAACATGATAAAACACTTAGACTAATATTGATTAAACTAGAAAACATTAGACTAATCTATGTAGTGTTCTCACACATCTGCTGATGAGCCTTCAATTAGGCAAGTGACGATAAAGAGTTTTGATCTTGGTCACGAGGCAAAGGAACATAGTGCCTCAACAAATTGGGTTTGGTCAAATTAGTGATAATTCAGGGCCTTCTGCAGAGCTCCAGAAAGGACAAATGTTATGGCTGAATCATCTGATACGGACTTGACAAGAGCTGACAGGAATGCATGTTTAGTACCTAATGACATTTCAAGTAGTTGTAACATTACTGATGGAGAACCTAAAATATGTTTTGGTTCCATCAGTCAGAAGGAGCTATCTGCCCAACCAACCAGTTATAGACCAAATGTCTCAGAATTTCAACGGTTTCAATCCCAAACTTCACTGACGGAAGTAGTAGTGGACCGAGTAGTTCAACAAAGGGAAGGTGTTTGCCTTTCAAAAGAAAGGCTTGTCATGTTGAAAACGGTGAAAGCAGCTCAGGTCCCAGTAATCCTGGTTTACCTGAAATTACTGAGTCAAGACTTGTATTGTGTGCTTCAGGAAGCACGGATAGGTTGAGGGAAAATTTCCGCTTATTGATAAACTCTTTGGGGGCAAAATGACCACGAAACTCCTGCTCCATATTCTAGTGCACAATCTAGTGTCGCATCTTCAGGCATTCTTTTCCTTGAGAATATAGATGCCATAGAAAATGACACAAACACCCTTTCACAGCCTACTGGTATCCATATTCCTCCTTTAGTGCCACCAAATGGGTTATCAGTTCGATGGAACAGAGGACGTAATTCTGCAAGCTCTTCCTCGCGATAAAGTGGCATCTCAAGCAACACAAACCGCCAGGCAAACATTTTGGAACATCCAGTATTTGTTTCTAGTAATGAATCAAGTGGTTTTGTACAAACTCTATTGGTGGTGGTGGGAGTGGAAGTGTGCAGTTACTGTTGGATCACGTACACCGTATTCCCTTCTCAGATACCCGCTCCGTATACCTGCACAAAGGAAAGCCCGGGAAGTCCCGTTGTTTCCCCTCCGATGATTAAGTCAGTCGGAGGTTGTTTCTAATATGTGAATGTAAGGTTTCTGTCTCAGAGAATACTTAGTCTATAATGAGGATAATGATGAGCTATTTATAGTATTTCATACCTGGAACCATGGTTTGGTCAGATTTTACCTTAGTCATCCTAGCTGTCCTCAGAAGCATTGACCACAGTTACTTTACTGCATATTCGTGTTTAGTGGCTACTCTATTGTAGATCCTCCTTTGTATTTGTTTAATCCTAGGCATGCTAAAGTCAGCCGGCCTAAGTCATAGGTGTGCAGGCGCACCATCTAAGGTGGATAGTGAATGCACTGTCATCCACTGAAACTGGTCCTGAAATGCTTTTTGGCGAACCCCATTTAGGCGACGCCTAAATGGGCATGTCTTCAAGGGCGACGCCTCCGTCTGTGAAGACACAGGCGACGCCTGTAACTAGTTGGGCCTAAAAAGGGTGAAGTCCAAAAGGCTTATCTGGGCCGAATATTAAGTCCAGCCCAGTCTAATATTTATAACCCATTATCTGCCCCCGAAGTCTTAAATGAGCGACGCTCATTTGAGAATTTAAACTACTTCTGAAAGTCGTTTTCTTAATATCTTTTCATTTATAGGCGACGTCAATTCGCTTAGAAAATGCTTCTTCTATTTTTAGGCGTCGCTTGTAACCATACTTATCGTAACCGTCGTCCACATGTCTATCATGCACTGGGCGACTTTTCCGTTACAATTCAAATTTCAAATTTGAATTTTGGCGGGATCTTCTAGAAGCCTCGGGAAATGCTGTGACCGTTTCTGATTTAAGGGGTAAAATGGTCATTTCCACTTTAGTAACCGCTCGCTTTTGTAATTCATAGGGGTATTTTCGTAAATTCATCGCCTACGTAACAGTTCACCTCCTTCATACTCCTATAAATACCCCCACCCCTCCATCATTTAATACTTTTACTTCCCCTTAAGCTTTCTCTCTCTAAAATCCTTTGCCTTCTCTCTAGAATTCCGGCCAAACTCCGGTCAATTCTCCGATCGCCTTTTCCTTTTCAAACGCCTTCGCCTTTTCCTTTTCGAAACGCCTTCGCCTTTTAAGTAAAAAAATTTCAAATGCTATGAACACCTTCAACAGTAGGCATAAAATTTCTTCAAATGCTCAGCATTAAAAGTATTCTTCAACACTTTTCCTTCTAAATCTTCTAACACATATGCGTTTGGGTGAGGAATGGCGATGACTTTGTAGGGTCCTTTCCATTTGGGTGACAGCTTGTTTACTCTATCCTGGTGTGAGAATTCGTGCCTACGCCATACCCTTTCCCCCACAAAAAATTGGCGAGATGATACTTTCCTATTGTAGTATCTCGCCATAGCCAATTGCATACGCCCCTGAATATCTTCTGAAGCCCATCGCTTTTCATCTACCATGTCCAATTCCAAACGCCTTTGATCCTCATTGTCCAAAGCGTCATAATGGCTTACCCTGTGCGACTCGACTGCTATTTCTGTTGGAGAAACCACCTCTGATCCATACACTAATCCAAATGGCATCTCTCCAGTTGCTTTCTTTGGTGTTGTTCTCAACGCCCATAAGACGTTTTCTAATTCTTTTGTCCATTTTCCTCCCAAGGCGTCTAGTCTTTTCTTCAGACCATTCAAGACTGTTTTGTTCGCTGCCTCCACCTGTCCATTGGCCTGCGCATGTTTTACTGAAGCATGCCTATGGTCAATTTTTAACTCTTCACAAAACCATTTCAACTCTTTCCAGCGAATTGTGGTCCATTGTCACTGACCAACACACTTGGGATTCCATATCGAGAAACAATTCTCGATTTAATAAATTTGATGACTTGAAATTCAGTGGTTGATGCCAACGCCTTTGCTTCAATCCATTTCGAAAAATAGTCGATTGCGACTATTATATAGGTGCGTTGCTTGGATTTTGGCAATGGTCCTACCAAGTCGATTCCCCACTGTGCAAATGGCCATGCTGCACATATACTTGTAAGGTTCGCTGGTGGACGAACTATCTTCGGACTATACTTCTGGCATGATTCACACTTCATAACCAAAGCAGTCGCCTCTTGATTCATTGTAGGCCAATAATAACCTCACAATTGATTCATTGTAGGCCAATAATAACCTCACAATTGACCTTGCACCTTCATGACAGGCCGCATATCCTTCATGGACTTCTCTTAAGATGGTAACCGTTTCAGGGTGAGCGACGCATCTGAGATAGGGCGTGGAGAAACCCTTCTTATACATTAGGCCATCAATTATTCAGAAGCTAGGTGCTAAACGAACAATCTTTTTGGACTGAGCTCCATCAGTAGGGAGTACTCCTGATTCCAAATAAGCTCGAATAGGCGTCACACAGTCAACCGTAATACTTATGTTAGCACAATAAAAGCTAACACATTCTCCATGGTTGGTTTCTATGAAATGGGCATGTATGGGCGTCGCCTGCCAAGCATATTTACTCAGGGCATCTGCTTCTTGATTCGCTTCTCGGGGAATGGCCTCAATCTGAAATTTATTGAATCTTGCTACCAACGCCATAGCCTCCTTCCAATATAATTTCATTTTCTCACCTTTAGCCGTATATTCCCCTTTGATTTGGTTGACCACCAATTGTGAATCACAAAACACATGCAAAGAGGTAACGCCTAATCCTTTCGCCAATCGCAATCCTGTAACCAACGCCTCATACTCAGCTTCATTATTCGTAGCCTTGAAAGTGAGGACCAGGGCATATGTTAGTGGTGTTCATCCATCTGGTGGTGTCAACACTAATCTTGCCCCCGAGCCATCGTCTGATGAGGATCCATCAGTGTGAAGTATCCAAGGATTCTCTTCTTTTTCTTTTTCTTTAGGCGTCGCCGGTTGAGGACATGTGGATTCCACAATGAAATCTGCCAATGCCTGACCTTTAATAGCGTTCCTAGGGGCGAATTTAATTCTAAACTCGCTTAATTCGATAGCCCATTTGACCATTCTTCCTGAAGTATCTGGTTTTTGTAGGAAATGTTTCAACGGTTGATTTGTTAAAACTGTAATTTCATGCTCATGGAAATAAGGGCGTAGCTTCCTTGCTGATACTACCAACGCATAAAGGTACTTCTCAACCTCCAAGTAGTTTATTTCAGATTTTGCAAGTACTTTCGATACATAATACACTGGCACCTGGCCTTTTCCTACTTCTTTGACCAATACTGAACTTACAGCAACTGGTGTGATACTTAAATATAAGGAAAGAGCGTCGCCTTTGGAAGGCTTCGCCAAAGGTGGAAGTGTCTTGAGATGCTTCTTCAAGTCCTGGAAAGCCTGCTCACATTCAATAGTCCATTCAAATTTTTTGTTGGCCCTTAGCACCTGGAAAAAAGGGAGTGATTTGTCGCCTGCTTTTGCTAGAAAACGGCTGAGCGCCGCCAATCTTCCATTCAGACTCTGCACATCTTTGTGGCAAGTTGGACTTCTCATGGCTTCAATGGCTTTCAGCTTCTCAGGATTGACCTCTATTCCTCTTTGGCTCACCATGTATCGCAGAAATTTTCCCGAGTGAACACCAAAAGCACACATAGCTGGATTCAGGCGAACTTGATGAAGGCGCATCCTTTCAAATGTTTTCCTCAGGTCCTCCACATGATCCGCACTCTTTATGGACTTTACCAGCATGTCATCAACATATGCTTCCATGGTGACGCCTATCATGCCATTGAAAAGCTTGTTGATCATCCTTTGATAAGTGGCTCCTGCATTCAACAAACCAAAAGGCATCACCGTGTAATGATATATGTCGCTATCTGCATAAAAAGCTGTATGTTGAGCGTCGCCATTCGCCATTTGTATCTGGTTATAATCAGAATATGCATCCATAAAGCTGAGCAGCTCGTGTCCAGAATTGGCGTCGACCAATTGATCGATTCTAGGCAAAGGATAGGAATCCTTCGGACATGCCTTATTCAGGTCGCGATAGTCAATACACATCCTCCACTTCCCATTGCTTTTCTTGACCAACACAGGGTTGGCAACCCAGGTCTGAAACCTGATTTCCTTCACAAACTTGGCTTCAATGAGCTTGCCTACCTCTTGCTTGATAGCAATCGCCTTTTCCTCACCTACAGGGCGTCGCTTCTGAGCAGTAGGCCTGACATTTAGATCTAGATTGAGTTCATGGGCAATGACATCCTTGCTGATGCCCGGCATGTCGCTTGGTTTCCAAGCGAATAATTCCTTGAACTCAACAAGGAGCATCGAAAGAGCAGAAGCTTCCTTTTCTCCGAGCGTCGCTCCAATTGATACTTCCTTCCCTTTACCATCAATCTCCACCTTCTTCAACCCTTCCACGGGCTGAGGACGACTCCTTTCCTCCCTGGGA
The DNA here is from genome assembly GCA_946814005.1 of Chamaenerion angustifolium. NCBI lineage: Eukaryota > Viridiplantae > Streptophyta > Magnoliopsida > Myrtales > Onagraceae > Chamaenerion > Chamaenerion angustifolium. Next base: position 26,329,452 of record OX328272.1, read on the forward strand.
TCTTCTTCTGTCTGAATTGCCAAGGATTCTTTTTTCTTGAAGTGGCGACGCGTCGCCTGAACATAGCAGCTTCGTGCCGCTGGTTGGTCTCCCTAAACAACCCCTACACCATGGGGTGTAGGGAACTTCAACAACTGATGATACGTGGAGTGTACCATTTTGTTTGGGTTCAATGTCGAATGTCCCAAAATGGCGTTGTAAGATGCTGGAGCGTCCACCACAATGAAAGTGATATCGAAGTCCAAGCTGACTGGCAAAGTCACTGCTGACTGTTACTAGGCAAAGTGGAGGACGCTCCATCCTTCGCCCAAGCTGACTGGCAAAGTCACTGCTCCTACTGGGTAGGTGGTGTGCGAGGCGAAGCCCATCAAAGGAAAGTTGACCTTCTTCAGATCCTTCTCCTTTCTTCCCATTCGTTTGTATGTATCCAGAAATAAGATATCAGCTGAGCTCCCTGAGTCCACCAATATTCTCTTCATGTTGAATCGGTCGACGCCCATTGTAATCACCAAGGCATCATCATGAGGAGAAGTGACATGTCCCATTTCTTTTTCTGAAAAGGAAATGATCACCTCCTCTTCTTCTCTTGGGCGTTTTCCTAGCTTGTCGGTTCCAGACATTTGGGAAGCGTATCCCTCCCTTGCTGAACAGGTTTCTCCACCCGAGGTAAAGCCTCCACTAATCATGTTCAAATCCTCCACCTTGTTGCTAGGTCCTGCCCCATATTGCATATTCCTAGGCGACGCCCTCTTCCTCGGACTCCTACTCCTTTGGCGTCGGGCCAAGAAGTTCTTCAAGTTCCCCTGCTGGATCAACCTTTCTATATCTTTTTTCAAAATATAGCAGTCATCCGTATGGTGGCCCTTACATCGGTGGTATCTGCAATACTGGTTAGGATTATTTCCCATAACCGCGTCTGGCTTCCTTGGTGGGGGAGGCGTCGCCCAATTATTCTTCTCCGTCTCTGTTAAAATTATGGAAATTTCCCTATTCAGGGGGGTGTAGCTTTGAAAATCTTCTCTAGCAGGCCTTGGTCCGAAAGAGCGACGCTTATCATCATGCTTCCGATCATCGTGCTTTGAGGAGCGTTGCTCGGGTCTTTTTCCTTCTGCATGTTCCTTTCTGGACGCTTCTTTGTGGACCTTTCTTCCTTCTCGTGAAATCTCCAAGTCTATGTAAGACTTGACTCTGTCTGCCATTTCCTCCACGATGTTGACTGGTAGGACACTCAAACTGTCGTACAAAGTCGATCCCTTTGGGCTCAATCCTCTTATGAAGGCCCAGATGGTTTCCCCCTGCGTGATGGTTTGATCGATTCCAGCCAATTCCCTGTTGAATCGAGAATAGAAGTCGCCCAAACTTTCTTGATCCCCTTGTCTGATATGGTCGAGCGTTCCCACACTTTTTAGTAGGCGACGCCCTCCCATGTATTGTACGATGAACTTGTCCTTTAGCTCTGTCCATGATTTTACTGATGCCTTGGGTAGGTTGAAAAAACAATGTGCAGGTACATCGCCCAAGGTAGCTGGAAAGAGTAACGCCAAATGAGTTTCCTCACTTGTTCTTCCCAACAAAGAATTTTCATTCCTTTGTATGTGGAAGACCGGATCAGTATCCCCATTGTACGTATTTATGCGAAAAGTCGGCTACACCTGTGCTGGTAGTGCCACTGATAATATCTCTGGGGCGAACGGATGCGTCGACCTGTCTCGAAGGTGAGGCATGGTTCGATTCTTTTGCTCCTTTAGCGTTTCAGCTACGATTTCTTTGACCCTGTCTTCACTTAACATCCTTGGAGCAGGCGCCACAGGTACAATAGCCCCTACTGCTCCCATGCTCGCCACTGGAAACGTATCAGGTGGTGGATTTGCTGGTGCGCCTGCTGGCCTTGATGTGGCTTCAAGCGCCGCCTGAGCGCTTGCTCTTTGAGCTGCCCGAGCAGCTGTCCTTTGATCCCTTCTGTCCAAGAGCTCATCAAGAGCCGTCATGAACACTGGTGTCTGGATGAATTCTGCATTTATGTCCACTTGTCGAGACGGCGCTCTGGCGAACGACGAGTCTATGCGAGACTGCGCCGCTCGAGGTATGTCGTTGTTGTACCTCTGCTCTTCAGGAGGAACTTCTTCCTCCTGAATATTTTCTTGTTGCACAGATCTAGGCCGCACCATTTGTATCGGTATGTATGAGGTCTGTCCCAAATGCTGCTGCAGGTTTTGGAGCGAGTCCTCATCATTCACTTCACGAATGGTCTTTGCTCGTGTTGTAGGTGGAGCCATGGCTGATTTTCGCTCCATGGTTCCCATAGACTGCGCCAATGTGTTGGATCACGTAAACCGTATTCCCTTCTCAGATACCCGCTCCGTATACCTGCACAAAGGAAAGCCCGGGAAGTCCCGTTGTTTCCCCTCCGATGATTAAGTCAGTCGGAGGTTGTTTGTAATATGTGAATGTAAGGTTTCTGTCTCAGAGAATACTTAGTCTGTAATGAGGATAATGATGAGCTATTTATAGTATTTCATACCTGGAACCATGGTTTGGTCAGATTTTACCTTAGTCATCCTAGCTGTCCTCAGAAGCATTGACCACAGTTACTTTACTGCATATTCGTTTTTAGTGGCTACTCTATTGTAGATCATCCTTTGTATTTGTTTAATCCTAGGCATGCTAAAGTCAGCCGGCCTAAGTCATAGGTGTGCAGGCGCACCATCTAAGGTGGACAGTGAATGCACTGTCATCCACTGAAACTGGTCCTGAAATGCTTTATGGCGAACCCCATTTAGGCGACTCCTAAATGGGCATGTCTTAAAGGGCGACGCCTCCGTCTGTGAAGACACAGGCGACGCCTGTAACTAGTTGGGCCTAAAAAGGGTGAAGTCCAAAAGGCTTATCTGGACCGAATATTAAGTCCAGCCCAGTCCAATATTTATAACCCATCAGTTACCTGGAAATGTTCCAGGTCCTTCTAGAAGTGGGATCCCTTCAGAAACTCACCAATCATCTTCTCAGAGCACCCGCCAAATGCAGTATCCTTGGAGGTTGTTGGAATACGTCAGAGGTCATTATCATCTGTTGGGTCTGAATCTGATACTATTGGGCCCAATATTAATTTTACAGCTCCTTTTGGCGATGCTGCAGCTGTCCCACAAGAGATTGTTGTTCCTTCTAGGAGTAGTGGTAGTCGTGGTCGCCATGCATTGTTGTCCCTCAGATCATCATATGCAGAGAGACAAGCTTATCACGTTGTAGAGCTTCCGTACTCCGTAAGGTCATTGGCTGCGGCTAGTGAAGGGCGAAGAAGGCTTGTATATAAGGGCTGAGATAAAATTCGTGTTTACCTTTAAAAATTTTCATTTTTTGTTCCATTGCAGTGACCCAGTTGCTTAAGTTGCACCTGTTTGCTGCGTAATGCTGCAAGTCATGGCCGCATTACGCCCAACCAACCAGTTACAGAAATACATATGATTTGTCATATGCAGTTCATGCTCCTAGCAATGAACAAGAACATACTAAATCCAAGAAGAAGGTGGAGAAGCGGTTCTTCAATTATCTCATCAAGGTTCCTAGGTATGATGATAGAGATAATCTAAGGGAACATATCAATGCAGCTCAGCCAGAAGTTGATGATAAAACCCGGATTCGCGATGCAATTAAAATTAAAAGGGAAAAGTCAATGGTATTGAACTCATTAAATGCTTTCTAAGTGTAGTATATATATGATAGTACTTTGCATTAAAGGGTATTGAACTCATTAAAGGTAGTGTTCTCTCTGCATTTATAAGTTTTGTTGGTCAATTTTGTTAGTGATATTGGTAATACCTTGTAATAGTTTACTCCTGGAATGTTTTCTGTGGATTTGTTTTTTGTAGTTCTGTGGATTTCTTCTTTATCCTGTTTACTGAATATTAATGGATTTTGCAATTTATTTTCAGATTCTCACAAAGGAAGAGGAGTTTCTCAGAGATAATGTTTCCAGAGCTTAACTAATCACGAAAACAGCAAAGTAAAATTATTACAATGAGAAAAACAGGTTCTGGGGATTAGTAGATCAATTTAAAGCTGCAAATGAAGTTCGATAAGATGCATACCAACGATTGAAGGACTTAAAAGACATATTAAGGAAGAAGAGAGCAATTGTAGAGAGCACGATTGGAGGGTAGTTTCGGTATTTTCAGTTTTTGTATTTTTAACGTTCAAAAAACTAAGTACGTGAGCCGCACGTGTCAAATTTAAACTGATAAATTGACGAAAAACCAAGCGTTTCTTCAAAAACCAACAGAATGAAGCATAATACATAAAAAAAACGCGGTCCAAAACAAGTTACATCAGTTACCAATTTTGTCAAACATGTTATATCTTTTTCATACTTTTCCCAATTTTTAAATCTCATCATGACAGGCGAATTGATCGAGCGAGGTCTTCGGTCCGAAAAGATTGAAGACCCGTACAAAAGTGCAGCAGATCCACAGAAAACTGGTGCAAAGAAGTGTAGCCCGACCATAGGCGCGGTCTATCTAAACCCTTACTAGTCTCCTTACTCGGCTCTGTATCAACAATACCAACAATCACCAGTAGTCGCGAGGCCTCAAACTCCTCGAGCCCTATAAGGAATAACCTCCATGCCTAACTCACAAGATTTTGTTATTGGAGGCGGGAACCAATGGTGATATCAAACGCCCCTACAATTTACTCTGCTTCCAATACCGTTGGTTGAATTGTACAAGAAGGCTTTGGCTCAAGGGCTCATGGGCCATGAGGTTTTTACCCCAAAACGATAATTCCTGTTAATGAACAAAATTCGAAATGCAAGTTCCACATGGGAGGACCTGGTCACACCACTAACAATTGCCTTCGCCTGAAGCACCGAATCCAAGACCTTATCGATCATAAGTACCTGGTTAGCCCAGTCAACATGATGTTCTTAGAAGAACGACCAACCCCTTTGGTCGACTCCATGGGCCAGGAGATGCTAAAAAATTGTGTTTCGATGATCACCCCACTAATCATGGACTATGTACCGCAAGGACTAGCACCGTTCAAGTACGAGAGCAACAAAAGGGTACCTTAGAGCTGTGGGGATCACGCGGAAGGATCCTGACGATGGCATTTTCAGTATGACTCGATCCTGACGTTGCTATATCTATCAAGAAAACCCACCCAAGGAGAAAGAGGTGTAGGGAGCCCGAAAGAAGAAGGTAACTAAAGAAGAAGCGATTAATTTCATGAAGATTGTATAGGATGTTGAGTACAAGGTCGTGGACCAACTGCGCAGAACCCTAGCGCAAATATATTTGTTGGCTCTATTGTGGAGTTTTGGACCACACCGAGATGCATTAATGAATGTTTTGAAGGAAGCCCTAGTACCAAAGGAAATTTCAACCCGCCAAGTGGAGAATTTCATCGTTTCAGTCATTGCTAGCCAAATCACCTTCGGGCATAAACAGTTGGGTTCTGAGGGACAACAACATGTAAAGGTCGTCCACATCGTGTGCAAGAGAAAGGGATATGTGCTCTCAATGGAGGGCTAGGCATGCACCAGTTTGGGGTTGAACCGGTTCAAAACCGAACCTTTACCACATTTTAAAACCGGTACGGTTTACCGCTCCAGATTTTGGCCGATTTATCGTACATGTTCAGAACCGGTTCGACCGAACCACTTCATAAAAAAAAAATATTCGACTGAGGTTCAAATACAAACATAAATCCAATTTCAATACAAACATTCTACAAAGCGCATGGCATCTCCGTCGGTTCATCCCTAGTTGAGGAGGACAAGCTAGACCTCGCAATATCGCTCCTCGCAAAGGCCAAGGAAAAATGTGTCTCTCTTCTGTTGGCCACTGGGCACTGATGTCAAAAAACGGTTCAGAATCGGTTCGGCCGAACCACTTCATACAAAAAAAAAAATTCAACTGAGGTTCAAATACAAACATAAATCCAATTCCAATACAAACATTGTACGAAGCGCATGGCATCTCCGTCGGTTCATCCCTAGTTGAGGAGGACAAGCTAGACCTCGCAACATCGCTCCTCGCAAAGGCTAAGGAAAAGGGTGTCTCTCTTCTGTTGCCCACTGGGCACTGATGTCAAAAACCGGTTCAGAACCGGTTCAGCCGAACCACTTCATACAAAAAAAAATATTCAACTGAGGTTCAAATACAAACATAAATCCAATTCCAATACAAACATTCTACGAAACGCATGGCATCTCCGTCGGTTCATCCCTAGTTGAGGTGGACAAGCTAGACGTCGCAACATCGCTCCTCGCAAAGGCCAAGGAAAAGGGTGTCTCTCTTCTGTTGCCCACTAGGCACTGATGTTGTTATTGCAGATAAGTTCGGACCCAATGCCAACAGGAAGGTACATAGTTTTTCACTGTTGGAACTTCAATGTTATAGATATATATGCCAACTCAGTAAAGCTTCCTTCAGGATGTCAAATATACCCTCATTCATGAGATCCCTAGAACATAATAAAGCTCCATCAAAAGATGCATAGGCTGATCTAGCAGAAAAAACATGAAGCCACCAGATTCACTTGTCTGTGATGAAATGAAATAGATAGTTTATCGGAGAGCAAAAGAAGCATAAAAGTTGGTATGGAACTGTAGACTTATTGATACACGCCTGAACAGACGTAGTTGCTGGACCATTTGCAAACTCTTGCTCAAATTGCAAAAGTCATTCAAAAAGTATACCTATTCCACAAATACACATGCACTAAATAGAAGATAGGAAAGACAGAAGGTACTCCAAACCTGACATCAAGGATTCTATACTCATTCTACACTCCAAACCGGACATCAAGGATTCTACACTCATTGTACTCACCTCTCAGAAACAACCTGCTTATAGATAAGCATAGGAAGTTCACTTGATAGCTGCATATATATCTTGTCCATTTGAATTTTTTTTTTCATTTAAAGAGTATGCATTAAGTACTACAGTCGAGTCTTGCTAGTTTTCATTCCATCATAACATCTAACTCCACTTAAAAATAATCTTCCTTCGTTGGTGTTTATACATGAGGAAAATTTTCACTACAAGACATAAACATTCTATAAGAAGCAAGAACAGATATGTTTCATATTCTATCAACGACAGAGAGGGCATTGGTAAAACGAAACCAGACGGCCTCTTACACATGAAACTCTTCCAAAAATCATAGTTTTTCATTGCTTCAGCTAGCCTCCACGAAACCAGATGGTAATATCAAAGATAGTTACCTACTTCGTTTGAGAAGCCTCCGAACCACGAATTAGTACAAAAGAGACATCAACAATATTTATGGGGATTATTGGTGCATTTCTATGCTTTCATCTATTGTACAGCCAACCACCTTACAGAATAGAAGACATATACCTCATATAGCACTTGAATTCTGGAACAATCACACAAGTCTCGTGCCCGCCGATGGAGATTCCCTCGATTGAGTAGCCTTCCACATCGAGGCGAGGCGCGAGGCGAGGCGGGAGCGTCCAAGCGTGACTGCGGGAGTCGTGACAACATGAGGAGAGGACTGACTACTGAGGCAAACGCAAATGCAATTAGGTCTAAATCTGAAGACTGGAGAGTAGTACTAATTACTGAATCAGTACTGAAGAGAAGAGTGAAGAAAAACCAGTTTTGTCTGGTCTGGCTTAGTACTTAGTAGTATTTTAAGGTTAAAACCGGTACAAAAAGTGGTTCGGTTAACCGGTTTGAACCGGTTTTCTGTACCTCTTATGAACCGCTCCATATTTTTTTAAAAAAAAACGTTTGTTTTGTGAACCGGTACGGTTCAGTACAGTTTGGCCGAATCGGTTATTTTTGCCCAGACCTACTCAATGATTGACAACGACATAGCTTTAAATGTATGCCTGATGTCCACCCTGTAACATATGAAGATAGATTCGTCACTCATCCGTCCAACCAAGAGCGTTGCTCGAGCCTTTGATGTAAATATAAGGGAGGTTGATGGAGAAATTTAATTACGATTCAAGATTGGTTTATGCGTCTTTAGCGTATCTTTCAAAGTCTTGGACATTCCGGGGGTCTACAGTATACGTTTGGGGCGACCTTGAATACACGCCGCTGGGGCAGTGCCTTCTACCCTGCATCCCAAAGTGAAATTTATCTATGAGGTCGCCTGGTCATGATCGATGGGGAGTAAGACTACAATATTTATAACTAGACCTCCGTACGTTTCATCGAAATTGAGACCGGAGATGAATTGGCTTTCCATGCCTTCGATCTCATTTATGTGATTAGGGATTGGGGAGATTCAGCACCAAAGAGAGTCGTCCTAATGGTGGGGAAGATCATCATGGGCAATAACTTCATCTTAGGACGCAGTATGGGAATCCGCGGTCAGGGAATTATACACCCGGTAGATCCGAGAAAGAATAAAGGCACTTTTGGACTAGGTTTCCATCCTAATTTCAAAGATTACAAAGTCACCCGAAGGAAACATTTAACTGTAAATTCAGGGGCATTCATGTTTCTTCCCCTCGCTATTTCATTTACTGGCCCAACAGAAGTAATCCAACCCGAGGACGTTGCTTCTCACGAAGGCTTATCATGTATGTTTTTGATCGGTGTGACCATTGGAGCCCTGCTCGATGAAGCTCCCTCATGCCTTTTCGTCTGTCCACTTGCTAGTGGGGAGAATATCACAAACTGGATGACATTACGTTTTCATGCACTTTCTCTTAGTAATAATTAGTAAGACCTTTTGAAAAGGGATGTATTCCGCGTAGGGCATATGTCATGAGCCCCGCGTTTTTTGAATAGGGGAAATTTGTCATGACCACATCAAATGAATCCCTTCTTTTGTTAATTCATCATGTTGTTAATATTATATCTCCTTCCACCTACTTCAGACATCAATCTCCATTCTCTTTTGTTTACTTATCTAGGAACAATACCTCTAGAGACCAAAAAGGGAACAATGATTCAATATCGTACAGGGACACCCTTACCGAACCCGACTCTGTACATTACAGAGAAGGATTTGGTGAGGAGGATGTCACAAAATAAATTGAAGAAAGTTGGTACATGTACGAGAGAAGTCACTGAGGTCATAAACATCGACACTCCCGAGGAACCACGCGAATTGAAGATTGGGACAAGTCTGAGTCCTGACCAAAGAACTCGGATGATGGATTTTCTAAGAGAGTACTAGGAGATTTTTGCCTAGTCATATGCTGAGATGCCAGGCCTTGATTCGTCAATCGTGGAGCACGTTTAGGCACTAGACACTGAGAACATCCGACCCAAGACACAACACCTTAGGAGACATAGTCCCAACCTAATCCTAAAGATTAAGGAAAATATCATCAAGTAAATCGACGCTGGATTCTTAGAAATTTGAAAGTATGCTGAACGGGTAGCAAATATTGCGCTCCAGTACCCAAGAAGGACGACTGCATCCGCGTGTGTGTCGACTATCGAGATCCTAACAGAGCCCATCCGAAGGATAATTTCCCTCTGCCTCATATCGATATGTTGGTTAACAACACAGCACATCATACGATGTTCTCATTCATGGACGGGTTGTCATGATACAACCATATCAAAATGTTGGAGGCAGATAAGTCAAAAACTGTATTTGTCACTATGTGGGGCACATTTTGTTACACAGTTATTCCATTCGGTTTATAAACCGTAGGGGCAACCTACCAAAGGGTGTTGGTAACACTGTTCCAAGAGATGATGCACAAACAGATCGATGTGTACGTAGACGATATGATCGCAAAGTCTCAAGAATGTGAAGATCACTTGATCAATGTACGCATTGTATTTGAAAGGCTGAAGAACTACAAGTTGCGTTTAAACCCTACCAAATGCACTTTTGGAGCCACATCAGGGAAGTTATTGAGCTTCATAGTCAGTAAGAACGGAATTGAGGTAGACCCTGATAAAGTCAAGGCGATACAAGAACTACCCTCACTGCGTATTGTGCCGTTTCAATTACATTGCGTGTTTCATTAAAAATATGACAGCCAAGTGCCAACCTTTATTTTCTCTTTTACGTAAGAAAGCTTGGATAATCTAGGATGAAGAATACCAGAACGCCTTAGAGTCAATAAAAAATTACCCGATGAGCCCACAAGTCCTGGTGCGACCAACTCCAGGACGACCGCTCTTTAACAGTGCACGAGGACTCGTTGAGGTGCATGTTGGGACAACTCGATGTGACTCGTAATAATGAACATGTCATATACTACGTGAGCAAGAAATTTATGGAGAGTAAAACAAAGTATCAGGATGTGTAGAGGATATGTTGTGCAATCGTGTGTGTAATGCAGTGACTTCGCCAGTATACGTTGTACTACACAATATATATGTATTCGAATATGGATCCCATGAGATACCTCTTAGAGAAGCCAACACGAACAAAAAAATATTGCCAAGTGACATGTTCAACTCTCTGAGTATGACATAGAATTCTACATGGCTCGTACTATGCCACGGGCAATTGTAGCAGCAATGCCTGACTCTTGCATTTAACAGGAAGGTACATCAAATAGAATTACAAGCAAGCATTCTAGTTCTTAGAAAAATCCTTCGAGTCAATTCAAACTATCGGGGTAAGTTCGTGCTTAGATATGAAGGGTCATATGTCGTCAAAGAGGTTTTCAGTGGAGGAGCCATGATCATCACCGATATGAACGACCAAGAACTCCCCAGTTCAATCAATATAGATGCAGTCATAAAATACTATCCTTACGGAAGTGGTAACCATAAAGTGAACCTCCAAACGTGAGAGAAAATTTCCGCTAAATCGAAAACCGGAAAGGGCGGTTTAGGCAAAATTTAGGGAAGAGGGGCATGATTGAAAATCCCCCAAAGGACAATCATTGTAAAAGGAGAGGAATCAAATTCCTGCGAGGTTGAAAATCGAAAGGATGACCTAGGCAAAAATTAAGGGAACCATGAGGTGCAGTAAAAAAGACCGTAGAAAAAGGAAAGAAAATCGAGAGATAAAAAAAATCATCATCGATGACCAGGACCTGTAGTTATCCAGCTACTAGGAGTCACAAGCTGGCGAGCGGAGCCTTTAGGTGTTCAGTCTCCGTAACTCATCCTCGATGACCAGGACCTATAATTATCCAGCTTTTGGGAGTCACAAGCCGAAAAATGGAGCCTTTAGGTGTTCAGACTCCGCAAGTCATCCCCAACGAATCACAAATCGACGAGCGTAGCCTTGAGGTGTTCAGCCTACGCAAGTCATGCTCGATGACAAGGACATGTAGGTGTCCTCATTCAGCGGGTCACAAGTTGATGAACGTTTAGACACTCAGTCTCCACAAATCATAGACAACAATCGGGACTTATAGATGTCCAACTTCCGAAAGTAGCGCGATAATGTTTGTCTACTATGTAAAAAATGAAGTGAGAGAAGCCACAATCAGTTGTTTGTCCTTGAACACACACTCATGAGATCACTTCCATGAGTGCGTATTCAAAGAGGGACAACTGTAAAAACTTGATTTTGGCTCAGGGCCAAAATACTTTACGCGAGGAATCGAGAAGAGAGAAATCAAGATTGAACATATATATATATATATATATGAACATATATATATATATATATGAAACTGAAAAAATAATTAATTAACAAATAAAATGGGCCCAACTCGTGAGGAACATGGCCATGTTCCTCTTTTGTACAAGTTGGTATGTTTTCTTATTTTGAAAAGTAATAATAAAATAAGAAGCAAATTGTGTATAAATAGAAGGTGAGCTACGACATGGAAGGGTTGAAGAAAATTAGAGAATACATAAAGGAAAAAAAATATAGCGAGTGAAGAGTGAAAAATATCTGTAATTATCGGCATTAGTCTGAGCTGCCTCAACCAACTCGCATGGATACAACCTGTACAATATTGAATCATGTTTGTCTTTCATGGTCTTGAAGGCTTGTTTCAAAGAAAATTTCCATGTCAAAAACATAATCTAAATGGGTCACTGTCGGACATCGGATCCGACTTTCCCTGACCCTTTTTTTTTATGTTTAGAAAATGTCGGGTCTTGGCGAGGGACGGGTCCGATCGAACGGGGTCATCAACTGGACCAAAGAAATTGAAAGAGTCGCCACTGATTAATTAAAGGCTAATTGGAATCCTAAAATTTGCCTATGGTACATGGAATTAACATCATAGGGCTTGTAAAGGTCTACGTCCAGAGAATCCAGTTTGGGGGTTTAATTACGTCTTAAGAGCTCGCGAGCTCATAATCCGCCCTTTCGGTAATTTAGTTTGCTTTTGAAATTTTTCAATTTAACCGAATTGCCCGTTTTAAAAGATTACATGTATTTTCTTTAAATTAAACAAACTATGTACAAACATTTTTTTTATGAGTTAACTTCAAATAAATAAACAAGAGAGAAAAAAGTTAATCATGCTCGAGAAATGGGTGATTTAACTTTGGAGCCATTTTAAACATGTCAAAAATACACGAATGATTTTGAAAATATTAAGCACGTTGGATCAATTTGTAATACTTCGATAAGTCACGAGATGTCTAGAAATGTTTAGGGACCAAAACCCAATTATTTGAAAATTTGAGCTGAATTCGAAATATATTTTAGAAAATGACATAATTGACCCTAAACTATTCTGGACTTATTTGTAACATTTGGTAAATTTCTAAAAATAACCAAAACTTTATTCTACACTTATTTATTTGTAATATTTTGAGAAGTTATGAAATGTCCAGAAAAGTTAGAAATCAAAATGCAAATTTAAAAAAAACAAACAAAATTGAGATGAATTAAAGAAAAATATTCAAAAATTGCACAAATGACCCAAAACTTTTCGGGTTTGGTTTATAACACTCGATAAAGTCCTAGAATGACCCGAGAGTCCAAGGACCGAGTTGTAACCTTCATCAAAGTTTTGGATATATATTATCACATATTTATAAATAGCATATAAATAGATAACATATACATATAAATATACTATTTATATTATACATATACATATATATAATATCACATATACATAATATATATATATATATATATATACATATAGATAGATAGATAACATATACATAATATATATATTATACATCTATACATATATAATATTACATATACAAAATATATATAATATACTTATACATATATATAGTATTACATAGACATAATATATATATATATTATACATATATATATACATAGTATGACATAAATATATGATAGATATATATATAAAACTTCAATTTCATAACATTAGAAAATACAAATACAATATTGAATATGAGAGAAATATACCTAACCCATTCTGAGTTTAAATACCATACGAGAAACCGACACCGATAATTATAGATATTTTTTTCTTCACTTTTCTTTTCTATTTGTTTTTCTTCACTCTTCCTTACCATGCATGTCGTAGCTCTCGACCCTTCAAGCATTCTCCCTTCTTCTGTTTATAGAAGATTTTATTAATATATTTTTTTAATAATAAAAAAAAAACAATTTGCAAAAGAAGAACATGGTCATGTGGCCATGTTCTTTTTTGGTCCGAAAAGATTATCTATCTATCTATAGATAGATAGATAGATACATACATAATTTTTTTATCTAAATAGATAGATAGATACATACATACATACATAATTTTTTTTTCATATATATATTTCTATCTAAATTATTTCAGCTCGGTTCCTCGTGTACAGTATTTTGACCCTGAGCCAAAATTAGGTGTTTACAGTTGCCCGTCTTTTAACACACGCTCATAGAAGTGATCTCATGAGTGTTTGTTCAAAGAAAAACAACTGATTTTGGCTTCTTTCCCTTCATTATTTACATAGTAGACAAACATTATCGTGCAACTTTTAGAAGTTGGACATCTAGAAGTCCCGATTGTTGACGATGATTTGCGGAGACTGAGTGCCTAAAGGCTCATCAGTTTGTGACTCCCATAAGTTGGACAGCTACAGCTCCTGGTCGTCGAAGATGACTTGCGTAGGCTGAACACCTAACGGCTCCGCTCGTCGGTTGTGACTCGTTGAGGATGACTTGCGAAGGCTGAACACCTAAAGGCTCTGCTCGTCGGCTTGTGACTCCAGAGGATGGATAACTACTGGTCCTGGTCGTCGAGGATGACTTGTGGAGGCTGAACACCTAAAGGCTCCGCTCGTTGTTTTTTTATTTTCTTCCCAAAAGCTGGATTACTATAGGTTCTAGACGTCGAGGATGACTTGCAAAGGCTAAACACCTAAATGGCTTTTTAATCATGCCCCTCTCCCTTAAATTTTGCCTAAATTGCCCTTCCAGGTTTTCGATTTAGCGGGAATTTTCTCACTTTTAGAGGCTCATTTTCTAGTTGTGAGCTCTTTAAGGATTTTTTTAACTACGTCCATATGAGATTGCCTGCTTGCAACTCTCTCGAGCACATCTTCCTGTTAAATTCATGAGTGATACGTTACTGGTACAAATTCCCGTGGCACAGTGCGATGAACCGCCTTTCGTCATGAGGTTCAATTGCACGTATCTGCATCTCGCCTACTCTGGCGCGTCCTTCTCTGCCTCGACGCGGTGAACCAAAAGTACCCAAGTATCACACGTTCATGTGTGGGCCTCAATATCCCTCATGAATTTCTTCCATTAGATGCTCAGCTTCTTTTGCATTCACGCATCTCAAATGGGTATAATCGTGAAACTAGGAAATTAATTGTAATTCATTCCTCGCATGACCATTCAGTCATTTTTATTTATATCACTGAGTCATGGTTGACTTCTAATTCTTTGATTGTAGAACAATAGGATGAAACCTCTTTGGGTTTTGATCTCTATTGACAGTTTTTGGTTTCCCGGAGTAATTTTACTAATGGTTGCGAATGTTGCCAATTTTTTGTATGCAAGGACGTAAATAAGAACACAAGCTGATCGCTGCCCTGCTTCTCCTCTCCACAGATTTCATCTCCGTGGTGACGACGTTGTTGGTGTCGATGATATTGTCCCTTCATGGGTTTCTCCACCCTTCGGGAATCCGATCACTTGGAAATACTACGCCTTGCTGTGACGAAACTTTCCGTAATGACTAAATTTCATGCCTTTTCGATTGTCGCCGCCAACAATGGTGTCTCTCTGCCTGTTGTCAACAACGAGGTCTTCTAGTGTCAACAATGGTGTCTCCTTTGCATGAGTTACTAACGGCGTATGTCATGTGTCAACAATGTCGTAGCTTTAAGCAGGAGTCAGCAACGACGTCTGTCCCATGTCAACAATGGCGATTCTTATGCAGGAGTCAACAACGGCACATACCCCGTGTCAACAATGGTGTTGGTTTAAGTCGCTTCTGCTTTAGTTCGATCAAACAACATGGAGTTGTTTTTCTAATCTCCTTTAACATTCCCACTTTCGGCGGCTGAATGTGTTATGGTGGCGTGGGTCGGTTTGACTCTGATTGACACTTTCTCTAAGCGAGGTGTAACATATAAGATAGACTCAATTCCGATGATGGGAACCTCGGCGTCCCTCCTTGTTGCGGTACACATTACTTGTCTCTGGTCCCTTTCTTGATCGGATAGTTGAATAAGTTGATTCTACCTCCATAACGGTTTTCTCGTAGTAAATCATCTTTTTCTTGATTATACATATCGCTCAGTGCAATCAAGAATTTATACAATTTGGTATCTGCTTGATTTTTTGTTTCAAATTGCAATGTTGTGTGGGCCAACGGATCCTTCTCCGTAATGTATAGAGTCGGATTTGGCAAGTGATACGATCTTCCAGGAGTCGGCACTTTCGAGGGTACGTGGTGATACGATTCTCCCAAGGCTCGTAATATTGCTGTCAGAATTCCGACTCTGTAAAGGGTTCCCTTTTCCGCGAATCTCTTCTCCGAATTGATCCGAGTGATGAATACGAAAGTCGCAGATAATTGAGTCATCTTTCTGGAATGGGTGGGCTAGTCGAATTCCGATATGTATTCCGTCTTCTAGACCAATTATGGTAAGGTCGATCCTCCTGGATACGATTCTGCCGAGACCAGAATATACGAGGATAGATGATGGATGAATGATGGATCGATTGGATCACACAAAGGCAGCGACAAGCCCTTGATACCTCCACAATGGATTCTCCAAGATATGACGCACTCGAAGATTCCAAAGCTTGAACCTTGGATATGACGCACCAAGATTCAATTGCCGGATATGACACACCAACAATCAATTTCTCATTCAATGAACAAGAAGAACAATGTGGCTAGCACACAAGTTTGTAGAAAAAAAGGTCTATCCTCTAATTTCGGCCACCCTAGCTACTTATCCTAAAAGAAGTAAAACCCTAAGCTAATTTGGGCCTAAGGAAACCTCTCCTATGGGCCGAATTTTATTCTCCTCCTCTTATTGGGTTTGGTTGTCTTGTGGACCGTTTGCCTCATTAAAAACCCCTTTGTAAAACCCAGTGGGACAAAACCAAAGGTCGGGAAAAAGAGTACAAACGAGCCCCTCTTGACTTAGTCCATTCGAGCAACCAAGAGGTTCTTAGGCTCCATGTCTCCGGACGGAATGATAGTTGGTCCTATGCGGTCCAGTAGTGTGGTGATTGTATGTCCAAGCTTCCTAGCCCTTGATCGTGTCATTGGTCCACTTGGCACGGTTATCTCACCCCTGTCTTCAAGTGTGGGCCGCATTTCTTCCATGATCACATCATCCCCTCCCTCTTCAAAAGGATTTGTCCTCAAATCCGGATCATCTGCAACAAAAGGAAGCAAATCAGTAATGTTAAAACTTGAACTAACATTATACTTCCCTTCGAGGTCTAGTTGATAAGCATTGTCGTTGATCTTCTTTAGGACTCGGAATGGGCCATCCACTCTAGGCATCAACTTGGATTTCCTCTCGACTGGAAACCTATCCTTCCTCAAGTGCACCCACACGAGGTCTCCTTCCTCAAAGGTCACCTTACGTCGGCCCTTGTTGGCTTGCTTTGCATACGACTTCGTCCTTTCCTCGATGTTGCGCTTGGCCTTTTCATGGATCTGTTTGACAATTTCAGCTTTCTTATTTCCATCTAAGTTAGTCCTTTCACTCATAGGCAAAGCGGTTAGATCCAAAGGAGACAAAGGGTTAAATCCATAAACGATTTCAAACGGTGAAAACTTGGTAGCGGAATGTGTAGCTCGGTTATACGCAAATTCAACATGTGGCAAGCATTCTTCCCAAGTTTTCAAATTCTTCTTAATCAAGGTGCGTAGCAAAGTAGACAAGGTCCTATTCACTACTTCGGTTTGTCCATCAGTTTGAGGGTGGCAAGTAGTTGAAAATAGCAGTTTAGTCCCTAGCTTAGACCACAGTGTTTTCCAAAAGTAGCTCAAGAATTTAGCATCTCTATCACTAACAATGGTCCTAGGCATTCCATGCAAGCGAACAATTTCTTTGAAGAATAAATCAGCTATATGAGACGCATCATCAGTTTTATGGCATGCAAGGAAATGAGCCATTTTTGAAAACCTATCCACAATCACAAAGATGGAATCCTTTCCAGTCCTAGTCCTAGGCAATCCAAGCACAAAATCCATAGATATATCGACCCACGGTTGTTCAGGAATCGGTAAGGGCATATACAAACCTTGGGACTGTACCTTTGCTTTGGCTTGTTTGCAAGTGACACATCTTCTACATATCCGCTCGACATCCCTTTTCATTTGCGGCCAATAGAAGTGTTCTTGCATCACCTTCAAGGTCTTAGTGATCCCAAAATGTCCCATCAATCCTCCGCCATGGGCTTCCCTAACTAACAATTCTCGCATCGAACAGTTAGGTACGCATAATCTATTTTCAAACAAAAGAAACCCGTCGTGCCTTACATACTTTCCATGAGCGAATTTAGCACATGCTTTAAAGATATCTTGGAAATCCGAGTCAGTTTCATAGAGCTCCTTTATGTATTCAAAGCCTAAAAGCTTAGCATCCAAAGTAGAGATCAAGGCATACCTTCTTGATAGAGCATCGACAACAATATTTTCATTACCTTGCTTATACTTGATCACATAAGGGATGGTTTCGATGAACTCCATCCACCTAGCATGTCGTTTGTGGAGATTTTGTTGACCCTTCAAATGCTTCAAGGATTCATGGTCGGTGTGAATGACGAACTCCTTGGGCCATAGATAGTGTTGCCATGTTTGCAAGGCTCGAACTAGCGCATACAACTCCTTGTCATAGGTCGGGTAGTTTAGGGCAGCTCCTCCAAGCTTCTCACTAAAGAAGGCTATGGGCCTCATCTCTTGTGTCAAAACAGCTCCAATACCTACACCCGAAGCATCACACTCAATTTCAAAGGTTTTAAGAAAGTTCGGTAAAGATAAAAGGGGTGCATTGGTGAGTTTGTCCTTCAAAGCTTGGAATGCTTTTTCTTGTGCGTCCTCCCACTTAAACCCAACACTCTTCTTGATCACTTCGGTGAGAGGTGCGGCTATGGTACTAAAATCCCTCACGAATCTCCGATAGAAACCCGCAAGTCCATGAAAGCTCCGCACTTCGCCTATGGTAGTTGGCGTCGGCCAATCGCGGATGGCCTTAACCTTCTCTTCGTCCACCTTAATACCATCTGCACTTATAACAAAACCCAAAAACACAAGGTGATCCGTACAAAAAGTGCATTTCTTAAGGTTAGCATAAAGCTTCTCCTTTCGAAGAACCATCAAAACAGATTTTAAGTGCCCAACATGCTCTTCTAAGCTTCGACTATAGACTAAAATGTCATCGAAGTAAACAACCACAAAAATTCCAAGGTAGTTACGCAGGACATGATTCATCAATCTCATGAAAGTGCTAGGTGCATTAGTTAATCCAAATAGCATGACTAACCACTCATATAAGCCATGTTTAGTTTTAAAAGCTGTTTTCCATTCATCACCTTCTTTCATCCTAATTTGATGATAACCACTCTTAAGATCTATTTTAGAAAATATCGTGGATCCATGCAGCTCATCTAACATGTCATCTAATCGAGGAATAGGATGGCCATACTTTACAGTGATATTGTTGATGGCTCGGCAATCGACGCACATCCTCCAAGTCCCATCCTTCTTAGGGACGAGTAGGACCGGTACCGCACATGGGCTCATGCTTTCGCGGATGTATCTTTTGTCCATCAAGTCGTTCACTTGTCGTTGAAGCTCCTTGGTTTCCATAGGATTAGTTCGGTATGCAGGTCGGTTAGGTAGTGAAGCTCCCGGTACAAAATCGATTTGGTGTTCGATACCCCGAAGGGGCGGTAATGCGTGGGGAGTTTCATCCGGCAAGACGTCTTCAAAATCCTGCAAAAGGGAAACGATGTTTCTCGGCAAATCCGGCACGGGATTAGTGATACTTAACAACGTTTCTTTGTACATAAGTAGTATAACGGGTTGCTTAGAGGACAAAGCCCTCTTTACAACGCTATACCTCACCACAAAATTGGACTGCCTCACGGGTTCACTCACGGGTGTAAACTCACATCTCTCGGCTTTGGCTTTCCTCAAACTCTCACACTCATTTTGGGTAAGGGTACTTGTGTGTTCACTCACATTAGTTCCTTCGTGTTGTCGAAGTCGAAGTTGATCTAGGTGTATCTCATGCGGCGTAGCTTCATTATCCTCAATCACATCGGCCTTGAGCATAAGTGACTCCATCTCTTGAAAGTAATCCTCAACACTCTTACTTCCTTGAGACAATCGTCTAAGCTTTTGATGTAGTTTCCTATGGTAATGGTTAGGAACAAACCTCTTCCTCAAAAGATTTTTCAGTTCATCCCAAGTATCTACGGGTGGATCACGATTACGTCGTCTACTCGTCACGATTTGATCCCACCAATTGATAGCATAATCACAAAATTCAGTTGCGGCTACTTGTACCTTTCTAAGCTCCGAAAGATTTTGACAATCGAACACAAGTTCGATCTTCTTTTCCCACTCCAAATAAGCATCCGGATCATTCTTCCCGTGGAAAGGTGGGATTTTTAACTTGAGACCACCAAGTTGATCTTCAAGCCGACCTCTTTCCCGCCGTGGTCTCCTTTGGTCCCGATTGGAGTGGCGGCTGCCCCTACTATAATAGTTGGACGATTGAACCTCTTCATCGTCTGCTTGAGGTTGAGCTCTTCTTGGAAGATTCCCCATAGGTGGCGGCATGGCTCGATTAATGGACTCTTGTATGATAGGTCCTAATTCTTGCTGCATCATTCGCCGAATCTCATTGCGAAGAATTCGCAAATCCGGGGGTTCGTTCCTTGCCCCTTGAGCTTGATTGGTGCTCTCCTCTCCATTACTTGCATGGTTTGACATTATAATGCGCAAGGACCTGATTATCACACAACACAAATGAGCAAAATTAAGTCTCGAAAGTGTGCTCTGATACCACTTGATACGATCTTCCAGGAGTCGGCACTTTCGAGGGTAGGTGGTGATACGATTCTCCCAAGGCTCGTAATATTGCTGTCAGAATTCCGACTCTGTAAAGGGTTCCCTTTTCCGCGAATGTCTTCTCCGAATTGATCCGAGTGATGAATACGAAAGTCGCAGATAATTGAGTCCTCTTTTTGGAATGGGTGGGCTAGTCGAATTCCGATATGTATTCCGTCTTCTAGACCAATTATGGTAAGGTCGGTCCTCCTGGATACGATTCTGCCGAGACCAGAATATACGAGGATAGATGACGGATGAATGATGGATCGATTGGATCACACAAAGGCAGCGACAAGCCCTTGATACCTCCACAATGGATTCTCCAAGATATGACGCACTCGAAGATTCCAAAGCTTGAACCTTGGATATGACGCACCAAGATTCAATTGCCGGATATGACACACCAACAATCAATTTCTCATTCAATGAACAAGAAGAACAATGTGGCTAGCACACAAGTTTGTAGAAAAAAGGTCTATCCTCTAATTTCGGCCACCCTAGCTACTTATCCTAAAAGAAGTAAAACCCTAAGCTAATTTGGGCCTAAGGAAAGCTCTCCTATGGGCCGAATTTTATTCTCCTCCTCTTATTGGGTTTGGTTGTCTTGTGGACCGTTTGCCTCATTAAAACCCCCTTTGTAAAACCCAGTGGGACAAAACCAAAGGTCGGGAAAAAGAGTACAAACGAGCCCCTCTTGACTTAGTCCATTCGAGCAACCAAGAGGTTCTTAGGCTCCATGTCTCCGGACGGAATGATAGTTGGTCCTATGCGGTCCAGTAGTGTGGTGATTGTATGTCCAAGCTTCCTAGCCCTTGATCGTGTCATTGGTCCACTTGGCACGGTTATCTCACCCCTGTCTTCAAGTGTGGGCCGCATTTCTTCCATGATCACATCATCCCCTCCCTCTTCAAAAGGATTTGTCCTCAAATCCGGATCATCTGCAACAAAAGGAAGCAAATCAGTAATGTTAAAACTTGAACTAACATTATACTTCCCTTCGAGGTCTAGTTGATAAGCATTGTCGTTGATCTTCTTTAGGACTCGGAATGGGCCATCCACTCTAGGCATCAACTTGGATTTCCTCTCGACTGGAAACCTATCCTTCCTCAAGTGCACCCACACGAGGTCTCCTTCCTCAAAGGTCACCTTACGTCGGCCCTTGTTGGCTTGATTTGCATACGACTTCGTCCTTTCCTCGATGTTGCGCTTGGCCTTTTCATGGATCTGTTTGACAATTTCATCTTTCTTCTTTCCATCTAAGTTAGTCCTTTCACTCATAGGCAAAGCGGTTAGATCCAAAGGAGACAAAGGGTTAAATCCATAAACGATTTCAAACGGTGAAAACTTGGTAGCGGAATGTGTAGCTCGGTTATACGCAAATTCAACATGTGGCAAGCATTCTTCCCAAGTTTTCAAATTCTTCTTAATCAAGGTGCGTAGCAAAGTAGACAAGGTCCTATTCACTACTTCGGTTTGTCCATCAGTTTGAGGGTGGCAAGTAGTTGAAAATAGCAGTTTAGTCCCTAGCTTAGACCACAGTGTTTTCCAAAAGTAGCTCAAGAATTTAGCATCTCTATCACTAACAATGGTCCTAGGCATTCCATGCAAGCGAACAATTTCTTTGAAGAATAAATCAGCTATATGAGACGCATCATCAGTTTTATGGCATGCAAGGAAATGAGCCATTTTTGAAAACCTATCCACAATCACAAAGATGGAATCCTTTCCAGTCCTAGTCCTAGGCAATCCAAGCACAAAATCCATAGATATATCGACCCACGGTTGTTCAGGAATCGGTAAGGGCATATACAAACCTTGGGACTGTACCTTTACTTTGGCTTGTTTGCAAGTGACACATCTTCTACATATCCGCTCGACATCCCTTTTCATTTGCGGCCAATAGAAGTGTTCTTGCATCACCTTCAAGGTCTTAGTGATCCCAAAATGTCCCATCAATCCTCCGCCATGGGCTTCCCTAACTAACAATTCTCGCATCGAACAGTTAGGTACGCATAATCTATTTTCAAACAAAAGAAACCCGTCGTGCCTTACATACTTTCCATGAGCGAATTTAGCACATGCTTTAAAGATATCTTGGAAATCCGAGTCAGTTTCATAGAGCTCCTTTATGTATTCAAAGCCTAAAAGCTTAGCATCCAAAGTAGAGATCAAGGCATACCTTCTTGATAGAGCATCGACAACAATATTTTCATTACCTTGCTTATACTTGATCACATAAGGGAAGGTTTCGATGAACTCCATCCACCTAGCATGTCGTTTGTGGAGCTTTTGTTGACCCTTCAAATGCTTCAAGGATTCATGGTCGGTGTGAATGACGAACTCCTTGGGCCATAGATAGTGTTGCCATGTTTGCAAGGCTCGAACTAGCGCATACAACTCCTTGTCATAGGTCGGGTAGTTTAGGGCAGCTCCTCCAAGCTTCTCACTAAAGAAGGCTATGGGCCTCATCTCTTGTGTCAAAACAGCTCCAATACCTACACCCGAAGCATCACACTCAATTTCAAAGGTTTTAAGAAAGTTCGGTAAAGATAAAAGGGGTGCATTGGTGAGTTTGTCCTTCAAAGCTTGGAATGCTTTTTCTTGTGCGTCCTCCCACTTAAACCCAACACTCTTCTTGATCACTTCGGTGAGAGGTGCGGCTATGGTACTAAAATCCCTCACGAATCTCCGATAGAAACCCGCAAGTCCATGAAAGCTCCGCACTTCGCCTATGGTAGTTGGCGTCGGCCAATCGCGGATGGCCTTAACCTTCTCTTCGTCCACCTTAATACCATCTGCACTTATAACAAAACCCAAAAACACAAGGTGATCCGTACAAAAAGTGCATTTCTTAAGGTTAGCATAAAGCTTCTCCTTTCGAAGAACCATCAAAACAGATTTTAAGTGCCCAACATGCTCTTCTAAGCTTCGACTATAGACTAAAATGTCATCGAAGTAAACAACCACAAAAATTCCAAGGTAGTTACGCAGGACATGATTCATCAATCTCATGAAAGTGCTAGGTGCATTAGTTAATCCAAATAGCATGACTAACCACTCATATAAGCCATGTTTAGTTTTAAAAGCTGTTTTCCATTCATCACCTTCTTTCATCCTAATTTGATGATAACCACTCTTAAGATCTATTTTAGAAAATATCGTGGATCCATGCAGCTCAT
The DNA here is from genome assembly GCA_946814005.1 of Chamaenerion angustifolium. Classification (NCBI taxonomy): domain Eukaryota; kingdom Viridiplantae; phylum Streptophyta; class Magnoliopsida; order Myrtales; family Onagraceae; genus Chamaenerion; species Chamaenerion angustifolium. The sequence continues at coordinate 26,353,017 of OX328272.1, forward strand.
CTAACATGTCATCTAATCGAGGAATAGGATGGCCATACTTTACAGTGATATTGTTGATGGCTCGGCAATCGACGCACATCCTCCAAGTCCCATCCTTCTTAGGGACGAGTAGGACCGGTACCGCACATGGGCTCATGCTTTCGCGGATGTATCTTTTGTCCATCAAGTCGTTCACTTGTCGTTGAAGCTCCTTGGTTTCCATAGGATTAGTTCGGTATGCAGGTCGGTTAGGTAGTGAAGCTCCCGGTACCAAATCGATTTGGTGTTCGATACCCCGAAGGGGCGGTAATGCGTGGGGAGTTTCATCCGGCAAGACGTCTTCAAAATCCTGCAAAAGGGAAACGATGTTTCTCGGCAAATCCGGCACGGGATTAGTGATACTTAACAACGTTTCTTTGTACATAAGTAGTATAACGGGTTGCTTAGAGGACAAAGCCCTCTTTACAACGCTATACCTCACCACAAAATTGGACTGCCTCACGGGTTCACTCACGGGTGTAAACTCACATCTCTCGGCTTTGGCTTTCCTCAAACTCTCACACTCATTTTGGGTAAGGGTACTTGTGTGTTCACTCACATTAGTTCCTTCGTGTTGTCGAAGTCGAAGTTGATCTAGGTGTATCTCATGCGGCGTAGCTTCATTATCCTCAATCACATCGGCCTTGAGCATAAGTGACTCCATCTCTTGAAAGTAATCCTCAACACTCTTACTTCCTTGAGACAATCGTCTAAGCTTTTGATGTAGTTTCCTATGGTAATGGTTAGGAACAAACCTCTTCCTCAAAAGATTTTTCAGTTCATCCCAAGTATCTACGGGTGGATCACGATTACGTCGTCTACTCGTCACGATTTGATCCCACCAATTGATAGCATAATCACAAAATTCAGTTGCGGCTACTTGTACCTTTCTAAGCTCCGAAAGATTTTGACAATCGAACACAAGTTCGATCTTCTTTTCCCACTCCAAATAAGCATCCGGATCATTCTTCCCGTGGAAAGGTGAGATTTTTAACTTGAGACCACCAAGTTGATCTTCAATCCGACCTCTTTCCCGCCGTGGTCTCCTTTGGTCCCGATTGGAGTGGCGGCTGCCCCTACTATAATAGTTGGACGATTGAACCTCTTCATCGTCTGCTTGAGGTTGAGCTCTTCTTGGAAGATTCCCCATAGGTGGCGGCATGGCTCGATTAATGGACTCTTGTATGATAGGTCCTAATTCTTGCTGCATCATTCGCCGAATCTCATTGCGAAGAATTCGCAAATCCGGGGGTTCGTTCCTTGCCCCTTGAGCTTGATTGGTGCTCTCCTCTCCATTACTTGCATGGTTTGACATTATAATGCGCAAGGACCTGATTATCACACAACACAAATCAGCAAAATTAAGTCTCGAAAGTGTGCTCTGATACCACTTGATACGATCTTCCAGGAGTCGGCACTTTCGAGGGTAGGTGGTGATACGATTCTCCCAAGGCTCGTAATATTGCTGTCAGAATTCCGACTCTGTAAAGGGTTCCCTTTTCCGCGAATCTCTTCTCCGAATTGATCCGAGTGATGAATACGAAAGTCGCAGATAATTGAGTCCTCTTTCTGGAATGGGTGGCCTCGTCTAATTCCGATATGTATTCCGTCTTCTAGACCAATTATGGTAAGGTCGGTCCTCCTGGATACGATTCTGCCGAGACCAGAATATACGAGGATAGATGACGGATGAATGATGGATCGATTGGATCACACAAAGGCAGCGACAAGCCCTTGATACCTCCACAATGGATTCTCCAAGATATGACGCACTCGAAGATTCCAAAGCTTGAACCTTGGATATGACGCACCAAGATTCAATTGCCGGATATGACACACCAACAATCAATTTCTCATTCAATGAACAAGAAGAACAATGTGGCTAGCACACAAGTTTGTAGAAAAAAGGTCTATCCTCTAATTTCGGCCACCCTAGCTACTTATCCTAAAAGAAGTAAAACCCTAAGCTAATTTGGGCCTAAGGAAAGCTCTCCTATGGGCCGAATTTTATTCTCCTCCTCTTATTGGGTTTGGTTGTCTTGTGGACCGTTTGCCTCATTAAAACCCCCTTTGTAAAACCCAGTGGGACAAAACCAAAGGTCGGGAAAAAGAGTACAAACGAGCCCCTCTTGACTTAGTCCATTCGAGCAACCAAGAGGTTCTTAGGCTCCATGTCTCCGGACGGAATGATAGTTGGTCCTATGCGGTCCAGTAGTGTGGTGATTGTATGTCCAAGCTTCCTAGCCCTTGATCGTGTCATTGGTCCACTTGGCACGGTTATCTCACCCCTGTCTTCAAGTGTGGGCCGCATTTCTTCCATGATCACATCAGCAAGGGTGCCCCACTAGCAAGTGGACGGACAAAAAGGCATGAGGGAGCTTCACCAAGCACAACTCCAATGGTGATAGCGGATGAAAATAAGCCTGATAAGCCATCATGAGTATCAACGTCATCGGGTTGGATCATTTGTGGCGGACCTGGGACTGAAACGGCGAGGGGAAGAAACAACAATGTCCCTAAACTTTTGGCTAAACGTTCTCTCCGGGCGACTTCATAATCTTTGATATTAGGACGAAAACCCAATCCTAAAAGTGTATTTGTCCTTCCGGGTGTACTAGAGTCGTCGAATGACGCATGGATTCCTAAAAACTTGAATCCAATATACTGTAGTAAGAAGGACAAATACACAATTGATCATGCATGATTGGTTTTGAAAATTCTGCATGTTCCATTCATTCCATTCGTAGACTTTGATTGCGTGTATGACACAAAAAAAATAGAAGAATAGTTTAAAAGGATTAGCCAATTGAAGTATAGTTCGTAAGAGCTTTCACACGACGACGCAGCTGGTTAAGTGCATTTGTTGCTTGTTCCTTGGTTCGAACGGAGGTCGAGGATAGGCATTTTGAAAACATTTTATTCGCCTCGTCCTTGGTTCGAAGGAAGATCTGAATTATTCAAGGGTGCCATTCAACACAGCTACGTTGCCCCCACATTTATCCAAGGTGCCCCCACAATGCTAGAATGACGGTGGTTGTTCGGGTCTATCCCTGATTATCTCCTCCGGGTTGAAAGACGGACTTGCAGGTTTTGAATGGAACTTGTGAATGTATTCTGTTGTTGTTAATCACGCGGACATTTTTCCAGATTCCAAAAGTTAAACAAGGCATTAAGGAGAACCCAGTTGACTTTGTAACTTGCGAGCTTGTGAACTTCATCAATCTTCTCATTCACGTATTTCTGATTCCCTTTTGTCATGGCTTTCCATATTCGAGCAATTTCGATCGTAGGGGGTTGTATGGCCTTATTGTGAGGGCAATGATTTTCTTGCTTCATCCTTACCAAATATGGCGCGTGAAACATCCTAAGGATACAAGATAGAATGAGCGGAACTTATATTTTTTTTTTTGAAAAATGCAATGCAACTGCGAGAATGTAAACTTCATTAGCAAGATTCGTATTACATTTACAACAGTCTGGAATATATAATACAAAAGACCCAATCCTATACATGTCATGATCTAGGGCCAAAACAAAACACATTTACATAATGGGCCAAACTCCCATCTACAGTTGTTGGGCTGACTTCTAATTCACAACAGTTGGGTCAAATCTTTTCCATGAATTGTGGGGCAAACCAGCATCCAAATATTTGGACCAAATTCTCATTTACATTAGTTGGGCCCAATGAAAATACACAACACTAGTAAATGTTAAACGCGGTGTGGAGTTATTTATTCTAAATGGATGGAATTTCTAGATCCTCTCAACCAACGGAACCTCACCCTCAAAAGAGAATCATATGCCCATTCCGATCATCGAGTTGAGTTGTTTGGATGTGTGCCGGCGGTCCAAACCGCTCTGGGCGCATTCCCCTACTTAACTCCCTAAGCTCTTCACGTGCTCCTGGTCTGCGCGGGTAATTGTAACCAACGTGGTGTGTGCAAAACAAGAATTAATTTTTTTTTGAATTATTACAATTACATCGCTTTTTTGACAAAATTTGAAACCGCAAGCATGTGCAAACAGTCAAAACGGATAGGGAAAAAATATAATATGGCAAAGAAAACATGACAAAGCATAAACCCTCTAAAAGAAGTCCCCAGCAGAGTCGCCAAATTGTCGGACGTCGGACGTCGAACCCGACTTTCCCTGACCCTTTTTTTTAAATATTTTTTTTATTTTTGTTTCGAAAATGTCGAGTCTTGGCGAGCGACGGGTCCGGTCGAGCGGGATCATCAACCATACCGAAAAAAAATTGAAAGAGTCGCCAACGGTTAATTGAAAGCTAATCAGAATACTAAAATGTGCATAGGGTACATGGAATTAACATCCTAGGGCTTGGAAAGGTTTACGTCGACAGAATCGTGTTCGGGGGTTTGATTACGTCTTAAGAGCTCGCGAGATCATAATCCGCCCTTTCTGTACTTTAGTTTGCTTTTGAAATTTTTTCAATCTACCCGAATTGCTCGTTTTGATCATGCTCAGCCCAAAAAGTTTACATGCATTTTCTTTAAATTAAACAAACCATGTACAAATATTTTTTTTATATAAGTTAATTTCAAATAAATAAACAAGAGAGAAAAAAGTTAATCATGCTCGAGAAATGGGTGATTTAACTTTGGGGCCATATTAAACGTGTCAAAAATACACGAATGATTTTGAAAATATTAAGCACGTTGGACCAATTTGTAATACTTTGACAAGTCACGAGATGTCCAGACACATTTAGGGACCAAACACAATTATTTGAAAAATCAAGCTGAATTGGAAATATATTTTAAAATATGACATAATTTGCCCTAAACTATTCCATACTTATTTGTAACACTTGGTAAAGTTCCAAAAATAACTCAAAATTTATTCTAGGCTTATTTATAACATTTTGAGAAGTCATGGAATGTCCAGAAAAGTTTCGAAATCGAAAAGCAAATTATAAAAAAGCGAGCTTAATTAAAGAAAATTTTCAAAAATTGCACAAATGGCCCAAAACATTTCGGGTTTGGTTTATAACACTCGATAAAGTCCAGAATGACCCGAGAGTGCAAGGACCGAGTTGTAACCTTCATCAAAGTTTGGGAAGGACCTAAGTCATTTTTGAAAATATTCTTTTTTTCACATATACATATAGTATTACATATATATTATACATATATATAGATAGATAACATATAAATAGTATATATATATTATACATATACATATATATAAATATAAAATCACATATACATATATATATATTATACATATAGATAGATAGATAGATAACATATACATAATATATATATTATACAAGCGTCTCAACAAGAGTTTTAAGCTCTAAAGTAATTTACAAGTCGATGAATGGAGACTTTAGTTTATCATCCTTCGCAAATCATCCTCGACGACCAGGATCTGTAGATATCTAGTTTCTGGGAGTCACAAGACGACGAATGGAGCCCTTAGGTGTCCAGCCTCCGCAAGTCATCTCCAACAAGTCAAAAGTCGACGACCAAAACCTTTAGGTGTTCAAGCTACGCAAGTCATCGTAGACGACCAGGACCTGTAGTTATCCAGTTTATGTGAGTCAAAAGCCGACGAGCAGAGCCTTTAGGTTTTTAACCTCCGCAAGTCATCTCCAACGAGTCACAAGTTGACGAGAGGAACCTTTAGCTGTTCAACCTCCGCAAGTCATCCTCGACGACAAGGACCTGTAGTTATCCAGCTTCTGGGAGTCACAAGATGATGAGCATTTAGGCGCTCAGCCTCTGTAATCCATATATCATTAACGATCGGGACCTATAGGTGTCTAGCTTCCGTAAGTTGCATGATGATGTCTGTCTAGTATGTAAATAATGAATCAAAAGAAGCCAAAATTAGTTGTTTGTCTTTGAACACACCTCGTGAGATCAATTCCATGAGCGCGTGTTCAAAGAGGAGCAACTGTAAACACCTGATTTTGGGCCGGGGTAAAAAATATCGTACACTAGGATACGAGCCGAGAAAAATCGAGACGAAGAAAAAAACAAAAAGGAAAAATAAACCATAAACCCAAAACCCCAAACCCTTAACCTTAAACCCCAAACCCTTAACCTTAAAGCCCAAACCCCAAACGCTAAACGCTAAACCCCAAGCAATAAACCTTAAAACCTAAACCCCAAACCCTAAACCTTAAACCTTAAGCTTAAATGGCAAACCCTAAACCTTACTCCCCAAACCCCAAACCCCAAACCCTATACCTTAACCTTATACCCAAACCCTAAACCCTAAACCAAATCTTAAACCCCAAACCCTAAACCCCTAAACCCCTAAACCACGACCAAGCACCAAAAATTATCCCAAAAGTATTCCCAATTTCCATCACCTCTGGCCATTTGATGACTTTGCTCATCCACCATCACCTTTTGACCAAATCCTCCCCAATCACACCAAAAGTCTTCCCAAATTGCCAATCACCTTTGGCCATTTGATGACTTTGCTCACCTACCATCATATTTTGACCACATCCTCCTCAATCACACCAAAACACCTCTCAAATTACCAATCACCTTTGCCCAATTGCTATCACCTTTGCCATCCACTATAGTTTGTCCATGCTTTATCACCTACTTGCACAAAAACAATCATTATGAAAACCCCTATAAATGGGGATAAGCTACGGTTGATGAAGGTGGGAAAGAATATAGATAGAAAGGCCGAAAGAATTAAGGGAGATTGAGTGAAATGTTTTTTAGCGAAATTAAAAGAAGTATTGGTGATTATAGGTCTCGGTTCCTCGTATGGTGTCTAGACTACAAGAATCTGTTGCAACAGCAACGATACTTCCGTGTTGACACTAACAGTTGTAGTTAAATATATGTTTATTGTGTCGACAGTTTTTGTTGTTGTTATTATTACTTATTAGGCACAATATGTTTTCCACCGTTATAAGATACATTTAGTGTTAATATTTGCCATCACTTTATATTTTACATGGATGAATGTGTAATGTCGTGCAACACTTGATGTTAAATAACTCCATCAGAAGCAGGTGAATTTTTCATTGCAAATGTACTTATTCAAATGCGAAACGTTTTGTCGTAAATATAGCGATATCAGCAACGGTTGTTTGTCGTAACTAATCAATTTTTGTCGTCGTTAAAACATAAGTACCAGGAAAATGTATGAATAGGTTTGCGTGTCAATATATTGTCGGCATTAGTATAGTCATTCAACAACAGATTTAATTATTGTTGTAAAATAGTTTATTTAGTGACGACTATTGTTGTTGTTAAAAAATCAAATTTTCAAAAACATTTCCTGCTCTGATTTAAAAATTCAAAATTTTCATTCAACAACTTATTTGCAGAACAAATCAACGTTTTACAGAACTTCCTCTTGTCTTCCCTTCCTTCCCTTCACCTTCCCTTCATTCAAAACATTTTCCAAAGGATTGAAGCTCACCCTCCCTTCCTTTCACCCTCTCTACTTCATTTGAGCTGGAGGCGAGTTGAAGTTCGACCGACCTGTCATGGATGAAGTGTTGGAGCTGCTCGAAGTTCCATGGATGAAGGCATGCTGGAGTTGAAGCTGGAGAAGGCGGCTTGGAGCTAGAGAAGTCGAGCTGGAGCTGGAGAAGTCGAGCTGGACCTGTAGAAGGCGAGCCGGAGCTCGAAAAGTGATGGTTCTCTGATGCCTTCACTATGGATGAAGTGCCGTGAACAAATCGGCCATGGATAAAGACATAGATGATGAAGTGACGATATATGGATGAAGAAGGATGAATCCATGGATGAAGAAGGAGGAAGAAGCCATGGATGAAGAAGCTATGGATGAACACAAATAGTTTAAAATCTGCCAAAACAATCGCAGAAAACAAATCGACCAAAGAATTGGTCAAGAAATTGACAAACAGTTGTCATCACTAAAAGTAATCTATAACATCGGTAAAGTGTTATCGTCGTTCATCTGTGTTTAACAACAACCTGATTCCGCTGTAAAGTTGACGTTGGGAGCCATATGCTAACAGCGACAAGCTTTTTACAATGGCAAATTATCGACCTATACACCTTTAACGACGGGGGCTACCGCGCCGAAGATTTCGTCGTTGTTAAGCCTTAACCACGGTATTTATGCAGTTAGCAACGAATTTTTGCTGATGTGTATCATCGAGTTTCTCGTAGTGACTCCAAATAACTTAGGTATATCTCTTTCATATTCAAGATTGTATTTGTATTTCCTATTGTGAATGAAGTTTGTTTTATCAATATTATGTGTTAATAGTTCTATTTCATATAAGAATCATATTCGATTTTAAGTTTGGTATAACTTAGGGTCATTTTAGACATTTGTGAAAGTTATGGGGGTTGCTTCGGTCAAAAAAATAATAATTTCAAAACGAATTACGTAATTCTCAAACTTTGTTTAAGGTTACGACTCGGTCCTTGGATTCTCAGACCATTTCGGGACTTAGTGAGTGTTATAAACAAAAACAAAAACGTTTTGGGCCTTTTTTGCAATTTTTAAAAGCTTTTTCTAATCAGCTCGAATTTTTTAATAATTTCACTTTGGTTCCTAAAATTTTTAAGGTGTCACAAATTTATTCAATTTGCTTATATTTTCAAAATAATTTGTGTATGTTTGACACATTTAAAATGACCCTAAAGTTAAAGCACCATTTTTTAGCACAATTAACTCTATTGTCTTTTCTTTATTTATTTTAAATTAACTCAAAAAAATAAAACAAAATGCTTGTATATTGTTAATTAAAAAAATGCATGTAATATTTTTGGCAAAGCATGATCCAAACAGGTAATTAAGTGAAAATAAATCCAATAGAAAACTAAAGTATTGAAAGGGCGGAATAGGAGCTCGCGAGCTCATAAGACATAATTAAACCCCCAAACTCAATTCTCTGGACATAGACCTTCCCAAGCCCTAGGATGTTAAAACCATGTCCGCTAGGCAAATTTTAGGATTCCAATTAGCCTTTAATTAATCGGTGACCACTTTTTCATTTTGTTCGGTCTGGTTGATGACCCTGCTTGACCGGACTCGTCGCTTTCCAAGACCCGACATTTTCGAGCGAAACAAAAAAAAATAATTTTTCAAAAAGGGTCGGGGAAAGTCGGATGCGTCGTCCAAAACCATGAATTGGAGTACACGCAACATAATTAAAAGGTAAAAAGAACGTTGTTGAATTTTCTGTTTTTGTTTATGGTTGCTGGTTGCGATAATAAGGTCTCAACAATGGAAAATATAGGCATCCAAAGACCCTAAGAAAATCATAGTCAGGAGTTTTGTAAAACAGTTTTACATGAGGAAAAGTCTTCATCAAGACTTTAGAAGGCAAATGATTAATCAAAAAGAGTGTCGTAAAGAAGGCATCTCTCCAATACTGCATAGGAAGTGAAACTTGTCTCAACAATGTGTTTGTGTTTCCTTTCCACAATTCCATTATGTTCAGATGTGTGTGGGTGTGTAAAACAATGAATAATACTGAACTTAGAAAGATAAGATCCAAGAGCTTTGAACTTTCTTCCATTATCGATTTGGATAGCTTTCATTTGAAATCCAAGTTGATTTTCAGCAATCTTATGGAACTCAGAAAAGATTTGAGACACATCACTCTTTTTATTTAAAAAGTATATCCATGTAAAAGGAGTGAAAATATCTACAATACTAATGTAGTAAAGACATCCATTAGATATGATAGGAGAAAAAACCTAAAGGTCCATTTCAACTAGCTAAATAGGACTGGCGTAAACTGAGTTTCATTCAGCAAAGGGGAGCTTGCAGCTTTTACCCACAGCACAGACCACACATTGATCTATAGCCGCACATTGATCTATACCAGATATGACAGGCAGAGTATTGGCTATGATTATCAGAGACATTGTTTGAGTTGAAGGATTCCCGAGTCTTTGATGTAAAATAGAGGATTTTATCTTTAAATTGCTTGAAAAACACATGACAACATTATTCAATCTCCTTTTGGTAGATTCAGGAGGATTGGGCTCACACAAAACTACATTATTGTCACAAAGAACATTAGTATTCAATCTAGTATCAGAAAGGCTAGCAACATTACACTCGTTATTGTTATCTACCAATTTGATGAAATCAAGTGTATAAAAACCATCCACTTAGAAGAACTTCTCTTGTGTTTGTATAATTTACAAAGCAGCATGTAGGATGGAACTCAAAGAATACCTGATTGTCCCTGGTAAACTGAGAAATAGACACAAGATTCTTGGTTCTTTGAGGTGTCTATAAGAGATTATGTAAGACTAAGGATTTTGATGTTGTATTGATAACTGAATTACCTATGTTGTTTATATTATGGTAAGTACCGTTTGCTACTTAGACTTTACCTATTCCTAGATATGGTTGAGCTCCTGTACCTGATGGTGGACCTTGTGCTTCGTTGCTCCTGATTCAGGGGACTAGGCCTTGTCAGGAAGCTGCTGGGGTGCTGATGCTATCACATTCACCTGAGGTATTTCAGTTGCAGAAGGAGGCGGTAAATTGGATGGTGTTGGAAAATAAGAAGGAATGTTATATGGTATAGGAATATGAATGAATTGACTGAATCTGGTAGGAGAAAGAGTCATTATCTGTGATTTTCAGGATGCATTATTTGTTGGTCGAAGGGCTGCTGATTGAACGACTGATTGGTCGGCTGATAGTGCATTGTCTGTTGATTGAAAGGCTGAGTCATGGACTGAACATCACCTTCACTAGTCCACTGCATAGGTGATTCCATATTGACACTCATTTCCAGAGGTTGATTGGTTGTCCTAAAAGTGTACGTTAAACCTCTGAAAACATATGTCCACCAAGTGGCCGAATTTTCCAGACAATTGACATTGAGGTTTATTGTTACGAAAACCTTTTCCCCTACTTCTTCCATGGCCATATCCTACATCATTTGCTAGATACTCAGGTGTTAACTGAGTCTGCTCTCATGTATCCTAAGCTTGGATATGCCCAGAGTCAGTAGTCTTGTTTGCTAAGTTGGCTAAAGACATTTTTGTTGTTGATTTCACTGCAACATTAACAGTAGGGAAGTCGTTGTTAAACCTAACCTCCTTCTGTCGAGCCTCGTAGTTTAGTAAAACTGAGACGATTGACGCAAGATCGTAGGGATTTCGCCTAGCATGGATTAGAGAGGCTACATTGTCAAATTGTCCCTTGACTCCATTCAGAATAATGCTAATTTGTTGCATCTCTTTAAAAGGGTGTCCACTTCCTGCTAGGATATCACCCACCAGTTGTATTTCAGTAAAGTATTCTTTCATTGATTGAATGTATTGTTTTCAAACCTTTAAGATGTCGTAGAGGTTCATGATCCTGATTGTTGTAGAGGAAGAGAAGTGCTGATGAAAGTTTGCCCATATTGAGTTTGCTGTCATGCAACCTACAAGACCTTTTCTAATTGGAGTTGATATTGAGACTAGGAGACATGATGCAAAAGAGATATCCCGCTGAGCATGCTTTGCATAATATGGATTAACGATCTTGTTTCCATCTCCATCATCAATCATATGTGGCGCATGGACAACACCGAACACATAATCTTCTAGGTTGAATCCTCTAATAACCAGTAGCACTTGTTGCTTCCAGGATTGGAAGTTGTCATAACCTGTAAATTGACAGATGCACTTGTTGGAGAAGGAAGGATAGTTGTTCTCTTCCATATCTACATGAAGAGTGCAACGATTGCCGAGAAGAACAGATCAAGAATTAATGCTCCCGAACAGAGTTGAACAAAATAAAAGTTACAGAGATTACCAAGATGAGAATCTTCAGAGATTGAGATATGAATCTTGAGAGTTGCTCAGTGGAATGGGGTGTATAGATGACCTGATACCATATCAGTAATCTGGACTCAAACCAGATTAAAGATCAATAGCACACCAGAAGATTGAAGGTACGTTGAAGATATAGAAAGATTCCCTAACAAGAAAGAAATAGAATTAACAATTTCTAAACTTTTACTATTGATCAAATTAAATAATTCATGAGTCAATAAAGTATTTATATACGGGATATGGTAGAATAATAGCCGAACTCTTGAAGATTCTAATATACACAAAAACTATCTACTTTCTTCTTGAACAATAAACTTTTCATCTACTATTTTCTAGACATGGCACACAAGGAAGCTTTTGATGAAGACTTTGATGAAATGTAACCAGCTGTGATTGTACTGAGGTCTTTTCTGATGGATTTTTCACTTCTTCATAAGGCTTACTCATACATCTTAACCCAAAGAAGTATAATTTCTTCAGCAGATTTAAGTTCGACCACTAGTCAATCTCGGCATGCCCGAAAAAAAATGTGCTCAATGATTTTAAAAATAAATGTGGGTCCATGAAAAATTTCTATGACTCAATCAAGTATCCATCGTCACCGCCGAGCACTATGTTAGAAGTGCGGTTCTTCCACTTCAAATCTTATTCTCAAGTTTATAAGTGAGATGCTTAGGGAGAACTTTGTAGAGCGGAAGACATGTGATGTGAGCAACATATGTGAAGGCCCAAAAAGCATCCTAGATTCGACATGATACCTAAATCTTCCAGTGCGACTAATACAAGGACTCAAATTAAGAAAATGAAAGTTTTGCAAGCATATGTTTAACAAATTTGACAAGTGGGTGAAGTTTTCAAACCCTATATTATTATGAATCAATGTTCTTAGTTTGTTGAAGTATTTGTTTTAATAATTAATAAGATGAATTTATATGTTGCTCGCTTAACCCATAAACCATGTATTTAAGTTAGTTTGTTTGAGTCTTTTAAGGGTTTATTGGACTGAAAATATCTAGACTCATTTTATAACTCCATTAGGGTTTCTTTAACCTAATGGTTTATGCCATTAGGGCTAGTCTGTAGTCTTCTAAATATTATCTTAGGGAATGACTGAATTATACATCTTAGATTTTGAGAAATAAATTTTGTGTGGGTACTTTGAGAACTATCAGACCTATCAAATTTTTTCTATGGTGTTCGGTTCCGACTTATCAATCAAGTGCTCCATCCTTGATTGTTGCGTCTTCATACTAAGGTTCCTGTCTCCCAAGCATTGAATAAAAGATCATCCATCATTTTCAGGAGCAGAGAAATGGTCCAACGAGATCAGCTTGCAAGTGTCTTCTTCATCTCACATCGCAAGAATCATATCGAACGTGTATGCTTTAGAATTGTTTGACTCTCCAAGAAATCAAAAAGTTGTGTTCTATGATTTGGAAGATTTTCTTGTAGACATAACCATTCTACTTTGAGGCAAACAAACTATATTTACCAGAGAAGAATTAGAGTAGTATGAAGATGTGAAGTTAGTTGATGGAGTTTTGTTGTATCCTAATTTGATCCATAATTTAAAATTCTCATTGTTAAATGATAATTTGGCTGAAGAACAAAACGCAAAGCTGCTACTAGATATAACATGAGACTCATCATCATGTGCATTGCACATGACTACTTAATGGTAAAAAATAATTATTGTTAGACATAAATTTTAATTACCAACAAATTATAACGTTGTGGTGGTGTAATCGTAACTCTAAACATGTTGGTGCATTGCTAAGAAAAATCAAACATCTAAGTGTATTTTTACCCTATATTGCTCAAAAAAATCAAACATCTAAGTGTATTTTTACCCTATATTATTTTATAGAGTTATCCATATAATAATCTAGGGAACTACAAATTTCTTAGGGAAAAGTATGAAATTGCACCTGGATGTTTGCAATTTTTTGTCATTGGACCTATATGTTTTTGCCGCAATTATTTACACCCGTATGTTACATTTTGTTGGTAATTGCACCCAACGTTAAAAAATCTCGTTAAGTGTCACGTGAAGGGCACGTGTCGTCGTTAATTTTGAACTGATGTCATGATAAATGACCAATTTATCCCTAAGGCAAACCATCACCTTTGGGCGTGTGAAACTGGAACCTAATCTCCCTAAGGCAAACTGGAATTCTATCGAGATATCAAAAATCAGTGCAGAGAAAATCTCTTTCTCAACCTTGCAACCTCCTTCAAACTAAGCCCAAACGCCTTCTCCAACAGCTCACCCTCGATCCCCGACCCAAACAATGCATTCGGTATTCTCTGTAACCCCGGGTTCTCACTGTTGAAGCTCCCCAAAATCGTCGCTTTTGTGTCTCCAACATTCAGTTGGAAGTGAATCAGACCTCTAGGAAACACCATTACTTCACCTTTCTCAATCACCTTTGCAAAAATCTGATTCTGGGTGTCAACAAATCCTGAATAAATCTGCCCTTCTAGAACAAATGCAATCTCAGTGGCCCTGGGGTGGAAATGCGGAGGATTAATTCCCCCAATGTCGAAATCAGCACGAACAAAGGACATGCCAAGGGTGTTCAGCCAAAGAAAGACCTTTGAGGTCACAGAAGTGGCTGCAATCCTAATTTCACTGAATTTTCCTGCGGACTTTATGCCAGAAAATATGAAATCTTCGACTGTGGTTAATGAAGAGTTCTTGCACTGAGTTTTGGTATCGGGTATGCAGAAATCCTGAAAGGGGTCGGGATCAGAGGCTAAGGTGGTGAGGAAATGGATGGAGACAAACACGAAGGCAATAAAAAGATTCTTTTGTGACATTGCTCCCTACAAAATGGATGAATTCGGAGGGGATGTTCACGTGACAAGATAATCCAATGCTGCCATCTGTGATGAGTGATTCTGAAAAAACCCAAGGTCTGATGAACTGAGCAGTGTCTCCTTTCTGACCTGCTACCAGAATCTTTGCTTACAATACGAAGTTATTATGCATATTGAAAAGTGAGTTTGGCTAAGAAGACTAACCACTCTCGGGTAAGCCTCTGCAAGAGATGCCATTCTTCTATCTCCACTGTATATTACTATATTTCACCAGCTGCTATATAGATTTGGATATTTCTGTCAATGCCAAGTGCTCTCAATGTAAGTGCGGTTTCCTCAGGTGGCAATGGGCAGAAACCATCTTTCCTTCTCAAATCAGAATTTATTATTTTCTCTTTCCACCAAGGATAAGCATATCTGACATTAAGTAGACAAAATGCAAGGATCAAATGAGATCTTAAAAGTTATATCTCGATCATTACTATAATGATGTCAAGGGAGAACTAGCTGACCTCATTCTTGTCAACTCATCTGCTTCTTCATCACTACAACCCTGGGTACACCCTGAAAAGGCTAACATGTCCATCTCATACCTCAAGTGAAGCACTAAAAAAGGGCCATTTCGCCTTAGAAGTTTGACAACCCTCTTTCCTAACTCTTCTATCTGAGAAGTGAATCTGAGAGCACTGAAATTTACTCGGCATCGTAGCTTCTGAAGCTCTACGCGCTGATTATTGTTTGCAAGTCGGGCATCAGTTCTATTTAGATGTACAACTTTGAACTTTTGTACAAGTGGAAGAATCTGCAATCATCCCAGTAAAAAACTCAAAAAAACGGAGGATAAAATTAAGACATACTGAAGAAAAATATGGCAAGTGAACTCTTTAGGACCCCATCCCACCCCCTGGGGTAAAATATTGCTCCATGGGGTATTTTAGGTATATTAGGTCAGATTTATGGCACATGGACATCACATGACATTTATTTAACGGTTACTGTTTGAATTTGATGGAAAAGCTGAATTACCAACAAACAGAAACATACGGGTGTAAGAACAAATATCATGGGTGCAATTACCAATTGTTGCAAACATCCGGGTGCAATTTCATACTTTTCCCAATTTCTTACAAAAGTTTATTCGTAAAGAAAATTAGTGAGAATTTTTCTTATGAATAAGTTTAGGAATTCCCTCACAAAACATCACTACCCTTTTAGATTTTAACCTTACAAATCATTTAGTGTTGTAGTTAGGAAATTAATATTATCATAAAATTTCTCAAACTATTTTTCCATTCCCTTACCCCTTACAAAACTATTGTAAATAGTTTTAAATTCTAGGGACCATTTTCCTTCCAAAATTTCCTTCCCCAACTAGCAATTTTCTTGTATGGATTAATGTTTTATTATAATGTTGGTTTAAAAAAAGTCGTCATCCATTCCTGCCTACAATTTATTCGTTGCGCGAGTTTCTGAAAAGTATATATATTATAAGACTCGTTCATGCGGATGACACCATTTATAAGGATGAATTAAGAATGACACAATTTTTAAGAATGAATAAAAATTATTTTTTCAAACTTCCTAAAATGCTGACCTATCTACGGCAGACACGATGGAGAATTGGTTCATCCAAATCTAGAAAGAGGAAGGACCGAACAGAACATCCCTTGAGATCTGTTGGGCTATTTGTGCACTCACGGCATGACTAATCTATAAAGAACGGTGCAAGAAGTTCTTCGAGAATAGAAATCTCAATCCTATCGAGGTCACCAGACGTGTGTTATCAACCTGTGTTGAATATAATCAACATTAGTCGCAGGGTACTAGAAAACCGAACCAAGTAGGAATGACAAACTGGACGAGAATACTAGTAGGTACAATCAAGATCAACTTGGAAGCAACGACCTTATCAGAGGTAATAAAGTTGGCCATTACCAAGGGTGCAAGACCCGTGATATCAGGCTGCATGATTTGAAGAGGCAAAGTATATGCAGTATCAGATTCTTTAAAAGGAAGTTTACTACTCTTCCAGGGCTGACAAACAACATACAAGTGAGTTTAGTAGGTAAAGAGGATTTTTTTTATTGACACCTAATTTAAAATTGATATGACGATGAACAAGCCTCCTATACCACACAATTGTGGACGTACACTTATCTAAAGATTGGTTATCAGGTTCCACACCCTGGGATCCAAGATGGGCGATCAGGTCCTAATTGTTGTTCAACATGGTGACGAACTGTTGCAAGAGCTGTAAATCTTATTGGGGGAGACAACATATATGGCCATATATGGGAATGTAATCCAAAGGCTTACTATCCAAGTTTACACTTTCAAGCATGTTACTATTAGGTTTGACTTTTTTTTGTCAAGTAAGCAAGCAGTTTCATTGAAAATGTCTTTGGTACAATTAGTGTTGGCAATTCGTGTGTGCATGTGTACTATCATGCGTGGTAAGAGGTTTAAGAGAATACGAATGTCCAACACACCATGCACGAAAATCGAATCGTGTCATTGACACACCACACGAACTCGAAACAATATTTTTGGTACCAACACAACACAAACCCGATAACATGAAAATATCGTGTAAAATCGTAACACGACAGCACGCTTGCACGATTTATTTACTTAGTCACACAATAAAATATTTGCACGATAACACGAAAAGTTCGCACGATAACACGACCTAAATAACCTAAACATCAATAGAGTATACATACTACTGAGGTATTTGTACAAAATAGACAATACATATACTATTTAGTGATTCAAAAGTCCAAGTTAATCCTTGAATTCTTCATTACACAGCTTATTTTTTCCTCCACCAAACACCACTCCAAGGTAGAGATATCAACGTACAAAAAACAAAATCAGGTATCACCCCTGAACAGAAACTTCAGCTGCTCAACCTACAATACAACAATTGATTCATGCTTAACCTCCAAAACATAAACTTCAAAATGTTTCTCACCACCACCACATAACTGGATCATCATCAGAGCATATTACCATTTAATTCTTCAAAAACAAATCTGAATAAACGTTATTGGAATGGCTTAGAAATCTCACTTGCCATTCTCCACGATTGTTATCTTTCATCTAAACATCTTTCTTAGCAACTGATGATTGGACATCTTATACTCGTAATGTGAGAAAGCTATCAACCAAAGGTGCTTGGTATTAAAGACACACAAGTAAATTAGTTAGCATAAAAAAATACAAGTAAATTATTTTTATTTATGACCTCTTACTTAGATGTCCTGACTCAACACGTATCCAATCTTCGCAATAAATAACTACTTCAATGGCTTCAGGAACATGTGAATTGTGAACTGCATCAACCACACAACCACCAGCACTAAATGCAAGTTCAGATGGAACAGTAGTGATAGGGATACTTAGTAAATGACGAACCATAGCACCAAAAATCATGAACATTAAGATCCACATTCTTATCTTTCCGTGGATCCTCTAGATGTTGCTTTAACAGTGACTTGTTTCGTATCAAACCATCAAATCTAACAGTTTCATCAAACTCCTAGACGATAGAACTATCATACTAAAATTTAAACAAAAAATAAAAAAGAAGAAAATTAAAATATGATACAATTTAAAATAAGAAGTTTACTTACAACCATTGCATCATGCTCTTTGAATTCTCATAGCTCAGTTCTATCAGAAAAGATTGTGTCATTTTCGAGCCTGAATTGAGTTGAAGATGTGCTCATTTCATAATGATCATACAAATTCGTCTTGATGTTTGAAACTTTTTCAGAAGCATCACAACTTAAAAGTTTCTTATATGCAAATTCCACAGATAAAACTTATAACATGGATCCAAAGTGACAACAATTGCCATTGTTATATAGAAATTCCACCAATACTTACCAAACTTTTTCGGCATTGACACTGCCATGTTTTTCAAATATTTACCATGATTATCCCATTTCTCCAACAATGATAAATAAGCAAGAAAGATCCTGGATAAGTACAAATTTGTTGGCTATTTTGTTCCAGAAAAGATGCAACTCAAATCATAAAAGCTCTCCAAGAATTAAGTTATCGATTCAACTCTTTCCCACTCAACCGAAGAAGGGAAACTATTTACATGATTCTCGTCGATTAGTAGACGAAAATCCTAGCATGATGATCCCAGACCGTTTTATGATTCAAGAAAAAGGGTGGGTCGTATGAAGACGCCACAAACAAGTATAGACAACTTGATTGATAAGTCGGAGTTGAACGCCACAAATAATTCTGATAAGTTCGATAGTTCTCAAAGAACCAACAGAAGAAAATCCCTCACAAAGTACTTTTGTCAATCGGATCTGAAAATTTTGGCAAATCCCTTAAGGTGGCTATTAAAAGACACCAAATTAACCCTAATGAACCTATAATTAATTAAAAGAAACCCTAATGGACTTAACTATAGATATTAGATATTTTTCAACCCATTAAACCCTTAAAGAACCTAAATAAGATAACATTAATAAAGAGTTATTGACTGAAACATCCAACACATGAATACAACTTATTATTTGTTGAAAACACACTTCAACAAACTAAGAACAATGACTAGAAATAAATAATACTATCGTCAGACTTGAACATCTTCGAGACTTGCCAAATTAAAAAACTCGTTGATATATGATGTTTTTTCCTTTTGAATGTATCTTGCTCTCCATTGAATGAGTATTCCTTAACGATGTATTGTTGAACGTGTGCTTGTAAAGCTTCTTTCATCTTCTTGGATCGGGTTCTTGTAATTGGTCCAATGGGGATTTGAATTGGTTTCTTTATATTCGATCCTTGTACTTCATCATTCCATTCCACTTGAAAAGGATTTTCCCTCAAATCATCATTCCCTTCCACTAATGTTATACTCACCAGGTAAATCGAGTTTGTATTCATTGGCATTGATGTGTTCTAGAATGTGAAATGGACCATCATCCCTTGGAATCATTTTAGAATGCCTTTGTGCAAGAAACCTCTCTTTCTACATATGCACCTAAACCTAGTCTCTTAGTGAAAATACTATCTCGCGTCGATATTTGTTGGTTTGGTTTGTGTTGGGTATCGATAGTGACGGCCCACTAAGAAAAGGCCTCGAAGGCCCAATAACTATAGAGCGGGTAAACCCATGACATCCGAACCGGATCGGCCCAAGTACAAGCCAAACTTGGCCCACCATCGAGTAATCCAGAATCGAGCCCAAAGTCTATAGAGACGCCAAAGGCTCTCAGACTGCTCGCCCTTCTCTACTAAGTCGCGACCTTCCACTGCTCGACATGGGAGTGCTCGCCCCGAAGAGAGCCTTGCCTCTCTCCTCTGGTCCCACTAAACCGTTAATAACAGAGTGGCCAAGATATCCCGCATATCTCGGTCACATATTCACTAAAGATTAGATTTGGTAACTGCAATATCTTGCAGTAACTGCCATATCCCACGATCCGAATCTTCAGCAACTCAATATACATTAAGATATTCAGTTGCCTTTATACGGTTCTATCTCTCTTACCCTATAAATACCCTTGCTTTACATACGTTCTTTACGTTTTGAGTTTTATACACACATATACTCAATTAAGCATCGGAGAGGGACCCAGAGGCACCCCCTCTGTTGCCCTCCCCTACTTGCAGGTTCACCGGAGTTGGAGCTGAAGCGTCATCCCAACCTTGTCTGGCATTCAATTCACTGCCAGATCAGCATTCAGGATTTCACGATCCAACATTTGGCGCCGTCTGTGGGAACGAGCAATTCAGCCATGAGAACTCGATCCCAAAGCAACCGTCGGAATCAGACTAGGGAGCGATCCTCAGATAGCTCTGATTCCGCCGCCGCTTCACCGCTTCAACAGGAACCTGCCAGCCGAGCAGGAGTTAATGCTGTTCCTCTGCGGACAGCCCGAGAACATGTCGGTGATTCAAGACCGACCCCAGCTGCTGATCAAAACGGAGCCCCTGCACCGCAGACAGTCCACATTGCGGGGCAGGATATTAATTTAACCCCCGAGATGGTCTCCTTGCTGGAAGCCATCCTAGGACAGGCGCGCCGCCAAGCCCCTGCTCCTCAGGAAAACAATCCCTCTGCTCCTAAGGAAAATCACCGCCCTGCTGCCACAGGGCCTTCACCTTCAGAAGCGGCCAATCCTAGTCCTGCTACGCCTCAGGAGGATCAGGAGATGACGTCAGGTCAGCAGTCCCTACCTCCAGCACACACCAAGGAGCCAGCAGCTGCATATACTGCCAATCCTTCAGGTCCGCCTCCACCCGGAGCCTCTCCCATGTACTGCACTGTGGATCAGATGGATGACCTCCTCAACAAAAGGCTCCAGGAAAGACAGTTGACAGTCATAGCTCCCTTCAAGGAGCAGTCCTCTCATCCATTCACCGACGTGCTCGTCGCTATCAAAATCCCGAAGGATGTGGTCGCTCGAGCCATACCTGAGTATAGCGGTGGAGGAGATCCCACCGTACATGTCAACAAGCATGAGGCCTCCCTTCTGGGTAAGTCAAACGATCCCAATCATTTGGCTTTGCTATTTCCATCTACTCTTTCGGGCTCGGCTTCGTCCTGGTTCTTCGGCCTCCCTGCAGGATCAATCGGAACTTGGCCAGAGTTAAGAAGCAAGTTCCTGGAGAGATATATGGGCGAGCGCCAATTGCTGAAGAGCGTGGTCGCCCTTGACTCGGTCAAACAGCAGCCTGGAGAGTCGCTGTCCAACTTCTACGGGCGTTTTCATCAAAACGTCACAGAATTAGATCGCCGAATCTCGGATGGGGAAATCATTCGAGCATTCTACAGAGGTCTGGATGTGGCCAACAAGGCCTCGAGAAAGCTGCGAAACAGCTATCACGTGAAGGAGATAGAGACATTGGAGGAGTTGGCGTCCAGAGCAAAAGGTTTCATAGACCTTGAACGCGCAAACATCGAGGCTAATCTTCTGACGACCTCGCTAAGGGTAACCCATGAACCCCGACGCGATGGTAAGAAGGAGATAAAGAAGGAGAAGAAGGGAAAAGAAAGTAAGCCCCGAGTCGAGTCTCTTCCAGCACCTCGCCATCCAGAGGTCCCTGAGTACTTCACGCCTTTAAATAGGCAGATCTCAGCGGTACTAGTCGAGATGGAGAGGAGATCCTTGGCGAGGCCACCGATGCCTCGCCGAGGTGGGTTACCCATGGGCAAGGATGTCGAGAGCTATTGCAGATACCATAAGTGCAAGGGTCATAAGACAGACGATTGCAAGATTCTGAAGCGAGATATAGAGAGGCTGATTCAGGGGGGAATGTTGAAGGAATTTGTGGCAGGGCGAGACCGAAGTCGAACGCCCCCCAGGAGACATCGTTCACCAGCCCCTGCAGGTCAAGCTGAGCCTTCTGGAAGCAAGAGGAGAGTGAATCTGATTGCGGGAGGATTCGGCGCAGGCGGCGAGAGGTCAAGCGCCAGAGAGGTCTACGCCACTCAGATCTCCACGGCAGTTCAGTTGGGGAAGCGGCCCCGACCTGAAGAAAACATTGTCATCTCATTCTCTGAAGATGATTTGGCACATGTCACCACGCCCCACAACGATGCTCTGGTCATTACGGCAGATATTGACGGTTATGATGTTGCAAGGATTCTGGTCGACGGAGGCAGCTCGACAGACATACTGTTTCTGGACGCCTTCGAAAAGATGGGCAAATCAAAACGTGACCTGAAGAGGGTCGACTTTCCGCTGATAGGGTTTGCGGGAAGAACAACTTATCCACTGGGGGCTATAACCATGCCAGTGATTTTTGGCGAGGGGTGGAAAAGTATCAAGGTGTCGGTCACTTTCCTGGTGGTCGATTCACCTACATCCTACAACGCCATCATAGGGAGGACCACGATCAACCCAAATAAGATTGTGGCCTCCACTGTCCACCAGAAGATGAAGTTCCCCACTCCGAACGGGATTGGAGAAGTGCTAGGAGATCAGCCTTCCTCGCGGCAATGCTATGTGAACTGTTTACGCAGGAAGAACCAAAGGGAGGCGCTCGCCATCGAGACAGAGGCCGATCCCCGCGAGGACTTGGCTCGACCAGCACCCATGGAGGAATTGGAGGAGGTCGAGATCGATGGTCCGGACAAAAAGGTGCGCATTGGGACCACCTTGAAAGAGGATCAGAAGGAGGCCATGACCGCCCTCCTCAAGGAATTCAAAGAGCTCTTTGCCTGGCAGCCGAGCGACATGCCAGGAATCAGCACAGATATTATCTCTCATGAGCTCAGGATAGACCCCTCCATCAAGCCGATCGCCCAAAAGAGAAGATCGTTCGGGACTGATAAACGTTTGGCGATCAGGCAGGAAGTCGGCAGGTTGATTGAAGCTGACTTCGTCAGAGAGGTAAGATTCCAGAGCTGGGTCGCCAACCCAGTTTTGGTCAGGAAATCTAACGGCAAGTGGAGGATGTGCGTCGACTTCCGCGACTTAAACAAGGCTTGCCCCAAAGATTCATATCCCCTTCCAAAAATTGATCAGCTAGTCGATGCTACCTCGGGTCATGAGATGCTAAGCTTCATGGACGCCTATTCAGGCTACAACCAGATCAGAATGCATCCAGACGACGAGGCCCACACTTCTATGATGACGGCGACATTCTATGCTACAAGGTGATTCCCTTTGGTCTCATCAATGCCGGGGCAACTTATCAGCGGATGGTAAACCGACTGTTCCAGGACATGCTAGGAAGGAACATGGAGGCCTACGTGGATGATATGCTCTTTAAATCCATCAAAGGCAATCCTCATACCACCGACCTCCGTGAAGCTTTTGAATGCATGAGGAGACACAGCGTTCGCCTGAACCCAGCAAAGTGCGCCTTTGGAGTCAAGTCCGGGAAGTTCCTGGGTTTTATGGTCAGCGAAAGGGGCATTGAAGAAAACCCGGAAAAGCTAAAGGCCATAGAAGAAATGAAGTCGCCAACCTGCCATAAGGAAGTCCAGTGCCTGAACGGCCGACTAGCTGCTCTTAACCGCTTCCTCTCCAAAGCAAGCGACAGGTCCCTCCCGTTCTTCAAAACCTTGAGGGCCAACCGCAAGTTCGAGTGGACGCCAGACTGCGAGGAAGCATTCCAGTCCTTGAAAAGGCATATTCAAACACTCCCAGCTCTGGCAAAACCCGTTCCAAGCGAGCAGCTTTTCCTCTATTTAGGCATTAGCGATGTGGCAGCCAGTGCTGTCTTAATAAGGGAGGAGAATAATGTTCAGAGTCCAGTGTATTTTATTAGCAAAATGTTCAACTCAGCAGAAATAAAATATGTCCAGATTGAGAAGTATCTCTATGCCTTAGTTATTGCTGCTCGGAAGCTGAGACCTTACTTTCATGCGCACGACATCACGGTCCTCACCAATCAACCTCTCAAAAACTTCCTGATGAAGCCAGATTCTTCAGGAAGAATGGTCAAGTGGGCGATCGAGCTCAGCGAGTTCAGGATCAAATTTGCGCCAAAAACGGCCATCAAAGGTCAAGCACTAGCTGATTTCATAGTGGAAAGCACGAGTAACGGTCAAGCGGAGGCGGAAAACAGGCCAAGTCAGTCAGCAAACGACAATCAAATCTGGGAACTCTATACGGATGGGTCTTCATCAAAAGAAGGCTCGGGGGCAGGTTTAATTCTTATTCCTCCTGAGGGCGAGCCTCTGAAATACCCGATCGCCTTGACATTCCCGGCGACCAATAACGAAGCAGAATACGAGGCTCTTATCACTGGACTCAGACTAGCAAAAGGAATGGGTATAGCTGCGCTTAGAGTAAAAAGCGACTCAAAGCTCATTGTCAATCAGGTTAATGGCGCCTACGAGGCAAAGGGAGAAAAGATGAAGAAATATCTCGGCATCGCCAAAAAACTAGTCGTGGAAATCCCAAATTTCGCGATTGAGTTTATTCCTCGCCAAGAAAACCGGATGGCAGATTCTTTGAGTAAGCTAGCCTTCGGAGGGGCGACAATCCAGGATGTGCAATTTCTGGAAAAGGCTCTATGTTCAGTCCTTGAAAACAGAGCGGAGGTCTTCAACATTCAAGAACGGGTCACCTAGATGACCCCGTTCCAGAATTATTTGAAAGAAGGCAGCCTCCCAGAGGACGAAGGCGAATCCACTAGGATTAGAAGACTCGCAGCCAGTTATCTAATCATCGATGGAGAACTCTATAGAAGAGGTTATTCGACGCCTTACTTGAGATGTGTTGCTCTACCCGAAACAGAAAAAGTTCTTCGAGAAGCTCATGAAGGGGCAGCAGCATGTCATGAAGGTGCTCGTTCACTAAGCAGGAAAATATTCAGTCTGGGATATTACTGGCCGACCTTGGGAAAAGACGCAGCCGAATTAACACAGAAGTGTGAAATTTGCCAGCAGTTTGCACCACGATCGGGTCGACCATCGACATTATTATCCCCAATGGCGGGTGCCTGGCCCTTCGCTCAATGGGGAATTGATATATTGGGTCCTTTTCCCATTAGCACTGGTCAGCGTACTCACATTATAGTGGCGATCGACTACTTCACTAAGTGGGTAGAGGCGAAAGCTCTAGCTTCGACAACGGAATTCCAAGTTATCAAGCTCATGCAGGTCAACATATTCTCCAGGTTTGGTATTCCCAAAATACTCATCAGCGATAATGGTCCGCAATTCGTTGGAAAGGAGTTGAAATGGCTCTGTGAAGAGTATCATATCGACCATCGCTTCAGTTCAGTACATCACCCTCAAACGAATGGGCAAGCTGAAGCAGCCAACAAGATTGTCTTAGCCGGACTTAAGAAAAGGGTTCGAGCATTCAAAGGGAATTGGGCAGAAGAGCTGGAAAACGTATTATGGGCCATCAGAACAACGCCTAAGGCGGCCACAGGAGAAACGCCTTTCAGTTTAGTGTACGGATCAGAAGCAGTAGCACCAGCTGAATTAGCAGTGCCTACCCACAGAGTCCTACACTTTAACGCGGAGGCAAATGAGATCGAGCGCAGAACTGACCTCGACTTGGCAGAGGAAAAGAGATGGCTCTCGGAAAAAACACAGGCAAAAATGCGCTTGGCGACCGCTCGGTATTTCAACAGAAAAGTTAGCGCTCGCCAATTTTTCGTGGGGGAGATGGTTATGAGAAGGAATGAATTTACAAGGCTGGACAGTAAAAACAAACTTTCAGCCAAATGGGAAGGACCATACAAAGTAGTAGAGATCGCCGCACCAGGATCCTACTATTTGGAAACCACCGAAGGCGAGAGGTTACCCCGTCCATTTAATTCAGAGCATTTAAGAAGATTTTATGCATAGCTTGTAATCAAACTGATTATGTCAATAAAAGAAAGCCATTCCTTCATAAAGCGTGTCCACTCGAAGCAAGCCGAAGCCAAAGCCCTATCGCCAAAAATAGGCCAAAAGCCCTAACAACAAAGTTAGGCCAAAAGCCCTAGCAACAAAGCTAGGCCAAAAGCCCTAACAACAAAGTTAGGCCAAAAGCCCTAGCAACAAAGCTAGGCCAAAACCCCTAACAACAAAGTTAGGCCAAAAGCCCTGACGCCAAAGTCAGGCCACCAAAGCCCTAGAAACAAAGCTAGGCCAAAAGCCCTAACAACAAAGTTAGGCCAAAAGCCCTGACGCCAAAGTCAGGCCAAAAAGCCCTAGCAACAAAGCTAGGCCAAAAAGCCCTAGTAACAAAACTAGGCCAAAAAGCCCTAGCAACAAAGCTAGGCCAAAAAGCCCTAGCAACAAAGCTAGGCCAAAAAAAAGCCCTAGTAACAAAACTAGGCCACAAAAGCCCTAACAACAAAGTTAGGCCTCAAAATACCTGACGCCAAAAATCAGGCAAAGCCCTGACGCCAAAGTCAGGCCAAAAGACCTAGCAAAATGTTAGGCAAAATAAAAGCCCTGACGCCAAAGTCAGGCCAAAGAAAGTTTAGGCGATCTCTATTGATGATAAAGCCTGACAAACTCCAAATCCCCTATTATTAGGCCAACACCTCAAAGGTTTAAACTTCAAAGAAGGTAATATCTCTTTGAACTTAGAAGTTTACGCTTTTAAGTGTCAAAAGTATTATCCTTAGAAAGTTTAACTTATGATTGGTCTACGGCTTTAAGGGTCGACGACATTACCAAGCAAGGAAAAAGTGGAAAGTAATTATGAGTAAGATATTGGATAGCTAAATATGTTCGAAGTCGATTAAAGGCTCAAGAATGTAAAGGCATTCAATAGAAAAATCCAAGTCTTCGATAAATAATTACAAACCAAAAACGGAGAATACAAAAATAGCTATCTAAAAAAGAAAAATACGGTCGCCAAGGAGTTGGGGACTTCAAGCTTTGGGGTTCTCGGGGGCAAGGACGCTCTGCTCGCCTTCGGGGGCAGAAGTACCGGGCTCGCCTTCAGGAGCAGCCTCCCCATCAACAGAGGGCTGCGAAGGCTGACTCCGCAGGAAGGTCTTCAAGGAGGCAACTTCCCCAAGAGGAAAGTGGGGATCGACCGCCTGGACCTCCTCCACCAGGCCTTGAAGAAATTCGGCAATCGCCGACTTCATCACCTTCAAGGCCTGGTCCTCAAAGTCTTCGGAGGCCTTGAACTCCTCAATCACGGCATGGGGTGAAGGAACCGCCTTCAGCTGATCAGCCAGTCGGTTCTTTTCCTCCTCTAGGGCGACCCCCTAGCTTCGGCAGCATCCCTCTGGGCCTCCGCGGCGACCCTAAGAGCGTCTGACTCGACCAACTGGGCACGAGCTTCCTTCAACTCGTCCTCCAGGCGAGCACGGACCGCCTTCCCTTCATCAAGGCACTGATGAAGGGCCTCAGCTTCATGAAGGAAGGCTGCAGCATCAGCCTCCCTCTTCTTGACATCAGCAAGGAGGCGCTGCTCCTTCCTGAAATACTCCTCCCGGGCGCCGTCCACCAAGGTGATTGCCATGTCAGCGGTCTTCTTGATGGCCTCCAACTGCCCGGGGGTGACCCCTGTGCTTCGGTATTGCTCCAGCTCGACAAGCAGATCACAGTGCTTGTCGGCGAGCTCGCCGAAAACGCGGCCGAGGATCACCTCTTCCCGAACGAGCTGACAACAAAAGCACAAGGAAAATGTCAAGTCATCAAAATGAAAAGGAATGACAAGGAATAAATAATGGAAAGAAGGCGAGATCATACCAGGGCAACTCGTTCGAAGTGGGTCCGTAAGAACCCCTCGATCTGAGGAAGCTCCGTAGGACAATCGAACGGTCCTTGGGAGGAATTATCCCATCAAGGAGCCGCATGCACATATCCGGGCTACCCCGTAGGCTCTTCTGGGCGGGGTACCCCTTCTTGACAAGGTCCCCACAAGGGACCCAAGGCCTCCGAGAGTCCCCAGCCTTAAAAGGCTGGAACAAGCTCGCCATGGAGCAGTACTCCTCGGCGGGAGCCCTCGAGGAGCTGGAAGCAGCAGGCCCCTTCTTTTGGGCCCCAGACTCCTTAGTAGGAGCCGTGGGCACTGAAGAGGCGGGAGGCGCCAAAGACAAGGCCTTCTCCTTAGCGGCGGAAGGGCCCTGAAGAGATGGAGAAGGAGACGCCGTGTCCAAACCCTTTCCCTTTGCTGGGAGAAAGGCCCTTAGGAGGGGAAGGAGAAGGATGTTGGTCGACATCAGGGTGCTCTTCACTCCTGACCTTCTTAGAAGGAGGAGGAGGAGGGTCCCGGGCCACGTCCGCCAAGGACTCCACTGCAAAGCAACAAGACAATAAGTCAGGAGTCAGAGAACCGCAGAATGTAAAAACATTAAATCAACAAAAGGCGAGGTAGTACCTGGTTGACGAGGACCAGTAGTGGCCGAAGGAAGCGTCTCCTCGGGCTTCCTCTTGGTCGAACGCCTAGAAGGAGGAGGGGGAGAGCTTAGGAGCACTTGGTCGGAGGACAATCCCGCCGATCCCTGGTCATCAAAGAGACCTATCAGTTTTTTGCTCTTGCTTACAACCTTCCCTACAAGTAATAAAACAAGGGAAGAGTTAGAAAATTACCCAATCATCAAAGATTGGCGTAGCTTGATGAATGCCCGCCATCTCAAGGGCATTCTCGGTAGTCTCCGCCACTGAGCGGATGGACTTGAACTGAGATGACCGATGCAGCCGATATAAATCGTCGATGGCATTCCGATCACTCCCGGACAATTCTTCGAAGGAGGGAGGAAAATCCTTGTCCGGAGCAAACAATTTCCAAGGTACGCCCCCCTTATACAAGAAGTAAAACTTCTTGTAATTGGAGTTAGTGGCCCGGAAATCATCGATTAGGCGGACATGGACGTTCCAAGCCCATCCTTGAGGGCCTCCCCACTCCGAAAACTTCGGCCAGCGGGATTGGAAGTGGTGAAGGTGGTTTGCCCTGCTGCCAGGCGGAAGAAGCACCGGAACAGGGCCAGTGAATATACCCATTCCTGGCGTAAGCATAGGAACTTGAAGCCGACCCACATCCTGAGGGCATTCGGGACAAGCTGTGTGGGGTGAATCCCGTAAAACTGACACAAGGTCTGTAAATCCTCACAGAGAGGAAAACGCAACCCAGCATCGATCTGGGCCGCATAAATGTAAACCTCTCCATCGTGAGGAAAATGCAGACCTAGGCCAGGATACCTAGGAGCATCCTCCGCACTGAAGCCACCAAGCGCCACCATGGTCTTAAAGTAAGCCGGCTTCAGTTCGTTAGGCTTGATATCTACTCAGAATGATTCAAGTATGGCACAGCAAGTATAAAAACAAAGGAAAACAGAGGATATTGCGAAAACAGAGCAATAAAAGGGCGAAAGTTTACCTTTTGGGGAAAAAATAGGCGTGTTCAGCTCAGGACTATCTACCACCACTGGGGTGGCCGCAGACCTTCCCACGTCAGGTTGTTTCCCCGCTGAGGAGGGCACAACTTCATCCCTAATGGTCAAGGGAACACCGACATTCTGAGGGGCGCTGGCTTTGTTAGCACCCTTGATGGCCATGTGTTTTATTCGCTGACTTCTGGGGGCCATGGAAATGGTCGAAATGAGAACTGAAGAGGATTGAAAGAGAAAGGAGAGGGATTCGCAAAGAGGCTCTGGAAATTTGGAAGAGTGAATAAGCGTAAAGAACAAAACAGAGAAATTGACGTTTCTTATATAAGCCCAAAAAGGAGTAACCGCCACGGACGAATCGAAGCGACACGGAGAATAATTGCGCCTTTTTGGAAAAAACCAAAGTCAGAATTCCAAGAGACACCTCGGGGAGACAAACGGTTGGTTGGTGCAGACAGCTGTCAGACTACCCTAGGTTTACGGAAAAGTAAATGTCAGGCGTGCCTCAAGTGACCGTTCGATTTCTGGACAACTGCGCAGTTATTAAATGCTAACAAGTCCACTAAGGAGACAAGAGGGTCGCCAGCGCACTAATAAGCGCTATTAGAAGTACCTCGGGCAGGTAGTGATCGCCTAGCCAAGAAAGATAGACTTTCATAAACCTAGATTACCTCGAGTGATCTCCAAAGGGGAATAAAAGAAAGGATATTTTTTCAACTTTGAGCGGAAAAAAAACTGCTCGCCAAACAGGCTAAAAATGCCTCAAAGGCACTGAACCATTACCCAAGACGTCACTATCTAAAACCCTACCAGGAAATCAAGCTCGACTGAAGGAACTTCAATCAAGCTTCGGGGGCAAATGTTGGGTATCGATAGTGACGGCCCAGTAAGAAAAGGCCTCGAAGGCCCAATAACTATAGAGGGGGTAAACCCATGACATCCGAACCGGATCGGCCCAAGTACAAGTCAAACTTGGCCCACCATCGAGTAATCCAGAATCGAGCCCAAAGTCTATAGAGACGCCAAAGGCTCTCAGACTGCTCGCCCTTCTCTACTAAGTCGCGACCTTCCACTGCTCGACATGGGAGTGCTCGCCCCGAAGAGAGCCTTGCCTCTCTCCTCTGGTCCCACTAAACCGTTAATAACAGAGTGGCCAAGATATCCCGCATATCTCGGTCACATATTCACTAAAGATTAGATTTGGTAACTGCAATATCTCGCAGTAACTGCCATATCCCACGATCCGAATCTTCAGCAACTCAATATACATTAAGATATTCAGTTGCCTTTATACGGTTCTATCTCTATTACCCTATAAATACCCTTGCTTTACATACGTTCTTTACGTTTTGAGTTTTATACACACATATACTCATTTAAGCATCGGAGAGGGACCCAGAGGCACCCCCTCTGTTGCGCTCCCCTACTTGCAGGTTCACCGGAGTTGGAGCTGAAGCGTCATCCCAACCTTGTCTGGCATTCAATTCACTGCCAGATCAGCATTCAGGATTTCACGATCCAACAGTTTGCATACTGTTTTGCTCTTATCTCAATGTTGACTCTCATTTTCACATGAAGTTGCTTAACAAATTCAGCCTTCTTCTTTCCATCTGGATTAACACACTCAATTATAGGAAAAGGATATAAACCCAAAGGAGTCAGCGGATTAACGCCATACACAATTTCAAATGGTGAAACTTTAGTACCAGAATGGATAGCACGATTGTAAGCAAACTCAACATGCGGTAGACACTCTTCCCCTTTTTTGATGTTATTTCCTATTATAATAGCTCACAATAATGTAGACAAAGTCCTATATAATACTTTAGTTTGACCGTCCGTTTGTGGATGTCAAGTAGTAGAAAATAATAACTTAGTTCCTAACGTACTCCAAAAAGTCTTCCAGAAGTAACTCAAGAACTTAGCAGCTCTATCATAAACAATGGTTCTAGGCATCCCATGGAGTCTCACTACCTCTATAAAGAACAAATCAACTACATGTGAAGCATCATCAATTTTGTGACATGGAATAAAACGTGCCATCTTTGAAAATTGATCCACAATAATAAAAATAGAATCCTTGGCCCGTTTTGTTCTAAACAAACCTAATACAGAATCCATAGAGATATTAACCCAAGGTGTAATAGGAATTGGAAGGGGGGTGTACAAGCCATGGGGTTTAACTTGGGACTTCGCTTGCCTACATGGGCCTCATATACCACAGATTCGTTCAACATCCCGTTTCATATGTGACCAATAAAACTGTTCTTGTAAAATAACTAAAGTTTTAGCTACCTCAAAGTGCCCCATCAATTCTCTTCCATGTGACTCTCTAATTAGTAAATCTCTCATATAACAATTAGGGACACAAAGTTTAGTTTCTCGAAATAGGAAACCTTCATGTCTAAAGAACTTACGATGAACTGCCTTTGCACAATACTCATATGCTTCTCCAAATTCCGGTTCTAAAAAATACAACTCCTTAACATGCTCAAAACCAAGAATCTTAGCATCAAGTGTAGAGATCATAATATACATTCAAGAAAGTGCATCAACTACAACATTCTCTTTAGCTCATCTTGCATGTCGGTTATTCAGATTAAGTTGTCCTTGAAGGTGCTTCAGTGACTCTTGATTGGTGGGAATCACAAACTCTTTAAGCCACAAGTAATGTTGTCTTGTCTTCAAAACCCTAACCAACGCGTACAACTCCTTGTCATAAGTAGGGAGATTTAATGAAGCACCACTCAACTTTTCACTGAAATATGTAATTGGCCTCTATTCTTGAGTGAGCATGGCACCTATACCTATACCAGAAGCATCACATCCAGTATCATGTTGCTAGGATTTTTGTCTCACATTCGATGAGAATCATATCAGTTGGTATTAGATCTCAACTTTTAGCTTCAGGTTTTTATCCAATCCATACTATTTATTAAGTTTAGCTTTTGGTAGATGATTCTATTCAGCCAAAAAAAACGAATGAAAGTACTAAAAGTTTCAGAAGCTAAAATTTAATAGAAAAAAGGTTTTCATTTGTTGTCCAAAACTTACTTCACTTAGCTGGAACTTATGCTACCGTAGACCTATTATTGAGGCTTACACTTATTGTTTTAAAGATATATTGTTTTCCAGAGAGATGTTGTTATCATATATTTCAGCAACTTTCTCATGAAAATTCTTGTTTATTTAAGTAACCTATTTTCATTGATTGGTTTGCCTAGAGTTTGTTCGTTAAAACTAAATTTGATTGATGTTCGGGTAGTTCAATAAGAACTTTGAGAAAATAAAATACGAGTGGAAAAAGGAAAGAGAATAGAGTTCATAAGAGGGTTAAAAAACAATTAATTTTGTGTAAAAAACAATTAATTTAGAGTGACACACGTGGGGGAGAGTTGTGAGGTCCATTTGTTTTTCTAACGTTTCTTCTGCATGAAATATGTCCAAGGATAAAGAAATAGTTGAGGAGGGAATAAGAACTTCTGAAAATAAATTCCTTTTTGATGCATTATTTAGTGAGATGAGGAGGTTAATGAAAGCTTATATGGAGGAGTTGCATGAGTGGATTGATCAAATAGAGAATACTCATGCCAATAAGTCCCAAAACTCTCCAAACGAGTGTAGACGAAGGCGAGTAATGCGTCTTGCGGTTGAACATGAACAAGGGGAAGGTGACTGTGATGATGATGATAGATATTTATTTAGAAATAATCGAGATTATGATGGAAGGGTTAGAGAAGATAGGACCCGGGAAGATAACCACATGGGTTAAAGTTGAAAATCCCATGCTTCCAAGGGAAAAGCGATCCAGAAGGATACCTTGAATGATACAAGAAAATGGAGCTTGTATTTGATTGCCAAAATTTCTATGAGATAAAGAAGGTACAACTAGCCGCCATTGAATTGTATGATTATGCTACTACTTAGTGGGATCAACTAGTGAACAAGAGTAGGACTAGTGAACTTCCAATTGAGACGTGGGAAGAAATGGAGGCGGTGAAGAGAAAACGATTTTTCCTAAACTATTACTACCGGGATTTATGCAATAAGTTGTAGACTCTAAGACAAGGAAACCGCAGTGTAGAGGAATACTTAAAGGAGATGGAGATCTTGATGATTCGTGCAACGTTTGAAGACGGTCGTAAGGTAAGATTCTTGGTGGTTTTGAACCGTGAAGTTGCTATTGTTGTAGAGCTCCACCATTATATAGAGTTGAAATGATGGTGCACATGGCGATAAAAGTCGAGAACCAACAAAAGAGGAGTGGTAACAGGCGTTCCGGCAAATTTTCAAGTACTTCTACTTGTAGGCAGAATCAATAAAGGAAGGACGAGAAACAACCAAAGGTGAAGTCCAAAGTTGAGCTGAAACAAGATGCTTTAGACCATGATAGTCAAGGTATGTCTCATTCTTCTACTTATAACAAGATGCAGATACAAAAAGATATAGAGAAAAAGAAATGAGTGGACCGAAAGGAGATAAAAAGAAAATACTTGATGAGAGTGAGAAAGAATAGAAAGATATTGAAAGACCCCAATAGATAATAATAGAGATAAATTAAAAAATCTATGCGACGACGAGTGAAGTCAAGAGTTCAATGTTTACAAAACGGACGGTGATTGTATTTCTATACAAGGAGTCTTTTTTATTGACTAACTGACATGGTGATTTGTTGACAGGTTATGTTGCTTCGCTCTTGCAGGAATTTGAAGATGCGTTTGGCGATGATATTCCTAAAAGGTTACCACCTATCTGAGGTATTGAACATCAGATTGATTTCATTCCAAACACCAGAATTCTGAACCGTTCATCCTATAGGAGTAATCCTGTGGAGACAAAGGAGCTACAAAGGCAAGTAGCTGAATTAATGGATAAGGGGCACATTCGAGAAAGCATGAGCCCGTGTGCAGTTCCAGTGATTTTAGTGCCTAAGAAGGATGGGTCTTTGAAGATGTGCATTTATTTTCACGCAATTAACAACATAACGGTAAAGTATCGACACCCCATGCCTCACTTAGATGATATGTTGATGAATTGCATGATGCTTGTTTGTTTTCTAAAATTGATCTAAAAAGTGGGTACCATCAAATTATAATGAAAGATGGTGATGAATGGAAAGCTGCATTTAAAACAAAGCATGGTTTATATGAATGGTTGGTTATATCTTTTGCATTAACTAATGCACCTAGTACTTTCATGCAGTTTATGAATCATGTCTTACATTCACAGGGAAGTTTGTTGTTGTCTATTTTGATTATATATTAATTTATATATAAAGTGTGGATGATCATCTACAACAGCTGAAACTTGTTTTATGTGACCTTAGGAAAGAACCACTATTTGCTAATCTAACGAAGTGAACATTTCGCACGGATAAGCTTGTGTTTCTCCGTTTCATTGTGAGTGTACATGGAATACATGTTGATTAGGATAAGATTCATTCTTTACAACAATGGCCATGCCTTCATTGTAAGTGCACATAGAATTGATCTTGCTCTCCAATGAATGACTCTTCCTTAACGATGTATTGTTGAACGTATGCTTGTAAAACTTCTTTCATCTTCTTGGCTCGAGTTCCTATAATCGTTCTAATGGGGATTTAAATTGGTTCCTTTGCATTTGATCCTTGTACTTGATCAACAATTATACTGGTCATCGCTCAACTCTAATTGCCTTAATGCAGTTTTGAAATAAATTACATTCTCTCACTACAAGAAATTTACTATACAGCGATGGTAAATTATCGTTGCCGGAAGCACTGTTGGCGCTGCTAAAACCCATTGCCGATGCTAAGAGTCGTGCCAATAGACACCGTGGCTAAAGGTATCGACGACGACATTATGCCGCCACTAAAGGTTTGCCGTTGCTGGAATGAATAGTGAATGAATAGTCTGTCTGATCATTAGCATCGCAAATATGCCGACTCTGTTTACGCATAATTACCGTCGACAGGTATTTGAGGGTAATAGTGATTTACAGTGTATACATATGTGAGATGCAGATTAGAGGCATTAGTATCCGCGTATTGTTGTCCCTATTTGTATGATATTGTATCCAACTTATGTGAGGCAATATAGTTTATTCAACCACAACATTTCGTTGAAAGTAATTACGCATACTTAGCGACGGATGCATCCAACCTGTCGATGCTCGTCAACAGTATTAAAATATTACCCTGTTAATAATAGTTGATGCTAAAATCGAGTTTCAACTACTGTGAAAGTTGTTGCTATATACATGTTTTGTGTCTGCGTGTTGTCATGGTTAAATGTTATATTAAGCATCAATTACGGATGCAATTACAGTCCGTCGGCAATGGTTTGTGTTTATGCAAATGCTAATGTTTCTCTTTTCGAATTGTTGTCCATGCTAATGCTCGTAGCCAAGCATACCCAAACAGAATACATAAACAGACAATACACAAACAGGTAATACACAAACAGCTACTTATGTAGAACCATTTCCAACAGATCCGAATTTAGGGTATCGATAGTGACAGCCCAGTATGGAAAAGGCCTCGAAGGCCCAATAACTATAGAGGGGGTAAACCCACGACATTTGAACCGGATCGGCCCAAATACCAGTTAAACTCGGTCCTCCATAGAGTGACCCAGAACTGAGCCCAAGGACTCTGAAGAACGCCTTGAGTGCTCGCCATTCTTCACTAAGGCCGCGACATCTCACTGCTCGCCATGAGAGTGCTCGCCCCGAAGAGAGCCTTGCCTCTCTCCTCTGGTCCCCCAAAACCGTTAATAAGGAAGTGGCCATGATATCCTGCGTATCTCGGTCACATATTCACTAAATATTAGATTTGGTAAATGCAATATCTCGCAGTAACTGCCATATCCCACGATCCGAATCTTCAGTAACACAATATACACTAAGATATTCAGATGCCTTATACGGTTCTATCTTTCTTACCCTATAAATACCCTTGCTTTACATACGTTCTTTACGTTTTGAGTTTTATACACACATATACTCATTTAAGCATCGGAGAGGGACCCAGAGACACCCCCTCTGTTGCGCTCCCCTACCTGCAGGTTCACCGGAGTTAGAGCAGAAGCGTCTTCCTAACCTTGTCTGGCATTCAATTCACTGTCAGATCAGCATCCAGGATTTCACGATCCAACATTTGGCGCCGTCTGTGGGAAACGAGCAATTCAGCCATGAGAACTCGATCCCAAAGGAACCGTCGGAATCAGAATAGGGAGCGATCCTCAGATAGCTCTGATTCCGCCGCCGCTTCACCGCTTCAACAGGAACCTGCCAGCCGAGCAGGAGTTAATGCTGTACCCCTGCGGACAGCTCGAGAACATGTCGGTGATTCCAGACCGACCCCCGCTGCTGATCAAAACGGATCCCCGGCACCGCAGACAGTCCACATTGCGGGGCAGGATATTAATTTAACCCCCGAGATGGTCTCCCTGCTGGAAGCCATCCTAGGGCAGGCGCGCCGCCAAGCCCCTGCTCCTCAAGAAAACAATCCCTCTGCTCCTAAGGAAAACCACCGCCCTGCTGCCACAGGGCCCTCACCTTCGGAAGCGGCAAATTCTGGTCCCACTGCGCCTCAGGAGGATCAGGAGATGACGTCAGGACAGCAGTCCTTACCTCCGGCACACACCAAGGAACCAGCAGCCGCTTGTACGGCCAATCCTTCCAGTCCTCCTCCAACCGGAACCTCTCCCATGTACTGCACTGTGGATCAGATGGATGACCTCCTCAACAAAAGGCTCCAGGAAAGACAGTTGACAGTCGTAGCTCCCTTCAAGGAGCAGTCCTCTCATCCTTTTACCGACGGGCTCGTCGCTATCAAAATCCCGAAGGATGTGGTTGCTCGGGCCATACCTGAGTATAGCGGTGGAGGAGATCCCACCGTGCATGTCAACAAGCACGAGGCCTCCCTTCTAGGTAAGTCAAACGATCCCAATCATTTGGCTTTGCTATTTCCATCTACTCTTTCGGGTTCGGCTTCGTCCTGGTTCTTCGGCCTCCCTGCAGGATCAATCGGAACTTGGGCAGAGTTAAGAACCAAGTTCCTAGAGAGATATATGGGTGAGCGCCAGTTGCTGAAGAGCGTGGTCGCCCTTGACTCAGTCAAACAGCAGCCGGGAGAGTCGCTGTCCAATTTCTACGGGCGTTTTCATCAAAACGTCACAGAATTAGATCGCTGAATCTCGGATGGGGAGATCATTCGAGCTTTCTACAGAGGTCTGGATGTGGCCAACAAGGCCTCGAGAAAGCTGCGAAACAGCTATCACGTGAAGGAGATTGAGACGTTGGAGGAGTTGGCATCCAGAGGAAAAGGTTTCATAGACCTTGAACGCGCAAACATCGAGGCTAACCTCCTGACGACCTCGCTAAGGGTGACCCATGAACCCCGACGTGATGGTAAGAAGGAGGTAAAAAAGGAGAAGAAGGGAAAGGAAAGCAAGCCCCGTGTCGAGTCTCTTCCAGCGCCTCGCCATCCAGAGGTCCCTGAGTACTTCACGCCTTTAAATAGGCAGATCTCAGCGGTACTAGTCGAGATGGAGAGGAAATCCTTGGCGGGCCCACCGATGCCTCATCGAGGTGGGCTGCCCATGGGTAAGGATGTCGAGAGCTACTGCAGATACCATAAGTGCAAGGGCCATAAGACAGATGACTGCAATATTTTGAAGCGGGACATAGAGAGGCTGATTCAGGGGGGAATGTTGAAAGAATTTGTAGCAGGGCGAGATCGAAGTCGAACGCCCCCAGGAGGCATCGTTCGCCAGCCCCTGCGGATCAAGCTTAGCCTTCCAGAAGCAAGAGGAGAGTGAATCTGATTGCGGGAGGATTCGGTGCAGGCGGCGAGAGGTCGACCGCCAGAGAGGTCTACGCCACTCAGATCCCTACAGCAGTTCAGTTGGGGAAGCGGCCCCGACCTGAAGAGAACATTGTCATCTCATTCTCTGAAGATGATTTGGCACATGTCACCACGCCCCACAATGATGCTCTTGTCATTACGGCAGATATTGACGGCTGTGATGTTGCAAGAATTCTGGTCGACGAAGGCAGCTCGACAGACATCCTAATTCTGGACGCCTTTGAGAAGATGGGCAAGTCCAAGCGCGACCTGAAGAGAGTCGAATTTCCGCTGATCGGGCTTGCGGGAAGAACTACTTATCCACTGGGGGCTATAACCATGCCAGTGTTTTTTTGGCGAGGGGTGGAAAAGCATCAAGGTGTCGGTCACTTTCCTGGTGGTCGATTCACCTACATCATACAACGCCATCATAGGGAGGACCACGATCAACCCAAATAAGATTGTGGCCTCCACTGTCCACCAAAAGATGAAGTTACCTACTCCGAACGGGATTGGAGAAGTGCTAGGAGATCAGCCTTCCTCGCGGCAATGCTACGTGAACTGTTTACGCAGGAAGAACCAAAGGGAGACGCTCGCCATCGAAACAGAGGCCGACCCCCGCGAGGACTTGGCTCGGCCAGCACCCATGCAGGAATTGGAGGAGGTCGAGATCGATGGTCCAGACAAAAAGGTGCGCATTGGGACCACCTTGAAAGAGAATCAGAAGGAGGCCATGACCGCCCTCCTCAAGGAATTTAAAGAGCTCTTCGCCTGGCAGCCGAGCGACGTTCCAGGAATCAGCACAGATATCATCTCCCAGGAGGTCAGGATAGACCCCTCCACCAAGCCGATCGCCCAAAAGAGAAGATCATTCGGGACAGATAAGCGTTTGGCGATCAAGCAGGAAGTCGGCAGGTTGATTGAAGCTGACTTCGTCAGAGAAGTAAGATTCCAGAGCTGGGTCGCCAACCCAGTTTTGGTCAGGAAATCAAACGGCAAGTGGAGGATGTGCGTCGACTTCCGTGACTTGAACAAGGCTTGCCCCAAAGATTCATATCCCCTTCCGCGGATTGATCAGCTGGTCGATGCTACCTCGGGTCATGAGATGCTGAGCTTCATGGACGCCTACCCAGGCTACAACCAGATCAGAATGCATCCCTACGATGAGGCTCACACCGCTTTCTATGTTGATGGGGACATTTTGTGCTATAAAGTGATGCCCTTTGGCCTTATCAATGTCGGGGCAACGTATCAACGGATGGTGAACCGGCTATTCAAGGACATGCTGGGAAAAAACATAGAGGCCTATGTGGATGATATGCTCGTCAAAACCATTAAGGGCAATCCTCACAGGGCAGACCTCCGCGAAGCTTTCGAATGCATGAGAAGACATAGTGTTCGCCTGAATCCTGCCAAATGCGTCTTCGGGGTCAAGTCCGGTAAATTTCTGGGTTTTATGGTCAGTGAAAGAGGAATCGAAGCAAACCCAGAAAAGCTCAAGGCCATAGAGGAAATGAAGTCGCCAACCTGCCACAAGGAAGTCCAGTGCCTGAATGGACTCCTAGCTGCTCTCAACCGCTTCCTCTTCAAAGCGAGCGACAGGTCCCTCCCATTCTTCAAAACCCTGAGGGCCAACCGCAAGTTCGAGTGGACGCCAGACTGCGAGGAAGCATTCCAATCCTTGAAGAGGCATATCCAAACACTCCCAGCTCTGGAAAAGCCCGTTCCAGGCGAGCAGCTTTTCCTTTATCTAGGCATTAGCGATGTGACAGCCAGTGCTGTCTTAATAAGGGAGGAAAATAATGTTCAGAGTCCAGTGTATTTCATTAGCAAAATGTTCGACTCAGCAGAAATAAAATATGTCCAGATTGAGAAGTATCTCTATGCCTTAGTTATTGCTGCTCAGAAGCTGAGACCTTACTTTCATGTGCACGACATCACGGTCCTCACCAATCAACCTCTCAAAAACTTCCTGATGAAGCCAGATTCTTCAGGAAGAATGGTCAAGTGGGCGATCGAGCTCAGCGAGTTCAAGATCAAATTTGCACCAAAAACGGCCATCAAAGGTCAAGCACTAGCTGATTTTATAGTGGAAAGCACGAGTAACGGTCAAACAGAAGCAGAAAACAGGCCAAGTCAGTCAGCAGACGACAATCAAATCTGGGAACTCTATACGGATGGGTCTTCATCAAAAGAAGGCTCGGGGCAGGTTTAATTCTTATTCCTCCTGAGGGCGAGCCTCTGAAATACGCGATCGCCTTGACATTTCCAGCGACCAATAATGAGCAGAATATCACTGGACTCAGACTAGCAAAAGGAATGGGTATAACTGCGCTTAAGGTGAAAAGTGACTCAGAGTTTATTGTCAATCAGGTTAATGGCGCCTACGAGGCAAAGGGAGAAAAGATGAAAAAATATCTCGGCATTGCCAAAAAGCTAGTCGCGGAAATCCCAAATTTCGCGATTGAGTTTATTCCTCGCCAAGAAAACCAGATGGCAGATTCTTTGAGTAAACTAGCCTTCGGAGGAGCGACAGTCCAGGATGTACAATTTCTGGAGAAAGCTTTATGTTCAGTCCTGGAAAGCAGAGCAGAGGTCTTCAACATCCAAGGAAAGGTTACATGGATGACCCCATTCCAGAATTATTTGAAAGAAGGAATCCTCCCAGAGGACGAAGGCGAATCCACGAGGATTAGAAGACTCGCAGCCAGTTATCTACAGAAGAGTTTATTTGACTCCTTACTTGAGGTGTGTTGCTCACCCTGAAACAGAAAAGGTTCTTCGAGAAGCTCACGAAGGGGCAGCAACATGTCATGAAGGTGCTCGATCACTAACCAGAAAAATATTCAGATTGGGATAATACTGGCCGACCTTGGGAAAAGATGCGGCCGAGTTAACACAGAAGTGTGAGATTTGCCAGCACTTCGCACCACGATCGGGTCGACCATCGACATTATTATCCCCAATGGCGGGTGCCTGGCCTTTCGCTCAATGGGGAATCGATATATTGGGTCCTTTTCCCATTAGCACTGGTCAGCGTACTCATATTATAGTGGCAATCGACTACTTCACTAAGTGGGTAAAGGCGAAAGCACTAGCTTCAACAACAGAATTCCAGGTCATCAAGTTCCTGCAGGTCAACATATTCTCCAGGATTGGCATTCCTAAGGTACTCATCAGTGATAATGGTCCGTAATTTGTTGGAAAGGAGCTTAAATGGCTCTGTGAAGAATATCATGTGGACCATCGTTTCAGCTCAGTACATCATCCTCAAACGAATGGGCAAGCTGAAGCTGCCAACAAGGTTGTCTTAGCAGGACTCAAGAAAAGGGTTCGAGCATTCAAAGGGAACTGGGCAGATGAACTGGAAAACGTATTATGGGCAATCAGAACAATGCCTAAGGCGGCCACAGGAGAAACACCTTTCAGTTTAGTGTACGAATCAGAAGCAGTGGCACCAGCCGAATTAGCTGTGCCTACCCATAGAGTCTTACACTTCAACGCAGAGGCAAATGAGATCGAGCGCAGAACTGACCTCGACTTAGCAGAGGAAAATAGATGGCTCTCGGAAAAGACACAGGCAAAGATGCGCTTGGCGACCGCTCGGTATATCAACAGAAAAGTCAGCGCTCGCCAATTTTTCGTGGGGGAGATGGTTATGAGAAGAAATGAATTCACAAGGCTGGACAGTAAAAACAAACTTTCAGCCAAATGGGAAGGACCGTACAAAGTAGTAGAGATCGCCGCACCAGGATCCTACTATTTGGAAACCATCGAAGGCGAGAGGTTACCCCGTCCATTTAATTCTGAGAATTTAAGAAGATTTTATGCATAGCTTGTAATCAAACTATTATGTCAATAAAAGAAATCCATTCCTTCATAAAGCGTGTCCACTCGAAGCAAGCCGAAGCCAAAGCCCTATCGCCAAAGATAGGCCAAAAGCCCTAACAACAAAGTTAGGCCAAAAGCCCTAACAACAAAGCTAGGCCAAAAGCCCTAACAACAAAGTTAGGCCAAAAGCCCTAGCAACAAAGCTAGGCCAAAACCCCTAGCAACAAAGCTAGGCCAAAAGCCCTAACAACAAAGTTAGGCCAAAAGCCCTAGCAACAAAGCTAGGCAAAAAGCCCTAGCAACAAAGCTAGGCCAAAAGCTAGCAACAAAGCTAGGCCAAAACCCCTAGCAACAAAGCTAGGCCAAAAGCCCTAACAACAAAGTTAGGCCAAAAGCCCTAGCAACAAAGCTAGGCAAAAAGCCCTAGCAACAAAGCTAGGCCAAAAGCCCTGACGCCAAAGTCAGGCCAAAAAGCCCTAACAACAAAGTTAGGCCAAAAGCCCTAGCAACAAAGCTAGGCCAAAAGCCCTGACGCCAAAGTCAGGCCAAAAGCCCTAGCAACAAAGCTAGGCCAAAAGACCTAACAATAAAGTTAGGCAAAACAAAAAAGCCCTAGTGACCAGGCTAGGCCAAAAGTCCTGACGCCAAAGTCAGGCCAAAAGACCTAGCAAAACGTTAGGCAAAATAAAAGCCCTGGCGCCAAAGTCAGGCCAAAGAAAGTTTAGGCGATCACTATCGATGATAAAGCCTGAAAAATTACAAATCCCCTGTTATTATGCCAACACAGCAAAGGTTTAAACTTCAAAGAAGGTAATATCTCTTTGAACTTAGAAGTTTATGCTTTTAAGGGTCAGAAGTATTATCCTTAGAAAGTTTGACTTATGCTTGGTCTAA
Source organism: Chamaenerion angustifolium (assembly GCA_946814005.1). Classification (NCBI taxonomy): domain Eukaryota; kingdom Viridiplantae; phylum Streptophyta; class Magnoliopsida; order Myrtales; family Onagraceae; genus Chamaenerion; species Chamaenerion angustifolium. The sequence continues at coordinate 26,395,959 of OX328272.1, forward strand.
GGCTTTAAGGGTCGACGACATTACAAAGCAAGAAAAAGCGGAGAGTAATTATGATTACGACATTGGAAGAATAGCCAAACATGTTCGAAAAGGCTCATGAATATAAAAGGCATTCAATAGAAAAACCCAAGTCTTAAATAAATAATTACAAACCAAAAACAAAAATTACAAAAATAGCTATCTAAAAAAGATAAAAAAAAATTCGGTCGCCAAGGAGTTGGGGGCTTCAAGCTTTGGGGTCCTCGGGGGCAAGGGTGCTCTGCTCGCCTTCGGGGGCAGAAGTACCGGGCTCGCCTCCAGGAGCAGCCTCTTCAGCAACAGAGGGATGCGAAGGGCGACTCCACAAGAAGCTCTTCAAGGATGCAACTTCCTCAAGGGGAAAGTTGGGGTCGACCGCCTGGACCTCCTCCACCAGGTCTTGGAGAAATTCGGAAATGGTCGACTTCATCACCTGTAAGGCCTGGTCTTCAAAGTCCTCGGATGCCTTGAACTCCTCAACCACGGCTTGGGGTGAAGGAACCGCCTTCAGCTGATCAGCCAGCCGGTTCTTCTCCTCCTACAGGGCGATCCCCCTAGCTTCAGCAGCATCCCTCTGGGCCTCGGCGGCGACCCTACGAGCGTCCGACTCGACCACCTGAGCACGGGCTTCCTTTAACTCGGCCTCCAGGCGAGCACGGACCGCCTCCCCTTCATCAAGGCACCGATGAAGGGCCTCAACTTCTTGAAGGAAGGTTACAGCATCAGCCTCCCTCTTTTTGACATCAGCAAGGAGGCGCTGCTCCTTCCTGAAGTACTCCTCCCGAGCGCCGTCCACCAAGGTGATCGCCATGTCAGCGGTCTTCTTGATGGCCTCCAACTGCCCGGGGGTGACCCCCGTGCTTCGGTATTGCTCCAGCTCGACAAGCAGATCAGAGTGCTTGTCGGCGAGCTCGCCGAAGATGCGGCCGAGGATCACTTCTTCCCGAACGAGCTGACAACAAAAACACAAGGAAAAATGTCAAGTCATCAAAATAAAAAGGAATGACAAGGAAGAAATAACGGAAAGAAGGCGAGATCATACCAGGGCAACTCGTTCGAAGTGGGTCCGTAAGAACCCCTAGATCTGAGGAAGCTCCGTAGGGACAATTGAACGGTCCTTGGGGGGAATTATCTCATCAAGGAGCCGCATGCACATATCCGGGCTACCCCGGAGGCTCTTCTGGGCGGGGTACCCCTTCTTGGCAAGGTCCCCACAAGGGACCCAAGGCCTCCGAGAGTCAACAGCCTTAAAAGGCCGGAACAAGCTCGCCATGGAGCAGTACTCCTCGGCAGGAGCCCTCGAGGAGCTGGAAGCAGCAGGCCCCTTCTTCTGGGCCCCAGACTCCTTAGGAGGAGCCGTGGGCACTGAAGGGGCGGGAGGCGCCAAAGACAAGGCCTTCTCCTTAGTGGCGGAAGGGCCCTGAGGAGAGGGAGAAGGAGGCGCCGTGTCCAAACCCTTCCCTTTGCTGGCAGAAGGTCCCTTAGGAGGGGGAGGAGGAGGATGCTGGTCGACCTCAGGGTGCTCCTCACTCCTGACCTTCTTAGAAGGAGGAGGAGGAGGGTCCCGGGCCACGTCAGCCGAGGACTCCTCTGCAAAACAACAAGACAATAAGTCAGAAGTCAAAGAACCGCAGTATGTGAAAACATTAAATCCACAAAAGGCGAGGTAATATACCTGGTTGGCGAGGGCCAGTAGTGGCCGAAGGAAGCATCTCCTCGGGCTTCCTCTTGGACGAACACCTAGAGGGAGGAGTGGGAGAACTTAGCAGCGCCTGGTCGGAGGACAATCCCGCCGATCCCTGGTCATCAAAGAGACCTATCAGTTTTCGGCTCTTGCTTACGACCTTGCCTACAAGTAATAAATCAAGATAAGAGTTAGAAAATTACCCAATCATCAAAGATTGGTGTGGCTTGATGAATGCCCGCCATCTCAAGGGCATTCTCGGTAGTCTCCGCCACTGAGCGGATGGACTTGAACTAAGATGACCGATGCAGCCGGTACAGATGGTCGATGGCATTCCGGTCACTACCTGACAATTCTTCAAAGGAGGGAGGAAAATCCTTGTCCGGAGCAAACAATTTCCAGGGTACCCCCCCCTTGTACAAGAAGTAAAATTTCTTGTAGTTGGAGTTAGTGGCCCGGAAATCATCGACCAGGCGGACATGGACGTTCCAAGCCCATCCTTGAGGGCCTCCCCACTCTGGAAGTGGTGGAGGTAGTTGGCCCCTGCTGCTAGTCGGAAGAAACACCGGAACAGGTCCAGTGGCGTATGCACAGGAACTTGAAACTGACCCACATCCTGAGGGCATTCGGAACAAGCTGCGTGGGGTGAATCCCGTAAAACTGACATATGGTCTGTAAATCCTCACAGAGAGGAAATCGCAACCCAGCATAAATGCAAACCTCTCCATCGTAAGGAAAATGCAGACCTAAGCCAGGATACCTAGGAGCATCCTCCGCACTGAAGCCACCAAGCGACACCATGGTCTTAAAGTAAGCTAGCTTCAATTCGTTAGGCTTGACTTCTACTCAGAACGGTTCAAGTATGGCACAACAAGTATAAAAAACAAAGGAAAACAGAGGATATTGCCAAAACAGAGCAGTAAAAGGACGAAAGTTTACCTTTTGGGGAAAAAATAGGCGTGTTCAGCTTAGGCCTGTCCACCACTACGGGAGCGGTTGCAGACCTTCCCAGATCAGTTGGTTCCCCCACTGAGGGGGGCACGGCGGCATCCCGGATGGTCAAGGGGGCATTGGCATTCCTAGGAGCGTTGGCTTTGCTAGTGCCCTTGGAGGCCATATGCTTGACTCTCTGACTTCGGGGAGCCATGGAAATGGATGAAGAAGGCTGAAGAAGGTTGGAAAAGAAAGAAGAAAGGTTCGCAACGAAGTTCTGGAAATCTGAGGGAGTGGATAAGCGTAAAAAACAAATTATAGAAACTGACGTTTCTTATATAGACCAAGAAGGGAGTAACCGCCACGAGCAAATCGAAGTGACACAAAGGAATAATTGCACCATTTTTGGAAAAAACCGAAGCAATGTCAGAATACCAAGAGACACCTTGGGGAGACAGACGGTTGGCTGACACGGACAGCTGTCAGACTACCCTAGGTTTACGGAAAAGTAAATGTCAGGCGTGCCTCAAGTGACCGTTCGATTTCTGGACAACTGTGCGGTTATTAAATGCTAAAAGTCCACTAAGAAGACAAGGTGGTCGCCAGCGCACTAAGAGACTTTACCAGAAATGCCTCAGGCGAGTAGTGATCGCCCAAATCAAGAAAAATAGACTTTCATGAACCTTGATTACCTCGAGTGATCGCCAAAGGGGAATAAAAGGAAAGATATTTTTTCAGCTTTGAACGAAGAAAAAACCGCTCGCCAAAAGAGCTCAAAATGCCTCAAAGGTCATAAACCAATACAAGAAACGAAGAAAATCGAATCTGAGACGTCACTATCTAAAACCCTACCCGGGAATAAAGCTTGACTGAAGAAACTTCAATCAAGCTTCAGGGGCAAATGTTGGGTATCGATAGTGACAACCCAGTAAGAAAAAAGCCTCGAAGGCCCAATAACTATAGAGGGGGTAACCCCACGACATTTGAACCGAATCGGCCCAAATACCAGTTAAACTCGGTCCTCCATAGAGTGACCCAGAACCGAGCCCAAGGACTCTGAAGAACTCCTTGAGTGCTCACCATTCTTCACTAAGGCCGCGACATCTCACTGCTCGCCATGAGAGTGCTCGCCCCGAAGAGAGCCTTGCCTCTCTCCTCAGGTCCCCAAAAACCGTTAATAAGGAAGTGGCCATGATATCTCGCGTATCTCGATCACATATTCACTAAAGATTAGATTTGGTAACTACAATATCTCTCTTACCCTATAAATACCCTTGCTTTACATACGTTCTTTACGTTTTGAGTTTTATACACACATATACTCATTTAAGCATCGGAGAGGGACCCAAAGACACCCCCTCTGTTGCGCTCCCCTACCTGCAGGTTCACCGGAGTTGGAGCAGAAGCGTCTTCCTAACCTTGTCTGGCATTCAATTCACTGCCAGATCAGCATCCAGGATTTCACGATCCAACAATACATAGCCAAGCATTTCAAACAAATGTATGGCAACCAAAACACAAACATAGATGACATGTTCACATTTACATCATGTCCAAAATATCCATTTACAATCAGTCAACACCTAGTGTACCACCAGTCACTATAACTACTAAGCAGGAGTACTTATAGCACGTTTCCACAGTTCATGCATTTGGATCTGCAAACATAGAAATAACAGCAATAATGGTAGCATCATACTATAGAATATACCCTACAATGACTTAATGGGTGTACACAATGCAGTTAAATAAATACTATACGCACCGTTGCCAAACATTGTACTTTTCATGACAGCAATATCACGTTGAAATTGTTCCATGCTGGCCTGGAACTCCTTGAGTTGATCACGGAGTGACTCACATTTGGTTGCATTTCTAGCTACCTCCTCCCTTGTCTGCTTTAACTGCTCACTTTCTATCATCCGTGCTGCCTTTGACACCCGACTTCGACGACGCTCAGGTTGGCGAACTTCCTCATACAAGACATCCTTGTCAACAGCAGACTCCTCCTCCCCAGTTGCCAACTGGGCAGCCCTTTCCTCCACTTGTTCCTATTTTGCAAACAGTGTGCCAAGAACATAAACGAGCAATCAGTTACAAATGTACAGAACATGTGACTATATGGGTCGGCAGTACTACTTACCAGTATTGATATGGTTTTATCATCCAGCGACTGTTCTTTCTTGTCCACATGGTTCTTCTTGAACATATGATACTCCCCCGGATGTTTCCCGTTGTTCTTCTCAATCTGCAAGAGTACCATATACTTGTTCAAGGGTAGCTAACTATTTCTTAAACATAACAATTCAATGTTAGGATTACCTCTTCCTGTTCTCTCCTCGCAAATGACGAAGTGCCAGCGGTGTGCCTCATGACTTGGTGAGCTTTGTTGGCTTTGTTACGATCGCTCTTTAACTTCAAACAATTTGAAGTTACAACCAGTTTACGTTAAAAAAGTGCAGCAGTCATTAACGGTACAAAAAATACAGTTGCAATAGGAAGAAAGGCACAAACCTTGAACTCGTCTGAGCTGAACCAGTTAACAAGCCACACCCAATCCTCTTTCACCACGTCAGGAGGAATGTTTTGTAGCCTTTCTTCATTCGTAAGGTACTTGTCAAAGTACCTTCTCTTTAGATTCGCCCTGTAGTTTCTGTACTTCTCTTTAAGAGTACAAATGATCAGCTGCTTCAGGTTGTCATCATCCGGTATCACAAACTTCTCCTGCGAGTTTGAACAATACGGAAATGTTAGAACCAGTTCTTACAACATTTACAAATAGACAGGTGCAATATGTATGTCCTAGTTCCATTTACAACTGAGACTTACCGCCACCAGCAAGAGCATCTTCGCTTCATAGTCTATTGGAGACTTAGGAATCTGCTTCAAATCTTTCACCATGAGAGGTGCATTCGTTCGTTTCCTAACAATGCAGCCACACCAACTTGCAAACATCGAAGCATTGTTACTGCAGACTTTACCTCGAGAGTTAAATTTTAGAACCTCCTTTTCGTTGACGCCATTTTTAGACAGCCTTATGCATCTAGTTCTCCCTCTACGTAGTCTTTCCAATGGAATAATTACTACTTCCTCTTCCGCAGCTGACACGTAAATCAGGTATCGATTAGATAACCAAGTTGTACAAATGCATGCTTAATAGTATGGGACAAATTAGAAGTTATTACCTATTTGGCTACCTGGTGGTTCCTCCACATAGGGGTCCTCCGGCTGAATTTCCTCTTCAGTAGACACCTCCAAAGGAGGTTCGACAGGCGGAGGGACTGCAGGGATGTTCTCCACAGGCCGAGGGACTGCATGGATGTTTTCCACAGGCGGAGGGACATCAGGGATGTTCTCCACAGGCGTAACCCCTATAGCAATGTGTAGTGTGTTAGTTACCGAGCACCTAAAACAGAGGAAATACCTAAGTACAAGACGTAGTAGTGAAAAAACAACTTACTTGGGGCAGCCCTGTTTATCTTCCTTGGGGATCTACGAATGGGTAGCTTTGAAGCTACGGTTTTTCCGGCGACCATTCTCCGAGTACCAACCATACTGAGAATATATTATTAAACACAGTAGCATAACTTGAAATTTGCGCAAGTTTCTGGTGTAAAGTTTCCATCTTTAACAGCACAAGATTTATTCTCAGCATAACCACCCTTACTGAGCATTTCGTGACATGATGCACATAAAAGAATAACAACGACATGCATGAATACGACTACTTAGGGACTTGTTAATCGGCCATGGATCATCGACAGAGGTGAATCTTCGCTTCCAAGTAATGTTTTTTAAAATGAAAAACGTTTACAAATTGGTCGCAAATAGACGAGATCCAGGGGGAAAAGACAGTAAACATGTAAGAGTCGTGCGACATAGACGAACAAAGGGTTTCCTGAACCATACCTTGCGCGCTACACAACAGAATCATCCAACAGGAAATTAGAACCATACCTTGCTGAGGGAAAGTTAGAAGATCGTCTTGCACAGATGGAAGCGAAGCCTGGAGCAGTGGATGGAGGGAAACTTGGAGAGTGTTGGAACAGACCCAAATGCAGTGAAAATGAGGCGCGGGAAGGAGAAGAGAAGTCCACGGAAACAAGAAAGGACTGAGGCGTCAAATCCGTCTGGCTGTGATGATGAAACCTACTGCCTCGTGTAGGAACCGAGGCGTCGTAGCTGTTTGAACCGAGGAGACGCTTCAGCTTCGTCCTCATCTGTAGCAGCTGTTCACCATGGACTAGACTCTGCGCAATTGGGCCGTCTCATTGGATTGGCCCGGTCGAAAATGTAATGGACAGGGCCGTGTTTGACATGGATTGGCCCGTGTATGCAAGGCCCGTTCCAGTGTGCATCTTATGTACACATCTAACATAACTTGTTTGAATTTTAGATTAATTTTTATAAATTTCTATATACTTATATTATAACACAATATGTCTAAATCATGTTTAAAATGAAGACCTAGTTATCCTTATGTATTCAATTTAAATCATACGCATGTTATGTTTGAAATACAATTTTCTTATGTGTTATATCAATTGATGTGTCAAAGTGTCTTAGTGTATAACATTATAATACTATACTTTATACAAATGTCTACAAATTTTACGTATTTTATGAAAAATATACTTATTATTTATATTTCCTAATGACATCATATGTATGATAACATCATTTGTATAACAACTCCTCTTAATTATTATAAATTATTATATACTTATGTTATAGCACAATATTTCTACATCATTTTATAAAATCAAGACATATGTATCATTATGTATTAGTTGATGTATTTGAAATTCATTTTATGTTTCAAATACAACTTTGTTATGTGATAGTCTAGTTGATGTGTCAAAGTGTACTATTGTGTCATGGTGTTATAATTAACTATGTGTCAAAGTATTAACATGTGTCTAAATGTTACTACTCATATTTATGACACATACACAATGTGTCACACAATTCGGTCAATATAAAAATCGACACATATCTTGGTGTCTTATTTTCAACCCGACCTCTACATACAACTCGACCTCTATCTACTGCAGTTCTTATGCAGGCCGAGTGGAGCTTCTAGTGCATCACAGTAGTGCAGCTTCCATTTGCAGCTTCGTTCCAACTACAGCAGGATGAATGAGGTTAGTACCCGAATCCAGTGCATGAAAAAACAGAACCGTTGCTTCTACTACGTGGTTGGTGTTAGATGGCCCTTTTGTGTCCATTGTTCGGTCAGAAGTGGCAAGCATACGTACCTTTTGTGTAATCACTGCATTCGGGATGAATCTCTCCTTCAAAATGGCAGGAATTCAGCTTCTACAACCTCGTTGGAAGTCAGAGAATCTGACAAAAGACAGCAATTCCTTTCTATGATTTCAAATGCATATGGTAGAGTTCTATCAGTGGCTTGAAGAAGTGGTCGTGAAAATTTATGCAAACTACTTGATGTTTCTTGTACAGATGCAACACAGTTTCATGTAGAATATGCAGATTCTGAACTTTGGATTGCATCCCTTCACTGTTTTCATTGTATTCTGAACATTTTGGATTCTGAACTTTGGATTCTGAACTTTGGATTTTGAAGTTTGGGTTGGATTCGGAACATTTTGACAGCACATGGTATCTATGAACATTTTGACAGAACATTTCCAACCGAATTGGTATATATGAAAAACAGAGAAAAAGAGAAGTGTTTGTGATAGGAGAATGATATTGAATTGTGTTAGAATGACATAGATGAGGATGAATTGCAGTCAAGCCGAGTTGATGATCCATTTGCTGAGAGGGAAAAGCATGACAACATTATGTACGTTTTTATCAGAGAAGTGCAACACATACATTCGGCATTATTAATGTATGACAGTATTTTGACAGTATTAATGTATGTTTGGTTGTGAACAACACCTTCATGTATGGTTTTTGCCTGAGAAGTGCAGGTATGGTTTTTGCCCTTAATGTCTGGTTGTTAAAAACAACTTACGTTTTGAGTTGAATGTATGATTTTTGCCGACAGCTAATCCTTCAATCTATATGTATCTTATATATTTTCATTTTTTGAAGTATATGTATGTCATATACATTCAAAGTGCAGTTTCTGCAATTTTGAAGCACTCCACAGATTCTAGATTCAAAATGCAGTTTCTGCAAAGCACTCCACGGATTCGATATTCCAAGTGCAGTTTCTGCAATTTTGAAGCACTCCAATCGAAGTGGTCGCTTGATGAGCTGCAGCAGGAGCTACATTTGACAGCGGTCTACACTCCACAGCACGCCATAGCAGGATGACAGTTTTGCACTGCATTTGACAACACTCCACAGCAACACTTACACAACACTACACAGCAACAATTGACTGCAGTTTTGACTTTGCACAACAGCATGACCAACATACACATTTGGACAGAATAACAGCTCAATATTGAACAATCTCAGTCGAACCAACACATTTGGACAGAACATACACATTTGGACAGAATAACAGCTCAATATTGAACAATCTCAGTCGAACCAACACATTTGGACAGAACATACACATTTGGACACAATAACAGCTCAATGTTGAACAATCTCAGTCGAACCAACACATTTGGACAGAACATACACATTTGGACAGAATAACAGCTCAATATTGAACAATCTCATTTGGACAGAATAACAGCTCAAACGTGTACAATCTCAGTAAAACCAGCTCAATTCGGACGATCCATACAAATCTGGACAGAATTAAATTCCTAAGAAAGAATGACAGAATGACAGAATTAAATTCCTAACTATTGAGCAATTACCTTAAGAAACATACAAACACTCTTCTATTGCACACGAAGTTACGATGCATCATCATCATCATCGTCATCCTCATCCATTTCACCCTCAAGGCTGTCCTCGTCATCAAACAAATCGTCCTCAAATTCTGTATTTGTGTCACTGTCTGTTCCATCATCAGTAATGTCCTCCTCATCTGGCTCAAGAACATCTTCATCGTCAAGGCCTTCAGTTGCTTCTGTCACGGCTTCTGTGGTCATCTCTGGGGTGGCATCCGCAACAGATATTTCGAGAGCCTCAATGTTATTTCTACACCAATCAACCACATCATCGACAGGAACTACATTCGGTACATCAACAACCAGGGTTGATGTTTCCTGATATGGCTCCACTGACTCCCCACTCATTTGACCCCCAATCACAAATCGTTTTTTGGACTCTGCCCTCAGCGCAGTGCTCCAATCAGGGTTAATGTTCTCCTGTAAGTATAAAACTTGGGATGCTTGAGCTGCAAGTACGAATGGCTCATCGGTTGATAAAAAAATTTTGGTATTGACACACACGAATCCGTACTCATCAATTTTCATCCCATTGAAGGATGAAAGTACGTTGTACCAATCGCATTTGAACAACACAACCGATAGGTTACCAAGGTACTGCAGCTCAACCACCTCCCTCGACACTCCGTAATAATCAATTGCACCTTCAATGGGGTTGTTATCAGGTGTACTCGCGTAGCACGTTGTGTCAGCTTTGCACAACACACCGCTGTTGTCAAAACTCCTCATTACAGACCGCTCTTTGGTGTGGAAGATGAACCCATTTGCTTTATAACCAGTATATGTCTTATCTCCATATAACGGTCCTCGTGCCTAAGCCATTAGTTGGCGACCTCTCTCATCCTCAGCCGATCCAACTATTCGACCAACCTGAGAATGCAAATACTCCAAACGTCAATAACGTTGACATTAACAGGAATACCCATTCCTATCCGTGTCATAGTGTCATACCCTGCCCTCCAACCATGGTATGAATGTTCTATTGTGCATGACATCGATTTTCTGCCTACTCACCCGTGCACCTAGTAGTTGCCCTTGTGTTCACTACGTACATGGACAAGACAACCAATCTGATTGTTAGATGTAATGCTGTTAAAAGTTTGAGAATAAACGTAACAGTAAAGGTGAATGCAATACTCGATGAATAGCTTCACTTCTTCAGACTGATAAGTACGTACAAGTGGCACTGCTCCCATTCCGTGTTTGATAGTTCACGGACAATTGCACGACCTATTGGAGCTCCTACCGGCTGGAAGATCGATAACCCATCTGCCGCCCTTGGAGTTACCTCAGTTACTATAACTGACTCATGTCTTGTAAATTTGGTTTCAATGTCATGGAGATATCTAGAACAAAATGTCAAACACTCCAGAGCAATATAACCCACCGCTATTGACCCTTCCGGACGACTACGATTACGCACAAACGACTTCATTATCCCCATTATCCTACGATAAGAACATGTTATTAGTGAGACACCTCTTCTGTCAAAGGCATACTTCATAAAAGAGTGAAAAAACTTACCTTTCGATTGAATACATCCAATGATATTGCACTGGCCCATCTATTTTTGCTTCCTCTGCTAGATGGATGATAAGATGGACTGTAATATTGAAGAAACTTGGTGGGAATATTCTCTCTAGATTGCACATTGTCATGGGTAATTGCGACTGCACCTTCAACAGATCCGACGGGTGCAACTCCTTAGAGCATAGAATCCTGAATGTGTTAGTCATGTCTATCACAGCTTTGCATACATGTTTGGGGAGTAATCCTATAATAGCCACAGATAGGATACGTTGCATGAGAACATGGTAGTCATGACTTTTCAACCCAAACAATTTTATGTCTTTCACCTTAACGCAACGTGAAATGTTTGATGAATAACCGCTAGGAAGTCTCAAGTTCTTAAGAAACTCACACAATTTAATCTTCTGTTCCTTTGATAGGGAAAAGCAAGCTGGTGGTAAGACCAATTTTGTTCCTCTACGGACTGGATGCAAGCTCGTTCTTATGCCTAAGGCCTGTAAGTCGAGCCGAGCATTAAGGTTGTCATTCGTTTTACCGGCAACACCCAATAACATCCCAATGAGGTTATCACACACGTTTTTCTCAATTTGCATCACATCCAAATTGTGAGGGATTAACAGGTGCTGCCAATAAGGTAGTTGGTAGAATATGCTATTTTTTTTACAATTTCCAGTAGTTGAGTCTATTCAAACCTGAATGGGCGGTTGAGTCTTACCGAACATGATTGGATCAAGATTCTCTAGCACATGTAACACTTCCTCCCCCGATAGTCTTTGTGGGGCCATCTGTAACTCTCGTTTCCCATCGAATGAACTTTTGTTTCTTCTCCATGGGTGATCGGTGGGGAGGAATCGTTTGTGTCCCATAAAAGAACATTTTCTCCCATTCTTCAATCGACAAGAATGGGTGTCCATTTGACAGATAGGACATGCCAAATTACCGTAAGTAGCCCAACCGGACAAGTTCGCATAGGCAGGAAGATCATTAATGGTCCAAAGTACAGCTGTGCGCATCTGGAAGTTTTCTTTCTTGTCTGCATCATATGTGAGCACACCATTCGACCATAACTCATTCAGCTCTTCGATCAACGGTTGCAGATACACGTCTATGTCATTTACTGGAGCCTTTGATCCGGGAATCAACATTGATAGCACGTACTTTGTATCTTTCAAACACACCTCGGGAGGCACATTGTATGGAATAAGAACAACTGGCCACATGCTATATGGGTGACTTTTATCACTGTACGGATCAAACCCATCCGTAGCTAATCCAAGCCTCACATTCTGTGGGTCTTCCCCAAATGCAGGTAGTACGCTGTCAAGTTTCTTCCAAGCGTCTGTATCAGCAGGATGACGTAGAATACCATCCTTTAACCGTCATGTATGGTGCCAGGTCATAGAGGAAGCCGTTTTGGGGGACATGAATAATCTTTGCAACCTTGAAGTTAGTGGAAAATATCGAAGTACTTTGACTGGTAGCTTCCCTCTTTGTCGCTTCGATTGCTCTGGTATATCCAGTCCTCCAGTGTTGTGTCGATGTTTAATCCATCTTGACTCCCCACACGTTGGACACACATACAAATTGGCGTACTCTTTTCTAAATAGTATACAGTCATTTACACAAGCATGCATCGTTTGGTAGTCCAGCCCTAACCCTCCTATAAATTTCTTGGCTTCGTAGTAGGACTTAGGGACTGTGTTCCCTCGTAGCAATACTTTACTTAGCATGCGAAGTAGCTCATCAGCGAACTTGTTTGAAACCTTGTACAGTGCCTTGAGATGCAACAATTCAACTCAAATTCTGTATTTGTGTCACTGTCTGTTCCATCATCAGTAATGTCCTCCTCATCTGGCTCAAGAACATCTTCATCGTCAAGGCCTTCAGTTGCTTCTGTCACGGCTTCTGTGGTCATCTCTGGGGTGGCATCCGCAACAGATATTTCGAGAGCCTCAATGTTATTTCTACACCAATCAACCACATCATCGACAGGAACTACATTCGGTACATCAACAACCAGGGTTGATGTTTCCTGATATGGCTCCACTGACTCCCCACTCATTTGACCCCCAATCACAAATCGTTTTTTGGACTCTGCCCTCAGCGCAGTGCTCCAATCAGGGTTAATGTTCTCCTGTAAGTATAAAACTTGGGATGCTTGAGCTGCAAGTACGAATGGCTCATCGGTTGATAAAAAAATTTTGGTATTGACACACACGAATCCGTACTCATCAATTTTCATCCCATTGAAGGATGAAAGTACGTTGTACCAATCGCATTTGAACAACACAACCGATAGGTTACCAAGGTACTGCAGCTCAACCACCTCCCTCGACACTCCGTAATAATCAATTGCACCTTCAATGGGGTTGTTATCAGGTGTACTCGCGTAGCACGTTGTGTCAGCTTTGCACAACACACCGCTGTTGTCAAAACTCCTCATTACAGACCGCTCTTTGGTGTGGAAGATGAACCCATTTGCTTTATAACCAGTATATGTCTTATCTCCATATAACGGTCCTCGTGCCTAAGCCATTAGTTGGCGACCTCTCTCATCCTCAGCCGATCCAACTATTCGACCAACCTGAGAATGCAAATACTCCAAACGTCAATAACGTTGACATTAACAGGAATACCCATTCCTATCCGTGTCATAGTGTCATACCCTGCCCTCCAACCATGGTATGAATGTTCTATTGTGCATGACATCGATTTTCTGCCTACTCACCCGTGCACCTAGTAGTTGCCCTTGTGTTCACTACGTACATGGACAAGACAACCAATCTGATTGTTAGATGTAATGCTGTTAAAAGTTTGAGAATAAACGTAACAGTAAAGGTGAATGCAATACTCGATGAATAGCTTCACTTCTTCAGACTGATAAGTACGTACAAGTGGCACTGCTCCCATTCCGTGTTTGATAGTTCACGGACAATTGCACGACCTATTGGAGCTCCTACCGGCTGGAAGATCGATAACCCATCTGCCGCCCTTGGAGTTACCTCAGTTACTATAACTGACTCATGTCTTGTAAATTTGGTTTCAATGTCATGGAGATATCTAGAACAAAATGTCAAACACTCCAGAGCAATATAACCCACCGCTATTGACCCTTCCGGACGACTACGATTACGCACAAACGACTTCATTATCCCCATTATCCTACGATAAGAACATGTTATTAGTGAGACACCTCTTCTGTCAAAGGCATACTTCATAAAAGAGTGAAAAAACTTACCTTTCGATTGAATACATCCAATGATATTGCACTGGCCCATCTATTTTTGCTTCCTCTGCTAGATGGATGATAAGATGGACTGTAATATTGAAGAAACTTGGTGGGAATATTCTCTCTAGATTGCACATTGTCATGGGTAATTGCGACTGCACCTTCAACAGATCCGACGGGTGCAACTCCTTAGAGCATAGAATCCTGAATGTGTTAGTCATGTCTATCACAGCTTTGCATACATGTTTGGGGAGTAATCCTATAATAGCCACAGATAGGATACGTTGCATGAGAACATGGTAGTCATGACTTTTCAACCCAAACAATTTTATGTCTTTCACCTTAACGCAACGTGAAATGTTTGATGAATAACCGCTAGGAAGTCTCAAGTTCTTAAGAAACTCACACAATTTAATCTTCTGTTCCTTTGATAGGGAAAAGCAAGCTGGTGGTAAGACCAATTTTGTTCCTCTACGGACTGGATGCAAGCTCGTTCTTATGCCTAAGGCCTGTAAGTCGAGCCGAGCATTAAGGTTGTCATTCGTTTTACCGGCAACACCCAATAACATCCCAATGAGGTTATCACACACGTTTTTCTCAATTTGCATCACATCCAAATTGTGAGGGATTAACAGGTGCTGCCAATAAGGTAGTTGGTAGAATATGCTATTTTTTTTACAATTTCCAGTAGTTGAGTCTATTCAAACCTGAATGGGCGGTTGAGTCTTACCGAACATGATTGGATCAAGATTCTCTAGCACATGTAACACTTCCTCCCCCGATAGTCTTTGTGGGGCCATCTGTAACTCTCGTTTCCCATCGAATGAACTTTTGTTTATTCTCCATGGGTGATCGGTGGGGAGGAATCGTTTGTGTCCCATAAAAGAACATTTTCTCCCATTCTTCAATCGACAATAATGGGTGTCCATTTGACAGATAGGACATGCCAAATTACCGTAAGTAGCCCAACCGGACAAGTTCGCATAGGCAGGAAGATCATTAATGGTCCAAAGTACAGCTGTGCGCATCTGGAAGTTTTCTTTCTTGTCTGCATCATATGTGAGCACACCATTCGACCATAACTCATTCAGCTCTTCGATCAACGGTTGCAGATACACGTCTATGTCATTTACTGGAGCCTTTGATCCGGGAATCAACATTGATAGCACGTACTTTGTATCTTTCAAACACACCTCGGGAGGCACATTGTATGGAATAAGAACAACTGGCCACATGCTATATGGGTGACTTTTATCACTGTACGGATCAAACCCATCCGTAGCTAATCCAAGCCTCACATTCTGTGGGTCTTCCCCAAATGCAGGTAGTACGCTGTCAAGTTTCTTCCAAGCGTCTGTATCAGCAGGATGACGTAGAATACCATCCTTTAACCGTCATGTATGGTGCCAGGTCATAGAGGAAGCCGTTTTGGGGGACATGAATAATCTTTGCAACCTTGAAGTTAGTGGAAAATATCGAAGTACTTTGACTGGTAGCTTCCCTCTTTGTCGCTTCGATTGCTCTGGTATATCCAGTCCTCCAGTGTTGTGTCGAGGTTTAATCCATCTTGACTCCCCACACGTTGGACACACATACAAATTGGCGTACTCTTTTCTAAATAGTATACAGTCATTTACACAAGCATGCATCGTTTGGTAGTCCAGCCCTAACCCTCCTATAAATTTCTTGGCTTCGTAGTAGGACTTAGGGACTATGTTCCCTCGTAGCAATACTTTACTTAGCATGCGAAGTAGCTCATCAGCGAACTTGTTTGAAACCTTGTACAGTGCCTTGAGATGCAACAATTCAACTAAAAAGGACATCTTCGTGTAGGAGACACAACTGGGATATAAGCTCTTTTCACAATCTTCTAATAGCTTATAAAATGTCCTAGCATCGGCGTTTGGTTCCTCACCTTCGTCCACCCTCATACCACCGAACCCATCATTCACCATATCCTCCATTTCCCCACGAGAGGATGAATTCCTACCATTACGGATCACATCTTCGAATTCCTCCCCATGATCCACCCATGTAGTATAAGTTGGCAATATTCCCCATTTTTCAAGATGTAGCTTAACAGTAGTTCTCCCCATTAAGAAAGCACCAACACAGTTATTGCAAGGACAGTAAATCTTACCATCCCAACTGGAATGAGAGTAGGCAAAGTGGAGAAACGAAGCGACCCCTTCCTTATATTCCCCACTTTGCCGAGGTTTGGTCATCCAACTCTTATCCATCGCACTTCTATTTCTGCAAAGAAATATCAACCCAAATCTTTGGGATTAAAAAGACAGCACAATAGTTTAGAAACATGCAGTACATGAAGTAGCATCATCAGTTGTTGACAGTTATCCAGACCATTTGTAAAAGTTCAAATATGCATTTTCGTCTATGTGTGGATCGAACCAAACTGAACCAGAGAGCTGTCCGTTGGAACCGTACGAGCTGCAGCTAGCTTAATTGCTAGTTAATTTATACTCAAGAGTAGAACTCCTTTGATTGACTTGTCCAATTTTATCAGCACAGTTGTTACTTGTCTGTAGCAGCACGTTTTTTGGGGCTAAACAGTACAACTCGTGACAATTCAATTCGCACAATTAAGCTCATGACCGTTGGCTATATATAACACACAATTAAGCTGATGACAATTCAATTCGCAATTACAAGAAGCCACATTCGACTACTCATACCAGGCTACCTGAGGAGAAATGCTTGTCGCGGGATACTGCAGCAAACGACTTCACGATTGATCGGCACCAGCTGGGTTGCTTCCTGGAATGTCTACGCGCAACCTACGTGTGTCCTGGGAGTCGATCTGAAAGGGAATCCGTTCTTGGAAACGATCGTTGATGGACTGACGAAGGCTCTGGTCTGCACGGGGGAGTTTTGAACTGTACTGGAAAAAACGGTATGTTCTGTTATAATTGTGGGTATAGAGTTTAGCAACGGCAATACATACATTACCAATGAAGATATGCCGATACTGTTTACCCATTTATTACATCAATTAATTTTGAAAGTAAACATACTGTTTTGCAATAACAACATATTCCGTTACTAAGTATCACTATTAACCTCGGTTGAGTTTCTGACAAATGATTTTGATCGGCACATACATATTGCGACGGCAAACGTCAATACTAAAGGATTGTTTGTGCTACGACAAATGTGTTGACACTAAAATGTGTCTACTGGGACGTATTAAAATGCAGTCACTTATACACTGTTTTACCAACCCACTCCTTGTGTCGACAAATTAATTTCGTGGCTGTTGATACAGATTCTTGTAGTGTCTAACATAAAAAAAGTAGCATTTCACCTTGTAGGAACATCTTGTCGCAAACCCTTCTTAGTATCAAGATACACTTTGGATACACATTCTTAAAATGTTGTTTTTCTAGCTTGAGAACCTTTAACATATTTGACACTGGATCTAATCTTTTCTACAACATAATCAATTTCCTTCAAACCATTTTGAACAATCAAATTCAGAATATGTGCACAACAACACAAATGCAAGTGTTCACCATTCAACATAAGTGCTTTCCTATTAACCAACTAATCCTTCAATGAAACAATGCATGTATCATTAGGAGATGCATTATCCAAGGTAAAAGTACTAATCTTATTTTCAATGCCCCACTTATTAAGTATATTTAATAACTTGCTTGCAATAGCTTTACCAGTGTGAGACGGTACCATTTCAGAAAATGACAAAATAAACTTACGCAAATTCCACTTTTCATAAATAAAATGAGCGATCAAAGTAATATACCCATCAGTTCTAATAGAAGTCCACATGTCGGATGTGAAATTGATCCGTCCAGGAGCCTTGGCTAGAATGCTCTTAACTGCATCTTTCTTGGCCATAAATAGTTTAAGAATGACAGTTTTTAGTGTGCTTCTAGAAACCAACTGAATATCAGGCTTCAAATACTAAAAAATTGCATTAATATACTCAAACTCAGAGAACTGTAATGAAAATTTATTCATCACAACAGAAGAGGAAACCAACTCACGAAATTTATAAGGATCAAATTTAGTTGGCATAGCCAACTTACCCTTACTTGCCATAAGAAGTAATTGTCCAACATCTCGTGTTTCCTTATTTAAGTACACTTCCATATGATGCAACATAGATCCAGTACCATTTCTAGGACTATAATCATATTGTTTAACATAGTGTATGCATGTAGTCTCGTTACTAACATCAATTTTTTTAACTGAGTCTATAACTTTAATATCTCCTTTCGAACTTTATCTTTCAAATCGTTGCCCCAATTTCTGAAATGGAAGCCTCTGTAGGTTTAGAAGGCTCTACTTTCAAATCCTTCATGCCAGCATAATCAACACTGATAGGCATAGATTGTGTAGAATCTTCATAAACTTTTTGCAAAAATTAATATAGACTGATAAACATATGTTGATTTTATATATTTGGTATTAATAAACATTAGCTAAAATTAATAAGTATAGACAGTCTAGCATCCAAATTCAGACATAAACTTTCAAATATAAACAATAAACCATCTATCATTTTAAGACATACAAGCTTAGTCCATCTTCTTCTTAAAAGAATGTATACACAAACATAACTATCAACAAACATAAATAAAAAAATTAAGTTTCAGTCATAAACTCTCAAATATAAATAATAAATCATGTCCTAGTTTCAAATATACAAGCTTAATCCATGTTCTTCACAAAATATTGTTACATAATTATCAGCAAACATAAACAAAAAATAAAAGTACAAACAAACTTTCAAACATAATAAACCATCTCTCAGTTTCAGACATAAACTCTCAAACATAAATAATAAACCATCTCTTAGTTTAAGACCTACAATCTTATATCCATCATCTTCACAAAATAACGTATACACAGATATCAACTAACATGAACAAAAAATCTAGTGTTAGACATAAAATCTCAAACATAATAAACTATCTCTCGGTTTTAGACATACAAACTCTCAAACATGTAGTTGGATTACAAAATTCGTACATTTAGTTTTATTTTTGTTGGTGTCGTGGACTTCAATAGTCCTCACTTCCCTCTCGGTTCAAAATCGGAGATGTTTCTACCTGAATATGACCTAAGATGGAGGAAACGATAATTACAACTAACATTAGATAGATAAGAAAGCAGAACAATAACTAGAATCGAAGCAGTTGAAGAAGGAACTACCGTTTGGGACTAGATTTCTCCAAGAAGACAGGGAAGATCAAACTTTTCTTCTTGGCTGCACGTAACCCTAGCAGAGAAGAAAGGAAGAAACTGATTTAGGGTAAATGAAAGTGAAGCCTGCGACTGAGTTGTATAGCTATGGTAAATAACGTTATTAAAATTAAAGAAAGGCCGCTCATTTTTTCAAATTTAATGTTTGGTCCTTATTTCTTTAAATGACATGAATATAATATAAAATTGTTATATTGTAAAACATAATAGAAAAACTAAATGCATTTATAAGTACTTTTTGTATTATAGCGCGTGACACGCACAATAACTTGACGTGTTATCATGTTATCGTGTTTTTCGACTTAAACACTAACACACATGAAAACATGCAAACATGAATACAAATTTTATTGTGCGTGTTCGTATCGTGTTATCATTTCGTGAGTGAACTTGTCAGCCCTAGGTGAATGAAAAGAAACTCGTACAAAAGCTAGTTAGTTGGTCAAGAATCATCTAACCAAAGCCCAGTAAAATCATAAAGGATATTGAAGTACAAAGAAATTATACATATTCAAGACAAAACTATAGTCTCTACGGTTTAAGAATTACCCTTAACATATTCCTTTAACCTTGTTCAGTTTTTATGCAAATTTAGGGTTTATAGTGCATAAGCTTTTCATCAATGTGGATGTTTGACTAAGAGTAGTGATATTTTGATTTGTACGACTTCTAATGGTACACTGCAGACAATGGAAGCAACTATCAATGATGTTGGAAGTGATTTCTATTAATCTTGTTCTATTAAATTGTCCATAAGCGAACAAGTGATGTGTACTGCATCTTCAATTTTCATTGATAATGTTTATTGTACTAATTGAGCAATATTATTAATAATTACATGTTTTCCTTTATGTTTACAGCATCCAACACAATTATTAGAATGGGTTAAGAGTTTGTAAAAGTCAGACCTTTAAATTCATTTAGGACATTATATGTTTACTTTTATTAATTCTTGAAAATAATTGTTTTGGATATGTTTGTATTAAGATGTATTAGATAATTTAACAATTAATATTGTGTATTTTTAATATATTGACAATGTTCAATTTAATCGTTAGTGACATGAAAATTAATAAAAACTAAAACATTAGACAACAAAAGTTTCTATTTAGCAATGAGTAACACTTGTTGTCACATAGAGATTGTGTTTATTTGTGGAATTAATTGACACTATCATGTGTTTTTATTCACAAACTGCAACCTTTGTCATAACGTTGGTTGAATTGATTATCTTCTTTTTATTTTGAAATTCGAATCACTTTGGTTGCATCTCTACAAGAGCATATGATAGGTTAATGTAATGGATTTGGTGTGTTAAGATTGATTGTTTTCATGGTTAGATTCAATAGAAGCATCCAGTTTTGGTCATTTATTCTCAAATTTTGTCGCTACCAATTTTGTCGCAGTCGTGCGACCAGTAGGTACAACGAGCAAGGTGCTGCTCATTTCTTAAGAGTTGTAGTGATTCATGGATCTCACATTGTAAGAGGATATGTATCGTACACCCTTGGTCCACTACAAGAGTCTGCCTCAACAACCACGAAAATATTGTGTTGTCGTTAGGTAGTCGTTTTTAATAAGCATTTTTTGGTTTAACACTATTGTTCGAGGGAATAGAGTTGTTTTTGAGTCGGAAGTTTTGTCGTAGCTAAAACAATGTTCTAGTGTGTACTTTTGTCACGACTAGTTGTGCCAGTCCCAAAAAAATACTTGACAAATACGTATCCGAGGGTAATATACATCAACAGCATCATGGATTAATGCTATTTCTGATTCATTATTTTACTGTCAATATTTGTTGATGTAATATATATGTTAACAGTGTCGCAGTAAGTGCGTATTTAAAACTTAGTTAGTCGTTACTAATTCGAATACCAACCTGTCAAATTAACAGAACAATTCGGATTTTACCAACAGCTGAAGCAGATGACCTACGTAGCCGTTTCCTCAGCCCAAACTTCTGAATCACCCCGACACTTTCACTTCGAAGCGATTCCATAAACAATCTCACTGTAATTACACCGGGACAAATCGATCGAAGCTTTTTTGCATACCTTATTTACGACAGCCTTTACTTGACTTCACAAACGATTTACCCAACCTTCCCAACCTTCACCCCGAGACAACCTTCACTTAACTTCCCTGCATCGTCATCCTTTTTCCTGCAGCATGACGAAAAGGTACGGTTTCCTCCTCAAATTATGAATTGGCGTCTAATTTTTTGAGCTAAGACAATGAAATTCACTGAGCTGCTGTGTTGTCAATGTATTTCATTTTGTGAACATCAAGTAAAGAGCAGCTTATCTAATCGGTTAATGAATTGAGTGACTGTGTGTGTGTCCCAAGCAACTGATTCGTACGAAGGCGATTGCCGAATATATACATAACAAAATGTGTCAGTTTCTCCCAATTTATGTTGTGTTTCACTACAAATAGTCTGTTTGATTTTTTGGTTAAGTGTATACACACTGTACGATTGTTGCTCTATTACAGTAACATAATTAACTGAATTTTTCGTTGAAGGAAGTTGGTTAGTTATCATGGGTTCGGGTAAACCTTCTATCAACATAATTATACAACAGTTAACAACTGCTTTTAGACAAAGACTATGCATAGGATCTCAGTTTTGTAACAAAATTGTTAGTTTCCTTTTCTAGACAAAGCAGTTGTAAAACACTTGGTGGGTGGAAAACACTAGTGTCTAATTACATGATACGTTGTGATATTGGTTTTAATATTTTCTCATTTCTAAACAGAGGCTCATTAAGGGTGAGAAAGGCTTATACCCAGGGTGTGTATCCTACAACAAGATGTCTTTGTTAGTGGAACTGCTGCGTCTTAAGGCTCTGTACAAGGTTTCTAACAAGTTCGTAGATAACGTAAATGGGATTCTTCATTTATTTTTGCTGTTAAAATTGAAGCCAATAGGATTGTAGAAGACAATTATCCATCGAGAAAAGAAGGTCGATACACATTGGGTTTGCATAATGCTGCATTATATAGAAATTGTATGTCTGCCTTGTTGGCTAGTTTGTTGTTTATGTCTGTTGCATCATGTTGTTTATGTCTGTTGAAATAAGTGAACAAGTGGACTGAGCAGCAGGGAAGGTGCAGCAGGGATGAGCAGCAGTTTTACAGAAAACATGTCAACGAATAGCAGTTTTATTTACAGCACTTGCATTTACAGCAATGTACATCAATTTACATTTACTTCTTACTGGACCAAACAATGTACATCAATTTACAGCAATGTATATACATTGAAACAACAATTTGCACCAATGTACAACAATTTACACCAATGTACAACAATTTACAGCATGGTGGGAACTAAAAGAATGATGAACAATAGTACCAACGTAGCACCCCTAATTAAGCCAATCCCAACTCGGAAGTCACGTCGGAAACTGTCCCGCGCAGCACCAAGTAGGTTTACTTCCTCCATACTTTTGTGGCTTACATGACTTGGGAAAGGTGTATCATGTACCCATATATGTTTACTTTATACTTTATACTTTCAGGTTCATCAGTTGGTGACACCTGGTGGAGAACCATACAACACCGATCACTATGGACCCCCAGTTGAAGAAATTCCAGCAGAGGAAACACAGCATGAAGATCCATTGGTGGAAGAGCATGCGACCGAACAGGGTAAACTGATCAAGAAGGGATACAGAACATCCCGCCGGACGTTGTGAAAGAAGATTGATCGTGGCTAGTGAATTGGTTCAATTCAGAGGTGTTTAAGGTGGTTAAACTGATCAAATCTTGTTCTTTTATGCTTTACTGCGCTTTATAGCAGGTTTTTATATCTTATTAACCATATGACTGTTTGTGTCCTCGTACTTGAATTGAAGGTGAGGAGCGAGCGCAACAAAGCAAACAAAGATCACCAAGTGATCATGCACACTACGGGGACATGCAGCTTTGTCAAGAGGGAACAGGAAGAGGTAATGAACCCATACACCCACACTCTTCAGAATCTAGTAACCACTCAGTTACAGTGCTTGTTTTTAAAAATGCAGATTATGAGCAATAATGGGGTGCATCCGGGTGAATACCACATGTTTCGGAAGACCCGTGTGGACAAGAAGGGGGTTCCTCGAGATCCGAAAAGTCAAGGAATCCTGGGAAGTGATAAGACCTCCTCTTCCTTCTTAATTGTTTTAATTGTTTCACACCTAACACATGAAATTGGATTGCACAACAAACGATGACAACACACATGTGTGTAACGCATGACACACTCTTGTATAACTATTAGAAAAATACACTTAAGTATTTTTAACAATTGTTTATAAGTTTGATATATTAAGATTTAGGACAATCATGAAAATCTTATAAAGTATGATTCATGTGAAACAGTATACTTATTGGGATATGATTTCATTTGGAATGTTACTTTTAACATGATAATGTTAAAAGATTTTCCATTTTAAACTACCATTTCGTCCAACAATCGTATCAAAATCTATACTTTAGTTTATATTTCATGAATAGTAAAGCTAAAGAGTGTTGGATCCTATTTTTGCGCCTTGGATCCAAGTGTTGATCCGGTTACCTGCAACGCCTAAAAGGTTCCGCCTAAAAGGCTTCACGCAAAGAGGCTACTCACGTAGAGGCTTTTCTATAAGAGGCTTCGCCCAAAGAGGCTCCGCCCTTAGAGGCTTCGGCCAAAGAGATTTCACACTTAGAGGCTCCACACTAAAAGGCTTCGCCCAAAGAGCCTCCGCTCTAAGAGGCTTCATGCAAAGAGGTTCCACCCTTAGAGGCTCCGCTCTAAGAGACTTCCCCCAAAGAGGCTCCAACCTTAGAGATGCCACTCTAAGAGGCTTTTGCCCAAAGAGGCTCCGCTCTTAGAAACTGACCATGGGCTAAGGTTAAGTATCCTTATAAATACCCCCATTCTACCTCATTTGAAGAGAACTATTTTTCATTGATGCCTCCATGCTCTTCAAAAACGAACATCCCACAACTTGATTGTCAGAGGGAAAATCACGGGCAAAAGCTGGGGTTTCCTTCTTGCAGGTCACTGGAGCAACACTAGGATCCAAGCCGCAAAAATCAGGATCCAACTTCTGGCGTCATCTGTGGGTACGTGATAGAAAGTCACGCCACCACCTAAAACTCAAGTGAGATGCCCTCGCTCGGCGCATGCTTGCCATCGCCCGACTCAGACCTCTCCTCCTAAAAGATCATCGCCGCTTAAAAGGCCCTCAACGCCTAAAAGATCCTAACCGCCTAAAACGCCTCTAAGGGCGCCTGATAAATGATTTGACATCATATAAGCAATAAGTGATGTATTTATCCAAGAGATGTATGTATAAGTCTAGAAGGAGCAAGACTACTATTAGGCTCGGGAGCTAATGATGCATATCAGGCATCAACCAGCCATAGATGCACCACTCTAATAGGTTTCGCCCAAATAGGCGTCTCTCTAAGAGGCTTCCCCCAAAGAGGCTCTTCCCATAGAGGCGTCGATCTAAGAGGCTCTTCCCATAAAGGTTTCTCTCTAAGAGGCTTTGCCCAAAGAGGCTCCTCCCTTAGAGGATCTGCCCAAAGAGGCTTCGACCAAAGAGGCTCCACGCTAAGACACTTCGCCCAAAGTGTGTCTGCCCTTGGAGAGTCCGCTCTAAGAGGCCCCCTGTCAACGGAAGAGCGATGCCTCAGAACGACTAGAGGATGGAAAGGACATATCGTACTGATTGTACTCACCCGAAAAATCTGGATGACAGTGATCGTTTCAGGATAAAAGGACAGACTATGGTAAAACAACTGACCATGGACTCAAGTTAAGTATCCTTATAGATACTCCATCTCTGCCTCATTTGAAGAAGACTGATCTTTCATAGATGCATTTATTTTTTTCGTCATGCTTTCATGCTCTCCAAAAACGAACATCTGACTGACTTGATCGGTAGAGGAGAAAGCACATGCCAAAGTATGGATCCAACATCTAGCGTTGTCTGTGGGAACTTGACAACAAGTCATGTTAACACCTAATACTCGAGTGAGACGGCTTCGCCATGCATATGCATCGCTCTCGCCCGGTTGAGGCATCGCCCTCGCATGTCCCACGTTACGCCCTGACCGTCATTAGCTTGACCCTGTCCGGCACAAGCTACACCTTATCTGTTACTGGCTTCACCTGGTACGGCACAGGCTATGCCCTCGCTTGGGGCAGACATCTCCCTTGCCCGGCCCAAGCAACGCCATTGACCGACACAAACTACGCCCTCACCGTCAATGGCTTGGCCCTGTATGGCACAGGCTACACCCTCCCACGGCGCAGGAACCGTCCTTGCCTAGCCCAGTCTACACATTATCCGTCACAGGGTACGTCCTCGCCCACCGCAGGCTACACCCTATCCATCACAGGCTTCGCCCTGTACGCAACAGGCTACGCCCGACATAGGCATCACCCTCGCCCAGACAAGGCTACACCCTCGCTAGATGCATTCCTCGACATCGCCTGACCCAGGCCAAGCCATCACCTTGTCCAGGCCATTGTCATCATCACCTGGCCTAGGCCATTGTCGCCTAAAAGGACATCAACGCCTACAAGTATGTTATCGCTTAAAAAGAGATGTATGTATGAACCTAAAAGTAGCAATACTACTAATAGTAATACCGCTCAAAGAGGCGCCGCTCTAAGAGGCGAAAGAGGCTTCGCCCTTAAAGGCGTCGCCCAAAATCGCTTTGCCCTTAGAGTCTACGCTCTAAGAGGCTTTGCCCAAAGAGGTTCTGCTCTTAAAAATTCCTCTCTAAGAGGCTTATCCCAAAGAGGCTCCGTTTTAAGAGGCTTCCCTAAAGAGGCTCCGCTCTTAGAGGCTCTTCTATTAGAGGTTCCATTCTAAGAGGCTTTGCCTAAAGAGGCACCACTCTATAAGGCTTCGCCCAAAGAGGCTCCGGTCTTATAGGCATCGCTCTAAGAGGCTGTACTCTAAGAGGCTCCGCTCTAAGAGGCTTCGCCTAAAGACGCGTCACCCTTTGAGGCTCCGCTGTTATAGGATTCTCCCAAAGAAGCGTCCCTCTTATGCAACCCCCCCCCCCCTTCAGCTAGTGAGTGACGCCTCAAATCGTCTGGGCGATAGAAAAGATAGATTGTACAAATCCAAAAATTCCGGATTACAGTGACTGTGTCTGGATAAAAGGTTACCACAGTGTATTGTGTCATCCTCATAAAGGACTGACTATGGAAAGAAACAGACCATGGACTCATGTTAAGTATCCCCAAAAACACCCCCATTCGACCTCATTTGAAGATGAAATTTTTTCATAGATGCCTCCATGCTCTCCAAAACGAACCTCTGACTGACTCGATAGTCATATGGGAAATCAAGGGGAAAACATGGAGTATCCTTCCTACACGTCACCGACGCAGCACTCGGATCCAGAGCGCAAAAATCAAGATCCAACGTCTGGCATCGTCTGTGCGAACGTGATAAAACGTCATGCCACCACCTAATACCCGAATGAGATGCCCTCGCCCGGCGCTGGCATCGCCATCGCCCGACCCAAGCTATGCAATATATATTATAGGTTTTGTTCTTTATGGAACAGGATATGGCCTCGCCCGATGCAAACAAGGCTATCGCCTGACCTAGTCTACGCCATGTCTGTCATATGCTTTCCCCTGTACGGCACACGCTACGCCCTGGCCCAGCGCATTCACTACCCTCGCCTGGCCCAGGATACGTCGTCACCCTGCACATGCACTGCCCTCGCTCGACCCAGGCTACACCCTGTCCGTTGTTAGGATACATGATCTATGATTTAGAGTATTCTAGGAAATGTTGATTAGTCCTTATATACTTTATATATAGTCTTCTATCCTCCTGTAGTCTTCAAGTTTAGGAATTCAAGATTATCTTATCATTGCTAGTTGCCTTAAACTCACGATTCTCTCATCACATCTCTAAAACACTCACATGGTATCAAAGTCGGAAGATCAGCGAATGATTTTGAATTCGGCTACAAATTTTCGTTGCTAATTATGTTGCAACTCTGAGGTCCAGTAGCAATTCAGCTTCCCGCACACAGTTTCATCGTTCGGTTCTCCAGCAATTCATCTTCCTGCTTGCAATTCAATTAGCAAGCGACTTTCATTAGTTCATCTTCAAGTCAGATCGAGCAAAACAAAATATCGATCCTATTGCTGGTGCGAACTGCTATTGCAATGAAGATCATCGTAATCTGCTGGTGAGATCACTCATTAAGGTCTGATATGTTCGTGTTATGATATGATGCTACTTCTATGCTATGTTGCTGCTATGATTTGCTGCTACACTACTGTGACAAAGGAATGATTGCAGCTGCTCTATTTTGCGTTTGACCATGTTGTTCATTTCTCAATGCTGCGTTCTGTTCTATTGCTGAACAAATTGAAGATGAGATTCGTTCATTTCTTCATGCTGAGATTCGTTCATTCTGCTGAGATTTGTTCGCCCTGGTGCTGAGATTAGTTTTATGGTTTGCGTTTGTTAGTTCATTATGCTGAGAGTGTTTGTTCTAGTCCATTATGTTCCTCTCTGCATCTAGTTGCATTTGCATCTGGTTCTATAGAGAGCATGTGACACTGAAAGGTTCTGTTTTACTCAGTCTAGTGGATCCTCAGCAAAACACGATTAACTTCAAGTAGAGGAAAGATGTTGAAATGTTGATCTGGTTTGAGCAATCATGTGCTCAATTCAGATGCGGTTCTGTGATCAACTTAAGCATAGGCAAGATACTGAAATGTTGATCTGGTTTGACCAGAGATGTGCTCAGTTCAACTACAATTCTGTAATCAACTTCAAGCAAAGGAAAGATGCTGAAGTGGTGATCACAAGATGCTGAAATGGTGATCGCAAGATGCTGAAATATTGATCTGATTTGAGCAGACCTGTGCTCAATTCAGCTGCAGTTTTGTGCTTTGTTCATTAATCAATTCAGTAGTTTTTTTAGTGATTCGAGTCGCTCTATGCTAGGTCATGAGCGCTGGGAGACATGAATCTCAATATCTCACAAGATCGAGCAATCGAGGAGTCTCAAAGTTCGTAGATCCAAAATTGACTACACAACAACGTGATCACCTTTCGAGCAACCATGTGCTATTCCTTCTAGATCAGACATGTACTCGTTCTACATTTGTCATGAAGAAGTTTCAAATTCGGTGCATATTCAGTGTCTCTCTCAGCTGCAAGACATTGTTTCAGAACTTCTTGGAAACCTTTTGCAAGTTTGGCATCTGTCTCCTTCTTGCTCACACCGACTTCATGGTAATCATCTTCACTAGGTTGCTGAAGTTTGGTTAGTGTATCATTGACAAGGCTGCCAATGTGAAGTCTAGTCTTGTTCAGTCATAATGCAGCAGACCTAAACATTGTTGAGCAGGCCTGTGTTTTTCAGTGCAGTCATAGTGCAGCAACCATGCATCTATTGTGCTTCGATCCAGTTCTAGTGAAGCAATGCTCTACTAGTGCTCCAGCAGTACAACCATAGGGCCACAGTGCTTCCGTAGTGCAACAGCAGTGCTCGATCAGTGCTCCAGCAGTACAACCATAGGGCCACAGTGCTTCCGTAGTGCAACAGCAGTGCTCGATCAGTGCTCCAACAGTACAACCATGGTCCAACATTTACAAGGTCAAGAGTTTAAGTTTTTTGTTGTTTTTAAAAGATTTAGAAGGTTTAACTAAAGAAGGGAATGTTATGATACAAGATTTGTGGTCTAGAGTATTTTATGGTAATGTTGATTAGTCGCTAGATACTATATGTATAGTCTCTTATCCTCTTGTAATCTTCAAGTTTAGGCAACTCAAGACAATCTTCTCATTACTAATTGCCCTAAACTCACAATTCTCATCTCACATCTCTAAAACATGCACATCAGTCACAAGCTTCGACCTTTAAGGCACAGGCTACGCCCTCGCCCGGCGCAGGGACTGCCCTCTCCTAACCCAGGGACCACCCTCTCCCGACCCAGGCTACTCATTGTCTGTCACATGCTTCACCCTTTACGACATAAGTTACACCCTTTGCGGCACATTTACACCCTTGCCCGACGTAGGCATCACCCTCCCGAGGCACAGGCTACGCCCTCACTCGGCGCAGGCCTCCCCATCGCCCGTCTCACACTGTGTCACCTAAAAGGTTGTCGCCGCAAAGGCCCTTAACGCCTAAAAGGTCCCCCGCCGCTTAAAAGGCCTCTAAGGGCGCCTCATAAAGGAATTGACATCATAAAAGCAATAAGTGATGCATTTATCCAAGAGATGTATTAATGAATCTAAAAGGAACAATACTCCTATTAGGCTCGGGGAGCTGATGATGCAAATCAGACGTCAACCGCCCAAAGAGGCACCATTCTAAGAGGCGGCGCCCTTAGAGGCTCCGGTCTTAGAGGTTCCATTCAATGAGGCTTCACGCACAAAGGCACCGCTCTAAGAAGCTTCGCCCAAATAAGTTCTGGGTGAGAGTAATTGTGCCAGGATAACACGTTACCACGGTATATTATGTCAGGCTCACAAAGGACTTACTATCATAAGAAATTGAGCATGGAGTAAGGTTGAGTATCCCTATAAATACCCTCATTCTACCTCATTTGAACAGGAATGATTTTTCATAAATGCCTCTATCCTCTCCAAAAACGAAACCAAGGGCAAAACTCGAGGTTTCCTTATTGCAGGTCAATCGAGCAACACTTGGATCCAAGGAGCAAAAATTAGGATCCAACATCGTACGTCATCTATGGGAACGTGACAACAAGTCATGTTACCACCAAATACTCAAGTGCGACGCCCTCGCTCGGCCCAGGCTAAGTCATGTCCATTACAAGTTTCACCATGTATGGCATAGGCTACTCCCTCACCCATTGCAGAGAAAGCCCTCATCCTACCCTGGCTACGCCGTCGCCAGACACTGACACCGCCCTCGCCCGACCCAGGCTACGCATTGTTCGTCATAGGCTTCGCCCTCTACAACAAAGGCTACGCCCTCGCATGGTGCATGCCCTACCCACGCCAGGCCCAGGCTACCCGATTTCCATCACCGGCATCGGTCTTTACGACATATGATATGCCATTTACGGCCTAGACTACGCCTTCGCTTGGCGCAGGCTTCCCTATAGCCCGGTTCAGGCCTCGCCATGGCCTTCGCTCTTAGAGGTGCCTTTGTAAGAGGCTTCGCCTTTAGAGGCTCCGCTCTAAGAGGCTTCGCCCTTAGAGGCTACGCTCTTGGAGGCATCGTTTTATTAGGCTTCGCCCTTAGAGACCAAAGAAGATTCGCCCTTAGAGGCGCCACTCTAAGAGACTCTCCCTTAGAGGCTCCACACATAGAGGTTCCGCTCTAAGAGGCTTCTCCCAAAGAAGCCATGCTCTTACGCAACACCCTCTGTCAGCTGATGATGTATGCCTCAAATCAACTACGGGACAGAAAGGACAGATCGTACTGATTGAACTGACAGAAAATATCTGGATGACAGTGACCGTTTTAGGATGAAAAATTACCACGGTGTTTTGTGTCAGATTCACAAAGGATTGACTATGGTAAGAAAGTGACCATGGACTCAGGTTAATTATCCCTATAAATACACCAATTATAGCTCATTTGAATAGGAATGTTTTTTCATAGATTCCTTCATGCTCTCCAAAAACAAATCTCAGACTGAATTGATCGTCTGAGGGAAAACCAAGGGCCAAACTCGGGGTTTCCTTCTTGTAGAAATCAGGATCATACATCTGGCGTTGGTTATGGGAACGTGACAAAAATCCATTCTATCACCTTAGAGGCACCGCTTTAAAAGGCATCGTTCTATGAGGCTTCACCCATATAAGCTTCGCCCTTAGAGGCTCCGCTCTAAGAGTATCTTCCTTTAGAGGCTCCGCCATTAGAGGTTTCGGTCTAAGAGCTTCGCCCAAAGAGGCTCCGCTCTTAAAGGCAACGCTTTAAGAGGCTTGGTCCAAAGAGGCTCCACCCTGAGAGGCTTCACCCAAAGAAGCTTCACCCTTAGAGACTCTGCTCTAAGAGGCTATGCCCTTAGAGGCTCCGCCCTTAGAGGTTTCGCTCTAAGAGGCTTCGCCCAAAGAGGCTTCGCCGTTACGCGACACCTCATGTTAGTTGAAGACTGTGCCTCAAATCGACTAGGGGACAGAAAAGATAGATCGTACTAATTGAACTCACCTGAAAAATCCGGATGACAGTGACTATGTCAGGATAAAACAAATTCACGGTATTTTGTGTCAAACTCACAAAGGATTGTCTATGGTAAGAAACTGACCATGGACTCAGGTTAAGTATCCCTATCAGTACCCTCATTTGAAGTGGATTGATTTTACATAGATACCTCCATGCTCTCCAAAAACGAATTTTCGACTGAATTAATTGAAAAAGAGGAAACCAAGGTCCAAACCCGGGGTTTCCTTCTTGCAGCTCACCACAACAGCACTCGGATCCAATGTGCAAAAATCAAGATCCAATATATGGCGTCGTCTTTGTGAACGTGACAACAAGTCGTGCTCTAAGAGGAATAATACTCCTATTAGGCTCAGAGGGATGATAATGGTTATCATTCGGAAACCACTCTATGAAGCTTCGCCCAAAGAAGCTCCGCTCTTAGAGGCACCACTTTAATAGATGCCTCCATGCTTTCCAAAAAGGAATCTCCGAGTGAATTGATGGTTGAAGGGGAAGACGAGGGCCAAACCCGGGGTTTCCTTCTTGCAGGTCACCAGATTAGCACTCGTATTCAAGGTGAAAAAATCAGGATTCAACATCTAGCACAGTTTGTGGGAACGTGACAACAAGTCATTTTATCCCCTAACACTCGAGTGAGACGCCCTCGCCCGACGCATGCATCGCCCTTGCCTAGCCTAGGCTAAGCCTTGTTCAATACAGGTTTTTCCATGTATGGCCCAGGCTACGCTCTCACCCCACGCAGGCAACACCTTCACCCGACCCAAGCTACACCTTTGCCCGACGCAAGCACCGCCTTCACCCGCTCAGGCTACGCATTGTACGTCACAAGTTTTGCCCTCTACGACAAACTCTACACCCTAACCTTTCCCAAGCTATGCCATATGCGTCAAAGGTTTTGCCATGTACGGCATAGGTTACGCCCTTTTTGTCACAGGCTACACTCTCGCCCGACGCAGCCATCACCCTCGCCCGACTTAGGCTAAGCCCTCACTCGGCGCTGGCCTGCCCATAGCCTGGTCCAGGTCTCACCATCGCCTGGCTCAAACTTCACCGCTTAAAAGGTTATTGCCGCCTAAAAGGCCCTCAACGCCTAAAAGGTCCTCGCTGCCTAAAATGCTCTCAACGGCTAAAAGCTCGTCACCTCCTAACACGCCCTCAACGCCAAAAAGGCCCGACCGGCTAAAAGGCCTTAAGGGCGCCTAATAAATCAATTGACATCATATAAGCAATAAGTGACAATTCTATACAAGATATGCATGTATGAACCTAAAAGGAGCAATACTCCTATTAGTTTGGGGGAAGATCATGGATATCATTCCTCAACCGCCCAAAGAGGCTCCTCTCTAAGAGGCATTATCGAAAGAGGCTCTGCTCTTAGAGGATCCACCTTTAGAGGCTCCACCTTTAGACCTTCGCTAGAAGAAGCTCTACCCTTTGAGACTTCGCCCAAAGAGGTTTCGCTCTAAGAGGCACCGCTCTAATAGGCTTCGCCCAAAAAGGCTCCTCTCCAAGAGGTTTCGCCCAAAGAGGCTTTGCAACAAGGTTCGCCAAATCACACACCTCCCTTAGAGGTTTGGCCCATAGAGGTTACGCTCTTAAAGGCGCCGCCCAAAGAGGCTTCGCCCATGGAGGCTCTGCTCTAAGACGCTTCACGCTAAGAGGCTCCGCCACTTAGAGTCTTCGCCTAAAGATACTCAGGTCTTACAGGCTTCCCTCTTAGAGGCTCCTCTCTAAGAGGCTTTGCCCTTAGAATCGCTGACTGAATTGATCGTCCAAGTGGAAAGCAAGGTCCAAACTCAGGGTTTCCTTCTTGCAGGTCACTAGAGCACCACTCAGATCCAAGGTAAAAAATCAGGATCCACATCTGTGTCGTGGGGGGGAACGTAACAACAAGTCACGATATCTTCTAATACCTGAGGCAGACGACCTCAGAGGCTCCGCCCTTAGAGGCTACGCTATTGGAGGCATCGTTTTATTAGGCTCCGCCCTTAGAGACCAAAGAAGATTCGTCCTTAGAGGCGCCACTCTAAGAGACTCTGCCCTTAGAGGCTCCACGCATAGAGGTTCCGCTCTAAGAGGCTTCTCCCAAAGAAGCCATGCTCTTACGCAACGCCCTCTGTCAGCTGATGATGTATGCCTCAAATCAACTACAGGACAGAAAGGACAGATCGTACTGATTGAACTGACACAAAATATCGGGATGACAGTGGCCGTTTTAGGATGAAAAATTGCCACGGTGTTTTATGTCAGATTCACAAAGGATTGACTATGGTAAGAAAGTGACCATGGACTCAGGTTCAATATCCCTATAAATACACCCATTATAGCTCATTTGAATAGGAATGTTTTTTCATAGATTTCTTCATGCTCTCCAAAAACGAATCTCAGACTGAATTGATCGTCTGAGGGAAAACCAAGGGCCAAACTCGGGGTTTCCTTCTTGTAGAAATCAGGATCAAACATCTGGCGTTGGTTATGGGAACGTGACAAAAAGCCATTTTATCACCTTAGAGGCACCGCTTTAAAAGGCATCTTTCTATGAGGCTTCACCCAAATAAGTTTCGCCCTTAGAGGCTCCGCTCTAAGAGTATCTTCCCTTAGAGGCTCCTCCATTAGAGGTTCCGGTCTAAGAGCTTCGCCCAATGAGGCTCCGCTCTTAGAGGCAACGCTTTAAGAGGCTTGGCCCAAAGAGGCTCCACCCTGAGAGGCTTCACCCAAAGAAGCTTCACCCTTAGAGACTATGCTCTAAGAGGCTATGCCCTTAGAGGCTCCGCCATTAGATGTTTCGCTCTAAGAGGCTTCGCCCAAAGAGGCTCCGCCCTTACGCGACACCCCATGTTAGTTGATGACTGTGCCTCAAATCGACTAGGGGACAGAAAAGATAGATCGTACTAATTGAACTCACCTGAAAAATACGGATGACAGTGACTATGTTAGGATAAAACAAATTCACGGTATTTTGTGTCAAACTCACAAAGGATTGACTATGGTAAGAAACTGACCATGGACTCAGGTTAAGTTTCCCTATCAGTACCCTCATTTTACCTCATTTCGACTGAATTGATTGAAAAAGAGGAAACCAAGGTCCAAACCCGGGGTTTCCTTCTTGCAGGTCACCACAACAGCACTCGGATCCAATGTGCAAAAATCAAGATCCAATATCTGGCGCCGTCTATGAGAACGTGACAACAAGTCGTGCTCTAAGAGGAATAATACTCCTATTAGGCTCAGAGGGATGATAATGGTTATCATTCGGCAACCACTCTATGAAGCTTTGCCCAAAGAAGCTCCGCTCTTAGAGGCACCACTTTAATAGATGCCTCCATTCTTTCCAAAAAGAAATCTCCGAGTAAATTGATGGTTGAAGGGGAAGACGAGGGCCAAACCCAGGGTTTCCTTCTTGCAGGTCACCAGATTAGCACTCGTATTCAAGGTGAAAAAATCATGATTCAACATCTAGCACAGTTTGTGGGAACGTGACAACAAGTCATTTTATCCCCTAACACTCGAGTGAGATGCCCTCGCCTGACGCATGCATCGCCCTCGCCTAGCCTAGGCTAAGCCTTGTTCAATACAGGTTTTTCCATGTATGGCCCAGGCTACGCTCTCACTCTACGTAGGCAACACCGTCACCCGACCCAAGCTACACCTTTGCCTGACGCAGGCACTACCCTCGCCCACCCAGGTTACGCATTGTATGTCACAAGTTTTGCCCTCTACGATACACTCTACGCCCTAACCTTTACCAAGCTTTGCCATATACGTCAAAGGATTCGCCATGTACGTCATAGGTTACGCCCTTTACGGCACAGGCAACACTCTCGCCCGATGCAGCCATCACCTTCGCCCGACCCAGGCTAAGCCCTTACTCGGCCCTGGCCTACCCATAGCCTGGTCCAGGTCTCACCATCGCCTGGCTCAAACTTCACCGCTTAAAAGGTTATTGCCGCCTAAAAGGCCCTCAACGCCTAAAAGGTCCTCGCTGCCTAAAATGCTCTCAACGACTAAAAGGTCGTCACCTCCTAACACGCCCTCAACGCCAAAAAGGCCCGACTGGCTAAACGGCCTTAAGGGCGCCTAATAAATCAATTGACATCATTTAAGAAATAAGTGACGCTTCTATACAAGATATGCATGTATGAACCTAAAAGGAGCAATACTCCTATTAGTTTGGGGGCAGATCATGGATATCATTCCTCAACAGCCCAAAGAGGCGCCTCTCTAAGAGGCATTATCCAACGAGGCTCTACTCTTAGAGGATCCACTCTTAGAGGCTCCACCTTTAGACCTTCGCTAGAAGAAGATCCACCCTTTGAGACTTCGCCCAAAGAGGTTTCGCTCTAAGAGGCACCGCTCTAATAGGCTTCGCCCAAAAAGGCTCCGCTCCAAGAGGTTTCGCCCAAAGAGTCTCTACCCTTACAAGCTTCGCCAAAACAGACACCTCCCGTAGAGGTTTGGCCCATAGAGGCTCCGCTCTTAAAGGCGCCGCCCAAAGAGGCTTCGCCCATGGAGGCTCTGCTCTAAGACGCTTCACGCTAAGAGGCTCCGCCACTTAGAGTCTTCGCCTAAAGAGACTCCGGTCTTAGAGACTTCGCTCTTAGAGGCTCCTCTAGAAGAGGCTTTGCCCTTAGAATCTCTGACTGAATTGATCGTCCAAGTGGAAAGCAAGGTCCCAACTCAGGGTTTCCTTCTTGCAGGTCACTAGAGCACCACTCAGATCCAAGGTAAAAAATCAGGATCCACATCTGTGTCGTGGGGGGGAACGTAACAACAAGTCACGTTATCTTCTTATACCTGAGGCAGACGACCTCAGAGGCTCCGCCCTTAGAAGCTACGCTCTTGGAGGCATCGTTTTATTAGGCTCTGCCCTTAAATACCAAAGAAGATTCGCCCTTAGAGGCGCCACTCTAAGAGACTCTGCCCTTAGAGGCTCCGCACATAGAGGTTCCGCCATGCTCTTACGCAACGCCCTCTGTCAGCTGATGATGTATGCCTCAAATCAACTACGGGACAGAAAGGACAGATCGTACTGATTGAACTGACACAAAATATCTGGATGACAGTGACCGTTTTAGGATGAAAAATTACCACGGTGTTTTGTGTCAGATTCACAAAAGATTGACTATGGTAAGAAAGTGACCATGGACTCAGGTTAATTATCCCTATAAATACACCCATTATAGCTCATTTGAATAGGAATGTTTTTTCATAGATTCCTTCATGCTCTCCAAAAACGAATCTCAGACTGAATTGATCGTCTGAGGGAAAACCAAGGGCCAAACTCGGGGTTTCCTTCTTATAGAAATTAGGATCAAACATCTGGCGTTGGTTATGGGTACGTGACAAAAATCCATTCTATCACCTTAGAGGCACCGCTTTAAAAGGCATCGTTCTATGAGGCTTCACCCAAATAAGCTTCGCCCTTAGAGGCTCCGCTCAAATAGTATCTTCCCTTAGAGGCTCCGCCATTATAGGTTCCCGTCTAAGAGCTTCGCCCAAAGAGTCTTTGCTCTTAGAGGCAACGCTTTAAGAGGCTTGGCCCAAAGAGGCTCCACCCTGAGAGGCTTCACTCAAAGAATCTTCACCCTTAGAGACTATGCTCTAAGAGGCTATGCCAATACAGGCTCCGCCCTTAGAGGTTTCGCTCTAAGAGGCTTCGCCCAAAGAGGCTCCGCCCTTACGCGACACCCCATGTTAGTTGATGACTGTGCCTCAAATCGACTAGGGGACAGAAAAGATAGATCGTACTAATTGAACTCACCTGAAAAATCCGGATGACAGTGACTATGTCAGGATAAAACAAATTCACGGTATTTTATGTCAAACTCACAAAGGATTGACTATGGTAAGAAACTGACCATGGACTCAGGTTAAGTATCCCTATCAGTACCCTCATTTGAAGTGGATTGATTTTACATAGATACCTCCATGCTCTCCAAAAACGAATTTTCGACTGAATTGATTGAAAAAGAGGAAACCAAGGTCCAAACCCGGGGTTTCCTTCTTGCAGGTCACCACAACAGCACTCGGATCCAATGTGCAAAAATTAAGATCCAATATCTGGCGCCGTCTTTGTGAACGTGACAACAAGTCGTGCTCTAGGAGAAATAATACTCCTATTAGGCTCAGAGGGATGATAATGGTTATCATTCGGAAACCACTCTATGAAGCTTCGCCCAAAGAAGCTCCGCTCTTAGAGGCACCACTTTAATAGATGCCTCCATGCTTTCCAAAAAGGAATCTCCGAGTGAATTGATGGTTGAAGGGGAAGACGAGGGCCAAACCCGGGGTTTCCTTCTTGCAGGTCACCAGATTAGCACTCGTATTCAAGGTGAAAAAATCAGGATCCAACATCTAGCACAGTTTGTGGGAACGTGACAACAAGTCATTTTAACCCCTAACACTCGAGTGAGACGCCCTCGCCCGACGCATGCATCGCCCTCGCCTAGCCTAGGCTAAGCCTTGTTCAATACAGGTTTTTCCATGTATGGCCCAGGCTACGCTATCACCCCACGCAGGCAACACCTTCACCCGACCCAAGCTACACCTTTGCCCGATGCAGGCACCGCCCTCGCCCGCCCAGGCTACGCATTGTACGTCACAAGTTTTGCCCTCTACGACACACTCTATGCCCTAACCATTCCCAAGCTATGCCATATGCGACAAATGTTTCGCCATGTACGGCATGGGTTACGCCCTTTACGGCACAGGCTACACTCTCGCCCGACGCAGCCATCACCCTCGCCCGACCCAAGGTAAGCCCTCACTCGGCGCTGGCCTGCCCATAGCCTGGTCCAGGTCTCACCATCGCCTGGCTCAAACTTCACCGCTTAAAAGGTTATTACCGCCTAAAAGGCCCTCAACGCCTAAAATGTCCTCGCTACCTAAAATGCTCTCAACGGCTAAAAGGTCGTCACCTCCTAACACGCCCTCAACGCCTAAAAGGCCCGACCGGCTAAAAGGCCTTAAAGGCGCCTAATAAATCAATTGATATCATTTAAGCAATAAGTGACGCTTCTATACAAGATATGCATGTATGAACCTAAAAGGAGCAATACTCCTATTAGTTTGGGGGCAGATCATGGATATCATTCCTCAACCGCCCAAAGAGGCGCCTTTCTAAGAAGCATTATCCAAAGAGGCTCTGCTTTTAGAGGATCCACCCTTAGAGGCTCCACCTTTAGACCTTCGCTAGAAGAAGCTCCACCCTTTGAGACTTCGCCCAAAGAGGTTTCGCTCTAAGAGGCACCGCTCTAATAGGCTTCGCCCAAAAAGGCTCCGCTCCAAGAGGTTTCGCCCAAAGAGGCTCTGCCCTTACAAGCTTCGCCAAAACAGACACCTCCCTTAGAGGTTTGGCCCATAGAGGCTCCGCTCTTAAAGGCGCCGCCCAAAGAGGCTTCGCCCATGGAGGCTCTGCTCTAAGACGCTTCACACTAAGAGGCTCAGCCACTTAGAGTCTTCGCCTAAAAAGACTCCGGTCTTAGAGGCTTTGCCCTTAGAATCTCTGACTGAATTGATCGTCCAGGTGGAAAGCAAGGGCGAAACTCGGGGTTTCCTTATTGCAGGTCACTAGAGCACCACTCAGATCCAAGGTAAAAAATCAGGATCCACATCTTTGTCGTGGGGGGGAACGTAACAACAAGTCAAGTTATCTTTTAATACCTGAGGTAGACGACCTCAGAGGCTCCGCCCTTAGCGGCTTCTCCCTTAAAGGTTGCGCCCTAAGAGGTTCTGCTCTAATAGGCTTCGCCGAAAAATCTCCATCCTTATGTGACACCCTCTGTTAGTTGATAAGCGATGCCCCCAATCCACTATGGGATAGAAAGGACAGATCGTAGTGATTGAACACACCCAGAAAATCTTGATGACAGTGACTGTGCCAGGATTAAAAAATATTACCACAGTATTTTCTGTCAGCCTCACAAAGGACTGACTATGGTAATAAACTGATTATGGACTCAAGTTAAATATCCCTATAAATACCCTCATTCTACCTCATTGGAAGAGGACTGATTTTTCATAGATGCCTCCATGCTCTCCGAAAATGAATCGCCAACTGAATTGATCGTCTGAGGGGGAAACCAAGGGTCAAACCCGGTGTTTCCTTCTGGAAGGTCTCTAGAGCAGCACTCGAATCCAACATGCAAAAATAGGATCCAATATCTGGTGTCGTTTGTGGGAACGCGACCATAAGTCATGTTATCACCTAACACTCGAGTTAGATGCCCTCGCCCAGCGCATGCATCGCTCTCGCCCGACCCAGGTTACACCCTGTCCATTACAGACTATCCACTCGCCCGACGCAGGCAACACTCTTATCCCGCCCAGGCTACGCCCTGTTTGTCACAGGCCTTGCCCTGTACGACACATATTGCGCGCTCGCCCGACGTAGGCAACACTCTCATCCCGCCCAAGCTACGCCCTGTTTGTCACAGGCCTTGCCCTGTACGACACATATTGCGCGCTCGCCCGACGCAGGCACCGCCCTCGCCCGGTATAGGCTACGCCCTCGCCCGAGCAAGCATTACCCTCGCCAGTCCAGGCTATTCCCTCGCTCGGTGAAGGCCTCCCCATACCCTGATCCAGGCTTCTCCATCGCCTGGCTCAGATCTCACCGCCTAAAAGGTCGTCGCCGACTAAATGTTAGGACTTAATAGAACATTCAGACGTGAAGGAGATGAACAAGAAAAACATATGACTCCATTGTATTGAGAAACTTATTGTTTTGTACATAGATAACTACGTATATATAGTATAGAGAGAACTAACTATATATATTGATACTATCTATAAAGATACTCATACTATCTATCTAACTATATATATAAATGAAAAGAATAAACTAAATATAAAAGGATAAACTAATTAATATAGATAAACTAAAGAATAAAGACTAATAGAAGGATAATATAGACTAACATTTAACCATGTTCTCTTTTTTTCTTGATTTATATTAGTGTAACATTCACCTATGTTCTTTTCTCTTATTGAATTTGATCCTCAAGCTTTGAAATTTGATGAATTGGTCCCCAAACTTCAAATGCGACTTTGCTTGTGTCGGTTCTCAAATTCAATCTCGATCAAATCTCCAATCTAATGAAGCTCGCACATCTTTATCATCGGTAAGATACTCCACATTCGAATACAAGTTTTTCAAGCTAAAATCCAAATGAGAAAAAAGACTCGGTCATGCCATCGCGGTGTCATCTTAGTCATCTCGTCATGGTCATGCCGTAAAAGTAAAAGAAAGAAAGGCCATCCCCGTCATGCCATCGTGGTGCCATCTCGTCGTGATCATGTCATAATGGCTAACAAACTAATCTAAAATCTAAATTCCAGTTTTCCAATCTTGTTTTGAATCCATTGTAAATCATCAAAAAACTTGGTTGTGCAAACTCAATTTGATCACACATCTTCACGATACTAAATCAGCATTTCAGCACAATTAATTCAGCATTGTTTGTAGAGGCATTGGACCAGCAAATCAGTGATTAAATTCAGCCCATAATCGCAGCAATATTCCAGCACATAATCACAATAGAGCACCAACTGAATAACAGTATTATCACAAGCAATTGCATGTTAGGGTATATGTATAATTACATATGAGTTAAGGATTAGTTTAGAATTAGTGATGAGGACTGAAGTGCAAATAGATAGAAGTTGTAGGCTATAAATAGGAATTTGTTGTACAGACTTTAACTAACTTGAATAGAAGATCAGTTTGATTTCTTAGATTGAAAGTAAGCTTTCTTTCCTTTTTCTGTGTTTAATCTGATCTTCCTAACATGGTATCAGAGCCATCTCTTTCCGACGAATCTGTGAAGTCACGTGTCGAGCACATGGTCATTTTCTGTCCCAAATTAACAGACAGAGGACGGAAAGAGGCGATTTTTGAAATCGTCCAAACTTTAGGACTAATATTTAAAATTTTAAACTTTAAGGGGCAATCCTAAATTTCGCCTAAACATTAGGGGCACTTTGACTATTAACCCTTTCCAAATATATCACCTTCTTATGGTGTTAGAGATTTTCTTCTCCTTCTTGCCCTCCTATGTTAGATGTTATTTCACATAATATTGATTCTAGTTTGCATTATTCTGATCCTATTGCATTGGATCAAACTGATAGTAGGAATGTGGTTCATGAACCATCTGAGCAGCCTGTTCGAGAGGTTGGTTGTTCTTCAGATATTCCTGTTTTACCATCTGTTACTTACAGGTTGCAGGGTTCCAGTCTTGTTCCCAGCTCTAGTAGAGTCTCTTCTGATAATATTCATTCATATGCTGTTCCATCTTCTGTTCCTATTTCAACTGTTTCTGGTAATATTATCCGATGCAAACCAGGTCAAAAACCAATGGTTTGAATAGCTCTTCTCTTCAGGATTTCCTAACTTCTGTTGAATCTCAGGATGCTTTAATCTCTGTTGAGCCTAAGTCTATTCATCAAGAACTCAACAGTCCTCACTTGAAGGCTACTGTTGAAGAAAAATATGATGCATTATAGGATAACAAAACATGGTCTGTAGTGGATCTACCTTCTGGTCATATTCCAATAGGGTGTAAATAGTTATTCAAGATCAAGAAGAATGTTGATGGGGTTATTGCTCTATACAAAGCCAGGTTAGTTGCAAAAGGATTTTCTCATAAACCTGGTTTTGATTTTCAAGACACGTTCAGTCCCGTTGTTAAATCTGCTACAATGAGAATTGGTTATCTCTTACTCTGTCACACAAGCGAACTCCTAGGCAGATTGACATTAATAATGCTTTTCTTCATGGTGAATTGTCAGAAGAAGTGTTTATGATTCAACCTCCGGGGTTTGAACAGATTTCATCTAATGAAGTTCCTCTTGTGTGTAAATTGAAAAAGGCTCTCTATGGTCTTAAATAGGCTCCTCGTGTCTGGTTCGAAAAGCTCAAATGTTTCTTGTTATCTCAGCTTGACTTCCATGCCTCTGTTGCTGATAGTTGTTTGTCTATTAAAAACACAGGTTTGTTATCAGTATTCCTTCTAGTATATGTAGAAGATATTGTTGTTACAGGTCCATCTGCTTCAGATACTTCAGATGTAATTCATGCTATTAATAAGGAGTTCAAACTTAAAGATCTAGGCAATCTGAGTTACTTTATGGGAATGGAAGTGAAAGCTACAGATGAATTCTTGATGTCGAATCAAAAGAAATATGTTCAAGATCTAATTGATAAGCTTGGATTGTCAGATGTGGCTGGCTTTCCTACTCCTATGACTGGGACATGTCTATCCAAAACTGGTATGGTCAATTCGTATGATTTGTTTGATGATGTTAAATTATACAGAAATACAATATGTGTTTTACAGCATATCCGTGTTACAAGGCATGATATTAACTTCTCAGTCAACAAACTTAGTCAGTTTATGCAGACTCCGAGTGTTGGGCACTGGAAAGCTGGGCTTCATATTGTGAGATATCTGAAGAGTACTATAGATCATGGGTTGATGTTTAGAACAAATTTATTTCCTGTGAAGGATATATCACTAACTTCATTTGCTGATGCAGATTGGGGAGGAGATATCACTGACAGAAAATCTATTTCAGAATATTTCTTGTTGCTGAATGGAAATCCAATTATTTGGAGTTCGAATAAGCAATCTGTTGTGGCTAGATCTAGTGCTGAAGCAGAGTTTCGTGCTATTGCAAATGCGGTTTGTGAAATTATATGGGTGAAGTCATTACTCACTGAAATGAGATTGTGTTTGTCTTCGGTACCAACAGTCTGGACTGACAGCACAAGTGATGTTGCCTTGTCTGAAAATCCAACTCAACATTCTAAAATGGAGCATGTTGAGATAGATTTGTTTTTTGCTAGAGAGAAAGTGAATTCAGGACATGTGTTAGTTAATTTTGTTCCTTCAAATGTCAATTGGATGATATTTTAACTAAGCCGTTAATAGATAAATTATTTGTTCCTTGCAGGAAAAGGCTTGGTGTCTTCTCAGTAGCTGAGTTGAGTGGTGATGGTATGAATGCCCAAATACCTTCACTAGATTTATCTGAAGTGTATGAGTGACTTCTGTGTATTATATGGTGAGTCTTCTGTTATATGTGTCTGAATAGATGTTGGTAGTCATGATTCATTGTTTTCTCTATGCTTTATGCTTGTACAGGTGTTGTTATTGATTTTCTATATGTCCTTTAGCATATCTTGTCAATCTTCTTTGGCTCATATTGTTCATAAATCATTGGTTTAATCATTGATGTCTGTTGATCAGATATTTGTAGTGTCATATATGTTGTCATTCATGTGTGGTGCAGTGGTTGG
Organism: Chamaenerion angustifolium; assembly: GCA_946814005.1. NCBI lineage: Eukaryota > Viridiplantae > Streptophyta > Magnoliopsida > Myrtales > Onagraceae > Chamaenerion > Chamaenerion angustifolium. Next base: position 26,439,893 of record OX328272.1, read on the forward strand.
TGTGTGCATCATGAAAATTGAGTTTGTTTAATAACAGTTCTAATGATCATCTCTGTGTCTGTCTATCTCTGGAAAAAAAAACAGATCAAAGAGAATATTGTGTTGGCATGAAACATGGTTTGATTCCAAAAATAGAATTCAATCTAAAGAAAACGTCAAGATACTTTAGATTGATTCTTGAGGAAGAAAAGAAAAGGGCTCAAACCCTTCAGTCATTGTTTAAAAGAAAAGGGCTCAAACCCTTCTGTCAAGTACAAAAATCAAATCAAAGACAAATGAACAAGAGAAAGATAGTGTGATTCAAATCAGTCAGAAATTAGAGATTGATCAGTTAAAAGCAGAGGATGATCAGATGAAAGGTTATTCAGGCATTCTGGTTTTCATGTTGTATGCTCCATCTAAATGTCCATCATGTATGATAGTATATACTGCATCTGTGAGTATCTGCTAATGGAGATCGTGTGTTAAATCAATTTGAGTTTTGAATCATATGTGATGTGGGTGATTTACATATATATGCTGTAGAATGTGATAATATGGTTAAGAGATCATGGTTGTTTGAAGATGACAGTGGAGATCAAAATAATATGTCTATCTGTCATAAAGTGAGGGTGATTACTAAGAATTCTTGAATATCAAATGTCTATCAGCATGTATTAAGAAGAATGCGTCATATAGTATACAAGTTGTCATTTATCTGGTTTAGGATCAGGTATTGTTCTGAATAAGGATGAGAAGAAGGTCTGTGTTGTGTTGCTTGATGAAATGAAGTTGTTCGAGTTGTGGATAATGATATGAAGGAAAGGTCAGTAATATCATCAGAAGTGAAGCAGTGAAGCAGTTCAAACTCAAGGAAAAATCAGATCCTGAATGGAGAATGTTAGGGTATATGTATAATTACATATGAGTTGAGGATTAGTTTAGAATTAGTGATGAGGACTGAAGTGCAAATAGATAGAAGTTGTAGGCTATAAATAGGAATCTGTTGTGCCGATTTAACTAACTTGAATAGAAGATCAGATTGATTTCTTAGATTACAAGTAACTTTCTTTCCTTTTTCTGTGTTTAATCTGAGCTTCCTAACATTGCACAACAAATTTGACCCTAGGATAGACTATGCTCTGATACTATGTTAGAATTTAATAGAACATGAAGACGTGAAGGAGATGAACAAAAAAACACATGGCTCCATGGAATTGAGAAACTTATTATTTTATACATAGAGAACTACATATATATAGTATAGACAGAACTAACTATATATATCGATACTATGTATAAAGATACTCATATTATCTATCTAATTATATATATAATTGAAAATAATAAACTAAATATAAAAGGATAAACTAATTAATATAGATAAACTAAAGATTAAAGACTAATAGAAGGATAATATAGACTAGACTACAAAATATTCTAACATTCAACCATGTTCTTTGCTTTTCTTGATTTATATTACTCGAACACTAAGAGGCCCTCAATGCCTAGAAGACCCTTAAGGGTGCCTAATAAATGAATTAACATCATAAAAGCAATAAGTGACGCCTTTATCCAAGAGACGCATGTATGAACCTAAAACGGGCAATACTCCTATTAGGCTCGAGGGTTGATGATGGATATCATTCGTCAACCGCCCAATGAGGCGCCACTCTAAGAGGCATCACCGAAAGAGGCTTTGCACTTAGAGGATCCATCCTTAGAGGTTACACCCTTAGATGCTTCGCCCTAAGAGGCTCCACCCTTAGAGCCTTCGCCCAAAGATGCTTCGCCCTTAGAAGTTCCGCTCTAATAGGTTTCGCCCAAAGAGGCTCCGGCTTAGAGGCTTCACCCTTAGAGTCTCCGCTATTAGAGGCTCTTCCCTAAGAGGCTCCCCCCTTAAAGGTTCCGCTCTAAGAGGCTCCGCCCTTAGAGGCTTCGCCTAAAGAGGCTCCGCTCTTAGAGGCTCTGCCCTTAGAGGTTCCGCTCTAAGAGGCTTTGCCCAAAGAGGCTCCTCCTTTATGCGGCGCCCTTTGTCAGCTGATGAACGATGCCTCAAATCAACTAGGGGAAATAAATGATAGACTAGATTGACCTGGCCCGGAAAATCCAGATGACAGTGACTGTGTCACGATATAAAGTTACCACCGTATTTTGTGTCAGACTCACAAAGGAACTGACCTTGGACTCAAGTTAAGTATCCCTATAAATACCCCCATTCAATAATGCCTCCACGCTCTCCAAAACCGAATCTCTGATTGAATTGATCGTCAAAGGGGAAACCAAAGACCAAACCCGGGGGTTCCTTCTTGTAGGTCACCAGAGCAGCACTCGAATCCAAGGTGCAAAAACGAATCCAACATCTGTGATCGTGAGTGGAACATGACAACAAGTCATGCTATCACCTAACACTCGAGTGAGACGCCCTCGCCCGGCACATGCATCGCCCTCGCCCTGCTCAAGCTACACCCTGTCCATTATAGGCTACGCCCCACTTAAGGCAGGCAACGCTCTGTCTGTTCAAGGCTTCGGCCTGTACGGCACCGCCCTCGCCCATCTCAGGATACACATTGTCTGGCACAGGCTACGCCCTCGCCCGAACTAGCCTACGCACTATCCGTCACAGGCTTCGCACTCTACGGCAGAGGCTACGCCCTCGCTCGGCGTAGGCATCTCCCTCGCCCATCCCAGGCTTTGCCCTCGCTTGACGCATGCATCCCCATAGCCTAGTCCAGTCCTCAGTATCGTCTAGATCATACCTCATCCCTAAAAGGTCATTGTCGCATAAAAGGCCCTCAACACCTAAAAGGTCCCGACCGCCTAAAAGGCCTTTAAGGGTGCCTATGAAATGAATTGACATCATAAAAGCAATAAGTGACGCCTTAATCCAAGAGATGCATGTATGAACCTAAAAGTAGCAATACTCCTATTATGCTCGGGGGGCTGACGATGGATGTCATTCATCAACCACCCATAGACGCGTTGCTCTAAGAGGCATAGTCCAAAGAGGCTCTGCCTTAGAGGTTCCACCCTTAGAGCCTTCGCCCTATAAGGCATCACCCTTAGAGTTTCTGCTGTAATAGACTTCACCCTTAGAAGCTCCGATCTAATAGTCTTCGCCCAAAGAGACTTCGCTCTAAGAGGTTTTGCCCGAAGAGGCTCCGCCCTTAGAGGCTTTTATCAAAGAGGCTTTTCCCAAAAAGGCTCCACTCTTAGAGGATCCGTCCAAAGAGACTTCGCCCTGAGTGCTCCGGTCTAAGAGGCTTCGCAGAAAGCGGCTCCGCCCTTAGAGGCTTCGTCTAAAGAGGCTCCGCTCTTAGAGGCTTCGCCCTTTGAGTCTCCGCTCTAAGAGGATTCCCCATTAGAGGCTATGTCCTTAAAATCTCTGCCCTTAGTGGTTCCATTCTAAGAGCCTTTGCCCAAAAACACTCTGCCCTTACGCTCCGCCCCCTTGCAACTGATGAGTCATGCCTCAAATCGACTAGGCAACAGAAAGGACATATCGTGTTGATTGAACTGGGCCAAAAAATCTGGATGGCAGTGACCTTGTGAGGATAAAAAAAATTACCACAGTATTTTGTGTAAGCCTCCCATAGGACTAACTATGGTAAGAAACTGACTATGGACTCAAGTTAAAGATCCCTATTCCACCTCATTTGAAGAGGACTAATTTTTCATAGATGCCTGCATGCTCTCCAAAAATGAATCTCCGACTAAATTGATCGTTGGAGGGGAAACCAAAGGCCAAACTCAGGGTTTCCTTCTTCTAGGTCACCAGAGTAGCACTCGGATCCAAGGTGCAAAAATCAGGATCCAATATCTGGCACCGTCTGTGGGCAGCGGCGGATCTAGGACCCGAACCAAGTGGCTTCCCCGTTTCAAAGTTGTTGTGCTAGAAGCTGCTCATTCACGGTTTAGTGGACTCAACGGTCCAAGTTGGGTCCTCTTACATACTTTAGTGGGGTCCTCTCATACTTTAGGGGGGTCCTCAATAAAAAAATAATAAAAATTGTGTATGTATAAAGAAAACAAGCGGTCCCAGGACCCCATATCTATCGCTGTCTGTGGGTATATGACAACAAGTCATGCTATCAACTAACACTCGATTGAGACGCCCTCGCCCGGCGCATGCATCACCCTTACCCTGCCCAATCTACACCCTGTCCATTACAGGCTACGCGCCCGCCCAAGGCAGGCAACACCCTATCTGTCGCAGGCTTCGACCTGTACGGCACCGCCATCGCCCATCTCAGGATACGCATTGTCTGGAACAGGCTTCGCCCTCTATGGCACAGGCTACGCCCTTGCCCGAACTATCCTACACACTATTCGTCACAAGATTCGCACTCTACGGCACAGGCTACACTCTCGTCGGGCGTAGGCATCTCCCTCGCCTAGCCCAGGCTATGCACTCGCTTGCGCAGGCCTCCTCATAGCCTGGTCCAGTCCTCGGCATCGTCTGGCTCATACCTCAGCCCTAAAATTAAAGGTCGTCGCCGCCTAAAAGTCCCTCAACACCTAAAACATCCCGACCGCCTAAAAGGCCTTTAAGGGTGCCTAAGAAATGAATTGACATCATAAAATCTATAAGTGACACCTTTATCCAAGAGATGCATGTGTGAACCTAAAAGGAGCAATACTTCTATTATGCTCGGGGGGCTGACGATGGATATCATTCATCTACCACCAAAAGAAGCGTTGCTCTAAGAGGCATCGTCCAAAGAGGCTCTACCTTAGAGGTTCCACCCTTAGAGCATTCGCCCAATGAGGCATCACCGTTAGAGTTTCTGCTTTAATAGTCTTCACCCTTTCAGGCTCCGATATAATAGTATTCGCCCAAAGAGGCTCCGCTCTAAGAGGTTTTTCCCACATAGGCTCCGCCATTAGAGGCTTTGCCCAAAGAGGCTCCACCCTTAGAGGCTTTGCTCAAAGAGGCTCAACTCTTAGAGGATCCGCCTAAAGAGGCTTCAGCCTGATTGCTCCGCTCTAAGAGGCTTCGCGCAAAGAGGCTCCGCCCTTAGAGCCTTCGTCTAAGGAGGCTCCGCTCTTAGAGGCTTCGCTCTTAGAGGCTCTGCTCTAAGAGTCTCCACTCTAAGAGGATTCGTTGTTAGACGTACTGCCCTTAGAGGCTCCGCCCTTAGAGGTTCCATTCTAAGAGGCTTCACCCACAAATGCTTCGCCCTTACGCTCCGCCCCCTTGCAGCTGATGAGCCATGCCTCAAATCGACTAGGCAACAGAAAGGATAGATCGTGTTGATTGAACTGGCCCGGAAAATCTGGATGGCAGTGACCGTGTGAGGATAAAAAAAAATTACCACGGTATTTTGTGTAAGTCTCCCATAGGACTAACTATGGTAAGAAACTGACCATGGACTCAAGTTAAATATCCCTATAAATACCCCTATTCCACCTCATTTGAAGAGGACTAATTTTTCATAGATGCCTACATGCTCTCAAAAAATGAATCTCCGACTAAATTGATCGTTGGATTGGAAACCAAAGGCGAAACTCGGGGTTTCCTTCTTCTAGATCACCAGAGAAGCACTCGGATCCAAGGTGCAAAAATTAGGATCCAATATCTGCAACCATGTGTGGGCAGCGACGGATCTAGGAATCGAAGCAAGTGGGTTCCCCGTTCCAAAGTTGTTGTGTTGGAAGCTGCTCAGTCACGGTTTAGTGGGTTCAACGTTCCAAGTGGGGTCCTCTTACATACTTTAGTGAGATCCTCAATAAAAAATAATAAAAATTGTGTATGTAGAAAGAAAACAAGTGGGGTCGCAGGACTCCAAATCTGTTATTGTCTGTAGGTATATGACAACAAGTCATGCTATCAACTAACACTCGACTGAGACGCCTATGCATGGCGCATGCATCGCCCTTGCTCGGCTCATGTTACACCCTTTCCATTATAGGTTACATACTCGTCCAGCGGAGGCAACACCCTCGACCGGCCCAAGCTAAGCCTTGTCTATCACAAGCCTCGCCCTGTACGACACATGTTACGGCTTCTCCCGACATAGGCAACGCCCTCACCGGTTCAGGATACGCACTATCCATCATAGGTTTCGCCCTCTATGGCACAGGCTACGCCCTCACCCGACGCAAGCACTGTCCTAGCCCAGCCCAGACTACGCCTTATCTGTCACAGGCTTCGCCAAGTACGGCATAGTCTACGCTCTTTACGGCACAGTCTTCCCAATAAATACCCCAATTCTAGATCATTTGAAGAGGACTGATTTTTCATAGATGCCTCCATGCTCTCCAAAAACGAATATCTGACTGACTTGATCGTCGGAGGGGAAACCACAGGCAAAACCCGTGGTTTCCTTCTTGCGGGTCACTAAAGTAGAACTTAGATCCAAGGCGCAAAAATCAGTATCCAACAAAAAGTATGTATATCAATTCAAACTTATTACATTAATTTCTATCAAGCAAAAAAGGGAACAAGAGCAAGGGCATCATAGGTGTGGTCAAGTATTCTTGTAGGTCAACACTTCTTAACTCATAATGGGTTATGGTTGATTGGTGATCGTGAAAGGGTGAGAATATTCGGGATGCGTGGACCCTCGAAACTTCCAGATTTCAAGCTTGCTGATCAACCTACGGATTCTTCTCGAGTGACAACGAAAGTGAGCTTGATCCGATATGATAATTCAGGTTGGAATACAAATGAGATCCACCCTCTTATCACAAGGATTTAAGTATTCGTAGTATTCTCATTTGTTACCGAGCACGGATGAACTCATTTGGCGCATAGTATCAATGGACAGGTGATAATGAAGACAGTGTACTGGCACTTACGAGAGCTCACCACTGAATCAATGCAGTTGAACCCAACCCTCCTATCCCAACACATTGAAGCATATGGTCTGCTGTGCCTTCCCAAGGTTCACATGTACTTGTAGAGAATGGTAACAAACGCATTAGCAGTGTGAAAGAACCTCACCAGAAGAGCTATCATACATGACTCGAGCTGCAAGTTTTGCGAAGATAGGGAAACAGTTGAGCACTTGACATTCCAGTGACGTTGGACGATGCCTATCTGGTATGATACCCTCAATGTTAGAGCAGACCAACTCCCAATCTTGACAACTACACAATGGCTTGAGGAATTGCTGAAATAGGCTTCGAATTCTGCACTTGATAAAGAATGATGATCGGCGTTAGAGAGTGTAGAAATAAAGTTACCCACATTAAAAAATAATGAGGGGTGTATTTAAGAACTATCATTTAAAAGTTAAAAGGAAACATGTGCTCACCTAGCTATGTATGAGTTTGTCACTGTACACATCAAATCAAATCCAAAGTGAAACACGATTAGTAAGAATAAAACATAGTTAACTTTTATTTTAAAAAAAAATCACTTCTCTTATTATTAGTACTCGTGCATTATTTATTTCATGTCTCCTTACCTTAATTTACTTCCCTTAATGTACTATCATTAATTAGAGGCTTACTTCCATTAGAGTGCAACCTTGTCTGCCTCTAGTTTCAGTAACAAGCCAAGAGAGTCAAAGGAGAAATGGCCCTACCTTATGTATGTCTAGCATTAGAAATGGTATTAGTGACAAGTTGCTCGATTTTGAAATGTTAAAATAGTATAACAACCAATTCAACACTTTACCAACGGACACTTGGTCCAACGGTATCACCCTTGCTTATAAGCAAGAGATCCCGAGATCGATTCTCGATGAACCAAGATTAATTCTTGGATGGTCAAAAAAAAATATTCAACACTTTTAGTCAAATCATAGAGAAAATTTTTATCACCAAAAAATAACACTTATTAAATACATAAAATTTGATGGATATATAATTTGAATTTCGAATCGTGTAAGGTCTGTAACATTGTTACGTATTAAGAATAAAGATTCTGGATTACATGTTTTTTTTAAATAAGAACAAAGATGTATCCTAATTTAAAAAGTGTAAATTGTATATTTATCCTATGTCACAAGGAATGGGTGAGCTTACACCTACTTGACAAGGCCTATTACCGTAAATTCTCCCCTTTGGGCTAATTATGGACATCCAGTTATAAATTCTTGATTAGTCTTCTGAGAAGATTATTGGCCAACTGAAATCCCTCTCAATTTTTCATCAAATTCAATATATTTTTTGGGGGGCTAAAAGTAAATTTTGCAGCTGTTTGTACGAAATTTTCCCCTTATATTACTTCTCCACTCCACCCACGTTCAATACTTCTGTTAGACATTCTCACTGCTTGAAGGTCAGTGAAGGATTATCAGAAATGGAGAAGAGGAGGATGTTGAATGCTCTCCTTCCCTTCCTTCTCCTTCTTAGCGTTTCTTATCCTTCTCACTCCACCTCTGATATTGACACCTTCGTCTATGGTGGCTGCTCCAGACAGAAATACGAACCCAACTCACCGTACCAATCAAATGTTGAGTCAGTCCTCACCTCAGCGGTCAACTCAGCTACCTACTCCTCCTTCAATAACTACACTGTCACAGGTTCCAGCCCCCAGGACGTCGTGTACGGCCTGTACCAGTGCCGCGGCGACCTCTCTATGCCTGCGTGCGCCACATGCGTGGCTCGTGCAGTGACTCAGATAGGCACTCTCTGCTCCGCCACGTGCGGCGGCGCTGTCCAGCTTCAGGGCTGCTATCTCAAGTATGACAACGCGAGTTTCCTGGGTGTGGAGGACAAGACCGTAGTTCTGAAAAAGTGTGGCCCCTCCATTGGTTACGCGCCAGGATCCATGGTCCAGAGGGACGCCGTTCTGTCGAGCCTCTCCGTGGAAGACGGTGTCTACCGTGTGGGTGTCTCGGGTCAAATCCAGGGCGTGTCCCAGTGCCTGTCGGATCTGAGTGTGGGAGAATGTCAGGACTGTGTGTCGGAGGCCATTGTACGTCTGAGGAGTGATTGTGTCACTTCCCTATACGGCGACGTTTATCTGGCCAAATGCTACGTTAAATATTCTTCGAGTGGCACCAATATGTATTCCCCAGACCATAACTACTACCATGACGACAATAAGCAGGGTGATCATCATTATTTCAAGCCACTTAATTAGTTACTTCATTTATATGTATATGTTTAATGAATTGATTACGTTTACTCTTCCTTTTGTTTTTGTAGGTAAATCTAGTGACGAAGGTGAAAAGACATTTGCAATCATTATTGGATTACTTGCCGGAGCTGCTCTCCTCATTATCTTTCTCGCGTTTATCAGAAAAGTGATCGAGGGAGGTGAAAGTGGTAACATCTCTACTTGGTCTTCAATCTTAACAAATTGATTGTCTACTACATTCACTCCTTTCTCTTAGCATCTATCCATTATCGTGGCTGAGGTTGTCTCTGTTTTGTTGTGCAGGTAAATGAATATTCTGGTCCCCTCACCTTAATATTATATTCTTGTGGACTGATTGCATTATCTTTTCTTTTCCCTTAGCTATCTAGTTTGAGCTACCCAGTCACTCCTTTCCTTTATCATATATAGCTGTCTGTGTCTCCACATGTATATGTATATTTTTCCTTAAAAGAGGTGCCACAAAGTGAATAATTTCAAAGGAAAAGGAGGTCATAAGATTCGATGGATAACATAAAAACATTTTGAATGGAGGGAAAAAGAAAAAGGAAGATTCATCAAAGTTGTGTTGATTATCATGACCTTTTATAATTCAATCTTTTTATTCTCTACTTAGTGTACGATTGCTTAATTGATGATTATTCATTAGAATAAATTTTGTATCAATACACTACAAAAATATGTTGCAACAGCAACAAAACTTTCGTGTTGACGCTAATAGTTGTAGTTAAATATATGTATATTGTGTCGAAAGTTTTTGTTGTCGTTATTATTACTTATTAAGCACAATATGTTTTCCATCGTTATAAGATACATTTAGTGTTAATTTTTGTCGTCACTTTATATTTTACATGGATGAATGTGTAATGTCGACCAACACTTGATGTTAAATAACTCCATCAGTAGCCGGTGAAATTTTCATTGCAAATGTACATATTCAAATGCGAAACGTTCTGTCGTAAATATAGTGATATCAGCAACGGTTGTTTGCCGTAACTAATCAATTTGTGTCGCCGTTAAAACATAAGTACCGGGAAAATGTAAGAATAGGTTTACGTGTCAATATATTGTCGACATTAGTATAGTCACTCAACAACAAAATTAATTGTTGTTGTAAAATAGTTTATTAAGTGACGACTATTGTTGTTGTTAAAAAATCAAATTTTCAAAAAAAATTCCCGCTCTGATTTAAAAATTCAAAAAAAATTCATTCAACAACTTATTTACACGTTTTACAGAACAGCTTCCTCTTATCTTCACTTCCTTCCCTTCACCTTCTCTTCATTCAAAACGTTTTCCAAATGATTGAAGTTCACCCTCCCTTCCTTTCACCCTCTCGGCTTCCTCTAGGCGAGTTGAAGCTTGACCTCGAGCTGGAGGCGTGTTGAAGCTCGACCGACCTGTCATGGATGAAGTGTTGGAGCTGCTCAAAGTTCCATGGATGAAGGCCTGCTGGAGCTGGAGAAGGCAACTTGGAGCTGGAGAAGTCGAGCTGGAGCTGGAGAAGTCGAACTGGACTTGTAGAAGGTGAGCTGGAGCTCGAGAAGTGCTGGTTCTCTGATGCCTTCACCATGGATGAAGCCATAGATGATGAAGTGGCGATATATGGATGAAGAATCCATGGATGAAGAAGGAGGAAGAAGCCATGGATGAAGAAGGATGAAGAAACCATGGATAAACACAAATAATTTAAAATCGGACAAAAAAATCGCAGAAAATAAATCGACCAACAACAACCTGAGTCTGCTCTAACATCGGAAAAGTGTTGTCGTCGTTCATCTGTGTTTAACAACAACCTAATTCCGCTGTAAAGTTGACGTTGGGAGCCACATGCTAACAGCGGCAAACCTTTTACAACGGCAAAGTGTCGATGTATAAACCTTTAACGACGGGGGCTACCGCGACGAAGATTTTGTCGCTGTTCAGACTTAACAACGTTATTTATGCAGTTAGCAATGCATTTTTGCCGATATGCATGCTCGAGTTTCTTGTAGTGATAGTGAGAATCAATGATTTTTCTCGAATATATTTTGAATGCAGTTAGGGTTGGAAAATACAGAACTAAACTAATATACCTTTATATACATTCTATCGGGCAGGATGATATATTGTTTCATCGAAAGATGGACATTTGATTATTTAATACTTGATTAAAACCATGAGTTTGAGAAGTTGGATCTATAAAACTCAACCGACTTTACACTTTGTAAAGCACACTCAAACTGCAGTAAAGCTATCACGTGCAAATCTCCACCGTGAATATTTTTTGTTTCTCGACTCCTTTTGAGTTTTTTCAGGATAAAGATTGTTTTGGAGAAAAAGCATATATATATATATATATATATATATATATATATACAAACCTAAACTTATATTCATTCAATTAATTGGGAACCGGAAAGGCTAGGTAAGGTGCATGCTAGATGGTTTATAGATTAAGTGAAAGTTGTACGATTAAGTGAATGAAGGGGACATTATGGATTTCAACATCTCAATATAAATCGGCACGATGTATTCCTATTTTATATGGTTAAATCAAATTATTTACTATATACTACGAGTTACGATTTTCATGGTATATATAATAAATTTAATTTACAAATTATTATTTTTATGTTTTAATTTATTCATAATAGTGAACCGTGTACATTTTGTTAAATAAATAAAGATTACGGGGGAAAATCGAATGCACTATTATAAAGTTTCAATTGTCTATAATGAACAATTATGAATTGTTATGAAAATAAGAATATATAGTAATTTAATTATGAGTATAAATATAATATATGCATAGTATATATAATATATATATATATATATATAACATTTTTAAATTGAATATTTTTTTATTTAATTAAACGTTAATTTAACTATAAAAGTAAACAATTTGAGAAAATGTAATTCTGTTAATAGAATTAATAGATAGTTAGCATGAATAAGTAATAGAAATGATAGAAATAAAATAATAATATTCGTGGTATACCATTTTTATAAGTGCAAATATTAATAATAGAATTATAAATAAATGAATTACTAAATATTGAAAGAAAAAAAAAAAGTAAATGAATGTAGTCCATTTATCTAAAATGTAGAGTTTGAAAGAGAACCAAGTGACATACACAACTAGTAACTATAAAATTAAATTATTTGAACAAATATGAGACAGATAACTAAAATATTTACTTAGGAATAAGATTTTAGAGAATTGAGCAACACTTTGCATATTTTTTTTAAATTTTTTTTAACACAATATTTACATAAAATAGTGAATAACATATATCTAAAGTCTTTTTAATAAAACCTTTTTAATAAAACCTTTTTAATTACTGAAAAACTATTTAACTAAAGTTTAATTAAATTATACATTATTCAATATATATATTAATGGATATAGTTTGCATGAGTTGGTAAGAAATTTGATATAAATTCTTGTTATTATATTGTTAAAGCATGTTTTTATTTTAATTTATGTGATACGTATTATTATATATCTATCATTAATATAATATTAAATATACGTATTTTAATAATTATAAATACTTGGATAGTGTAATCATTTATATTGATAATTTGACGTATGAATATCTCTTTCAGTCAAAACTCAAAAGTCATTTATGATATTATTAATTTTAGTTCATGTAATAAATTGTATATTTATAATACAATTATAATTAATTAAATGATGATGAAAGCACCATATTAGTAACTATTTATGATAATATTTGCTTTCTTTATTATACCCGTTTCAAACCTAATGATAGTTATGTGAATGATGATAACATTATAGCACTATTTTCATAAAAATGTTTATATATTTGAAAATTTTAATTGTACATGCTAAGAAATATTAATAGATGTTTTTTTTCATAAAAAACCGTAGAAAACTAACTTTATAGACAAATTAGAAATACATCAATACATTAGTTTGTAAAAAATTAGATAAACAAATATGATAGAATGAACCATTTGCTGCTTCACCTTTACCACATTTTAAAGAGGTACGGTTTACCGCTTCAGTGTTTGCTGCTTCATATTTTTACTAATACCGTACCTGTTCTGAATCGGTTCGGTCAAACAACTTTGTATATTTTTTTTTATAAAAATGAGAGCTTTGTTTGAAGCATTGCCACCACCACGGGAGCTCTGTTTGAAGCTCTTTTACCGACATGGAAGGTCCTCTCGGACACCTCTGACCACTATCATGAGAGATGCATCGGCTGGAAGACTGGAAATGAAGACTTGAAGACGAAAAATCGAAGATGGAGCTCACAAAGATGGAGAGCCATGCTTAAAGACTGGAAATGAAGACTCTTTTAACGAGAGGACTCGAAGATGAAGCTGACGAGAGGACTCGAAGAAAGCTTACAAAGAATCGAGGTCTGGAAATGAAGACTTGAAGATGGAGAGCCTGTCCGGAAGAAATGAAGACGAAATGTTGAAGACAATTTAGCTTAAAAACCGGTACACAAATTGGTTTCGTTTACCGTTTGAGAATCGTTTTTTTGTACCTCTTCTGAACCACTCTATATTTTTGCAAAAAACAACGTACTGTTAACTGTAAAATAAAATTATTTAGATACATATGAGAGAAAATAACTAAAATGAATACTTAACAAGATTTTAGAAAATTGACCAAGCATATAGTTGTTTTTACCACAATAATTACATAAAACAGAGAATAACATATATCCAATATCTTATTAATAAAACATTTTTAATTAATTAAAAAATATTTAACTAATGGTTAATTAAATTATTAAAATATAGAATATTTGAAAATATGTATCTTTATGTATGTATATATATATATATATATATTAATGGATAGATTGCATGAGTTTATAAGAAAGTGATGTAAATTCTTACTAGTATAACGTTAATACATGCATTTTAACATAATGTTTGTGTATTAATATATATTTATCAAGAATATACATATTTTGATAATTATAAATAATTTTATAGTAACATCATTTATGTTGATACTATCAAGTATGAATATATGTTTCATTAAAAAGTTATTTATGATATATTTTTAGTTCATGTAATAAATTGTATCTTTAAAATACAATTATAATTAAGTACATGATGATAATAACATCATGTTAGTAACTACTTAGGATGATATTATCTTTTGTTCGTATAACTATTTCAAACCTAATAATAGTTATAGTACTATTTTCATGAAAATTGTATATAATATCTGAAAAGGTATTATTAATGTATTTTTATAATTAATGTTTAATTATACATGCTAAAAAAATTAATGGATACTTTTTAATATAAAAAATTGAACTTGTAAACAAATTAAAAACACATTGATAAATTAGTTTGTAAGAAATGATATAAATAAATATGGTCAAATGAAACAGTTTTGAAAGGTTAATGTGGCGTTTTGGAGCAATTTTAAAGTGTTTACATATACAGAAAGATTATGTTACACAAGCAACTCTGTCGTACAATCTAGGTGGACCAATAAAATTGGTTAAAAAATTATTTTGCTACTTGTCAAGATTCTACACATTCTAGCCAAATTAATATAAAATATAATTATAAGGAAACAATGTGAAAATGGTTCAACATGTTTGAAAACAATGATAAAATATAATTTTGTTAATTCTCTATTAACTGTATAATTTTTCATTAATATTTTTCATATTTGCAAAATTAACTGTATAATTTTTAAATATTACAACTAACCCATGCAAACTTACACTAATATTACAAACAAGTCCTGACTCAAGCCACACTAGGGGGATCCTCTAGTCTGGGTCCGAACCCAGACCAAGACCCAAAGGTTCAGACCCATACCAGGTTTGGTTCAGACCGACTGGGGCTCCAATTGAGCCCCTATCTCTGATTTGGGTCTGAACCCATACTATGTTCTCAAGTTTGGGCGACCTAATTTGGGTTCGAACTTAGACCAAAGGACTTCGATTGGAGCTCAATTGGAGCCTCATATGGTCTGAATCAAACTTGGTCCAAACTGATTAGGGCTCAATTGGAGCCCCAATTTGGGGTCGTTTGGTATGGGTTCAAGCTCAAACCAGGTCCACAAGGTTGGGCAACTTGGACTGGGTTCGGACCTAGATCATAGAACACCCAGTGTGGCTCGAATCAAGTTGGAACTTGTTTGTAAGTCTAGTGTAAGTCTGTATGGTTTAGTTGTAACATTTTAAAAAATATTCGGTTAATTTTGCAGTTATGAAAAATATTTAATGAAAGTGTTTAATAAAGAATTAACAGAAGTACTAATTACCATCGTTTTCAAACATGTTGGACCAGTAAAAATATTTTGGGTTGAAAAACTATTTTGTGTAAACATGTTGGACCATTTTTCAGACTTTTCCCTAATTATAGCGATATGAAGTTATAGATGTTTTTTTTAAGACATAGATATCTGAAGTTCGATCAGTTATATACCTTATTATAAAAAAAGAGATTTTAAACTTGAATTTCAGGCAAACCTATATGTGTCATTAGTCATTCATCTTACTATTTTCAGATTAGACGACATTATTGGGTGGAGTGGTCTCATCTATACATTATATACATATATATATATATATATATATAGAGAGAGAGAGAGAGAGAGAGAGTGGGAGATACGTTATATGCATTGAGTATATATATATAACATTTAGTTTATAGTATTGTGCAATCAGTCTGAAAATCGAAACTCAAACTCGTAATACAGGAATGTTTAGCTATAACCGCAGTAGAAAGTCGCCACTAAATGGGCATATGTCGTCACTAACGTTTTATAGCGGAATTAAATCTTGTCGAAGTAGGTCCCGTTGCTAAAGGTCATTCCAATAGTAAATTCTCATCACAAAAATATTTTTCGCAACTAAAGATTGACGACATTCAGTGACAATTAATGTAGTCACTATATACACTGTATTAATGATGACAAACTTTTGGCGACAACAAATACTCAATGGTAAATACAAACTTTTGTTGTGTTTTTTTTATTACATATCATGTTCGTGCTATAAAATATGAACTACACGATATTTTTTTTAATAAAATAATGTTATTTTTCAAATTATATATGTACATCTTAATACACATCCAAACACAAAAGTATCTCATGAACACATATAATGACCCAAGGCTCAAACATCACGGTAGTATCTCATGAGTCTTATATGCACCATGGTCAATCATGTGCTCGTGAATAAGGCAAAGTTTGTGTTGGTGAACAGAGCAAAGCCTTTGTTGGTGAATGGGGCGAATCCTCTGCTGATGAACAAGGCGAAACCTTTGTTGATGAACGAGCATTGCTCTTGGGATCAGGACCATGATCCAATTTTTTGTGTGGAATTTACTTTTCTACAATGCGCCACCCGTCTTTAAAATAAGTTTGAATGGGGGAACACTTATCGGTTCTTCTCCCTGCATTATTATAGAATTTCAAAATACAACACCTTAGGTTGACGCCTTAAATAATTTACTCATTTAAATGCAACACCTTGGGCTTATGCCTCGAAAGACTACACCTTTGGAGTGTAGTGTCTATGGTGGTCAACGCCTTAGCTATTGGACGCCTCCAAAGGCAAGGCCTAGATTGATGACTCAAATGATTGACTCTTTGGAGAGAAACATCTTTGAGAGCAACACCTATGATGGTTAATATCTTGGAGGGTGGTGCCTTGCTGATTCCTTAAACAGTTTGAAATAGCAACACCTTTGACGACTGAGGCGGTGGATCAACTTTTTCACCTGACTCATAATGAGCGTCACTGGTGGGTTAATTTGCATTTACCCTCATAATTGGGGATGACTCAATTTTGTTGATCAGATCCTCCACCTAACTCGTAATGAGCATCGTTGGTGTGGTTTAGTTTACCTTTACCCTCGTGGGGAAGACTCAATTTCTATTGTTCAACTCCTGTACGTGACTCATAATAAGCATCACTCATGATGGAGGTTGCATGTAGGTGAAGTTCAAGAAATAATAGGTCACACTGGCAAGTGTTGATTGCATGTTATAATGCGATATTTTATATTACGGGGTCATTTGGGTCTCTCTACCACTAGAAGTGGTCTCTTCTTCCTTGGTGGGGGTATGGGTTACATGGACAGCAATATAGAGGCGACTCGTAAAGCATCACTCCATTCTATCAAGGAAGTCCTCTAGGGTGGCGAGCATGGTTGATGTGAAAATGACATCCATGGACGGATCCTCACAGGGTTGCCAAAACAAACCTTATGATGCACCATGTTCAGAGTCATTGACTGTTGTTAGGTTGAATCGTCGAAGTTTGTGTTCGTGATTGATTGTTTGGCAGCATGAGCACGAGTATTTGTGGTGCCATGACTTTATTGTCATGTTCTTGAAGATAGATCCAATGTTGGATTTTGATGTCAACTCCTTCAATCTGTATATTGCTCCTAAACTTGCAGGAAGGAAACCTCGGTTGTCCTCGTTGTTTCTCCTCTGATGATAAAGTTAGTCGGAATTTTGAGAGAAAATAAAGCATGTAGCATATATAAAATCAGATGTACTTTCAAATGAGGTAGTAGTGAGGTATTTATAGGGATACTAACATGTGTTCAAAGTTAGCTCCATACCATGGTCATTTCTATGTAAGTCTACTTTCTATCCTGTCACAGTCGGTTATAATCATGTATAATTTGTACTCATTTTGCTCATGTAATGCATTTTATCCTTTTGTCTCTCGGGTGGAGGAGCATATATAGGTGCCACTTTCGTTACATTAGTGGTGTCATCATACTTTGGGTGAGGCATGCCTTTTTGATTGTAAAGCGAGTGTCCCCCGACTGATCACGAGTCATGGTTCAAGAAGTCAATGACTAGTAATGTGTTGCTGAAGTCACATGGCAAGAAGTTAACGTCTGTTCTTCAGATTGTTGATGTCTGATATCCATCACGGATGACTTTATATATATAAATCGTCTACCCATGAATAAGCGAGAAAAAGAAGATCATTTCTCCCTCAATCAATCTCACATGATCCGAAATTGCATGCGAAACACCCACTATTGAGAAATGACCTAAGAAGATGAAGAGACATATGAATTTGACACAATCGAGGAACTGTTTTAATGTGATTGTAACTAACCACATCGTCATAGACTCAAGGGGATGATCATGTTTACGTCATTCTAGTAACCAAAAATAAGGCTGAAGATTCTTTGGTATTAAAGTAAGGTCTCTATGGATTTTTTCATGATAAAAGTATTTTAAAGCCTCCCTTTTGCAAAAGTGTTTGTTATTAACAACACGGTTTTAAATAAAATGATCTTTGTGTGTTTTAGTTGAACTGAGTTATGTAGCTTGGATTGTAATGATTGGTAGGTATAACGGGGCGTTTCTTTCATGGAATTCGGAATTCGGAATACGGAATAGGGAATAAGGAATAGGAGATAAGAATATGAAGTTGTTTTTTGGGTGGAATTGAATAGAATGGAATAAAGAATTCTGTTGTTTCTTTGGTGGAATTATATATGGAAAAGGAATGGAATGTGGTAAAATGACATATTTGCCCCTCATTGTATATGTATAGTATATAATACATATAATTTGTATTAATTAATTTTAAAAATTAGTAATAATAAAAACTTAAATATAATTAACTAATAATTATTAAAAAAAACTTTTAAATAATTTATTTAATTAATTTTTAAAGGACAATCTATTGTATCTCATAGATTCTAACAATCCACAATATAATCAACAAAAAATCTTGATAATTATTTATTCATATCCTTTGTAAATTTCCATATTTGCATAAACAAAACTGTAATTACAACATCTAAAATTTCATATTCCATTACAAATGACCATACACGTACAATCAAATGATTATACACTTATAATCTCTTGTACACATTGACTCATGTCTCGATCCCGACCTTCTTATCGCCTTCATAACCTTCAATACATATACCGAATCAACCCGATCAATTTCTCAATTTCTTCGAACATCAATGAAGACCTGAATCAAGATAAATTAACTAAACAAATACAAATCAACCATTTAAACACAAAATCAGCAATATAAACTCCTCCAACTCGGTATCTGAGAATTCATCATCACTGGCAACTCTAGCTATGAAGTGTGAATTATACAGATCCCTCATTGGAATCTCCCAATTTCTCCTGCAATAAAGTCACAAAAAAAACATTAATCAACCATTCGACAAGAACTTCTTGTAGATTGAGCTAAGACAGTGCATTGAAAATCTACCTGAAATTCATCGAAATACCACCATAATGCAATAATGGAGGCGGTGATATGTAATTAGGCCCGAATTGCTGCATTTTCATCGGCATACAACAACACAATTAAACTGACCACTATGCAAAATCGTAAGTTTAAGGTTACTTTTTTTAGATTAACCAAGAACAGAACATAAAATAGTAGAAATCAGATTTAGACGATAAAGTTATCTCACCTGGCGGCATATCTCACATGTAGTGTCACCCTTTTCGCTGCACCATCTTTAGACACATTTGTGGTGAGCATACTGCAGAATGCACACGATTGTAATTACAAAGTTTCAATAGGAAAATTTTGATATTGATGAATTTCAAGAACTGTAGTGCCATTATCAAGAAGAAGCTCAAATCAATAGCATACAGTTAGAAAAAAAAGAAAGAGAGAGAGAGAATGCAACGGTGGAGCCTCAGTTGTATGACATAATTATTCCTCATCAAACCCAAGCTCCCTGCATTATATTCTCCAAAAATGGATAGAAATGATGGCACAAAGATACAGGAATTGGATCATATGGCTAAACAAAGGAGCCTCAAATTAACTTTTGCATTGAATTTGGCAGGACGAAAAGATGCTTCAACAATGATTCTACGAAAAGAAACTAGTAAATCCAAGTGATCACAAAAACATAAAATAAAATCAGCGGATATGCCAAATTTGTGTACCATTCAATCCATTAAATTATGTCGATCAACAACCTAACTCAGGAATGTCACTGATCTAACACCAAATCCGAAAGATCCAGATGTGAACAATTCAGGACCCAGGAGAAGGAGAAGGAGACGTACAGTTCGTCACGAACCCAGGAGAAGGAGATGTCACGGACCCAGGAGAAGGAGATGTACAGTTCGTTGAGTAGAGACTTGAAGGTGCTGAGGCTAATTTGGGAAATATGAAAAGATAATGAGGGCAGAATCGTCATTGCTGCATCTATTCCTGATTTCGGGCGGGATAGGCTTAGGAATTCTGAGTATTTTGCCCGGAATCTCTAACACTAGAGAGCTAGGATTCCGTAAGCCAAAAATTTCCAATTCCGTGAAAAGAACAACTTCTTACGGAATCCGTAAGCCGAATTCCTTTTCCTTTCCGCGAAAAGAACATGCCATAAGTCTTTTAACTGGGTAATCTAATTTCGTATGAGCGCAAAGTTTATTTAGGAAACTAGGCTAATTTTAAGTTAGCATCTATGTGGGGTTAAAGTTTAGAGTGCATGGGAACTAAGGTAGTTTAAGTTATGCATGGAGGTATCTTTGGGTCTAGGGTGAGTTACACATTGAAATCTAGTCTCGACACTAAGTTTACCACTACTAAAAATTGGCCTTTGCCAATGAGAAAATAACTTTGTCTGTAAATCTTATCTTACCGACAATTTTTAATTTCGTCGGTAAAATCTCATTTCTTTGCTAAGGAAATATAATCATAGTCGGTAATATAGGTCTTTACCGACCACATTAATATATCGTCGGTAAATAAATACATCAACTATAAATTTTACCGACATAACTCAATTTTTGTCGGCAAAAATTTATTTTACCGACGATATTTAATTTTCGTCGGCAATACATATATGTTTACCGACTAAATTACTTAAATAATCAGTAAAGCAGACAGCCATAAATGCCTACGTAAATATTTTGTCGGTGAAGATTATCTGTTACCGATAAAAAATATTTTGTTGATAAATAACTCTGTTGGCGAAGTTTGCCTCCCTTTCATTTTTTGAAATTTCTCTCCCCTTCCCCTTTTACTTATTTTCTCCCCTTGATTGAGCCTCATGATGCACAAGGAGATCAAGCGTCTCCTCACTGACCCTCCACCCGGCGGATGCTTTCCGTGTCTCTATGATATCAACGTCTCCTCCCTCTGATTCCGACCCTTCGATTCCGACCTATCCGATTCTGACCTCTCCGATGCAGCAAAACATCCCCTTTTGTCTTGGCATCGTCGCCTCTTTAAGGTCTTCCAAGCCAGTCGCGGGGAATAGAAAGGCGCGTGGCATCATGACCAATGGAGATTAGTAGATTAAGGAGCCACAAGGAAGAGAGAGCCACGAGGAGCACAATTTTCAGGTTCATTACATCTAGGGTACAATATGGTGTCTTTATGCGTTCAGTCTTCTTGTTGGTGACAGATCAGGTGCTTTCAAGTGTACGGACTGAGCATGCTTCCAACTCTAAACCTGACAGGTGACGAGGTGATCACCAACCACCTATCTCACCGACTCGACAAGGTTGGATTCAGCGACTTGGTGCTGGTGAGGTCGTCGATCTCTCCTAGAAAGATCAACATGTTTTGAACGATGGTGGTAAGATTGTCGATCGCAAGTTTTCGAATTGTGTTGTTAAGCAATTTCCCCATTTCTTGCCCAAATCTTCAATTTTTACACATAGGTAGATGCCCATTCCTTCGAATTTATTCAATCTTGGCTCTTATTGTTTTTGAATTAACACATTTGTGAAAAATGGATGTTGGAATGCTTTCTGTTAATATGGAAATCACAGGGTTATGGACAAAGACAATGAATAAATGTTTTGATTTCTTCTCCAGATATCATGAATCAAGGCAATGCTAGTGCGATTAGATATTATATGTTGTTAATTATCTACATGCAGTTTACGGTAATTCATGCATATGTCAATGTCTGTCTTTTCCTTTGAAAGTTCAATGCTTTATTTTGGCCTTCTTCTAGGAAGGGATAGGGAACAAGTATTAACCATTAGTGTCTATCATCAATGTGTCGGAATGAGCTCGTGCCTAAAGGACATGTCTGGATTAGGGGACAACATTTACGCATCGACAGATTCACATAATTTTGGACTTACTCGTTATGGTCTTATTGAAAGCAAAGTCTTATGTCGGGTAAGCTTTGACTGTGGATTTCAATTTTTCTAAATTTCTTGAGTTATTGTATATCCCATCAAGAGAAACATATTGTGGATCAACTCAAGAGAATATTTTGGTGTGCAGGTTTCGCCACATAAGCTACTTCACAAATCATAATTGTTGTCTGTAATTCACATGAAAGACTGAGTTTGTTCTTGATTAGGATGCTCATGTAGTTGGTGACTGTTTAAATGCATTCTTCCTTTTGTGAATTGTATATATGTTTCTATTGGTTAATTTAATTTTAAGATGGAATAAACCTTTCATTTTGCATCATGTTCTACAAGAGCTACCTTCTTCCCCAGTTCCAGCATCTTGTTGTACTACATTAGTGGAGGCTTATAGTATGCTATTGATATTTTTTTTCCTCTTGATTAAACATTACATGGTTGTTTATAGAACTTGATTAAATTAGTCACACTGTTTATAAACTAAATTTCTTGCTCTTATAAATATATATTGTATAAGTAATATTTAATTATTCTTCTATTAGTAAATTTATTTATTTGTTTTTTTAAATGAGTTCTTCTTTTACCAACGGACTTGTTTTAACATTTCGTCAGAAAATACCTATTTGCCGACGAATTTGACTTTGCCGACGAAATCGATTTTGTCGGCACAAACATTTTTTGTTTATGAAAAAATCATCTTTGCCGACAAAATTTTTGTTGGTAAATAACTTGTTTTTACCGACGATAAATTTGTGACAAATTTCGTCGGTAAACTTTTGTCAATAGACCATTCGCCGACGATACCTTTATTGACGAAAATAACATTTTACCGACGAAAATTATTTTTACCAACATAATGTTACCTTTTACCGACGGAATAATTTCAGTCGGTAAAGACTAATTTTTCAGTAGTATACTGTGGCCAGCGCTGAATATCTAAACTTTGTAATAGTTTAATATGATTAAGCCTAGAGGACTTAACGATTCAAATCAAGACTCTACATAGCTTAATGGTGTGAAACATGATTAGACTCACACTTTTGAAATCTAATCCCAAAGAGAGTATGGTGATGTGTGGCTTGGGTTATCATACATCTTAAAATATAGACTTGAACCAATTTGAGTGAAATATTGTATGAGATAGTTCATGTCAAAATTAAAAAGAGGACACACATAGGCTTCAAGTATTCTATAGGGAAACCTTGATGCGTTCAATAGGAGTTAGGTGGGTCATTGTTTTCAACGAATGGATGAAGGTATCAAGTGGATTGCTAAATATGAATGTCTAAGTGAATGCATGTTTAATTCTGAATGCCTACATTTGTGTCTGTATGCGTACCTACAATTTCGGGTTATCAACTGGATGTGTTTATGTATGTCTATGAAAATTTTATAACAAATTGTGTTTGACGACTTGATAATTTTTTAATGTTGTAACTTGTTTGGTCTAAGGGATAAAAAATTTACGGTACATCAAATCTTAAAGTCTAAGTCGTCTAAAAAAAGAGACTTAGATTCAAAGTAGGTCGAGGTTGAAGGTTTGATCCGACTCAGTAGGGTACTGAGACTACTCATGTGTATTTTACAAAATACAACAACTCGTTGTTAATAGTTAAGTCGACCAAACTAGGCTTAGTTGGATTGCTTTGCTCTTGAGTTGACTTAGTCTTCTAACGGATCAAACTCAACATAAATGTTTATTGAAGAAAAACAACTATAGTTTGAACTGTTGTATAATATAAAAACAAGAGTGAGGTGTTGTAGATGAATCAAGGGCAAAAGAGACTATCAACATGGGCAAAAACTGCCCAATTTCTACGAGTAGAGAATATAATCATTAGCGGTCTAATTAAATGTGTTTTGGACCTTCTACACACCAATTTCCATATAAATAAGGGGTCTAAGGCACATTTATCTATCGTTCGCGATAAAAGAATATGAGAGACGTATTGACGATTGATGTCACGTTGAATTTCATTTTGGTTAAAATTCTTATCTCTACAGACGTCTCTAATATTCCTTTATCTCTAACGATAGATAAGACTACATCAACACTAGGACTGACAATTTCTCACACGACACGACACGATCTACTTTAAAGCGTATATGAGTTTGACCTTAACACATTCCGTGTCTAAACAACTCTTATATGTTTAGACACGGCTTACTTGTGTCTAAACACTTCTAATATGCAGATAAATGTATAAACACAACTATATATGATTAACTAATCGTGTCGTGTATACATGAGACATGTTTACACACACGATTAGTTATTCATGTCGTGTATACATGTGACACATTTACACAGACGATTAGCCAATCGTGTCGTGTATACATGTGACACATTTAGACACATTTAAGTATAATAATAAAAACAAATATTGGTATACCCACTTACTTTTTAATATCCAACTTTGAAAACCTTACTTTGTATATATGGATTTATGTTCTGAAAAATAGGTGAAATAACTTGTGAAATTAGTGAATTCAGTGTCTAATCGTGGCGTGTTGTATCGTGTTTAACAGTTTCGTGTCTAATTGTATTGTGTTTAATCGCGGCGTGTCCTATGATCTGACATGTTTTTCAGTTTCTTTTGTTCATGAAAGTTAATTGTGTCACGTGTCGTGTCACGTGTGATCTACTAGTTAATCGTGTCGTGTTCGTGTTTGAAGTTTTGAGACACGTTTAAGACTTATCCGTTTAGACACAACACACGATTAGACACGACAAAGCATGATTGCCACCCCTAATCAACACTCTAAGCATACATGTATATTTGTGAATGATCAATGTTTACTACAGAGTTTAAAGTATTTGTACCTCTTTGAATTTTATGATGACAAAACATTCTATCAAATGAACTTTTACACGTGATAATGAACCCTGGTTTCCACAAAGAGTTTTGAAAGAATGTTCAAAAAACAAAGTGTTTGAATATCTTACTCACTAGGTATATTGTCTCATTGTCACACCCCTAAAAATTAGCTATGATTGGTGGCATGAATTTCTTATGATAGCCACGCCAGTCAATGCTCAACATGCAAATGGAGGGGGAACCGTGTGATTGTAGCGAAGTGTTGGTGTTTTGAGAAGGATCAAAATACATACGGTGAAGGGAATGCGAGTGGTAGATCGTATAGTGCATCGGGCGTCCCTTGGTAGTGCAGTGTGCACGCCTTCACGAAGCAGTTGAAGTAAAACATGGAAATGATGCGGAGTGAAGCACGGACAACGTGTACCTTGGAAAGAGAGCAAACATTGTAAGCGAGCATGCATAACACTAGTGTTGGCATAAAGGTCAGGCGATCGAGACGACGTGCGAGAAAAATTCTCGTGAACGAAGTCCCTTGATAAGTGGTCCCCGCATAGTGAATGCTTAATGAACGTGCAATGAATGTGCCTTTAACGTACCTTGGACGTTCAGTGGGTACATTGAACACACAGAAGTGATTTAAGGCACAAGCTTATTTTCAACCAAAACCTTAAGTGCTTGAACAATGTGGGAATTTATACAAGTGGTTAAGTTGCAGAGCTGTGGTGAAACCCCAATCCGAAGATGGTGATCTGGTTCTTCCCGAGTAACCTTGTGATCTCCTTGAGGATATGAATTTATGTGCAAAGGAGATGGTGATAAAATCATATCTTCAACATATATACTGGAGCTAAATATCTGGGCTTACGAATAGGTTGCTACGTATATATATGTCAGGGATAGATATAAATAGAATCTTATCCCTACGTTGTACTTGATAGTGATTTTTAGAATCTTTGTAAGCTGCAGCTAAGATAGGATTTCGTACTTATAAAAGAGCGTCAAAACCCTAGTTATAATCAAATTTTGTCCACCCTTATTGATGAAATTGAGAGTGATTGTGATGAGCTAAATTTTGAGGGTGTAATTTGGCTTCTAGCCTTTGTGATTAATAAAGGCAAGTGATCCACAACCATATTTGTGTGTGATCTTGTATGCGGAGTAATCCAAAGTACGTTGTGTTTCTGTTCATGCTTGTGATTGGTCGTGCAATCACACCAGCATACCCTTTACTTAGGCGGAAAAGTTACCCTTAAGAAAACAACTGGGACAGTGGTATTATAGTTCGTTTTTCTTCTGAGAGTCTACTCAAGTAAAGATCGAAAGATTGTGCTGGATGAAGAACGTGTTGCGAAAATTAGCAGCATTCTTGGTGAGGAAGCTGATGTGGGGACCGAGTTGGTGAAAACCTTACACGGGTGGGTTTACAACCTGCAAGATGAGTTCAGAGTTGTGCAAGAATAACGTCAATATATAGAGGCGTTTGTGGAATGCACGTACAAAGATATGCGTTTGATAAAGAAGTTGTTGAACGGAAATTTAAGTAGTGCCCCACCAATGCGGATACGTAAACCAAACCCCTTCACGAGTGTGCAAGATTCACAAGTCCCTGAAGATTATCTTCGGTGGAGATATACCTCGTAGATGTGGAAGTCCCTGAGTCCAAACAAGTTAGGTGCACCACCATGTTCTTCGAAGCTAATGTGATTGCTTGGTGGCAGAGTTCCCAAACATCGTGTGAAGTCATGGAGAGAGAAAGTCTCTATCGACTTAGGAGAAATTGAAGGACGAGTTGAAAGGTCGGTACATGCCCAACAACACCGCGTGGATGGCGTGAGAGCAACAACTTCACAACTCCAAATTCCGGACATGGAGGAAGGCAATCGATTGTTCAACTTCATGAATGGATTGGAAAGTTGGGCTCAAGTGGAGCTTCAGCGCAGGGGGGTGAAATACTTGAAAAGTGCAATCATTGCGACTGATGGACTGATTGAGTTTCACATGGTTCGTCAGGCCGATGACGGGGATGCACTTAGTGAAGATGAGAACCAGGTGCAGTCCAAGCCTCGTGATAAAAGGAAGGGAAAAGTGAAGTGCCAACCCTAACATGATAAAGGCGGATCAAAGCTAGGGGAAGTTGGAAGAAAGATCCGAAGACCCATCAAGGGTGCTTCATTTGTAACGGACCCCATAAGTCTCGTGAATGCCAAAGGAAGGAAAACGTGAACGCAGTGAGAAAGAACATTGATTCATTGGATTAATAGGATGGTGAACCATCAAGAATAACTCCAATGCAAGTGCTTGGAGCAATGACGTCAACCAAGGGTGCGGAACATGGTCTGACCTACGTAAGCATTTGTCTTAGCGAAAAGCATGTTGTGGGGATGGTGGATACTAGATCTATTCATTCTTTTTGTTCAGACAAGGTAGCTGAGCAATTAAAGTTCAAGGTGGAGAAACACTCAACTCAAGTAAAGGTGGTGAATGCGGAAAGTTGTGTTCTCAAAGGCAAGACGCAAATGCAAGCCAAGATAGGTCATTAGGAAGGTTTGATCGATTTCTTAGTTGTCCACATGGACAACTTCGACTGTATCCTTGGGAATAGATTCTTTGTGAAGTTAATGGTTGCTCTATGCATACTTAATGATGGTAAAGGAACCCAACAAGTCTTGTTTTGTGGAAGAATTTTCGAAAGCTTCGAAGAATGATGGGTTGAGTGAGTATGTTTCAACATGATACTTGCACATGGACTAAAATATGAAAGTCCTCCATACTTGTGTGCTACTAGGGAAGTAGATGAGGCAAGTGAAGTGAATGCGAACGTGTTACCACATGGACTGTCACCAAAGAAGACAGACGACGAGTGCAAGCTCATGCTGGAAAATAGAGTTTTAATACAGGCCCCTTTCATAGTATCTTCAAAGGAGCTTATTGAGTTACTTAAAGTGTCATACAAAACAATGATTTAACTGCCCCAAGTACCAGTTGGTGCGAAAGTGTATTTTTTTCCTGTCGAAACGTGATGAATCAATGCGTGCGTATGTGGATTACTGCGGAGTTGGCGATGGTAATGTTCTAGTGAAATTTCCAATCCTAATAAACATGGATGTATGCGTGGACTCTATGCCATTAAATTGGCACGTCCGTGAAGTTGAAGAAGAAATGCCATGACGACTAACGAAAATCGGTATTGGACATAAGTGCACAGCAAATGGGTGGAACATGGTGTGTGCCTTCAACAAGTTTTTGAATTGCGGTCTTATGCCTTTTATCTGAAAAAAGGATAAGTCTGTGTCTAACTTACTAGTGGTTGGATGTGTGGGGCGCGTTGATGGGACGTTTAGCCCAAAACAAAACTTGTTAATGAAGTGTGAATGGGATCAGAAATGCTCGAGTGTGGTTCAAATGAAAGGATGAACACTCTTGGAACCAAGAAAAAGTTGTCCATAAGTGAAGTGAGGGCTGACGTGAGTAGCCAAGCGATTGGTTGTCTCGTAACTGATGTGAAAACTATATTTATATTATGTTTATATAATACTATATATATATATATGTATAATATATATTTATATTATGTTTATGTATTACTATATATATCTATATGTATAATATATATTTATATTATGTTTATGTAATACTTTATATATGTATATGTATAATATATATTTTTATTATGTTTATGTAATACTATTATATCTATATGTATAATATATATTTATATTATGTTTATGTATTACTATATATATCTATATGTATAATATATATTTATATTATGTATATGTAATACTATATATATATATAATATGTATATGTATAATATATGTATATTATGTATATGTGAAAACAAATAATTTCAAAAATGACTTAAGTCCTTCCCAAACTTTGATGAAGGTTAGAACTCGGTCCTTGGACTCTCGGGTCATTTCTGGGACTTTATCGAGTGTTATAAACCAAACCGGAAAAGTTTTCGGTCATTTGTTCAATTTTGATTATTTTTTTTTAAAATTCAGCTCGTTTTTTTAAAAAATTACATATTTATTTCTAAACTTTTCTAGACATTCCATGATTTCTCAAAATGTTACTAATAAGTCTAGAATAATTTTTGGGTAATTTTTGGAATTTTACCAAGTGTTACAAATAAATCTAGAATAGTTTCGGGTCAATTCTGTAATTTAAAAAACATATTTTCAGTTCATTTATAATATTTTCGAAATTACATTTTTGATTCCTAAATTTTTCTGGATATTCCATGATTTCTCAAAATGTTATAAGTAAGTCCAGAATAATTTCCGAGTTATTTTGAAGCTTTACCAATTGTTACGAATAATTCCAGAATAGTTTAGGGTCATTTCTGCAATTTTGGAAAATATTTGCCCAATTCAGCTCAAATTTACTAAATTTCATTTTGGTCCCTATATTTTATTGGACATCCTATAAGTTCTCAAAATGGGACAAATTAGTCCAACGAGCTTAATATCTTCAAAAATCATTCGTGCATGTTTTGACACGTTTAAAATGACTCGAGAGTTAAACCATTTTTTTTCGAGCACGATTAACTTTAGTTCTCTCTTGTTTATTTAAAATTAACTCAAAATAAAAATGTTTGTACATGGTTTATTTAATTAAAAAAAATGCACGTAGTCTTTTTGGGTCAAGCATGATCAAAACAGACAATTCAGGCAAATTGAAAAAATGTCAAAAGCAAGCTAAAGTACCGAAAGGGCGAATTATGAGTTCGCGAGCTTTTAAGACGTAATCAAACCCCCGAATTCGATTCTCTGGACGTAGACCTTTCTAAGCCCTAGGATGTTATCTCCATGTACCCTAGGCAATTTTAGGATTCCGATTAGCCTTCAATTAATCAGTGGCGACTCTTTCAATTTTTCCAGTCTGGTTGATGATTCGCTCGCCAAGACCCGACATTTCCAAATTTAAATTAAAAAAATATATTTTCCAACGGATCGGGGAAAGTCGGATCCGACGTCCGACAATTTGGCGACTCTGATGGGGACCTCTTTTAGAGGGTTTAAGCTTTGTCATGTTTGCTTTGCCATATTATATTTTTCCATATCCGTTTTGACAGTTTGCTCATGCTTGCAGTTTCAAATTTTGTCCAAAATGTGATGTAATTGTAATAAGTAAAAAAAATATATTTAAATACTTGTTTTGCACACACTACGCTGGTTACCATTACCCGCTCGGACCTGGAGCACATTAAGAGCTTAGGGAGTTTAGTAGGGGAATGCGCCCGAAGCGGTTTGGACCCCCGGCACGCACCCAAACAACTCAACTCGATAATCAGAATGGGCCCGTGATCCTCTTTAGGGGGTGAGGTTCCGCTGGTTCAGAGGACCTAGAAATTCCATCTATTTAGAACAAAAGCTCTACACCGTGTTTAACCTTTACCAGTTTTGTGTGTATTTGCATTTTTGGGCTCAGATGATGTAAATGGGAATTCAGCCCAAGTATTTAGATACGAGATTGACCCACAATTCATGAAGAAGATTTGGCCCAACAGTTGGGAATTAGAAATCAGCCCAACAACTCTATAAAAGATGTTTGACCCATGAAGAAATTTGGCCCATGAAGAAATTTGACCCATGAAGAAGTTTGGCCCATTGAAGTAAATGTGTTGTTTTAGCCTTAGATTATGACATGTATAAGATTGGGCCTTTTGTATTATACTGTTGTAAATGTAATGCGAGTCTTACTAATGAAGTTATATTCTCGCACTTGCATTGCATTTTTGAAAAACAAAAATGTAAGTTCAACAATCTTGTATCCTTAAGACGTTTCACGCACCATCTTTGGTAAGGATGAAAAAAAATAATTGCCCTCACATTAAGGTCATACAACCCCCTACGTTCAAAATTGCCCGAATATGGAAAGCCATGACAAAAGAGAATGAAAAATACGTGAACAAGAAGATTAACGAGGTTCACGAGCTCGTAAACTACAAAGTCAATTGGATTCTCCTTAACGCCTTGTCTGAATTCTGGAATATGGAAAACGCGTCTGCGTGATTAACAACAACGGAATACGTTCACAAGTTCCATTCGACACCTGCAAATCCGTCTTTCAACCAGGATGAGAACAACCGTCGTCATTTAATCAATGTGGGAGCACCTTGGAAAAATGTGAGGGCCACGTAGCTAAGTTGAATGACACTCTTGAACAGTTCATACAAAGAACGAGGCAAATAAAAAGATTTTCAAAATACATGTCTTCGACCTTCGTTTGAACCAAGGAACAAGCAATAAATGCACTCAATGAGCTACGTCGTTGTGTGAAATGTCTTAAGAACTAGACATCGATTGGCCAAATCCTTATAAAGTATTTTTGAAAAAAACTTTTGTCATACATGCTATCAAAGTCTACGAATGGAATGAACTGAACATGCAGAATTTTTGAAATCAATCATGCATGATCAATTGTGTATTCATCCTTCTTACTACGGTATTTTGGATTTAGGTTTCCCTAAACCCATGCGACATTCGATGACTCCATCACCTCAAAAACACGAGGAGAAATTCATCAAGCTAGAGCAAACCATGCACACCATGAGTTCCAGCACAGTGCAGTCAATCATTGACATGACCTCCTAGGCCGAGAAGATTTTGCTATTTTAAATTCCAGGTAGTCGTGACTACCACAGTATCCCCGACCTTATCTTCCCGAGGAACACTGCTGTCGTGGCACCTCATCAATCCATGTCATGCAGTTTTTCCATCCTGACGAAGCTCCACCTCCCACATATGGCCATCCTGACCAAGGTCCACCTCCCACATATGACCATCACACACCCAGAAGGAAAAAGACACTTTTAGGACTGAATTTTCTTCCTAATTGCAAAGATTATGAAGTCGCCCAGAGGAAACGTTTAGCCGAAAATTCAAGGACATTGTTGTTTCCTCCCTTCGCCGTTTCATTCCAAGGTCTGCCACAAGTGATCTAACCCGATGACGTTGATACTCACGAGGGCTTGTCATGCTTATTTTCAACTGGTATCACCATTGGAGCTCTGATTGATGAAGCTCCCACATGCTTTTTTGATCGTCCACTCGTTAATGTGGGACACCCTTCCCGAATCTGACTCTATTCATTACGGAGAAGGATCTGTTGGCTCACACAAATTCGCAATTTGGAACACAAAATCAAGCAGATACCAAATTGTATCAATTCCTGAATGGAGTGAGTGATGAGTACAATCATTAAAAAGATGATTTACTACGAGAAAAGCTGTTACCTAAGGTAAAATCGACTTATGCAACTATCCGATCAAGGAAATGACCGGAGACAAGTAATCGGTACCGCAGCAAGGAGGGACGTCAAGGTTCTCATAACCGAAATTGAGTTTGTCTTCTATGTTACACCTCGCTAAGAGGAAGTGGCAATCGAAGTCAAATCGACCCACGCCACCATACCACATTCGGACACCGGAAGACAGAAGACTCTTTTACAAAGTACAGGAGATGAGAAAAACAACTCCCTGTCGTTTGATCGAGCTGAAGCAGAGACGTCTTAAATAGACATGGGGAGACACATTTTTGACACGGGGCAGGCGCCGATGTTGACTCTTGCATAAGAATCACCATTGTTAACACGGGACAGACGCCGTTGTTGACTCCTGCAGAGAAGACTCCATTGTTAACACGGGACAGACGCCGTTGTTAAGTCCCACAGAGGACGCCATTGTTGACACAGGAAGATGCTGTTATTGACAACAGGGGAGACGTCGTTGTCGATGCAGAGAGACGCCATTGTTTGCGGCGTCGATTGGAAAGGCATGAAATGTAGCCACTACAGAATGTTTCGTCACATCAAGGCAGAGTAATTCCAACTAATTGTATTCCCCGAAGGGTGGAGAAACTCATGGAGGGACAACGACATCGACGCCAGCGGGGATGAAAGCTGAGAAAAAGAAAAGCAGACCAACAATCACCTTGTGCTCTTATTTGCGTCCTTGCGTTCAAAAAAATTGGCAACGCTCGCACCCATGAGTAAAATTTCTCTAAGAAACCAAAAACTGTCAATGGAGATCAAAATCAAAGAAGTTTCGGCCTATTGTAGTACAATCGAAAAACATACGGTCAACCATGACTCACTGATATAAAAAGATACCTGGCGTACGGAGTTCCCAGAGAAAGCCACGAGAAAATGTCTGAATGGTCATGTAAGGAATGACTTGCAATTAACTTCCCTGCGGCCCGACTAACCCATTTGAGATGTGTGAATGCTAAAGAAGTTGAACATCTAATGGAAGAAATTCATGAAGTTTGTTGCGGCCCACACATGAACGTACAAGACTTGGGTACTTTTGGTTCACCATGATGGCTGACCTGTATAAAACATGCCCATCAATATCACATCTGTCAAGTGTATGCGGACCAAATCCATGCGTCACTGCACAAGCTCTATTCCAGGACTTCCCCACGGGCTTTCTCAATGTGGGGCATCGATGTAATCAACATGATTTTCCCAAAGGCGTCCAATGGTCATCGACTCATATTGATTACAATCGATTACTTCAGCATGAGTAGAGGTTATTACCCTGACATCAATAACGACAAAAGCCATTGAATTTTCCATCAGCAAGGACATCATCGTGTGTCATGGGATGTCGAAATCAATCATCGCCGGCAATGCCAGAAGTCTAAATTGGTCGATGAGTTGTGATCAAGTATAAAAATTCATCTCCATATCACCCACAAATGAATGGCGCAGAGAAAGCAACAAATAAAGCACTGACACGACAAGCTGCATTAGGCACTCATGACAAATAGAGGCTGAATACGAATGTCAACAGGGGCAACCCCATTCTCCCTTATTTACGGGATCGAAGCTGTGTTGTCAATTGAATTAGAATTCCCGTTCGCTAGGATCCTCGCTGAGGCAGAAAAGGACGAGTCAGAGTAGGCGAAATGCAGATACGTGCAATTGAATCTCATGACAAAAGGCGGCTCATCGCGCAGTGCTACATGCATTTGTACCAGCAACGCATGACTCATACATTTAACATGAAAGTCAGTCCAAGAGAATTACAAGAAGGCAATCTAATTCTCAGAAAAAAAATTCTTCGAGTCAATCCACACTCTCGGGGCAACTTTGTGCCTAGATATGAAGGGTCTTATGACCAAAGAGATTTTCAGCAGAGGAGCCATGATCGTCACCGACATGGACAACAAAGAACTCCCCAGTCCAATCAATATGGACGCCGTCAGAAAATACTATCCTTAAGGAGTTCGTAACCATAAAGCGAACCTCCAAAAGTGAGAGAAAATTCCCGCTAAATCGAAAACCCGAAAGGGCAAAATTTAGGGAAGAGGGGCATGATTGAAAATCATCAAAAGGACAATCATGGCAAAAGGAGAGGAATCAAATACCTGCTAGGTTGAAAACCCGAAAGGGAACCCTAGGCAAAAATTAAGGGAACCGAGAGGTGCGGTAAAACAAAACTGTAGCAAAAAGATAGAAAAGCGAGAGAACTAAAAAAGAAAACTTTAAGTCAATCCAGACTCTCGGGGCAAGTTTGTATGAAGGGATTTATGTCATCAAAGAGATTTTCAGCGGGGAAGCCATGATCATCACTGACATGGACAATAGAGAACTCTCCAATCCAATCAATGTGGATGCAGAAAAAAAAAAAAACTCGTAATCAGAAAGCGTGCCTCCAAAAATGAGAGAAACTCCCGCTAAATCGAAAACCCGAAAGGGCGGTTTAGGAAAAATTTAGGGAAGAGGGACATGATTAAAAATCTCTAAAAAGGGCGATCATGGCAAAAGGAAAGGAATCAAATCCCTGCTAGTTTGAAAACCCAAAAGGGAGACCTAGGCAAAAATTAAGGGAATCGAGAGGTGCGGTAAAAAGAACGTAGGAAAAGGAAAGAAAATCAAGAGATAAAAAAATTAAAAAAAATGCTCAAAAGTGGACTACAGTGTTTCCCACAGTAGCAATAAAAATAAGTTGTGATCGGCATTAATTTGAGCTGCCTCGACAACTTGCATGGATACACCTTGTGAACATAGCATGAATGGCTTTAGGGAACTCCATCAAGAAGGACTCCAAAGTTGATTAATGAGAAAACAGCTCGAGAAGTCCGCACAAGCAGTCAGACATATCGAGAAGGTTTTTTTTACCTCCAAAGTGAATTACAAGTTGATAAGCGAAGTTTTTAGGTTTTCAACCTCCGCAAGTCATTCTCGACGACCAAGACCTGTATTTATCCAGCTTCTGGGAGACACAAGACGACAAGCGGAGTCTTTAGGTGCTCAGCCTCCGCAAGTGATGTCTAGCTTCTGAAAGTTACAAGCCGACAAGCGGAGCCTTTAGGTGTTTAGCCTCCGCAAGCCATCCCCAACGATAAGAACCTATAGTTGTCCAGCTTCTAAAAGTTACAAGACGACAAGCGGAGCCTTTAGGTGTTCAGCCTCCGCAAGTCATCCCCAACGATCAGAACTTGTAGATGCCCAGCTTCTGAAAGTTACAGGCCGACAAACGGGGCTTTGAGGTGCTCAACCCCCGCAAATTATCATCAAAGATGCTTATAGCCAGAAAATTCCCCAATTTTCAACTCCTTGATGGCAAAAAAAAAACGACGGGAGCCTTTAGGTGTTCAGCCTTCGCAAGTCATCATCGACGACCAGGACCTGTAGTTATCCAGTTTCTGGGAAAAAAAATGACGAGCGGAACCTTTAGGTGTTCAGTCTTCGCAAGTCATCCTCGACGACTAGGACCTGTAGTTATCCAGCTTCTAGGAATCACAAACTGACGAGCGGAGCCTTTACGTGTTCAGCCTCCGCAAGTCATCCTCGGCGACCATGACATGTAGTTATCCAGCTTCTGGGAGTCACAAGCCGACAAACGGAGCATTTAGGTGTTCAACCTCCGCAAGTCATCCTCGACAACCAGGACCTTGTAGTTATCCAGCTTCTGGGAGTCACAAGCCGAAAAACGGAGCCTTTAGGTGTTCAGCATCCGCAAGTCATCCTCGACGACGAGGACTTGTAGTTATCTAGCTTCTGGGAGTCACAAGTCGACAAACGGAGCCTTTAGGTGTTCAGCCTCCGCAAGGCATCCTCGACAAGAAGGATCTGTAGGTGTCCAACTTCTGGGAATCACAAGGTGAGGAACGTTTAGGCGCTCAGTCTCCGCAAATCATGGTCAACAATCGGGACTTGTAGATATCCAACTTCCGAAAGTTGCGCGATAATGTTTGTCTAGTATGTAAATAATGAAGCGAGAAAAGCCAAAATCACTTGTTTGTCTTTGAACACACACTCATGAGATCACTTCCATGAGCGCGTGCTCAAAGAGGGGCAACTGTAAACACCTGATTTTGGCTTGAGATCAAAATACCGTATGCGAGTAATCGAGAATGGAAAAATATATATAGTATATATATATATATTTGAAAAATAAAAAAAAAATTTAAAATTAAATTTATTTTTTAAAAAAATAATAATAATAAATTCCAATGGTGGAAAATTTCATCTTTTCCACCTTTTTTATTTTTTATTATTAAAAAAAACGTTTTTTTATTATTATTAAAAAACGTTTTTTGTAAATTAATTAAATAAGATGTAATTTGTTCTATAAATACAATGAATGGTATGGTGATTTGGGGAGGGGGAGGAGGTTACGTGAGTTCCAACTTCTAAGAAGAGAGAATGAGAGAAAAAAAATAGAAGAAAACAAAAAACGTGAAAAATATCGATAATTATCAGTCTCGGTTTTCTCGTACGATATTTTAACCTCCAATGAGTTTGATATATTTCTCTAATATTCAATATCATATTTGTATTTTCTAAATGTGAAATAAAATTGAGAGTTTATATACATATATTATATATTTATGTATAATATACTTGTTAATATATATATATATATATATATATATGTATAATATATATTTATATCATGTTTATGTATTACTATATATATTTATATTATGTTTATGTTATCTATTTATCTATATGTATAATATATATTTATATTATGTCTATGTAATACTATATACATATATATATATATATTATGTATATGTATAATATATATATATTATGTATATGTATAATATATGTATATTATGTATATGTGAAAAAAAGTAATTTCAAAAATTACTTAGGTCCTTCCCAAACTTTGATGAAGGTTACAACTCAGTCCTTGGACTCTCGGGTTATTTCTGAGACTTTATCGAGTGTTATAAACCAAACCGGAAAGGTTTTGGGTCATTTGTGCAATTTCGATTTTTTTTAATTCAGCTCCTTTTTTAAAAAAAATTACATTTTTATTTCTAAACATTTCTAGACGAATCCATGATTTCTCAAAATGTTATAAATAAGTCTAGAATAATTTTTGGGTTATTTTTGGAATTTTACCAAGTGTTACAAATAAATCTAGAATAGTTTAGGGTCAATTCTCTAATTAAAAAAAAAAATCAGTTCAGTTATAATATTTTTGAAAATTACATTTTTGATTCCTAGATTTTTCTGGATATTCCATGATTTCTCAAAATGTTACAAATAAGTCCCGAATTATTTTAGAGTTATTTTGGAGCTTCACCAAATGTTACAAATAAGTCCAGAATAGTTTAGGGTCATTTCTACATTTTTTGAAAATATTTGTCCAATTCAGCTCAAATTTTAATAAATTTCATTTTGGTCCCTATATATTTTTGGACATCCTATAACTTCTCAAAATGGGACAAATTAGTCAAACGAGCTTAATATCTTCAAAAATCATTTGTGCATGTTTTGACACGTTTAAAATGGCTCGAGAGTTAAACCATTTTTTTTCGAGCACGATTACCTTTAGTTCTGTCTTGTTTATTTAAAATGAACTCAAAACAAAATGTTTGTACATGGTTTGTTTTTACCATGGAAAGTCGGATCCGACGTCCGACAGTCGCCATGAGGGAATGCTTCGAAACCTCAGTCAGAAAATGAAGTGTTTGTGATGCTCATCTACCGAGCTAAGTGAAGTTCATTGTAGCATGGATCAAGTGTTTCTTCCGTTTGGAGTATGGGCCTCAAGAGCAGAAGTACCTTCAATTAATGTCAATGAGCGAGGTTTCACGTGGTGGGGGAAGTTTGTCACACCCCTAGAAGTTTGCTATGATTGGTGGCGTGGATTTGCTACGATAGCAACGCTATCCAATATTGAACATGCAAATGGAAGGCAAATAAAGTGATCGTAGCAAAGTGTTGGTATTTCGAGAAGGATCAGAATACTTACGAATGAAGGGAATGATTGGAGCAGCTCGCCTGCTGCAGCGGGAGTGCCTTGGTAGTGCAGTGCACATGCTTTCAGAAAAGAGGCAATCAACTGAAGAATGCGTACCTTGGCAAAAAGGAAAACATTTGAAGCGAGCATGCGGAACACGAGCATTCACATAAAGGTTAGGCATTCGAGACGACGTGCGAGCAAAAATCCTGTGAACGAAGTCCTTTGTTAAGAGATCCAAGCGTAGCGAATGTGCAATGAGTGTGCCTTAAACTTAGATTGAGTACATGCGCAAAAATGTTTCAAGGTGCATGCTTTGTTTCGACCAAAACCTTACCTGACTGAACAAGGTGGGAATCTATACAAGTGGTTGAATTGCGGAGCTGTGGTGAAACGCCAATCTGAAGATGGTGATCTGGTTCTTCTCGAGTATGCTTGTGATCTCCTTGAGGATATGAATCTATCATAAAGAAATTGGTGATCAAATCGTGTATTCAACATATCTGTTGGAGCTAAAGAAGTGGGCTTACGAATAGGTTGCTGCGTATATATATATATATATGGGGGGGGGGGGGGGGGGTATATATATAAACTACTATTCCTTAGTTGGATTTTGTAGTGATTTTCATAATCTTTGTAAACGGCAGCTAAGATAAGATTTCGAACTTATAAAATGCGAAAACATTTGTTGTAATAATATTTTTTCAACCCTTCTACACAAAACTGAAAGTGTTTGTAAAAAACTAAATTGTGATGGTGTAATCTGGCTTCTAGCCTTTGCAATTAATAAATGCAAGTGTTCCACAACAATATGTTGTAATAATATTTTGTCAACCCTTCTACACAAAACTGAAAGTGTTTGTAAAAAACTAAATTGTGATGGTGTAATCTGGCTTCTAGACTTTGTAATTAATAAATGCAAGTGTTCCACAACAATTTTTGTGTACGATCTTATGTGCATAGTGATCCAAAGTGCATTGCATTTCTGTTCAGTTTGGTAATTGATTGTGCAATCACGTCAACACGCCCTTTTACTAAACCGAAAAATTATTCATAAGAAAAGCATTCGTGACACTTACCCACAAAGACCCGGTGGGTTTGAATTCTTGACTTAATATATATACTTTTGAACTTAATATTTAATAAATCAAAATCAGATGACGATTATGATGAGAGAGAGAGGCGATAGAGAGAGAAAGTTTCTTTTACCCAAATTCGATTGCACACAAGATGTTTCACAATATTCCCAAGAGAGAAACCGACCCACAAGGAATGCCGAGAGGATCTCAACCCGCTCGGAAGTAATAATCAAGCTCACCATCCCTCTCACACAAGTGATTCAGCTGTGTGTGATCCTGAAGCTCGCAATCGCAGAGGTGCCACTGAAGATACACCAATCAAAAGTGGAATCGCAAAATCGGGACAGAAACTCCACCGGAAACGGCTCTCTCTCTTTATCTCAAACTCAAAGTTATCACTGACCTTGACACCCTGACATTACCTGCTCGCCTCTTTAGCCTTCCTTGTTGTATTGCAAATCTGTTTTTGTAGGTTTGTTTAACCGGGGTGAAGGTGTCTGGGCAACGTCAGAAATGCACCGCACTCCAGTCACCGGGGATGACGTTCCCCGATGAGCAGTACTGTCTCTAGTCCCAAAGCCCTCCAAGCAACAACTATCAGGCTGAATCGTCGGAAAATGATCTCGCAAAAACAGGTGAAGAACAGTGTTGTCTATGTATTGAAGGAAGCTTGGGCAACTTATAGTTCAGTCAAGATGATGAATCTAGAATCGGGGGTCATGGCCTTTGATTTCCAATCTAAATCAGACAAAGAAAGGGTCCTGGATATGTCTCCCTGGGCAATCCATGGCCACTGCCTCAACCTGAAGGAATGTCCACCAGACAAAAGCATAAACGAGATAAAGTTCGGGATGTTACAAACGTGGGTGCAGGTGCATGGGTTGAGACTCCAAATTCTCAATTTTGAGAATGCGACTGCAGTTGCGTGGACAATAGGGAGTCTCATTGGCATTGACAGTGAGATGGAAATGCATAGAAGAGGTTACCTTACACTGAAAGTTGAGGTGCAGGTCGATATGCCCTTAAAACCGGGCTTCTGGTGGCCTGGTAAATCAGGAACTAAGAGGTGGGTGCAGTTAAGATATGAACGCCTTTCAGATTTTTGTTACGGATGCGGAACCTTGGGTTATACGGCGCAAACTTGTAACCGTGACATTACTCTGTCTGAAGTCTTACTTGTCCAGCCCATGTATGGACCGTGGATCACTTGCACTTGTCAAAGGAAGCAGAACCAAGGGCATCAAATGGGTGGAGGACATAAACCTGAGATACAACAAAGAGACCAGGGAAGGAAATCATGGAAAGACCTTATGAAGGAGTGTGGTGGTGATACTAGTGGGAGGGCAGTGAAGGGTAGATTGCCTAAGTAGGAGACAAATGTCTAGTTCCAAGATATGACAATTCACTTGGGTCATATCGAGGAAACTGGATCTGGGAGCCGGCAAGGAGGGCCTTCACTTGAAACACAACAAATGCAGAATCTGGACCACAAGGTGCATATTGAGAATCTCGACCTCAATCTCTCCTTAGTCCTTTTTTGCCAAAGAAAAGGAGGAATTGACCTGAATTTGGAACCCGAAGACAAGGATAAACCCATACAGGAGGATCCGAACCAGTGGAATTTCTCTGGCCAGGACTTCAGTATCAGTCAGGCCCGACAAGCTCACACAGACAGAATACCACGAAAACCAGATCATCCCCTGCAACCCGAACATCACATCCTTGACACTAGACCTCTGTTAAGTTAGGGGACAAAAGGGATCGAACAACAAGGGAACCACAAAGGGCTGGCCTCAGGAAGGAAGTGATCCAGTATGACAAACAGAAAGGGCTGGCCCTAGGAAGCATCAGATTTAACGCACAACCAAGGCACATAACTGACGATAACACCCAACTGAACAAGAAGAGAAAAGGACTAGGGGAGCCTCAGAGAGCTAAATAGCTGAGGCCGGAACAGAAGGGTGTAAGGAGAGCTGGAAGTAGAGACAACTCTCGGATGAGGAAACCGAA
The DNA here is from genome assembly GCA_946814005.1 of Chamaenerion angustifolium. Lineage (NCBI taxonomy): Eukaryota > Viridiplantae > Streptophyta > Magnoliopsida > Myrtales > Onagraceae > Chamaenerion > Chamaenerion angustifolium. Next base: position 26,481,132 of record OX328272.1, read on the forward strand.
TCAATCAACCCAGGTTTCTGGTGGCTGTTCCAAAACAGCCACACAGAATCAATGAGTATCCTAAGCTGGAACTGTCAGGGGTTAGGGTCTCCCCTGATAGTTCGCCACTTAAAAGACCAGGTGCGAAGAATCCGACCATCATTTGTTTTCTTAATGGAAACAAAACAGTCGGAGGATTCGTGTGAGAGAGTAAGAAGGGAAACAGGGATGAGCCAGGCAATGTATGTCAACCCAGTGGGCATGAGTGGAGGGCTTGCTAGATGGTGGACAAACGAGGTGGGGATCACGTTTACCCACATTAGTACGAATATAATTGATAGTGAAGTACAACTTGGAGTGGGTGGGAAGATGATGAATGTGTCTTGGATCTATGCGGATTCAGATATCAGGAATAGAACGAATAACTGGACTCGGCTCTGAGGAATAGGGAGGCTCAGACAGGATCCGTGGATTGTCATTGGAGACTTTAACGATATTAGTAGCCATTCGGAAAAGGTCGGAGGCCGAAGAAAAGACCAAAGGAAAATCAATGGTTTCAACAACCTCATTGAAGATCTTGGCTTGGAAGACCTCGGTTTCAAAGGTCAGATGTTCACTTGGTTGAACAACAGGAGAGGTGAGGACATAATTGTGGAAAGATCCGATCGGGCAATGGCAAATGTCCAATGGCATGGCTTATTCCCTAGAGCGCAATGTATCCGTAGCATCGCGATAGGATCCGACCATGCCCCAATAATGATCAAGTTAGACCAAGATGAAAGGCGTGGAACCAAAGTCTTTAGATTTGAGGAAATGTGGCTTCAAAACCCACAATGTTATGAAGTGATTCGACAAGCTTGGATCCGAGGGGGCAGAAACAGATCGGGGTCTGACAACAACCAGAAGATTCGAACTTGCCGAGAGGAGCTAACTCGGTGGAGTAGGCTTTGTTTTGGTAATAACAAGAAACTCATTTGTTGAGATTCTCGGATCAAAGCAATGAACATCAGAAATTGGATTGAGAAGTCAATCCTAGGTTTTAGAATATTTCTGGAAACTTAGAGAGAAAACCGAGAGAGAGTGATAAAGGATAATGACAATAGAAATGTAGAAACTATTATTAAACCGAAAACTTATCTTACTTACAAACCAGTCCTTGAACCTATTTATAGATGATACTTAACCTTTCTATATTTACAAAGACACCCACACATATTGAAACTAATTCTAAATATACCCTAAAGTATGATGACAATACTATAACCTCCAACATTCCCCTATGAAGATCTTCCTTGACCAGTCAAAGAATAACCAGCATCGCAGTATCTTCATAGCAGAAGTTTTATCCTTCTCTGATCTTGAATTCAAATTCTATTCTGACATAGATCATATGACAGACGACGACTACAAAACAATGCCCTTGTGCTGTGAAATACAAAACAATTAACACACATACTTATCATTTTCAAACTTTTCTTGAATCACAATCTGTGTACCTGAATTAATTGCATGCTTGTTAAAAACTCAAAGTCACAACAACATATGAACTACAGTTCTTATGATTCCACAACTAATCTGCAAACTAAACAAGAAAACACTTTAATACCTCCATACGCATTCAACCAAACAACTCACATATTTATCATACTGAAACATACTGTGTTTAAACATTCAAAGCTGCTGAATACTTATCCATCCACCATTCATTTCTCTTTTGATATATTCTTTTTTTTCTCTCATTAGACCAGAAAACACATTTGTAAACAACATACTAGAAACAGCAAACTGAGAAGACAAAAACAGTAAGAAAAGATAAGCATGAGAGAAAAAAAAAAACAGCACAAGAACAAAGATTATAAGCACCAACTGCGAAGATCATATACCAAAATAGAACAAGACCCAAAAAACAGAGATAGAAAAAAAAACTTACTACAAACTTACTACAGAACATCCTCAGGACAATTTTCATCATCAACAATGGAATCATCATCTTGAGAGAGAGCAGCTGAACCATTAATTTCTGCTATAGACGAGACTCCAAGTTTGCGCCTAAACGGAATGAACAACTTAGCTGTTAAAGATTTCGTAAGTATATCAGTTGTCTGATCAGTAGCTGGAACAAAATTAACTTGAACCTGACCATTCTTGACTTTTTCCCTGACAAAACATAAATCAATTTCAACATGTTTCATCTTAGAACGTTGAATAGGATTTTCAGTTAAAGCAACCGCACTAGTATTATCATACCAAATAACAGGAATTGAAGATAATTTAACACCTAATTCAGTAAGTAAAGATACCACCCACATAACCTCACATACAGCATTAGCAATGGCTCTATACTCAGCATCTGCAGTAGACCTAGAAATCACAGATTGCTTTTTAGAACTCCAAATAATGGGATTTCCATTCAAAAGAAGATAATGACCAGAAACTGATCTGCTATCTGAATCCCCAGCCCAATCCGAATCAGAATAAGAAACAAGACTTACCTCCGATGAAACGACAGATGAAGACTTAAACAACAAGCCATGTTTCAGAGTACCTTTCAGATAATGAAGAACTAACTCGAGTGACAGCCTTCCAATGCAAAACAGACGGAGCCGGCAAATATTGACTGAGTTTATTTACTGCAAAATTAATATCTGGACGAGTAACACAAACATGTTGTAATGCACCTAATAACACTTCTATACAAATGAGGATCAGCCATAGGAGAGTCATCCAATGAAGATTCAGACTTAGAAGAAAACGTACCAGACATAGGAGTTGGAAGAGAAGTAGACTTAGCTAAACCAGTTTTATTCAACAAATCAGAAATATACCTCCCTTGACTAAGTAACAAGCAATCATCTTGAACCTGAATTTCCATCCCCAGAAAATAAGCAAGATCACCTAAATCTTTGAGTTTAAACTCAGTGTTCAACTGAGTAATAACATGTTCAATTGTAGAAGCATCACTACCTGTAACCACAATATCATCAACATAAACAAGTAGATATACAACACCAATAGATGTTGATTTTAAAAAAAACAATCATCAGCCAAAGAAGTAGTAAACTGTAACTGATTTATCAAGAAAATTTTCAGCCTTTCAAACCAAGCCCTAGGGACCTGTTTCAACCCGTATAAAGCTTTGTGAAGCTTACAGACTAACACAGAACCAGAATCATCACATTGTTCAAACCCTGGAGGCTGCACCATATAAACATCTTCAACTAAATTGCCATGAAGAAAAGCGTTATTAATATCAATTTGTCGTAAAGTCCATTTATGAGTCAAAGCAAGAGTAAGTAAAATACGAATAGTTGGAGGTTTCACAACCGGACTAAACGTATCATGAAAGTCAAAACCAGGTTGTTGAGAAAAACCATTGGCAACAAGCCGAGCTTTGTACCTATCAACTGACCCATTAGCACATAGTTTTACCTTAAAAATCCATTTACACCCAATGTGTGTTCTTCTTGAAGGAAGCTTAACCAAGGACCAGGTACCATTATCAGCGAGGGCTTGTAATTCAGCATGAACAGCAGCTTTCCAACCAGGATACTGCATAGCTTGATGAATAGAAGACGGTTCTGCATTAGGAGTCAGCTCTGAGACCGAACTGAATAAAGCCTGAAACGAAGAACCATTAATAGCTTGTTTTGAACGAGTATCATGGGATGAACATTAGAAGAAACATAACCAGATTTTGCAGGAACCAAAGCAGACCCAGTTACACTCGGAACATATGTGCAAGAGGAAGGTGGAACCGAATCTGATTGAACATGATCTTGAACATGCAAATCAGAATTAAAAGAAGGCATAACAGAAGTAGAAATAGGAACAAGCTGAGTAGAACCAGAATCAACAACATAACGCACATCAGAAACAGCTTGACAATCTTGAACATCATCAGACCTATCATTATTATCAGACCTATCATGCTCAGAAACAGAAGAATTAACAGTATGAGATGAAGTAACATCAACAGATTCAAGTATACTAAGATCAGAAGACAATAAAAAATCAGAAACAGGAGAAGATGTATGCGAAGAATCAGAAGGACCAAAAATAATTGCTGGATCAAAACCAGGTTCCTCACCACAACTATGATCATCAGTAGGCACACAAATGGACGAATTAAATGGCATGAAAAATGGAGCAGATGTAAACGTGTTCTTAGGAGCAGCAGAGAGAAGACACTTACCAGATTTGCCAGCAAAAGGAAATACATTTTCATGAAATCAGACATGTCGTGAAACATAAATCCTTCCATTCGAATCCAAACACGTATACCCATGTTGATTAGAACAGTATCCCAGAAAAACACACGGTACTGATCTAATGTCCATTTTATGCTTATTAAAAGGTTGAATGAACGGAAAACATAAACAACCGAAGACCCGAAGATACGAATAATCAAGAATCGTATCAAATAACTTTTGATGGGAAGATATACCTGACAAGGCCTTGGATGGTAACCTGTTAATGAGAAAGGCAGCCGTAAAAAATGTGTCTGACCAGTATTGCATAAGCAAATTACCTTGATGAAGAAGCGTCAGACCCATTTGCACAACATGCCTATGCTTCCGTTCAACGATTCCGTTCTGCTAGGAAGTATATGGGCAAGTGACACGATGATTAATCCCACGCTGAACCAAATACGGATGCAATGCCTTAAATTCTCCCCCACCATCTGTTTGGACAGCTTTAAGAAGATATCCCAGTTGTCTTTCAGCATTAGAATGATATTCAACAAAAAATTTAGCCACATCACTTTTCTTTTGCAAAAAATATATCCACGTGTACCTAGTTGCAACATCTACAATACTCATATAATAGAAATTGTCATTAGACAACACAGGAGCTAGACCCCAAAGATCAACTTCAATTAATTATAAAGGATCATAATATACTGTCACAGATTGAGCAAATGGAAGTTTACAGCTTTTCCCAACAGAACAGGACACACATTTATTAACAGCAGGTGTGGCAACAATACCACTTATTTGACTTAAAGCAGACAAGACACCATGCGAAGGATGACATAAACGTTGATGCCACACAGTAGACAAAACTTTAAAACTACTAACACGGCATGTAACAGACTCAAACTTACTAGTAGACACAGAAACAGGTAGACCATACCGAGTAACAGAATCTAACTTTAGAAGACTAAAATCCAGTTTGTATAAGCTGCCACACTCAGAACCTTGAAGCAAAATTCTCCTAGTCATTGAATCTCGAACATAGGAGTGAGTACCATGAAATTCAAAAAACACACCATTATCTTTTTGTAAACTGCGAGACAGAGACAAGATCTTTAGTAATATGAGGTGTGTAAAGAAGATTATGTAACAAAAGAGGCTTAGAATTAGGAATATTAACCATAGAAGTACCAATTCTAGCAATATCTAAATGTTCTCCATTACCTACTTGAACCTTACGTGTCCCAGTGTAGGGCACTGTTCTAGTGGAGGGTGGATGTTGATTCGTTAAGTGATGAGTTGCCCCGGAATCAGGATACCAGGCAGCATCAGAGAAAGAAGGAGTTGTAGCCATGACTACATTAGCTTGAGGTTGAGCAAAACCAGAAGCTTCTGGAACAGGTTGAGAAAAAACAGGTTGAGCAAAACGAGAAGCTGCTGGAATAGAACAAGCTGCAGAAACTGATGGACAGTTTTGTGGCACGTATGGTAAATAACCAGGTGCAGTTGGCGAAGGTAGGTAATTAGGTAGACCAAAAGGCATCATCGAAAATGGATAGGTAATCTGGTTTGGATAAACTGAAGCAGAATACATCATTGGATGTATGGGAGAAGTCATTACACCAGTTGAGGATTGAGGAGCAGCTGAAGTATTAGTAACCGTAGACGATCCAGAGACAATATTATGAGAGTCCACATCATTCCATTGTGACTCACATATATTGGCACTGATTTCACCTGCAGACTGACTATTAATACCAGCAAAGTTAGTGTTGAACCTCCGATAGCACCGATTCACCAGATGGCCAAACTTTCCACAAAGCTGACACTGGTATCTGTTTCCTCTGCCACCACCACGTCTTCTTCCACGACCAACATTAATCGGATGATATTCTGGAACAGACGAACTGACAGGCTGTGTTGATGAGGATTGATCATTGTGACCAAATGAGGTGGATGACAGATTGGAAGCCACACTCGATCCCTGAGATGCTGAAGACAGCTTATTGTTCAAATATCCATTATTCCGTGGAACCACTGCAACACATGCGGACATTGATGGATCAAACAATTGATCACGCAATCTGGACTCAACATCCAACAAAATTAAGCTTACAGATGCTAGGTCATACGGATTTCTGCTTGCGTAGATAAATTTCTGCTCTGATACCATATTGAGATTCTCTGATCAAAGCAATGAACATCAGAGATTGGATTGAGAAGTCAATCCTAGGTTTTAGGATATTTCTGGAAACTTAGAGAGAAAATCGAGAGAGAGTGATAAAGGATAATGACAACAGAAATGTAGAAACTATTATTAAACTGAAAACTTATCTTACTTACAAACCAGTCCTTGAACCTATTTATAGATGATACTTGACCTTTCTATATTTACAAAGACACACACACATATTGAAACTAATTCTAAATATACCTTAAAGTATGATGACAATACTATAACCTCCAACATCATTGACTCGACAAATCTTAGACTTAAGGAGATCGCCAAGTCCATACCGAATGATCAACTCTTATTGGAAGAGAAGGTCCTGAAATCAAAAATCCACGCCCTTTGGAAAAATGAAGAGATCTTTGGGAAACAAAGGTCTAGGATGAAGTGGCTTAAGGAGGGAGACAGAAATTCAAAGTTCTTTAATCAAACTACCCTTGAAAGACGAAGGAGGAATAAGATCCTCAAAATAAGGGACTCGAATGGGAGTTGGATTGATGATGATGAGGCAATAATAGGGGAAATGCACTCGTTCTATTCTAGATTGTTCGGAGTGGGAAGATTGGACAGACCGAACGATGGGGGGAATATGAGATTCTTGAGTGTCTCGAAAGGGACATAATGGGGAGGATGAACTCACGATTGACAAGGGAGGTCACGGAGGGCGAGATTCGGTCGGCAGTGAACCAACTTGGGGGGGTCAAGGGCACCGGGACCGGATTGCTTCTCGGGATCCTTTTTCCAACGAAACTGGCATACTGTAGGTCCAGACATCGTCACCATGCTACAGACTTTCCTACAAACAAGTATATTTCCACCCTTTATAATGGATAGGGTGGATTGGGACATCTTGATTCAACTAATGGTGAAGAGAGACTTCGATCACAAATTGATTCAGTGGATCAAGGTATGTATAAGCTCGGTTACATACCAAATTGTAGTGAATGTGACGAAGACTCAAATGATCCGACCAACTAGGGGCCTTCGACAAGGAGACTCTCCCTCCCTGTATCTCTTCATCTTGGTGGCGGACGTCTTATCAAACCACGAAGATCGTTCCCGGAAATCCATCACCTTCTATTCGCCGAAGTTTCCCGCTTTTTCCTCAAGGGATCGGATGTAAATGCAGCAGCTCTAAAGAATACTTTGGACGAGTATTGCAAGGCGTCCGACCAAAGGGTAAACTATTCAAAATCTGTACTTTTCTGTGGGGGGGGACATAAGCAGTAACTTCTCTCGGCATGTGGCTAATCTATTTGGTATGAACTTGGTAACCGATCCGGGCAATTACTTGGGACTTCCGTCATTGTGGGGAAGGTCCAAGTATGACGCGCTTCGGTTCCTAAAGGATCGGATACTAAATAAATTCAAGGGTGGAGGTCTAAGCTATTGAACGGGGCGGGAAAGGAGGTCTTGATCAAGGTGGTGATCTCTGCGATCCCATCGTATGCAATGAGTGTTTTTAAGCTTCCCAAGACCTGGCGCTCACAGGTGAATTCCTTGAAAGCCCGGTTTTGGTGGGGGGGCTCATAATGGGGACCGAAAGATCCACTGGTTGAGATGGGACCTCATGACACGAGCCAAAAAAGAAGGTGGATTGGAGTTCAGGAAGTTAAAGGCTTTCAATGCGGCTCTTCTGGGAAAGATGGCAGCGAGGATGTGGATAGAACCCGAGTCGCTTTGGGTGAGGGTGATTAAGGGGCTGTATTTACCGAACACGGACTTCACTCAAGCGACAAAGGGTTGTAGGTCATCTTGGGCGTGGGCTAGAGTATTAGAGGGGCGAAGGGTCATGCTGTAAGGCGCGGTATGAGATGTTGGAGATGGGGCCAGAATTAGACCGTTTATGGATGTCTGGATACCAGGACGATACAACCTTAGGCTGGGACACCATCCATTCACACAGGTCCAGGCTCGTACCAAGCTGGATGATTGGATCGACCCGGTATCTAGGAGCTGGAAGGAGAGAACCGTTTGCGAGGTGGTTCCTGAGTCTGAAGCAGATTTGGTATTGTCAGTACCTATCCCTCTGATTAGCCGAACTGACCAACTGAGGTGGCCATTCGAACGTGGAGGGAAGCTAACCGTGCGGTCGAGCTATCATCGGATTCGACAATAAGAAGGCCAAGGGGAAGACAGACCAAAACCAGGGGAGCTGCACAACAACCTGGGTCGAATGTTTGGAAGGCCATATGGAAAGCTAAGGTGCTGCCCAAGGTTCGGACCTTCGCTTGGAAGGTCCAGTCGAACTCGCTTGCTGTCAAGGAAAGGCTAGTCTGAAGGGGGTTGCAAGTACCCCTTGGCTGCCCCATCTGTGACAAACCGGAGACTATTAAACATATGTTATTGGATTGTGACTGGTGTATGCAGGTCTGGGATGAGTTGCTCGGGATCAAGGATATTGGCGTAGGAACCAGCTCAATCCAGGAATGTATGTTGCGAAGACTCACAGAACCAGCTAGGGGGGGGAGTGCAAGTCAACTCGATGGAGCATTATCCGAAACACCTGTTGGAGTATTTGAAAGATGAGGTGCTCCGCCGTTTTTGAAGGCAAGCATCCGTCACCGCGGGTGGTGGTCGAGCAGGTTCGTGTGATGATCCAGGAACGCATCCAGCTGCAGAACCTTCCAGCAGAGGAACAATCATGGTGGTTGGGGCAGAGTGGCTCGGGCGAACAACATTACAGGATGGCACATCATGCAGAGCAGCAGCAGGGTCTTCAAGGATGTGTAGATCCAACCCTCAAGGTGCGATTAAGATTAATGTTGACACTGCTTGGAACAGTCTCACTGGAGAAGGTGGTATCGGGATATTAGCCCGGGATCATGAAGGTCATGTTCGTGGAGGAGTCCATATCGCGGAGAAGGCGACATCGTTTAAACTACTCTAGGCTAAGGCTATCTTCAAGGGAGTCAATTTTGCAATCGAGAATAGGTGGGAATCGGTGGTTATAGAATCACATGCTAATGCCGTTATAGAAAACCTTATAAGAAGAGCTCATTTTTGGCAGATTGAGACATTAGCTCAAAATAGTTTATATTTGGCAGGTTCGTTTAGAAACTTGTCATGGAGTTGGGTAACAAGATCCGCGAATCAATGTGCGGACTGGTTAGCGAAACAAGCTTTAGGGGGATGTGTCATTACGACTGGGAATCTCAACCCCCACCCCCCCTCTTACAAATTTTGCAGATGGACACAGTTTTGTTACGGGGTCAATTTCGACCCCAATTTTTGTGAGTAATATACGGAATACGGATCCATTGGTAAATTAATATAAAATATTATACATCGCCTAAAATGTAAATTAGCTCTTTGGTATAATATATATTTCTTCGAATGAGTCCTTATTATTATAATATAGATGAACTTAAACACAGTAAAATGAATGTACGTTCTTTTATTTCGATTGTCTTGTTTGTTTGTAGCTGAAGTTTCCTCTGACACCAAAATAAATAAATAATTTGGAGAACATATCAAACACCACAATTAATTGGTAAGCTTTCCTATTTTTGGTGTACCCGTGATCTCCTTACATAAATAATGTACTGTACGTCATGACAAAACAACTGACAGCTAGGCTTATCCAAATGAATCGGTTCGGACGAACTGATCTGGTCTGGAACTGGTTTGGTTCGAACCGGCTCGGCCGAACTAGTTCCAAAACCATACCAGTGTTTTTAGCCTTCAAATAGAACAGTTTAAAATAGTACCAAAAATTCAGTTCGAATCGGTTCGACTCGACTCGTTTTTTTATAATGGTTTATACTTAATTTTAAATCAAACCACTTTAAACCTATATAATTTTAGAACCGGTTTGAAGCAAAATCAACTAAACCGGTCTGAAATTAAACCAAACCTAGAGATGTCTTCAATAAACCAAACCTAGAGATATATTGGACTCTCGTATGTTGATGTTGGACAGGATTTTAGTCGGTTGTGGAACAGATTTTCAATCGGTCCAGTGTGTTTTCCAGTCGGTTCGGTGTTTTTTCAGTCGGTTCAGTGTTTTTTCAGCCGGTTCAGTGTTTTTCAGTTGGTTCAGTATTTTTTCAGACGGTTCAGTGTGTTGGACAGGGTTTTCAGCCGATTTAGATTCAGTTTGAACCATATTATTTCCGAACCAAAATTGTTATTAAAAAAAACAGACCAGAATAGTTTGAACCGGTTCTGAATCGGTTCGAACCAGACCAATTCTTTTTTCCTTAAACCAGACCAGTTTATTTAGAAACAGAAAAATTTACTGTTTTTTTTCAAACCAGACCAGTTCAGTTCAGAATCGATTCGACCCCGAACGGGTTCATGAACAAGCCTACTGACAGCAGACTCCATTCCAATCATATATTGAAAATGTAAATATCCAAAAAAAATTTTAGCACAATGTATATAATCGCTATTGGGGGTAGCGTTTTTTATAACGTGCGCTACTTATAGTAGGATTTTTATGAAAAACGTCAACCCAAGTGGGGTTTCTATCGTAATTCAATTAACTACCTACGGTAATATTTTTTATTAGAAATACAGTAAGTTTTTAACCTAACATCGCTTGTCTTATAATTTGACCGAAATAATTAAATTCATTAGTTGAGAAATTTAATTATGTACTTACTCAAAAAAAATCAAAAAACTTACAGTGCATAGCTAATTTAATTACGAATTAAATGACGCTAACTAGGCGTTAATTTTTTACTTTTAGACTGAACGTATAATACGATACATAAGAAACGCTACATACGATACAAAAACAACCAAACAGTCAATTCAGTGTTGAAACAGTAATTTTAAAATGCATTTAATTATTACGGTCAAATTATTAGACATGCGATGTTAGGTTAAAAAATCACTGTATTTCTAATCAAAAAACTTACCCTAGGTAGATAATTGAATTACGACATAAATGACGTTCACTGTGGTCAGTTTGGACTTACACGGGGTGAGTTAGATTTTTGTAAGTTAAATTTTCATATCTCAACTTACGGTAGAGCGTACAATCAATCCGTAAGTCCAAATTTAATATTTTTTTGCATCATTTGAATCACAATTAAAATATATACTTATTAAAAATTTTAATTTTTTTTAATAGATACATAATTTTATTTTTAATTAAACATCGAGTCATAAAAAAAAACAAGAAAAGAAAGAAAGATCGAACGCCACTTGGGGTGGCGTTTTTCATAAAAACGCTACCCCTAGTAGCGTTTTTTGAAAAACGGTAATTCAGGTAGCCTTTTTTGAAAAACGTCAACTCGGGTAGCGTTTGTTGAAAAACGCCAACCCGGGTAGCGTTTTTTGAAAAACGCTACTCCAAGTAGCGCACGTCGTAAAAAACGCTACCCGCGGTTATATAGATTTTCCTAAATATGTTTTTTGTATAGTTACTTTTTCAAATATTTTTTGCACAGTGATTACTTTTTGAAAAACTTCTATATCAATTTCAAAAATCCATTTATTATTATTACTAGTATGTTTTACACGGTAACTAATAAATTTATTTTATACATTATTAATTTTTATAATTTAATTTATTCTTAATGGTAAATGGTGTAAATATTACTAAATTATTTATTAATTTAATATAGATTAAAAAAATTAAGAAATGTTTACTATTATAAAACTTAAATTGTCTACTATAAATAATTATGAATTGTTACGAAAATAAAAAATTTATTCACATTATACAATAATTATAAGTGAAATAATAATATCAAAATGTTTAAAAGTGAAAAGTAAATTAATAAATATTGCAACGGTAAGTGTAAGGGAGTATGTTGCTTGGTTTTTAATTCATATATATATATATATAATAATTGAATAATAACCTGAGTTGGTGAAAAAAGTCATATAAATATTTACTAATATATGGTTAGTGCATATTTTTAACTTACCTTTTACGTCATTGATTTTTATCGTATTTGTTTGATAAATATTGTATTTAATATACGTATTTTTGTAATGGTACCTATTTTGAGAGTTCTGAGACTCATTAAAAAATATTTTTTAAATTTAAATATCGTATTTATACATTTGTATTTTTATAATTACGCATGATAATATAGCAATATGAGAAATCTAATATACATTCTTTCTTTCATAAAATAAAATAATAGGTTTTTAGTATTATAATTATGTATTGTAATGAATTCAAAAATATAAACAAATATAGACTTTCATTTCAAAAATATAATAGAGATTTGAAAAAATAAAACAAGTGTAGACACTTGATTTTGACCTAGATGTGACGCGTTCAGAATCGCGACACGTGACGCATCATTATGAAGATTCCAAATATGGCGAGTTACGAAGTTTCCAAAAACAGGTGTCGTGCAGATTTAGTAGATTAATATATAGAGTATATTGTGAAATATTTAGAGAATGTTTTATATTGTATTGCATATATGCTTCCTAGTTTAGAAAACTTCAGAAACTTGTATAAATAGGAGTGTTATGCATTGTGTAAAACGGGGGGGGGGGGGGGGGGGGGGGGGGGGGGGGGGGGGGCTGGACAAAAATCAAATAAAAAATAGGAGAAGCTCTCTCGATCTATTCCATTACACCATTGCTCCAAGAAGTTCCCCATGTATATGATTCTTGTTTATTTACGCATAAAATATATCTTTCTCTATTGTTTTTAATATATCTATCTATATATGTTGTTATAATACATTAACGATCTCCATGTTAGGTTCAGTTTATATATATATATATATATATATATATATCAATGTTTCGTTATTTATTTACATTGTTTAACTTTTTGTGTTATATTTTCTTTAACATTTAATTAATTGATATTTTTATTATTAAGATATTAAATTATGAAAATATTAGTTATTGTACTCTCGCCTTTTATATATATATATATATACATAATTCATGCTTGTGTATTTTTATAGTTTGATCCTAACTCATAAACAATTTAAATTTCTTATAATCAATGTACTGTTATTTATGTAAATATATTTTAAAAAATGATAAATTAAGCGAATAGAGTACTGAAAGGGCGAAATTTCAATTACATTTTTATTCTGTAACAGAATCCCCGAACTCTAATCTCTGAACGTAGACCGTTTTGAAATCCTTGGTTTTTAATTTAATTATTTTCCTAGGTAATCAAGGTTTCTAGTTAGCCTTAATTAACTAGTGGCAAGTCTAATTTTTATATTCAAATATCGCATTTAAGTCGGACTTTTAGGTTTGACAATTTGGCGACTTTGCTGGGGACAATTAGAGGGTTCAGGCTCATTATGTTCGCTTACATTCTATTAGTTATTATTTTATTATTATTAATTATTCTAACTTTTTTTGTGTGTGTATGCAAATGTTGAGTTTCTTTCCTGTAAATATTTTTATATTTATTTCATGCATGATTTTGCACACACCACTATTAGTAATAGTGTCCCAAATGCCTAAAACCCAAGGCAACTAGGAACCCTAGAGATTCAGTAGGGGAAACAGCCGGAGCTGCTAGGCAGTTGGTACGACTCTGAAAAACTCCACTCGATTGGAAGATCTTGTGATCCCTGTGATGGGGTGAAGAACCACTAATCAGGAGTCTATAAGTGGAACCCTCCCTTAGAACAAAGCAACACTATTGTCTTTGCATTTGTTTTTATATGTCTCTTAAATATGTTTATTACATATCATATGCGCATTTTGTATATTTCAATGTAGTTGTGAAAAGTGATCAGGTAACTCTAAATGTATTTCGCAATGATTAATTATTTATGCATACATCACATGAATTACTTTTTTTTTCTTTTTAAAAAACTTAAACTGTCATTCATCATTTTCTAAGATATTTCACGCTATTTCAAATATGTGGCAAAAAAATGAGTTTCCAAAGATAATTTGATTTTTGAGTGTAATTATAACAGTTCTCACCAAGTGGGCTCCAAAAAACGTTTTTATTTTAATAATCAAGATTTTATATTAACCTTTGTTTGACCAAGAATGAACACTTAATGAATTTGACGATCGATATGATAATGAAAATATCTTAGATCATACATTTTGACATTTCTTCCTTAGAAACAATTGAAATTTAATAATAAAATAAATGACATTGAAAATTTCAAAATTAAAAGAAACTAATAATCATGCATGACATATCTTTCTTTAATTTATGGGTCGCAGCTAAAAAAAAGTTATGGGCCTCATCCACCCTCTAACTGGCTACGTTTAAATAGAGTTGTTTTCACGAAGTGCAAAAAATGTATGGGTCGCAGCCACCCTTTAATTGGCTATATATAAGATAATGCAGAGAGATTAAAAATTTGTAGGGTCACAACCACCCTTAAATTGGCTAAAAATAAAAATAGTGTTCCTTTGAGATAGGAAATTTATATGGGTCACATCTACCCTCAAATGGTTAGATATGAGAGAGTGTTTTCACAAGATAGAAAAATTTAGATATGGGCCATAGTCACCTTTTCAATTGACTACAAGCAAATAGATTGCGTGTTCTTATGAGATAGTATGGGTCGCAGCCACCCTTCAATTGGCTATATCTAAGATAATGCAGAGAGATTACAAATTTGTAGGGGCCACAACCACCCTTAATTTGGCTACAAATAAAAATAGTGTTCCTTTGAAATAGGAAATTTATATGGGTCACATCCACCCTCAAATGGTTAGATATGAGAGAGTGTTTTCTCAAGATGGAAAAATTTAGATATGGGCCATAGTCACCCTTTCAATTGACTACAAACAAATAGATTGTGTGTTCTTGTGAGATAGTATGAGTCACAGCCACCCTCAATTGGCTATATATAAAGAGAGATTAACAAAGTGAAACTTGTAGGGTTCGCCGTCGCCCGTAAATCGACTACTTACATGAGAGTGTCATTATGAGGTGAAAATCAAGAGGGGTCGCAACCGCCTGTAAATTGGCTACTTACATGAGAGTGTCGTTATGAAGTAAGAATTGAGAGGGGTCACAGCCACCCGTAAATTGGATACTTACATGAGAGTGTCGTTAAGAAGTGTGATTTGAGAAGGGTCAGAACCACCCGTAAATCGGCTACTTACATGAGAATGTCATTATGAAGTGAGAGTTGAGAGGGGTCACAGCCACCCGTAAATCGGCTACTTACGCGAGAATGTCATTATGAAGGGAAAATCATACGGGCCACAACCACCCTCCAATTGACTACCAATAAATAGTATTTTCACGACGATGAAAAACACAAGGGCCACAGTCACCCACAATTGGCTACGAAATAATTAGCGTTTTTCTAGGTTGAAAACCCGAAAGGGCGACCCAGAAAAATTTAGAGAGGCATGATTGTAAACTTGAAAATCACAATCATGGCAAAAGGTGAGAAAAAATCCCGATGGGCTGAAAACCTTTAGAGGAAGTCCATGAAAAAATAGGGAATTGAGAGGCACGGTCAGAAAAATCTCACAAGGATTACCATGGCAAAAGTAGAGAAAAAAAAGGAGAAAAAGAAAAAGAAAAAAGAAGAAGAAGAATCCCACTAGGTTGTAGCACAATGCGCATCCTAGGCAAAAGTTAAAGAAAACATTTCATATCATCATCCAGGTGTTCGTCGCAACATCCAAAGTCATGCTATCCTAGATATGTTATACTTTAGTCGCTCCAAGTTGGTTTCTAGTAGATCAACGTTGTCCTAGATATGTTTATTACAGGATATCCTTACACAAACAACACAACGCTTTCCTAGATATGCTGGTCGTCCTGCCATCACAGAGGTAATCCTCTTGTCCAAAGTTGTGCTCTCCCGGATACGCTGGACTTTGGCTCACTCTTGTCGATCAACTGTAGCTCCGCGCTGTCCCAGATATGCTCGCTATTAGTTATCGTCTTCAGAAAATGCAACGCTGTCCCAGATATGCTAGTCGTGCTGGCATCATATACGTAATCCTCGTGTCCAAAGTCACGTTGTCCCAGATACGCTAGACTTTGGCTAACTCTTGTCGATCAACTGTAGCTCCGCACTGTCCCAGATATGCTCGCTATTAGTTATCGTCTTCAGAAAACGCAACGCTATCCCAGATATGTAGTCGTCCTGCCATCACATACGTAAACCTCGTGTCCAAAGTCACGTTGTTCCAGATGTCGAACGTCGGATCTGATTTTCCACGACCCGTTTGAAAGATAATTTTATATTTTCGTTTGAAAATGTCGGCTCTTGGCGAGCGACGGGTCCGGTCGAACGGGGTCATCAACCGGACCAAAAAAATTGAAAGACTCGCCACCGATTAATTAAAGGCTAATCGGAATCCTAAAATTTGCCTAGGGTACATGGTGTTAACATTCTAGGGCTTGGAAATGTCTACGTCCAAAGAATTGACTTCGGGGGTTTGATTATGTCTTATGAGCTCGCGAGCTCATAATCCGCCCTTTCGGTACTTTAGTTTTCTTTTAAATTATTTGTTTTAACCGATTTACCCAAATTACCTGTTTCAATCATGCTTCGCCAAAAAGATTGCATGCACATTTTTTTTAATTAACAATATACAATGATTTTTTTACGAGTTAATTCAAAAATAAATAAACAAAAGAGAATAGATTTAATCGTGCTAAAGAAAAGTAATTTAACTTTGGGATCATTTTAAACGTGTTAAACATACACGAATGATTTTTGAAGTTATAAAGCACGTTGAATTAATTTGTCACACTTTGAGAAGTCATGGGATGTCCAGAAAAGTTTAGGGACCAAGATGCAATTATTTAACATTTCGAGCTGATTTGGAAAAATCTTTTAAAAATTACAAAAATTGCCCAAAACGTTTCTGGTTTGGTTTATAACACTCGGTAAAGTCCCAAAATGACCCGAGAGTCCAAAGACCGATTTGTAACCTTCATCAAATTTTGGGAATGACCTAAGTCATTTTTGAAAATATTACTTTTTTTACTGAAACAACCCCTATAACTTTCACAAATGTCAAAAATGACCCCAAAGTTATACCAAACTTAAAACCGAATACGATTCTTATACAAAAATATAGCTATTAACACGTGATATCGATGAGACAAACTTTATTCACATTAGGAAATACACATACATTATTGAATATGAAAGAGGTGTACCTAACTTATTCGGAGTTTAGATACCGCATGAGGAACCGAGACCGATAATCACTGATATATCACTCAACTTCTCTCAAAACAATTTCACTCAATCTCCCTTTCTCTCTTTGTTGTCGTGGATTTTGGCTCTTGATATTGTGTTTTTGTGAAGGTTTTCTCATCACCTAAGCCTTCAGCCATTCTCCATATCCTTCCCCCCTCTTGAATTTCCGTGTCTTTCTTCTTTATATTGATCTGGGAGCTATCATTTTGTGGGAGACATCTTCATAAAGTTGGCAAAGTAGAGTTTACAAAGAGAAGTGTGGGTGGGAGACATACTTGATAAAAGTTGGAAAAGTAAATGATAGTGGAGGGGTATGATGATAATGGGTGGAGGGGTAAGGCAAATATAATGATGCATGGTGGGTGGTAAAATTGGTGGGTTTGATCGAAGGTTTAGGGTGGGTTTAGGGGTTTGGTAGAAGGTTTAGGGGTTTAGGGTTTTAGGGTTTTAGGTTTAAGGTTTTGGGATTTAAGGTTTAGGGTTTGTTTTATTTTATTTTTTGTTTTTTTCTTTGTCTCGATTTTTCTCGGTTCGGTTCCTAACATACGGTATTTTGACCCCGAGTCAAAATCAGGTGTTTACAGTTGCCCCTCTTTGAACACACGCTCATGGAAGTGATCTCATGAGTGTGTTCAAAGACAAACAACTGATTTTGGCTCCTCTTTATTCATTATTTACATAGTAGACAAACATCATCACGCAACTTTCGGAAGCTAGACACCTATAGGACCTGATCGTTGATGATGATTTGCGGAGACTGAGCGCCTAAACGCTCATCAGATTGTGATTCCCATAATTTGGACACCTACAGATCCTGGTTGTCGAGGATGCCTTGCGGAGGCTGAACACCTAAAGGCTCCGCTCGTCGGCTTGTGACTTGTTGGGGATGACTTGCGGAGGCTGAACACCTAAAGGCTCCATTTGTCGGCTTGTGACTCCTAGAAGCTGGATAACTACAGGTTTAAGTCATTGAGGATGACTTGCGGAGGCTGAACACCTAAAGGCTCCTCTTGTCGACTTGTGACTCCTAGAAGCTGGATAACTACATGTTCTGGTCATCGAGGATGACTTGTGGAGGATGAACACCTAAAGGCTCCGCTCGTCGTTTTTTTTTTCTAGAAGCTGGATAACTACAGGTCCTGGTCGTCGAAAATGACTTGCGGAGGCTGAACACCTAAAGGCTCCACTCATCGGCTTGTGACTTGTTGAGGATGGCTTGTGGAGGCTGAACACCTATAGGCTCCGCTTGTCGATTTGTGACTCCCAGAAACTGGATAACTACAGATTCTGGTCATCGAGGATGACTTGTGGAGGCTGAACACCTAAATGCTCCGCTCGTCTTTTTTTTCCATCAACGAGCTGGAAGTTGAGGATTTTTCTGGCCAGAAGTATCGTTGAGGATGACTTGCGGGGGTTGAGCACCTCAAGGTCCCGTTCGTCGGCTTGTAACTTTCAGAAGCTGGACATCTACAGGTTCTGATCATTGGGGATGACATGCGGAGGCTAAGCATCTAAAGACTCCGCTTGTCGGCTTGTAACTTTCATAAGTTGGACATCTATAGGTTCTGATCGTTTGGGATGACTTGCGGAGACTGAGCACCTAAAGACTCCGCTTGTCGTCTTGTGTCTCCCAGAAGCTGGATAACTACAGATCCTGGTTGTCGAGAATGACTTGCGGAGGTTGAACACGTAAAGACTCCGCTCATCAGCTTGTAATTCACTTTGGAGGTAAAAACCCTTCTCGAGATGTCAGACTGCTTGTGCGGACTTCTCGGCTTGTTTTCTCATTAATCGATTTTGGAGTCCTTCTTGATGGAGTTCCCTAAAGCCATTCATGCTATGTTCACAAGGTGTATCCATGCAAGTTGTCGAGGCAGCTCAAATTAATGTTGGTCACAACTTATTTTTATTGCTACTGTGGGAAACACTGTCGTCCACTTTTGAGCATTTTTTTTTATTTCTTGATTTTCTTTACTTTTGCTACAGTATTTTTTTTACCGCACCTCTCGATTCCCTTAATTTTTGCCTAGGTCGCCCTTTTGGGTTTTCAACCTAGCAGAGAATTGATTCCTTTCCTTTTGCCATGATCGCCCTGTTTAGGGATTTTTAATCATGCCCCTCTTCCCTAAATTTTGCCTAAACCGCCCTTTCACGTTTTTGATTTAGCGGAAATTTTCTCTCACTTTTGAAGACTCGCTTTTTGGTTCCGAGTTTTTTTCTTCATCCACATTGAAAATCTCTTTGACGACATAATCCCCTTCATATTTAGGCATAAACTTGCCCCGAGAGCTTTGATTGACTTGAAGGATTTTTTTTATTTCTCACTTTTTTATCATTTTGCTACGGTATTTTTTTTACCGCACCTCTCGGTTCCCTTAAGTTTTTGCCTAGGTCGCCCTTTTGGGTTTTCAACCTAGCAGGGATTTTATTCCTTTCCTTTTGTCATGATCGCCCTATTTAGGGATTTGTAATCATGCCCCTCTTCCCTAAATTTTGCCTAAACCGCCCTTTCAGGTTTTCGATTTAGCGAGAATTTTCTTTCACTTTTATTGGTTCGCTTTATGGTTACGAACTCCTTAAGGATAGTATTTTCTGATTGCGTCCATATTGATTGGACTGGGGAGTTCTTGGTTGTCCATGTCGATGACGATCATGCCTCCTCTACTGAAAGTCTCTTTGGCGTCATAAGACCCTTCATATTTAGGCTCAAAGTTGCCCGAGAGTCTGGATTGACTCTAATTTTTTTTTCTGAGACTTAGATTGCCTGCTTGTAATTCTCTTGGACTGGATTTCCTGATAAATACACGAGCCATGCGTTGCTGGTACAAATGCCCGTGGCACTGCGCGATGAGCCGCCTTTTATCATGAGGTTCAATTGCACGTATCTGCATTTCGCCTACTCTAACTCGTCCTTCTCTGCCTCAGCGAGGATCCTAGCTGATGGGAATTCTACTTCAATTGGCAACACGACTTCGATCCCGTAAACAAGGGAGAATGGGGTTGCTCCTGTTGGTGCCTGTATTGAGATCATGTATGCCATGAGTGCCCATGACAGCTTATCATGCCAGTCCTTTAACTGCTGCTTCCACTGCGTCATTCATTTGTGGGTGATATGGAGATGCATTTTTATACTTGATCACCACTCGATCCAATTTAGATTTATGGCATTGCCGGTAATGATTGACTTCAGCATCCATTGACACACAATGATGTCATGGGTAATGAAAAATTCAATGGTCTTTGCCGTTATTGACGCCAGGGTAATAACCTCTACTCCTGGTGAAGTAATCGATTGTAATCAATATTAATAGATGACCATTGGACGCCTTTGGTAAAATCATGTTGATTACATTGATGACCCACATTGAGAAAGCCCGTGGGGAATTCCTGGAATAGAGCTTGTGCATTGATGCGTGGATTTGGTCCGCGTACACTTGACAGATGTGATATTGTTGGGCATGTTTTATAAAGTCAGCCGGTATGGTGAACCCGAAGTACCCAAATCTTGCACGTTCATGTGTGGGACGCAACAACCTTCATGAATTTATTCCATTAGATGCTCAACTTCTTTAGTATTCACGCATCTCAAATGGGTATAATCGGACAACTGGGAAATTAATTGCAAGTCATTCCTCGCATGACCATTCAGTCATTTTCTTATGGCTTTCTCTGGGAACTTCGTACGCCAGGTATCTTTTTATATCAGTGAGTCATGGTTGATCGTCTGATTCTTAGATTGTACAATAATTGGTTGAAACCTCTTTGATTTTGATCTCCATTGGCAGTTTTTGGTTTCCCGGAGAAATTTTACTCATGGGTACGAGCATTGCCAATTTCTTTTGTACGCAAGGATGCAAATAAGAACACAAGGTGATCGTTGACTTGCTTCTCTTCTTTGCAGCTTTCATCCCAGTGGTGACGACGGTGCTGACGTCGATGTTGTTGTCCCTCCATGGGTTTTTCCACCCTTCGAGGAATTCGATCAGTTGGAATTACTCCGCCTTGCTGTGACGAAAATTTCCGTAGTGACTACATTTCAAGCCTTTCCGATCGCCGCCGCCAACAATGGCGCCTCTCTGCATCGACAACGACGTCTGCCCTGTTGTCAACAATGGTGAGCGTCAACAATGGAATCTCCTCTGCAGAGTCAACAAAGGAGTCTGTCCCGTGTCAACAATGGTGACTCTTATGCAGGAGTCAACAACGATGACTTCCCCGTGTCAACAATGACATCTTGATGGCGTTTCCCTAGTGTCAACAACGACGTCTCTTCAGCTCTATTTAAGTCGCCTCTGCTTCAGCTCGAACAAACGACAGGGAATTGTTTTTCTCATCTTCTTTACTTTGTAAAACAACATTCCCTCCACCGGTGGTCGAATGTGGTTTGGTGGCGTGGGTCGGTTTGACTATGATTGTCACTTTCTCTAAGCGAGGTGTAACATAGAAGACAAACTCAATTCTGATGATGGGAACCTCAGTGTCCCTTCTTGCTGCAGTACCCATTACTTATCTCTGGTCCCTTCTTTGATCGGATAGTTGCATAAGTCGATTCTTCCTCAGGTAACGGGTTTTTCTCGGAGTAGATCTCGTTTTTCCTGATCATACTCCTCACTCACTGCATTCAGGAATTGATACAATTTGGTATCTGCTTGATTTTATGTTCCAAATTGCAATGTCGTTTGGGCCAACGGATCCTTCTCTGTAATGAATAGAGTCAGATTCGGCAAGGGTGCCCCACTAACGAGTGGATGATCAAAAAGGCATGAGGGAGCTTCATCATGCAAAGCTCCAATGGTGATACCAGTTGAAAATAAGCCTAACAAACCCTCGTGAGCATCAATGTCATCGAGTTGGATCACTTGTGGTGGGCCTGGGAATGAAACGGCGAGGAGAGGAAACAACAATGTCCCTGAACTTTCGGTTAAATGTTTCCTCCAGGCGACTTCGTAATCTTTGAAATTAGGACGAAAACCCAATCCTAATAGTGTATTTTTTCCTTCTGGGTGTGGGAAGGTCATATGTGGGAGGTGGGCCTTGGTCAGGATGGCCATATGTGGGAGGTGGAGCTTTGTCAGAATGGCAAAACTACATGATATGGATTGATGAGGTTCCACGACAGTAGTGTTCCTCGGGAAGATGAGGTCGGGATACTGTGGTAGTCACGGCTGCCTGGAATTCAAAAGAGCAAAATCTGCTCGACCTGGGAGGTCATGTCAATGATTGACTGCACTGTGCGGGAACTCATGGTGTGCATGGTTTACTCTAGCTTGATGAATTTCTCCTCATGTTTTTGAGGTGCTGGAGTTATCGAATGTCGCATGGGTTTTCGGAAACCTAAATCCAAAATACCTCAGTAAGAAGGATGAATACACAATTGATCATGCATGATTGATTTAAAAATTTATGCATGTTCCGTTCATTCCAGTCATAGACTTTGATTGCATGTATGGCAAAAAAAAAATACTTTATAAGGATTTGGCCAATCGATGTGTAGTTCTTAAGACATTTCAAACAACGAGGTAGCTCATTGAGTGCATTTGTTGCTTGTTCCTTGGTTCGAACGAAGGTCGAGGACATGTATTTTGAAAATCTTTTTAGTTGCCTCATTCTTCGTTTAAACTGTTCAAGGATGTCATTCAACTTAGCTACGTTGCCCCCACATTTTTCCAAGGTGCTCCCACATTGCTAGAATGACGGTTCGGATCTATCCCTTATTATCTCATCCGGATTGAAAGACGGACTTGCTAGTGTCGAATGGAACTTGTGAACGTATTCCGTTGTTGTTAATCACGCATATGCGTTTTTCCATATTCCATAATTCAGACAAGGAGTTAAGGAGAATCCAATTGACTTAGTAGTTTACGAGCTCGTGAACCTCGTCAATCTTCTTGTTCACATATATCTGATTCTCTTTTGTCATGGCTTTCCATATTCGTGCAATTTCGACCGTAGGGGGCTGTATGGCCTTAATGTGAGGGCAGTGATTTTTTTTCATCCTTACAAAAGATGGTGCGTGAAACATCTTAAAGATACAAGATTGAATGAGCGGAACTTACAATTTTTTTTTTTGAAAAATGCAATGCAAGTGCGAGAATTTAACTTCATTAGTAAGACTCATATTACATTTACAAAAATCTGGAATATATAATACAAAAGCCCAATCCTATACATGTCATGATCTAGGGCCAAAACAAAATACATTTACATCAATGGGCCAAACTTCTTCATGGGCCAAATTTCTTCATGGGTCGTGGGCCAATCTCATATCCAAATACTTGGGATGAATTCTCATTTACTTCAGTTGGGCCCAAAAATGGAAATACACACAAAATTGGTAAAGACTAAACACGGTGTGGAGCTTTTGTTCTAAATGGATGGAATTTCTAGGTCCTCTGAACCAGTGGAACCTCACCCCCTAAATAGGATCACGGGCTCATTCCGATCATCGAGTTGAGTTGTTTGGGTGTGTGCCGGCGGTCCAAACCGCTCCGGGCGCATTCCCATACTAAACTCCCTAAGCTCTTAATGTGCTCCAGGTCCGAGCGGGTAATGATAACCAGCGTGGTGGGTGCAAAACAAGAATTTACATTTTTTTTTTTACTTATTACAATTACATAACCTTTTTGATAAAATTTGAAACTGCAAGCATGAGCAAACGGTCAAAACGGATATGACAAAATATAATATGCCAAAGCAAACATGACAAAGCCTAAACCCTCTAAAAGAGATCCCCAGCAGAGTCGCCAAATTGTCGGACGTCGGATCTGATTTTCCCCGACCCGTTTGAAAGATATTTTTATATTTTCGTTTGAAAATGTCGGGTCTTGACGAGTGACGGGTCTGGTCGAACGGGATCATCAACTGGACCGAACAAATTGAAAGAGTCGCCACCGATTAATTAAAGGCTAATCGGAATCCTAAAATTTGCCTAGGGTACATGGTGTTAACATCCCAGGGCTTGGAAAGGTCTACGTCCAGAGAATTGAGTTCGGGAGTTTGATTACGTCTTATGAGCTCGCGAGCTCATAATCCACCCTTTCGGTACTTTAGTTTGCTTTTAAATTTTTTGTTTTAACCAATTTACCCAAATTACCTGTTTCGATCATGATTCGCCAAATAGATTACATGCACATTTTTTTTAATTAGCAATATACAAGGATTTTTTTACGAGTTAATTCAAAAATAAATAAACAAAAGAGAATAGATTTAATCGTGCTAAAAAAAAGTACTTTAACTTTGGGATCATTTTAAACGTGTCAAACGTACACGAATGATTTTTGAAGATATAAAGCACGTTGAACTAATTTGTCACACTTTGAGAAGTCTTGGGATGTTAAGAAAAGTTTAGGGACCAAGATGCAATTATTTAAAATTTGAGCTGATTTGGAAAAATCTTTTAAAAATTGCAAAATGGCCCAAAACGTTTCTGGTTTGGTTTATAACACTCGGTAAAGTCCCAAAATGACTCGAGAGTTCAAAGACCGATTTTTAACCTTCATCAAATTTTGGGAATGACCTAAGTCATTTTCGAAAATATTACTTTTTTTTACTGAAACAACCCCCATAACCTTCACAAATGTCTAAAATGACCCCAAAGTTATACCAAACTTAAAACCGAATACAATTCTTATACAAAAATATAGCTATTAACACGTGATATCGATGAGACAAACTTTATTCACATTAGGAAATACACATACATTATTGAATATGAAAGAGGTATACCTAACTTATTCGGAGTTTAGATACCGCACGAGGAATCGAGACCGATAATCACTGATATATCACTCAACTTCTCTCAAAACAATTTCACTCAACTTCTTTTTCTCGGTTTTTCCCGGTTCGGTTCCTCACATACGGTATTTTGACCCCGAACCAAAATCAGGTGTTTACACCAGATACGCTAGACGTTGGCTCACTCTTGTCGATCAACTGTAGGTCCGCGTTGTCCCAGATATGCTCACTATTAGTTATCGTCTTCAGAAAACGCAGCGCTGTCCCAGTTATGCTAGTCGTCTTTCCATCACAGGCATAACCTCGCTTCCAAAGTCACGCTGTCCCAGATATGTTAATCTTTGGCTTGCTCCAGTTGATCTTGAGTAGCTCCACGCTATCCCAGATATGCTTCCTACCGATTATCATCCTCCTAAAGGCGCATTGTTGTCCTTGATATGGTAGTCTTTGCCCCACTCATGTTGAAGACGGAACGCTGTCCCAGATATGTAGTCTTCAACCATATTCACCGGCGCAACGCTGTCCCAGATATGCTAGTCGCCACATCATAAGCATGTCAACTGATTTATAAACTTTCTAGCCCAAAATCGATGTCACCTTATCTTTGGACAAGCACTCCTCAAATATGTTCTCCATGTGGATGTCCAAAGAGAGGCAAACTTTAAATACTCGATTTTGACCTAGATGTGACGCGTTCAGGATCACGACACGTGGCGCAGCATTATGAAGATTCCAGATATGGCGAGTTACGAAGTTTCCAAAAAATAGGTTTCGTGCAGATTTAGTAGATTAATATATAGAGCATATTGTGAAATATTTAGAGAATATTTCATGAATATTTCATGAATATTTTATATTGTATAATATATTGTATTGCATATAGACTTCCTAGTTTAGAAAACTTCACAAACTTGTATAAATAAGAGTGTTATGCATTGTGTAAAAGGGGGGGGGGGGGGGCAAAAATCAAATAAAAAATAGGAGAAGCTCTCTCGATCTATTCCATTACACCATTGCTCTAAGAAGTTCTCCATGTATATGATTCTTGTTCAATTACACCATTGCTCCAAGAAGTTCTCCATTACTCTCGATCTAAAATACCATTTTACAAATCAATAGTGTTTGAATCGGTGTGAACCGACCGATTTCCATTCGCTTTTTATGAGGGATTTTAAATTTTATTTTTTTGAAATCGACCGTCTGATTTACTCCTGTTTCCACGAATTTTGAATGCAAGTTTAGGGGAGATTAACCTCATAGTTCACAGAATAGTACTCCCTAGTCTCCGCTACAATGGCTTAAAAGTGAAAACACTATTTTCTTTTTTAATATATATAAATATATCACATGTGTTGTGTTATGTAGGTATATCAGTGTTATCAGAATCGGATCAGACCGATGCTCCGACCACGAACCGAATCCCTGTCCGGTTTGGTTCAGCTAAAAGACTGTTTTGCAAATCAATAGTGTTTGAATCAGTGTGAACCGACCAGTTTCCAGTTCTTTTTTTTTAAGGGTTTTAAATTTTAATTTTTTAAACCGATGGTCTGATTTATACTTCTCCGGTACGGGAGGGAGGGGAGAGGAGGGAGTGAAATTTTAAGAGCACACGACACACAATGACTAGATTGCAGGAATATGTATTGACATACTAATGTGAACTAACACACATGGATGAAAATGACCAAGTCAGATGATTATTGGATAGAGGAACAAAACATAGCCAAAACATAAGTACACTTTGCTTCATTCTCCGGGAGACCAAGGTCGCACAGGAACTCAGATGACACGAAATTTCATCAATTATTAACATTCTCATACCACCATTGAACTAATTTGAAACCGCCATATAACATCGCAAAATACAAGACCAAATCAGTCACTCCTTGAAGGATTTCCTAAATTAATCACGGAAATTTCAAAAAATAGGGTTTGCGACTGAATCAGTCATCATACATTCATCTGTTGTAAAAATTAGGGTTTGATATCGACATCGAATTTTGTTACAAGATTATAAATCAGACAAAGAGAAACATTTATTGAGAATAATCGATTCGTAAAGAAATCGAAAACAAAACTCAAGAGAAAATAACTTACTACGGTGAGAAGAAACGCAAGAGAAAAGTAACGCATATGAGAAGCTTAAAGATAAGCGGGAAGGAAAAGATGAGAGAGGTGGCTGGAGGTGAATCGCACGTTGAATCGGGTCTGGTTCTGATATCACTAGGTATATGTGCATCCAACATTATCTTTTTAGAGTCAAGATTGCCCATATATATATTTATAGGGTTGATCGTGACAACCATGAATATTTACACCTTTCATGAAAATGCGGGCAAACCAGATGTTACCTGAAAACTGAAAAGGTTAAAAAATAATAATGAGTATACTCTGAAAAATAAACAATACAATATCTACAGCTATATGGATCAGTTGCGATCAATATAACAAATTTCTAAATTAACCATAATTGGTTTAGTCTGCTACTGAATAATTATTATTTTTAATAATATAAATGGTTATCATTGTTACATAGATGTAATAAATATAATAATATTAAAAGATTCTTTTACTGACAACTATTTTCACCATAAAAACGATTTAATTCAGTGATAATAATATATTGTCTCTAAAAAAATTAATTTAGTAATAAATAAAATTGTAGTAGTAAAACCAATAATTCTATTGAAGGGACTTTTTAATGATTATTATTTTTATTATTAAATTATGTTATTTAGTAACAACGTTGTGTTACTGTCATTAATACATACGACTGAAGCTAATTTAGTCCTATACAATTAGAAGTAAAGTGGTATAAAAAAAGTACAAAACCTAATTGTTCAAAAGAGAAGTACGCATTAAGGAAAGGAAATTAAGAGCACGCTCCATAGAGGAGGGAGATCTTCGACGCTCCCCTCTTCAGATCCGTCACAACCATTATTATCAGAATCGGACCGACCCTCGAACCGGCAAGGGGGCCGGTTTCCGGTTCGGTCGGTCCAACCCGGTTGGATCCGGTTCGATGTGTGGTTCATTATTCACAAGTTAAAAAAAATTGAAAATACAATTACAAAC
The DNA here is from genome assembly GCA_946814005.1 of Chamaenerion angustifolium. NCBI lineage: Eukaryota > Viridiplantae > Streptophyta > Magnoliopsida > Myrtales > Onagraceae > Chamaenerion > Chamaenerion angustifolium. The sequence goes on from OX328272.1 coordinate 26,509,436, forward strand.
TACATAGTCTCAAACGCACACATAATTACCTCAAACACACACAAACTACATAGTCTAAAACATACACATTACTCTCAAACACAATATAATTACCTCAAATTTTGAACATACATAAGACAATAGTCTCAAAATCAAACACAATAGTTATGAACTTTAAATATAACTTCTAAACCGAAGAAGTTGCTCGGTTGAACTGAAGAAGTCGGTTTAAACCGAATAGAACCACAAAACAAATTAAACCACCCCAAAAAAGCTTGAACCGGAAACCGATCGATTTTACTAAAACCGGCTGGTCCAACCCGTTTCAAACACTGTTCATATGCATTTTGGTCTTTTATTTGAACCAAACCAGAGAGGGGTCCGGTTTCCGATCAGACCTGGTCGAACCACTGGTCCGGTCCGGTTCCGATAACACTTCACAACGATTCTCGACAAGAACGAACTCCATCCTTAAAGACCTTTAATAAAGTCAGTTAATACCTATACTAAACAGTAGCTTTTTGTGGTTTGTGGCAGGAACTACTCCTCAATGCTAAATAGAAACTTTTGTTTGGTGTTTTTATTAATTATCTTGTTTTTGCTATATAATATGAACTACGCAATATATATATATATATATAAACATAATATATTATTTATAAAAGTATGTATACTTCTTAATACATATCTAAATAATAAATTTACAATGAACAAAAATTACAATAAAATTGACACTTTCTTAGTCAACATCTTTAGAGATGTAGTTCCAACAACATATTGGGCACTTCTTAACAAAATCTTCTTCCTAGAGAGAAGGATACCGGAGACAGAGCCAATGATTCTAAATATGATGCTATAGTCATAGATAGATTCCCATTGCACTCATTGTCGTATTAGGAACACTCATAGTTGGTGTGCTAGAGTCTTATTCGAAGACAGATGGTCACTGCTCAATTCCTAAATGACTTTTAAAATGAGATTGCACAAAAAAAGTAAGGAAAATAGCAAATGATGCAAAACTGCAATATGGATGATACAACTTAAGGATTAATAATAGTACTGCATCTAAATGATTAATAATGATTCAAGAAAGAGTATATAAACATACCACAACCGTTACATTTCCCGCATTAACTCGCAATAGTAAGAGATTGTCGGCAATATATTCCATTCTTCCAAAAGTAAAATGCAAGCAAAATCATAATCATTCATAAGTGTTATTTGTAACTCCTGTTCAAAAAAGACATAGTTTAATATGTAATAAAGAGTAATACAAGTTTGATAGGTGTTTCATTAACAAGAAGTATTTCATGGATAGTAATGTAAATGAAACAAGCTACAGAAATGAGCAAAATCAGGATTCAATAATTGGTGCACTAGTAGTTCCTTGAGGAATTTCAAAAATTCACTTAACTGAATTTGCAACACCAAAGTTGTGAATGTACAGGAAAGCACAAGTTACAAATTAAATCAGGGGAAAACAGCGCTGCTCACTAAATTACCTCAAAGCTATGGGTGGCTAACAGGTCGTGTCGTGTCTAATCGTTTCGTGTCAATAAACGTGTCGTGTCTAAACAGATAAGTTTTAAACCTGTCTCCAAAAACCAAACACGTACACAAAACGTTTAATAATCGTGTCACACGACACTGTAACACGATACGACAAGACACGACACGTAAAATTACATAAGCATCCATCTCTTCGGTGCACTTCTGGTGAAGATATTTCAACCGGCATAACACGAATAATCATGGTAGCAATCAACAATTCACAAAACTTCATAGAATCAAATGCAGAAGATCTCAAAGATAGATCATGATTCATCAATAATTGTGCTATATCACGTGTATCTTTTCTAGAACAAGTCTCCACATGACATTTAAAATTTCAAGTTCCATTTCTAGCAGTATATTTCATTATTTGCCCACATCTTTTGCAAGTACAGTCGTACTTAACATCTATATCAGGTGTTTTCCCTTTCTCAATAAATGTCTAGACTGCATATGTAGACTTTCTGGCCATTTTATTACATTGTGTTGAGTTTAGCTCGATCCCTTCAATAGAAGTCCGGGAGAAATGATTATGTTTACATTTGAAAGATGCATTCCTTCATATGTTTTTTTTCATCAACAAGTTTAAATATTGTGCTATTGACATAGCAAAAACCTGAATCATGTATCAACAACTCCATGTTAAAGCACTGATAGGATAAACAAGAACTATATTATAGTAACAAACCTAGATAGAGTAACCAAAGTACTAGTTATGTCGTTAAACTCTAATCAACACATGTCGATAGATACCAAGACATTTTTCCTTATGTACTTATTACTTAGCCAAAAACAAAACTCAAAAGTTAAAGTCGAAGTCTGTTAGCTTAATTGAAATGTATCTGTGTGATATTATATCTACAGATCAAATGCAGGAAAAAAAAATTTAAAAGAAATATTAGGAGAGATGTTTATCTGCTTACCAAGTTTTGAGATATGCCACGAGCCACTGCAGAGATTGAGAAGAAACATTTGAGCTAGACAGAAATTAAGAACAGTCGTGAGCTTGACATACATACATATCCATTAAACGAAAAACGAACAGGCTGAGCTCGATCACAAATCAAATAGAATAGGATCATGAGTTGGAAAGCAATTAAAGTCGTGATAGAAACAAGCTCGAATAACTGGAAAGCACAGATACAAAGATAGATTGAAACAGAATGAACCTCGTACATGGTACGATTCTACTGGATCGATCGAATCCAGTTCAAGAAGCCTGAAGAACAAGAACAAGGATCGATTAGCTGGAGAAGACGGAACGAATGATCTGAGAAGCGGAGAAGCTGAGGAACAAACGAAATGAGAAGCGGAAACGGGAGAAGTTTCAAACTGGAACTATCAGACAAATGGATGAGGGAGTACAATATTAGGGATCTAGGCTTAGGGTTAATGTAACTGTGTACAAATGAGACACGATTAAACACGATACAATTATTTAATCGTGTTTAAATGTGTATTTATCGTGTATTAGCATGTTAGATGTGTTTAGACACAATTATTATTCTTATTTTTGAAGGTAGACTTTGTACTCTCGAATTGAGTACTCTTATTTCTATAAGAATTGAGTACATAACATGTTGTGTACACAATATTTGTATTTCTTAAGGTAGAATTTGTACTCTTTGAATTGAGTACTCTTATCTATATAAGAATTTTATATAAGGTAGACTTCTATTAGTTTTATATACTTATATAAAAATGTCGAAACTTTATCTTCATATTATTATTCATTCATATTCTAAATTTATATTACAATTTTAATTATAATAAGCTAAACAATGTTGACATACAATTTAATAAAGTTATTACTTAATATATATATATATAATGTACTATTATATATTTTTGTCTTTTTCATGATAGACACTACGGGAGAAAAGTGATATAACGGTTTAACGGGACGACTCAAATACTATTGAGTCGTGAATAATTAAAAGATCTTATTATTCACGGCTCAATCTTGGATGAGCTGCCATTTTATTTATTAAAAATATATATATATATTTTTCACGGATCAAATGTCAGAGCCGCGAATTAAAGCAAAACAAAAAAAAATTAATGGCTCCTTTTTTCAGCCATGAATAATTTATCTATTTGATTATTCACGAGCTGGAGCCTCTTCGTACTATGACTTCCCTCCTCGGAGATGGAGGTGGAGATGGAGCCTTCGTACAGTCTTCCCTCCTCGGAGTCGTCCTCAACCTGGGATGAAGCTGAAGGTGGACGAACAACCTGGAGCTGGAAGGAACTATGGAAGAAATCTGGGACTGTTCTTTGCCATTGGTGGAAGAAGCTGGACGAGCAGTCACGAGGAATCGTGGAAGAAGTCGGACGGTGCCTTTCATGAGCAGTCACCAGAAGCCGGACGGTGCATTTGCCTAAGATTTATATGTTTTTTAATATATATATTTTTCGCGGCTCGTTTTATATGAACCACCAAAAATTTTAAAAATAATAATAATTTTCGCGTCTCAACTAAAAGTGTCGCCATAATTATTTTGACGGCACTTTTGATTTGGGTCGGGAATTATCACGACTCATTATATACTGAGTCATGATAATTGTCCCGACGCTTCATGTCACGGCTCAACTTCAGTTGAGCCGGGATAATTTAAGGGTTAAATTTTCCAGCCGTTAAAAAACTATTTTTCAGTTGGTAAATGACCCTTCTCCTGTAGTGAGAGTTGTTAAACTTGAACCTTCTAACACTTATTTACAAATATTGAGCATGCTTACTTGTAGGAATGTAAAACTCAGTGTATGATATTTGATTAAAATATTACTAATTATATAATTTTAATGCCAAATAGAAATAACAATTAATATCCATTTAAGATTTATAACCGGACAATAAATGAAATAAATTTTAATCAATAAAATATTTATAATACAATTGTATAAAATTAAATGTCTATTAAATATAATTGTATAAAATAAACTAATATTATTATCTATTAAGTACATTTAATAAAAAAATAAACTAAATCAACTATCTAGATGTTAATTAAATTTTTGTTTAATTTAGATTCTTAATATTGATATAAGATACAATTATTTTTTAGTATGCTAATCAAGTTTCATTATTATTGGTCAAAAAAAAAAATCAAGTTTTATTAAAGTATCACATTTTTTATATTCATTTAGCATCCATCTCCCATTTTATATCAAATGTTGTACAATCAATCAATTGAAATAACACTCATTAATATTTTTATAACGAGTCAAATAACACTCATTAATATTACAATTGAAGTGTATGTCAGATTAAATTTGGCTTTCAAACAATAGTAAATTGCAAGTTTTGCACATAACAAATTTCTTTGGAAAATTACACAAAAATTAAGAATGAAAACACCACAATTTTAAATTAAATGAAAAATTATTTTATTAATAACCAATTTGTGATTTGTTTGCAACTTTTATTTTAAAAAGTACACTCCCAAAAATGTTTATCTTATTTCTAATACACTCCCGTAATCTATATTTATACTTAATTAATATATTTAATTTTTAATTGCAAATATTTATATGTTCATAGTTGTTATCTATCAAATATAATATTATGTATTTTAGTATTTTATAATGTCCACTAAATACAATATATTTAAGATAAAATCATAAATAAAAAATATAAATAATGGACTTGGATCAATTTAAATCATGAGTTTGGTTAATGGGTCACTTACTGTATTAGTAGAAATTTAAGCCTAACACGATTCATAGAAGTAACCGTGTACACGATTAGCACGACACGATTAGACACGTTTATTACCAGATTAGACACGTTTAGATTCGACACGGTTAGACACGACACGATTAGACACGATTAATTAATCGTGTCTAAATGTTTGTTTGTCATGTATTTACATGTTAGATGTGTTTAGACACGATTATTAATCGTGTGTAAACGTATAAGAGTTGTTTAGACACTCTTATGTGTAAACGATGATCGGGTCTCCTTTTTCAAATACGAAGATGGACTTACCGAAGGAATATGGAGCGAAACAACACTGCTGGAACTTCGACCATGTACGGGATGGAACTTCGTCGGACTTGATTCAGAGGGCTGGAACTTCAAGTGAACGGAGTCGGAAGTTTTCCTCTTCTTCACCGAAATGGAAACGAAGAAAAGAGCACCCACCGGTTACAAATAAACACAGTACGAAAACCGAATAATAACTTGAAAATGAAGAAGAAATATCTTAGGGGTATTTAGGTAATTTCTTAATTTGTTTCCAGAAAAAAATTAAATGGTGAAGGTCACGTGAAAACAACGTTGTTGGGTATCGATAGTGACGGCCCAGTAAGAAAAGGCCTCGAAGGCCCAATAACTATAGAGGGGGTAAACCCATGACATCCGAACCGGATCGGCCCAAGTACAAGCCAAACTTGGCCCACCATCGAGTAATCCAGAATCGAGCCCAAAGTCTATAGGGACGCCAAAGGCTCTCAGACTGCTCGCCATTCTCTACCAGGTCGCGACCTTCCACTGCTCGACATGGGAGTGCTCGCCCCGAAGAGAGCCTTGCCTCTCTCCTCTGGTCCCACAAAACCGTTAATAAGGAAGTGACCACGATATCCCGCATATCTCGGTGGCATATTCACTAAGGATTAGATTTGGTAACTGCAATATTTCGCAGTAACTGACAATCCGAATCTTCGGCAACACAATATACACTAAGATATTCAGCTGCCATATACGGTTCTATCTCTCTTACCCTATAAATACCCTTGCTTTACATACGTTCTTTACGTTTTGAGTTTTACACACACATATACTCATTTAAGCATCGGAGAGGGACCCAGAGGCACCCCCTCTGTTGCGCTCCCCTACCTGCAGGTTCACCGGAGTTGGATTTGAAGCGTCATCTCAACCTTGTCTGGCATTCAATTCACTGCCAGATCAGCATTCAGGATTTCACGATCCAACATTTGGCGCCGTCTGTGGGAACGAGCAATTCAGCCATGAGAACTCGATCCCAAAGCAACCGTCGGAATCAGACTAGGGAGCGATCCTCAGATAGCTCTGATTCCGCCGCCGCTTCACCGCTTCAACAGGAACCTGCCAGCCGAGCAGGAGTTAATGCTGTTCCTCTGCGGATAGCCCGAGAACATGTCGGTGATTCAAGACCGACCCCACCTGCTGATCAAAACGGAGCCCCTGCACCGCAGACAGTCCACATTGCGGGGCAGGATATTAATTTAACCCCCGAGATGGTCTCCTTGCTGGAAGCCATCCTAGGACAGGCGCGCCGCCAAGCCCCTGCTCCTCAGGAAAACAATCCCTCTGCTCCTAAGGAAAATCACCGCCCTGCTGCCACAGGGCCTTCACCTTCAGAAGCGGCCAATCCTAGTCCTGCTGCGCCTCAGGAGTATCAGGAGATGACGTCAGGTCAGCCGTCCCTACCTCCAGCACACACCAAGGAGCCAGCAGCCGCATATACTGCCAATCCTTCCGGTCCGCCTCCACCCGAAGCCTCTCCCATGTACTGCACTGTGGATCAGATGGATGACCTCATCAACAAAAGGCTCCAGGAAAGACAATTGACAGTCATAGCTCCCTTCAAGGAGCAGTCCTCTCATCCTTTCACCGACGCGCTCGTCGCTATCAAAAGCCCGAAGGATGTGGTTGCTCGGGCCATACCTGAGTATAGCGGTGGAGGAGATCCCACCGTACATGTCAACAAGCATGAGGCCTCCCTTCTGGGATCAATCGGAACTTGGGCAGAGTTGAGAAGCAAGTTCCTGGAGAGGTATATGGGCGAGCGCCAGTTGCTGAAGAGCGTGGTCGCCCTTGACTCGGTCAAACAGCAGCCTGGAGAGTCGCTGTCCAACTTCTACGGGCGTTTTCATCAAAACGTCACAGAATTAGATCGCCGAATCTCGGATGGGGAGATCATTCGAGCATTCTACAGAGGTCTGGATGTGGCCAACAAGGCCTCGCGAAAGCTGCGAAACAGCTACCATGTGAAGGAGATAGAGACATTGGATGAGTTGGCGTCCAGGGCAAAAGGTTTCATAGACCTTGAACGCGCAAACATCGAGGCTAACCTCCTGACGACCTCGCTAAGGATAACCCATGAATCCCGACGCGATGGTAAGAAGGAGGTAAAGAAGGAAAAGAAGGGAAAAGAGAGTAAGCCCCGAGTCGAGTCTCTTCCAGCGCCTCGCCATCCAGAGGTCCCTGAGTACTTCACGCCTTTAAATAGGCAGATCTCAGCGGTACTAGTCGAGATGGAGAGGAGATCCTTGGCGAGGCCACCGATGCCTCGCCGAGGTGGCTTACCCATGGGCAAGGATGTCGAGAGCTATTGCAGATACCATAAGTGCAAGGGCCATAAGACAGACGATTGCAAGATTCTGAAACGAGATATAGAGAGGCTGATTCAGGGGGGAATGTTGAAGGAATTTGTGGCAGGGCGAGACCGAAGTCGAACGCCCCCCAGGAGACATCGTTCACCAGCCCCTGCAGATCAAGCTGAGCCTTCTGGAAGCAAGAGGAGAGTGAATCTGATTGCGGGAGGATTCGGCGCAGGCGGCGAGAGGTCAAGCGCCAGAGAAGTCTACGCCACTCAGATCTCTACGGCAGTTCAGTTGGGGAAGCGGCCCCGGCCTGAAGAAAACATTGTCATCTCATTCTCTGAATATGATTTGGCACATGTCACCACGCCCCACAATGATGCTCTGGTCATTACGGCATATATTGACGGCTGTGATGTTGCAAGGATTCTGGTTGACGGAGGCAGCTCGACAGACATCCTGTTTCTGGACGCCTTCGAAAAGATGGGCAAATCAAAACGCGACCTGAAGAGGGTCGACTTTCCGCTGATCGGGTTTGCGGGAAGGACAACTTATCCACTGGGGGCTATAACCATGCCAGTGATTTTTGGCGAGGGGTGGAAAAGCATCAAGGTGTCGGTCACTTTCTTGGTGGTCGATTCACCTACATCCTACAACGCCATCATAGGGAGGACCACGATCAACCCAAATAAGATTGTGGCCTCCACTGTCCACCAGAAGATGAAGTTCCCCACTCCGAACGGGATTGGAGAAGTGCTAGGAGATCAGCCTTCCTCGCGGCAATGCTATGTGAACTGTTTACGCAGGAAGAACCAAAGGGAGGCGCTCGCCATCGAGACAGAGGCCGATCCCCGCGAGGACTTGGCTCGACCAGCACCCATGGAGGAATTGGAGGAGGTCGAGATCGATGGTCCGGACAAAAAGGTGCGCATTGGGACCACCTTGAAAGAGGATCAGAAGGAGGCCATGACCGCCCTCCTCAAGGAATTCAAAGAGCTCTTTGCCTGGCAGCCGAGCGACATGCCAGGAATCAGCACAGATATTATCTCTCATGAGCTCAGGATAGACCCCTCCATCAAGCCGATCGCCCAAAAGAGAAGATCGTTCGGGACTGATAAACGTTTGGCGATCAGGCAGGAAGTCGGCAGGTTGATTGAAGCTAACTTCGTCAGAGAGGTAAGATTCCAGAGCTGGGTCGCCAACCCAGTTTTATTCAATAAATCTAACGGCAAGTGGAGGATGTGCGTCGACTTCCGCGACTTAAACAAGGCTTGCCCCAAAGATTCATATCCTCTTCCAAGAATTGATCATCTAGTCGATGCTACCTCGGGTCATGAGATGCTGAGCTTCATGGACGCCTATTCTGGCTACAACCAGATCAGAATGCATCCAGACGACGAGGCCCACACTGCTTTCTATGCTGACGGCGACATTCTATGCTACAAGGTGATGCCCTTTGGTCTCATCAATGCCGGGGCAACTTATCAGTGGATGGTGAACCGACTGTTCCAGGACATGCTGGGAAGGAACATGGAGGCCTACGTGGATGATATGCTCGTTAAATCCATCAAAGGCAATCCTCATACCACCGACCTCCGTGAAGCTTTTGAATGCATGAGGAGACACAGCGTTCGCCTGAACCCAGCAAAGTGCGCCTTTGGAGTCAAGTCCGGGAAGTTCCTGGGTTTTATGGTCAGCGAAAGGGGCATTGAAGCAAACCCGGAAAAGCTAAAGGCCATAGAAGAAATGAAGTCGCCAACCTGCCATAAGGAAGTCCAGTGCCTGAACGGCCGACTAGCTGCTCTTAACCGCTTCCTCTCCAAAGCAAGCGACAGGTCCCTCCCGTTTTTCAAAACCTTGAGGGCCAACCGCAAGTTCGAGTGGACGCCAGACTGCGAGGAAGCATTCCAGTCCTTGAAAAGACATATTCAAACACTCCCAGCTCTGGCAAAACCCGTTCCAGGCGAGCAGCTTTTCCTCTATTTAGGCATTAGCGATGTGGCAGCCAGTGCTGTCTTAATAAGGGAGGAGAATAATGTTCAGAGTCCAGTGTATTTTATTAGCAAAATGTTCAACTCAGCAGAAATAAAATATGTCCAGATTGAGAAGTATCTCTATGCCTTAGTTATTGCTGCTCGGAAGCTGAGACCTTACTTTCATGCGCACGACATCACGGTCCTCACCAATCAACCTCTCAAAAACTTCCTGATGAAGCCAGATTCTTCAGGAAGAATGGTCAAGTGGGCGATCGAGCTCAGCGAATTCAGGATCAAATTTGCGCCGAAAACGGCCATCAAAGGTCAAGCACTAGCTGATTTCATAATGGAAAGCACGAGTAACGGTCAAGCGGAGGCAGAAAACAGGCCAAGTCAGTCAGCAAGCGACAATCAAATCTGGGAACTCTATACGAACGGGTCTTCATCAAAAGAAGGCTCGGGGGCAGGTTTAATTCTTATTCCTCCTGAGGGCGAGCCTCTGAAGTATGCGATCGCCTTGACATTCCCGGCAACCAATAACGAAGCAGAATACGAGGCTCTTATCACTGGACTCAGACTGGCAAAAGGAATGGGTATAACAGCGCTTAAGGTAAAAAGTGATTCAGAGCTTATTGTCAATCAGGTTAATGGCGCCTACGAGGCAAAGGGAGAAAAGATGAAGAAATATCTTGGCATTGCCAAAAAGCTAGTCGCGGAAATCCCAAATTTCGCGATTGAGTTTATTCCTCGCCAAGAAAACCAGATGGCAGATTCCTTGAGTAAGCTAGCCTTCGGAGGGGCGACAATCCAGGATGTGCAATTTCTGGAAAAGGCCCTATGTTCAGTCCTTGAAGACAGAGCTGAGGTCTTCAACATTCAAGAACAGGTCACCTGGATGACCCCGTTCCAGAATTATTTGAAAGAAGGCATTTATCTAAGCATCGCAGCCATTTATCTAAGGCATCGATGGAGAACTCTATAGAAGAGGTTATTCGACGTCTTACTTGGGATGTGTTGCTCTACCCGAAACAGAAAAAGTTCTTCGAGAAGCTCATGAAGGGGCAACAGCATGTCATGAAGGTGCTCGTTCACTAAGCAGGAAAATATTCAGACTGGGATATTACTGGCCGACCTTGGGAAAAGACGCAGCCGAATTAACACAGAAGTGTGAAATTTGCCAGCAGTTTGCACCACGATCGGGTCGACCATCGACATTATTATCCCCAATGGCAGGTGCCTGGCCCTTCGCTCAATGGGGAATCAATATATTGGGTCCTTTTCCCATTAGCACCGGTCAGCGTACTCACAACATAGTGGCAATCGACTACTTCACTAAGTGGGTAGAGGCGAAAGCTCTAGCTTCGACAACGGAATTCCAAGTTATCAAGTTCATGCATGTCAACATATTCTCCAGGTTTGGTATTCCCAAAATACTCATCAGCGATAATGGTCCGCAATTCGTTGGAAAGGAGTTGCTAGGCCAAAAAGCCCTAGCAACAAAGCTAGGCCACAAAAGCCCTAGCAACAAAGTTAGGCCAAAAGCCCTAGCAACAAAGCTAGGCCAAAAGCCCTAGCAACAAAGCTAGGCCAAAAGTCCTGACGCCAAAGTCAGGCCAAAAAGCCCTAGTAACAAAACTAGGCCACAAAAGCCCTAGCAACAAACTAGGCCAAAAGCCCTAACAAAAAAGTTAGGCCACAAAAGCCCTAACAACAAAGTTAGGCCACAAAAAGCCCTAGTATCAAAACTAGGCCACAAAAGCCCTAACAACAAAGTTAGGCCAAAAAAGCCCTAGTAACAAAACTAGGCCACAAAAGCCCTAACAACAAAGTTAGGCCTCAAAAAACCTGACGCCAAGAGTCAGGTAAAGCCCTGACGCCAAAGTCAGGACAAAAGCCCTGGCGACAAAGCCAGGCCAAAAGACCTAGCAAAATGTTAGGCAAAATAAAAGCTCTGACGCCAAAGTCAGGCCAAAGAAAGTTTAGGCGATCACTATTGATGATAAAGCCTGACAAATTACGAATCCCCTGTTATGCCAACACCTCAAAGGTTTAAACTTCAAAGAAGCTAATATCTCTTTGAACTTAGAAGTTTACGCTTTTAAGTGTCAAAAGTGTTATCCTTGGAAAGTTTAACTTATGATTGGTCTAAGGCTTTAAGGGTCGACGACATTACCAAGCAAGGAAAAAGTGGAAAGTAATTATGAGTAAGATATTGGATAGCTGAATATGTTCAAAGTCGAATAAAGGCTCAAGAATATAAAGGCATTCAATAGAAAAACCCAAGTCTTCGATAAATAATTACAAACCAAAAACAGAAAATACAAAAATGGCCATCTAAAAAAGATAAATATGGTCGCCAAGGAGTTGGGGACTTCAAGCTTTGGGGTTCTCGGGGGCAAGGGCGCTCTGCTCGCCTTCGGGGGCAGAAGTACCAGGCTCGCCTTCAGGAGCAGACTCCCCAGCAACAGAGGGCTGCGAAGGCCGACTCCGCAGGAAGGTCTTCAAGGAGGCAACTTCCCCAAGAGGAAAGTTGGGATCAACCGCCTGGACCTCCTCCACCAGTTCTTGGAGAAACTCGGCGATGGTCGACTTCATCACCTTCAAGGCCTGGTTTTCAAAGTCCTCGGAGGCCTTAAACTCCTCAACCACGGCTTGGGGTGAAGGAACCGCCTTCAGCTGATCAGCCAGCTGGTTCTTCTCCTCCTCTAAGGCGACCCCCTTAGCTTCGGCAGTATCCCTCTAGGCCTCCGCGGCGACCCTAAGAGCGTCTGACTCGACCAACTGGGCACGAGCTTCCTTCAACTCGGCCTCCAGGCGAGCACGGACCGCCTCCCCTTCATCAAGGCACTGATGAAGGGCCTCAGCTTCATGAAGGAAGGCTGCAGCATCAGCCTCCCTCTTCTTCACATCAGCAAGGAGGCGCTGCTCCTTCCTAAAATACTCCTCCCGGGCGCCGTCCACCAAGGTGATCGCCATGTCAGCGGTCTTCTTGATGGCCTCCAACTGCCCGGGGGTGACCCCTGTGCTTCGGTATTGCTCCAGCTCGACAAGCAGATCAGAGTGCTTGTCGGCGAGCTCGCCGAAAACGCGGCCGAGGATCACCTCTTCCCGAACGAGCTGACAACAAAAGCACAAGGAAAATGTCAAGTCATCAAAATGAAAAGGAATAAATAATGGAAAGAAGGCGAGATCATACCAGGGCAGCTCGTTCGAAGTGGGTCCGTAAGAACCCCTCGATCTGAGGAAGCTCCGTAGGGACAATCGAACGGTCCTTGGGAGGAATTATCCCATCAAGGAGCTGCATGCACATATCCGGGCTACCCCGTAGGCTCTTCTGGGCGGGGTACCCCTTCTTGGCAAGGTCCCCACAAGGGACCCAAGGCCTCCGAGAGTCCCCAGCCTTAAAAGGCTGGAACAAGCTCGCCATGGAGCAGTACTCCTCGGCGGGAGCCCTCGAGGAGCTGGAAGCAGCATGCCCCTTTTTCTGGGCCCCAGACTCCCTAGTAGGAGCCGTGGGCACTGAAGAGGCGGGAGGCGCCAAAGACAAGGTCTTCTCCTTAGCGGCAGAAGGGCCCTGAAGAGAGGGAGAAGGAGACGCCGTGTCCAAACCCTTCCCTTTGCTGGCAGAAGGGCCCTTAGGAGGGGAAGGAGGAGGATGTTGGTCGACCTCAGGGTGCTCTTCACCCCTGACCTTCTTAGAAGGAGGAGGAGGAGGGTCCCGGGTCACGTCCGACAAGGACTCCACTGCAAAGCAACAAGACAATAAGTCAGAAGTCAGAGAACCGCAGAATGTAAAAACATTAAATCCACAAAAGGCGAGGTAATATACCTGGTTGGCGAGGGCCAGTAGTGGCCGAAGGAAGCATCTCCTCGGGCTTCCTCTTGGCCGAACGCCTAGAAGGAGGAGGGGGAGAGCTTAGCAGCGCCTGGTCGGAGGACAATCCCGCCGATCCCTAGTCATCAAAGAGACCTATCAGTTTTTGGCTCTTGCTTACAACCTTCCCTACAAGTAATAAAACAAGGGAAGAGTTAGAAAATTACCCAATCATCAAAGATTGGCATGGCTTGATGAATGCCCGCCATCTCAAGGGCATTCTCGGTAGTCTCCGTCACTGAGCGGATGGACTTGAACTGAGATGACCGATGCAGCCGGTAGAAATCGTCGATGGCATTCCGATCACTCCCGGACAATTCTTCAAAGGAGGGAGGAAAATCCTTGTCCGGAGCAAACAATTTCCAAGGTACGCCCCCCTTATACAAGAAGTAAAACTTCTTGTAATTGGAGTTAGTGGCCCGGAAATCATCGATCAGGCGGACATGGACGTTCCAAGCCCATCCTTGAGGGCCTCCCCACTCCAAAAACTTCGGCCAGCGGGATTGGAAGTGGTGAAAGTGGTTAGGCCCTGCTGCCAGTCGGAAGAAGCACCGGAACAGGGCCAGCGAAGTTCTGGAAATCTGAAGGAGTGGATGAGCGTAAAAAACAAAATGTAGAAACTGACGTTTCTTATATAAACCAAGAAGGGAGCAACCGCCACGAGCAAATCGAAGCGACACAGAAGAATGATGGCACCTTTTTGGAAAAAACCGAAGCAATGTCAGAATGCCAAAAGACACCTTGGGGAGACAGACGGTTGGCTGACATGGACAGCTGTCAGACTACCCTAGGTTTACGGAAAAGTAAATGTCAGGCGTGCCTCAAGTGACCGTTCAATTTCTGGACAAATGTGCAGTTATTAAATGCTAAAATTCCACTAAGGAGACAAGGTGGTCGCCAACGCACTAATAAAGCTTTAGCAGAAATACCTCGGGTAGGTAATGATCGCCTAACTAAGAAAGATAGACTTCCATAAACCTAGGTCACCTCGAGTGATCGCCAAAAGGGAATAAAAGGAAGGATATTCTTTCAGCTTTGAACAAAGAAGAAATTGCTCGCCAAATGAGCTCTAAGTGTCTCAAAGGCACTGAACCATTACCAAAGACGTCACTATCTAAAACCCTACCAGGAAATCAAGCTCGACTGAAGGAACTCCAATCAAGCTTCGGGGGCAAATGTTGGGTATCGATAGTGACGGCCCAGTAAGAAAAGGCCTCGAAGGCCCAATAACTATAGAGGGGGTAAACCCATGACATCCGAACCGGATCGGCCCAAGTACAAGCCAAACTTGGCCCACCATCGAGTAATCCAGAATCGAACCCAAAGTCTATAGGGACGCCAAAGGCTCTCAGACTGCTCGCCATTCTCTACCAGGTCGCGACCTTCCACTGCTCGACATGGGAGTGCTCGCCCCGAAGAGAGCCTTGCCTCTCTCCTCTGGTCCCACAAAACCGTTAATAAGGAAGTGACCACGATATCCCGCATATCTCGGTGGCATATTCACTAAGGATTAGATTTGGTAACTGCAATATTTCGCAGTAACTGACAATCCGAATCTTCGGCAACACAATATACACTAAGATATTCAGCTGCCATATACGGTTCTATCTCTCTTACCCTATAAATACCCTTGCTTTACATACGTTCTTTACGTTTTGAGTTTTACACACACATATACTCATTTAAGCATCGGAGAGGGACCCAGAGGCACCCCCTCTGTTGCGCTCCCCTACCTGCAGGTTCACCGGAGTTGGAGTTGAAGCGTCATCTCAACCTTGTCTGGCATTCAATTCACTGCCAGATCAGCATTCAGGATTTCACGATCCAACAAACGTGACTACTTAACGTGACGTCAAGTGGACGGAAGGTTCAATTACAACAAAGTTGCAACATATTATACAAAAAACAATCACAAAAAACAAGTTGTACCAAAAACCATTTTCGTGAAACATGATGGACATTTTTCATACTTTTCCCATAGCAAAATCAAGACCAACAACAACCCATTTAAAAGGTGCAACTGAATATATCATTTATTTTTTAATTGTGTTGATAACTAATTACGGTACTATATATACTGTAATCAGGTCCAAAAGAACGTCGTTGCTTAACTAACATCGATGTGTGGCTAGAGCACACTTACCATCACATTCAAGTTGCTTTTGCTCCTGTTCAAACTATAACCCTAAGTTATGCTCAAGCCCAATGTCATAAGACTAAAAAAAAACAATTCTTTTTTCAGATCTAAAATTAAAAACTAAAAGAAACACCTAATTTTCCATTTAGTGACCATCAGTTAAACATTGATTGTATCAACACAAAATATTTCGGAAGCAAGAAAAATCAAAGAATTTAGAGGAGATATGAGGGGCAACTTTGTATACAATTAAGGGTTAATTACCTCAACCGTTACCTATGTTTGACAACGTGACTGAACCATTCAAACTTGAGCTCAACCGTTACTTAAGTTGACACATGTGACTGAACCGTTACTATCACCTAACTGCCGTTATTTCTTCCCGTTAAGTACCACCATGTGCTTGTCACGTGATTAACTTGTAAGGTGAAGTTCCCAAACTACCCCCAACATACTGTCTACTTAACACAGCAGCTGATTCTTAGAATCAAGGAACAGAGAGAAGCAGTTTGCGCGCGAAGAACCTCCAGAATCGAAGAACTGAAGAACCGAAGATATTCAGCCATGAAGTCTGATGAATGCTGTCCTATGGGTTCTGAGAACTGTAGAAAGGTTAGATATCAGTCCATCTCTTCTGCGTCTGCGAATGCCAACCACGGAGCTTCGCGTCTGCGAATGTGCTATTGTGGGCTTGTGTACTCCGTGAAATCAGCTGGTACGTGGCAAAATTTCTCGCGTCGATTATATGGTTGCCCCAATTTTGAGGTAATTTGACAGTGGGTAACCCTAATATGCAACCCTAATTCGTTTTGCTGCAGTAATTTGAAAGAACAATGGGAGTTTGCGAAAAACCGAGCTGTTGAAAGTCGACCCAATCGGAAGTTAGTTGTAGTCTTTGTCATTGTTGTTGTTGTTGTTTTTGTTCTAAGTTCAATTGCGAATAATTTGCACAAGTTAGTTGTAGCTGTGTCTATAACTGAACTGTGTCTGTAACTGAACTGCGTCTATAACTGAAACTAAAGGATGAAGAACAATGTGTACTTTGCGAAGGTGGTGACTTATCTTTTCTGAACTATGATTAAAAGGTGACTTAAGTTTGTGAATTGTGATTAAAAGGTGACTTATGTTCGACTAACTGTGATTAAAAGGTTACTTAAGTTTGGACATTTTGTTACCCAACCGTTACTAAAATACAGAATGCATCCGAAAACACAGAATCCATAATAATCCATCAAAATCCAGAATTCAGAATACATCCCAAAACATGGTCCATCCCATAATCCAGAACTCAGAATACATCAACAACAGAACTCAGAATACATCAACAAAATCCAGAAACAAAATCCAGAATTCAGAATACATCAACAACAGAAGTTGATGCTGCAATTTGCGAAAATGTTCCCTTGGTGGTGTGTTCTTGACAGGTCAGCAGTTCATCTTAGACAGCTCAATGATTGGCGACTTCGTTCCCTGTGGAGTGCGAGTCTGATATGCATACATCTCCACAACAAAGTGGACATACTCTGAACAAAAAACAACACACTAGTGTCATGAATCTATCCAAAAGGGGTTTTGTATATAAAAAAATGGTGTTGATTATGATTCTCAGATCTCAGCCATCTATATGGACCCTAATTTCACCACTAAGCTTCAATGCAGCAGACCAACTATTATAATTAACCCACCAACATAAAGCAAATTAAACATTTAAAAAACTAATTTGTTCAATCTCATTCTCGTCACTCTCACCCACTTCATCAAGTTTGTTCAATCAATTACTGCACATTTCATCGATTTAACAGCAGAATCATCACCACCACCCACTATCTTCACGGAAAACAACATATTATGCAGCAATTTACAGCAATTTACAACAATTATGCAGCAATTTACAACAATTATTGAATACACGCCCAAATACGAACATATTATGCAGCAATTTAATCATTTCGTACCGCAAACCAACATCAAAGCCCTAATCTTCAACCGAATCGAAGATTAACGAAGTGAAACAAGGTAGAAGAACACAAACCCAAATCCGAAAACAGAAAGAATGCGAAAAGCCACACAAACTGAAGTTCAATCGAAGCAAAAACACAAACTTACTTTCAGTTGTAGTTCCGAAACGCAATGTCGCCGAGGAGGGTTCCTTCCGTGCTGCAAATCGACACTATTAGGGCAGAAGAAGGTCTGCAAGTTTCAGTTGGAGAGAATGGAGTGTGGAGATGGTTATCAAACGAGGGGGAAACGTTGCAAAGTGACAAGAGGGCATTATTGTCCTTTCAAATGTCTTCAAATCGTTTTAATTAGGTCATGTGCTGTGCACGTGACACTTTGACAGTCAGATTTGACGAAAAGTTCACGGAGTAACCTTTCAGTCATATATTCAAACTTAAGTAACGTTTCAGCTACACAAAAAAAGATGAGTAACTTTTTAATCACATGGGCCAAACATAAGTAACGGTTGAGGTAATTAACCCTACAATTAAATACCATATTTTTGCACCTTTCTCCAGTAGTTTGTTTGGTTAACATGTTAGATTATAAATTATATGTTGTGGGTTAGAAACCAGTTGTAGTTGTTTAGGTATATTTAAGTTTTCATTTTCAATTTTTAGTGTTTAATTATAATATAAATAGTGTAAAAATTGAATCTTTAACAATCACTAGGGGTGAGCAATAAAACCGTTTGGACCAAGACCAGACCAAAACCGACCGAGACCAAACCAAAACAAACAAACCATTTATGGACTGAAACCAATGGTTTCACTTAAATGGTTTTACCGGTTCTGGTCTAAATTTCGGTCTTAGACCATTGGAGACCATTTAGATCGAACCAGACCGGTTTGTTTTAAAAAACATGTCGCTTGCTTTTCTTGTACCACAGGAGCTGTAGGTATACTAAACCACCACTCCGGTTCGGTACCACTCAAAGACACTCACCTCCCAGACCGTCACAAAAAACCTCACATGCACTTACTCTGACACCTACACACACACTCATTAATATAATATATAAATATATATAACTTTTGTGTTTATGGCCTACCTTCTATTTGACGATAAAATTTTAAAAAACAGAGCTCTCTATTTATCAAACAAATTTAAATCTATTAAGAATTCGGCCGTAAAGCCTAACAATCTAAATGTGCATTCATCTAAAAAATAATTACGAACTTATCTTCAAACAAACACGCATTAAAACAATTATAAAGATATTTTTAAAAATAAATAAAAAGTAATAATGGTTGTTATATATATATATATATATATATATAAATATACACACGTAAAATAATATAGATTGTGCAAGTTAAAACCAAAGAGAAAGAACATGCAAAAATTCAAAATGAGATGATATTTTGATGAAGTATGAAATAAATATCATTTTTGTTATATTTTTTTGTTGATTAATTATTTTTTTTTTTGGCCATCGAATTTTTATTTTGCAGAAATGCCTTCAGAGAATATCCTTCGATCAAATTCCAGATTAGTTACATCAATTTTGTTTGAATTGTGAACAAATTTTGTTTTATTTGATTAATATTTTTGGTAAAATAGAAAATTATATAAAAAATTATGTCTAATGGTCCAAACGGTCCAAATGGTCTAGACCGAACCAAAACCGAAAAAAACAAGACCATATAAACGGTCCAAACGGTTTCGGTTTCGGTCTCAAGACCGAAATTAATGGACCGAAATTTTCGGTCTCGGTCTCAAGACCGAAATTAATGGACCGAAATTTTCGGTCTCGGTCTCAAGACCGAACCAGACCGGTTTTTGCTCACCCCTAACCATCACATAGTAATTTCTAAGCTATATGGATGAAAACTAGCTTTACCCACCAACTATATGTCTGAGGTTCAGGAACTTACATGGAGAGTCAAACATGTCATACCAAAAATGGAGAATTCAAACTTTTTTCCCCAAAAATCAAGAACACATTTTTATTAATTTGTCAGACAAAAAGATAACATTTTAAACCTGTCATGTAGTGTGGAAACATCGAGTGTCGTCGGGTTTGCCTTGCAAGTCCTTGACAAGGGAAACTGCAACTCTCTCATCTCCCTTACTCAATTCCTTAGAAGCAACAGTTGTAAACACCCAATTTTGACTTAGATGTAACATTTTGATTTTGTGATGAAAAACGAAGAGCTTTGGTTTCGAAAATGAAGAACTAGAATCGAAACCCTAAAACGGCGAAAGGAACTGAAGAAGCAGACTTAAGGATCATTAGGGATTATTCCTTCATCTGGAATCCCTTCACCTTAAAATCTAAATACTAATACTTCGAAACAAAGAACGAAGAGTCACAATAACTGCAAATCCGAAAAAGAGAACACTGAAGAGTCACAACCGAATCGGATAAACCGAATCACATTAAAAACAATAAATGGGTCAAAATCCCAATAAATAAATAATGCAGACTGATAAGAAAGACGGGCCGAGCTTCAGCATAATGGGCCAAACTTCAACACTACCCTCATGCTGCATTCCTTCCACAGCTTGAATTTCCATTTCTTGCTCCCTCTGACTTGCAAACAGGTTTCTCATACCCAATTTTCCACACAATGAATGATGCAGTTGACCTCCTAATGCCTTAGTAAAGATGTCAGCCAACTGATTTATAGAAATGATATGCTCAAGCTTTATAACATGTTGAAGTAACCTTTCTCTAATGTAATGACAATCTATTTCTATATGCCTTGTTCTCTCATGAAAAACAGGATTGCTAGCAATCTGAATAGCAGCTTTATTATCACAATATAAGGTAACAGGTTCAGTTTGCTTCAATCCCAACAAATACAACAAATTTCTATGCCATATTATTTCAGATAAAGCAGACCCCATACTCCTATATTCAGATTCTGCAGAAGATCTAGAAACAGTATTTTGCTTTTTTACCTTCCAAGAAATAACAGCTTTTCCTAACATGATACAATAACCAGTAACAGATCTTCTAGTTTCCACACAACTGGCCCAGTCAGAATCGCAAAAACCAACTAGGCTTGGATTCGAATCACTAGATAACAAAATGGCCTTACATGGTTCAAATTTAACATACCTGATCACACTTAGAGCAGCTTCAAGATGATAATGTTTCGGATCCTGCATGTACTGACTTAAATTCTGCACTGCAAAGGATATATAGGGTCTAGTAATAGTCAAGTACATCAATTTACCTATCAGTCGTCTGTAAAGACTCACATCATCTAGGGGTTTATCATTCTCATTCAACTTTAAATGCCTATCATAATCCTTACTGGCCAGTTTCAGATTCATCTCCATGGGTGTCTTGCTAACTTTTCCAGCAAACAATCCAACTTCAGAAATAAGTTCTAAGGCATATTTTCTTTGTGTTAAAAAGAACCCTTTTCAGATCTTGCGATTTCAATTCCTAGAAAATATCGCAATTCGCCTAAGTCCTTCATTCTGAAGCTGGATTGTAAAACAGTTTTCAGCTCACTTATCAATTTCTCACTATTTCCAAAAATAAGCAAATCATCAACACATATCAGCAATATCACCATTTGGTTTTCATCATGCTTGGTAAACAGGGAATAATCATTTTTAGATTGACTATATCCAGTTTTAATAAGAACATCACATAATCTCATATTCCACTGTCTACCAGCTTGTTTAAGGCCATAAACAGACTTTTTCAACTTGCAAACCAAAACAGTCTTACCATCACTGAACCCCTCAGGAACACACATGTAAACTTCCTCATCCAAATTACCTTGTAAAAAAGAATTGTGCACATCCATCTGATAAAGCGGCCATCTGTAGATAGCAGCTAGGGCCAAAATGGTACGGACTGTATTCCTTTTAACAACAGGCGAAAACGTTTCAAAATAGTCTATACTGTGTTTTTGGTTGTACCCTTTAGCAACTAGCCTGGCTTTATATCTACTGAGGCTAGCATCAGAATTATACTTTAATTTGTACACCCATTTACATCCATTTACCGATTTACCTGGAGGAGCTGGGACTAAGTCCCATGTGTGGTTTTCCTCAAGTTCCCTTATCTCCTCTTTCATTGCATCGACCCACAACCTGTCTTTTACAGCCTCAAGGAAACTTTCTGGTTCAACCAGTTTAGATATCGAAGAAGTATAACATTGATATTCATGAGATAATCCATCATAATATATGTATTTTTCAATAAAATACGGACAATGAACATTTGAAGCCTCATAATCTTTCATCCATATGGGGGGCTGATAACTCTACATGTTCTAGTCACAACAGGCCTAGAATCCTCTTCCACCTGAGAATCACCCCTGTCATCAGAGTCATTAGAGGACTCATCATCTGAAGAGGTTTCAGTTGAGATTTCACGAATCTCATCCGGTATGTTTCTTTCAGTAGTTCTTATATCATCCTCAGTTTTTGCAGCTTTAGAGTTGCTAACATCATCGGATTATTCCTCTATAGAATGCTCAAAGAACACAGGAAATTGATCAAGCTTACCACTTCCAAAGGGAAAAACATTAAATATAACATCTCTACTAACAAAGAATTTTTTTTCTGTTAAATCGTAGAGTCTATATCCCTTCTGGGTCACAGAGTATCCCATCATCACTGAAGGGATAGCTCTGTAAGCTAGCTTATCAACCACGACCATGTTCTTAGCATAAGCAAGGCAACCAAACACCCTCAAATGGTGTATCACAGGGTTTTTTCCACTCAGAAATTCTATGGGTCAACAGCTTGGTAGGCATTAAATTAATCTGGTAGCAAGTCGTAAGGATACAATCTACCCAAAAAATATACGGAATTGATCCTTGCAACTTTAAAGCCCTTGCTATTTCTAGCAAGTGCATATGCTTACTTTCAACCCTACCATTCTGTTTAGGGGTATAGGGACAACTACTTTGATGAGTAATTCCCTTATAACTTAACAATTTATTCATGTGATCATTAAAAAATTCTTTTCCATTATCGGTCCTCAAGCACTTGATCCTTTTTCGAAATTGATTTTCAATCATGGCGATATAATTTTTCTGAACCAAGAAAACATCAAATTTGAATTGAATAAGATGAACCCAAGTTACCCTAGAATGATCATCAACTAGGGTCAAAAAATATTTCTTGTCATTATAAGTGGGGCAATGATAAGGCCCCCAAACATACGCATGAACCATATCAAATATAGCATCTGTTCTAGAATCAGAAACAGGGAAGCGATTTCTAACAACTTTAGCTCTAGGCCAGATAGAACAATCATTCATGCTCAACTTCTTATTTTAAACAATGTCAAGAGAATCCTCATGCTCAAGAGCCGTAAAAGAGGCATGCACAAAATGTTTGTGCCATAACATGACATTATTCACAACATGACTACTTACAAACTGACTGATCTGCATGGGATTTTCATGAAATATAACCCAGATTTCTCTTCACCAGTCCCCAAGACCTTCCCATTTGAGAGGTCCTTCAAGATAGCAAGTTTTGGGTAAAATAATGCAGAACAGTTAAGATCATTTGTAAGTTTCGAAACAGAAAGAAGATTATGTTTGAAATTTGGCATGTATAACACATTCCACAATTCTCTACCAGATTCGAGCAAAACATTCCTAATACTATGCCCATCAGAAGATTCACCATTTGGTAGATGAACTTTGGTTGCAAGAGCTACATTGCTACCACTTAACCAATCATTTATATTGGCCATGTGGTTGGTTGCCCCTGTATCCAAAATCCAAACATCATTATCACAATTATAAGCAGAGTTCAAAGATATACCGTCTGTATTCGAATGAGAGTAATGAGAGAAGGCTGCACTTTCCCCAGTAGCAGTGCTTCCAGCTCCACTCATTGTCTGCAAAAACTTATCAAACTGTTCTCGTGAGAAAGTGATTCCACCTTGTACTCCACAATTCAGAGAAACATCATTATTTGTGGAGTTATTTAAAAGAATAGGATCAGTGTCACCAATTTTAGTGGAAGTACTGCTGTCTTTGGGATTGTTTCCCATTGGTTTCAATTCTTTGAGTTTGAAACAATTATCTATAGAGTGACCCTTCTTTTTACAGAACTCACATCCCTTTGCATAATATCGGTCAGCGGTATGTCCACGTTTATGACAATATGAGCACTCTAAGTTCTGATTTCCTTTCGGCCGATCTGAACTTAGAGACACATTAGCAGTTTTAGTGATCATAACAAAATTCATAGTGGAGGAAACATACCTTTGGCTTTCCTCTTGCATCAATAGGCTATACGCTTGATTAACAGTAGGTAAAGGAGACCAAAGTAATAAATGACTTCTCACATTCAAATAATTCTCATTAAACCCCATTAAAAACTGAAACAACCTTTGATTATCTTTGTGTCCAACATGCTTTTTAAAATCTTCATGGTCAATATGAGGAAGAGAACATGCAGTATCATATTCAGCCCAAAGAACTCTCAGTTTTGAAAAAAAGGTTGAAATTGAATCAAGACCTTGTCTAGTCATAACAATTTCCATGTGTATCTGGTAAGTTCTTGGATCACTAACTTTATCAAGTCTCTCCTTAAGATCTTTCCATACAAGATATGCATCCTCAGTATACATTAAACCACCAACCAAATCTTTTAAAATTCAATTTGTCAACCAACCAAGAACCACATCATTAGATCTATCCCATAAATGATGGAAACCAGGATCATATTTTTCACGAACACATGTACCAGTGATAAATCCAAGTTTGTTTCTTCCTAGTAAAGTATACTGTATTGCCCTACTCCACATAACATAATTTTTGGGACCGGTTAACTTGTCAGAAATAATACTTGTTCCAGGATTATCACTAGTATGCAAATATAAAATATGATGAGAATCAACAGTGGCCATAGCATCTGATTAATATCATCGGTGGCAAATTTTGCCCCCTGATGAACTTTTTCTTCAGCCATATCAAACAAAACAGCAACCACAACCAGCAACAAATTCACGATAACAACAAGCCAAGGGTAACAAGGAACACAACCAAGCAATATCCAATAATAGACAGATTTCAACAAGATCCAGACCACAGCCGCAATATTCACAACCGAGTGAAACAAAACAGGTAAGATAGAAAGTACCAACGGTTGCGATGAAAAATCGCAACTTATAACCGCAATAGAAACTGGAAGTGGACGACTAATGAAAGGTGAAGAGATCTACAGCACCGAATAGTTTTCCTTATAGAATACCATAAATCGAGATTCTTCGAGAAGAATTGGATGAACACCAAGAACCAAGGAACCAGATGATTTTGCGAAGAAATCACACACCGAAGAAGAAGATATACATGATCGGTGAAAAATCAGAAGCAAAGATTGCTTCTAGGCTCTGATACCATGTTAATTTTGTGATGAAAAACGAAGAGATTTGGTTTCTGAAACGAAAAACTAGAATCGAAACACTAAAACGGCGAAAGGAACTAAAGAAGCAGACTTAAGGATCATTAGGGATTATTCCTTCATCTGGAATCCCTTCACCTTAAAACCTAAATACTAATAGTCTGAAACAAAGAAGGAAGAGTCATAATAACTGCAAATCCGAAAAAGAGAACACTGGAGAGTCACAACCGAATCGGATAAACCGATTCACATAAAAAACTATAAATGGGTCAAAAGCCCAAAAAATAAAGAATGCAGACTGATAAGAAAGACGGGCCGAGCTTCTGCATAATGGGCCAAACTTCAACATGTTTCAAGTCGCGCTATTAGAAGTATATAATTTATATTCTATTAAATATTTTTTCAAAGTGTGTTAATAAAGAATTCAACGGTGGAGGGAGGTTGATCAGAGCAAATAAAGAAAATATATATGTCCAGAAATAAATTTGACATATTTGGGAGAAAATCTCAGTGGTAGAAGAAGGAAAGCAAAGGATTGAAAAAGAAGAGGACTCCATGACACACATATAAGAATAGAAGAACATGCTCAGCGAAAGAGGAGAAAAAAAAAAGGGGGAGAGAGTGATTTGAGAGAAGAAAAATTTCTCACCTTTGGAAGAGGAGCCGGAAGAAAATATTTGCTAGAGCCGAAGGTATATCACGGGACATATTTGTTTTCAATAGTTTTGTACAAGAAGAATGTACGATAATAATAATTCTATCAACATTCTTTCAGTTTTATAATTGACTTATTAATGTTATAAGTTGGTTTTTTATGACATAATTATGGTGCAAATTTTCTTTTTATGACGTAATTATGTATTTTATAATTCGATTAATAATTAGTGTTTAACATTTCGTTAATATAATTAAAATTATACATATCATGACAAAATGAGCGAATAGAGTACTGAAACGACGAAAATTTAATATATTTTAGGGTAAATTACCATAACAGATATTTATGTTGGCACATGTGACTGAACAGTTGAAACTTGTGTTGAATAATTACTTATGTTTCAAAATGTGATTGAACAATTACAAAAGTAAATATGAAAAAAATGTCTAAAATTCTCTTCTATGGTCCTTCCTCTTTATCTTCATGTTCTTCATGTTCAATGTCTTCTTTCTCGATTCAAACCCGAAATTTGATTTTGAACTCAAATTTGCGCAAATCTGAGTTCGAATTGAACTAACATTTGCGTTCTAGGTTCGAAACGAACATAGAAACGCATAACTGTGTTCGAACTGAACCCAGAATTACATATATGGGTTCAGTTTGAACCCAAATATGCGTTTATGGGTTCGAATCGAACCCAACAACCTAAACACAAATCTTAACTTGTGGATTTAGTTTGAACCTAAAAATGAAGATTTTGGTTTAGTTCGAACCCTTATTTGCATTTATGGGTTTGAACCAAACCCAAATTTGCATTTCTAGGTTCGATTCGAACATAGATCTGCATTTTTGAGTTTGCTTCGAACTCATATTTGCACAAATCTGAATTTGAAATCAGATATAGGACATGAAAAACATGAAGAACACGAGATAAAATGGAAGAGTAAAATCTTCATTTTTATGACCATTTAATCATTTGTCAAACATGTGTGACTGAATATAACACGTTTAACCAAAAATTCACATTTTTTTAAATGTACATGATCGTTTAGCTACACAAAAATACATAAGTGATCATTTAGTCACATAGTGCCATCATAAGTGACTCTTGAGGTGTTGTACCCTAAATTTGTTTTCGTAATAGAATCCTTGAACTGTTTTTGGAAATCCTAGATTTTAATTTAATTATTTTCCTAGGGAATCAAGATTTCTGGTTAGTCTTATTTAACTAGTGGCGACTCTAAACCCATTTTTCTTCAAAATATCATCTTTAGGTCGAATTTTAGGTTTACACACGGTGACCTGAGAATGAACTTAGTATCCTCAACTGACAACAGTAATTTAAGCTTCCTTGGTAGCTCATAGAAATCATTCACTACAATATCAATCTATAATGTGAAAAGTACCAAACAAATACTTGAACTTGATACTGATTACCAACTAGGTACCTGACTTTTTTTAGAGCAACGAGGTTGCCAAACATTTTTAAATAAGCAAATAAATACCTCCAGTTTATTTTTTATTTATTCTTAACGGAAAAAATCACGTGGTGGCTGAATTTAAGGGTTAATTAACAAATAGATACTTGAACTTGACAAGAATTGACAATTAGATACCTGAAATTGGTATTTCCATCATGGTTTTCGATATTTTATTTAAAAATAAATTTATACACAATAATTTTTATATTTTTTAATTATTTTTATATTTTTTGAATTTAGATTTATTTTTTGAATTTTAATAATTATTTTCTAAAATTTATATATATATATATAATTATTTTTATTAATATATAAATTTTTAAATAATTTTTTAACTTTCTCTTAATTTTTTCCATTCCCCACTAATTTTTCCATATGTTTTTACTATTTATCTTAATTTTCCTATTTTTTATTTTTTCCAAACAGTAATTTGAACTAAAGAACAACATTCTGAAACATAAAGTACCAAGAAACAACATAGGGGTACTAACCGATCACATGACTCATACATATGGTACAAATCCTTCATTTTATGTTAAAAACAAATAAAGTCTAATGGTTACAATCCTTCGATATTGTCTACTCGTAACTTAGTCATCTTTAATTAAAAAAATGGTTAAATATGTTATCAGATGATAAGTACGTGACTGACTCTGTTTTTTTAAACATAAAGTATAATTAAGGTTTGTATTGGTTATTCAAAAAAATTTAGCTACTTATTTACTTTAAAAACGTTCAGTATCTAATTTAAAACCATATAAATATTATCTACTTATTTAATAATTAACCCTTTTTTTAATTCAAAATCATTAGTGTAAGAGTAAATATTAAAGAATGTTTTAAAGCCACGTTATGCATGCTATTTGGAAAATGACAGAAGTATTAATTTGCTTATATGTAAAAGTTAGAAAATGTATTTGTAACAAAAACAAGTTCAGGTATCTATTTGCCAATTCGTATCAAGTTCAAGTACATGTTTGCTAATTAACCCTTAAATCCAGTCAACACGTGATCTCACAGGAATTTTTCCGTTAAGAATAAAACGGTGGTATTCATTTGCTTATTTTTACAAGTTTGGCAACTTGGTTGCTACAAAAAAACGTTTAAGTACCTAGTTACTAATCAGTGTCAAGTTTAGGTACATGTTTGCTACTTTTCCCATCTATAATTGGAACAACATGGGGATCACACGTCACGAAATTTCCAAGAATCATCATTTCAGGGGATCGTTGTGCCATGAAGGAGATGAAGAGAAGAGCCACACATATCCATTGGTGTGTTTCTCCCTTCTCCTCCCTTCTCCAACACTTAGGGTTTCTACAATTGATATTTTTTCACTTTACTATTTCTAATTTCTATGTAAGCAATTATATACTATGATAAAATGTAAATGTTTGTTAGTCCCCTTGGTTATTACCATGGGCTTTGATGTTGGAGGTCATAAGTTTAAAACACTTTGTAGCTACTCTAATATAGTTTGTTTTTGCATTGACAATATTGTCTATCACACTAATTTATTCTTAGGTGTTTTCGTAATTAGTGGTTGTTCAGATTTGTTTTAATGACAGATAAGCAATGGTGTTACTAAATATCATAATTTAGTGACAAACATAACCGCCATTAGAAAGACACTTAAGCAACATGTATTTTTATGTTGCTATATCCTAAATTATTTTTTTTGCATGGACATTGTTGTCTATCACTAAATTAGTGTTATGTGTTTTCGTAATTAATGGCGGTTCAGAGTAGTTTTAATGTTGATAAAACAACGTTGTTACTAAATAGAATAATTTAGTGGCAAACATAAACGTCATTAGATAGACTCTTAAGAAGTAACATATATTTTGTTGCTACTAAATAATACATTTTGTAGCAAAATCTTGTTTACTACTGAAAGAGTTTTCAGAGACAATATAGTGTTATCATTAAATTATATCGTTATTGTGGCGGAAACTATGGTCATTAAAAATATCTTTCAATTACAGTATATTTATCGAATATGTATGTACATACTAATGACAAACAAATTTTTTATTGCAAACACAGTTATTTCGTAACTGACAAAAACAATGGTAGTCACTGTAGATATACATTCTTGTAGTGTATATTCTTAGAAAGAATGTGACATAATATTGAATTTTCATTTTCACCAGAAGTTGAGGGATGATTTACTTGTTTACTGCTACGCCAATATCATTAGCATTGACATGAGTTATATTCAGATTTATAATTGCTAATTATTCTCCATTTCAATAGTCCTCCCCTTTGTCCTTTTAGATCAGAAATCTTGCATACTACTATGGTGATTCAGTTTTTTTTCGGGATTTAAATTAATGATAAATCTTTTTTCTTCGAGTTGGGGTCCCTAACAGAAAACACTCAAAGGGGCATCTTGGAACTTCTTAGGAAGCAGGTAACATAAAATGATGTAATCGTGTTACATGGTAGTGTTTTATGATCAACATGTATATTTAATTTGTTAGGCTACAATTACCTGAACTAACATATTAGCTGTCAAAAATTGAAGGACCTTATCCATACACTCTAAAAATTATTGGGAGAGGTCAGAAGATAAGCTCATTGTTCTTTATGGAGAACATTTTAGAATTAAATAATGGGTTAATTAATTGAAACGTTACACATGTTTGACCAATGTGATTAATTGGTTACACAAGTTTTTTCGCCTGACTGAATGGTTACACATGTTCCAGCATGTGACTAATTGGTTACTCTGTGACTGAACTGTTAAAATCTTCGTCTGTTACTACGTGACCCTTCTGAAATGACGGAGTTGCCCTTTGGGGGTGAATTGAAATGTTAAAAGCAAGTGCTCTGCTACTTGTGCTTATTGGCCTACTGCTTTCATCTTCTGTTGACGACGACAATGACTTCAATTGCAATTGCGATGACGAGGGATTCTGGAACATCCAGACCATCCTTGAATGCCAAAGAGTAAGTGATTTCTTGATTGTCGTGGCTTACTTCTCGATCCCGATTGAGCAATGTTTCTTTTGTTCTCTTATAAATACTCTGTAGAACTGCTTTTATTTTTGTCAAAATTCAGTAGGTCATTCCACTGAAGTCAACTTGAATTTCCCTAACTAAGTACTGGCAACTTTTAGTGTAGAGATGATCCTATCTGTTTCACGTCAAACATGGGGATTTCCAATTCTCTAGAAGCTGATTATGTTTGTCTTTTGTTAAGGTCGGCTATGGAACAACCATTGTTGTTCTTCTGGCTGGAGAATTCCTTAAGGAGGCTAAACCTTTCATAGAAGATAGGGGCTTTCCCCAGAATTTGATACGCAGTTATTGCACTGCTTGTTCATTGGTATGTGAGAATGCAAACCATTTATTTTCTTGAAATATATTGGATCTCATGTTCAGCTTGTAACTGTTGTAACTTTATGAAATTTCAGGCAATTGAGAAAATCCAAGAGCTGGCCACCAGTATAGAAGGCAAAAGTTTAGAGGAGAAGAAAACCTTGTTGGTAAAGTGTGCTGCTACAACACTTTCCTCTAAACTTATTGGCGGAGAAAAATAATTGTTTGCCTCTATGGTTGTGGACGATGTGGTTGCTATCGGGAACGAGGATCAGCTGAATATGATTGGTATAAAGAAGGTATGTGATGCTTTTCAACATCTTTTGCAAGCTTCCATAAAAACTGGAAAATTCATATCTATGCTATCCCTTTTCTGTTGTCGTTGTATTTTGAACAATTCAATTGGTATTTGACTCATTTGGAATAAATTGTCACTAATTATACCGCACATCCAGGTTCTAGGAGGTAGCATGCGAGATTCTTTTCTTGTACATGGTGTAGCCTTCCAGAAGACAAAGATGGTGACTCGGGAATCCATACGAACACTTCTAATTGCTCGAACAGTGGGGATGATCTTGCTGCCAGCAGTGGGTCTTAGCTTTCATACCAACAACAATGTTCACACCAACAGTGTGACTGAGCTTAATGTTGTAATGTTCATACCAACAGCAATGTTCACACCAATAGCTTTCATACCAACAATGGTTAATGCTGAGCTTAATGTGACTTTGATTTCATACCAACATGGACATACCCAGGCATATGTATATATTTGTCTATATGTGTTGTTGTTGTGCTGCTAAATGTTTTGGGTTTATATTTGCTATGTTGCTGTGCTGCCAAGTAATAATGCTCAATTTTAACTTATCAATCACATTTTAAGAAAACATACGTAACCATTTAATCACATTACAAGGAAACATGTATAACCATTTAATCACATTCTAGGATAACATATGTAACCATTTAATCACATTCTAGGATAACATATGTAACCATTGAATCACATTCTAGGATAACATATGTAACCATTGAATCAAATTTCAATAGAATGAAACTCAAGTTCTGAAGAACATCAGTACATAACTGAAACTTATTTCAACAAAATATTCAACAACAAATTCAAATACAACTACTTATTTAGCACATTGATCAAAAGATGGGCATTGTCTAGTTTCTTCTGAAAACAATGACAATGTCAACCCTAACTGGAGAACCCGGTTTCGCATAATCACTAGAGTGACAAGAGGCATGCTCTATTTACACGAAGAAGTTACTGAAAGGATTATTCATAAAGACATCAGAGCAAGCAACATACTGCTTGATGAACATTTGCATCCATTAATTTTGTTCTCATACATGGAAGCTTTATCAAGAAGTCAATGCATTGGAAATAGTAGATCCTTTGCATTTAACTAGGACACCTATGTTGCATGAAGAGAAAGAAGAAACCCAACCCAGATTCTGGGGGTGTTTTAGTTTTTCAGGGATCAACACTACTCTTTTTTAATCTCGGTAATAATGCTCAATTTTAACGTATTAATCATATTTTAAGAAAACATACGTAATCATTTAATCACATTACAATGAACATACGTAACCATTTAATCACATTCTAGGATAACATATGTAACCATTTAATAAAATTTCACTTTAGAATGAATTCTTTAATTTTTATACAATGTAATGAAACTCAGGATCTCTAGAACTAAAATCCAAAATCTAAAGAACTTAAACTCATTTCAACAAAATATTCAACAACATATCCAAATTCAACAACAAATACATCAAAACAGCTTCTTCTCATCAAAATCCTCGATTAGGTGCATCTCTTCCACTCCCACCTCGGTCTGTTTTCCAATTTTGAGATCTCCCTTATTAGGGTTCTTACCAAAATTAGAGTTTTTCACAATTGAATGTAAAATTGGGACGAAATACTCCAAATGATTGCAATTACCTCAAAATTGAAGCAACCATGGAATCATGGAACCTCCAGACTCACGACCCAATGTCTCTGAATGACCAAATTAAAGCCATGGGGTTGATCGGTTCATGAAGGAAGGAGCTAAGGAACTTTGTTCATCTAGAGGATGAAGAAGTGCCTTCATCGTCTTCTTCCTTTTGTTTGTACTTAATTAATGAATGTAAGGGTAATTTGGTCATTTTATGTATCCAAATAGTGATTTAACGGTGATTTTTAACGATGAACAGTAAAAAGGAGCAATTAATCACATGATGAAACATGTGTAACCATCCTGCACAAGTTATAACCAATTAGTCACATGCGCAAACATGTGTAATGTTTCAATTAATTAACCCTTAAATAATAATAAGCAAATCAATTCATGACACATGTAGATAGATGTTGCTCAAGGGATTAATGCTCATTACATTGTTGGTGTAGATGAATCAGGTGTTCCAGAGGATTTGTACCATCTGATCAAGAAAGCAGCTTGGTGCTCATTATATTGATGCTTTAGTTTTTTTTTTTTGTAAGAAGTTCAATAAAGTTTCTCAATAAGGATATAAAGTAGGACAATTGGTTTGGTTATATGCTTATGCGTGTTGTTTAGATCACTTAATTAACTGAGTTAGAATTTGTTTCAATTTCAGACAATCAATCTACTATTAGAGTTCCTTAGGTACCTACGTTGTTGAATTGATGAGTATATTGGACTATAATTGTATCAAGTTCTTGCTTTCTTTAATGGGAAAAGTATGAAAAAGATGTAACATGTTTGAGAAAATTGGTAACTGATGTAACTTGTTTTGGACCGCGGGTTTTTGATGTATTATGTTTTATTCTGTTGGTTTTTGAAGAAACGTTTGTTTTTCCGTCAATTTATCCGTTTAAATTGGACATGTGCACCTCAAGTGCTTGATTTTTTGAACGTTAAAAAACAAAAATTGAAAATACTGAAACTACCCTCGAACTGTTTTCCCTCAAATATCCGAACTGGTTCCCTGTATCTCCTTGCAACCTCTTCATCCACGCTAAACCGAACTGATGTCTATTCCCCAAAAATAATGATGCATTTTGAACTTATCCACGAATCTGCAGAACGGCATAATCAAGCATTCAAATAAA
The DNA here is from genome assembly GCA_946814005.1 of Chamaenerion angustifolium. Lineage (NCBI taxonomy): Eukaryota > Viridiplantae > Streptophyta > Magnoliopsida > Myrtales > Onagraceae > Chamaenerion > Chamaenerion angustifolium. The sequence continues at coordinate 26,543,143 of OX328272.1, forward strand.
CCACAGTGACCGATACAAAATCCAGTATCTTCCTGTACTCTTCCTCGGTTTTCAATCTATTAACATCAGTTGATGAAGGGATGAAATTCTTCTGGGTTTCCGTAGTTAATGTGGTTCTTCCACAGTTATCACCATCTACATCGAATAAGAATCCAATCACGAAAGTGTTCAAAAAACATTTTTTTTTTAAATCACCTTTATCATTTGCATTTCCTGAAGAATCATTTTCATCCTCAGGTGAAGAATCTACAGAGCTTAATTGTAGCAGAGCAACAGTAAGCCATGTTGTTTGGTTCTTCAACACCCGCAGTTGCTTATCACTTTCAGCAAGTATCTTCAGTGCATGGCTCAGTTTTTGAAGGTCAACTTCAGCTGTGATGAAATAAATATTTTAGTTAAACAAATCAAAGCACAGAACTGATTCAACAACATTTACACAAATCAGACGAAAAAATATATTTTTTCTGTCATAATAATCGTAAAGAAGATGGAGAACAAACTTACAAGTATGCCTTCTGAAGAACTTTCTTCTTCTGGATTCTGAGCTATGCTGTTCTTGACAATTCCCAGAAAGAATATTCATAATGAGATTTGCGAGCTGCAATATCAACTGCATTGGATCGATTCTTGATCTCATCAACTATCTCGCTCTTATTACAGTATTCGAAGCGTCACATGACAGAGCCAGATCAAGCAAATCTAGTAATTCGTGATCCGACACAGTTCCTATCTATATTTCAAGACAATAAATATTCAAAAATTGAATCCATTTTATATGACGTGTATATTTATAAAAGAACAGAAAAACATTGCAGTTACAAACTCGTTGGATAAGGACATTGTTATTCCTTTCCCGAGAAAGCTTAGCTGATCAAGCATCATTTCTGCATCCCGAATAGAGCCATTGGTCTTAGGAGCAATGAAATCCAAAGAAGGATGATAAAAATCTAAGCTCTCTTGAGCACATATATTTCCCAATCTACTAGATATTTCAGCATCTTTGATCTTATGAAAACTGTATCTCTGTGAGCACGACAGAACACTCCTAGGTAACATTTCAAGGTCAGGAGTGATCATTACAAAGACTGTCATCTGCCTTGAAGATTTATTTTTCTCCAGGTTGTTCAAAAATAAACCACATGTCTAAGAATTCAGTAATTGACACTCATCGGTAATAAAAACTTTAAATTGTGATGAAACTGGAAGGTCACTGACACTTTTGATCAACGATTGGATCACGTCTTTGCGATTGAGTCTCATAGAATCAACTTCTCTACAATGCCCACACGATCCATGCTACTCGATTGTGAGACAGTTCAATGCAGCTGCAAAAATCCTTGAAGCTGAAGTCTTTCCTTTCCCACGTGGACCGTGAAACAAATACATGGAGGCTACTCTTCTTTTAGAAGTAGCACTCAGAAGACACTCAGCCACTACATTTTGTCCAACCAATTCAACAAACGATTTTGGCCAAAATTTCTGACTAAGACTTCTAGGATTTGCTAAATATGAAGAAGCATCAAAGTCAAACAAGAAGTAATTCCCATTGTTGTCACACAAACAATAAGTAATATTTCAATACTCATAAAAAAATATCCAGTAATGGCGCCAACCGTGATGACGGCGGAGGCTGTAATTGTAGATGCGCTGCTACCACTAGGTGTCGCTCCATGGGCTTCACGAATATGATGGCGCATCAGCAGATGATGTCCACGTCCTGCGGAGAGGTAATCCTTGGATCCATCGCTGTCGAGATTGTAGAGCTCGGTGCGGACGTTCATGGAGATCTCGCTTCAAACAAGATGAGAGGGAGGGAACGGTAGTGAAGACAGGGACATTTAAGGAATGTCACACCAAAGATAGGTCACGTGCAAGACAAGTGCGGTGTTAACAGAAATTTTTAACGGACACAAACGGACTTCATGAAAAACCAACAACACCAAACATAATGCATCAAAAACAAACATTGGACCGCTTTTACCACCGGGGTCAAACATGTTACATCTTTTTCATACTTTTTCCTTCTTTAATGGTTGCTTCAGTTATATTTTTTGCACGCTATAATCTACAATGAAAGACTCACCCTTGGGTAAGTAAGGACCTTTTAATTAACATTTAAAGTGCTAAATTAGTCACTTCGTACACATGTATATGATTTGGGGTTCTCTCAAGAGCTCAAGTCTGCAATAGTATTCTAGTTACTGCTTGCTTTCGATATGGTGTTTTGATTATTTTTGCGCAACTATTTCTGCAAAAGTTGTTTAGTATTTTCTTGAAGTGGCTAATGTTGGTATGCCATGGATGAACTACTGTGGTATTCATGTTGAAATTGCAACTATAGGATAAGAAAAATATTGGACTAACAAACTAATTTTCCTTTTTCAAATGACAGAAAAGAAGAGTAATTTCGCTAATTTGCAGAATTCAAGTCATTTGAGGACAGTAAGGAAAGAGTTATTCATTCAATGAATTATATGTATTTACTTTTTTGTTTGGATGTATACTAGGATGTACATAGATACTTTGATAAATAATATATATATATATATATAAAGGGTAAAATACGAGTTTTCCCCTAAAGTTTAGGTCGATTTTAAATTTCCCCCTTAAATTTAAAATTTAAAATCTTTGTCCTAATGTTTGGACTTGATGAAAAATTCTCCTCTTCGTCAGTTGAACGTTTATTCGTAACGGAACGTGCCTCATGTGTGTGGCACATGGTTTGGGGATATTTGTAATAGACAAAACTGTCCTCCAATTCACCATCTCCATTGCACTGTCTCTCCACCTTCGAGCCCACCACCGCAGCCGCCAAGACACAACTCCCCGTCACTTCCAGAAAGCTCCTCTCTTGAAGAATAGAGTACCGACACCCCTCGAAGCGTGCGTCTTCAGCTCTGTCTGCCACATATGTTCATCGTCTCCTCCTCCGCTGGAACATCTCTCCAGCAGCATTATGCGAGAATCCATCATCTCTCTTGGTTCAATCACCGTTGTTTCAAGGGAGTGGATTGGAACGGAAGAAGTGTCTGAATTTTGAAGGGGCTTAAATTTTGGTGGGTCGGAAAAAGAAAGGGGTTTGGGAGTGCGAAGTGTGGACAACTAATGGAAATGGTCTGCAAATTATGTGTGTGGCTTTTTGGAGATTTGTTTATTCAAAAAGACGAAGGATTCAAATGGATGGAGGAGAACGGGATGTATAGAGGGGGAGAATCTACGAGGATTTCTCAAATTGATCGCATTGGTGGTATCTACGAGGAAAATGACGTGAAATCCGTGGAAACTCTTAAGAATGCGCTGGATTTATTGTTACTGCAGCCGAACAAGCCACCTGAGGTCACTTTGAAAGTAAAAAAAAAAACTACGCTACCTCATTTTTTGTTTTACTGCATCATCCTTTACATGTAATCCTTTTTTTGTAGTATTTGTTGTATGAAATGCATATGAATATTATCTATTCGTATTTCAATGTCCATTTGTCAGGAAATACAATGTTTGGGAGGTAATGGGTATATGAAAGAATACCCAACTGGATGGGTCCTGAGGGATGTGATTAGAAGGGTGATTATCAGTTGTTAACTCTTCAAGGATCATTAAGTTTAATTTAAAAAACACCCCAAGTCCTGCATTGTTTCATCGACTCGATAATCCACATGTATTCATGTAACCCTTGTGAAGACTGGGTCATCGTCAGTGTTGCAGAAGACAATATTCTGGAAATGTGGCAGTTTGGGGATTTGGTTGGGGTGAAGAAGAATATGGGTATGGACGGCAGTTTGGTCATTTCAAAATTTTAAACAAACATGTGCTTGATACATGATCTTCAATCCGTTAGAATAAACAGTAAATAGACGGAAAGGGGGGATTTTGGTAGTGAATGTGAAGCATTTGTTGATGGTCATTTCCTCCACATGGCAAAGAGGTAATTCTCCAAACAAGAAATTACAGAGTAGGAAAGTGGGAGAAAAACAGGGCGAATAAGAAATATATCGCCTATAACTATTTAATTTTGTCAGTTTTAACAATTTTAGAGTTGAGTGTGAACTATTTATGATCTACTTTACTCTTTAAAATTTGGTTAATCAATATATATATAGATACATGTGATGCCCTATCCAAGAAAGATATAGTGTTCCTATTACAAAAATGAAAGGTACAATTATTTTCTAATACACAAACAATATATAATAATTTGAATTTAAAGTACAACCATTTCGCTGCATTAAAGAAGTCTCCGTTCAGGTAGTACAATTCTTTAATTATTTGCGCCCAAAGGGAATTTGGTTATGACAGGGCTCAGTGAGCTATTTTTGCTAGGAGTGCCACGTTGAAGGTCTACAGCTCATGGAATCCCAACCCACTTGCGGATTTCACCTTTGTCAGTGTATCTCACTTCTTCCAGTGAATCTTCGTACCTTCGTTTGAGACACCCCACCAAAGGTCGGTTATCACAACATTGATTTCAGAACACCATGCCTTGGGAAGTGCAAAAACACTCATAACGTATGTAGGTATTGTTGTTATGACGACTTTGATGAGCACTTCTTTACCCAATGGACTAAGTGTTTAAGATCTTCACCCAAAGATTTTATATTGGATGCGCTCTTTCGGATAACCCAGGGCTTCCTTTTTTGATCTTCCCCATAAGGACGACAACCCCCGGATACTTGCTCGGGTTGTTTATTCGGTCCATATGCAACGTGTTCTCCAATTCTCTCCTTTTTACCTCAGTTGCATTGACACTGAAGAGGATACACGACTTGTTCATGTTGATGTGCTGTCTCGAAGCAATGCAATAATCGACTCGACTGCCTTTGAGTTGAATAGAATTCTCCCATATTCCGTTGATGAAGAAAAGGGAGTCCTCCACGAATAGCATATGATGTAGTTTCGGGCACTCGCGTCGCATTTGCAGTCCCTCTAATCGACGGTTGTGACAGGCATCTTCTACTTGGCTTGATAGAACGTCTGTTATGAGGATAACAAGGTACGGGGACAGCAGGGTCTCCTTGTCATAGTCCTCTTGATTAGGGGTGTCAAAATTTGACCCAGCCCGTGGGTGACCCGCCCACATATCGTGTTTGGGTCAGGTTTTTTTACGGGAAAAGTATTAAAATACACCAGATGTTTGTTTTTTTTGTAACTGCACCCATATGCTTTTTGACGCAAATAAATCCACTCAGATGTTTCATTTTGTTGGTAATTTCACCTTCCGTTAATTGTACATGTTAAGTGTCACGTGAAAGTCATGCGCAACCGTTTATTTCGAACCGATGCAATGTAAATAGATGTTTTTACCCCTTTGTCCATCCCCTATTCACCTCCATCATACCTCGCCGTAGTTCCGGAGGTCAACTTTGCTATTCATTTTCTCTTTATTTCTTTATTGGTTTATCTTTTATGCTTTAATTGAGATTTTTTGGCTAATTCTTGACTCTGTTAACATTGAGTCGCGCTTTCGACCATTACTGTTAAATCTCTAGTGGATTTCGCAGTACATGAGTTCTTGTTATTATCTCTCTTGGATTCCAATATCTTAAGATACATTTGAGACCAATTGGGTCAATATGCAGTTCTTGTTATTATCACAAACGCCTTCTGAATTAAACCTTTCACAATTGTATTGAGATTTGGAGGGCGACGGAAGAAGAAGAAGAATCATTTTCTAGTCAGGAGTTATAAACCTTAAATCTAGTTGTGGACGATGGGTTTCAGTTTTGCTGCTAAACTTCATGTTTGCAACGATTATTTATGTTATTAGGAGAAGAAAGTCCTTGAAATTCTTGAACATTTGCTCGCAAATTTTAACTCGACCGTTTGTTGTTTAATTCAAATAGATATTTAATCGGCACATTAAGATTAATATATTTATGAAACTATCATGTTTCTAAAGTTAAACTCTCACATAGATTTCCTCATGTCCCAGGTCCCGAACCTACTATGTCCAGGGTTTCTATCGCTATCGTCACCTTCACCATCCAACCTTAATTTGGGAACCAATTCTTTGTCATGGACACCTCAGACAGAAATCCCTAAGCATGCTTCAGTTGGTGTTTTTGTCACACACTGCGGGAGCAATTCTGTGTACGAGAGCATCACAAGTGGCGTTCTAATGATTTGTTGTCCATTCTCTGGGGATCATCGAATAAATGCGAGAATTGTGGGGGAGGAATGGGGGATCGGGATGACCTTTGAAAACGGAGTCGTGACTAAGAAAGGAATCACAAAGAGATTTAAGGTTGCTTTGGGTGAGGAAAGAGGAAAAGATATGAAGGAGCGAGATTTCTCTCTCAAGTAAGCTAAGGGTATTTTCGGAATATCAATTTATTATTAAATCACATGAACGACACGTGATGTATATTTGACGGGTAACAAACGACAATGGACAGAAAAATGCAATTACAAACAGAATGAAATATATGGGTGTTAAAATAAACAATATGTGTGCAACTACCACTTGAGGTAAACATCCAAGTGTATTTTTATACTTTTCCCTTTTTTAACTCAGGTGTCATTTTGACACGACCCATGGCTGACCTATGAAAACATGAGTCAGGTTTGGATCAGAAGTCTTGACCCATGGGTCAACCATGAACCATGGAATTAAGTATTATAAAATAATAATTTGTGGTTTACGGTTGTAAAACAGGGAAGCAAACGAGAACCTTAGTTGTTCCACCTCTCCAGTCTCCACTTCTGGACGTAGACGCAACCAACAAATGAACAAAAGAAAATCTGGCGAGTGAACCTTCGGGCTTCAAACCTTGCGTGCGACTACCTTCAAACCTTGCGCGCGGCTGCTTCAAACCTTAAAAGTTCAAACCTAGCTAACCTTCAAACCTGCGGCTGAGCTTGCGACTGCCTCTCCAAATAATCGGCGAACAATTGACAACCCTTTTGATCTTGAACCTCCAAATGGCAAACATGAATGATAAGGTAAGTTGTTTTGTTTATTGATTACTTGATATTCGGCCAACAGTCAGTTTTTTTTGTTCGGTTTTTACGATTAGCTTGCTTGTTCGTTCGTTTGGTTGTTCAATTTCATAGATTACTGAGATGTTCGACTGATTTTATGTTATTGAGAAGTTCACTTGTTGGATTATTGATAAGTTCATCTTGTTCATCGTTCATTGTTCAGATTTACATTAGGTCCATTGATCATTGTTCGTTGACAGTCCATTCTTCACTGTCCGACTGTTTTTCTATTAATCGTTCATCGTCCATTCTTTACTATTCGTCTGTCAAGATTTACATCAGGTACATTGCTTATTCTGCCTCTTTTGTTCGTCTGCATACTAAAAGTTTGCTATTTCGGTTTTGTGATCAACTATTGAGAAATGACTTTGATGATGATAGGTTCCATAATACAGATGTGGATATTGATGAACTTGAAGGACTTATGCCTAATACTGAGTTTGAAGTAACATCAGGTACTTCTGGTAAAGGTAAAGAAATTATGGTTGATAATGTAGTTAAGCCTAATGGAGAATAACCAGTAATCCTGAAGTCACCAACTTGACAATTCTTTGACATTAGCCCATTATCCCAATATTTTGTTTTTTCCCTTGATGATATATGTTGGTAGCCTTTTTGTGATGGTGTATATATGTGGTTGGATATGTTGGTAGCCTTGATGGTGTTGGTGTATATCTGTGGTTGTATTTATGTTGGTAGCGTTGATGTTTCGTGTTGGATATGTTGTAATTTGGATACATACTCTAAGTCTGGTTTCTGGTTTTATAACCAATGGTGGGTCGAACGGGTCAGTCTGACCCGCGGGTTGACCGACCGACCCGCGGGTCCGGTTTGGGTTACGATTCTTGACCCATAGAAATACATGGGTCGTGTTTTGGGTCAGACGATTCCTGACACGACCCATGGGTCGACCCATGACACGAATTGACACCCCTACTCTTGATGGTGTTATTGTCCTCGTCTTCTTGTCGTTACGTTTACTTTATATGTGACTGATGTGATGCAGGCCCGAATCCATCCAATCCATTTCGCACGGAATTCTCTCCTTTTTAGTACTTTGAGGAGGAAGTCCCACTCGATACGGTCATAAGCCTTTTGCATGTCGGGTTTAAGGGCACAATACCCCTTTCGTGTGTTCCACCGGGTCTGAAGGTAGTGGAAGGCTTTATGTGCCACAAAGATGTTATCTTGTATCATGCGACCTCACACAAAAGCACTCTGGAACATAGCGATAAGTTCTTGTAATAGAGTTTTAAATTTGTTCACTTGGACCTTTGAGATGATTTTATATGCAAATATATTCATTATCTAGTAAAATCATCTTGACTTCATTCCATTACTTGCTCAATTTCATTGTAGTTGGAACGAGGGTCTCAATTTTGGGTCATATTTCGATTTTGTCTTCCGTGACTTTTTTTTAAACATGTGTTTTGAAAGTTCTAAGAATAACATAATACTTTTGGGAATATTACAATTAAACTTTTAAAACTTTAATATATACTACAATTGAGTTTCGATTCAATCATGTTTGATTGAGCCACAATCAAATTGTGGTTCAGTTTAGCTCCAAGTCAATCTGATACTCGATTGACCCCAGTCAAATGAGCTAGGTTATGGATCTTACAATTTCAATTTAAGAATAAATTAAGAGTAGATTCATATATTTCATACATTATTTTGAAAATAATAGTCGCAGGTCTGACATGATAATGTACGTTAATTTAATACGCATATACAAAATTTAACATTAGTAACTTTTTTTAATTATAGTTTAGTGGAATTTTGTATTTGTATATTTGCACCCTAAATATATTTTATGAATTAAAAAAGTATAATTAGAATATTATTTTTTTTTGCCAATATAATTAGAATAATTGAACATACGTTAAAGTTGTAAAGTCGACCGACACTCACCCTAGTTGAGAAGATATCATGACTTGAAAGCTTAAGTACTCGCGTCTTATTCTAAACAGAAATGTGAGAAAAAACAACTTTTAAAGTAATAATATTTATATTGGCCAAAAAAAAGTAATAATATTTATATAAATATCTTAAACTTTTCATTTTTTAAACTATACGACAATAATAAAATATATAAAAATATTAAACTTAAGTTTAAAACATTAATTAGTGTCATATAGATTAATATTAATTTTTAATTATCAATTTATAAAATTTTCAAATATTTTTAAGTATTATTTGTATGATACAAATATCAACCTTAAATTAAAAGCATTAATTAACGTCTGATAAATAGTTTTTGATATTCATTTTCTGTTTTCTTTAGATTATTGTACTTATTTACTAATAATAAAAACGAATTATTAAATACAATAAAAAAAATAAAAATAATATACTTAATATAAACGGTTAAAAAATGTTGCAACACCAAATGTACGATTGCCAAAAGAAAAAAAAAACATTCATATATCTAAAAACTTGCATCCCTGTTATTTATTTTCTGTACACGGTTGTTTACTGAGTATTGATTGTTCATTTTTTTTTTTTGAAAAACAAAACATTTTCTTTTTCAATTTTTTTCAAAAAATATACATGTTAGAATTTGTTTAAAAAAATATATAATAATAAAAAATATTTAAAAATCTAAGCATACGCGCTAGCGCGGGTAGGACATAATTTTGTTTTGACCAAAAACGCTACCCCGGGTAGTGCAAGAACAAAAACGTTACCTGGGTTTGGCGTTTGACCAATTTAATTATTTTTTTTGATGACTCGATATTTAATTAAAAATTAAATTATGTGTCTATTAAAAATATATAGTAAGTAGATATTTTAATTACAATTCAAATTATGCAAACAAATGTTAAGATATATGTATTACTAAATATAGATTGAGGACAAATATGTAAATATGAGGAGGACTAGTTTGTAAAATCCGATTTTTAATGTCCTATAAATAGAAAAATCTGTAACGAACTTAACCAGCTTGAAATGAAGAACTCATTGATTTTCTTCCTATGCAAGTAAGTCATCTTCTTCTCTTTTCTGTTTGATTTGAAGTTCCTAACATGGGATCAACGCTACTACGATTCTGCAATTCTGCTCGGTGCGGTTGATTCTGTTTGTTGTGATCTGCGTCTCTGTTCTGAAAGTCGGTGGAAGAATTCTCAACCTCCTTATTCAATAAGAAAGTGTCTCAACTAAAAGGTGAAGAAAACTTCCAATTATGGCGTCAACAAATTCTTCTGGCAGTTCGAGGCTACAATCTCAAGTCACATCTGTATGGCAACACACAAATTCCTCATCGCATTTAAGGTGCTGATGGAAATGACGAACTGAATCCTGATTATCACAAGTTTGTTCAGAAGGATAGTGCACTTGCTTCTTGGATGCTGGCATCAGTCTCCTCTCAGGTAAGTAGAGGGCTCATTGGTTGTATGTCAGTCGCTACCATATGGCAGAAACATCATAGGGACTTCTCTTCTTCATCCACAACTCGGATCATGCGTCTATATGATAAGCTAAAGGTTAGAAAACTACATCATAAAAGCATGCATGATTATTTAACTACAATTCAGTCTGCCTGTGCTAGTCTTGCTAGTTGTGGTCATCCAATTGATGAGATGCAACATATTTCATTTGTTCTTAATGGAGTAAAAATCCAGTTTGATAATGTTGTCCCAATGATTCACGCTAGCAGAAATCCATATGATATGGCTTTAGTTATCTTAGTATTGCTTGATGCATAAACCAGGCAAGTAGATATGTTGTTTGATACAAATGTCACAGCCAATGTGGCTGTTAATTTCAATTCTTCTGGAAAAAAACAATGTCTCTGGAAGTACAAATTTATGAGGTTCATCAATTGCTTCAACTTCAGCTTCACAGTCCAGATCTGATGGCCTTCTTCCAACACCAATCTCATTTGATACTTCTCAGACTTAGAACAACCATTAATCCAGTTCAAGAAGAGGCAGGGGACATGGCTGTGGCTACGGGAATAATATACCACAATGCCAGCTCTGTGGGATGTTTGGACATCTTGTCCAGATGTGCTACCATCCGTTCGACATCAACTTCACTAGCGTGAATGATCCTGGAAGTTCACTTCTCCAAATGTCAACCCATGCTCTACTTAGTGGGAAGATGCATGTGAAACTTCCTCAATTTAAGTGGCTCATTCAAACAATAACCCTGGCTAATCTCAGTCGATGTCATCTTCTCCCTATGTCTCTCAACATTTGTATGTCTCTCAGCATGTTCAACCTCAAAGTTTTCATCCTCAAGCCTATGTTGTACCGCCTGTTCCTCCAATGACTTCTTATCATCCATCCCATTTCTCTTATCCCCCTGTTTATCAATTACCATTTGCTTCTTACCTATATCCTTCCTTCTCTTCTATACATGAATTACCATATGCTCAATATGTAGCTAATTCCTTTCATGTAAACAATCATAATATGGATACGCAATATGTCATTAGCAATCCTCAAGCACACACAACTTCTGTTGTTCCTAGTACTCAACATGACTCAAGTTGGTTCTGTGATTCAGGTGCAACAAATCATCTAACAAATGCCTCGACATCATCCTTCAATGCTTGCATTCCTTATAATGGTCAAGGTAAGGTCACTGTTGGTAATGGCTCTACTCTTAACATCTATGTTATTGGCTCTGCTATTATACGTGCTAATTCTCATAGTACTAGTGCTGGATTTCGACAATTGTTTCTTCATAATACCTTATACACTGCTTCTGTAACTAAAAATATGTTGTATGTTTCTCAGTTCACTAGGGATAACAAAGTCTAATTTGAGTTTCACGCTTCTCATTGTGTGATTCGAGACTTACAGTCACACAATGTTCTTCTTCGTGGTTCCGAAAGTTCTGGTCTATATAGACTTGATCTGTCAAAAATCAATCGATATCGGTTTGTCAATCATAGATGACCTATTAGAAATAGCATGAATAAAGCATTTGTTTCTAAAAATTATGGTGATGGTAATTGTAAGAAGTCTAATACATTTGTTAGTTCTATAACTTCTCGGTTAGATAATAAACAGAATGTCACTATTGTTTCTCCTGTTGTTTCTAATGATGACTGTACTGATGAGTGTAATAACATTTCCATTCAGATTGACTCTGCTAATAAAAAATTCTATTATTATATCATCTGATCATGTTGGTAGCACAAAACTGGAATGTTTCTTATCTACGTTAGAAACTGAGAAGTCTACTCATCTGTGGCATATGCGTCTTGGTCACCCATCGAATAAAGTTCTTGTTAATTTTTTAAGACTTCACAATCATCCTATAACTCATTCATCTACTCAATGTAAGCCTGTGCAGTTGGTACAAGCAAGAAACAACCTTTCCATTCCCCATCCACTACGTATACTCATCCTTTGGAGCTTGCGTAGGTGGATTTTGGGGACCAGCAACTTGTACTTCAAATGACAATCGTTACTACTTGAGTATCATATACGCTTTTAATAGATACACCTGGATTTATTTCTTGCATAAAAAATCTGATGATGCTCAATGTTTTGTTGATTTTCACAGACTGGCTGAAAAGCAGCTTGGTCACTCTCTCAAAGCTGTCCAATCTGATGGTGGTGAAGAATTTCACTTCTAATCTACTTATCTTTCTCATCTTGGTGTAGCTCATTGAATCACATGTCCACATTCATCCGAGTAAAATGGAATTTTGGAGCGCAAGCATCAACATATTATTGAACTAGGACTGACTATGTTAGCTCAAGCATCAGTGCCTCTACACTACTGGCCATATGCTTTTTTCACTACCTCATTTCTAATAAACAGGATGCCTTTGTACAGTTTAGCCAAGATTTCAGCTCATGAAAAATTGTTTGGCTTTGCTCCTGACTATTCATTCTTACGCGTTTTCGGATGTTTGTGTTTTCCACACTTAAGACCATACAATAAAAACAACGTGTGCTCTTAGGATACTGCTCTAAATATCATGGATATAAGTGTTTGTCTACTTCAGGCCGAGTTTATACATCTCTAAATGTTGTGTTTCATGAACAGACATTTCCATTTGCTGATACTAAAGGTAACTTCTTCACTTCATCCTCACCCACTCAAAATTATACATCCATGCCATTCTTTTTACCTTGTGATTCTCTCATTTCTTCTTCTCATGATCATACTTTGAATTATGGGTTTGGACATGCTTCATTTCCGGATATCACACATCCTTCTGTTATTAAACACTCATCTTCTCCATCTCCTCTATTAGCTCATCTTAAAGTATTCACAAATCATCCTCAAGTATTCCCTAATCATGTTAATCTACCCGTGTCTCCCAATTCCCTTTCTAGTTCTCAGAACTCTAGTCAAGATATTCCTATATCCTCTCATATATGTCCTCTCCTCCTAGCATCTCTTATATATTGAAAAATTCAAATCTTGTTCCCATAGTTCTTACTCATAGCTCTTCAACACCCACCTCTACAGTTTATGTTTTACCTGCTTCAACTCAGAAATTTCATCCTATGCAGACTAGAGCCAAAACTCGTGCTAACCAAAATCCATCTCTTTAAGCCCTCCTTACTTATGTAGATGCTCTGAATGCCTTGATCTTTGAAGAACCAAAATCCATTTATCAATCTCTTCACAACCCCCATTGGAAAGCTGTTGTTGAAGAAAAATATTCAGCCCTTCAAATCAATAACACCTGGTCTGTTGTTGAACTTCCACCTGGTGGGATCCCTACTGGATGCAAATGGATTTTAAAAATAAAGAAGAATGCAGATGACTCCATTGCTTGATATAAAGCAAGGTTAGTTACTAAAGGTTTCTCTAAAAAACATGGCTTCGACTTTCAGGAGACATTCAATCCGGTTGTCAAATCAGCTACTGTTCATGTGTTATTATCTCTTTCACTTTCTCATAAATGGAAGTTGCGTCAAATTGATATTAACAATGCTTCTCTCCATGGTGATCTAACTGAGGAAGTGTACATGATACAACCTCCTGGTTTTGAACAAGTATCTACCTCAGAAAAGTCACTTATGTGCAAACCTGCAAAGGTTTTGTATGGGCTAAAACAAGCACCTCGTGCTTGGTTTGAAAAACTCAAGAGTTTTCTTATACACTCCTTACAGTTTAGAGCTTCAGTGGCTGATAACTGTCTATTCATCAAACAAACATATATGTGTTCTGTTTTTCTGTTAGTATATGTTAGGGGTGGGCATAAAAAAATGGTTCGACCGAACCAAACCGTACTTTTTGTGAACCGTATCGGTTCACAAACCAAACGTTTTGTTTGCAAAATATGGAGCAGTTCAGAAGAGGTACAGAAAAATGATTTGCAAATGGTAAACCATACCACTTCTTATACCAGCTTTAATATAATATTATATTTAATTTTTAAAATATTTACTCTAAACCATTATACCAAAGTTAGTTCGGTGATGATTTACAATCTACATTAGTATAATGAATTATGTATTATGGTTTATGGATTATGGTTTATAGATTATGGATTATGGTTTATGGTCTATAGATTATGGATTATGGTTTATGGATTATGGATTATGGATTATGGTTTATGGATTATAGATTATGGTTTATGGATTAGGATTATGGATTACGGATTATGGTTTATGGATTATGAATTATTTATTATGTATTATTATAGTTTGTTTTATATATATATAAAGTGGTTCAACCGAACCGGTTCTAAACCGATTTTTGAACCAACTCAGAAGAGGTACGATAAATTAGTCACAAACTGGAGCGACCAAAAATTGGAGTGGTAAACCGTACCTCTTTAAAATGAGGTAAATATACGGTTCATGAACTAGTTCGGGGCTTTGTAGATGACATTGTAGTAACTGGCCCATCCTCTTCTGCTATTGCTGAGGTAATTCATGATATTAATAATGAGTTTAAACTCAAAGATTTAGGTAGTCTGGGCTATTTTTTGGAAATGGAAGTTAGAACTACTAATGACTTTCTATTACTGAATCAGAAGAAGTATGTTCAAGTTGGATCTTGCTACAACTTCTGTGTTTCCCACTCCCATGACAGGTACATGTCTCTCCAAAACATGTATTGTGACTTGTGATGAACCTTTTGATGACGTTACTTTGTATCAAAGTACCATTGGAGCCTTGCAACACATTTGTGTCACTAGGCCAAACATCAACTTCTCTGTCAATAAGCTCAGTTAGTATATGCGAACACCTTCCTTCAATCACTGGAAAGCATTCTTGTATATTATGAGATATCTAAAGGGCACCATTGATCATGGTATTCTGTTTCGTAGTAATTCTTTTCCTATCAAAGAGATTTTTCTAACCTCGTACTATGATGCAGACTGGGGTGGTGACATTGCACATAGGAAATCAATATCTGAACATTACGTTCTATTAAATGGTAATCAATCAGTTGGAGTTCAAAAAAGCAATCTGTTGTGGCAAGATCAAGTGTTGAAGCTGGATTTAGAGCAATTGTCAATGCTGTTTGTGAGATTATTTCGGTGAAGTACGGTTCACAAACCAAACGTTTTGTTTGCAAAATATGGAGCAGTTCAGAAGAGGTACAGAAAAATGATTTGCAAATGGTAAACCATACCACTTCTTATACCAGCTTTAATATAATATTATATTTAATTTTTAAAATATTTACTCTAAACCATTATACCAAAGTTAGTTCGGTGATGATTTACAATCTACATTAGTATAATGAATTATGTATTATGGTTTATGGATTATGGTTTATAGATTATGGATTATGGTTTATGGTCTATAGATTATGGATTATGGTTTATGGATTATGGATTATGGATTATGGTTTATGGATTATAGATTATGGTTTATGGATTAGGATTATGGATTACGGATTATGGTTTATGGATTATGAATTATTTATTATGTATTATTATAGTTTGTTTTATATATATATAAAGTGGTTCAACCGAACCGGTTCTAAACCGATTTTTGAACCAACTCAGAAGAGGTACGATAAATTAGTCACAAACTGGAGCGACCAAAAATTGGAGTGGTAAACCGTACCTCTTTAAAATGAGGTAAATATACGGTTCATGAACTAGTTCGGGGCTTTATAGATGACATTGTAGTAACTGGCCCATCCTCTTCTGCTATTGCTGAGGTAATTCATGATATTAATAATGAGTTTAAACTCAAAGATTTAGGTAGTCTGGGCTATTTTTGGGAAATGGAAGTTAGAACTACTAATGACTTTCTATTACTGAATCAGAAGAAGTATGTTCAAGTTGGATCTTGCTACAACTTCTGTGTTTCCCACTCCCATGACAGGTACATGTCTCTCCAAAACATGTATTGTGACTTGTGATGAACCTTTTGATGACGTTACTTTGTATCAAAGTACCATTGGAGCCTTGCAACACATTTGTGTCACTAGGCCAAACATCAACTTCTCTGTCAATAAGCTCAGTTAGTATATGCGAACACCTTCCTTCAATCACTGGAAAGCATTCTTGTATATTATGAGATATCTAAAGGGCACCATTGATCATGGTATTCTGTTTCGTAGTAATTCTTTTCCTATCAAAGAGATTTTTCTAACCTCGTACTATGATGCAGACTGGGGTGGTGACATTGCACATAG
Source organism: Chamaenerion angustifolium (assembly GCA_946814005.1). Classification (NCBI taxonomy): domain Eukaryota; kingdom Viridiplantae; phylum Streptophyta; class Magnoliopsida; order Myrtales; family Onagraceae; genus Chamaenerion; species Chamaenerion angustifolium. The sequence continues at coordinate 26,559,700 of OX328272.1, forward strand.
GAAATCAATATCTGAACATTACGTTCTATTAAATGGTAATCAATCAGTTGGAGTTCAAAAAAGCAATCTGTTGTGGCAAGATCAAGTGTTGAAGCTGGATTTAGAGCAATTGTCAATGCTGTTTGTGAGATTATTTCGGTGAAGTCTCTCATCACAGAAATGGGACTTCAGCTGTCAACGGTTTAAACTGTCTGGACTGATAGCACTAGTGTTGTTGCTATTACTGAAAATCCTATTCAACATTCAAAAATGAAACATGTAGAAATTGATCTATTTTTGTGAGAGAAAAGGTGAATTTTGGCCATGTTTTGGTCAACTTAGTTCCATCAAGTGAGCAAATTGCTGATATTGTTACTAAACCATTAACTTAAAAACTATTTGTTCCTTGCAAATAGGAGTGTTTTCATTTTCTGAGCTGGACAAGGGTAGTCTTATGTCTTCGTGTGATTAACTTCCTTGTGCAGAGTAATTCTGAGTCCTAACTTCTATGTTCATAAGCTGAGATTGTTGATAAATCATTCTACAATTATGTGATTGTTTGACGATTAGTATTGTTCAGTTTAGCTCATTTTGATTACTCTGATATATATGTGTAATCTCAATCATATGTAGTCTATTGAATAAGCATATTTCAGTGTCTTATGTGTACATTCTTCTTCATATCATCTAGATCAGTTTTGGAACATATTGTGACATATTAAGTCTAATTTCAAAGTCATATTTGCTTCTTTGAAGGGTCATTCTATGTGATTCACTTCAGTTACATGTGTAGGTCAATTACTAGATGTGTGCATTATACAAGAGTGATATATGTTGTGAACTCTGCTGTGTAAACATAAAAGCAAAGTGTGAAAAAAATAGATAATCATTGGCATAAAACATGGGTTGATTTCAAAAACATAGGTCATTTCAAAGAAAACGTCAAAGCTACTTTGGAATGAAAACGTCAAAGCTACTTTGGAATGTCTCTTGAGGAAGAAAAGATAAGGGCTCAAACCCTTCAGTCCTTGTTGGTAAGATAAGGGCTCAAACTCTTCTGTCAATAAAAAAACAATCAAATATCAAATGAAAAAGGGCGATTGAGTGGCATGGCAGAGGTTCGTAACATCAAATATCTTTTGTATATGTCTTTACTCTATTTTGAAGACTCATTGTGTGGTTGGTGTGATATTTCAAGTGGGTGCTCCTTTATTAGTAGTAACATATGTGCAGAGAAAGAAAGTATGTGTGTCTCATATGTGCTGAGATTCATCTATATGTGTATGATTTAGACACTGTAGATATGTGCAGTGAATAATGTGCATAGTCAGCAGAAGACATATGTTGAGATTATAGTGTATATAGAAAAGGTAATCATATGAGTTGTGTCTGTGCATCAATCAAAGTCAATCACTAGTTGCTTAGAGATTTCCTTCATCTCAGTATGTATGAAACAGAAGTCAGAGAAGTTCTCATCGAAGGAATCAGTACGAAGGAGTGTTTAAGATTCAGCAACTTCTGCAAGAAGAAATTGGATCTTGATAGGGGAATGTTAGAATATATGTATTACTACATATAGATTGAGGACAAATATGTAAATATGCGGAGGACTAGTTTGTAAAATCATATTTCTAATGTCGTATAAATAGATAAGTCTGTAACGAACTTAACCATCTTAAAATGAAGAACTGAATTGGTTTTCTTCATGTGCAAGTAAGTTTTCTTCTTTTCTTTTCTGTTTGATTTGAAGTTCATAACAAAAAAATATTAAATTTAGACTTACAGATTGACTGTACACTCTGTCGTAAGTTAATATATGAAAATTTAACTTAAAATAATATAACTCAAATGTTGTAAGTCCAAATTCAACACGGTTAACGATATTTATGACAAAATTCAATTATCTACATAGTATATTTTTTTTATTAGATATATATTTTATTTTTCAACCTAACACTGTATGTCTTATAATTTGACCAGAACGATAAAATGAATTAAGTGAGAAATTTAATTATATACTTACTCAGAAAAAAAATTAAAGTATGTACATAATTTAATTACGACATAGATGTCACTTACTATACGTTAACTTATGATTTTCGGACGGACTGTATAATATAAATATATATATATATATATATATATATATAAAAAGAGAAAAATATATATATGCTGTATAGAGAAAAAAATATATATCCAGGAGAGTGTTTTTTACATTAAAATAATTGCGTCAGCGACAATAGCGCGTATGTGTTTTTTTAAATATATACTCTATTTTTTCTGATATATATTTTTAAAAATAAAAAACTTTTTTTTTTCTCTTGCCTAGTAGGCTGACAGAGTAATCAGTAATGGACTGAAACCTACCAGCTCCTCTACTCTGCTGCTGCCTGCTTTTCTCCCTTCCTCCCTCTTTTTCTGAAACCCAGATCTCGGTTTCCGTATTTTGACCCATCATTCCGTTGTCGAAGAAGGTGATTCCAGAAGTTTTGAAAGTTTCAATCAATCCATTTCAACAATCCCGAAACCCAGATCTAAACCTAGTCCCAAATGATTCGCTTCCCAATGTCACAGAATGCACTGATCTCGAAGTCCTTCCTCGTACTGTCCTTGAGCTTACTCCTCCCAGCACCGACAACCGCCGATCTGGCGTCAGACAGAGCTGCCCTCGTAGCTCTCAGCAAATCCGTTGGCGGCCGCTCCTTGCTCTGGAATCTCACTGACAGTCCATGCAGTTGGACTGGTGTCATCTGCGTCAATGACCAGGTCGTGGAGCTTCACCTTCCCGGCACCGGTCTCTCCGGACAACTCCCCGACGGTGTCCTTGGAAACCTTACTCATCTCCAGACGCTATCCCTCCGTTTCAACGCGCTGTCGGGCACAATCCCGCCGGACGTCTCCAAACTCTCCCTCCTTGAATACATTTACTTTCAAGGTAACACCTTTACCGGTGACATCCCCGCCTTCCTCTTCAGCCTCTCAAACCTCGTGCGGCTCAACCTCGCCTCCAACAACTTCTCCGGAGAGATCTCCCCGGCTGTGAACAATCTCACCAACCTCAAGACCCTGTACTTAGAGGAGAACCAGCTGAGTGGGTCATTACCCGATCTCACCATCAAGCTCGATCAGTTCAATGTGTCCTCCAATAAGTTAACCGGATCCATACCGGTGAGTCTGGCCACCATGCCTAAATCGTCTCTTGAAGGCAATTCACTGTGTGGGTTGCCTCTGAAGTCTTGCAATGGAAGCTCCGGTCTCTCTGGAGGTGCAATTGCCGGGATTGCAATCGGATCAGTCATTGGTTTCTTGTTGTTTCTGTTGATCTTGATCTTTTTGTGCCGTAGAAAGGCGAAGAAGAGTCATACCACTAGCAGGGAGATGAAATCGATGGAGTCTGGAATTGTTAAGCAGAGAGAGATTGAGATTCCACAGGAGAAGACAATGGGAGGTCCGTCCATTGCATCATCTGGGGGTATCGTGGGTGGAGAGAAGAGCTTGGTATTTTTCGGGAAACAGAAGAGTGAGTTCGATTTGGAAGATCTGCTAAGAGCATCGGCAGAGGTCCTTGGAAAGGGCACGTTTGGAACTACCTACAAGGCGACCTTGGAGATGAGGACGACCTTGGTGGCGGTAAAGCGGGTGAAGGATGTGTCTGTGCCGGAGATGGAGTTCAGGGAGAAGATGAAGGAAATCGGACAAGTGGAGCATGAGAATTTGGTTGCATTGAGGGCTTATTATTTCAACAAAGATGAGAAGCTTCTTGTGTATGATTACTTGCCTACTGGAAGCTTATCTGCACTCTTACATGGTACCTCCATTTCTTGCCTTCCACATTTTCTCAGTAATTTGGGCTCATTCTTTTTTATTTACAATGGGATTTAGGAAGTTCTTGATGATATAGCATAACACTGCTTTAATGGGTAAGCGACCTGATCTATGATTCTCCCAATAGAATTAGTTCAATGAGGTGAATTTGGAGTACTACTTACATTGTATCGAAACACGATGCATATGATTCCAAAATCTCTTTTTTTTTTTCAATATTTAACTCGGATTTCATAAATCGAACCTCACTGCTGTAGGACGCAGTTATTGTTGTTGCTGTTGGTTCGTGTGAATGCAAGCAATTTAATGCTGGGTTCGTGCTGATTTCTTCATGTGCAAGTAATTAATACAGAGACACTGGAAGAGTTGTCAATTTGACCTGAATTCCATACACACACATGCAAAAGATGCTTTATTTTTGTTAAAAATAAAATCAGTACCATCTATGAAGAAGCTCTCTCTGTCTTATACAATTTGAAGTCTTCAATACTCTGTTTTGATGTGGTGTATTCTTTGCTGCAGGAAACACAGTGGCTGGTAGGACTCCACTGAATTGGGACACACGGTCCAGCATCGCCCTTGGCGCAGCCCGTGGGATTGGCTATCTTCACTCTCAGAGCCCAACCACATCTCACGGAAACATCAAATCATCTAACATCCTGCTGACCAAATCCTATGAAGCCCGCGTCTCTGACTTTGGTCTCGCCCAAGTTTCCATCCCTACAGCCACCCCTAACCGCATTGATGGTTACCGTGCCCCAGAGGTGACAAACACCCAACGAGTCTCCCAGAAGGCCGATGTCTACAGCTTTGGCGTCTTGCTTCTGGAGCTCCTGACGGGCAAGCCCCCGACCCATTCTCATCTAAATGAGGAAGGAGTGGACCTCCCCAGGTGGGTTCATTCCGTTGTCCAGGAGGATTGGACTTCCGAGGTCTTTGACATGGAGCTTTTAAGGTACCAGGATGTTGAAGAAGACATGGTTGAGCTGTTGAAGCTTGCTCTTGAGTGCACCTCTCAGCACCCTGATAAGCGTCCGACAATGTCTTCTGTTGTAGACAGGATCAATTCCATATGTCGGTCCGGAGCCGACGAGTTGGATGGGTCTTCCTAACGAACCTATCCGTCTGATTGTTGTGCGCATTGTTTGAATGAAGATTTGGTTAGAAATACGTGTGGTTTGATCCGGCGGAGGGACAAACTGTGCAATGCACTCAATCCTCCCCTCCCCCCTCCTTGTTCATTCGTTACATTCGTTATTATTGGTGGAAGATATGTCAGTGTGATGGAATTGCTGTTCCATATTCAACCAGAATAGCAAGTTGATAATCTCAAATTAGTTTTCAACATTAAATATCCATAACACAAGAGATAGGTCCTATACATGTATCATTCCATCGGGACAAGCACCTGAACACAAGAAATGAACGATTGTGTTGTGCCCTCTAAGGAATACATTCAATGCTTTTATATGATCCCAAATTTTCGATATCGCTAAGATCATTACACCTAAATCGCAAACTCCACTCCACTCCACTCCACTCTCCTCTCATGAATATGTTTATGATACACTGGTGGTCGGGGTAGAGGTTCAAATTGTTGCTTCAGGTCATGATCAAGTTAAGTCCAAAGAAGATATTGAACGACTTCCAAGAAAATTGTATGAAGCGAAGACTACCTTTAACTTAATTTAAAGCAAGGGAGAGAGAGAATAGTCATGGTTAGGAGGTGCAAATTGTGCTAGTTATCATGAGTATCAATATATTTATCGTGTGACACTTATCAAATACGAACACAACACACATTTTTTCGTGTGTGTTCATATCGTGTTGTACTAAGTTAGTCAGTTATTTGTTCAAATGTGAGATTTATATGAAAATATGAAAATAACAAATTATTCATAGTAAGAATTATCAATTCAAACATAAAAATTTACGAGTATTTAATGTATAATTGAAAAATTTTAGGAATTAAATATCTTAGTAGACTTTTAAAAGCTATTAAATGAGGCTTGTTTGGAAAAGTACTAAAAAAATTAAAAATTTTAGTCCAAATTTATAATTGGCAAAAAAATAATAATAATCAATGTTATCGTGCGTGTCGGGTTCGGATACATAAATACGAACACGACATAAATATATTTTCGTGTTATCGTGTTCATGCAATATTGTTATCGTTCTGTCATATACTTCCACGAATACGATTTTTTCGTGCGTGTCTGTGTCGTGTTATCGTGCTTCGTAGAAAATTGCTGTACTAGTCATGGTTGCGTGCGAGTCTCCAAAAGTTGGAACGAATGTCAAAATAAGTAAAGCTATTTTCAAATTATTTGACTGTAGCCTTCAGTCAAACCCAAGAGCAAGTTACTCAACACACTTAGCGAGCTCCACAATCGAGTAAAGCGTCTTAGAGCATAGATTCTAACTGTATTGTTTTTGTGTAATGTAATGATGATGAAATGAGTAGCACTTTGCTTTTCAAAAAAGATCACGGGTGGCATTTTTTTTCTTTGCATCTTGATTGCACATTTTGAAGTAATACGTACTACAGGTAAGACATAGCCATATACGTACATGAGGTGTCACTCAAATGGGTCAAGTTGAGACGTCCAATGCACAAATTTAAGAGAATGTGGCCACCTTAACCTCAAATAGTGCAAGGCTCATGACACTTCTCAAGGCGCAAGTGACACTGACCCTGCTCATGGGGCCATAACCCCAAGTTCATTTGTAGCACCAACATCAAGCACCAAAGTCGTCTAATCGGCCCTGGAAAGCCATCCCCAACCAAGATCCACCAACCACATTTTACCTCTTTGATCAAACTCCACCAAGTCGATATATCCTCCCTGTTGGTTTTAGGATAATGGGTCGCCCATAAGTGGGAGCCCATTTACATAAGCCCAGTTGTGTATCTGGCCTTAAAACCTATCCCTCTATATATCAGTATATATAGGGGTGCTCAGAGTTTAAAAAACCTAATGTTAAGAGAGAACAGAAACTGATAGCCGCCCACAGTTTAGACAGAGGTCAGCAGCTGTGGAAACCTAGGTCACTGCCCGTTAACCCGTGGCGTGTCCTCCCGTCCGGCAGACCGTGATCCCAACCTCAGGCAGATCCGCTTCCGCTTAGGCAATCAATCCAGAGGTAACTTAATTATATGTGATTATGTTTTACCATATAGATTGCATGTATATTACATAATCCAACATTGGTATCAGAGCCGTGTTAGGTTGGTTTCCGAATTGTCGAATTTCAGGAAAATCTCCATCGAGGTCAGTTGTGATCGCGACGAGCCCGCCGCCACCGATTCAGCCACTCCGAGGCCGACATAGGGGCTGCCGGGGCCTTCGTGGCCGCAGCCACCGTGGCTGCCGCCACACCGTGGCTGCCGCCACACCGAGGCTGACGCCACGCCGAGGCTGACCGCAGCCTCAGCCCCGACTAGCCGCAGCCTCAGCCCCGACTAGCCGCAGCCTTCGTGGCTGCGGCTCGGCCAAGGAAGGGCCGCAGCCTCGGTGGCTGCGGCCACCCCAGCCACGGGCCACAACCTCGGTGGCTGCGGCCACCCCAGCCACGGGCCACAACCTCGGTGGTTGTGGCCCTGCGACTGGATGCCGCGGCCACAACCACAGTTTAGACAGAGGTCAGCAGCTGTGGAAACCTAGGTCACTGCCCGTTAACCCGTGGCGTGTCCTCCCGTCCGGCAGACCGTGATCCCAACCTCAGGCAGATCCGCTTCCGCTTAGGCAATCAATCCAGAGGTAACTTAATTATATGTGATTATGTTTTACCATATAGATTGCATGTATATTACAAAATCCAACATTGGTATCAGAGCCGTGTTAGGTTGGTTTCCGAATTGTCGAATTTTAGGAAAATCTCCATCGAGGTCAGTTGTGATCGCGACGAGCCCGCCGCCACCGATTCAGCCACTCCGAGGCCGACATAGGGGCTGCCGGGGCCTTCGTGGCCGCAGCCACCGTGGCTGCCGCCACTCCGAGGCTGACGCCACGCCGAGGCTGACCGCAGCCTCAGCCCCGACTAGCCGCAGCCTCAGCCCCGACTAGCCGCAGCCTCAGCCCCGACTAGCCGCAGCCTCAGCCCCGACTAGCCGCAGCCTTCGTGGCTGCGGCTCGGCCAAGGAAGGGCCGCAGCCTCGGTGGCTGCGGCCACCCCAGCCACGGGCCACAACCTCGGTGGCTGCGGCCACCCCAGCCACGGGCCACAACCTCGGTGGTTGTGGCCCTGCGACTGGATGCCGCGGCCTTTGTGGCCGCGGCACCAGTCGCCGAAGGCCGGGGTTCGGTCGGCCATTGATGACTGACCGAACCCCAACCACGTGGCCAGCCTTCGTGGCTGGCCACATCCTGGCGGCAGCGGCGCAGCAGCTGCTAGGGTTACAAAACCCTAGCAGTTGTAAAGTGGAGAAGATGACACTGTTCTGGACCAGTCTAAGTGAACCGGTCCAGACCGGTCTGATTCAATACGTTGGACCAGACCGGTTTTAATCACCGGTTCGGTCCGAGATGTTGGACCGGCCGGTTCAGTCCGGACCGGTTGACTGCGGTTGACCGGCCGGTTCGACCAGGACTGGTTGGCTGAGGCTGACCGGTTCGGTCCGGTTCAGGCCGGTTTAGATGGCTGAAAGCTGTTTAAGCCGGTCTGAGCTCATTCAGAGGCTTTTGGGCTACCTGAATTGGTCCGAAACGAATTTGGTTCCGATCTTGGATCCTTAGTGGGTCTTAGTGATTTGTAATATCCGGTATTTGTGCCTGGACCATTTCATTAATAATTATTTTGGGCTAATTATATTAACTGTTAGATCAATTTAATTGCTGGGAGAGCCTTATATTGTTTAATGATGCATGACTGGATAGGTAGAACGCTGTGTGGGTTCCTTGAGTTCCCTGGTTTACTTTGTGTTTTCTGCAGGGTAGATAGTCTTGCCTTACTTTATATTGTTGGCTCTTGACTCCATGACTGGTAGAATTGACTAGGTTATGACTTGTTGAGATCCCAGCATACTGTGTGAAAATTGATCTAACATGTTAATTAATTTTTGGTTAGAGTGACTTTGGTCCTCAAATTTTTGGAAATTATAAATTAGCCCCAAATTAATTTATTTTTGAAAGATTTCTATATATATGTGTGTGTATTGAATTGTGTGGTTTGTTACCTTACTTGCATAGGATAGATTACCTTGGTAGGGAGATCTAGCTTTGGCATAGTCTAGGTAGCAAACCTTTAGGATTGTTTTAGTAGCCTTTCAGAAGTTTGGATAAGTTCGAACTACACTTGGGGATATGTTCTTAAGTGTGAACCGGTCGGTTAGTCTGCGGGGTTCTCTGAATTTCCTTGAAAAATACTAGGACAATCGTCTTATGTTAGAGTTGAATGCTTAGTGCGATTTGTTCGACTCCGGTCCTTTGAGGACTGTTTAGACTGTGTTTCGATTGATAGTAGTAACTTTAGGACATGCTTAGAAACGGGGAGTGCTTCTCGGCATAGCTAGGGTTGTCCTCCGAATTTAAGTATGTTTTAGAGTTTGTCCTATTAATTTGAGACTTGTCTTTTTACATGCATTAGAACATTGTTCCTTGTGTCTCCATGATACTAATCAAATTTCCTTTAGTTAGTGAAATGGCCGCCACGAAGAACATCATTGCTGAGCTTAACAAAGGTCTGAGACTTAACGGTGATAACTACAAAATCTGGAGTAAGCGTATACAGATGGTCCTGATTGGGCAAAGGTCGATTGACCACATCAAGAAGATCAAGAAAAGACCCGAGACTGGATTAACGAATCAGCAGAAGGCCTTCTATGATGAGTGGGAGGCCAAGGACGCTGAGGCGCGCGCTACATTGCTGAGTACAATGGATGATGATATTCTGTGTGAATTTGAGCTGGAAGACACGGCTAAAGGGCTGTGGGATGCTTTGCAGGATAGATTTGGTGTCTATACGACTGCTCAGCTGCGTTCGCTCAACATCAAATTTGATTCTTACAAGATGAATCCTCAGCACTCCATGAGACAGCATCTGAGGCATATGGCTAACATGATCGCAGAACTCAAGGAGGCCGGTCAGCCCCTGACCGATGAGCAGCAAATCCAGGCCGTGATCCGTTCTTTGCCTAACTCTTGGGAACAGATGAAGATTCAAATGACTCACTCTGAAGGACTCAACACCTTTGAACATGTTCGAAGGCACATTGAGTTGGAAGAGGAACGTCTCAAGGCCACAGGGCCTAAGGCTGAAGTTCATATGGCATCATTCTCTGGACCTAGGAAGAACCGTCGTAAGCGAGGGAGTGGTGCACGGCGAGCTGTCGCAGGTGCACCAATGGCAAAGAAGATAAAGACTGATGCTCCGAAAGCAGAAGCGCAGAAACGTCCGCGCAAAGCCAGAAAGCCCGAGTCTAGGAAATGCTTCAACTGTGGCCAAAAGGGACACATTGCGAGTGCATGCCCTAACTCATTGGCAGAGTACCTCTCGCGACAGGTACATCTCTTTGGCAATTTTAGTGAACTTTGTGTTTCTAGTACTGTTATGTTGGTTGAATCATGTCCTATGTGGATTTTGGATTCAGGATCAACAGACCACATAGCCAGGGATCGAGACGCTTTCGTTGAGTACCGGAGAGTTCCGCGGGAGACTAGGTGGATTTATGTCGGCAACAACTCTCGTGTTGAAGTCGAAGGGATTGGAACTTGTGAGCTGCGTCTGCGCGGTGGACAAGTCCTAGTCTTACATGATGTCCTCTATGCTCCGCATATTCGCCGGAATGTTATTTCAGTTTTAGGATTAATGAAACTTGGTTTCACATTATCTTTTCATGAATTTTCCATCCAATTGTTTTTAGGTTCAACTTCGTTTGGCTTGAGTATTATTTCTGGTGGATTTATTGTTTCGGATTTGGATTCAGGCAACAATATAATTTCATGTTTTTTTCTTCTACTCGCGGATATGTTTGTGATATGAATGAAAGACAAACTAGACTTGACTACAGAGGTCAACATAGAATGCAGCGGCTAGCCCAATGGGGTTTGCTGTTCTACATTCCACAAGTGGAGTCGTCTACTTGTGTAAGTTGTCTAGCAGAAATTTCCATCGGAATGCCTTTTGGTTAGGCACCTAGAGCCGAATTTCCCTTGCAATTTATCCATTCTGATGTCTGTGACCCTCTTAGTGCTAGGGTTCGGCACGGAGCGCATAATTTCATTACATTTACAGATGATTACACCCGTTAGATAGGAGGGTAAAGGCCCTCCACCCTGATTGTGGAAGAAGAGTACCTTTCAACGGAATTTAATGGTTTATGTAATGAAAAAGGGATCATTCATCAGTTGACGATCCCCTACACCCCTCAGCAAAATAGTTTTGCAGAGAGGCGTAATAGAACGCTCCTTAAAATGATTCGGTCGATATGGCGTAGACTTAATTGCCGATTTCCTTATGGGGAAACGCTTTGGAGACTGATGCCTACATCCTGGACCATGTGCTGACGAAGACGGTTAACTCCACTTCATATGAGTTTTGGACTGGAATAAGTTCTGGACCTTCACCATATGCGCCCATTGGGGTGAGCCGCTTACACCCATGATTTCTCAAATAAGTTTGGGAAAGATTGGACCTAGGGGAAAGAAGAGTATTTTTGGTTACTCTGATACCTCCAAGGGTTATGTGTTTATAGCCGAGCAGTACAGTGGGAGTGTTACCGAGATCGAATCACGAGACGTAACGTTTGTAGAAAACGAATTTCCGAAGAAGGGAGAGATTGGTTTGGATCGATCTCTATATGAGATGCAAGATCAAGTTGAGCAGATACCTGTTAATTCGAGTGGGAGATATGAAGTTGCAGAGGATGAATCAGTTCGTCATCTGTCATATTCACCTCTTCCTGTAGCGAATGAAACAGATTATGCTCCTGATGATCTTGTTGACAGTGGGAGCATTATGGATCTCATTCCCAGTGGGAGCGATCATGGTCGTACCCCTGGTAGTAGTGAGTTGTTAGGCCGTGGGCTAAGACATAAGTTTCCCTCCCGACGATATATGTTCGAAGGTGATGGAGAACTGAACACCCTAATATCTGACGATATGGTTATTGTGCCGTAAAATGTTAGAGAAACTCTCAATAGAACCTTCTAACAAGAATGGATGAAAGTAATGGAAAATGAAATGAACACTTTGGACTAGATGGAATCTATAAGGAAAAACGGTGTTTGTCACTGGTCAACCTTCGAGAGGACATAGAGAAATAGAGCTAAATGGGTTCTTAAGATTATGGCTATTACAGCGAGTCTAGATCTTGAACTGCATCAGATGGACGTTAAGACCGCCTTCCTCAATGGTGAGTTAGAAGAAGAGATTTATATGGAGCAACCCGAATGCTTTGTGCAGAAAGGTCATGAGCACTTAGTGTGCAAACTCCACAAATCTATTTATGGTCTGAAACAGTCTTCTAGGCAGTGGTATCACAGATTTCATGATTTGGTCGTGGAAAATGGCTTTCTCATGTTGGATGAGGACCATTGTGTGTACACCAAAAGATCTGGACCGGACTTTGTGTTTATGACTCTATATGTGGATGACATACTCATAGCCGTAAATAGCTTGGAGTTCCTCACACAGGTAAAGGCCTGATTGTCTTCTCTGTATGGGATGAAGAACATGGGTGAGGCGGCGCACATTCTTGGGATTTAGATCTCGAGAGATCGCCGTAGGAGGCAGTTGTGGCTTTCAGAGGAAAGCTACATAAACAAAGTGTTGGAAACGTTCGACATGAGTAACTGCGAACCAATTGAAACTCCAGTTTACATTGATCAACCTCTCAAAATGGATATATGGACTAGATAAATAAATTCTGTAGCTAAGTGCAGTCGGAAGCCTGATGTGCGCAATAGTGTGTACTCGGCATGATATTTGTCATGTAGTCGGCATGGTATATAGGTACCAAGTTGAACCCGGATTGAAGAAATGGTAGGCAATAAATAGGATCATGTGATATCTTAAGGGCATCGTCATGCTTTGTGCTAGAGACTTGCTAGAGATCCGAGAATCTCTGGATGACCAGGTATAACATTGCGGACTATGGTGGTGACTTTGATGAGAGAAAACCCACCTCAGATATGCTCTGCTCTCTGATGGCGCCATATCGTGGATGAGCAAGAAGCAGTCGCGCATTGTGTTGATCGCCATTGAAGCCAAATTTGTGGGTCTTGTGTGGACCACTCACTTGGTTGTATGGCTGAAGAGACTTCCGGATTGATTGCTGAGTCATTGGAATCGTAATCTCCGTGATATAGAAACCCAAGTATCAAAACAAGTCATAGCAAGTAGATATCAAGCAAAACTATGTTAGAGACGTGGTTAGACACAAGGTGATGAGTTTGAAGTACTTGTCTACGGATGAGATGGTTGTGAACTGTCTCTCCAACCTTGAAAAGGGAGTCTTCAGTGAGGCATGTGAAGTCTCTAGGACTGTGTAGACTTAGTTGATATACTTCATTTATTATATTTCCCAGACAATGTTCTTTGACTTGAATTATATTTGAGTATGCATGTTTTCGCAGTTTGAGTATTTTGTGTGTTCATTTCTGTGATTGTTTGTTAATATATGTCAAAGTGGATTTGGTCACCCTCTCACACGGGTGATAGCTTCTATGCCTTTGTGGCTGGGTGAGGCTAGTGATAGCTTCTAGTTTTTGGAAGTCCGTCGGGATAACCAGAAAGGACTTTGTGTCCGGAGCTATCTGTTTTCGCACTACGACGGATTATGGTCTGTCAATCCACTCAGGGGTCGGATGGGAGTCTTTGTGACTTTTGGTTCGGGTACTTTGTGTGCCTGATGGACATCTGTACAGCATATGGACATATGCTCCATGGGAGAGGAGATATGCTGTAGCGCGCGTTCCATACCGCGGCGCACCCTAAATCGACCATGGGTATGACCCGAGACGTGATCTTAACTCGGAGTCGTGTGAGACCCAGAGCTCTTCGCGTAAGAGCCACGTACGTACCCTCAGTACTCTGAACAGAGACTTGAGGTTCAGTTCAGTGTTTGCTATCTTAGTCCGTTATCGATGGGTGCGCTCACAAGTACCTTGGACCCGGTTCTAGAAAAGCAAGTTGAATTGTGCCGATGGTTTCGTGGGAAGGGGATGGTCATTATGGGATCTTCTCGATGTTGTGTCCACTAGACGGCCGTCAATCGCGGTATAGGCTGCGGTTGTGGGCACAATGCAGATGTATAGGTTTGAAAGATCATTGTGTGGTCAAACCTTGAGAAAGATTACATGGCCAAGGGTGCAGGGCACAAATCCACTGATGGTGTGAGATCCGCAAGTCACTGCAACTCCTAACAGATGCGCAGTACCTTGCTCGTAGTGCCTGCCGGTCGCACGGCTGCCTCCTCGTATGTGATTTAACTGTATAAGGAGAATTCGTTCTCTTTGGTGCTGGCTTGATGAATGAGCGCCCCCCACTTTGTGCGAGTGGGAGATGTTGGTTTTAGGATAATGGGTCGCCCATAAGTGGGAGCCCATTTACATAAGCCCAGTTGTGTATCTGGCCTTAAAACCTATCCCTCTATATATCAGTATATATAGGGGTGCTCAGAGTTTAAAAAACCTAATGTTAAGAGAGAACAGAAACTGATAGCCGCCCACAGTTTAGACAGAGGTCAGCAGCTGTGGAAACCTAGGTCACTGCCCGTTAACCCGTGGCGTGTCCTCCCGTCCGGCAGACCGTGATCCCAACCTCAGGCAGATCCGCTTCCGCTTAGGCAATCAATCCATAGGTAACTTAATTATATGTGATTATGTTTTACCATATAGATTGCATGTATATTACATAATCCAACACTCCCCAACGAAGCTACGATTCCTTTATACGGTCAAATGGTATTCAGAACCACATCAAGTGCGAAGATTCCCAAAACATTAATGGTCGTTAATGAGACTGAGAAGGACCGGTATTTGAATAATATAGAGAAGAAGATGTCCTTTCAAGGATTTGACCAGTACAAATGCATAAAATACTTTGATATTTATCTATTCCTTGAAATGTCTAGACAAGAAAAGTTCAAAATTCCTGTTTTTTTAGAAAGTACAATGGCCTCGATAATCCCATGTTCACCTTTGAATCTAGTTGGAAAATGTGGAACCTTACAAGAGTCAGGAAGTCATGATACAAACTTTTCAAGAAAATCTAAAAGGATCAACATTGCTTTTGTTCACCGACTTAAGGTATGGAGATATTTATATGCGGTAGGAACAAGGGAATGCATATGTTCGATAATACAAATTCATTTTGGATACAAATCTTACTCACATGGACCTCCAAGGAATGGAAATGCAGGAAGGTCAATCATTCATTAGTTACATGCAAACGTGGAAGGAGAAAGTTGTTGGAGTTTGATCCGCATTGGATGACGCAAAAGTAGTGCCCATGTTTATCAACAAGCAAAACGAGCATATTAATCCCATTTGTTGGGACATGTTTTGGGCATTTGTTCTGATTTGGTTAAATTCGAAGAGATTTTAGAGCACAAGAGTCACATGAGGAATATAAAAAATCCTCTTAAGGTCTATCAAGTGTATAACGTCAACAGAGAACGTCCCTAGAAGTCTTCACCTAAGGATACTACTGTAAGCGCACTCTATCCATTGCAGTACCCCCAGTTAGTGATATTTGTAGTCCATTCAGCAACACCGACATCTCAAGCATTACAGTCCTCTATCACCTCAATCCTTAATAACAGGACCTAATAAGCGCGCTCTAAGCAAAGTTCGTGAGGCTAGAAAGTTCATCCTCTACCAATTCATATATCAGTACTGTATTGCAAGGCATTTAGAATTGACTTAAGGATACCCAATAACAACCCAAACTTGAAGTGCGAATTCCATATGGGGACAATATGACACTCAACCAAGAATTGTATATGTATGAAGCATAGAGTACAAAATCTTATTGCCATAAGTTATTAATCCTCAATCGAGTTCTAACACCGAACATTAACACTAATTATATACTATCTCACCGGACTGGGGTTGCTCCATCCATTAATATGGTTCATCTAAAGGAGAAGCTTTCGGAATGGGTGGTATTCGCAATGATCACACGACTTGTAATTGATTACGTTCCAGGAGAGTCTTCTCGGGTACTACTGGTATTACAAGGCCTTAATCCTTTCCGATAGAACAACAAATGACTCCTTTCTGATACACGAGCAATCCCAAATGTTTAATGAATTTATGAAGCTCGATTAGTCGAGGCAAAAAAAAGTCATGATTATTACAAAGTCTGGATGCTTTAGTTCGGAGAACACCTCAGAAGGTAAGAAAAAGAGTTACCTACAAAAATGAAGGTGACAAAGAATGAAATAGTTAATTTTACGAAAGAAGGCAAAGGCAAAGTAGTTGACCAGGTCTGATAGATACCAACTCAGATTCCCTGCTTACCCTCCTCCTAAGCTTGGAAACTCACCAATAGACCCTGATGGATGTGTTCAAGGTAGGGGTGGCAATCGTGTCGTGTCGTGTCTAATCGTGTCGTGTCATTAATCGTGTCGTGTCTAAACATGTTTCGTGTCTAAACGGATAAATTTTAAACGTGTCTAAACATATCTCGTGTCTAAACGTATAAGTCGTTTATCGTGTCTAAACGTATAGAGTTGTTTAGACACAGGATTCGTTAAGGATTTATAGAAATTACCTTATTCGGAAAATGGTTAATTACAAAAAAGTAATACTCAAATTTTGGTTATTTTATTGAATATTGAACCTGAAATAATAAATAATAATAAATTAAAAATGCTTAAATAGACTAAAATTTGAGTATTTTTTTAATAATTAATTATAATTAGAACTCATGACTTTGAGTGTGGTTAATGGGTCACTTACTTTATTAGTATAAATTTAAGCCTAACTCAATTCATAAAAGTAACTGTGTACACGATTAGACACACTTAGTACACGACACAATTAAACACGATTAATTAATCGTGTCTAAACGTGTGTTTGCTGTGTATTTGCATATTAGATGTGTTTAGACACGATTATTAATCATGTCTAAACGTATAAGAGTTATTTAGACACACTTAGAAATCGTGTTGTGTCAGAAATTGACACCCCTATGTCTCTATTGGTGTCACATGAATACATGACACAATTAGACACGAATAGTTAATCGTGTTTATACAGATATCTGCAGATCTGAGGTGTTTAGACACAGTTATTAATCGTGTCTAAACGTATAAGAGTTGTTTAGACACGGGATCCGTTAAGGTCAAACCCATATACACATTAAAGCAGATCGTGTCGTGTCGTTTAATCGTATCGTGTCAGAAATTGCCACCCCTAGTTCAAGGAAGCGTGACACCGAAGGAGATCTCTGCTGATCAAATGGGAAATGTTATAAGCTCTATATTATCCAACCAAATATCATCTAGAGAAGATTAACTAGGAGTTGAGTTACAAATGTGTTGGGTATTGATAGTGACAGCCCAATAAGGAAAAGGCCTCGAATGCCCAATAACCATAGAGGGGGTGAACCTAGGTTATTCGAACTAGACCGGCCTATGCTAAAGTCGATCTGGTCCGCAATAGAGTGGCCCAAGGTCGAGCCCAAGCTAATATGGACGCCAAAGGTTTAATCGTTGGTCGCCATTCATCACCAAGTCGCGAACTCCTACTGCTCTCCATGGGAGTGCTCGCCCTGAAGAGAGCCTTGCCTCTCCCCTCTGGTCCCACCAACCGTTAATAAAGATATGGCCACGATATCCCGCATATCTCGGGCACATATTCACTAAGGATAAGATATGGTAAATGCAATATCACGTCGTAACCATAATATCTACTATCCTAATCTTCAACAGCACAATATTCACAAAGATATACAGTTGCCTTCTACGGTTTGGTCTCTCCTACTCTATAAATACCTTTGCTTTACATACATTCATTACGTTTTGAGCTGTACACACACATATACTAATTTAAGCATCGGAGAGGGACCCAGAGACACCCCTTCTGTTGCGATCCCCTTCCTGCAGGTTCACCGGAGCTAAGGCGAGAGCATCGTTCAACCATCTTTTGGCATTCAATTCGTTGCCAGATCAGCATTCAGGAAATCAAGATCCAACATTTGGCGCTGTCTGTGGGAAACGAGTAATACAGCCATGCAAACTTGATCCAAAAGCAATCGCCGGAACCAGACCAATGAGCAGTCCTCTGACATCTCTGATTCCTAACTCCGGAGATGATATCACTGTTGGCGGCAATCTTAGGGCAGGCGCGCCGACAAGCCTTGCTCCTCAGGAAAACACTCTCCCCACTGCCAATGGTCCCCTGCCAACTGAAACTGTAAATCCGGGCACCACAGCCCCCCAGGAGGATCAAGAGATGACATCGGGACACCAGTCCCTACCCCGGACGTCCACCGAACAGCTGGCGGCTACCTATTCCACCAATCCATCTGGTCCCATGCCGAATGGGGCTTCGCCGAACCAGGTGGACGAGCTTATCAATAAAAGGCTCCAGGAAAGGCGAACGACAATCGCAGCTCTCTTTTAGGGAGCGATCAGCTCATCCCTTCGCCGATGATCTCATTACCATCAAAATTCCGAAAGACGTCGTTGCCAGGGCTATCCCCGAATACAGTGGTGGAGGAGATCCCACTATACATGTCAACAAGCATGAGGCCTCTCTTTTAGGTAAGTGAAAGGATCCAAATCACTTGGCTTTATTATTTCCGTCAACCCTATCGGGTTAAGCGTCGTCCTGGTTCTTCGGCCTCTCCGCAGGATCCATAGGGACTTGGTCAGAGCTGAGAAGCAAGTTCCTAGAGAGGTATATGGGCGAACGCCAATTGATGAAGAGTGTGGTCGCCCTGGATGCGGTCAAACAGTAGTCAGGAGAGTCACTGGCTGATTTCTATGGAGGTTTCCATCAAAACGTCACAGAGATAGATCGTCGAGTCTCAGACGGGGAGATTATCTGAGCCTTCTATCGAGGACTGGACATGGCCAACAAGGCGATTCTCATCTCATTCTCTGAAGACGATTTGGCCCATGTCACCACTCCCCACAATGATGCCCTGGTTATCACAGCTTATCTTGACAGTTGTGACGTGAAGAGGATTCTGATAGATGGAGGGAGCTCGACATATATTTTGTTTCTGGACGCCTTTGAAAAGATGGGCAAGTCCAAGCGTGACCTAAAGAGGGTCGACTTTCCATTGATTGGGTTTGCTGGGAGAACGACTTATCCACTGGGGGCAATAACCTTGCCCGTGATCCTGGGCGAAGGATGGAAGAGCATCAAGGTGGCGGTCACCTTCCTGGTGGTCCACTCGCCTACATCATACAATGCCATTTTGTGGAGGACCACGATCAACCCCAATAAGATTGTGGCCTCCACAGTCCATCAAAAAATGAAGTTCCCCACACCCAACGGGATTGGAGAAGTACTTGGCGATCAGCCTCTCTCGCGACAATGCTACGTGAACTGCCTGCGTAGGAAGAATCAAAGGGAAGCCTTCGCCATCGAGACAGAGGCTGATCCTCGTGAGGATTTGGCTCGACCAGCGCCTATGGAAGAGTTGGAATAAGTTGAGGTTGATGGCCCGGATAAGAAGGTGCGCATCGGGACCACCTTGAACAATGACGAGAAACAGGCCATGACTGCCCTCCTCAGGGAATTCAAGGAGCTCTTTGCCTGGAAACCGAGCGATATGCCAGGTATCAGTACTGACATCATCTCTCACGAGCTCAGGATAGACCCTTCCATCAAGGCGATCGCTCAGAAAAGAAGATCGTTTGGGACAGACAAGCACTTGGCGATCAGACAGGAAGTTGGCAGGCTGATCGAAGTTGATTTTGTCAGAGAGGTGAGATTCCAGAGCTGGGTCGCCAACCCAGTTCTGGTAAAAAAAAAAAATCAAATGGCAAGAGGAGGATGTGCGTCGACTTCCGCGACTTAAACAGAGCTTGCCCCAAGGATTCCTACCCTCTTCCCAGGATTGATCAGTTGGTCGATGCATCCTCTGGTCATGAGATGCTGAACTTTATGGACGCCTATTCAGGCTACAACCAGATCCGGATGCATCCAGATGATGAGGCTCATACCGCTTTCTATGCAGACGGGGACATTCTTTGTTACAAAGTGATGCCCTTCGGTCTAATCAATGCCGGGGCGACCTATCATCGGATGGTGAACCGCCTGTTCCAAGACATGCTAGGGAAAAACATGGAGGCTTATGTGGACGACATGCTCGTCAAAACAATCAAGGGCAGTCCTCACACAATAGATCTTCGTGAAGCTTTCGAGTGCATGAGGAGGCACAACGTTCGCCTGAACCCGGCAAAGGGCGCCTTTGGAGTCAAATATGGTAAATTCCTGGGATTCATGGTCAGTGAGCGAGGCATTGAGGCAAACCCAGAAAAGCTTAAGGCTATAGAAAAGATGAAGTCACCAACATGCCACAAGGAAGTCCAATGTCTGAATGGTCGCCTAGCTGCTCTCAATCACTTCCTCTCCAGGGCGAGCGATAGTCCCTGCCGTTCTTCAAAACTCTAAGGGTCAACCGCAAATTCGAGTGGACGTCAGACTGCGAGGAGGCGTTCCAATCCTTGAAGCAGCACATTCAAACACTCCTGGCTCTGGTAAAACTCATTCCAGGCGAGCAACTCTTTCTTTACCTGAGCATCAGTGATGTTGCAGCCAACGCCATTTTAATAAGAGAAGAAGATAATGACCAGAGTCCAGTGTATTTTGTTAGCAAGATGTTTAATTCTGCATAAATAAAATATGTGCATATTGAGAAGTATCTCTATGCCTTAGTTATTGCTGCTCGAAAGCTGAGACCTTATTTTCACGCGCACGACATTACTGTCCTCACCAATCAACCTCTCAAAAACTTCCTGCTGAAACCAGATTCTTCAGGAAGAATGGTCAAGTGGGCGATCGAGCTCAGCAAGTTCAAGATCAAATTTTCGCCAAAAACAGCCATCAAAGGTCAAGCACTAGATGATTTTAAAATGGAAAGCACAAGTAATGGTCTAACAGAAGCAGAAAACATGTCAAGTTCATTAGCAGACAACAGTCAAATCTGGGAGCTTTATACAGATAGGCCTTCATCAAGAGAAGGCTCGGGGGCAGGTTTAATTCTCATCCCTCCAGAGGGTGAGCCTTTGAAGTATGTGATCGCCCTAACATTTCAGGCAACCAATAATGAAGCAGAATACGAGGCTCTTATTACTGGACTCAGATTGGCAAAAGGAATGGGTATATCAACACTCAAAGTAAAAAGCGACTCTGAGCTTATTGTCAATCAGGTAAATGGCACTTACGAGGCAAGGGGGGAAAAGATGAAGAAGTACCTCGACATCGCCAGAAACTCGTCGCAGAAATTCCAAATTTTGCGATTGAGTATAATCCTCGCCAAGAGAACCAGATGGCAGACTCTTTAAGTAAGCTGGCGTTTGGAGGAACTAGAATTCAAGACCTACAGTTCATGGAAAAAGCTGTATGTTCATGTCTCAACAGCATAGCAGAAGATTTCAATATTCAAGGATAGGTAACATGGATGACTCCATTCCAGAATTTCTTGAAAGAGGGTATTCTCCCAGAAGACGAAGGCGAATCCACAAGGATAAGACGACTTTCAGCCAGTTACTTGATTATAGACGGAGAACTCTACAGGCGAGGCTACTCGACGCCTTATCTAAGGTGTGTTACTCATCCTGAAACAGAAAGAGTTCTTCGTGAAGCTCATGAAGGAGTGGCAGCATGCCACGAAGGCGCGCGATAATTAACGAGAAATATCTTCAGGCTGGGGTACTACTGGCCAACCTTGGGAAAAGATGCGGCTGAATTAATGCAAAGGTGCGATACTTGCCAACAGTTTGCACCACGATCAGGTCGACCGCCAACACTGTTGTCCCCAATGGCAGGTGCCTGGCCTTTTGCTTAATGGGCGATGGATATATTGGGTCCTTTTCCCATTAGTACTGGGCAGCACAATCACATCATAGTGGCGATCGACTACTTCACCAAGTGGATAGAGGCGAAAGCTTTGGCTTCTACAACGGAATTTCAAGTGATCAAGTTCCTGAAGATCAACATATTTTCCAGGTTTGGGATTCCCAAGATACTTATTCGCGATAATGGTCCACAATTCGTAGGTAAAGAACTCAAATGGCTCTTCGAAGAATACCATGTCGACCATCGGTTCAGCTCAGTGTATCATCCTCAAACGAATGGGCAAGCTGAATCAGCCAACAAAGTTGTTTTAGCAGGACTCAAGAAAAGGGTTCGAGCATTCAAAGAAAATTGGGCATAGGAGCTAGAAAACGTACTATGAGCTATCCGAACAACGCCTAAGGCAGCCACTAGAGAAACACCTTTCAGTTTAGTGTACGGATCAGAAGCTGTAGCACCCGCCGAAATAGCGGTGCCTACCCACAGAATCCTACACATTAACACTGAGGCAAACGAAATTGAGCGCAGGACTGACCTCGACTTGGCAGAAGAAAAGAGGCGGCAATCAGAAAGAACACAATCCAAGATGCGACTTCCGACCGCTCGATACTTCAACAGAAAAGTCAGCGCTCGCAAATTTTTCGTGGGGGAGATGGTTATGAGAAGGAATGAATTTACAAAACTGGACAGCCAGAATAAACTTTCAGCTAAGTGGGAAGGACCATACAAGGTAGTAGAGATCGCCGCCCCAAAATCTTACTATTTGGAAACCACTGAAGGCGAAAGGTTACCCCGTCCATTCAATTATGAACATTTAAGGAGATTTTATACATAACTTGTAATCAAAGTGTTATGTCAATAAAAACAAGTCATTCATTAATAAAGCACGACTACTCGAATCAAATCGAAGAAAAAAGACCTGACGCCAAAAGTCAGGGGAAAGACCTGGTGACCGAATCAAGCATTGAAGAAAAAAACATGACGCCAAAAGTCAGGCAAAGGACCTGATGACCGAATCAGGCAACAAAGACCTGACGCCAAAAGTGAGGCAAAATACCTGATGACCGAATCAGGCAACAAAGACCTGACGCCAAAAGTCAGGCAATAAAAGAGCTGATATCAAAATTGGGTGAAAGACCTGACGCCAAAAGTCAGGCGAAAGACCTAACGCCAAAGTTAGACAACAATAAAGACCTGATATCAAAATTGGGCGAAAGACCTAACGCCAAATTTAGGCAACAATAAAGACCTGATATCAAAATTGGGCGAAAGACCTAACGCTAAAGTTAGGCAACAACAAAGACCTGATATCAAAATTGGGCGAAAGACCTGACGCCAAAGTCAGGCAAAAGACCTAGCAACAAGGTTAGGCAAAACAAAAGACCTGACGCCAAAGTTAGGCAAAAGACCTAGCAACAAGGATAGGCAAAACAAAAGACCTGACGCCAAAGTCAGGCAAAAGACCTAGCAACAAGGTTAGGCAAAACAAAATACCTGACGCCAAAGTCAGGCAAAAGACCTAGCAACAAGGCTAGGCAAAACAAATGACCTGACGCCAAAGTCAGGCAAAAGACCTGTTACCAAAATCAGGCAGGAACCCTAAACGAAAAAGACAATCAATCCATCAAGGAAGCTATCCTCTTATAAGTTGAATAAATTTTGGAAATGTTATATACTAAGGGTGACAATTCCTTTATGAAGAAAATTATGGAAGATGGGTAACGAATCTTAAGCGATCACTATGGAAGGTGAAGCTTTAAGTAACAAGTTCCTTTCGTGGAGGTGAACACTCCAAAAGGTTTAAACTTCAATAAGGTGATACATCTTCAAGCCTAGAAGTCTATACTTGTAAATCTTAAGATATTTTCCTTAAGGAGTTTATACTTGGCGAGATAAATGGATAATTCTATAAAGTCTTACCATTTTGAGCGTAAAGAAAAGTCCAAAAACCCTAAGGGTTGAGACCTTCATAAAGTGAAGAAAAGGTCGAAGGTAATTATGACTAAGACCTCGAAAGAATCGCCAACACATTCAAAGTCAAATAAAAATAAAGACTTGTGAATATAGAAAGCATTCAATATTATAAAGAAAATAATAACCGAGTCTGAATTCGAAAAATAATTACAAGGAAGGATAAAAACTATTATCTAAAGCAAAAATCTAGAATCTAAAAAGATGATCGCCGGAGAGGTGGAAGCTTCATGCCTTGGAATCTTCAGGAGCAGGGACACTCTACTCGCCTTCGGGGGAAGCTTCCTCGACAGCACCAGCAGGGTCAACCTCTTCAGCAGCAAAAGTCTCCTTGGGAAGGGAGCTCCGGAGGAAAGGCTTATGAGCCTCAAATTCCCGAAGTGGGAAGTTGGGGTCAACAGCCTCGATGTCCTCGACCAGGACTTGGAGATAGTCAGCAATCTATGACTTCATCACGTCCAAGGCACAGTCGACGAACTCCTCGGATTTCTTGAAGTCGTCGACCACGCTTTGGGGGGAAGGAACAGACTTTAGCTGAACAACCAGCTGTTCCTTCTCCTCCTCCAGGGCGTTCCCCCTGGCCTCAGCAGCAACCCTCTGAGTCTCAGTAGCTTCCCTCTGAGACTCAGCGGCGACCCGTTGAGCTTCTGCATCCACCCTCTGAGCTTCTGCATCCACCCTCTGAGCTTCTGCATCTGCCCTCTAGGTTTGGGCCTCCTTGAGCTCAGCCTCCAGGCAAGCTTTGGCCACCTCAACCTCGGCTAAGTGACGATGAAGTGCCTCAGACTCCTAAAGGGCGACGGCTGGATCTGCTTCATTCTTCTTAACAGAGGCGAGGAGTCTCTCCTCCTTCTTGAAGTACTCCTCTTGAGCGCTTTCCACCAGAAAAACCGCTGAGTCGGCAGTCGACTTCATACTCTCCATCTGCCCAGGGAAGAACCCCAGGCTCCGGTATTACTCCAGCTCAATAAGCAGGTCAATCTACTTATCGGCAAGCTCCCCAACGACCCGACCGATCGCCACCTCCTCTCGAACGAGCTGGCAACAAAGGGAACAGGGGGAAAAAGTACTGTTAGTCTATGAAAAGTACAAGTGATACAAAAGCACAACAAAGATCTAAAGTCTTACCAGGGCGACTCATTCGAAATGTAACCTCATCATCCTCTCGATGAGGGGCAACTCCGAGGGAACCTCGGAGTGATCCCTGAGAGGAATTATCCCCTCAAGGAGTCGCATGTATAAATCCGTATTGCCCCGGAGAGACTTCTTGTCGGAAACCCCCGTCTTCGAGAAATCTCCATTGGGGATCTAGACGCCCCTGGAGTTGGCAGCCTTAAGCGGCTGGAACAAGCCCACTAAGGGGCAATACTCCCCAGGGGGAGTCTTCGAAGAACCCGGGGCGTCGGGCCCCGTCTTCTGGGCCTCGGATTCCTTTGGAGGAATAGAGGTTGAGGGCTTAGGAGGAGAAGGGGTTGCAGTGACCACGGCTAAGGCCTTCTCCTTGGAGGCAGTAGGACCCTTAGGAGCTGGAGGACTCTTGGGAAGGGCAGGGTGCTCCTCGCTTGAACTCCTGACCTTCTTGGGAGGAGGAGGAGGGGTCCCGACCCAAATCAGCAGTGGGCTTCTCCGTAAAAAATAAGCAAAAGCATCAGAAATCCAAAAACTCAAGGCGTGAAAATAAAAAAGGTATGAACAGGAAAGCAATATACTTGGTTGGCGAGGGCCAGGGGTGACATGGGGACGTTCCTCCTCAGGCTTTCTCTTGGAGGAACGCCTTGAGGGAGGAGGAGGAGGGTTCAGCGATGCCTGGTCTAAAGACAACCCCTCCTTACCCTGATCATCAAAGAGACCCATGAGTTTATGACCCCGATTTCCTACAACCAATAAAAAGAAAAAAGGTTAGAAGAATTACCCAATCAATAAGAAGTGGCGTGGCCTGATGAATGCCCGCCATCTCGAGCATATTCTCAGTGGTCTCTGTCACTGAATGGATGGGTGAAAACTGGAGGACCTGTGCAACCGGAACAAGTCGTCGATGGCGTTCTGGTCGCTCCCTGACAGCTCGCCAAAGGCAGGAGGTATATCCCTTTCCGGCTGAGACAACTCCCAGGACACGCCCCCTTGTAGAAGAAGTAGAACTTCTTGTAGTTGGAGTTAGTGGTACGGAAGTCGTCGACCAACCGGACATGAACATTACAGCTCCACGCCTGGCCTCTCCACTCTTCAAACTTCGGCCAGCGGGTCAGGAAGTGATGGAGATGATTCGCTCCGGTGGCCAATCAGAAGAAACATCGGAACAAGGCCAGTGAATACGTCCATTCTTGACGTATACAAATGAACTTGAATCAGACCCACATCCTAATGGCATTGGGTACGAGCTGATTGGGACCTATCCCGTAATACAGGCACAGTGCTTGCAAATCCTCGTAGAGAGGAAAACGTAACCCAGCATCAACCTGGGCCGCATAAAGGTAAACCTCTCTATTGCGAGGATAATGCAGTCCCAGGCCCGGGTACCTGGGGGCATCCACTTCGCTGAAGCCACCTATGGAGACTACCATCTTGAACTAAGTCGGCTTCAGATCGTTAGGCTTGATATCTACTTAACAGGGGAGCGTTGGCATTTTTTGGAGGCACCTTCGGGCTCGAAGAAGAAGACATGTTGGCCGTCATTTTGGTCTTACCGGTCGATTGACTACGGCTAGCCATGGATGTTTTAGGGTGAAGGTTTTGAAAATTGACAAGATGAAGATTGAAGAAACTGAATTCGAAAAACATAGAGAATTCTCTAGAATCTGATGGAATAGAAGCGTAAAAGACGAAAGAGTGGAACTGCTGTCCCTTATATAGACAAAAAAGGAGTAACCGCCACAGAAAGAATCGAAATGACACACAGAATGATTGCACCTTTTGGGTAAAAATCGAAGCAATGTCAGAATTTTAAGAGACACCTCGGGGAGACAATCGGTCGGCAGTATAGAAAACTGTCAGACCACCCTTGTGTTACAGAATATTAAATGTCAGGCGTGCTTCAAATTACCGTTCGAGTTCTAGATGACTATGCAGTTATTAAATGCTAAAGTCCATTAGGCAGATAAATTGATCGCCAGCGCACTAATAGGCCCTTTTGCGAAATTCCTTTCAAAGGGAGTGATCGCCCAATAACGAAGGGTAAACCTCCATAAGCCTAGACTGCCTCAAGTGATCTCCAAGAAGGAATAAAATATCGACTATTCCTTCAGCCATGGACAACTGAGCGACTGATTGCCAAACAAGCATCAAGAGTTCATAAAGATATAAACCACAGAAAAAGACAAAGAAGACCAAATCCAAGTGTCACTATCTCAAACCTTACCAAGGAATCAAGCTCGACTGAAGAAACTTCAATCAAGCTTCGGGGGCAAATGTCGGGTATTGATAGTGACATCCCAATAAGGAAAAGGCCTCGAAGGCCCAATAACCATGGAGGGGGTGAACCCAGGTTATTCGAACTAGACCGGCCTATCCTTAAGTCGATCTGGTCCGCAATAGAGTGGCCCAAGGTCGAGCCCAAGCTAATATGGGCGCCAAAGGTTCCATCGCTGGTCGTCATTCATCACCAAGTCGCGAACTCCTACTGCTCGCCATGGGAGTGTTCGCCCTGAAGAGAGCCTTGCCTCTCTCCTCTGGTCCCACCAACCGTTAATAAAGATATGGCCACGATATCCCGCATATCTCGGGCACATATTCACTAAAAATAATATATGGTAACTGCAATATCACGTCGTAACCATAATATCTACTATCCTAATCTTCAACAGCACAATATTCACAAAGATATACAGTTGCCTTCTACGGTTTGGTCTCTCCTACTCTATAAATACCTTTGCTTTACATACATTCATTATGTTTTGAGCTATACACACACATATACTAATTTAAGCATCAGAGAGCGACCCAGAGACACCCCCTCTGTTGCGATCCCCTTCCTGCCATCCTTTGGCATTCAACCATCCTTTGGCATTCAATTCGGTGCCAGATCAGCATTCAGGAAATCAAGATCCAACAATATGCATGTGAATGTTCTTCACATTGTCTGCAGGTGAAAATATTGTGTGTTGTTGAAAGCCATGGTGGATAATGGATCAGCGTTGTGTGTGTATCTTTTATCTACGCTGAAGCAAATGAAAGAGGACTTATCCCTTATTCAAGCAAAGAGGACTGTTTCTCGACCTTTGGAATGCTGAGCAAATGAAAGAGGACTTATCCCTTATCGGGTTTGGGTCGAGTAACCCATCCCGTGGGTCCATAAGTACCACCCCAAACCCGACTCGTGAATTCTTATGGGTCACACATGTCAACCCGAATCTAACCTGGCAAGTTGGCGGGTCAACTCGATTCACCCACAACATTATTTTAAAATAAATAAATAATCAAGAGCTAGACCTTTGTGTCTTTTTCTCATCTTTCTGAATCATAACCCCAAGTCTTCACTTTCTTTTTTCCTCTGTGCCTCTTTACCTGCATTCCTTCTCTTGTTTTACTTTTTTCTCGTAACAGTTTGTACTTTTCTACTCTTTGTTCTCTCTTTCATTTCTGTAGGGGTTGATCAGGATTCTACTGTGATGACTTTTGCCTTTTTACTCTATCTCTTCTCTATGGTTGTCGTCGAATTTGAGAATCTCAAGTAACTACCATGTTAGTCGGTGCCTCATTTACTTCCGCTTAGGGTTTAACTTCAATTAGTTTATGATGAACTAACTAATACTGCTTGGTTGGTGTCTTCTGATGAAAAGTTGTTTCAAATCGAAAGGTTTAACAAAATGAATTTGGTTGATGTCTTCTAGTTGTTTAGCATTAGTTGTGTTGCACCCATTTTTTTAGTGGGTCAGACGGGTTAGGTTCGGGTCAAATTCCAAGGCATGAACCCAACCTGACTTGATTGGCAGGGTAGACGAGTCAATCCATTTTTGACTAGTCATCTTATTTTGATGACCCGAGCCTAACTTGAACGCTGGTCGTGTACGGGTCATTTTCAGGTGGGGTCAAACGTTGACATCTCTAACTCTAGGGAAGACCATGGATCTATGCAACAGGGGCATTCCATTCCAGTCTGCATCAAAATTTTAACTACCTAATTGGCAATAATCATGTTACCATAATTGGAGAATGTGATTACAACATCTACTACTAGACAACGATGCGCTTCATCAACCCCACCAAAGATGAAACACTATCAATCCTTTGAGTTGCTATACTTCCTCAGGGTCTGGGATGAGTCTACGCCCAATACGGCATAAGTTATGGTTGGGAAGATCATGTTAAAGAATAATTTTGTCTAGGATTGTGGCCTTGGCGTCACGAGTCAAGGCATCCCTAGACTATTCCAGTTGAATGAAAATGAATAAAGATATTGATTAGGATACTAACCTTTTCACGATGCCTATTGATATGCAAAAGAGAGATACCAACCGATGAATTTTATGTGAACCATTAAAGTAAAGCGAATAGACATCCCTCCACTTTCTGTGACATCTCTAGGAGTGTCACATGTTATTCAACTCGAGAGCGTGTAAACCCTACACAAATTGATCGACCTTTTTTCTTATAGTTTCACAACTAAATTAATCCTTGAAGAAGCTTTGTTAGGTAATCACATTTGCCCATTTATCGAAGGGGAGGATATCACTAATTGGAACTTAATACTCATTCTCGCGCTATCGTTAAGCTATCAGTAAGCATTAGTAATATGATGTACTCCATGTTTGATATATCATGCAACCCACTTAGAAAATATATTTATTTGTAGTGATTTACTATATAAATCCCTTCATTTGAATTTTCAATTTTTTTTGTTTATTCAAGTAAGAGGTCCACATTCATTCAAGTTAGTTTTTTTCTTAGGAACAACACAAAGCATTATGAGACATACGATGATACAGTCTCGTTCGGGAGGAGTCAAGTGGAATTCGATCCTATCTTTTATAGGGAGGAGTCTAGCATTGATTAAATTTCTAATAAAATAAGAGAAAGTTTGAACACAAAGGAAGAAAGGAATTGAAAACCATTAAGGCTAGTGAACAATCAAAGTCAGAACGTATGATGAGCCTCGCGAACTCAAGGTCGGGAGGAATGTCAGACCATCCCAGAGAGATAATATTATAAAGTTATTAATAGAACATAGAGAAATCTTTTTATGGTCATATGCCGACATGTCAAGCCTAGTTCCATCAATTGTGCAACACATTTGTCGCATAAACATTAAGAAATTTCGATGTAATTAAGAGGTAACACTTTAGGCAACAAAAACCAGAGTTACTAATCCAAATCAAGGAAGAAATTATAAATCAAATCATCATTATTAGTTTTGAAGTGTGTAATTACTTTAAAGGTTTTTTAATATTTTCCCCTTTCTCACATCAACTTGTTGGTGGATAGCACGACCTTCATAATATGGTTTAACTCATGCATGGTTTGTTCGGGTATAATCAAATATAGATGGTCAAAAAAGACTAAGTTAAATACCACATTCGTTATAAAGTGAGGTACCTTCAACTATAAATAATGCCTTTCAAACTCAAGAATGTTGGAGCAATTTATCAATTAATTATGGTGACTTTATTCCATGACGTGATGCATATGCAAATTGAAGTATATGTTTATGACATGATTGGGAAATCCCGTGAGGGTAAAGACCACCTTGGTAACTCAATGAAATGGACATTTGGAGAAACGTCTATCAAGATTTTGGGCTTCATAGCGAGTAAGATAGGTATATAAATGGATCCTAGCGAAGTCAAGGAGATCTGGGATTTTCCACAATTGTCTACCGTTAAAGAAGTTAGAAGCCTACTCATGAGATTCAATTACATTGTAGATTCATTTTAAAAATGACACACAAATGCCAACCATTATTTTGTCTTTTACGTAAGCATGCACCGATCGCGTTGGGTGAACAGTATCAACAAGCTTTCAAGTTGATTAAGATGTATCTAGTGAATTCTTTAGTTTTGGTCCTACCCACCCCAAGTTGACCATTTATCTTGTATTTGACGTCTCAAAAGAACTCATTATGTTGAACACACTTAGACAATAGTCAAATAAAACATATTATTTACTATATTAACAAGAAGTTTACTGATGACGAATCTAAGTACTTAGAAATGGAAAGATTAGGTTGTGCATTGGCATTGGTGATGCAGCGTCTTCAACAGTACACATTGCAGCACACTGTACATCTAATACATAAGCTAGATCCACTGGAGTACATGGTGGAGAAGCTAACTTTGACGAATAATGTCGCTAAATGTCTTGTTCAACTTGGTTAATATGATATAGAATTCGTTCCTCGTATGACAATAAAATGGTAGGTTATAACAAACCTTTTGGTTGAATTCCCTCTAGATGATGATCACCCACCTAAGGGCATCCTAGACAAATTTTAAGCATACATTATTCTTAATCCGCAAATGATAATCAGATTTAAATAAGATGAAATAAAATTTTTAATTGGGTGAAAACCTATAGGAGCGGTCCTCGCAAAAATACGGAGGGCATGGTCGAAAAATTTCACTGAGGAAAGAACAATGAGTGTTTGTTTTAAACCCTGCTTGGCTATCGCACAAGGTGCACCTTAGGAAAAAGTTAGGGAAACATTTTAGATCGTCTCCAGGTGTCAACTTTACTTCCAAATTCGAGTTAGCCCAGATATGCTAGGCTTATGCTTGGTCCAGTCGATATCTAGTAGCTTCACATCGTCCCAAATATACTTGCCACCGATGAAAACCTCTTATTTTCACCAATGACCCGAGAAATTATTACCATGAGCGGCACGACGTGCCGAAGTGAAATTCTAAGTGGAGACATTGATTGAATGAATAGGAAAAAGGTGGTATTGAACGATATTTTTAGGAAGAGAATGCATGCTGGATGTTTTTTCTGTTTGCTAGGTGCTGACTGAATTCTACTTTCCTATTCAAAGAGGTCGTATTGTTCTATGTTTGTCAAAGTGTTACACTAATATTTGTATTTGATCCTTGTGATGAAAAGATATCAATTTGAGAAGTATCATCTGCATATTCTGTTTTCCAACATACTTCCCCCCACCCCACCCCACCACCACCACCACCACCACCACCACCACCAATTTTTATAGCTAATTTTATTTTATGATAGTGCTTTGATACTATTCCTATGAAGTTGATATCACTACTGAAGTTGATACCTTTTCTCAAGCCTATTTATCCATTTCTAGGACACATATCCAACCTCTTCTGATCAGTAAGTTCATTGGGGGTACAATCTTTGGGGGCACAATCATTAAATTCGAGTTACCCCGAGGTCTAGCCACTGAGAGAAGAGATTGAGCAGGAGTGAAACGCAGCACATCAGACAGAGAGGAAGCAGATAGGAAGGCGTGACTCATCTGTTCTGAGCAACAGTTAGGGTTTTGACTTTTGATTTGTTAGTTCATTACATATATTAAGAATAATATATATTAAATATTTGATATAAAATCACAAAAGTGTCATTTGGTTATGTGGTAAGAAGACTTCACATTTACTACAAGGTTGTGTGTTTGAAATCAGACGAAAACATTTTTTGACAAAATATACTCTGTTACATTTTTTGACAAATTATTTGATTTTGTAGCTAAAAAACTTTTACCGACAAAATATGGTTACGTCGGTAAACTTATATGCCTTTACCGATAAAAAATAAAAACCGTTGGTAAGAATTTTCAGTTTACTGACGAAATCTTAAAGTCGTCGGTAAAGTAATATTTACCGATGTAATGTACATGTTGTCTGTAAAGATATGTACTTTTACCGATGACAATAAATATTGCCGGTAAAAAAATATATTTACCGATGAAAATTTAGTTTCGGCGGTAAAATGGATTTACCAACGAATATTTACCGACAACATTATTGTTTGGTGAGTAAAAGTGGGAATTTCAGTAGTGTATAGAAGAACCTAGAGGATTTTATCTTATTGTTTGGATTAATGTACTAATGTAAGGATTTGCAGGTATATACACACATCTATATATGTATTTCATATTCTTTACTGATTGAATGTTATTAGTATGTGTTTTATTAGATATGTATTGTACATCGCACATCACCTAAAATTAAAAAAGATGGCAAAATAAGCAAATAAACTACCAAAAGGGCAGAATTTTAATCATAATCCCTTAAACTCTGAACGTAGACTAGTGTTCACTGTCTCATGATTCATTAACTAGTCTTTTTTTTTGGTCAACTTCATTAACTAGTCAAAGCAATATTTTTAAAATATCGCTAGAAGTTCGGTTTAGAAAGTTCCAAAAGTTCAATATAGAAGTTCCAAAAGTAATCTTGTTCGAGAGTCTAGTTTTTCTCTTAAGATTATTGGAAACAGTAAATGAATTGTGAAGGAATTTGCGTTACATCTTCTTGATCAGCAGTACCGAGCAACGTATGTCCTCCCTCTCATTTGCGGTTGGAAATCACCACCAAAGGCTCTTTTGCCGCAAGTAACATGTTAGTGGCGGCAAAAGTGGTTGTCTGAATACGGTCTGCGGCTAAATCCTACCGCCACTGTAGATACTATTCATTGACAACTATATCTCAATAATATTGTCATTGTATACACTATATTCGTA
Source organism: Chamaenerion angustifolium (assembly GCA_946814005.1). Taxonomy (NCBI): domain Eukaryota; kingdom Viridiplantae; phylum Streptophyta; class Magnoliopsida; order Myrtales; family Onagraceae; genus Chamaenerion; species Chamaenerion angustifolium. The sequence goes on from OX328272.1 coordinate 26,593,081, forward strand.
ACAACAAAATTGTTACTATACATACCCAAACGATTGTCACTAAACACAAATTTGTAGTAACAACAATCTAGTAATTCATCATTACAAACGTGTGATAATGTCAGTTAATGACACTACTAAACATAAACTTTATGTGGCAGCAAATTGTTGGGTATTGATAGTGACAGCCCAATAAGGAAAAGACTTCGAAGGTCCAATAACCATGGAGGGGGTGAACCCAGGTTATTCGAACTGGATCGGCCTATACTAAAGTCGATCTGGCCCGCAATAGAGTGGCCCAAGATCGAGCCAAAGCTAATATGGACGCCAAAGGTCCATCATTGGTCGTCATTCATCACCAAGTCGCGAACTCCTACTGCTCGCCATAGGAGTGCTCGCCCTGAAGAGAGCCTTGCCTCTCTCCTCTGGTCCCACCAACCGTTACTAAAGATATGGCTACGATATCCCGCATATCTCGGGCACATATTCACTAAAGATCGGATATGGTAACTGCAATATCACGCCATAACCGTAATATCTACTATCCTAATCTTCAACAGCACAATATTTACAAAGATATACAGTTACCTTCTACGGTTTGGTCTCTCCTACTCTATAAATACCTTTGTTTTACCTACATTCATTACGTTTGAGCTATACACACACATATACTCATTTAAGCATCGGAGAGGGACCCAGAGACACCCCCTATGTTGCGATCCCCTTCCTGCAGGTTCATCGGAGCTAAGGCGAGAACATCTTTCAACCATCCTTTGGCATTCAATTCGCTGCCAGATCAGCGTTCAAGAAATCAAGATCCAACATTTGGCGCCGTCTGTGAGAATCGAGTAATACATCCATGCAAATTCGATCCAAAAGCAATCGCCGGAACCAGACCAATGAGCAGTCCTCTGACAGCTCTGATTCCGCTGCCGCTTCGCCGCTCCACCAAGAATCTTCTAGCCAAGCAGCACCCAATGTCTTCCCCCCAAGGGCGGCCCGAGAGCACGACGGCTATTCCAGATCGACTCCCGCTCTCAAACACACAAAGACTCCAGCACCGCGAACCATCCACATCGCGGGGGAAAACATCCAGTTAACTCTGGAGATGATATCAATGCTGGAGGCAATCTTAGGGCAGGCTCGCCGACAAGCCCCTGCTCCTCAGGAAAACACTGGTCCCGCTGCCGCTGGGTCCCTGCCAACTGAAACTGTAAATCCGGGCACCACAGCCCCCATGAGGATCTGGAGATGACATCGGGACAGCAGTCCCTACCCCCGGCGTCCACCAAACAGTCGGCGGCTACCTATTCCACCAATCCATCTGGTCCCATGCCGAATGGGGCTTCGCCAAACCAATGCAGCCTGGACCATGTGGATGAGCTTATCAATAAAAGGCTCCAGGAAAGGCAAACGACAATCGCATCTCCCTTCAGGGAGCGATCTGCTCATCCCTTAGTCGATGATCTCGTCGCCATCAAAATCTCGAAAGACGTCGTTAACAGGGCTATCCCCGAATACAGTGGTGGGGGAGATCCCGCTATACATGTCAACAAGCATGCGGCCTTTCTTTTGGGTAAGTCAAATGATCCAAATCACTTGGCTTTATTATTTCCGTCAAGCCTATCGGGTTCGGCGTCGTCCTGGTTCTTCGGCCTCCCTGTAGGATCCATAAGGACTTGGTCAGAGCTGAGAAGCAAGTTCCTAGAGAGGTATATGGGCGAGCGCCAACTGATGAAGAGTGTGGTCACCCTGGATGCGGTCAAACAGCAGCATGGAGAGTCACTGGCTGATTTCTATGGGCGTTTAGATCAAAACGTCACAGAGATAGATTGTCGAGTCTCAGACGGGGAGCTTATTTGAGCCTTCTATTGAGGATTGGACGTGGCCAACAAGGCCTCGAGAAAGCTCCGCAACAGTTAGCATGTGCATGAAATTGAGACGATGGAGAAGCTCGCAGCCAGGGCGAAGGGTTTCATAGACCTTGAAAGGGCAAATGTCGAGGCTAATTTTCTGATGACCTCGCTAAGGGTGGTTCCTGAGCCCCGACGCGATGGTAAGAAGGAGGTCAAGAAGGAAAATAAGGGACGAGACAGCAGGCCTCGAACATAATCGAACCTAGGGCCTAGAAATCCAGAGGTCTCTGAGTATTTTACGCCCTTAAATAGTTAGATCTCGGCAGTACTAGTCGAGATGGAGAGAAGATCTCTAGCGAGGCCACCAATGCCTCGAAGGGGTAATCAACCTATGGGGAATGATACAGAGAGCTATTGCATATATCACAAGTGTAAGGGCCACAAGATTGATGATTGCCGCATTTTGAAGCGGGATATTGAGAAGGTGATTCAGAGGGGGATGCTGAAAGAGTTTGTGACGGGACGAGATAAGAGTCGAACGCCACCAAGGAGAAACCACTTGCCAACTCCGCCTGAGCAAGCTGGCCCATCCCAGAGCAGGAATGTAGTTAATCTGATTGTTGGAGGGTTTGGCGCCGGGGGCGAGGGATCGCATGCAAGGGAGGCCTATGCGACTCAAATTTCTACAGCGGTCCAGCTGGGAAAACGACCTCGACCTGAAGAGGACATTGTCATCTCATTCTCTGAAGACAATTTGGCACATGTCACCACCACTCACAATGATGCCCTGCTTATCACAGCTGATCTCGACGGTTGTGACGTGAAGGGGATTCTGATAGATGGAGGGAGCTCGACAGATATCTCATTCCTGGACGCCTTTGAGAAGATGGGCAAGTCTAAGCGTGACCTGAAGAGGGTCGATTTTCTGTTGATCGGGTTTGCTGAGAGAACGACTTATCCACTGGGGGCAATAACCTTGCCCGTGATTCTAGGCGAAGGATGGAAGAGCATCAATGTGTCAGTCACCTTCCTGGTGGTCGACTCACCTACATCATACAACGCCATCCTAGGGAGGACCACGATCAATCCCAATAAGATTGTGGCCTCCACAGTCCACCAAAAAATGAAGTTCCCCACACCCAACGGGATTGGAGAAGTACTTGGCGATCAACCTTCCTCGCGACAGTGCTACGTGAACTGTATGTGCAGAAACAATCAAAGGGAAGCCCTCGCCATCGAGACAGAGGCTGACCCTCGTGAGGATTTGGCTCGACCAGCGCCTATGGAAGAGTTGGAAGAAGTTGAGGTTGATGGCCCGGATAAAAAGGTGTGTATCGGGACCACCTTGAACAATGACCATAAGCAGGCCATGACTGCCCTCCTCAGGGAATTCAAGGAGCTCTTTGCCTATAAACCGAGCGACATGCCAGGTATCAGTACTGACATCATCTCTCACGAGCTCAGGATAGACCCTTCCATCAAGCCGATCGCTCAGAAAAGAAGATCGTTCGGGACAGACAAACGCTTGGCGATCAGACAGGAAGTTGGCAGGCTGATCGAAGTTGATTTTGTCAGAGAGGTGAGATTCCAGAGCTGGGTCGCCAACCCAGTTCTGGTCAAAAAAAAAAATCAAACGGCAAGTGGAGGATGTGCGTTGACTTACGCGACCTGAAAAGAGCTTGCCGCTAGGATTCCTACCCTCTTCACAGGATTGATCAGTTGGTCGATGAAACCTCTGGTCATGAGATGCGGAGCTTCATGGACACCTATTCAGTTTACAACCAGATCCGGATGCATCCAGATGACGAGGATCATACCGCTTTCTATGTAGACGGGGACATTCTTTGCTACAAAGTGATGCCCTTCGGTCTAATCAATGTCGGGGCGACCTATCAGCGAATGGTGAACCGCCTGTTCCAAGACATGCTGGGGAGAAACATGGAGGCTTATGTGGACGACATTCTTGTCAAAACAATCAATGGCAATCCTCGCACAGCAGACCTTCATGAAGCTTTCAAGTGCATGAGGAGGCACAACGTTCGCCTGAACCCAGCAAAGTGTGCCTTTGAAGTCAAATTTGGTAAATTCCTGGGATTCATGGTCAGTGAGCGAGGTATTGAGGCGAACCCGGAAAGGTTCAAGGCTATAGAAGAGATGAAGTCGCCAACATGCCACAAGGAAGTCCAATGTCTGAATAGTCGCCTAACTGCTCTCAATCGCTTCCTCTCCAGAGCGAGCCTGCCATTCTTTAAGACTCTAAGGGACAACCGCAAGTTCGAGTGGGCGCCAGACTGCGAAGAGGAATTCCAATCCTTGAAGCAGCACATTCAAACACTCCCAGCTCTGGCAAAACCCATTCCAGGCGAGCAGCTCTTCCTTTACCTGAGCATCAGTGATATGGCAGCCAACGTCGTTTTAATAAGGGAAGAAGATAATGTCCAGACTCCAGTGTATTTTGTTAGCAAGATGTTTAATTCTGTAGAAATAAAATATGTCCAGATTGAGAAGTATCTCTATGCCTTAGTTATTGCTGCTCGAAAGCTGAGACCGTATTTTCACACGCACGACATTACAGTCCTCACCAATCAACCTCTCAAAAACTTCCTGCTGAAGTGGGCGATCGAGCTCAACGAGTTCAAGATCATATTTGCGCCAAAAACGGCCATCAAAGGTCAAGCACTAGCTGATTTTATCGTGGAAAGCACAAGTAATGGTTTAACAAAAGCAGATAGCAGGCCAAGTTCATCAGCAGACAACAGTCAAATCTGGAAGTTTTATACAGATGGATCTTCATCAAGAGAAGGGTCGGGGAAGGTTTAATTCTCATCCCTCCTAAGGGCGGGCCTTTGAAGTATGCGATCGCCCTAACATTTCAGGCGACCAATAATGAAGCAGAATATGAGGCTCTTATTACTGGACTCAGACTGGCAAAAGGAATGGGTATATCAGCACTCAAAGTAAAAAGTGACTCTGAGCTTATTGTCAATCAGGTCAATGGCACTTACGAGACAAGGGGAGAAAAGATGAAGAAGTACCTTGACATCGTCAAGAAACTCGTCGCAGAAATTCCAAATTTTACGATTGACTCTATTCCTCGCCAAAAGAACCAAATGGCAGACACTTTAAGTAAGCTGGCATTAGGATGAACCAGAATTCAAGACGTACAGTTCATGGAAAAAGCATTATGTTCAGTTCTCGACAACAGAGCAGAAGTCTTCAATATTCAAGGACAGGTAACATGGATGACTACATTCCAGAATTTCTTGAAAGAGGGAATTCTCCTAGAACACGAAGGCGAATCCACAAGGATAAGACGACTTTCAGCCAGTTACTTGATTATAGACGGAGAACTCTACAGGTAAGCCTACTAGACGCCTTATCTAAGGTGCGTTTCTCATCCCGAAACAGAAAGAGTTCTTCTTGAAGCTCATGAAGGAGTGGCAGCATGCCACGAAGACGCGCGATCATTAACAAGAAAGATCTTCAGGCTGGGATACTACTGGCCAACCTTGGGAAAAGATGCGGTTGAATTAACGCAAAGGAGCGACACTTGCCAACAGTTTGCACCACGATCAGGTCGACTGCCAACACTGTTGTCCCCAATGGCAGGTGCCTGGCCTTTTGCTCAATGGGGGATGGATATATTGGGTCTTTTCCCATTAGTACTGGGCAGCGCACTCACATCATAGTGGCGATCGACTACTTCACCAAGTGGATAGAGGCGAAAGCTTTGGCTTCTACAACGGAATTTCAAGTGATCAAGTTCCTGAAGATCAACATATTTTCCAGGTTTGGCATTCCCAAGATACTTATTAGCGATAATGGTCCACAATTCGTAGGTAAATAACTCAACTGGCTCTGCGAAGTATACCATATCGACCATTGGTTCAGCTCAGTGCATCATCCTCAAACGAATGGGCAAGCTGAAGCAGCCAACAAAGTTGTTTTAGCAGGACTCAAAAAAAGGGTTCGAGCATTCAAAGGAAATTGGGCAGAGGAGTTGGAAAACGTACTATGGGCTATCCGAACAACGCCTAAGGCAGCCACTGGAGAAACACCCTTCAGTTAAGTGTACGGATCAGAAGCAGTAGCACCCGCCGAAATAGCGGTGCCTACCCACAGAATCCTACACTTTAACACTGAGGCAAACGAAATTGAGCGCAGGACTGACCTCGACTTGGCAGAAGAAAAGAGGTGGCAATCAGAAAGAACACAAGCTAAGATGTGAATGGCTACTACTCGATACTTCAACAGAAAAGTCAGTGCTCGCCAATTTTTCGTGGGGGAGATGGTTATGAGAAGGAATGAATTTACTAGACTGGACAGCTAGAATAAACTTTCAGCTAAGTGGGAAGGACCATACAAGGTAGTAGAGATCGCCGCCCCAGGATCTTACTATTTGGAAACCACCGAAGGCGAAAGGTTACCCCGTCCATTCAATTCTGAACATTTAAGGAGATTTTATACATAGCTTGTAATCAAAGTGTTATGTCAATAAAAACAAGTCATTCCTTCGTAAAGCATGACTACTCGAATCAAATCGAAGAAAAACGACCTGACGCCAAAAGTCATGCGAAAGACCTGGTGACCGAATCAGGCATTGAAGAAAAAAGACCTGACGCCAAAAGTCAGGCAAAAGACCTGATAATTGAATCAGGCAATAAAGATCTGATATCAAAATTGGACGAAAGAACTGACGCCAAAGTTAGGCGAAAGACCTAACGCCAAAGTTAGGCAACAATAAAGACTTGATATCAAAATTGGGCAAAAGACCTAACGCCAAAGTTAGGCAACAATAAAGACCTGATATCAAAATTTGGCGAAAGACCTGACGCCAAAGTCAGGCGAAAGACCTAACGCCAAAGTTAGGCAACAACAAAGACCTGCTTTCAAAATTGGGTGAAAGACCTGACGCCAAAGTCAGGCAAAAGACCTAACACCAAAGTTAGGCAACAAGAAAGACCTGAAGCCAAAGTCAGGCAAAAGACCTAGCAACAAGGTTAGGCAAAACAAAAGACCTGACGCCAAAGTCAGGCAAAAGACCTAGCAACAAGGTTAGGCAAAAGACCTGACGCCAAAGTCAGGCCAAAGACCTGTTACCAAAATCAGGCAGGAGTCCTAACGACAAAGATAATCAATCTATCAAGGAAGCTATCCTCTTATAAGTTGGACAAAATTCGGAGAAGTTATCTACTAAGGATAACAATTCCTTTATGAAGCGAATTATGGAAGATGGGCAAGGAATCTTAAGCGATCACTATGGATGATGAAGCTTTAAGTAACAAGTTCCTTGCTATTAGACGAACACCCCCAAAGGTTTAAACTTCAAAAAAGGTAATATATCTTTAGGCTTAGAAGTCTATACTTTTAAGTCTTAAGATATTTTCCTTAAAATATTTATACTGGACAAGGGAAATAGATAAGTCTAGAAAGACTTATCCTTTCGAGCCTAAAAGAAAGGTCCAAGACATTAAGAGTAGAGACCATTATCAAGCAAAAGAAAAGTTGAAGGTAATTACGATTAAGATATCGGAGGAATCGCCAACGCATTCAAAGTCTAGCAAACACACAGGCTTATGAATATAAAGGCAGTCAATAAAAAGTAATTGAGTCTTCAATCAAAAAAATAATTACAAGCCAACCCAAAATGTAAAATAAGATAAGAAAACAATTATCTAAAATAAAATAAAAATATATATGATCGCCGGAGAGGTGGAGGCTTCATGCCTTGGGTTCTTCAAAAGCAGGGGCATTCTGCTCGCCTTCGGGGGCAGCATCCTCGACAGCAGCACCAGCGGGAGTCTCCTGGGGAAGGGTGCTCCAGAGGAAAGGCTTAAGAGCCTCAAATTCCCGAAGTGGTAAGTTGGGATCAACTGCCTGCATGTCCTCGACCAGGATTTGGAGATAGTCATCAATTTCTGACTTCATCACCTCCAGGGCACAGTCGACGAACTCTTCAGACTTCTTGAAAACGTCGATCAAACTCTGGGGGGATGGAACAGACTTTAGATGTACAGCAAGATATTCCTTCTCCTCCTCCAGGGCGTTCCCCCTGGCCTCAGCAGCAATCCTCTGAGCCTCAGCAACTTCCTTCTGAGCCTCAGCGGCGACCCGTTGAGCTTCTGCATCCGCCCTCTTAGCTTCTGCGTTTGCCCTCTGAGTTTGGGCCTCCTTGAGCTCAGCCTCTAGACGAGCTTTGGCAGCCTCAACCTTGGCTAAGTGCCGACGAAGTGCCTCAGACCTCTGAAGGGCGACCGCTGCATCTGCCTCCCTCTTCTTAACTGAGGCGAGGAGTCTCTCCTCCTTCTTGAAATACTCCTTTCGAGCGCTTTTCACCAGGAAAATTGCCGAGTCGGTAGTCGACTTCATACTCTCCATCTTCCTAGGGGAGAACCCCAGACTCCGACATTGCTCCAACTCAATAAGCAGATCAGTCTGCTTATCGACGACCCGACCGATCGCCACCTCCTCTCGAACGAGCTGGCAACAAAGGGAATAGGAGCAAAAATACTGTTAGCCTGTGAAAAGTACAAGTGATACAAAAGCACAACAAAGATCTAAAGTATTACCAGGGCGACTCGTTCGAAGTGTGACCTCATCATCCTCTCGATGAGGTGAAACTCCGAGGGAACCTCAGAACGATCCCTGGGAGGAATTATCCCCTCAAGGAGTCGCATGCATAAATCCGGGTTGCCCCGGAGAGACTTCTTGTCGGAAACCCCCCGTCTTCGAGAAGTCTCCGTTGGGGATCCAGACGCCCCTGGAGTTGGCAGCCTTAGGCGGCTCGAACAAGCCCGCCAGGGGGCAGTACTCCCCAGGGGGAGTCTTCGAAGAACCCGGGGTGTCGGGCCCCTTCTTCTGGACCTCGGATTCCTTGGAGGAATGGAGGCTGAGGGCTCAGGAGGAGGAGGGGTCGCCGTGACCACGGCCAAGGCCTTCTCCTTAGGGGCGGTAGGACCCCTAGGAGCTGGAGGACTCTTGGGAAGAGCGGGGTGCTCCTCACCTGAACTCCTGACCTTCTTGGAAGGAGGATGAGGGGGTCCCGAGCCACATTAGGAGTGGGCTTCTATTCAAAAAAATAAACAGAAGCATCAGAAACCCAAAAATTTAAGGCGTGGAAATAAAAAAAAAGGTATGAACAGTAAAGCAATGTACCTGGTTGGCGAGGGCCAGGGGTGACCGGGGGACGTTCCTCCGCAGGCTTTCTCTTGGAGGAACGTCTTGGGGAGGAGCAGGAGGGTTTAGCGACGCCTGGTCCGAAGACAGCCCCGCCTTACCCTGGTCATCAAAGAGACCCATGAGTTTACGGCCCCGACCGCCTACAACCAATAAAAAAAAAGGTTAGAAGAGTTACCCAATCAATAAGAAGTGGCGTGGCCTTATGAATGCCTGCCATCTCGAGCATATTCTCAGTGGTCTCCGTTACTGAATGGATGGGGTGAAAACTGGAAGACATGTGCAACCGGAACAAGTCGTCGATGGCGTTCCGGTCGCTCCCTAACAGCTCGCCAAAGGCAGGGGGAATATCCCTTTCCGGCTGAGACAACTCCCAAGACACGCCCCCCTTGTAGAAGAAGTAAAACTTCTTGGAGTTGGAGTTGGTGGAACGGAAGTCGTCGACCAACTGAACATGAACATTCCAGCTCCACGCCTGGCCTCTCCACTCTTCAAACTTCGGCCAGCGTGTCTGGAAGTGATGGAGATAATTCGCCCCGGCGGCCAATCGGAAGAAACATCGGAACAAGGCCAGTGAATACGTCCATTCTTGACGTATACACATGAACTTGAATCCGACCCACATCCTAATGGCGTTGGTTATGAGTTGAGTAGGACCTATCCTGTAATACCGTCACAGTTCTTGCAAATCCTCACAGAGAGGAAAACGCAACCCAACATCAACCTGGGCCGCATAAAGGTATACCTCTCCATTGCGAGGATAATGCAGTCCCAGGCCCGGGTACCTGGGGGCATCCACTTCGCTGAAGCCACCTATGGAGACTACCATCTTGAACTGAGTCGGCTTCAGTTCGTTAGGCTTGATATCTACTTAGAAAGTCAGATATAGCAAGAACAGTATGAAAACAAGAAAAACAGGGGATACTCTCAAACAAAACAACAAACAGAGGAACCTTGGTATTTACCTTTTGGGGAAATGATGGCCACATGGGTATCTGGCCCATCCACCACCACAGGTGTGGTCGCGGACCTCCCGACGTCATGATTCCTCTCACTTGAGGCCGGAGTGGAACCATCCCTGATTAACAGGGGAGCGTTTGCATTTGCATTCTTTGGAGGCACCTTCGGAGCCGAGGAAGAGGGCCTGTTGGCTGTCATCTTAGTCTTTCCGGTCGAATGACTGTGGGTGGCCATGGATGTTTTAGGTTTGAAGGTTTTGAAAATTGACAGGAAGAAGAAGAAGATTGAAGAAACTGAATGTAGAAAACAAAGGGAATTCTCTAGAATCTGAGGGAATAGAAGCGTAAAAGACAAAAAAGAGTGGAACTGCTGTCCCTTAAATAGACAAAAAAGGAGTAACCGCCACAGACAGAATCGAAACGATACAGAGAATGATTGCACCTTTTGGGTAAAAATCGAAGCAATGTCAGAATTTTAAGAGACACCTCGGGGAGACAAATAACCGGTCAGTACAGAAAACTGTCAGACTACCCTTGGGTTACAGAATATTAAATGATCGGCGTGCTTCAAATGACCGTTCGACTCCTGGATGACTGTGCAGTTATTAAATGCTAAAGTCCATTAGGCAGATAAAGTGATCGCCAGCACACTAATAGGCTCTTTTGGGAAATCTCTTTCAAAGGCAGTGATCGCCCAATAGCGAAGCGTAAACCTCCATGAGCCTAGACTGCCTCGATTGATCGCCAAGAAGGAATAAAATATTGAATACTCCTTCACCCATGGACAACCGAGCGACTGATCACCAAACAAGCATAAAGTGTTCATAAAGGTATAAACCACAGAAAAAGACAAAGAAGACTAAATCCAAGTGTCACTATCTCAAACCCTACCAAGGAAACAAGCTCGACTGAAGAAACTTCACTCAAGCTTCGGGGGCAAATGTTGGGTATTGATAGTGACAGCCCAATAAGGAAAAGGCCTCGAAGGCCCAATAACCATGGAGGGGGTGAACCCAGGCTATTCGAACTGGACCGGCCTATGCTAAAGTCGATCTGGCCCGCAATAGAGTGGCGCAAGATCGAGCCCAAGCTAATATGGACGCCAAAGGTTCCATCATTGGTCGCCATTCATCACCAAGTCGCGAACTCCTACTGCTCGCCATAGGAGTGCTCGCCCTGAAGAGAGACTTGCCTCTCTCCTCTGGTCCCACCAACCGTTACTAAAGATATGGCCACGATATCCCGCATATCTCGGGCACATATTCACTAAAGATCAGATATGGTAACTGCAATATCACGCCATAACCGTAATATCTACTATCCTAATCTTCAACAACAAAATATTTACAAAGATATACAGTTACCTTCTACGGTTTGGTCTCTCCTACTCTATAAATACCTTTGCTTTACATACATTCATTACGTTTGAGCTATACACACACATATACTCATTTATGCATCGGAGAGGGACCCAGAGACACCCCCTCTGTTGCGATCCCCTTCCTGCAGGTTCATCGGAGCTAAGGCGAGAACATCTTTCAACCATCCTTTGGAATTGAATTCGCTGCCAGATCAGCATTCAGGAAATCAAGATCCAATACAAATGTTACTCATTGTTAAATATAACTTTTATTGTGAATTGTTTTAAATTGTCATATTACTGTATATAAGATCTAAACTTCTCAATTCATTACAAAAAATTATCATGCACATCTTTTACATCTTAGTACAAACACATCCAAACTAAATACGTACAAGATGAATTAAAAGTAAATATGTGATGTCCTAAATACAAGAGTAGTTACTTCTTAGAATCACTCTTATTTTTTCTTATTTTGCCAATGTCTTGACTTTGTGAGCCCTTCGAGATAGATGCAAAATATCATTACAGGAGAGGGTTTTGCTAAGGTTGAAATGGGATTGAGTCGCCATATGAAATGTCGCCATTAATATGACGAATCGAATTATACAGAGACGTAAAAAAGCACGACTCAAATAAGAAAAGCCACGAGAATTAATAATCACGATACTTATTTTGAGTTGCCATAAATGTGAAATATCTAATTTGTAATAATTTGTGTGGCTCGTTTTCGGAGTTGTTGAAATTAAATTAATATTTTTTTTTCGGCGACTCTTTTTCTGAGTCGCAGAAATTAAATTAATAACTATTTTTCACAGCTTATATTATAATTTTATTTGTAGCACTTATTTCCGGTTGTCAAAACTATTTGATATTAAAAAAACTAAATAAATAATCTAAACACTAATTATTATTTTTTAACCTAAATAGTTACATATTAAAATATGTAAATTTGCATAAAATACATTACATATCTTAATATGTAAGTTTGCATCCTTTAAAATTATAATATCTTAATCAACAAAACTTTATACATAATATAAGTACTCCTTCCTAATTGAGTGAAAAAACAATCTCTAATAGCATCAACTATCTACAATCATTTGAATGACCATTATCTTCACTTTTAGACTCAACAAATTGTTCACTACCAGAACCTGCAGATTGATGAGTTCTCTAAACACACTATAAAAACATCTTTAAAATATAGTACAAGATATAAGATGCAACATTTAAACAGTAAACTAGATTAAATTAATATATTCATCTCGTGATAAAATGCACAATAATTAATCAGATTAACATATTAAATTGGACTAAACTAGAATTTGCACACAAGTTTTAGACAACCAAAACATAAAAAGCATGATAAAATAGTTCCAGACTTCTATTTAACAAACAGTAAATGAACAATAGTAGTGTGCTATCATCGCTACATCTAAACTATATAATTACTTGATTTGCAGTTGGCAAAATAGTGAAACTGCAACCAATATTGTTAAATGGTGTGACATCACTAGAACTTCATGTCGTGAAGCTTTGAAATGAATTAAATCCATTCATATTGTTTTGTAGGTTGGCGATCTGACCTTGGTCACTAGATAGCATGACTTGTAATTGCATTTGGAATTGTTTGAAAATCTCCCTCATTTGTGCTTGCATTCTACCTTATTGTTGTCGCAAGTTCTCATTTGTTTCTTTTCTTTGTGCATCTCTTTCAATCTCTAGGGGTGCTTGCACACATTTCTCTACTTCAACTTGAGTCATGTTAGCCTTGGAAAAATAAATAACCGCAGCAAATATTCATTCATATATGATCTAGTTAATTAGTAATTGTATGTATGTATATATAAGTGTGTGCATTCTTTCTATAATATCTTATTTGGTGGAGGTTAAATGACTTTGCATCTAAATTTAACATCTACATGAATGTGTATCGACATATAAAATTACCAACATCTACATCAATATTCTTTGCATCTAAAATTAACACCGATGAAACGAGCCTTGGATGGAGAGTATGACGAATCTGACCTAGTTCGGCACTTAGCGTTTTGAATTTGCAGATTCGGTCACATTGTGTCCCCTAATCAAGCCCTTCAGTTCACAATTAGGGTTTAGGGTTTAGGGGTTGTTATGAAGATAACTCAGACAAATGAAACTTTTTCGTTGGATTTTCGATTACTTGAAAATATTTGTGCAATAAATCAAATCAAGCACTTTTTGAAGGAAAGATCTGCGTGCAGGAAGAAAGAACAACGATGAACCAGAGAAAGAAGAATGTAACGCATGAACATCTGGCAAGGTGGGGGAAGAAAAGAAGTTAACTTTACAATTTTTATTAAGCAGACAACTCAATTAATGAGTTGTGCAAAACAAATAAAATTTATTTAAATGCATGGGAAAAACACAACGACGCAAAAAATAATTAATTACATTTAAAAATGACAACGGGCAGAACTGGCCCATTAGACATCGACCCGCAAAAAATGAAAAAAAAAATCAATTACTACTAACAACACTTTATAATGAGTGGTAAAATAACAAAAGGACAGCTCAAAATGTGTTGAGTTGTGAAAATTCGATAAAAACATTTATTCAGGGATCTTACATAGAACTACTGTCGTATAGAGCCCTTAACATAGTATTCTCCTGCACATAAATGAGGATTCATTACAATTTTATGTTGGAAATGCCAAGGGCATCTCAATAAGTTAAATGAGGAGAAATGAAGACATGCAAATCACATCAGGAGAACAACAATAAGAGTAAGATAAATCATAAGTGAAACATCTAGATTAATTGCTACATCATATCATTTACAAATGCTAAGACTTAAGCAAAGTGTAGTACAAGTGGACAAAATCATCAAGTCTAGGTCATGAGAATCCAATTTCTCGACATCAACCAAGCCAACATTGAAAATAAAATAACTCAATACATATATGGACTAAGGACCAACCTGACAATCGAAGAAGTGGATTACGCGTGGATCCTGTTGGGTATTGATAATGACGACCCAATATGGGAAAGGCCTCGAAGGCCCAATAAATTTGCAGGGGGTGAAACCCATACCATTTAAACAAGGCCAACCCACAGTAAGGTTACTCGGGCCCTCATAAAGTGGTCCAGTATCGAATCCAAACTAAAGTGGACGCCAAAGTGCCACTTCAGGTCGCCATTGGCCAAGGCCAAAGCCTCCCACTGCTCGCCATGGGAGTGCTCGCCAAGGGAGTGCCTAGGGAGTGCTCGCCAACAATCAAGGTCGCAGCCATAGGAGTGCTCGCCCTGAAGAGAGACTTGCCTCTCTCCTCTGGTCCCACCAACCGTTACTAAAGATATGGCCACGATATCCCGCATATCTCGGGCACATATTCACTAAAGATCAGATATGGTAACTGCAATATCACGCCATAACCGTAATATCTACTATCCTAATCTTCAACAACAAAATATTTACAAAGATATACAGTTACCTTCTACGGTTTGGTCTCTCCTACTCTATAAATACCTTTGCTTTACATACATTCATTACGTTTGAGCTATACACACACATATACTCATTTATGCATCGGAGAGGGACCCAGAGACACCCCCTCTGTTGCGATCCCCTTCCTGCAGGTTCATCGGAGCTAAGGCGAGAACATCTTTCAACCATCCTTTGGAATTGAATTCGCTGCCAGATCAGCATTCAGGAAATCAAGATCCAATACAAATGTTACTCATTGTTAAATATAACTTTTATTGTGAATTGTTTTAAATTGTCATATTACTGTATATAAGATCTAAACTTCTCAATTCATTACAAAAAATTATCATGCACATCTTTTACATCTTAGTACAAACACATCCAAACTAAATACGTACAAGATGAATTAAAAGTAAATATGTGATGTCCTAAATACAAGAGTAGTTACTTCTTAGAATCACTCTTATTTTTTCTTATTTTGCCAATGTCTTGACTTTGTGAGCCTTTCGAGATAGATGCAAAATATCATTACAGGAGAGGGTTTTGCTAAGGTTGAAATGGGATTGAGTCGCCATATGAAATGTCGCCATTAATATGACGAATCGAATTATACAGAGACGTAAAAAAGCACGACTCAAATAAGAAAAGCCACGAGAATTAATAATCACGATTCTTATTTTGAGTTGCCATAAATGTGAAATATCTAATTTGTAATAATTTGTGTGGCTCGTTTTCGGAGTTGTTGAAATTAAATTAATATTTTTTTTTCGGCGACTCTTTTTCTGAGTCGCAGAAATTAAATTAATAACTATTTTTCACAGCTTATATTATAATTTTATTTGTAGCACTTATTTCCGGTTGTCAAAACTATTTGATATTAAAAAAACTAAATAAATAATCTAAACACTAATTATTATTTTTTAACCTAAATAGTTACATATTAAAATATGTAAATTTGCATAAAATACATTACATATCTTAATATGTAAGTTTGCATCCTTTAAAATTATAATATCTTAATCAACAAAACTTTATACATAATATAAGTACTCCTTCCTAATTGAGTGAAAAAACAATCTCTAATAGCATCAACTATCTACAATCATTTGAATGACCATTATCTTCACTTTTAGACTCAACAAATTGTTCACTACCAGAACCTGCAGATTGATGAGTTCTCTAAACACACTATAAAAACATCTTTAAAATATAGTACAAGATATAAGATGCAACATTTAAACAGTAAACTAGATTAAATTAATATATTCATCTCGTTATAAAATGCACAATAATTAATCAGATTAACATATTAAATTGGACTAAACTAGAATTTGCACACAAGTTTTAGACAACCAAAACATAAAAAGCATGATAAAATAGTTCCAGACTTCTATTTAACAAACAGTAAATGAACAATAGTAGTGTGCTATCATCGCTACATCTAAACTATATAATTACTTGATTTGCAGTTGGCAAAATAGTGAAACTGCAACCAATATTGTTAAATGGTGTGACATCACTAGAACTTCATGTCGTGAAGCTTTGAAATGAATTAAATCCATTCATATTGTTTTGTAGGTTGGCGATCTGACCTTGGTCACTAGATAGCATGACTTGTAATTGCATTTGGAATTGTTTGAAAATCTCCCTCATTTGTGCTTGCATTCTACCTTATTGTTGTCGCAAGTTCTCATTTGTTTCTTTTCTTTGTGCATCTCTTTCAATCTCTAGGGGTGCTTGCACACATTTCTCTACTTCAACTTGAGTCATGTTAGCCTTGGAAAAATAAATAACCGCAGCAAATATTCATTCATATATGATCTAGTTAATTAGTAATTGTATGTATGTATATATAAGTGTGTGCATTCTTACTATAATATCTTATTTGGTGGAGGTTAAATGACTTTGCATCTAAATTTAACATCTACATGAATGTGTATCAACATATAAAATTACCAACATCTACATCAATATTCTTTGCATCTAAAATTAACACCGATGAAACGAGCCTTGGATGGAGAGTATGACGAATCTGACCTAGTTCGGCACTTAGCGTTTTGAATTTGCAGATTCGGTCACATTGTGTCCCCTAATCAAGCCCTTCAGTTCACAATTAGGGTTTAGGGTTTAGGGGTTGTTATGAAGATAACTCAGACAAATGAAACTTTTTCGTTGGATTTTCGATTACTTGAAAATATTTGTGCAATAAATCAAATCAAGCACTTTTTGAAGGAAAGATCTGCGTGCAGGAAGAAAGAACAACGATGAACCAGAGAAAGAAGAATGTAACGCATGAACATCTGGCAAGGTGGGGGAAGAAAAGAAGTTAACTTTACAATTTTTATTAAGCAGACAACTCAATTAATGAGTTGTGCAAAACAAATAAAATTTATTTAAATGCATGGGAAAAACACAACGACGCAAAAAATAATTAATTACATTTAAAAATGACAACGGGCAGAACTGGCCCATTAGACATCGACCCGCAAAAAATGAAAAAAAAATCAATTACTACTAACAACACTTTATAATGAGTGGTAAAATAACAAAAGGACAGCTCAAAATGTGTTGAGTTGTGAAAATTCGATAAAAACATTTATTCAGGGATCTTACATAGAACTACCGTCGTATAGAGCCCTTAACATAGTATTCTCCTGCACATAAATGAGGATTCATTACAATTTTATGTTGGAAATGCCAAGGGCATCTCAATAAGTTAAATGAGGAGAAATGAAGACATGCAAATCACATCAGGAGAACAACAATAAGAGTAAGATAAATCATAAGTGAAACATCTAGATTAATTGCTACATCATATCATTTACAAATGCTAAGACTTAAGCAAAGTGTAGTACAAGTGGACAAAATCATCAAGTCTAGGTCATGAGAATCCAACTTCTCGACATCAACCAAGCCAACATTGAAAATAAAATAACTCAATACATATATGGACTAAGGACCAACCTGACAATCGAAGAACTGGATTACGCGTGGATCCTGTTGGGTATTGATAATGACGACCCAATATGGGAAAGGCCTCGAAGGCCCAATAAATTTGCAGGGGGTGAAACCCATACCATTTAAACAAGGCCAACCCACAGTAAGGTTAATCGGGCCCTCATAAAGTGGTCCAGTATCGAATCCAAACTAAAGTGGACGCCAAAGTGCCACTTCAGGTCGCCATTGGCCAAGGCCAAAGCCTCCCATTGCTCGCCATGGGAGTGCTCGCCAAGGGAGTGCCTAGGGAGTGCTCGCCAACAATCAAGGTCGCAGCCATAGGAGTGCTCGCCTTGAAGAGAGCCTTGCCTCTCTCCTCTGGTCCCACCAACCGTTAATAAGGATATAGCCACGATATCCCGCATATCTCGGGCGCATATTCACTAAAGATTAGATACGGTAACTGCAATATCTCGCCGTAACCGCAATATCTACTATCTAAATCTTCAACAACACAATATTCATGAAAATATACAGTTGCCTTATACGGTTTGGTATCTCCTACTCTATAAATACCTTTGCTTTACATACATTCAATACGTTTTGAGCTATATACACACATATACTCATTTAAGCATCGGAGAGGGACTCAGAGGCACCCCCTCTGTTGCGATCCCCTTCTTGCAGGTTCATCGGAGCTCAGGCGAAAGCGCGCAATCACCATCTCCTTGGTATTCAATTCATTGTCAGATCAGCATTCAGGAAATCACGATCCAACATTTGGCGCCGTCTGTGGGAAAACGAGCAAAACAGTCATACATACTCGCTCTAACCGCAATCAGCGGAAAGAAGCTAATGAACAATCCTCGGATAGCTCTAATTCCGCTGCCGCTTCGCCACTCCACCAAGAACCTGCAAGCCAAGCAGTCTGTGATGCCGTCCCTCCGAGACCGGCACGTGAACACATTGGCAATTCGAGAACGACCCCTGTTCCAAACGTCGCAGAGATTCCAGATCGACAAACCATCCAAGTGGCTTGGGAAACCATTCAGGTAACCGCATAGATGATATCCCTCTTGGAAACCATCATAGGACAGGCCCGCAGAAAAACCCCTGCTCCTCATGAAGATCCTCGTCCTACGGGGCCACCGGAATCAGAAACTGGAAATCCTGGCACCACAGCCCCTCAAGAAGATCAAGAGATGACCTTTGGACACCAATCCTTACATCCGGCCTCCACTGAGATGCCGGCGGTCACTCACTCTGTCAATCCATCAATTTCTGCACCGACTGGAGGACATCAGCCCCAATTCACTCTTGACCAAGTTGAGGAGCTTATCACTAAGAGACTCAAAGAACAACGCGAAACTGTCATGACTCCCTTTAAGGAACGATCAACTCATCTCTTCACCACTGACCTGGTCGTCATCAAGACCCCAAAGGATGTCGTCGCCAGGGCCATCCCCGAGTATAGTGGTGGAGGCGCCCCCATTATACATGTTAATAAGCATGAAGCCTCTCTGTTGGGTAAGTCGACTGGTCTGAATCACTTAGCCCTGTTATTTCTGTCGACCCTTTTGGGTTCGGCGTCGCCTTGGTTCTTTGGTGTCCTTGCAGGATCAAGAAGGGTAAGAAGGGTCGAGAAAAGCCTAGATCGGAAAACCCAGGACCAAGACATCCAGAGGTCCCCGAGTATTTCACGCCTTTAAACAGGCAGATCTCGGCGATACTAGTCGAGATGGAAAGGTCTCTGGCAAGGCCACCGAGACCCCACAAGAGTGGTCAGCCCATGGGGAATGACACCGAGAGCTATTGCAGATATCACAAGCGCGACATCGAAAAGCTAATAAAGAAAGGAATGTTGAAGGAATAAATTCACAAGGCCGGACAGTCAGAATAAACTTTCAGCTAAGTAGGAAGGACCATACAAGCAAGTGATTCATTCATAAACATGTTCACTCGAAGCAAATCGAAGAAAAAAAGCCCTGACGCCAAAGTCAGGCCAAAAGCCCTATCACCAAAGATAGGCCACAAAAGCCCTAACAACAAAGTTAGGCCACAAAAGCCCTATAACAAAGTTAGGCCACAAAAGCCCTGACGCCAAAGTCAGGCCAAAAGCCCTAGCAACAAAGTTAGGCCAAAAGCCCTATCACCAAAGATAGGCCACAAAAGCCCTAACAACAAAGTTAGGCCACAAAAGCCCTGACGCCAAAGTCAGGCCAAAAGCCCTATCACCAAAGATAGGCCACAAAACCCCTAACAACAAAGTTAGGCCAAAAAAGCCCTATCACCAAAGATAGGCCACAAAAGCCCTGACGCCAAAGTCAGGCCAAAAGCCCTATCACCAAAGATAGGCCACAAAAGCCCTAACAACAAAGTTAGGCCACAAAAGCCCTGACGCCAAAGTCAGGCCAAAAGCCCTAGCAACAAAGTTAGGCCAAAAGCCCTATCATCAAAGATAGGCCACAAAAGCCCTAACAACAAAGTTAGGCCACAAAAGCCCTGACGCCAAAGTCAGGCCAAAAACCCTAGCAACAAAGTTAGGCCAAAAGCCCTATCACCAAAGATAGGCCACAAAAGCCCTAACAACAAAGTTAGGCCACAAAAGCCCTGACGCCAAAGTCAGGCCAAAAGCCCTATCACCAAAGATAGGCCACAAAAGCCCTAACAACAAAGTTAGGCCAAAAAAGCCCTATAACAAAGTTAGGCCACAAAAGCCCTGACGCCAAAGTCAGGCCAAAAGCCCTAGCAACAAAGTTAGGCCAAAAGCCCTATCACCAAAGATAGGCCACAAAAGCCCTAACAACAAAGTTAGGCCAAAAAAGCCCTATCACCAAAGATAGGCCACAAAAGCCCTAGCAACAAAGTTAGGCCAAAAAGCCCTATCACCAAAGATAGGCCACAAAAGCCCTGACGCCAAAGTCAGGCCAAAAGACCTAGCAATAAAGTTAGGCAAAATAAAAGCCCTGACGCCAAAGTCAGGACAAAAGTCCTAACAATAGAATTAGGCAAAGACAGGCCAAAAGCCCTGACACCAAAGTTAGGCCAAAAAGCCATGTCGTCAAAGACAGGCCAAAAGCCCTGACGCCAAAGTCAGGCCAAAAAGCCCTAACGCCAAAGTTAGGACAAAAGCCCTGACGCCAAGGTCAAAAAGCCCTGTCACCAGAAGTCGAACGCCCCCACGTGGAAACCACTCTCCAGCTCCGCCCGAGCAATTTGGCCCATCCCAGAGCAGTAGGGTGATAAACCTGATTGCTGTAAGGTTTGGTGCCGGAGGCGAGGGGTCCAATGCAAAAGAAGTCTATGCTACCTAAATCTCTACAGCTGTCCAACTGGGAAGAACAAAGACCTACACTAAAAGGCGAACGAACCCACATCAAGGGTAACAGTTCCCTTACAAATTGGGCACAACGGAGCAGACGAACCAATAAGGTAACAGTCTCTCCAAAGAAAAGCTTAAGAGAGCGAACGAATCTTAGGTAACAGCTTCCTAAAAGGCGAGCGAATCTAAAGGTAACTGTTCCTTTGAAAAGCGAAGTTGAAAACAAGTATGGTAAAACTTCCTAAAGCTTTCCAGCTTCCTAAAAAGGCGAGCGAATCTTGGGTAACAGTTCCCCAAAAAGGGCGAACGAATCCGAGGTAACAGCTTCCTAAAAGGCGAGCAAATCTTAGATAACAGTTTCCTACGACTAGGCGAACGAATCTAAGGACCAAAATCCTAAAAGGCGAACGAATCCATAAAGGATAACAGTTTCCTTAAAGGCATAATCCTTGGGTAACAGTTTCCTTAAGAAACATGGCGAAAGGAACGGACGAGCCGATAAGAGGCCACAGTCCTTCCCCCGAAACCTAAAGGAGCGAAAAGAACCTCTAAAGGGTAACGTTTCCTCCAAAGAAAGGTCCAAGACCCTTTGAATGAAAACAAAATGGCGAGACTATTCTACAAAAGCTGAAGCGAAGTTGAAAGCAAGTATGGTAAAACTTCCTAAAGCTTTCAAGCAAGATAGACATCGGAAGAACAACCAAGTATACTCGAAGTCAAACAAAAACCAAGGCTTACGAAACAAAAAGACCCGATATCAAAATTGGGCGAAAGACCTAACGCCAAAGTTAAGCAAACCAAAAGACCTGAAAGACCTGATGACTGAATCAGGTGAAAGACCTAGCACCAAAGTTAGGCGAAAGACCTGATTCCAAAGTCAGGCACAAGACCTGTTATCAAAATCAGGCGAAAATACCTAAGGAAAAGGTTAGGCAAATAAGGCCTAAATATAAAAATCAGACAGAAGTCCTAGCGCAAACGGCGAGCAATCCGTCAAGGAGTCTGTTCTCTTATAAGTTGGGAAAAAATCGAGAAGTAACATCCAAAGCGAATGAATCCATATCAAAGGTAACAGTTCCTTTGCGAAACAAACACAAGAAAGTGGGCGAATGAACCTAGGGCGACCACTTACTAAAAGATGAATGAGCCTCGGGTAACAGTTCCCCGTGATTAAACGAACACTCCAAAGGTCTAAAACCTTAACAAAGCGAACACATCTACAAAAGATGATAGTTTCCTTAGAGGTATGATCTTCGAGTAACAGTTCCCTTAAGAAACTTTGGTGAAGGGAATGGATGGTTCAAGATCTTATATGGCGAGACTCTCCTACATAAGCTAAAGAGAAGTTGAAAACAAATATGGTAAAACTTCCTAAAGCGTTCGAACGAAAAGATATCGGAAGAACGACCAAACACATTCGAAGTCGAAAAAGAGTAAAGGCTTACGAATTTTAAGGCGTTCATTATAATAATATTTGAGTCTGAAATCAAAAGAATAATTACAACTATCCCAAAAACAAAGGGAAGTAAAAGTGATTATCAACAAAAAGCAGAAGGATGAACAGGCTCCCTTGACCTGAAACTCTGCATCGACTCAGTCGCCTGAAGGCCTGAGACCTAAAGGTCTGGGTTCATCAGGGGATGCAGTCTCCTTCTCGGCCCCGGGGGCAGCCTCATCGCCAAGGAGCTTCCTTGGTGTAGCCGCTCTCAATGAAGTCCTGAAGAGACTTCACCTCCCAGAGAGGAAACTTGAGATCAATCCCTTGAATCTCGTTGACCAAGATCTGGAGGTAGGCAGCAGCCTCGGCCTTTATCACCTCCAAGGCGCAGTCAGAGAACTCCTCGGACTTCTTAAAGTCCTCGACCACGCTACTGGGGATGGGACAACCTTAAGATTTAAGGAAAGATGCTCCTGCTCAGACATCGAGGCATCCCTCTGCACCCAGGCCTCTTTCAGTTGAGCCCTGAGGTCACCATTCTCTGCCTCTAGCCAAACAGAGTACTGGTCGACATCCTTGATCCAAAACTCATAGACGCCTAGGCAGCTAACAACCTCGTCTTAGCCCGCTTGGAAAATAGACTGATGAATTTTGGTCCTCAAGTGCGGTCAATGAATTTAGGTCCCAGACTGATGGGTCAGAAATTTATCCAATCAATAAAGACTGGCGCGGAATGATGAACCCCGACCTTGAGCGCCAGTTGTACGAACTGATGAATGCCCGCTAGCCCAAGCATCGACTCTGAAGTTTCCGCCCCTGAGCGGATTGAACAGAAGTTTGGTTGCCTATGATGTCGGAAGAAGTCATCAATGATGTTCCGATCACTCCCCGACAGCTCTCCAAAGCTCGAAGGAGTATCCCGTTCTGGCTGAGAAAGCTTTTTCGAGGATAAAAAGAGAGAAAGGAAAAATTGAAACTGAGGGATGAAAGAAGATATGAACTCTGGAATGCAAATGAATTGAGTGCGTAAAAGACTAAATGCTAAAGTTCAGCCTTTTTAGCCAAAACGAAGGAAACCGAATGGGCATGTAAGAAACGGCTCAGATAATGATTACACCATTTTGGGTAAAACCGAAGTAATGTCAGAATTCCAAGGGTTACATCGGGGAGACAAAATGTTGGAACGACACGAAAAACCTGTGAGTCTGCCCACTGGTTACGGAAGACAAAGAGACGGACATGCCTCAAAAGTCCTCTCGACTTTCGCTAACTGTCCATTCATTAAAATGTTCGAAATCTTACACAAAAAAAGTGATTGCCAAAAGCTATACCAGACCTCTCCTAACACCCTCGCAACGATAGTGTTCGCCCAAAGAGTGAAGAATGAGCATCCAAAAACTCTACGCAACCAAAATCGTTCGCCAAAGGATACAGAGCATCAAAAGGCACAAATAGCAGATAAGGAAAGCAAAAGATCCAGTCCAAAAGTCACTATCTTAAACCCTATCACAGAATCAAGCTCGACCAAAGAAACTTCACTCAATCTTCGGGGGCAAATGTTGGGTATTGATAGTGACGACCCAATATGGGAAAGGCCTCGAAGGCCCAATAAATTTGTAGGGGGTGAAACCCATACCATTTAAACAAGGCCAACCCACAGTAAGGTTACTCGGGCCCTCATAAAGTGGTCCAGTATTGAATCCAAACTAAAGTGGACGCCAAAGTGCCACTTCAGGTCGCCATTGGCCAAGGCCAAAGCCTCCCACTGCTCGCCATGGGAGTGCTCGCCAAGGGAGTGCCTAGGGAGTGCTCGCCAACAATCAAGGTCACAGCCATAGGAGTGCTCGCCTTGAAGAGAGCCTTGCCTCTCTCCTCTGGTCCCACCAACCGTTAATAAGGATATAGCCACGATATCCCGCATATCTCGGGCGCATATTCACTAAAGATTAGATACGGTAACTGCAATATCTCGCTGTAACCGCAATATCTACTATCTAAATCTTCAACAACACAATATTCATGAAAATATACAGTTACCTTATACGGTTTGGTATCTCCTACTCTATAAATACCTTTGCTTTACATACATTCAATACGTTTTGAGCTATATACACACATATACTCATTTAAGCATCGGAGAGGGACTCAGAGGCACCCCCTCTATTGCGATCCCCTTCTTGCAGGTTCATCGGAGCTCAGGTGAAAGCGCGCAATCACCATCTCCTTGGTATTCAATTCATTGTCAGATCAGCATTCAGGAAATCACGATCCAACAGATCCTACAAAAAACAAACCAAGACACGTAAGTTGAAGAAGCAAAAATAACAAATTTAGCAACTCACATGTTCCATTTTATCAAATGCTTAACCAAAATTGTAATTGGCAAAGACACAAATTGAAGAGAACGCAACCTGTCACAACAAAGTAGTGAAATTCAACATATTGATATCCTTAATCACCAAATATAAGACTCCTCACTAGGCGAATTTGGATCAAGCAAAGCCCTAAAGATTAGGAAAAAAAATAGAATATATGCATCTCTTGCTATTATGAACTTGGTAATAAAAAGGAATACCTAAGATATTTTACTTTCGTTCTCAAACTTGCATATAAATAATTTTCTAGTCTTAAAAACCAGAATCATGGAATTAAAAGAATTTGTTCCCTCGTTCTGAAGTACAACGAACGTCTATCTGACACACATAATAAAGTCTTGTACCCAAGTGCTTAACATACACATGAACCTAGAATAAGGGTTTTGGGTTCAGACTAAACTTTAACTTGATTATGTGGGTGAAAATCCGAACCCCGAAATGGATACTAAGTTCGGATCCAAATCTTGAACATCGATTATGGGTTTAATTCAAACCCAAAACTTCGTTTCTGAGTTTAGACTGGACATAGAACCTTGATTGTGGGTTAAATCCGAACTCATAATAGAATTTCTAGGATCGAAATCATACATGGGTGAAACATATGGTATAAATTCAATGTGAAATTGGTCAAAATCCAAACATTTATGAGCTAGTTTAAGCACAATTCTATCCATTGTAACCCTAAATTCGTCGACGCGACTAAAATTGGATGGAGCTTAATTACCAATTTTGAGTTTAAGCCATTTCGGGCACAATTTGGTAGTTGATTCAATCGAGGATAGTGTTAGATTTAATAGAACATGAAGACATGAATGAGATGAATAAGAAAAACATCTGACTCAATTATTGAGAAACTTGTTATTTTGTACATAGAGAACTACATATATATATATAGTATAGAGATAACTATCTATATATATTGATTCTATCTATAAAGATACTAATACTATCTATCTAACTATATATAAAATAAACTAAATATAAAAGGATAAACTAATTAATATAGATAAACTAAAGATAAATACTAATCTTGCTTAATCTAGACTAGACTACATAATACTCTAACATTCACCCATGTTCTTTGTTTTTCTTGATTTTGATCCTCAAACTTTGAAAATTGTTGAATTGGTGTCCAAATTTCCAATGCTTCTTTGCTTGTGTTGGATCCCAAATCCAAACTCGATCAAATCCCCAATCGAATTGAGATCGCACATCTTCATCATTGGTGAGATACTCTACATTTGAATACATGTTTTTCAAGCTATATCCAGTTGAAAAGGAGAAATAAAAGACTCGGTCATGCCATCACGGTTCCATCTTGGTCATCTCATCGTGGCCATGCCATAAAATAAAGAAGGGTCATCCCGATCATGCCAACGCGGTGCCATCTCGGTCATCTCATCGTGGTCATGCCGTAGTAGCTAACAAACTAATCTAAAATCTGAATTCCAGCATTCCAATATTCTATTGAATCCATTGTAAATCATCAAAAAACTTGTTTGTGCAAACTCAATTTGATCACACATCTTCACGATACCAAATCGGGATTTCAGCATTGTTGAATAGGCATTGTATCAGCAAATCACAGATCAACAGCAGGAATGATTCGGTCCTTGGAAAGAAGACTTTGATACCATGTTAGATTTAATAGAACATGAAGACGTGAAGGAGATGAATAAGAAAAACATTTGACTCCATTATTGAGAAACTTGTTGTTTTGTACGTAGAGAACTACATATATATAGTATAGAGATACCTATCTATATATATTGATTCTATCTATAAAGATACTCATACTATCTATCTAACTATAAATATAATAAACTAAATATAAAAGGATAAACTAATTAATATAGATAAACTAAAGATAAAGACTAATCTTGATTAATCAAGACTAGACTACATAATATTATAACAGATAGGAAACAAGAGAACGGGGTATGAGTAAGGAAACATGACCTTTTCTCGGTAACTATGTGACAACGAGACGATTCGACATCGATGCTTCCGTTGAGGCTTTCCTTCATGGACCTAGTAGCCTCATCTTCCTCACGATAAACGTACATTCTACTCATCTTAGATTTCTTCCCGTGATGGAGTTGAGAGGGCAAACGAGCCATTGTCCTAATAAATTGAAGAGGAAGTGTTATATAGTGGTGTGTGATCGACTGAAATGTGGGCAGATGAGATGCAAAATCGGGACAAACAGGATTAGTGAGATGGTGGGAAGAACTTAGGCAATTTTTCATGGATGTGTGTTCGGGTTAGAGTCTCGGACATGATTGGCAACCAAGATTAACAGTTCAATAAGGATTTGTTTTGGTCAACTTCAACAAGGAATTGGCGACTGAGATTTTGTACAAAGTTTATATAATTAAATGACAAAATAAATACACGAGTGTCATAAACCGGTTTGAACCCTATGAATGAGTCATTGTTAAATGACAAAGTAAATACATGAGTGTCATGAACCGGGTTAGTCATATTAGTTACTGTAACACCACGTCGTTATTAAATACATATTTTAGTGGCGAACTTAACCGACATTAATAAATCTCTTCATCAACAACCATTGTTTCACTACTAAATTGTATATTTTGTAGTGGAACTATTGTTTATCCCTAAAAGAGTTTTTCGAGATAATATAATGTTATTATAAAATTATATTATTTTTGTGGCGAAAAAAATTATCACTAAAGAAATCTTTCAATGATGATGTATTTGATGGCATGTATTGTTAGAATATTTGACCTGAAGAAAATAGGAATAAAACAATAGGAAATAAATCAATTAGCACAATGTACACTATAGGTAATGTATGAACTAAATAGAAAGACAATTGTTCGAGCTTCAAAGCATCATGGTATCAGAGCGATATGAGTGGTCCTAGGAACTCAGAAAAAAATTCATCATAGTTCCTTATACCCTACATAGCCAATCAGCCAAGAACAACGGAACCCTGCACAAAAACCATGTCAGAATTTAGTGAAACCTATCACAACAATACCAGCCGAAATAAAACAACATCCCAGAAGAACTGATGCTGCAAATTGCAGCATTATTGCGAAACAGCATTGGAGCACAACCCACCACAACATTGGAGAACCTGTCCATCGGAATCAAGCTTAGTGGAGATAATTATTCACTATGGGAAACCTTGATGAAGAAAGCAGTTGGAGGCAGGGGAGAGGTTCGCACATTACGGGAGAACCTTCACCTCCACCTAAAACAGAACTGGCATACGCCCAATGGGAACAAAATGATCAGTGGTTCTTTACATGGCTAATCCAGAATATCGATGTGAGCCTGGTGAACAATGTCTCGCAATATCCCACCACAAAGTCTCTTTGGGACGACCTAGACATTACATATGGATTAGGAACAAATTCGTTACAAATACTTGACCTTCACAAGACGGCAAATTCACTGAGACAGGGCAGAGGTACCTTGGAGGAATGCTGGAATCAACTACAAAGCATTTGGATGACAATCGGCCGGAGGGATCCAAATACAATGAGGGACCCCGAAGACATCCAGATATACAATAAAAATATTCAAGAATAAAGACTTTACCAATTTCTTACATTCATCGACGATCGGTTAGACAATTAAGAGAGACATTCTCGAGAGGGATCCCCTCCCCTCAATCGAAGCTGTATATGCAACCGTATGGCGGGAGGTCGCCAGGCTCAACATTTTGCAGGCGGAAACCTCCGAGGATAACTCATCATCGGAGGCAAGAGCGGGTTTGGTGACCAGAACCGATCGGAACAACAAACCAGGACAATCGACCATGAAGAATAAGAGTCGTGTAATCAAATTCGGTTCGCGAACAGGAAAGGAGGTGATTAGATTTTTTATTGCAGGGCCACAGATACTATGTCCTATGACCCCAAAGATGTTTCAGACCTATCATCGCCATCAAATTCCCATATTGAAACCGCAAGTGGAGAACTTGTGAAAGTAAAAGGAGGGGCTCTATTGTATTGTCAGACCGGATAAAGCTAAATAATTACTTATATGGTCCAACATTATCCTCAAAATTATTATCGCTGAGTCAATGGCCCGGGAGCTTAACTGTGCAGTACTAATGTATCCTCGATTTTGTCTCTTGCATGATATTCTTACGAAGGAGATCATTGTGTGTGGTACTGAGTAAGGAGACGTTTAATATGTTGATGAGGTGATTCGCCAGGGATATTCCATGCTTGCTCACGGAACGGTTAACATGCAACTTTGGCTATGGCACTGGCGTCTTGGTCATCCATCATTTGGGTATTTGAAACTTTTATTTCCTAGTCTCTTCACATATAAGTCTACTGATATGAAGTGTGAAACTTGCATTCGTGCAAAGAGTCATAGAGTATTTTATTCTATGAATAATACCAAGGTTGAGTCTGCCTTGTCTTTAATTCATTATGACTTATGGGGCCCAACTCCACATTCGAGTAAATGTCGTTTTCGATATTTCATATTATTTGTGGACGATTTCACTCGCATGACCTGGATATATTTTTTGAAACATAAGTCAGAAGTACCTCAGAAAATGTTTCCTCTTCTATCAAATGATTCATACCCAATTTAATAGGAAAATACAAATCCTTCACTCCGAAAATGGAGGAGAATTCGTGAATCAGACCATGCAAGCCTTTTTCTACAAACATGGGTTGGTTCATCAAACATCATGTCCAAATACACCCCAACATAATGGGGTTGCCAAGCGGAAAAATTGAATCCTACTTGAAATGAACCGAGCTATGATGATTGAGTCTCAAGTTCCAAAATATTTCTTGCCTGAAGCTCTAGCTCGGTCTGCATATATAATCAATCGTCTTCCAACCAAAATCCTGAGTCACAAAACTCCTTTACAAATTCTAAGTACTCAAACTAGTATACTGTCTATCCTCACTCTACCACCTCGAGTCTTTGGTTGCTCGGTATTCATCCATATCTCATAAACCAACAGAAACAAACTTGAACCTTGTGCGGAAAAATGTGTCTTTGTGGGGTATCGAGTTCATCAAAAAGGATATCATTGCTACAATCCAGCTACTCGTCACATCCATGTTACTATGGATTGTGATAGCTTAGAATATGACCTCTATTTCCGCCACCAACATAGTAGTCAGGGGATAATATCAGTGAACCACTAAGTTGGTTGCCTAGTCCAAGTTGTCCAGGTGAGACTAATCCAACAGAGCAAGTAAATGGAGTCACAGAGTCTGCCTGACCCAAAATAGATAAGGCTGACAAACTAGTACACACAAACAATAAACCCCCTTCGGAAGATGTCCAACAAGCGGTAAATGAATCATACAATGATTTTGAATAGCTACTTTGAACCTACTTTGAATAGCTCCACTAATCATGATGACAACTCAACTCCGGAACTAGAAGAACCGAAGACATACGTCTTACCTTCAAGAATAAATAGAGGTATACAGCCCAACCGGTATTCACCAGAACATGTGACCCGTGCCTCCAGATATCCTATGAACATAGCAAGAGGGAAACTTGGTGATGCTGCAATGGCATTATCGGTCACTTTGTTATCAAAAGATATTCCCAGAACCCCTCAAGATGCAATTAAGAGGAGTGAATGGCGGGACGCGATGAATCTTCAAATGGAGGCACTTGAACAAAATAAAACATGGGAGAAATGTATGTTACCAACATGAAAACGACAAGTGGATTGTAGGTAGGTCTTCTCCATTAAGTATAAGGCGGATGGAACCATCGAATGATATAAAGCAAGGTTGGTAGCTAAAAAGTATACGCAGACGTATGACATCGATTACTCATAAACCTTCTCCCCGGTCGCCAAGACTAATACTATCAGCAGGCTGTTCTCTGTTGCTGCAAACCAATATTGGTCGCTACATCAACGCCCTAACATCGCTAATATATTTCTTCATTTTCACTCCCATCACTTATTAAGATACACATTTAATCCTTAAGGAGGCGGCACCTACTATTCAAGCCACACAGAGGCTTGAGATAAAGGCCTCATATTCATTTTTGTTATATATCTCAATGGATCGCTACCATTTGGTAGAGCTAACACAAATATTGTCCCTCAAGACCTCTATGGATGAAGATCCATCTTTGTAAAGTTTCCAAGTCTCCGTAGGCATATCTATTCCTTTTGAGGGTACAAGAGGTGATGCATCCTGGTTAACTAGTCCTATTGACTCAAATCGACGCGTGCTTGACATTTATGGCTATGCGAGGGGAAAAATTGATTCTAAACTTACTCAACTCAACTGCCCATTTGATCATCCTACCCGAGGCGTCGAATTTTGTAGAAAATGTTTCAAAGGTTGGTTGGTGAGGACTATAATTTCATGTTCATGAAAGTAGAGGAGAAACTTCGTAGCTGACACAACCAATGCATAAAGATAGTACTAAATTTCAAAATATTTTATTTCAAACTTTGAGAAACCCTTGCTTACATAGTAGACCGAGACTTAATGGTTAGCATGTTCCTTTACTAAAATAGAGCTTTTAGCAACATAATTGATGCTTCAATAAAGAAATAAGGTGTCTTTTAATATTGACTTAGAGAGGGGTGGCTAGGTCTTCAAGTGCTTCTTCAGCAATTGGAAGTGTCCATTCAAACTTTTTGTTTGCTCGCGACACTTGGAAAAAAATGGAGTGACTTTTATCCTATCTTTAATAAAAATCTCCTAAGGGTATCGAGGCGTCCATTAAGGCATGGTACCTCTTTGTGGAAAGTCTACTACCTCAATTCTTCAACGGCACTGGGCTTTTTAAGGTTCACTTCAATCCTTTTTTGGCTTACCATTAAACCCATGATTTTTCCCGAATTGATGTCAAATACACACTTAGATGGATTGAGTTGGACATTGTGAAGTCTCATCCTCGCGAAGGCTCACTCTAGGTCTCTTTGTTGGTTGATGCCTCCTTGGACTTTACCAATATGCAGTCGACATACGCCTCTGTTATATCCCTGATCATATTGACAAAATAGCTTAATGACCATCCTTTGATAGGTTGCGAGAACATTAAGATATATCTCGTTGTCTGCATAGAAGGCCATATATGACGCATCTTTCTCAGCCTTAGTAATCTGGTTGTAGCCAAAATAACCATCCATAAAACTTAAGAGCTCATTGCCACAAGTGGCATCAACTATAAGGTTGATGTGCGACAAGGTGTATGAAACCTTGAGGTAACTTAGTTTATGGCTCTGACGTTGAAGCACATTCACCATTTCTAGTTGACTTCTTCACCAAGACAAAGTTTGTGTTGACTAACTTTCCCACTTCAACTTTGATGGTCAACTTCTTCTCATTACCCATGGTCCTCTCCCTTTGAGGGATGTGTTTGGCTATGGGTCAATGTTGAGCTCATGTGTGATGACTGAGGTGGTGATGCTTGTCATGTCACTGAAGTTACAGGCGAAAAACTCCTTGAAACTCCTTAAGAGCTCGATCAAGGCTTTTAATCGATATAGTGGGACCATTTCTCTTATATTCACGACCCTCTTGGGTCCATCAATCTCAAATTCATTTAATTCTTTGACAAGGATGAGCCAACTTCCTTCCCTCTCGTGGATCTTCATCTATTTGAATAGACAACGTTATCTCTAGTTGCGACACATAAGATTGTTTACATAGCATCACCTCGATGTGGGCGATTTGCATTTAACTTCTCTAAACCCATGGGGAGTTGGCAATTTCATATTTTGGTGGCACGTCGAGGTGATGCAGATTAGAATGGGGTTGTAGGAGGTAGTAGTGTCAACCACTATGAAGGCAACTTTTTTCCCTCATCGCCTTTCATCCCTTTCATAAGACCATGGGGAGGTTGATAGTATCCTTCATGCAAATACAATCAAAGGAAAGTCGACCTTCTTCAATTCTTTTTTGTCTTCCACATAGCCAATAAGTCCTCGAGGAATAGTACATCAATCAAGCTTCCTGAGTTGACCAGGATCCTCTTCACGTCAAATTGATTTATATCAGTGGTTATGCCCAAGGCATTATCGTGAGGATTGGTGTTGTGCTCCATGTTAATGAATTGGGGATGCTTCGAGATGATTGTGGCATTTCCTTGAGCACCACCTCAGATGAAATGTTTGTAGCATACACTTCACATATGCCACTATAGTCTCCTCTAGACGAAGCATTCGTTTATAACAACACCTTTCTCATAAGAGGCATCTCTCAGGGGTGGGAGGGGACAAAGGCCTCTCTCTCCTGTCTGGGTTGCGAGTCCTTTCTTCATTAAAGGGCACAATACTTTTTAAGTGTCCATGTCAATGTGATGGCCTTTAACTCGATGGTAATGACAGAACTGGTCTAAGTCTTTTCTCGTAGGCACACATTCTTAATTGGCATGGGATGCATCACCACGCGTCTATGCTTTATCTCCATCAGCACAACAAAGTTTTTTTTCTTGTTAATGGTGTGAAGACTTTAAAATTTTCCCTTCCAAGGTGTTGCCTTGCAACCATGAAATTCTTTATCATGCATTGATCCCGTCTTTTTCTTTCCCAGACCTCCATATTGGAGGGTGACGACGCTTTCTTAGTTGGGCTCTATCTATGCAACGACTCTCCTACTCCTTTAACCTTTCTAGGTCGGTGTATGCCTTCACTCTCTCCACCAACTACTCCACGTTGTGGATAGGGGATAAACCATGTTGCCATCCTTCACGGTGGTGCCTTTCGGTCCTAAACTTCTGCTGAAGACCTTGACAACTCTCCCTCATAAATGAGTTGGTAAATGTCAACTAAGTTTTATTGAAGCGGCTGTAATAGGGAGCTCATGCTTTTAAGGAAATGGTAGTTGCCAAATAGGATTGGACGAACTTCATCTTCAGTTATGAACAGGAAGTGACTGATGCCCTTGACATACCAAAGAGAAATAGGAGGCGTACCCTGTGTGCATCGTTTTGAGCATAATGCAAAATGGTTACCGTCATTTGTCATGTCCAAGAGCGATGATTTGTGCTTCTGGATGTGTTGTATGGGGGTCACTTTTGTCATTGTAATCAGGGATGGCTAGTTAGTGTTTATGGCAATGTGGAAAGAAAGATGAGCTTAAGGCAATCATTAGAGAAAACTTCATCTTTGCTTTGCCTTAAACTTGAATATTACAAGAGATATGAAACCTTATTTATGGAGTTTATAGGGGATATGTGAACACATATCAGATATCCTAAGATTCCCCTTTCTAGATAAACCTTCTAAAACTTGTAAAAAAAATAGAACTTTAACTTCTAAACTTGCTGAAACACTAAGGTTGATCTGCATTAGATTTGCACTGTTGTTGCACTATGTATGCACTGAATATGCACTACAGATGCACTGCTGAGGCACAATTGAGGCACTAAGCACAAGAGAGGCACATTTGGAGCACTGAAACTGCACTGGAGCTGAAATAGACCAAGCATAGGTCTGCTTGTCCTTCAATGGGAACCGAGGACAGATATGCTTGTTCTTCAATGTGCACCGAGCACAGGTCTGCTCGGAAGATGATCCAGTTGCTGTGAAGTGAGTTTTAAAACTACAAACTTGGAGACTCTATTGATTTACTCTTCTCGAGGTCTCAAGACTCATTTCTCGCAGCTCTCACGACCTAGCATAGGCGCACCTCGAATCACTGAATTGAGTCATGAACAAAGCACACAAACTCAGCTGAGTTGCAGCATGGTAGCAATGAATCAAATCTGATTCAGCATTTCAGATTCAAGAAGCTAACTAATTCAGAGTTTTAGCAATGCCTTTGCCCTTGGCAACTGAATTATGAGGTCTTGCTGGTGAAGCTCCTTCAGTCTTACCATTTTCTTGAACAGATGTATCTTGTAATGGAGAAGATTTCTCAGCAATGGTTCGTGCACTTCTTAGAATGATAATTCCTCGCAGGTAACCTCAGTCGAGGATTACAAGTACGGTGAGATGTCAACAATGAGAATTCTATTCTCATTATTCAGTTGAGCATGTACTCTACACTAGTATCTCCAGAGCAGTAGCAAGCTATTTATCATCTTTATCACATGCAGCATCATGCTTAGATATCAGCTGAATCAACATACCAGTCGCACTTGAACAAAATCAGTATAATCGGATGGCTCTTAGACTACAGAATCAACACCTCACCAGCTCATGTCTTATTTGTCAGCATGAATCACAATCGCAACAGTAATTGTAGCAGGACATAGAACAACAGCATCGCAATCTCATCATCACGGCAGAAATCGCAGCAAGAAGTAATCACAACAAGCTATAACAGACTCGCAACATTACAGAAAGCATAGACGCAAAAATAGAGATGCAATTTCACATAACTTATAGCATAGTCGCAATGGATTGGTGTTCCTTAAATCAATTTGTATTTGGATTGATACTGTTGAAGTCGCAATGGATTGATGCTGCTGAAATCGTAATGGATTGGTGCTGCTGAAATCAGATTTGATTCTGGATTGATGTTGAACTTGAAGCGGTTGAATTACTGTGATTAGGAGAACCAGCTGCAGAATCGATGTTGGTAAATCAGTTTATGTTAATCTGCTGGAGAATCAGTATATTTAATGATTTATGGAGTGAATTGAATTCAAGCTGGAACTAGAAGACACTTGCGCGCAGGAAGCTCAAAATGCTAAATGAACTGAATAACAGAGAAGATTTCCCACTGATTTTCCGTCTGAAATTTCCAACCGAAAGAGAATTTCGTCACTAATCTGGAGGCTCTGATACCATGTTAGTGTTTATGGCAATGTGGAGAGAAAGATGAGCTTAAGGCAATCATTAGAGAAAACTTCATCTTTGCATTGCCTTAAACTTAATTATTACAAAAGATATGAAACTCTATTTATAGAGCTTCTAGGGGATATGTGAACACATATCAGATATCCTAACATGGCTCAAGCCGTCACATCATGAGGGATGATGATCGATACTATTTCTAGAGTGAGGGTGTGGCGTCCAATCACACAGACATTACCCTGCCCTTTTGCTGTTTGAGATTTCTATTGATAAACTCCTTCACCTAACTCATGGTGAGCGTTGTTGGTGAAGGATGGAGTTACCTTAAGGTCAAGCCTGTTTTGCAAGGGACGACACTAATAGGTGTTGGCGCATAGTGTACTACGGAGCTGTATATTGTGGTGCCCTTTGGGGCTCTCTGGCGCTAAAGGTGGCCTTTTCGTCCTTGGTAAGGGTTGCTTGGGCAGCATTGTAGGCACGACTAGCAGAGCGTAACTCCCTTTGATCAAGGAGATCTTCTAGGGCAGTGAGCATAGCCTCTAGCGGGGAGCTTCTTGCGAATGCTGGAATGAGCCCTGACGACAACGCTCATACTCTTGCTCTTGGTCAGATGCAATTTGGGGTCGGTGCTTGTGATAGGTAGTCCTCTGGGACATCGGCAGCGAACTAGATCCCTTAGGAAAATAAGATGTGTTAATTCCCTTAGGTGGCCTCACGCTCAAGAGAGTAGGATGCATTTGAGTTGAGTCGACGGAGTTGGTCTAAGTGTCAGGTAAGTGAGAAATATATATCGATAAGTATTTAACATGGTCATCATGTCTGTTATAAAATCATAGTTATACTTATTTTGTCTAATCGAGTGAACTATGGTAGCTTCGTATCTTGACACATTCGTACCATTAGCCGAATTAGTATAATTGTACAATTCGTACCATTAATACGATATGTTCTTTTTATCGCCTGGTCGAAAAATGTTGGTTGGCATCGTTCCTCCTCTAACCAATTTGAGGCATCACAACATACTTGGGCGACATGTGTACTTACACACAACGTCACCAATCTTCTAGACAGAAGTGTTCCCCTGCATCTTAGTCAATTTGTGGGTTCGGATACCTATTCTTAGACTATCAACACCTAACATCCAGAAAAAAATACATAACCAAAACACAACAAATAAGTAAATGATTTTTAAATTATTTTGTGTCGTGTCAAAATTTAACATATGTAGTGATTCAACTATTCATGAATACCCTCTTAATTAACTTTATGAATCATATATCATAGAGTAGTGTTCTATCAAGCTTGTTTTTGGGTTATGTTTGTTCTCAATAAGCTCAAAAAATTATTTGATTCAATTTCCATCCCCAAACTTCAATATGGATTGGTCCTCGTACTCACTCGCTCTAAGCCAATTTTATCCATCGATAAGGTGTTTTGTTTATTACAGAATTAGTTAGCATGTGACAATTCACTCTTGATGACGACTTAGAATTAGTTAGTATGTGACAAAACTAGTTGCCTATGTCCTCTGCATGATCATGAATTTAGTGGCTAACCGACCTCCTTGAGCTCAACAATCATGTTGGTCATATGACCCTAGATGCTATCTCACAGAGTGTTGAGGGTTCATCTTGTATGAATCGAACTTGATGTTAAGCGAGCGCAACTAAGCAGTCGTAAATACACGAAATCTAGACTGTAAATTCTTCCACAGTTCTTTAGTCGTATCTTGCAAATCAAATTTACAAAAGATGTCATCATCCACCATACTTAGCAATGCAGCGCGCGCCTTAGCATTCTTGGCATCACACTTATCATGGGATGCCTTTTGTTGCTTCATCATCCTAGAGTTGGATCTCTTCATGATTCAAGCAACTTCTGCTCAGCCATGACCATTTGTACACTCATGTTATAGATTTTATTGTTATCATCGTTAATTCTCAATCATTTTTCCAACTCAGCGATAATATTCTTAGTGACAGTCATATTAATTTAACCAAAGAAAATTTCAGTATATTAGGATCATGCAGACACAAGGAACAATGTTCTATTAGCATGTGAAATACAAGTCTTAGATCAATCAAGACAAACTTGAGAACATACTTAAATTTGAAGGATAACACACCTATGCTGGGAAGCACATCCCGTATTAGGTATGCCCAAAAGTCATTACTATTAATAATAATTATAAAATGGATAAAATACGACATTGCCCTCTAAAGTTTACACCGATTTTAATATTCTTCCTTAAAGTTTAAAATGTCCCCTAATGTTTTGGACATGATGAAAAACCACCCCTTACCGAATGACTCACAGATGCTCTTTTAGGGGGGATTTTTCGTCATGTTCAAACATTAGAGGGGACTTTAAACTTTAAAAAGAAAAATTAAAATCGGCGTATACTTTAAGGGACAATGTCGTATTTTACCCTTAAAAAACACAGTCCATCATATGGTCCTCACCAGACCAAAATCAAACAAGTAGAACTCATTCAGGTTGTTCATCTCTTACATGAAGCAATTGTCCTAATAGTTAAGATTATTTGGAGAACCACGCAGACTAACCAGTTGGTTCGCAAACAAGAACACATTCCTGAATGCACTTCAAATTCAATCAAACTTCTGAAAAGTTATTTGGACAATTTTAAGGTTGACTACCTAGACTACGTGAAAACTAGATCTTTCTATCAAGGCAGTCCAATACATGTACGAAGGACAACAAATAATTCAATTTAATTCACTTGTGTGAATTCAACATTCATAAATTATTGGGTTAAATACCAAATAGCTATCCAAACTTTGACCGTTTTACAAATAGCTACCTCAACTTTGGACAAAGGTGCAAATAGTTACCTCAATTAACTTTTCCGTTAAATATGGACGGAAAATGACGTAATAGCACATAATTGGTCCCTAATTTAAAAAACTAAATGATTTTTTAAAAAAATATCAAAGAAAAACTTTAAAAAAATTGGAAAGTCAATAGAGAAAATAAGAGTTTTTAATATAATACTTTTATTAAAAATATGAAATAAAAAAATAATAATAATTGTTTTTTTTCTTCATATTTTCAATAAAAATATTATATTAAAATCTTTTATTTTCTCTATTGATCTTCCAATATTTTTTACACATTTTCATATTTTTTTGGTATTTTTAAAAAATATTTAGTTTTCTAAATCAGGGACCAATAATGTGCTGCCACGTCATTTTCCGTCCATATTTAACGGAAACGTTAATGAAGGTATCAATTTTCCCAAAGTGTCAAAGTTTAGGTAACCATTTTTTAAAATTCAAAGTTGAGGTAGCTATTTGTAAAACGGTCAAAGTTCGGGTAGCTATTTGGAATTTAACCCTAATTGTTTTACAACTAATTTGTAATTTTTCAAAAGTTGAGGGACAAAGTCACCGTAATACCCAAAAAGGAATTAACCTGGATGACTAATTTACACACACAATATGATAGGGATCTCAATGAGCACGTGCAGTCTACTCATGTCTAGCATTCATAGAGTTAAGAGTCAATTAATTAAAGTAATCTATCTAACTTGCACACAACAAAAAGTAATACATGTATCTCAAGGAACCAACGCACAACAATGTATAATTCTAGTCGTGCTTCATAAATTAACTCTCTTCCAACATTTAAGTTGATCTAACAATTAATTTAATTACCCCATAATTATTAATAAAAATGTTCATGTACAATTTCTTGACAATGACAAAGTACTAGAACCACCATAGCGTCCAGGATTAGAACCATGTTTGTTTCAGAACCGATCCAGTCAACATCCACCTTCTGAATCAGTCCAGACAATCTCGACTGTCCGAATTGAACAATGGTAACTCTTTGTTGTCAATGTCAATTCAAATTTATGCGACTTCGCCTCCACTATAGCTTCACTTGGTGGAACCTATCACCCCTATGGTATTTACTCTTCAATGCATAAGTTGAAAATCATCTAATGTGGAAGGGCTCAATTTGTTTAATTTTTACTGATTCAATTTGTTTTTTTACTGATTGCTAGGTGTATTGGTTGACTTGCTTTTGATATTTTTTTTCCTCTATCAATAACCAATCAAGTTTCATCTTCCATCATAAAAGAAACATATCGAGAAAAAAAATTGTTGTGGTGATTCAATGTAAACTGGTTTTGTTAACCACACTGAGAAGTTTGACAAAAAAATAACAAGTGATTGTCGCATTTTTGTTTTACATAATATCAGGCTAACAACTTACTCATCGAGGACTAGCTTCCATTTTCGTTTGGTTGTTTAACAGTAGGAGGTGTAGCTTACCCAGCTACGCCTGACTGTGTTTATTTTCTTAAGTATTATTATACTTACAGCTTGAAATACTGAATTATTAATACATTCTGAAATTGTTAATGAGGAGTTTGGGAGAATACAACTAGAAATCCTACTCTAAGCTAACTAACTCCAACAAACCCATTTATTCCGAAACACGCTCTGATTGATTCTTAATTCCATGTAGAATTCTGGCCCTCCAATCTTTGACTACCAATTTGATGTTTCTGCTTTCGTGATCGTTTTCATTTCACCGGCAGGCACCATATAATTTCATCTTGGATACTAATGACCTAAAACTATGCAGCATCACTTGCCACGGATTCATAAACATGATATGTGTTAGGGCTGATCATGGGCGGACCGGTCCTGAAGACAAGACCGAGACCGAAATTTCGGTCTTGCCTTCTGGAGGACCGAGACCGACCTCGGCCAAAAAAAACCACCCGAGTCGGTCTTTCTTGAATCGGGTTGGTCTCGGTCCTGGACCAATGCATTTCAAGACACAACAAACAATAAAAAACGACCATGATATGATGAGACCAGACCAATGCTGAAGGGACGACATAGCCAGATGAACAATAGATTCAAATATAATAACCATTCATAAGCCAACGATTCACTGATCTACTGCAATGTCAATGCACATATCAAAGACAATAAAAAACATGATAACATGACAGTGAAGTCAACAATTTCAGAGCAAATGACATACTTTAGAGAGCCTTGTCCAATTCATCAAACAAATCATACATAACCAAAACTTGATTTTCAACATCAAAATTTAAAATCAACAGAAAATTTATCAAAGCTACTTCCAGACAGTTACATACTTCAATACCTCCGCCCAGCGCTAGGGCCTCGGTAGGCAGCAGCCGGGGGTGCAATAGTCGGCTCCACGGCCACAATACCAGGGAGATCACTCATTCCTAGGGCCTTGAGCATGTCGATGGTGTCTTTGTCTACCTCAATTGTTTCGGTCTTGATGGCAGACTCATCGGGGATAAAGTCCAGGCGTCGCTCGCGCTCCTCCTCCTGAAGTTTGAGGGAGATGCCGCGGACGGGGCCCTTCTGGATGCGCTTCATCAGGTGGGTAGAGAATCCAGCGATTTTGTTGCGGAGGCGCTTAGAGGGAATGATGGCCACCTCCTCCAAGATTTTCTTATTGGTGTGGAAGTCCAGTGTCATCTTCGAGTAGTACCTCTCGATTACCTGCCTCGAGGACTTCTTCACTGTCTTTGTGCGGACGCGACCCATGGTGGCGGAGGATCTGCTCTGGTTGTCTGCGCGCGGCGGAGTTGCGGAGGGAAGGAGAAGAGCAACTGACGCTAGGGTTTGCCTGATCCCTCGGATGAAGTGGAAGCAGTGCCTTATATATATATATATTAATTAAATTAGCTGTTTTTCTTAGAATTCAGAATAATGAAATGGTGGAATGGAAATAAAAAAAATAAAAAATTATAATATTTGTTATGTGAAATGGTATATAAAAATATAATGAAATACGATAGAATCACATATATGTCATTACTTTCAACTGTATAATATATAATACAAATAACTTGAATTAATTAATTAAAAAAATTAAGAATAATAAAACTTATAACATATTTAACTAATAATTGAAAAAACTTTTAAAATAAATAATTAATATTATTAATTTATTTAATTGAATTAATTAATTAATTAATAATTGAAAAAAAATTAACAAAAAATATTATTTAATTAATTACAATTTTAATAATAAAATAGGTTAGGGTAATTTCATCTTTTTACCTCCTATTCCGTATTCCTAGCGCGCCCTCCATACACAATTCCAACTTTTGGGACGAAATTCGTATTAGCACCCCTCTAGGATTTCGTATTCCGGATTTTTTCGTCTGAAAAAAAACTTCATACGAAATATGTATCACATATTCCGTGAAAGAAACATGTTGTTAGTCAATGCATACTTTAACCTAAATTAGTTTCGATGTGCTGGAGCATTCCAGGAACGTTCAGTGGAGATGTCAATGGGTTATAGTACTTGGCAAAAAAGGGAAAACGGTTACGGTAAATCTTAAATTCACAATGCACGGTTGAATTTTGGCTTGTGATATTATGATTTACGAATTTTATGGTAAATTTGGTAGGAGTAAGTGATTTCTGATGAGATATATGCAATATGGAAGGTTGTATGTTGTTTGGGATTATTATGTTATGTAGGGACCCTTTTATCTGTTTGATTAAGTTTCAGTTTGTTTTATTTCCGTCATTATTTTTCAGGGTGTAATTGACAATTAGTTATTTAGGGTTTGTTATTTAAGGGTGGGGTCTGCCAAATGAAGGAATTAAACCC
Source organism: Chamaenerion angustifolium (assembly GCA_946814005.1). NCBI lineage: Eukaryota > Viridiplantae > Streptophyta > Magnoliopsida > Myrtales > Onagraceae > Chamaenerion > Chamaenerion angustifolium. The sequence goes on from OX328272.1 coordinate 26,635,329, forward strand.
AATGATTCCTAAATACTATCTGTTAATTTTTGGCTTCCTTCGTTTTTCATCTTCTGATTCCGATTTCATCATGGTATCAGATCCCTTAGGCAATTCCGCCTCCATTTCTGACATTCCTCCTGTTAGATTGTGTTCTTCGTTGCAGTTGCGACGTGGTTTTTGGTTCCGATGTTTCGGTTGACGGTTCATCTTCTTTGCGATCTTTTTTATCATGAATCTTATGGTTCTTCTGTGAAGTAAACATTTGTATTTCTAGTCCTTTTACTTGATTTGAATGGATAAGGAGAAACATGTCAAAGAGGTAGCCAAATATGCCACCGGTGAGGTTGACAGTGATGTCATGGCTACGGTACGGTCACACCACCCTCTTTTCTTACATACATGTGATAATCCATGCATAAGTATGATTTCTATTACCTTAACTGGATCTGCAAATTATGCTATAGGGAGACGTGCTTTTTGGTTTACTCTGTTAGGAAGGAACAAGTTAGGGTTTATAACTGGAACTTGCATGCGTGAAAAATATGTTTCTGCTTTTCATCACTTCTGGGATAGATGCAATGTTGTGGTATTATGCTGGATTATGACGATTTGTAAAGATCTTGCTAGTGCATTGATGTATACTGAAAGTGCTTTTCTTTTTTGGAAAGACCTTAAGGAGAGATTTGACAAGATTAGTGGTCCAAGAACTTACCAATTACACATGGAAATCGTCTTGACTCAATTTTCACTTCTTTTTTTCCCCCACAAAACTAAGACTCATTTGGGCATAATAAGATGTTGCATGTGCTTTGCCTCATATTGAGGGTGATGATTTTAAGAAGCACATCGAGCATAAGGAAAATCTACATTTATTTCAATTTTTAATGGGGATAAATGAAACCTATTATGGAGTGAGGAGTCATTTGCTTTTTTGGAACCCTTTACCTTTTGTCAATCAGACTTACAATTTGTTAATGCAAAAAGAAAATCAAAGAGGGATAACCTCTGTAATGAATGCAAATCTTGATGCTGGTTCTGTGAACATGTTTATGAGTTCAAATAGACCTGAAGGAAATCAGAATTTAGAATGCGCTCATTGTCGAAAAAGAGGACATACTGTTGAAAGATGTTTTACCCGAGAATGTGACTTCTGTAAAAGAAAGGGACATGCGAAGGACAACTGTTAATACAAAGAATTTATGAAAGCAAAAGGGTTGAATTCGAAAGCTAATGTTGCCTCCTCCGAGACTGGTTATGTTAATTCTATTTTACAAAAGAGTTTTGCTAATGATGTCCCTTTGAGTTCTACTATGCAAGGTACTATCACTCTTACATTTCATCAATTTTGGAAACTCTTGTATACTATGGGACAATCTGGAAGCACTGCCAAAACAACAGGTGTTGTCCCTCCCGAGTATCATCGTTTGAACACTGCAGGTATATCCCTCAACTCTATCATATCTTATGATAATGACTATTGGATTTTAAACATATGACCAACAGACCATGTGACCAACAAAAATGATTAGTTGTGTGAGAATAAGTTGGTTCTCGGAATTAAAGTCCAATTGCCTAATGGGGATATTCATATGTTAGTGGTATTTGAAAATTGTTTTTTTAGTATAAATAAGAAACTGATGAATGTTTTGTACTTGCCTGAGTTTAAGTATAATCTTTTGTCACTTTCTAGACTTACTAAAGAGTTGAAGTGTGCTGTGTTTTTTTATCCCAAATTTGTTGTCATGTAGGAACTCTCAAATGGGAAGATGTTGGAGATTGGTAAAGAAGATTCAAGCTATACTTCATTAGGATTGTTGTAATAATGTTGCATCCACTGTTTCTTTTTCTGTTGTTGCGAATGTGATGTTGTGGCATAGGCATCTTGGGCATATTTCATTAAAGTCCTTAGAACATGTTGATTCTCTCGATTTACCTAAGAATAAGAATTTTGATATGGGAGAATGCTCCATCTGTCCTAAGGCTAAGATCATTAGAAAAACCTTTCCTATTTTTGTTTCAAGAGCAGATGCCACATTTGATCTTGTACATGTCGATGTCGGGGGACCCTATCATATCCCTACATATGATAATAAAAGTTTGGGTTAAACGATTGACTAACAGAATACCGTAGAACAACATCATCCAACATAACGGATCATTTGACCACATCAAAAAACATATGGTACCATCCGATCACATGACCCAAACATATGGTACTATTAAACCTATTAACCCTTTTTTTTACATATGTGGTTAATTTTTCGAGAGTTACTTGGTTTCATTTAATGCAGTTCAAGTTCGATGCTGTTATTGTTTTGAAACGGTTTGTTCCTATGATTGAAAGTCAAATTCATAAAAGGATTAAGAGTTTTAGAACTTATTTTTATTTGCGATGGTTTAGGGTTCAACATGTTTGAAAATGATGGTAATTGGTACCTATGTTAATTCTTTGTTAACAAATTCCGTTAAATATTTTTTATATTTACAAAATTAACCTAATATTTTTCTCAACGTTACAACTAAACACTACAAATTTACACTAATGATATAAACAAATCCTTACTCGATTCGAGCCACACCGGGGTCCTCTATTCTGGGTTCGAACCCAGGTCAAATTGTTCAACCTTGGGGACCTTGTTTGTGCTCAGACCCAGACTAGATCGCCCAAACCTTGGGGACCTGATCTGGGCTCAGATCAATACCAATGGACTCTCGATTGGGGCCCCAATCGTTCTGAACTGAAGCTGGTCCAGACCGATTGGGGCTCCAATTGAGCCCCAATCGGGGGTCCTCTGGTCTGAGCTCGAACCAAGACCAGGTACCCCAGGTTGGAGACATGGTCTGGGTTCAGACCCAGACCAGGTGCTCAAGGTTGGGAGACGTGATATAGGTCCAAATCGAGACAAGGTCTCCCAACTTTAGGGACCTGGTCTGGGTCCAAACCCAGGCCAAGTCCCCAAGGCCTAGACCAAGTCCCCGATGTGGCTCAAATTAAGTCGGAACTTGTTTGTAACATTAATCTAAGTTTGTAGGATTTAGTTGCATCATTTAGAAAATTATTTGGTTCAATTTGTATATATGTGAAATATTTAGTTGAATTTTTAACAGATAATTGACTAAAAATCCAATTACCATCATTTTTAACACATATTGGACCATTCAAAACATTTTGGATTGAAAAATCATTTTGTGCAAGCATGTTAATACCATTTTCAGACTTTTCTTTCTTATTAATCTTATTTAATAGAAGTGCTCTAACATTAACAAAATAAAATATATTACCTCTTTAACAAATAAAATTTATTTTATTATAACTGTCGGACGTCGGATCCGACTTTCCCGACCCGTTTGGAATTTTTTTTTAAATTTCGTTTTAAAATGTCGGGTCTTAGCGAGCGACGGGTCCGGTCGAGCGGGATCATCAACCGGACCGAAAAAATTGAAAGAGTCGCCACCGATTAATTAAAGGCTAATCGGAATCCTAAAATTGCCTAGGGTACATGGAGTTAACATCCCAGGGCTTAAAAAGGTCTACGTCCAGAGAATCGAGTTCGGGGGTTTGATTACGTCTTAAAAGCTCACGAGCTTATAATCCGCCCTTTCGGTACTTTAATTTGCTTTGGAAATGTTTTTCAATTTTGCCCGAATTGCCCGTTTTAATCATGCTTGGCCCAGAAAAAAAACTACATGCATTTTCTTTAAATTAAACAAACCATGTACAGTTTTTTTATTTTTTTATTTCAAATAAACAAGAGAGAACTAAAGTTAATCGTGCTTGAAAAAAAATGGTTTAACTCTCAAGCCATTTTAAACGTGTCAAAACATGCACGAATAATTTTTGAAAATATTAAGCTCGTTGGACTAATTTGTCCCATTTTAAAAAGTTATAGGATGTCAAAAAAATATAGGGACCAAAATGCAATTTATAAAAATTTGAGCTGAATTGGACAAATATTTTCGAAAATTGCAGAAATGACCCTAAACTATTCTGGACTTATTTGTAACACTTGGTAAAGTTCTAAAATAACCCCAAAATTATTCTAGACTTATTTGTAACATTTTGAAAAGTCATGGAATGTCCAGAAAAATTTAGGAATAAAAATTGTAATTTTCGAAAAAAAATATAACTTAACTGAAAATATTTTCGAAAATTGCAGAAATGACCCTAAACTATTCTGGACTTATTTGTAATACTTGGTAAAATTCTAAAAACAACCCGAAAATTATTCTAGACTTATTTGTAACATTTTGAAAAGTCATGGAATGCCCAGGAAAATTTAGGAATAAAAATTGTAATTTTCGAAAAAAATATAACTTAACTGAAAATATTTTTTAAAATTACAGAATTGACCCTAAACTATTCTAGATTTATTTGTAATACTTGGTAAAATTCTAAAAAATAACCCGAAAATTATTCTAGACTTATTTGTAACATTTTTAGAAATCATGGAATGTCTAGAAAAGTTTAGAAATCAAATTGTATTTTTTTATTTTTAAAAAGAGCTGAATTAAGAAAAACAATTTGCACAAATGGCCCAAAACTTTTCCGGTTTGGTTTATAACACTCGATAACGTCCCAGAAATGACCCGAGAGTCCAAGGACCGAGTTGTAACCTTCATCAAAGTTTGGGAATGACCTAATTCAATTTTTCAAATTATTTTTTTCACATATACATATATTATACATAATACATAATATATATATATAGTATTACATAGACATAATATAAATTGATATTATACATATAGATAAATAGATAACATAAAAATATATATTATACATATAGATATATATAGTATTACATAAACATAATATAAATATATATTATACATATAGATATATATATAGTAATACATAAACATAATATAAATATATATTATACGTATAGATATATATAGTAATACATAAACATAATATAAATATATATTATACATATAGATATAATAGTATAAACATAATATAAATACATATAGTAATACATAAACATAATATAAACATATATTATACATATAGATATAATAGTATTACATAAACATAATATAAATATATATTATACATATAGATATAATAATATTACATAAACATAATATAAATATATATTATACATATAGATATAATAATATTACATAAACATAATATAAATATATATTATACATATAGATATATATATAGTAATACATAAACATAATATAAATATATATTATACATAAATATATAATATATGTATATAAACTTTTTTTTTTTTTTATAACATAAATAATAACATTAGAAAATACAAATACAATATTAAATGCAAGAGAAATATACCTAAATCGTTCGGAACTTAAACACCGTCCGAGAAACCGAGACCGATAATTACTGATATGTTTTTTTTTTCACTCTTTTTTTTCTCTTTCCAATCACTCTTCTCTCATTCTAATTCCTAAATTCACGTAGCTTTTTCTTCTTTTTCAAGCCTCCTCATTCATTGAACTACTCCTTTTATTTATAGAGAAATTGTACACATATTTAATTAATTAATAAAATCTTTTTTTTAATAATATAAAAAAAAATGTTTTTTTAATAATAAAAAAATAAAATCGGTGGAAAAGAGGCAATTTTCCACCGTTGGAATTTTTTAATATTTTTTTAAAATTTTGTATTATTAATATATATATATATATTTTTTAGTTTTCAAATATATATATGTATATATATATATATACTATATATATTTTTCAAATCTCGATTCCTCTCATACAGTATTTTGATCCCGAGCCAAAATCAGGTGTTTACAGTTGCCCCTCTTATGAGCACCCGCTCATGGAAGTGATCTCATGAGTGTGTGTTCAAAGACAAACAACTGATTTTGGCTTCTCTTTATTCATTATTTACATAGTAGACTAACATTATTATGCAACTTTCGGAAGCTAGACACCTATAGGTCCCGATTGTTGACGATGATTTGTGGAGACTGAACGTCTAAACGCTCATCAACTTGTGATTCCCAGACTTTGGACACCTACAGGTCTTGGTCGTCGAGGATGACTTGCGGAGGTTGAATACCTAAAGACTCTGTTTTTTAGTCGGCTTGTGACTCGTTGGGGATGACTTGCGGAGGCTGAACACCTAAAGGCTCCTCTTGTCGGCTTGTGACTCCCAGAAGCTGGATAACTACAGGTTCTGGTCATCGAGGATGACTTGCGGAGGCTGAAACTAAAGGCTCCACTCGTCAGATTTGTGATTCGTTGGGGATGACTTGCGGAGGCTGAACACCTAAAGGCTCCGCTTGTCGGCTTGTGACTCCCAGAAGCTGGATAACTACAGGTTTTGGTCATCGAGGATGACTTACGGAGGCTGAACACCTAAAGGCTCTGCTCGTAGTTGTGTTTTTTTTTTAGTTCCCAGAAGCTGGATAACTACAGGATCTGGTCGTCGATGATTACTTGCGAAGGCTAAAATCTAAAGTCTCTGCTTGTTTTTTTTTTTTTGGGTGACTCCAAGAAGCTGGATAACTACAGGTCTTGGTCGTCGATGATTTTTTTTTTTATATATATATTTTTTCTCTCGATTTTCTTTCCTTTTGCTACGATTTTTTTTTACCGCACCTCTCGATTCCCTTAATTTTTGCCTAGGTCGCCCTTTCGGGTTTTCAACCTAGCAAGGATTTGATTCCTCTCCTTTTGCCATGATTGTCATTTTGGGGATTTTCAATCATACCCCTCTTCCCTACCTTTTGCCTAAACCGCCCTTTCGGGTTTTCGATTTAGTGGGAATTTTCTCACTTTTGGATGTTCGTATTCTGATTACGAAGTCCTTAAGGATAGCATTTTCTGACCGCGTCCATATTGATTGGACTGGGGAGTTCTTGGCCATCCATATCGGTGATGATCATGGCTCCTCCACTGAAAACCTCTTTGACGACATAAGGCCCTTCATATTTAGGCACGAACTTGCCCCTAGAGTCTGGATTGACTCGCAGGATTTTTCTAAGAACTAGATCACCTTCTTGTAATTCTCTTGGACGTACCTTCCTGTTAAATGCGCGAGCCATGCGTTGCTGGTACAATTGCCCATGACACAGCGCGATGAGCCGCCTTTCATCTATGAGATTTAATTGCTCGTATCTGCATCTCGCCCATTCTGATTCGTCCATCTCTGCTTCAATGAGCATCCTTGCTGACGGGATTTCTACTTCAATTTGCAGCACAACTTCAGTCCCGTAAACAAGGGAAAATGGGGTTGCCCCTGTCGATGTACGTATTGAGGTCCTGTATTGCATGAGTGCCCAAGGCAGCTTGTTGTGCCAGTCCTTATAATTGACAGTCATTTTCTCTATGATCTTCTTGATATTCTTATTTGCTGCTTCCACTGCGCCATTCATTTGTGGGCGATATGGAGACGAATTTCTATGCTTGATCTTAAATTGGTCACACAACCCATCAACCAATTTATTATTCAGATTTTTGGCATTATCTGTGATGATTGACTCTGGCATCCCATAACGCGCGATGATATCCTGTCTAATGAAACGCTCGACCGCTTTTGCCGTTACTGACGCTAGGCTGATAGCCTCTATCCACTTGGTGAAATAATCGATCGCCACCAATATGAATTGATGACCATTGGACACCTTTGGAGAGATCATACCGATTACATCGATACCCCACATTGAGAAAGGCCATGGGGAAGTCATGGGATAGAGCTCGTGTGGTGGAGCGTGGATTTGGTCTGCGTACACTTGACAGAGGTGACAATGTTGGACATGTCTCATACAATCAGACGTCATGGTGGACCAAAAATATCCAAGTCTCATTATCGTTTTTGATAGCATTCGCCCACCCATGTGTGGGCAACAAAAACCTTCGTGAATTTCTTCCATTAAGCGCTCAGCTTCTTTGGCATTCACGCATCTCAAAAGGGTATCATCAAATGATCTTTTGTATAAGGACGGGCCACTGAGAAAATAATTGCAAGTCATCCTTCGTACGACCTTCCGGTCATTTCTTGTGGCACCTTTTGGGAACTCTTCGGACTCCAGGTATTTTTTATGTCAGTAAACCACGGCTGACCGTCTGAATCTTCAACTGCATAACAATAGGCTGGAACCTCCTTGATCTTGATCTCTACTGGTAGTACCTGATTTCCCGGTGAAATTTTACTCATTGATGCGAGCGTTGCCAATGCGTCTGCAAATTGGTTCTTATTTCACGGCATATGAGTGAAAGTGATGTCTTCAAATTCTGCAGCTAAATCCTCAAGGTGCTCGTGGTATGGCTGGAGTTTGGCATCCCTCGTCTTCCATTCCCCTGTCGTTTGGAGGATGATTAACATTGAATCTCCGAACACTTCTAGTTTCTTCACTTCGAAGTCTAGTGCAGCTCGCATGCCGAGAACACATGGCTCGTATTCTGCGATGTTGTTGGTGCAGTGGAAGGTTACCTTGGCTGCCACTGGGAAGTGTTGCCCCTTTGGTGAGATGAGCACTGCCCCGATACCCCTTCCGACTGATTTCACAGCACCGTCGAAGTACATCCTCCAATTTGCCTTAGGCATCCATTCTTCTTCTACTTGCATGATCTCACCATATGGGAATTCGGAGTTGATCAAGTGATCGTCGTCTATGGGAAACTCCGCTAAATGATCGGCGATTGCTTGCCCCTTCACCGAAATTCGAGGCACGGATTGTATGTCATACTCAGATAATTGAACTTGCCATTTGGCGATATTTTTTGTCCATGCTGGCTTATTTTAGAGGTATCTCACGGGATCCATCTTCGAATACGGACGTATGGTGTAGTACAACGTATACTGGCGAAGTCGCTACATTACCCACACGAGTGCGCAACATATCCTTTCTACCTCTTGATACTTTGTTTCACCCTCCGTGAACTTCTTACTCACGTAGTATATGGCATGTTCATTCTTTCCAGTCACATCGAGTTGTCCCAACATACACCCCAACGAGTCTTGGCGCACTGTTAAATACATAATGAGTGGTCGTCCTGGAGTTGGCGGCACCAGGACTGGTGGGCTCATCAGGTATTTATTTATGGACTCTAAGGCGTTCTGGCATTCTTCATCCCAAATTATCCGAGCGTTCTTACGTAAAAGACGAAATAAAGGTTGACACTTGGTTGTCATATTTGCGATGAAACACGCAATGTAATTCAAACGTCCTAAAAGGCTTTGGACCTGCTTGACGGTCGATGGTGGGGGTAACTCTTGTATCACCTTGACTTTGTCAGGGTCTACCTCAATTCCATTCTCACTGACTATGAAGCCCAATAACTTGCCTGATGTGGCTCCAAAAGTGCATTTAGTCGGGTTTAAACGCAACTTGAACTTCTTGAGCCTTTCAAATAGCATGCATAAATTGATCAAGTGATCTTCACCTTCTTGAGACTTTGCAATCATATCATCTACGTACACCTCAATCTGTTTGTGCATCATGTCGTGGAACAGTGTCACCATGGCCCTTTGGTAGGTTGCCCCTGCATTTTTTAAACTGAAAGGCATAACTCTGTAACAAAATGTGCCCCACATCGTGACAAATGCGGTTTTTGACTTATCTGCCTCAGACATCTTGATCTGGTTGTATCCTGAGAACCCGTCCATGAACGAGAACATCGTATGATGTACCGTGTTGTCGACCAACATATCGATATGAGGTAGAGGGAAATTATCCTTCGGACTGGATTTGTTAAGATCTCGATAGTCGACACAGACGTGGACGCGACCGTCCTTCTTGGGTACTGGAACAATATTTGCTACCCATTCAGAATAGTTGCAAACTTCTAAAAATCCAGCGTCGATTTGCTTGATGATATCTTCCTTAATTTTAAGGATTAGGTCGGGACTTTGTCTCCTCAGGTGTTGTCTCTTGGGTCGAAAGTTCTCAGTGTCTATTGGCAGAACGTGCTCCACGATTGACGAATCAAGGCCTGGCATGTCAACATATGACCAGGCAAAAATCACCTGATACTCTTTTAGCAAATCTATCATCTGAGTTCTTTGGTTAGGACTCAGACTTGTCCCAATCTTCAATTCGCGTGGTTCCTCAGGAGTGCCGATGTTTATGACCTCAGTGACTTCTGTTGTTAAGAGTTTGTCTCTCTCATACCTGTCCGAACTTTCTTCAATTTCTTTCGTGACATCCTCCTCACCGAATCCTTCTCCGTAATGTACAGAGTCAGATTCAACGAGGGTGTCCTTGTACGAGATTGAATCATGGTTCCCCTTGTGGTCTCTAGAGGTATTGTTCCTAAAGAAGGAAGCAGAAGAGAAGGGATATTAATGTCAGAAGTAGGTAGAAAGAGATATAATATTAATGAATTAACAAAAGAAAGGATTCATTTGATGTGGTCATGACAAATTTCCCCTATTCCAAAACGTGAGGCTCATACATATGTCCTACGCGGAATACATCCCTTTTCAAAAGATTATTACTAAGAGAAAACGCATAAGCAGGTAATGTCATCCAGTTTGTGATATTCTCCCCACTAGAAAGTGGACGGACGAAAAGGCATGAGGGAGCTTCATCAAGCAGGGCTCCAATGGTGACACCGGTCGAAAACAAGCCTGATAAGCCTTCGTGAGAAGCAACGTCGTCGGGTTGAATCATTTGTGGTGGGCCAGGAAATGAAGCAGCGAGGGGAGGAAATAGCATTGCCCATGAATTTCCAGTTAAACGTTTCCTTCGGGCGACTTCGTAATCTTTGAAATTAGGATAGAAACCCAGTCCAAAAGTGCCTTTGTTCTTCCTTGGAGCTATTGGGTGTATGATACCCTGACCATGGATTCCCAGTCCGCGTCCTAAGATGAAGTTGTTGCCTAACATGATCTTCCCCACCATGAGCTCGGCTCTGTCTGGTGCTGGCTCTCCCCAATCCCTAATCACAGAAATGAGATCGAAGGCATGGAAAGACAATGCATCTACGGTCTCGATTCCGATGAAAGGTACGGAATTCTCCTTATAGATGTTGTAATCTTCCTCCCCATCGATCACAATCAGGCGATCCTCAGATATAAATTTTACTTTCTGATGCAGGGTAGAAGGCACTGCACCAGCAGCGTGTATCCAAGGTCTTCCCAAAAGTAGACTGTAGACCCCTAGAATGTCCAAGACTTTGAAAGCTACGCTGAACACGCATGGACCAATCTCCAATGGTAATTCAATTTCTCCTTTTACCTCCCTTATATTGCCATAAAAAGCTCGAACAACACTCTTGGTTGGACGGATGAGTGACGAATCTATATTCATATGTTGGAGGGTGGACATCGGGCATACATTTAAAGTTGAGCCGTTGTCAATCATTACTCTTGAGAGCACGTATCATTTGCTTTTGCACACGATGTGGAGGGCCTTGACATGTTGTTGTCCCTCAGAACCCAACTCTTCATCCCCGAAGGCGATTTGGCTAGCAAAAACCGAACCGATGAGATTCTCTACTTGGCGGGTTGAAATTTCCTTTGGTACCAGGGCTTCCTTCAAGACATTCATTAATGCCTCTCGGTGTGGTTCAGAACTCAACAACAGAGCCAACAAAGATATTTGCGCTGGGGTTCTGCGCAAATGGTCCACGACCTTGTATTCAGCATCCTTTACAATCTTCATGAAATTGCTCGCTTCTTCTTCAGTTGCCTTCTTCTTTTGGGCTCCCTCCACCTCCTTCTCTTTGGGCGGGTTTTCTGTCTGGATATAGCAACGTCCAGATCGAGTCATACTGAAAATGTCTTCATTTTTCGCAGATCCTTCCGCGTACCCCCCATAGTTCCAAGGTACCCTTTTGTTGCTCTCGTACTTGAATGGTGCTGGTCCTTGCGGTATGTAGTCAATGATTAGTGGGATGATCATTGAAACGTAATTTTTTAGCATCTCCTGACCCATGGGGCTGATCAAAGGGGTTGGTCCTTCTTCTAATAAGATCATGTTGACTGAGCCTGAAGCGTGGTTGGGTAGCGGATTGGTATTGACATTCGGTGGCGAAATGGGATTTAAGACAAGGTATTTATGATCAATAAGGTCTTGGATTCGGTGCTTCAGGCGAGGGCAATTGTTAGTGGTGTGCCCAGGTGCTCCCATGTGGAACTCACATTTTGAATTTGATTCATTAGCCAGAATTCTCGTTTCGGGCTTAGAACATCAGGACCTATGAGCCCTTGAGCCAAAGCCTTCTTGTACAATTCAACCAATGGTATTGGAAGAGGGGTAAATTGTCGGGGCTCTCGAAACCTCCTTTGGTTCCCACCTCGGTTGACAGAATCTTGTGGGTTAGGTAGAGAGGTTGATCCTCGTGGGGCTCGAGGAGCCTGAGGCATCGGGACCACCGGTGATGGTTGGTATTGTTGATACGGAGCCGAGTAAGGAGCATGGTAAGGGTTTGGATAGACCGCGCCTATGGCCGGGGTAGGATTCTTTGTTCCAGTTTTCTTAGGATCCGCTGCACCTTTGTATGGGTCTTCAATCTTTCCGGACCGAAGCCCTCGCTCAATTAATTCGCCCGTCATGATGAGATTTGAAAATTCCGCTGTGGATTGACTCATCATTTGGGTATAATATATACCCTTAAGAGTGCTGATAAAAATTGGGACTGCCTCGTTCTGCCCGAGAGGCGGGTTCATGCAGTTGGCCTTTCCCCTCCACTCAGACACATAATCTTTGAAAGATTGCCCCTCTTTCATCTCCATAGCCTGAAGATCAAGGCGAGTAGGAGCGTGATCCAGATTATGCTTATATCGGCGGTGGAAAAGCTTGGTCAGCTCCTCCATATTTGGCACTTGCTCTGTTCTTAATCCTGCGAACCAGACCAGCGCCTCCCCTTTCAAACTTTCCTGGGAAGTCTGGACCATCAACTTGGTATACTGTTGATATGGAGTCATTTTCGCCATATAGATCTTAAGGTGAACAATCGGATGTCCTGTTCCATCGAACCTTTCAAAGTCTGGCACCTTGAATTTATCAGGCATCAGGATTTCTTGAAACAGAGTCAGATCAGAGAAGTTCAGGTCTCCCAATCGATCTACTCCTTGAATAGACCTCATTTTTTCTTCAATCTGCTTCAACCGCTTGTCTTGTTCAGTCTCGATCGGGACGACTGTGACCGAGTAATTGGGGAGACCAAACGCGGGTTGTGCGACCTGGTTGGGGTAAACAGGTACCGGAGGTGCAACCCGATCATGCTGAAGAGGAAAAGCTTGCTCTTGAGGGCCATGTACGGGTAGTGGAACTTGATTAGGACAGTCGTATGTAGGAGGTGGAGCTTGGTTGGGATGGCCATATGTGGGAGGTGGAGCTTGGACAGGATGACCATAAGTGGGAGGTGCAGCTTGGTCAGGATGACCATATGTGGAAGGTGGAGCTTGCTCGGGGTGACCATATGTGGTAGGTGGAGCTTGGTCGGGATGACCATATGTGGGAGGTGGAGCTTGCTCGGGGTAACCATATGTGGTAGGTTGAGATTGGTCGGGTAAGACCAAAGTACTTGGCATGGATTGATGATGTACTACGGGCGGAGGTGTTGCTTGAGAAGACGAGGTGGCTGCCTGCGCGTTTAGAAAAACCAACATTTGCTCGAACCGGGATGTCATACCAGCCATGCCAGCATTCATGCTATGCATAGTCTGTTCGAGCTGGATGATCCTCTCTTCATATTCTTGAGGTGCCGGATTTGTCAACTGTCGCATGGGTTCCGGAAAACCTGGTGGAGGGCTTTGATTTGGTTGCTCCATTCGTTCCCGTTGAACGAAACCGCGAGTGCGTATCGGGCTTGTTCTTGCCAGATGTGCCTAAATCATTCAAATATCATAGTAAGAATGGTAAATACACAATTGATCATGCATGTTTTTGTTTTAATATGCATGTCCCATTCATTCCATTCGTAGGCTTTGATGACATATACGACAAAAGTTTTTTCAAACAATACTCTAAAAGGAGTTGGTCAATCAAAGTCTAATTCTTAAGACGTTTCACACGACGACGCAGCTCGTTGAGTGCATTTGTCGCTTGCTCCTTGGTTCGAAGGAAGGTCGGGGACATGCATTTCGAAAATCTTTTTAATTGCCTCGCACTTCGTCTGGACTGTTCAAGGGTGCCATTCAACTCAGCTATTTTGCCCTCACATTTCTCCAAGGTGCGATCCCGACTTCTCACTTCATTTCGCACACACCGTACCTCATTGCGGAGGCGTTGGATTTCTTTCTTGGATCTAGAGTGTTCATCAGCCCAAGCAATACTTTGAATTTCCACCCTAGATTTCATGATCGCGTAGATGTCCTCGTGAGATGACGGTGATTGCTTGGGTCTATCCCCGATTATCTCCTTCGGGTCAAAAGGCGGACTTGCGGGTACCGAGTAGAACTTATGAATGTACTATGTTGTCGCATGGTATTCGTTTTCCTTTGTCGTGGAGCCTTCCATCAGATTTATGAATAGTGGGACTCGGTTTCCCCAATCATCATTCACTTGTCGAACTGAGTCTCGTAGTGAGTTTGCAATGTCTGCTCGGCTGTGCCACTTGTATGATCTTGGGGGTCCATGAATGTGCACCGGAATATCTTGGAAACCACCGAATTGTCGAATAACTCGAGAAGGTTAGGTAGTCATGGATCCTCGATGTCTGAGAAGCGAAACTCCCTCGAAAGTTTTGCATCTAAGGATCGTAGAACGGTGGATGGGTAACCATCTAGCCGTCCATAAAATGTCCTTATGCGTTAATTTTGAAATATAGATTTTCCAATCGAGGGCTTTCCATTTCTCAGCTTCGAACAATGATCGACCTAACATTCTCGAGATAACCCTTTTGTCACCTAAAAAGTTTGCCCGGGGAAAATTCATGCCAAATTCTTTTATATGGCTTAAGAACCAAATCTGAAGTAAGGTCGGACTTGCTTTCAGTTCTCCTTTCCCTTTGTTTTTTAAAATGTTTAGAGATGCAATGGTTTCGGCGAGCAATGCCGTCACGAAACCCTTGCCTTCTATTACTTGGGTAACGACTTTAGCCATAGCTGAGTCGATGAGACCATTAGAAAAGGGAAATACGACCGTTCCCAAAACAAGTAAAATAAAAGCATGGCATCTCCCCGGGGCATTTGTTTTATCGACAATTCGGTGCTCTATCCAATATACCAAAAGTTCAATAGATAAGCCATGACCCCCATTCAACCTGAGCTCGGTGGACATTTTGTTTGTTGTGACTTTGAGCAGTTTGGCCAAGGTACTATCTTCGCCTCTTTGTTTGCAATTTTCAATTCTTTCTCCTTTGTTAAATACTAAGTCTGTAAACACTAAACAGTAAGTTGGTTTGGAAATCAGAATGCTTATCCCGTATGTTCTCTCTTGTGTTCCTCCATTCTAGGGTTCTTGTTTATTTCGTTTTTCTCTTGTTCAAATCTGTCCTCCATTGCACTGTAAATGCAAACATGGTATCAGAGCTGCTCTTGCTCCTTAGCAAGCTGGGCTCGTGTTACTGATTGATTGTGTTTCGTTTGCTTCGATTTGTTCTTCCACTGTTCTTTCTTGTTGTGTCTCGGTTGAAATCAATCCATGATTCTCACCCGTTTTTCTTATTGATTCACGTTTCTGGTCTTCATGCTGGTGTCTTCTCCCTTCGGTGATGCTGTCTTTGTTGGAGGTCGGGTTAAATAATTCCACGATCCCAATCTACCCCTTGAACGAGTTGACGGTATTCTTCGAGCGTAGGTGTGAGTTCATTGTTGTTTATCACGAAGACGGCGTTTTTTACATCCCAAAAATCAGACAAAGCATCGAGGAGAGCCCTATTGACTTTGTAGTTTGCGAGTTCATGAACCTCGCCAATGTTCTCATTCACGTACTTCTGATCCTCTTTTGTCATGGCTTTCCATATTCGGGCAATTTCGACCGTGGGGGGCTGAATGGCCTTGGTGCGAGGACAGTGGTTTGTCTGCTTCATCATTACCAAAGACGATATGTAAAACGTCCTAAGGATACAAGACAAAATGAACGGAACTTACATTTTTTTTTTTTTTTTAGAGAAATGCAATGCAAGTGCGAGAAAGTAAATGTCATTACTAAGTTATTACATTTACAGAGGTTTATGGAATACAAAAGGCCCAATCCTATACATGTCATAATCTATGGCCAAAACTAAACACGAGAAAAGGAACAAACACGAAACTGGTAGAAGGTTAAGCGTGGTGTGGAGCTTTTGTTCTAACGGGATGGAATTTCTAGGTCCTCTGAACCGGCGGAACCTCACCCCCTGTAGAGGATCATAGGCCCTTACGATCATCGAGTTGAGTTTTTTAGGTGCGTGCCGGCGGTCCAAACCGCTCCGGGCGCATTCCCCTACTAAACTCCCTAAGCTCTTAATGTGCTCCAGGTCCGAGCGGGTAATGGTAACCAACGTGGTGTGTGCATAACGAGGATTTACATCATTTTGAATTATTACATTTACATTGCTTTTCAGACAAAAATTTAAAACTGCAAGCATGAGCAAACGGTCAAAACAAATAGGTAAAAATATAACATGGCAAAGCAAACATGACAAAGCCTAATTGTCGGACGTCGGATCCGACTTTCCCGACCTGTTTGGAAAATATTTTTAAATTTCGTTTGAAAATGTCGGGTCTTGGCGAGCGACAGGTCCGGTCGAGCGGGATCATCAACCTGACCGAAAAAATTGAAAGAGTCGCCACCGATTAATTAAAGGCTAATCGGAATCCTAAAATTGCCTAGGGTACATGGAGTTAACATCCTAGGGCTTAAAAAGGTCTACGTCCAGAGAATCGAGTTCGGGGGTTTGATTACGTCTTAAAAGCTCACGAGCTTATAATCCGCCCTTTCGGTACTTTAATTTGCTTTGGAAATGTTTTTCAATTTTGCCTGAATTGCCCGTTTTAATCATGCTTGGCCCAAAAAAAAAACTACATTCATTTTCTTTAAATTAAACAAACCATGTATAAATTTTTATTTATTTTTATTTCAAATAAACAAGAGAGAACTAAAGTTAATCGTAATCGAAAAAAATGGTTTAACTCTCGAGCCATTTTAAACGTGTCAAAACATGCACGAATAATTTTTGAAAATATTAAGCTCGTTGGACTAATTTGTCCCATTTTAAGAAGTTATAGGATGTCCAAAAATGCAATTTATAAAAATTTGAGCTGAATTAGACAAATATTTTCGAAAATTGCAGAAATGACCCTAAACTATTCTGGACTTATTTGTAACACTTCGTAAAGTTCTAAAATAACCCCAAAATTATTCTAGACTTATTTGTAACATTTTGAAAAGTCATGGAATGTCCAGAAAAATTTAGGAATAAAAATTGTAATTTTCGAAAAAAAATATAACTTAACTGAAAATATTTTCGAAAATTGCAGAAATGACCCTAAACTATTCTGGACTTATTTGTAATACTTGGTAAAATTCTAAAAATAACCCGAGTTGTAACCTTCATTAAAGTTTGGGAATGACCTAAGTCAATTTTTGAAATTATTTTTTTCACATATACATATATTATACATAATACATAATATATATATAATACTACATAGACATAATATAAATAGATATTATACATATAGATAAATAGATAACATAAAAATAATATAAATATATATTATACATATATATATATATATATAGTAATACATAAACATAATATAAATATATATTATACGTATAGATATATATAGTAATACATAAACATAATATAAATATATATTATACATATAGATATAATAGTATAAACATAATATAAATACATATAGTAATACATAAACATAATATAAACATATATTATACATATAGATATAATAGTATTACATAAACATAATATAAATATATATTATACATATAGATATAATAATATTACATAAACATAATATAAATATATATTATACATATAGATATATATATAGTAATACATAAACATAATATAAATATATATTATACATAAATATATAATATATGTATATAAACTCTTCTTCTTTTTTTTTTTTATAACATAAATAATAACATTAGAAAATACAAATACAATATTAAATGCAAGAGAAATATACCTAAATCGTTCGGAACTTAAACACCGTCCGAGAAACCGAGACCGATAATTACCGATATGTTTTTTTTTCACTCTTTTTTTTTTCTTTCCAATCACTCTTCTCTCGTTCTAATTCCTAAACTCACGTAGATTTTTCTTCTTCTTCAAGCCTCCTTATTCATTCTACTCCTCTTATTTATAGAGAAATTGTACACATATTTAATTAATTAATAATTTTTTTTAATAATATAAAAAAAACGTGTTTTTTTTAATAATAAAAAAATAAAATCGGTGGAAAAGAGGCAATTTTCCATAGTTGGATTTTTTTAATATTTTTTTTAAATTTTTTATTATTAAAAATAATAATTTTTTTTTAGTTTTCAAATATATATATGTATATATATATATATTTTTCAAATCTCGATTACTCTCATACGGTATTTTGATCCCGAGCCAAAATCAGGTGTTTACAATAACTTTACTAAAAAAATATTAGATAATTTTTTTATACTTAACTCAAAATTCACTCCTTAAACTTCATCCGATAGCTATGAAAAATATAATTTGTTAGTTTAGGAATCAATTTCATTTGTACAACAAGTTCAGGGTGTAATATGAAATTAAGAGGAAAAGTTCAGCTTGAAATAAAAGGAAGCTCGCTAATAATAGTCGTCTGCATTGTTCTTTCTTTCCTCCTTCGCAATCGGATTTGATCGAGTCGAGCAACCTTACCTTCGCAGATTCTACGCCGGAAGTCATGGCGATGACTATTCACGGTATGAATCTTTGATCTTTCCCTAAACCTCACTATCTTGCCTGTCCTTTTGCTCCATCGACGGACGATGACTTCAAATTAGACGCACAATTAAACCTGAGCTCCCAAATTTAAATTTCCTCATAGTGTCGGAATCCCTTTTCTCTGATTTTTGTAATTGTTATAGTTTTGGAATAAATATATCTCTGTTAGTATTTCGAAGTAAAAAAATTGGCAACTTTATTGCTTTCGTTGATGATTTTATGGTGGTCTCACTGTTGGGGAAGGTATTGAGCTATCCAAGCCTCTTATCGGTCCAATTGCGTTATCTGTGTTGATATAGCCTACCCTGACAGTAGCCTGCTGCCAAGACGTAATGATTTTGGAGCTTTCTGTATGGAAAATTGGAAATGATGTTGATATTGTGGTATCAATTGTTAATCATCGTAAGCCTCTTATTATCGTAACATTTTCGAGGTTATTTTTGTTAGCATACAATGGGCTTGGTGTGCTATATCACCAGCTATAATATAGAAACTTTGACGCCACATTTATTTCCATTCAGTTGGTTTGATTCATGTCTAATGTTCATCTTCCTGTCCTGCAATTCATTATTTTGTATCTGAGATGACTCCTTTACTTGCTGTATCGTCATAATTTTCTGTGAATTTCTTACTGATATTTTTTTGTTTCTCTCGTGTTGCTGATTTGATTCGTGGATGTGCTTGCTGCAGTGTAAGTTTCCACTTGGTTCAGCAGCTTTCTCAAATAAAATTCGCTGAAGTATGACTTATTGATGATGCTTGGATTTTATTGCAGTCTTGCAGGGATTGCCTTTATGTTTTCATCCAGCATCTTGCTACAGATATTGGTATGCTTCTGTAACTTAGAACAATATCTGTGATTCAATACATAGCTATACCTTTTGGGACGCATGTTCTATTGGACTTGTAGAGAGAAGAACATGGTTATTTTCTGTATGTATTTCATGCTGCAGTCATAATGTACCGGCGACATGCTTAAGAAATTGAACTGCCAATCATAAGTATCATGAAGATGTAGAGAGGTAAAAATCTTATTTCATTTACCCAGTAACATGGACAGATAAAGGATAACCGACGGATGGACTTTAGGGTGCTAAGACTTTAGGGTTCTTAGAGGGTGAAACATCTTTTACGTGCATAGAGACGTCTGTTAAAAAAGTGTAAAAGAAACATTATCTATTAATTAGAGTACTGTCTTCCATTTGTCTGAACTAGGTAAAGTTCAAGGTGATGGATCATTTGATTGATGTGTCTGTTATACAACCGTGGAAGTGGTTGCGGAATTGAACTATATCTTGTTGCCTAAGTATATCTAGCTACTGGAGCCATTTAAGTGTTGACATTTCCTTTTAAGAAAATAAGTTGCCCTCATTTGCCATTTGAATAATTAAATCCTTTTCTATCCATCGAATTTATCCTCTTTCATGAACTTGGTTGATTCTAATGGGTGAATTGGCAACTTGTTTGAAACTGGTCTCACCGCTTAAAATCGGTCTCTTTCTACATAGCTTTGTTTTCTTACTCCTTATTTTTCTTCTGCAGGCATGTGCTCTGTACAACAATTGGTGGCCTATGTTATCAGGTGATGAATCAAAATTCATATCAATTATTTTGTTTTCAATGTGTGCTAATGGTTTTATGTGTTCCAGCTCTGATGTATGTTGTGGTGCCAATGCCTTGTCTATTCTTTGGAGGTGGCAGTACCCAATTTTTGACCAGCCGAGATGGTGGAGGGTGAGTCCTTCCTTCTTCTGTCTTGAAAGCATGCAGAAGTTTCACTGTTTTGTTGTATGAGCGTGTATTGGGTTCCATTGCGAACTTGTTCATTGTTTTGTGCCTGAAGAAGAAGAAGAGCTCATGATAATTATGATATGAAGAGATTGTGGTGTGTCAGGTGGATGGATGCTGCTAAGTTTATGACGGGAGCATCAACAGTTGGAAGCATAGCGATACCAATTATCCTGAGGCATGCAGAGTTGATTAATACGGGTGCGATGTTCATCGAGTTCACATCTTTCTTTATCTTCGTGCTCACCGTAATGTGCTTCCACCATGCCAACCTGGACGACGAGTGGTGACAACCTTCTCCTTCTCCATAGTCTGTCATTTTAGTATCATCCATCCTGTAAATCTCCCTCCTCCTTTATATTTATTTATGATGAGTTCATCTGTAGTTTGATGGTATATCCTGTGCTGTGGTCATAGAGATCCATGAAGTCAGTAGTAGTAGATCTCACTTGCTCTGGTGTCAACGAAACAATCCTTATGGATGATGATGACACACAGGTGTCACAGCTTTCACTAATACTTATAGCAACAAATAGTCTAGTTTGGTGTGCTTTGGTCGATAAGGGATTCTGTTTTATGAGTACTTATTCACTTTTTATATATAAACAAATTATAATGAGTTCTCAAGCTTTTGTACATAATAATAGAAGTTTGTCTCTTTAGATAAAATGTACTTTCTCTATTATATATTACTTGTAATAATGTTTGCATTTCTAGTATTATTATTATCTTTATTATTATTATTTTTTTCCATTAAGGCTACCTATTTAGCATGTTACATAAGTTATAATCTTCATCATATTTTGTTGTTAAAAAATAAAATGCAGAGTTACGGTTGTATGTGTCAGTCTTAGTCGATTTATGAATCCAATTGGTTAGGTACAATTTTAACATTCTCGATCCATCAAATATATGGATGATTGTGTGAGATGTAAGGATTAAAATAACTCTCCTCCTGAGTGCCAGAATTAAGTTTATTATAATTGAATCAAGGTGGAGAAATAAAGAAAGTCGTTGTTGCTTTAGAAAGGGTAAAATAAGATCTGGCTATATTTGGGCACAATTTGAAAATTTCCATTAATGTTGTGTTTAAAATATCATTTTCTTAATATTTGGTTATGTTATAATATTATTTATTAACTTGAAATTGTCAGACATTTTTTAAATTTTAAAATTGTTGGTTATGTTACATAACAAAATATATAAAAATAAATATCCTTAAAACTCTAGAATTAATTAAAACTTACAAAAATGATCAATTTAGTGTCGTATGATATTATTTCGCTTGATTGACTAGAATTATATTTCTTTTGTATTATATCTATTTTATTAAGGCATAAGTGGTTTTTGTAACTGTCGCCTGTAAAATGACACAAATACCCTTTACTAATCTATTTAGTTTATATTTATCATGACTATTTTGATCATTTAAATGTCTTCTCAAAATGTTATAATAAAAATATTTGCACGGAGACTCGAATATATGTATGACCTTATACATTAAAGACATACATATTAACCAGCTTCACACATATGTAACATTACAACTTTTTTTTATCACATATATTTTTCTGTATCACTATCCCTCCATCATTTCTTATGCACCATTTTTTTAGATCTCGATAACAAACGAAATTATATTTTCACTTTATCGGACGCTAAATAACAGTGAATCTAAAAAAGTTAGATCATTTATAAAAGTTATAATTTCATCTACAACTGAGAGAATTTAGATTGAATTAATATAGTCAAGTTTGAAATTTAAAATAGATTGAATGAAGAAATTTCATTTATTATTTATCCATTTTTTAATTAATTTAATTTAATTATTATATATGTTATTTAATTGTATATTTGGTTCTCAAGTCGTCATATTTGTTATGGGTAATTGTGACTTTTTAATGTCTACAATTATATAGTATTTTTTCTTCAAAATATTATCTCTTCTTTCTAAGAAGTTATAGAGTTTTTGCATTTCATCTATAAATTTAAATAATTCAAACAAAATTAAAATTGATCGAAATTGACGTATATTTATATGTTGAATATACATAATCTATTGTGTGAAGCGATAAATACAAAAAATAAATTTGAAAAATTAAAACCAAATTGAAAGAAGACATTTGATTAATTATAGATTTTTTATAATGATAATTATGCATTATAGAGTATTTTTAAATAATGAGATTATTAAAATCTTTTAAATTTTTTATTTTTATTTTTTTAGTATTATCAATATTAATGCATAGATTATTCCAGCACTTTGACAAAGTTATCTATATTATTAAGGCAGAATTAGTTTTTGTAACCCTCGTTTGTCTATATTATTAAGGGAGAGATGGTTTTTGTAACCGTCACCTATAAATTTACACAAATACCCCTTAATAGTCCAATTAATTTATGTTTAACATGATTGCTTTGGTCATTTAAGTGTCTTCTCAAAATGTTATAAAACAATTACCCTCACGGAGACTCAAACAAATGACCTTCTACATTTAAGGCATACATATTAACCATCTTCACACATATGTAACATTACAAGCTTTACAAGATGATAATTTTATATTTCTCTATCACTATTCTTCCATCTTTGCTCATGCACCATTTTTTGTTATATCACGCTAACAAATGAAATTATATTTTCACTTCATTGTATATTAAGATAATAGTGAATCTAAAGGCTTAGATCATTTATAAAATTTATAATTTCATCTACAACTGAGAGAATTTAGATTGAATTATTATGTCAAATATGCATGATCTATTATTTGAAGCAATAAATAATTAATATGTACAATATAATCAAGTTTGAAATTTAAATTAGAGTGAAAGAAGAAATCCCATTTATTATTTATCCCATTTTTTTAAATTAATTTTTTTAAATTATTATATCCGTTATTTATATAACTTTACAATTTTACATAATAATAATAATTGTATATTATGTTCTCAAGTCATCGTATTTTATTGGTAACTGTAACTTTTTAATGTTTCTATAATTATAGAGTCTTCTCTTCTTCAAAAGTTTCTCTTTTCTCTTCAAGAAGTTGAAGATATTTTGAATTGTGAGCACTGTCGTTATAAAAATATATTTCATCTATAAATTTAAATAATTTAAATAGAATTAAAATCGATCAAAATTGACGTATATTTATATGTTGAATATACATAATCTATCGCGCGAATCAATAAAACAAATAAAATTGAAATGATATATTTGATTAATGTATATATTTTTTATAATGATAATTATGTATTATAGAGTATTTTCAAATAATGAGATTATTAAAATGTTAAAAAAAACTAATAGATTTTTTTAGTATTATTAATATTAATGCATAGATTATTCCAGCTACCAAAAGTTGTTAATATATTATTACTCCAAACTAATATCATCCAGAATTTAGGTATTACATGTCGAGAAACAAGTAATAAAAATATTTTACTACAAAATTAAAATAACTCTAGTGATGTTAATATTTTACAAATTACTGAAATATAAAAATCAATATTAATTTTTATGGTTTATTATTTATTATCTTTATAAAATATTTTTAGAATTGGTCAAATTTAGATTCTATGAGTATATCTTTACTTAACTCTACATTCCAAATATATCTAAAATTAATATATGAATATAATTAACCCTCAACCCTACTTTATGAACTATGAAAATATTAAAGTAAAATAACTCTAAAAATATCAAAATAAAAAATAAGGATAAAGTTAATCAAATATCTAATTTTATTATTTTGTGCAAATTTTACCGGTAATTTCTTGATGTTGTCACATTATATTTTTTATAGTTGTCGTTTCATAGACATGGTAGTGAGATTGTTAAGATATCTTAAGAGTATGTTTTGAAGATATCTTAACATGTTTGGACTTACGAGACAGTTGGTTAAGACATGCGTCTTAAATTATAGATAGTAATAGAGCCCAAGTTCAAATCCTGGGGATGTCGGCAGTATAATACTCAAAGAAAGGTTGGTTGTCGGGAGTATAATACTAAAAAGGCCGGATGTCGACAAAAGTTGGATGTCAGGAGTATAATACTAAAAAAAGGTCGGATGTCAACAAAAGTTGGATGTCAGGAGTATAATACTCAACGAAAGGCCAGATGTCAACAAAAATAGGATGTCAGGAGTATAATACTCAAAGAAAGATCGGATGTCGGGAGTATATATCTCAAAGAAAGGTAGGATGTTGAGAGTATAATACTCAAAGAAATGCCGGATGTTAGGAGTAAAATACTCAAAGAAAGGTCGGTCGAATGTCAGGAGTAAAATAATAAAAGAAATGTCGGTTGGATGTCGGAAGTAAAATAATCAATTTTTTCCAAATATCGACATATATTTTTTTTTATCATATTCTTAGAAACAAATATGATAAATATTTATCGTGCTTAAGATGTTGGTATGAGAATTAAACATTTGATAAATATATCTGAAATTAAAATATAATTAACCTTAACTTACCCATATTTTATGAACTCTGAAAATAACAAAGTAAAAAAATAAGAAAGAAATTGAGCAAATATCTAATTTTATTTTTTTGTGCAAATTAGTAGGAATTTCTTGATGTTGTCATGGTAGATTTGTAATAATCATTATTTTATAGACATGGTAGTGAACGTGTTAAGATACCTTAAGAGTATATTGAATGCATTCATTGACGAGTTTTGACTTAGAGTGTACATCTTAAATATCAAATGGTATGAGAGCATATGACTGAATCCTACGGATGTTGTCAGAGTGAAAATACTCATAGAAAGTTCGAGGTTGGTATGAATACTCATACAAAGTTCGAGGTCGGGCAATAGTGATAGTTGGTATAAGATGAGATAGTATGACATGGTATGTGAGTGGAAATTACTCATATAAAGTTCAAGATCGAGCATTAAGCGATAGTTGATGTTATCATGGTAGATTTGTAAAAGTCGTTGTAATCGTTTGTATGAATACTCATAGAAAGTTTGAGGTCGGGCATTAAGCGATACTTAGTATGAGATGAGATAGTATGACATGGTATGTGAGTGAAAATACTCATACTATGACTGTAAGTGACTATAAACAATGCGCAAGGTCAACTTTATCAAATATCGACATATATTTGTTTGATCATATTCTTAGTAACAAATAATTATACGTTACTTTCTCACGCATAGTAATAAAAATTTATAGTAACAAAAATACTATATGTAAAGTCACCAACAAAAGTTTTGGTTAAGAAATGAGATTTCAAAAGAATTATCAATATATATACTCAAAGAGAGTACAAAATATTTTGTTAGATTTATCAATTAACTGTTGAATTTTGTTAGATTTATCAATTAACTGTTGAATTTTGTTATAGTAAAGACGAAAATGCGCACCATAATTTTCATTAATTATATTTGATTATATTCTTTTCATTTAGCTATATCAATTAACTGTTCAATTTGTTATAGTTAATTAGTAGGAAGATATACATCTTAATTTTATGTAATTGTATTATTGTATAGTTTGAGTTTATTATTTTCATTTACTACTAATCACATTACTTCTATATTTATATTGTTCTCTAAGAGTCAATTTTCATCCACACAATGAATAGTTATAGAAAAGAATTAATATACAATCTAAAATGAAATTTCTAGAATCCAGTTAAGTGTATTTTCATAATGGTTATACTAGATTCTGGCACGCGTTACGCGCGTGCACATTGTCGTCGTTTGTCTTGCGTGGAGTGTTGGAGGACATGATCAACCCGACTCCTAGGATAGTACAAGAACTAAACACTTAATTATAAATATTATTTAAATTGTAAAACTAAACTTAAATTACTTAATATAATGAAATAAAATTAATTTTGTTTGAAATATTTTTAAGAAATTGCTTGAGCAACCAAGAGCCTCTTTAGTAGTGTTCTTGCTCCCGGATGCTCGAGCAATTTCTTAAAAATATTTAAAACAAAATTAATTTTATTTCATTATAGTAGGTAATTTAAGTTTAGTTTTACAATTCAAATAATAATTTTAATCAAGTGTTTAATTCTTGTACTATCCTAGGAGTTGGGTCGATCATGTCCTCAAAACACTCCACACAAGACAAACGACGACAACGTGCACGCGCATAGCGCGTGCCCGAGTCTATTATATATATAAGAAGAGAAGAAATGGGATGAGTTGATTAGTGTTTGCTTTTCTTTATTTGTGGAGTCAGCCCTAAGATCCCATCCCATCTCTTTGTTGGACCGACATGATCGGATGGAGGATGCAAGGTATGTAATATGATGCATGCATGGACTCACGGATTTAATGGAACCAGTTTGTATAGGTGGTCGTGACATAGCATAAACAAAATATCACACCCATTCTGAAGTGTTGTTAAATCGGTTGAACCACCTAAACCCTAAACCTTAGCTAATTCTAAATACGCACAACTTCCTTTCAAAACGTCTGCAACTACTCCTCTCTGACTCCTTCCTAAATTTAATAAGTCTGTCGCCTTCTTCACCAAATAAATTCGTTAGATTTCCTTTTATTCCTTGAAGTTGCTTCAGACTTCATGAAGCTAAATTCTCAGTTTCACTTCCTCGGAGCATTACTATCAACATCCTATTTGATTCAACAACCACACTTTTAAAACCCTAATGCTCTTCCATTTTTTTGAACGTTACTTGAATTCATGGTTCAGGTAGACACCGTGTTGTTCAATCGCCATTTCGTGTAGAAATCAATCTCTTTTTTCAGTTTCTCATTAAACACTTTGATAAATTGAAGGGTTAATGGTCAATGTGCCCCCTAAAGTTTGGATGAAATTTAAGATTCCCCCTTAATGTTTAAAATTTTAAATTTTAGTCCTAATGTTTGGACCGGATAAAAAATCCCCCCATTCTGTCCAATTTCCGTTTAACACTAACGGGAATGTCATCATCTGCAGATCACGTGACTTTTTTTATATTAAATGGACAAAAATGCCCTCCATGGAACTTTAAGCTGTTCTTCAAGTTTTCGCCCAGAAATTGGACTTCCTGCAGTGATTAGTTCCTGCGGTTTGCTGGAAAATGACTGGGTAGGTCGTCAAATTCTGGGGCATGTCATAAAGGTGGGGCTTAAGAGTAATGTTTCAGTTGGAAACTCTATCATCTCCTTGTTTGGTAACTCTGGATCTGCAGAAGAAGCGTGCTACATATTTGATCAAATGGATGAACATGACACCATATCGTGGAATGCTATTATATCTGCCAATGCTAACAATGGGCTTTACGAGGAATCACTTGACTTTGTCCATCAAATGCGGTATAAGCACAACTATCTAAATTCCACGACATTGTCTACTCTGTTGACTGCAAGTGGTTCTCTAGATGGATTGAGGGTAGGAGAAGCACTTCATTGTTTACTTTTAAAGATGGGATTTAAGCTCAACACTTGTGCATATAACACTCTGTTGAACATGTATTCTCAAGCTGGAAGATGCGAAGATGCAGAACAGGTCTTCTATGAAATGTCGGAGAGGGATCTTATCACATGGAATTCTATGACTGCAGGATGTGTTATGAACAGAAGATGCCTTGAAGATTTTATCTGAGATGCTTGGAAGAATTTGTGAGCCTGGAAGAAGTAAGTGAAGTCAAAATACAGAGTCCCGAAAACATTGGAGAGGTTGAACGAGGCAACGTGACAGCAACAGTCTCTATCTTTGAGACATGTTCGGGAGCTCTGTCCAAAACTTTGTCCTCAAAGGCAGGTGATCGTCTCTGTGTCTCTGTCCAAAACTGTTGGATAAGGCAAAGGATATCTGTACCAGTCATGTGGTAATTGCAGAGACAATTTTTGTCCATTTAATAACAGAACAGCTTGAAAGCTTGAAGAACAACTTGAAGTTCCATGGAGGGCATTTTTATCCATTTAATATAAAAAAAAGTCACGTGATCTGCACATGATGACATTCCCGTTAGTGTTAAACGGAAATTGGACGGAATGGGGGGATTTTTTATCCGATCCAAATATTAGGACTAAAATTTAAAATTTTAAACATTAAGGGGGAATCTTAAATTTCGTCCAAACTTTAGGGGGCACATTGACCATTATTTGGAGGTGATGTATTTGTTCAGTATCAGACTACTGCAAATGTTGTGTCTTCACACCCGGTCTTTTCTCCAATGTATAACCCTTACATGCCCGCTACTATGTCTTAGTTTTCTCCCTCCATGCCTTACTTAATTCCAACCAGCTGTTGTCCTAATTTTTCTGCAGTACAATCCACACCCGTCCTGATACAATTTATCCCCAATTATACAACATTGCCTAGTGAAGCTCATACTCAAGCCAATCTGGTATGTTCAGCCAAGATGACAGACAAAGTGTAGTACCCTAACTCTGGAGCCACTAACCATTTTGCTCAAGGATACTCTACAAGCACTGGAGCACAACCTTACATAGGATTTGGTCAAATACAGGTTGCCAATGGATCATATCTTGATATAAGTAGTGTAGGTACTTATGTGATAAACACCTCTACAAAGCCACTTATCTTGCATAATCTGTTATATGCACCTCAGATTGCTAAGAATTTGGTCTCTCTTTCTTAGTTCACAAGGACAATAAAGTGTTCTTTGAATTTCATCCCACCTATTGCTTGGTTCGAGATGTTGTCACCAAAGAAGCCATTCTGAGTGGATCCGAAAGTGGTGGGTTGTACAAGCTTGATTTTAGTTAAATAAGTGCTCAACCTAGGTCTAGTTATACTCAATGTACTACCTAAGTTTATTGTCAAAAGAATGATACTGCAAATGTGAATAATAAATGTTGTTTCTTGTCTGAGAATATGTGCTGTTTTTCTGGACAAACAAAACTTCACTCTTCCATTCTTCATTGTAGATTAGGCCATCCATAGACTAAAACTCTTTCTATGATAATAAAGAACAATCACTTTAATGTTACAGCTGATCTGCAACATGTTGCTGCTTGTTCTATAGGGAAAAATTGTAAACTACCATTTCTTGCATCGACAGCTGAATATGCATCCCATCTTGATCTAGTTGAGATGGATCTTTGGGGTCCAACCCCTGTGCCCTCAAATGGGTGTCTTTATTATCTTAGTATTTTTTATGTGTTTTCGAGATATACATGGATTTATTTTTTACAAAAGAAAAGTGATGTTGCAAAGATATTTCCTCAGTTTCACAAAATGCAAAAACATAGCTTGGTTGTTCTCTGAAATCTGTTCAAACAAACGGTGTAGGTGAGTTCAAAGACTTATCTTCTTATCTATATTGTCATGGTATTACTCATCGGTTTACCTGTCATTACACTTCTGAACATAATGGAATAGTGGAACGTAAACATAAGCATATTGTTGAAACTGGACTCACATTGATGAAACATGCCTCTCTTCCAACGCAGTACTGGTCTGATGCCTTTTTTATAGTTGTGTTTCTTATTAACAGTCTTCCTACCAAGATTTTATCTCATCTATCCTCACATGAAAAACTGTTTTTGAAATCACCTGATTATGGGTTTCTTCAAGTCTTTGGGTGTTTATGTTATGCTCTTCTCCGCCCTTACAATAAGCACAAACTAGATTTTAGGTCTGCTCCTTGTGTATTTTTAGGCTATTGTGCTAATCAACATGGATATAAATGTCTTGACTCTTCATGGAAGGTATATGTGTCCATGCATGTGAGATTTCAAGAAGATGTGTTTCCTTTTGCTGCAAAAGAATGTCCCTTTATGCAATCGTCTAGTGTGACAAACACAGAAACCTCTCCTGCTTTTTTATTTCCCTTCAATTCTGCTTTGTGTGAACCTATGGATGAATTTGTTTCAAGCCCACTTCCTGTATACAATATGCTTACTATAAATGAGTCTTCTCAGCCTAGAACAGAAGACGTTCGATTGACATCATCCGATATCCATGATATCTCTGATTCTGTTAATATTTCTGGTTCAACACCTGATCATATTAATGCGTCTACTTATGTTTCATATGAAAATATTCGATATGTTCCTTAGGGCTTTGTATTAGTACCATAGCAGTCAAGAGATGTTGTTGTCATGAAATCATTCATGCATTGATTTACCAAGTGCTGGTCCATTTGACTTATCTACTGTTATACATACTCTGCATGAGTCTACCCGGATTCCTCATGATGGTGTTCCTCCAACTGTCACATGTGCATCTGGAAATGCACACACCAGAAGCAATGTAGACCCAATGACAACCAGTTCCAAGAGCAGGCCTGTCACTGCTCTTACTACTGTAATTAGGACTACTGATGATGTTGTTGATGCATAACCAAAAGATATATATGTAGCCAAGAATTCTCCTAAATGGGCATCGATAGTTGAAGAGGAATTGAAAGCTTTAGCCCTGAATAATACATTGTGCTTGACAACCCTACCAGGTGGAAGAATCCCAGTCGGTTGTAAATGGTTATTCAAGGTTAAAAGAAATGTTGATGGCTCCATAGTCCTATATAAATCAAGACTTGTGGAAAAAGGGTTCTCTAAAAAACCGGGGTTTCATTTTCAGGACACATTCAGCTCTGTTGTGAAAGCTCCTACTGTTCAAATTGTTCTTACACTTGCTTTAACTCACAAATGGACTCTAAGGCAGGTAGATGTCAACAGTGTGTTTCTTCATGAAGAACTCAATGAAGAAGTTTATATGATGCAAGCACCTGGTTTTGAACAATGTGATGACAGTGGTAGAGTGCTAGCATGCAGACTCAACAAAGTGTTATATGGTCTTAAACAAGCCCCAATGGCATGGTTTGAAAGATTCAAGCATTTCTTGGTTACCAATTTTCAGTTTTCTGTTTAACTTGTTGACCGTTGTCTTTTTATCAAAAACACGGAAAGATGTAATGTTCTATTACTAGTATATGTAGATGATATAGTAGTTACAGGTAGTGGTAGTGATGAAGTTGCAGTTGAATCTGTTATCTCTCAAATCAATGCAGAATGTAAACTCAGACTTAGGAATACTAAACTATTTCTTCGGAACGGATGTGTAGGTTGGGAATGAATGTATTTTTTTGGGTAAAAAAAAAATACATCAGTGAGCTGTTTGGCTTGTCAAAGGCTACCTCATTACCCACACCAATGTTAGGTAATTTTCTAACAAAGGCAGTTCAACCTTCATCTCCTCTTGCCGATGGTACTCTCTATAGAAGTATAATAGGGGCTCGTCAACATGTGTGTATAACTAGACCTGACATTCACTTTGCTGTGAATAAGCTTAGTCAGTATATGCAGCAACCCACGATGTGTCTCTGGAAAGCTGTACTTAGAGTAATTCGGTATCTCAAAGGAACTATTGACCATGGCCTTTTGTTTCGGGCTACAGCAGTACCTTCATCTGAGGTCTCCATTGTATCCTATGCTGATGCTAATTGGGATAGTGACTTAGCAGATAGAAAATCGGTTTCTGGTCACTATCTATTACTTAACAACAATCCTATTGTTTGGAGTTAAAAAAACAACAGATGTCATATCCAGGCCATCCTCTGAAGCTGAATATCATGATGTGGCTAATGATGTGTGTGAGGTTATTTCGGTAGTTTCTTTATTATCTGAACTTGGTATAAACTTGTCTAACATACCTATAGTATGGGGTGACAATACATGGGTGGTTTCTCTCACCGAGAACCCCATTCAACACTCCAAGATGAAACATGTGGAGTTGTACCTATGCTTTGTCACAAAAAATGTTCAAAATGGACATGTACTTGTCAATTTTGTACCAGCATCTGAGCAGATTGTTCATATTCTTACCAAACCTTTAACTGAGAAAGTGTTTGTGCATTTCAGGAAAACAGTTGGAGTGTTGTCATTTGGAGATCTTCAAAACAGTTGTGAGCTTGATAGCGAGCACTTCCTTTTTCCTTTGTCTGAGGATACTCATTCTACTGTTGATTCAAAGAGTGGCTAGTTTTTTGTTAGTATGTCTTTGTTTTTTAGTGTATCTGCTATATGTGTTCTGTCAGGTTTAGGTCTAGGTTCTGTTGGTAGAGTGTTGTTGTGTTTTGATTTGTGCATCATCTTCTCATCAGTCTTTGCTCATCAACACCTCTGTTTCTTTTCTCTAAAAATGTTTGTTAAACTCCTGTGAGCGCTTATAGTTTTGTACTATGGTGATTTACTCCTTTGATTCAGTGGCTATATTCATGTAAGTCTGTCAACACTCTGTTTTTATGCAATTCTATGTTAATGGTTGTTTACTCGTTCAAACTATGCATTTTACTATGGATCTTCTTGCTGTCATGAATGTTGATACTCATCTTCAATCTCTGAACCTTTGATGGATGATTCTGGTTATCACACTCTACGACCCTCTACCTTCTATACAGCTATTCAGCTCTTTCTGTACTCATGTCTTTCAAAATACCCATTAGCATATGGTGAAGCTTATATTCCAAAAATAGTGGTTTATAGAGAAAACGTGAAAGCTACTCTGTGAATACTTGAGGATGGTAAGGTGGAGAGTGAAATCTCCCAACTTCACTGGTAAGAAAGAGGCTCAAACCTCTCTGTCATAAAAAAAAACAATCAGAAAAAAAGGGCGAAAACAAACAAACAAACAAAATGACGAAAAAAATAGCAAAGAATAAGATGAGGTGACTAATGATGTTCAATGTATATGGAGATGATACGATCTGCATAGTATGTGACAATTGAGAAATCATTTAAGCAGGTTTAGTTTCTCTTGATGAGTGGATTTATTCTAAATTGTTGAGTTGATTTGGAGAGAATAGTCATCATGACAGTATGATATCCATAATCGTTAATGTGATGTTTCAACGGGTCTTCATCAGTTCAGTCTAGAACTTGCAGTGCTGATGTAAGAGAATTTTTAAACTTACTATGGATATCTGAGCTCTTCATGATGAGAAATCACCAAGTGTGCAGACCTATGTACATTATGGGGTTTGGAGACGATTAAACAAAAAAAAACTTTACAAAGGAATGTTAGGATGTATGATGACGATGATTGGATAAAGTTGCAATCTGATCAGCTGAAGCTGCGTGTACATAAGCTAAAGTTGTGTAAAAGGTCAAGAATGTTCATGAAGCTTGTAGTAGGTGTTAGAATATTCAAGTAGTACTTATGTTAGCTTAGGTTCTGCACTATATAAGGAGAGTCATTCTGTTTTAAAAATTAACTTTCGATGCGAGTAATAGTTCATATTTCTGTTACTTGTTGTGCAAGTGTCGGACGTCGGATCCGACTTTCCCCGACCCGTTTGAAAAATATTTTTAAAATTTTCGTTTTTGAAAATGCCGGGTCTTGGCGAGCGAAGGGTCCGGTCGAGCGGGGTCATCAACCGGACCGAAAAAATTTGAAAGAGTCGCCACCGATTAATTGAAGGCTAATCGGAATCCTAAAATTGCCTAGGGTACATGGAGTTTACATCCTAGGGCTTAAAAAGGTCTACGTCCAGAGAATCGAGTTCGGGGGTTTGATTACGTCTTAAAAGCTCGCGAGCTTATAATCCGCCCTTTCGGTACTTTAATTTGCTTTTGAAATGTTTTTCAATTTTGCCCGAATTGCCCGTTTTAATCATGCTTGGCCAAAAAAAACTACATGCATTTTCTTTAAATTAAACAATCCATGTACAAACTTTTTTTTTTTAACCTTCAAATAAACAAGAGAGAACTAAAGTTAATCGTGCTCGAAAAAAAATGGTTTAACTCTCGAGCCATTTTAAACGTATCAAAACATGCATGAATGATTTTTGAAGATTTTAAGCTCGTTGGACTAATTTGTCCCATTTTGAGAAGTTATAGGATGTCAAAAAAACATATAGGGACGAAAATGAAATTTATTAAAATTTGGGCTGAATTGAACAAATATTTTTGAAAATTGCATAAATGACCCTAAACTATTCTGGACTTATTTGTAACACTTGGTAAAGTTCTAAAATAACCCGAAAATTATTCTAGACTTATTTGTAACATTTTTAAAAGTCATGGAATGTCCAGAAAAATTTAGGAATCAAAAATGTAATTTTTTAAAATATTATAATTAAACTGAAAATATTTTTTTAAAATTACAGAATTGACCCTAAACTATTCTAGATTTATTTGTAACACTTGATAAAATTCCAAAAATAACCCAAAAATTATTCTAGACTTATTTGTAACATTTTTAGAAATCATGGAATGTCTAGAAAAGTTTAGATATCAAAATGTATTTGTTTTTTAAAAAGAGCTGAATTAAGAAAAAACAATTTGCACAAATGGCCCAAAACTTTTCCGGTTTGGTTTATAACACTCGATAACATCCCAGAAATGACCCGAGAGTCCAAGGACCGAGTTGTAACCTTCATCAAAGTTTGGGAATGACCTAAGTCATTTTTGAAAGAAAAAAATCTTTTTCTTTTTTACATATACATAATATACATATACATAATATATATATATATATATATATATATTAAACATATAGATAGATAGATAACATAGACATAATATAAATATATAGTATACATATAGTATTACATAAACATAATATAAATATATATTATACATATAGATATATATAGTAATACATAAACATAATATAAATATATATTATACATATAGATATATATAGTAAAAACATAATATAAATATATATAGTAATACATAAACATAATATAAATATATTTATACATATATATATATATATATATATATATATAGTAATACATAAACATAATATAAATATATATTATACATATAGATATAATAGTATAAACATAATATAAATATATATAGTAATACATAAACATAATATAAATATATATTATACATATAGATATAATAGTAATACATAAACATAATATAAATATATATTATACATATAGATATAATAATATTACATAAACATAATATAAATATATATTATACACATATATATATATATTAACAAGTATATTATACATAAATAGATAATATATGTATATAAACTCTCAATTTTATTTCACATTTAGAAAATACAAAATATGATATTGAAGATGAGAGAAATATACCTAACTCATGGGAGGATAAAATACCGTACGAGAAACCGAGTCCGATAATTATCAGTATTTTTTTTCACTCATTTTTTTTCTCTTATTCTTTTCACTCTCTCTTCATTGAAGCTCCTTAGCATTTCTTGAAGCCTCCCTCATTTTATAGAGAAAATGTACACATATTTAATTAATTAATAAAAACTTTTTTTTTTAATAATATAAAAAAAACGTTTTTTTTGTTTAATAATAAAAAAATAAAATCGGTGGAAAAGAGGCAATTTTCCACCGTTGGAATTTTTTATTATTTTTTTAAAAAAATGTATTATTTTTAAAAATTTTTTTTATTTTTATTTTATTTTATATTTTTCAAATCTCGATTCCTCTCATACGGTATTATGATCCCGAGCCAAAATCAGGTGTTTACAGTTGCCCCTCTTTGAGCACGCGCTCATGGATGTGATCTCATGAGTGTGTGTTCAAAGACAAACAACTGATTTTGGCTTCTCTTTATTCATTATTTACATAGTAGACAAACATTATTATGCAACTTTCGGAAGCTAGACACCTATAGGTCCCGATTGTTGACGATGATTTGTGGAGACTGAACGTCTAAACGCTCATCAACTTGTGATTCCCAGACGTTGGACACATACAGGTCTTGGTCGTCGATGATGACTTGCGAAGGTTGAACACCTAAAGACTCCGCTCGTCGGTCGGCTTGTGACTCGTTGGGGATGACTTGCGGAGGCTGAACACCTAAAGGCTCCGCTTGTCAGCTTGTGACTCCCAGAAGATGGATAACTACAGATTCTGGTCATCGAGGATGACTTGCGGAGGCTGAAACTAAAGACTCCACTCGTCGGCTTTGTGATTCCCAGAAGCTGGATAACTACAGGTCCTGGTCGTCGAAGATGATTTTGCGAAGGTTGAACACCTAAAGGCTCCACTCGTTTTTTTTTTGTGACTCCAAGAAGCTGGATAACTACAGGTCTTGGTCGTCGATGATGACTTGCGAAGGCTGAACACCTAAAGGCTCCGCTCTTTTTTTTTTTTTGTGACTCCAAGAAGCTGGATAACTACAGGTTCTGGTCATCGATGATGACTTGCGAAGGCTGAAACCTAAAAGCTCCGCTCGCCATTTTTTTCCAGAAGCATTGTTGTGGGTGACTTACGGGGGTTGAGCACCTCAAGGCCCCGTTCGTCGGCTTGTAACTTTCAGAAGCTGGACATCTACATGTTCTGATCGTTGGGGATGACTTGCGGAGGTTGAGCACCTAAAGGCTCCGCTCATCGTTTTTTTTCTCCCAGAAGCTGGATAACTACAGGTCCTGGTCGTCGATGATGACTCACGGAGGTTGAGCATCTCAAAGCCCCGTTTGTCGGCTTGTAACTTTCAGAAGCTGGACATCTACAGGTTCTGATGGTTGATGATGACTCGCGGAGGTTGAGCATCTCAAGGCTCCGCTCATCGTTTTTTTTTTCTCCCAGAAGCTGGATAACTACAGGTCCTGGTCGTCGATGATGACTCACGGAGGTTGAGCATCTCAAAGCCCCGTTCGTCGGCTTGTAACTTTCAGAAGCTGGACATCTACAGGTTCTGATCGTTGATGATGACTCGCGGAGGTTGAGCATTCCAAGGCCCCGTTCGTCGGCTTGTAACTTTCAGAAGCTGGACATCTACAGGTTCTGATCGTTGGGGATGACTTGCGGAGGTTGAGCACCTAAAGACTCCGCTTGTAATTCATTTTGGAGGTAAAAACCCTTCTCGAGATGTCTGACTGCTTGTGCGGACTTCTCAGACTGTTTTCTCATTAATCGACTTTGGATTCCTCTTTGATGGAGTTCCCTAAAGCTATTCATGCTATATTCACAAGGTGTATCCATGCAAGTTGTCGACGCAGCTCAAATTAATGCAGATCACAATTTCTTTTTATTGCTACTGTGGGAAACATTGTCGTCCACTTTTGAGCTTTTTTTTTTTTATCTCTTGATTTTCTTTCCTTTTGCTACGGGTTGTTTTTTTTACCGCACCTCTCGATTCCCTTAATTTTTGCCTAGGTCGCCCTTTTGGGTTATCAACCTAGCCGGGATTTAATTCCTTTCCTTTTGCCATGATTGCCCTTTTTAGGGATTTTTAATCATGCCCCTCTTCCCTAAATTTTGCCTAAACCGCCCTTTCAGGTTTTCGATTTAGCGGGAATTTCTCTCATTTTTTTGGAGGCTCACTTTCTGATTATGAGTTTTTTTCCCTGCATCCACATTGATTGGATTGGGGAGATCTCTGTTGTCCATGTCAGTGATGATCATGGCTCCCCCACTGAAAATCTCTTGATGACATAAATCCCTTCAAATTTAGGTACAAACTTGCCCCGGGAGTCTTGATTGACTTGAATGATATTTTTTTTATCTCTCGTTTTTCAATCATTTTGCTACGGTATTTTTTTTTACCGCACCTCTGGGTTCCCTTCATTTTTGCCTAGGTGGGCCTTTCGGGTTTTCAACCTAGCAGGGATTTTAATCCTCTCCTTTTGCCATGATTGTCCTTTTGAGGATTTTCAATCATGCCCATCTTCCCTAAATTTTGCCTAAACCGCCCTTTTGAGTTTTTGATTTAGCGGGAATTTTCTCACTTTTGAAGGCTCGCTTTCTGGTTACGAGTTTTTTTTTCTCATCCACATTAATTGGATTGTGGAGTTCTTGCTCGTCCTTGTCAGTGATAATCATGGCTCTTCCGCTGAAAATCTTTTTGACGATATAATCCCCTTCATATTTAGGCATAAACTTGCCCCGAGAATCTTGATTGACTTGAAGGATTTTTTTTTTATCTCTCGCTTTTCTATCATTTTGCTGCGGTATTTTTTTTTTTACCGCACCTCTCGGTTCCCTTAATTTTTTGCCTAGGGTCGCCCTTTTGGGTTTTCCACCTAGCAGGGATTTGATTCCTCTCCTTTTGCCATGATTGTCCTTTTGGGGATTTTCAATCATGCCCCTCTTCCCTAAATTTTGCCTAAACCGCCCTTTCGGGTTTTCGATTTAGCGGGAATTTTCTCTCACTTTTGGAGGTTCGCTTTATGGTTACGAACTCTTTAAGGATAGTATTTTCTAACTGGGTCCATATTGATTGGACTGGAGAGTTCTTGATTGTCCATGTCGGTGACGATCATGGCTCCTCTGCTGAAAGTCTCTTTGGCGACATAAGACTCTTCATATTTAGGCACAAAGTTGCCCTGAGAGTCTGGATTGACTCTAAGAATTTCTTTCCTGAGAATTAGATTGCCTGCTTGTAATCCTCTTGGACTGACTTTCCTGTTAAATGCACGAGTC
Organism: Chamaenerion angustifolium; assembly: GCA_946814005.1. NCBI lineage: Eukaryota > Viridiplantae > Streptophyta > Magnoliopsida > Myrtales > Onagraceae > Chamaenerion > Chamaenerion angustifolium. The sequence goes on from OX328272.1 coordinate 26,674,206, forward strand.
ATGCGTTGCTAGTACAAATGCATGTAGCACTGCGCGATGAGCCACCTTTTGTCATGAGGTTCAATTGCACGTATCTGCATTTCGCCTACTCTGACTAGTCCTTCTCTGCCTCGGCGAGGATCCTAAATGACGGGAATTCTAGTTCAATTGGCAACACGACTTCGATCCCGTAAACAAGGGAGAATGGGGTTGTTCCTGTTGGTGCCTGTATTGAGTTCATGTATGCCTTGAGTGCCCAAAGCAGCTTATCATGTCAGTCCTTCAATTGATGCTTCCATTACGCCATTCATTTGTGGGTGATATGGAGATGAATTTTTATGCTTGATCACAACTCTTCGACCAATTTAGTTTTGTGGCATTGCCGATGATGATTGACTTCGGCATCCCATGACACATGATGATGTCCTCGCTTATGAAAAATTCAATGGTCTTTTGTCGTTATTGACGCCAGGGTAATAACCTCTACTCCTGGTGAAGTAATCGATTGTAATCAATATGAATCGATGATCGTGGGATGCCTTTGGGGAAATCATGTTGATTACATCGATGCCCCACATTTTGAAAGCCCGTGGGGAATTTCTGGAATAGAGCTCGTGCAGTGACGCGTGGATTTGTCCGCGTACACTTGACAGATGTGATATTGCTGGGCATGTTTTATACAGTCAGCCGTCATGGTGAACCCAAAGTACCCAAGTCTTGCACGTTCATGTGTGGGCCGCAATAACCTTCATGAATTTCTTCCATTAGATGTTCAGCTTCTTTAGCATTCACGCATCTCAAATGGGTATAGTCGGGCCACTGGGAAATTAATTGCAAGTCATTCCTCACATGACCATTCAAACATTTTCTTGTGGCGTTCTCTGGGAACTCCGTATGCCAGATATCTTTTTTTTATATCAGTGAGTCATGGTTGACTGTATGATTCTTCGATTGTACAACAATAGGCTGAAACTTCTTTGATTTTGATCTCCATTGGCAGTTTTTGGTTTCCCGGAGAAATTTTACTCATGGGTGCGAGCGTTGCCAATTTTTTTGAACGCAAAGACGCAAATAAGAACACAAGGTGATTGTTGGTCTGCTTCTCTTCTTCGCAACTTTCATCCCCGTGGTGATGACGTTGCTGGCGTCATTGTTGTTGTCCCTCCATGGGTTTCTCCACCCTTCAGGGAATCCGATCAGTTGGAAGTACTTCGCCTTGCTGTGACGAACTTTCCGTAGTGGCTACATTTCAAGCCTTTCCGATCGACGCTGCCAACAATGGCATCTCTCTGCATCGACAACGACGTCTCCCCTGTTGTGAACAACGACGAGCGTCAACAATGGCATCTCCTATGCAGGAGTCAACACCGGCGTCTGTCCCGTGTCAACAATGGTGACTCTTATGCAGGAGTCAATAACGGTGTCTTCCCCGTGTCAACAATGGCGACTCTTCTGCAGGGGTCAACAACGGTGTCTGTCCCGTGTCAACAATGACATCTTGATGACGTCTTCCCCGTGTCAACAATGACGTCTTTCATCTCTATTTAAGTCGCCTATGCTTTAGCTCGATCAAACGAAAGGGAGTTGTTTTTCTCATCTCCTTTACTTTGTAAAACAACCTTCCCTTTTCCGGTGGTCGAATGTGGTCTGGTGGCGTGGGTCGATTTGACTATGATTGCCACTTTCTCTAAGCGAGGCGTAACATAGAAAACGGGCTCAATTATGATGATGAACCTCGGTGTCCCTCCTTGCTGCGGTACCCATTACTTATCTCTGGTCCCTTCCTTGATCGGATAGTTGCATAAGTTGATTCTTCATCAGGTAACGGATTTTTCTCGGAGTAGATCTCGTTTTTCCTGATCATACTCCTCACTCACTGCATTCAGGAATTGATAAAATTTGGTATCTGCTTGATTTTGTGTTTCAAATTGAAATGTCGTCTGAGCCAACATATCATTCACTGTAATGTATAAAGTCAGATTCGGCAAGGGTGCCCCCATTAGCGAGTGGACGGACGAAAAAACCCCTGGGAGCTTCATTGAGGAGAGCTCCACTAGTGATACCGGTTGAAAATAAGCATGACAAGCCCCCGTGAGCATCAATGTCATCGAGTTGGATCACTTGGTGTGGGCCTGGTAATGAAACGGCAAGGAGAGGAAACAACAATATCCCTGAACTTTCGGCTAAATGTTTCCTCCAGGCGAATTCATAATCTTTGAAATTAAGACGAAAACTCAGTCCTATTTTTTCCTTCCGGGTGTGTGATGGTCATATGTGGGAGGTGGACCTTGGTCAGGATGGCCATATGTGGGAGGTAGAGCTTCATCAGGATGGAAAAAGTGCCTTACATGGATTGATGAAGTACCACGACAGTAGTGTTCCTCGGGAAGACGAGATCAGGAATATTGTGGTAGTCACGGCTGCCCAGAGCTTAGAAAAGCAAAAATCCGCTCGACCTAGGAGGTTATGCCAGCGATTGACTGCACTGTGCGGGAACTCATGGTGTGCATGGTTTGCTTTAGCTTGATGAATTTCTCCTCGTGTTTTTGAGGTGCCGGAGTCATCGAATGTCGCATGGATTTCCGGAAACCTAAATCCAAAATACCATAGTAAGAAGGATGAATACACAATTGATCATGCATGATTGATTTCAAAAATTCTGCATGTTCCGTTCATTCCATTCGTAGACTTTGATTGCATGTATGACAAAAGTTTTTTTCAAAAATACTTTATAAGGATTTGGCCAATCGATGTCTAGTTCTTAAGACGTTTCACACAACGACGTAGCTCATTGAGTGCATTTGTCGCTTGTTCCTTGGTTCGAACGAAGGTCGAGGACATGTATTTTGAAAATCTTTTATTTGCCTCATTCTTCGTATGAACTGTTCAAGGGTGTCATTCAACTTAGCAACGTTGCCCCCACATTTTTCCAAAGTGCCCCAACATTGCTAGAATGACGGTGGTTGTTGGAGTCTATCCCTGATTATCTCATTCGGGTTGAAAGACGGACTTGCTGGTGTCGAATGGAACTTGTGAACGTATTCCGTTGTTGTTAATCACGCAGACACGTTTTTCCATATTTCATAATTCAGACAAGTCGTTGAGAATCCAATTGACTTTGTAGTTTACGAGCTTGTGAACCTCGTCAATATTCTTGTTCACGTATTTCTGATTCTCTTTTGTCATGACTTTCCATATTCAGGCAATTTCGACCGTAGGGTTGTATGACCTTAATGTGAGGGCAATGATTTCTTTTTTTCATCCTTACCAAAGATGGTGCGTGAAACGTCTTAAGGATACAAGATTGAATGAACGGAACTTACATTATTTGTTTTTTTTTTGAAAAATGCAATGCAAGTGCGAGAATTTAACTTCATTAGTAAGACTCGTATTACATTTACAACAGTCTGGAATATATAATACAAAAGGCCTAATCCTCTATACATGTCATGATCTAAGGCCAAAACAAAACACATTTACATCAATGGGCCAAATTTCTTCATGGGTTGTGGGTCAATCTCGTATCCAAATACATGGGCCGAATTCCCATTTAGATTAGTTGAGCCCAAAAATGAAAGTACACACAAAACTGGTAAAGACTAAACACGGTGTGGAGCTTTTGTTCTAAATGGATGGAATTTCTATGTCCTCTGAACCAGCGGAACCTCACCCCCTAAAGAGGATCACGGGCCCATTCCGATCATCGAGTTGAGTTGTTTGGGTGCGTGCCGGCGGTCCAAACCGCTCCGGGCGCATTCCCCTACTAAACTCCCTAAGCTCTTAATGTGCTCCAGGTCCGAGCGGGTAATGGTAACCAGCGTGGTGTGTGCAAAACAAGAATTAATTTTTTTTTTTTACTTATTACAATTACATCGCATTTGGGACAAAATTTGAAACTGCAAGCATGAGCAAACGGTCAAAACGGATATGGCAAAATATAATATGGCAAAGCAAACATGACAAAGCCTAAACCCTCTAAAAGAGGTCCCCAGTAGAGTCGCCAAATTGTCGGACGTCGGATCCGACTTTCCCCGACCCGTTTGAAAAATATTTTTAAAATTTTCGTTTTTGAAAATGCCGGGTCTTGGCGAGCGAAGGGTCCGGTCGAGCGGGGTCATCAACCGGACCGAAAAAATTTGAAAGAGTCGCCACCGATTAATTGAAGGCTAATCGGAATCCTAAAATTGCCTAGGGTACATGGAGTTTACATCCTAGGGCTTAAAAAGGTCTACGTCCAGAGAATCGAGTTCGGGGGTTTGATTACGTCTTAAAAGCTCGCGAGCTTATAATCCGCCCTTTCGGTACTTTAATTTGCTTTTGAAATGTTTTTCAATTTTGCCCGAATTGCCCGTTTTACTCTCGAGCCATTTTAAACGTATCAAAACATGCATGAATGATTTTTGAAGATTTTAAGCTCGTTGGACTAATTTGTCCCATTTTGAGAAGTTATAGGATGTCAAAAAAACATATAGGGATCAAAATGAAATTTATTAAAATTTGGGCTGAATTGAACAAATATTTTTGAAAATTGCATAAATGACCCTAAACTATTCTGGACTTATTTGTAACACTTGGTAAAGTTCTAAAATAACCCAAAAATTATTCTAGACTTATTTGTAACATTTTTAAAAGTCATGGAATGTCCAGAAAAATTTAGGAATCAAAAATGTAATTTTTTAAAATATTATAATTAAACTGAAAATATTTTTTTAAAATTACAGAATTGACCCTAAACTATTCTAGATTTATTTGTTACACTTGATAAAATTCCAAAAATAACCCAAAAATTATTCTAGACTTATTTGTAACATTTTTAGAAATCATGAAATGTCTAGAAAAGTTTAGAAATCAAAATGTATTTTTTTTTTAAAAAGAGCTGAATTAAGAAAAAACAATTTGCACAAATGGCCCAAAACTTTTCCGGTTTGGTTTATAACACTCGATAACATCCCAGAAATGACCCGAGAGTCCAACGACCGAGTTGTAACCTTCATCAAAGTTTGGGAATGACCTAAGTCATTTTTGAAAGAAAAAAATCTTTTTCTTTTTTACATATACATAATATACATATACATAATATATATATATATATATATATATATATTAAACATATAGATAGATAGATAACATAGACATAATATAAATATATAGTATACATATAGTATTACATAAACATAATATAAATATATATTATACATATAGATATATATAGTAATACATAAACATAATATAAATATATATTATACATATAGATATATATAGTAAAAACATAATATAAATATATATAGTAATACATAAACATAATATAAATATATATTATACATATAGATATAATAGTATAAACATAATATAAATATATATAGTAATACATAAACATAATATAAATATATATTATACATATAGATATAATAGTAATACATAAACATAATATAAATATATATTATACATATAGATATAATAATATTACATAAACATAATATAAATATATATTATACACATATATATATATATTAACAAGTATATTATACATAAATAGATAATATATGTATATAAACTCTCAATTTTATTTCACATTTAGAAAATACAAAATATGATATTGAAGATGAGAGAAATATACCTAACTCATGGGAGGATAAAATACCGTACGAGAAACCGAGTCCGATAATTATCGGTATTATTTTTCACTCATTTTTTTTCTCTTATTCTTTTCACTCTCTCTTCATTGAAGCTCCTTAGCATTTCTTGAAGCCTCCCTCATTTTATAGAGAAAATGTACACATATTTAATTAATTAATAAAAACTTTTTTTTTTTAATAATATAAAAAAAACGTTTTTTTTGTTTAATAATAAAAAAATAAAATCGGTGGAAAAGAGGCAATTTTCCACCGTTGGAATTTTTTATTATTTTTTTAAAAAAAATTATTATTTTTAAAAAAAAAAAAAAAAAAAAAAATTATTTTATATTTTTCAAATCTCGATTCCTCTCATACGGTATTATGATCCCGAGCCAAAATCAGGTGTTTACAGCAAGTATTCAACTAATCTTCATATGTTCTTCTTTCTATTTCTTATCTTTCACAATCCAGTTTGTGTCAAGATCATTCACAGCCAGCCATGATCGTAAAACTGTTTTACTGTTGTGAAAAAAAGGTTAAGAGGGTGTTGGAACAAAGGAAACAGGAGCATAAAGGGAACAGGAAAACACTTGAAGATTCTGGGAGTAAGAAAGCAAAGAACGCTTAAAGTGCAAAGTGGCAAAGGTTGGCTTTTTATAGCCAAAATTTGGGAAGTCGAACGGCTGCCTTCGGAAAACTCAGACAATTATTACCTCATTTTGGACAAGATTCGAAGCAATGTCAGAACCGAAGAGTTGCATCGCGGAGACAAAAGGGCATAACAGTACAAAAAGGCGTCAACCTATCCCCCCTACTACAGTAGTCAAAGAGATGCACATGCAACAGACGTCCTTTCGACTTCCCTGTCCATAAACAGTGTATTTATTAAATGCCTAAAACCCTACGAATAAAACTGTTTGCCAAGGTATACATATAAACTTCTCCTAAAACCCTAGCAGCGGTAGAGTTCTCCAAAAAAGTAATGAATCAGCATCCACAAACCTTGGTAACGAAAACGTTCACAAAAACAGTAAAGGATCAGCATTCCAAAACTCTAGAAACCGAAATCGTTCGCCAAATGATACAGAGCATTACAGGACACAAACAAAATACAAGTCATCAAATGTCCAATTAGAGGTCACTATATCAACCCTTCCTCACAGGTCAAGCTCGACTGAAGCATCTTCACTCAAGATTCGGGGGCAAATGTTGGGTATTAATAGTGACAACTCAATATCGGCCAAATACCATTTCAGAGGGGATAAACCCAAACAATTCAAGACTGGGTAACCTCACACTTAAGGTAAGTTGGAGCCCATAGAGCGGTCCATTATCAGACCTGGAGCCAAAGTGATCGCCAAAGTGCTTAGTGGTCACCAAGACCACGATCAAAGCCTCCCATTGTACTCACCATGGGAGGGCTCACCAAGAGAGTCTAAGCTCTCATCTCTAGTGCCACAACCCACTCCGAATATACAACAATATTTCCCCACATATCTCGGGCACATATTCTACAGAGATTTTATAAGGCAACTACAATATTACATGATAACCGTAATATATGTTATCTTTATATCTACAACGGAACAATATTTACAGATATTCGGTTACCAAAAACGGTTTGGTTTTTGATCCCTATAAATACTCTTGCTTTACATACATTATACACATTCTGAGTTCATACACAAAGTATACTCATTTAAGTATCAGAGTGGGACCTAGAGGACAACCCTATTACACTCCCTTTCTTGCAGGTTCATCGGAGCTCCAACCAAAGCTAACAATCACTGTCCAGTTAGCATTCTGATCAGCGCCAACTCAACATCTAGTCAGCACCTAGAAGATCCTGTCAAAACAGGTATAGTCTTTCTCTACAAGATTAGACTTGTATCTTTCAGATGAGATGTAAAATTGTATTTAACTTTAAAAAGGAAAATAAATGTACATCCAACATAAAAAAATAATAGGCAAAGGAACTAAAGCTTAGGTAACATCATTTAATTCCTCTTTCATAACTTTTAACCAATTTTCATCTTTAACATCTTCTGAATACTTAGGTTTCACTCTATTGGAAATAGAACTATCAAAACAATAGAAATGTGCTCATAAGAGAAACAATTACCATTCAGAGGAATAGTTGAACCACTTTTACTAGAATTAACTATATATATAACAACATAATCCTTTTACTATGAGGGAGCTCTGCTCAACCAAGATGACTGATCTCCTAGGTTAAGCTAAATTATTTACATCATTACCTAGTACAAAAACGGTTGATGGAGCTTCAACCTCAACCTCACTCAACATATCATTCTCACTATAAAACATTGCAAACGATCGTCATCCAAAACAACAATAGAACCATCAATAAACAAAGGTGGGTTATTATTACAAATCATTTTAAACAGGAACATCATAATCGTCTGAACATCCCATTGAGAAAGAAAACCACGTGTGCATTCAACCACTTATATCCTTTATGGATTGAAGTATATCTCATAATATTCAAGGGTATAGATTTGAAAACAAATTTATCAAAACTAATTAATACATTTGCATAACACAAGCATCAATACACCTTTAAATAATCCATTAGAAAGGGCCTTAGCAACATTGTTTCACAAGGCGACACATTATTCATAACTAGAGTTGGCATCAAATTAACCAAATAACAAGATGTTAGCATAAACTACCCTAGAAACGCCACTTTCAAAATGTAAAGTTATATTAACATTGAAGAGGTGCCTATGCTTCCTCTTTGTTACCCCATTTTGCGAAGGTGTATAAGCACAAATTATCTCAAGCAAAATTATATTGCTTCCAAACAAGTGTGAACAACTTTCATTAAAAATCTCACCTCCATTATGAGTCCTTACTTATTAACATAAACACCACGACAAAGAAATATTACATAGCACATATAACATTAGACTAAAAAAGCAATATCACTACAAGAATCTGCATCAACATCCACGAAAATAATGTGGTGCCACTAAGGTTTTGACAGTAAAAATGTTATTTAGTTGTGGCATTATATTTTGTAACTCTATATTCTATTTAGTTACAAAACATTTACTATTTTACGTGTACTTTTGCTGCAGCAATCTTGTAAACTTGAATAAATTCCAGTGTCAACAACTTTTTCGATAGTAATATATAGAATCAGTTATAGAAGACAACGTTATTGCAAAAATCAATGTTTAGTGTCTCAATATGTTGATGCAATATCAGGATTAACAGTGTCAACGTAATGACGTAGTTGTTACTGTATTTGTCGTTACTGTTCAATATTATTGTTCCGTTATAAAAGTTAGGAATGTTATACTACTATTTAGTGTCTCAATATGTTGATGCGATAACATGATTAACAGTGTAGTCATTATGCCGTAGTTGCTCCGGTATTTGTCGTTACTACAAGAAAGTAGGACTACAACAATAGAGTAAAGTCGTTGCTGGGTGGTATTTTATCGCTGCTAAGCCCACGTGTTGTTGTTAATTCTTGTGGATGTAGGCTCCGATGCTAAAGGTATCTGCTCGGATAATATGTCGGGGCTAAAGGTTTGCCATTGGTAGAATGAACAGTTGCATTTACCTTTAGTATCAACATATTGTCGATGGTTTTCATACGTAATTACTGTCAACCTCTTTTAATGCTAGAACATTGTATTACCAGCCAAAGGTAATGGTCGATGCATGGACACGTGCTACAAAAATGAAATGTGTGTTCTTCATAGATGTTATTGTGTTTCTTTAGCCACAACAATTGTCGGTGTCAAAATTTGTATATATAACATATGCTCAAACATTGCTATATATAACATTGGTTCCTACAAATTCTCATATCCAAACAACAAAATGTACGCTCATACATCTAAGACCACATATTAGGAAATCATACAGGAGGTCCAAAACACAACACAAAGACATTGACAAAACATGTTTTAGATGTTCCCCAAAATGGATGTACCCTTGTTATGACACATCTTGTTTATCTACCACATTCATGCATTGGGATCTGTGAACACCAAAAGATAAGCATTTGTATCACATCTCAAACAATTTAACAGAACTCCAACTCCACAAATTGATGCAACTCGATACCAACTCTGTCGACAAAATCTTTTAGTTACAATATGACAAAAACAAAAAATATGATACATAGTGAAATAGAAGCGGATTAACGTACCAAGGGACCACTAGCCATATAAAGAAACCCAATACATTTCCCATATTCCTTCCAGAATGCAAACTTCTGAAGAGTAACATACTCTTTCACAATTAAAGTACAGAGGTGTTGGCTGGAAGTGTGTGAGCAGAAAAGAGATGTTAGTAATAACAGAACAAGAACTCAAGTTGAGCATACTTTCAAAGAGTAATAAAGAAATGTGCACATAACTTTCTAGACCAATTAGTTCGTTAGCTAAACCAGAGAAGTTGTAACTTAAGCTTCCTTTGAAATGATCCTTCAAATGAATGGTGTGGGGTGCCACTTCTTGTGCTAATTCATCCCTAAATCGTCATAACTTCCAGGAACTACATACCATTGAACTTCAGATCCCAGGAACTTCTTGTGTTAATTCATCCATGTTCTAATTTCAGATCCCAGGAAGTCAGAGCCCCAAGACTTTTGCTAAATCAAGTCTCCTTTTCATCTGCTAACAAGAGCCCCAAGAACAGAAGTCCTGCCATGAGGCCGGTGATCATTACCTCTACTGATCCTAGCTCTATCCCATCATGTACCGAACGCAAATATCGGTTAAGTTCGCGGTTCTTCTATTATGGCACCATCCTGAATCCGAGTAAACACAACTCCTAAATCTACTGGCCTAAAAAATTTGTCTCTTGATTCAGGCATATTTCAGAATTCACTGATTGATACAAAAGAAGTGGAATCAAATAGCTGAAATCAGCAGATTCGAGCAGGTTAACGGCAATACATACTCTAGATTAAACTAAATAATCTAAAACCAGATGGATGAAAGGAAGCAAAATCAGATGATATTGATGAAGATTACCTCTACTAATTATTTGTTGATTAGGAAAGTTCCTACAGCAGCACCTGTGGCATTTTTGTTGCATTTTGAAGAAAAATATAGGCGTGTTGTGTTTAGGGTTGGCGATTTCACTCACTCACGACACGATAGCACGATACGAACACGCACAAAAAAAGTCGTGTTCATGTTTTCCTTTGATGGGACGATAACACGAACACGATACCACGATTGTGTTTTTCGTGTCGTGTTAGTGTTTAGGTCTCAAAACACGATAACACGAAAACAATCTAATAATTTATATATTATATTCATATAATTTTATGAAATAAGGACAAAACGTGAAATATAAAAAACTGAGGGGACGTGTTTATGTTATTTAGGTCGTGTTATCGTGTTACAATGAAATATTTTCGTGTTACCGTGTTATTTTCGTGAAAACGTGAAATCGTGTTTCCTTGCTACGACTTTCCACGAATATTTTTGTGTAATCGTATTCATGTCGTGGTGATACAATAACTTTCGTGTTGTGTGTCTGTGACACGATTACATTTTCGTGCGTGTCGTGTTGGGCTATCGTGCGTGTCGTGTCCTTCTGAACGATAGCATGCACGCACGCACGAATTGTCAGCCCTACCCGTGTTTATGAGACGAGGGAGGGATGGAGAAATTTGTGAATATTCAAATGAAAGAATTGGGCGGTCTTGAAACTAAACTGAAGTCGGTTTCCAAATGTTTCCAAGTTGGGGGAGTGCGCGTCCACCGTTGGATTGAATTAGCATTGATCTAAGGGTTTCCCTATCTCGTTAGGGTATGGAACACAAACACCTTTGGCGAGCAGAGCCTCCCTGGACCTTGTGGCCAAGTTCTCTCCCTTGCAGTGACTGATAACGACCTTCTATTCGCTGAAGACCATATCGGTATGGAAATTTAACCCATAAACTAAATATTTTGAAGAATTGGCAGTCCTTGTGGATAGTCTAGTGCAATTGTCTCCCTAGTTGTCGGCAAAGGAGAGGGAGGAGGCAACAGGAATACAGTGTGTGGAGGGAGATGCATGTTTTTAGTTATTTAGGTAACAATAATTTTGAACCGTAATTTTGAATGGAGGTTTTTTTGGTATCCATAACGAAATCCAAACCGAGTTTGAGTTTTAATTTTTTTTCTTTATTGTAATTATAATTTCCGTCTTCATTGTTAGTACTTAATAGTGGGCGAGCTTAATTTGTCTCTTCGGTATCCGATTTAGTAACAACAAATTCAGTTTAACTACAATCTAACGTCAATATTGTTTACACTGATATTGCATAGTTGTTGAGGGTAAAACAGTTCATATGCAATATCCTCCACTTCTATTGCTAATTATGTATATTACCCTCAGATATTTAGTTGACACATATTTTTTTGGGACTTACACAAATTGTTGCGGCAAAAGTACACACTAAAACAACGTTTCAACTATGGCAAACTTGTAGAATCTACAAACGGTATATTCCTTCGTAATATAGTGTTGAACATAAGAAAATTTCTACAAACGAGATCCTTGTAGTGCATCACTGTTCACTATTCCTGTTCAAATGTCATATAAACAATATACAGTATACAACATAATATATATTATGTATTTACACGTTTTTTAATATATAATATAATATACAAGTACAATATATGATATAATATAATATACAATTTAGTATAACCAATGACCAATCAATAGATATATTAATTTGGCTAAAAGACATAATATGTGGACAAGTAAGCAAAACTATAATATTAGTTTTTTCATTAAATATATTTCATATCAAGTTATTTTATGAAACGGAAACTAAATTTTATTTAAAGACTAAAGTGAATAAATTTTATAATATGCTATGAAAAATAAATTAAATTTACTATTTATTGCATATAGTGTAAGTTAGTTAGTCAGATACCTAGTATATAAAGATTTGAGAAAGCAACTACAACTACAACTAAGTTTATTTTAAAAAATAATAAATAAATTTAATTAACTTCAAATTTACTATCTTTTGAATCGGGTCACCACTTCTTCTCCCACCCATTGGATTCAAAAGAAATTGTCGTAACATTGAAGAAGCCACAGCAAGAAGCATAATCCCTCCACGAAATCGGATGAATCGATCCCCAAGTCCAGAGTCCCGCTCTTCAAGTTCGTCCCTCGTAGTCTGACTGGGTCGGAGATGGCCAAGATAGAAAATGTCATCCTTTGAGCGACGCATGAATAGAGGATGCCATCGTTCAAGAAAGACGCTTACCAGATCCGCAACAGAAGCCTCACCAAACCTTTAAGAAGATGAGAAGCCTCACCAAACCCTAACTATCTTCAAAATGGAAGCAGCAACACTAAACAGTCTGGTGGAGGCAGAGATGTGGTTGCTTCTCCGACGAAATCCATGGTTTCCAAGGTCATGAATTTGATGTTCGAGGTATAGGTAAGTCAATTTTTTACTTGAGGAAATCAGACATCCTCCGATAGATCGACTTTAGGGGCTAGCGTGTTGTATTGACTCTAATCCTTCTTGGGGTATGTATTGATTCTTGATTATTTCTTCACCAAAGTTTTCATGTTTTGTATATAGGTGTAGAAAATTAGTTGACGATTTAACAATCATATGAACTGGAACCTGGAAAAACTTGGCCAATTTCAGTCGTGCAGTGCTTGAGCACTCTGACGTTCGACTTTGTTCGATTACACCCCGACGGGGCGTTTCTTTCACGGAATTCGGAATACGGAATAAGTAATAGGGAATAGGAATTGGGAATAAGGAATATGAAATAAGAATATGAAGTTGTTTCTTTGGTGGAATGGAATGGAATGAAATAAGGAATTATGTTGTTTCTTTGGTGGAATGGAATATGGAATGAGAATGGAATATGATAAAATGACATATATGCCCCTCCTTATATATGTATAGTATATAATACATATAATTTGTGTTAATTAATTTTAAAAATTAAGAATAATAAAAATTTATAATATAATTAATTATTAATTAAAAAAACTTATAAAATAATTTAATTAATTAATATTAAAAACAATCCCATAAATTAAGTAAGAGTAAATAGTTGAATTAGTGTAAATTTTTATTAATACCCATCAACAATATATTTACCCAAACCAGAATATTATTAATGACCATACTTACATAATACAAAACAAATTAGAGTTGTAAACCAAAATTATACAACTTCGTACAAAGCACTCATATTCTTACTCCTTTTAGACTGGTCTTCAATATTGCCCCAATATGATTGCTGATCCAATTACCCTCATAAGAAATTCAAAGTATCGACCACTTACCATAAGACTAAAGCAGCACGAGCACACTTTTCCATGGAGACAGATCAAGGTTTTTCACGGTCTATATCTAATCGAGGATGCATAGTTATCAAGAATTTGATTCAATATTATTACCTTCAGGACAAGAAATAAGGGCTTCACGTGTAGCTACAACATCAACTATATCAGCAGGTTCCACATATACCTCTGATATCTCCTCAGTCTTTTTTACCTGAATCAAGTAGGCCAATTCCTTAAATACCTACTTCAAAAAAATTGAACTTAAACGGTAATTTAAGTTCTACAGGAAGAAGAAATCTCAGTAAAATGTTTCATATTTCCTGAACTTCTTGATACAAATGCTACTTCACCAAATAATAGTAATAACAAAAAGAGAGATGAAACAGAGTGTGACTTACAAGGATCCCTTCAAGATCCTTAGAAGAATATGATTGAACAAGTTTACCCCTTTCTCTCTTATGATACCTACCAATAATAACCAACGTGCAAAGACTCAGATTGGCACAACAATAAATTAAATTTTGTATAAAATTGCCACACTCTGAAGTGTGAATGGAAAAAGTAACCTTAGCTGCTAACTTCTCAATATAGAAATTAGTAGAATCGTTCACCGCCGAAGCATCAAGTTTATCATCTACTGCCATAAAACAAAACATAACAATAGTGAACTAGAGCAACACACTTCCTTTCCACAGCAACAAGTTAACAGAAAAATCAGTAACTTCATACCTTCATCACTGGGTTGTACATTTTGCTGCAACCAACGAAAATGATCCAAATTCAGAAAACGCCGGCACTTTCAGAGCAACACCAAGTCTATGAATAAACGTAACAATACAAGAAAAATCAAATGAATTACCACTTTCAATCGTTTGAGGATGCTGTCAAACTGTGCAGTGCCAAATGCCCAAGGATTTGGCTTCTCAGTGCCCACACCTGCGAGTATAAAATTAACCATTTTTCTCAAGATACACAGCTCAAGCATCACGAAATATAACAAAAAAGGGAACGCGTATAGAACAGACTGGTGGTGTCCTGTTTGTTTTTTACTCTAACATAACCTTTGATCCCTTGCTTCTCCTTCCCTAGCCCCTCGCCTTCTTCCCAGCCCTATAAACGCAACCATGGTGCATTAAAACACGAGAAACAGCAATACTGACACGTAAAACTATAAACCGAGCTCAATCTTGCAATAACTCAGTGTCTACCATCTGTTTCATGAGGCGTAAGGCGACGGATTCATGGGTCACGCCGATGTAGCATAGAGAATCTTCTGGTGCCTCCATCGCTACTTTGTTGCTCCGTCGGCGATCCGCAACCATCTCTCTGTCGGCGCAGCGAGAGAAGTTTGCATAAAGCGTTTCTTCTATACCAGCAGAGCGGTGACTTCACATAGAGCTTCTTCTGTTCTTCATCAATCGGTTGGAGGGTAGTTTGGCCCTTTTGAAATGTTAACGAGGGCAAATCCATCATTTGGACATCTATTCCGGATTCCTTGCCTTCTAGGCTTAGGAATTCTTTCGTTTTCATCCGGAATGTCTAAGCCTACCCCGCCCGGAATGTCTAAGACAAATTTTACCAATTCCGCGAAAAGAACAACTTCTTACGGATTCCGTAAGCCGAATTTCTTCTCCTTTCCGTGAAAAGAACATGCCGCTAGTCTAGGATATGGAAATATGTAGTTACAGTGCATTTTGGCAAAGGATAGAACTTTGTAGGGAGTTTATTACATTGTTATCATGGTGTCGATGCCTCATTCTTGTTTCAGAATCTGAGTTTTGTCTTTCTCTGTCTTGTTCTTTTGCCAGTTTTGTTTTGGAAACACAACTTGGTAGATAAGTTTTGTGGTACATCTTTGGAATGGTTTTCTACTAGCTCACTACCATACGTCTGCATTCTTTTTTAAGAAAGTTTAAGATTAACTTGTCGAAGAGTTATTGTAGGAACACCTATTAAAATGTTTAGTATGGGAGGTCTTGTTGAGTATTATGTTGTTCCGGCTCATGGACTGGTTGAGCTACCAAGTACACTACCCTATGCAGAATCAACAATCCTTGGATGTGCAAGTTTTAAAGCATATGGTGCAATGACACATGTTGCAGAGGTAAGACATGGAGATTCAATTGTTATTATCGGTACTGGAGGGGTCTAATCAAGGTAATTCAATCTATTGATATAGTACCTAATTAAGAAACTTGTTCTAATACTACTTTGAATTACAAAATTAATGTTACTAGACCACTTCCTACTTCAGTTGTTTGCAGTTAGCAAAACCATTTGGTGCGTCCGATATTATTGTTGTAGATATTAATGATAATAAGTTGGAGAAAGCTAAATAATTTGGCGCAACTTAGACGGTGAATGGCTTAAAAGAGAATGTAGTTGAGAGGATACTCGTATGTCTATTCTATTCTATTTTATTATTGTTTATGCCAACATATTGCCTTCCTCTGAATTTGAGTGAGTAATACTTCAGGAAATAACTGCAGGAATTGGTGTTGATATTGCTATTAAAGCTTCTGGTGGATCCATGACATTTACTCAATGTGTGGATAGTGTTAAGGGTGGTGGTAAAGTTGTTATAGTTTAAATCTTGAATGGACCTCCTATATGATTTTCTGATATGTGGTCTTAGATGTATGAGCGTACATTTTGTTATTTGCATATGAGACTTTGTAGGAACCGGTGTTATATATATCAATGTTTGGGCATATGTTATATGTACCAATTTTGACAACAACATTTGTTGTGGATAAAGAAACACAATAACATCTATGACGAATAAAGAGTGCATTTTTTGTCGCACGTGCGTCATGCATCGACCATTACCTTTGGTTGGTAATACAGTGCTCTAGTATTAAAAGAGAGTCGATGTTAATTACGCATGAACACCATTGGTAATATGTCGATGCTATAGGTTAAGAAAACTGTTCATTCCAGCAACAACAAACATTTAGTCACGACATATTTACTCCGTTACTATAGAGCTACTTTCTTGTAGTTTATATAGGTCCACGTATTGCTTGAGAAATCATAAACAATCCTCAAGAAATATATTTTAGGGTAAATGATCTATTTTGTCATTTATGTCGGCATATGTTACTTTTTTGTTCCAATTTGTGCTATTTAGTTACTTATGATCATTAGGAATGTTACTTTTTGGTTCAAATCACTAATTGCAATTAGTTTTGCTTCATTAGTGAAACTTCGTAGTACATGTGATTATTTTATTAAATGAAATACCAAAATACCTCATTCTTCCCTTTTTTTTTCTCTTCTTCATCCCAATTCTTCTTCACTCTACTTCTTCTTCCTATTCCACATTTTGATTTCGATTCTTCTCTTTTTTCTGCTAATTCTTCTCCTCCTTTAGATTTGTTATCTTACCGTCTAAGTGGTGTTTACTGAGTTTCAGAGACCGTAATTGAAAAAAGATCTTTAAGAGGATTTTGAACCAATGCCATTAGCAAAATCGTTGTTATAATTCTTCCTTTTGATCGACGAGATCTTGATACGGGTGGCAGGGAAATGAAGGTTTGGTCGTTGCAAATGAATAAGAGTTTACTAGACTTGTTGATTTCTTCCCTCCCACTTCTTACATGCACCCCCTTCTCTCTAATTCATTCATCAAAAGAGACACTACAGAAGACATGTTTCAAAAAATGAAGGCTTATGGCAAAATGGACACCCTAACTCATTATTAAAATTAAAATAAAGCATGTATTCGCCACGTAAAAATTTGATAGAAAAAATGGATGGTTAATTGATGGAGTGACCAATTAGTCACATTATAAAATGTAAGTAACCCTTTAAAAATTCCAAAAATAACATAAGTATCCAAAAGATAACATGGGACAAAAAGTGACCAAATATGTAATTAAGTCTACAATTTATATTACAAGGAATCTATACATCTAAATGCAAGAAATCAAAGCAACATGTAGTAGTACTAATACTAATAGGAAAAGGCAACATATGTTGCTTAGACATAGGGAAAACCATAGTTATCATAATCAGGTCGGCGGTCCGATTGGAAACCGGACCCCTATCCGGTTTGGTTGAGTTAAAAGGCCATTTTTTGGAACCAGGTTTGAATCGTGTTGAACCAGTTACAAATGAAAAGTGTTTGAATCGTGTTGAACCAGGTATTCTTTGGAAAACCGATCGATTTTTAAAAAACTGGTCAGTTTCTGGTTCACTTTTTAGCTATTTTTTTTTACAGACCAATCGGTTTTTCAGTTTAAACCGATTGGTTTGTTTGGGCAGTGTTAAATCAGTTCACTGCTAGGTTTAAACCTATTGTCATTGTGTTTGATTTTGACACTATTGTGTATTGTGTTTAAGAATTGAGAGTAATGTGTGTTTGAAATTGAAACTATATAGTTTGTGTGTGTGTGAGACTATGTAGTTTGAGGTAATTATGTTTGTGTTTAAGACTATGTATGTATTTTAAGTTTTCAGTTTTTTTTCTCATTGTGAACAGTGAACCGTACACTGAACCGAGTTGGATTGACCAAATCGTGAACCGGCCCCCTCGCCGGTTCGATTGCCGGTCTGGTTCTTATAAGTATGGGGCAAACAGAATATAAGAGACCTCATTATTTAAACCGTCCTTGACCAAAAAAAAAAAATTATTTAAACCGTCAACTTTTAACAAAGATTTATTATTATTATTTTGCACTGACACATGTCCTAAAAGTCTATGCCAAGGCAATGTGGGATGACCAAAAATACACAAGGTTTAGAGGGTCGAACTTAACTTCAAATGGGTCTTGAATAGGTATAACTTTTGAGGCCTCTCTACAAAACTCCATCACCATGCCACCAGGCCTTGCATTCCGACAATTTCAGAGAAGTCACAAAACAGATTGTTTTTTAAAAGTAAGTATTTTTTTTAGAAATATAAGTATACAAAAAAAAAATATTTCGAAAAATAGGTATACGCGTACACCCGGGTAGTGCCTATTGAATAGGCGCCACCACAAGTGGCGCCTAGAACCTTATTTTTTTTTTTATTTTGTCGATAATGACGACTCGATGTTTAATTAAAAATAAAATCATGTCTCTATTAAAACAAAATTAAAAAAATTATAGTAAGTAAATATTTTACTTGCGATTCAAATGATGCAAAAAATATTAAATTTGGATTTACGGATTGACTATATGGAATGCCGTAAGTTGAGATAAAAAAATTTTTACTTAAAAGATTATAACTCAGACACGGTTAACGTTATTTATGTCGTAATTCAAGTATCTATCTAGGGTAATTTATTTGATTGGAAATACAGTGAGTTTTTAATCTAACATCGTTCGTTTTATAATTTGACCGAAATAATTAAATACATTAGGTGATAAATTTAATTATGTACTTACTCAAAAAATTACGGTGCGTAGATAATTTAATTACGAATTAAATGACGCTAACTATTAGTTAATTTTTGACTTTTAGACTGACTGTATAATACGATACGTAAAAAACTCTACATACGATACAAAAACTTTCAAATAGTGTTTAAACAGTAAAGTTACGATTTAAACAGCACATTGCACTATTGATACAGTAACTTTACTGTTTGAAACACTATTTAGAAGTTTTTATATGGTATATAGAGTTTTTTACGTATTATATTATACCGTGAGTGATAAAACTAATTGATATATATATGGAAAGAGGAAAGAAAGGCTGATATTTATCGGAAGTGGCATCGATCCTTTGTGATTCCAGTCAATATAAAGTTTCCACGTGGTTCCCTTTCTTTTACAAAGTTATTATAAATAAGTAAATATATTCATGTATAATATAAAGATATTTTTTTTTTTGGCCAAGTGATATTTGTTTTAACTTTGCGATAGAATTGATTTTTTTTTTTTTTGGTAAATGCTGAAACAAAAACATACAAACTAGTCTACTCTAAAGTTACAAGTCTAGTCTTAGTCACACCCATGGTATCCAGTCTAAGAATCGCTACAACACTCCTAGGTGGTTGATCCAACTCAACAAAGGTTGATTCTATGTTGACCGCTTCCTTAGCCAACATGTCAGCTGCTCCGTTTCCTTCTCTGAACACGTGCCTTAGCTTCACTCTCCTGAATCCCAGCATCAGTCTCCTGCAATCAGAGATAATAGGGGTTAGCGGTCTGTCTTCCAAGTTCTCTTCTAGGATCATACTTATCGCCTCTTTAGCATCCGACTCCACATGGAGGTCCTGAATTCCCATCTTCCTTGCCAATATAAGCCCGTCCCTTATCCCCCATAACTCTGCGGCCAAGCTATTCGTTATGCCCAGTCTTCTTTGAGCCCCTTTCACCCAACCACCTAGGTGGTTTCTTAGGATCACTGCGCATCCTGCTGGTCCCGGATTTCCTATCGCTGATCCATCTGTGTTCAGTTTGGTCCAACCAAACTCTGGAGTAGTCCATCTAACTTCGAGCTCCGTTCCACTCCGTGCGTGTTGTGACTTCTCCAGTGCAATCGAGATTTCTCTTACCTGCGAATTGATTTAATGAAACACTTGTCTTCTTTTTGTCTCGATCAAATTTCCTATTTTATTATTATTATTGAATAAAATATTGCTTACATTACAGCTGACGACGTCCTTACGCAACCATCCGTCTTTACCCATATATTTTGATTCAACTTCCATATTTTTAGAAAGTACTATAAATTGTCGAACGATATATATATATATATATGGAAGTTGAGTAAAATATATTGGAAATCGGTCATATTTTTCAATCATATATATATATATATATGATCGAAATATAAAGGAAATCGGTCAAGTGAATGACCTTTTCTTTTCGGAGTCATTAATTCACTAATAGGCAGTGGAACAACGGTATGCAATTTTCAATCTTGTTTGTCAAAATATTTAGTGCTATCTAATTTGAACACTAAATACGTATTATAATTAGTTAATACACATAAAATACGTTTTCTATAGATATATAAGATTGGAATATGAAATCGATCGTACTAAATATTCCACGTGGTATTAGCAATGTTCAAATTGTGTAACTCAATTAGGTATTCAAATTGTTCAAATTGTGTACTAGATTGTGAGCAATCTGAACATGTTACCTTATTTTGTGATAATAAGGCAGCAATTCAAATTGCAAACAGTCATGTTTTCCATGAACGAACTAAGCACATTGAGATTGACTGTTACTATATTAGAGAGAAATTACTTGATAAAATCTTGCAGCTTCATCATATTAGAAACAGGTGAACAATTGGCAGACATATTTATGAAAGCCTTGGGAACACAGCAGCATCATTTGTTGTGCAGTAAATTGGGAATGAAGAATATATATGCAGGACAGGGGGAGTCTATATGACTGAATGACTTGAAGATATTCAAGAGAAAATATTATTCCAGCTTGAGGGGGAGTATTGAGATTATAAGCAAGCTGTCATTTATTCTTTAGTGGCTTTTATTCATTCTTTTAATAGTTTAGGTCCTCTTTTGCATTTATCAATATTTCGGGTGTCTTTTGTTATTCTGTTAATTTTCGGACAAATTGTTTGTGGGTCTTTTTGTTATTTCTGAACAAATCAGTTCCTTCTGTAAATATTGTTGTGTAGGTTTTATTTAACGGATGAGGAATCGCCAAATGAAGGAACCGATTCCAATGATTCTCACGTCTGTTGTTATTTTCGTCTGCTAGGGTTTCTTCAGTTTTCTCCATTTTCTGGTGATTTTCGTGTGATATCACTCAGTTTCAGTTTCCATCACAAATTGTGTAACTCATTCGGTATTAAATAAACATATTCACCAATGAATAAAATAGTGAAATCCTACATATATAAACTGAAAGACGTCTAAAAATTATGAAGAAAACTTAAAAAAAAAATAATAAATAAAACTGAACAATCATATTTAAAATTTGATAAAACTGAAAAAAAAAAACTACAAACTACTTATATTATAAGTCATTATAACCTTTTTTTTTTAATGGAATGAATTAGGATTTCATTTTAATAGTGTATTTTTTTTTTGTCATGTCTCTCTTTTGTTAAAATTAAACTCTTATGAAAAACATATTTATGTTGGAAGATGAATGTAATGGTATTTGAGTCATTTGGCCACTTTATAGTTACATTATGTATAACTTGGTAACAAGCTAATTATTATATTCTTGCCGTGTGTATTATTATATATCAATACAATTGTCTGTGTAAACATTACATCCATTATACATTTATATCTATTAGTACATTTTAATATGATTTTAGTTCAATCATGAGTTAATACGCGTTTTACGAATCATCTAGTCAAACACTCCTGCAGTACTGACAATGTAAATATAAAACTTAATTTGTTACGCAGATACAAAGTTATTACGTTAAAAGAGGGTAATTATTATTCTCAATTTTTTGGAATTATTTGAATTTAAACTTATAAAATATAATTATTTTTAATTTAATCATTTAAAATTATATATTTTTCTCCCTATTTTTTTACTTGAATAGTTAGTCTCATTTCTATTTTTTTTATTTACTTCAATGAAATAAATTTATATTTTTGTTCCTAGTTGACGTGTATGGAATTAAAATAAAATGTAGGGGATAATATTATAAAACAATAATAGTAAGATAAGCGCTCTGGATTTATGAGTACCACGAATCATCATTTTGAAAGCGATGGGCATCATAATAATAAAGGATTCCAATTAAATACTTTGCTTTCTATTTTGGAGATGAGGTGTCAAATCATCCGTTCTCTATGGGTATTACTATGTTTGCCGAAATCTGCCACATATTATACTTTATTTTGTTAATTTTAGATAATTTCTTTAAATTATCATTCAACAATTCTATTAACTTGGTTAATTATACAATTTTTTTATTGCGACAGTAGTATTTGAACTCTAATGCTAAAAATATGACATTTTATTAAAATATACTTTAAATGTCCACACGCGAATAACATTAGTAGGTTACAGCAAAATAAACTTCTACCCGCAAATCTCATTCGCCGGTAAGTATACTTTCGTATTTGTTAAAAAATTGAGGATAATATATAGATAGGTTTTAAATTCTAGTGTTTGTTTAAAAATACTACTACACCATTGTATAAAACTTGAATGAACTATTATTAATAAAGAATTATTTAGCATAAGTGAAAATAAAGATTTCAAAATATTTTAATTCGATAAAAAAAACTACTAGTAATGAGTCTATGAGGGTACAAGTAGGGTTGGGCATGAAACGGTTCATGACCGAACCAGTTCAGAACCGTACCTTACCTAAAATGTGGTAAAGGTACAATTCGACCCCTTCGTCTGAACCGCTCCATATTTTCGTTGATAAATACATGTTCTGAACCGGTTCAACCAAACCTTTTTATGCTAAAAACATTTGCCCACAATTGGGACTGATTTTTCATGAAAGGAAGAACAAAACATAACTCTGTTCGCCTTGACTCCAAGAACAGAACGATGTAGGCTTCCTTTAATCAAATTGGGAACTAGTGTATGTCTGTGTTCAATACCCTCAATTGATTAAAAGCTGAAACTTCAATCTAACTCACACTAATTCCTCATTTTCAAACCACTAGAATAAGCAAGCTTATAGAAGGAACCATTTATACTCTTCCAAATTGATTAGATGAACAAGCCAAACATTTCCACTACAAATTGACATAATCCATAAATGGGAACCTATAGCCTATCAACTGGTCAACTTCCAAAGTCAAGTCACAAAAACCTTGAAGGCTACATCTACGACTTTTTTCCCAACTCCGCTCATTGTTGTGACAGCCGTATTTGAACTCTAATGCTAAAAATATGACATTTTATTAAAATATACTTTAAATGTCCACACGCGAATAACATTAGTAGGTTACAGAAAAGTAAACTTCTACCCGCAAATCTCATTCGCCGGTAAGTATACTTTCGTATTTGTTAAAAAATTGAGGATAATATAAAGACAGGTTTTAAATTCTAGTGTTTGTTTAAAAATACTACTACACCATTGTATAAAACTTGAATGAACTATTATTAATAAAGAATTATTTAGCATAAGTGAAAATAAAGATTTCAAAATATTTTAATTCGATAAAAAAAAACTACTAGTAATGAGTCTATTGTTATATATTTTAGTTTAATTGGATTGATTAGTTGACCAATGGGATCATAGTATCTCATTAAACAAGTTAGGAGGGTGCGGAGTGCACGCTTGTTTAAGTATATTATGATTCATTGTATCGGAGATTCATCGGTGGATTAGAGATGAGACAATGGGGGTCAAAGGGGGCAACGCCCCCTTTGCCGGGTCCAGGGTCAGTGCCCCTGACGGGGTCCAAGGGGCAGTGCCCCTGGCTGGGGAATTTTTTTATTATACATAAAGTCACTATTCTAAAAATTCATTGTAAATTTGAATTTTTGGAATTAATGACTTAACATTTAACCTCAAAATTCCCGGTTTTTGGACACTTGCTTTAGAGCCAAATATTGGACCAAACCATTTCTTGGCCGAACCATTATTGGACCAAACCATTTGTTGGCCGAACCATTGCTTATATGTCTTCCTAAGGTGTCCCTTTGATTTTGGAGCCAAAATTTGAAACCAAAGGACATGCATGGCCGAAATGTTGCATCCCTAAATCAAGGGATGTTGTGTCTCTTCTAAGGGGCAAAGTGTCTCCTCCAAAGGGTGTGGCAAACACTATAAATTGGGCATAGGTGAGATCCAAAAATTCATCCAAAACATTCACAATCCTTCTCAAGTTCTAGTTCAGTATTCTGATTTTATCCGATTGAAAGTTTGGGTGCCTCCAAATAGTTTCAATCTGAAAGTGTCATCACGACTTCAGAATAATCCAAGCATACAATTACCACCATCCTTTCGAGAATTTACAACATCTATGAGGGTACAAGTAGGGTTGGGCATGAAACAGTTCATGACCGAACCAGTTCAGAACCGTACCTTACCTAAAATGTGGTAAAGGTACAATTCGACCCCTTCGTCCGAACCGCTCCATATTTTCGTTGATTTACCATACATGTTCTGAACCGGTTCAACCAAACCTTTTTATGCTAAAAACATTTGCCCACAATTGGGACTGATTTTTCATGAAAGGAAGAACAAAACATAACTCTGTTCGCCTTGACTCCAAGAACAGAACGATGTAGGCTTCCTTTAATCAAATTGGGAACTAGTGTATGTCTGTGTTCAATACCCTCAATTGATTAAAAGCTGAAACTTCAATCTAACTCACACTAATTCCTCATTTTCAAACCACTAGAATAAGCAAGCTTATAGAAGGAACCATTTATACTCTTCCAAATTGATTAGATGAACAAGCCAAACATTTCCACTACAAATTGACATAATCCATAAATGGGAACCTATGGCCTATCAACTGGTCAACTTCCAAAGTCAAGTCACAAAAACCTTGAAGGCTACATCTGCAACTTTTTTCCCAACTCCGCTCATTGTTGTGATAGCCGTATTTGAACTCTAATGCTAAAAATATGACATTTTATTAAAATATACTTTAAATGTCCACACGCGAATAACATTAGTAGGTTATAGAAAAGTAAACTTCTACCCGCAAATCTCATTCGCCGGTAAGTATACTTTCGTATTTGTTAAAAAATTGAGGATAATATATAGACAGGTTTTAAATTCTAGTGTTTGTTTAAAAATACTACTGCACCATTGTATAAAACTTGAATGAACTATTATTATAAAGAATTATTTAGCATAAGTGAAAATAAAGATTTCAAAATATTTTAATTCGATAAAAAAAAACTACTAGTAATGAGTCTATTGTTATATATTTTAGTGTAATTGGATTGATTAGTTGACCAATGGGATCATAGTATCTCATTAAACAAGTTAGGAGGGTGCGGAGTGCACGCTTGTTTAAGTATATTATGATTCATTGTATCGGAGATTCATCGGTGGATTAGAGATGAGACAATGGGGGTCAAAGGGGGCAACGCCCCCTTTGCCGGGTCCAGGGGCAGTGCTCCTGGCGGGGTCCAAGGGGCAGTGCCCCTGGCTGGGGATTTTTTTTTATTATACATAAAGTCACTATTCTAAAAATTCATTGTAAATTTGAATTTTTGGAATTAATGACTTAACATTTAACCTCAAAATTCTCGGTTTTTGGACACTTGCTTTAGAGCCAAATATTGGACCAAACCATTTCTTGGCCGAACCATTATTGGACCAAACCATTTGTTGGCCGAACCATTGCTTATATGTCTTCCTAAGGTGTCCCTTTGATTTTGGAGCCAAAATTTGAAACCAAAGGACATGTATGGCCGAAATGTTTCATCCTCTAAATCAAGGGATGTTGTGTCTCTTCTAAGGGGCAAAGTGTCTCCTCCAAAGGGTGTGGCAAACACTATAAATTGGGCATAGGTGAGATCCAAAACATTCACAATCCTTCTCAAGTTCTAGTTCAGTATTTTGATTTTATCCGATTGAAAGTTTGGGTGCCTCCAAATAGTTTCAATCTGAAAGTGTCATCACGACTTCAGAATAATCCAAGCATACAATTACCACCATCCTTTCGAGAATTTACAACATCTATGAGGGTACAAGTAGGGTTGGGCATGAAACGGTTCATGACCGAACCAGTTCAGAACCGTACCTTACCTAAAATGTGGTAAAGGTACAATTCGACCCCTTCGTCCGAACCGCTCCATATTTTCGCTGATTTACCATACATGTTCTGAACCGGTTCAACCAAACCTTTTTATGCTAAAAACATTTGCCCACAATTGGGACTGATTTTTCATGAAAGGAAGAACAAAACATAACTCTGATCGCCTTGACTCCAAGGAAAGAACGATGTAGGCTTCCTTTAATCAAATTAGGAACTAGTGTATGTCTGTGTTCAATACCCTCAATTGATTAAAAGCTGAAACTTTAATCTAACTCACACTAATTCCTCATTTTCAAACCACTAGAATAAGCAAGTTATAGAGGGAACCATTTATACTCTTCCAAATTGATTAGATGAACAAGCCAAACATTTCCACTACAAATTGACATAATCCATAAATGGGAACCTATAGCCTATCAACTGGTCAACTTCCAAAGTCAAGTACAAAAACCTTGAAGGCTACATCTGCGACTTTCTTCCCAACTCCACAATTGTTGTGCAAGCAACCCCATCCAACGCGCTACCATTTTTGGTAGCGTATTGGATTATGGGGTTGCTTTGTCCCAAATAATATGGGGCAAACAACCCAATTAATTTTTAAAAAAGTATTGAATAAAAATTTTCATTATAAGTTTAGTGTCGCAAATTGTATTGAGTTTCGATTTTCGAATTGATTATGTATGATAGTTAAAGAATCTAATAGTTTTGAATTGAGTTTTTGTATTTCAATGTTGATCGGCTTGTGTGGTCACTACGAAAATCCAAACTCAATAGAGTTTGCGTATTAAACTCGTAATTGGATTTTATCTATAGTAATTTTTTAGCTTGTTTTAGTAAATGGATATTTAAAGTTTTAATATAACGTCGAATACGATATTCCATAACTCACAGTCTCTGACTTTAGACAAAACATTATTAACGTATTAAAAAAAATAGATAAAACATTCAAATCACGAATGTAATATAGCAAACTATATTGAGTTCGGACTTTCGTAATGACCACACAATCGGTTAAAGTTAAAATTCGAAAGTTCAATTCAAAACTTTTAGATTCTTTGACTATCGTACATAATCAATCTCAAAAGTCAAAACGCAATACAATTTGCGATACTAATTTTTTTATTTAAGATAATATATTTTTTAAATAGATAAAATAACTGGGTTGCTTGCCCCATATTATTTGAGGCAAAGGAGCTCCATAATCAATACACTTCCAAAAATGGTAGCTCTGTTGGGTGGGGGCTGCTTGCAACCCATGAAAATGAAATTGGGGTAAGCAATCCCATTTCCAACACCCTCCTTTGAGGATTGTGTTGACACAACCTGTTACTCCGGTAGTAGTGTATGTATTTACTTTTTAAAAAATTATTCATTTTTTAAAATATTTCTAAGGGTAATGACATCATTGCATCTATTTGTTTATTTATATTGGTATTTGCACTACCCTTATAATTATTTGCACTTATATATTTGAATATGTTGTTAAATGTATCAACAGTTAACTATTCATCCATTTTTTTCGTTAAATATGTCAAAATGACAATTTTACCCTCTTATTCATCTTCATATCATATTCAACACTTAATTCAGTTCCAAAACACATATCTGAATTCAAATTCAACAAAAAATAATGTGGATTTTAGTTTGAATTCAACCCAATAATGCATATTTGAGTTGAAATCAAACATAAATCTACATTTTGGGGTTCAAATTCAACACAAATTTGCATTTTGAGGTTGAATTCGAACTCGAAAAATGCAGATTTGTGTATGAATTCAATATCAAAATGCGGTTTTGGATAGAATTCGAACTCAATTGGCATTTTAGAGTTGGATTAGTGTTAATGATGATATGAAGAACATCAAGAGGGTAAAATTGTCATTTTGACATATTTAAAGGCAAAAGTGGATGGATAGTTAACAATTGGTGCATATAACAACTTTTTATAACTTAATGGTGCACAGAGCAACACATTCAAACATGTTGGTGTATTTAACAACGTCAGTAAAACATCTAGGTGCACTGGCGGTATATTTACACTATTTTTATTTTACTATTGACTTTTTGAAAAAGTTCAATACTATAGGTTACCAGATTGAGTGACAAAATGGTTGGTATCAACCATAGTTCAATTTAAAGTTTATAGATTTCAACGAGGTTTATAGATTTCAACGATATCCTTAAAAGTATAAATTCTTATTTGTAGGAGGGATAAGATGTTCGATAAAATTTGATTGTTTTTTTCGGCCAATATAAACTTTCATTCAACTTAGAAACGTACTCGATTTGTCCAATAACAACAGACATAGTAGAGTAGATGGCGGTGTACAAACCCAATTTATCGAACACACCTCTCTTTTAGATTGCTTTGCAATCCAATCCACAAATCTATTGGCGGTTCGTCTTATACAACTCCATTTGACTCTTTCTATGTGGGATGCCACCTCTTGGATTGAGGTGACTATGTTCTCCATTCGCCAGTCTGTGTCCTTGGCCGATCCATCCAGCATCTTTATCATATTTTTGGAGTCCGACTCGATGATTACCTCCTTCCATCCATATTGGACGGACATTTCCACGCCTTGCAGGACTGCCCGAGCCTCCGTGTTCTCCGTCGAGATGTCCCTCATCGTCGCGCGATCACGTTGCCCTTGTCGTCTCTTCCGATCACTCCCGTGCCTCCCTTCGCCGAGCTTTTGTTCCATGCGCCGTCGCAGTTTATCTTTATCGTACCTTGCTCAGGTGGTCTTCATGCCACGATTCGGTTGGCCGCTTCCATTTTCGGTGGTGCTTCACGGCTCGGTTGCCCTACCATCCCCGATTCCCGGGCCAATTTGAGGCATCGTTCGAGTGTTAGGGTCGGTCGGGGTTGCTCGTTGTTATGGTACGCCTAGCATCGTTCCTTCCAGATCTCCCAAGCCACGGTTTCTACTGTCATTTTTAGGTTGGCTCCTCCTCCCGTGCTTTCCCCCTCCTTGGTCATCACTTCCGTCACCCATTCCTCCAATTTTGGCCGCGCATCCTCTTCCCATCGTACTTTAACACATCCGAACCATATTGGCATCGCCCATTGGCACTCCATTAGTGTGTGGTCGATTGTTTCCACCTCAGCACAAAAGGGGTAGGTTGGTGCTACATTGATTCCCCTCCTATGTAGCTCGTCCTTCACCTGTAACGCAGGATTACAACTTCTCCAAATGAATTGTTTTACCTTCGGAATGGTTGGGCCTTTCCATATGTTTTTCTAAGCCTTCAGATCCAACCTTCTAGATGATGATGCTTGGTTTATAATCTCCGGTTCACTCCTTTCCATGAGCCGCCTATAGACCAACTTCGGATGCGCCTTGCCCGAGGTGGATATCGACCACACCACCCTATCCCGAGTTGGTATACTCGGTAGGTGTATGTCTGCGATGGCTATGCGTTCTGGTTTGGTTGTAGCTCCTTCAACTGATCATGTGTTCCATCCACCTCCATCGGCTCCGATTAGGTCCGCAACCCTTCAGTCCCGATCCCCCAGTTCGGCTCCATCCAAATTCAGCCGATTACCTCTTACTCCCGGGATCCATGCATCTTGAAACATGCGGATCGTCTTACCAAGCTCCCGGGATCCATGCATCCCCTCTTACTCCCGGGATCCATGCATCCCTCTTACTCCCGGGATCCATGCATCCCCTCTTCTCTAAGCACCTCTCGACCTTTCAATATACTCGACCAAGCTCATGATGCCCTACCCCCTTTTATTGGTTGGAATAAGTCGGAGTTCGAGTAGTAGATACCTTTGATTACCTTGGACCAATATGCGTTCGGATTGTTCTAGAGCCACCAAGCCATTTTCGTGAGCATGACGTCGTTAAAAGTATCAATGTCTCGGAATCCCATTCCCCCTAGAGCCTTTGGTTTGGTCATATACTCCCATTTCCGCCAATGGATTGATCTTTTATCCGGACTTTGGCTCCACCAAAACCGAGCCATTATCGCCATCCCCTCGCCACACAACGTCTTGGGTAACTTGAATAGGGCATGGCGTAGGTCGGAATGGCGGTGATGACCGCCTTGAGTATGATCTCCTTTCCTGCGTTGCTTAGGTATAGGTTCTTCCACCCACTCATCTTACTCCATATTCGATCATTGAGATACCCTAGCGCCTCCCGTTTGGATCGTCACCATACTGTGGGCATGCCTAAGTACTTCCCCGCTTCCCGAGCTTCCTCTATCCCCAGAATTTGGCTCATTAGTGTTCAGCTACTTTGGGTTGTTACCGTGCTATAATGGATGCTGACTTGCTGCAGGTTGACGCTCTGTCCTGAGGTGCGGCCATACTCTTCCAATATCCTTTTGAGGGTATTGGCATTATTGGCGTCTGCTCTAATGAAAAAGATGGAGTTGTCCGCAAATAGGAGGTGTTGGATCATTGGGCATGTTCTCCTGATCCTAATGCCTTCCAGTTGCTTTCTGATCACTGCTTATGTTATTTGTCAGCCACAAACAAGAATTGATAGGGTGATAGGGGGTCCCCTTGTCTGATACGTCGTGTTGGCGTGAAGCTTCTCATTTTATGTCCATTTATTATGACTCGGTACCGTACTCTTGTTATGAACCCCTCCATCCATCTTATCCACTGCTCCTCAAACCCCATCCTCCTCATGGTGTTGAGGAGGAAACTCCACTCGGCCCTGTCGTACGCCTTGTTCATATCGATCTTTACAGCGCATTCTTCCACTCGTGCTCTTTTGCTGGTCCTGAGGTGGTGGAATGCCTCGTGGGCCACTATTATGTTGTCATGTATTAACCTGCCAGCCACAAACGCTCCTTAGAAAGGAGTGATTAACAGCGGGAGAATAGATTGTAATATATTCTCCAAAGTCTTTGATAAAATCTTATAAACGAAGTTGCAAAGGCTTATGGGCCGAAATTGGGATGTTTTGTAAAGGTTTTGAATTTTTGGGATTAGAATTATATCTGTATAAAAAAAAGGGTTGAGTGTACTGTTTGACAAGTAGGTCTTTATCGCATGGATGACATCAAATTCCACTACCTCCCAGTACTTTTGATAAAACATCTCAGGGAAGCCATCCGGACCTGCGGCCCGAGAACCCCCTAACTGAAAGGCCGCTCGCTTAATCTCCTCATCTGAGAATGGTTTGAGGAGATTCCAATTCATTCTGTTGGTGACCACTTGATTCACACATTGTAGGATGTTGTGTGAATCTGTTGTTCCCTCCGTTTGAAACAGGTTTCTGAAATACTGCTCACACTCCCAACTCATCTCCTTTTCTGATTCTGTCCCAAGTACCATCATTTATTTGAAGACTTTTTATCTTGTTTCTACTTCTTTTCTCCCAGGTAGACTTGTGGAAGAAGGAGGTGTTTCTGTCCCCCTCCCCGAGCCATCGGACCCTAGCCCTTTGGCTCCAGTATGTTTCCTCCCTCTTCCAATATTCCGCTAGTTCCCTCTTGAGAGCTTTTTCTTATTCACTTACATTGTCTTTATTGCTCTCTCGTTGGACCCTTTCGACCTGATCTTGAATGTGTGTTATCTGACGCTTATTGTTTGCGAAGCTAGCCTTACTCCACTGTGTTAGTTTTGTTCGACACTTGTTAATCTTCATATGGAAGATTGGTCTCCTTTCATTGGGTGCTTTCGGACCCCATGCTGTCTTAATAGTGTGTCCACACCATTCGTCCGACATCCACATCATCTCAAATCGGAACTCTCTCTTCCCTTTGCTCTCGGCGTGTTCGAGCATAAGTAGGAGGGGTCTATGGTCTGAACCAATAACCGGTTTGTGGAAGAGGACACCCTTAGGGAATTTCGCGAACCATTCCCCATTTGCTATTCCGCGGTCTAAGTGTTCCCTTATGCAATCCGCTCCTTCTCTATTGTTAGACCACGTGTAAGGGTTGCCTTTAAATCCCATGTCCCCCATTGCTAGGCTTGATATGAACATATTAAATGTGTCCATTTTTTTTTATTATCCTTAAGTCTCCCCTCTCCTTCTCATGAGAGTAGCTTATGTCGTTGAAATCCCCAATACACATCCATGGTCCCCTCACCGTTCTACCCATCCAGATGATCTCCTCCCATATTTTTACTCGCTCCTCCCAAATTGGGTGTCCATACACCCAAGTGATTTTAACTTCATCGCCCCTTCCTTCCAAGTCAACCATTGTATCGATGTAGTGACTCTTCTTATTTATTACTCTTATTTTTACCTCTTTCCTCCACCAAAGTGCTAGACCTCCCGATAGACCTCCCGATAGACCCACCGGGTCGATAGAACACTTGTTGTCCATGCGTCTTTTCTTTCTTATCCCTTCGCATATTGCCTCATTTTTTTTAGTTTCCATCAAAAATATGATTGCTAGTTGATGCTTTCTCCCGTGGTCGGGTAGATGGGGAACTGTCAGGTCCGGTCTTAACCACTGACAGTTCTACACCAGAGCATTCATTGGGCACCTGTGGCTGTGTAGCGACAGCCACCATAACCCATTTCTTCGACTTCTTCTTGAACCCCTTGAGTCATCTTTCTTAGGTCTGGCAATGGTTAGGGTATGGTCAGGGTATGCCAAATACCATAACCATACCATATTTTTAAACCACATACCATAACCATAACCATTATGGGTACAATTTTCATTACCGTAACCATCAAAATAACCGTGGTTATTAACCATGGTTTTAACCGTATAACCATATTTATTCCACATGTAATATAATAAAAGACCGAAAATTTAATTTAAAAAAATACATCTATCTATATTACCAACAATAAAAATATATAGCACTAACATCATTCAACATTAACACTAACATCATTCAACATTCATATGATTCAACATTAACATTCATACCACTGAATTAACATTAAAATTCAACAAACACTCATAACGAGTAATGATTCAACACCCATAACCATTTCACACTTGTCGTATTTGTTTCTATATCATCTTCCTCAATATCATCAATTGATTTCACTTTTATGCTGTAATTTATATTTAGTATAATATATATATATATTAGTTTATTAATAATAAATAATTATTATATTTATAAAATAACCATGGGTATAACTCAAATACCATAACCATAACCATAACCATTATGGGTAGAGAATTCATCACCATAACCGCACCGCACCATAATGGTACGGTTAACCATATTAAACAGTAATGGTTATAACCGTGGTTATGGGTTTTTCACCGCACCATTGCCAGCCCTAATCTTTCTGTTTTCCTTTCTCTTTGCTTGTTTTGTTGCCTTTCTCCCCCTACTTGGGTTTGTTAGACCTCTGATTGGACTGTCTCTACCCGGGTTTAGTGTCTCATTTTCAATCTGGAGACACCTCTTCTTGACGTTCTCCTCCTCCATGTCTTCGGTCATCCCTTGTTCTGTTACTCCCTTGCGCTTTAGAGACATCTTTCTTACTAATGGATTCAGCCCCGTCGGAGTAACTATGTTACCTTCCCGAGCAAGTGATGTTTGTTCGGTCGGGAATTCTACATAGTACTCCTTTTGGATGGGGCTTAGTTTAGTGATCTTCCTTGGGATGACGTGTCTCCTCGACAGGGTTTGCTTCGGGCTAGTGCTCTTCGGTTCTGGTGAGCTAGCCATGTACTCCACCTGGATGGTGACGAGGTTGCTTTCCTCGACCTGCATCCTCTCGGCCTGTTCAGCTCTGCAATTTGAACTGCTTGTGCCCTCTTGAACCTCGTATGATCCCAGTGAGAGGATTGGGGTCACACTGGTTCGAGGTGGCACAACTATTAGCCTTCGCTCTTCCACATTGATCACAGGCCGACTTTCCATTTCTTCTAGTTTGTGCCCCCTTACACTCTTTGTGTAATTTGCATATCCTTTTGGGGTTCTCTCCTCCCCATACCCCATAGGTTTTGCATTGGGTCTCCATTGTTGTCGGGCTCCACCTGATGAGGAACCCCCTATTCCTTTGCCCACTTCGGACCACGTTGTCTCTCGACGTTGTGGTCTCTTAGCTTGTGTCCATAACCCATAGCACGGTTGGCATGGATTATCCTCTGCCATTACAAAAGGTTCGTTACACGCCCTGTGATTGTGCTCAAGCCACCCACACCTGAAACATAATTCAGCTAGTCTCTCATACTTCACCGTGGTCCAGCTTCTATTCCCATTTGATCTGTGATACCAGAACCCTGGGACCAGAGGCTTGCTTGCATCTATTTCCAGTTTAATACGGATATAGCTTCGGTCCAGACCTTTCGGTCCCCTCAGACTATCAATTTTTATCTTCCTACCAAGGCTCTGTCCTATAAACCCAGCATTCGACTCATTCAACTTATCCAGTTCTAAACCGTGTATTTGAATCCAAAATTGAATGTTATGAAATTAAACATCTTCAATACGCATACCTCCTTCCCAGCGTTTGATCGAGAGGCAATGCCCCTGTATGGCAAAAGGACTGAAGTCCATTGCATCGGCCATGTCTCGCGGATCGTCAAATTCAAACATGGTGACGGCGTTGCCCATGTACGTGATACTGACCCCGACATATCTCTGCCAGGCACTCTTCAGAACGCCTTGGACTGCCACAAGCTTGATAATTCGGTAACACATCACCTTCCCCACACACCTCAACCCGGTATGTTCTTCGTCCGAACCCCGCAGGTTCAACGTGAGGCTGTCCCGGTGTGTTCTATCATACTTCTGAGGCGGTCACGTGGGTGGCTTTCGCCCGTGGATGTCACCCATGCTTTGGATACCTGCAATCGACATACAAAAACAGAAATCAGTTCTTGACTGAGTCGGGAAATCCGATTCTCCAGGGGTCACTGGGCGGTTGAAAGGGATACGGATTCCTAGGGTAGGGTTTAGGGGGGTCACTGTCGGGGTTGAGTGGTTGGGACGACGGGATTTAAATTTCTAGGGTTACGCTCTCCTCCCGTTGTCGGCGATTGAATGGTTAGATACTCCAATTGGCTAGGCCAGACGGGTGGGTGAGGTTCGGTATCTCTACTGGTTCCTCCGATTGAAGTTCCTTGCTTGTCAGAGACTCTCAATCGGTGATGAAGTGGGAGAAACCACGGACGACCCGTTCGTTCGGTGACCTTCCCTCACATAGCTTTTCAAGAGAGAGACAAATTCAATCTGGTTCGCATAGAGAAAAAGTTGCACAAAATTAGATTGTTGAGTATCTACTAAATTAGAGCAAATGATTTTTGTAATTCAAAATAAAGAGTATAAATTTTAAATTATAGTCAACACCCAACAATATATGAAATAAGTTATAGAGTAATAAAGTTATCACCTTCAATATATATATATAAAGAACTAATTTAAAACGGATAGTGATGGAAGCACCTATTGAATGATCCCTAATTTTTGCAAAAAGATGAGTTAGTGATCCCTAAATTTATAGTTAGACCCCATATCTAATTACTGTTACTATGACAGATGACTTTTTTCGCTTCTGTTTTCAACATTCGGAGATGTGTTGGTTGAATGTACACATCTACTTTTTTATTTTCCCCGTATTTGATGATATTATTTTTCTATTTAGGAAAGTTACGAGTAAATTCAAACACGATACTTATTTGTTATTACTATGAACACATTGATTGTTTATCATGCATGATGTATTTCGTAAGACCTTTAATTACCACATAAATGGTATAAGAGATGGATGATGTGAGGTTCCCATTATTCCAAAAGGCATGCATACATAAAATAAATTGAATCCGATTCGGGTGTACCGTATATTTTCCATTTTTAATTAAAAAGAAAGGCCTTGGGTCCCAAAATTCATTATCAAGAGACTACACGCATGCATGGATGGCACCGTCCATTGCCACCTTTGAATGAGCATGCTCTGCTTACCTTTCCTTTCAACGATTCTTCGCTGTAAAGAATGAATCATCCATAACTTTATTTCATTACAATCTATGTTTTGAATTATCTAGATAATATCCTTTTCTTCATATAAACTATTGTCATTTTAATGCCACATACCGAGATACCTAATAGACGATTTGGTCAGATATATACAAATGATCCTTCAATTCCAACCATAACTTCTTCTGAAAAAGTATTTCCAGCAATGATGGCTAATATATATATTATAAATTAGTCATTGTGTTTCTACCATGTCTTATATAATACGCTCTCATCACGCGTGTATGTTGTCAAAATATTAATAATATACAACTAAACTTAGATTATATAAGAAAATGAAATAAAATTTAAAAAAAAAAACATTTTTTTTTTAGAAAATGCTCGAGTGACTGGAAATCCATTTCTCTAAGCACAACAAAGATATCCATTGTCAAGGGAGTGAAGGCTTTGGACCTGTCCCTACTAGGGCGACGCCTTGGGACTCTAGACTTTTTCGGTGGGGTTTGCTTGAGTCTCTTTCCTTCCCGGACTTTCTGTCTGAATTGAGGCGACGCCTCTCTTGGGGTCCTCTCCTAAGGTCTTCCTCCTGTTTCTTTGACCGCTCCAGGTCAATGTAGGATTTAACCCTTTCGACCAACTCTTCCGGGTTGTAAAAAGGAATTACTTGGTGGTTGTCTTTCAAGCGACACCCATAGATCATAAACATATCATGAAGGCTCTCACAACCTTTTTCGTCAAAGATGACATGGTCAACATCAACTAGATTCAGTTTGAAGTAGTTGTAATAGCTCATCAACGTTTCATTGCTTCCCTGATGAATGTCATTTAGGGAGCCACATTTTTAAGGAGTTGGCATTCACCCCGAGAGTGTTGTATGATATTTGTCTTCAGGTTTGGTCAGGATATGATTGACCTATATAGGCCAAAACCGAGTAGGAGGCATTGCCAGTGAAAGTGTCACAGGGAACATGAGTGTAAATTGGTCGTCATCGCTTGGCTTGCCCAAGAGAAAAGACTCATGCTTCTGGATATTTTGTATGGGGTCGCCTTCGCCCATATAATCGGGTATGGCTCAAGCTGCCACGTTAGGAGGGACGATGATGGACATTATTTCTTATATAAAAGAGTGTGGCGCCCTATCATGCAATTGATGTTGAAATTGAAATTTAACAGTATCGCTCTGTAATCGTTTAAAAAAATCAACGCGAAATCATATTATACATGCAAACAAGTCGCAATCACAAGTCATTATACCTATCATAAAGGAACTGACAATCTTTCCATTAGAGATGACTTGGTCAATGTTGATTAGATTTTGTCTAAAGCAGTTGTAATAGCTCTTCAACGATTCGTCCTTGCCAATCTCGTGCTAGGACTCCCGTGCCTCCTATGCCTGTTGTCGGATCCCACGCGTCGTCACAATTGATTTTGACTTCTTGCTCTCTCGTCCGCCTCCATATGTCCGCACGGTTGTCTCGGCCTCTAGTCGCTTTGGTCTCGTTCTCGCGCCATTCGGCCCAGCACTCGATCGTTAGTTCCCTAGCCGCTTGTTTCACCCTTTCGGTCCTCGGTTCGTTTCCATCGTGGATCGCCCAACATCTTTCTTTCCACACCTGCCACACCATGTTTTCCGCAGCAAGTTGTAGTCGCCTTCCATCTTCACCCGTGCCATCGGCCAGCCTTTGAATTGCTTCAATCCACCTTGCTCGGTCCGTCTCATCCGTCCATGTCCATTCCAGGTTCAGCTCCTCGCGCCAAGTCTGTTTTGCCCATTGACACTCCATAAGCGCATGAACTTCGTCCTCCTCTCCCGTACAAAAGGGACATCGCTTTGTGACGTTTATCCCGCGTTTTACTAATACCGTTTGAACCGGTATAGCACGATGACCTGCCTGCCACAAAAAGGATCTCACCTTGGGGATGGCTATGCTGTCCCAAATTCCTTTCCATTTCGGTTCGGCACGTCGTGTTTCCTCCGAGTCACGGATTGCGCCATCCTCTTGCAACCGTTCCTTAAGCATCCTATAGACCTGTCTCGGCCGAACCTCCCCACCCCTGTCATGAGGCCATACCCACCTATCCTCCACCTCCCGTGATCGTAGATGGATAGCTTGGATCGCTAGCCTCGCCCTTTCCGGAATTATGTCCGACACGGGGTCCAAGTTCCACCTCTTAGGCACACCAACAATCAACTGGTTTACCTTCATGGACTTTCTCGGATCCTCAAGCTCCTCCGTTCTGATTTGGTTATGGTCAATCCCCGGTATCCAGTTATCCTCGAATACCCGAATTGATTGTCCATTGCCCACTTGCCATCTACCAAACCGAACCATTACGTCCCTCCCTTGGAGGATGCTACTCCAAGCCCAAGATGGGTGTGCACCCTTCTTCGCCCTTTGTAAGTCTCCATTCGGGTAATACAACCCTTTCATAACTTGTGCCCATAGCGACCTCGGGTTGTTTTGGAGTCTAGCCGCCGTCTTAGTGAGCATGGCATTATTGAAGTCCCATAAGTCTCTAAATCCTATGCCTCCGAGGTGCTTTGGTAGTGACATCTTCTTCCAACTTACCCAGTGCATGCTTCGTCTGTCCGTCTTCCCATTCCACCAAAACCGTGCTACCATCTTTGCAATATCTTCGCACCACGTTTTTGGTAGTTTGAACAGGGTCATCAGGTAAGTTGGAATTGTGGTTACTACCGCCTTGATAAGTACTTCCTTTCCCGCCTTATTCAGGAAGACTGATTTCCACCCATGAATCTTCTTGAGGATGCGGTCTTTGATGTAGTTTAGAGCCGCCTTTTTGGCTCTTCCCCACGTTGTCGGGATCCCCAGGTAGTTACCCGCATCCATCACTTCTCTGATTCCTAATGCCTCCCTTACTTTCTCCTTGTTCGTGTCCTGGACAGTCGTTCCAAACTGAATACATGATTTGCTCAAGTTCACACTCTGTCCCGACGCCTTCCCATACCTTTCCAGTATCAATCTGAGCTCCATCGCATTCCTTTCATCTGCCCTTATAAAGAAGATCGAATCGTCTGCGAATAGTAGATGATGTATTCCCGGGCATGTCCTTTTCATCTTGATACCCTCGATTCGCCATTGATCCACCGCTCTGCACATCTGTCTAGATAATACATCAGCAATTAAGATGAATAAGTAAGGTGACAGTGGGTCACCTTGTCTTAGCCCTCTCGTCGGTTTGAATCTTATCGTCTTCACTCCGTTGATCACCACACTGTACTGGACCTTGGTCATGCACTCCTCGATCCAGTTACACCAAACGTTTGAGAATCCCAGCCTCTTCATTGTTTCTAGCACGAATTTCCACTCCACTCTGTCGTATGCCTTGTTCATGTCCAGCTTAACCGCACACTCCTCTCTATTAGCTCTCGTGTTTGTCCTCATGTGATGGAAGACCTCGTGTGCGATAAGAATATTGTCGTGGATGAACCTGCCAGAGACAAATGCGCTTTGGAAAGGGGTTATAATATCTGGTAGGACACTCTTTAATCTATTAGCAAGTACTTTGGAAATAATTTTGTAGCTGAAATTGCACAAGCTAATAGGCCTAAATTGCATTGGGTTTATTGGATTGGGAACTTTAGGAATTAAAACGATGTCAGTATAGCATAAACTAGGAGATAACGTGTTAGTTTCAAGGAAGGAATTTACCGTGTCGACCACGTCATCCCCCAGTATGTCCCAACAGCGATGATAGAATAACCCTGGATATCTGTCTGGTCCCGGGGCTTTGTCGCTTCCCAGTTGGAAAGCAGCCTTTTTCACTTCCTCCTGGCTTATCCATCTCGTCAACCTCTCGTTTGTCCTCGTGTCTATCAATCGCGGAACCCCCTCCAACTGGTCCTCAATGTCTTGACACCCCTCCGTTCGGAATATGCCTTTGTAGTACCTTAGGCATTCCTCTTGAATTCTCTTTTCATTTTCCGTCCAAGACCCATCTTCGAGTTGTATTCTTCTAATTTGATTCCCTCTTCGTCTTTGAACCGTAGCT
Organism: Chamaenerion angustifolium; assembly: GCA_946814005.1. Lineage (NCBI taxonomy): Eukaryota > Viridiplantae > Streptophyta > Magnoliopsida > Myrtales > Onagraceae > Chamaenerion > Chamaenerion angustifolium. Next base: position 26,714,615 of record OX328272.1, read on the forward strand.
TGATGGAAAAAATGAGTGTTTCGGTCGCCACTCTTAAGCCACTGAATTCTGGACTTCCTCCTCCAGTAGTCCTCTTCACCTTTCCATGCCTCCTCTAATTCTTTTTTGATTCTGTTTTCCTCATCTTGACTATGTCTCCTTGCTCCTGCTCTGTTCTGCATTCCATTTAGCTTTTCCTGCAACTCGGTGATCCGTTTTCTGAAATTCACAGTATTTACTCTACTCCATTTCAAAAGTTCTGTCCTACACCTTCCCAGCTTCCTTATGATGTGCCTTACTGATCCGTCCCCATTCTCTTCTTTCCAAGTTTCTTTGATCACCTCCCCGCACTCCGGTTTCTCGAGCCAAGCTCCCTCGAACCGAAAGTGTCTCTTCCCTCCACCACCCTTCGGTTTCAGCTCAATGATCAAGGGGCAGTGATCTGAGCCAATGATCAGTTTATGGGTTACCCGAAGGGTCGGGAACACGTTTATGAGGTCAGAATTGCCGATTGCTCTATCGAGCCTCTCTCGTATCCTTTGATCCCCCTCTCTGTTGTTGCTCCATGTGAAGGGCTGCCCCTTGAAACCAAGGTCAACTAGCTGGGTGTCTAGCATCATCTCATTGAAAGCTGTCATTTTCCTTTGCTGCTTTGGGCGCCCCCCTTCCTTCTCTGTTGCTCTAGCTATTTCATTGTAGTCCCCCATACATATCCATGCCCCTCTCCTGCTCCATCCTATCCTCCTCAGCTCATCCCACAATCTTCTACGTTCCTCCCATACTGTGCTTCCGTACACCCACGTCATGTGGATAGGTCCGGATCCATTTCTGAAATCAACTGTAGTATTTATCAGTGAAAGGTCTCTCCTATGTATTGTTATGTCCACCTCGTCGCTCCACCATAGGGCCAAGCCCCCTGAAAGCCCGTTTGGTTCCACTTGTATCCCGTTCTCCATTCTCAATCTTCGTCTCACTCTATCGCATACCTCGTTGTTGTTTTTGGTTTCCATCAAGAAGATCACTGTCGGTTTGTGTCTCATTTTCAGATCGGTTAGGTACGGAACTGTCAGGGCCGATCTGATTCCCCGACAGTTCCACAACATGACATTCATTGGGTGGGGGGGCTGTTAGAGGACAACCTCCCGAACCTTCTTTTCCAGTTTGCTTTGCTAGGGCCAGACTCTGTTCTATTGTTCTCTTCGCCCCCAGTTTCCTCTTTGTCATCCTCTTCTTCCCTTTCTGTTTGTCTTTTGCCAACCCTGTGTCGCTTTCCGCTCTTTGCTTTTTGTTTCGGGTCAGCTCCAAGCTGTCTTCCTCAGATTATGTATCCTCTTCGTACTTTCTCTTTAGATTGACCTTTTGGAGTAACGGGCTAAGCCCCGTCTGAATCAGCATCATTCCCCCTTCCTTTCCCGGGGAGTCATCCGGGGATTCCACCATGTATAATCCCCGGTTTGGGCTCCCTTCCCAGATCCTCTGCTTTCCTCGACTCTTCCCTATTCTGTTCTCCATTCTGCCTGAGTCCGGAGTCCGAGCCTCTGTTTGCACCTCCGTGATCTGCCATTGTCCCTCTTCTCCCTGCATTCCCCCCTTAACCAACTCTTTGTTTATCGGGTTGCTGGCTGCTTCTCTGTTGTGTATAATGCCTTGCCCTTGTATTCCCCTCATTGCTTACCTTTTCTCTAACAACTTGCTTAGATTGGGATGGTGAATTGTTAGAGTTGTTGTAGGTGGTTATCCTTCTTCTTCATGTGTTTGTACCATTTCTTCCCCTTCGCCTACACCGAGTATATTGTGGTTGCCCATGGTGATAGCCAACACAGGGTTTCCTATAGATGGTTTCGGCCTCAGGATGTTTGGCCTCACCATCTCCACTGAATGACCCTCCCATACTTCCATTGCCATACAGCTCGGTTCCCTCTCCATTGGCTCATTTTGCTCCACCCCTGCTGTCCGATCTGTCTTTGGTTCTTCCTCCTTATCCTCTTTTGTTTGTTTTTCCTTTCCCCTATTCCTCTGTTTGTCAACCTCTTCTTGGTCCTTGTTTTCACGGTTTGTTTCCTCCTTCTCTGTCATTTCCTTGCTATATTGACCGTGGGTGTTCTGGTTCTTGTTTTTCGATTTTTCCCTCTCCTCCTTTTCCTTCATAAGATCTTTCCATGTCTTCCTTCGGATCCCCGTGTCACCATCCTTCCCGGTCTTTCCTATGATCTTGCAGCTTTGGCCTCTCTTCCTTGGTCTATCAACTCTGATCCACGGACCGTACATCGGTCCTCCCTCCGGAGTGTCTGCCAGGGCTATTTCTTCCTTGCACCCCCTATCCCCATGGCCTATTCTGCCACAGCCAAAACACACATCCGGCAGCCTCTCATATCTGATCTCGGCCCTGCATCTCTCTCCATTATTCCGTGTATACCATATTCCCACTAACAATGGCTCTTTGGTGTTCACTTCCACTTTTACCCTGAGAAAGTCCCTATCCAACCCCATCGGCCCCATGATATCATCCACTGCTTTGACTCTGCCTATACACTCTCCTATCTTCTCTGCGTTCTGAATACTGAACTTCTCCAACTCCAAACCGTGAATCTGTGTCCAGAAATCCACCATGTGGAACCTTGCCTCATCTGTTCTCCTACTCGTATCCCATTTCTTCATCGACAGACAATTCCCTTGGATAGCCCAAGGACTCCAGTCTAAGGCATCCTGCATGTCCTCAGCATTTCTAAACTCAAACAGTATAATGTCCCTAGACATATCCTCTACACGGACACCTTCATACCTGGCCCAGGCGTTTTGCAGCACACTTTGAACTATGGCTGCCCTCATCGGTTTGGGGCTCAACACTTTCCCAATGCAGATCATATCCGCTCTTATTGCATCATTCCCATGGATTTCAACGTATCGGCCAGGGCTGATTCTATCCTCCTCCCCGCTGGTTTCATACTGGGAATGATGATGGTCCATACGGTCCAGACCTACACAATAAAATCACAATTATTCTACCTTATGCTATACTTACAATCGTTGGCCGAAAATTGGGTCTCTCTGCTGAAATGGTTGCCTCCTGTCCAGATTATATGGTGTGGATTGTGGAACGCTCCCTGACTTGCTATCTGATCTCTCCCTCACAACCTTGGGCAGAAGCCCTAATTTGGTCACTATTGGCTCGAAATTTTTGAATTAGGGCTGAGAAGGTTTGGCTCGGGCGGGGACGTCTTTCCAGCGCAGTGTCTCCAGCAGCTCCGTTTCCGACGAAAACTCCCGGCAATATCCTTATCGGCCGACGAAAATACCACCACACGGTCCCTCCGGTAGATGGCGACTCACTCCCTCACTTATCGCTGAAAACCGCTGGAGAGAAACACATACCGAGATACCTAATAGACGATTTGGTCAGATATATACAAATGATCCTTCAATTCCAACCATAACTTCTTCTGAAAAAGTATTTCCAGCAATGATGGCTAATATATATATTATAAATTAGTCATTGTGTTTCTACCATGTCTTATATAATACGCTCTCATCACGCGTGTATGTTGTCAAAATATTAATAATGTACAACTAAACTTAGATTATATAAGAAAATGAAATAAAAATTTTAAAAAAAAAACTTTTTTTTTTTTAGAAAATGCTCGAGTGACTGAAAATCCATTTCTCTAAGCACAACAAAGATATCCATTGTCAAGGGAGTGAAGGCTTTGGACCTGTCCCTACTAGGGCGACGCCTTGGGACTCTAGACTTTTTCGGTGGGGTTTGCTTGAGTCTCTTTCCTTCCCGGACTTTCTGTCTGAATTGAGGCGACGCCTCTCTTGGGGTCCTCTCCTAAGGTCTTCCTCCTGTTTCTTTGACCGCTCCAGGTCAATGTAGGATTTAACCCTTTCGACCAACTCTTCCGGGTTGTAAAAAGGAATTACTTAGTGGTTGTCTTTCAAGCGACACCCATAGATCATAAACATATCATGATGGCTCTCACAACCTTTTTCGTCAAAGATGACATGGTCAACATCAACTAGATTCAGTTTGAAGTAGTTGTAATAGCTCATCAACGTTTCATTGCTTCCCTGATGAACGTCATTTAGGGAGCCACATTTTTAAGGAGTTGGCATTCACCCCGAGAGTGTTGTATGATATTTGTCTTCAGGTTTGGTCAGGATATGATTGACCTATATAGGCCAAAACCGAGTAGGAGGCATTGCCAGTGAAAGTGTCACAGGGAACATGAGTGTAAATTGGTTGTCATCGCTTGGCTTGCCCAAGAGAAAAGACTCATGCTTCTGGATATTTTGTATGGGGTCGCCTTCGCCCATATAATCGGGTATGGCTCAAGCTGCCACGTTAGGAGGGACGATGATGGACATTATTTCTTATGTAAAAGAGTGTGGCGCCCTATCATGCAATTGATGTTGAAATTGAAATTTAACAGTATCGCTCTGTAATCGTTTAAAAAAATCAACGCGAAATCATATTATACATGCAAACAAGTCGCAATCACAAGTCATTATACCTATCATAAAGGAACTGACAATCTTTCCATTAGAGATGACTTGGTCAATGTTGATTAGATTTTGTCTGAAGCAGTTGTAATAGCTCTTCAACGATTCATCACTTCCATGACGCACATCGTCCAGGGGGCCACATTTTTAAGGAGATGGCACTCACCCATATAGTGTTGTATAACCTTTGTGTTCATGTTTGGCCATGATATGATTGCCCTAAGTAGGCCAACAAAATTAGTAGGAGGCATTGCTTGAAAGCATCACTGGGAACAAGAATGCAAAATGGTTGTCACTGCTTATCTTACCTAGGAGCTAAGACTCATGCTTTTGAATGTGTTAGATGGGGTCACCTTCGCCCATATAGTCGGGTATGGCTCGAGCCGTCACATCTCGAGGGCGATGATTGACATCATTACGGCGTAAAATGTTGCAATGCCCTATCACACAATTCACATTGTAATTTAAATTTAACAATATCACGTATTTTTTTTAACGATTTCAATGTGGAATCACATTGTACATGTAAAAAAAATCATAAACACAAGTCACTATACCTATCATGAAGGCTCTGACTAAATATTCGTTAGGGATGGCTTGATCGATGTCGACTAGATTCTATTTGAAACGATTGTAATAGCTTGTCAACAATTCATTGATTCTCTGGCGCACATAGTCCAAGGGAGCTACATTTTTAAAGAGTTGGCACTCACCCATATAATTTTGTATAAACTTTGTCTTTAGGTTTAGCCATGATGTGATTTTCCTACTAGGTAAGCCAAAAAAACAGTAGGAGGAATTGCCTCAAAGTGTCGCTGAGTTTTGCAGTCCAAAATGATTGTCATCGCTTCTCCTGCCGTGGAGTGAAGACTTATACTTTTGGATGTGTTGGATGGGCCCGCTTTCGCCCATATAATCATGTATGACCCAAGCCGTCACGAGAGAGTAAAGACGATGATCTACATCATTTCTTGCGTAAAAGGGTGGGACACGCTATCACACAATTGATGTTGAAATTTAAATTTAACAGTATCACACTTTGTAATTTTTTTTATTAACAATTTCCATGTGGAATCAGATTGTACATGTAAACAAATCACAAGTCACTATACTTTCTAATGTTGTTAAAATAAATATTATTTTTTACAGCATAAATCATTAAGAAGAAAAATATTACCATTAAAGATATATTATTACTAAACTTATTTAAATTTTAATAACATATTATTACTACCTTTATTCAATTTTTAATCTTTGGAAGCCACCACAAAGCAAATTCCAAAGTCTATGGACCAAAAGATCAACATTTCAAAATTAAACAATATTTATAAAAAAAAAACAATAAGTGTTAAATATCATACTGGACCCTAATGTTTGAACAAATTTTTAGCTTCTCTCTTAAAGTTTAAATCGTAAAATTTCATTCCATCATGTTTGACTAAAGTACAAATTTGCCCTTCCATTAACTTTTCCATCCAAATTTAACAGAATAAGTTTTGAAAATTGTAATACATAAAATTTTCAAAAATGTCATAATTTAACCCTTACAAACTTGTTCAAATGTTGCAATTAAGTCCTGATCTGATTGACGCTGGGGTCTGGGTCGTTACCCAGACCAACCCTTTATGGATGAGTGACCAAGTCTGGGTCTTTACCCAGACTGACCCCCCGTGGGTGAGCGACCAAGTCTTGTGTCTAGACCCACACCTGAGCCCCCTCCTGATTGAGGCTCAAGGCTGTATCGAGCCACAATCGAATCGGGGATCAAATGTAACATTTGAAAAGGTTTGAAATAGTTAATTTGTGACATTTTATTAAAAAAATTCAAATATTTTTGCAAATTTCAAAACTTATTTTGATAAATTTTGATGAAAAAGTTAACGGAGGGGGTAAAGTCGAACTTTGGCCAAACATAAGGGGATAAAATTTTATGATTTAAACTTTAAGGGAGAAACTTGAAATTTGGCTAAACATTAGGGGACATTTTCGTATTTTACCCCCCCCCCCCTCCAAAAAAAAAGTAAAACGTAAAAAAGAATGCGTTAAAAGAAAATGTGTGTACAACATATTTTGTAACGGATGGTCTGAGTTTTAGAGATGAGGAGGAATAGGGGAACAGAGGGAAAAAATGAAGTGAGTGAGAGTGGGGATTAGTTCTGCCAACAACGACATTGTGGTTGTATTTCGGCGACTTGAATCTTATATGCGAGTGTTGCTCCAAAACTTACAGGAAGAAATGTCTTAGTTCTGCTAGTTATTTCTCATCCAATGATAAACTCAATTGAGTGATTCAGAGAACAAATATATGCAGTATTGAAGGGTAGATTACGTTTAAATGTTAGAGATGTATGAAGTATATATAATCCAATACTTAACTTGGGTTTATGTCATTTTGTACCATGTTAGCTCTTTTTTTTACTTATGTGCTAAGTATGATAGATTTTTTGGGTTAATTACTTGAAACATTACAGATGTTTGACCAAGGTGATTAATTGGTTAAACGTGTTTTTTCGCGTGACTGAATGGTTACACATGTTCCAGCATGTGACTGATTGGTTACTCCGTTAGTCAATCGTTAAAATTTTCTGTCTAATTGACATGTGCAAATCACGTGATAGGAGTTAGTTTTTTTTTACTATATGCAAAATTACCTTCAAGCCCCTTACATCCCCTATCTTCACACCCGCTTAACCAGTTCCCCCATTTTCTGTCAGACCCGTTTTCTCCTCCTCCTTTGGTGACTTTCCAACATCGGCAGATCAACATCGGCAGATCAACATCGGCAATTTGTTGTTTCTATGTGATTCTTCGTATTGTTGCTAGTCTGGGTGCTTAAAAATCCATAATTTTCCAGTAGAATTTCGGTCTCCGCATACGATTGTCGGCGACAATGCTTCAAATATGTCTTTCGTTACCTTTTCAACTACATCATCATCGACGACACATGTCTCTTTTGTTTTCTCCGTGTTTCGAAACCCTAACAATATGAATGGCCTGTGCTCAATTTGGAATTACTGATTAGGTGCGAAACTATGCAGGTTCCGAGAAATATTGTCTTCTATTCCAATTCACTGACAAGAGATTCCAGCCATAGCATGATCTCTTCATTGGTGTTGAATTTGGTGCTCGCATGGTTACTATTAATGGCCGCCCTATCAAGCTTTAGATTTTGGACACAGTAATCTAGTATATGTGTCTTTCTCCTTGAGTCTATTTCATATTTATCTTTGTTACTGTTAGATTAACTTGATTGCTTAGAAATTAGAATATATGTTATTTTACGCATTTCCTGCTCCACGGATACAAGATGCATCGAGTTAGTTAAGATTATTTGATTTTACGATTGAATATGTCAGTATGCAAGACAATTAGCAAGTTATCTTGATTGAATAGACACTATCTTGATTGCCGAAATTTGTAGCCTTCAGTACCATCTATTGCATCCGGATTATCTGTACTTTCGCATAAGGGAGCTGCAGAAGGACTTCAAACTCCGTGTTGTTTTATGCCATGTTGATGTTGTGAGTTGCTTCTTTCCTTAATTTGCTAATTTTTCCCATACTGTCTTTCATTTGCTTTTGCTATAATTATATATATATATATATAAAGAATTTTATGATTTTTACTTGCCTCTGGTTTTAGGAGGATGTGGTTAAGCCACTACTTGAAATCACAAAAACAACCATTCTCCATAACTGCACTCTTTTATGTGCTTGGAGGTATATTTCTTTCCTTTGCTCATTTTGCAATCTATGTTGATCTTCTAAAGAAGATAATGGAGAATTGTTTTTCTTCTCCATCTTTAAGCTTAGAAGAGTGTGGTCGCTACTTGGAGACAATAAAAGTTTACGAGAACAAGCTTGCTGATATCATTCAAGGGCAAATGGTTACTGACTATTTATCACAAGGAAGGCGAGAGAAGAGATGTCACAAGATGGGCATTAGAGTACATAAAACAGTATCCACCCGAGCTATTGAATCTGATTATTCATACTAAAGTTTTTTACAGTAGCAATGGCGGAACAACAAAGATGTGCACAAAAATGGGGGGGGGTCCGTTTCTAGGGGGGTCCGTTTCTAGGCAAAGTTCCATTAGATCCAGAACTGTGTAAGGCAGCTGAGGAAGGAAGATCCTGCTTTTTATTCGAAAGTTGTTGAATTTCACGAAAATAGCATACTTATGTGTTGTAGGTGTTCTGATTTTGTGTGGGTTTTTGCGAAATAGGTGTTCTGCTTTTGTGAAAAATGACTGGCTTATGCTAAACTTCTTTTGAAGTAAATGAATGTTTGTCTGAATACTTATATGATGTAAATTGATATTTGTCTGAATGGAACATGTCACTGCTCCTCTGTTACGACTATTTAACCATTTAATCATATTTATATGAAACATGTTGTACTATTTAATCACATAGTAGGAATACAAGTTCAACCTATTAATCATTTTTTAGAAAAATACGTGACCATTTAATCACATTACAAAGAAACATGTATAACCATTTAATCACATTCAAGGATAACATATGTAAACATTTAATCAAATTTTAACTTAGAATGTACTATTTAATTTAGATATTATGCACTTGAAAATCATCTGAACAACTTAAACTCAACTACAAAAGAACTTTCAGTACAGAAAATGAAGAACTGAAACTCATTTCCATAAAATATTCAACAACAAATTCACATACACCTACTTGTTTAGTACATTGATCAAAAATAAAGAAAACACAATGACAATCTGCAGCCCGGATTTTGTACAGACTACTGAAATTGAACAAGTTGTTCTACTTAGGTTTCTTATCAAAATTAGGGTTTGTAGGTGACGAATCTTGACACAAAAGGGGACGAATCTTGGATGCTAGAGTGAGAACGAACAAACTCGAAATGCTCTCGCTGATTGTAGGGGACGAACTCAGTCGATGCTTCCTTCTTCGGCTTCATCTTCGAAGTAGGAGTTGCTCTGCTGCTTGAATTCAAATGAAATGAAAATCAGTTATAATAAAGGAGATAAGGGAATTTCCGGAAGTTCAGGTTGGTTTACAGTCACGTGCAAGGCACATGTCAAACTTAACGGTGATATTTCACGGTGAACAGTAAAAATAATCAATTAGTCACATGTTGAAACATGTATAATAATTCTGCACAAGTTATACCCAATTAGTCACATGCGCAAATATGTGTAACGTTTCAAGTAACACAACCACCTAACACAACCACCATACTCAAATTATTCTTGGGATTATCGTAGTTGGTACAACTTATACAATCTGTTCTTTTTGTCCTCTAATCGGATGGACTTTAGGGGGTGTCGCTCCACCCCGAACCAATAGGAGACAATGCCTTCTGTTTGGGCGTGTGTAACCTTCATCATATACATATGGGCGTCACATATCCTTGAAATAGTTGTGTGCCCCCAAATTTCAGGTGGGTCACGAATTCGGATATACAAGACTTTGTTAGTAGATTATTAACGCCTAATATCCATTATTTGTGTCATCCAATATGCTCTTTTTCCTGTGGTCGACCGCGTGTCTACATCAATGTCGTTGTGTGGCCTACAGCTTCCCCCGTTGCTTTTCCCTGGTGTGTAAATTTTTTTTTCCGTACATAATAGATAATTCAATCGATTTACTTTAAGACAATTTTGGTGTTTTTATTATTATGACCAAGCTTATTTAGGTCTTTAGTTAAAAACTTAAAATTACTTAGTTAGCACGGTATGTACTCTGTAAGAGTATCATATATTTTCCAAACCATAGTTACTACATATATATATATAATAACTAACTAGGATTTCGAATTTATATATATATATATATCAGATATGTAACTGTAGACTTTTCCCCCAAACCAAAAAGCACAGACTTATTCCACCCAAACCAAAAAGTATAGACATATTCCACACGCTTTGAATATCTATCTCTCTCTATATATATACACACTAGAGCAGGAACTTTCATTTGTACATAATATAAAAAAATATTTTATTTATCGTTATTAGAGCTGTGCATTAATCGATTCGAGGTCGAATCGGTTCATGAACCAGTTCGAGGACGAATCAGTTCACAAACCGTACATTTACCACATTTTAAAGAGATAGGGTTTACCGCTCCAGTTTTTGGCCGAATTATCGAACATGTTCTGAACTGGTTCAAAAATCGTTTCGGTCGAACCATTTTATATATATTAAAAAAAAAAGTAAATCAGTATTACAAAATTCAGCAAACCATGAAGCCTTCACTGCTACACCTCCAACAGCAATCCAACATTAAGACAATGGGAGGAAGGAAGGAAGATTTTGTTGTAGGCTTGTAGCTGTAGTGGTCCTAGTGGAAGCATTCACCACCATTGATGCACCTCTATTGCTGATGTTGGTCTGCTGTTGCTGCGCTCCACTGGGCCGCGTGTGGTTCTTCCGATGCAGAGTCGAAGCCGTTTGCCGAAGGGAAGTGACGAAGTGTCGAAGCCATACTAGAGCATAAGAAGATGGAGAGCTAGACGAGAGAAGCGGAGAGGCTGGGTCGCGAAGAAGAAAAGAGTTGGTCCAATCGTCCAGTCTGGTTAGATTAGATATTTGATTAAATTAAATATAATAGGATTAACTACCTCAACATTTACTTATCTTTGATCTGTGTGATTAAAATGTTACTCCTCCTTTTTTGCGTGACTGAACCGTTACTTAAGTTTGAGGATGTGACTGAACGGTTATTCCGTTAATTTTCCGTCACATATTTCCATATGACTGTCACGAGGAAGTCATGTGGCCTAATTTAAAGACGATTCTACACCCCTTTCATGTTTATGAATTATGATGTAGTAGAAGTTAGGTAACAAAATGTCCAAACTAAAGTAACCGTTTGATAACATTTAAGAGAAGATAAAACGTTATTTAACAGCTTTTCCACAAACATAAATCACCACCTTTGTGAACGACACAATGTTCTTCATACTTCAGTTACACACAAAGGTTACTGACAAATGACATACAAAGTTCACAAACTTGCATTAAAGACTTTCTGGGCAAATGTATTTCAAGTAGAAATTAAGTTCCACAAGCAACAACTTTTTAATAAATAAACAAATAATGGATTCTCTAAATTCGAGTTCAAAATGACATTTTAAATGCAGCACAACGCATTTTGTAAACAATCTAATCTACAAAAATGGAGCATAAATATTCGCCTTCATCTTCTTCCTCATCCAGGATTCTCTCCCCCTGTTTCTTCCTTAGCATCTTCTTCGCAGTGGCCAAGATCTCCGCTTTGGCGATGCAACTGCTTTTTGAGCAAGAAAGAGTGCCTTCCTCACTTGCATTCGCCATCTAAAATATCATGCCAGATGTTAGATTAGTATTCAGATAGCATTTAAACTCAAAATAATGATAATAGATAGAACAATTACAATATTTTGATCTAGTAATAACGTACTTCAATAGGTGTTTGATGTCTTGCTTTCCTATAACACGAAGATCCTCACACAAATGCTTCACCCGACAACACATAGATTTGGAACCTTATCAGCATCAACATCAACACAAAAACATCAAAAAATGAGAGTCAAAGCAGATGAATCTACCTCATCGATTGTTAATGCATTTTCCTTAATGGAAATGCATGCTATATGGATCTTCAAATGATAGTGTTGTCACAGTGCCGATAACCTCAAGAGAAGAGTCAGACCAAATGAAGTTTGTAGCTGAAGACACTTTCCTCAATGTTGTGTCTCCATCTTCATACCTAGTATCAGAGAACAAGAACATTAACCACCACGTGTCAGCTCAATGGCATAACAAAAAATAAAGGCAGCAACGCTCAGAGCATAGAAGGCAGCGTTTTTCAAATAAAAAGTTTAATAAAGGGTTAATTACTCAAACCACAATGGTTGTCCCTAGATTTGTTGAATAGAGATGCAAATGCCGATTTTATACATTTTTAATTGAGATAAATATGTTTACTCTAATATATACATATGTATAATTACATTTCATGACCCATTAAGTGTACATTTCAAATATTTATCTGTATTCTATTTTAAACTGAATTACTGATTTTGCCCCTCTATATAAATTGGAAACAAATAGGAGCAGACTTAGTAATCCAATGGAAGAACGACGAGGACTTCTCGAGCGTTTCTCAAACTGAGGAAAAGAAACACAAACAACAATCAACAATCAATTTCAAGCTTTTCTGAAACTTGGTGTTCGTATTACCAAAATCAACAATCAATCTCGATTTTCATGACCTAGGGTTTCCAAACACGAGTCTCGAAATTGACGAACAAATGGAAATCATAGAAGGGAGCTTACCTTGACGGTGAGAAACGCTTCACAATACTGATCGTCAAACCGAGAGAAATCCACATCTTCACAAATCACAAGGATGGAGAGATGTGAGGAATAGAGGATATTAAATAGAGGTGCAGAATGGCATATTAGGATGTTTAAGATTGAAAAAGGTCACGTGCACAGTACATGCCACATGGGCAAGTTTAACGGAGATAATTAACGGCGATAATCGTTCAGTCACATCTGCCAACATAAGTAACGGTTGAGCGCAAGTTTGAACTGTTTAGTCACATCTGCCAACATAAGTAACAGTTCAGGCAATTAACCCAATATAGTATTATATTAAAATGGGCACAAGAAGTTGTACGGTTTATCGTGTGAGAACCAATTTTTTATACCTCTTCTGAACTGCTTCATATGTTTGCAAAAAAAAAACTGTTTGGTTTGTGAACCGGTTCTTCCGAATCGGTACGGTATGGTTCAGCCATATCGGTTTTTATGCCCAACCCTAATCCCTATATAAATATAGTTTAATATAAAATTTAAATTGTTATATTAATTAACAAAAATAAATTAAATCAAATTAATTTTTAATTATATTATTATATAGATATGATTAACTCAACTTACAAAATGAATATTTATTTTTATTATTTTATTAATAGAATATTATTCAATTTACTTTTTTGTATAACGTTTATTATTTAAAGTATATTCACTACAAATATGTTAATTTCATTTAGTAATAACACTATAAAAAAAAGTAATTTATAAATATTTTATTTAGTTATAGTTAATTGTTTCTTATTTTTTATTTATTTGTTTTCTTAGTTAAAAATATGTGAAAATCATATACACAAACACAACTTAATAAATTATATATGCATATACACTATTTAGAATTCTATTAGTTTTATATTTTTTTATATATAAATTTACTTCAAAAATAATAATATTGCAATATTTCATGAAAAGTTTCATTTTAATATAATTTCATAATTATAAATACATAAATGAAAATCTAACATGTGTATTTTATATATTTAATTTTAAGCAAATCAATATTATTGTATTATAATTTTGTTTTCAAATTGTTTTTCTCAACAAACATGATTGTATACACATTTAGAACTTTTGTTTAAAATTTGATTTCTTTTTACCTTTTTTTTGTTTTAAATTTAGAATTCAAATAAATAGTTATATATTTTAATTTTTGGCAGAAAAATATATACATTTATTATTTATTTAGTTTAATGTTTAATTAACTTAGTTACCATTGTTTATCATTTTTTTCCATTATAAATATTATGTACTTTCAATACTTAATTCATTTTTTAAGTTAATTAAGCTAAACTATAATTATAAATTAGGCTTGAATATATATTAAATATAATTTATGTATCATAAGTATTGTTTATCATTTATTTATTTCAAATTAGTTTACAATTTGTTTTTAAAATATATTGGGTTTTTATTCTTATTTATTTATTTCACTCTTAATTGTTTTTTAATTTTCCAAAGTAAATTGTTAGGGCAAAACTTGCAATTTACTATTGTTTGAAGAACAAATTTAATTTGACATACTTATAAATGTAACATCTTTTGAAATTGAATGTGGAACTTTTGATTAATTTATAGTGTCCATGTGGATGTGAGAGAATGATGACATAAATGTTTCTTTTACATGGACCAATCAAATTAAATTATTATGACACTATGATAGACAAAATTGTGTTAAAAGTTTACTTGTCAAAATTATAGGATACTTAATCAAATTAATAGATATATTTATATTTATAGATATATAACTAGATGTCTGATCGCGCTTTGGGCGATATTTGTTAATTTAGTATTTGTTTTTTAAAATTTGAAGTTATTATTCATATTGTAAGGTATAAAATTTATTCAAATTATTTTTAAAGTGAACATACAAATAATTCTTTTTAAAATAAGTTTACTATAATTTTATAGTTAAGTTGGTAATAATTTATAAGCTAGTTCTATAGATGGATATGTATCTTAGGGGTGAACAAAAAAGATTGACTAGACCGAATTCCCGACAAAATCGGCACGAGACCGGCCCAAATAGCCTGACCCGAGCTTAAGAATGAGACCGAACAAGCGATTTTTTTTTCTTGTAGGCCAGGCTCGTTTTTTCCCCTTCAAAAAGCCCAACTAGACCGACTCGGCCCTACTACATAGTAAACCTAAAATTTAGGTTAGGTTTAACCTGTGAGGCTGTGACTGTCATTCACCGCCGCTCAAGTTCTCCCACCGCCGCTCAAGTTCCTTCTATCTCTTCTCAAGTTCTCCCACCAACACACCGCAGCTCAACTCTTCCTTCTATCGTTGTTTCGCCTCGCACCAGCACCGCTGCACTAGTTCCTCGTCATCGTCTCGTCTTGAGTTTATTACTTTAATTTAAATATTGTATTATAATTATACATACTTTTAAATTTTCATACGGACATATTAATGAGAATGAATACTTATTTAATATATACTATTTTTTAATTAAAAAGAATTATTTAGTTAAAGGTTGATTCAATTATAAATTATATAATATTAAAAAAATAATCTACTAAAATAAATTACTTTTATATGACAATAAATAATAACATTTTGATATAAAATAAATACAATAAATGAGAAAGTTGGAAAAAAATCGTAATGTACCGTGAAAATGGAGTAGATGTTTTAGAAGAATTTTATAGCTTCTGAAGGTACAGATGACGAATTCACATTAACGAATGTTATAAAAATAATTCACCAAACAATTATAATGTTTATTTTTGAGAACTAACCATGAGAAAAGCTTATCTGTCTTAATTATAGAGATTAAAACCAGATTAATATAAATAGATAGATAGAGATTAAAACCAGATTAATATAGATAGATACTCTCTGTAAATTATATACGTATAGACCCTCCATATACACACTACTACAGGTACAGATTGAAACATTTCCGTTATTAATCCATTTCTCTTTAGAAAGAAGGATCGTCTGAAACTTAAAGGACAAGAAGTTCTAGAACATTGATCTCTCCTCCATTCACAAATGACTACATCCATCTTAATTAAAACTGTAAATTGGTAAAAAGAAGATAACACTAGTTTAACAAGTCACAAGGGAATCCGCATGTCCAGTTAGATCCTTGATCCGCCATCGTTAACGTCGATTGGTACGGCTATGATCCTCATTGATCAGTAGATCTTCCCAGTTAAAGTCACCCAGCTCCAGCAAGTCCATGATCATGTCGTTGCAGCTCGTATTATTAACATTCTCAGACCACCCCTCCCAACTTGGGAACTGCAAATCTGGGAAGATATTGTCGGTGGCTGTCCATGTCGATGATGATGATGAAGACGATGTGGTAGTAGCATCCCAATTACTAGAGTGGTGGACTATAATCTCAGTTGGGTCGATCAACGAGATCTCATCGGTGCAAAAGCTATTCTCCAATACTGCTGTTGGAGTTTCAGTTTCTAATACTTTAGCCGCCTCTGTCTCCACCACCACTACTAGATTGCTTTTATCATCATCTGTTGTTGGAGACTCCAATATATCTTCTTGTTGGTTCTTCAGTTGTTGTGTCTCAGTTGTGGGATTAACGAATGGTTTGTGGGTCCATGGATCAACAACCCCTATTTTCTTTAGTTTCTTCTTAATATGCGTATTCCAATGGTTTTTTATTTCGTTATCTGTTCTTCCAGGGAGATGAGAGGCAATTTTGGACCACCTGAACAAAAGCATCATATGGTTAGTCAATTGAATATATATATATATAGTCTTTTCACTAAAGTTTGTTCATTATGAAATGTTTTCTTTTTTTCCCTTTGTAAGAAGGATATTGTGAATTTTCTAAAGTTGTTAACCCTAAAGATATATATGAATCCCGACCTGTTGCCAATTTGTGCATGTAGTTCCATGACCATTTTCTCCTCGTCCTCGGATAAGATTCCTCTTTTCAAGTCTGGTCGGAGATAGTTTGTCCACCTTAGCCTGCAACTCTTTCCGCATCTCAGCAGTCCTGATGTCGCCCAACATAATAAGTTAATTAAAGTGTGACGATAACATGGATTTGAATGAATGAAGGGGCTGGGAAAGAGGACCTGCAAGCTTAGGAACAGCTCTCCAGCAACATTGTCCTTTGGTGAGGATGAAGTTGATGAGCTTCTTGTCTTCTTCAGCTGTCCATGGACCTTTCTTCAGACCGACTTTGTCGCAGCAAGGTTGTCTGCCCATCGATCGAATACAGTCAATGATGATACTAATTCTGAGACGAAGGAAATGAGCAGAACAGAGAAGAGAAGAGAAGATTATGTATGTAATAATAAAGCGAGACTTGTTTCTCCTAGTGCCTCCTATATTATATATAATGTTTGAATGTACATGGACAAAGGTTGGTCATATTATTATATTCTTACTATCTCTAGAGGGAATGAAGGTGGAGGATGCACACGTGTTCAGACGTAATATACAAGTGCCCTCTTCTACATCACTTCTATATTCACCTCTATGGAATGTCTTCGTAGCTCTCTTTCACAAAGATACAATTTGTGTGCTGCGCGCAAATACATACAACGATTGAATTATGCATGGGAACTAAATTTTCCAATTTTACGGCACATGTAGAAAAAGGTGAGTAAGGACAAGCTTTTCTTATCACCATTTTAAAGAAATATAGAGATACTAAATAAAAACAATATTAGAGACATAACCAGGCAACGCTCTTTGCACATTGTTTTAATAAAAATAATATTAATATTTTTTAATTATATTGTGACTCTAATATTGCAAATGACGTTAAGTGTCGACATTTGATCAAGGTTAGTCAATTTTAGGTCAAACTTTCTAACTCAACTTTATGTACAATCCGACCAAAATTCAAAACTTTCAATTGTCTACTTATTTTTTTAATAAGTAAATAACTTAATTATGATCATGACTTTAATTTTTTACTAATTTTAAGTTTGGTTTACTATATATATATAATGTATGACATTTGGGCCATCACACATTACGATTAGTCCAAATTTCGAAACTCAACATCGTAAGTGTTATTTGTGTCGTAATTTAATTATCTATGTACTATATTTTTTTGAATAAGTATACAATTAAATTTTTCATCTACGTCATTTTGTTATTCTGGTCAAATTATATGAAAAACAATATTGGGTTAAAACTTTAATTATAGACCTAACTATTTTTTTTATACTAAATAGATAGTTGAATTTCGCCATAAATACCACCAACGGTGTTGAGTTTCGACTTGCAGAGTCTTAGTTGAGTTTTTTTTTTAATTCAACTTTTTAGACCTCAACTTAGGATAAAGTGTATGATTAATTTATAACTCTAAATTCAATACCGTTTGAATCTTTTGAATCACAATTCAAATATCCATGCACACTATTTTTTCTTATTTTTTAATAAATACATAATATAATTTCTAGCTAAATATAGTTTGTTGAAAAAGAAAAAAAATAAAGTCCTAAACACCACCTAGAGCTTGTTGTGCCAAAATAACACAATATGTATACTATTTTAAGTGCGGATTGTGTATATTTTTTTACCACAATCCGCCCCTCGAATATGCCTATACCTATTTTATATATATAATTATTTAAAAAAAAAATCAAGTTGGAAGCTTAAAGTTTCGTTTGTCTACTGAGAAATTAATGATGTACCCACACTTTTACGGAGTCTCTATTGGTCTTATCCAGCAGCCAAAGTGGGTCCGTTTGTACCTTAGATAAGAAAAAAGTCATTTCCCATTTTCTTTCTTATATATATATATATATATATATGAAACTACAATAGCTTCTTTGTATATATATACGATATCCAATTTTATGTCGACATACTACTTCCAAAGAATATAGTGTTTTTGACGATAGCAATTTTAGGTTATAACTTTCATAACTCAATTTTAATGTATAATCAGTTCAAAATTTAAAACTTAACATAGTTTACAATTAGAGGTGAGCAAAAAAGACTGACTGAACCGAATTTCTGAGAAAACCGGCCGGAGACCAACCTGAAAGGTCTGGCTCGAGTTTAGGACAGAGACCGAACATGCATTTTTTTCCCTCAAGATCGGGTTTGGGGTCGTCCACCCCTCCCCACCCCCCCAAATCCCGTTTAGGACCGACCCAACCCAACTTCATTTTAAAACAATGTCTGGTTGGGCCTTAGATAGTTGGTTGGGCCTTAGATGGTTGGTTGGGCCTTGAATTGTTGGTTCGGTCTCCCTATGTAGAACTCACAATGAACACCTCTGAGCAACTCTCCTCCTCTGTAGAACTCTTCTCCTGGTGAATATACGAGGCACCCCTCCTCCTCTGTAGAACTCACATTCGAGCAGCTCCTTCAGCTCATCCTTGAACCCAGAATGCATCAATACATCCATCCTCATCGATCATCACACTGATTGTTTTCAGAATCACTCTCATGTCGCGACCGCAATCGGAGGCCTTATTGTTACTGGCAAAATCCTGAGGACGGTTCTGGGACTAGAGCTACTCGCTCTTCCTCTCGACGTTTAGGGCAAGCTTCTCTTTGTCTGATCTGCTTCAGAATATTAAGCTCATCTTCCTCACGACGTTAAGTTCAGCTGCTCTGCCTTTGATTTGCATTCAATTGGCGAGTCGATTTAGGTTGATTGTTTTTGGTCATTCCGCGTTTGTGGTTCATGGTCGATTGTTCTTGAAATGGTTGTTCTTGATTGCTCCAAAATTTCAGTCCAAAACCGATCTGAGTAAAGCAAGAGCGACTCAGACGTTTTTTTTCTTCTCCGAAATCAGTCTCGAACTCTATATCAGTCCTCCAGAAGTTAGACCCGAATTTTCAGTCTCGATCTTGGTCTTGCCAAAAAGATCGGTCCGTCCTACCCGAGCTCACCCCTATTTAGAACATTAAAATTAATAAATTACTAGAAAACTTATACGCTCATTGCGCTATATATATATATATTAAATAAAAAATACATATCTTATTTATATATTAGTTTTTCATTTTTTTTTTAAATAATTAAGGATAAATTTAATTTAATGTTATATAATAAAAATAATGCATATTTCTAAAAAAAGTTAAAACTATTAGTATCTTTTATAATATTATCTATTCCATGTGATTCAATACTATAAAGCAGTGTTATCAGAACTGGACCGTGTCGGCGGTCAGAATGGGTCCGCTGGGAATTAGACCCGTGTCCGGTTTGGTTCAGCTAAAAACTGAATTGCATAACAACAATGTTTGAACCGGTGTGAACCAGTCGAATTTGCAAAAAACGATCGGTTTCCGAATCGGTTTTTGGAATGATTCTTTTTTCAGACTAATCATTTCTTTTCGGTTTAAACCGATTGATTTTCAGTTATTAGGTTTTCGGTTGATTAGGTCAATCACCGTTTTTTACTTATGAACAATAAACCACACATTGAACAGGGTCCGACCGGGTAGGACCGGTCAAACCTAAAACCACCCCCTCGCCGGTTCGAGGTTCGGTTCGATTTTGATAACACTACTACAAAGTATATTATAGAATAAAAAGATTTAGTATAATTATTTATAAAATTAATTAAAATCAGTGTTATCATAATCAGGCCGTCCCTCGAACCGGTGAGAGGGTCAGTTCCCTGATCGATCGGACTGCCTCGTTCATCATGCAGAAATAATTATAAAAAAACAAACTACATAGATTCAATACAATAATAAAATTATCTTAACCTAATACTCTAAAACATAACATAACACAATACTCTCAAACACAATATAACACAAGTTAAAAAAAAATGTTACATTTATAAGAATGTCAAATTAAATTTTACCTTCAAACAATAGTAAATTGCAAGTTTTGCACCTAACAATTTACTTTGGAAAATGATACAAAAATTAAGAGTGAAATAAATAAATACGAATGAAAACACATCAATTTTTTTAAATTACAAAATAAGTTTAAATAACTAATTGATAAACAAGACTTCTTATATATAATTTGTATTTAATATATATTTAAGCCAATGCAATTAATTTATAATTATAGTTTAGCTTAATTAACTTAAAAAATGAATTAAGTGTTGAAAACACATAATATCACACATAATATCTATAATGGAGAAAATGAGTGACAATAGTAACTAAGTTAATTAAAAACTGAACTAAATAAATAGTAAATGTATATATTTTTTCACCAATAATTAAAGTATATAACTATCTACTTGATTTCTAAATATAAAACAAAAAAAAAGTAAAAGCAAATTAAATTATAAACAAAAGTTCTAAATGTGTACACAATCATCATGCTTGTTAAGAAATAATTTCTGAAAAGAAAATTATAATACAATAATACTATAGTTTTTAAAATTAAGTATAAAATTAAATTAAAATGATAGTTTTCATAAAATTTGTAAAATAATGATTTAATATCTCTATTTAGCAATTATATATAAATTTGAAGTAAATATTATTTTAAATATTACTAAATGAAATGTTTATAAATATTTTTTTTATAGTGCTATTACTAAATGAATTTAAAATATATGTAATAAATATAGTATAAAGAATAAACGTTCAAAGAAAATTAAATTGAACAATATTATATTAATAAAAAAAATAAAAATAAATTTATTTTGTAAGTTGAGTTAATCACATTATTATAATAATATAATTAAAAAGTATTTTGATTTGATTTATTTTTACTAATTAATATAATAATTTAAACGTTATATTATACTATATTTATATAACGCAACTCAATTTTTTTTATTATATTATGTGCAAATAGGAAATCCGTTTTTTAGTCATAAATATACTTTGAGAGTATAAAGAAAAAATCAATACTTTCTTTGAAAGATATTTTTGAATAAGGTCAAAGTAAACCCTAGTCAAAGTCAATACGCGAGTTAAAGTCAAAGCTTCAATCAATCAACTTACAAATTTATATATTTTATTTTGATGTCAATAAATAAGGGATGTGCCAAAAATGGAGTCAAACATTTCACTTTGAATATGTTTAGTGTATAGTACATGCAGGATTGAATCAATTTACTTATAGTTATTACTAGCATCAGTAATAACTTGGATGTATGATTGGCCTGTCTGATCTTAGTTAAGGTATATATAGATTCATACGATTACTGTAAAGATGTTATATGTGTGAATTAGGATCGGAATTGTTAGATACTAGAACACCGCTTGATACTGAGACACTCATTAATTAAGGGATATTGACAAACGCTCAAGCGAAAGGTGAGTGCGTCAGACAATAACCTCTTATCCTCGCTCTACTCAAAATTTTAGCGCTAAAAGCACTTGAGTCTAGCTTTAGGGAAAAAAAAAAAAGAAAGTCCAATCAAACCGAATCGTATCACATTCGAACTGATTAAGAAAACAAACAGTATTTTGATCAAAATATGGAGCGGTTCAGTCGAACCATAAAAATCAATTTATAAGTGATAAACTGTACATTTTTAAGAGTCATAATATATATATATATATGATTGAATATTTTGTTTTTATCTAATCTAACTTAAATCAACGAAGCTTTAGTAAGACAGACATGCTATTGTTGAATAATTTATTTTTATAAGTAAATAGCAAATATGTAACTGATGTATTAGATATGATTATAAATAGAATAAATCACCTCAACAGTCACTTATGTTAACACCATGTGACTAAATAATCATTTGTTTTGTGTGGCTAAACAGTCACTTACACTTCAGAAATATGACTTTTGGGTTAAATATGTCGTATTCATTCACTTATGTTTGACAAATGTAATTAAATGGTCACTAAAATGACGATTTTACCCTTTTCATCTATCTTGTTCTTCATGTTCATATTTGAAATATGATTTCAAACTCAAATTTGCGCAAATCTAGGTTTGAATCGAACCCATAAACACGAAGTTATGTTCGAACTGAACTCAAATATGCAAATCTAGGTTCAAACTGAACACAAATTCTAGGTTCAAAATTAGATTTCGGGTTCAAATCGTGGATGAAGATTTTAAAGATGAAGAACATGAAATGAAAAGATAATGAGAAGGGTATTTTAGTCATTTTTTTGAATAAAAATTCTGTGTAACCATTTAGTCACATTTTGAAACATAAGTTAGTGTTTAACATAAGTTTCAAATGTTCAGTCACATGTGCCAATATAAGTGATTGGTAAGGTAATTTACCCTTATAAATACAAAAACACTCATCCTGTTTTTTGGCACCTAGTTTTATGTATAAATTAGGGTTGTTAATTCACATTGTGTTATATATAATTAGATTATTAAATATATTCTACTTAAACATGTCTGTTATAAACATGACTTAAATAGGTATGACACACACAATACAAATAGGCAAATATTTGCACAAAGTAAACTTATAAAGGAAAAATGAAATAAGCAAGTTTTAAACTATGCTCAAAATAATATATATAAAAGTAGTTTAACATTAATAATGTTGCAACATTACAACATAAAATACTGAATAACTAGTTTTGTTTATTCATAACTAGCTGTAGAGTTATATATTTTTTTTAACGAAAAGGTACGGTCGAACTAGTTCGCAAGTGGTACAGTAATTTACCAAAAATGTGGAGTGGTTCAAGTGAATGAGTCAAACCATACCATATTTTAGGTAAGGTACGGTTCTGAACTGGTTCGACCCTGAACTGGTTCATGCTCAACCCTACTCGAGTCCCTGCCTGATACCATGCACAAATCCCACCCTAGAGTAATGACTCTCCACATAATCCGCTAATTAAACATTTGATTATAACTCATAAAAGTAAATCTCTTATAAAGAGATAACATACGATCTAAACCATTGAGATACCTATGGAAAGTACTATAACGACAAGTAACCTAACAACGAACCCCATTACTATGGTTTTACCACTATAAATAGAGTTTTATGAAAAAGTAGACATATGTTTTTTTTAGAAAAGTAAGTATACAATTTTTTTTTCAAATAATAGGTATACGCGCACCCCCGGGTAGCGCGTATTGGCAATACGCGCACCCAAGGGTGGCGCCTATTGAATAGGCGCCACTCCAAAATGGCGTATATTCACCACAACTATTATGCCGTAAGTTGAGATATGAATATTTGATTTAAAAAATTATAACTCAGACCATATAAGTCCAAACTCACCACGGTTAACGTCATTTATGTCGTAATTCAATTATCTACCTAGGGTAAATTTTTTGATCAGAAATACAGTGATTATGTAACCTAACATAGTTTGTTTTATATTTTGACCGAAATAATTAAATGCATTAGGTGAGAAATTTAAGTATGTACTTACTCAAAAAAAATAAAAAACATTACGGTGCGTAGATAATTTAATTACGAATGAATGACGCTAACTATGCGTTAATTTTTAACATTTAGTCTGACTGTATAATACGATACGTAAAAAACTCTACATATGATACAAAAAAGTCTAAAATTTACTGTTTAAAAGACTATTTAGAAGTTTGTGTATCGTATGTATAGTTTTTTACGTATCGTATTATATAGTCAGTGTAACAGCCTCCTACTGCTCGCTATGAGAGCGGTCGCCAAGAGAGTCAAACCTCTCAACTGTGGTCCAACAAACTGACATCAAGTGTATGGCCACGATATCCCGCGTATATCGCACACATATTTTATAAAGATATTGCAGTTACATAAGGTAACTGCAATATTACGCCATAACCGTAATATCTGCTATCCTAATCTTTACCGACACAATATTCACAAAGATATTAAGCTGCGTGTAACAGTTTGATCTACTAGCTCTATAAATACTCTTGCTTTACATACGTTTTGAGTTCATACACACAGTATACTCATTTAAGCACCAGAGTGGGACCCAGAAGCACCCCTTTGTTGCGATCCTCTTCTTGCAGGTTCATCGGAGCTCAAGCGAAAGCACGTGATCATCAACTCTTTGACATTCAATTCACTACCAAGTCAGCACTTGGGAAATTCAGAACCAACATTTGGCCCCGTCTGTGGGAGTACGAGCAAATCAGTCATGCAGACTTGCTCTAACCGCAATCGTAGAAAGCAGGCTAATGAGCAATCCTTATATAGTTCTGTGTCCGCCGCCGCTTCGTCGCTCCCCTAAGAACCTGCTAGCCAAGCTGTCCCTGATGCCGTCCCTCCGAGGGCGGCACGCGAGCATGTTGGCAATTCAAGACCGGCCCCCTGTTCCAAACGCCGTAGAGATTCTAACTCGGCCAACCGTTCAAGTGTCTGGGGAAACCATTCAGGGAACCACGGAGATGATATCCCTCGTGGAAACCATCATAGGACAGACCCGTAGACAATTCCCTGCTCCTCATGAAGATCATTGTCCCACGGGGCCACGGGAAGCAGAAGCTGGAAATCCAGGCACCACTGCCCCTCAAAAAGATCAAGAGATGACTTCTGGACATCAGTCCTTACCTCCAACTTCCACTGGTGCGCCGACGGTCACTCACTCTGTCAATCCATCGAGTACTGCACCTACTGTAGGACAGCAACACCAATTCACTCTTGACCAAGTTGAGGAACTTATGAGTAAAAGACTCAAGGAATAGCGCATAACCGTCATGCCTCCCTTCCGGGAGCGATCAACTTATACCTTCACCGCT
Organism: Chamaenerion angustifolium; assembly: GCA_946814005.1. Lineage (NCBI taxonomy): Eukaryota > Viridiplantae > Streptophyta > Magnoliopsida > Myrtales > Onagraceae > Chamaenerion > Chamaenerion angustifolium. The sequence continues at coordinate 26,740,003 of OX328272.1, forward strand.
GACTTTGTAACGATCAAAATTCCAAAGGATGTAGTCGCAAGGGACATCCCTGAATACAGTGGCGAAGAAGATCCCATAATCCATGTCAACAAGCATGGAGATTCTCTATTGGGTAAGTCGAATGATGAAAGTCACTTAGCCTATTATTTTCGTCGACCCTTTCGGGTTCAGCGTCGTCCTGGTTCTTCAGCCTCCCTGCAAGATCAATAGGGACCTGGTCCGAGCTAAAGAGCAAATTCCTGGAGAGATATATGGGCGAGCGTCAATTGCTGAAAAGCGTGGTCGCCTTGGACGTTGTCAAACAGCATCCAGGAGAAACATTGGCAGACTTCTACGGGTGTTTTCACAAAAATGTTACATAAATAGATCGTCAAGTCACGGATGGGGAGATTATTCAAGCCTTTTATAGAGGACTTGATGTGACCAACAAAGCCTCAAGAAAACTGCGCAACAACTACCACGTTCAAGAGATAAAGACACTGGAGGAGCTAGTAGTGAGGGTGAAAGGTTTCATAGACCTAGAAAGGGCGAACTCTGAAGCCAATTTCCTGACAACCTCGCCAAGGGTGGTTCCAGAGCCCCGACGCGATGGTAGGAAGGAGAAGAAGGGTTGAGAAAATCTCAGATCAGAAACCGTAGTACCAAGACATCCAGAGGTCCCTGAGTATTTCATGCCTTTAAATAGGCAGATGTCGACGGTACTAGTCGAGATGGAAAGAAGGTCTCTGGCAAGGCCACCAATGCCCTGGAAAGCACACAGAAAGCTATTGCCGATATCATAAATCCAAGGGCCACAAAACCGATGATTGTCGTGTTCTCAAGCGCGACATCGAGAAGTTGATCCAGAGAGGCCTGCTAAAAGAATTTGTGTCCGGACGAGATAGAAGTCGAACGCCACCACGTAGAGCCCACTTGCCAGCTCTGCTAGAGCAATCTGGCCCATCCCAAAGTAGGAGGGTGATAAACCTAATTGATGGAGGGTTTGGTGTCGGAGGCGAGGGGTCCAATGCGAGAGAAGTTTGTGCTACCAAATCTCTACAACTGTCCAACTGGGCAAGAGACCTCGACCTGAAGAAGATTGCATTATCTCATTCTCCGAGGAAGACCTGACACATCTCACCACTCCGCACAATGATGCTTTAGTCAACACGACTGAAATAGATGACTGCGATATGAAAAGGATTCTGATCGACGGAGGAAGCTCGACAGATATCCTGTTCCCGGACGCCTTAAAAAAATGGGCAAATCCAACCAAGACCTAAAGCGAGTCGAATTTCCCCTCATCGGTTTCGCTGGGAGAACAACTTATCCGCTGGGAGCCATAACCCTGCAGGTAATTTGGGGCAAAGGATGGAAAAGCATAAAGGTATCAGTTACCTTCTTGGTGGTCGACGCCCCTACGTCATACAACGCCATCCTGGGGAGGACCACCATCAATCCTCATAAGATCGTGGCCTGCACAGTCCACCAGAAAATGAAGTTCCCAACAGCGAATGGGATTGGAGAGGTTCTAGGCGAACAACCGTCCTCACAACAATTCTATGTGAACTACTTTTGGAGGAATAACCAAAGGTAAACCCTCGCCATCGAGACAGAGGTTGACCCACGTGAGGACCAAGCACGTCCAGCCCCAATGGAAGAGTTAGCAGAGGTTGAAATCGATGGTCCAGAAAATAAGATGCGCATTGACACCGCCTTGAACGACGACAAGCGAGACACCCTGACTTCCTTCTTAAAAGAATACATGGAATTCTTCGTATGGAAGCCCACTGACATGCCAGGTATCACCACGGACATAATCTCCCACGAGATAAGGATAGATCCTTCGATCAAGCCGATTGCTCAAAAGAGAAGGTCATTCGGATCCGACAAGCACTTGGCGATCAGGCAAGAAGTAGGCAGATTGCTTGAAGCCAATTTTGTAAGGGAGGTGCGATTTAAAAGCAGGGTCGCCAACCCAGTGCTCGTGAAGAAATAATACGGCAAGTGGAGAATGTGTGTCGACTTCCGCGACCTGAACAAAGCTTGCCCAAAAGATCCACACCCCCTTCCTCGAATCGATCAGCTGGTAGATGCAACCTCTAGTCATGAAATGTTGAGCTTTATGGACGCCTATTCAGGCTACAATCAGATCCGAATGCACCCGACCGATGAAGCCTAGACAACTTTCTATGCAGACGAAGATATACTTTGCTACAAGGTGATGCCCTTCCGTCTAATCAATGCAGGTGCAACCTATCAGCGAATTGTGACAGTTCATTTACAAGTCAAGCACAAAAAGGTGGGCAAACGAATCTAAGGCGACCACTTACTAAAAGGTGAGTAAGACTTGGGTAACAGTTCCCCACGATTAGGCGAACACTCGAAAGGACTAAAACCTTTAAAAGGCAAACAAATCCATAAAGGGTGATAGTTTCCTTAAAGGTATAAACCTCGAGTAACAATTCCCTTAAGAGAATTTGGCGAAGGGAATAAATGGATCTATAAATAATCATCATCCTTCCTTCTAAGCCTAAGGAAAGGTCCAAGACCCTATATGGCGAGACTATCATACATAAGTTAAAGAGAAATTGAAAACAAGTATGGTAAAACTTCCTAAAGCATTCAAATGAGAAAGACATAGGAAAAACATCCGAACAGATTCAAAGTCAAACAGGAGTAAATGCTTATGAATATAAAGGCGTTCAATATTATTAAAATAATAACCTAGTCTGATATAAAAAGATAATTACAAACTTTCCCAAAAAAACATAGGGAAGTAAAAGTGATTATCAAAAAGAAGGAATTGCAACTCGATCGCTTGGGGATCTCGGGACCTCAAGATCTGGGTTCATCGGGGGTAGCATCTTCCTTATCTGCTCCCGGGGCAGCCTCATCACCAACAGCAACAGGAGCCTCCTTGGTGTAGCCACTCTCAATGAAGTCCTGAAGAGGCTTCAGCTCCCGGAGAGGAAACTTGGGATCGATCCCCTGAATCTCATCGATCAGGACCTGGAGCTAGGCAGCCACCTCAGCCTTCATCACCTCCAATGCGCAGTCAGAGAACTCTTCGGACTTCTTAAAGTCCTCAACCACGCTCTAGGTGGATGGGATAACCTTCACCTTTGTGGCAAGCTGCGCCTTCTCTACCTCTGAGGCATCCCTCCACGCCCAGGACTCCTTCTGTTGAGCCTTTCGGTCAGCATTCTCTGCCTCTAGCCGAGCAGAGTACAGATCAACCTCCTTAATCCGGAGCTCAGCCCTCACCCGCTTGTTCTCGGCGAGAGCCATCTGATCCTCTCTCTCCTTGAAGGGTGTCTTGCAGCCTCCTCTCCTTCTCAACATACTCCCGGCGAGCATGCTCCACCAAATCGGTGGCCGCCTCAGCCCTCTTCTTTAGGACTTCTTTAGGCATCCCAAACTTACTTATCGGCGAGCTCCCCCACGATCCGACTGATCACCAACTCCTCGCGGACGAGCTAACAACAGAAAAAAAGGGATAAAGTTCAATCAGATCAAGGAGCGGTAAAAGAACGACCCAAGGGTAAATGTAAATAAGGACTTATCAAGGCGACCCGTTCAAAATGCGACCTCATGACACCCTCGATGTCATTCAGGTCGGAAGGGACCGCCACTCGTTCCCGAGGGGGGAGGATCCCATCAAGTAAATGCATGCAAAGGTCTGGGTTACCCCGTAGCATCAACTTATCTGAAATCTCCACCTTCTAGAGATAATTCCAAGGGGCCCAGAGACCCTTCGGGTCCGCCGCCTTCGGCGATTAAAATAAGTCCACCAAGGGGCAGTAATCCCCGGCGAAGGGAGTCTTGGAGGTACCCGTAGAGGCACCAAGGTTCTAAACCCTCTTCCGAGCCCCAACCACCTTTGAGGGGTTTGTAGGAGCATCATCGAAGGTAGGCGCGACGACTTCTCTGGTGGCAGGAGCTTTTCCCTGGGAAGCAGCAGATCCCCCCGCGGATGCTGGGCGCTCCTTGCCAGAACTCCTGCCCCTCTTAGAGGGAGCAGAACTCGGAGCCGCCTCAGCCACAGCTTTCCCTGAAAAACAGTCATAAAATATATTAAATCTAAGACTGAAGCAGAGAAAGGAAAGTCAAAAGACAGACGTATGCATAACTCTTTGGTGATCGCCAGAAATGACTACAGGTTGTTCCTCCTCAGGTTTGCGCTTGGACGCATGCCTAGAAGGAGGAGGAGGAAGAATCAAAGACACCTGGGCAGCGGACAACCCTGCCTTATGCTGCTTGGAAAATAGGCTGATGAGTTAAGGTCCCCGACTGCCTACAACCAACAAAGAAAAAGGGTAAGAAATTTACTCAATCAATAGAGATTAGTGCAGAATGATAAATGCTCGCCAGCCTAAGCCTCGACTCTGAAGTTTCCGCCACTGAGCGGATTGAACAGAAGTTCGGCTGCCTATGAAGTCAGAAGAAGTCATCAATGACGTTGAACGCCAGGTGTCGCAAGTTGAACGACCCATAACCATGATTATAACCGTTACTGTTTAATATGGTTAACCGTATCATTATGGTACAGTATGGTTATGGTGATGAATTTTCTACCCATAATGGTTATTGTTATGGTTATGGTTATGCTATTTGAGTTATACCCATGGTTATAACCATGGTTATTATATAAATATAATAATTATTTATTATTAATAAACTAATATATACTAAATCATGGAAGTTACTAGACATACTTGTAATAAATAACCATGATGCTAGTTTTATATATTTTTATTGTTGATAATATAGATTTATGTATTTTTAAAAATAAAATTTTTGTTTTTTTATTATATTACATGTGTGGAATAAATATGGGTATACGGGTAAAACAGTGGTTAATAACCACGGTTATTTTAATGGTTATGGTATTGAAAATTGTACCTGTAATGGTTATGGTTATGGTATGTGGTTTAAAAATATGGTATGATTATGGTATTTGTCATACCCGTACCATACCCTAACCATTGGCAGCCCTAATTACGCCATAATCATAATATCTGCTATCCTAATCTTTACCGGCACAATATTCACAAAGATATTCAGCTACCTATAACAGTTTGATATGCTAACTCTATAAAGACTCTTGCTTTACATACGTTTATTACGTTTTGAGTTCATACACACTGTTTACTCATTTAAGCATCGGATTGGAACTCAGAGGCACCCCCTCTGTTGCGATACTCTTCTTGCAGATTCATCGGAGCTCAGACGAAAGCGCGTGATCATCAATTCTTTGACATTTAATTCACTGTCAAGTCAGCACCTAGGAAATTCAGACCCACCAGATCAAACATCATCCACTTAAATGTATAAAAATGAAATATTTATATTGAACCATAACTGACAGTCAAAATGAAATAAAATGAAGGATAGTATTAATTAAAGGGTCTAAATTAATCTGTAACGGAGGTGCAGTGTCCTGTCGTACTATTTTGGGAGAAAATACTTTATCAACAGTTGAATGGACTAATTATTTTTTCTGTAATTTTATATTTAGTTTTGAGTATCTCTGACCTTTGAAGATCGTTGTATAAGGTAGAGCTAGAGTTGATCTAGTCCAATTCATCATTATATCGGCCGTTTATAAGAACAATTAACCCTTAATTAATAAGTTATGACTTTATTTACAAAAAGGATAAAGACAAACACAAACAATAATTTACATATTTTATTGTTGGAGAACGAATAAATATAGACTCTAATATTAATTTTGAGATCTTATGTAGTAATATTTTCTAGAATACAGTAATGATAAAATTAGTAGAATTCACATAATGATCAATTTTTAAATTTAGAATATGAGAAAAGTATGAAAAAGATGTAATATGTTTGCCCAAAGTGGTAAAAACGACATAATGTTTGTTTTTGATGCAATATGTTTGGTGTTGTTAGTTTTTGATGAAGTTCGTTTGTGTCCGTTAAACATTTCTGTTAACACCGCACATGCCTTGCACGTGACCTCCGTTTGATGTGAAATTTCTCAAATGCCCCTGACTTCTTTACTCTGTTTGCACGTGACCTCCGTTTTAGGATGTGTGTTTGAAGTAGTTATGTTTGCGTAGCGTAGCGGCTTTTGGTTAATGAGGTTTATGTAGTTGTTGGTTCCTGATAACATATGTGTTTGCAAGTGTTGATTTTTGATGAAAATGTTTGTTGACAAATTGAAAGTAGATGTACTATGTTTTGATTGACTGGACAAAAAGTCTTCCAATAAAACCTAACTGAATTCCACCTGCACTTAAAAACCTATCCCAGAACACAGACAACATCAATGCCATTTCAAGAAAACCACATAGTTCCATAGTTAACTGTCATTCACGTTTACAAAATACCAATTTACAAAAACCACAAAATCTAACCTAACGCCTCAAAATGACAACATAGGCGATAGCATGAAGCATTTCAAAATGACGGCCAAAGTAATATCAACTAATTTAGCTCCTGCTGACTGTATATCTTTATTGAGTTAGATATTTGGTGTATGTGTTTGACTTGAAACGAGGGGAACTCCTTGACGACATTGTTGATTTCCTCTGAATAGTATTTTTTTTTTGTGTGTGATCATCTCCAAAGGCATATCAACTTCCACAGGAGCTCGACAGTCCGACTGTTGTGGTGAACTTGAAGTCACTCGAACGCCTTCAGAGGATATTTCCATATTTACAATATTTTCAGTGGAATTTTTACCCTATGATAATAACCGTACAAAAGTTAGAATTACAACCCGTAATTGTTGTAAATGTGATAAGTCATCAAAGCTACACCAGGATGAAATTCGTACATGCACCAGGTATTCCTATCAATAATGTCCAGTACTCCCATGCACCAACATAATGTTCTTTCAAGTAATCCATGTGCGCCTTGTGCCTATTGTAATTGGACGAACAAGCCGTTGCCCCAAACACCAAGTGATACCAACCCTAAAGAAAAACTAATGGATTTTCCAATTGAATTAGTGGATTTAAATCCAATAACTAGGGGTGACGATGGTCCCTGCTCCAGATTGAAACTGGGAAATCTAGTTTAAAATGGGAAAATTTCGAAAGAAATTAATTAAAAGCAGTAAAAGCAACGTAAAAGGGTTAAGGAATAAGCCCAACCACAGAGGTAGCATAACACCGTAAAATTAAGGGAAAAGTATGGAAAAGATGTAATATGTTTGTCAAAATTGGTAAGTGATGTAACTTGTTTTGGACTGTTTGTTTATGATATACTATGTTTCAATTTGTAGGGTTTAGATGAAACGTGTGTTTTTTTTCGTTATTTGTTCCGATAAAATCCATCATGTGCAACACACGTGACTTCAAATTTGAGCGTTAAAATAATTTGAAATCCCGAAATTACCCTTACCTCTATTTCCTTCCAACTGTTTCAATCCTGGTCGAAGTCTCCTCCCTCACTTGGAGACCCCCATTCTTTACAATTATACGCGATATACACTCCACCAACCGTCGTCTCCTCTTCGATGAAAAAACAAAGTGTTGTCATACACCCAATATGGCTAGCCACCATGGTTAACAACATGGAGTTGATGAGTTTCGTCTCGAATCAAGAACACATGGATGTCGGTACATAGTTCCTTCACCTCTCCGCTTCATCCCTTCTCCACACACGAGGCGAGAACTGTTCAAGTTGCCGATGGGGACACCTAGCAATATAAACATTAGATCCTAACTTATATTCATTGCATATAAACATTAAGATGGGTTAATTTATTTATACATCCAACAGTATTCTTCCTATTCTATACAATGTCTCATAAGAGAAGAGACTGGTATTAATAAAGCAGATTACTTCTAACCAATACTGCAAAGCTATGTCATTTTTGCTTTGGACTCTATCAAAACCAGATGGTTGGGTCATTATAATGCAGAAGTATTTTCTACAGTGCATTCAATTTACCTATATTTGGTTAGAAATGAGCATTTGAAGTGTGTTATTCATATTAGATGCTCAAAATAATATTGTATTTGGAGATTCTTTCATTTTTTTATTTCATGTTCTAACTCCTTTCTTTGCAGATCATGGGGGTATAAACAACCATAAGAAAGATTAAAAGGAGATTATCAAAATCTGGAGCGGAGTTTGAGAGCACTTACATGAGTAGAGACTAACAGAAAGAGTACAAACATGACACAGAGAAGTTAACTAAAGTGCTATGCTAACACTGATGTTGAACATGGTTTGTTTGCTACTAAGCAGATTACAAAGGCACTGTGGACTGCTTTCAACCATACCTGCAAGTTCCCCACAACATAGCTCGCCAGGCTTTGTGAGGTTGCTCCCTATATCCACAAAGCTCAGGCAGTCTAAAACATTGATTAGCTTCGTTAAACAATCATAGGATGTTGGACCAAAAGCATCAATATACGTCGGGCTTAGGGCATAGCTCGGGGCATCAGTCACGTAAATTACTTCCAGAGTGGGCAAAAATCCACCACCATATGCTTCAATTTAGGGTTGCTTGGGTAAAGTTGAGAGGAGATAAGTTGCGGACGACCTAGGGAATTGAGCGTTATAGTTCACGGATCGATCGACGGTGATTCACATCTCTTTCGCATGTGACAAAGGATCTCAGGCAAGCAGGGTGTATATGTTAAATGTGTAATCAGGTTGTCCCAACGTGGTACAAACAATGTTGCTTATGCCATCGACTGCAGGAGAGACATGACCGTCAACCGTTGTATAACTGAGCAGATGTAATATGAAGAAGCAGAGCAATAAACAAAGATCCATGATTTTCTGTCAACTCCAACAGTAATGGCAATGGTGATCTGGGATCCACGAAAGGTTGTACCTTTCTCCCACATGAATGATCCATCCCTTCGACCTACCATGTCTGGGTACTGTCCAGATTGCTCCACACGACCCCACTTGGAAACTTCTATTTGAAGAAGGAGAAGGAGGTGGTGGTGGAGAAGGAAGCGAAAGTCAGAACCTTTCTAGAACATATGAGAAAACTGAGATGCAGTGAGAACTGAGCTGTAGAGGAATCTCTGCTTAGATAAGGGGATAGGAGGTTGCAAAACTTTGCTTTTCCGTTCCTCTTTGCTCATATACTGCATATAACAAATGAGAAAGAAGATGACATGGTCAATAAAGGTATTTTGCATTTTTATTTTGGGTCATGTGACTTGCACGTGACCGCTTAACAGAAAATTTGGATGACACATGACATACTTCATCTAAAACCACCAAAAACAAACATGTTTCATCTAAAACAAACAAAGTATACACACTTAGCACATTGGGCAAACATATTACACATTTTTCATACTTTTCCCTAAAATTAACACCACATACGCAAGGCATTTGAGGTAAGTTGGGTTAGCACTACTCTATAGTAGCAACATGCAGTAGCAAAAACACATACATCGTCGATCAAAGGAAAAAATATTGTCTCATCCCCGTCGAGACGAAGGTAAACGAGACAACAAGTGTCACACTCCAAGTCTAGGGGAACGAGGTATCTCAGGGAATGGGTGTTGCTTATTCTCGAGATCTCCACCACTTTTATAATATGTTCTTTAATTACAATATTGGATTTTGAAAAACGTTCTCCTCACCCGGGGTGTCGTTAGACGTTTTGGAAGGTGACGTCTAAGATACTCTTTTGGGAGAAGGGGGAGCAGCGAATAATCTTGATTACCGAAAGAGAGTCTCTAGGGAAAAAAGGAAGAAAGAAATTTTTAGAGGGAGGAAGTTAAGAAGAAAGGTTATGTCTAAGGTAAAGAAAGGGTTCGCACTGTATGCCCGTTAGTAGGAATTCAACCACGTAGCGGAAGAACATTATCAATGGGATGCGGCAAGACAAAAAAAATATAAGAACAACAACGAAGGGTCTCAAATGGAAATACATCATGAAACAACATGGTTAACCCAAAGTAGTACCAATAGACAAATACATGTCACCAGTAGAACAAACAACCAATAATCTGACGAGAAGGGTATGCACTCAGCATGCCCCTAAGACCTTTAATGCCCCCAAGCACCAACACCGAAAATATAAATCACAATGACCGCAAACCTAACAACCTGATCGTAATAGCACCCTCCATATAAGCTACATCCTGAACCTAAATTCTCCAAACCACGGACAACAAAAAAACTAGAAAAATTTGAACACAACATCTAAACTGGTTGGTGACACCACCTGAGAAATCCTTGACAATAATTGATGTCATTGAGACACCGATTAACTACCCTTACATAGTAGAATCAACACTAGATTCATCCCCACAGAGGATAACCTCCCAACAATTAATACCCTCTGGTCTAAGGCCAGTGATGAGCAAAATGACCCTCAAACAACACCTGAAAAGTCACGATGATGAGACTCCCCCTAAAAAAATTGAAAAAGGCCTTGGAAGTATCCTCAAACAAGATCACAACTAGAAGCAAAGGGAAAGGACACAAGTTTGTTGCCTGAAATAGAGGAGGGTAGTTGAATTAGTCACAAGACAAAACACGAGGTCTATAGCACCCACGAAAAGAAGGAACAAATATGATGACACGTGTTCTCGTGTTTGTCCTACAATAGCCACACGTGATCAATAAATATCCTCAACTGGAATTTTCGGGTCTAATATCCAACCCGACAATACCCAATCTATGGGACCTTATGAGAAGCTATAAAAACCGGACATTATCTTCTTGATGGAAACAAAACACAACAATGAGTTCTGTGAAAGAGTGCACTAACAAATAGGCATGGATCACACAAGCTACACGGATTCTGGGGGCATCTCTGAAGTCTAACATAATGGAGGACAAACACTAATGATGTGACCATGATCATAAAACCGAGAACTTTACTAATTGATAAACCCGAATCATTCATGGGGACGATTACATGTGACGTGCTCATATGGTGACCCCCAATTTGATAATCGTAAAAGCAATTAGGATAGTTTGAAGAATTTTGAAACCTTCGAGAGAAGGAGGGTGGATGCCCAGAGTTACAAAATGAAATTTATACCTTCAATTACCTTGTAAATTCGTGAAACGAGATGGATTTAATCTTTAAAGGACTGGACTTCACCTTGAGCAACATCGTGGAGGGGGGAACCGAGTGCGAGAACGACTTGACCGAGCACGTGCAAATGTGGAATAAACGGAAGAGTATGCCACCACCCAAGTTATACAGGAAACTACAATTGGTTCTGATCATTCCTCAATTATTATCAAAATGAGACACGACAAACAAAGACAACCAAAAACCTTATGGTTCAGAGATAATTGTGGACTGACAATTTGGAGTGCAATGAGGTGGTGAAACATGCATGGCAATATGATGCAGCACGATACAGAATGAATCCCAAGTCACGCAGAAATTGGACTGATGCAACAAAGCCTTCGAAGGTGGAGCAGACTAAAATTTGAGAACAATTGGATATTGATAGAAGTGGCGCATAGGAAAATATGATGCATCTAGAGTGCGGGTGACTCTCGCAATCTGGAGGAGGAAAATAAAATAAAGTGTGAGCCAAGAGAACTCTGAAAACGAAAGGAAAATCGGTGGCATTAGAGATCTTAAGTAAACTTCTAAAATGGACAATAATAACTCAAAAATTTTCCACATCGACACACTAAAAGAAGACGACACAACAAAGTAATGAGAATCGAAAACCATACTGGAGAGTAGGAGGCGGGAGAAGGGTGGAAGAAACATTCTTTAGAAACTTATTCGTATCCGGTGGAGAGAGAGAGAGAGAGGGAAAACATGCTAAGTGTTACCCATAAGCTTGTTTACAGGGAATTAAACAAAGAGATCACAAGGGATGTTACCGAGATAGAGGTCCGAGAGGCAGCATTTCAATTGAGCGGTTCAAGGCCCCTGTACCAAATGGGTTCCCAGGATTATTCTATCGAAGTTATTGGAGCATGTTAGGCCCAAACGTCCTTACCAAGGTTAAAAGTCTTCCTCGAATCAGGTAACCTCCACCCAACCCTAGACCATACAGATTTTATGCTCATTCCAAAAATTGGTCACTCAATCTTAGATTTAGAGAGTGGATGTAGAGAAAAGGACGAACACAAGACTTTAGTAATGGAAATCATTGTGATTTCTAAAGATTATTAAACTACAAGGGGTACTCCTATTATATAGGAGTTTACAAGGACTAACTAGCAAAGTTGTTGTAGATTAATAGGTAAATCCTTAACTTCTAAAACATACTAATATAGTCCTCTGACATTCACCCATGTTTCTTGTCCTTTTCATCTTCAATTAACTTCATTGTTTTCATAAAACTTTGAAAAATGTCAATCAAGTCCTTTTGTTTCTTCATTGCCCTTGGCAGTATGGTTGCACGATGTTGGGGATTGTGGCTGAGTAGACTTCTGCACTATGGTTGACACTGCTTCAAGTGCTTGCATGTAGTATAATCTATATTTACATATTTAGAGTCGTCTGGATTGAGTAACCATTCATCAACATGTGCTAAACCATCCAGGTAGTGGTCCAATCAATTGCTAACAATTGTGAATCCATTTTGTTGTTTTAATTTCATGTAGTTTGTATCAGTAAAATTATATTGGTTGCCTTATCAGTGAAATGCTTCGAGTTAAACGCCATTGACGCAACATAAGATTTCTAAATAAACGAGCTAACGAATCAAAAAGAGTGAAGAATAAACATGACCCAGAGGTCTTTAGATTCTTGCTAAGTTTGATGCATTCTTGTTGATTGCAGAGATGATAAACTTACCAGAATCGGACTCTGATACCATCTAATCCAATTAAAGAGAGTTATTTGATCACATATTAGATGAAATAATGTAAAAAACTTATTTGTTAAAATTTTAAATTTTTTAACCAAATTAATAGAGAGAGTTTAGTTTTATTTCCTTAAAGTGCATATTGTTTGGTCACTTATTTCATGAGAAATTATAACTGTTTCAACTTGTGAGGTGGTCTGAAAATTTATACTTAACTTAAAATTGTTATTATTATGTTGATATTTTTTACTTCTTGACAAACTTCATATGACAAATCATGAGTGATTTTGACTTGATATTTATTGCAAGGATCGTGAATTATGCATTAAGTGAGATATGTGCAAGTTTCATTTAGTATTGAGTTTTAAGGATAACACTTTAAAGTAACCAAATTCTTTTTAGTTGAATTAAAGAAACTAAAAATACTAATGGATATCATGATAAATCTTGCCATACCAAAATGTCAAGTTTATTTATTTATTAAATAGTTACGGTATGTGCACAAATTTCTTAGTTGACATGAAAAGCAAGTTTCTTCTTTCTAAATCCAATCTCATGTATATGACTACAAATTAGGTATGACAATGATGCAGTGGAAATCTCATAACCATGGTTATAACCATTACTGTTTAATATGGTTAATCGTATCATTATGGTGCGATGCGGTTATGGTGATAAATTTTCTACCCATAATGGTTATGGTATTTGAGTTATACCCATGGTTATAACTATGATTATTATATAAATATAATAATTATTTATTATTAATAAACTAATATATACTAAATATAAGTGAAATTGATGTTATTATTAATATAGTAATGATGTTAATGTTAATGTTTCATCGGTCTTAATGTTGAATTTTAATGTTAAGTGGTGTGAATGTTAATGTTGAATGATGTTAGTGTTATATATTTTTATTGTTGGTAATATAGATTTATGTATTTTTTTTAAACAATATTTTCGGTCTTTATTATATTACATGTGTGAAATGAATATGAGTATACGGGTAAAACCATAATTAATAACCACGATTATTTTAATGGTTATGGTATTGAAAATTGTATCCATAATGGTTATGGTATGTGGTTTAGAAATATAATATGGTTATGATATTTGTCATACCCGTACCATACTCAAACCATCGACAACTCTACTGCAAATAATGAAGCTCTAAAAATAAGTTTGTACGTGTAGACTAATGTAGATATGATTGTGGACACTCTATATCATCCTATATAAATTTAATTTTAGAATAATAACGTTCATTCTAGCAACTTTTATATTACATGGTTGTAACATTATATAGAGATTCGAATCAAAAGAGTTAACCTTACTTTATTGGGTGGAAGTATTTTCCTTCCAACATAATAAATTATTTTTGTTTATTTTGGAGATAAATAATCTCACTCAATCATTATACGCTTCTTTTTGCTAAAGGATATTGTATATTAAATCAGATTTTTATGACAATTGTTCTTATTAAATACACATTAAAAATAAACATATTTGATGTGATTTAAATGGAACACATGCACATTTTCCCTTATCAAAATTAATGTATAAAACTGTTATTCCATATTAGCTATTGATATATGGTGGTCGTTAAGAATAACTGACCATCTAGTTATAGGCCCACATTATGCTTGAAAATGATATAATGAGTTTGAAAATTAAATAAAGATATAGTTGTGTTGTTGTCATTGACATATATATATATATAAATATATTGTTTTTTAAAAAAAAAAAAAAAGAAAAAACTTAAGAGAATATGGTAGGAAGAAACATTAAAATTCGTATAGTATACTTATATGTCCATTATGTCAAATAATGCTTCTTGAATTATATTTGAAATTAATATATTAAAAATATAGATACACCATATTCTTAATTTATTTATTGCAATAGTGTAAATAATTTAATAATATATGTCATTAAAATTTTTTTCATACATATGATTGGAGATTTACACACTAGGTTCAAATATATAAATTAGGGTTAATTGTCAATTTTCCCCCTAAAATTTGGACTGAATTTGAGATTCCCCCTTAATGTTTAAAATTTTAAATTTTAGTCCTACTGTTTGGACAAAATGAAATTTGTTTCCATTCCGTCACTTTGTTGTTTAATACTAACAGGAATGTCACCATGTGCAGATCACATGACTTTTTTTTATATTAAATGGACAAAAATGCCATCCATGAAACTTCAAGCTGTTCTTCAAGCTTTCATCCAGAAATTGGACTTCCATAGAACATATTCTTCTCGGAACCAGTTCAGAAGAGGAAGATCTGTCTTTCATAAACAATCGACCAATTTTCTTCTCTCTTCCTTCTCCCACCCCATCATTCCCCATATCTCTCTCTCTAACTAACCATGGCAGTACCTCGGCCAACTCATCAACTTCTCCATACGGAAATGGTTCACGTCGTCGAGCTTCCGGTGATCGACCTCGCCTCCGACCGGTACGACGCGTCGAACCTCGTTGTGGCAGCATGCTAGAAGTTCGGATTCTTCAAGGTGGTCAACCACGGGATCCCTGGCGAAGTTATAGCCACCGTGGAGGAAGAAGGCCTCCGCTTCTTCACCAAACCGAGCTCCGACAGGCAGAGAGTCAGGGGACCGAACCCATTTGGTTGCGGATCAAAGACCATTGGCTTCAATGGTGACATCGGAAAGGTGGAGTATCTACTCCTAAGCACCACCGACTCTATTGCCGTTTCTCAGTTATCAGAAAACATCTCTGATGACCCAACAAAGTTCAGGTTTTTCTTTAGCTTTCATTGTTAAAGATTTTGGTTTTGTTATTCCTTCTCGTTACTTCCTTTTCAATTAATAGGTGCATGCATATTTCCATCTGTTATCTTTAAAAAAAAATTAACAAAAGACTATCAAGGAAATTAAATAATATATAATTGGCAAAAAATATAAATTATATAGTAACTAGAGACGACTGAAGAGAAAGAGCAGCAAATGCAGTAGTATGGTTGTGTTCAATCAAATAATCGTTCCAGTTAAGGTCTTCACCCTACGTGTTCCAGTTAAGGTCTTCCACGACGGCTATGACTTCGTCAGGGATCCCGTGGTTGACCACCTCGAAGAATCCGAACTTCTCGTATGCTGCCACAACGAGGTTCGACGTGTCATACCGGTCAGAGGCGAGGTCGATCACCGACAGCTCAACAACGTGAACCACTCCGTCCGGAGAAGTTAATGAGTTGGCCGAGATAATACCATGGTTAGCTAGAGAGAGAGAGATGAGGAAGGATGGTGGTGGGAGAAGGAAGGGAGAAGAAAATTAGTCGATTGTTTATAAAAGAGAGATCTTCCTCTTCCGAACTGGACCAGGGAAGAATATGTTCTACAGAAGTCCAATTTCTGAACGAAAGCTTGAAGAACAGCTTAAAGTTCCATGGAAGGCATTTTTGTCCATTTAATATAAAAAAAGTCACGTGATTTGCACATGATGACATTCTCGTTAGTGTTAAACGGCAAAGTGATGGAAGGGGGGAGATTTTCATTTTGTCCAAACATTAGGACTAAAATTTAAAATTTTAAACATTAAGGGGGAATCTCAAATTCGATCCAAACTTTAGGGGGAAATTGACAATTAATTTTATAAATTATTAACATTAACATGTATTATTATATAATTTAATTATATTTCTTCACGTAAATACATTTATTTTTTATGTTAGTTTTAGTTTTTCATTGGTAAGTAGTTGGATAAAATTTTGAAAAAAAAAGTAGTTGGAGAAACTCCGTTTTTTTTTTTCTTTATATATAATATAAATATATCATTCTGTCACTGGTTGACTTAGACAGGGTAATGTTGACAAGGACGGCTTGAACCACATGGACCATCCTTCGTTGAAATCGTCAACTCAATGATAACATTTTTTTTAAATATCGCTAATTTAACACTTTATTTTTTAATAAAAAAAAATTGATTTTGAATAATGAGAATATAATTATTTTATATTTTGATGATCAATATAAAAATCTAACGGACTGCCGTGTTAGTGATAATTATTTTAACTATGAAACTAATAAATCCTTAATGACCCGTTCTTTTCACGGAATGGAAAGAGAATTGGGCTTACGGATTCCATAAAAAGTTGTTTTTCTCGCAAAATTGCAACAAATTGGCTTAGGAATTTCGGGTGGGGTAGACTTAGACATTCCGGGCGAAAACCTCGGAATTCCTAAGCCTAGAAGGCAAGGAATTCAGAATAGAGGTATTAAAGACGATTATGCCCTCAATGATTTTGCATAATTCCGAGCGGGCCTCTCCTTCCTTTCTCTCCTTCGGACCGACGCAATGTTCAATTAACAAACCAGACATTTGAACAACCATAATCAATTCCTCTCTGGCAATTTCAACTAATCCATTTTGTCTGCAATTTCTGTCTGCAATTTGAACAACCGCGTTCAATTCTTCAGCTGCCCGCCTTCAATTCTTCAACTGCCCGCCTTCAATTCTTCAGCTGCCCTCTGTTGTCCCTTGAATTTGAACTTCAGTCGTTCCTTCAATTGATGCGCCCCTCTCCCTTCAGTTGTCCATTTAACTGCACCTTCCTCCTTCAGAATCAACCTTTAATTGTTGCACCTTTGTTCCTTCAAATGATGCGTTCCTTCAGTTGCTGCGCTTCTCTGTTCGTTCCTTCCTTCAACATTACATCGTTCGGTCTTCTCAACAGGTTAGTCCTCCTTCTATGTTTTAGAATTTCTATTACTAATTCAGAGTTTAACTTGTTATGGTTTCATCGGTTTAGGATTTGAATGTTTAGGGTTTATGCAGATTAGGGTGTTTACGGTTTATGCAGATTAGGGTGTTTAGGGTATTTATGTGTGATGCAGATTTCTGGAATGTGTAAAGGAACCCAGATTTAGTTGCGTTCTAGGTTATACCTGAACCCATAATCAGTCGATTCTGGGTTACCTGAATCCAGAATAAGTCGATTTTGGGTTACCTGAACCCATAATCAGTCGATTCTGGGTTACCTGAACCCAGAATAAGTCGATTCTGGGTTACCTAAACCCAGAATCAGGTGATTCTGGGTTCAGTTAAACCCAGAATCAGCAGTCGATTCTGGTGACTGATTCTGGGTTTAACTGAACTTAGAATCAGATGATTCTGTGTTCAGGTATCCCTAACCATCTGATTCTGGGATCCTGAATCGACTGATTCTGGGGTAAGACTGAATTAGTCGAAAAGTGAAAAACTGAATTAGTTATGTCTATTTTCAGTTATGCCTGCCGAGAGTATAAAACATCATAAAACACTGAGGAGAAGGTGTGTTGTTATGTTCCTCCATCTTCTGATGAGAGTTGTTTTGCGTGTGTTCCTGCAAATAAAACGACCAAGACTACCCAATCGAGCCTTTTCGATGTATGAGGTGGCGAAAAGAAACTATATTAAGGGCCTACTACATTCGGATGACACCGATTATAGAAACCAACTCAGAATGAATAGGCATTGCTTTAGCAAGCTCTGTGAAATCTTAGGCGAAGTTGGTGGTCTTAGGTCAACGAGACATGTCAACATAGATGAGCAAGTAGCGATGACATTATACATACTTGCTCATCACAAGAAGAATAGGGTGATCAAGTTTGACTTGGTAGATCAGGATCAACTGTTAGTCGTTATTTTAACAAAGTTATCTTGAGTATCCTACGGTGTCACCACGTGCTCACCAAAAAACCTGATCCGATCATAGCGGATGGAACGTTGAAAGATGGAGTTGTTTTGAGAATTGTCTGGGTTCCATCGATGGGGTTCACATTGAATTGAGAGTCCCTCTGACAGACAGACCTAGGTATAGAAACAGGAAATGCTAGGTTACCACCAATGTCCTAGCTGCTTGTTCCCCATATATGCAAATCATATATGTACAACTGGGTTGGGAAGGTTCAAATGCTGATAGTAGAGTTTTGCGAGATGCTCTATCTAGAGAGGATGGTCTTAGTGTCTCTCGTGGTTGTTATTATTTAGTTGATGCTGGATATGCCAATGCTGAGGGTTTTTTGGCCCCATATAGAGGAGTGTATTATCATTTGAATGAATGGCGCATTGGGCATCAACCTGAAAATGCTAGAGAATAATTCAATACGAAACATGCGAGGGCTCGGAATGTGATAGAACGTTGTTTTGGTCTGCTTAAGATGAAATGTTCCATACTAAGGAGCACGTCTTATTATCCAATGGAAGTTCACAACAGAATTGTCCACGCTTGTTGCCTTCTCCAAAATTTCATCATAAATGAGATGGATGATCCCTTAGAGGATGATATACCTCTTGATTATTAATCAGGTCAACCTGATTCTGTGGATTTTATTAGCGAGGTTCGTGTTTCAGCGGAGAGGAACCTTTGGAGAGATCAGTTGGCAGAAACTATGTATAATGACTGGATAGGAAATGTTGTAAACAATCATGTTTAGTTATGTCTTTGTGTTTCATGAAGATGATTTTACAAACAACTTGAGTTTATCTTATTCCTAATGGTTCGTGGATGCTTTGAATTAGTTATGTGTGCTTATTGGAGACATTTTTATGGTTTTTTCTAAGCCTTCTTCTTTGTTGTTTTATATGCTTCAGATGTGATTGTACGTACATATGATGCTATAACTCTTCAATGTTTTAGTATGTCTACTTCAAGACATAAATGAACTGCAGTTGAAGATGCAGCATTGGTTGCATCAATGGCTGAGTTGCACACGCAAGGGCATCGTAATGTCGAAACAGGTTTCAAGTTTTGTTTTTTACCAGAACTAGAGAAGTTGATGAATCTTAGGCTCCCGGGTTGCGGTTTGAAGGCTAAACCACACATTGAATCTCGGTTGAAAACTTTGAAGGGTCAATGGAGCATTGTACATGATATGGTTCATGGAAAAATTACATCTGGCTTTGGATGGGATGAGATAAAACAATGGGTGGTTGCAGAAGATGAAGTCTGGTCTGTATATGTGCAAGTAAGTTGTGTACACATTTTTTGTTTTAGAATACTTGTCTAATTTGACCTTAAAGTGTTTATGTTATATGATGTTTTAGGCACATAAGGAAGCTGCACCATTTATAAACAAGAGCTTCCCGTACTTCGATGAAATGACACGCATCTATGCCCGAGATAGAGCAACGAAGTTGCACTCTCAAACGTGCAAGAGGTGCTTGTCTCAGCCGAGAATGAATAATCAAACTTCCCAGACAATGACTCAGTTGAGCCAGATTATGTTAACCAACCGGAGGGAGACACCCGAGACTCAGCTAATCGTTTGTCACAAGGTAACACCCCATCAAGTTAGAAAAGAAAGAGAATTAGCGATGACGTTCAACATATTTGCTCTGAGATAAACAATGTTGGAACCATGATATCTGATTCCTTAGCGCAACTGGCGTCATTAAATTAAATAATTACAAGTGTTTTTTTATATAGTTTTAATATTTAAATCAATTTGAGAGTTTGTAATCTTAAGTGTCTATTATTTTTTTCATGTGTTTAAAGAAATAATTTAAACTTTAAATTTCACAAAAAAATTGTTTTTAATTAATATTAATTTAATTTAATTTTATATCTATATTGTTTATTATAATATAGTTTTGAAAATGAAAAAAAAAGATAGATTTTTCTACATTATTATGATTCAAAAATAATCATATGAGTAAAAATAAAAATCTTTTCAGTGATATAAAAATAAAAATCTTTTCAGGAAAAATAAAAACTCTAAGGATTAGGAGGAAGATTGACCAATGATGCTCTCGAAGCAATAATCAAATTTATTAAGATGGTAGATAAATTAAAATAATGATTTCACACTAAATATGATGTAATAATTATTATAATTTTTGCACAAACCAATAAACACGATAAACTTTCTACTATAAATAAAGAATAATGAGAACGATATAATTCAGAATATATTATTTATCATTTATAAAAAGATACAATATTCTCCCGCATATTTGCATTTTAGAGTTTGATTTAGCGTTGAAAATGAATAGGAAGATAAAATTGTTATTTTGACTTAATGAAAAACATTGATGGAATAGTAAAGATGGTGAAAATAACATGTTCAAATATATAAACGCAAATAAATACATGAGTGGTGCAAATAACAATATAAGCACACATATAGGTGCATCAAGATTATTTACCCTAAAATGTAAGTCGATTGATAACGATAATGTGTAAATTATAATAGAGTAAGACGAACTATGCCCATATATTTCTGTGGCTCACTCAATTCGACCTATGTCCAGAAATAGTACATTATTTTCATTAAATAGAGGGAATAGTATTAAAAAAAATGTAATATGTTTGCCCATTGTTGTAAAAGAGACACCTTGTTTGTTTTTATGAAACATGTTTGTTGTTGTTAATTTTAGAAGAAGTCAGTTTGTTTCCGTCCAAAATTGTCGTTAACTCCTCACGTGTTATACTCGTGATCTACGTTCAGTGTGAAATACTTGAAATGCCCCATGAGTTATTCTACTCCTTGTTCTTGCGTCTCCAATCTCTGGCACCGCTGCAACTACACCCTCCGATAGAAGTAACGATGTCGTATTCCGATTACGACCATTCGTCTGTTGTCGACGTTGTCTACATTTTTTTTTTTTGTGTTTGCAAGTCTATTGGTTGAATCTTCACTATGTGTAGAACTTTTGATGAGGTTTCTTGGATTGATCTGAAGTCGTGACGACACTTTCAGATTGAAACAATTTGGTGGCACCCAAACTTTCAATCAGATAAAATCAGAATTCTGAACTAGAACTTGAGAAGGAATGTGAATGTTGGAGATGAAATTTTCGGACCTTCCCTATGACCAATTTATAGTATTTGCCACACCTTTTGGAAGAGATACCACACCATTTGGAAGAGACACCACACCCTTTGGGAACCCATAGGACATTTCGTCCTAAACCATGCCCATTCAATTCAAAATTTGGCTCCAAAGCAAAGGGACACCTTGGGATGATGACTTGGAGCCGAAGTCATTGCAACATTTAGGTCTAAACTTGGCTCTAAAGCAAGTGTAAAAAAATCGGGAATTTTGAGGTTATTTTGTTAAGTCATTAATTCCAAAAATTCAATTTTACAATGAATTTTTAGAATAATAACTTTATCAAAAATAAAATATTTTCCCGGTTGGACCCCAACCCCCTTAAAATTTTTCACAATGGAAATAAATGTAAGAGTAATTTTGGAATTTCGAATTTTTTTCTTTTAACAACGTCACGTGCATGACACATGACGGTTTTTAACGGGACAAATAACGGAAAAATACACGTTTCATCTATAACTTACAAAATGAAACATGTTATATCATAAACCAACAACCCAAAACAAGTTTTAACACTTACCAATTTTGGAAAACATATTACATATTTTTCATACTTTTTCCTTAAATAGAATATATTATTACAACTATTTATCTTTGACCCGCCTACAAATTCATACTCACAAGTTTCAAGAATTGACCCCACGACCCTTACTTTACTCAGTATGAGTTCACTTGTGTTCTGTAACTCACATATACCCCTAGCTCTCATTTAAGCATTTGTTTGATAGGACACCAACCTATGCTATTTTACAACACTTATAATTATACACATATTTGCTTAGTATTTTGGTGTAGTGAAAATAATAAGATACTCAAATAATGTTCAAATAGGAGTCATCATTTTATAAGAGCTTTCTCTTATTCTTTTTTATAGTCACGGATAGTAGACAAATTAATGAGGGAATTACCCAAATCACTTCTAGTAAAGTCTTCAACGAGTCCATTCTATGATTACTAGCATGAGTCAAGTTAAACCCATTCTAAGTCAACTCAATATCCCTTTTAGTTGACTCCCTCCAACTAGATTATTAGAGCATCTCACTTTTATTTTCATATCATCCAACAATCCAAAATATAGTTGTTATATTACAATATTGTTTATATTAGGTGACTTCAAAGATTATAGTTAGCTCAAGTTTTTAGCAAAGACATTCTACTACCTAAGTCTCCCTTTGAGACGACTTAGACTTTGGGACACTATTTATCCTAACTTGTTAGATCATTTGTACCCAAAAGTGACAAAATAAGCTTACAAACATTTAAAAGATATTAAGTCGACACCATGTGTTGGAAATTGAGTTTCACATGCACACGAACAACACGTTAGTAAGACAAACAATGTAATATCAGAACCATACTTACATCATTCAGTATATCGACGTGCGGTAGCAGAAGTGTGCGAGATCGCCCACGGTTCGGAGTCACGATAACGATACCGATCGAGAGGGACGTCACATGAACGGAGTGTCCCTCGGGTTTCCACAGTGGATTCCCTAAGACGGACTAGAGAGACTTATTAGATATTAGGTATGGATGATATTAGGGTATCCCCCATAGGGGTCTGTTTATCAGGGGCAATTACAACTTTTTGTGACTGTCTACTTTGGTCCCCAAAGTTTTCGTAATTTACATGAGCACCCCTTATGGGCGCATTTTCCTACATCTCTCACTCACATATGTGGTTGCTCAATGCATAAAGAGACATACTCTTAACATCTCGTTTGTCCTTCATACAGGGCTCCACCGTGCGACCGACATACTTCGTGAGAGCTAATTTTTGTATATCTGTTAAGAGTATGCATCCTCTCATTGAGAATATCCCGCAATAAGAAAGCATGCTTGTACCATAGATCATCGAACCTCGTTTTGTTATCTTTAAGTACCTCATTAGTTATACCTTGTATTAACAATTACGACACTAAATCATGACTGGCGCACAAGTGAACAAAATTGATAAAAGAGACTCTGTTGACAATCTTCCTGTTCTCACGATCCTTCAAACACTAACCCGATTCGCTTTTCTAGACATGTCCCTCTCGGTCGAATCTATGTTCTTGACCATCGTGTAACACGCTAAACTAATAAACATTGTGTTAGGTCTCAAGTCTCTAATCAGAGTCATGAGAGCACACAATTTTACAACAAGCTGGGACCATGCTTGTATAAACCCGTGGTCGATTAATAACACACGCAGTATGAAATGCGTGTCACAACACCCTTCTCCTTTTCACATGGAGTGTATGTCTTATGTCATAAAGACAGTATTATGTGGATGTGTGTCCAGATCCCGAATGCATCTTAAGCAGAGTACACTAACTCCTATCTCATTCAAAGTAAACTACTTAGAAATAAATTGAATTAAAATTTCCAATAACATCATATCAACGACCATAAAAAAAATTATACTGATAGCCTCATATCAACGGGTGATTTATGAAATCGAGTAGTTAGCTCTAAAATCATCCGTTTGATGATTTTCGACTCGAAATCCTGTCTCATCTCCACTCATCACATAGACGCAATGCCACTATGACGCCGAGGCGGTTACTTGTGTGAGTGAGCTAACCTTAAGTTTTGTTTTTTTGGCCCAAAGCTAACCTGAAGTTTACTTGACATACATTAAAATACAAACCAAGAATGCACTGAGCATTCTTAATGAACATGTGTGTATCCAAATCAAACTCTTTGATCAAAATGAACATTGTGATGTGATCAATCTCATTGGTGAATGCAATGGTCGTTACCATTTGCTTCATTAAGACAAAAATCGGATGAATACATCCTTATAGAAGGGCCTTCACAGGCTTATCCGTTTATCCATCTTTTGTTGACTACCAATTAACATTCACGTTTTTGCATGTCACCATGCCTTATGCATAGTAATGTTGGCCTTTTAAATGTTCTTATCATAAATAGGATCCTTTTCAGAAGATATTGAAAAAACAATCACCAGTAGACAAACATTGGATCAATAATGTATCATCCGCAATACTTGTAGGAACCTGTTAGACCAAAATAAATTTCAGTTGTTGGTGCGAGAGCTACTTACTTAGCTTTAATCGCCTACAATGAAGTTTTCAGTTGTTTCTCACTCATCTTATCAAATGGCCATCTCTAGAAATAAAATTTCTCCGGGAAAGGCTTAACTCCCACTAGGAACAACTTTAGACCATCCTATCACATGCATATATACAATGCATCAACAACAATTTACTATGTGATCCTTGAGCATCAAATCAAGTCGTGGCATATACCCGATTTAGTGGGTAGTCTAGTACACATCAGAACATGAATAAACCTTCCAAATTAGCTCATCTTTAAGATATTTGACCCATTACGTCATGAATTTTAGATACAAGAGGCTTAAATGGACAATTCTTTAATTTATCACTTAAGGACTCAATTTCTCAAGTGGCCTCTCTCAGAATCTAAATTCCTAGAATATATTATTCCTTACCCTTTAAACATTGATTAGGTCTTATCCGTCATTGATGAATTTTGTACCTACCCAATCCATATTGTGGGACAAACACTTTGTTGCAAGATCTTGCGGATATTTCACTATCAGACTTAATCCATAGTGATTATCCTATTTAGCATTAACTAATCACGTTTAACATTTATACTAATGTCTCGAGAGAAACATAGAGTTCTAAGGGATCACTAAGTCCTAAAGTTGCATTCTCATACTCAATATAAAGAAGCACATCAATTTATACTCTAACACTTCTTGAGCAACATTTATATTCAAGATCTACCTTTCTAGGTTTATACTACACTGTTATTTGTAATCAGTCGAGACACAATTCTCAAGATAAGTCATGACTTCTAGGATCCATTTATGTTTGAGACATTTTATCTTATCCTTTATTTTGCCTTAAAAGGGTGAAGCATAAGGAGTCACATTAGGCTCCCACTGGGATTAAGAATATTGTATATGATCCCAATGGAACGAAACATTTTTAATGAAGGTTGACATCAATCACTTAGAGTATGAACTTCTTCTTGCTCCCACTTGAACTAAGGTTTTAACCAAGATCATTTGTATTCGCAATTGATGATGAAGAAGGTGAGCTGTGATGAGAAACTAATTCAATATCCTTTAAAATCCTCCCACTGGAATCAAGTAATCTAGGTGGATGGATCAAGACGAGAAACGAATTCATCATCCGCTAAAATCTTCCCTCTCGAATCAAGTTATCTTGGTGAACCTTAGCACAAGAACTCGAAAATGGACCGTAATCCAATTTTTACCCTTATAAAAATATTTCACTTTGACATCTTTCTTTTGAGGAACAATCTCACACCTACTATTGGACTTTTCCGGTTCATAACTCATATGAATTGGTAGGTAGTTGAATAACAAGCACTTGGTTGAGTCGATAGACATTCGACCCGAACACAGTGGGTGCTGGCAATGGAACGACCAACACATGGTCGTGGACAATATCTAATTGGACAATGTTGTCACTTAACCTTCTCTAGAGGTGTTCTTCTTGCAACTTCTAACAACAACATTAAGTTGCAAAGTTCAAAATATAGTCAACGACTGAGTTATCCTCTTTATCACATAGATCACTAAGTTGATACGATAAACTAATCAACGTCTCAACATATTTGCAAACTGTAAGTTAATTATTTATTGAATTTATCCACAAGACTCGCATAGCCGTTGTAAAAAATTAAATAAATATAACTGATACAAATCATAAATAGACTATTCCACAACAAATATAGAATTATAGATGTTTAAGTGAACTAATTTTGGTTGCCTATGTGAAGGATTCCGGTCACATCAGTTACAAAATAACGCAAAGGCAATGTACAAATGTATTGATATCATGACAAAAACAAATCATGCAATTACGACATTCAATAAATTCACCGGAAGTGACCATATATTACAAACTCAATGTCATGAACACTGTAAATGAGATACACTTGAGCCTAATAAAAACATAAATTGAAAATCAACTCTTTGGCTAATCAACTAGGCATTGATGAATCGGTTGTCACATAGACATAGCTTGCGTACACTGACTCCTTCAAGGGCAACTCTCGAGTTTTCCAGCTCATCATGCTTAGGATGAATTTCAAAGTTAAATGATAATACTTCGTGTTTGTGGCTTAATCTGACACGTCGGGGAAGTGCAATCTTGTGTGTTTTCACCCTTACGGTTACAACTATAGCTCTTCATTTTAACCATCTGGATACAATGTGGACATCTCCACTATAATGCTCACTGAGCATTATAGTGGAGATGTCCACATTGTGGCTTAATCCGACACGTCAGAGCAGTGCAATCTTGTGAGTTTTCACCCTTCCGATTACAAGTATAACACTTCATTTTAACCATCTGGACACATTGTGAACATTCCACTTGCCAATTTCATTGGTAATTTGTTTCAAACTGGAATCAGCAAGCTCAACTTTGTTCCTATCATCCCTCTATTTAGGTCTCTATTGGGTATTGGAGAAAATATTTCCACGTGAAACTCAGTCAAAGGTCGTGTACTCTTATTCTTTTTTTCTTCAGATCTTTGGAGCCCCTAGGTTTCTCCCAAAGTGGAAACCCAATGAGATCGGGATATAAGTATTTTAAGACGCATTCAAAAATCGTGTAATGAACGGATCACTACTTGGAGTTGTTGTTTTGAATGAGAACATGATCATACACCTGAGTTCATCGATTAGATTAACCATGTTCCAAATATATAACTTCAGTGATTGTTTAGGGTGTCTCTCGTAGGAGGTTTATCTAATAATTAGGAATTATATCCAATTTATGAAATAGAAAACAAATATCTTTCTCAGAACCTCCCAAATCGCCTTTGCGATTTGATAATCTTGAAATTCCTTAAACATATCATCATCTATTGAACTTAGCAAAATGATGCACGTTGTTCTGTTCTCATCTTTTCAGGTTTCATAAGCTAGGTCATATTCCCGACTATATGCTTTTCCATATCATTAGATATGGTCTCCATAATTACTAGCTTTTGGAGTAAGTACTTAACTTTCTCCTGTCAGAATCCTTTGAAAACACAGTTGAGTTCGTCAACAATTTTCTGGAGGATTGATGTCATCCTTCATAAAAACAGGATCATCATGTTAGGATCAACATATACAAACAAGTCATGCAAGATTCATTGTTCAACATACATGCACATGTTATACTTAACTTTCTTATTAACAAATCAATTAATGCAAGCATATCCCAGAGTCAAAACTTCACTATGTTCTGAATCATCGTCCAAAGTATATGCTTAACAAAAATTAATTTTGCTAATAGTTAAGTCAAGTACTCCATTCACATCAACAAGAATTCATGACCAATCCACACATGAATGCATAACAAAACATGTATCATACTTGATTTACATAATTATCAAACAAGTAAACATGTTTTATGATTGATTTATACATGGAGTCTACATTAATAATTACAAAGATTATAATTATTTATTAAGTAATCATGCTCTATATTTGCCAACATATGGAGTTGAACAAATAATCAATAATTTTTCATGTTAGGGCAGACAACAAACATGAAATGATTCAACATGTATGCATGAATAACTTGTACATGGATGACATATCATCATGCTTTCTTATTTTATCATACGTACCTATACAAGGATACTAAATACCAAATCAAATCAACATGTATAACGTGTAATAAAAAATTGAGCAAGCACACATGATGTTTCTATACATGTAAATAACATACATTACCATGTATCATACTTGTTAAATAACAAAACCTCATGTAACATAATATCAATATGTACTTAATAAACATCAAGTGCCCTTTTTGAATTTGACAAGACTAACTTGCACAAAATTCTACTTTCAAAGACTATAGGGACCAAAATATAATATTCTCAAAACTTACGTTTAGAGCCAAAATTCCAAGGTGGACAGAAGGGTTTGCTTGATGGGCCCAAACTTTCCCCTCTCTTAGACAGAACTCGTAGGTTCCCAGGCTAGTGAGGAAGGGGCACAATGTCAAGTTTCCACTTCTAGCTCAATCTTTCTAGACAAAATTTTGACTGAATTTAAACTAAAGGCTATCACAATTGAATCCCTTAAGACTTTAGCAAAACAAATTCGGACATAATTCAAACAAATTAAACTATAAGGGTCATTATGCAATTTATCAAAAATAAATTATTATAGATTATAATCTCCTAAGTATGATACTAATAAATACAAGTAGTAACCCATTGCTTTTAAAAAGATTAGGGATCATTTTGAAAAAAAATATAATTATTTTATCCCTAAATAAAGTTTGAGGACCTAATTGAACATTTTCAAAAATTAAGTATCCAAACAAATATTATTTTCGCATAGGGCCATGACGCAGATTAGATTGGGTCGCAGCCCAATTTCAGATTAGGCCACAGTCCAAACCGATCAAGCCACATCCCAATTTTTAGCTGGGACGCATCCCAAGTAGCTGTGCCAAAGCCCGAGTGAAATGGCTAGGCATGAACCCATGCTGCTGGACACATCCCATACCTCCTGGTTCACTTCCCAAATTGGTCTACCAAATAGATCGATCAGTTTATCACCTAGAATGGTCAATTCACATTCAGTCTGGTCGGATCACATTTTTTTTTTTTTAAAAAATTTAATCCTAAAAAAGGTTTCTCTCTCCATATTAATTTTTTTTCACTAAACTATACCTCCAATGAAAATCAATTACGAAAGTAACCTTGATTTTGCAATAAATACGAAAGTATACCTACCCGCGACTCCTAGTTGTGGGTGGAACTATCATTACCAACTACCATTCCACCCGCGACTCCGAGTTGCGGATGAAAAAGTAGTTGGCTGTCCACCTGTGACTCCTAGTTGCGTGTGGTGAAAATTCTCCAAACTGTGTACTGTTATCATTCATGATAGTTGGCAGCTTCAATTTATTTTACTATTATCCTGTCTTTTACTGGGCAATCGACTTCCTCACAATTTTAGCATCATGATTTGTCATTTTACGCTCGAGGAGGAAGCGAAGTGATGTGAAAAACGTTGTGGTGGTCTAGAAAAAGTGAAGTGACATGAACGTGTAACCTTGCCCTAGAGAAGTTGCACTACAAGAATCTGTTGCAACAACAATGGTTCTTTCTTGTTGACGCTAACATTTGTTGTTAAAAATATGTCTATTGTGTCAGAAGTTATTTTGGTTGTTATTATTTTGTATTAGGCACAATGTATTTTCCATCCCTATAGGTTACATTTAGTGTGAGTATTTGCCGTCACTAAACTGTTAACATGGATAAAAGTGTCACAACAGTAAACCTTTGATGTTAAAAGAGTTCATTAGTTGCGATCATTTTGTCTGAAGACAATATAAGTATTCAACAATGGCATTTGTTGTCGCTCTTGTACTGAAACAACAACGGAACTAAGGTGTTGCTATGGTGTTTTGTTGTCACTAAAACATAAATGATGGGCAGAGTAACAGAGAAATTAAATGAGGGACGCCCTTGCAAGTAACACACACATTAATTGAGCTGAAGAAACACCATTTCATTCCACCCATTCTCCGATTGAAGGCAGCTCCTTTCTATTGAGTGACAAGTGATATCAAGGATCATATACCAGCTCATAGATCTTCCGTGTCTTTGTCAATCTGCTGCGTCTTCATATACCAGTGATATAAGGAGTTCACACGCTTAGGCATCTGCTGCGTCTTCAATCTGCGGCGTGACTGGAATGTAAGTTCCCCCTCCGAACCAAAACAGGGTCTGAGTCGTTCATTTCTGCAGCTGGTTAAACATATTACCCGCTTGAAGTGTATCATGTAGTGTTTATGTGTATGGATTTGCTGCAACATGCTACAGTGCAAATCTATAATTGAGGTATTCACATTGTATTGTTTGGTCTGGTTAGCTGTAATTGTACAATCACCGTTACAATGAGGTTATTATGTTGTTGTAAAACAAGTTAAACATGCATTTACATGACTCTGCATTGCTGTTCTTTCTTTATTGCCGTGAGAGTAGTTTGATATACATGTATAAACTAAAATAACACTATTTATCTGTTTCTTCTTACATAGCTAGCAATGGACAAGAGTTGGATGAAGAAACCCCGACAAAGCAGTGAATATAAGGATGGCGTTGAATCATTTTTGAACTTTGCCTTTACTAATTTGTCTTGGGGAGGAACAATATACTGTCTATACCAGAGCTGCAATGGTTGTTTGTTAATGTCAAGAAGCAATGTGAAGATGCATTTAGAGAGGTATGGGATACTCCAAACATACACTACATGGGTCGATCATAGAGAATAGTACGAACATGTAGTAACCAATCGACGACATAGTAGTAGCAGGGATGAAATGGTCAACATGGTGAACGACGTGTTTAGGGGTGGTAATATGGAAACTACTTAGGAACCAAATGAAGATGCAAAGACGTTCTACAAAAGGCTAGAAGATTGTGAACAAAGGTTATATCTAGGTTGTTCGTCGTATTCGAAAATGTCTTCTACCGTTGTTAAATGCACTTTTCAAGGTATCGAACAAGTTTGCAGATCAGTTGCTTCAACTGTTGCACAAGGTACTCCCAAAAGACAATACCGTGCCTCACTCTTATTATGAATCCAAAAACTTTATAGCGGATTTGGGGTTAGACTACCAAAAGATTCCTGTTTGTAGGAACGATTGCATCTTATTTCGAAAGGAGTACCAATGTGCTGATATGTGCCCTAAATGTGGACAGTCCAGGTGGAAAGAACAAACACAACATGTTAGTGGGAATGATGCTTCACTAAACCCTAGTAGAAAGACCCATAAAGTGCCTCTTCCCACTAACAACCCGACTTCAACGCTTATTTATGTCCCCTAAGACTCCATCAACAATGAGCTGGCATAAGGAAGGTCGCACCAACGATGGAGTCCTTAGGCATCCAGCTGATAGTTGTTCGTGGAAAAAACTTGATGAGATTCACCCACTTTTTGGTGCAGAAGCACGGAATGTCAGATTGGGTCTAGCAACAGATGGATTCGATCCTTTCAGTGACAAAAGTCATCCGTACAGTATGTGGCTTGTTGTCGTCATCCCTTATAACGTCCCACCAGATGTGTGTTTGAAAGATACAAACTAGTTGCTTTCTCTTTTGATTCCCGGACCAAAAGCTCCGACCAATGATATTGATGTTTACTTACAACCATTAATAGATGTATTGTACAATTTATGGGAGAATGGTGCTGAGACATATGATGCATCGAAGAAGGAGAACTTCAAGATGCATGCTTGTGTTCTTTGGACAATTAATGACTTACCAGCTTATGACAACTTATCAGGGTGGGCTACGTATGGTAATCTTGCATGTCCTGTGTGTAAGATGGATACTCATTACTGTCGGCTAAAGAATGGGAGGAAGTGTGCCTTTTTGGGTCACCGTTGTTTTTTACCAGAACATCATTCTTGGTGGAGGAATAAATCGTATTTCGATGGGAAACAAGATTTTAGAGGACTTACAACGAGGTTATCAGGAATGCAAGTATTGCAACAGTTGCAAAATCTTGAGGAGATCCCCCTTGGAAAGACACAACCAAGTCGCAAGGTTGGTGTTGATTCGGTGACAGGTAATTGGAAGAAGAAGAGTATTTTTTTTCAACTACCCTACTGGAAAGATTTGTTACTCCCACACAACTTGGATGTGATGCACATTGAAAAGAATGTTTGTGCTAATGTCGTTGGGATACTGTTATGCTTGCCGGGGAAAAGCAACGACAATTTGAAAGCACGCCTGGATTTGAAAGCCATGGGCATAAGATATCCCCTACATCCTGTGCAGATAGGAAACAAAATGATCCTACCACCCGCAAGTTATACCCTGTCGAAGGCCAAGAAAACAACATTCTGTCAGTTTCTAAAAGATTTGAGGTTACCAAGCAGTTATTCCTCTTACATCTCTCGTTGTGCGCACGTGCATGATCGGAAACTTGTGGGACTAAAAAGCCATGACTACCACATCCTTATGCAGCGTATTCTGGCAGTTACAATAAGAGGACTACTACCCAAACCAGTGTGTAGTTCAATCGTAGACATATCTAATACATTTCGTGTACTCTATTCGAAAGAATTGGACGTACGTGATTTGGATTGGTTGGAGAAACAATTACCTTTGACGATGTGTAATCTGAAGCGGATATTCCCACATGCCTTATTTAATATAACTGTCCATCTACTTGTCCATCTAGTAGAAGAAGCCAAGTTGGGTGGTCCAGTTCAATACCGTTGGATGCACAACATTGAGAGGTAACGCTTAGTAAATACATGTCATGGTGTGTTAACATAATGGAAATGCAAAAAGTGATTATACTTGTATTGATTTCAACAAAATTGTTTATTGTAGAACAGGATAATGGGGAATATGAAAAGTTTTGTTCGCAATAGAAGTCGTCCAGAAGGGTCAATTGCAGAAGGCTATATTGCGATAGAGTGTCTGACCTTTTGTTCGAGATATTTAGTTGATACTCAGAAAAAGTTTCAAAGGGTACCACATTCTGAAGGAGAGGCCGAAAATGTGTGCAGACCATCTTACCTTTCTATGTTTCGACCAAACGGAACACCGCTGGGTGGTGCACAGTCAAGAGACTTAACAAATGTCGAATGGGAACAAGCTCATTGATTTATACTAAATCAATGTGAAGAGGTTGTGCCGTACATACAGTATGTATTCTTTAATATTTCAGGCATATGTTGCTGCCTAAACCTGCAGGCGTACATCTAATGTGGAAGTGTTGTTTGACAAGGAGCATAAGAGGATGTTAATGGGGGCTAGAGTCTCAAGGAGAGGAATTGACGTTGTGCACCACAAGACCTTTGCAAACTGGTTCGAAGGAAGGGTGAGTATGCAGCCTTATATATTACAAGTTGTGAGTTTGTACTATGTTAATACACTATAATATGCATAGATAAGCCGACTGGATGCCTCAGCAGACACGGAATCAGTCAAACAGTTGAGAGCACTATCCAAAGGTCCTTTATATAGTGTGAAGAGGTACCCGGGCTATAAAATAGAAGGTGTTGTCTTCCATTGCAAAAACAGATCCATGATGAGGTCCTTTGACAATAGTGGAGTTCTTTGCAAAGCGGATACAACGTGTTATAGCAGCACTCGAGATAACAATCCAATCTCTGGAGATATAGACTACTATGGTGTGCTGCAAGATGTTATTGAAATTCAGTACTTAGATAACCTTAAGGTTGTACTGTTTAAATGTCAATGGTATAATGTTTTGTCAGAGGCAAACGGGTTCAAGATTGACGATTACGGCTTCTCTTGTGTTAACCACACCAATTTTCTACACACCGACGAGCCGTACATTCTTGCATCTCAAGCTACGCAGGTGTTTTATTTTCCGGATCACACAAATCGTGCTTGGAGCATTGTGCTGACAACAACCATAAAACGCCAGGTGGTTCTTGCTGGACGAACATCGGGTGATGAAGTTGAGGCATACCAAGAAGGTAGCACCAGTGGTCAACGTGCTACGATAGTTGGTGATCAACATGAAATAGTTCAGTGGGGTAGAGATGATGAAGAGGGTGAGATGGTTGACGTTAATGTTGCTGCAATCACTGAACAAAACACGGGAGAACATTTGGGAGATTCGGATCAGGAGGAGTTTTCGTCCAGCAATGATCTGGAGGATGAACATGATGTTCACACTGATGAGGGCAGCTATGAGTCTGAGGAGAATGACCATGTTAACACTGATTCGGGCAGCAATGATTCGGAGGATAACGACGATGGGGGGTCGGATGAAGCAAAACTCTCTGATGCAAGTTAGAAGAATGATGACAGTATCACTTAACTTGACAATTAATGCAGCATACTTGCATTAGGATGTGTACTATGACAGTTTGCTCTTTCTGTTATTTGCTTGTTGTTTTTGTCTAAACAGTTTGTAACAAATACTTTGTGTTGGTTTAAATAATGTTCAACTCCAATATTTCCTTAAAAACAGGTTCTGTAGGTGTTTTATTCAACATATTGGATGTTGTTTACCCATGCATTGTCTGCTGGAGACCCTATTTGTTTGAAACGTTGCTGCTGGAATTTGCCATGTAAATTGTTAAAACAGGGCAACCTGTTTGGGACTTCTGTTTGCTTCGGATAGGACCAGAACCCAGCCTTCTTGTTTGGGCCATACCAGAACTTGCTTCTGTTTGGGCCATACCAGAAGCTGCAGGAGCCCAAAACCCAGCCTTCTCAACTTAGTGGATGCCAGATGGAACTTAGTGGATGCGAAATGGGTGAATTCGGTACAAGACAAGCCATGTGTTATTTGTCTTGTTGCATAAGGAATTAATTATGGCAGCTGAAGGGGAGTAACGTCCACATTCAGGTTTGGTCAGCACCATATCCCGAGGCAGATTATGTCTCACAGAACCTTTTGTTTCCCTCCATAACATATATCTGGACTTATCATTTTTCAGAGCTGAAGGCAAAGCTTCTCAAACCTTGACGAAGTATAGACGAAGCTCAGCTGGTAATTCTTTCTCTCTACAGCTCAGCGGTAAGTTCGGTCCTGCAGCATGCGTGGGTTCCCTTCATCTGTTTGATGTTGTACTGCATGTGAACAGGCCACTATCCGTAGGCTATGCTTTGATATACTGCAAAATGGATTTCCTCTATGCGGTTCTTGTTTTTAGGTTCATCTGTGTTTAGGTTTCTATGTTAGGCATGCTTTCTTGTGTTTAGGTTCCATCTGTGTTCATCGATCAAGCTTGCTCTTTTGTTATCCGTTTCTTTTTCTTCACGGTATTTTCTTCCTGTTCTTTGTTTCAATCATAGAGTATGTTCCGACTGGGTGATCTTTATTGTGAAAGTTTCGACCTTTATCTCTAACCTATACAGTGGGTGGCCGAAAAGATAAGTTCGGTTGTCTCAGTCCCATGTATATTTATGTTTTCTTAAAGTGTTTCAAACAAGCATGGCCGGTTCGAAGAGAGTTGACGGGAGGAAACAAGTTGCACAACAAGTGCCACTACGTAGATCTCCACGGAAATCTGGACGAAACACCAAACGTAAGTTCATTCTTATGGACTTATGCTTGGGTGGTCACGCAAAAACTATTGTCCGAGTGGAATGGATAATTTGTTTCTTTGTTAATTTCCATGCTGCAGAGAGGAGCTTGGAGACATCAGATTGTGAAACACTCTGTCCCAACACCTATGACGAAACGTCGAGGGAGGAACCAGCTGCTCCAACACCTGTGGAAGAATCAGTAGCAGGTTATTCTAACATACTGTATATATATCAGGGTTACTGAAATGTCTAGCATTACTGAAATATCTATGATCGTATTTAGCCTATTATCGTTTATTCATGCACCTGACGCTTGGGCACGCAACTCCTGTCCCTGCACATGATGATATCCTTCCACCAAGTGTCCTGAAGTTACGTCGTGGGGGAACCCGTTGTATTAGGCTGTCAAGAAACGGTATAAACGAAAAAGAAGAGCTCAAGTTTAATGAACAAGGTCGGGTGTGTTCTCAAAACGGCTCAACTTTTGCATCATGGTGCGGGTGTATTGTCCGTAAACGGAAAAATGCACCTTTGCAAGTGAAAGATTGGGGTGATATTCCCAAGGAACCAATAGACTATGAAGCTAAAAGGCTTGAGGTGGTATCAGTAAGTATATAAGCGTACACTCTTTCATTGATCACCTTTTTTACTGCAACAGAATGGTTGGCGATTGAATAGGGTTTGTATATGTTTAGGAAACGTTCGTGGTGCCTGATGATGATAACCTGAAAAGGCTAATTGTCATGGTACTAAGAGACAAGTACAGAAACTACCGTGCAAATTTGAAGCATTTCCACTACAATAGGTATCCTACAAATGAAGAGCGTCTCCAACATTGTCCTCCAGATGTGGTAAAAGAAGACTGGGTATATTTAGTGAATTGGTTCAGTTCTGATGAATTCTAGGTCTTAAATCTATCTCTAATCAAATCTTGTTATTTATCACATACATTAGGATCAAGTAAGTTTATCTCAAGCTAATTATTTTTCTACTTCTTTGGTTAGATCATAAGCGAACGAAACAAAAAAATAGGTCTAACCAGGTTATGCGCCACACAACTGGAGCATGCAGCTTTGCAAAACGTGAAATGCAGGAGGTAACCGTGTAGCTCTTATACTGCTTTAACCTGTAGGTTTTACTGTTGATTAAAAATTAGCCATATATTATGTGTTGTGGAACAAATTGAGAAGAACAACGGTGTCCATCTTGGGGAGTATCACATGTTCTTGAAGGGGATCCCAATTGATGCAAAGTCAAAGTCCATCATGGTATGTATACACTCTAAAATCTTTTTATTCAATGTGGATTTGGTCAATCCAACATACTGTGTAAATAATTTCTTGTAGGAGCAAGTTGAAGAGATGGCTGCTCAAGTAGAAGTTGAGGATGATATGCCTTTGAACAAGGATGCCTTATACGAGGAAGTTCGAATGCCGGAGAAGCGTAGAAGCCGTATCTCCAAGGTTGCAAGGGCCATGGAGAGTGTGCAGCTGAGACAAGCATGGGAAGAAACAAAGGAGTTTAGGGCAATTGCCGAAGAAAGTGCTCGTAAGAATGAAGAAGCCACTTGGCAACTGGCAAAATTTCAGGCTAGTATGTCTGCTGTTCAGAGGGATATGGCTATCATGAGAAGGGCTATTCTAGCAAATGGTCATCTCCAAGATGGTTACGAAACACAAGGTAAACCGACATACAAACATGTTGATGAGTATTTCAGCTATTAATACGTACGAAGATATTATTCAATTTCGACTAACACTTGGGTGGTTTGATGTGCAGATCCAAATGCTTGAACTGGGAGCAGTACTGACTAATTTTCACTGTTAAGCTTTTTAACACCATCATGCTGATAGTGGGTGTAAAGACTGTTAGATAGGCCATGGTTTAATTGATGTGTATGTTTTTGGGGACCAACCTATCTGTGGGGATGCCTACTTGGTTTTCTGGTTAGTATGCATGATATGCATTCGACTTACGACGTGTTCTATGTACAAAGTTTCATGGTTTTTTTGGTTGTTATGCATGATGTGTATTCAGCTTATGAACTTCAACCAATTAAGGTTACTGTCTTGGTAGATTAATGTCAGCTGAAAGGTGGTTGACCGAATGTACTTATAGCAGCAGTGAATGGATTTACATTTATATGAAAAGAACATGTATAACGGCAAAAATTACTGTTGTTATACATACACAATTGACAGCACAAATAAATTAGGATTGTAACAAATTATAACAACTTGCATCGACTTTATGTTGACACAGACACAAACATGTAACAAAGCCAACTTTTGGACAACAATACGACCATTCAGATACATACAGTGACGATAACAATGTGTGAGTCAACATAAATAAGCTTGATTCATTACAAATATCATGGACGTTAAAAACAGAGGTATTGTTACAACTAAAATCCTATCGTAGATTTAAATTTTTAACGACAATGAAATTGGAAATTGTTTCCTTTGAAAGGCAGCAACTATTAGTCGTGTCTAAAACAATACTTGTACGACAGAACATTGTCATCACTAATAATAATCTATAATGTCGACATACAGTTGTCGTCGTTCATCTGTGTTTAACAACAAACTGATTCCGCTGTAAAGTTGACGTGGAGAGCCACATGCTAACAGCGATAATCCTTTTACAACGGAAAATTGTCGACGTATAGACATTTAACGACAGGGACTACCGCGACGATGATTTAGTCGCTGTTAAGACTTAGCAACGGTATTTATAAAGTTAGCAACGCATTTTTGCCGATGTTTATGCTCGAGTTTCTTGTAGTGTTAGTGGGTGCTGTTGAATTTGATTAAGGAGAGAGAATGAGTTAGTTGGACGACAAGCTCTGGCCTTGAGGAATTGGCTAGACCCACCACTCCATCCTACCTCCCCAGTTCCACGTCACGTAAAAATAGTAATAACGAAATTAAAGGTGGCGACCTCCAATTTGTTTTTTCCTTTGAGGACAACGAAGAGGAACCGAACTATCGTCCTTCACCACCGGCGACTCCGAGTCACAAGTGGAGGGCCTACTATTATTTTTATCAAGGACTAGGAGTTGCGGGTAGAACGGTAGTTTATAACGACGGTGCCACCCGCTACTCCCCGTCACGTGTGGACTTTGACTCGCGATTGGGAGTCGCGGGTAGGTATACTTTCGTATTTGTTACAAAATCAAGATTATTTTTAAGTCCACATGCGACGAGGAGTAATTACATAAATTAGCTCAATTTTTAAGTATAGTTTAGTGAAACATTCCCATATTAAGAACAACGAACGACAAAGCATTTCCTCCATGGCCAAGTTTATTTTTTAACCTCCATCACCACTATTCTTTAATATATGGAACCGTTATTTATTTTAACTGCTCGATAACCGTCTTCCGAGTAAGCGTCGGAGAACTTATCACCGACGACTTCAACCGACACCGGAAACTTCTTTTTGAAAAAACACTTACCACCTTTCTCTCTCAGTCACCACATTTTGAGTAATCGTTGTCGGTGACTTATCACCGACGACTTGCAAGAAAATCGTCGGGGAGTCTTCCATTGCAGAACATGTCACGACCATTGGGTTCGTGGGTGTCGACATTACGTTCGTATAGAAGTCGATCTACTCGCATGAAAGTTCTGAAGTAGTTGGTGATGCCTGCGCTCACCGAGGAGTCACTCATCATGTAGCACTAGATGTCTCTAGCCAAAGAAATTGAAAACTGTTCATCCCCGCTTAACTCATTTCGTAGTATAGGGTCACTGGAAAATGGAACATTTTCCAAACACACAAATGAAAAGGTGGTCTCACACATGGTCACGAACGCCACTATGGAGGATGCCATCATAGGCCACTGCCTTCTATAAGAGACGGTTACTGAAAAATTTGCTAGTTTACAAGTGGAAATATGGAGACACATTGTCATGGCATAATTCTCGCATGGACGCAGCATGAAGGTGGGAGAAATATTCAAGCCACTGATCAAACCATACATATTGACCACGAAAAGTCGGCAACACATACCGAAGCATAGGAATCATGCGAACGCCCAAAGAGATCGAGTCATGCTGACATTGCGAAGGTTTGTCGATGAACTTCATGCTAGGACTAATCCATACATGAAGGCACCGTGACGCATGAAGGCTACCAAGGCCTTGCTTCGACAGCACCTCACGGTCGATGGGAGAAAGGTCATGCGTTCAAACGTTGGAGTAAAAATGAGCGACCAACGCTCGTCGGTGGAGAAAATAACTGTCACAAAGACGATGTTGGAGATTGAACCTATGACTCTGATACCTATGTTGGAAATCGAGATTCACATGCATGAGAAGGAGCACATTAGTAAACAAACAATATAATACCAGAACTATACTTACATTGGTCGGAATATCAACGTGTGGTAGCGGAAGCGTGCGAGATCGTTGGCGGTTCGAAGTCACGAAGACAATACCGTTCGAGAGGGACGTTACATGAACGAAGCATCCCTCGGGTTTCCACAGTGAATTCCCTAAGACGAACCAGAGAGACTTATTAGATATTATGTATGGATGATATTAGGGCAGCCCCCCTATTTATCGACCCGGGGCAGTTACGACTTTTCGTGATTGTCTACTTTGGTTCCCGAAGTTTCCATAATTTACATGGACACCCATTATGGGTACATTTTCCCATACCATGACTTGTTCTAAGACATACAAACATACAGTACACTACATTAAGTTGACAACTTCAACTTGATGTGTGATCTCCTGCTTTCCCTAGTGAACTCAGTAAAAATATTGTATGATTCGTATGAACTCTAAGTCACATGATCAGTTTCATGAGATGTCACTAGACACAATACAAATACAAATTTTTAATTAATATGTGTCACTACTCAAGTCAAACATCACTAAGTTCCGTTTGAGTCTAAGATTTGAACCATTCAACCCTCTCAATCTAACATATTAAACTCTTTCAAAGTCTAGACATTTTTTTTTTGGCCAATTAAAGTCTAGACATCAAACACCTATAACTTTAGAAAGAAATTAAATAACGTGCCTAACACAAATATAAAAAATGTCTAGAATGCATCGCAAATTTAGTATTTTGGATTATTGTATTTTTTTTCTACTCCATACTGTCGTCTTTTCTCATCCCGTGTCTAGATATATTTGTATAAGCTGTTTCATTAAGATAACTAGTTGATGTATTTGGCTAATAATAATATCAACATAATATTGTATAAGTTAGAGGTTGTTGATTTGATTTGACATCATTATTGTTCACTAGTTGCCATTTTTCAGTTGTTACTCTAAAATTCATTTGTGTTAATTGAATTTTAATTGGATTGTATAATACTTAGATTCAATTACATTACATAGATCTTTAATATTTATTTCGAAGAATTTAATTAAATCTCTTATCAATCCTAAAATAAACTAATTAGCTATACAAGGAGAACTTACTATATCGATTAGGGTTGGGCATAAAAAACTGATTCTGCCGAACCGAGCCATACCTTTTGTGAACCGTACCAATGGTGAACCAGTTCGGCTGAACCGGTTTACAAACCAAAGAGTGTTTTTGCAAAAAAACTGGAGCGGTTCAGAAGAGGTATAGAAAAAGGTAAATCAAACCACTTTTTGTACCAGTTTTAATATACTCCTAAACTACTAAACCATACCAGAATTATAAGACCGGACAGTTTGAACTAAATCCCTAAACCTAATTTCATTCGGCATTTGCCTTCCCCAGGCACAGGCAGCAACAATGACGTTCATCACTTCGACTTCAGCTCGTCCCTCTTCGACTTTGGTTCAACGATTCAGCTCGTCCCACAACGGAGTTCGGGACTTCGGCTTCGGCTTCGACTTCAGCATGGGTTTGTTCAAGACTTTAACAGGGGAGCTCCGGTAATGCTGCATCTTCTGAGTCGAACCCCATTGTGTTTTGCGAGTCTAAATTCAACTGCAATTGATCATTGTTCTGTTTTGCTCTTTAGAATTTGGCTATGTGGTGACATAATGGGATTTTTCGTGATTGACTCATTGGGTTTGAACTTGTAGCTTCGACTACAATTCGCAGAACCAGTGAAGCTTAGTTTAATTTGAACCATCAAAAGCCCCACAAACGATTCGGGTTAGGGTTCTGCCACTCTGCAACTGCAAGAGTGAATAATTTGACGAACAGAAGAGCCCAAATGAGGTTGGCGCATTTTGTGTATTTTGACAGCAGGAGGATCTGCCTATGAAATTCATTATTATGTCAGTGTATTATGTTATCATGTTATGGTTAATGGGTTATGCTGAAACCAAAACCAAGATCAAGTCGTCACACTGGTTATGCTGCAATTATGTATTATGGAATATGAATTATGGACTGTTAGTGTATTGGTAATATATATATATATATATATATATATATATATATGAAGCGGTTCAGTCGAACCACTTGTGAACCAGTTTAGAACAGGTACAGTCAATCGGCCAAAATTTGGAGCGACCAAAACCTGGAACGGTAAACCGTACCTGTTTTAAAAAGTGGTAAATGTTCAGTTATGAACTGGTTCGGCCCCGAACCGTTTCATGCCCAACCCTAATATCGATGTTGTTAGCAAAATAGTTATTTTACTAGAAATCATATTCGCGCTTTGCATGATATGTATTTTTTTAAATAATTACTAATAAGTATAAATATATAAATACATATAACAAAAAAAGAAGAGAAAAACAACTAATGATTATATATTAGTTATCTAATATATTATAAATCCTTATTATATTATAAAGTATAAAAATAAATTACATTTTAGAAACGCAACCAAAACGATCACGGAGGGTCATTATTATAACCAATAATAAACTACTAAGTTGGGGTGGGGCTACTAGGACCGAATTATCTAAACACACACCCAATCTATCATGCCTAGCTATCCAATTTGTGTTCTTCTGTCTTCCTTTCCCCGTGACTCCCCCTTCTGTTTTCCTTTCCTTTATCTACTCATTAAAGGTCGAATTGTGATTCTGGGTTTGTCAAATGCCCAATACCCCGAACCACACTGCATCAGTCCATCCGCACCCACTGATCATATGTTTTCTTGTTTCCTCAAGCTTACATATGGGACACTCTACATCCACTATCATTCCCCTTCACCTGAGATTCCGCCTAACTGCAATAGCATTGGAGAGTAAACACCACATAAAA
Source organism: Chamaenerion angustifolium (assembly GCA_946814005.1). Taxonomy (NCBI): domain Eukaryota; kingdom Viridiplantae; phylum Streptophyta; class Magnoliopsida; order Myrtales; family Onagraceae; genus Chamaenerion; species Chamaenerion angustifolium. Next base: position 26,782,795 of record OX328272.1, read on the forward strand.
TTCTTGATCTTGGGCAAAGTATTTTCCTTCCATATCATCCTCCAGACATCATTCTCAGGTCATATCTCTTGCACTGTGGCAATGCCTTTCTTGTTCGGTCGATGATAGGCTTATTTTGCCGACACTCGCCCATCATTTGTGTAGAGGTATATCATTCGGTTTGGGCATGAATCAACTCCCAGTGGTATATTAATAATGCAGCGTTCATCCGTGTCATTAAAATTTCCCCGAATGACTTCCTCATCCCATGCACCATTTCACTCCAATAACTCATTAAAGCCCCTTGACGATTCTGACCCATAGTCGGTTCATTCAGAATTGTCGCCGCCATCTTAGTGAGCAGAGACTCATTGAAAGTTTCCAGTTCCCCGAATCTAAGACCCCCCATCGGTTTGGATCTAGCAAGCACCTCCCATATCTTCCAGTAAATTTTCTTGCCTTCATTTGACTCACCCCACCATAAGTGATCATTGCATTTATTTTTGAGCACCACGTTCTAGGAAGTTTAAAGACAATCATCACGTATGAAGGGATATCTGTGATAACTGCCTTTATGAGAACTTCCTTTACAGACTGGGTTAGGGTTTTCGATCTCTACCCTTGAATCTTTTCGCAGATCCTGCTTTTTATACAACCTAGTGCTTCCTTGTTCGATCTTCCCCAAATGGTTGGGAGTCCAAGGTATTTTCCAGGGTCTAAAGTGTGTTGAATTTGTAGCACCCCTTAAATCTCCTTACACAGGTCATCATCTACCCTTTATTAAAGACCAAGTTCGATTTCGCATTGTTTATGCGCTGTCTAGAGGCTTTATAGTACTTGGTCAATATATCCTTAAGAACCTCAGCATTATCCACCGTACCTTTCAAGAAAAATAGTGAATCATCAACAAATAACAAATGATGCAGCTTTGGATATCCTCTTTTTAGTATAATCCCACTAAATTTCTATAACCGATTTGCCTCTTCAATTTCTATGGAGAGCACATCTGCCGAGAGAATGAAAAGATACAGAGATAATAGGTCTCCTTGCCGCAGCCCCCTCATTGGCCAAAGGATGCTTGTTCTTTCCCATTGATTAAGACACGATATGATGTTTTCATGATGCACGGTATCATCCAGTGGATCCATCTCACTCCAAATTCACTTTTCTCAAGGCTTTTCAATAGGAAAACCCACTCGACCCGATCATACGCCTTTTGCATATCCAGCTTCAGAGCACATTCAATTAAACCACTGCCTCTTCATTTCTTCAAATGATGGAAAACCTCATGATCAATTAGTATGTTGTCCTGTATAGCACGACCTGCCACAAAAGCACTCTGATAGGGGGTGACAAGATCTGATCAATTTGTATATAAAATTGCAAATCAATCGCTCTTACTGGGCTTGGAATTTTAGGAATAAGCGTGATATATGTATAATGTAAAGAGGAGGGAAACACAACTGACCTAATAAATGACTTAGCTGCCGTGATTACATCTGGACCAACGGTGTGCCAAATCCTTTGGTAGAATACACCCGGAAAACCATCAGACACAGACACTGACACATAGCTCTTGCCCCACCCAACTGAAATACCGCAACCCCGATTTCTCCATCGAACACGTCCCTTTCCAAATCAATGTTCATCTTCTCCGTTATGTGAGTCAGAATGAGCCCCAAAAGCTACCCTTCATTAAAGTCCTCCTCTTCTGACCTGAATACCATTTAAAAATGTTCACATATCTCGTTCTCCACACTGATCCACTCTCCCCGGTCGTTTTGCACTCTAGTGATACGATTTCTTATCCTTCTAGCATTGGTGGTGAGGTGAAAGAAGGTTGAGTTTCAGTCCCCTTTTGTGAGCCATTTAACCATGGATCTCTGCCTCTTCTCGATGATGGAGTTCGTTAATTCAACTTTTGAGAGATGCTTCTTCAAGCTGATTGTTCATGCTCGATCGACCCCTTGTAACTTGGCAGAGCCGATTTGTAGCTTTCCTCAATTCAACCTGATTGTTCCCAAATTGTTCTTTTCTCCACCGAGTTAATCTCCTCCGGAATCTCTCCAATTTCACATGAATCTCCATTCGTTTATCATCACTATCCCATTTGGTCCATGCTTCCTTGATAACCTCTATGCATTCAACATTTTCAAGACACGTCTCCTCGAACCAGAAATAGTGATCTTTCTTTTGTTCACCTCGCCCTCTATGGAGAATGAGAGGCATATGATCTGATCCAATAGCGATATCATTCGTACATTGGATGTCTGGATATCTTGCAGCCCATGCCTCATTAATGAGAGCCCAGTCAATTCGTTCTGACACCTTCTCCTCAACTCATTTGTTACTTGACCAAGTGAACCTAACTCCTTTCGCCCCCAGGTCCTCCATGTTTATATTCTCAATCATATCATTAAACCCATCGATATTCCTTTGAGATTTGCGCCTTCCCCCTTACTTTTCATCATGATAATTGATCGCATTGAAATCAACCACACATACCCAATTTGTTATACACCTTCTTCCAATGTCACACAACGCATCCAGTTATACTTCTTCCTCTAAGGGTCCGCATCCGCGTAACGATATACCTCCCGATATACATCGCGAATTTAAATAGAAAGCATAATCCATCCCAACTTTCAATTGAAACCTTTCACAGAATCCATCCCCGTTCTTTATTTCCAACGTCCATATGATCTCCGGCCGATGCATCATATTGAGGTCTTTCATATGTCAAATTGTCAGGGAAGACCCCAAACCCTGACAATTCCAACAAATTGTATTCATGGCCCCCATGTGGTTGTTTCGGGACACCCACCACAACCTGGTTCAGCAATTTTTGGTTCCCCTTCCTCAATCTCCTTGTCGTTCTTCTCTTTATTCATTTTTACCCTCATCATCTTTGTTCTGCTTATCTTCTTTTGAGGTCTCCCTCTCGGCCTACCCATTTTCACTGGACTCTTTCCCACTTCTTTAACTTCCCGTGTCAGATCAAGTCTCTTCTTCTTTCTTATGTTTCAGTTATCCTTATCCTCTCCTTCCTCATCGAGCCTCCTTTTAAGAGACATCCCGTTCAGAATAGGGCTAAGACTAGTTATTTGGAGGGTGGGTTAAGGGTTCAGTTACTAGGTTTTTTCGTCTCTTCTATGGAGATAGGCTTATATGGCAGATTTCTTAGAGGAAGGATTATGGTTTCAAAGGGTTTACTTGTTGGGTGGCTCAGGTTGGTTGGTTGGTTATGATTAAAGTTGAAACAGTGAAGGGAGCAAATGTCAATGTGTAAGGTAAGGGGGTTCAATTTAGGCTTCGGTGTAGGGGTATGGGGTTATGGATAACAGTATGTTGTATGGTTGATAGTATCATGATTGGATTGGCTTCACTGGGTTTTGGATATGAGGGATAATTCCTATTCAGCCATGTGCTTCTTTCATAAGAAATAATCTCCACATTTTATATCCGATCAGGGCTCATCGGTTTAGACATATCCATTTGCATGATTTTGGTTCCACATCCCCTGCTTTCATCATTATACCCTTCGATACAATTCTGTTCTTGGTCCATACGATTAGCACTCCAACTTTCTTTATCAACCTTATTACTTCCGGCTGCTTCACTTCCCATCTCTTCCTTCTTTATGTTTTTCATCATTCGTGCCTCATTCATTATATCATAATACCCCAATTTCCTTGGTCATTTTCCATTTAGCCAAGGACCGTACATAGGGTGTCCCAGCTTCTCCTCCGACATTTGGACATCCGCCTTGCAACTTTGTGTGGTATGCCCCAGTTTGCCACATATAGAGCAAAAATCAAATAAGCTCTCATATTTTATTGAGGCCCAACATTCCTCCCCTGCCGAATTCTTCCACCAAAAACCAGTCACCAAAGACTGATTCACAGAGACATCTTTTGGATCTGAATTTTCCGAATGTTGACTTGGCAGTGATTTGAATGCCAATTGGTTGATGACCGCGAGCCTTCGCTGGAGTTCCGATGAACCTGCAAGAAGGGGAGCGCAACAGAGGGTGTTCCTATAGGTCCCACTCTGATGCTTAAATGAGTACACACAACGTAATGTAACGTACGTAAAGCAAGAGTATTTATAGGAATGGAAGGCCAAACCGTTTTAGCCAACATAATTTTGTGAATATTGTGTCGTTATAGATAAGGATAGCAGATATTACAGTTTTCACGTAATATTGTAGTTGCCTTATATGATATTTATAGAATATGTGACCGATATACGCGGGATATCGTGGTTGTATATTTGGTGTCGGTTGTGGGACCAGAGTTGATAGGTTTGACTCTCTTGGCAAGCGCTCTCATGGCGAGCAGTAGGAGGCTTCGACCTTGGCCGGTGGCGACCTGTAAGGGCTTTAGCGTCAACTTAAGTTTTGGGTTTGGTGCTGGACCACTTTGTGGGTGCCAGTTTGCCCTTAATGTGGGCTGACACAGTTTAGAGTAATTTGGGCTTTACCCCTCTGAAACGTTATTGGGCTTTTGAGGCCTTACCCTTATTGGGTTGTCACTAACGATACCCAACATTTGCCCCCGAGGCTTGAGTGAAGTTTGTTCGATCGAGCTTGATCTTGTGATAGAAGGTTTGATGTCCTTAACTGCTATTTGTGCCTTTCGATGCTCCTTATCCTTTGGCAAATGACTTTGGTTGCTGGAGTTTTTAGAATGTTGATATTTTACCCTATTAGGCGAACACTTTTGGTTTGCCAGGGTTTATGGATACTCATTCATCACTCTTTAGGTGAATACTACCGTTGCTAGGGTCTTAGGAGAGGCTTGTTATAGCATTTGGCGATCACCCTTATTTGTAATTTTTTTAGCATTTAATGGATGCACTATTTGGCGAGAAATCGAGAGGATGTTTGATGAATGCCCATCTCCTTGACTCCCGTAATAAGGGGTAGGCTGACAGTTTTTTGTATTGTTTCAACCCTTTGTATCCCCGATGTAACCCTTTGGGTCCTGACATTGCTTCAATTTTACCCCACATGGGGCGTAATTATTGCCTGATTTTTTATGGATATAAACGTTCGGTTTCCACAGTTTTGGCTATAAAAACTAAACTTTGGCACTTAGCCCTTTACACATTCAAGCTTTATTATTCCCAGAGTTCAAGTGCTCCTTTATGTGCGTTAATCCTCTGTTCAAGTTTTTCTTTCAAACATTTTACTCACGGTAAATCTTCTTTTACTATCATGGCTCGCAAAAAGAATCAATCTTCTGGAAAGGGTTCGACTTTCGAACCTTCCCATGCTCATTCTACTTCTGGGTAGAAAGCTATGTTTAGGGTTTCCAATGCGCCTCTTTCTATCAGAGATGCTTCCACCCCGGTGCAGGACCAAATAGCCTTTGTGCCGAAACCAACCTATGGAAGTTAGGTTGTCGCATTGATTGTGGTGGACGTGTCTGAGACCAACGTTCTGGTTGTTTCTCCGATAGGTGGTCTTTTTGCCCTAAAGATGTTGATTTAGTCTTGTTTTTTCCATGCCATGATGCGTTTCTTATATATTAAGCCTAATGAGTTGAGGCCAGCTCAGTTTAAGGTCGTGGTCTCCTTGACGGGTGTAGGAGAATAGGTTGCACCTAGGTATCCAAGCGTAGGGTTGCATTACCCATGAATGAGGATTGGGATCAGAGGGATGCATCTAAGGCTAACAAGGAGTAGCTCGAGCTGAAACTAAAGGTTGTCCCATCACCGCAAAGCGTGGTTGAGGACTTTAAGAAGACTGAGGAGTTTTCTGACTGGTGCCTATCTCCAGGTCCTGGTCGATGAGATTCAGGGGATAGACCCCAAGTTTCCTCTCTGGGAGACGAAGTCTCTTCAAGACTTCATTGAAAGCGACTACATAAAGGAAGCTCCCCCTGCTACTGTTGGTGAGGAGAAGGTTGCCCCCGAGGCAGAGAAGAAGACTGCAACCGCTAATTAACCTAGGCCTTGATGCTCCAGGCCTCTAGGTGACAGAGTTGATGCAAAGCTTCAAATCAAACGAGCCTACAGTGCTAAGAAGGATTACAACCTCGCAGAGTCACCTGGCCTCCTTGTGCTTTTGCTCCTCATCCTTTTGTAAGTTGAGATGTCGTCCCCCTCTATGAATGATAGTTTGTTTGTTTTCCTTTCATTTAAGGAGTTGTAATTATTTTTTTATTGTTGACTGAGATATTTCCTTGAATATAAGAACGCCTTTTGTTTCGTAAGCCTTGATTTTTATTTGACTTCGAATATACTTGGTTGTTCTTCCGATGTCTATCTTGTTTAAAGCTTTAGGAAGTTTTACCATATTTGTGTTCAACTTTGCTTTAGCTTTTGTAGAATACTCTCGCCTTAAAGGGTCTTGGACCTTTCTTTGGAGGAAACGTTACTCTTTAGAGGTTCTTTTCCCTCCTTTAGGCTTCGGAGGAAGGATCGTGGTGTTTGATCAGTTCGTCCGTTCCTTTTGCCAAGTTTCTTACGGGAACTGTTACCCAAGGATTATGCCTCTAAGGAAACTGTCATCCTTTATGGATTCGTTCCCCTTTTAGGATTTTGGTCCTTAGATTCGTTCGCCTAGCCCTGGAAAACTATTACCTCGGATTCGTTCGCCCTTTTTGGGGAACTGTTACCCAATATTCGTTCGCCTTTTATGAAGTTGTTACCTAAAATTCATTCACTCTCTTAAACTTTTCTTTGGAGAGTTTGTTGTCTTTTTGGTTCGTCCGCTCCATTGTGCCCAACTTGTAAGGGAATTGTTACCCTTGATGTGGGTTCGTTTGCCTTTTATATCATATTTTTATTTTGTCTAACTTTAAGGGAACTGTTACCTTGATGGTTCGTTCGTCTTTTAGTGTAGGTCTTTCGCCTACCTGTAAGGGAACTGTTACCTTAACGGTTCATTCACCTTTTAGTGTAGGTCTTTCGCCTACCTGTAAGGGAACTGTTACCTTCACGGTTCGTTTGCCTTTTAGTGTAGCTCTTTGTTTTGCCTAACTTTAAGGGAAATGTTAACTCGATGGTTCGTTCGCCTTTTAGTGTAGGTCGTTCGCCTACCTGTAAGGGAACTATTACCTTGACGGTTCGTTTGCCTTTTTAGTAGAGGTCTTTGTTTTGCCTAGTTTGGGGGTAACTATTACGTTGATAGTTTGGGGGGGGGGGGGGGGGGGGGGGGAGGAACTCTTTTAGTATAGGTCTTTGTTTTGCTTAGTTTGGGGGTAACTATTACCTGTAAGGTATTCGTTCGCCATCCTCTTTTTTCCTAGCTGAGGAGATTTTCACCTTTGTTGGTTCGTCTGCCTGTATTAGTTAGGTCTTATCTTTCGATGATTTGTCCATTTTTTGGTACTTTTCATTTCGGTTCAAGTGACTATGCTCTATATAAAGTTTTGTGAACTCATTGGTTCGCATAACCATCTCCCGCACACAAAAATTGGTGCTGACGTTTTTGTTGAAGTACCGAGCGGTCGCCAGTCACATTTTAGCATGTGCGTTGTCTGATTGCGACCGATTTTCTTCAACAAGATTGAGATTTGTAAGTCACTCAATTTCATTAAGTTCGCCATGAAAGTCTAGGATAGTATGGGTAGGCACCGCTATTTCGGCGGGTGCTACTGCTTCGGATCTGTACACCAGACTAAATGGTCTTTCCCCTGTTTATGTTTTGGGCGTCGTTCTAATAGCCCACAGCACATTGTCCATCTCATCTACCCAATTTCCTTTGAAGACTTGAACTTGCTTTTTGAGTCCTGCCAGGAAAACTTTGTTGGCTGCTTCGGCCTGTCCGTTGGTTTGAGGATGGTGTTTCGAGCTGAATTTGTGATCAATATGGTACTCTTCGCAGAGCCACTTGAGTTATTCCCCATTGGGCGAAAGGCCAGACACTTTCCATTGGGGATAGCAATGTTGGTGGTCGACCGGATCTTGGTGTGAACTGTTGACAAGTTGCACAATATTTTGTTAATTCGGTCGCGTCGTTACTCAAGGTTGGCCAGTGGTAGGCCAGTCTGAATATTTTGCGCATCAGTAAGCGTGCACCTGCATGGCATGCGACAACTCCTTCGTGAGCTTCGCGCAAAACTCTTTCCGTCTTAGGATGGGAGATGCATTTCAGATAAGGAGTTGAGTATCCTCGCCTATAGAGCTCCCCATCTATGAGAAGATAGTTTGCGGCTAGGCGGCACATTTTCATGGCCTCGCCTTCGTCTTTTCGCAGGGTTCCTTCGTTTAGAAAGTTCTAGAATAGGGTCATCTAGTAATCCTGCTCTTGGACATTTAAGACTTCTACTCAATTTTCAAGGACCGAGTATAATGCTTTTTCCAGTGGAATGGACTCGATAGGGAAAGAATGGACTCGATCGCGAAAGTTGAAATTTTGGTGATGCGTTTTTTGGCAATGTCGAGGTACTTTTTCATTTTTTCCCCCTTTGTTTCATATTTACCATTGATTTGGTTGACAATTAGTTATAAATCACTTTTTGCCTTTACTGACGTTATACCCATTCCTTAGCGAGTCGTAGTCCAGTGATAAGTGCTTCACACTCGGCCTCATTATTGTTTGCCTTGAATGTGAAGGCGATCTCATATTTCAAGGGCTTGCCTCGAGGGGGGATGAGGATTAATCCTTCCCCCGAGCCTTCTTTTGAAAAGTATCCGTCAGTATAAAGTTCCCAGCTTTTGCCCTTGTCTTCTTGTTGTTGCTGTTTTTTCACACATGTGAGATCATTTCTAGTTGTTTCCACTATAAAATCAGCCAAGGTTTGACATTTGATGGCCGTTTTCAGCGCAAATTCGATCTTGAATTCGCTGAACTCAATCGTCCATTTGACCATCCTTCCTGATGAGTCTGGCTTCATCATGACGTGTTTGAGGGGCTTGTTGGTGAGGACTGTTATGGCGTGGGCGTGGAAGTATGGTCTCAACTTTCGAGCAGCAATAAATAAGGCATAGAGATACTTCTCAATCTTGATATATTTTATTTCAGCCGAATTAAACAATTTACTTACAAAGTCGACTGGACTATGCTTACTTCCGTATTCTTTTACTAAAATTGCACAGGCTGCGACTTCACTAATACTTATATATAGAAAGAGTGGTTCATTGGTAATGGTCTTCGCCAAGGTCGGGAGTGTTTGCAGGTGTTGCTTAAGTGATTGAAATGCAGACTCGCACTCTGACGAACACTCGAACTTGCGGTTTGCCCTGAGACTTTTGAAGAACGGGAGGGACCTGTCGCTCACCCTTGAGAGGAAACGATTGAGCGTGTCCAGGCGACCATTTAGACTCTGGATTTCCTTGTGGCAAGTTAGGTACTTCATCTCTTCTATAGCCTTTAGCTTTGGGGGGTTTGCATCTATACCTCTCTCGCTGACCATGAAACCCAAGAATTTGCATGATATTACTCCAAAGGCGCATTTTGTTGGATTCAGGCAAACATTGTGCCTCCTCATGCATTCGAATGCTTCTCAAAGGTATTTTGTGTAAGGGATCTGTTAGGATCGATTGTCAACAAACTCTCAAATCGGATGAAGAAATTGATCAAGTTGAAAAAACAAAACATAGCTTTTCAGAGAGGAAAGGAAGAGAAGGAGAATTCAATTTTTCTGTGGTAACACCCAATTGGGTAACCTCCATGCGGTTTGGCCAATTTGTATTAATGATGATTACTATTACAAAATACATATACATGGAGAAATACAGTACAGTACAGCTTACGGGTTCGGAACCGCGAGATGCGTACATTAATACATAATCTAACATTACATACTAATCACACTCCAATACGTAGAACATCCTGGGAAACCCACAATGCAGCCGCATGCTTCTCGCACGCTCATTTAATGTTATGTTCATCCTCCTAGCAATTCAATTTTGCCTAGCCTTACCGGGAACTGTCCTCATCAATCTGATTCCCTCAGCAGCATCTAAAGCTCCTCTTGCAACCAGCATCTTCATTCCCTTAACACTCATGTGTCCAAGCCTGTTGTGCCACAAACATGAACCGGAAACACTATCAGCAACAACGGTCATGTTTATACACCCTGCAGTGGTGTATAATGTTCCAGATTTCGTGCCACGAGCTACAATCATAGAACCCTTTACAATCTTCCACGAACTTTTACCAAACTCTGCTGGGTAGCCTGTGCTATCCAAATGACCAACAAAGATCATATTCTTCTTAAGTCCAGGAATATATCTGACATCATCCAATGTCCACTGGTTTCCCAATGGGGTCTTTATGCAGACATCCCTCTTTCCTTCAATCTCCAAAGCTTTGTTGTCAGCAAGATTTACCTTTCCAAAATTTACAGACTTGAAATTTTGAAACAATTCCTTGCTTGGAGACGAATGAAATGATGCACCAGTATCCAAAATCCAGGATTCAACACACTAAATATTAGAGCATCCCCAATGTTTTCTGTTGAATTTACAAAATCAGTATCATCTCCTGACTTCTGATTCTTCTTCTTTTTGGTTTTCTTACATGTTGTCCGATAGTGGCATTTCTCTCCACAATTCCAACAAATCACGTTGGCTTTGTTCAGAGATTTTCCTCGATTCTTTGATTTTGATCGACCATGTTGATTTTGGACCTTTGAATTGCTTCTCCCCCTTCTATCTACACTAAGAGCACTACACGATGAATCTCCCACTTCTCGTTTGTGAATACTTTCACTGAGAACAACATCTCAGATTTCATCGAAATTCAGTTTCTCAAAACCATGGGAATTACTAATTGCAGCAACAACAGTATCCCAAGATTCAGACAGAGACGACATCAAAATCAAGGCTTTAATTTCATATTCGAAGTTAATCTCCATAGAACTCAATTGACTCATAATCATATTAAACTTGTTGATATGATCAACAACAGATCCACTTTCATACATCTGTATATTGAACAATCTACACATCAAATATACCTTGTTCATCACCGATAGCATTTTGTATATATTTGATAGCGCTTTCAACAGATCGGTCGTAGTCTTCTCCTAGACGATGTTGAATGCTACATTCTTCAACAAGGTCAACCGGATCATCCCTAGGGCCTATAGATCTATCAGAGTCCACTGCTCCTCTGTCATGGAATCCGGCTTTACCCCGATCAAGGGTTCGTGAAAATCTTTCTGGTACAGACAATCTTCGATCTGCATCTTTCAGAAACCGAAATCGAATCCATCAAACTTCTCGATTCCAAACTTCGAACTCTTCATCTTTAATGATTGTGTTGAATCTCATTAGCTCTGATACCATGTTTTAGGATCGATTGTCAACAAACTCTCAAATCGGATGAAGAAATTGATCAAATTGGAAGAAAAAAAACATAGCTTTTCAGAGAGGAAAGGAAGAAAAGGATAAGTCAGTTTTTATGTGATAACACCCAATTGGATAACCTCCACGCGGTTTGGCCAATTTGTATTAATGATGGTTACTGTTCCAAAATACGTATACATGGACAAATACAGTACCGACTACGGATTCGGGCCAGCGCCCCGAACCACGGCAACCTTACCGCGGAGGTTGAACCGGGAGACGCGTACATTAATACATAATCTAACATTACATATTAATCAGACTCCAATGCCTAACAGGCTCCCCTTGATTGATTTGACAAACATGTCGCCCACATTGGCCTTCATGTTTCCCCCTTTATTAGAATAGCCGATTTACCATTCGGTGGTACGTTGCCCCCACGTTTATCATGGCAAAGGGCATCGCCTTATAGCAAAGTACATCTCCATCGGCATAGAATGATGTGTGGGGTTCATCGACCGGATGCATTCAGATATGATTATAACTTGAATAGGCATTCATGAAGGTTAGCGTCTCGTGACGAGAGGAGAGGTTGCATCCACCAGCTGATCAATTCGTGGAACAGGGTACGAATCTTTAGGGAAGACTTTGGTCAAGTCGAGGAAGTCCACTCATAATATCCACTTTCCATTTGACTTCTTCACAAGCACTAGATTGGCGACCCAACTTTGAAAATGTACATCCCTGACAAATTTAGCTTCAAGTAGTCAGCCTACTTCTTGCCTAATTGCCAAGCGTTTGTCTGATCCAAATGACCGTCCTTTTTGTGCAATAGGTTTGATCGAAGGATCTATCCTTAGGTGGTGGGAGTTTATGTCGGTGCTGATGCTTGGCATGACACTGGGCTTTCAAGCGAACAATTCCTTGTATTATTTTAGTAGTAAGGTCAAGGAGTCCCTTTGGTCGTCATTCAAGGTGGTTCCGATGCGCACCTTCCTTTCTGGACCATCTATCTCAACTTGTGTCAATTATTCCATCGGGGCTGGACGAGCTTTGTCCTCACGAAGGTAAGCCTTTGTCTTGATTGTCAGGCATTCCTTTTGGTTATTCATACGAAGGCAGTTCACATAGCATTGTCGTGAGGATGGTTGGTTGCCTAGAACTTCTCCAATACCATTCGGTGTGGGGAACTTCATTTTTTGGTGGATTGTGGAGCCCATGATATTATGTGGATTGATGGTGGTCCTTCTCAGGATGGCATTTTATGAGGCGGGTGCGTCAACCACTATGAAGTCGACTAACACCTCTATGCTCTTCCATCTTTCGCCCAAGGTTACCAGCATGGTTATAGCTCCCAGCGGATACGTTGTTCTCCCAGTGAAGTCGATGAGTGGAAAGTCGACTCGCTTAAGACCTCTTTTGGATTTACCCTTCTTTTCGAAAGCGTCCAGGAATAAAATGTCTTTCGAACTCCCTCCATCGATCAGAATTCTTTTTATATAGCATCCTGCGGCTCTCTCGCTGCCACGAGCTCCTTCAGCATGCCGTTCTGGATTATTTTCTCGATGTCGGCAATAGCTCTCTGTTTTCTTGTTGACCTTCACTTTTTGATAGCGGCAATAGCTCTCTGTTTCATTACCCATAGGGTGAGCATTTTTTCGGGGCATCCGTGGTCGTGCTAAGGACCTTCTTTCCATTTCGACTAGTATCGCTGAGATTTGTTTGTTTAATGGCGTGAAATACTCGGGAACCTCTCGACGACTTCGTATGGGTCTCCAGATCTGGGCTTCTCACGCCCGCGCTTGTACTTCTTTTCCTTTCATCCATCGCGTCGGGGCTCTGGAATTAGCCCTTGGCGAGGTTGGCAACTAGATATTAGCCTCAGAGTTTACCCTTTCTAGGTGTATGAAACCTTTCACCCTTACTGTCAACTCTTCTAATGTCTCTATTTCCTGAACATGATAGTTTTTGTGCAGTTTTCTTGAGGCTTTGTTAGCCACATCGAGCCCTCTGTATAAAGCTTGGACGATCTCTCCATCCATGACTCAACGATCAATCTCTGTGACGTTCTTATGAAAACGGCCATAGAAGTCGCCCAAGGTTTCTCCTGGATGATGTTTAACGACGTCCAATGAGACCACGCTCTTTAGAAATTGACGATCGCCCATATACCGCTCCACGAACTTGCTCTTTAATTTGAACCATGTTCCTATTGATCTTGCAAGGAAGCCGAAGAACCAACACAACGCCGAACCAGAGAGTGTTGACGGAAATAATAGGGATAAGTGATTTTCATCGTTCGATTTACCCAATAGAGAAGCTTCATGCTTGTTGACGTGGAAAATAGGATCTCCTCCGCCACTATATTCAGGGATAGTTCTCGTTACCACAACCTTCTGTATTCTAACCGCTAGAAGGGCAGCGGTGAATGGATGGGAGGATCGTTCAAGGAAGGGAGTCATGACGGCTTTGCGTTGTTCCTTTATTTTTTTTTTATTAATAAGCTGCTCAATTTGGCCAATGGTGAATTGAGGTTGCTGTTCTCCGGTTGGTAAGGCACTCGACTGATTGACAGAATGAGTGACTGTCGGCACTTCGGTGGAGGCCGAAGGCATGGACTGGTGTCTAAAGGTCTTCTTGAGGAGTGGTGGCACGCGGATTTCCAGTTCTACTTCATGTGGCCCCGCGGGACAAGTATCTTCATGAGAAGCAAGGGCTTATCTGCGAGTCTGTCCTATGATAGTCTCCAAGAGGGATCGCATCTCCGCGGTTACCTGAATGGTTTTCCCAGACAGTTTAACAGTTGGTCGAACTAGAATCCCGGAGCCGGTCTCGAATTGCCAATGTGCTCATGTGCCGGTCTAGGAGGGATGGCTTCGGGGATGTCTTAGCTAGCAGGTTCTTACTGATGGAGCGGTGAAGCGACGAAGAATTCCGAGCTATCTGAGGATTGCTCGTTAGCCTGTTTTCGAGTATTGCAGTTAGAGCGAGTCTGCATGACTGTTTGCTCGTATTCCCATAGACGACGCCAAATGTTGGGTCTAAATTTCCTGAATGCTGACTTGGCAGTGATTTGAATGCCAATTGGTTGATGACCGCGAGCCTTCGCCAGAGCTTCGATTAACCTGCAAGAAGGGGAGCGAAACAAAAGGAGTTCCTCTGGGTCCTACGCTGATGCTTAAATGAGTATACTGTGTGTATGAACTCAAAACGTAATGTAACGTATGTAAAGCAAGAATATTTATAGGGATGGAAGACCGAACTGTTTTAGGCAATATGATATATTTGTGAATATTGTGTCGTTGTAGATAAGGATAGCAGATATTACGGTTATCACGTAATATTGCAGTTGCCTTATATGATCTTTATAGAATATGTGCCCAATATACACGGGATATTATGGTTGTATAGTTGGTGTCGGTTGTACGACCAGAGTTGAGAGGTTTGACTCTCTTGGCGAGCGCTCCCATGGCGAGCAGTAGGAGGCTTTGGCCTTGGCTGATGGCGACATGTAAGGGTTTTGGCGTTCACTTTAGTTTTGGGATTGGTTCTGGACCGCGTTGGATCGTAAAATCCTGGATGCTGATCTGGCAGTGAATTGAATGCCAGACAAGGACGGAAAGATGCTTCTGCTCCAACTCCGGTGAACCTGCAGGTAGGGGAGCGCAACAGAAGGGGTGTCTCTGGGTCCCTCTCCGATGCTTAAATAAGTATATGTGTGTATAAAACTCAAAACGTAAGGAACATATGTAAAGCAAGGGTATTTATAGGGTAGGAGAGATCAAACCGTATAAGGCAACTGAATATCTTAGTGTATATTGTGTTGGTAAAGATTCGGATCGTGGGATATGGCAGTTACTGCGAGATATTGCAGTTACCAAATCTAATCTTTAGTGAATATGTGACCGAGATACGCGGGATATCATGGTCACTCTCTTCTTAACGATTTAGTGGGACCAGAGGAGAGAGGCAGGGCTCTTTTCGGGGCGAGCAGTGAGAGGTCACGGCCTGGTGAAGAATGGCAAGCACTCAGGGCGTCCTCAGAGACTTTGGGCTTGGTTCTGGGCCATTCTATGGAGGCCGGTCCGGTTCGAATGTCATGGGTTTACCCCCTCTATAGTTATTGGGCCTTCGATGCCTTTTCCTTACTGGGCTGTCACTATCGATACCCAACATTTGCCCCCGAAGCTTGATTGAAGTTTCTTCAGTCGAGCTTTATTTCCTGGTAGGGTTTTAGATAGTAACGTCTCATATTCGGTTTTCTTCGTTTCTTGTAATGGTTCATGACCTTTGAGGCATTTTGAGCTCGTTTGGCGAGCAGTTTTTTCTTCGTTCAAAGCTGAAAAAATATCCTTCGTTTTATTCCCCTTTGGCGATCACTCGAGGTAACCTAGGTTTATGAAAGTCTATCTTTCTTGGTCAGGCGATCACTACCTGCCCGAGGTATTTCTGATAAAGTCTATTAGTGCGCTGGCGACCACCTTGTCTCCTTAGTGGACTTTTAGCATTTAATAACTGCACAATTGTCCAGAAATCGAACGGTCACTTGAGGCACGCCTATCATTTACTTTTCCGTAAACCTAGGGTAGTCAGACAGCTGTCTGTACCAGCCAACGGTTTGTCTCCCCGAGTTGTCTCTTGGAATTCTGACAATGCTTCGGTTTTTTCCAAAAAGGTGCAATTATTCTCCTGTGTCGCTGCGATTCGCCCATGGCGGTTACTCCTTTTTGGGCCTATATAAGAGACATCAGTTTCTCTGTTTTGTTTTTTACGTTTGTTCACTGCTTCTCTTTTCCTTTTCAATCTTCTTCGATCTTCTTCAACCTTTTTTCTCCACTGCTTCCATGGCTACCCGAGGTCAAAGAGTCAAGCACACAGCCGTCAAGGGGTCTAAGAATGCCAACACCCCCAAGAGTACCAATGCCCCCTTAACCATTAGGGATGGTGTCGTGCCCCCCTCAACGGGGGGACAACCTGACGTGGGGAGATCTGCAGCTGCCCCAGTGGTGGTGAATGGGCCTGAGCTTCAAACACCCATCTTTTCTCCGAAAGGTAATCCTCTGCCCTTTCAGTGCCCTGTTTTGGTAATATTACCTGCTGTTCTTTGTTTTTTATGTTTGTCATTGCCATATCTGAATTTTTTTGAGTAGACGTCAAGCCTAATGAGTTGAAGTCGGCTTACTTTAAGACCATGGTGGCGCTTGGTGGCTTCAGTGTGGAGGATGCTCCTAGGTATCCTGGCTTGGGTCTGCACTATCCTCACGACGGAGAGGTTTACATTTATGCGGCCCAGATTGATGCTGGGTTGCGTTTTCCTCTTTGTGAGGATTTGCAGACCTTGTGCCAGTTCTATGGGATCCACCCAACGCAATTCGTTCCTAATGCCCTCAGGATGTGGGTCGGTTTCAAGTTCCTGTGCATACGCCAGGAATGGGCGTATTCACTGGCCTTGTTCCGGTGTTTTTTCCGACTAGCAGTTGGGGCGAACCACCTCCACCACTTCCAACCACGCTGGCCGAACTTTTTAGAGTGGAGAGGCCCTCAAGCATGGATTTGGAACGTCCATGTCCGCCTGGTCGATGATTTTTGGGCCACTAACTCCAACTACAAGAAGTTTTACTTCTTGTACAAGGGGGGTGTACCCTGGAAATTGTTTACCCCGGACAAGGATTTTCCTCCTTCCTTCGAAGAACTGTCAGGGAGTGACCAGAACGCCATCGACGACCTGTATCGGCTGCATCGGTCGTCCCAGTTCAAGTCCATTCGCTCATGGCGGAGACTACTGAGAATGCGCTTGAGATGGCGGGCATTCATCAAGCCACGCCAATCTTTGATGATTGGGTAATTCACTAACCCTTATCTTGTTTTATCATTTGCAGGCAAGAGCCGTAAACTGATAGGTCTCTTTGATGACCAGGGATCGGCGGGGTTTTCCTCCGACCAGGCGCTGCTGAGCTCTCCTCCTCCCCCCTCTAGGCGATCGTCCAAAAGGAAACCAGAGGAGGCCCTTCCTTCGGCCCCTGCTGGCCCTTGCCAGCGAGGTATGTTGTTTCACACTGTATTATTTCCATACTCTGCCTTATTTCTAAGTTTTCTGAATTTGTTTGACGTGACTTTCTCCTTTTTGTTTTGCAGAGGAGTCCATGGCTGACGTGGTCCGAGACCCTTCTCCTCCTCCTGCCAAGAAGGTCAGGAGTGAGGAACAGCCGGCTGTTGAACAGCATCCTCCTCCTCCTCCTCCTAAGGGTCCTTCCACTGGTAAGGGGAGGCTCCCGCTTCGGCGGTCATCCCTCCTTCTCCTCAGGGCCCTACGGCTGGACAGGGGAAGGTTTTATCTTTGGCGCCCCCTCCTCCTACGGCGTCCACGGTCCCTCCGAAAGGAGTCTGGGACCCAGTAGAAGGGGCCCGATGCCCCTAGCTCCTTAAGGGTTCCTGGGGAGGAGTATTGCCCTATGGCGAGCTTGTTCCAGCCGCTCAAGGCTGCGAGCTCTCAGGGTCCTTGGTTCCCTTGTGGGGACCTTTCGAAGAAGGGGTGCCCCGCCCAGAAGACCCGGAGGCTGTGCATGCGGCTCCTTGATGGGATAATTCCCCCCAAGGACCGTTCGTCCATCCCCACGGAGATTCCTCAGATCGAGGGGTTCCTTCGGTCACACTACGAACGAGTCGCTCTGGTAAGACCTCATCCCATTTTCTTTTTTCATAGTCGTTCCCTTTTATTCGTGTCCTGACAATTCTCATTTTTCTTTTGTTGTCAGCTCGTTCGGGAAGAGGTGATGATCGGCCGTGTCTTCGGCGAGCTCGCCAGCAAGCATTCAGACCTGCTTGTCGAGCTGGAGCAATACCAGAGCACGGGGATCACCCCTGGGCAGCTGGAGGCTATCAAGACGACCGCTGACGCGGCGATCGCCTTGGTGGACAATGCCCGGTCGGAGTACTTCAGCAAGGAGCAACGCCTCCTTGCTGATATCAAGCGGAGGGAGGCCGATGTGGCGGCTGCCCTTCAGGATTTTGAAGCCCTTCATCGGTGCCTTGATGAAGGAGAAGCGGTCCGGGCTCGCCTAGAGGCTGAGTTGAAGGAGGCTCGTGCTCAGGTGGCCGAGTCGGACGCTCTTCGGGTCGTCACTGAGGCGCAAAGGGCTGCTGCTGACGCCCAGAGGGAAGCTGCGGAGGCCTAGCGGGACATTGCTGAAGCTAGGGGGATCGCCCTGGAGGAGGAGAAGAACCGGCTGGCTGATCAGCTAAAGGCGGTTCCTTCACCCCAAGCCGTGGTCAAGGAGTTCAAGGCCTCCGAGGACTTTGAGGACCAGGCTTTGAAGGTAATGAAGTCGGCGATTGCCGATTTTCTCCAAGACCTGGTGGAGGAGGTCCAGGCGGTCGACCCTAACTTTCCCCTTGGGGAAGTTGAATCCCTGAAGGGTTTCTTGCGGAGTCGCCTTCCTCGGCCCGCTGCTGCTGAAGGGGCTGCCCCTGAAGGCGAGCCAAGTACTCCTGCCCCCGAAGGCGAGCAGAGCACCCTTGCCCCCGAGGATCCAAAAGCTTGAAGCCTCCCTACTCCTTAGTGACTATATTTCTTTATCTTTTTAGATAGTTGTTTCTGTAATTTTTTGTTTTGCTTTGTAATTATTTATTAAGACTTGGTTTCTATATATGCCTTTATATTCATGAGCCTTTAATTGACTTCGAACATATTTGGCTATTCATCCAATATCTTAATCATAATTACTCTCGACCTTTCTTGCTGTATAATGGCTTCGACTCTTAAAGTCTTAGACCAAGCATAAGTCTATACGAACTTTCTCAGGTCAATACTCTGACACTTAAAAGCATAAACTTCTAAGTTCAAAGAGATATTACCTTCTTTGAAGTTTAAACCTTTGAGGTGTTTGCATAATAACAGGGAATTTGTTAACTTTAAGGCTTCATCATCCATAGTGATCGCCTAAAATTCCTTATCCACTGTTTAATGGGTTGATAGCAGATCTCTTTGTCTGGCTTTGGCGTCTGCTTTCCCGTGTTTGCCTAATTCTATTGTTAGGACTTTTTGGCCTGACTTTTGGCGTCAGGGCTTTTATTTTGCCTAACGTTTTTGCTAGGTCTTTTGGCCTGACTTTGGCGTCAGGGCTTTTGGCCTAGCCTTGTTGCTAGGGCTTTTGGCCTGACTTTGGCGTTAGGGCTTTTGGCCTAGACTTGTTACTAGGGCTTTTGGCCTAACTTTGTTGTTAGGGCTTTTGGCCTGACTTTGGCGTCAGGGCTTTTGGCCTAGCCTTGTTACTAGGGCTTTTGGCCTAACTTTGTTGTTAGGGCTTTTGGCCTGACTTTGGCGTCAGGGCTTTTGGCCTAGCCTTGTTACTAGGGCTTTTGGCCTGACTTTGGCGTCAGGGCTTTTGGCCTGACATTGGCGTTAGGGCTTTTGGCCTGACATTGGCGTCAGGGCTTTTGGCCTAGCCTTGTTACTAGGGCTTTTTCCAGAAATTGCACATCCTGGATTGTTGTCCCCCCGAATGCCAGTTTACTCAAAGAGTCTGCCATCTGGTTTTCTTGGCAAGGAATAGACTCAATAGCGAAATTTGGGATTTCCGCGACCAGCTTCTTGGCGATGCTAAGATATTTCTTCATATTTTCTCCAATTGCCTCGTAGGCGCCATTAACCTGATTGACAATAAGCTCTGAGTCACTCTTTACCTTAAGCGCAGTTATACCCATTCCTTTTGCCATTCTGAGTCCAGTGATAAGAGCCTCATATTCTGCTTCATTTTTGGTCGCCGGGAATGTCAAGGCGATCGCGTACTTCAGAGGCTCGCCCTCAGGAGGAATAATAATTAAACCTGCCCCCGAGCCTTCTTTTGATGCAGACCCGTCCGTATAGAGTTCCCAGATTTGATTGTTATCTGCTGACTGACTTGGCCTGTTTTCTGCTTCTGTTTGACCGTTACTCGTGCTTTCCACTATAAAATCAGCTAGTGCTTGACCTTTGATGGCCATTTTTGGCGCAAATTTGATCTTGAACTCGCTGAGCTCGATCGCCCACTTGACCATTCTTCCTGAAGAATCTGGCTTCATCAGGAAGTTTTTGAGAGGTTGATTGGTGAGGACCGTGATGTCGTGCGCATGAAAGTAAGGTCTCAGCTTCCGAGCAGCAATAACTAAGGCATAGAGATACTTCTCAATCTGGACATATTTTATTTCAGTTGAGTTGAACATTTTGCTAATGAAATACACTGGACTCTGAACATTATTTTCCTCCCTTATTAAGACAGCACTGGCTGCCACATCGCTAATGCCTAGATAAAGGAAAAGCTGCTCGCCTGGAACAGGCTTTGCCAGAGCTGGGAGTGTTTGGATATGCCTCTTCAAGGATTGGAATGCTTCCTCGCAGTCTGGCGTCCACTCGAACTTGCGGTTGGCCCTCAGAGTTTTGAAAAATGGGAGGGACCTGTCGCTCGCTTTGGAGAGGAAGCGGTTGAGAGCAGCTAAGCGTCCATTCAGGCATTGGACTTCCTTGTGGCAGGTTGCCGACTTCATCTCTTCTATGGCTTTTAGCTTTTCTGGGTTTACTTCGATTCCCCTTTTGCTGACCATGAAACCCAGAAATTTACCGGACTTAACCCCAAAGGCGCACTTGGCAGGGTTCAGGCGAACACTGTGTCTCCTCGTGCATTCAAAAGCTTCGCGGAGGTCCGCTGTGTGAGGATTGCCCTTGATGGTTTTGACGAGCATATCATCCACGTAGGCCTCCATGTTCCTTCTCAGCATGTCCTGGAACAGTCGGTTCACCATCCGCTGATAAGTTGCCCCGACATTGATAAGGCCAAAGGGCATCACCTTGTAGCACAGAATGTCCCCATCAGCATAAAAAGCGGTGTGAGCCTCATCATCTGGATGCATTCTGATCTGGTAGTAGCCTGAGTAGGCGTCCATGAAGCTCAGCATCTCATGACCTGAGGTAGCATCGACCAGCTGATCAATCCTCGGAAGGGGATATGAATCCTTGGGGCAATCCTTGTTCAAGTCGCGGAAGTCGACGCACATCCTCCACTTGCCGTTTGATTTCTTAACCAAAACTGGGTTGGCGACCCAGCTCTGGAATCTCACCTCTCTGACGAAGTCAGCTTCAATCAACCTGCCGACTTCCTGCCTGATCGCCAACGCTTGTCTGTCCCGAATGATCTTCTTTTTTGGGCGATCGGCATGATGGAAGGGTCTATCCTGGGCTCGTGGGAGATGATATCTGTGCTGATTCCTGGCATGTCGCTCGGCTTCCAGGCGAAGAGCTCTTTAAATTCTTTGAGGAGGGCGGTCATGGCCTCCTTTTGATCCTCCTTCAAGGTGGTTCCAATGCGCACCTTCTTGTCCGGACCATCTATTTCGACCTCTTCCAATTCTTCCATAGGTGCTGGCCGAGCTAAGTCCTCGCGGGGGTCGCCCTCTGTTTTAATGGCGAGCGCCTCCCTTTGGTTCTTCCTGCGCAAACAGTTCACATAGCATTGCCGCGAGGAAGGCTGATCTCCGAGCACTTCTCCAATCCCGTTGGGAGTGGGGAACTTCATCTTCTGGTGGACAGTAGAGGCCACAATCTTGCTCGGATTGATCGTGGTCCTCCCTATGATGGCGTTGTAAGATGTAGGTAAATCGACCACCAGGAAAGTGACCGATACCTTGATGCTCTTCCATCCCTCGCCAAAAATCACTGGCATGGTTATAACCCCCAGTGGATAAGTTGTCCTTCCCGCAAACCCAATCAGCGGAAAGTCGACCCTCTTCAGGTCACGTTTGAATTTGCCCATCTTCTCAAAAGCGTCTAGAAATAGGATGTCTGTCGAGCTGCCTCCGTCGACCAGAATCCTTGCGACGTCACAGCCGTCAATATCTGCTGTGATAACCAGAGCATCGTTGTGGGGGGTGGTGACATGTGCCAAATCATCTTCGGAGAATGAGATGACAATGTTCTCTTCAGGTCGGGGTCGCTTCCCCAACTGAACTGCTGTGGAGATCTGAGTGGCATAGACCTCCCTTGAGTTCGACCTCTCGCCGCCTGCGCCGAATCCTCCCGCAATCAAATTTACTCTCCTCTTGCTTCCAGACAGCTCAGTTTGCTCTGCAGGGGCTGGCGAACGATGTCTCCTGGGGGGTGTTCGACTTCTGTCTCGCCCTGCCACGAATTCCTTCAACATTCCCCCCTTAATCAGCTTCTCTATATCCCGCTTCAAAATGCGGCAGTCATCTGTCTTGTGGCCCTTGCACTTGTGGTATCTGCAATAGCTCTCGACATCCTTTCCCATGGGTTTCCCACCTCGACAAGGCATCGGTGGCCTCGCCAAGGATCTCATCTCCATCTCGACTAGTACCGCTGAGATCTGCCTATTTAAAGGCGTGAAGTACTCAGAGACCTCTGGATGGCGAGACGCTGGATTAGACTCAACCCGGGGCCTACTGTCCTTTCCCTTCTTCTCCTTCTTCACCTCCTTCTTACCATCGCGTCGGGGTTCATGGACTACCCTTAGCGAGGTCGTCAGGAAGTCCGCCTCTGTATTCGCCCTCTCAAGGTCTATGAAACCTTTAGCTCTGGACGCCAACTCCTCCAGCGTTTCAATCTCCTTCACATGATAGCTGTTTCGCAGCTTCCTCGAGGCCTTGTTGGCCACATCCAGACCCCTGTAAAATGCTCGAATGATCTCCCCATCCAAGATTCGGCGATCTATCTCCGTGACGTTCTAATGGAAACGCCCATAGAAGTTGGATAGCAACTCTCCAGGCTGTTTTTTGACCGAGTCAAGGGCGACCACGCTCTTCAGCAACTGGCGTTCGCCCATATACCTCTCTAGGAACTTGCTTCTTAACTCTGCCCAAGTTCCGATTGATCCTGCAGGGAGGCCGAAGAACCAGGACGAAGCCGAACCCGAAAGAGTAGATGGAAATAACAAAGCCAAGTGATTGGGATCATTTGACTTACCCAGGAGAGAGGCCTCGTGCTTGTTGACATGTACGGTGGGATCTCCTCCACCGCTATACTCAGGTATGGCCCGAGCAACTACATCCTTTGGGATTTTGATGGCGACAATTCCGTCGGTAAAAGTGTGAGCAGACTGCTCCTTGAAGGGAGCTGCGACTGTCAGCTGTCTTTTTTGGAGCCTTTTATTGAGGAGGTCATCCATTTGATCCACAGTGCAGTACATAGGTGAGGCTCCGGGTGGAGGAGGATAGGAAGGGTTGGCAGTGTATGCGACTGCTGGCTCCTTGGTGTATGCTGGAGGTAGGGACTGCTGACCTGACGTCATCTCCTGATCCTCCTGAGGCGCAGTGGGACCAGGATTTGCTGCTTCCGAGGGTAAGGGCCCTGTGGCAGCAGGGCGGTTGTTTTCCTTAGGAGCAGAGGGATTGTTTTCTTGAGGAGCAGGGGCTTGACGGCGCGCCTGTCCTAGGATGTCCTCCAGCAAGGAGACCATCTCTGGGGTTAAATTGATGTCTTGCCCAGCAATGTGGACTGTCTGCGGTGCTGGGGCTCCGTTTTGATTAACAGCGGGGGTCGGTCTTGAATCACCGACATGCTCTCGGGTTGTTCGCAGAGGAACGGCATTGGCTCCTGCTCGGCTGGCAGGTTCCTGTTGAAGCGGTGAAGCGGCGGCGGAATCAGAGCTATCTGAGGATCGCTCCCTGGTCTGGTTCCAACGGTTGCTTTGGGATCGAGTTCTCATGGCTGAATTGCTCGTTCCCATAGACGGCGACAATGTTGGATCGTAAAATCTTGGATGCTGATCTGGCAGTGAATTGAATGCCAGACAATGACGGAAAGATGCTTCTGCTCCAACTCCGGTGAACCTGCAGGTAGGGGAGTGCAACAGAGGGGGTGTCTCTGGGTCCCTCTCCGATGCTTAAATGAGTATATGTGTGTATAAAACTCAAAACGTAAGGAACGTATGTAAAGCAAGGGTATTTATAGGGTAGGAGAGATCAAACCGTATAAGGCAACTGAATATCTTAGTGTATATTGTGTTGCTGAAGATTCCGATCGTGGGATATGGCAGTTACTGCGAGATATTGCAGTTACCAAATCTAATCTTTAGTGAATATGTGACCGAGATACGCGGGATATCATGGTCACTCTCTTCTTAACGGTTTAGTGGGACCAGAGGAGAGAGGCAGGGCTCTCTTCGGGGCGAGCACTCTCATGGCGAGCAGTGAGAGGTCACGGCCTGGTGAAGAATGGCGAGCACTCAGGGCGTCCTCAGAGACTTTGGGCTCGGTTCTGGGCCATTCTATGGAGGCTGGTCCGGTTCGAATGTCATGGGTTTACCCCCTCTATAGTTATTGGGCCTTCGAGGCCTTTTCCTTACTGGGCTGTCACTATCGATACCCAACAGACCGCTTTGTGGGTGCCAGTTTACACTTAATGTGGGCCGACCCAGTTTTGAATGATTTGGGCTTTAACCCTCTGAAGAGTTAGTGGGCCTTTGAGTCCTTACCCGTATTGGGTTATCACTATCGATACCCAACAACATCCACCTTCAATCGCATTAAGCAATTACTCGCCTTTTCTATTTCCTCATTTGTTTCAATGAATCTTCTAATTTTATTCCCAATATTCTCAGCATTTCGTTCATTGAACATCTCCAACCCTAAGTCATGAGCCTGGACCTAAAATTGAACCATATTTAATTCAACTCTTGCGAGTCCTCTGATCGGCTCCCGTTTTTTCAGGCTCAATCAGTGGCCTTGGACAGACCACAGAGACATCAAATTCCCTTTTCTTTAGGGCTGATCATGGGCGGGACGGGCCGGTCCTGAAGGCAAGACCGACACTGATAATTCGGTCTTGCCTTCTGGAGGACCGAGACCGAGACCGACCTCAGCCAAAAAAGCCTGACCGAGTCGGTATTTCTTTACTCGGGCCGGTCTCGGTCCTGGACCGAATCTTACCCCCCCCCCCCCCCTCCCAAAAAAAAAATCTGAATTTGTTCAAATACAAAATTACAAACATCATTGGAATAAAAAAAAACACACATACAAAGTACAAATCAAAGCAAAAAATTGCAAGACCATAGTTTCCTTTAACAAACACCAGTCTTCCTTTCTTGTTAATGCTTCCGTAATAGCCAAAATGCAATCAGCAGCAGCTGCAGCAAGGCGTGAAGGTAGCTCATGTCCATCTTGTGAAGTGCAGTTAAAGCAAGGAAAAATCATATAAGTTACACATCATATGATTATGATACTGTAAACATGTTCAGAAGCTAATGACTGAGCATCAGCATCTCGCAAGGAATAAAAATGGGAAATTGTTTTCTTATACCTGTTTCTGATCATGTAATGCTCTTGAAAAGAAAACAGCTGCTGTAAATATAAGCCAATCGAGGTCAAAGTTCCTCACCGGTACCTGCTTCATTAATTCATGAAATTAAAATGACAAATTATAACAAAATTACATCTGATGCAAAGTACTATCCGTACATGGGCATATCTTGCGAGAGAAATTTGTTCCTTCAAACAGAGGGATGATTCAGCACATCGTTGCATTCCAATTTTCGCAGCTACTTGTTGCCATCCTAGGAGCTGAGCGATGTTAATCAATTATTACAACTAAAATAAGAGTAAACGTATTTATTGGAAATCAGAAGTATACACTGTACTTGATACTGACTGTCACAGGCATTTGAAGGAATGCTAACACATGGGAAATCATCAAGAGCTCGGATACTGGATTTCATTAAATGTGTATTGGGCCAAACAAGACCTGCTCTTTTGGCTATAAAAACATACAAACCTGTGCTCATTTAGGGTTCTTTGCAAGATCTTATCAGCATCCATCACGGATCCAACATATTCCACCTGAATAAGGAGATGAAACAGCTAGTTTAGAGCAGTAACCATAGAAAATAATTCAGTGTTTATGTAATCTACAATGACTAAGCACTCAAGATAACAATTCAGTGTTTATGTAATCCATGTGAAACCATGCAGAAAACAAAATCCTAGCTCAGAATTGCTGCCTACCGTAAGTCAGGCTCGTTTTTACAACTACCGTATTGAAATTAACTGAAAAAATGAGTGGAAGAAGTTCAAAGCATACCATTGAACGAATTCGAATTTGATTACTAGTTTTTCAGTCCCTAATCTAGCATCTACTTGTTTCAGTGTTTCAGTCCCTAAATCGAACGAACTGAAGTAAATCCCTAAATCGAACGAATGAATTTGACTCTACTCTACTCAATCTACATTTGAAATGTCAATCCCTAAATCGCTTACCTTCGAAGTTTTCGTGGAGCTGTCGTGGAGGATGGAAGGAGCTGGACCTGGACACCGAAGTGGCGACGACACTGAGTCGGATGGCGATGACACCGAGCTGGAATGAAGAGTCAGATGGCGAGAGCGGGAACGAATGAGTTTTGCTTTCGGTTTCTGAAGGCAAGAGCTTGAAGCCTTGAACGAATGAAATGGGTCAAATGACTGGGCCTGCCTCTCAGACTCTGTAATCAATTTTAGTGTTTTTGGTTTTGCACTAACTTCGGGCCGGGTCGGGCCAAATCGGGCTTTCGGGAAGAAAAAAACCTGCCCACTCGGTCTTGGTCCTAGTCGGTCTCGGTCCTAATCGGGCCAGTCTCGGGCCGGTCTTGTCGGGGTTTCGGTCCTACAGTCTCTTTTGATCACCTCTACTTTTCTTTGTCTCCTTATTTTGAAATGCGAACATCACAACCTTGTTCGTTGCCTCTGTGAACTTAATTGATCCATAACTCTCCCACGCCTTTTGAAGCACATTAATAATAGCTACATTTTATGCTTTCTTTTGCGCTATAATTGCACCCACATATCGATCTATCCCATCTTCCTTTGGGTTCGAATCCATGTCCAAAGTGGTTTTCCGAGTTTTCATCGTGCCTCTGGAGGTGGCACAGATTTGCCGCTCAGAAGTCCTCACAGCGATCGTATCCTCCTGCAAGCTCATGTAAAAACAATATAGGGTAACACAATCTCATCCAAACTTAGTTACACCCCCACTGCAGCAAACCCTAGCGATCCTTGGTGCCGCAAAGAAAGAGGTGCACCACCAGGATCTATGCTTAGTCACCCCACGCTGGTTAGGGTTTTCTTTTCTTCACAGCTTGTAGCAAAGGTTCGAGAGAAGCACTGACTTTGACTTGCCGACAAGGATTTCCTCACTACTTAGGGTTGGGTTCGCTCGGCTACAGCAGAACGCATGCTATAGGTGACGATCCCAGAACCTGCAAAGCTATACGTTAAAGATGGAGCTTTGGATCTCCACATGATCACGCCGCACAAATGGATAAATTCTCAGCTTTCGCTCGACGCAAACGCAAAAGGTGGCTCCTGGTTTATGGCTATGGGTGATCTTCTCATTTTGAAGTGTTGTATCTGGTTCCAATAGAGTGGCTAGCCCTAACACGATAAGACTCCACTCTAAAGTATCGAGAAGAGCTTAGGGTTAAGGTCTCCAGCAGGCCGTCGCCGCTGGTGAGGGTTCCGACGAAGAAAGTCAGATTAGTCTCTTACGGGCTAGAGAGGAAAATCACTTTGAGAGAGTCACATTGTTAAAAGTATTAGTTAAAATATATTTAGTGTTACTAATATTAACTTTTACTCTAGTTCCATTATACAAATAATATTTTTTAATCCATAAAATAAGTTAAATCTAAAAATATTTAAATATAAAGCTCCATATATGATAGAACTATAAAACTAAACGTACTAAGAAAATATATTAATAATTATTTTAGTTAATGTGTTAAATTTTAGATTGCATGCATAATTATAATTAAGTACATAAACTGGAGTTGTATTTCAATTATACAAATTATATTATTAAATATGCAGAATAATTTATTCACATGTTGATAATTGTTACTTTTAACTTAATAACATAGTTATAATGCTGAAAGTATTTATGTTTGCATTACTAATAGTACTAGTCAGTTGTGTGTTATAGTTATAATGCTGAAAGTATTTATGTTTGCATTACTAAAATTAGCCGAGTCTAAAAATAAAGCTCTACAAAACTATAAAAAAAAAATATTCTATGAAAATATGATGATAATATGAATATTTATTCTTCATGCATCAAATTTTATATTGTCTCGCATAAATATAATAGAGTGCATAATATTAGACATATAACTATATATTAATTTATAAAAAAGATAAATAACACAAAAAATTACTTATAATTTAGTCTTAGCAATAAATTTTAATAATAAACTTTAATATGTGCACTTAATTAATATTTTTTAGAAAGTATAATATTATCAATTTTAGTATTTTAATAAAAACATTAATTAAAAAATATTATTTTTTTGCCATAATTTTTAAAAAAACAATTAGTGTTACCCAGGTACATTTGATGGATACAGACATAGTTGATCTTCCTAATTGATCCTTGTCACATTGTTCGCTGCAAGAAACATGAACTAGAGACTAAGTTAGATTAGCTCTGATACCATGTTAAATTCTACATTGAGACATTATTATAAATTGTAAATTCACATATGAAGTAAGGAGACATTATTTCTAAAAATGAAGCTTTACATAACTATATAAAAAAATATTAAGAAACTATACTGATAATATTAATATTTATTTTATATATGTGTTAAAATTTATATTGCATGCATAATTATAATTGGGTACATAATGTTAGACATGCAACTATTAATTTAGAAAAATATATGTAATACGTAAAATTAATTATAATTTAGTCTTAGAAATCAAACTTAATAACAAAATTTCATATGTGCATTTACTTGATTTGTATGAAACATATTATTATAAAATTTAGTATTTGCATAAAACATTAATAAAATTTAATAAATGCACATGTGAAAAAGGGCTAAATTATTGAATTTTTGTAACTTATGTGAATAATGAATGAGAAGGTTTAGAGGATTTTAAAGTGAGTTACATGACATGTCATATATGCATAAAAATTATATGTTTGACATAGACCAATAAGAATGTATGAATTTAAGTTTAGGAGTAACAAAATGTAATAAAAATATTACTTATCATAATTGTATACATTTTAGCCAAATTAATATAGATAGATACATTATATTACAATAAATGAAACAAGTACTTACTTTTCTCATTAATTTTAAATTTTATTTTACTAAAGATAAAAAAATCATAGGATCAATTAAATAGAACATGTGATGTTATGCATTATTCAATTAAACAGTTTTATATAAAGTTAAAAGCACTTGCTCCATTTATAAATACACATGGAGTAAATAACTGTTTTGTTGACTTAACGTTTGGATAATTTCAAATTTTGTACTTAATGTTTTCTTCTTGGTAAAGTATTTTCTCTGTATGTGTCGACCAAAAATTTAACATTGTCTCTTATATCAATTTTCTTTTAAATGTGGATAATGTATGTTTTGAATAAATCAAACTATTATAATACTTTTCTAATATTATAATTAAATTTAACAAGTTTTTTAAATTGTTACATCAAATTCAAAGTCGAATGAGACTAAACTAGGGGTCCTAGTCTGGCCAATACCCAAAACAACTCACATAATGATGGGTATGAGCAGCGACCTAGACAAAAAAAAAACGCAAATGTGAACCCCAATCGATATGGATGTGAATTGAGTCTCAATTGAGGGTTTTCCAGTTAGAGGTGATCATGGGCAAGACCGATACCAAAATTTCGGTATTGACTTCTTGAGGATCGAGACCGAGACCAACTTTGGCAAAAAACAATGTCTGAGTCGGTCTTACTTGACTCGGGACGGTCTCAGTCTTGGACCGAAATTACACACAACAATGTTTTTTTTTCAAAATATAACAAAACTTTAGTACTTCACCACTTCAAGAGAGCGGAACAGAGAGCGGCTAAAGAAACAATAAACTCGGAGCAGAGAGTTGTCGGAGAAACAATGAAATGAAATCAAACCATCTAAACTTACAATAGAAATGGAGAACTAGTTGACCTCAACATATCTACAGTCAGTAGACGTCTATTCTGGCTCACAGCTCGATCGCCTACCACGGTCGACGGATGATTCAATCAATCAACTTTATGTAACATCCTTGCCTTTGTTGATCAAAACTAGTGGGCTTTCTTTCTTCTCCAAAGAGAATGTAGCATTTAGGTATCTCAAACAACCGAATCTTGAACTGGGGGATCAGTTCTCACTGCCCTTCTCTGCAACACCACCTCACCACTTCGCCAAGGACAGGATGTAGAGTGGAGAGTTGGAAGGAAGTGGTTGAAGACAGGAAGTAAAGGAGAGAGCTGGAAGGAAGCAGTAGAAGATAGGAAGTAGAGTGGAGACTGGAGAGCTTAAAGGAAGCAAACGAAGACTAACTAAATTAGAAGTAGGTTTTTTAATAAAAGTTGGTCTGGTCCGGTCCTAGTCGGTCTTTTGAAAAAACAAAATGAGACCGAGACCGACCTTAAAGAAAAAAAATCGCCCGCCCGGTCTCGGTCCTAATCGACCTCGGTCTTAGTCAGGTCGGTCTTGTCGGGAATTCGATCCAGCTAGTGTTTTTTGATCACCCCTAGTTTCAATATTGGTTTCTCACCTAAACCAGCCCCCACCCTTTGAGAAAGCTAGTCTGAGTAGAGACCCATGTCAAGCATCCCTTAATTAGGGCTCAATTCAAACATTAATCGAATACGAGATCAATTTGAATCTCAATCATTTCAGGGATTAATTGAGACCTAATAAAGGTCACTAAGTTGGCCAGAGGCCCAAACACAAATCTTTCGATTGGAGATTGGTCAAAGCACAATTCGATTAAGGTTTGATTGAGTCTCAATAAGGCCTCATTGGTTCTGAGTCAAGATATACGCTAGTGACCCCTCAATTTGGTCAGAATCAAGCCTCATTGGCTTAGGGCTTGAATTTGGCCCTCATTTGCTTGTGGTTTAAACCAAAATCCACTACGATTGAGGTTTGATTAAACTCCAATTTAAGAAACCTTTGTTTGACTTAAGAACCTGACCAACTCGCCCGAAGGTAGTGAATTAGTCTTAGTGATGGCCCAAATTTAAACACTTTCAGTAGTTGATCGTCAATTGAGTCCAGACCTATTAGTGTTCAAAACAAATCTTAATATTAGTGTAGCTCAATAAAACCCTAACAAATAGAGCTTTAGTTTGGGTACCCACCCAACCTAGCTCGTCAACCTTGGACGAATTTGTTTAGATCCTGACACAAACGAAGGACTCCCTGGTTGTGTTTCATTGGAGTTCGTATTGAGTCCAAACTCAATTCTAACATGTTACCATAAGATTAGAAAATTTATTTAACTGCTTTTGTAAATTTGAAAAAAAAAATATATTAATTTTGGACAACAAAAATTGATGGGCCTTTCTCTTCTCAAGCTCCCATTGCTTGGTACAAGACCTTCAGAAAGTGATTGGGAAGCGTGACTTGTTTCAAGGAATCTATATGCTTAAGACTAAGAATAACAGTCGCGACTTCATTAGATTTTATTTCACCTGTAAGGAATGATCACATTGTAGTTACCTCCCATGATTGACATAATAAACTTTAACATCCTAGTCTTGTCATCTTAAAATTGTTGAACAATCGTATTCCTACGATGTAACTTAGTGATGGTATTTCTAATGTTTATCCTCTTGCTAAACAAAGTCGTTTGTCATTTAATAAAGCGAGCACCACTACTGTTTCAAAGCCCTTTGAGATTGTTCATTGCGATATTTGGGGCCCATTCCGTGTGTTAACTCATCCAAAGCACGCTTATTTATTAACCATCGTTGGCGGATTTCGATGTACATGAACTTACCTACCGCACAACAAATCTGAAGTTATCTCTGTGTTTCGAACCTTCTTGGGCCATGGTTCGTACTAAATTTGGGGCAGTCATCAAAATAGTCAGGTCTGACAATGCCAAGGAGCTCCTATTCACTAATCTTTATGCTAACCTTGGAATTTTGCATCAATTCTCATGTGTATAAACACCTCAACAGAACTCTACCGTCAAATGAAAACACCAGCATTTGTTCAATGTTGCGTGAGCTTTGTATTTTCAATCTCAAGTACCCTATTCATTTTTGGGGAAATTTGTTCTTACAGACCCCTACTTGATCAAATGATTACCTTCCCCTTCATTGAGTGACAAACATCCTTATGAGTTACTCTTTGACAAACTTCCTTCGTATGATCATCTCAAATTAAAGTCTTCAGATGTATTCTATTCTAAAAAATGGACGCGACAAATTTGCTCCCCAAGTTATTCCTGCAGTGGTCATTGGGTATCCATTCACCGTAAAATGCTACAAGCGGTACAATTTAAAAACCAAGAGTGTATTAATTTTCTGCGCAGACCTATTTCACGAACCCTTATCACCCTTTCACGGAGTATCAACTGAGCATGAATTCATTGACCCTTTTCCTGAAGTTCTTCTCCCCATCATTCCATCAACTGACCATGAATTCATTGATGTCCCCACAACCGATTCTGCTCCAATAAAATCTACCTCTGCAACATTACCTTACATGTTCGGCGTAGCATGTGCACATTTCAATCACCTACCCATATGCATAACTATTTAACTAGCAACACAAGCAAGTACCCTATTCAACATTCATCTCCAATGTCAAGTTATCCTCTGCATACAACTTGTTATTGTAGTGTCGTCACAATATGAGCCACAATTTTATCATCAAGGCTCAAAGTACCCTAAATGGTGTAGAGTTAGGGACGAGGAATTGATTGCTCTTGAATCACAGAAAACACAGTCCTTCATACCACTACCTCTTCCCATTTTTTGTAGATGGGTTTATTGAATCATGTATCGATATGATAATAATGTCGAACGAGTCAAGGCTCATTTGGTCGCCAAGGCTTTTACTCAAGTAGAAGGGGTGAATTTCACATATTTTGTTTCCATTAGCTAAAATAGTTTATTTTCGAGTTTTGGTAGCTCTTGTAGCTAAATACAATTGACATCTTTTTCACCTAGATGTCAATAATGCATTCTTGAATGGATCACTACATGAAGAAGTCTATATGAATCCAACCTCTGGGAATCAGTATGCAAATCCCGCATGGTATAACTTCTCGTGAATGGTATAACATCTTTTCCAGAATTACCCCGCACCTCGGTTTTAAGCAGTGTACAACTTATCACTCAGTTTTCACAAACGGAACCAATAATTACTTCATTGCTCTTCTTATTTCTGTCAACGCTATCATTTTGGAAGATCTGGATTTCAAAATTATCAACTCTGTTAGGTCTAAACTACAACATGTTTTCAAAATCAAAGACTTAGGTCCTTTTCGTTTCTTTTTGGAATTTGAAATTGCTTGAAATTCCAAGGGCATCTGTATCAGCCAACGCTAATACACACTTCAACTACTCAATGACTTTTGTTGCCTTGCCATTGCTCCTTCTCAATACCCTTGGCCTTCATGAAGTTGTCTGTTACATTCTTGTCGACCCTTAACCAAGACTGGACCAATAACATTCCAGAGGGGTGAAACCCAAATCATTCAAGACTGGGTCGGCCAACACTAAGGTTAAGTTGGAACCAATAAAACGCTCTAGTGCTAAACCCGAAACTAAAGTGGTCGCCAAAGTCCCTACAGGTCGCCATAGACGAAAATCAAAGTCTCTCACTGCTCACCATGGTAGGACTCATCAAGAGAGTAAAATCTCTCAACTCTATTCCCACAACCGACACCGAATATACATCCACGATGTGCCGCGTATCTCGGGCACATATTCTACAAATATCTTATAAGGCAACTGCAATATTACATGATAACTGTAATATCTGCTATCCTTATCTACTACGGCACAATACTTACACATATATTTGGTTACCAAAATGGTTTGGTCTTCCATCTTTCAAGATCAGAATACCAATATACAAAACCAGAAGATGAAGGATCGGCCAGTTTCAGAGAGAAACTGAATGAAATCTGCAAACGGATTTGATGGGATCTTTTGGAGGATTCTATTAACTTGTCCTCCATCTCCCATCAATAAGGGATTTAAATAGCAAAAAATACAATCTGATAAACATCAGTTTCTAAGGAAATGAAAAGACTCAAGGAAATGAAAAGACACAGACTTAATGAAAATAACAACCAAGTCCTTAGATAATCTAACTAATCAAAAAATACCCCGATAAAACTAAAAGGTCGGATTGACACAACAACAAATAACAAAACTCCCCCTCAATTTGAACTTTTAGATGCCTCAAAAACATTCTTCACTCCAAGCTTCCTTTTTAGAACTTCATGCTGATGACTTACCAAGGCTTTGGTGAACAAATCAGCCAGCTGTTCACCTGTCCTTACATGCTCAGTCTTGATCATCCCATCTTGTATTTTTTCTCGGATATGGTGACAGTCGATCTCTATGTGTTTGGTTCTCTCGTGAAAGACCGGATTAGATGCAATCTGCAAGGCATCTTGATTATCACAAAATAATGAAACAGGTTGAGTTTGACTTACCCCAAGTTCTATCAATAAGCTGTGAAGCCAAATAATCTCTGAAAGGGTGGTTCCCATACTCCTGTATTCGGCCTCAGCAGATGATCTAGAAACAGTATTCTGTTTCTTGACCTTCCAAGATACTAAAGAGTTACCAAGTTTAATACAATATCCAGTCACAGATTTTCTGCTTTCAATATAACCAGCCCAATCGGAATCACAAAAGGCAATTAAAATAGGCAAACTTTGAGAATCAAGAAAAATACCCAGACCTGAGTCATTTTTAACATATCTAACTATTCTAAGTGCAGCATCTAAATGAGATTTTTTTGGATCTTGCATATACTGGCTGAGACACTGCACCGAGAAAGCAATATCAGGTCGAGTTATAGTCAAGTAAAGCAATTTACCAATTAACTGTCTATAAACATCCGGATTTTTAAGCCGCAAGTCATCAGAATTAATCCCAAAATGTTCATCATATGACTTGCTTGTCAATTTTATATTTAATTCCATCGGTGTTTTTAACAGTTCTACACGTAGAAAGACCAAAATCAAATATCATTTCTAAGGCATATTTTCTTTGACACAGAATCAGGCCTTTTTCAGATCTAGCAATTTCAATACCAAGGAAATATCTAAGCTCACCCAAATCTTTCATCTTAAACATATTCATAAGCATGGATTTCAGATGAGCAATCATCACACGACTATTTTCAGAAACAACTAAGTCATCCACATACACAAGCACAACAGCTATCTCATCACCAGAATGCTTAGTAAACAGAGAACAATCCAACTTAGATTGAGTATAGACATGTAAAATAAGAGCACTAATCAATTTCAGATTCCATTGCCTAGATGCCTATTTAAGGCCATAAAGAGATTTTCGTAATCTGCAGACTAAACCATTCTCCCCCTGATTACGAAAACCATGAGGAACATGCATATATACCTCCTCATGCAAGTCTCCTTGAATAAACGCATTATGAACATCCATTTGATATAAGGGCCACTTATTGATTGAAGCTAAAGCAAGAACAGTCCTAACCGTATTCATCTTAGCAACAGGGGAAAATGTTTCAAAATATTCAATGCCATGGGTCTGGGTAAAACCTTTTGCAACCAATCTGGCTTTATGCCTATCAATAGAGCCATCAGCATTTAATTTTACCTTATATACCCATCTGCATCCTATGGCTCTTTTACCTGAAGGGAGAGGGACTAAGTCCCAGGTGTGATATTCCTCGAAAGCAGCTATTTCATTTTTCATAGCCTGAACCCACTCGGGGTGTTTCTCGGCTTCAGTGAACGAGTTAGGTTCAGTGACCCTGAACATACAAGCAAGGAACGATTGAAATGAAGGAGATAAATGTTCATAGGAGACATAGTTCGTAATCGAATGAGCAGCATGGGAAGAATCAACATGATAGTCTTTATGCCAAATGGGTGGCCTGGTGGCCCTTCCGGACCTCCTAGGCACATATACATTTTCTGTAGGGACAGTGTTAGACCCAGACAAAATGTCATCATTGCCTTGATCTGAATTGCATTACCTGAATCACTCTCAATCTGTGTATGTGCGGGATGAACATACGCATGTGGGGTTTCATAAAGGGCATCATCATGACAAAAACTATCATTCAGTATATCACCAGTCATATCATCATCATGCTTAGAAAAGGGAAATACATGCTTATGGAATTTCACATCCTACTGACAAAGAAACCCCTTGTATCCATATTATACAGCTTATAACCCTTTTGGGGTTCAGAATATCCCATCATAACAGCATATATACCACGAGAAGCAAATTTATCATGAGATACAAGATTCTTAACAAAACATAAACATCCAAAAGTTCTCAAATGATCAACACGGGGTTTCTTTTCAGTCATGATCTCAAGAGGTGATTTTCCATTAAAAACAGAGGACGGAGTCCTGTTTATAAGATAACATGCAGCAAGTACACATTCTCCCCAAAAGATATCAGGAACAGAGGCTTGAATCTTTAAGGATCTGGCCACCTCTAAGAGGTGCCTATGTTTTCGCTTTGCTCTACTGTTCTGCTGGGGAGTATACGGACAAGTGCTTTGATGTATAATTCCATTTTCTTTAAACATAGCATTCAGATATTCATTGAAAAATTAACCGCCGTTATCTGATCTTATTATCTTAATTTTCAGATTGAACTGGTTTTGAATGAGGGCAAAAAACTCTTTAATAGCAACAGCAACATCAGATTTGTTGACCAACAAATATATCCAAGTAACTCTAGAATAATCATCAACTAGAGTTAAAAAATATTTCTTTCCATCATGAGTTTGTTTTTGATATGGACCCCACACATCAGCATGCATAAGATCAAACAAGGAAGCAGCTCTAGATCGAGACTCAGTAAAAGGCAATCGAGTAATCTTAGCAAGGGGACAAATCGTACATTCCTGAAAAGTGTGATTCTTATTCTTGAAACAATCCAATCCAGATAGATGTCTTAACGATTGTAAGGAAGCATGACCAAATCTTATGTGCCACAACATTGGTTGATTAACATGAACAGATGAAGACAAGGCAGTATTCACAGAAAAAGATTTCAAACAACAATTGTATGATGGTTTAAAAACATAAAGACCAGATTCCTCTCTACCAATCTCCAAGACCCTCCCACTCGAGAGGTCTTGCAGAATAACAGTTTTAGGGTAAAATGTGATATAGCAGTTCAGTTCTGAAGCCAACTTAGAAACAGATATAAGATTATATTTGAATTTGGGCAGATAAAGTACATTCCTCATAATCTTATCCGAACTAATCTTATAATCACCTATGCTATCAATAGAAACATATATTCCATTTGGCAACTGAACCCTAGCTTTAGCAACAGTCCTAGTATTCTCAAGCCAATCAGATCTCTTAGTCATGTAATTAGTAGCACCTGTATCTAAGATCCAGATATCATCATTTTGGTAATGAGAATTTAGACTAGTTATTCCTGCCATGTTCACGTGGGCACCTGCAGCAGGGAGTGCTAGTACAAAAGAGATACCTCCACGATTGATGGTCTGGAGGAACTGTCCAAACTGCTCAGTTGTGAAGCTCACTCCTCCTTGCAGATTGGAAGTCCCAGATGATTTGGTAGTGGAGCTAATAGGGGCAGAATCAACAACATCATTGCTAACAGAAGTAACAGTATTGGCCTGGGGGTGTTAATTTTTCCTTTCTTAAAATCCCTGAACTTGAAGCAATTATCTTTAACATGCCCTTTCTTTTGACATAACTCACACCCCTTAGCATAACATCTATCCTTGGTGTGGCCTCTTTTATGACAAAAATCACATTCAACAGTGGCATTCATCCTAACACGATTGTCAGAGGAATCACACCAGCAACCCCTCTCTGACCCTCTTCCTGAATAACCATACTGTAGGCTTGATTCAAACTAGGCAGAGGAACCCATAATAAGAGATTACTTCTGACATTCGAAAATAAGTGTCATTTAATCCCATCAAAAATAGACACAGACGCTGGTTATCATAATAAACTATGCTTTTTAAATTTTTCACAATCACAAGGTTCTAGAGCACTAGCAGCATCATATTGGGACCATAAAAGCTTCAGTTTCGTAAAAAAGGTTGATACTGAATCCAACCCTTGTTGAGCTGTGCAAATCTCTCTGTGCAACTGGTAAAGACGCGGTCCATTCACTTTATCATACCTTTCTCTAAGATCTTTCCAAACAAGGTACGAAGAAGTAGATTACATAATACTGCTGGAAAGCTCACCGGAAAGAGAATTCAAGATCCAGCCAAAAACCACATCATTACACATTTCCCATAACTCATGCAAGGAGGAATCAAACCGTTCTTTATTAAAAGATCCATCGATAAAGCCCACTCTGTTCTTTTCTCGCAAGGTTATGAGCATGGAATGGCTCTACATCGGATAATTCTCTGGTCCAGTGAGTTTTACAGAAATGGGGCTCATACTTGGGTTGTCAGGCGGATAAAGGTAAAGAGGATGGTTTGCATGCACCTCAACTTCGAAATCGGCCCAGAGGTTTACCGCCTCCGCAACTGCTACTTCACCTGCGACTTTTAAGGCTGCATCGGTGTTCTGAGCCTCCACGTTGGCGTTCTCTATAGCCATCGGGATGATTGAAGAAACCAGGAAACCAACCCCAAGAACCGAAGTGCCACAGGTAAAAGAAAACCTCAGATTTGTGACAAGAAACCACAAATCTGAAGGAATAAGCCGAGGGTAGATGAAACGACAACACAGATCTGTGAAAAGAGTTCACAATCTGAGGCAAAGAGGATCTTCAGCGACGAATCGTGTTAACAAGAAGCCGAGGGTAACAAATCGGGACAAGAAAGAAACCCTAATATTGACAGCCTTGACAATGAAGCAGAATCTCAAGACTTAAAGATGAGAAATCTTAAGAAGAAAGTCATGGGTAGGAGAAGATCTCGAACGGTTCCATGAAATAGATACAACTCAGGATCTCGTTTCTACGAAGCATGAAGGGCTCATGAAGAAAGGTTTCTGGGAAACAAATGCGGAAGCAACCGGAGAAAGGAGAAGGATGTGAGGATCAATGCTCTGATACCATTTCAAGATCAGAATACCAATATACAAAACCAGAAGATGAAGGATCGGCCAGTTTCAGAGAGAAACTGAATGAAATCTGCAAACAGATTTGATGGGATCTTTTGGAGGATTTTATTAACTTGTCCTCCATCCCTCATCAATAAGGGATTTAAATAGCAAAAAATACAATCTGATAAACATCAGTTTCTAAGGAAATGAAAAGACTGAAGAAAACGAAAAGACACAGACTTAATGAAAATAACAACCAAGTCCTTAGATAATCTAACTAATCAAAAAATACCCCGATAAAACTAAAAGGTCAAATTGACACAACAACAAATAACAAAACCATCCTTATAAATACTCCTGCTTTACATATGTTACATTACGTTTTTGAGTTCATACAAATAGTATACTCATTTAAGCATCGGAGTGAGACCTAGATGAACCACCTCTATTGAGATCCCCTTCTTGCAGGTTCATTGGAGCTCCGGCGAAAGCTTGCGGTCATCAACCAATTGGCATCCAAACCACTGCCAAATCAGCATCCAGTCAGCATCCGGGAAATTCAGTCATACAGACTCGCTCTAACTACAATCATCGAAAATACATCAACGAGCAATCACAGTATAGCTCATAATCCACCGTCGATTCGCCGCTCCATCAGCACGAACCTGCTAGCCAAGCAATTCCCAATGCTGTCCCTCCGAGACCGGCATAGGAACATATCGGCATATCAAGACTGGCTCCAATTCCTCCTCCCACCGAGATTCCAGTTCGGCCAACTGTTCAAGTGGCTGGGGAAACCATCCAGGTTTCCGTGAAAATGCAATCCCTCTTGGAAACCATCATAGGACATGCCCGTAGACAAACCCCTGCTCTTCATGAACATCTTTGTCCCATGGGGCCACCAGAAGCAGAAACTGGAAATCTGCGTGCCACCTCTCGTCAAGAAGACCAAGAGATGACCTCGGGACATCAGTCCATGCCTACGGCCTCCACCGAAGCGCCGACAATCACCCAATTTGTCAATCCGATGAGTGCATCACCGACCGAAGAAGAGCAGACTCAATTCGCTCTTAGCCAAGTTGATTAGTGTTAGAAATATGATATGTGTTAATATGTGATCTAGAGTGTTCTAGGGTAATGTTGATTAATCACCCTAGTAACTCTATAAATAATCACTTCTATCATTTGTAATCTCTAAGTTTAGGCAATGCAAAGATGATATTCTCTTTAGTAATTGCCCTAAACTCACAATTCTTTCATAACTTGCCTAAACACTAACATGGTATCAGAGCTACAAGATCAGAGACCGAATTTGGATTCACTTGAAAATTTCAGTTGGAAATTGGTTGCAACTTTGTTCTTCAGCTTTTTCCCGCGCATCTCTGTCTTCGATTGCAATCACAATTGAATTCTAAGCAGCTTCTTCAAGCAATCACAAGCAATCCAACTAAAGGAGAAGAGAAACTGAACTGCATCAATTGATTTCTCCAAGCAATATACAGAACCGAACGATTCGTACTACAATTTCTTCAAGCGATTCAACTGCAATTTTGATGCTATTTCTTCCAACAATTTTCAATTGCCATTTGATCAGCGCAATTAAGATTATAATTGATGATTCTATGGTCGTTTTAATTTATTGTTGCTACGATTCAGTTGAAATACTTGTTGCGGTTCATTTCTGCTGCGATTCTGTTGATATACTATTTGACTATGATTCTTTCATTCTGTTGCTGTGATTATTTCATTCTAATGCTATGATGCTGCTGTGATTTACTGTTGTGACGAAGGAATGATCGAAGTTTCTATGTTTTTCGTCTAACTGTGTTGTTCATTTCTCTATGTTGCATTCTGTTATAATGTTGAACAAATGGAAGCTGAGATTCGTTCATTATGAGGTTCGTTCATTTATTCATGTTGAGATTCGTTCATTCAGTGTTGAGATGCTGAGATTTGTTGAGATTTGTTTGTCCTACTGCTGGTATTTTATTTCTGGTATGCGTTTATGCTATTTCGGTGCACTAGTTCGTTCATTCTGCTGAGAGTGTTCGTTCTGGTCCATTATGTTTGTCTGTCTTGCTGTATCTGCATCTGGTTCTGTAAAGATCAGGTGACATTGAAAGGTTCTGTTAGACTCAATCTAGTGTATCCTCTACAAAAGATGATCAACTTCAAGCAAAGGCAAGATGCTGAAATATTAATCTAGTTTGAGCAAACTTGTGCTCAATTCAGGTTCGATTCACTGATCAACTTCAAGCATAGCCAAGATGTTGAAATGTTGATCTGGTTTGAGCAGACCCGTGCTCAATTCAGTTTCGGTTTTGTGATCAACTTCAAGCAGAGGCAAGATGCTGAAATGATGATTGGAAGATGTTGAAATATTGATATGATTTAAGCATACATGTGCTCAACTCAATTGCAGTTATATGCTTTGTTCATTCAACATATTTATTTTAGTGATTTGACTTGCTCTATGCTAGGTCGTGAGGGCTGCGAGACATGAGCCTCGAGATCTCGCAAAATCGAGCAATCGAGGATACTCAAAGTTTGTAGATCCAAAACCGACTAACCAGCAACTAGACCACCTCCTGAGTAGACTTGTGCTCGTCCTCTTTGAACAGACTTGTGCTTGTCCTTCATTTGTCAAAATGAAGCCTCAACTACGATGCATTAGTTTTAAGTCTAACATTGTAGAGCAGACATATGTTCTTCAGTGCAGACATAGTGCTCAAACTGTGCAGTCCCAGGGCATATGTAGTGCTCAACCCGTGCAGCCAGTCTGCTTTAGTAACCAGTCAATTCTCCAGTATCAGTGCTCCCCCATGCAGCTCCAGTGCATCAGTAGTGCAGCAACAGTGCTTCAGCAGTTCAGCCATGGTGCATCATTTGCAAGTTCGAGTTTATGATTTTGTTGTTTTTAAAAGGTTTAGAAGGTTTATCTAGAAAGAGGAATGTTAGGATATATGATATGTGTTCATATGTGATCTAGAGTGTTCTAGGGTAATGTTGATTAATCACCCTAGACACTCTATAAATAGTCACCTCTATCATTTGTAATCTCTAAGTTTATGCAATACAAAGATGATATTCTATTTAGTAATTTCCCTAAACTTACAATTCTCTTATCACTTGCCTAAACACTAACAAGGAGCTCATCACTAAAAAGTTGGCAGTATGGGCCAAAGACTTCATAGACCTGGAAAGGTCGAACTCTCAAGCCAATTTCCTTGTCTCAACCTCGGCAAGGGCTATTCTAGAGTCCCGACACGATGGGAAAAAATGAAAAGGAAGGAAATGCGAGATCGAGAGAAGCATAGATCTTAAGCCCTCATGCAAATCCATCTTGAGGTTCCTGAGTATTTTACGCCTTTAAACAGGCATATCTCGACGATACTAGTCGAGATGGAAAGAAGGTCCTTAGGAAGGCCAACAATGTTGAACCCATGGACAAAGAAACGGAGAGCATGATGATTGTCGCATTGTTAAGCGCGACATCGAGAAGTTAATCCAGAGACGCATGATGAAGGAGTCTGTGGCAGGACGAGAGCGTAGTCGAACGCCCCCATGTAGAACCCACTCGCATGTTCCTTACGAACAATCTGGCCCATCCCAGGGCAAAAGGGTAATAAACCTAATTGCAATAGGGTTTGGAGCCGGAGGCGAGGGGCCCATGCAAGAGATGCATATGCCACACAAATCTCAACAGTTGCGCAGCTGGGAAAGAGACCTTGTCCTGAAGAGGTCATCGTCATCTCATTTTCCGAAGAAGACCTGGCACGTGTCACAACTCCGCATAATGATGCGTTAGTCATTACAGCTGGCGTCGATAGGTGCGATATGAAAAGAA
This sequence comes from Chamaenerion angustifolium, assembly GCA_946814005.1. Classification (NCBI taxonomy): domain Eukaryota; kingdom Viridiplantae; phylum Streptophyta; class Magnoliopsida; order Myrtales; family Onagraceae; genus Chamaenerion; species Chamaenerion angustifolium. The sequence goes on from OX328272.1 coordinate 26,825,879, forward strand.
TTATGATCGATGGATGAAGTTCGACAGACATTCTATTTCTGGATGCTTTTGAAAATATGGGCAAGTCCAAAAGAGACCTTAAGCGAGTCAACTTTTCATTCATCGGCTTTGTTGGGATGACAACAAATTCGCTGGGAGCTATAACCCTGCCGGTAACTTTGAGCGAAGGATGGAGGAGCGTAGAGGTGTCGGTCTCCTTCATAGTGGTCGATGAACCCGCCTCAACCTAGGGTGGACCACTATCAACCCAAATAAGATAGTGGCCTTCACAGTCCATCAGAAAATGAAGTTTCGCACACCGAATGGGATCAAAGAAGTTATGGGCGAATAACCGTCCTCACACCAACGTTGTGTGAACTGTCTGCGCAGGAAGAACCAAAGGGAGTCTCTCGCCATCAAGACAGAGGCTGACACTATTGAAGACAAAGCTCGACCAACTCCAATGGAAGAACTGTAAGAAGTCCAAATATATAGTTTAGAAAAGAATGTGTGCATCAGAACCAGATTGAACGACGACCAAAGGGACGCCTAGACTTCCCTGTTGAAAGAGTACAGAGAATTGTTCGCTTGGAGGCCTAGTGACATGCCAGGCATCAACACCGACATAATCTCCCACGAGTTGCGGATAGATCCTTCGATGAAGCCCATTGCTTAGAAATGAAGAGAATTTAGATTCGACAAGCGCTTGGCGATTAGAGAAGAGGTAGGCAACCTACTTGAAGCCAAATTTGTCAGGGAGGTACACTTTCAAAGTTGGTTCGCTAACCCAGTGATAGTCAAGAAGTCGAACGGAAAATGGAGGATGTGTGTTGATATTCGCGACTTGAACAAGGGTTGCCCAAAATATTCGTACCCCCTGCCGCGAATTGACTAGTTGGTGGATGCAACCTATGGCCACTAGATGTTGAGTTTCATGGATGCCTAATCACGCTACAACCATATATGAATGCACCCGGCCGATGAATCCCACACAGCATTCTACACCAACGGCGATATCCTCTGCTATAAGATGATGCCCTTTGGCTTGACAAACGCGGGGGCAACCTATCAACGAATGTTGAATCGACTGTTCCAAAAGATGCTCGGGCGAAATATGGAAGCCTATGTGAGCGACATACTCATCAAGTCAGTCAAGGGGAGTCGCCTCACACAGAAGACCTTCTAGAAGCATTTGAATGCATTCGGAGGCACAGTGTTCGCCTGAACCCAACAAAAGGCACCTTTGAAGTGAAATTAGGCAAAGTTTTGGGTTTCATGGTTAGCGAAAGAGGCATTGAAGCAAACCCCAAAAATTTCAAGGTCAGAGAAGAGATGAAGTCACCGACTTGCCATAAGGAAGTCTAGAGTCTAAACGGTCGCCTGGCCGCGCATAACCGTTTCCTCTTAAGGGCAAGCGAGAGGTGTTTCCCGTTCTTCCAAACTCTCAGGGAAAATCATAGGTTCGAATGGACGTCGCAGTGCGAAGCTGCCTTCCAGTCACTCATGCAGCACTTGCAGACACTCCCAGCTTTGGCGAGGCCCATTCCCAATGAGCCGTTTTTCTTTAAATAAAGCTAAGTCGCAGCCAGTGCAGTCTTAGTAAAAAAAGAGAATGGTAAACAGAGTCTAGTCTATTTTGTAAGCAAGTTATTTAATTCTGCTGAAATAAAATATGTTGAGACTCAGAAGTATCTCTACGCCTTGGTTATTGGTGCTCGAAATGTGAGATTGTACTTACACGCTCATGCAATAAGAGTCCTCACTAACAAGCCCCTCAAACACTTCCTGATGAAGCCAGACTCTTCAGGAAGGATGGGCAATCGGGTGATTGAGTTGAGCGAATTCAAAATCAAATTTGAGTCAAAAACGACTATTAAAGGTCAAGCCCTCGCTGACTTTATAGTGGAAAGTATAGTGGAAAAGGCACAAGAACAACCAAATGTCGAAGGAAAAAATTGGGAACTCTATACCGATGGATCTTCTTCAAAATAAGGCTCGAGCCTCTAAATATGTGATCGCCCTCACATTCAAGGCGACCAACAATGAAGCCGAATATGAGGTGCTTATCGCTGGGCTGTGACTCACTAAGGGAATGGGTATAACGTCGTTAAAGGCAAAAAAACGATCCAGAGCTAATTTTCTACCAAATCAATGGCACCTATGAAGTAAAGGGGGACAAGATGAAAAAGTACCTCGACATTTCCAAAACAAAATCATCGCCGAAATGTTGACTTTCACGATCGAGTCAATTCATGGCCAACACAACCAACTAGCAAAGTCCTTGAGCAAGCTAGCATTCAGATGAACAAAAATGCAGGAAACAAACTTCCTGGAATAAGCACTATGCTCAGTCCTCGACAATCGAGCAGAAGTCTTCAATATGAAAGAGCAGGATAACTGGATGACTCTGTTCCAGAACTTTCTAAAAGAAGGAACCCTACCATAAAGTGAAGGTGAGTCCATAAAGATAAGTCGCTTAAACACAAACTATCTTCTCATAGATGGAGAACTTTATAGGCGAGGATACTTAACTCCCTATTTGAGATGCATTTTTCATCCTGAGACAGAAGAGCTCTGCGCGAAGCTCATGAAGGAGTTGTCGCATGCCATGAAGGTACACACTCATTAACGCACAAAATCTTCCGACTAGGCTACTACTGACCAACCTTGAGCAAAGACGCATCATAATTAACAAAGAGGTATGCAACTTGTCAACAGTTCGCACCAAGATCTAGTCAACCACCGACATTGCTATCCCTAGTGGCGGGCTCCTGGCCATTTTCCCAATGGGGAATAGACATATTGGGACCTTTTCCCATAAGCACTAGGCAAAGAACCCACATTATCGAGTCGATTGGCTATTTATCCAAGTGTATAGAGGCGAAAGCATTGGCATCTACAACAAAATTTCAAGTGATTAAATTCTTAAAGGTCAACATAATTTCACGATTTGGGGTCCCCAAGATACTCATAAGCGATAGTGGCCTACAATCTGTGGGAAAATAACTCAAATGGCTCTGTAAAGAGTACCATATTAATCACAAATTCATCTCGGTACATCACACCTAAACCAACGGATAGGCCAAGCAGCCAACAAAGTTGTCGTACAAGGACTTAAAGAGAGAGTTCAAGCCTTAAAAGGAAACTCGGTCAATGAGCTGGACAACGTGCTGTGGGTTGTAAGAACAACACCCAAAACAGCAACTCGGGAAACATCATTCAATCTGGTGTACGAATCCGAAGTAGTGGCACCGCCTAAATAGTAGTGCCTACCCATAGGATCCTACACTTTGATGCTGAAGCTAACGATATCGAGCGACGTACAAACCTTGATCTTGCTGAAGAAAAGCGAAGGCAATTAGACAACGCACTAGTTAAAATGCAACTGGGGACCCCTCGGTACTTCAACAGAAAATCAGCGCTCGCCAATTTTTCATGGGGGAGATGGTTATACGAAGGAATGAGTTCACAAACTTGGACAACCACAACAAACTTTCAACTAAGTGGGAAGGCCAATACAAAGTAGTAGAGATCGTCGCACTAGGGTTCTACTACTTGGAAAAAATAAAAGGTATAAGGCTACGTCGTTCTTTCAGTTCCGAACATTTACGAAGGTTTTATGCATAGCTTGTAATCAGAATGTCATGTAACAAAACGAACTATTAATTCATATAAAGCATAGTTACTCCAACCAAAACGAAAAGTTCCCACCAAACTAGGCAAAACAAAGACCTAAGCTAAAAGGCGAACGAACCGTCAAGGTAACAGTTTCCTTAAAGCCAAGCAATGCAAAAACCTCAACTAAAAGGAGAATGAACCATCAAGGTAACAGTTCCCTAAAAGTTAGGCGAAAGACCTGACGCATAAGGTGAACGAACCCACATCAAGGGTAACAGTTCCCTAAAGTTAGGCAAAATAAAGACTTGATACAAAAGGCGAACGAACCCATTTCAAGGGTAACGGTTCCCTTACAAATTGGGTACAATGGAGAGGACGAACCAACAAGGTAACAGTCTCTCCAAAGAATACCTTAAGAGAGTGAACGAATCGTAGGTAATAGCTTCCTAAAAGGCAAGCAAATTTAACGTAACAGTTCCTCTGAAAAGCGAAATGGGTGAACGAATTTAAGGTGACAGCTTCCTAAAATGCGAGTAAATCTTGGGTAACATTTTCCCCAAAAGGGCGAACGAATCCAAGGTAAAATCTCCCTACGATTGGGAGAACGAATCTAAGGTAACATCTTCCTAATAGGCGACCGAATCTTGAGTAACAGTTTCCCATAAAAGGCGAACGAATCCAGGGAAACACCTTCCTAAAAGGCGATCGAATCTTATGTAACAGTTCCCTACGATTAGGCGAACGAATCCAAGGACCAAAACCCTTAAAGGCGAACGAATCCACCAAGGATAACAGTTTCCTTGAAGGCATAATCCTTGGGTAACTGTTTCCTTAAGAAACTTTGCGAAAGGAACGGACAAGCCAACAAAAGGCAACAGTCCTTCCTCATAGGCCTAAAGGAGCGAAAAGAATCTCTACAAGGTAACATTTCATTCTAAAAAGTCCAAGACCCTTTGAATAAAAAGGCGAGACTATTCTACCAAAGCTAAAGCGAATTTGAAAACAAATATGGTAAAACTCCTAAAGCTTCCAGACAAGATCGACATCGGAAGAATAACCAAATATGTTTCAAGTCAAACAAAAGCAAAAGCTTACAAAACAATAAGGCAGTCATTATATTCAAGAAAAATATTTAACTCAATGATCAAAAAATAATTACAAGGTTTCTGAAACAAAAAGAAACTAAACAAGCTCTCATTCATAAATAGGGCACAACATCTCAACATACAAAAGGAGGATGAGCAAAAGCATAAGGAGGCCAAGTTAAATGAAATTAAGGAGTAAAAAAAGAGTGAGCACTATAAAGAACAAAGGGAAGTTTATACAAGAGTAAGGATGAGAAAGAATTTCCTAGGGAAAGACACCCAAAATGTGTCATCATCATGACTTCAAATGTCGTTCAAATCAGAAAGGACCTCGCCCCGTTCCTGAGGAGAAAGGATCACATTCGGCAGATGCATGCAGAGGTATTGGTTACACCGCAACATCATTTTATCAGAAATCACTACCTTCTAGAGATTATGGGAAGGGGCCCAAAGACCCCTCGGATCCGCCACCTTTAGCGGATGGTAAAGAGGCACCAAAGAACAATACTCCCCCGAAAAAGGGAGTCTTTAAAGTGCCCATTGAGGCGCCCCGAGTCAGGACACTTTTCTGAGCCCCAGTTCCCCTGGAGGGGTTGGAAGCAACATCGTCGATTGAAGGAGCATCAACACATCCGGGGGCAGGAACCTTGCTTCGAGAAGCAGAAGATCCCCCAACAGCAGTAGGACGCTCCTCACCAGAACTCCTCGCCCTCTTGGCTGGAGCAAAAGCAGGAGTCACCTCGGCTGTGACATTCTCTGAAAACAAGCAAAGAAAGGTATCAAACCTAAAGGCAAGTAAAAAAAGGATGAGGGAATAAAGATGATATCCTAAAAAGTACCTCTTGGGCGATCGCCGGAGTCGGGCCCAGTATGCTCCTCATTAGTCCTATGTTTGGTCACGCGCCTGGAAGGAGGATTTGGTGGACTCAAGGTTGCCTGGGCAGCAGACATCCATGTCTTAGTCTGCTGGGAAAAGAGACTGGGAAGTTTAGGTCCCCAAGTGCCTACAACACAAAAGCCAGAAAAAGAAACGGGCCAGAAAATTACCCGGTCAATAGAGACTGACGCGGACTGCTGAATGTCTGTGAGCCTAAGCATGGACTGTGAAGTCTCCGCGACTGAGCGGACCGAACATAAACCTGATTGCTTATGACCATGGAAAAAGTCATCAATGGCATTTTGATCATTCCTTGATAGATCGCTAAAGCTTGGAGGAATATCCCACTTCGTCTCATAAAGATCCCAAGACACACCACCCTTACAGAAGATATAATACTTCTTGTAGTTTGAGTTGATGGATCGGATGTCGTCCACCAGTCTAAAGTGAATATTCCAGTTCCATGTCTGGCTCTTCCATTCCTCAAACTTCGACTAGCAAGTTTGTCAGTGATAAAGGTGGTTAGCCCCGGTAGTCAACCGATAGAAACATCGGAAGAGAGAAAATGAATACCTACAACCCTAACGTAAACACATGATCTGAAACCCAATCCACATTCGGATGGCGTTGGGTACCAGTTGTGTGGGACCTATCCCGTAATAGCAACACATAGCCTTCAAGTCGTCGCAATGAGGAAAACGCAACCCAACATCAATCTGGCCCGGATACCTAGGTGCATCTGCTTCTCCTTAATCCGTTAAGGCGACCAGAGCCTTAAAATGAGTCGGCCTCAACTCATTGGACTTAATATCTAAGACAAATGTCATGGAAAGGAAATAACAATACTAAAATAGCAAAAAGGAGGGAACTTTATTGCTTAAACAGAAAAAATAAAAAACTACCTATTTGAGAAACGATCAGGATGTTGGTCTCAGGCACGTCCATCAGGATTAGTACACCAACCTTCCTTCCAGAGGTTGGTTTCGGCATAGAAGCCCTTTGGTCCTGCACCGAGGTAGAAGCATCCCTGATGGAAATAGGGGCATTGGAAACCCTAACAGTAGCCTTCTGCCCAGATATAGAATGGGATGGAGAAGGTTTAGAAGATGAACCCTTGCTGGAAGTTTGATTCTTGTTGCCAACCATGATCGTAAAGAAACGATTTTGAACATAAGTGAAAAGGCCTAAGAGAAAAGCTTGAACAGATGATTAAGGCACATAAATGAGCACTTGAACTCTAAGAATAATAAAGTTTGGATGTGTAAAGTGCTAAGTGACAAAGATTGGCTTTTTATAGCCAAATATGGGGAAAGAAAATGGTTATCTTTGGAAAAATCAGGCAATGATTACACTTATTTTGGGGTAAAATCGAAGCACTATCAGAACCTAATGGGTTACATCGGAGATACAAAAGGTCAAAACAGTACTAAAAACTGTCAGCGTACCCCCTATTAGAGTAGTCAAAGAGACGTGCATGCATCAGACGTCCTTTCAATCTCACGTCAAAAAGAGCATTCATTAAATGCTCAAAACCCTACAAATAAAGGTGCTCCCCTAAAGAGCTCAAACAAACCTCTCCTAAGACCCTAGCAACGGTAGCGTACGCCCAAAGAGAAGCGAATGAGCATCCATAAACCCTGGCAACCCAAAGCATCCGCCTAATAGGGTAAGAGATCAACATTCCAAAAACTCTAGCAACCAAAACCATTTGCCAAAGGATACGGAGCATTAAAGGGCACAAATATCAAGCAAATACATCAAATGTCCAACGAAGAAGTCACTATCTCAAACCCTTTCACAAAAGATCAAGCTCGACCGAAGAAACTTCACTCAAGCGTCGGGGGCAAATGTTGGGTATTGATAGTGACATCACAATACGGGATCAAGCCTCCAAGGCCCAATAACATTCCAGATGGGTGAAACCCAAATCATTCAAGACTGGGCCGACCCACACTAAGGGTAAGCTGGAACCCATAAAGCGGTCTAGTGCCAAATTCAAACCTAAAGTGGTGGACAAAGTCCCGACAGGTCATCATAGACCAAGATCAAAGTCTCCCTCTGCTCGCCAAGGGAGCGCTCGCCAAGAGAGCGCTTGCCAAGAGAGTCAAAACTCTCAACTCTAGTCACACAACTGACACCGAGTATACAGTTACGATGTCCCGCGTATCTCAGGCATATATTCTACAAAGATCTTATAAGGTAACTACAATATTACGTGATTACTGTAATATCCGCTATCCTTATCTGCAATGACACAATATTTACAGATATATTCGGTTACCAAAACGGTTTGGTCTTCCATCCCTATAAATACTACCACTTTACATATGTTACATTACGTTTTTGAGTTTATACATACAGTAAACTCATTTAAGCATAGGAGTGAGACCTAGAGAACTCTCTATGTTGTTTTCCCCTTCTTGCAAGTTCATCGGAGCTCCGACGAAAGCTTGTGGCAATCAACCAATTGACATCCAAATCACTATCAAATTAGCATCCGCGAAATTTAGACCCAATAGGATCATATTGTTACACTTAATCAGTTATGAAGTTAGTTAGTGTGTTAGTTGTTAACCGGTTCTAGAATCTTCTTTGATTCTTCTTCATTTAAATATATTGTAATCATGCATGAGCATAAGCATGAATCAATAGTCAGGAATTCACCATGTTCATAGTTCTCAAATAATAATATATATATATTATCCATGTACCTCATTGCAATTTTTTTTTGTAAATATGTAACGATATTACAAACGATTAGCATAATATAATTTTTGGCTAGTCTAGTTAGTATTTATCCTGCACTATTAAAAGATATCATCTTCCAAACATCTTTAGGAGGATTCAGATGAATAGAGAATGTATCTTCAACTCATAACAACATATTAATCAAGAAAGTAACAAGTATTATTTTTCAGTATATATTAGTTTAATTGAAATTCCCGTGTAAAAACTAACTAGTAATTATTGCTATTTAAAAATAATTGCATGCAATATATGAATCAGTAGCTATATTTTTTTTTATTGACCAAAAAAAAAGTAGCTATTTTTTTAATACGTATTTATTGATTCAGATTTGAAGTAATTAATTATATTAGATATTTTTATAATAGTTTTTTTTTTTGGCCAATGCTTGGCTTATTTTTATAATAGTTGGATATGCTACTAACTTGACTATTTAATACATACAAAAGTCTTGGATGTAGTATTAAATAGGGAGTATTAAATAGGGAGTATTAAATAGGGCGCCGTGCGATAGAAACTACACCCAACTGTAGCTAATTTGAGTAATGTCTCCAATGTTGAAATGAGATGAATGTTTTTATTGGCCAAAAAAAAAAGTATCGGTGGCATTAATTGTTTATGCAAATTAGTGATTATTAGGTGTGAATTAATATTCTTACAGTTATTTTTCATATTGAATGGTCTAAAACTTATTCAAATTATTTTTAAAATGAATATACAAATAATATTTCAAAAAAAAAGTTTACTGCATTTTTATAGTTAAGTTGGTAACAATTTATGAGTAAGTTCCATACATGAAATTTATACGTATCTATCTATAAAATATTTTTATTTATTTTAATAATTATTCAATATTTTTAAATTTTTACATTTGCATATTAATGAGAATGAAATTCTTATTAAATATATACTATTTTTTCGATTAATAAAAAGTTATTTAACTAAAGGTTGATTTAATTATAAAATTAAATAATCTAAGAAAAATAAAATACTTTTGTATGATAGATAAATAGTAATATTTTGATACAAAATGAATACAACAAATAAGGAGGTAAATAAGGAGGTGGGAAAGAATTCATAATGTACTATGAGAATGTATTGAAAAATTTCACGATTTTAGAGATATGCATAGTAAATATACGTAATAGACGGTTATAAAAATAATCCATCAATAGATAAAAATGTTTCATTTTAATACTAAGTATGATAAAAGTTGTGGTATTTTAATTATAGAAATTTTACCCAAATTAATATATATATATACACATATATGGATTAGAGAAATACTGTATCGAAATTTAACTATCTTGGATTTTTTTCAAAAAGTATGTATTTTCGAAAAAAAAAATTGAAAAAGTATATATATATATAAAATATTTAGCAAAATATGTATACGCGCACCCCGGGGTTGCGCCTATTGGACATAGGCGCACCCCTGGGGTGCGCCAATTGAATAAGTGCACTCCTGGGGTGCGCCTATTCATAGGCGCAACTTCTAAATTGCGCCTGGAGCAAAGTCTGTTCCTTTTTTTTTTTTTTTAAATCATTTTGTTTGAAAAATGATGACTCGATGTTTAATTAAAAATAAAATTATGTATCTATTAAAAAAAATTTAAAAAAATTATAGTAAGTACATATTTTAATTGCGATTCAAATGATGCAAAAAATATTAAATTTGGATTTACGGATTGACTGTACGGCATGCCGTAAGTTGAGATATGAAAATTGTACTTAAAAATTATAACTCGGACCATGTAACTCCAAACTCAACACGATTAACGCCATTTAGGTCATAAATCTATTATCTACGTAGGATAATATTTTGGATTAAAAATACAGTGATTTTGTAACCCTCATCGTTTACACCCAAATTTGACCGAAATAAGTAAATGCATTAGGTGAGAAATTTAATTATATACTTACTCAAAAAAAATCAAAAAAATTACAGTGCGTAGATAATTTAATTATGAATTAAATGACGCTAACTATGCGTTAATTGTTTACTTTTAGACTGACTGTATAATACGGTACGTAAAAAACTCTACATACGATACAAAAACTTCCAAATAGTATTTTGCACAGTAAAATTACTGTTAACATAATTTTATTTTTAATTAAACATCGAGGCATCATTTTTCAAACAAAATGATTTAAAAAAAAAAAACAGACTTTGCCCCGGGCGCAACTTCTAAGTTGCGCCTATTCACCTGGGTGCGCCTATTCAATTGGCGTGACCCCGGGGGGTGCGCATACATATTTTGCAAAATATTTTTTTATATATATACTTTTTCAAAAAAAATTCAAAAATACATACTTTTTGAAAAAAAATCACTATCTTGTATTTGATTTTGCCAAATTTTACTTAGAAAAAGGTAGCTATGGAATGTAAGTATATTTTTTGAACTTTTTCAAAAAATATTCACTTTTCAAAAAATATTTGAAAAAGTGTATATCGAAATTTTTTTTTTAGAAAAGTATGCATACGCGCGACGCGCCTACTGAATAGGCGCATCCCTAGGACGCGCCTATTCAGTAGGCGCGTCCTAGGGATGCGCCTATTCAGTAGGCACGTCCTAGGGATGCGCCTATTGCAATAGGCGCATCCCAGGGGTGCGCCTACTGCAATAGGCGCACGCCAGGGGTGCGCCTATTGCCTAAATTTTTTTTTTTTTTCGCAAAAACACCGGTCTATCAGAAACCACGTTGATTTTAAGTCTGCTTATGGTTTTCCTCCTAAATAGAAATTGAGAGATAGTCTCACGCGTATCTTCATCTCAGTATTCATAGGTCCAAACTCCAAATTTTCCAACTTGTTCTGAACAACAATGAAACAAAGTTGTTTATTCACAAGTTTCTGAATGAGACTTTTCTTCAGATACACTAGCTAGTTTGACATTTTCAGGAATTACTCCTGCAAAAGAGCTCTTTGGGGTTTCCACTGCCTTTTTCTTCGGCATCTGAAGACTCTTGATTTTCTGCATAGTGTACTCGTTGATTTTAAGTCTGCTTATGGTTTTCCTCCTAAATAGAAATTGAAGTCTTTCATCACAAACTACTCTCTTCTTCGTAGGGTGATTCAGTTTGTTGTCATTGATATACCGCGCTATAATTGCTCCAACATCTTGCTGAGAGATCTAATCATGCGTCTCTACACCAACCGATTTGAGAAACTCGATGAGATTACTCGATCCCCATCTAACAAATTCCATTTTTCTTGATTGGTACTTCCTTTTTCTGAACAACTTGTTCTGAACAACAATGAAACAAAGTTCATGTTGTTGGTAGATGATGTGTATTTATGTGGCTCCAAATATAAGCTCCGGAGCACGGTTATAACACGAAAAAATGTATGGTATGTTTGCCTCACACTTGACCTGAACATTCAACAAGAAAAATCGAACAGGGTATAGGCTAACTAACAGCTGCAACACATTAGAGGCAGGCATGCTAGAAAGGTCCTGAAGCTGCAATCTTCCGAATATCTTGTAAAGCTTCTCCAATGACTATAGCTTTTTATCTGAGTTCAAGCCTGCTTATGGTTTTCCTCCTAAATAGAAATTGAGAGATACTCTCTCCAGTAAAGAAGAAAGGAAGTTCTAAGAAGAAATGGTTTTCCTCCTGAAAATGTCAAACTGGCTAGTGTATTTGAAGAAAAGTCTCATTCAGAAACTTGTGAATAAACAACTTTGTTTCAATGTTTGACCTCGCGGATGTTGTTCAGAACAAGTTGGAAAATTTAGGGCAGGAACCTAAAGTATTTAACTTCTGATAACTTCCTTTCTTCTTTATTGGAGAGACTATCTCTCAATTTCTATGTAGGAGGAAAATCGTATAAGCAGGCTCAAAATCAGATGTTTTTCAAAAAGTAAGCATATAGTAGGAAAAAAGCATACATGGAGGAATTTGGTGCGCGTAGAGGAATTTGGACTTGTGAATACTGGGATAAAGCAACGCGTGAGACAATCATCTCGGTGGTTTGTTAACAAATTGATTTTCTGTCCTCTTGATCCAAGACCCTTTTGTTAACAAATTGATCTTCTGTCCTCTTGATTCAAGAACCTTCCTAACCATTGGAAGGGGATCAGTTTTCTTCTGTCCTCACCGTACGACAGAAGATATTCGGAAGATTCAGAATCTCGTGAATAAATAACTTTGTTTCATTGTTGTTCAGAACAAGTTGGAAAATTTAGGACAGGAACCTAAAGTAACCCCAAAGAGCTCTTTTGCAGGAGTAATTCCTGAAAATGTCAAACTAGCTAGTGTATCTGAAGAAAAGTCTCATTCAGAAACTTGTGAATAAACAACTTTGTTTCATTGTTGTTCAGAACAAGTTGGAAAATTTGTAGTTTGGACCTATGAATACGCGTGAGACTATCTCTCAATTTCTATTTAGGAGGAAAACCATAAGCAGACTTAAAATCAACGTGGTTTCTGATAGACCGGTGTTTTTGCGAAAAAAAAAAAAATTTAGGCAGTAGGCGCACCCCTGGGATGCGCCTATTGCAATAGGCGCGTCGCGCGTATGCATACTTTTCTAAAAAAAAAATTTCGATATACACTTTTTCAAATATTTCTTGAAAAGTGAATAGTTTTTGAAAAAGATCTTTTTAGGGATGCCAAGGTGGAATGTATATATATATATATATAAATGAAGCGCGTGATTATGTTATCGAGAAACTTTGATTGGGTAGGAGAAGACAATAGTGCATAATGACTTTTCATTTTTCAAAGTCAATTCAACAGACCAATTAAAATTCAGACCAAACATCTAATTTAATTTTTTTGTTATCAGACCAAATATCTAATTAACGACTTGGTATTTCATTCTCCTCTTGACTCTTTCCGTTGTTGCTCTATATAAATGAAAACCAGACCATCACCACCACAGCCATCATCTCCCTAGCCATTTGATCCATTTTAAACCATCTCTCTCTCTCTCTCTCTCTCTCTCTCTCTCAATCTCTCCCTCTGTTTCTCTCTCCATGCCTCACCATCACCCTGAGTCGTCCATGGAACATCTCTTGGGTCTGCTGAGGCTCAACGTTCACAAAGGGGTGAACCTCGCGGTTAGAGACGTCGTAAGCAGCGATCCTTATGTCATCGTCCGCATGGGGCATCAGGTATTGAACTCCTTTTCATGAATCACGATCCTTTTCCTGATCTTGTATATATTCTTTGTTACGGACGTTCTCTCTCTCTATTCTGATTTCGACTCCTTTTGCAGAAATTGAAAACTCGTGTGGTTAATAAGAACCTAAACCCAGAGTGGAATGAGGAGCTAACTCTGTCTATTTCTGAACCACTCCATCCCATTAAACTGGTAAGTACAACCACACTGATCGACCTTTATACGTACAGTAGAACCTAGCTCCACTGATTCATAACAGTCTTGATTATCTTCTAGCTAGCTAGCTGTGTGTATATTAATTAAAAATGGAAGGTTAAGAGATTTTGATTTGGGTTATAGATGGTGTATGACAAGGATCATTTCAGTATGGACGACAAGATGGGGGACGCTGAATTTGATCTAGGGCCATTCCTCGAGTCACAGAAGCTGCAACTGGACCAAGTCACAAGTGGAACCATAGTTAGGAAGGTGCAACCCAGCAGAGACAACTGCTTGTCAGAAGAGAGCTGCATCGTTTGGAAAGATGGAAAAATCATACAAAACATGATGCTTAGGCTTCGTAATGTCGAACGTGGGGAAATTGAAATCGAGATCCAGTGGATCAACATTCCAGGATCGAAGGGACTGTAATGTAAGGAATTGGATGGGGACAAGATGATATACTCAGTTACGTCCCATCCATTTGAGTCTCAACTTAGAAAAGAGCTTGTCTATAAATGAAATGAAACATCGAACTTCAATGAATAACTAACTAAGGTTTCTTTCTGTTCTTGTATCTTCTAATTTACGTTCATTATCAAATTCAAATGTTATAAAAAGTCCGAGGAAACTGGATGTATGATGGAGACAAAGACATATATATAAGACACTATAGGAATGTTCTTTTCGTGAAGTGGGTAAGGAATTCGACTTACGGATTTCGTAAGAAATTGTTCTTTTCGCGGAATCGGAAAAATTTGGCTTATAGATTCTGGGTGGGGTAGACTTAGACATTCCGTGAGAAAAATCTTGAAATTCCTAAGCCTAGAAGACAAGAAATCCGGAATAGCATAGAAAATGATTGTTTTGCCATTATATACATTTTATAAGGACATTCTTATCCTCTTCGTTTTAAATAGACATAACTGAAGTCGAAGCTCCTCTTCTCCAGCTCCAAATCAAGGCTCCAAATCCTCTCCGTTTCCAATCTTCACTGCTCAGGTACCCAAACCTGTGCTCTTCTGGATTTCCAATCAAGTTTTTTAGGTCCAATCGGGTTGTTTCGGTATGTATTGAAGGTTATGAAAAGGTCGGGATCAAGACATGAGTCAATGAGTACAAGAGATTATAGGTGTATAGTCATTTAATTGTACGTGTATAATCATTTATAATGAAATATTAAATTTTGGATGTTGTAATTACGGTTTTGTTTATGCAAATATGGAAATTTACAAAGGATATGAAGAAATAGTTATAAAGTTTTTTTGTTTATTATATTGTGGATTGTTAGAATATATGAGATACAATGGATTGTTCTTTTAAATTTAATTAAATAAATTATTTAAAATTGTTTTTTTAATTATTAGTTAATTATATTTCAATTTTTATTATTAATAATTTTTAAAATTAATTAATAAAATTATATGTATTATATACTATACATATATAAGGAAGGACAAATATGTCATTTTACCACATTTCAATACTTTTTCATATACAATTTCACCCAATAAACAACATAATTTCTTATTTTATTATATTCCATTTCACAAAAGAAACAATCCCATATATTTATCTTCTATTACTTATTCAGTATCCTGTATTTCTAATTCCACATTCCGTGAAATAAACACTCGTTTGATTGGATGTTGCTATGTCTCCCCCACCGTGTACTGTTGATTGAGTAAGTGCAACCAGTGACAAGTGGTATTTTCCCTGTCTTCGCTGTAAAAAAGGATAATGTGTTCTTTAGTCAACAATGGTGAGCTTGGCCAAAAAAAAAACAATGGTGAGCTCGCTCAACAATGGTGAAAACGACATATCTTAATGCATGATTTCATCATCTTAGAGTTCAACCAAGGAAGGTCTGTTCATCCATCATCATCTTAGGGTTCAACCAAGGAAGGTCTGCTCTTCCATCCACATATATTTTATTATTTGGCACTATAGAAACTGTCAAGAATTGTTGACCATATATATAAAAAACAAATTAAGATATATCATCGATTTTTTAACAAATACGAAAGTATACCTACATGCAAATGAGATTCACGGATAAGAGTTTGCACTATAGCAGATAGTTATGTTAAAGACTCAAAATGTAATTGTTACCGGTTCAATAAATGAGCCATTAAATATTGACGGCTCAAATAAAAATGAGTTGTCATGTGAAGTATCGTCATAAATAAGACGACTCAAATGCTTGTTAGGATTAGTTGAACATGAAAGCGTGAAGAAGATGAACAAGAAAAACATCTGACTCCATTGTATTGAGAAACTTGTTTGTTTTGTACGTAGAGAACTACGTATATATAGTATAGAGAGAACTAACTATATATACTCATACTATATATAAAGATACACATACTATATATCTAACTATATATATAATTGTAAAGAATAAACTAAATATAAAGGATAAACTAATTAATATAGATAAACTAAAGGATAAAGACTAATAGAAGGATAATATAGACTAGACTACATAATATTCTAAAATTCACCCATGTTCTTTGTTCTTCTTGATTTTGATCCTCAGACTTTAAAATTTGTTGAATTGGTACCCAAGCTTCCAATGTTTCTTTGCTTTTGTCGGATCCCAAATCCAATCTAGATCAAATCCCCAATCGAATTGAGATCGCACATCTTCATCATCGGTGAGATACTCCACATTTGAATACAAGTTTTTCAAGATAACATCCAGATAAAAAAGAAAGAGACTCGGCCATACCATCGCGGTGCCATCTTGGTCATCTCGTCGTGGTCATGCTGTAAAAGAAAGAAGGATCATCCCGGTCATGCCATAGCGGTCATCTCGTCGTGGTCATGCCGTAGTGGCTAAAAAAATTAATCTAAAATCTGAATTCCAGCATTCCAATCTTGTATTGAATCCATTGTAAATCATCAAAAAACTTGCTTGTGCAAAATCAATGTGATCACACATCTTCACGATACCAAATCGACATTTTAACACAATTAATTCAACATTGTTTGTAGAGGTAATGGATCAGAAAATCAGTGATTAAATTCAACCTATATTTAGCAAAGAATCGCAACAAAGAATCCAACAAAGAACCAACACAGAATTGCAGCAATAATCCATCACAGAATCGTAGTAACAATCAAGTAATCTAGCACGATCTGATGAGGAAGATGATCAACAACTGATGATGATCGCAATAAAGAGCTGGAACAGATCTCGGATTGCAGAAGTAATGCTGATGCTAAATTGGAGCTGCAATCTGAATTGACAAATTGATTGCTGAATTGAAGAATCGATGGAGCTGTTTGATGCTGAATTAGAGTTGCAACTGGAACAGATTTCGCCCTAGGATAGACTAAGATCCGATACAATTTTAGGATTAATAGAACATGAAAGCGTGACGGAGATGAACAATAAAAACATCCGACTCCATTGTATTGAGAAACTTGTTTTTTGTACATAGAGAACTACATATATATAGTATAGAGAGAATTAACTATATACACTCATACTATTTATAAATATACTCATACTATCTATCTAACTATATATATAATTGTAAAGAATAAACTAAATATAAAGGGATAACTAATTAATATAGATAAACTAACGGATAGAGACTAATATAAGGATAATATAGGCTAGACTATATAATATTCTAACATTCACCTATGTTCTTTGCTTTCCTTGATGTATATTACTCTAACAATGCTAGAGAGATGCGTAAATTAAATTAAGGGTTAATTACCTCAACCGTTACTTATGTTTGACCCATGTGATTAAAAGGTTACTCATCTTTTTTTGTGTAGATGAAACGTTACTTAAGTTTGAAGATGTGATTGAAAGGTTACTCAGTGAACTTTCCGTCAAATCTGATCGTCAAAGTGTCACGTGCAAGTCACGTGACCTAATTTAAAGACAATTCTACCCCCCCTTTTATGTTTATGGATTATGAAGTAGTAACAGTTAGGTAACAAAATGTCCAAACTAAAGTAACCGTTTAATAACATTTAGAAGAAGATAAAACATCATTTAACAACTTCTCCACAAACATAATTCACCACATTTGCAACCATTTCATTTTATTTTCTTCTTAATATCTGATTCTATTTGATGAAAATCCAGTTAAATAAACATCAAGTAGCATCAAACGAATTTATAATACATACAACAATTTTCTATTTTCTATATTTTCTCACTATCACTATTCCTATTCGTATCTGTCAAGACAATATTTTCCTATTCGGTTGACACCTCAACTTGATCATTCTTCTCTTCTGTTCCAGTAACTCCTTCAATCGTGTCATCCACTGGAAGGATGTGCACTCGCTTTCCGTATTTGACATTAGCACACTGATGCACAGAAACAACATCTCCCAGTCTAACCCTCAGGTTCGAGCTCACAACCATGCTTTCTTAACAGGTTCAAGAAGCAACTCAATATTTGTTGGTTTTTGGAATCATTGATTTGGATATGAGTAAGTAACATGTTGATAGAGGCCTTTTCTATCTGGAGAGCTGAAGCAGAAGAAATTTGTAATCTCTTACAAGCTGAACGAAGCATGTGCAATTCTAGAAAATGAGAGGTAGTTCCTTGGTGTCGATGCAGTGCACGTAAGGCTCTGCCAACATCATGTTCATCCGAATCTACTGTAAATACTGAAGATCGGATATCACCCAATATTACAGAAACCTGCATAGAGAGACATCTCTTATCAGTTGTTGTAAAGAGCAAGAACATGCTTATGTATTTTGTCAAAACCTATTTCAGGTGGGTTCCTATACTTTATGGGTAATGGACTCCTCTACACTAAAGTAGCAAGTAAGCATCATGTTAACACCACAATAGCAACAATGTATCCACATTTTGCAGTAGATACACTCTAGTGGATACAACATGAAGCGATCTTACCATCTGTAATGTATTTGAACGGCGCAAGAATGCTTCTGTTTCAGAAAGCTTTCTGTCCTCTTTCCGGAATTTCTGAAAAAATAAAAAAAAAATGAGAAAACCAAAGGAATATTTTACACAGATAGAGAGGAAACGTTTGAAATAAGAATGTCAAACAATTAAGCTTAGAAATGCAAAATAAAAAAATGAAAGAAAAGAAGAAACATAACTTGATTTACTCAAAGACATTATCCGGAATCTGGTAGCAGTAAACAGGAAATAAGTATGATGCTGTGCAAAAAGGGGTCCAAAAAAACAGCTCTGGGCTAGCAAATCAATTCATCTGTGCAACTGATCAATAGTCAGTTACAGTTCCATTTATAAAGTTTCATTCAGATAAGTACTCAAATAAAATGGCCAATATATACTTAACTAAGAGCAATATGTAGCAGTCAAATATACCTCTAAAGTGGCCAAAAGCTGACCCAACATCCTTTTATTTCTTTTAACCAAGCCAGGGTCCTCATTCTTGGGCAAGATCCTAGGAACATATTCCACTGCAGGAGTTTCATAATCCTATTATGGAGAAACAAGGATTCAGTACATAAGTAGCACAGCTCACTCATCTTCATACTGAGAGGATAATAAGTCATGCAACCTTCCCAGGCCGCAGATTAATATATTTCCTGGGCCTCCCACCTTGAAAAACAGAGACTTCCTTTTGATCTTGAAGCACTTCATCACTTTCCGCAACCACTTCCTTCTCCCGATCCTGGTTCATCTCAGCTTCCCCAGCAATTTCTCCCCCTTCCACCTTTCAAAGATATACAATATATTGTTAACTATAATTATCTTTCTTGAGTTCATTCCTTTTAAATCTATCTCCTATAAACCCCAAAGGTAGTCAAAATACAACCTCCAAATCTTATCACTAACCCTCAGCGGCTCAATTAGGTGGTTTGCAACTAAACAGTAAACTCTTAAATTTAAAAAGAAAAAAAGACTGCAAATTTTAGAGCAAAAGACGGAAAAATACCTTGACAACTGCAGATAAGAGCCTCCTTTTAGCAGGACGCTGTTGACCCAAAAAAGAAAAGCGTCCCCTGCAGTTGATAAAATGCAGATGTGCTCATGACAAATGGGCGTATCAGTTTGAGCAAAAAGCGTCTCCAATTACGCATGCATGTTCATACAGAATCACAAACTGATAGACTTAATCGTTGCAATAAATACCTGGAGAGGAGAATATTGTGGACAATCCATGACCTTCAAGTTCGATATCACTGTTTCAACTTCCCCTGCAGTAATCCACCTAATCTGCGATAAACAATTTCACATTCAATTTAATCGAATCAAAGACTGTAGTAACTACAATCGAAAACGAATCATTCCAAACGGCGGCGATGGCGATAACCTTGCGATTCCATTGTTTCTCTGACTAACAATCTAGGGAGAGGAGACTCCATGAATGTACACTCACTCACTCACCGTGTCTTATACACGTCGGAAGGGGTTCGACCACCGCCATTTCCTGTCCAGACCGAGGCAGTCGCCATTTCCGTTCCAGCTTCTTCTCTAGACCTAAGAACAACCTCTCTTAAGTAGACAAAACTGTGTTTAGGGTAGTTTAGGAACTTCAAATTACAAGTTAATCACGTGACAAGCACATGTCACTACTTAACGGGAAGAAATAATGGCAGTTAGGTGATAGTAACGGTTCAGTCACATGTGTCAACTTAAGTAATGGTTGAGCTCAAGTTTGAACGGTTCAGTCACATTGTCAAACATAAGTAACGGTTGAGGTAATTAACCCTTAAATTAATAACGACCCTTTTTCCAGCTTCCAAAAATGCAAAATATTAAATGTTCAATATTTTTTGCGGATCCTTTATTGATCCATGGAAATCAAATTAATAACTACTTTTGAGGGTTCTCTTTTTTTAGCCGTGAAAATTATATTAATAATATTTTTTTGTGGCTCATTTTGCTAAGCCGCCAAAATTATTCTATATTTAAAAAAAATAACAAATTTGAAGTGCAGCTAGAACCACTGCTGGAGAAACCGTGGGCGGAAGATTTTCTTGTTGTAGCCTCCACACCCAGAAGCACGGTGGATCTCTGACCAATAGTTCAGGAAAATCTAGAAGAAGGTTTCGTACCCGACATTGTGGTTCATGGAGTACCGAATGAAAATCCCCGCCCACGAGCTCTGTCACCTAGACTGAGAATAGCGGCATGGTGTGTCCGTCGTGGTTAATGGCCATGTCAAGGTCGAAGAACGAATTTACCGCCATAGGAATCATCACCGAGGAGCAGAACATATAAATTAATGATTCAATTAAAGGGATACCTGGAAATCGAAGTTTTACAACTTGATTGAGAAATTAGAGTTTACAGAATTGATGATTTCAAAGGTTTATTATGACAAATCCAAAAAGTAAATACATGTATCAAGATCAATTCGTTGAATGAATTGTTTTTTTTTTTACCGAAATTGGAGCAGAGAAGGCAATAAGAACTAGAGTTTCGTTCGCTATTCTTCGTTGCAGAATGAGTTCTGCTAGGGTAGAGGGGCATAAGTTATACCAGAATGACGACTGACTATTTCGAGTCGTGAAAAATCATTTTTATTAAAAAAAAAATATATTTCACGTCTGAAAGAAGATGGAGCCGCAAAGAATATAATTTTTAGTTAAAATTAAATAATAATGACGACTATTAAAGATGGAGACGCTAAAATAATAATTAAATAATAACGATGACACTTTAAATTGAGCCGCGAAAATAATTATTTATTTTTTAGGGCTAAAAAAAAGAGTCGCAAAAAATAATTTAATTTTCTTTTATTAAACAGTGTAAATTAAATTCTTTTTATTTTTTAAAATATAGTAATGGCACACCCATGATTGAATCGCAAAAAAAGACAAAATAAAAGTGGAGAATAAATTGAAATGTTAACAATATTTTAAATTGAGTCGGATCGAATAATTTGTAATATTCGTGGCATTGTTATATGAGCCATAAAATTAATTAAAGGACGTCTCAACTATTATTGAGTCGTCCTATATATTAAGTCCCTAACATCACCTTAGGATGGACATTTAAAAATCACCAAAGAATGACATTCACGTGTGGATTTAAATTTAAATACATTCGCTAATGTAAATTGTAAAACAAGAATGAAGGGATGCTTCCACCCCAAATGGTATTCACTGATTAAAATTAGATCCGTGAATGTCATTCATGGTGATGCTTGATGACGTTTTTTATACCCACCCACGTATACCATTCGCGGGTGACGATTAATTTAACGTCACCTGCAAATGTCATTCGCGTGTGGCAAAAAAACAAACTCCTACCCGCGAATTTATTAAAATATCAAGGATATATTCGTATTTCTTTTGAGGTATATATCGGTCAAAAATTCAAACTGTCAACCGCTAATACATTCATAATTAAACAATATGAGGGATTGGAACAACTTGCAATACCATCATAGAGTGAAAATCTAAACTTTTCTAATTAGTACATGCCAAACATGTTTACATAATTTACTTTAAAACCCTTGAGCTGTATGGTTAGAAACTCTTTTCCTTGAAAATAAAGTTTAAGGACTAAAATGTTTGTTCCAGTGAGATGTATTTTCGTAGACTTATGTAACTATATAAGGAGAGTGAGGACCATTCTGGACAATTATCAAAGTGTTAAAAGTATAACTATCTTTTTTGTTGTTGTTGTCTACAGTTCATTTTCATTTCCTTTCTTCCTAATCAAGTTAATCTGATCTCTTCCTACTTTCTTAGAAATATATCTCTACAAAATAAAATATGTATTATGTTGTTTGCATAAAATGTACTCCAGATTTTTATTTGTTTTTTTAATAAATTTTACTAAATTTTTTAAATAAAAAATTAATATATCTTAAATGGTAAATTGACCAAATTTAAGACTTGTGGTCTATAAAAATTAATGTTTAATCTTCATATAGAATTTTCAATTATATAAAAAGAGCGTTGACCATTATGTACAACGTTTTTTTGACGGGTTAATTACCAAAAAGCAAACCCAACTTTGGACCAAAACCAAAAAACAAACCGATTTTTTTTTCCAAAAGCCAAACCGAAGATTATAAAATGAGCAATTAGGAAACCCGACCCAAACATACGTTAATTTCGACGGAAATTGTAACAGTTTTGGAGTCGAAATTGGATATGACGGTTCTGCCCTTAAGATTGAAGATTTGAAGTTGTTCTTCATTCTAGGGTTCCCTCTTCTCCCCCAAATCGACAAGTCATGCCGATTTCATTGTTTCCTCAAAAAATTGGAACCCCGAACTGCAGCAATTCACGTTTATTCTCCTTTATCTGCTGCAATATTACCTGCAATTTGCATAATATTGCATAAAATCTGCTGCAATATTCTTCTTTATCTCCCCCAAACTATACGAGGATGTTTTCACTGATTCCGAGCTTTCCAAGTTGGCCAATTACATGAAATCGATATGAATTGCTGCAGTTCGGGGTTCCAATTTTTCGAGGAAACAATGAAATCGGCATGAATTGTCGATTTGGGGGAGAAGAGGGAACCCTAGAATGAAGAACAACTCCAAATCTTCAATCTTAAGGGCATAACCGTCATATCCAATTTCGACTCCAAAACTGTTACAATTTCCGTCGAAATTAACGTCTGTTTGGATTGGGTTTCCTAATTGCTCATTTCATAATCTTCGGTTTGGCTTTTGGAAAAAATAAAAGTTAAGTTTGTTTTTTGGTTTTGGTCCAAAGTTGGGTTTGCTTTTTGGTAATTAACCCTTTTTTGACAGAAGAATATGTACTATTATTAAGTGTTACGAATTCAACTGATTTTGTATTCTGCAGTAGATGGTCCAACTCGGTCGGATTCGGTCGGACCGGCCGGTTCACCATGCATTAATTAAAAAAATTAAAATACATACTACATACCACTCTCCCTACACAGAACAAAATAATACTCTCGACTTCCATGAAACCTCAAACAATGGTTCCTTCTCATCTTGGCTGAGCTAAACTCTATTGTTCATCAAAACATCGAACTCACTGTCTTCATATTTCTTCGCAAAACGACGCCTCGATGCCTTTATTCCCATTGGATTTACCTTGCTCTATCCATTCAGAATAATGTTAAGATTAACAAAGTGATCAACATAGGCATCAATAATAGCTATTGGCTTTGGTTTTCTTGAGTTCCAAAGGAAATGAAAATCAAGATCAATGTTTTACTTATCATTTTGCAAGTCTGTCCTTTGAGGTCACAAACAAGGTACTCTTGAGGGCAACAACTCAAATGGTCAGTGATGGGTTATAAATATTGGATTGAGCTATAATTAACATTTGGCCCAATAAGCATTTTGGACTTTATCTCTTCAAGGCCTAATTTGAAGAAAGGCGTCGCTTACATCAGCAGGATCAGAGGTGTCGCCATTGAAGACATACCCATTAAGACGTCGCCTAAATTGGATGCGCCAGAAGAGATTTTATTCCAGTTTCAGTGGATGACACTGCATTCACTGGCCACCTTAGATGGTGCGCCTGCACACCTATGACTTAGGCCGGTTGCTTTTAGCACGCCTAAGATTAAACAAATACAAAGGATAGTCTACAGTAGGGTAGCCACTAAAAACGAATATTCAGTAAAGTAACTATGGTCAATTCATCTGAGAACAGCTAGGATGACCAAGGTAAACTCTGACCAAACCATGGTTACAGGTATGAAATGTTATAAATAGCTCATCACTACCTTCATTAGAGGTTAAGTATTCTCTGATACAGAACCTTACATTCACATAGTACAAACGAACCTCCGACTTACTTCATCATCGGAGGGGAAACAACGGGACATCCCGGGCTTTCCTTTGTGTAGGTATACGGAGCGAACATCTGGAAGGAGAATACGGTGTACGTGATCCAACACATTGGCACCGTCTGTGGGAACCATTGAGCAAAAGTCAGCCATGGCTCCACCTGCAACACGAGCAAAAACCATTCGTGAAGTGAATGTGAGGATTCGCTCCAAAACCTGCAGCAGCATTTGGGACAGACATCCTACATACCGGTACAAACGGTGCGGCCTAGATCTGTTCAACAAGAGGGTGTTCCTAAAGAACAGACCGCTCCTGAAGAGCAAAGATATGACAATGACATACCCAGGGCCGCACAATCTCGCATAGACTCATCGGTTGTGAGGGCGACGCCTCGACGAGTGGAGGTGGCCACATAATTCATTCTGACACCAGCGTTCATGATGGCAGAAGGGACCAAAGAATAGCTGCTCGGGCAGCTCAAAGAGCGAGCGCTCAGGCAGCACATGAAGCTACATCAAGACCAAGAGACGTACTAGGAAATCCACCGGAGGCGTTTCCTGCGGCAAGTATGGTCGCGCCAGGCGCTATTGTAACAACAACGCCTGCTCCCAGAATGTTTAGCGAAGAAAATGTTAAAGAACTCATCACCGAAATGCTAAAAGAGCAAAAGAATCGAACCATGCCTCACCTTCAAGACAGGTCGACGCATCCGTTCATTCCAGATATATTGTCAGTGGCACTACCAGCCCAAGTGCAACTGACTTTTCGTATAGATACATACAATGGAGATACTGATCCGGTCTTCCACATACAAAGGCATGAAAATTCTTTGTTGGGAAGAACGAGTGAGGAGACGCATTTGGCGTTGCTCTTTCCAGCTACCTTGGGTGACGTTCCTGCGCATTGTTTTTTCAATCTCCCCAAGGCATCAATAAAGTCATGGATAGAGTTGAAGGATAAGTTCATCGTGCAATACATGGGAGGGAGTCGCCTATTAAAAAGTGTCGGCACGCTCGATCATATCAAGCAAAGGGATCAGGAAAGTCTGAGCGACTTTTATTCCCGATTCAACATGGAATTAGCTGGAATTGACCAAACCATCACACAAGGGGAAACCATTCGCGCCTTCATAAGAGGATTGGGTCCAAAGGGTTCTACTTTGTATGACAGTTTGAGCGTCATACCGGTCAACACTGTTGAAGAAATGGCAGACAGAGTTAAGTCTTACATAGACTTGGAAATTGCACGAGAAGGAAGGAAGGTCAGCAAGGAGGCATTCAAAAAGGAACAAGCGGAAGGAAAAAGGCCAGAGCAACGCTCTTCGAAGCCACCCCAAGATGATCGTAAGCACGAGGATAGGCGTCGCTCTTTTGGACCAAGACCTCCTAGAGAAACTATTCAGAGTTATACTCCCCTAAATAGGGAAATCTCCATCGTCTTAACAGAAATGGAAAAGAAGAATTGGGTGACGCCTCCACCACGACGAAAGCCAGATACGGTTATGGGAAATAATCCTAACCAGTATTGCAGATACCACCGATCTAAGGGCCACCATACGGATGACTGCTATATTTTGAAAAAAGATATTGAAAGGTTGATCTAGCAGGGGCACTTAAAAAACTTCTTGGCTCGATGCCAAAGGAGTAGGAGTCCGAGGAAGATGGCGTCGCCTAAAAATATACAAAATGGGGCAGGACCTAGCAACAAGATGGAGGATTTGAACATGATCAGTGGAGGTTTCACCTCAGGAGGAGACACATGTTCGGCAAGGGAGGGATACGCCTCCCAAATGTCAGGAACCGATAAGCTAGGAAAACGCCCAAGAGAAGAAGAGGAAGTGATCATTTCCTTTTCAGAAAAAGAAATGGGACATGTCACTTCCCCTCATGATGACGCCTTGGTGATCACAATGAGCATCGACAGGTTCAACATGAAGAGGATATTGGTGGACTCGGGGAGTTCAGCTGATATCCTATTTCTGGATGCATACAAACGAATGGGGAGAAAGGAAAAAGATCTGAAGAAGATCAATTTTCCTCTGATGGGCTTCGCCTCACACACCACCTATCTAGTGGTAGCAATAACTTTGCCAGTCAGTTTGGGCGAAGGATGGAAAGCATTGAGCTTCGACATCACTTTCATTGTGGTGGACGCACCTGCATCTTACAACGCCATTTTGGGGCGTTCGACATTGAACCCGAACAAAATGGTACATTCCACGTACCATCAGCTGCTGAAGTTTCGTACACCCCATGGTGTAGGGATTGTTAAGGGAGATCAACCGGCGACGCGAAGCTGTTATGTCCAGGCCACGCGTCGCCACATCAAGAAAAAGGAATCCTTAGCGATTCAGACAGAAGAGGATCCCAGGGAAGAAAGAAGTCGTCCTCAACCCGTGGAGGGGTTGAAGAAGGTGGAGATTGATGGCGAAGGAAAAGTAGTACAAATTGGAGCGACGCTTGGAGAAGAAGAAGCGGCTGCTCTTTCGATGCTACTCATTGAGTTCAAGGAATTCTTCGCTTGGAAACCAAGTGACATGCCAGGCATTAGCAAAGATATCATTGCCCATGAACTCAATCTGGATTTGAAGGTCAGGCCTATTGCCCAGAAGCGATGGCCTGTCGGTGAAGAAAAAGTGACCGCTATCAAGCAAGAGGTGGGAAAGCTCATAGAGGCTAAATTTGTGAAGAAGATCAGGTTTCAAACCTGGGTGGGCAACCCTATGTTGGTCAAGAAGAGCAATGGAAAGTAGAGGATGTGTATTGACTATCGCGATTTGAATAAGGCGTGCCCAAAGGATTCTTATCCTCTGCATAGGTTAGATCAATTGGTCGACGCCACTTCTGGACATGAACTGCTCAGCTTTATGGATGCGTACTCTGGTTATAGCCAAATACAAATGGAAGATGGTGACGCCCAGCACACGGCTTTTATGTAGACAGTGACATATATCATTACACGGTGATGCCTTTTGGTTTATTGAATGCAAGAGCCACTTATCAAAGAATGATTAACAAGCTTTTTGATGGCATGATAGGCGTCACCATGGAAGCCTATGTCGATGATATGCTGGTAAAATCCATAAAGAGTGCTGATCATGTTGAAGACTTGAGGAAAACATTTGAAAGGATGCGCCTTCACCAAGTTCGCCTGAACCCAGCAAAATGCGCTTTTGGCGTTCATTCAGGGAAGTTTCTGGGATACATGGTGAGCCAAAGAGGAATAGAAGTCAATCCTGAGAATCTGGAAGCCATTGAGGCTATGAGAAGTCCGACTTGTCACAAGGAGGTGCAGAGCTTGAATGGAAGATTGGCAGCGCTCAGTCGTTTTCTAGCAAAAGCAGGCGACAAGTCACTCCCTTTTTTCCAGGTGTTGAGGGCTAACAAGAAATTCGAATGGACTCTCGAGTGTGAGCAGGATTTTCAGGATCTGAAGAAGCACCTCAAGACACTTCCACCTTTGGCGAAGCCTTCCAAAGGCGACGCTCTTTCCTTATATTTAAGTATCACACCAGTTGCTGTAAGTTCGGTGTTGGTCAAAGAAGTAGGAAAAGGCCAGGTGTCAGTGTATTATGTATCAAAAGTACTTGCCAAATCTGAAATAAACTACTTGGAGGTTGAGAAGTACCTTTATGCGTTTGTAGTATCAGCAAGGAAGCTACGCCCTTATTTCCATGAACATGAAATTACAGTTTTAACAAATCAACCATTAAAACATTTCTTGCAAAAACCAGATGCTTCAAGAACAATGGTCAAATGGGCTATCGAATTAAGCGAGTTTAGAATTAAATTTGCTCCTAGAAACGCCATTAAAGGTCAGGCATTGGCAGTTTCATTGTGGAATCCACATGTCCTCAATCGGCGACGCCAAAAGAAAAAGAAAAAGAAGAAAATCATTGGATACTTCATACTGACAGATCCTCATCAGTCGACGACTCGGGGGCAGGATTAGTGTTGACACCACCAGATGGAGGAACACCATTAAGATATGCCCTAGTCCTTACTTTCAAGGCTACGAATAATGAGGCTGAATATGAGGCGTTCGTTACAGGATTACGATTGGCTAAAGGATTAGGCGTCGCCTCTTTACATGTATACTGTGATTCACAATTGGTGGTAAATCAAATCAAGGGGGAATATACGGCTAAAGGTGAGAAAATGAAATTGTATTGGAAGGAGGCTATGGCGTTGGTAGCAGGATTCAATAAATTTCAAATTGAGGCTATTCCCCGGGAAGCAAATCAAGAAGAAGATGCTTTGAGCAAATATGCATGGCAGGCGACGCCCAAACAGGTGCATTTTATAGAAACCAACCATGGAGGATGTGTTAGCCTTTATTGTGCAAACATAAATGTTACTGTTGATTGGGCGACGCTTATCCGAGCTTATTTAGAATCAGGAGTACTCCCTATTGATGAAGCCCATTCCAAAAAGATTATTCGATTGGCACCCAGCTTTCGAATAATTGATGGTTTACTGTATAAGAAGGGTTTCTCCACGCCATATCTCAGATGTGTCGCTCATCCATAAACTGTTACCATTTTAAGGGAAGTACATGAAGGATATGCGGCCTGTCATGAAGGTGCGAGGTCAATCGTGAGAAAAATTCTGAATCAAGGATATTACTGGCCTACAATGAATCAAGAGGCGACTGCTTTGGTTATGAAATGTGAATCATGTCAAAAGTATAGCCCGAAGATAGTGCGTCCACCAGCAAACCTTACTAGTGTGTGTGCAGCATGGCCGTTTGCACAGTGGGGAATTGACTTGGTGGGACCATTACCAAAATCCAAGCAACGCGCCTATATAATAGTCGTAATCGATTATTTTTCGAAGTGGAATGAAGCAAAGGCGTTGTCATAAACCACTGAATTTGAAGTTATCAAATTTATTAAATCGGGAATTATGTCCCGATATGGAATCCCAAGTGTGTTGGTCAGTAACAATGGCCCACAATTTGCTGGAAAAGAATTGAAGTGGTTTTGTGAAGAATTGAAAATTGACCATAGGCATGCTTCAGTTAAACATGCGCAAGCCAATGGACAGGTGGAGGCTGCGAACAAAACAGTCTTGAATGGTTTGAAGAAAAGACTAGACGCCTTAGGAGGAAAGTGGACAGAAGAATTAGAAAACGTCTTATGGGCGTTGAGAACAACACCAAAAAAGGCAACTGGAGAGACGCCATTTGGATTAGTCTATGGGTCTGAGGCGGTTGCTCCAACAGAAACAGAAGTTGAGTCACACAGGGTAAGACATTATGACACTCTGAACAATGAGGATCAAAGGCGTTTGGAATTGGATATGGTTGATGAAAAGTGATGGGCTTCAGAAGAAATCCAGGGGCGTATGCGATTGGCTACGGCGAGATACTACAACAGAAAAGTATCATCTCGCCAATTTTTTGTGGGGGAGAGGGTATGGCGTTGGCATGAATTCTCACATCAGGATAGAGTAAACAATCTATCACCCAAATGGGAAGGACCCTACAAGGTCATTGCCATTTCTCACCCAAACGGATATATGTTAGAACATCTAGAAGGAAAAGTGTTGAAGAATAATTGTAATGTTGAGCATTTGAAATTTTTTTATGCTTAATGTCGAAAGTGATGTATGAAGTATTGTTAAAATCAAAGTGTGTTATTCGTAATGGCGAAAAGCTTATGTTGAAATTAATGGCGACCACAGTGGGAGTTTGATGAAATGGCGATTGCTTAAAATCTGCTTTAATGACGATTGCTTAAAATTTGGTTTAATGGCGATTGCTCAACCTTTGATTTAATGGCGATTGCTTAACCTTTGATTTAATGGCGATTGCTTAACCTTTGATTAAATGGTGATTGCTTAACATTCAATTTAGTGGCGATAACTTAACATTCTATTTAAATGGTGATTGCTGAACAAGTTGATTAAATGGCGATTACTGGAAATGGTTATTTTAAGGTTAAGGGTGATGTCTTAATTAATAATGATAGAACCTATTTGTGATGTTCAAATAAAGCTTATTGGCGTTTGCTTAAGTTTTGATAATGGTGATAAAAATAAAGCTAAGTGCGAAATAAAGCTGTAAACACCTGATTTTGGCTCGGGGTCAAATACCGTACGCAAGCAATCGAACAATCCACACTCTTCCACACTCCTTCCACAAGTTGGCACACTCCTTCCATGTGTTGGAGCATGTAAGAAGCATGCAAGGATGAGCATCACACACTCCTCCAATCAATTGAAGAGAACTCCTCCTATAAATAGGAGAGTTATGATATGTAATAAAGGGGGATTCAAAGGAGAAAGATGGTGATCTTCATGTTCAAGAGAGAATGAGAGAAAAAAATGAGTGAAAAAAATACTGATAATTATCGGACTCGTTTTTTCGTACGGTATTTTAACCTCCCATGAGTTAGGTATATTTCTCTCATCTTCAATATCATATTTTTGTATTTTCTAAATGTGAAATAAAATTGAGAGTTTATATACATATATTATCTATTTATGTATAATATACTTGTTAATTTATATTATGTTTATGTAATATTATTATATCTATATGTATAATATATATTTATATTATGTTTATGTATTACTATTATATCTATATGTATAATATATATTTATATTATGTTTATGTATTACTATATATATTTATATTATGTTTATACTATTATATCTATATGTATAATATATATTTATATTATGTTTATGTATTACTATATATATTTATATTATGTCTATGTTATCTATCTATCTATATGTTTAATATAAATATATATATATATATTATGTATATGTAAAAAAAAAAAAAAGATTTTTTTTTCCAATAATGACTTAGGTCATTCCCAAACTTTGATGAAGGTTACAACTCGGTCCTTGGACTCTCGGGTCATTTCTGGGACGTTATCGAGTGTTATAAATCAAACCGGAAAAGTTTTGGGTCATTTGTGCAAATTGTTTTTTTCTTAATTCAGCTCTTTTAAAAAAAAAATACATTTTGATTTCTAAACTTTTCTAGACATTCCATGATTTCTCAAAATGTTACAAATAAGTCTAGAATAATTTTCGGGTTATTTTTGGAATTTTATCAAGTGTTACAAATAAATCTAGAATAGTTTAGGGTCAATTCTGTAATTTTAAAAAAATATTTTCAGTTTAGTTATAATATTTTCAAAAATTACATTTTTGATTCCTAAATTTTTCTGGACATTCCATGACTTTTAAAAATGTTACAAATAAGTCTAGAATAATTTTCGGGTTATTTTAGAACTTTACCAAGTGTTACAAATAAGTCCAGAATAGTTTAGGGTCATTTCTGCA
Organism: Chamaenerion angustifolium; assembly: GCA_946814005.1. NCBI lineage: Eukaryota > Viridiplantae > Streptophyta > Magnoliopsida > Myrtales > Onagraceae > Chamaenerion > Chamaenerion angustifolium. The sequence continues at coordinate 26,857,526 of OX328272.1, forward strand.
ATTTTCGAAAATATTTGTCCAATTCAGCTCAAATTTTTATAAATTGCATTTTGGTCCCTATATGTTTTTTTGGACATCCTATAACTTCTCAAAATGGGACAAATTAGTCTAACGAGCTTAAAATCTTCAAAAATCATTCATGCATGTTTTGACACGTTTAAAATGGCTCGAGAGTTAAACCATTTTCTTTCGAGCACGATTAACTTTAGTTCTCTCTTGTTTATTTGAAGAAAAAAACAATTGTTTGTACATGGTTTGTTTAATTTAAAGAAAATGCATGTAGTTCTTTTTTTGGGCCAAGCGTGATTAAAATGGGAAATTCGGGCAAAATTGAAAAACAAAATTCAAAAGCAAATTAAAGTACCGAAAGGGCGGATTATAAGCTCGCGAGCTTTTAAGACGTAATCAAACCCCCGAAATCGATTCTCTGGACGTAGACCTTTCTAAGCCCTAGGATGTTAACTCCATGTACCCTAGGCAATTTTAGGATTCGGATTAGCCTTTAATTAATCGGTGGCGACTCTTTCAATTTTTTCGGTCCGGTTGATGACCCCGCTCGACCGGACCCTTCGCTCGCCAAGACCCGACATTTTCAAAAACGAAAATTAAAAAATATTTTTCAAACGGGTCGGGGTAAGTCGGATCCGACGTCCGACAAAAGCTAAGTATGGAAAAAACACACATAACATATGGAAATAAATGATTCATAATAGCAACGGCGAGGCGTTGCAAAATAGTCTTTACAAAAAAGGTGAAGTAAAAAGAAAAAAATTATGAAAGAGCTGGAGGTGTTTGCTTAGGAGAAGTGCCAGTTGCAGGCGTCTCTGAATTTATCTCAGCAGGCACTGGTTCAGGAGGCGGCTCTATAGGAGCGGATTCACCAGAAGAGGTGCTGTCATCCCCAGACTCTTCATCACCCTCTGCCAACGCCTCAGCTTCTTCTTGAGCCTTCATGGCGAGGTACCCAGATAAAAATTCCAACTTATCCAAAGGAAAGTTGGGGTCCACCTTTTGGATGTCTTTGACCGCCTTTTTGAAGATGATCAAGACGCCAGTACGGTTCCACTCAATGGAAGCTTTGGCGAAGTCTGGACTTGAGCGGAAGGACTCCACAGCTTCCTCCAGGCGTTTGGGCAGTTCATCCTTGAGGTGCTCCACTTCTTGAGCAGATTGAGACGCCTATTTAAGAGCCTGCTCCGCCTCTTTAAGGGTCTGCTCGGTTTCCCTCTTGGCGTCCTCAGTGTCCTTCTTGACAAATGCCAGCTCCTTCTGAGTCTTGGTGAGAGAAATCTTCAGGGCGTTCTCCCTCTTCTGAGCATCCCTTAATTGAGTGGCGAGCTGTTCCTTATTGACAAGGTCAACCTCCATCTCCTTTTGAGCTGCTTCAGAAATGGCGAGGCGTCGCTGCAGCTTCTCCAATTCAAACTTCTCCTTCTCAGCTTGGCGAAGGATGGATTGATTGCGCTTCCTCTCATCAGTTAAGCCCAGGAGGGTGGCGCCCATCTTCAGAGCAGCAGGAATGATCTGAGTAATAAACAAAGAAAAAGTTAGAAAAAATACAAGTATGAAAGAAAAATGTAAGGTAAAAAGGCGCATACCTGACTCTGTATTAAAGAGAGGGAATGGAGAACCAAACCCTCTACGGCTTCAGTTTCCAAGTTCAAAGGCCCTCTATCAGCAGGGGGCAAGAACCTGAAAGGAGGTGAAGGCTGAGGTTGGGGTCAATGGTGGAATGACCCGCCATCAAGGAGGTTTCCTTGAGAGTCGTCCAAGGATCCCATGGCGTCTGTGGATTTGGCAAGTGAACCTTGTCCAGCAGCTCCCGCCTTAAGTCAAAAACGGGCCCCTTGAATTGAAGAGGGTCGTCGTGGCGTTGGCGATCTATTGGAGAAGGAGGAAGGGATGGCAAGGCGTTGTCATCAGGAGAAGGGTCGACCAGAATTACCTCCTGGGAGGAGGAACGGATATGGCGAGTGGGGGTTGGCGTCTTGATACGATTTTCCAGGAGTCGGCACTTTCGAGGGTAGGTGGTGATACGATTCTCCCAAGGCTCGTAATATTGCTGTCAGAATTCCGACTCTGTAAATGGTTCCCTTTTCTGCGCGGTTGTGATCCGAATTGATCCGAGTGATGAATACAAAAGTCGTAGATAATTGAGTCCTCTTTCTGTAATGGATGGTCTCGTCGAATTCCGATATGTATTCCGTCTTCTAGACCAATTTTGGTAAGGTCGGTCCTCCTGGATACGATTCTGCCGAGACCAGAATATACGAGGGTAGATGATGGATGAATGATGGATCGATTGGATCACACAAAGGCAGCGACAAGCCCTTGATACCTCCACAATGTATTCTCCAAGATATGACGCACTCGAAGATTCCAAAGCTTGAACCTTGGATATGACGCACCAAGATTCAATTGCCGGATATGACACACCAACAATCAAATTCTCATTCAATGAACAAGAAGAACAATGTGGCTAGCACACAAGTTTGTAAAACCAAGGTCTATCTTCTAATTTCGGCCACCCTAGCTACTTATCCTAAAAGAAGTAAAACCCTAAACTAATTTGGGCCTAAGGAAAGCTCTCCTATGGGCCGAATTTTATTCTCCTCCTCTTATTGGGTTTGGTTGTCTTGTGGACCGTTTGCCTCATTAAAACCCCCCTTTGTAAAACCCAGTGGGACAAAACCAAAGGTCGGGAAAAAGAGTACAAACGAGCCCCTCTTGACTTAGTCCATTCGAGCAACCAAGAGGTTCTTAGGCTCCATGTCTCCGGACGGAATGATAGTTGGTCCTATGCGGTCCAGTAGTGTGGTGATTGTATGTCCAAGCTTCCTAGCCCTTGATCGTGTCATTGGTCCACTTGGCACGGTTATCTCACCCCTGTCTTCAAGTGTGGGCCGCATTTCTTCCATGATCACATCATCCCCTCCCTCTTCAAAAGGATTTGTCCTCAAATCCGGATCATCTGCAACAAAAGGAAGCAAATCCGTAATGTTAAAACTTGAACTAACATTATACTTCCCTTCGAGGTCTAGTTGATAAGCATTGTCGTTGATCTTCTTTAGGACTCGGAATGGGCCATCCACTCTAGGCATCAACTTGGATTTCCTCTCGACTGGAAACCTATCCTTCCTAAAGTGCACCCACACGAGGTCTCCTTCCTCAAAGGTCACCTTACGTCGGCCCTTGTTGGCTTGCTTTGCATACGACTTCGTCCTTTCCTCGATGTTGCGCTTGGCCTTTTCATGGATCTGTTTGACAATTTCAGCTTTCTTCTTTCCATCTAAGTTAGTCCTTTCACTCATAGGCAAAGCGGTTAGATCCAAAGGAGACAAAGGGTTAAATCCATAAACGATTTCAAACGGTGAAAACTTGGTAGCGGAATGTATAGCTCGGTTATACGCAAATTCAACATGTGGCAAGCATTCTTCCCAAGTTTTCAAATTCTTCTTAATCAAGGTGCGTAGCAAAGTAGACAAGGTCCTATTCACTACTTCGGTTTGTCCATCAGTTTGAGGGTGGCAAGTAGTTGAAAATAGCAGTTTAGTCCCTAGCTTAGACCACAGTGTTTTCCAAAAGTAGCTCAAGAATTTAGCATCTCTATCACTAACAATGGTCCTAGGCATTCCATGCAAGCGAACAATTTCTTTGAAGAATAAATCAGCTATATGAGACGCATCATCAGTTTTATGGCATGCAAGGAAATGAGCCATTTTTGAAAACCTATCCACAATCACAAAGACGGAATCCTTTCCAGTCCTAGTCCTAGACAATCCAAGCACAAAATCCATAGATATATCGACCCACGGTTGTTCAGGAATCGGTAAGGGCATATACAAACCTTGGGACTGTACCTTTGCTTTGGCTTGTTTGCAAGTGACACATCTCCCACATATCCGCTCGACATCCCTTTTCATTTGCGGCCAATAGAAGTCTTCTTGCATCACCTTCAAGGTCTTAGTGATCCCAAAATGTCCCATCAATCCTCCGCCATGGGCTTCCCTAACTAACAATTCTCGCATCGAACAGTTAGGTACGCATAATCTATTTTCAAACAAAAGAAACCCGTCGTGCCTTACATACTTTCCATGAGCGAATTTAGCACATGCTTTAAAGATATCTTGGAAATCCGAGTCAGTTTCATAGAGCTCCTTTATGTATTCAAAGCCTAAAAGCTTAGCATCCAAAGTAGAGATCAAGGCATACCTTCTTGATAGGGCATCGGCAACAATATTTTCATTACCTTGCTTATACTTGATCACATAAGGGAAGGTTTCGATGAACTCCATCCACCTAGCATGTCGTTTGTGGAGCTTTTGTTGACCCTTCAAATGCTTCAAGGATTCATGGTCGGTGTGAATGACGAACTCCTTGGGCCATAGATAGTGTTGCCATGTTTGCAAGGCTCGAACTAGCGCATACAACTCCTTGTCATAGGTCGGGTAGTTTAGGGCAGCTCCTCCAAGCTTCTCACTAAAGAAGGCTATGGGCCTCTTCTCTTGTGTCAAAACAGCTCCAATACCTACACCCGAAGCATCACACTCAATTTCAAAGGTTTTAAGAAAGTTCGGTAAAGATAAAAGGGGTGCATTGGTGAGTTTGTCCTTCAAAGCTTGGAATGCTTTTTGTTGTGCGTCCTCCCACTTAAACCCAACACTCTTCTTGATCACTTCGGTGAGAGGTGCGGCTATGGTACTAAAATCCCTCACGAATCTCCGATAGAAACCCGCAAGTCCATGAAAGCTCCGCACTTCGCCTATGGTAGTTGGCGTCGGCCAATCGCGGAGGGCCTTAACCTTCTCTTCGTCCACCTTAATACCATCTGCACTTATAACAAAACCCAAAAACACAAGGTGATCCGTACAAAAAGTGCACTTCTTAAGGTTAGCATAAAGCTTCTCCTTTCGAAGAACCATCAAAACAGATTTTAAGTGCCCAACATGCTCTTCTAAGCTTCGACTATAGACTAAAATGTCATCGAAGTAAACAACCACAAAAATTCCAAGGTAGTTACGCAGGACATGATTCATCAATCTCATGAAAGTGCTAGGTGCATTAGTTAATCCAAATAGCATGACTAACCACTCATATAAGCCATGTTTTGTTTTAAAAGCTGTTTTCCATTCATCACCTTCTTTCATCCTAATTTGATGATAACCACTCTTAAGATCTATTTTAGAAAATATCGTGGATCCATGCAGCTCATCTAACATGTCATCTAATCGAGGAATAGGATGGCGATACTTTACAGTGATATTGTTGATGGCTCGGCAATCGACGCACATCCTCCAAGTCCCATCCTTCTTAGGGATGAGTAGGACCGGTACCGCGCATGGGCTCATGCTTTCGCGGATGTATCCTTTGTCCATCAAGTCGTTCACTTGTCGTTGAAGCTCCTTGGTCTCCATAGGATTAGTTCGGTATGCAGGTCGGTTAGGTAGTGACGCTCCCGGTACAAAATCGATTTGGTGTTCGATACCCCGAAGGGGCGGTAATGCGTGGGGAGTTTCATCCGACAAGACGTCTTCAAAATCCTGCAAAAGGCAAACGATGTTGCTCGGCAAATCCGGCACGGGATTAGTGATACTCAACAACGTTTCTTTGTACATAAGTAGTATAACGGGTTGCTTAGAGGACAAAGCCCTCTTTACAACGCTAGACCTCACCACAAAATTGGACTGCCTCACGGGTTCACTCACGGGTGTAAACTCACATCTCTCGGCTTTGGCTTTCCTCAAACTCTCACACTCATTTTGGGTAAGGGTACTTGTGTGTTCACTCACATTAGTTCCTTCGTGTTGTCGAAGTCGAAGTTGATCTAGGTGTATCTCATGCGGCGGCATGGGAGCAAGTGTGGTCTTTCGGTCCTTAAACTCGAAAGAATAACGGTTGGTGAACCCATCATGTATGACTCTCCTATCAAATTGCCACGGTCTACCGAGTAAGATATGGCCGGCCTCCATAGGTAACACATCACATAAGATCTCATCCTCATACTTGCCTATGGCTAAAGGCACCAACACTTGGCGACTCACAATCAATTCGCCGGCACCATTAAGCCATTGTAGCTTAAATGGTTTCGGATGCTCCCTAGTTTTCAATTCTAGTTTCTTAACCATCAATTCACTAGCAACATTAGTGCAGCTCCCACCATCAATAATAAGGAGGCAAACTTTACCTCGAACCAAACATCGCGTGTGAAACAAGTTCTCCCGTTGTTCTTTAGCCGCATCCTTGACTTGAATGCTTAAAGAACGTCGCGTCACCAATAACTCGCCGGCAGTGGGAAACTCGATGTCATCCGGTTCGGTATCATCCTCAAGCGGTTCATCCTCAGTTTCAATCTCCCCGTTGTCCAAAAGGATCATCACCCGCTTGTTGATGCATTCATTAGCATAGTGTCCGCGGCCTTGGCATTTAAAGCACTTGACATCCCGGTTTCGAGACGAGCTTGCCACGGCTTTGCCCTTCGCATCTTGAGGCGTAGTGGCCGGTTTTGGTTCAGGTCTCGGTTTGATTTGAGGTTTATCCTCTCGGTTGAAATGGGTCCGAAAAGGGCCCCTCCGCTTGAGTTGTTGCTCGACCAACATGGCTTTGTGAAGCAGCTCTTCAATATTGCCATAGGTTTGGAGTTCCAACCTATCTTGAAGGTCACGATTTAACCCACTCAAGAACCTAGCCATGGTAGCTTCGTTATCCTCAATCACATCGGCCTTGAGCATAAGTGACTCCATCTCTTGAAAGTAATCCTCAACACTCTTACTTCCTTGAGACAATTGTCTAAGCTTTTGATGTAGTTCCCTATGGTAATGGTTAGGAACAAACCTCTTCCTCAAAAGATTTTTCAGTTCATCCCAAGTATCTACGGGTGGATCACGATTACGTCGTCTACTCGTCACGATTTGATCCCACCAATTGATAGCATAATCACAAAATTCAGTTGCGGCTACTTGTACCTTTCTAAGCTCCGAAAGATTTTGACAATCGAACACAAGTTCGATCTTCTTTTCCCACTCCAAATAAGCATCCGGATCATTCTTCCCGTGGAAAGGTGGGATTTTTAACTTGATACCACCAAGTTGATCTTCAAGCCGACCTCTTTCTCGCCGTGGTCTCCTTTGGTCCCGATTGGAGTGGCGGCTGCCCCTACTATAATAGTTGGACGATTGAACCTCTTCATCGTCTGCTTGAGGTTGAGCTCTTCTTGGAAGATTCCCCATAGGTGGCGGCATGGCTCGATTAATTGACTCTTGTATGATAGGTCCTAATTCTTGCTGCATCATTCGCCGAATCTCATTGCGAAGAATTCGCAAATCCGGGGGTTCGTTCCTTGCCCCTTGAGCTTGATTGGTGCTCTCCTCTCCATTACTTGCGTGGTTTGACATTATAATGCGCAAGGACCTGATTATCACACAACACAAATCAGCAAAATTAAGTCTCGAAAGTGTGCTCTGATACCACTTGATACGATTTTCCAGGAGTCGGCACTTTCGAGGGTAGGTGGTGATACGATTCTCCCAAGGCTCGTAATATTGCTGTCAGAATTCCGACTCTGTAAAGGGTTCCCTTTTCCGCGAAGTTCTGCTCCGAATTGATCCGAGTGATGATTACGAAAGTCGTATATAATTGAGTCCTCTTTCTGTAATGGGTGGTCTCGTCGAATTCCGATATGTATTCCGTCTTCTAGACCAATTTTGGTAAGGTCGGTCCTCCTGGATACGATTCTGCCGAGACCAGAATATACGAGGGTAGATGATGGATGAATGATGGATCGATTGGATCACACAAAGGCAGCGACAAGCCCTTGATACCTCCACAATGTATTCTCCAAGATATGACGCACTCGAAGATTCCAAAGCTTGAACCTTGGATATGACGCACCAAGATTCAATTGCCGGATATGACACACCAACAATCAAATTCTCATTCAATGAACAAGAAGAACAATGTGGCTAGCACACAAGTTTGTAAAACCAAGGTCTATCTTCTAATTTCGGCCACCCTAGCTACTTATCCTAAAAGAAGTAAAACCCTAAACTAATTTGGGCCTAAGGAAAGCTCTCCTATGGGCCGAATTTTATTCTCCTCCTCTTATTGGGTTTGGTTGTCTTGTGGACCGTTTGCCTCATTAAAACCCCCCTTTGTAAAACCCAGTGGGACAAAACCAAAGGTCGGGAAAAAGAGTACAAACGAGCCCCTCTTGACTTAGTCCATTCGAGCAACCAAGAGGTTCTTAGGCTCCATGTCTCCGGACGGAATGATAGTTGGTCCTTTGCGGTCCAGTAGTGTGGTGATTGTATGTCCAAGCTTCCTAGCCCTTGATCGTGTCATTGGTCCACTTGGCACGGTTATCTCACCCCTGTCTTCAAGTGTGGGCCGCATTTCTTCCATGATCACATCACGTCTTCTGTGTTGAAGGCCCAGCAGGTGTCGCTCCTGTCGGATCAAAGGAAGGGTCAAATGGTCCCTTCTTAAGGACGCCCGAATGATATTCGGTGTAGGTCCACATGATGCCACCATAGGCTAAGACCGGAGGACCCCACTTTTTTGTGAATAGAACGTTATTCCTATTACTAGTGACGCTGTTATTAATCCAGTAAGATTTAGGGATCGCACCTTTAAAGGCCTCGACGGCATTGTTAGTGTCGTCGCTAAAAAGATCGGCTGGAGCTTTGAGAGGGTCCAAGGAGTCCTCCATAGGCTTCGCCTTTTTCTGGCCCTTGGAGGAATGGTGACCTTTACGTTTTTTGGAGCCCTCGGGAGCATCGCCTTGGGTGCCTTTTTCTGAACAGGCGTTACAAGGTGAGAAAACATTGCAAAATCCTTATCTGCAAGAAGAAAAATGAAAGGAGGGTTATTTATCGGAAATAAAGGCAGAAGGTGATGATCTACAATGGAGACGCCAGCATCTTCTAAGTCGGACTCACAGATCTCTTTGGAGATTATCTGCGCGCCCTCCTTTATGATCTAAATAGATGGCTGTCAAGGCGTCCATTTCGGCGGAGGAAAAATCCTCGACGCCTGGAGCTATATCCTTGCCACCTTTAGTCATCACCAGACACCAGGGAACGCCTCCTTGGAAACAAAAATAGTCATTCTTCCAATTACTATTACGGGACTTGAAACCCGTGACTAAGGGACGAGAAAAATCCCAAGTCCAATCCTTAAAAGGGGAGGTTGCCCTCGTTGTAAAAAGGTGAACGCCAAAACAATTCTTTTCTAATTTATAAAAGCTACGAAAAACGTTTAAGAAGTATTCCCACCCTCTACGAAAACAAAGGACCCTAAAGCCTATCCAGGTATGAAGGGCATTGAGAGAAAGTTGGGTGGGAGAAATGCCATAATGGCGACACAACTCTACTAAAGGAGGACAGTAGGGAAAATGATCTCCTCGCCTTCCCTAGGGTGACAAATAGGGTGAGGGTTTTCAGAATCCGCATCATCTGGGATGGGATACCTGGGGGATTGAGCGTCGCTCAAGCCCGCCTCAGCTACCGATTGTTCGAAAGAATGAGGGGTAAGAAGGTTAGGTTTAAGATCTAAGAAAGGCGAAGGGAGAAAGATGTGGTTACCTATGTCAGAATCAAACGCCATTCTTCTATAAGACCGAATGACGCGAAGGTGATGGGCGTTTAAAGCGAAGGGAAAGCACCGAGCTATGATGAAAAAGGCGAAGGCATTCTGGAAATTGGGAAAGGCGAAGGCGTTTGAAAAAGAGAAAGCCGAACGGAGTGTTGATCGGAGTTTGGCCGGAATTCTAGAGAGAAGGCAGAGGATTTTTAGAGAGAGAAAGCTCAAGAGGAGTAAAAGTATTAAATGAAGGAGGGGTGGGGGTATTTATAGAGATCTGAGAAAGGCAAACCGTTTTGTAGGCTATGAAATTACGAGCATACCCCTATGAATTCAAAAGGCGAGCGGTTACTAAAGTGGAAATGACCACTTTACCCTCCAATCAGAAACAGTCACTCCGTTTATCGAGGCTTCTAGAAGATCCTGCCCAAATTCAAATTTTGAAATTTGAATTACAACGGAAAAGTCGCCCTTTGCATGATGGACACGTGGATGACGGTTACAAAGATGCAACGACAGGCGACGCCTAAATAGAAGGGTCTTCCTCTAATGAAATTGGGCGTCGCCTAAATAGAAAATAGATTGAGAAAGCGACTTTCAGAAAGATTTTATATTCTCAAATGAGCGTCGCTCATTTAAGACTTCAGGGGCAGATGATGGGTTATAAATACTGGACTGGACTATAATTAACATTTGGCCCAATAAGCATTTTGGACTTTATCTCTTCAAAGCCTAATTTGAAGAAAGGCGTCGCCTATATCAGCAGGATCAGAGGCGTCGCCATTGAAGACATACCCATTAAGACGTCACCTAAACTGGATGCGCCAGAAGAGATTTTATTCCAGTTTCAGTGGATGACACTGCATTCACTGGCCACCTTAGATGGTGCGCCTGCACACCTACGACTTAGGCCGGTTGCTCTTAGCACGCCTAGGATTAAACAAATACAAAGGATAGTCTACAGTAGAGTAGCCACTAAAAATGAATATTCAGTAAAGTAACTATGGTCAATTCATCTGAGAACAGCTAGGATGACCAAGGTAAACTCTGACCAAACCATGGTTACAGGTATGAAATGTTATAAATAGCTCATCACTACCTTCATTAGAGGTTAAGTATTCTCTGATACAGAACCTTACATTCACATATTACAAACGAACCTCCGACTTACTTCATCATCGGAGGAGAAACAACGGGACATCCCAGGCTTTCCTTTGTGCAGGTATACGGAGCGAACATCTAGAAGGAGAATACGGTGTACGTGATCCAACAGTCAGCACAGCAAATAGCAGACCGAATAGGACAATAATAGTATTCATCGCACTTAATGGGGGGAGACACGGGTGGGAAAGGAGCGGAAGGCTCGGGTTTGGGCGAGTTTTTCCCTGTTTTTACAGGGTAGGAAACTTTTTAACTTCCATTGTGATCCCACAACAAGGAACTTGAAGAGAACCCGTCGGTTCACACCAGTCTGCCGAATAGAAGAAGTTGGTTTAAACCAAAGAGAACTGATTGGTCAGTTTGAAAAAAATACAACCACCAAAAATATCGAACCGGAAATCGGAAATTTTTTTTAAAACATCCGGTTCACACCGGTTCGCCATACATTTCCAAACCAAAAAGGGGTCCGTTTCCCGGTCGGACCAGCGGTCCGGGTATGATAACTATGCTCACATAATATATAAAGTTGTATAGAAAACATTATATAAAGTTGTAATAACAATATATTATATATACCAATATAATATATACCCAACTTTGAAGATTATTTTTTTCTGATGAATCTTATATCTAAAATATTTTAGAATATTAGAATATCATATTTTATATAAAAAGTATATCTACATATGTAAATATGTGTACGTGATCTTTTTGGTCAAGCATGACCAAAACATGTAATTCGGGTAAATCGGTAAAAACAAATTCAAAAGCAAACTAAAGTACTAAAATGGTGGGTCATGGGCTCGCGAGCTCTTAAGACATAATTAAACCCCCTAACTCAATTTTCTAGACGTAGACCTTTACAAGCTCTAGGATATTAAGTCTATGTACCGGTTGATGACCCTGCTCGATCAGACCCGTCGCTCACCAAGACTCGACAATTTTTAGCCAACAAAATAAAAGTATTTTTCATAAAGGGTCGGGGAAATATGGATTCAACGTCCGACAATTTGGCGGCTTTGCTAGAGATTTATTTTTTTAGAGGGTTTCGGCTTTATCATGTTTGCTTTGCCATATTATATTTTTCCCAATTCGTTTTGACTGTTTGCTCGTGCTTGCAGTTTTAAATTTTACCTGAAAGGTGATATAATTGTAATAACTCAAAAAAGATTTGAATTATTGTTTTGCACACACCACGCTGGTTACCATTACCCGCTCGAACTTGGAGCACATTAAGAGCTTAGGGAGTTTAGTAGGGGAATGCGCCCGCAGCGATTTGGACCGATGACACGCACCTAAACAACTCAACTCGATGATCAGAATGAGCTCGTGATCCTCTATAGGGGTGAGGTTACGCCGATTTAGAGGACCTAGAAATTTCATCCCTTTAGAACAAAAGCTTCACACCGCGCTTAACCTTCTACCAGTTTTGTGTTTGTTTCATTTTTGGGCCTAACTGAAGTAAATGGGAGTTCAGTCTAACTATTTGGATGCGAGATTGGCCACAATTCATGTATAAGATTCAACCCAACTATTGTGAATTAGAAGTCAGTCCAACAACTGTACATGGAAGTTTGACCAATTGTGTAAATGTGTTTTGTTTTGGCCCTAGATCATGTCATGTATAGGATTGGGCCTTTTGTATTATATATTCCAGACTACTGTAAATGTAATACAAACCTTACTAATAAAATTTACATTCTCGCACTTGCATTGCATTTTTCTATAAAAAAAAAATGTAAGTTCCGTTCATTCTATCATGTATCCTTAGGACGTTTCACGCACCATCTTTGGTAAGGATGAAGCAAACAAATCATTTCCCTAACATTAAGGCCATACAACCCCTACAATCGAAATTTCCTGAATATGGAAACCACGACAAAAGAGAATCAGAAATACGTGAACGAGAAGATTGGCGAGATCCAGGAGCTCGCAAACTACAAAGTCAAGTAGACCCTCCTTGATGCCTTATCTGGTTTCTATAAGTTGGAAAATGTTAATTACCACCAACAAAATATGTTCACAAGTTCTATTTGGCACCTGCAAGTCCGTCTTTTGATCTAGAGGAGATAACTGGGGATAAGCCCGATCAACAACTTCATCTCTCGAGGACATCTATGCAATCATGAAAGCTAAGGTAAAAATTCAAAGTATTTATTGGGCTGATCTAGCGACCTAGATACGGTGTATGCGAAATGAAATGAGGGATCATGATCGCACCTTGGAGAAATATGGGGGGAACGTAACTGAGTTGAATGGCATCCTTAAACAGTTCGGATGAAAGACGAGGCAAATAAAACGATTTTCAAAATGCATGTCCTCGACCTTCCTTGGAACCAAGAAACAAATACACTCAACGAGCTGCGTCGTCGTGTGAAACGTTTTAAGAACTAGACTTCGATTGGGCAAATATTTTTGAAGTATTAAAAAAAAATATTTTTGCCATATATCTAATCAAAGTATGGAATGAACGGAACATGCAGAATTTTCAAAAACAATCATCCATGATCAATTGTGTATTCATCCTTCTTATTATGGTAGGGTTAATAGTCAAAGTGCCCCCTAAAGTTTGGGCGAAATTTAGGATTGCCCCTTAAAGTTTAAAATTTTAAATATTAGTCCTAAAGTTTGGACGATTTCAAAAATCGCCCCTTTCCGTCCTATGTCCGTTAATTTGGAACGGAAAACGAACATGTGCTTGGCACGTGACTTCACATAAATTTTAAAGACAAAATTGCCCCTAAGTCAGTTCAGTTTACTAAGAGCTTCAGACTGCAATGTCACTGCTGCTATCGGTGTCCGTTGATTTTTGGGATATAGCTGAAGATGAAGAGAAGAAAAGAAAAGACGAAATTGAGTCAGTCTCAAAGGAGAGCAAAGGCGATCGGGATCGGAGGTCGAGGAGGAACAACCTGCCGTGTCGATCTCCACCTGCAAGAAGAAGCGACGGCGGGAGATCATCGACTAGTGAGTGAGGAAGAGGGTAGGGAGCCCAGCGGAGGGCGGTGACGAATTAGGAGAGTGCAGAGGGAGGTGAAGAGAAAGGAGTGGAGGAACCGCCGTTGGATGAGGGAGGCGGGAGAGGGACGGTGAAGATATGCTGGAGGGAGCGGAAGTCGACGACGCAAATGGACGATCCAGAGCCAAATGAGAAGAGGCCGGAGGGAGAGAGGTCGAGAAGAGACGGGAAGCTCCAAAAGGTTCTCTTTGAAGAACATAGCACAATCAGTTGGAAATGCTGGCGTTTTGGGTGCCCGCAGTGCTTTGATTTGGAGAGCAAACCAACGACAGCGAGAGAAGCCTGGTGGTGTTCAGCAAAAATCCGAGCATCGCAGGATTGCGGATGAGGTAGCATAGGCATGCGCTAGATCCAGCAGCAACAATCGACGAGAAGACTTCGCAGCACTTAAGGGTGACGTTTATGTCTAAATCATTTATGAAGCTCATGGCTAGCAATACACCCATTACTCTGTACTACAATTATAAATTTTTTAGACACTCTGCAAAACAAAACACAGACAGACAGTAACGAGAAACACAGACTGAGGACAGTTCTAGAGAGAGAAATAGATGTCAAAACCATAACCTCAAGTTTCCGACCACCTTCCCTCTGAATCTGTTTTCTTCTTTACCAACAAGCAAAAGCTTGGAACCAAAACTAGACATACAAATTGGAATCAGATTACCAACAATCCAAGTAAGATCCCTAATTTCCAGGAGAAAGTTGATGGTTCCACCATGATTTTGCAGAAATTACGAAGAACAAGATCACAGATTGGAATTTAAGCTAACCCGAAAGGAATTCTTGCGCTGAGCTTACCGAAGCAGAGCGGAGAGACAGAGCATGCGTTGCTGTCTGTCATTCTCTGCATGTCAGCAACGTTCTGAATAATTACAGGAAGTAATGTCAAGGACGGTGGGTGGGGTGGTCGGTCGGGTGTCGAAGAGTTTGCTTGCCATTGTCAAGCTGTTGTTCTTCTGTGATGAAGATGGCAATTTGGTCTTTAAAATTTATGTGAAGTCACGTGCGAAGCACATGTTCGTTTTCCGTTCCAAATTAACGGATATAGGACGGAAAGGGGCGATTTTTGAAATCGTCCAAACTTTAGGACTAATATTTAAAATTTTAAACTTTAAGGGGCAATCCTAAATTTCGCCCAAACTTTAGGGGGCACTGTGACTATTAACCCTATTATGGTATTTCGAACGTAGGTTTCTGGGAACCCATGCGACATTCGGTGACTCCAGCACCTCAAGAACACGGGGAGAGAGTCATCCAGATAGAACAGACCATGCACGCCATGAGTTCCCGCATGGTGTAGTCAATCGTTGGCATGATCTCCCAGGTCAAGCAGATGTTTTGCTCTTCTGAGCATCAAACAACCATGATTACCATAGTATCCTTGACCTTGTTTTCCCGAGAAACACATCTGCCCGTAGCACCTCATCAATTCATATCAGGTACTTTTACCATCCTGACCAAACTCCACTTCCCACATATGGCCATTACACACCCGGGAGCTCCGAGAAAGAATAAGGGCGCTTTGGGACTTGATTTCCGTCCTAATTTCAAACATTACGAAGTCGCCCGGAGGAAACGTTTAGCCGAAAGTTTAGGGACATTATTGTTTTCTCCCCTCGCTGTTTCATTCGCAATCCCACTACAAGTGATCCAACCTGATGACATTGATGCTCACAAGGGCTTGTCAGACTTATCTGCAAGCGGTATCACCATTAGAGCTCTGCTCGATGTAGTTTCCTCATGCCTTTTCGTTCGTCCAGTCGCTAGTATGAGACCATTGCGGGATTCAACTCTATACAAATGATCATTTGATGATACTCATTTAAGATGCGTGGACAAGCTGAGCATCTAATGGAATAAATTCATGAAGGTTGTTGCGGCCCACACATGAGTGTGCGATACTTCGATACTTTTGGTCCACCATGACAGATGACTGTGTAAAATGCGCCACCGCACGAGCTCTATCCTATGCCTGACCATGGCCTTTCTTCATGTGGGGAATCGATGTAATCAACATGATCTCCCCAAAGGCGCCCAATGGTGGCGATCGATTAATTCAGCAAGTAGGTAGAGGTTATTACCCGGGTGTCAACAATTGAAAATGTCATTAAACGTTCCATTAGAGAGGACATCATCATGTGTCATGCGGTACTGAAGTCAATCATCACCGGCAATGCCAGAAATCTGAATAATAAGTTGATCGATGAGTTGTGTGAGAAGTTTAAAATCAAGTATAAAAACTCATCTCCATATCACCAACAAATGAATGGCGTAGTGGAAGCAGCAATTAAAGGACTGGCACAATAAGCTGCCTTGGGCACTCATGATATACAGAACTTCAATACGGACATCAACAAGGGCAACCCCATTCTCTCTAGTTTACGGGATCGAAGCTGTGTTGCCAATTGAAATAGAATTCCCGTCAGCTAGGATCCTTCGAGTCAACTAATTCTCAGGTAAATACGCTCGGGAGAATTGCGCAAACGAACAATCTAATTCTCAGAAAAAATCATTCGAGTCAATCTAGACTCTAGGAGCAAGTTTGTGCCTAAATAGGAAGGGTATTATGTCGCCAAACAGACATTCAGCAGAGGAGTCATGATCGCCACCGACATGGACGACCAAGAACTCCACAGTCCAATCAGTATGGACGCAGTAAAAAAACAACTTAAAAAGATCGTAACCAGAAAGCAAGCCTCAAAAAATGAGGGAAAATTCCCGCTAAATCAAAATTTAGGCAGAGGGGCATGATTAAAAATCCCTAAAAAGGGTGACCATGGCAAAATGAAAAGAATCATATCTCTGCTTGGTTGAAAATCCAAAAGGGCGACCTAGGCAAAAAATAATTAAGAGAACTGAGAGGTGCAGTAAAAAAAAATACCATAGCAAAAGGAAAGAAAATTGGGAGACAAAAAAAATAAAAAAAAAAGTGCTCAAAATCGGACTACAGTGTTTCCCACAGTAGCAATAAAGATAAGTTGTGATCGACATTAATTTGGGGTGCCTCGACAACTTGCATGGATACACCTTGTAAACATACCCTCAATGGATTTAGCGAACTCTATTAAGAAGCACTCCAAAGTCAATTAATGAGAAAATAGGCCAAGAAGTCCGCACAAGTAGTCAGACATCTCAATAGAGTTTTTTAGCTCTAAGTGAATTACAAGCACACAAGCAGAGTCTTTAGGTGCTCAACCTCTGCAAGTCATTCTCGACGACTAGGACCTGTAGTTATCCAGCTTCTGGGAGTCACAAGCCAACGAGCAGGGCCTTAAGGTGTTCAGACTCCACAAGTTAATCTCGACGACCAGGACCTGTACTTATCCAGCTTATGGAAGTCATAAGCCAACGAACAGAGCCTTTAGGTGTTCAGCCTCCGCAAGTCATCCTCGATGACCAGGACCTGTATTTATCCAGATTCTGGGAATCAAAAGCCAACGAGCGGAGCCTTTACGTGTTCAGACTCCGCAAGTCATCCTTAATGACCATGACATGTAGTTATCCAACTTCTGGGAGTCAGAAGCGAACGAAGGGAGCCATTAGGTGTTCAGCCTATGAAGTCACTCTTGACGACCAGGACCTTTAGTTATCCAGATTTGCGGAGTCACAAGGCAATGAGTTGAGCCTTTAGATGTTCAAATTCCACAAGTCATTCTCGCCAACCAAGACATGTAGTTATCCAGCTTCTAGGAGTTACACGGTGACGAGCGGAGCCTTTAGGTGTTCAGCCTCCGTGAGTCATCCTCGACGACCAGGACTTGTAGTTATCCAACTTTTGGGAGTCACAAGCCAACGAGCGGAGCCTTTAGGTGTTAAGCCTCCGCGAGTCATCCTCAATGACCAAGACCTGTAGTAACCCACCTTCTGGGAATCACAAGCCGACGAGCGAAGCCTTTTGGTGTTCTGCCTCTGCAAGTCATTCCCGATGACTAGTAGCTGTAGTTATCCAACTTCTAGGAGTCACAACCCGATGAGCAGAGTCTTTGGGTGTTCAACCTTCGCAAATCATCCCCAACGAGTCACAAGTCGACGAGCAAAGTCTTTAGGTGTTAAACCTCCGCAAGTCATCCTCGACGACCAGGAGCTGTAGTTATCCAACTTCTGGGAGTTACATGCCGACGAACGAGGCCTTGAGGTGCTCAACCCCTGCAAGTCATACTCAACAATGCTTCTGGCAAAAACAAAATCCTCGACAACCAGGACCTATATGTGTCAAGGTTTTGGGAGTCATAAGATAATGAGTGTTTAGGCGCTCGGTCTTCACAAATCATCATCAACAATCAGGATTTGTTGATGTCCAACTTTCGAAAGTTGCACAGTGATGTTTGTCTACGATGTAAATAATGAATTGAGAGGAGTCAAAATCAGTTGTTTGCCTTTGAACACACACTCATGAGATCACTTCCATGAGTGCATGTTCAAAGAGGGGCAACTGTAAACACCTGATTTTGCCTCACGGTCAAAATGTCGTACGTGAAGAATCGACTTGAGAAAAATCGAGACAAAGAAAAATAAAAAAAATATATAATAAATCCTCACCCCAAACCCCAAACCCTAAACCTCAAACCTTAAACCCCTAACCCCAAACTCTAAACCCAACCCTAAACCTTAAACACCAAACCCCAAATCCTAACCCTGAACCTTATACCCTAACCCCTAACCCCTAAACCCCTATACCCCATTTTGGCCAAACCCCTTTTCATGACACAAATCACTCTCAATTTGTCACATTTCACCCATCTTTCACCAAAGTCTCCTACCTTTCACCAAAGTCTCCAACCTTTAACCAAAGTCTCCACCTTTCACTAAAGCATGTCTCTCATCCAACCAAACCAAATAAAGGACAAAGGAGAAAGGGGAAGCCACGACAATTGAAAAGGAGAAGGCAAGGGTCGAACAAAGTCAAAACAAAGAAGTATGTAAGCTACGACTTGAAAGAAAGGAATAAAGAAAAGAGAGAAAGAAAAGAAAGAACATAAGGACACAGAAAAGTGAGGATTTGAGTGATAGTGAGTGAAAAAATAGAGAGAAATTGAGTGAAGAAAAATCGATGATTATCAGACTCAGTTCGTCGTGAGGTATATAACCTTCGAATAACATAGGTATATATCCTCTCATACTCAATACGTGTATGTCCTGCTGTGAATAAAGCTCGTGTTATCGATATTAGGTGTTAATAGTTATATTTCATATACATCCCATTACTTCTTAAGGTGTCACAAATTAGTCCAATGTGCTTCAGATTTTCAAAATCATTCGTGTATGTTTGACACGTTTAAAATGACCCCAAAGTTATTTTTTTTTAGCATGATTAATTTTATTCTCCTCTTGTTTATTTATTTTAAATTAACTCAAAAAAATTGTATATTGTTAATTAAAAAATGTGCATGTAATCGTTTTGGCCAAGCATGATCAAAATGGGTAATTTGGGTAAATCGGTAAAAAAAAATTCAAAAGGAAACTAAAGTACCGAAAGCGCGGATTATGGGCTCACGAGCTCTTAAGACGTAATATATTTGATCGATGTTCGGGAGTTCAATAAGAAATTTGAGAAAAGAAAATACGAGTGGGAAAAGGCATTAGAGGCGAGTTCATAAGATGGTTAAAAAAACAATTAAATTCTGTGTGAAATACAACTATTTAGTGATACATTCTGAGTGACATACGTGAGGGAGAATTGTGAGGTCCATTTTTTGCACATGTTTATTTTGCAGGAAATATGTCTAAGGATAAAGAAATAGATGAGGATGGAGTGGGAACTTCTGAAAATAAATTCCATTTTTATGCATTATTTAGTGAGATGAGGAGGTTGATGAAAGCTCGTATGGAATAGGCACACACGTGGATTGATCATTTAGAGAATACTTGTGTCGAGTAGTCCCAAAACACTCCAAATGACTGTAAACGAAGGCGGATATCACCTCTTGTGCCTGAACATGAACAAGGGGAAGGTGACCTTGGTGATGATAATAGGTAGTCATTCAAAATAATCAAGGTTATGGCGGAAGGTCTAGATAAGGTAGGACTCAGGAAGGTAACCACATGGGTAATAATAAGCTGAAGTTCCCATCCTTCCAAGAGAAAAGTGACCCACAAGTATACCTTGAATGGGAGAAGAAGATGGAGCTTGTGTTCGATTTCCAAAATTTCTCTGAGATGAGGAAGGTACGACTAACCACCATTGAATTCTATGATCATGATATTAGTTGGTGGGATCAACTAGTATTGAACAAGAAAAAGGAATAAGGAATGTCCAATTGAGACGTGGGAATAGATGAAGGTAGTGATAAGAAAATGATTTGTCCCAATCTATTACTAACAGGAGTTGTACAATAAGTTGCAGACTCTAAAACTAGGAAACTGCAGTGTGGAGGAATGCATTAAGGAGATGGAGATCTTGAATATTCGCGCAAATGTTTAACAGTGAAGTTGCTTATGTTGTAGAACTCCACCATTATGTGGAGTTAGAAGACATGGTGCACATGACAATAAAAGCCAAGAACCAACAAAAAAGTAGTGGAAGCACGCGTTCAAGCTAATGTTCACGTACTACTACTTAGAGACTAAATCAATGGAGGAAGGATGATAAACAACCAGTGGGGAAGTCCAAGGTTGAGCTGAAACAACATGCCTTACCCCATGGTTGTCAAGGTACATTTCATTCTTCCACTCTTACGAATCAAGATATTATATGTTTCAAGTGTCAAGGTAGGGATCATATAGTTAGCCAATGTTCAAACCAAAGGACTATGGTCAAATGAAATGATGCTGACGTTGAAATTGATGATGAATAAGAAACTTAATTGGCTCTTCAAATTGAAATTGTTGGTTTCTAGGAGAGCTCTTAGTGCAAAGGTCAAAAGGATGAGAGCATGCAACAAAGTAATATATTTCATATTATATATATCATGTACGCGACAAGGTATGTCGTATGATTATTGATGGCGGTAGTAGTACTAATGCAACTAGCATTACTATAGTGGAGAAATTGGGCTTACAAGTTGCAATGGCTCAATGGCCATAGTGAATCAAGAGTAACCAGAGAAGTGTTGCTGTCATTTCGCATAGAAAAGTGTGAAGATGAGGTTTGTGTGTTGTTGTTCCAATGGATGTTGCAGAATTAGTACTAGGGCATCCATAAGAGTAGGATCGTGGTGCCAATCAGGATGGTTTTACAAACAAGTACTCCATCGAAATGAATTAGTGGATAATTACGCTTGTACCTTTCACACCAAGAGAAGTTTATGAAGACCACATGAGGATACAAAAAGATAGAGAGAAAAAGAAAATGAGTGAATTGAAAGAAGAGAGAGAAAATACTTGATGATAGTGAGAGAGAAAATAAAGATATTGAAAGATCCAAATAGATAAAAATAGAGAGAAAATAAAAAACCTATGCAACAACGAGTGAAGTCAAGAGTGCAATGTTTACAAAATAATCGATGAGTGTATTTATATACAAGGAAGCATTTCTATTGACTAACCAACTTGGAAATTTATTGCCAAGTTCTGTTGTTTTGTTGTTGCAAGATTTTGATGATGTGTAACCCGATGAAATTCTTAAAGGGTTACCACCTATTTGACGTATTGAACATCATATTTATTTCATTTTAGGCGCCACCATTTCTAACCATCTAGCCTATATGAATAATTCAGAGGAGACAAAAGAGCTAGCAAGGAAAATAGGTGAATTGATGGATAAGGGGCACATTTGAGAAAGCATGAGCCCACGTGAAGTTCCAGTGATTTTAGTGTCTAAGAAGGAAGGTTCTTGGAGGATGTGCATTGGTTATCGCGCGATCAACAGCATAACGGCAAGTTATTGACACCATGTTCCTCGCTTAGATGATATGTTAGATAAAAAGTGGGTATCATCAAATTGTAATGAAAGAAGTTGATGCAAAACTGCATTTAAAACAAAGCATGTTGTGTATGAATGGTTAGTTATGCCTTTTGGATTAACTAATGCACCTAGTACTTTCATGCGGTTGATGAATCATGTCTTGCGTACCTTCACAGGGAAGTTTGTGGTTGTTTATTTTGATGACATCTTAATTATAGCAAAAATTTGGATGATCATTTACAACATCTAAAACTTGTTTAATGTGAGCTTAGGAAAGAAAAGCTACTTGCTAATCTAAAGAAGTACACTTTTTGCATGGATAAACTTATGTTTCTTGGTTTCGTTGTGAGTGCACAAGGAATACAAGTTGATGAGGAGAATATTCCCGTTATATAATAATGGCTAAGTCCAACCATTGTAAGTCAAGTGCGAAGTTTTCATGGAGTTGCGCGTTTCTATCAGAGGTTTATGAAGGATTTTAGTTCTATTGTTGCACCGTTAACGAAGGTCATCAAGAAAAATATTGGTTTCAAGTGGGGTGAACAAAAATAAAGGGCATTTCAATTACTCAAGGAGAAATTAACTCATGCACCTTTACTTGCCTTACCTAACTTTGGAAAATCGTTTGAAATTGAATGTGATGCTTCTGGTTTAAGTATAGACGCCGTGCTCATGCTAGAAGGGATGCCAATTGCATATTTCAATGAGAAGTTGAGTGGTGTTGCGTTAAATTACCGTACTTATGACAAGGAATTGTACGTGTTGGTTAGAGCTTTAGAGAGATGACAACATTACTAAATGTGCCTCGTGAAATCATGGGTCACAATCAAGTGACGAGATGGAAAGTAACAGTTTGATTGAAAATGAAAATAACGTATATGTGGCCAAAAAGAATAGGGTTATGCATGTAGCAAATTCAATTACATACTCAAAATCTTATTTCATTTAGTTGAGTCCTCAAACTCATATAATTCAATGAATTTCAGCTTGTCCATTTATGTTAACACTAGGACTAATAATGACGCGAGTACGATGCAATTATAAAAAATATCATAATCGCACCATACATTTTAACCACATATCATAATCATAACCATAAATATTGCACGTATAATGCTTAAAATCATAATTGTATCCATAACCACAATTATCAATAAAAAATATATTTGTATACCTAATTTGATTTTTGTCCTTGTAAATCCAATTTTGAAGTTTTTAATACTAAAATAAACTTCACTATTAAAATATTGTGATTTCAATACACTCGAGTTTAATCCAAATGTCACATAAAAAATTAAATGTATATAAATAATACGTTTATATATATGTATTTATACCCTTATATATATACAGTTAATTTTAGAACGAAGTTCGTTCGGACCGGAAAAATTCATTGGGGGTGTTTGGAAGCCTACTAAATTCGCATGCGCAGACTCGTCAAATGGCTGGTTCACGATCTTATTGATTTGCAAAAAGGGATTGTGGACTTTGTTCCTCTGGATCCCTCTCTAATGCTTAAGTAAGCATATGGTTCTAGTGTATGTAATTTGGATTCAGTCTTTTGTATAGAGACTATTGATGTAGTTATAGTTGAGACGGTATATGACTGCCTATTAACTGGTATATAATATTTAGTGTATGAGATTTCGTCGAGGATCGTGGAGAGGTTTACTGATATATTTAACTGTTGGAATGCGGTAACATTTGGAGTTCTACTAGATTCGATCTCAGGATTAAGCGTAAGCGAGCATCATCATTGTGGGAGAGACCTTAAAGACTTTGGTTTTTCCCAATTTTTTGTGTGGCGAGGGAGAGCATGGATGTTCACCTCATCTTTGGAAAGTTAGGTCGACCCTTGTTAAATTTGCATAGTCATTTTCATTGTCGATGGCGAGAATAAGGCATTCATCTCGTAGTATGGATGGAGATACTGACCTTTATGGTCCTCGCTTTTTATGCCTGATTGGGACGATCTTGAGATGTCTATCTTGGAGTTTAGGGATAATTTTGCCCTAACACATGTGGGTCACGTGTTTTAGCATTTTTTAGGTTGGTCAACTCTAGTGCCGTTTGCGAGTCTTTTCATGCTTAGAGGTAAAGTTGGTGCCTAGGCCCAACATTTCCCCCCCGAAGTTTGGGTGAAAGGACCTTTCAGTCGAGTTTAATTCCGGGAGGGTTGAGACGACAACCTTTAGCCTTTTAGTTAACCTTTCACTTAAGAGGCGACGACGTCGCCTTTAATCACGCAACCCAGTTAAGGCATATTTTAAGTAGATCTTTTGTGCTCCATTACCGCTAGGGTGGTTATGATCTGAGTATCCTTAGGTTTTATTAGGCAAGATTTCTTCTACTGTATTTGATTTGCTTTCACTTTTATATTTGTGATGCCCTTCATGGAGGGAGGATTTTTGGGTTAAAGTTTTGTCCTCCTCGAGGCGCATTCTTGTAGATGCTAAGTGTTGGAAGGAATGAAGAGTCATCTGGGTTCAAGCTTTAAGCCGGACCTATTTAAGGCAAGGGTTGAGGGTTAGTATCGTTCCTAACTACATTCTCGTAACACTTAACAATTGGTTCATGTCGTAGACCCCTAGAGTCGAGTGTTCCTCTTATGTAATTGAGCGTGTTTGTCATTATTCCATGTTTGTCATCCCTATTTTTAGGGAATCCTTGATTATTGTTCTATGTAAATCACCAATTTTCAAATCTTGTTTTTGTCTAGGTGTGTGTCTACTGTGATCGCCCCAAATGTCATTCAGGGATTGATCGCTTGGTGTTCCTTCACCTATCGATAAAGTGGCTTTTCGCCCATCTCGTTCATCAATTTAATGACACATGCATGATTTTTACCTTTTATTTTGCCTCCCCATGTGATTTCATCCATAGTTATCATAATCGGACTTGACCGTCGGGTCCGACCGGGAACCGGACCCCTGTCCGGTTTGGCTCAGTTAAAAGACTGTTTTACAAATGAATAGTGTTTGAACCGTGTTGAACCGACCGGTTTCTGGTTCACTTTTTAGCTGCTTTTTTTTACAAACCAATCGGTTTTTCGGTTTAAATCGATTGGTTTGTTTGTGCAGTGTTAAACTGGTTTAAGTTCAGAATCAGAACTCAGAAGTTTTCCACCGCCGTAGGTCGCTCAAAATTTGAAAAGTGCAGAATCATTCTTCAAAATTTCTACTCACATATCAATAACATTCTCGAAAAGGGATGAATCTAAGCTTTTATTGAGCATGTATTCATAGACCAAAAGTCTCTCTTCTCCCCGAATGCAGCAACCAATGAGTCGGACAAGATTCCTGTGTTGAAGCTTTGAAATCAGTAACACTTCATTCTTGAATTCATTGATTCCTTGTCCGGAAGCTTGAGAGAGACGTTTTACTGCAATTTCTTGGCTATTTTCCAGTACACCCTGCAAAAACAACTTCAACACTTATAGCATGAAAACCATATAGGGTTAGTTACTAAATTGCATACTTCTCTAAAATCTGCTATGCAGTTTGGTTACTATCCCATGCCATGCATGTCTCATTTTTCATTCACAATGTTACTGCAAAAAGTATAATCTCACCTTATAAACAACTCCAAAACCTCCTTGACCGAGCATATGTTCAATGGAAAAGTTCCTAGTTGCACATTGTAATGTGGAGAAACTGAAAGATGGAAAATACAAACAGTCTCAGTTGTCCCAAAATGGGATGTTAGAAGGCAGAACACTTATGCAGGTCTTAACAAATTTGGTCATAGTGAGCAAACTATGGTCTTACCACCATAACCTTTTCCTTATTTTGTTTATTCAACCATTTTCTATTTTTGTTTTTGTTTATTCATTATTATTAGTTTATTACATAGAAATTTGGTCATAGTGCTCCACTAGCACTGTAACTATTTTTTTAGGTTCACCACTAGGATATTTTTTTATTTTACCTTAGGAACAGTTAACCGCACACTGAATCCGGTCCGATCAGGTTAGACCGGCCGAACCGGAAATTGGCCACCTCACCGGTTTGAGTGTCGGTCCGGTTCTGATAACTATGATTTCATCATTAGTAGACTGTCGTTATTAATTTTTGTCCTTTTTCATAATTACCATTTATAGTTTGGTGTGTGTCTTCACATCTTCCATATTTTGTGATTGTTTTGATTGAAGTCTCTTTCGCTTTTTTGATATAAGAGACTGTACATTTTGAACTCTTGCAATTTCTCGTTCTCCTGTACTTATAGTTGTGCAAGATTTTTTCTATCGTCATTAGGGCTTCGTGCATTCCTTTGGTTGTCGTGGCCCTCACGTACACCTTACCTATAACTTTCTTTAGGATAATATGTTGAAAGGAAACATTGTAGAATGAAGTGCATTCTTATCCACTTGGCCTCACTTTTGAGATGGTGGTTCCTTTATTATTGTGGTTCCTTTATTATTGACCTGTTGAAAGGAAATTTATGCATCATTTGATAGTGGTTCCTTTATTATTGTGTTGATAATGGCCATGGGATGGTGGTTCGTTGTCGACTTAGTCTGTTTGTCAACCCGTTGTCCTCGGGTGTCCTTCATATTATTGGACAAAGGGATTATGATTCTAAGTCAACCGATTCTCTTTCGTTTTTTAATTGTTTCTTTTATTCGATAAGGTGTATCGGATTAATGATCTTCTTCGAACTCTCTTTTACACCTATCATCTAAGTTTGTGGACTCATCTCATGGTGAGCTGAAAATTTCTGACACGACACGATTAAACGACATGACACGAACTGCTTTAAAGCGTATATGAGTTTGACCTTAATGGATCCCGTGTGTAAACAACTCTTATACGTTTAGACACGATTACTTATCGTGTCTAAACAACTCAGATCTGCAGATATCTGTATAAACACGATTAACTATTCGTGTCTAATCGTGTTGTGTATACATGTGACACGTTTAGACACATTTAAGTATAATAATAATAATAAAATATTAAAATACTCACTTACTTTTTAATATTGAACTATGAAGACCTTAATTTGTATATTTGAATTTGTGTATATATGTATTTGTGTATATATCTGCTTTAAAGCGTATATGAGTTTGACATTAACGGATCCCGTGTCTAAACAACTCTATACGTTTAGACACGATTAAACGGCTTATATGTTTAGACACGAGACATGTTTAGACACGTTTAAAATTTATCCGTTTAGACACGAGACATGCTTAGACACGACACGACACAATTGTCAGCCCTAATCTCATCCTGATGTCATCTCTACCGCAATGAATTGGCGAATATTGATTCGACGATTGAACTAACGTGATATGGCCGGAATTCTAGAGAGAAGGCAGAGGATTTTTAGAGAGAGAAAGCTCAAGAGGAGTAAAAGTATTAAATGAAGGAGGGGTGGGGGTATTTATAGAGATCTGAGAAAGGCAAACCGTTTTGTAGGCTATGAAATTACGAGCATACCCCTATGAATTCAAAAGGCGAGCGGTTACTAAAGTGGAAATGACCACTTTACCCTCCAATCAGAAACAGTCACTCCGTTTATCGAGGCTTCTAGAAGATCCTGCCCAAATTCAAATTTTGAAATTTGAATTACAACGGAAAAGTCGCCCTTTGCATGATGGACACGTGGATGACGGTTACAAAGATGCAACGACAGGCGACGCCTAAATAGAAGGGTCTTCCTCTAATGAAATTGGGCGTCGCCTAAATAGAAAATAGATTGAGAAAGCGACTTTCAGAAAGATTTTATATTCTCAAATGAGCGTCGCTCATTTAAGACTTCAGGGGCAGATGATGGGTTATAAATACTGGACTGGACTATAATTAACATTTGGCCCAATAAGCATTTTGGACTTTATCTCTTCAAAGCCTAATTTGAAGAAAGGCGTCGCCTATATCAGCAGGATCAGAGGCGTCGCCATTGAAGACATACCCATTAAGACGTCACCTAAACTGGATGCGCCAGAAGAGATTTTATTCCAGTTTCAGTGGATGACACTGCATTCACTGGCCACCTTAGATGGTGCGCCTGCACACCTACGACTTAGGCCGGTTGCTCTTAGCACGCCTAGGATTAAACAAATACAAAGGATAGTCTACAGTAGAGTAGCCACTAAAAATGAATATTCAGTAAAGTAACTATGGTCAATTCATCTGAGAACAGCTAGGATGACCAAGGTAAACTCTGACCAAACCATGGTTACAGGTATGAAATGTTATAAATAGCTCATCACTACCTTCATTAGAGGTTAAGTATTCTCTGATACAGAACCTTACATTCACATATTACAAACGAACCTCCGACTTACTTCATCATCGGAGGAGAAACAACGGGACATCCCAGGCTTTCCTTTGTGCAGGTATACGGAGCGAACATCTAGAAGGAGAATACGGTGTACGTGATCCAACAGTCAGCACAGCAAATAGCAGACCGAATAGGACAATAATAGTATTCATCGCACTTAATGGGGGGAGACACGGGTGGGAAAGGAGCGGAAGGCTTGGGTTTGGGCGAGTTTTTCCCTGTTTTTACAGGGTAGGAAACTTTTTAACTTCCATTGTGATCCCACAACAAGGAACTTGAAGAGAACCCGTCGGTTCACACCAGTCTGCCGAATAGAAGAAGTTGGTTTAAACCAAAGAGAACTGATTGGTCAGTTTGAAAAAAATACAACCACCAAAAATATCGAACCGGAAATCGGAAATTTTTTTTAAAACATCCGGTTCACACCGGTTCGCCATACATTTCCAAACCAAAAAGGGGTCCGTTTCCCGGTCGGACCAGCGGTCCGGGTATGATAACTATGCTCACATAATATATAAAGTTGTATAGAAAACATTATATAAAGTTGTAATAACAATATATTATATATACCAATATAATATATACCCAACTTTGAAGATTATTTTTTTCTGATGAATCTTATATCTAAAATATTTTAGAATATTAGAATATCATATTTTATATAAAAAGTATATCTACATATGTAAATATGTGTACGTGATCTTTTTGGTCAAGCATGACCAAAACATGTAATTCGGGTAAATCGGTAAAAACAAATTCAAAAGCAAACTAAAGTACTAAAATGGTGGGTCATGGGCTCGCGAGCTCTTAAGACATAATTAAACCCCCTAACTCAATTTTCTAGACGTAGACCTTTACAAGCTCTAGGATATTAAGTCTATGTACCGGTTGATGACCCTGCTCGATCAGACCCGTCGCTCACACTCGACAATTTTTAGCCAACAAAATAAAAGTATTTTTCATAAAGGGTCGGGGAAATATGGATTCAACGTCCGACAATTTGGCGGCTTTGCTAGAGATTTATTTTTTTAGAGGGTTTCGGCTTTATCATGTTTGCTTTGCCATATTATATTTTTCCCAATTCGTTTTGACTGTTTGCTCGTGCTTGCAGTTTTAAATTTTACCTGAAAGGTGATATAATTGTAATAACTCAAAAAAGATTTGAATTATTGTTTTGCACACACCACGTTGGTTACCATTACCCGCTCGAACTTGGAGCACATTAAGAGCTTAGGGAGTTTAGTAGGGGAATGCGCCCGCAGCGATTTGGACCGATGACACGCACCTAAACAACTCAACTCGATGATCAGAATGAGCTCGTGATCCTCTATAGGGGTGAGGTTACGCCGATTTAGAGGACCTAGAAATTTCATCCCTTTAGAACAAAAGCTTCACACCGCGCTTAACCTTCTACCAGTTTTGTGTTTGTTTCATTTTTGGGCCTAACTGAAGTAAATGGGAGTTCAGTCTAACTATTTGGATGCGAGATTGGCCACAATTCATGTATAAGATTCAACCCAACTATTGTGAATTAGAAGTCAGTCCAACAACTGTACATGGAAGTTTGACCAATTGTGTAAATGTGTTTTGTTTTGGCCCTAGATCATGTCATGTATAGGATTGGGCCTTTTGTATTATATATTCCAGACTACTGTAAATGTAATACAAACCTTACTAATAAAATTTACATTCTCGCACTTGCATTGCATTTTTCTATAAAAAAAAAATGTAAGTTCCGTTCATTCTATCATGTATCCTTAGGACGTTTCACGCACCATCTTTGGTAAGGATGAAGCAAACAAATCATTTCCCTAACATTAAGGCCATACAACCCCTACAATCGAAATTTCCTGAATATGGAAACCACGACAAAAGAGAATCAGAAATACGTGAACGAGAAGATTGGCGAGATCCAGGAGCTCGCAAACTACAAAGTCAAGTAGACCCTCCTTGATGCCTTATCTGGTTTCTATAAGTTGGAAAATGTTAATTACCACCAACAAAATATGTTCACAAGTTCTATTTGGCACCTGCAAGTCCGTCTTTTGATCTAGAGGAGATAACTGGGGATAAGCCCGATCAACAACTTCATCTCTCGAGGACATCTATGCAATCATGAAAGCTAAGGTAAAAATTCAAAGTATTTATTGGGCTGATCTAGCGACCTAGATACGGTGTATGCGAAATGAAATGAGGGATCATGATCGCACCTTGGAGAAATATGGGGGGAACGTAACTGAGTTGAATGGCATCCTTAAACAGTTCGGATGAAAGACGAGGCAAATAAAACGATTTTCAAAATGCATGTCCTCGACCTTCCTTGGAACCAAGAAACAAATACACTCAACGAGCTGCGTCGTCGTGTGAAACGTTTTAAGAACTAGACTTCGATTGGGCAAATATTTTTGAAGTATTAAAAAAAAATATTTTTGCCATATATCTAATCAAAGTATGGAATGAACGGAACATGCAGAATTTTCAAAAACAATCATCCATGATCAATTGTGTATTCATCCTTCTTATTATGGTAGGGTTAATAGTCAAAGTGCCCCCTAAAGTTTGGGCGAAATTTAGGATTGCCCCTTAAAGTTTAAAATTTTAAATATTAGTCCTAAAGTTTGGACGATTTCAAAAATCGCCCCTTTCCGTCCTATGTCCGTTAATTTGGAACGGAAAACGAACATGTGCTTGGCACGTGACTTCACATAAATTTTAAAGACAAAATTGCCCCTAAGTCAGTTCAGTTTACTAAGAGCTTCAGACTGCAATGTCACTGCTGCTATCGGTGTCCGTTGATTTTTGGGATATAGCTGAAGATGAAGAGAAGAAAAGAAAAGACGAAATTGAGTCAGTCTCAAAGGAGAGCAAAGGCGATCGGGATCGGAGGTCGAGGAGGAACAACCTGCCGTGTCGATCTCCACCTGCAAGAAGAAGCGACGGCGGGAGATCATCGACTAGTGAGTGAGGAAGAGGGTAGGGAGCCCAGCGGAGGGCGGTGACGAATTAGGAGAGTGCAGAGGGAGGTGAAGAGAAAGGAGTGGAGGAACCGCCGTTGGATGAGGGAGGCGGGAGAGGGACGGTGAAGATATGCTGGAGGGAGCGGAAGTCGACGACGCAAATGGACGATCCAGAGCCAAATGAGAAGAGGCCGGAGGGAGAGAGGTCGAGAAGAGACGGGAAGCTCCAAAAGGTTCTCTTTGAAGAACATAGCACAATCAGTTGGAAATGCTGGCGTTTTGGGTGCCCGCAGTGCTTTGATTTGGAGAGCAAACCAACGACAGCGAGAGAAGCCTGGTGGTGTTCAGCAAAAATCCGAGCATCGCAGGATTGCGGATGAGGTAGCATAGGCATGCGCTAGATCCAGCAGCAACAATCGACGAGAAGACTTCGCAGCACTTAAGGGTGACGTTTATGTCTAAATCATTTATGAAGCTCATGGCTAGCAATACACCCATTACTCTGTACTACAATTATAAATTTTTTAGACACTCTGCAAAACAAAACACAGACAGACAGTAACGAGAAACACAGACTGAGGACAGTTCTAGAGAGAGAAATAGATGTCAAAACCATAACCTCAAGTTTCCGACCACCTTCCCTCTGAATCTGTTTTCTTCTTTACCAACAAGCAAAAGCTTGGAACCAAAACTAGACATACAAATTGGAATCAGATTACCAACAATCCAAGTAAGATCCCTAATTTCCAGGAGAAAATTGATGGTTCCACCATGATTTTGCAGAAATTACGAAGAACAAGATCACAGATTGGAATTTAAGCTAACCCGAAAGGAATTCTTGCGCTGAGCTTACCGAAGCAGAGCGGAGAGACAGAGCATGCGTTGCTGTCTGTCATTCTCTGCATGTCAGCAACGTTCTGAATAATTACAGGAAGTAATGTCAAGGACGGTGGGTGGGGTGGTCGGTCGGGTGTCGAAGAGTTTGCTTGCCATTGTCAAGCTGTTGTTCTTCTGTGATGAAGATGGCAATTTGGTCTTTAAAATTTATGTGAAGTCACGTGCGAAGCACATGTTCGTTTTCCGTTCCAAATTAACGGATATAGGACGGAAAGGGGCGATTTTTGAAATCGTCCAAACTTTAGGACTAATATTTAAAATTTTAAACTTTAAGGGGCAATCCTAAATTTCGCCCAAACTTTAGGGGGCACTGTGACTATTAACCCTATTATGGTATTTCGAACGTAGGTTTCTGGGAACCCATGCGACATTCGGTGACTCCAGCACCTCAAGAACACGGGGAGAGAGTCATCCAGATAGAACAGACCATGCACGCCATGAGTTCCCGCATGGTGTAGTCAATCGTTGGCATGATCTCCCAGGTCAAGCAGATGTTTTGCTCTTCTGAGCATCAAACAACCATGATTACCATAGTATCCTTGACCTTGTTTTCCCGAGAAACACATCTGCCCGTAGCACCTCATCAATTCATATCAGGTACTTTTACCATCCTGACCAAACTCCACTTCCCACATATGGCCATTACACACCCGGGAGCTCCGAGAAAGAATAAGGGCGCTTTGGGACTTGATTTCCGTCCTAATTTCAAACATTACGAAGTCGCCCGGAGGAAACGTTTAGCCGAAAGTTTAGGGACATTATTGTTTTCTCCCCTCGCTGTTTCATTCGCAATCCCACTACAAGTGATCCAACCTGATGACATTGATGCTCACAAGGGCTTGTCAGACTTATCTGCAAGCGGTATCACCATTAGAGCTCTGCTCGATGTAGTTTCCTCATGCCTTTTCGTTCGTCCAGTCGCTAGTATGAGACCATTGCGGGATTCAACTCTATACAAATGATCATTTGATGATACTCATTTAAGATGCGTGGACAAGCTGAGCATCTAATGGAATAAATTCATGAAGGTTGTTGCGGCCCACACATGAGTGTGCGATACTTCGATACTTTTGGTCCACCATGACAGATGACTGTGTAAAATGCGCCACCGCACGAGCTCTATCCTATGCCTGACCATGGCCTTTCTTCATGTGGGGAATCGATGTAATCAACATGATCTCCCCAAAGGCGCCCAATGGTGGCGATCGATTAATTCAGCAAGTAGGTAGAGGTTATTACCCGGGTGTCAACAATTGAAAATGTCATTAAACGTTCCATTAGAGAGGACATCATCATGTGTCATGCGGTACTGAAGTCAATCATCACCGGCAATGCCAGAAATCTGAATAATAAGTTGATCGATGAGTTGTGTGAGAAGTTTAAAATCAAGTATAAAAACTCATCTCCATATCACCAACAAATGAATGGCGTAGTGGAAGCAGCAATTAAAGGACTGGCACAATAAGCTGCCTTGGGCACTCATGATATACAGAACTTCAATACGGACATCAACAAGGGCAACCCCATTCTCTCTAGTTTACGGGATCGAAGCTGTGTTGCCAATTGAAATAGAATTCCCGTCAGCTAGGATCCTTCGAGTCAACTAATTCTCAGGTAAATACGCTCGAGAGAATTGCGCAAACGAACAATCTAATTCTCAGAAAAAATCATTCGAGTCAATCTAGACTCTAGGAGCAAGTTTGTGCCTAAATAGGAAGGGTATTATGTCGCCAAACAGACATTCAGCAGAGGAGTCATGATCGCCACCGACATGGACGACCAAGAACTCCACAGTCCAATCAGTATGGACGCAGTAAAAAAACAACTTAAAAAGATCGTAACCAGAAAGCAAGCCTCAAAAAATGAGGGAAAATTCCCGCTAAATCAAAATTTAGGCAGAGGGGCATGATTAAAAATCCCTAAAAAGGGTGACCATGGCAAAATGAAAAGAATCATATCTCTGCTTGGTTGAAAATCCAAAAGGGCGACCTAGGCAAAAAATAATTAAGAGAACTGAGAGGTGCAGTAAAAAAAAATACCATAGCAAAAGGAAAGAAAATTGGGAGACAAAAAAAATAAAAAAAAAAGTGCTCAAAATCGGACTACAGTGTTTCCCACAGTAGCAATAAAGATAAGTTGTGATCGACATTAATTTGGGGTGCCTCGACAACTTGCATGGATACACCTTGTAAACATACCCTCAATGGATTTAGCGAACTCTATTAAGAAGCACTCCAAAGTCAATTAATGAGAAAATAGGCCAAGAAGTCCGCACAAGTAGTCAGACATCTCAATAGAGTTTTTTAGCTCTAAGTGAATTACAAGCACACAAGCAGAGTCTTTAGGTGCTCAACCTCTGCAAGTCATTCTCGACGACTAGGACCTGTAGTTATCCAGCTTCTGGGAGTCACAAGCCAACGAGCAGGGCCTTAAGGTGTTCAGACTCCACAAGTTAATCTCGACGACCAGGACCTGTACTTATCCAGCTTATGGAAGTCATAAGCCAACGAACAGAGCCTTTAGGTGTTCAGCCTCCGCAAGTCATCCTCGATGACCAGGACCTGTATTTATCCAGATTCTGGGAATCAAAAGCCAACGAGCGGAGCCTTTACGTGTTCAGACTCCGCAAGTCATCCTTAATGACCATGACATGTAGTTATCCAACTTCTGGGAGTCAGAAGCGAACGAAGGGAGCCATTAGGTGTTCAGCCTATGAAGTCACTCTTGACGACCAGGACCTGTAGTTATCCAGATTTGCGGAGTCACAAGGCAATGAGTTGAGCCTTTAGATGTTCAAATTCCACAAGTCATTCTCGCCAACCAAGACATGTAGTTATCCAGCTTCTAGGAGTTACACGGTGACGAGCGGAGCCTTTAGGTGTTCAGCCTCCGTGAGTCATCCTCGACGACCAGGACTTGTAGTTATCCAACTTTTGGGAGTCACAAGCCAACGAGCGGAGCCTTTAGGTGTTAAGCCTCCGCGAGTCATCCTCAATGACCAAGACCTGTAGTAACCCACCTTCTGGGAATCACAAGCCGACGAGCGAAGCCTTTTGGTGTTCTGCCTCTGCAAGTCATTCCCGATGACTAGTAGCTGTAGTTATCCAACTTCTAGGAGTCACAACCCGATGAGCAGAGTCTTTGGGTGTTCAACCTTCGCAAATCATCCCCAACGAGTCACAAGTCGACGAGCAAAGTCTTTAGGTGTTAAACCTCCGCAAGTCATCCTCGACGACCAGGAGCTGTAGTTATCCAACTTCTGGGAGTTACATGCCGACGAACGAGGCCTTGAGGTGCTCAACCCCTGCAAGTCATACTCAACAATGCTTCTGGCAAAAACAAAATCCTCGACAACCAGGACCTATATGTGTCAAGGTTTTGGGAGTCATAAGATAATGAGTGTTTAGGCGCTCGGTCTTCACAAATCATCATCAACAATCAGGATTTGTTGATGTCCAACTTTCGAAAGTTGCACAGTGATGTTTGTCTACGATGTAAATAATGAATTGAGAGGAGTCAAAATCAGTTGTTTGCCTTTGAACACACACTCATGAGATCACTTCCATGAGTGCATGTTCAAAGAGGGGCAACTGTAAACACCTGATTTTGCCTCACGGTCAAAATGTCGTACGTGAAGAATCGACTTGAGAAAAATCGAGACAAAGAAAAATAAAAAAAATATATAATAAATCCTCACCCCAAACCCCAAACCCTAAACCTCAAACCTTAAACCCCTAACCCCAAACTCTAAACCCAACCCTAAACCTTAAACACCAAACCCCAAATCCTAACCCTGAACCTTATACCCTAACCCCTAACCCCTAAACCCCTATACCCCATTTTGGCCAAACCCCTTTTCATGACACAAATCACTCTCAATTTGTCACATTTCACCCATCTTTCACCAAAGTCTCCTACCTTTCACCAAAGTCTCCAACCTTTAACCAAAGTCTCCACCTTTCACTAAAGCATGTCTCTCATCCAACCAAACCAAATAAAGGACAAAGGAGAAAGGGGAAGCCACGACAATTGAAAAGGAGAAGGCAAGGGTCGAACAAAGTCAAAACAAAGAAGTATGTAAGCTACGACTTGAAAGAAAGGAATAAAGAAAAGAGAGAAAGAAAAGAAAGAACATAAGGACACAGAAAAGTGAGGATTTGAGTGATAGTGAGTGAAAAAATAGAGAGAAATTGAGTGAAGAAAAATCGATGATTATCAGACTCAGTTCGTCGTGAGGTATATAACCTTCGAATAACATAGGTATATATCCTCTCATACTCAATACGTGTATGTCCTGCTGTGAATAAAGCTCGTGTTATCGATATTAGGTGTTAATAGTTATATTTCATATACATCCCATTACTTCTTAAGGTGTCACAAATTAGTCCAATGTGCTTCAGATTTTCAAAATCATTCGTGTATGTTTGACACGTTTAAAATGACCCCAAAGTTATTTTTTTTTAGCATGATTAATTTTATTCTCCTCTTGTTTATTTATTTTAAATTAACTCAAAAAAATTGTATATTGTTAATTAAAAAATGTGCATGTAATCGTTTTGGCCAAGCATGATCAAAATGGGTAATTTGGGTAAATCGGTAAAAAAAAATTCAAAAGGAAACTAAAGTACCGAAAGCGCGGATTATGGGCTCACGAGCTCTTAAGACGTAATATATTTGATCGATGTTCGGGAGTTCAATAAGAAATTTGAGAAAAGAAAATACGAGTGGGAAAAGGCATTAGAGGCGAGTTCATAAGATGGTTAAAAAAACAATTAAATTCTGTGTGAAATACAACTATTTAGTGATACATTCTGAGTGACATACGTGAGGGAGAATTGTGAGGTCCATTTTTTGCACATGTTTATTTTGCAGGAAATATGTCTAAGGATAAAGAAATAGATGAGGATGGAGTGGGAACTTCTGAAAATAAATTCCATTTTTATGCATTATTTAGTGAGATGAGGAGGTTGATGAAAGCTCGTATGGAATAGGCACACACGTGGATTGATCATTTAGAGAATACTTGTGTCGAGTAGTCCCAAAACACTCCAAATGACTGTAAACGAAGGCGGATATCACCTCTTGTGCCTGAACATGAACAAGGGGAAGGTGACCTTGGTGATGATAATAGGTAGTCATTCAAAATAATCAAGGTTATGGCGGAAGGTCTAGATAAGGTAGGACTCAGGAAGGTAACCACATGGGTAATAATAAGCTGAAGTTCCCATCCTTCCAAGAGAAAAGTGACCCACAAGTATACCTTGAATGGGAGAAGAAGATGGAGCTTGTGTTCGATTTCCAAAATTTCTCTGAGATGAGGAAGGTACGACTAACCACCATTGAATTCTATGATCATGATATTAGTTGGTGGGATCAACTAGTATTGAACAAGAAAAAGGAATAAGGAATGTCCAATTGAGACGTGGGAATAGATGAAGGTAGTGATAAGAAAACGATTTGTCCCAATCTATTACTAACAGGAGTTGTACAATAAGTTGCAGACTCTAAAACTAGGAAACTGCAGTGTGGAGGAATGCATTAAGGAGATGGAGATCTTGAATATTCGCGCAAATGTTTAACAGTGAAGTTGCTTATGTTGTAGAACTCCACCATTATGTGGAGTTAGAAGACATGGTGCACATGACAATAAAAGCCAAGAACCAACAAAAAAGTAGTGGAAGCACGCGTTCAAGCTAATGTTCACGTACTACTACTTAGAGACTAAATCAATGGAGGAAGGATGATAAACAACCAGTGGGGAAGTCCAAGGTTGAGCTGAAACAACATGCCTTACCCCATGGTTGTCAAGGTACATTTCATTCTTCCACTCTTACGAATCAAGATATTATATGTTTCAAGTGTCAAGGTAGGGATCATATAGTTAGCCAATGTTCAAACCAAAGGACTATGGTCAAATGAAATGATGCTGACGTTGAAATTGATGATGAATAAGAAACTTAATTGGCTCTTCAAATTGAAATTGTTGGTTTCTAGGAGAGCTCTTA
The DNA here is from genome assembly GCA_946814005.1 of Chamaenerion angustifolium. NCBI lineage: Eukaryota > Viridiplantae > Streptophyta > Magnoliopsida > Myrtales > Onagraceae > Chamaenerion > Chamaenerion angustifolium. Next base: position 26,895,272 of record OX328272.1, read on the forward strand.
GTGCAAAGGTCAAAAGGATGAGAGCATGCAACAAAGTAATATATTTCATATTATATATATCATGTACGCGACAAGGTATGTCGTATGATTATTGATGGCGGTAGTAGTACTAATGCAACTAGCATTACTATAGTGGAGAAATTGGGCTTACAAGTTGCAATGGCTCAATGGCCATAGTGAATCAAGAGTAACCAGAGAAGTGTTGCTGTCATTTCGCATAGAAAAGTGTGAAGATGAGGTTTGTGTGTTGTTGTTCCAATGGATGTTGCAGAATTAGTACTAGGGCATCCATAAGAGTAGGATCGTGGTGCCAATCAGGATGGTTTTACAAACAAGTACTCCATCGAAATGAATTAGTGGATAATTACGCTTGTACCTTTCACACCAAGAGAAGTTTATGAAGACCACATGAGGATACAAAAAGATAGAGAGAAAAAGAAAATGAGTGAATTGAAAGAAGAGAGAGAAAATACTTGATGATAGTGAGAGAGAAAATAAAGATATTGAAAGATCCAAATAGATAAAAATAGAGAGAAAATAAAAAACCTATGCAACAACGAGTGAAGTCAAGAGTGCAATGTTTACAAAATAATCGATGAGTGTATTTATATACAAGGAAGCATTTCTATTGACTAACCAACTTGGAAATTTATTGCCAAGTTCTGTTGTTTTGTTGTTGCAAGATTTTGATGATGTGTAACCCGATGAAATTCTTAAAGGGTTACCACCTATTTGACGTATTGAACATCATATTTATTTCATTTTAGGCGCCACCATTTCTAACCATCTAGCCTATATGAATAATTCAGAGGAGACAAAAGAGCTAGCAAGGAAAATAGGTGAATTGATGGATAAGGGGCACATTTGAGAAAGCATGAGCCCACGTGAAGTTCCAGTGATTTTAGTGTCTAAGAAGGAAGGTTCTTGGAGGATGTGCATTGGTTATCGCGCGATCAACAGCATAACGGCAAGTTATTGACACCATGTTCCTCGCTTAGATGATATGTTAGATAAAAAGTGGGTATCATCAAATTGTAATGAAAGAAGTTGATGCAAAACTGCATTTAAAACAAAGCATGTTGTGTATGAATGGTTAGTTATGCCTTTTGGATTAACTAATGCACCTAGTACTTTCATGCGGTTGATGAATCATGTCTTGCGTACCTTCACAGGGAAGTTTGTGGTTGTTTATTTTGATGACATCTTAATTATAGCAAAAATTTGGATGATCATTTACAACATCTAAAACTTGTTTAATGTGAGCTTAGGAAAGAAAAGCTACTTGCTAATCTAAAGAAGTACACTTTTTGCATGGATAAACTTATGTTTCTTGGTTTCGTTGTGAGTGCACAAGGAATACAAGTTGATGAGGAGAATATTCCCGTTATATAATAATGGCTAAGTCCAACCATTGTAAGTCAAGTGCGAAGTTTTCATGGAGTTGCGCGTTTCTATCAGAGGTTTATGAAGGATTTTAGTTCTATTGTTGCACCGTTAACGAAGGTCATCAAGAAAAATATTGGTTTCAAGTGGGGTGAACAAAAATAAAGGGCATTTCAATTACTCAAGGAGAAATTAACTCATGCACCTTTACTTGCCTTACCTAACTTTGGAAAATCGTTTGAAATTGAATGTGATGCTTCTGGTTTAAGTATAGACGCCGTGCTCATGCTAGAAGGGATGCCAATTGCATATTTCAATGAGAAGTTGAGTGGTGTTGCGTTAAATTACCGTACTTATGACAAGGAATTGTACGTGTTGGTTAGAGCTTTAGAGAGATGACAACATTACTAAATGTGCCTCGTGAAATCATGGGTCACAATCAAGTGACGAGATGGAAAGTAACAGTTTGATTGAAAATGAAAATAACGTATATGTGGCCAAAAAGAATAGGGTTATGCATGTAGCAAATTCAATTACATACTCAAAATCTTATTTCATTTAGTTGAGTCCTCAAACTCATATAATTCAATGAATTTCAGCTTGTCCATTTATGTTAACACTAGGACTAATAATGACGCGAGTACGATGCAATTATAAAAAATATCATAATCGCACCATACATTTTAACCACATATCATAATCATAACCATAAATATTGCACGTATAATGCTTAAAATCATAATTGTATCCATAACCACAATTATCAATAAAAAATATATTTGTATACCTAATTTGATTTTTGTCCTTGTAAATCCAATTTTGAAGTTTTTAATACTAAAATAAACTTCACTATTAAAATATTGTGATTTCAATACACTCGAGTTTAATCCAAATGTCACATAAAAAATTAAATGTATATAAATAATACGTTTATATATATGTATTTATACCCTTATATATATACAGTTAATTTTAGAACGAAGTTCGTTCGGACCGGAAAAATTCATTGGGGGTGTTTGGAAGCCTACTAAATTCGCATGCGCAGACTCGTCAAATGGCTGGTTCACGATCTTATTGATTTGCAAAAAGGGATTGTGGACTTTGTTCCTCTGGATCCCTCTCTAATGCTTAAGTAAGCATATGGTTCTAGTGTATGTAATTTGGATTCAGTCTTTTGTATAGAGACTATTGATGTAGTTATAGTTGAGACGGTATATGACTGCCTATTAACTGATATATAATATTTAGTGTATGAGATTTCGTCGAGGATCGTGGAGAGGTTTACTGATATATTTAACTGTTGGAATGCGGTAACATTTGGAGTTCTACTAGATTCGATCTCAGGATTAAGCGTAAGCGAGCATCATCATTGTGGGAGAGACCTTAAAGACTTTGGTTTTTCCCAATTTTTTGTGTGGCGAGGGAGAGCATGGATGTTCACCTCATCTTTGGAAAGTTAGGTCGACCCTTGTTAAATTTGCATAGTCATTTTCATTGTCGATGGCGAGAATAAGGCATTCATCTCGTAGTATGGATGGAGATACTGACCTTTATGGTCCTCGCTTTTTATGCCTGATTGGGACGATCTTGAGATGTCTATCTTGGAGTTTAGGGATAATTTTGCCCTAACACATGTGGGTCACGTGTTTTAGCATTTTTTAGGTTGGTCAACTCTAGTGCCGTTTGCGAGTCTTTTCATGCTTAGAGGTAAAGTTGGTGCCTAGGCCCAACATTTCCCCCCCGAAGTTTGGGTGAAAGGACCTTTCAGTCGAGTTTAATTCCGGGAGGGTTGAGACGACAACCTTTAGCCTTTTAGTTAACCTTTCACTTAAGAGGCGACGACGTCGCCTTTAATCACGCAACCCAGTTAAGGCATATTTTAAGTAGATCTTTTGTGCTCCATTACCGCTAGGGTGGTTATGATCTGAGTATCCTTAGGTTTTATTAGGCAAGATTTCTTCTACTGTATTTGATTTGCTTTCACTTTTATATTTGTGATGCCCTTCATGGAGGGAGGATTTTTGGGTTAAAGTTTTGTCCTCCTCGAGGCGCATTCTTGTAGATGCTAAGTGTTGGAAGGAATGAAGAGTCATCTGGGTTCAAGCTTTAAGCCGGACCTATTTAAGGCAAGGGTTGAGGGTTAGTATCGTTCCTAACTACATTCTCGTAACACTTAACAATTGGTTCATGTCGTAGACCCCTAGAGTCGAGTGTTCCTCTTATGTAATTGAGCGTGTTTGTCATTATTCCATGTTTGTCATCCCTATTTTTAGGGAATCCTTGATTATTGTTCTATGTAAATCACCAATTTTCAAATCTTGTTTTTGTCTAGGTGTGTGTCTACTGTGATCGCCCCAAATGTCATTCAGGGATTGATCGCTTGGTGTTCCTTCACCTATCGATAAAGTGGCTTTTCGCCCATCTCGTTCATCAATTTAATGACACATGCATGATTTTTACCTTTTATTTTGCCTCCCCATGTGATTTCATCCATAGTTATCATAATCGGACTTGACCGTCGGGTCCGACCGGGAACCGGACCCCTGTCCGGTTTGGCTCAGTTAAAAGACTGTTTTACAAATGAATAGTGTTTGAACCGTGTTGAACCGACCGGTTTCTGGTTCACTTTTTAGCTGCTTTTTTTTACAAACCAATCGGTTTTTCGGTTTAAATCGATTGGTTTGTTTGTGCAGTGTTAAACTGGTTTAAGTTCAGAATCAGAACTCAGAAGTTTTCCACCGCCGTAGGTCGCTCAAAATTTGAAAAGTGCAGAATCATTCTTCAAAATTTCTACTCACATATCAATAACATTCTCGAAAAGGGATGAATCTAAGCTTTTATTGAGCATGTATTCATAGACCAAAAGTCTCTCTTCTCCCCGAATGCAGCAACCAATGAGTCGGACAAGATTCCTGTGTTGAAGCTTTGAAATCAGTAACACTTCATTCTTGAATTCATTGATTCCTTGTCCGGAAGCTTGAGAGAGACGTTTTACTGCAATTTCTTGGCTATTTTCCAGTACACCCTGCAAAAACAACTTCAACACTTATAGCATGAAAACCATATAGGGTTAGTTACTAAATTGCATACTTCTCTAAAATCTGCTATGCAGTTTGGTTACTATCCCATGCCATGCATGTCTCATTTTTCATTCACAATGTTACTGCAAAAAGTATAATCTCACCTTATAAACAACTCCAAAACCTCCTTGACCGAGCATATGTTCAATGGAAAAGTTCCTAGTTGCACATTGTAATGTGGAGAAACTGAAAGATGGAAAATACAAACAGTCTCAGTTGTCCCAAAATGGGATGTTAGAAGGCAGAACACTTATGCAGGTCTTAACAAATTTGGTCATAGTGAGCAAACTATGGTCTTACCACCATAACCTTTTCCTTATTTTGTTTATTCAACCATTTTCTATTTTTGTTTTTGTTTATTCATTATTATTAGTTTATTACATAGAAATTTGGTCATAGTGCTCCACTAGCACTGTAACTATTTTTTTAGGTTCACCACTAGGATATTTTTTTATTTTACCTTAGGAACAGTTAACCGCACACTGAATCCGGTCCGATCAGGTTAGACCGGCCGAACCGGAAATTGGCCACCTCACCGGTTTGAGTGTCGGTCCGGTTCTGATAACTATGATTTCATCATTAGTAGACTGTCGTTATTAATTTTTGTCCTTTTTCATAATTACCATTTATAGTTTGGTGTGTGTCTTCACATCTTCCATATTTTGTGATTGTTTTGATTGAAGTCTCTTTCGCTTTTTTGATATAAGAGACTGTACAGTTTGAACTCTTGCAATTTCTCGTTCTCCTGTACTTATAGTTGTGCAAGATTTTTTCTATCGTCATTAGGGCTTCGTGCATTCCTTTGGTTGTCGTGGCCCTCACGTACACCTTACCTATAACTTTCTTTAGGATAATATGTTGAAAGGAAACATTGTAGAATGAAGTGCATTCTTATCCACTTGGCCTCACTTTTGAGATGGTGGTTCCTTTATTATTGTGGTTCCTTTATTATTGACCTGTTGAAAGGAAATTTATGCATCATTTGATAGTGGTTCCTTTATTATTGTGTTGATAATGGCCATGGGATGGTGGTTCGTTGTCGACTTAGTCTGTTTGTCAACCCGTTGTCCTCGGGTGTCCTTCATATTATTGGACAAAGGGATTATGATTCTAAGTCAACCGATTCTCTTTCGTTTTTTAATTGTTTCTTTTATTCGATAAGGTGTATCGGATTAATGATCTTCTTCGAACTCTCTTTTACACCTATCATCTAAGTTTGTGGACTCATCTCATGGTGAGCTGAAAATTTCTGACACGACACGATTAAACGACATGACACGAACTGCTTTAAAGCGTATATGAGTTTGACCTTAATGGATCCCGTGTGTAAACAACTCTTATACGTTTAGACACGATTACTTATCGTGTCTAAACAACTCAGATCTGCAGATATCTGTATAAACACGATTAACTATTCGTGTCTAATCGTGTTGTGTATACATGTGACACGTTTAGACACATTTAAGTATAATAATAATAATAAAATATTAAAATACTCACTTACTTTTTAATATTGAACTATGAAGACCTTAATTTGTATATTTGAATTTGTGTATATATGTATTTGTGTATATATCTGCTTTAAAGCGTATATGAGTTTGACATTAACGGATCCCGTGTCTAAACAACTCTATACGTTTAGACACGATTAAACGGCTTATATGTTTAGACACGAGACATGTTTAGACACGTTTAAAATTTATCCGTTTAGACACGAGACATGCTTAGACACGACACGACACAATTGTCAGCCCTAATCTCATCCTGATGTCATCTCTACCGCAATGAATTGGCGAATATTGATTCGACGATTGAACTAACGTGATATGGTTAGTATTATGTGCCATCCTATTTTTCTCCACCGCTTAGCGTTTGTTGATCGCCAATATTGAAATTAGTCTTTGTTCTACATCGTTCGTAGTTCGGACGAGATGTTTGGTTTTGCGTGGCTTGGCTTATGTCCTGCTCATGTCTCGCATGCAGATCTCCTTTTCTCGACACCTCTTCCTGAGTAGATACATAACCATTGCTATCATGTTAGGTGTTAGTCATGGGTTGTCTGCATGCCCTCGAGCCGGTTACTTGTCTTTCTCTATTCTCAGGACTTTTACCTTTCGTGTTCTATTGGTACTTTATTGTGATTCCCAGTAAATTCATCATTACTCTTGGAACACCGTCATTCTTGAAGTTCTCCCGAGATCTTTCATCTTCCATTCCTTAAAATGGGGTTTGACTGGGTGATTTCTCATCCTCATTCAGTCTCTTTTGCCTTTGAGTTTAAACCTTTTTTGAGTTTCCTTCTAGTTCTGTTTTAATCCAGTAAACCTTGCCGCCTTCGCCTTTTCTTCACTCATTGTCGGAGGGATGGAGTTGGCAATGTCGGAGCATAAAGAGGGGTTTCCACGTTACGGTCCCTGGTTGGCAGGTACCAGGCCGAGAACGAACAGCAGATGGTTTACTGTGGGAGGGGTAACTCAACCGCAGCAATGACCAAGGAATGATAATAAACGGACGTGGAGGGATGTAATGAGGGCAGCAACGGAAACAGAACAGGTTGCATCTTCTAAAGGGGGCGGATCGATGCAGCATTCAAATGAGAGGAGCTCTAACTCGCCGTGCTCAAGGCAGAGTGGAATGAACGTTGACGAGGGGCCTCCCCTGCAAAAGGTGCACGAATTTATGGGAACAGAAAAGGTGGACATCGAGGAGAAGGTTCAGGTGCTGAATGGGAGCCAGTCCTCTGCCAGGCCCTTTCTGGACCTGAACCTAATGCCGGAGGAGGAGGAGACCTCGGATGTCCAGGAGGCTGCTGTGGACGCCAACCTTTCCCTGTCATGGAGCCCAAATGAAATGACAGGCGAGGGGAGGCGGCCAGAAGAGCGACAGACTAGGCAATGTGACATCCTGGAACCTTGTTTCGGAACACCAACTCTGGTTAGGGAAGGGGAGCGTATTGGACAGGATAAGCCTGAAATGGATTCCTTCCTGGTGTCTCTCTATTCAAAGGAGGACAATGAGGAGACCAGCATGGGGGAAATCTTCTCCACGGATCTCCCTGTGACAAGTGCTGATGATGATGTGCAGAAAAACAAGAGACTAAGGGCGCCAAATTTAAAGAAGAGGAAAGGGGGGGATATACCTCCGGACGTGGGAAACCAGGATGATGGCCAATCACACCGAGCCATCTCGGGTAGAATCAACAGGATGAGACTTGGTGAGGGTCGTGGAGAGCAGGCTTCAAGGCAAGGAACCAACTCAGCCCCTATGCGTGGGGGAAAGGAAGGAAATCAAAGGAGATACCGACTGAAGGGTTCTGGTGGCTGTCCCTCTACAGCCACACGGAATCAATGAGTATCCTTTGTTGGAATTGTCAGGGGTTGGGGTCTCCCCTGACAGTTCGCTACCTAAAAGACCTAATTAGGGGCTTTCAACCGGTGGTGGTCTTCTTGATGGAGACCAAGTAGTTGGAGGCCTACTGTGAGAGTGTACGGAGGCAAGTTGGTATGGATTGTGCTAAATACGTCAACCCGGTTGGCGCAAGTGGGGGTTTAGCCCTATGGTGGAGAGACGACATTACAATTGCGAGTAAGGACAGAAATATTATCGACACAACCGTGGCAGGGGAGGTGTTTAGAGGTCAGTTCTGTGTGTCCTGGATCTATGGGAATCCGAACTTTGGGAGAAGAACAGGTAACTGGGATACTCTCAAGATGATTGGTGCGAACAGGCAGGACCCGTGGCTATGCACGGGTGATTTCAATGACATTACGCATCACAAGGAGAAACAGGGAGGGAGACCGAAAGATCAATTCAAGATTGATGCGTTTAATGATCTTATTAGCTCGATTAACATGGAAGATGTAGGCTGCAAGGGACAGTTGTTTACCTGGTCCAACAATCGGAGAGGAGAGGAGCGCATCTGTGAGAGACTTGATTGTGCGTTAGGCAACCCGGCGTGGTGGGATAGATTCCCTCAGGTCCAGTGTACAAATGAACCGGCATTAGGCTCTGATCATTCACCGATTGTCATCTTTACACAGCATGCTGATTCAAAGGGAAAGAAATGCTCTCGTTTTGAGGAAATGTGGTGTGAAGAGGAGGCATGCTTCAGTATTGTACGCAGCTACTGGAATGCTCCAGGTCCAGTAGTCGAGCTGCACCATCTCAAACAGAAGCTGAACGCCTGCAGCAGAGCACTCTCGACATGGAGCTCGGTCACTTTCAAAAACAACATCAAGGAGATTAATAAAGAGAAACAGAAACTTAGATGGCTTGGTCATCGAAGACTGGATCAGAATGAACAAGACGAGGAGAGAGCCATCAAGTCTAGAATCGGTGCACTTTGGAGAAGAGAGGAGATCTTTTGGAGACAAAGATCGAGGCTCAACTGGTTGCATCACGGGGATAGGAATACCAAGTTTTTTCACCAAACCACGTTGGCTAGATGAAGAAGGAACAAGATAATGAGGTTGAGGAATGAGAATGGCGTCTGGCTTGAAGGGGAGGGGAATATTTTGGCTGAGATGCATGGATACTTCAGTACGGTGTTTAAATCGGACAGATCAGAGGGGGGCAGTGGACAGTCGTTTGCTGAGTCGCTCTATGCAGTGCCACACCAGATTTCGGATGCAACGAATGGGAGGCTGTCGAGGGTGGCTACGTCGGATGAGGTTCGGTCAGCTGTATTTCAAATGGGAGGGTCTAAGGCACCGGGTCCGGATGGGTTTTCGGGGATCTTCTATCAAAGGAACTGGAACGTGGTCGGCCCCGACATTGTCACATTAATCAATGCCTTCCTCGCATCAGGTATCATTCCTCCCTATCTAAATCAAACCGATATTACTCTTATTCCTAAGGTGTCTAACCCGTCCTTGGCTTCAGAGTTTAGACCTATTAGTCTTTGCAATTTTGCGTATAAGATTATCTCTAAGGTTCTGGCAAATAGACTTAAAACCTGTTTGCCAGAACTGATAACCCCGTATCAGAGTGCATTTGTGTCCGGCAGGCGAATCCAGGATAGCATTTTAATTACACACGAGATGTTCCATTTTCTAAAGTGTAAGAGGGGTTCGGGGTCGGATGCGGGACGGACAGACTGTGCATTGAAGATTGATATGCAAAAGGCCTATGACCGTGTGGAGTGGGATTTCATTATCCAAGTTCTTAAGAGGAGGGGCTTTTGTGATAAATGGGTAGGATGGATTGAGGCTTGTATTTCATCGTTTTCTTATCACGTGGCGGTAAACGGCAAGAAGTCAATGATCATCTACCCTTCGCGAGGATTGAGACAAGGTGACCCATTATCGCCTTATCTCTTTATTCTGGTGGCTGATGTTTTGTCTAGATCCTTGGATGAGCAGGTCAGTGTGGGGAGGATCTCGGGAGTTCGGCCTAATAGAAGGTGCCCGGAGATAAACCATCTCTTCTTTGCGGATGACGCTTTGTTCTTCCTAAGGGGTGGTGGGGAGAATGCGAGACGTTTGAAACAGGTACTTGATGATTATTGTAAGGACTCCGGCCAACGGATCAACTTTGCAAAATCAAGTATTTATTTTAAACCTTCGGCCAGGGAAGAGTTACGGAACGAAATTGTCGACATCTTTGGAGTAACCCGGGTGTCAAATCCGGGTTTTTACTTGGGGATGCCTACAATTTGGGGATGATCTAAAAGAGAAGCTATGGTGTATCTTAAGGAGCGGATTAGAGACAAGCTCAATAGTTGGAGGAACCGACTCCTTAACAATGCCGGGAAAGAGGTCCTTATTAAGTCGGTGGTAACGGCAATCCCTTCTTATGTTATGAATATTTTTAAGTTACCTTCGACTTGGTGTGTAGAGGTGGATGCTATGATAACTCGGTTTTGGTGGGTAGCACCAAACGGAGATCGGAAAATCCATTGGCGGAAATGGGAGGTGATGTCCCGGGCTAAGGCTGAGGGGGGCTATGGTTTTAGGGATTTGCAGGCCCACAACTCGGCGATGCTCACAACCACTGCTGCGAGAGTTCTTGCAGAGCCTAAGGCCTTGTGGGTCAAACTGCTCAAAGGTTTGTATTATCCGAATTCTGACTTCATGCAGGCGTGCAAGGGGGGAAGAGCTTCCTGGGCTTGGTCTAGTGTATTGGTGGGAAGGGATATCCTCTGTCGGCACGGGGTATGGTCTGTTGGGGATGGAACTTCGTTAAATCCGTTCTCAGATAGCTGGATTCCTACTGAACAGGGGAGGAGACTCAGATGTAGACTGGATTGTTTGGGTGGCACTGAGGGCTCTGTTGCAGACTGGATTGATCCTCTTCAGCACTCTTGGCGAGAGGACTTAGTCTGGAATGCTGTCCATCCTGACGATGTTCATCTGGTGCTGCAGCAGCTTATTCCGATGGAGCCACGCAACGACAGATTCCACTGGCCTCATACTCGTTCCGGAAAGGCTTCTGTCAAGACGGCGTACCACGTAGTCCGCAGTGAGATTAATCGCAGTCCCCCCGTGAATGGCTAGATGACACAGGTAAACAATTCGCTCATCTGGAAAGGGATTTGGCAGGCACGGGTTTGGCCGAAGATCAGGGCTTTTATGTGGAGCCTCGCCTCCAACTCATTGGCCATCAGGGACAACTTGCATAGGAGGGGAATTCAGGTATCGCCTCTTTGTCTGGCCTGTCTTGTTCCTGAATCCAGGGAGCACCTCATTTGGGGATGTCAATGGGCTAGAGATCTGTGGTATCGGGTGTTCGGGCAGGAGGCTGAGTCCGATGGTTCGGTCTCCTTTGATATGTGGTTAGGCAGGTGGTTCGCTGCTGATTCGTCCAGGAGGAAGGAAACTGATCAGGTATGGCATCTGTGCATGATTGTCTGCTGGGTTATTTGGCGGGCAAGATGCAAGCTTGTCTTCCAAAATGCAGGGCCGAACTTGGACAGCCTCGTCCAGGAGATTGGCAGAGTCTGGGGAGAGTCACAGGCGACACCACAGGCGAGGCTTACGCAGACATCCAGCAGGCCGATCGTGAGATGGTCTCCCCCACCATCGGGCACCATCAAAATTAATGTGGATGGTGCATGGTGTGCAGCTTCAAATCAGGGGGGATAGGTGTTGTTGCTAGAGACCATGCTGGGGTGGTGAGAGGCGGAGTTACGGTGGCAGTGGTGAGCTCGTCGGCGGAGGAGGTAGAAGCTCGGGCGGTCCTTGAAGGGGTGCACCTCGCTTGCAGTTTTGGTTGGAACAATGTCGTTCTCGAATCCGATGCGGCCCTGGTTATCGACCAGCTTAGGCGATCGGAATTTTCTTGGAGGATCGACACAATTTTGTCTAATATTGTTGTTTTGGCGAATACTATTCCGAATGTTAGTTGGCTTGCGATTCCAAGATCCGCGAATTCTTGTGCGGATTGGTTAGCAAAGAGTCTTGTCTCGGGGTTGTGTCCTTCGGATTGGGTCTTTAGACCCCCAACCCCTTTGTTAAATTTGTTAGATGCGGATTTTCCTTGTAACCGTACATTTTTTAGTATTGAATGATACTTTCGTTTTGAGGCCAAAAAAAAAAAAAAAAATTTAGGTCTAGGAATAAATGGTTGGAGACAAGCTTTCTGTTGTTGGAGGCCCATCCATGGGAAGTGTGTTTGGGATTTTCTTTCTTCCCTTTTCTCTCATTTTCTTTTACTTTACGATGTAGGTGGCACTGGTGCGAGGTGGGAGGGGGGATGTCCCCAGGAGGAAGCCAATGCCGAAGAGGTAGAGGACCTTGTATCACAAGGATAAGTGTCGTGTTGCTGCTTCTCTCATTTATCCGTTTGACTCTTCATCCGCAGATTCATTTTCCTGCGCAGGTGCGCCTCTAACGGATCCACCAATGATTTCTCCTGCCGTGGGGGCGTGGGTGCTGCTGAGGTGCCCTCAATGTTTAGAGATGTGAGTATGCTTATTTTATCATATGTACTCTGTTGTGCCCCTCCTTTTCGTGGCTTCCTAACTTTTCCTTTACTTTGGCCACAAAAAAAAAAATTCCTTTACTTCCCTTACAACTTGTCCATTGTTAGTCATCATGCGCGACTTTTGTGGAGGACCTCGTCTCAGCCTATCATGCCAGCGTGGGGCAGGTCGCTCGATTACGGAAGATGGTGATTGCTCTTGTGGATGCTCATTCAGCTGAGGTGCTTCGGCTCCAGCATTAGGTGGACCAGACGGAGCGGGTCCATGCTGACTAGGCTCGCATCTTGGAGGAGAATTAGTTGCTCCAAAGAGAGTTTGAGGAACTTCGGGAGGAGAAGGTGCAATTAGAGGAGGTGCTAGTTTTTTCGACAGCTATGCGAGAGCTGCAGAAGAGGAATATAGTCGAGTATAAGGTTACCTAGGAATCCATCGAAGCCCAGTTTTGGAGGATGCCCTTGCGGGATCAGTATGTGGGTATTGCAAGATATTAGAGTAGTTCTATAAGGGAAACGGACATGTTATTCTTCCTCCATGCGTTTACCCAAGAAATCCTGAATGTTGATCCAAACTTTCCCTTCGATTGTGTGCCTCAAATTAAGGGCTTCGTGGACTCGGAGTACGAACCATGGGGGCCTTCCAAGTCCTCTAGGTCTCATCCTCATTTTGGCTAGGAGGATTTTTTCGGCAGTGCTGAAAAAGCAGTCGCCAGAAATTTGGATCCGTTGCTGGGTCGAACTGCAACTGTGTAGCCTTCTCTTGTGTATACATATATATTGTAAGGCTCCTGTATTTTTATTTTGTTAATGAAACTACTTTTCCTTTCTTTGTTTCTCTGATTTCCAGGCTTGTTTGTCCCATTGCTTGAGTGTTCGTCTTTCGTTCCTACCCATGTATTCACCTTTAGTTGAATATCTCGCTAATGAATGTTGGGTCGCATGTCCTAGCGACGGGTCGTACGCTAGGGTCCCCATCCACCATTTTCCGCTGAGACTCCAGTGAAGACGACTTTTGGGTTGAAATTTATCGACTTTAAGAGTTCGTGATTTGGCGTATTCATCTACATAGTGGGATATGACCAAAAAACAAATCTACATAGTGGGCCAGTTGGACTACTTTGTTTTACTGTTTCTAGGACTTCTGTTTGATGGAGTTTCTCCCGGGTGAGTCTTTTGAGTGTTACCTTCCTTTCACTGTTTGTCATGAGTTGTAGGGTTTTAGGTCGCCATAGTCGAGTGCTTCGCTCAACTTTAAAGTTATACTTGGTTGTAGAAGTCGATTGTTTCCGGTTACTTGGTTATAGGGTGACTCTGAGTCGGACGCAATAAAAGAGTCTTGTATTGCTTGGTTATAGGGTGATTTTTTGACTATCGGTATAACAAGTCTTTTGTTTACTTTGTTATAAGGTGATCGTTCATCGACTGCTAAACAAGTCCTTATGAAACGAGGGTGATTTTAAGTCGTCTACTCCCATTAGACCATTTTCCTTAAGTCATTGAGGTGCTTAGATAGGAGGAGGGTGATCTTAAGTTGACCACTCATTTTATAACATTTGCATAAGACTTTGAGGTGCTTAGATTGGAGGAAGGTAATCTTAATTTGAATGTTTTCTTTAAGACCATCTGCCTAAGATTTTGAGGTGCTTAGATGGGAGGAGGGTGATGTTAAATCGACTGCTCCCTTCCCTACGAGAAATTTGCCTTTTTGTGAGGGTAAAAATTCTAAGGGAATTTCAAAAATCCCTTAGAAATTTCACTTTGTAAGGAATTTTCTAAGGGATCTACCCTTAACAAATAAGCTAGCTAGAAAAGTAACACTTTAAAAGGAAAATTCCTTGCAAAGAGTTTCAACAAATTTTCCTTATAAAATCTCTAGTAAACGTTTAAAAATCAATTCCCTCACAAACTTATTTAGAGAATTTTGTGAGTAATTTTCGAAGTAAATTATAAAGGGTTTTGTCAAGGGTTTTTCGTTTCAATAATTTTGAGGAAAATAGTGAGGGTTTTTATTTAGTAAATTTACAAAGTGATTATTAAGGAGTATATTCAGTTAAATTTGTGAAGAATTTTATGCACTATCAAGGAAAACCACTATAAATAATTTTAAGAATATATGTATATATATCACATGTAATATAATACACACACACACACACACACACACACACATATATATATATATATTATATGAAACAAATTCCAAACTCACATATTATAACCATTATGTTTCTATAACAGTGAATGAAGTGATAAATTAAATCTATCAAGCAGTGAATGAGGATCCTATAACAGATAGGTTGGTTCACATATTATTTGCACGTTCTAACCATTATGTTTCTGGTTGAACCTCTATAATTGGAGTGTTTCTAAGTTTCAAACTGATGTTTGACACAAGATTTGTCTAATTGGGCTATTTTAAATCTCTGTCTAATTGGTCTCGAAATTCCTCACTCTTTTTTGGTATTTGACAACAAGCTCTTAATCATCTGCAATAGCATTATATTCAGGCATTAATAAAAAGGAGAAAAAATATACTTAACCGCTGAAGTTTACATAAAAATGTTTGGACTCACCAAGAATTTTTTCTCTTACATTTGGAATCATTGCATGTGCTTGTATCTACTCTTTCTGGACCAGTTTTTGGATTCCTGAGGAACAAGAAATATATGCTTCAATGAATTTAATAAAATTCAATGTGCTCCAATCCTTAAACATAGTAAAGTTACTCAAGAAAAGATACCTTCAATTTCACACTCGAAAGATCCTGCAGAGGTGATGATGTAGAATGTGTCGAAGACCTGCTCTTAGTTGCAAGATAATCTTGCAATACAGTATTCAGCTGCATTTTGGTGAGAGATGATTATCTATGTTCTTTAGCATAAACCACAGTAAAGAATTTAAAATTTTAAATACACGAAAAAATGAAAAAATTAAATAGAGTGGTTAATTAGTTCTGAGTCTTCTGACACTGACCTCAGAGCACTTCCTTTGAGGTTCTTCCCCAAAACAAGTTGAGATGATTTTACTCAACAGCTCGACTGGATCCTGTAAGCAAAACAAAGAGCTACTAAGGAAAGTTCTTCTGCAACATCGTAATTCTTGTGACTCAGAAACTAGGTAAAGAGTTTACAAGTATTACCATACTCCCCCCATTAAAGAAAGAAGCCAGAAGGTTGTCATCCATGTTTTCTTTTGCTCTGACCATTAAATCAGAAAGAAGCTTAGCTATAGTATCTACAAGATTTTGAGTAATAAAAGAAAGCATCAATTGCAGATCATAATTGGCAACTTCAATTGATGTTATAATAGCAAGTGTAAATCAGACCTTCTATTCTTCCAGTATCATCAGGGAATGGCGTTTTTTCAATGGATGTGGACAATTCCAGTTTCCTACACGAGCTGGTAGAATTTACAGCAGAGGAGGCCTGATCATGCATCCTGTTTGTAGACTGCATGACCATGGGAGATCTCATGTGCTTATAAAATCCATTTCCAGTGTTGGTTTGCCCCCGCTCATGATAGGCTTTGAGATTCAATATGAACTCCACAATTTTAGCTCCAGATCCAGGTTCCAGAGCATCCTGAGATACAGATGTCAATTCATTTAATTCAGAAAAAGAGAAAGACTCAGATGATGCACACATATTAGAGTGAAATTTACCCTTTCAAGATCAGAAGCTTCAAAAGTAGGCAACTTAAGAAACAAAATGTTATATCTCACAAAATTAAATTATTATTTGAAAACAAGAGACATCCCAAACTTGACTGTAGAAGGCATAACCAGTTAACACAACATACACTGATTTTGTGAGGCCAATTTACTATAACTGAACTTCTGAAGAATGTTAGCAGAATTGTTCTGTTTAAGACGTCAAGTATTTATCAAAATAGAATCAGAAATGCTACTCCATCCCAACTTTGCAAGTGTCACTCCTGTTTGGCAGGAAAAAAACCAACCAACTGGAAAAGGATGAACTGAAGGAGCAGAAAACATACCATCCTTCTCTTATATGCCATCTCCACAGATTTATGCATTGCAATCTCTTCCATTTTACTGCAAATAAAACCAAAATTGAAAAAAGAAACCCAATATTAATAAAGATAATCGAGTATTTTCGCAAATGTTTCAAGACATACCGTTTATCAGCATCTTCTGCATTCGTAACAGCTTTATCAGGTTGCCCAAAATTTTTCTGTTTTTTAGTAACCTATATCACATCATAAGAAAAGTCAGTGGTAAGAATAAAATCATAAATAGATGAATACATGGTAGTATATTAAGAAATAACCACTATATAACCTACAATATTCCAATTGAATTCTGTATTGCTATCTATGGCTGTACGAACTGTAAAGTGGAAATATAAAGCATATAACCTCTTGGCGCAGCTTTTCCTATAGTTCATCTATATCATCACAGATCCCATCTCCTTCCTCAGCAAGATCAGGCTACAACAAGAAACGTATGTTTAGCAAAATATGAAAAGTTTCAATATATATATATATATATAATTAAATAATTACCAATATCTCAGGATATAGGTCAATAATTGATAGCTCAAGCATGATCGTATTGCCAAGAGACATCAATTGATAGTGAAAATCGTTGTTTTCTTTCACGAAACAATGAATGTCGTTCACGGCGTCAGTCACGAGAAGGTTGATTCCATCTCTGGGAATCAGAGTCACGGGACGTAGAGTACCATCGCCTGGCCTAGGCATGTAAGTGACAGATTGAACGTGCTGGGTGAATGCAATAGCGAGAGGTTGACCTACGCGTGAGGTGTCGCCTACCAGACGTTTCAGGACGGAACGTGTTAGAGCTCGTTGAGCCATGGCAACAGAAGGATATCGAAGCTGGTGTGGTGGAGATTAGGATTTGCAACGATCTGGTTCGGAAGAAGAGAGTTTGTTTTTGAAAAATGAGGGTCTTTGTTTAAAGTTTGAGGAATGACTGAGTCACTGACTAAGTCTGCTTGATGGACCGATGGTTTAGAGATATCAGACCGACTTGGTTTATTAAAGATGGTTTAAAGTGGTTTGATTTAAATTTAAGTATAAACCAGTATAAATAAACGAGTCGATTCGAACTGAGTTTTTGGTACTATTTTGAACGGGTCTACTTGAAGCCTAAAATATTGGTCTGGTTTTGATACTAGTTCGGTCAAACTGGTTTGAACCATACTAGAACCAAAACCAATTCAGTTCAACCGATTTAAATGAACAAGCCTGCAGAATCGTAGGATTTCGAAGTCGGAGTACCAGTTTTGGAGTTTTGGAGTCGCAGACCGCAGAGTTTTGGAGTCACACACCGCAGAGTTTATGATTGTGTTAACGGCAGAACATAGCGAGGGTTGTGTTCTCCTGTTGCTAATATTATATCATATAATATTTCTTAGGGTTTTCCCTTACAAAAAATATATTTTTTTAAGGAGATATAAATCCCTTGCAAATGAATATATTTTTCTGAGGAGCTATAAATCCCTTACAAAATTTAGGATTGAAAAATGTAATTAGTGAGAGATTATCCTTAAAACTATTTGTAAGGGAAATCTGTTACAAAATATCTTCATTATTCCTCTGAAATCGTTTCCTTACAAATCTGTTAGTAATGTAGTAAGGAAAATATATTTTGTGAGGAATTTTCCTAATTATTATTCTCCTCACATAACCCTAACAAATCCCTTACAAATAGTTCTAAATTTAAAGGGATTATTTCCCTTGCAAAATTTCCTTCACAAAATACTGATTTTCATGTAGTGTTTTAGGCCCTTTGCCGAAGTCTTTTGTTGCTTGCTTATAGGGTGATCTTAAATCGATCGTTACACCAAGTCTTGTTTGTTGCTTCACCCTGAGATGACTGTGGTCAATAATTATAAAGAGATTTTATTGGTATGCTTGGTTATAAGATAACTTTAGTTTGATATATAGGGTGACGATTTTTGAATTTTGGCAGCAGGTCCATGGTGAACCGTTGTTTTACAAAGTGCACAGTAATCGCATGGTCGAGCAACATTTTATACACTGCATTGGAAAGAAATAATGAAAAGGAATCTACATTAAAAGAAATACTTAAATTGTTTAAAAATTAGGATTAAATTAAACAAAAAGAGATAATATTATGATTTGACAACTTTATTATTGGTGTGGATTTGATGTTGTCATTTCGTAGGAAGTTCGTTGCCTGGACGGAAGAACGTGTCAGTCTCTCCTTGATATTTGGACGAGCACCTTATTCCCTCCTTCCAGGATTGTATGGCTCACTGGTGTCATTTTCTTGTGGTTGTTTCTTCGCAAGTAGTTCATGTAACATTTCCTTGAGGCGAGTTGGTCGTCCTGTACTTCACCTACCCCGTTAGGGGTTAATAACTTCATTTTTTGGTGGACTGTGGATGCCAAGATCCTATAAGGGGTGCTGGGTCGAAGGGTCATGCACTCCTATAAAGAGAAGGTCTATCTTGATGATCTTATGCGCCTCGACTAGGACCACAAAAAAGTAGATAACCCCCAAGGGGTATGTTGTTTGCCCTGCAAATCCAACAAGATGGTAGTTAACATTTTTCAAATCCTTCTTGGTCTTTCCCAGCTTCTCGAATGCCTTCAAGAAACATGATGTCTGACTAGCTTCCTCCATCCACTAGTACACTTTTCATGTCGATCCTTCTACCTCTCTGTAACCACTAGAGCATTATCATGGGACGTTGTTACGCGAGCCATATCTTCACCGGAAATGGAGATGAAGGCGTCCTCCTGGGATTGCAGTCTTTTTTCCTACTATACAACTGTGGATATTTGTTTCAGCAAGTTGAGTTCAAATAAGGTTGAAGATGACAAAGGGTAAGAACGAAATGAAGATCAGAGAAACATAGGATGAACATGGTGAAGAACAGAGTTTAGCTAACTAACATGCTGAAATTTGATATTTCTAAAGTTGACTCAATCATTAATGTTACCAATAATGAAGGCCCTACAACCTTTTTATACGTTCGTGTGTCATTTCTTGCATATGTAACAACCATAACAACTTCTTTAACATTCTACTCCAATCATATATCCTTACAAATTACGTAGTGTATACCTCTCATGGGTTATTTGTGTCTCCACTACTGCGAAATCTCTGATGACGTCAATGGTTCGTTTTTTGTGATGAGAGAAATCGTGATTGTTTGGCTCTAGAGAGTCCCTTCATCGAGGGGGAGTGCAACTTATTTTGCGATGTGCCACAAATTTCTTTAGTATCCACCATTGGATCAAGTTCTCGATATCCCGCTTGAAAATCCCGCAGTTGACGGTCTTTTGCCCCATCGCCTTATGATATCGATAATAACCCCCTACGTCTTATCGCATGGGTTGTCCATTTTCCCTTGGTGGTGGAGGTTGAGTCAACACATGTTTTTTTTATCTGGACTAGGATAACTGATATGGTCACGTGTGGACATTTTCGCATGGGTACTTTGGGGCTCTGTCGCTAGAGGCAGGATTGGACCCGTGAAGGCTACGGCCCGCTAGCGGGTTGGTTGAGGAGCAATTTCGGGAGAGGCTCTCAGAGGTAGCTGGAAATCATAGGTTCGGAGGTTGCCCAAGATGGATTTTTGACCAAATTCCCAAATACGTCGCCAGTGTTGAAATGAGGTTCGTCTTGGATGGTTGATCGAAATCTCCATAAATTGCAAAAAGGGACAGTGAAGGTTGTTCCTCCGGATCCCTCTCTAGCCCTTAAGTAAATATAGGCTTCGAATGTATATAATTTGAAATTCAGTATTCTGTAAAGAGATTACCAATGTAGTAAACTTGGGACGATATCTAAATGCCTATTACGTAGTTAAGTTTTAGGGACTCAAATTTCTTCACGAATCGTGTCTAGGTTTACTGATATCTTTAACTGTTTTTATGTGGTAAGATTTGGTGTAACTTCCAGATCTGGTATCGGGTCTAGGCGAGCATCATTGTTGTGGAGGATGATCTTGGAAACTTTGATTTTTTCCAAGTTTATGTTTCACGAGGGTGAGCATCGTTGTTAGGTTGACTCTTGTTACTCGTGCACTCTCTTTTTCCTTGTGGATGGTGAGAATAAAGCACTCGCCTTGGTAGATGGAGATGCTGACCTATATGGGCCTTGCCTTCTATGCCAGATTGGGGAGAACTTGAGATGTCTGCCTTGGAGTTTAATGATATTGTTGCCTTAAAACGTGTGGGTCACGTGTTTTAGTTTTTTCCCAAGGTTGGTAAGCTTTGGTGTCATTTGCGTTTTTTTATATTTTGAGGTAATCTGAGTGCCTAGGCCCAACAATTATGATTCTAACCACGGTTACGAATCAAATACTATAACTGTAACCATAACCATTAAAGCTATACATTTTCGTTACCATAATTACACAACACCATAATGGTGCGGTTAAACGAGCAAAACAATATTGCGAAAAACAAACGAACATATTTTTTGAATTTTCATTGTTGTATTGTCAACCCTATATAACACCATTATATACATGATAAATTTGGAATTACCAAAAGGTATATTCCAAAACAAATATTTTGAAAAACAATATAATGCGTTGGTGACACCAACGCACATTGTCTAGTGCATTGGCGAATAAGCGTACTCATTTTTTTAGGATAACAGATTATGTTATAAATATAAGTATATATCTACTCATTTAAAAAAAAAATGGGTGGCTAGATAAGACAATTATGATTGAAACGTCACAAACGATCCTGAGTTTTAATTTTTAGATTGGTTGTATGCCTCGTCCAAAGTTGAGTATGAAGGTTTCACTTAAAAAACACAACTTGGACCTTAGAAGTAAAAAAAACATTAGTTACATTTATGTTATAATCCCATTATCTACCCTATGTAATTTTTGAGTAGGTGTTAATTTAATTTCTAACTTAACTTCGTTTGTGTAGTAATATAAATGGAATGATAACAATGTTAGATTGGAATTTTTATTACATACCTACTAAAAAAATAAAAAATAACAGTAGATAGATAATTCAATTCCAACTTACATATCTTCACATGGTTGAGTTTCTATTTACACCGTTCAAGTTGTGTATTTTAATCAAACCTTCATATCTTAATTTAAGACGGAACATATGGTTAATGAAAAACTCACAATGATTTGCGATGTTTAAGTCTAATTCAATTATCTATCGACTTTATTTTTGAATCTTATATAATTATATTTTTAACCTAATAGTGCTTGTCGATATTGTAAAAAAATATTATATTGAGACCAAAAAGCATTAGGTCATTTTTCACATTTAATTTTGCAGAATATTTTAGAATAATTTCTACGTAAGACTTATTAAAAATAACTTATTTAGCTTAAGATAAACGAAAGATTTAGCGTCACACGTAAGATACAACGTAAGATACAACGTAAGATACAACATTGTACACTAACAATTGATTATCTTGTGGAGGTTTTACTCTAAGATAGAGAATCCACTACCACACTTGCAAATTACTATACTTTTGCAAACAATATTATTATATTATTAAATATTTGGATAGGCGCCGTAGCATAATGTTTCATAGTCAAATGTCTGTTTCACACATATGAGAGATAAATAATATAAACAAAACCGTGTCAAATTAACAGAAAATCTAGCAAATTAATATATAAACTAGAAAATCGGACTGCGCTTTCTACAGTATGTGAAAATTTATTTAAATTGTTTGAATTTAAATTCATTAAAATTATTTCCATGATTATATTTAAAAGTAAATTTAATTATAGTAATTTAAAACAAATTGTTTAGATAAAATTAGTGTGATTTCAAGAGTTTTATTTTTTTTTATTTTACCAAATCAAATAACTAATACACTAATAGGTTCTTTTAAACGATACCAGGTTAAGATCCATTGTTAATGTAATTGATGATGATCATAATCAATTAAGAAATTATCCAATGGAGACACCTATGATGAAAAATATAAAAGTTACAAAATTTAACAGATTGATGTCGAATGATACCTGAAATTGATGATGATAAGAAGTAATTATCTAATGGAGGGTCCTATAAAGAAATAATCAAAGACACAATGTTTAACAATGTATAATAATATCTAAAATTGATGATCATCGAAAAAATTATCTGATGGAAGTACCTATGATTAAAGAACAAAATAAAAAAAACATGTTTTTGACCCTTAAAGTTACACAGATAAGAGAAAATTTAACATATTTTTTTGGAATAATAATAAGATAGATGACAATAAGTTTATATATATATATAAAAAGAGAGAGAGATAAATTAAATAAATATAATAGAAGTAACAATATTAGAACTTAGAGAAATATAACTCTTCAATTGAGTCTACTTATGCTTTGAGGGGAAAAGAGTCGAGTTAGATAATTAGTACAATAGCGTTTTTTTGTCTTTTCGATTTAATCTCTTCCAAAAAGTAGTTTTCTCTATCTTTCTGAATTGTGAAATGATGGATCCCACGAGACAAATTACTATTCTTTGAAAGTTTCATAACCAAACCTCAAGATAGGGGTGGTCATTTACTCGGGGGTTCAAACTTAGACTCTAGTGCTCGAATCAATCAGGGGCACTCCTTGTTAGGATCCCAGCCTTAAAGGCTTCATCAACTTTTATTTTTCACTATTATACTATACTATACCATACCATATTAAATAAAATGTTATATGAAATATGAAATCCGACATATCATAATTACCTCTTATATGTAACAAAATAGTATTGTGCTTTCTTTTAAGAAATAATCATATCTACGAAATTTTAAGAGGACAGGACATCGATCGAATTAAGATATCAATTTTCAATGTACATTATCTGATCTTTACTTCATTCGATCTGATCTCCGGTCCTCCATCTTCCCGTTTCTTATCTTCCTCACGTCTCTTCTTCATTATTCACTCATTAGTTCCGTCCCTTCCATCATCGAGGAATCCCTCCGCTCCATCGTGACCGTTTGTTCCCTCCCTGGCTCTCTGCACCATCGTGGAGCTCCAACCTCAACCTATTAGGCACGCTCTCGCTAGACATCACTCACTGTCGCTACCAACAACCTCTATGACCCTATCCCTCCCCAGATCTCCACACTTACCTCCTCAACTCTCCAGTAATGTTGTTTCAACAACATCTTTCCTTTTTAACTCTTCGTCATTGATATGCTAAGACTTCTACAGTTGTCATCAAACTACTCAACCTCCATCTCGACATGAACTTCTTCTAAGGCAACATCCTATTGGTTCCTGTGATGCTCTTCTAGTCGTTGATCGTTGTTTCTGTACGTCCCAATCGTCGAATTCTTGTATGGATCCTTAGAAAGTCGTCAACTTCTTAATCTCCCGTAACCTACGATAAGGAATACCCGAGTGTTGCCATTTATTTCCCTTCCGATAACAAAGTCAATAAAAGATTTTTTTGAGTCATTTAGTACATTTTATAATGGTAGATGAGTCTCTATTTATAGCAAAATATTGGTTACTGTTCATCCGGTTAAGGCTAACCACAATCAGTCTTGCCCCCCGACTGATATCCAATCAGGGTAGTTATCAGGTCAGGGGGTTCAAAATATCTACCAAGTGTGTTGGATACACTTGATGAAGTGGTGTTATATACGCTTGATGTCTCCACAAATGATTCCTTTCACTTTTGTCACTGTATTAGTGGATCCCTTAAATAGAATGGGGGACGCCTTATAGGAAACTCTGGGCGTCGCCTAGGTTCCATCAATTTCGATAGAGTATGGTGTATGAGATTTCATCGAGTATTTGGCTCATTGGGTAACAAGCTCAGTGACGTTATCCCACCAGAGATTGGATACCTAACGACATTGAAGGAGCTCTATGTCAGACAATAATCCACACATGTAGGTGGATTTAATTCACGAATCTTGACTTAATGAATATAGAAGAGATCATACATTCTGATTTTGGAGATTAATTGGAATTTGCTTTTTGTATGTGTGTTAATTCATATATTAATTACAACACCTACGACAGTGGGCTGCCATCGAAGATCGAGAACCTGTCGGAGCTGCTCCAGCTAGATGCGACCAATTGCGGTATTTTCGACAAGTTTCCGTCAGAGATTGTAAAGTTGTAAAAACTTTACACTTTGTTCCTCAAACTTGTCACTTCGTAGAAACCAAAAACTTGATAATCCATCTCCCATCACTCTTTTTTTTTATTGAACTGAAAAATTAGCAGATTATCCAAAACCTGTCTGGTTCAATAAAAAGTTCTCGATTTTTATTAGCTGAATTAGGTTCGTTTTGCATTTTTGCCATTTAAGATAATAGGATCGTCAACTAGGATTGGTTCATGATCTGACCGGATTCGATAGTTGATTGAGGCTTACTTTGATAACAGTGATATATACATAATATATTTAAAAAATAGACATATCCGCTTTTAGGTCGGTAGTTAGTTAAAGGAACTACATTTTTTTCTTCTCAGAAATGTGAATATAATAAAAAATACATTTTAAAAAATGGGCATACACACTATCTCATGGTGCGAGTTATCAAGTGTCGTATTGGGGATGAGGGAGCTATTCAATTTTTTTATTTTTATTTTTCGACGATATAATGTTTAATTAAAAATTAAATTATTTATCTATTGAAAAAATTAGAGTAAGTCTATATTTAATTCATATTTAAATGATGCAAAAAATATTAAATTTAGACTTACAGATTAACCATATGATCTGCCCTAAGTTGAGATATGAAAAATTGACTTAAAAATATACCTAAACTCAACACACCATGTAAGCCTAAACTCAACGATGGTTAACTCAACACCGTTTGTCCTATAATTTGATCAGAATGATAAAATAAATTAGGTAAAAATGTTAATTATATACTTACTCAAAGAAAAAAAATTACAACACATAAATAATTTCATTACGACTGTCGTAATTAAATTATCTACATACTGTATTTTTTTCTAAGTAAGTACCTGATTAAAGTTTTTATCTAATTCATTTTATCATTCCGATTAAATTATAGGACAACCAATGTTAGATTAAAAAATTTAATATATATCTAATCATTTTTAAAAACATTAGAGTATATTTTTTTAAGTTAATCGTGTTGAGTTTGGGCTTACAGAGCATGAGTATATTTTTTTAAGTTAAATTTTCATATCTCAACTTATGAAAAATCGTATGATCAATCCATAAATCTACATTTAATATTATTTTTATAATTTGAATCGTAATTAAAAGATATACTTAATTTACTTTTTTTAATAGATAAATAATTTAATTTTTAATTAAATATACTATCGTCGAAATAGAAAGGAAAAAAAACTGAATAACTTCTCGTCCAACACACTAATATGCGGTGCGAGTTGTAATTTAACTCTTACTCGAGGTAGCGCAGTTTGAAAAAAAAAGGTAGCGCCTATGCTATTTTTTAAATATATTTTTTTTATTATATTCAATTTTTTAAGAAACTCATAGGAACTCGGTGTGCATCCGACAACTTTAATCAGTGGCTAATCAACTTTAATAAAGCTGCACATTTTATTTTATTTTTGCCAATAGAAGGTGCGCTTCCTATTAATTCGAAAACAAAACGTCTGCATACATATCATAGTATTTCATCAAAAGTAAACGTAAAGGGGGTGGGGGGGTTGTTAACCCAGTCATAATGACACATCCCCGAAAGAGCTAACTTAGCAACCCAATTCGCACATTGGTTTGAAATCCTAGGGGTCCAACTCCAAGATAGGTTTGTCATGGAGGTAGCTAGGAGAAGACCATTCTGCATGATGGTTTCGATTCGCCAAGATTTATCTATCCCGCGAATGTGGTTTATGATCGAAATCGCATCCGACTCTATAATGACATTGGTCCACCTCATTCCCCTTGATAGCTTGATTCCTCCAAACACCGCTCGAGCCTCGAAGTACTCGACATTATCCGCTTCCTCCGACCCTTGGAAGCCTCTGATTACCTTACCTTGATCGTTTCTCGCTATGACACCAAGTCCACCTCTTTTAGTCGAACTACACCATGCGAAATCCGTATTAATCTTGATCACTCCCGGGTTCGGTCTTCTCCATGCTAGTGTATTCCCGTCCCTATCCCGCATGCAGTTCAGTCGTTGCATCTCCCGCGTGGGCACCAGCGAGAGAGTGTATTCTGACAGCAATCTCCTCACCTCTGCCGTGACCACACCTGAGCTTGGTGACTTGTTGTTGAAAGCTTGGTCGCACCTAGCCTTACAAATGGACCAGCAGGCTGCCAGAGTCGTCCTCCATCGTTCGTCCCTGTTCTGTCCAGTCCTGCCTCTGTCGTCAGCTCGCTTCATCAGCCACGCTTCCAGCGAGAAACAGCCATCAGTCGGGTTTGTGAGACCTAGCAGCTGTCTCCACACCGGTCTTACCCAGGCGCAGCCCAGTACAAGGTGTTCTCTCGTCTCCACCTAATCGCACATGGGGCACGTTGACACCACCTGCACACCCCTCCTAGCTAAGTTGGCTCGGACAGGGACTGCTTTAGCTGCCATCTTCCACCCAAACATCTTGATCTTCTATGGCATCTTAGCCTTCCAAATGTAGTTCCACAGGTGCTGCATCGCTGCCCCGTTACGATCCTCCTCGCGACGTGGCTCAGTGATGTTGTTTGTTCTGATGAAATGGTAAGCAAACCTCACTGTCACCGATCCCCCTATCTCGAAGGGCCAAATCAGTTCATCATGTCTTTGCTCCATCGGTATGGGGATCTTCAAAACAACGTGTGCCACTTCCGGTGACAGGGATGCCCTCACTATGTTCGCCCTCCACGTCCTGGCCCCTTCGTCGATCCATTCATGTAGGCGAAAATTGGCTTGGGACTCTGTGACCGGATGCTGGCCCAGTCTCATATCGTATTGCCTGGCAGCCACTGGTCTAGGAAGTATCAGATCACCTTGCCATCACCGAGAGCCCACACACCAGCTGCTCATAGTGTGTCCCGACCTGGAAGCATGCTGGTCCAGCCCCATGAGGCTCTATTTCCTTTAACTGCATCCATGAACGAAGAGTTTGGGAAATACATACCCTTTAAGAACTTGACCCATAGCGTCTCCAGTTCCGAGTTGATCCGGTTTGCCATCTTACTCAGTAGAGCCGTATTAAAAGACTCCAACTCACGAAATCCCATGCCACCCCGATCCTTCGATGTGGTCATATCCTCCCATGACCTCCAGTGAATTTTCCTCTCCCCATTTGATGCTCCCCACCAAAACCGAGCAATGATGCCATTGATCTTTTTGCACCAAGTCTTAGGAAGCTTAGACACATCCATAGCATAGGTAGGAATAGCAGTAATAACAGATTTTATTAATACCTCTTTACCCGCATTATTGAGCAGTTTTGATCTCCACCCCACCAACTTCTTCACTATCTTGTCTTCCAAGAAAGACAGGGCACTGCCTTTTGATCTTCCCCATACTGAAGGCAGGTCTACGTACTTCCCCGGATTACTGGATATAGCCATACCCAAGACCTCCGCCACCTCCATTGCCTCGTCCCTATCCGCACCTGTCGCACTGAAAAAGGATGACTTCGCAAAATTTACTTTCTGACCCGAGGCCCCGCAATACTGGTCCAACGTGTCCTTAAGTGCTCGTGCATTGTTGACTGTTCCTTTAAGGAAGAACAGTGAGTCATCCGCGAATAAGAGGTGGTGTATCTCAGGGCATGTCCTCCTCAGTTTGATCCCCTCTAGCTCTCTGTTACTAACCCTCCTTTCCACCATCCTCGATAGGACATCAGTTACAATGATAAACAAATAAGGGGACCGGGGGTCCCCTTGTCTCAAGCCTCTAGTTGGATTGATGGTATATGTCCTCTTCCCGTTTATTATGACACAGTACGAGACTGTTGATATACACACCTTTATCCATTCGACCCATCTATGGTGGAAACCTCTTTTCAGAAGCACCTCCAGCAGGAAATCCCATTCCAAAATGTCATAGGCTTTTTGCATGTCGAGTTTCAACGCACAGTCTGATATGGCCCCCGAATCTCCCCTCCTCCTCTTGTTGCTAAGGTGGTGGAACATCTCGTGCGCTATCAAAATGTTATCCTGAATTTGTCTTCCTACCACAAACACACTTTGAAACGGGGTGATAAGTTCTAGCAAATAGGTTGAAAACCTATTTGCTAGAACCTTTGAGACAATTTTATATCCAAAGTTACATAAACTGGTGGGGCGATAATCAGAAACACAGTCAGGTTTAGGGATTTTCGGGATAAGGGTAATATCAGTCTGGTTAATGAAAGAAGGAAGTATACTGTTGAGAGGAATGATTTGACCGAGGTGACGATGTCTGGACCGACAACATTCCAGTTCCGTTGAAAGAAGGCTCCCGAGAAACCATCCGGACCCGGCGCCCTTGACCCCCCCCCCCCCATCTGATATACCGCCTGTCTCACCTCCTCTTCCGTTACTGCCTTCGCGAGGTTGTTATTTGTGTTCGAAGAGATCTGCGTAGGCAAGCAATTCAGAATATCACCAAACCCTCTCCTATCTGATTCATCCCCTCGATCCAATTGGAATAGGCCGGTGTAGAAATTGTGGATCTCCTGGATAATTTCTTCTTCCTTGTCTATCCATCTACCTTCCGCATTACGAATCTTAACAATCTTGTTTCTCCTCCTTCGTTCCAGGGTGGTATGGTGAAAGAACTTAGAGTTACGATCTCCATGTTTGAGCCAGCTTACTCGTGATCGTTGTCTCCAATAAATATCCTCATTCTTCCAAAGCGCATTAATCTTGGACTTGAGGACATTTTCCTCCTCCCTTATCTCCTGGGTTGGGGATGCTCCATTAAGCTGGGCTAACCATGCCTTAGCCTTTTTTATCTCCTTCTTATTGTTTTCGAATCTTAGTTTACTTCATCCCGTGATCTCCCTCCGACATGATGCAAATTTCGGTTTTAGGTCCTCCACCCTTCTAATGCGCCCACCTCTAGTCCACGCTTTTTTATTACCTCCAAACACTCTTATTTCTCAAGCCATATTTCCTCAAACCTGAATCTCCACCTCCCTTTAGAATCTGAATAGTCAAGTACAAGGGTGATAGGTGAATGATTTGACCCGATTGCTAAACCATTTAAGCATTGCGCTCTGTTGTATTTAGCGCACCATGTATCATTTGCTATTACCCGATCCAGTGTCTCTGATACTCGTTCATCCCCACCACGGTTCTTCGACCATGTGTGCATTTGACCTTTGTAGCCAATGTCTCCAGACCTAGGTCTTCTTGAAGACTATTGAATGCATCTATTTTTCTTTGTCCCTTTCGACGTCCACCTATCTTCTCATTATGATTGGCAATGTCGTTAAAGTCACCTAGGCATATCCAAGGCTGCGAACGATTTGTCCGTACCCCCTTAATCTGTTCCATAGGTGTAATCACTTCCTAAAGTCTGTGTCTCCATAAATACATGAGATGGACATTTTCTCCCCATCCACTCTGAATTGGACTTTGCAGTCTATGATGTTCTTGCTGATCTGCCCACACTCCACTGTAACCTCATTACACTACCACAAAGCCAACCCTTCACTAGATCCGACCAGATTCACATACAAAGCTTTCTCAAATTTTACCTCCCTCCTAATCCATTCACAAGAAGCTTCCGGTTGTTTTGTTTCCATCAAGAAAACGATGACCGACCGGAATCTTCTTATGTGGTCTTTTAGGTGAGGAACTGTTAGGGGAGACCCCAACCCCTGACAGTTCCAACTAAGGATGCTCATTGAGTTCGTGTGGCTGTTTGGGGACAGCCACCGTAACCCGATCTTGTGTTTGATTTTGAACTTCTTCTTACTCCCTTTTCCTCGTTCTTTTTCATGTGTTCCTATGTGTTTACATTTCTGTGAACACCGAACCGCCCGCCCCCACCTAGAGCACTTCCACCAGCTTTGTAACTATTGTCCACTCTTTGTTCTTTATGACCCTGGATCTTTCTCTTCTTCTTCAAGTGATGTTGATACACCTCCTTGGTTTCTTGCGCAACTTGACTCTCCATGCAGACCAGGGGGTCATTTGGGAGCTCAATGAGGTATTCCGACGTGATAGGGATGATGTGCTCCTGGGTTAAGAGTCTTCTGGTGGATGGGACCCCTACGGGTTGGTCAGGTTTCCTCTACGGGAAGGTAGTTACGGTTATTTGCTAGTCTTGTTGGTGGGTCTGGTACTCGGAAGGACAACGCTCGAGATGGTGCTTGTTGGATCGTGAAATCCTGAATGCTGATCTGGCAGTGAATTGAATGCCAGACAAGGTTGGGATGACGCTTCAGCTCCAACTCCGGTGAACCTGCAAGTAGGGCAGCGCAACAGAGGGGGTACCTCTGGGTCCCTCTCCGATACTTAAATGAGTATGTGTGTGTATAAAACTCAAAACGTAAAGAACGTATGTAAAGCAAGGATATTTATAGGGTAAGAGAGATAGAACCGTATATGGCAGCTGAATATCTTAGTGTATATTGTATTGCCGAAGATTCGGATCGTCAGTTACTGCGAGATATTGCAGTTACCAAATCTAATCCTTAGTGAATATGTGACCGAGATATGCGGGATATCGTGGTCACTTCCTTATTAACGGTTTTGTGGGACCAGAGGAGAGAGGCAAGACTCTCTTCGGGGCGAGCACTCCCATGTCGAGCAGTGGAAGGTCGCGACCTGGTAGAGAATGGCGAGCAGTCTGGGAGGCTTTGGCGTCCCTATAGACTTTGGGCTCCATTCTGGATTACTCGATGGTGGGCCAAATTTGGCTTGTACTTGGGTCGATCCGATTCAGATGTCATGGGTTTACCCCCTCTATAGTTATTGGGCCTTCGAGGCCTTTTCTTACTGGGCTGTCACTATCGATACCCAACATTTGCCCCCGAAGCTTGATTGAAGTTCCTTCAGTCGAGCTTGATTTCCTGGTAGGGTTTTAGATAGTGACGTCTCTTGTAATGGTTCAGGACCTTTGAGACACTTCGAGCTCATTTGGCGAGCAATTTCTTCTCTGTTCAAAGCTAAAAGAATATCCTTCCTTTTATTCCCTTTTGGCGATCACTCGAGGTGACCTAGGCTTATGGAAGTCTATCTTTCTTAGTTAGGCGATCATTACCTACCCAAGGTATTTCTGCTAAAGCCTTATTAGTGCGTAGGCGACCATCTTGTCTCCTTAGTGGACTTTTAGCATTTAATAACTGCTCAGTTGTCCAGAAATCGAACGGTCACCTTAGGCACGCCTGTCTTTTACTTTTCCGTAAACCTAGGGTAGTCTGACAGTTGTCTGTACCAGCCAACCGTTTGTCTCTTGGAATTCTGACATTGCTTCGGTTTTATCCAAAAGGGTGCAATTATTCCTCTGCGTCGCTTCGATTTGCTCGTGGCGGTTACTCCCCTTATCGTAACGTCAGTTTCTGTATTCTGTCATTTACGCTTATCCACTCTCTTAGATTTTCAGAGATTCATTGCGAACCTTTCCATTTCCTTTCCCAACCTTCTTCAGCCTTCTTCCAATATTTCCATGGCTCCCCGCGGTCAGAGAGTCAAGCACATGGCTCCCAAGGGCGCCAACAAAGCCAACGCTCCCAGAAATGCTGATGTCCCCTTGACCATCAGAGATGAGGTCGTGCCCCCTCAGTGGAGGAACAAACTGATTTGGGCAGGACTGCAACCACTCCTGTGGTGGTGGACGGGCCTGAGCTAAATACGCCCATCTTCTCTCCGAAAGGTAAACCTTCGCCCTTTTACTGCTCTGCTTTGGCAATATCCTCTGTTTCCTTTGTTTTTTATACCTGTTGTGCTATACTTGAACTGTTCTGAGTTGATGTCAAGCCTAACGAATTGAAGCCAGTGTATTTTAAGACCATGGTGGTTCTTGGTGGCTTTAATGCAGAGGATGCTCCTAGGTATCCTGGCTTAGGTCTGCATTTTCCTCACGACGGAGAGGTTTACGTTTATGCGGCCCAAGTCGATGCTGGGTTGCGTTTTCCTTTCTGTGAGGATTTGCAGACATTGTGCCAGTTTCACGGGATTCATCCCACGCAGCTCGTTCCGAATGCCCTCAGGATGTGGGTTGGTTTCAAGTTCCTGTGCATACGCCAAGAGTGGGAGTATTCACTGGCCTTGTTCCGATGTTTCTTCCGACTGGCAACAGGGGCGAACCACCTCCACCATTTCCAAGCACGTTGGCCGAAGCTTTCAGAATGGGGAGGTCCTCAAGCATGGAGTTGGAATGCCCATGTCCGTTTGGTTGATGATTTCCGGGCCACCAACTCCAACTATAAGAAGTTCTACTTCTTTTACAAGGGAGGTGTGCCCTGGAAATTGTCGGCTCCGGACAAGGACTTTCCTCCTTCTTTCGAGGAGTTGTCCGGGAGCGATCGGAACGCCATCGACGATCTGTACCGGTTGCATCGGTCATCCCAATTCAAATCCATTCGCTCAGTGGCGGAGACTACTGAGAATATGCTTGAGATGGCGGGCATTCATCAGGCCACGCCAATATTTGACGATTGGGTAATTTTCTAACCCTTTTCTTGTTTTATCATTTGTAGGCAAGGCCATAGGCAGGAGACAAAAACTGATAGGTCTCTTTGATGACGAGGGATCGGCAGGGTTATCCTCCGACCAAGCACTTCTGAGCTCTCCTCCTCCCCCCTCTAGGTGTTCGTCCAAGAGGAAGTCCGAGGAGGTGATTCCTTCGGCTAACACTGGTCCTCGCCAACCAGGTATATCGCCTCGCCATCTGTGGAAGCAATATTTTCATACTCTGCAATTTTTTGGTTTTTGACTTATTGCCTTGTTGTTTTACAGGGAAGTCCTCAGCTGATGCGACCCGGGACCCTCCTCCTCCTCCTCCTAAGAAGGTCAGGAGCGAGGAGCATCCTGAGGTCGACCAGCGTCCTCCTCCTCCCCCTCTTAAGGGTCCTTCTGCCAACAAGAGGAAGGGTACGGATGTGGTGCCCCCTTCTCCTTCTCCTCAGGGTCCTTCTGCCACTAAGTAGAATGTTCTTACTTTAGCGTCTCCCGCTCCCACTGTGCCCACGGTTCCTCCCCAAGAGTCTGGGACCCAGAAGAAGGGGCATGCTATCTCCAGCTCCTCGAGGGCTCCTGCGGAGGAGTACTGCTCGATGGCGAGCCTGTTCCAGCCTTTTAAGGCTGTGGACTCTAGGAGGCCTTGGGTCCCTTGCGGGGACCTTGCCAAGATGGGGTACCCCGTTCAGAGGAGCCTCTGGGGTAGCCCAGATATGTGCATGCGGCTCCTTGACGGGATAATTCCCCCCAAGGACCGTTCGATCGTCCCCACGGAGCTTCCTCAGATCGAGGGGTTCCTAAGGACCCACTTCGAACGAGTTGCCCTGGTATGATCTAGCCTTTCTTTCGTTCTTTCTTTCTTGTCATTCTTTTTTTGTTTTGATGACCTGACATTTTTCTTCATGTTCTTGTTGTCAGCTCGTTCGGGAAGAAGTGATCCTTGGTCGCGTCTTTGGTGAGCTCGCCGATAAGCACTCTCATATGCTTGTCGAGCTAGAGCAGTACCGAAGCACGGGGGTCACTGCCGGGCAGATGGTGGCCATCAAGACTACTGCCGATGCGTCTATCACCTTGGTGGATGGCGCGCGAGAGGAGTACTTTAGGAAGGAGCAGCGTCTCCTTGCCGATGTTAAGAAGAGGGAGGCTGACGCCGCCGCCTTCCTTCAAGAAGCTGAGGCCCTCCATCAGTGATTGGATGAAGGGGAAGCGGTCCGAGCTCGCCTCGAGGCCGAGCTGAAGGATGCCCAGGCTCAGGTGGCCGAGTCGGACGCTCTGCGGGTTGCTGCTGAGGCTCAAAGAGCTGCTGCTGACGCTCAGAGGAAGGCTGTGGAGGAGGAGAGGGATCGGCTAGCTGAACAGTTGAGAGCTGTCCCTTCGCCCCAAAGCACAGTCGAGGCTTTCAAGTCCTCTGAATATTTTGAGGACTGTGCTCTGAAGGTGATGAGGTCGGTGATAGCCGATTTTCTCCAAGTCCTGGTGGACGATGTCCAGGCAATCGACCCCAACTTTCCCATTGGGGAAGTTGGGTCCTTGAGGAGCTTCCTCCGGAGTCGTACCTCTCAGTCTACCCCTGTTGCTGAAGAGGTTGCCCCCGAGGGCGAGCCAAGCAATATTGCCCCCGAAGGCGAGCAAAGCGTCCCTGCTCCTGAAGGCGAGCAAAGTGCTTCTGTCCCCGATGATCCTAAAGCCTGAAATCTTCCCCTCCTTTATCGACCATATTTGCCTTTTAGATAGCTATTTTTCTTTGTAATTTTTTGTTTTCCTTGTAATTATTTATTTGATTTAAGACTGGGTTTCTTTTATTGAATGCCTTTATATTCATAAGTCTTTTATACGACTTTGAACATGCTTGGCTATTTATCCAACGTCTTAATCATAATTACTCTTCGACTTCCTCTTGACTTGTAATGTCTTTGACTCTTGAAGTCTTAGACCAAGCATAAGTCGAACATTCTAAGGATAATACTTCTGATACTTACAAGCATAAACTTCTAAGTTCAAAGAGATATTACCTTCTTTGAAGTTTAGACCTTCGAGGTCATTCTAAGGCTTTGTCATCCATAGTGATCGCCTAAAATTCTTTGTTAGCACATCCCTTTGTTTGGTTTTGGCGTCTGCTTCTCATCTTGCCTAACTTTATTGCTAGGTCTTTTGGCCTGACTTTGGCGTCAGGAATTTTTTGTTTTGCCTAGCTTTATTGCTAGGTCTTTTGGCCTGACTTTGGCGTCAGGGATTTTTGTGCCTGATTCGGTTATCAGGTTTTTGCCTGACTCTTGGTGTCAGGTCTTTTGAGGCCTAACTTTGTTGTTAGGGCTTTTGTGGCCTAGTTTTGTTACTAGGGCTTTTTTTGGCCTAGCTTTGTTGCTAGGGCTTTTTGGCCTAACTTTGTTGTTAGGGTTTTTGGCCTGTCTTTGGCGACAGGGCTTTTTGGCCTAGCTTTGTTGCTAGGGCTTTTGGCCTAACTTTGTTGTTAGGGCTTTTGGCCTAACTTTGTTGTTAGGGCTTTTTGGCCTGACTTTGGCGTCAGGGCTTTTGGCCTAGCTTTGTTGCTAGGGCTTTTTGGCCTGACTTTGGCGTCAGGGCTTTTGGCCTAGCTTTGTTGCTAGGGCTTTTTGGCCTGACTTTGGCGACAGGGCTTTTGGCCTAGCTTTGTTGCTAGGGCTTTTGGCCTAACTTTGTTGTTAGGGCTTTTGGCCTAACTTTGTTGTTAGGGCTTTTTGGCCTGACTTTGGCGTCAGGGCTATTGAGGCCTAGCTTTGTTGCTAGCGCTTTTGAGGCGTGACTTTGGCGTCAGGGCTTTTTGGCTTCGGCTTGCTTCGAGTGGACACGCTTTATGAAGGAATGGCTTTCTTTTATTGACATAATCAGTTTGATTACAAGCTATGCATAAAATCTTCTTAAATGCTCAGAATTAAATGGACGGGGTAACCTCTCGCCTTCGGTGGTTTCCAAATAGTAGGATCCTGGTGCGGCGATCTCTACTTCTTTGTATGGTCCTTCCCATTTGGCTGAAAGTTTGTTTTTACTGTCCAGCCTTGTAAATTCATTCCTTCTCATAACCATCTCCCCCACGAAAAATTGGCGAGCGCTGACTTTTCTGTTGAAATACTGAGCGGTCGCCAAGCGCATCTTTGTCTGTGTCTTTTCCGAGAGCCATATCTTTTCTTCTGCTAAGTCGAGGTCAGTTCTGCGCTCGATCTCATTTGCCTCCGCGTTAAAGTGTAGGACTCTGTGGGTAGGCACTGCTAATTCAGCTGGTGCTACTGCTTCTGATCCGTACACTAAACTGAAAGGCGTTTCTCCTGTGGCCGCCTTAGGCGTTGTTCTGATTGCCCATAATACGTTTTCCAGTTCGTCTGCCCAGTTCCCCTTGAATGCTCGAACCCTTTTCTTGAGTCCTGCTAAGACAACCTTGTTGGCTGCTTCAGCTTGCCCATTCGTTTGAGGGTGATGTACTGAACTGAAGCGATGGTCGATATGATACTCTTCACAGAGCCATTTCAACTCCTTTCCAACGAATTGCGGACCATTATCGCTGATGAGTATTTTGGGAATACCAAACCTGGAGAATATGTTGACCTGCAGGAACTTGATAACTTGGAATTCCGTTGTCGAAGCTAGAGCTTTCGCCTCTACCCACTTAGTGAAGTAGTCGATTGCCACTATAATGTGAGTACGCTGACCAGTGCGAATGGGAAAAGGACCCAATATATCGATTCCCCATTGAGCGAAGGGCCAGGCACCCGCCATTGGGGATAATAATGTCGATGGTCAACCCGATCGTGGTGCAAACTACTGGCAAGTTTCACACTTCTGTGTTAATTCGGCTGCGTCTTTTTCCAAGGTCGGCCAGTAATATCCCAATCTAAATATTTTCCTGCTTAGCGATCGAGTGTCTTCATGACATGCTGCTGCCCCTTCATGAGCTTCTCGAAGAACCTTTTCTGTTTCGGGCAGAGCAACACATCTCAAGTAAGGCGTCGAATAACCTCTTCTGTAGAGTTCTCCATCGATGATTAGGTAACTGGCTGCGAGTCTTCTAATCCTAGTGGATTCGCCTTCGTCCTCTGGGAGGATGCCTTCTTTCAAATAATTCTGGAACGGGGTCATCCAGGTGACCTGTTCTTGAATGTTGAAGACCTCCGCTCTGTTTTCAAGGACTGAACGTAGGGCCTTTTCCAGAAATTTCACATCCTGGATTGTCGCCCCTCCGAAGGCTAGCTTACTTAAAGAATCTGCCATCTGGTTTTCTTGGCGAGGAATGAATTCAATCGCGAAATTTGGGATTTCTGCGACCAGCTTGTTGGCAATGCCGAGATATTTCTTCATCTTTTCTCCCTTTGCCTCGTATGCGCCATTAACCTGATTGACAATGAGCTCTGAGTCGCTTTTTACTTTAAGCGTAGCTATACCCATTCCTTTTGCTAGTCTGAGTCCAGTGATAACAGCCTCATATTCTGCTTCGTTATTGGTCGCCGGGAATGTCAAGGCGATCGCGTATTTCAGAGGCTCGCCCTCAGGAGGAATAAGAATTAAACCTGCCCCCGAGCCTTCTTTTGATGAAGACCCATCTGTATAGAGTTCCCAGATTTGATTGTCGTTTTCTGACTGACTTGGCCTGTTTTCTGCCTCCGCTTGACCGTTACTCAGGTCGGGGCCGCTTCCCCAACTGAACTGCCGTAGAGATCTGAGTGGCGTAGACCTCTCTGGCGCTTGACCTCTCGCCGCCTGCGCCGAATCCTCCCGCAATCAGATTCACTCTCCTCTTGCTTCCACAAGGCTCAGCTTGATTTGCAGGGGCTGGTGAACGATGCCTCCTGGGGGGCGTTCGACTTCGGTCTCGCCCTGCCACAAATTCCTTCAACATTCCCCCCTGAATCAGCCTCTCTATATCTCGCTTCATAATCTTGCAATCGACTGTCTTATGGCCCTTGCACTTATGGTATCTACAATAGCTCTCGACATCCTTGCCCATGGGTAGCCCACCTCGACGAGGCATCGGTGGCCTCGCCAAGGATCTCCTCTCCATCTCGACTAGTACCGCTGAGATCTGCCTATTTAAAGGCGTGAAGTACTCAGGGACCTCTGGATGGCGAGGCGCTGGAAGAGACTCGACTCGGGGCTTACTTTCTTTTCCCTTCTTCTCCTTCTTTACCTCCTTCTTACCATCGCGTCGGGGTTCATGGGTTACCCTTAGCGAGGTCGTCAGGAGGTTAGCCTCGATGTTTGCGCGTTCAAGGTCTATGAAACCTTTTGCCCTGGACGCCAACTCCTCCAATGTCTCTATCTCCTTCACATGGTAGCTGTTTCGCAGCTTTCTCGAGGCCTTGTTGGCCACATCCAGACCTCTGTAGAATGCTCGAATGATCTCCCCATCCGAGATTCGGCGATCTAATTCTGTGACGTTTTGATGAAAACGCCCGTAGAAGTTGGACAGCGACTCTCCAGGCTGCTGTTTGACCGAGTCAAGGGCGACCAGGCTCTTCAGCAACTGGCGCTCGCCCATATATCTATCCAGGAACTTGCTCTCAACTCTGCCCAAGTTCCGATTGATCCTGCAGGGAGGTCGAAGAACCAGGACGAAGCCGAACCCGAAAGAGTAGATGGAAATAGCAAAGCCAAATGATTGGGGTCATTTGACTTACCCAGAAGGGAGGCCTCATGTTTGTTGACATGTACAGTGGGATCTCCTCCACCGCTATACTCAGGTATGGCCCGAGCAACCACATCCTTCGGGATTTTGATAGCGACGAGCCCGTCGGTGAAAGGATGAGAGGACTGCTCCTTGAAGGGAGCTATGACTGTCAACTGTCTTTCTTGGAGCCTTTTGTTGAGGAGGTCATCCATCTGATCCACAGTGTAGTACATGGGAGAGGTTCTGGGTGGAGGAGGACCGGAAGGATTGGCCGTATATGCGGCTGATGGCTCCTTGGTGTGTGTCGGAGGTAGGGACTGCTGACCTGACGTCATCTCCTGATCCTCCTGAGGCGCAGCGGGACCAGGATTTGCCGCTTCCGAAGGTGAGGGCCCTGTGGCAGCAGGGCGGTGGTTTTCCTTAGGAGCAGAGGGATTGTTTTCTTGAGGAGCAGGGGCTTGGCGGCGCGCCTGTCCTAGGATGGCTTCCAGCAGGGAGACCATCTCGGGGGTTAAATTAATGTCCTGCCCCGCAATGTGGACTGTCTGCGGTGCAGGGGCTCCGTTTTGATCAGCAGCTGGGGTCGGTCTTGAATCACCGACATGTTTCTGAGCTGTCCGCAGATGAACAACATTAGCTCCTGCTCGGCTGGCAGGTTCTTGTTGAAGCGGTGAAGCGGCGGCGGAATCAGAGCTATCTGAGGATCGCTCCCTAGTCTGATTCCGACGGTTGCTTTGGGATCGAGTTCTCATGGCTGAATTGCTCGTTCCCACAGACGGCGCCAAATGTTGGATCGTGAAATCCTGAATGCTGATCTGGCAGTGAATTGAATGCCAGACAAGGTTGGGATGACGCTTCAGCTCCAACTCCGGTGAACCTGCAAGTAGGGCAGCGCAACAGAGGGGGTGCCTCTGGGTCCCTCTCCGATACTTAAATGAGTATGTGTGTGTATAAAACTCAAAACGTAAAGAACGTATGTAAAGCAAGGGTATTTATAGGGTAAGAGAGATAGAACCGTATATGGCAGCTGAATATCTTAGTGTATATTGTATTGCCGAAGATTCGGATCGTCAGTTACTGCGAGATATTGCAGTTACCAAATCTAATCCTTAGTGAATATGTGACCGAGATATGCGGGATATCGTGGTCACTTCCTTATTAACGGTTTTGTGGGACCAGAGGAGAGAGGCAAGGCTCTCTTCGGGGCGAGCACTCCCATGTCGAGCAGTGGAAGGTCGCGACCTAGTAGAGAATGGCGAGCAGTCTGGGAGGCTTTGGCGTCCCTATAGACTTTGGGCTCCATTCTGGATTACTCGATGGTGGGCCAAATTTGGCTTGTACTTGGGTCGATCCGGTTCAGATGTCATGGGTTTACCCCCTCTATAGTTATTGGGCCTTCGAGGCCTTTTCTTACTGGGCTGTCACTATCGATACCCAACAGTGCTGAAGATAGAGTTGATATAGGGTTTGGTCTATATCTGATGACAGGTCAGTGATGGTTAAGGGGATTTGGCTGCTTTGGGCGGTTGAGAGGGAAGTGTGGTGTGGTTGGTTGGTTGGGCATGGTGGTGGAGTTATGGTAGGCATAGGTGGGCGTGGTGGGTAGGGAAGGCTGGTATTCTAGGGTGGGCGATGTGGTAAGAGAGGTCTGGTAGGCTGTGATGGGCATAGGGTAGAGGGGAGTCTGGTATGCATGGATGGGTGATGTTTCCTTGGCCTCAAAGTTAAGGTCCAGGAAATGCTGTTCGAGACCAGATAGTGCTAGGGACAGGTTTAGGTCGGGGATCGGATCCGTGTGAAGCTGGGTGTTACCACGGTCCTTGCATGTTGTGTTCATCTTTAGCAGGTTAAGTTCGGTGGTCGGCTCTTTGTTCATGCTGCAGGACCCTTTAGGTTGCTCCCTGCTCTGCTGCCCTTCATGTCGTAGTGGAACATTTGCCCCTCCTCGCATCTCCGCTCGAGGTTCACTGGCTTCTTCCATTAACTCCTTCCAGGTTTTCCTGTTTGGATCTCTTGTTTGTCTTGGGGGTCCTTGGTGCCCCCCAACTGGTGCCATCCCGATTGCCTTCTCGGTCGGGTTCCGTTCACCCACGGGCCATACATCGGTAGCGTTGGATTTACCTCAGATTGAACTATCTCATCTTGGCAGCCTAGGGAAGTATGTCCTAGTCTACCCCAACCGTAGCAGTAATCCGAGAGACGTTCGTACTTGATCGTCGCCCACTTTTCTTCGCCTCGGGTATTTATCCACCAGAACCCCGTAACTAACGGCTTGTTGATGTCGATCTCTGTCTTAATCCGGACAAAGCCTCGCATATGCATCTCTGAGTATTTCTCTATCTCCATGCAGTTTCCTATGATAGATGCGATTTGCTTGGCATTATCTTCGTTCATCATCTCTGAGCTCAGGCCATGTACCTGAACCCAGCACTGCAGCAAGAAGAAGTCGACATTTGCTGCACACTGGCTATCCTCACAGACCCGAAGATTCATACAGTGTCCATGGATTGTCCACGGCGACATGTCCAGGATTCTCTCCTTATCCTTCAAACTGTCGAACTCAAAGATCATGACTCCTTCTTCCAATTCCGACTGTTTGATAGGCCCATAATTTTGCCCAAGCCATTTTCAAAACACTGCATTGTTTTTTATTTGCTTCTGAGAAATCATCCTTCCCAGTGCTCAGAATCTCTGCTGACGGGGAGGGGGGATGGCCTTACGGTGGGCCGGTCCCTCCTCGGATGCTGGTCGGATATTCATCCCGGTTGTGTGCCCAAACAGCTTCACTTCCGTCTCCACCAACCTGCAAAACAGTTCAAAACACAAAATTGCAGACAAAGAGAAAGGAAAGCTATTTGGAGTTGGGTTGGGCAATAGGGTTTTGGTCTGGTGTTGAACACTCTCTCACGTCGGGGCCATGCAAATCTCTGGAGAGGAGCTGGACAGCGACTGATCAACAATAAATGAAGGTGAACAGTTGGTTCTTAAGTCACCACTTGTGCCATAATCCCAGCTTTCCGTTTCCAAATGATTTCGGAATGATTGGGATTGGTGGCAGCTCCAACGTACGCGGAGCGAAGGGGTTCCCACGTGTTCAAATCGGGGAGCAAAGATGCCCTTCTCTGTTTGGTCAGCTAGTCAATTTATCGAACAATTTGTCTGCAACAATAAATGTTGCTGTTCAGAAATCGCCTATCATTCACTCTTTCTCCTTTCTTGTTCTTCTCCCGTCTCCTACCTCTTTCTCCTTTCTTGAGTCAAGTTTCTAATTTGGAGGGGGGAAACACTCGAATATTGGCCAAAAATAAAAATCGATGATATAGTATTACTCTGTCTAATATTAGCTGTCTTATAGATATTGAGAATACTTAACCTTTTGACGTTCTTTGCTACCTACTAATTTAATTAATTTGTTATGTGATTGGATTGGTTACAAATTTATTGTATTTGTCTATTCTGCGAGGTAATATCATTAGATTTTAAGAAAAGTATAAAAGTGAATTTCAAATCAATCCACTTAAATTATACATCATTTTTTGTATTTTCATGGCATTTTTAATATACATATAGTATACTTTTAAATTTAACCACATTAACCTTATTTTTTTTATTTCATATATGTTGTGTTACTTTCAGAATTATGATTCTATTCATCTATAATTTATTTAAATATTTTGGAAATTATTTCTAGGTTATATTTAATTTCAATTTTCTCTATATTTAGAATATGTAGGTTAGTGGATATTAAATTATTTGTTAGTGGATAGTTTATCCATATTTAATGGGTTTTATATCCTTAACAAAGTATTAAGGTCTTCTAAGTCAATTATTATTTCTCTTAATTTTTTTATGACTCCCAAAACATTATAGAGTTAGCACTAGTATTAGAGGAATTTTGAAAAGTATATATGTCAGAATTTTTTTTAAAAAAAGTATATATGTAAAATTATTTTTTTAGCAAAGTGTGCATCTGCGCAGGTAGACCAGTAGCGTTTTTCTGAAAAACGCTACTAGTACCTGTGTTTTTCTTTTTTTTTTCTCTTTTTTTTTTGGAAAAAAATCGAAAAAATCGATTTGTTTTTTAAAAAAATTACAGTAAGTAGATATTTTAATTTCGAAATTAAAATATCTACTTTGTAATTTTTTTTATTTTTTTTCATAAAAAAAAAATGAAAAACGCAGGTTTGAAAAAAAAATCGAAAAAAATTACAGTAAGTAGATATTTTAATTTCGAAATTAAAATATCTACTTACTGTAATTTTTTTTAAAAAAATTAAGATTTTTTCTGCGTTTTTCATTTTTTTTTCGTTCTATTTTTTTTTGAAAAAAATCGAAAATAATTGAAATAAATCGAAACAAATCTTAAAAAAATTTTAAAAAATTACATTAAGTAGATATTTTAATTACTATTCAAATGATGCAAAAAACATTAAATTTGGACTTACGGATTGACTGTAGGCTCTGCCGTAAGTTGAGATATGAAAATTTGACTTAAAAAAATATAACTCATACCCTGTAAGTCCAAATTGACCACGGTGAACGTCATTTATGTCGTAATTCAATTATCTACCTAGAGTAATATTTTTGATTAGAAATACAATGATTTTTTAACCTAACATCGCTTGTCTTAGAATTTGACCGAAATAATCAAATGCAACAGGTGAGAAATTTAATTATGTACTTACTCAAAAAAAATCAAAAACATTACTCTAGGTAGATAATTGAATTACGACATAAATGACGTTCACCGTGGTCAGTTTGGACTTACAGGGTATGAGTTATATTTTTTTAAGCCAAATTTTCATATCTCAACTTACGGCAGAGCCTACAGTCAATCCGTAAGTCCAAATTTAATGTTTTTTGCATCATTTGAATCGAAATTAAAATATCTACTTACTGTAATATTTTTAAAAAATATTTCGATTTTTTTCATTTTTTTTTTGTTTGAAAAAAAATAAAAAAATTTTAAAAATTTACAGTAAGTAAATATTTTAATTTCGAAATTAAAATATTTACTTACTGTAATTTTTTTAAAAAGTTTTAAGATTTTTTTCGATTTTTTTCAAAAAAATGAAAAACGCAGGTGGTACCTGCGCAGATGCAC
Source organism: Chamaenerion angustifolium (assembly GCA_946814005.1). NCBI lineage: Eukaryota > Viridiplantae > Streptophyta > Magnoliopsida > Myrtales > Onagraceae > Chamaenerion > Chamaenerion angustifolium. The sequence continues at coordinate 26,938,902 of OX328272.1, forward strand.
ATTTTGCTTAAATTTTTTTTTACATATATACTTTTTTACATTTTTTTCTGACATAAATACTTTTCAAAATTCATCCTAGTATTAGAGCCAAAAGTTCAGAGAGAAGAGAAACAAATGTTGGTGTCTTCCGTAACAAAATCCAATTTTGTCCAATAGTCCTCGTTTCGAGGGTGGTTACTACGATAATTGGAGTAGTATAATGGAGAATTTTCTGCAGACAGAGTTAATTTGGTCCGTTATTGAGTTAGACATACAACAGACACATGAAGGTGTGACTTTGACAAAGACACAGAAAATGGAATAGGCAAAGAGAAAGTTGAATAACCTTAAGGTGAATCACTATTTCTTTTACGCAATTGACCCTCCCACATTGAAAACAATTCTAAGGATATATGGAACTCCATAAAGAAGATGTTTAAATTACTTCAAACCATAAAAATAGATTTTGTGAATAATGTGTTGTTAGCAAACATTACAATTTCCTAAAGTAAAGTCAAGGAGAGCAACGGAGGTTTTGGAATTGGTGCATTGAAATATTTGTGGTTTCCCAAACCCATTTTCGAATAGAGGTAATAAATATTTTATTACTATTGTTGACAAAAAATCTAGGAAGACTTACGTTTACTTTTGATAGGAAACATTTGAGAGGCTTTTGATGAATTTAAAAGCTTTACGGCTCCTATGGAGAATAAGAAAAGAATTCAATATTTTTCGATCGATAGAGCAGGCGAATACTACACATTTTTTCCTGAAGTATTCTGTGCAAAAATGAAATTGAGAAGGAATTGAATGCAGACTATACAAGAAAAATAATGTATTAGAAAGAAAAAATATAACTCTTGTTGATATGGTTAGAAGTGTGCTCAAAAGAGCTGACGTCTCCAAAATCTGGCCTAAACCTATAAACTTGTGACACTTGAAATTTCATCTCGTGACACTGCAATTCATCAATAATTATTGAATCTTCTGTTGGAATATAGCTCTATCTTAAGGGGACTTTAAGCAATTTGGATAGGTTTTGGGGTTTGGGCTCAAATATAGCAAAATCAATGTGGAATGGAAGTGAATTGTATTTCTCAGGTAGATTTGAAGTACCACACCCACCAAAACTATGCTTAGAAAAACATATATATATTTATTCACTTCTCAAGAGTGTAAGTAAGCAAGTCAAGAGGTTCTCTTTTGCTCGCAGGGGTGGGGTGCAAATTACGGATTCCATTAGCACCACAGGTCATTTGGCTTGTGTGCGTGCCCGCGACACGCGTACACGATTGTCTGACCCAAAAGCTTGCCTAGCGCGAGCCAGTTTTTGCTATACCAGTTTTTTTTTTCAAAATTCAATGAGCATATGATCAATCTTAAATAATTTTAGTCCAAATTCATTGAATCGAGTTACAAAAATTCGTAATTAATTATCGTTTGCCATAATAAATCAGTGTAATTAATTACCGTAATTAATTTGTGTAATTAATTACCGTAATTAATTTGTGTAATTAATTTGTGTAATTAATTACCGTAATTAATTTGTGTAATTAATTACCGTAATTAATTTGTGTAATTAATTACCGTAATTAATTTGTGTAATTAATTACCGTAATTAATTTGTGTAATTAATTACGTTCGAATTAATTGCAGAAGTCTCTTAAGCAGCATATATAAGCAATCATCTGCTCAGTCATTTGACACACCTCAATATTCTCTCACAAAATTTCCTCCACCTTTCCTCTTCGTGTTAACGATCTGCAAAACTCTCTAAGGTCGTCGTGTTCAACATTTCTTGTTATTTAATCTTTCTGATCATCGTGTTCGACCTTAGAAGTTCTATAAAGTCATCGTGTTCGACTGATTTCCAAAGGAAATCAAACTTGGTTCAGTTCGGCCGGTCACTACTACGTTCTTAGTACAAACCGGTGTCATCGTTGAATCCTACGAGGTAATCAGCCTGATACATCCCCTTGCACAAAACTTTCACGTTGGGGAAGTACGAAATTACCTTAAGGAAACCGTGTTTATCATGGGTCTCGGTTTTTCCTCATCAACTTTGCATGGTTATAAATTAATTTCTCAAATTGCAATTTCATATTTCAACTTTCCATTAATACATATTGGTCCTTCATATTTATTTTTAAAGATAACAAACTAAAGATAATTTCCTTTGTGTTTTAACTCGGTATCCAAGGACAAGTTCGTGTATTAACATAAGAGCGCGATGAATTGTGAATTATGTGGGAAACAATTTCAATAAAAGCTAACTAAATTTATATCAATCTATCAGAAATGGCGTTGAACGAGAATATGGATAACATGAACTAACCCGGCCAAGATGGAGACAACCAAAATGCAGCCCAAGAGCCTATCCAGAATAGAGTTGTAAGACCAACGGTCCAACCACTAGGTTCGCTAATTTATGCTGAGAAGCCGAAGAAATTCTATGGTTCAAATTTTAAGAAATGTCAAATGAAGATGCAATTGATGATTCCCTGGTAATACCTCTTAACTCGAGATCAATGGAATAATTCTGATTACTTGTGCAAGAATTATGTGATGAACCGTCTGACTAAGTCTCTGTACGATGTGTACCTAGAACAGAAGACTGTCAAAGAACTTTGGGAAATCCGTGACTAAAAGTGCAAGGATGATGAAACTAGAAAACAAAAGTTTGTGCTAGGATGATTTCTTAGCTTCAAGATGGTAGACTCCAAGCTTGTGTTACCCTAGGTTCATGAACTTCAACTCTTGATACAAGAAATTTAAAAGTTGAACATGGAGTTTGGCAAACCCTTATAGGCCGCTTGTATGATCGACAAGTATTTTATTAATTTTGTCGATGACAACACAAGATATTGCTATGTATACTTCATGGGAAACAAATATGAAGCTATAGAGAAATTTATTCTCTATAAGCAAGAAGTTGAAAATCAACTCAACAAAAAGATTAAGGTGTTAAAAAGTGATAGGGTTGGGGAGTATGATGCTCATTTTCAAGAATTATGTGTCAATCATGGAATCATTCATGAATTCACTAACACGTTATTCGCCACAATCAAACGGAATTGCAGAAAGGAAAAACCGAACATTGAAAGAGCTGATGAATTGAATGTTACTAAGTTCTGGGTTATCCCGAAATATGTGGGGAGAAACTATATTAAGTAGCAATTGCCTTTTAAATAAGGTACCCCGCAAAAAGGAAAATAAAACTCCTTATGAGTTATGGAAAGGTAAAACGCCTTCATATCATCACCTTCGAGTATGAGGGTACCTTGCTAAGGTGGCCGTACCTCTACCTAAAATTAAGGATAAGGCCAAAATCCATTGAGTGTATATTTATCGGATATGCCCAGAACAGTAATTCATATCGCTTTTTGGTATATGATTCTAAGATTCCATATATTTATAAGAACACAATAATAGAATCAAGGAATGCATCATTCTTCAAAAATGTATTTCCTGCAAAGCTCAAGAAGGAAGAAAGGTCCTTAAAGCGAGCTTATGAGGATATAAAAGAAGATAGTCACGAAGAAGAAAATGTTGAGGTTGATCTTCAGAAAAGTAAACGTATAAGAATTAAGAAATCTTTTGGCCCAAATTTTCTATCATATATGTTAGAAGTTGAGCCTCAAATTTTTCAAGAAGCCGTGTGTTCTCCAGAAGGTCCTCTTTGGAAAGAGGCGATTCAAAATGAAATCGAATCCATTCTGCATAACCACACTTGGGAGCTAGTGGATCTGCCTCCTGGTTGCAAACCACTAGGCTACAAGTGAATTTGCAAAAGGAAAATGAAAACAGATAGAACGATAGATAAATATAAGGCCAGACTTGTAATCAAATGATATAAACAAAAGCAATGCCTAGACTACTTTGATACTTATTCTTCAGTAACGAGAATAACATCCATTAGGTTGATTCTTTCAATTGCAACATTGCAAAATCTATAAATCCATCAAATGAATGTGAAAATTACTTTCCTTAATGGAGATTTAGAAAAAGAAATCTACATGGAACAACCTGAGGGTTTTACTTCCCCTGGACAAGAGAGGAAAGTATGTAAGTTGGTTAAGTCATTGTATGGCTTAAAACAAGCCCCTAAACAATGGTATAAAAATTTTGGCAATGTCATGCCTGAGAAGGGGTTCAAAATAAATGAATGTGACAAATGTATCTATGTAGAAGATACACATGATGAGTATGTCATGCTACGTCTTTATGTTTATGATATGCTTATAATTGGGAGCAATGACAAAACGATCAAATCAACGAAAGATATGTTGAGCTCAAAGCTTGACATGAAAGATATGGGTCTCCCTGATGTGATTCTTGGAATCAAAATAACAAAAACATCATATGGAATCATCTTAAGTTAAACTCATTAAATCGATAAGATATTAGAAAAGTTCAATAAAGATGATGCGAAAATGGTTGGTACTCCTATAGAGGGAAATCATTTTCTAAAAACAGTGGGGATAGTGTTTCTCAATTGGCATACTCCAGGACTATTGGAAGTGTAATGTACTTGATGAATTGTACACGGCCATATTTATCCTACATTGTGGGGGTATTGAGTAGATTCACGAGTAATCCCAGTGTAAATCATTGGAAAGGAATTACCAGGTTACTAAGGTATTTGAGACACACACGTAACTATGGATTTCACTACATGATATTCCCTTCTGTAATAGAAACATACTCATATGCGAAATGGGTAAACGATTCAAGAGACTCAAAATCCACGAGTCGATTTGTCTTCACTTTGGGTAGTGCCACTATCTCTTGTAAATCTTCTACACAAACAATTATAGCCAGATCAACCATGGAGTCTGAGTTCATAGCTCTAGACAAGTGTAGATAAGAGGCTGAATGGCTACGCCAATTTTTAGAGTATATCCCAAGATGGCCCAAGCTTGTACCTGCTATAAGTATACATTGTGATAGCCAATCTGCGATTGGTTGGGCACAAAGTGAAATGTATAATGCCAAGTCTAAACATATACATCGAATACATGATACCATAAGACAATTGCTCGGGGACTGGCGTTATTACTGTCGACTATGTAAGGTCGAATGATAATATAGCAGATCCATTGACCAAAGGGCCAACAAAAGAGCAAGTTGTAAAATCATCAAGAGGAATGGGATTAAAGCCCATGGAATGAAAAGCTCTTGTGAAGGATAAATCCAACCTAGTTGAATGAAGATCCCAAGATTTAGGTTCAAAGGGACAATCTAATCACAATAGTAATAGAAATCACTATAGGGAAAACAATGATACCCTAAAACCATTCCTATGATGAAAAACAATGATGGTAAAATTAAGGATAAGGTTAAGCTTTTAATGATTTCTAGATTTCGAAAGTCCGAATAAGTAATATTGTTACTCATGAAATCACCTATGCAAATGAGAAGAGGGGCCACTTCAAGGGGAACTGTGTGGGCACGGATCTTAGCAACACTTGCAGAATCAGGCATTGTGATCCATGGCCAGAACGGACACAAACAGTTTGAACTGAACCATGATAAGAATATACTTGTGTGAATTGTGTGTAAACTATTACACCTATGACAGACAGTTCAAGGACATCGTATCTACTGACTAGCTAGTAAAAGCTACATAAATCACGAGGGAAGGTTCAAAGGGATTAAAACTACCTATCTTATGCAAGTATCAACTGTTGAAAATCTTAAGAGGGTCTTTTAGCAATTTGGACAAGTTTTGGGCTTTGGGATCAAAAATAGAAAAATCAATGTGGAATGGAAGAGAATTGTATTTCTCTCTTAGATTTGAAGTACCATACTAACCAAAACTATGATTGGAGAAACATATATATGTTTCTTCACTTCTCAAGTGTGTAAGTAAGCAAGTCAAGAGGCCCTCTCTAACCATTTGGCTTGTGTGTGCCTGCGACATGCATACACGATTGTCAGACCGAAAAACCTAGCCTATCGCGAGACGATTTTTTACTATTACAGATTATTTTTTGTCAAGATTCAATGAACTTATGATCAATCTTAAATAAGTTTGGCCCAAATTCATTGTCCAAATTATTTTTTTACTCGCTCTCACCCTCCGCTCCAGACAACGCATCCGCGAGGTCCAGCTCCAGCTCGCCACAACCATCAGCCATGCCTGCACCCGTCCAACTGGGCAGCACGACTTGTGCGAGAACCTGAAGCTGACACTTTCCTTTGCTCGGGCTAGCTCAGTCTCCGAGAGAAGCTTTCCTTTGCTCGGGCAGCTCAGTCTGGCGATCCTGTGAGAGAAGACTCCCTTACTCGGTTGAAGACAGCACGCCTCCTCTCCTCAGTTGAAGACAGGACCTTGAGCCACACGACGCAACCGAGTGACGAACGGATCTCATTGGGGGTTTCTTGATCGATTATTTACTGATATTGTTGCATTTGTGTGTCGTGTTTACAGGTGTCCAAAGCCATGGGTGACACACAGGGGCGCAAGCCAACTCACAATAAGACCAACTCGAATGATAGAACAAACCGGGCCAGCCTCATCATAAACCTACAGGGGACAACCGAGGACAATTATGGGCTGAGATGTGTGGGCAAAGTGCTAAGCGATCGGGTTGTCAAACCGGTGGCAGTACAGGGTGTCCTAAAAAGTGCTTGGCACCGGTATGTGGAAGTAAGCATCACAAACATGGGAAGTGCAGTCACAATGTTCGAGTTCTATGACCTTAGGGACATGGAGGATGCACTCGACTTTAGCCCCTGGGCATTTCAGGGTCATTGCCTTTGCATCAAACAATGAGAAGGCGATATGAGGTTAGAAGATGTTGCTTTTCATTATATTAAATTTTGAATTCAAATACATGGCTTAGAACTGGATGAGTTGAATGAATCGAATGCCGTTATCATTGGGGAGAGTCTAGGCAAAAATATTCAGGGTGATAGCATTAAAGGGCCAAAGGTCTTAGATAGAAGCTATATAAGTATGAAATTAGAGATTGATGGTAGTAAACCTTTAGTGCCTGAATTTTGGTATCAAAAATCGAATGGAGAGAAAAGTTGGGCATCAATTAAATATGAGAGATTAGCTGAATTCTGTTTTAGCTGTGGATGCCTTGGACATACTAAAAGAGCATGCAATGAACCGGTGGTCATGGCAGAAGAAAATCCTACCCAACCGTTCTATAGCCCCTGGACACAGGCAGTGAGACCTAGGCGCCGAGAGACAACATGGGCCGAGGTAGGCAAAGGATGTGGTGGATCCTCTTCAAGGAGGAACCGAAAACATTGGAGAACCCCTGAACAACCACCAACTCAAGAGAAGGGAGAAATGCGTAGGTCAAAAGAGAAGGGCCTGGAAATAAGGGAGTTGAGCAGAGATGGAGAAGAGGAGGATCAGAGACTTATGGCAATCTCGACATACACCAATATGCAAAGGGAAGTGCTGAATGGTGATGATAGCGGGGCTGCACCACATGACTTAAATGAAATCATCCAGAAGACAGCTGAGGCAGGCACAATGGAGTTGTCCTATGGCGGGAACAACCCTACAGGGCAGCATCCTATCTCGGATAGGGGGAGAGCATGACAATGGAAGAAGGGAACCTAATCACAATCCAAGTGGAGTACATGAATCCACCAAAAGCACCGAAAAAAGGCAGTCTAAGATCCCCGCATACAAGGTGATACATCGTCCCGAGACGAATACCGAAGTCAAACCCCGACAATAAGGAGTATTATGTGGAGTTCCCAGTAGAACACAGCTCCCCTAGTAGGGAATCTCCAATAGCCCCCCTACGAGACTGACCCCTCTAGTCCGGAAGATGACTCTAAAAAGGAAGGATGTGGAGCCTCAAGATACTGGAGAGGAGGATGGTGAGGATAATCATAAAAAAGGTGTCTCCGAATCGAATACGGGGAAAGCGAAGATGGCAAGGAGATAACGGGGGCAGAATAGAGCAAACACAAAAAAGGGCACGGGCGGAGTGGGTGATAAAAACTCGGGTGATTAGGAAGAGAAAGATCAAGGAGAAGAACCAATCTAAGGAAGAAGAAATGGGTTCTGGTGGCTGTCCCAATACAGCCACGGGTGATCAATGAGTGTTATGGTATCAGGGATTGAGATCGTACCTAACAGTTCCCCATCTAACCGACCTCGGAAGGAAGTATCAACCATCAATTATATTCATGATGGAAACAAAGAACAAGGAAGGAGTGTGTGAAGAGTGAGAAAAAAGATTAGGATGGAGAATAGGTGTTATGTGGAACTCATACGTATATCAGGAGGACTCACATTGTGGTGGAGAAAGGAGGTTAATGTACAGATTCTCCAAAAGAATCCCCACTTCATAGACACTACGGTCCGGTTTGAAGGTGACAGCGAAGAAGTAAATGTCACGTGTGTGTATTGACACCCGATTTGGGAGGAAAGGGTAAAAGTATGGAATGAGATCCGACAAATGGCACGAAACAGAAGAGGACCATGGATGTGCATTGGGGATTTCAACGAAATCAGTTACTAACACGAGAAGGAAGGTGGGAGACCAAAATATCAAAAGAAGATGGATACCTTCAACCTTATGATATCGGATCTAAGAATGGGGGATGTAGGGTTCAAAGGTAACCCCTACATGTGGTGCAATAACAGAGAGGGATCAGAGAGGATAAGAGAAAGTCTTGACAGAGCGATAGCAAATGGAGAATGACTAAGCAAATATCCAAATACAGTCATATTTCATCAACCGACCATAGGATCGGACCATAGTCCTTTGATACTTAGGATTGATCATCGGGACAGCAGGGGAAAAAAACAGTTCAGATTTGAGGCTATGTGGACAGCAGACGATGGATGTGACCAAATAATCAATCGAGCGTGGGGAACCAACACAATACCCTCTCGAAGACCCGCATTCCATGCAAAGATAGGGAAATGCCGAACCAAACTGGTTCAATGGAGTAAGAAGCATTTCCACAATAACAAGGTGAAAATCAGAGTTATAGAGTCCAATTGAGAGGGTCAAAAGGGAAAGCAACTCGACTCACACGAGTGAAAGGGGAAAAGCCCTTAAAAAAGAGCTATCAAAATACTGGAAAAGGGAATAAACCTACTGGAGCCAAAGAGCAAGGATTCGATGGCTCGGGGAGGGACACCGAAACACAACCTTCTTCCATAGATCCGCCCTGGAAAGTAGAAGCAGTAATAAGTTCAAAAGCCTACAACGAGATGATGGAACATGGACAGAATCAGAACAAGAGATAACCAAGGAGTGCGAAAGGTATTTCAAATACCTGTTCCAACCAGAAGGGACGACAAACCGAGAAAACATATTGGGATGTGTGCAACCAGTCGTTACAAGGGAGATGAACCAAAATCTCATAAAACCATATACTGGCGAAGAAATCAAGCGAGCCGCATTCCGACTAGGGGCAAGGGCCCCATGTCCTGATGGTTTCCCCGAGCTGTTCTATCATAAGTATTGGGAAGTTGTGGGCCCTGATGCCATTCATGCGATAAGAAACTATCTGTCAAACGGTACACTCGATCCTTGCTTTTATGATACAGATATTGTATTAATTCCAAAAGTGCAAAATCCTTTCAAAACAAATCAGTTTAGACCAATTAGCATGTGTAATTTCGTTTATAAAGTGATGTCTAAAACACTTGCTAATAGATTGTAATCCATACTACCAGTGCTAATCACTCCTTTCCAAGGGGATTTTGTGGCAGGCAAGTTAATACATGATAACATCATAGTCGCTCACGAAGATTTTCATCATTTGAGGACAAACAAGCGAGCTCAAGCCGAGGAATGTGCAGTTAAGATTGACATGAATAAAGCATATGACCGAGTGGAATGGAGTTTCCTACTCAATACGATGAGACGAATGGGCTTTGACGAAATGTTGATTCGATGGATGGAAGGTTGCATTACCAAGGTCCGATACGTGGTTATAATCAATGGAAAGAAGACGGAAAGCTTCTCACCCACATGAGTGTTGAATTTGATTTTGTCACCTATAACCACCTAATTTTTTTTGTTTTATCGTCTCAAACTTAAAACCTTTTTTCTTGAAATTGTAAAAAGTTCATTGGTTGTTTGTTTCTATTAATGCAATTCTATTTATGTTGTCTTAAATGTAATTATATTAAATAGGTCATTTGTGTTATTTTCTTTGAGTCTTAAATGGAATTATATACTGTTAAAAGGTCATTTGTGTTATTTCGACATAGATGAAGTTAAGGCATGTATTTGTAACTATATTGACATATTTCTATTAGGAACTTTAAAATTCGGCATGGATAGAAGTTGTATAGAAAAACTAAGAATTAGTAAAGAGTATTAATCCGGTGTTAAAAACTTCATTGAATTTGCTATAATAAATGGTTTGGTTAATGGAAAAATGATAAGTCCTTACCGTAAATGCAAAAATAGAAAATATCATGTGACATTCAATATGACATACCCGATCTTTAACCACTAGAGACTCAACTTACTCAAGTAGAGAAGGAGGTAGTTTGGGGTCGAGATAGGGGTCCATATAGAGATAAAAGGTGATCAAGATGGGGGTGGTAAGGGTTGGAGGTATTAACTAGGGGTGAGCGAATAAACCACAAAGACCGTGACCGAGCCATGACCGACCGAGACCGTACCAAAAAGACCGAACTATTTATAGACCTCTTTTAGTGAATTATTATTATACACGTGACACTTTTGAGGGACCTATTTACCATACTTTAATAGAATTAACTATAAAAAAACGCTCGACAAAAATTTATAATATAAATTGAACAGAAATTATTTCGATCAATAATAAATTATTATAATATTAATAAAGTATATTATATAGTATCTAGTTATAGTAATTTATCTAATTGTATATTATATTACTAAATTATATTAAATAGTATAGTTATTTCAATTCAAAATTATTTTAACAAAGTCGGTCTAATCAGCTGATTTTGGTTTAGAACGAAATCGTCTCAATTAAACAAAATATTATATGATATATTACATGTTTTATAACGAAATAAAAAAATTCAAATTAATAATAGAAAAAATAATTCTTCTGGAGAAAAATAAAAAGTGTCCATTTATTGATTATGTTAACTAAATATTTATGACTCAAAAAACAAAATTTATTCTTATTTATAATTATACGTATGTCTTTGATTGTTATATATAAAATATAGGGTTAAATACCAATGAGCTACCTAAAGTTTGGACGTTTTGTAACGAGCTACCAGAACTTTAAAAATTCAAAACGGGCTACCTCAACTTGGACGAAGGTGCAAATAGCTACCTCCATCCAATTTCTAACGAATTTTCGACAAAATTCTATTAACAATTGACGGTAAATTGGACGAAGGTAGTTATTTGCACCTTCGTCCAAGTTGAGCTAGCCCGTTTTGGTTCTGTAAATTTTGGGTAGCTCGTTGCAAAACATTCAAAGTTCAGGTAACTCCTTGTTATTTAACCATAAAATATACATAAGGGGGAGTCATGGGCAGAGCAGAGCAGAGCTACAAAGTCTATGTATGTGGACTAGTTGAAATATTTGGAAAGTCCAATGCAAAGCAGCATTTGAGGGTAAGAGACCGAATCCAGTTGAGACGATTCTTACAATCAAAGTAGCATACGCAGAGTTGTCAAGGACTGAGCATCAATGCAATACATAAACTAGGGAGATCTGATCATACAGATGGACCAAACCGAGAGAGGGTGCAATCTGAATCAATTGGGACGCGTCATGGTGCAACCAATCGAATCGTGGAGGCATTTGCGTGGTGGCAAGGGACGAAAATGGCCAGCTAGTAGGTGGACTGAACCGAAGAGCTTGGAATGATAAAGGGGAAATTTTAGAAACTAAAGCGGTAATGGAAGGCATAAGGTTGACTGTTGATAGAGGTTGACAAAGATCGAGGTAGAGACGAATTCCTTGATGGTCGTGGAGCAAATTCAAGGATAGATGGCCTACTGGAGACTAGACATCATATGCGAGAATATCAGGATAATGACACGACAAATTCCAGATGTCAGTTGGAAGGCAATCTCGTGTTCAAAAAATGAGAGTGCAAATTGGATAGCTAGACAAGTCAGATTGTGTATGTGTGTTAGATAATTGGGTCCTAGTACCCCCACCCCAACTTAGTAGTTTATTATTGATTGATTGTAATAATGACCATCCATGATCGCTTTAATTGTTTGATTCTCTTTGAATAAGAAGTATTGAAGTTGTTGATTAAAAATAAATGATTTCTGCTTTATTAATTATTTATGTTAAATTAATTTTTGTTGTATAATTTTGTGTGTGTTTTATTTAAAAACATAGACCATTCAAACCAGTGTTATCAGAACCGGATCGGATCACCGATTCGACCGGGAACCGGATCCCTGTCCGATTTGGTTCATATAAAAGACCGTTTTGCAAGTGAACAGTGTTTGAACCGGTGTGAATCAGTCGGTTTTGCAAAAAACTGGTAGCTTTTTTCAAAACCAGCCGGTTTCCAGTTCATATTTAGGATGATTTTTTCTTAGACCAATCGTTTTTTTTCCGGTTTAAACCAATTGGTTTAGTTCTGCACAAAGCCACAAACTGATTGGCTTAAAGTTAAACTAACTAGGTTTTTTCACTTCTTGCTCAATGCTCAGTCTTCTTCTTCTTATTTACTCAGCCATCACCTCTTCTGCTCACAGAGAGTATCTCCAAGGCGTTGCTCCAAGCTCCTTTTGTTCTCATAGCTCAGCGTAAGTCTCTCCATCTCTCTCGATGAAGAGGATGTGACAAATCCTAATCTTCCTCTTCTGACATGTCGACCATGTTGGTTTGCTTTTAGATCTCTGATACAATCCATTAGGGACATCAGCATAGGGCGCGATAACCAATGTAGAAATTATCTTGGTTCTGATTTCGAGCATTTAGTATCGTCGCTGATTTTCGGTGCTCCGATTGAGATACAGTTGCTTACGCCGACGAGAGGTTATCAATTTTTCACCTCCTTTGGATTTTCAGACCCGAAATAGGAACCGAAGGGAGCGAAATTCAGTAATCAATTGTTATTGATTGATTGAGAAGGGAGATGTGTCTTTTTGTTGAATGGCAAATATTGAATTTGATGGAAGAAGGCACGCATATTTTCTTTCTTCCGTATGCAGAAAACATTAAATTTTATAGGGATTTAAGAGGCTCCTAACCACATTGCTCGCTTCCTCTGTTTCCAACTCTGTTATGCTTTGAACATTGACAAAAGAAGTGTGGACCGTGACCTTGATGTCTACCGCAACCTGCTCACAAAGCTTGTTCAAGCCAAAGAACGGTTAAGGGAATATGTTGAAAGGTAATGCCATTTTCATCAACATGTCAACTATTCGTTGACTTATCTAATGGTATACATCCCTCATCTAAAGCAAAGAAATTGTGTTTCAGGAAAAAGGAGAAGAGAGAAGAAAGGGCATCAGGTTTCCAGAAGACCAATGAGGCAATCACAACATAATTCACTAGTAACTCCATTCATCATTCTGTTGCCTTTAGTAATAAATTGTTATTGATTGATTGAGAACAGTGAACCACACACTGAACCGGGGTCGACCGTGTTGGACTGGCCGAACCGGGAACCGCCCCTCGCCGGTTTGAGGGCCGGTCCAATTCTTATAACACTGATTCAAACGGTCCTAGCGGTTCCGGTCTCAAGATCGAAATTAGAGGACCCAAAAATTTGGTCTTAGGCTCAAAATCAAACCAGACCGATTGTGACTATTTTTCTCACCCCTAGTACTAACTTTGGATAATATTATTTGATTATGTATTTGGTTCATTTTGGTTTACATGCTGAGTTAATTTTGGAAAAATATCACTGTTTTAAAACATAATTTAAATTGAAACTTAACGACGTTGATTCATTTAAATTTTGAATTTGTTTATCCATTTTTAATTTTATTTTGGAGATGGTCACAAAAATTGATATTTTTAAATTATATGTTTTTAAGTTACCTTGAATATCATGTTTGAAAATAATAATTTTTTCGACCATCTCCATTTAAAAATAAAAAGTTAAATAAATAAATAAAGTATAAGTATAAACAATCAAATAGTGTTGAATAAAGCAATTGTAGTCACGAGTATGGTTCAGTTATATTGGATAAATGACATGATTGATAGTCGCGAGTTGAAGTTAATTTCACTCCTAACCGTGTTTCCGTGTTTGGCAGTCGTAACTAGGAGAAAAAGTTTCTACATGTTACTGTGAGTCATAGTTAGATATAGTTTAATAAATATTTTTGAAAATTAATTATTTTGGTATTTGATTTGCAAAGTGGTATATTTTGAAGAAAAAAAAATTATGGAAAGTGTGAGTATAATTTTATGTACAGAAAAACATAAAATTGATATAGAGGACGAAATTAAAGTTGTCGGACTAGATTAAACGAATTGTGAGTTCTAAGATAACATTAAATATTTTACAAGAGTGGAGGGACTAAACCGGTAAGTCGGTAAACTCAAACTCAACTCTTCTTTCCGTGTTGGCAAAAAAATAAAATAAAAACTCTTCTTTCCGTTATAAACAAGGAGGTTGTTGTACTGTCCGCTGGTTATTATCATTTATCACTCTCTCTCTCTCTTTCTCTCACACGCTCTCTTCTCCTCATCTCTCTCTCTGTGTTTTTTCTGTGCAATGGAGAAGGATCTGTTGGGTCTGCTAAGAATCCACGTTCGTAGAGGTTACAACCTCGCAGTTCGAGATGTTCGCAGCAGCGATCCTTATGTTATCGTCAGAATGGGAAAGCAGGTTCATTTCTATTCTTCTTTCTTTTCTACCATTTTTATCCAGAAGATACAAAGATGATCCAGATGATAGTTATAAACCCATCTTGTTTTACTGCATGCAGAAACTAAAGACTCGAGTGATAAAAAAGAATCTCAACCCAGAGTGGAACGAGAACTTAACGCTCTGCATCACCGATCCCAGTTTGCCAATCAAGATCGTAAGTATTATATTTATACTACGAGAATTCCCAATTTTCATGCATGTTATTGACTCAAATTAAAGGTGAAATTTCTATTGCCAAATGATATATATATATATATATGTGTGTGTGTGTGTGTGTCAAATGATGTTTAATCTGTTGTCATCATTAACCATGAAACTCTCTCGTTGAGCCAGTGTTACGCATCCTTGTTTGGTTCCTTAGCAGCAGCTATGAATTAGCTGGAATATGGGAGCCACCAAAAACTAAAGCGCATCACGGGTTTAGGTGAGGCGAATGGAAAATACATGAATCCATTGGATTGAATTTAGAAATCAAAGTTTAGGGGAGGCACCAATCAAGTCTGAATTTGACCAAGTGAGCAAAAATCTAAATACTTTAAACTCCGGTGAATAGGCGGCACTAACAATAGAATAATAATTTAAAATATACCATAGACACATTATTTAGATATTTATTATTAGCTTACGATTGAACAGGTTAACCAACCCATTCTATCTCTATTATTTAATATAAATATAAAAAAAACATCAATTCAACAAACTCTCTCTTCCCTTCTTCCTATCTAGTCTTTTTGTGTGTTGTCCTTTCTATTATGTAACACTTTCACTAAAGTAAAGATGTTGGGTCCCGAAATTATAGTGATTGAGAAGAAGATTCATGTAAGCGCGTCAATCGGAACGCTCGGTCCATCAACCGTCCTATATATATATATACATTATTGTCCTTTCCGACAAATCATTCAGTTCGTTTGTATTTACACGTTTGTTTGTTTGTGTGTTTTTTGTTTGAACATCATTATTCCATTCGTCTTTCAGATGGTTTATGATCGCGATACGTTCAGTCTAGACGACAAAATGGGTGATGCGGAATTTCATATAGCTGCGTTCCTTGAGACGGTTGGGATGAAGATGGAAGGTGGGCAGGTTCCTCCTAACGGGACCATTCTTCGTAAAGTGATTCCGGACAGGCAAAATTGTTTAGCAGAAGAGAGCTGCATTGCTTGGGAAAACGGTAGACTCGTCCAAGACATGATTCTCAGACTTCGCAATGTGGAGTCCGGGGAGGTGGAGATCCAGCTGCAGTGGATTCATCCTCCCACTGTCAAGAAGTCGGAATAACTACAACTAGAATGAATGAATGAATGATGCTTATCTATAACACACCCCGGAACTGTAGTAGGAGATACAGTAGTGTAAATGCAATATTTACACGCTATGGATCTTTTATATATATAAATGATGATAAGATAACGTAGAATGGTCCTGGATTGTCCAGTCACGTGTTTTATGTATCGGATATTTCCTAATTGATCGGATATTAATCAACTATGTATTACAAATTCTGTATTCACTGATACGCCAGATTAGGTTAATGATCATAAATTATACCATATGAGACATTGAAGTAAATATCAATTATAGGATACGAGACTAGTTTAAGTCAACATCTTTCATATGAGATACGAGACTTTAGTTAACATCGAAATGATATGATATCGAAATTTGATCCAACATCGAATTATATGGTACGGAACTTTAAGTCAACATTGAGTTACATAATACAAGATTTTGAGGCAATATCGAATTGATATGATTTTGAGACGCGAAGTGTAGACGCTTTCAGAAAGATAATATTTGTCTTCACTAGTAAACGAGTTTTGCTAACGGGTTATCAACAAATCATCCCCGATGATACAACAAAATCACAAGGTCGACGAATAGTAAAAGCCGGAGACTTTCCTTAGAACTTCCGTCGGGACAATATTTTTTAGGGTTAATTACTTAATTGGTTACACATGTTTCACCATTGTGCAGAATGGTTACGCATGTATCAAAATGTGATTAATTGGTTTTGATATGTGACTAATTGATTTTTTTACTGTTCACCGTTAGAAATCAGAGTTAAGTCACTATTTAGATACTTAAAATGACGTAATTACCCTTTTCATCAATCAAGCTGTGTTCTTCATCAACCAAGCTATTCTTCATCACTGAATTGAATTGAAGAACCCATAGTCGAATTTCTGGGTTCTTAAATAACCCAGAATTGCGATTTTGGGTTCTTGAAGAAACCAGATTCTGGGTTCTTGAAGAAACCAGATTTTGGGTTCTTGAAGAAACCAGATTCTGGGTTCTTGAAGAAACCAGATTTTGGGTTCTTGAAGAACCCAGAAACCAAGAACCCAGAATCGCGTTTCTTGTTTCTTCAAGAACCCAGAATCTGGTTTCTGGGTTCTTCGATTCTGGTTCTTCAAGATGATTATGGTTCTTCAATATCAGCATAATAGTCATTTCACAAGTCAATAATATGTTAAAAAATAATTAACGGTAAAATTAACGGTTTACTAACGGAATAATCAATTAATCACATTGGGAAAAACATGCGTAACCAATTAGTCACATAGCAAAACCAATTAATCACATTTTGAAACATGTGTAACCATTCTGCACAAGGGTGAAACATGTGTAACCAATTAAGTAATTAACACTATTTTTTATTGGACACCGCCTGAACCATAGGAATCGCAAATATTTGAAAGTAAGTGAATTGATTTTAGATGTATGACTTGTGAAGTATGTGATCCTATTTAAAGAGATATAAGTGTCAAATCAAAAGAGTTGTATCCATTCATTTGTATCACATCAACAAGTTGGATCATTTTATTATACCAGTTCAAAGAGTTTTACTACTTCAAAGTAATTGCACCATTTAGTAGTTTCTAAAACTTTCTAAACATTTATGTGGTTCTTGAATTATCTTCAATTGACAAATACATCCTTATTCTTATTTCATGTAATACATACATTCTTCCAATATTACAATCTAACACAAAATTCCAATAATCCCCCACATAGATTGTAATATACTTGTGTCCGTTATATTCCATAGTCCATGCATACTTGAAGTTATCTTTCGATTTAAACTTGTAGTTATTGTAAAATTTGAAAACTTCAACGAAGGCAATGTTATCATATGCTTAAACCATATACTAAGTTGAATTTGGACTTGCAAACCCTAGCGCGCGTGGTATGACGCGCTTCTCCCAACATTCCTTCCTGGGGCTGCCCAATGAAGGTTCGCCGCTTCCTTCCAAAAGGAATGTCTGAAAGTGACAACTTTCATTCTGATTTTGGGAATAGCAACCAGCCAATCCAAACCGTGACTCCGATTCTCATACCTTCAGCTTCTGATTGGCCAGATTTCCTTTCTGGAGAATCAACTGTGGGCTTTTACAGGATCTCAAGCTTTTTGCCATTTCTTCACCTGCTCACGCCTGGTCCTCCGAAGCTCCCTTTCTACTTTTGAATTTCTTTCTTCGTTTCTTTCCCTCCTTTTCTCTGTTGTACAGGTCTGCGGCGACGCCTGTGAACATGGCTGGGCACGAAGGTCACACCAGTTCTTTGGAAAAGAGAAACCCCAGAATCCCCACTCTGCAACTGGTGCAAAGCTCCTCTCAACATCAGGACCGCGTCAGGGAACCAGGGCCGAGGGTTTTCGGGAGGCTCTGTTCAAACAAGCAGATTAAGAACAATGTTATATCCAATGTCCTTAAAGCAGCTTGGACAAGATACGGCCCGGTTAGAATCAAAGAGGTAAACGAGACTACCTTGCAATTCGATTTCGACTCTGAGAAGGATAGGGATATGATTCTTGAGCTGTCTCCTTGGTCGGTCCATGGCCACTGCCTTAATTTGAAGCTTTGCCATGCATTTATGTCCTTGGACGAGGTTGAGTTTAATAGGATGCAGATATGGACTCAAATTCATGGCCTGAGTTTTGATATGCTGAATCCCCAAAACGCACAAAGCATCGGTGACAGTTTGGGAACATGCACGGCTATGGAGGAGGCGGGGGTTATGCTCAGCCATACCTTCCTTCGCCTTCAGGTGGAAGTGGACACTGCTGTCCCTTTGGTTGCAGGTTTCTGGTGGGTGGACTCAAAGGGGAAGAATAGGTGGGCTACAGTCCAGTACGAGCGTCTGGGAGAGCTCTGCTATGCGTGTGGGATGATTGGCCATACCTCTAATGGCTGTCAAGGGGAGGTATCCAAGGATGAAGCACGACCGGGATTCCCTCTTTACGGCCCGTGGCTGCTGGGGACGAGACCAATGTCTCAGAACAAGTGGACAACTGTGGGTAGCCGACCCAAAAAACAGGACACTCGTGATCCGGGAAGACAAACGTGGAGGGATGTTATGAGGGAGGCCACAAGCCTGGGCAGGGGAGAAGCCTCAGCGAGTTCCATTTCAAACCTTCATTAGCCCAGACACAAGCTGCGAGCAACTGCATTAAAACAACGGAGGTTTCAACTGAGGTACATGCAGCTCCCAGTTCTCCCCAGGAAGCTGAAACACACGTGAACGAACAGTGCCATGCAGCGGAACAGTGCCATGCAACCTCTTGCACGAACTGTGAATCGGACGTCCAGCTGCACAAGGTACTCCCTCTATTCGACCTCAATTCTTTCTCGGAACAGGAGGATCTTGGTGTCCTGGGTCCTGAACCTCTACCACACATGATGGACGATCTCAACGTCAACCTGGACCTGACTCTTCACCTGCGGAACTTGGAACCTCTGTCACAACAAACAGATATGGGGCTGCAGGGGGAATGCCGCGGGGTTGGCCCTCAGGACTCCGTTCCGGCCGATCAAATGATGCAAAGCCTGAAACCAGTGGAGCCTCAAACTGCTGCGGGCCTCTCCCATACCGTGGGCTTGCAAGGGGACAGCTGCGAGGCTGATCCTAGGGTCTCCGCACCTCACGTAACGAAAGAACAGGGGGCCGACCCTCAGCCAAGTGGGGGCACTAATAAGCAACCGGGAAGTAAACGAAGGTATGTCAAGAAAACAGGGACTAGAACCAGACCACCTTCCACTTCCAGCCCTAATCCTCCTGAAAGCATCACAAGTGGGGGACGGGTGGCCAAGCGTAGGGGTGAGCAACACTATTCTACTGGGGGTGACAAACGCCTAAGACAAAGCACCAGTACAGCCCCTAGACAGAGGGAAACAGCAGTGCACAATGTGATGAAACCAGATCAGCCTACACACCGTAGGCATGTCATGCAGGAGCAATCGAGTGTTACTAAGAAGAAGCAGAATCCAGATTCGACCAAGGGTTCCGGTGGCTGTCCCAAAACAGACACGGGTGCCCAATGAGTTTCATCAGCTAGAATTGTCAAGGGTTGGGGTCTCCCTTGACAGTTCGCCACCTAAAAGACCTAGTGAAGGGTGCTCGTCCTGTGATTGTTTTTCTCATGGAAACAAAACATAACGAGGCCCACTGCGAGAGAGTACGAAGAGAGATTGGGATGGACAACGCTACATACGTCCATCCAACCGGGGCGAGCGGAGGACTTGCCCTTTGGTGGTCCAATGAGGTGGGCATGCAGATTCACGGGAAGAACAAAAACTTCATTGAGTCCACCATTACATGCACAACTTTAGGAGGAAACACACACATTACCTGGGTCTATGGAGACCCGGTCTATTCGAGGAGAGCAAGGAATTGGGAGGATCTGAAAATCTGGGCGGCAAATAGGAGTGAACCTTGGATATGTGTGGGCGACTTTAATGATATCTCCCACCATCGCGAGAAAATGGGAGGAGGCCGAAAAGACCAACACAAAATTGACGGTTTTGTTAATCTTATGGAGGAACTTAGGTTGGAGGATATTGGCTTCAAGGGACAAATGTTTACATGGACACACAACAGGAGGGGAACCGACTGAATCAGGGAAAGGTTGGATAGGGTACTTGCTAACCAAGCGTGGTCTTCTTTGCACCCTTCGGCCCAATGCATTTACGAGCTTATTGTCGGATCAGACCATGCTCCTCTTGTTGTAAACACAGCGCCTAACGAAGAAAGAGGTAGGAAAGAGTTCCGGTTTGAGAATATGTGGCTCGAGAAGCCGGAGTGTTTTGACATTGTCGAGGCCGCATGGAATGGATCTCCAAGGATCACCACGGTTGAGGAGCTCAAACGGAAGTTGGACAGCTGCAGCCGTGCCCTAATAAGCTGGAGTGGAAAGGAGTTTTCAAACAACCTATTGAAAATCAAGAAGGTCAAACACAGCCTTAGGGTTTTGGGGTCCCAACCTCAACATCGGTCCGACGATGGAGAGGAACGGGCTCTAAAGTCTAGGTTGCATGCGTTGTGGAAACAAGAGGAAATATACTGGAAACAGAGATCGAGACTAAGATGGCTGAATTACGGTGACAAAAACACAAAGTTTTTTCACCAAACGACCCTTGCACGACGGAGATGAAACAAGATCATCAAACTTAGGACCGAGGAGGGGGTGTGGTTGGATAGGGAACGTGACATCCTCATGGAGCTACAAACATACTATACAAACCTATTCACTTCGGTCAGATTGGGGAACGAATCCGACTCTCACTTTGCCGAATCACTTAGGGTCATTCCGAGCCAAATATCGAGTGCAGCGAATAGGGACTTGACTAGACGAGCATTGGATGTTGAGGTCAGGAGGGCGTGTTTTCAGATGGGGGGAGCGAGCACCGGGACCAGACGGGTTTTCTGGGACTTTTTTCCAAAAGAACTGGGGCACCATCGGTCCAGACATTGTCACTTCCGTCAATGCATTCCTCTCATCAGGTATCATGCCCCCTTTCCTAAACAAAACTGATATTACTTTGATTCCTAAAACTGCTAACCCTTTATATGCTTCGGAGTTTAGACCCATTAGCCTTTGCAACTTTGGTTATAAGATTATCTCAAAGGTTCTGGTGAATAGGCTGAAAACCTATATGCCAGAACTGATCACCCCGTACCAAAGTGCATTTGTTTCAGGGAGACGCATTCTGGACAGCATTATTATAGCCCACGAGATGTTCCATTTCCTCAAGTCAAGAGGAAGACCGCGAGCCAACTCGACCCGCACAGAATGCGCCCTAAAGATCGACATGCAGAAGGCGTATGACAGAATTGAGTGGGACTTCCTACTTCAGGTCTTGGAGAAGCGGGGCTTTGATCACAAATGGATCTCCTGGATTAAGGCTTGCATATCATCGGTCTCATATAAGGTCATTGTTAATGGCAAAAGATCTACATCATTCCAACCATCGCGAGGACTAAGACAGGGTGGCCCTCTCTCTCCTTATTTATTCATCTTGGTTGCTGACGTGTTATCGAGAATGATGGAGGAACAGGTTGTGTTAGCAAACATTATTAGGATAAAGCCGAAACCATCTTGCCCTGCGGTGCATCACTTATTTTTTGCGGACGACTCTATATTTTTCATGAAAGGTTCGATAGAGAAGATCGGGAATGTGAAAAGAGTCATCAATACTTACTGTTTGGACTCGGGTCAGAATGTCAACTTCTCAAAGTCGAGCATCTTCTTTAACTCGGCCGCAAAGGACGATTTTAAGGTAGAGGTAACGCAGCTTTTTGGAGTCCAACATGTGATGGATCCGGGATTCTATTTGGGACTCCCTACGGTGTGGGGGAGGTCCAAGAGGGATGCACTAAACTATTTAAAGGAGCGAATTCGGGACAAGATTCAAAGTTGGAGATCAAAGCTACTTAATCAAGCGGGGAAGGAAGTCCTCATCAAGGCCGTCCTAACCGCTATCCCGGCATATGTCATGCACGTCTTCAAACTCCCCAAAACTTGGTGTAACGAGATCAACGAGCTCATCGCTCGCTTTTGGTGGGGAGCAAACGACGGGCAAAGGAAAATACATTGGCGATCTTGGCATGCCATGACAACCTCGAAGAGAAATGGAGGATACAGGTTCAAGGACTTACAAACTTTCAACTCGGCTATCCTAGCGAATATGGCGGCCCGGGTCTTGTCGGAGCCCGACGCTCTATGGGTGAATCAAAGGCCTCTATTTTCCAAACTCTTCATTTTTGCAGGCGAGTCGGGGCAGCCGAGCCTCTTGGGATTGGTCGAGTCTTCTCGAAGGCAGGGACGTTATTCGGGACAGGGGGGTCTGGGCTCCCGGCGATGGGCGATCAATCCACCCTTTCCAGGACCCGTGGCTTCCGATCAAACATGACCTCCGCGCCAGACCTCGCCAGGGCTCGATCTATGGTGAGGGGGATCGTGTTGCGGACTGGATCGACCCTGTGTCACGTGTGTGGAAGGGTGACTCTGTCACACGAGCTGTCCACCATGAAGACTTCGAACTGATCCTGTGCATGGTCATCCCCCTGGAACCTTCTGACGATACTCTTAGATGGCCTCATTCCAGGGATGGCTGCGTCTCCGTGCGATCTGCCTACCACAACATCAACAATGCTCAGCCTCCACCCCTGCTCGACTTGAACCGTGCACCGCAGCTCAGCCTTCCCAAGCTCTGGCTCGCCATTTGGAATGCAGCTGTCTGGCCGAAAATAAAGGCTTTTATGTGGAGGCTCTCGACGAACACTCTCCCGACGAAGGAGGCCCTGCACCGGCGAGGAGTGGACCTGGACACATGCTGCGGAACCTGTCACGTGCTGGAAACCAGAGAACACATCCTTTTTGGATGCCCTTGGGCGATAGCTTTCTGGAATCGGTTTTCTTGCAGGGACATATTACTTGTTGGCCAACACTCCATCGAGGAATGGCTGGACAAGGAGATGCAGACATCCGGTGGCAGCAAGGAGCAGCGGGCCAACAGCTAGAACTGGATCATGGTCATGTGCTGGACAGTTTGGAAGGCACGCTGCAGACTTATGTTCGATGGTGTGAATCCTTTCATTGATAATCTGGAGCAGGAGGTGGCCCGAACCATGGAGGAGATCAACAATGCAGTGGCCAGACCTGCAAGGATCAGTGCACAGCATCAAAGCGCCTCCTGGTCCAGACCGACTGCAGACACCATCAAGGTTAACTGCGACGGTGCCTGGTGTCCGATGTCGAAACGGGGCGGGATCGGGGCCATCGCTCGGGACAGCTCGGGCCGGGTCAGAGGAGGCATGCACGAGCAAATGATGTCTGGATCAGCCGAGGAAACTGAGGCACTGGCTGTTCTCCTGGGAGTCCGGCTAGCTTTGGACAACGGTTGGAATCGGGTCATTATCGAGTCGGATGCGGCTAATGTAATCAACCACCTTCACGGGAGGGAATTTGCATGGCGGATAACACCCATTTTGTCTAACGCGGTACTGTTATCGGCCTCCGTTAATAGTATCGCGTGGGTGAATATCCCACGATCCGCGAACTTTTGCGCGGATTGGGTTGCAAAACAAGTTTTACTGGGGTTGTGTCCTTCGGATTGGGTGTCATCACCCCCAACCCCTTTATGTCATCTTTTGACTACGGATATAGAGTTGTATACGAACAATTTATCCTTACATGAATGAGAATTATGTTGTTATTGGCCAAAAAAAAAAGGCTTAAACCAAGAGTTCTAATGTTAAAACTAGATACATCACACATATGAATTATCTAGCGTCAGTGATAAATTCTTTTATAATTATCACTTTTAAGGTCATATGCTCGATCATGATTTCATAAATAATTTACAACGAGCACCCCAACTTGTTGGTAGAAGCGATACTACTTCTATTGTTTATATATATGAAGTTTCTCACGTGTCTCTGTTATTTAAACACCTTAACAAATTCATTATTTGAACTTCATTCAGAGTATATAACTCATCCACTCTAAGTAACAAATAGTATTATAAAAGATGATACTAAACCCAGTCATACATAACTTGTCGTTACCCATTAAACTTTGAGTTTAGTATTAACTAGCTTAAAGTCGATTGTTATTATCAATGACTTTGTTAAGGGGCTTCAACTTCATTCCATGATTAATGAATCATACTATTCTCTTACGAATCTTTGATTAACAAGCCAACTAATTTTTTCTTGTTTTTTCATATAAATGCGATCTGAAATCAATTACTTAAATCATGTTTGAGACATATAATATATTACACACTTCAGTTTTCCAACTTTATTCAAATACTTCTACAATAACTTTTGTCTTTACATGTTAAGCAAGTAACATCTTTTCAAATATATTCCCATGAAATATTCTGTAGTATCCGTGCCTCATCTTGAACAAATATCCATTAATAAATTTCAACTAGTTGTCAAACTGGTGTCGTAATATGAGAAATTCATTTAATTTCATACTTAATATGTGAATACTCCTTTCATATATATAAGTCAATAAAACTTTTCAAGGTTGTATGTATTATGATAAATATTCGCATACTTTGATAAATTGACATAGTGATCTTCAATAGCATACACTCCAAACTATTTTCTCATTCTTGTTCCTAACATTTATTTTGCATATGTATGTAGTATGTATATATACATACGTATTTTCAAATAGGATACATTCAGTCATTGTGAGAGGCAATATCACTACCGCATTTGATTCGAATAATGTCAATTTTATCGATACTGATCTTGCCTTTTGTACGAATCTCACTAAGGCATATTTGTGAAATCATTTATATCACAAAATTATCCAAGATTGCATTTTTCCAGTATAACTGTCATGAATCTTTTTTCTATTATAAAATTATATATACTCACATATTCTTTCTTAATTGACATGGCTGATTTTTTTTTTTATCACAGAATCATTTATGCCCGCATATCCAACTTACCTGACTTGTCTGGTTTTCTACCATCAAATCATGTATATATGCCCATAGATTATGACTTATCTAAAATGAAACATAATATTATATATACCCACAAATCCTGACATGAATCATTTTCCATCATAAAATTATTTATGTTCACATATTCTTACTTAACCAACCAATAATAGAATTTCACCGACATCTATCACGTAAATTCAACATTTTTTCTTGGGTTCAAAGTATCATTAAAATGTTTGCGCTTGACTCTATTCAAATAATATATTTTGATTGTTAGGTAGAGAACTTATGAACAAGAGTGAAAACAAACAATTAATATATCAAAAGTCAACTATTCACTAATACGACACATTATGTCAACCATGAATTATACCATATAGGACATTGAACCAACCATAAGTCACATGGATAATATAATCTCACACTTCATTTGTGTTACATCAAAAAGTTGCATCATTTTATTATATTATTTCAAAGAATTACATCACTTCACAGTAATTGAGTATTTTCTAAAATTGACTTTCTAAAGCTTTATTTAGTTCTTTAAGTTTCTGCAATTAATTTACCAAAAAAAAAAAAAGTTTCTGCAATTAACAAATACAACTTTATTCTTATTTATTGTAATATTACACTTTTCAATATTATAATCTAACCACATAATTCCAACATATATTAATTAAGACGTACTGTGGACGAAAGTCTCCACTACGCAACTCAGATGCCCATTAAACAGGGAACGCGCAGTACTAATCCAGTAGATAGATTAAATTTGTTACACCTCGAAACGTAGTCGTCTCATGTAATGCCCATTATTAGGAAATTAAACAGTGTTATTGTTTCAATGTCCGTAGAAAATTATCGGTGCACCTTAAAATCATGATTATAATAGGACGATCCAAAAGTCTAATGGCATGTTCTTTTCGCAGAAAGGAAAATGAATTCGGCTTACGGATTTTCTTTTTGCGGAATTGAGAAAACTTGGCTTACAGATTCCGAGCGGGGTAGATTTAGACATTCTATAAGAAAACCTCGGAATTCCTCAGCCTAGAGGGTAAGGAATCCGGAATAGGGTGCACATTGACAAAACTGTCCTCATTCATTTTCCATATTGACAGCCCTACCCTCACTTCTTATCACTTCTCAGGTTCTGCGTCTCCTTCATTTCACGAGGAATCAACGAACTGAACTCTTTCATCCTCATGTACGACTTCTCTTTCTCGTTCCTCCTTCTCCTCATCCTTCAATCGAACTCAGAAACGCGATTCCGGGTTCGAATCGAACCGAAGCTCCCTACCCTCTGCGTTATTCTAGGTTTGTGGCGAACCCATAAATCGTCAATTCTGGATTCGTGGCGATTGGCGAACCCAGAAATCACTTAGAGTACGCTTGCAAGAAAATCGATGCACTTGTCGCCTCTCCTTTCAATTCAATTCTTGGAAAGAAGAGTAAGGTTACTGGTGGGGTTGAAGCTGAATTCGATAGACATGCACCAAAGCCGTTTAAAATTGTCGTAGTGAGTTTCTCTGATTTTCACATAAATGAATTTGCTTATGGGTTATTGGTAGAAGTACTTGAAGTAACTTGCCTATCCTTGCATTGAAGTTTATTTTACATGAGACTATTTGTGAAGGGCGTGAAACTGCTTAAGTTCTTGAATTTCGAAAGTTGCTAACTTTATGAATACTGCTAATAACAATGTAGCTTCTGTGTTTAGAATAATTATCTCTTTGGTTTTTGGCTATTTAGCGTGGGATAGAATACAATTTATTATATTTATTTGTCCATGTCATGGTTTGATTTTCTGTCCTGTGAAGAAACATGGTATTAGGTATCAAACTTTTGCTATTTTGAAAGGAAATGGAATTTGTGTCTTGATTGGACTATTTAAAGATAGTCATTTTGATTAATGGAAGAACTTTTCATGATCAAACTCCCCATCTACATTTTTGTGGCAAATGATCTAAATTGATGTTTTTCAAGCAGAAACAGATGTTGCTACTGGTGTATCATTTACTGATATGTACTCTTCATATTGATTGTCTACAGCATGACACCATCTTGTCCTCTCTCCGGAACTCGGGGAAAGTTTCTGTCATAGATCCCTTTGTGGTGGTAATAGATCCTCTTTATGCTCCTAGTTGGATCTGTAATTGATGTTGATGTGTTATTGTTGTTCGTGTGTCATGTTGTTATTGAGATTGTTATATGCTGTTCTTGGGTTGACATTAAAGTGTTATTGCTGTTATTGCTTGGATTTATGTGTTCTTGTTCAGATATGTTATTCTTCTTCTTGTTTGATTTGGGTTGATTCAGGTGAATTGATTGATGTTCTCGATCTTTGATATTGAAGGTTATGAAGGCGATGAGAAGGTCGAGATCGGGATATGAGGCAATGAGGACGAGGATTGTAGGTGTATGATCATTTGATTGTAGTATACAGACGGTTATATTGTAATTAGAGTCATGATTGTAATTAACTATTTTATATTAATTAGTTAACTATATTAATTAATTAAATTAATTATTTTAAAAGTGTTTTTTAATTATTATTTAAATATATTGTAAGTTTTATTATTCTTAATTTTTTAAAATAATGAATACCAATTATATGTACTATATACTATACATATACAAGCAGGGGCAAATATGTCATTTTACCACATTCCATTCGTTTTTCATATACAATTCCACAAAAAACAACAACTGAATTTCTTATTCTATTCACCAAATAAAAAACTTCATATTTTTATATTCTATTTCCTATTATTCATTTTAAATTCTCTGAAAGAAACACATTATAAGATTTGTTTATTATTTATTTCAAGTTCAACAATTTACAATTGACCACCTCCACTCCTACGTTCCTTCCAACCATCAGCAGCAGCGTCACCTATCTCTTGCTCACCACCTGCTCTTCTACGCAAAGTCAAAGTATCATTAAGGCTGCTCACACTACTCGAGTCGAGTCCAGTTGAATATTGTCTTGCTATAACTTAAGTCCACAAATTTGTGGCAACTTTAGTCGTTGCTAGTTTTTCAAATCTGAACTAGGGATAATAAATCATTTTCAATTATAATACTAATTATTAAAAATTAAAAAATATCAATATAATTATATATCATTAAATCAAAGAAGTAGATCTCAATGGAGATAGTTCAACTAAGGTCGTTGTTGCGTACTTGACGTCGGCTTAGGCAAAGGATCACTAAAGGGCCGATCCCTTACATGGTCAACGACTTGAGCACAACGGAGACCATCACAGTTATTGTGACTTAGTAAGGTTGAATTGTCTCCATCTAACAACATCCAAAAACAACGTCCAACGTCAAAAAGGGACCGCAACACAAGGTATTAGCCAGGACATACAGACTATTGACATGTTGGAAAAGGTCTGCAAGACACTAACACAGTCACCCGACAGATGGAAGGTTCATATGAACACTATAGCCAGGTCGACACATTGAAAAGATGTTAGAAATATCCCTTAGCAAGTATGTTATGCTATTGCCTTAAAAAAACTTAGTTTTAAGAACATGAGAGATCAAGTAACACTTGAGTATGTTTAGGTTCTAATTTTACTTCTAAACTACATTGATCATCAAATAACTACAAAAAGTAAGTTATCCGTTAATCAATATAGTGCGTAAAGTATACACAAGTGTTTACGCGGTTGGTCAATTCGACCTGCATTCATGTGCGGTACAAATATAATCATTCATTATAATAGACTATTATAAAATGTTAATCTTGAGCTACAAAATAATTCACCATTACAAGTTCTAGGAATCAACTGCCCAACTTCATTCACTCCAAGCTCACTTAATATTTATATCTCTCAATGATTTTTTAGCACTCTTTTTATTATTTGTTTGCGCTCTAAGATAAAAGTTAAGTTAAGATTATTATTATATGGACGATAACATATTTTTTTTACAGTTTTATGAAAAATAATTTTTTATATATTTATAACTCAACATATATTTTTGAATTATTAGAATACTATATATATATATATATAATAACAATATAATATTGTATTATTATTACTAAAATAGAACACACTAATATAAGTCATAAAACTTTATAAAAATATTATTAATGATTTTAATAGTCCTTTTTAAACATACACACTAATATAAGCCATAAAAATATATAAAACTATTTAATTTAAAAGCATTAATTATTATTTTATTATTAATTGTTGTTATTATTAATGTCTTATGCATTTTAACTAATTTTATGAACAAATACACTTAATATAAATTATAATTTTTGTATTCCACAGTATAACTTAGTAAATTATCTATATAGTTAATTATTTCAATTATTTTTTAATTTTAATATTTTTATTGTATACAATTCAAACTTATAACAGTGAACTTTTTGAAAAATTATATATTCACTTAAAAAAAATAACATTTTAAACTTTATAACATTAAATTTATTTAAAAGGAATATTTTAGTCTATATTCACTTAAAAATAATTTAAATAAGTGTGATAATAGTAAAATTATAAGTTTCTATCTCACGACACTGTTGTATCCTAAGAGGTGATCGTCCTATGAACCCTCGAGTACGAACCGGGAGGGGAATTCCTTAAGAGTAAACCCTAAAAATATTATTTTTATTTTATCTACCTGCAGATCTTCCACAATATTACACATATAGATGGTGAAGATGATCACCTGTTCAATAAGAAAATTGTAGACATTATAATCTTTAACGCAATGTATTAAACAATTTGAGGCGCACTGAGGCGCATATGGCAAATATCATATCAAAATTGAGGCGCACATAAGGCGCTCACCTCATTGAATAAGGCGCACCCAATAAATAAAACACAAAAATGTCTACTAGCATAATATATACTAGTATAGAGGATAATAATGTCTACTGAAAAGATAATCCACAAAAATCTAATCATATAAAAAATTTAGGAAAGTCATTTTTTTAATAAACCTACTAGCATAAAATATCCGTTTGATTATCTAAGACAACTAATCATCTCTATAGTCCTCATCACCAAAGAAATCTTCATTATCCGATTTATAAACCCATTCTTTATCTGTCTCATACTCATTTGTATATGACCGCATCTCCACAAAATTATCCCTCACTTATAATCCTTTACCTCTGGAGTTGGAGTTAGCTCTGAAATTACAATCGCCAACACTAGAAGGTTTGCTTCCTAGTGGTTCTAGCAGGCTCTTCCGCTTCGGACGCCCTACTTATCATGCCTCCGGTTAACCTTCTCTCAGTCATACCCTCATCATTACTACAAATATATGCATCATTATCTACATCCCCATCATCCCCCTCACCCAACTCCAACCATTCATTGTTTTCATCAATATCAAGCAGAAAAATGCTACTCACAATATCATCAAGGTTATCATAACGAGCCTTTAGAGCTTGGTTATACTTTACATAAACCAAATCATTCAGTCTCTTAGCTGCAAGTCTATTTCTTCTTGGAGTTTGAAGCTATGTGAATACATAACAAAGAAAATACAAAAAAAAACATGAAACAAGTATTAGTTATCAATTATGTTACAAATCACAATAATTTACATTTTACACTAAAAAAGTAAAACGTCACTTACTTGCTCAAAGACACTCCAGTTTCGTTCACATTCTGAAGCACTACACGTGAGACTTAAAATCTTAATCGCAAGCATTTGCAAATTTGGAGTAGTTGACCCAAATAAAGACCACCATTCTACTGTTAAATTGGATTTAAGAAATTAATAGTAATAAGTGTAAAATTATGAAAAATATAAAATAACTAAAGTAAATGAAGAATTACTTAGTGCTTTTGTTTTCCTTGTCTTAATAGCAAGAGGTGAGTAAAATATACCTTCAACATTCTTGTATGATAAGAGTTCATCTAAAATCACAATTTGCACACTTTCATCTTTAACCAATCTTTGTTTGCATTTATACAACCCATCAACAACCTCTTTGTCAAATTATATTTCTGGATTTGAATAATAAAACACCGGATTAAGAAAATGACCAGCAACATGCAATGGATGGTGAAGTTGACATTCCCATCGATCATCAATAATCTTGAACACTTCTTTTTACTTATCTTCTCTACTATTGAACGATTTTTTTATGGCTTCCTTGGTTCTATACATAGCTTCGTATATGTAGCCCATAACTATTTTTTTTCATTATCCACCAATCAAAGAACTCTAACAAGGGTCCCCATCACTTTGAGAATCCAAACTACATTATTCCAAAATGATGACTTTGTGATAGTGATTTTCACTTGTTTTGCCTTTTCTTCTCTAGACCGTGTACTTTGATACCATTTTTCTGACGATATCATAGCCCTCAATGCACATTTCTGTTTGTGAATGCTCTTCAAGCAAAGATAGCTTGTTGCAAATCTAGTAATGGTCAGCCTAACAAGGTTTGCTCCTTTTGTTTTTTCTCTCATGAAATTCATAACCATTCCATGATTATAAATGTAGCGAGTCATATTTGTGGCTTCCTTTATTGCCAATGTCTTCCAACATCAAATCAAGACAATGCGTTGCACACGGAGTCCAATATAAATGTGGTCTAACATATTCTAATAACTTACCTGGTTTCTTGAAATTGTATCCATTATAACTAATAAATTGAATAACATTGTCTTCACCTATCTGATCAACAAACCTATTAAGTAATTCATAGGACTTCTCACCTGTTTTTGAATAGCTTGAGGCATCAACCGATTCAATAAATGCAGTTCCCTTAGAAGAGTTAACCAAAAAGTTAATGATGGTTTGACCAGTTTTGCTTGTCCAATGATATGGCATGATTGAACGACCGTATTTTTCACAAGCCACTCTATGATTCTTCAGTAAATCCTCAGTAAATGCGACATCTTTGTTCAACGGTGGTACCCTTAGTTCATACGCACTAGTCGACTTCAAATTTGGACTTGAAACCTCAATTATGCACTTGAAGCTCTTTAGATTAGCAACATTGAAAGCTATACCAGCGTGGTAGAAGAGTTTTGCAACATATTTAATTGTTGCAGCTCTTCTCTCCTTACCAAGTGTTTCATCAATGTTTCTTTGTCTTAGCTTTCCTTGTTTCCGTCGTTCAACTACTAGCTCAGGCTTCGTCTGGAAGTAAGAATCTATTGGTCATTTCCCTTTGGGTTTGGAATCAAAGCAACTTGCCTATCTCTTTTCTTAAGAGGTTGGACTTCAACATCTTGTTCTTCTAGCTCCAACGGATTATCAACATCATCAAAGTCAGGCAACCTGTAGCTTAACTTCTGTTTTTTCATCTCATCGTAGTCCTTTAATTCTTGTCACACTCATGATGGACACTTCATCCACATTGTACAATTTCTGTTACCCCTAATAAGGTGATGTTTATGCCTATGAATGCCTTCGTTTGTCACTTTTTCACAATATATGCACGTGACTAAATTTCGTTCATTTGGATGCTTCAAAAGTGCATAGTTCCAATATGGATCATTCTTTGTAATATTAGGTTGCTCCATAATCGTTTTAAAAAAAAAATGCATGATGTTTCACATACTTTTATTTCTTTTTTTCTAAGATGTAAGGAATTTCTATAAAAACAACAACATCGAAGCTACAGACCTAAAGTATGAATAGTATACATTCAAGGTGGACAACATTATAAGTATATATATAATATCTATTATACATTGTAATAATTATTGATATCTACCTACACACACCATATTACATACACATTACACACACTATAGTATATAATATATCATTACTTTCAAGTTTCAATCATTACTTTGAGTTTCACATGGCTGCAATACGAAGGAATGACTTTTAGTCAACAATATCTTTAAGACTTTCAGAGTACGAACCAAGACCAACACCACATACAATATCTTTAAGGATTCACTACGAACTAACATTTACAAACGCACACCATATCTTGAAGACTTTTAGAGACAGTGAAGAGAAGACACACCACATACAGACACACCATGACAGAAAAGTGAAGTAATAGAAAATGACGCATCTCTTATACCAACTATGCTAACCTTAGAGGAGAAGGCTTGCTTGGTTGGGTTGCTGGTGTCGGCTGGGTTGCGGTATAAGCTATGAACTGTTCTTTCTATTCTATTTTGATTATTCTGGAGTTGAAGTTGTCTTTCTGTTCTGCACTTCTTCGAATAAGAAGCTCTGTTCTGTTCGTTGCTGCCATTCTATATTCTCGTTTTTACGACGTTTCAAATTTAAAAACCATAATATTTTATTCTTCCTATTTTTGGCAACGTAAAGATCTGCCTAATATTAATTATTCTTTGGTTAAAAAAGTGTCAGAGGTGCGACAAGGCGAGACGAGGCGTGCGCCTCCCAAGACAGTCTGCGCCTTGACGTGGTGGAGGCGCAGACCAAGATATGCGCCTCGTCTCAAGTGCCTAGGTGTTGGAGTGAGCGCTTTTTTACACACTGACGATGTCCTCAACTAGTGATCGAAAATCGTAAACTTTGAGCAATACATGTTCAAGAAGGATAAAGGAGGTATGAAGACCATCGATAGTTGGAATCTCTAAATACGCGGTGTAGATGCCGTTTTAAAGAAGAAGAAATGAGGAAATCACCTCTGTTTGAAGGGAGGTTGACTAGAGAGTATTTGACGACAAAAAGGGAAGTATAAAATGCTTTAATAGTGAAATAGAGAGAATAGACTAAGACTCCCTCTAACTTCTCATAACGATATTCACATTGGAGAGAGAAAATCTTAGATGATTATTCAGTGTAAAGAGGAAATTGTTCAATCCAATGTCTTATGCTTTTATCTATTTCTTTACTTTCATAAATAAATGGGTATTTATTTAATTCATTAATACATGGACATTAATGTGTATATATTTTGTTCATTAATACACATACATTAATGTTGAACATCCTTTGTACAATAAATTACTTATTGGTCTATTATACTTGTGTAGTACATTTTTTTTTTTGTCGAAATGGGAGTTTTTATTAATTCAGAAACAGTGTTTTCCGCTACATTATTACAATCGCTATTTAAAATATATAATAAATGGGATGGGGGTTGAGAAACCCAGTTGTTCAGATGCATTGCCAATCTCGACTGTTTTGCAATCCAGTTGACGCTTTCATTTGTCGGACATTGAACTGCCTTCCATTCGATCAATTCGAAATCACCTGTTAAAGTAATGATGTTTGAACAAATGGTCTAGATACGCCAATGAGATGTCGTTCCCCTTAGTTGATTGATCACCACCTTAGAGTCTGACTCGAATACTACATCCTCCCATCCTTTTTCCTTTGCTAGCATAATATCAAAGAGAATGGCTCTAGCTTCTAATTCATCAATCGCACCTCTAGACACTCTCCAATTGGCCCCTCCGGTCAGCTGGCCGAAAATGTTTCTAGCTATAGCTCCAATGCCGCCAGTCTTGGTTTGTCGACACCACGACACATCGTAGTTGACCTTGATTATTCTCTGGCTCAGTGCTCTCCATGTTTCGGCTGCCCTACTACTTGGTGTCGAACCCCTTTACCTTGGTCCCATGTTATACTCTTCATATGCTTTCTTTATTTCCTCGACAACTAGTGTTGGATTAGGCATCTTTGCCTCAAACATGGCTTACATCTTGCCTTCCAGATAATCCAGCAGGTCATCATGCAGAGTTTCCATCTTGTTTCTTTTATGCCTCTCATAGTACTTGGTTCGCTCCTTCGCTCCTAAACTCATTCCTCAATAGTCGGTCGTGAGTGGTGGGTTGTCCCAAGACCAAGTATGCCAAACCAGACTGCCTCCGTCTATCTGCATTTATATACCATATGTTTTTTTTATCCCCATCCATTCCGCAGACCGGGCAATATATTATCACATTCATACCTCGTTGTCTTAAGTTTCCCAAGACCGCTATGGAGTTTGTTAACAACTTCCACGTGAAAGTCTTTACATTAGGGATGGTATCGTCTTTCCAAATCGCGCTCCAAACCGTCATGGACCTGCTCCCATGACTATGCAACTTCTTTCTTTTTCCTTTCTTTTTAATTAAGTTGTCGGTTAAATATTATATTTTTATAATTTAACAACAAATTTTTATTCTAATTAGTGATTGTGTGTGTTCTAGTTCTGCAATCAAGAATTAGCATGGAGAAAGGGAAATATATACCTCTTCTCTACAAATCATTCGATCTGATTGCATAATAAATTCAATCGTGGTAGGATTACCGACAACAGTTATGTTCGAGCTACCTCTGTCTCTCCTTAAGCTTCACAAATCCCTATTGCTTGTGGACGATTATGATCTTACAGTCGACTCAAGTCCTTCGAGGGCCTACTGGAGTTCATGTTTGAATATACTAAACATGCAATCGTTTAGGGCACAGCATAAACACTTACTTAAGTTACCTCCTTGAACAATTGTCTTAGTGAAAACGAAAGCGGATTTGCGTGAAATTCGGATCACAATCTTCCAAATGGGAGGACACGCCACGAGTTAATGGGCAGTGACCTAGGTTTCCACAAATACTCAACTCATTCTAAATCGTAGGGTAGTAGGGTATCTTTGCTCTGAGAGAGAGTGAGAATAGCGTCAAGTTTTCCAACCCAGAGCACCCTTATATGTAGTCATATATAGAGGGAATGATTTGGGTCAGTATACACTATTAAGCTTATTAGAATGGGCTCCACTAATGGCTGATCAAATCCGAAAAATCAACATCTTCCACTCACACAAAGTGGGGTAGGGTAGGGGGTGCTCATTCATTAAGCAACACTAGGAGAACAAATTTCCCTTATACAGTAAAGTCACATACGAGGCAGCAACTGTGTGACTGGGCAACACAAAGCACAATGTGATGTACATCTGTTGGGAGTTGTAGCGAATCGCAGGTCTCACACGAGTAGTGTAAATCTGCTATACACCATTGGTCATGTAATCTTTCTCCAAGTTTGACTACATAAAGATCTTTTAGACGTATATATGCATTACATTCATAACCGCAGTCAACTCCGCAGTTGGTGGCCACCTAGTGGACACAATACCGAGAAGATCCCATAATGACCATTCTCTTCCCACGAAACCATCAACACTATCCAATTCACATTTTTAGAACCGAGACTAAGGTACTTGTGAGCGTACCCATCGAGCACGAACAGAGATAACAAACATTGAACCGAACCTCAAGCCTCTGTTCAAAATAATGACGGTATGTACGTGGATCTTACACAAGGAGCTCTGGGTGTCACACGACTCTGAGTTAAGATCACATCTTGAGTTATACCCATGGTCATTTTGGGTGCGCCACGGTATGGAACATGCGCTACTGCATATTTTCTGTCACATGGAGCATATGTCCAAATGATGTACTGATGTCCATTAAGCACACAAAGTACCCGAACCAAAAGTAACAAAGACTCCCATCTGAACCCTATATGGATCGACAAATCATAATCCGTCGTAGTGCGAAAACATATAGCTCCGGACTTAAATCCTTTTTCGGTCATTCCAACAGACTTCCAGAAAGTATAACTAGACTCACTTAGCCACAAAGGTATAAAATCTATCACTCGTGTAAGAGGGTGATCCAATTCCCTTTGACATAGTATAATAAGCAATCACAGCTAGAACATACAAAACACTCAATCTGGGAAAACATGCATACTCAAATATAATTCAAGTTAAAGAACATTGTAAGGGAAATATAATCAATGAAGTACATCAACTAAGTCTGCACAGTCTTAGAGACTTCACTTGCCTCACTAAAGACTCAATTTTTAAGATTGGAGAGATGGTCCACGACCCTCTCATTCGTAGCCAAGTACTTCAAACTCATTACCTAGTGTCTAACCACATCTCTAACATATTTTTGTTTGATATCTACTTGTTATGAGTTGTTATGATACTTAGGGTTCTTTGACTTGGAGATTGCAGCTCCAACTCTAAGTAATCAATCTGGAAGTCTCTTCAGTTATACAACCTACTGAGTAGCCCACACAATACCCCCACAAATTCAGTATCCATGGTGATTGATACAATGCACAATTGCTTCTTGCTTATCTACGATATGGCTCTATCGGAGAGCACATCATAAAGTCTGATGTGAGTTTTCTCTCATAAAAGGTACCACCATAGTCTGCATTGTTGTACCCAGACCTCGAGAGATTCTCGGACCTTCAACAAGTCTCTTCGGTAGCAAGGGCATGATGCTTTTAAGATATCACATGATCCTATTTACTGCCTCCCAGTTCTTCAATCCAAGTTCAACTTGGTAATGACATACCATGCCGCCTGCGTGAAAAATTTTCGGTTGAGTACAAACCATTGTGTACATCAAGCTTTCGAATGCTGTAATATACAGAATTTGTTTTGTATGGTTTATTTCATTAGTAGTCTTCGAACACTTATCCATGTTGAGAGTTTGGCCAATGTAATCCAGAGGTTGAATTGGCTTGCAGTTACTCATGTTGAACATTTCCAACACTTTTTTTATGTAGCTCTATTGTAAAACCACAGGTGCCTCCTAAGATGATCTCTCAAGATCTGAATCCCAAGGATGTGTGTCTATTTACACATGTCCTTCATTCCAAATATATAAGACAACCATGTATTTTCCTGCGTGAGGAACTCCAAGCTATTTCTGGCTATGAGTATGTCATTAACATATAGAGTCATAAACACAAAGTTTGGTCCAGAATGTTTGGTGTACACACAATGGTCCTCATCCACCATCCATTTTCAACGACCAAATCATAAAATTTTTAGTAGCTCTGCCTAAAATATTGTTTCAGACCGTACATCAATTTGTGAAACTTGCACATTAATTGCTCTTGGCCTTTCTGCGCAAAGCATTCAGGTTAATCTATATAAATCTCTTCTTCTAACTCACCATTGAGTAAGGAGGTCTTAAAATTCATATGGTGCAGTTCAAGGTGTAGACTCACTTCAATATACATAATCGAACGAAATTTGGTCATTCGAACGGTCGGTGAGAAGGTCTCCTTAAAGTTTACTCCCTCCTGTTGTGTATAACCGTCGTGACTAGTTGAGCTTTGTAATACTTAACGGTTCCAGCAACCTTGATCCTTGTCTTAGGAACTTCTCTATCTACTATTGCTCTACGTCCTCTCGTAAGGATTACTAGTGTCCAAACTTCGTTCTTCCTTATAGATTTCATCTCAGCCATAGTCTTCTCTCATCCTCCATTAATTTCACCCATTCTTCTTAGAAGGGTCCACTAACAGTTTCTATAACGTTTTTCGACACAGTAACCGTCTTATCAGATATTAGGGTGTTTAGTTATCCAATACCTTTGAATGCATATAGTCGGGAGAAAAACATTATGTCTTAGCACAGGGTCTAACAACTTACTACTACCAGAGGTATGACCATTATCACTTCCATTGGGAATGAGATCCCCAATGTTGGCACTGTCAACAAAATCATCAGAAGTGAAATCTCTTGCATTCGCTCCAACAGGCGGTGAACGACGAACTAATTCATCATCTGCAGTTTTTACCCTCCCACTCGAATTAACATGTTTCTACTCAACTTTATCTTGCATTTTAAAATGTTGTGTCTCGTGATCAATCTCGATAACATTCTCACTATCCTGCTCGGTGATAAACACGTACCCCTTAGAGGTATCAAAGTTAGTAACCAACAAATATACTCTTCTTTACTCTAGGTCTCCTATCGTCCCAAATTTATTTGAGAAATCTTAAGTCTAAGAGTCGCACCCCATATGGATACAGTCTTCAAAGTGTCTCTCCAGAAAGAAATCGACAATTAAGTCTGCGCCACCATCGACCGAACCATTTCAAGGAGCGTTCTATTGCGCCTATCTGCAATACTATTTTGCTGAGGGTCATAGGGGATCGTCAACTAATGATGATTCCTTTTTCATTACATAAACCCTTAAATTTTGCTGAAAGGTACTCTTCTTCCACAATTAGGGCGGAAGGCCTTTACCCACCGTTCTAACTCATTCTAAACCAACTTCAAAAAATAATTATTCAAAAAATTTATAATCTCTTATTTATGGGAGACCAAGTAAACGAATCTATAACAGGTGTAATCATCTATAAATATAATGACAATTTATGCTCTGAACCAAACCCTAACACCAATAGGGTCACAGACGTCTGAATGGACTAATCGCAAGGGAGATTCAGTTCTAGGTGCCTTACCAAAAGGCTTTCGGGTGGTATTTCCGGCTAGACAACTTATACAAGTAGACGACTCTGTCGGTGGAATGTTAGGAAACAAGCCCCGTTGATCTAACATATTCGAAAGTAGAAGAAGGCATGAAATTATTATTGTTTCATGAATTCGAAACAATAAATCCACCTGAAATATTACTAAAGTCATACAATATTGATCCTAAGGACAATTGGTCAGAAGATCCATGAAAAGATTATCTAAAACCGAGTTTCATTAATCCTAAGACTGTAGTAACATTTTGGTGAATCTGTATAGTATGTCCGAAGGATATTACTTCATACTAAAACTCTTCCACCGCGCAAGCGCAATTCACCAGTTCCAATCCCTTCTTCTTCAACGCGAGAGTTGTTGCTGATATAAATAAACATAATTTCACACGGGAGTCTACGGTACTCCATGAAAGCATCACGATCCCTAGCTATGTGATCTATCAATCCTAAACTTAAATCCATAAAGGACATAACTCAATCAATATAATTGTACTAGAAACACCAAGTTCATTAGAGTAGCCAACATGACATTCCTGTCGGGTCGATTTAGGGCATGCGTTCATAAAGTGTACCAACTGACCACAATTGAAAAATTTTATGTAGTTAGGCTTCTCGGCCTTACCGGATGTTTCCGCAGTGTTGTTTTCAGCGGAGTCCTTGAGTTTGCCTAAGTTTTTGTCTTCCTCGCCTTCAGTGCATTTGCGTCAACACGTTGTGGATTACTTCCTCTCCTTCGACAATTGTTTTTAGGTCTAGAAGATGTTGTGACACTTACCTCAGCCTTAGGCCCAACGACCATGAGGTTGTCCTTTTAAGCTCAATGTGTTCAAAGGTGTTGAGGCCCTAAGAAGGGGCTATTTGAATCTACATTTATCCCTAGGAGTTAGTCAAAGAGTGGATTATAACCTGTCTTTGCATCTCATCGGTCACTGATTGACTATTCTGCATGAGTTTCGCGATCATATTGACCATACACCTCATATGTTGTCTTGTGGAGTGTTGAGGATTCATCTTGTATGAATAGAACTTTATATTGAGGGAGTGCATCTGAGCAGTCGTATAGAACCAAGTCTAGCCTGCAAAGCATCCCACAACCCTTTAGCCATATGTTAAGCTTAATCTCATAAAGGATGTCACCATCCACCGTACTCAGCATCATTACATGTATCCCAGCATGATTAACCTCCCACTCGATTGGTAAGTCTTCTGTTGATTCATTATTCCAGAGTCTGTTTTTTCATGATGTTCTTGATGTGGTTAATGAAATTCCACTTAATTAGCACCATCTTCATATGCTTCCTCCAGATGTTATAGTTGTCACCGTTAAGTCTAAGACCTATGTCCAACTAAGCGACTATTTATTCGTGGCGGAACATCATTCTGGACGACCACATCATTTAGATCAAATTTGTCTAGGATTCACCCTCTTACCAGTTCGACGTCGTCTACTTTGGGTGCTCAACGACCACATAATCTTAGAACCTTATATAGTAAAGCGATTGATGCAAAACGTGCTAAGGGTGATGATTTTGGTGCACGGAGAAGTTTGTTCCGGGTCATTGTTGTAATATGCGACAATTAATTCTAGTCGAGGTCGACAATACCGAAGAAGAGTTCGAGGATAACGAACCAAGGGATTGTACCGAACCAGAAAATCCAAATTCATATCCCCAGTTGAACGCTGACGAACCACAAATATCTATTGATGCTTTAATGTGGGTGCGATCCTTTTCAACAGTGAAGATTATTGGGTCTATCAGCACGAGAGAATTGCCTATTCTTATTGATTCACGATTGACTCACCATTTCATTGATACACGGCTAACTAAAACTCTAAAATGCAAACTGGTGGAAATCAAACCCATGAAAGTCAGTGTAGCCGATGGAACCACATATAAATGTCTCACATGTGTCCAAAATTTTAGTGGACGATGCAGGAACTATGGTTTACGACAGACATTTTGGTACTTCCAATGGCTCTTAGAGAATGTGTATGGATTACCGTCGACTAAAAAATATCACGATAAAGAATCATTTTCCCATGCCATTGATCGAAGAAATTTTGGATGAATTAACTGGATCAACGATGTTTTCAAAATTGGATTTGAGATTTGGGTACTGTCAAGTTCGTATGCATCCTTCTGATGTGTATAAAACGACTTTTATGACTCATCAAGGACATTTCAAATTTGTGGAATGCCCTTTGGATTGATGAACGCTCCCACAACATTCCAAGCATTAATGAACTCGACTTTTCAGTCCTTATTGAAGAAATGTGTCTTGGTCTTCTTCGACAATATATTTGTTTACAACCGAAATGAATAAGAGAACTTGGAGCACTTGTCAAAGGTATTCCACTTATCGCGTCAACATACCTTGTTCGCGAGAAAAGGTAACTGTAACTTTGGAGGTTCTTGGTTGGATTATCTAGGGCATGTGATTTTTGGCGCACGAGTAGTTAGTGATCCAACCAAGATAGAGGCAGTTAAAAGTTATTCGGTACCATTGTCCGTAAAATAGTTACGAAGGTTTTTATGTCTCACTAGATACTACCGTCGCTTCGTTAAGGGTTAATATACCGTTGGCTCTCCCTTTGACTAATTTATTACGCAATAATGCATTCGCTAACCGGGCACTGCTCAAGTGGCCTCTGATGAATTGCAAAAGGCACTTTGCTCTACATCTGTTTTATCATTACTAGACTTCGCTAAACAATTTGTGATGGAGACAGATGCTTCGTCTAGAGGGATTGGTGCAGTCCTAATGCAAGATCGTCACTCGATAGCGTACATTAGTAAAGGTGTTTCCCCTTGACAATAAGCCTTATCTGTCAATGAAAAGGAATTACTTGACATTATGTTTGCAGTTTGTCAATGGCACTATTACTTAATTCTGGGTTAGTTCACCATCAAGACAGAGCATAAATTTTGAATCATTTTTCGATCAGAAAATAACCATACCTTTTCAGCAAACATGCATGGTTATCCAAACTTATGGGTTATGATTATGAGGTTGCTTATAAAAAGGTGCAGAAAATGTGGTCGCGAATTCCTTATCACGAGTGCAAGGAACAACATAGTTAGCACTTGCAGTTCCGTCCATTGAACCCACCTTGTTGGTCGACATCACGGAAAGTTGGAAGGATGATATTGACATTCAACAACTCATGGCTTGTATTTACATAGGCGAGGCAACCATCGTCATTTACTTGGGATGGTTCTCTTCTACATAGGCGAGGCAAGTTAATGGTTGAGAAAAATCATCAATTAAGACAAAATCTTATATCGACATGCCATGATTCAGTAATGGGCGGCTAATCGGGATCTCATGCTTCCTTACACCGACTTTCCCAGTTGTTTTATTAGAAGGGACAAACCAAGGATGATTGTTCATACATTCATTCGCGCAATTCATTTCAATGAAATAAATCCAAAAACGTGGCAGCTCTAGGCCTTCTCAATTCCTTACCACTTCCGAAGGTCCTGTTTGCAGACATATCTATGGATTTCATCACTGGGCTTCCAAACGCTAAGGGGTTTGAAGTTATTTTCATTGTGGTGGACCGAATTTCCAAATAAGTAGAATTTATGCCCTTAAAATACCTTTATTCAGTAACGTAAGTAGCTCAGTCATTTCTGGAACAATGTGTATGTTACACGGTTGTCGTTCTCCGATAGTATCCGATCATGATTCCATCTTTCTTAGTTGTTTTTAGCAGGAATTTTTTTGATTGCAGGGTGTTTCGCTACACATGTACACCGTATATCACTCTCAAACGGAACAGGCTAATTCTTGTTTGGAGAGTTATCTACGTTGTATGATGTTTGAACGTCCTTCGTCGTGGAGTAAATGGTTATCCTTGGCGGAATGGTGGTATAATACATCATTTTACTCTTCAATTTTGATGACCCCTTGAGATCCTTATATGGTTATTCTCCACCCATTCAGTTGTTGTATGTCCACTGTGATAGTTCAGTGGAAGACGTAGATGGTCTTCTATGGGATCGGCAGA
Source organism: Chamaenerion angustifolium (assembly GCA_946814005.1). NCBI lineage: Eukaryota > Viridiplantae > Streptophyta > Magnoliopsida > Myrtales > Onagraceae > Chamaenerion > Chamaenerion angustifolium. Next base: position 26,982,638 of record OX328272.1, read on the forward strand.
ACACTATTCGTCTATTACGTGATCACTTGCATAGAGCACATAATCAAATGAAGCAATTCACAGATAAACATCGTACAGAGTGATCATTTGTGGTCGTGATTGGGTATATTGGAGGTTACATCCATTCTGCCAGTCATCCTTACGCTTAAGGACTCAGAATAAGCTGAGACCGAAGTACTTTGGACCATTTCAGATTCGTGAGAAGATTGGTGCAACTACTTAACGTTTGGATCTTCTATCATCGTTATGCATCCATCCAACATTCCACATTCCACATAAATACAATTGTTCCTTTGCCAGAAATAGTTGACTTTTCTATTTTATTTATTTTTCCAGAAAAGGTGTTGCAGAGGATGCTAGCACGGAGAGGTCGTAGAGTTGCGGTAAAGGTATTGGTGCAGTGGCGTGATCAGTTACCGTAGGTGCCTACGTGGGAATTCTTGGATGATGTACGTGTTTAATGCTCGAACTTTGATCCTTGAGGTCGAGGTCCTCATATGGAGGGAATATTTGTCATGTAAATATTAGTAGTGTGTTTAAATTGTTAGTTTTATTACTTTAGGGGTGTTTTTAGTAATAGTCTATTAAGATTTAAGAGTTACTTAGGGGGCTATTAGTTATATAAAGGAAAGGGAGTGTACTATAACGCCATGAATAGAAACGATCAGATAGAAATCTCCTCTCTACTATGTGTCTTCTTCTTTCTTTCAGCATTTCTCTTCATCAGAGTTCTCTCGTGACAACCATTGATTAGAGTCATAAAAAATGGTGGACAAGCCATTCTTGATTTTTCCTCCTCAATCTGCTTCTTGTTTCTTTCCCTTCTTTCGTCAATGGTGGCCTCGTGTGGAGAAATGAATGGGGAATCAGGAACAAAATATATATAAAGTTTTTGTGAATCCAAAATTAGATTAACTCTGTTAATATTAGTTCGGTTAGTGCCCTAAAATCAATATTTTAAATGCACCTTGTTTATACCCTTGCAGACTAATTATTTACGGTATGTTATATTGTTTAACAAACTCTAAAGTTTCGGTCAGTTAATCCTTCCCTTCATTTTTATTAAAAAGTATAGTATGTGCATTATTAGGAGTATGGAATTGAGATTGCTTATATTAAAAATATGAATGTTTATGCATTTATTATCCACTTGACTTGAAACAAAATATCTTGGAAAAGTTTATGTGATTTAAATGTTAAAATTGAGATGATTAAGAATGTTATCTCTTTGAGTCGGCTTCATTATATTGAAATTATTTTATTCTTTTGATGTATTTTTTTTTGGCCAAAATTGACTATGAGTACTCCTTATGACATGCACAGTGCTCAAGAAAGAGGAAATTTAAGTCTTTTATAGACTAAGTAAACAAAATTTATCGGGAGCTATATTCTTGATGAACTACACTCGGCCTTACATCGCGTACACTGTAAGTAAACTCAGTCATTATACTCATAATTATTGATCATTGGAATATTGTTCATCATTTGTTAATATACTTAAAAGCTACCACTAATTTTGACAGTTTGTATCAAACTGATTTTCAAATAATAATTAAGCAACTTGTACTAATAATTATGTGTTTACTTTGGGTGCAAGTTTTATATCATAGAAATCCTCAAAAGATACATTCATAGCACACTCCAACATGTTTTTTTTTTTGCTCTTGAGTTGGCAGGATATGAAGTTGAATGGTTCAAAAATCTCTTGGCAGAGGTGCCACTATGGGGGAGACGAACTGTTCATGTTTATCTTCGTTGTGATTTGCAATTAGCAATTGAGGTAGGTGAGGAATAAGGTTTATGAATATATGAGATCGGAGAAACAAATTATTTGCTAAATGTTTGACCATGAAATTGATTGTGGCATTGTCAAAGGGGATGACGTTAAAACTCATGAATTCACTCTATCCCAGTGTTGTGTGTGAGACTGAGTTTATACTCTTAATGATTTTTATAACCCTATTTGGGTGGTCCTATTGAGATGGGCTTGATATAATAACCGACTTAATTTCCGTAGCCTAGATGGAGTGGTCCTATAGACATGGCCTTGATGGAATAACCGATTTAACGATATCCATAGCCTGATTTGGGTGGTCCTTTTGGGACGAAATTGATGGAATTGCCTATTTAATAATATCCATAGCCCGATTTGGGTGGTCTTATTTAGTCGACTTGATGGAAACTTTTGATTAATGATATTCATAACTCATTTTGGGTGGTCTATAGGGATGGACTTGGTAGAATCATATATATGAGTGTGGAGGTGGAAGGATCCCCTTCCATGGAAAGATCTGAGAAAATTTTCCTAAAAGAAATCATGAATACCATGAGATGGTCCTTTAGTGTTGCATCACATCACTACGTCTTAATTCAAATAAAAAGACCTACATTTAATGCATTTTCTACAACAAATTGATTTCCTAAAATTACCCGCAATATAATATGCATGCAATCAAGTGAAGTGAACACACACGCATATATATATATATATGAATTAATATAAAATATATTTTCTCCTTTTTAAATTTTCTAGAGATTTATATGGAAATAATAGACCATCTAAAAAAAATAAACTTTATTATTTAGTTAATGGAATTTATCCATAATTAATATAACAATACACATGGATCTTTTATAATATTCAATTTTTGTTTTAAATAATTTGAGAACATGAAAATAATTAATAAAAACTTTAAGAATATAATTATATATATTTTAAATTCACACTAATTTTTTTTTTAAAACTTTCAAGATATTTAAATGTAAATAGTATCCAATATACTCAAAATATTTAAACATAAATATAAATATAAAGAGTAAAATAACTTAATACATAACATATAAAAAACACTAACTAAATTAAATAAAATATTTATAAGGGTTAATAACCAAATCACTACCTCAACTTTGAGCACGTTACAAATTGCTACGTGAAAGTTGTTTTTTGGAATTTTGTTGCCTATACTTTCGAAGTTGAGACAAATTGGTACCTCAGTTAACTTTTCCAGTAAATATGGATGAAAAATGACATGATAGCATATGATCAGTCCCTAATTTAAAAGACTAAATATTTTTTTTTAAATATCCAAAAACAATAAATAAAAAAATCTGGAAAATTAATAGATAAAATAAGATTTTTTAATATAATATTTTTATTAAAAATATGAAACAAAATTTTAAAAAATTATATTTTTTATTTCATATTTTTAATAAAAGTATTGTATTAAACAATTATACTTTCCCTTTGAATTTTCCAGATTTGTTTGGTATTTTTTAAAATCATTTAGTTTTTAAAATCAGGGACCAATCATGTGTTGCCACGTCATTTTCCGTCCATATTTAACGGAAAAGTTAACCGAAGTAGCAATTTACCCCAAGTGTCAAAGTTTAGATAACAGTTTTTGATAAAGTAAAGTTCATATAACAATTTATAAAGTGCCAAAAGTTGGGGTAAACTTTTGGTTATTAACCCTATTTATAATCTTAATGCATATCATCTATTTAATAATCACAAATTAAACAGATGTTAGAAATTAAAAATTAAATACATATTTAAGAAAATAACATACGACATATGAAAAGTCGAGAATAAACCAAAGAAGAAAAAAGTTACCTTAACGGAGGCTGGGAAGGCTATCAGACGTGCACGAAGTGTTGGTTGCAGGAGGTAGAGGCGTACGTACAAAAGGTGGAGGCTATAGGAGGTGGAGGTGGAAGCGGTCGCGGATAGGGGATGCTGGCAAGAAAACCAGCATAAGGATTTTACACGCGATCCGTTGAATTCTCTATGAAGGCAGTTAAACTTACGATAGTACAAACTTCTTCCTTTTTTCTTTATTTGATTTCAATCATTGGTCAAATACTATTTATACACATTTAAGTCATAATCTTGTAGGTATGTCAATCAAAATGCTCGTCTTTCATTACACATTTCCTCTTAGAGTCCTACATATTAACCAAACAAGCAGACCAATAAATAAAGGGAAAAGTCTGAAAAACGTCCATCATGTTTGACGAAAATTGTTTTTGGTACAATTTATTTTTTGACGATGGTTTTTGGTATAACATGTTGCAAACTGATGGTAATTGGACCTTTCGTTCACCTGTCGTTTAATTGTCTCGTTAAGTAGTCACGTGTTTGTCACGTGACATTGAACATTTTATTTTTTTTTCGATTTTTTTCATCAAAATATTTAAATACCCCTCACGTAAGCTGTTCCCGTTCCCTTTTGAAGTTAGTTCTTCAAGCAAATCTCCCTCACGTAACATGGCCTCCCAACCATTGAGATTCATGTACCAAATCTCCAAGCAAAGCATAAGAGCAAAAGCAATTGACAGCCTCAAAAACGCCCAGATCTCCTCAAAAGCATCACAAGAGAATCCATTCCACCGTTCCTTACAAAACCCAACCACATACACCACTTGGGCAAAAGCAACTCCCCAACTGCTGATGTTATACGCCATGGATGCCCCCGCTATTCCCATTTGCAGCAATACAACCAAGACCCACAAGAGACCTATGTGTGTCACTAGTCTCACGAGCCCATTCCACGCAAGTACACTTACCTTACTTTGTGCTTGGAGGAACTTCTGGGTCGGAAAGTTAATAGCGAGGGAGAAGAGTTGGGGAATAATTTGGATGGTGAACTCGCCTGCGAGCCTTGAGATCTCCTCGCTCTGTCTGAATAACAAGAGGATTGGCGTGGCAAAGATGTAGATGGAGAGGAGGACGATGCATGTCCCGATGAGTATGATCCATGACCGTTGCATATACAGACCCAGTAGCTCTACCTGGCCCTCTCCAAAAGCTTGCCCGCATAATGTTTCGAGTGCGCTTCCCATGCCAAGCTGCAAGTAAGCGAAGATGATTATAAGAGACTATTGCATGACTTTAGAGTACCTAACGTCCTGTAATAGTGTCTTGTTTCACTTTAAACATGTCTGATAAATGACATAAAAGAGAGATGAAGAGTGTTAAACCATGAAGAGTGTAAAAACATGTCTCTCCGTCCATCTTGTGTCCCAATTCCCTAGTCAACTGAAAAATCCTTGCAGCGCACAGAGCGGGAATCCTTATCCGTCTACCCCTTCCATCCACCTTCTTGTGCCTGTCTTTGTTAGAGCTTCGCTTCGGCGCCAACATATGTTTCTTGTTACCCTGATCATCGCCTCCGTCCTTCCCATCTATCACTATCTGGAAGTCCCTGATCTCAGATGGCTGATTCCTCAACTTTGAGCTCTCCGCTACCAGATGACTGCTGGAGCCATTTGATTCCATCGAAAAATAAAGAATGAAAAGGCGCGGCTTAAGAATCAGGGTCCAGCTTTGGAGTTTTGGGTCTGGGAAGATGACATGATTTTGGGAAGAGGATAAGATGTACAAGGAAGATGTAAGACATAAGGGCATAAAAGAAATTACAAATAATATTTTTTTTAGTTGGATCACGTGACATTGCACATGGTAGTTTAACGTCTAAAATGAACGATAGTTATACGGAAGTACCAAAAACAATCATTTACAAACATGTTGTACCTAAAACAATCGTGAGGGTTGGAAAACCATTTTCGTCAAACATGATGGACGTTTTTCTAGACTTTTCCCATAAATAAATACAAAAGTCTGAAAATGGTCCAACATATTTACCAAAAACCTAAGTTGTATCCATATGTTTTCTAATGATGGTGAATAGTTCAATATGTTTCAAAAAAATGGTAAATGAATCTTCTGTTTAGTTGTTAGATTTTCCCGTTAAGTTATCACGTGTTTGTCACGTAATGATGTATTTACTATTTTTTTATTAAAATAATTTGAAAGGACATAAATACTTTGCTTTAATCTATTGATTTTCCTTTTGGGTTGACTTCTCTCTTTCATACTCTTTAACCATTCTGCATTTCTTCTTCTCTCCACTCCTTTTGAGCTTTCTTTAATCAAATTGAAGCCCACATTCCTTCTGAAGCCCACATTCCTTCTGTTTGTTGTTCTTCCATCTTCTTTCACAAATCTTACACAATACCATATGTTGTCGCTGGAGAAGTCGAAGTAGTATCTTGTTTAGTTGTTTTGCTATCTCTCTCAGACCGATTTCGATCATCCATCTTTTATCAATTGCAAGATCGAAAAAACATTAGAGTGCGTAGTTTCTTTGTTTTTATCTTCAAAAGTTATTTTTTTATGGGTTTAGGGCATGCTTAGGATGAAACTTTTGATTCTGGTACTTAGTTTTAGACATCGAATTGTTTGATGATTGGACTTGCCTTTCTGTTTTTTATTTTGTTATTCTATGGCCGTTTACAGAGTAAAGAATCAACATTTTACTTTATAGTTTCTTATGATTCCATTTTTTAGGGTTTACCATACAAATTATATATTTTGTTGTTAAATTTTACATAAGTATAATGCATGTAGAATGAAACCGTTGGACATTTGCTGTAGAAGAACGATAGTTCTATTTAAGTCATTCCCTTACCCTAGTTTGTATCTTACAAATTGTTGTTCTCTCTGTTCATTAGTAATGGCAAATGATAAAAATAAGAGCCCAATGGAGAATGAACTGGATCCAAATGACTTCAATGAGTACGACATTGATAAGGTAATTGATGATGTTGTGAAAAAATTTCACAGTAAGGGAAAAGGTGTAATGAAGCTGAAGATTTTGGGTGATTATAGAAATTATGTTTTGGATAAAATGATAGAGACATACTACGATTCTGATTTGGTGTCAGATCCAAATTGGAATCCAAAGAAGAACGACAAAGGGGATTCAGACTGTAGTGATGAAAGTGCTGATTTCATGAACTTAAATAAATCAGGCTAGGTGAAAGAGAAGGTGCATTAAGCGGGACAAACCCACAGAACACATAGGAATGTAATTTCTATGGAATTATTGTTTTGTAGAACAAGTTCAAGAATAGCAATCTACAAATCCTAACCTTCATTTTGTACACAGGGATAAGGAAAAGGACTATATGATTAGTTTAAAATTTGCATTTGGAATGGATGTTAAGGAAAATTTTGCAGTTGTTCTTGCATTAGACACAAGTAACTTCAATAAGGCTCAGTATCCGACTGATACTTTTTTGAACTCCACCACCTTCGAATGTTGAGGTTCCTATTACATTCTGTTATCTGAGTGTCATATTGATATTATCTGTCATGCACACTGTGTAAAAAATGAAGCCAATTAAGGGGAAAGTTCTGGGAACAAGCAAGTTAAGAACAAAGTTTCCAGATAAGCTTGTGGAAGTAAAGCCTCAAGAATACATACCCAATCAGGACCCTCCACGAATGGGAATACCCCAAGATAATCCTTAGACAATCAACCTTGACAACAACGAAGATTTCATGTATGATTGAAGGGCCCCTCTCGTGTTGTTATATTGTAGAGACATTATTCTTTTAGTAAAACCCTTGAGGACTAGGAAAACCAAAGTGTTTAGGAATCATTTTAGAAAATCACCAACGAAGTTGAAACAGACAAGGTCTTCCAAAACTGGATCCACTCAGTGAATTATAAATCATGATACTGTCCCATTTTGAGTCACTCACTAACATATCACTCATGTGACTTATTAGATAGTGGTTGTTATTAGACTAAACCTATTTTGGTGGTGGTAACATTTTGTGTGTGATTAAAGTGTTTTATTCATTTTGTGCTTCACGACGGTGTCATGTTTTGTACTTCAAACTGGTTTATTTGGAAAGGTTATGTTGGTATTGATCAAGATGGTATTTTATGTTTTGGTTGTGCCACTATTTTAGTACAATGTAAAACCTATTGGTTCAATCACTACCACATATTTAATCATTTCATCAGGCTCAACATAACAAGTGAAGACAACACAAACAAGCTAAAGTACAACACACACAAGATAAAGTGAGGACACATATTTAACAATAAACTGAACACTAACAGAAACCTATAACAAAGAACTTCAAGTCATCCAATTCCATTCCATAATGAACCAAACAAGAAGAACTAATATGATAACAGAAATTGAAATCACAATTCTTTTCAAAAATTTCTCTCTCTGACGCAGGCCAACAATTTCTTCGTTCAATTCGGTTAGAATGGTCTCGAACTTCTTCACATCCCTCCTTCAATACTCGCACATTTGAGGGTCTTCCCATTCAAAGTAACTGCAATGTCTAACACATGATTTCATATTTGCCTGCACAAAACAGAGCAAATTAAGGGATGGGGATAAACAAATTAGTTATTTTGCACGAAATCGTTAAATTTAGTCATTCCCACGAAATTAGGGTTTCACAAAACGTAAATTCGGGACACCCATAAACTGAAAATTGAATAGAAATTACTAAATATCTTGGGTACCCATAAAACATCATGCTGAAATGTTTCGATATCCCGACTGGAATTGCATGCGACATCAACCCACAGTGGTAAATTTTGATCTCATACTCTGAGGATGTGTTTGGCTTTGACGTGTGGTAGGAAGATGAAAACGAACATGAAGAGTACTTACCATGAGCCATGATTGAGTGAGAGCAAAAATGCAATGAAGGGATGTAGGTTCAATGGGTGTTCTAAGTTTAAAGAATGTATGAAGAAAAATAAGTGAAATGTTTTTTTTTCTAGGGGATACATAGGTAGTAGCATAAGGGAATAACAGGAATTGCAAATAATATTTTTATTTATTTTTGGAATGCTTGGTCACGTGACATTGCACGTGATAAGTTAACGACGATTTGGAATGAGAGTTAAATAGAAATACCAAAAACCAGTTTTGAAACATGTGAAACCATTTAAAACATTTTAGGTTGGAAAACCATTTTGGTCAACACATGTTTGACCATTTTCAGACTTTCCCATAAATAAAAAAACTACAAATAGGCATAAGCTAATTTAGGGTGAGGTCCCCTTAATTATCGATGTAGTATAATCATGGGTTAATTACTTAAATGGTTACACATGTTTGACCATTGTGCAGAATGGTTACACAAGTTTCAAAATGTGACTAATAGGTTTTGCTGCGTGACTAAATAGTTACACATCTATTTTTCAGTGTGATTAATTGGTTACTTCGTCATTATTCGTTACTCTTTTCCATTGATTATTTTTTTAACATATTTTTTAATTTATGAAATGACTATTGTACCCTCAGGAACAACTTTCTCTTCAAATACACATACCACTTGTTGTCCTAATCTTCTGAGAGAAATTCTATGTTGTTATTCAACTAATTATACCAAAGAAATCCAGAACCACAAAACAAGGAACATGGAGACTCTCCACCTCCTTCCCATTACCATCAAGTTTTGATTTTTCATGCGAAAAGTATGTGATAATTGAATTGGATCCACGGATTCGTTTCCTGGGTTTGCATTATTGGTAATATAATCAATTGAAGAAATTCCTTCTCTCTATTCTCAAAATTGATCAGCCGAAGGTGGAGATGGATTGTTGTAGATTGACGAAATCCTCTCCTTCATAACCTAAAACACTTTTCTGTAGATGAATTGGAGATGAATTGTTGTAGATTGACGAAGCCCTAAACCCTTTGAAGGTGGAGATGAATTGATGTACGTAGATTGACGGAGCCTTCACCTCACCTACATAAAAGTCCTCTTTCATTTGCGGATTCACCATCTCTGCCACTTCCTCCTCTCCACACCTCGAATAATTTAGGAGAGATGGAGTCGCCATCCCAGTTACAAGCTCGGGAAGGATGATCCTGAACCAGTAGATGTCTTTCTTGCGACCAGCATGTTCAAGAATGCGAACCCTAAATTGAATCGAATGGAAAATCTTTCAATCGAAATTGAATCGCAACGAAGACGACGGTGGGGAAGCTTTCAAACTTCAATCGGCACCTCTTGTTCATCTCCTGCATTTCCAGACGACAGTGAAGTTCTCCAACTTCGAACGACGGCGAGGTTGCAAACGACAACGAAGTAGTTTAAAAACAAATCTTCATGATGGCTTCATGGTGTGCTTGGTGTTCTTCCTTTCTGTTGAGTTCCTATAAGTGAATAATAGGGTTTAGGGTTAATAAACTAATTAAAGAAGGGTGGGTAATATTGTCATTTCATATGTTAGAATAGTGATTAACGGTGATTTTGGACGATGAACATTAGTAAAACCAATTAGTAACATTTTGAAATATGTGTAACCATTTTGCACAATGGTCAAACATGTGTAACCATTTAAGTAATTAACCCTATAATCATATACCTAGAAAATGTACTTTATTTGGATTCATTCTTTCAAAGTCTTCTGTTTACCTCATAATTTGTTTTAATTTAATTGTTTGCTTCTACTCTAAATTCTTGGCCCCACTGAAATTAGGTTATTGCTTTGTCCCTGCCACACCACAAACGATTGATAACTCCAATATTTAAACTCACTCTAAACTACTCATAACCATAACCAGCAAAATCAAGAGTAAAATAGATTCTTTTGAACAATTGATAACTCGGAAGTTCGAACCTAATCGAGAATGTTTGTCGCGCGTGTTGAAGACACACTCCTCCCTTCTCTCACCAGGGTTAGCCCTGTGTGAGACGCCCGAGAAGCTCACCGCCTCTCTGAAGCCGCCACATATCACCCTGAGTTGTGAGTTGTCTTCTTCGAAAGTGACTCCAGCACTGTTTCATTGAAGTGTGGATTGCAGCTGTTTATACCAAAATCACGAGAGTTACTCCACTGGCCATATATAGAAACTATGTTCCTTTCCTGCAGCAGAAAGAACCGATTTCTACTCACAAGTACCTAGCCTTCTAGCCCCGTACTTTCATATATGTGTGTTTCTTTTACCCGTTTTGCAGGTCAGTTAGATTGTGGTGACGGTGGACTGGACTACGACCAGCTATGACTAGCTACCAAGGCACGGGTGACAGAGACTTTCCTCGGCGAGCTCATCTTCCCCTGGTATCTAGACCCTCTGAGCAGCAAGCACCTGGTTGGGGGCAGCAGGTTTCAGGTCGGGTGGTAGGCAAAATGATCTCTTTGAAGCCTGTCAAGAACAATGTGTTGTATAATGTTCTTCGATCTGCTTGGGAAGCCTTTGGGACAGTTAACATGGTTGATCTTGCGGATGTAGTGATGGCGTTCGATTTCTCCAATATCGGGGACAGAAACAGAGTCCTCGATATGTCTCCTTGGTCCATTCATGGGCATTGTCTTAATCTCCAGGTATATCCACCGAACCGTAGCTTTAGTGATGTCAACTTTGGGGAGCTGCAGATTTGGGTTCAGATTCATGGGCTTAGTTTCGACATGCTGAGTAGGGAGAATGCCAATTGTGTTGCTAGTAGTTTCGGTATATGCCTTGAGATGGAAAGTGAAGTTGAAATGCAGAGAACTGGATATATACGTATGAAAACTGTGGTGCGGGTAAATGAGCCCTTGCTTGCAGGTTTCTGGTGGACAAATGTTAATGGAAAGGATAGGTGGGCTTCTACCCGTTACGAGCATCTCTCAGACTATTGCTTCAGGTGTGGCCGCTTGGGGCACTCTGCTCAGTCCTGTAATCTGGACATCGTTCGGTTGGAAGTTAACACATCCCTTCCGATGTATGGGCCTTGGTTTTCCTGTGCTAGGTAAAGAAGGCAAGCGACAAGGGCTCGTTTGGGTGGGGGTAACAGATTTGGTCAGGGAACCGTCGAGACAGATCTGGAGAGACCTCATGCGGGAGAGTGAGGCTCAATCAGCTGTGTCAAAACGTGAGCCAGCAAAGTCCATCTCCACAGGAGCCTTTGCTGCAGAATCTGGTGCAGGTTTTCCAGATAAATGATGAGCACTTTTGTAAAGAATGGGGTGAAGCCAGTGGGACAGCTGCTAAAGTGGATCAGTTAATCGGTGCTACCAAGCAGTTGGACCTCAATCTCTCCCTCACGGCCACATCTGGAAGCTACATCGGGCTCGATCTCAACCTCGTACCACAGGAGGATGAGGTCTGCATTGCCTATGGAAACTTGTCAATAGAGGCCTCTACTCTGTTGACACATCCCGACGTTAATCTCCTGGAGGACCGACTCCAGAAGGCTTTCACTGTCCCAGTAACTTCCATGACCTTCTGCCCGAGTGCTGTTATCCTCCAAGACCGGTCACAGCCCATGGAATTGCTGGCAATCTGTAACTCCCCAGTTCTCAAGCTCCTGCCTTCTGTGGAGGGACCTTTGAACACCCTTTCCTGCGCAATGCCTCCCGATCCTTACCTCTCCCACAAGTTGGTTGTTGCTGAATCTAACTTGCCAGCCAAGGCAGGTTGGGTCCCAGACTAGGGCCCATCGAAGAAAAGAAAAACTGATGAGGGCATGCAGCTTCATCCTGAGGCAAAGGAACAGCTGTATGATCTTGTCAATGGTAGAAAGGAAAAACAAAGGCATTTTGTTAGGAGGCATGCCAAACCACAAGACACAAAGGGCAAGACTAAAGGGAACACGAGTAGTGGAGTCCATTTTGGAAGCAAGAATACCAACCGTCAGGGTTCCGGTGGCTGTCCCCGAACAGCCACGCGGGATCAATGAGCATCCTCAGTTGGAACTGTCAGGGGTTGGGGTCTCCCCTAACAGTTTGCCATTTAAAAGACCAAGTAAGAAGACTCCGGCCAATTATGGTTTTCTTAATGGAAACTAAACAACCGGAGGATTTTTGCGATCGTATTAGAAGGGAGGTAGGAATGAAGAAAGCTCTTTATGTCAACCCAATCGGGATTAGTGGTGGGTTGGCTCTTTGGTGGCTCGATGATGTGGGTGTCTCGCTAAACCACATCAGTAAGAATATCATTGATTGCGAAGTTCAGTTAAGTCAGGGCGGTCAGAAGTTCCTTATATCTTGGATATATGGGGACCCGGATTTTAGAAGGAGGACAGTGGTGTGGAATCGGTTACGTGGGATTGGGAGCCATAGAACGGACCCCTGGATCTGTCTGGGGGATTTTAACGATATTATGGATCATGCGGAGAAATTGGGAGGCCGTAGGAAGGAGCAAAGGAAGATTGACGGGTTTGTGAACCCGATTGATGATTTGGGTATGGGGGACCTTGGTTTTAAGGGGCAGAGGTTCACGTGGTCAAACAATCGGAGTGGCGAGGGGAGAGTGATGGAGAGACTTGACCGTACCCTTGCTAATGGGGCATGGTTAGGGCGTTTCCATAGAGCTCAATGTTTCCATGGCCTAACAATAGGCTCAGATCATACTCCCATTTGCCTTGTCTTGGATCTTGCAGATAAAATAGCCGTAAGGTCCTTTAAGTTCGAAGAAATGTGTTTCGAATACCCGGACTGTCACTCGGTAATCAAACAGGCTTGGATTTCGGGGGTCAGGGCTTTAATCAAAAGCTGAGATCTTGCAGGGCTGACTTGATCAGATGGAGCAAGAATAGAGTCTGGCACAATAGGGCAGAAATAGAGAAGACGAGGAGAAGGTTGCAAGTACTCGGGTGCTTGAGGCCGAATCCTCAAATTATGGAGGAGGAGAAATTAATGAAATCGAAACTTCACGCGCATTGGAAAATGGAAGAGATCTTTTGGAAACAGCGTTTTCGGGTGAGGTGGCTAAACGAGGGGGATAAAAACTCTAAGTTTTTCCACCAATCAACCTTAGATCGGAGGAGGAGAAATAAGATAGTCAAGCTTCGTGATTCCGAGGGTACGTGGGTTGAGGACGAGGATGGCATTATGGGGGAGATCCACGGTTTTTTCGACTCTCTCCTTGGAGGGGGGCGTGAGGTTCTACCTAGTGTGGTGGATAGTGATGATCTGTGGGGGTGTCTCCCTTGCGACGTTTCAGATAGTATGAATGAGCACCTCACTAAGGACGCGTCGGACAGTGAGATTCAGTCTGCGGCGTTTCACCTTGGGGGGTCTAGAGCACCGGGTCTGGATGGGTTCCCGGGGTCTTTCTTTCATCGGTCTTGGAGTGTCGTGGGTTCAGACATCATCACCATGGTCAAATCCTTCCTCTCTACAGGTACCTTTCCCTCATCTCTAAATCACACAGATATTACTCTTATTCCTAATATTCCTGACCCTAAGTGTGCTTCGGATTTTCGTCCCATCAATCTATGTAATTTTGGTTATAAGATAGTGTCTAAGGTTTTGGCAAATAGGTTGAAAACCTGTTTGTCAGAACTGATCACCCCCTATCAAAGTGCTTTTGTGGCAGGACGTCAGATCCAGGATAACATCCTCATTGCGCATGAAATGTTCCACTATCTGAAGAGCAATAGGCCTGGACCGCAGAGTAGAGCTTTCCCGGACTGTGCGCTTAAGCTGGATATCCAAAAAGCGTACGACAGGGTGGAATGGAGTTTCCTTTTGCAGGTGTTGGTCAAGCGGGGTTTCCATCAAAAGTGGGTCCTATGGATAAAGGAGTGCATCTCATGAGTCACCTATCAGATTCTTGTTAATGGCAAGAAGACCAACAGGATCGTTCCGACTAGAGGGCTGAGACAAGGGGATCCGATATCTCCTTATCTATTTATATTGGTGGCGGATGTTCTCTCGCGAAGAATGGATCAGAAAGTTAGAGACCGTGTCATTGAGGGGATTAGACCGAGGAGGACATGCCTGGAGATCCACCACCTCTTGTTTGCTGATGACTCTCTTTTTTTCCTTAGGGGCTCCATGGAGAACGTTCTTTCCCTTAAGGGTGTCCTCGACGAATATTGCCATGCATCGGGCCAACGCGTAAACTTTGCTAAGTCTTCCCTGTTTTGTGGTGTGGATATTGATAATACTTTTGCTAGGGAGGTGGCTAATGTCTTTGGTATGAGCCTCGTGAGAGACCCGGTTAAGTATTTGGGCCTTCCCTCCCTACGGGGAAGATCCAAATGTGAGGCTTTGGGTTTCTTGAGCTCCAAGATCTCATCTAAGATTCAAGGGTGGAAATCTAAGCTCCTTAACAACGCCGAGAAGGAAGTCCTTATAAAAGCGGTGATCTCGGCCATCCCTAATTATGCTATGAGTGTGTTCCAATTTCCTAAGAATTGGTGCACGAAGGTTAATGGGATGATTGCTCGCTGTTGGTGGGGAGCATCAAACGGGGATCGAAGAATCCATTGGAAACGTTGGGAGCTCATGACACGTTCTAAAGCTGATGGAGGCTTTGGGTTTAGGGAGTTGCAAGCTTTCAACCTCGCTTTGTTGGGGAAGATGGCAGCTCGGGTGATGGCCGAACCGATAGCCTTGTGGGTTCGGGTGTTAAGGGGTATTTACTTTCCCCAATCTGATTTCTTAGCTGCGGTGAAAGGGGGCAGACCCTCCTGGGCGTGGACCAGCTTAATGGTTGGTCGTGATGCTGTCGCTTCTGGAACGGTTTGGGTTGTTGGAGATGGAAGATCGATCAGGCCTTTCTCTGATGCTTGGCTCACGGGTGAACCAAACAGACGACTTGGACAGCAGCCGATCACTGAGAATCAAGCAGGCCTGCTCCTAGAGGAGTGGATCGATCCAGAGGCACGCTCCTGGAATGAAGCTGCGGTTAGGGAAGCTGTCTCGGAAGTGGAAGCTCGACAAGGTCCCAATACCTCTGATCCAACGACCTGATGCATTAAGGTGGCCTTTTGAGATATAGGGCAGGGTTATAGCACGTTCAGCTTACCACTTCATTCGACAGCAGCGTGGGGGAGGAGAGGACCATATGCTCAGATTACAGGATGGACAGCTGCATCAACAGAATGTGTGGGAGGCCATTTGGAGCTCTAAATTGCCGCATAAGATCAAAGTTTTTTCCTGGAAACTCTGTTCTAGAGCACTTGCTGTCGGGGAGGAGCTGGCCAGACGTGGGATGCAGGTCTCTCCGATGTGTCATCAGTGCAATCAGCTGGAGACGTTGGAACATATGTTGTAGGAATGTCCGTGGGTGAAGCGGGTCTGGGAGCTCTTACTGGGCGAGAACTATATCAGGGGAGGAGCAGCTTCTGTCTCGGCTTGGCTTGAACAGAGGATCGCGATCAGAGGCTCGACCAGAGCTGCTTCTCATGTCAGGTGGAATATGCTTCTAACTGGAAGTTGGTCGATCTGGAAAGCTCGATGTGCGGCTATCTTCCAAGGGCGGATCCCTGTGTCTGCATCGGTCGCTGCAGCTGCCTTGTGTGCTGCACAAGAGTTCTCCGCTTCACAGGTGAAGTCTTCTCCTCATCAGTTCTGGTGTAGACAGCAGGGGCTCGCTGGAGGCCTGGTGCGTGGCAGAGAGGTCAGCTGGAAACGTCCAGCAGAGGGCTTCATCACAATCAACTGTGATGGAGCGTGGTCGAGCCAGTCGGGCCGAGGTGGTATAGGCGTCATTGCTCGAGATCACCTCGGTTCGGTCATCGGTGGTTATCACAGCGTGGAGTTTTCGTCTTCGGCGGTGATTCTTGAGGCTCGGGTAATTTTGGAAGGTGTTAAGCTCGCCTTAGTGAATAGGTGGGAGTCGGTATTGATAGAGTCAGATTCGGAGGTTGTAATTAACCATGTGTTAGGTATACACCATTTTTGGCAAATCGAGACTATCATTGAGAATAGACTCGTCCTCGCGAGACCCTTTCGGGCCTTGTCTTGGAATAGGATCCCTAGGACCGCAAATCAATGTGCGGATTGGGTAGCAAAGAATGCTTGTGCGGGGTTGGGTCGAGATGACTGGTTTTCCCAACCACCACCCCCGCTTTTGGTGTTAGTTCGGAATGATATTGTAATGAGTAGGGGCCCTTCTCACCCCCAATTTTCAGTTTAATATACGGAAGTTAAAGTTGGCCAAAAAAAAAACAATTGATAACTCCTTCTATCTAGACAATGAACTCATAAGAGATGATTTGTTTGAATATTAAAAGGAGTAAAAGAGTTATATTTTTGTCATTTTAAAGAGTTAGATGTCCCTCTACGTGGACTAGAAGGGTGACTAAGAACTCATTCCTCGGTTCACCGAATAAACAAGGGTTAAT
Organism: Chamaenerion angustifolium; assembly: GCA_946814005.1. Classification (NCBI taxonomy): domain Eukaryota; kingdom Viridiplantae; phylum Streptophyta; class Magnoliopsida; order Myrtales; family Onagraceae; genus Chamaenerion; species Chamaenerion angustifolium. The sequence goes on from OX328272.1 coordinate 26,999,529, forward strand.
TACTTAATTGGTTACACATGTTTTAACATTGTGCAGAATGGTTACACATGTTTCAAAATGTGATTAATTGGTTTTGATATGTGACTAATTGGTTTTTTTGTTGTTCACCGTTAGAAATCACAGTTAAATTACTATTTAGATATGTAAAATGACGTAATTGCCATTTTCATTAATCAAGCTGTATTCTTCATCAACCAAGTTGTTCTTCATCACCAAATTGAATTGAAGAACTCATAATCGAATTTCTAGGTTCTTGAAGAACCCAGAAACGCATTATTGGTTCTTCGATTCGATTCTGGTTCTTCAATACCACTAAAGGCATAATAGTCATTTCACAATTCAATAATATGTTAAAAAAAAATAATTAACGGTTTACTAACGGAATAATCAATTAATCACATTGGGAAAAACATGTGTAACCAATTAGTCACATAGCAACACTAATTAATCACATTTTGAAACATGTGTAACCATTCTGCACAATGGTGAAACATGTGTAATCAATTAAGTAATTAACTCAATAAACAATTATCACAATGCAGCACAGAGATGGGCGTAAGTAAGGCGAGAATATGTACATGGAGAAATGTACTCTTTAGGATTTGAAATTTGAAAATTAAGGTGATATTAGAGAAAAGAAAAAGAAGATGACAGTGGTTTATTTGTGGTTTCGAAAAAAAACAAAGGAATTCTAATTAGATATATATGTTTGAAAGCACTAAAAAAACGGTTCAAAATTTTATGATTTCAAGTTTAAGGGAATAACTCAAAATTTGGCCAAAAAATGTGATATTTAACCGTAGGAAAAAAATACCAAGCAGTCCATTTCAATTTAAAACGAAATCGATCGGATTGAACAATTCTTTACTTAAACAACTCTTTTAGAACAAAAAAAAATATACATAAAAAATTAATTTTTGTCTTAACTGTCGATCAAAACTAGACCGAAAATAGCATACCCATATTAAATGGTCTTAACATTCATGGTTTAGGTCTTGGCAGACGGAACCGTATTGAAATTTGCTCCCCAGGATATGACTCCTTCATTACCTCAAATCAGTGGAACAAAGAAAGATACAGAGACTTGCTTCCATTGATCAATGGAACCGAAGACGTATGTGCTTTACTACTTTATTTCGACACTTATTTATGAGGTGTTATTATTATACATAAAAACCCATTTATTAGCAAAGTAGTATTCCCATCAATCTGCAAATCAAATGTCCCGTGCCTCCACATAAACACTCGTACATCTTCCAGGAATAGAGAAACACCCAGAGGAGACATCATAAAATGACTTGTTCACCACATCATCAATTGATTTCACCTGAAGGAATTAAGCAACACAACATGGATAAGTAGTTATCGATCATGAAATATTATTATTAATTAGCTTATAACTTCACTTGGATGGATTGTTAAATTTCGATGCTTTTATGCATAACCCCAACCTGTACAGGGTGCAGTTGAAAGCTTCTTCCATGCAATGCTGGGGTGGAAAAGGAAATTTCATGGGGGCATGCATTAAAGATAACTATGATGCTACAATACCTGAACGGGAGAGATACTAAGATTAATTTCATCGGAGTGAATTATATTTTAAAAATACTATGAAAACAAAATTCAGTCATATATATATATACTACTCACAACGGATCCAGTTGAGTTAGAGCAGCAGGGGCACCTTCACAGCCTCCATCTTCAATGCTCATAACTATGACACCAGGGATCGCCGAAGGACCCGTATTATGGAAGCGCACTCTTTCCTGAAATGATTGAAGATATACAGTATATATTACGATATAAGAGCTAGCAAGCTGTTGGTGAGATGACATGATATATAATATTCATTAGATTATGTCATGGTTACCTAGTATTATATCAAAAACAAATGCACAATCACTATATAATTAATTCTCAAGCCAAGTATAGCTAGCTAATAAACAGACAATTACGTATTCTTCCTTCTATTAAGATATACAGCTTGCTTTTTACACGTAGTTTAGGCAACAAAAAATGTAGTTTAGGTTATGGGTTCAAAAGATTAGCAGCTTCACCTGAATGGCATTTGCTGTCCTGAGACGGAAGAGCGGGGAAGAGTACCTAATACGCAATAAATCCAAAAAATTATCTACAGCAGCATGTATGTGACTACTCCCTGGCTTGAATGATGGATCTGCAAGTCTCGGCTTTATTCTGAGAACGAGCAGGTTGGTTTATACATAATTAGAAGTTGAACAAATTAATCACAAAATTGCAGTTATTTATGTAATATATATATATATATATATATACTCACAAATGCCAGTGTGCCTCATTTTTCTCTTTGGGAGGAAGGCCGACACCCCAATTGTTGGAGTTATAACTGAAATCCAACCTGAACCGATGTAACAAGATGAGTACTGTAATAAGCAATTGGTATCACTACTGCTCGACCAATTTTATATATCTGGGATCACATACTATCACTTTCTTTTTGCAAAACGAATATCATTTTAATCAAAGACAAAGTTCAGAGGGAAAAAAAATGCTCTTTAGTGTTCAATATTGATTGCATTCTGCAGAGAAGGACCATTTTACTTTCTGGGTGTATAAAGGATATAAATAAAACTAGAAGTGGATCAACAAGCGTCCCGGTCCATGATACATGATTTTCAAGATACCTGCCTGCTAACTAGAATTCTCCAACACAGGTAAAATAGTTATCATCACACCTGTTAAACCAATCACCAGAGTTGTATGAATCGCGGTCAAGTGATTTAGAGCGCAGCATCTCGTCACCACAATGAAAAAATGGTATTCCCTGCACAAAGAAAGTATGAAAGAGTACAATTGACAAAAGCTGGTGGGATAATAAGTTTGCTCGTCTTAACTTTGAAGATATTACAGATTTTTAGAAACATTGAGAACATTATATAAAAAGCAAACAAGGCCTCTGTTGGTGGCAATGATATAATACGCTCCAGCCCTCCCTCAACTATAGTAACCCTACGTCCTTCCACAGTTGCAGAAGTCTTTAAAGCTTCCACAAGATATCAACTGTTTAAAAACTTTCCTTTCTCCACAAAGAAATGTTGCTCCACCTGTTTATTTTGGTACTTGCTCAATACCGTAGTTTACCAACAAAAGAAGAACTCACTTATTGAAGTGATGTTGGTGGTACTTCTTGTTGTACATGTTTATATATGACTGAATCCCTATTTATAGGGCACTACAAAAATCTCTAGAATCAAAGAAACTTCTCAACCAAGAACTTCCTACAAATTATGTAGGTCCTAAAATTACCTAGACCTGATTTTAAATCCTACAATTCCATAAGCATACTAACTTAGGCCTAACTTTTTTCCTAACATCAACACTCCTTTTCATCTATGCATCTTCTTGTTAATGTTATTTCCTAACAGATGCTGCTCAATATTTTTCAATCTTACTTTTCCGTTTTGATGTTCTATTATTCATAGTTTTGGTGGAGTTTTTATTCCTCAGCTTGACTTGATTGTCTTTACGATTTTTCGGTCTTTCTTTTCTCAAGATCCTCATTCTTCAGAAGTTGTTAACTTCACATTTGTCTGACTAACAAGTAACAAGCCTTTCTTCTATTTGCCTCATTTGACTTTGATACTATTCCTCTAATTTCCCTTGAAAGATTCTCTTTTCCTCATTGGTTAAAGCAAGTGACAAAGTCCCTTATCGACAAATATTCAGTGTTAGCAACACTGTTTCGACTTCATCAGACATCTTCAAGTTCGACTCTTACCTATCTCCATCAAGGGTAGAATATTTTTCCTCCATTATTGGTCATGCAATGAATCAATAATAAGTGGTGATAAAACAAAATTATCATGATAGCGAGATAACTTAATGATTGGTCTTTCTGATCATCAATTCATCACTGCTTCATCATCAACTTCTCTATGGACATATCCGAAAGTACCTAAAATTTCAAATCCTCCATGCTATGAACCTCCTTGAATAAAATCCATGCCATGAACCTCCTTTGAAGAGATTTTCTTACTCGAAGCCGATATAACTTCCATGTCATTTACTCACGCACCGACAAGAACGACATTTGCCTTGATTATCTCAACAATTCAGAGAATTTCTAATTTTCTGACCAAATAAAACATACATACCTGATCAACTGCGTTCACCACCGATAGAAGATTTTTCTTCACATTTGGAACACTGATAAGAGTTTTTTTGTTCTCTTCATACTAAGGACGTCAAGTTGCAAGATTAATTGTTGCTATCAACATGGTGAATGATGTCAACTGTAGTGACTGTAACTTCTCCTCCATGGCAATGAACAATAGAGAATCGTTCTCATATGTGATGAGTTTATGACCGCAATCTGAATTTACAATCCACTCATTTCTTGAATTTCTTATTGTGCAGATGTGTGAGTGGTCTCTTCACTTGAGACCTCAGACTCCACCGTATTACTCTCTTTTAATTTGGTCCGACAATTTATTTTTAGATGACCAGTCTACCCACACCGATAACATTTGAAATCTCTCTTAAAAGATAAATCTGCACCTCCATAATTTTTTCTTGGCGTCATTCTCATTCATTTGAGTCACAAGCGCACACTAATCTTTCTCTATCTTGATTGATCAAGGTCATTTGCCGCATCATTATCGGCCATTTTAGCCCATGAAACTTTAACCTTGACTCATGAAAGTCAATGTTGAGTTCATCAATGCTGAGTTTTTTTTTCTTTTCAGTTCTTTTCCTAGTTTTTTTCTTCTTCTTTTCTTACTTTAAGTTAGAACCGTGTCTGTATCAAACCCTATTACCTATAAAATTCAGAGCATGATCTCTCCTGACAAATCAGGTTGTCGATTGGCTATAGGGTGATCATTTAGCAACCCGACTATATCTCATTGTCGATAGAACCATTCAGCCGGGCAGCATAAACTGTAAATGGATGCAGTTAGTTCATTAGCTCTCTTGCTGCGTTAGGGGACTGATAAGACACGTGGGCTATGGTATCTTCCTCTCAATATAGGAGAGCATCCTCTAGCCATAATGCCACCTCTCAAGGGAAGACTACTTTTATCACTTCCCTTGTTAACAGCTTCAATTCTTAGATTCATGAAAAAGATCAAGGAAATAAATAGAAAGCTAGAACCAGAAACAACATTTTTGCCCCTTAAGTTAGAGAGGAAAAATTAGAACTTAGCTGAATTTAACATGTTTATGTCAAATTCCGGCAATATATATACAATGTATATTTCAAGAAGAGACAAACCTGGGATAGTGCTACTACGCTTGTGGCGAGATGATTTAGGCGACACCTTTCCTTAACAGAAATATGCATGGGAGTCTGAAAGTTAGAAATAAGAGTTAGTGCAGACAAAATGTGTCAAATTTTGTCAAACAATTTGACAAGATTCAGCACAATCTGTAATTGACTTCTTAAACACGTGTTCTAAAACCAAAGGAAGTAAAAGTAACACAAAAAAATTACAGAAAAAAAAATCCCACATACCTTCATGCTAACAATGTCAAAGAGGGTCTCATTGTCATGTGCAGAAACATAATTGACCTAGGTTCATACAAACAGTGATTAATCACGCACAGAAAGATACAGCTAATATAAAACATCTGCATCTAAGGTCCTAATACATTTTTGCGAGAACTCAAAGAATAATTGACGAGACTTGATCAGGTATGAAAGGTTATATCATGATAATAACAATATTATAATTTAACAAATGAATTACCCCTGCATATATTTTTTTCTGAATACAATTAAATAAGAGAATAATACACAGTATTGCAGTGAAAAGTACAAGGGTTATACAGATACTTACAGTTTCTGTCGGGCTAAGAGTATAGGCAACTGGAGTTCCACCATAGGTTAAAACTTCAGATGCCTTTACCTGAACATGCATCATCACATAATGACATATAAATAATCAAATTCTGGTAGTTCTCACAAGGTATTGAAAATCTGTCCAAAGAGATTCACCTCTTCTTGCATGATCAAAGACAGATGAAAAAAGAAAGAGAAAAGAGACATTCAAGTGTCATGACAGTTCTAAAAGCAAAAGAGCATACAGTCTTCTGTGGAAACTACAATATGCAGTTTCTTTAACTGAAAAATGTAAGCAACATTCTTCAATGCGGAGGCACCTCATAAAATCAAAACACTGAATCTGGATATCATCTTCCAAATAGGTAAGTCACTAAAACAATTCTAATTATATACTCGAGAATTGATACTGTCCTTGTATTTGCAAATTAAGAGCATAAGTGTAAGTTAACCAACTAACGTGTTACACTTGAACCAAACTAGCAATTTGATAAGTTAACTTTACAGTTATGGGGGGCAAATAGTATCAGTCGTATTTCATATTTACCCCATGTTGATATAAAAATCTTTTTGACGTTGTTAAATTGTGTAACCAGTTCCAAATGTTGTTAATTTGTGCAGTTAACTTTCTGTTCAATGCAGATTTGGCATCATCACAGAAGCAAAAAAGAAAGTGACATGTTGTCAATATATTATCTTATCTATCATCTTCAAAAAAAAATATTTCAGTGTGGAGCCTCCGTACCAAAACCACACTAAAAATGTAATTTCAAAACGTTCTTATTTCAGCGTTTTCATATAATTCCATTTCATTTGGCAAAAGTTAGGCCAATCACTTGAAAGGCCAAACTTATAAGGGTAGCGAGAGAGAAGTACAAGCATGTAAGAGATATAATATCACTGACTAGCAAGTGATAACTCTTGACAGAAGAGAGATAATCTCACTGACTACCAAGTGATAACTCTCGACAGTTCTACGCTGGAGAAACCTATGTACATCAGATAAATGAAGGATTCTTAAGTGTGTTTTCAGAGAAGAACCAATCTAATATCCGAAAGGGATATATCAATGGATCATTTCCATAACAGAGATTAAAGATCATATCCACTTGAAACATTCTTTACCTCTCTTCCCTCATTGTTGGTAAAGACAAAGTCTCTCAAGTTTCCAGCCATGCCAACCTGATGCATCAAAAGATATATCAAGGAAGATTTACAACTGAAAAAATCATCAATCTCAAGAAGGTGAAATTCGTTCTATTAGACTCTACATTTTATTGTAACGTCAAGTTTGTATAAGCTGACAAGCAACAATTATGTTTTTTAATGAATAAATCCTCTTTACAAATTTATAGTCTAGACCGACAAGGAACAAAATAATGGAAAAACAACAGCTAGGAGTGAGCAACTAAACAAATAAGACCATGACCGCACTGTGATTGGACCGAAAGACCGGATCGTTTTGTAGACTAAGGCCAATGATCTTGGTTTATCGGTCTTATATCGTTAAGATCATGGGACCGGAACGGACCGATATTTAAAAGAAAAACATAATTAAGTACAAGTGTGCAAGTATTTCCTATTCTTTGGTGCATTAACTATCTTTATTCATACGATTCAAACTTATTTCTAAATAAATAATGCCCAACCTGCTTACACCAACTAATGTTTAAATTGTTTATTAAGTCTAAAATTTGTGAAGTTAATATATTTTTTGTTATCATTAATTAAGAAAGAAAGGATAGAAAATCCTATCGTGGAAGACAATACTAATACATCAAGTATCGAAATACATAAAACACGGAGAGATAACTATTTGTAGATGACGCATTTTTGAAATTAGTTACATCAGCACATTCGAGTATGTACATTTGAGGAAAATACAAAAGTGTACCCCTAATATATAGGTTTGTTAGAATTTTGCCCCTAAAAGAATAAGAAAAATAAATTTACACATTCTATTCTGTTAGTTTTACTGTAAAATACTAAAACTAGTGAAAATTTGGTAAGAAACAAATTTTTAATAAATATATTACTTATCCTCTAAGGAAAATCTGAAAATTCATATTAACATTATAAAAAAAAAAAAACTCTTTTAGAACAAAAGGTAAAATATGTAAGACGGTTCAAATGGTCCGTTCGGTCTATATCGAAACCAGATCAAAAAACCAAGAGCATAACAAATGGTTATAACGGTTTCAGTCTCAAGACCAAAACAAGGGGACCAAAAAATTTGGTACGGTCTTAAGACCTGAACGACTGGATACGAAATTTGCTCACCCCTACCAGCAACAACAAACAAACAAAGAAGGTTGTTCTTTGTTCCGACGCTAACACAAACAGAGGAGTTAAAGGTACCTCGTAGGAACTTCCATGACTATATTTTCTTTTACTAAACTAAATATAAACAAGCAGTGAGCTTCTCTAAGTTTAGTTTAAATAAAATCTATCACCATGCGGATTAGTAAAGTTTCCTAATCTGCCAACATTTAATGCTAGAAAGTTGTTTCCGAACATGCTTATTACAAGCATATGGCTGCCTGGATTTTGAATTTGAATTATACCCCTACTACTTTTACTTGAGAAATCCGTGAAATGGCCAAATCATGATCTGCACTATCTGTAGTTGTGCAAAATTTACCAGCACATATTTAAATTTTGCTAGCGACTCCTAATAATGCTTATGAGAACCAAAAACCGACTAATGTATCAATTGAAAGACAGAAGGCAATTGCATTGTGTTTGTGTATGTTCATCAATAATTTAGTCAACCACTGGTGCATCAGCAACATTATAAGTTGTGCAGCATCAGATATATCACCAAATTGGTGTCACAAAACAAATTAATTACTTAAAACTCAATAAGACCAACCTTTATGTGATCAATAGACGAAGCAAGCATGAGCTTCAGATCGGTTTCTGGGCCGTAGTCATAATCATTAGGCTGTAAGCATAGATTCCTAATCAGTATTTGACAGTGACTTGGTCTAGTCAGGAGAAAATTACAAGACTACCCAGATCTATACATATATACAGTTATCCAAAATACAAGCACAATTTAAGTCCTGACTACTTCTTTCTTTATTATATCCTAATTTATTTATTTTTTAAATGATATTTGTTTTTTCAATTTATTTATATTTCAACATTTATTTAGTTTTTCCTTCCATATAGAGAAGATTGCATATCTTCCAAAAAGGAAATATTTGGAATCCTCCATGACAAATGGTGACCTGTGCGACTATTAGCTGTTGGAAAAGATTTACCTGAAAGAATAGCCCAGTAGCATAACCTTGCTGAAGAGGGTGACCGAATGGGGATCCTCCAAGCATTGCATCACGAATTCGATCATTGAAGCTGCAAAATGAATTTGAATCAATTGCAGATAAAAGAACTTTTTCTTTGAGGTAGTGACTAGCAGGAATTATTCACCAACAATGTACATTCCCCTTTACAAGAAGGCTAACCATCCAATCAGAGTATTGAAAATACTGGTTATGAAGCTCATACCAATTAAACCTTCTTTGAAAAGCCATTGAACAAGGAAAAAATCTATACAAAACTCTACATAAACCAAAAGGAGATATAGTTGTTACCTCCCAATTCCACTACCAGAAATATTAAACTGAGATGCATTTATTCCCCGTCCATTGTTGGCCACTTCACCAAAGTCCCATCCCTCACCATATCTTAGTAAAGGAAAAACGAGTAAGATGGAACACGAAAAAGCAGAAAATTGAAGAAAAATCACAAAACCACTTAATCAGTATAGAAAATCTATTTTCACTGATGTAATAAACTTACAAGTAAATACTTGAACCATCTACCCCATTCTCTTCTTTTGATAAGCTTTGCAGGGTAGCTTTTGCATTGAGCTAAAAAGAACAGCAGAGTATCTTTTAACGCTTTGTGCCACACATATGTATTGTAGCACTTGATTTCGTCAGCATGATATGGATTGTTGAATCATGCATAAACTAGGGATATAGAGAAATTCCTTCGTAGGTTTTCATCTTTTACCCATCTAAAAGTCAACATTAGTATTTATGCAAGCAGATTACTTAAGAATAGTATTGCATACCATAGTACTTTTCATTAAGTGGCCCATAAGATCAAAGCGGAATCCATCAACCTGATAAAAAAGTTTTAAGTCAAACAAAGATATGCATACTCTAACATAATCATTTATCATAAGTAGTTAAGCATAAACACATTACACTAAACCCAGTCAAACCAATTGCAGCACAGTTCATCGTTCAGCTATTTTAAAAAACTCATAATACACCTATTTAATAACCTTATAATCAACTGCCCAACCAAGAAGATCATCAATAATCAGTCTCTCCACCATAAAATGCTCACTGGCAGTATTATTAACACATGTGCTATTTTCAATGAAGCCATCAGAGTTCCTCCTCAGATAGTAACCTGGAACAATCTATAGTTTTTTTCAGTATTAATAGAAGAACTCAACAATATAAAGTTAATAAGCAGAATACAGTATTCTTCTGACTTAAGTAAAACCAGAACTGCCGAATCCACCTTATCATAGACAGAATTCACATCAACTGGCCCATTTCCATGCACATGATTGTACACAACATCCAAGACAACCCGCAATCCAATACGATTTAACTCCTGTAACACAGCAAGTTAAAATAGGAAAAGGATAATAAAAGACATAATCATTATTTACTCAAACGGTAATATACTTTTGACATGAACATAGCATATGCCAACAGCGGGAAATGAACAGCATATCTATATAGGAGTAGTTAAGAAGAAAAGGAAAAGAAGGGACATGATCCTCTAAATAAGACCTGAACCATTTTTCTGAACTCAATTGAACGCCATGGACCATTTGCATTAGTAGCATAGCTTCCCTTAGGGACCCCCCACAGGACAGGATTGTACCTTCATATAAATCAAGAGAAATAAATCCACTGATGGCTTGGAATAAGTAGTAACATGGGTTAGAGTCCGATTCCGATTGACGGTGTTGGGTTATGTTGTTTCTCGTTGTGGGTGTTGTTGTTTAGCTTTTACTCCATGTACTAGATTTGTCTGGTCGGGTATGGACGTGAAAAGGGGTTTGTTAAAAAAGAATAAGTCACAACCCGTCTAGATTAAAAAGATATCGGTGTAATACCTTAATCAAAGAACTTTCACAATAGTGGGGAGTGTTGAATCCCCACTGTGAGCTTTACAATCCCACATCAGTTGGCTAACAAAAATTAAACATCATATATACAAATTAGCTATCTCCTTCTATCACCAATTCATTTTCGACCTCATTTGTATAAGTGGTTGCTCTTAGTTTGTCTATTGGGTTTGGATCGATCTGATGGAGAATTTAACATTTTATAATCTTACCCCCAATTATATCCATCTTCATTCTGAATTGCTGAAACTTGAGCCTGTTGCTCCATTGAATCTGGAGGAAATTGTTCCAGCTCCTTAACATCTGCAAAAGGGACTGTGTCATATGCAGTGCTGCAACTTTTCACATAAACGGGCAATCTTATCAAACAGGTAAAGTTTAATTGTAAAAATAAAAATAAATAAATGATTAAAATCTAGAATTCTGTACTTCCTCCATTTTTTTTTTGTATTTCGTGCATCAATTGAATGTCGTTAACCTATTTACTGACAGATCTTAATACAGGCTTAACGTCTATGGAATTTTGGGAAGGCATATTACAATATTGAGATCAGAAAAATGCTAATCGTCGATTAAAACAAAATTTAAAAAATAGGAGGCTTTAATTTATTTATTTATTTACCACAATTTATATAATTTACTAAAATATATTTTTAAAACTCAATGAGAAGCAAAATTATTAATTACTTTTCTATAATTAATTTTTTCCAATATTTATTTTTCAATTGATAATTGAGCTAATCAAATTAATTTTGTGAAGACAAAATAGCCAAAGAGTTAAGCAACATTTGTGGCTTCAGTTTAATTGTACCTGATTGACAGAAAAAATAGGCTTTAGTGGTTGAGCATACAGATTATACTTAGCGGAGACGATAACCAGGATAAAAAATTTCAACTGCATCAATAAGGGACTTTTTTATTTACCATGGCCTAGGGAAATAGTACAAAGGACCTAAACCACAAGAAATTTAGCTAGACGTCGTGTTAACTACAAGGAGCATGAGGGCTGGCTGTCCAACTTATCATTTATACTTATAGTAATATCTAGATGTCCAACTTATCATTTTTTTAATTATGTTTCTCAGCTCAAAATTATTACCTATACACTTCCAGTTCTCTTTCTCATCATCAACACCAGCAAATTGAAAAGTAGGCAGCAGATGAACATGGGTGAGACCAGCGTTTGATAATTTCTTTAAATGGAGCATCCCAGCTGAATCCTTTAAAAGTAAATAACCAATAGATATCATATTAACAGACTATTAAAAAGATTCACTGGGGCATGTTAATGACAATTATGGAGGGCATTTGCACAGAAAGAAATCTATTATGCTTCCAATACATACCCTCTTAGTTTCTCTTTTATTTTTTTCTTCTACTTTTATTTAATACTGTTCAGGAAAAACAAAATGAAAAGAGTGTTGATAGATCCACTTCGATACCAAAGCAACACAAAAATCATGCCATGAGGCATGAACTGGTAACTCTAGGTCAAAAAGTCAAATCTATGGCTTATTGAATTTTGATGTCATGATGTTGCATTCTTTTAAAACTGGAAAGTATATTTTTTGGGTAGTTCAAATAATACCATTTCAAGTGAAACATAGATTTCACCCAAATATACACAATTTCAAAATGTGTGAGACCAACCGTAATCAGTGTAATGAACATTTAAGTTACCTCAATCGCCATTTAGTTTGGATAAATCCAGGAGAGAGTACCTCTAAAGTGAAGGCTAAATAATTGCCGCGAATCTCAGAGGGTACAGAGTGGTCATTAAAACTGCAACAGCAACACAGAACATTAACAGGAAGGTACTAAAGTAACTAAATACCTATTATATGTAGAACAGTGCAAACATGAAACTCTTTGAAAAGGTATTTGTGTTAAATATTCAATGTCACTATTGTTTATATAACTGGCAAAGCAGCGAGGACTTAACCCTGGTGTTTTTTCTTTGTGGTTGTGGCAAACAAGACAGTTTACTAAAATTTGAAAAATTATCTCTGTATCTACCGTCTATCGGCACTGAGCAGACAGAGCAAACGAATAACAGAAGTTCTGTAGATTAACATGGAAGAAGATGGAGATGGAATATGCATATGACCAAATAAGTTGAGGCACTGTCTTGTTCAACAGTATGCTCTTTATGACAAAATGGCATATTTAAATGGCTCATTGTATCTCACTTACAGCATTGGAAAAGCACAACAATTGAAGTTCACTCTTATGCAATAGGGAAACACGAAATTTGATGTGCAACAAGAACACCTCTCCTTACTTAAGAGGAATGACATCAGTTAGATTAGCTAAATAGAAATAACTGTTCTTATATTCAAATTCTTCCATTTTTTGTGCACTTAAAACCTTCCACCTACCTGAAATCCCTTATGTGCAACTCATATATGCTTATATCTGAGAAAGACAGTAAGATGGGTTTTTCATTCGCCAAATTGTCCCATCCGTCAGGTTTTAAATTATCAGAGCCAAGATTCACGAGCAAGGTTCTCCTGCCATCTGATGAGAGCCTACAGTCAGAAGAGCACAAGGTTGCATCATCGACATTCTTAGCCAACTCTACAATGTTTATTTTCAATCTGAACCAGTTAGCTCACCCTTTAGCATAAGGATCATTTGCAAAGCACTTTTCGATTCTTAAAGTGCTAGGATGGTATACACAAACTTCATAGTCATAATAACAGCCTTCCCAATGTTTGGGCCCACTAACACTCCAAACACCATTTGTCTCCTTAAGCTGGACAACTTCTAATACATCTGTACCTGATGCATCACCATATATCCGAGCTTTGACAGACTATTGTGTCCAGAATTCATGAGGGAGAAAACGGAGTTATTAGCTTTCAACATAGAAATATGCAGCAACTTTGTCCAAGATAAAGACATACTTGAGCTGTTGGAGCCCAGAGGTTAAGGGAGACAGAATCATCTGAGAACACTGCACCAAGAGGCCCAGTGTATGCAAACAACTCATCCAAGACTCCAGGTAATTGAAGGCCAGTGACGCTATGGCATCGTCCATCAGCTGTCAAGAGAAAGGAACAAGATTTAGAATTGCAATATCAAAAGAGAAGGTATTGTTAGTTTAAACGTGAAAGTGAAACAAGCAAAGACCATCAAAGGAACGAATTCAACAAGATGGGACCAATTGCTCTAGTGTGGCTCCGCTAAAGTAAAGAGAGTGTATTGACGGAAAGTCTAGAAGGTAACCATGAATGCTGCATTAATATATGCTTTCCTTCAGGGGAAGGTATACGAATGTTGCATGAGGATAATTGGATAAATACTCTTTCTGCTTGAAAAGTTGCATGAGGATGAAACTAATGAAAATTTTGTTGCATGAGAATGAAACTAATGAAAATTTACAAAATGATGTCGCCAAAGGAAACGAAAAGTCTCTTGTCTAATGTATCAGGGATGTAAGATGTTCATCAAGTATTTCAATGGTAACATAGATAAGTAAGGAATTGCTACTGTTAATATGCTGAAAGATAACTTCTCCATTGGCCTAGATTCTGAAAAACGAGTGAGTACTCAAGTACAAATATTGTGTTGTCATTGGGAATGCTCACCTCCATAAGTGGCAACAGCAAGTTGGCATTTAAGAAGATTTTGGACATCTACTTCGTCAGCCAATTGGTAAGATTCATAATCTTGAATATGTGGAAATTTTTCAATAACCTAACAATAAATCCATGTAGAAAGTGTCCTGATTACGTCTTGAATAAAAAATACAACAAAAGAACAATATTGATACAGTACATTTACAGGAAGCCCTGCAGTAGATCTCTCAAGCTTTATTTCTATGTCGTATCCTGTTATCAAAGAGAATATACTAATTTACTTCAAGTGAATTGTAAAAGAAAGAAATAGTCATTAATGATAACATGACCTTCATAGACTTTCAAGTAGATTTATAACCTTGAACCTCGTCATCTGCAACAGATAATGCCGCAGATCTGCTAGCATATAAAAAGCACGGACCATCGCCAACAGCTTTCAGAGCAATCAATGATTTCGCAACCCAATATGCTCTCGAGTACAATAAGCTATCCTTCAACTGCACCAGCTCAAGGAAACATCAATAAGAGTTGGGTTCTCCAGCTTAATTTATATATAATAATAACATTAAAATGCAGCACCCTATCTGACTGTACATATATTTTAAATCATACCCTAAACAAAGGCACATACTCCTTTCTTTATAGAGTGTGTTTGTATAATTAATGTAGTGGTTATACCATGTGCTTAATAACTTGGGTCGCGTGAATTGAAACTGAGATCTTACTTTCATAGTGGCTTTGATACCATGATATCAAGTGTGCTTAAACTTTAAGGTGAGGTGAAGGCTCAGTTAATGATACCACCGACCAACTGTACTTAAATCATAAGGCTCAGGTAATGATTTAATTATGTAACAATATCTAAGTCTGGGCAGCCAACTTACATACATTAAGATCAAAATGAACAAAGACGCTACCATTGCATGAATCCAAGTTCAAATATCTGGAAAATGAAAATTAATAAGGCAAGGAGGGAGAGAGCAACCTGAGGAATTGCATTAGGAGCGGCTTCAATGGATGAGAAGCAACGGAAAGGCGCATCCCTAGGAATCGTTACAGACATACTGGCTTGTAGAATCGGCTGCCGAGAGATGCAAATTCTCGGTGTTCTAGGAATCAGACAACAGAGTCGTCCTTGGTGATGCAGAAGGTAATTACATGGTGAAGGGTGGACATTAGGGTTTTGAGTTGAAGATGGAAGTGTCGAGTATTGCATTAAGGACATGAGGTTGCTACGAGTTCTACAGGATTTGGAGATGGTGAGGGAGAAGCTGCAGTGCAGATGCTTGGTGAAATGACAGTTATTCATCCATCATCCTGATTCAATTTAACTGACCATGAAACCCGCCACGTGCGCATCTGAGATTCTGAGGGACAAGGACCAGGAAATTCTTTTAATTAGCAAATTGTACCTTAATATTTTGAAAACATCTGCATCTGCAAGTAAACTGTAGATTGAATCACGACACATTTCCAAATGTTGCATCGTGCACCCCTCAACATGTCATCCACTCTTCATCATCATCGGTGTACATAATTAATTTTAAACATAATTATTTTAAAAATTCATATCACTATTAATTTAAACTATCATTTTTTATAAGCGGCAAAATTTAAAATATGTATAAATTACACAACTTATACTCAACTTTTATAAATACTACAGCACGCGCTACGTGTTAGGTCTTACGAGATTGTGTGTTAGGTCTTACGAGAACATGATTAATCTGACTCTTAGGATAATCCAGAAATAGTACAAGTATTGAACACGTCATAAATTTTTTATTAATGTAAAACTAAATTTAATTTACATAATATAATTAAATAATAAAATTTAAAAACTCTTAAACATTTTTAAAAAATTGCTCGAGCGATCGGAATTCAGAATTTCTTTTGATAGTGTTATATGCTCCCAGTCGCTCGATCAATTTTTTAAAAATATTTAAGAGTTTTTAAATTT
This sequence comes from Chamaenerion angustifolium, assembly GCA_946814005.1. Lineage (NCBI taxonomy): Eukaryota > Viridiplantae > Streptophyta > Magnoliopsida > Myrtales > Onagraceae > Chamaenerion > Chamaenerion angustifolium. The sequence goes on from OX328272.1 coordinate 27,016,049, forward strand.
TACATGAATAATATTTTTATGAATAAATTTTTATGTGTTCAATCTTTGAGTAGGGAACCAATGGACACTTGGTCCAACGGTATCACCTCTTACTTAGAAGCAAGAGGTCACGAGATCGATTCTCGATGTAACCAAGATTAATTCTTGGATGGAAAAAAAAAAAAAAAATCTTTGAGTAGGGAGCATTAGTTTATGATATGATCGATTATATGGACAATATAATTTTAGGTCATTATCTAATGCCAAATATCTACTAGATAATCAAGTAGATATGTCGGGAGCAAAATATTAGTAATCCTATACTCTTTTTGTTTTTTTGGTAAAAAGTAATCCGATACTCTAATATTATAGGATTAGATGCCAAATAATATCTCGGCATCTTTCCTAATATATAATTATTATATGTCAAGTATCCCTAATGCTATCTTGTCGGATTGGGGTAAAAGATAAGGGAGATGCCACGAGATGGGGGGGAAAAGATCGACAATATGACTGCACATAAAGGTTGGAAGCCCCCAAGTTCGATCGGTCTACCACAAGATAAGGGAGACGACCGAACCACACCCTAGACCGAACCGAAATGATACCCTATGGAAGGCCATTTGGAAAGCAAAGGTAATTTCTAAGGTAAAGCACTTCATTTGGAGGCTCGCAACGAATGTCATACCCGTTAAAGCAAACATCGCACTTAGAGGGATGAATGTGTCAACGAATTGCCCAATTTGTGGAGAAGTCGAAACACGGGAGCATATGATCTTAGAATGTGGATGGACGGAGCAGGTGTAGGCCGAAACATGCGGGCTGCGAGTTGATAGACCGAATGAGCTTGAAATGGAGGAATGACTTACAAGGCGACGAGCGGAAACAAGCGGGGGGAGCATAGCCGGCAAGAGGTGGGCCCGAACACTTCTCACGTGTTAGCATATTTGGAAAGCAAGATGCAAGGCGGCGTTTGAAGCGGCACAACCAAACCCAAGGAGTGTGATAATAGAAACCAAACAAGCATACGAGTGTTAGGATATAAGTGTGTCTAACACTTATGTTTAGGATCAATATGTAAATATTGTTGCTTGAGGCCCAAGCATCAATTAGTTTAGTATTAGGGACTTAGTTGCAATTCTCGGACAGTACTGTTTTGTCTGTTCTCGCCTTCGTTACCTTATATCTGCTGCACTGTTGAACAATTCCAATAATCAAGTTATCATCTTTGGTTCAGAGAGCTTTCTTCATATTCTTCCTCGCCTTACCTTTCTTCTTCTCAAACCCTAAATCCAAACATGGTATCAGAGCTCGATCGAGCCTGAAATCTTCTCTTTTCAACCTTCCTTCTTGATTCATGGAAGAATCTAGCCCTGCCTTCGCCAACAAGAAAGTAGCTCAGCTACTTGGTGAGGAGAATTTCCAGCAATGGAAACAGCAGGTTCTACTATCTGTAAGAGGGTATAACCTGGAAAGCCATCTCCATGGAGCTAACGTACCTCAGTTTCTGGAAGATGAAACTCGGGCTGCTGTCCCAAATCCTGCATACACGAAGTTCCTCCAGCAGGACAGCTCCCTCGCGTCTTGGCTTCTTGCCTCTGTCTCCTCTCAGGTCAGTAGGGGTCTTATAGGGTGTATGTCAGCTGCTGCCATTTGGCAAAAGCTTCATAGAGATTTTTCATCATCGTCCACCACCAGAATCATGCATTTATATGATAGACTTAAGGTTAGGAAGCATGTTCATCAACCTATGAGAGACTACCTCACTGAAATACAAACCACATGTGATAGTTTAGCTAGTTGTGGTCACCCTATAGAAGAGATGCAACAAATCTCGATTATTTTGAATGGGGTAAAGGGTCAATATGATAATGTCATTGCTGTCATTCATGCTAGCCAAAATCCTTACACTATCGCTTCTGTGAGTTCTGTGTTATTAGATGCTGAGTCTAGGCAGTCTGACCTCTTATTTGATGCTAGTGCTAGTGTCAACATAGCTTCTGCTAAGGTTCCCAACCCCAGTAAGCCCCCTGTGTCATATGCTGAAAACAACTCTGGTAGTATGTCTGGTCTCTTCCCCTCACCCCAACCCACAAACCAAAATGCTCAGTCATTTTCCTATGGTCCCCCACCATTTGGTAATCAACAATCTGGGAGGGGTAGGGGGCGTGGTAGGGGCTTTGGAAATAGCAGACTCCAATGCCAGCTGTGTGGAAAATTTGGGCATTTGGTGCACAGATGTTTCCACAGGTTTAATGTACAATTTACTGGTGTGACTGATCCTCAGTCCAACTCTCCTACACCTTCAGCAAACCTCGCTGCTTATGACACTGAGCCTGACCCTTACCAACATCAACAACTGAACCAATCCTACCCTCCACCTCAGCTGCACAAAGTTCAGAATCAATCTCAACCACCTCAGACCACAACCATCCATCCTCCCAACACCCAAACACACTCTGTCTTGCAGTACTCACCCTATCCATCACCCTTACCACCTATCTACCCCTACATGATGGCCCCCCCATGTTACCCACCTCAGCCATATCAAGGCTTTCCAAATCCTCAGCCTCAACTGAACCCCATCCCTACTCAATCAGCATCACCTCAACCCCCTCAAGCCAATCACCTGTTATCCAGCAGCCATAACCCAGCCACCTCTGACGGCAGCTGGTTCCCAGATTCAGGAGCCACGAACCACCTGACGAATGCTCAGCCTTTCCAGAACATGACTTCTCCTTATTCTGGCCCAGGTAAGGTCTTAGTAGGAAATGGCTCTACTCTTGATATTTCTGCTATTGGTTCTTCTACTTTACCTTCCACTGGAAAACCATTACTCTTAAATAACTTACTTTACACTCCTGCTGTCACTAAAAACCTGCTTTCTGTATCTCAGTTTTCAAAGGATAATCAGGTTTATTTTGAATTTCACCCATCGCATTGCCTGATCAAGGATTCACTCTCCAACAAGGTGCTGCTCAAGGGTTATGAGTCTGGGGGTCTTTATCGTTTAGATTTCTCTAGTTTTAGGTCTAAGTCTAATAATTTAGTCGAGTCTGCTACTGTTAGTCCAGATCAGTGTTTGAACCTTTCTACTGAATTTCAGTCTTTTTGTAATAATGCAGTCTTATCTGCTCAAAACTCTGCCTTTCCGGTTATTAGTAATGACAATTCTGCTGCATGTGATGTTTATCATGGTACCTCTGTTTCTTTTCCTGCTTATAATGATGATGTCTCTGATGATTCTTCTGCTGTCACCTGTTTTAATAGTGCATCCTCTAATGCATTACCTGATTTTGAAATAAGCTGCTTTCTCAGCTCTTTGAAAACAACTGATCCTTCTCACCTATGGCACATGAGGTTAGGCCACCCATCTAGGAATATTCTTGTTAACTTCTTGAGATTACAAAATCTGCCCACTAAACACATATCCTCTGAGTGTACTGCTTGTGCAGTGGGTAAGAGTAAGACCATCCCTTATCAACCTTCAGAAACTGTCTACTCTCGTCCACTCGAAATGGTTCAGGTAGATCTCTGGGGTCCTGCCCCTTTCTCCTCTAGTAACTGCAATTACTATCTTAGTATTGTTGATGTCTTTTCTAGATTTACTTGGATTTACTTTCTGAACCGTAAGTCTGATGCTACTAAAGCCTTCTGTGAGTTTCATCTCTTAGCAGAAAAGCAGCTTGGCATGAAGCTCAAGGCTGTGCAATCTGATGGAGGAGGTGAGTTATACTTTCTTACTACATACTTAGCTCAGTATGGTATAGTTCATAGGATCACCTGCCCATATTCAAGCCAACAAAATGGCATGGTGGAGCGTAAGCACCGCCATATTGTTGAATTGGGTCTGACACTGCTTGCACAGTCATCCGTCCCTCTTCACTACTGGACGGATGCCTTCTCCACTGCTGTTTTTCTAATTAATCGCTTGCCTTCCAAGACTCTGGAGAACTGTTCTCCTCATGAGCTTATTTTCAATACCAAGCCTGACTACTCCTTTCTGAGAGTCTTTGGCTGCTTATGCTTTCCCCACCTGAGACCTTACAGGTCTCACAAGCTGTCCTTTAGATCAGAACCTTGTGTATTCATTGGGTTCTGTTCTGACCACCATGGCTATAAGTGTCTCTCTTCATCTGGAAGAGTTTATGTGTCACGAAATGTTGTCTTTCATGAAACAACATTTCCTTTCTGTGACACCACAGGACCTTTCTATGCTTCAAACACACCAAAAGCCTCCACTCATTCCAAACCATTTTTCATACCCTGTGACCCATTCTTCCAACAACCCACCTCTGTTCCCTCTACTATCACTCATTCCTCGGGACCTCCTGTGCATGCCCACACGTCGGGGGAGTCCAGCTTACCCTCCACCACACCCTCCCAAAACTTTACCTCTACTCAGCCTCCCTCTGCACCTGTTCCTGCTCCTGACCTTAGCTCCCCTACGGAGGTCTGTAGATATGTCCCTTCTGGTTCTACCCTTGTTCCCAGTTCTGACCCGTTTTCCTCTACACCACCACCACCAGCTCACTCTGATCAGTCCTTCCCCACCTCCCCACAAGCCCATCCACCCTCATCCTCTCGGCCCTCTCACCCCAAATCTTCCACCAATATACATCCTATGCAGACCAGGTCTAAATCTTCCCTTCATGAGATGTCCACTTCACTTGCCCTATCCACAGACCTAACTAACTCTGAGCCTCGTAGCATTCACGAAGCTCTTCAGTCACCTCTCTGGTTTCAGGCTGTGCAGGAAGAGCTTACAGCTCTTACTGCCAACAACACCTGGACTCTTGTTTCCCTACCTACAGGTCGTATACCTATAGGTTGTAAATGGATCTTTAAAATCAAAAGAAATGCAGATGGGGCTATTGTCAGATACAAGGCCCGTCTTGTTGCCAAAGGTTTTTCCCAAAAACCAGGCTTTGATTTTCAGGAAACCTTCAGTCCTGTCATTAAATCTGCCACTGTTCGCATTGTTCTGTCCTTAGCTCTCACTCATAAATGGTGTATCAGACAGGTGGATATTAACAATGCTTTTCTTCATGGTGACCTCCAAGAGGAGGTCTACATGACACAGCCTCCTGGTTTTGAGGTTCACTCTAATACTCCTAACCTGGTTTGCAAACTTCAAAAAGCTTTATATGGTCTTAAACAGGCTCCCAGAGCCTGGTTTGAAAAACTGAAGTTTTTTCTCCTGAACTCCCTTGGTTTTCATGTTTCAACCTCAGATAGTTGCCTCTTTATCAAATGTGCCTCTGATTCTTTCGTGTTACTTCTTGTTTATGTGGATGACATTGTTATTACTGGCACTTCTGTTAATCTTGTTTCTAAAATTGTTGACTCTATAAATGCTCAGTTTCAGCTGAAAGATCTGGGAAACCTGAACTACTTCCTTGGCATGGAAGTAGTTTCAGGTGATGACTTTATTCTGTTAAATCAGAAAAAGTACATTCAGGAACTCCTGGATAAGGTAGGTCTGAAAGATGAATCTGAATTTCCCACTCCAATGACAGGTACTTGTTTGTCTAAGTCAGGTATGTCTTCCTGTTCTGATCTCTTTCATGATGAAACTCTATATAGGAGCACAATAGGTGCTCTGCAACATGTCTGTGTCACTCGACCAGACATTCACTTTTCAGTGAACAAACTGAGTCAGTTTATGCAGGCACCAAATAACAGCAACTGGAAGGCTGTTATTCATGTGCTGAGATACCTCAAAGGCACTCTCAATCATGGTCTGTTGTTCAGACCAACACCCTCGCCTGTCACAGACATCACTCTTACCTCCTTCTCTGATGCTGACTGGGGTGGTGATCAAACTGATCGCCGCTCCATCTCAGGGCATTACCTTCTCCTGAATGGTAATCCCATTATATGGAGCTCTAAGAAACAGACAGTAGTCTCTAGGTCGAGTGCAGAGGCTGAATTTAGGGCCATTGCCAATGCCATGTGTGAGATCATGTGGGTCCAATCCCTTCTCAAGGAAATTGGACTTCACACACCCACTGCACCTGTCATCTGGACAGACAACACAAGTGCTGTAGCTTTGTCTGAGAACCCCATCCATCACTCCAAGATGAAACATGTAGAGATTGATCTCTTCTTCATCAGAGAGAAAGTTCAAAATGGGGATGTCTTAGTCAACTTTATTCCAGCTTCAGAACAGACAGCTGATATCTTGACCAAGCCTCTGACAGAAAAAAAATTTCATTCCCTGCAGAAAAAAACTTGGAGTCTTCTCACTGGAGGAACTGGAGGATCGTGGTGTCTCATCATTCCTTCAGCTTGGTTCCACTGCTCAATGAACTTCCCACACAGTCTGTACGTTTATTGTTTCTCTGTTTACTTAGTAACTTGCCTTGTCCTATGAGCTCTGGGACAGCCATATGTTTGTTATCTGATTTTTCCTGTTGACTGCACCTCTGTAATTTTTTTCTTGAACCTCTGTCTGTCCTTATGCATGACTGATCAACTCTATCTTGTTTCAATTAGTGCTTGTAATCTTGGTATGTTCTCGTCTGATTTCCATGTCTAGCATATACCTGAGTATCGCCTGTCATGTGTACATTTATCTCTTCTCTGATCATAAGCCTTGCCTTTGTGCATCACTGAATATATCTCTGAAAAAAAAAAATATAATAACTGCTGCATTAACCATGGCATAGGGTATGGCTTGAGTCCAAAAACAGAGTGAAATCAAATATTAAATGACAAAGTCATACTGAGTTTTTCACTCTTGAGGATGAAAAGATCAAGGCTCAAACCTTGGAGTCATACTGGTAAGATAGGAGCTCAAACTCCTCTGTCATGTTATGAATATCTCAATTTTCAAGACATTCCAAATGAATGAATAAAGCAGCAGTTAAAATGATTATATTAGTATGTCTGATGCACTTTGGCAACAGTTTACTGATCTGGAATAGAGAGAATCATGCATATGATTGTGAATACTTGGTACTGCTTTTCGTGTTTTTCAGACTTGTTCATGATCTTAGATTACAGACATTAATCGCCCTATGATCAGAGTTCTGATTACCCATACTAAAGACAACACATATGCTAAATCAATTGCATAGTGCATCTCAGCTAGGAGAACTCAGCTATACTACGTATTCTGCTCAGATGTGTCAATAAGGAACAGGAAAGTACTTCGTTCCAGAGAATGGATTTACTGCAGACTGTCAAATTTTAGGATATATTTTGAAGATTTGGCGACCACGAGTACAGTTGGCGACCACAATGACAAGATCAAGTTCATTTGGCGACCAAATGTTCATTTGGCGACTACAATAACAATATCAAGTTCAGTTGGCGACCACGAGTGCTTTTGGCGACCAAAGATCATGTTTCAAAGACAAGATCAAGCATAGGGAATGTTAGGATATAAGTGTGTCTAACACTTATGTTTAGGATCAATATGTAAATATTGTTGCTTGAGGCCCAAGCATCAATTAGTTTAGTATTAGGGACTTAGTTGCAATTCTCGGACAGTACTGTTTTGTCTGTTCTCGCCTTCGTTACCTTATATCTGCTGCACTGTTGAACAATTCCAATAATCAAGTTATCATCTTTGGTTCAGAGAGCTTTCTTCATCTTCTTCCTCGCCTTACCTTTCTTCTTCTCAAACCCTAAATCCAAACAACGAGGAGCAACAAGGTATAAACTGATCGGCCCAAGGAAGAACCGAACCGAGAATGGCACCCCCCGACGGGTGACACGATCAAGATAAATTGTGATGCCTCATGGTGCAAGGAAACTCAAAGGGACGGCATAGGGGTGGTAGCACGAGACAAGAATGGGAAGGTCGTGGGCGGAATGAACCGGAGGCAAAGGAGCGACGATATTGAAACGATGGAAGCCTTGGCGATACACGAAGGAGTCTGACTAGCAATTAAAGCGGTATGGCAAAGCATTCTCATCGAGACGGACTCACAAACTGTGCACCAACAACTCATGGAGGGCCCAAAGCATTGGAGATTGGCAACAATAATACCGAATATACGAGCACTAGCAACACAAGTCGAGCGAATGCAATGGTGACCTATTGCAAGAACGAGCAATGAATGTGCGAATTGGATAGCAAAGCAAGCGAGATTGGGAGTGAGTTTAACTGATTGGTTCGAAAGACCACCACTACCGTTTGTATGTTTAGTAGCAAATTATTTTATGTACGAACATACGTGACCACAAGTCACGGCATTTTATTTCTAAAAATAAAGCGACTAATTTGACCAAAAACAAAAATTCTTGTCGGATTAAACATATGCCAACCTATGGCATTACTTTGCGTATGAACATTTTCTTTCAATTTGATTATCAAGTTAATGGCATATGCTATCTTGATTTGGTTCTTTAGTGAGTCTTACCACGACAACATGAACGTGCGTAGCGCGCGTCAGAGTCTAAAATTATCAAATACAATTAAAGAAAATTAAAATGTATATCTTCCTCCTAATTATAATAAAATTGAACAGTGAATTGATATAGATAATTGAAAAGAATATAATCAAATATAATTAAAGAAAATTATGATGCACATTTCCATCCTTACTATAACAAAATTGAACACTTAATTGATAAACCTAACAAAATATTTTGTACACTCGAACTTTCTATGAGTATTAACAAAATATTTTGTACCACAACGAGTATTCATACAAAACTCGAACTTTCTATGAGTATTTTCACCCCGACAACATCCCCAGGATTCGGTTCTATACGCTCATACCATTTGAGATTTAAGACATACGCTCATAAATCAGAACTTGTCAATGAATGAATTCAATATACTCTTAAGACATCTTAGCACACTCACTACTATGTCTATAAAATAACGACTATTATAAATCTAGCATGACAACATCAAGAAATTCCCAAATTTTCACAAAAAAATAAAATTAGATATTTGATCAATTTCTTCCTTATTTTTTAACTTTGATATTTCAGAGTTCATAAATTATGGGTGAGTAAGTATTATTTATATTTTAATATCATATATATTTATCAAATGTTTAATTCGCATAATATCACCTCACGCATGATAAATATTTATCATATTTATTTCTAAGAATATCATCAAAAAAATATATGTCAATATTTGGACAAAATTGGCTTTATTTTTTGTTTGCCATGGAAAAAATTTACATTGCACTTTGTTTATAGTTAGGAGGCACTCTAGCACCTTCGCCCTTTTCTTTGAGTATTTTACTTCTGACATCTGACCGACCTTTCTTTGAGTATTTTACTATCGATATCCGACCGACCCTTCTTTGAGTATTATGCTCCTGACATCTTACCTTTCTTTGAGCATCATACTCTCGACATCCAATCTTTGTTTGAGTATTTTACTCCTGACATCCGACCTTTCTTTGAGTATTATACTACTGACATTTGACCGACCTATCTTTGTTCTTTGAGTATTATACTCCTAATATTCAACCTTTCTTTGAGCACTATACTCTCTACATCCTACCTTTCTTTGAATATTATTTTTTTTGATAATTATGGATTAAAAACCTCTAAAGGTGACAACTAATCACCCAAGTTCAATTACACAGCCAAAACTAGCTAACTTTAACAATTCGCGAAACAAAAGAGCCAACAACATCTTTTCGGAGGGCATTAATAGTTTCCTTCGGAGGTGAACTATGGATTTCCAACACTTGCCGCTGGTTGGGCGTCATACCCTCCATGATATCCGCTACCGCATTCCCTTCTCGGAAGATATGTCTGAACTTCATTCTCTCGAACTGCATCAACAGGTTCCTGCAATCCGCAATGATCAGCATTAGTTTTTGATTTTGCATATTTTCCTCAGAGATTACCTTATGGGCTGAGAGAGCATCCGTCTCAAGGTGAATAGACTTTAGTCTGAGTGACTTTGCCAAAAGCAATCCCTCTCGGATGACCCAACACTCCGCCGTGAGACTATTTGAGCAGCCCAAATTCCTTGAGAAACCTGCAACCCATTGGCCCATGTAGTCTCGGATGACCCCACCGGCTTCTGACATCCGACCTTTCTTGGAGTATTTTATTCCCGACATCAGACATTTCTTTGAGTATTATACTCCCGATATCCCTAAGATTTGAACTTGGGCGATGTTACTATCTATGATTTAAGACATATGCCTTAACCAACTGTCTCATAAGTCCAAGCATGTCAGTGAAGACATTCAATATACTCTTAAGATATTTTAACAATCTAACTACAATGTCTATGAAACGACGACTATAAATAATCTACTGAGACAAGATCAAGAAATTACCATTAAAATTTGCACCAAAAAATAAAATAAAATATTTGATTAACTTCTTCCTTATTTTTTATTTTGATATTTTCAGAGTTATTGTTTACTTTAATATTTACATAGTTCATAAAGTAGGGTTGAGTTAAGTATATTCATATTTTATTTTTAGATATATTTTGAATGTAGGGTTAAGTAAAGAAATTCTCATAAAATCTAAATTTAACCAATCCTAAAAATATTTTGTAAAGATAATAAATAATAAACCGTGAAAATTTAACCAATCCTAAAAATTCTGCCATTGAAAATATATTTCATCAATAAAAGTATTCTTTTCGTAGTCAAAAGTATCGTCGGTGAAATTTTAACGACGCAAATAAGATCAATTACGTCGTCGGCAAAAGTAGTATCTTTGCCAAGGAAATATCCGTCGGTAAAATCAGTAATTCTGTTGATAAAAATACTATTTTTTTTGTCGATAATTTTCATTATTTATCGACGATATTATTATGGTCGGTATTAGGTATTACCCATGAAACGATTTATCGTCGGTAATTATAATAACCGACTACATTTTTTGGTTGTTAAATATTTTCGGCGTCCACTTGTTTTTCGATGGCAAATTGAATTGTCGACGATAGGTAATTTGTCGGCAAAGTTTTTTGCCGACCAAAAGTATTTCGTCGGAAAAGGTATTTACCGACGAAATGAAATTCTTGGAGAAATACATTTGTTGACGGAATTAAATCGTCGGCAAATACCATTGCCGACAAAATGTAATTTGTCAATAAATACCATTGTCGACGAAAGTTAATTCATTAGCAAATAGATTTACTGCAGGGACTTGGGTTCGAAACACATCAAGTACATGACATCTGATTATTTTTGTTTTTCACAGTACATTACACAATTACAGCAACATCTAGACACACCACACTTTACATTACACAATTACACCAACATTTAACACAAAACACTTTATAATCTTCATGCATAGAACACAAAACCTTTTATAAATATTTAACATAGAACACAGAGCCTTTATTATTTCCAATTGATGATAGTACATTACAAACTTCCTACAGGGCAACACTTGAACATGATTTTGTTGTTTGAACTGGAAAACCATATATATATTCACAATAGTAAACCCACCAAGGAATCAAAATAACTTCCTACTGAGCAGTTCATAACCAACACAAATGAACATCCTTAAAATATATTAACTATGAACATTATACTAACATTGTATCAAAATATGATCCCAAAAAAAACCATATCATCACGAGGGTGTCTCTAATTTTATACTGTCAATATCCACTATGTTACAATCATAAACATCGATCATACTTTGAGCAGTGTGGCCCAACATTTGTTCATTCCTTGGGAAACTGATATCCTGAAAGGGTTCCACTCCAGCAATCAATGAATGTAAACCCATATCAAACTATTTGCGAGAATCTACGGAAACAACCAAACTCCATTCTTCATCCAGTGGGTCAACAACATAGAACCCTTGACGTGCGTGTGAAGCTAGAATAAAAGGTTCATTCTAATGACAAAATAACATATTCTTAACCCATATGAAACCATACTCATATGTCCTAATGTTCCTCATATCCACTACATTGTACCAGGAACACTTAAGTAAAACTACTCGCCATTATTGACTGTATTGCACCTCAATCGTTTCATTCACTATCCCGTAATAGTCTACAATACTGAACACTGAATTTCTACCACTTCTGCTAGAGAAACACAGTGATTTAGTACTTAATAATACCCAGCAATTTGGAATTGTTCTCCTAGAAGCACGTTCTTTTATATGGGGTCTTAATTCGTTGACTTCATAGGCACCGAAACATCTATCATCAATGGATGGTTTTCTCCCTAGTGCTTGCAACTGTTTCTCTTGTACCAACATAAAGTAGTAATGTCATAGTTAGTATCTCTTGTAGTCAATTGGTATTAATGCATACATGAGTTTCAAACCAATCATCGAATTCCATATTATGCTCCAACTCTAGTATACAGGGTGTTTTCTGCTTTCCTGCTTGCATTCTCTTATGTTCCATGTATTCGCCCTAAGCCCTCATTCAGCTCTCTGAGTAGTATAATCATGATATATAAATGACACTGAGAGAACAATTACTAAAGTCTTACTCTTTGTATGGTTGTACTTCCTCACAGTTTTTCAGGATATATAAATGACACTGAGAGCACTCTCTTGCACCCATACTACAAACCACAAAACCACCTATAAATTTACCAACAACACTAAATATATTCAATACTGCATGGTTTGATTGCTTTGATCTAGTAGGAACTTATTTGGTTCTTCTGAACTTGGTGTCGACATCATGCAAATATAGAGAACAGAACGTTGCACACTCCATTAAAATGAATCCCTCTGCAATTGAAGATTCTGGATATCGTTTGTTTCATACGAAAGACTTCATCACACCCATTAACCTACCATAAGGAGTGTGGTTAAATGTTAGAAACTCAATAAACATATATGTAATACGAGTAGTTATGCTGAACAAGATTAACGTATATAGTTGAATTACCTCTTGACAAAATACATCCAACGATATTGAACCGGTCCACCTATCATGGCCTCTTCAACGAGATGTATGACAAGGTGCACTGTAATGTCAAAAAAAACTTGGGGGGGGGGGGGGAATCCTTTCGAGGTAACTCCTTCAGACATAACACATTGAAAACTTTACTAACCTTAATCAATGTCTCACATACAGGTTTTGGTAGCTAACTTTTTATGGCAATCGGAAACAAGCTTTGGATGAGCACATGATGGAAGAAAACTCACCAAGAAGGGTAAAATCTCGAAGAAATTTGCAAATAATGGTTTTCTCCGCATTCGTCAGTGTATATCGCGCTGGAGGTAAGACTGTCTTTTGAACTTTTACCACCGAATGTAGCGAACATCTAATACCATAACTTGTAAGTCCTTCCTCGCGTTGAGATTGTCATTACTCTTTCTCTAACACCAAGCATAATGTTCATGATGTTTTCACATAACATTTTTTTCAATATGCATTACATCAAAGTTATGCGGGAATAGTAGACACTTCCAATATGGTAAATCAAGGGAAAAGTATGAAAAGATGAAATATGTTTGACCAAATTATTATTAAATGTAACTTGTGTTTGAACCCCTGGTTTATGATAAATTATGTTTCGTTTTGTTGGTTTTAGATGAAACTATTTTGTTAACTTTGATGATTGTACAAACTTTGTACACGTGGCGACATATGATCGGACCACACTATAAAAATAACAATATATTATATAAAACATGAATAAATACAAAAAAAATCAAAAATTAGAAAAACATAAACAAAATACTACAATATTTTTTTTATATATTTCCTATTTTATTACAAAACATTAAAAAAATATTTTTTCATAAAATAAAATAAATTATATGAAGAAAAATACATAAACTTTATTTGTATTTAAAAGTATAATTTTGTTTATTTTATATTTTTATAATAGATGATATAAATAAAAATATTTTTTTAAAATGGTTTTCAATATTTGTATTTTAACAAAACTTTTTTATAAGAACAAAACAAAATAGCTGATTTGTTTTCCTATATTTATATTTTATATTTTATTAAACATATGAAGATTATCAAAAAGAATAGTTTTTTAAATTATATTTTTGAATTTTAAGTATACTTTAATTTATTTCATACTTTTTTATTATTTATGAAATAAATAAAATTTATATTTTCATATTTTTTTAAGTATTGTTCTATTTTATATTTATAATAATGTATTTTCTATTTGTATATTTATGTTTTAAAAATATTTTTATTTTATAAAATAAACTTTTTAATTTTGTTTTTATAAAAGTAAATTATTTATCATTCAGATCATGATTCCACCAACCACACCATCATTTCATCTACCTTGTCATCAGCCGTTAGTTCTATTTAACGGAAGCAATCTAAAGCCAACAAAACGAAACATATTACATCTAAAACAACACAAGGTCTATGCTCTTACCACTTTGGTCAAACATATTACATCTTTTTCATACTTTTCCCGTAAATCAAAGAAAATACTTATTTTCTTCCAATTGCGCGTTGAGGAATCAATTCCAAACACCGAATTTTTTTTCTGTGTTTTTCTATATGGTATTTTCTCTAAGTTCTGCAGTTCTATCACAACATCGTCTCGTATGGGTCTTTCAGGGCTCGACATATGCTCCTCATGGCCATTAAAAGCACCATTGTTATATCTGAAAGGATGATACAGGATGAGAAATCTCCTATGGCCCATAAAACATTATTTTCGACCATGTTTCAATCGGTGATAACAAGTTTCCTTTTGACAAACAGGGCAAGCTGAAAATCCAAATGTACACCAACCAGACAAGTTACCATATGCCAAAAAATAATTAATCGTCCATAACACGGCTGCATGCAATTGAAAGTACTATTTTGTACTTGCATCATAGGTTCTAACACCGTGTTCCCACAAATTCTTCGATTCATCAATTAACGGTTGCAAGTATACATCAATATCATTACACGGAGAAGTTGGTCCTGTAATTACCATTGAAGAAAGTAGTTCAGATCTTTCATACATTAAGCAGGTGACAAATTGTAAGGAATTAGGATTACTGGGCACATGTTGTATGATCTAGGTCTATTGAAAGGATTAAATCCATCACTGGCGATTCCCAATATTATATTTCGTGGATCAGAAGCAAATGTCGGACTAACAACATCTAGTGCTTTTCATTCCTTGCTATCGACAAGATGACGCAACACATCATCCTTTGTTTGACCTTCCTCATTCCATCTCATACTATCATCCGTTTTTCAGACAACAAAATGTCGAGGTCTCATAATCATAGGGAAGTACGACATACTTTTCACTGGTGTCTTTTTCGTGACTTCATCCTCTTACCAACACTAGTTAATGTTTCACTATCTAGGTTCTTCGGTTGCTTCCACCTAGGATCCATAAAAATTGGACATGTATCAACATATGCATGTTGTTTGTAGTAAACAATACAATCATTCTTGCACGCATTATTCTTTTGATATCCTAACCCTAAATCCACAAGGAATTTCTTGACTTCTCGATAGGAACTCGGTGTTGTATTTTCGAGTAGAAGACATTTGTGGAAAAAGTCAAGCATCTTACACATACTTGAATTACTAATCTTGTAAAGGCATTTGATGTGTAGTAATTTCACAATATAAGACATTTTTGAGGAGCTCTTACATCCTAGATAAATACTTTTTTCACAATCATCCAACAACCTTTTGAATTTTGCAGCATCTTCTACAAAATCGTCACTATCACCACTACACCCTCGTGCACCAGTCATATCTAGTAGCATCTCATGCATCTACTCACAGTTATTCTCAACAGGTATAGTAGAAGAACTTTCAACTCGTTTTTCTCCATGGAAGATCCAATGCTGATATCTTAAACCAATACCATTCCTGAACTGTTTCAAGTGTTAAACCCATATGAACTGTCACCAACACAAATGCGGCGACCCATATTAAACCCATACGGTGCTACCTTAGTGGGACTCCGAAGGCTAAAATCAACAATTGCTGCCCATTACAAAACCTTAAATAGCAGTGACCACTTCCAAATCTATGGTAACGATTCATGCGAAACTAACCAAGCAACCATTCGAAGTTAGGAATATGGAGTAATAGGAACTTTTACATACCTTTGTTGGAATCAAAATTCATAAATGGTAATTGATTGGAGAACCGCAACGACATTCTTCTTGTTTGATTTAGGGTTTTCCCCTTCTGTCGTTGGAGATGAGCGAGTCTGTCTACAAGGAGGAACCTCACGCACAACAGTTAATAATCTTGAGGGTGGCCTCATCACTTTGTTGTTTTTATTTTTATTCCCTTGTCTTCATTAATGATATATCCAAAATACTTGCGAAAATGTTAATTGAACACCAAAGTATCTTAGTGGTATGAGTAACACCATTTGACAACAAGGTCAAGAGTTTGAGACACAACACTGGTAGACCGCAAACAATATTTTTTTTAGCTGAAATATACAGTTGATTAATAGTCTTCAGAAATATACACCATCAATTACACAATAAGAGCCTCCTGACCAACCAAATATGTTGTTTGGTCTTTTTTACTCACGGCAGCTATCCGCACAGCTATATAAACATTTTTTCACTACAAAAATGTGATAAAAACGTTTTTTCCCCCCTGAAAATGCCAGCACCTTTAAAAACAGCACTTTGACATCCAAAAACCATTGAAAGAAATAGAGAATCAGACTGAATGACTTGTTGGTATTACGAACACATTGCTTACTTGGTGTCTAGAGTTCGATTCACACCAACAATGATTTCTCCATTTTCGTTTTCGAACAACAGTGCTTATTACCGACATAATTTTTTGTCGGTTAAAGAAACAACTTTACCAACCAAAATATTTTTGTCGGTATTTATGGTTAGAGGCTTTACCGACGGTTTAAAGAATTTTGTCAGTAAAAGTTATTTTGGGCGACGAAAAAAATAAAACCGTCAAACAATGTTATGGCTTAGCGATGAAAAAAATCGTCGATAATTACAATTTACTACCGACAAACCCTAAATTTCATCGGTAATGAAGGGATTTTCAGTAGTGCCTGGAAGACGCTTTTGAACATTGATTTTTTGCAGAAATACTATTTTTACCGACGAAATTATTTTTTTGGTGAAAGTTATATTTTCACAAACAAAAATATTGGGTCGGTATTTAATACGCGCGGTTTTCGTCGCTAATTAAATTTTCTTACTGACGAAACGTCTATTTTGTCGGTAATGTCAGATTTAGCGATGAAATTGTACCAACGAAATTGTAAAAACATCGATAAAGATAGGATTTTCAGTAGTGGTTGGGTAAAAAAAATATGGATTGACATATAGTATGAGAGACTAATTGAATTTGATATATTTGTAGGACACTTGAGCATATTGAGCCTACTTTGGGTCTGTGGTTATAATGCCAGAGGCACGAACGGGCATGCCGATGTTTGGTCCTTAGTTGAGGGTGGCAATGACCATAGAAATGTAAGCTAATATAATATAGGTAAGGGTGTGTTTAAGATAATAACTGATGATAAATGCAATAAATGGATGGTTGTAATGGAGAAATTTTGAATCAGTTAAGGTGACTACTTTTGATGTAAAGGATGGGTCACAAAGTGATGATGTGGGTTATGAATATCCGCATCATAATGTTGATGGAATCGAGATCCACTACTCAGACTTAAATTAGTGAGCTTAGTGATCTAAGTATCCCTCATACTTATTGTTAAGTGGGGCAAATCATGTGTAAGTGTGTATCAATACATTTATCGTGTTAGACTTATGAAACACAAACACGCACGATAAGCTTATCTTATCATGTTTTTCAACACAGACACGACATGCAATTTTTGGTGTGTGTTCATGTGATTTTATCTTGTCGTCTTAAGTTACTCAGATGTAAGTCCACGTGCGAGATTTATAAGAAAATATCAAAATAATTAACACATCATGCTAAAAAGGGTTAATTAACTCAATGGTCACACATGTTTGCTCAATGTGACTATTTGGTTACTCATCTTTTTTTGTGTGGCTAAATGGTCACTTGTGTTTTGGTATGTGACTATTTGGTCACTCTATCCATTAGTTGGTTAGTCAATCTTTTTAACATATTTATTTATTTATTACATGACTATTATGCCCTCACTTATCCTTTTCTCTATATGCTCTTAATATGATTGTCTATTCTTAAAATAGATTTGGCAAACTCTAACAACTTGTTTGGTTTGCGAAATTGGTGGTGGAATATGGAATACATATTCTGTATTCCCATGTTTGGTTCGCGGTGAAACACAAAATTCAGATTCCTTGAGAAATGGGAATAGTTATTCTTTGCTTTTGGTTTGGATTTTCTATTCTGAGTAGTCCCGGATTTGCTAATCCAAGTAGTCCGGGATTACGGAATAGAAAAGAAAATCATAAATTACCCTCAACCTTAGTAAAATGAGTAGTTTATTTATGTTTAATTTAGTTTAATTAATCGTTTCTTATAATTTAATTTACTCTTATTTTAGTAATTAAAATTAATTAATATACTTTTTATAGCTAATTGTCTCACATATTATACATATTGAAACAAAGGGTATATATGTCATTTGACCTTATTCCATTACCTTTCCATATACCATTCCAACAAAAAATTATTATAATTTCATATTCCATTCCAATCAACCAAACAACATCATATTATTATCTCATAGTCCTTATTCTCTATTTTGTCTTTCTTATTCCCTATTCCACCACCCAAACACGAAGTAAATAATAAACAATTAAATAGAGTTTTAAAAGTTATTAAATCTTGTTTATAAAATAATTAAAAGTAGACTTATCAATCCAAAATTATCGTGTTATCATACATGTCGTGTTTTGATACCTAATCACAAACATGACACAAAAATTATCTCGAGTTATCGTGTTCACGTCTTATCGTTCTATCATATGCTTGTAGGAACACGATTTTTCATTCATGTTGTGTGATCATGTTATATAAGAAATTATCAGTACCTATTGTTTACCTCCTACCATCTATATCACTTATGCTTCAGCAAAAATTGTCACAAAAAACCTAACCCTCACATGAACCTGTGACAAAATAGTGCAAAACCTAGCCAAATCGAAGATTGAGCTCAAATTTTTCTACCCTCAAAAGAATCACTTTCATCCATTATGATACATCTTGCCATAACTCTCCACCTTAAGTTGAGTGTAACCTTATAGACATAAAAGACTTTAACACATAAGAAACTGATTTCTTACTTGAATTCCCTTTCTGTTGTTTTTTTGGGATTGGGTAGCCCATTGGGGGGAGCTCATTCTAATAATCCCAATATTGGATACTGTCCCAAACCATTCCCTCTATGTATAAGGATGCTTGGGGTTGAAAAACCTAACACTAATGCCGTTCTCTCACTCTCGCCCAGAGCAGATAAACCATACTGCCCTACAGTTTACACTGAGGTAAGTAGTTGTGGAAACCTAGGTCATTTCCCATTAACCCGTGGCGTGTCCTCCCATCCCGCAGACCGTGATACCAACTTCAACCAGATCCACTCTCGCTAAGACAATCGTTAAAGTAGGTAACTTAAATATGTTTTTAGTTGTGCCTAATGAAAGGTTTCTTAAATATAAGAGAATTGAATAGAGAAAAGTTACTTGTATTCTTATTGTATCTTGAAGAATAAGTACAATGGTATATCTATATATATATATAGTAAAGCCCTACTATAGAAACCATACTATATATATAGATATAAAACCCTATTGTAGATATATTCTACTTATTACAAAACAATCCTTTTACTTGAAGTAGACTAAATGTTGACCACTTAACTTCAATCTAAAATATATCCTCTAACATTCACCAATGCTCTTCACTTTCTTGATTTTTTCCCATTCTCATTTTGAGTAAACATTCAACATTTCTTTGCTTGATGATTTTCCACTTGAGCTTAGACATCCTGTTCATCAAAGTGAAAAGAAAATAGAGATAACACGATGTATACCACATATAGTTTATACAGTGAGATATCAAGTTAAAGATTTTCTAACTTCAAGCACATCTTGTCATACAACCACAAATCATTTCGGCATTCAGTGAACAAGTTATACTAGTACACACATATGAATCTTTTCTTGTTCAAGTCAAGTGCCAGCCTACACAAAGTTGACTGGGTTTGTGCCCAATTTCTTCTTTTGGCTTTTGGTATCCATGTGTTTGTATTGCACAATTGTGCTGCCCGAGTCATCATTCAATTGTTTTTCCTCCTTGATGACTGGCTGGGTTTGTGCCCAACATATTCTTTTGGCTTTTGTTACAAAACACATGATAAGTGATATATGCTTAAATCAGAGGTTACTTAACCCTTCTCGTTCTTAATATTTGGATAGAATTTTCAATCTAATGTAACTTGTGATTGACTGGGTTTGTGCCCAACATCGTCTTTTAGCTTTTGTTATATGAATGCATGAGCTTTGTGTGTAATTGCTTGGGACAAGCTGAACAATAATAAAAATCATTGTATCATTTGAGTATAACAAATCACAAATGTGAAAGATATGTACTTTGTAAAACAAGATATAGGAGCTTTGATATTTCAACATATTCTCATCATGATAAACATATGACAATATATCATAGTGAGTATCTGAATTCTAACACATTGAGACCAGTGAATCATCATGCTCAAAGTACTTATCATCATCAAACAACTCATCAACATCGTAATCATTCAGAAGAAGATCACGAGAATCATTGGAAAGTGAGATTAAATAGGAGAGATTAGAGGATACTTCTGATAGAACATTTTCAGAGGTCAACTGATGAGTAGAAGTAAGGTAAGACAAGTGAGAAGCCACAATTGATCCTTCAGATAGAGATACAGATAAGGAACAGACACCCAACTTTCAGCGAAGAGGAATGAAAGTCTTCTCAGTTAAAGGTTTGGTAAGTGCATCAGCAAGTTGTTCTGTACCAAGACCATGGTTGACCTGGATCATCCCCTGTAAAACCTTTTCACGCACAAAGAAAAGATCCAATTCTACATGTTTCATCTTAGCATGTTGAACTGGGTTAGCCCCAATAGAGATAGTACTAGTATTGTCACATCAAAGCACAGGAGCAGATGATAATGATAAACCGAGCTCAGTTAGTAAAATGTTACCCAAATGGCATCACACATAGCATTAGATAATCCAAGAAACTCTGCCTCGACCGTTGATCTAGATACTACGACTTGCTTTTTTGAACACCAAACAATTGGATTTCCTCCCAAGAACAAGCAATGTCCGCTTGTGGATCTTCTGTCATCAGTGTCAGCTCCCTAATCTGAATATGTAAAACCAACAAGATCAAGGGATGAAGATGGTCTGAATATTAAGCCATGATCAAGAGACCCTTTTAAGTATCTTAACACCCTTTTAACAGCTGCCTAGTGAGCCTTTGTAGGTCTATGAAGAAACTGACTAAGCCTATTAATACTATAACTGATACTATGAAGAAACCAACCGTGCTTCTGTATAGAGAAGGACCTGACAGAGGCATACCTGATCCAGAGGTAGATGTAAGGAGAGGAAAACCAACCAGTGGGTAGGACAAGGTTTACAGTTTGACATGTTGACACGCGACAATAGGTCACGGATGTACTTCCTTTGGCTTAACACCTTAAACCCAGGTCCAGACTGAATTTCCATTCCAAGGAAGTAGTTGAATTTCCCCAAATTCTTGCAATAAAAATGCGTGTTCAAGCTGGATATGGTTGATTCGATGAGATCATCACATGATCCTGTCACAACTATGTCATTCACATATACCAGGAGGTAAACAAATTTGTCAGACACTTTCTTAAGGAACAAGCACTTATCAGACTGAGAACTTGAAAAAGAGAAATGTGTAAGCAAACATTCTCGAAATTTCTCAAACCAAGCTCTTGGAGCTTGCTTGAGGCCATATAATGCCTTAGTGAATTTGCAAACAAGCAGGTTGCATAGGGAATCTGTGACTTCAAAACCTGTAGGCTGAGACATTCAGAGGCTCACTCACATCCGTTGTGGTTGCTAACAAAGCATTTGCATAAGACTTGGATTTAGACCTGGTGATCATGCCGTGTGCAGATGGTTAAGGCAGAGGTCTTGATTGTGGTGGATCATTGCGCATGGATGATGGTGGAGGAGGAGCTCTAAGTCCTGAAACAATCACATTATTCTCATTAGTACACTGAGGTATATTAGATATGAATAAGCTCATATCTAAGACATATTATGTAAAAAACTTGGGTTGTCAGTTAAAACAGTGGACATTCTGTTAGCATTCGAAGTTTGAGTTTGTGGATTATTGGAATCAGTTGGTCTTTCAGTCGAGGAGATTATGTTGGACTCCGGAGTGGTCCTACGAGAACATACAATTGGAGAATCTGAATTCCTGATTTGAGACTGTGGAGAAGGAAATTCTCTGATTTATCATATATAGCTTGTGCATGTGATAAGAATTAACATCATTGCTTGGAACAATTGAAGTGGGCATGAGAATTCCTATGAATCCTGAGCTGAGCCATGAATCTATGTAGGATGAATTAACTGGGCAAGAATCATGAGCATCAAAAGATATAGAAGAAACATATTGTTTAATGCAGCAAGGAAACACAGACTCTTCGAAATGAACATGTCTAGACATTTAATCTCTTCCAATTCAATCAATGCACTTATGTTTAGCCTGAATGAGTTGAAGAATATCCAAGAAACACACATGGTCTAGGTCTGTAATCGAACTTATGTTTATTAAAATCACAAACATGAGGAAAACATAGACATCCAGTATGAGCAAAAGGTAACTTGTGACTCTTCCCCATTTTGCATGCCACGCATAGGTGAGGTTTGTCGATTTTGTTAGTACAGGGTAATCCATATTGAATGACCTGTTTTACCACTTGAGAATATGGGTGATCAAGTCTTTGATGCCAAAAATACGATGAAACATAAGAGACATAAGCAATGATACTATAACCATGCGCATTAGGAATAATTTTTCTAGGACTAGGAACAGAATTTCCAGTTGCAGAGTAAACATTCACTTTATTGAGATCACTTGTTTTATTCATATACAAAGGCGTAATATTAGACTCTTCTAAGGCAGTAGGATACGCACCACAAACAACAGTTGGATTACTACTGCTTGAGGCTGAACCAATACTATTACTAGGTACCGAACTAACATCAGAGGTGTTTCCTAAACTACCAGCAGAATTACTACAATTACTATCTTTATTGAGGTCTACATTCTCATTACTAATAGTGAGAAATGAAGAGCATACATGAACATCAAAATAACCAGACTGAACACACTCATTTTTAGATAAGAGCAGCTTGTAGAGTCCACCAGACTCACATCCCTGTAGGAGTACTTGGTGCGTTTTCCGATCCTTTGCAACACAACCATTTGGAAAGAAAACAAATTAAGCATCATTATATTTAACAAATTGAGACACAGATAAGATATTCTTGGTCATATGAGGTGCTACAAGAACGTTATGAAGAATAACAAAGCGATTGTTAACATGAAGTTGAGATGTAGCTGTATGAGTAATTTGAATTGTATTACCATTGCCTACACTAATTTTACCTTGTCTTGTATAAGGGTCTGCATTAGGAACATTCAAAGAGGAATTGGTAAGGTGATGCTCCAGAATCAGGCCCTCCGATGTTTGAAGAGGTGCTGAAATTTGCGTTGAGAGCTGTGTGGGCTGCACCATTTCAATTGACTCCTATATTTTACTCTTAGCTGGTGGAAGGTAGATATAGATGATGGTGAGTTGTGGTGTAGGTGTAAATATAGAACACTTCAGGTGAGGCCTGCGAAGGAGAAGATAAATGCTAAGCTTGTTGATGAAAAGCTGATACCAAACCATTGTTGTTTTCTTGTATTTCTGGAGGCATAAAGAACTCGGCTGCATGAGCTTTTCCTCTGTTTCTAGTAGGAAGTTGCTTTTGTGATGGTATTCCTGAGAAGGACTGATCAAATCTGTACCAGCATCGAGCCACAAGGTGTCCAATCCTCCCGCACAACTGACATTGTGGTCGGTTGCTGTTGGAAGTATTTCTGTGTCCTCTTCCTCTTCCATATAGTCCAGGAGTGGTATTCTAATGATTGTACATGTGGGTTGTGTTTGAGGGCTGATATAGACATCCTTGTCGAGATGGATATGTAGTATGAAAGTCGGATGAAGCTGACTGTCCCAGAGTCGGTCCAGAGGTGGTTTGAGCATTGAATGCTGCCGAGTGATTGGTGAGCTGCATAATGTTGTCCTGTTGGTGTGCCTCAGCATCAATAAGTACACTGGACACTCTTGCAAGATCATAAGGTTGATGGATGGCTGTGATTACAACAACAACATGGTCAAATTCAGGTGTAAGGCCAACTAAAATTGTACTGATTTGCAATGTTTCAGATATGGGATGATCTGAACTTCTGAGGGTGTCACAGAGGAGCTGAATTCCACCAAGGTATTCCCTCATATATATATCACGTTTTCTTTGTGATTGAAGAGAACACAAAAATCGCATCACACGAGTTGTAGAATCAACCAAAAATAACTGATGCATCATATTCCAAATTTCGAAGGATGATCGACATTGCACAAGATTAGGAAGTAAAATGATGATACCGATGTTAGAAGCTGTGAGGCCAGAGCACTATCTTGTTCTTTGAATGTACTGTAAGCTGGATTAACAATCTTGGTTCCCTCTGCGTTTGTTATGAACTCATCTACACGGGCTGAGCCATCAAGGTATCCTTTTAGCCTATGGCAGGCTATTGTAAAGCCGATTTGTTGTTTCCACTGTAAGTAGTTGGTCTCATCTAGTTTTAGGTGAATCGCCTTGTTAGTTAAGTGCTTAGGATTGGAGTCCATGCTAGGGTTTGCAACTGTGGGGTTGTGTAGTGGTGGTTGAGTCGGTGTGGAGCTACAGTGGTGCGGCTAGGGTTTGCAGCTGTGTGGTTGTGTGGCGGTGGTTGAGGCGGTGCAGAGCTAGAGTGGTGAGGATAGGGTTGGTATGACTAAGGTTTGCAGTCGTAGGGCTGTGTGGTGGTGCGGCTAGGGTTGGTTTGGCTAAGGTTGAGGTGGTGCGGCTAAGGTTGGTTTGGCTAGGGTTTGGAGCCGAGGGGCTGAGCAGCGGATGGTGGTGCCGTGACTTGCCGCGGTAGCAGTGGTTGACTTGTGTGAGTTATACGATAAACCTAATTTTGAAAGCTCTGATACCATGAAAGGTTTCTTAAATCTAAGAGAAATGAATAGCGAAAAGTTACTTGTATTCTTATTGTATCTTGAAGAATAGGTACAATGGTATATATATATATATATATATAGTAAATTCTTACTGTAGAAACACTACTATAGATATAGATATAAAACCCTACTGTAGATATATTCTACTTATTACAGAATGGCCCTTTTACTTGAAGTAGACTAAATGTTGACAAATTAACTTCAATCTAAACTATATCCTCTTACACCTAAACGATTGCACGTTTAGTAAATTTCAACATTGGTATTTGAGCCATAGTATGTTGGTTTCTGAAAGATAAAATTTTCGTTAGGAATCCTCCCTGACCGGGGCCAACCGTGGTCGGGATCACCGCCGCAACAAAGCCACCGTGGCTACATCGTCGGCAGCCTCAAAGGCGGCCATTGTGGTCGCGTCGAAGCCATGCCGTAGCAGATGCAGCTGTAGTAGCATTTGTTGCGTCTATTAATGCAAGATGTGGCCACTATGATCGCGTCTACTTTGGCCAGACGCATCCACTACTGGCGGCTGCGACCTTAGTAGCAGTGTCGCAACCCTCAACCACCATCCGTGGTGGCTGGACTGGGAAGAGAGGAAGGGGGGTCGACCATGGCTGGAAAAGGAGTGCAAGAGGGAGAGTCGATCAGACGTGTCCGACCATGGAGGCCACTGTGGCTGGCCTGGGTGGTCATCCATGGGCCTGACGGCTAAGGTTTTCAAAACCTTAGATGTATTCTCCTCTGCAACGAGGAAGAAGAACAGTGCTAGTTTGGGGATTAAGCCGACCAAACCAGTTCATTTCAGATCAAGTACCTAGACCAGTTTAAATGGATGAGTACTGTCTGGACCGGTCTGAGTAAATTTAGAGGCGTTGGGCCGTCTGAATTGATCCGAAATGAATTTGGTGTTGACGATGGACCGTTTTGTGAGTTCTCCCCGTTTATTATTTTCGGTAATTGTGCTTGAATCCTTTTATTAATAATTTTCCGGGCTAATTAAATTAATTGTTAGAGTAATTTAAATTGCTAGGAGAGCCTTAAATTGTAGAGTAATTAACTGATAGGTAGAACAGTGTGTGAGTTCCTTGAGTTCCCTGGGTTTTACTTTGTGTTTTCTGCAGGGCAGATAGTCTTATCTTACTTTATATGATTGAATCTTGAATCCATGTCTGGTAGAATTGACTAGGTTATGACTTGTTGAAGTCCCAACATACTGTTTAAAAATTGGTCTATCATGTTAATTATTTTTATTTGTTGAGACTTTAGTCCCTAAATTTAGTTTGTTGAGACTTTAGTCCTTGAATTTTGATGGTCGAGACTTTAGTCCATGAATATTCATTCGTTGAGAGTTTGTTCCCTAAACTTTTAATTCATGGTGATTTTGGTCCCTAGACTTTTATTCATGGTGATTTAATCCCCAAACTTCCGGTTAGGTTGATTTTGGTCTTCAAAGTTAGAGCTAATTTATTTTATTTTTGAATATTTATATGTGTGTATTGACATGTCTAGTTTTATTTCTTTGCTTGCATGTATTAGAGTACCTCGATAGGTAGATCTAGTTTTCGCTTACCATAGATAGTAAACCTTAGATTGTCCTTAGTAGTCTTTAAGATGTTTCGATAAGTACAAACTACACCTGGAGAAATGTTCCTGAGTGTAAACCGGTCGGTTAGTTCGCGAGGTTCTCCAAATTTACTCCGGGTTTAAGTTTGTGATCAAGTCTATCCTATCGATTTGAGACTTGTCTTTCACATGCAATAGAACATTGTACCTTTTGTATCCATGATCCTATTATAATTTCCTTCAGTTAGAGAAATTAGTCTGCCACGAAGGACATCATCAATTAGTTGGACAAAGGTATTAGACTTAACAGTGACAAGTATAAACTCCGAAGAAAGTATATCAAGATGGTCCTAATTGAGTAGAAGCCCATTAACCACATCAAGAAGATTGTGAAAAGATCCGACTCTGGAATGTTATATCAGTAGAAGGCTTTGCATTTGAGTGAGAGGTTAATGATGCTGAGATTTGAAACATGATGCTGAGTACGATGGATGATGACATCCTTTATGAATTTGAGCTCAACACACGGCTAAAGAGTTATGGTATGCTTTGCAGGCTACACTTGGTTCTATATGACTACTTAGTTGTCCTCACTCAACATAAAATTCAATTAATACTAGATGAATCCTCAACACTTCGCAAGACATCATCTGAGGCATATGACTAATATGATCGTGAAACTCAAGGAGAACGATCAGTCAGCGACCGATGAGCAGCACTTCCAGGTTGTAATTCGTCCTTTGCCTAACTCCTAGGGAGAAATGTAGATTAAAATAACCCCTTCTTAGGGACACAACACCATTGAACACGTTCGAAGGCACATTGAGGTTAAGAGGACATCCCCATGGTCGTTGGGCCTAAGGCTGAAGTGCGTATGACGCCGTCCTCTCGACCTAAGAAGAGTCGTTGAAGGCGAGGGAGTAATGCATGGCGCAATGGCGCAAATACACTGAAGGAGACGTAGACAAAGACTGAGGTGAACCCAATGACTCCTTTGAAAACATCACATTGGAAACGTTCGCGTAAGGCCGAGAAGCCTAAGTACAAGAAATTCTCCTACTGTGGCATGTGGGTACACTTTGTGAAAGCCTGCCTAGAATCGATCTGACATGAATGTCTTGATGGCTAATCTAGTGAACTTTCAGTTCCTAGTACATATATCTTAACTGAATCATGTCCTTTCTGTATTTTAGATTCAAGATCAACAAACCACATAGTTAGGGATCGTGACGCTTTTGTAGAGTACCATAGAGTCCCACACGAAATTAGGTGGATTTACATTGGAAACAACTCTCGTGTTGAAGTCGAAGGGATTGGAACTTGTGAGTTGTGCTTTGCACGGTGGTCGAGTCTTAGTCTGAAGTCATATCCTCTATGTTCCGCAGATTCACTAAAATGTTATTTCAGTATTTGGATTAATGAGACTCTATTTTATATTATCTTTTCCTGAATCTTACGTCCATTTTTCTTTCGAATCAACTTTGTTTGGCTTTAGTATTATTTGTGGTAAATTTATTATTTTGGATTTGGATTCAAGCAAGAATAATAATTTCATGATTTCTTATACTTGTGGATATGTCTACGATGTAAATAAAAGACAAGCTAGATTAGGCTATAAAGGTCAACATAGCATGCAGCAGCTCGCCCAACGGGTCTTGCTGCTACAATATTCGACAAGTGGAGTCGTATACTTATTTAAGTTGTCTAGCAGAAAATACCATCGGAAAGCCTTTTGGTTAGGCACCTAGAGCCGAATATCCCTTACAATTAGTCCACTCTGATGGTTGTGACCCTCTCAGTGCCACAGTTCGGCACACAACGCAAAATTTCATTATATTTATAGATTATTACACTCGTTAGATAGGAGGGTAATTCCTTCCAACCTGATCATGGAAGAATAGTACTTTTAGCGGAATTTAACAGTTTATTTGATGAAAAGGTAATCATTCATTAGGTGATGATCCCCTACATCCCTGAGCAAAATAGTGTTGCAGAGAGGCGCAATAGAACGTTCCTTGAAATTGTTCAGTCGATGATAATGCATACTTAATTGTTGATTTCCTTTTTGGGAGATGCTTTGAAGACTATTGCTTACATCCTGAATTGTGTGCCGACAAAGACAATTTACTCTGTTCCATATGAGTTTTGGACTAGAAGATGTTCTGGACCTTAGTCATATGCACCCATAGAGGTGCACCGCTTAGCCCCATGATTTATCAAATAAATTTGGGAAGATTGGACCTAGAAGAGGAAAGAAGAGTATCTTTGTTGGTTACTTTGATACCTCTGAGGGGTATGTGTTTATAGTTGAGCAGGACAATGAGAGTGTTACGGAGATCGAATCACGAAACGCGACATTTTATAGAACGAAATTCTTAAGAAGGAATAGATTAGTTTGGATCGATGATGACGTACAATTAATTGTTGATTTCCTTTTGGGGATACGCTTTGAAGACTGATGCTTACATCCTGAATTCCGTGTTGACGAAGACGGTTAACTCCGATCCATATGAGTTTTAGATTGGAAGAAGTTCTGGACCTTAGTCATATGCACCTATAGGGGTACGCCGCTTACACCCATGATTTTCCAAATAAGTTTGGGAAGATTGAACCTTGAAGAGTAAAGAAGATTATTTTTGTTGGTTACTCGTATACCTTTGAGGAGTATATGTTTATAGCCGAGCAGGACAGTGGGAGTTTTACCGAGATCGAATCACGAGGCGCGACATTTTTATATAACAAAATTCTTAGGAAGGAATAGATTGGTTTAGATCGATATTTATATGAGATTTAAGATCAAGTTGAGTAGATTCCTATTAGTTCGAGTGGGAGAGTTGAAACCACAGACAATGAGTCGATGCTTCGCCCGTCGGATTCACCACGTACTGAAGCGAATGGAACAGATTCCGCTCCTAATGATATTGTCAATAGTGGGAGCACTGGGATCTATTTCTCAGTGGTCGTACTCCTGGTAGTAGTGAGTTGTTAGTTTGTGGGCTAGAACGTAAGTCTTCCTCCCGACGATATGCATTCGAAAGTGATGAAGAACTAAACACCCTAATACCTGACGAGATGGTTATTGTGCCATAAAATGTTAGAACTCTCACTTGGACTTTCTAATAATAATGGATGAAAGTAATGGAGGATGAGATAATGACTATGTGCGAGATGAAATCTTTAAGGAAGAACAGTGTTTGGACACTGGTCGACCTTTGAGAGGACGTGGAGCAATAGGAGATAAATGAGTTCTTAAGACTAAGCTCAAGGATGATGAAAAAATGAGAATTACAAAGCTTGACTAGTCATGAAAGGTTATACACAATATGAGAGAGTTCACTTTAAGAAGACCTTCTCATCGATCGTCTGAATGATCACATTTCGTTTGATTCTGGCCATTGGAGTGAGTATAGAACTGGAACTGCACTAAATGGATGTTAAGACCGTATTCCTCAATGGTGAGTTAGAAGAAGAGATCTATGTGGATCAGTCTGAATGCTTTTTGCAGAAAGGCCATGAGCACTTAGTGTGCAAGTTTCAAAAATTGATCTATGGTCTAAAACAATAATCTAGGCAGCGGTACCGTTGAATTCATGATTTTCTCGTAAAAAATGGGTTTCTCTTGATGGATGAGAATCATTGCATATGCACTAAAAGGTTGGGACCTGACTTTGCTTTTATGACTCTATGTGTATATGGCATACTCATAGACGAAAATAACTTGGAGTTCCTCACATAGGCGATGACCTAGTTGTCCTCTCTAATTGGGATGAAGGAAATGGGTGGCACAGTGCATATCTTTGAGATTTAGATCTCGAGAGATCGCCGTAGGAGGCAGTTGTGGCTTTCATGGGAGAGATACATAAACAAAGTGTTGGAAATTTTCAACATGAGTAACTACAAACCAATTAAAACTCCAACTTACATTGGCCAACCCCTCAATAGGGATATGTGTTCGAAGACTACAAAAGAAATGGACTAGATAAAACAAATTTCTTACATAAGGGCTTACAAAAGCCTGATGTACACAACAGTGTGTACTCAAGCTGATATTTGTCACGCAATCGGTATGGTATGTCGGTACCAAGGTGAACACAGATTGAAGAAATGTCAGATAGTAAATAGGATCATGTGATATCTTAAGGGCATCGTCATACCTTGTTATGTTAAGTAGGGTTTGTTGGAGAAGTTAAGAGTTTATGGAAGAATGAATATATGTTTTGGTAACAAACAAGGGTGAATTAGCTTAATTTGTGGGAATAAATACCCAATTTTTTCCACTTGTCAACAGTTCAAAGGAGGAGAGGAAATAATTAATGATAAGGTTGAAAATTATTTTGACAAAGAAGGTGATATTCTAGCAATTGTTGCTTGCCACTTTGAGTTAATTTTTACTACTATTGATTAGACGGATTAGAGTGTAGCACTAAAAAATGTTGAGAATGAGATGAATGTATTTGCAGTCCAGTAGTTGATGAGGAGGTTAGGAGAGCAGTGTTCAAGCTAGGCAGCTTGAAGGTTTCACGTATTGATAATTTGTTAGGGTTTTCTACCAGAAGTACTGAGCAACAATTGAACATTCATTTACCGTTGCAGTGTGGTCTTTCTTTGAAGCATGCCAGCTACCCCTACTACCATAAACTCTATGGATGCAGTCATTGTTTCTAAAACTGTCCAGCTTAAATTTTTTTTTTTTCAATATAAACCCATTAGTTTATGTAATTTTTCTTATAAGATTCTTTCCAAAATCATGATTAATCAGCTTAAACCTTTCTTGAGTAGCCTTTTATCATTTTGTTAGAGTGCCTTTGTAGCTAGAATGCCTATTTAGGACAATACTGTTATTGCCCATGAACATTTTCATTACCTTAGGCTCAAAGGAGGGTGGTAAAGATGAGGGTTCCATTAAACTCATGAACAAAGATTTTGACATGTTATAGTGGGATTTCTTGTTTGGTGGGTTTAATAAGATGGATTTATTTAGGCTATGTTTGGAATGCATTCATAAGTGAATTACAACAGTTCCACATCTTGTGTTATGGTGAATTGTAAGAGAATTAGTGAATTTAAATCATTTAGAGGTTTAGTCAAGTGGAT
Organism: Chamaenerion angustifolium; assembly: GCA_946814005.1. Taxonomy (NCBI): domain Eukaryota; kingdom Viridiplantae; phylum Streptophyta; class Magnoliopsida; order Myrtales; family Onagraceae; genus Chamaenerion; species Chamaenerion angustifolium. The sequence continues at coordinate 27,047,812 of OX328272.1, forward strand.
CCATTATATCCTTTGTTATCCTATTTGTTGGTACTTTTCCTAGGATAGTTGTTGAAGTCGTGGACACAAAGATCTTCAAAGGTATTACACTAAAAAGAACTTGCCCTTATTTGTCACATCTTTTTTTACCTCTCGATGATTTGTTCTTCTTCATTAGGGTCAAAGAGAATAATGTAAGGATTATGCATTATATTGTTCAAATTTATTGCAAGGCCCCATGTCAGGAAATGAATATAAACAAGTCTAGTGTCTACTTTTCCGCATATACAAGTGATTAAATTGCATGCTTGGTTCAACTGTTGTTGGGAGTTCAAAGTGTTAAATTTCCTATAAAGTATTTATGTCTCCCGACAATTTGGGGAAGATCTAATAAACAAACTGTTGGTTACCTTCGTGAGAGAATTGCAGATAAGCTTGAGGGATGGATATGTAAAATGTTTAGGCCTGGTAGGTAATTACTTATTAAGTTTGTGGTGAGGGCATTTCCTACCTATGTCATGATTGTTTTTCGATTGCCTAATCATTTATCTCGAGGTATCATTTCATTAATTGCCAAATTTTGGTGGGATTAGTAAAAGGAAGAAATGAGAACTCATTGGAGAAGTTGGTAAAAGTTTACTAAAATTAAAAGATTTGAAGGATAATGGTTTAAAAATTTGTAAATTTTCAATATGCCATTTCTGACCAAGACAACTTCGGGATTGCAAAATGATCCCGACTTGTTTTGGGCTACAATGTTTAAAGGTGTATACTTTCCAAACTCATATCTCTTGAGTGTAGTTAAAGGGGCTAGATCTTCATGTGTGTGGACAAGTATTCTAGTTAGAAGGTATGTGTTAAGGACTAATGGAATCTAGTAAATTTGAGACATGGATAAAGTTTTCATTTAAAAGGATTCTTGGGGTTCCTAAATTGGATACGTTCACGGCTAAAGGGAGTGAAGTTAGATGATTTTCCCCAAAATTTAAGGGTTTGTAGTTTGATTGAAAAATACAATTTCAGTTGGAATTCATACCTTATTTAAAATGATGTCTCTAGTTCAAAGGCCATACAATTGTTTTTATTCTCATCTTAAGGATTACCACAAAGGATAAGTTTATATGGCCATATAAGAAGAATGGACATCCAACTGATAAGTTAGTCGTGCAACCTCTAACAAAGAAGACATCAATTGAAATATTAGTTCCTATGTGATGAGCAGAGAAGAATGGAATCATTTTTAGAAATTGTAGCTACCTGCAAAGAACAATCATTTTCTTTGGTGGGTAGTTACTAAATCCTTAACTACTTAAAATAATGTATCTAAAAGGGAGTTAAGATCTTTCCTTGTAGCTTACTTTGTAAAGACAAAGAAATTATTGAACATGTTCTAAGAAAACAATTACTTTGGTCTGGATTGTTTATTGTGGTGTAAGTCTTGTATGGTACTATTTGTTCAAGTAAAATTTTATAGACTAATGGCCCGTACTTTTGTGGCACATGGCAATAAGATTTTTGTATCTTCTAAGCCCAAGTTTGGACAAATAGATGTCTTCTTAGCCCTAGTGAGGACAAATGACTCATGGAAGTTTGACTGCGATATGAGTGTCAATTGATCAAACTTGGGGCATACTAAATTAACCAACTTCCCAACACATTAATTGCCCTCAATTCAAATAAATTATCTATTAGAATGTTTCTGAATAATGGGAGCAATATTTGAGTGGCAGGTCCTAGTATCTGAACCTTTAAAGGATTAAGACCAGTCAGGGCCAGTCCATTGGAATGGGAGAGTTTCGAAAGATGATGAATAATTTCATCATCCCAAGACTTTATCATCACCATATGTGAATAAGAGTGACCTCGCTGCTCCCAAGGAGAGTAACTTAGATGGAGATTCTAAATGGGAGTGAGACGAGTCTTGTCGCTTCATGAAGGAGGCAACTTGATGCATCTTGGTTGGAAAGGTGGTGCATATGTAATTCTTATGAAGTTTCATAACTTAAAGGTATTTTTATTTCAGTGGAAGTGAGATCATGAATCACGTAACTTCATGTGTGAGGCAACTTGATACATTTTTGTTGATGTTGTTGTTTAATAAGTGAGATGACAACAAGCTTTTGTCTTTTTTAGAATGATATAACACCAATTATTCCTAAGAAGAGTTTATGATTATTTCAAATTACAAATCTCACTTCATGTGTGAAGTCAGTTGATACACTTTAATTAGCTCTGTTATCTCACAAGTGAGACGTCTGGTTGGGATGTTGTTACACAAGTGATACGACCGTCTTGTTGGGTATGATTATGATTTTTAGATTTTGACGAAAGAAAACATTATGATTGATTCTGTGTTGACTATGTGATTTATTTTGTACAAGATGTAAGTGACAAAATTGTTGGTGTTGGAGTTATTCGTGGTGTAACACCCGATAAACAAATGGTCAAGGTACACTATTTTGCTTTCCTAGCAACAAACTGGAGTGATTTGAATTTTGATAGAATACTCTCATTGACTTTCAGCTTCATTAATTCTAGTTGACTACGATCAAACCCGCCCGAGCTCTATCGACTTCGATCCGGTGTGGACAAAGAAGAATCTCAGAGGAAGTTTATAGTTTGGTGTTGTCGCATGAGCACTCATGTCTTGCCTAAGTACATTGTCAGTTTCATAATGTCGTGTTACTCCACAGGTAAACTTCCCAGAACTTCAACCTGATGTTCAATTCATGATGATAATGTGTATTCTTTACTGATCTGGGTTTCGTTTGTTCATGGATGTCAATAAATCATGTCGAAGATCAAGCTACTTCATGTTGCACAACTATTTTTGGACTGTTAGCTTGCGATTTGACTTTTAAGTGTTTCAGATGGTGGTCTCTTTCATGGTTGATTGAGAAATTAAAGAACAACAACATCATCATCAACATCAAACACTACAAATTACACCCACTAGCCAACCATTCAACTATTTTACAGATACATTCTTGGACTTTTAGCTTGCTAAGAATCATCTCCAATATGATAGTTGCTGGAAACTGGATGCTAATAAGTATGAGACAGATGAAGAGTTGAAGACAATTTGTGAACAGCGTAGTTATTCTTACATTGTATGTATACCTTCATGTTTATATTGCATTCTTACTTAGCAAAACATGTGAATTTTGTGGAGGGTCTAAAACATAACTTGTCAATGTATATGTGCTGTGTTTTGGAACTCCTGTATGATTGCTTAATGCATGGTCTTAGATGTACGAGCGTACATTTTGTTGTTTAGATATGTGACTTTGTAGGAACTGGTGTTATATATATATATATCAATATTTGAGCATATGTTATATATACCAATTTTGACAACGTCATTTTTGGTTGCTAAAGAAACACAAACAATGCATATTTGGTCTCACGTGTGTTGGATCGTGATTTCCTGAATGCTGATCTGGCAATGAATTGAATGCCAAGGAGATGGTGATCGCGCACTTTCGCCTGAGCTCCGATGAACCTGCAAGAAGGGGATCGCAACAGAGGGGGTGCCTCTGGGTCCCTCTCCGATGCTTAAATGAGTATATGTGTGTATATAGCTCAAAACGTCTTGAATGTATGTAAAGCAAATGTATTTATAGAGTAGGAGATACCAAACCGTATAAGGTAACTGTATATCTTCGTGAATATTGTGTTGTTGAAGATTTAGATAGTAGATATTGCGGTTACGGCGAGATATTGCAGTTACCGTATCTAATCTTTAGTGAATATGTGCCCGAGATATGCGGGATATCGTGGCTATATCCTTATTAACGTTTGGTGGGACCAGAGGAGAGAGGCAAGGCTCTCTTCAAGGCGAGCACTGCTATGGCGAGCACTCCTATGGCTGCGACCTTGATTGTTGGCGAGCACTCCCTGGGCACTCCCTTGGCGAGCACTCCTATGGCTGCGACCTTGATTGTTGGCGAGCACTCCCATGGCGAGCAGTGGGAGGCTTTGGCCTTGGCCAATGGCGACCTGAAGTGGCACTTTGGCGTCCACTTTAGTTTGGATTCGATACTGGACCACTTTATGAGGGCCAGAGTAACCCTACTATGGGTTGGCCTTGTTTAAATGGTATGGGTTTCACCCCCTGCAAATTTATTGGGCCTTCGAGGCCTTTCTCATATTGGGTCGTCACTATCAATACCCAACATTTGCCTCCGAAGCTTGAGTGAAGTTTCTTCGATCGAGCTTGATTCTGTGATAGGGTTTAAGATAGTGACTTTTGGACTGGATCTTTTGCTTTCCTAATCTGTTATTTGTGCCTTTTGATGCTCTGTATCCTTTGGCGAACGATTTTGGTTGCGTAGAGTTTTTCGTAATGTGTAATACCTTACCCCATTAGGCGAATGCTTTGGGTTTCCAAGGTTTTATGGATGCTCATTCTTCATTCTTTGGGCGAACACTATCGTTGCGAGGGTGTTAGGAGAGGTCTGGTATAGCTTTTGGCAATCACCTTTTTTGTGTAAGATTTCGAACATTTTAATGAATGGACAGTTAGCGAAAGTCGAGAGGACTTTTGAGGCATGTCTGTCTCTTTGTCTTCCGTAACCAGTGGGCAGACTCACAGGTTTTTCGTGTCGTTCCAACCTTTTGTCTCCCCGATGTAACCCTTGGAATTCTGACATTACTTCGGTTTTACCCAAAAGGGTGTAATCATTATCTGAGCCGTTTCTTACATGCCCGTTCGGTTTCCTTCGTTTTGGCTAAAAAGGCTGAACTTTAGCATTTAGTCTTTTACGCACTCAATTTATTTGCATTCCAGAGTTCATATCTTCTTTCAGCCCTCTGTTTCAATTTTTCCTTTCTCTCTTTTTATCCTCGAAAAAGCTTTCTCAGCCAGAACGGGATACTCCTTCGAGCTTTGTAGAGCTGTTGGGGAGTGATCGGAACATCATTGATGACTTCTTCCGACATCATAGGCAACCAAACTTCTATTCAATCCGCTCAGGGGCGGAAACTTCAGAGTCGATGCTTGGGCTAGCGGGCATTCATCAGTTCGTACAACTGACGCTCAAGGTCGGGGTTCATCATTCCGCGCCAGTCTTTATTGATTGGATAAATTTCTGACCCATCAGTCTGGCACCTAAATTCATTGACCGCACTTGAGGACCTAAATTCATCAGTCTATTTTCCAAGCGGGCTAAGACGAGGTTGTTAGCTGCCTAGGCGTCTATGAGTTTCGGATCAAGGATGTCGACCAGTACTCTGTTTGGCTAGAGGCAGAGATTGGTGACCTCAGGGCTCAACTGAAAGAGTCCTGGGTGCAGAGGGATGCCTCGATGGCTGAGCAGGAGCATCTTTCCTTAAATCTTAAGGTTGTCCCATCCCCCCTTAGCGTGGTCGAGGACTTTAAGAAGTCGGAGGAGTTCTCTGACTGCGCCTTGGAGGTGATAAAGGCCGAGGCTGCTGCCTACCTCCAGATCTTGGTCGACGAGATTCAAGGGATTGATCCCAAGTTTCCTCTCTGGGAGGTGAAGTCTCTTCAGGACTTCATTGAGAGCGGCTACACAAAGGAAGCTCCTTGGCGATGAGGCTGCCCCCGGGGCCGAGAAGGAGACTGCATCCCCTGATGAACCCAGACCTTGAGGTCTCAGGCCTTCAGGCGACCGAGTCGATGCAGAGTTTTAGGTCAAGGGAGCCTGTTCATCCTTAGGTCAAGGGAGCCTGTTCACCCAGACCTTGGGATAGTTGTAATTATTCTTTTGATTTCAGACTCGGATATTATTATAATGAAAGCCTTTAATTTCGTAAGCCTTTACTCTTTTTCGACTTTGAATGTGTTTGGTCGTTCTTCCGATATCTTTTCGTTCGAACGCTTTAGGAAGTTTTACCATATTTGTTTTCAACTTCTCTTTAGCTTATGTAGGAGAGTCTCGCCATATAGGATCTTGGACCATCCACTCCCTTCACCAAAGTTTCTTAAGGGAACTGTTACTCGAAGATCATACCTTTAAGGAAACTATCATCTTTTGTAGATGTGTTCGCTTTGTTAAGGTTTTAGACCTTTGGAGTGTTCGTCTAATCACGGGGAACTGTTACCCGAGGCTCATTCATCTTTTAGTAAGTGGTCGCCCTAGGTTCATTCGCCCACTTCTTGTGTTTGTTTCGCAAAGGAACTGTTACCTTTGGTATGGATTCATTCGCTTTGGATGTTACTTCTCAATTTTTGCCCAACTTATAAGAGAACGGACTCCTTGACGGATTGCTCGCCTTTTGCGCTAGGACTTCTGTCTTATTTTTATATTTAGGCCTTATTTACCTAACTTTTTCCTTAGGTCTTTTCGCCTGATTTTGATAACAGGTCTTGTGCCTGACTTTGGCATCAGGTCTTTCGCCTAACTTTGGTGCTAGGTCTTTCACCTGATTCAGTCATCAGGTCTTTCGGGTCTTTTGGTTTGCCTAACTTTGGCGTTAAGTCTTTTTGCCTAACTTTGGCGTTAGGTCTTTCGCCCAATTTTGATATCGGGTCTTTTTGTTTCGTAAGCCTTGGTTTTTGTTTGACTTCGAGTATACTTGGTTGTTCTTCCGATGTCTATCTTGCTTGAAAGCTTTAGGAAGTTTTACCATACTTGTTTTCAACTTCGCTTCAGCTTTTGTAGAATAGTCTCGCCTTTTTGTTTTCATTCAAAGGGTCTTGGACCTTTCTTTGGAGGAAACGTTACCCTTTAGAGGTTCTTTTCGCTCCTTTAGGTTTCGGGGGAAGGACTGTGGCCTATTATCGGCTCGTCCGTTCCTTTCGCCATGTTTCTTAAGGAAACTGTTACCCAAGGATTATGCCTTTAAGGAAACTGTCATCCTTTATGGATTCGTTCGACTTTTAGGATTTTGGTCCTTAGATTCGTTCGCCTAGTCGTAGAAAACTGTTATCTAAGATTTGCTCGCCTTTTAGGAAGCTGTTACCTCAGATTCGTTCGCCTAGTCGTAGGAAACTGTTATCTAAGATTTGCTCGCCTTTTAGGAAGCTGTTACCTCGGATTCGTTCGCCCTTTTTGGGGAACTGTTACCCAAGATTCGCTCGCCTTTTTAGGAAGCTGGAAAGCTTTAGGAAGTTTTACCATACTTGTTTTCAACTTCGCTTTTCAAAGGAACAGTTACCTTTAGATTCGCTCGCCTTTTAGGAAGCTGTTACCTAAGATTCGTTCGCTCTCTTAAACTTTTCTTTGGAGAGACTGTTACCTTATTGGTTCGTCTGCTCCGTTGTGCCCAATTTGTAAGGGAACTGTTTGATACGATCTTCCAGGAGTCGGCACTTTCGAGGGTAGGTGGTGATACGATTCTCCCAAGGCTCGTAATATTGCTGTCAGAATTCCGACTCTGTAAATGGTTCCCTTTTCCGCTAAGCTCTGCTCCGAATTGATCCGAGTGATGAATACGAAAGTCGCACATAATTGAGTCCTCTTTCTGGAATGGGTGGGCTCGTCGAATTCCTATATGTATTCCGTCTTCTAGACCAATTTTGGTAAGGTCGGTCCTCCTGGATACGATTCTGCCGAGACCAGAATATACGAGGATAGATGATGGATGAATGATGGATCGATTGGATCACACAAAGGCAGCGACAAGCCCTTGATACCTCCACAATGGATTCTCCAAGATATGACGCACTCGAAGATTCCAAAGCTTGAACCTTGGATATGACGCACCAAGATTCAATTGCCGGATATGACACACCAACAATCAATTTCTCATTCAATGAACAAGAAGAACAATGTGGCTAGCACACAAGTTTGTAAAAAGGTTGATTCTCTAATTTCGGCCACCCTAGCTACTTATCCTAAAAGAAGTAAAACCCTAAACTAATTTGGGCCTAAGGAAAGCTCTCCTATGGGCCGAATTTTATTCTCCTCCTCTTATTGGGTTTGGTTGTCTTGTGGACCGTTTGCCTCATTAAAACCCCCCTTTGTAAAACCCAGTGGGACAAAACCAAAGGTCGGGAAAAAGAGTACAAACGAGCCCCTCTTGACTTAGTCCATTCGAGCAACCAAGAGGTTCCTAGGCTCCATGTCTCCGGACGGAATGATAGTTGGTCCTATGCGGTCCAGTAGTGTGGTGATTGTATGTCCAAGCTTCCTAGCCCTTGATCGTGTCATTGGTCCACTTGGCACGGTTATCTCACCCCTGTCTTCAAGTGTGGGCCGCATTTCTTCCATGATCACATCATCCCCTCCCTCTTCAAAAGGATTTGTCCTCAAATCCGGATCATCTGCAACAAAAGGAAGCAAATCAGTAATGTTAAAACTTGAACTAACATTATACTTCCCTTCGAGGTCTAGTTGATAAGCATTGTCGTTGATCTTCTTTAGGACTCGGAATGGGCCATCCACTCTAGGCATCAACTTGGATTTCCTCTCGACTGGAAACCTATCCTTCCTCAAGTGCACCCACACGAGGTCTTCTTCCTCAAAGGTCACCTTACGTCGGCCCTTGTTGGCTTGCTTTGCATACGACTTCGTCCTTTCCTCGATGTTGCGCTTGGCCTTTTCATGGATCTGTTTGACAATTTCAGCTTTCTTCTTTCCATCTAAGTTAGTCCTTTCACTCATAGGCAAAGCGGTTAGATCCAAAGGAGACAAAGGGTTAAATCCATAAACGATTTCAAACGGTGAAAACTTGGTAGCGGAATATGTAGCTCAGTTATACGCAAACTCAACATGTGGCAAGCATTCTTCCCAAGTTTTCAAATTCTTCTTAATCAAGGTGCGTAGCAAAGTAGACAAGGTCCTATTCACTACTTCGGTTTGTCCATCAGTTTGAGGGTGGCAAGTAGTTGAAAATAGCAGTTTAGTCTCTAGCTTAGACCACAGTATTTTCCAAAAGTAGCTCAAGAATTTAGCATCTCTATCACTAACAATGGTCCTAGGCATTCCATGCAAGCGAACAATTTCTTTGAAGAATAAATCCGCTATATGAGACGCATCATCAGATTTATGGCATGCAAGGAAATGAGCCATTTTTGAAAACCTATCCACAATCACAAAGATGGAATCCTTTCCAGTCCTAGTCCTAGGCAATCCAAGCACAAAATCCATAGATATATCGACCCACGGTTGTTCAGGAATCGGTAAGGGCATATACAAACCTTGGGACTGTACCTTTGCTTTGGCTTGTTTGCAAGTGACACATCTTCCACATATCCGCTCGACATCCCTTTTCATTTGCGGCCAATAGAAGTGTTCTTGCATCACCTTCAAGGTCTTAGTGATCCCGAAATGTCCCATCAACCCTCCGCCATGGGCTTCCTTAACTAACAATTCTCGCATCGAACAGTTAGGTACGCATAATCTATTTTCAAACAAAAGAAACCCGTCGTTCCTTACATACTTTCCATGAGCGAATTTAGCACATGCTTTAAAGATATCTTGGAAATCCGAGTCAGTTTCATAGAGCTCCTTTATGTATTCAAAGCCTAAAAGCTTAGCATCCAAAGTAGAGATCAAGGCATACCTTCTTGATAGAGCATCGGCAACAATATTTTCATTACCTTGCTTATACTTGATCACATAAGGAAAGGTTTCGATGAACTCCATCCACCTAGCATGTCGTTTGTGGAGTTTTTGTTGACCCTTCAAATGCTTCAAGGATTCATGGTCGGTGTGAATGACGAACTCCTTGGGCCATAGATAGTGTTGCCATGTTTGCAAGGCTCGAACTAGCGCATACAACTCCTTGTCATAGGTCGGGTAGTTTAGGGCAGCTCCTCGAAGCTTCTCACTAAAGAAGGCTATGAGCCTCTTCTCTTGTGTCAAAACAGCTCCAATACCTACACCCAAAGCATCACACTCAATTTCAAAGGTTTTAAGAAAGTTCGGTAAAGATAAAAGGGGTGCATTGGTGAGTTTGTCCTTCAAAGCTTGGAATGCTTTTTCTTGTGCGTCCTCCCACTTAAACCCAACACTCTTCTTGATCACTTCGGTGAGAGGTGCGGCTATGGTACTAAAATCCCTCACGAATCTCCGATAGAAACCCGCAAGTCCATGAAAGCTCCGCACTTTGCCTATGGTAGTTGGCGTCGGCCAATCGCGGATGGCCTTAACCTTCTCTTCGTCCACCTTAATACCATCTGCACTTATAACAAAACCCAAAAACACAAGGTGATCCGTACAAAAAGTGCACTTCTTAAGGTTAGCATAAAGCTTCTCCTTTCGAAGAACCATCAAAACAGATTTTAAGTGCCCAACATGCTCTTCTAAGCTTCGACTATAGACTAAAATGTCATCGAAGTAAACAACCACAAAAATTCCAATGTAGTTACGCAGGACATGATTCATCAATCTCATGAAAGTGCTAGGTGCATTAGTTAATCCAAAGGGCATGACTAACCACTCATATAAGCCATGTTTAGTTTTAAAAGCTGTTTTCCATTCATCACCTTCTTTCATCCTAATTTGATGATAACCACTCTTAAGATCTATTTTAGAAAATATCGTGGATCCATGCAGCTCATCTAACATGTCATCTAATCGAGGAATGGGATGGCGATACTTTACAGTGATATTGTTGATGGCTCGGCAATCGACGCACATCCTCCAAGTCCCATCCTTCTTAGGGACGAGTAGGACCGGTACCGCGCATGGGCTCATGCTTTCGCGGATGTATCCTTTGTACATCAAGTCGTTCACTTGTCGTTGAAGCTCCTTGGTCTCCATAGGATTAGTTCGGTATGCAGGTCGGTTAGGTAGTGAAGCTCCCGGTACAAAATCGATTTGGTGTTCGATACCCCGAAGGGGCGGTAATGCGTGGGGAGTTTCATCCGGCAAGACGTCTTCAAAATCCTGCAAAAGGGAAACGATGTTGCTCGGAAAATCCGGCACGGGATTAGTGATACTCAACAACGTTTCTTTGTACATAAGTAGTATAATGGGTTGCTTAGAGGACAAAGCCCTCTTTACAACGCTAGACCTCACCACAAAATTGGACTGCCTCACGGGTTCACTCACGGGTGTAAACTCACATCTCTCGGCTTTGGCTTTCCTCAAACTCTCACACTCATTTTGGTTAAGGGTACTTGTGTGTTCACTCACATTAGTTCCTTCGTGTTGTCGAAGTCGAAGTTGATCTAGGTGTATCTCATGCGGCGGCATGGGAGCAAGTGTGGTCTTTCGGCCCTTAACACTCTTACTTCCTTGAGACAATCGTCTAAGCTTTTGATGTAGTTCCCTATGGTAATGGTTAGGAACAAACCTCTTCCTCAAAAGATTTTTCAGTTCATCCCAAGTATCTACGGGTGGATCACGATTACGTCGTCTACTCGTCACGATTTGATCCCACCAATTGATAGCATAATCACAAAATTCAGTTGCGGCTACTTGTACCTTTCTAAGCTCCGAAAGATTTTGACAATCGAACACAAGTTCGATCTTCTTTTCCCACTCCAAATAAGCATCTGGATCATTCTTCCCGTGGAAAGGTGGGATTTTTAACTTGAGACCACCAAGTTGATCTTCAAGCCGACCTCTTTCCCGCCGTGGTCTCCTTTGGTCCCGATTGGAGTGGCGGCTGCCCCTACTATAATAGTTGGACGATTGAACCTCTTCATCGTCTGCTTGAGGTTGAGCTCTTCTTGGAAGATTCCCCATAGGTGGCGGCATGGCTCGATTAATGGACTCTTGTATGATAGGTCCTAATTCTTGCTGCATCATTCGCCGAATCTCATTGCGAAGAATTCGCAAATCCGGGGGTTCGTTCCTTGCCCCTTGAGCTTGATTGGTGCTCTCCTCTCCATTACTTGCGTGGTTTGACATTATAATGCGCAAGGACCTAATTATCACACAACACAAATCAGCAAAATTAAGTCTCGAAAGTGTGCTCTGATACCACTTGATACGATCTTCCAGGAGTCGGCACTTTCGAGGGTAGGTGGTGATACGATTCTCCCAAGGCTCGTAATATTGCTGTCAGAATTCCGACTATGTAAAGGGTTCCCTTTTCCGCGAAGCTCTGCTCCGAATTGATCCGAGTGATGAATACGAAAGTCGCACATAATTGAGTCCTCTTTCTGGAATGGGTGGGCTCGTCGAATTCCGATATGTATTCAGACCAATTTTGGTAAGGTCGGTCCTCCTGGATACGATTCTGCCGAGACCAGAATATACGAGGATAGATGATGGATGAATAATGATGGATCGATTGGATCACACAAAGGCAGCGACAAGCTCTTGATACCTCCACAATGGATTCTCCAAGATATGACGCACTCGAAGATTCCAAAGCTTGAACCTTGGATATGACGCACCAAGATTCAATTGCCGGATATGACACACCAACAATCAATTTCTCATTCAATGAACAAGAAGAACAATGTGGCTAGCACACAAGTTTGTAAAAAGGTTGATTCTCTAATTTCGGCCAACCTAGCTACTTATCCTAAAAGAAGTAAAACCCTAAACTAATTTGGGCCTAAGGAAAGCTCTCCTGAATTTTATTCTCCTCCTCTTATTGGGTTTGGTTGTCTTGTGGACCGTTTGCCTCATTAAAACCCCCCTTTGTAAAACCCAGTGGTACAAAACCAAAGGTCGGGAAAAAGAGTACAAACGAGCCCCTCTTGACTTAGTCCATTCGAGCAACCAAGAGGTTCCTAGGCTCCATGTCTCCGGACGGAATGATAGTTGGTCCTATGCGGTCCAGTAGTGTGGTGATTGTATGTCCAAGCTTCCTAGCCCTTGATCGTGTCATTGGTCCACTTGGCACGGTTATCTCACCCCTGTCTTCAAGTGTGGGCCGCATTTCTTCCATGATCACATCACTGTTACCCTTGATGTGGGTTCGTTCGCCTTTTAGTGTAGGTCTTTGTTCTTCCCAGTTGGACAGCTGTAGAGATTTGTGTAGCACAGACTTCTTTTGCATTGGACCCCTCGCCTCCGGCACCAAACCTTACAGCAATCAAGTTTATCACCCTCCTCCTATGGGATGGGCCAAATTGCTCGGGCGGAGCTGGAGAGTGGTTTCTACGTGGGGGCGTTCGACTTCTGGTGACAGGGCTTTTTGACCTTGGCGTCAGGGGTTTTGACCTAACTTTGGCGTTAGGGCTTTTTGGCCTGACTTTGGCTTTAGGGCTTTTGGCCTGTCTTTGGCGACATGGCTTTTTGGCCTAACTTTGGTGTCAGGGCTTTTGGCCTGTCTTTGCCTAATTCTATTGTTAGGACTTTTGGCCTGACTTTGGCGCCAGGGCTTTTATTTTGCCTAACTTTATTGCTAGGTCTTTTGCCCTGACTTTGGCGTCAGGGCTTTTGTGGCCTATCTTTGGTGATAGATCTTTTTGGCCTAACTTTGTTGCTAGGGCTTTTGTGGCCTATCTTTGGTGATAGGGCTTTTTGGCCTAACTTTGTTGCTAGGGCTTTTGTTTTGCCTAACTTTATTGCTAGGTCTTTTGGCCTGACTTTGGCGTCAGGGCTTTTGTGGCCTATATTTGGTGATAGGGCTTTTTGGCCTAACTTTGTTGCTAGGGCTTTTGTTTTGCCTAACTTTATTGCTAGGTCTTTTGGCCTGACTTTGGCGTCAGGGCTTTTGTGGCCTATCTTTGGTGATAGGTCTTTTTGGCCTAACTTTGTTGCTAGGGCTTTTGTGGCCTATCTTTGGTGATAGGGCTTTTTGGCCTAACTTTGTTGCTAGGGCTTTTGTGGCCTATATTTGGTGATAGGGCTTTTGGCCTGTCTTTGGCGACAGGGATTTTGTTTTGCCTAACTTTATTGCTAGGTCTTTTGGCCTGACTTTGGCGTCAGGGCTTTTGTGGCCTATCTTTGGTGATAGGGCTTTTTGGCCTAACTTTGTTGCTAGGGATTTTGGCCTATCTTTGGCGGCAGGGCTTTTGTGGCCTAACTTTGTTGTTAGGGCTTTTTTGTGGCCTGACTTTGGCGTCAGGGCTTTTGTGGCCTAACTTTGTTGTTAGGGCTTTTTTCTTCGATTTGCTTCGAGTGAACATGTTTATGAAGGAATCACTTGCTTGTATGGTCCTTCCCACTTAGCTGAAAGTTTATTCTGACTGTCCAGCCTTGTGAATTCATTCCTTCAACATTCCTCTCTTTATCAGATTTTCAATGTCGCGCTTGTGATATCTGCAATAGCTCTCGGTGTCATTCCCCATGGGCTGACCACTCTTGCGGGGTCTCGGTGGCCTTGCCAGAGACCTTTCCATCTCGACTAGTACCGCCGAGATCTGCTTGTTTAAAGGCGTGAAATACTCGGGGACCTCTGGATGTCTTGGTCCTGGGTTTTCCAATCTAGGCTTTTCTCGACCCTTCTTACCATTCTTGATCCTGCAGGGACACCAAAGAACCAGTTTCTGATTCCGGTGGCCCCGTAGGACGAGGATCTTCATGAGAAGCAGGGATTTTTCTGCGGGCCTGTCCTATGATGGTTTCCAAGAGGGATATCATCTCTGCGGTTACCTGAATGGTTACCCAAGCCACTTAGATGGTTTATCGATCTGGAATCTCTGCGACGTTTGGAACAGGGGTCGTTCTCGAATTGCCAATGTGTTCACGTGCCAGTCTCGGAGGGACGGCATCACAGACTGCTTGGCTTGCAGGTTCTTGGTGGAGTGGCGAAGCGGCAGCAGAATTAGAGCTATCCGAGGATTATTCGTTAGCTTCTTTCCGATGATTGCGGTTTGAGCGAGTATGTATGACTGTTTTGCTCGTTTTCCCACAGACGGCGCCAAATGTTGGATCGTGATTTCCTGAATGTTGATCTGGCAATGAATTGAATGCCAAGGAGATGGTGATCGCGCACTTTCGCCTGAGCTCCGATGAACCTGCAAGAAGGGGATCGCAACAGAGGGGGTGCCTCTGGGTCCCTCTCCGATGCTTAAATGAGTATATGTGTGTATATAGCTCAAAACGTCTTGAATGTATGTATAGCAAAGGTATTTATAGAGTAGGAGATACCAAACCGTATAAGGTAACTGTATATCTTCGTGAATATTGTGTTGTTGAAGATTTAGATAGTAGATATTGCGGTTACGGCGAGATATTGCAGTTACCGTATCTAATCTTTAGTGAATATGTGCCCGAGATATGCGGGATATCGTGGCTATATCCTTATTAACGGTTGGTGGGACCAAAGGAGAGAGGCAATGCTCTCTTCAAGGCGAGCACTGCTATGGCGAGCACTCCTATGGCTGCGACCTTGATTGTTGGTGAGCACTCCCTGGGCACTCCCTTGGCGAGCACTCCTATGGCTGCGACCTTGATTGTTGGCGAGCACTCCCTGGCCACTCCCTTGGCGAGCACTCCCATGGCGAGCAGTGGGAGGCTTTGGCCTTGGCCAATGGCGACCTGAAGTGGCACTTTGGCGTCCACTTTAGTTTGGATTCGATACTGGACCACTTTATGAGGGCCAGAGTAACCCTACTGTGGGTTGGCCTTGTTTAAATGGTATGGGTTTCACCCCCTGCAAATTTATTGGGCCTTCGAGGCCTTTCCCATATTGGGTCGTCACTATCAATACCCAACAACGTGTGCCATGCATCGATCGTTACCTTTGGCTGGTAATACAGTGTTTTAGCATTAAAACAGGTCGACGGTAATTACACATGAACGCCATTGGTAATATGTTGATCTTAAAGGTTAAGGAAACTGTCCATTCCAGCAACGACAGACCTTTAGTGTCAGCATATTTTTGTTGCTTAGAATTTTAGCATCGGGGCCTACAAGCACGAATCTTAGCATCGACTTTGGAACTTAGCAGTGACAAATGACCAATTAGCAACGATTTTACTCTGTTACTATAGAACAACTTTCTTGTAGTGCCTTTCAAAGAAAAGTAAGACATGAGCAAAGAATAAAAGCCATATTTTATGAAGAAGTTGAGCTCTTTAAAATAGAAAACATAGGTGTACAACACTTTAAAGAACTGATGAGTTCTTATAAGAAGAATTTAATTTAATGACACAATTGAGTTTGATGAAATTCGATTGGTAACGTTGAAAGAAACGATCTAAGTGACTTTTTCTTTATAGTGTATACTTGAACATCATTTGTTCTTTCTATTTGCTTATGCATGAGACATATGTATTGAATGTTGAATAGAGTAATTTGAAATCTCATTCTTTGTGAATAACAAATGCATGGATCGGGAACTTTTATAGATCCTGATCCGCATAAGCCTTCGACATAATAGTATAAACTTGTTTATGATATGTCATGTGTGCCAGCGTTGTCACGTTGGATGACAACCAAAAGTCAGTACTATAGATCAGTGTTTACACACCATGTGTAGCACGTATGCAACTAGCACTGAGATAAAATTGTTCGTCTTAGTAAATTGAGATCAGTTCCATACATTTTTTTACCATGACCGTGTCTGACGTTCACAACTATATGTGGCCACGATCGGGTCATTGATCCCAACCTTTTTTGTGATTATAGATCACAGTCTAATCTGTTTGTGAGACCTAAGAGGAAGGTTGTTTTGCATAGTCTTGAAGTTATATTTTTGAGAAATTATCCTGAGAAATAAGTTCCAAAGTGAATTAATATGCTTATCATTACCTCAATCATAAGTCATCTCAGAATAGTCGTGCTCCAAGAAGTGTCCTAAAGCTCCTTTTTAAAGTCATAACTGTAAGGCCTAACTCCTTTTAAGTGTAGCGCAGCTAGAAGGTTGGTATGCATGAAAGGTACTTTATTAGTTAGTGTGGTTCTAACCGATTCTCGTCTAGTTTATGAAATGATATATGATCATTATATTTGAGTGGATGATGATTTTTGCGTGATGGTCGCATATAAAACTACACTTATGTTATAAAGGTGATACAATTTATGATTCATTGTTCCTCAATCATAGACATCGACGCTTATAAAAATATCATTGTGATTAAGATGAGTTCATAACTCTTGAATCAGTAGCGTATACGTCTTCCTGATTCAATGTTGTTCCTTATGATTACTGTAATATTGTTGGTTGATGGATGTCGTAAAATAAATTAAATGTGTTTCAGTGGACTTGATGCAATATCAATCACAGGGAACCTGCTCTCACCAACAGTTAAAATATATATGTTATTGAAGCACCATGACAGAAAGTTGTGAACATGTAGGGATGCTTTTGAAGGAATTTAATATTTTATGCAAATGTCTCAATGTACACTGGGAGAATGTTCGCCCTAATATTTCCCTTTGTTCACGCTATTGAAAGCATTTTGTTCAATATAACCGACATAGATTGGTTTGCATAACTCATTAAATGTTTCTGTACATTCTTTGAGAAGATATGTAAATTGGATTCTGGATACCCTTTCACAAGGGTAATAATTCTTTTCTTGTATGGCTAGGTGAGGCTTGTGACAGTTTTGTTTTTGTGAATCTAATTGATGATCGGAAGGACTGTGAGTATGAACCGTTAAAAACTTGCACCATCATATGGTTTTCCATCGTTCACTATGAAAAATTATGTTCTCTCAATCCACTTAGCGTTCAGATGGGAGTGTGAGGACTTTTGGTTTGGGTACTCTGTGTGCCTGATGGACATCCGTAAAATATTACGACATATGCTCTGGCAAAAGAGAATAAGTTGTAACAGACAATTCAAACTGTGTGGACCCATGCAACCACGGGCAATAACGTGAGTCAGATCTCAACTCATTATTGTGTGAAACCGAGTACTCTCTTGTGAGTACCAGAATTAACCTCACTACTCTGAAGAGAGACTTTATGTTTGATTTAGTGTTTATTATCTTAGTACTTTCTCAAAGGTCTGTGTTATATTATCCTCAACCCACGATGCAAGAAAATTATGTTTGATCAGACTGATAGGGTTCTGGGAGGAGGATTATCATTCTAAGACTCTCTAATTAGATTGTATCTGCTAGAGGTCGTCAATCACAATATTTTGTTGTTTTGGTTGCAATGCAGTATGGTATGAGATACTATGTATAGACCTGGAAGATATGTCACATGGTGTATGGTGCAAACATACTTTCTTAAAAGGATTAAGGTCCGCGAGTAGAGGCATACTGTTCTCATGGATGACTCAGGCCTCCTCGCAGTATGTGATGGTCGTAGGAAGTTGTTCCCCGTATGAAACTACTACTCAACATGTGAAAATGATTTTCTCAGAGATAGCTATTAAGTACACCCACTTAGTGCGAGTGGGAGATGTACGATTATGTGATAAATGGGCCACTCATTAGCGGGAACCCATAGCCTAACCGTAGGTTAGTAATGTTAGTTTATGTCCTGGCCTATAATCAATTTTTTGGGTATATACATACAAAGGGGTACTGAAGGTTTAGTGTAAACAAAATGATTAACAACATTATGAAGAAACCATGAAGTGTGTCTCCTCCATCTAGTAGGTGAAATACGTTGACTCTTGACTATGATCATCCTTTGGGAGGTACGTAAACGCTTGATGCGTTTGTGTTCGAGTCTTTTCACGGTGGGAAATATCCGTTCTTGATCTGTAATTACAACCTTGTTTCAATCCAAGCTTCCACAACATTGATCATCAATGTAAATGTTCTTCCTCTGGTCAATACTGGTTATTGACTGATAATTTCCAACAGATTTAAAGGCCAGACATAAGAGTAGTATCCCCTTCCGTCCTTCCAATTGTTGCTCATGACTCTACTTAACATTTTTATTATTTTTTTTGGCGAGTACGTGAAGAAGAGTAAGATAATTGTTGGGCGTCAAAAGCAGTCAGAAGGAAACTGGCAGAATAAGGAAATGGGGTGAGGCGAGGCAACAACAAATCTAGTAGGACACACCAAATATGAAGTTAAAAAGATCCAAACTAGGAGAAGGTATATGAAATTACCATTTATTGGATTTGGATTCCAGCATCCACACCAATCATAGGATCCAATATTAATAACACAAATTATAAGGAGAAACATAAGCAGAAGACTGACAAAACAAGAAAGATCAAGACTTTATTCATGGTCCATTGGGAGGACGAAGAAAGTAGGCCCGATTCATAATTGTCGTTTGGATTTTCTTTCAACCTCCTAGGGTCTTACAATTAAGAACTCACTCAATTTACTTCATACAATATATATACATATTTATTAAAAATTAGTAATAGTGGCAACACAACAATGTTACTAAATAATCTATTTTATTGATGTATATAACCCTCAGAAACTCTTTAAAAGCAACCATTGGTTTGCTAAATGATATATTTTACAATGCTATTTTTTTTTATATCTCTAAAAAAATATTTTAGAGAAATATTTTGGTATCACTAAATTATATTGTTTTTCTGTCTAAATGAGACACCACTAAAGAGATTATTTAATGGAAGTATATTTGTCGTATCGATATATCTTTAAGAGTGACAATACATTAGTTGTTGCTTAAAGAGATATTTAATGACAAATTTAGTGACAACAAAAAGGAGCTTATTATTGTAGACAAGATTTTTGTACTGAAATAATTCTCATATAAACCCCAAGGTTAGCATTTTCGTATGTTGATGTTGATTATAGTAGTGGTTTAGCTGACGAGACATTTTGCTCTTGCATTGTCATTTATTGAATGGTAATCCTATTGTTTGTAGTTCAAAGAAGTTGTATGTCATTTCTAGGTCAACAAAAGAGGTTGAATATAAAGCAATAACCAATGTGATTTGTGAAATCTTGTGCGTTGTGTCCTTACTGTCTGAATTGGGTATATAACTTTCTTCCTTTCCTTTTGTCTAGAGTGACATTGCAAGTGTTGTTGCTTGACTGAGAATCCTATTCAACACTCTAAAATGAAAATCTTTGCATAATCAGTAGTATGTTGTGAGGTATTTGAACTCTTACATTCCTTGGTTGTGAACATTTTGTAGTCTTCTGGTAAATGCTACTCATATATCTATGGTCTACTAATATTGTTCTAATCACTTCCCTATGCACATGTTAGAACAAATATATGGCATAAGGTAAGGATTGATTCCAAAAACAAGCTAATCTTGAGACAACGCCAAGCCACTCTTGATTGGGTCTAAGGAATAATAGATAGAGGCTCAAACCTCTAAATCTCGCTAAAAAGATATATGCACAAACCTAGCTGTTATATATATATATATATAAGAAAATAAAAATAGTTTTTAGATTTTTAGGGCCTGGACTGATTTTGAATGTGAGCAGTATGTGTGTCAGTGTGATGCATGTTGTACTTGACCGATACTATACTTTTCTGAACTAAGATTTGTCAAGTGTTGTATCTGATCTTCATTGCATCATCTATTATGTTAATTGAATTGCTTGTCAGGAAAGAGTATGATAACTAATCAGACATTGGTAAGCTCAGTCAAGAGTAGTGATTCAATGAAAACGGTGCTAGTAATAATGGATAAGATGGTTTCTAAAGCGCTCCCTTTCATACTCTGATGATCTGCTCAACCTGGCATGAAATGCATTGCACTTAAACTACATAGAATCTTGGTGATCTTGAAATCAAATCATCTTTAAAACAAATCCTCAATAGGGAATGTTAAGAGTTATGTTCATGCGCTGAAAAGTCTAAGGACTAGTCTGCAATATATTTGTGATAAATTTAGCTATAAAAGGAGCACAAAGACTAAAGTTAGACTTAATAAAGTTGTATGGGTTTAATTGAAGATTTTTTGTTGAGGATGTGTTTTGAAGTGTATTGTGTAGATTTCCAAATTCATTGTTCATCTTCATGCTTTAATTAAGTTGTTCTTTATTTTCAATCTAGTATGATCTAAGATTGTTCGCATGTGTCAAGGTCTTTGTTTCTCTAAGGTACCTATCATATGTTCCCCCTTAGTTGCGTATTCCCCCTTCTTTTTTTTTTGGCCAACTCGTATTCCCCTTTTACTTGGATGACCACCAATTTGGAGTCACAACGAATTCTCAAAGAGGCGGTTTAGTGACCGATTCTCAGTTCCTGAAAGATCATATACTTGCTGATACCTCGCATGTTGTTGGGCTTTTGAGCAAGCATCTCTCTGAATTATCGTAAGAGGTTGTTAAGTGCCACGACTTGTTTGTTAGGAAGCATCATTCCTATTCGAACCATTTTTCTTGGTCCATTAATTTTGACCTCTTGCAAATCCTCGACTGGGGTAGGGAGACTTCTCTACTCTCTTGAATCCTCATTTGGGTAGCGTTTCTTTCTGATTGCGGCGACGCATGACATTCACATTGAAGAGTTGTGTTGCCACTCAATCGCCTCTGACTTCGCCAATCCCGTGGGGAGATAGGAATCCCATCTTCTGGTGTAAGAATATGGAGGCGACAATCCTTTTAGAGTTGAGATACGTACGCCCCAAGATAGTGTTGTATGATGTGGGGGCACCCACTACTACAAATATGATGTTGGTCGTCAACTTCTTCTATCCTTCACCCAATGACCCTAGTGGGTAGTAGTTCTTCTCGTAAATCCAATCAAGGAGAAGTTCATTTTCATCAAGTCACCCTTCATTTCCAAGAGTCTGTAAGGGCATTGACGAATGGTATGTCCGTCAAGCTACTAGATTCTACATGAACTCTCTTTACATTACAGTATTCTGACTCGACAGTGATGACTAGTGCATAATTATGAGGGTTGGTGACATGCTCTATGCCAGCCTCCAAGTAGGATATCACTATGTCATTTTGCTCACGCACGCACTTTCCTTAGGCGACGTTGCCCGATATTTGGGTGGCATAAACTTCACTATCTTGTTTCTCCTTTCAAGGCGAAACCCCGTTGATGACGATTATAGTTCTCCTCTTTTCCCTGGGTTCTTGTGGTGCTTGTCTTCTCTCAACGATCGGTGACCCTCTTAGATATGGGTTGCGACTTAAATCCCTTTTGAGGCGATGAAATTTTTGAGCAGTCCTCTCTGTATCGATGCCTCATTATCCCTTTAAGATTTTCTAGTCGTTAGTATGATGATCCTTCGTTCAGTGGTATCTGCAACATTGGTCGACGTTGGTATGGAAGCCCTATTCTTTTATGGCATGGGTGGCATCGCCAAATATTTTCTTTCCATTTCATTCAAGATCACAAAGATTTTACAACTCAAGGGTGTATAATTTTCGAAAACCTTCATGCGAAGTTTACACCTTTGAACACCCTTGCGGTTTTTATGGGAGCGTTAATCCTGCTTCTTACCTTCCTAATTGTAATTATTTGCCTCATTGTGAGGATATCGACCTTCTTTCGACCACCCCAGTACCATGCATCCTTTTACCCTCCCTGTCATCTCCTCTGAGTTGTAGATGGGGATGACACTTATCATATCACTGAGGGTGACACCTCTAAGGCCTAAACCCCTTATAAATTCTTAGACAACCACTCTACCCGAGATGAGATGGTCAATATCCGTCAAGTTTTTGTTAAGCAGTTGTAATAGCTCATTAAAGTCTCGTCACCTTCCTATTTAATATCATTTAAGGATATAACATTTTGAAGGAACTATCGTTATGCCACTTAATGTTGTATTAACTTATCCTTCAGGTTTGGCTATGAAGAGACTGAGGCCTTCGGAAAAGCGTCGCCGGGGAGAGATATGTTAAATGGTTATTGTCGTTTGTTCTTCCCATGAGTGATGACTCGTGCTTCTGTATATGCTAAATTGGGTCACCCTCACCTTTGTGGGTATATCACATCTAGGATTGACAATGGTTAGGGTATGGTGCGGGTATGACAAATACCATAACCATGCCATTTTTTAAATTACGTACCATAACCATAACTACTACGGGTACTATTTCCAATACCATAACTATATCCATAACCGTGGTTATTAACCACAGTTTTACCGTATACCCATACTCATTAGGACATGTGAAAGTAATTGAACAACATGAATGTTATCTTAATAAACACATAAATTTATCTCATAATAAAAAAATCAACACTAACACCATTCAATATTAACTCTCACATTATTCAACATTAATACTATTCAAAAAACAATATTAATATCATTCAACATTATCATCATTCAATTAGAGTTCGTTCTGGAATCCTGGATCCATAAAATTTGAAAAGTGAAAATCCTAGTTCTCTATTATTACTATACTAATTTATTAATATTAAATCATTATAAAATAACCATAGGTATAAGTAAAATACCGTAACCATAACCATTACGTGTAGGAAATTTATCACCATAATGGTATTGTTAACCATATAAAAAAGGGAAAAAAATGTAATATGTTTGCCAAAAGTGGTGGTTGATGGAACTAGTTTTGGATTGTACGTAATTGATGTTACACGTTTCAATTTGTAGGTTTTAGATGAAAACGGTTGTTCTTCCGTTTATTGTCACGTTAAAAACCAGCATGTGCCAGACACGTGACATTGTTTATGTTATTTTAATTAATTTAGTCTATAAATGCCGAAGATACCCCTACACCCATTTCCCTCCATAGTGCAAAGTCTTTCCTCCTTCCTCACCTATCCCGATTTCCAATAGACAATCTCAACCAACATATAGAACAAACTGTCAAAATCAAATGAGAAAGATTTTTATTTACTTGGCATGGAGTAAAGTTACATGACAAAATTTAAGGGTTCTTAATTCCACTGTAAAGTTATATGACAAAGAAGAAACTAAACCTGTGCATCTTCTCTGACACACAAGTTTAGACCGGTTGGATCAAGCAAGTCATTTATCACCTGAGATCATATTCACAACCTCATTATAGATTTCAAGATATGATACACGAAGTAGAAACTCTCTTCCAGGTGTCTGCAATGAGTATCACAAGCACGCGTCTTAACATCATGAACCAAAACTCCATTGCAAACAAAATCCATTGCACTCTCAAGCACTAGAAAACAACAGAAACCAGAGAGGAGATAAAACAAAACAGTGCTACATAACATCAACTTGATAATAGAAAACTGGCAAGATATCAGGTGGATATATGCATATCTCCACTATCAGATGCTAAAATCGAAGGCATTAGGTAAAATAATTCTATAGGAAAAGGCTACCAAATAGAGTTGTCATTGTCTAAGAACCTAGGCTTACAATTTCATTCAACGGGAATGTTCGTAGATAATCTAGTACATTGATTACTGAATGAATGAATAAAAAACGTGAATCATGATTTAGCACACCAGATCACCAATAATTAAAAAAAATTGCCATTCAATTAGAATATATGCTTTGTCAGTTAACAATCAATAGGAAGATGGAAAGCAAAGAGACTGCTGAGTGAATAGTGATGGAAGTCAAAGAATATGGGATGCTGATGGAGAGCATATAACAGAAAATAAGCGCCAAACTAATAAAATCAGTTATCTCTTGGATTATGCTGAATACTTTCTTTATTGCCAACGGTATAATACCTGGAGAATTTTGATCTCCCTGCATTTAGTACCACAAAACGTAATGCAAGACAGGGTAAACATAAGTTCAACTAAAAAATACGTTAACAATCAATTGATAAGATCATACAATTAGGGTAAAAACTTAATGAAATCGAAAAACATACCTTATAATTGGGACACCCATAGAAAAAGTCGACCGAAATTCTTCCTTGTTGAAGCTGGTTTAGCATGACTGGTTAACCCACAATAGCAAATCAACGGTTGGTACTCTTCATGCGGCTTCAAGCTTCGAGAGGAGCTGCTGGAGTAATGCGGTGACATCATTGTTGGGAGAGTAGGACGAAGACTTCGACTACTCAATGGCGAAGATTGGAGAAGACAGGGTTCCACAGAATGAGTGTTATAACTGCTATATGAAGAAGACAAGGGCATTTCAGGACTTTCACTCTGCAACGACGTCACGTGCAAGGCATGTGCATACTTAAAAACTATTTTGGACGGAAACATAACGACTGCATCAAATACCTACAACAACAAACATGTTGCATCAAAAACTACAAATGTGTCGCTTTGACAACATTGGTCAAGCATATTACATCTTTTTCATACTTTTCCCTATAAAAAATGACGGTTATAATAACTGTTTTCGGGTTTTCACCATACTATTGTCAACCCTAACCCCATCCCTTGGAACGGTAATGGACATCATGGTTGGGGTAAAGGGGTGCGTTATTCCATTGCGTAAGACGTCCATTACCCTACATTTCCGCGCCTTTAGTTTTTGTGTGATAAGTCATCAACTTGCTCCAAGGTGAATGTCAGAGACGAATGTGGAAGAGGGTGACTAATGTCGAAATTCATGCCTCACGGAAGACTTCTCTAGGGATGAAAACTTAAGGAGTGTAGGCACAGCCAACTGACCGGTGTTCCTTCCTATATATGAGCTCGTCCAGGGTTGCGAGCATAATTGGTGTAGAAGTTACTTCAGAGTTGGTCCTTAGAGCCGGTGACACCTATTCTAATGAGGCCTACTGAGATGGTTCCTAGTGACGAAGCTCAGACATAATATCTTGCTTAGTGGCATGGACTCACAAAATGGGTGACTAGGATCGACACATGGCAACACGTGGCGACACATGGTGAATCCCACATACGGGGGTTCTAGAAGGATCCGTGAAAATATGGCAACAAATGGAAAGAATATTCCTAAAATTCAGATTCAGCATGTTGGTTTAGATTCATTATATAAGGGAATATTTTTTTTGCTATATATAGTCCCACATTAAATTGTATTAGTTTCCTTTGAGAGAAATTATTTACACAATAACCCTTTGAGAGAAATCATGCATATATAGGATTTGATGTATCGGTCTAGATTCATGACCTATGTCTCATTTATTTGACAATTAAAAAAATCATTACAATCTGTAGCACTCTAAAAGTAGGGTTAACAATTTTTTTACGCAAGACATAACACGACACAAACACGCACAAAAAACTCATGTTCGTTGATAAATATGACAGAAGGATAACACGAAAGTATTTTCGTGTCGTGTTCGTGTTTGGGTATCACACACACGATAAAGTTGGACTTGAAAGTCTATTTTTTGAATACTTTAATAATATAGTATCGTTTAATAATTTTTAAAACTATATTTAAATAATTAATTTTTAAAGTTTGTCAATTCTACATTAAATTCTTAGATAATGCTATGTTTATGTTGATAATTATTACTATGAACCATTCGTATTTGTTTATATTTTCTTATAAATTTCGAATGTGAACACGTAACTGACTACTTAACACAATATGAATATGCACAAAACATTGTGTCGTGTTTGCGTTGAGATCATGACAGGATAAGTTTATTGTGTATGTTCGTGTTTGGTAGGTGTTACACAATGAACGTATTAATACGCACGATAATACGCACGTACAAACGATTTTTCACCACTATTTAAAAGTGTGAAAAGAGTGAAACCTCCTTAAAAGAAACATGAAAATCAAAACACGTTAATGAGAACTATAAGACTCCATTGTTAAGGAAGGGAGATTATATCACAGTCAAAACTACGACAGACACAGGCAAACGTGAAGACTCGATCAATAAGAATTGATATATATCTTACTCACGTATATATCTATTGTTGGGTATCGATAGTGACAACCCAATATGAATAAGGCCTAGAAGGCCCAATTACTTTACAAGGGATATAACCCACATCATTCAGAACTGGGCCGACCCACAGTAAGGGTAAGCTGGCACCCATAAAGCGGTCCAGTACCAAACCCAAAGCTAAATTGGACGCCAAAGCCCTATTTCAGGTCGCCCTCAGCCAAGGTCAAAGTCTCCTACTGCTCGCCATAGGAGTGATCGCCAAGAGAATCAAATCTCTCAAACTCTGGTCCCACAAACCAACACTAAATATACGACCACGATATCCCGCGTATATTGAGCACCTATTATATAAAGATTACATAAGGTAACTGCAATATTACGCCATAACTGTAATATCTACTATCCTAATATTTGTCGGCACAATATTCAAAAAGATATCCAACTGCCTACAACAGTTTGATCTTCCAACTCTATAAATACTCTTGCTTTACATACGTTCATTACGTTTTAAGTTAATACACACAGTATACTCATTTAAGCATCGGAGTGGGACCCGGAGGTACCCCCTCTGCTATGATATCCTTCTTGCAAGTTCATCGGAGCTCAGGAGAAAGCGTGTGATCATCAATCCTTTGACATTCATATTACTACCAAGTCAGCAGCTGGGAAATTCAGACCCACCATTTGGTTCCGTCTGTGGGAAACGAGCAAACAGTCATGCAGACTTGCTCTAACTGCAATCGTTGAAAACAAGCTAATGACCAATACTCAGATAGATCGGAATCCGCCGCCGTTTCGTCGCTCCACCAAGAATCCTCTAGCCAAGCAATCCCTGATGCCGTCCCTCCGAGGCCGGCACGCGAGCATGTTGACAATTCTAGACTGGCCCCCATTCCAAACACCGCCGAGATTCCAGTTCGACCGACCGTTCAAGTGGTTGGGGAAACCATTCAGGTAACCGCGAAGATGCTATCCCTCTTAGAAACCATCATAGGACAGGCTCGCAGACAAGCACCTATTCCTTAAAAAGGGGGAATAAAGTTAAAAGATGTCAAGGAGCGACAAAAGAGCGAATAATGAAAGAATCGGGGGTAGTTTTAAAGAATGAATAAAAAGAGGAAGGACTTACCAAGGCAACCCGCTCAAAGTGTTACCTCATGACGGCCTCAATGTCGTTCAGGTCTGAAGGGACCTCCACCCGTTCCTGAGGTGGAAGGATCCCATCCAGCAAGTGCATGCAGAGGTTTGGGTTACCCCGCAGCAAGGACTTGTCGAAGATCTCCACCTTCCGGAGATTGTGCCAAGGGGCCCAGAGTAGGGCTGTCGATGGTTAGGGTATGGTACATGTATGACAAATACCATAACCATACCATATTTTTAAACCATAACCATAACCATAACCATAACCATTACGGGTACAAATTTCAATACCATAACCATTAAAATAACCGTGGTTATTAACCATGGTTTTACCCGTATACCCATGTTTATTCCACACATATAATATAATAAAAGACCAAAATGTATATTTCCAACAATAAAAATATATAAAACTAACATCATAGTTATTTGTTACATATATGTATAGTAACTTCCATTATTCAGTATATATTAGTTTATTAATAATAAATAATTATTATATTTATATAATAACCATGGGTATAACTCAAATACCATAACCATAACCATTATGGGTAGAAAATTCATCACCATAACCGTACTACACAATAATGGTACGTTTAACCATATTAAACAATAACGGTTATAACCATGGTTATGGGTTTTTCACTGCACCATTGTTGGCCCTAGCCCAGAGACCCCTTGGATTCGCCACCTTCGGTGGCTGGAATAAACCCACCACAGAACAGTACTCCCTGGTGAAGGGAGTGTTGGAAGTGCCCGTCGCGACATTCTGGGTTTGAATCCTCTACAGAGCCCCAGTTCCCCTGGAGGGGTTGGGAGCAGCAGGATCGGAGGCAGGGGCAGCGACATCCCCAGTGGCAGGGGCATTGCCCCGGGAAGCAGTAGAACCCCCGGTGGAGGTTGGGCGCTCCTCACCAGAACTCCTCGCCCTCTTGGCATAAGCAGAAGCAAGAGTCGCCTCAGTTGCGACATTCGCTGAAAACAATCAAAAATGGAATTAAAACCTAACGCTGGAGCAGAAAAAGAAAACCAAAGGGCATAGTTCAAGACATACCTCTTGGGCGATCGCTAGAACCGACCCAGGTTGTTCCTCCTCAGGCCTGCGCGGCGCGCGCCTAGAAGGAGGAGGAGGTGGAATCAAAGACGTCTGGGAAGCTGAATGCCCCTCCTTAGCTTGCTTGGAAAACAAACTGAGAAGTTTAGGCCCCCGAGTTCCTACAACGCAAAACCAATAAAGAAAAAGGGTCAGAAAATTACCCAATCAATAGAGACTGGCGCGGACTGATGAATGTCCGCGAGCCTAAGCATCAACTCTGAAGTTTCCACCACTGAGCATATCGAACAGAATTCTGGTTGCCTATGGCGTCGGAAAAAATTGTTTATGGCATTCCTATTACTCCCCGATACCTCGCCCAAAGCTCGGGGGAACATCCCGTTCCCGCTGGAAAAGCTCCCAAGACACACTACCCTTGCAAAAGAAGTAGTACTTCTTGTAATTGGAGTTGGTATCCCGTAAGTCATCCACCAGGAAAAAGCGGATGTTCCAGTTCCACGCCTGACCCCTCCACTCCTCGAACTTTGACCAGCGAGTTTGGAAATGATGAAGGTGGTTAGCCCAAGCGGCCAACCGGTAAAAACACCGAAAGAGGGCCACTGAATACATCCATCCTTGATGTAAACACATGAATTTGAACTCAATCCATATCTAAATGGCGTTAGGCACTAGTTGTGTAGGGCCTACCCCATTGTAGCAACAGAGCTCCTTCAAATCGTTGTAGAGAGGAGAACGCAACCCATCATCAACCTAGGTTGCATAAACGTAACCTATCCTTCTCGAGGATAGTGCAGACCTAAACCCGGGTACCTAGGTGCATCTGCCTCTCCTAAACCGGTCAAGGCGACTACTGCTTGAACTGAGCTGTCCCCAACTCATTGAGCTTGATATCTAAACAAAATACCATGGCATGGCAAGAACAATACTAAAATAACAAAAAGGAGGCAGCTTTACCGCATAAAAATAAGCATAAAAAAATTACATGTCGGAGAAAAGACGGGGACATTTGTCTCGGGCACGTCAACCACTGCCGGTGTGACCACTGGTTGCCCAAAAGTTGGTTTCGGTGCAGGAACTCTCTGGCCCTGTGCCGCGGAGGAAGCCTCCTTAATAACCAGAGGATCATTTGCGGCCCTAGCCGCAACTTTATGCCCAGGATAAGGTTTTGTTGATGATCCCTTGCCAGATGATTGATTCTTGCTAGCCATGGTAAAAAGGGGAACTTGACCGAAGATGAAAGAAGAAAAGGGGAAAGTTTGCACAGAGGGTTGAAGGAAACTTGAGCTCTGGAATGCAAATGGCTTGTGTTCGTAAAGTGCTAAATGCCAAAATTTGGATTTTTCTAAAAAATATGGGAGAAACCGAACGGGTACGTCCGAAACGGCTCAGGTAATGATTACACCCCTTTGGGTAAAATCGAAGAGATGTCAGAATTCCAAGGGTCACATCGCGGAGACAAAAGGTTGAAACGGTAAAAAAAACTGTCAGCCTACCCTCAGGTTACAGAAGACAAAGAGACAGACATGCCTCAAATGTCCTCTCGATTTCTTGATAACGGTGCATTCATTAAATGCTCAATACCTTACACAAAAAAGGTGATCGCCAAAAGCTATGCCAAGCCTTTCCAAAACCCTCGCAACGGTAGTATTCGCCTAAAGAGTAATGAATGAGCATCCATAAACCCTGGTAACCCAAAGCGTTCGCCTAATAGGGTAAGAGATCAAACATTCCACAAACTCTAAGAAGCCAAAAACTATTTGCCAAAGGATACATAACCTCCAAAGGAAGTAATAGTAGGCAAGGACAGCTAAAAGTCCAAACCAGAAGTCACTATCTCGAACTCTATCACAAGATCAAGCTCGACCGAAGAAACTTTACTCAAGCTTCGGGGGCAAATGTTGGGTATCAATAGTAATGACCCAATATGAATAAGTCCTAGAAAGCCCAATTACTTTACAAGGGATAAAACCCACATCATTCCGAACTCGGCCAACACATAGTAAGGGTAAGCTGGCACCCATAAAGCAGTCCCGTACCAAACCCAAAGCTAAAGTGGATGCCAAAACCCTATTTCAAGTCACCCTCGGCCAAGGCCAAAGCCTCTTAATGCTCGCCATAGGAGCGATCGCAAAGAGAATCAAATATTTCAAACTCTGGTCCCACAAACCGACACTGAATATACAGCCACGATATCCCGCGTATACCGGGCACATATTCTATAAAGATTACATAAGGTAACTGCAATATTACACCATAACTGTAATATCTGTTATCCTAATCTTTACCGGCACAATATTCACAAAATATTCAGCTCCCTACAACGGTTTGATCTTCCAACTCTGTAAATACTTTTGCTTTACATACGGTCATTACATTTTGAGATAATACACAAAGCATACTCATTTAAGCATCGGAGTAGGACCCGGAGGTACCCCCTCTGTTGCGATCCCCGTCTTGCAGGTTCATCGGAGCTCAGGCGAAAACGTGCGATCATCAAATCTTTGGCATTCAATTCACTGCCAAGTCAGCACGTGGAAAATTCAGACCCAACATCTATTAATTTTACTATCATTAATTTGTATTTGCAGATGTTGTTCCTCTGCAAAACAAAGTTTTTGTAATCACCCTCTGCTATTCATCGTTCTCTTCATTTTCCCCTTTACAAATTAATTAACTAACCATAGTTAACTAACTACCCCTAGCATTACCAAGAGATGAAGGAGTTTATGTTTACCTATTTATATTATTAATTTTTCCGAGCTAAGGCATCAACAATATAAAAAAGGGTTGTTGATGAAATGATTGTACAAGGGTTGGGGGTTGGTAGGAAGAGAATATAATGATTAGAATTCCCCCTTTGGCGGTTTATCAACGACGGACACATCACAGCAGAAGTCAACATTGCGTGCATATAAAAGGGTTAGAGTTGGGGTTGAGGAGGGACGAGCAACTTCATCTCATGCACCTTATTATGTAGTCTCCCATTCTCCTCTGCCAGTGTCTTGTAGTATTTCTTCAAAAACGCACACTCAAATTCAGTCTGTTTCAGCTTGGTCCTGCACAAAGACTATCTAGAGAGATCAAACAGAATGGGAAAGTGAGTTCTAAATTATTACGAATGAAAACTAAAGGATAAAAAGTTCTTTGGAAAAGGTTGTAAAAGCAAAATCCTCTTGAAGGAGTTGTGCCCCTCGTAGGGCTGACAATTTCTTATACAATACGACTAAACGACCTGTACTGACCTACATTTTACACAATAATAACACAACATGATTACTAAGCGTGTCTAACAACTTTTATACGTTTAGACACGATTAATAATCGTGACTAAACACCTCTAACATGCAAATACACGACCAACACACGTTTAAACACGATTAATTAATTGTGTCTAATCGTGTCGTGTCTAATCGTGTCATGTCTAATCGTGTCTTGTCTAATTGTGTCGTGTCTAAACATGTCTAATCATGTCGTGTCTAAACGTATCGTTTCTAAACGTGTCTAATTGTGTTGTGTCCAACTGTACACAGTTACAGTGATCCATTAAAAAAAACTATACTTGGGCCTAACTGATAATTAGTTTACAATTGGGTCGACTCTAAGCACATATATTAATAATAGTAACGCATGTATTAATAATACAAATATCCTATAATACCAAATGTATTTTAACATTTAACACAATGTATTTATAATAACAAATTTCCTATGTATTTGTTTTCTTTCCATTTGCAAAAAATAATACATACAAAAATATTTGATATTAGTGGTTTAGTGGTAAACATTGTGTTGTAATAGCATGGTCATGAGATCAAATTTAGGTTAGAGTAAACCT
Source organism: Chamaenerion angustifolium (assembly GCA_946814005.1). Taxonomy (NCBI): domain Eukaryota; kingdom Viridiplantae; phylum Streptophyta; class Magnoliopsida; order Myrtales; family Onagraceae; genus Chamaenerion; species Chamaenerion angustifolium. The sequence goes on from OX328272.1 coordinate 27,080,191, forward strand.
TTACAAAAAAAAAACATTGAGGAGAGATGATGTTATACGTATAATTTAAATACCTAATAAATGTACGGTATTATTGATCTAGTAGAAAAATATATTGTGTTGTTGCGCAAAAAGAAGAACAAGAAGAAGAAGAATATGTTAAGAATAATAAAGTCATGTGTAAAATTTGAATGTTATTCTATATCTATACAAAAGATTCATCTTTATTGACCTTATTCAAATTTGAATGTTATTCTACACCTCTTTATTGTGTCGTGACGTGTCATGTCGTGTGACATATTTATTAAATGTGTCGTGTGTTGTGTTTGGCTTTTAGAGACACGTTTAAAACTTATACGTTTAGACACGACACATTTATTAACACAACACGATTACTAACACGACACGACCTGTATGTCACCCCTACCCCTAGTGTTTTAGGTAAAGTTGAAAATATGGAGGTGGGGTTAGTAGGATTTCAACTAACACAAGAGTGGAGAACCCTTATATATTTATTATCATTAAGACTACGATGATAGCACAAAAGTGTTTTTAAATAATAAAAAAAAGGTTTTATAATAGTTATTAATACATGTTTGTGGAGAATTTAATTTAAATTAATGTTGTAAATGAACATATGTGTCATATCCTTAATCATTTTATTAATAATAATGTATATTAAACTACATAATATTATATGTTAGGGTTAATTATCAAACAGGTACCTGAACTTGACATGGTTTGGGAAGTAGGTACCTAATTTTTTTTTGCCGCAAACAGGTTGCCCAACGTTTTGAAAAAAATTAATAGGTACCTACCGTTAATTTCTCGTTAAGAATAAACGAAAAATAACGTTAGGAGCAAACAAGTACCTGAACTTACACGAATTAGCAAGTAGATACCTACACTGGTTCAAAAACCGATTCAAAACTGGTTCGCTCTTTATATATATATATATAAATAGGGTTTATATGCCAAACACATGCATGACTCAACTCCAGACGTTCTCAGTGCATCAAGGAAGCATCATGAACCTATCGCTCGGTTCCATCACCATCTCGACCTCACTAATCCCTATTATCCCCCTCTTCTTCATGTCGCTCCTTCTTCCACTTTACGATTACATATTTGTGCATTTCTCTAAAAATATCACGGGCCACCCTGCAAGAATGACCTAGCTCCAAAGGATCAGGATTGGTCTAGTCCTTTGTGCGGTCTCGATGGCGGTCGGGATAAGATCTCTTTCGTTCGTTCAGTCCTCGTCAACTTGATAAACTCGATAACAGAGAAAATCACACCGAGCAAAAATGGGTGGCTATACGGGTTGGACCTCAACAAGAACAATCTCGACATGTTCTATTGGTCCCCTAAACCCTACTTAGACGCACCGAGAACGTTTGGAGTTGAGCCATGCATGTGTTTGGTATATAAACCCTGCCTTTTTTAAAATAAAAATAAATAAAGTGGTTCAACTGAACCGATTCTGTACCGGTTTAGGTAGTCTTGTTCATGAACCGGTTCGACCCCGAACCGATTCAGAATTGAACTGGTATGGTATGTAAAAAAATTAGTAATTTTTATGTTTCTAAAAAAAGTCGTATGTTTAGGTGAAAAAAACTGGTTTCATTCGAACCGATTTAGAATCGGTTCGAACTAGTTTGGTCTGGAATTTTTAATAACAAATTTGGTTCAGAAATAATCTGGTTCAAACCGAAACTGAAGCAGTTGAAAATCATATCCAATACATTGAACCGACTGAAAAATACTGAACCAACTGAAAAACACACTGAACTTACTAAAAATACTGAACCGACTAAAAAATACACTGAACCGACTTAAATCTATTCCACAACCAACTAAAATCCTGTCCAACATCAACACACGAGAGTCCAATACACCTCTAGGTTTGGTTTATTGAAGACATCTCTTGGTTTGGTTTAATTTCAGACCGGTTTAGTTGATTTTTCTTCAAACCGGTTCTAAAATTATATAGGTTTAAAGTGGTTTGATTTAAATTTAAGTATAAACCAGTATAAAAAAACAAGTCGATTCAAACTGAATTTTTGGTACTATTTTGAACTGGTCTACTTGAAGCCTAAAAACACTGGTCTGGTTTTGGTAATAGTTTGGTTGAACTGGTTCGAACCAGACGAGAACCAGATCAGTTCAATCGAATCGGTTTAAATGAACAAGCCTAGGTTCAGGTATCTAATTGCTAATTCGTCTAAGTTTAGGTACATGTTTGCCAAATTATGTCAAGTTCAGGTACCTGTTTGCTCCTCACATGATATTTTTTGTTTATTCTTAATGGGAAAAAAAAGTTAGGTACCTATTTGCTTATTTCATAAAGTTAAGCAACATATTGGCGGCAAAAAAAAGGTTTAGGTACCTACCTGCCAAACCATGTCAAGTTCAGGTACATGTCATATAATTAACCCTATATGTTATTAGAAAGCTATTTGTACAAAAAATAAATATTTTGTAAATTAAAATATTATATAAAAAATTAAGACTCTTAAATATGATACGTAAAAAAACATACTAGTAAATTAATATATCCAGAGGTCTCATAAGAAAATAAATTATATACATATACATATTATTTAATGATATATATTAATTTAAGTGTGCCATTTATCTATCTATATATTAATATATAGAGAGGTGTGGTGACTTTTGCTTTTTGGTTAAATGAGGTGGTGACTTGATTAAGGGCATATTGGTGATGGCGGGTTTTATCTAAAAGAAATGAATCAAAAAAATGAAGGTTTACTAGAAAGAGTCGATTGTTACTTTTTGTTTGGTTCATCTAGCACAACTAATTTACTTTGATCCTCACTTATTAATTCTTGATGAATTGTTTACCTGACTCTCCTATTCTGAAACCTTACTTCCACTTGACGTGGTCGCAGATTTAGCTGCCTTGCCAAAGCCTTTTTTTGCCTCTGCCAAACACCATAATTCCAACGTTAATCCGTCAAAATCAATTACGGTCATGATACAATAATCAACAAATAGTACGTATAGGGTTGAGAGTGGTATGATGCTTGAAGCTGTCCTCTAAAACAGCACACTGTTCCTTGTTGACCCTAGTAAATCCATCATCATTCGTATCAACTTCCTCACTGCTTAGATCCCTCTTCCACTTTACCTACGCAGGGCTCAAGAACGAACAAAGGGCACTCCTGTGAGGGGAACCTTGTTGTTCCTACACTGTTGGAATATGTACGAAACATGCAATCGTTTAGGCCACAACATTAAACACATATTTAAGTTATCTCCTTGAACGATTGACTTAGCGGAAGCGGAAGTGGATCTGCCTGAGGTTGGGATCATGGTTGTTAGGATGTATGAATAAGTGAGTAGTGTCAATAGCATAGTCTCCAAGGTATTGAACCGTATGATGCAAAGAAGCTTGTAGATTAGTTTAGAAGATTATAGAAGAGTCTAGAGTTAGTTGGAGTCTTGAAGTCTTGTAAATCCTATATAAATAGGATCATTCGGCATATGTAAACATAACTTTGATTGATCTTGTTAAGCAAGTAATTTTGTTAATTCTGTTTTGTTAATCTTTTCTTCATCTTTGTTCATTTTGTTTCTCTCTCAAATTCATCTAGTTTGGTGTGAGATTATTGAAATGGTATCAGAGCCATACTAATTCATCAAGAATCGATGTGATTGTCATCATCAACAAGAGGATCATCTCAACTTTCGAAGGTCTGATAATCTGTTGAAGGTACTCTGTTCGTCTGAAATCTAAGTTTTGCATATTTCTCTATCTGATTGTCAAGATCCATCTATTGATATTGTCTACTGCCATGGATGAGTTGATACCTGCATTTTTTAACAAGAGAATCTGTCAGTTAACAGGGGAGGACAACTTTCATTCCTGGAAACAGCAGGTGTTGTTAGCTATTCGTGGACTCAATCACGAAGGATACTTGTTCGGCACGCTGGTGGTTCCTCATTTACTTGAAGATGAACAAGGAAATAGGATTTCAAATCCTGAATTTCCTAAGTACTCTCAGTAGGACAGCTTCTTGGCGTCATGGCTTTGGGCATCCATAGCTTCTCAAATTAGCAAAGGGTTGGTTGGCTGTATGACAGCATCATCGATATGGAATAGACCGCGTCGGAATTTTTCATCACAGTCAACGACAAGGATTATGAGTCTATGTGATAGACTCAAGGTTCGTAAACTCTTAAACCAATATATGATGGATTACTTGACTGAAATACAACTTATATGTGATAGTCTATTGAGCTGTGGGCATCCGATTGAGGAGATGCAACAGATATCCATTATATTGAATGGTGTGAAGGGCCAGTATGATAGTGTTGTTTCAGTAATCCATGTTAGCCGAAATCCGTATGATCTTGCTTCTATTTTTTCTGTTCTTCTTGATGCAGAAGCAAGGCAAATAGATTCTATCTTTGATGCATCTCTATCTGCTGCCAATGTAGTTGTTGAGGCAGAGGCAGAGGCCGTGGTTATTCAAACAATAAATCACAATGTCAGCTCTGTGGTAAATTTGGTCATTTGGTTAATCGGTGTTATCAAAGGTTTAATGTTCATTTTTAGGGGGTCACATCCTATGCTAATGAAAACATGAGTGCAAACTTGGTTTCTACTCAATGGCATGATGAAGATGAATCTTCATATGCATCGTCTGGAGTAGTGAAGAATCACATCAATAATGGTTCGACTGGTTCTGGCTATATTACTCAACCTCATGTTATCAATCAATCTATTTCTGCTACTTATCCTCAACATGTGTTTACTCCTCCTATGTTCAATCCATACATGGCAAACTCTTCTTCAATGTATTCTCCTGTGACGTTTATTCCATCTATGTTCCCTATGAACTCTGGTAATGCATCTGCTCCTCCGATCCAACAATTTCAGACCTGTGGTTATTCTGCTGCTTCAAGTGTATCTGCAGCATCTGTAGCTCTAGATAATACGAGTCAAGTGCATTTGACATCCACTTCTTCTGCTGCTGGAGCACATATGGTGGACAAAGCATGGTATCCAGATTCGGGTACCACCAATCATCTGTCCAATGCAGCTCCACCAGCCAATACATCTCACTCTTATGCAGGATCGGGTAAAGTTCAAGTTGCGAATGGTAGTTACTTAGATATATGTAGTATTAGTACTTCTGTGATAAATACTGCTTCTAAACCTCTTATGTTGAACAATCTCTCATACATTCCTCAAATTACTAAAAATTTGGTTTCTGTTTCGCAGTTTACCAAGGATAATTGGGTATATTTTGAGTTCCATGATACTCATTGTCTGGTTCGAGATTCTGAAATTCATACTGTTCTTCTTCGTGGACAGGAACATCAAGGCCTCTACAGACTTGATTTCAGTTCATTTAACAATAATAATAGGAACTCTTTAGTTAGTAAATCAAACTGTTTGTCTTCATTACGAAGTAATTCTGAGACTATGAACTCTAGTATGATGTGTAACATTAATCGAATAAACAATTCTCCTGTGGTTTTACATAAAGGCTTGGGCATCCATCTCAACAAGTGTTTTCATTAATAATAAAGCATGCTAAGTGGAACATATATGCTCAAATTCCTCATTGCATGGCTTGTGTTGTTGGCAAAAGCTGTAAATTGTCATTTCATGATTCATTAATTGAGTATAATACACCTTTGGATATGCTTGAAATGGATTTATGGGGACCAGCCCCTGTTTCTTCGAATGGAAACCTCTATTATCTGAGTATCATTGATGTGTGCACTAGATATACTTGGATATATTTTCTCAAGAAAAAGAGTGATGTTTCTATTGTTTTGCCGCAGTTTCACAAAGCAATGGAGAATCAACTGGGACATAAGATCAAATATGTTCAAACAGATGGCGGTGGAGAGTTCAAAGCCTTGGCAGCATATCTAAGTCAGTTCGGCATTAATCACAGGTTTACTTGTCCATATACTTCTGAACAGAACGGTATTGTAGAAAGAAAACATAGACATATTGTTGAGATGGGGTTGACGTTAATGAAACAAGCTGCTCTTCCTTTCCAATACTGGACCGATGCATTTTTTACTTCTGTGTTTCTTATTAACAGACTTCCTACCAAAGCATTGCAAAATATTTCTCCTCATGAGAAACTATTTTTCAAAGTTCCTGACTATGATTTTCTGAGAGTGTTTGGATGTCTATGTTTTCCATTAATTCGCCCTTTCAATAAACACAAAATGGACTACAGATCAACTCCATGTGTTTTCATTGGTTACTGCTCAAATCAACATGGATATAAGTGTTTAGATGATTCTGGTCGAGTGTATATTTCTAGACATGTTAAGTTCAATGAGAATGTTTTTCCTTTTGCAGATAAATCCGGATCATTTATGCAATCTGGTACTGTTAAAAATACAGCAACATCTCTCCCGTTTTTCTTGCCATTCAATTCTGCTCAATGTAATGCTTTGGATGATTATATTGTGCATAATGATACTATCCATGTTCAGGTTAATCATTCAGCTGACAGTATTCCAAATCTCTCTGGGTATGTTCGACAATCTAATTCTGATCCATCAAATGTTGTTTCTGTTCAAAATCCGGTGGTACAGTCAACTGATGAAGATACTTCATTTCGACGAGAAAATGGTAATACATCTCCTCATGTTCTGTCTTTAGATGTTGAGGGACAACCTACTGTGAGGTATGTTCTTAATGATTCTGATCTAATTCAAGCTACCTCTGGAGTTAATGATTTACCTAGTTCAACCACTAAGGATATATATGGGTGTTGAGGGCTTATTTGGTTTAAATGTGTCTAATTCTAGTCCTTCATCTCAGGTTAATCGTCATCCAATGAAAACAAGGTCTAAGACAAAGTCTTTTGCTGCTCTTACTACTTCTTTGATTGATTCTAATGAAGTTGATAAGCATGAACCCCAAGATATTCATACTGCTATGCAGTCTAGTGTATGGTCATCTGCTGTGCATGACGAATTAAATGCCTGGATAGCTAATTATACATGGAAACCGGTTTCTTTACCTGGTGGTCGAATACCAATAGGATGCAAATGGCTTTTTAAAATTAAAAGAAACTCAGATGGATCTATTGCTAGACATAATGCTCGACTTGTTGCTAAGGGATTTTCTCAAAAAACTGGATTTGATTTTCAATATACATTTAGCCATGTGGTTAAAGCACCAACTGTCAGAATTATACTTACCTTGGCTCTGACTCACAAGTGGCAACTTCGAAAGGTTGATGTGAATAATGCATTTTTGCACGGAGAACTTGGAGAGGATGTGTACATGATTCAGCCACCTGGGTTTGAAAAGTGTGATAAGGATGGCAATGTACTAGTCTACAAGCTTAATAAAGCTTTGTATGGACTCAAACAAGCTCCGAGAGCTTGGTTTGAGAGACTTAAGTGTTTTCTTTTAACCAATCTTGGATTCTATGTTTCTTTAGCCGATAATTGTTTGTTTGTTCGTAAATCAAATGCAGGGCCTGTTTTCCTTCTAGTTTACGTTGATGATATTGTAATAAGTGGAAGTGATGTGATTGTTATTGAGTTAGTTATTAGTAGGATTAATAGTGAATTCAAATTGAAAGATTTGGGGTGTCTTAACTACTTTCTTGGGATAGATGTGCAGGTTTTGGATGATTGTCTGTTATTAGGACAACGGAAGTACATTCTGGAGCTTCTCTTGAAATCAGGAGTGAATAATGCTTCAGCTCTCCCTACACCTATGTCTGGTAATTTTTTGACTAAGGTTGCTGAAGTTCAAGGTGAGTATCCTCCTGCTGATGAACATTTATATAGAATTGTTTTGGGTGCTCTGCAACATGTTTGTGTTACAAGACCTGATATACACTTTGCTGTAATTAAATTCAGTCAATATATGCAACATCCGCTCTTATGTCATTGGAAAGATGTTCTTCGTGCTCTTCGTTATCTTAAAGGCACTCTTGATCACGGACTGTTGTTTAGAGCTAATCCAGTTGCTTCTTCTGATGTAGTTTTAATTTCTTATGCTGATGCTGATTGGGGTAGTGACTTGGTTGATAGAAAATCTGTGTCTGGTCATTATCTGCTTCTTAATGGTAATCCTGTGGTTTGGAGCTCTAAAAAAAGCCAGTTATATAGAGTCATTGCAAATGCAGTCTGTGAAATTATGTGGGTAGTGTCTTTGTTATCTGAACTTGATGTCAAATTAACAGTTGTTCCTATTGTTTGGAGTGATAATACAGGTGCAATAGCATTACCTGAAAATCCAATTCATCACTCCAAAGTGAAACATGTTGAGATAGACTTGTGTTTTGTTCGGGAGAAAGTTCAAATTGGGCAGGTTTTAGTGAATTATGTTCCTGCTACAGAACATGTTGCGGATATATTGACAAAACCAATTACAGAAAAGCAATTTGTATCATTTCGACAGAAACTTGGAGTGATGTCATTCAAAGAATTGATGCCCAGTTATGTAAGTACTCAGTGTATTGCAGGATCTGTGATGGATGATTCTGATTTAGAACAATAATATGGTATAATACCTAGGTGTGAATTAGGTGTTTTTACTGAGCATTGTTTGCTGAGTATTGTTTGTGATGTTTGATGTGTATTCTGGCGTCCAGTCTCTGTTTGTTTTTTAGTTTAGATGATCTGGTTCACTTGATATGCTGAGTTCTCTTCATTCTGTTATCCATAGTCTGGTTTGTGTTGGAGTTCTGTCTTTTGTTTGTTCTTCATTTACGTATAAAACATATACTTGTGTAGAGCATTGATGATATCTGTTTTTTGATGTTTTCAGTAATCAGTAATCTACTTAATGCTGTTTCAGCTCTAGGATTGTTAATTTATTTCAGATGGAGCCTTTATCACTCTGCCTTGCAATATTGTTGTTTGTCTGCTTGGTGATTTCTTTACATATTTGCTGTCAATTATGTCATTGGATCTCAGTTGACATGAGCATAGACAGACTTCATATTCTGGCATAAGGGGAAGTTTGAATCCAAAAATAACACTTCTCAAAGAAAACATTCAAGCAACTTTGAGAAGATGTTTGAGGATGAAAAGATGGAGAAAAATGAAAACCTCTCTGTCAGAAAAAAAAAAAAAAAAAAAGAATGACAATGAATCAAAAGAAAAAATCGAAAGAGCACATAGTATGTGAAGTGCAAAATGAAGAAAAGTCTGTCTCTGCTATGGACTGATTGATCTGTGACTAGAATAGTGAGCATTATATGTAGATTGAAATAATCTGAAAAGACAAATGATCAAGTATTGATAAGGTTGATCTGATGAAGGCTTGTTTAGTTAATAAACAGATTATCATAGAGTTGAACTGATTCAGTAGATGATGTTACTCAAAATATCAGTTTTCGTTGGTGCTCTCATTTGTATAGAGTTTTATACTGAATGCAGATGCAGAGTCTAAAGACAGAGATTCAAGAATGATCAAGATCTTTTGGGTGTCAGAATGAAGATGAAGTATGTATGTTAAGTGGACCTGAAAATCAAAATTCAAAATCAAACTTCTTTAAGGGAATGTTAGGATGTATGAATAAGTGAGTAGTGTCGATAGCTTAGTCTCCAAGGTATTGAACCGTATGATGCAAGGAAGCTTGTAGATTAGTTTAGAAGATTATAGTAGAGTCTAGAGTTAGTTGGAGTCTTGAAGTCTTGTAAATCCTATATAAATAGGATCATTCGGCATATGTAAACTTAACTTTGATTGATGACTTGTTAAGCAAGTAATTTTGTTAATTCTGTTTTGCTCATCTTTGTTCATTCTGTTTCTCTCTCAAATTCATCTAGTTTAGTGTGAGAATGTTGAAAACGGTCTGCCAGACGGAAGGACACGCCACAAGTTAAAGGGCAGTGACCTAGATTTTCACAACTACTTACCTCAGTCTAAACCGTAGGGCGACAGGGCATCATTGTTATCATCATTAGGTTTTTCAACCCTGAGCATCCTTATACATAAAGGAAATGGTTTGGGCTAGCATCCAATACTAAGCTTATTAGAATGGGCTCCCACTAATGGGCGACCCAATTCCCTAAAACCAACATCTCCCACTCTCACAAAGTGGGGGGCGCTCATTCATTAAGCCATCACCAGAAGAACGAATTTCCCTTAGACAGTAAAGTCACATCCGAGGTAGTAGTCATGCGACCGACAGACACAACGAGCAAGGTGTTGCGCATCTGTTAGGAGTTGCAGCGACTCGCAGATCTTACACCAGCACTAGAAATGTGCCCTGCACCCTTGGTCATGTAATCTTTCTCCAGGTCTGACCACACAAGGATCTTTCAGACCTATATATGTATTGCACCCACAACCACAGCTGACGGCACGGCTGGTGGCCACCTAGTGGACATAATATCGAGAAGATCCTATAATGACCATCCTGCTCCCACAAAACCATCAGCAAAATCCAACTCTCTTTTCTAGAACCAGGTTCAAGGTACTTGTGAGCGTACCCATCGAGCATGGACTAAGATAGAAAACATTGAACCAAACCTCAAGTCTCTGTTCAGAGTAATGAGGGTACGTACGCGACTCTTACGCAAAGAGTTCTGGGTCTCACACAACTCCGAGTTAAGATCACATCTCGGGTCATACCCATGGTCGTTTCGGGTGCACCGCGGTATGGAACGCGCACTACAGCATATCTACTCTCTCATGGAGTATATGTCCAAATGCTTTACGAATGTCAATCAGGCACACAAAGTACCCAAACTAAAAGTCACAAAGACTCCCATCCGACCCCTGAGTGGATTGACAGATCAGAATCCGTCGTAGTGCGAAATCAGATAGTTCTAGACACAAAGCCCTTTCTCGTCATCCCAACAGACTTCCAGAACCAGAAACTATCACCAGCCTCACCTAGCCACAAAGGCATAGAAGCTATCACCCGTGTGAGAGGGTGATCTAATCCACTTTGACATATTTCAATAAACAATCATAGTAAGAACACACAAACACCCAAACTATGAAAACATGCATACTCAAATATAATTCAAGTTAAAGAACATTATATGGGAAATAAAATCAATGAAGTACATCAACTAAGTCTACACCGTCCTAGAGACAACACATGTCTCACTAAATACTCCCTTTTCAAGGTTGGAGAAACGGTCCACGGCCATCTCATATGTAGACAAGTACTTCAAAATCATCACCTTGTGTCTAACCACGTCTCTAACATAGTTTCGCTTGATATCTACTTGTTATGATACTTGGGTTTCTATGTGACGGAGATTGCGACTCTAATGACTCAACAATCAATCCGGAAGTCTCTTCAGCTATACAACCTACTGAGTGGTCCACACAAGACCCACAAATTTGGCATCAATGGCGATCAACACAATGTGCGCCTGCTTCTTGCTGATCCACGATATGGCACCATCGGAGAGCAGATCATAAAGTACGAGGCGAGTTTTCTCGTCAAAGTCACCACCATAGTCCACATCGTTATACCCAGTCATCCAGAGATTCTCGGATTCCTAGCAAGTCTCTAGCAGAGAGCATGACGATGCCCTTAAGATATCACATGATCCTATTTACTGCTTGCCATTTATTCAATCCGAGTTCAGCTTGGTACCAACATACCATATCGATTGCGTAACAAATATCAGGCTGAGTACACACTATTGCGTACATCAGGCTTTCGATTGGCTACATAATTTATTTTATCTGGTCCATTTCATTTATTGTCTTCAAACATATAACCATTTTGAGAGGTTGACCAACGTAAAATGGAGTTTCAGTTGGTTCGCAGTTACTCATGTTGAACATTTCCAACACTTTGTTTATGTAACTTTCCTGTGAAAGCCACAACTGCCTTCTATGACGATCTCTCAAGATCTGAATCCCAAGGATGCGCGTCGGCTCACTTGTGTCCTTCATCCCAAGTAGAGGAGACAACCAGACCTTTACCTGTGTGAGGAACTCCAAACTATTTACGGCTATGAGTATGTCATCTACATATAGAATCATAAACACAAAGTTCGGTCCAGGCCCTATTGGTGTACACGCAATGATTCTCATCCATCAAGAGAAATCAATTTTCCACGACCAAATCATGAACTATGCGGTACCACTCCCTAGAGAACTATTTCAGACCATAGATCAATTTGTAAAGTTTGCACACTAAGTACGCATGGTCTTTCTGCACTAAGCATTCAGACCTCTCCATGTAGATTTGTTAATCTAACTCACCATCGAGGAAGACGGTCGTAACGTTTATCTAGTGTTGTCGGACGTCGGATCCGACTTTCCCGGCCCGTTTTGGAAAATATTTTTTTAAATTTCGTTTTTGAAATGTCGGGTCTTGGCGAACGAAGGGTCCGGTCGAGCGGGGTCATCAATCGGACCTAAAAAAATTGAAAGAGTCACCACCGATTAATTGAAGGCTAATCGGAATCCTAAAATATTGCCGAGGGTACATGGAATTAACATCTTAGGGCTTAGAAAGGTCTACGTCCAGAGAATCGAGTTTGGGGGTTTGATTACGTCTTAAAAGCTCGCAAGCTCATAATCTGCCCTTTCGGTACTTTAGTTTGCTTTTGAAAAAAATTTCATTTACCCGAATTGCTCGTTTCGATCATGCTTGACCCAAAAAGACTATATGCATTTTCCTTAAACCATGTATAAACATTTTTTTTTTTGAGTTAATTTTAAATAAACAAAAGAGAACTAAAGTTAATCGTGCTCGAAAAAAAATGGTTTAACTCTCGAGCCATTTTAAACGTGTCAAAACATGCACGGATGATTGTTTTTTTGAAGATAATAAGCTCGTTGGACTAATTTGTCCCATTTTGAGAAGTTATAGGATGTCCAAAAAAATATGGGGACCAAAATGCAATTTATTAAAATTTGAGCTGAATTGAACAAATATTTCGAAAATTGCAGAAATGACCCTAAACTATTCTTGACTTATTTGTAACACTTGGTAAAGTTCTAAAATAACCCGAAAATTATTCTAGACTTATTTGTAACATTTTTAAAAGTCATGGAATGTCCAGAAAAATTTAGGAATTAAAAATGTAATTTTTGAAAATATTATAACTAAACTGAAAATATCTTTTTAAAATTACAGAATTGACCCTAAACTATTCTAAATTTATTTGTAACACTTGATAAAATTCCAAAAATAACCCCGGCCAAAATTATTCTAGACTTATTTGTAACATTTTGAGAAATCATGGAATGTCTAGAAAAGTTTAGAAATCAAAATGTAATTTTTTTTAAAAACGAGCTGAATTTAAAAAAAAAAAGAAAGTCAAAAACTGCACAAATGGCTCAAAACTTTTCCAATTTGGTTTATAACACTCGATAACGTCCCAGAAATGACCCGAGAGTCCAAGGACCGAGTTGTAACCTTCATCAAAGTTTGGGAATGACCTAAGTCATTTTTGAATTTTTTGTTTTTCATATATAAATAATATATATATATATATTGTACATATAGATAGATAGATAACATAGACATAATATAAATATATATTATACATATAGATATATATAGTATAACATAAACATAATATAAATATTTATTATACATATAGATATATATAGTAATACATAAACATAATATAAATATATATTATACATATAGATATATATATATATAGTAATACATAAACATAATATAAATATATATTATACATATAGATATATATATATAGTAATACATAAACATAATATAAATATATATTATACATATATATATATATAGTAATACATAAACATAATATAAATATATATTATACATATAAATATAATAGTATTACATAAACATAATATAAATATATATTATATATATAGATATATATAGTATTACATAAACATAATATAAATATATACACACACATATATATATATATATATTAACAAGTATATTATACATAAATAGATAATATATGTATATAAACTCTTCTTCTTTTTTATAACATAAATAATAACATTAGAAAATACAAATACAATATTAAATGCAAGAGAAATATACCTAAATCGTTCGGAACTTAAACACCGTCCGAGAAACCGAGACCGATAATTACCGATATATTTTTTTCACTTTTTTTTTTCTCTCCAATCACTCTTCTCTTCTTGAAGTCTTTCCTTCTCTTGAATCCTCCCCCTAACACCATAGCATTCACCTTGTATTTATAGAGTTTTCTCTTCCAAATAGATGATAAACATGGACAATACATGGTGGATGGCAAAGGTGATAGCAATTGGGCAAAGGTAATTGACAATTGGGAGGTGATTGACAATTGGGAAGTGATTGGCAATTAGGAGGAGTTTTGATGATAATTTGAGAGAATTTGGCTAAGGATGAGCAAATGTGATCAAGAGGTCAAATGGTGATGGCAATTAGGTGACTTTTGGTACCAATTGGGAGAAATTGGGAGTGATTTGGGGCATGGTGGGAATTTGGACGAAAATGGATGCAATGGTGGATGTTTGACCAAAAATGGGTGCCATGGGTTTAGGGGTGTATGGTTTGGGTTTATGGTTTGGGGTTTAAGGTTTGGGGTTTAGGGTTTAAGGTTTAGGGTTTGGGATTTTAGGGTTTGGGGTTTAGGGTTTAGAGGTTGAGATTTAAGGGTTAGGGTTTGGGGTTTAAGGTTTAGGCTTTAGAGTTTGGGGTTTAAGGTTTAGGATTTAGAGTTTGGGATTTAAGGGTTAGTGTTTAGGGTTTGGGATTTTAGGGTTTGGGGGTTTAGGGTTTAGAGTTTTAGGGTTTTAGGGTATAGGATTTATTTTATTTTTGCTTTTTTCGTCTCGGTTCCTCGCGTATAGTAATTCGACCCCGAGCCAAAATCAGGTGTTTACAAGTGCAGTTCCAAGTCTAGACTCACTCCAATAGCCTGAATCAAACGAGTTGTGGTACTTAAATTTTCATCATCTTTGAGTTTCATCTGAAGAACCCATTTAGCTCTATTGCTTTGTGTCCTCTCGAGGGTCGACCAGTGTCCAAACACCGTTCTTCCTTATAGATTTCATCTCATCTAAAGTGTTCATCTCATATTCCATTCATACATTCTTCTTAGAAGGGTCCATTGACAACTTCTCTAACGGTTTACGGCACAATAACCATATCGTATGATATTAGGGTGTTTAGTTATCCATCAACTTCGAATGCATATCGTCGATAGGAAAATTTATTTTCTAGCCAACGGCCTAACATCTCACTACTACTAGGATATGACCATGATAACTCCCACAGAGAATGAGATCTCTAATGATCCCAATATCAACAAGATCACCAGGAGCAGAATCTGTTCCATTTGCTCCAGCAGACGGCGAATCTGACGGACGACGAACTGATTCATCATCTGCGGTTTCAACTCTCCTACTCGAATTAACACGTGTATGCTCAACTTGATCTTGAATCGCATATAGAGATCAATCCAAATCAATCTCTCCTTTCTTAGGAAATTCGTTCTCTACAAAGGTTACGGCTCGTGATTCAATCTCGGTAACACTCCCACTGTCATGCTCGGCTATAAACACATACCCCTTGGAGGTATCAGGCCTTTAGGTCCAATCTTTCCCAGACTTATTTAATAAATCATAGGTGTAAGCGACACACCCCTATAGGCGCATATGGTGAAGGTCCAGAACTTATTCTAGTCCAAAACTCATATAGAGTGGAGTTAACCGTCTTCGTCCGCACATGGTTCAGGATGTAGTCAGTAATCTTCAAAACATTTCTCCATAAGGAAATCAGCAATTGAGTCTGCGTCATATCAACCAAACCATTTTAAGGAGTGTTTTATTGTGACTCTCTACAACACTATTTTGCTGAGTGGTGTAAGGGATCGTCAACTGATAAATGATTCCTTTTTCATTACATAAACCATTAAATTCCGTTGAAAGGTGCTCTTCTTCCACGATCAGGGTGGAGGGCATTTACCCTCCTGTCTAACTGATGTAATCATCTGTAAATGTAATGAAATTTCGTGCTCTGTGCGGAACCCTATCACAAAGAGGGTCACAAACGTCAGAATGGACTAATTGCAAAGGGAAATTCGGGTCTAGGTGCCTAACCAAAAAGGCGTTCTCGTGGAATTTTCTACTAGACAACTTATACAAGTAGACGACTCCACTTGTGGAATGTTGGGTAGCAAACCCCATTGGGCTCCCCGCTGCATTCTATGTTCACCTTTATAGTCAATTCTAGCTTGTCTTTCATTCTCATCGCAAACATATCCGCAAATAGAAGAAAAAACATTAATTATTATTGTTGCATGAATCCAAATCCGAAAGAATAAATCCACCAAAAATAATACTAAAGCCAAACGAATTTGAATCTGAAGAAAATTGGACAGAATATTCATGAAAAGATATTCTAAAACAGAGTTTCGTTAATTGTAAGACTGGAATAACATATCAGCAAATCTGCGGAGCATAGAGGATATGACATCAGACTAAGACTCGACCACTGCGCAAGCGCGACTCACTAATCCCTTTGAATTCAACACGAAAGTTGTCGTCAATGTACGTCCACATAATTTCGTGTGGGACTCTATGGCACCCTACGAAAACGTCATGATCCCTGACTATGTGATTTGTCGATCCTGAATCCAAAATCCACAAAGGACATGACTCGGTCAACATATCTGTACTAGAAACACAAAGTTCACTAAGTAGCCAACAAGACATTTAGGTCAGATCTATTCAGGATATGCCTTCACAAAGTGTACCCACTATCCACAGTTGGAGCATTTCCTGTAATTAGGCTTCTCGGCCTTACGCGAACATTTCCGCGATGTTGTTTTCGGAGGAGTCTTTGGATTCACCTCAGTCTTTACCTACTTTTCCTTCAATGCATTTGTGCCATCGCGATGTGCATTACTCCTTCGCCTTTAGAGTTTCTTCCTAGGTCCATAGGATAACTCCACACGCACGTCAGCCTTACGCCCAGCGACCTTGGGTCTGTCCTCTTTAGCTCAATGTGATTTCGAACGTGTTCGAAGGTAGTGAGGCCTTAGAATGAGTTATTTAGATTTTTATATGTTTCTAGGAGTTAGGCAAAGAGCGGATTATGACATAGATTTGATGCTCATCGGTCACTGACTGACCGTTATCCTTGAGTTTCACGATCATATTGGCCACATGCCTCAGATGCTATCTCGCGGAGTGCTGAGAATTCATCTTATATGAATCAAACTTAATTTGAGTGAGCACAACTAAGTAGTCGTATAGAACCATTTCTAGCCTGCAAAGTATCCCACAGCTCTTTAGTCGTGTGTTAAGCTCAAACTCATAAAGGATGTCGTCTTCCACCGTACTCATCATCATGGCGCATGTCTCAGCATCATTAACCTCCCACTCAAATGGAAAGCCTTCTGCTGATTTGTTAATCCAGAATCAGGTCTTTTCATAATCTTCTTGATGTGGTTAATGAACTTCTACTCAATTAGGACCATCTTTATACACTTTCTCTGGATTTTATAGATGTCATCGTTAAGTCTAAGACCTTTGTCCAACTAAGCGATGATATTCTTCATTGCGGCCTAATTTATCTAACTAAAGGAAATTCTAATAGGATCATGGAGACACAAGGAACAATGTTCTATTGCATGTAAAAGACAAGTCTCAGACCGATAGGGCAGACTTGAGAACATATTTAAACCTGGAGGACAACCCTAGCTATGCCGAGAAGCACTCCCCGTTTCTAAGCATGCCCTAAAGTCACTAATATCAATCGAAACACAGTTTATACCAACAGTCCTTAACGGACCAGAGTCGAACATATCGCACTAAACCAAAGTGTTCGAATCTTACACAAAACTTTCGTCCTAGCATTATTCAAGGAAATTAGAAGAACCTTGTAGACTAACCAACCGGTTCACACTTAGGAACATTTTCCTAGGTGTAGTTCGTACTCATCCAAACTTCTGAAAGGCTACTTAGGAAAATCCTAAAGGTTTGCTATTTATGCTAAGCGAAAACTAGATCTACCTATCTAGGTAATCTAATACATGCAAGCAAAGAAACAAACCATACATGTAAACACATATATATATTGATACCTTTCAAAAATAAATTAATTTGGGGATAATTTGTAATTTCCAAAGATTTGAGGACTAAAGTCACCCTAACCAAAAGCTTGAGGACTAAAATCACCATGAATAAAAATTTGGAGACCAAAGTCTCAACAAATAAAAATTCAGGGACTAAAGTCTTAACAAACAAATATAAATAACATGTTAGACCAATTTTCACACAGTATGTTGGGATCTCAACAAGTCATAACCTATTCAATTCTAGCAGTCATGGAGTCAAGAGTCAATCAAATAAAGTAAGGCAATACTATCTACCCTAAAGAAAAAACAAAGTAATCCATGGAACTTAAGGAACCCACACAGTGTTCTACCTATCCAATCATGCAATATAAAACAATATAAGATTCTCCAATCAATTTAAATTGGTCTAACTATTAATTAAATTATCCCAAAAACTATTTATGAAAGGGTCCACGCACATTTACCGGACTGAAACAAGTTATTTAAACCCACAGTGCGTCCATGATCAATACCAATTCGTTTCAAGTCAAATTAGGTGGCCCAGGGCTTCCGAATTAGCTCTCACCGGTCTAAACAACACTAAACCGTCTGAACCGGTTCACCCAGTCGGTGTTAACTTATCTGTCTGATCGACCCAAACCAACCAGACCGGATTGGACGGTACGGTCGGATCAACCCGACTGGAACGAACTGAACTGGATTGATTCAAAATGAACCAATCTCTGGTTGGAATCAGGCTAGTCCGGTTCACACATAACAAAACTGGTACAATTCATCTTCCCCAACAGGAAAACCCTAGCAGTCGCCAGCCGAGGGGTAGGTGGCTGGCCACGAGGGAGGTCGGCCACCACAGGCCAATCTCGCCCCTCCTTCTCCCGTCGGTCGAGGTCGGCCACAGCCATGACGACTGCAGACTCCTGACCTGGCCGCAGGCATGGAGGTTGCGACCACATAGCTTCTATGGCCACAACCACAAAGGTTGCGACCATCAAGCTGTCGTGGCCACATCCACGAAGGCTGCAGCCACCAAGCTGTCGTGGCCACAGCCACGAAGGTTGCGGCCACCGTGCCAAGGCCGCGACCACCATGGTTGCGTCCACCACGCCAGGATTGCGACCACCATGGCTTCGGCCTTGGTTTTAGCGTCAGGTTCATCGCGGTGGGAATTTCAACGGGTGGTAATTAGGAAACGAACCTACTAAGGCTCTGATACCAATGTTGGAATATGTGCGAAACATGCAATCATTTAGGGCACAAAATTAATCACATATTTTAGTTACCTCCTTGAACGATTGACTTAGAGGAAGCGGAAGCAGATTTGCCTGAGGTTGGGATCACGGTCTGCCAGACGGAAGGACACGCCATGGGTTAACGGGCAGTGACCTAGGTTTCAACGGCTATTTACCTCAGTATAAACTGTAGGGCGGAAGGGCATCATTGTTATCATCATTAGGTATTCCAACCCTGAGCATCCTTATACGTAAAGGGAATGGTTTGGGCCAATATCCAATACTGGGCTTATTAGAATGGGCTCTCACTAATGGGCGACCCAAAACTAACATAGAGCAATTTACTTTTTGTTTACCTGGACCTCCGCTTCTGAAACCATACTCCCACTTGACGTGGTCGCAAATTTAGGTGCCTTGCCAAAGCTTGTTTTTGCCTCTGCCAAACACCATAATTCCAACGTTAATCCGTCAAAATCAAATACGGTCATGATACAATAATCAACCAATAGTACGTACAGGGTTGAGAGTGGTATGATGCTTGAAGCTGTCCTCTAAAACAGCACACTATTCCTGGTTGACCCTAGTAAATCCATCATGATTTGTATACACTTCCTCACTGCTTAGATCCCTCTTCCACTTCACATGCACATGGCTTGAAAACGTACAAATGGCACTCTTTTTAGGGGAACCTTGTCGTTCCTACACATATTAATCAGAATTCGCAACCACATCCTTCTTCATTGAATCGACGGGAAGGTCGGTGATGTCTCTAGACAGGGACAGAGTCAGATACGGTTCTAAATTCGCACCCGCTACTGCCATATTGTTCGGATTTGGGGCAACGATTGTCGGCATGCAACCTAGGCTAAGGTTAAGACCCATATTGAACAAATCTTCCACACCCATAATTAACCAAAAGAGTTTCTTCTAGAATGAATGAAGGGAAGAGGAGAAAAGATAGGAGAAGAGAGTTTCAACCAGAGTTATCATAACCGGACCTACCTTCGAACCGGTAAGGGGGCGGTTCCTGGTTCAAGCGGTATGATCGGGTTCGACCGAGTCCGAACTTTCAGTTCACTATTCGTCGTACTAGAATAACTTAAGTGGAACGGTGACTTCCTCAACAATCACTATGCAGCAGCTTCTACTTTCTCGGCATGAAGACAGCAGAGAGCAGACAGTTCTCATTTCGAAGACAACTTGAATGGTGACCTCCTCAGCAATCATGTGGAAGAAAACGGCGACAGCAATCCAGCAATAAATGGTGGCCTTCACAACAGCAGCAATCCGGCGACAGCAACCGTCCTCTTCTTCTCATTAATCCTCCCTCAGCAACGCGAAGATGACGAATGAAGCACGGACGAAGCTGATCCGCCCTCATCCTATGTTCGATCTGTTTTGCTTCTGCAAAGTACCCAAACTGAGCTGATGCTTCTACTGTGGCTCAAACGAACCTGATATGTTTTGTCGTGGCTGAACGAAGCTGAAATTGACGTTGAATAGGAAAAGTCACAAAAATTATTGACAGTAGGGTTTTGGAAGGTGGCGAGCGAAGCCACGGGAAAAGCTGAAATTGTCGGCGAACGAAGCTAGGGTTTTGCAAGGTGGGTGGATGGGTCGGGTCTAAAAATATAATCAAAAGCCACAAAAAATCAGGAATCGAAACCGATTGGTTCTAAAAAAATCGGTTGATTCATACCGGTTGAACCTGGTTTATTATATATTTCGATCTTTTGTATGAACCAGACCGTCCATACGTTCAGTTCGCGGTCAGACCAGGTCGAATCAGCGGTCTGATACGGTTATAATAACTATGGTTTTAACTAAGAAATGGAGAGAGAAATAATATTGACGTAATAAATTGAGTCAAAATAAGAAGGGGAACTTGAATAAACATAAAGGAACGAATATACACCGTAATTAGTAATAAGAGGATTAAAATGTAATAAATACAATATAAGGAAAACTAAATTGGAAGACTGAAATGTCCTAATAGTTTTGTCAAAATACTGAATGTCCTAATAGTTTTTTACGTATTTGCCATTATCTACTTTAAAAATAAAATAAAATTGTTAAACAAAGATCACTCATTTTACCTTCATATTCAAAATTATTATCTCACCATTTCACTTCATCACTTCCATTCTCATTCTCCACCACCCACCACCCATTTTTTGCCGCCACCGCCACTTATCGTTGTCAGTCTTCCATGATGAGAACCCGAAGAATTGTTATCAGAGTAAGAAATCATCATATCATGTCCAGAAGGAGAACAATCTCTCGTCGCGCAAGATACTGAATTATCCAGATCACGCAATCTCTCGTCTACCTCTGGTAACAATTGTATTTCTTTCTCTTCTCGTTTGTGATATGAGGGGAAACATCTTGTTGTATAAGAATTGATTCAATTGTGGATACAATACTAATTTGATTAAGAATACAAGTTTAAGATCGCTGTGTATTTACCTCAATGATCACGTCATGTACAATCAATTTGAATAATGTTGTTAATTTATTAGCGAAAGTGTTTTGACGATGAAAGATATCGTGTTGGTAAAGGGTATTTACCTTATGCTAAATATCGTTAGTAATAAACTTAGTACCAAATAAATATATAGTTTTCGCTAACAGAAATTTCATTAGTAAAAATTGATATAAGTCATTCGACCCCAAGATTTTTCTCTATAACATACTCCACTTATTGAACTAGTGAATTTCATTGTCTCCTGAACCACTTGTTAATCACACATTAAAGTGGTTGACCCATTTCATGACACCTTTCACTTTTGGGCTAAGTCACATATAAGTCAAGAAAATTAAAGAATATTTAAACTCTCTTAGTCTCTTAGAACACTTAAGACAAACTCAAAACTATTTGAATGGAAAAGAAGTCTCTAAAAGTATTTGTCTCTCTCACCAGGGTTTCTGTGTGAGATTCGTCGTTCTATTATCTAGGGTTTTGGCCTTATCAACACCGACAAAGCAAGCAACCGACCTACACCAATCGGCATCCCAGATTCCATACCATCATCAGTTGATCAACCGGAATCGGAAGAGACCAATCACCTTGAACCAACAACATTAAACCCAACTGAAATCCTAATTCCTGGTTTTTTGTATTTGCCCCTATTGTATTAACCCTACCACCTTTGTTTTCATTTAGATGTTGGACAGGTGGGCTGAGACGTTGGTGAATGTGCATGGGTCGAGCTAGTAATGGCATCGCGCTCCAGTTCCGGAGAAGAGGGACTTCCCCGGCAAACCAGTCTGCAACTGGTCTCTCACCCCCACCCCCCAAAAGTCGTTAGAACCAAGGTTTTCGATAGGATCCTATCGCGCAAGACCTTCAAGAATACGGTGGTTCACAACGTGCTAAAGGTTGCATGGGTTTAGTTTAGTGCAGTCAAAATGACATAAGTTGACGAAAATACTATGGCTTTCGAGTTTGAGAACGATAGAGATAGAGACCAAATCATGGACCTATCTCCATGGTTGGTGTAGGGTCACTGCCTAAACCTAAAAACATGCAAAGCCAATATGTGTATGGAGGAGATGAACTTAAATGAGCTTGAAATCTGGATACAAATACACGGCGTAAGCTTGGACATGAACAATACCGAAAATGCCCAACGAATCGGAAACAACGTAGGACAGTGCATTTCGGTGGAAGCAGATTGGATAACGAACCAACACAGCCTTTTGAGAATAAAAATTGAAATTAACACATATGAGCCACTAATGGTCGGGTTTTGGTGGACAAACACAATGGGACAAGAGAAGTGGGCAGACATAAAGTATGAACGGTTATTGGATTTTTGTTAAAGATGTGGGAGGTTAGGACATACGTCTCAATATTGCGAGGATGAGGTCACCATGTTTGAACAAAAACCAGGTTTCCCACTCTATGAGCCCTAGTTACAAGGGAGCATACCGAGAATTAATAGATTATGGTACAACCTTGGGGGAACGAAATAAGCACAACTCTATTCAGAGATACACGAATTGCAGATCAAGGAGAGACGTGATGAAGAAATCAAAGGAGGTAGGAAAATGGGAGTCCTCGAAAAGGGATACCTCAGGAGAGCCAACAGAGCGGAAGGAGATTCGAGTGAAGAGAGGTGACATCGAAACATCGCCCAAAGATAATGGGAGAAATAAGGACGACCAAACCGTCAACCTCATAGGAGTTACAACCACCCATACCTTGGAAGACAGACAATCCAACGTGACAATACCATCAAGGCAAGGCAACTGTCAAATGCTATTTGATCTTAATGAACTGCTAGAAGAGGAGGAAGATACCAGCCAAACAACTCTGATCCAAAATGTCTCGCCTACCCAAACCAATGAAACACATAGATTCCAAGCCCATACCAGTCGAATGAACCCAACACCCAACCCTATCTAGATAGCCCAGGTAGCAGTTATGTAGGAAAGAAATCTCCAGACTTGTACCAACCCCACCCTGATGAACACCTTCAGTATTGTTTCTCTGGACAACCTAGGTCGAAATGAACTGCAGGTGATCCCTACTGACCTAACCTCAGGAACAGCTGGGGCTAGTGAGCCGAAAAGGGAACTGACTGAGGGAGCTGACATCAATCGTGTTTCTTCTGTATAAGATACTAGAATGAAAGTGAAGACGAAAATTTCGAAGAGGGAAAGTGCAACTGTGAGGGGGAGTGAGAAGGGTAAACGGAGGGGGGAGCATTGGTCAGATTGGAAGATTTTGTCACTACTTGAAGAAAGGGTTTAAAGAATAGGTCTATCTCGATGGAAGACATGCTAAACAAAAATAACACAACAGATCAAAGTAAAGGTTCTTGTGGCTGTCCCTAAACAGCCACACGACCCCAATGAGTATCATCAGTTGGAACTGTCAAGGGTTAGGGTCTCCTCTTACAGTTCACCATCTAAAAGACCTAATAAAAGGTTTTAGCCGACCATCATTTTTCTCATGGAGACTAAACAAGTTAAAACCTTCTGCAAGAGAGTTAGGAGAGAAGTTGGCATGGAGAATGCATATGTAAACCCCACCGGTATAAGTGGGGGATTGGCTTTTTAGTGGATGATGGAGGTTACGGTGCACATAACAAAGAAAGAGAAAAACTTCATTGACAGTAAAGTTGAAAGTGGGCATTTTGTTGTCGAGTTCTTAATTACATGGGTATATGGTGATCATGATTTCAAAGAAGAGTGCGGAATTGGGAGGACTTGAGAAGACTAGGATTAAATAGGAGAGAACCTTGGTTATGTATTGGAGATTTTAATGATATTACTCACCACCGTGAAAAGTTCGAGGGCAAGAGAAAGGACCAGAGGGAAATAGATTTCTTCAACGAGCTTTTACCGGATCTGCCAATCGAATATATTGGCTTCAACAGATTACGGTACACCTGGTTGAACAACAAAAGAAGGGCGGATTGGGTGATGGAGAGATTGAACCAAAGTATAGGAAATAAGAATTGGTGCGCTAAGTTCCCAAAGGCGCAATGCATAAACGAAATGGCAGTAGGGTCAGATCATTCCCCAATAGTACTTGTTTTGTAGCTCACCAATCAAAGGGGAAGGAAACACTTCAGATTTGAAGATATGTGGTTCGAGAAGGCTAAGTGTTTTGAAACCATTACGCAGGTGTCGTCAGAGGGTGGGTTGATCCGTAACAGAAAATAACTAACACCAAAATTTGACGGGTGTAGGAGATCTATAACATGATGGAGAAAAAGAGAGTTCAAGCATAATGTGATTGAGATAAATAAAGTTAAAAAGAGAATGAACAAGCTAGGCAACCAGATCTAGGGGCCAAGCGAGGAGGACGGAGAGAGAGCTCTCAAATCCTGATTACATGCTCTATGGAAAAGGGAATAGATTTATTGAAAACAATGGTCATGAGTAAAATGGCTAATGGATGCAGAAAAGAACACCAAATTCTTCCACCAAACCACCCTCCCGAGAAGAAGGCGAAATAAGATAATCTGACTTAAAGGAGTGGATGGCAGCTGGATCAAAGGGGAGATGGAAATCATGAATGAAATACACTCTTTCTATGACTCTTTATTCACTTCGGAGGGGGTATCAGATCGGAATGGAGGCGGAGGGGAGGAGAGTAGCAGGTGTGTGCCGAACCAAATTTCGAAGGAATCTAATCAACACCTGACCAGAATAGCTTCGATAGAGGAGGTCAGAATTGAAAATTTTCAATTGGGGGGTTGAGAGCTCTGGGATCGGATGTTTTTTAAGGAGTCTTCTTTCAAAAGAACTGGATTGTCATCGGTACAGACATTGCCACATCTGCCAATGCCTTCCTAGCAACATATAATTTGCCTTCCTTTCTTAACCAAACTGATATTACCCTAATTCCCAAAAGCTCGAACCATATATCTGCCTCAGACTTCAGACCGACCAGTCTTCGCAATTTTGGCTATAAGATTATCTCTAAGGTTATAGTGAATAGGCTAAAAACCTATTTACCAGAGTTGATAACCCTATATCACAACGTTGTTGTGGCAGCAAGAAGAATACAAGACAAT
This sequence comes from Chamaenerion angustifolium, assembly GCA_946814005.1. Lineage (NCBI taxonomy): Eukaryota > Viridiplantae > Streptophyta > Magnoliopsida > Myrtales > Onagraceae > Chamaenerion > Chamaenerion angustifolium. The sequence continues at coordinate 27,105,953 of OX328272.1, forward strand.
ATCCTTATCGCCCATGAAATGTTTCATTTTTTGAAGATGACGTTGAGGAAGCGAGCAACAGTCACCACGGGTCGGACGGAATGCGCCCTAAAAATTGACATGCAGAAATTGTACGACCGAGTAGAGTTGGACATCCTCTTAGAGGTTCTGGAATGAAAAAATTTTGCGCGCAATGGCTAGGGTGGATTAAAGCTTGCATCTCCATAGTGACATACCAAGTGTTTGTTAACGACAAGAAAACAACGGTAATCAGGCCCTCACCGGAGCTCAGACAGGGTGAGCCGCTATACCCTTCTCTATTTATTTTGGTTGCTGATGTATTAGCAAGAATGATGGAAAAACAGGTAGCCACATGTTGGATAGATGGAATGCAGCCGAAGAATGGATTCTCAACTATTCACCATATGTTCTTTGATGATGACTCCCTATTGTTCATCAGTGGATCAATGGAGAAGGCTAGGAGGCTCAGGGACGTAATCGAGAAGTACTACTGAGCATCGGGGTAGAAGGGAAATTTCTCAAAGTTTAGTCTATTCTTCAACTCGACGGAAGAGGATGAATATAAACGGGAAGTCATAGAGGTATTCCTCTCCAACAGGTGTTGAACCCTGGTCTATATCTAGTGCTTCCAACTATATGGGGACGATCTAGAAAGGATGCTTTGGCCTATTTGAAGGAGCAGGTAAGGGATAAGATTCAAAGTTGGAGGAATCAACTTCTTAATAACGCGGGAAAGGATGTATTAATAAAAGTGGTTGTAACAGTCATTCTGACCTATGTGATGAGTGTTTTCAAGTTACCAAATACATGGTGCTCAGAATTTAATGCTATGATAGCAAAGTTCTGGTCGGAAGCAAACAACGGGGACCAAAAAATTCACTGGAAAAGGTGGGAGGCAATGACAAAGTCGAAGAGAGAAGGTGGTTTCAGATTTAGGGAGCTTCAGGGTTTCAACTCGGCCTTGCTAACAAACAAGGCAACTAGAGTGGTAGATGAACTGAACAACCTATGGGTCCAGGTTATGAAGGGACTTTACTTCCCTTCAACTGACTTCCTACATGCGGCAAAAGGAAGCAGGTCTTCATGGGGTTGGTCCATCTTATTGAACGGAAGAGACACCCTTCGACAACATGGCGTGTGGTTGGTGGGGGATGGCTACTCCATTCATCCCTTCACACACAAGATGCTGAAGCCAAGAGAAGAAAGTGAAACAAATGAAACCGGGAGGGTGGCAGACTGGATTGAACATGACAGTAGGGCATGGCGAGAGGATGCTGTTAGGAGTGCAGTAGATCCGGTTAATTCAGAGGTAGTCCTGAATGTACCAATTCCGCTGGAACACATAACGGATGTGCTCAGTTGGGCACACACCATGGATGGAAGGGTTTTAGTTAGTTATGCATATCACTCAATCAAAGGAAGCCGCAACGTGCATGAACCGACTGATGCCCAGACAAAAGTTTCAGGAACATCTAACCTCTGGCCGGCAATATGAAAAGCTAGGGTTTGGCCCAAGGTTCAAAACTTCATGTGGAAGCTTGTTTCAAACTCGGTCGTGGTAAGAGCAAATCTTGTTCGAAGGGGAATACTAACCTCCTCACTTTGCCTAGCCTGTGATGAACTTGAGAACAGAGAACATCTAATACCGGGATGCAACTGGGCTCGAGAGATATGGCAAGATGTGGTTGGCTTGAACGTTGAAGGAGAAGATTTGGACTCGCTGGAAGGGTGGCTCTATGAATTTGCTAGACCGAGAGAAAGCAGACCGAGAGCTAGCAACCATAATTTACAGCACCAATGGGTTCTAGTTATGCTCACTTGCTGGTTTATTTGGAAGTCGAGGTGCAAAATGGCTTTCGAAGATAGAACACCCAACTCAATGGTGATAGTACATGAGATACTATGGGCCTAAGAAGAGATCAATGCAACCGCTAAGCACGACACTAGATTTGAAATCACAGCAAGGCATCAGCTGTGGGAGAAGCCGGATGAAAGAATCATTAAGGTGAACTGTGACACGACATGGTGATCGAATTCACGCCGGGGAGTAATAGGGATCATAGCTCGTAACCATATGTGACAGATATGCGGAGGTCGACACTTCAGATTTTGGCTAACTCCATTGAAGAGCTTGAAGCAATAGCCATCTTGGAATGTGTCAAGCTTTCAACTCTGTAAATGTGGCATAATGTATCGGTGGAGTCAGAAGCGGTAGCGGTTATCAACCACTTCAAAGGTATGAATTTCTCGTGGAGAATCGAGACCATAGTGGTAAATGCTAAGGTAACGTCTAGATCTAATGATAGAGTCAGTTGGGTGAACATACCGAGATCGGCGAACCAATGCGCGGATTGGTTAGCCAAACAAGCTATCCAAGAGTTGTGTCCTTCGGATTGGGTTGCAAGACCCCCACCCCCTCTTTCTCATTTACTAGTTTCAATTTATGATATGTATTCGAACCTTTTTTCCAATTCTCCTTAATAAAATCATATATTCTGGGCAAAAAAGAAGAAGTCTCTCTTTTGGATATTTTGACAAGTGTCTTACTTTACCAAATTTACTAAAGGTCTAATTTAATAACGTTTGGAGTAGATGTGACCATTTGTATCCAAATCGGAAATTTGAATTTCGTTAGGTCAAGTCGACTCAACCAATTGAGTCGACTTAGACCACCTATTTAGTCAGATCAACTACCCCTTAAGTCAACTCGAATTCTCTTCAAACTGTAATTATTAGAACCGGACTGGACCTCGAACTGGTGAGGGGGTCGGTTCCCGGTTTGGCCGGTCAGCTTCCGGTTCAGTCGGTCGGACTGCCGGTTCACCAGTCGGTTCATGTCACTTAGTATAATATATTTTTTTAAAAAAATAACTACTACATAGATTCAATGTAATAATAAAATTATCGTTAGACAATACTCTTAAATAATCTCAATAATCTCAAACACACCATAACACAATAGTCTTAAACATACATAACACAATAGTCCCAAATTCAAACACAATAGTCTTAAATCTTAAACATACACAACACAATATGTTTTGTCTTAACTTCTAAGATTCTATTTGATCACCTCCACTCCAATATGCATAACCACCACTAGTTTCTTCATTGTGATAGAGTAAGTTGTCTCAGGCCTAACAACATTTATATGGAAAGGAGAAAGAGATAGAGAAAATTATTGGGTGGCCCTGCCTTGTCATAACCGTGTCAAGCCTTGCCACTGTATACCAACTCTACTGGGATTTCGTCAAAGATTGGGGGTTTCTGCAGAAGAACTTTAGCAATCCCTGGCTCTGGAATGAACTCATGCTTCATCGTAGACTCGTCTATTATTTATCTATGGTCCTACATAAGTACCACTCTCTTTATTCTTCACACATATAATTCGACTACTACAACCAAGACAAGTTAATAGGTGTTTGTGCAGGGTTTGAAGTTGATTCTAAGTATGGGTGAGCAAAACAGATTGGTCGGCCGAAAAATCGAAAAAACTGTCCCGAGACCGTCCCGAATAGTCTGTTTGGAATTTAAGACTGAGTCAAAATAGGCGGGGTTTTATCCCAAAATCGGGCTCATATTTTTTACTCAAAAAATCGAATAAACCGGCTCGACCCGAGTATAGGTTGAACTCAACATTTACTGTATTTTTTTTAAATTAGTTTATTGTGTGTTTAGAGTTGTGTTTGAAATTTGAACTTTTTTGTATTGGATATTTGGTATGATATTTGTATTTTGTTTAGTATTGGATACTGGATATAATATTTGCATTGTGTTTGTATTTAAAAGCTTTGGATATTTTATTTTTGAGATAAAGTCGATCCAGGTCCGAGACCAACATGTGTCAAGAAAGATCGCGTCAGACCAATTTTTTGAGATAAACAGGGTCTCGATCTCGGTCCTCAAGACATGAATCTCAAAATTTTGGGCTCGGGCTTTTTTTTTAGAAAAGCCTGTCCCGAGCTTATCCCTAATTATGAGGCTTGCTTGGCTATAAACTGTTATTCATTCCAGCTTTGGACATGTTGATTACAAAGTGACCGGCAACAGCACTGGATGTCATAAGAAGAGGGCAATGTAACTTCTATAGGTACATAATACTATGTCATAGTATATTTATACGTATTTATCCAATAAAACAGGATATTAATACACAACCAAGAAGTCACGATCAAAACTCAAAAACCACAAAAAAAATTGCAAGAACCAGAACTGGTCGATTCTACAAAAACTGTCTGGTTTACACCGGTTGAACGTAGTTAACTATGCATTTCGGTCTTTTGTGCAAACCAGACCGTCCATCCATCCAGTTCACGGTCAGACTTGATTTGACCAACGATCCGATTCTGATAATTATGCTTCAGACGATTCAATTTTGAAATTTATATTTTCACTTACTTTTAACGAACTTTTAACAGTCATTAACGGACTTGTAAGTCACCTCAAACCAATTATCAGTCAATTTAAACTCAAGGTCAATTAACTCAACTTCAAGGTTGAATTGTGTCAACACACCTATTGTCAACACACCTATCGATTCACGGTTCTTCTGGTTAAATCACAATTCTCTAATTAGACTGACGGGTTCATTTATATATACTAAAATAGTTATCTTCTCCAAAGAGTGAATGACATTTTCAAGAAGTTAGTAGCAATAGAGTTGTAGAAGTCGTCAAAGAACTCTAAAGCAAGCAGAGCTGCAGAAGTCTATCGACCCATCATCCACCGTCCTCCGACCAAGTAGGGGTGAGCAAATTACCCATTTGGACCTGGAACCGACACTTATGGTAGGTTTAGGGTAGAAGTTTTAAAAATAGAGTATGTTTCGGGCAAAAACAATAATACAGGAAACCTATTTATTCGGTTCCGGTTCGAATATTTAGGTACCTTAAACTAATCGTAACCATATATATATATATATATATATGTGTGTGTGTATATAAAGTTAAAAACCCTATTTTGTTGCCCCACCCACTCACCTCTTTTATAAACAAACGACAGCTTTGCTTTGCTTTCGAGGATGAACCTCTCTCTAGAAAGGGCACCCCCACCCAATTCCAACGCCAAAGGGTTTGATTTCACGACGGATGAGATGATATCCTCTGCTCTTACGAGGACTACGACAATATGCAATTGCGAATTGTTCTCATCATATTCTCAGCTCTTTTTCCATCTAGATATGAATCGATTAGTTGATTTTCGAATGTTAGGTTGTGCGATGATGGTTTCAGGGTCGTTTGATTTTCAAAGTTGCTTATTTGCGTTGTCTTTGCTGACATTTTTAGCTGACTGGTGGGTCTAAGAACCGGAACTGTTTTAGACAGAAAAAAAAATAGGTTCCTAACATGGTACCCTAAACCATTTGTACAAACAGGTTTCGATTCCTAAACAAAACAGGTAGTTTCCGATTCCAAATCTTAATATCCTGTATTATACTGGGTAGGTTCCGGAAACCCCTAATATTACAGGGTACCCGGAACCACTCACCCCTACTCCCAGCCTCCCCCACCCACCCACCACCACCACGTTCTTTACCAGTCAGGCGCCACCCTCGCCCCCGTCACTCCTCCCACCCCGCCCTGCCCCGTTCACTCCTCTTCAATTGTATAAACCCTAATTCCTCATTCTCTTTATTTTTTTTCCATTAGACTGGAGAAATGCCCAGTTTTCACATTTGGGACTGGGCTCGTTTTGCAATTCATTTTTTTAGAGAACCAAACCGTTACTTTGGATGGTTCAAGGTCCGATCGCCGATCCGGTTCTAATAAAATTAGTCTTTTGAAACAACCTTTTTTTATTCATAATTCCTAAGTTGCCTTATTCCCATTTCTCAATCGTCTACGGTCATTTTTCAGACTTAACCTAACTTTACTAATCATGCACGCCAATACAACTATTCCAAAGTTACATCTAATCAACTATTTTCATTCAACATCATAAAAAATATAACACTTTTATGGCATGTTCTTTTCACGGAATGGAAAAGGAATTCGGCTTACGGATTCCGTAAGAAGTTGTTCTTTTCGCGAAATTGCAAAAATTTGGCTTACGGATTCCGGGCGGGGTAGACTTAGACATTCTGTGTGAAAAACTCGGAATTCCTAAGCCGGGCGCGCTAGGAATGAGGAATAGGAGGCGAAATGACCGAAATGCCCTTACTTTAAAATTTATATTAATTCAACAATTTTATCTTAATTAATAATTATTTAAATAAGTTATTTTATTTTTTTAATTATTAATTAATTATATTATAAGTTTTTATTATTCTTAATTTTAAAATTAATTAATACAAATTATATATATTATATATTATACATATACAAGGAGGGGCAAATATGTCATTTTACCACATTCCATTCCCTTTCCATATACAATTCCACCAAAGAAACAACAGAATTCCTTATTCCATTCCATTTCATTCCACCAAAGAAACAACTTCACATTCTTATCTCCTATTCTTTATTCCCTATTCCTATTCCGTATTTCGTATTCCGTATTCCTTATTCCGAATTCCATGAAAGAAACGCCCCGTTATAACTTAACTAACTTGCTGTATAATAGAAATAATACTTATCAAGTAAATAAAATTGTTTTATCATCAAGACATTAATTGCATCACAAAAGCATACAGCCAGCATACAAAATATCTGATTATCATAATAGTAAGAATAATTATATGGGAGATTCTATTTGCAGACCATCGACTACTTTATACAGACCACTTTTGTTGAAAGACTAAAATGCACTAATGACTTTTTACATATTTATCCTTACTAATTTTAAGGAAATTAATTATCAAATTGACCTCATATTTTCGTAATTAATAAATCGACCCCATATTATCAAAATGGTGAAAAATTATGCTTTTAGCAAGTTTTGAACCTTAGACCTCTTACATACCAACTAAAAGTTTTACCACTATACTAGTAATTCCAATTGCTTTCTTATATACTTAAAATATAGTTATTGAAGCAACTCTCATATTATTGTATTAAACATCTCATGTTTATTTATTGATGCTCTTTAGTAATTAACATTTGTTCATCGTTGTTTGTTTAACTATAGTTTTAATTTAATTATGTATCTACTGATTAATTTTTTAAAATGGTTGAAAAATAAGTAATTTTCTAAATTTAGTATTTATACATTACCGGAAGATGCATTTTGAAAATATTTTTTTCAATCATCTCTAAAAAAAATCAGAAAGATTATAGTATTTAGATAATTAAATTATAACTCTAACGACATATATGGTGTTAAATTTCAATTTTCTTATCGATTATAAAATTTAGTCAAAGTAGTGTTGCTAATTTTTGACAATTTTTATAAATTTGACCAAATTTTATGGTTGATGGGAAAATTGAAACTTAGTATCATATGTGTTAGAGTTCTAATTTAATTATCTACATATTATAGTCTTTCTGATTTTTTTAGAGATGGTTGAAAAAATATTTTCAAAATGAGTATTCTTGTAGTCTATAAATATTAAATTTAAAAAAATACTTATTTTTCAATCAATTTTAAAAAAATTGATTAGTAGATACATAATTAAATTAAAACTATAATTAAACAAACAACGTTGAACAAATGTTAATTACTAAAGAGCATCAATAAATAAACATGAGATGTTTAATACAATAATATGAGAGTTGCTTCAATAACTATATTTGAAGTATATAAGAAAGCAATTGGAATTACTAGTATAGTGGTAAAACTTTTAGCTTGTATATAAGAGGTCTAGGGTTCAAAACTTGCTAGAAGCATAATTTTTCACAATTTTGATAATATGGGGTCGATATAGTAACTACGAAAATATGAGGTCGATTTAATAATTAATTTCCTTAAAATTGGTAAGGACAAATATGTAAAATGCTATTAGAGCATTTTAGTCTTTCAACAAAAGTGGTCTGTATAAAGTAGTCGATGGTCTGCAAATAGAATCTCCCTAATTATATATATAGAGATCAAAATCACTATCCAATAAGTACAAATTTTAAATCTTACCATTTAACCCTTTGATTTATGCTATATTGCGCTGTTTTAAACTAATTAGAAAAAAGTAGAAGAAACTCCAAAGACCGGACCTAGATAGTATTTTTTTAAAATTGGTTATACTTTTTTTTTTCCCGTGGGATATTCTAAGAGTTCATTCATTAGGAGTACAACACCATTAATATACTTACTCCAAATATTTCCACTTGTATTGTTGTTAACCCAAGATACTTATCATAAAGATTTTTTCATTCAATGTATAATAAAAGTATACTTTTTCTCAATGTATTTACTTATAATTTTTTTAGAACAAAATACAGTGCAATAAGATATTTTTGGGTAAATTCTACAATAAGATTAATAGGGTAAAATGATAATATTTCTAATTTAAAGTTAGTTAATAAAATATGATTTTTATATATAATATATTTTTAAAATAAAAGCGTATAAATTTATGGTCATACACAAACCATTATTCATAACAAATTCGACAATTTTATCTGTATTTCTAATATTTATCTTCTATTAGTAACTAACAATTAGAGTCGACAATGGTGCAGTGAAAAATTCAAAATCATAGTTATAACTGTTATTTTTTAATATGATTAACCGTACCATTATGGTGTAGTTATGATGATCAATTTTTTACCTATTATGGTTATGGTAGTCATATCCATGATTATTATATAAATAAAATAATAATTTAATATTAATATATTAATAAATACTAATAACCAAAATATAATTTTCACCTTTAGATTTTACGAATCTATAATTACAAGGCGAATTGTAATTGAACAATTTAAAAGTTAAATGTTATTAATGTTAATTTTGAATGATGTTAATGTTGAATATTTTTGTTATTTGTGACATAACATTATGTATTTATTAAGATAACGTTTATAATATTTCATTATATTACACTTGTTGTAATAAATATGAGTATACAATTAAAATCGTGGTTAATAACCACAATTATGGATATGGTTATGGTATTGAAAATTATATGCGTAATGATTACGGTATACATTCTCCTTGGCATGGGCCAGACAGTGTAAGCCCTCTACCTAAGCTTATTGACCCAACACTTGGATGAACATCCCCTGTCCCACAAGCTATGCCCACGGGTACATTCTGTTCAACATCACAGGACAGACTTGCACTCTCACTCGGGTCAGTTGCTGCAAATGCTCCTTCATGCGGGGTTTGGTGAGGACCACACAGGTATAACGCCATGATACAACCATTCCTCACCTTGTTTATTTCATTCCTTAGTTCACTGTTAGTGCTGATTCTATACAATCCACATTCAAGCTTTTCATACGTAGCGTTGTGGTAAATTTCATTATCGTTCTTCAAGTTGCATTTTTCATGAAACAACTGAACCAAACAGCTATAACTTATACTCATCACATGTTCAATATAGTCCAACTTACCAACATAAGTCTTGCCCGAAAGTAGCACAAAATGGCCACCAAAATGAACTTCAAACAGCAAGGGTCGGTTATCCATGATGCAACCTACTGCAAAATTACACACCAAAATCAAATATCGGCTTGTTTATACTCATCAAACATTCTTCAGCTTCTGCATAATCAATGTTGAACAAACGTTCTAATTTTAGCAGAACCTACCACTAATCAAAGACAACAATCGAGTATCTACCCTAAATATTTTCGACAGACGCTTCAAAGACTATCAATCAATCAATAAATCAACGCATAACAAAGATTAAAACTTCAATAGCATCTAACCCTAGAATAGTCGTGAGTACAGAGAAAAAATCAGCAAATATACCTGATTATGCTGTCAAAACGATGAAATATGCGGTCCAAGTCGAAGGGATAAGGGAACAAGCTTCAACGACGATCACACCATGCAGTTACTCCATTACAACGACTCGACACTTTTGAAGGGAGTGGATGATCGACGCAACTGGGGCAGAGTATTGAGGATATGCGTTGCGGAAGGGATTTCAACCGAAGAACACCACGGAACTGAAACGATGTTAGAATATGAAGAGGTTTTCAAACATAAGGGCAATTTAGTCCTTCTGAAAATTAAATTATCCTTTGCGCCAAATCCGAACCACACGTGATTACTTCTGTCAAAAATAAACAGGAAGATGGATGGAGGTCTTCGGTTGCTTGTTTCTCAAAGTTTGGCAACCTGATTGCTACAAAAATAAGTTCGGGTACCGAATTGCTAATCACGGCTAAGTTTAGGTACTTTTCCATTTATAACTATAATATGGTTATGATATATGAGATGCTCGAACCGGTCTAAGCTTCAAACAAGGGCGTGAATTCCAAATCAACCTTATATTTAAATGGAAAGACAGAAATGTGAATGTGCAATGTAGGGCTTGAACAGCGAGAGAATTAGACACCGAACGCAAAAGAGAAGGAAGCGCAGCCAGCAGCAGCAGTCGAGAAGATGGAGAGCAGTGCGTTACTGGCTAGCCTTTACCCCAACTACCCGATCTATCCTTCACGCCAAGCTTTCTCCATCCGTCTCCCTTCATTCTCTTCGTCCTCCTCTGTGACGACGGGGATAAGGCTCTTCAAGTCTGGTGTCTCTCTCAAGGTACTGCTTTCTCTCTCGCAGTCTCCGTCTCCGTCTCCGTCTCCGTCTCCGTCTTTATGGTAGGGAAATGTAGTTTCTGAAATGTAAAAGAGTGTCTACAGTTACAGCCGTCAAAACAGCTTCCTTTCTCCTCCTGCAATGCCGTGCAACAGCAGGACTCTGCATTTCGGCGCCACTCCAGCTTATCTGGGACTTACAGGTGTATTAATATCTCTTTGAATTTACAATTGCAGCAAGAGAATACTTAGACTAGATTATCAATCGCATATGGATTTCCACGTTTACATTTTAACCCCCCTTTCTATTGATTTGGTCAACGCAGTGTTGCAACTACTGAATTAGCTGACTTAGACTGGGATAATCTTGGATTTGGATTCCTTCCAACTGATTATATGTATTCAATGAAATGTGACCGTGGCGGTAACTTTTCCGACGGTGAGCTGCAGCGTTTTGGAAATATTGAATTGAACCCTTCCGCTGGTGTTCTAAATTATGGACAGGTTGGTCTTCAGACGTGGTGCATTCATATTTCCTTCTACTTAAATTGTCTCTTCTGCGTAAAATATGGTATTTCGGTTTAATTGTTATTTTTATTATTATTTGAATAGGGTCGTTTCTTTCATGCATTACGTAGACTTATGATTTGGATTCTCATAATATATGTTGCTAACGCATCCTTGCTCTTTCTGCTTGAGCTGAAACTGTTGCTAACTTGCTGGAATGTTTCCATTAAGAATTTGAAAGTTGATCCTTCACAATGCCTATTGTGCTGCTCATTTTTCTTAAGAGTAATTTTGTGATGCTCCTAAAATTTGAAAATCATTATGGACGAATAATAAAGATTGTGGACAATTCTTTGTGGTCGTTTTTAGTTCTCATATTCGGGTAAGGACCATAAGCTTATCCCAGCAACTGGCCCTCTAAAGCATTTATCTGTTGTCTAGTTAATGACTTACTGCTGGTTGTTAGGTGATAGGGCAAAGAAAATTCTAATGGTTACAATTTCTATTTAGTGTTAGGCCGTCCATACTTGTGATGGTTCCCAAGAATCCAATATACATAGGTCTATGTTACCAGATTCAACTCTTGTCTTGAAGACTTGTGTTGTATGTATTTTCTAAAAGACTGTCTTATTAGAAAAAAGAGATATTTTGTTTGTTGCTCTAGTGGCAAAGGCGATTGATCTTGTTATGGGAATGATAGCTGTGGTTGAAGTATGAGCTTGATGCTTTGAGAATAAAAATGCTGCACGGCCTATTTGTTTTGTAAGTATGAGCTGGTGCTCAAACATTTGTTTTGCTAACCTATTGAATTTTGTAGGGTATTTTCTGAGGTTAGGTCTTACTTGTCCTTTTTAAATCCTGAAAACGATCAGGATTTTGCATGCTCACTTGAAATTTTTTGTAAATGTTTTTTAGAAGTTAGATTATACAGTCTTGTATTTAAGCTCGAGAATTTACATGCTTCAACCATTTTTTTGTTACAATTTGATGTACACCGGTTCTTTGTAATTGTAGCCTCGTGATCAATTTACTCATCATGAAATTGCCTACCCAGGGACTATTTGAAGGTCTAAAAGCATACAGGAAACATGATGGTAATTTCCTTTTGTTCCGTCCAGAAGAAAATGCATCGCGCATGAGGAATGGGGCAGAGCGTATGTGCATGCCCGCACCTACAGTGGAGCAGTTTGTGAAGGCTGTAAAAGAAACAGTTTTAGCAAACAAGCGATGGGTAACGGATAGAAAAAGATTAAAAACTTTATTTATTCATTTGGCATTATGCTAATGGTCAAGGTTATTCTGTATCAGATTCCTCCAACAGGTAAGGGTTCCTTGTACATAAGACCTTTACTAATGGGAACTGGGTCTGTTCTTGGTCTTGCACCTGCTCCAGAGTACACCTTCCTTATTTATGTTTCACCAGTTGGGAACTATTTTAAGGTTTGTCATTTCTCCTTTACTTTTTTTATCAGATTTCAGTGCAGCGAAACGTTTATTCTAGAGAGTAGCTAGGAAGAAGAATATTAGACAAGACAGGAAGGTGTTTATATGGCTTCTAATACTCGCTTATTCATGATCAAATATCAATTGCAGGAAGGTGTAGCTCCTATAAGTTTAGTGGTGGAGCATGAACTACATCGAGCAACTCCTGGTGGTACCGGAGGAGTCAAAACCATTGGAAACTACGCTGCTGTAAGTTGTACAAACCGTTGTTACCAACTGTGTAAAATAGCATTGCCCCGTCTTTCAATTACATAAGTCTGGATATTCCCCTTTCCTTGCATAGTAATGACTTTTCATTCATAACATTTTGTACAGTTTTTTGGTTCCAGCTAAATTCTGATTTTAGGCTTACGTTCTGTGAAGCTTTTGTTTGGTCTGCTCCAGCCTTTTTCTTAAGATTCAAGCAAACCTTCCAGCCTATAGATTGAGAACTTTTGTTTGTATATTTAATTAATCATCTCGTTTCAATTTTCCTGTACTTGCTAGCATCACTGTTTTATTTCAGTGCAGTCTACTTTTCCATTTTTTTTAGATATCTTCTCATCTGTCAAATATGTAGATCCTATCAGCAATCTTATCTATATACAGAAGTGTGGTGTCCAAATCTTTTCTTCTTCTTGTAGGTTCTGAAGGCTCAATCTGAGGCAAAAGCCAAAGGCTACTCAGATGTTCTCTACCTCGATTGTGTTAACAAAAAGTATCTTGAAGAGGTGTCTTCTTGCAATATCTTTGTGGTGAAGGTACCTCGTGAAATTCTCTCTTTTGGTGTTTAACTTTCTGAGCTTACTACCATTTGCGCCAGAGAAATAATTGTGTGATAAGTGATATATGTGCTATATTAATTTTGAGATACTTACAGAATAAACTAGGAAATGTAATAGCTTAGGTAGGAGTTGTGACTACTCAAAAAGGGGTTTTCTTAAGAGCAAAAGTCTACTATACTGTATGAGAAACGAATTGAGGTTGATTACAACGTCAGGGTTATTCAACTAACCAAACCAACTTACGTGTACACACACAAAAGAATTTGAATCTGCTGCTTTCAGTCAGTTAGGTTCTAAAAATATGGTTGGCTGAATCAACAGGAAAACTAAATTCTTGCTTTCATAGTTCAATTGGCAGATAGAATGTATCACTCAAGCTTTCAGTCTGGTTGCAAATTTTGGTGGTTCAAAGACAGACTAAATTTTTTCGGATGAAGGGGCGAAAAAAAGCTTATATATTTAGATTTGCAGAGAACTTCTGATGCTGTTTATGAAAGAGAAATTAGAGCTACAAATGTTCATTCATATGCTTAATGTAATAGAGGATGTTATATTGGCCTCTAATAAACTACTTTGAGCTGCTGGCTGTGTCAATTAATCATTGATATTTGTGCATTTCGAAGATCAAAGTAAAATATCAATCGTTATCAATATGAGGTAACAAATTGTTCCTTTTCACTCATAGGGAAATGTTATCTGCACTCCAGCAATAAAGGGGACAATTCTACCAGGGATTACGAGAAAGAGCATAATCGATGTTGCTCGTAACCAAGGTTTTGAGGTACTTACTAGTCATGAAGTTGGGTAGCTGTGGTAAATTGAAATTGGGGAATGTTTTAGTTGCTTGATTCTTATTTTAATAATCGGTCCATCTAGAGTTTTAGTTTGTGAATTTGTTTTTTTCAGAGCCTAATTGGGTTTACGTTCTTTCATTGCTTCATTTAATGTTGAGTTCAAATTGTTTTGGGTTGGTTGTTATAGCAAGTAAACAGGCAATCTCTAGGGTTGCTGGGTGAGAGGAAGGTTCCAAATCCACCTAAACGGTTTCTTCATTTATAGCCAAAGTTTTAGTTGGTTGTGTAAATGCTGCAGGTGGAGGAGCGGTTGGTAACAGTAGATGAGTTGCTTGAAGCAGACGAAGTTTTCTGCACTGGCACTGCAGTGGTTGTATCTCCAGTTGGTAGCATCACTTACCAGGGCAGAAGGTAAATACAGCTTGCATCTCTATCTATTGATTGCTATTGGGTAGCCTTACATTTTGTGTTTGTGCAGTTTCAATGGTTACTTTTTTGCAAAGACATGTTATCTCTTTCAGTCTTTTGTAATGTAGTAATATGTATTCTAGTACAATCATACTGGAACTGATTGGTCAAGTATGAATGTTTGGTATGGCAGGGTGCCGTACGTAGAGGGAGGTTTTGGTGTGGTTGCACAGAAGCTCTACTCTGCGCTCACCAATTTACAGATGGGCATCGTAGAAGACAAGATGGACTGGACTGTTGAGTTAAGGTAGTAAAGTAAGCTAGTCAAACCCAAAGTTGCTTTCTAGTGTTTTCTTCTTTTGGACTGGATTGTTTCCTCGATTGTCAATTGAACCTATAATATGGAATTGGATATGTCTCCACTGTTTATTAATTTTTTTTTTGTATAATTTGTAATAAATTTTTAATTTCTTAGGGAGCGTGTGGTTTAAAGGTAAAAGGCTGATGGCAACCACGCCTAGACTGCGTTGGTTTAAAGGTGAAAACAACTTTCGTGATGGTGTATACTGCTGTGATGTATGTTGAAAATCTCTTGATGAGATCAGGGCTATGGAGTTCTGAATGGTTCCAAGCTTTTGGATAATTATTATGACCTAAACCAAACCATTGATTAGAATCTGGGCACTAAGATGAGTAGTTCGACGGAACGGATCTCATCAAATTCTAACTATTTATCAAGTTGATCAAAGTCCCACCAACCACAATATTTGGTAAAGCAAGAGCTTGTCGCTCCTACAATTGCTATTTTTTTTTTTCAAAAATAAGTTTTATGTTTAAATTACATATTAAAATAGGTGTCAACTTCTTAAATTTATAGTCATTTACACAGATTAGATTTACGAGTTTGACCAAATTTTGGGTTAGACTCGTGAATTGTATTCAGATCAAGTTTGATAAAAGTTATAAAAAAAGAGAATAATCTATTTAAAATCGTTGTTTGGGAGTATTTTAGAATTAGTCAAATTGTTGGTCAAGTATTTGACATTTAACTTTAATCGGTATACGTAGTCATACGAAAAGCCAAAATTTGCATTTTTAGAATCGTCAATTATTTACCCATCATTTTTTTTGAGATGGTAAAAAGAGTAATATATTTATAATTTTCAAGTTTATGGGTACTTATGAACCTAAGAACTAGAAATGAATTAATTTATGGACCATCTAAAATAAGTAAAGAGTATATATTTTAGTTACGACATTTGTTTTGTTGGGCCGAAAAATAATCTACTTTTATTAAGTAATATCAAAAACTGAATAATTGTTTTGTTTGTCTATTATGAATAATAGATAAAAGTCGTAGTGGAGGTCGAGAGACCCAATCATCAAGTCGCACCCCTAATTTAGCATTTTTGCTATCCAATTTGCACATTCATTTGCAGTCCTTGGAATTGCAGTCCATGTCGCTTTCTTTCGAGATTCAACCATTTGTAGGATGTTTGTTGTCACAATCGCCGTTCTCCAGTAGTAATCGTTCTTCTTTAGCTACCGGATCACATTTAGGGCATCCAATTCTATCTTTGCCAAAATGGCAATACACGCCCAAAGTGGGCAGGTTTCTTTTTTTTTTCTTCCACGACGACGGCTCGATGTTTCAATAAAAATTAAATTATGTAACTATTTTTTTAAAATTATAGTAATTAGATATTTTAATTGTGATTCAAATTATGTAAAAATATTAAATTTGTACTTACAAATTGACTGTACGCTCTGCCGTAAGTTGAGATATGAAAATTTGACTTAAAAATATATAACTCAGACTCTTTTACTTCCAAGTATTCCACATCAGATACGCATATTCTTCTGTTCATACCTTACACGACTTGGCCTCGATCATCTCTATCAATGACTCCAATTACACTCAAGCGTGTTTCATTGCTCCACGAAGCAACACAGTTGATCTTTATTGTACAAGTCGGCAGTCTCGTCCAACTAGTCCTACCTAGGGGTGAGCAAAAACCGGTCTGGTTCGGTCTGGTTCGGTCTTAGAACCGAGACCGAAAATTTCGGTCCATTGATTTCGGTCTTGAGACCGAAACCGAGACCGTTTGGACCGTTTATATGGTCTTGGTTTTTTCGGTTTTGGTTTGGTCTAGACCATTTGGACCGTTTGGACCATTAGACATAATTTTTATATACTTTTATATTTTACCAAAAATATTAATCAAATAAAACAAAATTAAATTAATCAACAAAATATATGTACAAGGAAGACTTCTTGTAATATTCACCCGAGTCCTTTAGACTTTTACATTTTTTCCTAAAAAAAATATTCTAAATATTTTGTTTAAATGTAAATGTCGCTCATGATATTAAAAAATATATATAGGTTCTTTTTAAAACTGAAATTATTTATAAAAAAAACTCCTACGGGTAAACCTTTATATTTTGAAAATAATATTTTCTGTATAAACAATATTTTTTTGTTATTTTTTAGAGTAAAATAAAATAAATATTGTTATGTATTGTGATTTAAAAACATAGTAATTTTTTTTTCTCGTATTGCAAAAATCGTGACCGTGCATATATGTAATCATCGTTTCAATAGTATATCTCTATTATGTATGTATATCGCTATACAAAAACACAATATAAAAAACTAATTTTATTACTTCTTTATAAAATATGTAATATATCAAAATAATATTTTATTCAATTGACATAAAATTGACATAATTTCGTTCTAAATTGAAATCAACCGATTAGATCGACTTTTTCAAAATCATTTCAAAATCAAAATAACTATACTATCCAATATAATTTAATATCATAATATAGAATTATATAAATTACTATAACATGATAGTATATAATATAATTTATTAATTTTATAATAATTTATTATTGATCTAAACTTTTTTCATTCAAATTATATTATATTTTTACTCGAGCGTTCTTTTATAGTTAATTCTATCGAAATAAGACATTTCTAATAAATTCACTAAAAAATAGGTAATGGTCTCCAATGGTCCCCATGGTCTTAACGGTCTAGGACCGAAATAAGACCAAGACCGAAAAAGACCATAAGTCAAGACCATTGGTCTCGGTCCACAAATGGTTCGGTCTTTTTGGTTTGGTCTCGGTCGGTCTCGGTTTGGTCTCGGTCTTCGTGGTCTTCTCGCTCACCCCTAGTCCTACCTGATTGGTTAAGTGGTCCAATTTCTGCGGCTGGTTGTGATTGCATTCGGCCCAGAATTCTAGCACACGTCTGGTGACCTCAATTGGATTTGGATTTATGTTCTCAAATACCTTCTTGCATCCTTCTTTCAGAATGTGACATGTTGTGAGTGCGCAAATAGACCAACTGTTCGCGAGGGATGTTCTTTTCGATCCAGCCTCCTTTCAGATATCAATGAACCACTTCACAGTCATGTATGTCGTTGATAGGTCGGCTCTCGCCCCTAGGGTGCCTAACCAACCCGTTTCGCCCACTCGCATTGGAATAACATATGCTCCCTCGTTTATATTGCTCCATATATTTGACATGTAAGCAGAGTATCAATCCCTCGACAACCTAGGTTTGCTATCACTGCAATGGAGTTCGTTAGTAATCTCCACATAAAGTTATTTACCTTTGGAGGGGTTCGATTTTTCCAAACTTCCTTCCACAATGTCCACCTATCCTTCTCTGATCGGCGAGGATTTTGGGTTTTTAGATGAGCCGATAAGAGGATCTAGCTGATACACCTCCATTTCTTATATATGGCCATACAAACTTGTCCGGGCATGTTCTCAAAGGGATCGACACCCTCATGATGTTACACAGCTCCTCCTCCAATTTAACGAGTCGAATTTCGTCTTCCCGCCATGTTTTCCTACTTGTATCAATATATTCAGCCACCTTGATGCTTATCGATGTCCCAATGTTTGGTTCTGAGATGATTCAGTGGTTCTCCCGGTTAGGAATTCAGGCATCCGTATAAAATCGAGTTGATTGTTCGTCTCGAATTATCCATAAACCCTCGCACATTACTATCTCTCGACCATCAATCAAGCTTGACCATATCCAAGAGGCTCATCATCCTTTTGCAGCTCCTCACAAATTTCCATTGCTGGAGTAGATTCCTCTTAGACCCCGCACCCATAGAGCATTCAGTTCGCCTATAATCTTCACAACCATCTTGCATAGAAGAGCTAGGTTAAAGCTTTGTAGTTCTTTGAACCCTAGTCCTCCCTCCAATTTCAGTTTTGTAAGCACATCCCATCTCCTCCAGTGAATATTTTTCCCCATTTGAGAGAGTCCTCACCAGAAGTCCGCCACTAGAGCATTGATCTTAGAGAACTATGTGGTAGGTAGCTTGAGGATACACATGATATATGTCAGAATAACTGTCACCACTGTCTTTATGAGAACCTCTTTTCCTACGTTGTTGAGAACTTTTTCTTTTGAACTTTGTAGCTTGTCCTGGATACGCTTCTTTAGAAATTTGGGGGCTTCTCTTTTTGACCTCCCCCACATTGGACGCTTTGGATGTCCTCATGAACATTCAGACTTAGGAAGATGCTCGATTTTCCTAAATTCACCCCTTGGCCTGATGCGCAACAGTACTCGTCAATAATGGATCGAAGGGCCTACAAGTTCGGTTGTGTTCCCTTCACGAAGAACAACGAGTCATCCACAAAGAACAAATGTTAAAGTACAAGGCACTCTCTCCTGATGCGGATACCGTTTAGCTTTTTCTCCGTGACTGCTTTCTCGATCTGTGTAGATAGAACATCAGTTATGAGAATGAATAACTATGGTAACATAGGGTCACCTTGG
Organism: Chamaenerion angustifolium; assembly: GCA_946814005.1. Taxonomy (NCBI): domain Eukaryota; kingdom Viridiplantae; phylum Streptophyta; class Magnoliopsida; order Myrtales; family Onagraceae; genus Chamaenerion; species Chamaenerion angustifolium. Next base: position 27,125,322 of record OX328272.1, read on the forward strand.
TGCATGCCTCATGTAAATCAGATCAGTTTAGTGCCTTTCCCGTTGACGAGGACCGTATAGGATGCCATTGATATGCATTCTTTAATCCATCAGATCTATGTTGGGCTGAAACCGTTCCGTGGTAGTACCTCGAGGAGAAAATCTCATTCAACTCGATCATAAGCCTTCAGCATGTCCAACCTTACTGCACATTCAACTGTACTTCCTTTCTTCTGATTGCGCAGGTGGTGGATAACTTCATGAGAAATCACAATGTTATCCTGAATCATTCGTCCTGCCACAAAAGCACTTTGGTACGACGTATTCATTTCCGACAGATAAGGCTTAAGTTTATTAGCTAGCACCTTGTAAATAATTTTATAGCTGAAATTGAAAAGGCTAATAGTCCGAAATTCACTAAGGCAAGTGGGGTTTGCAATTTTTTGGATCAAGGAAATATCAGTATAGTTGACGGTCTCTAGAAGCTTACGTGTGTTAAAGAAGGATTTGACCATAGTGATTGCGCTTGTACCAGTCACATCCCATATCCGGTGGTAGAATAGGCCAGGAAAGTTGTCCAGACCTGACACACGAGAACCCCCCCCCCCCCCCATTTGGAACACAACACATTTTACTTCCTCATCTGTTACCATACATGTCAAGGTTACCATACACATTTTGTACATTTTACTTCCTCATCCTAGCTTGACCTTGTCGATTATTGCACCAAGTGAATTTAGGACCCTTAAAGCCCAAGTGAGTAAGGGATAGGTCATTGATGAGAGCATTGAATCTATCAATCTTTCTTTGGTCCTTTGGCAGCCCTTCAACCTTTTCGTGTTGATCCCGAATGTCATTAAAGTCACCTATGTAGGTCCAAGGTCCCCTCCTGCCGAGGCCCAACTCCCTTGCTTCGTCCCAATTCCTACTCCGGATCTCTGTATATCATTGTGATCTTCGTTGATGTACTGAGATCGTTGCCTTCGATTTTACAGTCCAATATGTTCGACGATGCAGAAAGGATGGTTAAAGTGATTTCTTCTTTCCACCATATCGCTAGCCCACCAACTCGCCCGCGGGGTGTAATATATTAGTTTTTCTCCGTTCTGGTTGACCTCTTATTTGTTCTAAAAAGCATCAGAGTTTTTTTTTGTCTCCATTAGGAATACAACAGATGGGTGATGCTTTTTGAGGAGATTTTTGAGGTTATGGATTGTTAGGGAAGATCCCAGACCCTGACAATTCCAACTCAGTAGACTCAATGGTCCTGTGTGTCTATTTCGGGACATACTAGAGCCATTTTGGTTCGGTTCTTCACCTGATAATTCTGCTGGGGGAATTAGTCAATCCTAGTCCCTTCTTCTACTATCTCTTGTTATTATTCCCTTTCTTGTTCCCTCACGAGCCCTTATATGCTTTGAGCTCATCTTCGCCTTCTCCGGACTAGTGCAATCAGACTTCATCTTACCCTTTTTCCTTGGGTAGTTATCCTTCTATTCCTCATCCATGTGAGGTTTGAGGGAAATTTTAGTTAGGATAGGGCTAAGCATGTCTGGGTTGTGATGGTGCTATCATAGGGCGAGGGTGATCTATTCCAAGGGGGGCATTCTGCGTATAAACAGAAAGCCGTGTCTTCTCCACACTCGGATTCTAGGTGGTTCGGTCAGTTTGGGAATTTTACATTAATTTCTGGGCAGCACGAGGGGTTATGGATTGATCTTCCAGATGAGAGTGTTTGGGAGTAGGAGTGGTGGTCCAATCAGATGGTTTGTTATTGGGATCTCCTGAGATGATGGGGTTAGGGGTGTGGGTGATTATAGTGGTAGGGAAGGTGATAGGGGTGGGTTTGACCATAGTGTTTGTTTTGGTATTAGGGGACTGGATGGGGTTAGGGGGGATCATCTCGGCAAGTGGAGAACGGAATGTACGAGGAGGTGTGGAAGGGATGTGACTGATGGTGTGAAGGTGGTTTAGAGGTGGATTGGATGGAGCAGTCAGTTCGGAGGGGGGGGGGGGGGGCAGGGGGGGGTCTAAGTGGGTTGGTTGATGGTAGTGCCTACTATGTGTTTTTCCCAGATCCTTCGGGTTACTTGTTTATTTCATGATATCCTGCCAGGTCCTTCTTCCATATGAAATTGAGGGATTTTGTGACTTTACCCCACCTAGTTTGACCGATGTTATTGCGGGTCGTGGACGGGGTCCGACCACCCATGGTCCATACATTGGGGTATCTGGTTTGAATTCCGATATTACAGTATCCATTATGCATCTATAGGACGTGTGTTCCAATCTTCCTGAGTCGTAGCACATGTACGATCGACGTTCATATTTCACGTCTGCCCAACGTTGCTCCCCTCTTGAGTTTTCTACCATAAACAAACTATTAGGGGATGGCTCGTGTCAATATCCACCTTGATACTCACGAAACCACACTTGATTTGATAGGTGAATTATTCTATTTCAAGACATTTTCTAATCCCTTCACCTATATGGCGCGCATTCGCTTAGAGTATCTAGGCCATGTACTTGAATCCAAAACTGACCATTCATGCTCAGAGGTTGTTGCCATTTTTTTTATGTTAAGACAGTGCCCATGAATGGACCATGGTAGATGATCTAGGATAACTGCTTTCTCCTTCTCATTATGAAATTCAATAATAAGCATGTTCTCCTTCAAGTTAGTGATACTCACAGATTCATACTTCTCTCATGCCACCTTTAAAACGTAGTGAATAGCCACATTCTTGACCGGTTTATAGGATATAATTGATCCAACATACTTCTCACACAATGGACACTCAGTTTCCGCGGTCAGGTTGAAGATGAGCTTCCTAGTTGGCTTTGGCACACCAATTATGGGATTAGTGTTCATGATTAAAAACGAAAGGCACACTGGGCGTTCACTGCAACCATGTCCAACCAACAACAATTGACTCTAATGGAATTTGACTGCAAATTTATACAACCAACAATTGACTCTAATGGAAGCCATTGATGTGATCGTCTAACTCAGATTGATCTTCTCCTCGCCGCTAAGGATGACAAAATTCTCATCACTGCTAAATCTTCTATTTTAATCATCTAAAAAATCTTTGAACTCTCACTAACATATAAGGGTATGATCTCAAATCATTTGCTATTTTTTGTATGTTAGGTCATAAAAAATAGTCAGAAGTGATTAGGTTTTAACATAAGAAAGATATTTATATAAAAAAAAACATTATATATTAAATTAAACCCCTTTAAAAAATATACCTCATTAGTCATTTCCCTTTTTATTGTGTGCATTTAACTATAATAAATTGTGGTTTTATAAAATAGTTAAATAATTTACCATATTTATGATTTTGTATTCTTATTCACCTATTATAATTAGTTATTAATTCTCAAGATTTATTCATTAGTGTTTAATTAGAATTATATTGCAAATAATTCCATTTTGTGTAATATTAAAATAAACCAATTCCAGTTTTTTGAAAATTAATTTCTTATTTAATTATTTAAATAATTATGATTTTAATAATAATTTATTATTCTTTTTATTGGACTGTCATCCTAGTTTTTTATATTCATTGTTTGGATAATTATATGTAGATAAAAAAACATAATTAGTATTTAAATTTTCATTTGGTATGTAATAAATAAAACATTATGTTATATTCATGTATGTATAAATGATTAAATGGTTTATATTTATTGTTTATGTAATCTTTCACATTAAAAATAGTTCATATATCATATATATGTTTCTATGTTATATTCTTATTCTAATATGACAACATAATATATCCATATAAAATAAACGTAATATTGTAATTTCACATAAAAACAAATGATAAACTAAAATAATTTGATATCTATTAATAAATAAGTGTAAATGTTATATTTATTTTACCTGACACTAATACTAAATGAAGTTAATATTCAATAAACTATAATATTAGTATTTTAATAATTTTTTAAGTTAATCCATATTATTAATTAAATTTAGTACCTTCAAATTATTTCATATAGTATATCCTTAATTTTTTATATATGTGGCATTAATTATAGTTAATTAATTTTAATGCTACATTTATTACACATGTATAAACAAAAGTTCTAAGATCATTAATACTTTTTATTAATTATTCTAGAATACACTTCTTTTCCATAATGTTTTCATTCAATTTATGATTATTTTTTTAACATCAAATATTATGTTAAACAACATTGACGATTATACTAATTATTAGATACTAGGTTTATTATTTATATTACCTTTGTTTTTGTCAACAACATCAATGCTTCTTATTTAAAGAGAAAAATGCAATCCAAGCGATCACAGATGATCATTATTACAATCAACCAATAATAAACTACTAAGTTGGGGGAGGAGGGGGGGTTCATGGACCCAATTATCTAAACGCACACCCAATCTGGCTTGCCTAGCTATCCAATTAACGCTCTCATTAGCTAAGCGCGTGATTACTTTCCAACTGACATTTGGAATTTGTTGCGTCATAACCTTGATGTTCTTGCATGTGATGTCCAGTCTCCAGTAGTTCGTCTGCCTTTGGATTTCCTCCATGACCCTCAAGGAATCTGTTTCTACCTCGATCCTCTGCCAACGTCTATCAACTGTCAGCTTTATGCCTTCCAATACCGCTCGAGCCTCTAAAATTTCAACATGATCACTCCAAGCTCTTCAATTCAGTCCTCCCATAAGCTCGCCATTCTCGTCCCTTACCACCACGCCAATGCCTCCACGTTAGTTTGGTTGCACCATGATGCATCGCAATTTATTCTGATTGCACCCACTCTCAGTTTGGTGCATCTTTCTGCTCGGTTCTCCATCGTTTCGGTGCTACATTGAGGCTCGGTCCTTGACAGCTCAGAGTGTGCTCCTTTGATGGCAAGGACCGTCTCAATTGGGTTCGGTCATCTTCCCCCTAAAGGCTGCTTTGCATCGGACTTTCCATATATGCCAACAAGTCCACATATATAGACTTTGTCGCTGTGTTCTTGCTCTGCCCGTGACTGCCCCTTTTGTCAGTCATTCCTTAATCCACTCATTAAGGGATGAAGTCTGACTCTGAGCCTGTTGAATAACCAGAACACCGAACCACACTGCCTCAGTCCACTCGCACCCACTGATCATGTGTTCTCTTGTTTCCTTGAGCCCACAGATTGGACATTCTAATTCCTCTCTCAACCCCTTCACTTGAGATTCTGTCTCACCGCAATTCCATTTGAAAGTAAATGCCACATAAAATTATTAACCTTAGGCAAAGTGATTACCTTCTATATCATCCTCTAGACATCATCATTAGTACTTAACTCTTGCGTCGTGGATTTGTCCTTTTCTTTTAACAAGTCATAGGTTGACTTCACCGTAACACACCCATCATTTGTATAGGCCCATATCATTCTATCAGGACATGGTTCATATCTCAGTGGCTTGTTAAGAATGCAGCGAGCATCCGTATCGTTGAAGTTGCCCCGAAGGACTTCCTCATCTCAAGTTCTATTCAGCCCAAATAGTTCATGAACTCTCGTGTCCAGCGGCTGGCCTCCATCACATGGCCATTCTACTCTGAAACCTGGCTTTGTCATCACCCACGGGTCCTCAAATATTTTCACCTTCGTGCAATCTCCAATTTGCCACATCTCCTACGCAAATAGGATGTCTCTGCCATGGACCAGACTCGTCCACCCCCAAGAAGCTCGACCACCTTTCCTGGCCGATCTGAAATTAGTGTTAAGGAAGTATAATCCCTTGAGGGTTCGGACCCATAGTACATCTAGTTCATTCAGTATTCTCGCAACCATCTTTGTGAGGAAAACCTCATTAAAAGTTTCCAATTTCCGGAATCAGAGATCCCCTATCGGTTTGGATCTACCAAGCACCTCCCATATCTTCTAGAGAATTTTCTTTCCTTCATTCGACTCACCCCACCAGATGTTTGCGATCATGGCATTAATTTCTTAGCACCACGTTCTAACAAGTTTAAAGACTTTCCTCACGTATGAGGGAATGGTCGTGATTAGTGTTATCAGAATCGGACCAGTGGTCAAACTAGATTCGATCGGGAACTGGACCCTATCCGGTTTGGTTCAGCTAAAAGACCGAATTGCATGGCAACAGTGTTTGAACTGGTGTGAACCGACCGATTTCTGGTTCATTTTTTTGGGATGATTTTTTTTAACAGACCAATAGTTTTTTTGTTTCAGTTTAAACCGATTGGTTTTCAGTTATTAGGTTTCTGGTTGAATAGACCAATCACTGTTCATTTTAACAACCGACCAGTTTGAAACTTAGGTTAAGTTTGTGTGTGTTATATTATTTTTGAGAGTAATGTGTATGTTTGAGACTATGTACTTTGTGTGTGTTTGAGACTATGTAGTTTGAGAAAATTATGTATGTCTTTGAGACTATCTAGTTTGTAACTTTGTATTTTCAGTATTTGTTTTACTTATGAACAGTGAATCACACATTGAACCGGGTCTGGCTGGGTTGGACTGGCCGAACCAGAAACCGTCTAGATTGAACCAACCCAACTGGGAACCGGGCCCCTCACTGGTTCAAGCGCCAATCCGGTTTGATAACACTGGTTGTGATGACTTCCTTTATGAGAACTTCCTTTCTTGCCTGGATCTTGTCGCAAATTCTACTCTTTATATAGTCCAATGTTTCCTTCTTCGATCGAACCCAAATGGATGGGAGTCCAAGGTATTACCAGCGTCCGAAGTGCCTTGAATTTGCAGCATCCCTCCGATCTCCTTACACCTGTCATCATCTGTCCCCTTATTGAAAACCATGTTCGATTTTGTATTGTTTATGCGCTATCCAGAGGCTCTACAATACCTGGTTAATACATCCTTCAAAAGCTGGGCATTCTCCGTCGTACTTTTCAAGAAAAAGAGTGAATCATTAGCAAAGAACAAGTGATGCAGCTCTGGACACTCCCTTTTAGTGTGAGGCCTCATAGCTTCTCCATCTGAATGAGCTCCTCAATTTTTCTGGAAAGCACGTCCGCCAAGAGAATGAAAAGATACCGAGATAAATGGATCACCTTGCCGCATCCCCCTAGATGGTCGAATGGTACTTGTCTTCCTTCCATTGATCAAGATACAATATGATGTCTTCGTTGTGCATTGTCTCATCCATTCAACCAAGCTTGCACCAAAGCCTCTCTTCTCAAGGCTTTTCAACAGGAAGCCCCACTCAACCCAATCAAACGCCTTTTGCATAACCAACTTCAAGTCACATTCAATTGTACCGCTGCCCCTTCGATTCTTGAAATGATTGAACACCTCGTGAGCTATAAGAATATTGTTATTTATTGCCCAACCTACCAGAAAACGCTCTGATAAGGGGTGACAAGATTCGATAAGTAGGGCTTAAGCCTATTCGCCAAGACCTTCGATATAATTTTATATATGAAATTGCAAATTCTTATGGGTAACAATAACTCGGTCTTGCTGGGCTTAGAATTTTAGGGATGAGGGTAATATATGTGTAATGTAAAGTGGAGGGAAGGACACCTAACCCGAGAAAGGACTTGACTACCGTGATTACATTTGGACCAACGGTGTGCCAATTTCTTTAGTAGAATAGACCCGTAAAACCATATGGACCTGGAGCTCTTTCCCTTCCCGTAAAACCACAGCCCTGATTTCTCCATCTAACATATCCCTTTCCAAATCAGTGTTCATCTCCTTCGTAATTTGAGTCAAAATGACCCCATGAAATTCCCCTTCATTCAATTTCTCCCTTTATTACTTGAATACCGTTTTAAAATGGCCACAAATTTAGTTTTCCACACCTCTAGCCGAACTGATCCACTTTCCCCGATAATTTTGCACTTTGGTTATGCAGTTTCTTCTTCTTCTTCTTCTAGCATTTGTTGTGAAATGAAAGGAGGTTGAATATTGGTCCCCTTATGTAAGCCACTTAACCCTGGATCGCTGTCTCCAATAAACCCTTTCTCGATGGTGGATGTCCCTAATTAGGATTTTGAGGGCTGCCTCCTCCACCTGATTATTCAAGCTCGGCTAACCACTAGTTACTCGACGGAGTCAATTGGTTGGTTTTGTCAATTCAACTTGATTATTACCAAAATATTTCTTTTCTCCACCTAGTTAATCTCCTCCGGCAGTTCTCCAATTTCAATTCAATCTCCACTTGCGTATCCACAGCATCACATTCGGTCCAGGCTTCTTTAATTACATTGTTACACTCAGCATTTTCTAGCCACCTCTACTCAAATCGGAAGTAATGCTCCTTCTTTTGTTCACCTTGCTCACGATGGATTATGAGAGGCGTGTGATCTGATCTAATTGCAATGTAATATGTGCATTGGATGTTCTGATATGTTGCATCCCAAGCCTCATTGATGAAGACCGGTCAATTCTCTTTCCGACACCCTTTCCTCCCCTCGTCTTTTGTTGGACCAAGTGAATATAGATCCTTTCGCGCCCAGGTCTTCCATGTTGATATGTCTTTGAGATTTACGTTTCCCCCCTTCTTTTTCATGATGATGACATATCACATTAAAATCACCCATGCACATCCAAGTCGACCTGCGCCTTCTCCCTAGTTCGCACAATTCATCCCAGTTTTCTTTCCCCCTCTAAGGATCCGCATCCTCATATACCCATGTAATAAGACAAGGGTTCGGATGGTTGTTCATCTTCACTTCACTATCAATGATATTATGGGTGTCTGACTTAATACACACTTGAACACCATTCTTCCACCATATCACCATTTCTCTCGACATGCCTCACAGATTTATATAGTAAGCACAATCCATCCCCACTTGCTCTCGAGCCTTTTCATAGAATGCATCCCCATTCTTTGTTTCCATCAGGCATATGATATCCGGTTGATGCAGCCTGTTAAGGTCTTTCAGATGGCGAATTGTCAGGGAAGACCCAGACCCTGACAATTCCAACAGATTGTATTCATGGCCCCCGTGTGGCTGTTTCGGGACAACCATCACAACCCATTTAAGAATTTTGCAATTCTCCTTCCTCCATCTTCTTCTCTTCATTCACTGTGTGTCTTTTGGCCCTTATCAATTTTGATCTACTTCCTTTCTTTTGAGGTCTTCCTTTCGGGTTGCCTGCCTTTGCTTGACCTTTGTTCGATTCTTTCCCTTCTTGTGTCATATCAGACTGAAGTTTCTTCCTCATGTTTCAGCCATCCTCATCCTCCTCCTCCTCGAGCATCCTTTTTAGAGACATCCTGGTCAAAATAGGGTTAAGGCATGTTATCTAGAGGGTTGACTCAGAAATTGGGGTTCAACTCTTTTTTTTGCTCTTCAATAGAGATTGGATTATTAAAAATGTTTCTAGCATGAAGGATGATGGTTTCAAATGGCTTGATTGTAGGGAGGTTCTGGGTGGTTGGTGGGTAAGGTCGGTCTAGTGAGGAGAAGGAATATCATGGTGTAAGGTTAGGGAGTTCAGTTTATGCTTCGGAGTTGGGGTATAGGATTTTGGATGACGGTATGTTATATGGTTGATAGGATCATGATATAGTTGGAATCAATGTATTGAAGTGGTAATGGATGGTTTTATTTGGCCAAGGGTTTCTCCCATAAGAAGTGATCTCCATAAATTCCATTCGATCATGGCTCAACGATTCTGATTCATCGAGCTGCATAGTCTCAGTTCCGAGTCCCCTTCTTTCATCATCATGTGATTATATGCAACTTTTATCATCTTGATCCAACCGGTTAGCTCGAGTTCTTTCTTCTCCAGTCTTATTACTTTCGGTTACTCCTCTTCCCATCCCATTCTCTTTGTTTTTTCTCATCAATCATTCCTTGTTCATTATGTCATACCAAGTTTTTATCCTCGTAGGGTGTTTTTGGGATGGTCCTTCCTCCATTGATCCATTATGCTCCGATTTCCTCAGTATTTTTCCATTTAGCCAGAGACCATACATAGGGTGTCCCGGCTTCTCCTCAAACATCCGCCTTCCAACCTTGTGTTGTATGACCAAGCTGTCCCCCAACCTTAGCAAAAGTCAGACAACCTCTCATATTTTATCGAGGCCCAACTTTCCTCTCATTCAGAGTTCTTCCACCAGAAACCAGTAGGAAGAGACTGATTTACATCAACCTCAACCTTCATTCTAAGGTAGCAGTTGGTCGCCTTCTTAGTATCCTTTTCTGTCTCAATGAATATGCCAATTTTATTCTCGATCTTCTCAACATTCCCAACATTGAACATCTCTAACCCTAGGTCATGAATCTGGACAAAGAATTGGACCATTCTGAATTCAGCTCTCGCAAGTCCTCTGACCAACTCCCATTTTTTCAAGCTCAAACAATGGCATTAAACAAATCACATGGACATATTGAAAATCCGTTTCGTCATCTCATCGTTTTCGAATTCAAACATCACAACTCTATCTAATGCCTTTGTGAAATTAACTGAGCCAAAAGTCTCCCATACCTTTTGTAGCACATTAATGATTACCACATTTTCACCTACTTCTGAGCGATGATCGCACCCACATATCGATCAATCGCATTCTCCTGTGGGTTCGAGTTCAAATCCAGAGTGGTTTTCTAAATTGTCATATTTTCGTTGGAGCCGGCATGGCTTCGCCACCCAAAAGTCCTCACGGTGATCCTCCTTCAAGTACATGTAAATAGAAAAAAAGGGTAACTCAACTCTCACACACACTTAGAATGGCAGATGAACTCTAGCAATACTCGTCCATGTTCGTCACGCCTCCAAGGATGAAGAAACCGCTGCACCAACACCAAAGATAGCCCTAACAACACATCAAAAGGGACGGTTGTCAGGAGAGACCTACCGACGTGAAATAACCATGTCCACACTGCACCCTAGGTTTCTCCTGAACGTTCCATGCATGTAGGTGCAAATATGGGGGGGGGGGGGGGATATAGTAGCTCCGCTACAAATGTGCCACACTGATGGGAAGGTGACGCACAAAGGCTGCTGTGACGTTCAGAAGGTGGCTCCTGTCGATACACTTTGCTGGATGATCTTCTGTGGGGATTAGGTTGCTGCTAGACACTCACTATCTGTAAAAAAAACCTTGCTTGCTATCAATAAGCACGAGTGGCTAGGGTTTCCAGCAGGGCTGCAGCTGGTGAAGAGTTCGACGATGGGTCACGAGTGAGGGCACTATCAAAACCTATTATTTATATTACCTCAATCTAACTTGATACTTAAAATATGTCAATTATATATATATATATATATATACATATAACAGAAAAGTTATATTTAATTTTATAAATATATATATATATTATATGTTTTTTTTTAAATTTTTTATAATTCATATAAAATATTTATATTTCATTATGTATAAATTTTTTGTAGTATTTATTTAATGGAAATAAGAGCAAGATTGAAAGAAAATTATCTAATATTTTTTCTCAATTAGATATAAAATTTTGTTAGTAAGCTTTCATTAAAGATCAAGTATTTGTAGGTTTCTCTCCGTCGCGTGGGAGATTTTCGTCGCTGCCCAGAACGACGGTCTTCTCAGTGGTGGTCAAAGTTCATGCAATAAGGATATTTCCATGAGTCTGTTGAGGATGGGATATCCAGTGATGAAAGTAGCCAAACCCAACCTAAATACCAAGCCGACAGCAGAAAGATGGCCAAAACCTAATAGAGACCCAAAGTGAATCCAGTCCAATTGGATCAGGGAGGGGGAAGGGGATATCAACCAAATCCAATCGGCCAAGTCAATTGAGGAGGAAAGGAAAGTGTAGGAGAGTACCAGTCGGGAAGGAGCCAAGGAAACCTGAAACCGACCTGTGAGCACTGTAAGTAGAACATACACCGGGGGGCAATTTATTTGTTTTAGTGTAGGTATTTTCCATGGAGAAGTTGGCCTAGGAGCATGTCCACAATAAAGAAGATGATAAAATACCCCCTGGAAAATATGTTGACATTCCGGCGAGCAACGAAATCAGAACGGACAACCTGTGCATCAGCAAAGTACTGAGTGAAAGTCCAATCAAAAGAACGGTTGTGCATAATGTATTACAGAATGCATGGAACCGGTATGCAGGGGTTCGGGTCTAGAAAATGTTAGGTGAAGTAATCCTTTTCGAATTCTCTAATGAACAAGATCAATTAGATGCTTTAGACTAGAGTCCGTGGGCAATTCAGGGCCAATGTTTGTCGCTTAAGAGGTGGAATAAGGACATTAGGATTGTTGATGTACAATTCCACCTGGTCCAGTTTTGGGTGCAAATACATGGGTTAGAGGTGGATACGTTCAACATACAGAATGCTAGGAAATTGGGTGAATGCATAGGCAATATGCAGGAAGTGGATGATATTATAGGGTCGATGGGACTAAATAGAGATTTCCTAAGAATGAAAGTAGAGGTTGATTGGGAAGAGAGGGATGGCTGAAGTGAGATATGATAGGCTCCCTGACTTCTGCTTCGGGTGTAGGATAATTGGTCATAGTGAACGGACATGCAAGACAGAGATAGTGATGACAGAATCAGGGGAGCAAGGGCCAATGTATGGGCCCTGGACGAGGGAAGAAAGACCAAGGAAAAGAGGCCAAACGTCTAGGATTATTGTCTCCTTACAAGGTCCGAACACAAATGACAACAAAAGGAAGCCGTGGAAGGACATTATGAAGGAGAAACAAGAAAGAGATAGAGAGAAGAGGGCAAACAAGCATACACAGAAGGGTGAGGAGAAAGAGAGCAATCCTTGGGGGAAGATGGGGGAAGGACACGGGGAAAGTGAGGGGAAGGTGTATACAGAAGGGGAATCAGGGAAGAGGAAGGTGAAAGATGTAGCAGGTGGATGGCACGGGCAAGGGAATGAAAGGCATGAAAAAAGAATCACCACCATGGAGAATCAGGGGTGGCATGCTAAGGCAGAAATGATAATGGCAAAATGGGAAGGGAAGAGTGAGGATATTCAGATAATCATGTTGCCACAGGTTGATAATCAGATAACTGAGTTGCAACCACCGCAGGAGAGGCAAAAGAGTGGAGACAACATAGTAACGAAGGGTTGGGGATTCAACGAGATAACCACAAGGGGGCCGGAAAGAAGTGACGAGGAGAACAAAGAAGATCATGAGGAGAATCGACCAATACAGTTCTCCTATCATCATCCGAATCTAAGCAAAATGCTGGATCGAAGGCAAGAAGACCGGGGGAAATTATAGATGCCAGTGATGGGAGAACTGAAGGGGAGTGCATGTGGTAGCTCAGTGAGAATAAAAGGGTGGGAGATTACAGAGATCACAAGTATAAGCAGGGTTAAACTGACACTCCAGGTTGGAATAGAGGAAAGACCGGAAAAGCCGAGATATGCAATAAAAAATAGGAGGGTCTATTACGTGGTTGAGTCACTTGAGGGGTCACCGGAAAGGGACAGGGAATCCATCACGATACAAACATGCCTAAGTCCACTAATGCAGAAGGTGAACTTAAAAAGGAAATACGAGGAGGATTCTGAATCAGAGGCTGAGGAGTCGGGGAAGAACAGGGGGAAGAGACAAAGGCATGAGGATCCAGGTCGGGAAAGGAAGGAGAGGGGGAAAGGTAAGAAAGAGTTCGGAAAACAAGGGGGTAAGAAAAGCTCGAGGATGAAGAGAAGGATCAGGCAGAGGGAATCACAAACAGAGACTATGGGTTCAGGTGGCTGTCCCAATACAGCCACACGAACTCAATGAATGTTATGTTGTGGAACTGTCGGGGAATCAAATCGGCTCTGACAGTTCCGTACCTAGACGATCTAAACAGGAGGAACAATCTGCAGATTATTTACTTGATGGAGACAAAAAACACGGAGGCTATATGGGAAAGGGTTCGAAGGAAAGTGAAGCTGGAGAAACGTTGTTACGTGGAACAAAACAGACTAGCGGGAGGGCTAGCTCTATGGTGGGGTGAGGAAATCGACATCAAGATAAATTCAAAGGAGCTGACACATATCGACACAACAATAGACATGCGTAATGGGGAAGGTATCGTTCATATCACATGGATGTATGGCAGTACGAGATGGGAGGAAATGTTACAACTCTGGGATAGATTGCGAGGGCTAGCAGGTGGAAGAACGGGGTCGTGGATGTGTGTGGGAGACTTCAACGAGATAGTACATGAAGGGGAGAAAGAAGGTGGTCGACCTAAACAACAAATAATGATGGATGCCTTTAATGTCATGTGCAAGATACGCGCCTTGTAGACATGGGTTTCAAGGGGCAACCATTCACATGGTGCAATAATAGAGAAGGTGACCAAAGAATCCAAGAGAGACTGGACCAATCAATAGCAAATGCAGAATGGATAAACCAATACCCGAGCCTAACCATAACGCATAATCTTCTGTTAGGTTTAGACCATTGCCCACTGGTGGTGAACCCGAAACCGCATACCCAAAAGGCAAAAAGACAGTTTTGATTTGAGGGAGAATGGCTTGATAAACAAGAGTGTAGGGAGATTGTTAGGACTACATGGAGGCTGAGGTCAGGGGAAAGCAGAAGGACCGGGTAGAAGCTATAAGAAGTAGGCAGAAGTGCACATAAAATGCCTATTAGAAGAGGCATGGAAGAATGAAGAAGAATACTGGAGACAGAAATCCTGAGTGCAATGGCTAAGAGCGGGCGACAGGAACACGAAATACTTACACCAAACCACAATCCAAAGGAGATGGGAGAAGAACATAAGGATGCTTAAAAAAGGGGATGGAAGTTGGACTGAGGTGGGGAATGATATTAGGTCCGAATGCGAAGAGTATTTCAAAAACATCTTCCGAACTGAAGGGAGCTTTGGGATGAGGGAACAACTTGATAGCATACCGTGTATAATTGATGACAGAATTAATGGGGAACTGACCAGAAGAGTATGTAAGGATGAGGTGAAGAAGGCAGTATTCCAATTGGGAGGAAGTAAAGTGTCGGGGCCAGGCGGATTTCCAGGGGTATTTTATTATCAATTCTGGAACGTGCTCGGGGACGACGTCTTTCAATCGGTACAATATTTCTTCGAAACGAATAGATTACCTCTAGGTTATTGTTATACTGACATAGTGTTAATTCCTAAAGTGCCAAACCCAATAAATCCCATGCAATTTAGACCAATCAGCTTGTGCAATTTTAACTATAAGATTATATCCAAAATCTTTGCGAATAGACTTAAGAGTGTTCTCCCAAAAATTATAACTCCCTTTCAAAGTGCTTTCGTCTCTAGCAGGTTCATTCATGATAACATTCTTATTGCACATGAGGTTTTCCATCACATGAGCACGAATAAAAAGGTGAATAGGGAGGAATGTGCAATCAAATTGGACATGAACAAGGCATATGATCGGGTGGAATGGAACTTTGTTTTGGAGTCACTCAAAGCATTGGGGTTTGCTGATGGATGGTGCAAGTGGGTCAAAGAATGTATAACAAATGTGCAATACAGTGTGGTGATTAATGGAGAGAAGGCGACCAGATTCAGGCCATCTAGGGGATTGAGGTAGGGAGACCCGCTATCTTCATATCTGTTTATCATAGTAGCGGATGCTTTATCAAGACAAATAAGCAAGGCAGTGGAAGACAAGAGGTTTGAGGGCATAAGAATGAAAAGAACATGCCCAGAGATCCACCACTTATTGTTCGCGGACGACTCAATCTTCTTCATGAGGCCAACCGAACAGAATGCTAGGGTCCTTAGGTACATACTAGACAAGTATAGTAAAGCCTCATGACAGAGTGTCAACCTAAGCAAAACGTGTATCCAGTTTGGGGAGACGGTCTGTGAATCGACAAAAGAGGTGATCAAAGGAGCTCCAGGGATCAAAGCGGTGGACAATGCAGGGAACTATCTAGGGATCCCGACCAATTGGGGAAGGTATAAGAGAGCGGCACTAGGATACATTAAAGAGAGGGTCATGACAAAGCTACATGGGTGGAAATCATTATTCCTAAACAAAGTAGGTAAGCAGGTGTTGATCAACGCAGTTATTACGGCAAGTCCGACATACCTAATGACACTCTTCAGACTTCCAAGTATGTGGTGCGAAGAAATTGCCAAGATGATAACTCGATTTTGGTGGAATGGGAGGGATGGGAGGAGAACCATGCATTGGATTAGTTGGAAGAAGATGACCATACCAAAGGCCATGGGAGGATTGGGGTTCCGGGATTTAGGGGATTTCAATACGGCAATGCTAACCAAGACGGCATGGAGATTACAAGACAACCCGACATCCCTTTGGGCCCAAGTTATGAAAGGTATGTATTATCCAAAATCCAATTTACTAGAGGAGAAGAAAGGAGCCCGACCTTTCTGGGCATGGAGTAGCATTTTACAAGGTCGGGATGTAATGAAGGAACATGGAGTATGACAGGATACCGGGCAGGCCAAACATGCAGCTGAACCAGACCAGTGCAGATGCCGACCTGGGTGAACTGAAGGTGGACCTGCTGAACTCTAAGGAGGCGAGAAGGTGGGATCTCCAGGCAATCCGTAACGAAATTTCGGAGCGTGACAAAAAGGCCATACACTCCATATATCTTAGCAAAAGACGGAGTACAGGTTGGTGTGGCCAATGGCGAGAAAGGGAAGGGCGAAACCGAAGCTTGTATACCGAAAGCTAAGGGAGCTGAGGCACGAAGGCACGATCACCACGGGGCATACCAGTGGCAGGTCGAACAACACGAAGTGGTCAAGAATATGAAAGGGCAATGCAGCACCAAAGGTACAAACATTTTTATGGCAAGCAAGCCACCAAGCGATACCGGTACGGGCGATCCTGGAGAGACGCGGGATTGGAGTGACAAGCGGCTGCCCATTCTGCAACAAGCTGGATGAGGTGGAGCACGCAGCAACGCAATGTGATTGGGCAATATGTGCTTGGCTCGGTGGACTTGGGATGAGATGGGTGATGGATCGGGCATTCGACCGGGAGGAATGGTTAGACAAAATTTTGCACCTGGACGAGGGAACAAGCGAGGAGGGAATGAAGAGGAGGCTTCGAGCATAGACCTTGGCATGGTAGATATCGAAGGAGCGATGCGAATCCGTACATGAAGGTGACCATCCGAGGCCAGATCATGCGATTCAGGCAGCCAACAACCTGTCTGACGAGTGTTGGACTAATTTGATGGCGATACCGAGCACAATTGCGAGGACCAACACAGAACGACAGAACCGATGGAGGAAACCATGTCACGGGTCGATCAAAGTAAACTGTGATGGGACATGGGACGGGAAAACGGGTAAGGGGGGGGAACAAGTGTTGTAGCCAGGGATTGGCATGGCAGGATAATTGCGGGTCAAAACACATATGGTCGGGAGACCAAAGCGATAGTGACGGAGGTAAAGGCGGTGCTACATGCGGTGGAGCTAGTGGTGAATTATTAATGGAGTGATGTAATAATAGAGACAGATGCACAAGTGATAATACATAGATTACAAGGGCCGAAAGAAGGTATGGAATGAGAAATACAACAAATACTGATAGACACCTTGGAAGCGGCAAAAGGTATACCTAGGTTGAGATGGCAATTTGCTAGGAGAAGCGCAAATAGATGTGCTAATTAGGTTGCTAGACAATATAGACATGGGATGTGTTCAGTGAACTAGACATCCATACACCCCATTTCTCTTATTTCGTTATGTATGCTGGATAATTCGGTTTCGGAGTTGGACGATGAATGAAAATGAACGTTGTTGGCAAAAAAAAAAGCTTTCATTAAAGAATGAAAGTATGATTTTAAATCCTTTGTTATTTTTTAATTAGGCTTAAAAATAAGAAAGATATAAAAAAAACTCTATTTAAACACCTTAAAAAATTATTATTAGTCGTTTCCTTTTATAATGTA
Organism: Chamaenerion angustifolium; assembly: GCA_946814005.1. NCBI lineage: Eukaryota > Viridiplantae > Streptophyta > Magnoliopsida > Myrtales > Onagraceae > Chamaenerion > Chamaenerion angustifolium. The sequence continues at coordinate 27,143,131 of OX328272.1, forward strand.
TACATTTAATTGTAACTAATTGTGACTTTAAAAACTAGTTAAATAATGTATTTATTAGTAATCATCTTATTCATCATTGTTTTACTTTACTCGTCTATAATAATTAACTATTAAATTATTTCTCAAGATTAATGATTTAATCATAGTTACATTCTAATTAATTATTTATTACTTAATATTCAAACAAATCAATTCTATTCTCTTGAAAATTAATTATTACTATAATGGTTGGGATAATTAACTCCTTTGAAATTAATTTATTAGTATTTACCTTAACTATAATTATATTTTCAGAAAATTATATAAAAATAAATACATAATTACAATTTAAAGTTGTTATATAATTTGTTAAGTTATATTATTGTATATATAGGTTTTACATATTTGAATTTAAAAAAAAAATAACCACAACGAAATAAAGTATTTACAAATGACGTTTTATACTCATCTATAATGAATATACCATAAATTATCAATATTATAGACTTAATAGTTAAACTGAATAATATTAATTAAAATTGTGGTAATAAGGAAGATACTTTCATTTTATAAGTTGAATAAATCTTATCAATATAATAATAGAATTATAAACTTATTTTGATATTTGTTTTATGGATTTAAGAAATTAAAAAATTTCTCGAATAAATTTTATACTTTGCAAGACAATTTTATAGTAATATATTCATTCAGTTAAATTTAATTTAAATTGAATTGTAATACAAGAAATGTATACTTAGCTTGATTGAATATTGTGTGTGACCTAATATTTTGGATAAACCCCCCATTAAGCTGTAATATAACTTCAGAAAAAATTAAAAATGCATACGAATGCTTATTGTTATTGCTTGCACCGATAATGTTAATTCCTGCAACCTACACCCCGAATATTTTCAACTGTTTGTGGTTACACTTCTCGGTTCAATTTCCGCATTATCCGTTATCTATTAAGTCATATGACCTAATAGCAAGTAAAATTTATTTTAAATAACCCTTGTTGAAGGAAAGGTCTAAGATTTTTGCATGTTGTAGCTGAAGGAAAGGTCCAATTTTTTTTTTTTTTTATTTCATCTGCGTTCGAGCTTAATCAAGTCCCTTTTAATGGTAGCCAATTTAATTACTGTTGAACTTTCGAATGGGGTATCTTGTTGAAACAATTTGAAGGCACCCAAACTTTCAATCAGATAAAATCAGAATACTGAACTAAAACTTGAGAAGGATTGTGAATGTTTGAGATGAAATTTTCGGACCTCCCCTATGACCAATTTATAGTATTTGCCACACCCTTTGGAAGAGACACCACACACTTTAAAAGAGACACTATGCCATTTGGAAGAGACACTACACTCTTTGACAACCCATATGCCATTTCGACCAAAGCATGTCTTCGGTCCCAGCCAGGGGCTCTGCCCCTTGGACCCCGCCAGGGGCGCTGCCCCCTTTGACCCCCATTGCTCGTCTCTAAGCAACTGATGAATCTCCGATACAGTGAATCATAATATACTCAAACAAGCGTGCACTCCGCATCCTCCTGATGTGATACTATGATCCTATTGGTCAACTAGTCAATCCAATTACACTAAAATATCTAACAATCCTCCCCCATTTTAGTGTAATCCTTGATTAACTAAAAACAAGATCACAACTAACAACACAACAAACTTATGCATAAATGAAATATCATGACGATTAAATTTCATCTTAATGTATTACATATTTCAAATATTCATAAAGGTGTCACTATGGATTGAACCTTTGATATTCATTGTGAATACATGAAGATAATATACACATAAATTAACATTCTCAAATGTTCTTTCTTGACACTATCTTTTACTAGCCTTGTGTCCTAATCCTTCATAAACATATGAAAGCTAAGTCCTAGCTTCTTGAAGCGTCTAAACTTCATGTTTACATAGGCAACTCTTTTACTGTTGCACCTGCATATGCAATTTTTCAAAAGAACTATTAAGAAGTTAAACTTCAACATCCTTTACTTGCATGTTTGAACACATACCTTGGGATAATATAACCAATGTGTTCCAATCTCTAGATGTTAAGCTTTCCACATTGAATTCAACACCTAATGTCATATTAGGTAGGAATTGGGTATCTCAACATGAGAGATTTCAAATGGACTTTAATCCTATCCCCACAAACGATTTGTGCACAAGATCTCTTCTTAACCCTTTGGTTAAATGATCGGCTAAATTATGTTGAGTTTTTATAAACTCCACTGATATAACACCATGCATGATGAGCTCACGAATCATGTTGTGTTTAACACCTAAGTGTCTAGACTTGCCTTTGTATACTTGCCTATATGCATTAGCCAAGGTAGATTCACTATCACATCTGATAGATATAGAAGATGTCGGTTTAGCACATAATGGAATTTCATAAATCAGATTTCTTAGCCACTCGGCTTCTTTACCAGTCGATGTTAATGCTACAAACTCAGACTCCATTGTTGAATGAGTAATGCAACTTTGTTTCTTTGATGCCTAAGAGATGGCACCTCCCCTAAGAAGGAATACCCATCCACTTGTAGAAGAATGATCTTCTACATTGGAAATCCAACTTGCATATGAATATCCTTCAAGAAGCGAAGGGAATCCAGTATAAGTCAAACCATAATCCATGGTTCCTTTCAAGTACTCGAATACTCGATTTAAGGCTTCCCAATGATGTGAACTTGGATTGCTAGTATATCTACTAAGCTTTCCAACAACATAAGCAATATTTGGCCTAGTGATAATCATGGCATACATAAGACAACCAATAGCTCTTGAGTATTCAAGTTGAGATACTACAACACCCTTATTAGGTAGAAGTTTAAGACAAGGATCTATGGGAGTGCTAACCGGAGAACGATCATTAAAATTAAATTTATTAAGAATCTTCTCAATATAATAGGATTGAGAGATTGAAATACCATTGTTCTTTCGCTTGATCTTTATACCAAGAATAACCTCAGCCTCCCCCAAATCCTTCATGTCAAAAATTTGATGACAGGAATTTCTTGATTTTATCAACTTGATTTTGGTCAGTACCAAAAATCACATGTCATCTACATATAGACAAATGATAACTCCTTTACTAGAAGTATCAAATTTGCTATATACACACTTTTCTGCTTGGTTAAGAAGAAAACCATTAGACAATACCACATCATCAAATTTTTTATGTCATTGTTTTGGTGCTTGTTTAAGACCATACAATGATTTCTTCAACTTACACACCTTGTTTTCATATCTAGGCATAACAAACCCTTCCGGTTGTTTCATATAAATCTTCTCATCCAAATAACCATTCAAGAATGCAGTTTTCACATCCATTTGATGAACTACAAGGTTATAAATAGCTGCAAGTGCTATTAATAACCTAATAGTGGAGGTCCTAGCAACACGAGCATACGTATCAAAGTAATCAATCCATTCCTTCTGCCTGAAGCCTTGGATAACCAATATTGCTTTATACTTATCTATGCTACCATCCACTTTTATTTTTCTTTTGAAGATCCAACTGTTTCCCAAAGCTTTTCCACTAGGAGGTAGATCAGTCAATTCCCATGTATTATTATTCATGATTGAATCCATTTCATATCAGATAGCTTCTTTCCAGAATGCAACATCTTTTGAAGCCACATCTTCACTAAATGTTCTTGGATCCTCTTCAATTATAAAACAGTATTGATACTGATACTCAATATCATCTCTTGACCCTTCAACCAAATAAAGTTGAAAATCAGATCCAAAAGATTTGGATTTTCTAGTTCTAGTACTTCTCCTTGGTTCAGTCGGTCCAAGTACAGAAACAGTACCACCAGAAGCATATGAGCTTAAAGAATTCTGAATCATATCTGTTGGTCTAGGTATAGATGTAAATCTATCTTCATCAAAGGTAGCATCTCTTGATTCTATAACTGTGTTAACATACACATAGTCATTAGATTCTAATACATAGAACCTATATGCATATGAATGCTCATCATACCCAATGAAGATACAATTTATACCTCTTTCACCCAAGTTTCTTCTTTTGGGTTCAGTGAGCCTTACAATTGCTCTACATCCCCAAACTCTCAGAAAACTTAATTTTGGTGGCTTTTTATACCACAATTCATATGGGGTAATCCTTTTACTTTTATTAGGAATTCTATTCAATAAATAACAGTCTGTTAACATAGCCCCACCCCAAAAACCTTCACTTAAACCTGAATAGGATAACATGGAATTAACCATCTCTTTCAAAGTTCTATTCTTCCTTTCTGACACACCATTTTGTTGTGGTGTATAAGGAGTTGTAGTTTGATGTATTATACCCGTAGATTTAAAATATACTGGATCATAATACTCACATCCTCTATCAGAACGTAAATTGTTAATCAAATTATTTTGATGTAGCTCAACTTCATCTTTATAAATTTTAAATTTATCAAGAGCTTCATCCTTATCGTGCAACAAATAAACATAGCAATACCTAGAAGCATCATCAATAAAAGTAATGACATACTTTTTATTTCCTAATGAAGGTCACATAAATCGCTATGTATCAGTTCCAATACATCCTTGAAAGGTTTTCTAGTTATCGTAGTTAACATGCAAGTTTTACATTTCTCATTGTTTATATCAATAGCAGGTATGAGACTCATTTTAGACATATCTTTCATTCTTTTATAATGAACATGCCTTAGTCTAGCATGCCATAAATTTGATTTATTCATATTATTGCTAGTACTAATAGAAGTCATACAAGTAGATTCATTAACAAATGAACCTTAACATTCAACATAAACATACCATTCCTTAAATAACCAAATCCTACAAAAGTACCATGTTTGGACAAGATATACTTGTCACTTTCATACACTTGTTTATAACCACAATTGCTTAAAACAACACCTGATATGAGATTCTTTCAAATCTCGGGAACATACAATGTTTAAAGATAGACATTTTTCTGAAGTAAAGACAAGCTTAACATTTCCTAGTCCTTTGATTTGTTCAGTCGCAACATTTCCCACCTTTAAGACAGATCAATCTTCAATTGGTTGAAAGTCTTTGAACCAACGAAGATCTTTGCACTCATGAGTTGTTGCTCCTGAATCAATCTGCCATGCAACATGATCATCATGCACATAAAATGCCTCATATATTACTGATACATAATTCTGACCCGAATTATTATTTTGTATTAAAATCTGACCTTGTTGCTTTTCAGGATCCTTAGATCCTCTTGGACCAGCGTTATGCTGGCCTTTTCCAACCCGACAATCCTTCTTGAAATGACCAGGTTTTCCACACTTCCAACATGCCACCTTAGGATTCTTGTTGAAAGACGTGTTGTCATTTCCTTTAAACTTTCGTTTGTTCCCTTTGTTCGAGTTTGAAAATCGACCCTCTTCAACCATGTTCACAGAAGAGTTACCAACTTGGTTCTTACCCTTAGGGTTATTGTCAACTTCTTGATCCATTAAAGACTCCTCAATCCTAAAGCGACTTCCAAGTTGAACAAGAGACATCTATTCCTTGTTGTGTTTCAGGGTATGTTTGAAATCTTTCCATGATGGTGGCAGTTGTCAATAACACTAGAAACCGAGATGGATTCATCCATCTTCATGTTATGTTGAGCAAACTGTCCCAGAATCCTTAACAGTTTGTTATACTGTTCCATGACCGATCTAGTATCAACCATCTTGTAATTGTTAAAATTACTAACAAGAAACTTCTTGCTTGAAGCATCTTCAGCCATGTACTTTGATTCAAGGGAATCCCACAACTCTTTTGCAGATTCGACATTTTGGTATATATCAAAGAGGGATTTAGACATACCGTTAAGGATGTGACCACGACAAATGTAGTCACCGTTCTCCCATTTGCAGCGACGTCTAGTCTGTTCCACTGTTTCATTGTCGAACAGTTCTGGCATGGGAGTACTCAACACGCACACAACCTTTAGGGCCGTTAAAAGGAAGTGCATATTCTTCTCCCATCTTCGAAAGTCACTGCCTTCGAACTTATCCAACTTTGCAAACTTGCTCGTCATATCTCTAGCAGATTATTCGTTCGTCATCTTCAGAGAAATTGTATCAATATTTGTTGAACTTTCGAATGGGGGATCTTGTTGAACTTTCGAATGGGGTTTCTTGGATTGTTCTGAAGTCGTGATGACACTTTCATATTGAAACAATTTGGAGGCACCCAAACTTTTAATTGAATAAAGTTAGAATACTGAACTAGAACTTGAGAAGGATTGTGAATGTTTGAGATGAAATTTTTGGACCTCTCCTATGACCAATTTATAGTGTTTGCCACACCCTTTGGAAGAGACGCCACACGCTTTGGAAGAGCCACTATGTCCTTTGGAAGAGACACTACACCCTTTGGCAATCCATATGCTATTTCGGCCAAACCATGTCTTCGACCCCAGCCAGGGTCTCTGCCCCTTGGACCCCGCCAGGGGCTCACGCCCCTGGGGCCTAGCCCAGGGGCGCTGCCCCCGGACCCCTAGAAATGGGATGCTGCCCCCTTTGACCCCCATTGCTCATCTTTAAGCAACTGATGAATCTCAAATACAGTGAATCATAATATACTTAAACAAGCGTGCACTTCGCACCCTCCTAAGTTGTTTAATGTGATACTATGATCCTATTGGCCAACTAGTCAATTCAATTACACTAAAACATCTAACAATTACTTGAGAAGTTCAAATCTTTCTTTCTATCCGGCGTTGCACACCAAAACGATGAGACTTTGCTTGGTTTTCTTCTATCCTGAGCAACTCCTGAAATTATGGAATTAAAATAAGCAAAGCACATCATAATTCCTTCCCTATTTTCATGAAATCAAATAATATTCAATTAAATAATTCATTTTTTCAATATTGCAATGTAATGTTCATTAGGGATCTTACCCAAAAACATAGACGTTTGGCTAAAATCATAGAGATGATCCAGTCGGCAAGCTTTATTCATGATGATGTCCTCGACGATAGTGATATTCAAAGAGAGAACCTCTCCCGGTTCTTTTCTTCTTTTAGTACATAAACAATTGACTTGAGACAGATTGTACAACATAAGAATTGCAGTCTTGGCAGGGGACTCCATATATTTACACAATCATCTTAGTATCTCGCTAATCTTGAAGCCATCAAACCTATCAGCCAGGTAATATCCTTAATTTCAAACTTGATTTCAAGAACAACAAGGTCATAGCTTGGTAGTTTCCAGGCTTTGTGTTCTTGCTTGAATTATTAAAACATCTTTTTTATTATCATTGTTACTAGTGTTGGGACATGTTATTAAAAGACTTCGTCAGTGGTGAAATAAAGCAAGCCTCGACTTTATTTGACTATGATGTCTACCTAGACGAATATCGGTCAAAAGCTATTACAAGACAACATCCTTAATTTTTTTATTTTTTTTTATAGATAAGGAAAAATAAAACATGCTTGGTGACGAGAAGCTCGCACCCTAGTCCTTATTACAACATAATAATTAGTTAAACTTTATTGTCCTCGAGTAGACAAATTCTACGGCGTCCTTTTGGATAGCGTTTGTATTTTCCGTCGGTGAAATTTCATGAACATAGATTTGACTTTGGTTAATCGACATAACCTCCATGATGTCTCCAACCGCATTTGCTTCTCGAAAATATGCTAAAACTTCATTATGTCGAACTGCAGCATGATTTTCCTACAATCCGTAATGATAAACATTAGTTTTAAGTTTGAAATATTGTCATGAGAGATAAGCTTATGGGCTGACTGGGCATCTGTTTCTATGTGAGTTGATTTGAAAACAAGGTGTATTGCCAGAATCGGTCCATCTCAGATGGCCCAACATTTCACTATGAGGTTGTTGGTGCATCCCAATTTCCTAGAGAAGTTAATTATCCATTGACCCATATTATCTCTTATCACTCCCGAACCCGCATGGTTCAAATTTCCCTTAGACGCTCCTTCTGTGTTGATTTTTATCCACCCTTGCTCTGGAGAGAGACATCTAACATCAATCGAGATAACGCAACCTAGAGTTCTCAATCAATTGAATAGCATTTTGGTGAAACCTGGCCTAAGACAAGGAAAGCTCGAAAATAGAAGTATTTAAAGTTTTATCTTTAAAAATGAGAGAGTTTATGTTTCTCCAAATATTCCAAATTGAATAGGGAAAGAACATGGCTAGCTCATCCAATTCCTTTGAAGAGGAGCCCCTAATACCTGACAACCAAGCTTGATCCACTCGTTCAAACGGAGATGAGTTGCTTGACCTACTTTAGATGGACAAATACAAGAGTTCCACATTTTTCTTGCATGCTCACACCCACGCAAAATGTGATTGATGTCATCCACTTCCGTTTGACATATTCTGCAGATAGAGCTAATATTGCTTCCCCTATGATTCAACAATTTGCAAGTAGCTAATTTGTTTTTGAGGTACATCTAAATTGAAATACTGGATTTTCGAAATTGTTATTGTTTTCCAGACCCAATCCCATTGGTCTTGAACTTGACTATTATGATCGTGACCCGCTAAAAGAGAATAGGGAGAACCAGCTGTAAAGTTACCTCGACTAGAGCAATTCCAAATTTGTCTATCTAAAGATTCATTTGTCCGGTCACCCATAATGCTAATCAATTGATCCAACATTTTTTTTAATTAAAAGATTAAAAGGAAGTTTTATCTAGGTTCCACTCTGCATTAAAAAAGACATCCCCGACCATTATCTTGTCTTCCTCGTGCAAAAGTGGACCATACATAGAAGAACGAAAAATTTTTCACCAACCCAACTCCCAATCATGCCAAAATTTCATATCCCTACCATTAGCCACCACCCACCCAACTCCCAATTTAAGAGTATTTAACCTTCGTTAATTGCTTTCAAATTACATAGTGTTTTTTTTCGAAGAGATCAAAGTCGAGCCATTTTGCCTCAAAGTTTGGTGTGTAAGAATCGTGGTCCACGGTCTCATTTCATTCTTCAATCTCCACGCAAGGTTACCCAACATGGTTGTGTTTTGAATTATTGCCGATTGAATTCCTAGCCCCTAGCCTTTTTGGATCTGTAATTTCCTCCCAATTGATTTGGTGAATTTTCCTATTCTGGTTCGTGGATCTCCAAACAAAGTTCCTGTTAATCCTTCCCAGTTCTTTACAAAATGCAATAGGAAACATAGTACATTCCATATAGTATGAAGGAATAATAGACAAGACCGACTTCACCAATGTTACTCTACCTGCCATTGATAAAACATTTGTCCTCCAACGGGAGAGTTTGTTCCCAACTTTATCTAGTATAAAGTTAAACAAATTAACTTTAGAATCAGGCAATTCAAGGGGGAAACCAAGATAGGACCCCAAATTTTCCACCATCCTAAATGTTAAGGCTTTTGACAATTCGATTCATTTTCTAGCTGTAACATTTTTGGAGAACAACACTGTCAACTTACCCTGGTTGACTTTTTGGCCTAAAATTGCACAAAGTATTTCTAAAATCGAGTTGACGCATTTACAATTTTACAGAGTAGCCTCTGCCATGAGAATAAAGTCATCAACAAAGAACATATGGGATAGATTTAGACTACCTTTTCCCACTTTTATTCATTTCCATTGCCCTTGAATCACTTTGTCATCAATAAGAAAGGCCAGATATTCCGTGGACAAGATGAAAATATATGATGACAAATTATCACGTCTAATAGCCCTTAAGGGGTAAAAGTTATCGAGTTTGTCCCCATTAAACAAAATTTCAATCGAAGATGTGCAAATACAACCCATGATCAACCTAATGATTTTACCAGAAAATTTAAAAAATTGAAGAGTACTTCTAATGAAATCCTATTCAATTCTGTCATAAGCTTTTTCAAGGTCAATTTTTATGATCTTGCATCCTTTTTGCCCCTGTTTAAGCTTAGAAAAATGGAGGTCTTCTCTCGGTAAGACCACATTGTCATATCCCCTTTTCCCCGTGACAAAACTACTTTGAAATGGAGAAATAAGGTTTTTTAGACACAGTCTAATTCTGTTACAAGGATTTTTGACATTACCTTGTAAATGGAATTACAAATACTGATAGGTGATTGAAAGACTGAAACAGAGTTACTACATTTGAGAATCAGGCACAAGAAGGTTTTGCTCCAACTGGTAGGAATAATCCATTTTTCAAAAACCTCCCCAACAACAATTGTCAGAGAATTACCCGTACAGTTCCACAACTTTTGGATGCAAGTCGGGTGAAAACCATCTGGGCTTAGAGCTTTAAATGGTTTAAGGTCCCAAGTGGCTTTCCTAATATCTTCCAAAGTGATAAATTTGTTTAAATGAAGAGCTTGGATATCTATTAAGAAAGTTCTCCAGTTGTTAGTAGATGTTTTGAAAAGAAATTTTGGACTTCCTCCTGAATAAGTTTTCCATCAAAAATCCAATTCCCAACTCAGTCTTTAATAGCCAAAATCTTTTTCCTTCCTCTTTTAACCATAGCATAAACATGGTAAAATTTTGTATTTCTATTCCCATTATAATTCACTTGGTCCGAAACTTGGTAGTCCAAAGTTTTTCCACCTGGTCAAGAATCTCATAAATCTCCCCTTGAAAACTCTTTTCAAAAGAAATGATGAAATTGTTTGGTGCAGTAGCAATACATCTTTTGGCTCCCAGGACCCTCCTTATAACATTGTTTTAAAAAAAGAAAAACGTTACCGAAAGCCTATCTATTTCATGTTCTGGCTTTCTCAGGGAAAAAGCTAATGGCAAGTGTGATCCTATTGTTAAACACATTCCAAGTGTTCTTGACAAGGATTTCACACCCCAGGTGGTCCAGCCACATCGGTTCCATCCTAAAAGTCCTAAAGTTTCTATTCTCACTTTCCCCTACACTTTTAAGGAGAATAGGATAGTGAACCAAATGTGTTCTCGTAAGATGGTGACATATGCATTACGAAAACAAAATTTCCAATCCATCCTTTGACAACTGTTCAACCATCCTTTGACAACTAAGCCTAGTGTTAATTAGGAGTAACACCGTAGGCTTGTGAGTACGGATAAGATGCTTAACCGCATTGACTACCACTGGATTGCCAAAGCCTATAACGTTGTACACTATGGATCTCATGTGGGCTTTTTAAAAAACCATATTACTTGATAAATGTTTTTGATTCATAATTAATTTGCAAAAAACACGACAAATCCAATTAAATAGTACTACTAACATCTAAACTATTGGTAGATAACTAACCTTGTCGATCACTTCCTTGAGTTAGAGAATTCTGACTCTATTTCTTAGTAGGAGTCATTGTGATGTTAGACATGTAGATTGGTCCTTTTTGTTCCACATACAAGTGAAATCTCGCATACGACAATCCTTGGACTCTTCCTCTAGTATTCCCAATCAATTTTCCTTTGCTTCCCGATTTTTTTCTATGTTCCCGAGTTAATAGATCCAATCTATTGTGAATAGTTTGAACAAAAACAAGAATTGAAGAAGAAATGAAGAAGAAAAAAAAGAAGAAAAAAAAGAAGAAAAAGTTTGTTATGCAAGTATCAAACAAAAATTAAGAAAACGGAATCTACTACTTATGTTATTGAGATATCTTGATTTCAAAATTAAGTTTACAATGATGGACTACCCTCTCCTTATATAGCTTGGAGTCTAAGGTAAAGACACATAAATTTTGAACATTCTACAACTTACAGCAACATTCATGAAAGATTCCACTACTAGTTACGCTACAAGACTGAAATCTATACTTCAACATTCTGAGATTGTGTTTATCTTCTCATTCATTCATCCTAACATTCCTTCGAAAAAAAATCTTTTCAAACAGAAAAACCATCAGAAAATCACATGAGTTTCTGCAAATTGATCTCTTTTATCAGTCACGTGATCATACTGAGCTGATTCTCACATCTAAGAACAAACCTTGCCATCAGCTGAAGCACTCATTATTGCATCGACTCTGAGTATGTATGCATCTTTCTTCTTATATAGAGTATATGTTGTCATATGAATTTCATTCTCCTGATCAGCTTAGCATCTTAGATTACATCAACCCAGCTAGTATCACTTTAATCTATTCAGATAATAACTTATATCTACACATACCAAATACCTCCTTTTACCCTTCATAGACCCTGGAAGCCTTTTTTTTGTTTTTTGTTTTTTGTTTTTTTACAGCTTTGCTGCATTGAGTTCAATAGATGTGATGGTAGAACTCAAAAGAGATCTCGAGGACTGTCCCATGACATCTTCATCAGGAACATCTGTTGACTTACATGATAATGACAACTCATCTGCACTTGTTCCTCCTATCTTAGACATGACTTTATCTTCTCCTAATCTTCCATTGTCTAATTCAAATAAAAAAATTGTTGTTGCAGGTCTTCAAGAACCAACTCTAACAGGTGATACTTCCACATTTGTGATTCAACCTTCTTCTAGACTTGCAGTGCCAAGATCTGATCAGCCATGTACTCACGAAATGATCACATGCTCCAAAGCTCGATCATATGCCATTGCATTACTCCAACAACTGTTGATGTAGGTGAGCCAACAAATGTTTATGTTGTTCTTCAATATACGGACTGGAGAGAGGTCGTTCATAAGGAAATGGAGGCTTTGCATTAAAAGTGCACATGAACCCTTACCTCTCTACTTCTTGGTCGAACTTCCATAGGCTGCAAGTGGATATTCAAAGTTAAGAGTTAAACAGATAGCACGGTGGAGAGGTATACGACTCGTTTAATGGCCAAAGGGTTTTCTCAAAAGTATTTGACTACCTTGATACGTTTAGTCTAGTAACTAAGCATGCCACTGTTCTATGTCTTGCATTATTGTTTTCACTGGACTTTGAGATAAACAGGCGTGAACAATCTGTTTCTCAATGGAAATCTTCAAGAGGAAGTCTACATGTCCCATCCACCAGGATTTGAAGTGTCTGATTTATTTGGAAACAGACTCGTGTGCAAACTTACCAAAGCATTGCGACCTTAAACAGTCCCTAGAGCCTGGTTTAAGAAACTCTGAGAGTGTTTGCTTGATAGGCTTGATTTTACAAGATCTCACTCAGATAATTCTCTCTTTATCAAACATACTTCTGGCAAATCTGTGTATGTGCTTGTTTATGTTAATGATGTAGCCGTGACAAGTTCTTGCAGTGATTTAGTTGAGTCTACCATTGTTGATTTGATGGTTATTTTTCTTTGAAACATTAAGGGACACTCAATTTATTTCTGGGCATGGAGATACAATCAGGACCTAAGTTCAAGTTGCTCAATTAACGCAAATACATTGTTGATTTGTTAGCTCGTATAAATTTGACTAACTGTAGGCCTTGCTCTACACCAATGGTTGGTTTTCCTATTCTCACTTCTTCATCTTGTTCAGGTATGACACTGTCAGATCCTTCGTTATATAGAAGAAGCACTATTGGAGCCTTATAACATGTGTTATAGTGTGAATAAACTCAGTCAATTTATCCATACACCTACTGAGGTTCATTGAGCAGTTGTAAAACATGTTTTAAGATATTTGAATGGTTCTATTTATCATGGATTAATCTTCAAGTTTTCGTTTTCTCTTTATCCAACAGGTTTCACTGACTCTGATTAGGGAGCTGGCACCGATGCTAAAAGGTCGAAAAGTGGTCATTGTTTGTTTCAAGGAGGGAATCCCATTGTTTGGTGTTCAAAGAAGCAGATAGTGGTCTCCAGGTACACGGTTGAAGTAGAGTTCCATGCCTTGGCTAATGCTATGGGTGATATCATTACTTACTGAACTTGGTTTGAGTTTATCCTTTGTTTCTGTGCTCTGGCGTGACAACACCAGCACAATTTCTACAACGACTAATCCAGTTTAGCATGCAAAGATGAAACATGTAGAGTTAGACTTATTTTTTGTGCGTGAGAAAGTTTTGTAGGGAGTTGTTCAAGTAAATCATGTACCTGGATCAGATTAGATAGATGATGCACTTACTAAACCATTGACTGAAGAGTTGTTCATTCCGATTGGTCGCAAATTGGGAGTATGTTCATTGTCAAAGGCATTGTCTGAGGGTTCATATGGATTTGTTCATTTGTCATATATGGATTCAACACATCAATTTCTTCATCTGATGCTGGTCTGCAAGTGTCATTTAATCTTTCTCAATTGATTTCACTTTCTGATCGTTCTCATTATATGTTTTTGAATGATGATTCTGATGAATAGTTTGATGTTGATGACTATTTTGACATGTTGATTGAATGTTGTCGAATTATTAGAATTCAGAGTCACGCATTGCTATATCATCATATGTTTGTGTAGTGTGAATCTTGTTAAAGTAGAAGAGCTCCTATATCTTGTTTTGTACACATTTTTCTTGCATATTTGTGATTTGTTGTGCTCAGATGATACAATGAGCTTGGGTGTTGATTAATTATGTGTCAATTGGTTGAACACAAAGTTCAAGAATTCATTTTGAAAAAAAAAGCCAAATAAATGTTGAGCACAAACCCAGCCAATCACAGGTTACATTGGATTAAAATGAAAATCCAAACAAGAAGGAGATGAGTTAGGTAACTTGTGGTTCAAGCAAGTGATGTTCTGATAGTCCCTTGTTTGTATCAAAAGCCAAAACAAGATGTCGGGCACAAACCCAGCCAGTCATCTAGGACAAAACAGTTGAATGGTGATTCAGGTAGCACAATGGTGCATAAAACCACAGTGGACATTAAAAGCCAAAAGAAGAAATTGGGCACAAACCCAATCAACTTTGTGGAGTTGATGATCATATTGGCAAAGACCTGAATAACCTAAAGCTTATGTGTATGAACAATCATAATTTGTTCACTGAATATGAAAAGAGTTGTTGTTGTTTAATGAGATGTGGTTGAATTTTTGAAGTATTTTGGCTTGATTACTCACAAGTAAACTATATGTGGTATATGTTGTGTTGTTTCTGTTTCTTTTAATTTTGATAACATGATATTTGGAGCTCAGTCTAGTGGCATTTCATCAAGCAAATACACATAAATTTTTGTTCGGATAAAGAATGGAAACCAAAAGAAAGTGAAGAACATTGGTGAATGTTAGAGGATATATTTCAGTTATAAAGTTTAGGGATCATTATGTAGTTTACTTTAAGTCTAAGAACTGAGTTCTAATTGGTTAATAGTTATAACAACTTGAACTTGCTATAAATAAGCAATGTACCAGATTTTCAACTAAGAATGAAGAACACACTTCCCTCCATTTCTCTCAATTTTAGTAACAATTTGATTGAATTCTCTTTGGGTTATGAATTGTTTCATAAAGCGTGACTATGTATAGATATATCGTTATGTGCTTGTTCTTTGAGATCTCTGGAGTACTTTATGTTTTGTGCAGAGTAGATAGTCCAATCTTACTTTAACTGATTAGTCCTTGAGACCATGACTTTTAGACAAGACTAGGTTATGCCTCATTGAGAACCCAACATATTGTGTGTGTAAATTTGTCCTCCGGTTAATTATTTTCTTTACGGTGACATTGGTCCCACAAATTTTGTAAAATTATAAATTCCCCCTAAACTATTTTTGAAAGCCTCAATTTGTGTATGTGTATGTGTATGTGTATTATATTGTATTTTTTGTTACCTTGCTTGCATGTATTAGATTACCTTGATACTAAGATCTAGTTTTCGTATAACCTAGGTAACGAACTTTATGAATTGTCCAAAATATCTCTTCAGAAGTTTGGATAAGTTTGAACTGTATTTGAGGATATGTTCCTACGTGTGAACCAATCGATTTAGTCAGCAAGGCTCTCAAAATATTCTTGAATGCCAGGACGATTATTTCATGTAAGAGTTGAACGTTTCAATGAGTTCAATATGTTCAATTTCAGCCCGATAATGACTATTTGGACTGTGTATTTTTTTTATTGATAGTAGTGACTTTAGGGCATGCTTCTCAACATAAGTAGAGTTGTAATCCAGATTTAAGTATATTCTCAAGTATGTCCTAGTTGATTTAAGACTTGTCCTACACATGCAATAGAACATTGTTCCATGTGTCTACATGATCCTAATAGAATTTTATTTAGTCACAAAACATGATGAACACTAAAAACATCATCGCTGAGTTGAACAAAGAACTTAGACTTAACAGAGATAACTATAAAATCAAGAGAAGTGTATACAAGTTGTCCTAGTTGAACAGAAGTTGCTCAACCACATGAAGAAGATCATGAATAAACCCTGTTATAGATTGAGGAATAAATAGAAGTTGGTCCATGACGAGTGGGACGCCAAAGACATTGTGCCACACTATGATGCTGAGTACAATGGATGACGGCATCCTATGTGAGTTGTAGTATCAAAGAACGACTAAAGGGTCATGACAAGTTTTGCATGCTAGATTTTTTATACGATTGCTCAACTGTTCTCGCTCCACATCACGAAACTCAAGGAGTTCAATCAACCACTAACCGATAAGCTGCAAATACAGGGTGTAATACACTATTTCCCTAACTTTCGTCAGCATATGAAAATTCAAATGACCAATTTTGAGGGCCTCAACACCTTTGAAAACGTTTGAAGGCACATTGAGTTGGAAGAGAATTTGCAGGTCGCTGGGCCTAAGGTTGAGGTGCACATGGCACCATCCGTTAGACCTATGTATTACACATCAAAAGACGATGTGGATGAGAAAGTGTTGTATGACGTGATAACAACAATGCACACTGAGTAAAGAACGAAAAGACTGAAGTGAAGCCAAGGTCTTCTTCGAATGAAATGACGCAAAAATGCATGCACAAAGACGTGAAGCCTGAGTCTACAAAATGCTTCAACTATGGCCGAAAGAGACACTTTGTGAATCCATGCCATTAACCAGTGCGACAGTTTTGTCTTGTTGACTATTCTAGTAAACTCTGTGTCTCTAGTACAGTTATTTTGAGTGAATCATGTCCTGTGGGGATTTTGGATTCAGGATTTACAGACTACATAACCATGGATCGAGACACTTTCGTTGAGTAATGAAGAGTCCCACGAGAGATTATGTGGATTTACTTTGGCAGGTACTCTTGTGTTAAAGTCAAAGGTATTGGAACTTGTGAGTAGCATCTGCGTGGTAGTCGAGTTCTAGTCATTAGTTATGTCCATTATGCTTCGCAAATATGCCATAATGTTATTTAAGTCTTAGGATTAATGAAACTTGGTTTTTGATTATCTTTTCATTAAATTTCCATCCAATTAATTAACTTTAGGATCAATTTTATTTGGCTTAGATACTTTTTTGGTGAATTTACTGTTTTGGATTTGGCTTTATTCAATAATAATTTCTTGTTTTCTTATACTCGTGAATGTGTCTGCGATGTGAATGGATGTCCCACTATATTAGGCCACATAGGTCAACGTAGAATGCAACGACTGACACAGTGAGCTTTTTTGGCTAACATTTCACGGGTGGAGTTGTCTATTTGTGTTAGTTGTCTAGTAGGAAAATCCATCCAAAACCTTATGGTAAGGCATCTAGAGCCAAATTTTCCTTACAATTAGTTCATTTTGACGTCTGTGGCCCTCACAGTGTTAGGGCATGGAGCATGATACTTCATTACATTTATAGATCATTACACGCGATATGGATTTTTCTACTTGATCTCCCATAAATCAGAGAAAGGGTTAATAGAACGCTTTTAGAAAGGGTTTGGTCGATGATGGCATGTCTCAATTGTTTGATTTCCTTTTGAGGAGACACTTTTAAGATTGTCACTTGTATCCTGAATAGAGTGTCGAAGAAGTCGGTTAACTCTATTCCATATGATCTTTGGATTGGAAGAAGTTTGGACCTTAGACATATGCCTCCTTAGAGGTATACCACTTACACCCATGATTTCTCCAATAAGTGTGGCAAGATTGAACCTAGAGGGAAGAAGAGCATCTTTGTTGGTTAGTTTGAAACCTCCAAGGGGTATGTGTTTACAGTCAAGCAGGACAATGGGACTGTTACCAAATTCGAATCACGAGACACAACGTTCTTAGAGAGGTAAATTTCGAAAGAAAGGCGAGATTGGTACATACCAATCTTAATATTTAATACAGGATCAAGCAAAGTTGACACATGTTCATTCGAGTGGGAGAGATGATATCGCATATGATTTATTAGTTTGTTGTTCGTCAAATTCATTGCCTACTAAGGCGAATGCACCATATTACACTCTTGTTGACAGTAATAGAATTGGGGATCTCATTTATAGTGGGAGGGGATGTTGTTATGCCCCTAGTACTAAGAGTGTGCTATTAAGACGTGGGTTAAGACATAAATTTCCCTTCTGACATTTACTATCGAAGGTGATGGAGTACTAAGCATCCTAATATATGAAGAGACAATTGTTGAGTCGAAAAACGCTAGAGAAACTCCTGAAGGACCCTTTCAAGAGGAATGGATGAAAGCAAAGGGAGGATGATATGAAGTCTATGGGCGTAAAAAAGTGTCCAGACACTACTGGACCTCTCGAGAAGATGCAATACTATAGGAGCTAAATTGGTTTTTAATATGCTTGATTATGGCTATTATAGCAAGACTGAACCTAGAACTGCACCAGATGGACGTTAAAGACTCATTTATTCAATATAGAGTTAGAAGACGAGGAATACGTTTCCTCGTTTGAAGTCACGCGCGGCTCTCGGGCAATTTCTGTGGCGATTGTCTCCTCTCTGTCCTAGGGTTAGGTGTGGGATTGAACTCAACCATTAATTGACTTGTTTTCTAGCATTCAATTGCTACGCTCCAAATAAAGAAGAATGCAACGAGCCAAAAATCAGAAGATTCAGATTCCGAACATCCAAACTCAGAGGAGAAGTTCGGTGAAGACGAATGAATCAGCAACCAACCAATTAGCATCGGCGAAGTGCAGCAGCTCCCCAGGGCCTGTCCCCAACCAACCAACTTCAAGCCTACTGAACTGACCTGACCCATACCTGCGCCCAGAGCCATCGGCGTTGCCCAACCGTGCTGTATTTGAGTATTGAAATACAGCAAGGAGAATAGTACCATCCAGACTGAATAGGAGACTGTTCACGTTGATTGGAATCTGTAAATTGCCTAACCCTAACCCCGATTTGCTTTATCCATTACAGGTCTAGGGAGGTGGCGACGGGTTGAAGGTATGTGGACTGCGGGTAGCATCATCTCCGACGACAAGAACAGACCCCGAGACCATATGAACCTGAATTGGAACCCGCCCCAGGAAGAAAACAATCGCTACATCGGTAAGCTCATAACCAACCGACCGATCAAATTGACAGTGATCAATAGTGTGCTTGATAAAGCCTGGGATAGATTTAGCACTGTGAAAATAGCTGAGACTGCCCCAGGAATATTACTCTTTGATTTTGCTAAAGATGAGGATAGGCACAAGATAACTGATATGTCACCATGGGCGATAAATGATCATATTCTGAGTATTAAGAGATGTGCCCTGAGAATTGGCCTCAATGAGGTTGAGTTTAACAAAGTTCAATTCTGGGTGCAAATTCATGATTTGGGATATGATATATTCAGTAATGATAATGTGAGAAAGATTTCCGAACGCATAGGAAAATGTATCGAAATAGAATCAAGAGAGGAAATGAGGAAGAGGAGCTTCTTGAGAATGAAGGTGGAAGTGGATGTGAACAAACCACTTTTGGCAGGATTTTGGTGGACGAACTCTCTAGGGCAGGAGAAATGGGCATCGACAAAATATGAGAGGCTATCCGACTTCTGCTACAAGTGTGGCATATTGGGTCACACTACCCAAACGTGCAAGGAGGAAGTACAAAGGTCGGAACCGAAGCCAAGAGGCCCCGCCTATGGCCCTTGGTTGGTCGGAACAAGGTCGAACTAGTGAAGTAATAAGGATCCGAATGATGGAAAGGGGGGTCACCAAACACCGGGGACCAGGCCGAGAGAGAGGAAGACATGGCATGACATCATGACCGAGGAAAATAGCGAGGATGGTGAAGTTGGACCGAACTATGCAGATGGTGCTTCAGCTCGGTCTGATTTAGAACAGGGGACAGGTGCTCACTACCGAACGGGAGGAGAAGCGATGGAGGTGAAGGAGGAGTTGACCAAGACTATGAGTTGGGCTAGGGGACCGAACACCATGACGGAGCTTGACCTGAATGCATCACCCGGGGAGACAGCTCTGGTCATACATACCCAAACAAACCTTCTGAACCAGCCTTATCCGACACAAGCCGAGATGTCCTACCAACACATAACCATTAGCATGCAGAACTCCATGCGGTCCAATGACCAAACTCCCACACCAACATCCACCTTACCGCACAACCCATATTGGCTACAACCACAAACCCAAAGAACACACATGCCACAACCCTACCTACCCCCAACCAACCCCAAGCAACCATAACAGCTCCCGAAAACCCAACCCAGCTGAAACACCTAGAATAACCCACTTACCTGATAGCCCAACTAAACCACAAGACCAATCACACATCCCCAAACCCTACACGGTAGAGAACCCACCCGAAACACCCCATAATCCACCCCTAACCGAGACCACAAGGATTGAGACGGGACTAAACCCATTCATTAACCGTATGACCTTGAAGCGAACAAGCGAGGCTATGGAGGAGGAGGTGGCCCGAGCAAAAATACCGAAACTAATGGAAGAGGAGGCAATACCAAAAACTGAAGGTATGAGACCAAAAGTGAGGGGCAAGACAACCCCACAAAAGAAGGCAACTCGATCTAGATTACCCAAGGCGAACGGAGGATACCAAAAGAAACAAGAGGGCCTCGACAAGGGGCGAGATGAACATCACCGAACCGGGTTCTGGTAGCTGTCCCGAAATAGCTACACGGGATCAATGAGCCTACTTTCGTGAAATTGTCAAGGGTTGATGTCTTCCTTGACAATTCAACACCTCAACGACCTCACAAAGAGGCATCGCCCGAACAGTATATTTCTTATGGAAACAAAAAATGGGGATACCTATTGTGAGACGATACGTACAAGGATAGGAATGCCGAATAAAATGTACATGAGCCCTAGGGGATTGTCGGGAGGCTTAGCACTTTGGTGGGATGAGGAGACAAAGGTCTGAATACTATATGCAAACCACAATTTTATCGATAGTAAGATATTGATGAAATATGATGTGAAACCGAGTTTTGTCACATGGGTTTATGCGGACACGGATGAACACAAAAGAGCGGAAAATTGGGATCTATTGAGACACATTGGAGGAAACCGGAGGAACAAATGGATGGTGGTCGGAGACTTCAACACTATTCGGCATCAACATGAGAAAACAGGAGTCCGACCTAAATAAAAATAACAAATGGACAAATTTAACAAACTCATGGAATACATTAGCGTAGAGGACATGGGCTCGAAGGGGCAACCTCACACATGGTGCAGCAATAGAAGCGGGATCGACCGAATAAGCCAAAGACTCGATAGAGCACTTCTAAATTCTAAGTGGTCCGAAACATATCAAAGGAGTCGATGCATAAAGGAGTTTGCACTAGACTCGGACCACTCACCACTAATCATCCAAACTTCAGCCCCTAAAAGGAGGAGCAAGAGACGGTTTAAATTCGAGGAGATGTGGCTCGAAGACCCAAAGTGTAAGGAGGTGATCAAAGAGGCATGGGAAGGGCCTACACCGAACCGAGAATGTGATGGAGCTGTCCCCAAACTACCTAGGTGCCGAAAGTTGTTGACACAATGGAGCAAAGTGCATTTCGATAACAATGCAAATATGTTGTCCGAAATGAAAGACAAATTGAAGAGAGTTTCCAAACCACACATGAGCCAAGCCGAAATAAAAGAGGAGCGTCGACTAAAAACCTGAATCAAAGAGAGATAGAAGAGGAAGGAAATGTATTAGAGTAAACAATCAAGGGGCAAATGGCTCAAGGAGGGAGACCGGAATACCACATTCTTTCACCTCACTACTAAATCAAGAAGATGAAGGAACAATATATGTAGGCTCCTTGGGAGGGATGATCGTTGGATCATAAACGAAACCGGGATTGCAATGGAGTTGAAGAGATATTTCGGGAGATATTCCAATCTGATCGGCCATTACCGAAAGCATCGATCCACGAGTGTGTCCCAAACCAAATAACCCCGGAGAACCAGAGTTTGACATTCACAGTCACGGATGCAGAGATACGCAGGGCAACATATCAAATGGGCGTGTCAAGAGCGTCGGGTCTAGATGGGTGTCCGGGTCTGTTCTATCAAAGGAGTTGGCAAACTGTGGGACCAGATGTCATCAACACAGTCAAAGCCTTGTTCAGATCAGGTAAACACCCTCCCCCCATAAACCAAACCGATCTCATTTTAATTCCAAAAGTTTCAAACCCATCTATGCCAACGGATTTCAGACCAATAAGTTGTTGCAACTTTCTATATAAGATTATCTCAAAAGTTATGGTAGATAGACTAAAAACTTATTTACCAGAACTTATCACCCCCTATCATAGTGCATTTGTGGGAGGTCGGGCAATACATGATAACAATCTAATAGCTCACGAGGCGCTACACTACTTCAAGTCAAAACGCAACACGAACAAGGTTGAATGTGACCTCAAAGTGGATATGCAAAAAGCGTACGACAGGGTCGAATGGGAGTTCCTATTAGCTAGCCTGAAAAAGAGGGGTTTTGATGACAAATGGATCGACTGGACGAGGGAATGCATAGCAACAACGACATACCGAGTGATAGTCAATGGGGAACGCTCGACCACACTATACCCATCGCGCGGAATCCGACAAGGTGACCCACTCTCTCCTTATTTGTTTATCCTCCTAGTTGACGTCCTCTCGAGGATAATTGAACAGGAGACGAGGGAGGGAACGTTAGTCGGGATAACCCTCGGAAGAAGATGCCCCGAACTACACCACATGCTCTTTGCGGATGACTCAGTGTTCTTCCTAAAAGGTACAACATCTAATGCAGGAAGACTGAAAACAATACTTGAGGAATACTGGCAGGCATCAGGTCAACGCATAAACGAATCCAAATCGACCCTATATCTCAACAGAGGAGCGGACCCGGGTAAGAAAATGGAAGTAGAAGTACGAGGGATCCAGAGAAATTCTTAGGTTTTCCAACAATATGGGGTCGGTCTAAGAAGGAGACAATGGGGTACCTCAAGAACAAAATCCGAGAAAAGCTCGAGGGATGGAGACCAAAGGCACTGAACCAAGCGGGGAAAAAGGTATTGATAAAAGCAGTGATCACGGCCATACCCACATACGTGATGAGCATCTTCTACCTACCAAAAACGTGGTGCTCGTAGATCAATTCCATGATAGCAAATTTCTGGTGGGGAACCACATCGGATAGGAGGAGAACACATTGGAAGAGATGGGAACTAATGACTACCTCCCAATCCGTGGGTGGCTTAGGGTTCCGAGAACTCCAAACGTTTAACAAAGCTATCCTAGCTAAGATGGCAGCCCGGATAATCAAAGAATCGTCGTCTCTATGGGTCCAGATACTAAAGGGTTTGTACTTCACAACCGGAGAGTTCTTAGAAGCCCGAAAGAGAGGGAGAGCATCGTGGGGCTGGAGTAGCATACTAGAGGGTCGAGACGTACTAAAACGAGAGGGGTTGTGGACAGTTGATACGGGCGAAGGCATACGACTGTATTCGGACCCGTGGGTGTACACGAAACCAGGGTTTCACATAGATGGGAGACCTCTCGACAACACAACGCCAGAACCCTTAGTGAGCGAGCTCATTGGAGAGGGAGGGGTCTGGAACGAAGCAGTGTTGTGAAACCTGGTGGAGCTGGGGGGACGCTGAGCTCATCCTCGATCTGCCACTATCGAGAGATCGAAGGGTGGATGCATTCATATGGCCACATGATAAGGAAGGACAGCCGCGGGCTCGCTCAATATATCACCGACTCAGAGATGGGTAGGCGACCGAGCCAAATCATGTAGTCGAGGAAAACCAGTAACAAGTCCTATGGAAGGCCATATGGGGGCGAACATCATCCCGAAGGCAAAGAACTTCGCCTGGAGACTGGTGTCGAACTCACTCACTGTGAAGATGAACCTGATCCGAAGAGGAATTCAGGTGGACCCGAGGTGCACACTTCGTGGTGCTGCAGAAACCACAACCCATATGTTACTTGAATGCAGGTGGACAGAGTTGTTATGGGCAGAGCTGCTCGGCATCACAATGGACGGGTCGCAGCGAAGGGACGTAGTAGCCTGGATGACCGAGCGATGCCAAGCAGGGCCAGACACACAACCGACCGAGGCCATGGGAGACTTGCGTGATCACGGCGTGGCACATATGGAAATCTCGTTGCAAGGCTAAGTTCGAGGGTGAACATCCGGACCCAGCCAAAGTGATGATTGAAATCAAACGATCACTCGAGGAGTATTGTCGAACGAAATCCAACCTACGAACACAAACCCAGTCGATAGCAGCACAGAAGTGGGCGAGACCAAGCCCGGGCAAGATCACAATCAACTGCGACGCTTCATGGTGTGCTCGAACCAATAGGGGAGGACCCGGGGTGATAGCGCGTTATGAACATGGAAAGATCTTGGGAGGAATGAATAGGCGTACCCGTAGTGACAATGTCATGACACTTGAAGCACAAGCAATATACGAAGGGATACGTCTAGCTCAAGAGAAATCATGGACAAACATCACCATCGAATCTGACTCACAAGTAGTAATCAAGTAAATCCTGGATGGGGCAACCGATTGGCGTCTATCGACGCTCATACCAAACATTGGAGCTCTAGCAAGCGAGGTAGACCAAGTGCAATTGCGAGCAATTCCAAGATCAGCAAACAAATGCGCGAATTGGATAGCAAAGTAAGCACGCATGGGAGTGCGGCTAAACGATTGGGTCTCTTGACCCCCACCTCCTTTTATTTGTTTATTAGCGAATGATTGTAATTTTGAACTCCCGTGACTCTATGTCACACCGTTTTATTTCATCAAATGAAACGAGTATTTTGGCCAAAAAAAGTAGAAGACGAGATTTATATGGACCAGCCTGAATGCTTTGTGGAGAAGGAGCTTGAGCATTTAGTGTGCAAGCTTCATAGATCAATTTATTGTCTAAACCAGTCGTCTAGGAAGTGATACCACAGATTTCCTGAGTTAATCGTGGAAAATGGACTTCTAATGTTGGATGAGGACTATTGCGTGTATACCAAAAAGTTTGGACCACACTTCATGTTTATGACTCTGTACGTAGATAAAATATGTATAGCCGAAATTGTGTTGGAGTTACCCCATACACAAAAGTCTGTTTGTCCTATCATTTCGAGACCATATAACAAAGAAGGATCCAATTATCAAATAATGTATTATGATTAATTTAAAACACAACAACTCCTCAATTTCAAATAATTAGACATTCTAAATAGCAATTATATCTAATCACTCAACTTAACAATTAGCAAATAAAATAAAAAAGACATTTACACGTGACTAACAATCGCTAGTAGGATTTAATTTAATTTCTACCTATCACTGTCTTGGTATATTTTAGTACATAATTTTTAAAATTTGATATTTTGATATTTGATTTTGAAATAAGACATAATAATTTAGAATAAAAAAAAGTCCATTTCTTCTCCACCTCCATTATCATTCTTTCATTAAGTATACACTTTGCTTGTTTGCACCTTCTCTATGCCATCGCTTTTCTTAATGAAGATTGAGAAATGGTAATGTTTCTGACACCAGTTGACGTCGAGATTATGGTTGAGAGGTCGTGTTGTGTGTGCCGATGGTTCTGACTGCGGACCTAATTAGTATACTGACCCTATCTCATCATCTGTTTAGACAATTATTCTTACTGTAGGAAACTTGTTAATTCCGTTTGATAAAGTCTTGACAGAATTCATATTAATATAACATCTTCTGTTAGCAATCTCTTGTAAAATCTGTCTCTCAATCTTGATAGAATCTTTGAGTCGCATATCAAAGAATGGTGTTTCCTTTTGTTCAACAGAAGGTCATGGATGAGAAAGTTGTACATGTTATATGTTTACCTTCTTTTCGGCGTGGAACTACTATTATTTATTATATATGCAGCTACTTTAATAAGAAATAGCCCACCACCCTTCTTTCTTCTTCTCCTTTACAACCAAGACTCTCCTCTTTTTTCCTACATAATCTTTATATAAATTGGCTAACGTATTAAACTGCACTACAAACACTTAATTGAAGTATAAAGATGAAGGGAAAGAAGCTCCTAAAGCTGCTCAGGACACCCTTGAGAATCCTGATCCGAGTTCGAGACTTGTACATCCAAAGCTTGGCTGAATGTTCCGGTAGTCACGCAGTCGGCTTTGGAAGCATCATGGGCTGCCCTACCGGCCAAATCAACGCCCTGCCTAGGAGCTTTAGTGTCAACTCCACACGGTCTTCTATTGATGAAGACTTTCGTGAGCTCGTTAGGGTTGCATCAGCCAGGTCCAGTTTAAGAAGCTCTGACCCCTCCGATATTTGGAATCTCCCAAACCGGCATGAACGTCGGCAATCACCAAGCAGACTTGCTCGGAGTTACAGCACCAGAATCGGGAGCATCGACGAGGAGAAACCGTGTGAGTTTGAGGCCAATAATGAGGAGGTGAAGGCGAGTTTGTTTCCACGAAGCAGGAGCTATGCAGTCAATAGAAGAAACGCATTCGTGTAAAGGTATTGACCACGTCAAACGTACAAATTCGTAATTAATATGGGTGGTTAGTTAGTATGTGAGTTTGCCGGATTGTATTGTATGGATCCAATTGCAAGGGGATTGTGTTATTTGTTGAATGTTTCAATCTGTTTTAATGAAGCTCCTTCTGGTGTTATATATATATTGGCTATTTATTGATAATTAGGGTTCTTATATATATATATACATCATGATGTCATTAGTCTACAATGAGCTGGCAAGATTATCCAACAATATCGTCTATATCTATATATCGTTTTCTATTGACCTTGTAGTCTGAATGCAATTCGCGTGTATCTCTATGGAGAGTTCTATTGAATATTTAGTAATTATTATTAGATGAGCGCAATGAAGAAAGTGCATAGTTCATAAGTCAAACAACCTATTCATATTCACTTGTCAGTAATTATTTGAGATTTTATTCTAGTAGATGGATGATTTTCATTTTCATTTTGCCCAGCTATTTTGGGTATAAAAAACTATTCATGATATTCAAATTGGGATTTTAAAATTAAGTTTCTCTTTTTTTTAAAACAAAAAAGAATTATAATTCGAAGTCGTTTTACCAATATTCAGTTGTTAATAGCTATGCAACATTTCTAATAAAACCCTCACTTTTTAAGTATTGTTTTTCCTTTTAAAAAAATCATCCAAATCAAATATAACACTAAGCATAACATGATTTATGCACTCTCTAGGTTAGGGGTGAATGTAAAAGTCGGTGTTCCAAAAATCTGGTGAAAACCGAACCGGACCGAACTGAAAATGCATGGTTCGATTTATGGTAGTATTTTTTTTTTTTTTAAATGGTTTTTGTAGACCTTTACTGCGTGGAGTTCGGTCCGACCGTTAACACATATATAATTTTATATATTATATTAATTAATATATTTAATCAATGAACACAAACAAATAATAATTTTGTTATTTAATAGTATTTTAGTTGTTTAATCGGTTTAGTAGAAAATTATGTAAACAATGTTAAATCGAGTTATTTTATTTTTTATTTTGATTTAGAATACTTATTTTGCTTTTGAATGTGTATTTTTTTTTAATTTTTCGGTTTAAGCAGAAAATCCGGTCCGAAAATTTGAATACGAATGGAAGGTTTATTTTTTCTTATACGGTTTTTTGGTCGGACTTTTTTTTAAAGAACATACGATCCGAAAATATAGTTACCCGACCGAAATAGTAAATTAATTGATCCGCTTGTCCGGTTTCACCCCTATTCTAGGTGTCCAACGATTACAACCTTCTCCATTTGTGTGTGTCAAAGTTGAAGATATCATGGTGGCCTGATACTTGTGGAGTATTGAAGTTAAAGAGTGATTTATGGATGAGGAGAATCGAACCTCTGTATTAGGAGTAGTAAAGGGACTATTGGGTATTGGCCGTTATAATTAGTTTAGTAGTTAAGTCCTCATAGTTTATATTTGGTCATGTTAGTCCTTCACAGAATCACATATGTTATAGTTAGTTATGTTAGTTAGTTATGTTAGTCCTTTTTCCCCTTGAGATGATTATAGTAACTAAAATTTATTTAATTTAACTTATACAATGCATATCATCCGATTATCCTTTCCTACACAAAGAACATCCATATTGATAATTGATTATTCATGTACGTAATTGAATCACATATAGAAAGGTTGTTAGAAGATGTTAAGTTATGAGCCAAGCGTTATCGCCTTTTTCATTTGTGTAGGCAAAAGTTAGTGGATGCATCTTTCAAGCACACGGTCACTTTGTTGGGGTTTCCTACTTTTTCCGGAAAAGATTTATCAGACGTAGCATGTGACTCATTGTCATGTAAGCTACATATGCCACGTGTTAATCATTAAAATTAATTGATAATTGATTGACGATGAAGTTGATTGTAGCAGCTAGTAGGTGAGTTGAGTTGAGTTTTTTTTTTTTTTTTACCCAACAACATCAAATTTCATTCAATAACCAAAGATGAAACCGAATACAAGATATTATCCGCATACAAACATCTAAGAAGGGGGGTTGGGGGTGAAGATACCCAATCCGAAGGACACAACCCCGCAAGAGAATTCTTCGCTATCCAATCCGCAGAAGAGTTAGCGGATCGAGGAATATGACCCCAAGCGACTTCCCTAATCAAGGAAGATCGGGAAACCGCATTAGACAAAATTGGGGCTATCCTCCAGGCGAAGTCACGCCTCTGAATGTGGTTAACAACATGAAGAGAGTCAGTTTCAAGCATAACAAAGGACCACTCCTTCTCGATGGCCAGTTGGACCGCAAAGAAAACCGCATGTGCCTCGATCTCGTCCACCGAACCCGCATAGAGCACACCTGAACGTCCACCCACAAGACGGCCCGAGTAGTCTCTAGCAATGACCCCAAAGCCTCCCCGCATAGTGGACCCGTCCCAAGCACCATCGCAATTGACCTTAACGAACCCCGGCGGAGGTGCCGTCCAAGCTTGGAAGTGCGTGGGCGACGGAGCTGTCGAAGTAGCCGTGGCAGAGTCCGTGAGCGTGGTGTTGATCTCCGAGAGGATAGACGGGACAAAAGGTTGGATCCCCTCGAATGCGAGTTTGCATCTCGCTTTCCAAATGACCCAACACACCACCATGACACGCCTCCATCGCTTCATTTTTTCTCGCTGGTCCGGTCCCGAGAAAGTAGTCTCCACGGCAAGCCACTCCTCCACGGAAGCCCTCCCCGCAAGGACCCTATCATGAGTAATAAAATGCTGCCAAACCTGTTGAACTCAAGGGCATGCAAAGAATAAGTGTTCACGGGATTCATAGACAAAACAGGTCGGGCATAACAAGTCCACCACGAGACCGCGGTTCGCGAGCGTTCCCCTCGTCGGCAAGGCGTCGTTGGCGAGCTTCCACATGAATGCCTTAATCTTAGGCCATAAGTCATAGCCCCATATCGCAGGCCATACCGAAGGTATGTCTGGTCTGGGCCTTCTATTCAAGTCCCAAGTCCGTTCTCGTGTCGAGTGTAGGTGGTGGTAGATCGAGCGCACCGAGGCCTCGCCCGACCTAGAGTGTGGCCACCTGTGACGATCCTGTACCTGTACGATAGGGATGTGTTGTTGAAGAACGGCATGAACATCGTCCCTATGCACGTGTTGGCGGACCGCTGCCTCATCCCACGCCCGAGACTCGTTATTGATCCAAAGAGCCACTCTAGGTTCGGTTGAAAGAGCACCTTCAGCCCTTGGTCTAATCCTCGAAAAGTTACGTGCCGTGACCCAAGAATCCGAGAATGGATTTATGGATCTCCCATCGCCTAGCATCCAAGCCCCGCCCGCTCGGATTACATCCCGACCCTCGAGAAGGCTCGACCACGCCCATGAGGCCCTGCTTCCCGCCTTCGCCTGAAAGAATGACAAATCCGGGAAATAAAGGCCTTTGAGGAACCTTACCCATAATGCATTCGGTTCGGAGAGTATCCTAGATGCCATGTTTGCTAGAATAGCCTTGTTGAAATCGTGCATGTCCCTAAACCCATATCCCCCCTCCGACTTGGAGGAGGTCATAGAGGCCCAGTTCTTCCAATGTATCTTCCTGTGTCCCTCATTAGATCCCCACCAGAAGCGAGCGATAATGGCATTCACCTCGTTGCACCAAGAGACCGGAAGTTTGAATATGTGCATAACATAGGTTGGGATAGCGCTTAGAACCGACTTTATAAGGACCTCCTTCCCTGCCTGATTAATGAGTTTGTTCCTCCAACACTGAAGCTTGTCCTGGATCCTCTCCTTAAGATAGACCAACGCCTCCCTTTTTGACCTTCCCCACACCGTTGGAAGACCGAGATAACGACCCGGGTCCGCGCAAGTAGGCACCCCAAAAAGCGATGAGATTTCCCTCTTATAGTCATCCGATGCCCCCGAGTTGAAATAGAGGCTAGACTTGTGGAAATTGATCTTCTGTCCTGACGCTTGGCAATATAAGTCGAGCGTATCCTTGAGGTTAGAGGCCAAGTTCATCGATCCTTTTAGAAAAAAGATCGAGTCATCCGCGAAAAACAAGTGCTGGATCTCCGGACAATCCCGCCTCGGTTTGATACCCCGAATACACCCCTGTCTGATCTGATCATCAAGCAATCTCGAAAGGACATCAGCAACTAATATAAAAAGGTAAGGTGATAGAGGGTCACCCTGCCTTAGGCCTCGCGAAGGTGTGATAATCGCCGATTGCTTTCCATTTGCCAGGACCCTGTATGTGACGGTTGATATACATGATTTTACCCATCCGATCCACCTATCATTAAATCCCCGTTTCCTCGTGCCTTCCAAAAGGAAGTCCCATTCGACCCGATCATAAGCCTTCTGCATGTCTATCTTCAAAGCACACTCAGTCCGCCCTGAGGTAGTTCTTGGCTTGCCTCTTGTCTTCAGGTAGTGGAACATCTCGTGTGCTATAATAATACTGTCCTGTATTCGTATCCCTGAAACGAAAGCACTCTGAAAGGGGGTAACAAGTTCCGGCAAATAGGTTTTTAGCCTATTCGCAAGAACCTTAGATATGACCTTATAACCGAAGTTACAAAGATTGATAGGTCTAAAGTCTGAAGCACATATTGGGTTAGCAAGTTTAGGGATCAAGGTAATATGGGTTTGGTTAAGAAAAGAGGGCATGATACCTGATGTGAGGAAGGCGTTGACTGAAGTGAGCATATCTGATCCGATTGTTGCCCAACTCTTTTGGAAAAACGACCCCGAGAAGCCGTCTGGTCCTGCAGCCTTAGACCCCCCCATCTGAAAGCAAGCCCTTCTAACCTCCTCCAGCGTAGCCAAACCCGATATATTGTCGTTCATTTCATCAGACACTTGTAAGGGCACACAGGATAACATCTGATCTGACCCTCTGATTTGCCCCCCCCCCCCCCCCCCCGCCTACAGTCCGAGGTGAAAAGACCCGAAAAGAAACCATGAAGGTCAGCCCTAATGTCCGACTCATTTTCCAACCATCTCCCCGACCCGTCCCTAAGCTTTACAATCTTGTTCCTCCTCCTCCGAGAGAGAGTCATTTGATGGAAGAATTTCGTATTCTTGTCCCCATGGCTCAACCACTTGATCCTCGAAGGTTGTTTCCAGAAAATCTTCTCCCGCTTCCATAATGCATGAAGCCTAGATTTAAGAGCCCTTTCCCGGTCCAAATCCTCCTCCCCTACGGCTAGGGATGAAGACTGTGCCAAGAGTCGTTTGACCTTGGCAATCTGCACGACGTTATTCTTAAATTCCTTTGAACTCCACTCCAAAAGGGCCGACTTGCATCTATCGAGCTTGCCCTTGATCTGACCCACGGTCCGAAGAGGCCCTCCCCGTAGCCATGCCGCCTCAATTACTTTGAGACACTCTTCATGTTCAAGCCACATGTCTTCAAACCGAAACGTTCGCTTACCCTTCGCCTCCGTCGGATTCAAGTTAATGGAAATCGGGGCGTGATCGGACCCGATGATAAGCTCATGAGCACAAAAGGCCGAGGGGAATATCGAGAGCCAAGACTGATTTGCGATTACCCGGTCTAACCTCTCCCTAATACGGTCACCTCCCCTTCGATTGTTTGACCATGTGAAAATTGAACCTTTGTAGCCAAGGTCTTCTAGGGCGAGGTCATCCAAAAGAGAATTAAAACCGTCAATCTTGTTTTGATCCTTTGGTCCGCCCCCCTCCTTCTCCCTTTGATGAGATATATCGTTGAAATCCCCCACACAAGCCCAGGCCTCCGATCGAGTCCGACCGATCCTTCTAAGATCAACCTAATTCTTGCAACGTCTCGAAAAAACCGAATCAGCGTACACCCACGTGAATCTGCATACGCCCCTAAACTTCAATCCCGACACCGAAGTGTCGATGAAATTTTTATCTTGTGAATGAACCTGGATGTTGACCTCCTTTGTCCACCAAAGGGCCAACCCTCCACTTGCACCAATAGGATGGACATACGAAGCATAGTCCATCCCGACTTCCCTACGAACCTTCTCACAGTGGGCCTCCGACTTCTTAGTCTCCATTAAGAAGACTATAGAAGGCCGAGAACCCTTCACAGGGTCTTTGAGATGACGAATTGTCATGGGAGACCCCAACCCCTGACAATTCCAGCTGACGACGATCATTGGAGACCCGTGGCTGTTTTAGGACAGCCACCGGAACCCTTTGATTTGTCGTTATTCTTGCTTACCCGAACACTCTTCCTTGTCGCCATCGGCCTCGCCTCCATAACCCCCGAGCTCCCCCCGGGATTAGAGAAACATATCATCTCCCCATTGCCAATGGCCGAAGGCCCACTTTGTGTTTTCCTCTTCTTCACCGGACCCTTCTCCTCCATGCATCCCAACGTCCTCTTGACCGTGGACCATTCTGTATTCTGGTTAACCTCTACAATCCCCGACTCAGCCCTTGTCACGCCTGCCTTTCCAGCTTCCTTGTCATCGACCGAATCCTGCGTACCCCTTCCCAGTTGCTTCCCCAGATCAGGTCGCGCCTCAGCCTCCATGTCCCCATGCGGGTCAGGTCTCCGGGTGTGGACAAGACAGACCGGGATGATCGCCTTGGAGACCAGATCGCACGGGATGCAGACCGTTGGAGTTGCTGGCCCTTGTTGTGCAGCACTGAGGAGGGATGAAGCCTTAATGGCAGAAGGCTCAGCCCCCCTGGCACAGCACCAAGGATTCCTTGAGAATCCTTGACCACCATTGCCCGAGAGTGGTCAAGCTGATCATCGAGAGCCACGGGTTCCGGGATAGTGGCAGCATCCAAACGTCTAGCCTTCGATTGAGGAGTCCCCCCCTGAGTGTTATGCTTCTGTGACCCGAGTGTACCACCTGACTGCACCCGAGCTTGCCCCTCACACGCCTGAGAAGATGCGTTGCTCGCGGCATGGCTAAGGTGATCTCCAGATGACCTCCAAGACGAGCCACCTAGATGCGATGCCTTCGACGCCCCTTTACGAATCAATCCATTGCTCTGTGGTGGTCCCTGACCCTTCATAACTTCGCTCCAAGACTTGAACCGATGGTCCCGATAGGTGGCCAGCCGTGCACCACCCCCCACGGTAACCCACCGATTGTTCGTCTTAGGGCGGTCGCAAGAGGTCCAAGGCCCATATAGGGGTGAGCCCTCTCCAGGGTCACTGGTTCGGCGCAAACCTTAGAAGGATGCCCCACCCGACCACACCCGTAACAGAAATCCGTCAATCTCTCATATCTGACCGACGCCCATTTCCCCACTCCTTTCGAATTGAACCATCTGAATCTCGGCATCAGGGGAGATAGGGAATCAACTTCAACCTGAACCCTAAGGAACGTTCTCTGTTTCATCACGGTGCTATCCTCGGTTTTCAGGCATCGACCAATACTATCGCCTATGCTCCTAGCATTCGGTTCGTTCATCATTTCAAGGCTCAAGCCGTGGATTTGGACCCAAGTCTGAAACTTAGTGAAGTCGATTTCATTGATCGACTTGTCAATCGGTCACGGCTTGATATTCAAACACAAACCGTGGATAGACCACGGCGACAATTCTAACACTTGATTAAGCTCCCTAGCACTGGCAAAATCAAACACGAGAGTGGTGTCATTTACCTCACCAATGTTAACCGGCCCATACTTCGCCCAAGCCTCTTTCAACACAACCTTGATCACATTGTTTTTTATGTGCCGATCGGACATCAACACCCCTAGAGCACGGTTATCCGGTGCCTTCTCCAGACCAAGAGTATCCGAAGACAGTAGGCACATGGTCGCCATTCCCGGAGGCACTTCCCCTTAAGAGTTGGAACCGGAAGCCATAGCCACCGATCGGGTTCAGATATGCTCACGACGATCTAGGCCAACCTGCACACAGAAGAAAAGGAGGCAATCTGATATATGGAAAAGGTAGAGGGAATTACGAGAGGAGGCGATCGCAGCAAGAATCCGACGACGATCCGGCAAGAACAGGGATTCCGGGGAAAGGCTAGAGGCACATCAATTTCCAGTGAGGCACGGGAAACAGGGTGCCGCTTCCAAGCCGAGCTGAGGTCCAGGAGGAGATCGGACGACAGCTCCTTGGACAATAGACGAGCAGAATCCGGAGGTAGTCACGAATTCAGGCGACCTTCAATCACCACGTAAACTCCCAGCTGAGAGCGAATTGATTACCCACCTGAAATCCCCGAGCTGAAAGGAGAAGGAATATGTAATCAATTTGAAAAATCCCTCTGGTTTCAGTGCTCCACGAACGCCTTGAATGCTCTTGGAACTGAATGAAACCCTAGCCTCGCCATAAATTCCGTCTGGAAAGAGATAAGAGAGTGCATGACACGCGCCCGTGAGTTCAGTGTTGGTACTTGACCACTAATGTAGCTCTGAAGATCGTCCAGTTGAAGAATTTCTACTACAACTCATCCCATTTGCAGTGCTTGACCTTTAATTTTTGTGAAGAGATCAAATTTACTTAGCAGAAGTGAATTTGGATTTCTGCTCAACTGGCGTGATAGATTAGTTTGACTCTAGTCAATTCAGTATTTTCTATTGGGTCTGAATTTCTCGAATGCTGACTTGACGGTGATTTGAATGTCAATTGATTGATGACTGCACGCTTTCGTCGGAACTCCGATGAACCTGCAAGAAGGGGAGCGCAACAGAGGGGGTGCATCTGAGTCTCACTCCTATGCTTAAATGAGTATACTGTGTGTATGAACTCAAAAACGTAATGAACGTATGTAATGTAAGAGTATTTAAAGGGATGGAAAACCAAACCGTTTTAGGCAGCTGAATATCTTTGTGAATATTGTGCCGTTAAATTACAGTTATTACGTAATATTGTAGTTGCCTCATGCAATCTTTATCGAATATATGACAGATACACGCGGGATATAGTAGCTAGATATTCAGAGTCGGTTATGGGACCAGAGTTGAGAGGGTTGACTCTCTTGGCGAGCGTTCCCATGACGAGCAGTAGGAGGCTTTGGCCTTGGCCGATGGCGACCGGTAATAGGGTTTTGACGTCCACTTTAGTTTTGGGTTTGGTGCTGGACCGCTTTATGGATGCCAGCTTACTTTTACTGTGGGTCGGCCCAGTTCTGAATTATTTGGGTTTTGCCCCTCTAAAACGTTATTGGGTCTTTGAGGTCTTACCCTTATTGGGTTGTCACTATCGATACCCGACATTTGTCCCTGAAGCTTGAGTGAAGTTTATTCGGTCGAGTTTGATTTTGTGATAGAGGGTTTGAGATAGTGACTTATGGATTGGACCTTTTGCTTTCCTTGACTAATAATTGTATCTTTCGATGCTCCGTATCCTTTAGTGAACGGTTTTTGGTTGCTTAGAGGTTTTGGAATGTTTGATCTCTTACCCAATTAGGCGAACGCTTTGGGTATCGAGGGTTTATGGATTCTCATTCACCACTCTTTAGGAGAACAATACCGTTTCGTATAGCTTTTGGAGATCACCTTTTTGTGTAAGGTTTTGAGTATTTTATGGATGCATTGTTTGGCGAGAAGTCGATAGGACGCTAGAGGCATGTCTGCCTCTTTGACTTCCGTAACTAGGGGTAGACTGACAATTTTGGTACCATTTCGACCTTTTGTCACCCCAGTGTGACCCTTTGAATTCTGACATTGCTTCGAATTTACCCAAAGGGGGCATAATTATTGCCTGAGCCTTTTCGGACGTACCCGTACGATTTCTCCAATTTTGGCTATAAAAAGCCAAACTTTGGCATTTAGCCCTTTACGCACTCAAGCTTTTGCATTATAGAGTTCAAGTATTCCTCAATCCTCTGTTTGAGATTTTCCTTTTCCACCTTTTACTCTCAGTAAAAAACTCCTTTTTACTACCATGGCTGGCAACAAGAATCAA
This sequence comes from Chamaenerion angustifolium, assembly GCA_946814005.1. Taxonomy (NCBI): domain Eukaryota; kingdom Viridiplantae; phylum Streptophyta; class Magnoliopsida; order Myrtales; family Onagraceae; genus Chamaenerion; species Chamaenerion angustifolium. The sequence continues at coordinate 27,179,644 of OX328272.1, forward strand.
TTTTCCGGTAAGGGATCATCATCCAAACCTTCTCATGTCCAGCCTTCTTCGGGTCAGAAAGTTGCGACTAGGGCTTCTAATGTTCATCTTGTTATCAGGGATGCTTCTTCCCCAGTGCAGGACCAGATAGCTCCTATGCCGAAACTGGCTTCTAGAAATCAGGTGGTCGCACGGATTGTGATGGACGTGCCTGAGACCAATGTCCCAACTTTTTCTCTGAGATGTAGTCTTCTATGTTCTTTTTTTTTTAGGCGGTAAATCTTCCTTCTTTTTGTTATTTTATTATTGTTCTTGTCATGTCATGGTGTTTTGCTTAGATATCAAGCCCAATGAGTTGAGGCCAACTCAGTTTAAGGTCGTGGTCGTCCTGGCTGGTTTAGGAGAAGCAGATGCACCTAAGTATCCGGGCATAGGGTTGCATTTTCCTCTCGAAGGATAGGTTTACGTTTATGCAGCCCAGATTGACATCGGGTTGCGTTTTCCTCTTTGCGACGACCTGAAGGATCACTGTTACTATTACAGGATAGGTCCCACGGAACTGGTACCCAACCCCATTCAGATGTGGGTTGAGTTTAAATTTATGTCCTTACGTCAAGGATGGACGTATTCACTTTCCCTATTCCGATGTTTCTATCGGTTGGTTGCTGGGGCTAACCACCTTCATCATTTCCAAACTCGATGGTCGAAGTTTGAGGAATGGATGGGCCAGGCGTGGAATTGGAATGTCCATTTTCGGTTGGTGGATGATTTTCGGGCTACCAACTCCAACTACAAGAAGTATTATTTCTTCTGTAAGGGTAGTGATCGGAATGCCATCGATGAATTTTTCCGACATCATAGGTAACCAGACTTCTGTTAAGTCCACTCGGTGGCGGAGACTTCAGAGTCCATGCTTAGGCTGACGGGTATTCATCAGTCTGTGCCAGTGTCTATTGATTGAGTAATTTTCTAACCCTTTTTTCTTTTCTGGCTTTGTGTTGTAGACACTCGGGGGCCTAAACTTCTCAGTCTCTTTTCAAAGCAGGCTAAGGCAAGGTTGTCTGCTTCCCATGCGACTTTGAGTCCACCTCCTCCTCCTTCCAAGCGCGCGACCAAGCGTAGGCCTGAGGAGGAACATTTTGTGGCTGCCCCTAGCGATCGCCCAAGAGTTATTATTCGAAATATGTCTTCTGTTTTTCTTCTTCTGATTCAACTTCAAGTTTAATACCTTTTTTCTTGTTTTTAGAGAATGTTGCAGCTGAGGCGACTTCTGCTCCTGCTTCAGCCAAGAGGGCGAGGAGTTCTAGCGAGGAGCGTCGTGCTGCTGCCGGGGGATCTTCTGCTCCCCAGAGCGAGGCTCCTGCCCCTGATACCGATCATGATGCTTCCCGCTCCTCTAAGGGAGCTGGGGCTTGAAAGAGCGTCCAAACCCGGGGTGCCGCAAGGGACACTTCGAATACTCCCTTTGTCGGGGAGTACTGTTCTTTGGTAGGCCTTTTCCATCAACCAAAGGTGGTAGACCCGAGGGGTCTCTGGGTTACTTGACACAGACTCCGGAAGGTGGAGATTTCTGATAAGACAACGCTGCGGGGCAACCTAGACCTTTGCATGCATCTCTTGGATGAGATCATTCCACCGCAGGAACGGGTGGAGGTCCCTTCAGACTTGGACGACATCGTGGTCGCATTTCGAGCGCCTCGCCTTGGTAAGTTACTTTCTCCTCGTTATCCCTTTATAGACTTCCATTTATTCCTTTCATTGCTCGCTCTTTTGTCACTCATTGATCTCTTTTAACTTTATTCCATATTTTTATGTTGTCAGCTCGTTTGCGAGGAGATGGTGATCGGGCGGATTGGGAGCTCGCCGATAAGAAAGTTGATCTGCTTATCGAGGTGGATCAGTTTCATAGTTTGGGATATACTCCAGAGGAGATGGAGGACTTGAAGAAGAGGTCGAAGGCGTCCACTGAGTTGGTGGAGCAGTCTCGTCGGGAATTTGAAGAGAGGGAGAAGGGGGTGCGCGCCACCATTAAGGTAAGGGAGGATCAAGCGGCCTTCGTCGATGATAGCAGGCTCAGGGCTGAGATGCGGACCAAGGAGGTCGACAAGTACTACGCTCAGTTGGAGGCGGAGATCGCTCGCCTCAAGGGCGAGCTGAAGAAGTCCTGGGCTTATAGGGATGCCTCTACGGCTAAGAAGGAGTAGCTCGACCTGAAGGTGAAGGCTATCCAGAGCATGGTTGAGGACTTTAAAAAGTCTGAGGAGTTCTCTGAATGTGCCTAGGAGGTGATGAAGGTTGAGGTAACTGCCTATCTCCAGGTCTTGGTCAACGAAATCCAGGGGATAAACCCCAACTTTCGTCTCCGGGAGGTGAAGTCCCTTCATAACTTCATTGAGAGTGCCTACATCAAAGGAACTCCTTCGTCTGCTGTTGGCTAAGAGGTTACCCCCGGAGCCGAGAAGAAAACTAAAGCCTCTTGTGAACCCAGACCTTGATGTCCTAGGCCCGCAGGTGACCAAGTTGATGCAGAGCTTCCAGTCGAAGGAGCCTGTTTGTGCTAAGAAGGATTACAACCTTGAAAATTCACCTGGTCTCCTTATGCTTTTGCTCCCCGGCTCTTCTCATGTATTGATGATAGTTTTGTTTAACTTTCTTTTGTTTCAGGAGTCTTGTAATTATTTTTTCTTTGATTATTGACTCAGATATTTCTTTGACGGGAACGAACGCCTTTTATTTCGTAAGCCTTGATTTTTGTTTCACTTCGAATATATTTGGTCGTTCTTCCAGTGTCTTTCTTATTTGAACGCTTTAGGAAGTTTTGCCATATTTATTTTCAACTTTGCTTTAGCTTATGTAGGATAGTCTCGTTTTATAGGGTCTTGGACCTTTCTTTGGAGGAAACGTTACCTTTTAAAGGTTGTTTTCGCTCCTTTAGGCTTCGGAGGAAGAATCATGGCCCTTTATCGGCTCATCCGTTCCTTTTGCCAAGTTTCTTAAGAGAACTGTTACCCAAGGAATGCCTTTAAGGAAACTGTCATCCTTTATGGATTCGTTCGCCTTTTACGATTTTAGTCCTTAGATTCGTTCACCTAGTCGTGCAAAACTGTTACCTAAGGTTCGCTTGCCTTTTAGAAAGCTGTTACCTTGGATTTGTTTACCCTTTTTTGGGGAACTGTTACCCAAGATTCGCTCGCCTTTTAGGAAGTTCTTACCTTAGATTCGTTCGCCCACTTTATTGTGCCCGACTTGTAAGAGAACGGTTACCCTTGATGTAGGTTTGTTCGCCTTTTATATCAGGTCTGTAGTTTGCCCAACTTGTAAGGGAACTATTACCGTGACGGTTCGTTCGCTTTTTATATCAGGTCTTTGTTTTGCCCAACTTGTAAGGGAACGGTTACCTTGACGGTTCCTTCGCCTTTTATATCAGGGTTTTTTTTTTGCCCAACTTGTAAGGGAACTGTTACCTTGACGGTTCTTTCACCTTTTATATCAGGTCTTTGTTTTGCCCAACTTGTAAGGGAACTATTACCTTGACGGTTCATTCACCTTCTATATCAGGTCTTTGTTTTGCCCAACTTGTAAGGAAATTGTTACCTTGACGGTTCGTTCGCCTTTTATATCAGGTATTTGTCTTGCCCAACTTGTAAGGGAACTGTTACCTTGACGGTTCGTTCGCCTATTATATCAGGTCTTTATTTTGGCCTAGTTTGGGGGGAACTGTTACCTTAATGGTTCGTTCGCCTCTCGTTCTAGTTCTTGGTGGGAGAGGAAATGTTACCTTAATAAGGTTTGTTCACAATCCTCTTTTTGTCTGATTGAGGATATTGTCACCTTTGTTGGTTCGTCTGCCTGTATGCGTTAGGTCTTCTCTTTCAATGATGCGTCCTTTCTTTGGGATTTTTCATTTTGGTTTGAGTGATTATGTTTTATATGAAGGAATGGTTTGTTTTATTGACATAACATTTTGATTACAAGCTATGCAAAAAACCTCCTTAAATGTTCGGAGTTGAATGGACAAGGTAGACTTACACCCTCTATGGCTTCCAAGTAGTAGGACTCTGGTGCGGAGATCTCGACTACTTTTTATAGACCTTCCCACTTAGTTGAGAGTTTGTTTTGGTTGTCCAGTTTTGTGAACTCATTTCTTCGTATAACTATCTCCCCAACGAAAAATTGGCGAGCGCTGACTTTTCTATTGAAGTATCGAGCGGTCGCCATTCACATTTTTGCTTGTGCGTTCTCTGATTGCCACCGCTTTTTGTCGGCAAGATCAGGGGTATGTAAGGCGCTCAATTTCATTAGCTTCAGTATTACAGTGTAGGATCATATGGGTAGGCACCGCTATTTCGGCGGGTGTTACTACTTCAAATCCGTACACAAGAGTAAATGAAGTTTCCCCTGTTGCTGTTTTGGGTGTCGTTCTGATAGCCCACTGTATATTATCCAGCTCATCTACCCAGTTTCCATTGAAGGCTTGAACTCGCTTTTTGAGTCATGCCAGGACAACTTTGTTGGCTGCTTCGGCTTGTCCATTAGTTTGAGGATGGTGTACCGAGTTGATTATGTGATAGATATGGTACTCTTCACATAGTTATTTGAGCTTTTTTCCAACGAATTTGGGACCATTTTTACTTATGAGTATTTTGGGGATGCCAAATCGCTAAAATATGTGGATCTTTAGGAATTTGATCACTTGAAAATCACTTGTAGAGGCCAATGCTTTCGCCTCTATTCACTTGGAAAAGTAGTCGATCGCCATGATAATGTGGGTTCTTTTGGGAAAGGACCCCAAAATGTCTATTCCCCATTGGGTGAAAGGCCAGGCGTCTGCCATTAGGGATAATAATGTCGGTGGTCGACCGGTTCTTGGTTCAAACTGTTGACAAGTCGCGCACCTCTTTGTTAATTAAGTCGCATCTTTGCTCAAGGTTGGCCAGTAATAGCCTAGTCTGAAGATTTTGTGCGTCAGCGAGCGCACACCTTCATGGCATGCGGCAAATCCTTCATGAGCTTCGCGCAGAACTCTTTCTGTCTCAGGATAATAGATGCATTTCCGATAGGAAGTTGAGTATCCTCGCCTATAGAGCTCTCCATGTATGAGAAGATAGTTTGCGGCTAGGCAACTTATTTTTGTTGTCTCACCTTCGTCTTCTGGCAGGGTTCTTCTTATATAAAGTTTTGGAATGGGGTCATCCAGTTATCCTGCTCTTGGACATTGAAGACTTCTGCTCGATTTTCAAGGACCGAGTATAATGCTTGTTCCCGGAATTGAACAAAATGTATCATTTTTCCTCCGAACGTTAGTTTGCTTGGTGAGTCAGCTAGTTGATTGTCGTGGCGAAAAATGAACTCAATCGCGAAGGTCGGAATTTCGGCGATGAGTTTTTTGGCAATGTCGAGGTACTTTTTCATTTTTCCCCCTTTGCTTCATATTTTCCATTGATCTGGTTGACAATTAGCTCTGAATCACAATTTGCCTTTAGTGATGTTATGCCCATTCCCTTAGCGAGTCGCAGTCCAGTGATAAGTGCTTCATATTCAGCCACATTACTTGTCACCTTGAATGTAAGGGTGATCGCATATTTTAAGTGCTCGCCCTCAGGGGGAATGAGAATTAATCCTGCCCCTGAGCCTTCTTTTGAAGAGGATTCGTCAGTATAGAGTTTCCAGCTTTTGCCTTTGTCGTCTGGCTGTTCTTGCCTTTTTTATGCTTCTATGAGACCATTGCTAGTACTTTCCACTATAAAATATGTCAATGTTTGACCTTTGATTTCCGTTTTTAGCGCAAATTTGATCTGGAATTCGCTCAACTCAATCGCCCATTTGACCATCCTTCCTGAAGAGTCTGGCTTCAGCAGGAAGTGTTTGAGGAGCTTGTTGGTGAGGACTGTTATGGCGTGGGAGTAGAAGTATGGTCTCAACTTTCGAGTAGCAATAACTAAGGCATATATATACTTTTCAATCTCGATATATTTTATTCCAGACGAATTAAACAAATTGCTTATAAAGTATACCAGACTCTGCTTATTTCCCTATTCTTTTATTAAAATTGCACTAGCTACGACTTCACTAATACTTATATAAAGAAAGAGTGGTTATATACTTACTCAAAAAAAATACAATACTTATTAATTGAATTACAACATAAATGTCACTAACTGAATTTAGTTTTGACTTTCAAATTAACTGTACAATACGACAAAACAATATATACGATTTTTTATACCCTTAAGTATTTATATATAACTATATATACAAAGTCGTATATATGTATAACTTTTGTTTTTTCATATCGTACTGTAAGTCCGAAAGTCAAAACTAAATGCAGTTATTGACATTTTTGTCGGAAATTTCTCACATGAACCTCTTTGCCTTTTCAATCAAATTATAAGACAAACAATGTTAAGTTAAAAATGTATTATATACCTAATATAAAAAACGATGTTAAGTATGTAGACAATTGAATTACGTCATAAATATCGCTAACGATATTGACATTAGACTAAGAGGGTATGAGTTGAGATTCTTAAGTCAAATTTTCAAATCTCAAATTAGGTTAGAGTGTAAAGACAATCCATAAGTTGAAATTCAATATTGTTTGCGCTGTTTAGATCGCAATTAAAATCTGTTGTTCTCACTTGGGCCCAAAAAAGGAGGAATTCTTGTTGGACTTGAGTAGTACGTCTCAACTTATATAGGTCTAAATCACTTCTTTCTATCCGATGAGAGACAGTGTATCACATGTTCACTAAAAAAAACGGCAACACCCTTACAAATCCCTTCGGTCATGAGACAAAAAGGATAAGATTCATTAAATGAACGAAATGAGTACGATTGTACTAATATGGTTGTGTCAAGCCGTGTTAGGATAGAAAGTTATTGTGGTTCATAGTATCAGTCTCACCAAGGACTGACCATTGTAAAGCACTAACATTGGACCCGGGTTAATCCTTATAAATACTCCAATATTACCTCATTGGAGAGGATTTTATATAAATATATATACATATATAAATTCATGCTTTATTTGCTCTCTATGACTTTATCATCGGAGGGGAAACAACGGGCAAAACTCTGACTTTCCTTCTTGTAGGTTTAGTAGTAGAACTCAGGAACCTGCTTACCTATAATCCAACATTGACGTTGTATGTGAGAACGTGATAACAAAGTCATAATACCACCAAATACTCGTGTTAAAGCACTCAAAGAACCAATCACGGCACCAACTCTGACAATTCATCCTAATAACAGTCAAGAATAGGAGTATGAACATTATCCCCAGGTTTCGTTCCAGTAAACCCAAGAGGCTAGGACCCTAGAGTCCATTTACTTCGACTATGCTCGCAGCCCTAAATGATCTCCTTTAGAGAAGAGAGCTACGCTCTACGAGCTTCCACTAGTGACGCTAACAATAAGTCAGGTGGAGGGGTTGATAAATAGGAAGCTCGGGGAAAAAAGGAAGGGTAAGGTTCACTCCTCATGATAAGACATCACACCTTTTACCTGCACGATATGATGAACGTTCCTCATGACAGGAAAAAATGAGTCATCCCTGCATATATAAGGGTCAAGGCAACCAACTACACCAGCGACACATATAATGATTCAGGTGGAGGAGTTGATCAACAAAATTGAGGCATCCCCGATTATGAGGGTCAAGACAACTTAACCCACCAACAACACTCATCACGAGTCAGGTGGATGAGCTGATCATCAGAAGATCAATAGAGTCATCCCTAAAGGGTATCTAAGGCATTGTTTTTTGAGAGTCGATCGCCAAAGCCATTACCCTCATAGGCTTCAACAACTCAAATCGCCACTGCCCAAGGGTAGGAAACCCTAAACCTTTTTTGGTGAGATCATCTAGGCAACAAAATAATGACTACTCCACAGAGAATCAACATGAGCCCCACGAAAGGGTACCAAAGAGGTTGTCCTCGAAGGTGTCAACGCGTCCACCTCCCAAGAGTAGAAAACCCTAAAACTTTTCCGGTGAACTCATTTAGGCTACATCCAGATGACTACGCCCCAAAAAATCAATAGGTGCCCCAACATAGGGTATCAAATGTGTTGTTCTTTAAGACATTAACCATCTAAGGTGTTACCCTCGAAGACTTCAACTACTCAAAGAATCACCGCCCAAGGGTAGGAAACCCTAAACCTTTTTTGGCAAGCCCATCTAGGCTACAACCTGATGACTATGCCCAAGAAGAGCAACAGACGCCTCCCTCAAAGGCTATTAAAGGTGTTGCTCTCTCAGACGTTCGTCTCTGAGGCATCAACCGCATAAGGTATTGCGCTCGGAGGCGTCAACAACTTAATGTGTTCGCCGCCCAAGAGTAGAAAACCCTCCAGTTTTTTCGACGAGCTTATCTAGGCTACAACAAGATGACTAGCTCCAAAAGGTGCCAAAGGCGTTGCTCTCTAAGGCATAAACTGGCTAAGGCATTTCTCGCGAAAGCGTCAATAACACAAGGCATTCGCCGCCATGGGTAGAAAACTATTCAACATTTTCAGCGAGCTCATCTAGGCTACATCTATATGACTATGTACTGAAAATTAATAGGTGTCGCCTTAAAGAGCATCAGGCCAAGAAGAACCCTCCTCCACCAGTGACGCGCACTATGAGTGAGGTGGAAGCGTTAAGGTAACCCCCTCTTCCACTAGTGACGCTCATTATGAGTTAGGTGAAGGAGTTTCTCAACATAAAGCTCAAATAGTTAAAAGGATATGGTAATTATTGTTCAATCTGCCTAAGGTGTTGCTCTAGACAACAAAGTTTGTCACCATCGACAACGTCAACCACTTAATGTGTTACACTCTGACAAAAGTCGTCAATGTAAAATCGTTACTCTCCGAGGCGGTTCTCGTAGAGTAGTCAACATCCCAAGGCGTCAACAAAAAGGCATGACCCTTCGAAACGTCAACGACCCAAGGAATTACACTCTGAGGTGTCAACCGCCATCAAAGGCGTTGCGCTCCGAGACATCAACAACCTAAGTAATCCATCATACATCGCTCTATAAGGCATGACCCTTTGAAGCGTCACTTGCCAAAGGTGTTGCCTTCAAAGGCATCATTCGCCAAAGGTGTTGTACTCTAAGATGTCAACTATTGAATGTGTTCTTTGTGGATATTGCTCTACAAAATTGTTTCCCTCCAAGGCATGCTAAAAGTGTTGTGTTCTAAGAAACAAACTTTTTAAGACATCAGTCAAGGCCTCAACACCCAAGACATTTTCCATCATAGGTGTTACTCTCTAAGATGTTTTTCTCCAAAGAGTCAACCATGTGAAGGCTTCAACCTAGACCTTGCCCTTAGTGTCGCCCAACCTCTAATGCATTAACCACCATATGCATTAGACTCCAAAGGTATAGTCCGTTGAGGTATAAGACCAAGGTTTTACGTCCAAATGAATAAACCATACAAGGCGGCAAGCCCATTCTTAAACAAAGGCTTCACCCCGTTCATCAACGGAGGTTTTACCCCGTTCATCAATATAGGCTAGGCCCGGTCATCAACATAGGCTTTGTCCCGTTCATCAACAGAGGTTTCACCCCTTTACGAGATAAAAGTCTACTTATTTAAAAGGAATTTTTCTTTACAATAGAGCAACCTCTCTCTTCATATCTTAAGTGAACATCATATCATTGGTGAAGAGTCATCACTCACACTAAATTCTACTACGGTAACAACTTAGCCGACACCTGGCTCAAAATTCAAGGTGACGACTCTTTTAAGAGTTTGCATTGCCTCTCTTGAAGAATATGCGAGCATCGTCTCTCTATACAGCAATGCTCCCAAGCAAACACATATTCAGCATTACTAAGTTACGCCTTCAATCAAGAAGTTTATGTATGAACCTAAAAGGAGCAACACTTCTATCAGGCGTCAACAACCAGAAAAACAGTCATTAAATTCTTGACTAGTGTCCTGATTGATGATCGGGGGCCCCAGTTAGCAAATTAAGGTGAGGACTCGATTAAGAGTTTGCATACGTCATCTCTCTATATAGGAATACCTAAAGGGTAATCCCCGTCTAAAAGGTCGACGACTTGCCACAAATAAGTATAGGGCCTGAATGGACACTTTGTCACCCTCAGAAGATTTTATCCCAATTCATGAGAAACGTTACTCCTGCGAGAAACAAAAGTTTGAGTATGAAAAGGCCTTCAAATTGCTGAAAATGACCTGAAGACTTTGTCGACCCTCTCTAAGCTAGTACCGGGTGATGCTTTGGACCTTTAATTAAGCATTAGCCTTGTGGTTTAAGCTCTTAATAAAGGAAAAAGCTAAGGGTCTAGTCCCAATCTATTAACGAGGAAGCTTCACCCATGCGTTCATGCACACGATTAGCCTTTTAAACATTTCCTACAAAAAACAGATACCTCAGGAAGGATGATCAAATAGGCAGTTGAGTTGACTGAATGTCGTATGAATTTCACTTCACGAACCGTTGTTAAAGGCCAAACACACGCTGACTTTATTGTGGAATCAACAAAACCAGTAAGCCAAAAGGTGAAGTCCCTGGTTAAAAAAAATGGTAGAATTGCCTAAAGATACCTAGGAGTTATATACATATGATTTTTCATCCATAGAAGGCTCAGGAGCAGTATTAATGTTGACCCGCCAAATGGCGGCGAGCCATTTCGATATGCCCACACCTTGACTTTACCACTACGAATAATGAAGCTTGATATGAGACCCATCATCACAGCGGCTCCGCCTAGCCCGATGAGTTGTGACGTCTCTTTGACGGTGAAATATGATTCTCACATGTAGGGATGGGCATGAACTGGTTCGGATTCGAACAGATTCAAAACCGTACATTTACCACATTTTATGTAAGGTACAGTGACCCCTTCACTTGAACCACTCCATACTTTTTATGATTTATCGTACCTCTTATGAACTAGTTCATTCAAACCTTTTTATTTAAAAAATAAAAAGAAGAAAAGACAATCAATCTGATAATACATAAACAATTCAATTCGATAATACATCCATAATTCCACATAAAGTTTGAAATCAAAAGTTTTTTAATATTGTTGTCTCCTTTACTCGATCCAAATATGACATCTTGTTTAATGTAAATATGATGCCCGTATCAGATCCTTGAAAAATGTGAAAAAATAAAAAAATTAAGACATCAATGCAAAGTAGATAATTTCGGGAACTAAACTGCAGAATTAGCTCTTACTTGGTTAGATACTTACATTAGGTATTTGATTAAATAATAATATATTAAAATCGGTTCTTAAAGACGTACGATTTACCATATGTGAAATGATTTTTTGTAGTTCATCAGAACCGCTCCATATTTTCACTAAAAAGCCATTTGTTTTGTGAACCTGTTCGACCAAACAGATTCAAAAAAGGTGTGGTTCGATTCGTCCGAACCAATTTTTTATTTTTGCCCAACCCTACTCACCTAGTCGTTAATTTGGTTAAAGGGAAATATGTGAGGCTTCGCCCCTCATACATATTTAAACCCTTAATATGCATCACATAAGTCGCCCCCACAATATAAAGTATTTCAAATGGTTACTTATAATATCTCAAGCATAAGAATGCACATACTTTTTTTTTGGGCCAATAGAATGCATATACTTCGTTAAAAGAAATCAGACCTAGAGAAGAGCATGTGACACTTTATCCAAGGACTAGACTTTTGAACCTAAAGAGAGCAACACTCTCGTTAGGCTCGAGGGTAGATGATAGATATTAAGCGTTGGTACCCTAAGACTAAGCATTGGTTATCCGAATTTGTGACTCGCATGAGACTCGGGGGATGTGGTTGCTTATGTTAGGTAACGCCTTAGCATAAAAGTTGGTGAATGTCTTCCAAGTGGCGACGCCACATATATATAAGAGGCAACACCTTTACAAATCTCTCCGACCCAATAAAAAAAAAGGATCATGAATTAAATATACGAAATGAGTACGATTGTACTAATACGACTGTGTCGGAGATAAAGTTACCGTGATTCATTATGTGGGTATTATAAAAGACCGACCATAATAAATAATTAACCTTGAACTTAAACTATATATATATTATACTTCGCTCCTATTTCATGTGAAATGATTTGATTATATATATATATATATATGTTCTATTTACTCTCTAAAATATCTGACTGACTTTCTAATGGAAGGGAACTACGAACAAAATCCAATTTATAAAAAAAAAAAAAAAAGTTTAGGAACCCCATTCGGATTTGAACCCGCTTCTTCATAATCCAACGGTTAGTACTTTATGAACAAAATATGTAAAGCATGTCGTTTATTAAATGGGCCCTATAAGCCACCAATAAGTAAAAAAGCGATTTGAGATGGAAATTTGGAAGAACAAAATATCGTCAACATTTCATAAGATGTCTGATGTTTGCCAACTGTCTAACCAAGACAAGTCCTGAAAATCCGATCCATACTCGAAGTTACGACCCGAGGGACTCGTAGTTTCTGTCTCGACATAGGACTTGATCATGACCTTGGTAATAATTGCCTAATCGAGATTAGAGTTTTCCATAATCGGAACATTGTATTGAAAGCGGCGATACTTGAGTAACAAATCATTCTTATGAAGCTGCTGTGCTAGAGTTCTCAGGAGGTGTAACCCAGTGCAGCATGTGAACTAACGAAGTTATTGTTAAAAGATTGGTTGTAATTATTGTACGTAGCTTAGGTGGTGGCATCCGTGGCCGGAAAGACTACACTGTCGGTGGTTGTGGCAGCACTAGTCAAGCGGCAGCAACTTGAATCCTTTCCCTGAGTCTCAGCACCAGAAAGAGAATGCTTATGCGGTAGCGTAATAAAGATGATGCCTAGGGTTTTAGAGGGAGAGGTAGACGGGCTGGGCGCGGGCCCAACTTTTGGATCTGACAAAAAAAAAAAAGTGTTGAGTGGCTCAACCCGACTGTGACTTCTTCTTTTTTTGCTCAACCCGACTGTGACTCATTCCTTTATTTTGTTTGTCTGAACCCGATCTGACTGTGGATAGGTCTCGGGATATTTGGAATCGAGTTGAATATTTACACCTCTACTAAGTACCTTATTGCTTCTTATCTTCACAAAATCTTGGAGTATGCATACTAGTCGATCAATACTATTCCATCGATTCGTGTATTGTGTGTAGGGGTGACAATCGTGTCGTGTCTAAATAAAAGTATATTAGGATTATGTAGAGACAACGAACAATGTTATAATGTATGTGTATCACAAGTCTTACGGTGTGTTTGGTTGGTAGAATATAGAGTAAAGAATACAGAATAGAGAATTGAGAATTGAAGTAGGAAATAAGGAATAAATAATAAGGAATGGTAGATAATAATATTATGTTGTGTTGGTTGATGGATAAATGAAATAGAATATGAAATTACTATGTTGTGTTGGTTGATGGATAAATGAAATAGAATATGAAATTACTATGTTTGATTGGTGGAATGATATATAAAAATGGAATGGAATCATGTAAAATGACATAGATACCCTTTGTTTTAATATGTATAATATATAATACAATTATCTTAGCAAACATTATATTAATTAATTTGGGAAGCATAAAAATTAAGATTAATTAAATTAAAAATATATTTTATTAAGAAATTTAACTAATTAAAAATTATATTAATTAATTAAATTCAAAAATATAAATAAATTAAATTGTAATCAATTAATTAAATTAAACTATAAGTAATTAGTTTAATTTAATTAAAATAAAAAATAAACATCATTTTAATTTTAATTTTAATAAGTAAATTTTAATTAATTAAAATAAATTCAATTAAAAATACTTTAATTAATTAAAAATTATAATAATTAATTAAATTTAAATTACAATAATTAATTAAATTTAACTTATAATAATTAATCAAATTTAAATTATAATAATTAATCAAATTTAAAGTATAATAATTAATTAAGTTTAAATTATAATAATTAATTAAATTTAAATTTAATTAAAATATAAATAATTATTTAAATCTAATTAAAATATAAATAGATAATTAAATTTAATTAGTATAAATAAATAATTAATAGTGAAGGGCTATTTTGGACAATCCCTATTATTTGCTATCGAGGATACGCAAAAACTATATCTTCCTATCAAGGTCATCTCATATATTCAAGCAAGATAATAAAGTATACAATATAAGGTTAACTACATATTTGGTCACTCATGTTGAACAAATGATAGATTTTGGTCATTTATCTTTTTGACGTTATTAAATGGTCACTTATGTTTGAGGATATCACTTTTTGGTTCAAACTTTGGCTATTTAATCACTTATGGTTGACCAATGTTATTAAATAGTCACTAAAATAATAATTTTACCCTTCCCTTGTTCTTGTCTTTCCTATTCCTATTTTTCTTTTTCCTTTCCTTCTTCTTATTATTTCGAACCGAGAAGCTGATTTCTAGTTCTAAACAAACTCAAAAATCAGATGAATAAGAAGATAAAAAGGATAGGAAAAACACAAGAATAAGGGTATTTTGGACATCATCTCATGAAGAATTCACTGTAACCAAAAAGTAACATTATTAAACATAAGTGACAAAATAGAAAAAAATTGAACTAAATAATCACAAGGTCAACCATAAGTGACCAAATAGGTAATTAACCCTACAATATAATACACATATCTCTATATATGCCTTGCAAAAATAGTAAATGGTTAATTTGTATTTTTTCAAAAGTTGAGGGACCAAAGTTACCATAAATAAAAGAATCAATGTGAGGACAATTTACACAAAACGTATGGTTAACCTAATAATATCTAACATTCATGGAGTCCAGAGTTAATCATATAAAGTAAGGCAAGATTATCTACCCCTACACAATACACAAAGTAGTCTAGGGATCTGAAGAAATCCGTACACAACGATCTCTACATGTATATATATATATACATACATACAGTCATGTTATATTAATAAAAACAAGGCTCTCCCAACATTTAAATTGGTCCATTAGTTAATTTAATTAACTCAAAAACTATCAATGAAAGAATTCTGGCACAGTTACTCGATAATAGCAAACTCTTAGGACCTACCCAAATTCCACGATCATAACAAATTTTATTTCAAGAGAGATCCATATAGTTTCGATATCCTGAATTAGCCTAGATCAGTGCAGACAACCTCAGTCATCTGAATCAATATGATCAACCTCAACCAACCGAATCAGAGTGGACCAGTCTGATTCATCTCTACAAACCATACCGATTTGGATCAGTTTACTCAGAACATGCCCAATTTCTTTGGGGCAACTAGGGTTTCTGCAACCTTTGTTGCCGCTAGGGGAGTGGTCAACCACTTTGGGTAGCCACGAGGAGGTTGACCACCATTGGCTGACATAACATTTTCTTTCCTAGTTGGATCTCTCTCCCCCCCCCCGCTATGTATGGGGCCACAAGTATGGGCTAGAGCCGCAACCTCGAAGGTTGGGGCGACCCCACCCTATCCACGACGATAAAGGTTGCGGCTTCAGGTCTGCCGCAGCCATAAAGATTGTGGGTGTGGGCTATGGCACTAGATATCGTAGCGGGAACTTCTACAGGGTTTCACTATTTAGAAACCTCCTCCGAAGGCTCTGGTATTAATGTTAGAATTATAAGAAACATGCAGTCAATTAGGTCAGAACATAATTGTATGCTTATTTATATAACCAACTCTAACGAATGACTTGGAGGAAGCAGAACACGATCTGCATAAGGTCGGGATCAGGGTCTGTCGGTCGAAGGACACGTTATGGGTTAACAGACAGTGACCTAAATTTTCACAACTACTGACATTTATCTCGATTGTAGGATGGCTAGGGTTTCTTTGGTCTAAAACGAGTATTAATTCTTATGTTTTCTAACTTGAGCACTCATATATTATTTTGTTTTGCTAATTATTATGTCACCTACTTATGTGGGATCCAATAACAAAATCTAACATAACCAAAGCCTTCTATAAAGTCCAATAGAATTAGAGGAAATCAATTTTCGAAAGAATAAACTGATTTATGCAAACCTTAATGTAGCCCTACTTCAATGAGCAATTTCACAGCGTCAAGATGGTAGGGAAAACAAGAGTCCATCCATGGACAATCTAAAGTCGGTCTAGTGATGACTTTCATCCTTAATTCTCTGCTCTCAAATTACCTTTGGATCAATCTTATCTTTCATAAAAAACAAATGCTCTCATGTTGCCTTAATACCTTTCATTCTTGTTGTCCTTTGCATTGTAACCAATGTATGAATTCTCGATCACGGAGTAGTCAATCCTGTCCACCATTCTTCTTGTTTCGTCTCTTAATCAGTCTTGAAGCCAGACCAAGGAACAACTCCCCATATGGCCAACCAGAATGACTTACTCTCAAGAGGAGAATGAGAGAACCCTCACCCTGCTTTCTTACTTGGGTAATTCTATTTGCAGACCATTGACTACTATATATAGACAACTTTTGTCAAAAGAATAAAATATCTTAATAGTTTTGTACATATTTATGTGTACCTATTTTAAAAATAAAATAAAATTGTTAAACAAAGACCACTTAATTTTTCACTTACCTCTTTTATCTTCATATTCAAAATTATTATCCCACTTTTCACTCTTCCTTACTTTCACTCTTATTCTCATCAACACCATACCCACTTTTTGTTGACCATCGCCGCCACTTGTCATCGCCGCACCATTGCAGTCGTCGGCGGCGGCTCCCATTTCAGTCGTTGCCAGCTTGCTTTCTTTTGTTGTAGGAGTCGCTGTCGTCGCAATTGGAAACCGCTTCCGCAATTGGAAACCGCTTCCGCAATTGGAAACCGCTTCCGCAATTGGAAATCGTCGCATCTGGAAGTTCCCTCCGCCAACAAACGTGTCTCTTCCTCCCACCACTTCTGTGTCGGTACGTTCTCTTTCACACCATTGATCGATGTCGGTACGTTCTCTTTCATAACGTTAATGGCGGAAATGGCAAGTTCGTGCCGTGTGTATATGCAAAAATTGGCTAGCACTTGTCACTTATTTCACACTAAAAGACAAGCACTTGCCACTTATTTCACACTAAAACGACAAGTTATTGTCGTTTCTTACACTATTAAATAGAGATCATTTGCCTATTAAAACTACAAAAAAATGGCAACATGTTACTGTTTTATTATGTAACAAGTGCTTGCCGTTTTTGTGTGAAAAATTCGACAAGTCGTTTTCGATTTTTTAATATACAAACGGTAAGTGTTTACCATTTATTGAAGTAAGAAATGACAGACACTTGCCATTTACAACTGTTGAAAACAACTATTGCTTGCAGTTTTGCAGTGACACAAACAGTAAGCCTTTGTCGTTTTTTTGACAGACAAACCTTTTTTTTTGTACCTGTAAGATTTTACTATTTTTTTGAATTATAAACGGTAAGTTCTTGTCGTTTTAAACAGATGGATGGCAATACACGAAGAAGACCAACAACACATGCACACAAAAGCAAAGAACCAATACGTTATTCAATAAACAAGCGTAGAACTATTTTAAAAAAAGGATATTTTTCCTATACTAATCCTTATACACATCCTTTCCATACGTCTACAACGCATGACTAATAACCTATCTCTTTTCCAAGAGGTCCAATCGATATTGATGTTCATACAAATTTTAGTGAACTCATAGCTCGAAATATATACGAGGGTGTTGTAAGATTATACTGTATATTTTTTATATAACAATTATTGATTGTGTTAACAAATATCTGACCTATGATTACCTATTTTTCTTGGACCGAGATGAGTTTCGAATACACTCTCATGGTCTCAAATTGGATGAATGGGTAATTCTAGAACATGTTAAAAAAATCAAGCAACTCGTGGTTGGTTCTGGAATTAGTAAGCTAATACAGTGCAGTTTTCTTCAATGCGACAAAAATCTTATTTCGGCATTGGTTGAGAGATGGCGGGCAGACACAAAGACATTTAACTTACCTTTTGGAGAGATGACTGTTACTCTTGATGATGTGTTTGCACTCTTGGTTCTGGAATTAGTAAGCTAATACAGTGCAGTTTTCTTCAATGCGACAGAAATCTTATTTCGGCATTGGTTGAGAGATGGCGGGCAGACACAAAGACATTTAACTTACCTTTTGGAGAGATGACTGTTACTCTTGATGATGTGTTTTCACTCTTAGGATTGTCAGTAGTTGGAGAAGTTTTTCAAACTAGTAAGCTTACGAATGAAACAACTCCAAGCTTTATTAGTGCTGCTCTAGGAGTATCTGAAGATATAGCCACACATGCGCTTAAAGGAGGCACCAAACAAAGCATAAAATTAGAATGGTTGCAACAAACGTTCATGCATACATGCGATCATTCATTACTCATGCAGGTGGAGTATGTTGTACATGCTTATTTATTAAACGTGTTAGGTTGTACAATATTTATAGGCAAAAGTGGCAATCGAGTGCATGCACACTTGTTGGAGTTGTTACTGGATTGGAAAGTCACACACAATTATACTTGGGGTACAACTACTCTTACACAATTATACCATTAGTTAGGTGTTGCCAAAGAAAAGACCAAAACAATGGTTGAATTTTTATCTTTGTTGGAAGTAAGGGGCGTACAAGCACTTCCCATGTATACGATCAATACGATGTCCTTCAGTTGCACGATACACTGAGGATTTACCACGTGTATTACGTTGGATTGATCGCTCCTTAACTGGAGGGGAAATGAACAACGAATTACGACTACGATAATATTTGACTAGATGGAGTCCAACGATGTGAGTGTGTTTGTTTACTATTTATTTTAACAAATATATTGCATACTAAAGAATATTTGTATGCAAGTCGTTTGGGACCCTTACAGAAATGCACGATCATTGCATCCAATGTCTGATATAGCATTTTTCAGTGGTTGCATACCGGTTTTGGATATCAGTTAACCATAGTCTTAAGCCTGTTCTTCGTTAGTTAGGTCGTGTTCATATAATTCTTCCTTTGCCGTTATCACCAAGTTTTTGAAGAGAATCTAGTATTAAGGGTAGAAGAGAATCTATTATCATCAAGTTAATAGGCTCATTACTCAAACGTAGAGAAGATGAAAAATTCATTTGCTCGACTATACATTGCAGAGTTGCCCAATCGGGCTTGATGGGCAAGATTGTGTTACTGGATACATGGATTGGTACACTCCAAAAACACACTGGTATGTTCATCCGCAATAGAACGTCATGCATGCACCATTGTCTATGCCACGGGTAAGGACATCCATAGACTTATCGATGGCTGCTTGTTTACAAAATGTTGTGGACGTCAGTCGTATAACAATACATAATGTTAAATACAAAGATGGTGCTGAAATCGACATGGAGGACAAAATAGATCCATTTGACCATCTCCTAGAACAAATGGTGTCGATGGTGGATATGATTGGCGATACTTGATTAACCTCTCATTCTCTTCGTGGGACTTACCATAGATTCTATGATTAGATTTTTGCTAATTTGACTATTAAGGTTGTAGTGAATTGCACAATAACTTTTTATGATGTTTATTGACTACCAATGAATGTTCCGGTAATATCTATTTGTGATTTCTGTGATTATTATTTGTCATGTTTGAAATGGTATGAAAGTTTTTTTTTGGCCAAAATATGCTATAAAAGTTAGAATATACACTGTTTTATTGAATTGAACATGTTGATAATAAATAACAAATTCAAATTTTGTTTTTTTAACTACTCTACTCTAATTCAGTTGTCTCACTTGTACATATATTCTGTCCACGAAAAATAATTTCAAAATGTTTAATACATCCAGTGTAAGCATGTTTCCATCCATCTAACTCAGTATCGCGAAAGCGAAACCAATAATTTTCAATTGGTGGAACTATATGATATGAATGTAATTTTTGTTGCATTCAATTGAAAAAATATTCAATTAGGTAATATTCATATTTGAATTGATGTAATTGAAAAAAAAATATTGTTACCTGAAAAAAGTGATTACCATGTACAACCCAATTGTTATCTCTTTCCTACACGTAAGTGGTATAGGTGTTGATCAAAGTGGCAAAAACGTTAAGCATTGTTGACTAGACAATAAGAATAGTACACAATTATATCGTGTCACAATTATGTGTCCCATATCGGGCATGGTCATCCAATAGTTTCTACTCGCTGGAGTCTCATAATAATCTAAACCCACCTTGATATCTTATATCTGGTACAATGATATTTGTTCATAAAATTATTCACGTGTATTCATTTCCGCCAATAAATCTTTATGGACTTGTTTCCATCCACCGGTAACATTAATTCTCAATAATCGCGCAATAGCATGAATCCACCATGATCATCCATTGAAGAATCAATTATATCGATAATGAAGTCATTTATAACATCAGGAAATTGAACCCAAAACTCCATAATTGAGTTCTACTGACAAATTGACGTATCATGTGGAAATTGAACCTTAGACTCCATGTGTTTATTTTTCCGCCGAATAGACAACTTTTTCTTTGTCTAACTTTATTTTTCATATGAAGGATTATATCTACCAACTCAAAATATGAAGGATTCTAGCGAGTTAATATGTCTTTTTTAACGTGTGATCTCCCCTTCGTATTAGACTTAACTTGAGGTTCGCATAAATCAACCGATTGAGAGTTAAAGACCTCTCTCATTTTCCTTGCATAGTATGAGAGTTGAGAGTTATCAAATGTATCTATTTCGTCAACATACATGTGCAACATAGCAATAACTTCTGCCGTATCAGTTTTAATAGTTGGAGTAATTGTAAACTTGGTTCAATGTGGATGTAAATAAGCCAACGAAATTAAGACACCATCGCGAATAAACGCAACTATCTCGCGCGTGCACGGTAGGCTGTGTGTTGCTCGTTTGTAACATCCACAAAGTTGTTTCATGTACCACCACCTTTAATTCGCTTACACTCATGTAACTAAAACTAAACCACGGATGTCTCAAAAGAGTGATATATTGTATGAGTGTTTCACAACGGTCATACTTTACTCAAAAGGCGCTTTAATTTCTGCAAATTCAAGCTCTAAGTTTACATGTATTTTGGTCCACGCTACGTGAAAAGCACATTGCGAGGGTCCAAGTTGTCGCTTGCGTTTCGCATGAGCACTCTCAACTCTAAATGAAGGAGTTTCTCATAAGTTACAATATAATTTCATAATTATATAACTGCATAATAAATTAAATAAACATACTTGTTTGTAGCTAAGGTTCCGACGTGCATATAAATATTTGTCCAAAGTTTAACAAATCTCTCTTTATAGGGAGTTAAGCAATTATCCACCACGTAATTGACTACATTTAGATTAGCTGTAAAAGTTCTCATGAGCTCTGTTAAGTTTTGTTCATAGTTAGTCTTTGTACATTACGTAACTATAATACTCTAATATTGCATGAACTCCTCACACAATTGCTTATCTCCCATCACCTTCTTACACTTTGTCAATACATTCTTACTAATTTGCCACCTACATAACAAGTGTTATGATGCAGGGAACATTTTTTTAATAGCGTTCATAAGAGACAAGTTCCTATCAGTAATGAGGATGCTTGGGTTATCACAACCATTATCATTCATCAACGAATGCAATTTCTACAACACCTATACAAAGTTATCTTCTCGTTCTAAACTAAGATATGCAATTGCCACTCTAAAGGTCTTATTAGTGGATGTGATCCTGACGATCTTTAGTAAGGTAAAGTGATATTTGTTTGTCTTATAAGTACAATTGAGCTGCAACACATGTGGAAAAGTACGCAATAGGCTCATACTCATCAGATGAGAATAATTCAGGTCTGAAACAATGTTTGCACGGTTAGTGGATATTCTATGACACTCAAAATAATTGTGTTCGCGAAGATCTCCTAATAAATGTTGCATCCGTCCATCTCTGTTAAGGACATTAAAATTACTATGTTCATTGTAAATAGTCTTGATCGTTGTAGCATTGAAAGGATCTCGATTCTTCAGAGTCTTCAATATTTATTTCGGGCGAACTAAATGTTTGGACATATCTACTAACACATTAGACTATTCTTGTGTCAACCGACCGACAAAACTATGTCCTTCAAATTTCTTGGCAACGCTATGGTTGTGTTTTCCATTTATTATTTCCAACACCCAACCGAAACCATTTATTTCAAGTCCACACTTAAGTAAGAATGGACATCCACATTTTATTTTTGTCCTTGATCTACTTCTTTTCTTAATGTATGTGGTTTCATTAGATATGAATGATCTATATGAACCAAAACGCTCACAAGCAAGCAAAACACATGGTCTTCTACGGATTCCATTGACATAAGATGTTTTAACTACTATCACATGTCCATGTCGTTTGCCAACCACTCGGGCCCATTCAATTACATAATCTATTGTATTGCATATCTACATAAAAATAAAAATAATATAAATTAAGAAAAACTATTAAGTACTCACATCGAATGTAGTATACTCGTTAGTATAAGCCACCAATAATAATTCGTTATTACACTGAGAACAGTCCTGCATGTTATTCAATATTAATAAGTAAGCAAAGAAAATTAAAAACAGTAAAACTAACAAAAGATAGTAACACGTACAAGGTTCGATGTTTCATGGGTGAGATAAAGGATTTCTTTTTTGTATTCGACGTTATCATTATAATTTGTTTGATGACCTTCATTATAATTAGTATTTTGATAAAAGTGGTCTGTATATAGTAGTCGATGAACTGCAAATAGAATTACCCTTGTTACATTTGTATAGGACAGGAAAAAAGGATTCGACTGAACCGACCCATACCAGATGCGAATCAAACCTCTTTCGAATTGGTTCAACAAATAAATGGTATTTTTATTAAAATATAGAGCGGTTTAGCCAAACCACACAGTTATAAAAATAGTTAACCATTTCGTTCAAAAGTCGTTTATAATATATAAATTATTATTTCATAGAAGAATTTATCTAGTTTCTAATTATGTATTAAGTCATTTTAATTGTTCCACGATTGTTTATCTAATTGGACCACAATATTATTAAGTCAATTTACTTATTTATTTTTTGTGACTTGTTTATGTATCATTCAAATATTGTGGAATTGTTGCGTGTTATTAGTCGTGTCATGTGTTAACATATATGTATTAAGTGTGTTAGGATATATGAATAAGTATAATTTCATACTTTGTATAAAATGATTAGTGTGTATCTCGAATGTATATTGTGTGTCAAGGAATCATACGTTGCGTGTCAGGGAACCCTTTAAAGTGTGTAAGAACATTATAGAAGGTCTAGGATGATTCAATTATATGTGTTTCAAGGCAGTTAGTTCAGTATAAATAGAGTTCTAGGGTTCGAGTTGAAGATAAGTTGAGTCATTGGATGAGTTTATGATTTGGTTCAACAAATTTGTTATTTCAGTTATCTTCTTTCTTTCCTCTCTGATTTGTTCTTCTTCCTTTGATTATGTATCCTTCCACTCAATCTGATCTGAGTTCAGATTGATGAAATGGTATCAGAGCCAGGCTGATCTTCAAGTTCCACTACAATCTGTGATTCTCCATCTGGTAAGTGTCAGGTAATTCATTGTGATCTTCATATGTTTTTTCTTCATCAAGCCATTTCCTACTGTGAGTCTGATCTGAAAATTGAGCTATGGATAAACTAATCTGTGCATTCTTTAACAAGAGGATTTATCAATTAACTGGAGAAGATAACTTCCAGTCCTAGAAACAACATGTTCTGTTAGTTGTTAAAGGTCTTAATCTTGAAGGTTACTTATCCAAAACGCTGGTGGGTCCTCTATTGGTTGATGACAATGAAGGAAACAAGATTTTGAATCTTGAATTTGCAAAGTTTTCGCAACAAGACAACTCACTTGCATCTTGGTTGTTAGCCTCCATTTCATCACCAATCAAGAAATGTTTGATTAAGTGTATTACAACACCTTCAATATGGAACAGACTACATCAGAACGTATTCTCATCCTCTCAACGCGCATTATGAGTCTATACTGATCGGTTAAAGGTTCAAAACCTTGCCAATCGATCTATGAGAGATTATCTTACAGATTCAACTGACATGCAACAGTCTAGCAAGTTGTTGTCATCCAATTGAAGAAATGCAACAAATTTCAATCATCTTGAATGGAGTTAAAGGCAGTATGATGGTGTTTTCTCAGTGATACATGCAAGTCAAAATCCTTATGATCTTGCATCCATTACATCTGTGTTTCTTGATGCAAATGATAGACAAAGAGATTTGTTGTTTGATACATCATTCTCTGCGGCAAATGTTATGGTTAAGAATACTTCTGAGAAGACTGTTATAACTGACTGTCAACTTTCACTTTCAAGGAGTGACAGCTCAATCTCCCAATGCTATAAGTGCAATTCTGTCCACAGTTCAATGGAATGATGAAGAAGAAACTTTTTACTCCAATCCCATGTCTTCAAAGGTCTACAACTACAATAACTCTGCACCTGGTCCCATGTATTCTCCAAGGTATCCTCAATCAAATGTACAACCCTTACATATCACCCCCAAATACATCATATCAACCTCTTTATTTTGTGCCTCATGTGTTTCCATGTCTTTTGTACATGTTCCCATGACTCCTCTACCTTCCTCCATGTCATTTGTACCTATTTTCCCTATTTCACATGCTTTTCCTCCAACCTCGATTGCGATGAACAATTATGCTCAAGACAACCTCACCACTATTACTTGTTCAAGTAAAGTTGATAAGGCATGGTATTCTGACTCAGGGGCCACAAATCACTTCTCTCATGGTATGCCTCATGTCCATGATGCTCAGTCATACTCTCGATCAGGTAAGGTTTAAGTAGTAGTATAGGAACTTCAGTCATCAATACATCTTCCAAACTGTTTGTGTTACATAATCTTTTGTGTACTAATCAAATAACTAAAAACTTGGTTTCTGTTTCACAGTTTACCAAGGATAATCAAGTTTACTTTCAGTTCCATGCTACTCATTGTTTGGTTCGTGACTCTCATACTCATTGTGTTCTTATTCAAGGAGCAGAATGTGAAGGGTTGTACAAACTTGATTTTAGTTCGTTTGCTGATAGATCTATAGATAAGTCTATTGATAGAGTTGTAGATAAGTTTGTGAATAATAGTTGTTGCACTTCGAATCTCAACTTGTCTGAATTATAAACTTAAAAATTGGGATGCTCAATGAGTTAAGTGAAAGTTTCTCCTATTATTATTCATCAAAGGCTTGGTCATCCTTCACAACAAACACTTGCATTAATAATCAAGCATAACAATCCGTCTTTATCTGCTCATATACCTGCATGTGTTGCTTGTGCTATTGGTAAGAGTTGTAAACTGCCATTCTCTTATTCTCACACGGTTTATAACACCTCTCTTGAACTTCTTGAAATGGACTTGTGGGGTCATGCAACTGTGTCATCAAATGGTAATCTATATTACTTGAGTATTGTCGATGTTTGCACTAGGTATACATGGATTTATTTTCTTAAGAAAAAGAGTGATGTTGTAGTGAGTTTTCCTTAGTTTCATAAATCTGTTGAAAATCAATTGGGATATACCATAAAGTCAATCTGAAATGATGGAGAGGTGATGAGTTTAAATGTCTGGCATCCTATCTGGTCCAATATGGTATTAATCACAGATTCACATGTCCTTATACGTCTTAACAAAATGGCATAGTTTAGACGAAACATCGACACATTGTTGTAATGGGATTGACATTGAAGAAACAAACATCCATGCCAATGCAGTATTGGAGTGGTTCATTCTTTACTGTTGTATTTCTAATCAATGGACTTCCTTCCAAGGTCTTGTACAATATTTCTCCACATGAAAATCCATTTTCCAAACCCTCTGATTATGATTTCTTGAGAGTGTTTTTATGCCTTTGTTGTCCTTTAATCAGACCCTTCAATACACACAAACTCAATTTCATGTATACTTTGTGTGTATTCTTAGGATATTGTTCGAATCAGCATGGATATAGGTGTTTTGATGGTTTAGGTCATGTTTATGTTTCAAGACATGTTAGTTTTAATGAAAATGTATTCCATTTTACTGAAAATTCAGGGCCTTTTATGTAGTTAGGTGTTGTTAAAAATACTGTTACCTTTCTCCCTTTTTGTCTGGCATTTAATTACTCTCTTTGTACACCTGTTGATTCTAGTGTTTTGCATGTTCAACGTTGTCTTGTATCTTCTTTAGATTCAGAAGATGTTATCTATATTCCTTCCGGTTGTGTTTATCAATATGGATCAAACTCTCAGGTGTTAGTCTCTCCACCAGCCACTCATACTACCAATGCTCCTTTACCCACTGCCACTGGTAATACTATTAATATTGAGGCTCATCCATCATCTCATATGGAAACTGCTTTCTCTCCTATTGAAACTGTTGAACTACCTCATACTGTAAGTCCATCCACTGTTAGGTAATTTCTTATAGACTCTACTATGTAGCCTCGCTCTAGTTTAGAATTAGCTAGTAATATTGTCTATGTTATTCCTCCTATTAACTCATGCTCTAGTCATGTCATTTCTCCATCTTCTACTACTAACAAATACCCTATGCAAACCAGGTCTAAGACTAAAAGTCTTATAGCTCTTACCACTTCAGTGGTTGTTCCTAATGAGCTGGGTCTTTTATTTTATTTTGCCCAATTCTGGGTCATATTGAACTTGTTGATATTCATATTGCTATGCAATTTCCTCTACGGTATTCTGCTATTCAGGATGATTTGAATGCTCTGGCCTATAATAATACGTGGAGTCTTTTCCATTACCTAGTGGTATAATACCTATAGGATGTAAATGATTGTTTAAAATCACACACAATTCTTTGGGGTCAATTGCTTTGTATAAGGCTCGTTTAGTGGCCAAAGGCTTCTCTCAAAAGTCTGGGTTCGGTTTTCAAGATACACTTATCCCTGTGGTCAAGGCACCAACTATTAGAGTAATATTTACTCTTGCTTTAACACATAAATGGAAACTTCGACAGGTAGATGTGAACAATTCATTTCTGCATGGTGAAGTAGTTGAAGATGTGTTTATGCTTCAGCCTCCTAGATTTGAAAAATGTGACGAATCTAGTAATGTTCTGGTGTGTAGGCTAAACAACGCTTTGTATGGTCTAAAACAAGCACCCTGGGCTTGCTTTGAAAGGCTCAAGCTTATCCTTCTTAATACTCTATGTTTTTCTGCTTCTTTAGTTGATAGTTGCTTATTTGTTAACAAATCCACTCCAGGTACGGTCTTTCTTCTGGTTTATGTTGATTATATTGTTATCACATGGAGTGGTTCTTCTGCAAATGAGTTTTTAATGAACCAAATTAACATTGAGTTCAAGTTAAAATATATTGGTTCTCATAACTACTTTCTCGGTATGAATGTGCAGATTGTGGTTGACTGTTTGATTCTAGGGCATCGTAAATACATTATTGATCTTCTATTGAAGGTTGGGTTAACTAATGGATCCTCCCTTCCCACACAAATGTCATGTAACTTTCTTGCTAACGTTTCAAAATCTCAAGATGAGTCTCCTCTTGCTGATGAACGATTGTATAGAAATGTTATAGGTGTGTTACAATATGCGTGCCTTACCAGACCAGGTATACATTTTGATGTCAATAAGTTGAGCCAATACATGCAGCATCCTTCTTTGTGTCACTGGAAGGTTATGCTTCATGTGTTGAGATATCTTAAAAGTACAATTGATCATGGTCTTTTGTTTCACGCAAATCATGTTCCCTCTTCTGATGTAGTATTGGTTTCTTATGTTGATGCTTATTGGGGTAGTGACTTAGTGGATCGAAAATCTGTGACTAGACATTATCTATTACTCAATGGTAATCCCATTGTATGGAGTTCCAAGAAACAACCTGCTGAGGCTGAGTACAGAGCCATAACAAATGCAGTATGTGAAATAATGAGGGTTGTTTCTGTTCTTACGGAACTTGGTATTCAGTTGACTGTTGTTCCAATAGTATGGAGTGACAATACTGGTGTTGGTGCTGGTGCATTCACTGAGAATTCTATTCATCATTAGAAAATGAAACATGTCAAAATTAATTTGTGTTTTGTTCGAAAAAAGTTCAAACTAGTCAAGTTCTAGTGAATTTTGTACTTGCTTCTGATCAGTTAGCTGATATCTTAACAAAACCAATCACTGAAAAGCAATTTGTACTTTTCAGAAGAAAACTTGGTGTTATGTCTTTCAAAGAGCTGATAACTTCTTGTGTTGGTATTAATGTAGATGGTGAACATATGTCTATAGTTTCTGATGATGAGTTATTTGTTTGTCTTGAGTTTGTTATAGGAGTCTGTCTGTCTAGTTTCCTCCAGTGTGTACTTCCTCTGGCCTGCTGTTTCTAGGTGGTACTGTTTACACTATGAATTGTGCTCCTTTGACTACTCTGCACTCACTAATACATAGCCTACACATGTTAACACTTGTATCTTGTCTTGTCATTGAATTGTTCGACAAGATGAGTTTTCAATGCTCTAATTTTCTTTCTATTGAAGATTGATTCTCTTCACTCATCTAGATTAACATGCCTATGCATCTATCTGAGATTCATGTTGTATTATGTGACTAACTTTTTTTCTAAAATTGTTTTTTTTCTTTCTCTATACCCAAATGTGCAGGGATGTTTCTTTAGTGGCATAGGGTGAAGATTGAGTCCAAAAATAGCACTTCTTAGAGACAGTGTTTAAGATACTTTGGGAAGTTGTTTGAGGACGAAAAGATGGAGACTAAAATATCCCAACTTCACTGGTAAGATATAGGAAAATGGAATAAAAGAAGGAAGATCAAAGATAAAAAGGAATAAAAGAAGGAAATTTGAGGTGAAAAAAAGAGATAAGATTTGTTCAAAATAAGAACATCTCAGAATAGGAAAAAAAACACTACTATCCTGCAGTTTGTCAGTAAATGATCAAAGTGTTTTTATAGAAGTTTAATCTGTTTGATATGCTGAATCTTTGGATAGGTGAATGGTTATGTTAACTTGATGATCTATTTAGACTTGTCTTGGTGATAGCTAGATGATCGTGTATTTGAAACAAGTTCTGTTTAATATGTGGCGATGATACAATTTTTCATGAGTGTTTTAAGTGTATGTAGGTGTAGGGCATGTGAAGATGCATAGCTTGAAGGATCATCTAATTCAGCTAGAGCTTCAGGCTATTACTCAGAAGTAATTGATTGTTGAAGTATTGTCAGCTGAAATCAGTTGAAGTAAAAAGAAAGAAAGAAAAGAATCAAACTTCTTAAGGGAATGTTAGGATATATGAATAAGTATCATTTCATACTTTGTATAGATTGCTTAGTGTGTGTCTCGACTGTATCTTGTTTGTCAAGGAATCGTACCTTGCGTGTCAGGGAACCCTTTAGAATGTGTAAGAACATTATAGAAGGTCTAGGATGATTCAAGAATATGTATTTCAAGGCAGTAAGTTCAGTATAAATAGAGTCATAGGGTCCTAGTTGAGGATAAGTTGAGTCATTGGATGACTTTATGATTTGGTTCAACAAAGTTCTTATTTGAATTATCTTATTTCTTTCCTCTTTCATCTATTCTTCTTCCTTTGATTCTTTCTCCTTCCACTCAATCTGATCTGAGTTCAGATTGTTGAAAAAGTGTCTCCAAGCATGAACACGACACAATTAACAAACAGATTACACACTAAACGCACAATAACACGATCAATTTTTTGAATAAAAAAAGTTCTTATATACATGAAATAATTGTGACATACGACACGAAATTAAATTTACAAATTTCGTAGTTTAATTTAATAATCAAATTTTAGAATACAAAAGTGATATAAAATCAATTACAAAATAAATCCAAAAATTAGATACATATATTTAATTGTATTTATGTATATATTTTGCAGATCATAAGTGTTTAAACACATTTATTAATATTGTCTAAACGTATAAAAGTTGTTTAGATTCACAATGTGTTTAAGTTAAATTTGTATACACGTAAATGCAAAACTTTTAATCGTTTCGTATCAAGATTGTTTTAATCCTAGTATATTGTTTTGTTTTAAATATTAAAAAACTTATATTGAAAGGGAAAACCTTCCCACACTGGTTACCTTTCCGAAATTTAGGGAAAAAAGTAGAAAAAATAGTTTTAATTTTATATATTTTTGACACTATTAATTTCATTTCTTGAATTTTCTAGAAGAAAAAAAAAACATGATGCGAGAACATAAATAGTGTTAAAATGACTTAGTTATTGTGATCTTTAAATAACAATGAATGGTGTACCTATATAATTTTATTTCCTATATAAAATGATTACTTGGGGCGGACAGACCGAGATAAAGATAAGACATACTCTGGAGGCAAGATCAACCAAAATTCACAACCACCACACGTATGTACCAAAGAATAAAGTTCATTCCATTGTATAGTGAATTACAATTTTGTAACTCTCTCTCTCTCTCTCTCTCTCTCTCTCTCTCTCTCTCTCTCTCTCTCTCTCTCTCTCTCTCTCTCTCTATATATATATATATATATATATATATATATATATTTGAATAGTGAGTTACATAAATATTTGTATAGTCGTATTTCGACCTACTATGCAACATTTAGGGTAGGGTGAGTAAAAAAGACTGGCTGAACCGAAATTCCGACAAAACCGATCCGAGACCGGTCTGACTAAGATCGAGATCGACTAGGACCAAGACCGAGTGAGCGAGTTTTTCCTCTAAAGTCGGTCTCGACCTCAGGGTTTTTCCCGAAATTCCCAATTAGGATCGGACCGGATCGGACCGAGTATATAATACTATTGCATTCCTTGAACAATTTTGATATTTATGCAGATCACCACATTGAC
The DNA here is from genome assembly GCA_946814005.1 of Chamaenerion angustifolium. NCBI lineage: Eukaryota > Viridiplantae > Streptophyta > Magnoliopsida > Myrtales > Onagraceae > Chamaenerion > Chamaenerion angustifolium. The sequence continues at coordinate 27,210,489 of OX328272.1, forward strand.
TGGTCGATAATAATGAGGTATACTTAGTTTGGAGTTGTACTAATGTTTGGACTGTTTTAGACTGAAGGCGGTCTCGGACCAAAATTTCGGGCTCGGACTCGGTCTTGCCAAAATACCCGGTCCGGCCCGCCCAAGCTCACCCCTAATTTATGGGAATTATCCGTCTACTAAAGGTATGATATATAGTATTGAGGATATTATAGCGACTGCATGTTAATGTTATTAGGTAGCTTTTATGTAGGAGGCAATATGATTTTGTTTGGAACTTTATGGTAGATTGTAATATTGTAAGGGTAAATGTATCATGACAAATAAGAATGAGGAGGTATTTGTCTAAAAGAATGTTCAAGGACCAAATAAAAGGTCTAAAAACTAAAAAATACGTGGACGCATCTACTTTGAAATGGTATAATGAAATGACGCAACTTTTTAAAGGATGCAAATGTAAGGAAGCAACTCTTTTGAAGTGTCACTTTGATACTTTTAAATAGGAGCACATACACTTCAAATAATCCATCCAAGAATTAATACACTTACTCTCAAGTAAATGTAATTCTTCTGGATCATGCGATGTCCAATAAAAGATAATGTCACGATACAAGTTCTAAGAAAGGTCTTCGAGTTTTGCTACTCGTCGACCTTGTGATTTTGTTGTATCCTCGGGGATTATTTGTTGATAACCTGTTAGCGAAACTCATTTACAATTGGGGCAAATATCATCTTTCAAAAAGCGTCTAAACTACGTGCCTCAAGATCACATAGTTGATCAATGTGTCATATCGTATAACAAGATATCGGTTCTCCATCCCATAATTGATGGATGACTAAATGTCCTGTGTGACATAAATCATGTCTTGACTTTAAATGTCCTATGTTGGATAATGCATAGTTGGCAATATATCAGTTAGGTCGGAGTATGTGGGAATATATAATTTTATGATACAAAAAGATTCATGACGGTTATAATGAAAAGTTGTGGAATGGATGATTTTGTGATATAAATGGTTCCATAAATATGTCTCAATGAGATTCGTACAAAAGACAAATTTAGTATTGACAAAATTGACTTTAGTCAAATCAAATGTGGTAATGATATTATCTCTGACAATGACCACTATAGATCCTATTTGAAAAATATGTATGTATATGTACATATACGAAATAAATGGTTGGCATTTTAAGAAGAAAAAAAATTAGAAAACAGTGGGGGTATGCTATTGAAGATCATTATGTGATCAAAGTATAAGAATATATAGCATAGCATATACAACCTTGAAAAGCTTTATTGGGTTGTATATGAAAGGAGTATTCACATATTAAGTATTATGAGAATTTCTCATAGCGTGTGACTAATATGATGATTACTTGAAATTTATTAATGAATATTTGTTCATGACAAGGAACAAATAACATGGTTGCTTAATGAATATTTATAGTAATAATGTTTGAAAAGATGTTACTTGTTTAACATCCAAGTACAAGAGTTACTGCTGAATCAGTTAATGAAGCGTGTAGTAGACTATATGTCTCAAACATGATTTAAGCGATTGATTTGAAATCACATTTATATGTAGAAAGACGTGACAATTAGTCGTATCGTTAATTAAAAGATTATCGAGAGATTAGTATGATCATTGATCATGGAATGAGGTTGAATCCCCTTAACAAAGTCATACGTAATGGCAACCCAACTTTAAGCTAGTTAATACTAAACTTAAAGTTTCATGGGTAACAACAAGTTACTGTATGACTGAATTTAGTACTGTCATTTATAATACTATCTAACATAGTTCTATCTTCTACGTAGAGAGGATGAGTTATATAGTGTTAATTAAGTTCGAATAATGATTTTGTGAAGGTGTCACAAGTAACAGGGACACGTGAGGAACTTTACCTATATGAACAATAGAAGTGGTGCCGCTTCAACAACGAGTCGGGGTGCTCGTTGAAAATTGTTTATGAAATTAGGATCGAGCATATGACCATAAAAGTGCTAATTATAAAAGAACTTCCCACTAACACTAGTAACTCATATGTGTAATATTTCCGGTTTTAACATTAGAAGCCTTGGTTTAAGCCTAGGCCACCATTGAATTCGTTATAGCTTGGAATTTTACACTAATTGAAGGATTAAATCAAAAGATACCTTCAAGTACGTATGAACTATTAAAGGACATAAGTATATTACAATCTAAGTGGGGGATTGTTGGAACTTTATGGTAGATTGTAATATTGTAAGGTTAAATGTAAGAATGAAGATATATTTGTCTAGAAGAAAGTTCAAGGACCAAATAAAAGGTCTATAATCTAAAAAATACTAAAGGGTTCATTTACTTTGAAATGGTATAATGAAATGACACAACTTTTTGAAGTGATACAAATGTATGGATGCAACTCTTTTGAAGTAATGCTTTGATGCCTATAAATAGGAGCACATACCCTACAAATAATTCATCCAAGAATTCATACACTTACTCTCAATTAAGTGTGATTCTTCTGGATCATGCGATATCGAATAAAATATAATGCCACGATAGAAGTTCTAAGAAAGGTCTCCGAGTCTTGTTACTCGTCGACCTTGTGATTTTGTTGTATCCTCAGAGATGATTTGTTAATAACCTGTTAGCAAAACTCCTTTACGAGTGGGTGCAAATATTATCTTTCGGAAAGCATTTACATGATGTGCCTCAAGATCACACCATTTCGGTGTTGGCTTAAAGTCACGTATTATACAATTCGATGTTGGCTCAAAGTCCTGCATTATACAATTCGATGATGGCTTAATGTCTTGTTTCATACAATTCAATGTTGGTACAATGTCCCATATCATATCATTCGATGTTGGATCAAAAGTCCTATATCATATAATTCGATGTTGACTCAATGTGTCATATCGTGTAACAAGATGTCTATTCAATGTTCTGCATCTCATAATTGATGGATGAGTAAATGTCCCATATGACGTAATTCATGTCTTGACTTTAAACGTGCTATGTTGGATAATGCCTAGTTGTCTTGATGATATATAAGTGATTGATTGATCACAGTCTTGTCCCTAAGTCCTATATCTAACAATCATTGTTAGGAGTTATGATAAGTATGTGATTATTGTATAGATTGTTTCTATAGTGATTCAGATCATTCTCTCTTGCGTTCTTGAGTCTTCTAGTGATTTCTAGTAGAGTCTAGTCTATAGCTTGGAGCCTTGTAATCTTCATTATTTCTTCTCATTAGATTAGACTATAAATAGGTGTTATTCAGTCTGTAACTTCAACTTGTGAAAATTGAAGAAAGTTGCTCTGTTTTCTAGTAATTCTGTTTTAACAGAATATCCGATTGCTTCATCTTCAAGTCATTCATTCTTCACTCATTTCTCTCCTCAATCTCATCTGAGATTGACTAATATGGTATCAGAGCTGCAAGAATCTAGTGACATCAACATCTGATTCATCTTCAAGCATCGATTTCTACGATCAAATCTCAGGGTTCAGTTCGTTCATCATTTCCGACTTCAGCAATGGATGATCTGCTTTCTCCAGCATTTTCGAACAAGCGCTTCTCTCTTCTCACTGGATATGACAATTTCCAGTCTTGGAAACAGCAGGTACTTCTTGTTGTTCGTGGATTCAACCTTGAATCTCATCTGTATGGTGTTAGAGACATTCCAATGCAGATTGTTAATGAAAATGGTGAAAATATTCCAAATCCTGTCTATTCTACATATTTGCAATGAGATAGTGCCTTAGCTTCATGGATTCTAGTGTCAATCTGTCCTCAAGTAAATAGATACCTGCTAGGCTGCATGACTGTAAGTGCAATTTGGTCCAAGCTGCATCAAATGTTTTCATCTTCATCCACTACTCGAGTTATGAGTCTCTATGGCAGATTAACGGCTAGAAAACTCATAACTCCGTTGGTTCATGATTATTTAGCGAATATTCAGTCTACTTGCGACAGTATGGCGAGTTGCGGTCATCCAATTGATGAAATGCAATAGATATCGATTGTTCTAGATGGAGTTAAAGGACAATTCGATAATGTTGTTGCTGTAATACATGCAAGTAGGAATCCATATGATCTTGCATCAGTCAGCTCTGTACTTTTGGATGCTGAAACCAGAAGCCGTGATCAGCTGTTTGATCCATTGCTATTGCCTCGAGCAATGGTTCACAGTACTGAAGATGTATCAAAGAATGGAGGATAAAATCATCTCGATACAACAACTTCTGCATACGGTCAAAGTTGAAGCATCTCTGGAGGACAAAATCAGGCGTCTACTCAGAATCAATACACAACCTCAAATCAAAATAATGGTGGAAGAAGATATGCTGGACGAGGCAGAGGAGAAAACAGACCACAATGCCAATTGTGTGGCAAAGTCAGTCATCTTGTTAACAGATGCTATAAGAGGTTTGATGTCAACTTTCACGAAATCAATCCAACAAATGGATCAACTGGACAGATGTCTACAAACGTCTGTCAAACATCGTGGAATGACTGGAATGAAACTTCAGATCAGCTAAACATCTCTCAATCTCAGCATAATCCTTCCTCAAGTGCTACTCTACACTCTTCTCCTCAGCATCCACCTCAACATCACTCCTTCAATTCTTCAAATGCTATCTCTCACTCGGTACCAAACTCTGTCAATTCTGCATTGTTTCTTCCTACAACTCTTTCTATTGGACAGTATCCTTATATGCTTCCATATGGATTTGCAAGCACACCTCTTCCTGCTAGTGTTGCACCTTCTACTTCTGTCGCTCAAGAATCAAATCATACTCCTCAAGTGAATTTTGCATCCCTTCCTCAGCCTCAACAGATTCATACTGATCAGATTTGGTATCCAGATTAGGGGCATCAAATCACATTTCAAATGTTCAGCATGTTGGAGCTTAACTATACAAAGGTGCAGGTACAATTCAAGTTGGTAATGGTTCACATTTATCCATTTCTCACATAGGAACATTTGTGATAAATACTAGTTCTAAATCATTGTTTCTTAACAATTTACTTTACTCTCCTGAAATTACTAAGAACTTAGTTTCTGTGTCTCACTTTTCCAGGGATAATGCTGTGTTTTTTGAGTTCCATCCTTCGTATTGTCTCATATGTGATTCAGCTACTAGGAAGGTCTTACTTCAAGGAGAAGAATCAGGAGGATTATACAAGTTAGACTTCTGTAGTTTTAGTTCTTCTAGATTTTCTAATAAGAACACTGATATTGAAGGAACTTGTCACAATGTTAATGTGATTGATTCTGCTATTCTTTGGCATCAATGACTTGGACATGCATCGTCTAAAGTTCTGAATTCTGTATTCACTCAGTTTGATAATAAGTGTTCATTTTCTTATGGTTTATGTTCTGCTCGCTCTGTAGGTAAAAGCATACACCTTCCATTTTTTTAATTCTACATCTCAGTATACTAAGTCTCTTCAATTGATTGAGGTTGATTTGTGGGGACCATCCCCTGTGACTTCAAATAGAAAGAAATTCTATATGAGTATAGTTGATGTATACTCGAGGTATACATGGATTTATTTTCTAGATAAAAAGAGTGATGCTGCCAATATATTCATTCAGTTTCATACTTTGGCCAAAAGGCAGTTGTCGTGCTCTTTACAAGCTGTTCAAACCGATGGAGGAGGAGAATTTAAAACTCTCTCTCCTTATTTTGTTAAAAAAAGGCATTGCTCATAGGATTACTTGTCCGTATACTTCTGAGCAAAATGGAATAGTTGAACGTAAACATAGACATATTGTTGAAATGGGACTAACTCTTATGTATCAAGCAAGCTTACCTATGCAATACTGGAGCGATTCCTTTTTCACGTCTGTGTTTTTAATCAATAGACTTCCTACTCAGGTACTTTCTAGCCTTTCACCTCATGAAAAACTATTTGGTAAGGTACCTGACTATTCTATGTTGCTGGTCTTTGGTTGCTTGTGTTTTCCCTTTACTCGTCCGTTCAATAGACATAAGCTTGATTTTCGCTCAACCCCTTGTGTTTTTCTGGGATATTGTTCTCAATAGCATGGCTACAAGTGTTTAGATTCTAATGGTAAACTCTACATTTCTAGGCATGTTCGTTTTCATGAAAATGTGTTTCCATTTGCTGAGAAAAATGGCAAGTTTATTTTGTCTTCTGCTCCGAAAAACACTTACACTAGTGATCCGTTTTTTCTTCCATTTGGTTTTGTTGATATACCTGCTGATCAGTCTAATATCTCTCCTACTTGTCTTGCAATTTCATCGCCTACTAGTTCTTCTTTAAATTCTATTCCTTCTAATGAGATGTCTAATTCTCTTCCTGTTGTGGAGGTACCTGGTTCTGTATCTTCAGAAAATGATTTAGCTCCTCACATTGAATCTTCAGGACAACAAGATGCTGTAATCAGGTATGTTCCCTCCTCAAACAATGGTTTAGTTGAATCTTCTAGATTTGTGGCAAATGGTAGTAATGATCTTCCTTTAGCATCAACACCTTCAGATTCTAACAGGTCTTCAGAGCATTTAAACTCTTCTGGTCGTAGACAAAACATTCATCCTATGATGACAAGATCACCAATTCTCAATTTTCACCTTTAACTAAAGTTAAAGATGATTCAGTGGATTTACTTGAATCAGAACTATCATCAATACATGCAGCTCTTCGAACTACACAATGGTCTCAAGCTGTTCATGATGAGCTGCAAGCTCTGTTAACCAATAACACTTGGTCTCTTGTTTCTCTACCTGAAGGACGTATTCCAGTAGGGTGTAAATGGATTTTTAAGATCAAACGCAACTCAGATGGTTCAATAAACAGATACAAAAGCACGGTTGGTTGCTAAAGGTTTTTCGCAAAAACCTGGTTTTGATTTTTATGAAACCTTTAGTCCTGCTGTTAAATCACCTACTATTCGCATTGTGTTGTCTTTAGCCTTAACTAATAAGTGGCAGCTCAGACAAATTGATGTGAATAATGCATTTTTACATGGTGAACTTACAGAAGAAGTGTTCATGACTCAACCTCCTGGTTTTGAGCAGCGTGACTCCTCTGGAAATGTTCTGGTACGTAAGCTTCATAAGGCGTTATATGGTTTAAAACAAGCACCAAGAGTTTGGTTTGAAAAGCTCAAGCATTTTCTGTTAGGTCAATTAATGTTTCATGTATCTAAATCTGATAATTGTTTGTTCATCAAAAAGTCTTCTACAAGTTCTGTTTTTCTTCCAGTATATGTGGACGATATAGTGGTCACTGGAAACAATCAGTATGATATTGAAGAAGTGATTACTCAGATCAATACTAAGTTTAAGCTCAAAGACTTAGGATCCCTTAACTATTTTTTAGGTATGGATGTGCAGATAAAAGATGATTGTTTACTTCTTAGTCAACATAAGTATATATCAGAGCTGCTTCTTAAAACATGTTTGAATGACACATCTCCCATGCCTACGCCTATGACAGGTAATTTTTTTTTGTCAAAAATCTTATGTGATAAGGATAGTGTTCCATGTCCTAATGAAGAGGAAGAGTTATATAGGACTACTGTGGGTGCTCTTCAGCATATATGTGCTACTCGTCCTGATATTGCATTTGCTGTGAACAAATTAAGTCAATTTGTTCAAGCACCAACCTTAGTTCACTGGAATGCGTTGGTTCATGTGTTGAAGTATCTTAAAGGCACTTTATTTCATGGCGTTTTATTTCAAGCTACTTCTTTACATACTAATGAAGTGTCTCTTCTTTCATATGCAGATGCCGATTGGGGTAGTGATCCAACTGATAGGAAATCAATATCTGGTCATTTTCTTCTTCTTAATGGTAACCCAATTGTGTGGAGCTCCAAAAGGCAATCTATCATTTCTCGATCATCTGCTGAAGCTGAATACCTAGCAATTGCAAATGCTATATGTGAAATTATGTGGGTGACATCCTTACTTCAAGAACTTCAGGTTTCTCTGTCTTCTATACCAGTTGTTTGGTCTTATAATACAAGTGCTATTGGTTTGACTGAAAATCCTATACATCACTCAAAAATGAAACATGTTGAGATGGATCTTAGTTTTGTTCGTGAAAAGGTTACTAATGGTCAGGTGATTGTTAATTTTGTACCTTCTGATGATCAGTTTGCAGATATTCTTACAAAACCACTCACTGAAAAGAGTTTTGTTCATCTTCGCCAAAAGCTTGGTGTTTATTCTCTGGAAGAAGTTTAAGTTTTGTCTAAATGTCTTACTGAAGGTGTGTAATCAGTTGATGCTTGGTTGCTCGTATTGTCTTATGATTCTCTTTTATATTCTTTCTGAATATCTTGCCCAGTTGTTGTTTCATATCAGATATGTGTCATGCCTTGTGTTCTCATTTGTTTTGATATTTTCTAAGTTGTTTGTTCTGTTTTTTTTTCTTGCACTATCATCTCTTATTAGAATTAGTTGATTACTGTGTTCTTGCTTTTCTTGCCTTGGTACTAATCATAACTCATTTGTCAAACAAATTTGTATTGATTTGGTACTTTGTGATGTATCTTATTCTCTTCTTAATTGATCATTCTTTACTTGTTTTCCTTATGATCATATATTGGTGATATCTTTCTTCTTCAGCTCTTCATGATCTCATCTTGATTTTGAGTTAATCCTAGAGATTGTTTTAATAGCTCATGGAGTTTAGTTCAAAAATAACCACTGAAGAAGAAAACGTCAAAGATACTTCTTCTTTGGTTTGAGAATGAAAAGATGAAGGCTCAAACCTTCCAAACCCAATGAAAAGATGAAGGCTCAAACCTTCCTATCATTAAAAAAAAAAAAAAAAAAAAAAAGAATTCAAATGAAAGATGAATTCAAATCTCTGTCAGGATGATTCTATCAAATTTTGATGTATATCATGAGTCTTTAGAAGGGATTTCTGTTATATATCTCATAAGGTTGAAACATGTATTTATTATGATTGGTTTAGTAGAGATGTTGTATAGTATACTGAGTAGTGATCAATACTAACTTGTTGAGTTTGGTTTATGTTTTGGATACCTTGGGAATTGAATTGTAAAGACTTATGTGGTCTTCTAATTCTGTTTTGAGATGATATGATGAAGAAAAGGAAAGTTGAACTGCAATTTAGATTGTGGTCAAGATTGGTGAGAACTGCAAATAGACATTCATATGTGGTTTTCAAAATGATAATCTGGGTTAAGTATGCAAAAGAAACGAAGAGTGATTCAGACAAGATCAAGCAAGCATATTCAAGAAGGATCTTGTATAGGGAATGTTAGGAGTTATGATAAGTATGTGATTATTGTATAGATTGTTTCTATAGTGATTCAGATCATTCTCTCTTGTGCTCTTGAGTCTTCTAGTGATTTCTAGTAGAGTCTAGTCTATAGCTTGGAGTCTTGTAATCTTCATTATTTCTTCTCATTAGATTAGACTATAAATAGGTGTGATTCAGTATGTAACTTGAACTTGTGAAAATTGAAGAAAGTTGCTCTGTTTTCTGGTAATTCTGTTTTAACAGAATTTCCGATTGCTTCATCTTCAAGTCATTCATTCTTCACTCATTTCTCTCCTCAATCTCATTTGAGATTGACTAATAATCATAACTTTGGAAACATGTCTCAACAATTGTGTAAAGTCCAACCTATGAGTGTGGTTGTTTAAGCATTGATATATTATCATTGTCATTCAATGTTGGATAAGAAATCTCAACTTAATCATGATGGGCGAATGGCGTTCATTATTCATTATAGTCAATTTGTAGTTAAATTTTCTTAGATTAATTTATTTAATATATAAAAATTTATAATATATTAATTTCATCCAACTTACTATGAAATTGTTGGATCACGTTTTCCGGTAGGACTCTTTCCGGTGCATTCCGGGTTAGTTTTTGTGCTGCTCCGTTAACCTGCACAAAAGGAAAGCTCAGGAGTTCCCGTTGTTTCCCCTCCGATGATCAAGTCAGTCGAAGGTTCGTTTATGGAAGTAGTATATGGAGTAAAGGGTGAGGGTATTTATAACATGATCATGGTCATCCCAGGTGTCACCTAGTTAACTAACCATGGTCAGGTCTTGAGTCCCGTGTTGACTGGTGTCCTATGCATAGTGCTCTTGTGCCCAGTGCATAGTGCCCTTTTTTCTGGACATTTGTCCTGCATGCGTGCGCCCCAATTACCCTCTGTCAGTCCTAAAGCCTTATGCTGTTGGTGTTGTATGAAGAATAAAGGAAGGTCTACTTTCAATTGGGCGCGCCCCTATACTGCAGCATCCAGGGTCTTGGCTTGAAGTGTCGTTGGCCTGAAGTGGATATTGTATCCTGGCTTCGTGGTGGGCGCGCCCTGACTGTATCAAGGGAAGCATCAATTATAATTCCAAGTCGGGTTAGTATTTATCCGGGTCATCCGAGAATATGCGGACTAATACCCAACAACAGCTCGGCATCCGCCAACTGACGCTCCAGATCCTTGAGGAGACGCTCTTTCTCCTCAGTAGAGCACAACCGGTGGGATGTCGAGCTTTTTAGTCAAGTAAACTTATGAGGGATCATCTAAAGCTGCGTAGGGATCATCTAAAGAAAAAACAAGCGTTAAAAAAATATTTTAAGACTAAAAAGGCAAAAAAGATGGACTACCTATGAAAATAGGGAGAGCCCAAAGGGGGCAGGCGCCAGCAAACCCTCATCAGCGCCGCCCTCAGTAGAAATGGTCATCCTATCGTTCGTGGTGCGGGCGCCCTCTAGCAAGTGGAACCCTAAGTTAGAGTCCGCTATTTAGTTCCCTTTTACCAATGGGACACCACTGAGACGCTCCCAGGGCGTCCAAGCCTCCAGGAGCGCCTGCTCGCTCACATCCACCTTCAAATCGCGGCGCAAATTAAAAATTGGACCAAGATAAGGGAAGACATTCCCCTTCTCCTTAGACTCAGGAATGGCGTCGCGACGCGGGGACTAATCTGCACACACGGTAAACGTGTGCACCAGGGAGGAGAATAGGGCATCATCCTCTTTAAACTCCTGCACCGGGACATCGACCTGGCGCGCCGAACCTTCTTCCGGGAAGGTGTACCTGAAGACGACCCTAATCGAATAGGGGCGTCACCACCAACCTTTTTCGTCATGGAACCAGTAGAAAACTCAGTGTAAGACCATGTAATCATCGAACCCATCCCTATAAGCGCGCCATATTCTTAGTAAGAAGAATGTTAAGCTGACGACGAAGAAGGGTATCGTTAGCATATCGAGAGTAAGAGACCACACCTTTAAAGGCTTCCACCGCTTCCTGGGTTTCTGGGCTAAGAACTTCCTAGGGCGCCGTAAGAGGATCAATGTAATCCTCATAACGCGCCTTCTTGTTCTCCCTAATACTTGGCGTGTGCTTCCTCTTGGAAGCCTCAGGAACATTGCCGCTCCTCGAAGATGACTTCTGTCCACGCTGCTGTTTCGGGATAATAGTAAAGGCGTGAGTAAGGCGCTCTAAATATTTCTCTGCATAAAGGGAAAAGGGAAGAATTATTACATGGGGCGGTGGCAAAGGGCGAGGCACTGTGGATGAAATGCCAGCGCGCCTTAAATCTGCCCAGGTTGTTGCCTTGGAGATGTAAACGACGCCGACATGTTCATTCTCTATAATTATCTGGGAGAGAGTCTCCACATCCGCATATGTACACTCCTCCATAGAAGGAATTGGGTCGCATTGTGCCTTGGAATTGAGGCACCAAGAGACGCCGCCTTAAAGAAAAAAAATACTGGACCTTCCAATTGGAATTCCGGCTTTTAATACCTTGTATGGTGGGACGAGAGGTGTCCCATGACCGACTATTGACATCGGCACTACGGGAAACAAAAAGAAAAACTCCAAAATTATTTGATTCGGGACGATAAAAATGCAGAAACAAGGAAAGTGAATAGGGATATCCACGGTCATGACAGAATATTTTAAAACCCATCCAAACTCGAATGTCATTCGGGGAAAGTTGGGTAGTAGGAATACCGTAATGTGTACACATCTCCACCAACCCGGGACAATAGGGGAACCTTAAACCCGCATAAATTTGAATCGGGAAAAATGTTCTCCTCGTCCGATTGTTGCAGACTCATGGGGTGGGGGTTTTAAGGGTCCGTCTCATCACGAATGGGATACCGAGGATAAAAACTCTCATCCATCCCCGACTCCTCGACAACATTTTCGAAAAAGGCTCGAGAAATCATGTTCGGTTTCAGATCCGAAAACACAAGAGGAAAGAAAATGTTCGCCTCACCTGAAAATTGAGAGCTCCCGGTATCCTTCGACATGGCGTGATGCAAGAGTTGAAGGCGCCACCTAATGCGATCCGAAGAAAGAGGAGCAATATTGTCTCGGACACGGGGGCGTCGCAAGTGTGAATGTCGAAGGTTGGCCAGAGAAGTTGGGATTTCTAGAGAGAATGAGTAGTATTTTTTAGAGAGAGAAAGCTTGAAAGTAAGAGGTAGGATCGAAAATGGTAGGAAGAGGGTATATGTAGGAGAAGAAGTGACGGTTCGGTTGAATGGTTCAAACAAAACGACGGTTCATATGCAACGGTTTGGTCTCCCCGAAACCGTTCCTTGGAAGCCGAAAGCTTGCCTTGAAAAGGCAAAGATCTCCTATCACGTGGCACGGTCCCAGTCTGACAATATGCAAGTTTGAAATAAAGTAATTTTGATTGCATCACCCCGTGTCATCCTCTCATTCGACAGGTTAGGAATTCAAAGAGATTATAACGGACAGAAGCTCAACCATCAAAACCCAAAGGACGTAAAAGGACAAAAAGGAGCGCCCCATGGTAATACCCAACGGGGTAGCATGGCTCATCATACAACAGTATCTTAGAAGAGTTACCCCCTCTATGGCGCACCACCAACATGAAAACTGGAGAAGCGTGAAGCTCAACTCTTAGAAGGGTCATCACTCTTCAAAGCATTCCAACCCATGGGCGAGCGTTACTCACCAGATGTTGGGTATTAGTCCGCATATCCTCATATGACCCAGATAAATACTGACCAGTCTCGGAATTAGAATTCGCGTCGCCCTTGATACAGTCAAGGCACACCCACCATGAAGCCAGGATACAATATCCAATTCAGGCGAGCGACACTTCAAGCCAAGACCCTGGATGCTGCAGTATATGGGTGCGCCATAAAGGCACACCCAATTGGGACTCGACCTTTCCTTATTCCTCATATAGCACAAGGCTCTAGGCTAGACAGAGGGTAATGGGGACGCAGGCATGCGAGAAAAAGGTCCAGAAAACAATGGCACTATCCACACGGCACAAGGGCACTATGCACGGGACACCAGATAACATATGACTCAAGACTTGACCATGGTCAATTAACTAGGTGACACCTGGGATGACCATGATCAGGTTTAACTCCGGTCAGGTTAGAGTACAGGGTTATAAATACCCTCACCCATCTTCATTCTAAACTAATGTAACATTGCACACTTTACTCTATATACTACCTCCATAAACAAACCTTCGACTAACTTGATCGTCGGAGGGGAAACAACGAAAACTCATGGGCTTTCTTTCTGTACAGGTTAACGGAGCAGCAGGAAAACTGACCCGGAACGCACCGGAAAGAGTCCTACCGGAAAACGTGATCCAACATAAATAATGATAACAAAAAAAAAATAACTGATATGATATTTGTATTGTACTTGTGCAAATGTTGCTAACTAAACATTGTCAAAAAGTTAAACAGGGGTAGAATGTACTTATTGTCGATTAAATGTTAGTTAGTTTGTGTTTGTTTACATGTGTAATATATAGAGGAGGACACACACCTTCAGAGTACTTACTGAGAGTGTGCTTGGTCATGCACAAATAATTGGGACAAATATTATAATTTTTCATTTGTCTTTTATATAAAATTATTAAAGTTTCACAAACAAACTTAATAAAAATTGCCAATAACTCATAAGCAAACAAAAGTCTTTTAAATCACAAAGAACCAAATTGTAGTTTGAGTATTGTGGATCGATCACTCGACAACGTAATCTTCTAGTTGAGGTATGCATTTCTATTTGGGCACAGACCATCGGGAATTTGTTCAAGTTGACAAAGGATGTTCACATTATAGGGAATGAGGATCGATCTTGTATTCCAACATTTTTAATTATGTTGGTTTTAGGATAATTGGTCGCCCATAAGTGGGAGTCCATTCACATAAACCCAGTTGTGTAAACTTTTCTCTATATATATCATTATATATAGAGGTGCTCAAGGTTGGAAAACCTGACGATACTAGATTCTTGCTCTTGTCCAGAGCTGAGAAACCTGATGCCTAACAGTTTAGATAAATGTCAGTAGTTGTGGTATTATATAGGGGTGATAAAAAACGACTGGTTGGACTGAATTCCCGACAAGACCGACCTGAGAACGGCCCGACTTGGACCAAGACTGAGTCGGCGGTTTTTTTTCTTCAAGGTCGGGCTCGGTTTCAGAATTTTTTCCCGAAAGCCCGATTAGGACCGGCCCAAACCGAATTTAATCAGCAAACCCTAAAAAATAAATCAGTTCTCCTTCTCCAGCAGTTAGCAGACCAGAGCAGCACGCGTTTCCATTTTCACTACTCTTTAGTTTCACTCCAGCTTCAGGAAACTCTCGTCTTCAGTTCACTCCAGCAGCCCCACGACTAGTCGTCGTCGGTCTCGCAGCCCCACGACTCATCGTCGTCGGTCTCGCAAGTCCACGACTCGTCGGTCTCGTCTCTCCATGGCTCCAGAGTCCATACGATCAATTTTGTCGGTCTCATCTTTAAATCCCCATCTTCTTCCTCATCCATCGAAGGTGAGAATCGACTTTCGTTTCTTGACAATCGATCGATTATTGTTTGATTGAGCTCAATTTATCTGATAATCAATCAATTTGCTTCTTTCTTCGTAAATTGATGGTAATCTGATTATCTTTGCTTCTGTCGATTATCTTTACTTTGCTTCTTTCTTTCGAAAATTGACCTTAGTCTGATTGAAGATATGGTAGTCTGATTTATTGCTCTTACAATTGATGGTATTCGAAATTGTTCAAAATTGCTGAGAAATTGATGAAATTGATTCAAAATCAATGTCGATTCGAAAATACTGAAATTGATGGTTTTCTTGTTTTTGTAAATGCTGAAATTGCTGAAAATCGAAAATCACTGTGGATTCGAAAATGCTAAAATTGACGACAAAGTTTTATAATTGAGTGGACCACTGTTGGCTCTAATAGGTTATATTTCTTTGTAGATGACTTTGGTGGGTGATTTAGAATCTGATACTCCAAGTTCGCTTACTCCAAGTAATGTTGGGTCAACTCCAACTCCACCTGCAATAGGTGATGCACCGGCAATCACTGAAATGCAAGTCTACCACCTGCTGGTGCTGCAACTAGTAAAGGTAATAACACTTGGTCCTCTGTTTGGAAACATTTTGTGAGAAATGCTTCAACAAGTAGAGATACTTTCAATTATTGTGAAAAAGATTTTGCTTATAGTAGTGCTCAAGGAACTAGTGGTTTGCACCACCATCTTGAAAAATGCAAACTTAATCCACATAGAGTCCAAGCTAAAAAAGCAAAAGACTCTTTCATTTCCATATGTGGTTAGTAGTGAAGCGTCATGGAAATTTGATAATGAAGTAGCTCGTAAGGAACTTGCAAAGATGATAATTGAGACTGAAAAACCATTTAACTTAGTTGAGAATGAGGGCTTCAAAGAGTTTGTAAGATCCTTGAAGACAAAAGTTGTTTTGCCTGGACGTCTGACTGTTGCACGGGATTGTATTAGTTTGTACAATGAAGAGAAATTTAAGTTGAAACAGTATTTTGTTTTGTCACAACAAAGGGTTTGTCTTACTACTGATACATGGACCTCCATTAAAAATCAGTGTTTTATGTCTTTGACTGCTCATTATATTGATCCTGATTGGAAGTTGAAGAAGAGAATTTTGAACTTTTTCCAGGTTGCTAGACACACCGATGAATCGATGGGTGTAGTTATTGAAAGATGTTTGCTTATGTGGGGTATTAACAAAGTGCTTACTATTACTGTTGATAATGTCAGTTCTAATGTTGTTCTTGTTAATCATCTTAAAAGAAGGTTTCAAGTATGGAACACAACCATACTTAAAGGTGAATATTCTCACGTTAGGTGTGTTGCACACGTTCTTAATCTTACTGTGAAGGATGGGTTGAAGGATATCACTATATCTATTAGCAGAATACGTACAACAGTTAGATTTTGGAGAGGATCTCCAGCTAGGTTACAGAGATTTAAGGATGTCGTTGAACATGAAAAATTGGTTTGGATAGTAAATTTGTTTTTGGATGTTGAAACAAGGTGGAATTCCACTTATAATATGTTGGAGACAACTATCAAGCATAGAAAAGCATTTGAATATCTGGAAGGGAAAACTAACTCTAAGTATGTCCTCGGGTTTAGTAGTGGTGTAGGAGTTCCTACTTATGAAGATTGGGATTTTGCTGAGTCAGTTTTGCCCTTTCTTAAAATTTCTATGATGCTACTCTACTTCTTTCTGGTTCTTCTTATGCTACCAGCAACAATTGCATGACTGAAGTCTATAAGATATCAATGCAAAGTACAGAACGTCTGCAAGATGCTAGATTTTCTACCATGGCTGCAAAAATGAAGAAACAACATGACAAATATTGGGGAACCATAAAAAGCCTTAATATGTTGTTGTTTGTAGTTGCTGTCCTTGATTCTCTGCGTAAATTGATATATGTGTCATGGATGATTGACGAGTGTTATGATATAACACTATCTACTCAATTGAAAGACAGGTTGAATTTGACCTTGGAGTCTTTGTATCAGCAGTATGAGAAGCATCTTGAGAAAGAAAAAGCATTGTCCGCGGATCATAATGCAGTCAGCAAAATTACTACTTCACATACAGACGTGAGTAATGCTAATGTGGATTACATGGATATGAAGTTCTTGAGTAAAAGTGGGCAACAATAAATTAGTGATGAGAAATCAGAATTAGAGAAGTATTTAAAGGAAGATTTCGAGACTCTTAGAGTTGATTTTGACATTTAAATTGGTGGAAGTAGAATTCTGCACGATATCCCATTTTATCATCAATGGCAAGAGATGTCTTAGCAATTCCAGTCTCGACAGTAGCATCTGAAAGTGCTTTTAGTACTGGAGGGCACGTGTTGGATAAGTTTCGGAGCTCACTATCAACATGTATGGTTGAAGCACTCATTTGCACATGCGATTGGCTAAAATCTTCAACTAGTTCAACACTTGACATTGATCCCGAAGAAGAGTCAGGTACTTAACTTCAAATTATAGTATAATTATTCAATTGTATTGTACTAGTCAATTGTATTATACTATTCTTTATAATTCCATATTCTGCTGAGGTGACAGACGAGTTGACACAAACTTTTCCGTTGTCTAATCTTGATTATGATGACTATGGAAACATGGTTACAGGAACTTTGATTCCACTAATGTATTGTTGTGAGCAAATGATGAACTTTGTTTACAGGAACTTTGTATGTTTGTTACTTGGTTGATTTGTACTTTGTTTGTTTATTACTCTAATTCCAATGATGTTTATTTTTGGACATATTTGTTTTTGCCAAATTCGGTCCTTGACCGAGACCGACCCGAGTCAAGCAAGACCTACTCGGGCGGGCTTTTTTGGCCGAAGTCGGTCTTGGTCTCGGTCCTCCAGAAGGCAAGACCGAAATTTTGGTATCGGTCCTGCCTCCGAGGCCAAGATGGGAGGTGTGGCCATAATGGCTACAACCTCGCTCCCTACGAATGGTTGTCGCGACCATTGTGGTCACGACTCTAATCGCCTTAAGGGGGAGGGGAGGGGTGAAACCGAGCAGTGGTGATCGACCTCCCCATGGCCAGCCTTCGTGTCTGGCCACCTCCTTGATGTGTGTTGCTGTTAGGGTTGAAACCTTAGCAGCACATTCATCTTCTCTTGGAGAAGAGGAACTGAACTAGTTCGATTCTGTGTGAATCAGACCGACCTGATACGAATTGGATTGGTTATATGTGAATAAGTCCGGTTCGGTTCGGTATGCTCGGTTAAGCCTACCGAAAGGTCCAAACCGTTTTGCCAATTTGGTCCAACTGAACCGGTTTGGTTCATACCAGCTAATTGAACTAGTTCAGACCAATCTAAGTTGATTCAAAAGGCATGGTCTGTCTGAATTGGCCTAAAACGAACTTGGAAATGGTCATGGACCCTTTGTGGATTCAAATAACCTGATTTAGTCTGGTAAATGTGCGAGGACCCTTTCATTAATTATTTTTGGGTTAATTAAATTAATTGTTAGACCAATTTAAATTGCTAGGAGACTTATATTGTTTCATGTTGAATGAATGGATAGGTAGAACACTGTGTGGCTTTCTTGAGTTCCCTAGTTTATTTTGTATTTTGTAGAGGGTAGATAATCTTGTCCTACTTTATATGTTTGGCTCTTAACTCCATGACTGGTAGAATTGACTAGGCTATGACTTGTTGAGATCCTAGCATATAGTGTGAAAATTGGTCTAACATGTTAATTGCTTTTTATTTGTAGAGACTTTAGTCCCTGAATTTAGTTTGTTAAGACTTTAGTCCCTGAATTTTGTCTATTGAGACTTTAGTCCACAAGTGTTCACTGTCGAGACTTGGTCCTCAAACTTATATTCATGGTGATTTTTAGTACCCAAAATTTTATTCATGGTGATTTTGATACCCAAAATTTTGGTTGGGGTGACTTTGGTCCTCAATGTTTTGAAAATTACAAATGAGCTCCAAATTAATTTATTTTGAAAGCTCTCAATATATATGTGTGTGCATTGAATTGTGTGGTTTGTTACCTTACTTGTGTAAGATAGATTAATTAGGTAGGGAGATCTAGCTCTAGCATAGTTTAGGTTGCAAACCTTTAGGAATGTCCTTAGTAGCCCTTCGAAAATTTGGATCAGTACAAACTACACCTGGGGATATGTTCATAACTGTGAACCAGTCGAATAGTCTGCGAGCTTCTCCAATTTTCCTTGAATAATGCTAGGACAATTGTCTTGTGTTAGAGTTGAACCCTTTGGTTTAATGTGATATGTTCGACTCCGGTCCCTTAAATCTTGTTTGTATAAACTGTGTTTTGATTGATAGAAGTGACTTATAGGCATGCTTAGTCATGGGGAGTACTTCTCGGCATAGCTAGGGTTGTACTCTGAATTTAAGTATGTTCTCAAGTTTGTCTTGTTAATTTGATAATTGTCTTTTTTCCACATGCAATAGAACATTGTTCCTTGTGTCTACATGATTCTATTAGAATTTCCTTTAGTTGGAGAAATTAGGCCGCCACGAAGAACATCATCGCGTAGTTTGACAAAGGTCTTAAACTTAACAGTGAAACCTATAAAATTCGGAGGAAGCGTAAAACGATGTCCCTAATTAAGTAAAAGTCCATTAACCACATTAAGAAGATTATGAAAAGGCTCGACTCTGGAATGACAAATCAGTAGAAGACTTTCCATTCGAGTGGGATGCTAATAATGCTGAGATGTGTGCCATTATGCTAAGTAGGGGTGACAATCGTCTCGTGTCGTGTCTAATCGTGTAATGTCATTAATCGTGTCGTGTCTAAACATATCTCGTGTCTAAACGGATAAATCTTAAATGTGTCTAAACATGTCTCGTGTCTAAACGTATAAGTCGTTAATTGTGTCTAGACGTATAAGTCGTTAATCGTGTCTAAATGTATAGAGTTGTTTAGACATGAGATCCGTTAAAGTCAAACTCATATACGCTTTAAAGAAGATATATAAAAAAATTCATAAATATAAAGTAGGGTCTTCAAAGTTCAATAATAAAAAGTAAATGGGTATTTCAATATTTCAACATTGACGATTTATAGAAATTACCTTATTCAAAAAATGGTTAATACAAAAAAGTAGTACTCAAATTTTGGTTATTTTATTGAATATTGAACATGAAACTATAAATAATAATCAATTAAAAAGTTCTAAGTAGACTAAAATTTGAGTGTTTTTTTTAATAATCAATTCTAATTAGAATTAGTAGATTAATTAATCGTGTCTAAACGTGTGTTTGTCGTGTATTTGCATGTTAGATGTGTTAAGACACGATTATTAATCGTGTCTAAATGTATAAGAGTTGTTTAGTCACGCTTAGTAATCGTGTTATGTCTAAATGTGTAAATTGCAGATCATTTGTAGATCGTTTAATCGTGTCGTGTCAGAAATTGCCACCCCTAATGCTGAGTACGGTGGATGACGACATCCTTTATGAGTTTGTGTTTAACACACGGATAAAGGGTTGTGGGATGGTTTGCAGGCTAAAATTATTGATTCTATACAACTGCTCAGCAGCGCTCACTCGACATCAAGTTTGATTCATACAGGATGAATCCTCAGCACTCCGCGAGACAGCATCTCAGGCATATCGCTAATATGATCGCAAACTCAAGGAGGACGGTCAGTGAGTGACCGATGAGCAGTAAATCCAGATTGAAATCCGTTCTTTGCCTAATAAAAGAAAACCCATTGAGTTGAAGATGACATCTTTGAACATGTTTGAAGGAACTTCTGAGGGCCTCAACATGTTCGAAGGGACATCCATTGAGTGACATATGAAAATCCAAATAACCCCTTCTGAGGGACTCAACACCTTTGAACACGTTCGATGGCACATTGAGTTGAAGAGGAGATCCCCATGGTCGCTGGACCTAAGGCTGAGGTGCGTATGACGCCATCTTCTGGACCTAAGAAGAGGCGATGGAGTAATGTACAGCGCGCTGGCGCAAATGCACTGAAGTTGAAGAAGACAAATACTTTAGCGAACCCAAGGACTCCTTCGAAAACAACACCGTTGAGATGTTCGTGTATAACCGAGAAGCCTAAGTGCAGGAAATGCTCTAACTGCGGCCTGTGGGTAAACTTTGTGTACGCATGCCCTGAATTGAACTGGCATGAATGTGTTGATGGCCAATCAGCCTAATCTAGTGAACGTTGTGTTCCTAGTACATATATGTTGACTAAGTCATGTCCTTTGTGGATTTTGGATTCAAGATCGACAGACCACGTAGTCAAGATTGTGATGCTTTCGTAGAGTACCTACGGCTGGCAATGGTTAGGGTATGGTGCGGGGATGTCAAATACCATGACCATTCCATATTTTCAAATTACATACCATAACCATAACCATTACGGGTACAATTTTCAATACCATAACCATATCCATAATCGTGGTTATTAACCATAGTTTTAACCGTATACCCATATTTATTACCACATGTAAAATGTAATGGAAGTTTATAAATGTTATCTTAATAAATACATAAAGTTATGTCACAAGCAACAAAAATATTCAACATTACCACCATTCAAAATTAACATTAATATCATTTAATATTTACATCATTCAATTACATTTTGCACTAAAATTAAAGATTTCGTGAAATCTAAAACTGAAAATCCTACTTTTGTTATCAGTATTTATTAATATAGTAATACTAAATTATTATTATATTTATATACTAACCATGGTTATAACCATGGGTATGACTAAAATACCATAATCATAACCATTATGGGTGGAAAATCCATCACCATAATCGCACCTCACTTTAATGATACAGTTAACCATATAAAAAAGGGTTAATTACTTAATTGGTTACACATGTTTGACCAATGTTCAGAATGGTTACACATGTTTCAAAATGTGATTAATTGGTTTTGAAATGTGACTATTTGGTTTTTTTACTATTCACCGTTAGAAAACACATTTAAGTCACTATTTAAGTCATCTTCAAGAACACATCATCATCTTTAAGAACAAGAATCGAAGAACCCACAAATCTGATTTATGGGTTCTTGAAGAACCCAGAATCGCGTTTCTGTGTTCTTCAAGAACCCAGAATCGCATTTATGGGTTCTTCAAGAACCCAGAAATGTTGTTTCTGGGTTCTCAAGAACCCAGAAATGTTGTTTCTGGGTTCTCAAGAACCCAGAAATGTTGTTTCTGGGTTCTCAAGAACGCAGAAATGTTGTTTCTGGGTTCTCAAGAACCCAGATTCGCAATTCTGAAGTTCTGTATTGCAGTATATGTTCTCACCAAATGTGATTAAATGGTCATACATGTTTCTCTATAATGTGATTAAAAGGTCATACATGTTTCTCTATAATGTGATTAAAAGGTCATACATGTTTATCTAGAATATGATTAAATGGATACTGTTGTTTGAAATAATGTGATTAAACGGTTCGACATGTTACCCACAATGTGAAGAACACATGTTTTTCCAAATGTGATTAATTGATTATTCCGTTAGTAAACCGTTAATTTTAACATTAATTCATTTTTTAAACATATTATTGAATTGTGAAATGACTATTATGCCCTTAGTTGTATTGAAGAACACATGGAAGGATTGAAGAACCAAAATCGAATCAAATTCGATTTGATGTTCTTTAGAACCCAGAAATTGCTGTTAATGCTGTTTCTAGGTTCTTAGAACCCAGAAATTGCTGTATCTGAGTTCTAAGAACCCAGAAATTGCTGTTTCTGGGTTCTAGAACCCAGAAATTGCTATACCTGGGATCTTAGAACCCAGAAACAGCATTAACAGCAATTTCTGGGTTCTAAAGAATATCAAATCGAATTTGATTCGATTTTGGTTCTTCAATCCTTCCATGTGTTCTTCAATACAACTAAGGGCATAATAGTCATTTAACAATTCAATAATATGTTAAAAAAATGAATTAACGTTAAAATTAACGGTTTACTAACGGAATAATCAATTAATCACATTTGGAAAAACATGTGTAACCAATTAGTCACATAGCAAAACCAATTAATCACATTTTGAAACATGTGTAACCATTCTGCACAATGGTGAAACATGTGTAACCAATTAAGTAATTAACCCTATAAAAAATAATTGTTATAACCATGATTTTGAGTTTTTCACCGAACCATTGTCGGCCCTAAGAGTACCATAGAGTCCCGTGTGAAATTAGAATGATTTTTATCGACAA
Organism: Chamaenerion angustifolium; assembly: GCA_946814005.1. Classification (NCBI taxonomy): domain Eukaryota; kingdom Viridiplantae; phylum Streptophyta; class Magnoliopsida; order Myrtales; family Onagraceae; genus Chamaenerion; species Chamaenerion angustifolium. Next base: position 27,233,499 of record OX328272.1, read on the forward strand.
CAACTCTCGTGTTGAAGTCGAAGGGATTGGAACTTGTCAGTTGCGTTTGCGCAGTGGTTGAGTCTTATCCAGAAGTCATATTTTCTACACTCCGCAGATTCGCCGAAATGTTATCTTCATGTTAGGATTAATGAAAATCGGTGTTAGATTATATATTCATGAATCTTCCGTCCAATTTTCATTAGAATCAACTCTATTTGGCTTCTGGAGGATGTATTATTTTGGATTTGAATTCATGCAGCAATAATAATTTCATACATTCTTCTACTCGTGGAAATATATGCGATGTAAATGATTGGAACACTAGATTAGGTCATATCGGCCAACGTAGAATGCAGCGCCTGGCCCAACGGGGCTTACTGCCAAACATTTTGCATGTGAATTTGTCTACTTGTGTAAGTTGTCCAGCAGAACATTATACCGAAAATCTTTTTGGTTAGGCACCTAGATCTGAATTTCCCTTGCAATTAGTCTATTCCGAAATTTGTGACCCTCTTAGTCCTACGGTTCGGCACAGAGTGCGAAATTTCATTACATTTATAGATGATTACACCCGTTAAATAGGAGGGCAAATATCCTCCACCTTGATCATGGAAAAAGAGAATCTTTCAGTGGAATTCCACAGTTTATGTAATGATAAAGGATTCATTCATCAGTTGAGAATCCCATACACCCCTCAGCAAAATGGTATTGCAGATAGGCGCAATAGAATACTCCTTCAAATAGTTCGGTCGATGATGAAGCAAACTCAATTGTTGGTTTCCATTTGGGAGACGCTTTGAAGATTGCTGTCTACATCATGAATCGTGTGACGATGAAGACAGTTAAATCTACTCCATATGAGTTTTGGACTGGAAGAAGTTTTGGACCTTAGGCATATATGTGCACATAGGGGTGTTCCGCTTACACCCATGATTTCTTAAATAAGTTTGGGAAGACTGGACCTAGAGGAAAGAAGAGCATATTTGTTAGATACTCTGATACTTCCAAGGGATATGTGTTTATAACCGAGAAGGACAGTGGTGTTAGGATGTATGATTATGTCATATGAAGAAGTAAAGATTCAGCAGATAATATCTCAGCACATCTCACTACAATCACAGGTGATTCATCTCATCAATTGGCCAAAAAAAAAAAGATTCATCTCATCAAGGTATTTTTCAATAAGCTTCCTTCTGTGTCAAGTCTAGAAGATAATAGAAGAAGTTAGATTGTTCAAGAATGTAGAAGGTTGCTCTTGTATGTTCTAGAATGATCAAAAGTTGTGTAACTGATCTCTTATCTCTTCTTGAATAAATACTGATCAAGTCTCATGTATTCTTTAACTTTAATCAATAGTAAAAGTTCAGAAGTTGTTAATTTTGTTTGTTACTTGTTATACAAGCTTTCTTTACCTTCATCTCCAATCTATCTTTTTTTCTCTGTTTCTTGTTGATCTTTAATATGGTTTGAGTCTAGATTACTGATGTGGTATCAGAATCATTACCCATACACGCCATTCCGCTAATCAACTCTCAAGATTCACATATAAATCTCTGAAGTCTCTCATCACGGTAATCATTGTATCATTCACTCTATTTTGTTGTCCGTGTTCATCTCTGCTCTTGTTCTTTTCTATTCATAAGCTTCAGTTCTGGACCTGTTTTGCTCGACAATCTCTGCAACCTTCTTCTACATTTGGATATGGAAGAAAACAACTATCCTTTCTTCTCCAACAAGCGCAGCTATCAACTTACAGGAGAGGACAACTTCCAATCCTGGAAGCAACAAGTTCTTCTAGTTGTTAGAGGATTCAATCATGAAGATTATCTGTTCAGTGTTGTACATGTTCCACACTTGATTGACGATGGATATGTAAATAAGTTTGTTAATCCATATTATGCTAAGCATGTTCAACAGGGCAACTATCTTACTTCATGGCTCCTTGCCTTAATTTCAACCCCAATTAGCAAAGGACTTGTAGGCTGTATGACAGCAACCTCAATATGGGCAAAGCTCTATCACCATTTCTCTTCCTTTTCAACAACCAGGATCATTAATCTTTATGATATGTTAAAGGTTCGAAAACAATACAATTAGTCAATGAGAGAATACCTTACTGAGATAAAACTGGTGTGTGATAGTTTAGCAGGATGTGGACACCCTATTGAAAAGATGCAACAAATCAACATTATTCTGAATGGAGTCAAGGGTCAGTTTGACAATGTGATCTCGGTAATCCATGTTAGTCGCAACCCTATTGCTTCAATCAGCTCAGTTTTGCTTGATGATGAGGCTCAACAGAAGGAGTTTAGTTTTGACACCATTTTCCCTAGAATCAATGTTGCTGTGAAACAAACACCAGAAATGCCCTCAAGAAATTCAGCAAACAGCACTACTGACTCCTGACAGATTCAGCCTTCGGATACAGCACAGCAGACTCAGTTAACACATGAGTATCAAGCAAATAATGGTGGATATAGTTGTGGAAGAGGTAGGGGAAGAGGTAACAATAAACCTCAATGCTAGTTGTGTGGCAAGTTCGACCACTTGGTGCACAAATGTTTTCAGAGGTTTAATGTTCACTTCAAGGGAGTGACGTCCGCTCAACCTCACAAAATGAGTGTCAACATGGCATCCAATGTGCAGTGGACTGGTGAAGATGATGTTCAGTCCATGACTCACCCTTTCAATCAATAGAGGATACACTCTTAGCTGATCAATCAGTCTTTCAGTCAGGAGCCTTTTCACCAACAGATTATGCATACTCAGTCTCCTAATATTCAAATGATGCATCCTTATACTTCTAATTCCAGTCAGTTTATTCCTACTCACATACCATACTATATTCTTTCTTATTTCCTAACATCATCTTGTTTACCGGCTCCAGCAACTGAAACACCTCAAGTAAATGTCACAACATCATCACCACAATAGCTTCCTGATAAGGCCTGATACCTTGACTCAGGATCAACGAACCACCTTACACAAGGACCACCATTAGGTAACGGAACTCAACCATATCTTGGAACAGGTAAAGTACAGGTAGCAAACAGTACTTATCTTGATATAAACAGCATAGAAACTTCGGTTAGCAATACAACTCCAAAACCTTTAGTTCTTCATAATATTTTATATACACCTCAAATAACCAAGAATCTTGTGTTTGTTTCTCAGTTTACCAGGGACAACCAAGTATTCTTTGAGTTCCATCCTACATGCTGCAAACACCAAACAAGTCCTTCTTAATGGAATTGAAAGTGATGTTTGTATAAATTTGAGTTCAGTAAATTACTAGATCATAATAAGAAGTGAAATGTCGTTAGCCTTGGTGTTGATTCTAGATTGAATTATAATGCTCTTTGTGGAAATAATGTTGTTTTGTGTGAATTTAGTCCCCATGATACTAATAAAACGAGATTGAACAATGTTGTTATATGTTTTTCAATCAATGTAAAGATCAAATCCTCTGTTTTACATCAAAGACTTGGGAATCCCTCATCTCAAACAATGTATTTAATAATCAAAACCAATTATTTTTCTGTAACATCTTGTATAGATCCTTGTGTGGCTTGTCCTGTAGGCAAAAGTTGCAAGCTCCCCTTTGCTGCGTCAAACTCTGTATAGACCTGTCCTTTTGAGTTAGTTGAAATGGATCTTTGGGGTTCTGCTCCTATCATGTCGAATGGACGTGCTTATTATCTTAGTATTGTAGATGTCTTCACTCAATTTACTTGGATATATTTTTTACATAAAAAATGTGATGTGTGTCGAATTTTTTCTCGGTTTCATAAGATTGCTAAAAATCAACTTGGATTTCAATTGAAAACTATTCAAACTCACAATGGAGGATAGTTTAAAGCTCTTAATTCTTATCTTTCTCAGTTCGGTATAGCTCATCGATTTACTTGTACTCGCACATCTGAGCAGAATGGAATAATGGAAAGGAAACACAGACACATTGTTGAAACATATTTGACACTAATGAAACACATTCCTCTTCCTATGCAGTATTGGATAGATGCTTTCTTTACGACAGTCTTTATGATTAATCGCCTGCCTTCTAAAATCTTGATGAACATCTCTCCTCATGAAAAGCTGTTTTGTAAAGCTCATGACTATGGTTTTCTCCGGGGTTTTGGATGTCTATGCTCTTCTTTGCTAAGACCTTCTCATCGTCATAAGCTGGATTTTCGATCTTCCCCTTGTGTGTTTTTAGGATATTGTGTCAATCAACATGGATACAAATATCTTGATGCTAATGGTCGTGTGTATGTATCTAGGCATGATAAGTTTCATGAAACGTATTTTCCTTTTGCTGATAAACAAGGTTCTTTCATGCAGTCAGCAACCATAAAAAACACAGAAACTTCGACACCATTTTTCTTATCTTTCAATTCTATTGCTTGTACTCCAATTGATGGAGATACTAGTCCTCTGATACCTTCTTCACATTCCACTTATGCAAATTTGAGTACAAGTTTATCATCTAATCATGGTCAATCCTATGGATTACCATTTCATTGTTCAGAAACATCTGATGAGTCTCTAGTCCCTTCATCTAGTGAAGTTGGTACTAATTGTACCTCAAGTGGTTTAGACATACCTTTACCAGTAAATATTATACTGTATGTTTCTCAAGGGTCTACTCTAGTTGCCTTGATGTCCTCTGTCAAAGAGCATACATATACAGGTACTTTCACTCCTTCCTCTGATTGTCAACTCAGTTCAGACAATGTCACATACATTATTCATAACTCATCTATAGTACCTACTCTCTCTGATATTCATGATCCATCTATGATCAATGTTGTGATTCCTCCTGATTATGTGATTCCACCTAATTCTGACCATACAACTAATACTAATATTAGTTCTAATATACATCCTATGCAGACCAGATCAAAGACAAGGTCTATGGCTGCCTTAATGAACAGTATACAACCAACTGATGACTTGGACAGCTCTACACCGAATGACATATATACTTCCATGAAGTCTACACATTGGGCACATGCTGTTAATGAAGAGCTTCATGCATTGGTTGTAAACAACACTTGGTGTTTAACCACATTACCTGGAGGATGCATACCATCAGGTTATAAATGGTTGTTTAAAGTGAAGAAAAACTCAGATGGATTTGTGGTCAGGTATAAAGCCAGATTGGTTTCCAAGGGATTCTCCCAAAAGCCAGGATTTGACTTTCAAGACACGTTTAGCCCAGTGGTTAAGTCTCCAACAGTTAGAATCATCCTTACTCTAGCTCTTACGCATAAGTGGTTGCTTCGGCAAGTAGATGTCAACAATGATTTCCTTCATGGTGAGTTGATAGAAGATGTATATATGACCCAACCTCCAGGGTTTGAACACCGTGATGAGCAAGGAAGAGTTCTTCTTTGTATGTTAAACAAGGTCTTCTATGGTCTTAAACAAGCTCCCAGAGCCTGGTTCGAAAGATTCAAAAGTTTCATGATTCAAACACTTCAGTTTACTACTTCATTAGACGATAATTGCTTTTTTCTAAAGAAAATTAATCATGGAAATGTATACTTAGTTGTGTATGTTGATGATATTGTTATCACAGGCAGTGATTTCAGTGCAGTCGAATCTGTTATTTCTCAAATCAATCAAGATTTCAAGCTGAAGGATCTCGGTCTACTCAACTATTTCTTAGGGATGGATATTCAAGTTGGGGATGACTGCTTGCTTTTGGGACAGAAAAAGTACATAACTTTTGTGCTTCGTTCGGGAAAAGGTTCATAGTGGCCAAGTAATGGTGAATTTTGTTCCTGCTTCTGACCAGATTGCTGACATCTTAACCAAACCTCTTACTGAAAAAAAATGTTTACTCAATTTAGAGATAAACTTGGGGTTCTGTATTTAGAAACTATTTCATCTGGTAATTAAACTTATGAGTCTAATACTGTGGAAGCATCTGAACCTGATGATGAGTAGTGTTGTCTGCTGTGTTTTGTGCTGAGGTAGTAGATGTCTAGATCTGGTCTTATTCATCTGATTTGATCATTTCATCTAGTATTCTCTACAGGGGTTATTTTCTCAAAACGTGTATCTTTGTAGTCATCTTTTCTATGCGGATCTCTCATGACGTATGTGATTATATTGCTCTGTTTTGCTGACTATCTGTTTTTTTTTTCAAATTTCAATACAGTCATCTTCTTACATATTGAATGATCTTGGATTTCTTTCAATTTCCAGGATGGTGTTTTCCTCGGTACATTAGTATTGAATTATGTACTCAATTTGTTAATTGATCTCAATATTAATCATGATGGTTAACTATGTGTGCATATGTTGGATCAGATTTCTGTCATGAGTTACAATTCGCATTCTTAAATCCTCAGCTTGGTGTCTTCTTACTGGCATAAGGTGAAGCTTAGGAGCGAAAAATATATTCTTCAGAGACAACGTTAAGCTATTCTGTTGAACTTTGAGGTCGGTAAGATGGAGGAAAATGAAAATCTCCCAGCTTTATTGGTAAGATGAACGAAAATTGGAAACCTCCCTACTAGGAATAAATCAAAATAAAAAGTAATCAGTCTATCAAGAGGAGTATGTGTTAATATATGAATGAGTAAGAAGTGTATATCCTGACATGAAATATGGTATTCTCTATGCATCTCATGTTTTCTATTCTTGGTTAAGTTGTGTATAGTTGTTGGTTGATCAGGTTGGATTCAAGCTGAATTACTGTGATTACTCATATGTGTGAAATTGTAAATGAAATAATAAAATAAGGAATATGTAAGTCTCTTGATTGTAGTTTCCTATCCGTATGGGCGATAGTCTGCAATTATATGAGCATCTGATCTCGGTTTTATAGATTATGCATAGGTTCGTGGTTATTAAAAGTACTAAAGTTTTGATAAGAAAAGAACTGCTCATATTAATGTTAGGATGTATGATTAGGTTGTATGAATAAGTGAAGATTCAGTAGTTAATATCTCAGGACATCTCAATACAATCACAACTGATTCATCTCATCAAAGTCTTCTTCAATAAGCTTCCGTGTGTGTCAAGTCTAGAAGATAATAGAAGAAGTTAGATTGTTCAAGAATGTAGTAGATTACTCTTGTATGTTCCATATTGATCAACAGTTGTGTAACTGATCTCTTATCTCGTCTTGTATAAATACTAATCAGAAGTTGTTAACTCTATTTGTTTCTTGTTATCCAAACTTTCTTTACCTTCATCTTCAATCTATCTTCTTCTCTCTGTTCCTTATTGATCTTTAATCTGGTTTGAGTCCATATTACTGATAAGTGGGAGTGTTACCGATATCGAATCACGATGCACAACGTTTTTTTAGAGAACGACTTTCCAAAGAAGGGAGAGATGGGTTTGGATCGATCTATATATGAGATGCAACATCAAGTTGAGCTGATACTTGTTAATTCGAGTGGGACAGTTCAAGCCCCAACTGATGAATCAGTTCGTCGTCCACCAGATTCACCGCCTGCTGGAGCGAATTGAACAGATTCCGCTCTTAATGATCTTGTTGACACTGGAGCATAGGGGTTCTCATTCTCAGTGGGAGTGATAATGGCCATACCCCTAGTAGTATTGAGTTGTTAAGTCGATGATATAACATTATTTTTCCTTCCGACAATATGCATTCGAATGTGATGGAGAACTAAACCCCTTAATATCTGACAAGACGATTATTGTGCATAAAAATGTTAGAGAAACTCTTATTGACAAGTCTAAGAAAAATGAATGAAATTAATGGATAATGAGATGAAGACTATGGACGAGATGAAATCTATAAGCAAGAACGGTGTTTGGATACTTATTGACCTTAAGAGTGGACGCAAAGCTATAGAGCTAAATGTGTTCTTAAGACAAAGCTCAAGGCGGGTGAAAAATTAAGCATTACAAAAGATCGACTAATCGCGAAGGGTTATTCACAATAGAAAAGAGTGGACTTTAAGGATACCTACTCACCGACTGTTTGAATAACTACAATTCGTTTGATTCTGGCTACTGGAGTGAGTCTAGACCTAGAACTGCACTAGATGGATGTTAAGACCGCCTTTCTTAATGATGAGTTAGACGAAGAGATCTATATGGAGCGGTCGGAATGCTTTATGCAGAAAGACATGAGCACTTAGTGTGCAAGTTTCACAAATTGATTTATGGTCTAAAATAGTCTTCTAGGAAGTGGTGCGCATATCTCATGATTTAGTCGTGTAAAATGGATCTCTCTTGATGGATGAGAATCATTGTATGTACAATAATAGGTTTGGACCGAACTTTGCATTTATGAATCTATATGTAGAAAACATACTCATAGTCGAAACATAACATGGAGTTCGTCACACACACGCAAAGGCATGTCTGTCTTCTTTATTTGGGATGAAGGACATGGGTAAGGTGACGCACACCTTTGGGATTCAGATCTCGAGAGATCATCGTAGGAGGCACATTTTACTGATCGAACGAGTTTCAAATTTGTGGCTCTTTTGTGGGCTACTTAGTAGGTTGTGTGACTGAAGTGACTTGTGGATTGATTGTTGAACCGTAGGAGTCGCAATCTCCATGACATAGAAACCCAAGTATCATAACAAGTATATATCAAGCAAAACTATGTTAGAGACATGGTTATACACAAGGTGATGAGTTTGAAGTACTTCTTTATAGATGAGATGGTCGTGGACCGTTTGTCCAGCCATGAAGAGGAAGTCTTTAGTAAGGCATGTGTAGTCTCTAGGACTGTGTAGACTTAGTTGATGTACTTCATTGATTTCATTTCTCATATAATGTTCTTTAACCTGAATTATATTTAAGGGTTAATTGTCAATTCCCCCCCCCCCCCTAAAGTTTGGATCGAATTTGAGATTTCCCCTTAATGTTTAAAATTTTACATTTTAGTACTAATGTTTGGACAAAATGAAAATTCCCCCATTCTATCACTTTGTCGTTTAACACTAACGAAAATGTCATCATGCGCGGATCACGTGACTTTTTAATATATTAAATGAACAAAAATGCTCTCCATGGAATTTCTTATGTTGATCTTAAAGTTTGTCATCTGTTCTTCAAGTTCTTCGCCCAGAAATTGTATCGCACGATGCCTGGATATTGCCGAGGTCGAGATGGATCTTGCTGAGGTCGACTTGAGATGGAACTTCTTCAATGAATCAATGATCTCCATAATAAGATTGAGTCTACTTCTTCGAGTCCCATGTCGGTTTCCGCAAGCTTCCACCCCCTAACACCTACCCCGCCAACACTTCCCTCTCGCGTGAAGGGAGAGCTGGGTCCGAACGCGTTGTACATCCCACAGCAGGGACAATCTGCTAGGGTAACTTCAATTTCATATATAATAATTGTTGATTCTGGTTCCAAACTATAGGATGAAATCTTGAAAAAAAACTGTAAAATCTCAAACCATTACTTGCTTTACAAAAAAGCAAGAGGACTTTGAGTAAAACACAACTTCATAACCAGATTTAGATGCCTTAAAGAAGAGCAATTTGGTCACTAAATGATTTGTGCCACGCACATGATCAGGTTTCGTTAAGAACAAATGGCTAAGTAACAGAATGGAGGAATTTTTCATTTTGTCCAAACACTAGGACTAAAATTTAAAATTTTAAACATTAAGGGGGAATACCAAATTCAGTTCAAACTTTAGGGGGGAAATTGATAATTAACCATATATTTAAGTATGCATGTTTTCACAGTTTGAGTGTTTTGTATGTTTTCACTGTGATTGTTTATTGAAATATTTCAAAGTGGATTGGATAACACTCTCACACGGGTGATGGCTTATGTTCCTTTGTGTCTAAGTGAGGTTGATGATAGTTTCTAGTTCTGTAAGTCTATAGGGATGATCGAAAAGGGCTTTGTGTCTGGAACTATCTAATTTCACACTACGACAGGATATGGTCTGTCGATCCACTCAAGGGTCGGATGGTAATCGTTTTGAGCTTTGGTTTGGGTTCTTTGTGTGCCTGATGGACATCTATACAATATTTGGACATATGTTTCATGGGAGAGGAGATATGCTGTAACGAGCATTCCATATAGTGCTGCACCCAAAACGACCATGTGTTTGACGCAAGATGTGATCATAACTCGGAGTTGTGTGAAACCCAGAGCTCTTTGTGTGAGAGACACATATGTACCATCATTACTCTGAATAGAGGATTGAGGTTTGATTCAGTGTTTTCTATCTTAGTCCATGCTCGATAGGCTTTCATTGTATTTTGTCTGGGTCCCAGTTCTAAAACGTGAGTTGGATCGTGTTGATGGTTTCATGGGATGGGGATGGCCATTATGGGATCTTCTCGATATTATGTCCACTAGATGGTCATAAACTGCAGCGTAAGCTGCAGTTGTGGGCACAATGCATATAGGGACTTGAAAGATCCTTTTGTGGTCAAACCTTGAGAAAGATTATATGAACTAGGGTTCATGGCACATTTCCACTGCTGGTGTGGGATCCGCGATTCGCTGCGTATTCTTAATCGGTGCGTAGCACTTTGCTTGTTGTGCATTTCGGTTGCACGACTGTCTCCTCGTATGTGACTTGACTGTATAAAGGAATTCATTCTCCTGGTGCTTACATGATGAGTGAGCACCCCCCCCCCCCCCCCCTCACATAGACACACGTACACTTTGTGCGAGTGGGAGATGTTGGTTTTAGGATAATGGGTCTCCCATAAGTGGGAGTTCATTCACATAAGCCCAAATGTGTGTGTGACATTAAAACTTTTCCCTCTATATATCATTATATATAAGGGTGCTCAGGGTTGGAAAACCTTACGATACTAGATTCTTTTTGTTGCCCATATCTGAAAAACCTATCGCCATACAGCTTAGACGGAGGTCAGTAGCTGTGCTATTAAAGTTCATTGCCCGTCAAACCGTGGCGTGTACTGATGTCCGGCAGACCGTGATCTCAACCTCATGCAGATCATTTTCCTCTTTCGCAAAGGGCAATCACTCTAAAGTGGTAATCTAAATATGTGTATTTAGTTGATTGCATGTTGTTCATATAATTCCAACAAATTACAATCTCCCATCGTTAAAGGAATCTACATTGGGCACGGACACCTAGTGTGGCCCCTCGCTTAATTAATAACTCCACTAAACGACCTCAATAGATTGAGATACGAGGGCGAGTATTAAAGAGCTGATCCTCAAGGCGAAATCTTATCATGTTTAAATAGTTCTTAGACTACTTTAAACCTAAACCGGTTCTACCTCAAACCGATTCTGAACTGAATTAAAACTCTTTAAAATAAATCAGTATTTTTTTGGCTTACTAAAAGAACTGGTCTATTTAACACATAAAAAATTGATCTAATTAGAACCAGTTTGAACTCAATTCGAACTGGTTTGGTCCTAATTTTAAAAAAAAAACTCAACTTCGATTCAGTTTAAAAACAGATCCAGTCCAATAAACAAATGCCTTTAATCATTGAACTACGCAGAAAACACATACAAAATACACATCTGAAATATTTAATCAATTAGGTTAGAACGGTTTAGTTTGTATTAGTTTGGACCGGTTCAAAATATGTATAGGTTTAATCCGGTTTGATTTAATTTTTTTAGTATAAATAGCATAGAAAACCGATGCTTAACTTAATTGAATCCATTATTTGAACTGACTTACTTTAACCTTAAATATATGATTTGATTTTGGAACTAGTTCGGTTGAACTAAATCAAATTAGTCCAGAACAAGACCAATTCTAGTTCATTTCGGTCGAACCAGATTTTTTGAACAAACCTAGCATTCTAAAGACAACTTTATTCTGAAAATGGTGACTTACTATTTTTTAACACATGTAACATTGGATCATTACTAAATGGGTACTTCTGTATTCCAAAAAGGATAACTCGTAATTAACACCTCATCAGATAATGAAAAAACCATTTTAACCTTGATAAAGATATAGGTTCAATTGAAACAACGGAAAAGTTTGAAAATTGTCAAATATGTTTACACAAAATGATTTTTCAATCCAAAATATTTTAAAATGGTCAAACATGCTTGGAAACAATGGTAAGTGATACTTCTATTAATTCTCAGTTAGAAAAGTCCGTTCAATATTTTCAAATTTATAGAATTAATCGAATACTTTTCCAAATGTTATAAGTAAACCCTACAACGAACACTAATGTTGCTAACAAGTCTCGAGTCAATTCGAGACACATCAGGAATTCTATAACCTAGGATCAAACCTAGACCAGATCCATAGGTTGGGAGTCCTAGTCTAATTTCTAACCAAGCCAGGGGACCCCAAATTGAGGCTCCGTTGGAGCCCCAATCGACCATACCATGTTTGATAAAAAATTATTGTAGCTTCAATTAAGCCCAAATCAAGGGTCCCCTGCCTTGGGTAAGTTTGTAGGGTTTAATTGTAATGTTTGGAAAAAATATCAGTTAATTTTGTAGATTTGAAAAGTATTTAACGGAAAATTTATAGAAGTATCAATTATCATCATTTCAACACATGTTGGAGTGTTGATAGAAACTGTCTGTATGTTTGTATGTAAGTAAATTTTTTACTTACCACGTTCCTAATGGTGCATCTGTAGAAATTGCAGTTGTTCTCTTTATCAAGTGTCGGCCAATTGATAAATACTTTCAGGATCATATCTAAAATATGTAGGAAAAGTTAGATTATGTAAGTGAACATTTAACAAAACATGTACCACATTTGCATTTACATTTGCATGTAGTAAGACAGAACAGTAGTCTCATTTGCTCTTCCATTTATACAAGCTTGCACAAGCCGTTATATAAATAGCTCAACACATCTGACCCAAACTGTATTAAGTTGTTAACTATAAATCTTCAAGGAGAGTGAGATACTCTAAATTCACCTTCTAGTCGTTTCTGGTCGGGAAACAAATGTACCCAGAAGGTGCAAAATGTACACTCTGATTCTCATCAAGGCATCTTCTTCTGTCGCAGGAACCCAAACTGGTTCATTGGATTTTCTCCTGAACACTCTTTTCAACCAGGATAAGGAAACCTCACTCTTCGTTGAGCTCTGGCAGATCACGAGATGATATGACTCCTAGCAGTCGTGGGCAAAGATCAGGCAAGTCGATGATGTCTACAACGAGCATGTATCTATCTGTCACCACTGAATCGCTAACTTGTAGGCCTAAGAGAAGTCGCACATTCCGTAGGGTCATAATCATTTTACCCCAGCATATGAGAAATGTTCGTGTCTTAGGATGATACATGTCGATAAGAGAGTGAACTAATCTTGCATTAACCTTGACCTGAGAAATGTTTGAATCCTATCCAAATCTAGAGATATCGACATAATGTCGTGGGAGCGGATCCAAAGGTCAGCATTTTCCCACACTCCAATATATTTCATCTCTAGATTTTACACTGTCAGTAACCTAAAAATGTAATTGTAATTACTTGTCTAACAATAAATCATAATATAACAATGTCACAAAGTAAAAATAAGCAACATTATTGTATTTATTGTATGTGGATGGCTTTGACATATGAAATGGTTGATCATAAAGCAAGGAAGGATCGATCGGTTCATTCGGTGATCTGAAAGAAACTCTAGGTAAGTTCCTCTGATCACGGTCTCGTTGCAGCTTTATGTGACATCTAGAAGCGGGAGCAATTTTGAGAAGTGGCAATCATGGTGATTCAGGGTGGTTTCAAGGGCTTTGAGAAGGGAGGCTTTGTGTGGTTGTAAAAGGGTTGGTTGCAAGTAGGGTTGGGGAAGTTTCAGCAGGAATGGTCATTACGAAAGTATAAACTAAATTTAATTTGCAACATTAAACTCATAAGTGTTTTTTTTGTCTAGTTTATTTCTTTTTAGTATGTAAATAATTAAAAATCTAACCTAACTCGTTGGTGGTATTTGTACTAAAAAACAAAAATAAAATATTAAATAAAATATTAATTATGAGTTTGTTGTCACAAACTAATTTGAGTTTGATCTTTTGTCACAAACTAATTTGAGTTTGAATTTTCGTACTGACTTAACAAATCTGTCAAATTTGAGATACAAAAATTTATCTCAAACTTTTCGAACTTCAACTATGACCATCGTGTATGGTCAATTCGAAAGTGCAAATTCTAATTAGTTTGTGACACTAAACTCATAAATATTTTTTTTATTAAAAAAAAAAGAAGCAAAATAGAAGCAAGGGTTGTTAGGGTTAATTGTCAATTTGCCCCCTAATGTTTGGACCGAATTTAAGAATCCCCCTTAAAGTTTAAAATTTAAATATTAGTCCTAATGTTTGGACGTCGTCAAAAATTGCCCCATTCCGTCTTCAGGCCGTCTGATTCAAACGGAAATCCCATCACGTGCCTTGCACATGCGTTTTATTAAGATACAAAGACGAAAATGCCCTTATTGCACCAAATCATAACTCATCTTCCAAAGATTACCATAACAAGTTCTTCGGCTTCAAGAATCCATCTCTGGCCACTGCCAACAACAACCCCTCTTCTTATTGGATCGACGAGTTCCTCGACTTCTCCTCCACAAGGCGGGCCTCTCACCGGAGATCCATCAGTGATTCTGACATCGCCTTCTCCGAAACTCATGAGTTTGACAAAATCGACGATGACCAGTTCCTGTCCATGTTTGGAGACGAGAAACCGAGCCACTGCCCATTATCTTCTTCTTCTTCACCCACCAGCAACTCGAACCACGAGGAGAAGTATCTCTCGTTTGTGGCCGAGAATAATCAGCTGCAGAGGCCACCGGAGCTGAAGAACGAACCTGAGGAGGTGGTGCAGAGTCCGAGGAACGAGTCGGATGCAGAAGCGAGTGCGACCGAGGTAGAAAAGCGGATGTAGAGAGAGAGAAAAGCTGAGGAGAGAGAGAGAACCGAGGTGATGAACCGAGGTGAATTTCATAAAGGATCAACACAGGTAGTATTCTAAATTTTAATCAACCTCTCTTCTGAAATTGATCAGGCAAATTTAAGACTTTAACTGCAAATTAATTAGTTTAGGAGGGTTGTGTTCATGACGTGTAGTATTGAGTCTGTACAGGAAAAGGAAATTCACAGACACTGCTAACTTTACATTGCGGTGCGGAGTATGCCAAATTGGAGTTATTGGCCAAAAGGTTTCTTTCACTTCATTCCTCTTCCAACCGTAAATAGAAGTTGATCAACCGCTCTGGGCATTGCCATTAACTAACTGTTCCTGCAGGAGGCTGTGGAGCATGCTCAAGCAACAGGCCATGTAAACTTTCAAGAGTACAGATGATGGTGGGTGGATGGAATAAGGGCATTTTCGTCTTTGTATCTTAATAAAACGCATGTGCAAGGCATGTGACGGGATTTCCGTTTGAATCAGACGGCCTGAAGACGGAATGGGGCAATTTTTGACGACGTCCAAACATTAGGACTAATATTTAAAATTTTAAACTTTAAGGGGGATTCTTAAATTCGATCCAAACATTAGGGGGCAAATTGACAATTAACCCTAGAAGCAATAAAATTAAGGGAATGTAGACATTTACATTTCTAAAAAACAATATTTACTTTATTAAGAAAATTTAATATTTACTTTTCTATAAAAATGGTGTATACTTAGAAAAACTCTCCGTGTTTTTTTCTGAGAACAATCCTAATGCATCACTCCTTAGGCGTAGCACAAAAGCCACTTGATCAACCCACTTGATCAACTCTTCTATCAATGAGACCACCTCAACCTCAACTAAGACGGAATCATCTGCAATCTAATAATACAACAAATAATATAATCCAGTCTGTTAATCAACTGAGTACTGCAATCACAATTCAACTAATACTACAAAGAACACGTTTAATTTTATATAGTGAACGGAGACAAAAACAATTATCCATAACAAAAATTGATTATAAGGAAAATATTTTGTGGGGGTCAATGATAATGATTATTAGTATTATAAAGGAGAATCGAACCAATCGCTTTCTGCAAATTTCATTATTGGATTGTGGGTCCGTCTCCTTAAGCTAACATATATATAAGTAAATAATATATATATTAAGTAAAGTTTTACTAAATCACTTCAGCATGCACATATTCCAATCTACCATCCGACTTACTTGCATTATTCATAGGTTTTTCAAAAATCAGAAAAAAATATTTGGAAAAATAATTTTACAAAAAAATATTGACCAAAATGTATATAATCTCTAATGGGATAGCGTTTTTTTTTCTTCTAATTTTTTTTTGACGACTCGATGTTTAACTAAAAATAAAATTATGTATCTATTAAAAAAAAGTAAAAAAATTATAATAAATAGATATTTTAATTGTGATTCAAATAATGCAAATAGTATATTAAATTTAAACTTACAAATTGACTGTACGCTCTGCCATAAGTTGATATATGAAAATTCAACTTAAATATTATAACTCAGACCCTATAAGTCCAAACTGACCACGGTGAACGTCATTTATGTTGTAATTTAACTATCTACCTAAAGTAATTTTTTTGATTAGAAATACAGTGATTTTTTAACATCGCTTGTCTTATAATTTGACCGAAATAATTAAATGAATTAGGTGAAAAATTTAATTATGTACTTAATCAAAAAAATTACAGTGTGTAACTAATTTAATTACAAATTAAATGCATTAGTTAATTTTTTACTTTTAGACTGACCGTATAATACGATACGTAAAAAACTCTATATACGATACAAAAACAACCAAACTCTACAGTGTTTTGAAAAACGTTACTCCAAATAGCGCACGTTGTAAAAAACGCTAACCCTAGTAGCAATTATATATATTTTGCTAAACATTTGTTTGTATAGTTATTTTTTTCAAATATTTATTTGTAATTGATTACCTTTTGAAAAACTTGCCTTCCAACACTTCAAGACACATTATCTATCCATTCCATCCATTGGGCTCTGGTATTACATATTTTTAATAATAGATATGTGTGAGGGCGTGGTCCAACGACTAGATCCAAAATCCAAGATTCCTATGCACCCAAGAGCTCAAAACTGTCTTTTGTATTCCAAAATCAGGTGATGGGATTCAATCAAATGGTCCATTCATTACATACATCGATTTTGGCCAAAAAAAATAATAAAAAAATTACATACATCGACAGTATTGAATTGGATTGCTTTTTCAATTGAGAGTGTCCATGTAACCATTCATTCACCATCATAAATCAATCAATCTAGCCATGTCTTCTCGTTCTCTTACTAAGTTCAATAAACAGTCATCGGATGATGAAGAAATATAAACCCAGGCTCCCATGAAAATTTAAATCTCATCACTTTAATTTGCAGAAACATAACATATTTAATGAATTCTCTATTCAACCGACAGACATGCTCACCTACCACCGACAAACAGCAGCAACAAAAAAATAACCCTTTTTTCTAATCTTCTTTATACTTCGGTTAATTAATAACCAATCAACATTTGTTTAGGCCGATCTCTCTCCGGTGGGGTAATCAAAGGGCACCTCCTGGACGGTGGCGGAGTCCATCAAGTCCGGATGCATGAACCCGTAATTCCTCAGGACCTGGTTGTCGGCGAAGTTCAAAGCCTTCACCATCCCGTTCCAGCACGACTCACCGGAGTACATCATGTTGTGGGCCCCACTGCACGGCTGGCACCCAGTGAAGTGGGTGATGAAAGGCCGCCTCCAGCTCCCCGCCTCCAGGAGGTACGACTCCCATCGCTCGGCGTAGTGCTGGCTCACTTTCTCCGCGTGCCGCCGTCGCAGCTCCCTGACGCTGTCTTTGCTGCCGCTTTCCACCTCCGCGTACTTGCGAGTGATGTTGGCGAAACTCCCGATGATCTCCAGCCAGTAACCCTCAAAGTAGTACCCGTCCTCGATGTAGATCTTGTCGTAGTAGAGGTCCTTGTGCTTTAACAGCAGATAGATAAGCGCCGACTGGTCGTCGGACTCCGGGAAGATCTTGTCCTGGAAGGTGGCGGACAGGACTTGTCCCCACTTGTCGTAGTCGGGGCTCTGTGGGCCCGTCGATGCCCAGACGTCCATGAAGTCCATCGACCACTGGCAGTTGCGGATGAGGAAAACGCCGGCGTTTATGCTGGTCCAGCTCTTCTCTTCGTACACCAGGTGGGGCCATCCATGGACGACCAAGTTGTGGGCTCCGTAACGCTCCAGCGGCAGCTTGAAGTCCATGTCGGAGAACAGCGCGTCGGAGTCCACCCACCAGATCCACTCCGCCTCCGGGTGTGCCAGCATCGCCGCCCGGACAACGGGATACTTGGCCCAGTAGCTGTGCATCTTGGGCTGCAGCAGCACGTTGTTGTAAAACACGTCGCAGCCGTGGATTCTGCAGTAGTCCACCTTGTTCTTGAAGAACCGGAGCAGCAGGTGGTCTCCAATTGGGTTCTTGCACGGATTTGTCTGCGACCCCGTCACGAGCACTACCTTCTCACGCGCCGTCGCCTCAAACGACGGGTGCAGCCGCAGCCATTCCTTCCGCTTCTCGTCCCAGCCCTTAACCGGCTTCTCAATCGAGTACCTCATACTCGGATCATCATAATACGTCTCCTCCGGCGGGTCGTATTTCAAGTCAGAACCAATTCCGGCCACCTTGGCGTTGCACTCGGCCGCTTTGCCACTACCAGTCGAGATTCCCGGTCCAATTAACGCCGAGGAATTAGGGTTGGGGTTAGGGTAGAATAAAGCGGAGAAGGACCAGACCAGTAAAACCGCCATCAAGGCGCCGCCTAAGAAGAGACAGCCGTCGGTGAAACAGTGGGAACCCCGACCTCGGATGATGGAGTATTTAGCCATTGTCGTCGGAGACGGAGATTGACAACGGTGATGAAGTTCAGTGGCAACCATCATAAAGAGGATATCTGAAATCGAGTGACAGTATCTATATCGTCGAGTATCTGGAAGCCATAGCCAAGTGTGATATAGAATTGGTGGTTCGTCAACCCAAAAGCTAATTACGAAGAGCCACAACAAGAAGTGGTGTGATATGAAGTGGAGAAGAAGGGGTGTAGATTCCTAATAGGGAGCCGAGTGATTTCGGTAGGATTAATTAAGGAATCAGGGTATTGTCTGGTGGTTCACTCCATGAATGAGAGAAGATGATCTAGATACTCCAACTAGAACAGACAATCCAATAAATGGGGGAAGGGGGCTTTTAGAAGAAGAGACGGTAGGAAAATAGATGACGTGGCGTCGGTAACGTGCGCTGGTATTGCTAGAATGCTCCTATGGTCTATGGGCCTGCATTACTTTTGACGTATCACGTTTAATCGGGCCCATGGGTATTGGGAGAAGGAGAACATGGCCTTGGATGCTTTTACTGTCGACACGTGGCCATTGACAACACAACCTTGGCAGCATGAACTTGTGACTGGGCGATGGCCAAAAAAAATACAAAAACTTGTGACTGGGTCTCTTGTAGCGTAGGGAAGATTACATATCATATATGCTGTAAAGTTTAATTTTACAATGAAGTAAATCACTAATTACTAATCCGCGGCTAGAAGAAGATTTATTACGGATCTTTCCCCAACAACGTACCAAATAAACTAATCAATATTATCTCATCTAGTACACTCTGGACATTAGTGGTATTTATTAAAATTCAATCACGGCCTTCATTTTCTAATTTATTTATTTTTTGCCAATAAATGCATTCATTAATCATAATAAGAGTTCTCCAAATCCGTTACAATCAAACTAAACAAAGTCCTCGGGTTACAAGCAACCCAATTAATAGGGCACGTACCCCGTTTGGCTTCAGTCGCTACCCAGTTGGCGCAGCTGTTCGCCAACCGTCTCACGAACCTCCAATGTACCTGATCAATATGGGAGGCAAGATCGAGAATTTCCGTTAAGATATCTCGAAGCTCCCAATCGTTCCCTGAACTACCTCCCTTAAGAAGGTTGATAACATACAGCGCATCCGACTCGATGATGACCTCGGACCACCCATGCTGAATCGCCATGCCCGTCGCGATAAGGATCGTCTTTGCCTCGAGAGCTTTCGCGCTCGTGCCACTGCATGACGAGTGGAGCCCCGCGATAATAGCCTCCGTCCAGTCCCTCGCGATGACCCCCGTGCCACCTTGGAGTGACGTCTCGTCCCAAGCTCCGTCGCAATTTACTTTGATTGTGCCTTGGGGCGGCCGTGACCACCTCATCTCCCGCGAGTCTCGCGCCCGTGCTGCCGAAGCCATCGCCTGGGCTGTCAGCCTCCACACCTGCTCGGCTAGAGTCACCGCCGCACGAATGACAGGCTCCGGTCTCGGCTGGTCCTCCTCGTGCACTGCTCGGCATTTTCTAATTGGGATACAATGTTATCTACCACTTATGAATTGGGATGTGGTTAATAGTATCTTGAATTTTACATCATCCTCTTAAAATATTTAATTACATATTTAGTTTATCCATGTGTAAATATTATTTTTTTAAAAATATATATATATATAATATAATAGTACACTATGTTTTAAGATATTATTTAATCACACTAAATACTAACTACGCAACGGAAAAATGACGTAGTAGATGAAAGTCTGACATAATATATAGTCTTGATATTTTTTATTTTTCATCTGCCTTTTCATAATATTCATCTTGTTCTCCATTTGTTTTTTGTACAATCCTAAACTAATCGTAAATAGATACAAATTAGTTTTTTGTAAAAAGGAAAAATACCATAAGAAACAATACGAAGAACACATGAACATGATTAACAAATTATTTTTTATTCACGTATCACTTTGTTTTACTTATGTGGCGATTTTGTTGAGTTTGAGATTCTCAGGTGCTGAATTGGCAGTGAATTGACTGTCAAATGGTTGATGATCACGCGCTTTCGCCTAAACTCCGATAAACCTGCAAGAAGGGGATCGCAACAGAGGGGGTGTCTATGAGTCCCACTCCGATGCTTAAATGATGAACTCAAAACGTAATAAACGTATGTAAAGTAAGAGTATTTATAGAGTTGGGAGATCAAAACGTTATAGGCAGCTGAATATCTTTGTAAATATTGTGCCGGTGAAGATTAGGATAGCAGATATTACGGTTATGGCGTAATATTGCAGTTACCTTCTATAATCTTTATAGAATATGTGGCTGATATACGCGGGATATCGTGGCCATATATTTGGTGTCGGTTTGTGGGACCAGAGTTGAGAGGTTTGACTCTCTCGGTGCGCTCCCATGGCGAGCAGTAGGAGACTTTGGCCTTGGCCGATGGCGACCTGAAATAGGGCTTTGGTGTCCACTTTATTTTTGGGTTTGGTACTGGACCGTTTTATGAGTGTCACCTTACCCTTACTGTGGGTCGGCCCGATTATGAATGATATGAGTTTTACCCCCTGCAAAGTTATTGGGCCTTCGAGTCATTTCCCATATTGGGTCGTCACTATCAATACCCAACATTTGCCCCCGAAGCTTGAGTGAAGTTTCTTAGGTCGAGCTTGATTCTGTGATAGGGTTTGAGATAGTGACTTTTGGACTGGATCTTTTGTTGTCCTTATCTGCTATTTGCGCCTTTTGATGCTCTGTATCCTTTGGCGAATGGTTTTTTGGCCAGTTAGAGTTTGTGGAATGTTTGATCTCTTACCCTATTAGGCGAACGCTTTGGGTTGCCAGGGTTTATGGATGCTCATTCATTACTCTTTAGGCGAGCACTACCGTTGAAAGGAGTTTAGGAGAAGCTTGACATAGCTTTTGGCGATCAGCTTTTTTGTGTAAGGTCTCGAGCATTTAATGAATGCACTGTTATCAAGACGTTGAGAGGACATTTGAGGCATGTGTGTCTCTTTGTCTTCCGTAACCAGAGGGTAGACTCACAGTTGTTCGTACCGTTTCAACCTTTTGTCTTCCCGATGCAACCCTTGAAATTATGACATCGTTTCGATTTTACCCAAAATGGTATAATCATTACCAGAGTCGTTTCAGACGTGCCCGTTCGGTTTCCTCCATTTTGGCTATAAAAAGCCGAACTTTGGCATTAAGTCCTTTACGCACTCAAGCCATTTGCATTCTTGAGCTCAAATCTTCTTCAACCCTTTGTTCAAACTTTCCCTTTCTCTATTTTCATCCTCGATAAAGCTTTCTCTTTTACCATGGCTAGCCAGAGTCAATCATCTGGCAAGGAATCATCCAACAAGCCTTCTCTTGCATAGTCTTCTCCTGGGCAGAAAGTTGCGGCCATGGCTGAAAATGCTCCTTTAACCATTAAGGATGCTTCCTCCGCGACGCAGGGCGAGAGAGCTCCTGCCCCGAAACCAGTTTCTAGGCAGTCGGCAATTGCACCTGTGGTGGTGTACGTGCCTGACACAAATATCCCCGTCTTTTCTCCGACAAGTAATTTTTTATGTCTTCTTTTGTTTCTCTTTAGGCGGTAAAGTTTCCTCCTTTTTGTTATTTTAGTATTGTTCTTGTCATGCCATGGTATTTTGTGTAGATATCAAGTCCAATGAGTTGAAGTCAGCTTAGTTCAAGGCAGTGGTCGCCTTGGATGGTTTAGGAGAAGCAAATGCCCCTAGGTACCCAGGTTTAGGTATGCACTATCCTCGCGAAGGAGAGGTTTACATTTATGCGGCCCAGGTCGATGCTGGGTTACGTTTTTCTCTCTGCGAAGATTTGAAGGAGTTTTGTTGCTATTATGGGGTAGGCCCTACGGAACTGGTGCCCAACGCCATTAGGATGTGGATTGGGTTTAAGTTCATGTCTTTACGTCAAGGATGGACATATTCACTGGCCATGTTTCAGTGGTTTTACCGGTTGGCTGCCCGGGCTAACCACCTTCATCATTTTCAAACCCGCTGGCCCAAGTTCGAGGAGTGGATGGGTCAGGCGTGGAACTGGAAGGTCCATTTTCGCCTGGTGGATGACTTCCGGGCCACCAACTCCAACTACAAGAAGTACTACTTCTTTTACAAGGGTAGTGTGTATTGGGAGCTTTCTAAGTCGGAACGGGATACTCCTCCGAGCTTTGAAGAGTTGTCGGGGAGTGATCGGAACGCCATTGATGACTTTTACCGACGCCATAGGCAACCAAACTTATGTTCGATCCGCTCAGTAGTAGAAACTTCAGAGTTGATGCTTTGGCTGGCGGGCATTCATAAGTCCACGCCAGTCTCTATTGATTGGGTAAATTTCTGCCCCTTTTTATTTGCTAGTTTTGAGTTGTAGGCACTCGGGGGCCTAAACTTTTCAGTTTGTTTTCCAAGCAGGCTAAGGTGGGGGTGTCATCTTCTCAGACGTCTCTGAGGCCACCTCCTCCTACTTCTAGGCGCGTGGCCAAGCGCAAGCCTGAGGAGGAACAACCTGGGGTCGTTTCTGGCGATCGCCCAAAGGGTATGTATCAGATTATGCCTTTTGACTTTTCGTTTTTTCTGCTTTAGACTTAGGTTTTAATACCTTTGTTCACTGTTTTCAAGGAATGTTGCGGCTGGATTCCTCTGGGGGATCTGCTGCTTCCCGAGGCAAGACCCCTTCTACTGGGGGGGTCGTCGCCCTACCTCCGATCATGTTGCTCCCAACCTCTCCAAGGGAGATGGGGCTCGGAAGAGGGTCCAGACCCTGGGTGCCGCGACGGGCACTTCCAAGACTCCCTTCATCGGGGAGTAATGCTCCTTGGTGGGCTTATTCTAGCCACCAAAGGTGGCGGACCTAATGGGTCACTAGACCCCTTGGCGTAATCTCCATAAGGTAGAGATTTATGACAAGTCTATGCTGCGGGGTAACCCAGACCTCTGCATGCATTTGCTTGATGGGATCCTTCCTCCTCAGGAACGGGTGGAGGTCCCTTCGGACCTGAACGACATTGAGGTCGTTATGAGGTCGCATTTTGAGCGAGTTGCCTTGGTAAGTCCTTCCTCTTTTATTTTTTCTTTAAATCTACCCTTGATTTGTTCTTTTGTCGCTCCTTGACCTTATTGAACTTTATTCCCCTTTTTTTCTATTGTCAGCTCATCCACGAGGAGATGGCGATCGGGCGGATCGTAGGGGACCTCGCCGATAAGCAAGTTGATATGCTTATCGAGCTGGAGCAGTTCCAGAGTTTGGGGTATACCCCTGAGCATATGGAGGACCGGAAGAAGAGGGCTAAGGCAGCCACCGAGTTGGTGGAGCATGCCCATCGGGAGTATTTTGAGAAGGAGAAAAGGCTGCTCGACACCCTTAAGGTGAGGGAGGATGAGACGGCTCTCACTGAGAACAGCCGAGTAAGGGCTGAGCTTCGGATCAACCAGTACTACGCTCGACTATATGCGGAGAATGATGACCTCAGGGCTCAACTGATGGAGTCCTGAGCGCAGAGGGATGGCTCGGTGGCTGAGAAGGAGTAGTCCGCCTTGAAGCTGAAGGTTGTCCCATCCCCCTTAGCATGGTCGAGGACTTTAAGAAGTCTCAGGAGTTCTCTGATTGCGCCTTGGAGGTGATGAAGGTCGAGGTGTCTACCTACCTCCAGGTCCTAGTCGACGAGATTCAGAGGATTGATCCCAAGTTTCCTCTCCGGGAGGTGAAGTCTCTTCAGGACTTCATTGAGAGTGTCTACACCAAGGAAGCTCCTTCCGCTGCTGTTGGCGAGGAGGTTGCCCCCGGGGCCGAGAAGGAAACCGCAGCCCCCGATGGACCCAAACCTTAAGGTCTCAGGCCCCGAGGCGACCGAGTTAATGCAGAGCTTCAAGTCAAGGGAGGCTATTCGACCTCCTCCTGCGTTTTTGCTCCTCCTTCTTTGTATTGATAATCAGTTTTACTTCCCTTTGTTTTTGGGATAGTTGTATTTATTCCTTTGATTTCAGGCTCAGATAATATTTTAATTATAATGAACACCTTTAATTTTGTAAGCCTTTACTCTTGTGTTGACTTCGAATGTGTTTGGTCGTTCTTCCGATGTCTTTTCATTTGAATGCTTTAGGAAGTTTTACCATATTTGTTTTCAACTTCTCTTTAGCTTATGTATGATAATCTCACCATATAGGGTCTTGGACCTTCTCTTAGGTTTTGAAGGAAGGATTGTGTCTCTTTATAAGCCAGGAATCTCAAATTAAAGAGAAAAAAAAAAGAATGCTTACTTGCAATTGAAGAAAGAAAATATGATCTTCATTCAAAGTTGTTAAGTTCGGTACAACTATCCTTATTTATAGGATATAAGAATGTGAAAATTACAATCTAGCCCTCGACAGAATTAAACATTTTACCCTAGACTCTATGTAATTATACATATACCCTAATATTCCCCATTGAAGATCTAACTTTCTTGTCTTGTTCTTTCAATCTTCTTGATCTCAGTCAATCGAACTCTTCAACCTCCATATTTCAGTCTGATTCTAATGATGAGAATTTCACATACTAATAGAAGAACAGAATCAGCTATCTTGATACATTTCCAGAATTGATGATCAAATTCAACTCTCCCTGAAATACCTGCCATCTGTATGCAAACAGATAAATCTTATTCCTTTGACTTTCAACTGCTTATTGCACAAGACTAACACCTTCTAATTCATATCCATACAGATCAACCTCCACATATATCCAGAATGAATTCCATCATCATACCATACATATTACTTTAGACATGAATTCACTTTTCTAAAAATACATCTACCATATGCAAAGACTTACCACAGAATTATACAGATGAGACCTGTCTGTTCTTTCAATCATTCTTTCCTTATTCAATCAATCTTTGATTGTTTCATTTTTTTTCATTGACAGAAGGGTTTTCACCCTTATCTTACCAACATGACTGAAGGGTTTTTGCCCTTATCTTTTCTTCCTCAAGAGACATTTCAAAGTATCTTCAACGTTTTCTTTGAAATGACCTCTATTTTCGGAATCAAGCCATGCCTTATGACAATGATCTAATGATATCATTCTTTTTTTTTCAATTGATCTGAATTGATCAATTTCCAGATATATCCAACAGCAACACTATCTGAATATAGCATAAAACCAGGTAAGAACCCACACATACAGTAGAAGACCTCATAGAATGAAAACAATCTAAGAACATATGAGCATGATGACAGACTTAACATACCAAAATATATGCAGAACCTGATTTGTATAACATGAATCAGAATATGCACGCTTCAACTAGTAAGCAATATCCATTCAGTTTGCAAAGATTGACACAGATTTACACACATATAACAGAGTACCCAGAATTGCTGAATCAACCATCGTGTCTAGAAATAATACTATATAGCCAATAACAGTTCAACTAAATCAGAATATGAAATGAAACTCACTATTAGAATATACACTTACTCATTACCAGAAGAGTTATCATTCTCTGTAATAAATCGAGACTCATTCATCTCCGTAACAGAACACACACCAATCTTCTTCCTGCAAGGAACAAACGATTTTTCAGTTAATGGCTTAGTAAGAATGTCAGCTATTTGCTCACTTGATGGAACAAAGTTAACTAACACCTGTCCAGACTTAACTTTCTCTCTAACAAAAAATAAATCAATTTCTGCATGTTTCATTTTCGAATGTTGAATTGGATTTTCTGTAATAGCAGCTGCTATCTGTCCAAACCGTGGGAATTAAAGATAACTGTAAGCCCATTTCTTTGATAAGAGACTGCACCCAGATGATCTCACAAACTGCATTAGCTATTATTCGAAATTCAGCCTCAGCACTTGACCTGGACACCACAGATTGTTTCTTTGAACTCCAGATAATGGGATTACCATTTAACATCAGATAATGTCCTAAAATCGATTTTCTATTAACTATGTCACCCCCTCAATCTGCATCACAATACGATGTTAAAGAAATTTCCTTAATATGATATGAAGCATTACTAAACAACAATCCATGCTCAAGAGTTCCCTTTAAATATCGCACAATATGAATGGCAACTTTCCAATGACTGACCGAAGGATTTTGCATGTACCGACTGAGCTTTTTTACCGCAAAATTTATATCTGAGCGCGTGACACAAATATGTTGTACGCACCAATGGTACTCCTAAACAATGTAATATCATCAAAAGGTTCATCACAAGTGATTATACCAGTCTTGGACAAACAGGTTCCTATCATAGGTGTAGGAAAGACCACAGCTTCATCAAGTCCTAGTTTGAGAATCAAATCATGAATATATTTCTTCTGATTTAACAGTAAAAAATCAATTGCAACTGTGACTTCCATCCAAAGAAAATGACTAATACTACCTAGATCCTTGAGTTTAAACTCTTGATTGATCGAAGAAATTACCTCAAAAATTGCAGATGATGAGGGACCAGTCACTACAATATCGTCAATATAAGCCAGAAGAAATACCGAACCTTGATGATTGCTTTTAATAAACATACAACTATCTGCCACATAAGCAACAAACTGAAGATGATTAATCAAAAAACTCTTAAGCTTTTCAAACCACGCACGGGGTGCTTGTCTTAAACCATATAAAGCTTTGTTTAACTTGCAAACAAGATGATTTTGAGCATCTGCAACTTGTTCAAAACCTAGAGGCTGAATCATATACACTTCCTCTGTTAAATCACCATGAAGAATTGCATTATTTATATCAATTTGACGCAAGGACCACTTATGAGACAAAGCCAAAGATAGAACAATTCGAACAGTTGCAGATTTGACCACTGGACTAAATGTTTCTTGAAAATCAAAACCCTGGTTTTTGAGAAAAGCCTTTAGCAACTAACTTGGCTTTATATCGAGCAATCGACCCATCAACATTCTTTTTTATCTTGAAAATCCATTTGCAACCAATCGGAACTCTCCCTGGAGGAAGATCCACAAGAGACCATGTATTGTTGCTTTGCAGTGCAGAGAACTCTTCATCAACAGCTTCTTTCCAATGTGAGCTATGAAGAGCTTGATGAATTGATTTAGGTTCCTCATATAGTAATGCATTTGATGGCACTGATGACACTAGAAGAGCTTGAAGAGAAGATGGTTGCTGTCCAGACTGAGTTTTTGATCTCGTCTGCATAGGATGAACATTTCTGCTGATTACATTAACAACAGATGACATATCAGTATTAGTATTCTGATTTACTTCAGAAGATATATTGTCAGACACATTATTATGAGTATTGATAGGAACAAGAATAGAATTCTGTAATCTATAAGAAATGGTTGGAGGAGTTGAAACAGAGGGAATAGCCTGATTTTCGTGATGATCATTGTGATGATCATGCGAAGGTATGACAACCTGATGTGGTGATTATAATGGAGTTGGATGAGACTGAACCTGAGGTTGTATATCAGATGTAACAGGAGACAGTGACGAAGAATTTCTAATACCAGAAGGAGGCGTAAAATCAGACAGAGGTGCAGGACCAGTTTCATGTGTTGATTCCTGTAATGCAGACGATAAAAATTGAGAATCACAAGGTAAGAAGAACGACTTAGCTATATAGTTCTGTGTAGGAGATGATGACCTGAAGAAACTACCTCTAGTATCTGCAAAAGGGAAAGATTGTTCATGAAAGACAACATTCCTAGTTGTATATATACGTCCTGAAGTTGATAAACACTTATAGCCATGATACTTTGAACAATATCCAAGGAACACACACGGTTTAGATCTTAAAGCAAGTTTTGTTTTATTGTATGACCTTAAATGAGGAAAGCAAAGACATCCAAAAAATCTAAGAAACGAATAATCAGGAGCTATCCCAAACAATTTTTCATGAGGAGAGATTTTGGATAAATTGTAAGAAGGCAACCTGTTTATGAGGAAAGTAGCTGTAAAAAATGCATCTGACCAGTAATGCAAAGGAACTGAAGCTTGAGCCAACAGAGTCAGTCCTAACTCAACGATATGTCGATGCTTCCTCTCTACAATTCCATTTTGTTGAGAGGATTATGAGCACGTAATTCTGTGAGAGACACCAAACTGAGCCAGGTATTTAGATAGAAATTGAAACTCTCCACCTCCATCAGATTGTACCGATTTCAGTTTGTATCCAAGCTGCCTCTCTGCAAGTTTATGAAAATCAATAAAACTTTGTGCTGCATCACTTTTCTTTCTCAGAAAATAAATCCATGTGAATCTGCTAAAACTATCAACAATACTCAAGTAGTAGAGATTCCCATTAGAAGCACAAGCAGCAAGACCCCAAAGATCGACTTGGACCAACTCCAAAGGATGGGTGTACACAGTATTCGAAGAATGATATGGCTGCACTTTGCTTTTCCCTATAGCACATGTTGTACACTGTGAAGTAGAATGACTAACAAAGCAACCAAAATCCTTTTCCGTAATAGGATCTGAAGATATAACACTTGAATTATCCTTGGATGAATCAATACGAATAGATATAGTGTTTGCTATGTAATTATCAGCACAAGACGAATTGCAATCACTTTTAAACTCAGAATCATTAACAGAATACTGAACTCCAATATCAGATTCATTACACTGATCAATTTCATGTTTTCTGACACAAACGCTTTACCAATTTTAGTATAACCAGAACTACTAGACTCTACTAAATGACACTTATTCAACTTAGACAAATCAAGCTTGTATAAACCAGAGCATTCATGACCCTTCAGCAGAACTTGATGCGTTAGACAATCTCGTATCAGACAATAGGAAGCATGAAACTCGAAGTAACCCCTGTTATCCCTGGCGAACTGAGAGACAGACATAAGATTTTTAGTCACCGCAGGAGTATATAACATATTGTGCATAATTAGTTATTTAGAAGTACTATCAATGGACTGACAATTAGTAGGTATAAAAGCAGAACCAATAGCAGATATACCAAGAGATGAGCCATTACCAACTGTGACCTTACCTGGTCCATTATATGGAACGCATGAATTGTATGCTGAAGGAGTTGCATTTGTTAGATGGTTAGTTGCGCCTGAATCCGGAAACCAGCTTGAATCATGCTGCACAACTGGAGCTATCGATGCCATATGAGCTTGAGGAGTACCGATAACAGATTGACTATATAATGATTGAGCATAGGAAGAACCAGGAGCAGACGCATATGAAGAACCAAAAGCAACCAAATGTTGAACTGAATGAGCAGGAGGAAATTGATAGGCCATTGCAGACGGATGAAAATTCTGATGATAAGGAATGGATGCATTTGGTAATCAGTACATAGGCACTGGAGCTGCAGCATATCCTTGAGGAAAGATTTGTGACATTTTAGATTGAGGAGAACCATAGGTAGAGTAGACAGTCGCAGGATCGCAAATGGTATAGTAGCAGTAGGAGCAACATGGGTTGAATGTGTTGAAGCAGTTGAGTGTGTCAGATTGACAGCTTCTACTAAATCTTCCCATTGAACTGATGAGAAATTCACATTTGGAGTTCCTCCTGGATCTGTTACTCCTGTGAAATTCACATTGAATCGATGGTAGCACATGTGCACCAGATGCCCGAATTTTCCACATAACTGACACTGAGGACGATTTCCACCATATCCTCGACCACATCCCCGTCCTCTTCCTGATGAGTTGTATCCTTGATTGTTAGGTCCAGAATTTACACTCTGAGCATTATTTCCAGTACCTTCCTCAGAACCTGCTTACTTGCGATGAGACTGAAGCTAACATCCAGCAGGCGAGCGAACTATCTTTCTGCACAAATTTAAGATAATCCGGATTCGCTTCTTCTTCTCCATCTTCAGTCTGAATCCGAGGATGAATCGTCGTATTCCCGTACAAGTGGCCTTCAAGATTGTATCCTCTCACTGCCAACAACACCTGTTGCCTCCACGACTGGAAATTTTCTTCGCCTTCCAGCTGACAAACCTTTTTATTGAAGAACGAAGCTGAAATTTCTTCCATAATTACCAACAGAACAGAACAGAACACCGGATGATCAGTAACAGACGCAGCAAATCAGGTAATCGATGAATCACAAATACTGAATCACACTAACAGAATCGACAAGTCTCTGATTCCATGTCAGGAATCTCAAATTAAAGAGAAGAAAAAGAAGAGAATGCTTACTTGCAATTGAAGAAAGAAAATCTGATCTTCATTCAAAGTTGTTAAGTTCGGTACAACTATCCTTATTTAGAGGATATAAGAATGTGAAAATTACAACCTATCCCTCGACAGAATTAAACATTTTACCCTATAATTTATGTAATTATACATATACCCTAACATTATAGACCTATTCATTCCCTTCGCCAAAGTTTCTTAAGGGAAATGTTACTCGAGGATTGTACCTTTAAGGAAACTGTCATCCTTTATGGTTTCGTTCGCCTTTTAGGATTTTAGTCCTTTGAGGTGTTCGCCTTTTCGTGGGGAACTGTTACCCAAGACTCACCCTCCTTTTATGAAGTTGTCGCCTTAGGTTCGTTCACCCACTTTCTTGTGCCCGACTTGTAAAGCAACTGTTACCCTTGATGTGGGTTCGTTCCCCTTGAATATCAGGTCTTAGATTTTTGCCCAATTTGTAAGGGAACTGTTACCTTTTTGGTTCGTTCGCCATGCATATCAGGTCTTAGATTTTTGCCCAATTTGTAAGGGATCTATTACCTTTTTCCTTCGTTCGCCTTGTATATCAGGTCTTTGCTTTTTGCCCAACTAGTAAGGGAACTGTTAACTTTTTGGTTCGTTCGCCTTATATATCAGGCCTTATATTTGTACCCAACTTGTAAGGGAACTATTACCTTTTTGATTCGTTCGCCTTTTATATCAGGACTTACATTTTTGCCCAACTTGTAAGGGAACCGTTACCTTAACAGTTCGTTCTCCTTTTATATTAGGACTTATATTTTTGCCCAACTTGTAAGGGAACTGTTACCTTAACGGTTTATTCGCCCTTTATATTAGGACTTATATTTTTTGCCCAACTTGTAAGAGAACTGTTACCTTTTCGGTTCGTTCGCTTTTTATATCAGGACTTATATGTTTACCCAACTTGTAAGGGAACTGTTACATTAACGGTTCGTTCGCCTTTTATATTAGGACTTATAGTTTTGCCCAATTTGTAAGGGAATTGTTACCTTTTCGGTTTGTTAGCATTTTATATCAGGACTTATATTTTTTCCCAACTTGTAAGGGAACTGTTACCTTAACGGTTCGTTCGCCTTTTATATTAGGACTTATATATTTTAGACTTAGTTTGGGGGGAACTGTTACCTTGATGGTTCGTTCGCCCCTCGTTCTAGGTCTTTATGGGAAAGGAACTGTTACCTTAACAAGGTTCGTTCGCAATCCTCTTTGTCCATTCTTTGGGACTTTTCATTTTGGTTTGAGTGGCTATGCTTTGTATGAAGGAATGATTTGTTTTATTCACATAACATTTTGCTTACAAGCTATGCATAAAACCTCCATAAATGTTCGGAGTTGAATGGATGAGGTAGCCTTACACCCTCTGTGGTTTCCAAGTAGTAGGACCCTGGGGCGGCGATCTCAACTACTTTATATGGACCCTCCCATTTAGCT
This sequence comes from Chamaenerion angustifolium, assembly GCA_946814005.1. NCBI lineage: Eukaryota > Viridiplantae > Streptophyta > Magnoliopsida > Myrtales > Onagraceae > Chamaenerion > Chamaenerion angustifolium. The sequence continues at coordinate 27,265,836 of OX328272.1, forward strand.
GATAGTTTGTTTTGGCTGTCCAAATTTGTGAATTCATTCATTCGCATAACCATATCCCCCCATGAGAAATTTGTGAGCGCTCTCGTTTCTGTTGAAGTATCGAGCGGTCACTAGTCGCATTTTAACGTAGGCATTGTCTGATTGCCATTGCTTTTCTTCTGTAAGATCGAGGTCTGTACGACGCTCGATTTCATTTTCTTCGGCATTAAAGTGTAGGATCATGTGGGTAGGCACCGCTATTTATGCGGGTGCTACTGCTTCAGATCCGTACACCAAACTGAATGGCGTTTCCCCTGTTGCTGTTTTGGATGTCGTTTGAACAGGCAACAGTACATTATCCAGCTCTTCTGCCCTGTTTCATTTGTAGCCTTGAACTCGCTTTTAGAGTCTTGCCAGGATAACTTTATTGGTTGCTTCGGCTTGCCCATTCATTTGAGGATGCTGTACCAAGCTGAATCTGTGATCGATATTGTATTCTTTGCAAAGCCATTTGAGCTATTTTCCTACGAATTGTGGACCATTATTGCTTATGAGTATTTTGGGGACGCCGAATCGTGAAAATATGTGGATTTTCAACAACTTGATAACTTGAAATTCAGTCATGGAGGCCAATGCTTTCGCCTCTATCCACTTGGAATCGTAGTCGATTGCCACGGTAAGGGGCCCAAACTGTCTATTCCCCATTGGACGAAAGGCCAAGCGCCTGCCATTGGGGATAGTAACGCCGGTGTTCAACCGGATCGTTGTGCGAACTGTTTACAAGTCGCGCACCTTTTGGTTAATTCTGTCGCGTCCTTGCCCAAGTTTGGCCAAAAATTGCCTAGTCTGAAGATTTTTTCCGTTAATGAGCGTGCACCTTCATGGCATGCGACGACTCCTTTGTGAGCTTCGCGGAGAACTCTTTCTGTCTTGGGATGAGAGATGTACCTTCAATAGGGATTTGAATATCCTCGCCTATAGAGCTCTCCATCTATGAGAATATAACTTGCGGCTATACGGCTTATTTTCATGGTCTCGCCTTCGTCTTCTGGCAGTATTCCTTCTTTCAGGAAGTTCTTGAATGGGGTCATCCAATTGTCCTGCCCCTGAATATTGAAGACTTCTGCTCGGTTGTCGAGGACCAAGTATAGGGCTTGTTCCAGAAATTGTACATTTTGTATTTTTGTTCCTCTGAACGCCAGTTTGCTCAAAGAGTTAGCTAGGTGCTTGTCCTGGCGAGGAATGGACTCAATCGCGAAAGTCGGGAATTTGGTGATGACGTTTTTAGCAATATCGAGGTACTTCTTCATCTGTTCCTACTTTTCTTCATAAATGCCATTGATTTGGTTTACGATTAGCTATGAATCAATTTTTTATTTGAGTGACGTTATGCCCATTCCTTTAGCGAGTCGCGGTCCAATGATAAGTGCTTCATATTCGGCCTCATTTTTGGTCGCCTTAAAAGTAAGGGCGATCACATATTTTAGGGGCTCGCCCTTAGGGGGGATGAGAATTAATCCTGCCTCGAGCCTTCTCTTGAAGAGGATCCATCAATATAGAGTTCCCAGCCTTTGCTTGTATCTTCTGACTGACTTTGCCGGTTTTCTGCTTCTACTAGACCATTTCTGGTACTTTCTACTATGAAGTCTGCCAATTCTTGAACTTTGATGGTCGTTTTCGGTGCAAATTAGATCTTGAATTCGCTCAACTCAACTGCCCATTTAACCATCCTTCCTAAAGAATCTAGCTTCAGCATGAAGTGTTTGAGAGACTGGTTGGTGAGGATTGTAATGGCGTGAGCGTGGAAGTACGGTCTTAATTTCCGAGCAGCAATAACTAAGGCATAGATATACTTTTCAATCTCGATATATTTTATTTCAGTCGAATTAAACAATTTGCTTACAAAGTATACCCGACTCTGCTTATTTTCCTTTTCTCTTATTAAAACGGTACTGACTGCAACCTCACTAATACTTATATAAAGAAAGAGTTGTTCGTCGGGAATGGGCTTCGCCAAAGCTGGGAGTGTTTGCAGGTGCTGCTTTAGTGATTGAAAGGCAGCCTCGCACTCCGATGTCCATTCGAACTTGCGGTTTACCCTGAGAGTCTTGAAGAACGGGAGAGACCGGTCGTTCACCCTTGAGAGAAAGCGATTGAGTGTGGCCAGGCGACCATTCAGACTTTGGACTTCCTTGTGGCAAGTCGGGGAATTCATTTCTTCAATGGCTTTGAGCTTTTTAGGGTTCGCTTTTATTCTGCGCTCGCTGACCATGAATCCCAAAAATTTGTTTGATCTTACCCTAACGACGCATTTTGCTGGGTTTAGGTGAACGATGTGCCTTCTCATGCATTTGAATGATTCTAGAAAGTCTTATGTATGAGGGCTTCCTTTTATTGTTTTGACGAGCATGTCGACCACATAGGTCTTCATGTTACGCCCCACCATTTCTTGGAAGAGTTGATTTACCATTCGCTGATAGGTTTCCTCTGCGTAGATCAGACCAAAGGGCATCACCTTATAGCAAAGTATATCTCCGTCTGCATATAAGGCTGTGTGGGCTTCATCGGTCGGGCGTATTCAGATCTGGTTGTAGCCTGAATATGCGTCCATAAAGCTCAGCATTTCGTGACCAAATGTTGCATCTACCAGATGATCAATTCGAGGAAGGAGGTACGGATCTTTTAGGCAAGCCTTGTTCAAGTCGCGTAAGTCGACACACATTTTCCACTTGCCGTTTGATTTATTTACGAGCACTGGATTGGCGACCCAGCTTTGGAATCGTACCTCCCTAAAAAAATTGGCTTCAAGTAGTCTGCATACTTCTTCCCTGATCGCCAAGCCCTTGTGTGATCTGAATGACCTTATCTTTTGAGCGATATGCTTGATCGAAGGATCTATCCTTAGCTCGTGGGATATTATGTCGGTGTTGATGCCTCGCATGTCACTGGGCTTCCATGCGAATAATTCCTTGTATTCTTTCAAGAGGGAGGTCAAGGCGCTTCGTTGGTCGTCGTTCAAGATGGTCCCAATGCGCGCCTTCTTTTTTTGGACCATCGATTTCGATCTCTGCTAGCTCTTCCATTGGGGCTGGCCGAGCTTGGTCCTCACATGGGTTAGCCTCTGTCTCGATGGTTAGGGTTTTCCTTTGGTTCTTCCTGTGAAGTCAGTTCACATAGCATTATCGTGAGGACGTCTGGTCGCCTAGAACTTCTCCAATCCCATTTGGCATGGGGAACTTCATTTTGTAGTGGACTGTAGAGGCTACAATCTTATGAGGATTGATGGTGGTCCTCCCCAGAATGGCATTGTACGAGGTAGGGACGTCGACCACTAAGAAGGCGAGTGATACCTTTATGCTTTTCCATCCTTCGCCCAAAGTTACCGGCAGGGCTATAGCTCCTAACGGATATGTTCATCTCCTAGCGAAACCGATGAGGGGAAAGTCAACTCGCTTGAGGTATTTTTTGGACTTGACCATTTTTTCGAAGGCGTCCAGGAATAGGATGTCTGTCGAGCTTCCTTCATCGATCAGAATCCTTTTCACATCGCAGCCATCTACTTCAGTCGTGATTACTAAAGCATCATTGTGTGGAGTGGTGACATGTGCCAGGTCTTCCTCGGAGATTGAGATGATGCAATCTTCTTCAGGGCGAGGTCTATTGCCTAGTTGGACAGTTGTAGAGATTTGGGTGGCATAAACTTCTCTCGCATTGGACCCCTCGCCTCCAGCACAAAACCCACCAAAAATTAGGTTTATCACTCGCTTGCTCTGGGATGAGCCAGATTGTTCTGGCGAAATTGGTGAGTGGGCTCTAAATGGGGGCGTTCGACTTCAATCTCAACCGACCACAAATTCTTTTAGCATGCCTCTCTGGATCAATTTCTCAATGTCGCGCTTAAGAACACGACAATCATCGGTCTTGTGACCCTTGACCTTATGATATCGACAATAGCTCTCTGTGTCTTTTTCCATTGGCTGAGCATTCTTCCGGGGTATGGGTGGCCTTGTCAGGGACCTTCTTTCCATCTCGACTAGTACCGTCGAGATCTGCCTGTTTAAAGGCGTGAAATACTCGGGGACCTCTCGATGACTTGGTCCTGGGGTTTCTGATCTGGTCTTTTCTCGACCTTTCTTATCCTTTTTCTCCTTTCTACCATCGCATCGGGACTCTAGAATAACCCTTGGCGAGGTTGTCAGGAGATTGGCTTAAATGTTTGCCCTTTCCAGGAACCTTTCACACTTACTACCAGCTCCTCTAGCGTTTCTATCTCTTAAACGTGGTAGCTGTTGTGCAGTTTTCTTGAGACTTTGTTGGCCACATTAAGTTCTCTATAAAAGGTTCGAATGATTTCCCCATCCGTGATTTGACGGTCTATTTCTGTAACGTTTTTGTGAAAACACTCGTAGAAGTCGACCAATGTCTCTTCTGGATGCTGTTTGACGGCATCCAACGCGACCACGTTTTTTAGCAGTTGACGCTCGCCCATATACCGCTTCAGAAATTTGCTCTTTAATTCGTACCATGTTCCTATTGATCTTGCAGGCAGGCCGAAGAACCAGGACGACGCCGAACCCGAAAGGGTCAACGGAAATAATATGGCTAAGTGATTTTCATCATTCAACTTATCCAACAGATAAGCTTCATGCTTATTGACGTGGATTATAGGATCTCCCCCGCCACTATATTCAGGAATGGCCCTCGCGATTACATCCTTTGGTATTTTGATTGTCATACGGCCGGTGGTGAATGGATGAGATGATTTCTCCCGGAAGGGAGGCATGACAGTTCCGCGTTGTTCCTCAGGTCTCTTATTGATAAGCTCCTCAACTTGGTCAAGAGTGAATTGGGGTTGCTGTTCTCCAGTCGGTGCGGTACTCAACGACGTCTCGGTGAAAGTTAGAGGTAGGGACTGATGTATATAAGTCATCTCTTGATCTTGTTGAGGAGCAATGGTGCCTGGATTTCCAACTTGTGCTTCCCATGGCCCCGCGGGACGAGGATCTTCATGAGGAGATGAGCTTGTCTGCAGGCCTATCCTTTGATGGTTTCCAAGAGGGATATCATATATGCGGTTACCTGAATGGTTTCCCCAGCCACTTGAACGGTCGATCGAGCTGGAACTTCTGCGGCGTTTGGAACAGGGGCCGGTTTAGAATTGCCAACATGCTCGAGTGCCGGCCTATGAGGGACGACATCGGGAATTACTTGACTAGCAGGTTCTTGATGGAGCAGCGAAGCGGCGATAAATTTTGAGCTATTTGAGAATTGCTCATTAGCTTGTTTCCAACGATTGCGGTTAGAGTGAGTATGCATGACTGTTTTGCTCGTGTTCCCACAGATGGCGCCAAATGTTAGGTTTGAGATTTCCAGGTGAAGACTTGGCAGTGAATTGAATGCCAAAGGATTGATGATCACGCGTTTTCGCGTGAGCTCCGATGAACCTGCAAGAAGGGGATCGCAACAGAGGGGGTGCCTCTAAGTCTCACTCCGATGCTTAAATGAGTATAATATGTGTATGAACTCGAAAACGTAATGAACGTATGTAAAGCAAGAGTATTTATAGAGTTGGGAGATCAAACTGTTATAGGCAACTGAATATCTTTGTAAATATTGTGCCGGTGAAGATTAGGATAGCAGATATTACGGTTATGGCGTAATATTGCAGTTACCTTATATAATCTTTATAGAATATGTGCTCGATATACGCGGGATATCGTGGTCATATATTTGGTGTCGGTTTGTGGGATCAGAGTTGAGAGGTTTGACTCTCTCGGCGAGCGCTCCCATGGCGAGTAGTAGGAGTCTTTGGCCTTGGTCGATGGCGACCTGAAATAGGGTTGTGGCGTCCACTTTAGTTTTGGGTTTGGTACTGGACCGCTTTATGAGTGTCAGTTTACCCTTACTGTGGGTCGGCCCGGTTCTGATGATATGAGTTTTACCCCCTGCAAAGTTATTGGGTCTTCGAGGCATTTCCCATATTGGGCCGTCACTATCAATACCCAACAAATTTCATAATATTATTTTGAGAAAATTAAGTGAAAAAAAATTACGAAATGACCCATTAATAATATGATATTTACTAACTATATACCAAAGACAAAAATAGTGTATTAACGTCTTATATGAGACTAATATAAGTACCAACTATAGTATTAATCTATATATTTATCCAAGTATAATATCATATTATTAATATGAGTGCTTGCTTTTTTTTTGGTCGAAAATACCGATTTACTTGAAGAAGTAAAATGTTGTGATACGGGATCACGGTAGTTCAGGATTACAATCATTAACAATTAATGATAACAATGGTAGTGGTGGCCTCTCGACCCAATCGATAAGATTCACTCCCATTCTTGCTTGCTTAGCTATCCAATTTGCGCACTCGTTTGCGTTCCTTGATATAGCTCGCCATTGTACTTGCTCAATGTGTGTGGCTAGTACTTTTGTGTTGTTAATCATTGTGGCTAGTCTCCAATGCATCAACTGGCCTCCAATTTGTCTATGGACCGTTTGTGAATCCGTTTCTATGATAATGTGTTGCCATCCACGCTCGATCGCTAGTCGGACTCCTTCTTGTATTGCGCGCGCCTCCATAGTGTCAATGTCCTCGCTCCATTCCTTTCGGTTCATGCCACCTACCATCTTGCCTTCGCTATCTCGTGCTATCAATCCAATACCCGCTCGTCGAGTTTGCTTGCACCACGAGGCGTCACAATTCACCTTGATGGTTGGGCATTAACGATAAGCTATAAAAGTTGAAAACACAACAAAAAACATCTATTTGAAGATTACCAATTACTTTGCAAACATCATTTTTAAAAAAAGTCTTAATGTTGTTTTTCTTAAAACAAATATCAAAATGAGCACCAAATTTCAAAATTACAAGTATAGGCGTACCCATTCATCTTGTTCGGGAACCTTATACTTCAACCCCAAATCCTCTAACAAATTCTCTCCGTAGGGAACCCCAAAATCCTAGGGTTTCGTCCGTTCGTGAGAGTTTAACCAAGTTGATTTTGACTTTTTCCTGTGGCATTTATTGCTAATTGGTCCCCCTACCAATCATCTTGAGGCTCCGTTCGTTCCAGTGGCATTTACTGCAGTTCGAAGGGACAGCCCCATGGAAAGATGAGTTTCGTATTCAAAGAGAAACGCTAAACTGCAAAGGTTGTGGTTCAGCGATTTTAGCTCTGATTCCCGTCCGAAAGGTTGTGGCACAACTCCAGCACTAAGATACCAGTAACAGAACTACCTCCTAGTGGCCAACGAGCAAAGCAGCGAATCCAATAGTGCAGTCTCTTGAAAACAAACGGACGAAATCGTTGAGCTGCAAAATTGTCATTCGTGCGATTGCGGCTCCGCTATCTGCCGGACAAGCTGCGACACGACCCCGACATCAGGAAACCAGCAACAACACCACCTCCCTAGACCAATGAACAAAGCATCTAAACCAACAGTTAGTGAGAGCCACCATTCATTTCCTTTCTGGTATAGGGTTCTCTATTTTTGCAGGTGTGGAGCTGCAGTGAGGGCACCTAGTTTGCCGACGATGAATGTCAATTCCAATGAAACGAATAGACCTCGGAAACGAACTGTCGACCTAGACTCCAACCCACAGCTGGAACATGGGGACTCGTACATGGGTAAAATGATTGGGATGAAACAACACAAGTTGAACACCATTCAAAGAGTTCTTGCTAAGGTGTGGGCAAGGTTCGACCGTATGGGTATATCAGAGGCTGAGGCAGGAACTGTCCTGTTTGACTAATGTTGGGTATTGATAGTGACGGTCCAATAAGGGAAATGCCTCAGAGTCCCAATAACTTTGCAGGGGGTAAAACCCATATCATTCAAACTGGGATGGCCCATAGTAAGGTTAATCTGGTCCTCATAAAGCGGTCCAGTATCGAACCCAAACTAAAGTGGATGCCAAAGCTCCATCTCAGCTCGCCATCGACCAAGGCCAAAGTCTCCTACTGCTCGCCAAGAGAGTCTAACCTCTCAACTATGGTCCCACAAACCGACACTAAAGATATGGCCACGATATCCCGCGTATATCGAGCACATGTTCTGTAAAGATTACATAAGGTAACTGCAATATTACGCCATAACCGTAATATCTGCTATCCTAATATTTACCGATACAATATTCACCAAGATATTCAGTTGCCTATAACGGTTTGATCTCCTCACTCTATAAATACTCTTGCTTTTCAATACGTTCATTACGTTTTGAGTTCATACACACAGTATACTCATTTAAGCATCGAAATGGGACCCAGAGGCACCCCCTCTGTTGCGATCCCCTTCTTGCAGATTCATCGGAGCTCAGGCAAAAGTGGCGATCATCAATCATTTGGCATTCAATTCACTATGAAGTTAGCACCTGGGAGTTTCAGACCCAACATTTGGCGTCGTCTGCTGGAAATACGAGCAAAACAGTCATGCAGACTCGCTCTAACAGAAATCATCGGAAGCAGGCTAATGAGCAATCCTCTGACAACTCTGAATCCGCCGCTGCTTCGCCGCTCCCCCAAGAACCTACTAGCCAAGCAGTCCCTGATGCCGCCCCTCCGAGGCCGGCACGAGAACACGTTGGCAATTCCAGACTGGCCCATGTTCCAAACGCCACAGAGATTCCAGCTCGACCAGATGTTCAAGTGGATGGGGAAACCATTCAGGTAACCGCGGAATGATATCCCTCTTGGAAACCATCATAGGACAAACCCGCAGACAAGCCCCTGCTCCTCATGAAGATCCTTGTCCCGCGGGGCCACGACAAGCAGAAACTAGAAATCCTGGCACCACTGCCCCTAAAGAAGATCTAGAGATGACTTCTGGCCACCAGTCCTTACCTTCGACTTCCACTTAGGGGCTGGCTGCCACTCACTTTGTCAATCCATCGAGTTCTGCACTAACTGGAGGACAGCAGAACCAATCCATTGTTGACCAAGTTGAGTAGCTTATCAGTAAGAGGATCAAGGAACAACGCGGAACCGTCATGCCTCCCTTCCGGGAGCGATCATCTCATCCCTTCACCACTGACCTGGTAATGGTCAAAATTCCAAAGAATGTAGTCTCCAGGGCCGTCCCTAAATACAGTGGCGGAGGAGATCCTATTAACCATGTCAACAAGCATGAAGCCTCTCTTTTGGGTAAGTCGATGATGAGAATCACTTAGCCCTGTTATTTTCGTTGACCTTTTCGGGTTCGACGTCGTCCTGGGTGTTCGGCCTCCCTGCAGGATCAATAGGAACCTGGTCTTAACTAAAGAGCAAATTCCTATAGCGATATATGGGCGAGCGCCAACTGCTGAAAAGTGTGATCGTCTTAGACGCAGTCAAACAACATCCAGGAGAGACATTGGCCGACTTCTACGGGTGTTTTCATAAAAACGTTACAGAAATATATCGTCGAGTCACGGATGGGGAGATTATTCGAGCCTTTTATAGAGGAATTGATGTGGCCAACAAAGCCTTAAGGAAACTACGCAACAGCTACCACATGCAAGAGATAGAAACGATGGAGGGGCTAGCAGTGGGGGCGAAAGGTTTTATAGACCTGGAAAGGGCAAACTCTGAAGCCAATTTCTTGACAACCTTGCCAAGGGTGATTCCAGAACCCCGACGCGATGGTAAGAAGGATAAGAAGGGTCGAGATAAGCCCAGATCGGAAACCCCAGGACCAAGAAATTCAGAGGTCCCCGAGTATTTCATGCCTTTAAACTGGCAGATCTCGGCGGTACTAGTCGAGATGGAAAGAAGGTATCTGGCAAGGCCACCAATACCCCGTAAAGTGATCAACCAATGGGGAAGGACACGGAAAGATATTGCCGATGATTGTCGTATCCTCAAGCGCAACATCGAGAAACTGATACAGAGAGGCATGCTGAAATAATTTGTGGTCGGTCGAGAAAGAGGTTGAACGCCCCCACGTAGAACCCACTTGCTAACTCCGCCCGATCAATTTGGCCCATCCTAGAGCAGGAGGGTGATAAACCTGATTGCTGGAGGATTTGGTGCTAGAGGCGAGGGGTCCAATACAAGAGAAGTCTATGCTATTGAAATCTCTACTGCTGTCCAGCTGGGAAAGAGACATTGGCCTGAAGAAGATTGCATCATCTCATTCTCCGAGGATGCCCTAATCATCACAGCTGAAGTCGATGGCTGCGACATGAAGAGGATTCTGATCGATGGAGGAAGCTCGACAGACATTCTGTTTCTGGACGCCATCGAAAAAATGGGGAAGTCCAAAAAATACCTCAAGCTAGTCGACTTTCCCCTCATCGGTTTCGCTGGGAGAACAACAAATCTGCTGGGATACATAACTGTGCCGGTAATTCTGGGCGAAGGATGGAAAAGCATAAAGGTGTCTGTCACCTTCTTAGTGGTCGACTCTCCTACATCATATAATGCCATCCTGGGGAGGACCACCATCAATCCTCATAATATTGTGGCCTCTACAGTTCACCAAATGATGAAGTTCCCCACACCGAATGGTATTAGAGAAATTCTATATGGCCAACCCTCTTCACGTAAATGCTATGTGAACTGCCTTCGCAGAAAGAACCAAAGGAAAACCCTCCCCATCAAGACAGGGGCTGACCCGCGTGAGGACCAGGCTCGACTGGCGCCAATGGAGGAGTTAGCATAGGTTGAGATCGATGGTCCAGAAAAGAAGGTGCGCATTGGGACCACCTTGAACGATGACCAGAGAAACGCCCTGACTTCCCTCTTAAAATAATTCAAGGAACTTTTTGCATGGAAGCCCAGTGACATGCCAGACATCAACACCGACATAATCTCCCATGATCTAAGGATAGATCCCTCGATAAAGCCGATTGATCATAAGAGAATTTCATTCGGATTCGACAAGCGTTTGGCGATCAGGCAAGAAGTAGGTAGGCTGATCGAAGCCGATTTTGTAAGGGAGGTGCGATTTCAAAGCTGGGTCGTCAACCCAGTACTCGTGAAGAAATCAAACGGCAAGTGGAGAATGTACGTCGTCTTCCGTGACCTGAATAGAGCTTGCCCGAAAAATTCATATCCCCTTCCTCGAATTGATGAATTGGTCAATGCAACCTCTGGTCATGAAATGCTGAGCTTTATGGATGCCTATTCAGGCTACAATCATATCTGAATACACTCGGCCGATGAAGCCCACACAACCTTCTATGCAGACAGAGATATACTTTGCTACAAAGTGATGCCCTTCGGTCTAATCAATGCGGGGGCAACCTATCAGCGAATGGTAAACCGACTGTTTCAAGAAATGTTAGGGTACAATATGGAGGCATATGTGGATGACATGCTCGTTAAGACAGTAAAGGGAAGCCCTCATACAGAAGACCTTCGGTAAGCATTCGAGTGCATGAGGAGGCACGACGTTCGCCTAAACTCAGCAAAATGTGCCTTTGGAGTCAAATCAGGCAAATCCTGGGATTCATGGTAAGCGAGCGTGGAATAGAGGCGAACCCGGAAAAACTCAAGCCATTGAGGAAATGAGGTCCTCAACTTGCCACAAGGAAGTCCAATGTCTGAATGGCCGCCTGGCCGCACTCAATCGCTTTCTTTCAAGGGCGAGCGATAGGTCACTCCCGTTCTTCAAGACTCTCAGGGTCAACCGCAAGTTCGAGTGGACACCGGAGTGCGAGGCTATCTTTCAATCATTAAAGCATCACCTTCAAACACTCCAGCTTTAGAGAAACCCATTCCCGACGAACATCTCTTTCTTTATATAAGTATTACCGAGGTTGTAGCGAGTGCCGTGTTAATAAGAGAAGAGAAAAATAAACAGAGTCCAGTGTATTTTGTAAGCAAGATGTTTAATTCGGCTGAAATAAAATATGTCCAGATTGATAAGTATCTCTATGCCTTAGTTATTGCTGCTCGAAAGTTAAGACCATACTTCCATGCGCACGCAATTACTTTCCTCACCAACCAGACTCTCAAACACTTCCTGCTGAAGCCAGACTCTTCAGGAAGAATGGTTAAATGGGTAATCGAGTTGAGCAAATTCAAGATCAAATTTGCGCCGAAAACGGCTATCAAAGGTCAAGCATTGACAGATTTTATAGTGGAAAGTACAGGCAATGGTCTAGCAAAACCAGAAAGCCGGCAAAGTCAGTCATAAGATACAAGAAAAGGCTGGGAACTCTATACTGATGGATCATCTTCAAGAGAAGGGTCGGGGCAGGATTAATTCTCATCCCCTCTGAGGGCGAGCCTGTAAAGTAAGTGATCGTCCTTACTTTTAAGGCGACCAACAATGAGGCAGAACATGAAGCTCTTATCAATGGACTGTGCCTCGCTAAAGATATGGGTATAACGTCACTCAAGTCAAAAAGCGAATCAGAGATAATTGTCAATCAAATCAATGGCTCTTATGAAGCAAAGGGGGAAAAGAGGAAAAAGTACCTCGAGATCGCTGTAAAACTCATCGCCGAAATCCCAACTTTCGCAATTGAGTCTATTCCTTGCCAAGACAACCTGCTAGCAGACTCTCTAAGAAAACTGGCGTTCGGGGAACAAGAATTCAGGATGTACAATTTATGGAATAATCTCTATATTCGGTTCTCAACAACCGAGCAGAAGTCTTCAACATCCAAGGGCATGTCAACTGGATGACTCCATTCCAGAACTTCTTGAAAGAAGGAATACTGCCAAAAGACAAAGGCGAGTTCACAAAATTAAGTCGTATGTCTGCAAGTTATCTTCTCATAGATGGAGAGCTTTATAGGTGAGGATATTCAACTCCCAATCTAAGGTGCATCTCTCATCTCGAGATAGAAAGAGTCCTCCGCGAAGCTCACTAAGGATTCGTCGCATGCCATGAAGGTGCACGCTCATTAAAGCACAAAATCTTCAGACTAGGCTACTATTGGCCAACCTTGAGCAAAGATGCGGCGGGATTAACAAAGAAGTGTGCGATTTGTCAACAATTCGCACCACGATCCGGTCGACCACCAACACTGCTATCCCCAATGGCGAGCATCTGGCCTTTTGCCCAATGGAAAATAAACATCTTGGGCCCCTTTCCAATCAGCACTGGGCAAAGAACCCACATTATTGTGGCGATCGACTAATTCACCAAGTGGATAGAGGCAAAAGCATTGGCCTCCACGACCGAATTTCAAGTGATTAAGTTCTTGAAAATCAACATATTTTCGCGGTTCGGTGTCCCAAAATGCTCATAAGCGATAATGACTCACAATTCGTAGGAAAATAACTCAAGTGGCTCTGCGAGGAATACCATATCGATCACAGATTCAGCTCGGTACACCATCCTCAAATGAATGGGAAAGCTGAAGCAGTCAACAAAGTTGTCCTAACAGGAATCAAAAACCAAGTTCAAGCCTTCAAAGGAAACTGGGCGGTAGAGCTGGATAATGTATTGTGGGCTGTTTGAACAACACGTAAAACAGTAACGGGGGAAACGCCATTCAGTTTGGTATACGGATCAGAAGTATTAGCACCCGCCGAAATAGCGGTGTTGGTGATCGACCGGATCGTAATGTGAACTGTTGACAAGTTGTGCACTTCTTTGTTAATTCCGCCGCATCTTTGCTCAAGGTTGGCCAATAGTTTCCTAGTATGAATATTTTGCGCGTTAATGAGCGTGCACCTTCATGGCATGCGGCGACTCCTTCGTGAGCTTCATGGAGAACTCTTTCTATCTCGGGATGAGAGATGCACCTTAGATAGGGAGTTGAATATCCTCGCCTATAAAGCTCTCCATCTATGAGAAGATAACTTGTAGACAGACGTATTATTTTTGTGGACTCGCCTTTGTCTTATGGCAGTTCAAGCCTTCAAAGGAAACTGGACGGAAGAGATGGATAATGTACTGTGGGCTATTCGAACAACACCCAAAACAGCAACGGGGGAAACACCATTCAGTTTGGTGTACAGATCAGAAGTAGTAGCACCCGCCTAAACAACAGTGCCTACCCACATGATCCTACACTTTAACACTGAAGCGAATGAAATCAAGCGTAGAACAGACCTCGATCTTGTAGAAGAAAAGCGATGGCAATCAGACTATGCCCAAGCTAAAATGCGACTGGCGACCGCCCAAGTCAGCGCCCGCCAATTTTTCGTGGGGGAGATGGTTATGCGAAGGAATGAATTCACAAGACTGGACAGCTAAAACAAACTTTCAACTAAGTGGGAAGGTCCATACAAGGTAGTAGAGACTGCCGCCCTAGGGTCCTACTACTTGGAAACCACAGAAGGTGTAAGGCTACCTCGTCCATTTAACTCCGAACATATAAGGAGGTTTTACGCATAGCTTGTAATCAAAATGTTATGTCAATAATACAAATAATTCCTTCATACAAAGTATAGCCACTCGAACCAAAACGAAAGGTCCCAAAGAAGGGAGAAAGAGGATTGCGAACGAACCATCAAGGCAATAGTTCCTTTCCCAAAAAGACCTGATATAAAAGGCGAACGAACCATCAAGGTAACAGTTCCCTTACAAATCAGGCAAAATACCTGACAAAAAGGCGAACGAACCGTAAAAGCTAACTGTTCTATTGAAGTATATAAACACTAGGGTATAATCTGTCGCTGTCCAAAAGTTAAGGGCTTATTGTGCAAATAGCCAAAGGGTCTGTTTGTAATTTACGTATGGGGTCAGTTTGTAATTTTCGAATCTTTCTCTTGTTAAATATGCTAAGTCTGTAAATCAGAACAGTATGTTGGTTTGGAAATCAGAAAGAAAGTCCCGTAGGTTTTCTCTCATTCTCTTCTTGTTCTAGGGTTCTTAGCTTGCTTCGGTTTACTTGCTTAAATCTGTTCATCATTGCGCTGTAAATGCAAACATGGTATCAGAGCTGCTCTTGCTCTTTAGCAAGCTGAGCTCGTGTTACTGATTGATTGCGTCTTGCGTTTCTATTGCTTCGATTTGTTCTTCCACTGTTTTTTTCTTGATGTGTCTCGGTTGGAATCAATCCATGATTCTCACCCATATTTCTCATTGATTCCCATATCTGGTCTTCATGCTTGTATCTTCTCCCTTCGATGATGCTGTGGTTCGATAATCCATGCATCTCGAAGTGATAAGCTGCAGCTGCTGGGTGTTCTTCAACTGTTTGATGAAATGCCCAGCTGTGTCTTCGGTATATCTATCGTCCCTCATTACATTAATGTTGTTCTCATGATGTTATCATATGTTTATCTTCTGCTTTAGTTCCGTTTCAGTTCGGTACTGCACCTTTATGTTTCTTTGTTCTAAAGCTACTCTTATGATGCTATCATATGCTTATTTTCTGCTATAGTTCTGTTTCATTTCAGTACTGCACCTTTATGTTTCTTTGTTCTAAAGCTACTCTTATGATGCTATCATATGTTTATTTTCTACTTTAGTTCTGTTTCATTTCGGTACTGCACCTTTCTGTTTCTTTGTTCTGGTTTAAACCGATTGTCCCTTTGATTTGTGTCGCCAATATGGATGACTCCTCACCAGTTTTTTCGAGTAAGAAAATCTCGTTACTCATTGGAGACAAGAACTTCCAATCTTGGAAGCAACAAGTCTTACTCACGGTGAGGGGCTTCAATCTTGAGGCTCACTTGTTTGGTACCATTGTTGTCCCACAATTCATTGTGGATGCAGCTGGTAACAATGCTGAAAATCCAGAATATCCCAAATTTATTCAACGTGATAGTTCCTTAGCCTCATGGCTTCTTGCTTCAATATCTCCTTCGGTTAATAGGTGTCTTCTAAGATGCATGACAGCATGCTTCATTTGGCAAAAACTTCATCAGGTATTCTCCTCCTCCTCTACTACTCGAATCATGAGCTTGTATGATCGCTTAAAAATTCGTAAGCTTCCACATCAACCTATGCGTGATTACCTTACTGATATTCAAACCACATGTAATAGTCTAGCTAGTTGTGGCCACCCCATAGAAGAAATCCAACAAATATATATAATCTTAAATGGTGTCAAGGGTCAATTTGATCATGTTGCTGTTGTAATTCATGCTAGTAGAAACCCCTATGACATAACTTATGTATGTTCGGTCCTGTTAGATGCTGAAACAAGACAAAGGGATCTGTTTTTTGATATTCCTCATGCTGCTAATGTTGTGTCTAGACCTGTTCTTCCTACAGCGGGACCCTTGGGTTCTGATTCGGTCAAACCTTTGGACATCCCGTCCAAAGTTGTGTCTTCCGACGCAAACTCCCACTCTACCTACTCAGCACCATCCGAGCATTATCAGCATTCGGCCCCCTCCCCACCATACATGGGACGTGGTCGGGGTTGTGGTAGGGGCTCCGGTGCCAATAAGCCTCAATGTCAATTATGTGGTAAGCTCGACCACCTTGTTCATCGCTGTTTTCAACGTTTTAACACTAATTTTGTAGGAGTGGCCGATCCATCCAATGGTAATCCTGCTGGTGGTAACATGAGTGCAAACTTGTGTGTTACCACCTGGCCCGAGCATACACCCCCTATGACTGCCCCGGTTGCCCCTCCCTTTCAACAGTCATTTGGTGCAGCCCCTCCTTATCCCGGTTCAGCTCAACCCTATCAGCTCCCATCCTTTCATGTGGTTCCCCCTGCAGCCCCTTAGTCCTACACTCAGCTTGGGTCAGCCTTCCTTACCTATCGTGGACCTGCATTGCCCCCTTACATTCAGCATGATGTGACACATCCTGGTCTTCCAGCACCTGGTCCTGCGATAGCTGCTGTACCTGGCTCTGTGGCAGCCTTACCAGCCTCGGTCCAGCTCTCGCACATCCCCTCGGTGGCTTCGGCTCAGACGGCTGCCTGGTATCCGGATTCAGGGGCCACACATCATCTCACCCACACTGCAACAGCAGCCGACACAGCTCCATTTCATGACTCAGGTAAGATCACCGTAGGTAATGGTTCCTTTCTTGATATTTCTGGTATTAGTAACTCTGTCTTTCATACTTCGACTAGGCCCCTTATGCTGAATAATGTTCTGTTTGCTCCTAATGTTACTAAAAATTTGATTTCCGTTTCGCAGTTCACCAGGGACAATAATGTGTATTTCGAAATTCACCCCTCAAAATGTGTGATTCGAGATTCAACTACTCATCAGGTCCTGCTTTCTGGTGTTGAACGTGATGGTCTCTACTGCTTAGATTTAGATAAATTTTCTCGCTTTATGTCTAGTGCCCAGTTAGGTACTACTGCTCAGTTAGATTCTAGGGTAAAATCCAATGTTAGTTGTCTTGCTGCTCATAGGATGATAGATGTTAATGTTTGGCATATGAGGTTAGGCCACCCCTCCTCTCAGCTTTTGTCTCGAATTTTAAGATTGAATAAAATTTCTGTTTCAACTTCTCCTCAAGATTGTACTGCTTGTTCAATTGGTAAGAGTAAGAAACTTCCTTTTCATGCATCTACATCTTCTTATATGTTTCCTCTTGAACTTGTAGAGGTGGACCTTTGGGGTCCGGCTCCATACCTATCCAACGGTAACCGATACTATATGAGCATCGTTGATGTTCATAGTCGGTATACCTGGATATATTTTCTTCGGGCCAAGAGTGAGG
The DNA here is from genome assembly GCA_946814005.1 of Chamaenerion angustifolium. NCBI lineage: Eukaryota > Viridiplantae > Streptophyta > Magnoliopsida > Myrtales > Onagraceae > Chamaenerion > Chamaenerion angustifolium. The sequence goes on from OX328272.1 coordinate 27,283,353, forward strand.
CCACTCAGTTCTTTGTTCAGTTTCACAAAGATGTTGAAAAACAGCTTGGGCTTGTCCTCAAAGCTGTTCAAACTGATGGAGGGGCTGAATTTAAACCCCTCTCCTCCTATGTTCAACAGTGTGGCATTCAGCATCGTCTCACATGCCCACACACTTCTGAACAAAATGGCATTGTGGAACGAAAACATAGGCACATTGTTGAGTTAGGATTGACCTTAATGGCACAAGTTTCCATGCCTTTACATTATTGGAGTTATGCCTTTTTTACTGCGGTTTTTCTGTTAAATAGACTACCCACGCGTGTGTTAGGTGATGTCTCTCCGCATGAATGCTTGTTTAAATTAAAACCTGACTACATGTTTCTTAGGGTGTTTGGGTGTCTCTGTTTTCCTCATCTACGTGCCTATTATTCTCACAAACTTGATTTTCGTTCGGTTCCTTGTGTTTTTCTTGGTTATTGCTGCTCATATCATGGATATCGTTGTTTAGATGCCACGGGTAGAATTTACATTTCTAGACATGTTACCTTTCATGAATCCAAATTCCCTTTTGCAGATAAAACAGGTCATTTTCTTAACTCGGCATCCGTCAAAAACACGGTAACTTCGTTACCGTTTTTCTTACCTTTTAACTCTGCTCTGTTACAGGATTCGGACATCTCAGCTCCCCCTTCACCAAACTCTCAACTTGTCTCTGGTCCAGCACAACATTCTAGGTCTATCCCACTGTATCCATCCCTATTGGATCCTCTGGCACCATCCCCCGTGTCCGCTCCTACTCAGGCCCCTGCTGCTCGTCCCTCCACTTCAGTACCTATGTTTGGACCTGCCTGCTCGCCTCCACCTCACCCAGCTGAACCAGTAATCACGTATGTTCTTAACACCACATTGTCTTCGGCTTCTGGTTCTGGTATTGTCCCAGTTGGTGGCCCTAATACTCAGGTATCGCCCCCCTCTAATCCCTTAATTCCTCTTTCTGGTTCTGGCCTTGATCCACCCTCCATCAGGTATGTGCCTTCGGGCTCTCTTGACTATACTTTAGTTCCTCTTGCTCAGCCTAACTTTCGCCCTTCTATTCATCCCATGCAAACCAGGTCCAAAACCAGATCTAATGAAGCCTTGCTTGCTGCAGGTATTCCTTCGAACTCCCCTTCCGAACCTGCCAATATTCACGAAGCCATGGCTCACTCCAGCTGGGCCACTGCGGTTCGTGCTGAACTGGATGCTCTCATCAACAACAACACGTGGTACCTTGTCCCTTTACCACCGGGTCGTCTCCTTATAAGCTGTAAGTGGTTACTAAAAGAAAACCTGATGGTTCGGTAGATCGTCTCAAAGCTCGGCTTGTAGCCAAGTTTTTTTCACAAAAACCCGGGTTTGACTTTCAAGACACGTTTAGTCCTGTAGTCAAACCCCAAACCATGAGAATTATTCTCACAATTGCTTTAACTCATCACTAGACCATTAGGCAAATTGACATAAATAATGCCTTCCTTCACGGTGACTTGTTGGAAGATGTCTATATGACACAACCACCAGGCTTTCAGCTTCGTGATCCTCACGGCACCCCTCTGGTCTGCCATCTTCACAAGGCAATCTATGGCCTCAGGCAGGCCCCTTGGGCCTGGTTTGAACGTCTTAAGTGTTTTTTGCTAAATTCTCTGTCATTTTCAGTCTCTAATTATGACAGTTGTCTTTTTATCAAAGTGTCTAACATTGGGTCAGTTCTCCTTTTAGTATATGTTGATGACATTGTCATCACAAGAAGTTCTGATGAAGTTATCTGTGATGTTATTTCCCAACTCAACAATGAATTTCAACTAAAGGACCTTGGGGTCCTTAACCATTTTTTGGGTATGGAAGTCCATCGCACCAATAATTCTCTTTTGCTTGGTCAGAAACAATACATGTGTGACTTACTTGCAAAGACAGGTCTTATCAATGCTGACCCACTTCCCACACCAATGACAGGTAAGTGTCTGTCACATTCAGGTATGTTTCTTGATCAAGAACCCTTCTCGGATGGCTTACTCTTTCGCAGTACTTTAGGCGCACTTCAACACATTTGCATTACTAGGCTAGACATTCACTTTGCTGTTAATAGGCTCAGTCAGTTTATGCAAAACCCTCACCTATCACATTGGAAAGCTGTACTTCGTATCCTGCGTTATCTCAAAGGGTCGCTTGATCATGGGTTAATGTTTAAAGCTGACACCTCTGTTTCATGTACTGATGCTACCTTGACATCTTATTCTGATGCAGATTGGGGAGGTGATGTCTCGGATCGTCGGTCGATTTCGGGTCACTTCCTGCTGCTCAATGGAAATCCCGTGGTTTGGAGCTCCAAGAAGCAGCAGGTCGTGGCTCGTTCTTCAGCAGAAGCTGAATACCGTGCAGTGGCCAATGATGTCTGTGAAGTCCTTTGGGTAACTTCTCTCTTATCTGAATTAAATATTTCACTTGCATCTACACCAACTATCTGGACTGATAACTGTAGTGCAGTAGCAATCTCGGAAAATCCTGTTCAGCACTCTAAAATGAAGCATGTCGAAATCGACCTATGCTTCGTTCGTGAAAAGGTAGCTGCAGGTCAGGTATTGATTAACTTTGTCCCTGCCACTGAACAAGTTGCGGATATCTTAACAAAGCCCCTCACGGCAAAGCTGTTCATTCCGTTTAGAAAAAGAACTAGGCGTCACTTCTCCTCAAGAACTCAGTTCTGTTGCAGCCTACATGGCTGACTTTAGTACCTCTGATGGTACTGCTGACCCTACAGATGTCTCATTGAGTACCTTTAGATATTAGCTGCCTTACTTGTTATATTCTTGCTTTATCTCCTTTCATGAATAAGTGTAGGTCTTGAGTTAGCTCTGCGGTTCGACGTTGATGCTGTTGTTGAACCTGTTTTTCAGCTTTGCGACACCTGGCATGTCTGTTCTTTCAGATCTCTTATGGTTCTACTCTTCTGCCTAATATGCATATTCTGTCCTAAGTGTCTTAGCTGGTTAGTTCTGCATTTATCTTGCCTTGCCTTAAATAAATCACTGTGGTTTCGATCCAAAAACAGAGTGGTGTTTTCTCCACCCTCTTGAGGATAATAAGATGGCGGCTCAAACCTCCCAATCACAGGTAATGACATAGGGTGTGATTTACTTCCAAAAATAGAGTATTCACTATCAATTGGAGACAACTGAAAGATACTCCATGTGTTTACTCTTGAGGAATCAAAAGATGAAGGCAAAACCTTCCAATCACACTGGTAAGAAAGAGGCTCAAACCTCTCTGTCATTCAGCTCAAATTTCATGATCTTATGCATTTTATGTTCCCTGTTTTAAACTGGGCACTTATTTCGGTATGTGAATTCCAGTGCAGTTGAGTTAGAACCTGTTAGATCTATTTTTTGACAAGATTACCAGCTATTGCAAACTCTGGAAAGCAGCTCTCTTCAGTGCACCAAGCTGTCCAACCAAGCAGTCTACCAAGATGCTAAAAACCAAACTTCATGGGGGAATATTGAAGTATATAAACACTAGGGTATAATCTGTCGCTGTCCAAAAGTTAAGGGCTTATTGTGCAAATAGCCGAAGGGTCTGTTTGTAATTTACGTATGGGGTCAGTTTGTAATTTTCGAATCTTTCTCTTGTTAAATATGCTAAGTCTGTAAATCAGAACAGTATGTTGGTTTGGAAATCAGAAAGAAAGTCCCGTAAGTTTTCTCTCTTTCTCTTCTTGTTCTAGGGTTCTTAGCTTGCTTCGGTTTACTTGCTTAAATCTGTTCATCATTGCGCTGTAAATGCAAACATGGTATCAGAACTTCTCTTGCTCTTTAGCAAGCTAGGCTCGTGTTACTGATTGATTGCGTCTTGCGTTTCTATTGCTTCGATTTGTTCTTCCGCTGTTTTTTTCTTGATGTGTCTCGGTTGGAATCAATCCATGATTCTCACGCGTATTTCTCATTGATTCCCGTATCTGGTCTTCATGCTTGTATCTTCTCCCTTCGATGATGCTGTGGTTCGATAATCCATGCATCTCGAAGTGATAAGCTGCAGTTGCTGGGTGTTCTTCAACTGTTTGATGAAATGCCCAGCTGTGTCTTCGGTATATATATCGTCCCTCATTACATTAATGTTGTTCTCATGATGTTATCATATGTTTATCTTCTGCTTTAGTTCTGTTTCAGTTCGGTACTGCACCTTTATGTTTCTTTGTTCTAAAGCTACTCTTATGATGCTATCATATGCTTATTTTCTGTTATAGTTCTGTTTCATTTCGGTACTGCACCTTTATGTTTCTTTGTTCTAAAGATACTCTTATGATGCTATCATATGTTTATTTTCTGTTGTAGTTCTGTTTCATTTCGGTACTGCACCTTTCTGTTTCTTTGTTCTGGTTTAAACCGATTGTCCCTTTGATTTGTGTCGCCAATATGGATGACTCCTCACCAGTTTTTTCGAGTAAGAAAATCTCGTTACTCATTGGAGACGAGAAATTCTAATCTTGGAAGCAACAAGTCTTACTCACGGTGAGGGGCTTCAATCTTGAGGATCACTTGTTTGGTACCATTGCTGTCCCACAATTCATTGTGGATGCAGCTGGTAACAATGCTGAAAATCCAGAATATCCCAAATTTATTCAACGTGATAGTTCCTTAGCCTCATGGCTTCTTGATTCAATATCTCCTTCAGTTAATAGGTGTCTTCTAGGATGCATGACAGCATGCTCCATTTGGCAAAAACTTCATCAGGCTTATTGTGCAAATAGCCGAAGGGTCTGTTTGTAATTTACGTATGGGGTCAGTTTGTAATTTTCGAATCTTTCTCTTGTTAAATATGCTAAGTCTGTAAATCAGAAGAGTATGTTGGTTTGGAAATCAGAAAGAAAGTCCCGTTGGGTTTCTCTCCTTCTCTTCTTGTTCTAGGGTTCTTAGCTTGCTTCAGTTTACTTGCTTAAGTCTGTTCATCATTGCGCTGTAAATGCACTTACAAGTTAAGCAAAAACAAAAAGACCCGATATCAAAATTGGGTGAAAGACCTGATGCCAAGGTTAGGGAAAAAGACCCGATATCAAAATTGGGCGAAATATCTGACGCCAGGGTTAGGCAAACATACTCGATAACAAAATTGAGCGAAAGACGTCATGCGAAAGTTAGGCAAAAAGACCTGATACCAAAATTGGGCGAAATACCTAAAAACAAATTTAGGCGAAAAGACCTAGCGCGAAAGTTAGGCAAAAGACCTGATAATAAAATCAGGCGAAAAAAACTAATGTAAAAGTTAGGCAAAAGACTTAAGATCAAAATCAGGTGAAATACCTATCGCGGAAGTAAGGCAAAAGACCTGATAATAAAATTAGGCGAAAAAGACCTAACGCAAAAGTTAGGCAAAATACCTAAGGTAAAAGGTAGGCAAAAGACCTGAGATCAAAATCAGGGAGATGACCTGATATAGAAGGCGAGCGATCCGTTAAGGTAACCGTTCCCTTATAAGTTGGGCAAAAACTAAGGCTGGATATCCAAAGCAAACGAATCCATATCGAGTATAACAGTTCCTTTGCGAAACAAACACAAGAAAGTGGGCGAATAAACCTAAGGCGATCACTTACTAAAAGATGAATGAGCCTCGAGTAACGGTTCCCCACAATTAGGCGAACACTCCAAATGACTAAAACCTTAAAAAGGCGAAAACATTCACAAAGGATGATAGTTTCCTTAAAGGCACTATCCTCGAGTAGTAGTTCCCTTAAGAAAATTTGGCGAAAGGAGTGGATGGATCTATAAAGAATTACCATTCTTACTTCTAAACCTAAGGAAAGGTCTAAGACCCTATCATACATAAAGATGAAAACAAGTATGGTAAAACTTCCAAAAGCATTCAAACAAGAAATATATCGGAAGAAGAACCAAACACATTCAAAGTCAAACAGATGCAAAGGCTTGTGAATATAAAGGCGTTCAATATTATTAAAAAATAATAACCGAGTCTGATATCAAAAAAGATAATTACAAACTTTCCCAAAAACAAAGGGAAGTAAAAGTGATTATCAATATAAAGAAGGAATAACAATATGATTGTCTGCGGAGCTCGGGACCTCAAGGTCTGGGTTCTTCGGGGGCAACAACTTCCTTCTCGGTCCCGAGGGCAGCCTCCTTGCCAACAGCAGCAGGAGCCTCCTTGGAGTAGCCACTCTCGATGAAGTGTTGAAGAGACTTCACCTCCCGAAGAGGAAACTTAGGGTCGGTCCCTTGAATCTCGTCGACTAGGACTTGAAGGTAGGCATCCACCTCAGCATTCATCACCTCCAAGGCGGAGTCAGAGAGCTCTTCAACTTCTTAAAGTCCTCGACCACGCACTGGGGGGATGGGACAACCTTCAACTTTGAGGCAAGCTGCTCCTTCTCTGCCTCTGAGGCATCCCTCCAAGCCTAGGACTCTTTCAGTTGGGCCTTAAGATCAACATTCTCTGCCTCCAACTAAGCAGAGTATTTATCAGCTGCCTTGAACTGGAGCTCATCCCTCAGCCGTTTGTCCTCGGCGAGAGCCGTCTAGTCCTCCCTCTCCTTGAGGGCGTCAAGAAGCCTCTTTTTCTTCTCAAAGTATTCCCGGAAAGCATAGTCCACTAGGCTAGTGGTCGCCTTAGCCCTCTACCTCAGGACCTCAATCTAATCAGGAGTGAACCCCAGACTCCGGTACTGCTCCAGCTCGATAAGCAGGTCATACTGCTTATCGCGCAAGCTCCCCTACAATCTGACTGATCGCCAACTCTTCTCGGACGAGCTGACAACAAGAATAAAGGGGATAAAGTACAGTCAGATTAAGGATAGGTCAAAGAACGACCTAAGGGTAAATAAAAAGAAAAAATCAAAGAAGAAGGACTCACCAAGGCGATCCGCTCAAAATGCGATCTCATGACACCTTCGATGTCAGTCAACTCGGAAGAGACCGCCGATCGATCACGAGGAGGAAGGATCCCTTCGAGAAGATGCATGCAGAGGTCTGGATTACCCGGCAGTGTCAGCTGGTCTGAAATCTCCACCTTGGGGTTCACCGCCTTTAGCAACTGGAATAATCCCACCAAGGGGCAGTAATCCCCGGCAAAGGGGGTCTTGGGGGTGCCCATGACGGAACCAAGGGTATGAACCCACTTCCGAGCCCCAGCCCCCTTGGTGGGGTTGGGAGCAGTAGAATCGAAGACAGGCGGGGCGACCTCTCTGGTGGCGGGAGCCTTTCACCGGAAAGAAGCAAAAGGAAGACATCGAAATTACATGTCGGGGAGAAGGCAGGGACATTGTTGTCAAGCACGTCCACCACCACCAGCGTGGAAGCCGATTGCCCGGAAATCTGCTTGGGGGCAGGATTCTTCTGGCCCTGCACCGGGTAAGAGTCGTCCCTGATAATCAAAGGGGTGTTTGTAGCCCTGGTCGAAACCTTATGACCAGAAGAAGGTTGGTTGGAGGAAGACTTGTGGGATGATCCCTTTTCGGAAGATTGATTATTGGAAGTCATGGAAACAATCGAAGATTTTTTGAAATCGAAGAAGTGAGAAAGGGAAAGTTGAAAACAGAGCACTAAGGGAGAAATGAACTCTCTGGAATGAAAATGGCTTGAGTGTGTAAAAGACTAAATGACAAAGTTCAACTTTTTATAGCCAAAACGGAGGAAACCGAACAGGCACGTCTGAAACGGCTCAGAAAATGATTACGCCCTTTTGGGTAAAATCGAAGCAATGTCAGAATTCCAAGAGACACCTCGGGGATACAAACGGTTGGAACGGTACGAAAAACGGTTACGGAAGACTAAAAGACAAACATGCCTCAATTGTACGTTCAACTTCTGGATAACAGTGCAGTCATTAAATGCTCGAGACCTTACACAAAAAAAAGGTGATCGCCAAAAGCTGCACTAAGCCTCTCTTGAAACCCTCTTGACGGTAGTGCTCGCCAAAGTGTAATGAATGAGCATCCGTAAACCCCGGCAACCCAAAGCGTTCGCCGAAAAGGGTAAAGGATCAAACATTCCATAAACTCTAAGGGACCAAAAAACCGCTCGCCAAAGGAAACGGAGCATCAAGAAGGCACAAATAGCATATAAGGATATAAAAGATTCAGTCCAAGTGTCACTATCTCAAACCCTATCACAAAATCAAGTTTGACCGAAGAAACTTCACTCAAGGTTCGGGGGGAAATGTTGGGTATTGATAGTGACATACTAATAAGGGAAAGGTCTCAAAGGCCCAATAACTTTGCAGGGGTAAAACCCATATCATTCAAACCGAGTCGGCCCACAGTAAGGTTAATCTGGTCCTCATAAAGCGGTCCAGTATCGAACCCAAACTAAAGTGGACACCAAAGCTCCATCTCAGGTCGCCATCGACCAAGGCCAAAGACTCCTACTCCTCGCCATTAGAGCGCTCGCCAAGAGAGTCTAACCTCTCAACTCTGGTCCCACAAACCGACACTAAAGATATGGCCACGATATCCCGCGTATATCGGGCACATATTCTATAAAGATTAAATAAGGTAACTGCAATATTACGTCATAACCGTAATATCTACTATCCTAATCTTTACCGGTACAATATTCACCAAGATATTCAGTTGCCTATAATGGTTTGATCTCCTCACCCTATAAATACTATTTTGTTTTCATTACGTTCATTATGTTTTGAGTTCATACACACAGTACACTCATTTAAGCATCAGGGTGGGACCCAGAGGCACCCCCTCTATTGTGATCCCCTTCTTGCAGGTTCATCGGAGCTCAGGCGAAAGCGGCGATCATCAATCCTTTGGCATTCAATTCACTGCCCAGTCAACACCTGGGAGTTTCAGACCCAACAACTTCGAAAAGGAAGAGGACATCCAAATCATCCTTGATCGATCCCCATGGCTAATCAATGGGCAAATCCTCAACATAAAACAATGGGATTCGAGCATGGTCATCAAGGAGGTCGAGTTCACCAAGGTAAACTTTTGGGTTCAAGTACATGACCTAGTGCCGAGAATGCTTGGAAAATTGGCAACATGTTTGGGAAGTGCCTAGAAATAGAACCAAATGTGGAAAGAGTAAGTAGATGTTATATGAGAATACGAGTTGAGGTTGATGGAAACGAACCTTTGATGGAGGGATTTTGGTGAACGAACTCCCAGGGGAAGGATATATGGGCATCAGTTAAATATGAAAGACTGTCTGACTATTGATCTGGGTGCGAGATGTTGGGTCACACAACCCAAACATGTAAGGATGAGATTAAGATGTCGGAACATGATGACAAAGTTCGCTGGACCATGGTTGGTCGGGGTGAGGCCAAAGCAGATGGGGCAGGAGGAAGGATCTGGCAGTCAGACGATGCCAAGGGCCCGAAGGACGTGATCAAAAATAATGCTCGAAATGAGGCGATTCGAGAAGGAGAGGCAAGAAGCTTCGAAAACAAATCAGAATGTCCGAATACAAGGGGAGGAAATGGAGACCAAACAGACATATGATAAGGAAGAAGGGATGGAGATAGAACCATGGGTTGCGGTGGGTGCCGAGCATATGAAGCGCCGAAGTGGACTGACCGGAGATTTCATAGGAGGGGACGTGAAGGACGATCCGTAGGAACACTGTACGAAGCCCGTAAACCGAGCCACACTGCGAACAAGAACTGAAGCACCACAACCTAAAGATGTTAGGTTAAAAAATCACTGTATTTCTAATCAAAAAAATTACCCTAGGTAGATAATTGTATTACGACATAAATGAAGTTAACCGTGGTGAGTTTGGACTTACATGGTTTGAGTTATATTTCTTGTAAGTCAAATTTTCATATCTCAACTTACGGTAGAGCGTACAGTCAATCCGTAAATCCAAATTTAATATTTTTTGCATTATTTGTATCGCAATTAAAATATCTACTTACTATAATGTTTTTAATTTTTTTTTTAATAGATACATAATTTTTTTTTAATTAAACATTGAGTCGTCCAAAAAGGAACAAAAATAAATAAAAAAAATGCACCCAAAGGATAGCGAAAAAAAATAAAAATCGCTACCCATGGTAGCGGTTATATACAGATTTATAAATATATTTTTTCGTATACTTGTTTTGTTTTTCAAATTTTTTGGCACAGTGCCTACTTTTCGAAAAAAAATTCTCTCTATATATTTTTTTAAAAAATCAAACAGAGAAGGAGAATGTGTCTTCTTCTTCAGGTAACCACTCCAAATTCCCATTCTAATAAGTTATTCTTCTTTAAGTGTTAGGTAACCCAGGCACGGAGCTGTGAAGGGTCCGGGAGGGGGGGGGGGCAATTGCCCCCTGAATTTTAATAAATATATACATAATATTTTTAAATTTGTAAGTTTGCCCACGCCGGAATTTCTATTGAAGAAATACAAATACATTTACATTTCTAGAAACAGAAAATATGAAACAGAAAAGTAAAGCCATAGTGGAAGACCAAAATTTAACTTTCACTAATCTAAAAAGTCAATATTCAGAAATAATTTAGTAATACAATGTATTTGATTGGGATATTAACTATGTATTAGTATTAATTAATACAATGTTTGGTTAGAAATAATTGTATGTATTAACTAATACATATGTATTAGCTAATACACAATTATAGTGTTAATTGAGTATTAACTAATACATAATCTAACTATGGTATTATTTAATACATAGTAAAAATTTACTTAACTACCCTAAGTCTATCAATATGAAACGTACTTTTTTTTAATCTCTTTAATTATGTAGATATCAGATTTAGATAGTGATAGAAATCAGATTTGAAAACAAAAAAGTAGATAATTACCTCTTCAATTAAATAAAGAACACCGCCCGCAGGAAGAGCTGGCTAGGAAAAGCTCTGTGATTTTGCAATTAACTTTGTGTAAGAAGAGACAGTTAGGAGGAGCTATTACATTTTCTTTCGCAATTTTCTTCCATGTGTGTTGTGTCTCGGCCGCTGTGATTTGTGAAATGTGAATAGGAGGGAGGGTTGTTCAAGACTTCAAGTCTTCCGTGTGTGGCTGCAAATTAACAAGTTTCCGTGTATCAACATACAAGCAATTGTGTTTTGAGTAATTAAGTGGGCTGTAGGCTAAAAGCTTGAGATTGATTTTGCGCTCTATAAACTCTCATTCATTATGCATTCAATTATTTTGACTTCAAGCCCAACATAATAAAATTGAATTAATTGAATACATTTTAATTAATTAAATTTTAATGCTATTATAAAATTTAATTAGAAAAATTATTATGTATTTTGACCACAGTGACTCTACATCCTAGGCTAGGATTCCTAGCCATACCCATTAATTGTTGCCACCATCGGGGTCTTCTGCTATCCTCATCACCGCTGACTCTCTACACGCCTCTTTCTCCGTCGATCTGTGCAATTGTATCTCCAATTAGTCTCCCGCAGCTGCCAATTCATGTTTTCTAATGGCTCCAATTAGCTACTTCTGCATGACTACGTTGACTAGGTTCGATTCCATTTCCAATTCTGCTCTCTTTCGCTATATCATATCACTTCAGTGAATCTCCCCTACGCTACTAAGTTGCTATAGGATTTAGATTTCGCGCTTTCTGTATTGATCTACTTTCTTATGTGTGAAATTCTATTGTACTGATTGACGATAAGGAGATTGATTGGTCTATATAGATTGGATAGGAGGTTTCTAGTTATGGTGAATCTTTTTCCCTAAAATAAATATGCATGGTAGCTTATGGTGTTTGCAAGTAGTACTTGATTGCATTCATACGGGAATCACCGAATTTGTTGGATGCTGTGTTTGGTATATTGTTAGTTTTTGAATGTGGGTGGGTCACTTTCATTTAGCTTGCTGACTACGCACCTAAAACTGCAGCCAATTCATATATTTGTTATTCCATGTCTATCGTGTAGAGCTTACGTTTACTTTATTTGTTCTTTCTACCTTTTAGGTTGCTTTTTACGGGCACTGCACCACTATCTTCGACTTGGAGATAAAAAGAGGGAGAGAAAAATGAGAGCTAGGACCAAATACCGGAAAACAACCATTTTTGGTTGCAGTTCCAGAAGCAGATTTTCAGTGTCTACTATTATATGTACATTGGTAGGCTGCATTCTTATGCTTCATTTATACTCCATTGTTCGTCAAAGAGATCGAGTGACAGGGATTCAGTTGCATGAAGGTCACCTTACATTACATGAATTGAGGGCAGTTGAAGAGGAGATTATTCAAATCCCTCCACCAAAAGGAAGGCGGTCTCCTCGTGCTGCAAAACGAAGACCTAAGCGGAAAACTACCTTAATTGATGAATTTCTTGATGAAAATTCCCAACTAAGGAATGTTTTCTTTCCTGATGAAAGAACTGCAATTGATCCGACGAAGGAGGCTGCCAATGAAAGGTTATACTATTTCCCTGCAAGAATTTGGTTGGATACTGAAGGAAATCCTATTCAAGCCCATGGAGGGGGTATTTTGTACGATGAGATATCATTGACATATTACTGGTATGGAGAGTACAAAGATGGGCCTACTTACAATGCTTACGAAGGAGGACCATCACGAGTAAGTTTATCAAGTTTAACAGACTAATTTTTGTTCCTCCTCATCTTAGTATTTGAATGTGATTGTTAATTTATAGCAATCTTAATATCCTCATCCCTTTTCTTTTTGTTGACCTGATTTCTTTCTTCTGACTACTGGGGAGAACTCATTTTGGCCAAAGGCAAACTGTCTTGTTTGACTGTCCTTGTTTTGTCTGAAGCCAAATTGTCCAAATTATGTCCCTAAGTAAATCAGAAATATGTTCATAATATGCTTGAACTGTCTTATGTGCATCTTCAACTGTTGATATAAAAGATTATTGGTGTTTTTTTTATATTCTATTAGAAAATGGCAGTTCATGTTGTTGATGGCTTGATTCAACAAACAAACATTGAGGTATGGGAGTGCAAGCACGTATTATTCACTATGTATCAGTCATCTATTAGGAACATTCACATTTTTCCATGTTCTTAATTCTTCTTGCACTGCTTATCTTTTGCTATTCGTCCTTCTGTTTTCTTTACCAACCCTGGATCTTTCTTAGCTTAGATGATAAGAAGGAAGCTAGTGCTTTTATTAACTAGATTCTCTTGCACATTCAAATGCATAAATTAATTCTTTAGGTGATCATAGTAAGAAAAAAAGTGGGTATTGGAATTCGCGTGATGGATCTGGATCACCACATAATGGACACTCTTGTTTGTACTACTTTTTAAGCATTAACTATCTCTTTAATTACTTATGTTTACTCAATATTACAGTTTGGTTATTTATGTTGATTAGCATTGTTAAATACTTACTTACGTTTTAGGATGTGACTATTTAATTCAAACTTGTACTATTTAGTCACTTTTGTTTGACAATGTTACTTTCGAGTTTAAGTCGCTAACTTACATTACATGCTAATATTAAAATCTGATGTACCGGAAATGCATTTTTTCTTCTTCACGTTTTGTCTCCGTCTTCTTTCTCTTCCCAAAATTGCATTAGTTTGTTTGAGAAGAGGAAGAATACGAAGAAGTGTGAGAATAAGAGAAGAATGACATTTTCAATACATCATGCCTTAACATTAGTATGTAAGACACTAATAGTGAAAAGTAACGGAAGTTAGTGATTTAAACAAAAAAATAATATTGTCAAATATAACTGACTAAATATCACAAGTTTGAACCAAAAAGTAACATCGTTAAATATAAGTGACCAAATAGGTTATTAACTACTTTTTAAACTGTAGCTGTACATGCTAAAGGTTGTTTCTGCTGTTGGAAGGATCTTCCGTTGTTTTGACTTGGCATTGTTAGCCATTCTATTATTATAGTTTAAGTACTTGCATTATTATGCATCATTTCTTTCTATAAACATAGTAGCTAAACAAACGATGGCTGAGAATACTGTTTCCAGTCCTGATTCGTGCTAGATTCTGACCATTGGAAAAGTTCATAAGATTTAAGATGTGGGTCTGACAATCTGAAGAGGGAAATTTAAGATCTAAAATGGTTCGATTAGATAAGAAGATACTGAGTTCTGCCAAACTTTTCTCCTATCTGCAATCAGATTGCATCTTAGCTTTATGAAATGGAGATATGAGAAAAAGTTTCAAACGGTATGATAGCTTTTGCGCTGCAGTGACAATAATCATTTACTAGTAACTGAAGGTGAAGGCTTGAGAATATCTGGAGTTGGCTGTCTCCCAAACCTTGCAAAACCTGTAACCCATATTTTTAGTTTTGTGGTAGCTTCTATCAAGCAAGAGTTAAAGATGATTATTATTCAAATAGTATACGCAACGTGTTTAGAGAAAAACAGTTAAATGGAAGATCCTAGAATGAGGATATGTTTAAAAGATATGAATCCCACATCTTTTCACTTGTCTGAGAAATAATCTTTGTAAAAAGAAACTATACTGTCTTACATCTGAAAGAAGTTCGTATTGCATGTCTTGGAGCACTTGACTAAGACTTCTATTCAAGTCCATTTCCATTGCTTCACAAATGATTGATTACTCCTGTTGCCGAAAGTTGAATTTTTATTGGGCATAGAAGTTTAAGATATTTGTCAAGAGGAGAAACCAGGTAGCTTCAGACTAGCAATTCAGAGTCATGTTGTTAGCTTATTTCTCATTTAGTTAGCTTTGTTTCTCATTGAATTTTATGTGTCTTAAGAGTAATTGGCACATGCTGGATGTGGATACCTTATTCTAGAGGTGTTCCATTCGTGTTGGTTGTAGGTTGATGTTATAGGAGTTGGTTGTTACTCTTCCAAGGATCTCTGGACATGGAAGAATGAAGGAATCGTGCTTGCAGCTGAACAAGCCAACGAAACCCATGATCTCCACAAATCCAATGTCCTCGAGAGGCCCAAAGTCATCTACAATGACAGAACAGGCAAATACGTCATGTGGATGCACATCGATGATGCCAACTACACCAAAGCATCAGTCGGGATTGCAGTCAGCGACTATCCTACAGGTCCCTTTGATTATCTCTACAGTAAGCAGCCCCACGGGTTCGAGAGCAGAGACATGACCATTTTCAAAGACGATGATGGGGCAGCTTATGTGGTATACTCCTCAGAGGACAACACTGAGCTTCATATAGGACCTCTCAAGGACGATTACCTTGATGTCACAGACACTGTCAGGAAGATCATGGTCGGGCAGCACAGGGAAGCCCCTGCCCTGTTCAAATACCAAGGCACTTACTACATGGTCACCTCGGACTGCACAGGTTGGGCACCAAACGAGGCCTTAGCATATGCTGCCGAGTCCATACTGGGACCATGGGAGACAATGGGGAACCCGTGCATAGGTGGGAACAAGATCATGCACCTCACAACGTTTTTCTCACAAGGTACTTTCGTTCTTCCTTTCCCCGGGATTCCCGGGCTATTCATCTTTATGGCAGATCGATGGAATCCGGCTAATTTGAGGGATTCGAGGTACATATGGTTGCCTCTGATAGTGCGTGGGGCGGCTGATCTTCCCCTGGACTACAGTTTTGGATTCCCTTTGTGGTCGAGAGTGTCGATTTATTGGCATAGAAAGTGGAAACTTCCATTTAGAGTTGAAGGATGATAATGGATATATCCTGATTTCCACTGCCAATGGATTATCGATCCGTCTGTATCTGTACATCATCAACGTACGCCCAACTTCTGTTTCTTCCTCTTCGTGAAATAATATTTAGTATGCTTCCAAAGTACATATATTTTTTATAAGGCGAATTTCTTTTAAAAAAATAATATATATATATATATTGTACATATATGTGTATAATAACAAGTACATATATTATTTGTCTAGGTTACATAACATTGTAACAAGTTTTTACAGTATTTTTTTAATACAAATTCATAACTTTAATTTAATTGATTTAAGTCAATGGTATAATTTTCATTTTCATGCATATGCATTATATTATTTAATTCAATTTAAAATCTTTTAAAGAGTCATTTATTCTCTAAATAAGTTATGTCAAGTAAATCATCTTTCTTTATTTTACATTTGTTACGTATGACTTTTTCTTAAATCTTGTTTCTAAAAATACAAAAATTTATGATATTTTATATTTTTATAAACATCAAGTATGTGCACGTGTTATTACAATTTAAATTTAAAACTAAATTAAAGACAATTTCATATACTACATATCATTTTCTTAAAAATAGTACTCGTATGTTTAATATAGCGTACCTACTAAACTAATTATAATTATGTGTACAATATATAATTTAACACATGAACAAAAAATTGTAAATACTATTAGTATAATTTTTATAGTTTTTTATTTTTATATATTTGTGGACTTCAGTTATTTTACCAATTAAAAAAACTGTGTAATCAATCATAAGTAACAATTATTATTAGAAATTTCTGTTTTACTAATATTTTCATTTTCTTTATATCTACAAGACAGTAATATAATTAATAAAATGGTAAAATACGATATTATCTCCTAGAGTTTGCTCCGGGTTTAGGTTTTCCCCTTAAAGTTAAAATTTAAAATTTTAAAATACTTCTTTTCCGTCCATTTGTCGTTTAGTTCAAACGATCATGTGCAGATCACGTAATTTTTTAACATTATCAAAGGACAAAATAGTCATCTTGGAACCACCGTATCAACTGCAGCTCTTCCATTGGAACCGCCACTCTAGTGACTCCACAGCTTCTTCCATTGGTTCTCCCTCCACGTCCTCCACATCTAAAGCTTCTTCCATTGCTCTTCCACAACTTCTTCCATTGCTCTTCCAGCTTCTTCCTCCTCCATCGCTTCCGCCCCTCGATAGCATGTCGTTTCCCTTTCATCTATAACTACCTCAAAAGGATGGAGCTGCTTTCGATCAGACTAAAGGGACAAAAGGGTGGATGGTTATCCAACTGTGCGCAGCTTCATTTATGTTGGTGTTAGTGAGGTTTTAGTTACAGCAACAAGCTTCCGGAACACCAATATTATGTTGTTATTCTAGCTACATCAGCGACAACAAATTCCATTGTTTAAAACTATTTATTTTTTCACATTAAATGTCTGCAACTAATGGACTCCTTTAATATCAATATTGTCTTGTTGTAAGACTTTCATTAATGTTTAACACTTAGTGATGGACAAAGGTAACGGTAAATATAACCTATACTGATGGACAAAACATTGTGTCTAATAAGCAAGATTAACAGCTCAAAAATATGGTGACACAATAGGGGATTTTTAACAACAAATGTTAACGTCAACACAAAAGTCTTGTCGCTGATGCAACAGATTCTTGTAGTGTTTGAGTGACGTTATGCCCTCATTATTGGTCGCCTTAAAAGTAAGGGTGATCGCATATTTCAAGGGCTCGCCCTTAGGGGGGATGAGAATTATTCTCGCCCCGAGCCTTCTTTTGAAGAAGATCCGTCAGTATAAAGTTCCCAGCCTATGTATGTGTCTTCTGACTGTTTTTGTCGTTTCTCTACTTCTACTAAACCATTGTCGGTAGTTTCCACTATGAAAACTGTCAATGCTTGACCTTTGATGGTCGTTTTCGGCGCAAATTTGATCTTGAATTCGCTCATCTCAATTGCCCATTTAACCATTCTTCCTGAAGAGTCTCGTTTCAGCAGGAAGTGTTTGAGAGACTTACTGGTGAGGACTGTTATGGCGTGAGCGGGGAAGTACGGTCTTAACTTTCGAGCAGCAATAACTAAGGCATAGAGATACTTTTCAATCTTGATATATTTTAGTCCACTCGAACTTGCGGTTTGCCCTGAGAGTTTTGAAGAACGGGATGGACCTGTCGCTCGCCCTTGAGAGGAAGCGATTGAGTGCGGCCAGGTGACCATTCAGACTCTGGACTTCCTTGTGGCAAGTTGGGGACTTCATTTCTTATATGGATTTGATATTTTCAGGGTTCGCTTCTATTTAGCGCTTCCTGACAATGAATCCCAGGAATTTGCCTAATTTTACCCCAAAGGCGCATTTTGCTGGTTTAGGCGAATGATGTGCCTTCTCATGCATTTGAATGCTTCTCGAAGGTCTTATGTATGAGGGATTCCCTTTATTGTCTTGGCGAGCATTTCGTCCACATAGGCCTCCATGTTGCACCCGCATTTCTTGGAACAACTGATTTACCATTCGCTGATAGGTTGCCTCTGCGTTTATTAGACTGAAGGGCATCACCTTATAGCAAAGTATATCTCCATCTGTATAGAAGGTTGTGTGGGCTTCATCGGTCTCATGCATTCGGATTTGGTTTTAGCCTGAATAGGCATCCATGAAGCTCAGCATCTCGTGAACATATGTTGCATCTACCAGCTGATCAATTCGCGGAAGGAGGTACGAATCTTTGGGGATGGCCTTGTTCAAGTCGCGGAAGTCGACACACATTCTCCACTTGCCGTTCGACTTCTTTACGAGCACTAGATTGGCAACCCAACTTTGGAAACGTACATCACTCACAAAATTGGCTTCAAGTAGCCTGCCTACTTCTTGATCCAAATGACCTTCTCTTTTGATCGATAGGCTTGATCGAAGGATCTATCCTTAGCTCGTGGGAGATTATTTCGATGTTGATGCATGGCATGTCACTGGGCTTCCAAGCGAATAATTCCTTGTATTCTTTCAATAAGGAGGCCAAGGTGTCCCTTTGGTCGTCGTTCAAGGTGGTTCTGATGCGCACCTTCTTTTCTGGATCGTCGATTTCGACCTCTGTCAGTTCTTCCATTGGGTTTGGCCGAGCTTTGTCCTCACGCGGGCCAGCCTCTGTCTCGATGCCCAGGGTTTCCATTTGGTTCTTCCTGCGAAGGCAGTTCACATAGTCGTGAGGACAGCTGGTCGTCTAGACCTTCTCCAATCCCATTTCACGTGGGGAACTTCATTTTTTGGTGGACTATGGAGGCCACGATCTTATGAGTTGATGGTGGTACTCCCCAGGATGGCGTTGTATGAGGAAGGAGCGTCGACCACTAAGAAAGCGACCGACACCTTTATGCTTTTCCATCCTTCACCCCAAATTACTAGCAGGGTTATCGCTCCCAGTGGGTGTGTCGTTCTCCCAGCGAAGCCGATGAGGGAAAAGTCGACTCGCTTAAGATCTTTTTTAGACTTGCCCATTTTTGGAAGGCGGATAGGAATAGGATGTTTGTCGATCTTCCTCCGTCAATCAGAATCCTTTTCATATCGCACCCATTTACTTTTGCCGTGATGACTAAGGCATCATTGTGTGGAGTTATGGCATGTGCCAGGTCTTCCTCGGAGAATGAAATAATGCAATCTTTTTCAAGTTGAGGTCTCTTGCCCAGTTGTACAGCTATAGAGATTTGGGTGGCATAAATTTCTCTCGCAGTAGACCCCTCACCTCCGGCAATTAGGTTTATTACCCGCCTGCCCTGGGATGGGCCAGATTGTTCTAGCGAAACTAGCGAGTAAGCTCTACGTGGGGGTGTTTGACTTCGATCTCGGCCGACCACAAATTCTTTCAGCATGCCTCTCTGGATTAATTTCTCGATGTCTTGTTTAATGATACGACAATTATCAATTTTATGGCCTTTAGCCTTATGATAGCGACAATATCTCTCTGTGTCCTTTCCCATTGGCTGAGCATTTTTCTGGGGCATAGGTGGCCTTGCTAGGGACATTCTTTTCATCTCGACTAGTACCGCTGAGATATGTCTGTTTAAAGGCGTGAAATACTCGGGGACCACTCGTTGGCTTGGTCCAGGGATTTCTGATCTGTGCTTTTCGCGACCCTTATTATCCTTCTTCTCCCTTATACCATCGCGTTGGGGCTCTAAGATAACCCTTGGCGAGGTTGTTAGAAGATTAGCTTTAGAGTTCGCTCTTTCCAGGTCTATGAAACCTTTCGCCCTTACTGCCAACTCCTCCAATGTCTCTATTTCTTGAACATGGTAGCTGTTGCGCATCTTTCTTGAGGCTTTGTTGGTTACATCGAGTCCTCCATAAAAAGCTCGAATGATTTCCCCATCCGTGGCACACCGATCTATTTCTGTAACGTTTTTGTGAAAACGCTCGTAGAAGACGACCAATGTTTCTCCTCGATATTGCTTGACAACGTCCAAGGCGACCACGCTTTTTAATAATTGGCGTTCGCCCATATAATGCTTTAGAAATTTTCTCTTTAACTCGAACCATGTCTATATCGATCCTGCAGGGAGGCCGAAGAACCAGGACGACGCCGAACCGGAGAAGGTTGACGAAAATAATAGGGCTAATTGATTTTCATTGTTCGACTTACCCAATAGATAAGCTTCATGCTTATTGACGTGCATCACAGAATCTCCTCCGCCACTGTATTCAGGGATAGCCCTCGCGACCACATCCTTTGGTATCCTGACCCCTATAAGGTCGGCAGTGAACGGATGAGATGATCGCTCTCGGAAATGAGTCATGACGGTTTCACGCTATTCCTTGATTCTTTTATTAGTAAGCTCCTCAACTTGGCCAAGAGTGAATTGGGACTGTTGTTCTCCAGTCAATGAGGTACTCGACGGGTTGACAGAGTGAGTGAATGCTCGCGTTTCGGTGGAGGCCAGAGGCATGGACTGAGGTCCGGAAGTCATCTCTTGATCTTCTTGAGTAGCAGCGACACATGGATTTCCAGTTTTTGCTTCCCTTGTCCCCAAGGGACGAGGATCTTCATGAGGAGCATGGGCTTGTCTGCGATCCTGTCCTATTATGGTTTCCAAGAGGGATAGCAATTTCGCGGTTACCTGAATGGTTTCCCTAGCCACTTGAACGGTCGGTCAAACTGGAATCTCAGCGGCGTTTCGAACAGGGGATGGTCTTGAATTGCCAACATGCTCCTGTGCCGGTTTCGGAGGGACGGCATCAGAGGTTGCCTGCCTAGCGGGTTCTTGATGGAGCGGCGAAGCGGCGGCGGAATCCGAACTATTTGAGGATTTCTCGTTAGCTTGTTTTCGACGATTGCGGTTAGAGCGAGTCTACATGACTGTTTGCTCGTATTCCCACAGACGGCGCCAAATGTTGGGTCTGAATTTTTCGGATACTGACTTGTCAGTGAATTGAATGCCAAAGGATTGATGACCGCACGCTTTCGTCTGAGCTCCGATGAACCTACAAGAAGGGGAGCGCAACATAGGGGGTACCTCCGGGTCCCACTCTGATGCTTAAATGAGTATACTGTGTGTATAAACTCAAAAACGTAATGAACGTAAGTAAAGCAATAGTATTTATAGAGTTTGAATACCAAACCGTTATAGGCAGTTGTATATCTATGTGAATATTGTGCCGGTAAAGATTAGTATAGTAGATATTACGGTTATTGTGTAATATTGCAGTTACCTTATGCAATCTTTAAAGAATATGTGCTAGATCTACGCAGGATATCGTGGCTATATATTCGGTGTCGGTTTGTGGGGCCAGAGTTTGAGAGATTTAACTCTCTTGGCGAGCAGTAGGAGGCATTGACCTTGGTCTATGACAACCTAAAATAGAGATTTGGCGTCCACTTTAGTTTTGGGTTTGGTGATGGACCGCTTTATGGGTGTCGGTTTACCCTTACTATGGGTCGGCCCAGTTCTGAATGATGTGGGTTTTATCCCTTGTATAGTTATTGGATCTTCTGGGCATTACCCATATTGGGTCGTCACTATCGATACCCAATAGAATTGTTATTTGTTGTTTTTGTTACTTTCAAGTACTCAATTAAAATAAATACATTTATGACTTTGGAGTTACCCGAAAGTAACAAACAATTTCTGAGTTACCTATTTATAAAAACGTGATTTTTGAGGTATCTAATTTTTATCTCGTGGTTAATATATGTAATATAATAATTATTATTCTTATGGCCAATATATTATAATTATTTATTAGTATATATATATACATTAATGATTAATAATTGAAACATATATTGTTTTACAAATTTATCCACACTCCTGCATTAATTATGTTAAAAATATAATATTTTAATTCCACATCTTGATTAAGTTAAAATTGCAGTGTTTTAATAGTTAAGTTAATTGTTTTGGATCAAAATGTCCAAAAGTTTATTTATAAAAAATAGAATAAAAAGTAGTCACGTAGAATATGAGTATACGAATAAAATTGTGGTTAATAACCGCAGTTATGGATATAGTTATAGTATTAAAAATTATACCCACAATAATTATGATTATGATGTGAAGTTTAAAAATATAGTACGATCATAGTGTTTATCATACTCACACCATACTCCATACTCAAATCATTGTTAGTATTACTAACCAATTAGTTTCTGAGTATTATTTCTCATAAGAAAGTTCATTTTATCTTGAATTCTTTCCCAAACTCCACAACTCTTGAAATTATATCATATTTGTTTGTCAATGTTGATTTTGTGGTGAATAGAAGAAGAAATCTGGTTTCTGAGTGAAGAAGAAGAAACGAAACCCTAAAACGGCGAAATGAACAGAGGAAAAACAGACTTAAGGATCATTAGGGCTTCATCTGGAATCCCTTCACCTTAAAAACCCTAATATACTAAACGTCTCATAACAAAACTGAAGAAATGAAGAGT
The DNA here is from genome assembly GCA_946814005.1 of Chamaenerion angustifolium. Lineage (NCBI taxonomy): Eukaryota > Viridiplantae > Streptophyta > Magnoliopsida > Myrtales > Onagraceae > Chamaenerion > Chamaenerion angustifolium. Next base: position 27,305,881 of record OX328272.1, read on the forward strand.
CTCAACAATAACTGCACAAAACCGGAAAAGAAATGAAGAGTCGGACCAGAACAATCAAACGAAAAAGAACATAACTGGACCAAATGAAATAAATGGGTCATAAGCCCAATAATCAAAGAATGCAGGCTGCACCAATATGTTGGATATCCACTGGGTCGGAGTTTAACACTCTCTCTCAGACTTCATTCCTTCCATAGCTTGAACACCTGCTTGTTGCTCCCCCTGCCTTGCAAAGAGGTTTCTCATCCCCAATTTTCCACATAACGAATGATGTTGTTGGCCCCCTAATGCCTTAGTAAACAGGCCAGCCAACTGATTTATAGAACTGATATACTCAAGTCTTATAACATGTTCAAGCAATTTTTCTCTAATGTAATGGAAATCTATCTCAATATGCTTGGTTCTTTCATGAAAAACAGGATTACTAGCAATTTGAATAGCAGCTTTGTTATCACAATATAAGGTAACAGTTTCAGTTTGCTTCATTCCTAACTCATTCAACAAATTTACAAGCCATATTATTTCAGATAATGCTGAACTCATACTCCTATATTCAGATTTTGCAGAAGATCTAGAAATAGTATTTTGTTTCTTTACCTTCCAAGAAACAACAGATTTTCCCAACATGATACAATAACCAGTAACAGACCTTCTAGTTTCCACACAACTAGCCCAATCAGAATCACAAAAACCAACTAGGCTTGGGTCTGAATCACTGCATAATAAAATGCCTTTACTTGGTTCAAATTTAACATACCTGATGAGAATGTTTCGGATCCTACATGTACTGACTTAAATTTTGCATTGCAAAGGTTATATTGGGTCTAGTAATAGTCAAGTACAGCAATTTCCCTATCAGTCTTCTATAAAGACTCACATCATCTAGGGTTTTATCATTCTCGTTCTTATCATAATCCCTACAGGTCAGTTTCAAGTTCATCTCCATGGGTGTTTTGCTAATTTTTCCAGCAGATAATCCAACTTCAGAAATAGGTTCTAAGGCATATTTTCTTTGCGTTAAAAACAACCCCTTTTCAGATCTTGCAATTTCAATTCCCAAAAAATACCGTAATTCACCTAAGTCTTTCATTCTGAAGCTGGATTGTAAAACAGTTTTCAGCTCACTTATCAATTTCTCATTATTCCCAGAAATGAGTAAATCATCAACATATATCTGCAAAACAACCATTTGATTTTCATCATGCTTAGTAAACAGGGAATAATCATTCTTAGACTGGCTATATCCAGCTTTAACAAGAACATCACATAATCTCATATTCCACTGTCTACCAGCCTGTTTGAGACCATAAAGGGATTTTTTTTTTTAATTTGCAAACTAAATCAGTCTTCCCATCACTGAACCCCTCGGGGACTCGCATGTAAACTTCCTCATCCAAATTACCTTGCAAAAAGGCATTGTGCACATCCATCTGATAAAGCGGCCATTTATAGATAGCAGCTAGAGCCAAAATGGTACGAACTGTATTCATCTTAACAACAGGTGAGAAAGTTTCAAAATAGTCTATACCGTGTTTTTGGTTGTACCCTTTAGCAACTAGCCTAGCTTTGTATCTACTAAGGCTGCCATCATAATTATACTTTAATTTGTACACCCACTTACATCCAATTACAGATTTACCTATAGGGGCTGGGACTAAATCCCAAGTGTGGTTCTCCTCAAGTGCCCTTATTTCCTCTTTCATTGCATCGACTCATAACCTGTTATTCACAGCCTTAAGAAAGCTTTTTGGTTCAACCAGTTTAGATATCGAAGAAGTAAAACATTGATATTCATGGGACAATCCGTCATACGATATGTACTTATCAATAGAATACGGACAATGAACATTAGAAACCTCATAATCTTTCTTTCATATGGGAGGCCTAATTGTTCTACATGTTCTGCTCATAACAGGCCTGGAATCCTCATCTACATGAGAACCACTCCTCTCATCAGAGTCAATAGTAGCCTCATCATCTGAAGAGGTTCCGGTTGAGATTTCACGAATCTCATCCGGTGTGTTTCTTTCGGTAGTTCTCATAACATCCTCAGTTTCTGCAGCTTTAAGGTTGCTACCATCATTGGATTTTTCTTCTATATAATGCTCAAAGAACACAGGTAATTGATCAAGCTTACCACTCCCAAAGGGAAAGACACTCTCGTTAAATATAACATCTCTACTAACAAAGAATTTTTTTTTGTTAAATCATAGAGTCTATATCCCTTCTGTGTCACAGAGTATCCCATCATCACTGAAGGGATAGCTCTGGAAGCCATCTTATCAACCACGACCATGTTCTTAGCATAAGCAAGGCAACTGAACACTCCCAAATGATGTATCATAGGTTTCTTACCACTTAGAATTTCAATGGGGGACTTGCCCTTCAATAGCTTGATAGGCATCAAAATGATTAGGTACCAAGCCGTAAGGATACAATCTCCCCAAAAAATATTTGGAATTGATCCTTGCAACTTTAAGGCCCTTGTTATTCCTAGCAAGTGCCTATGCTTCCTTTCAACCCTACCATTCTGTTGAGGGGTATAGGGGCAACTACTTTGATGAATAATTCCCTTATCACTCAACAATTTATCCATATGATCATTAAAAAATTCTTTTCCATTATCGGTCATCAAGAATTTAATCCTTTTTTCGAAATTGATTTTCAATCATGGCAATATAATTTTTCAGCACCAAAAACACATCTGATTTGAACTGAATAAGATAAACCCAAGTCACCCTTGAATGATCATCAACAAGGGTAAAAAAATATATTTTTTTCATCATAAGTGGGGCAATAATAAGTCCCCCAAACATCCGCATGCACCATATCAAAAATAGCATCAGTCCTAGAAACAGAAACAGGAAATTGATTTCTAACAATCTTAGCTCTAGGACAGATAGAACAATCATTCATACTTGATTTCTTATTTCCAACAATGTCAATAGAATCTACATGGTCAAGAGTCTTAAAAGAGGCATGCCCAAAACGTTTATGCCATAACATGATATTATTCACAGCGGGACTAGTTACAAACTGACTGACTGATCTGCATGGGATTTTCTTGAAATACAACCCAGATTTCTCCTCACCAGTCCCCAAGACCTTCACATTTGAGAGGTCATGCAGGATAGCAAGTTTAGGGTAAAATAATGCAGAACAGTTCAAGTCATTTGTAAGTTTTGAAACAGAAAGAAGATTGTATTTAAAATTCGGCAGATACAACACATTTCGCAACTCTTTATCAAATTCAAGCAAGACATTCCCAATACTATGCACATCAGAAGATTCACCATTTGGTAGATGGACTTTGGTTCCAGGGGCTACCTTGCTACCACATAACCAATCATTTCTGTTGATCATGTGGCTGGTTGCCCCTGTATCAAAAATCCATGCATCATTATCACAATTATATGCAGAGTTCAAAGATATACCGGTTGTATTCGAATGAGAATCATGAGAGAGGGCTGCACCTGCCCCAGTAGCAGTGCCTCCAGCTCCACTCATTGTCTGCAAAAACTTCTCAAATTGCTCACGTGAGAAAGTAATTCCACATTGTACTCCACAATTCAAAGAAATATCACTATTAGTGGAGTTATTTAAAAGAATAGGATCGGTGTCACCAATTATGGTGGAAGTACTGCTGCTCTTGGGATTGTTACCCTTTGCTTTCAATTCCTTGAGTTTGAAACAATTATCTTTGGAATAACTCTTCTTTTTACAAAAGTCAAATCCCTTTGCATAGCATCGGTCAGCAGTATGAGCACTCTAAGTTCTGATTTCCTTTCGGCTTATCTGAACTTAGAGATACATTAGCAGTCTTAGTCATCATCACAGAATTCATAGTGGACGAAACATTTCTTTGGCTTTCCTCTTGCATTAACAAATTATATGCTTCATTAACAGTAGGCAAAGGAGACCAAAGCAATAAATGACTTCTCACATTCGAATAATTCTCATTTAGACCCATTAAGAATTGAAACAGTCTCTGATTATCTTTGTGTTCAACATGCTTTTTAAAATCGTCATGATCAATATGAGGAAGAGCTCCTGCAGTATCATATTCAACCCAAAGAACTCTTAGTTTCGAAAAAAAAAATGTTGAAATCGAATCAAGACCTTGTCTAGTCATAATAATTTCCCTGTGTATTTGATAAGTTCTTGGACCACTAACTTTATCAAATATTTCTTTGAGATCTTTCCAAATGAGATAGGCATCCTCAGTATACATTAAACCACCATCCAAATCTTTTAAAATAGAATTTGTCAACCAACCAAGAACAACAGCATTACATCTATCCCATAAATGGTGAAAAACAGGGTTATATTTTTCACGAACACAAGTACCAGTGATGAATCCAGGTTTATTTCTTCCTAGTAAAGTAAAACGAATGGCCCTCCTCCACATAACATAAATTTCGGGACCAGTCAACTTATCAGTAACAATGCACGTTCCAGGATTATCACTAGCATGCAAATATAAGGGATGATGAGAATCAACAAAGGCCATAGCATCATGATTTATATCATCGGTGGCAAATTTTGCCTCCGGATGAACCTTTTCTTCATCCATATCAACCAAAACGACATAAACAACCAACAACATTTTCACAACAACAATAAGCCGATGGTAACAAGGAACACATCTAAACAATATCAAATAACCAACAGATTCCAACAAGCTCCAGACCACCGCCACAATATACTCAACCAAGCGAACGAAAATAGACAAGATAGAGGATACCGACGGTTGCGATAAAAAATCGCAACTTGTAACCGCTATGGAAACTGGAAGAGGCCGGCTATTGAAAGGTGAAGAGATCCGCAGAAACGAATGGTTTTCTTTTCAGAAAACCATAAACCGAGATTCTTTCAAGAAGAATCCGAAGAACACGAGAAAGTCGAACGATTTCGCGAAGAAATCACACACCGAAGAAGAAAATATACAGGATCGGTGAATATCAGAAGCAAATATTGCTTCTAGGCTCTGATACCATGTTGATTTTGTGGTGAATAGAAGAAGAAATCTGGTTTCTGAGTGAAGAAGAAGAAACGAAACCCTAAAACGGCGAAATGAACAGAGGAACAACAGACTTAAGGATCATTAGGGATTATTCCTTCATCTGGAATCTATTCACCTTATAAACCCTAATATACTAAACGTCTCATAACAAAACCGAATAAATGAAGAGTCTCAACAATAACTGCACAAAATCGGAAAAGAAATGAAGAGTCGGACCGGAACAATCGAACTGACGGAAAAAGTACAGAACTGGACCAAATGAAATAAATGGGTCATAAGCCCAATAATCAAAGAATGCAGGCTGCACCAATATGTTGGATATCCACTGGGCCGGATTTTAACAGTCAACGTAATTTTTTTTATTTCTTCTACAAAAAAAAACACATTGAAAAAAATGGTTCGGACTATTTTGCTTTCCTAATTCTTTTACTTCTTTTTGTATTAGAATGTTCTAACATTGTTTTGTATTTTTTTTAAGTTCATTTTCCATATGATTCATATCCCTAGTTTGGGAACAACTATATCAATTTTCGTTGAATATGACATTTCTTGACTCAATCACAACGTTTATTATAAAATAGTGGTAAAAATAGTCTGATATATTTTAAAATTTGAAAACAAAATGTCTTACTATTCTTGTCATAACCAATAAATATAAACTTTATTCCCCTCTCTCTTAATTTGTTCATTTTTGGTTCAAGTACTTTTAGGAACCCTAATTTCTCAAGTAAATCACTCTTGATTTTCCTTTCTTTCATAATTGATTTGTTTTCCTAGGCCAGAATAAAAAAGCATTGCCTTGAGTTATTTTGTTAACACTATTTTTGAATTGTGCTAAGCTATTTTGTTGCGTTGTGTACGATGAATTTCCTTCAGACATAATTCCAATTAACTCAAAATAACTAAGATTATAATGTTGGTCGTGGACCGGCCCTTGGAACGATTAACCCTATATCGGTCCAATCTTACTTGTGAATGGTAAATGAAGAAGGAAACAATATTAGAAAATATGATATTGGCATAATATATTAGGAAATATTATAATATTAATAAAATAATTTCTAATAACATATTTCCTAATGAAATTTTCATCATAAGATGTTTTCTAATGTAATATAGTTGTTGGTATTTTCGGTTTTTAACTATTAATTTCGCTTCAGTTTTTTTAAATTAATTTATGGGTTACCTTAATTACAATGAGTAACATTAACCATATAAATAGGGTTGGTTCTTCTCATTTGAATGCACTCCCGAAATATTCAAAAATTTCCAACAGATATATTGCTCTAGGTTAAGTCAGATCCGAGTTCACAGTTGTGTTTGAATTTCCGTCGAAGTCTGAGTTTAGGTATTGTTTAGTTCGGTTAAAGGAAACACCACATTTGTTTCACCTTGACGACACTGTTTTATCATGGGAGGTATTCGTCCCACTTTTCCTCTTACATGAACCATTTACGGTGAAGGGGAAACTGCCTTAAGGAGACCATTTTGATACGAGACTCATAATTGTTTCGACAGAATCCATTTTTTAGGGGCAATTTCGTCATGTCGTCAATTTTCAAGTCATTCAATAATTTTATGCATTTTTTATTCTAAAATTATTATTAAACTACAAATATAATTATCCTAAATTACTAACAGTCTTAAGGTAATTTATTTATGTTTTAGTAATTTCAGGAGACTAAGAACTGGTTCGGTTCATTAATTTGTGTAATCTAAAATAATAATTTCTGGTACTGAAGAACCACCAACTCAAAGCGAAGATGATGACCAAGGGTTCTTCTTAGCACTAGAACCTTGGAAACACTCAGATTATTTATGTAGACATTATGTAATGAACTGTTTGTCTAATTCATTGTATGATGTATATAATAAAATAAAGTTCGCTAGGGAGTTATGGCATGCCTTGTAACAAAAGTATGAGTCTGCGGATGCTGGGAAAATGAAATTCGTAGTTAGTCGCATGTTTGACTAAAAGATGGTAGATAACAAACCATGTATGAAACAGGTGATAGATCTATAGCTCCTCCTCAAGAGTATCCATGCCGAAAAGATGGAACTCGCGGAGTCGTTTCAAGTATTCTTCATAATTGAGAAGTTATCCCCGACGTGGAATATCTTCAAGGGCTACCTGAAGCACAAGTGAAAGTAGATAAACATGGTGGAGCTGCTCGAAAGGATCAATGTGCAAGAGCAGTACATGAATGTTGCACGAGGAATTCCAATCGAACCCATGAACACGATGGCCTCTGCCAAGGCAAATGTGGCGGAGCATGGGCAGAGCAGGCGTGTTGCCAAAGGCAAGCCGAATAAGCAAAAATGATTCATTATGGGCCCTAAGAGCGGAGTCTCGAAGAAGTTAGGATCCAAACCGTAGGGATTTATTGACACCAGATGTAACTGTGGTAAAGCTTACCATAAATCTAATGCTTGCAGGCTTCCTAAGAAAAAAGAAACCAACATGGTCCAGGAAATCACTAAAGACCTTGATGACATCAATTTGTCTGCTATGGTGTATGAGGTGAACATGGTTGAATCCAACCCCCGAGAGTGGTGGGTTGACACAGGTGTCACCAAGCATGCATGTTCGGATAAAGGTATATTCTTCAATTTTGAAGAAGTTGATTTTGGGGAGAGCTTGTACATGGGCAATTCCGCCTCATCCGAGGTCAAGGCCAAAGGAAGCGTCATTTTGAAGATGACTTTCGGAAAAGAGCTGCCATTGAAAAATGTGATGTATGTGTCAGACATTCGCAGAAACCTGATGTCAGGATCTCTCATCGGCAAGCATGACTTGTGTCTTGTATTTGAGTCGGATAAATTTGTACTCACAAAAAATGGGATGTATGTGGGTAAGGTGTATGAATGTGGGAGAATGTTCAAACTCAATGTAGTGGCTATTAAGCCTAAGATAAACAAGAATAAAATTGTTTCTCTCGCTTACTTGATTGAGTCTCCTAATCTTTGACATGGTAGATTAGGACATGTTAATGATGATACCTTTCAAAGGTTAATTAACATGAATCACATCCCTACACTTCAAATTGATCTCAAACATAAGTGTGAAATATGTGTTGAGGCTAAATTAACCAAATCATCCTTTCATTCAGTTGAAATGAATACATAACATCTTGATTTAATACATAGTGACGTTTGTCATTTAACGTTTGTCCAAACGATAGGCAGAAATATGTACTTGATCACTTTTGTGCATGATAGTACAAAATATTGCTATGTATTGTTGAAGAGTAAATATGAAGCTATAGAAACGTTCATGCTTGATAAATAAGAAGTTGAAAATCAACTTAACAAGACAATCAAGATGTTAGAGGAGTCTTCTTTGAAGGAGTATTTCCGGCTAAATCTAGGGAGAATGCAAGTTCGTCAAAACGAACTTATGAGACTATTGAAAATAATGGTCTAGACCTAGTAAATGTCGTGGTAGAACCTGCCGTAGATACCAGGAAAAGTAAACGAGCTCGGGTAGAAAAATACTTTGATCCAGATTTTTTCACATATATGCCTGAAGCGGATCCTCAAACATTTCAAGAAGCCGTAAATTTTTATGGAGGACCTCGATGGAAAGAGGCAATCAATAGTGAAAATGAGTCCATCTTGCAAAATCACACGTGGTAACTAGTGGATCTTCCTCCTGGATCCAAGCCACTAGGTTATAAGTGGATTTTCAAAAGAAAAATGAAAACATATGGATCAATTGACAAGTATAAGGCTTGACTTGTAATTAAGGGTTACAAGTAGAGAAAATGTGTTGATTATTTTGACACATATTCTCCGGTCAGGAGAATAACTTACATAAGAATGATACTCGCAATAGTGACATTGCAAAATTTGAAAATACATAAAATGAATGTGAAAACAGCTTTCTTAAATGGAGATTTAGAGAGATAAATCTACATGGAACAACGTGAGGGTTTTGTTGCGCTAGGGAAGGAAAAGAAAGTATGTAAAATGGTGAAATCACTATACGGTATGAAACAAGCTACTGAAACAGTGGCATCAGAAATTTGACAATGTCATCCTGAAAAAATGATTTAAAATAAATGAATGTGACAAATGCATCTACGTGAATGATACAAATGAAGGTTATGGCATTTTGTGTCTTTATGTTGATGACATATTTATTGTTGGAATTAACAATAAGTTGATTCAATCCACGAAGGATATGTTGAATTCGAGATTTGACGTGAAAGGCATGGGCCTTGCTGATGTAATTCTTGGAATTGAAATTAATCAGACATCATAAGGAATTGCTTTAAGTCAATCTGATCATTATATCGATAAGATATTAGAGAAATTCAACAAGGATGACAAAAAGGAGGTTTGCACTCCAATACATCCAAATAAGTATTTCTCAAGAAATACGGGAGAAAAACGTCTCTCAAGTTGAGTACGCTAAGGTTATTGGTAGTGTTTTTTACTTTATGACTTGTATTAGATCTGATATATCACACATTGTTGGCGTGTTGAGTAGATATACGAATAATCCAAGTACCGGTCATTGGGATGGAATCAAAAGATTACTTAGGTACTTGAGATATACTTGTAGTTATGGGCTGCATTATACGAGATATTCAACTATTATAGAAGGATATATTGATGCTAATTGGATATTAGCATCAAGAGACTCGAACTCCACAAGTGGATTCATGTTTACCCTAGGGGGTGCAACCATTTCGTGGAACTTCTCTAAGCAAACAGTTATAGCCACATCAACCAAGGAATTTGAGTTTATAACACTTGATCAATGTGATGAAGAAGTTGAATGGCTACGCCATTTTCTTGAGGATATTCCTAGGTGGCTAAGACTAGTGCCTGCAATAAGCATATATTGTGACAGTCAATCTGCGATTGGCAGGGCACAAAGTCATATTTATAATGGTAAGTCTAGACATATTCGTTGTGGACATAATTCCATTAGACAAATGCTCTATAGGAATTATTACAATCGATTATGTCAAATCAAAGGATAATATAACATATCAGTTAACCATAGGGTCGATGATAAATAGCAAGTTGGTCAATCATCGAGAGGAATGGGAATAAAGCCCGTGAAGTAAACACTTTTGAGAAGGAAAACCCAACCTAGTTGACTAGAGATCCCAAGATCTAGGTTCAAAGGGACAACCTAATCACAAGAGTGAGGTTAGATCACTGTGGGGGATTTTAAACCCCGAGTCCATTCCTATGATGATTAACAATGATGATAGTATATGAGGTTAAGCAAATGCTTTTAATGATTCAGAAATGTAGAATGTTAGAGTAACACTTGAGAAGGAATCACCTATGCAAGTGGGAAGAGGGGTCGCTTCGAAAGGAATTGTTGAGGGCACAATTCTTAGAAACGCTTGCAGTACCACGCAATGCCCATGGCCAGAACGCGCATGAATGCATGAACTGAACAATACTAGGAAGATACATGTGTGGGTTATGTCATCATTTACACCAGCGGAAGACAGATCAAAGATATCGCGTCTACTGACTAGCTAGTAAAATCGATGTAATTTCACAAGGGAAAGTTCAAAGGGTAACACTTACCTATCCTATGCAAGTGCTGACACTTGAACTCTTATTCTGAGTCTAGAGTGTCTAGGAAATCTCTCATTTCTCCATTCATGTAGGGGATTGTTGGTCGTGGACTAGCCCTTAGGTCGGTCTGATTCGACCGGGTTCAGTTAACCCTAAACCGACCCAATCTTACATGTGAATGGTAAATGAGGAAGGAAACAATATTAGAAAATATGATGTTGGTATAATATATTAGGAAATATTATAATATTAATGAAATATTTCCTAATAACATATTTTCTAATAGAATATTTCCTAATGTAATATAGTTGTTGGTATTTTCAATTTTTTACTATTAATTTAGATTCAGTTTTTCTAAATTAATTTATGGGTTACCTCAATTACAATTAATACCATTAACCCTATAAATAGGATTTGGTCCTTCTCATTTGGAAACACTCCCGAAAAATCCAAAAATTACCAACAGATATATTTCTCCAGAGTTAAGTCAGATCTGAGTTCACAGTTGTGTTCGAATTTCCGTCGAAGTCCGAGTTCATATATTGTTCAGTTCGGTTAAGGAAAACATCGTGTTTGTTTCACATTGACGACACTGTTTTATCCTGGGAGGTTATCGTCTCACTTTTCCTCTTACACAAACCATTTACGGTGAGGGGACGGAATTTCATTAAGGATACCGTTTTGATACGTGACTCAGTATTTTTTCGACAAAATTCATTTTTTAGGGGCAATTCCATCAATTTGCATGTCATTCAATAATTTTATGCATTTTAAATTCAAAAATTATTATTAAATTACAAAATTAATTCTCCTAAATTACTAACATATAACATTCACCTTCTTTGTCTAATATACGTAACAGAATCTTGAAAAGTCATCTAATATTAAGAAAATTGTATTACCTCTTACTACTGAAAAAACCCTTTTTACCAACGGTTTTTTTAGAGTGGAAACAATTTTAGAAAATTTGGTCTGTTGTTGATCATTAATTTTTTTATAGCCCAACAGGACTAAGTTAACCTTTTCTAGAAATTATTGTCGGATTGAGACTAATTAATTACTTCTTCCTAGTTGACAAGCCCATTGTAATTTAGATAATATTCTTAATAGATGATGATAATCGCAATCGAAAAATACATGTTCTAAATTTTTTTCTCGAATCCTACCCTATTATTAAAACTGTTACCTGAAACCTACTATAAGTGCCGGTTCCGGGTAGATATTTATGATTCTAAATGGGTAAATGGAAGATCGATCCGCAAAAGGAGATGGTGAAAAAGTGAGCCATAACAAATAACATCCTAATAGTTCACCAACAGTAGCAATCCCTTGTGTGCGAGAGGTAGCTGCCTGCTGGGGGCTTGACGGATCATGTTCGAGAATTGAGTTGCACAGTTTATGGGAACCAATATTCAAAGGTTAGTTTCTTAGTTATAAATGATTATTGCTTGTAAGTTTCATATTTTTGAAGTTACAGCACTATCGAAGAGTTGATTTACAACTTAATGTGAAAGTTGGTGTATGCTTGAGGCTTTAATAATACTCTTTTCTCAAATGTTGAAATAGTACCGTACTAATAGGTTACATATAGGGTGTCAATTCATATCGACGGGTCAACCGAATGTCGTGTTAAGTACATATCGTATCAAAATATATTCAACACAAACACGATTAATGGGTCTACGGATCAACCCGTATGATCTGTGAACCTATGTCATTTTAATTTGTACAACATGAAATTTGTGGGTCAACTCGTTGATCCACGTGACTCGTCGACACATATAACACACTGATTCATGCAACCAACGTGACTCATGCAACCAAATGACTCATGCGGCCTATGTGACCCATATGACCCACACGACCCATGTGATCCATGAACTTTTATATAATTTCTTATAATATATATTTAATTATATGAGTCCACGGGTTGACCCACGGGTCAATAGATACGATTCAAACCTGACCTCCTTTTTTTATACGGATTGGACATATCGTATCAAAATAACTCGTGAGTCTAAAATTTTCAAAAAACACGACTCATGGGCGGCTCACGGGATCGTGTCCAAAATTGATAGCCTAGTTACATATGTGTTTGCATTAGAGATGTTAGTTTTTTTTTCGATCAAAAGACTTGATTATTATATTGGAATGGATTGAGTGTTGACGTTAGCGGTATGGGTTCAAAAGAGTAGTAGTGTCAGTTGCGGAGACGTTTTGGTCGATAAAATAATACATTTGTTAAATAAATAAATAATAAAATAAATAATTTTACTGACGGCATTTATTGTCGTTACATTGTTTTGGGAGAAAATAGAACTTCTACCGATGGAGCTTATTGTCGGTAAATATACTTTTGCCGATAAAATATTTTTTAGAGTTTTCCTGACGAGTTTATTTTGTCAGTAATTAAGCCATAAAAAAAGTCTTCGGTAACTCTAATGATTTTGCCAACAAAATTGGCTTTTTCTGAAGAAATTAGTACATTCACCGTAGGGGCTTACGCCGACCGAGATTTTGCGGGAAAATGTCTTCTTTAAATACAAAATCATTTTTTATTGACGAAAAAAATTACTTTTACCGACAAAACATTTTTATCGCTAAATACTGTAATTTCATTAAGATCTTAATTAAATATATATTTTTTAATATATGGAGTGGTAAATTTAAGTTTAAGTTAACATTTTTTTACTTTTTGGTTTAAATGGAACTTTGTTAGTTTTCATTGAAAAAGTCTAAAATTTTAGGGTATAAGATTTAAACTCAGAATTATCAGAACCGGACCGGTCGTTAAACAGGTAAGGGGCGGTTCTTGGTTCGTTTGGTCCGACCGCGGTCCACCCGGTTCACCGCGGGTTCATCCTTCTAATATAAATTCTAATGCAGCCCTTCCCTCCTCATCAGTCAGTTGTCATCCTACTACTCAACACAGCAGCACAATCTTCTCTTCCCCTTCAATAATCCAATAGGTTTGCTCCTCCTCCACTATGACCATTTTCGTAGGGACTCCTCCTCGGCCTCCACTACGGCCACCTTCGTCGGGCCTCCTCCTCCTCCACTACGCCATCGTCGTTGGGCCTCCTCCTCCTCCCCGGCCTCCTTCTCCTCGACAGCTTCGGCCTACTCCTCAACCCTACCCCCCTCTCCTTCCTCCTGCAATCATCCCTCACACATCAAATATCCTCTCTTTAACTTCGCTGCATTGACAATCAACAAAAATTGAAACAACTTGTTTTGGAGGATTCACCGCACGTTCATATTGCGCATGTAGTAGAACGGAGCTCTATCATGGACATTCTGTGTACACAGAGCTCTATTTTGAACAGAGTGAACAGATCTCTAATCGTGGACACATTCTCCTTTCTTTTTTCTTCTTTTTCTTCAGATCGAAGAACAAATCGTTTTTTTAAAACCGTTTGTTTTTCACATTTTGAACCGGGTTGACTTTGCAGTTTAATCTTGAAAAAGAAATGGACTATCACCATGACCGGTTCACAGTCCAACCAGGTCCGACCGCACAGTCCGTTCTGGTTCTGATAACACCATAGAAAAGCTTATAAGTTTCCTTCCCCAAGTTCATGTTTACAATTTTGCAGCATATATCTGCTCACTAACTTTTCGTACCTATGCATGACAATTGACAACCTCTACAATAAATAGAATTGCACTTCATTGCATGGATGGATCATCATTTATTAATAATAATTTCCTGCATCGGCTTTTGAAACTTTGCCAAAACCTAATTTCAAACCACTGATAAACTTCTGCACCAAAGTTTTTCTTACCATTTTCGGGATAGGACTCTCCACTTCAATCTCGCTGCTCAACATTCTTGTTGCTCCTTCCTTGGAGTCTTTTGTGAACCTGCAGCTCAATGACGATGCTGACCTTCTTTCACCTCTCTCTATTTTACGACTCTCCATGGACGATCCATAGTGGAAGCTCATGCTCCTTTTACCGGAATCATGCATAATACTCCCACCTCCCTTATCCATGTCCACACCTTCCCTGTCGCAGGAATCGCTAAGGAGAAGCTGCTTTATGCCGCTCAGCTCCTCCTCCAAGCTCTGAATCCGAGACCTCGTTGCGGCCATGGCTTCCTTCAGTTGGACAGCCTGCCTGAGTGCAGCGTCCCTGTGGAGGATCCCGCCAAGCGTTGTTTCATCCGTGGGGACGGAGATGATCTTGGCAGGCGGTGGCTGCTTGGGGCGGCGGCGGCCGTTACAGTCAGTGGCGCGTAAGACTGTGTGGCGTGTACGGAGCTGCTCCACGAGCATGGCGCGAATAGCGAAGCGGAGAGGCATTCTGGGGTTCTGAACGGCGTGAATTAACAGGTCTGGGGAGAGCTTCGTGCAGTCGACGCAACTGCTTATCTGGGACTTGTCCTCGTTTGCGAGTTTCCCGCCATGCTCCTGCATTCATTAGATCATGGATATTGTATATATTCTTTTCAAAATAACTTGTTATTTTCGTCCAAATGCAATGCTACAAAATGCAAAATTTATAGTAAGATCAAAGTTATTTCATCCCAAATTATTTCATTTAACTTGAAAAAGTAACGTTTTTAATTTCAATTATAAATATCACAACAAATTTCTTACTTTGTAGAGGATTCTTATTTTATGTTATTGAGATTATCAATTTTTGGCAAAATAGAAAATCGGAAAAATTATTAAAGAATAATAATAGAGGGTGAATTTTAGCAATGCCATGTAAAGTTCAGGGGTGCAGAATCATTTAAGGAAAATTGTATTTGAAGACCAATAATTACTTTAATTTATAAACTTTACCAAATTATTAATTAAGATAGTTTGGGTTATATTTTCTATATAAAAAAATAATTATATACAAACTTATTAAAAGATTAGGGGAAATATTTTAAATAAATATATTATATAATTTTTAAAAAAAATGCTGAAGAGTTAGGCTTTTATTTTAAAATAAAATACTGAATATTTTTAAATAAATTTATCATTTTTCTGTTACCTTTTAAAATTAATAACAATATAATTTAATTTTAAAATTGTCTTAAATTATGATTCCGTACTATGAGTAATTTTATATAAAATATATTCCATTGCAGCATTTATTTATTGTTACCTGGAGATAAATATCGACCATACGGTAGAGAATGTCGTGATTACTTAACCGAAGTTGCACTGACTCCACCATTATCTTAAAATCCTCCACCCCCACCGCAACGACATAGTCCAGGCAAGAGACGATTCCCCCTCCGCTGCTTTCATCGTCTTCGCCCTCCATTATTTCAAAGACCACTTCCGCACATCTGCTCACGCAGGCCGCCACAGATTCGGATTCCGGCAGCAAATTCAGGCTCGTACGGAACAGAAGCGGCACGTGCTCACCTCTCCCAGCCGTCAGGAACCGGCGAAAATTGACCTCGGTGATGAGCCTCAGGCCGTCCACTTCGTCACCATTCCCGTCTGTCAACTCCAGCAGCTCGGCAGCTATTCGCAGGGCAACGGTGTTGGATGGAGTTATGATGATGTTGGCTCCGTAACAGTACTCTGCTACAAGGCGGAACGTATCTTCCGTTATGTTTAACGGCGGAGAGAGGGTGAGGTCCGAGGAGGCCCTTAGTTGCCGCTTCAGGTAGTTGCTCCGTGACGTGAGAGGTTCCTAGATATTTACAAAAAGAGATATAATTAAATTTTATTTTTTTAAAAAATGCTTAGGTGATTTTATATAATTCATCGAATTTGCAACTAAATGCAGCATAAATATTTTCTTTTTCATCACGTGTCAGTTAAGAATCGGACTTGGCCAAGAAAAAAAAATGTTAAGAATTGGAAAACATTTCAAAGTTTAATTAGTAAATTATTAATTTTAGCTATCAAAATATAATTATCTTAAGAGATCAATAGAAAATTTGTAAATTTCTACGAAATTCAACTATCAAAATATAAAAATTTAAAAAGTTCAATAGCAATTTACACAAAAAGCAGAATGTGATAATTAATAAATAAAATGCAATTTTTCGTTCAATTTAACAGTAAATTATTAGATGGAAATAAAAAATTATAAATTTAGCTAAAATTATTCAATTTTTTGTGATACTTTACGCAAATGCGCGAATCTCTCTAGTATATATATATTTATTTAAACCCACAAATTATACCTAGATATACTTAAGATATATTTTCATAATCAAAATAGCAATATATGCAGTTTCATCATCTTAATCAAGCATCTTGTAGTTTATCATCCATTGGGGGTCTCTTTCCAATTCGCTAACCCTTTTTTTCTCTGATTACAATTGTTATGGAAGAGTATTCATCAGTTGTTGGTGAAATTGCAATGTCCAGAGATGAAATTTTAATTTGACGTGAGGTGAAATTACATCATCGAAGGTGAGGAAACTTGTTTTGATTTAAGATCATCTAGAAGACACATCTTGGGTAGGTTGCGACCCATTCCATTTTCATGGTATTTTTTTCATAAAAAACAGTATCCCCGTTGATCAAAATATTATCTGTTAGTGTATCACATAATTTATATGATTTGGATTGCTCACTTACACCAAGAAAAATGCATTTTTTGACTGTCATATATTGTTTTTTATTTTCACATTTGAGATATGAGCATAAGCAATACACCCAAAAATTCTAAGATAATTCAGAATAAGTTTTCTACCACTTTAGGCCTTTTCAACTGTCACATTCTTAAATATAATAGTTAAACTTCTATACATAATATGAACACTCCAATTTTCAGATTCATGCCAAAGAGTTTTTGAAATGTTACCTCTTTTAAGCACACTTCTAACCATATCAACAATGAGTTTTTTTGAATATCTCTTTTCACGTACCAACCCTAAACCCTAAACTCTAAACCCTAAACTCTAAACCCTAAACTCCTGCTAGTTCTTTTATGCCATGTTTTTCAAAAAATACTTCATTTTCTTTTGGCCATTACTCATCCTCCTCTGTCGGTTCGTAAAGGCTTAATTCTTTTCCGCTTCTCATTTTCCATAAGTCCCTTAAAGTTTTTGAATGCATTAAAAACCTCATATCTTTTTACTGTAGAAAGTAAACCCAAGTCTTTCTAATTATAGTGGATCAAAAAATTTCATTCCAATTGGAGAAAGAAGACTCACTACCAGTCATATGGTTGTTGCACCATGTGTCAACATACTAGATATTTGCATCAAGTGGTTTAAATCTTGTGGTATCATCGAAAGTGTTTCTTCTTCCATTTTCTCGGTGAAATTTGCTCTATTTTCTTTCTTGGATAACTTGGCATAATAGTTAAATACATAATATCCAAAATTATGACTTTTAAAAGTTCTACATCAGAATTGTCATAATATCATCCTCTTCTACTCTATTTCCACGACTTCTTCTACCCTTTACCCCTACTCCTACCTTTGCTTCTTGGATTGTAAGCAAAAGTATTAATAAAAGTCTTGAAAGATTGTTCCTCACCGGTTGAATTTTAATGCAACTTTTTGTTCATGAATTAGTAAATAATATCTTTTGATTATTCCATTGAGCAGATGATATAATTAAGTTTTGGAGGGCAGTGAACATAAAATTTCTCTGCAATCGTGACGTTTTGCATGTTCTAGTTGTGACAACCCATGTTGTTATTAACCTTCATCATTCTGGAAAAATAATTGAAGGCGGATCATGTTCTTTCATCTTCAGGGCTAGCTAGCCAAACCTTTATACTTCTTTTTCATGGAATCCTATATATTCTTGAAAGTATCTTTGTAAAGTTTTCTGCCCAATTTGGTTGTTTGAAATAGATAATATTTTGCTTCAGGGCATTCGACTTTCTCTCTATTAATTTCACTTTTTGGATCTCTGCCAATGTCATGCCTTCAGTGGTTGTTGAAATTGTAATTCAACGGAGTTTTTTTGTTCAAAAATAGCTACTGTCCAATTTTTTTTGAAAAAGTAAGTATACATTTTTTTTTTAGAAATTTGTATATAAACGCAGCCGTGGTGGCGCGTTATATTTATTTTTACAAAATGCGCTACACCGAGTAGCGTTTTGTACAAAACCTACCCATGGGTAGAATTTTTGCCAAAACGCTACCAATGGGTGGCGCAATTTTTTTCCTTCCTTTTTTGACGATTCAATATTTAATTAAAAATTAAATTATGTATTCATAAAATACTATAGTAAGTAGATATTTTAATTGCGATTCAAATGATGCAAACAATATTAAATTTGGACTTACGGATTGATTGTACGCTTTGCCGTAAGTTGAAAAATGAAAATTTGACATTAAAAAATATAACTCAGAGTCCAAACTCACCACGGTTAACGACATTTATGAAATTCAATTATCTAATTAGGGTAATGTTTTGGATTTTTTTATTAGAAATCTATTTATTTTTTTAACCTAATATCGTTTGTTCTATAATTTGATAGAAATAATTAAATGCATTAGGTGATAAATTTAATTATATTCTTACTAAAAAACAATTACAGTGCGTAGATAATTTAATTACGAATTAAATGACGCTAACTAGACGTTAATTTTTTACTTTCAGACTAACCGTATAATACAATACGTAAAAAACTATACATGCGTACATATATACAGTAAAATTAATGTTGAAACAGTAAAAGTACTATATATGTATATGTATGTATAGTTTTTTTTCGCGGCTCTAACAATTGAGCCACATAAAAAATATATATATCTTTTAATAAAATGGGGGCTCAATAGTGATTAAACTATGAAAAATAGCGAAAAGAAAACAAAACTAATTCCTTTTAAAAAAAGAATAGATCAAAAAAAGAAACCGTAAAAAATAATTTAATTTTCTTTTATTTCGCGACTCACATTTGAGGCTCAAAGAATATTTTTTTATGTTTTTAATAAAACAACGCCTCATTAGTGTTTGCGTAGATAAATGAATTATTCACGTCTAAATAGTATTTGAGATGTCTCGTTGAGCCGTTATTTCACATTTCTCCCGTAGTGGTATTGCGATAATGAATGAATTACTTTTGGAATATTTTAAACTAAGTTAAATGACATGCCACATATGAGTGGGAATTGTATGTTTGACATGAACGAATTAAAAGTTATAAAATTAACATTAAGAATAAGAAAAAGTATTTTAAAACTTACTTATCACAATTCTATACAACCTAACCAAATTAATATAGGTAGATAGAATAGCTAACAAGCTATTAACCCCAATGCAAGGGTATATATATATATATGTGTGTGTGTGTCATTTTAATGTTTTTCCCATAACATATTAATTAAAATGAATTCTACTCTACCTGTTTCAATTAAAGATGGACCTTGCGAATTAATTAAAATTCCATTATATTCTTCATAATTACTGATAAGTTGGAATCCCCAGAAGATGTAATAGATCTCACCTTATGAAGACGAAAATCTTTTCCTTGAACTCGTATAAACGCATTCGTTTCCAATCCTGTTGCTAATGTCCTGATCCAATTACACCAAAGTCAATACTATATATATGTATTATGTGAATAACCTGTATTTGTAATTACCATGCTTCAACTCTAGAATGAAGAGTGATTGGGGGAGAAGGAGAAGAGAAAGAAGATGATGTCATCTCTTCCATATCATCATCTTCTTCTTCATAAATGGTCTCCACAGCACCCAAACTGCTCCACCCTTTCATAGCTGCTAACTGACGACGATCCCTCTCACCTACCTGCTTCTTTCTTATACAGACAACAATGTCATTGAAACGCTCTCTCAAGAATTAGGGTTCATCATTTCAGCTCAAGAGAATTTGGTGAGGGAATTTATTGCGGGCATGTGATAAGACATGGCTCTTAAATGCTGCCTTTCTTCAAACTACATACTCTATTCCTCCATTAATGCCGGAAATCAAATTCAAGTTTTAATTAATTGTGCAAGGTTTTATAATACTTATATATACATTATACATATATTATAATCTTCATACGTAGCATGTGTAACTATGAAAAATGTATGGAGAATGCCACTTTTCCATATATTGCAATACACTTTATTAATTCAACATTTTATGTCATTCTATCTCGAAAAACGTTTATATATATAGAACCAAAATGAATATTATTGTAGAATAATATATGTATATGTAATTTCGTAATATATATTAAATATAGAGAGAGGTTCAACGTATTCATAATTAAGATAATAAATAAATTAAAATTACCTAAAAAAAATATCTAAATAAAGTTAATTATTTTCACCATGCTAAATAAAGTATTTCATAATTGGTTTTATACGATTGTATCAGACTATATCAGTTGCATGCCACGTCTAGCAAATCTATATAGATTGATGGGTTATAAATATTGGACTGAGCTATGATTAACATTTGACATAATAAGCATTTTGGACTTCATCTGTTTAAAGCCCGATTATGTAGAGGCGTCGCCTATGTTAACCCCATGATGGCGTCGCCCTTGACTTTTATGCTCGTTAAGGCGTCGCCCTTAATGGATGCGCCAAAGGGAAAATGAGTCAGTATTAGTGTGTGACACCGCATCCATTTACCACCTCAGATGGTGCGCCTGCACTCCTATGACTTAGGCCGGTTGCTTTTAGCACGCCTTGGATTAAACAAATATAAAGGATAGTCTACAGTGGAGTAGCCACTACAAGAGAATATTCGGTAAAGTAACTAGGGTCAGCTCACTTGAGGACAGCAAGGATGACCAGGGTAAGCTTTGACTCAACTATGGTTACAGGTATGAATTGTTATAAATAGTTCAGTACCACCTTCATTAGAGGGTAAGTATTCTCTGATACCAGAGCTTTACATACCAATATTACAAACGAACCTCCGACTTACTTTGTCATCGGAGGGGAAACAACGGGACATCCCGGGCTTTCCTTTGTGCAGGTATACATAGCAAACATCTGGAAGGAGAATACGGTTTATGTGATCCAACATATTGGCGCCGTCTGTGGGAACCTTTGAACAAAAGTCAGCCATGGTTCCACCTGCAAAACGAGCAAAAACCATTCGGGAAGTGAATGATGAGGATTCGCTCCAAAACCTGCAGCAGCACTTGGGACAAACATCGTACATACCCGTACAATTGGTGCCGCCCCGATCTGCTCAAGAAGAGTGTGTTCCTGAGGAACAAACAGTTCCTGAGGAGCAAAGATATGATAATGACATACCAAGACCTGCGCAGTCTCGTATAGACTCGTCGGTGGTAAGGGCGCCGCCTCGTCGTGTGGAAGTAGCTACAAAGTTTATATTGACACCAGCGTTCATAAATGCTCTCGACGAACTTTTGGACAGAAGGGATCAAAGAGTGAGCGCTCAGGCAGCGTATGAAGCTACGTCAAGACCACGAGATGCACCAGTAAACCCACCAGAAGCATTTCTTCCTACAAATGCTGTCACGGCAGGCGCTATTGTAACAATAGCTCCTGCTCCGGGGGCATTAACTGAAGGGAAGGTTAAAGAGATCATTGCTCAAACGCTAAAGGAGCAAAAGAATCGAACCATGCCTCACCTACGAGATAGGTCGACACATCCGTTCACTCCAGAAATATTGTCAGTTGCACTGCCAACCCACGTGCAACCTACTTTTCGGATAGATACATATAATGGAGATAGTGATCCTGTCTTCCACATACAAAGGCATGAAAATTCTTTGTTGGGAAGGACAAGTGAGGAGATGCATCTGGCATTGCTCTTTCCTGCTACCTTAGGGGATGTTCCTGCGCATTGGTTCTTCAATCTCCCTAAGGCATCAATAAATTCATGAGGGGAGTTGAAGGACAAATTCATTGTGCAATACATGGGAGGGCGTCGCCTATTAAAAAGTGTGAGAATGCTCGATCATATCAGGTAAAAGGGGGAGGAAAGTTTGAGCGACTTTTATTGTCGATTTAATAGAGAGCTACCTGGAATCGACCAATCCATCACGGAGGGGGGGGGACCATTCGCGCCTTTATAAAGGGATTGGGCCCAAAGGGTTCGACTTTGTATGACAGCTTGAGCGTTATACCGGTCAACCCCGTTGAAGAAATGACTGATAGAGTCAAGTCTTACATAGACTTGGAGATTGCACGGGAAGAAAGGAAGGTCAGCAAAGAGGCGTTCAAAAAAGATAATGCGGAAGGGAAAAGACCAGAGCAACGCCTCTTAAAGTAAGCACAGGATGACCGGACACATGATGATAGGTGTCGCTCGTTTGGACCTCGACCTCCAAGAGAAACTTTTCAAAGCTACACTCCCTTAAATAGGGAAATCTCCATTATCTTGACAGAAATAGAGAATAAGAATTGGGCAATGCCCCCTCCACCTCGAAAGCCTGATACGGTTATGGGAAGTAATCCTAACCAGTATTGCAGATATCATCGATGTAAGGGTCACCACACGGATGACTTTCATATCTTGAAGAAGGATATTGAGAGGTTGATCCAGCAGGGGCACTTGAAAAACTTCTTAGCCCGACGCCAGAGGAGTAGAAGTCCAAGGAAGGTGTCGCCTAAGAATGTTCAAAATGGAGCAGGACCCAGCAGGCAGGTTGACTTGAACGTGATAAGTGGAGGTTTCACCTCAGGAGGAGAAACATGTTCAGAAAGAGAGGGATATGCCTCTCAAATGTCAGGAACCTCCAGGCTAGGAAAACTCCCTAGGGAAGAAGAGGAAGTGATCATTTCTTTTTCAGAAAAATAAATGGGATATGTAACTTCCCCGCATGATGACGCCTTGGTGATCACAATGAGTGTCGACAGGTTCAACATGAAGAGAGTATTGGTGGACTCTGGGAGTTCAACCGATATTCTATTTCTGGACGCCTACAAAAGGATGGGAAGAAAGGAAAAGGACTTGAAAAAGGTCAATTTTCCATTGATGGGCTTCGCCTCGCATACCATCTACCCAGTAGGAGCTGTGACTTTGCCAGTTAGCTTGGGTGAAGGGTGGAAGGCATTAAGCTTTGAGATTACTTTCATTGTTGTAGATGCGCCTGCATCTTACAACGCCATTTTGGGGCGTTCGACATTAAACCCAAACAAAATGGTACATTCCACATATCACCAGTTGCTGAAATTTCCTATACCACATGGTGTAGGAATTGTTAAGGGGGATCAGCCTGCGACGCGAAGTTGTTATGTCCAGGCGACGCATCGCCATGTCAAGAAAAAGGAATCTTTGACGATTTAGACAGAGGAAGATCCTAGGGAAGAAAGAAGTCGTCCTCAGCCCATTGAGGGGTTGAAGAAAGTGGAAGTCGATGGCATAGGCAAGGAAGTACAAATTGGAGCGACGCTTAGAGAAGAAGAGGCGGCCGCTCTCTCAATGCTTCTCATTGAGTTCAAAGAATTATTCGCCTGGAAACCTAGTGATATGCTAGGCATCAGCAAGGATGGCATCACCCATGAGCTCAATTTGGATTTGAAGGTCATGCCAATTGCCCAAAAGCGACGCCCTGTTGGTGAAGAAAATGCGATCGCCATCAAGCAAGAGATAGGAAAACTGATAGAGGCAAAATTTGTGAAGGAAATCAGGTTTCAAACCTGGGTGGCCAACCCGGTGTTGGTCAAGAAAAACAATGGAAAGTGGAGGATGTGCATCGACTATCGCGATTTGAATAAGGCATGTCCAAAGGACTCTTATCCTTTGCCAAGGATAGATCAATTGGTCGACGCCACTTCATGTCATGAATTGCTCAGCTTTATGGATGCGTACTCTGGTTATAACCAGATACAAATGGCAGATGGTGACGCTCAGCATACGACTTTTTATGCGGATAATGATATATATCATTACACGGTGATGCCTTTTGATTTGTTGAATGCAAGAGCTACCTATCAAAGAATGATCAACAAGTTTTTTGATGGTATGATAGGCGTCACCATGGAAGCCTATGTGGATGACATGCTGGTAAAATCCATAAAGAGCGCGGATCATGTTGAAGACGTGAGGAAAACGTTTGAAAGGATGCGCCTTCATCAAGTCTGCTTGAACCCAGTAAAATGTGCTTTTGGCGTTCAGTCAGGCAAATTTCTGGGGTACATGGTGAGCCAAAGGGGGATAGAGGTCAATCCTGAAAAATTGGAGGCTATTGAGGCTATGAGATGTCCAACTTGCCATAAGGAAGTGCAGAGCTTAAATGGAAGGCTAGTGGCGCTCAGTCGTTTCCTAGCAAAAGCAGGCGACAAATCACTTCCCTTCTTCCAGGTGCTGAGGGCTAATAAGAAGTTCAAGTGGACTTTTAAATGTGAGCAGGCTTTCCAGGATTTGAAGAAGCACCTCAAGACTCTTCCACCATTGGCAAAGCCTTCCAAGGGCGACGCTCTTTCCTTATATTTAAGCATCATACCGGTTGCTGTAAGTTTGGTGTTGGTAAAAGAAGTAGGAAAATGCCAAGTGCCAGTGTATTATGCATCAAAAGTGCTCGCCAAATCTGAAATAAATTATCTAGAGGTTGAGAAGTATCTTTATGCGTTGGTAGTATTGGCAAGGAAGCTACGCCCTTATTTCGATGAACATGAAATTACAGTTTTAACAAACCAACCGTTAAAACATTTTCTGCAAAAAAACAGATGCTTTAGGGAGAATGGTCAAATGGGCTATCAAATTAAGCGAATTTAGAATCAAATTTGCTCCTAGAAACGCCATTAAAAGTCAAGCATTGGCGGATTTCATTGTAGAATCCACATGTACTCAGCCAGCGACGCCTAAAGAGAAAGAAAAAGAGGAAAATCCTTGGATACTTCATAAAGATGGATCCTCATCAGTCGAAGGCTCGGGGGCAGGACTAGTGTTGATGCCACTAGATGGAGGAACACCATTGAGATACGCTCTAGTTCTCACTTTTAAAGCTACAAATAATGAGGCGGAGTATGAGGCTCTGGTTACAGGATTGAGGTTAGCTAAAGGATTAGGCGTTGACTCCCTACATGTATATTGTGATTCACAATTGGTGGTAAAACAAATTAAAGGGGAGTATATGGCAAAGGATGAAAAAATGAAGTTGTATTGAAAAGAGGCTATGGCGTTAGTAGCAGGATTCAAACAATTTCAAATTGAAGCTATTCCCCGAGAAGCGAATCAAGAAGCAGATGCTTTAAGCAAATATGCTTGGCAAGCGATGCCCAAACAAGTGCACTTTATAGAAACCAATCATGGGAGTTATGTCAACATTTATTGTGCAAACATAAATGTTACTGTGGATTGGGAGACGCCTATTAGAGCATATTTAGAATCAGGAGAACTCCCTACAGATGAAGCACATTCTAAAAAGATTATTCGATTAGCACCTAGCTTTCGAATAATTGATGGTCTACTTTATAAGAAGGGTTTCTCCATGCCCTATCTCAGATGCGTAGCTCATCCAGAAACCATTACCATTTTAAGGGAGGTACATGTGGGATATGCAGCTTGTCATGAAGGTGCGATGTCAATATGTGAGAAAAATTCTAAACCAAGGATATTACTGGCCTACAATGAATCAAGAGGCGACTGCTTTGGTTATGAAATGCGAATCATGCCAAAAGTACAACCCTAAAATAGTGCGTCCACCAGCAAACCTTACTAGTGTATGTGCAGCATGGCCATTTGCACAGTGGGGAATCGACTTGGTGGGACCGTTACCAAGATTCAAGCAACGCACCTATATAATAGTGGCGGTTGATTATTTTTCAAAATGGATTGAAGCAAAGGCGTTGTCATCAACTACTGAATTTCAAGTTATCAAGTTCATTAAATCGAGAATTGTGTCTCGATATGGAATCCCAAGTGTGTTGGTTAGTGACAATGGCTCGCAATTTGCTGGAAAGGAATTGAAATGGTTTTGTGAAGAGTTGAAAATTGACCATAGGCATGCTTCAGTTAAACATGCGCAGGCCAATGGACAGGTGGAGGCAGCGAATAAAACAGTCTTGAATGGTTTAAAGAAAAGACTAGACGCCTTGGGAGAAAAGTGGACGGAAGAATTAGAAAATGTCTTATGGGCGTTGAGAACAACACCATAAAAGGCGACTGGAGAAACACCTTTTGGATTGGTATATGGATCTGAGACGGTTGCTCCAACAGAAATAACAGTCGCATCACATAGGGTAAAGCATTATGAGGCCTTGAACAATGAGGACCAAAGGCGTTTGGAATTGGATATGGTTGATGAAAAGCGATGGGCTTTAGAAGAAATTCAGGGGCGTATGCGTTTAGCTACGGCTAGATACTATAACAAAAAATTCATCTCGCCAATTTTTTGTGGGGGAGAGGGTATGGCGAAGACATGAATTCTCACACCAAGATAGAGTAAATAAGCTGTCACCAAAGTGGGAATGACCTTACAAGGTCATTGTCATTCCTCATCCAAATGCATATGTATTAGAAGACCAAGAGGGAAAAGTGTTGAAGAATACTTTTAATGCAGAGCATTTGAAAAAAAAATTTGCTTAAATAAAGTGGCGTAGATTGTATGAATGACTATTAATGTCGAAGTGATTTTCGTAATGGCGAAAGCTTACGTTTGAAGCTATATTGATGTCTTATGTTTGAATCGATGGTGATTGCTTAAGTTTGAATTAATGGCGATTACTTCAAATGGATTTAATGGCGAGTGCTTAAGTTTGAATTAATGACGATTGCTTAAAATGGATTTAATGGCGATTGTTTAATTATGAATCAATGGTGATTGTTTAAAATCAATTTAAAGGTGATTGTCTATGTTTAATTAAAAGGCAATGTCTTAAGTTTGTTCATATTAGTGTTGTTTCATAAAGCTTATTGGCGTTTGCTTAAGTTTGGATAATGGAACAAGTCTGATATGGGTCATAGCTATAAAGCGATTTGTTAAAAATAACAAGTATGATAACTTAAGAAATACTCATACTTTGTCCGAAATAAAGCTAAGTATGGAAAAATAGGCATATATGGAAAGAGAAATTCATAATAGCAACGGCGAGGCGTTGCAATAAGTCTTTACAGAAGTAAAAAAGATTAAAGCTACAAAAGTCTATGAAATGGCTGGGGGTAAATGTTTAAAACTATTGATTGAGGTAAATGTTTAAATTTTTTCATCATGTTGCTGCACTTCACCATGCTGTTGCTTCACTTCCTAGTTTAAAACTATTGGTTGAGATTAGGATTAGTTCGGATTCACCCTACTTGTGACATTATAATTCAAACCGTAAATTTGCAATTTTTATTATCCACAAATTAGATCTCATATGTTATGTTTTCGATATTTGGCTCCATTGGAGCCAAATATCCAAAAGGTATTTACAAGGTTCGTTGATAGCATTATAATATTGAGGGTAAATGGTCAAAGTGCTCCCTAAAGTTTGGCCAAAATTTAAGAATCCTCCTTAAAGTTTAAAGTTCCCCTTAATTTTTGAAAATGATGAAAAATCTCCCCTTGTCAGATGCTCTTTTAGGGGGAATTTTTTTATCATTTCTTAACATTAGGGGGGATTTTAAACTTTAAGGAGGATTCTTAAATTTCGGTCAAACTTTAGGGGGCACTTTGACCATTAAGCCTAATATTGAACTAGGGATATGACAGCTCAGAACGTTTTGGCAGTTTCCTCCTTATTGGTGTGGTTTCGATCAACGGGTTTATAATTTGCAGTCTCACTTGCTTGAGAGTCATGCCAGTGCTAGCGCATGTGTTGATTCAGCAAGTCAGAACTTGGCTGCGACATTTGTTAATGTTTTTGTCTATGCTGGCTTTGCACAGGATAAGTTAATGACCGTTCAGTCAGAATCTTTGACTCAGGCTCTTCGGGGAACTGGCTTCTCAAAAATAAAGAGCATGGAAAGGCCAGAGCAGTTGCAAGTTTGGTATGTATTCTTCACCTTATGTTGGAACAGATAATTTAGACATGAGATTTGTTAGATTTAACTATAGGGTTGTACTTGTACAGATCACTTGGGCCATTACTCCACCAAACATCTGAAGTTGATATATTGGAGCGATTCTTGCATTATTATCCATTTTTTCGCTAATTTTATCAATGTGGGATTTCAACAAAATCACATCTTAATGATTTTTCTTTTGACATGGAATTGTATTGCTTTGGGATGTTGACTTAGGACTGGCCCATCGTGACAAGTACTACCACAGCAATGATAATCATGTCATTGCTGGTGCACTGTTAGGTGTTGGGATTGCTGGTTAGGTTTGGAATTGTGTGGTTTGTTACATTATTATGAGTCAATGTAGTGATTTGGAAATGTGGTTTGGACTGTAATTTGGAATTGTATATTTGGGAACTATTTGGTTTGTACTTTAATTTAGAATTGTATGTGTTTTAGAACTGAAATGAATCGTGGAATTGGTACTAAACCGGAACCGAACCGGAACTGAATCAGACCATGTACCGAACCAATACCGAATCGGAACCGAATCAACACTGAACCGGAACTGAACCGAGGATGTGAAGCAACCAGTTCCTAACAGGGTACCCGGAACCGTTTGTACAAACAGGTTCCGGGTAGGTTCCAGTTCCAAAATTAAACGGGTAGGTACCGGTTCCAAAATTTAATACCCAGTTTTAAACTGGGTAGGTTCCTGGAACCCCTAAATTTACAGGGTACCCGGAACCGCTCACCCCTATCTGTTGGAACTAGAAGAGAGGCAATGACTTCTCTGTGATGATGTGCTGTGACATTGGGTATGTGCCTTGTTGGTGACTTTATATTTTGTCAAGTTAGATCTTTATGTTTCGAACCTTATTCTGATGGCGGGTCTAAAAGGAAATATATATTCAAGATAAATTTATCTAGATAGAACTTGATTCATAGGAAATAAATATAGAGAGTCATGTTTGTTTTGTTGTTATATTTCCCATCTTATGAAAATAGGATTTTGATATGGTAGGACTTGTCGAGATCTCTCATATGGATGCAACCATTTGAAGTTTGCACAAACTCCGTTCAGGATCGTCTCACACAGATTTGGCGACCTCTATTTTGAGAGCTCACCTTAATATGTGTATACTTCCAATCTGATTATACATATTATTTATAGTCATACATCGACACAAAAGCTTCAACATTATCGTTTATATTCATCTATCATCAGGGACTTTATTTAGATTATGGTATCTTATTTCTAACATATTATAATTCTACTTTTGCAGATAGTCCTGAATTTTGTTAATTCGGAGAAGATGATGTAGAATCTGAAGTTAGACGCAGTTGGGGAGCTAAAGTTAGACACAGGAGGGGATCCGAAGTTAGATGTTGGAATTTGAGATATAGGAATAGTTGATATGAGGTTAGTGTTGGTGTTGTGATATATTGATTGTTGGTTGATCTCTATGTTGGTCTATATTGTAAAACACTGGTTCAGAGTTGCGCACATGCAAAAAAAGGACTGGTGGAGGTGTTCATGATGATCCCTCTCCGATGCTTAAACGAGTACGGTTATGTAACAATAGTAATAAATGTGCAATCAAAGATACTTGTCGTAGACAAAAAAGAGGTAGATAGTATTTATACGAGTCGACCCCTACTATCCTAATGGATATAAGATTGTTTTACTTGACGAGATATGTCGCGTCCTATATCAGAATAACATATAGACTTGGATCCTTGAGCATAGAGCATATCTTTAAATGATGTTGCTCGTTCTCTCGCTGTGAGTATCATGCATGCCTCACTTCCTTAAGGGTGGCTTTGGAGCATCGTAACAAGGAGGGACCCTTATGAATTTCATCGAGGAGGCATGGGCGGGGCGAGCTCTGAAGATAATTCCCTTCTTGAACTCGCCTTTTCGTTGAGTGCTCGCTTGGTGTATGGATATTAGTCGTATACATTTAGAGAGTTGTGATGCCATGTTGTTGCTTGGAGCCCAACATTTGCCCTCGAGGCTCGGACACAATTTGTTTTTCGTCGAGTTTCTACCCTTGTGGTCTTTGGGACCGTGACCAGGTGTGCCTTCGTGATTGGAAAGATAAGTTATGGAGTTTGAATTATTTCTCTATGGATTTTGTCGGTTCAGTCTCTGGGAGTCGTTATCTTTTCTGTGTTTACGGGTATTGTCTATGGCGAGCCTTTATGACGATTCTTATTATGTTCGCTTTGAAGTCGGGATGGGGGGGGGGGGGGTCCGTAAGTGCGTTGGCCCTTTCCATAATGATGTATCCCTTGGATTGGTTGACGTGTTCTTTCAGGTTGTCGATGAACTTGACGTGGTCGGTTTTCCGGCTTCTATAGAGGCCTTGTTCAGGGGGTCTAGACCAACGTAAAACACACAACAGATCTCGCCCTTATCGATGACTTGTTGGTCTATCTTGTTGACTTCTTTATGGTATCGCCCATAAGAGTCCGCTAGGGTCTCGCTTAGGAGTTGCCTTATTTTGTTAAGGACTACAACACGTTTTAGGAGTTGTCGCTCATCCATGTATCGTTGTATGAATTTTATCTTAAGACCTTCCTAGGAGCTAATCGAGGAGAGTGATAGCCCGAAAAACCATGAGGATGTCGTACCTGACAATGTTGAAGAAATAACAACGCGATTAGGTCGTCGTTGCAACATTTTCCTAGGAAAGAGACTTCATGTTAGTTGATGTAGCAGATTAGATCTCCTACCTCACTGTATTCAAGGATCATGCCGGGGATGACGTCTTAGTGGGTTGGCTCTAGAATTGGGATGTGGGAATCTGTTAGTGCTTCATACTAATAAAAAAGGTATATATATATCTTTTTAATTAGTATGAAACACATAAATTTTGCCAAAAAGAGTACATAATCAAAAGAAATTTTGTAACAAAGGTTAATATTTATCTTGGAAAGATAATAATTACAAGACGGTCCACCTGAATACCTAAAACCTGTTGGTATTAACAGGGTTCAAGTAGGTTTCGGTCCAACTACCGACTGGGTACGGTTCACGTACGAAAGATAGGAATAAATTTATACCATGTATGTTCCGAAAATCAATAAATTCGGAGGATACCTGAAACTGTTACCTCTACTCTCAGGCATCACTTTAAATGCATATTTCAACTATAACTACTTGATTGGATCCATAATCTGACCATTGGTTGAGTCTTGAATTCACAGTTACACTTAATGACGCCATAATATTAACTGAGATTTACTTGAGTCTCAACTAAAGAACACCTGGCATAGATCTTGACTAGGTCACCCTAGCTTGAGGCTCAATTTAATCCACTTTAGGACTAAATAAAGCATCAAGCAGGTCCAAGTTATTTATATTAAAAAGTTGGACAAAAATAGGACTAACTAAAGCATCAAGCAAGTCCAAATTATTCGTATTTAAAATTTGGAAAAAAATATTAAATTTGGTGGTAGTCCTCAACGTTTTTCATACATATGGATATATACGATATTTTCACTATATACATATATATGGATGCCCTTCTAGCAGTGACAAAACTACAGAGTTGTTAAGAGGTGATGGGGGAGTGTATTTTCGATTTAATCATTTTAAGTCTTATATTTGACCCTTAAAAAAAACATTTTTTTCCATTTGTGTTTACTCTAAATCTTGCTCCCTTAGAGTTAATTCCTGACTTGGTCCATGACTTTGGGTGATATATTGTATGAAGAAATTCTATTTATTATAGGGAATAGTATGAAAATGCACTCAAATGTTTCATGATGTTAGTACTTAAACCATTTCATCATTTTTCGGTTCAAACAAACAGTTAGTCAAGCACGTGACCTAATAATATTTTAAACCTAAAATACCCCCAACCTCTTCTTCTTCAAAGACAATAGTTTGATGTTCAAGTTGAACTGTTTTTCTTTCAACCCCATAGAGATAATCTAGAGATCTCAAACTTGTTTGTTGTTTCATCAAATGTGATGTCCCTAATTCAGACATTGTTACCTCAAACTATACTTGAAACCGTTTGCTATAACTAACATCGGAAAAGCCCTAAGAAGAAAATGGTGATGAAGTAGTCTCTCAATATTACATGTTTCCTCAGTTCCTTTCAAGGTTCTACAAACAACAAAAGAAGCCAACCTCATGTAACATCTTGAACAGATAGTGGTGATCCAAGTAAATGTATCTTACACATACATTCTTCTCGATCAACACAGAGAAACATACACAACGACGTGCAATTGAGGACTCCCATACCCATGGGTGCCTTGCGCGAGTCCTCAATTGCAAAGTTGAGACATAACAACCTGCAAGAAGAAAGGCTCTCTCCCATACCGATGGGTGCCTTGCCTTAATCGGGTTTTTCTAAAACCTACAATTTTTATATCCATATGATTCTGACCCAAATTTTTTTTTTTTATTGTTGTAAGTTAATTAATTTTTGTGATTGTTAGAGTAATATGATTGTTATAATTTTGGTTTTATTATTAATTGTACTTCAATTTTGCAAAATTTAGGTAGGGTGTTAAGTATCGTGATTATGGCTTGAAGGGTAAAAGACCCTATAAATAGGAGTTTCACTCTTCACTTTTCCACACAATCAAATCTGAAATTACATTGTCCAATTTCTCTAGTATTCGTCTAAAAATTTGCTCACATCCAAGTTCCGAGTTTATGTCCGAATTTCCGTTTAAATCTGAGTTCACGTATTGTTCAGTTCAGTCAAGGGAAACATTGTGTTGTTTTCACCTTGACAACACTGTTTTCTACTAGGAGGTATTCATCCCAATTATCCTCTTATGCGAACCGGTTACGGTGAGGGGAAGAAAATTGTCTTAAAGAGACCATACACCTATCGTAGTATTACATATCGAATCTCCTAAATTACTAACAATCTTAAGGCAAGTTATGTTTATAGTGATATAGAATACCTAAGAACCGGTTCAGTTCAATAATATTTCGGTGAAAATAATTCAACATTTTCTATTTCAGAAAAATTGTCGCGAACAATGATGTTCAAAATATCAATGTTGGAGGGTTGACTCATAATGAAGTCCCTACTACATCAGTGAATGCAACCGTCGTGTCGTCGACTTGGGGGATAACCATGACTCGTTCGACTAGACTTATGCATGCATAAAAGCCCAAGAAATTCGACGGCTCCAACTTCAAGAGATGGCAAGAGAAGATGAAATTATATCTAACCACTATGAGCTTGGTCAGATTCCTGAGTGAAAAACCACTGACTCAAGGAGAAGATGATGTTCAGGGTTTCTTTGTAGATTTAGAAGATTTGAATCATTGAGACTATTTGTGTACATATGTAATGAATAGCTTATTTGATTCGTTGTATGATGTATATAACAAAACTAAGTCTGTTACGGATATGTGGCGTGCCTTCGAACAAAAATACGAGTTTGAGGAATCCAGGTAGAAGAAATTCCTAGCGAGTCGCATGTTTGACTTTAAGATGGTATATAACAAACCATGTATGAAACAGGTGAGAAATATCCAACTCCTCCTCCAGAGTATCCATGCCTAGATCATGGAACTCACTGAGGCATTTTGTGTAGCCTGTATTATTGATAAGTTGCCCATGATATATGTGGAATATCTTGAAAGCATAAGCGAAAGGAGATGACCTTGATCAAGTTGCTCAAAATGATCAATGTGCAAGAGTATGAATGATAGAACACAACTATACAACAAAACAAATGACCAGATATCGAGTTGTATAAGAGATTTGCTAAAATCATTAAATTTTTGTGCCAATTAAAGGCCACACTAGTGATCTATATGGAGAGTCTCTTGCTAATCCCCCGAATATAGTTTCATCATTGTAGATAAGTCACAAAAGTGTCTTTCTGCTAACTACTACTTCAACTAATACTTCAGCATCACATAACTCTCTGGAATAGTTCATCAAGAAAAAAAGGTTAACTTCTGTTGTCATAACTGGCAATATTGAAGGCGTCTGCAGCTACTAGCTAGCCTCAGTCTGACTACATCATGGAAGGCTATGTAGTAATAAGTGATTAGGACTGAAGATGGTAGAAGAGAGAAGTTGACACCTTTTGAATATGTTCGTTGGTGATGTTTGATGGATACGAAGGCATAACCAGAGTTATCGACTGAGGTTAATGCATAGTTACTTCTTGATGTAATTGGTGACGTAACCGATGTGGAAGAAGTTAGAGGGTATTCAAAAGGTTATAGGATGTTAGGAATGGTATAATCCTAATTCTCTTTTGCATTTGTTCGATATTAACTGTTGCACGTGCCTTACACTTGACACTTAACGAGTAAATTTAACGAAATGTGCAATGATATACAAATTGAAACATATGAGTGTGCTTATTTGGGACAAAAACAATTCAGGTGTACTGACATAAAAATGCAAACATCTGAGTGCAATTTCAGACTTTTCTCATGTGAAATATCTGTTGATGCTAGAATAACCAGGTCATCCTTTCATTCAGTTGAAAGGAATACAAAACCTATTGACTGATACATAGTGACGTTTGTGACTTAAAATTTGTCCAAACAACAGGTAAAAATAAGTTATTTTTCACTTTGTGGATGATAGTACAAAATATTTCTATGTATACTTGTTGAAAAGTAATGATGAAGCTATTGAAAAGTTCATTATTTACAAACAAGAAGTTGAAAATCAACTTAACAGGAAAACCAACGTGTTGCGCAGTGATAAATGTGGCGATTATGATGCTCCCTTTAGTGAGTTTTATACACAGCAAAGAATCATATATGAAGTCACTACATCTTATTCAGCTCAATCAAACAAGGTGGTGAAAAGGAAAAATCAAACATTGAAAGAGATGATTAATTCGATGTTGAAAGACCCCTATGGAAAGTGGTAATCAATAGTGAAATTAAATCTATCCTTCAAAATCATACTTGGAAGCTAGTGGATCTTCCTCGTGGATCCAAGTCCACTAGGTTACAAGTGATTTTTCAAAAGGAAAATGAAAACTGATGGATCAATTGAAAAATATAAGACTAAATTTCTAATTAAGGGTTACAAGCAGAAAAAAGACCATGATTATATTGACACTTATTCTCAGGTCACGAGAATAACATCAATAAGGATGATACTCGCAGTATTGGTATTGCGAAATTTGGAAATACATCATATGGATGTAAAGACAACTTTATTAAATGAAGATTTAGAGGAAGAAATCTACATGTAACAACTCGAGGACGTTATTGCACCAGAGCAAGAAAAGAATGTCTGTAAATGAGTGAAATCACTATACAGTCTGAAACAAAAACTGAAATAGTGACAATGTCATCATGGAAAACTGATTTTAAATAAATGAATGTGAAATATGCATATATATGAAATGTACAAATGAATATTATGTCATTTTGTGTCTTTACGTTGATGATATGCTTATCGTTGGAAGTAACGATCATATGATTAAATTCACAAAGGATATGTTGAATTCAAGACTTGATAAGAATAATACAGACTTTGGTGATGTTATTCTTGGAGTTAAGATTAATCGGACATCAGAAGGAATTACTCTAAGTCAATCTTATTATATCGATAAGATATTAGAAAATTTTAACAAGGATGACTAAAATGAGGTTTGTATTCCAATAGATCCAAATGAGTATTTCTCAAGAAATACAAGAGAAAGTTTCTGAAGTAGAGTATGGTAGGGTCATTGGAAGTGTCATGTACTAGACCTGATATAACACATGTTGTTGGTGTATTGAGTAGATATACGAGTAATCCAAGTACAAATAATTGGGATGGAATCACAAAATTACTCAGATAATTGAGATATACTCGTAGTTATGGGCAACATTATAAAAGATATCCAACTGTTATAAAAGGATACAATGATGCGAACTAGATATCTACATCAAGCGACTCGAACTCCACGAGTGGATTCGTGTTTACACTAAGGAGGGGTGCAACCGTGTCATGGAAATCCTCGAAGCAAACAGTTATAGCCAGATCCACCATGGAATCCAAGTTTATAGCAATGGATAAATGTGTTTAAGAGGCTGAATGGTTACACCATTTTCTTGAGGATATTCCTACGTGGCCAAGATCAATGCCTGCAATCTGGAGACATTGCGATAGTCAATCTGCAATTGACAGGGCACAAAGTCATATATTTAATGGTAAGTCTAGACGTACTCTTCGAAGACATAATTCCATCAAATAATTTCTCTCGATTTGAATTATCATGATCGACTATGTAAAGTTGAAGGATGATATAACAGATTTGTTAACCAAAGGCTTAAATAAAGAGAAAGTTGGCCAATCATCGATGCAATAGGGCTAAAGTCTATGCAATAAGCACTTTTGAGAAGGAAAATTCAACCTAGTTGACTGGAGATCCCAAGATCTAGGTTCAAAGGGACAACCTAATCAAGAGAGTGAGATAGATCATTGTGGGGAATTTTTAAGACCTCGAGTCCATCCATATGATGAGACACAATGATGATAGTGGATGAGGTTAAGAAAATGTTTTTAATGATTTAGAAATTAAGAAATCTCGCACTACAAGAAACAACCACGAAAATTCAATGTTGTCACAATAGTTTTGACAGTAAAAAACTTATTTAGTTTCAGCCAAATATCTCATAGTTGATGACACTATTCAGTATCATGAAATTTACAATTGTTGAAACTGAGTTTTAGTATGTACTTTTGTCGCTGAAATTTGTTTACCCCCTCCCCCCAAATGTACTGTTGACAATACATTTGATACTAATATAGACAATCAGTTATACCAACGTAGTATATTGCAGAAACAATTATTTAGTATCAAGATTCTCTGATGCAGTAGAACTATAAAGAGTGACGACATTAAGCTGAATGCAATATTACATTATTCGTCGCTAAATGGTACACCAACATATAAACTTAGAGAAAATACCGGTACTGGAGAGAAATAGAATACGACCAAAACATTTAGTGGTAGACAATATTGTTAATGTGAAAAATAAAGAAATTAGGATAGCTAACAAAGTGTTTTGAACTTGTGACCTCCAACATTATAGTTCATGGTAATTACCAAGGGAACTAACACACTCACATTTTGTCATAGCTTATAATTTTATACATAGCAATTAAAAATAGTAAAGTGATAAAAATATACAATTGAGAAAACCCTACCAGCAGGCTGAACTCACGCACTTTAGTATCAAATCCAACATGTTAACCAGGTGGACTACTGCATAATTAACTTTAATTATAGATGATTCTTAATTATATAGATAAGCAAAAATTACTAAAGAGATAAATATAAATTCATAAATCTACATAATATATAAGTACAACATATAATAATAATATAATATAATATATAATTTTATATAACTAATAACTAATAACCAATATATATTATATATTTATACGGTTTGTAATATAATATAATATAACATATAATACAATATATTATTTAATTTGGTCTAACAAATAATTAATATATTGAATATAATTATAATATAGTATATCATATACAACAACACGGTATAAACCGTTCCGTTCCAATTTATTTTACTGTATATTCAGTACTGGATAACAAACACTTAGCGGGATAACTCAAAAGTTGAACTCAAGCTGTAACTCTAAACCCAGAACCCAGACCTCCCGAGCAGATCCGTAGAACCCAGACCTTCCGACATTCTCTCCTCACCGTGCTCTACGTTCTCTCCTCACCGTGGTCTTCGTCGCTCTCGGCAACACATAACCCAAACCTCAATTCTACTGCCAAAAAAAGAAGTTGAGCACCACTGTGTCTATGGTAGACTACATGTTCTGAATTTGAATTTCATAGATCTTACCGTAACTCAGTGGAATTAGTTTACTACATGTTCTAATTTGAATTCATCGAACAAGAATTGAATATGTTACGATGCTTCATCTCGATGGTTGTTCGGAAATTCAAGAATTCTGGACTCACTTCTAAAGCACTAGGGCATGTTTTCAAGTAGCACTGAAGTTTCGTCTTGGTGCTTCACTGTTGGAATTGCACTGGTGAAAGGGAATACAGATGACTGCTTTGTAGGTGTACAACGTAACAACAAAACTCTTCCAGTAAGTATAGATATCAAAGTCCTTTAGGCTTTAACTAATATTCAATATATTAAGGGAGTTCTATTTTATTGTTTTGAATTAGGCCAAGGATATACTTATAGCATGGGACGCTGTATAATTTTTGTGCTATGCCGCAGTTCCATTCTAAAAGTGTCACTCGTTTCTTTAATTTGATTTATTCAAAAAATTATCGGTCTTTCTTTTCAGAATATGTTTATATAGTCAGTATCCTCTCATCTTAGTTGCATTGGTATCCTATCCTATAAAATAACATAATTAGTGATGGCGTAAGCTATTCTCGTTCTTAGGCTGCCTTCTCTTGGTCTGGAGCATGTTTTACTTTTTATACTTGTTTGAAATCTGGGGAAACTTGGTATTACTCTATTCTTTCGGCAGTAATTCATAACCTTTGTTCTTATTTGAGCAGTGTATATGTGTTGTTCTTCAATCAAGAGAAATTGAAGAAGATGAGATTCAACATGGAGTTGAATAACACAAATACAAATCTTATATGTGTTGAACAAACTCTCATAAACTCTTATAAAACTCATACAACTCTCATACAAAACATACAAACATAACCACCTATTTATACTAATACATAGTAGCACTTTGTTGACAAAGTTTACAACACTTTGTTGACAAAGCTTACAAGGTTGGTGCAGTATTTTCAATAGTAGATATGTAGCATTTTCAATAGTAAAACACATGTTGGAGGAGCAGCAATTTATACAGTAAAAAGCTGATTTATACTAACACTCCTCCTAAATCAGGTTGCTGCAAACTCCCAATCTTTCCCTGAGAAAAACAAATCTAGCAACTGGAAAAGACTTGGTAAATATATCTGCAACTTGTTCTTCAGTGTTGTAGTATATCAGTTTTACTTCTTCATCCTTTTGTATCTCTCTTAGGAAGTAATACTTTACCTTGAAATGTTTTATTCTTCCATGAAATACTGGATTTTGGGATATAGCAATTGCAGCTTGATTATCCACGAAAATCTTAGTGCTTTCGGCTTGAGCTTCTTCAAGATCTTCCAACAGCTTCCTCAGCCAAATGGCTTGTTTGGCTGCTCCTGAAGCTGCTATAAACTCAGCTTCTGCAGTGGAGAGAGCGACCACTTCTTGCTTCTTCGAACACCAGGAAAAGCATCCAGAACCAAGAGAAACACATTAACCAGAAGTGCTTTTAGCATCATCTTCTGAACCAGCCCAGTCACTATCTGAATACCCAATCAAATTTAGGTCCTTACTTTTCCCAAACTTGACCCCAAGTGATTGAGTTCCCTTCAAGTATCTTATTACACGTTTTGCAGCCATCATGTGTAGCTCACTAGGACAATTTAAGAACCTAGAAAGAACACTTACAGAATAGAGAATGTCTGACCTTGTTGTAGTTAGGTACATTAAGCACCCAATCAGCCTCCTATAGAATTTTTCATCTGCTGCATTAGCTCCATCTTCCTTTTGCAGCTTTGATTTGAGAACCATTGGGGTGCTCACTTCTTTGCAATCCTCCATCTTGAATCTTTTGAGAATCTCCTTCAAATACTTCTTCTGGCAAATGAAGACTTCATGCTTACTTTGTTTGATCTCAATGCCCAAAAAATAGGACATCTCTCCCAAGTCAGTCATCTCGAATATATGCATCATCTTCTTCTTGAATTCTTCAATTTGAATGGCATTACTTCCTGTAATAAGTAAGTCATCCACATACAAGGAGACCATTACTACATTAATACCTGCCTTTAAGATGTAGAGGGTGGACTCACTTGGGCTCTTTTCAAACCCAAGTTGCAGCAAATGCTCGTCTATTTTGCTATACCATTGTATCGGAGCTTGCTTCAAGCCATAGAGATCCTTCTTCAACTTGTACACCTTCTCTTCTTGGCCTGAAACAATGAAGCCATCAGGTTGCTCGATGAAGATCTCCTCATTCAACTCACCATTCAGAAAAGCTGACTTGACATCAAGTTGGATGATCTTCCAATTCTTCTGAGCAGCAATGGAGAGGAGCATACGAATGGTGTCCAGCCTGGCCACAGGTGAAAATGTCTCAGAGAAATCAACTCCCCATATCTGAGCATAACCCTTCAC
The DNA here is from genome assembly GCA_946814005.1 of Chamaenerion angustifolium. Taxonomy (NCBI): domain Eukaryota; kingdom Viridiplantae; phylum Streptophyta; class Magnoliopsida; order Myrtales; family Onagraceae; genus Chamaenerion; species Chamaenerion angustifolium. The sequence goes on from OX328272.1 coordinate 27,346,415, forward strand.
CACCAATCTGGCTTTGTGCTTGTTGATTCAGCCATCAGGATTGAGTTTGGTCCTGAAAACCCATTTGACACCAACCACTTTTCTGTTCCTTGGCCTCTCCACCAACTCCCAAGTCTTATTCTTCTCAATCATGGCAAGCTCCTCCTTCATTGCAGCTAGCCATTTTTCATCAATCTTGGCTTCCTCATATCCTCCAGGTTCAAGAACCGCAAGGTTGCATCTCTGATAAATCTCAGCAAGAGATCTTGACCCCCTAACAGATTGATCATCTGTTAGTTCATCATCATCAAGGGTCACTTGTTTCTCCACTTATTCATTAGACCATCTCCATTTCTCTTCTTCAAGGAAGTGGACATCTCTGCTGACTGAAATCTTCCCTCTCCTTGGATGATAGATCCTATAGGCTTTTGATACTGCACTATAGCCTATAAAGATCCCAGGTTCAGCTCTTTCTTCCAGCTTATCTACTTTCACCAAGGGCACATGGGAATAACAGATACAACTAAAAACTTTAAGATTTTGAAGTTTAGGCTTGATCTCATACCATGCTTCATGAGGAGTTTTCTTCTCAAGTGCTCTTGTTGGTAGCCTGTTTAGTAAGAATATTGAAGTGTGAGCTGCTTCTGCCCAAAAATTCTTTGGAAGACTCTTCTCGTGCATTAGACACCTGGTCATCTCCATAATGGTTCTATTCTTCCTCTCACTGACCCCATTTTGTTGAGGAGAATAGGGCACAGTAAGTTGGTGCTCAATGCCTGCATTCTTGCAAAACTCATCAAATCTATCAGAGGTATACTCAGTGCCATTGTCAGATCGTATGACCTGAATGTGACAGCCACTTTGATTTTCAATCCAGACCTTAAAGCCTCGAAACACACCAGCAACTTCTGACTTGAACTTCATGAAGTAAATCTAGCACATTCTAGTGAAATCATCAATAAAAATCACAAAGTACCTGCTCTCATTTAGTGAAGGAGTTGCTTGAGGACCACAAACATCTGTATGGATGAGTTACAACTTAGATGTTGCCTTCCACAATGATTCCTTGAATGGTAGCCTGCTGATCTTGCCTGTCAAGCAAGCTTTGCAACTTGGTAGTTGCTCCTCCATCGCAGGTAATCCTTCTGCCATCTCCTTCTTCTCCAATTTTTGTAGAGCATTTTGATGAAAGTGCCCCAACCTCTTGTGCCATATCTCAGTGGAAGTGACTTTACTGGGACAAGCAAGTTGTTTCATCTCAAGAGGATTCAATGAAAAACGTTTTCCTTGCATCGTAATTCGAAAAAGCTCTTGACCATTTGGATCAATGATCAAACATCTCCTATCCTAAAAGAGTAACTTGAAATTCTTCTCAAGTAATTGACCAACACTTAGTAGATTTTGATCAATTTCAGGCACGAACAAGACCTCATCAATCAATTTCATACCTGAATTGCACTCTATTACAACAGTGTCTCTTCCTTTGGCTGAGATGAATTCTCTGTTCCCAATCTTCACTTTTGAATGAAATGACCTATCAAGAACCTTGAATAGCCCTTCATTGCTTGTCATGTGACTGGTACAACCACTATCTACTAGCCAGTTTTCACTTGAGACTCCAGAAGTAAAACAAGAAGCCGCAAACAGCTGTTCCTCCTCTTCTTCATGTACAGCAGCTTGAGATTCTTTCTTCGGTTGATTGTACTTTTCAGGGCAAATCGTTTCGACATGCCCCATCTTCTGACACCTCCTGCATTTTATGTATGGTCTCTTCCAACATTTGTAGTGAAGATGGCTCTCCTTTCCACAATGCTTACAAGGAGGAAGAGTTTCTTCTTTTTGGCTCTTCACTGCCGCACTTGACTCACCATCACTAGAATTAGGCTTGCCTTTCCCCTTCTTCTCCTTACTCTTCTGGTTTAAGTGCAGATTGGCCTTCAAAGCAACTTCAATTGCCCCTTCGTCACGCATCAATCTTCTTTGCTCTTGAGCTTGAAGAGCACTAAGGAGCTCTGCCAATTTGAGAGTTGACAGGTCCTTGGTGTTCTCCAATGAAACAATGGTTTCTTCAAATCTCTCAGGAAGAGAGAATAATATCTTTTCCACAATTCTGCTATCCTTCATCGCCTTACCAAGTATTCTAACTTGGTTTGCCAGTCCCACCAATCGATCTGAGTATTCTTTGATGGTCTCAGATTCCTTCATCTGCTCCTTCTCGAATTCCCTTATCAAGTTCAGAGATTTCATGCCCCTTATCCTCTCATCTCCTTTGTATTCATTTTCGAGGAAGTCCCAAATTTCATTGGCTGACCTTATGGACATGATTCGACTGAAAATTGCAGGTGAGACAGCCGAATAAAGGCATGACTTGGCTCGTGCCTTTCTCATCTTTTTCTCCCTTTGAACCTTGATTTGAGCAAGTGTAGGGTTGGGTGGAAGAGCTGGAATTTCATAGTCTTCTTCAACAGCTTCCCACAGATCAGTGCCCTCCATGTAAGCTTCCATTTTGACAGCCCAAATTTGGTAGTTTGAGCCGTCAAATTTTGGTGGAGCAACGCCTGAGAAGGATTCTTCCATTTGATGAGAGCTTAGAGTGTTTATGGGTGGATGATCTCAAGAAAATGACAATCAAACAACCTCACAAATCCCTCAAGAAGTTAAGCTATGGGTGGATGATCTCAAGAAATCGACAATCACTCAACCTCACAGATCCCTCGAGAAGAAAGCTATGATACCACTGTTGTTCTTCAATCAAGAGAAATTGAAGAAGATGAGATTCAACATGGAGTTGAATAACACAAATACAAATTTTATATGTGTTGAAGAAACTATCATAAACTCTTATAAAACTCATACAACTCTCATACAAAACATACAAACATAACCACCTATTTATACTAATACATAGTAGCACTTTGTTGACAAAGTTTACAACACTTTGTTGACAAAGTTTACAAGGTTGGTGCAGTATTTTCAATAGTAGATATGCAGCATTTTCAATAGTAAAACACATGTTGGAGGAGCAGCAATTTATACAGTAAAAAGCTGATTTATACTAACAATATGGCCTATACCTATTCTTCTTTTGGTCAAGAAAATTAGTGATAAATATCGTCCCTTTCCGAGAGTTTGCCCTGCTCTCATGCATTGTCATTTCACAGCCTAGGTTCTGTTTCTCCTTTATTCAACTGATATTTATGATAGCTTGTTTTGTCTATATGCTTTCTGAGATGGGTATATCTTGATTTTTTAAATGTTATTCATTCATTTCTTGAACAAATGTTAATCTGATTCCACAGCTTTACAAAGGAAGACTGCATAATGGGATAGAAGTTGCAGTGAGGTTGTTAACTTGACATAAGTCTATGCTTATGTTTGTATGTTTTGAACCATGTCTTGATTGTTCATGCATGTTTGTTTTCACGAAAAATCTCAAGAGAAGGTACTTTGACAAGTACATTACAAATGAAGAATGACTACAAAATTGATCGTAGAGAGTTCAAAAATCTCAAGAGAAGGTACATTACCAATGAAGAAAGGCTACAAGGTACTTTGACAAGTACATTTTGGAACTTTTTTCCAAAATTGATTTGAGATGCTTCGTTATAAGTACTCTTGAAAAGTTGTAAGTACTCTTGTAAAATTGTAATGTCCAATGGTCATAGGTTGTAGATAGTCAGTTTTTGAACAATGTTAACTTCATTTTGTGGATGACCGTAGATCATATTCCTGGAATGTCAGTATTCTGTGTTTTGGCTATAAATTGTTTTGGATATGGTAATTTGTAGTAGCAAGGTTTATGTATGCTCTATTTTGGTACATGTTGTCTGCGTGAGAGAATGGACAATAAGAACGAATCGATGCGAATTAACTGTATCGACGGATTACCTTCGGCGAATTACCTTTGACGGATACTACCAATTTTTCTATTAAACACAAATTGATGCAATATACAATAAAATAGTGACCACAATACACTGAAACTAATGCATACAAGTGTTTTTGTCATCCAACAAATGCCGACAGTAATTACGCGTAAATCGCGTCGGCATATTGGCGATCCTAATGGTCAAACCAACTGTTCATTCCAGCATCAGCAAACCTTTAGTGTTAGCATATTGTCGTCATGGATACATTTAGCCACAAGGCCTATTGACACGACTTTTAGCATCGACCCGGGGTATTAGCAGCGCCAACAGTGCTCCGCATAACGATTATTCACCATCGATGTAGAGCAACTTTCTTGTAGTATTGTAAAGTGTTTGAGTCACTTGAGATAATGAATCACCTAGTGATAACATGGGCCACTTAGAAAAGAATTGTTGAGGGCATAATTTTTAGAAACGCTTGCAGAACAAAACATTGTCTATGGCTAGAAAGGACATATTGAACGTATGAACTAAACAACACTAGGAAGATACATGTGTGGGTTATAACATCATTCACACCAACGACAGTTAGATCGAAGACGTCGCGTCTATTCATTAACCAATAAAGTCGATGTAATTTCATAAGGAAATGTTCAAAAGGTCACCTATCCTATACAGGTGTAAACCGTTGAACTCTTAATACGAGTCTAGACTGTCTAGGAACTCTCTCATTTCTCCTTTCATGTGGGGGATTGTTGGTCTTGGGGCCAAATTTGGTCAAGCCCAAATTTTGTGACCCTGGCCCCTAAGTTGAACGCGAAATCAAATTTCCTTGCATATTTTGAATACCACACCGGTTGGAGTTGATATTTTTGCCAATATATTGTTTTTGAGTTCATACAAGTGTAACAACTTGCAACAAAAATGTGTATCTCGCGCGCCCATGCGTATTTGTGCAAATCAACATGATTGGCATTCCCTGGTATGAGTCATCTCACGAGTGCGCCCGCACCATGCGAATACAATGTTCGGTCTAAAAAGCCCGCCTTCAACGAATTAGGTTTTGCTAAAAGCCAGATTCTAACCCGGACTATTTGTCTAAATGTTGTAAGTTATTTACTTTTTGTGAATATTGGAGTAATATTACTGTTGTAATTTCAGTTTTTATTATTAGATTTAGTTTTTGCAAAATATAATTAGTGTGTTAAATACTTTAATTATGGCTTGAAGGGTAGAACACCCTATAAATAGGTGTTTCACTCTGCACTTTTCCACACACTTAAATCCGAAATTACTTTGTTAAATTGGTCTAGTGTTAGTCCAAAAGTTTGGTCAAATCTGAGTTTACGTCCAAATTTCCATTTAAATCCAAGTTCATGTACTGTTTAGTTCGGGTCAAGGGAAACATCGTGTTGTTTTTGCCTTGGCAGCGCTATTGTATCCTGGGAGGTAATTGTTCTAATGTTTCTCTTCACGAACTTGTAATAGTGAGGGGGGCGAAATTGCTTTAAGGAGACCGTGGACATACTCAATTTGTTTTATAACAAAAATCATTATTTCTTAGAAATTTCATAACTTTAATAAATTTCATGTTAAAGTAGGATTTTTTATAAATTTATTATTTGATCCGAAATATTATCATATTATTGTAGATTGATTCTCCTAAATTACTAACAGTATAAACTCGAAAATAGTTTCAGATATTTCCATTTTCTCAAGTTGCGAAGAGAATGAGTTGGACAAGAAAGAAGATAAGAAGAAGAATTGTCAAGAAATGAAGAGGTCATGTCCTTTAAGATTTTGGCCAAAAATAAATGTCCTTTAAGATTAGTGGAATGAGAGGCAAGAAATCCAAGTCTGAACTCTTCGAAAACTTTAAGTTAATAAGTGTGAAGGGTATAATCATTAGTTTAGAAAAACAATGTTTTGTGATGAAATCGGAAAAGAGTGGCGGATTGAAGAACAATCGAAACCCTAGAAATGAAAGTTTACAGAAGAAGCAATTGGAGTTCATCGAGACTTATTCCTTCACTTGAAAGTCTCTTCCCCTTAAATAAAAATATCCCCAATATTAATTACAATAATTTTTCAATAAATGATACAAAAAAAAACAGAAAAAAAGAAAACACCAGTTCATCTACTAAGACATGCCAAACCAAAGAAGACAAAACGAGACGGGTCATATAAGCTAAACGGACCAGATCCAAAAAGAAGCCCAATCAACAAGCCTTCCAGATTGAACGAAGTCCAACAATATCAGATTCCAATACTCCCCCTCAATATGGAAGAAGTGAAATCATCCCCCCTTTCCAGCAAATACATTCTTCATTCCAAGTCTTCCAACCAAGAATTGATGTTGTTGTGTTCCAAGAGGTTTGGTGAATATATCAGCCAACTGATCACCTGTTCTAACATGCTCAAGCTGCATAACTTTGTCAATCAATTTTTCTCTAATATAATGACAATCTATCTCAATATGTTTGGTTCGCTCATGAAAAACAGGATTGTTGGCAATCTGGATTGCAGCTTTACTATCACAGATTCACAGTATAAAACAGATGGAATATTTTGCTTAAAACCCAATTCCTCCATTAATCCTCTAAGCCATATAATTTCAGATAATGATGCACCCATGCTTCTATATTCAGATTCAGCAGAGGATCTAGAAACAGTGGTTTGTTTCTTAACTTTCCAACTAACCATAGACTTTCCTATCATGATGCAAAAACCAATAACATATTTTCTAAATTCAATGCAACTGACCCAATCAGAGTCACAATAGGTAATAATCTTTGGCAAAGATTCAGAGGATAGAAGTATACCTTTACCTGGTTCCCTTTTAATATACCTGATTATTCGCATTGCAGCTTCAAGATGCGAATTTTTCGGATTTTGCATGAATTGACTGAGATTCTGCACTGCAAATGAAATATATGGGCGAGCAATGGTTAGTACAAAAGCTTCCCTATCAGTCTCCTATAAATGGTGAAATCATTTAGGGGTTCATCATCAACATTTACATTATGATGCTTATCATAATCCACACTAGTAAATTTCACATTCTGCTCCATAGGAGTTCTAACAGTTTTAGCACGCACCCGAAAGGCCAACATCAGAAATAAGCTCTAATGCATATTTCCTTTGGCATAGTACAAGTCCTTCCTTAGACCGAGCTATCTCAATACCAATAAAATATCTCAATTCACCCAAATCCTTCATTTTGAAATATGTTTCCGAAACATGCTTTATATCATATATCAAACCATCACTATTATCACAAATGAGCAAATCATCCACATATATCAAAAGATTAACCAACTCATTTCCAAACCGCTTTGTAAACAGAGAATAGTCAAACTTTGACTGATTATATCCAACATCAACGAGATAATTGGTCAATTTAATATTCCATTGTCTACTAGCCTGTTTAAAGCCATACAACGATTTTCGCAATTTGCACACAAGATGAGTACTGTTTTTACCAACAAATCCTTCAAGAACATGCATATATACTTCCTCATCTAAATCTCCTTATAAAAAGGCATTATATACATCCATTTGATAAAGAGGCCAGTTATAAACATAGGCAAGGGCTAGCACAGTTCTAATAGTACTCATTTTAACAACAGGAGAAAAAGTGTCAAAATAGTCTATACCATGCTTTTGGCTATATCCTTTAGCGACCAATCTGGCTTTATGCCTATTAAAGAACCATCAGAATTAAACTTCAATTTATATACCCACTTACATCTAATCTCCCTTTTACCTTGAGGAAGAGGGACCAAGTCCCAAGTCTGATTTTGCTCAAGGGCATCTATTTCATCCTCCATTGCTCGAATCCAGGATTCATCTTTGACCACTTCAGAAAAACTTTTGGGCTCAACAATTCTGGAGATTGAGCTCAGATATACCTGATAAACTATCAGACAAACCATCATAGCATATAAATTTGCTTATAGAATGCATACAAGATGCATTCGAAACCTGATAGTCTTTCATCCGCATGGGAGGTTTAATAGCTCTACCCGACCTGCTGAAAACAGGCATAGAAGATTCTTATGTAATAGGGACATTATTGTTATCAGGGTCATTATATGACTCATCATGTAGCGTGTTTCAATCAGTGCCACTTGTGGCATCATCATCTAGAGCATCTGCACTGACACCAACATTATTCTTCTGAGTTCTTACATCCTGGTGGATGCTTACATCATAGGAGTCCGACTCAGCATGATAATCGAAAAATATGGGCAACTGATCTGATTTGCTATTCTCAAAAGGAAATTCTTTTTCATTGAATTGAACATTCCTACTAATGAAATACATTTTTCCAGCCGAATCATAGACTCTTTGAGATTCTGAGTATCCCACCAAAACAGATGGTATAGATCTAGAAGCAAATTTATCAGCTACCTACATATTTTTCGCATAACATAGGCATCCAAACACCCGAAGGTGATTAATAATAGGTTTCTTATTACTCAACATCTCAATAGGAGATTTTACATTCAGCACATTAGATGGCATCAAATTGATCAAGTAGCAAGCTGTTAAGACACAATCCCCCCAAAATTCATTAGAAAGTGAGGCCTGCAACTTAAGTGCCCTCGACACTTCCAGGAGATGTCGATGCTTTCGTTGAACTCTCCCGTTCTATTGGGGGGGGGGGGGGGGGGAGGGGGTATATGGGCAACTGCTTTGATGAGCAATCCATTTTTCTTGAAAGAATGTCGTAATATTCTCATTAAAGAACTCCTTACCATTATCTGTTCTGAAGGCTTTAACTTTCTTACCGAATTGCGTCTCAACCATGATAACAAACTGCTTCAAAACAATAACAACATCAGATTTAAACTACATTAAGTGAATCCAATTAACTCTCGAAAAATCATCCACCAAATTGAGAAAAAATCTTTTGTTGTCATGAGTGGAAATGTGAAAATGCCCCCATACATCAGCATGAATAAGATCAAACATAACATCTTCTCTTGATACAGAATTAGGAAAAGGTTTTCTGACAATTTTCGCTTTGGGACATATGGAGCATTCGGTTATATCAGAAAATTTATTATTTGGTAAATCAAGAGAATCCAAATGTTCCAATGCCTTTAACGAAATATGTCCAAAACTCTTATGCCACAACATAACATTTGAAACAGCAAAAAAAGGATTACATGGGGTATCATTACAGTATGTTCTAATGAAGTATAGACCCGATTTAAGCTCACCAGTCCCCAAGACTATCCCATTTGAGAGGTCCTGCACGACAGCAAACTTAGGGTAAAAAATCACAGAACAATTCAGTTCTTTAGTAAGTTTAGAGACTGATAAAAGACTATATTTAAAGTTAGGAAAATACAGAACATTCATCAATTTATTATCCTTACTAAAGAAAAAATTTCCAATACTGCTAACAGTTGAAAAATCCTCATTGGGCAATTGAACCCTAGTTACTGGAATCAACTTATTCTCACATAACCAATCATTTCTGTTGGTCATGTGATCTGTTGCTCCAGTATCTAGAATCCAATAGTCACTATTAGAGGAAATAATGGTGTTTAAAGATATACATGTTGTATTCACACGATGATCCTCTGTAGGGGTAGCACCTGCTGGTATTGCAGTGCTGCCAACCTGTCCGACTGTTTGCAACAGTTTTTCAAACTGACCACGTGTGAGGGTAATATTACCTTGTACATCAAAACTCAAAGAAGGGTCATTAGAAAACACTTTTGATAAATCAGAATTGACATCACTATTTTCAGAAGAGGCAGCATTAACTTTTGAATTGTTGGTTTTTCCTTTAAACAATTCTTTATATTTGAAACAATTGTCCTTAGCATGTCCCTTCTTTCTACAGAAGTCACAGCCTCGGGCAAAACATCGATCAAAAGTATGCCCATTCTTCTTACAGTGAGTACATTCCAAATTCTGATTTCCTCTAGGTCGATCCATACTAAGAGAAGCATTCACAAATCCAGAACTAACATTAATAGCAGAAGTAATTCCAAAGGGGAGAGGATTCCCAAGAAGTAAATGACTTCTAACACCAGAATAAGTATCATTCAAACCAGCTAAGAACTGAAAAAGACGTTGATTATCTTTGTGCTCAATATATTTTTTAAAATCCTCACCCTCAATATAAGGTAAGGCACAAGCCGCATCATATTCAGCTCAAAGAAGTCTCAACTTAGTCAAAAAAGTGGAAATAGAGTCAAGACCCTGTCGAGTCATGACAATTTTCAAATGCAATTGATAGGTCCTTGGACCACTGACCTTATCGAATCTTTCTTTAAGGTCTTTCCACACAAGAAAAGCATTTTCAGTATACATGTAACCACTAGCAAGATCTTTACAAATAGAATTCAAAATCCATCCTAAAACGACAACATTGCATCTATCCCATAAATGATGGAAAACATGATCATATTTTTCTTGTATGCAAGTCCCAGTAATGAAACCTAATTTGTTTCTTCCTAAAAAAGTGACCTGAATAGCACGGCTCCACATAGCATAATTTTCAGGCTCAGTCAAAGAAACATAAATCATGCTTACACCAGGATTATCACTCGCATGTAAGAAAAGAGGATAATGAGATCCTACTTTTGCCATGACCTCATCATCAATATCATTATTCTCATATTTACAAGTCTTTTCAACAGGTTTCTCCTCAGCCATGAAGAACAAAAGAACAGAATAGCAGAAGATTACCTTAGGACCAAAGAAAGGTCAAGAGAAAACAAACTATCACGCGAAACGTCGGGATGAAAAATGAAACAGAACTGCAACACAACCTTCACCAAGGAAGATGTCCAGCAAAGAGAAGGTTGCAATCGCAAGAAGCCCTCAGTCCTCAAGAAGAAGGACCGAAGAATCCACAACAAAGAATCGAAAAAATGAACCGTCGCAACAGAGATGATACGATCCACACCAACAATCAACAACCAGAAGAACAAGATCGGACAAAGAAGAAGATCACAGGCAAGGCTAAACCGCCTTTGTCTCTGATACCGTGATGAAATTGGAAAAGAGTGGCGGATTGAAGAACAATCGAAACCCTAGAAACGGAGGTTTTCAGAAGAAGCAATTGGGGTTCATCGAGACTTATTCCTTCACTTGGAAGTGTCTCCCCCTTAAATAAAAATATCCTCAATATTAATTACAATAACTGTTCAATAAATGATAAAAAAACATAAAAGAGAAAACACTGATTCATCTACTGAGACGGGCCAAACCAAAGAAGACAAAACGACACGGGCCAGACGAGACGGGCCAGACGAGACGGGCCAGACAAGCTAAACGGACTAGATCCAAAAAGAAGCCCAATCAACAAGCCTTCTAGATTGAACGAAGCCCAACAATATTAGATTCCAATATTCTGATATATGTGTTGCATGTTGCTACTTAACAACCAAAATTAATGGGTCTTAAACGGAATGTGAAAATACCAATCAATTAAAGCTGGTGGAATAACATCTCTAAACATGTTAGTGCAATTTTAAAAAAAAAAAACTATCTTAAGGGTGCATTTTTCATATTTATTATATGACATACTACAACTAAAAGCAAAGCTACTATCCAAATTTAGTTATTCATAGACAATTAAATGGTTATTTATGATGTGTCTTCCAAACAATATATGAAAAATAATAGTTTCCCCTTGCGAATTACACAATCCGTTCCGAGCCTTGACTTGACCGTCTGAGCTCCCATCGGGTCAATGAATCCACACCTACCAAGTGATTCCAAAATATTCGGCAAAAAGAAAAGAGAACCAAACATTGTTTCCTAACTGACGCACTGAAATTCGGATCCTCCACTACATAGCTTTTGTCTCTCATTTCACTGCCAAATCTTCTAGATGGGAAGAGGGCGTACGTGAGCTGATACACACAGATCAATACTGGGGAAATAATGGAGAACTATCTGAATAAGAACTTTGATCTCCAGGGAAAGCACTGCCCGGAAGAGGTGCTGCAGAAATGGAGGAAGCTCTGTGGTGTCGTCAAGAACCCGACGCGTAGGTTTCGATTCACTGCCAATCTTTCAAAGCGATATGAAGCTGCTGCTATGCGTAGGACCAATCAGGTCATACTTTACGTATCAAGATTCACTGTCATACATACGTTACGTATTCAACTTTATTTATACTAATTGTTTATCATTTCGATGTTAATATGCATTATCTCAGGAAAAGTTGAGGATTGCAGTGCTAGTTTCAAAGGCTGCTTTCCAATTCATACAAGGTGAATTTGAAAATAATAATATGATCTATATTAATTCAATTGTGCTCACATTACGATGAGCCTTTACATATTAAAAACATACAGGTGTAGCACCAAGTGACTACTCACTCCCTCAAGAAGTAAAAGAAGCAGGGTTTCAGATATGTGCTGAGGAACTTGGGTCAGTTGTTGAAGGACATGATCTAAAGAAACTGAAATTCCATGGTGGAGTAGAGGGTATCGCACAAAAGCTCACTACATCCATTACCGACGGGCTAAACACGGACTCCGACCTAATGCAACGTAGGCAAAACATATTCGGCATTAACAAATTTGCAGAAACTCAACCTCGAGGATTCTGGGTATTTGTTTGGGAAGCCTTACAGGACATGACTCTGATGATCCTTGCTGCGTGTGCATTCGTGTCCCTCATCGTCGGGATTGCAATGGAAGGATGGCCACATGGTGCACACGATGGTCTTGGAATCGTGGCAAGTATTTTGTTGGTTGTTTTCGTAACGGCCACAAGTGATTACCGCCAGTCGCTGCAGTTCCGTGATTTAGACAATGAGAAGAAAAAAATAAGTATTCAAGTAAGTAGAAATGGGTACAGGCAGAAACTATCCATATATGAGTTACTCCCTGGTGATATTGTTCATCTCTCCATTGGTGATCAAGTCCCTGCAGATGGGATCTTCATATCTGGATTTTCTGTCTCTATTGATGAGTCGAGCTTAACTGGAGAAAGCGAACCAATCATGGCTAGCACGGAGAACCCATTCATGCTATCGGGGACGAAGATCCAAGACGGGTCCTGCAAGATGCTTGTCACCACGGTCGGGATGAGAACACAATGGGGTAAACTAATGGCAACTTTAAGTGAAGGAGGAGATGATGAAACACCCCTGCAGGTTAAGCTAAATGGCGTAGCAACCATCATCGGAAAGATCGGTCTTTTCTTTTCGATCGTAACGTTTGCAGTTCTGACGCAAGGGTTAGTTACTCGTAAATGGTATCAAGGTGATCACTGGAATTGGTCCGGCGAGGATGCAATGGAGATGTTGGAGTTCTTTGCAGTTGCGGTAACAATAGTAGTTGTTGCTGTCCCTGAGGGATTGCCATTAGCGGTGACATTGAGTCTCGCCTTTGCCATGAAGAAGATGATGAATGATAAAGCGCTTGTTCGTCACTTGGCTGCTTGTGAAACCATGGGTTCAGCCACGACTATTTGCAGTGATAAGACCGGTACCCTTACTACAAACCGCATGGCTGTTGTCAAGTCATGTATATGCATGAGTGTTAGGGAAGTAAACAATAACTTATGTTCGGAAATCCCTGAATCGGCTATGAAACTTCTCATGCAATCCATATTCAACAATACGGGTGGTGAAGTCGTCATTAGCCAAGGAGGTAAGCGTGAGATCCTTGGAACCCCAACCGAGACAGCTATACTAGAGTTCGGTTTATCACTTGGAGGAGACTTCCAAGCCGAGAGACGAGCAGTTAAACTCATCAAAGTCGAGCCATTCAATTCGACCAAGAAAAGCATGGGAGTCGTAATCGAGCTACCTGAGAGTGGTGGTCTTAGGGCTCATTGTAAAGGTGCATCCGAGATAGTACTTGGAGCTTGCAGCAAATACCTTAACTCAAATGGTGAGTCTGTCCCGCTTAATGAAGAATCTCTTAACCATTTGAACGTCACGATTAATGACTTTGCAAGTGAGGCTCTTCGTACTCTATGCCTTGCATATATGGAGCTCGATAATGGGTACTCAAGTGGTGACTCGATTCCTGATACGGGTTATACTTGTATTGGAATCGTGGGTATTAAAGACCCGGTTCGACCCGGTGTAAAAGAGTCAGTTGCGATGTGTCGCGCTGCAGGTATAGCGGTTCGAATGGTTACAGGTGACAATATCAACACTGCTAAAGCGATTGCAAGAGAATGCGGGATACTCACCGATGATGGCTTAGCAATTGAGGGTCCAGAGTTTCGGGAAAAGAAAGAGGAGGAGTTGTTCAAACTGATACCCAAGCTTCAGGCACGTACTTACTTACCTCCTAGTAATTAATATATATATAGATCGAACTTATGGTTGCTGTCTAGGGTTTACGCAATATTATGTTTGATTTCCAGGTGATGGCTCGATCTTCTCCACTAGATAAGCACACCTTAGTGAAGCACCTACGTACAACTTTTGAGGAGGTGGTAGCCGTGACAGGGGATGGAACAAATGATGCCCCAGCTCTACATGAGGCAGATATTGGACTTGCAATGGGCATTGCAGGAACTGAGGTACGTTAAGTACTATTCTAAGTACAGAGAAATGGTAACAAGCGATCGATCTATAGTATAATAATTTGTTGAATAATATAGGTTGCCAAAGAAAGTGCAGATGTTATCATATTGGATGACAATTTCTCAACAATTGTGACTGTGGCTAAATGGGGGCGATCAGTTTATATCAACATTCAAAAGTTTGTACAATTCCAATTAACAGTTAATGTGGTTGCCTTGATCGTTAATTTCTCATCAGCTTGCTTAACAGGTAGGAATTACTGTCTAAATTTTGTTTATGATAATAATATTAAAAGAAAAAATTAAATCTAATAATAATATTGATGTCATATTTCAGGAAGTGCTCCTTTAACAGCAGTTCAACTATTATGGGTGAACATGATCATGGATACCTTAGGAGCACTTGCACTTGCAACTGAGCCACCAAATGATGATCTAATGGCACGTCCACCCGTTGGTAGAAAGGGAAACTTCATTAGTAATGTCATGTGGAGAAACATTCTGGGCCAATCATTTTACCAATTCGTAATAATATGGTTTCTTCAAGCAAAAGGAGAAGACCTATTAGATCTTGATGACAGTGATTCACATTTGACTTTAAATACACTTATCTTTAATTCATTTGTCTTTTGTCAGGTGAATAACTTATCTATGACTTGCATATAAATTTTCTTCAAAAATTATGTTATTTTCATGCACTGTTAACTTCTCTTTTTTTGGGTGTGTAGATTTTCAATGAAATAAGCTCGAGGGAGATGGAAGAAATAAATGTTTTCAAAGGCATACTAAGGAACTATGTTTTCGTGGTTGTGCTAGGCTGCACAGTGGTTTTCCAAATCATAATAGTGGAATTCCTTGGAACATTTGCCAACACGACACCTCTCAATAGTGATCAGTGGCTTCTAAGTGTGCTATTAGGGTTCCTAGGAATGCCCATTTCTGCCATCCTGAAGATGATTCCTGTATGATGAAGAAGAATAACAAGTATTGGACTTGAAACAAACCGTTCTTTCTTTATAATGTTATGTTCAATTCAAAGCAAGTGATCACCAACGACAGAGTTTTCTTCATTCATAGTTCATTTCCATGATTAGATTTGATAAATACATTCTGTGAGCAAATTCTACTACTTCTAGGCAATCAAATTATATCTTCTGCATCTAGTTTAGTTACTGCAAATTTTATTTTTCTCATACATTTTCCTCTCTTACTTATCAAATTGAGTAGACTATGATTCAACAAGTTCTATTCACGTGATCATATAAAATCTTGTAAAGATAATAGCTAGCATTTGAATGATAAATTAATGACAAAACTGTGACATAGAGTAGTTTAGCTCAACGACTTGTAACTGACTAAGAATTGATAAGAAGAAATCAACAATCTCTATCGTTTGTGAACGACGGAAAACAACCCTAAAAATATATTTTACATTCATCAGTATCTCTTCTCTATTTCCTCCATATGCTTCTTGCAGAGTTTCTTGATTCAAAATCTTTAAAGAAATAATAGTTGATGATGATGTTTCCCTCAAGAGGCTTGCTAACCCGACTTTTGGAGACCCATACTTCGTGTTAGTTATCTTTCATCAAGTTATCGCTTATGAAATGAAAATATATTTTGATTCTTTTGTAAAATATCAGATGTGCGTTCATTTGTAGCATTTGCTTTATCATCCAAATGCAGCAAAGTGCTTGGTGCAACTCAGAATTCAATTCCTTCGTTAAACCACGCAGCTAAACAACCATTAAAAGAGTCATTCCCATGCTTCTACTATAATGTGCTTATGCATTGGATAAAAATTGTAGTCTATATCAAGAAATAATTGCATTCACTAGCTTGACGCAATATCCATATATTAATATGCTTATGAAAGAACAAAAAACATTCGGTCCAGAACTTTTGGTGTACACGTAATGGTCCTCATCGAACATGCGAAATCCATTTTCCATGACCAATTCATGAAAATTTGTGGCACCATTGCCTAGAGGATTGTTTTAGATCATATTGATTTATGGAGCTTGCACACTAAGTGCTTATGATTCTTCTGCACAATGCATTCAGGTTGCTCCAGGTAAAATCTCTTCTTCTAACTCATCATGTAGAAAATGCGGTCTTAACGTCATTTGGTGCAGTTTCAGGTCTATACTCAATACAATAGCCTGAATCAAACTAGTCGTGGTCATTCACACGATTGGTGAGAATGTTTTCTTATAGTTCACTTCTTCCTGTTGTGTATAATCTTTCGTGACCAGTTGAGCTTTGTAACGCTCAATGGTGCCATCAAATTGAGCTTCGTCTTAAGAACCCATTTAGCGACTATAGCTCTACGTCCTCTTCGAAGGTCGACCAGTGTCCAAACACCATACTTTCCCATACACTTTATCTGAGCCCCCATTGATTTCATTCATTCTTCCTGTAAAGATTAATCAAGGGCTTCTCTAACATTTTTCGGCTCAACGACCGTCTTGTGAGATATTAAGGTATAGTTATCCATCACCTTTGATCATATATCGTCGGTAGGGAAACTTCTGTCTTAGTCCATGGCATAACAACCCACTCCCACTATGGGCATGACCATAGTCAATTCCACTAGAAACGAGATCCCCAATTCTCCCACTGTCAACAAGATTATCAGGAGCAGAATCTGGTACATTCGCCTCATCTGCGGTATCATCTCTCTCACTCGAACGCATAAGTGTCATCTCAACTTGGTATTGCATCTCTTATAGAGATTGGTCCCAACCAATCCCTCCCTTATTTGGAATTTTGCTCTCTAAGAACGTTGTGTCTCATGATTCGAATTTACTAACACTCTCACTGTTGCTGCTCTACTATAAACACATATCTCTTTGAGGTTTAAGAGTAACCAACAAAGATACTTTTATTCCTTCTAAGTCCAATCTTCCCAAACTTATTCGAGGAATCATGGGTGTAAGTTATGCACCCCCAAGGGCACATATGGATAAGGACCGGTCCTCTACCAGTTCAAAGCTCATGTGGAGTGAAGTTAGTCATCTTCATCGCCACTTGGTATCAGGATTTGGGCGATAATCATTTAAAGTCTCTGCCCAAAAGGAAATCAACAATTGAGTATGCACCATCATCGACCGAATCATTTCTAGGAGCGATCTGGTACGTCTCTCTGCAAGAACATTTTGTTGAGGGGTAGGGAATAGTCAACTGATGAATGATCCCCTATTCATTACATAAACCATTAAATTTTACTGAAAGGTACTCCTTTCCATGATTAGTAGAGCGTCTTGACCTTTTGGTATAAGGTTCTCAACTAAATTCAAAAAATATATAAAAAAAACTATTGCCTCTTATTTGTGGGAGATCAAATAGACGAATCCATAACAGGTCTAATCATTTGTAAATATAATGATATATCATGCTCCTTGTCGAACCCTAACACTGAGAGGGTCTTATACGTCAGAATGAACTAATTGCAAATGAAATTTGGCTCTAGCTGCCTTATAAAATTAGGTTTTAGGTGGATTTTCCTGCTAGATATATAACACAAGTAGCCAACTCTACTTGTGAAATGATAAGAAACAAGCCCCACTAGGTCAGCTGTTGCATTCTATAATGACCTATGTAGCATAATCTAGTATGCTATTTTTTTTTGCCAAAGTATGTCATTAATTTACATCGCAAAAACATTCACACGTAGAAGAATGCATGAAGTTATTACTGCATGAATCCAAATTCAAAACAATAAATTCACCATAAACAACACTAAAGTCAAATAGAATTGGTCCTAAAGTAAGTTGGACTGAAAATTCATTTAGAAAATATAAAACCAAATTTTATTAATCTTAATACTGATTTGGGGAGAATAGACGATGTCCGACGAGACTAGGACTGCGCAGACACAATTGGCAAGCTCCAATCCCTTTGACTTCAACACGTTGCCGATGTAAATCCGCCTAGACTCTCGCGGGACTCCTCGGTACTCAACGAAAGTGTCTCGATCCCTGGCTATATTAATGTAATTATCGTCAATGTTAGATGAAAAATCATAGAAGTTGATGTCGTCGGATCGTTTCTAGTTTAGGCTTGGGGATATTGTGAAGACGCCACAAACGAAGATGGAGATCCGTCTGATAAGTTGAGGATTGAACGCAGCAAGAAAAGCCATGATAAGTTCAACAAAGGATGCCACAAATGGGGATGGATACCCATATGATAAATCAATGATTGAACGCCACAAGGAAAGTCCTGATAAGTTCGGTAGAGGACACCACAAACGGTGATGGAGATCTGTTTGATAAGTCAGGGATAGAACGCCACGACGGGAAAACCTTGGTAAGTTCAAGAAGGAGAAAAACTCCCTTTAGAATTTTACTTTAGACCAAAGTCTGATTTTATTCAATTACAAATTCTAAATATATAGAAAACATTATAGCTATTAAAAAGAATAAAATAAATCTTACCTAAAACTAATCCTATAAGATAAACTCTTATCTATAAATATAAGAAATAATATATTTTTGCAATATCCTCTTTCCTATCTTTATTAAAACTAATTAGGAAACTAAATAAAAAATAAATCTATTTATCTATAACTAAATCTTTTAATGTGTCTAATAATAAGAGACATGTTTATTCTCATATCATTCCCCTTTTCTTCAAAAAGATTCGTCCCAGAATCTTTGTACATCCGACGAAGCTAGGCTTGTCAAATAATTTAAAATGTTTGCACTTTCCCATCTTCATGACATGCCTTGAATGATTAATTTCTTCAAAGAGCTATTGAGACACATAATTGTTTTTTTTTTCTAATTTGTTTTCATTTTTTTCTAGAATATAAAAAAAAATCCTAGATAGAAAACCTGAAGCTATATGGTGAGCTTTGATACCAAATAATGTGATTATCGTTGATGTCAAATGAACAATCCTAGAAGTTGATGTCGTCAGACCGTTTCTATATTAAGCTTGGGGATATTGTGAAGACACCACAAACGAAAATGGAGATTCATCTGATAAGTCGAGGATTGAAAGCCACAAGAAAAGCCATGATAAGTTCAATAAAGGATGCCACAAATGGGGATGGATACCCATATGATAAGTCAATGATTGAACGCCACAAGGAAAGTCCTGATAAGTTCGGTACAGCACCACAAACGGTGATGGAGATCCGTTTGATAAGTGTAGGACAACACGCCACAAGGGAAAAACCTTGATAAGTTTAAGAAGGAGACAAACTCCCTTTAGAATTTTACTTTAGACCAAAGTCTAATTTTATTCAATTACAAATTCTAAATACATAGAAAACTATAGCTATAGAAAATAATAAGAAATATATCTTACCTAAAACTAATCATAGGATATAAACCCTTATCTATAAATATAGGAAAGAATATATTTTTGTAATAGCCTCTTTCCTATCTGTATTAAAACTAATTAGGAAATTAAATAAGAAATAAATCTATATATCTATAACTAAAGGATTAATAACTACAATGGTTACACATCTTTGCTGAGTGTGATTAATTGGTTAATCAGGTATTTTTGTGTGACTCAATGGTTACGTATCTTTCAACATATAACTGGTTGGTTACTCCGTTAATGAACCGTTAATTTTTCTGTAAGTTATTATTTTTAACATAATTTTGAATTATTAAATGAATATTATGTGTTTCTCCTTTTTAAACTGTTCATCTTCTTCCTCTTGACTCAATTCCACCGGACAGTCATAAACATGGGGAGTGAACAATCACATGTTGAAATTAGACAGGACTTCACTGATGTGATTCAAATGCAAGTACTGCAATCCTCGTGCGATCCCCGTTATTATCTGGAAGCGAGTGCTCCAATTAAGGAAGGGTTAAATACCAACTAGCTACCTGAACTTTGGACGTCTTGCAACGAGCTACTCGAACTTTGAAAATTCAAAACGGGCTAGCTCAACTTTTAAGATTGTGCAAATAGCTACCTCCGTCCAATTTTTCGTCAATTGTCGTCGGAAAGTCGTTGGAAATTGGACGGAGGTAGTTATTTTCACCTTCTTCAAAGTTGAGGTAGCCCATTTTGAATTTTCAAAGTTCGGGTAGCTCGTAGCAAAACGTTCAAAGTTCAGGTAGCTACTTGGTATTTAACCTATTAAGGAATGGTTCCTTCTTCCCTATATATATATATATAAATTATGATGGTTATTAATTATAATACTGGAAACCCAATTCATTCATTCATTAATATATCATCCCTATATCTCAATCTCTTAAAATTCATTCATTAGGTGCGTACGTAGTGCCTGCAAAGTAAATATATATATATATATATACCAACAGTATACAATGAGATCCAAGCTTCAGTTTTTCAAGCACTCGTAGATGAGAAACCTCTGTTGACCATCAGAGCAACATATGAGTAGGCGTACGAGGTTCTTGTGTTGAATGCTTGTGATCAATTTCACCTCCGATAGGAATTATGATTCTCCCTGCTGTGATTTGACGTTTAATGAGTGTTTCTTCATTGCAATCAACCTCCCATCACTCAAGTTTCCCTATATAGGTATATTTTGAATAGATTATACAAGATTGATGCACCATCCACGTGTAAATTGATTGAATAAACGCAACACAACACAACACAATCAATAGATATATATACTTGATAGACCGGACCAAATCCCCCGACTCCTAAAAGATGATTAGGATGGAAGTTCTTGGTTTCCTTCTTTAATGTATGGAAATCAAATTCACTTATGGTTCTTAGACTTGTGGTCAAGATATCTTTGGTTGCTGCATACAATAATGAATCAAATCACCAAATTAAGACAAGACCTGTAGGTGTAGCTAGCTAACTTAGTTATAGCTTGGATTCATAATTTACTTAATTTGTTGTCCTCGAATTGGCATAAGGATTGAATTGAAGAGTTTGGTGGGTCTTTTCATCTTCCAAAGTAACAAAATTACAATCCACAACACCAGGACTTCGATGACCACTTCAAGAAAATAAAGCAAGGCTGAATTATTAGGATGTTGATTATCATCAAGAGACAAGAGGTGGAGTGAACAGAGCGATTATCATCATTGGCAGAGGATGTGGTGTGAACAGTGTTCAATCTTAGAGTTTAGGGTTAATAAGTTAATTAAAGATTGATAATATTGTCATTTTATATGTTAGACTAGTGACTTAACAGATAAATTTAAAGATGAACAATAAAAATGATCAAATAATCACATGGTGAAACTTATGTAACCATTCTGCACTACAAGTTATAACCAATTAGTCATATGCACAAACATGTGTAACCATTGAAGTAATTAACTCATAACTAAATCTTTTAATGTATCTAATAATAACATACACATTTAATCTGATATCATATTTGGTATGTCGATCCTAATAATCCTAAATCCACCTAGGACATGCCTCAGACAACATTATAAATAATTTTATAATGTCAACCAAATGTGATTCATCAAACCCGATCTCACATATACCACTCAGTCTTCCCCGTGTCTGCGATTTAGTCTTCTCTTCCAAGGCGATTAGGTCAACAGTGCAGTGGGGAAATCGTCGAGCTCGCTGTAGCTCTGGGTCGCAGCTTCGGTGCTGATTTCGTGCCATTCCAACTGTCACGGAGAAGGCGCTTCTTTGGACGGCTGGAATTGGAAGGAAAGGCGAGGGAACGAGAGATTGAGGGCCACCCGTTAAATTGTGAGGGAGGGAGTGGGTCGGCTCAGACGGTCTGGTCTAAGGCCCTGGGGAGTGGTGACATCGTGGGTGAGTGGGGGAAGGGTGAGGAGGAGAGCCACCGGAAAATTGACAGGGAGAGACTCGGCTGTGGTTGGGGAAGCTTCGAAGGGATAAGGATTGCATCGGGATGGCCGGAAATGGGGCGCCGGTCTGGTGACGGAAGCACTTCCAAGCCTCCTTGCCAAAACCGACTCGGATCACCCAAGCTCCACCAACCGAGTCGGAAATCAGCCATCCAAGGGAACCAGGAGGTAATACTTGACCAGTTTACTGCTTACTTAGGTAGGAGTTATTTCGATTTGTAGTGCCTTAGGATGGATACTACTGCCCAAGCCAATGCCCCTAGAATAGGTATTGATAGAACTAGGCTAGGCAATTATGTTGAGATCCCTGAGCACATTGACATCCCAGCTGAGAACCTGTGCGTGGGGAGGGTGATCTGTGACAAACAGATGAAATCGATGGTGGTTCAGAGTGTCTTGCAGGGGGCATGGGGCAGATATACAGGAGTTCGATTCCAAGAGATGACAGGAGATGTAATCCTGTTTGAATTCGAGAATGCAGATGAATTTAAGGATGCCTTGGATTGGTCACCGTGGGCAGTGAACGGGAACTGTCTGTCGCTCAAGAGATGGAATCAGGGTATGAGGATCACGGATGTAAAGTCCCATATGGTCCAGTTTTGGATTCAGGTCCATGGTCTAGAAATAGATAAGTTCATCAGAGGGAACGCTATGGCCATTGGACAGAGTCTGGGTACGGTGATGGAGGTGGACGAAATCCTAGGTCCTCTGGGCTTGGATAGAGACTACCTCAGAATCAAGGTGGAGGTGGACAGCACGAAGCCACTGCAAGTGGAATTCAGATACACGAGGAGGAGTGGTGAGTTGGGACGAGCCAAGGTGTTGTATGAACGCCTCCCAGACCAATGCTTTGGGTGTGGGAGGATTGGGCACACGGAGAGGGTGTGCACGACTGAAATTACAATGTCGGACGAGAAACCGGGGGGACCCATGTATAGGCCTTGGGTGCGGGTGGATAGACCCAAAAGAAGAAGGGAACAAGGCAAATACGTTGGCAAGAGCCCCGGGACTCCGATGGGGGAAACCAAGCAGAGAAGCTGGAAGGACCTAATGAAGGAGAAACATGAGAGGGAAGGGTCTAGTACCCCTCCCACGAGCCATCCCGGGAACACCCACAAACATCAAGGGTGGGGACACCCCGGGATCAGAGGGAACCCAGTGAGGAGACAGGACGGGGCAGGGAGATCATTAGATATGGTCACGGGACAGATTTGGCTATAAAGGAAGGGAACAAAACGGGCAGTCAGGAGGAGGATGAACCGAGCTCCAAAGAAGGGAAGGGCAAGGGGAAGGAACTGGAACTCCATTCCGGGGCCTTTTCCATTGCCCAGGCGTTCGAGGAAGCGGTTGGATGCCAGAGGCAGGAGAGGCAGGCAGTCGAGCCGATAATCCTCGACAGACAGGCGGTTGATGAGGCCCAGGGGAAGGGGGGAAGCCAGGAGGGTGACAGTGGCGAGGGAAGAAGGCCAACACGAAAACAGGGTTAAGGCGAACCGAGGTAGAAGAGCTGAGCTGGGGTCAGGACCGGGGCTAGCTGGGGAACAGGGCGTAAACAAGAGCAAGGATGATGGCCAGGGTCAGATCATAGTGGGGTCAGTCGGCATGGAGCTGGACCTGCACGAGGTCCAGGTACAGGAATGGAAATACACGGTGGAAGAGTCACCTTCCCCAGCAACGAGTGGGGAGGGAACAGCTCTCCCCACGGGCTTAAGCCCACTCATTCAGAGGATTAATCTGAAGAGGAAGCACGATGAGGAGATAGAGGACGATGGGGAGGAGGTGATGGATCAAAGAGGGAAAAAGCAGCGAGCCGAGATAGAGGAAGGGGGAGGGCAGGGTCGGGTTCGAGGCAGGGGAAGGGGGAGGAGATACTCCCAACAGGTTGCGGTGGTCCGGAGGAGGATCATAACGGGGAAGGCCAAGGGAGGATCGACGGGTTCTGGTAGCTGTCCCGAGACAGCTACCCAAACCCAATGAACTACCTAGTGTGGAACTGTCGGGGGTTGAGATCGGCCCTGACAGTTCCGTACCTCACCGATCTCACGAGGAGGAATAAACCAGACGTTATCTTTTTGATGGAAACCAAAAACACGGAGAGACACTGCGAAAGAGTGAGGAGGAGATTGAAGATGAAAGGCGGGGAGTATGTCAACCCGATCGGGATATCGGGTGGACTTGCTCTGTGGTGGACGGGGGAGGTACAGGTCGTGATCCATGCAAAGACGGAATACATGGTGGACACATCGATTACTATGGTCAGCGGTGGTAGGACAACACACATCACGTGGGTATACGGAAGCACCAATTGGAATGAAGGACTACAGACTACAACTGTAGGAGGAGATTAGACAGATAGCCCAGAATAGGCGAGGCCCGTGGATGTGTGTTGGGGATTTTAACGAAGTAGCAACCGCGGGGGAGAAAGAGGGGGGTAGACCGAAGCAAACCAGGAAAATGGATGCCTTCAATGAGATGATGCGTGACGCGAAACTGGCCGACATGGGGTTCAAAGGTAATCCGTTTACTTGGTGCAATAACAGGGAGGGTGAGGAGCGGATTCAGGAGCGGCTTGATAGGGCCATTGTGAACCCGGATTGGATCCGTTCATATCCCTTCTCAATGGTTGTTCACAAGCTCATGATAGGCTCAGACCATTGCCCCCTCGTGATCCATGTCGAGAGGAGGAATAGGAAGAGTAAGAGGCCCTTCAGGTTCGAGAAAACCTGGATGGCCAATCTGGAATGTAGAACTGTTGTGGAAGGGATCTGGGAGGATCGGTGGGGCAGTGGCCGAGGGGGCGGTCTGCATAGCCGCATTAGCAAATGCAGAGGGGAGCTTCAGAGGTGGAGTCGTAGAAATGTCCCGAACAACAAGGTGGTCATCGAGAGGCTCAGTGAGGAAATCAGAATGATGCATGCATTACCTAGGGCCCAGTTCCAACGGGATAGAGAGCGACTCCTTAAAAAAGCATTGGAGGAGGCGTGGGGTAAGGACGAGGAGTACTGGAGACAGCGATCGAGGATCCAATGGTTGCAAGCGGGGGACAGAAACACCGCATATTTCCATCAGTCCACGGTCGAGAGGAGGAGGAGGAATACACTGTGTAGGATGCAGAAGGGGAACGGTGTGTGGGTGGAGAAGGATGAAGACATAATAGCCGAATGCGAGGAGTACTTTCATCAGATCTTCACGTCAGAGGGTACGGAGGGGATGAGGGAGCAGATGAGAGGAATTCCGCGGCTTGTATCGGATCTGGATAACATGAGCATCACGAGGATGGTGACAAGGGAGGAGGTTAAAAGGGCGGTTTATCAGCTGGGTGGCAATAAAGCTCCGGGACCCGACGGGTTTCCTGGTATGTTTTATCAAACCTATTGGGATGTACTTGGGGAGGATGTATACCATTCGGTTAGGTGATTCTTCGAATCGGGGTCGCTCTTACCGGGGTATGGCTATACTGATATAGTATTAATTCCAAAGGTTCCCAACCCCATAAATACATCTCAATTCAGACCTATTAGCCTTTGCAATTTTAATTACAAAATCATTTCCAAGGTCTTAGCCAATCGCC
The DNA here is from genome assembly GCA_946814005.1 of Chamaenerion angustifolium. Taxonomy (NCBI): domain Eukaryota; kingdom Viridiplantae; phylum Streptophyta; class Magnoliopsida; order Myrtales; family Onagraceae; genus Chamaenerion; species Chamaenerion angustifolium. The sequence goes on from OX328272.1 coordinate 27,372,151, forward strand.
TAAAACGTTTATTGCCTAACATTGTGACCCCATTTCAAAGTGCTTTCGTCTCAGGCAGGTACATCCACGATAACAGCCTTATCGCACACGAAGTCTTTCACCACCTCAGGACACATAGAGGGACAGGGAGAGAGGAGTGTGCGATTAAGGTGGACATGAGCAAAGCATACGATCGGGTCGAGTGGGAGTTCATTGTTCAAACACTTAGAGAGTTGGGGTTTGCGGAGAAATGGTGCAATTGGATCTCTGAGTGTATCTCTAAAGTGCAGTACAGTGTGGTGGTTAATGGCAAGAAGTCAGCGCGTTTCAAACCGACTAGGGGGATCAGGCAAGGAGACCCACTGTCTCCTTACCTGTTTATCCTCATCGCAGACGTTCTATCTCGCCAACTTATGATGGCCGCGGAGTCGCGTAGATTGGAAGGGATTCGGATGAAGCGAACGTGCCCGGAGATACATCATTTATTCTTCGCGGACGACTCCCTCTTCTTCATCAACGCGACGGAGGAGAACGCCCGGGTGCTAAAAGAGACGATCGAGAGGTACTGCAAGGCCTCAGGACAGAAAATCAATTTGGATAAGTCTTGCATCCAGTTTGGGCGTGGAGCACGAGATGACACGCGACAAAGGGTGTCGCGTATCATGGGCATCGGGGCGGTCGCCGATGCGGGAAGATACTTGGGCCTACCGACGAACTGGGGTAGGTCCAAGCGGGAGGCGATGGGGTACCTCAAGGAGCGGATTGTCAAGAAGATTCATGGATGGAAGTCCATGTTTCTCAATAATGCGGGGAAGGAAGTCCTCATTAAGGCGGTAATTACCGCCATCCCTACCTATGTTATGTCGTTATTTAAACTGCCTAAAACCTGGTGTGCAGAGATATCGAGCTTGATAGCTAGGTTCTGGTGGAACGGCAGAGATGAGAAGAGGAAGATACACTGGGTTAGGTGGGAAAAACTAACCCATCCTAAGGACATGGGTGGAATGGGTTTCCGGGACATGACCGACTTCAACACCGCCATGCTCACTAAAACGGCATGGCGGCTTCAGAATGACGGGAACTCATTATGGGCAAGGGTGATCAAGGGCCTCTACTACCCCCGGGGGACCCTCATGGACGCGACGATGGGAGCCCGGCCATCGTGGGCATGGTCGAGCATCACGGCGGGCCGCGATATTCTAAAACGGGACGGGGTTTGGCAGGTGGGGAGGGGTGACCAGATTCGTGTTCTTCAAGATGCATGGGTTCCGGGTATTCCGAACCACAGGCTTGGCACCGCAAGGGGGCCGGAGGTGAGGGAGGAGGTGATGGTCCGGGATCTTATCGATAGGGACCGTGGTACGTGGGACCTCACCGAGATTCAGGCAAGCATCAAGGAACGGGAGGTGAAGGCTATTAGGGCGATTCATATCGCAAAGGAGCCTCATCACGATCGGATGATTTGTCCTATAGCTCTAGATGGGGTGGCTCGCCCACGCCTTGTCTATCGGCGCATTAAGGAGCTACAATCTAGAACCGAAGAAAACAGAGCGACGGAGGATCCCACTTCCGTCCGGGGTGTTTGGCGAGAACTTTGGGCGGGGGACACCATACCAAAGGTAAAACACTTCCTTTGGAAATCTCTTAATAATGCATTGCCGGTGAAAGTCGAGCTGGTAAGACGGGGAATCCAGATTAACCCCACGTGTAGCTTTTGTGAGAAGCGGGAATCGATACACCACGTGGTGTTCGAGTGCGAGTGGGCAAGGCGGGTTTGGTTCGGCGCTATGGGGAGGAGACCTAATGCCGAAGGTGACCAGTTCTGGACCAGCTGGTGTAGGCTCCTACAGGACCTGAGCCGGCTGGGTGGGGAGTTGGGTCGCCGGAACAAGCTTCTTGGGGAGGCGATCGGGTGGGAAGTATGGAAGGAACGGTGCCGTGCAGTACACGAGGAGGACCAGCCGAGACCGGAGCCTGTTATTCGCGCGGCTAGGTCTCTAGCCGAGCAGGTGTGGAGGCTGACAGACCGGACGATGGCTTCGGCTGATCGGGGGCGAGACTTGCGGGAGCTGAGGTGGTCACGGCCGCCCCAAGGTACTATTAAAGTAAACTGCGACGGAGCTTGGGACGAGGCGTCACTCCCAGTGAGCCAGGCGTCTCCATTAAAGTTGTATTATTACTTGTTGAGAGACCAACAGACAATGCTCTCACGACCACATTTATCAAGTTTAATGATGACTGTATATTACTGTTCTTCAAATAAACTTGTACTATAACAACGTTTTTTGTGTTATGTTCTCGCTGCCTCAGAGAGTACAGATATCTAGACATGTTTATAAATTAACGGAACAATAGATCAACCACATGTATGAATAATTAATATTTTTGCGTTGATATTACAAATTCGTTTAGGAAAGTATTTCATGATCCTTGGGGTGTCCATTCATACTGTGTTTGCCATATGACAAGCAATTTTAGTACCCACTTTAAGGATCGACTATGAAGGAGTAAGTTCCCTAAAATGACACAAGCAACTTCTATGAAGAAGTTTGACAGATGGTGTAAAACATTCACAGAATTGAATGATGACTAGTTTATGTTAGGATTAATAGAACATGAAGACGTGAATGAGATGAACAATAAAAACATTAGACACCATATATCGATACTACGTATATATAGTATAGAGAGAACTCACTATATATATCGATACTATCTATAAAGATAATCTTACTATCTATCTAACTATATATATAGGATGACCAAAAAAAAATCTAACTATATATATAATTGTAAAGAATAAACTAAATATAAAGGGATAACCTAATTAATATAGATAGACTAAATGATAAAGTCTAATAGAAGGATAATCTAGCCTAGACTACATAATATTCTAACATTCACCCATGTTCTTTGCTTTTCTTGATTTATATTACTATAATATTCACTCATGTTCTTTGCTCTTCTTGATTTTGCTCTTAAAACTTTGAATTTTTTTGAATTGGTCCCCAAATTTCAATGTTTCTTTGTTTGTGTTGGATCCCAAAGCCAATCTCGATCAAATTCCCTATCAAATTGAGCTCGCACATCTTTATCATTTTTGAGATAGACAATGTTGGATCGTGAAATCCTGGTTGCTGATCTGGCAGTGAATTGAATGCCAGACGAATGCTGAATGGTGCTTCTGCTCTAACTCTAGTGAACCTGCAGATAGGGGAGCGCAACAGAGGGGGTGTCTCTGGGTCCCTCTCCGATGCTTAAATGAGTATATGTGTGTGTATATAGCTCAAAACGTAAGGAACGTATGTAAAGCAAAGGTATTTATAGGGTAGGAGAGATCAAACCGTATAAGGTAACCGTATATCTTAGTGAATATTGTGTTGCTGAAGATTCGGATAGTAGATATGGCAGTTACGGCGAGATATTGCAGTTACCATATCTAATCTTTAGTGAATATGTGACCGAGATACGCGGGATATCGTGGCCACTTCCTTATTAACGGTTAGTGGGACCAGAGGATAGATGCAAGGCTCTCTTTGAGGCAAGCACTCCCATGGCGAGTAGTGAGAGGTCGCGTCTTAGTGAAGGATGGCGAGTAGTCTAGGGAGCCTTTGGCGTTCACGTCGCCTTTGGGCTCGATCTTGGGCCACTCTATGGTGGGCCAGGCTGACTTTTACTTAGGCTGATCCAGTTCGAATATCTTGGGTTTACCCCCTCCAGGGTTATTGGGCCTTCGAGGCCTTTTCCTTATTGGGCTGTCATTATCGATACCCAACAGACAACATTCGAATACAAGTTTTTCAAGCTAAAATCCAGATGAAAAAAAAAGACTCGGTCATGCCATCGCGGTGCCATCTTGGTCATCTCGTTGTGGTCATGCCGGAAAACAAAGAAGGGCCATCCCGGTCAGGCCATCGAGGTGCTATCTCAGTCATCTCGTCGTGGTCATGTCGTAGTAGCTAACGAGCTAATCTAAAATCTTAATTCCAGCATTCCAATCTTCTATTAAATCCATTGTAAATCATAAAAAAAAATTGGTTGTGCAAACTCAATGTGATCACACATCTTCACGATACAAAACCAACATTTCAGCACAATTAATTCAGCATTGTTTGTAGAGGTATTGGGTCAGCAAATCAATGATTAAATTCAGCCCATATTGAGCAAAGAATCGAAGCAAAGAACTAGCATAGAATCGCAGCAATGATCTAGCACAGAATCGCAGCAATGATCTAGCAGAGAATCAGAGCAATGATCCAACATAGAATCACATCAACAATCAGGTAAGCCAGCACATAATCACATTAATAATCCAGCACATAACCACAGTAGAGCGCCACCTGAATAACAACATTATCACAAGCAATTGCACAACTGGATATTATATACAATAAACAATAAAAACATCTAACTCCATTATTGAGAAACTTATTTTGTACATAGAGAACTACGTATATATAGTATAGAGAGAACTAGCTATATATATCGATACTATATATAAAGAAACTCTTACTATCTATCTAACTATATATATAATTGTAATATTAAGAGAGAGATGGTTTTTCTAACTGTCACCAATACATTTACACAAATACCCCTCAATAATCCAATTAATCCAATGATAATTGTATATTATGTTGTTATCAAGTCGTCATATATTTTGGTAATTGTGACTTTTTAATGTTTCTACAATTATACAAATTGTTTTTCTTCAAAGCATTCTCGCTTCTTTCCAATAAGTTATAGATTTTTTGAGTTGTGAGCACTGTCGTTATAAAAATACATTTCATCTATAAAATTAAATAATTAAAATCCATCAAAATTAATATATATTTATATATTTAATATACATAATCTATCGCGTGAAGCAATAAATACAAAAAATTAATCAAATTTAAAAAATTAAAACCATATTGAAATGAGATATTTGATTAATGTATACATTTTTTGTAATGATAATTATGTATTATAGAGTATTTTCAAATAATGATATTATTAAAATGTTAAAATAAACTTATAGATTTGTTTAATATCATTAATATGAGTGCATATATGATTCCAATTCTTTGACAAAGTTATTTTAATAAAATAGTAAAATATATTTCTTCGTTATTTTACTCATTACTCCAAACTAATATCATCCAAAATTTAGGTATTATATGTCAAGAAAAAAGTAACAAAAAATATTTTACTTCAAAATTAAAATAACCTCGATGATGTGTTGAAATGATATTTTACGAATTACTGATACATAAAACACAATATTAATTTTTAGGGTTTCTTATTTATTATATTTACAAAATATTTGTAGGATTGGTCAAATTTAGATTCCATTGGTATATGTAAATTATGCAAGTTTTTCTCTCGCCGGACCGAACCCCCCATTTCACCTAGGGTTTCCGTGCATTCTTGTATTCAAGCTGTTGGTTAATCAGCTTTGTCCTCTGGCATTAATTGTCATTTGCGACTCCATCCAATCATAAGGGATGGAGGAGTGAAGTCACTGTTGGAAAGCGACATTTTTATGCAAAAAACACAAAAGACCAACGTCTGAAGCGTGCTGGAGGCGCGACTGGTTCTGCACCAGAGAATAACCAAGCTCTCGCGTTTTTCACCCAATTTCTTTTCTCTTCCTCTGTTTTGCAGGAAGTTGCCAGCTGTGGTGAGGGTTCCGAACCCACGACGGCGACGATGGACCGTAGCCCCAGCTCCGGCGAAACGAATAGACCCAGGCAACCTGTAATGGACCTCGACTCAAACTAGCAACTGCAGACGGGCTCATGGTACGTGGGAAAGCCTGTAGCTCAGAAATCGGTTAAGATGAGCATAATACATAGTGTGCTCCGGACGACGTGGGCTAGCTATGACAAGGTAGCCATATCGGAGGCGGAGGCGGGGATTGTCTTGCTAGAGTTCGCGAGGGAAGAGGATGCCAGCCAAATCCTCGACTTGTCACCATGGGCGATAAACGGGCACATATTGAATATCAAGAGATGGGAACCGAGCAAGGGAGTAAAGGAAGTAGAGTTCAACAAGGTAAACTTCTGGACCCAAATACATGACATAGGGTTGGAGAAGTTTAGCGATGAAAATGCCTGTAAAATTGGGAATATGATAGGTAGATGCGTGGGAAGATAAGTATCATATATTATACATATATTATACATATATTATACATATATAGACATAATACCACATATATATAAATATATAGTATCATATATACATAATATATATATATATTATACATATATATATATATAATATCACATATACATAATATATATATATAACATAGTATAGATATAGTATCACATATATATTATACATATATATATAATAAGTATATACTTGTGACTCCCAGAAGCTAGACACCTACAGGTCTTGGTCGTCGAGGATGACTTGCGGAGGCTGAACACCTAAAGGCTCCGCTCGTCGGCTTGTCACTCGTTGGGGATTACTTGCGGAGGCTGAACACCTAAAGGCCTCGTCGGCTTGTGACTCGTTAGAGATAATGTGCGGAGACTGAACACCTTAAGGCTCCGCTCGTCGTTTTTTTAATTCCCAGAAGCTGGATAACTACAAGTCCTGGTCGTCGAGGATGACTTGCGAAGGCTGAACACCTAAAGGCTCCGCTCGTTGGTTTTTGTGACTCCCAGAAGCTAGATAACTACAAATATTGGTCGTCGATGTTTTTTTTTCTCTTGATTTTATTTCCTTTTGCTACTGTATTTTTTTTTACTCCACCTCTCGATTCCTTTAATTTTTGCCTAGGTTGCCCTTTTAGGGTTTTCAACCTAGCAGAAATTTGATTCCTATCATTTTACCATGATTGCCCTTTTGGGGATTTTCAGTTATGCCCCTCTTCCCTAAATTTTTCCTAAACTTCCCTTTCGGTTTTTCGATTTAGCAGGAATTTTCTCTCACTTTTGGAGATTCGCCTTCTGGTTACGAACTCCTTAAGGATAGTATTTTCTGAATGTGTCCATATTGATTGGACTGGGGAGTTCTTGGTCGTCCATATCGGTGATGATCATTGTTCCTCCACTGAAAACCTCTTTGACAACATAAGACCCTTCATATTTAAGCATGAACTTACCCTGAGAGTGTGGATTGACTCGCATGATTTTTTTGAGAACTAGATCGTCTGCTTGTAATTCTCTTGGACGTGCGACCCCTCGCCTCCACCATCGAGTCCTCCCGCAATCAAATTTACTCTCCTCTTGCTGGCAGATGGATCAGTTTGCTCAGCAAGCGCTAGCGAACGATGTCTTCTAGGGGCGTTCGACTTCTGTCTCGCCCTGCCACAAATTCCTTCAACATCCCCCCTTTAATCAGCTTTTCTATATCCCGCTTCAGAATGCGGCAGTCATCCGTCTTCTGGCCCTTGCACTTATGATATTTACAATAGCTCTCGACGTCCTTCCCCATGGGTTGACCACCCCGACAAGGCATTGGTGGCCTCGCCAAGGATCTCCTCTCCATCTCGACTAGTACCGCTGAGATCTGCCTATTTAAAGGCGTAAAGTACTCAGGGACCTCTGGATTTCGAGGTGCTGGATTAGGCTCGACTCGGGGCCTGCTGTCTCTTCCCTTTTTCTCATTCTTCACCTCCTTCTTACCATCGCGTTGGGGCTCAGGAACCACCCTTAGCAAGGTCGTCAGGAAGTTAGCCTCAGTGTTCGCCCTTTTAAGGTCTATGAAACCTTTTACCCTGGACGCCAGCTCCTCCAACGTTTCAATCTCCTTCACGTGGTAGCTGTTTCGAAGCTTCCTCGAGGCCTTGTTGGCCACATCCAGACCTCTGTAAAATGCTCGAATGATCTCCCCATCCGAGATTCAGCGATCTATCTCCGTGACGTTCTAATGGAAACGCCCGTAAAAATTGGCCAGCGACTCTCCAGGCTGTTGCTTGACCGCATCCAGGGCGACCATGCTTTTCATCAGCTGGCGCTCGCCCATATACCTCTCCAGGAACTTGCTCCTTAATTCCACCCAAGTTCCGATAGATCCTGCAGGGAGGCCGAAGAACCAGGACGAAGCCGAACCCGAAAGAGTGAATGGAAATAACAAAGCCAAGTGATTGGGATCATTTGACTTACCCAGGAGAGAAGCCTCGTGCTTGTTGACGTGTATGATGGGATCTCCTCCACCACTGTACTCAGGTATGACCCAAGCGACTACGTCTTTGGGGATCTTGATGGCGACGAGCTTGTCGGAAAAGGGGTGAGTAGATTGCTCCTTGAAGGGAGCTACGACTGTCAACCGTCTTTCTTGGAGTCTTTTGTTGAGAAGGTCGTCCATTTGGTTCACAGTGCAATATTTTGGCAAGGTCTCGGATGGAGAAGGACCGGAAGGATTGGCCGAGTACGTAGCCGCCGGCTGTTCGGTATATGCCGGGGGTAGAGATTGTTGTCCAGACGTCATCTCCTGCTCTTCCTGGGGTGCTGTGGTGTCAGGATTCTCGGTTTCAGACGGTAAGGGCCCTATGGCAGCAGGGCGAGTGTTTCCTTGAGTGTTTCAGACTGGATGTTTTCCCCGACGATGTGGACGGTCTGAGGAGCTGGAGTCTCGATGTGGTTGGTAGCTGGGGTCGGTCTGGAATTACCGATATGCTCTCGGGCCACCCGCAGGGGAACGACATTGGCTCCTGCCTGGCTGGTAGGTTCTTGTTGAAGCGGTGAAGCCGCGGCGGAATCAGAGCTATCCGAGGATTGCTCGCGAGTCTGATTCTGGCGGTTGTTTTGGGATCGAGTTCTCATGGTTGTATCACTCGTTTCTCACAGACGGCGCCAAATGTTGGATCGTGAAATCTTGGTTGCTGATCTGACAGTGAATTGAATGCTAGACGAATGCTGAATGGTGCTTCTGCTCCAACTCTGGTGAACCTGCATATAGGGGAGCGCAACAGAGGGGGTGTCTCTAGGTCCCTCTCCGATGTTTAAATGAGTATATGTGTGTGTATATAGCTCAAAACGTAAGGAACGTATGTAAAGTAAAGGTATTTATAGGGTAGGAGAGATCAAACCGTATAAGGTAACCGTATATCTTAGTGAATATTGTGCTGCTGAAGATTCAGATAGTAGATATGGCAGTTATGGCGAGATATTGCAGTTACCATTTCTAATCCTTAGTGAATATGTGACCGAGATTCGCGGGATATCGTGGTCACTTCCTTATTAACGGTTAGTTGGACCAGAGGAGAGAGGCAAGGCTCTCTTCGGGGCGAGCACTCCCATGGCGAGTAGTGAGAGGTCACGTCTTAGTGAAGGATGGCGAGCAGCCTGGGGAGCCTTTGGCGTTCACGTCGCCTTTGGGCTCGATCTTGGGCCACTCTATGGTGGGCCAGTCTGACTTTTACTTAGGCTGATCCAGTTCGAATATCTTGGGTTTACCCCCTCCAGGGTTATTGGGCCTTCGATGCCTTTTCCTTATTGGGCTGTCATTATCGATACCCAACACCTGTAACTTTAGGGGTTTTCGGAACCTATCTGTTGCAAACAGGGTACTGAATTTTGGAACCGAAACCTACCATGTTGCAGTTGGAACTGACACCTACCCATAACCTGTTTATACCAAAGGTTCTAAGTATCATATTAGGAACCACTTTCAAAATAAATTATCTAAAATTTATTTATACTAATCGATTTAAAATCATTTTTTTCAAAACAAATATGAAGTTGCAACAATCATCCAACAATAATAATTATTTTCACAAAAGCATACAATCATTTACATATTGTGTGCGTCGTGTGAGAGAAGAGAATCCCGAGAGAAAACTGAAAAAATGAATTATGACAGTTTGTACTATGCAAAGTAATAGCAAATGTAAAACTAGAAACTTAGAAATTATAATAGAACGACAACTACTCATTTTTTTATATAAATATTATATTAAATATATAATCGGTTCCGCATAGAAAAAAAATATGAAAGAAGAAAGCAATCAATACGAAAAGAAAAGCTGAACTCTCTCCTTTAGGTATCCAAGAGCCTCCCTCTTCGATCTCCCCCAGATGGTCGGGAGACCCAAGTAGAAGCCCGGGTTTGTCGACTGAGCCACCCCGAACAGATCCGCAATGCTCCTTTTGTAATCATCATGAGCTCCAGAGTTGAAATACAGTATTGATTTGGAGAAATTGATCTTCTGTCCTGAGGCTGAGCAGTAGGCCCCTAGAGTGATCTTTAGGTTCGTTGCTTGGGTCAACGAGCCTTTCAGGAAAAGAATCGAGTCATCCGCAAAAAAGAGGTGTTGAATCTCTGGACACGACCTCTTTGGCCGGATACCTCTAAAGGCACCCTTCGCAACCTGGTCGTCAAGTAATCTAGATAGAACATCAGCAACCAAGATGAAAAGATAAGGTGATAGAGGGTCACCCTGTCTCAATCCCCTAGACGGGCGGATGATGTCAGATTGGTTGCCATTGTCCAAGACCTTGTAGGTAACCGTCGACACGCATGCCTTAATCCAAGCTATCCATTTGTCATTGAATCCCCTATGTCTCAAGCTTGCAAGAAGGAAGTCCCATTCAATACGATCGTAGGCCTTCTGCATATCGATCTTTAGCGCACATTCCGACCTCCCCTAGGTCGTTCTTGGCTTGCCTCTTGACTTGAGGTAATGGAACATCTCGTGCGCTATTATAATACTGTCTTGAATGAGTCTCCCCGAAACAAACGCACTTTGGAATGGGGTGACCAGTTCTGGCAAATAGGTTTTTAATCTATTCGCCAGAACCTTAGAAATTACTTTATAACCAAAGTTGCACAGACTTATTGGTCTAAAATAAGAGGCACATACTGGGCTAACCATTTTAGCAATCAAAGTAATATGGGTATGGTTAAGAAAGGAAGGCATTATACCTGTTGCAAGGAAAGCGTTAACCGAAGTGTGCAAGTCCGTCCACCCAGATGATGTTCCAGCAACAACACCGAGGCTGGGACGAGACTATCATTCGCGATGCCGTCCACCCAGATGATGTCCCCGCGGTTCTGCAGGTACCCATACCGACTGTGGACACCGCGGATGTCCATAGATGGCCCCACACAAGATCGGGGATCATTTCCGTCAAGTCCGCATACCATGCATTGCACGAAGATCAGGCTCGAAGAATGCGGAACACAGCTCCAAATACCAGACAGCCGATGGTGAGACCGATGGTGTGGAAGGCCGTGTGGTCGGGAAACGTTTGGCCAAAGATAAAGGCTTTCGCGTGGAAGCTCGCTAACGACGTCCTCCCTACGAAGGCGACCATTGCAAGGCGCGGCGTGAATATTGACAGCCTTTGTTCGGTTTGCCGTGTAAGTGATACTTGTGAGCATATGCTGTTTGGTTGTCCTTGGGTGAAATAGGCGTGGTCATCTTACTCGCCCCAATCGGATGTCGACGTGGGTACCCTCTCGGTCGATGATTGGCTTAGGGTAGTCACGGACTTCACCGGGAGGTGCGGGAAACAGAGATCAAAGGACTGGCGAAGGCTTATGGTGGTCGCCTGGGTTATTTGGAATACAATGTGCAAGTACGTGTTCGAAAATGCACAACCGTTCATCCCAGCGATCCATAACGAGATAAGCCGAACCATGGAAGAGTTGGGGTCGAACGGCCATCGGGACAGAGTCGAAACGCAGGTCTAGGCGTGGCTCGGGATCATTGCGCGGGACAATATGGGCGTGGTTCGTGGGGGAGCAACCGGGGTCCGACTCGTTGGCTCGGTAGACGAGATCGAAGCGGTAGTGGTTCTTCAAGGGGTCCAACTCGCAATTGACAATGGTTGGACCCGGGTGATCATAGAGACGGACGCCATGAATATCATCAACCATATTCGAGGGCGGGATGTTGCTTGGAGAATTGCCCCTTTCTTAACAAACGCGGTTAACCTAGCTACTTCGATTAGGGAGATCGCTTGGGAGCATGTTCCCCGATCCGCAAACTCTTGTGCGGATTGGTTAGCGAAGAATGTATTAGCGGGGTTGTGTCCTTCGGATTGGGTGATCTCACCACCAACCCCTTTGCTTCGGTGTATTTTTACGGATGTAATCTTGTACTCTATTCCGGTTTCGGAAGTTGATTGATTATGAAGTTTCTCTTTGGCCAAAAAAAAAGAAGTGTGTTTGATGGAGGAAAAATTGAGATTGATAATACTTCTAAGGAATTCATAATATGCTGTGTTATTAGGATGATTTGGTCTGATTGTACGGAGTTATAGTGATTTCTGGTGTTTTGAAAATGTGATCCTATGAGATATATAATATGAATTGCATATATGCTAATATGTGTTGAAATTTGGCTAACAAAACAAATTTCAGGTAATGAATGTTAGCCTACTCTTGGTTCAGAAGTGTACAGGTTTTTGGGTACAAAATTAGCTAAAACAGCTGAAGAAGAAAAATCTCTGCAAAGGAATGTTAGGATGAATCAATCAGAGCAATGATAGATTGATTCAGCATTGTTCAGCATCTTGATCATATCTAGAAGCTTCAAGTATGTTCAAGATATGTATAAAGTCTTCTCCTTTGTTCTACTGTATTCTAGATAGAAGTAGAAGGAGTTTGTATTCAGTCATTCATATAAATACCAGCTGCTTGTACTCAGTTAAGTAACTCTTGATCATAGTAAAGAAGGAGATTTCTATTTGCTTTCAGTTACTCTGTTATTTCTATTTCTACTCGATAACTAGCTCTGCAAGTTTTCTTTCATCTGCCATGTTTCCTTTGATTCTCAATCTAGCTCAAACTCAGATTGTTCACATGGTATCAGAGCCATTCTCTCATCGCTAATCTGCCAATCTCTTACGAATTCAAGTTCAAAGCTCGTTGATTCATCCAGATCTGTCATCGTCGCATCCGGTGGTCAGCAGCAGTGCAAGCTGTTCAAAGCATCTTCATATCAGTGGTATCTGCAGATTCTCTAAGATCTTACTATCTTCACATCTGGTAATCTTCTCTGATTCATTCTTGTCACTCATGGAGGCATCATTTGTTAATAAGAAAGTCTGTCAATTGACTGGAGAGGATAACTTCCAGTCTTGAAAACAACAAGTTAACCTAGCTGTTCGTGGTCATAATCTGGAAGATTATCTGTTTGGATCAATTCATGTTACTTCTATGATAGATGATGGTGAAGGAAATAAAATTGTTAATCCAGAATACTCCAAATACTCGCAACAAGATAGTTCGTTAGCCTCATGGTTATTAGCTTCAATATCCACACCAATTAGCAAGGGATTAGTTGGATGTATGACTTCATCTTCTATTTGTTTGAAGCTGCATCAACATTTTTCATCATCATCTACAACACGCATCATGAATATTTATGATAGTCTTAAAGTTAGGAAGCATTTCAATCAATCGATGCGTGAATATCTAACAGATATTCAGTTAGTGTGTGATAGCCTTCTAGGATGTGGACATTCTATTGAGGAAATGCAACAAATTTCCATAATTCTTAATGGAATTAAAGGTCAATATGGCAATGTGGTGTCTGTCATACATGCTAGCAGGAATCCGTATGACTTATCATCCATTAGTTCGGTTCTCCTGGATGTAGAAGCAAGACAGAAAGAATTTTTGTTCGACAATACTCTGTCAATGGCCAATGTTGTTGTTCAACAATCAGTGGATCAGTCTTCCAGGAATGATAGTCAAGAAAAGACTGATTCTAGCCAATTCAGACAGCAAAAGGATATGGGACAACAGCAGCAGCAACTCACTCTAGAGTACCAGGCAAACAATACAGGATTTGGCCGTGGAAGAGGTAGAGAAAGATGTTATAACAACAACAACAAACCTCAATGTCAGCTTTGCGGTAAATTCGGACACCTGGTTCATAGATGTTTTCAAAGGTTTAATGTACATTTTCAAGGTGTCACAGCTCAAAATTTGGAGAGGAGTGCAAATTTAACCATGGCTTCAAGCTGGACTGAGGAAGGAGAAGGAAACCCAACAGGATACAACTCAGATCAACATATGATGCAACCTACAGCTCCTCAACCTCTTGTACAAGCTACGGCTCCACCTGTTCAGAATATGATATACTCATCCACTGTTTCATCGAACATGTTTGCATCATCTCAAATGTTCAATCCTTACATGGCTAATCCTTACTCCTATGTTGTTTCTCCATATTTTCCTTTTCAAGCATCAATACCTATGATACATGCGCAAGAATCTATGGGTCAAGCGAACAACAACATCAATTCTGTTCAGCATGATGTGGTCACCAATCCAGTTCCAAATGGTGATAAAGCTTGGTACCCTGATTCAGGAGCCACAAATCACTTTGCTCAAGGGCCTCCTACAGGTAAGATTACTCAACCTTACTGTGGAACAAGTAAAGTTCAAGTTGCCAATGGCACTTATCTAGATATAAACAGCATAGGAACATCTGTGGTAAATACTTCATCGAAACCTTTAGTGCTGCACAATTTATTATATTCTCCGCAAATAACAAAAAATATTGTCTCTGTCTATTAGTTTACAAAGGATAATCAGGTCTTTTTCGAGTTTCATCCATCATGTTGCCTAATCAAAACGCATCAACATAGGAAATTTTGCTCAGAGGACATGAGAGTGGTGGTTTGTACAAATTTGATTTCAGTAAAATAGGAGATAGAGTGAACAATAGAAATAAGCAATGCAAGTCTTTAGCAAAGAATTGTAGTGGATATGAAAGTGTTTCAGCTAATAATACCTTGTTGAATAATAATGTGAGTTGTTTCTCTATTCAATCAAAAATTCCATTATCTGTTTTGCATCAGTGACTAGGCCATCCTTCTTCCGAGACTCTTTTAATGATAGTTCGAAAAGAAAACATGTTGGTTTCTTCAGATCTTGACAAATGTGTTGCGTGTGCTATAGGCAAAAGCTGTAAACTTCCGTTTACAGATTCAACAACTAGTTGAGATGGATCTTTTGGGTCTATCTCCAATCAATTCTAATGGCTGCCTATATTACCTAAGTATTGTTGATGTTTGTACAAGGTTTACTTGGATATATTTTTAAAACAAGAAAATTGATGTTTTAAAAATCTTTCCTCAATTTCACATGTATGTTGAAAAATAGATTGGACACAGTCCAAAGGCTATAAAAACAGATGGAGGAGGTGAATTCAGGAGTCTTGCTTCATATCTTCGTCAATACGGGATTGCTCATAGAGTGACTTGCCCGTATATTTCAAAACAAAACGGAATTGTGGAGAGAAAACATTGACATATTGTGGAAATGGGGCTGACATTAATGAAACAAGCTTCTCTACCTCAACAATATTGGAGTGATGATTTCTTTACATTAGTATTTTTGATTAATAGGCTGCCTTCTAAGGTTTTGATGAATATATCTCCTCATGAGAAGCTTTTTCTAAAACAACCTGATTATAGATTTCTTTGTGTGTTTGGTTGTATGTGCTTTCCTTTGCTCAGGCCATACAACAAGCATAAGTTGGAATTCAGGTCTGCTCCTTGTGTATTCCTAGGTTATTGCTCAAATAACCATGGATATAGGTGTTTGGATTCTTCAAGACAAATATATGTCTCTCGTCATGTTAAATTTCATGAAAATGTTTTTCCTTTTGCAGATATGAATGGAGCTTTTATGCAGTCTGTAGCAAAGAAAAACACAGATACATCTTTACCCTTCTTCTTACCTTTCAAATCTACTTGTTGTTCTCAGTATGTTGATATCATGACATTTCCTCGTAGTAATGACAGGCCATCAGATATACCAGTTCATAATCAGCCCGAAGTGACAGATGTATCAGTTATACATGTTCTTAATCAGTCACATGTGTCAGCTGTATTAGAATTACCATCTAATGTTCAAGACACATCTGTGCAGGATCTGAACTCATCACTGTGCAGAAATGGTCATGACAGCAGGTTAACTATGAATGATCAAAATGAATCTGATAATACTATTCGTTATGTTACTCAAAACTCAGCTTTAGTTCCTTTATTGCATACTCCTATGGCAAATATAGATAATGTCAATACAGGTAATGCAATTAGAAATGATTCAGCTGATGAAAGTAATATTGTTTCTACATACAATTATGATTTGCCTTCGAATAGTATTAAGTATACTTTGCAAAACTCTACTTTAGTTCCTGTGACGGATATGACTAATAGTTCAAGAAATGTTCACTCCATGCAGACTAGATCTAAGACAACATTCATGAATGCACTAGTAGCGTGTTACAACCCCAAGGAGACTTAGTTCACAATGAACCAAATGATATCTACTCAGCTATGCAGATCACTCACTAGGAAGCTGCATTAAAGGAAGAACTCAATGCCTTAGTTGTCAATAACACTTGGAGTTTGACAATATTACCTGGTGGGAGAGTTCCAGTAGGATGCAAATGGTTGTTCAAGGTCAAGAAAAACTCAGATGGAAGCATATCCAGGTATAAAGCAAGATTGGTTGCAAAATGTTTTTCTCAGAAACCAGGATTCGATTTTCAAGATACATTTAGTCCGGTGGTGAAGGCTTCTACAGTTTGGATTATACTTACACTTGCTCTAACCCATAAATGGATTCTCCGACAGGTTGATGTTAATAATGCATTCCTTCATGGTGAGCTCACTGAAGATGTATACATGACCCAGCCTCCAGGATTTGAAAAATGTGATGAACAAGGAAGAGTACTGGTGTGCAGACTGAACAAATCACTCTATGGGCTAAAACAAGCGCCCCGAGCTTGGTTTGAAAGATTTAAACATTTGCTACTTAATTCAATTCATTTTACCACTTCGCTTGCAGACAGTTGTTTGTTTATCAAGAAAACAGAGTTAGGAAGTGTGTATTTACTTATATACATTGATGATATTGTTGTTACAAGTAGTGATAATGAGGCTGTGGAATCTGTGATCGTGCAAATTAATCATGAGTTCAAACTGAAAGATTTGGGGTTACTCAACTATTTTATAGGAACGGATGTTCAAATAGGAGATGATTGTTTGCTGTTGAGTCAGAAAATATATATCACAGAGCTACTTCAGAAGGTTGGGTTAGTAAATGCTTCATCTTTAACCACTCCTATGGCTAGTAATTTTTTGAGTAAACTTGGGTCGCATTCGGATTCTCCTCCTGCAGATGATACTCTATATAGGTGTACAATTGGGGCTATACAACATGTTTGTATTACTAGGCATGATATTCATTTTGCAGTTAATAAACTTAGTCAGTTTTTACAGCAACCTTTACAAAGACATTGGAAAGTTGTGCTTAGGGTGTTGAGGTATCTTAAAGGTACCATTTGTTGGATCGTGAAATCCTGGATGCTGATCTGGCAGTGGATTAAATGCCAGACAAGGACGGAAAGATGCTTCGACTCCAACTCCGGTGAACCTGCAAGTAGGTGTATATCTCAAAAACGTAAGGAACGTATGTAAAGCAAGGGTATTTATAGGGTAGGAGAGATCAAACCGTATAAGGCAACTGAATATCTTAGTGTATATTGTGTTGCTGAAGATTCGGATCATGGGATATGTCAGTTACTGCGAGATATTGCAGTTACCATATCTAATCTTTAGTGAATATGTGACCGAGATACGCGGCATATCGTGGCCACTTCCTTATTGACGGTTTAGTGGGACCAGAGGAAAGAGGTAAGGCTCTCTTCGGGGCGAGCACTCTCATGGCGAGCAGTGAGAGGTCACTGCCTGGTGAAGAATGGCGAGTAGTCTGGGAGCCTTTGGCGTCCCTAGAGACTTTGGGCTCGATTCTGGGCCACTCGAAGATGGGCCAGGTTGACTTGTACTTAGGCCGATCCGGTTTGAATATCATGGGTTTACCCCTCCATGGCTATTGGGCCTTCGAGGCATTTTCTTTACTAGGCTGTCACTATCGAAACCCAACATTTGGCCCCGAAGCTTGAGTGAAGTTTCTTCAGTCGAGCTTGATTTCTTGGTAGGGTTCTAGATAGTGACGTCTTAAATTCGGTTTCCTTCGTCTCTCGCAATGGTTCATGACCTTCGGGGCACTTTAGGCTCGTTTGGCGAGCAGTCCTTTCACTGTTCAAAGCTGAAGGAATATTCTTCCTTTTATTCCCTCTTGGCGATCACTCGAGGTAACCTAGGCTTTGAGAAATTTTATCTTTCCTTGCTAGGCGATCATTACCTACCAAAAATATTTCTGATAAAGCTTATTAATGCGTTGGCGATCACTTTGTCTGCTCAGTGGACTTTAGCATTTAATGACTGCACAGTCATCTGGAAATCGAACGGTCGCTTGGGGCACGCCTGTCATTTATTATTCCATAAACCAAGGGCAGTCTGACAACTGTCTGTACTGGCCGACCGTGTGTCTCCCCGAGGTGTCTCTTGGAATTCTGACATTGATTCGTTTTTTTCCAAAAATGTGCAATTATTCTCCTGTGTCGCTTCGATTCGCCCGTGGCAGTTACTCCTTTTTGGCCAATATAAGAGACGTCAGTTTCTTTATTTTGTTTTTTACGCACATTCACTTCTTCAGATTTTCAGAGCTTCCTTTGCGAATCCTTCCTTCTTCTCAATCTTCTTCAACCCTCCTTTCAACTGTTTCCATGGCCACCCGAAGTCAGAGAGTCAAGCACACAGCCACCAAGGGGCCCAAGAATGCCCATGCTCCCAAGAATACCAATGTCCCCTTAACCATTAGGGATGGCGCCGTGCCCCCCTCAGCGAGGGAACAGACTGACCTGGGGAGGTCTGTAACCACTCCGGTGCTGGTAGATGGGCCTGAGCTGCATACACCTGTTTTTTCTCCGAAAGGTAAACCTTCGTCCTTTTACTGCTCTGTTTTGGGAATATCCTATGTTTTTCTTCGTTTTTTATGTTTGTTGTGCTATATTTGAACCGTTCTGAGTAGATGTTAAGCCCAACGAGTTGAAGCCAGCGTATTTCAAGACGATGGTGGTACTTGGCGGTCTTGGTGCGGGGGATGTCCCTAGATATCTGGGAACGGGTCTGCATTACCCTTGTCAAGGAGAGGTTTACTTATATGCGGCCCAAATCGATGTTGGGTTGCGATTTCCTCTCTGCGAGGATTTGCAGGACCTATGCCGGTTCTACATGATACATCCCACGCAGCTCGTTCCCAACGCCATTAGGATCTGGGCTGGATTCAAGTTCCTATGCATACATCAAGAATGGACGTATTCATTGGCCATATTCCGGTGCTTTTTCCGGTTGCCGGCTGGGACGAATCATCTCCACCATTTCCAGTCCCGATGGCCGAAGTTTGCTGAATGGAGGGGCCTTCAAGCATGGACTTGGAATGTCCACGTACGGCTGGTCGATGACTTCTGGGCCACCAACTCCAACTATAAGAAGTTCTACTTCTTTTACAAGGGGGGTGCCTTCGAAGTTATCTACCCCAGATAGGGACCTTCCTCCCGAGTTTGATGAGCTATCCGGGGGCAACCGGAACGCTATCGATGATCTGTTCCGGATACATCGATCAAATTCATTCCGCTCCATCCACTCCGTGGCAGAGACCACAGAGAACATGCTCGAGATGGCGGGCATCCATCAGGCCACGCCAATCTTTGATGATTGGGTAACCCCTTCTAACTCTTTCTTGTTTTATCGTTTGTAGGCAGGCCGTAGGCAAGAGTCGAAAACTGATAGGTCTCTTTGATGACCAGGGATCGGCGGGGCTGTCCTCCGACCAGGCTCTACTGAATTCTCCTCCTCCCCCTCTAGGCGTTCGTCCAAGAGGAAACCGAAAGAGGCCCTTCCTTCGGCCACTGCTGGCCCTTGCCAGTAAGGTATGTTGTTTCACACTGTATCGTTTACATACTCTACCTTATTTCCAAGTTTTCTGAACTTGTTTAACGTGACTTTTCCTTTTTGTTTTGCAGAGGAGTCCACGGTTGACGTGGCCCGAGACCCACCTCCTCCTCCTGCCAAGAAGGTCAGGAGTGAGGAGCAGCCAGCTGTTGAACAGCATCCTCCTCATCCTCCCCCTAAGTGTCCTTCCGCTGGTAAGGGGAAGACTACAGCTTCGGCGACCATTCCTCCTTCTCCCCAGGGCCCTACGGCTAGCCAGGGGAAGGTTTTATCTTTGGCGCCCCCTCCTCCTACGGTGTCCACGGTCCCTCCCAAGGAGTCTGGGACCCAGCAGAAGGGGCTCGATGCCCCCAGCTCCTCGAGGGTTCCTGGGGAGGAGTATTGCTCCATGGCGAGCTTGTTCCAGCCACTCAAGGCTGCGAACTCTCGGGGTGCTTGGTTGCCTTGTGGGGACCTTTCGAAGAAGGGGTGCCCCACCCAGAAGAGCCTCCGGGGTAGCCCGGACCTGTGCATGCGGCTCCTCGATGGGATAATTCCCCCCAAGGACCGCTCGCCCATTCCCACGGAGCTACCTCAGATCGAGGGGTTCCTGCGGTCACACTACGAATGAGTTGCTCTGGAAAGAACTCATCCCCTTTTATTTTTTCCTAGTCGTTCCCTTTTGTTCGTGTCCTGACAATTCTCATTCTTTCTTTGTTGCCAGCTCGTTCAGGAGGAGGTGATGATCGTCCGTGTCTTTGGAGAGCTCGCCGGCAAGCATTCAGACCTGCTTGTCGAGCTGGAGCAATATCGAAGCACGGGGATCACCCCCGGGCAGCTGGAGGCTATCAAGACGACCGCTGACGCGGCGATCGCCTTGGTGGACAACTCCCGGTCGGAGTACTTCAGCAAGGAGTAGCGCCTCCTTGCTGATATCAAGCAGAGGGAGGTCGATGCGGCGGCCGCCCTTCAGGATTTTGAAGCCCTTCATCTATGCTTAGATGAAGGGGAGGCTGTCAGAGCTCGCCTGGAGGCGGAGCTGAAGGAGGCTCAAGCCCAAGGGGCAGAGTCAGAAGCTCAACGGGTCGCCGCTGAGGCGCAAAGGGCTGCTGCTGACACCCAGAGGGAAGTTGCGGAGGCCTAGAGGGCTGCTGCCGAGGCCAGGGGGATTGCCCTGGAGGAGGAGAGGGATCGGCTAGCTGAACAGTTGAAAGTTGTCCCTTCGCCCCAAAGCGTAGTCGAGGCATTCAAGGCCTATGAGGATTTTGAGGACTGCGCTTTGAAGGTGATGAAGTCGGCGATTGCCGATTTTTACCAAGTCTTGGTGGATGATGTCCAGGCGGCCGACCCCAACTTTCCCATTGGGGAAGTTGAGTCCTTGAAGGGCTTCCTCTGAAGTCGCACCCTTCATCCTGTTAATGCTACTGAAGAGGTTGACCCAGCTGCGGCTGAAGAGGTTGCCCCTGAAGGCGAGTCGAGCCTTCCTGCCCCCGAAGGCGAGCAAAGCACCCCTGCCCCCGAGGATCCATAAGCTTGAAGTCTCCACCTCCCTTATCGACCATCATTTCTTTGCCTTTTTAGATAGCTGTTTTTCCTTTGTAATTTTTGTTCACTTTGTAATTATTTATTTGATTTAAGACTTCGTTTTCTTATATTGAATGCCTTTATATTCATGAGCCTTTACTCGACTTTGAATGTGTTTGGCTATTCATCCAATATCTTAATCATAATTACTCTCGACTTTTCTTGCTTTGTAATGGCTTCGACTCTTAAAGTCTTGGACCAAGCATAAGTCTATACGAACTTTCTAAGGACAATACTCTAACACTTAAAAGCATAAACTTCTAAGTTCAAAGAGATATTACCTTTTCGAAGTTTAAACCTTTGAGGTGTTTGCATAATAACAGGGAATTTGTTAACTTCAGGCTTTATCATCTATAATGATAGCCTAAATTCCTTATCCGCTGTTTTAATGGGTTGATAGCAGAACTCTTTGTCTGGCTTTGGCGTCTGCTCTTCCGTTTTTGCCTAATTCTATTGTTAGGACTTTTTGGCCTGACTTTGGCGTCAGGTCTTTTTGGTCTAACTTGTTGCTAGGGATTTTGGCCTAACTTTGTTGCTAGGGCTTTTGGCCTAGCTTTGTTGATAGGGCTTTTGGCCTATCTTTGGCGATAGGGCTTTTGGCCTAACTTTATTATTAGGGCTTTTTGGCCTAACTTTATTGTTAGGGCTTATGTGCCTGATTCGGTTATCAGGTCTTCGCCTGACTTTTGGTGTCAGGTCTTTTTTCTTCGACTTGCATCGAGTGGACATGCTTTATGAAGGAATGACTTTCTTTTATTAACATAACAGCTTGAATACAAGCTATGTATGAAATCTCCTTAGATGCTCAGAATTGAATGGACGGGGTAACCTTTCGCTTTCGGTGGTTTCCAAATAGTAGGATCCTGGTGCGGCGTTCTCTACTACCTTGTACGGTTTTTCCCTTTTGGCTGAAAGTTTATTTTTACTGTCCATCCTTGTGAATTCATTCTTTCTCATGACCATCTCCCCCACGAAAAATTGGTGAGCGCTAACTTTTCTGTTGAAATATCGAGCGGTCGCCAGGCGCATCTTTGCTTGTGCTTTTTCTGATAACCATCTCTTTTCTTCTGCCAAGTCGAGGTCAGTTCTGCGCTCGACCTTGTTTGCCTCAGCGTTAAAATGTAGGATTCTATGGGCAGGTACTGCTATTTCGGCGGGTGCTACTGCTTCTGATCCATACACTAAGCTGAAAGGTGTTTCTCCTTTGACTGACTTAGGCGTTGTTCTGATGGCCCATAATACGTTTTCCAGCTCTTCTGCCCAATTCCCTTTGAATGCTCGAACCCTTTTCTTGAGTCCTGCTAAAACAACCTTGTTGGCTGCTTCAGCTTGCCCATTCGTTTGAGGATGATGCACCGAGCTGAAACGATGGTCGACATGATATTCTTCACAGAGCCATTTTAGCTCATTTCCAATGAATTGCGGACCATTATCACTGTTGAGTATTTTGGGAATTCCAAACCTGGAGAATATGTTGATCTTTAGGAATTTGATGACCTGAAATTCCGTTGTAGAAGCTAGAGCTTTCGCCTCTATACACTTAGTGAAGTAGTCGATCGCCACTATAATGTGGGTGCGTTGACCAGTGCTAATAGGGAAAGGACCTAATATATCGATCCCCCATTGAGCAAAAGGCCAGGCACCCGCCATTGGGGATAATAGTGTTGATGGTCGACCTGATCGTGGTGCAAACTGCTGGCAAGTCTCACACTTCTGCGTTAATTCAGCCGCGTCTTTTCCTAAGGTTGGCCAATAGTATCCCAACCTGAAGATTTTTATTGTCAACGATCGAGCACCTTCGTGACATGCTGCCGCCCCTTCATGCTTTAACGAGGATCCATTGGAGGGCAAGTCTGGTTCTAGCAGTCGCGGTAATTCCAGCTCCAATGGTGTATATTTAAGTTGTTGTAGTTAAAAAGCTCGTAGTTGGACCTTGGGTTGGCTAGAGCGGTCCCTTCTACCGGCGATGCGCTCCTGGACTTAATTGGTCGGGTCGTACCTCCGGTGCTGTTACTTTGAAGAAATTAGAGTGCTTAAACCAAGACTCCGCTCTGGATACATTAGCATGGGATAACACTATAGAATTCCGATCCTATTGCGTTGGCCTTCGGGATCGGAGTAATGATTAATAGGGACAGTCGGTGGCATTTGTATTTCATAGTCAGAGGTGAAATTTTTGGATTTATGAAAGATGAACAACTGTGAAGCATATGCCTAGGATGTTTTCATTAATCAAGAACGAAAGTTTGGGGCTCGAAGACGATCAGATACCGTCCTAGTCTCAACCATAAACGATGTCGGCTAGGGATCAGCGGATGTTACTCTTAGGACTCCGCTGGCACTTTATGAGAAATCAAAGTTTTTGGGTTCCGGGGGGAGTAGACTGAAACTTATAGGAATTGACGGAAGGGCAGCACCAGGAGTAGAGCCTGCGGCTTAATTTGACTCAGCACGGGGAAAATTACCAGGTCCAGACATAGTAAGGATTGACAGACTGAGAGCTCTTTCTTGATTCTATGGTTGGTGGTGCATGGTCGTTATTAGTTGGTGGAGCAATTTGTCTGGTTAATTCCGTTAACGAACGAGACCTCAACCTGCTAACTAGTTATATGGAGAATTTTCTCCACGACCAGCTTCTTAGAGGGACTATGGCCACTTAGGCCAAGGAAGTTTGAGGCAATAATAGGTATGTGATGCCCTTAGATGTTCTGGACAACCCCCCCCCCCCCCCCCCCCGGTGGCCAGCCTTCGTGGCTGGCCACTTCCTAGCAGCGACGGCGTGGGGTGCTGCTAGGGTTTTGAAAACCCTAGAAACTTCAACGAGGAAGAAGACCTGTTCTGGACAGGTCTGAGTGAACCGGTCCAGACCGGTCTGGTCCGAAAAGTTAGATCAAATGACTCTATTCGGTCCAGTTGGCAGATGCTAACCGGTTCAGTTCAGACTGGTTTGCAAAGGATGGCCGATTCAGTTCGGTCCGGTTAGCAGAGGCTTATCGATCCAGTCTGGTTGGCAAAGCTTATCGGTTCAGTCTGGTTTGGATAGTTGAGTGTTGTTCAAACCAGTCTGAGCTAATTCAGAGGCTTAGGGTCGTATGAATTGGTCTGAAACGAATTTGGTGTCGATCCTGGATCCTCTATGGGTCCTAGTGGTTTATTTTAGTCCGGTAAATGCGCTTGGACCCTTTCATAAATAATTTTGGGATAATTTAATTAATTGATAGACCAATTTAAAATGCTGGGAGAGCCCTATATTATGTGTAGTTCCTTGATTTCCCTGGATTACTTTGTGTTTTCTGCAGGGTAGATAGTCTTGTCTTCCTTTATTTGATTGGATCTTGACTCCATGACTGGTAGAATTGACTTCATTCTAAGGCCCTCACTATCTTCAAACACGTTTGAAGGCACATTGAGTTGGAGAGGACAGACCAAGGTCGCTGGACCTAAGGCTGAGGTGCGTGTGACGCCATCCTCTAGACCTAAGAAGAGTTGTTGAAGGTGAAGGAGTAATACACAACACGATGACGCAAATGCATTGAAGGCAAAGTAGACAAAGAATGAGTTGAACGCAAGGAATCCTCCGAAAACAACACCGCGAAAATGTTCGCGTAAGGCCGAGAAGCCTAAATACAGGGAATGCTTCAACTGTGCTCAGTGGGTACACTTTGTGAGGGCATGCCTTGAATCGATCTGACGTGAATGTCTTGTTGGATACTTAGTAAACGTTTTGTTCCTAGTACATACATGTTGACTGAGTCATGTCCTTTGTAGATTTTGGATTCAGGATCGACAAATCACATATCCATGGATTCTGACGTTTTCGTAGAGTGCCATAGAGTCCCGCACGAAATTAGATGGATGTACATTGACGACAACTTTCGTGTTGAATTCGAAAGGGATTATAACTTATGAGTTGCACTTACGAAGTAGTTGAGTCTTAGTCTGATGTCATATCCTATATCCTCCGCAGATTCATCAATATCTTATATCAGTCTTAGGATTAATGAAACTCGGTATTAGATTATATTTTCATGAATCATCCATCCAATTCTCTTTAGATTCAACTTCGTTAGACTTTAGTATTGTTTCTGGTGGATTTATTGTTTCGGATTCAGATTCATGCAACAATGATAATATCATGTTTTCTTCTACTCACGAATATGTTTGCGATATGAATGAAAGACAAAGTAGACTTGACTATAAATGTCAACATAAAATGTAGCGGCTACCCTAACGGGGCTTGCTGCCCAACATTCCACAGGTGGATTCATCTACTTGTGTAAGTTGTCTAGTAGAAAATTCCATCGGAAAGTCTTTTGGTTAGGCACCTAGAGCTAAATTTTCCTTTGCAATTAGTCCATTCTGACGTTTGTGACCCTCTTAGTGCTAGGGTTTGGCACGAAGCACAAAATTTCATTACATTTATATATGATTACACCTGTTAAACAGGAGGGTAAAAACCCTCCACCCTGATCGTGAAAGAAGATTACCTTTCAGCAGAATTTAACGGTTTATGTAATTAAAAAGGAATCATTCACTAGCTGAAGATCCCGTTCACACCTACGCAAAATGGTTTTGTAGAGAGGCATTATAGAACACTCCTTAAAATGGTTTGGTCGATATGGCGCAGACTCAATTGATGATTTCCTTGTGGGGTAGACGCCTTGAAGACTGCTTCCTACATCCTGAACCATGTCTCATCCACAGTGGGAGTGATCATGGTCATACCCTGATAGTAATGAGTTGTTAGGTTGTGGGCTAGACCATAAATTTTCCTCTCGACGATATGCATTCGAAAGTGATGGAGAACTAAACTCCCTAATATCTGACGATATGGTTATTGTGCCATAAAACGTTAGAGAAACTCTCATTGGACCCTTCTAAGAAGAATTGATGAAAGTAATGAAAGATGAGATGAACAGTTTGGATGAGATGAAATCTATAAGGAAGAACGGTGTTTGGACACTGGTCGACCTTCGCGATGACACAGAGCAATAAAGCTAAATGGGTTCTTAAGATGAAGCTCAAGGCTGATGAAAAGTTGAGTATCACAACTAGTTTAATTCTGGCTATTGGAGTGAGTCTAGACTTGGAACTGCACTAGATAGACGTTAAGACTGTCTTTCTCAATGGTGAGTTAGAAGAAGATATCTATATGGAGCAGTCTGAATGCTTTGTGCAGAAAGACCATGATCACTTAGTCTGCAAACTTCACAAAATGATCTATGGTCTAAATAGTCCTCTAGGCAGTGGTACCGCAGAGTTCATGATTTGGTCGTGGAAAATGAATTTCTCTTGATGGATGAGAATCATTGCGTGTACACCAAAAGGGCCTGGATCGAACTTTGTATTTATGATTCTACATGTGGATGATATACTCATATCCGTAAATAGTTTTGAGTTACTCACACAGGTAAAGGTCTGAGTGTCTTCTATATTTGGGATGAAGAACATGGGTGAGGCGCATCATTGAGATTCAGATCTCAAGAGATCGCCGAAGAAGGCAGTTGTGGCTTGCATAGGAAAGCTACATAAACAAAGCATTGGAAATGTTTAACATGAGTAACTGCGAACCAATTGAAACTCCAGTTTACGTTGGTCAACCTCTCAAAATGGATATATGTTCGAAGACTACAAATGAAATGGACCAGATAAATAAATTATGTAGCTAAGTGTAGTCAGAAGCCTGATGTACGGAATAGTGTGTACTCATCCTGATATTTTTCATGCAGTCGGCATGGTATGTCGGTACCATGTTGAACACAGATTGAAGAAATGGTAGGCAGTAAACAGGAGCATGTGATATTTTAAGGGCATCGTCATGCCTTGTGCTATCAAAGAGACTTACTAGAGGTCTGAGAATCTCTGATGATTGGGTATAACGATGCGGACTATGGTGGTGACTTTGATGAGAGAAAATCCACCTCAGACTTTATGTTCTGCTCTCTGATGGCGCCATATTGTGGATGAGCAAGAACCTGTCACGCATTGTGTTAATAGTCATTGATGCAAAATTTGTGAGTCTTGTCTGGACCATTCAATAGGTTGTATGGCTGAAGAGACTTCCGGATTGATTCTAAGTCATTGGAGTTGCAATCTTCGTGATAAAAAACCTCAAGTATCATAACAAGTACATATCAAGCAAAACTATGTTAGAGACGTGGTTAGACACAAGGTGATGAGTTTGAAGTACTTGTCTACGGATGAGATGGTTGTGAACCGTCTCTCCAACCTTTAAAAGGGAGTCTTCAGTGATGCATGTGTGGTCTGTAGGACTATGTAGACTTAGTTGATATACTTCATTGATTTTATTTTCCATACAATGTTGTTTAACTTAAATTATATTTGAGTGTGCATGTTTTCACTGTTTGAGTATTTTTTGTGTTCTTACTGTGATTATTTATTGAAATATGTCAAAGTGGATTAGATCACCCTCTCACACGGGTGATGGCTTCTATGCCTTTGTGGCTACGTGAGGCTAGTGATAGTTCCTAGTTCTGGAAGTCTGTGGGATGGTCGGAAATGGCTTTGTGTGTGGAACTATCTGATTTCGAACTATGATGGATTCTAGTCTGTCAATCCACTCAGGGGTCCGATGGGAGTCTTTGTGACTCTTGGTTTCGGGTACTTTGTGTGTCTGATGGACATCTGTACAACATTTGGACATATGCTCCATGGGAGAGTAGATATGTTGTAGCGTGCGTTCCATACTGCGGCGCACCCAAAACGACCATGGGTTTGACCCGAGATGTGATCTTCACTCGGAGTCATGTGATACCCAGAGCTCTTTGCGTAAGAGACGCGTACATATCCTCATTACTCTGAAAAGAGACTTGAGGTCCGGTTCAATGTTTGATATCTTAGTCTGTGCTCGATGGGTGCACTCACAGAAACCTTGGACCCAATCTAGAAAAGCGAATTGGATTGTGCTGATGGTTTTGTGGGAAGAAGATGGTCATTATGGGATCTTCTCAATATTATGTCTACTAGGTGGCCACCAACCGCGGAGTTG
The DNA here is from genome assembly GCA_946814005.1 of Chamaenerion angustifolium. NCBI lineage: Eukaryota > Viridiplantae > Streptophyta > Magnoliopsida > Myrtales > Onagraceae > Chamaenerion > Chamaenerion angustifolium. The sequence goes on from OX328272.1 coordinate 27,400,468, forward strand.
GCTGCGGTTGTGGGCGCAATACATATATAGGTCTGAAAGATCCTTGTGTCGTCAGACTTGGAGAAAGATTACATGACCAAGGATGTAAGGCACATTTCACTGCTGGTGTGAGATCCGCGAGTTACTGCAACTCCTAATAGATGCGCAAGACCTTGCTCGTTGTGTTTTCCGGTCAAACGACTCCTACTTCGTATGTGACTTTACTGTATTAGGGGAATTCGTTCTCCTGGTACTGGCTTAATGAATGAGCGCCCCCCACTTTGTGCGAGTGGGAGATGTTGGAAAGCCTGATGATGACAATGATGCTCTGTCGCCTTACAGTTTAGACTGAGGTAAGTAGCTGTGGAAATCTAGGTCATTGCTCGTTAACCCATGGCGTGACCTCCCATCCGGCAGACCGTGATCCCAACCTCAAGTAGATCCACTTCTACTAAGTCAATCGTTCAATGAGGTAATTTAAATATGTGTTATGGTGTGCCCTAAACGATTGCATGTTTTGTATATTCCAACATCTTGCAACACAACTTTGTTGAAACAATACAACTTGAAATCGTTGAAACAGAATCACAATAGAGCATGAAATCGTGGAAAGATGTCGTTGAAAATAAAGAACAACAAATGAATCAATGAACAACAAATCAATCAATGAAGAACTTGGTGAAATTAGAGGTGGATCTGCGTGATGCATGGTGGAGTTTGAGCAACGAACAAACAAATCAGCAACTAGACAGGTCATTAGAAAGTGGTAAGATACACAAAATCAATGTGGACGAAACTGAAATCTAAATAGGCTGAAATCTGAATCTCGATTCAACATCTTGTGGATTGAAGTAAGCATGAGGTGGAATTAAAGCTTGAAAGGAGCTGCAATATGGATCCTGCTCTACTGATTGGTGAATCTTCCAGAAATTGTTTGTTGTTCGGTGGACTACTGAACCTGATGAAAAATAAAGTTATTTTGTGAAGTAGCCGCTGAAGACGAAAACTGAAGTTGGTGAAGCGCCAGAACTTCAACGATGGAGTGCTGGAGAATTTATGACATATGAGAAACTGATTTATGACCAAATTAGTGACGGATTTCCAACGAAATTCAGATTTGGTCCCTTATCGACTATGCTATGATACCATGAAAGTATTTGAAGAGAATGAAGTGGAGAGAAACAATAATTCAAGTTGTTAGTTAGAGTAAACGTTGTAATTGCTTCAGTTGATCAAATACAAAAGGATAGTAATACTCAGACTAAGTAGTAAAGTTCTAAAGATAGGAATTAATATATAAAAATAATTAACTACATTAACTTCTAAACTATTTTAAGTACAATTCTCTAACACTAAAATGTAGGGGTGAGCAGAAAATACTGATGGACCGAAAAACTGAAAAACAAAAGTCCTGAATATCCCGTCCCGAGTTCAAGACTGAGTTAAAATGGGCGGGGGGCTCCTAGAATTCGGTCTCAGACTCTGTTTTTAAACGCAAAATCCCATAAGGACTGGCCCGACCCGAGTAAGTCTCTTAATACTTCTGATTAAAAAAATAACAATTAGAAACCTTAAAATAGTGGAGTAAAAACCTACAAGGTAAGCAAAGTGCAAAAGTCTGTCTTTCCACTCCAGCAGTTGAAACTTGGAAGAAAACCTTATTCTCTCTGTTCTTCTTCCCTCAACCACCACGACTACGCATGACAGACACAAGCGTCCCTTCATCATTTGTGCCCTAGTCATCGTCATCTCGTCGCTCCCATTGTTGCCTTCTAGATCTTCGCTTTTCGTATACCGTGGCTCCGCCTCTCGCCTCCCGCAACTGTATACAGTAGATAGAGGTGGAGGTGGTTTAGGGTTCACTTTTCCTTTATTTAATTGTTGCACCTAGAGAGTGGGAGTCAAGATTGGTCTAAGTCTATATTGTTTCCAGTGAAATATATGTGTGTTTAAGCATTAATATGATGCCACTAAACAATTAATGTACACAAATAGTACCGTTGATAGAGTAGAGTAACAGGGCTTTGACCAAACTAATGGGAAAATCCACTAGATTGGATGCTTCTTCTCGACATTTATGTGTAGAATTAACATTCAACCACATATCCGATTTGTGCTTTGCGCAATTAGTAATATGTTTTATTTTTTAATATTTTTAATATAAGTTATTTTTTTGTGGTACATAGTATAAAATTTTTAAATTAATATAGTGTAAAATAATTTAAAAAAATAGAATAATAAGTTTACTCTTATAAGGTTTAAAAAGTTATTTTTTTTAAGTGAATATACACTTTAATAATTTTTCAAAAAGTTCATTGTTGTAAGTTTGAATTGTTTACAATAAAAATATTAAAAAATAAAATGCATGAAATAATTAATTATATAGATAAGTTATTATAAATTATAGGGTTAAATACGACAATTCACCCTAAAGTTTACACCGATTTTAAATTTTCTCCTTAAAGTTTAAAGTCCCCCCAAAAGAGCATCTGACAATGGGAGATTTTTCATCATTTTCAAACATTAGGGGGGACTTTAAACTTTAAGGGGGAATTTAAAATCGGCGTAAACTTTAGGGAACAATGTCATATTTTACCATAAATTATATTCTGAAAGACACAAAGTATATATTATAATAAGTGCATTTGTTCATAAAATTAGTTAAAAACGCATGAGTCAATAATTAAAATTAATATTAAAAATTAATAACAAGATAATAATTAATACTTTTAAGTTAAATATTTATATATATTTTTATGACTTAATTTTGATCATATGTTTACAAAAGACTATTAAAATCATTAGTAATTTATTTTAGTAATAATATAATATATTATATTTTTATTATATAAATAATATTTTAATCATTCAAAAATAGGTTGGGTTATAAATATAAAAAACATATTTTTCACAAAACTGTAAAAAAAAAAGAAGTTAATGTCCATATAATATTATTGACTTATTTTCTATGGTTTATTACTTCTATCAATGTACATATGAAACTATTAGTATTTTTCTAGCAATATGTTTTAGTATACATATTATATTTTACCTATTTGTTAACGGTAAATTATATTTAGTTTATAAATATATAATTGTGACATTATTGTAATGAAGTAGGTGATGTTTATATGTGACTTATATTTTATTTTAATAAGAGTATTATGTGATATATGAAATGATCCATAATTAATCTATATTTTAATTTGTAAAAGTAAATTTTAATATGTGCATATTTGAAATTCATAAAATATAATATTATGTATTTTATAATTATATAAATTTCACTTCATAAATATATTTAATGAATAATCATAATCACTAATGTAAAATAAAGAGAAATTATATGAGTTTTGTAACTTATCTTGAGAATGAACGAGAGATTTTGAAGGATTTTTAAGTGGTTTACATGACATGCCACATAGGAATGAGAAATTTATTATTGACATTGACCAATTAAAAGATATTAATTTAACATTATGAGTGAAAAAATACAACAAAAAAATTATTTATTAACATTGTATGTGATTTAACCAAATTAATATATATATATATATATATATATATTCTAGTTTAATGACCACCTTCTAATAAAGTAGGGAGAGAGGAAATTATTATTCGACTTACTTAATAACATGCAATGCAATATGTATAATTATAAATTTTATTCTATATGATAAATATAAACAATGAGGAATGAGCTAACCAATCCACTAAGATGAGCAACAGATTTGTTTGTCGGGGTGATTTGGATTGCATCCAACTTCTAGTTATCAAAAAAAAAAAAACTTCTAGTGCTACGGAGACTAGAATTTGTTTGGGTTATGTGTTTGGAATTAGTTTAATGTGTCTTTAGCGTTGTATGTGAAATTTTAATTGAACTTCTTTGTATTGGATACTATGTACGATCTTTGTATTTAATACTTGATATATTGTGTTTTGTATTTAAAAGTTTGATATGAAGCTTAATTTTATTTTTTTTAAGAAAAAATTTGGTCCAAGATCGAGATTTGCCTGAATCAATCAAGACCAACTCGAGCGATTTTTTTGGAATGAATTCGATTCGGTCTAGGGCTGTCGATGGTTAGGTTATGGTCATGGTATGACAAATACCATAACCATACTATATTTTTAAACTACATACCATAACCTTAACCATTATGAGTATAATTTTCAATACCATAACCATTAAAATAACTGTGGTTATTAACCATGGTTTTACCCGTATACCCATATTCATTCCACACATGTAATATAATAAAAGACCGAAAATTTTATTTTAAAAATTACATCAATCTATATTACCATTAATAAAAATATATAATACTAATATCATTCAACATTAACACTAACATCATTCAACGTTCATATGATTCAACATTAACATTCATACCACTCACTTAACATTAAAATTCAACAAACACCCCTAATAATTAACGATTCAACACCCCTAACCATTCCACACTTGTCGTATTTGTTTCTATCAATCGCCATCTTCCTCAATATCATCAATTGATTTCACTTTTCTTTACTTCATAGATGCAACTGTAACAAATAAAAATAGTGTATTAGTACAAATTATGTAATGAAGTGAATTAGTCAAGAAATTTAGATAGGCAACTCACAAGAATTGGTTCTTAGATCTCATTCAATAACATAGTCACTTACAGTAGTAGGGAATAGGGATGTGGAGATTATGGACCTTGATGGAGAATTGGAGATCTGCAGAAGTGAACAACACAAGCCAATTTAAAACCCATACGTGACATTAAAATCCAGATATGAACTTACGGTTGTTGACAAGGAGGAAAGGTGATCTGAAGAGAACGATTTCTAGTGATTCACTCCACCATTCGTTCCACCAAAGCTTCCCTCCACAAAGTTGATTCCCTCCACCATTCAACAATTTCTATTGATTATGAAAATAATAACTGAATTATATAATTCTCTCCACCATAAAATATTATTTTCTAGGTCTGAAGTCTGAACGGCTGGTTGACATTATTACTCAAATACTATAACCCTAACCATTATGTGTAGAAAATTCATCATCATAACCGAACCGCACCATAATGGTACGGTTAACCATATTAAATAGTAACAGTTATAACCATGATTATGAGTTTTTTACCGCCCCATTGCCGACCCTAGTTCGGTCCTCCATGTATGATTCCCAAAATTTCGAACTCAGACTATGTTTTTTTTTTAAATGTCCCACACGGCTCGAGCTCACACTTACTAACATGTCATTGGAAATAATATTGCGTTTGGATTTATTATCATCTCGGTTCATCGATTCAACCGGAACGAAGTGAACTTTAACCAAATGCAAAACCACGGGAAATTCAATTCAGCATATTGCCGTCTCGCCCAACTCTCGTGTCTCGCCCTTTCCTCTTCCTCATCCGTTCTTAGTAGTAGGACTTTCATCCACTGTGCCTCCAGGTCCTTCGGCGGTCGGCTTCTAATTCGAAACTCTCCACATTCCACAGCATCGGCGCTATAATCTCCTCTCTTACTCTTCTTGCTCTCGTTCCAAAGCTCCTTAATACTTCCTTCCTACACCCTCTGCAATTGTAAGTGAGATTTTGTTATATTATCACGGCCATGGTTGTTTTTTTCAGCTCTAGCCATTGTTCGAATTGTGTGATTTGACTGCTCAGTTGGTTGGCGCCAGCATCTATTTACCTCAGTAGTTGAAAGCTTTTGAATTAGAACGGTTGAATCCGCTAGTCACTAATGAGGTTATCTTGTTACACTGAAGTGAGCTATTAGTTAACGCATGGGAGCTTGCTTTGTTTTTTTGTTGCCTTCTGTTTAGTTCCTAGACGGTAAGCTTCTCTAGCGTTGGTTTAATGCTTCCCATTTTCTCGAACTAATGAATTAGTAGATAGATGGCATGGTTCCGATTGAGGGGAATCATACACCACACAAACTGCTAATCCAATTTTAGGAAACAAATTTGTAATCTCGGGAACTTCCGTAGCGGGGAAAGCTTAATTCATTTTCAATTCGAGGTCAGCAGATTGAAATATGATTAAGCTAATCAACTTGTCCTTCTGCAATAAATCAATTAGTCAATTGAAGTATGCACACTTTCTGCCATTTCTCTTGGGCACAGTCATGAGGACAAGTAAGGGAACAAGATACCACAAAGATCCAGACTGGTATCTTGCCTTGAGAACCAACCTATAGTAGGAGTGGGATCCATGGAATTGGTCAGTTAGATCATTGTAATATTTGGTTTAATGTCTTATTTATCTGTTGACCATGCACAAGGGCGGTGGCAGCAATTGTAATTGAAGTGACATACTAAATTAAAGCTTAAACTCAATCACTTCTTTCTTTGAAACTGAATGTCCAGTGAGAATTGGTATCTTTTCAAAATTTTAAACCACTTTTTTGCTCTGTTACACCTGTTTGTTCACCAATTTTATCTTAAAGCATCTTGTCCCTTTTTGTATGTATCTGTAACCATGTCCTTTTGCTTCAACTTGTTCATTTGTAACTGCAATATCTTCTTTGTATGTTGCATTTAAGGTGCATGTGGCTTTTCACTAGTTGATTTGTCTGCCGGAATTTTGGTTGATTCATTCAATTAACACGGTTTATTTTCCAGTTGAGTTCATCTTTTGGAGTCTGTCCAATTTCAACTTTCTTATTTATTTGCACATATTAGAACTTAAAGAAGGGAGTCTTGTTTTCTTTTTCTTTTTTTTTTCATGGAATGGATGGGTTCTAATTACTCTCAAGCTGCTCTGGAGAATAATGTATGAGAGAAAAACTATGTCATTTGACTTCAAGAAACTAAGATGGAAAGAGTGATCAGTTGTTGCATATGTATTATTCATCTTTAGAGTTTGGAGATGAAGGCAATTCCCCCAAACAATCTTCCGGAGGCATACTTACTATTTGGGTAACAAATAAAATCTTACTGGTTTATTTGTTTGAGAGGTTTAACTTGTTCGGGATCAGTTGGGCAAGGAATAAACTGATTGAGTTTAACTGTGGAATGTTTGTACGAAGAGGTTAGATCCTTTGGGTGGGGTGGTTTTCCTCCTTCCTAGTGGAAGAACTGGTTAAAGAAGAGAGGAAATTATATGAACAATTTCTTGTAACAGCTAGATGCTTTGGGCTTGCTCAACCTCTATCGGAGGGGGGGGGGGGGGGGGGGGGGGGGGGGATACAAATTGTATCTGGCTATAAGTCCCGAAACTCTAGGATTGATTCAGATTGCTTACATTGTCTAAGATTTTTGAAGATTTGTTTGTGGACTTAGTTCATAGTTCAGTGACTTCAGTCTCTACATCCTCAAGTGTATTTACATCATCACTTGATAAATCTAGATTTTGGTAAGTCAAATGTCCCCCTTCAGTTTTCGGGTTTGAGGATATTTTTTTAGATATTGCACACTCTAGTTGCTTTTTTAGCTATTTATTTGGATTTGACATCAAAGCGTTTAACTGTAGATGACAGAAAGTTTATTTTGTGTTCTTCTTAGACAAAGCGTTTACAAATTGTGTCCGTTGTCTAACAGATTCCTGTTGATGAACCATGATAAATAGAGCATTTCCGTATTATTCCAGATTCTGACTCTGCCAAGTGTTATTTTTAAATATTTCAGCATTGTGTTGGACCAATCTTGTGTTTATTCATACTATGTACTAAAATCCATTTATAATGTGTAATTATGTATGTATAGCGGTTAGAGCTTCTAGCTACTTACAATACCTATTTATTTATTTATTCTGGCCAAGGATACTTTTAACTTAAGATGTTTACAGTTATCTAGATTCCAGAGCTCTACATTAACAAGCTTACTGCGTCCGTCGTAGTTTCAGATACAATTACCTTTTAGCAAAAAAGAAAAAAAGGTTAGTCAACTTCTGCATTTAGGCTTTGTGGACCTTCTAACAGCAGCCTCTCATAAACTCTAAATCGTTCTTTGTTCTACTTGATTTACAGACGTCAGCTTCTGTTTGTGTTTTGAACATCCGATTATCAAAAAATCATTATGTTACGGAAGAAGGAGACTCAGGTGGCTGTCAAAGCATACGATGGGCCTGTCTATTGGGTTGAGACTACCAATACAGTGTCTCGCCAGTTCCAATTTGAAAATGATGGATGCCTTTCTGTGAGCTGTTGTCCTATTATTGGTCAATTTTTCTTGCAGTTTCTACGAATTAGGCGTACCAATTTTTAATCTAACTCAAAATTTCATATGGTCATTTTAGGTGAAGGTGCTTGATGACTCAAGGCGAGTTGTGCATAGGATAGTTGACTCCTTCCTGAATAAATTTTTCCCTTCAGGATATCCATATAGGTAAAGTTCTTTTGCATTACATATTTGTTTATTTTCCATCAACGATGCATTGAGCTGTTTGTTGTTGCTGCCGCTGCTGCTGCTTCTCATATTTGTGCTTCACTGTTCCAGTGTGCATGAGGGCTATCTCAGATATACTCAATTCCGGGCGCTGCAGCACTTCACAAGCGCCACACTTTCAGTCCTATCAACTCAGGTCTCTTACTTGCACAATCCTGTGACACTCATTGTAGCTTGTAGAAATGCATAAGATTCTTTTTCCTTGTGTCTGAAATGTACTTTTCTTACATAAGCAATATACTGCCATGGGTAGTTACTTTAGTGTGTGCTTACTCCTTTGCAGTCTCTTTTATTTGCTGCAGGCTTAAGACCTACTCCTGCACAGGCAACAGTTGTTAGTTGGGTGAGTTTATCGTTTCTTCATCACTGTTTATGCTCCAACACTGTTTATGCTCCAACTGTGGAAGAATTTTCAGGATCTTTCTGGTGAAAATGTAGATTCTTAAAGATGGAATGCAGCACGTGGGAAAACTCATATGCAGCAATCTGGGTGCGAGAATGGATTCGGAGCCCAAGAGCTGGAGAATTCTAGGTTTGCTGCTTGTCTTCATTGGGCTAGGCTAGACTAGGCTATGCATGATGCTTGGTGGTCTTTTCTATTCACGGGAAGCAATTCTAAATTGTTTGTTGTTCTTGCTGCAGCTGATGCACTTTATGACTTGGGTGCTGGCCTAGAAATTGTTTCTCCCCTTTGTCCGCATCTTTTTCTAGAAATGGCAGGCCTCGGCAATTTTGCAAAAGTGAATTTCTTCTTCATCATACAAACTACTCTTCAGTTTCTCTGCTTAGATAGGAGTAATCCTGTATAAAACCGATAGTTTTAGCATATTGGTTGGTGGAATAACTGTCTTCTATTTTGTATATTTCGAACAATATTGGATTGACCTTTCGAGGGGATCTACAGGGAATGGCAGTTGTGGCAGCAAGAGCGACTAGATTACCCATATATTCTTCATTTGCTAAAGAAGGCAACCTCAGCGACCTTTTTGCAAAAGGAGAGGCCATCTCAACTCTCTTTAACGTTCTTGGCATAGGAGTTGGCATTCAACTGGCATCTACTGTATGTTCATCAACGCAAGGAAAGGTAAGATTTTTTATTCCAGCGAATTTCAATGGTATTTGAAAAAAAAAATGATTAATTTGCTCTAATTTATTATTATTATTACTGACATATAGAAATTATTATTGCAGTTAGTTGCAGGACCTCTACTTTCAATTATACACGTGTACAGTGTAGTGCAAGAGATGAGGTCTGTCCCAGTGAACACGCTGAATCCACAGAGAACTGCAATGGTTGTGGCCGATTTTGTTAAGCTAGGACACGTGTCGAGCCCAGCCGACTTAAGGTACCGTGAAAATCTGTTGTTTCCGGGTAGACTCATAGAAGATGCTGGAAGCGTGAGAGTGGGGCGACCTTTGCATCAAGTTACGAGTCCCTCTAAGCTAAACCAATGGAAAGAAATGTTTCCCGAGGAAAAGTTTCTCCTGATACTGAGCAAGAATCAGGTAGGAAAAGAGGAGACTTGTGGGTTTGACATGATTTTGGAAAAGAATGCTAGCGGTGAAGACGCATTGAGGGGATGGCTTGTGTCTGCCTATGCAGCAGAAGCTGCAGAAAGAGGAGGGCAATCAGAATTGAGTATCTTGCAAGAATCATATGAGAAGATGAATGATGTCTACTCCCCATTTTTGTCTCAACTTCATGCGAAAGGGTGGCATACTGATCGCTTTCTGGATGGAGCCGGTCTTCGTTTTGCTTGGTCATGATCATGAACCCAATCCTCCTCCAATGTCAGTCAGTCAGTCCTTAGAATTTCATTTTCTTTATGTAAGGTCAGTCAGGTGCAGTGCAATGTAGGTGTCGGAGACCAGTTGCTAAAACTCTTGGTTCTATCTCTCTTTATTCATGATGTGAAAGCCCCACCCAAACGATTGTGGCCAGCGTAGATGCAACTTCAACTTCTTGGGCCCCGGCGGCCGACAATAGAATTAGAACACACAAGGGAATATGAATGAATGTTTCTATGTGTGTATATAATGCATGAACTTATATGATTTCAACAACCACATCATATGCTGAAACCTTTCAATTGTTGTTGGACCACTACAATTTTGAGAATAGAGATCACCCCCACCCCACCCCCAAGTAAATAGAATAACGTCATGGGGATGTATGGAAATGGTGAATCATCTCACCGTTAAGTTTTCTGATTCAAAAATTGTACGTTAGAAGTGTCGTTATTTCCTATCTAGATATTTGGTCCGTGCTTTGCGAGGTTAGTGTTATGTTTTATTTCTTAATTATATATATATATATATATATAATATTCATTATTTTTTTTTATAGTAATAGTATAACATTTATTTAATTTTTTTTAAGTGAATATAGACTAAAATATATTTTAAAAAACTAATGATTTTACTGTTTAAAAATTACTTTTTAAGTATATACACTAAAAAAGTTCATTTTTATAAGTTTGAATAATTTACAATAAAACATTTAAAAAAGAATGAAATAACTAATTATATAAATAAGTTATTGTAAATTATATTATGAAATATAAAATAAATATAAATTATATTAAGTGTATTTGTTCATAAAATTAGTTAAAAATACCCGGGTCAATAATTAAAATTAATATTAACAATTAATGATAAAATAATAATTAATACATTTAAGTTGAATGTTTGTATATAATTTTATGACATATATTAGTGTGTATGTTTACAAAAGACTATTAAAATCATTAGTTATATTTATTTATTTATTTTAGTAATAGTAATAATATATTATATTTTTATTATATAAATAGTATTTTAATAATTCAAAAATATGTTCAGTTATAAATAAATAAAAAAATATTTTTCATAAAATTGTAAAAGAAAATATGTTAATATCCATATAATACTCCTAACTTAACTTTTATGGTTAAATACTTCTCCATACAAAAACATTAGTATTTTTCTAACAATATTAACAATTTCTAATGTTTTAGTATACATATTATATTTTATCTATTTTGTTAGTTCTAAATTATATTGAGTTTATAAATATATATAGGGTTAATTACCTGAACCGTTATTTATGTTTGACAATGTGACTGAACCGTTCAAACTTGAGCTCAACCGTTACTTATGTTGACACATGTGACTGAACCGTTACTATCACCTAACTGTCGTTATTTCTTCCCGTTAAGTAGTCACATGTGCTTATCACGTGGTGTAGTTATAATTTGAAGTTCTGAAACTACCCTAAACAGCTTGTCTACTTAAGAGCAGTTGTTCTTACGTCTGGAGAAGTTTGAGCTCTGTTCTTGCTGTTCTTAAGAGCAGCTGTTCTTGCTCGACATCGCCTTTTACAGTCAGAATTTGTTCCCAAAAGACATTTTCAGCGCCATCGGATCCGGCGAAGACGATGAACGCACTTGAAGAAGTGTACAAAATCGCTCGGGCATCAAACCCTAATCGCACTCTGCAGCACCATCCCAGGGTAGAAACACAAACTCATTCTGCAGACTGAGTTAAAGAAAATTTGAATTTTCTCCAATATGAAATTCCTTATTTCGTCTTTCCAAATAGGTACTGGTTCACGGTGGCCTTAATCGACCGCCGAGAAGCGCTTGCAGTTAAAGCGTTGCAGTTGAAGAGGCACTGAGGATTATGAAGGCGTTCCATTGCATATTGTTGGTCTGCAGTAGCCACTAGATCTGTATTTCTTGGGTGCTTCGATTTTAGGGGGGCGCTAAAAATCTCACCTTTGTCCTTTTGGGTGCTTTAAAGGTGAAGTCTTTTCTGTATTTTTGGAGGCTGAAGTAATTCGATTCTATTTATGAAGTAGGGGCTTTGCTTGTTGTGATTCCTCTATAGAGAAAAGAGAAAATGTTTGGTACCCAGTTCTGCAAAAGAGCCACAACGCTGCTTTTCATGTCTGCTGTTGTTCTTCATTGCCACTTTCCTTCTGTGGAATGCCAAGGTAGGACTTTTAGAAGACTCAATTCTGAAAAACTTGATTTCAAAGTTGGTTTTCGAAGAATTGCACTCAGCATCACGTTAGGGGTCTTGATCGGGTTAATCGGTGTTCTCCTGTTTGCATTTTTGATCCGAATTGCTGTCCTTTACCTTAGTAAAACTCCAATCTTGAAAGGTCCAGTCGTATTCTCTCCCAAAATCTCCCCCAAAACCTTCCAAACAGCACTTGCAAATGAAAACCTTTGCTAAGATCAAGCACAAGTGGAAAGTACTTCAAAACCGTGCTCGATAATGGACTCACGGTTGCTGTCAAGCGTCTTGAACCATTTGAGAGCAGTTTTCCCAAATCAGATAGGAGACAAATGCAGAAGGAGCTCGAAGTTCTTGCTGGTCTGAGACATGAGAATTTGATGAGTTTGAGAGCTTATGGGAGGATTTGTGAGCTGGTTAATTTGGCGGTCGACCTATTTGACACGTGTGATAAGCTGGAGAAACAGGTTTTATGTTGCAATTAACTGGCTGACAACATTGGTGTTTGGGCGTGATATTGAAGTGCAGACATCTGAAGAGAAACATGAGTCTTCCCCAGAAACAGAAGAGAATAATGATCAAGTTGAGGTGTCAACCGAGTAGGAAAATATTGCCTTGACAGATACGAATAGGAATAGTGATAGTGAGAAAATATAGAAAATAGAAAATTGATGTATGTATTATGAATTCATTTGATGCTACTTGATCTTTATTTAACTGGATTTTCATCAAACAGAATCAGATATTCAAGAAGAAAATAAAATGAAATGGTTGCAAATGTGGTGACTTATGTTTGTGGAGAAGTTGTTAAATGACGTTTTATCTTCTTCTAAATGTTATTAAACGGTTACGTTAGTTTGGACATTTTGTTACCTAACCGTTACTACTTCATAATCCATAAATATAAAAGGGGGTAGAATCGTCTTTAAATTAGGTCACGTGACTTGCACGTGACAATTTAACGGAAATATGTGACAGAAATATGTGACGGAAATTTCACGGAGTAACCTTTCAGTCACATGTTCAAACTTAAGTAACGTTTCAGCTACAAAAAAAAAGATGAGTAACCTTTTAATCACATGGGCCAAACATAAGTAACAGTTGAGGTAATGTTAATATTATTATAATAACGGAGGTGATGTTTATATGTGACTTTTGTCTTATTTTAATAAGAGTATTATGTGATAGATGAAATGTATCCTAAAATAATATATATTTTAATTTGTAAAAGTAAATCTTAATATGTGCATGCTTTATATTCATAAATTATAATGTTAAGTATTTTGTTATTATATCAATTTCACTTCATAAAATATATTTAATGAAAAATCATAATTATAATGTGAAATAAAGAGAAATGATGTGAGTTTTGTAACTTATCTTAAGAATGAATGAGAGACTTTGAAGAATTTTAAAGTGATTTACATGGCATGCTACCTAAGAATGTGAATTTTATGATTGACATGGACTAATTATAATAAGTTAATTTAACATTAGGAGTGAGAAAATACCATAAAATGCTTATTTGTTAACATTTTATGTGATTTAGCCACATATATATATATAAATATATATATATAAGTAGATACATAGATAGATAAATAGAGATAGAGTATAGATATATAGAATATAAATGTGGCTTGTATGTATATATATGGTATTCATATGCACTATGCATCTAGTGTATTCTAGATGCACTTTGTATGTATTCTATTGTCTATTTTTGTACACAAATACATCTCAATTTATAGATTGAGATTAAAGCCTAAAAGGAAGAAGCCTAAAATGGAGATGAAGAGCAATGCATAGATACAAAACTACAACGGTAAGATTCTAACGTTAACAACCCCCCTAAAACTCAGGTGGAATTGGTTGATATAATCTTGAGTTTGTGAAGTAAGTGAGCGAGTCGTCCGGGAAATTGAGTTTTTGTAAATATATTTGTTGTTTGCTCCTGGGAAGTGATAAACCAGACTTGGACAACTTTGTTCCATGGAGTCGCAATGTTCTTAAAAATGATGATTCATTATACTCAGTTGCGAGAACAATCATCACCAAATATCGACTACCACCTTTTGTTGAGTGCGGCGCAGTCTCCGTACGTTAGAATGAATTAAATCAAAAGTTGCATAAGCAATTGAATTACTATTATTAAAAGGTAAAACCTTTTGTTTTCCTAATTGACATGACACACAATCAAGTTTATCATGTTTAATAGATCCTAGGGAACCATTGTTAATTAGGTAGTCGAGTTTGGGAGGTGAAATATGACATAATCGAGTGTGCCATAAGCCTAAGGAAAATGAAGATGCAACAACAATTTCTGATGAGGGAACATGTAAAGAACTTAACTGAAACAAACGTCCTATCTTACGTCTGGCCCCAATTAATTGTCCTGTCCGAGGATCCTGAATATCACAACCATGATAAGAAAAGTGAAATTCAAATCCCATATCATAATTTCACCAACAGATAATAAATTCAATGATAATGATGGAACTAAATAAGTATATGTCATATGTATAGATGAAGTCGAAATATTTTCTATATGAGTAGCTTGCATATAAGAGCCATTTGCAATGTGAATTTTAGGTGATGATGAGACCTTATTTGTGCTTGTAAATAAAGATGAATCAGAAGTCATATGATTACCACATCTAGATCAATATACCAAAAATTGTTACCTAAATATGTTGACATTACAAGAATGCTAGATCCATTTTTTGCAAGCAACTGGTTGACGAGAGCCTCAAATTCTTCTGTTGTTGGAGTTGAATTGGGTGTTGGTTCATTTACTTCAAGTTAATCTACCGCGACCATTTTGGAGGGTATGTTACCTTTTAAAGCACAAATTCTTGTAAGACCTCGACAAGCGGAGCCATCATCATCAAACTTCCGAGAGTTAAAAACCGACGAGCGGAGCCTTTAGGTGTTTAGCCTCCACAAGTCATCCTCGAAGACTAGGACCTATAGGTGGATAGATTCTAGGAGTCACAAGACGACGAATAGAGCCTTTAGGTGCTCAACCTCCACAAGTCCTACTCAACAACCATGACCTGTATATGTCTAGTTTCTGGTAATTTCAAGCCAACGAGCGGAGCCTTTAGGTGTTCAACCTCCACAAGTCATCCTCGACGACCAAGACCTGTAGGTGTCCAACTTTTGGGAGTCACAACAAGACGAGCGGAGCCTTTAGGTACTCAACCTCCGCAAGCCATACTCAACAACCAGGACCCATAGGTGTCCAACTTCTAGGAGTCACAGGCCGACAAGTGGAGACTTTAGGTGTTCAACCTTCGCAAGTCATTCTCGACGACCAAGATCTGTAGGTGTCCAGCTTCTAGGAGTCACAAGCCAACGAGCGGAGCCTTTAGGTGTTCAGCCTCCGCAAGTCATCCCGGACGACCAAGACATGTAAGCGTCCAACTTTTGGGAGTCACAAGCTGACGAGAGGAGCATTTATGTGTTCAGCCTTCGCAAGTCATCCCCGACGACCAAGATCACAAATTGATGAGCATTTAGGCGCTCAGTCTCCGCAAAGCATCGTCAACAATCGGGACTTGTAGATGTCCAACTTCCGAAAGTTGCACGATAATGTTTATCTACTAAGTAAATAATGAGTCAAGAAGAGTCAAAATTAGTTGTTTGTCTTTGAACACACACTCATTAGATCACTTCCATGAGCGCGTGTTGAAAGAAGGGCAACTGTAAACACCTGATTTTGGCTCAGGGTCAAAATATCTTACGCGAGGAACCGAACCGAGAAAAATCACACTGAACCGGCGGGAGCCCCTCACCCCCCCCCCCCCCCCCCCCCCCACCACCAAAGTTTCGACCACCCCATCAATTTCTCCACCCAACATCATCATGCCCATCCATCCAACATCATCATGCCCACCAAAATATGTCTCCCACCAAAGTAAGTCTTCCACACCATTACAAAAGGGAAATATTCCACGACAAGAGTGAAGTGGGGGAGGAAGCCACAGAAAAGAAGGGAATTAAGAAAGAAAGGGGAGAATAAAAGAAAAAATGGAGGAAATAAGGGGAGAAAGAGCTACGCCAAGGGGGAAGCTACGACCGAAAGGTCAGGGGAGTGAAAGAATGTCGAAGACTTAGGCAAAAGGAGGTGAGGGAGAGTGAGAGAAAATAAAAAATGAGAGTGAGTGAAAAATAACGGTAATTATCAGTCTCAGTTTCTCATATGGTAGTTAAACTCCGAATGGTTTAAGTATCTCTCTCTCATATTCAATATTGTGTTTGTATTTCCTAATGTTAGTGAAATTCATCCAAAAAAGTTTTTTATATACATATATTATATATTTATGTATAATATACGTGATACTATATATATATATTATGTATACGTGATACTATATATATATATTATGTATATGTGATACTATATATATATATATATATATATATTTAAAACAATTTTTTTTTCAAAGCCGACTTTGGTCATTCATGAACTTTGATGAAGGTTCCAACTCGATCCTTGGACTTGATCGAGTGTTATAAACCAAACCAGAAAAATTTTGGGACATTTCTGCAATTTAATAAAATATTCAATACAGCTTGAATTTTCAAATAATTGCGTTTTGGTCCCCAAAACGTTTTTGGGTATCTCATGAGTTCTCAAAGTGTTATACATTAGTCCAACGTGCTTAATATCTTCAAAATCATTCGTGTATATTTCACACGTTTAGAATGACTCCAAAGTTAAACCACATTTTTTTAGCTCGATTAAATTCATTATTCTCTTGTGTATTTATTTTAAAACTAATTTGTACATAAAAAATGCTTATATATGGTTTATTTAATTTTTTAAAGATATGCATGTAATCTTTTTGGCCAAACATGATCAAAACGTGCAATTCCGGTAAATTGGTGAAAACAAAATTTAAAAGCAAACTAAAGTACCGAAAGGGCGGATTATGAGCTCGCGAGGTCATAAGACGTAATAAAAATCCCGAACTCAATTCTCCGGACGTAGACTTTTCCAAGCCCTAGGATGTTAACACTATGTACCCTAGACAATTTTTAGGATTTTGATTATCCTTTAATTAATCGGTGCCGACTTTTTCATTTTTTCGGTCTGGTTGATGACCCTGCTTGACCGGACCCGTTGCTCGCCACGACCCGACATTTTCGAGTGAATAAAATAATAAAACATATTTTTTAAAAGGGTCTGGAAAAGTCAAATCTGTATTGTGTTACCATCAGTAGGATCTGTATCCGACAGAAGGGAATCACTAGGAACTCGTACGACATGTATCGCATTACCATCATCGTTTTTGTTTAATCACCTGCATCGATTCACACTTGCCAAAATCCTGACTGTAGATCCAACTTGGTGAAATAATCTGCATTGATCAATCTATCAAACAAGTACGAGATTAATGGAATTGGATACTTGTTTCTTAGGGTCACCTTCTTCAGTCCGTTATAATCCACACACATATGCATCAATCTGTCATGATTCTCTTGGAACAATGCAGGGACACCGAATGACACCTTGGACGGTTGGATCTTTCCTACATCAAGAAGATCGCCCAACTGTTTCCTTTGCTCAATTAACTTCTTTGAGAACATTCGGTAAGGGGCTTTAGGTGGGTTCTTGGAATCCGGCAGGAGTTCAATCTTATGGCTGATCGCCTTTCGCAGTGGCAATCCTTTTGGTAACTCCTCTGACATCACATCCTTGAATTCAATCTAGATGCAATTCACTAGTTTGGCCACGGGTCCGACATTCACCTTGCTCAAATCCTTTACATCTCACGTGGAGCAGAGGTGAGTTTGCATTCCATTCTTCTAACCACACATCAGTTGCATGGTTGAAACAAATTCATTCGACCCTGCCCTCTCGGGACTTCCTAAAATCCTTAAACAAAGCACGATTTTTTGGGGTCATTGATCATCATTCCACACGTATACGACATCTCTGACTGTCGCCTTCATGAAAAAACTATTTTAGAGGATAAAGTTGAAGTCATTCGTAGCTACAACTAAGCCATAGATCAAACCTTCCCACTGACCTATCTTGGCTTGCACTTGCGTCCTGCCTTTAACACAAGTAAAATGTTTATCCACCTTGAACTTTAATTGCTCAGTTACCTTGTCCAAACAAATTGAAATTGTATTGCAGCATTGACTAGCTGTCTCTTGCGTTGAGAGTATGAACCTCAAGAGCAGGAGTACCATGCATTTATGTCAACGCGGGCGTCGACTTCGTGTGGTGGGGGAAGTTTGTCAGATCCCTAAAAAAGGACTATGATTGGTGGCGGGAATTTTCTATGTTTGCCACACCAACCAATATTCAATATGCGAATCAAGGAAAAAACAAAGTGGTCGTAGCAATCTGTTGGTGTTTCGAGTAGGATCAAAATACTTATGGATGGAGGAATGTTTGGGGCAGCTTAGCTGGTGCAACATGCATCCCTTGGTAGTGAATTTCGTGTCCCTTGGCAAGGATGTCACACAATCAGAAGTGAAACGCGGAGCGAAGCGTGGGAAAGACGCAGAGCGAAACGTGAGGAGTGCAAACCTTTGCCAGAGGGAAAGCATTTAAAGTGAGCATGCAGAACATGAGCGTAGGCAAAGAGATCAATCGTTCGAAATGACGCGCGTGCAAAAGTTCTGTGAACGAAGCCCTTTGATAAGAAGTCCCAGCGCAGCGAACGCATAGTGAACGTCCCATGAATGCGCCTTGGTGAAAAGTTGTAGCGAATGCATAGTGAACATGTCTAGCAGTAGATCAGGTACATTGAAAGAGGGAAAGTGCGTCAATATCGGTTGAAGGAGGGGATTTATGCAAATGGCTGATTTGCGATGAAAAGTACCAATCTGAAGATGGTGATCTAGTCCCTCTCGAGTATGCTTATGATCTCCTTAAGGATATGACCCTATCCGCAAAGGAGTTGGTGATTAAATCATATCTTCAACATATCGATGGAGCTAAGGATATGTTTGTTGTGGATGTAATCTTAGGGGATAAATATGGATTGAATGTTATCCCTAAGTTAGATTTGATTGTGATTTTCGGAATCGTTGTAAGCTTAGCTAATATAGAATTCTGTGCTTATAAAATGGCATTGATCCCTAGTGTTGCAATCAGATTTTCGCCCACATTTATAGACACAAACCAAGAGTAACTATGAGAAGTTATTATGTGAGGGTGTAATCTGGCTTTTAGCCTTCGTGATTAATAAAGGCAACTGTTCCACATATATATTTATGTGCGATCTTGTGTGCGGAGCGATCCAAAGTGCGTTGCATTTTTGTTCGGGTTGGTTATTGGTCGTGCAATCACGCGAGCAAGTCCTTTACTTAGGCAAAAACTTAACCCTAAGAAAAGCCCATGTGGCAGTGGTATCAGATCTGGTTTCACCATGAGAAACTACTCAAGTGAAAATCTAAAGAGGGTGCTGGATGAAAAACGTGTTGCGAAAATCAGGAACTTGTTTGGTGAAGAAGCTGATGTTGAAAATGAGTCGGTGAAAACCCTGCTTGAGTGGGTTTGCAGACTACAAAATGAGATGGGATTGGTGCGGGAATGACTC
Source organism: Chamaenerion angustifolium (assembly GCA_946814005.1). Lineage (NCBI taxonomy): Eukaryota > Viridiplantae > Streptophyta > Magnoliopsida > Myrtales > Onagraceae > Chamaenerion > Chamaenerion angustifolium. Next base: position 27,420,391 of record OX328272.1, read on the forward strand.
CAAGACATGGAGGCATTTGCCGAAAGCACGCGTGAGAACATGCTCTTGATGAAGAAGTTACATAATGGAAAATTGAGTAGTGCCCCACCGATATGAATACGTGAACCTAACTCCTTCACGGGTGTGCGAGATTCACAAGCCCTTGAAGATTATCTTAGGGAGATGGAGAGATACTTCGTTGATGCGAAAGTCCTTGAGTCCAAAAATGTTAAGTGCACAACCATGTTCTTCAAAGGTGATGTGATTGCTTGGTGGCAGAGTTACCTAACATCGTGTGAAATCGCGGAGAGAGAACCTCTGACGACTTGGGCAGAATTGAAGGACGAGTTGAAAGGTCGGTACATGCCCAACAATACCGCGTGGATGGCTCAAGAGCAAATTCACAACCTTAAACGGACTGGACTCATACGATAGTATCTCAAGCAATGCACTATTGTTATGAGTGCGATTCCGGACAAGGGAGGGATCGATCGAGTGTTCAACTTCATGAAAGGATTAGAGAGTTGGGCTCAAGGGAGAAAGAATATTTAAAAGAGTGCTATCATTGCGGCTGATGGACTAATCGAGCTTGTGAAGTGATGCAAATAGTGAATGTGAGGACTAGGTGTAGTCCAAGTCTCATGACAAAGGGAAGGAAAATTGAAGTATCAACTCAAACGTGATAAGCATGATAAGGGCAGACGAAAGCTAAGGGGAAGCTGGAAGAATGATCTGAAGAGCCCTCCAGGGTGTTTCATCTGTAACGGACCCCACAAGTCTCGTAAGTGACTAAGGAAATAAATATTAAATGCAATAAGAAAGACCACTTATTCGTTGGATGAAGAGGAGGGTGGACCATCGAGAATAGCTCCAATGCAAGTGCTAGGAGCAGTGAAGACAACCATGGGTGCAAAGCTTGGTTTGACCTATGTAAGCGTTTGTCTTAGTGGAAAGGATGTTGTGGTGATGGTGGATACTGAAGCTGCATATTCTTTTTGTTTGGACAAGGTAACTGAGCAATTGAAGTTCAAGGTGCAGAAACACTTGACTCGTGTAAAGGCAGTGAATGTGGAAAATCGAACTGTAAAAGGCATGACGCAAGTGCAAGCCAGGATAGGTGAGTGGGAAGGTTTGAATGCTTTCTTAGTTGTACCTATGGATGAATTCGACTTTATCCTTGGAAATAGCTTCTCCGTGAAGACAATGGTCACGGAGATGCCTTATGCGTGCGGAATGATGATAAACGACCTTAAGAAGCCATGCTTTGTATAAGGATTTTCGAGAGCTCCGAAGGATCACAGGTCGAGTTAGTACGTTTCAGCCATACAGGTATCGTGTGGGCAAAAAGATGACATTCCTCCCTACTTGTGTGCTATTCGATAAATAGATGAGGCAAGTGAAGTGATTGCGGACGTGTTACCAAGTATATCGCCACCAAAGAAAACGGTTGGTAATCGCAAGCTGTTAGAGTAATATAAATAAACAAAAGCAAAGAATATGGGTGAATGTAATAATATTACGTAGTCTAGTCTAGATTATTCTTCTATTAGTCTTTATCCTTTAGTATATCTATATTAATTAATTTATCCCTTTATATTTAGTTTGTTCTTTACAATTATATATATAGTTAGACAGATAGTATGAGTATCTTTATAGATAGTGTATGTATATATAGTTAGTTCTTTCTATACTATATAGTTAGTTCTTTCTATACTATATAGTTAGTTCTCTTTGTACAAAATAAAAAAGTTTTTCAATACAATGGAGTTATATGTTTTTCTAGTTCATCTCCTTCACGCTTTCATGTTCTATTAAACCTAACATGGTATTAGAGTTTACTCTATCCTAGGGCCAAATAGGTTCCAGTTGCAGCTTCAATTCAGCATCAAACAGTTCAATCGATTCTTCAATTGAACCATCAATTTGTGAATTCAGATTGTAGCTCCAATTTAGCACCAGCATTACTTGTGCATTCCGAGATCAATTCCTGCTCTTTATTGCGATTCATCATCGGTTGTTGATCACCTTGCTCATCAGATCGTGCTGGATTACCTGATTGTTGCTGCCATTCTGTGCTGGATCATTAATGCAATTCTGTGTTGGATCTTTGCTGGGTTCTTTGTTGTGATTCTTTTCTCAATATAGGTTGAGTTTAATCACTGATTTGCTGATCCATTACCTCTACAAACAATGCTGAATTAATTGTACTGAAATGTTGGTTTGGTATCGTGAAGATGTGTCATCACATTGAGTTTTCACAACCATGTTTTTTGATGATTACAATGGATTCAATACTAGATCGGAATGCTGGAATTTAGATTTTAGATTAGTTTGTTAGCCACTACGCCATGACCAAGACAAGATGATCGAGATGGCACTGCGATGGGGTGACCGGGATGACCCTTCTTTCTTTTACGACATGACCACGACGAGATAACCAAGATGGCACTGCGATGGCATGACTGAGTTTTTCATTTTCAAATGGACTTTAGCCTGAAAAACATGTATTTGAAGGTGGAGTATCTCACCGATGATGAAAATGTGCGAGTTCAATTCGATTGGGGATTTGATCGAGATTGACTTTGTAATCCGGGACAAGCAAAGAAGCTTTGGAAGTTTGGCGACCAATTCATCATATTTCAAAGTGTGAGGATCAAAATTAAGAAGAGCAAAGAACATGGGTGAATGTTAGAGTAATATAAATAAAGAAAGCAAAGAACATGGGTGAATGTTAGAGTAATATAAATAAAGAAAGCAAAGAACATGGGTGAATGTTAGAATATTATGTAGTCTAGTCTAGATTATCCTTCTATTAGTCTTTATCCTTTAGTTTATCTATATTAATTAGTTTATCCCTTTATATTTAGTTTGTACTTTACAATTATATATATAGTTAGATAGATAGTTTGAGTATCTTTATAGAATGTGTGCATATATATAGTTAGGTTTCTCTATACTATATATACACGCAGTTCTTTTTGTACAAAATAAAAACGTTTCTCAATACAATGGAGTCATATGTTTTTCTTGTTAATCTCCTTTACGCTTTCATGTTCTATTAATCCTAACATGCTATCATCTCCCTCACGCTTTGATGTACTGAAATGTTGGTTTGGTATCTTGAAGATGTTTGATCACATTGAGTTTTCACAACCTAGTTTTTGATGATTACAAATGATTCAATACAATATTTGAATGCTGGAATTTAGATTAGTTTGTTAGCCACTACGCTATGACCACGATGAGATGATCGAGATGGCACCGCGATGGCGTGACCAAGATAACCCTCTTTCTTTTACAACATGACCACGACGAGATAACCAAGATGGCACTGCGATTGCATGACCGAGTCTTTTTCTTTTTCATGTGGATTTTAGTATGAATAACATGTATTTGAATCTGGAGTATCTCACCGATGATGAAGACGTGCGATTTCAATTCGATTGGCGATTTGATCGACATTGACTTTGGGATACGGCACAAGCAAAGAAGCATTGGAAGTTTGGGGACCAATTTATCAAATTTCCAAGTTTGAGGATCAAAATTAAGAAGAAAAAAGAACATGGGTGAATGTTAGAGTAATATAAATAAAGAAAAGCAAAGAACGTGGGTGAATGTTAGAATATTATGTAGTCTAGTCTAGATTATCCTTCTATGAGTCTTTATCCTTTATTTTATCTATATTAATTAGTTTATCCCTTTCTATTTAGTTTTTTCTTTACAATTATATATATAGTTAGATAGATAGTATGAGTATCTTTATAAATAGTGTGAGTATATATAGTTAGTTCTCTCTATACTATATATACACGTAGTTCTCTTTGTACAAAATAAAAATGTTTCTCAATACAATGGAGTCATATGTTTTTCTTGTTCATATCCTTCACGCTTTCATGTTCTATTTAACCTAACATGGTATTAGAGTTTACTCTATCCTAGGGCCAAATAGGTTCCAGTTGCAGCTTCAATTCAGCATCAAACAGTTCAATCGATTCTTCAATTGAACCATCAATTTGTGAATTCAGATTGCAGCTCCAATTTAGCACTAGCATTACTTGTGCAATTCGAAATCAGTTGCAGCTCTTTAGTGAGATTCATCATCGGTTGTGGATCACCTTGCTCATCAGATCGTGATGGATTACCTGATTGATACTGCGATTCTATGCTGGATCATTGATGCAATTATGTGTTGGATCTTTGTTGGGTTCTTAGTTACGATTATTTTCTCAATATATGTTGAATTTAATCACTGATTTGCTGATACATTACCTCTACAAACAATACTGAATTAATTGTACTGAAATGTTGGTTTGGTATCGTGAAGATGTGTGATCACATTGAGTTTTCGTAACCAAGTTTTTTGATGATTACAATGGATTCAATACAAGATTGGAATGCTGAAATTGTGATTTTAGATTAGTTTGTTAGCCACTACGCCATGATCACGACGAGATGATCGAGATGGCACCGCGATGGCGTGACGGGGAGGACCCTTCTTTCTTTTACGAAATGATCGAGATAGCTGCGATGGCATGACCGTGTCTTTTTCATTTTCATATGGATTTTAGTCTGAAAAACATGTATTTGAATGTGGAGTATCTCACTGATGATGAAGATGTGCGAGTTCAATTCGATTGGGTATTTGATCGACATTGACTTTGGGATCCAACACAAGCAAAGAAGCATTGGAAGTTTGGGGACCAATTCATCAAATTTCCAAGTTTGAGGATCAAAATTTAGAAAAGCAAAGAACATGGGTGAATGTTAGAGTAATACAAATCAAGAAAAGCAAAGAACATGGGTGAATGTTAGAATATTATGTAGTCTAGTTTAGATTATCCTTCTATTAAACTTTATCCTTTAGTTTATCTATATTAATTAGTTTATCCCTTTATATTTAGTTTGTTCTTTACAATTATATATATAGTTAGATAGATGGTATGGGTACCTTATTGTTGCTGCGATTCTCTGCTGGAACATTGATGCAATTCTGTGTTGGATCTTTGCTGGGTTCTTTGTTGCGATTCTTTTCTCAATATAGGTTGAATTTAATTACTGATTGGCTGGTCCATTGCCTCTACAAAAATGCTGAATTAATTGTACTGAAATGTTGGTTTGGTATCGTGAAGATGTGTGATCACATTGAGTTTTCATAACTAAGTTTTTTGATGATTACAATGGATTCAATACAAGATTGAAATGCTGGAATTTAGATTTTAGATTAGTTTTTTACCCACTACGCCATGACTACGACGAGATGATCGAGATGGCACCGCGATGGCGTGACCGGGATGACCCTTATTTCTTTTACGACATGACCACGACGAGATAACCAAGATGGCACTGCGATGGCATGACCGTGTCTTTTTCATTTTCATATGGATTTTAGCCTTAAAAACATATATTTGACTGTGGAGTATCTCACAGATGATGAAGATGTGCGAGTTCAATTCGATTGGGGATTTGATCAATATTGACTTTGGGATCTGATAGTATGGGTACCTGATTGTTGGTGCGATTCTGTGTTGAATCATTGATGCAATTCTGTGTTGGATATTTGCTCGGTTCTTTGTTGCGATTCTTTTCTCAATATAGTTTGAATTTAATCACTGATTTGCAGATCCATTACCTTTACAAACAATACTGTATTAATTGTACTGAAATGTTGGTTTGGTATCGTGAAGATGTGTGATCACATTAAGTTTTCACAACAAAGTTTTTTGATGATTACAATGGATTCAATACAAGATTGGAATGCTGGAATTTAGATTTAAAATTAGTTTGTTAGCCACTACGCCATGACCACGACGAGATGATCGAGATGGCACCGCGATGGCGTGACCGTGATGACCCTTATTTCTTTTACGACATGACCACGACGAGATAACCAAGATGACACTGCGATGGCATGACCGGGTCGTTTTCATTTTCATATGGATTTTAGCCTGAAAAACATGTATTTGAATGTGGAGTATCTCACCGATGATGAAGATGTGCGAGTTCAATTCGATTGAGGATTTGATCGACATTGACTTTGGGATCCATCACAAGCAAAGAAGCATTGGAAGTTTGGGGACCAATTCATCAAATTTTCAAGTTTGAGGATCAAAATTAAGAAGAGCAAAGAATATGAGTGAATGTTAGAGTAAGATAAATCAAGAAAAGCAAAGAACATGGGTGAATGTTAGAATATTATGTAGTCTACTCTAGATTATCATTCTATTAGTCTTTATCCTTTAGTTTATCTATATTAATTAGTTTATCCCTTTATATTTAGTTTTTTGTTAACAATTATATATATAGTTAAATAGGTATGAGTATCTTTATAAATAGTGTGAGTATATATAATTAGTTCTCTCTATACTATATATACACGTAGTTCTCTTTGTACAAAATAAAAACGTTTCTCCATACAATGGAGTCATATGATTTTCTTGTTATTCACGCTTTCATGTTCTATTAAACCTACCATGATATCAAAGTTTAGTATTTCCAAGGGCCAAATCTGTTCCAGTTGCAGCTTCAATTCAGCATAAAACAGTTTAATCGATTCTTCAATTCAACCATCAATTTGTGAAATCAGATTGCAACTCCAATTTAGCACCAGTATTAATTATGCAGTCCGAGATCAGTTGCAGCTCTTTATTGTGATTCATCATCGGTTGTTGATCACCTTGCTCATCAGATCGTGCTGGATTACGTGATTGTTGCAGTGATTATGTGCTTGATCATTGATGCAATTCTGTGATGGATCTTTGCTGAGTTCTTTGTTGCGATTCTTTTCTCAATATAGGTTGAATTTAATCACTGATTTGCTGATCCATTACCTCTACAAAGAATGCTGAATCAATTGTACTGAAATGTTGGTTTGGTATCGTGAAGATGTGTGATCACATTGAGTTTTCACAACCAAGTTTTTTGATGATTACAATGGATTCAATACAAGATTTGCATGCTGGAATTTAGATTTTAGATTAGTTTGTTATCCACTACGCCATGACCACGGTGAGATGATCGAGATGGCACCGCGATGGCGTGACCGGGATGACCCTTATTTCTTTTACGACATGACCACGACGAGATAACCAAGATGGCACTGCGATGGCATGACTGGGTCTTTTTCATTTTCATATGGATTTTAGCCTGAAAAACATATATTTGAATGTGGAGTATATCACCGATGATGAAGATGTGCGAATTCAATTCGATTGGGGATTTGATCGACATTGACAATTGGGATCCGGCACAAGCAAATAAAAATTGGAAGTTTGGGGATCAATTCATCATATTTCTAAGTTTGAGGATCAAAATTAAGAAGAGCAAAGAATATGAGTGAATGTTAGAGTAAGATAAATCAAGAAAAGCAAAGAACATGGGTGAATGTTAGAATATTATGTAGTCTAGTCTAGATTATCATTCTATTAGTCTTTATCCTTTAGTTTATCTATATTAATTAGTTTATCCCTTTATATTTAGTTTTTTGTTAACAATTATATATATAGTTAAATAGATAGTATGAGTATGTTTATAAATAGTGTGAGTATATATAGTTAGTTCTCTCTATACTATATATACACGTAGTTCTCTTTGTACAAAATAAAAACATTTCTCAATACGATGGAGTCATATGTTTTTCTTGTTCATATCCTTCACGCTTTCATGTTCTATTAAACCAACATGGTATCAGAGTTTAGTCTATCCAAGGGCCAAATCTGTTCCAGTTGCAGCTTCAATTCAGCCTCAAACATTTCAATCGATTCTTCAATTCAACCATCCATTTGTGAATTCAGATTTCAGCTCCAATTTAGCACCAGCATTACTTGTGCAGTCCGAGATCAGTTCCATCTCTTTATTGCGATTCATCATCGGTTGTGGATCACCTTGCTCATCAGATCGTGTTGGATTACCTGATTGTTGGTGTGATTCTGTGTTGAATCATTGATGCAATTCTGTGTTGGATATTTGCTCGGTTCTTTGTTGTGATTCTTTTCTCAATATAGTTTGAATTTAATCACTGATTTGCAGATCCATTACCTCTACAAACAATACTGTATTAATTGTACTGAAATGTTGGTTTGGTATCGTGAAGATGTGTGATCACATTAAGTTTTCACAACAAAGTTTTTTGATGATTACAATGGATTCAATACAAGATTGGAATGCTGGAATTTAGATTTAAAATTAGTTTGTTAGCCACTACGCCATGACCACGACGAGATGATCGAGATGGCACCGCGATGGCGTGACCGGGATGACCCTTATTTCTTTTACGACATGACCACGACGAGATAACCAAGATGACACTGCGATGGCATGACCGGGTCGTTTTCATTTTCATATGGATTTTAGCCTGAAAAACATGTATTTGAATGTGGAGTATCTCACCGATGATGAAGATGTGCGAGTTCAATTCGATTGAGGATTTGATCGACATTGACTTTGGGATGCATCACAAGCAAAGAAGCATTGGAAGTTTGGGGACCAATTCATCAAATTTTCAAGTTTGAGGATCAAAATTAAGAAGAGCAAAGAATATGAGTGAATGTTAGAGTAAGATAAATCAAGAAAAGCAAAGAACATGGGTGAATGTTAGAATATTATGTAGTCTACTCTAGATTATCATTCTATTAGTCTTTATCCTTTAGTTTATCTATATTAATTAGTTTATCCCTTCATATTTAGTTTTTTGTTAACAATTATATATATAGTTAAATAGGTATGAGTATCTTTATAAATAGTGTGAGTATATATAATTAGTTCTCTCTATACTATATATACACGTAGTTCTCTTTGTACAAAATAAAAACGTTTCTCCATACAATGGAGTCATATGTTTTTCTTGTTCATCTCCTTCACGCTTTCATGTTCTATTAAACCTACCATGATATCAGAGTTTAGTATTTCCAAGGGCCAAATCTGTTCCAGTTGCAGCTTCAATTCAGCATAAAACAGTTTAATCGATTCTTCAATTCAACCATCAATTTGTGAAATTAGATTGCAACTCCAATTTACTACCAGTATTAATTATGCAGTCTGAGATCAGTTGCAGCTCTTTATTGTGATTCATCATCGGTTGTTGATCACCTTGCTCATCAGATCGTGCTGGATTACGTGATTGTTGCAGTGATTATGTGCTTGATCATTGATGCAATTCTGTGATGGATCTTTGCTGAGTTCTTTGTTGCGATTCTTTTCTCAATATAGGTTGAATTTAATCACTGATTTGCTGATCCATTACCTCTACAAAGAATGCTGAATCAATTGTACTGAAATGTTGGTTTGGTATCGTGAAGATGTGTGATCACATTGAGTTTTCACAACCAAGTTTTTTGATGATTACAATGGATTCAATACAAGATTTGCATGCTGGAATTTAGATTTTAGATTAGTTTGTTATCCACTACGCCATGACCACGGTGAGATGATCGAGATGGCACCGCGATGGCGTGACCGGGATGACCCTTATTTCTTTTACGACATGACCACGACGAGATAACCAAGATGGCACTGCGATGGCATGACTGGGTCTTTTTCATTTTCATATGGATTTTAGCCTGAAAAACATGTATTTGAATGTGGAGTATATCACCGATGATGAAGATGTGCGAATTCAATTCGATTGGGGATTTGATCGACATTGACAATTGGGATCCGGCACAATCAAATAAAAATTGGAAGTTTGGGGATCAATTCATCATATTTCTAAGTTTGAGGATCAAAATTAAGAAGAGCAAAGAATATGAGTGAATGTTAGAGTAAGATAAATCAAGAAAAGCAAAGAACATGGGTGAATGTTAGAATATTATGTAGTCTAGTCTAGATTATCATTCTATTAGTCTTTATCCTTTAGTTTATCTATATTAATTAGTTGATCCCTTTATATTTAGTTTTTTGTTAACAATTATATATATAGATAAATAGATAGTATGAGTATCTTTATAAATAGTGTGAGTATATATAGTTAGTTCTCTCTATACTATATATACACGTAGTTCTCTTTGTACAAAATAAAAACGTTTCTCAATACAATGGAGTCATATGTTTTTCTCGTTCATATCCTTCACGCTTTCATGTTCTATTACACTATCATGGTATCAGAGTTTAGTCTATCCAAGGGCCAAATCTGTTCCAGTTGCAGCTTCAATTCAGCATCAAACATTTCAATTGATTCTTCAATTCAACCATTCATTTGTGAATTCAGATTTCAGCTCCAATTTAGCACCAGCATTACTTGTGCAGTCCGAGATCAGTTCCATCTCTTTATTGCGATTCATCATCGGTTGTGGATCACCTTGCTCATCAGATCGTGTTGGATTACCTGATTGTTGCTGCGATTCTGTGTTGAATCATTGATGCAATTTTGTGTTGGATATTTGCTCGGTTCTTTGTTGTGATTCTTTTCTCAATATAGTTTGAATTTAATCACTGATTTGCAGATCCATTACCTCTACAAACAATACTGTATTAATTGTACTGAAATGTTGGTTTGGTATTGTGAAGATGTGTGATCACATTAAGTTTTCACAACAAACTTTTTTGATGATTACAATGGATTCAATACAAGATTGGAATGCTGGAATTTAGATGTAAAATTAGTTTGTTAGCCACTATGCCATGACCACGACGAGATGAACGAGATGGCACCGCGATGGCGTGACCGGGATGACCCTTATTTCTTTTACGACATGACCACGACGAGATAACCAAGATGGCACTGCGATGGCATGACCGGGTCGTTTTCATTTTCATATGGATTTTAGCCTGAAAAACATGTATTTGAATGTGGAGTATCTCACCGATGATGAAGATGTGCGAGTTCAATTCGATTGAGGATTTGATCGACATTGACTTTGGGATCCATCACAAGCAAAGAAGCATTGGAAGTTTGGGGACCAATTCATCAAATTTCCAAGTTTGAGGATCAAAATTAAGAAGAGTAAAGAACATGGGTGAATGTTGGAGTAATATAAATCAAGAAAAGCAAAGAACATGGATGAATGTTAGAATATTATGTAGTCTAGTCTAGATTATCAATCTATTAGTCTTTATCCTTTAGTTTATCTATACTAATTAGTTTATCCCTTTATATTTTGTTTTCTGTTTACAATTATATATATAGTTAGATAGATAGTATGAGTATGTTTATAGATAGCGTGAGTATATATAGTTAGTTCTCTCTATACTATATATACACGTAGTTCTCTTTGTACAAAATAAAAGTGTTTCTCCATACAATGGAGTCATATGTTTTTCTTGTTCATCTCCTTCACGCTTTCATGTTCTATTAAACTTAACATGGTATCAGAGTTTAGTATTTCCAAGGGCCAAATCTGTTCCAGTTGCAGCTTCAATTCAGCATAAAGAGTTCAATCGATTCTTCAATTCAACCATCAATTTGTGAATTCAGATTGGAGCTCCAATTTAGAACCAGTAGCTCTTTATTGTGATTCATCATCGGTTGTTGATCACCTTGCTCATCAGATCGTGCTGGATTACGTGATTGTTGCTGCGATTCAGTGCTGGATCATTGATTCAACTCTGTGCTGGATCTTTGCTGGGTTCTTTGTTGCGATTCTTTTCTCAATATAGGTTGAATTTAGTGACTGATTTGCTGATCCATTACCTCTACAAACAATGCTGAATTAATTGTACTGAAATGTTGGTTTGGTATCGTGAAGATGTGTGATCACATTAAGTTTTCACAACAAAGTTTTTTGATGATTACAATGGATTCAATACAAGATTGGAATGCTGGAATTTAGATTTAAAATTAGTTTGTTAGCCACTACGCCATGACCACGACGAGATGATCGAGATGGCACCGCGATGGCGTGACCGGGATGACCCTTATTTCTTTTACGACATGACCACGACGAGATAACCAAGATGACACTGCGATGGCATGACCGGGTCGTTTTCATTTTCATATGGATTTTAGCCTGAAAAACATGTATTTGAATGTGGAGTATCTCACCGATGATGAAGATGTGCGAGTTCAATTCGATTGAGGATTTGATCGACATTGACTTTGGGATGCATCACAAGCAAAGAAGCATTGGAAGTTTGGGGACCAATTCATCAAATTTTCAAGTTTGAGGATCAAAATTAAGAAGAGCAAAGAATATGAGTGAATGTTAGAGTAAGATAAATCAAGAAAAGCAAAGAACATGGGTGAATGTTAGAATATTATGTAGTCTACTCTAGATTATCATTCTATTAGTCTTTATCCTTTAGTTTATCTATATTAATTAGTTTATCCCTTCATATTTAGTTTTTTGTTAACAATTATATATATAGTTAAATAGGTATGAGTATCTTTATAAATAGTGTGAGTATATATAATTAGTTCTCTCTATACTATATATACACGTAGTTCTCTTTGTACAAAATAAAAACGTTTCTCCATACAATGGAGTCATATGTTTTTCTTGTTCATCTCCTTCACGCTTTCATGTTCTATTAAACCTACCATGATATCAGAGTTTAGTATTTCCAAGGGCCAAATCTGTTCCAGTTGCAGCTTCAATTCAGCATAAAACAGTTTAATCGATTCTTCAATTCAACCATCAATTTGTGAAATTAGATTGCAACTCCAATTTACTACCAGTATTAATTATGCAGTCTGAGATCAGTTGCAGCTCTTTATTGTGATTCATCATCGGTTGTTGATCACCTTGCTCATCAGATCGTGCTGGATTACGTGATTGTTGCAGTGATTATGTGCTTGATCATTGATGCAATTCTGTGATGGATCTTTGCTGAGTTCTTTGTTGCGATTCTTTTCTCAATATAGGTTGAATTTAATCACTGATTTGCTGATCCATTACCTCTACAAAGAATGCTGAATCAATTGTACTGAAATGTTGGTTTGGTATCGTGAAGATGTGTGATCACATTGAGTTTTCACAACCAAGTTTTTTGATGATTACAATGGATTCAATACAAGATTTGCATGCTGGAATTTAGATTTTAGATTAGTTTGTTATCCACTACGCCATGACCACGGTGAGATGATCGAGATGGCACCGCGATGGCGTGACCGGGATGACCCTTATTTCTTTTACGACATGACCACGACGAGATAACCAAGATGGCACTGCGATGGCATGACTGGGTCTTTTTCATTTTCATATGGATTTTAGCCTGAAAAACATGTATTTGAATGTGGAGTATATCACCGATGATGAAGATGTGCGAATTCAATTCGATTGGGGATTTGATCGACATTGACAATTGGGATCCGGCACAATCAAATAAAAATTGGAAGTTTGGGGATCAATTCATCATATTTCTAAGTTTGAGGATCAAAATTAAGAAGAGCAAAGAATATGAGTGAATGTTAGAGTAAGATAAATCAAGAAAAGCAAAGAACATGGGTGAATGTTAGAATATTATGTAGTCTAGTCTAGATTATCATTCTATTAGTCTTTATCCTTTAGTTTATCTATATTAATTAGTTGATCCCTTTATATTTAGTTTTTTGTTAACAATTATATATATAGATAAATAGATAGTATGAGTATCTTTATAAATAGTGTGAGTATATATAGTTAGTTCTCTCTATACTATATATACACGTAGTTCTCTTTGTACAAAATAAAAACGTTTCTCAATACAATGGAGTCATATGTTTTTCTCGTTCATATCCTTCACGCTTTCATGTTCTATTACACTATCATGGTATCAGAGTTTAGTCTATCCAAGGGCCAAATCTGTTCCAGTTGCAGCTTCAATTCAGCATCAAACATTTCAATTGATTCTTCAATTCAACCATTCATTTGTGAATTCAGATTTCAGCTCCAATTTAGCACCAGCATTACTTGTGCAGTCCGAGATCAGTTCCATCTCTTTATTGCGATTCATCATCGGTTGTGGATCACCTTGCTCATCAGATCGTGTTGGATTACCTGATTGTTGCTGCGATTCTGTGTTGAATCATTGATGCAATTTTGTGTTGGATATTTGCTCGGTTCTTTGTTGTGATTCTTTTCTCAATATAGTTTGAATTTAATCACTGATTTGCAGATCCATTACCTCTACAAACAATACTGTATTAATTGTACTGAAATGTTGGTTTGGTATTGTGAAGATGTGTGATCACATTAAGTTTTCACAACAAACTTTTTTGATGATTACAATGGATTCAATACAAGATTGGAATGCTGGAATTTAGATGTAAAATTAGTTTGTTAGCCACTATGCCATGACCACGACGAGATGAACGAGATGGCACCGCGATGGCGTGACCGGGATGACCCTTATTTCTTTTACGACATGACCACGACGAGATAACCAAGATGGCACTGCGATGGCATGACCGGGTCGTTTTCATTTTCATATGGATTTTAGCCTGAAAAACATGTATTTGAATGTGGAGTATCTCACCGATGATGAAGATGTGCGAGTTCAATTCGATTGAGGATTTGATCGACATTGACTTTGGGATCCATCACAAGCAAAGAAGCATTGGAAGTTTGGGGACCAATTCATCAAATTTCCAAGTTTGAGGATCAAAATTAAGAAGAGTAAAGAACATGGGTGAATGTTGGAGTAATATAAATCAAGAAAAGCAAAGAACATGGATGAATGTTAGAATATTATGTAGTCTAGTCTAGATTATCAATCTATTAGTCTTTATCCTTTAGTTTATCTATACTAATTAGTTTATCCCTTTATATTTTGTTTTCTGTTTACAATTATATATATAGTTAGATAGATAGTATGAGTATGTTTATAGATAGCGTGAGTATATATAGTTAGTTCTCTCTATACTATATATACACGTAGTTCTCTTTGTACAAAATAAAAGTGTTTCTCCATACAATGGAGTCATATGTTTTTCTTGTTCATCTCCTTCACGCTTTCATGTTCTATTAAACTTAACATGGTATCAGAGTTTAGTATTTCCAAGGGCCAAATCTGTTCCAGTTGCAGCTTCAATTCAGCATAAAGAGTTCAATCGATTCTTCAATTCAACCATCAATTTGTGAATTCAGATTGGAGCTCCAATTTAGAACCAGTAGCTCTTTATTGTGATTCATCATCGGTTGTTGATCACCTTGCTCATCAGATCGTGCTGGATTACGTGATTGTTGCTGCGATTCAGTGCTGGATCATTGATTCAACTCTGTGCTGGATCTTTGCTGGGTTCTTTGTTGCGATTCTTTTCTCAATATAGGTTGAATTTAGTGACTGATTTGCTGATCCATTACCTCTACAAACAATGCTGAATTAATTGTACTGAAATGTTGGTTTGGTATCGTGAAGATGTGTGATCACATTAAGTTTTCACAACAAAGTTTTTTGATGATTACAATGGATTCAATACAAGATTGGAATGCTGGAATTTAGATTTAAAATTAGTTTGTTAGCCACTACGCCATGACCACGACGAGATGATCGAGATGGCACCGCGATGGCGTGACCGGGATGACCCTTATTTCTTTTACGACATGACCACGACGAGATAACCAAGATGACACTGCGATGGCATGACCGGGTCGTTTTCATTTTCATATGGATTTTAGCCTGAAAAACATGTATTTGAATGTGGAGTATCTCACCGATGATGAAGATGTGCGAGTTCAATTCGATTGAGGATTTGATCGACATTGACTTTGGGATCCATCACAAGCAAAGAAGCATTGGAAGTTTGGGGACCAATTCATCAAATTTTCAAGTTTGAGGATCAAAATTAAGAAGAGCAAAGAATATGAGTGAATGTTAGAGTAAGATAAATCAAGAAAAGCAAAGAACATGGGTGAATGTTAGAATATTATGTAGTCTACTCTAGATTATCATTCTATTAGTCTTTATCCTTTAGTTTATCTATATTAATTAGTTTATCCCTTCATATTTAGTTTTTTGTTAACAATTATATATATAGTTAAATAGGTATGAGTATCTTTATAAATAGTGTGAGTATATATAATTAGTTCTCTCTATACTATATATACACGTAGTTCTCTTTGTACAAAATAAAAACGTTTCTCCATACAATGGAGTCATATGTTTTTCTTGTTCATCTCCTTCACGCTTTCATGTTCTATTAAACCTACCATGATATCAGAGTTTAGTATTTCCAAGGGCCAAATCTGTTCCAGTTGCAGCTTCAATTCAGCATAAAACAGTTTAATCGATTCTTCAATTCAACCATCAATTTGTGAAATTAGATTGCAACTCCAATTTACTACCAGTATTAATTATGCAGTCTGAGATCAGTTGCAGCTCTTTATTGTGATTCATCATCGGTTGTTGATCACCTTGCTCATCAGATCGTGCTGGATTACGTGATTGTTGCAGTGATTATGTGCTTGATCATTGATGCAATTCTGTGATGGATCTTTGCTGAGTTCTTTGTTGCGATTCTTTTCTCAATATAGGTTGAATTTAATCACTGATTTGCTGATCCATTACCTCTACAAAGAATGCTGAATCAATTGTACTGAAATGTTGGTTTGGTATCGTGAAGATGTGTGATCACATTGAGTTTTCACAACCAAGTTTTTTGATGATTACAATGGATTCAATACAAGATTTGCATGCTGGAATTTAGATTTTAGATTAGTTTGTTATCCACTACGCCATGACCACGGTGAGATGATCGAGATGGCACCGCGATGGCGTGACCGGGATGACCCTTATTTCTTTTACGACATGACCACGACGAGATAACCAAGATGGCACTGCGATGGCATGACTGGGTCTTTTTCATTTTCATATGGATTTTAGCCTGAAAAACATGTATTTGAATGTGGAGTATATCACCGATGATGAAGATGTGCGAATTCAATTCGATTGGGGATTTGATCGACATTGACAATTGGGATCCGGCACAATCAAATAAAAATTGGAAGTTTGGGGATCAATTCATCATATTTCTAAGTTTGAGGATCAAAATTAAGAAGAGCAAAGAATATGAGTGAATGTTAGAGTAAGATAAATCAAGAAAAGCAAAGAACATGGGTGAATGTTAGAATATTATGTAGTCTACTCTAGATTATCATTCTATTAGTCTTTATCCTTTAGTTTATCTATATTAATTAGTTGATCCCTTTATATTTAGTTTTTTGTTAACAATTATATATATAGATAAATAGATAGTATGAGTATCTTTATAAATAGTGTGAGTATATATAGTTAGTTCTCTCTATACTATATATACACGTAGTTCTCTTTGTACAAAATAAAAACGTTTCTCAATACAATGGAGTCATATGTTTTTCTCGTTCATATCCTTCACGCTTTCATGTTCTATTACACTATCATGGTATCAGAGTTTAGTCTATCCAAGGGCCAAATCTGTTCCAGTTGCAGCTTCAATTCAGCATCAAACATTTCAATTGATTCTTCAATTCAACCATTCATTTGTGAATTCAGATTTCAGCTCCAATTTAGCACCAGCATTACTTGTGCAGTCCGAGATCAGTTCCATCTCTTTATTGCGATTCATCATCGGTTGTGGATCACCTTGCTCATCAGATCGTGTTGGATTACCTGATTGTTGCTGCGATTCTGTGTTGAATCATTGATGCAATTTTGTGTTGGATATTTGCTCGGTTCTTTGTTGTGATTCTTTTCTCAATATAGTTTGAATTTAATCACTGATTTGCAGATCCATTACCTCTACAAACAATACTGTATTAATTGTACTGAAATGTTGGTTTGGTATTGTGAAGATGTGTGATCACATTAAGTTTTCACAACAAACTTTTTTGATGATTACAATGGATTCAATACAAGATTGGAATGCTGGAATTTAGATGTAAAATTAGTTTGTTAGCCACTATGCCATGACCACGACGAGATGAACGAGATGGCACCGCGATGGCGTGACCGGGATGACCCTTATTTCTTTTACGACATGACCACGACGAGATAACCAAGATGGCACTGCGATGGCATGACCGGGTCGTTTTCATTTTCATATGGATTTTAGCCTGAAAAACATGTATTTGAATGTGGAGTATCTCACCGATGATGAAGATGTGCGAGTTCAATTCGATTGAGGATTTGATCGACATTGACTTTGGGATCCATCACAAGCAAAGAAGCATTGGAAGTTTGGGGACCAATTCATCAAATTTCCAAGTTTGAGGATCAAAATTAAGAAGAGTAAAGAACATGGGTGAATGTTGGAGTAATATAAATCAAGAAAAGCAAAGAACATGGATGAATGTTAGAATATTATGTAGTCTAGTCTAGATTATCAATCTATTAGTCTTTATCCTTTAGTTTATCTATACTAATTAGTTTATCCCTTTATATTTTGTTTTCTGTTTACAATTATATATATAGTTAGATAGATAGTATGAGTATGTTTATAGATAGCGTGAGTATATATAGTTAGTTCTCTCTATACTATATATACACGTAGTTCTCTTTGTACAAAATAAAAGTGTTTCTCCATACAATGGAGTCATATGTTTTTCTTGTTCATCTCCTTCACGCTTTCATGTTCTATTAAACTTAACATGGTATCAGAGTTTAGTATTTCCAAGGGCCAAATCTGTTCCAGTTGCAGCTTCAATTCAGCATAAAGAGTTCAATCGATTCTTCAATTCAACCATCAATTTGTGAATTCAGATTGGAGCTCCAATTTAGAACCAGTAGATCTTTATTGTGATTCATCATCGGTTGTTGATCACCTTGCTCATCAGATCGTGCTGGATTACGTGATTGTTGCTGCGATTCAGTGCTGGATCATTGATTCAACTCTGTGCTGGATCTTTGCTGGGTTCTTTGTTGCGATTCTTTTCTCAATATAGGTTGAATTTAGTGACTGATTTGCTGATCCATTACCTCTACAAACAATGCTGAATTAATTGTACTGAAATGTTGGTTTGGTATCGTGAAGATGTGTGATCACATTAAGTTTTCACAACAAAGTTTTTTGATGATTACAATGGATTCAATACAAGATTGGAATGCTGGAATTTAGATTTAAAATTAGTTTGTTAGCCACTACGCCATGACCACGACGAGATGATCGAGATGGCACCGCGATGGCGTGACCGGGATGACCCTTATTTCTTTTACGACATGACCACGACGAGATAACCAAGATGACACTGCGATGGCATGACCGGGTCGTTTTCATTTTCATATGGATTTTAGCCTGAAAAACATGTATTTGAATGTGGAGTATCTCACCGATGATGAAGATGTGCGAGTTCAATTCGATTGAGGATTTGATCGACATTGACTTTGGGATCCATCACAAGCAAAGAAGCATTGGAAGTTTGGGGACCAATTCATCAAATTTTCAAGTTTGAGGATCAAAATTAAGAAGAGCAAAGAATATGAGTGAATGTTAGAGTAAGATAAATCAAGAAAAGCAAAGAACATGGGTGAATGTTAGAATATTATGTAGTCTACTCTAGATTATCATTCTATTAGTCTTTATCCTTTAGTTTATCTATATTAATTAGTTTATCCCTTCATATTTAGTTTTTTGTTAACAATTATATATATAGTTAAATAGGTATGAGTATCTTTATAAATAGTGTGAGTATATATAATTAGTTCTCTCTATACTATATATACACGTAGTTCTCTTTGTACAAAATAAAAACGTTTCTCCATACAATGGAGTCATATGTTTTTCTTGTTCATCTCCTTCACGCTTTCATGTTCTATTAAACCTACCATGATATCAGAGTTTAGTATTTCCAAGGGCCAAATCTGTTCCAGTTGCAGCTTCAATTCAGCATAAAACAGTTTAATCGATTCTTCAATTCAACCATCAATTTGTGAAATTAGATTGCAACTCCAATTTACTACCAGTATTAATTATGCAGTCTGAGATCAGTTGCAGCTCTTTATTGTGATTCATCATCGGTTGTTGATCACCTTGCTCATCAGATCGTGCTGGATTACGTGATTGTTGCAGTGATTATGTGCTTGATCATTGATGCAATTCTGTGATGGATCTTTGCTGAGTTCTTTGTTGCGATTCTTTTCTCAATATAGGTTGAATTTAATCACTGATTTGCTGATCCATTACCTCTACAAAGAATGCTGAATCAATTGTACTGAAATGTTGGTTTGGTATCGTGAAGATGTGTGATCACATTGAGTTTTCACAACCAAGTTTTTTGATGATTACAATGGATTCAATACAAGATTTGCATGCTGGAATTTAGATTTTAGATTAGTTTGTTATCCACTACGCCATGACCACGGTGAGATGATCGAGATGGCACCGCGATGGCGTGACCGGGATGACCCTTATTTCTTTTACGACATGACCACGACGAGATAACCAAGATGGCACTGCGATGGCATGACTGGGTCTTTTTCATTTTCATATGGATTTTAGCCTGAAAAACATGTATTTGAATGTGGAGTATATCACCGATGATGAAGATGTGCGAATTCAATTCGATTGGGGATTTGATCGACATTGACAATTGGGATCCGGCACAATCAAATAAAAATTGGAAGTTTGGGGATCAATTCATCATATTTCTAAGTTTGAGGATCAAAATTAAGAAGAGCAAAGAATATGAGTGAATGTTAGAGTAAGATAAATCAAGAAAAGCAAAGAACATGGGTGAATGTTAGAATATTATGTAGTCTACTCTAGATTATCATTCTATTAGTCTTTATCCTTTAGTTTATCTATATTAATTAGTTGATCCCTTTATATTTAGTTTTTTGTTAACAATTATATATATAGATAAATAGATAGTATGAGTATCTTTATAAATAGTGTGAGTATATATAGTTAGTTCTCTCTATACTATATATACACGTAGTTCTCTTTGTACAAAATAAAAACGTTTCTCAATACAATGGAGTCATATGTTTTTCTCGTTCATATCCTTCACGCTTTCATGTTCTATTTAACCGACATGGTATCACCGTTTAGTCTATCCAAGGGCCAAATCTGTTCCAGTTGCAGCTTCAATTCAGCATCAAACAGTTCAATCGATTCTTCAATTCAACCATCAATTTGTGATTTCAGATTGCAGCTCCAATTTAGCACCAGCATTACTTGTGCAGTCCGAGATCAGTTCCATCTCTTTATTGCGATTCATCATCGGTTGTGGATCACCTTGCTCATCATATCGTGGTGGATTACCTGATTGTTGCTGCGATTCTGTGTTGGATCATTGATGCAATTCTGTGTTGGATATTAGGTCGGTTCTTTATTGTGATTCTTTTCTCAATATATCTTGAATTTAATAACTGATTTGCTGATCCATTACCTCTACAAACATTGCTGTATTAATTGTACTGAAATGTTGGTTTGGTATCGTTAAGATGTGTGATCACATTAAGTTTTCACAACCAAGTTTTTTGATGGTTACAATGGATTCAATACAATATTGGATTGGTGGAATTTAGATTTTAGATTAGTTTGTTAGCCACTACGCCATGACCACGACGAGATGATCGAGATGGCACCGCGATGGCGTGACCGGGATGACCCTTCTTTCTTTTACGACATGACCACGACGAGATAACCAAGATGGCACTGCGATGGCATGACCGGGTCTTTTTCATTTTCATATGGATTTTAGCCTTAAAAACATGTATTTAAATGTGGAGTATCTCACCGATGATGAAGATGTGCGAGTTCAATTCGATTGAGGATTTAATCGACATTGACTCTGGGATCCGGCACAAGCAAAGAAGAATTGGAAGTTTGGCGACCAATTCATCAAATTTCCAAGTTTGAGGATCAAAACTAAGAAGAGCAAAGAACATGGGTGAATGTTAGAGGAATACAAATCAAGAAAAGCAAAGAAATGAGTGATTGTTAGAATATTATGTAGTCTAGTCTAGATTATCCTTCTATCAGTCGTTATCCTTTCGTTTATCTATATTAATTAGTTTATCAATTTCTATTTAGTTGGTTCTTTACAATTATATATATAGTTAGATAGATAGTATGAGTATCTTTATAGATAGTATGAGTATATATAGTTTGTTCTCTCTATACTATATATACACGTAGTTCTCTTTGTATAAAATAAAAATGTTTCTTAATACAATGGAGCCATATGTTTTTCTTGTTCATCTCCTTCACGCTTTCATGTTCTATTAAACCTAACACGGTATCAGAGGTTAGTCTATCCAAGGGCCAAATCTGTTCCAGTTGCAGCTTCAATTCAGCATCAAACAGTTCAATCGATTCTTCAATTCAACCATCAATTTGTGAATTCAAATTGCTACTCCAATTTAGCACCAGCATTACTTGTGCAGTCCGATATCAGTTCCATCTCTTTATTGCGATTCATCATCGGTTATGGATCACCTTGCTCATCAAATCGTGCTGGATGACCTGATTGTTGCTGCGATTATGTGCTGGATCATTGATGCAATTCCGTGTTGGATATTTGCCCGGTTCTTTGTTGCGATTCTTTTCTCAATATAGGTTGAAATTAATCACTGATTTGCTGATCCATTACCATTACAAACAATGCTGTATTAACTGTACTAAAATGTTGGTTTGGTATCGTGAAGATGTGTGATCACATTAAGTTTTCACAACCAAGTTTTTTGATGATTACAATGGATTCAATACAAGATTGGATTGCTGGAATTTAGATTTTAGATTAGTTTTTTACCCACTACGCCATGACCATGACGAGATGATCGAGATGACACCGCGATGGCGTGACCGGGATGACCTTTCTTTCTTTTACGACATGACCACGACGAGATAACCAAGATGGCACTGCGATCGCATACCCGGGTCATTTTCATTTTCATATGGATTTTAGCGTGAAAAACATGTATTTGAATGTGGAGTATCTCACCGATGATGAAGATGTGTGAGTTCAATTCGATTGGGGATTTGATCGATATTGACTTTGGGATCCGGCACAAGCAAAGAAGCATTGGAAGTTTGGGGACCAATTCATCAAATTTCCAAGTTTGAGGATAAAAATTAAGAAGCCCAAAGAACATGGGTGAATGTTAGTGTAATACAAATCAAGAAAAGCAAAGAAATGAGTGATTGTTAGAATATTATGTAGTCTAGTCTAGATTATCCTTCTATCAGTCGTTATCCTTTCGTTTATCTATATTAATTAGTTTATCCCTTTCTATTTAGTTGGTTCTTTACAATTATATATATAGTTAGATAGATAGTATGCGTATCTTTATAGATAGTGTGCGTATATTTAGTTAGTTCTCTCTACACTATATATACACGTAGTTCTCTTTGTATAAAATAAAAACGTTTCTCCATACAATGGAGTCATATGTTTTTCTTGTTCATCTCCTTCACGCTTTCATGTTCTATTAAACCTAACATGGTATCACAGTTTAGTCTATCCAAGGGCCATATCTGTTCCAGTTGCAGCTTCAATTCAGCATCAAATAGTTCAATCGATTCTTCAATTCAACCATCAATTTGTGAATTCATATTGCAGGTCCAATTTACACCAACATTACTTGTGCAGTCCGAGATCAGTTGAAGCTCTTTATTGTGATTCATCATCGATTGTTGATCACCTTGCTCATCATATCGTGCTGGATTACGTGATTGTTGTAGTGATTCTGTGCTGGATCATTGATGCAATTCTGTGTTGGATCTTTGCTGGGTTCTTTGTTGCGATTATTTTCTCAATATAGGTTGAATTTAATCACTGATTTGCTGATCCATTACCTCTACAAACAATGCTTAATTAATTGTACTAAAATGTTGGTTTGGTATCGTGAAGATGTGTGATCACATTGAGTTTTCATAACCAAGTTTTTTGATGATTACAATGGATTCAATACAAGATTGGATTGGTGGAATTTAGATTTTAGATTAGTTTGTTAGCTACTACGCCATGATCACGACGAGATGATCGAGATGGCACCGCGATGGCGTGACCGGGATGACCCTTCTTTCTTTTACGACATGACCACGACGAGATAACCAAGATGGCACTGCGATGGCATGACCGGGTCTTTTTCATTTTCATATGGATTTTAGCGTGAAAAACATGTATTTGCATGTGGAGTATCTCACCGATGATGAAGATGTGCGAGTTCAATTCGATTGGGGATTTGATCGAGATTGAATTTGAGATCCGGCACAAGCAAAGAAGCATTGGGTGTTTGGGGACCAATCCATAAAATTTCAATGTTTGAGGATCAAAATTAAGAAGAGCAAGGAACATGCGTGATTGTTAGAGTAATATAAATAAAGAAAAGCAAAGAACATGGGTGAATGTTAGAATATTATATAGTCTAGTCGAGATTATCCTTCTATTAGTCTTTACCATTTAGTTTATCTATATCAATTAGTTTATCCCTTTATATTTAGTTTGTTCTTAAGACGACTACGAAAAAATTGTATCGGTCGTTTGTGAACAATAAATGAAATGAACGTGGTGTCTGCCTTCAACAAGTGTTTGGACTACAGTCTTATGCTCTTTATGTGAAGAAGGAGAAGTGTGGGTCTAACTTTCTAGTGGTTGGATGCTTAGCCCAAATCCAAACTTGTTCAAGAAGTGCGGATGAGATCGGAAATGTTCGAGTATGCCTCCAACTGAAGGAGCAAGTCCTTCAGCATCAATGACAAAGTTTTCCATAAGTGTAGTGAAGACCAACGTAATTTTCCAAGTGATTGGCGACATGGCGGTTGATGTGAAAACCATTGTCTCGAGTGAAATTGAAAGGATTCAACGGGAAGACAGGGTGGTGTGGCAGCAAAATAGAACAACAAGGAGAAGGGTTGCGGAGCTGCTCCATACCTTGCAAGTGAGTCATATGTTTTGTTTGAATAAAGATTATGATGTGCTTACGAAGTGTGTAGTGCTTGGGCGTGTGCCTGGGATGTGTTCAACTTTGGGAGTAGGTGGGGATTTATGCAAGTGGTTGTGTTGCGATGAAAAGTCCCAATCCGAAGATGGTGATCTAGTCCCTCTCGAGTATGCTTGGGATCTCCTTAAGGATATGACCCTATATACGAAAACTGAGAGTGACTGTGAGAAACTAAATTGTAAGGGTGTAATCTGGCTTCCAGTCTTCGTAATTAATACAGGCAAGTGTTCCACATCCATCTTTGTGTGGGCTCTTTTCTGCGGAGTGATCCAAAGTGTGTTGCTTTTCTGTTTGGGCTGGTGATTGGTCATGTAATCACGCCAACAAGTCCTTTTCTTAGGTGAAAATTTATCCCTAAGGAAAGCCCCTATGATAGGAAATGCATTTTTTTTTAATTCTAGAGTTTAATAATAGATACAGGATAAAAGTCATTTAGGTACCTCAGAAGTCATGTTTTTATAAATAGGTACCTTAGAAAAAATTTGTTACTTTCGGGTACCTCAAAAATCATAAATGTATCTACTTTAATATTTCAGTCATGTGCCTGTCACGTATGTTGTAGTTTGTTTCAATAAGGTAACTCTACTTTATTTTACTGTTGCTTTCAAGTATCTCTAAGTTGTTTTATTGTAGCAATCATATATATTTACTTTATCCTTATTTAATTGTTATTTGTTTTTTAGTTACTTTCAGGTACATTCTGAGGTACATTTATAAGTTTTGAGGTACTCAAAAGTAATAAAAAAATTCCGAGATACCTATTTGTAAAAACATGACTTCTGAATGTGTGTGTATTTGTGCGTGTATGTATGTATTATTAAACTCTAGAATTAAAATAAAAAAAATGTGTTTCATGACACTTTCCGTTGTAATATTAACTTATGTACTTTTCACTTTTAAGTATTTTGATATTATTATTTCACTCATAATTATGATATAATGTAATTTCTTTTTCATAACAACTCATAATTATTTATTATAGACAATTTAGGCTAGTAAAGTTTTTTCAATCTATATTCAATTAATAAATAATTTAATATTATTTACACCATTTATTATAAATAATAAAATAAAAGATAATAATTCGTAAATTAAATTTATTACTTACCGTGCATAGCACGGGCAAGACACCTAGTATTACAATAAATTTTCAGAAAATAAATTTACTATTATAGAGTTTAAATTGTTAATAATAAGCAAAAGAATATTATATTATGATAATGCATCAAATAATTGTGTGTATATATATGCTGTATAAATTTCCCTATATACAATTTAGTTAAGTAAAAATCATAAATATACGTATGCAATTAATAGAAATTATTAAGATTTTTGTAACTCATCTTTAAATGAATGAGAATGTTTGGAGAATTCTAACTTAACCTACGCGGCATCCTACTTAGTAATGAGAATTGTATGTTTGACAAATACCAATTAAAATAGATTAACTTAACATTCAGAGTTAGAAAATGCATCAAGAAAATTAATTATCACAATTTCATACATTCTAGCCAAATTAATATACATAGAAAGATAACTGAATTAGTTATAAAAAAAATAATATCAAGCTGTTATTAAAATCTAAACTATCGTCCCTATGATAACTATTATAGTTTCAGTTTACTTTGCATTAATAATATACCATAATACTATTTGTCGTTTGATAAAATAAAAAATATTTAATGGAGAAAATAACTAAAAGTAGTTAATAAGTATAAGAAACGAAAAACAAATAATTATATAGTTAATTCTTCAATATAAGTTAAGTAATTAGATAACAAAAAATACTGAAGTATTGGTTGTCAATAGACAAATATCCTAATAAATTATATATAATGGAAGTGATTTATATATTAATAATTAAATTAATTTCACATCTATAAAAAAAAAATAATAATACTTTTTTTTTGTTATTGATAGTATATAGTGATATATATATATATATATATTCAACTTTATTGATCAAGTATTGGTCTATGTTGGATCGTGAAATCCTGGATGCTGATCTGGCAGTGAATTAAATGTCAGACAAGGTTGGGAAGACGCTTCTGCTCCAACTCCGGTGAACCTGCAGGTAGGGGAGCACAACATAGGGGGTGTCTCTGGGTCCCTCTCCGATGCTTAAATGAGTATATGTGTGTATAAAACTCAAAACGTAAAGAACGTATGTAAAGCAAGGGTATTTATAGGGTAAGAGAGATAGAACCGTATAAGGCAGCTTAATATCTTAGTGTATATTGTGTTGCTAAAGATTCGGATCGTGGGATATGGCCGTTACTGCGATATGTTGCAGTTACCAAATCTAATCTTTAGTGAATATGTGACCGAGATACGTGGGATATCATGGCCACTTCCTTATTAACGGTTTTGTGGGACCAAAGGAGAGAGGCAAGGCTCTCTTCGGGGCGAGCACTCTCATGGCGAGCAGTGAGAGGTCGCGGCCTTAGTGAAGAATGGTGAGCACTCAGAGCGTTCTCAGAGTCCTTGGGCTCGGTTCTGGGTCATTCTATGGAGGGCCGAGTTTAACTTGTACTTGGGCCAATCCGGTTCAAATGTCATGGGTTTACCCCCTCTATAGTTATTGGGCCTTCGAGGCCTTTTCCTTACTGGGCTGTCACTATCGATACCCAACATTTGCCCCCGAAGCTTGATTGAAGTTTCTTCAGTAGAGCTTGATTTCCTGGTAGGGTTTTAGATAGTGACGTCTCTTGTAATGGTTCATGACCTTTGAGACATTTCGAGCTTGTTTGGCGAGCAGTTTTTTCTTCGTTCAAAGCTAAAAAGATATCCTTCCTTTTATTCCCCTTTGGCGATCACTCGAGGTAATCTAGGTTTATGAAAGTCTATCTTTCTTGGTTAGGCGATCACTACCTGCCCGAGGTATTTCTGATAACGCCTATTACTGCGTTGGCGACCCCCTCGTCTTCTTAGTGGACTTTTAGCATTTAATAACTGCTCAGTTGTCCAGAAATCGAACGGTCACTTGAGGCACGCCTGACATTTACTTTTCCGTAAACCTAGGGTAGTCTGACAGCTGTCTGTATCAGCCAACCGTTTGTCTCCCCGAGGTGTCTCTTGGAATTCTGACATTGCTTCGGTTTTTTCCAAAAATGTGCAATTATTCCTATGTGTCGCTTCGATTCGCCCGTGGCGGTTACTCCTTTTTGATCCTATATAAGAGACATCATTTTCTCTGTTTTGTTTTTTACGTTTGTTCACTCTTTCAAATTTCCAGAGCTCCTTTGCGAACCTTCTCTTTCCCTTTTCAATCTTCTTCGATCTTCTTCAACCTTTTCTCCACTGCTTCCATGACTACCCGAAGTCAAAGATTTAAGCACACGACTACAAAGGGGTCCAAAAATGAAAATGCCCCCAAGGGTACCAATGCCCCCTGACCATTAGGGATGGTGTCATGCCCCCCTCAGCGGGGGAACAGCATGACGTGGGTAGATCCGCGGCCACCCCAGTGGTGGTGGATGGGCCTGAGCTCCAGACGCCCATCTTTTCTCCAAAAGGTAAACCTCTGTCCTTTCGGTATTCTATTTTGGTAATATCCCCTGCTGTTCCTTGTTTTTTATGTTTATCATTGCTATATCTGAATTTATTTGGGTAGACGTCAAGCCTAACGAATTGAAGCCGGCTTACTTTAAGACCATGGTGGCGCTTGGTGGCTTCAGCGTAGAGGATGCTCCTAGGTATCCTGGCTTAGGTCTGCATTTTCCTCACGACGGAGAGGTTTACATTTATGCGGCCCAGATTGATGCTGGGTTGCGTTTTCCTCTCTGTGAGGATTTACAGACCTTGTGCCAATTTTACGGGATTCGCCCCACGCAGCTCGTTCCTAATGCCCTCAGGATGTGGGTCGGTTTCAAGTTCCTGTGCATACGCCAGGAATGGGCGTATTCACTGGCCTTGTTCAGGTGTTTCTTCCGGTTGGCAGCAGGGGTGAACCACCTCCACCACTTCCAACCACGCTGGCCGAAGTTTTCAGAGTGGGGAGGCCCTCAAGGAGGGACTTGGAACGTCCATGTTCGTCTGGTCGATGATTTCCGGGATACTAACTCCAACTACAAGAAGTTTTACTTCTTGTATAAGGGGGGTGTACCCTGGAAATTGTTTACCCCGGATAAGGATTTTCCTCATTCCTTCGAAGAGTTGTCAGGGGGTGACCGGAACGCCATCGACGACCTGTATCGGCTGCATCGGTCGTCCCAGTTCAAGTCTATTCGCTCAGTGGCGGAGACTACTGAGAATGCGCTTGAGATGGCGGGCATTCATCAAACCACGCCAATCTTTGATGATTGGGTAATTCTCTAACCCTTATCTTGTTTTATCACTTGTAGGCAAGGTCGTAAGCAAGAGCCGAAAACTGATAGGTCTCTTTGATGACCAGGGATCGGCGGGATTGTCCTCCGACCAGGCGCTGCTGAGCTCTCCCCTTCCTCCCTCTAGGCGTTTGTCCAAGAGGAAGTCCGAGGAGGTGCTTCCTTTGGCCACTACTGGCCCTCGCCAACCAGGTATATCACCTCGCCCTTTGTGGATTTAATTTTTTCACATTCTGCGGTTTTTTGGTTTCTGACTTCTTGTCTTGCTATTTTGCAGAGAAGTCCTCGGCTGACGCGGCCCGGGACCCTCGTCCTCCTTTTAAGAAGGTCAGGAGTGAGGAGCATCCTGAGGTCGACCAGCATCCTCCTCCTCCCCCTCCTAAGGGCCCTTCTGCCAACAAGGGGAAGGGTCTGGACACGGCGCCCCCTTCTCCCTCTCCTCAGGGCCCTTCCGCCACTAAGGAGAAGGCCTTGTCTTTGGCGCCTCCCGCTCCTTCGGTGCCCACGTTTCCTCCTAAGGAGTCTGGGGCCCAGAAGAAGGGGCCTGCTGCTTCCAGCTCCTCGACGGCTCCCGCCAAGGAGTACTGCTCCATGGCGAGCTTATTCCAGCCTTTTAAGGCTGTGGACTCTCGGGGGCCTTGGGTCCCTTGTGGCGACCTTGCCAAGAAGGGGTACCCCGCCCAGAAGAGCCTCCGGGGTAGCCCGCATATGTGCATGCGGCTCCTTGATGGGATAATTCCCCCAAGGACCGTTCAATTGTCCCCACGGAGCTTCCTGAGATCGAGGGGTTCTTGCGGACCCACTTCGAACGAGTTGCCCTGGTATGATCTCGCCTTCTTTCCATTTTTTCTTCCTTGTCATTCCTTTTTATTTTGATGACTTGACATTTTCCCTTGTGTTTTTGTTGTCACCTCGTTCGGGAAGAGGTGATCCTTGGCCGCGTCTTCGGCGAGCTCGCCGACAAGCACTCTGATCTGCTTGTCGAGCTGGAGCAATATCGAAGCACGGGGGTCACCCCCGGGCAGTTGGAGGCCATCAAGAAGACCGCTGACGTGGCGATCACCTTGGTGGACGGCGCCTGGGAGGAGTACTTCAGGAAGGAGCAGCGCCTCCTTGTTGATGTCAAGAAGAGGGAGGCTGATGCTACAGCCTTCCTTCAAGAAGTTGAGGCCCTTCATCGGTGCCTTGATAAAGGGGAGGCGGTCCGTGCTCGCCTGGAGGCCGAGTTGAAGGAAGCTCGTGCTCAGGTGGTCGAGTCAGGCGCTCTTAGGGTCGCCGCGGAGGCCCATAGGGATGCTGCTGAAGCTAGGGGGATCGCCCTGGAGGAGGAGAAGAACCGGTTGGCTGATCAGCTGAAGGCGGTTCCTTCACCCCAAGCCGTGGTCGAGGAGTTCAAGGCCTCCGAGGACTTTGAAGAACAGGCCTTTAAGGTGATGAAGTCGGCGATTGCCGATTTTCTCCAAGACCTGGTGGAGGAGGTCCAGGCGGTCGACCCCAACTTTCCCCTTGGGGAAGTTGCATCCTTGAAGAGCTTCTTGCGGAGTCGCCCTTCGCAGCCCTCTGTTGCTGAAGAGGCTGTTCCTGAAGGTGAGCCCAGTACTCCTTCCCCCGAAGGCGAGCAGAGCACCCTTGCCCCCGAGGATCCCAAAGCTTGAAGCCTCCACCTCCTTGGCGACCGTATTTTTATCTTTTTTAGATAACTATTTTTGTAATTATTTATTTATGACTTGGGTTTTTCTATATGCCTTTATATTCTTGAGCCTTTAATCGACTTCGAACATAGTTGGCTATCCAATATCTTAATCATAACTACTCTTGACTTTTCTTGCTGTAATGTCCTCGACTCTTAAAGCCTTAGACTAAGCATAAGTCTATACGAACTTTCTAAGGATAATACTTCTGACACTTAAAAGCATAAACTTCTAAGTTCAAAGAGATATTACCTTCTTTGAAGTTTAAACCTTTGAGGTGTTGGCATAATAACAGGGAATTTGTTGATTTCAGGCTTTTATCATCCATAGTGATTGCCTAAAATTTCTTTGGCCTGACTTTGGCGTCAGGGCTTTTATTTTGCCTAACTTTTTTGTTAGGTCTTTTGGCCTGACTTTGGCGTCAGGGCTTTTGTTTTGCCTAACTTTTTGATAGGTCTTTTGGCCTGAGTTTGGCGTCAGGGCTTTTGGCCTAGCCTTGTTGCTAGGGCTTTTGGCCTGACTTTGGCGTCAGGGCTTTTGGCCTAGCCTTGTTGCTAGGGCTTTTGGCCTGACTTTGGCGTCAGGGCTTTTGGCCTATATTTGGCGATAAGGCTTTTGGCCTGATTTTGGCGTCAGGGCTTTTGGCCTAGCCTTGTTGCTAGGCCTTTTGGCCTGACTTTGGCGTCAGGGCTTTTGGCCTATCTTTGGCGATAGGGCTTTTGGCCTAGCCTTGTTACTAGGGCGTTTGGCCTAACTTTTTTGTTAGGGCTTTTGGCCTATCTTTGGTGATAGGGCTTTTGGCCTAGCTTTGTTACTAGGGCTTTTGGCCTAACTTTTTTATTAGGGCTTTTGGCCTAGCCTTGTTACTAGGGTTTTTGGCCTATCTTTGGCGATAGGGCTTTTGCCTTCGACTTGTTTCGAGTGGACACGCTTTATGAAAGAATGGCTTTCTTTTATTGACATAACAGTTTGATTACAAGCTATGTATGAAATCTTCTTAAATGCTCAGAATTAAATGGACGGGGTAACCTATCGCCTTCGGTAGTTTCCAAATAGTAGGATCCTGGTGCGGCGATCTCTACTACCTTGTACGGTCCTTCCCATTTAGCTGAAAGTTTGTTTTTACTGTCCAGCCTTGTGAATTCATTCCTTCTGATAACCATCTCCCCCACGAAAAATTGGCAAGCGCTGACTTTTCTGTTGAAATATCGAGCGGTCGCCAAGCGCATATTTGCTTGTGTCTTTTCCGAGAGCCATCTCTTTTCCTCTGCTAAGTCGAGGTCAGTTATGCGCTCGATCTCATTTGCCTCCGCGTTAAAGTGTAAGACTCTGTGGGTAGGCACTGCTATTTCGACTGGTGCTACAGCTTCTGATCCGTACACTAAACTGAAATGCGTTTCTCCTATGGCCGCCTTAGGCGTTGTTCTGATTGCCCATAATACATTTTCCAGTTCATCTGCCCAGTTTCCTTTGAATGCTCGAACCCTTTTTCTTGAGTCCTGCTAATACAACCTTGTTGGCTGCCTCAGCTTGCCCATTCGTTTGAGGATGATGTACTGAGCTGAAACGATGGTCGACATGATATTCTTCATAGAGCCATTTTAGCTCCTTTCCAACAAATTGCGGACCATTATCACTGATGAGTATCTTAGGAATGCCAAACCTGGAGAATATGTTGACCTGTAGAAACTTGATGAATTGGAATTCTGTTGTTTAAGCTAGAGCTTTCGCCTCTACCCACTTAGTGAAGTAGTCGATTGCCACTATAATGTGAGTACGCTGACCAGTGCTAATGGGAAAAGGACCCAATATATCCATTCCCCATTGAGCGAAAGGCCAGGCACCCGCCATTGGGGATAATAGTGTCGATGGTCGACCTGATCGTGGTGCAAACTGCTGGCAAATCTCACACTTCTGTGTTAACTCGGCTGCATCTTTTCCTAAGGTCGGCCAGTAATATACCAATCTGAATATTTTCCTGGTCAGTGATCGAGCACCTTCATGACATGCTGCCGCCCCTTCGTGAGCTTCTCGAAGAACCTTTTCTGTTTCAGGATGAGCAACAAACCTCAAGTAAGGCGTCGAATAGCCTCTTCTGTAGAGTTCTCCATCAATGATTAGATAACTGGCTGCGAGTCTTCTAATCCTCGTGGATTCGCCTTCGTCCTCTGGGAGGATCCCTTCTCTTAAATAATTCTGGAACAGGGTCATCCATGTGACCTGTCCTTGGATGTTGAAGACCTCTGCCCTGCTTTCCAGGACCGAACATAGGGCTTTCTCCAAAAATTGTACATCCTGGACTGTCGCCCCTCCTAAAGGCCAGTTTACTCAGAATCTGCCATCTGGTTTTCTTGGCGAGGAATAGACTCAATCGCGAAATTTGGGATTTCCGCGACCAGCTTTTTGGCAATGCTAAGATATTTCTTCATCTTTTCTCCCCTTGCCTCGTAGGCGCCATTAACCTGATTGACAATAAGCTCTGAGTCACTTTTTACCTTAAGCGCAGTTATACCCATTCCTTTTGCTAGTCTGAGTCCAGTGATAAGAGCCTCAAATTCTGCTTCATTATTGGTCGCCGGAAATGTCAAGGCGATCGCGTACTTCAGAGCCTCGCCCTCAGGAGGAATAAGAATTAAACCTGCCCCCGAGCCTTCTTTTGATGAAGACCCGTCCGTATAGAGTTCCCAGATTTGATTGTTGTCTGCTGACTGACTTGGCCTGTTTTCTGCTTCTGTTTGACCGTTACTCGTGCTTTCCACTATAAAATCAGCTAGTGCTTGACCTTTGATGGCCGTTTTTGGCGCAAATTTGATCTTGAACTCGCTGAGCTCGATCGCCCACTTGACCATTCTTCCTGAAGAATCTGGCTTCATCAGGAAGTTTTTGAGAGCTTGATTGGTGAGGACCGTGATGTCGTGCGCATGAAAGTAAGGTCTTAGCTTCCGAGCAGCAATAACTAAGGCATAGAGATACTTCTCAATCTGTACACTGGACTCTGAACATTATTTTCCTCCCTTATTAAGACAGCACTGGCTGCCACATCGCTAATGCCTAGATAAAGGAAAAGTTGCTCGCCTGGAACGGGTTTTGCCAGAGCTGGGAGTGTTTGGATATGCCTCTTCAAGGACTGGAACGCTTCCTCGCTGTCTGGCGTCCACTCGAACTTGCGGTTGGCCCTCAGAGTTTTAAAGAATGGGAGGGACCTGTCGCTCGCATTGGAGAGGAAGCGGTTGAGAGCAGCTAGGCGTCCATTCAGGCATTGGACTTCCTTGTGGCATGTTGGCGACTTCATTTCCTCTATGGCCTTTAGCTTTTCTGGGTTTGCCTCGATTCCTCTTTCACTGACCATAAAACCCAGAAACTTACCGGACTTGACCCCAAAGGCGCACTTGGCAAGATTCAGGCGAACACTGTGTCTTCTCATGCATTCAAAAGCTTCGCGGAGGTCCTCCGTATGAGGATTGCCCTTGATGGTTTTTACGAGCATATCATCCAAGTAGGCCTCCATGTTCCTTCCCTGCATGTCCTGGAACAATCGGTTCACCATCCGTTGATAAGTTGCCATGTCATTGATAAGGCCAAAGGGCATCACCTTGTAGCACAGGATGTCCCCAACAGCATAAAAAGCGGTGTGAGCCTCATCGTCAGGATGCATTCTGATCTGGTTGTAGCTTGAGTAGGCGTCCATGAAGCTCAGCGTCTCGTGACCCGAGGTAGCATCGACCAGCTGATCAATCCTCGGAAGGGGATAGGAATCCTTGGGGCAAGCCTTGTTCAAGTCGCGGAAGTCGACGCACATCCTCCACTTGCCGTTTGATTTCTTAACCAAAACTGGGTTGGCGACCCAGCTCTGGAATCTCACCTCTCTGACGAAGTCAGCCTCAATCAATCTGCCTACTTCCTGCCTGATCGCCAAACGCTTGTCTGTCCCGAATGATCTCCTCTTTTGGGCGATCGGCTTGATGGAAGGTTCTATTCTGAGCTCGTGGGAGATGATATCTGTGCTGATTCCTGGCATGTCGCTCGGCTGCCAGGCGAAGAGCTCTTTAAATTCTTTAAGGAGGGCGGTCATGGCCTCCTTCTGATCCTCCTTCAAGGTGGTTCCAATGCGCACCTTCTTTTCCGGACCATCTATTTCAACCTCTTCCAACTCTTCCATAGGTGCTGGCCGAGCCAAGTCCTCGCGGGGGTCGGCCTCTGTTTCAATGGCGAGCGCCTCCCTTTGGTTCTTCCTACGCAAACAGTTCACATAACATTCCCGCGAGGAAGGCTGATCTCCGAGCACTTCTCCAATCCCGTTGGGAGTAGGGAACTTCATCTTCTGGTGGACAGTGGAGGCCACAATCTTGTTTGGGTTGATCGTGGTCCTTCCTATGATGGCGTTGTAGGATGTAGGTGAATCGACCACCAGGAAAGTGACCGACACCTTGATGCTCTTCCATCCCTCACCAAAAATCACTGGCATGGTTATAGCCCCCAGTGGATAAGTTGTTCTTCCCGCAAACCCGATCAGCGGAAAGTCGACCCTCTTCAGGTCACGTTTGGACTTGCCCATCTTCTCAAAAGTGTCTAGAAACAGGATGTCTGTCAAGCTGCCTCCGTCGACCAGAATCCTTGCAACGTCACAGCCATCAATATCTGCTGTGATGACCAGAGCATCATTGTGTGTGGGGGGGGGGGGGGGGGGTGACATGTGCCAAATCATCTTCAGAGAATGAGATGACAATGTTCTCTTCAGGTCGGGGCCGCTTCCCTAACTGAACTGTTGTAGAGATCTGAGTGGCGTAGACCTCCCTGGCGCTTGACCCCTCGCCGCCTGCGCCGAATCCTCCTGCAATCAGATTCACTCTCCTCTTGCTTCCAGATGGCTCAGCTTGTTCTGCAGGGGCTGGCGAACGATGCCTCCTGGGGGGCGTTCGACTTCGGTCTCGCCCTACCACAAATTCTTTCAACATTCCTCCCTGAATCAGCCTCTCTATGTCCCGCTTCAAAATGCGGCAGTCATCTGTCTTGTGGCCCTTGCACTTGTGGTATCTGCAGTAGCTCTCAACATCCTTACCCATGTGCTGCCCACCTCGACGAGGCATCGGTGGCCTCGCCAAGGATCTCCTCTCCATCTCGACTAGTACCGCTGAGATCTGCCTATTTAAAGGCGTGAAGTACTCAGGGACCTCTGGATGGCGAGGCGCTGGAAGAGACTCGACCCGGGACTTGTTTTCCTTTCCCTTCTTCTCCTTCTTTACCTCCTTTTTACCATCGCGTCGGGGTTCATGGACCACCCTTAGCGAGGTCGTCAGGAGGTTTGCCTCTGTATTCGCCCTTTCAAGGTCTTTGAAACCTTTTGCTCTGGACGCCAATTCCTCCAACGTCTCAATCTCTTTCACGTGATAGCTGTTTCGCAGCTTTCTCGAGACCTTGTTGGCCACATCCAGACCTCTGTAGAAGGCTCGAATGATCTCCCCATCCAAGATTCGACGATCTATTTCTGTGACGTTCTGATGAAAACGCCCGTAGAAGTTGGACAGCGACTCTCCAGGCTGCTGTTTGACCGAGTCAAGGGCGACCACGCTCTTCAGCAACTGGCGTTCGCCCATATATCTCTCCAGGAACTTGCTTCTTAACTCTGCCCAAGTTCCGATTGATCCTGTAGGGAGGCCGAAGAACCAAGACGAAGCCGAACCCGAAAGAGTAGATGGAAATAACAAAGCCAAGTGATTGGGATCATTTGACTTACCCAGAAGGGAGGCCTCATGTTTGTTGACATGTACGGTGGGATCTCCTCCACCGCTATACTCAGGTATGGCACGAGCAACTACATCCTTTGGGATTTTGATGGCGACGAGCCCGTCGGTAAAAGGATGAGCAGACTGCTCCTTGAAGGGAGCTACGACTGTCAGCTGTCTTTCATGGAGCCTTTTGTTGAGGAGATCATCCATCTGATCCACAGTGCAGTACATAGGCGAGGTTCCGGGTGGAGGAGGACCGGAAGAATTGGCAGTGTACGCGCCTGCTAGCTCCTTGGTGTATGCCGGGGGTAGGGATGCTGACCTGACGTCATCTCCTGATCCTCCTGAGGCGCAGTGGGACCAGGATTTGCCGCTTCCGAAGGTGAGGGCCCTGTGGCAGCAGGGCGGTGGATTTCCTTAGGAGCAGAGGGATTGTTTTCTTGAGGAGCAGGGGCTTGACGGCGCGCCTGTCCTAGGATGGCTTCCAGCAGGGAGACCATCTCTGGTGTTAAATTTATGTCTTGTCCAGCAATGTGGACTGTCTGCGGTGCCGGGGCTCCATTTTGATCAGCAGCGGGGGTTGGTCTTGAATCACCGACATGCTCTCGAGCTGTTCGCAGGGGAACGACATTAACTCCTGCTCGGCTGGCAGGTTCCTGTTGAAGCGGTGAAGCGGCGGCGGAATCAGAGCTATCTGAGGATCGCTCCCTAGTCTGGTTCCGACGGTTGCTTTGGGATCGAGTTCT
Source organism: Chamaenerion angustifolium (assembly GCA_946814005.1). Classification (NCBI taxonomy): domain Eukaryota; kingdom Viridiplantae; phylum Streptophyta; class Magnoliopsida; order Myrtales; family Onagraceae; genus Chamaenerion; species Chamaenerion angustifolium. The sequence continues at coordinate 27,457,629 of OX328272.1, forward strand.
CATAGTTGAATTGCTCGTTCCCACAGACGGCGCCAAATGTTGGATCGTGAAATCCTGGATGCTGATCTGGCAGTGAATTAAATGTCAGACAAGTTTGGGAAGACGCTTCTGCTCCAACTCCGGTGAACCTGCAGGTAGGGGAGCGCAACAGAAGGGGTGTCTCTGGGTCCCTCTCCGATGCTTAAATGAGTATATGTGTGTATAAAACTCAAAACGTAAAGAACGTATGTAAAGCAAGGGTATTTATAGGGTAAGAGAGATAGAACCATATAAGGCAGCTGAATATCTTAGTGTATATTGTGTTGCTAAAGATTCGGATCGTGGGATATGGCCGTTACTGCGATATGTTGCAGTTATCAAATCTAATCTTTAGTGAATATGTGACCGAGATACGCGGGATATCATGGCCACTTCCTTATTAACGGTTTTGTGGGACCAGAGGAGAGAGGCAAGGCTCTCTTCGGGGAGAGCACTCTCATGGCGAGCAGTGAGAGGTCGCGGCCTTAGTGAAGAATGGCGAGCACTCAGGGCGTTCTCAGAGTCTTTGGGCCGATCCGGTTCAAATGTCATGGGTTTACCCCCTCTATAGTTATTGGGCCTTCGAGGCCTTTTCCTTACTAGGCTGTCACTATCGATACCCAACAGTCTCTTTAATATATAGTTTTGTGTTGCTAAAAGTTCGATTTTTTAGAGTTTAGGATACTTAAAAGGTATACCTTTTGAGATTTTAAAAATGGGTAAAAAGTACCAAATAAATAAATAATTAATATACTTAAAAATGTATAAAACTGTGTTAATTTTTTTAAAAACGTTAAAACTCTTTATCAAATATATATTTATATTAAAAATACACGTTCAATATATAATAGTTTTATGTTTTATTTTCAATGATATATGGGATAAGTTACATAAGAAAACAAAATTCTTATAAAATTTGTTCAAAATATCAATCTTATTAATAGAGGATGTTTGAACAAATAAAAAAAAATTAGAGAACTAACTTTGTGAAAAAAAAATGTAAACATCTATTTTCTTGCAAAAGAGATACATGATAAATTAAGATGAAGTAAAACGGTTTTCATGATTGAATAAGAAGTTTTGGAGCAAATTGAACTTGTCCGTTTAAGCAAAAATGTGTTGTCACACATGTATTTGTAACACATGGTAGTGTTGGTCCAATCAATTTGAATAAACAATCTAACTTTGTTTACCTGTCAACATATTATGTCTCTTAACCAAATTAATAGGAGTAAATTAAGTCTTCCTAAAGTTTGTTAAGGTTCTAGGTGAACATTGAAAATGAGGATATTTGATACGTTTTAATGTGATTTACAATGTCATATTCTAGTAGTGTTGGATAATCTATTTACTTTTCCACATCATCTAAATGATTCGTTTATCCACCCCAATTAAGTATCTGCTGGATATCAAATCTTGTTGATACTCAAATCTATAACCCGTACGAGACTCTGAGGCATGTGGCTACACCAACACTGTTAGAATGTATGATTAGATCGTATGAAGGAATGACGATTCGGCAACATACCTCAGTACAATCACAGCTGGATCATCTAATCAAAGGTTTTTTCAATATCTTCCTTGCGTGTCAAGTTAAGTAGATTGTTCAAGAAGTTCAAGAAGGAAGTAGAATTTTCTTGTATATCCTAGAATGTTCCAGAGTTGGTTAGTTGGTTAACTGATCTTCTATCTCATTTGATATAAATACTGGTTATCCTTCTCATGTAATCTGTAACTTTTGATCAATACTGACAATTCAGAAGTTGTTATTTCTGTTAGTCAAGTTTCTTCTTTCTTCATCTTAAACCTATCTTCAATCCTTTGGTTTGCTTTTTGTTCTTAATCTGGTTTGAGTCCAGATTAATGATATGGTATCAGAGCTATCCATACACACCATTCCGCTGAAGAATCTCAAAATTCACATCTCGATCTACGAAGAATCTCATCTCGGTAATCTCTGTATACTCCTGTCTATTTATTGTTGTTCATTAGCTGCATTTCTGGACCTGTTCTTCGCAGCAATCTCTGCAATTTTCTTCTACATTTGGATATGGAAGAGAACACCTATCCATCTTTCTTCAACAAACGCATCTGTCATCTAACAGGAGAGGATAACTTCCAATCCTGGATGCAACAAGTCCTAATGACTGTTAGAGGACTCAACCTAGAAGATTTTCTGTTTGGTGTTGTCCATGTGCCACACATGATTGACGATGGAGAAGGTAACAAGATCGTTAATCCAGATTATACAAAGCATGCTTAGCAGGACAAATCCCTTGCTTTGTGGCTCCTTGCCTCAATTTCAACCCCAATTAGCAAAGGTCTTGTAGGTTGTATGACTGCAACCTCAATATGAGAAAAACTCCATCATCACTTCTCTTATTCTTCAACAACCAGGCTAATGAATTTGTATGACATGTTAAAATTTAAAAAACAATATAATCAATGAATGAGAGAATATCTCACAGAAATACAACTGGTGTGTGACAGTCTAGCAGGATGTGGACACCCTATTGAAGAGATGCAAGATATCAGCATCATTATGAATGGAGTCAAGGGTCAATTTGAAAATGTGGTTTCAGTAATCCATGCTAGCCACAAACCTTATGATCTTGCTTCTATAAGCTCGGTCTTACTTGATGCTGAGGCTTGGCAGAGAGAGGTTAGTTTTGACACCAGCTTCCTGCAGTCAATGTTGCTGTGAAGTCCACACCAATAGTGTCTTCAGGAAACACTAAGAACGTCTCTACTGACTCCGACCAGATTCAACCTTCGGATACATGACAATAGACTCGGTTAACACCTGAGTATCAAGCCAATAATGCAGGATATGGTCGTGGAAGAGGCATGGAAAGAGGTTTAATGTTCACTTTCAAGAAGTAACAGACAATCAACCTAAGGAAATGAGTGTCAACATGGCATCACTAGTACAGTGGACTCGTGAAGGTGATATTTAGTCAACGACTCAGACTTTCTCTCAACCGATGATGCACTCTCAACCAATCAATCAGTCTTTTAGCCAGGAGCCTTACTGACAACAAAGTATGCATCCTCAGTCCCTTAACCTTCAGATGATGACTCCCTATCCCTCGTACTTCAGTCAGTTCATTCCAAATCCCATACCATGCTACATTCCCTCTTATTTCCCTTCATCTTCTAGTTTACCGACTCCTCCTACTACTGAAGCACCTAAAGCGAATGTGACAACATCAGCACCACTGCAGCTCCCTGACAAGGCCCGATACCCTGATTCAGGAGCAACAAATCACTTCACACAAGGTCAACCATTAGGTAACATATCCCAACTATATCTTGGAATAGGTAAAGTTTAGATAGAAAATGGTATTTATCTTGATATAAACATCATAGTTACTTTAGTTTTCAATACAACATCAAAGCCTTTAGTATTGCATAATCTCTTATATACACCTCAAATAACCAAGAATTTGGTTTTTATTTCTCAGTTTACCAGGTACAACTAGGTATTCTTTGAGTTCCATTCTACATGCAGCTTTGTTCGCAAGGCAAACACAACACAACTCATTCTTAGTGGAATCGAGAGTAATGGTTTGTATAAATTTGATTTCAGCAAATTGACAGACAATACTAAGACATGTAATGCTGCTAGTCTTTCTGGTTTTCATGATTCTAGCCTGAATACTACTACATCTTGTGGATTTGTTGATGTTTTGAGTGAGCCTAGTCACCATGAAGCTAATAAAATGAGATTGAACAATGCTGTCATGTGTTTTTCAAGCAATGTGAAGATGAAATCATTTGTTTTATATCAATGTCTTGGACATCCCTCAGCTCAAACAATGTCTCTAATAATCAAATATAATAACCTATCTGTAATATCTGATATAGATCCTTGTGTGGTCTGTGTTGTAGGCTAAAGCTGCAAGCTCCCATTTGCTGCATCAAACTCTGTTTACAACAGTCCTCTTGAGTTAGTTGAAATGAATTTTTGGGGTCCTGTTCCTGTCACTTCAAATGGGTGTGCTTATTACCTTGGTATTGTAGATGTCTTCACTCGATTTACTTGTATCTATATTTTAAACAAAAAGAGTGATGTGTATCGAATTATTTATCTGTTTCATAAGAATGCTGAAAATCAATTTGGATTTCAATTGAAATCTATTCAAACTGACAATGGATGAGAGTTTAAAGCTCTTGGATCTTATCTCTCTCAGTTTGGTATTGTTCATCGTTTCGCTTGTCCTCATGCATCTGAACAGAATGGAATTGTGGAAAGGAAACACAGACACATTGTTGAAACAAGTTTGACTCTAATGAAACAAGCTTCTCTTCCTATGCAGTATTGGATGAATGTCTTATTTGTGTCTGTCTTTCTGATTAATCGTTTGCCTTCTAAAGTTTTGATGAACACTTTGCAAGCTCCTGACTATAGCTTTCTCTGTTTTTTTGGATGCCTATGCTTTCCTTTATTAAGGCAGTATAATCGTCACAAGCTAGATTTTAGATTTTCCCGTTGTGTGTTCTTAGGATACTGTGCCAATCAACATGGATACAAATGTCTTGCTGTTGATGGTCGTGTGTATGTATCAAGACATGTCAAGTTTCATGAAACAGTCTTCCTCTTTGTTGATAAACATGGTCACTTCATGCAGTCCTCAGCTATAAAAATTACAGAAACGTCAACTCCATTTTTCTTACCTTTTAATTCTATTGGTTGTTCTCCAGTTGATGGGGATACCATTCCTCTGATTTCCTCTTCACATTCAACTGATGATAACTTGGCTTCAAGTTTTCCACCAGGTCATGCTCAATCCAGTGCTCTGCAATCTCCTTTTTCAAGAACACCTACGTAGTCACTAGCCTTTTCATCCAGAGAAGTTGATCAATCTATGGTCAGAGCTGTGATTCATCCTACTTCTGATCATACAACTACTGCGAATATTCATTCTAATCTTCATTCTATGCAGAGCAGGTCAAAGACAAGGTCTATGGCTGCCTTAATTACAACCACTTGATGACTTGAACAACACTACACCGAATGATATCTATACTGCTATGATGTCTCCACATTGGGCATAGACTGTTAATGAGGAGCTGCATGCTTTGGCTGCAAACAACACTTGGTGTTTAACCACATTACCTAGGGGACGAATACCAGTAGGTTGTAAATGGTTGTTTAAAGTGAAGAAAAACTCAGATGGATCAGTGTCCAGGCATAAAGCTAGATTAGTTGCCAAGGGCTTCTCTCAAAAGCCAGGATTTGACTTTCAAGATACTTTTAGTCCCGTGGTTAAGTCTCAAATAGTTCATATCATTCTTACTCTAGCTCTTACCCATAAGTGGTTACTTAGACAAGTTGATGTTAGCAATGCATTTCTCCATGGTGAGTTGACATAAGAGGTATACATGACTCAACCTCCCGAGTTTGAACAACGTGATGAACAAGGACGAGTGATGGTCTGTAGGTTAAATAAGGCCCTCTATGGTCTTAAACAAGCTCCTAGATCCTAGTTCGAAAGATTTAAAACTTTTTTAAATACTACTCTCCAATTTACTACTTCATTAGCTCATAGTTGTTTGTTTCTAAAGAAAATCGAAAAAGGAAATGTATACTTGTGTATGTTGATGATATTGTTGTCACAGGCAGTGATTCCAGTGCAGTCGAATATGTTATTTCACAAATCAATCAATACTTCAAACTAAGGTATCTTGGTCTTCTCAACTACTTCTTAGGGATGGATGTTCAAGTTGGGGACGATTGCTTGCTTTTGGGACATAAAAAGTACATTATTGAGTTGTTGTCAAATACTGGTCTAACCAAAGCATCTCCTTTACCAACAACCATGGCTGGTAATTTCTTGAGTAAAGTCAGTACTTCTAAACATTTTTCCTCTAATGTTGACTCCACCTTGTATAGAAGCACTATAGGTGCTTTACAACATGTTTGCATCACTCGGATTGACATTAGCTTTGTTGTCAACAAGTTAAGTCAATTTATGCAACAACCATCAAAGTGTCACGGGAAAGATGTTCTTAGAATCTTGAGGTATCTTAAAGAGACGATTAATCATGGTCTATTATTTCGTTCCACGTCTATTTCAACTGAGGTAAAACTTGTCTCCTTTGCTGATGCTGATTGGGGCAGTGACTTCCTTGATCGAAAATTTGTGTCAGGACATTACTTTCTCCTTAATAATAATCCTATAGTATGGAGTTCAAAGAAACAATCTGGTGTGAAGTCGGATACAGAACAGTTGCTAATGATATGTGTGAAGTTCTTTGGGTTGTTTATCTTCTGTATGAACTTGGTATCAAATTATTCTCAATACCTACTATTTGGTGTGATAACACAGGTATTGTTGCCTTGGCAGAAAATTGCATCCAACACTCGAAGATGGAAACATATTGAGCTTGATTTGTGCTTCGTTCGGGAAAAAGTCCAGAATGGTCAAGTTATGTTGAATTATGTTCCTGCTTCTGATCATGTTGCTGATATTTTAACCAAACCACTTACAGATGTTTACTCAATTAAGAGATAAACTTGGGGTACTGTCATTTGAATCCACCTCATCTAGTAGGTTAATTTCTGAGTCTAATAATAATATGGACGAGTCTGATTATGATGAGTCTGAGCTTGATGAGGAGTAGTGATGTATATTGTGCTTTGGACAGATGTGTGTTGTTCTTTGTGCTCTGGTAGTTTTTGATTAGATCTAATTATCTTCAGCTGATTTGATCAATTCATGTAGCATTCTCTGTTGAGGTTTCTTTTCTCAAAACTTGTATCTGTGTATCAATTCATGTAGCATTCTTAGATTTCTTTTCTCTCATTCGAACATGCCCCTTTATTGAAATAGATCGTCAACTTTGCTTCGTTGATACGTTGACCGGATGCTTGACAATACTCCTCTGATATTCCTTTGAAGTGATGAGCATTGGTTGTCGTACCCTGCATGAAAAATAGGGAGTCGTCTGCAAAGAACGTGTGGTGGATTTCAAGGCATCCTCTTCTTAGCACGATCCCTCTTAGCCTCCCTTCCTGAGCTTCATTCTCTATGTTTCTTGATAACACATCCGCTAACAGTATAAACAGATAGGGTGACAGTGGGTCACCTTGTCGGATACCCCGTGTAGGTTTTATGACCGTGGACCTGTAACCATTCACTACTACTCTATATGTGGTCGTTTCGATGCACTCCTTAATCCACCTGACCCATTGCTCATCAAAACCCCTCTTCCTCAGGCTTTTGATAAGAAAGTCTCATTTCACTCTATCATATGACTTTTGCATGTCTAACTTTAGGGTGCATTATACTTTGTTGGCATTCTGGCGAGATTGAAGGTAGTGAAAAGCCTCATGCGCTACCAATATGTTATCTTGTATGGCCCTTCCTGCTACAAAGGCACTCTTAAAAGGGCTGATCAACCCTGACAGGTAGATTTTTAATCTATTCACCAAAACTTTTTATATTCTTTTGTATAAGAAATTGCAGCAACTAATCGGTCTGAAATCAGTGGGTTGAGTAGGGTTTGGTACTTTGGGGATCATAATCAAATCTGTTTGGTTTAAGAGAGTATGAATGGTACTTGTCCTGAAGAAGGATTTGATGGCGTATGATGGAGCGGTGACATCAGAATCCGTCACATGGTTCATTGATGCGGGAGCGTCCAATCATATGTGTGGAAAAAAAGATTTATTTATGGAGCTCGACGAAAGGCGAGATGGGCATGTTACCTTCGGCGATCTTTCCCGGCGACAAATCGAAGGGAAGGGTAAAATTTCCTTTGCACTCAAGAACGGGCGAAAGCTTTGCATATCTGATGTCTATTATGTTCCAGATATGAAGAATAATGTTCTGAGTGTTAGATAATTGCTCGAGAAGGGATACAACGTCCACATGAAGGATCACGCTCTTAGCATCCGTGATAAGAACAACAAACTTATCACGAATGTGACCATGGCCAAGAACATAATGTTTCCTATACGGCTAAGCACACATGAGGAGAATTGCATGAAGGTGACAACCCTAGACAACTCAACTGTCTGGCACATCCGATATGGTCATCTCAATTTTGAAGCGTTAAAACTATTAGAAAGGAACAACATGGTACGAGGCTTTCCAAAAATAGACCGTCCCAATGGCTTGTGTGAAACTTGTGTCATCGGAGAGCAGCAAAGAAAACCATTCAATAAGTATCTTTCGAAGAGAGCAACCAGTCGTCTCGACTTAATCCACTCGGATGTCTGCGGGCCAATCACTCCCATCTCCATTGGTGGAAATAGGTACTTCTTGACCTTTACCGATGATTATAGTGGTAAGACATGGATTTATATGATGAAGGAGAAGAGCGAAGTTTTGACGAAGTTCAAGGAGTTTAAAAACATGGCCGAGAAGCAAAGTGGTTGTCATTTGAAGTGCTTGCGAACCGATAGAGGAGGCGAATACACGTCGAGTGAATTTGACAAGTTTTGCAAAGAGAACAGGATCGTGCATCAACTCACCATGCCTCAAACGCCTCAGCAAAATGGTGTCTCCGAGAGAAAGAATAGGACCATCTTGAATTTGGTTCGTTGCATGCTCAAAGAGAGAGGAGTTCTGAAAGAATTTTGGGGAGATGCGGTTGCATGTGTCGTTTACTTACTCAACCGGTTTCCTACGAAAAGGATTGGGAACATAACGCCAGAGGAAGCATGGAGCAAGCGCAAGCCAAGCGTCGAGCATCTTCGTGTCTTTGGGTGCGTGACGTATGCAAAAGTGCAAGAAGAAAAGAGGACGAAGCTCGAGGATAAAAGTATCAAATGCGTCATGCTCGACTATGGAGAGAACTCTAATGGCTATAAGTTATACAATCCTATCACAAAAAGGATTGTGATGTCGCGAGACGTCAAGTTCAATGAGAAGCGTGCATGGAATTGGGTAAATATCAACCCTCAAAAGGAGATCTTATAGGTGGAGGAATCGGAGGAGATTGTCTGAAATGAGGAAGAGCGGGAACCATCTACACCCACAAACGTTGATGCCCAATCAGAAGAAGAAAGCTCGGGTGAATCACCCGTGAGAAAGACAGGGCGAATACGGGACATAGATACCTCTACGGAAAAAGTTGATGTAAATGATGAAGAATTATATGGTAACCTTTGTCTCTTCGCAAGATATGATCCATTAACTTTTAAAGAAGCCTCTAAGGAGACAAAATGGAAGAAGGCGATGGAGGAAGAGATTGGAGCCATTAGGAAGAACAATACTTGGGAGCTCACTACACTCCCTCAAGGTCATGATGCCATCTGAGTAAAATGGGTGTATAAGACGAAGACAAAGGCAAATGGAGAAGTAGAGAAATACAAAGCGAGGCTTGTCGTGAAAGGATACAAACAAAAGTTCAGGGTTGATTATGAAGAAGTCTTTACACCGGTGGCTCGGCTAGAGACGGTAATGTTACTCCTTTCACTTGCCGCTCAAAATAAGTGGAGAATATTTCAAATGGACGTGAAATCGGCATTCTTGAACGGGAATCTCGAAGAGGAGGTCTACGTCGAACAACCTCCAGGGTTTATTGTCAAAGGCCAAGAAGACAAGGTGTATCGGTTAGGCCAAGAAGACAAGGTGTATCGGTTAGGCCAAGAAGACAAGGTGTATCGGTTGAGAAAGGCACTCTACGGGCTAAAACAAGCTCCAAGAGCGTGGAATTCCATAATTGATGACTACTTTATTCAAAGTGGTTTCAGTCGGTACTTGTACAAACATGCTTTATACTCAAAGACTAACCCCCGTGGAGACGTTTTGATTGTATGTTTGTACGTAGATGATTTGGTGTTCACCAGCAACAATCCTTCCATGATTCAAGATTTCAAACAATCCATGGAGAAGGAGTTCGAGATGATGGACTTGGGCCTTATGGCATATTTCCTCAGCATTGAGGTGCAACAAGGAGAAGATGGGATATTCGTCTCGCAAAACAAGTACGCAAGAGATATTTTGAAGAAGTTCTCAATGGAAGATTGTCAACCGTTCGACACCCCCATCGAGTGTGGAGTACGAATTACAAAAGAAGGAGAAGGAAAATTGGTGAATCCTACTCACTACAAGAGCCTCATGGGATGCATACGTTACTTGACGTGTACTCGACCCGACGTATATACTCTTTGGAGTCGGTTTGGTGAGTAGATACATGGAGACTCCGAAGACCTCTCACTTGAAGGTAGCCAATTGAATCCTCAAGTACGTGAAGGGAACGCTCGATTATGGGCTATTTTATTCATCAAAAGAAGATGTGGAGCTTTTCGGATTCAGCGATAGTGATTGGGTCGGATGCTTCGACGATCGGAAAAGCACAACTGGGTTTGTTTTCTACCTTGGAGGTACGACCTTTACTTGGTCATCAAAGAAGCAACCAATTGTTGCATTATCTACTTGTGAAGCGGAGTATGTAGCTGCATCATCATGTGTATTCCATGCTATATGGCTAAGAAGATTATTGGAGGAGCTCATGGTGGAACAAGAAGGCCCGACCAAGAGCCATGTCGACAACAAGTCGGCTATTGCCTTAGCAAAGAATCTGGTTCATCACGAGAGGTCCAAGCACATTAACACCAAGTTTCATTCCATTCCATTCGAGAACATGTCAAGGCCAAGGTTGTTGAGCTCATACATGTGAAGACCAATGATCAAGTTGCCGATATATTTACAAAGGCCCTGAAGACCGATATCTTTCAGCACTTACGGAAAATGTTCTGCATCACCGTAATAGGAGAAACAAGTTTAAGGGGGAGAAATGTTAGGAAATAAACTTGTAATATTCAAGAGTCTAGAAGTCTATGTGTAGAAGTCTTTAAGTGTATAGAAGTCTCTTAAGTAATTAGGAGTTTTAAAAAGTCACTAGAATATAAAGCTACTAGAACATGAAATCACTAGAATATCAAGTCTATAGGATCTTCTATATGTACCTATAAATATGTGATGAAATGAATTATAAGTCATCAAGTTGAGTAAACAAACAACAAGTCTCACTTCATCTCCATCACACTCATATAGATATACACCAATAGTTTGTCGAATCAATAGTCCGATTAGGACCCGTATCATCGGAATCCGACATTATTTACAACTGCAGTCTTGACCGACATTATTTACAACTGCAGTCTTGAATCTTGATGACCTACAACTACAGCTGGAGCTAAGCTCGACTGTTTATTTACATTTTGCATGAGCAAGTCTTGTCCTTGAAAAACAACAATATCTATTCTCGTAGTTTGATCAATAATGTACCGGATTATAGTGTTTCCTCCACCTTATATACGCATCCATTATTTATATATTTTTGGTAGGTTTCACAGGGGACAATGGAAGCATAATCTTAGGCATTTAGCTGAGACAAGCCAAGGCTTCCTACCTCTCTCCACTGTCGGACACTTACCATACAAACTGCTCCAAAACCAAACAACTGTAAAGACATGACACAGCTTCTTCGTCTACCCTATGACTATCTCTCTCTCCGGTCTCCGCACATTTAAATCTAAACGAATTATATGACCATGTATATGTATATATGTATGTGTGTATACCTTTGTTCCTCATCCTGAACCCTATTCTTTTTCCCCATGCACGATCATCACGACCAGTCGTCATCGTTTCTCTTTGCCACCCATCATTGTCGGCATCATGCTGTCGTTCCATGTTCTTCAACTGTATATTCGATCCTATTATATATGTTTTTAGACAATCGATACCGCTACTTATATCTGTTTATCAAATCATGTGGGACTCATACACTTCTCACTTTAATGAACAAGAAAAATTAGGGTTACGATTTGTCAGAGTTATTATAAATAAATCAACTTCACCTCGATACCATAGCAACTAGAGTTATTCTATACAGGTGTGAATTTGGATTCCAGAATGTTCAATCTTATCTTCTTCTTGTTCACCAGATTTGATGGGAAAAAAGGACTTTGATCAGTAAATGGAGTTTCTTGGGTGATCATTATGGAAATTGTTGACGCGCCTTTCTTTAGCATCTTTTTTCTTTACAGTCATCGGTGAACATAATTTTATAATAACCTTTACAATATTAATAGCACCATCTTCTTATTTCAATTGTTATATTATATCAATTCATTTTAAATTTCATTCCATTCTAGGATAAACTATACTTAACTTTTGTATTGTATATATTTAATCCAACAACTAATATATACTAAGTACTTTCTACATATATTTGACCTATTTTAGGTTGATTTTGACACAAATAGTTAATGCTTAACAACATCTTATGTCCCGTAATTTGTGGATTGAATCTCCCGTATTAAATATGATAAATCATGAACACGCAAATATTGCTTACAAATTGATTGCACTTGCGTAATTGCTGATTGAAAGTGGGACATGATGCAGAATTCTTGCAAAAATCATTTACCTTTATTATCCAAGGGAAGACAATTTCATGACAAATGATAGGAAAATTCCGTTGATCAATACCAAACACATTTCATAAGGAGAAATAGTTAAAAGTACTGTATAAATTGAAGTATAACATCTTGCACAATGCATGAGTCAATAACTAGTAGTATCTTTACTACTAGTTATTGACACATGCATTGTGCAAGATGTTACTTAAATGAAAATGTACATTATAACAAGTTATTAATACTCACTTCGTGTGCATATGTCTATTTAAATTAAAAATAAATAAATAAATGCATCTTATATATTCTCAATTAATTTGTTATATTAATGTATTTTTACTAATATCATATATAGTATGTCAATAGAAAGGAATGAAGATCAATTTTCACATAAAAATCAGTTGGTAAATAAAAATTATAGAAAAAGTTATGATTTTTAAATTACACCATCAAAATTAGATAATATTATAATACACACACACACATATATAATAACTATAGAATTTGAAAATTTTATAATTGTATCATGTGACCAAATATTTAGAATTTGAGCCAAAAAATTTATAATTAATTTTTAACTTTATTATTATTGATTTCTCAATGTATTTTCATTTGACTTAATGAAACACGATCATATTTTTTTATAGATGTAGGTAAAATATTTCTATTGTTGTAACACCATTAGATATACCGTTAATACATCCTTTTGTATTTACAAGTTTAGGTGCCTCTTAAATCATGACATACCCCAAACATGTTCTTCTAATATATAACAATAATAAATAAATGTTAAATCCTGTTGACTGAGTCAAAGTCTGAAATGGAAGCTCTCACATAAAATGTTATATTCATATTATTTATATATATTGTGAATGTATGATATAACATGTTTATTTCCATTGACTTTATTTGACACAGCACCGACCCTTAAAACGGGCTCCGATTAACGAGAAGGGAACCAGGGCCACTTTACAAAATCATCCCTTAAAAAAACAAATTATTTGAAGGTCTCAATGCTGTTAACGTGAGTGGAGTTTCTGGGACACATGCCAAGTGGCACGCTCTTCGGACATTGCTGCCGCTTGTTTGATTTTTTAATTATGCTAAATAAATGTTGCGACCAAATCAAAATAAAAAAAATGTTTGGATAAATGAGCAACACCGGAGCTTTAGCTGGTAGTGAACAAGGCTGGCAGTTTTTCTTCAATAGACTTTAGGTTAGGTTGGGTTGAATAAGTTAAGTATTTATTAAAATATATTAAATTTTGAATTAATTATATATTTTAATGAAAAATAATTTTTTAAAGTTTAATTAAATATTAAATATTTTTAATCCGATAAGTTGAAATCAACGACGTTAAAATTTATTATAAAATGTATATTTTGGAACAAACGGAGACAATCAAGTCCCTTACAAATTACAATGACAATTTAAGATCAACTTATGATTTGCGCACTCCACAACTAAATATACCAACCGCTAGGCTAAGGTATGAAATATTTATAATTAGAAATTTGATTCGCACTGTATTTTTATATATAAAAAATATTGATGATCATATTAGTTATTTAATATATTATAAAACCTAATTTTATTCTAAAGAAAAAAATTTATATTTTAGAACTTGTTAGAAAAAATAGTAAAATTTTTATTTTTAATAGTAATTAGACTTTTATATTTCAACAATACCAAGAATAGTATAAACATACAGATTAATTATGGTTTTTCGTAAAAATATTTAAAAAGTATACAATTTGATGATAGAAATGAATATTAATAATCATTTATGTAATGCTCATTCTTGTTTTGCATCTAACTTTAACATTAATATTTGAACTGCATTTAACAAATGTTAAAAATATTAGTAAATGTATCCTTCTATTAATAATAATTGCACTTGAATTTTTACTATACAAAGAATATTATCAAATATAAGGATTAAGTATAAAAATATAAGGATTAAGTATAGTTTTTATTAAAATAATTGAAAGTTTAAGAATCGATAATTAAAAGTGAATATGATTAATTAATCATATCATGCTAATTAATAATTTTGATATTTTTATACAATCTATTATTGTCGTATAGTTATAAAAAGTTGAAAGTATTAGTTAAAATATATTTATTTTTACTAATAGCAACTTTTACTTTTTTTAAATTATACAAATAATTTATTTAATCAGTCAAATAAATTAAATCTACAAATATTTAAATATAAAGTTCCATAAAAGTATAAAAGATTGCATGCATATATTAATATTTTTTTGTTACTATGCTAAATTTTAGATTAATTGCATGCAAAATTATAATTAGGTATTGTACTTGTATTTCAATTATACAAATTATATTATTAAATATATTGACATTTTTTTTTGACAATTATGGATTAAAAAAACCGTCGTAGGTGACAACTAATCACCCAAGTTCAGTTACAGAACCAAAAAGAAATACTAGCTAACTTTAACAATTCGCGAAACCGAAGAGCCAACAGCGTCTTTTCGGGGTGCAATAATAGTTTCCTTCGGAGGTGAGATATAAAATTCAAACACTTGTCTCTGGTTGAGCGTCATACCCGCAATGATATCCGCTACCGCATTCGCTTCTCGAAAAATATGTCTGAACTTCATTCTTTCGAACTGCATCAATAGCTTCCTACAATCCGCAATGATCGGCATTAGTTTTTTATTTGACATATTTTCATCGAAGATTACCTTATGGGCTGAGAGGGCATCCGTCTCAAGGTGAATAAATTTTAATCTGAGTGTCTTTGCCAAAAGCAGTCCGTCTCGAATGGCCCAACATTCCGCAGTGAGACTGTTTGAGCAACCCAAATTCTTTGAGAATCCTTCAACCCATTGGGCCCTGTAGTCTCGGATGACCCCACCGGCTCCTGCAAATCCTTGATTTCCCTTAGCAACTCCATCTGTGTTAATTTTAAACCAATCCTTTTTTGGAGGAACCCAACTAATATCAATGGAAATGAACTCATTAGCACTGTCAGTCTCAAGATAAACATTTTTGTGAAACTTTGTCTCAGATAAAGATAAAGTATAAATAGAAGAAAAAACAGACTTATCATTAAAAATAAGAGAGTTCCTATTTTTCCAAATGTTCCATAAAGCATAAGGAAAAAAGTACTTCCACTCTACTCCCTGAATATTGACTCCTGATTCCTAACAACCCTTCTTGATCCATTCATTCAAAGAGTAGTCGAAAGATTGCCCCAGATTTGGCAGCCCAGTGACTGAGTTCCACATCTCTTTAGCATGATCACACCCACGCAATATGTGATCTATGTCCTCTTCCCTAGAGTAACAAGCTTGGCACAGAGGGCTCAAATTACATCCCCTATAGTTCAATAGTTTTCCGGTGGCTAGTCTATCTTTAAGGCACAACCAGATAAAATACTGAATTTTTGGGATAGTCTGAATCTTCCAAACCCAATCCCGTTGATTAATTACCTGGTTGTTTGTGTCATGACCTGCTAAAAGAGAGTATGCTGATGTAGTAGTGTAGTTCCCCGAGTTTGTGACATTCCATAGTTGAGTATCTGAGGAGACATTGGTCTTGTCCCCGGAATACCTCGAAGCATGTCCAAATTATTTTTGGGGAAGTCAAAGGAGGCACTATCTAGATTCCACTCGTCGTTTTGGTATACATATCCTACCATCAATGTGTCTTCTTCATAGTTCAGTGGACCATAAATTGTAGCTCGCAACGGTTGATTATTACCCACCCAATTATCGTGCCTGAATCTAATGTCCCTACCATTCACCACCACCCATCCTGATCCTAATTTAAGGGTGTTCATACCTTCATTAATTGCTTTCCAATTACAGAGCGTTTTATTCAAAGTAGTGAGGGAATTTCCATCCTGTTTAAACGTTCTATTTCTAATAACCAAAACCCAAGGAGTCGTTTCCTTCTTCAATCTTCATGCCAAACTGCCCAAGAGTGCTTTGTTACGATACAAAAACGACTGCAGACCAAGACCCCCTAGTTTTTTCGGCTTAGTTATTTCCTTTCAATTGATCAAGTGGATTTTCCTTTTCTGGTCCGTGGATACCCAAACAAAGTTTCTATTAATCCTGTCCAGTTCTTTACACACTGAGTTAGGAAACATAGTACATTGCATATAGTAGGAGGGAATCGTGGACAAAACTGATTTGACCAACGCAACTCTACCCGCCATCGATAACAGCTTTGCCCTCCAACCCGAAAATTTATTTCTAACTTTATCAAGAACAAAGTTAAAAGAATTTACTTTTGAGTTTGACAAGTCGAAAGGAAAGCCCAGGTAAGAACCAAAGTTCTCAACTGTTCTAAACTTTAGAATCGTTGAGATCTGCGTTCTTTTGGTAGAAGGTACATTTTTGGAGAAAAACATGATCGACTTCCCCTGATTTACCTTTTGTCCTGAAATGGTGCAAAACTCTTCTATGGCCGAGTTTATACACTGACAATTTTCAGGTGTCGCCTCTCCCATTAGAATGAGCTCATCAGCAAAGAAAAGATGGGATAAGGTCAAGCTACCTCTTCCCATTTTTATTCCTTTCAATTGTCCTTGCATAAAATTAATATGTACGGAGACAGAGGATCACCTTGTCTAATACCTCTGGACGGATATAATTTTTCAAGTTCCCCCCCCCCATTAAACAAGATTTCAATTGATGACGTGGAGATGCAATTCATAATCAACTTAATGACTTTCTCAGGGAATTTAAAGAAAAAGAGTGTTCTTCTGATGAAGTCCCACTCAATTCTATCATAGGCTTTTTCAAGGTCTATTTTTATGGTCATGCAACCTGTTTTGCCCTGTTTATGCTTAGAAAAGTGAAGCACCTCTCTGAGCAGAATTACATTATCGGAACCCCTTCTGCCTGGGACAAAACTAGTCTGAAATGGAGAAATGATATTGTTCAGAACTGGTCTGATTCTATTCACAAGAATATTTTAGATGACCTTGTAAATAGAATTGCAAAGATTTATAGGTCTGAATTGGGAGACCGAATTAGGTTGATTGCATTTTGGAATTAAACAGATCAACGTCTCGTTCCAACTTGTAGGAACTGACCCCCTTTTAAACACCTCACTAATGACATTAATCAGAGAGCTACCCGTACAGTTCCACGACTTTTGGAAGAAATCCGGATGGAGACCATCCGGCCCCGGGGCTTTAAACGGTTTAAGGTCCCAAGTGGCTTTCCTGATTTCTTCCAAAGTGATAAAATTGTTTAGGCGACTACTTTGATTTTCAGATAAAGCGGCTCTCCAAGACTCGGGTTGAACAATCAATAAAGGTGAGGAAACCTTTGAAGTTGTGAATAGATTAGAAAAGAATTTTTGAAATCCCTCCTGAATAAGTCCCTCATCAAATATCCAATTTCCAACTAAGTCTTTGATAGACAATATATTATTTCTTCTTCTTTTAACAAGAGTAGAAATATGATAGAATTTGGTGTTTCTATCCCCGTCTTTGATCCACTTAGTGCGTGACTTTGCAACCCAAAGTTTTTCTTCTTGGTCAAGAATCTCAGACAACTCTGACTGGAGTTTTATTTTCCAAATTGACAATGAAATCATTTGGGGAATTTGCAATGCACTTTTGATCTCCTGAGATCCTCCGAAGAATTTTTTCTTTCCTCTAAAAAACATCACCAAATATTTCTTTATTCCAAGCTCTAGCTTTGTCAGGGAAGTGGTTAATGGCAGGCGTGATCCTATTACTAAACTCACTCCAAGTATTTTTGACCATTAGTTCAAAACTTGGGTGATCAAGCCACATAGGTTTCATCCTAAAAGGTCTACTTACCCTGTTGCCGCCATCCCCACCAGAATTAATAAGGAGAGGGCAATGGTCAGAGTGAGTTCTCATAAGATGGGTAATAGAGTGAGTTCTCAAGAGAAACCCACATATTTCCATCTACCAGAGTTTCACATATTGACCCAAGTAAACTTTGGCCCCCTAAACCCTAGGTCAATCAAATTACACTCACTAATCATATCATTAAAAAGAGAAACTCTATTCATGCATACTCTATTTTCCCCCAATTTTTCAGCACTATTGGTGACATCATTAAAATCGCCTACTACTAGCCATGGACTAGATATTGTAGCGGCAACCGATTTTAGAATATCCCACAACAGTAATCTTTCATTTAAATTAGGACTAGCGTAAATCGCAGACATGAACCAAGACAGATTAGAAGGGATAACCTGGATCTTAAAATGTAATTCCTGCTCTGTAGAAGTCATCTCCATAATTTTTGTCTCGTGATCATTCCACAACACGAGAATTCCTCCCTTAAAACCTCTGGCTCCCACCCCTAGAAACTTGTTGAATGGGAGCATACCTGCTTGCTACCATCCTTTGCCCACTAAGTCTAGTGTCAATTAAAATCAAAACTGTAGGTTTATGAGTATGGATGAGATGATTAACCGCCTTTACAGCTGTCGGATTACCAAATCCTCTAACATTCAACATAATGGATCTCATGTGGGCTTTCTCAGGAACCATATTACTAGAAAGATGGATTTGATTCATAATTAAACTGCTATAAATACCACCATACCAATTACATAGAACTACTAACATCTAAATTCATGTTAGTTACCTCACCTTGGTCCTCACCTCCCTGAGTTTGAGCATCCTTCCTATCTTGGTCAGTGGGTACCTTAGCGATGTATTTTGTCCCTTTCTCCACCTTATCCAAGTGAGTTTGCGGTTTTCCACTTTTCCCGTGTCCCTGGCCTTTGAAAGAAACATCCTTTCGACTTCTCAATTTCCCTGTTTCCCTGGGTTTTGACACATTCACAAACGAAATTAAATTCTTTTCCTCATTATGACCATAGTTAGGACTAATAGAAGTAAATTTCAAAGTGTTATCTGTTGGGTTTAGATGATCCTTCATAGTCTTAAACTTTATAGGCCAACTCCCCGTCTCAACATTCTGGTCCAACCCTTCATCCCGAGCCAGCCCACCATTCCGGCCCAAGTATACAGTAGCCGAAATCAACCCAGCATTTTTATTTTCCCCATCAAACCGGTCCAGCCCAGTCTTCACCAGCCCTTCACTTCGGCCCGCCTGATTCTTGGCTTGGTTCAGCCCACCCTCTTCGACCCACCTCAGTAGCCCATCACCATCAATTTCTTCCAAGCTTCGGCCCACCTCTTCATTTGTCTCCATTCCATTTTCTTCCTCAGCATGAGTCTGCATTGCAACGTGAGGAACAGTTGAAAACCCCGGTGGTCCCTCGCTTGTCTGGCCAGCACAACATCCACTCCCATTCTCCTCGTTCCTTCCACCATCATGGCCGACAGTTTGCTTCCTCACGTGGCCGACAACTCCTACTCCAGCATGGCCGACATCTCCCCTCAAAACATGGACGCCCATTTCCTTCCGAGCATGGTTGACTGCAGCTCCCATCCCGAGCTGTCTGCTGCTTTGTTCGACTAGGTGACCGACAACCTCGAGCTGTGATCTTTGTGCGAACCGTGGTCGAGGCTGTCGCGCCTCTTCTTGCTCATTCGTCCCGTGATACTTTCCCTTCTTCATTCCCGTTGCATCGCCACTCCCCGCATCTCCCGAGCCCGACATCTTCCTTCCCTTTCCACTCACCTCGACAGCATGCCCTTCGGTCTGGGCTCCCACGAGTTCACCACCCTTCCTTTGCTTTATCCAAACATTCCCGTTTCTTCTCCACTCGTTGTCAGGCCCGACACCACCCTCTGCCCGCTCCGTTTCACTCAAGTTGTTCATCCCGGTGTTCGTCACAGTGGTTTCCTTGCCGGTTTTTGGTTTTTCGGCGATTGAGGTAGCTATGTTTCCAATGGGATATTCAGTTTTCTTCTGGTTACCCATTCGATTGTGAGGAAGAAGTATTTCCATTTGATTTTGTGATTTTGGGTTGATTATTGATTTTTGCTGACTCTCCCTCCATTTTCTAGGTGTCTCCGATGGTTTTTTCCGACGAGTAACCAACATCCAAGGTCCCCTCTCTCCAGTCGGGCTATCGGTGGTAGGTTCTATAGGTTTCGCACTAACCGTGTTCCTAATTAGTAGTTTTAACTTATTTTTTTCACATAGTTATAATATTGAAAGTATATATGTTTATTTATTAATAGTAATAGTAACTTGTGTTTAATATTTATCTATTTTGTAAAACAAGTTGAGTCTAAAAGTATATAAAAAAATATTCAAAAATATAATGATAATATTAATATTTTTCCTCATGTATTAAATTTTATATTGCCTTGCATAATTATTAGGGGTGAGGTCGGGACGTGCGGGACGAGTTTGAGACCTAATATTCGGGACTCGTGCTTGGAGGACCGAGCCCGAGCACAGCCTGAAATCATTTTAAAAAATCCGTCTGAGACAGTCTTGCTTGACTCAGGTTGATCTCGATCCTGGACCGACTTTTACCCTAAAAAACAATACTTTTAAATATAAAGAGAATGCAAACATTATAGTTATACCAAGTATCCAATACAAAACAAAATACAAATATCATACCAAATATTCAATATAAAAAAGTTTAAATTCCAAACACAACCCTAAACACATAATAAACTAATTTAAAAAATACAATAAATATTGATTTCAACCTATACTCGGTCTGGGTCAGTTTATTCACTTTTTTTCAGCAATCTGAATTCATATCAGATTGATTGAGAGCAAGGAAGAATAAGTAGAAGAAAGTTGCTTGACTTGGAAGTAACAGGAAGAAACGGAAATATAACAACTCAACTAAAATTTCATTCATCCAAAGTTAACTCCACATAATAAGTTAAATAACCTTTATATAGGCTTGAGCACAGACCATCTTCATCATGCATCTTGAACATTCCATCTTAACTACTTGAACATTCTACAACTATCTTATAACTACTTGAGCATTCAATGCAGAGATATGTTTGATGTTGAGGTGTACTTGTCCTTAGTTCTGATTTGTCTTGTTCATCCTTTTTCATTTATCCTAACATTCCTCTGTGAAGTTCATTCCATAAAAAATATCTCACTCCACTTGAAAATTTATATAACTGCATAGAGTTCTGACTTCCAAATCTATCATCAGGAACTTCTAATGATTACTTGCCAGAGATATTCTGCATCCAAACTCTGAAACAGTCGAGTGACTTACAATTCCCATGCGTAGATTAATTATCTGTAATAAAGATTAATCTAGCCAAATCAACTAGGTAACTTGCTATGCCATTGTCTAGTAAAGTGTCACACCAAATGCATGGATGATTACTCAACTCTGGTTCACAAACACACCTCACACTCAAACTAGTATTAATTTTGTACTTTATTTCTCATAATAAGCTTTCATATTTTCCTTGTTTGTTTTCCCTTTTTTTACTGATAGGGAGGCTTGCATTTGGCTCTATCGTACTAGTGAAGCTGGGAGATTTCAGCCTCCATCTTATCATCCTCAAATTCCATTAGGGTATGTTGATGTTGTCTCTAAATAAATTATTTTAGGAAATAAAATTTTACCCTATGTCAGTGGTAAAATTGAGTGTATAAAGGAGAGAGATGAGTATGGTATACCAGACAAAAACCCATATAGTACAGTAGTAACCACTCCCAAGGAAAGAAAATATGTAGTCAAGTTAGCCAAGTAGAGCATACAGATGCAACACATTATGACATCCAAAAATTTTCACTAGGAACATAATCGATTTTAAGATCAAATGACATGTAGAGTATCAGCTGAAGTCAAAAGGATCTTGAAAAGTATATGCAGGCAAGGACCACAAGAAAATCAATTTTGATTGCAACTTCAAAGCAGAACAAGAACCATACAATTATGTATGCACAAGTAGGAATCAAACACAAATGAGAAATAAAATTAGCAGAGAATGCTAAGGTATGATAATGAGGAATGAGCAGAGGAACAAAACAACACAGAATGGTAGAATCAATCGTGCAAGCACCATTAGTCATTATCAGAAGTAGACTCACACACGTGTAGAATAAGTAAGTAAAATGTTCCATATAGACTAAGATGCACCTGGCATATCTAGAAAGGACATAACTTCTAGTTTGCTCCTGAAATGATGATAAACACTTTCGGTATGTGGTTTAGTTAAAATTTCCGCTACTTCATCTAAGGCAGGTACATAGTTAACAATCACTTGACCATTCAGAACCTTTTCTCTTATAAAACACAAATCAAGATCCACATGTTTCATTTTAGAGTGTTGAATGGGATTTTTAGTCAAGGCAACATCGCATGTATTATCACACCAGAAAATATGAATAGCAGATAGTTTAACATCAAGTTTAGCTAGCAGTGATACAACCCAAAGTATTTCACATACAACATTTGCAACAACCCTATACTCAGCTTCATAAGTAGACCAAGCTTGATTTTTTTTTTTTTGAACTCCACCAAACAATAAGTTTATTGTTTAGCAACAGGTAATGACCATACACATATTTTCTATCAGCTAAGGCACTGCCCCAATCAGCATCAACAACTGACACCAAGGCTACTTCAAATGATGAGACTGCCCTGGATCTAAATACTAGTCCATGATTAATAATACCCTTAAGATACCAAAGGATTCGAAGAATTGCCTTCTAGTGACAAAGAAAGGGTTGCTGCATTAATTGACTGAGTTTATTAACTGTAAAATGAATATCAGGCCTAGTAATGCAGACATGTTCTAAATCACTAATAATGCTTCTGTAGAGATGCTACGATTTTGCTGAGAAAGTTACTTGACATGGAAGTAGGCAGAGATGAAACATTTGACAAACCAACCTTCAATAGTAGATCAGTGATATATTTCTTCTGACCTAGAAGCACACAATCATCACCTACCTGCACATACATGCCTAATAAATTGTTAAGCAAACCTAGATCCTTTAACTTGAATTCACTATTGATCTGAGAGATGACACTCTCTACTGCAGCAGAATCACTATAACCACAATATAATCAAAATATACAAGTAAAATCACAGTACCTGATTCAGTTTTCTTGATGAACAAACAATTATCGGCTAAAGAAATAGTTAAATGAATGGTCTGGAGAAGAAAATGTTTAAATCGTTCACACCATGCTCTAGGAGCTTACTTGAGACCATAGAGAGCCTTGTTTAGTTTTCATACTAGAACTTTACCAATCTTGTCACATTGTTCAAGTTATGGAGGTCGGGTCATGTAAATCTTCATTGACTTCACCGTGTAGAAATGCATTATTAACACCCACCTGTCTATGGAGTCATTTGTGTGTTAGAGCAAGAGTAAGAACAATGCGAACAATAGGTGTTTTCACTACAGGACCAAAGTTATCCTAAAAATCAAACCAAGGTTTGTGTGAGAACACATTAGCCACAAGTCAAGCTTTATATTAAGCAATGGAAACATTTGAGTTACATTTGATCTTGAAGAGGCACTTGAAGCCCACAGGAATTCTACTACTTAGCAATGAAGTTAAACTCCATGTATTGTTTATAGCTACACCATTTAATTATTCCTTAACAACATTAGCCCAGTGGATAAATTGCATAACAGTTTACATGTCTGATGGTTCTGGATCAACAAGAGCAGTAGAGGAAGCCATAGAAGTAGTAAGAGAAAATAGGGATTTAAACTTAGACCTTGTCAGTATTGGATGAACACTATTAGAGTGAGGCACACAGTATAGGAAGATACAATAACATCCTGAGGGGGAACACTAAGAATAGTACTACATGACTAAGAGACAAGAGAAGAGTCTCAAAGAGTATACTTGATAGTAGTATTGTCTAGAGGGTTATTAGAAGGTGAAGATCCATAACATGAGTCACTAGAAGGGATAGGATACCTTCAATGTGTAGTAGCAGAAACTAGAGAGGAACCGTGGGGAATATATCGAACTAAAATAGTAGGATATGAGTTATGAAAAAGAGTAGCAGTAGTAGATGATGTAAGAGAAGGTTTATTAGTAGAACATGTAGTAGGCAGAGGAGAAGCAACATTAGAAACCTCATCAGGAGAATAAGTAGGTGTGAGAGTAGGTTGAGAGACAACATTACGAGATAAAGTCTGGGAAGGTAAAGAAGAGACAGTAGGATCCACAGTTGAAGGGTGAGTACATGAGGAATTACACATATTAGGAACAACATGGATTATGCCATCAAGTGGAGTACAGGGATAGGAGTTAAATGGAAGAAGAAAAGGAGGATAAATAGTTGTGTTCTTGACAACAAATGACTGCAACAAATGGAAAACAGACTCATGAAAACTAACATATCTGGAAACATAAACACGTCTAGATGAATCAAGACATTTATACCCATGTTGGATAGAGCAGTAGACCATGAAGACACAAGGAACAAAGCGAAAATCCAGCTTATCAATGTTGTATGGTCTGAGCAGAGGAAAACATAGACAACCGAACACTCTAAGAAAGGTATACTCACGAGGTTTGAAAAACAACTTTTCATGAGGTGACATGCTTAATAAGGACCTTGGAAGGAAGATGATTAATAAAGAACACAGAAGTAAAAAATGCATCACTCTAGTATTGCATTGGGATAGAAGCATGTTTCGTAAGGGTGAGACCCATCAACTATATGTCTATGTTTCCTTTCAACAATACCATTTTGTTTAGAAGTATCAGGACAGGTAAGTCAATGAGTAATGACATACTGAGAAAGGTATAGGGCAAAAGAATTAAACTTACCATCACCCTCAGTCTGAATGGACTTCAAGGAGCAACCAATCTGATTTTCAGTAAATTCATGAAACTGAGGAAATAGCGTGGCAACATCATTTTTTCTGTGTAAGAAATATATTCATGTATATTTGATGCACGCATCAACTATGTTAAGATAGTATAAGCAACCATTAGACGATACAGGAGCAAGGTCCATTTCCACAAGCTCAACAGAAGAGTTGTATACTATTTGAGACTCTGAAAAAGGTAGCTTACAACTTTTAGCCACATCACAAGCAACATATGGTGATTTATCATAAGAGACTAGCATGTTATTGCTTTTAATTATTAAGGAAAGAGTTTGAGATGACGGGTGACCTAACCTCTGATGTAACGCATATGATGAAATTTTGACCTCGCCTAACAGACACTGCATATCCATAGATGGATCACAACTGTCAACAAAATGAGAGACAAACTTATTACACTGCATATTCCTAACAGAAGGCTTGCCACACAACTAACTAAATCAAGTTTGTACAGACCACCACATTCAGAACTACTTAAAAGTACATTTTTGGTGATGACATCTTGAACCACACAATGAGTTGGATGAAATTTAAAGTAGAACTGATTATCCTTGGTGAACTGCGAAACAGAAACTGGGTTTTCAGTGATTTGAGGAGTGTACAGAATATTATGTAAAATGAGTGGTTTAGAGGAGGTGTTAATAGTAGAGATACCAACTCTACTGATATCAAGAAATGTACCATTTGTAGCTTAAACTTTACCTGATCCTAAGTAAGGTTGAGTACCACACACTGTAGACGTACCGTGAGCAAAATGAGTAATAGCACTTGAGTCAAAGTACCAAGCCTTGTTTGAATGCTGAACCGAATTAGGCACCATATTACCTTGAGTATATGAATCAGGTGTTGGTGCAGGAAGTGTAGAATTGGCAAGGGATAATGAGTTGGAAATATGGAGAGATATAGTAAGCAAGAGTAGGGTTAGGCATATAGCGGTTTTAGGGAGGATAAAACATTGGTTGAGGAGGGATTCCAGGTAGTAGAGAGCACAGTAGTGCAGGAGTAGACTGAAGTGTATGCAAAGAATCATGTACAGTAGTCTGCATGTATTCTTCATCAATCTAGTTAACAGTAGCATCTAAGTTTGCACTCATATTTGTAGGCTGAGCAGTGACACCTTGAAAATGAACATTAAACCTATAAATATAACGATGAACAAAGTGGCCAAATTTCCCACGCAATTGACATTGCGGTTTGTTATTGTTATTTCCAAATCATCTGCTTCTGCCACGACCATAGCCTATGTTATTGGCTTGATAGTCAGAAGTAAGTTGAGGTTGTCATATTTGTTGTCCAGTGTCAGTAGGACGTGATTGTCTAGAATCAAGTGTAACTGCAACCACATGACCCTGAGACCAAGATACATATCCTGATGCTGAAGCATCAGTAAACGGTTTAACCACTACATTCGCACTTTCCAGGTAAGATACATATCCTGCCTAGCTTCAGCATCAAGTAATACCAAACTTATAGAAGCAGGTTCATATAGATTTCGATTAGCATGTATAACAGAGGCAACATTGTCATATTGAGCTCTCACACCATCCAAAATAATGGAAATTTGTTTCATCTCTTCAATAGGATAATCACAGACAGCAAGACTATCACATATCAGTTGCATCTCTGTAAGATAATCTCGCATAGACTAATTGAAAAGCTGATGAACCTTTAGATGATCATAAAGAATCATCATGCGAGTTGTCGATGAAGAATAGGAGTGTTGATGCAACTTTGTCAATATAGAAGTAACTCTCATACATCCTACAAGTCCTTTGCAAATAGGAGAGGATATAGCGTCCAGGACCCAAGATGCAAGTGAAATGTCTTGCTGAGAGAATTTTGTATATTCTGGATTAACAATCTTGTTGCCTTCACCATCATCAAACATATGCGGAACTTGAAGCATGCCAAACAAGTAACCTTTCCGATTGAAACTACGAATACAAAAAAGTACTTGTTGCTTCCATGACTGAAAATTATCCTCTCATGTGAGTTGACAGATTCACTTGTTGAAAATTGTCGGGATAAGCTCCTCCATAGATCAGATCAGACTTGCAAGTTTATAGGATTGATTCACAACAAGGACGGAATTGATTCTTACGTTTCTTGATTGAATGCTTTGTTCCAGAGATGTGCAGCTAGAGATGTAGACCCTGATACCATTTCAGCAATCTGAATTCATATCAGAGTGATTGAGAGCAAAGAATAAGAATAAGATAAAGGAGAAGAAGATTGCTTGACTTGGAAGTAACTTGAAAAAACAGAAAAATAACAACTCAACTAAAATTTCATTAATTTAAAGTTAACTATACGAAATAGGTTCAATAGGCCTGAGTAGAATCTGTCTTCATCATCTTGAACATTCCATCTTAACTACTTGAACATTCTATAACTATCTTATAACTACTTGAACATTCAGTGCAGAGGCATGTTTGATGTTGAGGTATTCTTGTTCTTAGTTCTGCTTTGTCTTGGTCATCCTTTTCATTCATCCTATAGTCTTTTGGATAAAAAATCAAATCTCGAGCCTGAGACTGAGTTTAAGATAGAAAACACTGTTCGTTTTAACTCTGTCTTAAATTCGGGATGGGCTATTCAGGACAGTCTCAGGATAGTTTTTTTGAATTTTTCAGTTCACCGGTATTTGTTTGTTCACCCATAATAATTCTGATAGAGTACATGATATTAGTCATGAAACTATTAATTTAAAAAAAGTATAAATAAAATAGAAAATTACTTATAATTTAGTATGGGCAATAAATTTTAATATGTGCACTTAATTGATTTTTATAACGTATAATATTATGAATTTAGTATTTCAATAAAATAAACTAATAAAAACTTATAAATTCACGTCTAAAGTAGAAATTTTGTCTTTAAATGAAGCTCTACGTAACAATAGAAAAATATTAAGAAACTATACTAATAATATTAATATTTTTTATATATGTGTTAAACATTTATATTACACGCATAATTATAATTGGGTGCATAATATTAGACATTCAACTAGTAATTTTGTTTTTAAAATGTAATACAAAAAATTAATTCTAATTTAGTCTTTAAAATAAAAATTAATAAGGAAATTTCATATGTGGACTTACTTGATTTTTATAAAGGGACATGTATTATGTTTGCATAACGTGATAAGTGAGTATACTATGTTTGTTTCAAATGCAACATGTGTTTTTTATGGTTTTAGATGAAGTTCATTATATGTCGTCCAAAACGTTCGTTAAGTGGTTACGTTCCATGCACGAGATACCAAACAAAAAAAAATGAATTGTGAAATACCTATCTTACCCTAACTTTCTTTGTTTATCTTTTGTTTTATGACCCTCTAATCTCCAGTCACAAGATCGTCTATGTCCATATCAAGAGCTTGGAGTGTGGTCCCGAGTGAGTCAATGAGTTCACCAAGTTCCATCCCTTTCGTGTTCATCTCTATGAACTTGTATATGCTAAGCAGGCCATCTACATTCTTATCAAGTTCCTCCATCATTTCCTTCATGTAATGGTCGCTAGATTTGTTGTACCCTAGCGATCGTAGAAGCCCGGCTAACTCTGACTCCATGATTTAACCATCATCTCTCCATCGAAGGCTCAGAAAGCCTCAATTAGGGCTAGGACATAGCTCAATGTCTTGGTTTATGAAAAAATGGAATTGGGTTGGGGCTGGGCCATGATGTGTGTATATGGGACATGTATCTCCTTTATGGTTAATGATATGCGTATATGCTGCAAACACTTATGGTGTCATTTATACAAAGGAAAAAAGGTTAAATCTTGATAAGATAATTAAAGAAAGTCGCTTACAATTGTGACAGTGTAGTATATATATATATATATGCACTTTTTCAAACAATGTTATATGTATAATTATTTAGGTTTTATATGTACATATATACATAGAGTCTCATTCTCTTCCTCCTTTCACTGCCTTCTCAATTTTCTCTTCCTCTCTGAAGGAGAAGGCTCACTCTCTTGCAGAACCGTTCAAGAGAAAGATGGAAACAAAGCCACAGACCGAAGGATTATGAGTGACTGTTGTTGTTGACACATAATATAAGAAGATGCAAGATTGATTAAGCAGGTTCCAGTCTAACAACTCTCACTTTGGAAACTTGCTATGGCCCGGGGCTTGTCGCCAAGTCCTTTGAGTGCTATGATAGTTGATCGAAGCTCGATTCCTCATTTCGATGGATGAGAGTTGCTTCTGCTAATTATTCGGCAAATTTATGTCTTTGTGTTGATCTCTCATGGTTCACCTCTCGGCGGCGTTCATTGTTAAAACCAAATGCAAAAAAGGCTATGGATTTAATTAGTGTTTGACTACAATTGTGAAAGCTTTAGAGTGAATGGCCTTGAGTTGAGTAATGGGGCAAACAAAGATTAATAGTGTTAGGTTTGAGTTAGGAGGGAAGAAAATGGTGATTTTTCTATAATAAAAAAATGGAGCTTGAAAATATTAACAATGAAGATGAAGGGAAAGAAAGGGGAGAATGTAAGGGAGAATAACGATTAGTGATGAAGTTGGGAGCTTAGGAAGGGAAGAGCGAGAGGGAGAAGAGAAAGAGCATCGAGAAGATGGATTAGAGAAGAAATTTGGTGGAGCGTATAATTAGGTTAAGCGTGGGAGGAGAGTGAAATGCGTGTATGAGAGGGAATCCATCATTGATGAGGAGGAAGAGAGTTTAACAGTGAAGAAAAAGACAAAAGAATGTGCATGTATGGGCATATTTTTCATTTGAAAAATACTATGTTTTAGCAGGTCATACGTCATGCATGTGTCTAAATTTAACGGTCAAAAGACCGAAAAGTTTAACATTTCATCTAAAACCTACAAAATTAAACATAGTGCATCACAAACAAGCGGTCCAAAACAAGTTGCATCACTTAATGATTTGGTCAAACATATTATATATTTTGCATACTTTTCCCTTTTATAAAACATAATACTATGAAATTTAGTATCTGAATAAAAAATAAGTTAAATTAATAAATGCACAAGTGAAGGGGGAGTAATTATTGATTTTTTATCACTTATGTGAAGAATGAATGAGAAGGTTTGAAAGATTTTAAAGTGTCATATGGCATGCCACATATGCATATATGTTTGACATGAACCAATAAGATGTTATGAATTTAACATTAGGAGTGAGAAAATGTAATAAAAATATTACTTGTAACAATTGTTTATATTCTAGCCAAATAGATATAGATATAGATTATTTAATATTATAATTAAATTAATTATATAAATATGCTTGTTTATGCACATGTTGGCTCCTTTGTATTTAAAATGAGTTCACTAATTAAGGGCAGTGGATGTTAATTTTTTGGAGTTAATAAGTTTAATGTACCCTTCTGTTTAACTCATGTATTTAAATAGTTTTCTAAGAGTTTTTGTGTAATCGGATCACTCTTATTTAGTCTTTCTGTTTGTCTTCCGATTCTTTTGTCGTTAAATACTCACGTGACATGTCAAATTGTGACACCAACTCCATGTCAATGTTACGTCAATGTCATCTACATATATAACATAATATTTAAATATAGTTTCTATAATAAAAAATTATGTGGTAATTTCATAAATAAATTTGCCAAAAAAAATTAATATAAAAAATAATTTATCTTTTAAAAAACTAATTAACAAAATATTAAGAAGAAGAAAGTGTAAATACATAAACGGTGGGGAAAAGACTCAATAAAATTAACACATAAATCCTAAAGACAAACTTTATTTTTTCTGGAAAAAATTAGTTAAATGATCATTTAGCCCGATTGAACCCGGTTAAAACCAAGCTCTAACTGAATCCAACCGAGACTAACTGCATGTTTGGTTTGTAGAATTGAAATGGAATAAAAAATACAGATTTCGTATTTCGTTGTTTGTTTCACAAAATTGGAAATCCATGGAATATGTATTCGTAGAGCATTAGGAATAGATTTTCTGTCCTCCTCTGCTCAATCGCATTATGTGTTCCATTCCTAAATCCCTCTCCCGAATACTCCCTTCAGCGTTCCGGTCTTCTGCACGTCACCCCCGAAAACCACGTTGCGCCAATTTTACATCTTTGGGTATGCAATTTACCTATTTTTAGTCTTCGTAATGTATATTTGTTCTTAGATTATTTTTGTTGTTGTTTGTTCTTCACCAATGTTGTTATAGTTGTTGTTTATGGGTTTGTTTGAACCCACAAAAAAAATTGTTTCTGGGTTCAGCTTAACTCAGAAATCTTGCTTCAGGGTTCAGGCGAACCCAGAAATCATGATTAATGGGTTAAGATAAGCTTTGGTTAGCGGGCTCTTGGTGATGCCATCCTTTTGGTAAATTATACGTTGTAGGACTCTGCCCTGCATACCTTGTCACAACTGCACTAGGCGTAAGTGGATGTTGTTACGTCGCAGTCTTGAATGAGCTTTGGTTAGTGGACTCGTTGCACCATATGATGTATGAGAATTTCTTTATGTTAAGTAGCTTTCACTAATACTTAGCATTGTGCTGACATAGTGCCTCAGGTACAACTCCAACAAGGAATTGACCCTTTCCATTTAACTGTCAATTTGAGGATGAAGTTGGACGAAAATTTCAAGTTCGTTTCAAGCAGTTTGAATAACTCAATCTAGAACATATCTGTAACACATGTCTTCATTACTCGATCACCTGTTGGAACTCTCTAGTACTTCACCACATTATTTATGATTAGGTAAGTGGTTTCCTCATCTATGAAATCATTCGTTGTTGGAATGATGTTGGCTATTTTGAAAATTTGTATATCACACACCGTTTTAGTTTGTCTCCCTTAGAAATTTGTTTAAGTTTACGATGAAGTTCTTTATGGAAATAATCTCACAAGAAATGGCTCCAAAATCCCTCATTCTCGGCTATGCTTAATATTGTCATGCTGCATACATGACAAGTACGTATATACACCTCAATATTATCACACAAGTTTGACCAATACTGCGTTTCATCCACGAAGGTCATTGTCTATGGCATTCATGGATGACCTGCTTGCCTAGAATCATAGCGCTCCTACAATACTTCTTTGTGCAACTTTCCATGTGAAAGAACGTACAAGCGTTGACCTCTAGTGTAAATAACCTCACCTCGCACTAAAATCATTGGGTCTTGCCATCTCGCTCGTACTGAATCGGAAACAGAATTTGAGAGTCATGATTTTAGCTCCCTCCTTGATCCGTTCTAACAACAGATGATTTTAGCCCCTCCTTGATCCATTCTACCAACAGATTCTTCAGTCAAAAACTGGTCGCACACTCTGCTTCTTGACTAAGTTTGTCTGCTACAAGGTTGGTTTCCCAAACTTGTACTCCATCACATTCTCGAACTCTGCTAGGAAATTATGTTGTCGAGTCTGCTGCGGGGAAAAATTCTTTTGCGACTTTAAGTAGCTCATGCAACATTATTTTATCTTCTCAAATAATCGTGGCATGAGAAGGTAATGTATTCATTTGTGAAGGCAATGCACTACAACGATAATCTCCTTCTCTTAAACGGTGTAACTTTGATAGATATCGGTGAGTTTGTGACTCTCAAATGTTATTAGATACGTAATGTGCATAAGCACTCATCCAACGACATAATCAAAACATCAGTTTATACTTCAAATGGTTTGGTATTACCGGGCAATGTGAGCATGAGCTCTTGTATCATTGCCCGCTCGACTCACACGAACGTCTTCTAACACTCCACAGATTACTTCCAATTCTTCTTCTTCTTGAGTAGCTTCGTGAGTGGTACTGTAATCTTCAAGTAATCCTTCACAAAACATCGATTATTATTCTCAAAAGCACATGAATGATCATAACTTCGTCACTCAGGTTGGCAGTTGCCAGTTGACATTGCACACACCCACATCTTTACCAAATTAATCCCCACTCGTCCTCCTCCAACAACGTGGACAATGAATGTAATATACGCTTAGGTAAATGAACATTTTCTTCTTTACATAGAGTTTTTATCACAAGGAACACCAAAAAACTGTCCCAAGTGATTTATGTACTTGACCCACGACCGACCATATAATACAATATCGTCATGGTATACAACCACAATTTGACCAATAATTGTTCTCAATACGTATTGATTAATGAACAAAATGTAGTTGACACATTAGTTAACCCAACAATATTACCAATAACTTGTAACTCACATAACATATAACACAAGCTATCTTTGGGACGTCTCACTCGGTAATCTAAACCTAGTAATGACCCAAATGCAAATCCAACTTCCTAAACCAACATGCCCTGCCTAACTGATCAAACAAGTCCACAATAACTGAAATGGAATACTTATTCTTCACATTTAGTTTGTTCAAGGCACAATATTCGATGCATATACAAAGAGAACTGACGTTCATATTTTTTGGAACATTAGTGATGCACAATATGATGACTTGGATGCTTGAATGTGCCCTGCCCCAAGCAGATGCTTCAAATACTTCCTCAACTATAGCTACACCACCCATTGAAACTTGTTGGGAGTTCATTGTCTTAAATTAGCTTGATCGCTTCTCCTTTTTCAGTCTTATCTTATTCGCAGCTTCCTTATAAGTGAAAAGGTATGTTGCACTTGTAACGAAAGGTGTGCTCATGAGTGTGCCCACGATCTTCATGTCCATAAACGTCATCTTCTTCTTGTCAGACTTTTTGATTAAGCCTAACGTTTTGATCGCCCTAAGTCTCGATTCCTTTGTTTTTCCCTCTTTCTCTCGAGTTATGGTAGAGAGTTTCATCTTCACGGGACAATTTTTTTGTATTGTAATTAAAGTTGTATACGAAACACTTTATTAGGTTTCCAAGTTGATGCTTCCCTAGAAGACTCACTAGTCTAAACAACATTTTCCTTATCTAGTTGTTGTTAATTCATGGGCTTGTCTCCCCCACCGGTTTCTTTGCCCTGGGAGTCGGTATTGGTTTCGCACTTGTACTCTATCAAGGGCTTGCACAAAAGTAGTATGGACACCTTTAAGTCTCTTATATCCCTGGCTTGTACAACTTCAATCAAGCTCCTAGCGTTAGTCCATTCGCAAAGTGGCGGAATCCCTCCTTCATCTCTAACTTTTGTATAGCATGTCGGATTCGTTGGAACTCTCGGCCATAGTCTCGCAAGTTACCCTATTCCATGAGATGTCATAACTTACTCCAAGTTTGTTCAACAACATACAGGTGATAGAATTCCTTGCGAGATTCACTCTTGAACTTCTCCCAAGTTGTAATGGGTCCAACTCCATCCTCATCATAGATATTGCCTCAACCGTCATTGGTTGATAGAACTCAATCATAGACTCTAAATTGACCATGTCGGTGTTGATAGGACCCGATCATTCACTCCACATATGTACTTGTTTTTTGTTTTCCAGTTTCGATCGATATCAAAAGTAGAGTGATTATACTATTTTCTTTTCTTACTTTTTTCAAATAAATAAATAATAATAATCGAAAATATTTTTTTGAAATAAATACCACAAAACTAAAATACCCAACACAATAGATCTGATTTTCAGTTCATTCCATCTGAATGGTAATTTGCGGGTGTGTGCCCCCCACCTATTGAGCTCTCTGTCTTTGGTAAGTGCAGTAGCTGTGTTGCAGGCTATAAAATTGAGTCACTTAGGTAGCATTACAATGATTATTTTTTTATACTAGAAAAGTCTCTTTAAACACTATATATACTGTAAGACTTCAAATAGATTTTGATGGATCCTGGCCCTTTGGACCTCACTGAAGGAGGGCCCAGGCCAAATAGCATATCCCACCGACTAGGAGCGCGCTATTAAGAGCGCGCCACCAGGAATACTTTCCCTTTTTGACAGATTCCGGATTTGAGGTCCGACAAGGAGGAATGGGAGACTTGCACGCCTGAAGTGGAGCTCTGGCACGAGGTACAATCCCACTAAGCACAAAGCACTAGGCATCACACTGTTCAAGATCACCCCACTCACCAAGCCGGACGCCACTTAGGATAACCGAGGTCAAAGCACAACCCAAGTCAGGTTAAGGGTAAAGGCTATAAATACCTTCACCCCTCTTTACTTCAGGCCAAAGCCATAGCATTTACATAACTTACATATATATTGATAACCGAACTCCAACTAATTTAAGCACCGAAGGGGAAACAAAAGTGCATCGCCCGAGATTTCCTTCTTGCAGGACGTCGGAGCACCACGAGATAAGAGTTTGGAGCAATCCCGAGACACCAGAATCCAACATTAACGCCGTCTGTGGGAAGCTTAAGCACAATAGCCAGGGCTCCCCCCACCACAAGAGCAAGAAACAACCTATGAGTATAGGAAAGCAACTCGCTCCGCGTCCTGCAGCAACACCTAGAAGGTACGGAGGTTATACCTCCCGAGGAGATTATCCATAAAGTTCCAGCTTTTGAAGCAACCCGCCCAGGTGCGCGATCCCAGCAACCATCCCAGCAGCCAACGGCTGTAAGAGCTGAAACAGCCAAGCCAGCGCACTCTCGGATTGCTTCTTCACTAAGAGCGCCTCTGAGGGCGGCAGCAAGGCCTGCAAATGCCCTGACGCCCGGGATTCTCGCTACTCTAAAAGATCTGCTCGACAGGCGAGAGCAGAGTGTCGCGGTTAAGGCCACTTCTAGGCCATTACCGTCAGTACAACAGTCTGAGGCCCCCGCTAGTGGTGTCAGCTCGGTGTCAAACCTCGTAGGGTCCATGACAAAGGAAGAGCTACATCAAATTATAGTTCAGCAAGTGAAAGAGACAAAGGGTGGGCGGGTCATGCCCACGCTCCGCGATAGGGCGTCGCATCCGCTTATACCCGAGCTGGTGCATCTCACTATTCCGCATCGTGTGCGCCCGACAAAGATTGATGTATACATGGGCGAGGGTGACCCAATGAAGCATATACAGAAGCATGAAGCCTCCCTCTTGGAAAGAACGAGTGACGATAACCATTTCGCGCTCCTCTTTCCGGCAACCTTGAGCGGCGTCGCCTCGAATTGGTTCTTTGGGCTTCCCAAGGCTTCGGTTAAAAGTTGGATCAATTTGAAGAAGAAGTTCATCATCTAGTATATGGGTGGCAGGCAGCTGCTCAAGAGTGTAGGAACCCTGGACAACATTAAGCAAGGGAGCGAGGAAAGCCTAAGTGACTTCTACACAAGATTCAAAACGGAGTTGGCCGGAATAGACCAAGCCATTACAGAAGTTGAGACCATTCGCGCCTTCACGCGAGCTCTAGTACCAAAAGGCGTCGATCTGTATGATAGCTTTAACGTAATCCCGGTCAACACGGTGGAAGATATGTCTGCTAGGGTCAAATCGTATGTTAATTTGGAAATCGCCAGAAAAGGGAGAAGGACAGGGCGCAAAGAGTTTAAGAAGAAGGATATAAAAGGAAGAAGAATGGAGCAGCATATCCAGAAGGCGAGTCACGATGACACGAAGCGTCGTCCTATGATTCTGCGACCCCCTAGGGAGGTTTTCGAGACTTTTACGACCCTAATTAAGGAGAATTCCGTGGTCGTGACGGAGATGGAAAAGAGGTATTTGGCGACCCCACCTGCAGCAAGCTATGGCTACGCCCCGATGGGGAGCGACAAAAACGCTTACTCTCGCTATCATGGGTGCAAAGGACACTCGACGAACAACTGTTGAATCCTCAAGACGGACATAGAGAGCCTTATCCAGAGACGATATCTCAAGAATTTCATTGCCTGGCGCGAGAGAACTAGAAGTCCCAGAGGGGAAAGAAGAGCGTCGCCAAAGAAAAGCACGGGGACATCTTGCTCCGGGAAGAGTGAGTTGTATGTGATAAGCGGTGGATTCACCGCAGGAGGAGAAATAGGTGCCGCAAGAGAAGTGTACGCTACTCAATTGGCAGGAACTTCCAAGGCTAGGATGCGCCTTGGAACATGTCACCTCGCGCCATGATGACGCCTTTGTCATTACCATAGGGGTGGAAAACTTCAATACGTTGAGAGTTTTGGTCGACTCGGGGAGCTCCGCAGATGTTCTCTTTTTGGAAACTTACCAAAGGATGGGGAAGAAGGAAAAGGATCAGAATAAGGTGAATTTACTACTCATGGGATTCGCCTCGCTAACCACGTATCCAGTGGGAGCGATCTCCTTGCCAGTCGAGATAGGGGATTGCTGGAAAGCTTTGAACATAGATGTCACATTCATCGTGGTAGA
This sequence comes from Chamaenerion angustifolium, assembly GCA_946814005.1. Lineage (NCBI taxonomy): Eukaryota > Viridiplantae > Streptophyta > Magnoliopsida > Myrtales > Onagraceae > Chamaenerion > Chamaenerion angustifolium. Next base: position 27,494,961 of record OX328272.1, read on the forward strand.
CGCCCCCGCGGCGTATAACGTAATCTTGGGGCGTTCAACTTTGAATCCCCACAAGATGGTTCATTCCACCTACCATCAGATGTTGAAATTTCCCACGCCGCATGGAGTCGGATTGGTCAAGGGAGATCAGCCCGCGTCTCGACGCTGTTATGTCAACTCGACCCGTTGCCACATCCTGAAAGGCAAGGGAAAGGAGACTATGGCGATCCAAACAGAAGAGGACCCGCGAGAGGAAAGGAGTCGCCAGCAAGCGGTGGAGGGACTGCGGAAGGTAGAGTTTGAAGGATAAGGAAAGGCAGTGCAGATTGGTGCGTCGCTCCCGGAAAGCGAGGCCAATGCATTGTCCATGCTCCTAGTCGAATTCAAGGAGCTCTTCGCCTGGAAGCCCAGCAATATGCCGGGCATCAGCAAGGACATCATCGCTCACGAATTGAGGATTAACCTTAGCATCAAACCGATCACTCAAAGGCGACGCCTGGTGGGAGAGGATAAGGCGGGCATCATAAGGCAGGAAGTGGGGAAGTTTATAGAGGCCAACTTCGTCAAGGAGATCAGGTTTCAGACGTGGGTGACGAACCCCGTCCTAGTGAAGAAGACCAACAGCAAATGGCGCATGTGTGTGGACTTCAGGGATCTGAACAAGGCATGCCCCAAAGACTCCTACCCCCTTCCAAGGATTGACCAGCTGGTAGATGCCACATCAGGACATGAACTGCTTAGCTTCATGGACGCCTACTCTGGGTACAACCTAATTCAAATGGCAGAGAGTTGGCCGGAATAGACCAAGCCATCACGGAAGGTGAGACCAATCGCGCCTTCACGCGAGATCTAGGACCAAAAGGCGTCGATCTGTATGACAAAAAGGCTTACTCTCGCTATCATGGGTGCAAAGGACACTCGACGAACAACTATTGAATCCTCAAGACGGACATAGAGAGCCTTATCCAGAGAGGATATCTCAAGAATTTCATCGCCTGGCGCGAGAGAACCAGAAGTCCCAAAGGGGAAAGAAAAGCGTCGCCAAAGAAAAGCACGGGGGCATCTGGCTCCGAGAAGAGTGAGCTGTACGTGATAAGCGGTGGTTTCACCGCAGGAGGAGAAATAGGCACCACAGAGAAGTGTATGCTACTCAATTGGCAGGAAATTCCAAGGCTGGGAAGCACCCCGGGGAAGAAGACGATGTGGTCATATCCTTCTCAGAAAGGGAGAAAGAAGATGTCACCTTGCCCCATGATGATGCCCTTGTCATTACCATAGGGGTGGAAAACTTCAATATGCGGAGAGTTTTGGTCGACTCGGGGAGCTCCGCGGATGTTCTCTTTTTGGAAACTTACCAAAGGATGGGGAAGAAGGAAAAGGATCAGAATAAGGTGAATTTACTACTCATGGGATTCGCCTCGCTAACCACGTATCCAGTGGGAGCGATCTCCTTGCCAGTCGAGATAGGGGATTGCTGGAAAGCTTTGAACATAGATGTCACATTCATCGTGGTAGACGCCCCCGCGGCGTATAACGTAATCTTGGGGCGTTCAACTTTGAATCCCCACAAGATGGTTCATTCCACCTACCATCAGATGTTGAAATTTCCCACGCCGCATGGAGTCGGATTGGTCAAGGGAGATCAGCCCGCGTCTCGACGCTGTTATGTCAACTCGACCCGTTGCCACATCCTGAAAGGCAAGGGAAAGGAGACTATGGCGATCCAAACAGAAGAGGACCCGCGAGAGGAAAGGAGTCGCCAGCAAGCGGTGGAGGGACTGCGGAAGGTAGAGTTTGAAGGATAAGGAAAGGCAGTGCAGATTGGTGCGTCGCTCCCGGAAAGCGAGGCCAATGCATTGTCCATGCTCCTAGTCGAATTCAAGGAGCTCTTCGCCTGGAAGCCCAGCAATATGCCGGGCATCAGCAAGGACATCATCGCTCACGAATTGAGGATTAACCTTAGCATCAAACCGATCACTCAAAGGCGACGCCTGGTGGGAGAGGATAAGGCGGGCATCATAAGGCAGGAAGTGGGGAAGTTTATAGAGGCCAACTTCGTCAAGGAGATCAGGTTTCAGACGTGGGTGACGAACCCCGTCCTAGTGAAGAAGACCAACAGCAAATGGCGCATGTGTGTGGACTTCAGGGATCTGAACAAGGCATGCCCCAAAGACTCCTACCCCCTTCCAAGGATTGACCAGCTGGTAGATGCCACATCAGGACATGAACTGCTTAGCTTCATGGACGCCTACTCTGGGTACAACCTAATTCAAATGGCAGAGAGTTGGCCGGAATAGACCAAGCCATCACGGAAGGTGAGACCAATCGCGCCTTCACGCGAGATCTAGGACCAAAAGGCGTCGATCTGTATGACAAAAAGGCTTACTCTCGCTATCATGGGTGCAAAGGACACTCGACGAACAACTATTGAATCCTCAAGACGGACATAGAGAGCCTTATCCAGAGAGGATATCTCAAGAATTTCATCGCCTGGCGCGAGAGAACCAGAAGTCCCAAAGGGGAAAGAAAAGCGTCGCCAAAGAAAAGCACGGGGGCATCTGGCTCCGAGAAGAGTGAGCTGTACGTGATAAGCGGTGGTTTCACCGCAGGAGGAGAAATAGGCACCACAGAGAAGTGTATGCTACTCAATTGGCAGGAAATTCCAAGGCTGGGAAGCACCCCGGGGAAGAAGACGATGTGGTCATATCCTTCTCAGAAAGGGAGAAAGAAGATGTCACCTTGCCCCATGATGATGCCCTTGTCATTACCATAGGGGTGGAAAACTTCAATATGCGGAGAGTTTTGGTCGACTCGGGGAGCTCCGCGGATGTTCTCTTTTTGGAAACTTACCAAAGGATGGGGAAGAAGGAAAAGGATCAGAATAAGGTGAATTTACTACTCATGGGATTCGCCTCGCTAACCACGTATCCAGTGGGAGCGATCTCCTTGCCAGTCGAGATAGGGGATTGCTGGAAAGCTTTGAACATAGATGTCACATTCATCGTGGTAGACGCCCCCGCGGCGTATAACGTAATCTTGGGGCGTTCAACTTTGAATCCCCACAAGATGGTTCATTCCACCTACCATCAGATGTTGAAATTTCCCACGCCGCATGGAGTCGGATTGGTCAAGGGAGATCAGCCCGCGTCTCGACGCTGTTATGTCAACTCGACCCGTTGCCACATCCTGAAAGGCAAGGGAAAGGAGACTATGGCGATCCAAACAGAAGAGGACCCGCGAGAGGAAAGGAGTCGCCAGCAAGCGGTGGAGGGACTGCGGAAGGTAGAGTTTGAAGGATAAGGAAAGGCAGTGCAGATTGGTGCGTCGCTCCCGGAAAGCGAGGCCAATGCATTGTCCATGCTCCTAGTCGAATTCAAGGAGCTCTTCGCCTGGAAGCCCAGCAATATGCCGGGCATCAGCAAGGACATCATCGCTCACGAATTGAGGATTAACCTTAGCATCAAACCGATCACTCAAAGGCGACGCCTGGTGGGAGAGGATAAGGCGGGCATCATAAGGCAGGAAGTGGGGAAGTTTATAGAGGCCAACTTCGTCAAGGAGATCAGGTTTCAGACGTGGGTGACGAACCCCGTCCTAGTGAAGAAGACCAACAGCAAATGGCGCATGTGTGTGGACTTCAGGGATCTGAACAAGGCATGCCCCAAAGACTCCTACCCCCTTCCAAGGATTGACCAGCTGGTAGATGCCACATCAGGACATGAACTGCTTAGCTTCATGGACGCCTACTCTGGGTACAACCTAATTCAAATGGCAGAGAGTTGGCCGGAATAGACCAAGCCATCACGGAAGGTGAGACCAATCGCGCCTTCACGCGAGATCTAGGACCAAAAGGCGTCGATCTGTATGACAAAAAGGCTTACTCTCGCTATCATGGGTGCAAAGGACACTCGACGAACAACTATTGAATCCTCAAGACGGACATAGAGAGCCTTATCCAGAGAGGATATCTCAAGAATTTCATCGCCTGGCGCGAGAGAACCAGAAGTCCCAAAGGGGAAAGAAAAGCGTCGCCAAAGAAAAGCACGGGGGCATCTGGCTCCGAGAAGAGTGAGCTGTACGTGATAAGCGGTGGTTTCACCGCAGGAGGAGAAATAGGCACCACAGAGAAGTGTATGCTACTCAATTGGCAGGAAATTCCAAGGCTGGGAAGCACCCCGGGGAAGAAGACGATGTGGTCATATCCTTCTCAGAAAGGGAGAAAGAAGATGTCACCTTGCCCCATGATGATGCCCTTGTCATTACCATAGGGGTGGAAAACTTCAATATGCGGAGAGTTTTGGTCGACTCGGGGAGCTCCGCGGATGTTCTCTTTTTGGAAACTTACCAAAGGATGGGGAAGAAGGAAAAGGATCTGAATAAGGTGAATTTACCGCTCATGGGATTCGTCTCGCTCACCACATATCCATTGGGAGCGATCACCCTGCCAGTCGAGATAGGGAATGGATGGAAGGCTTTGAACATAGATGTCACCTTCATCATGGTAGACTCCCCCGCGACGTATAACGCTATCATGGGGCGTTTAACTTTAAATCCCCACAAGATGGTTCACTCCACCTAACATCAGATGTTGAAATTTCCCACGCCGCATGGAGTCGGATTGGTCAAGGGAGATCAGCCCGTGTCTCGAAGCTGTTATGTCAACTCGACGCGTCGCCACGTCCTGAAAGGCAAGGGAAATAAGACAATGGCGATCCAAACAGAGGAGGGCCCGCGAGAGGAAAGGAGTCGCCCGCATGCGGTGGAAGGACTGCGAAAGGTAGAGTTGGAAGGAAAAGGAAAGGCAGTGCAGATTGGTGCGTCGCTACCGAAAAGGAGGCCAAGGCATTGTCCATGCTCCTACTCGAATTTAAGACATGAACTACTTAGCTTCATATACGCCTACTCTGGTACAACCAGATTCAAATGGCAGAGGGTGACGCCAAGCATACGGCGTTCTACGCAGATAGTGATATTTATCATTATACAGTGATGATATTTGGTTTGCTTAATGCAGGAGCGACCTATCAGAGAATGGTCAATAAGTTGTTCGTAGGGATGATAGGCGATACCATGGAGGCATATGTAGATGATATGCTGGTGAAGTCGGTTAAAGGTGTGGACCATGTGAAGGATCTGAGAAGAACCTTTGAGCGCATGCGTCTCCACCAGGTTCGCCTGAACTCGGTCAAGTGCATCTTTGGTGTGCAATCGGGAAAATTCCTAGGATGTATGGTGAGTGTCGGGGGATTGAGGTGAACCCGGATAAGTTGGAGGCGATTGAGAACATGGAAAGCCCTACCTGTCACAAGGAGGTTCAATCTCTGAATGGAAGATTAGCGGCGCTCAGACGCTTCCTGGCCAAATCAGGAGAGAAATATCTTCCCTTATTCCAAGTACTCATAGCAACCAAGAAGTTTGAATGGACCCCAGAATGCGAGCAGACGTTCCAGGACTTGAAGAATCATCTCAAGGAGCTCCCCCCGCTGGCCAAACCTACAAAGGGCGACACACTTTTTCTTTACCTAGGCATCAGTCCTATAGCTGTAAGCTATGTGTTAGTTTAAGAGGTCAACAAGGCGCAGGTGTATTATGTTTCTAAGGTCCTTACAAAACGTGAAATGAACAATCTGGAAGTTGAGAAGTACCTCTATGCGCTAGTAGTCTCAGCTAGAAAGCTTCGCCCCTACTTTCACGAGCATGAAATTACAGTCTTAAAAAATCAACCCTTAAAACACTTCCTCCAAAAGTCTGATGCTTCAGGAAGAATGATTAAATTGGCGATCAAGTTGAGTGAATTTCGAATCAAGTTTGCACCTAGAAATGTTATAAAGGGGCACACGCTGGCAGATTTTATAGTGGAATCCACTTGTCCACCAGAAGCGTCGCCTCAGGAGAGTGACAAAATAAAGGAGGCTTGGATGCTCCATACTGATGGATCTTCATCAGTTGACGGTTCAGGGGCAGGTATGGTGTTAACACCGCTGGACGGGAGCGCGCCCCTGCGATATGCTTTGGTACTTACCTTCAAGGCTACTAACAATGAAGCAGAGTATGAAGCCTTGGTTACCGACCCGCGACTCGCCAAAGAGTTATTGCGATTCACAATTCGTGATGAATCAAGTTAGAGGAGAATATGCCGCGAAAGACGATCAAATGAAGGTCTACTTACAGGTGATACGCCAGCTAGCAGAGGTATTTAAGAGCTTCCAAATAGAGGCTATCCCTAGGGAAGCGAATAAGGAAGCAGATTCATTAAGTAAATACGCATGGCAGGCGACGCCTATGCAAGTGCATTTCGTGGAAAGTATAGAAAGGGGAACCGGGCAGCTGTGCGCGAACATTGAAATAGTGGTGGATTGGGCGACCCCTATCAGAAATTACTTGGAAATGACAAGCTACTGGAAGATGAAGCAGAGTCCAGAAGAATATTAAGGTTGACCCCAAGTTATAAGATTATTGAAGGAACGTTGTCCAAAAAGGGATTCTCCACACCTTTTCTCATATACGTCGCTCATCCAAAACGGACATCATACTTAGGGAGGTTCACGAGGGTTACGCCGCTAGTCATGAAGGACCACGATCCATTATTCGAAAAATCCTCAATCAAGGCTATTATTGGTCTACCGTGAATAGGAAAGCGAAGGAGATGGTTCAGAAATGCGAATCGTGTCAAAATTATGCCCCAAGCATAGCGCGCGCCCCTGCGGACCTAACCTTAATAAGCGTCGCTTGGCCCTTCGCGCAATGGGGAATAGACTTGGTAGGACCACTCCCTTGGTCCAAGCAACGCACCTATGTCCTAGTAGCGATCAACTACATTTCTAAGTGGATTGCGGCGAAAGCATTAGCATCGACCACAGAATTCCAAGTGATCAAGTTCTTAAAATCCAGAATTGTTTCTAGATATGGCATTCCAAGTGTGCTCGTGAGTGACAACGGGCCTCAATTTGCGGGAAAATAGCTGAAATGGTTTTGCCAGGAATTAAAGATAAAGCATAGACATGCTTCAGTAAGGCATGCACAGGCGAATGGACAAGTTGAGGCGGCCAACAAATCAATTATGAATGGACTGAAAAAGAGATTAAACGCTTTATAGTGAAGGTGTACTTAGCAATTAGAAAATGTCCTATAGGCGCTTCGAACTACGACAAAGCAAGCTAAAGGGGAGACGCCTTTTTCCTTAGTATACTCAAAAGCGGTAGAACCAACTGAAATAGCAGTCACCTCGCACAGAACAAAACACTTTGATGTAATGGCGAATGAAGCCCACAGGCGTATGGAACTGGATATGGCGGATGAGAAGAGATGGGCATCCTAACAACTTCAAGGAAGGATGCGCCTCGCCACAACCCAATACTACAATAGGCGAGTCTCCGCTCGGTAAGGGCAAGGGCGTCTCTAGGTCGATCGGGACCATGGGGGGGTAGCTCCCTATCCACCCCCGAGGTGGACTCCCTCGCCGTGGTCTTCTTCTTCCTTGAAGAGGGAGCGCCAGTACTTTTCCCTATGTACGTGGATCTGTCGTCCCTAACGCTTTTTTCTGTTGAAGTACCATCATAGATGACATGATAAGTCCAATCTATCCACGAGTCTGTCACAACAGGCGCGCCCCATTTCTTAGTATGGAGAATATTTAACCTTCTAGTTAAAAGGGAATCGTCACAATAGTAAGAGTAAGGGACCGCACCTTTGTAAAGAGCCCCCGCCTTTTGATTAGCAGGGCTCAGGGTTAGAGGATCCGCGGCGAGCGGACATCCTTAAGGCGCGCCTTATTTTTGGAAGACTACCTCTTCCGTTTCTTGGAACCCTCCGCGGCGTCGCTCGGGGCCTTGCTGGGAAGCGGTTCAAGTTCCTGTTCAACTGGTAGAGCGAAGGCAATGTCAAAGCGCGAAAGCGTTTTTTCTGCAAAAGAAAACGAAACAAGTTATTACCCGTGTATTGTAAGAGCGATGCTGGATTGGAGAAATGTCAACGTTGAAAAGATCATCCTCCGTGGTCTCCTTGGATAGCCAAGAGGCGCGCCCAACGAGATGGTCGGTGTACACCATGTGGAGGGACTCCTTATCCCAAGGGGATAATTCATCATCCAGAGGATAGGGGATCACGAAGCGCCTTGGAAGTAATACACCAAGGAATCCCCCCTTGGAAAAAATAGGAACTCTTCCAATTCGAGTTCCTTGTCCTATAACTGGTAACTAAAGGCCAGGCGGATTTCCAGTTCTGGAACTTGTTGTCAGGATAGCGACTGACAAAGTTAAAAACGCCAAAGCGATTTGATTCTATCCTATAAAAATTGCAAAATAAGACTAAGTAATATGTATAGTCTCTCTTCTCACACAAACACCTAAAACCAACCCAGGTGCGAAGCGAGTTTGGAGAAAATTGGGTAGAGGAGACGCCATAATAGCGACAGACTTCGGCTAGGTCAGGGCAGAGTGGAAACCTCATCCTAACATCTATCTGAAGGGGATAGATGGTTTCCTCGCCTGGGCCTGGTTTAGAGATAGGCTGAACGTTCTCAGGATCAAGCTCGTCCGGGATGGGAAAGCGAGGCGCTAAAGCGTCGCCCATGCAAGACTCATCTACGACTTTATTAAAAGTAGACCTAGAGATAACATTAGGTTTAAGGTCATTAAAACCGGGAGGAAAAAAGACATTCGCCTCACCTCCTGTCGATCCGCTCGCCATTGATGAAAGAAGGCGCTCGCAACAGAGGTAGAGGCTTGGCTCGAAAGGAGAGCAGCGATCTCTTTTTGAAGAGCGACCGGAAAATCAAGGATTACCGGAGAATTAGGGGCGACCGGAGGAAAATGACCGAAATTCTAGGGAGAATGCATAGCTTTCTAGAGAGAGAAACTATGTTATAAGAGTCTTTAGTGGGAGACCAACGGTCACCCTACTTCTAGGGGTTATCATTGGACGAAACGTCCTCGGGAAGCCAAGGGTTGCCAACGGTTCGGTAGCAACGGCTATTTTGTGAAGGCAAAATTCAAAATTTGAATTTGGAACAAAGGAAGCCCAATCGACACGCCAATGGCGCGCCATCCCCTACTATCTAAGACATCAATTAAGTAGGGACGATAGATAGTAATAGAAGCACAATTGCTCTAGATCGATAAGCACCTGAGAAACCCAACACGAGTGTCGCTCGTATTAGGCTTCGGGGGAAGATGATGCATCCTGGCCTTTTGGGCCTCGGTGAAGAATGTCACAGGCCCAATATCAAAGTCCACCGGCTAGGAGAATGATATTAAGGGCGCGCCGCGATATGAAGGGTGCACCATCAGGGGCGCGCCACCAGGAATACTTTCCCTTTATGACAGGTTCAGGACTCGAGGTCCGACAATGAGGAATGGGAGACTTGCACGCCTGAAGTGGAGCTTCGGCAGGAGGTACAATCTCACTAAGCACAAATCACTAGGCAACACACTGTTCAAGATCACCCCACTCACCAAGCCGGATGCCACCTAGGATAACTGGAATCAAAGCACAACTCAAGTCAGGTTAAGGATGAAGGCTATAAATACCTTCACCTCTCTTTACTTCATGTCAAGGCCATAGCATTTACATAACTTACATATATATTCATAACCGAACTCCAGCAAATTTAAATATCGGAGGGGAAACAAAAGGGCATCGCCCGGGATTTCTTTCTTGCAGGACATCGGAGCGCCACGAGATAAGATTTTGGAGCAATCAAGAGACACCAGAATCCAACCCATTCGACATACTTAATTGGTTATGTATATATGATTGGGGTTGTTGAGATCAGGACTAATATGCAATCTGGAACTTCTTCAGGGTCTTTGTTTATCTGTTTCTTATTCATTGGACATATTCTATTATTTTATTTGTTGTTGGACCATGTTGTTATTTCCGTATTGTTTAGGGTGTATTAACTGATTATTTTAGATTAGGTTAATATTAAAGGGTGAGAGGTGTCCAGATGAAGGAACACACCTCTGTGATCCCCAAGTCTGCGCCTCCTTTCTTCAAACCGTTCTCTTCGTTTTCTCTGTGTTCTAGGGTTTTCTGATTTCCTTGCTAAGGAAATCCTAGTTTTGTCATGGTATCAGAGCGATAAAGGCGATTCTTGCCTTCTGTTATCCTCTTCCTCTTTGAATCGGACATTGAGGTACTCTGTTGTTGTTCTTTCATCTATTTTTTCTGAAATCAGGAACAGTGCGATAATCTCAGTCGCGGTAAGTTTTGGCTGTTTTTATCTGGTTTATATCTGTTCTTGTTTGAATATCCCTGTTATTCTGGGTTATTTCTTGGTTCGTGGCGATTAATCGGGATCTTGGTGAAAGTGTTCCTTCAAACGGTTCGTCTGCCCCTATATGTTCCTATCCTGGAACATTCTTGGTAATATCTACGCCTATCTTGATCTGTTGATCTTTGTTATCTGATCTGAAGGTTTGTATCGATTCGTTTGGCGGTGTTTTTGTATATGCGAGATTTTTCTGCTGGCTGTTGTTGGTTGAGATTATCTGTTATTAGCTGTTGTTGCTTGTGAATATCTGTTGATTGATTGTATTGAATATGGCTGAGGAGAAACCCATTGCGGAGGCAAGGAAACTTGCCACCGATGAGGCTAACCATGATGCCTTGGCTGTGGTTGATTCGCACCATCCTCTTTATTTGCATGCTAGTGATAATCCCAGCGTGAGTATGATTTCTGTCACTCTAACCGGTCCTGAAAATTATGCAATGTGGAGTAGGGCTATCCGATTTACTCTTTTAGGCAAAAATAAACTCGGTTTTATCACTGGAACATGCATGAAAGAAAATTATGATGTTGCTTTTCACCATCTGTGGGATAGATGTAATGATGTTGTTCTTGGTTGGATTATAAATTCTGTTGCTAAAGATCTTGGAAATGGATACATGTATTGTGAGAATGCTCTTTTTGTGTGGAAAGATCTTAAGGAAAGATTTGATAAGATCAGTGGTCCTAGGGCATATCAGATTGCGCTTGAAATTACTATGACTCGTCAAGGTTTAGATTCCATATCTACGTTCTTTACTAGATTGAGATTATTGTGGGCCGAGTATGATGCTGCTGCTGCTTTACCCCACATAGAAGGGGATGATTTTAAAAAGCATATTGAGCATAAAGAAAATCAAAAGCTGTTTCAATTTTTGATGGGTTTGAATGAGAATTATTCTGGGGTGAGAAGTCACCTATTGCTTTGGAATCCTTTACCATCTGTAAACCAGGCTTATAATTTGTTGATTCAGGATGAAAGCCAGAGAGGAATCACATCAGCAATGAATGCTTCTGTTGGTTCCTCTTCTGCAAATGTTTCCTTTAATATTGAAAAATCAAAAGGAAACCCGAATCTTGAATGTTCCCATTGTCATAAGAAAGGGCATACTATAGAAAGATGCTATGCTAGAGGTTGCGATTATTGTAAGAAAAAAGGACATGCAAAGGATAACTGTTTCAAATATAGAGATTTTCTGAAAACAAAAGGTTCAAATATAAAAGCAAATGCCACTTCTACTGACAATGGGAACTTCAATTCTAATGGTCCCAAACAATTTGCTAATGAATCTTCTGCGAGTTCTAATGTGACAGGCTCAGTCACTCTGACTCGAGAGCAATTTGACAAGTTGCTGCAAACCGTGGGTCAAGCAGGCAGCACTGTGATTACAGCAGGTGCTACCGCTTCCATGGACAATCAAGTCAATTCTGCTGGTATATTCTCTAATTCTGTTTTTTTATATAATCAGGATAGTTGGATCTTAGATACAGGAGCAACAAACCACATGACCAACAGAAATGATTGGTTATGTGGGGAAAAGGTTGCTACTGGAACTAAGGTCCAACTACCCAATGGAGAGTATACTATAGTTGAAAGTGTTGGGAATCTGAATTTTTTGCATGACAAAAGGTTGCAAAATGTGTTGTATCTTCGTGATTTTAAGCATAATCTGTTGTCGATTTCAAAGCTTACTAAGGAATTAAATTGTTCTGCAACATTTTTTCCTAAGTATGCTATCCTGCAGGACCTCTCAAATGGGAGGGTCTTGGGGACTGGCACTGAAGAATCTGGACTATATTTTTTTAAATCTGCCAAGATTCAGTCTGGACCTACTGTGTTGACATCTGTTGCTGAGAATGTTATGTTATGGCATAGGAGATTTGGACATGCTTCTTTGAAAGCCTTGCAACATGTATCTTCTTTAGATTTACCTAAGAATGATGTTTTGAATTTAGGCGATTGTCATGTTTGTCCTAAATCCAAAATAATAAGAAAATCGTTTCCCATATCTGAATCAAGAGCTGATACTTCATTTGATCTTATGCATGCTGATGTTTGGGGACCGTACCAAGATTTTACTCATGATAGTAAACGATATTTTTTGACTCTGATTGATGATTTCTCTCGTGTAACTTGGGTTCATTTGATGCAATTCAAGTCTGATGTTTTTATAGTCCTGAAAACCTTTATCAATATGATTGAGACTCAGTTTAAAAAGAGGATTAAGTGTTTCAGGACTGATAATGGAAAAGAGTTCTTTAATGAAAATGTGAACAAACTCTTTCAAGAAAAGGGTATTGTTCACCAGAGCAGCTGTCCCTATACCCCCCAACAAAATGGGAGGGCCGAGAGGAAACACAGGCACCTGTTAGAGGTTGCCAGGGCGTTGAAAATTCAGGCATCGATACCGAATATTTTTTGGGGAGAATGTGTTTTAACAGCCTGTTATCTGATAAATTTGATGCCTTCTAAGATTTTAGGAGGGAAATCTCCTCTTGGAATACTAAATGGAAAAGAACCCAAGGTAAGTCATCTCCGTACTTTCGGCTGTTTATGTTATGCTAAGAGTACGATGGTAGTAGACAAGCTGGCCTCCAGGGCAATCCCATCCGTTATGATGGGATACTCTGAGACTCAAAAGGGGTACAGGTTATATGATATAAATGAAAAGAAATTTTTTGTTAATAGAGATGTTCAATTTGATGAAAATGTATTCCCTTTTGAGAATGGTAAGCTTGACCCGTTGCCCGTATCTCTTCAGCTCTATGACGATTATGATTCCAGGGATGTATGTTGTTGGCCTGAGTCAACTGAAACTGAGGAAAACAGAATCGACATAGCTGAAACTCCAAATGATGAGTCTCAACAGAGACCTGATGGAGATAACCCATATGATGAATCAGTTATTGATTCTGATGGAAATGATGATCCTGTCATTCATAGGTCCCCTGTTCCTACTACAAGTAGAACAGGTCGGACTATTAAGCCTCCTATTTGGATGAAGGACTATCAGGTTTCTAATGTCTCTCATTGTCATTCAATTGATAAATATGTTTCATATGACGGATTATCTGATGAGTATCAATGCTATTTGAGTTCTGTTTCTTCACTTAGTGAACCTGATAAGTTTTCTGAGGCTGTGAAAGACAGGGCCTGGGTTCAGGCAATGGAGGAGGAGATTCAAGCCCTCGAGGAAAATAAGACCTGGGATCTGGTACCGCTTCCAAAGGGTAAGTCTCTCATTGGTTGTAAATGGGTGTATAAATTGAAGTATAAATCGGATGGGAGTCTAAGTAGATATAAGGCCAGATTAGTCGCAAAGGGGTATAATCAGAAATATGGGATTGACTATTTTGAAACCTTCTCTCCTGTTGCGAAAATGAACACAGTTCGAACTATTTTAGCCCTTGCCTCGATTTATAAATGGCCCCTCTATCAAATGGATGTTTACAATGCTTTTTTACAAGGGGATCTTGATGAGGAAGTTTATATGCAGTTGCCTGATGGTTTTAGTAAGAATGACAACAATCTGGTTTGCAAGTTAAAAAAGTCTCTTTACGGGCTAAAACAGGCTAGTAGGCAGTGGAATGTTAAATTGTGTAATGCCCTTCTGAATGCTGGCTATGTTCAATCCAAGCTTGACTATTCTTTATTTACAAAGCATGATGGAAATCAGATTGTTGTATTGCTTGTGTATGTGGATGACTTGCTGATATCTGGAAATAGTGAAAAACTGATTACTGATTTGAAGCATGTGTTGGAATCAAGTTTTAAGATGAAAGATTTGGGTGAGCTAAGATATTTCTTAGGCATTGAGATTGCTAGGTCTGAAAAGGGTCTTGTTCTCTGCCAAAGAAAATATGCGCTTGAGTTAATATCTAGTGTTGGACTTTCGGGTGGAAAAACATCCAAAACTCCTATGGAGGTGAATCTGAAACTTACCAGTAGGAAGTATGATGATCACCTCCATATGAATGAGGATGACAAACCCCTAGATGATGTATCCTTATATAGGAGACTGATAGGGAAATTATTGTACTTGTCCATCACTAGACCAGATATATCATATGCTGTGCAAAACTTGAGTCAATACATGCAGGATCCAAAGGATTCTCATTTAGCCGCTGCGATAAGAGTGATCAGGTATGTAAAACGAGAACCAGGTAAAGGTATTTTGATGTCATCTGATTCTGAAACAAGTTTAATTGCATACTGCGATTCAGATTGGGCCAGTTGTGTTGAAACTCGAAAATCTGTGACTGGATTCTGTGTTCTATTGGGTAAATCTGTTATTTCTTGGAAAGTAAAGAAACAGAACACAGTTTCTAAGTCATCAGCTGAGTCTGAATATCGTAGTATGGGATCTTGTCTGTCTGAAATTATTTGGTTGAGAAGATTGTTGACTGAGCTGGATTGTTCTCAGCACAATCCTGTTGCATTATTTTGTGATAATAAAGCTGCTATTCAGATTGCAAATAATCTCGTGTTTCATGAGAGAACAAAGCATATTGAAATAGATTGCCATTATATCAGAGAAAAATTGCTTGAGAAAATTGTGAATCTCCGATATATTAGAACAGGTGATCAGATTGCTGATATATTCACAAAGGCTCTTGGAAATCAACAACACTTTCTACTCTGTGGAAGACTTGGAATGAAAAACATATTTGCCAATTAAGAAGAAATAAGCCAGGAACTTCCAGATTGAGGGGGTGTGTTGAGATCAGGACTAATATGCAATCTGGAACTTCTTCAGGGTCTTTCTTTATCTGTTTCTTATTCATTGGACATATTCTATTGTTTTATTTGTTGTTGGACCATGTTGTTATTTCCGTATTGTTTAGGGTGTATTAACTGATTATTTTAGATTAGGTTAATATTAAAGGGTGAGAGGTGTCCAGATGAAAGAACACACCTCTGTGATCCCCAAGTCTGCGCCTCCTTTCTTCAAACCGTTCTCTTCGTTTTCTCTGTGTTCTAGGGTTTTCTGATTTCCTTGCTAAGGAAATCCTAGTTTTGTCAGGGGTTATACTTGCAGGGAGCGTCGATTATTTGGAAGTTTTCTCCGCTGTTTTGAATTCCACTAGCTAGCAAGCTATAGAAAGATTGCTCAATTTGTTTTCCATTTCGACAAGATAAGACAAAGTTTAAATCCCTCACAGATTATGTGTGTGGACATATTCGCCTGCCCATTTGTTTAAGCTTGACTTGTCGGGAGCTTCTTCCATCGAACAATCCTTATTATTATACATATTTTCTGGCAAATTAATTTGTAAATCCAAGAAAGAGACGTGGCACCCACCGGCCCTACATGTTTCTCTTCTCTCCATTTCAAACCAGTTTTATAATACGTACTTAGGGTTTCGTTTTGTGGGGTGTTTAATTTGTTATTTGTTTAGGGCTTGTTTAATTTTAGGGCTTGATGGATTTGTTTATCCATCATCCTGTTTTCACTGGATGATGGATGATGGATGATGGATGGATGGATGGATGGATGGATGGATGGATGGATGGTGGGAGTGCTCCATCTTCCCTCCTCTTACGCAGTCTAGGATACGTGTCGAGTGTCAACTATTTCATTTTCCACCATCCGAATTTTAAAATGCGACTCAGTGACGTTGCAGATGAAATCCAGATTATTTGTGGTTATATTCCAAGCCATGTCATGTCATGTATGAAGTTCATAGACTTTAAAAAATCAGACACTTTACTGGAAAATTAGCTTTCAAATGGAATAAGGAATGAATGAATGCATGCATGGAGTTAAAGTCGAAAACTTCGTGAGAATCTGACGATGCTTAATTCATATTATAACAACGATAGTGTGCGTGAACATCACTAGAGGATATAGCATCTAATCGAATCACAGTTTAGACGATTAATTAAATACACAACATTCTCAGGTGGAGTTTCAAAATGATGAATAATAAATAAAATCAAATTCAAAACCACCATAATGTTTACATTTTTAATATTATAGTATTTAATATGTAAATACGTATATTTAATTATTATAATATTTTGCAATTTTGAGTTAAATAGACATATTTTTCTAAAATACACATCAAACATTTTTTAATAGCATATATTTCTAATCTACTAATATTACTATAATAAAAAAAATCTCTGTGTAGACCAACATTATTTCTTACAAACACCAAAAAGTTAAAACATGTATTTATTATCCTGCCACTACCCTCCTTTCATTAGGGGTGAGCTCGGGGTGGAACGGGACGGTCTTTTTGGTAAGACCGAGTCCGAGCTCGAAATTTCGGTCCTCACTTGTGGATGACCGAGTCTGAGCCCGATTTCGACCCAAAAAAACTGATGAGTAGGTTTTGTTTGACTTGGACCGGTCTCAGTCTTGGACCAAAATTTTGAGTCAAAGAATAATCGTGAATTAAGAATAAGAACAATCAGAATCAATAATCAAGAGCAATCGGAATTAAACCACAACAAATCACAATCGGAACAACATGACAATCAGAAATCAAGAATCAACGAACAATCGACAAATGGAAGAGTTGTTACCTGAGACGGACGGAGGCGGAATGGCTGAGAGAAGCTGAGGTGGAATCGGCAGAATGAACGAAGGAGGAATGGTTGAGGGAAGTTGAGGCGGAATCAGCCCTAAGTGGAATCAGCCGAGGAAGCTACGATGGCGAACCCAAGATGTGAAATTTGCAGCAGAGGTTCGTGTGAGACGATGTGGATTAAAGGTGCGAACCCAAGATGGTGAATTTGGAGCATATGTGGTGAATGAGAGAACAAAGCTACGTTGCAGAGTAAATGAAGAAATCGTTATTCTGACTTCCTCTGCAGAAAATGGTGAGAGAAAGGACCAAGCCTTGTTTGGAGAAAAAACAAAGCTCGGGCCTAGCCTTGTTTGGATCAAGCCTTGTTTGTACAAGGTATTGTTTGGAAAACAGAGCTACATTGTTTCTTTGTACTCGGGTCGGTCCTAGTCGGTGTTTTGGGGGAAAAACTCGAGACCGACCTTGGAGGAAAAACTCCGCCCGCTCGGATTTGATCTTAGTCAGGTCGGTCTCAGTCCGATTTTTTCGGAATTTCGGCTCATACATTCTTTTTTGCTCACCCCTACCTTTCGTCTCCTTCTTTCTCATCTGACGTCTCTCCAGGTCCCTCCTCCCTTTCATAGTTCTATTTCTCCCCTCCTATTATATCATGTTCCGAGAAGACGGAAGGCAACAACATCACATAAGTGATATAATGAACTTTTATGAATACATGGCCATCTTATTAGGACTTAGGGTTAATATACTCAATGGTTAAGTATTGTTTTCCATATAAATAATTTGTTATTATTTGTGCAGAAAGAGTATGTATCTTTGGACATGTGACTATTTGGTTACAATGATTTTTATAATATGAAAATACAAAAATACTCTTCTTACTTATCTTCATCTTCTTCATTTGATCATTCATGGTAACTTTGTTTGAAATCTTCTTCCTTTTCTTTGAAATCGTCTTCTTCTTCTTCTTCTTCGAAATCCAAAAATCTTTCGTGAAATCTTCTACTTCTTCTCTAAACAAACCCATATTGAATTTTTAAGTTTGATTTGCAAAGTATAAGATGAGATTGAAGATAAACATGAAGAACATGAAGATGAATATGAAGCATGATAAAGATAAGGGGAAGGGCAAAATTGTCATTTTAGTGACCATTTAATCACATTTAGTGGTCATTTAATCACATTTGTCAAATATGAGTAACTAAATTGCACAAGTTGTAGCCAAATGGCCAATAGTCACATGTTGAAAGATACGTAGCAATTTAGTTATGCTAAAAACAATGTTTAACTCAATAATGACATTGGGCAAAGATGTGTAACCATTGAATATATTAACCCTTAGGACTTAAGAGTCTGTCAATTTTGCCACGAAAAAATCGAAAGCTAAAGGAAAAGTATTAAAATGTTTTAGGGTAAATTACCTCAACAGTTACTTATGTTGGGTGACTGAACAGTTGAAACTTCTACTGAATTACTTATGTTTCAAAATGTTACCTAAACGATTACAAAAAAAAAGCAACAAAATAACTAAAGTACTCTTCCACTGTTCTTCATGTTCATCTTAATGTTGTTCATCCTCAATCTCTTCTTCCTAAATTTAAACCTGAAATCTGATTTCGAACTCAGATTTGCGCAAATATTTGTTCAAATCGAACCCAAATCTGCATTTCTCGGTTCGCAGAACTGGGTTCGAACTGAACCTATAATAGCATATTTGGATTCCGTTTGTACCCATGTCTTCATTTACGAGTTTGATTCGAACCTAGAAACGCATATCTGGATTCGAAATGAACCCAGATTTGCACTTTTGGGTTTCGTTCGAACCCGAAAATGCAGATATAGGTTCAGTTCAAACCCAAATTTGCATTTTTGGGCTCCAACTAAACCCAGATTTGCATTTTTGGGATCGAACCAACTCAAATTTGCATTTATGGGTTCCAACCAAACTCATATTTGCATTTTTGGGTTAAAACCGAACCTAGATTTGCCTTTCTGGGTTCGATTCAAACCCAGATTTGAGTTTTGGGGTTCAATTCGAACCCAGATTTGCGTTTTGGGTTTGATTTGAACTCAAATTTGCGCAAATCTGAGTTCGAAATCTGATTTCGGACATGAAGAACCTGAAGAACCATGAAGAACGCAAGATAAAAGGGAAGGGTATAATCGTCATTTGTGTGACCATTTAATCACATTTGTCAAATATATGTGACTGAATATAACACGTTTAACCAAAAAGTCTTATGTTTTAAACGTAGATGATTTTTTAGCTACACAAAAAAACATAAGTGATAATTTGGTCACATAGTACCAACATAAATGACTGTTGATGTGGTTTACCTTATATTTTATCATCCCTCCCTAAAATTGAATTATACGAACACTTTCTACCGGAGTTTATTGTCCGATTTTGGCCTTTAAAAAGGACATCATAATCCAGTGTTTCATAACTCTAAATTTGTGAGTGAAAGCATTCAGTATAATTTGTGAGTGAAAGCATTCAGTATCATAAACCCCTCCCTTATGTTTACGAAAATCAAATTATATTGAGCTTAGTGCCCGCTCAACCTTTATATGAATATATTTTTTCCGACCCCATCAAGATTTGAACCTCTGAGCACATGATACCATGTGATAATTAAGATGTGCATCTTAACCAACTATCTCTTAAATCCGAACTTGTGAGTGATATACTGTGGCTTAACCAATTATCACTTTGAAAGTTTTTTTTTTAATCTAAGAGAATTGAATAGAGAAAAGTTACTTGTATTGTTATTGTATCCTGAAGAATAGGTACAATGATATATATAGGAAAACCCTACTGTAGAAACCCTACTATAGATATAGATATAAAACCCTACTGTAGATATATTCTACTTATTACAAAACGATCATTTTACTTAACTTTCAATCTAAACTATATCCTCTAACATTCACCAATGCTTTTTACTTTCTTGAGTTTTTCCCATTCTCATTTTGAGTAAAAATTCAGCTTTGCTTTACTTGATGATCGCTTTGATTTGCTTCATGATTTGCCACTTGAGCTTAGACATCATGTTCATCAAAGTGACAAGAAAACAGAGATAGCACCATGTATACCACATATAGTTTATACGGTGAGAGATCAAGCTAAAGATTTTCTAACTTCAACCACATCTTATCATACAACCACAAATCTTTTCGGAATTCAGTGAACAAGTTATACATGTACACACATATGAATCTTTTCTTGTTCAAGTCAAGTGTCAGCATGCACAAAGTTGACTGGATTTGTGCCCAATTTCTTCTTTTGGCTTTTGGTATCCATGTGTTTGTATTGCACAATTGTGCTGCTCGAGTCATCATTCAATTGTTTTTCAATCCAATGTAACCAACATCTTCTTTTAGCTTTTGTTATATGAATGCCTGAGCTTTGTGTATAATCACTTGCCACGAGCTTAACAATAATCAAACTCATTGTATCATCTAAGTATAACAAATCATAAATGTGAAAGATGTGTACTTTGTAAAGCAAGATATAGGAGCTTTGATATTTCAACATATTCTCATCATTATAAACATATGACAATATAGCATAGTGAGTATCTGAATTCGAACACATTGAGATCAGTCAGTCCTTATGCTCACAGTACTTATCATCATCAAAAAACTCATCAACATCGTCATCATTCAGGAGAAGATCATGAGAACCATTGGAAAGTGAGATTAATTGGGATAGATACTTGTGATAGAACATTTTCAGAGGTCAACTGATGAGTAGAAGTAAGGTAAGACAAGTGAGAAGTCAAATTTGATCCTTCGGATAGAGATTCAGATAAGGAATATAGACCCAACTTTGGCGAAGAGGAATGAAAGTCTTCTTAGTTAAAGGTTTGGTAAGTGCATCAGCAAGTTGTTTTGTACCAGGAACATGGTTGACCTGGATCAGCCCCTATTAACCTTCTAACGCACAAAGAAAAAAAAAATCCAATTCTACATGCTTCATCCTAGCATGTTGAACTAGGTTAGCCGCAATATATATAGTACTAGTATTGTCGCACCAAATCCCAGGAGCAGATGATAATGATAAAACAAGCACAATTAGTAAAGAGGTTACCCAAATGACATCACACGTAGCACTAGCTAATCCATGAAACTCTGCCTCGACCGTTGATCTAGATACCACAACTTGATTTTTCGAACACTAAACAATTGGATTTCCTCCCAAGAACAAACAATGTCCACTAGTAGATCTTTTGTCATCAGTGTCAAATCGCCAATCTGAATCTGTGAAACCAACAAGATCAAAGGATGAAGATGGTCTGAATATTAAGACATGATCAAGAGACCCTTTTAAGTATCTTATCACCCTTTTAACATATGCCCATTGAGCCTCTGTAGGTCTATGAAGAAACTGACTAAGCCTATTGATACTATAGATGATATCTGGACAAGTATAACAAACATGTTGTAAGGCTCCAACTGTGCTTCTGTATAGAGAAGGATATGACAGGGGCATACCTAATCCAGATGTAGATGTAAGGAGAGTAAAACCAACCAATGGGTTAGGAGAAGGTTTACAATTTGACATGTTGACACGCGACAATAGGGCACATATGTACTTCATTTGGCTTACCACCTTAAAATCAGGCCTAAACTGAATTTCCATTCGAAGGAAGTAGTTGAGTTTCCCCAAGTCCTTGCAAAAACAATGTGTGTTCAAGTTGAATATGGTTGATTAGATATGATCATCACATGATCTTGTCACAACTATGTCATCCACATAAACCATGAGATAAACAAATTTGTCACACACTTTCTTAAGAAACAAGCAGTTAGGAGGCTGAGAACTTGAAAAATAGATATGTGTAAGCAAACAATCTCGGGATTTCTCAAATCAAGCTCTTGGAGCTTGTTTGAGGCCATATAATGCCTTAGTGAGTTTGCAAACAAGCAGGTTACCTAGGGTATATGTGACTTCAAAACCTGGAGGCTGAGACATGTAAACTTCTTCAAGCAAACTTCCATTTAGAAAATCATTATTCACATCTATTTGTCGCAATGTCCAATTAAAAGATAAATCTAGGGATATAATGATTCTGGCCATGGTATGTTTTGCAACTGGACTGAAGGTATCCAGATAATCGAACCCCCACCCTCTGAGAGAATCCTTTGGCCATTAGTTTGGCATTGTACCTTTCCACAGTAACATCTGCTTTTCTTTTAATCTTGAATATCTATTTGCAGCCCACAGGAGTTCTACCAGGGTAAGGAAGTGAGAGTCTAAGTGTCTTTCTCAGGGAGTGCTTCGATCTCTCTCTGTATAGCTTCTCTCCATTATGTATATTGAAGTACTATGCAGACATTCGAAGGCTCACTCACATCAGTTTTGGTTGCTACCAAAACATTTCCATAAGACTTGTATTTAGACCTGGTGATCATGTCGTGTCTACATGGTTGCGGCACAGGTTTTGATTGTGGTGGATCATTGCGCATGGATGATGGTGAAGGAGAATCTCTAAGTCCTGAAACAATCACTGTATCCTTATTAGTGAGGTATATTAGATATGGATAATCTCATATCTAAGACATGTGAGGACGCATTAGGTAAAAAACTTGAATTATCAGTTAAAACAGTGGGCATTCTGTTATCATTCGAAGTTTGAGTTTGTGGACTATTGACATCAGTTCATCTTTCAGTCGAGGAGAATATGTTGGGATCCGGAGTGGTCCTGTGAGAGCATACCGCTGGAGAATCTGAGTTACTGATTTGAGACTGTGGAGAATGAAATTCTCTTATATTCGCTTGTGAATGTGATAAAGAATTAAAATCATTGCTTGGAGCAATTGAAATGGGCATGGGAATTCCTGTCAATCCTTAGTTAAGCGATGAATTTGTGTGATGAATTAACTTGGCAGGAGTCATGAGCATCAAAAGAGATAGAAGAAACATATTATTTAATGCAATAAGGAAACACATACTCTTCGAAATGAACATGTCTAGACATTTAAACTCTTCTAGTTCGATCAATGCACTTGTAGCCTAAATGAGTTGAAGAATATCTAAGAAACACACATGGTCTAGATCTGTAATCGAACTTATGTTTATTAATATCATGAACATCACGAAATCATAGGCATCCAAACACACTTAGTAGATTATATGCAGGGAATTTATTGAACAAATTTTCAAAAGGTGATTTATTATTCATCACATGCGTGGGTAACCGATTAATCAGATAAACAACATATGTAAATGAATATGTCCATAACTTGAATGGGACTGATCCTTGGGCAAGCAAGGTAAGACCAACTTCAACTATATGGTTGTGCTTCCTCTCAACAATCTCATTTTGTTGAGAGGTGTAAGGGCATGTAAATCGATGTTGAATACGTGCACATACTAAATAAGAGTGACATAACCGTAGAAATTCACTTCCATTATCGGTCTGAACATCTTTTATGTGATGATTTAAATGTTTTTCGACAAACAAATGAAAGGATTTAAAATGCATCACAACATCACTCTTGTAAGAAATGAAATATACCCAAGTGAATCGAGAAAATGCATCCACAAAACTTATATAGTATTTAGAACCATTTGACCTGACTGGAGAAGGTCCCCATTGGATATGAGTATTGGATATTCCCTCAGCAGGATCGAAAGGTAAGTTGTGACTCTTCCCCATTTTGCATGCCACACATGAGTGAGTTTTGTCGATTTTGTCAATACATGGTAATCCAGATTGAATGGCCTGTTGTAACACTTGCGAAGATGGATGACCAAGTCTTTCATGCCAAAAATACGATGAAATAGAAGAGACATGAGCACTTATACTATAACCATGCACATTAAGAATAAATTTTCCAGAACTAGGAAATTAATTTTCAGAACTAGGAACAAACTTTCCAGTTGTAGAGTAAAGATTCACTTTATTGAGATCACTTGTTTTATTCATATACAAAGGCTAAATATTATACTAATCTAAGGAAGTAGGATACACACCACGAACAACAGTTGGGTTACTACTGCTCGAGGCCGAACCAATACTATTACTAGGTATCGAACTAACATCAGAGGTGTTTCCTAAACTACCAGCAGAATTACTGCAATTACCGTCTTTATTGAGGTCTACATTTTTATTACTACTAGCAAGAAATGAAGACCATACAGGAACATCAAAAGAACCAGACTGAACACATTCATTTGTAGATAAGAACAGCTTGTAAAGTCCACCAGGCTCACATCCCTGTAGAAGTACTTGGTGTGTTTTCCGATCCTTTACAACACAACCATTTGGAAAGAAAACAAAGTAAGCATCATTATCTTTAACAAATTGAAACACATATAAGAGATTCTTGGTAATATGAGGTGCTACAAGAATGTTACGAAGAATAACAAAGCGTTGAAGTTGAGATGTACCTGTATGAGTAATTTCAATTGTATTACCATTGCCGACACTAATTTTACCTTGTCCTGTATAAGGGGCTGCATTAGGAACATTCAATGAGGAATTGGTAAGGTGATGTGATGATCCAGAATCAGGAAACCACGCCAGATTCACTCCTCCGATGTTAGAAAGGTGCTGAAATTTGCATTGAGAGTTATGTGGGCTGCACCATTTAGATTGACTCCTATATTTTTCTCTCGACTGGTGGAATCTAGATAGAGATGAGTACGAGTTTTTGTGGAGGTGTTTTGATAGAACACTTGAGGTGAGGCATGCGAAGGAGAAGATAGATACTAAGCTTGTTGATGAAAATCTGATACCGAACCAGTGTTGTTTTGTTGTATTTCTGGAGGCATAAAGAACTCGGTTGAATGATATTGTCCTCTGTTTCTAGCATGAGGTTGATTTTGTGATGGAATTTATGAGAAGGACTGATCAAATCTGTACCAGCATCGAGCCGCAAGGTGCTCAAACCTCCTGCATAACTGACATTGTGGCCGGTTGTTGTTGAAGGTATTTTCGCGTCCTCTTCCATATGGTCCAGAAGTGTTCTTCTGATGATTGTACTTGTGGGCTGAGTTTGAGGGATGATATGGAGCTCCTTGTCGACATGGATATGTAGCATGAAGCTTGGATGGAGCTGACTGTCCCATAGTCGGTCCAGAGGTGGATTGAGTATTGAATGTTGTCGAGTGATTGGTGAGCTGCATAATGTTGTCATGTTGGTGTGCCTCAGCATCAAGTAGCACACTGGACACTCCTGCAATGTCATAAGGTTGACGGGCGGTTGTGATTACGGCAATAACATGCTCAAATTCAGGTGTAAGACCAACTAACATTGTACTGATTTACATTGTTTCAGATATGGGATGATCTGAACTTCTGAGGGTGTCATAGAGGATATAAATTCTACCAAGGTATTCCCTCATAGATATATCACGTTTTCTTTGTGATTGAAGAGAACACAAAAGTCGCATCACACGAGTAGTAGAAGCAATCGAAAATAACTGATGCAGCACATTCCAAATTTCGAAGGATGATCGACATTGCACAAGATTAGGAAGTAAAGATGATGATACAGATGGTAGGAACCATGAGGCCAGAGCACTATCATGTTCTTTGAATGTACTGTAAGATGGATTAACAATCTTGGTTCCCTCCGTGTTTGTTATGAACTCATCTACACGGGTTGAGTCATCAAGGTATCCTTATAGCCTCTGGTTGGTTGGCTATTTTAAAGTCGATTTGTTGTTTCCACTATAAGTAGTAGGTCTCATCGAGTTGTTGGTGAGTCATCTTGTTAGTGAAATGCTTAGGATTGGAGTCCATGCTAGGGTTTACAGTCGTAGGGATGTGTGGTGGTGGTTGAGGCGGTGTGGAGCTAGGATGGTGTGGTTAGGGTTTGCAGTCGTGGGGTTGCGTGGCGGTGGTTGAGGCGGTGCAGAGCTAGGGTTTGTATGGCTAGGGTTTCCAGTCGTGGGGATGAGCAGCGAATGATAGTGTTGTGACTCGCCGTGGTGGGAGTGGTTGACCTGTGTGAGTTATACGATAAATCTAATTTTGAAAGCTCTGATACCATGAAAGGTTTTTTTAATCTAAAAGAATTGAATAGAGAAAAGTTACTTGTATTCTTATTGTATCCTGAAGAATAGGTACAATTATATATATATATATATATATAGTAAAACCCTACTGTAGAAACCCTACTTATTCTACTTATTACAAAACGGTCATTTTACTTAACTTTCAATCTAAACTATATCCTCTAACACTCTTAAGTTTGAACTTGGGAGTGATATATTGTGGCTTAATTCCAGGCCTCGACCTTCACGAGAGTATTTTTTATGACATCCTCATGATTTGAAGTTGAGTGGTTTGATAGATACCATATGAGATTTCAGACTTATGACTTAGTCAACTATCTCATATGTCTGAACTTATTATATATTGTGTCTTAACTTTCAATCTAAACTATATCCTCTAACATTCTTAAGTTTGAACTTGGGAGTGATATATTGTGGCTTAATTCCAGGGCTCGACCTTTACGGGAGTATTTTTTATGACATCCTCATGATTTGAAGTTGAATGGTTTGATAGATACCATATGAGATTTAAGACTTATGACTTAGTCAACTATCTCATATGTCTGAACTTGTAAGTGAAGACATTCAATATCACTTAATATATCTTAACACACTAATTAGCATACTATGTTTCTGAAACAAGAACGACTATTACAAATACATCGTGGGGGCGCCAAGAAATTCCTAGTTGAATTTCCAAAAATATAAAGTTAGATATATAATTGACTTCTTTCACATTTATTTTAGTTTGATATTTTCATAGTTCATGAATTACGGTGGATTAATCTATTAACATATTTTTTTAAATAATCCTACAAAATAATTAATCATAACATTTAAGTGAATGCGTTTTCAGGATAAATTATGAGATCTCTCATGAGATTAAAATATAATATTTCACTCTTGTATAATGATTCTACGTACAAGTGCAAGTATAAAGGATGAATGCTATTAAAATATGACAGTTGTAAGAATGTGTATGTGCTTAATAAGATAAGTAAAAGTCATATAGATTAAAAAGTGCATATAAAGGAAAATCATATAGTTTAAAATGATATTAAAATATGGTGGTTTTAAGAATGTGTTTTTGCTTAATAATCATCTGAATTAAAATAACTGTTAAAGTGTTAGTTTAATTATTTATGTATTACTGAAATTACAAATAAAAGTACTATAAGTTTTTCTTAGCACCTAATCCTCTAATTACTTAAAAAATTATATTACATGACTTACGTTGTTAACATAATAGATAATTATCGTTGTTAACATAATAGATAATTTTCATCCTATAAAATTGTAATGGTACATAAATTAACATGAGAATGAAAAGATCTTATTTTAATTAAGAATATTCAATATTAATAATATACTAAGATAATTTAAAACGGATGAAATGTCAAGTAGCTATGCCTAGTGGCGTAGCTATTTAATAGATGATATGTTTTTTTCATATATAAGATTACATGTCGGAGACTTCGTGTAAATAGTTTACAAAAGTTTTTATGATTAAGTGCATATAAGTAAGACATATATAGTTTAAATAAGTGCATATAAATAAAAATAATATAGTTTAAAATAATATTAAATATTGTGGTTTTAAGAATAATATATATATATATATATTATAAAATAGCAATGATACATACATTAACACAACAATTGAAAAGAAACATAAATAAATTAAGAATGTTCTATATTATCTCAAAACTGATTAAATGCAAAGTAACATGTCTAGTGACGAAGCTAGTTAATACATGTATCTCTTATGTATAAGTAAGGTCACATGTTTGAGTGTTCCTATACATGGTTTACAAATGTTTCTATGATTCTTTGATCATTTAGATGCATATAAGGAAAAATCATATAGTATTTGAATAGGTGCATATAAAAAATGATATATAGATTAAAATGACATTAAAATATAGCAATCAAAGAAACTTGTTCTACCTTAATACTATAGAAGATATATATAAATGTAATCATCATCTTATAAAATTGTAATGTTACATAAATTAACATAACAAATAAAAATAAACTTAAATTAATTAAGATAATTTAAAACTGATGAAACACAAATTAATTATGTTTAATAGTGTAGTTGATTAATATTCGTGTCTTTTATGTATAAGGCGTGTGATGTTCGGATTTTTGTGCAAATTGATTAGAGAAGTTTTTGTGATTCTTTAGTCATTTAACTGTGTATAAGGGAAAAAAATAGTATTTGAATAAGTGCATATAACTAAAAAATCATGTATAGTTACAAAAATTTGTTCTACCTTAATAAGAGATTCTTTAATAGTATATATATAGATATATCAAAGAATAACATTTTACGATTTTAACATAACATATAATTATCATATTATACAATTATAATATTACTTAAATTAAACTAACAATTAAAAATAATCTTAAATCAATTAAGAATATTCAATATTAATAAAGATAATTTAAAAATGATGAAACTTAGAGTAATCATTTTTAGTTGTGTAGTTGGTCAATGCATCTGACTTTGACGTATAAAGTCACATGTTTGAGTTTTCATGTAAATAGTTTACGGAAATTATGAGTTCTTCGTAATTTAAGTATATATAAGTAAAAATCATATAGTTTAAATAAGTGCATATAAATAAAGATCATATAGTTTAAAAGGATATTAAAATATGGAAGTTTCAAGAACGCGTACATGCTTAATAATATAACTGGATTAAATAAGTGCACATAAATAAAAATGATATAGTTTAAAATGATATTAAAATATGCCCGTTTTAAGAACATGATCGTGCTTAATAATATAGACGTTCTTAATAATATAGATAAATTGAAATAAATATGTTAAAGTTTTAGTTTTGTTTTACTGAACTAAAAAAACAAATACTATATAAGTGTTTTTTTAGTAATATAATCCTCTAAATATTTTTTTTAAAAATGTATTACATTACTTACATTGTTAACATAATATATAATTATCATCTTATAAAATTGCAATGTTACGTAAATTAACATAACGATTAAAAATATTATTAAATTAATTAAGAGTATTCAATGTTAATAATATACTAAGATAATTTAATACAAATGAAATTTAGAGTAACCAATTTTAGTGGCATATATAACAGGTTAATACGTATGTTTTGAATGTATAAAGTTCCATGTTCAAGTTTTCGTGTAGATAGTTTACAAATATTGTTATGATAAGATTTTATAAAGATATATAAATTATCAAAATATTATCATAAAGTTAAATATAACTAAAGTCTTAAGGGTTATTTCGATAATTATATAAGCGACGGTTACAAAAATGGATTTTGGGTTAATAATATAGATATTATAGAATATAAATATTATGTTTATTTATTCATAAAAATACATGAATCAATAATATATATTGATAATAACAATTGTTAACACAATTCCAATTAACAATTGCATCTTTTTTAATGATTTTGTGCCTTATATTAGTGTCATGTATTTATAAAAATGTTAAAATCATTAGTATTTATTTATTTATTTTAGTAATAGTAACAATATCTATAAACAAAAATTTATTTATTTATTATTTCACATAATTGATTGAATTCATAAGTTTATAATAAACAAAATTTACAAAATATTTTAATCTCCATATAATATTTTTTAAGTTAACTTTTATGATTTTATAACTTATACTTAGTGTCATATACTTATATAAAATTGTTAAAAACATTAGTAATTTAATTTATTTTAATAATAATAACAATCTCTTGTTGTATACATATGATACTTTACCTATTTTGTTAATTGGAAAAAATATGCCGAATCCATAAATGTATAACATTTATTTATAAGATTGTTAAAATTCTTTGTTATTATTATTATTTATTCATGTGTTAAATTTGATATTAAGAATATAACTATAATAAGGTAGGTGATGATATGTGTGTATTGTTTTGATAAGATTACTATTTAATAAAAGAAATAATACTTAATTAATCTATTTAATTAGTAATAAGAAATTTCAATATGTGAATACTTTCTATTCATAAAATATAATATTATGTATTTTAGATGTATAAATTTCACTACATGTAATATTTTTAAGACAAAATCATAAATATAAAGTAAAGAGAAATGATTAAAATTTTGTAACTTATCTTCTAAATGAGATGTATGGAGAATTTTTAAGTAATTTACATGGTATGCCACTTAAAAATGAAAATTGTATATTTAACATGAACCAAAATTAAATTGACATTAAGAATAAAAATATGTACATAAAAATTTACTTGTCAGAATTGCATGTATTATAATTAAATTAATGTATAAAGTATAGAGTCGATCTAACATTCGATAGTTAACAGTTGATATTTAATGTATAAAGTCGACCTAAATTCTCTCTGCAGGAAACCCCCAAATTCTAGGGTTTGGCTCCGTGTGCGAGTTCCTTCAAGCCGTGATTTGTCTTTGTCCCTTTGGCAATTATTGCCAATTGCTTCGCACCAATCAGAAGAGAGAACTGGAGGAGTACTCCAGAGAGATGGGACAACTCCATGCAAGGTGATTTAGTTTCCTCAGCAGCAAACCACGGAATCTTTAGCATTTATCCCCGTCAATCTCGGCTCGGTTCCAACTGGAATTTTCCACAAATTTGCTGACCAGCATCACAGCAACACGGACAGGACAAACCCCCCCATGCCACGACCCTGAACCCAACCCAAGAGTGAGTGAGAGCCACTGTTACATACTCTCTTTTCTAGTGTAGGTTTACCTTTCTTGCAGGAAGCGGACCGGTGGTGAAGGCACCTGGGACTGAACCGAAGATGAATGCCAATTCAAATTAAATAGACAGACCCCGGAAACGAATTGTGGCCCTCGACTCCAACCTTCAGATAGAAAAGGGTGACTGGTACGTGGGTAGGGTGATCGGACCAAAATAGATAAAGGTGAACACCATTAACAGAGTCCTAGCTCAGGCTTGGGCACGGTATGAAAGGGTGGACATCACGGAGGCTGAGTCAGGCACTTTCCTCTTCGATTTCGACCGACGGAGGAAATCCACAACATCCTCGACCGATCACCATGGGCAGTCAATGGCCAAATCATCAATATAAAACGGTGGAACCCAAGCATAAGAATCAAGGAGGTTGAGTTCCACAAGGTAAATTTCTGGGTCCAAATACATGACCTAGGATTAGAGAAATTTAGTGCCGAGAATGCTTGGAAAATTGGGAACATGCTTGGGAAATGCCTAGAAGTAGAACCGAACATGGGAAGAGTTAGATGGGAATGAACCGTTGATGGAGGGGTTTTGATGGATGAACTACTAAGGAATGGAAAGGTGGGCATCCGTTAAATACGAAAGACTGTCTGACTATTGTTATGGGTGCGGGATGTTGGGACACACGACCCAAACGTGCAACGACGAGGTGGGGATGTCGGATCAGGACGAAAACATCCCGGTATATGAATCATGGATGGTTGGGGCAAAGCTAAAGCACCTAGGGCCGAAACAGGACTCAGGGCAGGAGGAAGGTCAGAGTAGCCGAACCAAATCAGGGGCTAGGAGAACTTGGTTGAACATAATGTATGAGGTTAGACAAGCGGAGAAAGGGAAGAACAAACCTGAAAAACCAAGTGAAACCAAAGAACCATCAAGGGATGGCGAGGAGATAAAGCAGGTTGAACGAAGAGCGAATGGAATGGAAATGGAATCGTGGGTTGATACGGGTAAGCAATAATGGAGAAGTTGGGCGGAACCGATCGGAGAGGACGATGGAATGGAAATGAATGAGACACTGGGGGAACAACTAGGGAAGGTACGCCACGACTAGCGGACCATACGAGCAAACAAAGCGATCAGGCCGCAGGGGGTCGGGACGGAACCAAAGGGCCAGTACCCATACAAACTCGCTAGTTAAGACGAACCCAACATGAAAGGAACCACCATTTTGAAATACCGTCCAGCCCGGTGATCATCTACTTACCGAAAAATTCCACCACCGAACACAATATGCTCACCACCGAACACATCATGACTTACACGGTGGAAAATCCATCAGACTCACCACCCTCCATACCGATGCATGACAACCGAAACCCAACCTCGGGGATGAGCTCTTATCTAAACAAGATGACTTTAAAGCGAACAGGAGAAAAGATGGAGGGTCAACCGACTATGAAGAAGCCGATGGTCGGGGTAGAACTCAATAAGGGCGAGGAAAGTGGAAGGAGGGGACACGGGAAAACGACACAAAGGAGGCGTCCGAATCGTCAAACCAATAGCAAAAGGAGGAGGGGTGGTATGAAGGCGTTTAAACACAACACGCAAATGGAAGCAACGGAAACGGAAATGGGCTCTGGTGGCTATCCCGAAACAGCCACAGGGGCTCAATGAGTGTCATCTCATGGAACTGTCAGGAATTGGGGTGTACCCTGACAGTCCAAAACTTACAAGACCTCAATAAAAAGTATCGTACGGACATAATATTTCTCATGGAAACTAAGAATGGGGATACGTAATGCGAAAAAAATCAGAAAAAGATTTGGGATGAATGGAAAAAAGTATATAGACTCGAGAGGGAGAGCGGGGGGATTAACATTGTGGTGGAGTGACGATACACAAGTCCAAGTACTATACCACGACACAAACTTCGTGGATTGTGAAGTGAAGATCGGCCAAGGAGATGTATGGATGTACATAATGTGAGTGTATGCAGATACGGATGCCCATACCCAAGCCCAAAACTGGGAATTTCTACGCATCCTATGAAGGGGCGGTGAGGGAGATGAACGATCCTGAGTGATTTCTCCGTTATATGTTAACCGCATGAAAACGATGGAGGTAGAATGAAATCACAAAGACAGATGGACGAGTTCAAACAATTGATTGAGGACTTACATTTGGAGGATATGGGAGCAGAGGACCCAACCCACACATGGTGCAATAACAGGAGTGGGGACGAACGGATAAGTAAACGATTGGACCGAGTGTTGATTAATGGGGAATGGGCTGCGAAGTACCCAAGTAGTTGACACATCAATGAGCTAGTGATTGGCTCACATCACACTCCTATGATTCTACATATAGAAAGACTGTGTTGGAGGATAGGTCGGAAGTTCAAGTTCGAGGCTATGTGGATGGAAACACCAATGTGCAATGACATAATCGACCAACCTTGGGGACAGGTCAAGCCGATCGAATCTTTAAATGGGGTTCGTGCAAACTGAATAAGTGTCGAAGGAAACTGACCACATGGAGCAAAGCTCACTTCGGCAATAACATGAAGGAGATTGCCAAGACAAGGGAGGTGATCAAGAACCACATGAAGGGACGATGGACCAGTTCGCGATACATGATGAGAAACAACTAAAAGGAAATATCCGCGACCTTTGGACGAAGGAAGAGATTTGTTGGAGACAAAGATTGCGTGTGAAATAATTAAAGGAAGGGGATAGGAACACGATTTTCTTCCACCAAACAACGACGTCGAGCATAAGGAGGAATAACATTTGCCGACTACAGAGTGAGAGTGGGGTTTGGTTAACAAACGAGAAGGAGATAGCATTTGAGCTCCGGGAATATTATGGGGAGATGTTCAGATCGGAGAGTACAGACTCGGGGGAGAAGATAATTGCAGGCCTACCACACCAAATAACACCCAATATGAATGTACAACTAACACGTGAAGTATCAGACTAAGAAATCAGATCAGCAACTTTCCAGCTTAGGGGTCGAGAGCTCCAGGTCCCGATGGTTTTCACGTATGTTTTATCAATGGATTTGACATACCGTGGGACCAGATGTCATCACCGCGGCAAAAGATTTCTTCATAATAGGTAACCTCTCATACCATCTTAACCAAACTGATATTGTGTTGATCCCTAATGTCCCAAACCCGACCCAGGCCACCGAGTTTAGACCTATTATCTGTTGCAATTTCATGTATAAAATAATCTCTAAGGTTTTTGTGAATAGATTGAAAGTTTATATTCCATATCTTATCACCCCTTTCCAGAGTGCCTTTATACTAAGAAAGTATTTACAGGATAAAATATTGGTCGCATATGAGGCTTTCCACTACCTAAAGACCCGACCGAGGGGAGCAAAACAGAATGCGCGCTAAAGATAGACATGCATAAGGCGTATGACAGGGAATGGGTTTTGATGGGAAGTGGATAGGATGGGTTAGAGCTTGCATATTCACCAGTCCTACAGGGTGGTGGTGAATGGGGAACGATCAACAATAATCAGACCGACACGGGGCATACGCCAAGGGGACCCTTTATCGCCATACCTATTTATAGTGCTTGCGGATGTCCTCTCAAGGACCATCAAGAATGAAGTAGGAGAGCAAAGACTAAGAGGAATTGTGATGAAGAGGAACTTCCCCGAAATCCACCACATATTCTTTGCAGACGATTGCATCCTATTCATACAAGGATCAACTGACAATGCGAGACACTTAAAGAGCATCCTGGATAAATATTGTAAGGCATCTGGACAACGCATCAATACAGCAAAGTTGATACTGTTCTTCAATAAGGGAGTGGGACCGAATGAGAGAAGGATAGTGGAGGTGTTTTTGGATGTAAGGAGCACAAGCGACCCGGGAAAATACCTAGGGTTACCATCTACCTGGGAAAGATCAAAGAAAGAAGCAATGGGGTTCCTAAGAAACAAGGTAAAGGACAAACTAGCCGGGTGGAGACCTAAGACACTAAACTAAGCAGGGAAGGAGGTTTTGGTAAAGGTAGTAATCACGGTTATCCCGACGTACATCATGAGTGTCTTCCAACTTCCAAAAACCTGGTGCTCGGACATAAACTCAATGATAGTGGAGTTTTGGTGGGGAGTAACTGCAGAGGGCAAGAAGACACATTGACGGAGATGGGAGATCCTAACCAAGTCCAAGAAAATGGGAGGACTAGGGTTTAGGGAACTCCAAACTTTTAACACAGTCTTGCTTACAAAGATGGCGGGTCGTTTCCTAAATGAATCGAATACACTATGCGCGAGGATCATGAAGGGTGTGTACTTCCCGCACGATAGTTTCCTAGAAGCAACAAAGGGAGGGAGGGCATCGTAGGGATGGAGTAGCCTATTACATGGGAGGAATGTACTAAAACGCGAAGGGATGTGGTCCCTCGGTACGGGGGAAAAGATAAAAGTCTTCACGGACCCATGGGAGGCTCCAAAGAACAGCTTCAAGGTGACGGTCGAACGGGGTGAACCAAACAACCGACCCACAATGGTGAGTGAACTAATAAACTCGAACAGAAGTTGGAACGAGGAGTTGGTGCAGGCGAGGGTAACACCATAGGATGCCGACCACATCATCAGTATGCCGATACCATGTGAAGGAGGTAGGGTCCTTTACATATGGCCACACACGAATGATGGATCACCACAACCTCGATCCGTCTATCATAGACTTCGGGAGATGGAGGGGCAACATCACGACGA
Source organism: Chamaenerion angustifolium (assembly GCA_946814005.1). Taxonomy (NCBI): domain Eukaryota; kingdom Viridiplantae; phylum Streptophyta; class Magnoliopsida; order Myrtales; family Onagraceae; genus Chamaenerion; species Chamaenerion angustifolium. The sequence continues at coordinate 27,530,193 of OX328272.1, forward strand.
GAACCAACGATGGCTCAGCCCAATATGGCGGGACATATGGGAGACTAGCACAACACAGAAAGTGAAGAACTTCATGTGGTGCCTAATGTCGAATGTGATTGCGGTACAACATAATCTAATAAGACACGGAATGCAGGTACTACTAAGATGCTCGTTGTGTGGAGGAATGAAAACACGGGAACACATGATTTTAGAATGTAGGTGGACCGAACAAGTCTGGTTCGAGGTGCTCGGCATTCGGATGGACAGAACGGATCGGATCGACGTACCAAAGTGGTTGGAGGCGAGGCGCGCAGAACCGGGTGTGCTAGGACCAATACGAGAAGCCAGATGGATGAAATGCATACTCACATGTTGGAACATATGGAAGACACGATGCATGACATCTTTCGAAGTCAAACCACTGAACCCAACGGATGCGATCATGGCTATTCGTGGAGTATATGACGAAATCACAGCAAATGGACGGAAGGAGACATCCCCCGAAGTGGCACGACCGAACTAGAAATGGGAGAAGTCGGGAATAAATACCATCAAGATAAGCTGTGATGCAGCGGTGTGCACAAGCTCGACGCAAGCGGGCATCGACGTGGTGGCGAGGGATACCGAAGGGAAGATCAAGGGAGGATTGAACCGAGCCATGCAAGGTGACAATGTCGAGATGATGGAAGCAATAGTCATCTTGGAGGGGTTTCGGTTGGCTATACAAATGGGATGGACAAACATTGTAATCGAATCGGACACACAAACCGTAATACACCAAATACGGGAAGGTCCAACGCAATGGAGAGTATCAACAATAATCCAAAACATCCAAGCACCAGTGAGACAACAAATGCAGGTACAATGACGAGTTATTCCAAGGACAGCAAACGAATGTGTGAACTGGATAGCAAAGCAAACCCGAATGGGAGTGAGATTGAGTAAATGGGTTGAAAGACCCTCACCCCGTTTATTCTATTTATTAGCGAAAGATTGTAGCTTTGAACAACCGTGACAACATGTAACGAAGTTTTATTCCATCGAATGAAATGCAAATTGGCCAAAACAACAGTTGATAATTAATTATTATAATGTTTAAGAAAATTAAAGTAAAAAACAATATAATTAAACAGTTCCAGTGACCTAATTAATTTGTCTTAATTAAAAGACTTGCGACTCGTTCTTTTTGCGGAAAACTTATGAAATTCGGCTTATGGATTCCGTAAGAAGTTGTTCTTTTCGCGGAATTGATAAAATTCGGCTTACGGGTTCCGAGCGGGGTAGGTCTACGGACTCCGTCCCAAAACCTCGGAATTCCTAAGTCCGGCGTGCTAGGAATGAGGAGTAGGAGGTAAAATGACTGAAATGCCCTCATAAACTTTTCTTAAGGTCAGAACTACCTTCCCCTCTCCTTCATTCTCACTGAAGCCTCCATGCTCTTCTCCCCATCTTCGGAAAAGCTCCATTGTGAAACTTCTATTGTGCTGCTCCACTGAGATTGAGTCATGACTGATCATCAATGGCAGACACTAATTCGAGGGAGAAGAACAAGTGATGAGTGAAGTACATATTGGTTGTCCTCCAGGTCATTCTAGACCTCACATTTCCCGCTTCGCCGTCTCCTTTCCAACTAGTAATCCACCCTAACTATATGTGCTTGAACGAATAGGAGAGGTTGAATTGGTTATTCTGTTCATAATTTCAGTGATTCGTCTGAATTTGTGCTTAATCTGGAGTAAATTAGTATTTGAAATGAACTGGTCGATTTCAAGGGCATGGTGAAGAACAATAGATATTTCTCTTAATTTGTAATTTCTCTTAATTTGTGTGGACAAATTTTACAGGTTGTGCTGACATGTTTGGAGGTGAACCCTTGAAACACCATATCAAAGTGGATGAATATGGTGATCTTATAGTTACAAGACGCAGCAGTGAGTTTTCATCTTTTATTTACCATTTCATTGTGTTGAAACTGTTCCATGGAAATTGAGAAAGAACACAATTTTCTATTGTTGTTTATTTCTTGTGATTATGTGTTGTTTATTTCTTGTGATTTGTTAAATTGTACTTTTTCGTCTGTATCGAATTTATCGAGCTTCGACTTATTGGCTAGTCCCATTTGGAGCAGCAACAGAAATGGTAACCTTTAGCATATAGGATGCAAATAGTTGGGTGTTATGCTATGACTGAACTTGGTGAATATGCAGACATGTTGGTGTTCATGTTGCTGGTAGGGATTGGTATTGATCCTTGCTCACCAGAAACATGTCATTGTTGATGGTCTGAGAGACAGTGTGCTCGGGTTTTCAGATAACGTTTTTGTAGTTTGTAGTTTTGAGAGATAGGCTATTCTTCTTTCATGTGTAAATTTGTAGTTTTGGTTGGTATATTATGTCTTAATTAATGATATTATGGTTCAAATAAATATAAAGGTTATGGGTCTTTGTGAAAAGAATGGATTTATATTAAAATTTACATTAATTATAATAATTTGTCATAATTAATTAAAGAGATTTTTTCTTTAAAGTTAATTAAATAAATTATTTAAAAAATATTTTTCAATTATTAATTAATTATATTTAAGTTTTTATTATTATTAATTTTTAAAATTAATTAATACAAATTATATGTATCATATACTATAAATATAAAATGAGGGGCAAATATGTTATTTTACTACATTCTATTTCATTTTCATATACAATTCCACCAAAAAAAAAATAATTTTTTTTATTCCATTATATTATATTCCACCAAAGAAACAATTTCATATTCTTATATGTTATTCATTATTTTCTATTTCTAATATTTATTCTGAATTTCGAAACAAAAAACGAGTCGTTAGGCGGCAACCATATCCCTCCCATCAAAGAGCTGACGTCGGCCTGTCCCTCCCTTTCTCACTCTCTCTCATATATATATCAACTGAAGATGATAGTGTATATCTACAAGTTTTGTATTAGCCGTTGATCTTGATCACTCTAGTAAAATCAAATCTAAATATCTTCCAAGATTCCACATTTTATGGAGTTTCGCCAATCGTCCAGAAAAAAGAATAACAAAAGGAAACGCTGGGATTCGTATTCGCTGGATAAACTCAATCCAATAGATATGCATCATCTCTAGAGGATATTATATGTTGAAAAAATAATATAAATCTACATATTTTATGAAGAGAATAAAATCGGGGATAAAAAATATATTTCATTTACACATATATATATATTTATAACATAACACCCATTAATTTTAACAAATTAATTAGTTTTGTTAAAATATCTTAATAGTATTTTTGCATATATGCATATCAATATATCATACACAAATTGATAAATTATAAATTATTTTCTTTAGATTAGTTATTTATGTTGATTTTTTTTAATCGCAATCTACACCTTTACTGTTATCATTATTATGGTACTCCGTTGTCAACTCCGCAATCGTCGTCCACCCCTCGCCACAACCCCTTATTCTTCGCCCCCAATTGTAGTCCCCCATGTCATATATGTAGTCTAACATGTGACACTTGAAATCATTTTTCTCAGATCACTTAACATCTTTTAATTGAGTTAAGTCATGTCTCTATAATAAATAAAAAAATCATAATTTTATATATTTTCCGTTAAATTATTGATATAATGTGTGAATCCATAAAAACTTGACAGATACATGGTGGAATCAACATGCTACTTCGATTTCTCCTCTAATAATCGATTTAGACGTACTGAATTATAAATAGGGTTGTCGATGGTTAGAGTATGGTACGGGTATGACAAATACCATAACCATACCATATTTTTAAACCACATACCATAACCATAACCATATGGGTACAATTTTCAATACCATAACTATTAAAATAATTGTGATTATTAACCACGGTTTTAATCGTGTACCCATATCCATTTCACACATGTAATATAATAAAAGACCGAAAATACATAAATCTATATTACCAACAATAAAAATATATAACACTAACATCATTCAACATTAACACTAACATCATTCAACATTAACATTCACACCACTTAACATTAAAATTCAACGTTAACACTGATGAAACATTAACAACATTAGTATATTAATAAGAACAGTCAATTATATTTAGTATATTTTAGTTTATTAATAATAAATAATTATTATATTTATATAATAACCATGGGTATAACTCAAATACTATAATCATAACCATTATGGGTAGAAAATTCATCACCATAATCACACCGCACCATAATGATACGGTTAACCATATTAAACAGCAACACTTATAACCATGGTTATGAGTTTTTCACCGCACCATTGACGACCCTAATTATAACTCACAATCGGCAAGGGCTAACCGATTTATTGTTATAAATTGTCAAGCGCTAATAGACTATGAGTTATATATAAAGTCGGAAAGTGCAAACCAAGTATTAAAGGAGAAATCAGCAACACTGTGTCAATTTCACCATATGTTAAGTTTTCATGGATTCACTCATCAAAAGGAATGATTTAAATCAATGATTTCATGGAAAATTAATAAAATATGGGTTAGTAACCTATATTTGGTCACTTTCGTTTGCATTTGTTACTCTTTGGTTCAAATTTGAGTTACTTAGTCATTTATGTTGAGCACTTTATAACTCAAAATTGATTAACACATGTGAGTTTATAACTAGAAAATCGGTTAGTCCTTGTCGATTTTTAAGTTATAAATCGGTAAGTGCAAATCGATTAATGAAGGAGAAATCAATAACATCATGTCAATTCAACCATGTATCTGGTAAGTTTTGATGGATTCACATATCAAACTAAATGATTTCATGAAAATTGGTAAAAGTATGGGTTAGGTACATATTTTTTCACTTTTGTTTGCATTTGTTACTCTTTATTAATGAGTTACTTAGTCATTTATGTTTGAGCATTTGTTACTCTTCTTTTTCTTCAATTTTCCATTATTTTTTGTCATTATTCTTTACTCTCTCTTTTCTTCTTCGTTATTTTTCTCTTCCCTCTTTCTTCTGCCCAGTGTCCTTCTTCACCCCTCCTTGCTGCGTCAACGAGGAAGGGGTCTTCCATCGATGATATGAGAAATTTTCACAAATTTGCATATGAAATCTGATGGAGAAGTTGAGATATCACCTATTAGAATTGATAATTTAGAGGCATCACTATTTTACGACTATGGAAAATGTAGAAAAATGTCCAAGTTGATTAGACGACTTAATATTATGTAGGAAGGAAGAATGCTTCAATCAAATATATTTTTCAAGTTAATACTAGATAATTGATTAACAAATAAGATAAAATATGCAGATACTCTTTCAAGACGGTTATATATATTTACCAAAATAATATTAAGTAGTTGCATATATTTAGCAAAATATTGTTAAATAGTTACATATGTTTAAAAGAATATTGTTAAACTAGAAATCTGGTTTGCGCTTTGCGCGATATTTTTTTATATATATACTTACCAACAAATATATATATATATATAATCAAAAAATATATTGATAAAAAAATTGACGATCATATATTAGGTATTTGATATATTATAAATCCTTACTATATTATAAAAATAAAAAAGAAATTACATTTCAGAACTGGTTAAAAAAATACAAAAATATAACTTTTAATAGTAATTACATTTATATTTTCATTATACCAAGAGTAATATAAACATAAAGACTAATAGTATATTTTAGTAAAAATAGTTGAAAAGTATATAAGTTGATGATAAAAATAAATATCAATAACTATTTCTGTAATGCTAATTATTGTTTTAAATCTCACTTTAATATTTGAATTGCATTTAACAAAATGTTACCAGTATTTGTAAATATGTTCTTTTTTAATAATAATTGCACTTATATGTTCACTATACAAATAATATTGTTTAATATAAGGATTAAGTATAGTTTTTAGTTTACTAAAATAAGTGAAAGTTTAAATTCGATAATAAAAATGAATATAATTAATTAATGATATGATGTTAAGTAATGATTTTAACTTAATTTTGATATTTTATACAATCCATTATTATCGTATAATTATAAAAATATTTTACAAATATTTTATTCAGTCTATTAGTTAAAATATCTTTATTTTTACTAATAGTAACTTTTAATTTTGTCCAATTATACAAATGATATATTTTTTATTCCATAAAATAAGTTCAATAACACTATAAAAGAAAAAAAGTATTAAGTAAATATATTAATAATTCTTTATTTGTTAATGTGTTAAAGTTTAGATTAAATGCATAATTTTATAAAATAGTTAAATAATTTATCATATTTATGATTTTGTTACCTTATTCATCTGTTATAATTAATTATAAAATTAATTCTCAAGATTTATTCATTAATTGTTAATTATAATTAGGATTAATTATCAATAGGTAGCCGAACTTGACACAGTTTGACAAGTAGGTACCCAAACCTTTTTTTTTGTCGCAAATAGCTTGCCAAACTTTTGGAATTTAGCAAATAGGTTCCTGGCGTAAATTTTTCCATTGGTTTGTGACGGAAACCGGTTCAAAATTGGTTCAGAACCGGTTCAATCGAACCACTTTTTTTTTTTTTTAAAGGTAGGATTTATATACCAAACACATGCATGACTCAACCCTAAACCCTAAACGAAGTCATGCATGTGTTTGGTATATAAATCCTAACTTTAAAAAAAGTGGTTCGATCGAACTGGTTATAAACCGCTTTTGAACCGGTTTTCGTCTCAAACCAACGGAAAAATTAACGCCAGGAACCTAATTGCTAATTTCCAAAAGTTCGACAATCTAATTGTGGCAAAACAAAGTTTGGGTACCTACTTGCCAAAGCATGTCAAGTTAAGCTACTTATTTGATAATTAACCCTTATAATTATATTGCAAACAATTTATTTTTTTGGTTAGTATTGAAATAGACCAATTCCATTTTTTAAAAATAATTTCTTATGTAATTCTTTAAATAATTAGTATTTCAATAATAATTTATTATTTGTTTAGCTGGACTATAATTCATTACAATTTTCTTTATTCATGTTTTCAAATAAGTATGTATAAAGAAAAATACATAAATAGTATTTAAAGTTTCATTTAATATGTAATAAATAAAACCTTATGTTATAATCGTGTATATAAATGTTTAAATATAGTTTATTTAATCTTTTACTTTAAAAATATTTCATATACCATATATGTTTCTACCTTACATTCTTATTCTATAACCATAATATAATAATTCAATATGAAATAAATGTAATACTGTAATTTCACATAAAGGTAAATAATGTTACATCTATTAATAAATAAGTGTAAACATTTTAAATTAAAATATTTGACACTAATACTAAATGAAGTTAATATTCAATAAATAATAATAGGGTTAAATACTAATTAGCTATCTGAACTTTGGTCGTTTTGCAACGAGCTACCCGAACTTTGAAAATTCAAAACGGACTACCTCAACTTTGAAGAAAGTGCAAATAGCTACCTCCGTCCAATTTTCCGTCAACTGTTGACGGAAAGTCGTTGGAAATTGGACAGAGGTAGCTATTTGCACCTTCTTCAAAGTTAAGGTAGCCCGTTTTGAATTTTCAAAATTCGGATAGCTCGTTACAAAACGTCCAAAGTCCAGGTAGCTCGTTGGTATTTAACCCATTATAATGTTAGACTTTTAATAAATTTCTAAGTTAATCCAGCATAAATATTATTAATTAAATTTAATATCTTAAAATCATTTCTTAAAATCATTTCGAAAACTATACATTTTAGTTTTTTTTTAGAAAAGTAAGTATAGGAAAAAAAATATTTCGAAAAATAGGTATACGCGCACCCCGGGTAGCGCGTATTGGCAATACGCGCACCCCAGGGTGGCGCCTATTCCATAGGCGCATGTTGGGTATGGTTTTTTTTTTTTTTTTTAAATTGTTCCATAATGACGACTCGATGTTTAATTAAAAATAAAATTATGTATCTATTAAAAAAATTATAGTAAGTAGATATTTTAATTGCGATTCAAATGATGCAAAAAATATTAAATTTGGATTTACGGATTGCCTGTACGGCATGCCGTAAGTTGAGATATGAAAATTTGACTTAAAAAATTATAACTCATACCATGTAAGTCCAAAATCATACCATGTAAGTATTGCCAATACGCGCTACCCGAGGGTGCGCGTATACCTATTTTTCGAAATATTTTTTTTCTATACTTACTTTTCTAAAAAAAAACTAAAATGTATAGTTTTCGAAAAAAATCGTTATTTTGTTATATTATGTTATATATGACATTAATTATAATTAATTAAATTTAAAGCTACATTTATTAAATATATATTCATGGAAGCTCTAAAATCATTAATGTTTTTTATAAGTTATTCTAGAATTAGGGATGGGCATAAAAAAACGGTTCGGCCGAACAGTACCCGTACCACTTTTTGTACCGGTTTTAATATACTCCTAAACTACTAAACCAGACCAGAGTTAACAGACCGGACGGTTTGAGCATTAATAAATTCAATCGTTCTTCACTTTTTATTTTTTATCCACACTTCACTTCAGTTGGTATTGGATGCTGCTTGATGAAACCTCATTTGATAAACTTTTTTTAGTGACCCAAAAAACAAAAACAATTTTTGTTATGTATGAAGTGGTTCAGCCGAACCGGTTCTGAACAGGTACAGTAAATCGGTCAAAATCTGGAGCGGCCAAAAACTGGAGCGGTAAACCGTACCGGTTTTAAAATGTGGTAAATGTTCGGTTCTGAACCGGTTCAGCCCTAAACCGGTTCATGCCCAGCCCTATCTAGAATACACTTCTTTTCAATAGATGTTCTCATTCAATTTTTTATTTATACTACCTAAATTAAACTTGATACTTAAAATATATCTAAAGTATATATATATATATATATACTTAACAAAAAGATATAAGTTAATTTAATAAATAAAAATATATTATATATGTTTCTTTATACAAATTTTGTATAAATCATATAAATTATTTATATTTCATGTTGTATGATTTTGTTTTTGTATTTATTTGTTGAAAAAAAGCGCGAAAGAAAATTATTTAATATGTTTTATTTTTCAATCAGAGATTAAAAAAATAAAAATATAGTATGCTTCCACTAACAATAAAAGTGTGATTTTGTATCATTTGTTATTTTTAATTAGGCTTAAAAATAACAAAGATATAAAAAATATTTTATCTTTATTAGTCATTTCCTTTTATAATGTATACATTTAATTATAACCAATTGTAACTTTATAAAACAATTAATAATTTACTTATTAGTAATTAACTTGTTCATTATTTTTTACCTTATTGAGTTACTATAGTTAACTATTAAATTATTTCTCAAGATTAATTCATTAGTACTTAATTATAATCTATATCTATCTAAATATCTATTAATTTGACTAAATTGTATGCAATTGTGACAAGTAAATTTTTTGATGAATTTTCTTACTCCTAATGTCAAAGTAATCAATTCTAATTGGTCCATGTCAAACATACAATTCTCATTCCTAAGCGGCATGATATGTAAACCACTTTAAAAGCTTCCAAGCTTTCTCATTCATTAAGATGAGTTACAAAGCCTTAATTATTTCTCTTTATTTCACATGTATATTTATAATTTGGTGTAAAATATATTTTATGTAGTAGAATTTATACAATACAAAAATACATAATATATATTTTATGAATATAAATTATGAACATAATAATTTTCATATATTAATTTGGCCAAATTGTATGCAATTGTGACTAGCTTTTGATGAATTTTCTTACTCCTAATCTCAAATTAATCAATTATAAATTGTCCATGTCAAACATACAATTCTTATTCCTAAGTGGCATGACATGTAAATCACTTTAAAAGCTTCTAAGCTTTCTCATTCATTCTTAAGATGAGTTACAAAACCTTAATTATTTCTCTTTATTTCACATGTATATTTATAATTTTGTGTCAAATATATTTTATGTAGTGGGATTTATACAATACAAAAATATATAATATTATATTTTATGAATATAAATTATGAACATAATAATTTTTATATTACAAAATAAATAAATTAATTAAGAAACATCTCATACCATATAATAATTTCATTTTTAATATAAATATGAACATTTTAACTAATAATAATAATATTAAAATGAATATTAACAATCTTATAAACTTATATGTTATATATTTATAAACTCAAATAGATGTTTTCAACTAACAAAGCATTAAAATAAATAAATGATATTTTTTCTATACATTTTTATATAAGTATATGACTTTACTAGAAGCTATAAAATTGAAGTTAAGAATATTAAGATATTGTTTGGAATTTTATGATAAATATATCTCAATATATTTTGTGAGTTAAGAAAACACAATAGTGTTTGTATGATTAAAATTACTAAAATGAATAACTACTAATGATTCCAACATTTTTATAAGCATATAACAGTATATGTATAACACTAGTAAAAGTCACCAAAACATTAAAAAAAAAACTTAATTAGCATTGTATCAATAATTTTTATTATTGATTTATGTATTTTCAATTAATTTTATAAATACTTATGCTTAATCTTTTTATTCAATAATATGATATACTAGAAATATGCATATATTTTTATTATATAATATAATATATAGTTTACCTTTAATTATTTTAAAAAATGAAAATTAATATATATGAAATAAATTATACATTATATATATATATATATATAATTATATATCACACACGCGCGTATAAGTTTTCTAGTTATATTGTAATTAATTACTTATTACTTAATATTGAAATAAATTAATTCTATTCTCTTGGTAATTAATTATTACCATAATTGTTGGACTAATTAACTCTTTTGGAATTATTTCATTAGTCTTTACCTTCACTATAATTCATCTATATTTATGTTTTCCAAATATTATATAAAAATAAAAATACATAATTAGCACATTTAAAGAGTTGTTATATAATATATTATTGTATATAAAGAAATAAAATAATATATAATTAACGACCACGAAATAAAGTATTTGCAAATGACGATTTGTACTCATTTGTATTAAATTTTACAATAAACAATCATAGTATAAACTTAATAAGTAAAATGAATAATATTAATTAAAACTGTATTAATAAGAAAAATATTTTAACTTTGTAAGTTGAATAAATCATATCAATATAATAATAGAATTATTTCTTATTTCTTATTTGTTTTTTTTTCTTATTGATATAAGAAATTAAAGTTTATATTAAACTAAATTTATGTAATATTTTTTAAATAAATTTTATACTCTGCGCAAAAGCGCCGTTTTTATAGTATATCTATATTTTAGTCGAATTTAATTGATCCACAAATTAATTTACGAATATACGTAGTTTTAAAATATTGGAAACGATACATTTATTTTAATATTTAAATTATTTATTTATTTTAATATTTAAATTATTTATTTATTTTCTTAACGTATATGTGAATGGCGTGGAGAGTAGTGGGGGAATGAGGGAGTGTTAATGATTATAAATGGATTGATGATGTAACGCCACCTTTTTTTTGTAAATGAAAATAGAATGATTAATATTTGAAGGAGAGAGAGAGAGGCCCCCAGCAAGAGTGCGCAGCCACAGCCGCCATTTCCTCTTCCCCACTCCACTCCACTCCACTCCTTCCTTTTCCATTTCACCTTAAATATCTATAATTATTGCTTTAATACGTAATTAGTATGCAGTAAATTACATCGTATATAATTAATTACTTTAGAGAGAGAATTATGGAGAGTGATAGGAATCACCAAAGGATAGAGAAAAGTTTTTGGTTGTGATGGTTGGTTTGCTAGAGAGAGTGTATAGAAGGAAGTCCAATGATTTTTTTTTTTTACATCTATGAGTTGCCCTAACGTTGGTGGTATTTAAGACCACCCTCCCTCCTAGCGAGATCACTACTCACCTTCTCTTCTCTTATCTTCTTCATCCAACTTTATCCAACTCTTCTTTCTATACTATTATCCACTGACTCATCATCATTCACGCGATATGATGCTGTAATCTCCATCTTCATACGCCTGACCTAAAACTTTTTGGGTCAATACATTTACAGTGTCCCTTCATATCTCTTGCTCTGTTCAGACGAGACCAGTCCTAGTTCAACCTCAAAACCTTGCAAGATTCTGGGAACGAAACTCACAACTTCCTCCATCTGAATTATTCTTGGATTTACGTGACCATGGCTGTAGAAGTGGTGGTGAGGGAGTACGATCAAGAAACGGACAGGGAGAAGGCGGAGGATTTGGAGAGGAAGTGTGAGGTGGGGCCCAGTGGGAAGCTCTCCATATATACCGACCTCTTGGGCGATCCTGTTTGCCGGGTCCGCCAGTCCCCTGCCTTCCTCATGCTGGTACTATACTACATATATATATTAATCTTTTGTCTCTTCTCTTCTCTTCATCATCATCTTCTCTTCATTATCATGATTCACTAATCATTCATCTGTCTACACTTAGTTATTCCTAAGAGAACCCAAAACTAGAAAGTGGAAGTGCTTTGTGATGGAATGGTTTCAGTGTGGTTGATTCAGTGGAATGGGAATGAAACTTAAGTTTGTGATGGGTTTGTGTTGTGTGCCTCGCTCCACTTGGTACACTGCAGGTAGCAGAGATTACTGACTCTGAAGAAAGGAAGGAAATGGTTGGTCTCATCCGTGGCTGCGTCAAGACCGTTACATGTGGAAAGAAACTCCCTAGAAATGTCAAAATTACAAAGCCTCTTCCAGTATACACAAATCTCGCTTATATCTTAGGCCTAAGGGTCTCCAGCTCTCACCGGTACGCTACACTACACTACACTACCACTACACCTTTCAGTCACTAATATTTATTCATGGCTGCTTCCATAAATGGACCATGAAAAACAAAAGGTTGTATGGCCACTCAGACATTTGATTCCTTTGTGCAATTATTGAATATTAATTACACATGCAGACGTATGAGCATATTATTATAATCTGATAATAATAATATACAACGTCTTCTTGTGTTTGGCAATATAGACGGTTAGGGATCGCTTCCAAGTTAGTGGAGAGCATGGAAGACTGGTTCAGGGAAAGAGGAGCAGAATACTCGTACATGGCCACAGAAAACGATAACACCGCCTCCCTCAACCTCTTCACCGGAAAATGCGGATATTCAAAGTTCCGAACACCCTCCATACTCGTAAACCCTGTTTACGCTCACCGAGCCACCGTATCACCACGAGTTGACATACTAAGACTCAGTCAACACGACGCTGAGTTACTCTACCGCCTCAGGCTCTCCACGACGGAGTTCTTCCCGCGAGACATTGACTCCGTTCTTAACAACAAGCTCAACCTTGGGACATTCCTGGCGGTGCCACGTGGCACATGCAGCTCAGACACGTGGAATGGTTCCGCCGACTTCCTCGCTAACTCACCGGAGTCATGGGCTGTGATCAGCGTGTGGAACCTCAAGGACGTGTACCGCTTCGAGGTCCGGGGGGCCTCAAGGATGCGCCGCACGCTCTGCAAAACGACGCGTATAGTGGACAGAGCCCTACCCTTCTTGAAGCTGCCGTCCGTGCCTAACTTCTTCCGGCCGTTCGGGGCCCACTTTTTGTACGGACTGGGAGGGGAGGGTCCCTTCGCAACGACCATGATGCGGGCGTTGTGCGCTCACGCACACAACCTGGCGAAGGATCACGGATGCGGTGTGGTGGCGACGGAGGTTGCCAGCGGCGACCCTCTCCGGTCCGGCGTTCCGTACTGGAAGAGGATATCGTGTGACGAAGATGTGTGGTGTATCAAGCGGCTGGGGGAAGACTACAGCGACGGAGCTGTCGGGGACTGGACAAAGTCACCGCCTGGTCTGTCCATTTTTGTTGACCCTCGAGAAGTCTAAAAGATGTCAAAATAAATAAATAAAATAAAATATAGAAAGTAGAAAGGTCGTGTAGATGAAACTGAACTGAAGGGAAGAAATTTTACTAAAAAGAAGAAGAATCTCAAACTCAGTGAGAGTGAAACAGCACAGAGACAAAATCAAAACCTCTTTGGCGTTTTGTAATATTGTTATTATTATAATCATTATCATTTTCCTTGTTTTACTCTCCTACGTAGCCTTTTTGTTTGTGTATATACATATTATAATAATTTGGACACATTTCTTTTTTGTTGGATTTGTCAGGATCTAGTTGGCAACGGCACGATTATTTTAACTAAAGAACTAGATTAGAGAAGATGCGATAAAAAGAAAAGAAAAAAATGTATACTGTATATTTATATCATTAAGATCGATTCCTAATTGCTAACTTTTAATACATTTTGTATTATAAATATTTGTTGTATTATAAAGTTTATGCTTTCATTTATTTATAACAATTTTGATGCACTTCAATATTTTTTAATCGATAATGAAAAAGAATTTCAAATTTGCATGATTTTGATTTTTTTTCTAAAAGGATATATTTATTCATGCATGAAAAAAATTAAATTGTTCGAGACTACAATCCGAACTTAAAATAGAAACTAGTGGGGGTTGGGGTCGGGTAACCAAATCATCAAGACGCATCCCCATTATTGCTTGGGTGACAATCCAGTTTGTACATTCACTCGTCTTTCTCGTTAGGGCTCTCCATATTAATAGGTCTCTAGTCTGGGCCGCTTCAAGAATGTTTCGCATCGTGGTGAGGTTTCTTCAGTATCGTCCTCCTCCTGTTATGTGGTTGATTACGTTCTGTGCATCCGTCTCGATTTCTATTCATGTTCATCGTCGATCGATTGCAAGTTGTAGACCTTTGAAGATTGTCAGGGTCTCCAATGTTTCGACATCTTCCATTATTACTTGTCTATTTAATCATCCCACTACTTGTCCTGTGGAATTTCGAGTCACTACTCCAATTCCGCCCACCTTTGTTCTCTGACACCAAGATGTATCACAGTTGATTTTGATGGAGTCCACGGGCGTGGAGTTCTAGCGGTGGCAGTTTTCATTTGGACGGGCATTAAGATGTTTGCAATGTTTGCAGGATGAATGTGTTTGTTTAACCCATTCAATTATAGTAAGAAACTATCTATTACACATTTTGTTTTTTTAGTATGAATTTCTCTATATTATTAATATATATTTTTTTACTAAATTTAAGTTTTTTTTTTCTTTCAATTATCATATTAATTTATATAGTTATCATTTATTATATTTTCAATATAAACCATCGACATACTAACAAAAACATAATTTGAGTTGGGATCCAAAAAAACCATCTATGGATAATTAACATTAATATCCTTTACATAGTTATATATCCTTTATATATAATATTAAGATCAATGTTGTATGTTATATTTGCATTATAAGACTTTCATAATCTTACAAGAAATTATTTACAAAATACGTACTGCTTTAAGTTAATAAACTTAGTGGTTTGTAAAAATTAGATCGCAGAATAACTTGTTTGACAATACCGTTTTCCCTCTTAGATAATATTGATACATTATGATTAAGGGAAAAAACCAATTTCAAAACAGTTAGTATAAACAAGTTTTAGATAATTTATTTGAAACAAGTATAATATAATTTTAACACAAGTTCCTAATAGGGTACCCAAAACTGCTGATATAAATAGGTTCTGGGTAGGTTCCGATTCCAAATACAATATGGTAGGTTCCAGTTCTAAAATAGGGTGGGTTCCGAAAACCCATAAAATTACAGGGCACACAGAACCGCTCATCCCTATGTAAATGTTCATATAATGGTAAAATATGACATTAACCCCTAATGTTTGGCCATATTTTCAGTTTCTCCTTAAAGTTTAAATCGTAAAAAAACTATTTCTCATGCTTGACCAAAGTGCAAGTTTGCCCCCCTCTGTCATCTTTTCCATTCAAATTTAACATAATAAGTTTTGAAAATTGCAAAAATAACAAAACAAAATTCACAAATGTCACAATTTAACTATTCCATACTTTTTCAAATGCGAATGGCAAATCGAATAAACATAGGACCCCTCCTCCATGACAAGAGAGCTCAGCCACTCGAGAGAAACACTAGGCCGTGAGTGATTTCCCTTACGCTGCGTCAGAGCTCAGCCTCCTATGAGAGAACCTAGCTCACATGGAACTCTACAGGAATCTCCTTGCCTCTATTGTTTGTCAAACCCTAATTATAGCATGCAACACCTTCGCCGCCTTGGGAGTGAGTCGCTGACGTGTGCAGCTTTCCGTCACGTCGAAAGCCCACCCTCTGAACCTGGGGAACTAAACACCAACGTCTTCTGTTGGCTTCCCGCCTCAGTCTGGCCGCAGTTGATCCTTGACGAAGCCATGAAGAAACCCTCGGCGAACAAATACCCTAAAACCTTAACCCTTGCTTTATTTTAGTCTCTTATCAATTTTCTAATCTTATTGTACAAGTACATGTTGGACACGACTGCAGTGAATGCTCTCATGCCTTTCGTCTCCAATCATGGAGACTAATCCCATAGCTGGTGTGCCAAAGCCAACAAAGAAACTCGTATTTAGCCTGACCGCGGAACCTGAGCGACCGTTGCGTGAGAAGTTTGTTGGATCGATGATATCCCAGAAATCAATCAAGAATGTGGTCATTCACAATGTTCTGACGGTGGCATGGGAGAAGTATGAATCTGTGAGTATCACCAATTTGAAAGAGAACATGCTTCTGACTGAATTTGAGAATGAGAAGGGGAAAGTAACTGTTTTAGATCAACTGCCATGGTCCATTCAAGGGCATTGTCTAAACATAAAGAAGTGGGAACAAACTTTGAGCCTTCATGACATAGATTTCAGGAGGATTAAGTTATGGATGCAAGTACAGGCCTAGAACTCAAAGTTCTAAATTCTGCGAACGCGCACCAGATAGGAGAAGGGATTGGAAAGTGTCTTGAAATAGAAGAATCCATAAATCATATTAAACGTGGCTTCCTGCATATAAAGGCGGAAATTGATGCAAGCCAGCCCTAAATAACTAGTTTTTGGTGGAAACACTCGAGAGGGGAGGAAAGTTGGGTAGATGTGAAATATGAACGCCTATCTGACATGTGTTATGTCTGTGGCAGGCTAGGACACATGTCCAATCAATGCAAGCTGGATACTGTAATGTTGGAAGTGAAACTAGAAGTCCCGATGTACGGACCATGGGTAGTTGGAATCCGCCCAAGAACTACTATTACATCGGTCAAGCTAGGCGGGGGAAATCACAAACCCCCTCACATTTCATTGCAAGAAGGACCTGGAGGACTATCATCAAGGAGATAAGAAACGTGAACGATTATGAAAAGAACCACCATAAAAACAACCCATCCCCCCCCCCCCCCCCCCCCCCCCCCCGCAGTCTCTACCGCCCCCACAAACCTATGTTCTCAACCAATCCCCTAGCCACATCTCATACGCACTACTACATGCCCTCGGCCCCTACCTTACTGAGATGGTTAACAACCCCTACATACCCATCCATCCCTCGAACCCTCATCCACAACCCCCACATCCGACTCACTTACCCACATTCCCGACCCTATCATCCCGGAAGACCCCAATGGTAATCTTTCATGCCTGACTATCACCCCACAAGCCAACCCCACCCCCGGAAAAATCATTCCATAAGCCCATTTGTTACCCAACATCTCAATGCGGAGAAGACATGCCTTCCTCTATACACAATCAACAACCCTCCTTGGACTAGATCACCCTCTCCTCACGACTTTATTTTACATCCCAGATTGGCCTCAACCTTTTTGTCAACAGAATGCCCCTTAAACGTCATCTGGAGGAGGAGGAGGAGAACTACCCAAGGAAAAAAAAAAGGGAAGATGGAGTCTGACCAATCTATTCCAGAAAAGGGCAAGACAACCTTAAAATAGAGAAGGACACATATGGGAATGAGAAAGATAATAATTACAAGAGGTGGAAAAAGAAGGGAATAAGTAGGACTTCCAACCGAACCAACAAGTAATGAACCTAACCAAACAGACTCTGGTGGCTATCCCAAAACAACCACACGGGACCAATGGGGATACTCAGTTGGAATTGTCAATGTCTAAGATCTTCCCTGATAATTCATAACCTAAAAATCTCCTCAAAAGACATCAACCATTAGTTTCCTTCCCGGATCACATCGAAACCGAACACTGAGACTTCGACCGAAACTAAGGTAGTGACATACATTGATACGGGAAGGAAAGAGTGGAGAGGAAACAAAATCAGACTCATTACTTCAGAGGAAGAGTTGTGTGACATCATGAGGGTGTCGATCCTTTTGAGTACTTGCTCGAACAATTTTGTTTGGCCACACACAAGAGATGGAGGTGTATCAACTACATCATCTTATTGACTTCTCCGACAAACCCAGACTAACCGCTCTCCAGATAATGATCAGAACATATGAACAGTGTGGAACGAAGTTGGGAAAAACCGAACACCCACGAATCTAAATAATTTTATGTAGAGATTACTAGAGATCTCCATTGCAGTGACAGCAAACCTTGGTCGTCGAGGAATTGATACCCCGCCCACATGCCCGATATGCGGAGTAATAGAAACATGGGAGCACAAGTTATTCCAATGCGAATGGGCGAAACGTGTCTGATTCGAAACCTTAGGGATGGGAGGTGATCTTACAACGACTAACACAATAGATAAATGGTTCATGGAGATTAAAAAGGAGGCAGAATCGAACAGAGGCTTCGTAAAAAATTGTTCGCAATATGTTCGCTCACGGGTTGGTCGATCTGGAAAGAACGTTGCAAGAAGCTCTTCGAGAATAAAAATCTAAACCCTACCGAGGTCACCAGACGTGTGCTAGAAACATGGACTGAATACAACTAACATCAGCTGCAGGGAACTGGTCAACCGAACCAAGAAAGAAGGAAAAGTTGGACGAGCCCCAGTAGGAACAATCAAGATCACTTGTCATGCTTCGTGGAGCAATGAGACACGCGTAGGTGGAATTGGTGTCATTGGAAGATACCATCATGGCCAAGTCGTTGGAGGAATGAATGGAATAATATGCACATCCGATGTGGAATACATGAAAGTTATAGCAATCTCAGAAGGAGTAAGACTCGCTATCGAGAACAATTGGGAGGAGATAGAGATCGAATCAGATGCCCTAAATATGATCCGGCAGCTCAAGAATGACGATTACTATTGGAGAACGGTAACTCTGTAAACCAACATCCTACAAATGGTTGTCTCTCAAAGGAAAGTGGAATGGACCGCAATTCCAAGAACAACAAATGAATTTGCAATTTGTTTTTGGCCAATCAAGAATTAATCTTGAGACATGCCGAGAATCGATCTCAGTACCTTTTGCATCCAAGCAAGGGCGATACTGTTGGACCAAGTGTTCGTTGGTAATGAATGTGCGAATTGGAAAGCTAGAAATTTCACTTTTGTCGACGAAAAAATTTCATCGGTAAAAGTAAAAAATTTGTTGGTAAAACTTTTATCGGCGAAAGTTTACCGAGGAAATATGTCACAAAAATTTTGTTGGTAAAAAAAATATATTTTCCGACGGAATATTTGTCACCAACTAATGTTTTTTCGGACAAAATTGGTTTGGTCGGCAATGTCAATTTCATCGGAAATAATCTATTTACCGGCGAAATTTTTTTCGGCGGTAAAAGGCATTTGCTAGCGAAACAATTTTCGTCGGTAGATAGGTTTTTGGCAACGAAACCAATTTCGTCATTATATATGCTATAACAAAACAATATTGTAAATTTACAAAAAGAGAAATTTACAATATTCTGAAAGAAGATTTACATCAATATTGAAAAATGACTTCTATTTGGCAAACACTTCAATGGTAGTACATACACACATCCTCGCCCACTCCTTCCTCGCCAGCTGTTAATACTATCGGTTTCACAACAAATAAGGTTTTAAACTTTTGGAGCTTAGATAATACCTGCAAAGTACAAGTGAATAACATAAGATCACTTGCAAATTTTTACATTTCTTATTATTAAACTATCGTTCTTATTCAAATTGATTACTAAAATCTTTATCGTACCTCATCTTCACGTCCTTGAAGCCGACATTTTTTCTACTTTTGCAAAAAATACCTATTCGGTAGCACAATCCAAAATTACCTATCTAGGAAAAAAATGCAAAACAAACAACTTAGAACTTTCCCATAGAGATCACTCCTGGAAGCATTCCACTACTACCACCCAGAACTGGCAGCAAAGCGAACAGTAAACCAACGGTACAATCTTGAACAAGAGTAAAGGCAATTGGAAACTTGTATATATGCACCAGAAGAGAAGAAAATCAATTTTTACATTAGCAACTTGCATAGAGTTGTGAAAGACCTCAAAAATTAATGTAACAATAGTAAGTTAACCATGAAGAGCATTGGTGTTATTCCGTTGCACAATAAATTTTACCACTAGCTGACTATATACATGCCATAGATGATTGATCCATATGAATCATATACAAGAATGAAAATATAACACGGTTGTGGATGACATTGAAAGGAAAGCACCAACAAATACACCCTCCGATAACTTAGCTCCACATACCTGCAAAACCAAATATATATGCACTTGAGAAAATTTGGCTCCGCATGAGGAATGAATATAAGAAGTACATGTACGACTATATTACCATGGAACTTATGCCACAAAAGAACATAAATATCATCATCTGTAGAAATCCTCCAAGTACAACAACTGGTCCAACAGGAAAGGAGAATAATATAGAAATTTGTCTATCGACATTTTCTGAAGATAATCCACAATATTCGCATACTCTGAGCATAATATAGGAATTAAATTGGCAAGATACAAGCAAAGTTTGGCTATGACATGAAATGAAGGAGCATTTAGGTTATAACCGCAAAGGAGAATCTTAATGCAGATGATACTCTCAAGTCCCATAGAATAAATCGCAAACTATAGTTGTGTAAATCTTGCCAAGAAGACACTTAACAAGATGAACCAACGACCTAAACAACATCCGCATTAGCTTAATCAGTAATCTAGGCACTTAAAAAAGCAATGCAATTCATACAAACAGAGTCTGCGGGTTCGATTCATATATACTTGGTTGGGAACTTGGGATAGTTTGAATCGAATCACTGATTTTCGGTTTGATTCAGAGAAGGAGAACTGAGAGAAGAATAAATCGTACTTGAATAGGAGAACAGATAAACAAGAGGAGAACCGAATGGAGAGTAATCGTACCTGAACGGGATCCACGAAGAGGAATCGAAGAAGGAGAACTGAATCGTACCTGAATCGGATAAGGAGAACCGAGAGGAATCGGTTGTAAATAAGGGTTTGTGGATGGCTTTTTACAATTTAAATTTCAAATATTACTTTTACCGACGAAAATTACATATTATCGATAAAGATATATTTTTGCCGATGAAAATTTCATATAGTCGGTAAAGATATATTTTTACCGATTAAAATTACATATTGTCGGTAAAATCTATAGTTGATTTATTTATTTGTCGATGATATATTGAGTTTCGTTGGTAAAGACCTAATTACCGACGATAATTACATGTCATCGACAAAGACATGAGATTTTACCGACGACATTACTAAATTTTGTCGGTAAAAAAATGTTTTGTCGACGAAATTTGATATTGTCGGTGAAATAATTTTTTCCCAGACCACATTAAAATTTTGTCAGGAAATCGTTATTTACCGACAAAATTATTTTTTGTCAGAAAATGCCATATTTTCAGTAGTGTAGATTAGGGAGGCGACTTGATGATTCGGTCTCTCAACCTCCACCCCATCTTTTATCTATTATTAATGTTGATTGTTTAGTGCAAACATTTATTCAGTTGGTGATATTACTTAGTAAAAGAAGTATATTCTTTTTAGCAAAAATAGAAATCTTTTTCAAATATTGCAATTGAGTTCCAGTTCGATTGTGACTCGATTAAACCCTAATCGATGGAGCTTGAGTCTAGGTGAAGATCCACACCGACCCCATGGGTGGGGGGGACCTGGTTTGGGTATTGACCCATACCCTGAGCCCCCTTGGATTGTGTCTTAATTGAGCCCCAATGGGGGGGGGAGGGGGGCTCGGGACTGGGTGTTGACCGAGACCTGATCACCCACCCATAGGGGTCGGCCTTGGTCAAGTCTCAGACATGGACCCCTATCCATAGGGGGTCTGTCATGGTCAATACGTAGACCCTACCCATAGGGAGTCAGTCTGTGTCAAGACTCAAACTTGGTCCCCTACCCATAGGGGGTCAGTCTAGTTCAAGACCCAAACCTGAGCCCTTTCAACTGGGGTTTAATCGAGCTCCAATCGAATCATAACACAATTCACAATTGTAACATTTGAAAAAGCTTAAAAGTCTTAAATTGTAACACTTTTGAAAGTTTTTTGTTATTTTTGCAATTTTCAAAACTTATTCTATTAAATTGGGATGGAAAGGTTGATGGAGGGGGCAAACATGCACTTTGACCAAACATGAAGAAAGAAAATTTTATGACTTAAAGTTTAGGGGCAAAATTGAAAATCAATCCAAACATTAGGGGCAATGTGATATTTTACCATTCATATAATCATTTAACAACAAATTAGGCAATCCTTGCAGACTATAAGTTCAACTAGTAATTTATTAAAAACTTATCCATACTATTAAAATTTTGGTAACAAACAGGTAACTAAACTATGTTATTTATATAATAGCTAGCATTGTAATTGTTATCTCTACATCTACGGGAACTTTTGGGAAAAAATGAGTATACATACAAATATATCTTAAAAAGTATAATTGAATTTCGAAACCGTACTATATTGTGAGCAAATGTTAACTATATATAGACACAAGGTAAAATATCACATTGTTCCCTAATGTTTAGATAGATTTTCAGTTTTCCCCTAAACTTTAAATTGTAAAATTTTATTCCCTCGTGTTTGGCTAAAGTGCAAGTTTGCCCTCTCCGTTAACTTTTCCATCCAAATTTAACAAAATTAGTTTCAAAAATTCCAAAAAAAAATAGAAAACTTTAAAAAAATATCACAATTTAACCCTTTCAAACTTTTTCAAATGTTACAATCGAGTCCTGATTCGATTATGGCTCGATTGAGACTTAATTGAGGGGATCAGATCCGAGTCTTAACCAGACCAGGTCCCCTACCCATGGGGTGTCAGTCTAGGTCAAGACTCAGACTTGAGCCCCCTCGTTAGGGGTTCAATCAAGTCCTGGTCAAATCAAGACTCAATTTTAACATTTGAATGGTTAGATTGTGTCATTTTTTTAATTTTATTATGTTATTTTTGCTATTTTCAAAACTTATTATGTTAAATTTGGATGGAAAAGTTGACAGAGGGGACAAACTTACACTTTGGCCTCACATGAGGGACATACATTTTACGATTTAAACTTTAGGGACGAAACTGAAAATCCTGTCAAACATTATGGGACAATGTTGTATTTTATCCTAGTTATAAGTAATGATATCTAACTATATAGACATACATATAACATTAATTATAACTCTATATATTATATACTTTCGCTTCGTAATTACGTACGATTAGTCCGAGAGATGGATTTTAATTATATTTACAACATTTAAGTTGTATTAACCATTGTTATCAGAACCAGACCAACACTCGAACCGGCGAGACCCGGTCAAACCCAGTTCGACGTGCGGTTCAGTATTCACAATTAAAAAAACAAACTGAAAATACAATTACAAACTGATTTATTATTAAAATGAATATTATATTTTCTTTTGATTTATGATTTGAATATTTAGCACAAATTGATATAATATATATATATATATATATGTACAATATATATAATTGATCTACTTTAGGTGTTTACCCTAGAATTCATCATCGTCATTACCCTAAAAATAAGTTTGAAAATCAACTACTCGTTCAAATTAAGCTTCTTTCTATCCTTCCATTGCCCTTTTCCATTTGATCTGCCGCTTCCTCCGCCTTCCCAAAGTCACTGTTCTTCCTATTGATTGACCCATCTCCCTCAGCATCGTAGCTAGCATGAGAAGACACAACAATGGTAGAGAAGACACCGAACCGAACATAGGACGGGTCTTGAAGAGACCCCAAGAGGAACACGTTCAAAAACACTGAACCGCAAGAAACGTAAGACATGAGTGGGATACCCCAGAACTCGGGCTTTCGGGATTGGGGAACAGTGCAGTGAAAGAGTTGTAAAACGGCGACAACGGCTGCACCTGTGACAGAGAGCATGACCATCTTAGGGTTTCCGGTAGGGCAAAGCTTCCATACGAGGGTGAAGAGGAGTGTCGTGAGGGAGAAAGCGGCGAGGAAGAAGATGGTTGGCCATGGACTGTCATTGTTCATGTTGAGGTGTTTCCTTTGGGGGTGGTAGGGAAGGAAGGAACGTAGCGCGTGTAGATAACGACATTAACTGGTTCGACGTGCGGTTTACTGTTCACAATAGTCTCAAAATAAAACACAATAGGTCTAAACTTTAAACATAACTTCTAAACCGAAGAAGTTGTTCGGTCGAACCGAAGAAGTCGGTTTAAACCGAAGAGAACCACCCAAAATATTTAACCAGACCCAAACTAGTTAAAGTAGGAAACCGTTCGGTCTGAATCGGTTCAAACACTGTACATATGCATTTTGGTCTTTTAACTTAACCAAACCGGACAGGGGTCCGGTTCCCGGTCGGACCGCCAATTCGGTCCGGTTCTGATAACACTGGTATTAACATTATCAAGTTACCATAAGTTTTTCAATTTTTTTCAATACATATTTACTTAAATTTTAATTTAATAAAAAATGAGATTACGTTAAATTTTTATTATATAATACTATTAAACTATTAAATAAAACTACACTATCTAATTAATTGAATTACAATCTAAATATTATTAATATGGTTGAGTTCTTATTTCTATGGTTTAAGTTAGACTGTTTTTATCTATCAAAGGTTCACGTGATTGGATGTTGCTCTCCTAGGGTTTAGGTGAGAGATTTTTCCGACGAGACTTTGTCCGACCTTCAC
This sequence comes from Chamaenerion angustifolium, assembly GCA_946814005.1. Lineage (NCBI taxonomy): Eukaryota > Viridiplantae > Streptophyta > Magnoliopsida > Myrtales > Onagraceae > Chamaenerion > Chamaenerion angustifolium. The sequence goes on from OX328272.1 coordinate 27,555,188, forward strand.
CACCATCAACCAAATGTTGGAACCTTCTTGGTATCGCGTAAACCTAAGCAAGGCCATGAAGGACTGACCAAGGACAGGAGCGACGTCCAAGAGTAGAAAGCTTTCACTTTTAGGACGCCTTCGAATTGAGATAGCAGCAGTAGAACGTTGGAGATAAATAGTAGGTCAGTGGATATCTGCATATGGGCCGTGAACTTTATTATATCCTGCATGTAGAAGATGGAACCTATGTAAACCCCTAGAGGACGCAGTAAGATTCGCGCGGGTGCAGTCACAAGAGAAGGGCCTCGAGATAGTGTCATCTTCCTAGGTGCGTCGCGAGAGTCCTAGTGCAGTGAAGGTTGTGTCATGCGACTGGTGTGTGAGAGTTTCCGTTCGAGTGGCTGAGCGTGGCCTGGCGCATCCCCGACGACGACCATCACGACGAAACCCTCGAACTATAAGTGAGTTGTGTGAGATTCTGTTACCCTTTTTATTTTGCATGTGCTTGCCGGAGGACGCGATACCGGGATACGCTATGTACGGGCCCTGGCTAATTAGAAAATACCGAGAAGATTGGGACAACATAGATCAAAGGATGGGAGACCTTCCCAAAAAATCCCTACGAGGAAGAAGTATTGGTATGAAATAATGAAGAAGGCAAGAGCCATGAGAAGGAATAAGGAGAATGAGTATGATAAAGGAAGAGTCGAAAGGAATGGAGAAGAAGAAGAAGAAAGAATTCAGGCAAACCGGGTTGAAAATGAGGGGAAGGACCGCATATAACCACATGGTCATGAGAAAAGGAGAGTCGAAACTGAAATTATGCAGGTGGATGAAGTAAACTCGTTGATCCATGACCAAATTGAAAATATGGAGATCATAGAGTGTGGGAGGAGTCTGTGGCTGAAAGAAACCCTTCCCTCACCATCTGCAAACCGAAGTTAACCCATTCATGATCCTTTCAACCACCATACAACATACCCTCATCCAAACCCCTCTACTCAAAAGTATAAGACAAAGTTGAACCCCTTTTACCCTCGATCATGACATTCCCTCGCCTAACCAGACCGACCTTACTCACATACATGTTACTATTCAGAACCTACCCATAAACAAGACCTTAGAAATCGTCATCATTCCTGCTAGGAACATCCCAAATCAGCCTATCCCAATTGAAGAACCAAAAAAATCTCCTAGTAACTCCTAGCCCTGAGCCAACACTCCAAATATTTGGCCTTAGCCTTATTCTTCCCAGGATGTCCTTTAAAACAAGGTGTGAGGAGGACGAGGAGGAGGAGGAAAACTGAAACAAATGAAAAAAAATGAGTGTAGATATGACATAAGTTGAAAAAGAACTGAAGGGTGGGCATGTGATAGGGAACAGGTCGAGAGGAATGTCTCAAAAGAAGAGGAGTAGATCAAAGTTGACGAGGACCAAAAGAACACAAAAAAGGAGGATAAGGATAATAAGGAGGGTGAAACATAAGTTGCTGAAACAGGTTCTGGTGGTTGTCCCGAAACAGCCACACGGGGCCCATGAATACAATATGTTGGAGTTATGAGGGTCTGGGGTCTTCCTTGAAAATTTGAATTCTGAAAGACCACAACAGGGTGCATCAATCGAAGATCATATGTCTGATGCAAACAAAGAACAGGGATGCATTCTGCGAAAGGGTTCGAGAACAAGTTGGGATGGATTGTGCTTACAATGTAAATCCGAGAGGTATGTCGGGAGGAATGACACTGTGGTGGAGGAATGATGTTTGAGTGACTATAAAGTCGGCCACCCACAATATTATTTGTTACCGAGGCGAAGATGAGTAACCATTTGAACCATTGTCTCATTACATGGGTGTATACCGATGCGGATGCTCAGAGGAGAAAACAAAATTGGGACGAGTTGGGTGTTATTGGGAGAGGGGGCAGGGCGGCTTGGATTTGCATGAGTGATTTTAACGCAATAGATCATTATTGAAGGTGGTCGACAAAAATCTCAAAGGCAGATTGATGAATTCAATGAGATGATAGAGAATATCAATATAGAAGACTTGGGTGCAAAGGGATTCAAGTTCATGTGGTCCAACAACCGTCGAGGGGAGGAAATGGTATATGAAATAATTGATTGAGTCCTTGTTACTAAAGCTTGGGCTATGAGATATCCGAACATCCAATGAACTAATGACATTGAAATTGGATCACATCACACGTCTCTCATCCTTCACCGTGTGCAAGGAGAGCTAAGAAGGGGAAACTACTTCTGTTTTGAGGAGATGTGGCTAGAAAGCGCTGAATGCAAAAATTTAATCAAAGAAGCCTGTAACGAATGGGATGGTCGGGATAGGCAAGTGGACATTGATGTAAGACTGGAGAGCTGTCGGAGGAGATTAACTCGATGGAGAAATGAAAAATTCGGGAATAATCAAGTTGAACTAAGGAAAATAGTTGATCGGCTTCGACGTATCACTAGTGGTCGTCTGAACCCGAATAATTAGAAGGAAGAGGCAACCCTCAAAAGTCGTATTAAGGATCTCCATCATCGAGAAGAGGTTTACTGGAGGCAACGTTCTAGGGTTAAATGGCTCACAAAAGGGGATCGAAATTCAACATTCTTTCACCTTACAACCAATGCTAGAAGAAGAAGAAACCGAATAAGCAGAGTGCATAATGATCAGGGAGAGTTGATCAGTTTGGCAAGGGGTGTAGAGAATGAAATGTGTGGGCATCTTCGATCAGTATTCCGCTCAAAGGGGGAAAAGGTTTGGGGGGTCATTCTGACTCACATAACAGAAGAGATGAACAATGATTTGGAGGGGGATGTATCCGATGGAAAAATCAGAGTTGCAGTCTTTCAGTTGGGGAGGGAAGAGCTCCAGGTCCAAATGTTTTTCTGTATCTGTTCTACCAAAGAAATTGACACATCATTGGTCCAGATGTACGGTAGTCAAGTCCTTTCTCAGGCCAGGTGTCTTTCCCTTCACTTTACATTATACAGATATTACCCTCATTCTTAAAATTCCAAGCCCAACGAGAGCGAGTGATTTTAGACCCATAAGCCTTTGCAATTTCATATATAAGATTGTATCCAAGGTCTTGGTGAATAGGCTAAAACCCTATTTATCGGATCTTGTCACCCCCTATCAGAGCGCTTTTGTGGCAGGTTGTGCAATACAGGACAATATTCTTATTGCTCACGAGTTGTTCCATCATTTGAAGAACCGAAGAGGTAGTGGTACAATTGAATGTGCCTTGAAGCTGGATATGCAAAAGGCTTATGATCGGGTTGAGTGGGGTTTTCTGTTGAAAAGCCTTGAGAAGAGAGCGTTCAATGCGACATGGATTGAATGGATGCAACAATGCATAACGAATACATCATACCGAGTCTTGATCAATGAAAGAAGGAAAAGTACTATTTGACCAACTACGGTGTTGTGGAAAGTTATTCTCTTATCTTCGTATCTTTTCATCCTCTTGGCAGACGTGCTATCCAGACTATTTGAGGATGCTATACGGATGGAGAGGTTGCGCGGAATCACGCTTAAAAGGGGGTGTCCAGAGCCACATCAGTTGTTTTTCGCTGATGACAAGGTGGACATCGCATAAACAATGCGGAATTGAACCTGGTCTTCAACAAGGGGGCAAACAATGAAAATTGGAAGGTGATCGAAGAGGTATTGCAAATCCACGGAATTTCGGATCCTGGAAGAAATCTTGAACTCCCATCTATATGGGGTCAATCAAAGAAGGAAGCTCTGGGCTATATGAAGAGCATAATCTATGACAAGATTCAAGGTTGAGGTAAAAACCCTCAACGAGGCAGGAAAGAAAGTTCTCATAAAGGCAGTCATTACGGCCATTCCCTTGTACGTCATGAACGTCTTTAAACATCCTAGGACGAGGTGCTCGGAAATAAATGTCATGATCGCGAACTTCTGGTTGGGAAAGTCGAATGAAGGAAAAAAAATTCATTGGAAGAGATGGGAGTGCTCGCTAGATCCAAGCCAATGGGGCAGTCTTGGGTTCTGGGAATTGGAAACTTTCAATGAGGCACTTCTCACAAAGTTGGCTACGAGAATACTAAATGAACCAGATACGCTATGGGTCTGAACCCTCAAGGGATTATACTTCCCCAACACTGAGTTCAGATCGACTAGGAAGGGTGGTCGAGCCTCTTGGGGATGGATGAGTATGATCCATGGTAGGGATATCTTATTTGCGGAAGGGATGCGGCAAATTGGAGATAACACAGGTGTGAAAATCTCCGAGGGTCCTTGGGTGGTGATGAAACCAGGTTTCAGAGTTGACTGACTAAGTGATAGAGGTCAGACGCGGGACACGAGATTCCAGGAACTGATTGGACCGAACTGAACATGGGATGAGGAAGTTCTTTGAGGCAGCTTCAACGACATAGATGCACAGTGCATTCTTAACATGCCACTGAGATCTGAATCTTGCCTTGAATGAATGATATGGCCTATACAAATAATGGGTGTGTTACGGTGAAGTCGGCCTATCATCAATTAAAAGAGAAGGACAGAGTCACGGCGCAAGATTAGGCCCTGATGATGATGTCTGGAGAATGATATGGAAGGTAAAGACTATGCCAAAGGTTAAGAATTTTATGTGGTGTTTACTTTCAAATGCGATTGTAGTTAGACAAAATCTCAGGCAAAGGGGGATGATAGTGGAAATGGACTGTCCTATCTGTGGGCTCGAGAACAGATGATCAGTGGGTACGGATGGACTGAGGCAGTGTGGTTCGGTGTTCTCGGCATTTGACATGCTCAGAGACGGGATGAGACCCTTAATGTGTGGATGAAGGAATGAATAACAGAAGAGGGAGTCACGGGCAAAGCAAGAGAATAGTGACGAAGTCTATGCATGTGGACTTTGTGGCATATATGGAAAGTCTGATACAAAACATCTTTTGAGGGGAAGAGACCGAACCCAATGGAGACGGTTCTTGCCATCAAAGGAGTATATTTGGAGTTGTCAAGGACCGAGCCTCAAATAAGTATCGTAACTAAAGAGATTCGTACCAAAAGATGGATCAAACAGGGAGTAGGAGTGATCAGAATCAATTGTGACGCGTCACAGTGCAGCCAAACGAAAAAAATGAGACATTGACGTGCTGGTAGGGGACGAGAGTGGCCAGATGGTGGGAGGACTGAACCGAAGAGCTTTGAGTGACAATGTGGAAATTTTAGACGCTCAAGCGGTATTGGAAGGCATCAAGCTGGGAGTTAATAGAGGTTGGGAAAAGATCGAAATAGAAACGGATTCCTTGAGGGTCGTGGAGCAAATTCAAGGGAAGACGAACTACTGGAGATTAGACATCACATGCGAGAACATCAAGGTCATGGTGCAACAAATTCTAGATGTCATTTGGAAGGTAATTCCGCGTTCAACCAATGAGAGCGCAAATTGGATAGCTAGGTAGACCATATTGGGTGTGCGTTTAGATAATTGACTCCTTGCACCCCCACCCCAAGTTAGTGAATTATTAGTTGTTGATTGTAATAATGATCATCCGTGATCGCTTTAATTGCGTAATTTCTCTTTTGAGTAAGAAGTTTTGAAGTTGTTGATAAAAAAAAATATTTTTTTTGCCAATTCAAAAAAAGCAAAAGTTGGATTGTTTTAGATTTTTAGTCAAACCTCCAGATTTCAAGTTGGAGCGAACTGTTTGGTCAATCCGAACGTCCAAATTGAATATTGTTTGTATTATTTAGGTCATGTTTCAATTATCTATACTCTCTAACGTTTTTTTAGTGGATACATAGTAAAAACCATAGTTATCAGAACCGGACCGGACCGGCAGTCGGACCGGGAACTGGACCCCTCTCCGGTTTGGTTCAGTTAAAAGACCGTTCTGCAAATGAACAGTGTTTGAACCGGGTCGAACCGGGCGGTTTTTAGAAAACCGCCCGATTTTCCAAAAACCGGCCGGTTTCCGGTTCACTTTTTAGTTGAATTTTTTCCCGGTTTTCTTTTTTTTTTCGGCTGTTTTTTTTTTGGGGTTTCCAGTTTTTGGTTATGCACAAACCAATCGGTTTAACCCAATTGGTTGGACCGGTTCACTACTATTGTGTATTGTGTTTGAGAATTGAGAGTAATGTGTGTTTGATATTGAAACTAGGTAGTTTGTGTGTGTGTGAGATCATGTAGTTTGAGGTAATTATGTTTGTGTTTGAGACTATATATGTATTTTAAGTTTTCAAATTTTTTACCCATTGTGAACAGTGAACCGCACATCGAACCGGGTTGGACCGGATTGGACCGGCCGAACCGTGAACCGGCCCCCTCGCCGGTTCGATGTCCGGTCCGGTTCTGATAACTATGGTAAAAACTCTATTTAAACCATGTTTAAGAAAATTGAAATTTAATATTAGACTACTACAATTTGTTCCAACCCAAAACAGACATCTCATGCCCTGAATGCGTATACACTCATGTATTTTTTTAAAAAATTTAAATTATTTTATTTTTCCTATATTTTTTAACTAGTGAACTTGATATATGCGTTGCACATGCAATAAATTTAACGTTAAATGGTATTAATTGAAAATTGTAGTAAGAATCGAGAGTCTTCCTTTTGTTCCACTAAAAATGTTGGGTCGATCTCCAAAATCTAATATTTTTGTAATGAATTCAGAAATGAATTACATATGAAAAATTAAAAAGAATATATTATGGTAGCTTTACTAATATATTTGAAAAAATAAAGTAATAAGTTACGTAAAATGCCTTTATTTTGTGGATGAGTTTTTGAGAAAATTTTTTAAAAAATTAGAATGTTTAAGTGCTCAAGAGAAAACTAATATAAAGAACATGAAGATGTTTGTAAGAGGATATAAATGTAACTATTGGTAGAGTTGTGATGCATGAGAGTTGTAGATGTGTAATGAGTATAATTGTATGAAAAAGTTTGTAATATGATGTTTGAATATTGATAGATTTATGATGATCAAAAATTATGAACGGAAATTATGAAGGTATAAAAAGTATAATTATATAATAAAAATTGGAGAACTTTTAATATTAAGGGAATGCTTTGTTATTGTTATCTCTAGTCTTTTCTGTCGAATTCATTATCTCTAGAAAGTTGATCCACTTATCTTTGAAGTCCCCACCTCGAATTTTGTCCATCGCTTTGGGCTTGGCTGTGGGGCAAGGCGACCACTTTTGGGGGATTCTTGCTTTAGTGTATTCTGAGATCTGTTCTTCTTTGCACTAGTCGGTAGAGTTGATATCAATCTTATTGAATTATAATATGAGAAATTAAAAAGGTGGGGGGGATTTAATTACATATGTGGTTGTGTTTTGTTATATTTTACTAGAACACTAGGTCCTACTACTTGTACTATTGTAAAGTATCGTGTTGTTTTGCACAACATATAACTGTTTTTATATATTAAATATATAACGAAAAACGAAAAACTATATAAAATAAACAAACGTACAATAACATTTGAGTATATTTTATTAAAGCAAAAAAAAAGTCTGAGTAATTTTTACAATATTAAACATTTCATGTATTTTAATATTACAAATAATATTATACAATATAAAATTAAGTGTATTATTTATAAAGTTAAGTTAAAAGTACACAAATCAATTATAAAAAATAACATTAATAATTATTAATAAAATGCTAATTAATACTTTTTAACTTTTATGATTTTGTGTCTTCGGTAGGTGTCATATGAATAATGTTAAAATCACTATTAGTTTATATTTATTTTATAATAACAAAATTTTCTTATATTTTAATTATATAAACAATATTTTATTAATTTAAAAAAAATATTGACTTTATAAATATAAATATATATAATAGTTTTTATAAAATTGGTAAAAATTTATTAAAATCCACAACTACTTTATAAGATTAGAATTGAAAAGTTGCTCACACATAATAAGAATTAGTGTCAAACGTCACTTTACCGAATTTTTTCAAAAACTGTTTAGTTTAGAAAAAATATTTGAAAAAGTGTATATCGAAATTTTTTTTTTAGAAAAGTATGCATACGCGCGACGCGCCTATTGAATAGGCGCATCCCTAGGACGCGCCTATTCAGTAGGCGCGTCCTAGGGATGCGCCTATTCAGTAGGCGCGTCCCTGGGATGCGCCTACTTAGTAGGCGCGTCCTAGGGATGCGCCTATTGCAATAGGCGCATCCCAGGGGTGCGCCTACTGCCTAAATTTTTTTTTTTTTTTCGCAAAAACACCGGTCTATCAGAAACCACGTTGATTTTAAGTCTGCTTATGGTTTTCCTCCTAAATAGAAATTGAGAGATAGTCTCACGCGTATTCATAGGTCCAAACTACAAATTTTCCATCTTGTTCTGAACAACAATGAAACAAAGTTGTTTATTCACAAGTTTCTGAATGAGACTTTTCTTCAGATACACTAGGTAGTTTGACATTATCAGGCATTACTCCTGCAAAAGAGCTCTTTGGGGTTACTTTAGGTTCCTGTCCTAAATTTTCCAACTTGTTCTGAACAACAATGAAACAAAGTTGTTTATTCACGAGATTCTGAATCTTCCGAATATCTTCTGTCGTACGGTGAGGACAGAAGAAAACTGATCCCCTTCCAATGGTTAGGAAGGGTCTTGGATCAAGAGGACAGAAGATCAATTTGTTAACAAAAGGGTCTTGGATCAAGAGGACAGAAAATCAATTTGTTAACAAACCACCGAGATGATTGTTTCACGCGTTGCTTTATCCCAGTATTCACAAGTCCAAATTCCTCTACGCGCACCAAATTCCTTCATGTATGCTTTTTTTCCTACTATATGCTTACTTTTTGAAAAACATCTGATTTTGAGCCTGTTTATACGGTTTTCCTCCTACATAGAAATTGAGAGATAGTCTCTCCAATTAAGAAGAAAGTAAGTTCTCAGAAGTTAAATACTTTAGGTTCCTGCCCTAGATTTTCCAACTTGTTCTGAACAACATCCGCGATGTCAAACATTGATTGTTTATGCACAAGTTTCTAAATGAGACTTTTCTTCAAATACACTAGCCAGTTTGACATTTTCAGGAGGAAAACCATTTCTTCTTAGAACTTCCTTTCTTCTTTACTGGAGAAAGTATCTCTCAATTTCTATTTAGGATGAAAACCATAAGCAGGCTTGAACTCAGATAAAAAGCTATAGTCATTGGAGAAGCTTTACAAGATATTCGGAAGATTGCAGCTGCAGGACCTTTCTAGCATGCCTGCCTCTAATGTGTTGCAGCTGTTAGTTAGCCTATACCCTGTTCGATTTTTCTGTCTCATTAATGAAAGATATAGATATGTAGTGAGATATCTGTGGAGAGAGGCAGGGAGGAGTGGCTTTGTAGAAGTACGAAAGCTTCTGCATTTCCAGATGGAGATGGAAAAGAATGGTAGCCCTGAGTTGGAAGAGAAACATAATTGCTTGATGGAGTATCTTGAGCCAAAAGAAGATATTCGGAAGATTCAGAAACTTGTGAATAAACAACTTTGTTTCATTGTTGTTCAGAACAAGTTGGAAAATTTAGGACAGGAACCTAAAGTAACCCCAAAGAGCTCTTTTGCAATTATCTTCGTGACAGTTCAATGTGACGGAATTTAACCTCATTCACAACCAAAAAGGAAGTACCAATCAAGAAAAATGGAATTTGTTAGATGGGGATCGAGTAATCTCATCGAGTTTCTCAAATCGGTTGGTGTAGAGACGCATGATTAGATCTCTCAGCAAGATGTTGGAGCAATTATAGCGCGGTATATCAATGACAACAAACTGAATCACCCTACGAAAAAGAGAGTAGTTTGTGATGAAAGACTTCAATTTCTATTTAGGAGGAAAACCATAAGCAGACTTAAAATCAACGAGTACACTATGCAGAAAATCAAGAGACTTCAGATGCCGAAGAAAAAGGCAGTGGAAACCCCAAAGAGCTCTTTTGCAGGAGTAATTCCTGAAAATGTCAAACTAGCTAGTGTATCTGAAGAAAAGTCTAATTCAGAAACTTGTGAATAAACAACTTTGTTTCATTGTTGTTCAGAACAAGTTGAAAAATGTGGAGGAAACCCTGTGAATACTGAGATAAAGCAACGCGTGAGCATCTGAAGAAAAGTCTCATTCAGAAACTTGTGAATAAACAACTTTGTTTCATTGTTGTTCAGAACAAGTTGGAAAATTTGTAGTTTGGACCTATGAATACGCGTGAGACTATCTCTCAATTTCTATTTAGGAGGAAAACCATAAGCAGACTTAAAATCAACGTGGTTTCTGATAGACCGGTGTTTTTGCGAAAAAAAAAAAATTTACGCAGTAGGCGCACCCCTGGCGTGCGCCTATTGCAGTAGGCGCACCCCTGGGATGCGCCTATTGCAATAGGCGCATCCCTAGGACGCGCCTACTGAATAGGCGCATCCCTAGGACGCGCCTACTGAATAGGCGCGTCCTAGGGATGCGCCTACTCAATAGGCGCGTCGCGCGTATGCATACTTTTCTAAAAAAAAAATTTCGATATACACTTTTTCAAATATTTTTTGAAAAGTGAATAGTTTTTGAAAAAATTCCACTTTACCTCATAATTTTGAAATTATTTTATTTTCTCTTTTATTTTTTAAAATGTTGTAGACACTCTATTTTGACCTAATTGTCATGCATTCAGGATCACGTCATGTGACACATCATTATAAAGATTTTCTGATATGACGAGTTGCGGAGTTTCTCAAATAGGTTTCGTGTAGATTTAGTAAATTAATATATAGAGCATATTGTAAAATATTTAGAAAAAAATTCATGAATACTTTATATTATATAACATATGTTATTACATTGCATATACGCTTCCTAATTTAAAAAACTCTAAGACCTTGTACAAATAGGAGTGTTACGCATTTATGTAAAAGATGACAAAATGAATAAAATAAAAATTTCGATTAAAATACACGGCAGTCATGCCACCGCTGTAGAAGAGAAAAAAAAAATAGTCTGAAATATGGTTTGAATTTCACATCTTAATTCTTTCATGTTATTGCTTATACATACTTGTGGGTATATATACATTATATTTGCATACTTATACATTGACCTTTATATATATATATATATTGTGTATTATTATGAAAGAATATTTATAGTTGTTATTACATTCATTTATTCAGTAACCAAATTTGATATGCTTTTGTCCTTATTTTTTATTTTTTCTCCATACTTTTTTGTACATTCATACACATTCATATATACTTATACATATTCAACTCTTTTATTTTGATTTACTTTTGTTCTTGTTTTAGTTATTTATTTATGTATTGGTACATATTTAGACATACTATTGTTGCACATAATTATTTTACTTTCTAAAATGTACATATATGTATGTATATATAACACTTACATCTTCATTTTCCTGTATTATAAATTCTTTAAGAAAATAAAAACTATAAACAATTTCCCATAAGCTAAAGTATTGAAAGAGCGGGATATTAATTAAATTTATTTTGTAATAGGAGTTCCGAACTTTAATCTCTAAATGTAGTCCGTTTTGAAATCCTAGGTGTATAATTTATTTTTTCTAGGAATTCAAGGTTTCTAGTTAGCTTTAATTAACTAGTGGTAACTCATAAATATTTTTATTCAAATATCGATTTTAGGTTAGACTAATTGGCGAATCTGCTGAGGACTTCGAGGGTTAAGGCTCATTACGCTATGGGATAAGGGAATGTTATTGGCTCAATAGGACAACTCAAATGTTATTGAGCGATGAATAATTAATTTATCTAATTATTCACGTCTCAATAATGATTGAGTTGTCCTATAATTAATTTTACGGATCACATTATAGTGCCGCGAATATTATAATTTATTTTCCACTTTTTTTTAAAACTTTTCCAAGGCTCAATCTTAAGTGAGGCCGCCATTGTATTTTAAAAAAGAACAAATTTCTATTTTCCGCGGCTCCTTTTTCGATCATAAAATATAAAAATATAAAAATATTTTTCATGGCTCTTCTATTTCAGTCGTTATTTAATATTAAAAAAATCACGATTCATTTTTTCCAACCGTTATTTAATAATAAAAAAATCCACGACTCGATTTTAAGTCGTTATTTATTAGTAAACAAATCTACATTTTCAGCTCCTACTCTCTTACTCTGAAACGATACTCTCAGTTATATTTTCCTTCTCTCTCCTATTTAGAGATTTTCCTTCTCCTATTCAAATATTTTCTACTCTCGCTCATATCTTTCCCTATCTCCATAATTTTCTCTCTATCCATCCACTACTTCAACCCATGGAAGAATAACCCCTCACTCTAACCCTATAAGATCCTTTCAACGTCCATCGAAGGGAAGTTAAACGAAAAATCCTGAGCCTTACTCTTCATCATACCCATTATATTATTCTTCCCAGTAAGTGGGTAGTTCACATTATTCTCTGCGTTCAACTCGAAGCACTCAATTTGCAAGTTACTGTCCCTCGAAGCTACCACTACCGATGGATGACCTGCCAGATTGAGAAACACCGTACCACGACTGAGGTGAGCTAGGACCTGCTGGAACGATGTCTGTCCTTGTCCCTGATGGCGTGGCCACGACCATCGACCCTGGTGACCCTAGTAAGGAGACATGATTGTTGTTTCTTGGCTAGGGTGAGTTAGGCCATTTCCACATATCCTTCTCCATCGAACACCATCGAGATCTTGATCGACTTTGAGTTAAAGGTCGATCAAGATCTCGATGGTGCTCGATGGAGAGGGATACGTGGAAATACCCTACCTCACCCTAGCCAAGAAACAACAATCATGGTCTCCTTACCAAGGTCACCACAGTTGATGGTTGTGGCCACGTCGTCAAGGACAATGACAGTCATCGTTCTAGCAAGGCCTAGCTCATCTCAGTCATGGTACGGTGTTTCTAAATCTGGCATGTCATCGGCAACGTTCCCTTCGAGGGACGTTGAAAGGATCTTACAGGGTTAGAGTGAAAGGTTATGAAAGTAGATGGATGGATATAGAGAAGATTATGTAGATAGGGAAAGATACGAGCGAGAGTTGAAAATATTTGAATAGGAGATAGGAAAATCCCTGAACACAAGAGAGAATGAAAATAAAAGTGAAAGTATCGTTTCACAGTAGGAGAGTAGGAGCTAAAAATGAAAAAAAAAAAATTACTAATAAATAACGGCTTAAAAATTGAGTTGTGGATTTTTTTTCTTATTAAATAACGGTTGGAAAAAATGAGTCGTGAAAAATATTTGTTTTTTTATATTAAATAACGGCTGAAATAGAAGAGCAGTGAAAAATATTTATTTTTTATTTTTTATGACAGAAAAATGAGCCTCGAAAAATAGAAATTTGTTCTTTTTTAAAATACAATGGCGGCCCCACTCAAGATTGAGTCTCGGAAAAGTTAAAACAAAAGTGGAAAATAAATTATAATATACGTGACACTATAATGTGAGCCATAAAACTAATTATAGGACATCTCAACTATTATTGAGTCGTCCCTTTATCGTCGTATATATTCATTATGTGTATGGAGTATCCATGCTTTCTTATTGATGAGGCGGTTTGGGGAAAAAAATGGAAGGGGATTAAAGTTAACAAATGGAGTCTGCTTTTGACTCACCTTTTCTTCGCATATGATATTATTTTGATGGGCGAGGCATCTGATTTGAAGTGCACATCAACAATGTGCTTGAACAATTATGTGATCTATCAGGACAAAAAGTAAATCGCGCTAAATCAAGTGTTTATTTCTCAACAAAATTGAGTATGGATGAGAAACGAAAGTTTGCTTAATCACTCAATGTCAATGAAGTGGCTAAGTTTGGAAGTTACTTGGGCTTCCCATTAGATCTCTCCAATGCAAGAACTTCAACCTTTAATTTCATTGTTGAAATGGTTAGAGCAAAATTCACCGGTTGAAGTGCAGGAACCTTATCCATGGATGGAAGAGTGACTTTGATTAAGTCGGTAATGACTGCAATTCTGACTCATATCATGCAATGCAACATATTGCCCAAAAGAACTTGTTTAGATTTGGATATATTAAACAGAAACTTTGTTTGGGGGAGCAACGACCCTAAAAAGAAAATTCATTTGGTGAACTGGGATACGGTAATTACCCCTATTGATGGGTGAACTAGCTTGGAAACTGGGTAACACTACATCTCCATGGTCAAAGATTCTTAACTCATGATTGAATAGATCTCGGTCATATATTAGAAATCTCACACCTTGCTGTAATTGAAGGGTTCAAAACCCTTAATCTTGGCATGGTTTGGTTAGTTTCAAATGGAAAAAATATCAACTTATGGAATGATATTTTCATTATGGACAAATCTTTGAGAAATATGAGCTCATGAACTTGCTTTTAAAGTAAGCGTTGCTTTTCATAATGGAATATGGAACCTTGAAATCTTATCCTTGGCACTTCTAGAAGACATCGTTAATCTCATGAGGAGTATTCCAGGAAACATCACCAATAGCTCCCAAGACTTTCGATCTTGCCGAGTGTCCATATCTGACCAGTATAACAACGTCAGTGCTTATGAGATCCTTAGGGGAAACCATATTCAACAATCCATTGACAACTAGACTTGGATTTGGAATTTGTCTATCACCCATCGAATGCAATACTTCACTTGGCTCACGTTCAAGGAAAGAATGACAACATCTGTCCTGCTTAACAACAGAGGGTGTAATATTAACCCTTTATGTGATTTGTGTTTGACCAATGTTGAAAACGTTAATCACGTTTTTAGGGAGTGTGAGCCAGCAAGGAGACTTTGGAATGTTTGCCTTATCCCGACAAATGCAATTCCTTTCTTCAATCTCAATGTGGGTGAGTGGATAACAAGCAACTGCAATCTTTAAAATGAAGTTGTCCAGGGAGTAGATTGGAAAACTCTTTTTATGTACTGTTTATTGAACCTCTCGAAAAATCGCAATGAGGTTATATTTAGAAAGAGAAAATCCTCATGTAATGTGTGTTAATGTTTCCCTTATACAAGAAAAATAAATTCAGGAGGTTTCAAGAGCTAACAAGATAATGACAGAGCAGTCAACCATCCACATCTAGTGGGAACCACCAAACTCAGGGTGGAAAAAACTCAACACATACGGAGCATCCAAAGGAAAACCAGGGAAAGGAGGAGTGAAGGGCGTCATCAGAGACGTTAATGGAAATTGGATTACCGGTTTCTCTAGAGCTATCAAAATTGCAAACAGCTTAACTGTTGAACTATGTGCCATCAGGGATGGTCTATCACTAGGTCTGAGTATTGTGATTAACTCTATACATGTGGAAACAGATTCACTTACTGTAAATAACCTTATCTCAGATCCTTGCAACAACAATTTGAAATTCTTACCAATTATCTTGGATTGTAGGAACCTTCTACACAAATTTAGGAGATTCAAGATACGACACATCTATCGGGAAGCAAATGTTGTTGCAGATATTTTGGCAGGAATCTGCACCAACCAACGAACCAAATTCATTATTTACGACATATTGTATGTCAAACACATCTTGTAACACCATGAAGGTTTTCACGCACCCCAAACCACGATTCCTCGTACACTGCTATGTCCATGTCATTCCATCAAAACTTGCTCTGAGAACTGATCTTGTTTAGGGTTGCTCTTAGAGTTAAATTTCAGCGAGCCAATCAGCAGTCGAGTGGCAACTAGGGTATCAAGGGTCGATATAATAAATGGAAGGTTTGGCACGTCGAAATGCGACTTAAGCCCGATTCCTAAGTTCTACTTCCGTTGTTTGAACGACTGAATATCGTTGATCCTCTGAATGTATTTTGCGGTGACATCGTGATCGCTTTGGTTGATCATGTTGTACTTGTATTCGTTCAAGAATCGGGTGGTTTACACTGAATTGTAAATTACAAATATACCCATTCTTCTAATTCCTATTTAATCCACTTGTTTAAAAAAACAAATAATTTAGACAGTTCAAAATACTTTGTCGAGAATGATAGTAATAACATTATTTATCGCGGCTCAATAAATGAGCCGTCAAAAATAATAATTTTTTTTTTTTGCATCTCAAAAAAGTGTCGGGATATTTGTCGACACTTTGGCAATTGAGTCGTGAGTTTTTACGGCTCCGTCTCATTCGAGCCGTCGAAATAATGCCAACACTTTGTATGGCGACTCAATCTGATTTGAGCTGTCAATATTTAACGGCTCATTTTTTGAGTCGTTAAGAAATACTTTTTGAGCCCCTAACATAACTTTCTCCTCTATTGTTATATTCACTTGCATTCTTTTGGTTATTTTTCTAGTATTAAATATTCTAACTTTTATATTTATTTTTGTGTAGGTGTAGAGTTTTTGTATTGTAAATGAATGTTGTTATCTTTATTTGTTTTTGTAATGCATGAGTTTGCACACACAACACTATTAGTAATAATATACAAAATGCCTAAATCCCAGAGCAATTAGCAACCCTGAAGATTTAGTAGGGGATACAGTCGGAGCTGCTCAGTAGTCGGCACGACTCTGAAAAACTCCATTGAATTGGAAGGTCTTGTGATCTCTATAATGGGGGTGAAGAAATCACTAATCATGAGTCTATCAGTGGAACCCTCCCTTAGAACAAAGTCATGCACTATTGGCTTTGCATATTTTTCTATGTCCCATAAATATATTTATTGCATAGGATATGTACCCATTCTGTATATCTCCTTGTAGTTGTGAAACATCATTAGGTAACTCTAAATTTCTTTTGCAATGTCATTTTAAGCATACATCACATGAATTACTTAAAAAGAAAATTAAAGTGGCCTTCAATTTTCCTAAGACACTTTAAACCATTTGGGTAATATTAGGTCTATATTTTTTTTATCAAATTTAACTAGACCAAGTACCTTAAGTACAAAATTATTTAGTTGAGTACCTTCGACATGGTTCAGACATGCATATACAAAATTGGCTTAGACATCCACCTTGATAAGAGGTATCAACCGCTTCAACTGTGGCTGCGACTTCAGACTTCTCCGCCATACTGACACTTAATGTCAAATTTATTCAATAATACTTCATTTGCAGCACTTGCATAACCGTGCCTTGAGCGGTCAATTGATTGAATATATTTTTGTTGTTGGACTAAATATTATGTAGGTTATTTCCTGTTAATAATAAAAAATAATTTTTCATCAAGTTTAAAACCTATGAAGGCCACCTAAACAAAAATATTAGGGAATGATGGGCATGATTGAAAATCCGCAGGAAGAATCATGATAACATGTGAGAAAATAAAAAAAACGTTGGACAGAAAACCTGTAGAGGCTTTCCAAGAAAAACTTAGGAAAAAAACAAAAGTCTTTCTCATGCTCACGTCCATGATACTAATTATAAACAAACATTGACAATATATATGAGCTACCTAAAAAATACTTCAATCGAGTAAGTATTTTTTACATTCTTTAATTATTATTGTTTTTGTAAAAAAAATAATATATGGGCCTCAACCATCCTCAAATTGGTTACGTGTAAATAGAGTTGTTTCCATGACTTTTGTTATGGGTCGCAACCACACTTTAATTGACTATACATGAGAGATTATAGAGAGATAACGAATTTGTAAGGGCCATAACCACCTTCAACAGGATATATACGAAGAGAGATTTATAACGTGAAAATTTGTAGGGGTCACATTTACCTTTTAAATGACTACTTTTAAATATAGTGTTTCCACGATGTGAAAAATTGATATGAGTCACTGTCACACTTTAATTGAATATATATATATATATAAAAGGGATAAAATTCATTTAGGTACCTTAGAAATCACATTTTTACAAATAGGTACTTGAGAAAAGTTTTGTTAATTTCGGGTACCTCAAAAGTTATAAATGTATCTACTTTAATTGGGTACCTGAAAGTAATAAAAAACAAATAAAAATTCAATAAAGACAAAGTAAATATATTTGATTGCTACAATAAAACAACTTAGAGATACGTTTTATGGGGGGGTAAATCAGAAACTACAACAACAAAGGAAAATACTAAATGTCTTTAACTATTATAGTGGTGGATTTCCCTTCACTATCAAACATCGGTAACTTCAAAATGCATGTGAGAGGATTCGTTAAAGTATGAAAAGGCACCTCCATATTAAAACTTCCTTAGCCAAAGCATCAGCCACCCCATTTGCTTCCCGAAACACGTGTCTAATTTTGAATTTGTTAAATTCCAAAATAAGTTTCCTGTAATCTAAAATGAGAGACATTAGTGGTCTATTAGCATCTGGATCCTCAATTATCAAGTTAATTGCTTCTTGAGCATCTTCTTCGACGTGAAGATCTTGCACTCCCAAATTTGTTGTCATGGTTATACCGTCTCTTATAGACCACAGTTCTGCCACGAGGCTATTGGTGATTCCAATACATATTTGGAAGCCTTTTATCCAACCTCCCCATTCAGTTTGCATTACCCCCGCTCCTCCTACCAGGTCGGGGTTCCCCATTGTTTAACCATCCGTGTTAAGTTTAATCCATCCATGTTCCGAAGGCGTCCAACCCACCCGAATGGTCTTTCTTCTCTAATGACTCTTTCTTGTCATAAAGTTGTCTTATATGTTCTTTGCCTAAATCATAGTTAAAGTAGAAACATCAACTGAAATTGGAGGGTTATTAAAAACATAAGAATTACTATTGTTCTAGAGGAACCAAATGGTCGATGGGAAGATAAATCTCCATTCAATTCCTTTCGCATGAAAATGTTTGAACATGTAATTCAAATCAAGACAAGATGGGAGATTACACAAATAGAAGTCATTTAAACAATAAGGAATACCAATATCATTACAAATTTTCCTTGCAACCACGGAATCTTGAAGAATGTGGATAGTTTCTCCTCATGGATACTACAAACCTGGCAATTACGGTTAATGTTCATGCCCTTTTTGTGAAGAGTCTGCGTCATGGATATCCTATTATGATTACACAACCATAAGAAGGATTTTATGTGCGGGATAGTATCACACTTCCAGATTCAGTCCCAATTTCCTGAAAGCAACTCTAGATTCCTGATTCTTTCCTGCTTAATGAATGATGGACAAAGGACACCGATGGAATACCTTTCGGGTATCCCATCCAAACTAATTTATCCTGAATAACAACCAAGAACCTCTAGGAATTGCCCAAATGTTCTCTTTGACTCCATCAATAAGTTGAAAGGTTTGACTTCCTTGAATCAATGTTTTCCAATTCATGAAACCCAATCTATTGAGTTTCCGATTTGGATTCAAGTATTTGGACTTCAGAATATTAGCCCAGGGGCTATTATTATTCTTACATCTCCACGAGAAATTGGAAAGAAAAGCTAAATTTCTTTCTCTGGTAATAGGAATATTCAAACCTCCCAACTCTTTTGGGAGTGTGACAGAATTCCAATTTAAAGCATTGAACTTTCTTTTGTCCTATGTAGATCCCCACAAGAAATCTCTGTTTAACTTGTCCAACCCCTTACAAATCCCAATCGGAAGAGTCGGGCAATGCATTATATATGATGAAATAGTGGCCATAACTGAATTTATGAGGACATTTATGTCCTCTATAGATAATAATTTAGACTTCCAGCCTGAAAGTTTATTTCTGATTCTATCCAGAATGAAGTTAAAAGAGCTTACTCTTTTGTTCGACAAATTCATTGAAAACCCCAAATAAGAATCCAATTTGTCTACTTTTTTTAAGATCAACATTCTAGACAGAACCAAAGTCGAAGCATCGTCCAAATGTTTAAAAATACAACTTGAGATTTTTCAAAATTAACCTTCTGGCCTGAGATAGAACAAAAAGTATCCATAGTTCTTTTCATAATCTCACACTTCTGAATTGACCTAGTGCCTAGAAAAATCAGATCATCAGCAAATAGGAGATGAGATAAAGCAATTGATCCCCTACCCAACTTTAAGGGGATCCACCTACCATTGGTAGTTTCCTCCTTAATGAGGAATCTCATGTATTGAATGCACAAGATGAGTAGATAGAAGGTCTCCCTGACGAATACCACGGGATGGAGAGAATTGCTCCAATTTACCCCCATTCAGAAGAATCGAAACCTTTGAAGAAGAGAGACATTACATGATAACTTTTGTCAAAGAAACATAAAATTTAAAATGAAGCAATGTTTTATAAATAAAATCTCATTCAAGCCTATCATAAGTTTTTTCCAAATCCAGTTTTAAAACCATCAAAGAAGTTTTGCCTTTTTTTATTCTTAAGAGACTCCAAAACTTCTATAAGAATAACCACATTATTAACTGCTCTTCTACGAGGGATAAAAATCCCTTGAAATGGAGATATACAATGCTCCATGAGGGGTCTCATCCTATTGACAAACACTTTGAAAATCACTTTATAAACTATGTTGCAAAGACTGATGGGACGAAATTGGCTAACCAAAGATGGGTTGTTAAACTTGGGGGATCAAATATATAAAAGTGTCATTTAGACCGTTTGGAATCGGGCCCCCCTTAAAAATCTTGAAAATGGTGTTATACACTAAATTGCCCACGATCTCCCAATGTGTTTGGTAAAAAATAGGGTGCAAACCATGCGTACCCAGACCTTTCAAAGTGTTAAGAGAGTTAAGGGGCTTTTTTACTTCCCCAATAGAGACAAAACGGTCTAGAGATCTTATCATTTGGGGCGAGACAACATTGACCTGATTGAGAGACCAGTCTGACAACATGAGAACCTGAATTTTCTCGGAGGAAAAGAGTTTAGAAAAGAAGTCTTGAAATTCAAATTTGATCATATTTTAGCAAAGAAGTCTAGAAACCAGTCTTGAATTTTCCCAAGACCCCTCCCTATCTTTAATCCTATCAATTTTATTTTGTTGTCTGCTAATGATAGTGGTGACATGATAATATTTGGTGTGTCTATCCCCATTCGAAATCCATTTTGTTCTAGATTTCATAGCCCAAAATTTTTCTTATTGCTGCAAAATATCAAGATAATCATTTTTTTAAACCTACTCACGCTCAATCAAGAGCGGATTAGGATTTTGACAAGGATTCTTTTGAATTCCCTCAAGCTGAGCAAGAACGTTTTTCTTTCTTCTGAAAATGTTTCCAAAAGTGTGCTTATTCCACTCTCTTACCCTATTAGGGAAAATAGAGGTAGCAAACTCGTGATTGATCAAAGCATGCAACCAGGTATGATTCACCAAGTTTTCAAAATCGGGGTAGTCTAACCATATAGGTCTCTAAAAGCCACTAATGTTTTACACGATAAGGACAAAAGAATAGGGAAGTGGTTTCACTTAGTTTTAGGCAGGTGGACCACTTTAGTCTCAAGGAATTTAATGATTCAATCCGGATTGGCCACTACCATATCCAGTATTTGCTGTTTATAATGACCGCATTTACTCATTTTAGTCCAAGTAAACCTCGAACCAGAGAACCCAAAGTAGACGAAGTAGCAATAATCCAACATGTTTTTGAAATTATTAACCATATACAGATTATTTTTTTCCCCTTCTTATATAAATGATTAGAAATGTCGTTAAAATCACCAATACCAACCCAAGGCAAATTCATACTATGAGCAATATTTTTCAAATTCTGCCACAACACTAATCTTTTAGCAATGTCCACACTTGCATAAATGGCAGACAAGACCCAAGAAAAGTTAGACATAGGTTCCGTAATTATCGCATGAATTTCTTGATTCGATGTTTCTAAAATTTGAAGATCCATATAATTTGAGTTTCACATTAGAAGAATCCCTCACTCTGACCCCTACCATCCACCGCTTTAAATTGGTCATATTTAAACTTTTTCGCTTGTGCGAATGCAATCGTTAACACAGATTATGGTTAGATTGCTACCTAGGCCCCTAAAGTTCCAAATGAAAATATTCATATTAAGTTTCACAGGTTCGGAAGGCAAAATAACACTATCTCTCATCGTTCTAGCAGTTACAATTGGATTACTAATCATGGAAACTACTACACAACAAACCAGGACAAATACACTTCCCTCGGCTAAGGAGCCGCTTCGTTGTTGCCTGACTAGCCCCGGAAGAGCTGAACAATCTCATAAGGGATCTGCTTCTTCTTCGTTCCCTCTCCTCTTCCATGTCGGTGCTTTCCGAGCGTCTTTCTCTTAGAATGTTTAAGTTTTTCTCACCCAAATTTTTTTGGTTAGTTTGACTCGGATTTATCCTTTCACAGGTACTAGATTCACCATGCACCGTTTGATTAGTCTCTCCGATGGTCGCTTTTAATCTATACTTCTGATGATAAAGCTCCTCGGAGTCTTCCCTAGCTCGCCTCCCGTGGACTTTACTTCCGTTCTCGATCCTTTTCTCCTTCGAAATAACCCTAGCTATATGAGAAGAATCGGTCTCCATTTCCTCCGCACTTCCCGGTTTGACTCCCATTTTCTTTACGTCTCCACTTTTCTTACCGTTTTCCTCATCACAGACAGGTGTTCCTCCATTTTTTATGATTTACGTCGGGACAAGATTTCCCATAGTCTTCGTACTCTTCCCTTTTTTGTTAGGAACCGATAACAACTTAGGGAATTGTAAACTAACTTGGGCTTTTCCCTGCAGATCGTTATTATTAAATAATTCTAACCCAATATTTGAAATCAGCCCATCATTACCTGAACCTGGTTGGTTAGTCTTCTTTGAATTCAGCCCATCTTCGTTGTTTCTGTCCCAACTCCCCACAGCTGTGTAACTCAGAACCCGTTGCCATCTTCCCGTTACGAACAGCAATTCGTCTTGCAGCAGCTGTGGTGAACCCTCATGAACCAAATTCAAGTGCATTTCATCGATCTTCAAAAACAAAGGTAACAGTTCCAATAGATTAACTTGCACACAAACTCTAGCAAATTTCCCCATTTCTCCATTGATCGTAGCCATATGGATTTTTTAAAATGTGCCAAGACTGTTCCCAATCTTTTCCAAGTATGAAGGAACATAATATTCCGACGGCAGAAGTGGAATTCTCAGCCATATAGCTGTCGCATTCAATTTTGCTTTGCTGGTTGGAATTTCGATTCCTACATCCTCATGGTGAAGAAGTTTGAATTGATAAACCACAGGCCATTGCGTAACACAATTTTCAGGTCCTCTTTAATTTGGAAAGCAACTTTGAAAAATCCATATCCCAAATCCATAATTTCAAATTGTCTTGTGGTGTTCCACATAGTTCCCAGTCTCTTACAGAGGAATGGTTAATCAATATGTTTACCACACATTTTGATTATTATGTCTAAGGCATGCTTTTGCCTCATAACCATATTTTCTTTACGAGAAGACAAAATTTTTATGCATTTCAACTCAGGGAATTCATCCACTTCATCTTCCATAAACTCAACAAGGATTTGCTCAAAGTAAAAGGCTTTTTCAAAAGCCATGGGAATAATCCCTATGAGTTTGGATTTGTAGGAGATTTGTGTTGGATTTGGCTCCTTCACTAGCGAGTCTTCAGCCTCCATGAGGTCCCGGATGTGATAACTCAAATTGAACTCACAAGAATGTTTAACTTTTCTTACTTTGAGTCATACTCTAAACCAACAACAACAATGCCTTTATATAGACATTATACAAACAAGAACAATAAAAACTATTAATGGAGACTCTTAACCTTTCATTTACTAACTATGACTCTTGACCTTTCATCTACACAAAAACTCTTCGACCTTTTATTTTCCTCTATTAACTTCTAACTTCAATACTCACTAAAAGCAACATTTATAGTTTATTATTCAACAAAACTCCCCCATAAACTTAAATGCTTATACCATCCTTTATGCCGATCATCTTCTTAAATTTGTCGAAATATACATTTGGTAGCAGTTTTGTAAAGATATCCGCAACTTGATCCTGACTTGCCACATGCACCAATTTCACACTTCCTTCCTTAACATGATCTCGGATAAAGTGAAAACGAACAGCGATGTGTTTGCTTCTTTCATGGTTCACTGGGTTCTTTGCTAACTCAATTGCTGGTTTATTGTCAACTTGAATCATAGTTGCACCTTGTTGCTTTAGCCCCATCTTGCTCAATAATTTTCTAAGCCATATAGCATGACATACACACCAAGATGCTGCAACATATTCAGCTTCACATGTCGAGAGTGTCACGATCGGTTGCTTCTTTGAAAGCCAAGTAAACGCAGTATCTCCCATAAAGAACACATATCCCGCGGTACTTTTCCGATCGTCTATATCTCCACACCAGTCGCTGTCGAAATAACCAACCAACTTGTAATCTTCTGCTTTTGAGTAAAACAACCCGTGTGACACCATTCCTTGGATGTACCGCAAAATTCGCTTCAATGCTTTCCAATGTGAATAAACCGTCTCCTCCATGAACCGACTTAAAATGCCAACACTTAATGAAAGATCCGGCCTTGTGCATGTGAGATAGCGAAGACTTCCTATCAAACTCCGATATTTACTCGCATCGACACGTTCTCCTCCATCGAACTTCGAGAGTTTTGCTCTGGGTTCCATTGGTGTTGAAAGAGGATTACAATTCCCCATCTTGTACTTCTTCAAAATCTCTTTTGCATATGTCTCTTGTGAGACAAAAATACCTGTCTGTACTTGTCTAACCTCCATACCAAGAAAAAAACTTCATATAGTCCAAATCTGTCATCTCAAATTCCCGTGTCATTGTGCCTTTAAACTCTTCCACCATCTAGCCATATAACACGTTACAAATAAGAGCAACAAATAACACGTTACCTCCATTCTTCTTTACGTAAAGAGCATGCTCATAGGGACATTGCTTGAACCCATTCTCCTTGAAATATGAATCGAAACGTGTATTCCATGCCTGTGGTGCTTGCTTCAACCCGTAAAGTGCCTTCTTCATTTAAGCACCTTCTTCTCTTCTCCGACTTTTATGTACCCGGGTGGTTGTTCGATGTAGACATCTTCTTTGAGCACACCATTCAAGAATGTCGATTTGACATCCATTTGAAATTTTGGCCATTTGAATTGAGCAGCTTGTGAAATGAGTAATCAGATTGTCTCCATCCTTGCAACAGGAGCAAATACCTCGTCATAGTCGATTCCTGCCTTTTGCTTGTATCCTTTAGCAACAAGTCGCGCCTTGTACCGCTCTATCTCGCCTTGAGCATTCATTTTTTTCTTGAACACCCACTTCACACCAATAGGCTGACTCACACCAATAGGCTGACTTCCTTCCGGCAATTCTACTAGCTCCCATGTGTTGTTGCGGTCAATCACTTTAATTTCCTCGTCCATGGCAGTTTGCCACTTCTTATCTCGCACGCATCTCAAATTTAGTTTGTACATCCGATTTCTTCCCATCTCGACTAGAGCAACTGTACGCCCATGCTTATCCTTCAAGTGTAGTACCCGATCTTTTATGAGTATCGAGTAACCTTTCTCCGTGAGTTGTCCCAAACTCAAAATGTTGGTCTTAAGATATGGTACAAAAGAGACATCTTGGATTGACCCTATCAACTCATCCTTTCGTAAGTAACAAACCGTACCTTGACCTTTGACCTCCACCGTTGAAGCATCTCCAAACGACACATGACCATCTTCAATCTTTTGCATCTTTTTGAATAAGTACTCGTGACCGCACATATGGTTGCTTTCCCCCGAGTCGAGATGCCACAACGTGTCATTGTTGACGTTGTCTTCATTTTGAGCCATCATGAGAAAACCGTCATTCTTTTCATCTTCCACCTTTTTATCGGCTCGACAATCTTTTGCAATATGCCCCACGTTACCGCAACTATAACATTTGTTGGAGTAGCAATCCTTCGCATAGTGACCATACTTGTGACACTTGTAGCACTCGATATTGGAATAGTTCGACCGATAGCCTCTTCCTCGACCGCGTTCTCTTCCGTGCCAGTTTGGCCGACTCGACTGTTCATTCTCCTTATAGTATGCTTCATGCCTGCTACGACCTCTTCCACGGCTTCCACGACCACGTCATCTACCTCAGAAATTTTGAGAATAGAGTACCTTTTCGTCTTTAATTGTCGACTTGGTTTGGAGTGCTTGCTCTAGTGTCTCCTCCTTCTTTTTCTTCTTATGTTGTTCATGTCCCTCGAGAGAACCGGCAAGCTCGTCGACAGTAAGTGTCGCAAGATCCTTTGACTCTTCCATCGCACACACAACATTCTCGAAATTGCCGGTTAAAGATGTCAAAATCTACTCCACAACTCGTGCATCGGTTATCGCTTCACCATTATGAATAAGTTGATTTACCACGACATGTACTAGCGTGATATAGTCGGATACAACTTACGACTCCTTCATCTTCATGCTCTCAAATTCACCACGAAGAGTTTGGAGACGCACTTGCTTAACTCGGTCAGCTCCTTTGAACACTTTCTCTAATATGTCCCACGCTTCTTTTGAAGTAGTTGCACCAGCAATCTTCTCAAAGCCTGACTCGTCAACGGCACGGAACAACATGTATAGTATCGCCTTATCCTTCGATCATATCTCTTTCAACGCCTTATTTTGATCCGCCAAATATCCCGTGGTATTTTCTGGTTCTTCGAAACCTTCTTTGACCACCTCCCACGAATCTTGAGATCTGAGAAGAGCTTTCATTTGAATGCTCCAATTCTCATAATTTCCCATCGTTAATCATGGTAACGACATATGACCCGTCACACTCTCCATTCGTTCTGATACCAATTTGATAACTCAAATTGAACTCACAAGAATGTTTAACATTTCTTACTTTGAGCCATACTCTAAACCAACAACAACAATGCCTTTATATAGACATTATACAAACAAGAACAATAAAAACTATTAATGGAGACTCTTAACCTTTCATCTACTAACTATGACTCTTGACCTTTTATCTATACAAAAACTCTTGACCTTTTATTTTCCTCTATTAACTTCTAACTTCAATACTCACTAAAATCAACATTTATAGTTTATTATTCAACAGGATTTCCCCTTCGTTCACTTTGTCCTTTGCTGATTCGGCCTTTTCATGTACTATATCGTCCTGAACTGCCTGGACCCTCCTCAGTTGACACAAGGATTCACGGTGGCCTACCATCCCACAGCCGAAGTAGAGGGATGTGACACCCTCATGAACCAAATTCAAGTGCATTTTATCGATCTTCAAAAACAAAGGTAACAGTTCCAATAGATTAACTTGCACACAAAATCTAGCAAATTTCCCCATTTATCCATTGATCGTAGCCATATGGATTTTTAAAAATGTGCCAAGACTGTTCCCAATCTTTTCCAAGTATGAAGGAACATAATTTTCCGACGGCAGAAGTGGACTTCTCAGCCATATAGTTGTCGCATTCAATTTTGCTTTGTTGGTTGGAATTTCGATTCCTACATTCCCATGGTGAAGAAGTTTGAATTGATAAACCACTGGCCATTGTTTAACACAATTTTCAGGTTCTCTTTATTCTGGAAAGCAACTTTGAAAAATCCATATCCCAAATCCATAATTTCAAATTGTCCTGTGGTTTTCCACATAGTTCTCATATCTTACAGAGGAATGGGTAATCAATATATTTACTACACATTTGGATTATTACCTCTAAGGCATGCTTTTGCCTCATAACCATATTTTCTTCATGAGAAGACAAAATATTTATGCATTTAAACTCAAGGAATTCATCCACTTCATCCATATCCTCAACAAGGATTTGCTCAAAGTAAAAGGCTTTTTCAAAAGCCATGGGAATAATCCCTATGAGTTTGGATTTGTAGGAGATTTGTGTTGGATTTGGCTCCTTCACTGGCGAGTCTTCAACCTCCATGAGGTCCTGGATGAGTAGAGGAGTCGACTCATGGGGTTTAATTCCCGAAGGGAGATTAGCCATAGATTTGGAGCACAGGCGCTCGAGCTCTAGAGATTGAAGTTGTTTAAAAACCAGATTGTAGAAAAGCAGTTACATTAGAGGAAAATGAGGAAAAGCTGGAGAGCGTTTAAATAGTAGCAATCTATTGACAAATACTTACCGCCAACACTAAAATAAAATAGAGTTAACGTAATGTAATAAAATTCTACAATCATGACAGGTACTTGACTAAAATATTAAAGTAGATACATTTATGATTTCTCAAGTACCTGAAAGTAACAAAAAAATTCTAAGGTGCCTATTTATAAAAGCGTAACTTCTGATGTACTTAAATAAGTTTTATCCCTATATAAAACTCCACAAGGCACCAAATTAGAGTGGATTGCAGACACCTTTAAATTGACTACAAATAAAGATTGTTTTTGTGAGATATGAAATTTGTGTGGTTCATAACGACCCTCAATTGGCTAGATATGGGAGAGTGTTTACACAAGATGTAAAATTTTAGATATGGGACACAATTACTATTTCAATTGACTACAGACAAATAAAGTAGGTGTTCTTGTGAGGTAGTATGACTCATATCCACCCTCATTGGTTATATACAAAAAGAGATCAACAAAGTGAAAACCTGTAGGATCACAACCACCCTTCAATCAATTATAAATAAATAGAGAAATTTGGAAAACAATTAAGCACAAAAAAAATAGTGGGTCACAGTCACCCTTTAAATTTACTACACACAAAAAAATATATGTTCTTGTGAAGTAGTAGGATCACAACCACTCGGAAATACTACCTACAAAAGAGTGTCTTCGTGAATCGAGATTGGTTACAACCACCCTTAAATCGACTACTTCAAGAAAGTGTCTCTGTGAGGTGAGAATTGATAGGGTCTCCGCGAGGTGAGAATGAAGAGGGGATACAGTCACCCTTTAATTGACTACCAATAAATAGAGTGGTCCCATGAAGATAGAAAATCATAAGGGTCACAGTCACCCTTCAATTGATTACCAGTAAATAGGGTTTTCTCATGAAAATGAAAAATTCTCAAGGGTCTCACCTACCCACAATCAGCTACAAAATAATGAGCATTGTTCTATATTGAAAACCCGAAAGGGCGACTTAGGCAAAATTTAAAGTGGCATGATTATAACTTTGAAGATCACAACCATTGCAATAGGTGAGAAAAAATTCTCGATGGACTGAAAACCTATAGAGGTGGTCCATGCAAAAATAGGGACATCAAGGGTCATAATCATAATTGTTTTGCAAATAGTACCGTGGCAAAAGGAAAGATCAAAAAGGAAAAAAAGATTTGCTAGGTTGTAGGACAATGCGCATCCTAGACAAAAGTTAGGGAAAACATTTCATTTCATCATTCAGGTGTTAGCTCTACGTCCATAGTTGCCCTTTCTCATATATGATATACTTTGTTGGGTCCAAATCGGTTTCTAGTAGCTCAGTGCTATCCGAGATATGCTTATTACTGGATATCCTCATCACAAATGGTGCAACATTGTACCAGATATGATAGTCGACCTGCCATCACAAGCAAAATTCTCATGTCCAAAATTGCGGTGTCTCGAATATATTAGTCTTTGACTCACTCTAGTCGGTCAATTGTATGTCACATAAGGTTGGGTACCTGTTATGAGTCTGAACCCAAACCATAGGACCTCCAATTGCGACTCCATAAAGCCACAATCGTCTTGACCAGGTTTGCGTTAAACCTGGTCCACTCAATTGGGGATCCACTTGAGCCCCAGACGAGATCCCCGACCTTTGGGGACGTGGTTTGGGTTCGTATCAGACCATAGGACCCTTGATTGAGTCCAAATCAAGCTGGAATTTAATTGTAACATTAATATAAGTTTGTAGGGTGTAATCGTAATGTGTGTAAAGGTATTCAGTTAATTTTATAAATTTGAAAAGCATTTAACAAATTATTGACAGAAGAACTTATTACTTTTCAAAGATGTTGGATCATCTAAAACATTTTGGTTTTAAAAACAATTTTATGCAAATATGTTGCACTATTTTCATACTTTCCCTTTATTTAATCTTCGAGCACGTATATGGACCATTCAATATCAATCACCTTTTGTGGAGAATCATTTTTTAAGAACGTTACGTCTTGTAACTCGATATCAGACACACTTCTACTTTTATGCTTGTATATAAATACATATTCTATAGATTTGCAAAGTATCCAATGAAGATGTTCTTCTTTCCTTATGTCTAAGTTTCCTAAACCTGTTCGAGAGGTCACGGGTGTATGCGATACAACCCCAAAGATGCAGATGGATAAGATCCTTTAAATCTCATATTAGAGGTGTCAATTTCAAACCCGACCTAAAAATAACCCAAACTCAATGCGGATTAGGGTTAGAAAAATTGAGTGACAAGTCATTTTTGGGTTGACCCGTCTGACCCATCTCAAAACTCATGTTAGGGTTGATAATAATTATTAATTTAATGATCACTTCACCTGTTCAGCAGACAGAGCCGCAAAGGGGGCAGCACGCAGCAGGAGCTAGCACTAAGCCCCGCAGAAGCAAAGTGGGAAACTAGTTCACCAGTCACCAGCACAGCAGGAGAGGCAGTTCACCACTCACCAACAATCCATACTCCATCACTAGTTCACCACTATTTCACGTTGCGTCCTCGCAGTCCTCGCCTGTGTTGAATCACGTTTATCGGTAGGGTCATTTTCGGTACTTTCCGACTTGGTTCTGTGTCGCTCCGTTAACCCGCAGAAGGAAAGTCCAGATATTCCCGTTGTTTCCCCTATGACGATCAAGTCAGTCAAGGGGTTTGGAAGTAATGTGTAGTTGTAGTATGTAACTGTTCACTTAACCTGTTATGAAGCTATGTAGAGGGATTTTATAGTCCTCCACTCTAACCTGTCTGGGTTTTGCTTTACACCTTATGTTCCTCAAATCCAGGGGCGTCGGGTGCACTGCGTATAGTGCCCTAAACATAGGGCCCTGGTTTCCCGGACCCTTGTCCCGCATTACTGTTCCCCACTATCCCCTGTCCGGTATGGAGCTGTGTGCTGGCCAGAGATAATGGGAGGTGACGTCAGGCATGATGCAAGGGCGCGCACCCTTCTCCTTTTACCCAGGGCGTGCACCCTTTTCCCGTGGCGTGCACCCTTTTACTTAGATCGGGTCAGACCTAATGTCAGGTAGGTTTCTAATGTTGGTAGGCGGGTTAATACCCAACATCTTGCCCCCCAAGCCAAGGGTGAGCATGGCTCGCACTTGGTTTTAGAGAATTTACTGGGGTGAAATGTTCCTTCTATTGATATGCGCCTTTTACTACGAAGGCGCGCCTTTTCGGTCCAAGATGCTGAGTTATGAAGGATTTACTATAGAGGCGCGCCTTTTGTTACAATATTTCTGACCGTTGGACTTCGAGTTTTGCGCTTCTGACCATTGGCGCTTCTGACCGTTACGGTTTTTAAACCATCATATCTGTGGTTGACACGTGGCGACTTTGTCATTATTGTTGAACCTTGGTGTCTTTTCGTCTTTCGAAGTATTGAACCATTCCCAATGAACCGTCTTGTGTATGAAAAGTCGCCTGGTTTGGTATTCAAACCGTTTATCCTTCATCAAACCAGGCATCTGGACCAACACTTCCTCCCCTATAAATTTCTTCTTTCTGTCCATTTGAGGTCCCACTCTCCATTTTTAAGCTTCTCTCTAGAATACTCTATTCTCTCTAGAATTTCCGGTTTCTTTCCAGCTTTTCAAGCGGCACCCTTTCCTACTCCGAGAATTGTTCCCGTTTCCTCCGATCGTATTCGTCGACGCCTTCAAACTTTGCATCGCATCATGTCGAAGGCATCCGGAAACTCTCAACTCTCAGGTGAGGCTTGCGTCTTCTTTCCTCCAGGTTTTTCTGATCCTAAACCTAACACCCTTTCGAGGGCCCTTTACGAAAAAGCTGTCGAGGAGTCGGGGATGGATGACAGTTTTTGTCCTCGCTATCCCCTTCCCGATGAGGCAGACCCTGAAAATCCTCACTCTATTTGTTTGCCTTAGCCTGGTGAGGAGACGATCTTTCCTTTTCAAATTGACGCGGGTTTACGATTCCCCTATTGTCCCGAGTTAGTAGAAATGTGCACCTATTATGGTGTTTTCCCACCCAACTCTCCCCAAACGTTCTTCACGTTTAGGTGGGTTTTAAGGTTTTCTGTCATGATCGATGCTATCCCTATTCTATTATTCTATTTAGGCATTTTTACCGCCTCGAGACCAATAGTTTAGGCATCTTCCTTTTTGTTTCTCGTAGTCCCGATCCTTCTAGTCGGTCTTGGGATACAGCTTGTCCCATTGTTCAAGGCTTTAGGACCCACAATTCCAACTGGAAATCGCGGTATTTTTTCTTTAAAGGAGGCGTTTCTTGGTTCTTAAACACCAAGGCGCCGCGCAACCCACTTCCTCTTGATGAGGAGTATTCCTCTTCGGACTTGGAAGCGCTTTCCCAAATCATGGTAGAGCATAAATTTGGTGATGTCGTTTACGTTTCAAAGGCGACCACTGAGAAGGATTTGAGGCGCTCCGACATTTCTTCCACTGTTCCTCACCCCTCATCACCCCGGGTAATAACTCTTTCCTTTTTTATTTCATGCAGATAAAGATAAAGAGCGCCTTTCTCATGCCGTTGCTATTATCCCAGAACAGACGCGTGGCAAAAAGAAGAAGAAAGGTGACGCCCCTGAGACTTCTAAGAAAAAGGGCGCGCCTAGTATGAGTGAGAACAAGAAGGCCTGGTACGAGGATTATGTGGATACTCTATCTCCTCCACCAGAGGTCCTCAGCTTGGATTCTCTAAAGGCTGTGGACATATTTAAAGGTATGGTTCCTTACTCTCGTTAGTCTAATGATATCATACTTCGTCGTCAACTTAACATCCTCTATACTAAAAAATATGGCGCGCCTGTAGTGACCGATTCAATGCTCACATGGTCTTACACGGAGGTTGCTACTAGTTCCACAGCCAAGCAGACAGATAGTGCCGCCTCTGTGCTGGGTGGGTCCTGCTCCAGGCCTTCGTACCAGAAAAAGGTTCCGGTGCAACGGGCTGATATTTTGGCCCAGGATTTTGATGAGGATGATTTCTTATTCCCCTCTCCTATACGAGCCTTTACCCTCTCCGATGGTGAGTACCCCCATCGCGAAGCCACCCCGAGCCTGAAGAGAAGGAAGGTGCATTTCCTTATCTTGGCCCAACCTTCAACTTAAGGCAGGATTTAAAGGTTGAAGTGAGTGAGGGGACTCTCCTGAAGTCCAGGGCGCCCTGTGAGCGCCTTAAAGGTGTTCCTTTGGTATTGGGGAACTCCTTAACGAATCTCAACTTGGGGTTCCACTTGTTGACCGATGCCTGCCCCCTATTAATAGGAGGCCCATTTCAACCGAAGGTGGCATTGCTGAGGGCCTGGTGCGTCGCAGCCTTTCCCTCCTATTCCAGGTTATTTTTTACATTTTAATATTTTATAAGCCTTCTCTTGTTAGGTTTTTTACTTACATTTCTTCTCAGATGATCCCTACTCAGTTTCAGATAAGTGAGGCTTTAATAAACCTTATTGTCGAAAAGGCGTCGACCTCTGAAAGGTTGAGGTCCGTGGAAGAGAAGGATCGCCTCTGTAAAGATATGGAACGCCAGTTGGCTGACGCTAAGGTGCGCCTGGTAGGGGAACAGGTGAAAGTGGATGGACTTCGAGAAGAAGTAGCGGAGAAGAATGTTCTTCTATCGTCCGCTCAAATGGAGGTGGGTCGTCTTTCAACACAGGTGGATGATCTTCGCAGGCAGCTGGACCTTTCCAAGGTCGAGTACGCAAAGCTGGAAACAAGAGCGCTGTCCGCCGAACAGGAGGTGCCTGGTCGTATTGAGAAGGCCATTGCTGAGTACAAGGGGATTACCACTTTTGATATTGACGCCATCATTGCGTGTCACTCAACTTTTCTAGCTATGTCGCTTCAGTACATGAAGAGTTATCTGAATATGCGTCGCCAGGCAACCGATTCTGAAAATGAAGATTCCGAAGCAGTAGACTCTGAAGCATCTCTTCCCCCTCCTGAAGAAGGCGCGGACCCCCCACAGGAGTAGTCCTTTAAAATTTGGAGCTAGCTTTTCCTTTATTTTTGAACGCTCTTTTGTAAGAACTCTTTGATATATATCAGTTTTACTAAAAGACGTCTTCCTTTTATTACATATCTGTTTTCTCTTAATCTTTTATTGAGGGCCAATATTTAAGTATCTTTCCTTAAGTATTTGTGGCGCCCTCTTTTATCAACTTTATCACGTATGAGGGACAATACTTAAGTATTGTTTCTTAAGTATTCACGGCGCGCCCGTTTTACTAATTTTAAAACATTTGGGGGCTAATACTTAAGTATTTTTCCTTAAGTATTCACGGCGCCCTTTACAATCATATGGCGTTCCCCATAAGTGTTTTGTTCTTAAGTATTTGCGGCGCCTTTTACGATATTTTACCGAATGTGGGACCGATACTTAATTGTATTTCCTTAAGTATTTACGCGACGCCATTTACAATATTTTAACAAATGTGGGGATGATACTAAGTATTTTTCCTTAGTATTTGCAGCGCCCTTTACGATATTTTACCAAATATGCGGGGCCAATTCGAGGCGCCCTTTACTGTCATCCAAATTTGTTACTTTAAATTTCAGCCCATTCGAGGCACCCATTATATATTGATGATCTTTACTTTTGAATTACATGCTTGCCTATTACAAACGCCTTTTAAGTATAAAAATTCTTCAAATGCTCCGCATTGAATGTATTTCAATTTTCTCCCTTCTATATCTTCTAGGATGTAGGCGTTTGGATGAGGTATAGCAATGACCTTGTAGGGTCCTTCCCATTTTGGAGACAACTTATTTTTTCGATCTTGCAGTGAGAACTCATTTCTTCTCCACACTCTTTCCCCTACAAAAAATTGTTGAGATGAGACTCGCCTATTGTAGTATCGTGCCGTTGCAAGGCGCATCTTGGCTTGCACCTGGTCGGATGCCCATCTTTTTCGTTGACCATATCCAACTCGTGACGCCTTTGTTCGTCATTAGTTGATGTTTCGAAATTTTTAACTCTATGAGATGTCACTGCTATTTCCGTTGGAGCCATAACTTCTGATCCATAGACAAGCACAAAGGGCGTTTCTCCTGTCGCCGTCTTAGGTGTGGTTCGCAGTGCCCAAAACACATTTTCCAGTTCTTCTATCCATTTCCCCCCCAAGGCGTCGACTATTTTCTTCAATCCATTAAGGATAGTTTTGTTTGCTGTTTCGACTTGTCCATTGACTTGCGCATGTTTAACCGAGGCGTGTCTATGGTCGATTTTTAGTTCTTCACATAACCATTTTAATTCCTTCCCTGCGAATTGTGGACCGTTGTCACTGACCAAGATACTAGGTATACCATATCTTGACTTGAGAAATTTTATAACATCGAACTCCGTTGTGGATGCTAGTGCCTTCGCTTCGATCCATTTTGAAAAGTAGTCGATGGCCACTATTATGTAGGAATGTTGCTTTGACGTAGGTAGAGGTCCGACTAGATCGATCCCCCATTGTGCGAATGGCCATGCGGCGCTAATACTAGTCAGTTCTGAAGGGTGGCATGCCATCTTTGGTCCATACCTCTAACAGGACTCGCACTTTAATACTATGGCGGCTGCCTCTTTGTTCATGGTGGGCCAGTAGTAGCCTTGATTGAGAATTTTCTTCACGAGAGATCTTGCTCCTTCATGACAGGCGGTGTATCCTTCATGCACCTCCCTTAGGATGGTGTTAGCGTCAGGCTGGATGATGCATCGTAGGTAGGGTACTGAAAATCCCTTCTTGTAGAGTTTCTGATCAATTACTTTATAATTTGGTGTGATACTCACGAGTCTCCTACTATAAGCCTCATCTTCCGGTAACTCTTCTGATTCCAAGTATGCTCAAATTGGGGTAGTCCAATCGTCTAATTTGTCGATGTTTACACATTCCCCGCTGGTCCCTTCTCCGATGTTTTCCACAAAATGCACTTCTAGAGGCGGCGCCTGCCAAGCGAACTTGCTCAGGGCGCCCGCATCTTGGTTTGCTTCTCGTGGTATGGCTTCAATTTTGAAACTGTCCAACCATTCCACCAATGATTTTGCTTCATTCAAGTACACCTTCTTCATCTTTTCACCTTTCGCTACATATTCTCCTATGACTTGGTTTACCACCAATTGAGAGTCGCAGTATACGTTTAGATGGGCGGTGCCTACTACTTTTGCCAACCTTAAACCAGTAATTAAAGCTTCATATTCTGCCTCGTTATTAGCGACTTTGAAGGTCAAGACAATTGCATAACGAATAGGAGTGCCGCCGTCGGGTGGAGCTAGGATGAGTCCTACTCCAGAGCCATCCACAGATAAGGATCCATCCGTGTGCAGCTTCCATGGTTTTACAAGTTCCTTTACTTCGGGCGGCGATTTAGCCGAGCATGTTGATTCGACGATGAAGTCGACCAAGGCTTGGCCTTTTATTGTCGTCCTTGGTGCGAAGTTGATTCGGAATTCACTGAGTTTGATCGACCATTTTATCATCCTCCCTGAGGCGTCTGTTTTTTGCTGGAGGTGCTTTAAAGGTTGATTTGTTAATACGGTAATTTCATGTTCATGAAAGTAAGGGCAAAGTTTCCCAGCCGAAACTGGAAACTGTCAACGCATAAATATACTTCTCAACTTCAATGTAATTCATTTCAGACTTGGTGAGCACCTTGGATACATAGTAGACAGGGACTTGGCCCTTGTCTAGTTCCTTTACTAGGACAGAACTGACTACTACAGGACTGATGCTTAAATAAAAAAAAAGGGTGTCGCCCTTTGAGGGCTTTGCCAATGGTGGGAGCGTTCATAGATGCTGCTTGAGGTCTTGAAATGCCTTCTCGCACTCCGCAGTGCATTCAAACTTCTTCCAGAACTTGGCGCGCATGACTTGTAAGAAGGGCAGTGACGTTTCTCCAGATTTGGCCAGGAATCGACTGAGCGTCGCTAGTCTTCCATTCAGGCGCTGCACTTCTCTATGGCAGGTGAGACTCTTCATTCCCTCAATTGCTTCTAATTTTTCTGGGTTTACTTCGATTCCTCGCTGGCTCACCATGTAGCCCAGAATTTTCCAGAGTGGACTCCAAAAGCACATTTTTCAGGGTTGAGGCGTACTTAGTAGAGGCGCATGCGCTCGAAAGTCTTCATCAGGTCTTCCACATGGTTGACGCTTTTGACAGACTTTGCAGGCATATCGTCGACATAAGCTTCCATGGTGTGGCCAATCATTCCTGCAAAAAGCTTGTTTACCATCCTTTGATAGGTGACGCCTACATTAATCAGTCCAAAGTGCATTACAGTGTAATGATAAATATCACCATCAGCATAAAAAGCCGTATGTTGCGCGTCATTCTCTGCCATTTGGATATGGTTGTAACAAAATATGCATCCATGAAACTTAAGAGTTCGTGGCCTAAAATGGCGTCGACCAGCTGGACGATGCGAGGTAACGGATAAGAGTCCTTGGGACATGCTTTGTTAAGGTCCCTAAAGTCTATGCACATCCTCCATTTACCATTGCTTTTCTTTACCAACACCGGGTTTGCTACCCATGTCTGGAATCGGATATCCTTTACGAAGTTGGCGTCGGTCAATTTGCCCACCTCTTGCCGGATGGCCACTAATTTTTCTTCTCCTACGGCGCGCCTTTTTTTGGCAATTGGCCTGATGCTTGGGTCAATGTTAAGCTCATGGGCAATCACCTCTCTACTTATTCCACGCATATCACCTGGTTTCCAAGCGAACAATTCCTTGAACTCCACTAAGAGCATTGATAGCGCCTTTGCTTCTCCTGATGGCAGCGTCGCTCCTATCTGGACGGTTTTTTCTGATCCATCAATTTGGACTTTTATTGTTCCTTCCACGGGCTGAAAGCGACTCCTTTATTCCCTTGGATCTTCTTCTGTGCGAATAGCTAACGCTTATTTTTTCTTTAACACGTGACAGCGTGTCGCGTGTACATAGCAGGTGCGCGTTGCTGGACT
The DNA here is from genome assembly GCA_946814005.1 of Chamaenerion angustifolium. Taxonomy (NCBI): domain Eukaryota; kingdom Viridiplantae; phylum Streptophyta; class Magnoliopsida; order Myrtales; family Onagraceae; genus Chamaenerion; species Chamaenerion angustifolium. The sequence goes on from OX328272.1 coordinate 27,593,069, forward strand.
TGGACAACACCTATCCCATGTGGAGTTGGGAATTTCAGTAATTGTTGATACGTCGAGTGTACCATTTAGTGAGGGTTGAGCGTGGAGCGCCCTAGTATCGCGTTGTACGAAGCCGGAGCGTCCACCACGATTAAGGTGACATCGAATCTTCGAGATTTCCAGCCATCCCCGATTTCCACGGGTAGGGTAATGGCCCCTACCGGGTATGTGGCGTTCTACGCAAATCCCATTAAGGGAAAGTTACTTTCTTCAAGCCCTTTGTCGATTTACCCATCTTCTGTAGTGCTTCCAGAAAGAAAACGTCCGTGGAGCTTCCCGAATCTACCAACACTCTCTTTAAGGTGTAGCCATCAATGTCTATGGTGACGACCAGTGCATCCTCATAAGGACGCGTAACATGCCTCATTTCGTATTCTGAGAAACATATGGTGACATCGTCCTCTTCCCGGGGCCGCTTTCCTGCTTTGGTGGTTCCTGAGAGTTGTGCCGCGTACACCTCTTGGGCGGCTCCTGTTTCTCCTACTGCTATGTATCCTCCGCTGATGACATTCACGTTTCCTTGCCTGCCCTTAGTAGACTTATACTCCTTTTTTGGTGACATCCTTCTATCTCGTCGAGGGCTTCGACTCCTATCCTGGCGTGTCACAAAATTTTTAAGGTGACCTTGCTGGATTAACCTGTCGATGTCCCCCTTGAAGGTGTAGCAACCATCCGTTCTATGGCCTTTACACCTGTGATAACGACAATATTTACTCATATCATTCTTGGTCCATGGAGGCGTAGCCAGATCCTTCCTTTCCATTTCAGTCAGTATTACGGAGACGTCCCAGTTTAGGGGAGTGTATGATGCCTCATACACATCCCGAGGATGGTGCGCCATAAACGGACGGCGCGGCTCGTGCGCCTTCATTGCACGGTGGTCGGATCGCTTGCCCTCTTGGACTTCCTTTTTTACTTCCTTCAGTTTCCTCTTTCCTCCTTGCGTTATTTCCAAGTCAATATAGGACTTGACGTGTGCTGCCAATTCTTCCATCGTGTGGACGTGAATGACACTTAGATTGTCATATAAGGCTGATCCTCGTGGACCTAGGGCCCTGACAAAGGCTCTTATTGTTTCACCTTTTGTGATAACTTGGTCGATTCCTGTCAACTCCTTGTTGAATCTGCCGTAGAAATCACTCAAGATTTCATCATTCCCCTGTTTGATGTGATCGAGCGTTCCTACGTTTTTTAGAAGTTGTCTTCCTCCTATGTATTGTATGATGAATTCTTTGCTTTAGGTCTCTCCAGGACTTGATGGAAGCCGTGGGTAGCCTGAAGAACCATTGTGAAGCGACCCCTCCCAATGTGTCTGGGAAGAGCAAGGCGAAGTGATCTTGGTCGTTGGTACTGCCCAAGAGTGAAGACTCGTGGCTTCGAACATGCTCTAACGGGTCACCCTCTCCCTTGTAGGAGTCAATGTGTTGGGTCTGCACATGCTTTGGTATAGTCCCTGCTAATATCTCATTTGATAAGGGGTGTGATGACATATCTCAGAGCATAGGCATATGATATCGACATCATTCTTCTGCTCTTTAACTTGCTGTATGACAAACTCCTTAATTTCCTGTGTTAATACACCAGGCGGTGGACCCGCTGTTGCTATAGATAGTGGAGCTTTACTCACTGGAGGCTGGGAGTTTCGAGATGGCCCCCCATGAGGGCGATGTCGAGATGTCACTTCCTTCGTACAGTAGGAGGAGTTCTGCAGGTGTTTTCGTACATTGCGGGCGATGATTTCGTCCAACTCTGCCAGGAAGGCAGGTGTTAAGAGAGCTTTTCTACCCACCTCTACCCGGGGTGGCGCCTTTCCTAAGGAGGCCATGACTGATTCGGCAGGTTTGTGCACCTAAGGCTCTACTGCTGCCACTGGTTGGGGTATGGGCGGTGCTGGATACGTCGGTGGCTGGGAAGTCTTCCCCTCCGGTTGTCGAGCTAGGTGTGACAGGTATGCAGAAGACCCCAGGTGTTGCTGGAGGTGGTGGAGGGTGTCATTTTCTGTTGCCTCTAGTGTTTGGTGGAACCATGGCTTGTTTTCTCAAAGCTTCCCACAGACGGCGCCAGATGTTAAATTACATTTATCAGTAGGGCCATTTCCAGTAATTTCCGACTTGGTTTCGTGCCGCTCCGTTAACCTGCACAGAAGGAAAGCCCGGGTGTTCCCGTTGTTTCCCGTCCGACGATCAAGTCAGTCAAGGGTTTTGGAAGTAATGTGTAGCTGTAGTGTGTAAATGTTCACTTAACCTATTATGAAGTTATGTGGAGGGGTTTTATAGTCCTCCACTCTAACCTGTCTGGGTTTCGAGCTGTTTGCTGGCCAGAGATAACGGGAGGTGACGTCAGGCATGATGAAAGGGCGCGCACCCTTCTCTCTTTACCCAGGGCATGTTAAACCTAATGTCGGGTAGGATTCTAATGTCGATAGGCGGGTTAATACCCAACAGCCTGCACCTGTAGTCTGTCGCTCGGTCCTCGTGTCGACGTCTCCTATTGGCTCGGCTCTTGGTCCGACTTAAGTTCACATATTCTTCTCTACATCAGGGTCCTCGTAACGATTATTTTCCTCGCGGTCCGACTTTACATACTGTCATACTCTTCTCAGACTGTCAGCTCTCATACTACTTCACAGACTCTTCTCAGCTCTTGGCCCAACTTCTTTTTACTCCTTTTATATTTCAGTTTCAGAACATGAAATTATTGTCATTTGGTTAAAGAAAAATATAAAAATATTCATGTTTAGACATTTAACTAAGTTGTTGATTGAATTGTTGTTTAGCAGCTTTAGCTGATTTGTTTAGCAGGTTTAGCTCAAACGTTTAGTTGGAAAATATGAAAAACTTGTGGTGTTTAACAAATTTAGTCGGTTAAATATGGATGTTGAAATGTTTTGGGGTTGCATTGTTGCTGTAATTTTGATTTTTGGGTAGGTAATTCACTAATTTTGTAATATGGCGGGTTAAACGGGTTGACCCACCGCCCCGCCACGTCGGCCTTTAAAGATTAGGCATGGCTAATATTCAGTCACTATGCATACACAATTCACAATTTTCAATCCTTTGACGACGTAAATCTATTTAGTTCCATGCAAAATTCTATGAAACTTTGTGAAATTAAGCATCCCTATCTCCATTTATCCTGAATTCAAGATTCCTATAAGACTTGATTCACCAACGAAACAATCCTAGAAATATTTGAAGTATCATAGCCAACATGAAATAGCTAACGTGGTGGTTCGAGGTAAGCATTCAACCAATGATCCTTATGGACACACTTAAAGAATTTTAGGTTGATCTTGGGCGAGTATTTCCAACGCTTAAAGAATTTTAGGTTGATCTTGGGCGAGTATTTCCAATGCTACTTCATGCATGTATGCATGCATGTAATCGCGTGTCTTAATAGTTATAATAACACATAATAGATATATAAAAAACGTCGGAAAAAAATTGGGACCAACATGATACGATAACACCAAAATATCGCGTCACGACATAACATGATAATACGCTTGGATGATACCACAAACTAACACATTGAAACAACAAATACATTAACAAACATAATACCTTTCTAAGTTTGTAGGTCACAACTTAGATATTTGTACAACAATGACCATATATCCACTAGTTAATAATTCAAAAGTCTGACACTACAAGAATCTGCCTCAACAACCACGAAAATATTGTGTTGTCGCTAGGTAGTCGTTGTTAATAAGCATTTTTTGTTTTAACACTATTTTTCGAGGGATAGAGTTGGACGTTTTGTCGTAGCTGAAACAATGCTTTAGTGTGTACTTTTGTCGCGACTAGTTGTGTCACTCCCAAAATATTACTTGACAAATACGTATCCGAGGGTAATATATATCAACAACATCATGGATTAATTCTATTTCTGATTCATTGTTTTACTGTCAATATTTGTTGATGTAATATATATGTTAACAGCGACGCAGTAAGTGCGTATCTAAAACTTAGTTAGCCGTTACTAATTCGGATACCAACCTGTCAAATTAACAGAACAATTCAGATTTTACCAGTAGCATAAGCAGATGACCTACGTAGCCGTTTCCTCAGCCCAGACTTCTGAATCACCCCGACACCTTCACTTCGAAGAGATTCCATAAACAATCTCACTGTAATTGCACCGGAACAAATCGATCGAAGTTGCTTTGCATACCTTATTTACGACAGCCTTCACTTCACAACCGATCTACCCAAACTTCCCAACCTTCACCCCGAGACAACCTTCACTTAACTTCCCTGCATCGTCATCCTTTTTCCTACAGCATTACGAAAAGGTACGGTTTCCTCCTCAAATTATGAATTAACGTCTAATTTTTTGAGCTAAGACAATGAAATTCACTCAGCTGTTGTGTTGTCAATGTATTTCATTATGTGTACATCACGTAAAGAGCATCTTATCTAATCGGTTACCGAATTGAGTGACTGTGTGTCCGTTTAGACATAACAGCTTATCTAATCAGCTTATCTGATTCGTACGAAGGTGATTACTGAATGTGTCCGTTTCTCCCAATTTCTGTTGCGTTTCACTACAAATCGTCTGTAAGATATTTTGGTTAAGTGTATACACACTGTACGATTGCTGCTCTGTTACAATAACAGAATTAACTGAATTTCTCATTGAAGAAAGTTCGTTAATTATCATGGGTTCGGGTAAAGCTTCTATCAACGTAATTATACATCAGTTAACAACTACTTTTAAACAAAGACTATGCATAGGATATCAGTTTTGTAACAGAATTGATAATTCCATTTTCTAGACAAAGCACTTGTAAAACACTTGGTGGGTGGAAAACAGTAGTGTCTACTTACATGATACGGTGTGATATTGGTTTTAATATTTTCTCATTTCTAAACAGAGGCTCATTAAGGATGGATAAAAGTTGGATGACCAAACATCAACAAAGTCAGGAATATAAGGCAGGTGTTACCTCTTTCTTGGACTTTGCCTATTCGCGTGCGTCATGGGATCGGAGAATCTACTTTCCATGCCATAATTGTGTCGGTATGTCTTTGTTGGGGAAAAGTACAGTGAAATTGCATCTGGAAAAATATGGAATACTACAAAGTTAACCTACATGGGTTGACCATGGAGAAGAATTGGAAGAAAGCATTACTAACAGGAGGTTTGCCACGTCTCGTGAAAAAATGGAAGATATGATAACTGATGGATTGGGTGGTATGAGTCATGATGAAGGTGAGGAACCCAATGTAGAGGCTAGGACATTTTATAAGCTTTTATAAGATTGTGAGAAATGCTTATACCCAGGGTGTGTATCCTACAACAAAATGTCCTTCTTAGTGGAACTGCTGCATCTAAAGGCTCTGTACAAGGTTTCTAACAAGTTCGCAGATGAGTTGCTTAGTATGCTGAGTAAAGTACTTCCACATGAGAATACAGTACCTAAGTCGTACAATGAGGCAAAGAAATTTATATCCGGATTAGGTTTGGACTATTAGAAGATACATGCTTGTGTACATGGCTGTATTCTATTTAGAAATGAATACGTCAATCTCGATGTGTGTCCAATATGTGGTGAGTCACGATGGTTTCAAGGTCATGAAAGTGTAGGAGGAATGAACAGTCCGGAAAAATCTAAGCAAAAGGGTGGAAAACTTCCTGTTACAAAACTTCGATACTTTCCACTAACTTCTAGGCTGCAAAGACTATTCATGTCTCATAAAACAGCAGGATCTATGACCTAACACTCTACAGACCTAATAAAAGATGGAGTACTACGACATCCTGCGGATACAGAGGCATGGAGAAAACTTGACAACGTGAATCCTGTCTTTGGGGCAGAGCCACACAACGTACGTCTTGGATTAGTTACAGATGGGTTCGATCCTTACAGTGACAAGAGTCACCCATATAGCATGTGTCTGGTTGTGTTGATTCCATACAACGTGACATTGGAGACCTGCCTGCAAGATACCAATTACATATTGTCAATGTTGATTCCTGGTCCAAAAGCCCCAACAAATGATATTGACGTGTATCTGCAGCCATTGATAGATGAACTCAACGACTTATGGTCGAATGATGCATTAACATATGATGCACACCATAAAGAGAACTTCCAAATGCACGTTGTTGTACTTTGGACAATAAATGATATCCCTGCTTGTACAAACTTGTCCGGTTGGGCTACTTATGGTAACCTGGCATGTCAAGTATGTCAAATGGACACACATTACTGCAAATTAAAGCATGGGAGGAAAAGTACCTTTATGGGCCATAGACAATTCCTACCGGCCGATCACCCATGGAGGAGAAACAAAAGTGTGTTTGATGGAACTGTGGAGGTAAGGAGTGCCCCACAAAGACGTTCCGGGGATGAGGTGTTGAAACAGTTAGAGTGCCTTCAACCAATTACCTTTGGTAAAACACAGCCCCTCCCAAAAGTTGGAGTACACTCAGTCACTGGAAATTGGAAAAAGAAGAGCATATTCTTTCGCTTGGTGCCTCATAACTTGGATGTTATGCACATTGAAAAAAAACGTGTGTAATAACCTGATTGGAATGTTACTAGGTGTTTCTGGAAAAAAAAAATGACAATCTCAATGACAGACTGGACTTGCAGGTGTTAGGCATAAGAACATCGTTGCATCCTGTTCGTAGGGGACCGAAGTTGGTGTTATCGCATGCCTGCTACACCCTATCGAAACAACAGAAGATGAAGCTATGTGAGTTCCTAAAAAATTTGTGATTGCCAAGTGGTAATTCGTCAAACATATCTCGTTGTGTAAAGTTGAAAGACAGAAAATTGATCGGTCATGACTACCATGTTCTAATGCAACACATATTGAGTGTTGAAATTAAAGGATTACTGCTCAAGAATGTATGCAAGACACTGATATACATGGCAGATCTAATGAAAATGAGACGCAGTTACCAGCCACAAAGTGCAACCTAGAGAGAATCTTTCCACCATCATTCTTCAACATCACCGTACATTTGATAACTCACCTTGCAGAGGAGGCAAGAGTAGCTGGGCCTGTTCAATATCAATGGATGTATTCAATTGAAAGGTCAGTACTACTGTACCAAGTTTTTAAATGAGTTTTAATATGGGTTTATAAGCTGATGACATGCTACTGTGATAGGATAATGGGGATAATGAAGTCATTCGTTCGCAACAGAAGTCGGCTGAATGGCTCAATTGCTGAGGGTTATATTGCGCTAGTGTTTGACATTTTGTTCCAGATATTTACATGATATTGAGACTAAATTTATCCGACACAATCCCGCCTTTGCTCAAGATCAGGTTCTTAGGTTGACGACAAATGGGTTAGGCATTTTTCGTCTGACTGGAGCAACCATTGGTCGTGCAGTAGTTCGCGAATTCACCAACGAAGAATGGAGACAATGTCAACGCTACGTTCTCAATCAATGTGAAGAGGTCAAGCCCTTCATTAGGTAAGTGTTTCAATGTATTATTTCGTTTAGAACAAAGTACCGTAAGTCAATTATGTCTAACTTGTTCCATTTGGACGTTTTTTTAAAAAAGGGAACACAAGCGGCAGCTCATTGGAGCTAGGATTAATAGACGGGACATCAATGTGTTGCACAATAGAACATTCATCCTGTAGTTAGAAGGAAAGGTATGAAATCCTTAACCCTGTTTACGACTCATGATAAAGGTATTGATGTGTACATTGAATTGTTTATTGCATCAGGTTGATCGAATGTCTGGTCCGTATGAGGATGAAAAATTTCGTCAACTTAAGGCATTGTGTCGGGGTCCTTTATACGGCGTGAATACATATACTGGATATAAAGCTAATGGGTTCATTTTCCACACGAAGGAGCGGTCAAAGATAAGGAACTTTGACAACAGTGGTCTCTTATGCAAAGCTGATACAACGTGCTATGCTAGCTCCTCCGACAACAACCCCCTTGAATGGGCGATTGATTATTACGAAGTGTTAAGGGAAGTAGTGGAGCTTCAATATATTGGAGATCTCAGCATTGTTATGTTCAAATGTGACTGGTACAACGTACTGTCATCATCCAATGGCATGAAAGTGGATGAGTACGGGTTTGTTTGTGTTAACACAACAAACTATTTGTCAACGGATTAACCATATGTATTGGCATCCCAAGAAACACATGTTTTCTACTTGACTGACAATAATAATAAAGATTGGAGCACTGTGTTGATTGCAGAGGCCAAAAGGCGGTTCGTCCTTGGCGGACAAATGTCTGGAGAATCTGTTGAGCCGTACCAGGAAACCTCTGTTGCAGTGGTTTCTAATGTCCCGCATGCCGATCAGGTCGACGAGGAGCTCGATTGGTGTAGGAATGACATTGATGCAGTAGAGGTAGAAATCGATGTCGTTAGTGATGTCATGTGAAACAATGACAATCACGAAGGACCATACATTCTTGAAGAAGAGGACACAACATCTGTTGGCGTGGAAGATAGCGACTATTCTTCATCTGGTGGGACCGACTCAGAATTAGAAGAAGACTTGTACGACTCCGAGCAAGACTCAGGGTCTTCATCCAATGATGACCCGGGAGATGACTGACAAAGACTTTAGGTTAAACACCTACAACTGTTGCTATTGTATGTTCGGTTTGTACTGTAGGTTGAGGGTTACATTGTGTTCTACAATTCTGTTATGTTTGTTATGTGTACTTTAGGTTATTCTCATTTGTGTTATGTTTTTGACAGTTGTTATGTAGACTATAAGAGTGTTTGATTATACATTTGTGTTCTAGCAATTTGATTATACAATTCTGCTTATATATTGCTCTGGCTACATTCTATTTTTATACATTCTATTAATATTCTGTTTATATTAATGTTGTTTGCTGCAATTCTGTATAAATGATGTTTGTCCAATGTGTATCGACCTTCTTGTCCACCCTACAAAGAGTTTGCAGTCTTTAACAGCAAGATTCATTGTATCGACCTTCTTGTCCAATGTGTATCAACCTTCTTTATCTTGGCAAGATTCAGTTCCTTTCATGATCGGGAATGAGGCGGCTACGAAGCTCAGGGGATGCACCAGCCAATTCTGCAACAAAAAAAACATCAATTGTGGAATACACAATATGATAATCCCAACTCATTTAATAGAACTGCAGTTTAACAGCACAATATGACAATCCCAGCACAATATGACAATCCCAACACAATATGACAATCCCAGCAGTTAATACACAATTGAGGAAACTTGAATTCATGATAACTGGGATTCATATACTTAATATCTTCTCTTGTTGGCGTCCCTAAGATCTGCGTCCATAATAGATAGAATCAACATAAAAAGCTTATAAACCATTTCAGAGAAATAGACACTATCTAATCATGAAAATTAGTGAGGGTGGAGCAAAATCAAACCTTTAAAATCTCCACGAGCTGACCAACTGCACTCTCCCTAGGAAATAGAGGCTACATCAGAATACGAAACAAGCAAAAAATATAAGAAAGAGAGCAGTAAACAACTTGAAAGACTATCCTTTGAGTGTTTTGTCATGAAAATACATAATTAATCAACTACCTTACGTGTCCCAACAGAAGCTCAGCCATGACACATCCAACAGACCACATATCAATGGCAGTTGTATATTTCAACTTGATTCAATTAGTTAGAGACCAGAAATCGAACCATCTGCTTACCAATTTCTTAGCGCTACCAAAATCGAACACTGAACTCAGACCCTTGCTCAGTGTCGCTATGGCCTCCTGAACAATGAACCCAGACCCTTACCAGGAAATTCCAAATTGCAGAAAGCGGTAAAATGGAAATTCGGCAATTCTGAAGGGGAGGGCCTTGCAAATCGCAGGAAATTCAAAATGAAGGGGAGACTTTGCAAATGAAAGGTAGAACGAAGGCTTATGGGTTAGGGTTTTTAATTAGATTATGCCCTATATTGTTTTCCTAAAATTAATTGTATGCATTTCATACACTTAATATAATGAGTACATATTGTTTTCCTAAAATTAATTATATGCATTTTATACACTTAATATAATGAGTATATAAAAAAATATATATACTACTTATGGCTACTACGCGTAACTTGCAAGTCAGATATCTAGTTAATAGTGGTTTAGAAGTGGTTCCGACGGTTTTGGGGTTGAAACTTAACGTTATTACTAAATAAGATAATTTAGTGGGGAATATGACTGTATATAATACTGTATTAGAAAACAACATAACTACATATAATATTGTATTATATGTACAAATTTGTATTATATGTTTGTATATACAATATATACAAGTTTGTATTATAAGTTTGTATATACAATATATACACTTACATGCAAGTTTGTATATACAACATTACTAGTTTGTATATACAATATATACAATTTTGTATTATATGTACAAGTTTGTATTATATACAGTACATACATGTTTCGTACCACTTCTTATACCAATTTTAATATAATATTCTGTTTAATTATTATTCAATCTACTCTAAACCATTACACCAACTTAGTTGGTTCGGTGATGATTTACAATATACAGTAATATAATGGATTATGTATTATGGACCTATGACATATGGATTATGGATCTATGTGTTAGGATTGGAAATATCATCATTGAGAAGTTTGCATTGATAATCTTGCTCAAATCTGTCCAACGACATAATGGTTTAGGGTTTGCGTTCATAATGGTTTAGGGTTTGCATTGATAACTTGACCAAATGTTTGGAAAACTAATAAAATGCTACTTACTTAGTATTAGTGAAGTTCTTTGACAGTCTCTTGTACATGAATTATATAAAGAAATGAAAATAATACATACTCACCGTTGTATCCTGAACCAGGTTCATTAGTTGATCCATTAAGCTCTCGAATTATTCTTTTAATTGTATATGTGGTATAAATTAAGAGCCCAACCTACGACCCAAATGATCCATGTGTCAAAAACAGTAACAAAAACACGACCTATACTTTATTCGTAAATAATTGGATAAAAAAAAATTATTGACAAATTATTGCATATGGCTGAATTTGTTCATGCATGTTGTCCACTTCATCCATTTTATAATCGGACAGAAGCCCTGTTGGTATTTTAGTCATCAAGTGTAATCGGACCGAAGCCCAAACAACTTTTCGGTTGAAGCCCACCCGGTGTCCAAGCAAGCAACACCTTCTGCATCGGCACATTACTCCTCTTCGAAGAAAATGTCATTCAAAATTCGAGATGACATGATTGGCGGTCCCACCATTTCTGCAGTTTTTCCAATTCCTCTGTAATTTACCGCGCATTCACTCCTTCTCCCCGCGTTATTGGGTTGTATTCTCCATTTCTCGCCGAAATTAGTTCCTCTCTCCCTCTCCTCCGACGATTCAAAGGGACTGTTCATCTTCAAGAAGTTCTGCATATCTAGCACCAAAGGTAAGGTTCATGTTCTTGCAGAACCATTTGCTTACTTGTCTTTGAAGAAACTTGTAGGATTCAGTGTTAGGTTTTGCAAACGTTGTGATGTGTTGTTCTTAGGAACAACAGTGTTGTTTCTCTCCAGTTTGAAGAAACTTGAGCAACTCAGGTCGGACTTAGTTTAGTTTTGCACAATCTGTGCTGTTCTTACATTTTACTCCACGACGGTCCGTTAAAAATTGAAACTTTACAATGTCAAACCTTTTGAAATCATGATTAGCCACAGTTTGGAAGATGCATGTCTTGTTAGGGTTTCTTCGATCACTTGTCACAATAATATTCCTCTTAGTGTTGAACACAGTCGTCAGCATGGTGGGAACTAGAAGAATGAGCCTCAATGGTACCAACGTAGCACCCCCAATTAATCCAATCCCAACTCGGAAGTCACCCCGGAAACTGTCCCGCGCAGGACCAAGTAGGTTTACTTCCTACAAAGTTTTGTGGCTTATAGGACATGTGAGAGGTGTATCCTGTACCCATATAGGTTTACTTCCTTGTTTAACTTTATACTTTCAGGTTCATCAGTTGTTGACACCTTGGTGGAGAACCGTACAACACCGATCACTTTGGACCCCCTAGTTGAAGAAACTCCACCATAGGAAACACAGCATGTTACTCCATTGGTTACTGAGCATGCGACCGAACAGGGTAAGTCTTTGTGTAAACCAAAACAAACAACAACTATTGGAAGTTATTGAATCCTTTATTCCTATGGTCGTGTGTTTGATATTAAATACAGATGAAGGTTTAGAAGAGCAAGATGAAGGTGTAAGGGTGGAAGATGAAGGTGTAAGGGTGGAAGATGAAGGTGAAAGGGTGCAAGAGGAAGGTGGTGTAAGGTCACCAGCTGAGAAGCTACAGAGGGGGCGGACTAGGTGTATTAAGCTATCCAAAAATGGAACAAATGAAAAAGAAGAGTTACAGTTTAATGCTCAGGGTAAGGTCTGCTCGAAGAATGCATCGGTGTTTGCCTCATTGTGTGGGTGCATCGTACAGAAACAAACGAATGCACCATTGATGGTGAAAGACTGGAAGGAGATCCCGAAGGAACCCATTGACTACGAGGCCAAAATGCTAATGCTCGTTGGAGTAAGTATACTTACATCCTATTTCCTAACGGTCATTGTTCAATAAGACAGAATGTGTATGTTTGCCAACATTACAATTTTAAACGTTAATCAACTATTGTTGCTTCACAGGAAAAGTTTGTTATCCCTGAAGATGATAACTTGAAGCAACTGATTGTATGCACACTGAGAGAGAAGTACAGGAATTAAAGGGTCAACCTGAAAAGAAGGTATTATGACAGATACCTTACCGATGAATAAAGGATACAGAACATCCCCCCAGACGTGGTGAAAGAAGATTGGTTGTGGCTAGTAAATTGGTTCAGTTCAGAGGAGTTTAAGGAGGTTAAACAGTGGAAATCTTATTCTTGTATGCTTTACTGCGGTTTATAGCAAGTTTTTATATCTTATTAACCATATGACTGTTTGTGTCCACGTACTTGAATTGAAGGTGAGGAGCGAGCGTAACAAAGCAAACAAAGCTCCCCAAGTGACCAGGCACACTGCGGGAACATGCAGCTTTGCCAAGACGGAACAAGAAGAGGTAATGAACCCATACACCCACACTCTTCAGAATCTAGTAACCACTCAGTTACAGTGCCTGTTTTTAAAAATGCAGATTATGAAAAATAATGGGGTGCATCCGGGTGAATACCACATGTTTCGGAAGACCCATGTGAACAAGAATGGGGTTCCTCGATATCTGAGGTAAGCGATAAGACCTCCTCTTCCTTCTTAATTTTTAAAATGTTTCACACCTAACACGTGAGATTGGATTGTACTGGTTGTAGGCTGCAGTTGAACAAAGGGTTGCTGAACTGCAAGCTGAAGAAGACGTTCCCGTTGACAAGGATGCACTTTATGATGAAATTCGTAAGCCTGACTGTCGCCGATCTCGTGTATCCAAAATTGCACGGATGATGGAGAGTGAGCAGATGAAGAAATCGAGGGAAGAAGTGGCTCTAGCTAGAGCTGAAACTGCAGAACTGAAGAGGTTAGCGGAGGAGAGCTCAAAGAAGGCATAGGAAGCGACATTAACTCTAATGAAGTTCCAAGAAAACATGACGGCAGTCCAAAGAGATATGGCCTTCATGAGAAGGGCACCACAAGTCAATGGTGCATTGCTCGATGATTCAGATGCATAAGGTACAGTAAACAAGTCTTTGTTTGAGTGATCGTACTCTATTTTTTAGGAATGTTAATGTGAGGTTGTTCTAATTCAACCTATTGGTGTGCTTGCAGATCGAAATGTTTGACATATGACGCAACACTTGCTTTAGGTAATCATTTTTCACTTGCTTGATGTCTAGTTGGGTTAGGCCTAGTATAGTATATGTCTTGAAACAGAAAATGTGCCATTTTGTAATGCTGGAACATCTTAACAGTATTTTGTCTTTGTTTGTTCTGTGTTTTGGTCCTTTTGGACCACATGTACATGCTGAAACTTATTGTCTGCTATATATGTGTTCTGTTTATGCTGAGGTTGGACACTTTGTATATGGAAATGTATGAATGGATGGTTCTGGGTGGTATGCATTATGTAATGTCTAGCTGGTGAAAATCCGAAACATTTATTCTGAAGCTGGTATAGTTGTATTAGCATCGAAAATTTGATTACCAATACATACACCAAATACAGTCAGAAAAAATCCGATGCAATTAGCTTTTAACTGCAACAAAAGTCGTCACGTAGACAACGACAATTACTGCGGCTACACGTAGACAATAACCTCAACACCAAGCAAACAGTGCAATTTAGGTCGCACTTGTGACTTGCATCGACCACAAACTTAGACTGTATTAACATTTTCTTGCATTAAACTTTATGTAACGCTATTTATGTATAATTAGTTTCTAAATCTTTTTGACGTTAATATCACCTTACTGTATCCACATATGCTAGACACAAAAACTAGGAAACAGCAACACATATATGTTGTAGCCGATAGCTCCATTTTACCATCAATGCATATTGTATCTGAAACACCTATATAGCATCCAATTAGGACCGGCACTAATTACGCATGAACACCATTGACAATATATTGATGCTAAATGTATGACCAACTGTTCATTCCAGCAGCGGCAGACATTTAACATCGGCATTTTGTCCGTGCGGATACCTTTAACATCGGGGCTTTCAGGCACAGCCCTTAGCATCGACATGTCATCTTAGCAGCGGCAAAACCCAACTTAGCAACGATTTTACACTGCGACTATAGTGCTACTTTCTTGTAGTGTGACTTAAACCTTGAATTTTCCATTAAATAAAAGAAATAAAAAAAATACAAGTTAACTTTGACGTCCATGATAGAATGAATACAAAAGTCACATCTGTGACGGAACTCAAAAGTCACTAAATAATAAGACCTCCCAATCTCCATGGTTGAGCCGTTGAACATCTTACTTAACAACTGTTGGTTGAATATCTTCCCAATACAATGTGCTTTAAAAAATAAAAATAATTAATTAGCAAAGAACTGATAACTTAACAAATAATTAATTCCAAGACAAAATTGCAAAAGAGAACTTGGAAGAGAATTAATACTAATTAGAACGTAGTAACTTGGTAGAACTAATTCTATACTTTTAGCTCCGAACACTTAACTAGATAACCACGATCGACGTGTATCTAAGCCTTGCAGCAAATGAGTGTTTCAACAAATTCAGGAACAAGTGAAATGTGAACCCCATCAACCACACTACCACAAATACTAAATGCAAACACGGACGAAAATGTATAAATAGGGATGCTTAACAAATCAAGAGAAGTAGTAGCAACATTATGATAATGACATTGCTCTTGATACCAAAAATTAAGAACATTAAGATTTACATTCATATCTTTTTTGGATCCTCTGAATCTTTCTCTAATTGTGACTTGTTTTGTATAAGATCATCAATTTTATGAGTCTCATCATACTCCTAAATGATTTAATTAATATACTAAATTTAAAAAATGAAATTAAAGAAAAGAGAAAACTAAACTTAACGTAACTAAAACGTGAAAAATGACATAATTCAATATAAAAAATTAACTTACAACTATTGCATCATGCTCTTTGACTTGTATTTTGGATTTTCTCTCAATGGAGATTGTATTGTGTTCGCGTCCGGATTGAATTGAAAATGTGCACATTTCGTAATAATCATACAAACCCAATAATTTCTTGTTTGATGCTTGTAGCTGTTTCAGAAGTATTCCGGATTGAATTGAAAATGTGCACATTTCATAATAATCATACAAACCAAATAATTTCTGGTTGATGCTTGTAACTGTTTCAGAAGCATTGCAGTTGAAAAGCATATTATATGTAAATTCCACAAATAAAATCTTTCAACATCGATCGAAAATTAGAACAATGACCATTGTTATATTGAAGTTTGACCAATAATTCTAAAAAAAACAAGCATTGGCATTACCATGTTTTTCAAATACTCATTATAATTATCATGCTTCAAACAATTACAAATAATCAACAAACACCTTAAAATTTACAAATTGATTGTTGGATATTTTGTTCCAGAAAAGAAGCAAGTCATTAAACATCTCTAAGAATTTTGTCATACCTTCAACTCATTCTCATTCGACTGAAAATTGACATTTTTATTCTAGTCATCACTCAACTATAATTGTCTTACTGCATTTCGGGAATAAATTTCATTCTTTAACATCAGAAAAGTAGCATCCCACCTTGTAGGAACATCCTGTCACAAGCTATTCTTAATATCAAGAGACACTTTAGATACACATTCATAAAACACTATTTTCTTAGCTCTAGAACATTTAACATATTTTACACTTTCTCAATGTGTCACTAATCGGATCAACTTCTTTCAAACCATATTGAATACTCAAATGCAGAATATGTGCACAAAAACTCGAATGAAAGGGTTCACTCTTCAGCATTAGTGTTTTCGTATTAACTAACTGATCCATCAATAAAGCAATATATGTATCATTTGTGGATGCATTATGCAAGGTAAAAGTACCAAGCTTATTTGCAAGTCCCCGTTTATCAAGTAGATTTAATAACTTAGAAGTAATTACTTTGTCAATATGAGGCGGTACCATCTCAAAAAACAACAAAATGTTCTTATGCAGATTCTGTTCTCGATGAATAAAATGAGTAATCAAAGTACTATACCCATCAATTTTAATAGAGTTCCACATATCATATGTTGAATTGATCCTATTAGGAGCCATTTATAATATGCTCTTAAGTATATTTTTCTTAGCCTTACAGTTTTTAAGAACGTCAACCTTCAATGTGTTTCTAGAAATCAACTGAATATCAAACTTCCAACACTTAAAAATTGCATTAATAAATTCAAACTCGAAGAATTGTGAAGACAATTTATGAGTCACCACAACAGTGGGAACCAACTTACTAAATTTATTATGATCAAATGTACTTGACATAGTCAACTTATATTTACTTTCCATAAGAAATGATTCTCCAACATCCAGTGTTTCCTTGTTAAGAAAACTCTCATATGATGCAACAGAAAACCAATAATAGTTCTAGGACTATACTTATATTTATACCATAAAATATGCATGTGATCTCATCATCATCATCATTTTTTAATTGAGTCCTTACCTTTGATCTCTCTTTTCTATATTTATCATTTGAATAGTTTGCCTCATTCTAAATATGAAGCGTCTACAATTTAGACGCAAAACTTTCTCTATTAACTTCGTTTACAATGAAATCCACGTCTGCTTCCACATCATCATCAACCTCTATGGACATATATTGTAGCATTTTCATTAATTGCCTGAAAAAATAATATAAAGTGATAAACATATTTTGATATTAGATATCCAATATTATTATAATATTAATAGATAGTGCTATCAACACATTCAAATTTTTCCTCAAACATGAAAATCCCACAAATCTGGTTTGTGTGGGTGGGGTGGGGGGAATTAATTGGAGTCGCGGCTCATTCCTCCCCATTCCCACCCCACCCGCCATTTGGAGTTCCTCCCCTCTGCAACATCTCCGCCATTTGAAGCTCCTATCCACTAGTAGTACCACCAACCTCGTCGCAGCTCGTCGTCCCGCCGCTAGCCTTGCAGCCCCCGCACATATGATCGCCTTCAGCCCCGTAGACCCTTCCAGGCTCGCTCCTGCATCCTATTATCGGATCCCCCGCTGCATACACGCCGCTACTGCCCTTCTCCCTGTCACCACCACAACACCTTATCGTACACCACACGACTCATGTTCAGCCACCACACCCTAGGTAACCAAAACTCTAATTTTCTAATTTGGAGTAAATTATTTAATTGTTTGAAATTAGATAAAATTAGTAGTTAGAATTTCTAATTAGTAGTTAGAATACTTAATATGATGAAATTGATGACTTGTAATTAGTTTTTATTGATTATACATATTTAATTATGTGATCCTAATTTTTGTGTAAATTCTTTAATTGATATTATACATTTAAAATTCGTACTTACAATGCATAATATGATGTAGTTGATGAGTTTTAGATATAATACTATATTGAAATTAATAAAATTTCTACTCAATTAGGTGTTAAGAATTACTTTATCCAGATGGTGGCTATAATTATCGATATGGTGGTAGAATCACTAATATTGAAGGCATTGTTGGTTATGTTAGAGGTATTTTTGCCAACTACCATACCTCTAAAAATATATCACTAACTCAGTTGACGGAACTTGTTAATGTAACTTGTGGGTTTGGTGGTACATCTAATGACTTTCAACTTGATTAGAAGTTGGATAACTCTCTTTTCTCAATAAACAATGAAACTGCATTGAAATGAATTTTTGAAATGTGTGAGAGAAGTATGGAGATCTATGTGACTAGTATAGTTCATCCAGCGATACATGTACGATTAATTACATATTTAAGTGAACCCATGAATGAATGGAGAATGAAGAAGATGAAGAAATTGAACACGATGAAAGTGAAAGAGATGATCATACTCTGATCCCTAGTGATGATGCATTTTTCTCATCTTCAGAGGAAGAGGATGCACTTGATGATATAATAAGTGGTGTTGGTTGTTCTTAGGCAGCACAACCCTGCATATTCATATAACATCCCCCTTGAGTAGGGGTGGCAATCATGTCGTGTCGTGTCTAATCAGATCGTGTTATTAATCGTGTTGTGTCTTAACATATTTCGTGTCTAAACGGATAATTTCTAAACGTGTCTCAAAACATCAAACACGAACACGGCACAATTAAGTAGCAGATCACAGGTGACACGACACGGGACACGATTAACTTTCTTGGAAATTAAAAATCAAAAAACATAACAAATAGATACGACATGACAGGATACAGCACGACACGATACGAACCAACACGAATCAATTAAACACGACATGATATGACACGAGACGACACAACACGATTAAGAACGACGTGATATATACGGATTTACATGATTAAACACGAAACGGCACGTTACACGACACGATTAAGACGAAAAACATTAATTTTATATATTTCTGAACGTGTCACGATTAGACACGACACGATTAGGCAAAATTAGTTAACCATGTCTTTATTCGTGTCACAGGTATACACGACACGATTAGACACAATTAGTTAATTGTGTTTTATCGTGTTTATACAAATATCCACAGATCTGAGTTGTTTAGACACAATTATTAATCGTGTCTAAACGTATAAGAGTTGTTTAGACACGGGATCTGTTAAGGTCAAACCCATATACACTTTAAAGCAGATCGTGTTGTGTCGTTTAATCGTGTCGTGTCAGAAACTGCCACCCATACCCTTCAGTTTTCCTCAGGAGATTAGATGCATGTGTTAGAATGAACTGATGACAGGTAACGAAAAGACAAACATCTCAGGTTTTGTAGAGTTTGAGTGAGGTGAACGCTTTAAGGATAAGTCTACACTTCAACATGAAATGAAACTTTATCATATCAAGAATTTTGGTGAATCTAACATTGTTAAATTTACAAAATCACTAGTTCATTTTAAGTACAGTTACGTAAGTGGGGGTGTCTGTTTGTGATCACTACGAGCTTGTCAGAGACAATTGGGTAGTTGGGAGATTACAAAAGTTGGTCATCCTCACTCTTGTACAAACACTAGGGTTATCCAAAAACATAACATTTTGATGTTGTTGTGCTAGTAGACACTACAATAATGTATATAGCTACAACCGCAATTCAAAGTTATCACCAAATGTCCATTTACTATCACTAACCTTTAGCAGCGGGCTAAGTCTCGTTTAGATAGGTCCTGTGGCTAAATGTCTCTTCGACAGTAAATTGTTGCCACAAAAAGGTTAGCCGCCACTAAAAGGTCTTCCGCCACTAAAAGCTTTCCGTCACTAATAGGTCGATGGCATTCAGTGACAATAAATGTCGCTACTATATAAACTATATTAACAACGATAAAAATTGTCACTATGTGTATGTTGTTACTAAACATCTGTATTCAGTGACAACATATCCACCATTAAAAAACCTATATAATGTCACATAATGTTGTTACAAAACACACGTATCTAGTGATCACATGTTTATCATTAAAAACACTTGATAATGTCAATTAATGACACTGCTAAAAATAGGTTTTTTGTGACAACAACTGTTATTCAATGTTAGATATACACTTTTTTGTATTTTTTTTTAAATTAATTATCATGTTCATGAAATAAAGTATGAGCTAGTAGATTGCTTTTAAAAATCATAACATATTATCCATCAAAATATCTATATACATCTCAATACACCAACATATATAAAACTTAGCCCTGAAATCAACTTGAAAAACTACCGAATGTTCCCAACTCTATTGCTATCACATTCCTTGAGTTTCTCAATAGACTTAAATGCAAGAAGTTTTAAGTCGTTCTACACATTGGATCGGTCTTATCTCATATTTATTCAGAAGTTTCTCCGGTTGCTTCAACTCTCCTCACTCATCTCTTGAGACCTAGAAGAGATACAAGATAAGTCATACAAAACACACATGTGTTTCTCATGATTGAAAAATAAAATAAACCTGAAACAAATACGTCAATGCTAACAAAATAAAGTTCTTTTGGAAGCTAAAAAATTAATTGATTGACAAAACAGAGAGAATACGTTATAAATACTTACAAGATTTGCAATGTAGTTATAGTAGTTACCAACATCGGGAAAGTCCTTCATGTCAGCATTCTTGATGAAAAGGATATTCTCAAAGTAGTTGATAGGGAGGTTGTGCTTGCGTATATATACGACCCATGCAACATGAACTAACCACTCATGCACATAGTGGTTGAGCTCGCTATGTCCAACCAGGAGAGGGAGAAAAATGCTATCGCATTCGTCTTCTAGAAGTTTGAAGCTTTCGAGGAAGAACTCAAGAGTGCATTTCTTAAGGAAGTGAAGAGGGCTCGAGTCGAGTGGAAGAACGGAACCACCCATATCAATAACCGAATCCTGAAATGAAGATCCTACTCACTTTACAAGTTCTTGAGTGAGTGTAACGCTAATTATATCATAGTTGGGTTCTTGACAACTTATTCCTTCAACTTCTTCCAGCTGAAAAATGGTTTTCTAACGCCTGGAAAATTCAGCCGTTAAATTATCACAGCTCAACTTGACATGAAGCGTCGAAACAATTATCACGGCTCATTATAAAAGGAGTCGTGATAATTCCCGAACCAAAATCAAAAGTGTCGCCAAAATAATTATGGCGACACTTTTGGTTGGGCCGCCAAAAATAATTGTTTTTTTAAACCCATATTTTTCGCGGCTCATATATATATGAGCCGTGAAAAATGAAATAATTGTTTTTTTAAATCCATACTTATCGCGACTCATATATATATGAGCTGTGAAAAATGTAAAAGTAATATAATTTTTGCGAAAATTATTTTTTTAATAAAAATAAAAATAATTTATAAGAATCATATGTAGAGTAAATTTCTCACCCTTTAACGCATCATATGCCTCAACACCCTTCCAAAGTTGTTTTAACTCTTCGATCAGTGGTTTAAGATAAATATCTATATCATTTTCAGGACCTTTTTCACCAGGGCTGACCATTGACAATATAAGAGATGACTTTTTCAAGCACGACCAAGGCTACATAATGTAAGGGATTAATAAAACAGGTCATGTACTATAAGTTACACTCATCGTCCTAAATGGATTAAAACCATCACTCGTTAATCCTAATCTGACATTACGTTGGTCAGATGCAAAATTTGGGTAACGCTCATCGAATGACTTCCACGCCAATGCATCAGCAAGATGTCTCAAGACTCCATCCATTGTTTGACCCTCCTTATGACATCGCATCGAAGATGCACTATCCTTTGACATGTATAGACGTTTGAGTCTTGGAATTAACGGAAAGTACCACAATACTTTTGCAGGTTTCTTTTATTTTTCCAGAAGAAGTAGTCTCTTCTATATTATCTCCAGCTATGTCTTTTTTATGTTTTTCCCATCTCGAAAGACCACAAGTTGTACAACTAGAATGTTCAGCATTTTCACCCCAATACAACGTGCAATCATTTGGGCATGCATGTATATTATCATACCCAAGACCCAATTTTGTAATCAATTTCTTAGCATCATAATAAGAAGCTGGAAAAGTTGCTGAAAGAAATGCAATTCTTAAAACTTCAAACAACATATCAACTGATTTCCGAGACCAACCACCAACTTTTGTTATATTCCAAATGTCTAAGATGAATGATATCATTGTGAATGATTCACAATGGGGATATAATGGTTTCTCACACTCACTCATTAATTTTTGAAGAGGTGAAATTTTTAAGGGTCTGCATCATGTTGTTGTGATCCTCAAGCGTCATTATCACTAACAACTGGTCTATTATCTTGCACAGTATTTGACGGAGCAGATACCATGGCAGCATGAAATAAATCTCGTAATTCACCTTGTCCATCCAAATAAGTGTTAATTTCATTGGTCCTTATAGGACTATTCATTTCTTGGTTCATACTGGTCTGAGTTTGTAGACACGATTCACCATGAAAAAAACATATTGTATGGCCAACCAATAAACCATTCCAAACCAAGTAACTCTCTACTTCTTCCGCCACATGATATTTTCTATTATAGCATTTACGGCAAGGACATAACATTTTTCCATTAACCAAACCATTTCTATTAGCAAATTCAATGAAGTCTTTGACACCAGATTGATACTCTTTGCTAATTCTTGGTTTTTTTATCCAAATTCTATCCATGCTAACAAATTTTAAAGTTCCTACCAATCAAAAAATGTTAATATGAAAGTTAGGATACTCAAAGCAGCGTTAGCCATCCATAATCCCACGTTTATGAGGTTAATGCTACTATTAATTCTAAAGAGCAAAGAGCAATTTTCTCATAAGCTACCTTAACATTTTTTTGTCTTCCATTTAATTTATATTAGGCAACTTAAATTCATCATGAGGATGTATAATATATGACTAATTTCTGCTATACATGTCAACCAACAATAATTTCGAATGTGTTACCTTGGAGAAATTAGGGTTTGCAACTATTCTTGAAACTTTGAATTCAACCAATTATACTGATAAATCAAAAAAGGAGAACATATATAACACTGGGTAAGATCAATTCATTGAACAAAATGAACAAAAAAACGAAGAAAACTTACCGAAATCGGAGCGGACGAGCGAGAGACGAGCAAAGACAAAATCGGTTGATTATGCTGCCGAATCGAACAAGGAGTACACAAATAAGACTTTCGAATATCAATTCATTGAAGAAATTGAAGTAAAAACAAGAAGAAGACGAATAGAACATACCTGGAGCTGGAGCGACTGGCAGATGTGGAACAACGCGAAGAATGAAGAATGAGAGTTCTGTGCGATTTTACATACACTAACACGGCTCAAAACCAAATGAGCCGTGATAAATCTTGTTTTCCCCCTATTTATCACAGATCAAAACCAAATGAGCTGTGAAAATGCTTGTTTTATTTTTTAAAATTTTGCCCATTCATCACCGCTCAAACCAAACCAACCGTTATAAATCTATAAAATTAAATAATAATAACGACTGGAACAAATAATGAGCCACGAAATGGGCAAAAACAAATCACGGCTCATTTGGTTTTGAGCCGTGATACAATATATAAAACTTGCGGCCCATCATTAAATGAGTCGGGAAAATTATAGAAAAACTAATTAAATATTAACGTCACTTGATGTTGAGCTGTTAAAAGTAACATAAAGGTAACGACTGAGTTATTTGAGCCGTAAAAAAAATTACATAATGACTCAATGTTAATTGTCAATTTAAATTAATTTGTAATGATAAAATATACATTGAGCAGTTAGATTTAGCCGGTAAATGCCCCTTCTCCCGTTGGAGTCGTTATTGATTGAATTCTCGAAAGACCGGCCCGAATAGGACCGAGACCGAGCGAACGTTTTTTTCTTCTTCAAGGTCGGTCTCAGATTTTTTTCCCGAAAGCCCATTTAGGACCGGCCCGGACCGAAGGAATGTGGATTTGAGAATTTCATAATACCACACCGAATGAATGTGCATTTGGGAGGTTTTCTATCTCTATAAAAGATGCATCTTGATAAATTTACAAACCACGCAGCCATGTGGTGAGCTCATGGTGAACTATTCTTTCGCCTTTTACTAAAGAATACCGTGAGTCATAGTTTTTTTGGGGGGGGTGCAAACTCAGTCCACGACTGAGACCTTCCTGAGTCAAGAAAGAATGACTCGGGCGGGCTTTTTTGGGTGAGGTCGGTCTTGGTCTGCCATATTAGTGTTTTGAGCAATGTGGAGAGAATGATGAGCTTAAGGCAATTAAGAGAGAAAACTTCATCTTTAGATTGCCTTAAACTTGATTATTACAAGAGATATCAAACTCTATTTATAGAGTTTCTAGGGGATATGTGAACACATATCATATATCCTAATATTCCCCTTTCTAGATAAACTTGCTAAAACTTGTAAAAAATATAACTTTAACTTCTAAAACTTGCTGAATCATTAAGGTGGTTATGTACTAGGTGGACACTGTTGCTGCACTGAAGATGTACTACACTGGCACGGCTGACGCATGATGTTGGGTATCGATAGTGACAGCCCAGTAAAGAAAAGGCCTCGAAGGCCCAATAGCCATAGAGGGGGTAAACCCATGATATTCAAACCGGATCGGCCTAAGTACAAGTCAACCTGGCCCATCTTCGAGTGGCCCAGAATCGAGCCCAAAGTCTCTAGGGACGCCAAAGGCTCCCAGACTGTTCGCCATTCTTCACTAGGCCGTGGCCTCTCACTGCTCGCCATGAGAGTGCTCGCCCCGAAGAGAGCATTGTCTCTCTCCTCTGGTCCCACTAAACCGTCAATAAGGAAGTGGCCACGATATCCCGCGTATTGTTAGGAGTTATGATAAGCAAGTATGTTTATTATAGAACACCTACATCTCTAGGATAGTTTCGGTTCATCAAGGTCATCTAGGTGTTCTTGAGTGTTCTTGAATGTTCTAGTGTCTTCATGTATCTTCTAGTCTATTGCTTAATTACTTAGCTCCTAAGTCATAGTTACTTAGTCCCTAAGTCATTTCTCTTGTATTTACTCATTATATTAGACTATAAATAGGTGATGAATCTGTTTGTAAACTACAACTTAAATCAATTGAAGAATTTCTCTCTTAGTTCTCCATTGTTGCTCTGTTTTTCTGATATTCTGTTATAACAGAATTTCCGATTCCTTCCTTTCCAAGTAACCTCATCTTCTTCAAGTTCTTCTCTCAATTTCATCTGAAATTGATTAATACGTATCTCGGTCACATATTCACTAAAGATTAGATATGGTAACTGCAATATCTCGCAGTAACTGCCATATCCCATGATCCGAATCTTCAGCAACACAATATACACTAAGATATTCAGCTGCCTTAAACGGTTTGATCTCTCCTACCCTATAAATACCCTTGCTTTACAAACGTTCCTTACGTTTTTTAGATATACACCAACATATACCCATTTAAGTATCGGAGAGGGACCCAGAGACACCCCCTCTGTTGCGCTCCCCTACTTGCAGGTTCACCGGAGTTGGAGCAGAAGCATCCTTCCGTCCTTGTCTAGCATTTAATCCACTGCCAGATCAGCATCCAGGATTTCACGATCCAACATTTGGCGTCGTCTGTGGGAAATGAGCAATTCAGCCATGAGAACTCGATCCCAAAACAACCGTCGGAACCAGACTCGCGAGCGATTCTCAGATAGCTCTGATTCCGCCGCCGCTTACCCGCTTCAACAAGAACCTGCTAGCCAGGCAGGAGCCAATGCTGTCCCCCTGCGGACGGCCTGAGAGCATGTCGGTAATTCCAGACCGACCCCAGCTACCAACCACGTCGAGACTCCAGCTCCGCAGACTGTCCACATCGCCGGAGAAAACATCCATTTAACTCCGGAGATGATTTCACTGCTAGAGGCCATCCTAGGGCAGGCGCGCCGTCAAGCCCCTGCTCCTCAAGAAAACAATCCCCCTGCTGCTCAGGGAAACAACCGCCCTGCTGCCATAGGGCCCTTGCCTTCTGAAGCCGCGAATCCTGGCACAACCGCGCCTCCGAAGGATCAGGAGATGATGTCAGGACAACAGTCCATACCTCTGGCACACACCAAGGAGTCGGCGGCTACGTACACTGCCAACCCTTCCGGTCCTCCTCCATCAGGGACCTCGCCCAGGTACTGCACTGTGGACTAGATGGACGATCTCCTCAACAAAAGGCTCCAAGAAAGACGACTGACGGTCGTAGCTCCCTTCAAGGAGCAATCTGCTCACCCCTTTTCCGACGAGCTCGTCGCCATAAAGATCCCCAAAGACGTAGTTTCTCGGGCCATACCTGAGTACAGTGGCAGAGGAGACCCCACCATACACGTCAACAAACACGAGGCTTCTCTCCTGGGTAAGTCAAATGATCCCAATCACTTGGCTTTACTATTTCCATCC
This sequence comes from Chamaenerion angustifolium, assembly GCA_946814005.1. Lineage (NCBI taxonomy): Eukaryota > Viridiplantae > Streptophyta > Magnoliopsida > Myrtales > Onagraceae > Chamaenerion > Chamaenerion angustifolium. The sequence goes on from OX328272.1 coordinate 27,619,573, forward strand.
ACTCTTTCGGGTTCGGCTTCGTCCTGGTTCTTCGGCCTCTCTGTAGGATCTATTGGAACTTGGGCAGAATTAAGGAGCAAGTTCCTAGAGAGGTATATGGGCGAACGCCAATTGATGAAGAGCGTGGTCGCCCTGGATGAGGTCAAACAGCAGCCTGGAGAGTCGCTGGCCAACTTTTACGGGCGTTTCCATCAGAACGTCACGGAGATAGACCGCCGAATCTCGGACGGGGAGATAATTCGAGCATTTTACAGGGGTATGGATGTGGCCAACAAGGCCTCGAGGAAACTGCGAAACAGCTACCATGTGAAGGAGATTGAAACGTTGGAGGAGTTGGCGTCCAGAGCAAAAGGTTTCATAGACCTGGAAAGTGCGAACACAGAGGCTAACTTCCTGACGACCTTACTAAGGGTGGTTCCCGAACCCCGAAGCGATGTTAAGAAGGAGGTGAAGAAGAAGAAGAAGCGAAGAGACAGCAGGCCCCGAGTTGAGCCTAATCCAGCACCTCGCCATCCAAAGGTCCCTGAGTACTTTACGCCTTTAAATAGGCAGATCTCAGTGGTACTAGTCGAGATGGAGAGGAGATCCTTGGCGAGGCCACCGATGCCTCGTCGGGGCGGTCAACCCATGGGAAAGGACGCCGAGAGCTATTGCAGATACCAAAAGTTCAAGGGCCACAAGACGGATGACTGCCGCATCTTGAAGCGGGGCATAGAAAAGCTGATTCAGGGGGAATGCTGAAAGAATTCGTGTCAGGGCGAGACAGGAGTCGAACGCCCCCTAGGAGACATCGTTCGCCAGCCCCTACTGAGCAAACTGATCCGTCGGGAAGCAAGAGGAGGGTAAATATGATTGCAGGAGGATTCGGTGCAGGCGGCGAGGGGTCGCACGCCAGGGAGGTCTACGTCACTCAGATCTCCACCACAGTTCAGTTGGGAAAGCGACCCCGACCTGAGGAAAACATTGTCATCTCATTCTCTGAAGATGATTTGGCACATGTCACGACCCCCCACAACGATGCTTTGGTTATCACGACAGATATTGACGGATGTGACGTTGCAAGGATTCTGGTCGACGGAGGCAGCTCGACAGACATCCTATTTCTGGAGGCTTTCGAGAAGATGGGCAAGTCCAAGCGTGACCTGAAGAGGGTCGACTTTCCACTGATTGGGTTTGCGGGAAGGACAACTTACCCGCTGGAAGAGCATCAAGGTATCGGTCACTTTCCTGGTGGTCGATTCACCTACATCCTACAACGCCATCCTAGAGAGGACCATGATCAATCCGAACAAGATTGTGGCCTCCACAGTCCACCAGAAGATGAAGTTCCCCACTCCCAACGGGATCGGAGAAGTGCTCGGCGACCAGCCTTCCTCGCGGCAATGCTATGTGAACTGTTTGGGCAGGAAGAACCAAAGGGAGGCCCTCGCCATTGAAACAGAGGCTGACCCTCGCGAGGACTTGGCTCGGCCATCACCCATGGAGGAACTGGAAGAGGTCGAGATCAATGGTCCAAACAAGAAGGTGCGCATTGGGACCAACTTAAAAGAGGATCAGAAGGAGGCCATGACCTCCCTCCTCATGGAATTTAAGGAGCTCTTCGCCTGGCAGCCAAGCGATATGCCGGGAATCAACACAGACATCATCTCCCACGAGCTCAGGATAGACCCTTCCATTATGTCGATCGCCCAAAAAAAAAGATCGTTCGGGACGAACAAGCTTTGGCGATCAGGCAGGAAGTCGGCAGATTGATTGAGGATGACTTCGTCAGAGAGGTGAGATTCCAGAGCTGGGTCGCCAACCCAGTTTTGGTCAAGAAATCGAACGGCAAGTGGAGGATGTGCGTCGACTTCCGCGACTTGAACAATACTTGCCCTAAGGACTCATATCCCCTGCCCAGGATTGATCAGCTGGTCGATGCTACCTCTGGTCACGAGATGCTAAGCTTCATGGACGCCTATTCAGGCTATAACCAGACCAGAATGCATCCGGACGACGAGGCCCACACAGATTTCTATGCAGACGGGGACATTCTGTGCTACAAGGTGATGCCCTTTGGTCTCATCAACGCCGGGGCAACTTATCAGCGGATGGTGAACCGCCTGTTCCAGGACATGTTGGGAAGAAACATGGAGGCTTATGTGGATGATATGCATGTCAAAACCATCAAGGGCAATTCGCACACAACGGACCTCCGCGAAGCTTTCGAATGCATGAGGATACACAGCATTCGCCTGAACCCCGCAAAATGCGCATTTGGGGTCAAGTCGGGAAAATTTCAGGGTTTCATCGTCAGCGAAAGGGGCATCGAAGCAAACCCAGAAAAGCTGAAGGCCATAGAAGAGATGAAGTCGCCAACCTGCCACAAGGAAGTCCAATGCCTGAATGGACGCCTAGCTGCTCTCAACCGCTTCCTCTCCAAAGCGAGCAACAGGTCCCTCCCATTTTTCAAAACTCTGGGGACCAACCGCAAATTCGAGTGGACGCCAGAATGCGAGGAAGCGTTCCAATCCTTGAAGAAGCATATCCAAACACTCCCAGCTCTGGCAAAGCCCGTTCCAGGCGAGCAGCTCTTCCTTTATTTAGGCATTAGCGAGGTGGCAGCCAGTGCTGTTTTAATAAGGGAGGAAAATAATATTCAAAGTCCAGTGTATTTCATTAGCAAAATGTTCAACTCAACTGAAATAAAATATGTCCAGATTGAGAAGTATCTCTATGCCTTAGTTATTGCTGCTTGGAAGCTGAGACCTTACTTTCATGCGCACGACATCACGGTCCTCACTAATCAACCACTCAAAAACTTCCTGATCAAGCCAGACTCTTCAGGAAGAATGGTCAAGTGGGCGATCGAGCTCAGCGAGTTCAGGATCAAATTTGCGCAAAAAATGGCCATCAAAGGTCAAGCACTAGCTGATTTCATTGTGGAAAGCACGAGTAACGGTCAAACAAAAGCAGAAAACAGGCCAAGTCAGTCAGCAGACAACAATCAAATCTGGGAACTCTACACAGATGGGTCTTCATCAAGAGAAGGCTCGGGGGCAGGTTTAATTCTTATTCCTCCTGAAGGCGAGCCTTTGAAGTATGCGATCGCCTTAACATTCCCGGTGACCAATAATGAAGCAGAATATGAGGCCCTTATCACTGGACTCAAACTAGCGAAAGGAATGGGTATAGCTGCGCTCAAGGTAAAGACTGACTCAAAGCTTATTGTCAATCAGGTTAATGGCACCTACAAGGCAAGAGGAGAAAAGATGAAAAAGTACCTCAGCATCGCCAAGAAGCTCGTCGCGGAAATCCCAAACTTCGCGATTGAGTCTATTCCTCGCCAAGAAAACCAGATGGCAGACTCCTTAAGTAAACTGGCATTCGGAGGGACAACAATCCAGGATGTGCAATTTCTAGAAAAGGCCCTATGTTCAGTCCTGGAAAGCAGAGCCGAGGTCTTCAACATTCAAGGATAGGTCACATGGATACTCCGTTTCAGAATTATTTGAAAGAAGGGATCCTCCCGGATGATGAAGGCGAATCCACGAGGATAAGACGACTCGCGGCCAGTTATCTAATTATAGATGGAGAACTCTATAGAAGAGGTTATTCGACTCCTTACTTAAGATGTGTTGCTCATCCAGAAACAGAAAGGGTTCTTCGAGAAGCTCATGAAGGGGTGGCAGCATGTCACGAAGGTGCTCGATCGTTGACAAGAAATATCTTCAGGTTGGGATACTATTGGCCAACCTTAGGAAAGGATGCGGCTGAATTAACGCAGAAGTGTGAGACTTGCCAGCAGTTTGCACCACGATCAGGTCGACCATCAACACTATTATCCCCAATGGCGGGTGCCTGGCCTTTCGCTCAATGGGGGATCGATATATTAGGTCCTTTTCCTATTAGCACTGATCAACGCACCCACATTATAGTGGCGATCGACTACTTCACTAAGTGGATAGAGGCGAAAGCTTTAGCTTCTACAACGGAATTTCACGTCATCAAATTCCTAAAGATCAACATATTCTCCAGGTTTGGCATTCCCAAAATACTCATCAGTGATAATGGTCCGTAATTCATTGGAAAGGAGCTCAAATGGCTCTGTGAAGAATATCATGTCGACCATCGTTTCAGCTCGGTGCATCATCCTCAAACGAATGGGCAAGCTGAAGCAGCCAACAAGGTTGTTTTAGCAGGACTCAAGAAAAGGGTTCGAGCATTCAAAGGGAATTGGGCAGAAGAGCTGGAAAACGTATTATGGGCCATCAGAACAACGCCTAAGGCAGCCACAGGAGAAACACCTTTCAGCTTAGTGTATGGATCAGAAGCAGTAGCACCCGCCGAAATAGCAGTGCCTACCCATAGAATCCTACATTTTAACGCTGAGGCAAACGAGGTCGAGCGCAGAACTGACCTCGACTTGGCAGAAGAAAAGATATGGTTATCAGAAAAAGCACAAGCAAAGATGCGGCTGGCGACCGCTCGATATTTCAACAGAAAAGTCAGCGCTCGCCAATTTTTCGTGGGGGAGATGGTTCTGAGAAGGAATGAATTCACAAGGCTGGACAGTCATAATAAACTTTCGGCCAAATGGGAAGGACCGTACAAGGTAATAGAGATCGCCGCGCCAGGATCCTACTATTTGGAAACCACCGAAGGCGAAAGGTTATCCCGTCCATTCAATTCTGAGCATCTAAGGAGATTTCATACATAGCTTGTAATCAAACTGTTATGTTAATAAAAGAAAGTCATTCCTTCATAAAGCATGTCCACTCGAAGCAAATCGAAGACAAAAGCCCTGACGCCAAAGTCAGGCCAAAAGCCCTGACGCCAAAGTCAGGCCAAAAGCCCTAGCAACAAAGTCAGGCCAAAAGCCCTAGCAACAAAGTTAGGCCAAAAGCCCTAGCAACAAAGTTAGGCCAAAAGCGCTGACGCCAAAGTCAGGCCAAAAGCCCTGACGCCAGGCCAAAAGCCCTATCGCTAAAGATAGGCCAAAAAGCTCTGACGCCAAAGTCAGGCCAAAAAGTCCTAACAATAGAATTAGGCAAAAACGGAAGAGCATACGCCAAAGCCAGACAAAGAGATCTGCTATCAACCCATTAAACAGCGGATAAGGAATTTAGGCGATCATTATGGATGATAAAGCCCGAAGTTAACAAATTCCCTGTTATTATGCAAACACCTCAAAGGTTTAAACTTCGAAAAGGTAATATCTCTTTGAACTTAGAAGTTTATGCTTTTAAGTGTTAGAGTATTGTCCTTAGAAAGTTCGTATAGACTTATGCTTGGTCCAAGACTTTAAGAGTCGAAGCCATTACAAAGCAAGAAAAGTCGAGAGTAATTATGATTAAGATATTGGATGAATAGCCAAACACATTCAAAGTCGAGTAAAGGCTCATGAATATAAAGGCATTCAATATAAGAAAACCAAGTCTTGAATCAAATAAATAATTACAAAGTGAACAAAAATTACAAAGGAAAAACAGCTATCTAAAAAGCAAAGAAAATATGGTCGACAAGGGAGGCGGAGACTTCAAGCTTTTGGATCCTCGGGGGCAGGGGTGCTTTCCTCGCCTTCGGGGGAAGGAGTACTCGGCTCGCCTCCAGGGGAAATCTCTTCAGCAGCAACAGCGGGCCGAGGAAGGTGACTCCGCAAGAAACCCTTAAGGGATTCAACTTCCCCAAGGGGAAAGTTGGGATCGACCGCCTGAACGTCATCGACCAGGACTTGAAGAAAATCAGCAATCGCTGACTTCATCACGTTCAAAGCGTGGTCCTCAAAGTCCTCAGAGGCCTTGAACTCCTCAACCACGGTTTGGGGCGAACGGACAGCCTTTAGATGATCAGCTAGATGTTTCTTCTCCTCCTCCAGGGCGATCCCCCTGGCTTCAGCAATAGCCCTCTGGGCCTCAGCAACTTCCTTCTGGGTCTCAGCGGCAACCCGAAGAGCATTCGACTCCGCAATTTGGGCCCGAGCCTCCTTCAACTCGGCCTCTAAGCGAGCCCGGACCGCTTCTCCTTCATCTATGCACCGATGATGGGCCTCAGCTTCTTGAAGGAAAGCTGCAGCATCAGCCTCCCTCTTCTTAACATCAGCAAGGAGACTCTGCTTCTTCCTGAAGTACTCCTCCCGGGCACCGTCCACCAAGGCGATCGCCGCGTCAGCGGTCGTCTTGATGGCCCCCAATTTCCCGGGGGTGACCCCCGTATTTCGGTACTGCTCCAGCTCGACAAGCAGGTCAGAATGCTTGTCGGCGAGCTCTCCGAAGACGCGGCCAATCACCACCTCTTCCCGAACGAGCTGGCAACAAAAACAGAATGAAAGTTGTCAGGACATCAAACAAAAAGGGAACGACAAGGAAAAAAGAAAAAACGGAAAAGAGGTGAGATCCTACCAGAGCGACTCGTTCGATGTGGGTCCGCAGAAACCCCTCGATTTGAGGTAGCTCTGTGGGAACAATCGAGCGGTCCTTAGGGGGAATTATCCCGTCAAGAAGCCGCATGCACATGTCCGGGCTGCCCCGGAGGCTCTTCGAAAGGTCCCCTCAAGGGAACCAAGCCCCCCGAGGGTTCGCAGCCTTAAGTGGTTGGAACAAGCTCTCCATGGAGCAGTACTCCTCCGCAGGAGCCTTCGAGGAGCTGGAAGCGTCGGGCACCTTCTTCTGGGTTCCAGACTCCTTGGGAGGAACCGTGGGCACAGTAGGGGGAGGGGGCGCCAAGGCCAAAACTTTCTCATTGGTGGCAAAAGGACCCTGGGGAGATGGAGAAGGAGGCGCCACGTCCAGACCCTTCCCCTTGCTGGCAGAAGGGCCCTTAGGAGGGGGATGAGGAGGATGCTGGTCGACTTCCGGGTGCTCCTCACTCCTGACCTTCTTGGAGGGAGAAGGAGGAGGGTCCCGGGCCACGTCAGCCGAGGACTTCTCTGCAAAATAACAAGGCAAGATGTCAGAACCCAAAAACTGCAAAGTATGAAAACGTCAAATCTACAAATGGCGAGGCAACATACCCGGTTGGCGAGAGCCAACAGTGACCGAGGGAAGCACCTCCTCAAACTTCCTCTTGGACGAACGCCTAGAGGGGGGGAAACAGTAAACAAGAAAAGGGTTAGAAAGTTACCCAATCATCAAAGATTGGCGTGGCCTGATGAATGCCCGCCATCTCAAGCATATTCTCAGTAGTCTCCGCCACTGAGTGGATGGACTTGAAGTGGGACGATCGATGCAACCGGAAAAGGTCGTCGATGGCGTTCCGATCACTCCCTGACAGCTCTTCGAAGGAAGGAGGGAAATCCTTGTCTGGGGTAAACAATTTTCAGGATACACCCCCCTTGTAAAAGAAGTAAAACTTCTTATAACTGGAGTTGGTAGCACGAAAATCGTCTACCAACCGAACGTGGACATTCCAATCCCACGATTGAAGGCCTCTCCACTCTGCAAACTTCGGCCAGCGTGGTTGGAAGTGATGGAGGTGGTTCGCCCCAGCTGCCAGTCGGAAAATACACCGGAAGAAGGCCAGTGAATACGCCCATTCCTGACGTATACACAGGAACTTGAAACCGGCCCACATCCTAAGGGCGTTGGGAACGAGTTGCGTGGGGTGGATTCCATAGAACTGGCACAACGTCTGCAAATCCTCGCAAAGAGGAAAACGCAACCCAGCAACAATCTGGGCCGCATAGATGTAAACCTCTCCGTCGCGAGGATAGTGCAGACCTAGGCCAGGATATCTAGGAGCATCCTCCACACCGAGGCCACCAAGCGCCACCATTGTCTTAAAGTAAGCCGGCTTCAACTCATTAGGCTTGACATCTACTCAAATAGTTCATATATGGCAATGGCAAGCATAAAAACAAGGAACAGCAGGGAATATTACCAAAACAGAGCAATGAAACACCGGAAGTTTACCTTTCGGAGAAAAGATGGGCGTCTGAAGCTCAGGCCCATCCACCACCATCGGGGTGGCTGCGGAACTCCCCACGTCAGTTTGTTCCCCCGTTGAAGGGGGCACAGCACCTTTCCTAATGGTTAAGGGGGCATTCGCGTTCCTGGACGCATTGGCGTTCTTGGATGCCTTAGTGGCTGCGTGTTTGATCCTCTGACCACGGGTAGCCATGGAAGCAGTTGGGAGAAAAGGTTGAAGAAGATTGAAAAAGAAAGAAGAAGGGTTCGTAAAGAGACTCTGAAAATCTGAAGGAGTGAATGTGCGTAAAAAGCAAAACAAAGAAACTGACGTCTCTTATATAGGCCCCAAAAGGAGTAACCGCCACGGACGAATCAAAGCGACGCTGGAGAATAATTGCATCTTTTTGAAACAAACCGAAGCAATGTCAGAATTCCAAGAGACACCTCGGGGAGACAAACGGTCGGCCAGTACAGAGAGTTGTCAGACTGCCCTTGGTTTACGGAATAATAAATGACAGGTGTGCCCCAAGCGACCGTTCGATTTCCGGATGACTGTGCAGTCATTAAATGCTAAAGTCCACTGAGCGGACAAAGTGATCGCCAGCGCATTAATAGGCTTTATCAAAAATACTTTTGGTAGGTAGTGATCGCCTAGCAAAGAAAGATAAAATTTCTCAAAGCCTAGGTTACCTCGAGTGATCGCCAAGAGGGAATAAAAGGAAGAATATTCCTTCAGCTTTGAACAGTGAAAGGACTGCTCGCCAAACGAGCCTGAAGTACCCCAAAGGTCATGAATCATTACAAGAGACGAAGAAAACCGAATTTAAGACGTCACTATCTAAAACCCTACCAAGAAATCAAGCTCGACTGAAGAAACTTCAATCAAGCTTCGGGGGCAAATGTTGGTTATCGATAGTGACAACCCAGTAAAGAAAAGGCCTCGAAGGCCCAATAGCCATAGAGGGGTTAAACCCATGATATTCAAACCGGATCAACCTAAGTACAAGTCAACCTGGCCCATCTTCGAGTGGCCCAGAATCGAGCCCAAAGTCTCTAGGGACGCCAAAGGCTCCCAGACTGCTCGCCATTCTTCACCAGGCTGTGGCCTCTCACTGCTCTCCATGAGAGTGCTCGCCCCGAAGAGAGCCTTGCCTCTCTCCTCTGGTCCCACTAAACCGTCAATAAGGAAGTGACCACGATATCCCGTGTATCTCGGTCACATATTCACTAAAGATTAGATATGGTAACTGCAATATCTCGCAGTAACTGTCATATCCCATGATCCGAATCTTCAGCAACACAATATACACTAAGATATTCAGCTGCCTTATACGGTTTGATCTCTCCTACCCTATAAATACCCTTGCTTTACATACGTTCCTTACGTTTTTGAGATATACACCAACATATACTCATTTAAGCATCGGAGAGGGACCCAGAGACACCCCATCTATTGCGCTCCCCTACTTTCAGGTTCACCGGAGTTGGAGCAGAAGCATTCTTCCGTCCTTGTCTGGCATTTAATCCACTACCAGATCAGCATCCAGGATTTCACGATCCAACACATGACAGATGCACGCCTGGAACACTGGAGATGCACTGAAACTTGTTTGGAGCTGAAATAGACCAAGCACGGGTCTGCTTGTCTTTCAAGGTGAACCGAGCACAGGTATGCTCGTCTTTCAAGGGGAATCGAGCACAGGTATGTTCGTCTTTCAAGGTGCACCGAGCATAGATCTGCTCGGAAGAGGTGATCCAGCTGATGTATAGTCGTTTTTGGGTTTACGAACTTTGAGACTCCTTGATTGCTCGATATTGCGAGTTCTTGAGCCTCATGTTTCGCATCCCTCACGACCGAGCATAGGACAAATCAGATTACCGAACCATCATGAACAAAGCACACAAACGCAGCTGAATTGCACAGGTCTTCGGATGAACCAACTCAATATGAAGTTAAGAATCATCGGATGAATCATCAGCTCATTGAATCTGATTTAGCATTTCAGATTCAAGAAGCATTCTGATACAACATTCAATAGATGTCGAATGAAAGGATGAACAAGAGAAGATACAACTCCAACATTTCAGTGTGGATGAACAATAGAAGATACAACTCCAGCATACAACTCCAGCATTTCGGTGTGGATGAACAATACAACTCCAGCATTTCAACTTCTAATGCAGCATATGTTCCAGTCAGATGCTTATGCAGCAATACTCAATCACTTTCATCACAGACATTGAAAATTTTGGCACAAGATCGCAGTTATACTGCACCAGAATAGATTCAGCAACCAGCCACGCAACAGAACAGAACAGAGCTCAAGCAGCAAGTGAATTGAAGCAACAGTAGACAAAACCAAACAGCATCATAGTATAATAGAACCAGCATCAGGACAAATGTAGCAGTATGGCATAACATAACACAACAGCAGCTCAGAACGGAACGAACAACCGATGCAGCAGCAGAATGAACACAGCACATCAACATAATGAATCTAATTATGAAACACAATATCCAGAACAGAAGAACCAGAGTCAAATACAAACAGAGCTTATCTGCTGCAACAAGATCACACAGAATGGCTGCAATCTTGGAACAAATCGCTGCAATCTTAGAACGAATCTTGTTGCATACTTGTAATCAATCGCTGCATCGAAGCTCTGGAAGGAATCGCTGGACGAAATCTGTCCAGTTCTTTATCGCATTGGAAGGAATCAGTTGATGTTGTTCGTTCTGCAATTGATAAAATCAGATCTCCTATGCTTCAAATTAATCCAACTCCATTCGTCTGAACTTGTTAAGGACGAGAGTTGGTTGATTCAAGCAAGGAAGTCGATACAATCGACCGATTTCAGAATATTGTCCGCGCGCGAAGAAGTTGAAGAACATATTAAACATTTCCAACGGAGTTTCCAACGGAAATTTGCAACCAAAACTTAATTTCGTCCCTAATCGTCCAACTCTGATACCATATTAGTGTTTTGAGCAATGTGGAGAGAATTATGAGCTTAAGGCAATTAAGAGAGAAAACTTTATCTTTAGATTGCCTTAAACTTGATTATTACAAGAGATATCAAACTCTATTTATAGAGTTTCTAGGGGATATGTGAACACATATCATATATCCTAACACTCTAGAATGAAAGACCGAAATTTCGGTCTCGGTCTCAGTCTTGCCTTCAGGACTGGCTCGGCCCGCCCATGATCAACCCTAATGTATAAAAGCATATAGTATAAAGCACGGAAATGGAGAAAAATATCTTGCCATTGGAAGTGTTGTTGATGTCTTAAGTGGCGTGCCATGCAGAAATAACAAAAGCATTTCAACTTGTTTATATTTTGCTTTAACTCCAAAGATGTATTGTAAAGATATAAAATGATATAGCAATATATAAAAAATGATATATAATAGGTTGTTTATAACCATATAGGCGTATAAAAATATAATATTTTCAATTAGAATTGCTACTATTGTTGTAACAATTTATAAATAAATATATTTTCGTCGTACTATACAAAATTATGGAATGATAAAATGACTAAGATATGTGATTATAAAATAAATTTTATAGAATATAAATAGTAAATATAATATATATCAATTATAATTATAATTTTTTTAGATACTTATTGTTGGATCGTAAAATCCCGGATGCTGATCTAGCAGTGAATTAAATGCCAGACAAGGACGGAAAGACGCTTCTGCTCCAACTCCGGTGAACCTGCAGGTAGGGGAGCGCAACAGAGTGGGTGTCTCTGGGTCCCTCTCCGATGCTTAAATGAGTATATGTGTGTATAAAACTCAAAACATAAGAAACGTATGTAAAGCAAGGGTATTTATAGGGTAGGATAGATCAAACCGTATAAGGTAATTGAATATCTTAGTGTATATTGTGTTGCTGAAGATTCGGATCGTGGGATATGGCAGTTACTGCGAGATATTGCAGTTACCAAATCTAATCTTTAGTGAATATGTGACCGAGATACGCGGGATATCATGGCCACTTCCTTATTAACGGTTTAGTGGGACCATAGGAGAGAGGCAAGGCTCTCTTCGGGGCGAGAACTCTCATGGCGAGCAGTGAGAGGTCGCGGCCTTAGTGAAGAATGGCGAGCACTCAAGGGGTTCTCAGAGACCTTGGGCTCGGTTCTGGGCCATTCTATGGAGGGTCGAGTTTAACTCGTACTTGGGCCGATCCGGTTCGAATGTCATGGGTTTACAGCCTCTATGGTTATTGGGCCTTCGAGGCCTTTTTCTTACTGGGCTGTCACTATCGATACTCAACACTTATGATGCATTCTAGAGTATTCATGTGATGTCAGATATATTTTTATTAAAATAAAACAAAATTAAATGTAACATTAATCATTAAAAACAAATTATTTTGATATTAAAATGAAGGTATTACTTAAAAAAATTATGCATCAATATTTTATAATTTCCAATAAAATTAATATATAGAGAGATAAACTATTGAGGAATTTTTTGAAGAGGTGGAATTTTTTCATCGTTGTTGTGATCCTCAAGCGTCATTATCACAAACAACTGGTCTATTATCTTGCACAGTGTTTAACGGAGCAGATCCCATGGCAGCATGAAATAAATCTCGTAATTCACCTTGTCCATCCAAATAAGTGTTAATTTCACTAGTCCTTATAGGACTATTCATTTCTTGGTTCATACTAGGCTCAGTTTGTAGACACGATTCACCATGAAAAAAACATATTGTATAGCCAACCAATAAACCATTCCAAACCAAGTAACTCTCTACTTCTTCCGCCATATGATATTTTCTATTATAGCATTTACGGCAATGACATAACATTTTCCATTAACCAAACCATTTCTATTAGCAAATTCAATGAAGTCTTTGACACCAGATTGATACTCTTTGCTAATTCTTGGTTTTGTTATCCAACTTCTATCCAAGCTAACAAATTTTAAAGTTCCTACCAATCAAAAAACGTTAATATGAAAGTTAGGATACTCAAAGCAGCGTTAGCCATCCATAATCCCACGTTTATGAGGTTAATGCTACTGTTAATTCTAAAGAGCAAAGAGCAATTTTCTCATAAGCTACCTTAACATTTTTTTGTCTTCCATTTAATTTATACTAGGCAACTTAAATTCATCATGGAGATGTATAATATATGACTAATTTCTGCTTTACATGTCAACCAACAATAATTTCGAATAAATTTTGAATGTGTTACCTTGGAGAAATTAGGGTTTGGAACTGTTCTTGAAACTTCGAATTCGACCAATTATACTGATAAATCAAAGAAGTAGAACATATATAGCACTGGGTAAGATTAATTCATTGAACAAATTGAGCAAAAAAGCGAAGAAAACTTACCGAAATCGGAGCGGACGAGCGAGCGACGAGCAAAGACGAAAGCGGTTGATTATGCTGCCAAATCGAACAAGGAGTAAACAAATAAGACTTTCGAATTTCAATTCATTGAAGTAAAAAAAAAAAGACGAATAGAACATACCTGGAGCTGGAGCGACTGGCGGAAGTAGAACAGAGCGAAGAATGAAGAATGAGAGTTCTGTGTGATTTTACATACACTACCACGACTCAAAAACAAATGAGCCGTGATAAATCTTGTTTTTCCCCCCCATTTATCACGAATCAAAACCAAATTAGCCGTGAAAATACTTGAGTTATTTTTAAAAAAAATTCCCATTTATCACCGCTCAAACCAAACCACGCGTTATAAATCTAGAAAATTAAATAATAATAACGCCTGGAACAAATAATGAGCTGCGAAATGGGCAAAAAAAAAATCACGACTGATATGGTTTTGAGTCGTGATACAGTATGGAAAATTTGCGGCCCAACAATAAATGAGTCGGGAAAATTATACAAAAACTAATTAAATATTAACGACACTTGATGTTGAGCCGTTAAAAGTAACATAAAGGTAACGACTGAGTTATTTGAGCCGTAAAAAAAACTACATAACGACTCAATTAAAATTGAGTCGTTATATTCAATTTAAATTAATTTGTAATGACAAAATATAAATTAAGCAGTTAGATTTAGACGGTAAATTCTCCTTCTCCCGTTGGAGCCGTTATTGACCGAATTCTCGAAAGACCGGCCCGAGACCGAGCGGGAGTTTTTTTTTCTTCAAGGTCAGTCTCTGAATTTTTTCCTGAAAGCCTGTTTAGGACCGACCCGGACTGAAGGAATGTGGATTTGGGAATTTTGTAATACAACACTGAATGAATGTGGATTTGGGAGGTTTTCTATCTCTATAAAAGATGCATCTTGATAAATTTACAAACCACGCAGCCATGTGGTGAGCTCATAGTGAACTATTCTTTCACCTTTTACTAAAGAATACTGTGAGCTCATAGGTTTTTTTTTGTTTTTTTTTTGGGGGGGGGGGGGGGGCAGATTCAGTCCAGGACTGAGACCGGCCCGAGTCAAGAAAGACCGACTATGTCGTGTTTTTTTTGGTGAGGTCGGTCTCGGTCCTCCAAAATGAAAGACCGAAATTTCAGTCTCGGGCTTGCCTTCGGGACCGACTCGGCCCGCACATGATCAACCCTAATGTATAAAAGCATATAGTATAAAGCACGGAAATGGAGAAAAAAAATCTTGCCATTGGAAGTGTCGTTGGTGTTATTGATGTCTTAAGTGGCGTGCCATGCAGAAATAACAAAAGCATTTCAACTTGTTTATATTTTGCTTTAACTCCGAAGATGTATTGTAAAGATATAAAATGATATAGCAATATATAAAAAATGATATATAATAGGTTGTTTATAACCATATAGGCGTATAAAAATATATTATTTTCAATTAGAATTGCTACTATTCTTGTAACAATTTATACATAAATATATTTTCGTCGTACTATACAAAATTATGGAATGTTAAAATGACTAAGATATGTGATTAGAAAATAAATTTTATAGAATAAAAATAGTAAATATAATATTTATCAATTATAATTATAATTCTTTTAGATACTTATGATGCATTCTAGAGTATTCATGTGATGTCATATATATTTTTATTAAAATAAAACAAAATTAAATGTAACATTAATCATTAAAAACCAATTATTTTGATATTAAAATGAAGGTATTAGTTAAAAAAAATTATGCATCAATATTTTAGAATTTTCAATAAAATTAATATAGAGAGAGATAAACTATTGAGGAATTTTGAGTAGAACAAAGATTTGTTGGGTGTGGAAATCGTGACCACATCTTCGGGCTGAAAGAGTGATAGGCCTAATTGGAAGTTTCAAACTCCCTTAACCTGCTGAGTTGGCCCTACATTAGCCGGCGGGGAAAATTCCACAATTCTCATAATAAATAATAAAAGTCTAACTACAATATATACATATATATATATATAAAAGCCCGCAGCGCGTTGATCTTCAACTAGAAAGAATATATATTATATTATTAGAACTAGAAGTGTAATATTTATCCTTCATTATTTATAATAATAAGAATTGAATCAATCCATGCGAGTTTCCGCCCCACCCTTATTTTTGATTCCCAAGTTAACGATGTAAGTTATCATCCCCTTCCTTATTCATACAATAGCCATGAAAAAGAAACAAAACAAAATTCACCCATCATACCCAAACCAAGTGTTTAGTTAAAAACACCACAGTCTCTTCGTATGTTTCCATTGCGCCCCGTCTTGACCCCGACACGGCCTAACTTTGTCATGGCGGTACTAAAGGCAGTCTGGAAGGCGCGTGAGTTGGTAGCCCAGGTATTTACAGTGGCTTTGGATCGCCCGTCCGTGAAGAGTACCTGGTCGGAGGTGAACAAACCCTTGCCTTGCTGGAGGTTGGTGAAGTAGGCGTTGTCGAAGATTCGTGGGGTAGTAGGGTCCATGTTTATGGCGATACGTGGGTCCACGTTCTT
Organism: Chamaenerion angustifolium; assembly: GCA_946814005.1. NCBI lineage: Eukaryota > Viridiplantae > Streptophyta > Magnoliopsida > Myrtales > Onagraceae > Chamaenerion > Chamaenerion angustifolium. Next base: position 27,635,366 of record OX328272.1, read on the forward strand.
AGGGCACATTTGCTTCAGCTGCGAAGCATATTGGCTGTTCAGTGTGGGGTCCACTGGATTCGTCTTGTTGAAGCTATAGATCCTGTTGGAAAACTTGCCGCAGTGGGAGAATCCAACAGTGTGGGCCGCTGAAACAACAAGGAGCGAGGATAGCATATATTATATCAAAATGGAACTTAAATTAAGGGATAGGAAATGATATGTGTGGAACATGGATAGCCAACCACGACGGGGTCTCACGCGTCATATCAACCTTCTTTGGACAAAGATAGTAGTTAGGGTATCTTTTTTCCATGGACCAGTTTTCCATAAATTATTTGAGAGAGAAGAGAGAGAGACATTGGTGTTAGAATAATCTTACAATTATTCTTTAATAATCTCCTATAAAAAAATGATTATATATATATATATCTAAAGTCCACAAACTATTAAATATATGTGCATCTATCAGTTAGTCAGAGGAACAACTGTATACAGAATCAGATTTATTACCTAATCATATCTCAACTTAATATTATATACCACATGAATGGTTTTTATATATATATATAACTGTGGTTACTGGTTAGGTACACCCGAAGACTGCACCAATTTCAATTGTTTTTCTCTCTCTCTGTCTGTATATAGCTTGATGTCCTTTTAGTTGAGTAGACTTTGTTTTTAAGTTGCATTCCAAGCACATGCAAACCCATCCACGTGCGTTTCGTTGAATAGTCTCCTTAACTCTCCATAATTTACTAATCAACTCTGGTAAGCTGCAGAGTTGGAGGTCGTGTGTTACCCCACATGGATGGGATGTGATTGAATGATCGTATTTAGTTGTTGATGAGGAGAGGAGAGGAATTGATGGGGCTTAGCTAGCTAAATCTCTCTGTTATTATATTATAGCATAAACCAGGTGATGTACCTGAGAGGGCAATCATGTCTGCTTGGCTAAGACCGTGAGAACCAAACATGGCATTGAGTTGATTGAGATTGAAGGTCGGCTGTGGAAGATTTCCAGTAACACTGCTTGCCGTTGACTTTAACCCATCCAATCTTCCCAATTCAACCGGATAAGATGGACCTCCAGACTAAAAAACAAAGCAGGAGCCTTAGTAACAATCATTTCATAGTAAAACAATGAATACTATATAATTATATGACCATGCAATGCATACCAGTGCGACCACATCTCGTGTGGCAATGGCAAGGATATCGGCACAAGAGACCTTGTTCCGACATGTCGGTACGGCATCAATGGCTGCCTTGGCCTTGATCACCGTGTCAAAACCATCTCCAGCAAGGGACAAGTTGTCAGGGTGGTCCTTCTCAGCCTTGTTGTTGGGCGTTGAGGCAATGATGACGGAAGCATCGCATCCCTGGAAATGAACAAGGAAGGATAAACTAATAGGTAAGCAATCCCGATCATATATATATGTAGTTGTAATATCTAGGGTTAAATACACACCTCAACAAAACAGTCATGGAAGAAGAGGCGAAGTGTAGCAGGGATGGTGACGAATGTCTGTTTGATCTTGTCACGGACAACATTTCTGACGATGCTCTCCACATTGGGGCAGACATTGGCGTAGAAGTTCTGCTTGAGCTGTGCAGAAACCGAGTCTGCAAATAGGAGAAGGCAGATGGACACCAGTACAAAACCCAAACGACCTGCGGTAGCCATGGATGCTTAGCTTTAAGCAAATTAAAGAAACTGGAGATCGGTTATAAGTTTGTTAATGGAGGGGTTACTATATATATGTGTGTGTAAGGACTAAGGACCAACTAGTTTGAAGGAGTGGAGGAGTTGATATGTATGAGAATTAGTCTTAGTCGTAAAACTTGGCCAAAAAAAAAAAGTCTTAGTCGTAAGCCAGTTGGAGCTGAGAATCTTTCTCTTCTTGGTTTCGTTCTGATCGGGATATTTATTAAATAACAAAGTGGCGTGCTTTATATAACAAATAATGTAATCAATCATATATTCTTTTAGCTTTTTTTTTTTTTTTTTTTATAATTATGAATTAAAATTAAATATAAAATTGAGATGACAACTTATCACCCAAGTTCAACACTACACAACAAAACTAGCTAACTTTAACAATTCTAGAAAGAGAGACACCCAAGACGTCTTTACTAATCACATTAAAAGTTTCCTTCGGATGGGAGGTGTGAATTTCAAAAACATGTCTCTGGTTGATCGCCAACCCTGCCATGATATCCGCTACTGCATTGGCTTCTTGAAAAATATATCTGAACTTCACTCTTTCGAACTGCATCAGGAGCATCCTGCAATCCGCAATGATTGACATTAGTTTTAGGTTTGACATATTTTCCTCAGAAATTACCTTATGAGCTGAGAGGGCGTCTGTCTCGAGATGGATGGATTTTAATCCGAGTGATTTCGTCAGTAGGAGCCCATCGCGGATGACCCAACATTCCGCAGCAAGATATTCTTTTAGCTTTAGGAGAGGAGGGGAGGGGCATGAAGAAAGCCATGATTTTTGGCTCTGTCAAACAGCCGCCTTCAGTCTTCACAACCACTCTGTCCTTATGTTCCTAAGCTCTGACCGCTTTCTGTAATTTCAATTTGTCTGCATCTTAATAAACGTGGCGGATGTAAAAAAATATAGTATACTGACAAAAGGGTTGGTTAACTATAGTTTTTTATTCAAAATATACCAAAATTAAATACTAAAATAATATATTTTTAAAACTATTTAGCAAATCTATCTATCTATCTATCTATATATAGAGAGATTAATTTGGTTAGATTTCGTAAAATTGTGACAAATAAGTTTTTATGACATTTTTTCATTCGTAATGTCAATTTCATAACTTCTAATTGATTCATGTCAAACATATAAATCTCACTCAAATGTGGTATGACATGTAACTTAGTTTAAAATTTTCCAAAATCTCTCATTCATTCTCAAAATAAGTTACAAAATTTCATTAATCTCTTCTTATTTTCCATGTGTATTTAATTTTTCTTAAGTTTATTTTATTTACTATATTTTATGAAAAGTAAGTACATGCATATATTTTATTTACCAAATAAGTTTTTTATGACATTTTCTCATTCTTAATGTCAATTTTATAATTTCTAATTGGTCCATGTCAAACATATAATTCTCACTCATATGTGGCATGTCATGAAACTTAGTTTAAAAACTTTCAAAATCTCTCATTTATTATTCCAATAAGTTTTAAATTTTCATTAATCTCTTCTTATTTTCCACTTGAATTTATGTTTTTTCTTAAGTTTATTTTATTTACTAAATTTTATATTTTATGAAAAGTAAGTAGATGCATATATTAAATCTTTTTATTACAAGATAATGTAAGATGAAATTAAGGATCATTATGTATATTATATTTCAATTTTGTGAAAATAATAATCACATGTTAATTTTATGTAGATATTTATAATTATGTATGCAACATAAAATTTAGGGTATGAAAAATTATAATAATAATTATAATAAAATTTATTTATACTTTTTCTAGAATTATTTTTATAAAATATCATTGGTATATTCTATTAGAGTCAACATATATTACAATTTTTCTTAAAACATTTATATAAGTTATAATTACTATAACTAATATATATGTATATATGTATTTTTTTTATAGTTTGTATTTATTTAAAAGTATACGAAAACAATAGATGTTATAAAATGAATTTTAAATCATTAGTTAATATATTATTTTTTGGCCAAGGAAAAATCTACTCATTTATTCAATAAGGGAAATATTTAAAGGTTCGATACAACAATATGCATTAATTAAAACTATTAGGGATTGGGGGTCGGGAGACCCAATCATCAAGACACAAGTCTTTTCTTGCTTTCAAAACTATCCAGTTTACATATGTGTTTGATTTCGTTGGAATTGCTCTTGATGTAACATTATGAAAGTTCTGTGTTGCAATTCTTATTTGTCTCATCGTTTGAATGTTCCTCTAGCTTATCTCCTCTCCACGAATTTGTCGAATAACATTGATGCCATTCAATTCTATTTCCAAGTTCACCCATTGTATGTTTAGTCCCCCCTTGATCCTACCCGATCGTCTCTTGCAATGACGGCAATGCCTCCCTGCTTCGTAGTTTAGCACCATGAAGCATCACAATTTAGCTCTATTGTACATGGGATTGGGGTATCCAACGTTGGTTAGTTGAGGTTCCTTCTTGTCTATTTGATTGGGTAAGCTCATCATGGAGTTCGACTTCCTCCATGTAAATTCTACTTCAACTGGGTTCGGTGTAATACCCTCGAAGACGAGTTGGCACCTAGTTTTCCACAACTGCCAACATATTATTGTCGTGGCAGCCCATTTCCTTTCCATGATCCCTATGTTGTCGCAGTGTTCATCCTTTCTCTCCAAGAGCCATTCCTCTATCGTCTGGGCATTGGAATTTTAAGTTTGAACGCTGAGCCATCTGAACCATATAGGTCTTGTCCAGTTGCAACTGAAAATAAGATGTTCTCTAGTTTCCGGTTCGTTGCAGTGTGGGCACCCTTGGTCGATATTCATTGCTCGTCGTACCAGGTTATGCCGAACTCCGATGGAATTTGAAGTGATCTTCCACATGAACATCCTTACTTTCGGTTGAATCTTTACGTTCCATATCGTCAGGCAAAGTTTCTCCCACATATTGTTCGTCGCAGTTAAAGGTCTCTCTATCATCGTGCTCATTTGTCGGACGTTGTGATATATTGATTTTGTCGTTAGCTTCCTTTCCTTGTTGTGTGTCCATATGAGGATGTCCTCGCACATATTCGATGATATTGGGGCCTTCATTATGTCATTCGCCGTATCTCGGTTCACCACCTGCCGATTGTATGGCTTGTTCCATTGTCTGTATTCTTGAATTAGGGTTGCTACAGGGGCCTCTAAAATTATCGAGACTATAAGTTAATGATCAATCCGTTGGTTCTTCCCCTTGTATATCTACGCATCTTTAGTTATATTGATATGTGTTCCGTTTCCCACAATCCAGAAGCCTTCGTCCCTGAGCAAGTTCATTCCTTCAAGAATGCTCGCCCATCCCCATGATTCATGTGCTTCTTTGGAAAGTATAATCCTTTAAGTATTTGAACTCATAGAGCGTTCGGTTCATTCACAATCCTTACAGTGATTTTCTTCATTAACTTAAATTGAAAGTATTGAAATCCTTGAAACCCATACCTTCATATTGTTTGGTTGTCGTCATTGTGTCTCACTTCTTCCAATGTATCTTTCTTTCCATATATGTACCACCCACCAACATATCGGGATCCTTGCATTTACTTCGCCACACCACGTCTTTTGAAACTTGGACACACTCATCATGTAAGTAAGGATAATTGCTATAACAACTTTTGTCAGAGTTTATTTTTCAACATTGTTTAATGTTGTCGTTTTTCAACCTTGTAACGTGTCCTGTATTATGGATTTCAGGTTATTCAATGCATCCTTTTTTTATTTGCCCCATTTTGTTGGGATTCTTAGGTATTTTCCTGAGTTTCCCACATTCTGTATGCCTCATGTTGTCATCACGTTCCTCTTGATTTTGGCAGAAACACACACACTGAAGTATATGCAAGATTTTGCTTGATTAATCTGTAGTCGTCTATAATTGTGATCAGATCCATGATAATGATGAGTTCAATTGCCCATTTTTTAATTCTTCCTGAAGCATCAATTTTTTTTTGTAAGAAAGGTTTCAACAGTTGATTAGTTAAAAATGTGATATCATGCGCGTGAAAGTATGGGCAAAATTTCCTTACCAAAATCACTAACGCATAGTGATACGTCTCAACCTCGATATATTTTATTTCCACTGAATTAAAGTCCTTACCTAAAAAATAGATTGTGACTGGGTCTTGACCTCTTCCTCCACTAAGACAGATCTTACAGTCACAAGACTAATGGTCAAATATAAAAATAAGTTGTTGTCTGTCATAGGTTTGGCCAGAGCTCCAGTTGGCAAGGTCTTCACGTGAATTTGTAGTAGCTGGAAAGCATCTTTTCATTCTGGCATCCATTCAAAATTCTTATTAGCTCGAAGAACCTGAAAGAAGAACAAAGACTTTTCCCTAGATTTTGATAAAACTCTTCCTAGAGTAGCAAAGGTTTCCATAAAACATTGCACTTCTTTATGACAAGTTGGAACTTGCATTCCTTCAATCTGGATTAACCCAATTTCTATTTGTCTAGGGATAAACTCCAAGAAATTTTCTTAATTGATGTCAAAGGCGCATTTTCAGGGAGTAAAACGAACGTTGTGAAGCATCATTCTAGCAAAACCCTTTTTCAGATCCTCTTGGTGGTCGACACCCTTATTTGACTTTACTAACATGTCATCAACATATGTTTGTATTTTAGTTTCGATCATGTTAGCAAATAATTTATTGACAATCCTCTGATAGGTGACTCCTGCATTGATGAGTCCAAAAGGTATCACCTTATAGTGATAGATATCACTACCTGCGTAGGAAGTTGTATGTGACACATCTTACGCATATATCTTGATATGGTTATAGCCTCAGTACACATCCATGAAGAATAAAAACTCGTGGGCAGAGGTGGCGTCTACCAATTGATCTATGCGGGAATAGAGGGTAATAGTCTTGGGACAGACCTTATTCAAATTACTAAATTCAACGCACAATCGCCACTTATCATTTGATTTTTTCACCAAAATTAGATTTGCAGCCTAAGTGTGAAACCTGACATATTTGAAAAAGTTTGTGTCTGTTAACTTACCGATTTCTACGTGAATAACAATTTTTTTCTCCTCACCCACAACCCTTTTCCTCCACGCAATAATAGGCTTGACCAAGGGGCCAATGTTCAATTCATACATGATGATAGAGATGTTGATCCCTAGCACGTCGCTCAAACTCCATGTGAATAATTCTTTAAATTTTATAAGTAGCTCGGGCGACGTTTCCGCTTATTCTTTAGGAAGAGACACTCCTATATTCACCACCATTTGGTGCCCATATATGTACCTCCACTAAATCTTCCATGGGAGTTGGGTGATGCCTCTCTTCCCTTAGGTCTTCATCTGTCTGTATGGAGAGTGCTTCCTTTTGATTGCGACACTTGAGAATGTTGACATCGGAAGCCTTGATGTGGGTTGGTCACATTTGATTTTTCCAATCCCATGGGGCTTTTGAAATTTAATACTTTGATTGCATATTGAGGCAACAATCTTGTGAGGATTCAGGTTGGTCCGACCCAAAATGACATTGTATGAATTATGAGCGTCCACTAATATAAAAGTGACCTCTTTCCTTAACGCCTTCCAACTTACCCAAAACCACTAGGAGAAAGTGGGTAGATCACCCTTCCCACGAATACCGATCAAGGAAAAATCAACTTTTTTTTTCAAATCCCTTTTTCATTTCCTCATGGCCACTAGAGCATCGACAAAAGTACACCAGTTGAACTTCTAGAGACGACAAGGATTCTCTTGAAGTCAACGTCGTTGATTTTTGCGATGATAACTTATTCATCATTGTGTGGGCTAATGACATGTTCCATATCCTCGCCCGAGAAGGAAGTGACGGTCATTTTTGAAGGACGAGGCCTTTTCTCGAGTGTCTCTTTAGTCGAGACGTTGACAGCGTAGACTTCACGAGCTCCATTAATTTCACATTTGGACACAAAACCTCCATTAATCATATTTATCGCTCCCTTTTAATTTACATTGGGAATGCCAAGGGGTGGAGGAGGTAGATGCCTTCTTTCTTTCCTCTTTAGGCTATGACTTCTTTCTATCTTGAAGGATATAAAATTCTTCAATTGCCCCCTTTGAATCAACACCTCAATATCCCTCTTGAGAATGCAGCAATCATCGGTTTGATGACCTTTAGTCCATTAATAGTGACAATACAGCTTCAAATCATTCTACATGGTAGCCCCGTCCTTTCTGAGTGTGGGAGGCATCACCAGGCGATTTCGCTTCATTTATTCTAGTACAACCGATATTTCCATAGTCAAGGGTGTGAAGACTTTAAAGACATGGTGAATGGGGCAACACCTTTGCTCATTCTTCTTCGAGTGACGTTGCTCGAGCCTTTTTCAATCCCAGATTTTTCGCTTGGATGGAGGCGACACCTATTTTACATATCCATGCTTTACAGACATTTCTCGGCCTTTTGACAATTCCATGTCGATCTACATACATTCCCTCTCTGCCAACTCCCCTAGGTTGTGGACATGCATAACCTTGTGAGTGTCCTTTATAGTGACACCTCTAGTTATCATACCTCTGATGATTTCTCTTACCACCTCTCCTTTTAAATAATTTGGTATATATCCAAGTTCTTAGTGAAACGACTATAATGGCCCGCTAACGACTTAGTTTTGCCTTGACAGACGTCATCCAGGACAAACACATCCTTCAAAAAGTTGGCGTTCACCCACATATTGCTGGATAATTTTAATCTTCAAGTTTTCCTAAGAAATAATAGACACCTTGAGTAGTCCAAAGAGCCAGTATGACGCATTGCCTGAGAGATTCATCGGAAACAATTTCACAAAGTGGTTATCGTCGCTCGTTTTTCACAGGAGTGAGGATTCATGTTTTTGTATGTTCTGGAAGGGATCTTCATTGCGTTTCCTCCATAATTGAGGATGGCTCAAGCCTTCACATCGCGAGGGATGATTATCTTTATCATCTTTAGCGTGAAGGGGTGTGATGCTCTATCATCCAGAATTGGCATTATCATGTCTTTTTGCCCTTTTAGATTTTTTTTTATCAGTTTCTCATCCTGACTCATAGTGAGTATCGTTGGTGGAGGAGTAGGATGCAGTGGTGCATAGCTTGGGCCCCGAAGAGCCGTGCTAACAGGATGATGTTGTGGCGCATTGTAATGTGATGTCGGTTGTGACACATTATAATTCATATGATGGGGTGATGGATACTACTGCGAAGATGGGGAGGCGTCACATGATTCAGTTAATCCGATTAACTTGAAGCACTCATCCTTGGTATGTTGCCTCATCCCACAGTGGCTACACTTAGTCTTGATTTATCCTGACGAGATGATGACCTGTTGGGATATGACCGATGCCGCCCCTTTGAGCTTAGGACTACTGCTTCAGCCTTACCTGACTAGGTGATGTCTAGTCCAGCCGCCACGCCCTGCTATGTTGACAAAATTCCTGAGGCTGCCTCGAAGATGATTTGATGGGCAGTCTCCTTCTGAACGGCAACGTAGACCTCCTATACCAACGTTAATGGATCCCACTGTAATATTTCTCTCTTGACTGAGTCATATTGCCAATCTATTATGTTCAAAAATTGAAAAGTTTCTGTAATGACTGGATGTTGTTATATGTGGCTATATGCACTCCGGAGGTCATGTGTGTTGACAATACATTCACCATTAAAATAAACAAATATAGTCCTCACAAATATTTTAATTTTATTCAATTTCTACTTTTTCAATGTTAACATCTTCATCTGATCCATAAACCTTTTAATTACTTAATGTTTATTATAGTTTTTAAAATTTAAATAAAAAGATTACCCTAAAAAACATTATACTTAAATCCAACATCTTCTTTCTTTCGCCATCTTCAATTTCAGTGAACAACAAAACCAGATGATTTACACAAACCCCGCATAATTACAAAACCAAAATGGTAATAGAAGGCAGAGTAAAAAATCACAGGGGCTACCCCAAATTCTTAATACATGCATGCATGCCCTATAGTATATAACAATACAACTTTCCGATGACAGATCTTAATAAAATTGAGCGATTCCTCAAGATATAGAATGCCGTCGATCTTTGGGCGGTTTAGTCCGTCCTTTCGCACCGTAGGGCAAAACTCCAAAAGGAGAAAGTCGACCGAGTTTCTTCGACACCGAGTTTATAAATGATTTCCGAGGCAACGGAGGTTTATCCGCAAATGTTGTAGTCGTGTTTTGAACTGGACTGCTAACTGCGGACTTATTCGGTGTGGACGATCTCTCCATCTCCCTAACCTTCATTTTCATCTTCACGAGTTCGATCTTGAGATCCGCGTTCTCTCTCTTGAGGGAGGTAATCTCAGGATTCATATCGTTTGTTCGTATGGAGTTTGTGTTTGAGACACTAATAGGTGGTGCAGATTCTGTATGAATAAGAGAAAGAGAGCCATCCATCACCTCGCGAATGCGCTGTTGCTCGTAGTAGAGAACTTGGACAACGGTTTGGACGGGGAGGCGATCGTTCTGTGCGGCGTGTGCACAAGCTTCCCTTGATAGCTTCTGGCAATCCATTAAGCTGCACACTTTCTTCCTTTCCATGTCACTAAGCACTGGATGAGCCTGTACAAAATACATAAGTGAAAATATATATATATACTAGTTAGTAGCAATGATAATAATAAATTAATTCTGAACCAACCTTGAGGTAGATGTCTATTGCTCGGTACATCCCATCCTCAGTGACCTTGGCCTGTTCCGGCACAAGTTCAGCGAGATTTATGAACCGCGAGATGGACAGATTACGATCCGACGCTATCTCCGTTAAGTAATTCTCCATTAGCTTCCCAACATGTTCCATATCACTCTGTGAGTGAGATACAGATTCTTCATGGGTGTTGCCTACGAACAGTCTTCCTTCCATGGTGGTGTCGATAAAGTTAGTCATGATTCGTTGCACGGTGTCCACATCAAATAAGGTGTCCCCTGTGAAAGAGTAAGATGGGATGAGGAGATCGTCAAGGACAGCCTGGCCGAGTTGCAGGCCCATTCGCTTCTCGAGGTCGAGGCGACAGGCAACCGTTGTCTCCAGGTATATGGCGGCACGGAGCAACATAGAGAGGAAGCTCACCGACATGGAGTTTTTCTCTCTTGGGAGGAGACTCACTATCGTCTCCAATACAACCCTTTTTTGGTGCTCTAAATCGGGTTCAATTTTCTTTCTACCCTTTCCAAACACATCCTGAAAATACAAACAGTAAAAATTCTTGCTCTCAGAACCTTTAATTCTTGCTCTAAAAATATAAATGTAGCAGGTTTTGTTAAAAACTTCATTTTGTTAATATTTGTATAACTCTTTATCTACATGTTAATTTGAGAGAGTTGTTCCACTTCGACTCACCAAGCCTCTAAGAGATTTCTGGGCATAGAGCATTAAAACCGGCCCGATTGCGTACTGTTTGAACCCTCGAGACATCATCGCGATCAGGACCCTCTGGAAGATGTCGATCCTCAGGACCGTTAAATCCTCAGCCCACCATTCCACTATAGTTTTCGGAAGTGATAGTGGCGCCGATAGTCCGTCCGAGTTGGACATCGAGAACTGACTCTCCTTACACGCGATGAACGCGATCGCGTCAATGCATCGGCTCACTAGCTTGACCTTCTCTGCCATCGGGAGAAGCGCTTCTGACTTGTGCAGCACTGTGATTGCTCCGGACAGATTGTTGAGTGCAACTTCCCCTATGTAAGCCTCAGCCCTCCCCACAAGGTTCCCCACAGCGTAGTCCTCGGTCATCTCGAGATACTCGGCTACGCATCGCAGCACAGCGATGTTGTCGGTGCTAATCTCAAAGTTTATGCCGTAGCAGAACTTGGCTGCAAGTTCCAAAGCCTCTGCCCCACCTGGAACTTCCGGTAGGTCGATGTCGGATAGGTCGACTTCGCTAGACTCCGATACAAGTTTACGTATTAACCCACATTTAGATACTAGAGGAAACTGCAATACAGTGCATGAAGTAGATTACCAGCTAGAAAATCAGACAAACATCACAATCTAACTTTGATATCCTACGGAAATTAGAGTATATTATAGTGTGTGAAAAGCTCATATTCAACTCAAAAATCAAAGTTAATGGATTTAGAGTCTGTAAGTACCTTATGCAGTTCAAGTGAAACACCTCCAGCCCTGATCGTCACATCGCTTGGAATTTCCTGTGAAAAGATCCTGCAAAACAGTCATCATGACGATGGTTTAATTGTTATATCCGATTTCACTCGATATTAGAGGGAGAAAGTCAGACCATTCACTTGTTCTCTTCATAGCAGTGGATAGAAGGTCCTTCTTGGAAGACATACTCTACTGTAGTTTGAAAAAGATAAGCTTCAAACCTTCAGCTGAAGAAATACCAACACTAACACACTCCCAGTATTTATTGATGATTAACCAATATAGGATTACTACTCGCTGGTTGGATTTCATTAGCTGCCTTTCCAGCATGATGATTGATGAAGAAAGTAGAACGGACAACAATAATGCCTTGAGAAACTGTAGCAGGCACCTTGGTAGCCATTATTTTTAGCTTTCATGGGGACTATCATCTTCAAGTACCCATTTTTGGGTCCCCATAGAGGGAGTGGAGTGTATGGGAGGATTTTGGGTAATGATGCTGTGGTGAAAGGGGTAAGTTGGTCAGTTTAAGTATGCAGTGTGTTTGTGGTGTGGGTTCGAGAGGAGATGAGATTGGCCTGGGCCAGTTCAGTGGCAGGAAGGAAGGCAACTGTTTCCACGTGGGATTTTGTTTTTTTCTTGGAAATATTGACATCCACATCTCTTAATCCATCTCACCTAGCTGCACTAATCCGAAACGAAACGCGAAAGTATCTTATCTACGTATTTCCTTTTAGAAAAACGGTTTAAAACGAAAAATAGGTAATATGTATATAATTTAGACCTGAAAATGACCTGGTTGTAAAAAAAATAGAGTGGCAGGACATTTTTGGGTGGACCCGTCTGACCCGCCGTAAAACAAAGGACGGGTTCGAGTTGGATCATCTGACCCGAATCCGACCCGCTCGGCAAATGTTGGGTCTGGGTCGACCCGAATTGCCAACTCTAGTATATATTGGGTTGGATACTAGGTGATGGTTCTTCTAACACTTATCACGAGAGATTCCGATTAAATATACGTAGAACCCCTCGATAAGTCATATCTTGGTGGTGAGCACTTGAGCTAACACATTAAGGCCCTGCCTTAACTCGAATTTTAGCTCTGAGAATATGGAGGACCGTCACTCTTACTCTAGTACGATACACAAATCTTGTCACTAGAGTAACAGTTTCCCACATAATCCGATAACTTAAAGGTGAGATTATTATTCCTTAAGATACATTGTAATTGTAACATCAAGGGATAAAAGCTCGCTTAACAATTAGAGAAAAAGATGAGATTTTTGGGAACAACGCCACGGTAAGCACCTAAATGTCAGCATCACCATTGAAGATTGATTAATATAAATTTCAAATACTTCTCTCATTAAACACATTCTACATTCAATATTACTCTTTTCAACATCGGAGATGGATGTGGAGAAAACCTCAAACCATCCCTTTTTGTAGGTGATTGGATCAACCTCCGACGAGTTTCACGACCTACATTTTGTATCTTGTCCCACCATTTGACGGAGGTTTTGGGATCCCTAAGCTATGCAAACTCACACACCAGTTCACAAGGGCTAGCACATGATGGATAAACCTCCTCAAGGAATTTTTGAACCTGCCCCTTTGTGCATGCCATAAGGTCCTTTTGAGTCCCCTCGCCATCAAGCAGATCCGATCAAAGGTCATCCACCTGCATCAGACAGAAACTTTGGTAGTTGCAGACATGAGACCCTCTCGGCCCATAACCTCTTCTACACAACCGCTTCCGCAAAAATCCACAGGGTTCTTCCTACAGTTTGAGTCCTTAGTACCATTACACCTGAGATGCTCGTCGTCTTGGAGATGTTCTTATAACATTCCAAACATTAAACTATCAAGGGACCTCTATACATCCACACAAAGCCTTCTTAGAAGAACAAAGTCATGTCTTTCAAATCGAATAGAAGGTAATTTTTAGCATCAGAACATATACTCTAGACACTCTGCTCTCCCAAACGTGTCAGCATAGCAAGGATCGAGCACTGTACCACACTTAAGAAGTGCTCAACTGTTCTTATAATCCAGTCGATCAGTCGTCCTTCAACCTCGCTCAAGTTGAAGAATTACTGAGCAAGAAGCCAAAGGAAAAAGGGACAAGTAATGACCACCCTATGTGACAATTCCTTCCATTCATTCATTCATTCTTTCCTTGGCGTCGATCAAAATTTCCAAGGATATAGTGGCAAGAGTGATCCGGGTACAACGGGATTGCAGATCCCTTATGCCATATCAACATTTACGAAGTCTTTCTCTTTAGAATGGCATGTGATGGTAACCATATCATGTTGGTGTTCTCCTAAACTCTGTAAGGCACAACCTACTTGTGATGTTTCAAATTACTGCCACCATCCTTCAACTCCTGGGAAAAATTCAAGATGAAATTAATACAGGGTTACATGGATGAACGTCATTTGCTTAGAAACGTGGTCACACTAAATGACATAATAAAGGAACGAGACAATAACCTATCAACCTCCTACAGGCGCTTCCATTAATGCACTAGAGAGGTAAGACAATTTCAGATGGTGAGATTTTGTGTATCTTTTACTAAAGAGTCAGCATCCAAAATAAGATTCCATGAAAGTTGAAAAAGAAGTACCACATCAAAGACATCAACACCCTGAAAGAACTTATCGTAAGAGCCAAATGATATATAAATCTTAAGAAGGCGAACATGATATCAATCTCCCTCGATTAACATGAAAATCTAGAGGGGAAAAAAAGATAGACGGGAGCCAAGAACCCAAAACCCTAAAGAACAAGTCTCGGAAGGAAATACATGATTATTTCACCCCGTTGAAGAAGGAAATCTTGACAGTTTGGGTCGAGATATAAAAATAATCATTAGGAAGGCCCTGACTCCGAGAAAAAATGACACACCCATGAGTTGCGATAGGAATATCTTTTGCTGATACCACAAGGTGAAGGGCCACCAGACTAATGATTGAAAAATCTTGAAGAGAGATTTATAGGACCTAATCTAAAGGGTTCTTCTAAAGATTGTGGTCGCTTAGAGAGAGCCTACCTACAATCCATCCCCGCGACAACGACATTTGCGAGCAGAACTGACGAAACATAGTTCATCCCATCGGAAAAGAGGAGCCATAAATATCATATGCGTAGTGGAATTCGAGAAGTACATGTCCCTCAGATCTCCACACAATACATGAATGTTAGTCTACAGTCGTGTACCAAATTCGTTATCACTAAATACTAGTACCGCATAAGATATTTTGTGTTGACATTTAATATCGT
Organism: Chamaenerion angustifolium; assembly: GCA_946814005.1. Lineage (NCBI taxonomy): Eukaryota > Viridiplantae > Streptophyta > Magnoliopsida > Myrtales > Onagraceae > Chamaenerion > Chamaenerion angustifolium. Next base: position 27,650,492 of record OX328272.1, read on the forward strand.
GGTTATACAATTGTTTTAGTGTTAAAAAGTTTGCTGCAACTAAAACTCATGTTTTGTGTGAATGTTTTCCGTCGTAGAATAGTTAAGGTCGGAAAAATTGAGTGTCAAGCCATCATCGATAATAATACAGATTATCAGTAATAGACAAAAGTTTCAATGTAAAAACAAATGTTTACTGTCCAATGTAGTTCTTGTAAATTATATATAAACAACTTCAGTTTCTAGCTGTCACAGTTATAAATTTGTCGTAACTAACCTTATTTATAATATAAAAAATGAACCTAATTTAGTACAAATTTTATTTATATAATTATATTAAATAACTAAAAATAAAGAGTACGCATTTTAGCTTCAGAGGGATTCAACGTCATAGTCTGTAACATGATGGTCCTAGATGAAAACCAACTAGACTGCTACACAATACAACCATTTTACGGTAATTAATTATATTGTTAAAGAGTTAGAAAGTAAAGTGATATAAACATTAAATTACTGAAACCTATCGATTCAAAGGGGGAAGATAGACAACACGCAACACATGGAGACTGAAATTATGTCGCGTACCTCTTCGTCTCATTCACGATGATGACTCTCAGCCACACTCTTTATAAATCTCAGCCATGATGTTCTCCACGCCACCATTAGGTTTTCCCTTGATATTTTCTTCATTTTTTTGTTTGGTCAAAAAACGAATCGAACAACAGATGTGATCAAATCTCAGAGGTTCATTATTACAATCAATTGCTACAAATCTTTTAAGTTAGGGTGGGGGTTCTAAAACCCAATTATAAAAACATACTCCCAATCTTGCATGCTTGGCTATCCAATTTGAGCTCTCATTTGTTGAACGCAGGATCTCCTTCCATCTGACACTTCGAATCTGTCGTACAATGACCTTGATGTTGTCACATAGGACTTCCAACCTCCAAGAAGTCACCCCCTTTGTATTTTCTCTACACCCTTCAAGGAATCTGTTCCTACTTTAAGGTTTTCTCATCCTCCGTCGATTGCCAATTTGATTCCTTCCAGAACTGCATGAGCTTCTAGGCTCTCAACATTGTTACTCCAAGACCTTCGGTTCAGCGGTCTGCGCATTCCATACCACCACGCCAATGCCTCCATGCTTTGTTTGGTTGCACCACAATGCGTCACAATTGAGTTTAATTACTCCTTCATCTGACTTTGTCCATCTCTCGACCTGTCGTTCGAGCGGTTATTTTCTCCTTTGAGGTTCGGCTCTTAATAATTCCACGTATGCTTCCTTTATAGCAAAGATTGTCTCCGTCAGATTCAGTCTCTTTCCTTCAAAAGTTGCTTTGCACTGTGCCTTCCATATATGCTAACAAGTCCACATGCACAAACTTTATCATTTTTCTCGTACTGTTCCCGTTGCTGCCCCTTCTGTCTATGATCTACTCATTGAGAGGCTCAGTGTGTCCCTGAGTTTTCCTTATTCCCAAGATGTTGAACCATACAACTTCTATCCATCCACATCCAAGATTCATATGCTCTCTTGTGTCTTCCGTCCCACAGATAGGACAACCTTCCTCCACAGCCACCCTATTTTCATGAGGTTCTTATTAATTGCAACCGCATTTGAGAGTAACCTCCACATAAGGTTTTTAACCTTGGGAATAGTGCTTACCTTCCATATCATCATCTAGATATCGTTGTTTGGGCTCATTCCCCACGTCGTGGCTCCACCGTTTTCCTTTAACTGGTGATAGGATAACTTCACTATGACTCGTCCATCCTTAGTATGTGGCCATATCATTTTGTCCTGGCTCAATTTAGTTGTTAGTGGCATGTGAAAGGATGAAATATGTGTCCATGTCGTTGAGACTACCTCGGATTACATCTTCATCCCATTCACAATTTTGCCCCAATAACTCACTGACCCTCGTATATGGCGACTGCCCTCCTTCACTCGACCATTCCACTCTATATCCTAGTTTTGTGACTACCATGGATCCTGAAATATACGCATGTTTGTACCGTCCCAAATTTGCCACATACCTTTTTTGTAGAGGATATCCCGACTGTGTAATAGGCTTGTCCAGACCCATGTTGCCCTTCCACCCGTTTGGCTGAACGGAAGTCATTGTTGGTAAAGTACAACCCCTTGATGGTTCAGACCCATAGTGCTTCCAGTTCGTTGAGGATTCTTGCATCCATTTTTGTGAGCAACGCGTCGTTGAAGGTTTCCAGTTCCCAAAACCCTAAACCCCCCATCTGTTTCGATCTAGCTAGTACCTCCCATCTTCTCCAATGGATTTTATTTCCTTCATTCGTCACTCCCCACCAGAAATTCGCTATCATCGAATTAATTTCTGAGCACCACGTCTTAGGAAGCTTAAAGACATTCATCACATAAAAGGGTATAGCCGTGATTACCGCCTTGATGAGTACCTCATTACCTGCTTGGTTTAGGGTTTTTTGTCCTCTATCCTTGAATCTTGTCACAGATTCTGTTCTTTATGTAGCCAAGTGCTTCCTTCTTTGATCGACCCCAAATTGATGGGATTCCCATATATCTTCCTGGATTGATTACACCCTGTATTTGCATTTCCTCCTCAATGGCTTTGCAACTATCTTCATCTGTCCCGTTGTTGAAAACTAGGTTCAACTTTGCATTGTTTATGCATTGTCCAAATGCCTTCCATTATTTGCTGATAATCTCCTTCAATTCCCGGGCATTCTCCACCGTCCCCTTCAGAAAAACAGTGAGTCATCTACAGCAAAATAGGTAGTGCAACTCTGGACATCCTTTTGAAATATTACTTAAATATTTTACTTAGCGTTATCTAAATCACTACGTCTAAACTTAAACTGTTTTACAAAAATTTACTCAAATGTTTTCTAAAATTTAGTTACCTATACTTTAAGAGTATGAACAAAATGCTACTTTCGTTTATTTTTTTCATTAAATTTGGACGAAAATGACGTAACACCACTAAAGGTGGCAATTTTGAACCCGACCCAATAATGCCATGGAATCGACCCGAGTTCGGGTAAATAAATGAATGGCCATTTTCGGGTTGCCCCGTTGGATCCGTCGCAAGAAATGGGTCGGGTTCAAGTTGACCCGCCTCAAGAGATGGGTCAGGTCCTCGTTGATCCGTTAGATCTGCTGTAAGAGACGGGTCGGGTCCAGGTTGACCTGTCTGACCCGTGAAAAAAAAACTAAAGTAATATTTTGTTGTAAGAAGATTTTGGATGAGATTGAGACACTGCAAGACTATGAACTTCCATGAAGGCGCAAAGAATGCTTGGCTTTGGGCATCTTCACTAGCTTCAGTCTCATTGAGTGAATCTTTATCAGCTAGGTCTTGTTTGTAGGTTAGACGTCGATGACATCGTAGCTTAGCAACTCTAAATTAGGAAGCGAAGCCTTGTCCTGTAAATTATGTTAGAATCAAAGGTAAAAAAGTGAGAATAAAATGTCAAAAGTTCAATACTATTTTTGACAAACTACTGTCAACACAATTAGTGCTATAACTCACTTTGTCAACAAAGTAGATAGTGATATTTGTATAAGTTAAGATGCATACCTGTACTGACTTCACTTGTAATCCATACCAGAATCATTAGAAGAAGTTTTACTTGTGCCAACATATTATCAGAGCAGGTTCACAATCCATAGTGGACTGTGTTTTTTCTTTCTGATTGCTCATCATATACCAGAAACAATTCCAATCCGACCAACATATCTGATGATGAGAGTCACCACTCCCAAACCCAAATAGGTTCAGGTCTCAGTGATGACGACCTAACCCTCAAAATAGCCCAAATCCTAAAGAATGGTCTCAACCTCAATCATAAGCAATCCAATGAACTACCAGAAACTGTTATAGTGAGCACAAAGTTGAACGACCAGCATTATTATCTCTGAGCAAAATTGATCCAGATCGCAATTAGAGGTAGGGGCGGCTGCAACACCTAACATGGGATCCAGAACTCCTGAGCAGATCCGAACTAGGCTATGAAAGGTTGAAACAAGACGAGCTAGTCGTCTTTTCATGGATGATGCAGAATATAGATTCTCGATTGGTAAACAATGTCGCCTACTACCCAACTTCCCGCGATTTATGGAAGGCATTACAAAACACCTACGATAGCGGTAAGGATTCGCTGCAAATTTCGATCTACATAAAAGGGCTGCGAAAATGATACAGGGGACACTTACATTGGAGGAATTCTGGCTAACGATGCAATCGCAATGGGGAGAGATCGAATCCAGGAGGCCAAACCCTATGGTATGCAATCAAGACATCACGACAATTAACCAATTATGGAACGAGACAAAAGTATACCAGTTTTTGGGAGGAATTGATTCCAAATTTGATGAAATAAAGTGTGAGATGTTGCGACAAGACTGAATACCCTTAGTAGAAGAATCCTACACTTCCGTCCGAAAGGAGGCTGCCAAGCTCCACATCCTGGGAGAGGCAACCACCGGTGACGGAACATTATCGGGTTCGGGTATTGACGAAGGATTACTACCAAGGGACGATTGGACCGGGAACGAGGCCACAAACGCAACAAATGCAGCAAAAGGAGGTCGACCAGCACAATATCGGTCGAAAACAACCGAGAGGACTGGCGGATCGTCATCCCGAATAGACATAAGTAAGCTTAAATGTACTCATTGTGGTATGAATCGACGTCATCGTCGTCGCGATGAATAACTCCTCGGCCACCAGCACCGGAGGTGGCAACGGGCACTCCAAAAATGAGAGAATCGGAGGAATCGCAAAACCGGGAAGGGGGCCTTCTATTCACTGGACTTCATCACGACCATCGCCAGCAGGACCCAAAGTGTACCTCATTTTCGCTGGAACAACAAGAATTGGAGGAAACGCTAGCTGTAAGGGAGAAGCTTCGAGAGAGGAGTACCCCAGTAGTCGCACTCACAATAGGGCTGGACCATCCGAGAGGAAACATGTATATGGACTTGGAAATTGCATCCAAGTCCCTCTACTTCAAACCCTAACCATTTAAGACAAAATGTTATAAAAAGTTACGAAATAACTCCAGTTTATTTCACTTCGGTCCCTAAACATTTGACACAGGCCTATTCAGTCCAACATAAAAATGGACTTCAAAATCACCAGTGGTTTTTTGACCGCGGTGCAACAGACACTATGACGTATGACTCAAGTGATCTTATTAATATTATGAAGTCCCGGATTGAATATATTAAAAATGCTGATGGGGGAAAGGCCCCGGTGACAGGAGTGGGAACCGTAGAAATTTCTCCAAACTTGAAGATATCAAATTGCCTCCTAGTTCCAACACTCTCGAATAAACTATTGTTGGTGTCTCATGTCACTAAGGAGATGAATTGTACTATGGTGATGAATCCAAATTTTTGTATACTGCAGGATATCCAAACAATGATGATTATTGGGTGTGGCACTGAACGCGCGGTTCTATACTACGTTTATGAAATGGCTCAACAAGGTTCGGTGTTGCTTGCTCACGAAACTACAGAAAGATAGACTTGGCTGTGGCATAGGAGATTGGGTCATCCATCCTCAGGTTATCTAAAACTCTTGTTTCTTGAGTTACATTTGAATAAAAGTAATCATTTTTTTGTGAGACACGTATTCTTGCAAAAAGTCATAGACAAACTTTTAAGCCACATAATACTTGGACGGAGTCTATTTTTTCCTTAGTACATTCTGATGTGTGGGGTCCACCACCTATATCCGGGGGTCAAGGTTTTAGATATTTTGTAATTATTTGTCGATGATTGCACTCGTATAACATGGGTGTATTTTTTAAAACAAAAATTTGAAGTTTTTGATAAATTCACTCACTTCTTCAAAATGATTCAAATTTAGTTTCAGAAAAATATTCAAGTCCTTCGGTTTGATAATGGGGGCGAATTTTTCAACCAAAGTATGATCAATTTCTTTTTAGAAAAAGAAATTATTCACCAGACTTCCTGCCCACATACCCCAGAACAACATGGTGTAGCAGACAAAAAATTGCATACTGCTCGAAATGACAAGATCCCTACTTATTGAGTCAAAAGTACTCACGTTTTTTTTTGGCATAAAGTTGTTGCCACAACCACGTACCTTCTAAATCGCCTCCCTACAAATATCCTAAATCTCAAAACACTGATTTAGAGTCATTCTGAAATTTCCAAAGTGCCCTCAACACTCAGACTAACTCCTTGTGTCTTTCGATGCTCCGTGTTCGTCCCCCAAAATTGACTGCACCAAATTTGATATGTGTTCTGTCAAGTGTGTGTTTCTAGGATATTGAGTCACTCAAAAAGGGTATCGGTGTTATGACACTGAAACTCATCGCATGTTCACCACGATGAATTGTGATTTCCTTGAAACAGAGTATTTCTATCACCAATCCAGTGTTCAGAGGGGGAGACCTACAGTAGATCCACTGGATTGGGTATGTAGTCCATACATCTCCTATGATAATCAAATTTTCTCCTATGATGTTCCAATAGAGCCAGTTAACCGAACCACCGAGCCAACATCTAACACCCCAGTAACGACCAGCGAGCTAAAGGTCACAACTGATACTCCCTCGTTTGAGGTATCTGAGGCAAGCTCGGTAAGTCCATCTGAAACTCAAAATGAATATGTTGTTAGTGAAGAATTAGGATAACAGGAGGAAGCGATGATTAGAGAATACAAGTTACCTCCAAGAGAGATTCGAGGACGACCACCTAAGAGGCACACACCGGACAAGGGGGAGTCAAATAAATTCAGCTATCCGGTGACAAATGCAGTAAGGGGGAGGTTAAGTAATGAAGCAAAGGGATTCACAATGTATATTCTCACACAAGAAGTTACAAGTACAATCAAAGAGGCCCAACAGTCCAAAAACTGGCAACAAGCTATGGATGTTGAAATGGAGGCACTGGAGAAGAATAAAACATGGGAGATTTGCAGGTTACCTGCTGGAAAGAACCCAGTAGGTTGCAGGTGGGTTTATACTATCAAATACAAAAAAGATTGATCCATTGATATATACAAATCAAGAATGGTGGCGAAAGGATACACGCAGACATACGGGATTGACTATTCCGAGACATTTTTTCTCGTAGCTAAGATAGACATAATCAGAGTATTACTGTCTATAGCCGCAAATAAAGACTGATCACTCCACAAGTTCGATGTAAAGAATGCATTTCTTCATGGATACCTTGAAGAAGAAGTATATATGGAAGTCCCACCAGGATACAAAAATGAAATTCAGGAAGGAAAGGTGTGTCAACTTAAAAAGTCACTCTACGGTCTGAAACAATCTCCTCGAGCATGGTTTGGGAGGTTCACTATTGCCATGGAAACATATGGGTATAAGCAAAGCAACTCAGACAACACCTTATTTCTAAAAAGGGCAGGGGCCCTAATAACTTGTTTAATCATTTATTTCGATGACATGATTATCACAGGGAATGATCCAGAAGAGATGCACAGGCTTAAGAGGAAGTTTTTTGAAGAGTTCGAAATGAAGGATCTCGGAAAATTAAAATAGTTTCTTGGGATCTAGGTGCTAAGGTCAAGGGAAGGGATCTTTATATCTCAAAGAAAGTATATTTTGGATTTCTTGACGCAGGCATAGATGTTGGAATGTAAACCAACTGAGACTCCAATGGTAGTAAATCATGGGCTACGAATATCAGAAGGAGCAAGACTAGCAGATAAAAAACAATATCAAAGACTACTGGGCAAACTTATATATCTGTCACATACTCGACTGGACATAATCTATGTGGTAGGAGTAGTAAGCCAGTTTATGCATCAACTTCAAGTTGATCATATGGAAGCAGTCATGAGAGTTATGATGTATTTGAAGGGTACCTCGGGACATGGAGTTCAGTTTAGAAGAAATGGTCATCTTGAAATACAAGGGTACACAGATGCTAACTGGGCAGGCAATCCGGTTGATCGAAGATCCAAATCTGGGTATTTTACCCTTGTTGGTGACAATTTCATAACCTGGAGAAGTAAAAAGCAAAAGGTGGTGGCCCAACTGAATTGGTTTTCCCCCAACTGAATTTAAGGACAACAATTGGTTTTCCCCCAACTGAATCGTGTGAACTATTATGTAATAATAAGGCGGCAATCAACATTTCAGAAAACCCAGTTCAACATGACCGGACCAAGCATATTGAAGTAGACAAACACTTCATAAATGAAAACCTCGAAGCCAGGATCATCAAACTTCCGTTCGTTCACTTCGATGATCAATTAACAGATATACTCACCAAAGCAGTAAACTCAAAGACATTCAATGAGGTACTGGTCAAGTTGAGCATCGGAGACCTGACTACTCAACTTAAGGGGGAGTGTTAGAATCAAAGGTAAAAAAATGAGAATAAAATGTCAAAATTTTAATAGTATTGTTGACAAACTACTGTCAACACAATTAATGCTATACCTAATTTTGTCAACAAAGTAGATAGTGATATTTGTATAAGTTAAGGTGCATACATGTACTGACTTCACTTGTAATCCATACCAGAATCAATAGAAGAAGTTTTACCTGTGCCAACAAAATATACTACTTTCATAGTGAGAAGAACTCAAACCACAAGAAATGTTGTTGATGGTTGTGATTCCTTAGTTCAGGAATTGAATTGTTCGATCTAGAGAGGATAAAAAATATGCAACTTTCAACATTCTTTAAAAACAATCGTTCGATATAGGTTCTAAATCTTTGATGACGAATCTCGGGATCTTGCTGGAGAAAATAGTTTATTTTTTTCCGAATTTGCATCAAAATCCAAGAACAGTGCATAAAAGCCATTCAATTTTGTGATACAAAGTACTCTTTTTCAAATCGCACCTCAGTATAGAAATGGTTTTGTCACGATCTGTATGACTATTTGTCTGTAGTGTTTGAGATTTCAGCTTCTTCAAGGTCCTATATTGCAAAAGAGGACATGTTCTTACCAAGTGTTTTAACAGGCGGGTCAGGCAGGTCGACCCGCCGATCTGCCAGATCGGGCCCGGATCGACCCGCCAACCTGCCAGGTCGAGTTCGGGTCGTAAAAGCTGACCCACACAGTACAACGAGTCGGGTCCAGGTTGACCCCGCACATTACATCAGGTCGGGTGTACCCGAATTGCCACCTCTACACACTACTTAATTGGTTCATAATTTAATAATTTATACGATCTTTTAAAAATACAAAAAAAAACAACTAAAACAAATAGGAAAATTTAGAGCTAAAATATGGGTTTTTAATATAATCTTTTTATTTAAAATAAAAAAAATAAAATTAATTAGAGTGTTTATTATTTATTTTAGGGGTGAGCATAAAAAAACTGTTTGGGCCGAAATTTCGACAATACCGTCCCGACTAGAACCGATACCGAGCGGGTGGTTTTTTTCTTCAAGTTCGGTCTCGGTCTTGTACTTTTTCTTAAAAGAACGATTAGGATCGGTCAAGACCGAATTTAATTAAAACTATCATTTATGTTAGTCTCCAGAGTCATCCTCTGCTTCTCGACACTTTTCAACTTCAGTCCTCTCTTCAGCTTCTCTCTTCCTCTCTTCTCCTGTCTCCGCCCATTTGTCGTCTCGCCTCCGTCCATCTTCTCTGGTGTGACTCCCGCCTCAGCCCGTCTTAGGTAAATTGATTCTGATTGTTGTTGATTCTGTAATTGTACTTTGTCGTCCATTTAGGTCACAGTTGTTCTTGATTTAGGTCACGATTCGTAAGTATTCACGATTATTCTGATTTAGGTCATGATTGTTCAAATGTTTCTTCATATCACTGGTCTCGTTATTTTCCTGCAAATCATCTATCTATATGTTGTTAATCTGTGTTAAGGAGTTGAATTATGATTACTGAATCTTGATTGCAGATGTGAATGTGAACATGCTTTCTCAAAAGCCTTAACGGACGATGAGCTTATATATGTTAGTGCCCATTTCAGATTATTGGAACCAAATAAAGATGGACGTGTTTTTATTGACAATTTCATAAGAGTAAGTTTTCTTTCTTGCATACCATACCACTTGTTTATCTTCATGTATTGTTATTGGGATATGATCTGTTATGTATATACCAACCCACCTTATTGTAAATTTGACTATGTTACCTGATTAACTTCAGCTACAATGTAGATTTAAGATTTTTAATTCATATTAATGAAGAAAATGTATTTCAATTTTTTAAGTCATTTCCCTCTAGTGTAAATATTCTATGTTCAATATTCTATTGTTCAATTTGCTTCGACTTGATTGATATACTGATGTTTCAGTCCCATTTGTTCCGGTCACAGGATTGGAAGGAATTGATGGCTGGGAAATGGAAAATCAGGTTGACATTTCGGATGTTAGGCTTACGCATAGGATGATTGCTGATGTTTGTTGGCTGAGGATTGGGTGTTAGTTTATGTTTGATGATGTCTACTGATATTTGCTGGCGGAGGTTTAGTTTATGTTCTATATCTATAATGTGTGTTTGGTTTGTATGTTTGATACTTGATTTATTGTGTTTTGTGTTTGTATGTTCTGAATTTGGTGAAAATTCGGACACTTTTTTTTTTTTTAATGAAAATTTTTGTCCAAGACCGAGACCGGTCCGAGTCCAGCAAAACCGACTCATGCTGGTTTTTTAGATCGAAATCGGTCTCGGTCCTCCATAGTTAAGGACCGAAATTTCGGGCTCGATCTTGCCAAAAAGATCGACCCGACCCGCCCAAGCTCACCCTTAATTTATTTCATGTTTTAATAAAAATATTATAGTAAAAATTGAATTTTTCCATCTAAATTTTCTACTTTTTTGTAATTTTTTCCCAACGTTTTAAAATAATATTATATTTTTTATAATATGAATCAATCATGTGTGCTGCTACATCAATTTTCGTACAAATATAACAGAAAATAATCATACGTAGTTTTTTGTCCCAACTTATTTGAAAGTTCACGTAGGAAAATTTGAAAAAACAAAATTTGAATAACAATTTCTAAAAACACCAAAGTATATGTAGCCATTTGCTTCTTAACTCTTTCATCTAATATCTAACTAGAAAACTAATTCGTGTTTTGCGCAATATAATAATTAGTTTAGTTTATAATAATACTGTTTTTTTAACTAAATATAAATATATATTTATAACACAATTATTTACAGTTTATTGAAGTAAATTTAATTAATATTAATTTAATTAAAAAACAAAAAAACAAATTATTAAAAAAAGTTAACTTATTTTTATAATATTATACAATTGAACGATTATTTATATTTTATAAAACTAATTTAAAATAAATTAGTAGATAATAAAAACAAATGTCAAACGTTATGAATGTGATGTTAACTAATGATTTTAAAATTCATTTTATGACATCTATTATTTTCATATATTTTTAAATAAATACAAACTATTAAAATATATATATATATATATATATATATATATAGTAATTATAACTTATATAATGTGTTAAAAAAATTATAATATATGCTGATTCTAGTAGAATATGAGAATGATATTTTATAAAAATAGTTCTAAAAAAAGTCAGAAACAATTATATTAAAACTATTATTATAATTTCTTCATACCCTAAATTTTATGTTTCATACATAATTATAAATATCTCCATAAAATTAAAATGTGATTATTATTTTCATAAAATTGATATATAATATACATAATTATCCTTAATTTCATCTTAAATTATCTTGTAATAAAAGGATTTAATATATGCATCTACTTGTTTTTAATAAAATATAAAATTTTGTAAGAAAAATAAACTTAAGAAAAATCATAAATGCACATGGAAATTAAGAAGAGATTAATAAAATTTTGTAACTTGTTGGGACAATGAATGAGATACATTGGAAGATTTAAACTAAGTTACATTACATGCCACATATGAGTGATAATTATATGTTTGACTTGGACCAATTAGAAATTATGAAATTGACATTAGGAATGAGAAAATGTTTTAAAAAACTTATTACACTTCTACATAACCTAACCAAATTAATATATGTATATGTATATCTATATCTATATCTATACATATATAGAGAGATAGATAGATAGATTTGCCTTAAACACTAAACTCACCTAAACACTTACTCTTAAAAGTGGACTTAATTAAGAAAACTCAGCTTCTATGTGAGCAGTGTCCAAAAACCACACTATTATACATTAATTTCGGGACAATTCTGCTGTGGGTGTCGGAAAATATTTCAACGAAATAGACCTAATTATTAAATATATTATTTATTATTTCATTTCAAAATGCAACCAATCAAATTAAATTTCTTCAAGTTCTTATTTGTTCTACACAAAGAAATACACTTATTGGTGTTAAGTATCGATAGTGACAACTCAATATGACATAAAGTCCACTTGGCTTTCTCGGCTTAATACTGTGTCAGAGGGGGTAGATCCCAACGTTTCAAGACTAGGCCGACCCACACTTAGAGTAACCTAGAACCCATAGAGCGGTCCTATATCAAACCCGGAACTAAAGTGATCGTCAAAGTCCCTAATGGTCACCAAGACCACAGTCAAAGCCTCTCACTGTACTCGTCATGGGAGCGCTCACCAAAAGAGTCTAACCTCTCGTCACTGGTTTCATAACCGACTCTGAATATACAACAATATTTCCCCGCATATCTTGGGCGCATATTCTACAAAAATATCTATAAGGCAACTGCAATATTACGTGATAACCGTAATATATGTTATCCTTATATCCATAACGGTAAATATATACAAATATTCAGTTACCAAAAATAGCTTGGTCTTTCATCCCTATAAATACTCCTGACTTACATACATTAATGACATTCTGAGTTCATACAATACAAGTGTACTCATTTAAGCATCGAAGTAGGATCCAGAGGAATCCCCTCTAACTGCGCTCCCCTTCTTGCAAGTTCATCAGGGCTCCGGCGAAAGTTCGTGACCACCATCCAGTTGACATTCAATCAGCGCTTACTCAGCGTCCAGACAACACTCAGGAATTCTTGTCCCAACATTTGGCACCGTCTGTGGGAATCGAGCAAACAGTCATGCAGACTCGCTTTACGCGCATTCGTAACAAGCAAGTGGTGAACGAACAGTCCTAGGACAGTTCTGAATCCGTCGCTTTGCCACTTCACCTGCTAGAAACAGCGCGTGCAGTAATTCCCAATGATGTTCATCCAAGACCAGCAGAGGAACATGTCGGCAACTCAAGGCCTGCATTGGTCCCTACTTTTGTCAACATTCCAATCCGCCCCGCCGTTCCCTCGGTATAGGTAGTGGGGAAGACCATCCCGGTCACCGCGGAGATGCTGTCGCTCTTGAAGATCATCATAGGGCAAGCCCGAACGCAGGTCTCTGTCCCTCATGAGGTTTCTCATCTTCCTAGGCCACCAGATGTAGAAATCGGCAATCCCCGTACCACTAAACCTCAAGAAGACGAAGAGATGACTTCACGTAATCAAGTTATGCCTCTGAACTCTCCCATAGCGTCGACAACACCAACCGCTCTTTCTGACAAGATGCCTAGTGCCTCACCGAACGGAGAACAACAACTCCTATTCACTCTAGGCCAAGTTGAGGAGCTGATAAACAAGAACTTGATGGAACAGTGCGGAGCCGCCATAGCCCCCTTAAGAGAACAATCCTACCATCCGCTCATAACTGACCTCATAATTATAGGAATCCCAAATGATGTGGTGGTTAGACCCATACTTGAATATAGCGGTGGAGGCTATCCCATTATCCATGTCAACAGGCACGAGGCCTCTCTCCTGGGTAAGTCACATGATAATAATCACTTTAGCCATCTTATTCGTGTCAACCCTCTCGAGTTCGTCCTCTTTGTTGTTGTTTAGCCTCCCTGCAGGATCAATAGGGTTATAGTCAGAACTGAAAAGCAAGTTCCTAGAGCGTTATATGGGCAAACACCAATTGGTGAAAAGTGTGGTCGCCTTAGACGTTGTCAAGTAACTACCAGGAGAAACACTAGTCGACTTCTATGGGCATTTCCACAAAAACATCATGAAGATTTATCGTCGGGTCACGGATGGAGAGAGATCTTTCAAGCTTTTTATCGAGGATTGGATCTGGAAAACAAAACCGCTAAAAAACTGTGAAACAACTACCATGTGCAGGAGATAGAGACATTGGAAGAGCTGGCACTCAGAGCCAAATGTTTCATAGACCTAGAAAGGGTAAATGCTAAAGTAGAATTCCTTACTCTGATGCGATTGAGAAGAAGAACATGCGGGAATGTGAAAATCCTTGATTCGAAGGCCCTAGGCCAAGTCATAGAGAGGCCCCCGAGTATTTCACATCACTCAATATGCCACCGATGTCTCAACGATATTAGTAAAAATGGAAATAAGATCATTGGCCCGACCACCGATGCCTCAAAAGAATGGTCAGACTATGAGGAAGGATGCTGAAAGCTACTGTCGTAATTACAAAGTAAAGGCCCACAAGAACAATGATTGTCAAATACTCAAGCACGACATGGAGAAACTAATCCAGATAGGCATGCTGAAGGAAATCGTGGTTGGGGAGAGAGTAAAGTCGAATGCCCCCAAGAAGAGCTCGATTGCCCATACCTCAAGAATAATTTTGTCATTTACAAGGAAAAAGGGTTATTAACCTGATCGCTGGAAATTTTGGAGTCGAGGGTGAAGGGAGCCATGCAAGAGATGTATAAGCCCTGCAGATCTCTACAGCTATGCAACTGGGAAAAAGGCCTCGTCCCGAATAGAATATTGTTATCTCTATTAGTGGAAATGACCTTAAAAACGTGACAACTCCGCACAACAACGCGTTAGTCATCACAGATGACGTCGAGGTTGTGACTTGAAAAGAATTCTGATGAAAGGAGGAAGCTCGATAGACATTCTGTTCCTGGGCGCATTTGAAAAAATGGGCAAATCTAAAAGGAACCTAAAGCGAGTTGACTTCCCACTCATCGGCTTGGTCGGAAGAACAACATACGCTCGATGTGAGTCATTACCCTGCCGGTGATGTTAGGCAAAGGATGGAAGGGTATAGAGGTGTTAATCGATTTCATTGTGGTCGACGCACCCGCCTCGTACAACGTCTTTCTAAGGAGGACCCTATCAATCCTAACAAGATTGTGGCCTCCACAGTCCACCAAACGATGAAGTTACCCACACCGAATGGGATTGGAGAAGTCTTAGTAGATCATCCATCCTCACGCCAATGTTATGCGTACTGCCTTCACAGGAAAAACTAGAGGGAGTCTCTCGTAATCGAGACAGAGGTTGACCCGCGTGAGGACAAAGCTCGACCTGCACCAGTGGAAGAACTTACTGAAGTTGATGTTAATGTCCCAGATAAAAAGATGTGTGATGGATCTGCCTTGACCGAAAAATAAAGGGACGCCTTGACCTCCCTCTTGAAAGAATACAAAGAACTGTTTGCTTGGAAACCCAGTGACATGTCAGGCATTAGCAGGGACATAATCTCTCATGAGATACAGATAGACCCTTCCGTCAAACCCATCGCTCATAAGAGAATTTCATTCAGAGCAGACAAGCATTTGGCGATCATGCAGGAAGTTGGAAGATTACTCGAAGCCAAGTTCGTAAGGGAGGTACGCTTTCAGAGTTGGGTTTCCAATCCAGTACTAGTAAAACAGTTGAATGGAAAGTGGTGTTTGTGTGTGGACTTCTCGGATTTGAACAAGGTGTTCCCTAAAGACTCTGACCCTCTGTCACCAATTGATTAGCTCGTGGATGTATATTCAGGCTAAGATTTATGGATGCTAATCTTTATGGATGCATATTCAAGCTACAGTCAGATCTGAATGCACCCCGATGATGAATCCCACACAACGTTCTATGCAGACGGTGATATCCCTTGCTATAAAGTAATGTCTTTCGAACTAATCAATGCAGGGGCAACTTATCAGCGCATGGTTAACCAGCTGTTCAAAGAAATAATGAGGCGAAACATGGAAGCCTATGTAGACGATATGATTGTACCCTCTATTAAAGGGAGCCCTCACACAACACAACTTCAGGAGGATTTTCAATGCATATGAAGGCACAGTGTTTGCCTAAACCCAACAAAATGCGCCTTTCGAGTCAAGTAAGACCAATTCCTGGTCTTTATGGTCAGCGAAAGAGGAATTGAGACAAACCCCGAAAAGGTCAAGGCCATCAAAGAAATGAAGTCCCAAATTTTCCACAAGGAAGTCCAGAGTCTAAATGGTCGCCTGACCGCATTGAACCGCTTCCTATCTAAGGCAAGTGACATGTCACTTTCTCTCTTCCAAACTCTCAGGGTCAACCGCAAGTTCGAGTGGACGCCGGAGTGTGAAATCGATTTTCAATCACGCAAGCAGCACTTGCAGAAGTTCCCGTCTCTAACCAAACCCATTCCCGATGAACCATTTGTTTTCTTTATGTAAGTGTTAGTGTGGTCGTAGTCAATGAACTGTTAGTCAGAGAAGAGGAGAGTAAACCAAGTCAAGTATATTTGTAAGCAAACTGTTCAACGCAACTGAAATGAAATACATCGAGATTTAAAAGTATCTTTATGACTTGGTTATTGTCGCGCGTAAGATGCGATCGTACTTCCACGCCCATTCAATCACAGTCCTCACCAACAAACACCTCAAGCACTTCGTTATGAAGCTAGATTCTTCAGGCAGAATGGTTAAATGGATGATTGAGCTAAGCGAAATCAGATTAATTATGCCTCAAAAACGGCCATTAAAGGTCAGACTTTTGCAGACTTCATAGTGGAAAGTACATGAAACAATTGCATCGAAATCGAACAAGAGCAACCAAAGGTAGAAGAGAAAATATGAGAACTCTATAATGATGGATCCTCCTCAAAAGAAGGCTTGGGGGAAGGATTAGTCCTCATTCCTTCTCAGGGCGAGCCTCTCAAATATGTGATCGCCCTCACATTCAAGGCGACCAACAATAACATTGAATATGAAGCACTCATAACTCGAATACGACTAGCCGAAGGGATAGGCATAACCCCACTGAAGGTAAAAAGCGATTCTGAATTAATCGTCAACCAGATCAATGGAAATTATGAAGCAAATGGGGAAAATTGAGAAGTACATTAGTATCACATAAATACCAACTTTCGCATTGGTATCTACGACCAAATTTCAAGTGATCAAGTTTTTAAAGGTCAACATAATTTCGTGGTTTGGCATTCCCATAATACTCATAAGTGACAACGGGCCACAATTCGTTGGTAAATAGGTCAAATGGCTCTATGAGAAGTATAACATTGATCACAGATTCAGCTCACTGCATCACATTTCAATTAACAGATAGGCTGACGCAACCAACAAAGTAGTCCTGGAAATTCTCAAAAAGAGACTTCAAACCTTAAAAGTAAACATGTAGACAAGTTGGACAACGTGTTATGGGCTATCAAAACGACACCCAAAACATCAACGGGGGAAACACCATTCAGTTTAGGGTACCGATTTGAAGCAGTGGCACCCTATGAAATAATTGTGCCTACCCATGGGATTCTACACTTTGATCCCGAAGCTAATGACCTCGAGCTACTTGCAACTTGCATACTTAGATCTAGTCGAAGAAAAGCGAAGGCAATCAATCAGATGAAACACAAGCAAGAATGAGGTTGGCGACCGCTCGATACTTTAACAGAAAAGTCAGCGCTTCCCAATTTTTCATGAGGGGGATGATTATGAGAAGTAATGAATTCACAAATCTGGACCAACACAACAAACTCTCAACCAATTGGGAAGGTCCCTAATATGAAGGGGCATATTACTTTGAAAATATGAAGGGTACAAAATTAGCTCGTCCTTTTAATTCTGAACATTTACGAAGGTTTTATGCATGGCTTGTAATCAAAGTATGTAAATAAGGAAAAATATTTCTTTGTCAAAAACATACCCATTCGAACGACAACGAACGAAGCCTCAAGAGCGGACGAACCAACAAGATAACAGTCCCTATAAAAACAATAAGACCTAAATAAAGAGACAGGCGAACCAATAAGGTAATAGTGTCTCCTCAGTTAGGAAAAAAGAGTATTGCAAACGAACCTACAAAGGTAACATTTTATTTCCTAAAAAAAACTAAAAAAAGGGGTGAACGAACCAGCAAGGTAACAATTCCCCTCAAACTAGGTGAAAGAAGACGATGAATTATCAAAATAACAGTCTCTCTAAGTAGAAAAAAAAAGACCTAAGGAAGAAGGCGAACGAACCCAAAGATGGGTAATAGTTCCCTTAAGTTAGGAAAAAAGAAGCGGACGAACTATTTGAAGTAACAGACCCTCGAAGGAAAAGCTTAAGAGAGTGAACGAACCTTCAAAGGTAACAACTCCTCTGAAGGTAACGAACCTTACAGATAATGGTTTCCCCAAAGGTGAATGAATCTGGTAAAGATAATTGTTCCCTTAAAGGCGAAACTAATCCTTAGGTAACAGTTCCCTAAAAAATTTGGCGAAAGGAACAAACGGGCTAAAAAAGCAACAGTCATTCCTCAAAAGCCTTAACGAGTGGAAGAACCTTTAAATGTAACATTTCCTCATAAGTTTAAAAGTATTTCAAGATATGAAGGTCAAGACTACTCGAGAGAAGCCCCTTAAGGAGGACATAATTTCGACTAAGCTAAAGTGTAGTTGAAAACGAGAACGATAAAACTTCCTGAAGCTACCAAACAATTTGACATCGGAAACAACTGAATATATTCGAAGTCAAACAGTGCAAAGACTTATAGAATAAAAAGGCATCAATCATATATCCTAGATAAGAGTCGAAGCAAAAATAATTACAAGTTCCAGAAAAAGGAAAAATAATGCAACTCTTATTTACAAATAGGGGTGCAATACAAACGAGAAGGAAGATGAGCAAAAAACATAAGGGAATCGAGGTGACTTTGCGAGATTGTAATCCATCTTGTCATACCAGACTCCTAACTTGATGCTCTGCATTAACTCCAGAGTTTACATGGCCTAGGCTGGAGCATCAATGCTTAGGTTCTCCAGGGGTTGCAGTCTTATTCTCGACTAGGGGGACAACCTTCTGCTCACGAGCAACAGCTGCAGGAGTGGCATCCTCAGCATAATCACTCTTCATGAAATCCTAGAGTGACTTCACCTCCCTGAGAGGAACCTTAAGATCCATCACCCGGATCTCATCGACCAAGACCTGGACATAGGCAGTCACCTTAGCCTTTATCACTTCCAAGGCACAGTCCGTGAACTCATTGGACTTCTTAAAGTCCTCGACCACGCTATGGGGGGACGGGACAACCTTGATCCTTAGCTCGAGCTGCTCCTTCTCCGCCCTGAAGGAGTCCCTCTAAGCTCGAGCGTCCCTCAAATCGTCCTAATGATGAATGACTTACGCCTCGAATTGAACGGAATACTATTCAACCTCCTTGGCTTGACCCTTAGTCTGGAACCTGCCCTCCACAACAAGATTGACTTGTTCTTCCTTAATCTTGATAGAGGTCAGTAGTTACCCCTATTTCTTCGCAAACTCCTGTCGAGCCTGCTCCACCAGCTTGGTTGAGGCTTCTGCCTCAGCTCCTCTGCATCTTTGGGGTTGCACCCCAAACTTCGGTATGAGTCTAGTTTGATAAGCAGGTCAACCTGCTTATCAGCGAGCTCCCCCACAATCCGTCCAATCGTGGTATCTTCGCGGATGAGCTGATAAAAGGAAAAATGGGGCATAAGTTAAAAGATTTAAGGACTCAAAAGATCAGCAAAAAGAAAGGAAAAGTCCATAAAGGAGAAGGGATAAGAAATTTCCATGTCCAGAGGCTCAAAGTGCAACCTCATCACGACCTCCACGTCTTTGAATTCAGATGGGACCTCCCCCCGATCCCGAGGGGAGAGATCCCGTTCAGAAGCTGTATGTAGAGGTCCAGATTGCCCTCCAACACCGTTTTGTCTGAAATCTCCATCTCCCGGAGAGAAAGTTATTAGGATATAAGGTCAAGACATATAATGGGGACTTACTTGAATTTGCTCAATTGTTATGGGACCTTTGTGTAATTATGAACTCTAGCATTTCTATTTATATTGTTCTACTCTATTGTAATCAATATGTTGCTTTCATGTAATGAAGAACATGAAATTCCTTATATTGCTATGTGCATTACAATACTTACCTCATGATTAGATTAAGATTATCAACTTGGTATCTGATACTTTTTGCGATTCTGGTGCATTATTTCTCTTCCATTGTTTGTTGTTCTTCATTGTCGATTGAGAGACCACTTGTTCTATGTTGTTTTTCACTCAGTTCTTTCTTTGTGTAATTCGGTCCTGCTTATCATTCTCTGTTGTGTTTTTTCTTTTATCAGCTTGCATTTTACATTACTACTCTAATATTACTTAAATTTTGTGCATAGCTATTGTATATCAACACTTCGGTTTTTTCCTGATGCATAATTTCTTATTCGTTTCTACTATCAGGTGTGTCACCTGTGATGTTTTTGGTGTTCTGCAACTGTTTCTTGTAATACCAATACCAATTCTTCCTCATATTCGGTTAGTCTATTCTTAAAATTGAAAATTGGCTTCTGAATTTTGTTATATATATGTCGATAATAATTCGTTATAACTGAAGCCCCTCGTTTGTGCTTTCTGTTTTTCGTTTTCTCTTCTGTTTCTTTGATTTCGTTTCATCATGGATGACAGCTTCCAGGTCTTTGCGAGTAAGAAAATCTCTATTGTCAATGGATATGAGAATTTCCAATCCTGGAAACAATAGGTCTTACTCACGTATAATGAGTGTCTACGATCATCTCAGAGTTCGTAAACTCCATCATTAACATATGTGTGACTACCTCATTGAAATCCAATCTACCTGTTACAACCTTGCTAGTTGTGGACACCCCATTGAAGAAACAAGTTTCGATTATCTTGAATGGGTTAAAGGATCAATTTGATCATGTTGCAGCAGTCATTCACGCCAGTCGCAACCCCTATGACATTGTCTTGGTGTGTTCGGTCCTGCTTGATGCTGAAACATGCCAATCAGACATGTTATTTGATATTCCTCCTTCAGCAAAGGTTGTTACTAACAATGATCTTCATCCTGTTGGTTTATCTGTTGCTTTCATTGACAGTGTTAGCTTTGCTCCAACACACTCTGGTGTGGTGAATCGGCATGCTCGTCAACCTGATTCTCACCAAGTTCAGCCTCAACCCATCCAATAGCAAAATTAGCTTTCGACCCCTCAGTACAATGGTCGTAGACGTGGTCGCGGCAGGAACAACGGTGGTAATAAACCCCAATGTCAGTTGTGTGGTAAGATCAGACACCTTGTTCATCATTATTACCATCGGTTTAACATTAATTTTGTGGGTGTTACTGATCCTAATTCTGGCACCAACAATGGTGGAGTCATGAGTGCGAATGTTTATACCCATAGCTAGTTTGACCACGATGACTCAGCTTCTCCTTCTTTACATGTCTCCCCCATGCCAATCACACAACCGGTCTTTCCATAGGATGCGCTCAATCCTTACATGCCTCATATGGCTATGCCTCAGATGTTCTCTGGTTACAATCTGCAGCCCACACCTCAGAGACTTTTGCCATATTTGCAGCATATGCCTACACCAACTCTACCACAATACCTCCCCTATAGTCCGACTCCAGGACAGACCCTGCTCTCAGTTCACCGTCAGCCTTCGTATGCTGTTAATTCGCCTGGAAGCTCTGTCATTGATCATCCTGCCATCCCTGCTCAAGCTCCTGCATCATCCTGCCATCATTTCTATTTTGAATTTTATCCATCGTATTGTGTGGTTCACGACTCTCTCTCCCACCATGTTCTGCTTCAAGGAATCGAAAGTGATGGGTTATATTGCATTGATCTCTCCAAAATTGATCGTACTTTACCTACATTTGCTTCCACTAGTTCTAGTCCTAGTTCTAGTATGAATAACAGTTCTGTTTTGGTGTTTGATGCGGTTTGTTTTGATGCCCGTAGTTCGTTATCTTCTAGTGTTTGGCATATGAGGGTTGGTCAATCTTCATCCCAACTATTGTCCAGAATTCTAAAAATGAATAAATTTGTTGTTTTGAATTCCAATGATGCTTGTGTTGCTTGTGCTATAGGGAATAGTAAAAAATCTCCATTTCCATCTTTGACTTCTAAATATGATTGTCCTCTTGAACTGGTTGAAGTGGATCTCTAGGGACCTGCACCATGTATTTCGAATGGTAGCTTAAACTACGTGAGCATTGTTGATGTCTATAGTAGGTATACCTTGATATACTTGATTAAACACAAGAGTGATACAACAAAACATTTTATTGATTTCCATCGTGCTGCTAAAAAACAACTCGGCTTTACTCTTAAAGTTGTCCAAACAAATGGAGGAGGTGAATTTAAACCTCTCTCCACCTATTTGCAGCAGCTTAGTATCAGTTATAGAATCACTTGTGCTCACACATCATAGCAAAGCTGCATTGTGGAAAGAAAACATTGTCATATTATCGAGCTAGGACTCACACTTATGACTCAAGCCTCATTGTCATTGCACTATTTGAGTGATGCGTTCTTCACAACTATTTTCTTGTGAATCATCTGCGTTCCAGTGCCTTAGATAATATTTTACCGCATGAAATGCTTTTCAAAAAGCAACTGGATTACATGTTTCTCAAGGTGTTTGGGTGCCTTTGTTTTCCTCGTCTTCGTGCTTATAACTCACATAAACTTGACTTTCAATATACTCCTTGTGTGTTTATTGGCTACTGTTCTACTCATCATGGTTGTAAGTGTTTAGATACATCTGGACGAATCTATATTTCTCGCCATGTTTCGTTTCACGAATCTGTTTTTCGTTTTTGCAGATACGTCTGGACCATTTCTTAAGTCTGCTACGGTAAAGAACACCTCAACTTCTCTCCTGTTCTTCTTACCATTTGATTTCTCGTTGCTGAATAATGTGGCACACGTAGATAAGATTTCTCCAGAGACGCAGCAGATGTCTAGTCATGTGCTTTGCTCAACCTCCTTTCCATCACAACAACATGACATCTCTCAGTCGTCCTCCTCACCAGACTCTACCCCCCTGCTGGTCATCCTTCACCATCTACTTATGATGTGCTGGCAACTCTACAAGCCTCACACATTCAGTCTACCTTATCTTGATATTATAGAAGATGTAATCTATCAAATCAAGAAGGAATTTCAGCTAAAGAATCTAGGATCTCAATCACTTTCTAGGTATGGAAATTCAATGCACTACCAACTGCCTTCTCCTTAGCCATAAGAAATTCATCAGTGACTTGCTTGTCAAAATAGGTCTCTCCAATGCTAATCCACTACCCACGCCAATGACAGGTTAGTGTTTGACAAAGTTAGGACTGATCACCTCTCAGGATCAGTTCTCTGATGGACTTCTTTATAAAAGCACCATTGGGGCACTTCAACATATTTGTATCACTCGTCATGATATACATTTTGTGGTAAATAGACTAAGTCAATTTATGCAAGATCCACATTTAGCTCATTGGAAAGTTGTGACTCGCATACTTCGTTACCTAACAGGGACCATCGATCATGGTTCAATGTTTAAGATATATTACTGTACAATGTCTAATGATGATGCCCTAGTATCCTATTCGGGTGCAGATTGGGGAGGCGATGCCTCTGAGCGTAGATCCATCTCTAGACACTACTAGTTGCTAAATGGATATTCAGTTGTTTGAAACTCTAAGAAACAATCGGTTGTGAAGTCATCTTGGTCACCTCCTTCCTAACTGAGCTGAACATCAACCTCTCAACCACACTTACAATTCGAACTAACAACAATAGTGCAGTGGCACTGTCTGAAAATCCAATACAACACTCCAAGATGAAACACGTTGAAATCGACATGTGCTTTTTTGTGAGAAGGTGGTTGTTGAATAGGTCATCATCAACTTTGTCCCAGCCTCAGAACAACTTGCAGACATTCTCACCAAATTTCTTACGAAAAAACAATTTGTGTCATTCCGTAATAAACATTGTGTCACTTCCTTATAAGAAATTTCCTTAGCGGATGACTATCCTGTTCAGCAGAATTATGGTTGTGATATCAGCTTGAACACTGGAACTGGAAAAGATAAGTATTTGTTTTAATATCTTCAGTCTTAATCCATATTCTCTTTTTCTTATTTGATAGGTACAATCTCTGTTCCTCAAGTACTGCTTCCATTCATTGAGTGTTGGTTCATTGCTCATATCAGACTCTTGATGCGGATCAATGCATAAGTGTTGTTCAAATTAGGTTCAGATCTGTTTTGCAACATATGTTTTCTTTTCGATCAGTAAGTGTTTTTTTATCTTCCTTCTATCTAGCCTGCCTGTGCGATTATTTCTCTGATCCGTACCTATGCTGCTGCGAAATGTGGCTTATGTTAAAAAAACATAGATATTGTTTTTTCAATCTCTTGAGAACTAAAAGGTGAAGGCTCAAACCTTCCAACCACAACAGAGTGCTTGATCTCTAGAGAATACAATGTTTATACAACTACATGATCACATTCTTGAGGACAAAAATATGAAGGCAAAAACCTTCCAATCACACTAGAAAGATAGAGGTTCAAACCTCTCTGTCATCTCTTTTAAAAAAATAAGTTGCAGATTTGCTAAGCGGTCATCAGATGCTCGCATGCAGTTTTTCTAACTAGTGATAATTTCGTTTACTGTTTTCCTCGCCAAAAGATGCATATGATGTTGCACTCTGTTCCCCTGTTTGTTTGTGCCCTATTTTTTATCCTTGTCTGATTGCTTCCAAGCTCCTCTGTTGAATGATTCTCACATGTTTCATACTTAGTTATTGCAAAGCAATTAACTTGATGGGGGGGGGGGGGGGGGGATATATAAAGTCAAGACAAAGATTGGGGACGTACTTGAATCTGCTCAATTGTAAACTCTAGCATTTTTATTTATACTATTATACTCTATTGTAATCAATATGTTGCTTTCATGAAATGAAGAACATGAAATTCTTTATATTGATGCGTGCATTTCCATACTTACCTCATTATTATATTAAGATTATCAACAAAAGCCAAGAGGCATAGAGAACCCTTGGATCAGCCGCCTTTGGCGGTTGGTGAAGAGACACCAATGGATAGTACTCCCTAGTGAAGGGAAACTTGGAGGTGGTTGTCAAGGTAGAGCCCCGGGTCGGGACCCTCTTCTGAGACCGACCGCTCTTGAAGGGTTGGGGCATCACGGTAGCCCGCGGGGGCAATAATCGGCTCAGGAGAAGGAGCCTCACTCTAGGGAGCAGATGAGCCCCCGACAGCGGAACCGCGATCCTCAGTCGGACCCCTCGTCTTTTTGGTAAGGGCAGCAGTGGTTGAGGCCTTCCCTGAAGACAAGTAAAGAAGCTATGGTTGTAATTCTCACCATATATGTGGAGTAAATGAGGAGCTAAGGAGAATTATAATAGAGAACTTCATTTGCAATCCTTAGCTTGATTTATTACGTAGGGTAGAGTAGTATATATAGGAGTGCTACGGACTAACATGTAATTATCAATAACATTAGGATTAACCCTAGCATACTCTAAACCATAATGCATAATCGCAGTTGAACGACAAGAAGAGAACCGAGCGAAATTTCGAAGTCGGGGATTGGGTCTACATGGAGCTCCCCGCGTATGCTTAGCATTCCATGAAGCAGGGAGGTGCCCATAAATTTCAGCCAATGTATTTTGGTTTGTTTCGAGTGTTGGAGAAGATCGGGATTGTAGCTTATAAGCTGGAATTGTCAGAAGATGCATTAATTCATCCTACCATCCATGTATCATAGTTGAAGTTAGCCTATGGAGTTACAGTACAGGGCACACAACTACCTAAGGAGTTCACCAAGCTGAAGGCAAAGATTCCGGAGGAAGTAATCGAGAGAAAAATGGTAAAAAGTGGCAACCGAGCAGCGACCAAACTCCTAGATCGTTGGAAGGGTTTGACCGGAGAGGAAGCTACTTGGGAGTTCATGGACAAATTTTGCAAGAAATACCCAGATTTTGACCTTAAGGTCAAGGTCTCTTCTTAGGCTCGGGGAGTATTGATACAATCTGAAACGACTAAATCAACCGTAGTTAAATAATCAGGGTCGATGATAACCTTAGTTAGCTATTTTAGTTGTTTCTCTTTGCCTTATTTGAGAGTGTCATGCTACTCTACGTTTTCATGCAGAAAAATACAAAGTTTCCATTCCCTCTCTCTACATTTACTCTCTCTCTCTAGTATTATTATCTCTCCCTACTGTTATTCTTGTTCTCTACATTTGTGTGTTTGTGTGCTAGAGATACCGTCCAAAATTGGATCGTATCATGATGATGATCACTATATCAAATATTGGAACCACCTATTCATGACAGCGAGCATTCTAATGTTTAAACTCATGGAAACATACAGTTTTTGTTAATTTGTGCATCATGACATAGGATTCACCGGCTACCCATAAGCTGCCTAGTGTAACCAAGTGGTATGGAGAAGTACACTTATAAGGCTGATCTTTAAATAAAGAAACTGGACAAACTCTTACCATAAAATCTCTACAATAAAAGACCAAACACCAGACAGTACAATTACAAGTTTTCTACTTGGACCGAATTTCATATTATTTATAAAGTACATTTTTGGTGGGATTAATTATCAAAAAAGAAACCGAAATTTGATGAAAATATAAAGAACAAACATAACTTCTTTTTTTGACAAACAGTAAACCAAACTTAATAAATTTAGCAATCAACAAATCTATCTAAACTTGTCATTATGTTTGGACAGATGTTTTTAATTTGGACCATGTGATTTGTCTAATTATAAGTGCAACAATAACATTATAGATGGAATTAGATGAAATTTGACAAATCACTCCGTCCAAATTAGAAAAATAAAATCCGTCCAAACATAACTACAATTTTTGGTAAGTTTATTGATTGTTAATTTTACTATGTTTGGTTTGTTGTTTGTAATAAAAAAAATTGGTTTCTTCTTTGTATTTTCATCAACGTTCAGTTTGCTTTTTGGCAATTAACCCTTTTTTATATATATATATAGAGAGAGAGAGACTTCAGTCAAAGAACCACACTCTTTATTAACTGATCAGGTATTACATAGAACGATATGAGATGGCAGAGATAACTACTTACACTTAACGACATTTAGCAGCATGAACTTGTAGACTATCCCCAACTTGTCTCTTTTTGAATGATGAGGTTAGTAAATATACTTAATAGACACTAAGAAAGTGCATAATTTACATATATCCAATCCTGCATCGATAGGACAGTAGAAGAAGATAACGTACAATACTACATCGACTGGAGAAGAAAAGAGAAGCTTACCATATCAAGAGACGATTAGCGTTGTTCATACCAATTCGACACTGTATCCCCCCAATCAAGTCCTAAAATTGAAAAGTAGTGTTTATTCATACTTGACAAATTGGGTGTTTGACCAAGATTTTGGATTTTAAGGTTTAGAAAAAATCAGAGTTTTTAATATAATATTTTTATTAAAAATAAACAATATTTACATAAAAGTATTTATTTATTTTACATTTTTAATAAAAATATTATATTAAAAACTCATATTTTTCTATTATTAATTTTACTGATTTGTTTGAATTTTTTCTGATTTTCCTATTATTTTTTTAAAAATAATATAGTTTTTTAAATCACGGGCCAATGATGTGTTGTCACGTCGTTTTACGCCCATATTAAACAGAAAATTTAACTGAGGTAGCAATTTGTCCTTAGTGTCAAAGTTTAGGTAGCAGTTTTTGAAAAAATAAAGTTCATTTAGCAATTTAGAAAGTGTGGGTAGCAATTTGGTTATTAACACTTATTTTAAACAAACAGTTGAATGAAATTAACCGCAAAAATAAATATATTTTAATTCAATTTTGGCAGTAAAATTAAGTTGCGTAACTATTTTTAAAAATGTTGATTCATACATTTGAACTGTGGAAAATATGAAATGGTTATTTTTTGAAATAACGTTGCAACTCATTCAACATCGAGCCGTGAAAATGTAAAACAAAATGCGACCCTTTATAACCAGACGTAATAATAACATATAGACGGTTCATTCATAGTTAAGTCGTAAATAATTTAATAAATAAATTATTCACGGCTCAAATAACTAATAGTCGCCTTTACGAGTCGTTAACGTATATACCTCATGTAGTGTTTCTTGACGTTACCACAGTAGTCGTCATTTCACAGACATGGTAGTGAGCATGTTAAGATATATAGAGATCATATTGAATACCTTCAGCCATAAGTTCAGACTTATGAGACAGTTGGTAAGTCGTATGTCTTAAATCTCACATAATATCAAAGCGCACATGTTGAAATCTTGGGGACGTCGGGGAAAATATATTCTTATAAAGGTCAAGGACGGACATTAAGTGAAGATAATTGGCTAAGGTATACGTCTTACATCGAGTCCCAAAGTTAATCTCAGATAAATTGTAACAAGATAAAAAATGATTAACATAAATATCTAAAGGATAATACAAATATTTAAAAAATATTATAAAACCAATAAACATTAGTTACCTACAAGTCAAATAAAAATTCTTAGGTACCAAATTAGAATTTTTTCAAAAAGTAACTACTTTAGAAAAAATATTTGAAAAAGTGTATATCGATTTTTTTTTTTTAGGAAAGTATGTATAGGCGCGACCCAGGGGTGCGCCTACTGCAATAGACGCGACCCTAGGATGCGCTTATTGCACAAAAAAAAATTTCCTCCACGAAAACACCGGTCTATCAGAAACCACGTTGATTTTAAGTCTGCTTATGGTTTTCCTCCTAAATAGAAATTGAGAGATAGTCTCACGCGTTGCTTTATCTCAGTATTCACAGGTCCAAATTCCTCTACGCTAGTCTCACCAATTCCTCGGCTGGTTCTTTATCAAGAGATATCTAAAGCCCCTAGCTGGTGTTGTTGGATATGCAAGTGGAAGCAACGGTCTATCAGAAACCACGTTGATTTTGAGTCTGCTTATGGTTTTCCTCCTAAATAGAAATTGAGAGATAGTCTCTCCAGTAAAGAAGAAAGGAAGTTATAAGAAGTTAAATACTTTAGGTTCCTGTCCTAAATTTTCCAACTTGTTCTGAACAACATCCGCGAGTTAAAACATTGAAACAAAGTTGTTTATTCACAAGTTTCTGAATGAGACTTTTCTTCAAATACACTAGCTAGTTTGACATTTTCAGGAACTACTGCTGCAAAAGAGCTCTTTGGGGTTACTTTAGGTTCCTGTCCTAAATTTTCCAACTTGTTCTGAACAACATCCGCGAGGTAAAACACTGAAACAAAGTTGTTTATTCACAAGTTTCTGAATTAGACTTTTCTTCAAATACACTAGCCAGATTGACATTTTCAGGAATTACTGCCCCAAAATAGCTCTTTGGGGTTTCCACTCTTGCCTCTCGGCTGGTTCTCTAAAAATGTGAAGTTTAGATACTAACATTGTTAAAGCATAAGCATAACACATTAACACTAACCAGGCTAGAGAGACGTACATCTCTGACTCAACATCTTCCGAATATCTTGTAAAGCTTCTCCAATGACTATAGCTTTTTATCTGAGTTCAAGCTTGCTTATGGTTTTCCTCCTAAATAGAAATTGAGAGATACTGTCTCCGGTAAAGAAGAAAGGAAGTTATAAGAAGAAATGGTTTTCCTCCTGAAAATGTCAAACTGGCTAGTGTATTTGAAGAAAAGTCTAATTCAGAAACTTGTGAATAAACAACTTTGTTTCAGTGTTTTACCTCGCGGATGTTGTTCAGAACAAGTTGGAAAATTTAGGACAGGAACCTAAAGTAACCCCAAAGAGCTCTTTTGCAGCAGTAGTTCCTGAAAATGTCAAACTAGCTAGTGTATTTGAAGAAAAGTCTCATTCAGAAACTTGTGAATAAACAACTTTGTTTCAATGTTTTACCTCGCGGATGTTGTTCAGAACAAGTTGGAAAATTTAGGACAGGAACCTAAAGTATTTAACTTCTTATAACTTCCTTTCTTCTTTACTGGAGAGACTATCTCTCAATTTCTATTTAGGAAGAAAACCATAAGCAGACTCAAAATCAGATGTTTTTCAAAAAGTAAGCATAGTAGGAAAAAAAATTGAAAAAGCATACATGGAGGAATTTGGTGAGACTAGCGTAGAGGAATTTGGACCTGTGAATACTGGGATAAAGCAACGCGTGAGACTATCTCTCAATTTCTATTTAGGAGAAAAATCAGTGAATTTAACTCATCTCCGCGATTGATCTTCTGTCCTCTTGATCATCTCCGTGGTTTGTTAACAAATTGATCTTCTGTCCTCTTGATCATCTCTGTGGTTTGTTAACAAATTGATCTTCTGTCCTCTTGATCATCTCCGTGGTTTGTTAACAAATTGATCTTCTGTCCTCTTGATCCAAAACTCTTCCTAACCATTGGAAGGGGATCAGCTTTCTTCTGTCCTCACCGTACGACTAACCAATACAATTCAAATTCATGTACGCAATGATCTCCTAAGCAGACTTAAAATTAACGTGGTTTCTGATAGACCGGTGTTTCCGCGAAGGAAAAAAAAAATTCTGCAATAGGCGCACCCCAGGGTCGCGCCTACTACAATAGGCATGACGCGCGTATACATACTTTCCTAAAAAAAAAAAAATCGATATACACTTTTTCAAAAAAAAAATCGAAAGTGAATACTTTCTAAAAAAACTCACCAAATTATGATCACTTAGGAAAATGTGAGTTACCTAAAGACATTTATCTGGTATATAATAGCATATATACTCTCATCTCTAACTTATATTTCTGCTATCATATTTTAATTTCATATACTTACCCGTAATCTCATTTTAAGAATTGAAAAATGGATTCGGCGTCACCAAAAAATTCACTTTTGTAGACCAAAGTAGAAAAATCTAGGGTCAAGCATCTCTTCACTACCTGTGAATTCTTTTAAGGGCATAAGGTATATCCTACCTGTGAATCCTATTTCTAGTATCCCAACACTCCAAATTTAGAAATACAATACCCGTGAATCCCATTTGAGTGGGTAACTTATCTTGGGTTTACCAAATCGTTGGTCAAATTCACGAACGGGATTCACATGTATGAGTAAAAAAATTATTTTAAAAAATTAAAGTTAGTTTATTGTTTAGTTTTTATATAGTGGTTATTTTTTATAAGAAAATTTAATACTTGGCTATTCTTGCACGTTTTTATTAAACGTCTTATTTTTATTTGTTTGTATTAATCTAGTAATTGGCACTTTTTATTATTGCATGTTTTACTCTTAGTACAAAAACTAGTTGCTACATTGGAACAATAAAACAAAAAAAAAATGATTAATACAATTATTTTAAAAAATATTGTAACACCAGGCAAATAATATCATCACCTACAAGTCAAACAAATTTTTCTATGTACCAAATTGTCGCATCGCAAAATGTAATATACCCCAAAGACACTTATCATGTATATATTAGCATATATACTCTCAAATTTTACTTATCTTTTAGTAGCTCTAATATTTCAAATTCATTTGCCGTACTCCATTCTCATTTAAGTACCAAAAATTGATTCAAGGTCACGATAAATATCAGTTTTGTATACAGAAGCAAGAAAGTCACATGACAACCCTCAATTTACTACATGCGGATCTTATTCGTGTATGTAACTTACATCATATCTGTGGATCTCGTTATTGATAGCCAACAACGGATCTAGAAACTTCGTTAAGTGGGTTCCTTATTAAAAAAAATGTGATTATTTATTAACATTAGTTTGGGTCAGAATAAAAAATTATTATTTTATTTATGATATTTTTAATATAAATACATAATTATTTTAAAGAAAATGATACAAAAAACTGTAATATAATACAAAATAATGTTTAAATAAAGTTAAGTAAAATATATTGATATTTTTAATTACATTAACAAATTATCATCTAGATTGATCATGATTGATTTTCTCTTTAAAAAATTTTACATAAAAATCATATTGAAGAATATTAAACTTATAAAACAACGACAGTTAGCAGATCTGCATGTCCACACTTAACCCCATTTATGAGATTTCTCTTCCACGTATGAAGAGTAGAAGTATTATGTGTCATATATATATATATGTAGGTCGATATATAATTTAGTATTTATAAAGAGAATTAATTAGTAATTCACTTTTTGGGAAAAAAAATTGTCGAAAGTTTGAGCTAACAAACGATGTAACTAACAAATACATACTTTAGGTTGCAACTTTTAAGAGAACGAAATGAAAGTTAAAAAAAACATTAAGTTTGAAGAATTGAAGTTGAGCACTTTGAAAAACGTTGATTTACTTTTTGAAAGATGAGAGGTCAAGATTCAAGAGGAACCTCTGCACGAGAAGATTAGCCTAATACTCCAAATTTAGAAATAAAGTACTCGCGAATCATATTCGCGGGGTAACTTATATCCTACTCATGAATTCCATTCTAGGTAATAAAACCCTACAAATTAGAAATACAGTAACCATCAATCCTAATACCCAACTCTAACTTATGTAAATTTGCGGGTTTACTAAATCATTGGTCAAATTCACGAACGGGATTCACGGGTATGGCTAAAATTTTCATTTATTGATGCTTGTTTTTTTTTTGCCAAATATTGATGCTTGTTTAATGTACTGTTTAGTGGTTATTTTTTAAATATATGTAATATTCGGTTGTTTTTGTGCAATATTTTACATATTTGATTTTGAAAAAGAAAAAGAAAAAGACATCTAATAAATATTGTAACACTAATCAAATGTTAAATCCTCATACCAACATCCTCACGTCGGTCGGTTAACAACTAGTAATAATTGAACCAATTATGTACATAGAAGTGCAGCATTTAAATACCTAAATAATGACACTATGTACGGCTAATAAAGATTTTCAATTCTAATTAATGGATGAACCGTTGAACCTATTGTAATGGCTAATAATTGTGCATCTTTGAGTACTCTACCAGCAATCATTACAAGAACAATTCCCATCCCTAAAATGGTGAAATCTGCCACCATCTTTGATAAAGATGTCCCGATTCCTTGCCAGTGAAATGTACTTTGCTGCATTGTGACAGTCGTTACATACCCTGGAGCTCTTTACCACTCTAATTGGAGATGAAGAATTACTCTTGTTTAGTAACCCAAAAGCAATCGCCATCTTCTCAGTATGACTAAGCAGTAGCTTCTCTTTCTCCTTATCATTGTCCACTCTCTGAAATACACAACTTGTATCAGCAACATATCCTAGTTTCCTTATTTCAGAAACCAACTGGTATAACTCAAAGTATATCTCTCCTGCTTGCGGATGAGGTTCCTCATCTTCCCTAGAGAAGAAACAATGCATCTTACCGTCAACCCATATCCAGCTCCAAACCTTTCCATTTGTAATCTTTCGGCTTCTCATTAAATCCTTGACACGTTCCGCATCCTCCCATCGTTTCAACATTGCATACAAGTTGACCATTAGTACATAATTAGCACAATTGTAAGGCTCTAGTTCAAAAAGATGTTTGGATGCAATCTCTGCATAGTATAAATTCTTATGAATTCTGCTGGCACAAAGGAGGGCACCCCAAATTGAAGCATCCGGCTCAAATGGCATTGTCCGAATAAAATCCCAAGCCTCATCGACATAACTAGCCCTTCCCAAGAGATCAACCATGCAACCGTAGTGCTCTATCCTTGGGGTTATGTTGTGATCTTTGCTCATACTGTCAAACAAGCTCCACCCATCACTTACCAGACTTGAGTTCTTGCATCCGGATAACAGGGCTGTGAAGGTAACAGCATCAGGATGAATTCCCTCTCTGCACATTTCCTTGAACAGCAAAATGGCCTCTTTCCCACAGCCATATGTAGCAAAACCCATGATCATACAATTCCAGGTTGCCAAAGATTTATTGCGTGTGCATTCAAAAACTTTATGACTGCTCCTCAAATCTCCTGATTTGTTGTACATATCAATTACAGCGGTTGCTACATATGTGTCTTTAATCTTACTGTTCTTTATGCTGAAGCAGTGTATCTCCTTACCCTGCTGTAGCATTGAGAGTCCACCACACGTTCGAAGTAAGCAGGATATGGTACCAGCATTTGGCTCCACGCCTACTCTTTGCATTTGGTTGAAAAACTCCATGGCTTCACGGTATCTTCCATTCTGTGAGCATCCAGAGATAAGAGCAGTCCAAGAAACTACGTTTGGTACCAAACCAGCACATTTGATTGCGTCAATCATAGATAGTGCTTTATTAGTCTTGCCCGACATCGAATAGCCAGAGACTAAACTGTTCCACGTCACTAAATCTGGTACAACTCCTGCATCTAGCATTTGATTCAACAAATTTTCAGCATCTTGGAAGAGTCCTTTAAATGAATATCCTGATATTAATGCATTCCAAGCGAAGATGTTACTGATCTTCATGTTGCTGAATAATAATACCTTTTCAGCTGTGGCTAGGCAATCACTTTTCACATACATGTCCACCAGTGAAGTCCCTACATACACATCATCGTCAAGGCTATGCTTTATCACATAACTGTGTATTTCTTTTCCACGGTTTAATAGACCTAACTCGATCACCGATTGAAGAGCACAAGTCACTGAGCTCGAATTCGGATGAAATCCCTCAAGTTGCATCTTATGGAAAATACTCAATCCAGCTCTATAGGAGCCATTCTTAATCAGCCCAGACATGAGGCAGTTCCAGGTGATGATGTCTGGTTGCACATCCGAACATCTCAATGTAATAAAACAATCCCAAGCATCACTAAAACTCCCAAGTGAGGCATGTGCTGAGATAATGGAGTTCCACGAGGTTAGGTTTATTTCTTTCATTAAATCAAAAACCTCTACTGCTAGTTGAAGCTCTTCGTTTTTGGCGTACATGTTGATAAGTGCATTACCTACGGACACACTTAACTCAAGTCCAGACCTCAAAATATAGCCATGAATTTGTTTCCCCTCTTTCAACGCTTTCAGTTTTGCACAAGCTTGCAGCATTATTATACTTGTTGTGCTCACCGACTTTGGAAGTGGCGTGTGCATACTATATTGGAACAGTTGAAAAACTCTCATCCAATTCTCGCTCTTGAGATTCATTTTGATTGCCTCATTCCATACAAGACCATGGCAGTGTTGTTCAAGCATTCCATCAAACAGTTGATTTACACGGCCTATGCCCCAACATCTATGGTAGAATCTCATGAGAGCAAG
The DNA here is from genome assembly GCA_946814005.1 of Chamaenerion angustifolium. Classification (NCBI taxonomy): domain Eukaryota; kingdom Viridiplantae; phylum Streptophyta; class Magnoliopsida; order Myrtales; family Onagraceae; genus Chamaenerion; species Chamaenerion angustifolium. The sequence continues at coordinate 27,685,706 of OX328272.1, forward strand.
CTGCACATCCACATAAAAGATAAACCCTCTCTTGAGTAAATGTGTATGAATCTCCAACCCCAACAACAAGTCAGATACACAGGTGCAGACAATCAAAACATAAACGAAAGTTGTACGATCAAAGCCAATTCCCTTAAGGTGTAATTCACTGAAGACCTCAAGAATTCTAAGTAGCAGTGCTCTGTCTTTCTTCAATTCCGCAAAGAGACCCAAATGGCCGCTTAGTCTTGGCCGACCTACCAAGATAAGTATCGCTGCTGATCTGGTATCACCAGACTCGACATACTGCTGAATCAAGTTCTCAGCGGGCCTGGACTTATCCGCCGATTTAATAATCTGGGCGTGAACCATCTTGAGGCAGCTTAAGGAGGAGGGGCCAGTGTCACAGAGTTGAGGTTCTGCAATGATTCTAAGAGCCAGACAAGAGCGTATTGAGTGGTGGCTTGATCTGATAATGAGCTTGTGTTGAAGGAAGGGCGGTTGGAATCGGTAGAGACGGAGTGGAGGTGACTTTGTTTCCATTGTGGAGAGAGGATATGGAAATACTGGTAATGTCAGGTGCTGCGTATCTGACTGTGTATTCTTACGGGAGGAATGGCAGGAAGAAACTGATTCCTGGTCGAATGCTCCTCATCTTTTTGAATGGATCGCCACAACTCCAACAGGAAGACGACAAGTTGCTAAATTGACAGATACTCATGGATAACATACATTTATGTGGATTTTTCCTTTCAATCCAAATATCTATAACTATTGGTGTTGTATGAAGCTTTATTTAAATTAAACTTTATATTATAATAACTTATTAATTTATAATTTACCAAAAAAAGCTTATTAATTTATACTTTTATGTTAATTTTGTAAAATTAATATACTAAACCAATAGGTTCATCTTATTTTAATTAATTTATTACAGTAATTTATCAAATATGATTTTTAATTGTGTTATTAAAATATAGGAAAATAGTAATATACAAGTTTTCCCTAAAGTAAAATAAATGTTTGGACATGAACGATATTATTAGAAAAAATAAATGGTAAAATACGAGTTTGCCCCCTAATGTTTGAGCCGAATTTAAGATTCCCTCTTAATGTTTAAATTTGAAATTTTAGTCATAATGTTTGGACAAAATTAAAAATTCTCCCTTCCCGTTAAATATCCGTTAATTTCGAATGGAATATTTGACATGTGTGACTCACGCGGTGTTTTAACATTCTAATTTGACGAATTAGCCCTCTACGCCTTCTCTTCATCCATCATGATATGTTTCCCTCTCAGAAACCCACACCCAAACACGCAAAAACAAATATGAGGAACCTTTCATCTTTAGATTTGCAGTGTCGGGGCTCCATTACACTGTAAGATTTGCAGCTGAAGTAGAAAACAATACTCATCATGGAATCAATGAGTAGAACAAAGAAATACATCACCACCAATAGCGGACCCTCTCAAACCCTAGAGGATCCGTCTCCATAGCTTAATGTCTGGACTCTGTGCTCAAATAATCCTTCGACAAACTCCACCCTGATTGTGGATCCAAGGAAGCTCAATAGACCTACTTGAGTCTGGCCTTTGATCAGAGCACTTGCTCTTAGCAGTGCCTGAGGACCTGAAACATCTTCCAATACATAGATCCCGATTGCGATGTTGCAAATGATGACTGCATTGGCGAAGCAACATAGAAACTTGCCCCTTCTATGAATGTCGTGTAAACGATAAAGTTATTGGAGAACCCTAAAACTGAAAGTGTACTGCAAAGAGCAATTAGAAGGATCAAAAACAAGGTGAAGCAGCCCAAAACAACCATACATACCCAAAGGTAAGTGGATAGGATCAACCAATACATTATACAATAGAAATGAAGATACAAGGTAGATCAGGAGCGCGATAATTACCATGAAATTACTGGACAAACGGTGACTCCGTCCGAATAACAAGGTGTAGCAAAATGCGACACAACAACAGCAAAATGCACAAGGTCAAGGCTCTGCACTGGAGCTGGAACAAGCAAAATCAAAGATTCAAACTCCCGAACTGGATTTCAACATAACAACAACAAAATTCCATACGAAACGTCGCGGCTCTGCACCGGTCAAGTTCAAAATGATAATTTGAACTTACCTTGGTTGAGTTCCGTCTTCTTCCAGACACAAATCGTCCTTACGGGGAGGGTTCGCAATTCTTCATCGGTGTCGACTACAAGGAGAAGATTAAAGGTTCCTCAATTTTTTTTTGGCGTGGGTGAGTGTGAGTTTCTGAGAGGGAAATTGGTCATGATGGATGAAGAGAAGCCATAAAGGGTAAATTCGTCAAATCAGAATGTTAAAACACCACGTGTGCCGCACATGTCAAGTATTCCGTACGAAATTAATAGATATTTGACGGGAAGATGGAATTTTTAATATTGTCCAAACATTAGGACTAAAATTTTAAATTTTAAACATTAAGGAGAATCTTAAATTCGGCTCAAACTTTAGGGTCTAAACTCGTATTTTACCCAAAAATAAATACATGTATAGACATTAAAATAATATTATTATTATTATTTAATGCTACATATTTGTATAGCCTGTTTTAAAACTCAGAATTATTTGTTATTTGACAATGTGCATATATTAGAGATCTAGGATAAAAATTGAAGGAGTTGGTAATAAATATAAAAATTGCTTTCTTTGTTTATAATTATCTACATTTCTGGATTAATTCAAAGATGTGGTACGATTGACAATTTTGAAGGTTAAATATTAATCATATAGCTTTTAGACACAAACCTCTAATATTTTGCAATGTGAGACAACTTATAACATTGATGTTTAAAATACACCGAAAAAGTATGTCATTAAATAATATTAAGTTAATTTAAAAAGTATATTTTAGATATATTATTTGCTAAAATATCTTCAATATTGTAACGAAAGAGACAATTTTTATTTTTTGATATATCAATTTATAAACTTTTTTTATCATGAGAAAAAAATGATTGACCATTCTAATATCATGTGATATCATATATTATTAATTTACTTACATTGTTTTAATGAATTAATTACATATTATAATATAAATTAGGCATTGACCCTTGAATTTTGCGAACTTTTAAATAAATGATAACTTATGTTATACCCATAGTTATCAGAATCGGACAGGCCATCGAACCGGCGAGGGGGCGGTTCACGGTTCGGTCGGTCCAATCCGATCCAGCCTGGTTCAGTGTGCGGTTCACTGTTCACAAGGGAAAAAAAAAACTGAAAACTTAAAATACATATATACTCTCAAACACAAACATAATTATCTCAAACTACATAGTCTCACACACACACAAACTATATAGTTTCAATTTCAAACACACATTACTCTCAATTCTCAAACACAATAGTGTCAAAATCAAACACAATGACCATAGGTTTAAACCTAACAGTGAACCTAGAATATTTATAAAATCATATAAAAGTGATGAAAAAATACATGATATACTAACATAAAAAAAACTATATATATAGTTTTGTATAGATTGTTTTCATTCTTTTTAATGACTCTTTTTTGTATCATATTATGTTTGTTTCTAACATTGTTTTCAATTTCTCTTATAGTTCTGTACTTTTAGTCATGTAAATTAAACCTACAAACATTTTTTAATATTTGTTTGATAGGTATTTTAATCATTTATCTTTAATATTATTTTTTTCCAAATGTTATCACTTTTTAAAAGTTTTTATAATTCTTTTATTTCATCTACTTATTTTTTCTTGATTTATTTATATTATAAGTGTCGTTTTAGATTCTTTTGCAACATAATATATACTATAGGATGCAAATTATAAAATAAATATTTTGAAAAAAAATATTTTTGAGGTAATTTGGACGTCAAGTAGAATAGAAAAAATAGTTTTTTTTTTCTTTTTTAAAAAAATATTTTAGAACCAAGTCTATTTAAATTTTCACTCTCAAAACAAAACACTTTTTTTTCTTTCTTCCACCTTTAAAAAAAAAGTGAACCAGATACCGGTCGGTTTTCCGAAAACCGCTCGGTTCAAACATTGTTCATTTGTAAAACGGTCTTTTAATTGAACCAAACGGGACAGAAGTCTGTTCCTTATCGGACCCGGTCGGACCGCCGATCCGGTCCGGTTTTGATAACTATGGTTATACCAATTGGGTAAAATAAGATATTTCTGTAATAGTTGGAGCAGATTTCGAGAATCCTTATAATGTTTAGTTTTGAAAATTTCAAATCTTAACATTTTGATGAATGCTCAACATCGACGTCAGATGTTTAATTTAAATAAAGGTTAAATATCAAGGAGCTACCTGAATTTTGGACGTTTTGCAATTAGCTACCCAAACTTTAAAATTTCAAAACGAGCTACCTCTGTCCAATTTCTGACGAATTTCCAACAACTTTCTGACAATTTTCCGACGAATTTCCGTCAACAGTTGACGGAAAATTGGACAGAGGTAGTTATTTGCACCTTATTCAAAGTTGAGGTAGTCCGTTTTGAATTTTCAAAGTTCGGGTAGCTCGTTGCAAAACGTCCAAAATTTAGGTAACTCCTGGATATTTAACCCATTAAATAATTCTAGCTAACAGTTAATTTACTTTGATATTTTATGATGTATATTATTTGATATTCAAGGTGAGAGTATTAATTTTGTTTATGTGACTTTACATATATAAAATTTGTCATTATATCATCAGAATAGAACATTATGACTTTTTCCCAATATTGTAAAACTTTTCCGTCAAATCTAATAAAAAAAATTGCTAAGAAAAAACTACTCATTTATTTGATAAGGAAAATATTTAAAGGTTCGATACAAAAATCTGCATTAATTAAAATTAGCAGGGGGGTGGGAGTCAGGAGACCCAATCATGAAGATGCAACCCTCTTCTTGCTTTCGAAGTTATACCGTTTGTGCATGTGTTTGCTTTCCAGTAATTCAAACGTCCTAAATCCTTCAGCTTAAGCTCATTCTTAATAGACTGAATGACTTCATAAATGACAAAAGAGGGTGTGCCAGTAACAACAATATCATCTACATAAAATAACAAAAACACAAAACAGGTGTTACAATGTTCGATAAACAGACAGCTAGCAGTAACAGAGGCTTGAAATTGATGTGAGTTGAGTAGAAAAAAAAAATTAGCTTTTCAAACCAAGCACGAGGTGCTTGTTTGAGACCATATAAAGCTCGTTACAGTTTACACACAAGAGGAGTAGCAGTTGAAGAGAATTGTTCAAAACCAGGAGGTCAAATCATATAGACTTCCTCAATGAGATCACCATGAAAAACATTATTGATATCAATTTGTATTAAAGAACACTTATGAGACAAGGCGAGAGGTAGAATTCAAACCGTAGCAGATTTAACCACAGAACTAAATGTTTCTTGAAAATCAAATGCTGATTTTTGTGAAAACCATTTAGCTATTAACCTGGCTTTATAACGAGCAATAGATCCATCAACATTTATTTTTATTTTAAAAGATCCATTTGCATTCAATGGGTATCATGCCCAAAGGAGGAGAAATAACATACCAACTTTTATTAAGTTGAAGAGCAGAATATTCTTCATCTACTGCAGCTTTCCAGTGAGGCCTGAGGAGAGCTTGGTGATTGGACTTTGGCTCAGTGTTAACAAGATTATAAAGATGATCAATGGAAGTAAGAACATCATGAAGATAATTATGTTTAGATTAAGTTTGCATGGGATGAACATTCACAGATGTGGAGGGACAAACAGAAAATGAAGCAGAAGATGAGACAAGAAAAAGACTAGAGCCCTGAAGCTTATAACAAACAGAAGGAACAAAAAGAGGTTGATTGTAGAGAATAGGTTCAATGGAAGGTAAAGAAGAAGGATTAGCAAAAGCAAAATACAAACAATAATCCATAGGAACTTGAACTGAATGAACAGGAACTGAACTATGAACCTCATAAGAACTCCTAGGACTAGAAGGATAAATAGAATATGGTAGGGAAGGATTAGGATTAGGATGACAAGATAGATGATTAGTAGAAGGATGAAAATAAATAATAGGAGAAGAATAATCCCTGATCATAGAAGGAAAATTCATCTCAGAAAATGAAGCATGACGAGAAGACGAAACAGGGTCATCAGAAGACATAGGTTGAGAAAGAAACTGAGAGTCACAAGAAAGAAAGAAAAACATAGATGTATAATTTTGAGTAGGAGTTGTGTAAGTGAAGAAACTACTTATGGAATCAGCAAAAGGAAAGGTGAACTTATGAAAAACAACATTCCTAGTGGTATAAACACGACCAGAAGCAGACAAACACTTGTACCCATGATACTTAAAACAGTAACCAAGAAATACACATGGTTCAAACCTGAAAGACATTTTAATTTTGTGAAATGGACGCAGGTGTGGAAAGCATAAACAACCAAAAACACGAAGAAAGCAATAGTCAGGAGAAGAACCAAACAGTTTCTCATGAGGAGAGAGCATGGAAAGACAGTAAGAGGACAACCTGTTAATAAGAAACACTACGGTGAAAAAGGAATCATACCAATAATCAAGAGGAGCAGAAGCTTGAGCTAAAAATATTAGACCAAGTTCTACAATATTTATATGTTTGCACTCCACCATACCATTTTGTTCAGACGAATATGGGCAAGTAATGCAATGAGAAATGTCGAACCAAGGAAGATAAGCAGACATAAACTGAAACTCTCCTCCACCATCAGATTGAACAGCTTTTAAGGCATGACCAATATGTTTTTATGCTAACCTGTGATATTCAACAAAAACTTGAGCAACATCACTTTTCTTTTGCAAAAAAAAAAAAACAGGCATACCTGTTGTAAGCATCTACTATATTCATTTAATACTAATTTCCATTTGATGAACAAGCAGAAGGTCCCCACAAATTGATTTGAACAAGCTTTATTGGATGAGTGTAAACACAAGAGGAGATGTAATATGGTTGTTTCTTACTCTTCCCAACAGCACATGTTGTGCACTGATCAGGGACATGAGTCACATGAAGATTATGTAATGTCAAAAAATTATTGAGTAGTTTAGATGAAGGATGATCAAGTCACATATGCCAAAGAGAGGATGATCCCTTAGATTCTAATGTAGAAATAAAGCATACAAAATCAGCTTCATCAAGAGAATCATAAGAAGTACTATGAGAATCAATACACACATAAACATAATTGTAAGGTGGCTCCGTACTGTCATTTTTATTTTGACTAACACTCAACACTATTAGACATTGGTATAGTATAGATCTAGCGTGTACAGTCCAGAGCTTTCATATCCTCGGAGAAGCACTTTGTGAGAATGTGAGTCTCTAATCACACAATGGGAGGCATGGAACTTTTTTTTTGGCCATCAAAGAATTAATCTTGGGACATGTCGAGAATCGATCTCAGGACCTCTTGCATCCAAGTAAGGGCGATACCGTTGGACCAAGTGTCCGTTGGTGGGAGGCATGGAACTCAAAATACACTTTGTTATCCTTGCTAAACTGAGACACAAAAAGTACATTTTTAGTCACACTTGGTGTATATAGCATATTATGAAGAAGCAATTGCCTAAAATTAGATGGAATAACAGTTGAACCAACAACAGAGATATTGAGAGATTAACCATTACCAACAACAACTTTAGCTTGACCAGTGTATGGAACACAGTCATGATAAGAGGAGGGAGAGCCATTTGTGAGATGATTCGCTGAATCAGGAAACCGGCTTGTGTGCTGAACAACAGGAGCAATAGATGCAAGTTTGGCTTGAGGATGATTGAGAATATAGTGAGAGTCCACACTACTTCCATTTCCAAGAATTGAACTAGACGTGGAGGATGAAAATGGAGAACAATTAATGGAAGAAGGAAATTGAGAAGGACATATGTAAGAAACAAGTGAAGGATGTAAAACAGGAATAAACGGATGCACAACATGAGAAGCATATGCAAGAAGAATTTGAGTGGAATATATCTGAGAATAAGTTTGTGGATGTGAAGGATATGGTTGTGTATGTGGTGTTGAAGGCATGTATGTTGCATACATCAAAGGAACAGGAGATGAAGAGGGAAAATGGGATAAGGGAGGCAAATCTGAAGCATCTTCCCGTTGTGCTGAACATAGATTGACATTTGGTGAAGAAGAACCTCTTGGATCTGTAACACCAGTAAAGTGAACATTGAATCGATGAAAAAAACAATGAACAAGATGTCCAAAGTTTACACACAACTGACATTGTGGTCTATTGTTCCCATATCCTTGGTCACTAACTCTTCCTCTACATGTATTGAAGTTCTGAGTCTGCGAAACAGCTGCAATAGGAATAAGACCATCAGATTTGTTCTTATTATGAGGTACGTTCTTATTATGAGGTACAAAATGTGAAGAACCAAGTGTTTCAGATCCATAGTCATTATGTTTCACTTTAGAATCGTGATTGACAACAACATTAGTTGTAAATTGTTAAACTGTCACAAGCAGCTTGAATTGTAGTCAAGTAGTCACGCATAGACTGATATGGAAGTTTGTGAACCTTTAGTCGATCATACAAATGCATGATTCGTGTTGTTGAAGACGAGGAGAAGTCTCTGTGAAGCTTCTGCCATATAGAAGATGTTGTCATGTATCCTATAACACCTCTACTGACCTGAGAAGATGCAGAAGACAACATCCAAGACGCAAGATAACTGTCCTTTTGAATGAACTTCAAGTACTCAGGATTTGGTTCATCAGTTCCATCATGTCTAGGAATTCGCGGAGGAATTGTCACACTTCCATACAAATGACCTTCAAGATTGTATCCACGAACAGATAGCAGTACCTGTTGCCTCCATGTTTGAAAATTTTCTTCACCAACCAGTTGCGACACTTTCTTGTTGGAAAACACGGAAGAGATTTCTTCCATCGATCTGATTGTTCGAACAGATGTGACTGAATCAACAGAAGACAAGAGCAAATACGAGAGGAATTGGACAGAATTGAGCAAGCTCTGATACCATGTTAGAACCTAATATTGAAGATGAGAAAATATAGTTTACTTGCTGTTAAAGAAAGTGAAATCAACTTTCATTTCAAGGTGGTTTAGTTTGCTACAAGTATTCCTATTTATAGGACACGAAGACTAGAATATCACAAACAGGTCCTCAAACTATATATGCTATCATACATATATCCTAACATATTATACCCTTTGCAATGTTGATGACCATATATATATATATACTATATACACACTAGCTCAGCTCAGCTTAATGAAATTCTTGTGCACAGGAAGATTTTACACACCATAACAGTTTGTTGATAGAAGAGCAACGAAACTTGTGTGGACATCTATATAGTATCTAATACTTGCACTTCTCACACGTAGTGATATTTGCTGAATGAGATATAAACTGGCAAATATCATCATATTGGTATTATTTTAATGAAACTTCGAATAAAGAAATTCCGTATATTTAGGTGAATGCATCAATCAATATGTTTACATTAGAAAGCAGGCAATAGAAAATCAGCATTCCTTTGACAAATGAATATTTTGTGTGGGCACACACCAAACTCCAATCCTCCCAGTCTCCTTTGTCAGCGCCTCCACCATCAAAAGAATATTTTACCTCTCAATAAACCATACCACCACCACACAACAAATAATATAATCTTTCTACCGCTTCTCACGCACAGTCCCCCACCCCCCACCCCCCACCCTTTTTATTCAGATCATCACATTCGATTAACGACACTTACTCCTCAAATCATGGCCTCTCCTCACAATCAGCAGTTATCCGAATCCCATTGTGATTTGATTTGGGAGTGTAAAATGTTTACAGCACAAAGGGGTGGTGTTAAATAAGGCGCCTATGCTGTCGCAAGCCCTTCCCAAAGTGAGGCTGCATGAGGCGGACATACAGACCGTTATTGGCCACGAGGGAGTCGTGAGTCCCTTCTTCAACAATCCTACCTCCATTCAGCACCACAATGTTGTCTACATGCCTTCTCATCATTGCTGACCTGTGCGCTATCAGAATCGTTGTCTTGTTCCCCATCACCAGCGTGTCCAATGCCTCCTGAACCACTCTGCTAGACTCTGACTCAATCGCCGAGCTCGCCTCATCTACCAATAGTATTGGAGCGTTCTTCAGAACTACCCTAGCAATTGCAATCCTCTGCTTCTGTCCCGGGGTCAGGTCCACACCTCTCATCCCCACGTGGGTGTCGTATCCATGGGGAAGATTGCTTATAAAGTGGTGTGCATTTGCTATCCTGGCAGCCTCCTTCATCTCCGCCTCACTGGCATTGTGCCTGGCATAGATGATATTCTCCCTTATGGTTGTGGAGAAGATGATTGGTTCTTGCTGGACAAGCCCGAGGTGGCTCCTCAACCACCGTAGGTTGTATTGTTTTAGATCCCGTCCATCCAATAAAACCTGACCAGCGACTGGGTCGTAGAATCTCTCTATCAATGATATGATTGTGCTCTTACCCGACCCGGACACACCCACCACAGCCACAGTCTGTCCTCCATTCACTTTCAGGCTGAAGTTGCTCAGGACCAAGAGGTCGGGTCGGGTAGGATAACAAAAGTCAACGCTCTTCAACTCGATGGTTCCGTACACGTTAGGAGGTTTCACCGCTGAAGTATCATCAGGTTCGATGGTGGGGACCCGATCGATGATCTCAAACACGGAAGCAAGGGACTTGCGTCTCTTCAGAATGTAGGGAGCCAACCCAAAGGGCTCCACCAGTGCAAACGTTGCAAAGGAGAAAACCATGTATTCTTTGAGGGCAGTGGGGGGCTTCATGCTGCCGTTGTTAATACACAGTGCCGTATACCAAAGCAGAAGGGCATTGCATGCAAAGAGGAGAAACTGGGAGAAGCCAAACCCTAAACCGATGCCCATTCCCTGAAGAAAGCTCTGGGTGAATATCGTCTTGAGTTGTAATTGGTAGAGATCCATTACTTTGCTACCCGCACAAAAAGCAACTACTGTGTAGATGTTCCTAACAGCATCTTCTAGTACTAGAGATGCCTTCCTATGCATCTCTTGAATCCCCCTAGAGAATCCAGCCAACCACATTTTCTGTACCACCACCAAATTTGTTCATTACACAATCATAATAAGTAAAACAAACTGCCTGCTGCAGATATAACAGGAACAATAATAATCCGTGTAAGTGAAGGTAACTCCGGAAGCAAAAACAAACCTGAGCAATGGCAGAAACAGTAAGGACTGGTAGGGTCGCTAAAGCAACAAGAGCTAATCTCCACTCCAGGAACAAGCCTATGAGAAGTGCCACAAGAACAGCCGCACTATCTTGAATAAATATTGAAAGGCGATTACTAAAAGCTGCCCTAACAAATGTGGCATCATTAGCTAAACGCATAGATAAAGTGTCCGCACTGTTTTCCTCTTCATCAAACCATCCGACCTCATTACGCAGCATTGCTGTTGCAATAACCCACATTCATTGTTAGATATAAAACTCTAAGTACTAACGCTCTTTGAATACAAAAAGTACTTAGCGGTCAGAAATAAAGAAGAATAGAAAAATAAACGGACCTGAGAACATCATTCTACGTACACGTTCAGTCATCTTCTCTCCCATAATGCCAAAATAAAAGTGCTGCAGGAAATTGGCCACCACTGTCACTATGCCCATGCAGGCTATAATCAAGCACCACTTATTGACTTCCTCCTTCACATGAGGACCCTCTTTAGGTCTGTAGTAGGCCGCTACTACCATAGCTATAATATATGCAAGAAGTGGATTAAAAGAACCAAATATAGCAGCACCAGTGCTGCCTAAAACAGCATATAGCCACTCTGGGAAACTTAGCTCAGCCAATCTCCAAATAGATGGTGTTTCCCGCTGTAGATTGTGTTTATCCTTGAATTTTATGGGAATGTCATCATAGTTACTAAGGGGCCTGCTGAAAGTCTGTGAGTGAGAGCGTTCACTTTTAGGGTCAGAAATCAAAAGGGGAGAAACAGGGGACTCGGGATCAGAACCATTTACTATTGATTGCTTTTGAGCGGGTTGGATATCAATCTTCGGCAGCTCTGGCAGTCTCATTTCAAAACTATCCTGCCTTTGCATCGATGGTTCATTATCTGCTTCATCCAAGGGACTCCCATTTTCTACCCTCTGTTCTGCTGGAGGACTCTTAGCTGTTGGTGATGATTCTTGGAAGTTGTAGGCAGCATCTTCTGCCCAAACTCCATGACAACTATGAACCCCCCTTTGAAGAGAAGGAGATTTAGCCATTTTGGGAGATGAAGGCTCCTGGAAGATTTGACTTGCTGTAGAGTCTTTCTCGATCTGGAAAGCTGCAGTTTCTCTGTAATTCTTTAAAGGCATCCTACATCAAAGTTTACAGCAGACAGTTAAGATAGATATGCACCTTAGATCAATCTGTATCTTGAGAACCAAAAGAGGAAGCAAAAAAAATACCTCCGAGGAAGTTTTGTTGCTTCTTCACACTTTAGAAGCTCTGCATAAAGTCCATCCAAACTTGTAAGCTCGTCATGTGTTCCTATTTCAACAAGTTGACCTTCCTCCATTACAGCAATATAATCAGCATTTTTAATAAGACTAAGGCGCCGAGCTATAATTATCGTCGATCGTCCCAACATGAGAAGATCAAGAGTCTCCTGGACAGCTTTTTCAGCTTCAAAATCAAGTCCACCAGTGACCTCATCCAGCAGAAGAATAGAGGGACTGAGAAGCACCGCTCTGGCAATCGAAATCTTGATTTTCTGCTCTTCTGTCAATTCTAGACCAGCCCTACCAACCTGAAACAGCACAAACCGTACTTTTTCAGAAAACGCAGAAAATAATCAATGGAGTGAATGATACAGGGATCTGATCTTTCTACAAATCAACTTGCAAGTGACTTTCACCTGTGTCTCATATCCTTTTTCGAGGGAGCTAATAAATGTATGTGCATGAGCAATTTTAGCAGCTTCTACAATTTGATCCGGAGTAGCATTACGTCCATATACAATATTGTCTCCAATACTAAGACTCAGCAGTGCGGGTTCTTGTGTAACCAAGCCTATTTGACTTCTTAGCCATTCCAGTTTCAAATTTTTTATGTTTTCTCCATCCAAAAGAACTTCTCCTGCACAAGAGAAGGTAGCAATACTAATTGGAATTCAAAAAAATAATAAATTGTACAAGTACCAATAGCAACAGTCAGTAGTTGCATTCAGAGACATTAATCGCCGCTGTGTACCTACCAAGTGTAGGATCATAGAACCGCTCCATCAACGGAATGATACTGCTTTTTCCGGATCCGTTTCTGCCAACAAGTGCTACAGCTTTCTTAGCTGGTACAGTGAGGTAGAATCCACTTAAGATAGGGATTTCTGGACGGGACAGATAGCTAAAATATACATTACGAAACTCGATGTTTCCTTGTACGGATGTTGGCGTGCTTCCGTCATTATTGTCTACAATGGATGATCTGCTTATCATCTCAAAAAGTCTATATGCAGCAATTCGACCTTGGTCAAACGAGTAGAAGTTTGTCGCTGCTTGATTTAGTCCACTGTAGATACACAAAGCATACGAAGATCAGAAATCTGCTATTTTGAGACATGGCAAGAAAGAAAAGAACGATGATGGATTGAAGCAGCTTACAGTCCACTCAAAATGATAGCAAATAATGCTGCAACGATCTCACCACCATGAGCTTTTCCTTGTGTTACAAGGAATCTTCCAACCCACAATTGCAAGGCACAAGAACATATTGCAAGCCCATAAGTGAATCCAAGTCCAAGCCCTTGCACAAGACTTATCAGGATACCATATCTCAGAGTTGCTTGCAATGATGTAGCATAAGAATACTTGGCCAATGTTTCATTTGTAAAGGCATAGAGGGTCTTGATACAAGAAACAGCCTGCAGAATAAATAAGCATTCAGATGATAAATATCTCTGGCAGAGTTTTTCCAACAGTAATTAGGCACTTATAGCCAAACAATCCACTAGGAAAAAAAATATCAACACAAAGGTCTTAATGTTTTGTTTTCCCCCTGTTGCAATTGTTCGAGTTGCAATAGAAACCGGCCTTTTACATTCAGTTTGTACATAAGAAAGCTGGGTGGAACTCTTCAGAGAGGGGGTAAATTTCTCATTATAAATGTCAATGCCCAAAAGATACACTCAGGGAGGATACCCCAACCCAGCTTCCATCTATTTCGGGGAATAGTTTCTCTAGAAAGACATACCTGTTCCGCAATGCTAGCCGCTTCAGCATATGCATCTTGAATATTCTCCGCTAGTCTGTGAAGGAATATATTTGAAATTCCACCTGCAGCTACTATAAAAGGGCCAGTGGCTAATGTTATGACGGCAATCTGCCAACAGTTCACAAATCCAATGACTAGGCCACTGAAAAAGGTAGCCATATTATGAATATAGTTTCCAACCTGCATATCAAGGAGAGAGAAAAGGTTGCTTCAACCGACTTAGGCCACCTTATTTTAGGAGAAAAGGGTAATCATTTGATATTTAAAATACCTTCTCGCTAAGAGCAGATTGTATCAGCAGCACATCACACAACACTTGGCTCACAATGTCCCCATTATTTCCATAGGTGTCAAAGAAACTCATATCTTGGTTTAGTAGGACTTCAACATACTTAGACCGGATAACAGCAGTCTGCCGTTCTCCAGTCAAAATCCAGCATGAGACCTCTATTACAAAGAAAATAGTTAGGGTCAAGATCTGGTGGTGAAACAGCAGCTTTTTGCCTGATAAGTATATTCACTGAGCCTTACCAATCCAACCAGCTGCAAAAACACCAAATGCAATGTAAACCAGAGACAAAGCGAGCTGTGTACAAGAAATGAAACAATCAATTTGCAGATTATAGTGATGAAATTGCTTTGCACGAGAGAAACTCAGTTACCTTGACTACATAAGATCCTATCAAGTAAATTTAGGGCACTAGATTTAACGAAAATTGTTACATAAACGAATAAAAACAGCAGATGATATACCAATCCTTAACTTGATTTGTGTGTCCCCCCTAACTAAGAGGAACAGGTAGCAGCTTCAGAAAGAGTATTCAGCAGAAAGCCATACTAAAATGCAAGACTATAATAAATAACACGAAAGTAGGGTAGAAGCATGAAAATGATCTTACCACTATGAATTTACAGCAGATATGCATGAAACAGTATCCAAAGAAGCGGAACAATGTAATGACCTATTGGATCTTGTGGATTCTTGAATAAATAAATTTAAACACATTCTTGGTTCAAGCTTAAGTAGATGTTCATCCCATTTAGAGTTGGCCCATTTTGGTAAGAAGTAAAATTGCCTAAGGAAAATACATAATTGAAAACAAGTATTTTTAGTAATATCAAAGAAAGGAAATTGTTTATGCTACAGAAAATGGTTCAGCTGACACAAATATAGTTCTTATCTCTATACCACCATCACAGATTTTAACGATATCATTGCTAGTATCTTAGAGAATGATTTTCTCCACTCGTGTGAAATGGACAATGCAATACAAGCCGAGGCTCTTTAGAAACCCCAATGATATCGAAGCTGAATTTATACAAGTAGAAAATCAAGAGTTCTCAGCATAACATCTTCAATGTATCGTTTAATTCAATTGTATTCATAGCCCATACTTCTTCATCACGCCTACATACATGTGACAGTAAGAGACTACTTGCCGGTCTTGGCCAGTAGAAATAATTTTTTAGCCTGTGGATTAGGGTAGGTTATAGCAGTCACAAAAAATTCACTTCATTCCCAATTACCATAAACTTAATCTTCAGCATAAATCAATTCCTTCGTCAACATCTTAAAATATCCTTGAAAACGTCAAGTCACACTAAAAACTGCTTCCCAGATTTAGGAAGTTGCTACCTCCACAATAAAGGTCTCGATAACTGAAAGCTTCATGGAACTAGCTAGTACTGAAAACTTATCAGCAAACTAGTCATGTCACGCACCCAGTCCCACTAAAAGAACTAACCCAAGTGTGCATGTGTGTGTCACTTCAACGACTGAACCCTAATGTACTGCATTTGACCCAATTACAACCAAGCTTCGAATGTCATTCTTCTATATATATTTTTTTCCATTTCATCTTCTTATCAAGGAATCTCATACGTATATATAAGGAAAGGATGCAGAAGATGGATTCAAGCACATTCGGATATAACTATATAAATTGTAACTTGATCAGTAATGTAGTGTTTACCTCTTTTAATCTATGAAAAACAAGCTCCTTGCCATCAGATTGATCCAAGTGCAGCACCTCAATAATCTTGGCAAAGTAATGCAAGTAGACAACAAGTGCGGTGCCATGTGCCGCAGCAGCAAGCGAACCAATGACCATGAGCGTCCAATCGAGGCGGTCTGCGCAGTCAAAGAGACGAGAAAATGGCACGGCAGCTGGCGGTTGCTCAATCTCGTCTTGCTCGTCCATATCATCTTCCGGGTCAACCTGTGGTGGCGCACCAGTTGCTGACACATCAGCGCTGGGGTCAAGGTAAGGGGACGGCGACTCTGGAGGCTCAGACACCTCTGACACAGGCGTCAAGGGCTGTATGTGCGGCGGGGACCACCCAAACAGCCCTCGTGATATCATCATCCCTACAACAGCTTGCCCTCCTCAGGACTGAAGTACTCACTGACGTTTGAAAGCTCTATCTCAATCTTCGTAGCAAATGAAAACCGTACCTTTCTCCAGCACAAAACCCTAATCCCAAATTAGCGTTCCACCGTCTACCTGCTATAAAATTCTCGAACAGCTTTCGATTCCCAATCCCTCGCGCACTCCGATTGACAGAGAGGATGACAGTTGGTGATCACCTCGAGGAATACAAAACCCTAATTCACTCAGCTGTAAAGCAACAGATCTACTGAATTGGGAGAGGAAGAGTTTCCGGCCGAAGGAATATTGCAGGTCCGGCGGGGTGAGTAGACAGCAGGGATTTTTGGGGTGGGATTTCGCCTGAAAATGGAGGTAAGGAAAGGAATGTCGAACGAGTTAAGGAGTGAGTCAAACATGACGGATGTGAGATTGACTCGCCATCTTAGTGAAGAGCTGAGCTGTCAATTCGGGTCTGTCAGGGATCGAGTCTGCGTAGTCAACCCGAACCCGATGAGCGAAACCGGTCAATGGCGTGGGTCATGTTTGATAAATATACCAGTGTTATCAGACCGGACCAGCGGTCAGATCCGGTCGGACCACACACCGATCATGCTGACGGTTCGGTTCTCTTAAAAGACCGAATTGCTAGCAAATCCGGTTCGAATAGTAAAAACGGGGTATTTTTATGGGGAAAAGTATGAAATTGCACCCGGATGTTTGCCAGAATTGGTAACTGCACCCATGATGTTTGTTCTTACACCCATATGTTTACACTTGTTTGTAATTGAGCATTTCCATCCAATTCAGACAGTAACTGTTAAATATCAGGCATGTGTTGTCCATGTGCCATATATCTGACCTGATATACCGAAAATACCCCCAGCCTTTTTATATATCTGACCTGATCACTGGCGATTCTTTCATACACTGAAAGCGATTCAACAGAACGAAATCGATTCAACAGAAAGCGATAATACATAAAAAATTGACCCCAACCAGGTGAACAATTTTGCAACGGTGTAACGGGTACAAACTTGGACATGAACTTCCGGCCATCTCTGCAAAATGATATCATGAATTACAGAGAATGTGTGAGAAGGACAGAGAAAAAATGAAGTACAGCATATGCTCCAGCGTAAGCAAAGACATACTAAGCTACAAATTACACCAAATTGGAAAAAATTTCTTGCTTCAATATCTTGAAGAGCGACGAGCAAGGATTTGCATAGAAGTAATTGGACTAATCAACTAGAAACCTACAGTACTATGTTTGCATATCACTGTGAAGATCAAGTTAAAAAACAAGAGACTGTGCCACACTGCACTATGTGAGATCCAATCCATAATATTTGGAACTTCGAAATATATAAGGGCGGACTTTGAAGATACTCACTGACCTCATTGACAATTCCATCACCTCCAACACATATGATTCCTGAAAGTATATTGAACGATTATTAAAACCAGGGATTTTACAAACAAAGCCAAAATGAAGGACAAATTGTACTGTTGATCAAATGTTTTGGAACAATACCATCTGGGCATGTGCTGATGTCTACACTAGATGCTAGTTTTTTGGCATGACCAGCAGATGTTGTCCTCACAACTTCTAATTGAAACCCAGCAAGCTGTCAAATTGAGTAGCAGTTTTTTTTACAAGGGTGAAAACCTCATTAATGGTAACTCTGGTTTGGCATGCATAAGTGAATGGTCAGAGACCAATACAGTGAAGAGAAATTGAGGGAAATAGTGACAATCATATTATTTGCTCAAAAAGATTGACATGGGTCAAAACACTCAGATTTTTGGTGCAAGAAGAAGTTACTCATTGATTTTAATGCAGAAGTAAAGCATGTTGGAGCTTATCCAATTGACCTAAAGCCGATCAAGGTGAAAGAATAACGATTAACGAAGCTATTGGATCAGGCTATATATCTTTGCTACTTCTGTTTATAACTACCACCAAAAGATGTACACAAAATCATCTTTCACTTTTTGACAACATGGTTCTCTATGTTCGATGTACAATACTTTACCAGTTTGCAATGCTCCATATAAGGCAAATAATTGAAGGCATCTCCATTTTCCATCTCTTGATCCGGAAATCAGAATTGTAACTAAAAGCAGTATAAGTAATGAACACCTTACCAATAAAGAAACAAATTCATGTGCAACGTTAGCAAAAGGAGTTTTTATTTTATGGAGCAAAAATATTATGAACTTTTTCCCAAAATCATGAAAGAAACAGAAGTTACTTCCTAACTACATCAAACAATAAGAAAGAGGTAATAAGCAAAGCTGTTGGAAATAAGCAATTTTCACCAGAACATGCACCTTAAATAATGGCTCAACCATTCCGTAGAAAACTTTAATGGATCGACCTCTTCCGGACCGTGGGTTCCCCAGAACAAGCCGTTGCTAGTTAGTTTAGCATCAACAGATGGTTCTTGACTGGTGGCTTCGATTGAACCCTGCTTCCAAAATTTCTCATCTACATGTTTTCTCTTGTCCAAGTACAGACCCATTCTCCTTAGGGATTGGGAGGGCACTGTTAGGTTCAGATTATCGTCTCTGGGGAGGCTGCTACTCTTTCGCATTTCACCGACACGATCCTGTCCCTATGAATTCCACACTTCAGGTCATCAACCAAAATAGTAACAACGTTCTGAACAACCTCCGCGATTAATCAAAACCCAGATGGCAGAACATTATCGTACATGACCCACATGAGCTCAACCACATAAACAACAGCGAAAATAACGGAATTTCTCAAACGAGTCAATCGATCGGCCGATCGTGAATCAGAAGTTTGAATTTTGACTGACCAGAAAAGGAGAGGAATCTGTCACCAGCTGGAGTCTGGAGATGAACAAAGAGAATCCTCTCACAATTGCAGCAGCTCCCCCCGAAATTAACTGCTGACTGGAATTGAAACCGCTGACTCGCTGAGGCAACAATGGAAATTATCATTCAATCAGGAGAAATAAATTTGGCAGACTTTGAAGATACTCACTGACCTCATTGACAATTCCATCACCTTTTAGCAACTGCAGAAAATTTTCAGAGGGAAAGAGAGATTACCAGAGCAAAGGGAGAAGCAAGAGAGTGAAGGAGGACGGAGATCTTGGAAATGGGAGCGTGACGATTGTAAGAAAGACGTGGATAGACTAAGGCTGAGGCTGAGGGGTAAATTGGTCATTTAACATGACATCGGTTCAAAATTAACGACGACACGTGCCCTTCACGTGACACTTAACGGGATTTTTTAACGTTGGGTGCAATTACCAACAAAACGTAACATACGGGTGTAAATAATTGCGGCAAAAAACATATAGGTCCAATGACAAAAAATTGCAAACATCCGGGTGCAATTTCATACTTTTCCCTATTTTTATGTGAAGCGAGCAGTTTGTATGTGAACCACCGAACCCCCATTATTGCCCATTGTGAATAGGGCTGGCAATTTCTGACACGACACGATTAAACGACACGACACGATCTGCTTTAAAGCGTATATGAGTTTGACCTTAATGGATCTCGTGTCTAAACAACTCTTATACGTTTAGACACGATTATTAATCGTGTCTAAACAACTCAGATTTGCGAATATCTGTATAAACACGATTAAACACGATTAACTATTCATGTATAATTGTGTTGTGTATATATGTGACACGTTTAGACACATTTAAGTATAATAATAATATTAAAATATTAAAATACTCACTTACTTTGTAATATTGAACAATGAAGACCTTACTTTGTATATTTTGATTTGTATATATATGAATTTGTGTATATATCTGTTTTAAAGAGTATATGAGTTTGACATTAACGGATTCCGTTTCTAAACAACTCTATACGTTTAGACACGATAAACGACTTATACGTTTAGACACGTTTAAAATTTATCCGTTTAGACACGAGACATGTTTAGACACGACACGATTATGACACGACACGACACGATTGCCACCCCTAACTGTGAACGATTAATAGTTAAACTACATAATATTTTTATGTGAACGATTTAGTAAAAAAAAACTAGTAGCACCATCACCCATTGTCGCCACCTCCTTCAACCCCCAACAAAAATCTTCATTTTTCTACAAAGTTCCACCGCCTCTCTCGTCCTTCCATCTTCTCTGTTGCCCATCTCGTCCTTCCACCTTCTGTGTCGCCTCTCCTTTTATCATTTCACATCCTCCTCTTTAAGAGGTTATACCCCTTCCTCCTGTGTCCTCACCGCCTGGTGAAGACTTTATCGCTCGTCCATATGTCTGCTTTCTCATTGCTCGACCGTTGATTTTCGGTTCAGGCAGTCCGACCGCTGATTCACCGGTCTGATCGATCAGTTTACATAACTTACTACTTACAAAATGTAAAATTACTTACTTAGATTCATTGTAACAGTAAAATGACCATAACATTTTTTTTTGGTAAATCAGAAACAACAACAAACCAAAAGCAAATAACTAATTGTCTTTAATTATTCTAGTAGTGGATTTCCATTGACTATCAAACATCAGGAGCTTCAAAATGTCCAAGGGAAGACTCGTTAGAGTATGAAAATTCTCATCCAGATTAACAGCTTCCTTAACCAAAGCATCCGCCACAGATGCTTCCCGGAACACGTGTCTAATTTTGAATTTGTTAAAATTCAAAATAAGCTTTCTGCCATCCAAAATGAGAGACATTAGTGGTATATCTGCATCTGGGTTCTCAATTATCAAGTTAATTTCTTCTTGGGCATCTGCTTCGACGTGCAGATCGTGCACACCCCAATTCGTTGTCATGGTTAGGTCGTCTCTTATAGCCCACAGTTCTGCCACCAGATTATTGGTGATTCCGATACGCCTTTGGAATCCTTTTAGCCAGTCTACCCATTCATTTTGCATTACCCCCGCTCCTCCTGTCGACCCTGGGTTGCCCATTGTTGAGCCATCCGTGTTAAGTTTAACCCATCCATGTTCCGGAAACGTCCAACCCACTCGGATGGTCTTTCTTTTCTGATGAATATATTTCCTTTTGAAGTTGTCTGAGATGTCCTTTGCCTAAATCATACTTACAGTATAGACATCAACTGAAATAGGAGGGTTATTGAAAACATATGAATTTATGTTCTTCCATAGGAGTCAAATGGTCGCTGGAAAGATAAATCTCTATTCAATTCTTTTCTCATGAAAATGTTTGAGCTTGCAACTTAACTCAAGCCAAGATGAGAGATTAGACTAATAGAAATCATTTAAACCATAAGGAATACCAATATCATTCCAAACTTTCTTCGCAACCACGCAATCTCGAAGAATATGGATAGTATTTTCCTCATGGATACTACAAACCCTGTAAATAGGGTTAATGTTCATTCCATATTCGTTAAGTAACTGATGTGGAAAGCCTATTATGATTGCACAACCATAAGAAGGTTTTTATGAGCGAAATGGTATCATACTTCCAGATCCATTCCCATTTTCCTGAAACTAGTTATAAATTCTTGATTATATCCTGCTTAATGAAAGAATGGACAGAAGACACAAACGAAATACCTTTCGGGTCTCCCATCCAAACTAACTTATCCTGGAAAAAAACTGAAGAGCCTCTAGGAATTGCCCAAATTTTTTCTTTGACTCCATTAAGGAGATGGAAGAAGATCTAAGAGAAATCTCACTCCCCCGATTTCCGCATTAAATATTTTACACAAAGGTTTTCCTCATTGCAATTCAGGGGGCCACTAATGATCGATCTAAGTTTAGTTTGTCCTAGCCACGAGTCAGACCAAACATTGATGTTATTTCCCTTGCCAATGACCCAACCCAAACCTTTGTCAACGGTTTGACTTCCCTGAACCAACGCTTTCCAATTCATGGATCTCCCTCTAGTGAGTTGCTGATTTGGATTCAAATATTTGAACTTCAAAATATTAGCCCAAGGGCTAGTATTATTCTAACATCTCCATAAGAAATTTGCAAGTAAAGATAAATTTCTTTCTCTAGTAATAGGAATATTCGAACCTCCAAACTCTTTTGGGAGCGTGACTCAATTCCACTTTAAAGCATGAAACTTTCTTTTATCATCTATACATCCCCACAAGAAATCTCTGTTTAACTTGTCCAACCCCTTGCAAATCTCAATTGAAAGAGTCATGCAATGCATTATATAGGATGGAATAGTGATCATAACTGAATTAATTAGGACATTTCTGTCGCCTATAGATAACAATTTAGACCTCGAGACTGGAAGTTTATTCCTGATTATGTCCAGAATGAAGTTAAAAGAACTTACCATTTTGTTCGACAAGTTCATTGGAAATAAGAAAACAGTTTTTCCACTTTTTGTTAACTCAACATCCTAGACATATCCAACGTCGAAGCATCAACCAAATTTTTTGAAAAACCAAGTTGTGATTTTTCAAAATTAACCTTTTGGCCCGAGATAGAACAAAAATTATCCAGAGTTCTTTTCGTAGTCTCACAATTCTGAATTGATGCAGTGCCTAGAAAAATCAGATCATCCGCAAAAAGGAGATGAGATAAGCAACTGATCCCCTACCCAACTTTATAGGGATACAACTACCCTTTGTAGTTTCCTCCTCAATGAGGAAGCTAAGGCATTCCATGCACAAGATGAAGAGATAAGGATATAGAGGATCTCCCTAACGAATGCCCCGGGATGGAGAGAATTTCTCCAATTTACCCCCATTCAGAAGAATCGAAACATTGGTAGATGAGACACAATCCATGATAACTTTTATCAAAGAGATAGGAAATTTAAAATGAACTAAAGTTTTATAGATAAAATCTCATTCAAGTCTGTCGTAAGCTTTTTCCAAATCTAGTTTTAAAACCATCAACGCAGATTTTCCTTTTTTTATTCTTAAGAGCCTTTAGAACTTCTCTAATAATAACCACATTATCAACCAATCTTCTACCAATGATAAACTCCCTTGAAAGAGAGATATGAGATGCTCCATGAGGGGTCTCATCCTATTGACTATCACTTTGGAAATCATTTTATAAACTGTGTTACAAAGACTGATAGGACGAAATTGGCTAACCAAAGAGGGGTTGTTAAACTTGGGGATCAAACAGATAATAATGTCGTTGAGACTGTTTGGAATCGGTTCCCCCTGAAAAATGATGGAGATGGTGTTATATACTGAACTTCCCACAACCTCCCATTGTGTTTTTTTTGTAAAAAATAGGGTGCAAACCATCCGGACCTGGAGCTTTAAATGAGCTAAGAGAGTGAAGCGTCTTTTTAACTTCCTTAATAGAGATAACCTGCTCCAGAGATCTTATCATATGGGACAAGAAAACATTGACTTGGTTGAACGACCAATTAGACAAAAGAGGAACCTGGATTTTCTCTAAGGGAAAAAGTTTAGAAAAGAAGTCTTGAAGTTCAAATTTGATCAGATCATGATCAGAAACTCAAGACTCCTCCCTATCTTTAATCCTACCAATTTTTGGTTGATTTCTCCTAATGATGGTGGTGACATGATAATATTTGGTGTTTCTATCCCCATCTGAAATCCATTTCATTCTAGATTTCATATCCCAAAATTTTTCTTCTTTCTACAAAATATTAAGATAATCATTTCGTAAAACTTCATCTCGCTCAATGAAGAGAGGATTGGGGTTTTGGCAAAGATTCTTTTGAATTTCCTCAAACTGAGCAAGAATTGTTTTTCTTTCTTATGAAATTTTTTCCAAAAGTGTGATTGTTCCACTCTTTTACCTATCAGGGAAAATAGAGGTAGCAAACTTATGATTGTTCAAAGCATACAACCAAGTCTGATTCACCAAGTTTCCAAAATCAGGGTGGCCTAGCTACATAGTTTCAAGTCTAAAAGGTTTGTGAGAAACCACTAAATTTTTACCCAAAGGGGACAAAAGAATAGGGTTGTGATCAGACTTAGTTCTAGGTAGGCTTGTTCGTGAACCAGTTCGACCCCGAACCGGTTCAGAACTGAATTGGTCTGGTTTGTAAAAAAACCAATATTTTTTTTGTTTCTAAAAAAACTAGTCTGGTTTAGGTAAAAAAAATTGGTATGGTTCGAACCGATTCAGAACTGGTTTGGTATGGTTTTTTAAATAACAATCTTGGTTTCGAAATAATCTGGTTCAAACCGAAACTGAACCGACTGAAAATCTTGTCCAATACATTGAACCTTAAGAAAAAACACTGAACCAACTGAAAAAAACACTGAACGGACTGAAAATCTGTTCCACAACGAACTGAAATCCTGTCCAACATCAACATATACATCTCTAAGTTTGGTTTATTGAAACCATCTCTAGGTTTGGTTTAATTTCAGGTCGGTTTGGTTTATTTTGCTTCAAACCGATTCTAAAATTATATAGGTTTAAAGTGGTTTGATTTAAATTTAAGTATAAACCAGTCAGTATAAAAAAAATGAGTCGATTCAAACTGGATTTTTGGTAATACTTTGAACTGGTCTACTTGAAGTCTAAAAAACTGATTTGGTTTTGAAACCAGTTCGACCGAATCGGTTCAAACCAGACCATACCAGTTCTGCTGAACCGGTTTTAATGAACAAGCCTAATTCTAGGCAAGTGAACAACTTTGGCTTCAGGAAATTTAATGAACCAGTCTGGATTGTTCATAACCCTATCCAGTCTTTGCTGGACATAATGACCTCTATTGCACATCTTAGCCCAAGTAAACCTCGAACCAGAAAACCCCAAGTCTGCTAGGGACCAATAATCCAACATGCTTTTGAAATTATTAACCCTATTCAGGTTTAATTTCCCCTCCTTATCTAAATAACTGGAAATGTTGTTACCCCCCCCCCCCCCCCCCCCCCCCCCCGACAACCCAAGGAAAATTCATAGTATCAGCTACCTTTTCCAAATTCTGACAGAGTACTAATCTTTCAGCAATGTCCACACTTCAATAAATGGCAAACAATACCCAAGAAAAATTTGAAAGGGGTACCTTAATGATCACATGATTTTCTTGATCTGATGTTCCTAGAATTGGAAGATCCATATAATTTGAGTTCCACATGAGAAGAATCCCCCCGCTCAGACCCCTAGCATCCACTACTTTAAATTGGTCATAGTTAAGCTTTTTTGCTTGCGCAATAAGCTTTTCTCCACTAAGCATAGTCTTAGTAAGAATAACCAGTTCCGGCTTGAATATGCGAATATAGTCGTTAATACAGTTTATGACTAGATTGATACCTAGCCCCTATAATTCCAAATGAAAATATTCATATTCAGCTTCACACTTTGGGAAGGCAAATTAACACTACCCGTCACCATTCTATCATTTGCAATTGTATTACTAAACATGGAAACTATTAACCCAACAAAGCCAGGATAAAGAAACTTCCCTCGAATAAGGAACCACTTCTTTGTTGCCGACTTGGCCAGACACAAAAGAACTAAGAAATCTCGTAGATCGTCTTTCTCATAGTAAGTTTAAACATTGCACACCTAAACTTTTCTTGTTAGTTTGGTTCAGGTTTCTCCTTTCACGGGTACTACACTCTTGACGATAAGGCTCATCGGAATCTTCCTAAGTGTTCTTAAGCTTGATGGGTCAAACAACTGATTCAGCCTCAAGCTTTGATTTGGGTTAGTCCAAATCCTTGTCAGCTTGGGCTGATGCACAGCCACCAGGCCCACACGCAATATTGTAGCTTTGATTGATGGAACTATTCAGTCTGGTTACTTGGCCTGACCCGGTCAATTGGTCAACAACCTCTTTTGAAGACAACTCACCAGTGTTATCAGAACCGGATCGACCCTCGAACCAGCGAGGGGTCCGGTTCCCGGTTTGGTCGGTCCAACCTAACCAGACCCGGTCGACGTGCGTTTTACTATTCACAGGCAAAAAAAAACTAAAAATACAATTACAAACTACATAGTCTCAAACACACACATAATTACCTCAAACACACACAAACTACATAGTCTCAAACATACACATTACTCTCAAACACAATATAACACAATATAATTACCTCAAATTTTGAACATACATAACACAATAGTCTCAAAATCAATCACAATATGTCTAAACTTTAAACATAACTTCTAAATCGAAGAAGTTGCTCGGTCGAACCGAAGAAGTCGGTTTAAACCAAGGAGAACCACCTAAAAAATTTAAACCACCCCAAAAAAACTAGAACCAGAAACCGATCGTTTTTTTAAAAAAACACTCGGTTTTTCAAAAATCGTCCGGTTCAAACACTATTCATATGCATTTCAGTCTTTTAGCTGAACCAACCGAACAGGGGTCCGGTTCCCGATCAAACCCGGTCAGACTGCCGGTCCGATCCGGTTCAGATAACACTGCAACTCACGGCTAGGATAGCTGTCTTCCTTGTCTGTTTCCTTCAATTTTGATTATGTGCCATCTGTTATTAATTGAGTGCCACCTGTGACCTGGTTAGGAGAAGATTCTCCAAGTGTATTTCCTCCCTTATTATATTTCTTTCTAATGGCCATCAACGTGGGAAATTGTTTGGGTTCCTGGGCTTCCTCATTCTCCTTAATGGGAATTACACTTGTCAAAGGCCCATGTTCCTTAATGGGCTTCAAATCACCTACAATAGATATAACGGTGCGTTTGTTTGACGGAATTCGGAATTCGGAATACGGAATAGGAATTGGGAATAAGGAATAGGAGTTAAGAATATGAAGTTGTTTTTTTGGTGGAATTGAATAGAACGAAATAAGGAATTCTGTTGTTTCTTTGGTGGAATTGTGTACGGAAAAGGAATGGAATGTGGTAAAATGACATATTTGCCCCTCTTTGTATATGTATAGTATATAATAAAAATAATTTGTATTAATTAATTATAAAACTTTAAAATATTAAAAACGTTTATTAAAAAATAATAATTTAAAAACGATTTTTTTTTTAATTTTTTTAAAAAGACCAATTTATTAATTCTATTTTAAAAAAATAAAGAATGTAAACATGACCACATACATAATACATCTTACATACATAATACAAAATGTTGTTAGTCACCACATACATTATACAGAACGTGGGTTTGTCCTTAATCAGTTTAGTAAATCATTATATAAACATTGTTAAATTGAATTGTTTTATTATTTTAATTTAATTTTAAATACTAATTTTGATTTTGGTATTTTTTTTGAATTTTCAGTTTAAATAAAAAAAACACTCAAAAATCTATAGTACAAATTAGGGGTGATAAAAAACACAGTTGTCGATATGTCCGAGTGGTTAAGGAGACAGACTTGAAATATGTTGGGCTACGCCCGCGCAGGTTTGAACCCTGCTGTCAACGTTTGCAGAAGCTGTTTATCAGAATCAGCTGATGGCACGCTCGTAAATTCTACAAAATGGCGAGGGCAATTTGGTCTTTTGGCAGTTGATTCCGGATTCCGACCCGTGTGGGCTTAGGAAATCCGAGGTTTTTACCTGTATTCCCTAAGCCCGGACCGCCCGGAATCCATTTTCAAGGAATGGCCAATTCCACCAAACGAACATGGGCTTACGGAATCCGTAAGCCCAAATCTGTGGTCATTCCTTGAAACGAACGGGCCATAAAACTTGTACTCGAGATAAACCCTTTATATTTACCTTTTCCACTATTCCTTATCATGTTGTCAGTGACCGTTCTGCCTTGCCCGTTGAGAGACGAGACTTGCTTTCCCGTGGAATTGATTTGCTTTCCCAGAATTTGCCTTAGCCACATTATACCGGGCCAATTCCATTTTTCTCACCGGAGCCTTTTTACTGTGGTTAACCACTATCCAAGGTCCGTAACTGCGGTTGCTCTCGTCAGATCATTTCGATGGAGGGTGGACATAACTTGGGTTTTCCAAGTCCAGGTTAGGCTGAAGTTGATCGGGATTTTGCTCAAGTTCTTTTATCTCCCCAATTTCCATATGATTGATAGGTTTGGGAGCCTTCATCCGTGCCTCATGAAACTGAATTTAGGTTGCAATTGTTCTCACGATGACCCACCATCCCACAAGAGAAACAAATCAAACTTATCCCTTCATATATCAAGTCTAATTGAAGATTTTCTATTTTCAAAAATAAAGGTAACGGTTCCAGCAGATTTACTTGAACACATAAGCGTGCAAATTTGCCCCTCTCCCCATTGACAGTGGCCATATAAGAGAGCCAAGGTGATTTCCAATTTTTTCCAGGGAAGCTGGTTCATAATATTATGAGGGAAGCATGGGGATCCTAATCCAAATTGCAGCAGCAACAAATTTAGCTTTTGCAGGTTGGAATTTTGGTTCCCACATCCTCATAGTAAGGAATGTAGAGTTTATGAACCATGACCCAATTTTGAGAATAAGTCAAGATCCTCCCTTTTACGGAAGGCAACTTTGAAAAAGCCATATCCAAGGTCCATGACCTCGAATTCATTCTGTGTTTTCCACATAATCGACAGTCTCCTACAGAGGAAGGTATAATAGATTGATTTTCCAAACAACTTTATAATGATGTCAAGGCATGAGATTTTCTCATTGCTAGTTTTTCTTCACGAGAGAAGAAAATTTTGATACATTGAACTTCTGGAAATTCATACACCTCTTCTTTGATATCATCGTAAATATGTTGTTCAAAGTAAAATGCCTTCTCGAAGGCCCCTGGAATAATACATGTTGTTGGATCTTGATTTCCTGAATGCTGATCTGGCAGAGAATTGAATGTCAAATGATGGTTGAAGGATGCTCTCGCCTTAGCTCCGGTGAACCTGCAGGAAGGGGATCGCAACAGAGGGGGTATCTCTGGGTCTCTTTCCGATGCTTAAATGAGTATATGTGTGTGTATAGCTCAAAACGTAATGATTGTATGTAAAGCAAAGTTATTTATAGAGTAGGAGAGACCAAACCGTAGAAGGCAACTGTATATCTTTGTAAATATTGTGATGTTGAAGATTAGCATAGTAGATATTACGGTTATGGCGTGATATTGCAGTTATCATATCTAATCTTTAGTGAATATGTGCCCGAGATATGCGGGATATCGTTGCCATATCTTTAGTAACGGTTGGTGGGACCAGAGAAGAGAGGCAAGACTCTCTTTAGGGCGAGCACTCCTATGGCAAGCAGTAGGAGTTCGCGACTTGGTGATGAATGGCGACCAGCGATGGAACCTTTGGCGTCCATATTAGCTCGGGCTCGGTTGTCCATGGCTGAAGGAATATTCGATATTTTATTCATTCTTGGCGATCACTCGAGGCAGTCTAGGCTTATGGAGGTTTACCCTTCGCTATTAGGCGATCATTGCCTTTGAAAGGGATTTCCCAAAAGGGTCTATTAGTGCGTTGACGATCACTTTATCTGCCTAATGGACTTTAGCATTTAATAACTGCACAGTCATCTAGAAGTCGAACGGTCATATGAAGCACGCCTGTCATTTAATATTCCGTAACCCAAGGGTAGTTTGACAGTTTTCTGTACTGGCCGACCGTTTGTCTCCCCGAGATGTCTCTTAAAATTCTGACATTGCTTCGATTTTTACCCAAAAGGTGTAATCATTCTCTGTGTCGTTTCGATTCTGTCTGTGGCGGATACTCCTTTTTTGTCTATATAAGGAACAACAGTTCCACTCTTTCGTCTTTTACGTTTCTATTCCCTCAGATTCTATAGAATTCCCTCTGTTTTCTGCATTCAGTTTCTTCAATCTTCTTCTTCTTCCTGTCAATTTTCAAAACCTTCAAACCTAAAACATCCATGGCCACCCGCAGTCAATCGACCGGTAAGACCAAGATGACGGCCAACATGTCTTCTTCTTCCGCCCCGAAGGTGCCTCCCAAGAATACCAACGCTCTCCTGTTAATCAGGGATGGTTCTACTCCGACCTCAATATTATAAGAAATTAGGGTGTTAGGGGTTATGAATAGAACATTGATTTTGAGGTTCCCCCTTCATATTTGACCACTATGAGGTTGATGACCCATAGTGGATAAATTGCGCTTCCAGTAAATTCGATCAAATGGAAATCCAACTTTCTTGACTTCATTCTTAGTTCGACCCATGCTCTTGAAGCCATCAGGAAGACGATGTCAGTCAAAGCTCTGTCTGTCAATCAAGATCCTTTTTATGTTGAATACATCAATCTCGGAGGTGACAACCTATCTTCATTGGGCATTGTATTCTTCGAAAAAAGGTTATGATTGTGTCCTCCTTAGACCTTAGCCTTTTATTGAGTTTTTCAGATGTGGCGAGTTGAATGTCAATATACTTCTCAAGCTCGGCTAAATTCTCATGTGCAATGAATTTTCCTGATATGACAATTATGGTACCCCTTTTATGATGGAAAGAACTAGGTTGTGTGTCTTTTGCTTGCAGAGGTTGCTGTTGCAGGAGTGGTGATCAATTACACTAAGCGACCACATTATTTAGAAGATCCCTTGGGGCTGGCTATCTGAGACAGTTTATACAAGTTTTTGTTTTCTTTCTATTTTGTTCATTGTCGTGGGACATGTGGATGATTACAAACAAGTAAACTTTTTACTATATTTATTCATTCCCAGGGTCAAATTAATCATTTTTAATTGATCCATGTCAATTATACATTTCTCATTCTCACGTGGTCATGCCATATAAGTCGTTTTAAAATGCTCCAAAGTCTCTCATCATTCTAACGATAAATACAAAACCTTAGTCATTTCTCTTGATTTCACGTGTATATTTATGATTTGATCATAAATATATTTTAAAAAGTGAAATGTATACATTACTAAACTACATAATATGATAATTTATAATTATATAATTACACATATTTTTAAACTTTAATATTAGAAAACTCATGAGAATCAAATATTTAAATAATACTTATATTGTGTAATTTATTATTGTTAAATATAAATTTTACTATATTAAAATTAATAAAACCCTAATGAATTAATTTTGACTTACAACCCAAAAATCTTGGAACCCTAAAATCTACAATTATATATTCGTGAATAAAACATATAAAAAATTCATAATTTTTAATAAAATACATAGAAAACTAAGGTTGAAAAAAATAGAATCTATTGGCTAATTAGTTTATAATAAATGTGAGAAAATGAAATTATTTTTAAGGTTTAATGAAGTAATTTTAAGCAATTTTAAAGTGTTATATGAGAGAAAATGAAACGATTTTTAAGGTTTAATAAAGTAATTTTAAGCAATTTAAAGTGTTACTGTATAAAAAATTTATTATATTACATAGACAATTATATTATTTTACTTACTTAGTTATCAATATATATATGGGTTAATTGTCAATTTGCCCCCTAATGTTTGGACCGAATTTAAGAATCCCCCTTAAAGTTTAAAATTTTAAATATTAGTCCTAATGTTTGGACGTCGTCAAAAATTGCCCCATTCCGTCTTCAGGCCGTCTGATTCAAACGGAAATCCCGTCACGTGCCTTGCACATGCGTTTTATTAAGATACATAGACGAAAATGCCCTTATTTCAGTTCATCCATAAGGAGAATGGGTCTGTGTTCATCAGGTGGGGGCAGCACACATCTCCAGTCGTCCTACAACCATCTCCTTCACCACCTCCGCCGTCCGCCTCACTAGCCGTCCGCCTCACCAGCCGTCATCGGCCACTTGCCCTATCTTTTCCATCCTTCTAAAACCTCTCTCAGGCTCAGCCCCAGCCCCTACCCCATCCCGCACACTAGCATCGGCTATCCAGAACTCTGTCCCAGCGATTACCTTTCTCATGGCTGTCATACTGAGGTAAACGTGTGTATATATATGTATATATAAATGAACTTAAATTTGGTTTTATTAATTTACTTTTGTTTCAGAATCGAAAAGGTCCGACTAGATCGAAAAGATGGCATTGCAAAAGTGGCAGGGACCATCTTCTGCGTGGCAGGAGCCTCCATCATCACCCTCTACAAAGGCCCCACCATCTACAGCCCTGGCCAGCAGTTGAACCGCCCGCTGACGTCCCACGCGATGATGCCTTCTCTTGGAGATGCCAATGGCAAGAACTGGACCCTTGGCTGCATCTTCTTGATCGGGCACTGCCTATCCTGGTCTGCGTGGCTCGTCCTCCAAGCCCCGGTTCTCAAAAAGTACCCGGCTCGACTCTCAGTCACCTCCTACACTTGCTTCTTTGGGCTCATGCAGTTCTTGGTCATAGCCGCCTTTGTGGAGAGGGTTCCCTCAGCATGGCTCGTTCATTCCGGGGCTGAAGTCTTTGGCGTCTTCTATGCGGTTTGTTCTCACTTTCGAATCATCATCATTAGTTTAAATTTCTTAAGAATATGTTTAATTTAACACGGCGTGCGTTATGCAGGGAGTGGTGGCATCGGGAATAGCGTTTGCGGTTCAGATCTGGTGCATCGACCGCGGTGGTCCTGTGTTCGTGGCGGTTTACCAACCCGTTCAGACCCTTGTTGTGGCGATCATGGCCTCAGTCGCTTTAAGCGAACAATTCTACTTAGGCGGGTCAGTCTCCATTCCATACTGTCCGGAGATGTGTGCTGCCCCCACCTGATGAACACAGACCCATTCTCCTTATGGATGAACTGAAATAAGGGCATTTTCGTCTATGTATCTTAATAAAACGCATGTGCAAGGCACGTGACAGGATTTCCGTTTGAATCAGACGGCCTGAAGACGGAATGGGGCAATTTTTGACGACGTCCAAACATTAGGACTAATATTTAAAATTTTAAACTTTAAGGGGGATTCTTAAATTCGGTCCAAACATTAGGGGGCAAATTGACAATTAACCCTATATATATATATATGATTTAAGTATAAATGCTAATCGGTAAATGGGTCCAGGTGGGAATCGTGGGATGGATGAGTTTCTTATTCCCACGCGCGTCCTTCTTTGTGGATCGAAAGGAATGGATACGATGTTGCCATCAAGAAGGAGGATAAGGTCTCCTACACAAACAAAACAGCTTCTCGTTAATTTGAGGCATCTCTTCTCCTTCACCTTGTTCCCGTTGTGATAGGGGTAAGTAAACATCATCAACAGACAATGGCATCCCTGCAGAACTCACCATCAATTCATCGGTTTCGCAACTCTTTGCCTCAGGTTTTCATCATTTCCCTCTCTTTCGCTCTGATCACTCCTCACTTCCTAGTCTCTTTTCCCCCCCTTTCATTGTTAATTTTATCCTTTAGTTTAAACTTCCTTCCTTCCAGCTAAATCTGCAAAAACATGGCACGGTCCATTGCGGTCGAAGAGTGAGGACAGAGCCAGTGACTTGTTCCTCCGCTTCAACCTCTCATTCTCAAGGTGGGTTTACATCACTCAATTTTCATCCGTAGGTAATTTGTATTTATTATAATGGTTTGTTCCAATGTGGCTGATGTCTTTCTTCTTGTATGTTAGAAAAGGCTTTTGGTGTTTAATAGATACTTGAATTAGCCTAGTTTTCACGTTTGAACAATTTCCTAGCTCTGATGCGTTTACAATGCAGATGGACATGGAAGACGTCAATTGCTTACATTCGGAGTCACCACTACCTGCATTTCTCTCGGAAGTGAAAATTCTATTTCATGTAAGAATAATATATGATCTGTTGGCTTAATTTATATATATCTATTTTGAAACATATCCTTGTTGTGTGTATAGGGTATAAAAATACTGTCGATCTTTTCGTGTCCATTTGATTCTAAATGATGGGCTCATGCCTAATGCAGTTGTTGTTGTGAGGGTGTTTGATAGATAGATGATTGTATGAATGAAGTGGATTGGATTGGAATCCTATCTAATTAAGAATACCATCCCCCTTGATATGCTTCAGTTGCTGCAGAGGGTAAAAAGGGATTCCTACCGGTTTTGGACAAAAAGGACGGCTACTCATTTATCTACCCTTTTGGATGGCAGGTTCATATCATCCACATTCTTCTTCTTCTTCATTGTTCTTCAATAACTAATTTAGGTTAAGGTGCATGCAGGAGGTTACCATTGATGGTCAGGATAAGGTATTCAAAGACGTGATAGAACCACTTGAAAGCGTCAGCGTGAACTTGTTCCCAACTAGCAAACAAGACATTCGAGATTTCGGTCCACCTCAAGAGGTGAACTACCAGCAGCATTGATTACCTCAGATTACCTCCATCACTTTTTTGAGTTAGAGTTATCAAACATTCTTGTATTGCAGGTTGCAGAAACATTGATTAAGAAGGTGTTAGCCCCACCTACACAAAAGACCAAGCTTATTCAGGCAGAAGAGGTATGCATGATCCAGATAGATAATTCCATCATCCGACATCTCTCACCCCTTATAAACTTGATGGTGCCTGTACTGCAGCATGAAGTAGATGGGAAGATATATTACACTTTTGAGTTTGTTGCTCAAGCTCCAAACTATACACGACATGCTCTCAGCACAATCTCCATTGGCAACGGTAAGCAGCTACTACACAGAGATTACTACTGTATAGTCTTAGGAGATGTAGGTAGAATAGGATTTAATAGAAATTTTGCAGGGAAGTTCTACACTTTGACTACAGGGGCCAATGAGAGGAGGTGGGGCAAGATGAAAGACAAGCTGCAACAAGTCATTGAATCCTTCAAAATATTCACTGTTTTTGAGACATAAAGTTTGCTCTTCACTGGCACATACCACAACGATTTGTTTATGCCATTTTTTCTTCCAAGGGACGCAAACTGTTGCCAAGTATTTATTACCATCAGTTGTTAGTGGAAGAGATTGATTGAAGGCTGTAATGCATCTTTTAATAATGCACATTTTTAGGGATGATGATGAGAGTATTGGAATTTTTTGTATAATAATTTTTCAAACTTAAATATGAGAATACTGTTGGGATATTAGCTGCTGCTAATTTTCACCTTGCAGGATCTTGGGGCTCGATGGATTAAGAGAAATGTCAAACGACACAAGAATTTACGTGGTTCACCAATTTGACTACGTCCACGGCTCACACCCACACTTCACTATAGACAAATAGTGTTACAAATTGTATTGCACTCTGAAACACTCACTCCGTATTTCTGGCTAACAACAACACTATTTTCTCCCGCACTCAAGATACCAACAACCAACTCTTCTCTCAATTTCGTTGTTAAAATCTGATGTAATTTTCCTTCAAACATTGTTGGATCTTATAGGCCACAGAAGTTGGCTTGTCCACCTTCATGAGTGGCCTGTCCACCTAACAAGTGCTCCACCAGAAGTGCTCCACTTCAGCAAGTGCTCCACCAGAAGTGCTCCACTTCAACAAGTGCTCCACTTCAGAAAGTGCTCCACTTCAACAGTGGTGACCCGAAAGTCTCCATCATTAACAGTGGTGGCCCGAAAGTCTCTATCATCAACAATCTCCCACTTGAAGACTTTAACTCCACCTGTAACTATGCGTGAATTGGGTGTAAGGCTTACCAGTCTTCTATTGCTGAAGACCAACTGAAGCTGAGCACAGCTTCAGTTTCTCTGTGGTGACTGACTTGGTTAACATGTCAGCTGAGTTTTTGCTTCCTTTGATCTTCTCGAGTGTTAAAACTCCATCCTCTCGAGTGTTAAAACTCCATCCTATAGTAGAGACGTGACAAAGTGATAACAAAGTCCAATATGCTTGGTCCTCAAATGAAATGCAGAGTTCTTTGCCAAATGTATCGCACTTTGACTATCACTATGCAAAACATTCTTTACCTGTCTTAAACCCAATTTTGCTAACAAACCTTGTAACCAGATCATCTCCTAGCTTGCCTCAGTGACTGCTATGTATTCCGCATCTGTGGTTGATAATGCTATTATCTTCTGTATCTGCGATATCCAACTGACTGCAGTAGTCCCCACTGTGAATACATAGTTGTAGTACTCCTCCTGTTGTCTACCTCACCAGCAAAATCCGAGTCTACAAAGCCTTGTAGTCTCAACTCGTTTCTCCTGAAACATAGGCAGTTACCAGTAGTGCCTCTTAGATACCTGAGTATCCACTTGACTGCTTTCCAGTGTTGACTTCCAGGATTGGTCATGAACCTGCTCACCGCTCCCACCGCATGAGCAATATCCGACCTTGTGCAAACCATGGCATACATGAGACTTACAATGGATGAGGCATATGGAACCTTATCCATGAAGTTCCTTTCTTCTTCCGTCTTGGGTGACTGCTCCTTGGATAGTCGGAAATGACTAGCCAATGGTGTGTTGACCGCCTTAACATCACACATGTTGAATCGTCTGAGAACACGCCCAATGTACTCCGCCTGAGATAACTCCAAAGTACCCTTTGGATCGTCTCTATTGATTCTCATCCCAAGAATCTGCTTTGCTGAACCCAATTCCTTCATCTCGAATTCACTGGACAATTGTTTTTCAATCGTTTGATTTCACCTATATCTGAACCTGCCACTAACATGTCATCGACATAAAGCAGCAAAATAATATAGTTGGACTCAGACATTTTGAAGTAGCAACAATGGTCAGCATTGCATCTAAAATAGCCATTTGTTTGCATAAAACCATCAAACTTTTTGTACCACTGCCTTGGAGCTTGTTTCAACCCATATAAGCTCTTTCGCAGTTTACAAACGAGTTTCTCCTTTCCATTCTCTGAGAAACCCTCCGGTTGCTCAATGTATATCTCCTCCTCGAGATCACCATGGAGGAAAGCAGTTTTGACATCTAACTGCTCAAGTTGCAAATCTTCTGCTGCAACAATACTTAAAACTGACCGAATGGTCGTCAGTTTTACAACCGGGGAAAAAATGTCTGTGTAATCGATACTTGC
Organism: Chamaenerion angustifolium; assembly: GCA_946814005.1. Taxonomy (NCBI): domain Eukaryota; kingdom Viridiplantae; phylum Streptophyta; class Magnoliopsida; order Myrtales; family Onagraceae; genus Chamaenerion; species Chamaenerion angustifolium. The sequence continues at coordinate 27,723,015 of OX328272.1, forward strand.
TTTCTGTAGAAAGCCCTTGGCTACAAGTCTCGCCTTGTACCTTTTGGAACCGTCATGTTCCTCCTTGACTCGATACACCCATTTGTTGTGTAACACCTTCTTTCCAATGGGTAACTCAGCTAGCTCCCATGCATGGTTATAGATAAGGGAATCCATCTCTTCTTTCATTGCATGCTCCCACTTGCTAGAGAATTATCCTTGACATGCTTCATCATAGCATTCAGGTTCTCCTGCATCAGTAAGCAGCAAATAGTTCATGTACCTTCTATTTGGTATAGTAGGCTGTGAAGATCTCCTCAATACTGGAGATGAATAAGATGGAGACTGTGGTTGATCAGTCTGTTGTGTGCTGCTCTGCGGTGTCTGTTCCTCTGGCTGAGGACTTTCCACTGCTTGTTGCACTATACTTCTGTCCGAGATATCATCTGGATCAACGTACATAGGATCGCTCTGTGCTACACTACTGGGCTGTAGTGTTTTTCTGTCCTTGTACATGACCTTTTCATTGAATATCACATCTCGACTACTGATCACCTTCTTTGTCTGGTCATCCCAGAACTTGTACCCAAGCTTATCTCCACCATATCCGATGAAGGTGCATTTTAGTGACTTGGAGTCAAGCTTCCCCCTAGCCTGATCACTAATATGCACATATGATACACAACCAAAAACTTTCCAATGAGAAAGTTTTACCTCTTTTCCGCTCCATACCTCTTCTGGTATTCCGAACTCTAGCGAAACCGATGGTCCACGGTTGATCAAGTATGCTGCTATATTGACTGCCTCTGCCCAAAACTGCTTGGGCAGACCTACATGTATTCGCATGCTTCTGGCTCTCTCAGTCAATGTCCGGTTCATTCGTTCTGCTACACCATTCTGTTGTGGTGTTCCTGACACAGTCCTTGCTAGTCTGATGCCATTCTCAAAACAGAACTTCATGAACTCCATGTCATCATACTTACCACTGTTGTTGGATCGCAAAGTTTTGATCTTTAAACCTGTCTCATTTTATACCATGGCTTTCCATATCTTGAACATTTCAAATACCTCAGATTTATGTATCAAGAAATAAACCCATACCTTTCTGGAATGGTCGTCAATGAAAGTCACAAAATATGACTTTCCGCCAATGGATGAGACAGTGGTTGGACCCCAAACATCAGTGTGAACTAGCTCAAGCTTTTCCTTCTTTGCTGCTCTGCCACTCTTCACGAAGCTCCCTCTCTTCTGCTTCCCAAAGATGCAGCTTTTACACAAGTAAGTGTTGTGACACAACCTTCTGCTGCGAGCTGCCCACCGAGATCAAATTATTTCTTAAGTCAGGAATGTGTCTCACATCCCTTAACTTCCACACAGATCCATTTAACCCGATCTGTACATCACCCCTGCCAACCACATCACAAGGTTGATCATCACCAAGATAAACTTTGCCAAGATTACCTGGTGAATAACTCATTAAGAGTTCTCTGTTGGAGGTCGCATGAAAGGAAGCTCCCGAGTCAAGCACCCATGACTCAGACTTGCTCTCCAAAGAGCATAAAAAAACATCACCTGCCTCTTCTGCACCGATGTTTGCTTTCTTCTTGCCTTCATTCTCCTTATTCGGGGATCTACACTGGTTCTTGTAGTGCCCGAGCTTCCCGCAGTTCCAACACTCGATCATCTTCTAGTTCTGATTGTTGGAATTTTTGGGATTCTGAGATTGTGACCTCCCACTCTTGGACTTGGACTTGTTGCCCCCTCCATTATGCTTTGAATACCTGCCTTTGCTCTCTACGTTCAAAGCTGACCCTGAGCTAGAAGTGGCATTCGACTGATTTTGAATTTCTTCAGTCATAATGATGCTGATCACATCATCAAACTTCAGAGTTTTATTTTTACCTGCAGTTCCGCTGATTGCAGTGACTATGCCTTTCCACCTATTGGGTAACTGCCCAAGAATTAGACAGGCACGTATCTCTTCACTAAACACCATGCCCACTGCTTCTAGCTCTTCTGTCACTTCTTTGAACTTGCTGAGATGATCTCTGAATGGTGTTCCTTCTGACATCGTCATATTGAACAACTTCTTTATCAGATGAATCTTGTTTGCTGCAGAAGGCTGTTCATACATACTGGAGAGGGCCGCCATGAGAGATGTGGTCATCTTCTCATTCTTGATATTGTAGGCCACTGATTTTGACAGTGATAGACTTATATACCCGAGAGCTTTCCGATCCAGTACCACCCAATCGACATCTTTCATTTCCTCTGGTTTCTTACCCAAAGGCAAATAAAGATCCTTCTGGTACAGGCTGTCCTCAATTTGCATCTTCCAGAATCCAAAATTTGTGCCATCGAAATGAGAAATTTTGGACTCCTTCTCTAGCGTCGTTGCTCCCACTCGAACATATAGGATAAATACGAAAAGTTATTTTTCATAAACGTATTCCTTGCCTTTGATTCACCAACCGAAGACTCTGATACCAATTGTTGGGATATTAGCTGCTGCTAATTTCCACCTTGCAGAATCTTGGGGCTCGATGGATTAAGAGAAATGCAAAACGACACAAGGATTTACGTGGTTCACCAATTTGGCTACGTCCATGGCTCACACACACACTTCACTATAGAAAAATAGTGTTACAAATTGTATCGCACTCTGAAACACTCACTCCGTATTTCTGGCTAACAACAACACTATTTTCTCTCACACTCAAGGTACCAACAACCAACTCTTCTCTCAATTTCGTTGTTCAAATCTGATATAATTTTCCTTCAAACATTGTTGGATCTTATAGGCCACAGAAGTTGGCTTGTCCACCTTCATGAGTGGCATGTCCACCTTCAACAAGTGCTCCACCAGAAGTGCTCCACTTCAGCAAGTGGTCCACTTCAGTGAGTGGTCCACTTCAGCAAGTGATGGTGGCCCGAAAGTCTCCATCATCAACAGTGGTGGCCCGAAAGTCTCCATCATCAACAAATACTGCCTAAGTAATTCGGGTATTCTATTTATCATTTTTAACTCATGCATGTGTTTATCTAAGTGTTATCTGGACCGACGGTCCGATCGGGAACCGGACTCTTGTTCGGTTTGGTTCAGATAAAATACCGTTTTACAAATGAACAGTGTTTGAACTGGGTTGAACCGGACGATTTTTTAAAAATCGGACGGTTTCCGGTTCAGTTTTTAGGCTAATTTTTTAAAAATCGTTTTTTAGACTATGTATGTATTTTCAGTTTTTTTGCTTGTGAACAGTGAACCGCACGTCAAATCGGGTCTGATCGGATTGGACCGTTCGAACCGGGAACCGGCCCCCTCTCCGGTTCAAGGGCCGTTCCGGTCTGATAACACTGGTTTATCTAGTAAAGATGTTCAATGAGGGAAAAAAGAATGGGTTTTATACCCAATCATTTGCCTTTATCATCCAAAGTAAATGTCAAAGTATGCACTGTTTTTTCAAACTCTGTTACTATTAGAAAAAAAAATTGAAAAATTATATATGCTAAATTTGTTTTTAGAAATATAAGCATAAGCGCAAGTGCACTGTGGTGCGCGTAATGAATAGGCTCTAACACAGGTGGCGCCTATTCAATAGACGCTACCACAGGTGGCGCCTATTCAATAGACGCTACCACATGTGGCGCCTATTCAATAGACGCTACCACAGGTGGCGCCTATTCAATAAGCGCTACTTTACATGTGCGCCTATGAAAATGCGTCATCTTAGGTGGCGCCTATGCAATAGGCGCTCTATTTAACAGCAACCCTAATTAACAACAACCCCCCGCTCTGCTCCAGCCGCCGCCATCTCCGCGCTCAGCTCCGTTTCCTCACCCTGTCCCGCCGCTCAGTTCCTTTTCCTCCACCCAGACCCGCCGCTCTGCTCTGATTCCTCCACCCAGCCCGCCGCTGTGCTTCGATTTCAAACCCAGCCCCTCCTGTCTTCTCATATTCCTCCACCCGGCGAATCGGACAGCCGCCCACCACTACCGTCGTGGTCCCGTGCCCTCGAACTGCTGCCGACCCCGCCACCCATCCCGCCGTGCCGTAGCTCCATCCCGACGAAAGGTTCGTCTTCTTCTTTCTTTCTTTTTAAAAAAAAAATATATATAAATATATATATATATATATATTATAAATATATGATGTATACAATTTGTTATTGTTCTAATTACACATATTAGTAATTATTGTGCTAATTAAATATATTATTAAAAATTAATTATATATATTTGAATTATTAGATAATGATTAGTAAAAAAAATGTGGAAAAAATATAAATTGTTAGAATTAAAAATTTATACTGTTTAATTGTAGAGTTATCATGCCGCCGCGCGTAGTTATGACAAATCAGTCGTGTGGTCCAAATGTGGTAAATGACGGTCCTTTGGATCCATCGGTCCTTTGGGGACAAGACAAACATCGTCCGTCGAATCTAAGTGGTAACCAACAGACCACGTTTCGATGTTTAAAACTCGAAGAAAAAATAATTTCAGAAGATGCGAAAGCCATTGTGCAAGCTGTTGGTTTATGGGATGTGGTTATTATGTCACATCCCAAACTGGATCCTAAGTTACTGACGTCATTGTCCGAGCGTTGACGGCCAGAGACACACACCTTTCATCTCAGACATGGGGAGATGACGATCACTCTTGAGGATGTAGCCATGATACTTGGACTTCGTATACACGGAGATGCAGTGACAGATGATTATGCACCTGAGGAAGACATGGATGCTACAGGTCTTGAATTATTGGGTCTGAAGTTACAAGGTCGTAAAGATTTTGTTAAGTTGACTACGTTATGACAACATCTTTTTCATCCTCATCTTACCGTCGAACAACAAGCGAGGACATTTATCCTCATGATACTCGGTGGTGTGTTGTTTACAACGACAAAGAAAGATAAGGTGTTATTAATCTACTTACCACTGCTGAGGGATTTACAAAGAGCGGCTCATTATAGTTGGAGTTCAGCTGTTTTGGCTGCTACATATCAAGGATTGTGTGAGGCATCTGAGCTTAACACTGCAACATTCTTAGGTTGTGCCATCCTAGTACATGTATTTCATATGATAGTTTTGTATGAATATTTAGAATTGATTGTACAATTTTATTAATGTTTGTACACTACAGTTATGGTCGTGGGAGCACCTCCACGTTGGTCGTCCTGTGCTCCAGGGTGAAGTGCTTGGTGGAGAGTTGCATCCCTTAGGATACATGTTGATTTTATTTTTTATTTGGATTGATTGTGACAAAAATTTGTATCCGTAATATTGATGAAATCTTAATTGTGAATATTTTTCTTAATAGGTGGGCATTTCTAAAACAATCATTTAGTCAACAAATTAGAACTACAAATTTGGTGTACTATAGGGATGACTTGGAGTCTCAGTCAGCTAATCATGTACCATATTGGAATCCATATTTCTTATCTATGTTGCGAATATTATTAACCCTACGTTATATTTGCGAAATTTTTTCAATATTTGGTGACATGGATGTCGTACAGTCCCTTTAGGTTGGCTACTGCACCCCCTATCTGTCATGAGCGACCCGAGTTATTCCGAGCAAGGGTGTCACTTATCCATTTTAATGTGGTCCAGTGGCACCGTCCAGTTAGAGTCATGCGACAATTTGGAATGCAGCAAGACATTCCAGAGATAACTCATGTTTAAGTTCAAGATCATGTGAGACTGCATAAGATATGACGTAAAGGTGCGCAGGGGGAGCTTCGTTGGACAACAATGCATCAAGATATGATCGCACTATGGAACAACCGTGTCCCAGCAGGAAGACCAACCGTTGATGAACGTCGCGCAATATATGACATTTTATCGGCAAATAACCCGACGATTCATCACGACTCAGTTTCTAGAGACTGGTACAACCTTACGGGCTCATCAACCAAGAGCTCTGTTTGTCCCTCACGGGGGCCAAGTAGAGACAGTGGTAAGTAACTACGTAGACATTACTTATGTACATTTCATCAAATCGTAATACTTGACAATTCATTGTTGTTAATATTGCAGATGGGGTATATGGCTAGAGAAATTCACCTAGTAAGGAAAGCTGCAAAAGGTACCCTCAAATTCACAAAACGGAATTTCAAATTACTAGGCGAGGCTTACTTAGAAAATTGTCGGTCGTCTTATGACTCTATCGGTCAACTACCTGTGTACGAAGAACACATCCGACAGTCGGACGAAGTAACTGAACGTGAGCAGAGAGGACTACCACACTCATGGTATGGATCTCGCCAACTTCAAACACCTCTTCGTTGTCTTCGTCAATGCGTGCCTTGTAAAATGCTCAATATATGGATCTTCTTCATTAACTACATGGTCATCTGAGAGTGCATCAACGTCGATATCGTCATCTGAGAGATCATTGTTGTGACCATGCAAAATGTTCACTGTCTCATCACCACTATCAGTAATGTTTGGAATCACATTGAGTCCTCTAGTCACGTTAAACACAATAAATTGACTAGCAGAACTTAATTGTAAAGCAAAAGACAATCCTGAATCAGATCGGATACGCACAAACTTGCAAAGTCCATCAGTAGCTGTAAATTTATATGAAATGCTTATGGACATGGCTTCAACATCCGGCCAACCGCACTCCATACATATAATTTTATTTAGTCTACAAAGAGAGATATCCAATGTAGGTGTAGTAATACTGGATGTACCACCCATATAAACCTCACTACCATTCTCAGACACTATTTCGCTGCCATATAAGCAAATTATACCAATTTCTGTCATGCTTGATCCTAAAATATTAGTATTATAAAAATTCTTATAAGATATGTTCATTTTGTACTTAACTTGATATTTATGTAAATATAACTCCTACAAATTTTTCAAAAATTAATATTATACAATATACAAAAATAAATAACATACCTTTGTGGTGGGAGAGCTGAGGAATGAAGAGCTGCTTGGAAAGGAAGGGGAGACAATGAGTAACAGAGGGTACTCAGTACAGATTTAACGAAATCAGATAATAATTGGAAAATACTGTTACAAATTCTATAATTATTGGCATTGCAAAGCAAATAATTGGTGCATAGGCGCTTCCCAGGGTAGCGCCTATACCCTGGGAAACGCCTATTAACATTTTCATAAATGTTTTTCCACGATATCTACCTTTTCATTTTTTTTCCTAACATATACACTTTTTGAAAACATTCCAAAACTATGCAAAAAGTGGATATACCTTGTAATTTGTAAAGAACACGAGGAAGAAAGTGTTGTGTGATTGATCAAGATGTCAGAGGTTTCTACTACGGCTCTCGTCAGTCGTTACACTAGGAACAACCACTAAGCTATGAAAATTATTTAATGGGGGCAAGTATTAGAGTAACGATAAATATTTAAACAAAAAATTATAAGTGGGGGTAAATGTATAATTTAAAAGGGCTAAATTAAAAATTATTGCATTTTTTAGGGTTAAATTTACACAAAGTCAAAAGTTGAGGGTGGCAATTGCCCTCGCTCGCCCCTTCATAGCTTCGTAACTGGGAACAACGATTAACACCTCAACTTTTATTTATACTATGTGTTGTCAATGCAATAAATTTAATGTTAAATTGTATTAATTAAATTTATAGTATAAAATAATTGAATTAATTTATTTGGAAATTGTAATTTTAATTAAAAAAATACATTCTTATTTGAAGGGAATGGGTGTTAAACACACTTTAATATGAGATTACATGAATATGAAATTGTTAAAGTTTTTATTAGGAGATTGTTTCGAACAAATCAATGTAGAAACGTTATAGGGATAAAAGTGATTTAAGTTCTTCAGAAGTCACGTTTTTACAAATAGATACCTCAAAAAAAAATTGTTACTTTCGGGGATCTCAAAAGTTATAAATGTATCTATTTTAATTAGGCACGTGAAAGTAACAAAAAATACAAATGATAATTCAATAAAAATAAAGTAAATATATTTGATTGCAACAATAAAACAATTTAAAGATACCTGAAATCAACAGTAAAATAAACTACAGCTACCTTAATGGAACAAAATAATACATACGTGACGAGTACATGACCGAAATATTAACGTGATTTCTGAGTTAACACTTAACCAAAAAAATTATAAGGTACCTATTTGTAAAATCGTGACTTCTGAGGTACCTAAATGACTTTTATCCCATCATTATACTACATATTGTTCATTCAACATATATATATATATATATATATATATATTATGTATATGCTTAAATTTTTATTAAATACAATTTATATATCATAAGTCTTTCATGGTTAATTTAAAAATATTTTGCAAATTGAAAAAAAAAACATTATTATTTCATTGAAAAACAAAAACAGGTTTTGAAAGTGAATGTAGAGTAGGGTTGATTAAATAGTAAAGATGGGTATTTATTGTTTTGGTTATGTTTTTAGACCGAATCGTATCTATTTTTAACTGAACCGGGACTTAATCTTGTTTAAAAAACACACTGACAAAACCAATTTTTTATGTGTTAAATAAACCAGTTCTTTTAGTGAGACAAAAAATATTGGTTTGTATTAAACAGTTCTAGTTCAGTTCGGAACCGGTTAGGGGTCGAACTAGTTTATGAACATGCGTAATGTAGAGTTTTTGATTAATTTTAGAGTTACAAGGTAGAATTGATTTATTTTATATAATACTATTAGACATCAATCAACAATTAGTATTTTATTTAAACAATGTTTTTATAAGATAATTGATTTTTCAATTAAATTAATATTAATAATTAAAAAATTCCTTTAGTATAATAATTTTACTAAAAAAACGTAACATTATATATTAAACGATAAATTTAAGGGTTAATTACTTAATTGGTTACACATGTTTCACTATTGTGCAGAATTGTTACACATGTTTCAAAATGTGATTAATTGGTTTTGCCATGTGACTAATTGGTTACACATGTTTCTTAAAATGTGATTAAATGTTTAATCCGTTGAAAACCGTCAATTTTTTCGTCAATTCGCATGTGCGTAACACGTGACTCATGTTTAAACAATTTACGACAACATGAAAATACCATTCTGCCCTTCCCCTATTTCCTCCCATTTGACAGTTCTCAACTTCATTTCTGTTTCGGTTTTCTTCAAACTTCTAGTTGTGAAGGCTTCGCCTCTTCCGATTGCGCTCCAACTCTGTGCGAAGGCTCAGGTATCCTCTGTCCCTTATTTTTCTTCTTCATACGTTAGCGGCGTGCTTGCTTTGCTGTTTGCGGCATGCGAAGTGTTGATTTGCTGAAATCGGGTCTGTGCGTGGTGTTTTGAAGGCTCCATTCTTTGCTGAAAATGATTCTTTGGTGTATTTGTTTTGTAGGATCAAGTACCTCCTTTTTAATCAAATGTTTCTGTATCAATCATCGAAGAAGAGCTTGGAAGTCCCCCGAATAAGATTTTTGATCGATTTGATTTTGAGCCTATAACTGCTGCTAGTCTTGGTACTTGACTCTTGGTTGCCCCTTCCTTCAATTGATATTATTTTATGCATCCTAGTTGAGTATAATTCTTACTCAACTATGTTTTCTTGCACGACAAGTTCACCGGGCAAAACTGAAAGGAAAATAAGTCATCATTAAAGTTCAGAGGCCTGGCCTAAAGGCTCTCTTTGACATTGATCTAAAATTCTCAGGGTTAGGCTTCCTTCCCCTGTCCAGTTTAAAAGTTTCCTTTTGCAAGTGTTGTTACAGGTGGCAACAAAGAATAGACCCATTTATGAATTTATATGTTATTATTATCGTGTTAGAATGCAAAGAATATTTTACGAGTCCCTTTGTGGACTAGAACTGCACTAAACCATTTCAGTTTCTGTTGACAGATAATTGCTGAATATCTTCTGAAGATTGACCCAAAGTCAGATGGTGCAAAAAGAGATTGTGTTGCTATATATGATGAGTGTGCCACTGTTTTATATCAGGTAGTGGTACTTCCATTTAACATGTTTATATAAGGAATGAGTTGAGAAAGAACACTGTTTTTATGCTTGGTAGAAAAAGAATTGTAACTATAGTCTACTGGGATATTTTTCACTGAGAAGAGGAGAAAGTTAGAGAAGCAAATGGACCAATATATCTATCTCTTAATAACTGCACTAATTTGGAATCAATGGAAAGTTTATCAACTCATGTACATTTGACAGTTTCCAATTCCTCCATATGTCAAGTTAATGATATTCTCTTTGGTTTAAAGAAAAAACTTGTACTTATCACTTAGGGTGGATTTTAAAGGAAAGCTTGACATATTTCAGTTACCTCGTGCTGCCCAATCCAATATGTTCAGTCAGTTTAGAAGGCTACTTATATGATGCAGATTGTCTTATCCAAATCATACTTCCCTGCCAGATAGAAATAATAAAGGAAAGCTTTTTCACATTCGAAGTTCCGTGTGAGCCGAATTTGGGATCCTTTTTGCTATATATAATGTTGGATAGTGTCGATAGAGATTCCAGGTTAGATGCTGCCTTTAGTTGGATTGTGTGAATCTGAGAATGAAATGGATTTGTTCGTACTGTGGAGATGAAGAGCAAAGAAGCAGCCTACCTTGAAGTCTGTTGTAAGTTTGGTGTGGCATGGAACCACAGTCAAGCTTTGAAGAAAGTGCAGCATTCAACCATTATCCATATACTGTAGTGGTTAAATTTCTGCTATATTTAGTACTGACTTATAGGCCTTGCCAGATTGAAACTATTTTGTGATTTGATGTTGAACTTGTTCGGGATGTTTTGTTGTAAATGGATGTTTCTGTGAACCTTGTTGTTCTCGATGTGTTGTTCCATTGGTTCATTATGCATTGATCCATTTTTATTCTGAATGAGTTTCAGCTTTTAAGAAAATATACTTAACCATTTAATCACATTACAAGGAAACATACGTAACCATTTAATCACATTACAAGGAAACATAGGTAACCATTTAATCACATTCTAATAAACATATGCAACCATTTAATCAAATTTCAAGTTAGAATGAACTCTTTAGTTTAGAATCTATTCAATGAAACCTAGGATTTGAAGAATTGAAACCCAGGTTCTTCATCTTTCTCCTTCACAAAATCGAGATAGAAGTTTTCTGGAAGGGGTTCCCGCTGAAGCTCCTTCTCATGGGGTCTCCGATTTTTGAGGATCTTAAATTGGGTCTTGGCGTTCTGCTCGAATTGGATTTTGAAATTGAAGAAATCCATTGTCTTTGTTCTTGAACTATCGAGGCGGAGCTCGGCAACGCGGTTGGAGCGATGGTCGCAGAAAACGTTTTCCTAGTTGCAGGGATTAGCTTGGATTTGGGGTCTTCAATCCACGACGACACACACGTCCTCAGTTCTTCAATTCAAGTCCGAACTCGTCCTTAAGTTCTTCAATCAACTTCTGAGTATCGTTCAAGGCGTTTCAAATATTGCAGAGGAGGTGAAGTGAACAGTGGGAAATTTTAGGTTTTACGTAAATAAGTTAATTAAAGAGGGGTAATATTGTCAATTTATATGTTAGAATAGTGACTAACGGTGATTTTTGACGATGAACAGTAAAAAAACAATTAGTCACATAGCAAAACCAATTAATCACATTTTGAAACATGTGTAACCATTATGAACAAGGGTTAATTACTTAATTGGTTACACATGTTTCACCATTGTGCAGAATGGTTACACATGTTTCAAAATGTGATTAATTGTTTTGCTATGTGACTAATTGGTTACACATGTTTTTCCCAATGTGATTAATTGATTATTCCGTTAGTAAACCGTTAATTTTAACGTTAATTAATTTTTTTAACATAATATTGAATTGTGATATGACTATTATGCCCATAGTTGTATTGAAGAACACAGAATCGTCTTGAAGAACCAGAATCAAATCAAATTCGATTCGATGTTCTTCAAGAACCCAGAAACGCAAAGAAACGAAATTTCTGGAGCTATCTCCGTTAAAATTTTCGTTAAATATGGACGGAAAAAACTAGAAAATTAATAGAGAAAATAATAGTTTTAAATATAATATTTTTATTAAAAGTATGAAATTAAAAATAAAATAAATGATTATGTTTTTTTAATTTTTTTTCATAATTTTCAATACAAAAATTATATTAAAAACTCTTTTTACTACTAATTTTACAGTTTTTCTGATTCTTTTAGTATTTAAAAAATATATATAGTTTTAAAAATTATAGAACAATCATGTGCTTGCACATCATTTTCTGTTCATATTTAACATAAAATTTAATTGATGTAGCGATTTGCCCCATGTTTCAAAGTTGAGGTAGTTATTTGCACCTTCGTGCAAAGTTTAGGTAGCCGTTTTTGAAAATGCAAAGTTCGGGTAGGTATTTGTAAAACGTCCAAAGTTCGGGTAGCTATTTGTTATTTAACCCTAATAAAAATATATGTTTGTATTATGAATTAATTAAAGTAATTTTTTTTGTACTTAACAAGCATATTTGTTCCTTGTCTTCTGTCGAGCAAAACGTATTTGAATTAAACATTGGTTGTTTTTATTTTCAAGGGATAATAAAAGAAAATGATACGCCGTACTATATATATGTATTTTACGTATGTACCTTAAATACATCTCCATTGGTTTGATCGTCTCCAATGTTGATGGGAAACAAATAGTTGGAATTACCAAACCCTAAGAAAATAATAACATGACATTATAATACATACTACATAACTCATGCTAATTTGGAAAAGATTTTCATGCAAATGGAAAAAAGGTAGAATGGAAAGAAGAAAAATCAATTAATTTTCCAAATTAGGTAAATATATTAACTCATAAAGTGATTTTAGCACGGATCAAGGGTCTTTCCTTTGTCCCACTTGAATGTTAGGCGGATCTCCAAAACCTAATTTTTATCTAATGAATTTAGAAATATAGTACGCATGAAAATTTACAAAGAATATATGAGTAGCTTTACTAACAATGTTTTGTGTTAGAATCGAAAAATATGAACGTATTGATAAAGTCATAATAGTCATTTAATAATATAAAAATTTGTTAAAAAGGTTTACTGACGGAAAAAACTAACAGTTGCTTAACGAATAATCAGATAGTCACGTGCCGCTTCAATTCGATTTTTGTTTTCTTAATCCTTTTGGTTAGGTTGGTGTATGATTGATGAAATCAAAACATAGAGGTTTGTTTTTGTATGGCAGTAGAAAAGGAATGTTCAAGGAGCATTGACAATTGAATTAATCAATAGAAAATGTTAGAAATTATAACGTTGGATTATTTATCTCAGAGTAATAAATTACGTAAAATGCCTTTCTTCCGTGGGTGAATTTTCAAGAGAATTATGAAAATGTAATAAAGATAAGAATGTTTAGGTAGTATATATTAAAAAAAAAGGATAAATGGTCAAAGTGCCCCCTAAAGTTTGGCCGAAATTTAAGAATCCCCCTTAAAGTTTAAAGTGCCCCTTAATGTTTGAAAATGATGAAAAATCCCCCCTTGTCAGATGCTCTTTTAGGGGGAATTTTTCATCATTTCTTTAACATTAGGGGGGATTTTAAACTTTAAGGAGGATTTTTAAATTTCGGCCAAACTTTAGGGGGCACTTTGACCATTAACCCTTAAAAAAATATATATAAAGAACATGAAGAAGTTTGTATTGTATAGATGTGACTATTGGTAGAGTTGTGATGTATGAAAATTGTAGAGGTATGACGAGTATAATCATATGAAGAGGTTTGTAATGTGATGGTTGAATATTGATAGAGTTGTGGTGATTGAAAATTGTAAAGGTATAAGGCGTGTAATTGTTATAATGAAAATTGGAGAGACTAAACTTGACTTTTAATATTGAGGATAATTTATATTCACTGAAAACACTATTTATATAATGGATTAATGCTTCCAATAATACCCTATTTTTTATCTAAGTTATCGGATGGTAATTGTTTGTGTTAATGTATGGTACTCTATGTTTGAGAATGTTGTCCTTTAGTCTCTTCGTTAGTCTTTCGTTACATTTTTCTGTTAAATGGTCATGTGACTTGCATAGATTGTTCCAAATCAACACCATGTAAGCTCCATGTCATGGACAAATAGATATATAATATTTAATTTAAGGGAAAAGTATGAAAAAAATGTAATATGTTTGCCAAAATTGGTAAGTGATGCAACTTTTTTGGGTCGCAGGTTTATTATGTAATATGTTTCATTTTGTAGGTTTTAAATGAAATGTGTGTTTTTCCATTATTTTTTCCGTTAGTTTGAACGTTAATAAAAATAAAAAATTAAAATACCAAAATTACCCTTAGCTATATTTCCCTCCAATTGCAGCAATTCGTGTTCCTTACATCTCCAGCTCCGTTCTTCTTCCAACTTCCAAGAAAGTCCATCGTAAAATCACAATCTTCGTTGGCTCAGGATCTTAGGGTGCCCAACAGTTGGTTGCAACTCTTTCCTTCTGTGGAGTTGGTTCCTGCGTCTGCAACAACTGTTTTTTTGTTCATCGATTGTGACATTTGCTTCATAATAGTTTGTGAGGTAATCATTTCAGTTTACACATTGTCATGTGGGGTGAGTTGACTTGGCTTACTGTGATATATGTAAAGCTTTAAGATGTCAAAACTTTGAGATTTCATTTGAGAAACATATACACTAAAAACTCCATGGGCGCTGGATAAAATCTAGACGCATTGTAAGAAGATGTTGAAAATTACTCTTCTCCTTTTGTTGTTCCAACGATCACTACACCTTACTTTAGTTGATACTTGATGGTTGAAGCAATTTAAGCCCAGGAATCTAGAAGTAAGGACTGTATTTATTTACCTTCTTGACTATCTCTAACTTCTTAATAGTTTGAAGGATATCATTTCCAGAGTGAAATAATAATTGGAGGTGGTCTGTTTATGATTACTGGATGAATGAAACAGAGCCAGTTTTGCTTTCATTTCCTTGTAGTCTCTAAAGAATCACCATTTTACACAAGCTATTTCTCTCTTGTTGGATCTTTGTATAAGTAAGAAAGTTGTCATTTAGATGCTTCCAGAGTTCAACGTGCAAAAATGTAAGTTTTTCATGGTATGGTTGGTTTGGAACCGCGACATTTTTTTTGACATTCTTCTCCACATGAATTAGTTTTTCTCTGATGTAAGATACACTGTTGTAACTTGACTTGTATATATGTGTTTGATGGATGCCTAGTTGGTTGGTTTACTACTGTTCGCAACCATTGAATCTCATTTGTTTGGATCACGAATGAATTAGAGAAGTATGCCTTAGACAGAAGCATTAAGCATTGTCTTTAGTGCATTTGCAACTGTAAAGGTTAGTTGTATAATACTAATCACTGAATGCCTAAAGAGATGTAAAAAAGTTGCAAGGTAATTATTAGGTTTGTTGTTAAGTGTGTCATGTCCAAATTCGGGAAGTGCATAGCAATTGGAGGAAGGCCGAAGAAGGCTCAATGATGAAGTTGCTACTCAGCTTGAGAAGGAAAAAGAAGTTGATGTCGTCAAAGCAAGGAAGAAGGAGGTAATTCATTACTCATTACTATGAATGAATGTACTTAGTTATAATGAATCATATTAACTGTTGTGTTTATGCATGCAGGAAAAAGCTCGGAAAGAGAGGGAAGAGCTAGAAAGATTGTTAGAGGAAAATCAAAGGAAGATGGTGGAAGCACAAATGAAGAAGGCATTGGAGCAGCAGATGAAGGAGGGGCAGAGGTTCAAGGAGCTTGAAGAGTTGCAGAGCCAGAAGGAAGAGGAACGAAGGAAGGAGATGCAGAAACCAACTGGTGCAGAGTTTCAAGGAACTAGGCGTCCATGGAAGGAATTAGACTCATGAACGAAGGGATCAAATAACTGCTCAACATCAATGAAGAAGAAAGAGACATTTAAGGTATTTCACACACTCACGAACGTCACGCTCCTTGCATGTGATGACTTAACGACAATTTACATCTTTTTCATACTTTTCTCTTAATTTTAATATAATTTATATAAATTTCAAATAAAAAATCTAAAAAATAGAAAATAATTTATAAAAAATAAAATATAATTTAAAATTAACTAAAAATAAAAAATCAAGAAGAACAAATATATGTAAAAATAAATATATTTTATATTAAAAAACGGAAAATTAAATTAAAAAATCCGAGAATTAGATTATACAATATATTATTTATAATTTATTGAAAAACTGAAAAACATAAGCAAAAAACTAGGCTAGGACCCTTTGCGTCTTATTGACCCAATCAACGTTGAACCTAAGGTTGGGTCCGACCTGGTAGCCCAGGTCAGGCAACCTAGTTGTGGTCCAACCCAGCTCAAGGTTCGAACCTGGTTGGGTCAATTGAACTCCAAAGGTTCTAGCCTAATTTTTTTCTTATGTTTTTCTATTTTTTTTATTAAAAATAAATTTATAAATAATAAGTCTTATATTTTAGAATTTATATTTAAATTTTCTTAATTTAGGCTTAAGTTTCATAAAAAAAGTTTCCATATAAATTTGTTTACTTATATAAAGTTTGTTAAATTAGTTTGTTAAATTTTAAAGTTTTTTCCTGTTTATTTTTAACTTTACATGCGCCAAATCCCTAAACTGTTAGTTAAACTTGTCCGTTAATAGTAATTTGCACTAAAAAACAACATAAAGTATCTTGAACAAAATAGGTGTAGTAATAGATAACATGAGTTTATCCTAGGTATCATTAACGCTATATAAATCTAAAAGTCTTTTATGCTTACAAATAGAAAATATATATTATAATATAAAATATTTTATTTGTTTTTCTACTATTATATATGCACGAAATCGTTTTAGAAACTGTATACTCCGCTATATTAGAAAATCTTCATCCTCACATTCCACGTGTCTCGATCTTCAATACATCACGTGTAGGCCCAAATCGTTTGTTTACGGTTTGTCCCTATTTAGTCATACACCCATAACGTGCTTCAAAGAGGATTTGCGAGGGAAAATTCATTATTTTTTAGTTTCTAAGACAATTAACGGGCCTATTTTGAATGGTGCGACAACTAGCATATTAGGGACTACATTGCGATAGTAAAAATGGTTGAATATTACTCTATATGTGTTGGTTTCTGATAATCTTTCTTTGGCACAGGCGTCGCTCTTATCAGATCGGACCTGCACAGAATGACAACTTCGGGTTGACCCGTTTATTCCACTTCGAAGATTCAGTCAGTCTGAAACTTTAAAGAGTTTTTATGTGGATGTGTTAAATTTCATAATTGAATAAATGATAATGAATGCTGGTATTTATAGGCTTTACTTAACCTGATGAATAGTATTACCTTTTTAACATGGTTAGCCTTTTAACTGAGGTCAAACTGACTTTC
Source organism: Chamaenerion angustifolium (assembly GCA_946814005.1). Classification (NCBI taxonomy): domain Eukaryota; kingdom Viridiplantae; phylum Streptophyta; class Magnoliopsida; order Myrtales; family Onagraceae; genus Chamaenerion; species Chamaenerion angustifolium. The sequence goes on from OX328272.1 coordinate 27,740,324, forward strand.
AGATGGGACATGGATCATTATCCTCAAATATCAAAGATGTCTGATCCCATTTAATGCTTTATGATCCCCATTTAATGCGGTACTATCCTGACACGTGGAGGCAACGTCTTCTATAGGCTGACGCCTCTCGCATATTCATAGGGGCGACGCCTTATATAAATGGTTTATATAAATCTTCTTGATTTTATTTAGGTCAGTGATTAATGGTTTATTAAAATAAGACGTCCCTTATAAACCCCATCATCTGCCCCTCGAGCCAAACAGGAGTGTTAGTCCTGATTGGATAGAATCTCTCCGTGAGTTTCGACTTTCTATAAGTCTTAATTTGCCTCAACTGGGTTCTTATTGTAAAAGGCGTCGCTTAACCTTTAATTTTCCTAGGTATTAATACACCTGGAATTTTTTAGGCGTCGATGAGCCTTTAATTTTCCTAGGTGTTAATACACCTGGAATTTTCTAGGCGTCGATGAGCCTTTAATTTCCTAGGTGTTAATACACCTGAAATTTTCTAGGCGTCGATGAGCCTTTAATTTTCCTAGGTGTTAATACACCTGAAATTTTCTAGGCATCGATGAGCCTTTAATTTTCCTAGGTGTTAATACACCTGAAATTTTCTAGGCGTCGATAAACCTTTAATTTCCTAGGTGTTACTACACCTGGAATTTTCTAGGAGTCGTTGAGCCTTTAATTTTCCTAGGTGTTAATACACCTGAAATTTTCTAGGCGTCGATGAGCCTTTAATTTTTCTAGGTGTTAATACACCTGAAATTTTCTAGGCGTCGATAAGCCTTTAATTTTCCTAGGTGTTAATATACCTGGAATTTTCTACGCGTTGATGAACCTTTAATTTTCCTAGGTGTTAATACACCTGAAATTTTTGAGGCGTCGATGAGCCTGGATAATGCGATGATAGTTGGCGGGAATTCAAGAATTTCCTAGCGGTAAAATTCAAATTCGAATATTTAAAGAAGGAAATCGTTTCATCTGCCCCCCGATGATGTCAGCAATCCGTGTGATTTCTGATAATCCAACGGTTCACATTGCTTGACGTTTTGGTTTTCTTTGAATTTGAATGTAACAGTGCTATGACGTCAGCAATCCGTGTGACCGTTGAGATCTAACGGTCCACCAAAAAGCAACGTTTCAAATTCCGTTTTAATCCAACGGTCCTCTTGGGGTGACAATTAATATTCAGTTGCAATGATTACTTATTTCTTCAAGGGTCCACTATAAAAAGGGGTAGCCCATTCATTTCTAATACTTTTAGCTCTACCTTCTCTCTAGATTCTCTCTCTAAAAACTCATCAGCTTTAGCTATCGCCATTTAAGAGGAGCGTCGCCACCATTGCCCGTTGTCGAGTAACGCCTTCAGAAGTCTATTCGTTGAAGAAAGTCATGACATCTTCTAGCAATATCCCTAGTAAGACTCTCAACTTTCCCCTTCCTTCTATCGACCCTAAGCAAAACATTCTTACCCGAGAGAACTTCGCCTGGGCAGTAGAAACCTCGGGTATGAGCAACGTCGATCGACCCCGATTTCCTTATCCTGAGTCTATGGGCGACGACCGAGTCTGTTTTCCAGGTAAAGACGAAGTCACGATCTATTTGAGTCAAATAGAGGCGGGTCTTCGCTTCCCTTTCTGCGAATCCCTTGTAGAACTATGCCGTTATTACGGCATCACCCCTAACGTCATACGCATGTGGGTAGGATTTAGTATCCTTTGCTTTGAAAATGGTTGGCCTTATTCTCTGTCTTTGTTTCGCTCCTTCTATCGTCTTCAATTCAGCGCCTTTGGCGTTTTTCTTTTTCAAACTCGTTTTCCCGAGTCAAAAGGTTGGAACGTGCAACACCTAGGGCAAAACCCTTGGTTCTGGAATGCCAAAAAAACATTGGTTAGTGGTTTTAAATCCACTAACTCAAATTGGATAAACAAGTATTTTTTCTTCTTTGGGGGCGTCGCCTGGGCTTTAAGAAATCCCCTAACAGATCCTTTGCCCTCCTTCACTGAATATTCCGAAGAGGATCTCGATACCCTCAATCTTATATACCTAGCACATTCAAAGGGGCGACTATCATTTATATCCAAGGATACAACGGAGGTGATGCTTGCTAGTGCGACATTAATGTCGTCGACTTTTCCACCGGAGATTGATTGGGTATTTTTCTAATCCTTTCCCTTTTCTTTGTAGATGATGATGCTTTTGATTATTTATTCCAACCTTCTGGATGCTATGTCCAGGCGGCGACTGACGTCCTTCCACCAATCCGAGAGGAGGAAGAGCCCTCCAAAAATAAACACAAGGCTAAGTCCATGGTTCTGAAGCGTCGCTTTAAGAAGGACAAGACCAACCCTGCTGATCCCTCCAACACTATAGTGTTGGATGAGAGTACTGAGGAAGCAGCGCCGCTAACAGGTATTTTTTTTCGAAAGAATTTTACCATGTTTTGTAATGGTTTTGGCTAAATGATTGTTGGTTTAGGAATCTCATTGGCGTCTCCAGAAGGTGGGAGGTTTTCGACTTCTACACTCGATCCCTCACTGCTCAGACAAGCCCCGCCTCTAAGGTCCCCTTCTCCTATGACACCCACCATGCCCCAGGCGTCGCACCCTCACGTGTCTCCGCCATCTGCCCAGCCATCTGTTAGACCAGCAATGCCTCAGGTGTCTCCGCCTGCTGCATCAATCGATCCTCCTTTGGGTCCTACTGAAGGCCCTGGATTTGATTTAAGGCGACACCTCTATGAGACACCTGTCTACGAGAATCGTCTGATGAACTGGGAGCCCTAGCGTCGCTTGCAAGGCTTTAGCATTCCATAAGGAACCTCCCTTCAAGCCAAGCTTCCAGAAGGAACTCCCCTTCACTCTGACCTGACCCTACGCATTGTGAGCGGGTTAGTTCTTCCTGGGTATCGTCGTCAGCTCCACTTCAATCCTCAATGGGTCTAAGGGGCTGTTAAGAATCACCTCACCTCAGTCGCCTCTGTAAGCTTTTCTTACTTACATTTTGTCATTCTTCTCTTTATTTATAACTAACCCTTTGTCTATAGCTCTTGGCCACAGAAACTGAGGTCGGCGCCATGGCCGTACAACTGGCCCAAAAATGTGCCTCTATGGAAGACAATGCAATAAGGGCTGCCAAGGCTGCCCATCTTGAAAAGGAGAGGGCTGAGTGGATGAAGGAGAAGGCTAAACTCGAGGAGGATAATGCCTTCCTCCGCTAGCGTCTGGATGAAGAGCTTGAGCTCAAAGAGGGAGCCATTGAGAAGGCTCAGTTTGCTGTTGAGAAGGCCAACAGGTTTGCCCAACAGCTTGCAGAGTGTGAGCAGGTCTCCAACCAGAACAGGGAGAATGCCCGCCGGGCTGAGAAGAACATTTCTTCCTTAACTAAGGAGAAGGAGACGACGCTTCACCTGCCTGAGACTGTCCAAAAAGACAAGGAGGCATCTTTTCGCCAGCTAGAAGCTGCCCATAAGAAGAAAAAGGCGTCGCTTCTTCAACTGGAGACTGCCAGGGTCGAGGTTGTGCAGTCTTTCAAGCAGACTACCGCCTTTAGGGAGGCTGCTGAAATACACTTAGTGGACATGATCATCCAAATGTATGGAAGATTGGTCTCCCAAATCCACAAGATTCAACCTAACTTCCCTATGGAGCAGGTAAAGGGCTTTCAAGCCTTCTTGCGGATGCAATAGCAGAACATGGAAGCTGAAGCTGCTGCTTCAAAGGCTAAGTCTGCCAAGAAATCAACTGCGACGCCAAAGGCCAACAATACTCCTATCCCAGCTAAGGCTGGATAGAAGAGGGCGGCGCCAGAGCCCAGCAGCGTTCGTCCTCCCAAGGGCACTCCTAAAACGACTCCTCCCCAAGGCACTTGAAGATTTTACTACTTTCTAGATTTCGTTGTAATTTTCGTTTTTTCAGGCTTTTCAGCACTTGAACATTTTATCATGTAAATCATCTTTTTGGGATAATGAAGTCAAGGCATGTCATCAAGGCGACGACTCTTTATTTTTGTCACATATTTATGAGATCAATGACTTTGAGAACTTGCAATACTCATTCATAATAGATCATACTTGATATATTTACAATGGTACTGTAAATTACAATCTAAGCATAGAATTTTTTTCAAATGCTCCGCATTGAAAGTATTCCTCAATTTTCTTCCTTCCTCATCCTCCAAGACATAGGCGTTGGGGTGAGGGACGGCGACAACCTTATAAGGCCCTTCTCACTTCGGAGATAATTTATTAATCCTATCCAAATGTGAGAATTCATTTCTTCTCCATACCATCTCCTCTACGATGAATTGGCGAGAGAACACTCACCGATTATAATATCTAGCGGTGGCCAACCTCATCCTTCCTTAGGTTTCATCTGATATCCATATTAGCGTCCACCAGATCAAGGTCGACGCGCCTCTGGTCATCATTGGGATCCACCTCAAAATGTGTTACTCGATGTGATGCTACCGCTATTTCAGTAGGAGCCACAGCTTCTGAGCAATACACCAATCCAAAGGGTGTTTCACCCGTGGATATTTTTGGTGTTGTCCTGATGGACCATACAACATTATCCAGTTTGTCGGTCCATTTTACTTTCAAGGCGTCAATGCGCTTTTTCAATCCATTGAGAATGACTTTGTTTGCCGCTTCTACTTGCCCATTCGTCTGTGCAGGCCTTACCGAGGCATAGCGATGCTCAATGTGCAATTCTTCACAAAAGCATTTTAGCTCTATTCCAGCAAACTGAGGGCCATTATCACTGATAATAATACTCGGAATTCCATATTTAGATATAATTCTGGATTTCAGGAATTTAACCACTTGGAATTCCGCAGTCGACGCCACAGCTTTAGTCTCTACCCATTTTGAAAAGTAATTCATTGTACTATGATATAACACTTCTGTTTAGACTTGGGGAATGGACCCACCAAATCGATTCGCCATTGCACGCATGACCAGACGACGCACATTGGTATTAATTCAGCTGGTGGGCTCCCAATTCTTGGAGTGTACTTTTGGCATGATTCACACTTTCTCACCATTTCATTTTCTTCCTTTGCCATTGTCAGCCAATAATACCCTTGATTCAAAGCTTTTCGAATAATTGACTTGGCCCCTTCATGGCAGGCAGCATATCCTTCATGTAGCTCTCTGAGTATGGTAGTAGACTCAGGTGGAGTGACACATCGTAACAATGGCGTGGAAAATCCTTTTTTGTAAAGAATTTCATCAATTAAGGTATAGCTTGGCATTATACGCTTCATTGTTTTGATCTCCGCCTCTTGTAAAGGTTCGATCCCTGATTCCAGATAGGCCTTTATGGGTGTCGCCCATGTATCGATGCTGTGAATGTTAAAACATTCACAGGTTTCTTGAGTTGAAACACTTTCGACAAAATGCAGTTTCAAGGGTGTTTGCTGCCAGACATATTTGCTCAGAGCATCTGCTTCTTCATTTTTTCTCTCGGAATGGCATTAAACTCAAATTGGGCAAAGCCTTCAGCCATAATTTTAGCTTCTCTTAAATACTTTTTCATCATCTTTCCTTTGCCCGCATATTACCCATTGACTTGATTAACCACAAGTTTGGAATCGCAGTATACCTTGATGACTTTGATGCCTATACCTCTAGCTATCCTCAGACCCGCAATCAACGCCTCATACTCAGATTCGTTGTTGGTATCCTTAAAGGTTAGAACCAGGGCGTATCTTAAAGATTCCCCTCCATCTGGTGGAGTTAGCACCAATCCTTCCCCCGAGGCTTCGATGGATGAAGATCCATATGTGTACAACTTCCATACAGGAGATGTTTCTTTTATAATAATTGGAGGCAAGATGCTTGTTGAGGGTGATGCCTCACTCTGGTCATGTGTGGACTCGACTATGAAGTCTGCCAAAGCTTGGCCTTTGATGGTTGTCCTTGGCGCAAATTGGATTCAAAATTCACTTAACTCTATCGCCCACTTTATCATCCTTCCAGACGCATCTGGTTTTTGGAGAAAATGTTTTAGTGGTTGATTAGTTAGTACAGTGATTTCATACTCGTGGAAGTAGGGGCGAAGCTTTCTAGCAGAAACTACCAACGCAAAGAGATATATCTCAACTTTTACATAGTTTATTTCTGCCTTTGAAAGGACTTTGATACATTGTAAAATGGCACCTGGAAAAACTCTATGTTCTTTACAAGTACGGAGCTTACATCCACTAGACTGACACTTAAGTAAATAACTAAAACGTCGTCCTTTTCTGGCTTAGCTAGTGGAGGTAAGGTTCGAAGATACTTCTCCAGCTCTTGAAACGCCTCTTCGCATGCTGATGTTCATTCAAACTTTTTGTTGGCTGTTAATACTTGGAATAAGGGTAGGGATTTGTCCCCAACTCTGGATAAAAATCGACTTAGCTCCGCCAATCTTCCATTTAAACTCTGCACCTCCTTGTGAAGAGTGGGGCGTTTCATGCCCTCAATGGTGCTTAGCTTTTCAGGGTTTACTTCAATCCCCCTTTGGCTCACCATGTACCCCAAGAACTTTCCAGAGTGGACCCCAAATGCATATTTGGTGGAGTTTAATCGCACTTGATGAAGCCTCATAACTTTGAACGTTTTCCTGAGGTCTTCTGTATGGTCGACGCCCTTTATAGACTTTACAAACATATCATCAACATAGGCGTCCATGATCACTCCTATCATGCCCGCAAAAAGCATGTTGACATCTTGATCTGGTTGTACCCAGAGTAGGCATCCATGAAACTCAATAGCTCATGTCCTGAAGTGGCGTCAACCAGTTGGTCAATTCGCGACAAGGGATATGAATCTGTAGGACATGCTTTATTTAAGACCCTGAAGTCGACACACATTCTCCATTTGCCCGTGCTTTTCTTCACCAGTACAGGGTTTGCAACCCATGTCTGGAATGTGATTTCCTTAATAAATTGGGCATCAATCAACCAAGCCACTTGTTGCCGAATGGCTATGGCCTTTTCCTCCCCCACGGGTCGTCGCTTCTGAGCGATCGGTTTGATACTTGTCTCTATGTTGAGCTCATGGGTAATAACCTCCTCACTTATACCCAGCACATCGCTTGATTTCCAAACAAAGAGCTCTCGAAATTCAATTAGCAGAAGAGTCAAAGTCGTAGCTTGTTCTTCCAGAAGCGTCGCTGCAATTTGAACGACCTTTTCAGGGCCATCTATCCATATCTTCACCAGCCTCTCTACTGGTGTTGGGCAAACCTTCCATTGCCTTAAATCCTCCTCTGGTTGGATGGATAGGGTCTCATTTACTTTAAGCACTCGGTGTCGAGTGGATTGTACATAACAATTTCTTGCCCCATGCTAATTGCCTTTAACCACTCCTATCCCATGAGGCGTTGGGAATTTCAGGAGTTGATGGTAAGTAGAATGAACCATTCGGTAGGGATTCAGGGTAGATCGTCCAAATATCACGTTGTTGTCTGTAGGGGCGTCGACTACAACAAAGGTGACGTCTATTGTCAAGGATTTCCATCCCTCACCTAAAAATATCGGTAAGGTAATGTCTCCTACGGGGTATGTGGGAGTCGAAGCAAAACCCAAATGTAAGAAGTTCACTTTTATAGGTCTTTCTAGTTCCTTCCCATTTTCTTCAAAGCGTAAAGGAAAAGAACATCTATCAAACTTCCCGAGTCGATAAGCACTCGCTCCACATCGTAGCCAGCAATTTCAGCAGTGATGACTAGTGCATCCTCATGCGGACATGTCACATGATCCATCTCGTCCTCTCTGAAAGTAATACTAGTTTCATCCAGCGATCTAGGGCACTTTCCTACCTTAGAGGTTCCAAATAACTAAGTAGCATAAACCTCTCGGGCGCTACTAGTCTCTCCTCCCGAGGTGAAGCCACCACTGATTACTCGAACATGTCCTTGTTTGCCTCGAGAGCCTTCATCTCCTTCTTTTCTCTTAGGCGACACCCACCTTTCTCTTCGTGGGCTAGGACTCCGATCCCTTTTTGCCACGAAGTTTTTGAGGAGCAACTTTTGGATAAGAGCCTCAATATCCCTCTTCAAAGTTTTGCAAGTATTAGTACTATGCCCTTTGCTTCGATGGTACCGACAATATTGCTCATGATAGGGTCCCATAGGTCCTACTGTTTTTCGAGGTAGTGGGGGCGACGCCAAATCCCTCTTCTCCATCTCACTCAACACGACGGAAATCTCCTGGTTTAAGGGCGTGAAAGCCTCAAAAACTTCTCATTGTGGGCGCGGGATATTTGGGCGGCGCCTGTACTCTTGGGGACGACCTCGTCTATCCTCTTGGGTCGACTTATTTGTGGCCGTTGCTCTGGCCTTTTTCCTTCTTGCACCTTTTTTCTATGATCTCTAGGAGGTTTTCTTCCTTCTCGGGCTATTTCGAGGTCAATAAGTGACTTGACTCTCTCCGCCATATTTGATATGGTATGACCAAGGATGACACTTAAGCTGTCATATAAAGATGAACCCCTGGGACCTAGTGCTCTAACGAAAGCTTAGTCCCATCTCATGAAGGAGAGACTTAACCCACAGAATTTCACAGACAGAGTTAGCAACAGCACGAAACTTGACTTCAGCACTTGACCTAGAAACAGCCGGTTGTTTCTTTGAATTCCACACAATGTGGTTGCCATTAAGAAGCAAGTAGTGACCAGATATGGATTTTCTGTAAAGAACATCTCCACCCCAGTCAGCATCAGAGTAAGAAACTAAAGACACTTCACTAGAAGGACTAGCATGTGAACGAAACATCAAGCCATGGTCTAGAGTAGATTTCAAATAACGAACAACATGTAGCACAATTGACCATTGACTAGTACAAGGGGATTGCATATACTGGCTCAGTTTGTTAACAGCAAAATTGATATCTGGTCTAGTTACGCATATATGCTGCAGATCACCCATTGTACTACGATAGAGAGACTCATCATGAAAAGGATCAGTGCACGAGTCCATACCTGTTCGAGTGACACAAGTACCTTTCATGGGTGTAGCACATCCTTTTTCACTTGACAAACCAACCTTTGAGATCATGTCTTGAATGTAGTTCTTTTGATTGAGCAAAATAATTTTTTCAGCTTCACCAGTGACTACTTCCATACCAGGGAAGTAATTAGGGAAAAGTATGAAAAAGATGTAACATGTTTGCCCAAAGTGGTGAATGCGGCCCAATGTTTGTTTTTGATGAAATATGTTTGTTGGTGTAGGTTTTTGATGAATTCCGTCAAAATATGTTTGTGTCCGTCAAAAAAGTCCGTTAGTTGCCTTCATGCCTTGCACGTGAGTTTCTGTCCGTTTGAAAAGACCAAAATGCCCCTTAGTACTTCACCTATTCTAACAGCCTTCTCCTTCGTTGAACCAATCTGTTTCTTCTCCAACATTCTCCTCCAACCGATCCTATACTCACCGATCTCGCCCTCCCGACCACCTGTCGCGAGGTCAAGGACCTCTCCATAACTTCCGTACAATCCTCGATAGAATCCATCATCCTCAAGATCGCCAAGTCCATCCTCGCCGGAAACGGCTTCTCTTTCGACGTCCCCTCCCGCTCCGCCGCCAATCAGCTCTACATTGTTGGAGCTCGATCGTATCGTGCTGAATGACAAGAACACCGTACGCCCCTTCGCCAACGTCTCCTCCGTCCGCAAAGCCACCATCACCGCCCGCATCTTACAGCTAATCCACCGACTATCCATCTCCGATATCCACGTCACCAAGCGAGATTTGTTCTATACCGACGTCAAGCTTTTCCAGGACCAGTCCCAGTCTGATGCGGTCCTCGATGACGTGGCCTGCATGCTTTGCTCCACTAGATCTAGCCTCAACGTAATCGCCTCGAAGAAGGGGGGGTTCGGGCGGCTCATCTTCAGCGACAACAGCGACATAATCGACTGCACGAAAATGGGGATGGGCGGGAAAGCCATCCCTCCGAACATCGACAGGTTCGGGGACATGCAGACTCTTCCTGAGGAAGATGAAGATGGAGCTAGCTGAAGCTTCCTGTACTTGCATTGGTTGACAGCGATCCATACGGACTGAAGATTCTGTCTGTTTACGGATGCGGATCGAAGAACATGTATTACGACAGTGCGAATATGACCACGCCTGATATTAAGTGGCTTGCGGTGAGGCAGAGTGATATGGACAAGTACAAGATTCCAGAGCAGTGTAGGCTGCCCATGACTGAGCAGGATATCAAATATTGACCGTCGGGTACTCCAGACATTGTCTGATTTGAAGCGGTATGAATCAACGGAGCGTTGTTTCTGAATCTTTATATCCTATATTGAACTTTCAATCGATGAAAGTAGTTGCATTCTCATGCTTGGGTCTGAATCAGGGAGAAGCATCACGGAATGGGGATGCTATGGTGGAGAATCAACAATCTGTGGAACGAAGGTGACTCTGACGATGATCGGACGGGGTTTGAGATGTACATCAGATTCTTTTCAGTATCGGAGTCATGTTCTTGAAGAGTGGGGACAGTAACGGAAACGAACTCGGTCGGATGATGTCGGAGGTGGTAGTCAGATTTTGGGTAGGACAGGGCGGGGAAGAGGAGGCTCATCGGCACACGAAGGACGCCGTGGGAGTATAAGCTGCCGAGGGATGGCGTGGCGTTTCTGTAGTGGTTACCGTGGTCGGAGTGGAATGCGTTGGAATCGAGGGTGGCTGTAGTGACTGGAGTGGCGGATACGGTGGTGGTGTTGGAATCCGGGTTGAAGATGGTTCGGCGTCGTCGGAGCAAGAGGGACCAGTATAGCTCAGCAAGAAGAACGACGACTAGGCTAAGGACAATGGCGAGAGTAGCTGCCATTACTAGAGTTGCTCCCATTACTCTGACTGTATCCTTCACCTGGAAGAGGAACTTCATTTCTGTGTATCATCGGAATATTCGGTGCAACATCGTTATCTACAGTGACGGGTGCACATCGCTCGGGCTTGAACACAACTCCTCTTAAGGTTATATCTGAGTTACGGACTTTGACTATGTACAACTCTTCCTCATATGTACAGTTGTTTACTATCTCCGACACAGATTCTAGATTTCCTTCCCTTGCGGCCGCCTGGATCGTGGAATCGTCTCGCCTCGCAGTGTACTGCTTCGTCATCTTCTTCCTTTGGAAGCTTAGCTGCCTTTCCATGGCTATGGCTTCCAGTGGGGTATTGTAGGAGGGGAAATAGAACCAGAGGAGTTTAATGGATTAAAGAAGAAGAAGAAGCGGTTCGGTTAGCAGAGGGAAAACATATAGAGGGTAGTTTTGGTATTTTCGTTTTTTGTTTTTTCAACGTTCAAATTATATGTCACGTGAGAAGCACGTGTCAACTTTTAATGGATAAATTAACAAAAAAACTAACGTTTCTTCAAAAACCAACAGAAGTAAACGTTTTACATCAAATACCCGCGGCCCAAAACAAATTTCATCGATTACCATTTTAGGCAAACATGTTACATCTTTTTCATACTTTTCCCAAGTAATTAAGACTTCCCAAATGTTTGAGCTTGAATTTGTTGTTAATTGCCACAACAATTTCTTCGAGTTGATCAGGAGACGAGCCCGTGATAACTATGTCATCTACATAGGCGAGAAGAAGAACAAATAAGCTATTAAATGATTTGATGAATAAGCAATTATCTGCTACTAACACTTTAAAAAAATAAAAGAATGAATAAGAAAGGATTTCAGCTTCTCAAACCAAGCACGATGAGCTTGTTTTAAGCCGTATAGAGCCTTTTGCAATTTGCAAACTGAAATTACATAATCAGACGAAGATACAAGTTGCTCAAATCCCAGTGGTTGAACCATATAGACCTCTTCAGACAGCTCACCATGAAGAAAATCATTGTTGATGTCCACTTGCCTCAAACACCACTTATGAGTTAGTGCAAGAGATAAGTCAATTCGAACAGTAAAAGTTTTCACAACAGGACTAAATGTCTCTTGAAAATCAAAATCAGCCTTTTGAAAGAATTCTTTCGCAACAAGCATGGCCTTGGACCGGGCTCTATCACCATTTTCGTGTCTTTTGATTTTGAATAACCATTTACAACCTATGGGAATACGACCAAAAGAGAGAGGTACAACAGACCAGGTACCATTATCCAGTAAGGAAGTCATTTCTTCTTGAACAGCTGCATGCCAGTGAGGAGAAAGCAGGGCTTCATGCACAAAAGAGGGCTCCCTATTTACCAAATCATCAGTAGAAGGGAATAAAGGTGCAAGCGCTTGAAGAGAAGCTTTGGACCGAGTGATCATGGAATGCAAATTTGTAGGATGACTCAGTTGAGATGATGAAGAAAGTAAACTACCATATTTGGATCAGGTGAGCATGGGGTGAGTGGTCATAGGAGCAGAAGCTGGGATAGGAGTAGAAGATGAAACTAAAGAATGTTGAACTACAGAAGGACAAGAAGAATAGGGAAGAGAAGTAGATATTTTTGGATTGATAGCACCACTAGAAGGCTCAAGAAGAACAAAATTAGACTCTAAATGAACCTCATTTGAGTGACTAGAGGATGGAGAAGAAGGCAAGACAATAAAAGGTGCAGAATCATGGGAGGTATGGATATTAGGAGAGACATCATGAGGAAGGGGATTCTGAAATTGAGAATTACAAGGGATGAAGAAAGGCTTGGAAGGAGGAATGGATTTTGGGGACAATGAGTCAAAGAAGGATCCCTTAGTGTCAGCAAAGGTGATCTTGTCCTCATGAAAAACCACGCTCCTATAGACATAGACCTTACCGGATGAAGACACTTATATCCATGATGAGTAGAGAAATACCCAAGAAAAACCCACGGCTCATACCTGAAAGACAGCTTGTGAGTATGATATGGTCTTAAGTGAGGAAAACATAGAAAATCAAATACTTTAAGAAAAGAGACATCGGGCTGTGATTTAAACAAAAGTTCATGAGAAGAGCACTTAGATAAAGCGACAGAAGGCAATCGATTTATGAGGAATACTGTTGTAAAGAAGGCTTCAGTCCAGTAATGCAGAAGAATAGATGTCTGGGCTAGCTAATAAGGTAAGTCCAAGCTCAACAATATGCTTGTGTTTGCGCTCCACGATTCCATTTTGTTGGCTGGTGTAGGGGCAAGTGATTATGTGAACAACATCACACTCTGATAGAGAGGTCGAGAGAACTGAAATTCGCCGCCTCCATCAGACTGCACAGGTTTCAGAGTATGTCCCAATTGTTTCTTAGCAAGCATATGGTATTCAGCAAATGTCTTAGTTGCATCACTCTTTTTAGGCAAGAAATAAATCCATGTGTACCTTCTATAAGCATCCACAATGCTGAGATAATAATTGTTATTACTAGATGTATAAGGTGAAGGCCCTCAAATATAAATTTGAAAATGTACTAAAGGTGAAGGGTAAACAGTTTCATACGTGGCATGAGATAATCTCTTTCTCTTTCCAATAGCACACACATAACAATCATTAAGTGTATGTTTAATAGGTATATCATGCAAGCGAAGAAAATTGGTTAATAGTTTGTTGGAGGGATGACCTAAACGAATATGCCATAATTGAGCAGACTCAATTGAATTTAGGGAGGCAATTAAGCAATGAAGAAGAGGTAAAGTTGAAGTATTAGAATCAAAAAAATCATTCACAGAATCAGTAGAAGCAGTGTGAGAAAAAATAGTATCATTCATTGAGACAGCATGTTCATTACAACCACCAACCAAAGACGCATTATAATCAGAAGATTAGTCAACAACAGAAGATAAGGAAGCTAAATGCAAAGCATGTATTGAACCAGAAGACATAGACTGAGATACACTATTAATAGAACTAAAACCAGACAGATTCAGCTTATACAATCCATTGGACTCAAAACCACAAAGAAACAACCTATGAGACATAGAGTCTTTCACCAGACAGTAAAATGCATGAAACTCAAAATACACATGGTTGTCCTTGGAAAACTATGACACAGAAAACAGATTCTTAGTGACACAAGAAGTATAAAGCATGTTATTCAAGGTAAGAGGCTTAGACTAAGCATGAATAACTGAATTTCCAATTGCAGAAATGCGAAGAGCAGTACCATTTCCAACCAGAACCTTACCTGGACCAGTGTACGTAGTTGTCATCGAAGAGACAGGGGAAGCATTCGTTAAGTGATTCGTTGCTCCTGAATCAAGATACCAGCTAGCATCAGGTTGAACAACAGAGGAAAAACAAGCAACATTAGCTTCAACATAAGCTTGAGATTGAGCAGGAGTAGGTGAGTGAGTATGCGGCTGCATTGATGGTGGAGGAATAGAAACACTAGATGGTGAAGTGATGATGCAGAGGAATATGCCACAGAAGGAAAAGCTTGGTACACATAACGATAGACAGGAGGCAGATACATAACAGGCTGAGGCGGATATGGAGAAGGGAAATATGGAGGAGCTTGGAATGGTACAGGTGCAGGCGAGGAAACAGGTTTAGTGGAATAAGAAGAATGATCAAAATCAGCAGAGGTTAGATGTGCTGAAGGAGTGGTCTGACCAGAGGAGGGATCACTAACACCTATAAAATGGATATTAAACCTGTGATAGCACCTATGTATCAAATGACCAAACTTTCCACACAGTTGACACTGCATCTTGCTGTTACCATATCCACGACCTCGACCACGGCCTGCCTGTGTTGGATTACTGAAAAGAAGATTGATTTGGTTGTTGAAACATGGATTGATCATTCAGATTCGGTAGCAAGCCATCACCAAAAGAGGAAGGAGCCGAAACATGTTGCACACTTGAACTCGATGAAACAACAAACGAGGAAGAATTTGGCAATTGTTTAACTGCAACATTTACAGAAGTAGATGAATCAAACAACATATCAGTCTGGCCAACTTCAGCATCCAACAAAACAGAACTGACAGATGCGATATCATACAGATTTCGGTTGGCATGTACCAGAGCAATCACACTGTCAAATTGGCCTTTGACTCCATTGAGGATGGTTGAAATCTGCTGCATCTCCTCAATAGGATGACCACAACTGATCAGACTATCACAGGTTGTCTGAATAACATTTAAGTAATCTCGCATGGATTGATGAATTAACTTGCGTGCTTTTAATCGATCATATAAGTGCATAATCCTAGTTGTAGAAGATGATGAGAAATCACGATGAAGCTTCTGCCAAATTGAAGATGCACTCATACAGCCTATCAATCCACCACATACATGAGCATAAACGGACGCCAATAACCAGGATGCAAAAGAACTATTCAGCTGAACAAATTTGGCATACGCAGGATTGAGTTGATCAATTCCATCCGCATCTCGAATGAATTGAGGAATCGTCGTTGTGCCTAGGAGGTGAGCTTCAAGATTGTAGCCGCTAACCGATAGAAGCACTTGCTGCTTACAACTCTGAAAATGTTCCTCTCCGATCAACTGAACTACCTTCTTATTGGCAAAAGGCGATGAAACTTCTTCCATTGATGCAAAAGAATCGCAATCGCAACAAGGTTGCAGAATCAAATTTGATGTGATACCATGTTTTAATCCACAAAGTAATTAGAGAGAATAGAATTAACTGAGAAAGAACAAAGACAATCAAAGAAATCGTATTTCAAAAGTTGGTTGAATGAATACAACGACTTCCTATTTTTAGGACCTAATGTTTATAGTTTTTACAGATTAGTCCCTCACCCCTGAGATTCACTATTCTTATTCAAATTTTCTTCTTCTTTTCTTTCTTATTTGTTTTTCTTTCCATCTTTCGTGAATACATTTTTTTTTTCTGTTTTATTTTCCTCAGCTGACAAAGAGGTTTTAGCCTCTATCGTACCATTGAATCTGGGATATTTCAGTCTCCATCTTAACATCCTCAAATTTCAGCAGA
This sequence comes from Chamaenerion angustifolium, assembly GCA_946814005.1. Lineage (NCBI taxonomy): Eukaryota > Viridiplantae > Streptophyta > Magnoliopsida > Myrtales > Onagraceae > Chamaenerion > Chamaenerion angustifolium. Next base: position 27,756,195 of record OX328272.1, read on the forward strand.
GTATCTTGTCGTTGTCTCAAAAAAAAAAAATTGGAACCTAAACTTCTCCCTATGCCAACAATAAGTATTTTAGAATGAATGGATCACGCAGGAAATGAATAGAGGGATGTGCATCAAACAAAGTCATTTGAAGTAAGAGTAATTGAGTTCAACCAATCACTATCAGAAAATTCATACCGCCTGATCTTATACCTGCAATTCAGAGTTATAATTAGTAGATCTAGGAGAGAAACTAAACTCAGAGACATAAATGAGAGCCATAGAGAGAGTGTCAACAACATATAAAAATAGAATTGCACATGGTAGACAACTTCATTAAGGAACATACTTGATCACAGTATGGATAAGAATGACACATCCATAATAAGGGCAAGAAGACAAAAGAGGCAAATGAAGAAAAGAAAGTACAACAGAAGAAGTATAGGATATATAAAGATGGAAAAAAATACAAGATCACAAAAAGAAATTACATAATCAACACAATTCGGTAGAAGAAACTGAAAAATAAATTTACTGACAAATTCACATTAGAAAAAAAAAACTTTGCAATAGAACCACTAAACAAAATGCAAACTACAAATGCAAAATTAAACAGAATGCGCTCAATACAATAGGAGTTGCTCATCATTCATCATTGTCAGATATCAAATCATTCCTACACGTGGAATAAAATGAAGCAATATCAAAGCCATTATCATCCATGAAGGACATAACTCCAGTCTTATTCCTGAAATGAAGAAAAACTTTCTCATAAGTGGCTTACTGTGGATATCAACTACCTGATCTGAAGCAGAAACAAAATTAACAATGACTTGACCGCTTTGAACTTTTTCCCGTACAAAACAGAGATCAAGTTCTACATGCTTCATTTTTGAATGTTAAATGGGATTTTCGGTTAATGCAATAACACATGTATTGTCACACCAAACAATAGGAATATTGGACAATTGCACACCAAACACAGACTTCCTAACAACAACATCACTCCCCCAATCAGCATCCATAAATGAGACGAGAGTTACTTCAGATGAAGAAGCAGATGTAGACCTGGACAACAATCCATGATCATGGTACCTATGAGATTGCTTAGAATACGAATCACGACTTTCCAATGAAACCGATATGGTTGTTGCATAAACTGGCTGAGTTTATTAACAACAAAATGAATGTCGGCCTTGTAATGCACATATGCTCTAAAGCTCCAAATGTGCTTCTATAGAGATTGGCATCAACAAGATGAGAGTCTTTTTTAGAAGAAACAACTTTACTTAGGAAGTTTCCAGACTTAGGAATGGGAAGGGAACTGGCATTCGTCAATCCAGTCTTTGCAAGCAACTCAGAAATGTACTTCTTTTGTCCCAAGAGCAAGCAGTCTTCATCTACCTACACCTCCATTCCAATAAAATAGTTCAATATATCTAGATCTTTCAGTTTGAACTCATCATTAATCTGAGAAATAATTTGTTCGACTTCAACAGAGTCACTCCCTGTAACTACAATATCATCTACATACACAAGAATGAACACACTTCCCCGTTCAGTTCTCATGATGAACAAACAACAATCGACTAGGGATGCACTAAACTGAAGAGCATTAAGCAGAAAATACCTGAAGCATTCAAACCATGAACGGGGAGCTTGTTTAATCCTATACAGTGCCTTATTAAGCTTGTATACCAACACTTTTCCATTCTGATCACGCTGTTCAAAGACTGGTGGTTGAATAATATAGACATCTTCATGGAGTTCTTCATGTAGAAATGCGTTATTAACATCAACCAGTCAAAGAATCCACTTATGTGTTAATGCCAGAGTAAGTATAATACAGACAGTTGGAGCTTTTACAACAAGACTAAAGGTATCTTTGAAATCAAACTCAAGTTTTTGTGAAAATCCTTTGGCTTGGCTTTATATCGAGCTACCGATCTATCAGGATTCCTCTTTATCTTGAATAGTCATTTGCAGCCAAAATGAATCCTACCCCCTAGAAGAGAAATGAGAAACCAGGTATCAAAGGATGAAAAATATAGGATTGAATGGAGAGAAGAATGAAGAAGTCTTGGGTAGCAAGCAACTAACTAACAGAAATGAAAAAACAGAATAATGCACTAAAATGTACTGTATTTCATTCATTCAAAATTGATTTACATTGCTGATATAGTAGCCTTTATATAGGCTTGGACTTGTAACAGATTCAATCTTCGTGACTATTCTAGGTACTCCAAGATCATACAAGAAACTTCTTGAACACTCTCTAATGTCCTAGATGGTTAGATCGCTGAAATGTGCAGATTGCAAATCACTTCTCTTGTGTCTTCATGTAATCTCTTTCACCGTATTAATACATCCCAACACCTACGCAAAATGGTGATACAAAGAAGCGTAATAGAACTCTCCTAGAAATTGGTCCGTCGATTATGGCGCATGCTCATTTTCTCCAATTTCCTTTTAGAGAAACGCTTTGAAGATTTTCATCTACATTCTAAATTGAGTGTCAATGAAAATGGTTAACTCAACTCTATATGAGCTTTGGAATGGGAGAAGTTTGAACCTTATCCATATGTGTCCTTGGGGGTGCAATAATTACACTCATGATTCCTCGTATAAGTTTGGGAAGATTGGACCTAGAGGAAAGAACGTATCTTTGTTGGTTATAATGAAACATCCTAGGGTTATGGGTTTATAGTTGAACATGACACTGAGAGTGTTACCGAATTCAATTTACCAAACACAAAGTTATTAGAGAGAGAATTTCCAACAAGGGTGAAATTGGTTAAGATCAATCTTTATATGAGATGCAATATCATGTTAAGTTGGCACTTGTTCATTTAAGTGGGAGAGATGATACCGCAAATGATGAATTGGTTCGTTGTTCCCAGGATTCATCCTTACTGACACGAATGTAGCAGATTCCGCTTTCGGTGATCTTTTTGACAATAGGAGCATTGTGGATCTTAAGATTCCCTCCCATATATATAAGATCGAAGGTGAAGGATAACTAAACACCATGATATCTGACGAGACGGTTGTTGGGTCGAAAAATGTTAGAGAAGCTCTTATGGACCCTTACAAGAAGAATGGACGAAAGCAACGGAGAATTAGATGAAGACTAATGGAAAGAACGGTGTTTGGACACTAGTCGACCTCCCGACAGGATGCAAAAATATAGAAGCCAAATGGGTTCTTAAGACGAAGATCAAGGTGTATGGTGTCGTTGAGCTTTATAAAGCTCGAATGGTCACGAAGAGTTATACACAACAGGAGGGAGTGGACTATAATAATGAGACATTCTCACTCACCATGTGAATGACCACGATTCGTTTGATTATGTCTATTATAGTGATTCTAGACCTAGAAATGCACTTGATGGACGCTAAGACTTCTTTCCTCAATGGTGAGTTAGAAGAATATATCTACGTGGAGAATCCTAAATGCTTTGTGATGAAGGATCGCGAACACTTAGTGTGCAAACTCCATAAATCGATCTATGGTATAAAACATTCTTTTAGGTAGTGGTGCCACATATTTTATGACTTGGTCGTGAAAAATGAATTTCTCATGGTGGATGGAGACCCTTGCGTTTACATCAGAAGTAGTCCGGATTGGACTTTGTGTTGATGACTTTATACGTAAATAACATATTCATAGCAAGATACAATTTGGAGTTCCTCACATAGGAAAAGACCTAGTTGTCCTATCTGTTTGTGATAAAAGATATGCGTGAGATGACGTACATCCTTGGGATTCAGATCTCGAGAGAACGCCACAGGAGGCAGTTGTGACTTTCACAGGAGAGCTACCTAAATAAAGTGAAAAAGATCATGTGATTGTGCCGCCAACTATGCCTTAAGATACCGTAGAGACTTGCGGAGATCAGGGGATCTTCGGGCGGCTAGGTACTGCTATGTAGATTACAATGATGACTTGAATGAGATAAAATCCACCTGAATATTTGTGTTACTGCTCTCTGATGGCGCCATATCACGGATGAGCAAGAAATAATTTTGCACCACACTATTCACCATGGAAGTTGAATTTGTGGTCATTGTGTAGGCTACTCAAGAGGTTATGTGGATGAAAAAGCTCCTAGATCGATTGTTGATCCATAAGACTCTAGTTTAGTCGATTTTGAGTTACTCCGACAATTAGGTGCAATCTCTATGACAAAGGACCCCAAGTTTCAGAATAAGTTAAAACACATAGTTATTAAGTACAACTATGCTAGAGACACAGTGTGACACAAGATAATGAGTTTGGAGTATTTGTGTATGGATGCGATGGTGGCGAACCCTTTTACCAAATCCTTGAAGTAGCCTTTTGTGAGGCATGTGAATTCTCTAGGAATACGTAGACTTACTTGATGTATTTCATTGATTATATATTTCCTGAACAATGTTCGTTAACCTAAATTATATTTGAGCATGTGTTTTTTTTACAGTTTTAGTATTTTGTGTGTTTTTGCGGTGATTGTTGAAATATGACAAAGACAATATGATCGTCCTCTCACACATGTGATGACTTCTATGCCTTTGTGGTTGTGTCATACCATGATGTTTTCAGGTTCTGGAATCCATAGGGATTATAAGAAGGGCTAAGTGTCCAATACTATATAATTTCGCACTATGATAGATTATGCTCATCTTTGGACCCTTAGTTCAGATACGTATGTGTCAAATGGACATCTGTAAAATATTTGGACATAAGCTCCACGGGACATGGGAAACAGATATGTTGTAACACGAATTCCGTACCGCACGTACGGAATACAATCATAGGTATGACCTGAGATATGATCTTAATTCGGAGTCCCGTGGGACCCAGAGCTCTATGCAAAGAGCTGCGAGCATACCCTCATTAGTCTAAACAGAGACTTGAGGGTTTTTTCACTGTTTACTATCTAAGTCCCTGCCCGAAAAGGCACGTTATAAGAGTCTGAGCCCAGGTTCTAAAAAAGCGAGTTGGATCATGTTAATGGTTTTGTCGGACAAGGATAGTTCTTATGGGAACTTCTTCAAGTTATTTCCACTGCGTGGCCACCAGCCACGTCATCGGTTGCAGTTGTGGATGCAGTGCATATATAGGTCTGAATAATCATTAGGTGGTCAGACCTAGAGAAGATTGTATGCCCAAGGGTGTAGGGCATATTTCCACTATTGGTATGAGATACGTGAGTCGCTGCAACTCTTAATAGATGCCTATCATATTGCTCGTCGTGTTTGTTGGTCGCACGACCATTACACATTTTGTGCAAGTGGAAGATGTTAGTTTCAGTTATGGGATTACCGAATAGTGGGAGTTCATTCTAATATGTACAATACTTTGATATTGACCCATAACCATCCCATTTATACATGACTATATATAGGAGAGCTTATGGTAGAAAAACATGACAACTTTCTCATAATAGTATCTCATAATATACTAGTCATCTTATAGTTGAGACAGATGTCAGTATCTATACAAATCTAGGTCAATGTCCGTTAACTCGTTATATGTCCTCCAACAGATAAATCTTGATCCAACCTCAGGCAGATGTGCTCTCGTTTCCATCAAGATATTGATAGAAGAGGTAACTTAAATATGAGTATTTATATTGTGTCCTAATTAATAATAAATCATATTGATGTGAAAAATAATCAGTATCTTCATATAAATCAATAGAGCACGCCAAGTAATAAGTGACCTAAATGAAAATTGAGTATGGTGGAATCCAAAACATTCGTCTATACAAGAATCAGAGAAATATTCTTAGGAAAAGTGTTTTCCTTTGTTAAATACAACAAAATTCTAAATAAGGTTCATCAAACCAACAGTTCCAATGATATGCACAAAACAGTTAGTCCAACAAATCTACCACATTCCATAAATGAATGGGTCTTGGAGAAAGCGCAAGTCATAATAGATGTGTAACACATTACTCATCGTGTATGTTGGTCGCACGACCATTACACATTTTGTGCAAGTGGAAGATGTTAGTTTTAGTTATGGGATCACCAGTTAGTGGGAGCTCAGTTTAATATATACAGTATTTTCATATTGACACAAAACCATTCCCTCTATACATAATTATGTATAGGAGGGACCATGGTAGAAAAAACTCACAATTTTCTGATAGTAGTATCTCATAATGTACTACTCATCATATAGTTGAGACAGAGGTCAGTAGCTATAAAAACTAGGTCACTATCCGTTAACCCGTGATGTGTCCTCCAACTGACAGATTGTGAACCAACGTCAAGCAAATGCGCTTTCGATTTCGCTAAGCCAATTCATAGAGGAGGTAACTTAAATATGAGTATTTATATTGTGCCCTAATCAACATAGATCATATTGATGTGAAAAATAATCAGTATCTTAACATAAATCAATAGAGCACGGCAAGTAATAAGTGATCTAAATGAAGATTGAGTACGGTGGAATGCAAAAAAGCCGTTTATACAAGAATCGGAGAAAGATTCTTGAGACAAGTGTTTTCCTTTGTCAGACACAACAAAAAATCTAAATAAGGTTGATCAAACCAACAGTTCCAATGATATGCACAAAACGTTAGTCCAACAAATTTACCATAAATGAATGGGTTTTGGAGAAAGTGTGTAAAAGAAAAACTCTATGTCATTACTAAAACCCGATAAAGGGACTTGCTTTAGTTATTATATGTGATGTTAAAATAGGTTCTAAAACCATTTTGAGATTCATAAAGCATTTTTAATTAGCTGCCCTTTTGGTTGAAATGCATCTGGTTGAATATTTTGCAACAACATTTGAGTTATTAAAGGACTACAAACAAAAAGTCCAACAACTTGGCTACAACCTACACAAGAAACTAAAGGAGTTAAAATAAATTAAGAAGTGAGGTGTGTTCGATTACTTACCCATGGACATCTTCTTTATGCAAATTAATTAACAAAATTCCATTCGTTTCATTCAAGAGTTGAAGATTTTGTGGCAGATAATGAGATAGAGCACATCTATTTCAACAATAACAAATAATATGATTCTTCCCTCGATTCGATCCCACGCTCAAATTTGGAAGTTACACTAAATCTTAACATATATAAACAAATTAAAGATACGAAAAAGTCTAAAACTGGTCCAACATGTTTGAACAAAAGTTTGTTCCACCAACATGTTTTTTTACAATGGTTAATGGTTCTAACATGTTTGAAAATAATGGTATTTGGTACTTCCAGTAATTCTCTATTAAAAAATTACGTTAAACATTTTTCGTATTTGCAAAATTAACTGAATATTTTTCTAAATTTTACAACTAAACCCTACAAACTTAATCTAATATTATAAATAAGTCCCGACTTTATCCGAGCCACACCAAGGGATCCTATGGTATAGGTCTGAACTCAGACCAAGTCATCCAACCTTGGGGACCTGTTACGGGCTCGGAACCAGACCAGATGACCCCCGAGTGAGGCTCAATTGGATCCCCAATCAATCTGGACCAGGTTCACCTCAGACTGATTAGGGCTCTGATTGAGCTCCAAATGGGGTTCGTTTGGTCTGGGTTCGAACATAGACCAGGTCATCCAACCTTGGATGAAATAGTCTTGGCTCAGACTCAGGCAAAGGGATCTCGGAGTGTCTCAAATTGAATCAAGACTTGTTTGTAACATTAGTGTAAGATAGTAGGATTTAGTTGTACTATTTAGAAAAGTAAAGACTTGTTTGTAACATTAGTGTAAGATAGTAGGATTTAGTTGTACTATTTAGAAAAGTATTTTGTTAAATTTGTAAATATGGAAAATATTTAAAAGGAATTTTAACAGAGAATTGACGGAAGTACCAGTTACTCATTTTTAAACATGGTGTATCATTCAAAACATTTTGGGTTAAAAAAACATTATGTGCAAACATATTGGATCGTTTTCAGACTTTTCCCTTAAAGATATCAGATAAATCTATCCACGATTCTATAAATACATTGCAATTTTTTCCTTTACGCCAATCTAAATTCAATACAGTCAAACTTTATACTTTCTTAAGCATCGAAGAGGGATCTAGAGGTCTACCTTCCAGTGTCCCTTCTTGCAAGTCAAGGAACTCCTGGTTTAGTCCTGACGAGTTTGCTTTGGTGAAATTGGAACATATCCCGATAATTTCGAGGATTTATCCTATCAAGTGAAATCTCGTTCCAACATTGGCTACATCTGTGGTACTAATTAAAAAATCAAGAAGAATGTTGACTCGTTCAAGCAGCATTCGTGCGAAACAAATCATGGACCAACCCTCTCAAGCATCTTTTGAAGCAGTGATACACCAGCCTCATCAAGGAGACACTACAGAAATAGCCCTTCACCAAACTCGTCAAATGGGCCCAGCCTCCACAGTTTCAGCCCTACCTACGAAATACGAGCCTCTAACCACTAACATAGGTCTCGCGGTCTGGCAATGACCACCAGTCGGCCTTGGCAGCTTTTAGGGCCCAAACTATCCCTTAGACGACCTTTGAAACTTACACCTTCTCTCCGAGATGAGAGCATAATGGAGGCCTTCTTGGAAAAAGTGAAATGCCAAACCTCTTAAGCCCACAAGGCTATTCGTCTACCATAGACGGAGGTAACCCCTCTAGAAGCTAAAGGATAAACGAGAGACCATCATGACCACCTTACGTGATAGGATTTCACACTGTTTCACTCATTCACTAGTATTTGTCAATATACCAAAAGACGTGGTTGAAAGTGCCATCCAGAGTACAACAGTAATGACAACCTTGTCACCAACATTAATCGGCACGAGGCTTCTTTGCTGGGGAAAATCAATAATGATTACCACCTCACATTATTGTTCCCTTCAACTCTCTCAATAATGGCATCCTCATTGTTCTTCGGCCTGCCCCGCATCGTCCATCGGGTCGTGGACTAACCTCAGGACCCAATTTATTGAGTAATATATATGGGTGTGAGCCAACTGCTAATGAGCATGCTCTCCCTGGATAAGATAAAATAACAATCTGGCAAGCCCTAGCCCACTTTTACAGGAGATTTCATTAGAACTTCATTGACATCGATCGCATGGTGATAGATGGGGAGGTAGTTCCATCTTTCAACAGAGATCAAGACCTAACGAACAAAGTATCCAGGAATCTACGCAACAGCTACCATGTAGCGAAGATAAAAACTTTGAGGAAATGGTTCATTGACCTGGAATAAGTTGACACGGAAATCAAGTGGGTAACCATTGACACCCTTTCGTACACATCAAACATATTTTTGTACGATAAAAGGACGAAAATGAAGAAGACTAATGAGAAGGGTAGATTGGAGCAAAGCAGGACCCTTCTTGACTTCTATACCCCTCTGTCATCTTGATCGAGATGAAGATACAAGACCCGACTCAGTCTCCTCAACCCCACTATAAAAGAATAGACGACCTATGGGTTGTGACGTTGAGATCTACTACCGCTATCACCAAGCCAATGTGCACAAGACTAATGACTACCAAATCATTAAGCGCAACATAGAAAGCCAGATTCAAAGATGTCTATTGAAGAAATTAGTATTGCACCACGAGAGAAGTTGCACGCCCCCGAGGATGGAGCTCTGTTAACCCAAACAACCTTTGTCCCTCTTATAATAAAATAGGAACCATTATATGAATATCAAGAAGTATATGCCATCAAAGTGTCCACTAACGTACAGAGTGGAACGAGACCACAATCTCAAGAGGAGACTGTTATCTCCTATTTCGAGGAAGACATGGCTCATGTGACAACTTCCCACGACAATGCTATAGTGATAACAATATAGGTCAAATGGTTTTCCATGAGAAGGATATTAGTGGATGGAGGCAACTCAACAGATATCATGTTCATCGAAGCGTTTGAAAAATAGAAAAGACAAAGAAGGACCTAAAAAGGGTAGACTTCTCTGGCATTAGATTCGCGGGGCACACAATCTACCCCTTTAGGTAAGTGAAACCTCTTAATGGTCCTAAGCGAAGGGCAGAAGAGCGTCAAGATATATGTCCTCTTTATAATGGTGAACTCCCCTTCAACCTACAATGTCATCCTCATGCGGACCACAATTAACCCCCACAAGATCATTGCCTCCACCATCCATCAAAAGATGAAATTATCGATTCCTCATGAGATTGGCGAGTCCAGAGGCGAACATATGACTTCTAGAAAGTGCTATGTGAACTACCTTCAGAAGAACAACCACAAGGAATCTAATGCCAACAAGACAGGCATCCTTAGTGAAAACTAATGGGGTACTTGTCGGAAGCCCTTCGCGGGAGCTTACTCGGCCAACTAACCGATGGTGATTCCCCATGAAACAACGACAGTGATCTTGTACCAACAGAATTATACTATTTCATTTTGTCTCAATCCTACTTTCAAGTGTTTCGAGTAGATTCTCTCAGTTAGACTCCCTTTTCCCTTTTGTACTCGATGAGATGAATAAAACGTTGTTCAATCACACAACTACCATTTACTTCTCAAAAAGGCAATTTGTACTGGATCTACCGTAAATTCTAAAACCTTGTTATAGTGATTGACTCAAAACCATCCTATAATGGAGCGTAAAATCTAAAATCTCTTTTTGGCGATCCACTAAAGTCATCTCATAACCAAGCATAAAATCTAAAATCTCTTGGTGGTGATCAGCTCGAGACCATCCCATAACCGAGCGTAAAATCTAAAACCTTATTATGGTTATCAGCTCGAGTCCATCCCATGACCAGTCATATAATTAAAAGTCTCGTTATGGCAATCGACTAAAGTCATGTCAGAAAATAGCGTAAAATATAAACCCTCGTTATGGTGATCGACTAAAGTCATATTGTAACATACCATAAAAACTTAAAGACTTGATATAGCGGTCGATTTAAGATCACCCAATTACGAAATACTTGTCGTAACAGTCAACTAAAGATTACCGTATAAACAAATGTGAACCTCATACGCACGACAACGGTCGACTCCAAATTGTGATCAAGTGCATTCAATATTCGTTAAAGTCAATACGCTCATAAGAGCGCTTGGAAAGTAATTGAAAAAACACTTAACAAAAGGGTAATTTTCATTCATAAACAAGTGAGGATTACAAAGCGGGGTTACAAAAGATAAAATAAATGAAAAAGCTACAACTGACAGAATTTGAGTCACCGTTGGCCAGGAAGTCACTAAGTGCCTCCACTTCGCCCAAGGATGAGGGTCAACCGCCTTGAATTCATCGATTAACACCATGAGATAATTCGAGATCTCCTACTTTATCACGTCCAGGGTAGCATCATTAAAAGACACTGACTTCGTATAGTCCTTGAATAGCATCTCTGAGTGATGGAGACTCTTCAGCATAGACTCTAGGTGAGCCTTCCTAGCTAAGAAGTTCATCTTCTTAGTCGTCAAAAGGTTTCGTTGAGCACGCATTTCGTCCTGATGGACAGGTGTCGTCCGCAACGACACCAAATGGCGGGTAATTTTCGCCTCATCTTGGGTGAGTCTTCGGCTCACCTCCTTCACCATCGTCTCGGCCCTCATCTTGACTTCCTCTAAGTCTATTACCATTAAGTTACTTAACACATTCTTCGAGACTCTTTTCACTTGCGTCGTCAACTCTTTGACCTTACCCTTAAAATCTCTAACCTCTGAGGAGGCCGATCTATATATCTTGTAGGCCTCCAACTCGAAGGTCAAGTCGTGGTGGATATGAGCAAGGTACCCAACCATGCGAGCAAAAACCATCTACTCAAGAATGAGATACATAAAATAGGACGTTAAAAAATGCGCACGGTAGAAAGTTATCCCAGAAACTGAAATATCTTACCATGGTCAGGTGGGTAAGGTGCATCCTAATAACTTCCTTAACATCATGAATCTCCACATGCGTCATTCGATAATCCTGCGGAGTAATAATCGCTTTTAGAAAATGCATGAATAAGTCGGAGCAATCCTTCATATTAAACTTGTCGGGGCTTATCTTTTTTTTTGCCAAAATACTCGTTTCATTTGATGAAATAAAACAGTTTGACATGATGTCACAGGAGTTCATTGTTACAATCATTCACTAATAAAGAGATTAGTGGGAGTGGGGGTTGTGAGATCCAATCATTAAGACGCATTCTCATTCTTGCTTGCTTCGCTATCCAGTTCGCGCACTCATTTGCCGCTCTTGGAATTGCTCACCATTGCACTTGCTCTATGTCATTGGCTAGTGCTCGGATGTTCGAGATTATAGTCGTTAGTCTCCATTCTATCACACCTTCTCGGATTTGCTTGATAACCACCTGGGAGTCGAATTCAAGAATGAGGTTACTCCATCTCATCTCATTTGCTAGTCTTATCCCTTCCTGTATCACCATCGCTTCCATTGTCGTGATATTTTCGCTCCAGAGTTTCTTGTTGATGCCCTCCATAAGTTTCCCTTATCCATCTCGTGCTACCACCCCGATCCTTGTCGTGTTTGTTCTTGGGCACCACAAACACATTTAGTTTGATCGATCCAGTGCACGACTTCTCCCATTTGTGGTGTTGTCTCGCCCGTAGCTCCAGTTGTTGTTGTTCCATTCGCCTAAGCTCGACCAAAGCCCGTCTCATCTCGTTTACAACGCTCGTAGGGTTCGGTTGGATTCCCTCAAACACGGCTTTACACCTCGCCTTCCAGATGTGCCAGGTTGTTAGCATACACGTCTCCCATGTCAACTCCCGCTAGTGTGCCGTTCCACTCCCTTCCTGTCGCCTTTCTTCCAGCCACCGTATGATGTTTGGCTGGTGCGTGCCTTGCTGCCTGACGCCCAGCATCTCGCCCCACACCGGCTCAGTCCACCTGCACCCAAACACCATGTGTTTGCTTGTTTCGGCATCTCCGCATACTGGGCATCCCGGGTCGAATGTCATGCCTCGCCGTATTTAGCTTCCAAACTATTACTTTAAACACTTTTCTTATAAATATATGGCAATAATAGATTTTATAATAACTCTAAACCTAAGTTAAAAATATTGGTTAATATTATATCAATAATTTTGATATTCTATTTTTACTGACTTTGTACTTTCAACTATTATGAAAAGTATACTTAATCTTTATATTTATAATATTGTTTTTATAACAGAAAGAAAAGTGTAGTTACTAATAAGAAAGGGAATATTTTTACTATACTTTTTGATATTTTTAAATAATTATATGTTATAACTTTTAATTAAGTTTAATATATTAAATAACTAATGGATAAGCAATATAAATTTATATATTCTACATAAATTTTTTACTTTTAATTAATTTGTGATCAATTACATGTCACGTAGCGCATTAGTTGATTTCCCAGTATATTTATCTTTTATCATTTTACCCAGGACGATTTGACACTCAATGGTAAGATAGCTTGCTATTGTATATATATATATATTTTAGGTGGAAGAATAGTTGATTCTACTCCACGAATATTTTCTGTATTTTTTTTTACCCTCGAGAGTAGCAACACCGAACCCAGGTTGAAAATGCCAACAATAAATCATTATATATTAGATATGAGTTCCTTTCTCGCTAATATCAGCTATAGGAGGAAGACACCTGTTTGCCGGAAGAACTGCTCTCAAACTCAAATGGTGTTACCCTTATTTCCAAGAAGTTAATTCTCAAGGCAGCAGCTTACTTCTAGAAATCTGTTACTGCTTGCGTGAAGATTGAAAGAGTACCCAAAACCGGCTTCCAGTCCGTAACTAAATAGGAAGAAAAGAGAAGCACCTAAGAAATATATGAAACTTGGTTTTCTTTTCCCTGTTTGCCATTATTATCTTTAAGACCTTCCATTCCCTCAATTAAGCCTTTCCTTCCTTCTCATATCGTTACTGTTCAGTCTTTTTACCATTTGAGATTTTCCAACACAAAAACAAACCCTGGATGAGAAGAAACCAAATATTATGAAATCAAACAGATTCTCCTGCCTACAGCAACAGCAAGCAAGGAACGTAACAGACAGATGTTAACTCAAATCACAAAATGGATCGAAACCACAACTACTACGCCGCAACCGCATATAATACAGTTGAAAGAAACTTCTCTAAAAAGACCCCTAACAAACAAACAGACAAAAGTCAGTAACAGAGATGAATCAGTCAATTAAGGAGGCGGTGTCGTCTTCTCCAAGCTATCCAAGAAGTTCTGTAACTCACTCAAGCCTTGTGCAGAAAAACTCCTCTGGACTCTTCTGGGTCGAGGAGAAATCAAGTTGGGTGGAGGTTGGGGATGGAAGCAGATGACAACAGCAGACAGATTGTCCCCGCTCTTCCTCTTCAACGCTTCCCCAACAATGTCTTTACTGCACATTAGTGGATCGTTGTGTTCCTGAAGCTTCCTCCTAGCAAAATCAATTGCATTTTGGCTCCTAAACACATCCCATATTCCATCACAACCTATGATAAGGAACTCATCTTCCTCCGTCAGGTTTAGGGTGATTAGCTCTGGCTCCGCACTCAGCGGACCTCTCCCATCACTAGTTTTCATCCCTTCCATATGCCAGTCACCCAAGGCACGTGTCACGTTTAACTGCCCATTTAGATAACCATCAAAAACGGATCCCCCAGAAGCTTCTATCCGCTCTCTTTCCCTACTGCACATTGGCTTATGGTCTCTTGACATTTCAATTGCTTTCCCACGACGACATAGCACTGCCCTACAGTCTCCAGCATTTGCCACAACCAATAATCTGAAATATTCCCACACTATCATCACATATTTCCACCCAACATTCAACTTCAAGTTTAAGCAACCATTACTAACCTTCCCATCACAATTGCTGCCAGTGCCGTAGTCCCAGAAGCAAGGCCAGCATCCGACGAGCAAGCTTCCCCAAAAGCAGCATCAGTCTGCAAGAAGGCTGATGCAACAACCTTCTCAATCTCCCCTGGAAATTCTTCATCTTCAACAATGAATCTCGGCAAATAATAGCTAGCAAAATCTGCAGCATGCTTCCCTCCATGCCCGTCAAAAACCTGTTTGATCACACACCTTTTGCTTCATCAATTGCATCAAACAGGAAGATATAGTATCAATTCTTTTGTACTATATCAGGTTATACTAGGAAATCTATTTAAGAAATGGCAAAGAAGGAAAGTAACCATTATAAACTGGGGCCGCTAGCTTCAACACCAATGATAAAAACAGGGACTCGTATAATCAAGTCTAATAAGTCATTAATGGAAATAAAAAGAATTACCCCATAGAAGGCATTTGGGCCATTTAGAATATTCTCAAGACCATATTCACATACAAAGTTATCGACGCAGATGTATACGTCTTCCATATTTGAACGGAAACCAATATCAGCCCATGCTCCAGAACGGATAGCCGGAAGAAACTCAGTTCCAAAGTTTCTTAATGCTCTTATGGGTTCCATAGAGACATCCGACAGCTTTGTCTTCACCTGTTAATAATGTTCAAGTTAGCAAAGCTCCCAAAACTCACGCTGCAATAAATTTTTTTGAATAAGTCTAGATATAAGCATATATCAATTAGGAACTCTTAGCTTTTGGTTTCTCCCAGTTTAGTACATCAATACAACTTTCTCCCAGTTACCCAGTCTGATGCCCCATAAACCAATAAACGAACCTGACCTAATAAATCACCAATAATTTAAGGACAAATAAGCAGGCAATTTAGTTCACCTTAGATTAGTGAGAAGTATTCAAGGGTGATGGTTATAACATAGCCTATAGCAGTATACTAAAAGAGAGAAAACACATAAGAGAAATAAATTTGAAAAGACCATTATTAGCACCTCAAGATGTATATATATATATATATATATCAGTCTTTGTGCTTTAGCCATTCTTTCAAGACGCATTTAATTCCTGGTTGCCTTCCCAAAGGGACAAAAAAGGCATCATAGCTAACTAAACGTGTCATGAAAAATGTTTTAAACAACTAAACCATCATAACAAAGGACTGATAAAAAAAATGAGGAAACTCATGGTATCAACACAAAAATATCAAGGAAAAGGCACAACTATTATTCAACTTACAAGAGAAGGATGGCGCACAAGAGATCTCATGCAGGGAGCTGGACTTACACGCTGCTCATTACCAAAGCACTCCCTATAGGTGGCACCAAGCGGGATTGGAGGCCGGCCATTCGCAGAGCCGCTTCCGTTTTCTCCAAAATTATTGTATCCGTTAGTTTCGTCCATTTCCTTTTACCATTAGTTCCTCTTCTCCAACAACCCACAAGTGTTACTCTGAAAATGGCGATTCAAGGTAATACAATTCATCCACCATTCAAAGTCTGCTAATACAGTTCAGTTTGAACTCAAGTAAGATGTGGTCTCTGGGGCTTCACGGGATATCTATGAGAACCCCGTGATATCCAATAAAATCCATCTGCAAATTGCACAAAGAAACAGATTTAAAAAAATGACACTAGCCACCGCAATGCACAAAAAACTCGATTTCGAATATCAAGTAATCCAGACTATTACGGAAAAATAGAGGCCAATGGAAACAAGAAAGCAAATTTCACTTCTGGGTCAGAAAGGAATCATTGTCAATTAATCCAAGCTATAAAGAATTTTATCCCATCTTAAAAGAGAGAAGAGGAGAACTTCTTTAGCTATAACTGCAGTATGGGGCGAGATCTCACCAATCGCTTTACAAGGTCAGTGGAAGTTGAACCCGAAGTACCACCACAATGGAGAGTTCACGCAAATGCGGTGTGAATCAAATGCTGAATATAAGAGTAGACGTGTCTTTTTGGTAGGAAGAAGTTGGAGAAGAAAGCTAGGGTTTTGCGGAGCAGCTCAAGGAAGCTCTTTTTGAGCCTTGATTTGCAGAAGATCTAGAGAGAGATTGTGGGCGATGGGCGGCGTTCGGTTGGGAAGGTGATTTATTGGGTCGGATCGGATCCCCTAGTCGATTAGTCTACTTTAAGCCACATCGAAGGAAGGTTTGATAAGATGACCTGAACTGCCTATTATTTGCTTCTCAATTTTTATTTTTGTTTTAATAAGATGAGTACAAATGTTGGGTCAGATATTCATAGTAATCAGAACCGGACCGGTCCTCGAACCGGTGATAGCATCGATTCCCGGTTTGGTCGGTTGGACCTGGTCGATTTTCGGTTCGGTCGACCGAATTCGGCCGGACTCGTCGGTTCACCATGCAGAGAAGCACGGATTTTGGTCCCCAGGAGCGAAGAACTTACGGCGAAGTACGGTTTAAGGAGAATAGAGACGAGCAATTGAACTTTGAGAGAAGTCCTTTCGATGAGCAAATTGCAGGTAGCGATGAAATTTATAGCATAATAGTGGAGGAACACCCTCATGTCAAAGGGAGTGGTAGTTTAGAGAGAGAAAAGGGTTTGGAGGAGATCGACCGGAAATTATCAATGAGGAAAGGAAATCAGATTGTGAAGAGATCGAACATCGTGGCGAAGTAGGTTATCAGTATTCAGTATGCTCTTAGTCTGGGGTTTGTGTTTCAACTTTGGGTAGACACGACCACTATAAGTGGCAACCTTGTATTGAACAATTATCTTCTCTTCTGCAGAACTCGAGATTTTTTTGACCTTTTTCCTATGAAAAAAATGTATTTTTCAGTGTTGGTTTTTGAAGGTCCTTAAATTGAGTTATTCGGTTCTCAATAGATAGCTCGTTCTTCTAGATTTGTTCTCACTAAGTCAATGATCAGTTTGAACACATCATCATCACTTAAATCGAGACCAAACGAAAGATCAAACCTTCGGTTTCAAATTTGGATGGTAATCGAACTTCCAACCACGAAAGTAGGGGAAAGAGGGGGTGGCACTATGGACAAGAGTGAGGCATTTAGAGGAAGAACCATGAGACACAGAGGATACAGGTGAAGTATTCTCCATCCCGGAAACGAGACGGTCTGATCCAGGCGAAGCTCAGTGAGTAGATGGGTCATTGACGCCACCACGCCATTGGAGAACAAAAGCTAGGGTCGCGAGAGTTAGTGGGAGGAGAGTTAAGATGAGGAGAATATTCTAGGCGAATGCCTGAGATGAAGAAGGCGAGTAGGGGGTTAGATTCGACTACGCAACGGTTATTAGATGTTATCTAGGTATTGGTGCTTGTAAGTTTTTAAAAGTTTTACTTGAATTTTTCTGAACTTCTTGTAGTAATGACATTGTTATGCAGTTATGATTGGCTTTCAAGTGATGACAAAGTTCAAAACCACTACAAAAACGAACCGAAAATCGAACGGTTCTTCAAAATTCGGTTGGTTTACACCGGTTCAACCGGGTCCATCATGCATTTCGATCTTTTGATTGAACCAAACCATTCAGGGTGCCGGTTCGTGGTCAGACTCGGTTGGATCGACGGTCTGGTCCAATTCTAATAACTATGCATATATTATTTGCGTAGTTCATATTTTTTATTGCACTAATATATTTCAAGTTATTATTTTTTGTGTTAAATTTAAATAATTATTAACTAATTTTTTTTTTATTTTTTTAAATTTAGCTCGTATTTCAAACTAACTATCAAATTGAGGTGCATATTTAGGTATTTATAAATCCAATTGTACCCGCAAAAGACGTTCGTGGGCAGATAGTTTGTCTATATGGATGTTCTACTTGCGAATGAGAAGAGTTAATGGGAGCAACATGATCATCATTCCCCAACACGACAATCAAACCCTATTTGTCCTCCTTACAGACTCTATCGCTAGATCCCCACCACCTACCTTGCCGTCTTCAGTTTCTTATCATCGTCATCCATCACTTAGTTGAGAAAAATCCTAATTTTTATTTTGGGTAAATTACTTAATTAGTACTTAGATTTGCCTAATGTTGAATCGTGAAATCCTGGTTGCTGATCTGGCAGTGAATTAAATGCCAGACAAAGGTTGAAAGACGCTTCTACTTCAACTCCGGTGAACCTGCAAGTAGGGGAACGCAACAGAGGGGGTGTCTCTGGGTCCCTCTCCGATGCTTAAATGAGTATATGTGTGTGTATATAGCTCAAAACGTAAGGAATATATGTAAAGAAAAGGTATTTATAGGGTAGGAGAGATCAAACCGTATAAGGCAGCTGAATATCTTAATGTATATTGTGTTGCTGAAGATTCGGATCATAAGATATGGCAGTTACTGCGAGATATTGCAGTTACCATATCTAATCTTTAGTGAATATGTGACCGAGATACGCGGGATATCGTGGCCACTTCCTTATTAACGGTTAGTGGGACCAGAGGAGAGAGGCAAGGCTCTCTTCGGGGCGAGCACTCTCATGGCGAGCATTGAGAGGTCGCGGCTTGGTGAAGGATGGCGAGCAGTCTGGAGAGCCTTTGGCGTTCATATCGACTTTGGGCTCGCTCTTGGACCACTTTATGGTGGGTCAAGCTGACCTGTGCTTAAGCTGATCCAGTTCGAATATCTTGGGTTTACCCCCTCCAGGGTTATTGGGCCTTCGAGGCCTTTTCCTTATTGGGCTGTCAATATCGATACCCAACATTTGCCCCCGAAGCTTGATTGAAGTTTCTTCAGTCGAGCTTGATTTCTTAGTAGGGTTTGAGATAGTGACCCCTTAAATTCGGTTTTCCTTGTCTCTTGTAGTGGTTCATGACCTTAGGGGCACTTCAGGTTTGTTTGGCGAGCAGTCATCCTGTTGTCCAAGGGTGAAGGAATATTTTTCTTTTTATTCCCTTTTGGCGATCACTCAAGGTGACCTAGGCCTGAGAAAGTCTATCTTTCTTTACTAGACGATTATTACCTACGAAAGGTATTTCAAATGAAGCCTATCAGTGCGCTGGCGATCACTTTGTCTGCTCAGTGGACTTTAGCATTTAATGACTGCACAGTCACCTAGAAGTCGAACGGTCGCTTGAGGCACGCCTGTCATTTAATATTCCGTAACCCAAGGGCAGTCTGACAGCTGTCTGTACTGGCCGACCGTTTGTCTCCCCGAGGTGTCTCTTAGAATTCTGACATTGCTTCGATTTTTTCCAAAAAGGTGCAATTATTCCCCTGCGTCGTTTCGATTCTGCTCGTGACGGTTACTCCTTTTTGGCCTATATAAGAAACATCAGTTTCTTTATTTTGTCTTTTACGCATTCATTCCTTCAGATTTTCTGAACTTCGTTTGCAGACTCTTCCTCTCTTTCAATCTTCTTCAACCTTTCTTCCATCTGTTCCCATGGCTACCCGTAGTCAGAATATCAAGTATACAGACAACAAGGCTCCTTACTCCTCCTCCAAGGTGCCTAAGAACACTAATGCCCCCTAACCATTAGGGATGGCGTCGTGCCCGCCTCAACGGGGGGACAGACTGACCTAGGGAGGTCCGCAGCCACTCCTGTGGTGGTAGATGGGCCTGAGCTTCAGGCGCCTATCTTCTCTCCGAAAGGTAAACATTTGTTACTTTATTGCTCTGTTTTTGGGAATATCCCCTGCTTTTCCTTGTTTTTTATGCTTGTTGTGCTATATTTGAACTGTTTTGAGTAGATGTCAAGCCCAACGAGTTGAACCCGGCGTATTTTAAAACGATGGTGGTGCTTGGTGGTCTTGGTGCGGGGGATGTCCCTAGATACCCGGGCACAGGTCTGCATTATCCTTGCAGCGGAGAGGTCTACCTTTATGTGGCCCAGATCGATGCTGGGTTGCGTTTTCCTCTCTGCGAGGATTTGCAGGCACTGTGCCGGTTCTACATGATACATCCCACGCAGCTCATTCCCAACGCCATTAGGATATGGGCTTGATTCAAGTTCCTATGCATACGTCAAGAATGGACGTATTCATTGGCCTTGTTCCGGTGCTTTTTCCGATTAGCGGCTGGGACGAACCATCTCCACCATTTTCAGTCCCGGTGGCTGAAGTTTGCTGAGCGGAGAGACCTTCAATCGTGGAATTGGAATGTCCATGTCCGGTTGGTCGATGACTTCCGAGCCACCAACTCCAACTATAAGAAGTTCTACTTCTTTTACAAGGGGGGGTGCCTTGGAAGTTGTCGACCTCAGATAGGGACTTCCCTCCCGAGTTTGACGATCTATCAGGGAGCGACCGGAACGCCATCGATGACCTGTTCCGGATACATCGATCATCTTCATTCCACTCCATCCACTCCGTGGCAGAGACCACAGAGAATATGCTCGAGATGGCGGGCATTCATCAGTCCACGCCAATCTTTGATGATTGAGTAACTCTTTCTAACCCTTTCTTGTTTACTGTTTGTAGGCAAAGGTGTAGGCAAGGGCCGAAAACTTATAGGTCTCTTTGATGACCAGGGAACGGTGGGGCTGTCCGCTGACCAGACTCTGCTGAATTCTCCTCCTCCTCCCTCTAGGTGTTCGTCCAAGAGGAAGCCTGAAGAGGCCCTCCCCTTGGCCACTGTTGGCCCTCGCCAACATGGTATGTTGTTTCGCCTCATATTGATTCCATACTCTGCCTTATTTCCAAGCTTTCTGAACTTGTCTGACATATTTCCTTGATGTTTTGCAGAAAAGTCCACGGCTGATGTGGCCCGGGACCCTCCTCCTCCTCCTGCCAAGAAGGTCAGGAGTGAGGAGCACCCGATTGTTGACCAGCATCCTCCTCCTCCTCCCCCTAAGGGTCCTTCCGCCGGCAAGGGGAAGGCTCCGGCCTTGGCGCCCATTCCTCCTTCTCCTCAGGGCCCTTCCGCCGGCCAGGAGTAGGCTTTAGCCTTGGCGCCCCCTCCTCCTTCTGTGCCCTCAGTCCCTAACAAGGAGTCTGGGACCCAGAAGAAGGGGCCCGACGCCCTCAGCGCCTCGAAGGTTCCTACGGAGGAATACTGCCCCATGGCGAGCATGTTCCAGCCACTCAAGGCTGCGAACCCTCGGGGGGGCATGGTTTCCTTGTGGAGACCTTTCGAAGAAAGGGGTCTCTGCCCAAAAGAGTCTCTGGGGCATCCCGTACCTGTGCATGCGACTCCTTGACGGGATAATTCCCCCAAGGACCGCTCGCCCATTCCCACGGAGCTACCTCAGATCGAGGGGTTCCTGCGGTCCCACTACAAACGAGTCGCTCTGGTAAGACCTCGTCTCCTTTTTCTTTTTTCCTCATCGTTTCCTTTTTGTTCGTATCCTGACAATTTTTATTCTTTTTATGTTGTCAGCTCGTTCGGGAAGAGGTGGTGATTGGTCGCGTCTTCGGAGAGCTCGCCGACAAGCATTCCGACCTGCTTGTCGAGCTAGAGCAGTATCGAAGTACGGGGATCACCCCCGGGCAGATGGGGGCCATCAAGTCGACCGCTGACGCGGCGATCTCCTTGGTGGATGGCGCCTAGGAGGAGTACTTCAGGAAGGAGCAGCGTCTCCTTGCTGATGTCAAGAAGAGGGAGGCCGATGCTGCGGCCGCCCTTCAGGATTCTGAAGCCCTTCATCGGCGCTTAGATGAAAGGGAGGCTGTCAGGGCTCACCTGGAGGCGGAGCTGATGGAGGCCCGAGCCCAAGGGGCGGAGTCGGAAGCTCGACGGGTCGCCGCTGAGGCGCAAAGGGCTGCTGCTGAAGCCAGGGGGTCGCCCTGGAGAAGGAGAAGGAACAGTTGGCTGAACAGCTGAAGTCTGTTCCTTCACCCCAGAGTGTCGTCAACGAATTCAGAGATTGCTGACTTCCTCCACATCTTGGTCGAGGACGTCCAGGCGGTCGATCCCAACTTTCCTGTTGGGGAAGTTGAGTCCCTGAAGGGTTTCCTCCGAAGTCGAACCCTTACGCAGCCTACTACTGCTGCTGAAGAGGTTGACCCAGCTGCGGCTGAAGAGGTTGCTCCCGAAGGCGAGCCGAACGCTTCTGCCCCCAAGGACTCGAAAGCTGGATGTCTCCACCTCTTCGTCGACCATATTTCTTTTGCTTTTTAGATAGTTGTTTTTTCTTTGTAATTTCAGTTTACTTTGTAATTATTTATTTGATTCAAGACTCGGTTATTTTATATTGAATGCCTTTATATTCATGAGCCTCTACTCGACTTTGAATGTGTTGACTATTCATCCGATATCTTAATCATAATTACTCTCAACTTTTCTTTGCTTTGTAATGGCCTCGACTCTTAAAGCCTTGGACCAAGCATAAGTCTATATGAACTTTCGGACAATACTCTAATTACTTAAAAGTATAGACTTCTAAGTTCAAAGAGATATTACATTTTTGAAGTTTAAACCTTTGAGGTGTTCGCCTAATAACAAGGAATTTGTTAATCTTAAGGCTTCATCATCCATAGTGATCTTTATGACTTGTTTCGCAAAGGAGTTGTCATCTTTAGCCAATAGTTCTTCTGAAATCTGTCCATCGTATAAGAGGATAACTCCTTTGATGGGTTGATTTATCTTTGTCGTTAGGACTCCTGCTTGATTTCGATAACAGGTCTGCTGCCTGACTTTGGCATCAGGTCTTTTATTTTGCCTAACTCTATTGCTAGGTCTTTTGGCCTGACTTTGGCGTCAGGGCTTTTTGGCCTATCTTTGGTGATAGGGCTTTTTGGCCTGACTTTGGCGTCAGGGCTTTTGGCCTAACTTTGTTGCTAGGGCCTTTGGCCTAGCTTTGTTGTTAGGGCTTTTGGCCTAACTTTGCTGCTAGGGCTTTTGGCCTAACTTTGTTGCTAGGTCTTTTGGCCTGACTTTGGCGTCAGGGCTTTTTGGCCTATCTTTGGCGATAGGACGTTTTGGCCTATCTTTGGCGATAGGGCTTTTTGTGCCTGATTCGGTCATCAGGTCTTCGCTTGACTCTTGGCGTCGGGTCTTTTTTTCTTCAATTTGCTTCGAGTGGACATGCTTTATGAAGGAATGACTTTCTTTTATTAACATCACAGTTTGATTAAAAGCTATGTATGAAATCTCCTTAAATGCTCAGAATTGAATGGACAGGGTAACCTTTCGCCTTCGATGGTTTCCAAATAGTAGGATCCTGACCCGGCGATCTCTATTACCTTGTACGGTCCTTCCCACTTGGCTGAAAGTTTATTCTGACTGTCCAGCCTTGTGAATTCATTCCTCCTCATAACCATCTCCCCCACGAAAAATTGGTGAGCGCTGACTTTTCTGTTGAAATATCGAGCGGTCGCCAAACGCATCTTTGCTTGTGTTTTTTCTGATAGCCATCTCTTTTCTTCTGCCAAGTCGAGGTCAGTTCCGCGCTCGACCTCGTTTGCCTCAGCGTTAAAATGTGGGATTCTATGGGTAGGCACTGCTATTTCGGCGGGTGCTACTGCTTATGATCCATACACTAAGCTGAAAGGTGTTTCTCCTGTGGCCGCCTTAGGCGTTGTTCTGATGGCCCATAATACGTTTTCCAGCTCTTCTACCCAATTCCCTTTGAATGCTTGAACCCTTTTCTTGAGTCCTGCTAAAACAACCTTGTTGGCTGCTTCAGCTTGCCCATTCGTTTGAGGATGATGTACTGAACTGAAACGATGGTCGACATGATATTCTTCACAGAGCCATTTGAGCTCCTTTCCAATGAATTGCGGACCATTATCACTGATGAGTATTCTAGGAATGCCAAACCTGGAGAATATGTTGATATTTAGGAACTTGATGACTTGAAATTCTGTCGTAGAAGCCAGAGCTTTCGCCTCTATCCACTTGGTGAAGTAGTCGATCGCCACTATAATGTGAGTGCGTTGACCAGTGCTAATAGGGAACGGACCTAATATATCGATCCCCTATTGAGCGAAAGGCCAGGCACACACCATTGGAGATAATAGTGTGGGTGGTCGACCTGATCGTGGTGCAAATTGCTGGCAAGTCTCACACTTCTGTGTTAATTCAGCCGCATCTTTTCCCAAGGTTGGCCAATAGTATCCCAACCTGAAGATTTTCCTCGATAACGATCGAGCACCTTCATGACATGCTGCCACCCCTTCATGAGCTTCTCGAAGAACCCTTTCTGTTTCTGGATGAGCCACACACCTTAAGTAAGGAGTCGAGTAACCTCTTCTGTAGAGTTCTCCATCTATAATTAGATAACTGGTCGCGAGTCGTCTTATCCTCTTGGATTCGCCTTCGTCATCCGGGAGGATCCCCTCTTTCAAATAATTCTGAAACGGAGTCATCCATGTGATCTGTCCTTGAATGTTGAAGACCTCTGCTCTGCTTTCAAGGACTGAACATAGGGCCTTTTCCAGAAATTGCACATCCTGGATTGTTGTCCCTCCAAATGCCAATTTACTTAGGGAGTCTTCCATCTGGTTTTCTTGGCGAGGAATAGACTAAATCGCAAAATTTGGGATTTCTGCGACGAGCTTCTTGGCGATGCTGAGGTATTTTTTCATATTTTCTCCTCTTGCCTCATAAGTGCCATTAACCTGATTGACAATAAGCTCCAAGTCACTCTTTACCTTAATCGCGGATATACCCATTCCTTTTGCTAGTCTGAGTCCAGTGATAAGAGCCTCGTACTCTGCTTCATTATTGGTCGCCTTAAATGTTAGGGCGATCGCGTACTTCAAAGGCTCGCCCTCAGGAGGAATAAGAATTAAACCTACCCCCGAGCCTTCCTTTGATGAAGACCCATCAGTATAGAGTTCCCAGATTTGATTGTCGTCTGCTGACTGACTTGACCTGTTTTCTGCTTCTGTTTGACCGTTACTCGTGCTTTCCACTATAAAATCAGCTAGTGCTTGATGGCCGTTTCTGGCGCAAATTTGATCTTGAACTCGCTGAGCTTGATCGCCCACTTGACCATTCTTCCTGAAGAATCTGGCTTGATCAGGAAGTTTTTGAGTGGTTGATTGGGGAGGACCGTGATGTCGTGCGCATGAAAGTAAGGTCTCAGCTTCTGAGCAGCAGTAACCAAGGCATAGAGATACTTCTCAATCTGGACATATTTTATTTCAACTGACTTGAACATTTTGCTAATGAAATTACACTGTACTCTGAATATTATTTTCTTCCCTTATTAAAAAAGCACTGGCCGCCACATCGCTAATGCCTAAATAAAGGAAGAGCTGCTCGCCTGGAACGGGATTCGCCAGCGCTGGGAGTGTTTGGATATGCCTCTTCAAGGATTGGAACGCCTCCTCGCAGTCTGGCGTCCATTCGAACTTGCGGTTGGCCCTCAGAGTTTTGAAAAATGGGAGGGACCTGTCGCTTGCCTTGGAGAGGAAGCGGTTGAGAGCAGCTAGGCGTCCATTCAGGCATTGGACTTCCTTGTGGAAGGTTGGCGACTTCATCTCTTCTATGGCCTTCAGCTTTTCTGGGTTTGCTTTGATGCCCCTTTCGCTGACCATGAAACCCAGAAATTTGCCAAACTTGACTCCAAAGGCGCACTTTCCAGGGTTTAGGCGAACGCTGTGTCTCCTCATGCATTCAAAAGCTTCACGGAGGTCTATTGTGTGTGGATTGCCCTTGATGGTTTTGACGAGCATATCGTCCACATAAGCCTCCATGTTTCTCCACAGCATGTCCTGGAACAGGCTGTTCACCATCCGCTGATAAGTTGCCCCGGCATTGATGAGACCAAAGGGCATCACCTTGTAGAACAGAATGTCCCCGTCTGCATAGAAAGCGGAGTGAGCCTCATCGTCTGGATGCATTCTGATCTGGTTGTAGCCTGAATAGGCGTCCATGACGCTCAACATCTCGTGACCAGAGGTAGCATCGACCAGCTGATCAATCCTGGGAAGGGGATATGAATCCTTAGGGCAAACCTTGTTCAAGTCGCGGAAGTCGACACACATCCTCCACTTGCCGTTCGATTTCTTGACCAAAACTGGGTTGGCGACCCAGCTCTGGAATCTCACCTCTCTGACGAAGTCAGCCTCAATCAATCTGTCAACCTCCTGTCTGATCGTCAAGCGCTTGTCTGTCCCGAATGATCTTCTTTTTTGGGCGATCGGCTTGATGGAGGGGTTTATCCTGAGCTCGTGAGAGATGATATATGTGCTAATTCCCGACATGTCGCTCGGCTGCCAGGCGAAGAGCTCATAAAATTGCTTGAGGAGGGCGGTCATGGCCTCCTTCTGATCTTCTTTTAAGGTGGTCCCAATGCGCACCTTCTTGTCTGGGCTATCGATCTCGACCTCTTCCAATTCCTCCATGGGTGCTGGCCGAGCCAAATCCTCGCGAGGGTCGGCCTCCGTTTCGATGGCGAGGGCCTCCCTTTGGTTCTTCCTGCGCAGACAGTTCACATAGCATTGCCGCGAGGAAGGCTGGTCGCCGAGTACTTCTCCAATCCCGTTGGGAGTGGGGCACTTCATCTTCTGATGGACCGTGAAGGCCACAATCTTGTTCGGATTGATCGTGGTCCTCCCTAGGATGGCGTTGTAGGAGGTACGTGAATCGACCACCAGTAAAGTGACCGAGACCTTGATGCTCTTCCATCCCTCGCCAAAAATCACTGCATGGTTATGGCCCCCAGTGGATAAGTTGTCCTTCCCGCAAACCCATTCAGCGGAAAGTCGACCCTCTTTAGGTCACGCTTGGACTTGCCCATCTTCTCGAAAGCGTCCAGGAATAGGATGTCTGTCGAGCTGCCTCCGTCGACCAGAATCCTTGCAACGTCACAGACGTCAATATCTGCTGTGATAAACAAAGCATCGTTGTGGGGGGTTGTGACATGTGCCAAATCATCTTCAGAGAATGAGATGACAATGTTCTCCTCAGGTCGGGGTCGCTTTCCCAACTGAACTGCTGTGGAGATCTGAGTGGCGTAGACCTCCCTGGCGTGCGACCCCTCGCCGGCTGCACCGAATCCTCCTGCAATCAAATTTACTCTCCTCTTGCTGGCAGACGGATCAGTTTGTTCAGCAGGGGCTGGCGAACGATGTCTCCTAGGGGGCGTTCGACTCCTGTCTCGCCCTGCCACAAATTCCTTCAGCATTCCCCCCTGAACCAGCTTCTCTATGTTCCGCTTCAGAATGCGGCAGTCATCCGTCTTGTGGCCCTTGCACTTGTGGTATCTGCAATAGCTCTCGACGTCCTTTCCCATGGGCTGACCACCCCGACGAGGCATCAGTGGCCTCGCCAAGGATCTCCTCTCCATCTCGACTAGTACCGCTGAGATCTGCCTATTTAAAGGCGTAAAATACTCAGGGATCTCTGGATGACGAGGCGCTGGATTAGGCTCAACTAGGGGCCTGCTGTCTCTCCCTTTCTTTTCCTTCTTTACTTCCTACTTTCCATCATGTCGGGGCTCAGGGACTACCCTTAGTGAGGTCGTCAGGAAATTAGCCTCTGTGTTCGCCCTTTCAAGGTCTATGAAACCTTTTGCGCTGGACGCCAGCTCCTCTAACATTTCGATCTCCTTCACGTGGTAGCTGTTTCGCAGCTTCATCGAGGCCTTGTTGGCCACATCCAAACCTCTGTAAAATGCTCGAATGATTTCCCCATCCGAGATTCGGTGATCTATCTCCGTGACGTTTTGATGGAAACACCCGTAAAAATTGGCCAGCGACTCTCCAGGCTGTTGCTTGACCGCATCCAGGGCGGCCACGCTTTTCATCAGTTGGCTCTCGCCCATATATCTCTCCAGGAACTTGCTCCTTAACTCTTCCCAAGTTCCTATAGATCCTGCAGGGAGACCGAAGAACCAAGACGAAGCCGAACCCGAAAGAGTGGATGGAAATAGCAAAGCCAAGTGATTGGTATAATTTGACTTACCCAGCAGAGAAGCCTCGTGCTTGTTGACGTGTATGGTGGGATCTCCTCCACCGCCGTACTCAGGTATGGCCCGAGCAACCACGTCTTTAGGAATCTTGATGGCGACGAGCTCGTCGGAAAAGGGATGAGCAGACTGCTCCTTGAAGGGAGCTACGACTATCAGTCGTCTTTCTTGGAGCCTTTTGTTGAGGAGGTCGTCCATCTGGTCCACAGTGCAGTACCTGGGCGAGATCCCGGATGGAGGAGGACCGGAAGGGTTGGCAGTGTACGTAGCCGCTGTCTCTTTGGTGTATGCCGAAGGTATGGACTGTTGTCCTGATGTTATCTCCTGATCCTCCTGAGGCGCGGTTGTGCCAGGATTTGCTGTTTCGGACGGCGAGGGCCCTGTGGCAGCAGGGCGATCGTTTCCTTGAGGAGCAGGGTGATTGTTTCCTTGAGGAGCAGGGGCTTGACAGCGAGCCTGTCCTAGGATGGCCTCCAGCAGTGAAATCATCTCCGGGGTTAACTGAATGTCTTCCCCAGCGATGTGGACGGACTGCGATGCTGGAGCTCCGTTGTGGTTAGCCACTGGGGGTGGTCTGGAATTCCCGACGTGCTCTCGGACCGTCCTCAGAGGAATGGAATTGGGGGATGCCTGACTGGCAGGCTCTTGTTGAAGCGGCAGAGGAATCAGAGCTTTCTGAGGATCGCTCGCGAGTCTGGTTCCCACAGACGACGCCAAATGTTGGATTGTGAAATCCTGGTTGCTAATCTGGCAGTGAATTGAATGCCAGGCAAAGGTTGAAAGACGCTTCTGCTTCTGTTTAGGCTTGAGGATCTTAACAAGGGTATTAAGATCTTCATCAATTCCCTCAGTGTCTCAATAACTTTGGATAGGTCTTCATTTTGTCTTAAGATTGATAGTCATACGAAATCATTATTCATTTGTGAAATCTTGATGATTTTAATTTGTGGTACATATATTATTGATCTTCATTTGGATCAACATATTAAATTTGGTTAAGAAAATACTGAAACTGAAATTGAGTACTTAAGTAAACCATTCTCCAAATGGTGTTATTTGCACCGGTGAATGGTCATGTGTTACTTATGGTTAAGAGTTGAAAGTATTGAATAACAATTATTATTATGATTGTAACTTTAAATGTGATTCCTCTCTTCCAAGCATTGTTTTTTAGTAGCGCGGTACGAGAAATGTCGTAATTTAAAATCAAGTTGGACAAAATTATGTCGAGGATCGCGCGGAAGTCCAAAAAATAGGTAAAAAGTAAG
Source organism: Chamaenerion angustifolium (assembly GCA_946814005.1). Lineage (NCBI taxonomy): Eukaryota > Viridiplantae > Streptophyta > Magnoliopsida > Myrtales > Onagraceae > Chamaenerion > Chamaenerion angustifolium. Next base: position 27,785,986 of record OX328272.1, read on the forward strand.
TGGTGTAGCCAAAAGTGTCCTTAAATGAAAACATATTAAATTTCACACAATTTTATTTGATTTTCCTAGTTTGTAGCATTGTTGATGTTTGGTATGCAATACTCTAATAAGCTTGTTTATTTATAGAAAATTCGACGGAGTGAAGCTTAAATTAAAAGTGAAGCTACCATTTTTTAGAAAGAAATGAGTGATTGGAAAAATCATCAGTTTTCTAAGATGTAAAAGATTTCATTTTCACTATGCAAATCGATATGGACGAGATCGTGACAATTTCATTAGAGCTTAGGAAGCCAAAGGTTACAAGTTAGCCGAAGAAGTGATTGACAATGGCAAATGTTGATGTCATGACCTAGGATATTTTGTGATCATTGCTTGTGATGTTTAAGGTTAGGGCAATTTTGTTCCCTCGTCTTCACATGTTCGTACTTAAGCTGGTGTTTAATTGGAGTATTAACCATGTATTATTATTAATTAATACAATGTTTGATTAGAAATAATTGTATGTATTAACTAATACATATGTATTAGCTAATACACACTTATAGTGTTAATTGAGTATTAACTAATACATAATCTAACCATGATATTATTTAATACATAGTAAAAAGTTACTTAACTACCCTAAATCTATTAATCCTAGCTAAGAATAGTTTATCATGTTAGTTTTTAGTTTTTATCAAATTTTGTGAATTTTAATATAAAATATTTTAAAATTATTATTTACTCAGATTATATAATAATAATTAATAAAAAAGTAATATATTAAATGAAAAATAAAATGATGTAATACTATGTATAAATTTTCATTATTAATTATTCCAAAATATATTTTATTTTAAAAAATGAATCACTAAGTCAAACACAATAACAGTTGTTGGGTACCATTCAAAATCATAAACAATTTATGAGTTTATTTCGATGATGATGATATATGAAATATAATTAGTATTTTAAAAAATAATTAAAAAGTTAATGAAATATTTACTCAAGAATATTTTAATACTTGCTCGTCTATTTGATATTTTTTAAAAATATATTAAAAATAACACTAAATAAAAATATAGCATTTGCTCTATTTTTTGGTTGTTACATGCATGTGCCATGAGGAAAAAAACTTATAAGTGGTTATTTAACTGTTTTGTTTTTATATTTTGCTAAGTGTGGTTTAACATGTTACGTTGTTCTCAAAATCGATTTGTAAAATCATGTTATTTTTATAAAACCATGTTGTTTGTAAAATCAATGCAATGATCTATTTTTTTTTATATTCAATCAATCACACAGAGTCGCTTGCAAACATGAAAGTTTTGAAGTTTTATGCATGAGAGTAACATTTTAAAGATGAAATTGCAAAGAGTAGAAGAAAAGAATCGAAGTGGATTGAACCAGTCATGACTCAAATGGGATACTATTTTTTTTCCCAATTTTTATGAATATGAATATATTTTATTTTTAAAAAAAATAAATAAATTCACGTTTACAATTTATTTACACTGCAAAATAAATTTAAGGGTGTTTAAGTCTTTTTGTCACTTTACGTATAATTCTATATCAAATCAAACACTGTCTTAGGTTATACATGTATAAGTATATCTTAATACATGTCTCATCAAAACATAGTATTAAGTAATACGTGTATTACTTAATACATGTATTAACTAACACGTGTATTAACTAATACATCCAATCAAACTCCACCTAAGGGTTTAATGGATGGTCACATCACACGATACAATAGTGATATTAGGTAGAAACTACTATAAAGATTCTCCTAACTCATCTTAGCAATATCTGAACTTGGGCAAACCTACCGAACGTGACAGTCAACATGGAAGAAAGCTCAAATACGAAGACTAGTAAAACTCTAGCAATTGTCAATATAGATCGCCAAAAGAAGATAATAAAAAGAACTTTAAAGATATTCTCGATTTTAGATTCTCTTCTTCTTAAATTGTTGAAAGGGTGAAAGTTATCCTATATTTGTAGTTCAAAACTTTATGAGTACTTAAAAATGCTCAATGTGGTACAATTTCAATTAAGTATTTACGAGATATTTATGACGCGGAATAGAGAGAGAATAAAATCAGAGAATATGTATGACGTTGTTTGGTTGAGAAATCTGTTTGAAATAAGAAATCGGAATTACGAGAATTTTAGGGATAATCATTATTTGAATTTTGTCTGGATTGACTGTTTCGGGAATTTTCGGATTAGGGATTTTCGGAATAAAATGTTGAAATTTCCGTCAAGTGTACTAGATAAAAACAGAAAATCCCAAGTGTTGCGGAATGCTAACCTTTTCAATAACTTTCCTTCTTTGAGTGCTAACCTGTGCACAAGACCGAAAACTGTTGCCCATAGGGTTTCAAGTAGCAGTAACTTGACATACAATATCTAAAACAACATGTTGTCGAGCAATTAGGATGTCCACGTAAGCAATAGTGTACCTGCAATTATGCCTTCTGTCACATTGGTTGTCCTAATTTGAAGACCTAACCACCAACAATATGCTCCTTTGAGAAAGGATCATATTTTTGGCCTCTCGGGTACTTAATTCATTTTGTTTGGTCAATAATTGAGGTGCAAGTTGTGGAAACCATAGTTATCAGAACCGGACCAGCGGTCCGACCGGGCCCGACCAGGAACCGGACCCCTGTCCGGTTTGGTTAAGTTAAAAGACCGTTTTGCAAATGAACAGTGTTTGAACCAGGCGTTTTTTAAAAAAATGACCGGTTTTCGGTTCACTTTTTAGTGTTTTTTTTTACAAACCAATTGTTTTCGATTTAAACTGATTGGTCTGTTTCTGGCTTTTTACAAACCAACCGGTTCGGTTCACTGCTAGCTAGGTTAGATCAAACTTAGTTCAGTTCTTCAGAAATCAGAATCTTTACTTCTTCTCTTCCTAGCAACCGCAGCGCAGCTTTGGTTCCTCATAGCCATGTCTTCACTTCCTCAGCGTCGCCAGCTTCGGTTCGCTAGCAGGTTCGACATCATTTTATATTTCACTTCATCTACTATTAAGTTTTCCATAGCCGACTTCAAATATGGTCGCCCTCTATAATTTCACTTTCAAGATGATGAAACTGAATAGCAAACTTTCGTATGTAACTTGGGCAGTACCTCTGTAATCTGAAGGACGACGTCGTCTCTCCTCAGAAACTTCCCGAGCAACCGTGGTGCGAGCTCGAGAGCATCGATTTGGAAGAATTCACGGGGGGAAAATCTCCGAATCCGCAAAGGGTGGAGCTGACGGCTGAGTTTGTTCACTAGGTATCAGCTTCAGTTTGGACTGCGGTCTGGGTCTGTCCCTGACGGTGACTACTCTACTCCGCTTCCGCGTTGGAGTTTCTGAGTCGTTGCCAAGTCCGTGTTGAGTCGTTCCTTTGGGCCGCACGAGTTGATGGGTCGTCAGCTTCATTTCGGTCGACGAAGAAGAAGAAAACAGAGGGATGGAGGACAGTCCAAAGTTTGGATGGAGGACAGTCCAAACATGAAGAAGAGGTAAAGGGTTGGTCTTAGGCTGAGCTGGGCCTGGGGCAATTGTTTTTTGTTTTTAATTATGAACAGTGAACCGCACACTGAATCGGATTCAATCGGGTTGGGCCAGCTGAACCGGGAACCGGTCCCCTTGCTGGTTCGCGTGCCGGTCCGGTTCTGATAACTATGGTGGAAACAAAGACTTTTGTTTCGAATTAGTTTCTTGACAAGTAAGAGAATGTTCTTGTTAGAATTTCAACTTTATTTATGTAGAGTCTATGAAAAAAACACTGAACTTCTTTATTTGTTGGGAAGTGGATGACGTAACAACTAATATTGTCATAAGTCAACTCTTCTTTTTTGGTACTGAGCATCTAGACAGGGATATTAAGATCTTAATCAATTCTCCTGGTAGATCAATAACTGTAGGTAGGTTGTCGTTTTGTCTTAAGATTGACAAATTTTCAAAGTCATTATTCACCTTATCAACCTAGAAAGAAATTCAATCTTGTGTAGGATATTATGAAATCTGGATGGTTCGAATTTGTGCTATATATGCCATTGACCCTTATGTGGACCAGTGTATTAAATTTGGATAAGAAAATAGTAGAACTGATTTGAGTGGTTAAGAAAATCATTGTCCAAATGGTGTTACTTGCACTGGTGAATGTTCATGTGTTACTTGTAGTTAAGAGAGAAAGTTTTAAAGAACTGAAAATAAGGAGCATATAGCATGATGTCGAGCAATAAACTATCTCCTAGTACGTGTGAAATCGGTTTGGACGGTTCAGTTTTTTCATTATTTCAGTCGGTTACTTACATTTTCGGTCAATTTTTTTTGTAAAAACAATAGTCGACCAAAAAAAGCATACAAAAATCCAAACTGCCCGTTTATATTACGATTTTTTATTTCAACCAAAATCTAAAAAATACACATTTAAACACAAAAAAAGCGCTCCAAACCACATTAAATAACAAAATAACTCAATTGTACAATGTTTATATAATTTGTTTACTAAAAACGATTCAACAAGACCAATGGAGCAACTAAATAAATATTAATTGATCATTCATATTATATAATACTACATAATATATATATAGAGAGAGATAGATAGATAACGATTGGACCGGGCCCCAAAGTTTTTAATCCCCCTAAACAGATCTGGACTGAAAACCCAAAACAAAACAAGAAAAACTTATCATAAATCAATGTGTTTCTTTTCAATCTGATATGGTTTATGTGAGTTTTCCTTTCACCCCTATCTCCTAGAAAGCATGAGTCGCAATGTGTGACCGGTGAAGTTGCTCCATTAGGCAAATGTATAATCTTATTTGAAGGGGCATGCACTCCTATATTAAATAAACGAACCTTTTAATATGTCAAATAGTGTGCGGTAGCACTACATATGATCAAAGAATCGATCGATCCATCAGTGATTGATTCACAAAATATTGGTATATCTATCACGTATGTAGTTGCGGGAGGTTAGTGTAGGTTAAGTTCAAATATCAACTGATCCAGTTGAGCTTGAATGACGATTGTACCAACCGAGGCACCTGAGATGCCTGAGTATGTGTTGGTGAGGCACTTGAATGTGCACCAGTAGCTCCCGTTGGGATAATGGTAGCAACTATGACAATTCAGATTCTTTTTGATCCACCTTTTCTTAATATGCTCTGAAACTCCATGTTTCTTCCAACAACGATCCACCTTGTGACCTTTCTTCCCACAAAAATGACATGTAAGATTCTCTTCCGTTGAAAACGATAAGACAATCTAGCACCACGTGTATATACATGACTATGATACTATGAAGAAATTAAGCCATGGAGATGTGCAAGATGAAGGAATAGATAAGTGGTTAGAACAAGAAGGAAAGTTGTTTCTTATATTCAATTTTTTTTATTTACAACTAGGGTAGTTTATCTCTCTCTCTATAGAACTCTAGAAACGATAATTATTAATAATATCTAAATTTCTAATACTGAATCTCCTAAGACTATATCCAAATCTTTTGCATGTCAATAGTAAGTTGGATATATTTTGGTGTGTACGGATTGTTATGAATTTTCAGGGTCACACGAATTCGATCTATTCAGTCTGTTGGGATACAAAAGGAATGTTTATGGGTTCACTGAGTGAGGATTCCGTCTGAGTGTGGGTAGTTGGTCGGGCAGCGGGTGGGAGGATGGGGAATGTGTGAATGAGCTCAGCTGCAACGACAACAAATTCCAGTTTTGCGTCTTCTATCCCTATTATTCTTCATTACTTGTTATTGGATGTCACTAGGTAATACTATATCATTTGGCCAAAAAAAAAGGTAATACTATATCCCCTCTCTCATATGATTTGTTAGGCAGATACGAAATTCAATTTTCATTTTCAGTCGCTGGAAATATGGAACGTCACGGAAAATAAGACATTGTTTGAGGTAGCTCGTGAAAGCATCATTGCTTCCTTGGCTGCATCGAATGCCAATGGAATGCTCGCCTCAATAAGTCATGATAATTGATAAGTGGGTGATTAAACTAAGGAAATGATCATATATATAGAGAGAGAGGGAGAGAGAGTTAGAATTGTCTCGTGTTAATTGTAGCTAGAATCTCTGTAGGTAGACTTTCACCTGTCTTTAAGACATCTATATGTGAATTCAAATCCTTGGAAAAGAAAGAACAAAAAAGACACGGTTGATTGACCTTTGTATTATGTTGTTGTCTGTATTATCATATATAAAGCAAGAATTAAGGAGTGATTGTAGGTAATATTAATGTAAATTAGTTGGTATCTGTATAATGAAATTGGTAGATGTTAATTAATAGGAGAGGATGCCCCTCACTCAACTAAATCTAATCCCCACTCCTTATCACGAATAGGAGGTCAGATCCAACGTTCATTCCGTTTTCTCGAACATAATGACACCATCAGGGTAAGATGTCGCCTTGTATTCGATGAGCACTTAGTCCAGTTTGACTAAGCTTATCAACCAACTCCTCCTAATTCTTGGATAAGTTGAAGAACTGGTCATCTAAAGACTAAGATAGCAGAAGGGCACGGTGATGATCGCTTTTAGAGATAAAGCATCTCACCCATTTACAACATCTTTGGTCGGTGTGAAGATCCCCAAGGACATCATAGTGAGAGCAATCCCCAAATACAATAGAGTGGGGATCCAATTCAGCACATTAACAAGCATTAAGTCTCTCTCTTAGGAAGAACTTGCAATAACATTAACATCATGTCACTCTTCCCTTTGATGCAATATGAACACAACATCCTCATTGTTTTTTGGACTACCCTGAGTATATGTTTGCACCTAGAAAGACCTCAAAATAAAAATTCATGCAACGACACGTGGTCGAGCGCAAACTCTTGAAGAGTGTAGTAGCCCTTAACAACATAAAACAAAATCCAAGTGAGACTTTGACCGATTTTTATGTGTGGTTTCATAAGGACATAAACGAGATGGACCAACAAATCATGGAAGCAAATCTGTCATGTGTTTCATGTAAGTCTTGACTCCTTGAACAAAGCCTCTGGGAAATTGAAAAATAGTTATCACGTTAAGTTAATCAACAACCTGGAAAAACTCATCATCTGGGCTAAGTGGTACATTGGAATGGAAAGAGCAAACGCGTTGACGAATCTTCCCATCCTGACTCCAGAGCCCAAGCATGAGAACAAAAAAAAAAGAAGAGGGATAGGAGATCGAAGCGCGACAACAAGCTGCAAAGATAAATTCTTCACTACTTCACACCCTTGAACCGATAGGTATCGACGGTCCTAGCAAAATTGAAGAAACATTTTGTTGCACAACCCCCACCCCCACAAAGAAATGGTGTTCCTATGATCCGTTATCTGAATTATTTTTGCTGATACCACTGGGCGAATGACCATAAAACCTAGGACTGGAAGCTCTTGAAGAGGGACACTGATGACCTAATATAGAGAGGGCATATAAGGAGTTCAATCATTCACCTCCACCATGAATGGACAACGCACAACCTAGTTTCTCACAAAAGAATAAAGGAACCATCAACACGATATCCAGCGAGTTCGCAGCTGGAGGCGAGAATAGCAGGGGTTGAGAAATATTTGCCACTTAGTTGTTCACAGAAGCACAACCAGGGAAGAGGCGTAGACCGACTTAAGATGAGGTCATATCCTTCTAAGAGGAAGACATGACCCACATCACAACCTCTCATGACGACAACCTTGTTATTACTACCATAATAAATGGGTTTGACACCAAGAAAATATTAGTAGATGGACGTAGCTCGATCGATATCCTTTTTCGAGACGTTTAAAAGAATATGGACGCAACATGAAAGAGCTTAAAAGCGTCGAATTCACTTTTCATTGGATTCACCGGGAGCGTAATCCAACCACTACGATCCATCATAGGAGAAGGCGGGAAGAGTTTGATCGACGTCCTATTCGTAATAGTGGATGCTCCGACTTCCTATAACGCCATTCTTGAGTGGGCCACCATCAACCGCAATGGATCGTGCCCTGAACAGTACAACAGAAGATGAAATTCTCTACACCCCACAGGGTAGCAGATGTCATGGGCGACCAAACGACCTCGAAGAAATGCTACATAAACTGTTTGAGGAAGAAAGAACAAAGAGGACTAGACAAACCACTCCAACCGTCGAGCACACAAATCTTGAACCCTACCGAGAGCACCACGCTGAGTCCATGCTACTTGGGAAGTTTTAGACGCTTACTATATCTACCATGTTTTATCGATGTATTGTCTAAATAAAAGTTTTAGGCATTAATTAAAGTTCGTTCGTTACAAATTCTCACATACATTCCTAAAAAATACTACCATCTAGGTATAAATAGAGAATTTAAACAACGATCACGTGCACATGAATTGCAGGAAAAGATTTAGGACAAGGCTTTACAAGGATTGGTTGACTACCACGTTTCTATCCTCTCATCTAAGCACCAAAAGACTTAGGTCAAGGGTCTGAAAGGTTTGTTTGACTACTACATCACCATCCACCCATCTAAGCGTCAAAAGACTTAGGAAAATTGTCTAGAATCATTGAACGACTACTACGTCACCATCCTCTCATCTAAGCACCGAAAAACTTAGGTCAAGGGTCTAAAAGGACCGTTCCACTACAACATCAACATCCTCCCATCTAAGCACTAAAAAACTTAGGAAAATGGTCTAAAAGTATCGGTCATCTACCATGTCACCACCATCCCATCTTAGCACATAAAGTCTTAGGCAAAAGGTCCAAAAGGATCGGTTGGCTACCAAATCATCATCCTCCATCCTAATCACCGAAAGACTTACACAAAGGGTCAAAAAGGATCGACTGACTACCAAGTCAGCATCCTCCTATGTAAGCACCAAAAGGGTTAAGGAAAGGTTTTAAAAGGATGGGTCTAGTACCAAGATACCATCCTCCATCTAAGCAATGGATCAGTCTACTACCACATGACCATCCTGCTATCTACGCAAAGTAGGAAAACTCAGTCAAAAAGCTGAAGAGGATCACCTAACTCAGGATCACCTAACTCAGGATCACCATCCCTCCATCTAAACGAAAAAGGTGAAGTTCACGCAACGATGAATGGTTGAAAAATGAACCACCATCCCATTGCCATAATCTACGCAACACTGATGACATACAAATAGAAGTCACAATAAGGACAATTAAATGAAGTATTCATCCCACGAAAGAGTTCTTAAAAAAAACAAAAAATGGGATAAAAAAAAAACTAGAGTCTCGACCATGTCCTTCTTGGTACCACGCGCCTAGTCAGTTTACCCGCTCCAACTGCGCCACCTGACACCGGATATGTTCGACCTCTTCCAGGGGAACACTCTCAAGGGACACCACCATCTCCCGTAAATGATCAACTTCTTCCAGAGCTGCTTGGCGAGCAAGGGCATGGTCGCTCACAGAGTTGTGAATGGCGACCTCCCACTCAACGAGCTCAAAATATATGGAAATAAGAACAAGAGCTCAGCAAAGTAAGAATATTATAAAATAAAAGGGTTAAAACAAGAGATATTATGTTCTCCAGATCGTGAAAGTGGCCTCATACATGGCAAGCAACGTCATCAACGATCGATGAAACATCCTTCTACCTAGGGAAGGAACACTCATAAAATAGTGCAAGGCCCTGACGACCAAATAAAGACTCAACAGGTACATTCGTAGTAGGTGGAGACGCGTACTATGACAGGCTAAATTTCTTGTTTAGGACTGTTACTCGAAAGTTATTAGTATTATTCTTAGACTGATTAATCATCATTCTATGTTTACTTATCTATGTTTTATCTCTACGATATTTTTGATCTCTCTACCTAAAGATTTTAAGTAAGTTAAAACCTAAATTTCACGGGGTGGTAGTAAGTTTGGATATCTGGACAGATCTGAATCTAATCATACTAGCACGAGAGTCGAGTAAGACCTTCGCAGGCATAGTAAGACCTCAGAAGACATGACTGTGCAGGTGTGGTAAAGGTAAAAGATCTGAAAGATAAACATTACGGTCTAAACCCGGAGTACCTGTGAAAGGAAGGTATAAACTAATCTTAAAATTCTAAGTGTGGAAAATCATTAGATATCAAGAAACTAAAACATGATAGGATGAATGCAGAAAGATTTGAAAGATCAATCCAAGAATGGTATGAAAACTCAAGAGTAGCAGACCTAGAATATTTAGATCTTGAAACTCCAAAACCTAGTAAAAGTGTATCCATAGACGGTTTTCCAAGACCTACTCTCGTAGCACCCTCATCCTCAACAAGGGATTCCACCGATGGAGCAGTTGGTGGGCCTCCCACACGAGGAGGTGGATCCTCAGACGAGGAGTCTGTATAAGCAACCGAAGAAGTAGGAGTTTTGCCCTTGCCCGTGTATGCAAAGATCTTCTGCCTTATCCCAATAGGCAACCTCCTAGAAGATGATTCCCCCTTGCCAACACCACCTACAACAAAAACAAAGGACATAAGCGTAGTTACATAAACAAAAGGAGAAATAAAAAGGACTATTACCCTCGGAGACGATAGAGACCCCACGAGGGGGAGTTCCTGGGACGACCCCCTTCCTCTTCCGTCATTTGGTCAAAGTAGGGAGGTGGGAAAAAGAGAAGCCTCTTCAACAGACAGACCTACTCAGTATTGTGAACGAAACATTGAACCGATTAAAGACCGACCAACACCTACAAAATAAAAGACAAAATAAGTACGAACAAAGAAATTACCCAATCATTCATTGAGTGAAAAGGCTTGATGTAAGACAACTGATGAATGTCCTAGAAGATTGATGAACTTCCGTTCACGAGTAGAGAGCTCATCAAATCATAAAGGAACATCCCAACCAAAAGTGCACAGAGCCCACGGTAGTTCTTCTTGAAAGAAGAAGTGCTAATTTATATATATATATATATATGTAATTTGCGTTGGTCGACCGAACGACATCAATCAAATTGATGGTTGTATTCCAGTCCCACAACTCCTGCGCTTTTAATTCCTTAAAGCGAGACCACCTTGGTTGGAAGTGATGAAAGGCTTGTTGATCGGTGTTAATGCGTAAGAAACACCAGAGAAAGGTCAATGAATACGCCCACTCACGAAGAGCGCAGAGCACCCTAAACCCTAACATGACCACAGGGCGATAGAGAACAGTTGAACGGGGTTAAGGTGGTAAACATGGCACATCTCATTCAAATTAGGGCAGAAGGGAAACCTTTAACCAATATCAAGTTGAGTCGGGTAAATGTATGTCTCGCCTTCAACGACATGTTGTGACATGTGATGTGGCTGATTAAGAGTGAGTGGTTTTGGGTACCCTGTAAATTTATGAATTCTCGGAATCTAACAAATATAATTCAACTCCTAATTTTCTTACCCAGACCCTACCTAGTTATTATTTTAACTGACACCTACCCGGAATTTATTAATACCAATAGGTTCTGGGTAGCATTTATACCTAATTACACTCAATTTAACAAATAACCAAAAAAAAACACCTTCATTCGTGACTGTCAGTCACGAATAGTTTTTTTTCTTACCCGTGATTGTCTGTCATAAGTGGAACTTAACGAAAATTCAACCTATAACTTTCAGTCACGAGTTTATATAATTTTCAAAAATTGTTATTTTGAAATTTGATTTTGGAATGAGGTATAGTTTGGGTGAAAAAAAACGAATAAGAGTGTAAAAATATGTTTATTCATCATGAACTTTGTTTATTATTTTCTTGTAAAATTAATAAAGGCAAATATGTAAAATACATTTAGGCTATTTTCGTTTTTTTGATAAAAATGGTTTGCAAAAGGTAAAAACTGATTCGTAAATAAAATTTTGCTTTTTCCAAAAGTTTTTGTATTGTGTGTGTTTAGCTAGTGTTATGGTTTCCTTTCCAATATTTGGGACTGAATTCAGATGTACTCATTTTACAGTTTTTCTGGTTTATTCATTCTTCCCTAGAAGCGATTGATCAATCTCTTTGTTGAGATTCAGATCACTTCATTCTAGAGAGAGACTGACTAACCATAAGTAAGCTCAAGAATAAATATATTATTAATATTTATAAATGTGGAGAAGCAGGCTACACCCTAATTTCTCCAATCACAATACTAATAATAAGAGGGAGAGGGAGAGGAAGAGGATAGATAACCAAATCTAACTTTGATCTGATATCTAATTCTGGGCCATAGCAGAGTATTCAAAGATAAGGCGTTTGGATGGGGCCGATTGAAGGAGCACACGCAAGCGACTAGTCAGCTGGTATATCAGCGTCCATTGCATTGCCATCTCAGAATCTTTCATCTGCCGAACAATCGATGCCTAAACAACAAAAACAAACATGACAGAGTGAGGCATTGGATGGATGGATGGATGGATGTGAGTTTATGTTTTTTTCTTTTACCTGAAGTCGTTTTCCGAGCTGGACTTCCACTTCAGTACCAAAGGAGATATTACTAGCAAGAGATTTAAGAGGATCGACTGTAGGGTCAACAGAGAGCAGACTAGGGATCTGTGGTGCATACACAACCCTCCACCTGGCCTGCCCAAACTCACCCTTTCCTTCAATTCTGGGCATCAGTGTCTCCAAGGTCGCCGTTGCAAGCTTTTTGAATGCCAATTGACCGTCTCCTTCCAAGATGGACTCCGCTAGCTGACTCTCAAACACTCGAGCTGCCTCTGTGGGTGAGAGTGCATCTTGTTCTACAGAACGCGTAGATGTTACCACCAAATTATCCTGCCAATTGCTTGCACGGCTCTGAATCCTAAATTGCCATTCCGACCCAACCAACGCCAAGTCCAGCATTGGATCCAGACCATCTTCAGGCTCAAACTTTGCTATGTTCAGATGCTCACGCTTGAGCCTTACCTGAAAAAATCATACTCACAAAGTCAAGAAGAAGAAGAAGAAGAAGAAGAAGCAGGAAGAAGAAATGAAGTTGTCACCTGAGTGGCTACAAGATTCACATCACCGTTCTCAAATGTCAAAATGCCTTTAGGTTTAATCCGCTTGGGATGTGCAACACCATTAAGCTCCACCTCACCACTGACCGCAAAATTTAAAATCAGAGGATATACCATCCTCAACTCCGGACCCAGTATAACCTTTAAATCGCTCAGTCGGATATCTACTTTAGGTTTCATATTCACAAGCTCCATATCCTTATCATCTTCACCTGATTTCACTGCACCACACACAAAAACACCATCCAATTAAAGCTCTTTCCCTGGAGTAAAAATGTACCGAAAGCTTAAAAAAGCAATGAGCACCTGAAGGCTGAGGAAATCGGATCTTTGAAGAAGCAGGTTCGGAACTGAAAAAGCGAGAAACGTATCTTGAAGCAACCATACGGTTTATACCACCACCACCACTGCCAGACAGCCGGGACTGCTTTGTTGCCAATGTGTTTAATGGAGCTGCTCCACTGCCCTTGTCATGAGGTAGGTATGCTTCTCCATGACTCAACTTGATGTTTCCAGAAATGTTTGGCTGCAATATGGAGCCTGTTATTTGCACCTGAGAGTCAACCTGGCCACTGATTCAAAGAAAGGGGCGGTGTCAATTTTAGCATTAAAATTCACTAAAGATGATGTAACAGTTTTTGCATTTTTTGAGGCTATATATTAATATATGATCCCTCGTAAATGGAGAGTACATCCTACTATTGTGAGTATTTATTTACTCAGTTTTTGTCAATAAGGTATTTCGCATCGCAGGTATCAATACCTTCTGTAGCAGTTGAATATAATAATTACTCTGTTACAATAAAGACTGGCTCATGCAATCAAGCATGCCCGCACGCACCTGAGAATATTCTTTGCTCGTACTTCCAAGACTTCACACTTCAAGTCAATTTTATCATCCAGGGAAGCCTCACTTGTCCTCAGAGGCAAATTCCCTTTGACAACCAACTTGCCCCTTCGACTAACCTTGCTCTCCAATGAGCTTATGCAGAGCCTATTTGATTTCACAAGAACTGTACCACCCAGGTTTGTGAGAGGTTTTTGCAGTACTGGTGAAGACACTGATGCTCTGTGGAAAGATGCAGATCCATCCAGGACCGGTTGATCCACCGTACCTCTTACCTGGAATACACCAGGAAAAAACAATCATAAATAAATCATCTGAAAGAAAAAGAAGCACAATATTCCTCTTTAATAATAACGTTCTTTGGATTCACCTGAAGCACAACATCTGCATTTCCTTGAAGCCAATTCACATAAGGAGAAAGAGCTGTTAACAACATCATGCCACCATCCTTAATATCAGCATCGACTCTCACTTCCCCAACATCAAGGATATTCCAGTTTAGACCCTTCAGGTTTTCTGCCAACTGAGTGTCCCATCCTTCTTCATTTCTGCCTCGGGAGACTTTCTTTTCGCTAGTTGTTTCATCAGGAGGAACTCGGACACTTTCCTTCGCCCAACCACCACCAGAGACCCAAGACAGATTATGCTTATCTGTCTCTACATTGTTATCTTCCCCACTCTGGACAAAGTTTACAGGAACACTACCCTGAACATGTACGTGTCCAGTCTGAACAATTGGTTCGAATTTTGCATTGAACAAAAAACGGCTTGTTGATGTTAGGGAAGCAACAACTTCAGCTCTTCCAAGATCAATTCCCCCAACAGCACCGTCCAAGAGCCTTACTTGAACATCACATTCTGGTTTTGCTAAACTTCCCCTGAGATCACCTTCCATATGTAGGATACCCTTAATCGGTGCTACCAATTCCCGCAAAGAATGAATGACATCCGTAGCTGATGATTCAATCACATGAACCAAAGTAGGAACTAAGCTGACAGGGAAGTTCAGAACAGCAAAATGTAAGTTGTTTTTCGGGCCTAACACGTTCCCATCAGCATGGACTGTAGCATTATCCTTCTGGATAAAGAATTTCTCTAGACGCAATCCATCATCGTTGCTGTATGCTCCAACTGCCAAAACCCGCTGTGTTTTGTCAGTTCCCCATTCCCAATCTTCACCATGGAAGTCAAATTCAGCCTAAAAGTACCCATAAAAAATTAACTATATCAGAGTGAATATAAAATGAAATGTTCAGACTCCACAACTGAAACTCCAACAAATACATTGAAATTATTGCACCATAAAAAATACAATAACCTTTTTACACAGCCTACTTATGTGGAGAAGCATAGAAAACAATTAACCATTTTTGAATTGCTTATGGACCAACTAGACTTTCTGCAGAGATCTGGAACAGGCAAGTAAAATGATGACATGTGAACCATCCCTTTAGAGATAATCGATTGAACACTCCCAGTGGTTTCTTACTCCAAATGTTTCATATGTATAAGGGTTTCCCATAACTCCAGATCTTCTTATGTCCTCACAATAATACAGAGCACTAGAGGAATGCATAGTCAAAAGACTGAATGATGAAAAGGAAGAGATTATATCTACCATGGTGTCTCCATTTCCTCCACCACTAGCATCAAATGAAGCATGCCAACGGCCTTTGAGTTCAGTCAAACCGTGAAGTGTGATGTCTTCAAGGACTACTTCATCTGAAGTATAATGCCCATGTATCACCTGTAAGATGTTACAAACAAACAACAAGAGGAGAGCATGCATGAAAGGTCCACATCTAATGCTGGAATTATCAAGCTACAGAAGCGGGACTTTATGTTACCTCAAGCAGCTCCTGGATACTCTCGGAATATAATCCCACAGACTGTAAACTTTGGACAAATAGGTCCTGTAATAAGCAAAGAGAAATGGTAAGGACAGATCCATTTGCTCAAGGCCTTCAACATGTAGATATCACCAGAAAGAAAAATCAAAGGATTCATTAAGTTCCGAGATCGCAAGACTGTAAGTTTGGAGATTTTAAAGCTGACTTAGTGTTTGGTATGCTATCCTGTTCTTCCTGTGGCAGTTATATGAGAAAAGCACAACAGATGGGTATGGAACAATGCCGAATTCAACTTATAACAGGCCCGCTTCTTTATAGTTTATAGCTCTTCCCAGTTCCCAGGATTCTATCTATTGCCTTTCACCTATTCTCTTTTGGGTTATCTTTTGAAGCTATTGTACGTTTTCTTTCTCCCTATGCCTACCTCCAGTTTCCTTGTATGCACATATTTTTGACAAATTTCACATGAACTTCTTTTACATGTCTAAGAAAAAGTTCATATCTGATGTAGAATGATTGTATCTTTATTAATCAAAGGTAACAACCACAGCTTCAGCGATAAAATCATCACAAATGATTTTAGGAGTTATGATACCTTTGACCTAGAACGAACAGCAGGATCTGAGCTTCGAGAAAGAAGTCTTGCAAGTGGAAGCATCTCAGCAACCTCCGCTTGAGGAACTTCCAGTCTCATTCGCCACCTTCCCATAGAAGATATAACACTTCCTAGGTGGCCAGTCATCGCCCTTTTGAACAGACCCCCCTTTTCCTTTCCTAAAGTACCTCGATCTCGAGGGCCAGGCAGGACATATTCACCCTGAAGCTCATAGCGGCTGTTGGCTTGTTCCAGGACAGTTTTTTCAACAGTAATCTGAAGAAGAAAACAATACAGACGTATGATAAGAGTAAGTTACACATTCATCTGATGAATATCACTTAAGAAAGATATACCGGAGCCAACTTAAGTGAATTATTTTCAACTGAAATCCAAAAAAAAATACTAGTAAGATCATGTTAGACACTCGTGAAGCTAACAAGAAATCTGACGCTTGCAAAAATGAGCATAAGTATGTAACCTAATTAGTTACACACCTACAATAAACACATTTACTAATGAAAAAATACACAAACTGGAATGGAGGTTCATAAGTGGAAGCAACTCTTTACAATTAGTGCTAAACCAATTGAGATCTTTCCACTGAAAAAATGACATTGCTTCTGAAACTCCTTTTCCAAGGCAAGGTCATTGAAACAATGCAAAAGCCATCTAATAGGAAACTAAATGGACTCATTGCAGCTTATCTACTAGAAAAAAGCCCATACATATTGAAATTGAAGCAGGGTACTGGTAATATAAACTGTTAGGGAACGTTTGATTCACCAGGATCTCCTGAATCTAAAATCTGGATACCGTTCATGTTTGGTTGTTTCTAGCCCAACCCAGATGAAAGGAGTTTCAACTACCAAACCAAAAAAAAGCATCAAACATAATAGAACATAGGAACTTGAATCGAGACACTCACAACATCTCCACTCCATCTTGCAGCTACGTCTAAAGCTTCTCCTAGAACACCACTGAATTTTGGTCGCAGCACCGATAGAATTCCATGCCCTCTTCTCTTTTGCAAATTAAGCTGAATTTCTGCCTGAAAGAAAATCCACAAAAACTACTAAGTAACATGCTACAGTCATATAATCATCAGAACAGGAAATAGGAAGAATGTCAGCACACAACTTAGGTTTCTGGTTAGTCATTACATTTATCCAAACTAATGTTCCCTCTTCCTAGGCACGAAGCCACATATGGTTGGGGGGGCAACCCCCTCAACTTTTGACTTTGTGTAAATCTAGTCCCAAAAAATGTACTTATTTTCATTTTAAACCTTTAAATTCTTACATTTGCCCCCTCCCCTAAAAAAATAATTGTTCAACTGTTCTCCCTTACATTAATTCTTGCCCCCACTGAGTTAAATTCCTAGCTTCGTCCCTGCCTCTTCCCTCCTTTAATTCAATCCTTTCCACAATCCACATGGCATCTAACCTTGCAACTATCTATAAGCTGACATCATTGTGTTTTCTATCAATGCGCCAGTACACCACAGGATATGGATATTTTCTCCATCACAAAAATTGCATCAACCACACGTGTTATGTTATTGTCTGGTATATCTAAAGAACCTCCCTCGCTTTGGCTCTAGTGCCCTCAACTATGCTAATAGAAAATTTCTTTGACTGGTCTGTGAATATGACGAAGGCACTACACTAAGGAAAAACCTTTCTGGCTAATAGTTCCTTCTAGCATGCATGTATGGTATCCCGACATGTTAAGAAAGGTCTAACTTAAACTCGAAAGGCTAAGAAAGGGCAAACTCAAACTCGAAAGTTAACTTGTGCGCTGAAAATTGCCCTTCGTCGCCCTCTCACATGTCCAGGACCAAAAACAAAAGAAAGCTAGCTTTTAAGGTGAGGATTACCCAAGCCATTACAAGGAACACCAACATATTCAAACAACTGATCTATGATACTTAATAAGAAAGAATGGTCAGCAACAAAATAAACTCCCCTACAAACCACATGAGAGCATACCCTTTGAATCATCCCTCTTAGTGAAGCCAACTCCAATTCATCTAGAGGAAGGTTACGTAACTGCATTGAAAAATTAAAGAATCCAATTTCAATGAACACTTTCACATTAGATAACACTGAACTCGTTTTTTGCTTAAAGCATGAATACATGAGACTGACTGGATGTACCTCCAAGTTAGCAGAGTACAAAGGCCGAAAGCAGACATTTGCTCTTAATTGACCCTTCTGAAGAGATAATGACATAACTTTGTCATTTGGGAAGCTTTCATCTTTGGGCTGAAGTGAACCCGCAACTTCTAGAGCAAGACTTTCATCTGGTCTACCAGTGGCGTCCAACTGATATATGCATAGAATTTCAGCAAAAGAACTTTCCTCACAATTTGTTTGGAAAGAAAAAAAAAACATTGGTAAAAGGATCATTTTCATTGATTTATAGAAGATCAACAAAAAAATCTAAATTTGAAAGAGAGGGAGGGGAACATTGCCAACGGTATAAGACTTTTGACAGTTGTAAGGGCTTAAGAAAAATGTAGCACTTTTGCATTGTGAAGGTGCACACTGTCCTTATCCCATAGTCCGATATACCTACAGCAACTAAGCACTATAACAATTTGTCTAGTATTTGCATTTCCAACATATATTAGTAGTCAATTTATAACTCCATCCAAAACAACCTGCACTATTATGATTGAACTGAAACTCTGTCGTTGCATACATGTCGTATTGCACCCATTTCAAACAATAGCAGTTCAAATTCAGCTCAACTGGAACTTAAATCAAAATTAACAAACACTTCAGTGATGCCCTCTTGAGATTCTATTTTTTTGAAAGAGTTAAAAGGGAAAACATCTCCTTTAGATGGACAGAGGGTTAGATGGACAGAGGGAGGTCCACTCATTTAAAGCCAAAAGAAAAAACTTCAAGAACAACGATTCATGGGCGTGCTAAGACATGTAAATCCTATCTGTCACCAACAATGTTATTCTAACCCAATTTTCTATAAGCATTTCATCATGGATCTTAAGAATAATAAATCACAAACAGTTTAGGTTCAGAACAGGCAGTAAGAATTTGGCATATCCCTCCCTCCTCTCCTAAAAAAATGACTCACCTAGGAATTTATAGCGCTCCTTAAGATTTAATCAACAGTTAATTTAAGATTATTAAAAAAGAATATCTTCATTTCTAAGAAGTGATAGTTATCTAAATCAAAAAATTGTTTGAAAAATTTAGAATGCAAATTCTTAGCTTGATACCAGATGACTACCTTGATATAGTCTTCAGAAATTCTCAGCATTCCAGCCAATTGAGGTGCCAGCATTAACTGATTCAATTTGAGACCAGAGATTGAAACCTCACCAACAAGATTCTTGGCAGTTTTTCCAACGGTTGTTTGGTGACTTTGTGAATCATTATCACAATCAACATTCTCATTCCCATGAGGGGATTCTGTAACCTTTCCCTGAAACTTTATTCTTCCTGTTGCTTTCAAATGTGCAGGTCTTGGAGAATCAAAAGGATAAGGAGATACCAAACTGAAAAATTCAAAACCACGCATGCGCAAATCCAACTCCACTCCTTCAATAACAAATGGCACGCCATTTGATGCATCCAAGTCTCTTTTCTCCAGCCCGTGCTCATTCATGTAAGAGGTTTGAACTTTAGAGTGCAAGTCAAAAGCAATGGATGAAGAACTAACAGTGATATAGTCATGTGAAATCATGATGTCTCCTCGAGCATCACTAAATGACCCCTCAGCTTTTGGAGCAATCCACTTGATGTCAAATCTCCTATGAAAACCACAGAATAGTATTTAACCAACTTCAGCTAAAATAGATGTCAGTATTGAAAATCACTCAGATGTCAAAACTAACCCACATATAATAAGGGAAAATAGCAGCTCTTACGGTCTTAAAAGAGATCCGGAAAGCTTTGTCTCTCCACTTAAATCCCCCAATTTCAGGGGAAGTACTTGAAGGTTAGTGGGCACATAGCGTTGCAAGATTTTATCAAAGAATAAATTCCCTGAAAAGTTCACATCCATAGCTGTATCGTCCAACTCTCCCTAAGAAAACTCCGGTCATGAAACAGTTTATTATAGTAAGACCAAAGGGTAGTAAAAAAACATGAGTTATAATTACAATAATGAGAATATGAGTAAAATATTTCTTTAAGATTAGTGATAGTATACAGTGAAATTTAGCAAACACGTCTCTCCGAACACAACTGTAGCCTCACAATTTCAAAATAAGAGAACAGAAATTTATGGAGGTACTATTATTCAAGACACGATTGGAATAGCATATTTTCGGGGATAGTTTTAACAGAATCCGGAAAGGCAACTATAACTTGATTGGAGTAGAAAATAGGGAACTCAGTTTGACAAGTACTAGTCACAAAAAGACATTCATGGTTAAAGAGAGACAGAAAAGATGGGAAGTACCTCCGGACAAATCCATGCATTCCCAGCACCTCGTATTTCACCACCATCCACAAGACTAGCTCTAATTCCATACAAATCAGCAACCTAATGCAGGCAACTATATTATAATCAATATAATTTATTGTCGTTAACCATCTATGACTTCATGGCATTTGCTGGTTCGTTTTTCCATCGAAGGAAATCTTACACAATTGTCTGTGTTAAAAGTGAAGTTCGCTGACAGATATGAAAATGGAACTCGATCAAATGCTGCTACTGCGCCTGATTCTTTATTTTTCAAAACAGCTTCATATGCAACAGACGATGGGAACTCAGAAACAGAGTTAGCTATCTTCCTGGAAACAATCCCACTTCCCACAAATAGAGGAGCATCCAGCGGACCTTGACAATTGAAGACGGCAGTCACTGACCCAGCCAGCTGTACGAAAGAGAGAAATCATCAGGGGGAGAGAGAAAGAGAGTTAATTTTTATATTTAACTCCAGTGTCCACAGGAAGGGAACATCTATGTAGATCAATTATTATTTAAACAGTGAAGCAACGCTACAGAAGCTTAATTAATTGATTTGAAAAGATCTATGAGATAAAGTAGTATATACTGGAAATAAGAGAGGCTTCATCTTGAACGTCCTCATCAGAGCATTGACCTCAACACAAGGAACCTGAAAAAGAATAACCAAAACGAGCAGAAAAACTTCACCATAATGAAACCACATCTAAGGAAAAAATTGTTAGCAACATAGAAGCAGCACGCTGTGCCAAAAAGATCTTCCTAAAAGAAAAATTAAAACCATCTGTATAAACCACATATTATAGTTTGATCTAAGTGCACAACTGACAAATTTAACTGAGAAACTAAAATTAAATCTAGAAAACAAAATATAGAATAAATGTCATGTTCAGCATCAATTGTATATATATATACATACACACACACACACAGAAATGAGGAAAGACATATTTTGAGTTGAAAATAGAATTTGTTGAGACGTACCTGACACATTACGTGGAATTCTCCCTCATCAGGGTGAATACCAAAATCTCCAGAAGCTTCTAACGGAACACTCCCAAACCAACCACTTGCATTGTGTAAAAATATTCTCTGACCACGGAAGCATAAACTTGCGGAAATATCCTTCACAAGGCAGATAAGTATCTTACTCCCTAATCAGGGTAAGAAGATAACTTTCGACCACCAAAATTGAGTGGCCTACTAACATGAAAGGTACGAGATAAAGTACTCCTTAGAGTTCTATATTTACATGCAAATACTCATGTATAATAAGCAAATTTGCATGTATACAAGAGGACTCAGGGCCCAACAACAATGTTAATACATACTACATAACATTGATATAGTTTATATCAAGCTTTAGTCTATTCCTCGTGTATGAGCTAGAAGAGAAAATGTAACACTTTTAGCAAAAACAGGATACTCTGATAAAGTAACTACACTCAAACTGGCCTAATCAAGCAAACTCATAACAAGCGTCGACTTGTGCCTAGATCTTGAAGCTATATGTAAAGGGTTACAGCAATCGCCTTAAAAGGTATCAACACCACTCTATATGCAATAGGGAGGTTAGTAATTTAGCATGTGTGGTACATTAGGGAGGTAACACGATGTACAAGCAAATAATATTTTCATATTAAAAAGAAAATAATTAAAAAAAAAAAACAGTAACACATATTTGCAATAAATGAGAGAAGACATACAGAAAAACAAGATGGGGCATCATGTATCTGAAAGGCCAACCCGGTAACATCTAGTTGTCCATGAATGTTTGGAAACGATTCCCCCGTTGACATGCATAGGTGTACCTGTCATATAAGTAAGCAAGGAATATAATTAAACTTTGCAAAAAATTACTTTGAATGGCGGGATATATTAAGTTGAAAGCTTAAGAAGATACAATGTGGCATGTTTGCTCTGGCAATGCTTCCATAAATTAATATTAGGAATTTCAAATAGTACAGTTCATCGTATCACCATTAAGGCACTAAGAGGGTGCAAGAGGTACTTAACTAATATTAGTTTTACCCTCATACTTACTCATCCATATATTGTCTATGCGGTCAGGGTTAGTCTTAGTCAGATCATGTTTGCGCATACAGTCAGTTTTAGAACAAATTATGTGTTACTTGAAAGAAGCTTCGAACTTGGCGTGTTGTACAAGGATAACGGACAATCTCATAATGATTGTATTGCAAATGTTGACTGGACTGGATCCAAGATTAATAGTTCACTGCAAATTATTGTGTTTTCATAGGTGGACATCTTGTGTTTTGGAGAAGTATAAAACAGTGTTGTGGTTATTTCCAGTGCAGAATCAGAGTACAAAGCTAAGGCACGGTCTCTGTCTGTAGGTATGCCGATATATTATCTATTGGAAGAAGTTGACTTGAAGTCGATATTACCGGCTATAATTTGGTATGATAATCAAACTACTCTTCATATTGCCTTGAATCTAGTACACCATGAAAGAATGAACATATGGAGAACGATTGTGACTTTGCTTGAGAGGAGATTCATAAAAAAATTGATTTCCACAGGATATGTGAAGACAGCGAACAATTTACATATTTATTCACTCAGGCTTTGAATAGAAATCGGGTTGAATATCTTTGTAATAAGTTGGACATGATTGTTTATATATATATAGTTTCCTTAGAAAGTTGTATATATATCAATGAATAAGATGAAGAGAACGATTTTCATCTGAACTTTTACAACGTTCATGTATACTTTTAATGCCTAGAACATGGAAAGAATGATAATCAAACTACTCTTCATATTGCCTTGAATCTAGTACACCATGAAAGAATGAACATATGGAGAACGATTGTGACTTTGCTTGAGAGGAGATTCATAAAAAAATTGATTTCCACAGGATATGTGAAGACAGCGAACAATTTACATATTTATTCACTTAGGCTTTGAATAGAAATCGGGTTGAATATCTTTGTAATAAGTTGGACATGATTGTTTATATATATATAGTTTCCTTAGAAAGTTGTATATATATCAATGAATAAGATGAAGAGAACGATTTTCATCTGAACTTTTACAACGTTCATGTATACTTTTAATGCCTAGAACATGGAAGCATTAAGCTCAGATAACTATGTAAACATGTACGCACAAAGAGCGTGTTCAGAGACAAGTAACCCATAAGTGTTGGCCATATAGAGAGACAGCAATAGAATACCAATCTCAACCCAAAATCATATTCTCTAACAATGAAAATTGTACTTTTGAAATGCCCTTGCATTCAAAACCATATTCTCTAACAATAGAAATGGTAACTTTTGAAATACCCTTGCATTCAGAATAATAATACTTTAACTGGGTTGGAGCTTGAATTCTAAAGTTAGTATTACTGTGTATATTACACCATAAACATAAAATGCACAAGTAAGAAGATGAAGTTATTCACATCATCAATTGTTAGACCTAATTTATTAGTAAGATCAGTGTACCATGTGACTGACCAATAACTGCCAGTGTGTTCGCTTATTACCTAGATGATTACTGTTTTTACGGATACCTGGTGACATATTAACTCTTTATTGTCAATATGAACACCATACATGCACTAGATACAGTGTTATGTAACAGACTGTACCAGTTTAACATATCAACAGCTTAATAAAATAATGTTAAAAGAAATATCATTCTGATTTCAGCATGAGGTAACATAGCTAGCTTGATTTTACACTCGGTAAAAAATATTTTTACTTCCCTCTTAGTTTTCTGTTTTTCTTTTATTTGAGATGATCTTATGCATAAGAAGTTTCTTCATCAATGAACTTAAGTTCCCATCAACCAAAGATGCTTCAAGCAAACTCACGTAGGATAAATATCTGTAGCAACACTCTAACTTCACTTGGTAAAAAGAATGGAAAGAAGAGAACTAGATCACAGATTAGAGAAGCACCTCACCAGTGGCTCTTCCTTTGGACCAAATGATTGGGATTTCCAAAATCTTCTCAAAAAGCTGCACAAAGCAGAGTATATAAATGATTACAACATTATTCCAGATTCTAGGAGAAAAATTGGAAGTTCAGAATAAAGCTATTGACTCACAGGAACAAAGAGGTGAGCTATCTTTAGATTTGCATGCCACTTCTGCCCAACGGTATCAACAAAAACATCTGCAGACAGCCAGCCCCCATCTTCTGATGCATCATCGGTTCTCCACATCTTACAGTTTCCGCTCAATTGAACATGAACAAGGCCATAATTTTTCTGAAATTTCACATGTCCGTTGACATTCTCCATTTCTCTATCGTCATACAAGCAAATACTTATAATAAATAGTAGAAAAGATGCGTAAACATTCAAATCAGCTATAAAGAATATTGTAGTATCTATTATTGTGTTATCTCTAAATTATACAGGGATTGATGAAGTGCGGCTAAACTGTTTATAAGTCACTAGAGTTGTTTAAATAAAATGATAGCAACATCAACCTTTTCCTCAGTTACACATTCAAAGCCATGTGCACTTGGCATGTACTTCAAAATCAAAACATAAAGGTTCCAAGGTTATGCGCACTGCACGTACAAGTTTTTCACTTTAATAGTAAAAATCTTTCAGCATTAATAATGCACCATGAAAAAGGCTCACCCATTGACAGAGTATATAATCGCTTTAACAAATGGATTCACGATTGCAAGAGATCCTTTTTTCAGACAGTAAGAAAATGACAGATATATTCCCTTAAAAAAAGCATGTATTTACCACATATGATTTTTGCTAAAAATAATATATAAATATATATATAAAATATCTTCTAATACGAAAAAACTATCAACTTGCTGCACCAAAGACTATAACAAATATATTCATCAACGAAAAGGTACTGAAGGTACATGAGATGATATGTTTCATTTCTGTTCCTGAACTTCGACATACCCTATCACTCCCCCATACTCATTTAAGATTTTATTGCTTATCAAAAGAAGAGCCAAACGTAAACAGATATTCCATTTTGAGAGCTCAAAGAAGATCTTGCATTATCTCGGGACGGGCTGCAACTTCTCTATAATTTTTTATTGTTTTTTAAACTAACAAGGGTCCCACACCTAATTACACATTCTCCAAGTGCCCCAAATCAATACAATATACTCTTAAATTCAGACTACTAGTAGACAAAAATACTAGTCAGAAAAAATCATTTGGCGACTAAACGATAAATGCCATATCACTTTGTATGTTCAACTCTAGACAACATATCAGATGAATGATGTCTAGGAATCTTTGAATTATTTCTTCAGCAGAGATTAGCTGCTAATCTTTCCTAAAGATTTGAAGATCATTAATTGCATTACAATAGCCACGTTATAAGAACCTAATCATATTTCATCGTGCCAAATAAGTAACGGAAGGCATGTAAACCACAAAGCCTTTAGTCAATGCCTATCAAAAAAATATGTTTTTATAACAACTAGCAGACATTTCTTTAATATATAAGATCCAACAGACACTAAAAGGGTAAAGCATAACTGATCAATAAAGGACTCTGACCTGGGTTCCTGGTCGCCATAAGCAAGAAGCATCAATGATCCGCCTTTGAAGTGAACCGAATCTAAAGTAACAGGCAGCATATTCCTAATACCTTCAGGCTGTGACATTTCTACTCCAGTAACAAATCCAGTAAGCTTAGGCGCAATATCTGATTTAAACTTTTGAAATGGACTCGTGAGAAGAGAAAATAACTGTTCAGACACACTTCTAGTATATGAATGAAATTTCAGGTCCCTGTCTAATATATTAACTGGCCAATTCACTGAAATCCAGGACCGAAACTTTATCAAAGCTGGGGATTTGATAGTGCGACCATTGTGGCTTTTTGAAACACCATGATCAGGAAGCAGATTTGAAGCATCAACATCACTGGTATCACTCTTAAGATTATCGCCCCCTACGACATAATCAATTGAGGAGCTTTCAGATGGCTGTTCCACCTCATTGGAAGTAGGAAAGGCATCACACAGACCTGTGACATTACTTAAAGTCTCTTTTTCATCTTCAGTAGTAGTTGAAGCATTGAAGGAAGTATGTTCTACTTTCTCTTTGTCATTGCTATCAGCTGCCAAATGCCCTTCATAACCCACTGTATAATTAGTGGCATTCACATCCCTCTCTCTCGTAAGATAAAGGGGATTGAGATCCACAATATCGTAACTTCCAGATGAACTTGATTCATCAATAGGCTCATCAGAGAGTCTCCGAAAGTAAGAAACTGCTGCTTGTGCACTTCGATTAAGTATTCTTCTCTTGGTGATTAAACTATCTTCAGAAGCATCACTTCCATTTGTCTTCCTCTTTATATTCTGTTTTCTAGACCACAGCTTTACCCCAGTGCCAGGTATTTTAACCCCAAAAGACTTCTCTAAATCAGCATGCTTTGTATCATAGTCAGCGCCAGTGTCCACACAATGATGGTCTCTCCAGTGCATTTTCTCATCAACGCATAAAAAGGAGTCGGACCTTTTCAATTTTGTAAAGTAGACAGTATCCTCCCTCAAACTTTCATCTTCTGACGGGATGACATCCTTGTTATAAAGTACATAACCATTTTCTGAAGCTTCCCTTGCTGCATCATCCCTTTGTCTGGTCCAGCGATCTGCTGCTTCCTCCCTGGCGAGCCTTCTTGTTCGTGTGCGCTGATCAATCCCTTCTTCACTTGAACGGTGCCTCTGAAGACCCTTTTCTGACGAGGGGGGTATTCCTAACCAAGTGAAATCTTTTTTTTGAGCAACTGACAGAGTTGGACGTGACAAAACTGCATCTATGACAATTTTTCCCCTCTTCAAACTTGCAAATGGAAGAAGACGGAGCTTAATTGACGGGACCTCACCACAAGAAAATTCTTCTTCATGAGGACCAAAGGAGCATGACTCCAGTGTAATGCTTAAAGGTGAAATCCTTTTAACTTTACCAAAATCAAGATCACGGTGAATAGATTCACTGAGTGTTGAACAAACAGAAGGTAGAAGCTTCTCCTCAATAAAACCCTTGGTTCTCTTCTGGCCATACCAAACCAACAAGCAAAGACCGGAGAACACAACTACAAAAACTGAACACCGAAACAATAATAAACCTTCATGCCAAAGAGGATTGAAGGATCTGACTATATCCTTACTTCGAGTCAGAGGTTCCCTCACACTTTTTACAACAAATGCACTTCTTGATCCAATATTCTTCTTTAACAATTCAACATTTTTGCGAACAAAGTGTGAGAACCAAATAGCCCGTGAAACCCAATGATTTTGCTTAGCACAATAACATTTGCGGAACCCACGCTTTTTTAAACTGTGCTTTCTTTCCCAGAATGCGTTATTTCTTCCATCTATTGAGACATGAAGAGGAAACCCTACGAATGAATTGCAAAGTTTTCCCCTTAGCATCATCCCGGACTATTGATTCTTCTTCAATTCCACCCAGCATGAGCTTAAATAGCTAGGGACCAAGGCTAAAGCTCCCAGTCCACGGAAAGCGTCAAACAAGAACAAGACGGCAAACAAACACCTTACAACATGATGAAACGATGATGCTGAATGGCGGCTTGCTTGTTAGTAGTGTCTTTACGTTACTTGTGATTGGGAATCCACGAGAGAGAGAGAGGGAGAGACGCTTTACTTGGAATACTTTTGAGCAATTCAATTTTGTTTGTTCTGGTGAAGAGAAGGAGGAAGACCAGGGAGAGGCTACGAAGCGTTCTACCTCTCGCCGTCCGATCGAATCAGCGGCTAGAGCTGCTAACAAGGGTCCGGCGGATTTGGGTCGGTTCGGAATGGAACTGATTCGAACCCATTCTACGAGTTTGGGCGAGTTAAAAAAATTCAATCCGACTCAGCGGATTTGCGGATCGATTCGTGAGTATGGCTTATGCCGGTAACAGTGAGGTGAAAATTCGAAAACTATGGTTAATATCCGATCATTTTTTATATTGGTAACTTTACCATTATGCTATGATGCGGTTATAGTAATGAATGTTTTTACATATAATGATTATGATTATGATATTTTAGTTATATTCATAATTATAACATGATTATTATATAAATATAATAATTATTTAATATTGATATATTCGTATATACTAATACCATAAATATGATTCTCCCTTTCAGATTTTACGAATCCATAATTCCACGGGTGCTAAGTAAGTTTGAATGGTATTAGTGTTGAATATTATTTTTGTTTGTGACATAGAAGTATATATTTATTAAACTAACATTCATGGTGTTCCATTACATACATGAAAATAAATATGGGTATACGTTTAAAACTGTGGTTAGTAACCAGTGTTATGGATATGATTATTTATTTTTTTGATAATTTATGGATATGATTATGGTATTAAAAATTGTACGTGGAATGGTTATGGTTATGGTATTTGATTTAAAAATATGGTATGATTATAATATTTGTCTTACTTGCACCATACTCTAACCATTGTCAACCCTAGTTCCGCTACAATATTAGAAAACTATATATAAAAGTATTAAATACATATAATATCGAAAGTTCACATAATCAACTGCATAACAAAATGACATCCAAAAATGAAACATTAACGACACGTTTGGCTGGCGAAATATGAATAAGGAATAGTAATACAAAGTTATTTGGTTCATTGTTTAAAATGGGAATGAGAATAGGGAATTCAATGTTTGGTTAATAGAATGACACGTGAAAATGAAATGAAATTAAGTCAAATGATATATATACACCTTATTTCAATATGTCTAATATTGAAAGAAAGAAAAAAATATATATATATATAATAGAATAATTCATTTTAACAAAAACTATAATTTATTAAATACTATATAATAAATTAATTAAATTTCTAAAAAAATGTAATTATATTATATAAAAATATAGTTTATTAAAAACTGTAGCATAAATTCGATTACAAATATTAGGGTTGGGCAAAAAAAATGGTTCAGACGAACCGAACCATACCACTTATGACCCATACCTCTTTTGAATCGATTCGGAAGTGGTATGATTTTTTGTAAGAAATATGGAGCAGTTCGGGCGAATCATAAAAAACTGGTTCATAAGTGGTAAACCGTACAATTTTATGAACCAATATATATTATTTGTATTAATGTTTTTTTATCATTTTAAGTGAACCATTTTATTCATATGTGCTTTCCCTATTTTAAGATATTTTAATTTTCAATATTTCTATTGATTTTTTTATGTATTATCGGATTATGTGTTAAAATTTATCAATTTGGAATATTTTATATTAACTTTTTATTTAAAGAAAAGGTACGGCTGAACTGGTTCAAAGCTGTTTTTTGAACTGATTCATAAGTGGTATGGTAAAAAACAAAAGTGGTGTGATTCCTACGAATGGGTCGAACAATATTTTACCACATTTTAGGTAAGGTACGGCTCTTGAACCGGTTCGGCCCCAAACCGATTCATGTTCACCCCTAACAAATATTATCTTTTCTAGAATAAATTAAATTATTAAAACTATAATATTATAAAATTTAAAATAAATTAAATTAATAAAAAGAAAATTAAAATGAAATTTTAGAATAAAATGTTAGAAATATAATTCATTTTAATTAAAATATAATTTATTAGAAATTTTAGAATAAATAAAATAAAAAGATTATTTAAGGTAATTACGAGAATATATTTAAGCTCAAGTATTTTCGTAATTAATTAAACTAGTTGAGGAAAATTTTGACATTTTCGTTCTATTCCTTATTCTAGATTCTAAGGGAATAACTATTCTAAGGTAAAATGTAAGAATCATCATTCCGAATTCATATTCCTATTGATTCCACCAACCAAAAAGGTAATACATATTCTGAATTTCATATTCCATCTCTATTCCACCAACCAAACATGATGTATGGATTTAGTTTGTTTTTTTTTTGTCAAAAGGATACTTCATTGTTAATAAAGTCAAACTATGCGTTTTAATGCAGATTATAATACAAATCTTGAGCCAAAATAGAAACTAGAGGGGATAGGGGGGTGAGACACCTAGAAATCAACGCATCATTTTCATGGATTGTCGAGCAACCCAATTCGCACCTCCATTTGATTCACACTTGATGAGACTCCACGAGATTGTGTCGAAACGTTTGGGCAGGTTATGGATGTTGTCGATAAAGGTCGAGGTTCTCCACTTTCTCTTCTTTGGGTCCTTACCCGTGATCTATTTGATGATAATCTCTGAGTTGGACTCCATGCATAATGATGTTCTTCCACCCCTTCATGATAAGTTCCATTCCCTTAAGAATGGTCGGCGCTTCGATCATGTCCGCACCTTGTGTCCTCACTCTCCTGTTAAGACCGCCAACTAATCAACATTCTGAGTCACAAGTTATAACATATATACTCCTGACTTTTGTTGTCACATGCAACGAAGCATCGCAATTTAGTTTTAGTAATCCCTCCATGGGTCGATAATCCAGTTTGGGTTGGTGGTCTCATCATCTCGTGGTTTGGCCTAAGTTGGTCCCTTGCAAGCTCGGTAAGAGAATGGTTACACAAAAGGTTATTCTTCTTGGTATGGATCTACCTTTTCGTAGACTGCGTGACATCTCTCCTTCCATATGATCCAGCAAATCGTACTGAAAGTCGCACACAATTGTTTCTCCCCATGTTTAATAGAGAAATCATCCACCATACTACCTTGAATGTAACCACCCTGCAACTGATTGTGGTGTGGCATTGTCCGTTCTAATTCTCAAGATTTCGAAGAAATTGGCCTAGTCCATGGACATTAGAATATCAAGTGTGTGGTCATTTCGTTCTTCTGGCAAAACGGGCAAACTGAATCGACTGACATCCCTCGTGCATTGAAGTTTACTCGAACTGCTAAGGAGTTGGATGTAAGCCTCCACATGATAGAACAAATATTTGGTGGACTTTCCCTATCCCATATCCTTCACCACATATCTGCCATCTTTTTTCTAGAAGTTTATCTTTGGGCCAATAGTCCACATCCCTGTTCTAGAAGTTTATCCTTTCCCGTGATCAAGCTCGACCAAGCCCATGATGCGCAAGACCATTTTTATGTTCAAGAAAGTAAATACCGCCTAACATTCGTGCCCAAAAAGCATCCTAGCGTTCCTTCATTCTCCATGCCATTTTTGTAATTAGAGCAATGTAATGGGTTTTGATTTCTTTGAAACACAATCCTCCCTTACTCTTCGGAATTGTTAAAACATTCCAACTCTTACAATGTATATTTCTTGTCCCTTCCTTATGGCCCACCAAAATTTTGTTGTTAAAGCGTTGATCTCAGAGCACCATTTTTTCGGCAATAAAACACTCATTGTGAAAATCGAGATTGTCGAGACCACTACTTTATTGAGTACTTACATTCTCGCATTATTGAAGTAGATGTGCTTCCACCATTGAAGCTTTTCTCGAATCATTTTCCTCGAGGAAAGACAATGCCTCACGCTTCAATTTTCCCCAAATTGTCAGGAGCCCCAAGTATTTCTCGGGTTTATCCACAGCATTGATGTTCCATACCGCCCTGACATCCTTTTTTTGTTCCTCACTTGTGTTTGCACTGAACTATAAACTTGATTTTGACTCATTGATCACTTGACTTGACGCTTTACAATATTGTTCTAGTATCCTTTTTAAAAACATTTCATTTTGTGTTGTAGCCTGGATAAATAATGTTGATTCGTCCGCAAATGGAAGGTGATGGAGTGTGAGACAACTTTTATGTTCTTTTATCCCTTCCACACTCCTTTCATGCACCACTCGGGCCACTAAATGTGGTAGAACATCTTAGACAAAAATGAAAAGGTATGAAGAGATCGGATCACCTTGTCGCAAACCTCAGGACGACTGAAAATAATCTGATTTTTCCTCATTCAAATTAACCTTATACTCCACCGTACACACACACGCAATTATCCAATTTACCAATCTCTCGTGAAATTCCATTTTTGTCATGATTGACACTAGAAATCCTTATTCCACCCTATCATATGTTTTTTGCATGTCGATCTCGATTGTGCAATCCTCACAGTGGGTGTGTATTTTAGGCAAAGGTAGTGGAAAGCTTCGTGGGTAACTATGAGGTTGTCCTGTATTTTATGATATATAAAATATCCCTAAAACAATTATCTAAATAGATAGAGTTGGAAATCACTTAACTCTCTGAACCGTCAATCAAATATGATTGTCATTTTATATATTTTTTCATGATAGAGCATCTTTAAATCAAACTTATGACCTGATCCCCCTTGGGGGGGGGGGGTTTTCACAGATTAAACGTGTCAACTTGAACTTGACTGACACCACTTATTACGTTAACACGACCCAAACTTGGATGGTTCAAATATTTTTGGGTCGGCTCATAAGTTGACAAAGTTATCAACAATTTGCCCTCCATTTCATTCATCCATGAACTGTTTTTTCCCTTCCTTTTTTCATGGTTAACTAAGCAAATTTGTCACTATCGTTTATCAGACTATACAAGTGATATGCCTTTTAAGTGATATATAATTTTTTAACATTAAATATTTAAGTGAATAAATTATATATTACTTATAATTTATTTCTTTTAATTATGGATAAAAATAAGGGGAAAATATGAAAAATATGTAACATGTTTGACTCCGGTGGTAAAAGCGACCCAATGTTTGTTTTTTATCTAATATGTTTGGTGTTGTTGGTTTTTGATGAATTCTGTTTGTGTCCATTAAAAATTTCCGTTAACACCGCAAATGTGTTTCACGTTACTTTTTTTTTCAGTGTGAAATTCGACAATTCCATCACTTCTTCACTGCAATGGAAGATATCTTCGTAGACGCCTCCCGCAATGGAAGATCTCTTCCCCACTCTCAACAAGCACATCGAACGATCTGAATTCAAACAAGCTGTGAATGTCGTTGACCAAGGTCTGGTGCTGGAGTAGCTGCTGCATCACGTGTTCACTTTGATTTCCGATTTAGCTCTAATTTCTACCTAGGTTGATGATGCAGTTATCGGGATTGCTCCTAGAGACGAAGACGCGATCATTTGCAAAGTTGTCTCCCTAATAAAGAGTGACGATATTGACGATGCTCTTTCTGCGATTCAGTCAACCAAGAAATTTCCATTTGATTTTGGTTTCATCAAGGTATCATACAACAGATTCAGTTACATGTTAAATTATGTAATTTTGTTGGGTGTTGAGATTGATCGTTCCATGCATTCTACTTTGAGCTGAGCCACCATGGTTGTGGATACAGTAGTAGTAAAATTATGGATGATTTAGCAATATGTCATAAATCTGATAGGATGAGAATAGTTTGCTTTGCATTAGCTACTCTTTTGTAGCAGTTTCCACTTCCAAGCAATTCCATTTTCACTTTAAAATCCATGGTAAGGCCACCAAATACCACTTTAGAGCTTTTGAAATTTGAAGTAGCAGTGATCAACATTCTGCATTAGAACTTTTCTTTCATGTTCTTTTATTTGAAGAATGCGCTTATGCAGTAGCTTCCTCTTGTCTTTCCTGAGTAAGATTCTTCATTATGGAAGTAACTTCTTCAATATCCGTTATCATATTCACTGAGACCGCTGCCTTTGAGCAGGCATACTGTTTGTACAGACAAGACAATTTAGATGAGGTGTTGGACTCTTTAAAAGGCATGGAGAAAAATTCATCCACAATGGTGTGGAATCTTAGATCCTATATCGCCTGGGAAGACTGGATGAGTCTGTAGATATTTATCAAAAGCTTCAGAAGTCAAAAATTGATTCACTAGAAATCAACTTAGTTGCAAGTATGGTTGCAGCTGGGAAAGCCTCTGAAGTATATGCAGCACTTGATGCACTTAGAATTAAATCAACAAGCAGTTTTGAGTTGGCATACAACACTGATTTCTCCTTGATCGAAAGAGACAAATATTTTGATGTAGAACAACTTCTTTTATCATCTCGCAGGTAATAAATTTGTAGTAATTCTTGAGTTTCTTTAGATAACCTTAGAGAATTCCTTTGATGCCAATCCTCAGAACTTCTTGGCATTGATCCAATACATGCCCGGAACTGTAGCCAGCATTGTTGCTCTCAAGGAGCAAGGTGGAGATATTGATGGGGCCTCATCTGTACTCGATGCTGCCATTAGGTGGTGGTCAAATGCAATGACAGAGGATAGCAAGGTCGGTACCATTATTCAGAAAGCAGCCTCCTTCAATCAAAGGCACAGGAAGCAAGAGGAAGTCGCCCTTCTGTTTGAGGAGCTTGTGAAGAGTCACGGTACCATAGAGGCAATAGTGGGATTAGTAAGCACAATTGCTCGTGTGGACATCAATAAGGGAGAGTCCTACAAGAAGAAGCTCAAGGGTCTACCGTGCTGGAATTATTGGTTTAGTTATTAGTATATCTTGTAGGGTAGATCTTGGGAGTATTGGTCTACCAGCGCCACCGCTGCCCCGAAAAATAGGGCGGAGACTTGGCTACAAGAAGAGACTAGGTGTCTCATCTCTCTATGCTATGAAAGGAGTAAGAATGGACCTAGTTCTACCGCGACCTCGACAAAGCTCGACTTCATGCAGTTCTCTGACAAATGTAGCCGTCACTCTTTTCTCATCAATTTCTAATTCTAGTAGGCGGTGCCATTTCATGCAACAAATTGAGATTCTTTATGATTATTCTTGTCATAGTTAATATTTTTACTCAGCAGCAGCAACCTTGCAGTAAGTTGGGGTGCAGAACTAAATTGGATATTGTCACAAAAAGAGGAGGCGGTGGACAGATTGCGGGGTCCAATGGGTAGTAGAGAATAATTCATTTCGATAATGAAGATGAATGGGTAGAGGGACACTTCAGTTCGGTAATTGAAGGGGAAATATGATGAGGGTAGTTTTGGTATTTTCAATTTTGTTCATTTTAACGTTCAAAAAACCAGTTACGTGAGATGTACGTGTACATTTTAAACGGATAAAATAACGGAAAACCAAACGTTTCTTCAAAAACCAACAAAATGAAACGTAATACATCGAAAAACTGAGGCTCAAAACAAGTTATATCAGTTACCAATTTTGACAAACATATTACATCTTTTGCATACTTTTTCCTAAAAATAACCTAATATTATACAACAAAGGTAATGTTTTCTTATAAATATATTTTTCCCAAAATATATCCCATTTGAAAACTAAAATAACTAGTTTTCAAAAGTATTTACCAAACTATATCAACCTGTGACTGTCATTCGCGGGTAGCACAAAAACTTTACTCGCGACTCCTAGTCATGGTTAGAGGAAATTAAAATTGCAGAACAACTTCTTCCCCCTAGCCTCCAGTCGTGTCCCGACATGTGCCTCTACGTTCTGTCGTTCGTGTTTGTTGTCATCTGTCCACTGTGACTCTTTCATGTCGTCGCTCGTGCCTAATTCTTTGCCTCCATCAAGTCGAATATAAGGTCCGGTTGTTTTAATATAAATTGTTAAACTGACTGTGATTAGATATAATTAGTATTTAGAATGCTTAAATGTTGGAAAATCATCAATTTTGGTATATTTTGGTCGAATTAAAAGTATTAATTGATTAATAGTGAAACCCTAATTTAGAGTTTTTGGAGTTAATTGTCAAAGTGAGTGTAATTATGTACAGTTAGTATTTAGAATGCGTAAATGTTGGGAATTGATCAATTTTAGTGTGTTAGTTTTTTAGTTAAATTGCCTTATTTGATTTATTTTGAAACCCTAATTTTGATTTTGGAAGGTAATTGTCAAATTGAGTGTAGTTAGGTATAATTAGTATTTGGAATAGCTGATGTGTTGAAATTGATCAATTATTTGGGTATAGTGAATGAATTGTGGTCAGGGAATCTCATCCAGACAGTCATTCAGTTCAGAGAACGAACTGATCGATCTTTCTCTTTGGGATGGTCAACAACACCATATGTCGTTGCAGATATGGTAGCCCTAAACTTCTATAGGATTAATTATTATTATTATATTGTTAATTACTATTGTTAAATATT
This sequence comes from Chamaenerion angustifolium, assembly GCA_946814005.1. Taxonomy (NCBI): domain Eukaryota; kingdom Viridiplantae; phylum Streptophyta; class Magnoliopsida; order Myrtales; family Onagraceae; genus Chamaenerion; species Chamaenerion angustifolium. The sequence continues at coordinate 27,822,647 of OX328272.1, forward strand.
TAATTTAAAATTAAATTATAGGATTATGCTACTGCTAGATGTAGTCGATAAGATGATAAGTACCTACGTGCGGGTAAATATTGGGTGGTAGATCAAAGGACTCGACATTGGGTCGATTTAGATGGGTTTGAATGGGTTGCAGATATATCCTAGATGAAAATCTATGTGGGATTACAGAGAGTGACACCCCAGAGACACATTCATTTCATCTATTTAGAGGTGAAATGACCATAATCCTAAGGGATGTCCAAGTGATCGTGCATCAAAGGGTCAACGGTCCACTCATGTCCGATGACTACGGATTGCTTGATCAAGAGGTATACGTGGTTGACTTATGTCCACGACTACTAGGAGCATCCTCATATAGTACGATGAGAGAGATAACCAATACTGAAGGGCAATTAGTTTGGTTGAATGTGTTATTTTAGAGGAAACCCACTAACCTCGACTAGATCCTAGAGACACACGGGGGGGGGGGGGGGGGGGGGGGGGGGGGACTTACACTTGAGTACCTCCCTAGGATTTACAACAAATAACTTAATACAATTGAAGCTCTGTTGTATTGAGTTTTTTTATATGTTAGCTTGTGCAAAGGTGTGGCCCCCAATAGAAATGGTATCATGGGATGTGTTGTACTACTACACGTACATTCGATTACCAAGCTCACTTTCACTTAAAAAGTCTAATTTTACTATCAGTCCCGCCTAATACTCTAGAACCCGTACAACCCTCACCATATTCATAACCTCCCAGTCATTTGTATGGACTAGGATTGACTAAGCATGTTCCGTTTGCCACTGATCCATTTTAATAATGTTGAGTGGCACATGTCGGACAGCATGTATCGCCAATTAAAATTCCAATCGCATATACCATACCGAATTAAAGACCGTAAAAAATGGGTTTTGCTGCATAAAATTCGGTGGGATAAGTCATCGCATGTCCCGTGGATCACCAAACATGCTCCATACTGAATAAGGTTAAGATTCCAATACGGGAACCTATTGGAGTACCCACCTCTGGCTACATGGTGTTGTACTGTAGGATGACAGTGATAATGATCCACCATACCCTATCCTCCCCTGTTGACCCCAAAGAAGAACCGTAGATCATGCCCCAAGTGCAATTTAAACCAAATGAAAGTCAATGCATGTCCATGGTGAGTTACATTTCTATATATTTAATGTGCATAATTGATTTGTTAAATTATTAATTGATTTTATTCTACATATGCGTTGAGTCTATAGTGAAAAAAAGCTTCATTTAATCACAATTCGATTACAGGAGACAAACAAACACAGGGAACACACTAAGGATGCTATACTACAAGAGCAATGATATCTAAAATGATTTTTACTTATCAACAAGAAAATTCACATCCAAGTAAGCCTTGGGAGTATGCAACTGCTCTGACCGTAAATTAGTATCATAATGCTTTAATTTTCGCACCAACCTAACATAGTAATAATCCAATATGTGTCATTGCGTCAGTCACCTCATTTATATTGGTCCATGATTCCTGGGATTTAGGAATGACAAATTTTATGAACGACATGGTATAAACCTTACATTGAAGTTTGATTAACGATGTTTTGATGTTGTCACACCTTTCCTTGGCATCATTTTTCGACATCACCATTCTCTTGTAGCCTTAGTCAATGTCGCATCCAAAAATGTAGGAAATTGCACCGATATGGGGTGCTAGTGCAATCCACATGAAGACCGTAAACAAAGCGTAACATTACGAAATGTTGTAACTATCTATAGATCTATAAATAAAGACCTTGCGACTGCTTCTAATATAAACTTGGGAAAAGTATGAAAAAGATTTAAGATGGTTGCCCTCGGTGGTATGTGCGGCCCAATGTTTGTTTTTGATGTAGTATGTTTGGTGGTGTAGATTTTTGATGAATTCCGTTTGTGTCAGTTAAAAAATTCTGTTAACAACATCCATGCCTTGCAAGGGACTTTTTATGTGTGTGAAATTCCAAAGATGTCCCTGACTTCTTCACCTATTATATGAAGTCCTTCTCCTCCATTGAAGCATACCGTTTCTTCTCCAAGAGTCCTTCTCCTCCGTCATTGTCGGATCTCCTAGTCGTCGAGGAAGAATGGCACCACATTACTCAGGCATCACTTCATTCAGCTCGAAGTCAGCTGTGGAGTTGCTACTGTGGGTTCACCACACATGCTAAACCCGCTTCGACATGGAAGAATTTCAGTCGAATGTTTTATGGGTGTCCCAATTATAAGGTTTGTTTGCCGATTTGTTTGGTTTTGAAGCCCTAGTCTTGAAAATCACTGTCCAATCTTCGAATCCCTAATTTTGTGTTTTTCAGTTGCAGAACCACGGTTGCAATTATTTTGAGTGGTGTGACCCGCCAATGTGCATATACGGAAGGAGGGTCGTAAACAAATTTCGAGATATGCATGGCAAGATTGAAAGCGAAGTGGTTCTTGTACGAAGAAGGGAAAAATGGTGATTACTGTTGTTGGTGTTCTTGCGGTACTGCTGTTTACTGTAATCCTAAAATTGGTGATTGGGTGAACGTGTTTTAGGATTTTTTATTTTAAGTACTTATGTTTGCGGGTTAGAGTATTTTTAGTTAAGTATGTTTCTATTGTCTTAATCCTAGATGACATATGTTTTGTAATTGTTGGTATTTGATGAAACACGTTTGTCCACAAGTTGCGAATAGATGTACTATGTTTTGACTTACTGGACAAAAAGTCATCGACTAAATCCCAACGACATTCCACTTGCAATTAAACACCTGTCCCACAACACACACACAATCCAGGCAATCTCCACAGAACCAACTATTTCCATAGTTAACTGTCATTCAGTTTTAGAAATTACCAACTTACAATACCAAGTTCATCCTAAACATAAAACGAAACTTAATGCATAAACATAAAACGAAAGTTAACGCCTCAAATTGACAGCATAACCAACAGTATGCATCACTCCAAAATGGCATCCAAAATAAGTTATACTACTTTAGGTCCTGCATACAGAATATCCTCATTGAGTCGGATATTTGGTGTATTTGCTTGACTTGAAACGAGGGGAACTCTTCGGCGACATTGTCGACTTCTTAGGAATAGTCTTCTTCTTCAGTGTGATGGTCTACAACGACATATCAACTGGCACGGGAGCTCGACAATCAGAAAGTTGTGGTGCACTTGAAGTTACTCGAACGCGTTCAGGCGAACTTTCCAGGTTTACAATATTTTGACTTGAAGTTACATGAACGCGTTCAAATTTAGGTCTTAAAGGGTTCGACACCGGATCAACCTGTATGTAAACCCTGCTTCCTGGGTTATGCATCATCACGGTCTCGGCGTAGTCCCTTAGGCGTTCAAACTGCCATAACCTATCTCCACGTAGCTTCTCTCTCGCTAATCTTATCCCTTCACAAATATTCCATCTCTTGACATCGAAGTTGAATCGTTTCTGAATTTCGTCCGCTATTGTCGCACTTCGAACCTTTGGTTCGTTCCGAATCAACTCTAGAAAGTTTTCGCATATCCACTTTCCACCAATCTTCTTGGTATGGAATGCTTGATCAAATGTATGCTCCTCCACAAACTTCCGTAACTAAAAAGTTGTTTGCTGCGGAACCCGAATATCACACGACTTGAATCCACAGTTCGATTGTTTGCAACAGAATTCTATTCATTTTGGACCATTCGATCCCTTGGACTCCATCTCATAACCCTATTGAATGCTATGTCCAATCATGTAATCCCTAAATGCCTTCGCATCTACGAACTTCATACCAAGTTTCAGCTTGTATTTTTTGGTGGGTTGACCGAACTCAGCATTCACCTCTTCATCAATAACTGTTGTCCTATGTCTGCTTGTCACGTCGTCTTCCATGTCTGAATCGGGGGGGAGTCCTCAAGGTGTCACTCGGACAGTGATGCTCAATGTTCAACATGTCAACAGCAATGTTCACCCCAATACCTGTCGCCGTATCACCCCACTCACCTTCCATCGCACCAACTAAGTTAGGTATATCACTAACACCTTAGGTTTGAGGTGTTTTGTTTCGCTGCCCATCCATTTTCCCTCTCTTTGGTGGCATTCATCATCATCATTGCTGTCAGAATCCTCTTCACCCTTTTTGGCTTTCCAATTTCGATCGGAAATGCCCTCGGAGTCGGAAGACATCTCTTCGGATCGTGAGGAAGCACTAGTCTCGACCATGGGTGTTTTTCCTTTCGCTTTCTAGGTCACTCGTTGTTTGTTCAGTTCATCTATCCTTGCAGATGCCATCCTTCTTCGATTTGCAATTTGTTTCAACAACGTGTTGTTCCGTAGTTCTTCCAACCACGGTTCTTTAAGACATGCTTCCTCATCAAATGGTGGAAGCACATACAAATTCACCTCCCATACACCTTGTTGTTTATCCTTAATTAGTGCAATATCTCCATCGCTACATACCACTTCGATGACATTTTTCGGATCTCCATTCGGTGGCACGTACGTGATTATACCATCCCTCTTCAAACCGTAATACTCAAACCGTAATACTCAAGGAGAACAAATGGTCAGTCAAGTCCGTCAAACATACCTTGCCCTTGTAAACACCGTCCACCCAATTACCATCGTAGTGGATTTGCAGAAACCACTTATCCTCACTTGAAGTTGACATCTGCAATTCAGTCATTACACAAACAACACACACATAAACATTCGGTAATTACACAAACAACACACACATAAACATCTATGTAATTAAACATATCATATCTATATACAATCCATACATAAGTAATTAACCTTTCAACAACATTCGTTTTCGTCAACTTTGGAAATTTTTGAAAATATCATGCACAATTTTTCAGTCGTTTTCGGCATTTATACAACATATTTGAACATGGGGATGTTACCTATGAAGAGTAGCACCGATTCGCCGAAGGTATACGAAGAACAAGCAGCCGTCACGTCGGGTCGAAGGAGAATGACGTGCTGATTCTGTTAGAGATAGAAATTGCACCAGACTTCCGATTCTGTTTGGGCTTCGGTTACGCAGCAACAACGGCTTCGGTTACGCATACTTGGCTCCGATTACGGTCTTCGGTTCCGCAGGCAGACCTCCGATTAGGGTTCGACAGCAGCAAAGGGAAGTGATAGAGAGAGGAGGTTTTCGGTTGACAGGAACGGAAGTGAGGAGTTGCAAGGGAAGGGGCAGCTCATAGGTTTTTGGGGAATAGAGACTGGTTCAGTTTAATAAAGGGAATCGGTTCGGATGTTGGTATTGGAGGGAAAACAACTAGAGGGTACTTTTGGCATTTTAATTTTTTCTTATTTTAACGTTCAAATGATCTAGCACGTGATCTTCACGTGTCAAATTTTAACGGATAAATAGACGGAAAAACTAACATTTCTTCAAAAACCAACAGAATGCAACATCGTACATCAAAAACCCGCGACCCAAAACAAGTTACATCGATTACCAATTTTGGCAAACATCTTACATCTTTTTCATACTTTTCCCTATAAAATTAGAAAATCCTACCTACACTCTCCATATAACTGTTTCTCTCTAGTCTCAAGGTCTTCCTTTGTGAAATCTAGGTGTGCTCTGATTGCATGACGTATCAACCAATATTTTCATTGTGGCTCTATACTACCGACAATCTCGAACGCTTCTTCCACCCCACATCGTTAGACTAAACAAGTAAGTACACCTCTGACATCACATTATTTGTTGATCTAACGTGTGAATTTACTATGCATGCATCTCAAAATCTAACATGCTATCCGAGTGATAGGTTCAATCACCAGAAACATCATCATCTTTATGACATTGCTCATTCATACTCCGTTGATTTGCAACTACACGGTCTGCAAACCTACAAAAGACATTAATTATATGGTAGATGTTTTTTTCATGTTGTAGTTAACTGTTTTTTTTTACGCTTCCTCCCTTTTTTTGTTGTAATCTCCTCCTACCTTGTGTCATGACACTTGTCACATCCTCCCACCTTTTACACTTATCTATATACATTGAAGAAAACAAATGATTCTTTTCTGCACAAATTCAATGTAACTTTTTTTATTAATGCATTAAACATATTGACCGAAAATTGTTTTTGTGCATGAATTGTCGTAACTGATGGGGTGTCGCCCCTGTAACTATAATATTTCAGGGATGCTTCGCCCATGACGATGGTCGCTTACATAATCAAGAAAACATGCTTCAAAGTAAGGGTTTCACCTAACATTGAAAAGGGAGCTCGACCTAGATAAACCAGACTGACTTGACATGGAAAGATGGGTGTCGCCTCCCATGATTTGACATGATAAGACAACTACCTTTATACCTAATTATGTGACTCTTTATCCCTTCATATCGATAAAAAGTAATCATGGTCAAAGGATACTTAACCATAGTAAAACGTTAACCCGGTCAATGGGTTAATTCTTCCTATAAATACTCAGTATTTACTATTCTTTAAGCATGCACTAATAATCACTTTTAGAACTCCTAAATACATGGACAGACTTAATCTTCCGAGGGGAAACAAACGCGAACACCCAAGGTTTTTCTTTGTGTAGGTCTCAAAACATTCAAGAGCGACGCCTTGTGAGAGAACATGGTCCAACATTTGGGGACGTCTGTGGGAACCTGAGCGAATATTACATCCATGGCTCCCGTCAATACAAGAGCAAAGACAAATCACAAAAAGACTATTGAAGGAGACCCACTCTATCATTTTCAGCAGCACTTGGAACCCTCCGCCTTTATGCCACCACGGGATCCCATTCATGGAGTGTCGCTCCCTAGAGCCTCATTTCATATAGGTAGACAACCAAGGACTCAACCCAGCGCTCCAGCACCTTCCTCATCGAGTACCCCCTAGGCTTAAGCAAATTGTGCCTCGCTTGACACAGTCGCATATTGCATCTTCAGGACGAGTGCCGCCTCCTAGGGAGGTTACCCCTGAGGTGATCCTCACCCTAGATATCATTGCAGCCCAAGATGAGTTACTGGATATACGAGAGATCCGAGCGTTTGCCCGCATCACTTTCCCTGTTGAGCCGTACCGAACGAAAGTGGCAAGTTTGAGACCTCGACCAGTGCCTTTGTACCCATTACCTCCTTAGTTGTTCCCCATCCCAACTAGTTCCACCACTTAAGAAACTGGCGAATAATGGTTCTACCTCCGGGCATAATGACTCGGGAGGAGATTAAATAGCTTGTCACCAGGACCGTAAAAGAGCAAAAGGGAAGGGTCATGCCTCGCCTAAGAGATAAGGTGTCACATCCTTTTACCCCCAGAGATATTGGTCGTCACGGTGTCACCCCATGTCCAGAATCCTGGATTGATTGCTATCGGGGTGAGGGTAATTCGATGGAGCATATTTAGAGGCACAAAGCTTCCATTCTAGGAAGAACCAACGACGATAATCATTCCGCATTGCTCCTCCCATCAATTCTAGTAGGCGTCTCTTTTCATTAGTTCTTCTGTCTCTTTAAAGCTTCGATAAAATCATGAGGGGACCTAAAGGACAAATTCAGTGTCCAATACATGGGCGAACGACAACCCCAAAAGAGTGTCGGTACCCTGGACCACATCAGACAAAGGAGTGACGAGAGTTTGAGAGACTTCTACATGCGCTTCAAGAAAGAGCTGACAGGCATCGACCAAGTCATTATGAGCGGAGAGATCATCCACACTTTTGTCAGAGCACTAGGACATAGAGGTTTTGCCTCATATGACAACTTAAGCATCATACCCGTCAACACGGTTGAAGAAATGACGACGAGAGTCAAGTCCTATTTTGACCTGGAGATAGAAAACGAGGGAAGGAATACCCATACGTAACCCAAGAAGAAGATCCACGAAGAGAAAAAGTCGGAGCATTGTCCAGAGAAGAGTAGTCATCAAGATGATAAACGTCGCCCATTGGTGGCACGCTTCAATAGGGAGGTCTATGATACCTACACCCCATTAAACCAAGAGATTTTGGTTATCCTGAGTGAGATGCATAAGAGAGAATGAGCATTGCCCCCAACTCTGCGAAAGAACGGGGCACCCATGGGGTATGACCACGATCAATATTGTTAATACCGCCACTACCAGGGTCACAACACAAATGACTCGAAGATTCTTAAGACGGATATCAAAACCCTAATCCAAAATGGCCTTCTAAAGAATTTTGTTGATAAGAAAGGGTGTAGCCCTTGTCTCAATCGCAGAGATCGTAGGGGTTTCGCCAGGGAGAGAAAGGGGCCATGACGCCCCTAGAGCGAAAAAGGGGACCCTAAAGGTGATTAGCGTAGGCTTCGCCTCTGGATGAGAGACCAGCAGCACCCGAGAGGTGTACGCCGCTCAAATATCAGGCACTGCCAAGGCGGGGACACACCAATGAGTTGAGGATGAAATGGTCATCACCTTCTCGGAAGCCGAGATGGGCCATCACCTTTGACAGTCGAAGTACTGTCTAACCACTACAGTGCACGTGCACCAAACGCCCCTTACTAAAGAAACAACTTGATTTGTTAGTCTCTTCTTCAACTTCTCTTCTTCTATAATCATTCAATCCTCGAAGGAAGGAGTGAACTGATCCCGACCAAGAATCCATGGATCTAGCACCAGAGGAGCTCCAATTCCTCTCCATTTCCGGCATCCTCCGCAAATCGACCTCCATCCCCAACCGCTCGCCCAAAACCTTCTACGTGATCACCCTAACCCTTGTTTTCCTTCTCTTGTTCGCCATACTCCCCAACTCTCTGTTCACCCACCCCCTCCTCGCCCAACTCCAGGATGCCTCCGGAGATTCCAACCATACCCACCACGAATGCAGCCTCCTCCTCACCTTCTAGTTCCTCTTCCTTATCTTAGTATTCGCCTTCTCTCTCCTCTCCACCGCCGCCGTCGTTTTCACCGTCGCCTCCCTCTATTCGGTTAAGACCGTCTATTTCTCTTCCACCGTCTCCGCTATCCCGAAAGCCTTTAAGCTGGGTGCAACCACACAGGACGCAGTCACACAGGACGACATGAGCACTCTCTTCTCTGTCGCTTGTAGTCTGTATTTAGGTTTAGTTTTTTTGTTTTTGTTTTTTTAAAAAGACATGGGTCGGGTCTGGGTCATACGAGTCAACCCGGACCTAACTCGTCCCTCTCGGCCGGTCATACTGGTCAACTCGAAAATGACACGCCACCCTTTTTCTTTGACCCGAACCCGATCCGAACCCGGGTCGATTTCGGGTAATTTTCGGGTCGGGTTCAAAATTGCCACCTCTACTTTACCTATCACCAACTTCTAAAATTTACAACACCCCATGGGATCACAATGGTAAGAGGAGACCAACCAGTCGCCCGCAGGTGTGACGTCCAGTCGGTACACACCACACTTTGAAGAGAAAATAGACTCATTTATCCAAACGGATGAGGATCCGAGGTAAGAGAAAATTATTCCAACCCTGGTTGAGGGATTGAAGAAGATGTTGATAAATGGACTTGATAAGGTCGTTCAGATAGGGGCGATGATTCCTGATGAACAGGTCAAAGTCGATGTTTCATGATGAACAGATCAAAGCCTTGACATTTCTACTAATCAAGTTTAAAGAACTCTTCGCATGGAAGCCCAGTGACATGCCTAGTATCCACAAAGATATCATCACCCACGAGTTGAACATAAATCTGAGTATCAAGCCCATCGCTTAGAAGCGATCACTCGCGGGGGAAGAAAAAACCCTCGCCATAAGGCAGGAAGTGGGAAAGTTGGGTTTTTTTTTGGCCCTTGGAAAAGTTGGTTGACGCCCACTTCATTAAGGAGACCAAATTTCAACCTGGGTGGCGAACTCAGTGCTCGTGAAGAAAAGTAATGTCAAGTGGAGAATGTGCGTCAACTTCAGGGATTTAAACAAGGTTTACCCAAAAGATTCATATCATTTGCCTAGGATTGACCAGCTTGTCGACACCACCTTAGGACACAAGCTCTTAAGCTTCATGGATGCATATTCTGGGTACAACCACTAGCGGACAGTGATATTTACCACCACACCGTCATGCCTTTCGGATTGCTCAATGGTGGCGAAACCTATAAGAGGATAGTGAACAAGCTTTTTGCAGGCATGATAGGCATCACGATTGAAGCCTATGTCAACGACATGTTGGTCAAGTATGTAAGAGGCTGCGACTCCATTAAGTCCCCCTAAATCCAGCGAAATGTGCATTTGACGTCCAATCTGGTAAATTCCTGGGGTATACGGTCAATCAAAGGGGGATTGAGGTCAATCTGGAAAACCTCGACGCCATTGAAGGGATGAAAATCCCAATCTGTCACAAGTATGTGCAGAGCCTAAATAATAGACGAGCAACACTCAGTCGATTCCTCGCCTAGTCTGGAGACAAGTCAATGTCTTTGTTCGGCCAGCAAGAAATTTGAGTGGACCCCAGAGTGTGAAGATACATTTCATGATCTCAAGCAACACCTCTGAACGCTCCCAACACTAGCCAAGCTAAGCCAGCAAAAGGCGATACCATTTTCCTTTACCTTAGCATAAGTCATGTGGCTGTAAGATTGATTTTAGTGAAAAATGTGAATAAGGGCCAAGTGTCGGTCTACTATGTATCAAAATTCATATCCAATGCTGAAATGAATTATATGGAAGTTGAGAAGTATATTTATGTATTGGTGGTCTCAGCTAGGAAGCTTCGCCTCTATGAAATCACAGTTCTAACTAATCAACCACTAAAATATTTCCTTCAACATCCCGACGCCTCAAGTAGAATGATAAAGTGGGCAAGCACTAGCCGATTTCATAGTAGAATCCACTTGTCCTCCTGTGGTGTTGCCATCCAAAGTAGAAACACGGTTGTTAAAAGAGGCGCCGCAGATACCTGCTTGGAAATTACACTGGAAGGATCATCATGTGTTGAAGGCTCGGGGGCAGGACTTGTACTGACTCCTCTAGATGGGAAGGGACCCTTGAGATTTGTGTTGGTCTTAACATTTAAAGCCACAAAAAATAAAACAGAATATGAAACCTTGATAGTCGGACTCATAATAGCCAAAGGAGTGGGCACTACCTCAGTTAAATTCTATTGTATCAGCATGTGGTAAACACAGTGAAAGGAGAATACGTGGCAAAAGGCGAACAAATGGAAAAAATACCTCAAGGAGGCAAAGGATATGGAAAAGGGCTTCATTAACTTTGAAATCAACATCATTCCTAGTGATGTTAACGTGGATGCCGACACTCTGAGTAAATAAGCATGGCAGTCAATGCCACTACATATGAGTGCTTCAACATACACAATATAGTTAATTGGGTGACGCCTATAATGGAATTCCTGGAATTGGGCATCGAACCTCAGGACAAAGCTGATGTCGAAAGGATGAGGCGTATGGCACCAAGCTACACTCTTCTAAACAGGGTTCTCTATAAGAAAGGATTTTCGACACCATACCTCTTATGCATCGCTCATCCGGAGACAATGACTATCCTGAGAGAGCTACACGAAGGCTACATCGCTTTTTATTAGGGGGCAAGGTCAATTGTATGAAAAGCCTTGAATTAGGGGTATTATTGGCCTACTTTGAACCAAAAGGCGGAAGAGTTGGCGCAGTAATGCGAATCATGCCAAAAATACACACAAAGAATTGGGCGTCCTCCCTATGAGTTGAATCCTATACGCGTCGCCTGACCTTTTGTGTAGTGGGGCATCGACTTGGTAGGACCATTTCCCAAGTCAAAGCAAAATACCTATATTATCATCGCCATCGACTACCTCTCAAAGTAAATCGAAGCAAAGGAAGACCATGACGTCAACCATGAAGTTTCAAGTGATGAAATCCCTTAAGTCTAGAATCATAACCGGATATGAAATTCTAAATGTCTTGATGAGTGACATCGATCCTCAATTCGCCAAAAAAGAACTTCAATGGTTTTGCGAGGAATTAAATATCAAACACTAACACACTTCGGTAAAACATGTTAAGACAAATGGACAGGTAGAAGTGGCGAAAAAATATCCTTAATGGGCTAAAGAAAAGGCTCGACGCCCTCAAAAGAAAATGGACAGAAGAATTGGATAACGTTCTTTGGGTTGTGCGAACGACACCAAAAAAGGCTATGGATGAAACTCCATTTAGTACTGCTGTATTATGACTGCACTGAAGAAAACCACAACGGAATAGTACAACACACGTCTGATTCGCTATGATTGCAGCTGAGAAAGACACTGCATATGCACCAAATTTGAAGCTTCACCGTGACAAATGAATAACGAGAACATGTCTGCTCAAGAAGGACGAGCACATGTCTGCTCGGAAGGTGATCCATTTGTTGTTTAGTCGGTTTTGGACCTATGAACTTTGAGACTCCTCGATTTCTCAATTTTGCGAGATCTTGAGCCTTATGTCTCACGACCCTCACGACCTAGCATAGGGCAAATCGAATAATTGAAACGTTACTGAATGGGTGAATGAAAAACGTACATAACCGCAGTTGAATGAAGCACAAGTCTGCTAAGGAAGATCACTATTTCAACCTTCAATTTTTTAGTACAGGTCTGCTTAGGAATATCACCATTTCAAACTTCATATTCTTGAACTTGAATGTTGAATGACTAATGAACTTTGTACCAATGCAACTCTTGACGAGGCTCAACATAGTCGAATGATCATTAACATCAACTGACATTGCAATTTTGTCCAGAACAGCGATGGCATCTTCCAAAGCTTTATTATAGTCTCCGCAAATTACAGTAGGATGGTAACTCTTGTCAAGGAATGTCTCTGCAACATACAACATCTGACCAACAAGAACTATTACGTTTTCCACATCTTTCAGTGCTCCAAGAATCATACCAACCAGAACCTATTCCATTAGTAAATGAATTGACAGAATTGCAGCTGCATCTATCGTAGTAGCTAAATGAACAAGCACAAAACCTTACACATCAACAAGATGTTCAATGCCTCTCATAATTCCATTGACAAATTCATTCTGATCAGAGAATGATGGAATAGATGGAAAATTAACAAACACAATTGTACCAATCCACTAAAGAATCGCAATCCACTTATGAGAGAATGGTTGAACATAGAGTTTTCATCGCAACATATTAAGAATCGCATAGCACGACCAGATACAACTGAAACGAGGTTTAGAGTCATGCAGAACTAACAGAATACAACAACAAATACACCACACACAGAACGAATGAAGCTCAACACCAAAACACACAAATAAATGAGCAACGAACAACCAAACACAACTAAAAGCCAGACACAAACAGAGAAGTGAACAGGTGAGCTTCAATCTTCTTCATCGCAATAGTATAGCAGCAAAATACAGCAGCAACATAACATAACAGTAGCATCATAGTATAACACAAAAGAATCATACCTAAACAAGACAACTCACCAGCTCATTGAGACCATCGTCATCGCACCACAGTAGAATCGTCAATCTATTTTTGCTCGATCTGATTAATGTTGAAGTGTGAAATCTGTTAAAGCTGCTCCAATCTGATTTGAAGATGAATCAAATGGAAGCTGCTTACCAATTGACGATAGAAAATGCAAGCAGGAAGATCGACTGTTAGAGGAATGAACGATGAAGCTGTGCGCGGGAAGCTGAATTGCTACTGGAGCTGAAAGTTGCAACAAAATTTGCAACAGAATATTGTAACCGAATTCGAAATCAGTCCCTGATCTTCCAGCCCTGATACCATGTTAGTGTTTTAGGCAAGGGTGGAGAGAATTGAGAGTTTAAGGCAGTCAACATTGAGAAGATCATCTTAGAATTTCCTAAAACTTGAAGATAATAAGACGATAGGTGGGACTATATATAGAGCTTCGAGGTACTAATCAACACTCCCCTAGAATACTCTAGATCATATATCATATATCCTAACAGTAGAGGCGAATAGATGGGCATCAGAGGCAATCCAATAAAATATGTGGTTCACCACTACTGGATACTACAATAGGCGAGTCTCCTCTTGCCAATTTGATGTGAGGGATAGGGTATGAAGAAAAAAATGAGTTTTTGCATTTAGATAAAATGAACAAGTTATCTCTAAAATGGGAAGGGTCTTACAAGGTTGTCAGCATTTTTCACCCTAACGTCTACGTCTTGGAAGATGAAGAGGGAAATAAGTTGAAGAACACCTTCAATGTTGAACACTTAAAAACGGTATTTCCATAGTCCATGTATGGGCGACGCTTACTGAAGCAAAATCCGTTTGTAATCAATAATGGTTGAAAAACTTAAGTTATCAAGGTTCAAATTCTTATTAAGCGTTGCCATTAGAAAAGATTATGAAACTTAGATTTGAAAAAATTAAGTTATCAAGGCCAAATGATTAATAAGTGTCGTACCTTCAAAGGATTCAGTAAGGCGCTAATCATTCATATGCTTAGCGCCACCTACACAAAAAGTCTTAGCAATCAGAATAAATTCTAAGTGCAAAAGTACTAACTCATCGAAAATACTCAAAAATATGTAAGCATCCAAAACATATGTTTTCATTAAACGAGTAAGTGTATTTACATCAACAAAGAAAAATACAAACTTGGACTACGATGTTGCCTCAGCATCCTCCTCCTCGAGCGAGCCGCTGGAGTTGCTTCGATCCTACGACGCCTCAGCTTTACAAGCCGTTGCTGGAGCCGCTGGCGCCGCTAGAGGACTCTTAGCCTTACGGGCCACCACCTCCTCTGCACACTTCTGGAAGGCCAGGAAAGCTCGAAGCCTTACGGGTCATTCAATTTCACTCGATCAACCGGGAACTCCGGTTGAAATTCGTGAAATTGAATGACCTAGTCACTATCGATTTTGATGAGCTTGGCCAAACAGTGGTTCTCAGCGATCCGAGCGAGCTCGGTATTCTTCTTGAATGCCTCCACGATACCCGACGCCTCCGCCTTGGCCGAGTCCCTTTCCTTAAGGGTCACATATTTCTCTTGGAGCGTCTCTGCCTTCTTCTCGGCATTGCGAGCATTTTCAAGAGAATGCTTTGTCGCCTCCTCTACTTCCGTCAAATGCGAGGAAAATTTGGTCGCTTTTTCCACCTTGAGGGGGCGCTCCTCATCCAAATCTTCTTTGAGAAGGGTGAGTTCATTCTCACGCCTTGCTAACATAGAAGCCTTAGAAGCCTCCTCCTCAAGGGCAACAAACTTAAGGGACAAGTTAATGGCCAACAGTACGACTTCGGTCTCTAAGGCAATGACATGCAAGATCACATCAAAGTCACTTGGAAATATTTACTTAAAAAATTGCAAGAAGGTAAGAGATAAGAAGTCTCACCATCGTCAGGGTAGTCTAGTGGAATTTTACTTCCCCCTCAACCCACCTCGGGTCGTACTGTAGAGGGCATCTCTCCCTAGGAGGGACAATCCCACTCAATAAGTGTATGGAGAAGTAGGTGTTGCAAAGGTTGATGCCCTCAACAAACATGACCCCCTTGAGGCAGTGGCAAGTCTCCCAAGGTTGCTGCATGTTCTATCTGACTGGTGCCTTGTGAAGATGCTCCCACATATTGAAACGGGGACCCTCATATGGACCCAATGAATCCCCTATCGAAATCTTAAGTGATACCGAACGCGTTGGGGAAACCATACGAAGAGGTGACACCTCCATCAGAATGATGGAGTCTTTCAAGGCTAAGGACACCCTAGGGATGTCAGGGTCATAGCTGTCTCCTTAGGCGCCGCTTTCTTAGGAACTGGAGGTCAAGGACAGTAAGTATAAGTTTTCTTCCAATAGTACAAGCGTCGGTCCTCATGTAAAATCGGAGGCATGTACCACTTCGTCGCAAAAATGGAAGATATTCTACAAAATAAACATTGTGCTTATAAAGAGAGTAATGACATGTTTGGTTAGTGGAATAGAATTGGAATACGAATTCCATATGAAGTTGTTTGTTTGAAAATTAACGGAATCCGTATTCCTAGAGAAGTGGGAATACATTTTCCGTCTGAAAAGGTCGAATTGTGTGTTCCTAGCTCTCCCGGAAAAGATAATAGTACGTGAAAATACCAAAATACCCTCCACTATTGATTATTTGTTTATAATTTAATTTTAATTTTAATTACATTGAAATACTTATTTATATTTGAATTAACTATAAATAATTATGTATATTTTATGTAAATTTATTTTATTTTATTTTATTAATTATTTATATTTTAATTAAAATGAATTATTTTTATATTTTGATTAAATTTATATTTATATTAAATTAATTAATAATATTTTTAATTAATCTTAATTTTTAAAATATATTTAAAACATATATTTAATTTAATTAATCTTAATTTTTAATCTTCCGAAATTAATTAATAAAAGTTTTATAAGATAATTGTATTATATATTATACACATTGAAACAAGGGGTATATATATGTCATTTTCATATATCATTCCACCAGCCAAACATTGGAATTCCATATTCCATTCTATTTCACTATCCATCAACCAAAAAATATCATATTATTATTTCATATTTCATATTTCTTATTCTTATCCTCCATTTTGTATTCCTTACGCCACATTCCACCAACCAAACGCACTGTAAAGGATAACACCTTTATACACTGCTACTGCGACGTTGGTCTCATCGTCAAAAAACATTGGACTCACTGTTAAGGGGTCCAAGGGTTGCGATTTCTTCTTCTTGGAGCGATGTTTTCTCGTCCACTTCTTATTTTGGGGCTTATCCTCGACAAAGACAACCCCGGTCGACGCCTGAAGAGTTTCGGGGTCAGGGAGATCAAATAGATAATCAAAACAGACACCCATGAATGTCATTCGTAGGTTTATATCAAATAACAGACTACCCGTGAATGATATTCACGAGTGTACACTTAGTTGTTAGCCATCCACGAATGACATTTATGTGTGGAACATTAGTTAGTTAGGTATTACCCATTCACGTATCACATTTACGGAGAAGACTTAACTAAACTCCTACATGTGAATGTTATTCGTGAGTAGGTAAACTCTAACAGTCCACCCGTGAATGCCATTCACAGGTAGGTAGAAACTAACAGACTATTTATGAATGACATTCGCGGGTGGACTGTTAGTTGTTACCCCCCGCGAATGTGAGGGTGGAACGTTAGTTATTAAGTTGTTACCCATCCGAGTATGGTCTTTATGGGTGAGACTTTACCAAGCTCCTACCCGTGAATGTCACTCATAAGTATGAGTTTTTCTTCTTAATCGCGAATGACATTAACATGTAGAAAACTCAGTTAACTCCTACCCGTGAATACAATTCACAAGTAGGTATACTTTGATAAATAATTTTTAATATTTGACATTGCAGTATATTTTGGAAGAAAAAAAATGAATTCCTTGCATGACAAGATAAAAACTTTTCATCTTCATCTTCATCTTTTGTTCAGTTTCAAACAATGAAACTTTGCTACTTTAAAAGTGAAATTAAAACATTTACAGCATCAGATGGGCCCAATTTTACTGATTGTTGAAACCAGTGTTATCATAACCGGACTGTCCCTCGAATCAGTGAGAGGTCTGATTCCCGATTCGGTCGGACCGACCGATTCATCATACAGGAATTAAAAACAATTATAACAATACAACTACATAGATTCAATGTGATAAAGTAAGATCATTTAACCACCACTAATGCTTACGACTCTATCTGATCTTGCTTTGACTTCACAATTAGATCTTTACATTGAAACAAGAACTGAATCTACAACATCACCACCACCAAAGGGATAAATAACACTATATATCAACAACCTACCCGGTCCTTCAGAGGACCACTTCTCTCACTGACATGTTAGTTTCATTTGACAAAACTCTCGTCATGTCAAAATCTATTCAACACAACAAAGAAATACTGTGGGAATTATATATTGTTTGTGGGAAAAAGAAAAACAAAACAAGATTTGAATATGCTCTTAACCATGTAAACTAACTACCACATCACAAAACAGAGTGGGGTGTTAGCTGGTTGTGTCCTTAGCTCCACTTCTATGGCTTGAATTGCTAAGGAACGCGACTTGCCAATTCTTGTAGTGAATTCTATGCTAAGCAAGCAGCAACCGTGATTTCTAAGTAACAAGGAATCTCAATCAGAGGCATCCACAACTTTACATGCAGAAGCTCTGATTGTGCTTCCTCGTTACAATCAGAGGTATCCACAATTTTAGCAAAGTTTGATGTTGTTTATATGTTGTTTTACGCAACACCAAGGAACATAACACAACAAAAAAAACAATTGAAGCACAACAATCTAACCAATTCGAAGCTTGAAGAAGACAACAACAAGGAAGTGAAGCTTGAAGACAACAACAAGGAACAAATTGAAGATACTGGAAGGCTTCGGCTACTCTCAATGAAACGTGAAGAACGGGAACTTAACTGCGACTGCCCTCAATGAACGGTGAAATGAAATGGCAAATGGCCAAAGTTGTCGAACCCGTTTAATAAAATGAAAAACTTAGTTTAAGGTTGAAGAGAATCGGTCGGACCCGCTGGGCCGAACAAAAGAAATCAATTTAAACCGAAGAAAGTCGATTGGTCATTTTTTTAAAAAACACCCCCAAAACATTGAACTTTTGATTGAAATGGTCAACCGGGCCCACTATGCAAGTCGGTCTTTTGATTGAACCAAACGAGACAATGGTCCGGTTCCCGGTCGGACCGCTATTCTCACTCTAATAACTATATATGGTCGAAACCTAAATCCACAGTGTTCACACGTGAGTCGGTTTTTCCATTATTATTATTAGGGTATAAATAAATAAAGTAGTCTAGAAGGTCAAATTTCTTTGGCAAAAAAAAAAAAAATAGAAGGTCAAATTTGTCTGCGTAAGCAAATTGGGAGAATACCTTGAAAATATATTTCATTCAATTGGATAGATATCTTTACAGTCAAATTTCGTTTCTTTGATCAACCATCATTACGAAACATCACAACCGACAAATGCGAAACAAAATTTAAGAGGAAAAAGAAAACCTCACAACTATATCTTCTTCTTTTTCTTTCAAACCCCAACATTAAATAATCATGTATTATAATATAATCTAGGGTAGCTATTTTACTGAGGTTTGAAGAAGCTAACAGTGATTCCTGTGTTAATGACCACGTAAAGTCCAGCAGATATTAAGAGTCCACTGAGTAACATTCCCAGAACCCCGAGTACCCAGTTGATCCACCACATGGGTCCGTACATCGCGGGCCTCTTCATCTTGAGATACATGAAGCACGGGTAAGCAAGTGTGACAGGCAGTGCAAGACCTCCAATGAGTCCGGCAAAACTGCCAAGGAAAGGGATGGCCACCGCCACAAAGAAGCAGCCGTAACCAAACATAGCTCGGAGGATGGCCCGGAGCCACCATGGAAGAGGCTTCTTCAGCCTGATGGTGATCTTAGACTCCATATCATCAAACATAGGCATCCCATAGATCTGGAAGGAGCTTAGTGCGTTGATAATGACGAATAGACTTGTGAGTCCCAACAGGGTCTGAGATGTGTCCCGACCATGAAAGTAGTACAAGGCTGTCAACATACCACCGTTCTCCGGAATCTGTCGGCAAAATCACTAGCTAGTTAAACGAGATGGAGAAAGGAAGTTATGAGGTATGCATGCATGGATATATGGATTTGTTTGTACGTACCATGGCACCATATGCCCAGTATCCACCGATCGAAAGGGGGAATAAGCATAAGGCAATGACCGCGTAGGAGAACTTAACACCCCTCCACATTGGCACGCGCGATGGATGCTTCTCACTGGAGGGCATAGTAGCCTATATATTTTATATTAATGGATGAATTAGCTGTTAGCAATTGAATCCGCAGGCCTTGGGAAACGCATAGTCAATTTGAATCAATTAATATATATTATAAATTACTCTGTCGTGTTAACTAATTAATGTTCGTTGAAGTCTATATATTTATTATTATTTTGAGTGTATATGAAATAAAATGATAATTACTTTATGAATTGGAATCAATAACTGTGTGTTTGTTTGTGTTACCTGAATTTCAAGAATGAGGTTGTGTCCTCGAAACGCAAAAGCAATAATTCCGAGAGCGTTCAAGTAATCGAAGACCCTTTCGATCTGCTTGTTAGCTCTGACAGGATTGTAGGACACATTCGGCATCTTTCCCTCGGCTACTGAGATCACCCAGATCATGGTGCAGTATCCGATGGCTGTGATTGCCCCCACCAGGGATACCCCAGCAATGGAGTTAAGGTTGGGAAGTTGAGAAAGAATCACAGCCGCAGATGTGAACACAAGGTACCACTCCACAGGGGTTAGATGGTGGGCAGTGCACGTACCCCCGCAGATGATGTCAAAGAACATCTTCGAAGTTGATCCACCGATAATAATGAGTGCTACGCATGTGCCGCCGGAGAGGTACATGATCGGGAATAAGGCCAAGAACTTTGCCATCTTATCACCTAATAATATCAGATCAAATCAGTCATGCAATATGTATATATTGTGTATATCTATCCATCTAGCTAGGGGAGACTCTGCCTACCGAAAGCAGCCGTTGCGAGCTGCATGTATCTGCTGTAACGCATCCCGGTTTCATTAGATTCATGGAGTTGCACCAGCAAGTATAATGTGTAGAGTTGCCATAAGAACGCAAGACTAATGAATAGGAGACCCCATGTCCTGCAATATAATTAATTACATTAGACTATCCATTAGCTTGAAGGAGGAGGAGTGAATGCAATCGGTTACTTACCATCCTAGAAAGACAAGTGCAACCGGGAGAACGAGTGCTTGAATCCCAATACCAGAGCAAAGAGTATGGAAGGCGGCGTAGTATGCGTTTCCATTCCTGGATTCCGTGATGGGAAGCCAGGCATCTTGTGGATCGAGCTTGGTCATGCGAAGGGCACGCCTGACAGGGCTCCCAAGAGGAGTAATGAATCGTGGGGTAAGGGACATCCTTGGGGTGGAGATCTTGGGTGTCATACTCCTTGGAGTCTTGGCTTTAGCGGGTTGAATCTGGGCTCCTTCCCCGGGACCCAACAGGGGAGACCTCGACAGAGATGGGGAGTGGAACTGAGACGGCGGGGCGGAAATAGGAGGCGTGGAGGAGGATGCAGCAGCCGGCCTCGGAGTCACCGGATTGGAATCAATCTCTTTAACATGATCATCACCCATTTGGAAGATCGATCAAGATTCTCTCTGGATAGCTTGATCAAGATTCGTAGTCTCTCTCCACAAGATCGATTGATCGATGATGAAGCTCAAGACATCTGCTACTATATATATATACATATATAAAGGAAAGAAAGAAGGTATACCATTCTTGACTTCTAGTGTGTGAGCATAGGGTGGAATCCTTTTTTTTTTTTTTTTGGCCAACAAACTAATGATTCTTTTCAATTTAATAATATTCGAGACCAAACAATAACTAAATTTATATATTTGCTAGCTTTAGGTATTGATCCTTTAAATAAATGAGTTGATCCAGTTATTATGAAGTCATCTTTTTTTTATGAAATAGAATAGAAAATAATTTGTATGGGGCAGGGGCTATAATGAATCCGGTCAATGGAAAACAAGAGAAAAAAATAAAATCAAAGAAAAGTTGGGTATTCCAAATAAGTCTGCGGCTAGGGAGAGTACCCCGGTCAGCGTCCCCACGGAGAAGAAGGTTTTCTACGCTTTGACTGACGACGCGGATCTGCAGGGTACAACGTACCTCGTGTTGTTACCATTGGCCTCGCGAGAAACTACTTCGCACAAAGAAAACGATTCGATGTGAAGTTGAAGTGGGTACGGTACAATAACAACTGCTTTTAAAAATTGACATACAAAAAGTGTAAATGGAAATAATAATAATAATAATTTAAAAGGGATTAATTATAACATCGACTACTTTATATGTACTATTTTTATTAAAATACTAAAATGCTCTAATAACTTTTTACTTATTTGTCATTACCTATTTTTTAAAAAAAATTGTTAAAAAAAAGACCACTTAATTTTTCACCAATTTTACTTTCATGTTCAAAAATTTTATCTCACTATTTCGCTTCCACCACTCTATTTTTCAACATATATACACTATTCTTCATCACTTCCACTCTCATTCTCCATCACTCGATTTTTGTCGTCATCGTCATTTGCCGTTGTCGATCTTCGTCTCCGCCTTTGTTTTCCTGCCACCGAACTTTTCACTCTAACCTCCATTTTCCCTCATTTTCACTTTTTGGCTTCGAGGGAGAATTAGAAACCCAAGAGAAAATTCATCTAACCCTTTTTTCTTCTTCTTCTTTTTCTTCTCCACTAGATCTATGCTGCTGGCGGTGGGCAATACTGGCGGAAGTCTCGATGTGCAGCAGTAGTGGAAGTGTGTAGCGTACACACCGAGGAAGATAGAGTTTTCATCAAGGATGTTGCTCTCGCTGCTGAATCCAATGCCAAGGAAGGTTCCACCTTCTACCTCATCTATCAAAAGTACGACCCAATGATTCTCTTCTCTTTTTGAACCTCGTTTGAAAAGTTTTTTAGGTTGTAACTATGTTGGTTATGCTGGTTTGATTCGGTAGCTTTAGCTCAACTCTTTAATTTAGTTTAAGTGGGTGAAAAATTAAGCGGTCTTTATTTATCAATTTTATTTTATTTTTAAAATAGGTAAGAACAAATATGTAAAAAGTTATTAGTACATTTTAGCAATTTGACAAAAGTGTTCTGCATATAGTAGTCGATGGTTTGCAAATAGAATCTCTCATATTAAATAGTATATTGCTCTACTTAATGCAAATTGGTAATTGAACTTCATAATATATAAATAAAATCGAAGAATTGAACTATACAAATCACAATCTATAATATTTAAATAAAATTAATAGAAACAACTAGTTTGAAAAATGCTCCAACATGTTTGCAGAAAATGATAATTGGTCAAACATATTTTCTTTATGATGGTTAATGGTCTAATATGTTTGAAAATTATGGTAATTGGTACATCCGTTACTTTTTTGCTAAACAATTCCGTTAAATATTTTTCATATTGGCAAAATTAACCAAATATTTTTCTAAATGTTACAACCAAACCATACAAACTTACATTAATGTTACAAACAAATCCCGACTCAATTTTAGACACACCGGGGGTCTCCTAACCAGGGTCCAAAACCAGACCAGGTCATCTAACCCTGAGGACCTGGTCTACGCTCAGATCCAAACCATAGGACCCCAACTGGATTTGAGCCCCAATCGGTTTGGATCGAACCTGGCTGGGTTAGAATCAGGCGATTGGGGCACTAGCTGAGCCCCATTCAGAGGTCCTGTGGTATGGGCCCGAGCCCAAATCAGACCCTGACTAGGGGACCCCCGGTGTGGTTCGAATCGAGTCGACACTTATTTATAACATTAGTGTAAGTTTGTAGGGTTTAGTTGTAACATTTAGAAAAATATTCGGTTAATTTTGCAGATATGAAAAATATTTAACATAAGTTTTTAACATAAAAGTAACGGAGGTACCAATTACTATCATTTTCAAACATGTTGGGCCATTTAAAATATGTTGGGTTGAAAAACCATTTTATGCAAACATGTTGGACCATTTTCAAACTTTTTCATATATATATATCATAGTATGGTGGGTTATCTTTTTTTGTGTTTATTTATGTTTGCTCATTGTTACCTTTTGGTCATTTATGTTTTTGGACGTTGTTAAATGGTTACTTACGTTTCAGAATGTAACGTTGTCAAACTTCTGCTATTTTGTCACTTATGTTTGAATATGTTACTTTTTGATTTAAATCACTAATTCCATTACATGCTAATATTAAAACCTAATGTACCGAAAATGTCTTTCTTCTTCTTTTTTTTTTTATCTTCTTCTTCTTCCCAAAGTTGTATCAGTCTGTTTGGGAAAAAGAAGATGTTTGGAGTTGACCTAGGCGATGTTCTACTTACAATATCGTCCTGAGTTTACATCGTGCGATTGATAATAAGGTTTTGAATGTACTGATTGGACGCTCATGCAAGGGGAATCATCCCATAGTGAAGGTGATTTCCAAGTCATCTCACAATATGAGAATAAAGGTTTCACTTCAACATCATGTTAAAATGTGGCATATTCAAAACTCTCGTGAATGTGTCATGACCTGATCATGTCCTACCATAGTGGCATTTATGTATGCTAACGATCATTGTTCTTGGTCTTTATGAGCGATGTAGAAGAAAATGAGTAACTGGGTGATCGACAAAATTGGCCCTACACATTCATGTACAAATGTCGCTTCAATCCAACAACATAGACAACTTGACTACAAAGTCATTGATGCTTTAGTATGTTTGAGACTTGCAACAAGTTGTGAAGTATAAGAATGCTTTGTCTCCCTCATACCACAAGTTTTTGTATGCTAAACAGAAGGTGGTTGAGAAGATGTTTGGTACAAGAGTGCATTTCAGCAGTTGCCACAACTCATGGTTACGATATGTCATTTTAATCCTCACATTATTTATGTCTATGAGTGGAAAAGTAGACCGACTGAGGGATGTGCCATTTTTGAAAAGTGGTTCGTGGCATACGAGTCCTCAATTGAAAAGTTTCCCCATTGGCAACCTATAATCAACATTGAGGGCACACATTTATATGGAAGATACACGGGAAATTTATTAGTGGCAGTGGCATACGATGTTAATAATCAAAATTTTCCACTATGCTTTACCTTTGCGGACTCTAAGAGTACAGAGAGTTGCACATGATTTTTAGAGCTCCTGCACCAACATATGACGAAGGATAAACGTCTATGTATTATATTCAATTGTAATGGAGGTATTCAAAAATATTATAAACGTCATATGCTTATTCAAAGAGTTGTTGCGATTGTTTTCCCAAAATCATAGGGTCTCCATAGATACGGTGCACGTCACCTTGCCAACAATTTCAACAAGAATTTTAAGAATAAGCATATGAAGAAAAAGTTCTCTGAAATGACATAGACGACATCGAGGAAAAAATTCAATTCTATGTGGAAATTATTCAACAGTGCTAACGAGGGCAAGTATCGTCAATGGTTAGCTAATTGTGAGGATTCCATCAAGTGGTCTTAAACGTACGATGGTGGACATAGATACGGTGTTATGACAACAAATTAGTCGAAAATCTTCAACAATGTTTTGAAAGGAGCTTGGTCATCACCCGTAACAGAATTAGTCAATTTTACATTAAAAGACTAAACGTATATTTTGTTGACCGTAGGGCTCGTTAATAAAAGGATGTGGCGATGGGGAATGACTTTATTAAAAAAGTGAGAAAGTTATCAGTAGTCACCGATGAGTCTTTTCAGTCATTTGAAATGGATTCTTACTCGTACAAAGAAGAGTATTGAGTAAGAATGTGTGTTGGTAATTCTTACAACGTAAATCTACGCTAAATGTCATGTGACTGCGGTGAATGGACAATGTTTACGACAATCTCAACACACCCTAGCGATCAAATGCACAAATATGAATGTGAAACCGTACTTTGACTGCCATTTTGGTGTTGGTTACTACATGGAAACATATCTTCCTAAATTCCACCCTCTACAAGAACTATATTGGTGACAGTGGAACGGTCCAACAATAAGGTGTGATCAACAAATTTTAATTTTTTCACGTGGGCGTAGAAAAATGAGAATTCACAATGAGATGAATTTTAGTAGTACACCTCGCTAAAAGAAATGTAGTAAATCTGGTCAAATAGACCACAATAAGAAATCTTGTAAACAATAATTTAAATGCTCTAATTATTTTGTACCTAGATGTCATGTGACTGCGGTGAATGGACAATGTTTACGACCATGTCAACACGCCTTAGCGATCCGATGCACAAATATAAATGTGAAACCGTACTTTGACTGTCATTTTGGTGTTGGTTACTACATGCAGACATATCTTCCTAAATTTCACCCTCTCCAAGAACTATATTGGTGTCAGTGGAACAGTCCAACAATAAGGTGTGATCAACAAATGTTAAATTTTTTCACGTGGGCATAGAAAAACGAGAATTCACAATTAGATGAATTCTAGTAGTACACCTCGCCAAAAGCAATGTAGTAAATCTGGTCAAATAGACCATAATGAGAAATTTTGTAAACAATAATTTAAATGCTATAATTATTTATGTACAGTTGTGTATCTCGGAATGTAAGTCGTTATAGATGTGATTTGTTTAGTTATTGAAAGTAATTTTTTAAATAATTTTGGGAGATGCTCATTTATATATATATATATATATATATATTTCAATTGGGGTGTTTTAGGTACCCTAAATTGCATTTTTAATATTTTTTGACAAACTCAAAAAAATGCGAAAAACATTATTTCAATAATTACATAGCTTATAACAATAAATTTTAACTTAAATTTCAATAATTTTTTTTTTGTAAAAACATATTTGTGATTATGACTTAAATTATAAAATTGTAACTTATTTCTTTTTTCTTATTGGGAAGAGTCAAAACTCAAAACAATGTTGTGTTTCCTTGTAAGTTGTAACTGTGACATAGCGCTCGCAGCAGTAGTAGGATGGATAATACGGAGTCTCTGGCTGCCATTTTTTTGCCTTAAAATTATTATTTCTACATTTGGTAATAGTGAAGTTCCTTGTCAATTATGACCCAAAAAAAAAAAAAAAAGTTCCTTGTCAATTATAGTACTAATAAATTAATAATCACCTTCAGATTATTTTTATTTATTAAACTACTTTTCTTAACTATATATATATATATATATATATATATATGTTTGCGCCATACACCTTTGACTTTGAACACTATATATATATATATATAGTGTCATGAGTCCCACGGATATACAATCCCACATACTAAATTCATATTTTAGTATAGCAAATGTTTTTTTACCAAAAAAAAAAAAAAGTATAGCAAATGTTAATCTTGCCAGTTCAGCTAAATTATATTGTGAACTTGGATTGAACTCAAACACCTTTGTTATCCCTAAATGATGATTTTATATATGGAACTTATTTGATGTTGTACTCTTCACCCACGCACAGTCTACATTAGGGGTGAGTAAACACCGGTCTGGTTCGGCCTGGTCCGGTTTTGAGACCGAGATCGAAAATTTCGGTCCATTGATTTCGGTCTTGAGACTGAAACCGGGACCATTTGGACCATTTATATGGTCTTGGTTTTTTCGGTTTTGGTTTGGTCTAGACCATTTGGACCGTTAGACATAATTTTTTTCGGTCCATTGATTTCGGTCTTTAGACTGAAACTGGGACCGTTTGGACCGTTTATATGGTCTTGGTTTTTTCGGTTTTGGTTTGGTCTAGACCATTTGGACCGTTAGACATAATTTTTTTATATAATTTTATATTTTACCAAAAATATTAATCAAATAAAACAAAATTTTAATAATCAACAAAAAAAATATAAGAAAGCTGTGAAGGGAAGGCGGAATTTCTTCCACCGACTTCCACCGCAATTGACTTAGCCGCCGCTTATATCTTGGGATAATCTGAAAAATCATGGATTATTAAGCATATAATGTGGCTTGGCATTTTAATACCAATTTAAGGCATTATGGAAAGTACCCGGATGACAAATAACCAAAATTTTGACTCCTCCGATTGGCCAAAGTTGTTTCTCGACCTCAATAGCATGCTCGAGACAGAACACGTGTGGTCGAGAAGACTCTTCACTGTAATTCAGAGGAACATCTTTCCGTTTCAATGCCCTGACACTTCCATATCTAGTACTATTCATCTCTAACCGAGAAGAAGAAGAAGAATCCAAATTTCGGCAACACTGTTCCATATAATCGTCACAAACAGAAGCCTCGTTTTCGATATGCTCTGTTTCATCACCTTGCTCGGAATCTGAGGAATTTTCGTAGTTCAAGCCGATAAGGCCAAGAGCCAAACTACCTTTTGCTTCTTGTACATAGCTTGAAGAAATTTGATCCCTTTGATCTGAGCTTTCCGTTTTACAATCTGTTGAATGAACAAGAACAAAAAAAAACAAATGTGTGTGACCACGTGGGGAAGGTGGAAGGGAAGCTGTGAAGAATGCGTGGGGAAGCTGGAAGGCTGGAGTTGTGAAGATTTGACAGAGCGGGTGTGAACTGTGAAGAATGAAGATTTGTGATAACAGAGCTGTGAAGACTGAAGTTACTGAGCGACATTTTTTTTAAACAAACTGGTCTGGTTCGGTCTAAATGGTCTCCAATGGTCTAAGACCGAAATTTAGGCCAGAACTGATAAAACCATTTAAGTAAAACCGTTGGTTTCGGTCCACAAATGGTTTGGTTTTTCTGGTTTGGTCTCAATCGGTCTTGGTCTGGTATTGGTCCAAACGTTTTTGTTGCTCACGCCTAGTCTACATGGGATTATGTAAGGAATTGTATGATCCGTCATGTCAGGTGTTCTTTGCAAGCATTTGAAATGTTATTAATGAAGTGTTATTCAATAAAAATATTTATCCTACGAAATTTAACTTACATCTTAAGTCATTCTAAAGAGTGTATATATACTGAATGGCGTGTAAAAATCTTATCTTATAACCTTAATAACCCTTATCAAATATTTAAGGGAAAAGTATGAAAAACCACCCGGATGTTTGCTTTTTTTAGCAACTGGACCCTGATGTTTTTTGTCACAATTAATAAGTGTCGTATGTTTCATTTTGTTTGTCACACCACCTTCCGTCAATTTGACCGGTTAATTGTCATGTGCCTTGCACGTGACACCGTTAAATTTGAACCGAATGTTGTAAAATGACAGGTTTACCCCTGACATCCGATCACCTTGTCTCTCTTCCTTCTTCCTTCGGTTATTTCATTTTCAGTATTCCCTCCCCCCCAAAACCAATCTTTGCACCGAAAATCTACTCCCCCTAAGTCCCCTGCGACACCTCTTCGATCTCCACCGAAACCCCACCGTGCCGACCGGTTGCTTGCATCCTCGACTGGTGCTGTTCGTCCCGACCGAAGATTCGCCGATTGCTACTGCTGTTCGCGTCCCCAACTAGTGTTGTTCTTGCGTCTCCGACTGGTCCATCGATTGAAGGTTAGTTGGGTCACTCTGTTCTTGCGTCACTCTGGTCTTGCTGTTCATTTTTGTTGTGGGTTGTAGTGTCTGGTTGCTCTAGTTCCGAATACTTGGTGTGTTGTCCGAATTTAGGGTTTCCTCAATTGTTGGTGTTTTCCAAATGCTTGCGGTGTTGTAGGTCGAAGTTTTGATTTCTTGCCTCGAAATCGTAATGGACAAGAAGCGTGTTTACAGTTTCTCAATTAACTACGAAGGAATTTTTGTCGATGGAATTTGGGTTGGAAAAACGGAGGTCACTGACTTAACTGAGGACTTAATCACTTATGACACATTGGAGTTGTTTTTGGAGTACTACGGCTTAGTAACATGCGGATGTATTTGCTATGTCTCTTCTGGTTGTGAAACAAAAACGGAAGTGGAAGTGTTGAAATCAGATGCCAATGTTAGGGACATGTTGGAGAAGCAGCATGGTTGTTTGGACGTTACAGTGTATGTGTTGCCCCCATTTAATGTAGATATATGTGCTAAGGATCCTTTCATGGAAGGGTTGTGTATCAAATCAATAGCTCAGATAGAAGAGGAGTTAGAAAGATAAGTGCCAGTTGACCAAGGTAAAACACCCATGCATTCAACTCCCCTCCCAGAGACAAGGGAAAGAGTCCCATGCAGCCAGAGTTGGAGGACTACAGAGTATCTTCATCCGAGGAGACTGATTCATGGTCGGATGCGATATCCGATCCAAATTGGAAAGCCGACAAAGATGACGGTGAGGACGATGAAGAAGAGGCATAAGTTAAATCACGTGAGGGATTCAAAAGGAAAAATCCGAGAAAGGCTAAATGTGAGGGTACCGCAGGTCCTGTACGCAATGCTGACATTGAAGATTTACTATACGGTGATGACATTAAAGATGTTACGCCAAGGCAAGTGCACGTTGTTGAACCTATGGAAGTTGATGAAGCAGAATGTCGAAGTGATACATTAACAACTCCCGTTACCTCTAATGTTGAAGGTGACATAACAAGCGGGAGGCGATATAAAATAGTCGATGAAGACGTGAACAAGGAAAATGGTGGCAATCAAAGACCGAAACATGATCTTAAACTAGGGATGAGGTTTGTAGATGGTCCCGACTTCAGGAAGTATGTCATCGAACACAGTATAGAGGAGGGGTACGAACCAGATTTTAGCCGAAAGAACAACTCGGGCCGTGTAGAGGTTGTGTGCAAGCAAGCTTGTGGTTTCAAGGTGGTTGGTGCAGAACTAAACCGTGAGAAGGCGTTTCAAATTCGAAGATTAGTTGCGGAACATACATGTGGAAGAGCTTATCACACAAAGAAAATTGGTGGGAAATGGATTGCGGAGACTGTCATGGAACTCATTCGGAACGAACCAAATATTCATTCCAAGACTATTGCCGAGGAGATACAAAAACGATACAACTTCGACGTTAAGAGATGGAATGTATGTGAGGGTATAAAGTTGGCGCGGAAAGCACTTGAAGGAGACTGACTTTGGCAATTTGAGAGGTTGTGTGATTATGCTGGAACTGTTTTACTGTATAACCCGGGCAGCACAGTCGTGATCCAAGTGGACCCTATCCCCTCTCCCCTTCAGCCCAAATTTGAAAGAATGTATGTATGCCTCAAAGCATGCGTTGGCGGTTTCAGAGCTGGATGCATGCCATTTATAGGTTTGGATGGATGTCATTTAATGGGATGTGATGGTGGTTAACTGTTATATGCCGTTTCAAGGGACGCGGATAACAGGGTCTTCCCACTTGCTTACGCATGGGTTGAAGCTGAAACCGGGAACTCATGAACGTGGTTCCTAGAGCTGTTGAATCAAGATATTGGTAAGGACAGAAGCTGGGTTATTATGTTAGACAGACAGAAGGTTAGTCCATGCAAATTCATGCAGCTGTTAATCCAAGAGTATATGAATTTATAACTGCTATATGTTTGTGCTTTTGTATGTGTTTCCACCCTGTTAGTTTACGATATGCAATTATAACTACCATATGTTTGAAGATGTGTTTGTTCTGTTTTAGGGGTTAGTAACAGCAGTGGAAGAAACTATGCCAGGAAGTGATCACAGATCTGCGCGAGACATATCCATCAAAACATGCTAGCTAGGCAGTTGAAAAAATTAAGAAGAAAAATGCTTCTGCGTTGGTAGTGCAAGTGTTATATGCTGGTGAAAGGGAGTATGTTCGGATTGGAACGGCTTACCAACAGAAGTTCGATCTGAATGCCAAAAGGTGCAGCTATTTAGAATGGGATTTGTCGGGCATTCCATGCCCTCATGCGGCTGCATGTCTGATGAGTACCAGTATCTTCGACTTTGCTGACTACGTTCACCCATGTTATCACATCTTGACTATGACGAAGATTTACGCACCGATAATTCACCCACTGCCGGGGGTCGATGATTGGGTTCGTGTTGACTCATTACCTATTAATCCCCCAGATGTTAGGAGAAAGGGTGAAAGACCAAAGAAGAAATGAACTAGGCAAGCTCATGAAGCGACTAACAAAAGCACGAGTAAACTAACCAAACATGGGTTAAAACAGTTTTGCTCAATTTGCAAGTCAATAGGTCACAACAAGAGAGGATGTCCAAACGCACAACATGTTGGTAGTGCAAGTACTGGAGGTTCCAGAGTTTGAAGAGGAACCAGTCAGGTAGAAGAGGACCCAGTAACTCAACAATCTCAAGCGTCAGGGTCGCAACGAAAGGTAACACAATTATTTTGAAAGTTACAAATTATATTTTCAATTGCGAACATGTTGTCAACTTTATAAAACCGTGGTTGTGTTGGGTATGAAAGACGAGAAAACGAGTTGTTCAGAGGAAGTTGAACCCCGAGGTCGAACCAACGGAGCCACAAATGGATGAAACACCAATGGAAGATGCCACCACTGCGGAAATGGATGAAACACCAATGCAAGAGGCTCCAAAAAGAACACGATAGGTCAAGTTAAGTGTTCGAAGAGCCAAAACAAAGGTATGGATATAGGCTAGCAAGTACATCTAGTGTTAATTTGATGTTAATGTAACTAACTTTGGGTTATGTAGGTGGATCAACCAAGTACATCGAAATCATCCCCCATACAGTTGGATTCAGACGAAGAGGTGGAAAGGGTTAGGTCAAGTGCCCCAGAGTTATCAACTTGTCGGGCTCTAGTGTTAACTCCCCAACCACTGAAGACTGGAAAAACAAAGAAGAAGCAAACGAAACAGTGGACTCGCAGTTCACCGCGTTTTGGAAAAAGATCTACTCAGTGAACTACTATAAATTATGTTGTTTTGTTTTGGGAAGGAATTGCCATTTTGTTGAATGTTGTAACGGCTAAAACTTCCCCGTCTTTTGGAAAGACGAACCTAACTGTTGGATGTTTAGGAAGTGTTAAAACATTCGGTTGAAGTAGGACACCTTTTGGTGCTTTTGTTGGATCACAGTTGGATTGTTGCCAAACAGGTCAGTTTTGGGTCTTTCAACAACACATGTCAGGTTGCCGATGTATTCAGGCAAACATAATGGTGCAATTACACATAAATATGCAAACGTAAGGACTAGAAACATTACAGTTACATAAACTAGTAGGTTCAAACAATATTCATTAAACATACATAAATGCCAAATAAATTACAAAGTACAAAACGTCAAACTTAAAACAACTAACTGACTACATCTTCAACATACGGGCAACAACATGCTAGGGGTATTTTAGGTATATATCATTGTTATTACGTACGTGCAAAACATGTGACTTCAAATTGACGGAAAATGAACCACCGTGACGGAAAGATGGAGTTACCAACAATTGCAAACATATGGGTGTGAAGACAAACTATATGGGTGCAATTACCATTCTTGGGAAACATCCGGGTGGTTTTTCATACTTTTCCCAATATTTAAACATGTATATGCATAAATACGTTCATACTTTCGGTTCGACTCAAGCGTTGACTTTCCCTCGAAACAAAAGGGAACCGATTCCGACACAAGAGTTGAACATCCTCGGGAATAAGGCAAGTCACGTGACAGATACATGGTTATGTCAAACCGTTTTCAACCGCTAAGGTTAGCGCTCCATGCTCGTGCCCTACCAAGACGAACAAAGGTTATTCCTTTGTTGAGGCAATAAGTACTTCGCACTCGCCCTCACAATCAATGGCGCGCGTCAAAGTAATAGAGTCAACCTGACTGCCAATGACGATGCGAGAACCCCATCCTCGTCCCTGTCAAGAAAAGACTTCAGCAAAAGCTTAAGTCGTCAAGACCCTTTTCCACAAAGAGGATGCTCGCCTAGATTCGAGTTCACGATCAAATTTGGCAGTTACACTAAATCTTATCGCATGAAAGTAGATTAAATATATCAAATAAACATGTCCACGATTCTCGATAGGATCTCAAGAATAAAATCTTAACTCACATATAACAAGTAGTGTGATACAAAACTATCATAACTATAAATACCTTGTTGTGATTTCTCTTACACCTAATCAGAATTCAATAGATCAAATCTCTAGTAAAGAGATCTGCAATAACACCTCCACTCTCATTTTTATCAAGTCAAGGAGCTCTCAATCCAATCATGTGTGGATTTTGCTACGGTGCAATTGACACGTCTCTGAATGTTCGGACGAGTTTTTCTGACCAGGTTTGTGCTCGTTCCAACATTGGCTCCATTTGTGGGAAATTACTAAAACAAAATCAAAAGATGAAGACTCATTCAAATGATAATCGCGAGAAAACCTTTGACACACACCCTTCCAGAGGGTCATCCCTGTCAGCATAAGGAAGAAGTTGTCAAACTAATAGCAGGAGGCTTCATAACGGGTGGTGAAAGCACTAGATCCAGCAAACTATATGTCGCTCAGTTTACCATTGACAGTCGGGGATGAGAGCACGACTCCAAGAGGAAGCTGTAATCTTCTTCTCTAGTGAAGATATGGCTCACATAGTGAAGCCCCACAATGATGCTCTGGTAATAAAAACAAAGATCATGACGTTTGACGTAAAACAAATACTTGTGGACGGAGGCAACTCATCAAACATTCTATTCCTAAAGACATTAAAAAAATGTAAAGAAACAATGGAGACATGAAGATTTTTTCCCCCATCTTTAGATTAGTTGGACGAGTGACAAATCCCATGAAGGCAATCAACCACCCCGTGGTATCAAGATGGATGTCCTCTTCACTGTGAAGGATGCCTCATCGTTTTACTACGCTATCTTAGGACGAATAACGATCAACCCCAACGGGATCATCGCCACCACCGTGCATCAAAAATTGAAATTCCTAACCCCCAATGGGGTAGACGAAGTTTTAGGCTATCAACTCATGTTCACGAAGTCTGTGAGTTACCTTTACGGAAGGAACCAACGGGAAACCCTGATCATAGAGAGATATGGGCCCAAGGAAAGATAAACCTCTGTTTTCACAAGTAGAGAATCTGATCGAGGCCGAAGCACAAACAAAATAGAAAGATCCTTGTAGGGGCCACACTATAAGAAGAACAAAAGTTGACCCTAAGAGATCTGCTAACTGAATAAAAGGAGTTATTCACATGGAGTAAAATATATTATAGTAATTCTGTGGAGTTTGAAAGGGTTCGTTGGGCGTTGAACTCTTTGTTTGATTAGTATAAAAAAATTGTGAACAACAATTTCTGTCTAAAGAAGTAGCAGATTTGACATTTTTAGGGCCACAATTTCGATTTTCACGTCAATGAGAATCTGTAAGAGATAATATTTTAATCTTATGTTCGTTCGTCCTTATTTACTTCTTTGATTGAATACTTATTGCTATAAAATGTGCATTGAAACATATATATTTATGTTTGCGTAATAGAAGTTTGGTTACTTTGATGAGAATGTGTTTAAGTTCACTTTGACAAAGATTGAGCTATGTCTAGAAAAGAAAATGATGGGTAAAAAAAAAAGTTGGATGTTATCAAGCATTAATAAACTGACGAACTAGGGTAATGTCTTGTAATATCTACAGTTGCTTAAGAGTTAACTTTTTAATTAATAATACTATTTCCTTCATTTTAATACAAGTTCATGATCTATTACTAATTCCTCATGCTCTGCTGCTAACTGCTAATTTTCATTCAATTTCATATTATTTTCATGTTCTATTGTTGATTAAGTATGACTCATGTTCATATGAAGTCGTTAATAGGGATCCATGCTTGATTATTAATTAATCTCAAAATGATGAATTGACTTCACGGGTTACATCCACTTAAGCTGAGTTTTGATCATTGTACGGATTAGAAATTTAATGGTGTAGAAACTCTGTTCTTGCCAATCCAATGAATGATTATTTTGCTGATTTTGTATGATTCTGAGACATGGACGTTGCATTTCTTGATTTATTAGTTGATTTATCTGGAAATTAATATTTGAAAAATACGACAAGCATAGGCTAGTTTTGGCTTCAAGTTCAAGGAATTTGCGACATTTAAGTTGTTTATCAATATTGCTACGTTATTAACTTACGAAAGGCTAAGTATATTTGGAATTATTTATTTACTTGTTTTGGAATTATAACTTGTGAAGTGGGGAAATTGAATGTGAAATTAAAATATAAAATTTTTGAATTTTGTGTTGTATTATTTTGTTTCATTTTGTGTGACACGATTTGTACTACGCATATATTATGTTTGAAATAGTTAATTGTGTTATCGTGCATGTTGTGTGTACTGTATTTATTACAAGTGTCATGTTTGTTTTGGAGAAAAGTGAATGACAATTCGCAGGTACGACTTAAAACACCACGTGTGAATGTCATTCACGACTGAGAGCCAATAAAATTGAATAGAGACCCCTCAACCATGATGTCTCAACTATTGCTTTCTGTCGTCCTTCCGCCATGCCGCTATCGTGCCTCCTGTCGTGGCGCTGTTGTGCCTCCCACGAGCCTCTTCTACTCACCACGTTGTACCTCCACCTTTCCCTCCATGTTCCAACCTCCGGTCCGGTCCAAAGCTTTTTTTTTTAAAATAATAACTAAGTGTAATTAGATGTAATTGCTATCTAGAATGCCTAATTATTTGTAATTGAAGAATTGTTATGTGTTTTTGTTCAATTGTAATGCATTATTTGAATAGTTGTGAAACACTATTTTTAGAATTTTAGGATAAAATTGTTAATTTGAGTGTAATTAGATGTATGTTATCTAGAATGCCTAATTGTTTGTAATTGATGAATTGTTATGATTTTTGGCTGGATTGTAATGCATTATTTGAATAATTGTGAAACCCTAATTTTTGAAAATTTGAGGAAAATTGTTAATTTGAGTGTAATTAGGTGTATTTGTCATCTAGAATGCCTAATTGTTTGTAATTGATGCATTGTTATGTGTTTCTGATGAATTGTAATGCATTATTTGAATTATTATGAAACCCTAATTTTTGAAATTTTGGGAGAAATTGTTAATTTGAGTGTAATTGCAATAAAAAATGCTTAGTTGTTAGTAATTGATGAACTCTTTTGTGCTTTTGTTGAATTGTACTGCATTATTTAAATAGTTGTACAACTTTAATTCTTGAAATTTTGAAGAAAATTGTTAATATTAATGTAATTAGGTGTAATTGCTATCTAGAATGCCTAATTATTTATAAGGCAAAATATGACATTGTCCCCTAATGTTTGACTGATTTTTCAGTTTTCACCCTACAGTTTAAATCGTAAAATTTCATTCTCTCATGTTTGGCTAAAATACAAGTTTACCCCCTCCATCAACTTTTCTATCCAAATTTAACAAAATTAGTTTCGAAAATTACAAAAATAATAGAAAATTTTAAAAAATGTCACAATTTAACCTTCCCAAACTTTTTTTTTAAATGTTACAATGGAGTCCCGATTCGATTGGGACTCGATTGAACCCCAATCGAGAGGGCTTGGATTCGGGTCTTGACTCAGATTGACCCCTAATGGGTGGGGGACCTGGTCTGGGTCAAGACCTAGACCTGAGCCCCTTCGCAATTAGGTCGATGTCTTTATCTGTGAACATGAGGGACCCTATACCTTGATATGATCTGTGATTTTAAGATAGTTATTACTTGAAACTCCATTGTCGAGGCCAAAACCTTTACTTCCACCCATTTTGAGAAGTAGTTAATGACCACAAGTATCGACTTTCGTAGACCTGTCGATCCTGGCAACAGTCCCACCATGTCAATTGCCTAATTTGCGAAGGGTCATGCCCCCAGGATAGGCACCCGCTCAGCCGGTGGACGCCCAATTCGAGGGGAATAAGTTTGGCAAGACACACATTTTTGTACCAACATCATCGCTTACTTCTACATGATCAACCAATAATAGCCCTGCCTCAACACCTTTCTAACTAATGACCTAGCCCGCTCATTACATGTCGCGTACCCTTCGTGTAGCTCTCTCAATATCTGATTGGTATCCCAGCTAGCCACGTATCATAAGTGGGGCATAGAATATCTCTCTTGTAGATCATCCCGTCTATTATATGATAATTAAAGG
Source organism: Chamaenerion angustifolium (assembly GCA_946814005.1). Taxonomy (NCBI): domain Eukaryota; kingdom Viridiplantae; phylum Streptophyta; class Magnoliopsida; order Myrtales; family Onagraceae; genus Chamaenerion; species Chamaenerion angustifolium. Next base: position 27,860,157 of record OX328272.1, read on the forward strand.
CGGCATGTCTAATCATTGTGGTTTCGACTTTCCCTTCCGATACTTCCCCAAACTCGAGGAACCATTTGATAGGTGTCATCCAGGTCATTGTTTCTTTCTCAAGTGGCAGTTATCCTTTGATAATTAAGTCGATGCTTGTCTCAACACAATGTATCTCATTCCATGGCGACGCCGCAAAAGCATACTTACTCATAGGACCGACCTCCTGATTCTCCTCCTTCGGGATGACCTTTATCTCAAAATCCCTGATTCCCCCGATTAGGGCCTTTGCCTTCACCATATTTTTCATTCGTTCGCCTTTTATCTAGCTCTTGTCTCTAGACACTCCTTGAGATTGTTGGTTTCCTTCTCAAGATCAGGCGCTTGCTCGCCTTGGAGGCATCTTCATTGAGGGTGGCGCACTCGTGAGCCAGGTTGACGGCAAGGGCCCTAACCTATGTCCACTACAAGAAAATTTCTCTACACCGACAATAAAACATCGTTGCCCAAAGCATTGTTGGCGTTGCTAATACCCCGTGTTGATGCTAAGAGTCGTGCCAATAGTCCCCGTGGCTAAAGGTGTCCACAATGACAATATGCTGATACTAAAGGTTTGTCGTGGATAGAATGAATAGTTGGTTTGATCATTAGTATCGTTAATATGACGACTCTGTTTATGCGTAATTACCGTCGACGTTTATGTGAGCGTAATGAAGATTTACGGTTTCTACATATTCCAGATGTAGAATAAGCGTATTAGTATCCGCGTATGTTTGTCACTATTTGCTTGTATATTGCATCACATGTCGTTGAGGCAATATACGTTATTCAACTACAATATTTGCTTGAAAGTAATTACACGTAATTAGTGACGCATGAATTTTCATGGACAAAAGGTAGAGCACGTCATAAGTAATCTGTCGATGCACGTACAACATTAATAAATATTACCATGTTCATCATAGTTGATGCTAATATGGATTTTGAACTACTAAGAAAGTTTTTGCTATAAAAAGTTTTTTGTGGCTGCGAAGTTGTCATGGTTAAATTGTATATTCCGTCGTTAATGGGTCATTTTGATGCAAATGCTACTGTTTTACTCTTTTCGAATTGTTAATTATCGTATGCTCGTAGCCAAGCATACCCAAACAGAGAATACATAAACATATTCTATATATGTAGAACCATTTCAAACACATCCGAATTTATAGCCAAGCATTTCAAACAAATGTATGGCGACAATTGCAAAACACAAAACAGAGATGACATGTTCACATTGACATCAGGTCCAAAACATCCATTTAGAATCAGTTCCAAATAAAAATAAAAACCGAGAAGCCACAACACCTGGTCTGCCACCATTGGACATAACTACTAAGCAGGAGTACTTACCGCATCTCTCCACGGTTCATGCATTTGGATATGCAAACATAGAAATCACAGCAATCATGGTAGCATCATATTATAGAATATACCCTAAAATGACTAAATGGGTGTACACAATGCAATTAAATCATTACTATACACACCGTTGGTAAACATTGCACTTTTCATGACAACAATATCGCGTTGAAATGCATCAATGTTGGCCTGGAACTCATTGAGTTGTTCATGGAGTTCCTCACATTCAGCTTTGTTTCTTGCCACCTCCTCCCTTGCTTGCTTTAACTACTCACTTTCCATCATACGTGCAAGCTTTGACACACGACTTTGACGACGCTCAGGTTGGCAAACTTCCTCATACAAGACATCCTTGTCAATAGGAACCTCCTCCTCCCCAGCCAACTGAGCACCACTCTCTTCCACTTGGTCTTATTTTGCAAACAGCGTGACAATAAAATAAGGTCGACTTCTACTGGATGTGACTATCACAAATGCATTACTACTTACCATTATTGATATGGTTTAGCATCCAGTGGCTGCCCTTTCTTGTCCACATGGTTCTTCTTGAACATATGATACTCCTTAGGATGTATCCCGTTGTTCTTCTCAATCTGCAAAGGGTACCATATACTTGTTCAAGTGCAGTCAACTCTTTATTAAAGATAACAATTCAATGTTAGAATTACCTCTTCCTGCTCTCTATTCACAAAGAAGGAAGTGCCAGCGGTGTACCTCATGACATGGTGAGCTTTGTTGGCTTTGTTCTGATTGCTCTTTAACTCCAAATGTGGAACACAATCGAAAAATGTGGAAACTTTGGATATCACAAGCTCATGAAAATTCAATTCACAATTTGAAGAAGTAACATTCAACTGCTCATACCAGCGTACCTGAGGAGAAATGCTTGTCGCGCGATTCAGAAGATAAACGGATGAATGGTCGGGTAGGGACTCTCCTCAAATGTCTGCGAGCAATGTGGTTGCGTACTAGGAGTCGATCTACAAGGGCATCCGTTGTTCTGTCAGGTAATTGATGGTCCTCTGAAGACTCTGCTCTACATAGGGAAGATTCTGAACTATGCTTGAGTTTACTCGAAAAAATGGTTTGTTATGTTATAATTGCGTGTATAGCATTTAGCAACAACAAATGAAATATTACCAATGGAGTTATGTCGATAGTGTTTATAACCTTATTACATCAACTAATATCAAAAGTAAAACTATTTTTTTTGGAATATCAACATCTTGCGTGACTGAATATCTATATTAACCTCGATTGTGTTTTTGACACATGGATTTTATCGGCATAGACATATTGCGATGGAAAGAGTCAATACTAACAGATTGATTATGTTACAGCAAATTTGTTGACACTAAAATGTGTCTATTGGGACTACCTAAAGTTTCGAAACTGAAATAGATTTTTACCCACACAGTCCTTGTGACAACAAATTACTTTCGTGTCTGTTGATACAGATTCTTGTAGTGAGGGTTCAATCTAGACCCAATCCAATTGGGGCAAAGGATCCCCCAATTCGATTAGGGCTCGATTGAGTCCCAATCGGGGGAGCTCGGATCGGGGTCTCGACCCAGTTCGACCCCCTATGGGTGGGCGACCGGGTCTGTGTCGAACTAGCTCCCAATCCGATTGGGGATCGAGTCTATGTCTGGACTTAGACCTGTTCAAGACCCATACCCGAGACCCCTCGATTGGGGCTCAATCGAGCTCCAATCGAATCGGGACTCAAGTGTAACATTTGAAAATGTTTAAAAGAGTTTAATTATTATTTTTTGAAAGATTTTTGTTATTTTTGCAATTTTCGAAACTAATTATGTTAAATTTGGATGGAAAAGTTGACAGAGAGGGCAAACTTGCACTTTAGACAAACATGAGGGTAAAGTTTTTTACTATTTTAACATTAGGGGACAACTGAAAGACCGACCATACATTTGGGGGCAATGTCATAGTTTACCATGTATTATTTAAAATAAGGGCAAAATATCACATTAACCCCTAATGTTTGGGCATATTTTGAGTTTCCATTCTAAAATTTAAATTGTAAAATTTCATTTTCTCATGTTTGGCCAAAGTGAAAGTTTGCCCCCTCCGTCAATTTTTCCATCCAAATTTAACATAATTATTTTTAAAAATTGAAAAAACTAACAGAAAACGTTAAAAAATGTCACGATTTAACCCTTTCAATTTTTTTAAAATACTACAATTGAATTCTGATTCGATCGGGTTCGATTGAGCGTCAATCGAGGGGACTCTTGTCTGGGTCTTGACCCAGACTGATCCCTCATGGGTAGGGGACACGTCAGGGTCAACACCCAGACCTGAGCCCCAATCGAATTGGGGTCTGGTTTACCCCAATCGGGGGGTGGGGGTGGTGCTCGAGTGTTGGTCTTGACCCTGACCTGGTCGCCCACCCATGTGGGGTTGGTCAGGGTCAAGACCCAGACCTTAGCCCCCCCCCATTGAGGCTTAATTGAAGGCAAATCAAATTGGGGTTAAACCAGCCCCTAATTCGATTGAAGAAAGTTTTCTTTTAATTTTGCAATTTTCAAAACTAATTATGTTAAATTTGGATGAAAATATTGAGGGAGGGAACAAATTTTCACTTTGGACAACACATGTGGGAACGAAATTTGAAGATTTAAACTTTAGGGTGGAACTGAAATCTACCTAGGCTTGGCCAAATAAACCGGTTCGGGCGAACTGGTCTGGTCTGGAACTAGTTTGGTTCGAACTGGTTCGGCCGAACTAGTTCCAAAACCAGACCAGTGTTTTTTGCCTTCAAATAGAACAGTTCAAAATAGCACCAAAAATCCAGTTCGAATCGGTTCAACTCCACTCGTTTTTTGATACTGGTTTATACTTAAATTTAAATCAAACCACTTTAAACCTATATAATTTTAGAACCGGTTTGAAGCAAAATCAACTAAACCTAGAGATGTCTTCAATAAACCAAACCTAGACACATATTGGACTCTCGTATGTTGATGTTGGAAAGGATTTTAGTCGGTTGTGGAACAGATTTTCAATCACTTCAGTGTGTTTTTTCAGTCGATTCAGTGTGTTTTTCAGTCGGTTCAGTGTTTTTTTAGCCAGTTTAGTATTTTATCAGACGGTTCAGTGTGTTGGACATGATTTTCAGCCGGTTTAGGTTCGGTTTGAACCAGATTATTTCCGAACCAAAATTGTTATTAAAAAAACATACCAGAATAGTTCGAACCGGTTCTGAATCGGTTCGAACCAGACCAGTTCTTTTTTCCTTAAACCAGACCAGTTTTTTTAGAAACAGAAAATGTACTGTTTTTTTTCAAACCAGACCAGTTCAGTTCAGAATCGGGTCGAACCGGTTCATGAACAAGCCTAAATCTACCCAAACATTAGGGTGCAATATCGTACTTTTCCCTTTAAAATATTTGTGAAACCCTAGTTTTTAAAATTTTGGGAAAAAATGTTAATTTGAGTGTAATTCAGTGTAATTGCTATCTAGAATGCCTAATTGTTTGTACTTGATGAATTGTTATGTGTTTTTGTTGAATTGTAATGCATTATTGGAATAATTGTGAAACCCGATTTTTTTAAAAAATTTTGGAAAAATAATTATTAATTGTAGTGTATTATTTCTATCTTGAATGCCTAATTATTTGTAATTATGAATTCTTATGTGTTGTGGTTCAATTGTAATGCATTATTTGAATAATTTTGAAACCTCTAATTTCCAATTTTTGTAGAAATTATTAATTTGAATGTAATTAGGTGTAACTGTTATCTAGAATGACCAATTGTTTGTAATTGATGAATTTTTATGTGTTTTGGATGAATTTTAATGCATTATTTGAATAATTATGAAACCCTAATTTTTGAAATTTTTTGGGAAACATGTAATTTGAGTGTAATTGCTATCTAGAATGACTAATTGTTTTTAATTGAAGAATTGTTATGTGTTTTGGATGAATTGTAATGCATTATTTGAATAATTATGAAACACTAATTTTTGAAATTTTGGGAGAAATAGTTAATTTGAGTGTAATTGTTGTCTAGAATGCCTAATTGTGTATAATTGATGAATTATTCTGTGTTTTTGTTGAATTGTACTGCAATATTTGAATAAGTGTGAAGCCTTAATTTTTGAAATTTTGAAGAAAATTGTTAATTGTAGTGTAATTAGGTGTAATTACTATCTAGAATGCCTAATTATTTGTAATTATGAATTGTTATGTGTTTTGGTTGAATTGTAATGCATTATTTGAATAATTTTGAAACCCTAATTTTTCAAATTTTGTGCAAAATTATTAATTTGAGTGTAGTTAGGTGTAACTGTTATCTAGAATGCGTAATTGTTTGTAATTAATGAATTGTTATGTGTTTTGGATGACTTGTAATGCATTATTTGAATAATTATGAAACCCTAATTCTTGAAATTTTTGGAAAAATAGTTAATTTGAGTGTAATTGCTATCTAGAATGTCTAATTCTTTGTAATTGAAGAATTGTTATGTGTTTTTGATGAATTGTAATGCATTATTTTAATAATTATGAAACCCTAATTTTGAATTTTTGGGGGAAATAATTAATTTGAGTGTAACTGCTGTCTAGAATACCTAATTGTTTATAATTGATGAATTGTTTGTTTTTTGTTGAATTGTACTGCATTATTTGAATAATTGTGAAGCCTTAATTTCTGAAATTTTGAAAATAAATTGTTAAGTGTAGTGTAATTAGGTGTAATTGCTATCTAGAATGCCTAATTATTTGTAATTATGAATTGTTATGTGTTTTGGTTGAATTGTAATATATTATTTGAATAATTATGAAATTTTAATTTTTGATATTTTAGAAGAAATTGTTAGTTTGAGTGTAATTAGGTGTAATTGTTTTCTAGAGTGTCCATTTGATTGTAATTGATGAGTTGTTATGTGTTTTGCATGAATTGTAATGCATTATTTAAAATAAGGAAAAAGTATGGAAAATATATAATATGTTTGACCTAATCATTAACTAGTATAACTTGTTTTGGACCGCTAGTTTGTGATGCACTATGTTTGATTCTGTAGGTTTTATATGAAACGTTAACTTTTCTATCATTTTGATTGTTAAATTTAGACACATGTGTTACACGTGACTTGTTAAAAAATAATTTTTTTTGAAATGACGAATATAGCTCTACCTGCACATTCTTATGTCTTCTTTTTCACCGCAAATTCAATCTTGCAATGAAAGTGAATTGATTCTACCGCCACAACAACACGTTTTGACAAATTTGCCACCCAAGAGCTATATTTATGAAGAAGTGAGGAAACAGATGAAGATACGACGAGATGATGATGAATATATGCGTCATAATTTAGACATTGTAAGAGCATTTATTAAGAGAGAATTTGGAACCAAAGAAACATCGATTAAGGTGGACGGAGGATTTGGAGAGGAACTTTGCTGCAGCAGTTGATGAAAGGCATGGGGGAAGTGTTACAAGCTTCAGATTGAAGTGAAAGAGAGACAAGAAGAGGTGGAAGAACAATTGAATCAACTGAAATGTGAATTGAACTTAAGGTGTTTGAGTACAACTACAATGTATATATAGAAGTAGCCGTAGTGTATAATTTTGAACCTTGACCATTCTAACCCTGAAACTATATAATTGTTTCACTTATATCCTAACATTCCCAATGCTTGATCTTGGTCTTGGATCTTGAAGTGTTCTGCCTTCCTTTTATTCTATCCATCCTATTCAGATTGTTCCTCTTCTATGACAAGTTCTTCAGCAACCAAGGCAGACTTCAACTTTACCAAATCCTAAAGTAGGCCTGATCTTCTCCACAGATAACATTTCAAGCCAGTGATAGCTCAATGAATTTTCATGATTCACTAAGACACTTGAACAAAGTACAAAACTACATTATAACATATATGCACATACTTAAGCATACCATTATTCTACATCATGTCAGCTTATCAGAATGCATAAGTTCCACCATACTAAGTCAACAATAACTAGTGTAACATAGTGCACACGATTCATCACGCAACATAGTATACTTCACATTCAACCTTTCTTTTTCTCAACTTCATTCTTTCTTTTCATACAACTTTTCCTTCTATTCTATTCTATTCTCTTTTTTTTTTTTGAGTTTTTGTACTCATTGTTTTCTTTTTGTTTCTGATAGAGGAGTTTGAGCTTCTATCTTACCAACATAGTTGAAAGGTTTGAGTCTTTATCCTTTCTTCCTCAAGAGTGATCACCTTAAGTATCTTGCCGTTTTCTTGGGGAATCGCCCTATTTTTAGAATTAAACCATGCCTTATGTCAGAATAAAAATGTTTTTCAACACAGGATGAATCTTTGCTTCTTCCCTTTCTCATCTTTTATCGACATAGATATGATGTCAAGTTAAGCACAAATGAGATATGAAGTACTCTGCAGACAATTATACATAAGGGACCCTATATATCACTAATTCAGAGTGCCAAAAGCACAATTGAAGTTTGCATAAGATAGGCTAACCATGAGCAGAACGACAGTATGAAGAAGATGTACACATTGAGTTAAGCACTAGAGTGCATATGTCCTCCTAGTGAAAATGAATAAATCAAGAGTATCATATTGAGCTCAAGCAATTGATGGAACAAATTTAGTAAACCTCAGAACCGGTATTAGAAGTTGAAGAACTACAGTTGCATAAGAACAACACCATGCTTACTCATGAGAAAACGAGAAAGATGAGGATCTCAAGTGATCCTGAGCTTACTCAATTAAAAACACCCCTAACTTCTTCCTACAATGTACAAATGTTTTCTAAGTTAGAGGTTTTGTTAAAATGTCAGTTGTCTGTTGAGTAGCAGGTACAAACTTAACAATAATAGTGAACTTTTTCACGAACAAAGAAAAGATCTATTTCAACATGTTTCATATTCGAATGTTGAATGTTGAATGCGATGGAAAAAGTCACCCTCATTCTGCATCTAAATAGGAACCCAAGCAAAATGTCATTAGTAGGAGATGGTTTGTTCAGAAATAGAAGACCATGATTCAGTGTGCCCTTCAAATGTCGCAACACATGAAGAACAACTTTCCAATGGGTGGTGTAAGGAGTCTGCAAGTACTGACTCAGTTTGTTTATAGTAAAGTGAATATATGGTCTTGTGACACAGATATGTTGAAACGCACCTATTGTGCTTCTATACAGAGTTTCATCATGGAAAAGGTTATGAGAAATTGACTATAGCTGTGCGAGTTAAACATGTGTCATTCATTAGAGTCGGAAAATTGTATTGATATGCTATTCCTACCTTCTCAAGTAGTTCCTGAACATACTTCTTTTGATTAAGCAAGAGAAAATCATCCCCATATGTGACTTCCATGCCAATAAAGTAGTTAAGACTATCAAGATCCTTAAGCTTGAATTGCACATTGATATAATCAATAATATCAGAAACCAGATTAGTAGAGGTGCAAGTAATAACTATATCATCAACATAAACCAATAAAAGAACAAACAATCTGCATGAGACTTTATAAAAAGACATCTATCTGAAATAGAAACTTTGAAACCAAGATTGTTTAGAAGAAAATATTTTGATTTTTTAAACCAGGCACGGGGTGCCTGTTTCAGGCCATAAAGTGCTTTATGAAGTTTATAGACCAGCAGGAAAGAATTAACATATACTTGTTCAAACCTAGGGGGTTGCACCATGTAAACCTCTTCAATGATATCAACGTGTAGGAATGTATTGTTAATGTCAACCTGTCTAAGACACCACTTATGAGTTAAAGCTAAGGATATGACCATGCGAACTGTGCCAGATTTGACAACAAGACTAAAGGTTTCCTGAAAATCGAAACCTATTTTTTGCGAAAAATCTTTAGCCACAAGACGAGATTTGTACCTTGCTATGTCCCCATTTGCATTCCTTTTGATATGAAATATCCACTTGGAGCTTCTAGGAACTCTCCTTGTAGGTAAGGAAACAACACTCCACGTATTATTCAAAGACAAAACATACAATTCTTCCTGAACAACTTTGATCCAGTGAGGTGAAATAAGAGCTTCATGAATGGGGGTTGACTCATTTTGAATCAAATCATCAGGAGAAAGACAAGTTATTGTCAAGGCTTGAAGAGAAGTCTTAGAACAAGTTTGCATATGATGAACATTAGTTGAAGGTTTAGAGGATGATCTGACAGATGATGTAAAAACAGCAGTGTGCAGAGGGGCAGAATTAACCGGAACATATGTAAATGGAGGATCAGTAGATAAGACTGTAGAATTTGGGCAAGAAGGAGAGGTAGACTGAGAAACATCAGGAACAAGAGAAGAACATACATGGACAAGAGCTGTACCAGAAGGAATATACCTGCATATTCCAGGAGCAGAAGATTCAACTAGAGGAGCATTAAACACAGAAGGAGGATCAACTAAAGGACCTAAAGGAACACCTGATAAAGGTAAATCATGAGAGGATGAGTTGAGAAAATGATACAAATTAGAATCATGAGAGGTTGGTAAGTCAGGGAATGGACCAAATAAAGAAAAGTCTAAGACAGGAGCAGAAATGGGTTGCTGAAAGAAGGGATAACAAGGAATGAAGAATGGTTTAGAAGGAGACAAGCATTTTGGAGATAAGGAGCCAAAAACATGAACTAGTTGAATCAACAAAAGGAAATGTGTTATCATGAAACACATCATTTCGTGAAATGTAAACTCTACCAGATGAAGGAAACCAACGATAGCCATGATGGTCTAAGCAGTAGCCTAGGAACACACAGGGTTCAGACCTGAAAGAGATTTTGTGTGATCTATATGGACGAAGATGAGGGAAATAGAGGCATCCAAAGACACAAAAATGAATAATCTGGTTTAGACTTGAAGAGAAGTTCATGAGGAGAGTAGTTATTCAGCAAAGCTGAAGGAAGTCTGTTAATGAGGAAAATAGCAGTGAAAAAGGAATTTGTCCAGTAATGCATAGGAACAGAGGACTGGGCAAGCAGACTGGGACCAAGTTCGTCAATGTGTCGATGCTTACGCTCAACCATTCCATTTTATTGACTAGTGTAGGGACAAGTGACATGATGGATAATCCTAAACTAAGCTAGGCACTTGGTAAGAAATTGAAATTCTCCACCTCTATCAGACTGAACAACTTTCAATTTAACCCAAAGCTGCTTTTCAGCTAAAACATGAAATTCACAGAAAGCTTTAGCAACATCATTTTTCCGAGATAAGAAATATATCTAGGTGTACCTACTAAATGCAACAACAATGCTCAAATAAAAATTGTTATTACTTGACGTGTATGGAGCAGGCCCCCATAGATCCACCTGAACCAGTTCCAAAGGGTAGGAGTAAACTGAAGTTGAAGATGAATGTGGTTGTATTTTACTTTTCCCAACTGCACAAGCAGCACATTCAGTAGAAACATGTTTAGTAGGCAGATTTTGAAGTTGAAGAAAGTTAACAAAAATATTTGTAGATGGATGGCCTAGATGCATATGCCATAGTTGAGAAGTATCCTTGAATTTTAAAGAAGGTAAAAAACTTGTGAACTCTAAGTCATTCATAAAGTTGCCTAAATTAATATCATCAACATCAATAATAGCACTACTATTCAGAGTCATATGATGAAGTTCATAAGTTGAATTTGAATTCTTATTACACGAAACCATACTTTGACCAGCTACACCGCACAATTGGCACTGTGGCATGTTGTTGCCAAAGCTACATCCATGTCCCCTGCCTCGTCCAAAGTTGTTAATTCCAATATGTGGGTTTCCTGATGGAGTAGGCAGTAATCCATCTGAAATGTGAGATGATGTCAAGAAATTCTTTGATATGGAGTTGTCTGAATCTTGAGAATGTCCATGATTTCCAGGTGAAGGCAAGTTTACAGCAACATTTGCAGACAGAGAAGTATCAAACAACATATCAGTCTGCCTAGCCTCAGTATCAAGAAGAATAGAGCAAACATAGGCTATGTCATAAGGATTTTGGGTCGCATGAATTACAACAATTACATTATCAAATTTTCCTTTCACACCATTCATGATTATAGATAGCTATTGCATTTCTTCTATGAGATGGCCACATCTAGCAAGATTATCACACGTTATTTGAATCTTAGTAAGATAATCACACATGGGATGATGAACAAGTTTTTTGTCCTTCAACCTATCATATAGTTGTGGTAGATGACGAAGAGAAATCTGGATGCACCCTTTGCCAGATTGAAGCAACTGTCATATATCCAATAAGTCCACGACTAACCTGAATAGACACAGATGCCAGAAGTAACGAAGCAAGCAAACTGTCTTGCTTGATGAACTAACATATGCCGAATTTGGAATATTGGCTCCGTTGTCATCTGGAACAAACTGTACTACATTTACACCATGAAGATTATCTTAAAGGTTGTAGTTGCGTACTGATAACAGAACACATAGTTTTTTTTAGTGTTTTCGAATCTGATGATTATCTTAAATATATAGCAAATAGTCATACACTTTTTGAGGTGGAAAAAAATCATCACCAATAATGTCGCTTAGTAACATACGTGATGTTGGATCGTGAAATCCTGGTTGCTGATCTGGCAGTGAATTGAATGCCAGACGAATGCTGAATGATGCTTCTGCTCCAACTCCGGTGAACCTGCAGGTAGGGGATCGCAACAGAGGGGGTGTCTCTGGGTCCCTCTCCGATGATTAAATGAGTATATGTGTGTGTATATCTCAAAATGTAAGGAACGTATGTAAAGCAAAGGTATTTATAGGGTAGGAGAGATCAAACCGTATAAGGCAACTGTATATCTTAGTGAATATTGTGCTGCTGAAGATTCAGATAGTTAGATTTGGCAGTTACAGCGAGATATTGCAGTTACCATATCTAATCTTTAATGAATATGTGACCGAGATACGCGGGATATGGTGGCCACTTCCTTATTAACGGTTAGTGGGACCAGAGGAGAGAGACAAGACTCTCTTCGGGGCGAGCACTCCCAGGGCGAGCAGTGAGAGGTCGCGGCCTTGTGAAGGATGGCGAGCAGTTTGGGGAGCCTTTGTCGTTCATATCGACTCTGGGCTCGATCTTGGGCCACTCTATGGTGGGCCAAGTTGCCTTGTACTTAAGCTGATCCAGTTCGAATATCTTGGGTTTACCCCTTCCAGGGTTATTGGGCCTTCGAGGCCTTTTCCTTATTGGGCTGTCAATATCGATACCCAACATTTGCCCCCGAAGCTTGATTGAAGTTTTTTCTGTCGAGCTTGATTTCTTAGTAGGGTTTGAGATAGTGATGCCTTAAATTCGGTTTTTCTTGTCTCTTGTAGTGGTTCATGACCCGAGGGGCGCTTCATGTTTGTTTGGCGAGCAGTCATTCTATTGTCCAAGGCTGAAGGAATATTCTTCATTTTATTCCCTCTTGGCGATTACTCGAGGTAACCTAGGCCAGCCTGAGAAAGTCTATCTTTCTTTGCTAGGCGATCATTACCTACCAAAGGTATTTCTGATAAAGCCTACCAGTGCGCCGGCGATCACTTTGTCTGCTCAGTGGACTTTAGCATTTAATGACCGCACAGTCATCCAGAAGTCGAACAGTCGCTTGAGGCATGCATGTCATTTAATATTCTGTAACCCAAGGGCAGTCTGACAGCTGTCTGTACTGGCCGATCGTTTGTCTCCCCGAGGTGTCTCTTAGAATTCTGACATTGCTTCGATTTTTTCCAAAAAGGTGCAATTATTCTCCTGCGTCGTTTCGATTCCGTCCGTGGCGGTTACTCCTTTTTGGCCTATATAAGAAACATCCGTTTCTTTGTTTTGTCTTTTACGCATTCATTCCTTCAGACTTTCAGAGCTTTCTTTGCAAATTCTTCCTTTCTTTTCATCAATCTTCCTTCCAACCATTTCCATGGCCACTCGCAGTCAGACTGGAAAGACCAAGCAGCCAGCCCATAAGGCTTCTTCCTCAACCCCCAAGGTGCCTAAGAACACCAATGCTCCCTTAACCATTAACCTCGACGGGGGGGGGGGGGGGGGGGGGGAGAGCAGACTGAACTTGGGAGGTCCGCAGCCACTCCTGTGGTGGTAGATGGGCCTGAGCTTCAGACGCCTATCTTTTCTCCGAAAGGTAAAAAAATTTATTTCACTGCTTTGTTTTGAGAATATCCCCTGCTTTTCCTTATTTTTATGCTTGTTGTGCTATATCTGAACTGTTTTGAGTAGATGTCAAGCCCAACGAGTTGAAGCCGGCTTATTTTAAGACGGTGGTGGTGCTTGGTTGTCTTGGTGCGGGGGATGTCCCTAGATATCCAGCCCTAGGTCTGCATTATCCTTGCAGCGGAGAGGTTTACCTTTATGCGGACCAGATCGATGCTGGGTTGCGTTTTCCTCTCTGCGAGGATTTGCAGGCACTGTGCCGGTTCTACATGATACATCCCACGCAGCTCGTACCCAACGCCATTAGGATATGGGCTGGATTCAAGTTCCTATGCATACGTCAAGAATGGACGTATTCATTGGCCTTGTTCCGGTGCTTTTTCCGGATGGTGGCTGGGACAAACCATCTCCACCATTTCCAATCCCGGTGGCCGAAGTTTGCTGGGTGGAGAGACCTTCAATCGTGGAATTGGAACGTCCACGTCCAGTTGGTTGATGACTTCCGAGCCACCAACTCCAACTATAAGAAGTTCTACTTCTTTTACAAGGCGGGGGTGCCTTGGAAGTTGTCCGCCCCGGATAGGGACTTCCCACCCGAGTTTGACGAGCTGTCCGGGAGTGACAGGAACGCCATCGATGACCTGTTCCGGCTGCATCGGTCATCCAGTTTCCACTCCATCCATTCCGTGGTAGAGACCACTGAGAATATGCTCGAGATGGCGGGCATTCATCAGGCCACGCCAATCTTTGATGATTGGGTAACTCCTTCTAACCCTTTTCTTGTTTATTGTTTGTAGGCAAAGTTGTAGGCAAGGGCCGAAAACTCATAGGTCTCTTTGATAACCAGGAAAAGGCGGGGTTGTCCGCCGATCAGGCTCTGCTGAGTTCTCCTCCTCCCCCCCTCTAGGCGTTCGTCCAAGAGGAAGCCTGAAGAGGCCCTCCTCTTGGCCAATGTTGGCCCTCGCCAACCAGGTATGTTGTCTCGCCCAATATTTTTTTCATACTTTGCCTTTTTTTTCGAGCTTTCTAACATATTTCCTTGGTATTTTGCAGAAAAGTCCACTGTTGACGTGGCTCGGGACTCTCCTCCTACTCCTGCCAAGAAGGTCAGGAGTGAGGAGCACCTGGTTATCGACCAGCATCCTCCTTCTCCTCCTCCTAAGGGCCCTTCTGCCAACAAGGGGAAGACTCTGGTCTGGGCGGCCCCTCCTCCTTCCGTGCCATCGGTCCCTCCCAAGGAGTCTGGGACCCAGAAGAAGGGGTCTGACACCCCCAGCACCTCAAAGGCTCCTGCTGAGGAATACTGCCCCTTGGCGAGCATGTTCCAGCCACTCAAGGCTATGAACCCTCAGGGAGTATGGTTTCCTTACGGAAACCTCTCGAAGAAGGGGGTCCCTGCCCAGAAGAGTTTCCGGGGTAGCCCGGATTTGTGCATGCGACTCCTTGAGGGGATAATTCCTCCCAAGGATCGCTTTACAATCCCCACGGAGCTACCTCAGATCGAGGGGTTCTTGCGGTCCCATTACGAACGAGTCGCTCTGGTAGGACTTTATTTCCTTGTTAAGTTTTCGCATTGTTTCCCTTTTTTGTTCGTATCCTGACAATCTTCACCCTTCTTTTGTTGCCAGCTCGTTCGGGAAGAGGTGGCAATTGGCCGCGTCTTTGGAGAGCTCGCCAACAAGCATTCTGATCTGCTTGTTGAGCTGGAGCAGTATCGGAGTACGGGTATCTCCCCCGGGCAGATGGAGGCCATCAAGTCGACCGCTGACGCGCGGTTTCCTTGGTAGATGGTGCCCGGGAGGAGTACTTCAGGAAGGAGCAGCGGCTCCTTGCTGATGTAAAGCAGAGGGAGGCCGATGTTGCGGCCGCCCTTCAGGAATCTGAAGTCCTTCATCGGTGCTTAGATAAAGGGGAGGCAGTCCGGGCTCGCCTAGAGGCTGAGCTGAAGGAAGCCCGAGCCCAAATGGCTGATTTGGAAGCTCGCCGGGTCGCCTAATAGCAAGGAACTTGTTAAGTTAAGGCTTGATCATCCGTAGTGATCGCCTAGGATTCTTTATCCACTCTTTAATGGGCTGATAACAGACCTCCTGCCTGACTTTGGCGTCAAGTCTTTCGTTTTTGCCTAACTCTATTGTTAGGTCTTTTGGTGTGACTTTGGATTCAGGGCTTTCATTTTGCCTAACTTTATTGCTAGGTCTTCTGGCCTGACTTTGGCGCCAGGGCTTTAATTTTGCCTAACTTTATTGCTAGGTCTTTTGGCCTGACTTTGGCGTCAGGGCTTTTTGGCTTAGCTTTGTTGCTAGGGCTTTCTTGGCCTGACCTTGGCGTTAGGGCTTTTTGGCCTAGCTTTGTTGCTAGGGCTTTTTTGGCCTGACCTTGGCGTCAGGGTTTTTTGGCCTAGCTTTGTTGCTAGGGCTTTTTTGGCCTGACCTTGGCGTCAGGGCTTTTTGGCCTAGCTTTGTTGCTAGGGCTTTTTTGGCCTGACCTTGGCGTCGGGGCTTTTTGGCCTAACTTTATTGCTAGGGCTTTTGTGGCCTAACTTTGTTGTTATGGCTTTTGTGCCTGATTCGGTCATCAGGTCTTCGCCTGACTCTTGGCGTCAGGTCTTTTTTCTTCGCTTTGCTTCGAGTGAACATGCTTTATGAAGGAATGACTTTCTTTTATTGACATAACAGTTTGATTACAAGTTATGTATGAAATCTTCTTAAATGCTAAGAATTGAATGGACGGGGTAACCTCTCGCCTTCTGTAGTTTCCAAATAGTAGGATCCCGGGGCGGCGATTTCTATTACCTTATATGGTCCTTCTCACTTAGCTGAAAGATTATTCTGACTGTCCAGCCTTGTGAATTCATTCCTTCTCATGACCATCTCCCCCACGAAAAATTGGCGAGCGCTGACTTTTCTGTTGAAGTATCGAGCGGTCGCCAGGCGCATCTTTGCTTGTGTTTTTTCTGATAGCCATCTCTTTTCCTCTGCCAAGTCGAGGTCAGTTCTGCGCTCGACC
Organism: Chamaenerion angustifolium; assembly: GCA_946814005.1. NCBI lineage: Eukaryota > Viridiplantae > Streptophyta > Magnoliopsida > Myrtales > Onagraceae > Chamaenerion > Chamaenerion angustifolium. The sequence continues at coordinate 27,876,675 of OX328272.1, forward strand.
TCGTTTGCCTCAGCGTTAAAGTGTAGGATTCTATGGGTAGGCACTGCTATTTCGGCGGGTGCCACTGCTTCTAATCCATACACTAAACTGAAAGGTGTTTCTCCCGTGGCTGCCTTAGGCGTTGTTCTGATGGCCCATTATACGTTTTCCAGCTCTTCTGCCCAATTCCCTTTGAATGCTTGAACCCTTTTCTTGAGTCCTGCCAAAACAACCTTGTTGGCTACTTCAACTTGCCCATTCTTTTGAGGATGATGCACCGAACTGAAACGATGGTCGACATGATATTCTTCACAGAGCCATTTGAGCTCATTTCCAATGAATTGTGGACCATTATCACTGATGAGTACTCTAGGAATGCCAAACCTGGAGAATATGTTGATCTTTAGGAACTTGATGACTTGAAATTCCGTCGTAGAAGCTAGAGCTTTTGCCTCTATCCACTTAGTGAAGTAGTCGATCGCCACTATAATGTGAGTGCGTTGACCAGTGCTAATAGGGATCAGACCTAATATATTGATCCCCCATTGAGCGAAAGGCCAGACACCCGCCATTGGGGATAATAGTGTGGGTGGTCAACCTGATCGTGGCGCAAATTGCTGGCAAGTCTCACACTTTTGCGTTAATTCAGCCACATCTTTTCCCAAGGTTGGCCAGTAGTATCCTAATCTGAAGATCTTCCTGGTTAACGATTGAGCACCTTCATGACATGTTGCCACCCCTTCGTGAGCTTCTCGAAGTACCATTTCCGTTTCTGGATGAGCAACACACCTTAAGTATGAAGTCGAGTAGCCTCTCCTGTAGAGTTCCCCATCAATAATCAGATAACTGGCTGCGAGTCTTCTTATCCTCGTGGATTCGCCTTCGTCATCTGGGAGGATCCCCTCGTTCAAATAATTCTGGAATGGAGTCATCCATGTGACCTGCTCCTGAATGTTAAAGACCTCTGCCCTGCTTTCGAGGACTGAACATAAAGCCTTTTCCAGGAATTGTATGTCTTGGATTGTTGTTCACCCAAATGTCAGCTTACTTAAGGAATCTGCCATCTGGTTTTACTGACGAGGAATAGACTCGATCGCAAAATTTGGAATTTCTGCAACGAGTTTCTTGGAGATGGTGAGGTACATTTTCATCTTTTCCCCCTTGCCTCATAAGTGCCATTGACCTGATTGACGATAAGTTCCGAGTCGCTTTTAACCTTAAGCGCAGATATGCCCATTCCTTTCGCCAATCTAAGTCCGGTAATAAGAGCCTCGTATTCTGCTTCGTTATTGGTCGCTTGAAATGTAAGGGCGATCGCATACTTTAAAGGCTCGCCTTCAGGAGGAATAAGAATTAAACCTGCCCCGAGCCTTCTCTTGACGAAGACCCATCTGTATAGAGCTCCCAGATTTGATCATTGCTTGCTAACTGGCTTGGCCTGTTTTCTGCTCCTGTTTGACCGTTACTCGTGCTTTCCACAATGAAATCAGCTAGTACTTGACCTTTGATGGCCGTTTTAGGCGCAAATTTGATCCTGAACTCGCTGAGCTCGATCGCCCACTTGACCATTCTTCCTAACGAATCTGGTTTCATCAGGAAGTTTTTGAGAGGTTGATTGGTGAGGACCGTGATGTCGTGCGCGTGAAAGTAAGGTCTCAGCTTTCGAGCAGCAATAACTAAGGCATAGAGATACTTCTCAATCTGGACATATTTTACTTCTGCTGAGTTAAACATTTTGCTAATAAAGTACACTGGACTCTGAACATTATTTTCCTCCTTTATCAATACAGCACTGACCGCCACGTCACTGATGCCTAGGTAGAGGAAAAGCTGCTCTCCTGGAATGTGCTTTGCCAGAGCCAGGAGTGTTTGGATATGTCGCTTTAAGGACTGGAATGCCTCCTCACAATCTGGCGTCCACTCGAACTTGCGGTTGGCCCTCAGAGTTTTGAAGAACAGGAGAGACCTATCGCTCGCCTTGGAGAGGAAACGGTTAAGAGCAGCCAGGCGACCATTCAGGCACTGAACTTCCTTGTGGCAGGTGGGCGACTTCATCTCTTCTATGGCCTTCAGCTTTTCTGGGTTTGCTTCGATGGCCCTCTCGCTGACCATGAATCCCAGGAACTTGCCTAACTTGACTCCGAAGGCGCACTTTGCAGGGTTCAGGCGAACGCTGTGTCTTCTCATGCATTCAAAAGCTTCGCGGAGGTCTGTTGTGTGTGGATTGCCCTTGATGGTTTTGACGAGCATATCGTTCACATAAGCCTCCATGTTCCTTCCCAACATGTTCTGAAATAAGCGGTTCACCATCCGCTGATAAGTAGCCCCGACATTGATGAGACCAAAAGGAATCACCTTGTAGCACAGAATGTCCCCGTCGGCATAGAAAGCGGTGTGAGCCTTATCGTCTGGATGCATTCTGATCTGGTTGTAGCCTGAATAGGCGTCCATGAAGCTCAGCATCTCGTGACCAGAGGTAACATCGACCAGCTTATCAATCTTGGGAAGAGGATATGAATCCTTAGGGCAAGCCTTTTTCAAGTCGCGGAAGTCGACGCACATCCTCCACTTGCCATTTGATTTTCTGACCAAAACTGGGTTGGCGACCCAGCTTTGGAATCTCACCTCTCTGACGAAGTCAGCCTCGATCAGTCTGCCAACCTCCTGCCTGATCGCAAAGCGTTTGTCTGTTCCGAACGATCTCCTTTTTTGGGCGATTGGCTTGACAGAAGGGTCTATCCTGAGCTCGTGCGAGATGATGTCTGTGCTAATACCCGGCATGTCGCTCGGCTGCCAGGCGAAGAGCTCTTTAAATTCTCTAAGGAGGGCGGTCATGGCCTCCTTCTGATCTTCTTTCAAGGTGGTCCCAATGCGTACCTTCTTGTCTGGGCCATCGACCTCGACTTCTTCTAATTCCTCCATGGGCGCTGTCTGAGCCAAATCCTCGCGAGGGTCGGCTTCTGTCTCAATGGCGAGGGCTTACCTTTGGTTCTTCTTGCGTAGGCAGTTCACATAGCATTTCCGCGAGGAAGGCTGGTCGCCGAGCACTTCTCCAATCCCGTTGGGAGTGGGGAACTTCTTCTTCTGATGGACCGTGGAGGCCACAATCTTGTTGGGATTGATCGTGGTCCTCCCCAGGATGGCATTGTAGGATGTAGGTGAGTCGAGCACCAGGAAAGTGACCGGTACCTTGATGCTCTTCCATCCCTCGCCCAGAATCACAGGCATGGTTATTGCCCCCAGCGGATAAGTTGTCCTTCCCGCAAACCTAATCAGCGGAAAGTCGACCTTCTTCAGGTCACGCTTGGGCTTGCCCATCCTCTTCAAGGCGTCCAGGAATAGGATGTATGTCGAGCTGCCTCCGTCGATCAGAATCCTTGCAACATCACAGCCGTCTATATCAGCCGTGATAACCAAAGCATCGTTGTGGGGGGTTGTGACATGTGCCAAATCATTTTCAGAGAATGAGATGACAATGTCCTCCTCAGGTCAGGGTCGCTTTCCCAACTGAACTGATGTGGAGATCTGAGTGGCGTAGACCTCCCTGGCGTGCGATCCCTCGCCTCCAGCACCAAATCCTCCCGCAATCAAATTTACTCTCCTCTTACTGGAAGATGGATCAGTTTGCTCAGCAGGCGCTGGCGAACAATGTCTTCTGGGGGGCGTTCGACTTCTGTCTCGGCCCGCCACAAATTCCTTCAACATCCCCCCTTGAATCAGCTTCTCTATATCCCGCTTCAAAATGCGGCAGTCATCCGTCTTGTGGCCCTTGCACTTATGATATCTGCAATAGCTCTCGACGTCCTTACCCATGGGATGACCACCCCGACGAGGCATTGGTGGCCTCGCCAAGGATCTCCTCTCTATCTCGACTAGTACCACTGAGATCTGCCTAGATTTCGAGGCGCTGGATTAGGCTCGACTCGGGGCCTGCTGTCTCTTCCCTTTTTCTCTTTCTTCACCTCGTTCTTACCATCGCATCGGGGCTTAGAAACCACCCTTAGTGAGGTCGTCAGGAAGTTAGCCTCAGTATTCGCCCTTTCAAGGTCTATGAAACCTTTTGCTCTGGACGCCAGCTCCTCCAACGTTTCAATCTCTTTTACGTGGTAGCTGTTTCGCAGCTTACTCGAGGCATTGTTGGCCACATCCAGACCTCTGTAAAATGCTCGAATGATCTCCCCATCCGAGATTCGGCGATCTATCTCCGTGACGTTCTGATGGAAACGCCCGTTAAAATTGGCCAGCGACTCTCCAGGCTGTTGCTTGACCGTATCCAGGGCGACCACGCTTTTCATCAGCTGGCGCTCGCCCATATACCTCTCCAGGAACTTGCTCCTTAATTCCGCCCAATCTCCAATAGATCCTGCAGGGAGGCCGAAGAACCAGGACGAAGCCGAACCCGAAAGAGTGGATGGAAATAACAAAGCCAAGTGATTGGGATCATTTGACTTACCCAGGAGAGAAGCCTCGTGCTTGTTGACGTGTATGGTAGGATCTCCTCCACCACTGTACTCAGGTATGGACCGAGCGACTACGTCTTTAGGGATCTTGATGGCGACGAGCTCGTCGGAAAAAGGGTGAGCAGATTGCTCCTTGAAGGGAGCTACGACTGTCAGCCGTCTTTCTTGGAGCCTTTTGTTGAGGAGGTCGTCCATCTAGTCCACAGTGCAATACTTTGGCGAGGTCCCGGATGGATAAGGACCGGAAGGATTGGCCGAGTACGTAGCCGCTGGTTGATCGGTATATGCCGGGGGTAGAGACTGTTGTCCCGACATCATCTCCTGCTCTTCTTGGGGTGCTGTAGTGCCAGGATTCGCGGTTTCAGACGGTAAGGGCCCTGTGGCAGCAGAGCGAGTGTTTCCTTGAGGAGCAGGGGCTTGACGGCGGGCCTGTCCTAGGATGGCCTCCAGCAATGATATCATCTCCGGGGTTAACTGGATGTTTTCCCCGGCGATGTGGACGGTCTGAGGAGCTGGAGTCTCGATGTGGTTGGTATCCAGGGTCGGTCTGGAATTACCGACATGCTCTCCGGCCGCCCGCAGGGGGACGGCATTGGCTTCTACCTGGCTGGCAGGTTTTTGTTGAAGTGGGGAAGCGGCGGCGGAATCAGAGCTAACCGGGGATTGCTCGTGAGTCTGGTTCCGACGGTTGTTTTGGGATCGAGTTCTCATGGCTGTATCACTCGTTCCCACAGACGGTGCCAAATGTTGGATCGTGAAATCCTGGTTGCTGATTTGGCAGTGAATTGAATGCTAGACGAATGCTGAATGATGCTTCTGCTCCAACTCCGGTGAACCTGCAGGTAGGGGATCGCAACAGAGGGGGTGTCTCTGGGTCCCTCTCCGATGATTAAATGAGTATATGTGTGTGTATATCTCAAAATGTAAGGAACGTATGTAAAGCAAAGGTATTTATAGGGTAGGAGAGATCAAACCGTATAAGGCAACTGTATATCTTAGTGAATATTGTGCTGCTGAAGATTCAGATAGTTAGATTTGGCAGTTACAGCGAGATATTGCAGTTACCATATCTAATCTTTAATGAATATGTGACCGAGATACGCGGGATATGGTGGCCACTTCCTTATTAACGGTTAGTGGGACCAGAGGAGAGAGACAAGACTCTCTTCGGGGCGAGCACTCCCAGGGCGAGCAGTGAGAGGTCGCGGCCTGGTGAAGGATGACGAGCAGTTTGGGGAGCCTTTGGCGTTCATATCGACTTTGGGCTCGATCTTGGGCCACTCTATGGTGGGCCAAGTTGACTTGTACTTAAGCTGATCCAGTTCGAATATCTTGGGTTTACCCCCTCCAGGGTTATTGTGTCTTCGAGGCCTTTTCCTTATTGGGCTGTCAATATCGATACCCAACACGTGAGAAGCTAAATACAAGTCATCCATTTCCTGTGGTCTGTGTCTGTGTTTTTTCCATTAACCAAAGAAGTGCAGAGCCAAACATGTTCAAATTAACAACCGCCACTCAAACCTATAGACGAGGAAGCCAAATCATTTTCTCTCTTGAAAGGACATAACTTAATGAAATAGCACATAAACAATGATGTTGGTGAAGAAGAGAGTGCGTGAAGAAAGGTTCACACAGAGTCTAAAAGGATATGGCACATAGTAGGACCCACCATGTAAAAGAACTCTGTTAAAATTCAGTTAGAACAACAAAATTCAGACTTTCAGCTGTAAGCTACAAATAAAGTAGTGAATCAAGAGATACAAATGAGAAGATTGTTATTACGAATAGAGGGGCAAGGTAATGAGGAAATTTAACATCAAAGGCGATCCATTGACGGTTCAACTTATCAAATTAGAGCATGATGCCTCTATCTAGGAGCTGAAACGGCACGGGCGACTTCAAATCTAAATCCTTGACCAGATAAATTGGGTACTAGTGTTCTCTCCATGAGAACCTGGAATCAGAGCTCTGCTCGCCAGTTTCCTCTTCCACATCGAATTCTTGAATTGATTGCTATGTGCTTTGGAAGATGAAGAAGAAGATTGAAGGGTTACACAACAAAAGGATAAAAAAGAAATTAAGCGTAAGATTGGTATTTAATAATTCTTGTTTCTTTTTTGTATTTTTGGTATCACGTGCATGGCACGTGACTACTTAACGGACGTTTTGGATGACATATAACATACTTCATATAAACCATCAAACACAAACATGTTGCATCTAAAACAAATATAGTATACGCACTTACCACATTGTGCAAACATAATATATCTTTTTCATACTTTCGCATAAAATAATTGTGAATCCCCCATTTTTTATTTTTTAGGGAAATGGTTAATTTGAGTGTAATTAGGTTTAAGTGCTATCTAGAATGCATAATTGTTTGTACTTGAAGAATTGTTATGTGTTTTTGTTAAATTTTAATGCATTATTTGAATAATTGTGAAACCCGAATTTTTGAATTTTTGGAGAAAATTATTAATTGGTGTGTAATTATTGCTATCTAAAACACTTAATTATTTGTAATTATGAATTCTTATGTGTTGTGGTTGAATTGTAATGCATTATTTTAATACTTCAGATACCCTAATTTTTTAAAATTTGCGAAAAATTGTTAATTTGAGTGTAGTTAGATGCAAATGTTATCTAGAATGCCTAATTGTTAGTTGATGAATTGTTATGTGTTTTGGTTGATTTGTAATGCATTATTTGAATAATTATGAACGTCTCATGTTTTTTAATTTTGTGGACATATAATTCATCATGGTTAGGGCAACTCATCTAGAACATCTTTTTGTTCTTAGAAGGAACCATTTGATCTTCCCAAGTCACAGCATACTGCTGAGAATACAGTAACCCTGAGTTTATTTGAGTTTAAGTGTTATTGTTACAATTATTAATTTATATATTTTATTACCAAAAAACATTATAGGTTAATGCTAGTACTTACTGTAGAGGTGATAAGTATTGGGGAGCGGGTAAATGTTGAGTTTTAGATCTGATGACACGACATTGGGTCGATATAGCTAGGTTTGGATGGGTTGTAGACATATCTCGTATCAAGCTTTATGCAAGGTTACTGCATGCTCTTACTGAAAGGTGGCGACCAGAGACGCGTATATTTCACTTTCGTTGAGGTGAAATGACAATAACCTTAAGGGATGTTCAAGTTTTAATGGTTTCTACTAGTCAACGACTACTCATTTTCGATACATTCTTGTTAGGTTAAGAAGAAATGATCAACCTGTCAAACCTATGTCCACGACTAGTGGGATTAGTCCTCAACTACTGGGTTTATATGTCATAAGTATTGGCGAACGGGTAAATGTTGGCTTTTAGATATGATGACACGACATTGGGTCGATATAGCTAGATTTGGATGGGATGTAGACATATCTCGTATCAAGCTCTATGCAAGGTTACTGCATGATCTTACTGAAAGGTGGCGAACAGAGACACGTATATTTCACCTTTATTGGTGTGAAATGATAGTAACCTTAGGGGATGTCCAAGTTTTAATGGTTCTACAAGTCAACGACCTCTCATTTTCGATTGGGTCAAGAAAAATGATCAACATGTCAAACCTATGTCGACGACTACTAGGTTTAGTACCTTCTCGTGAAAAGGATGAGATCACCAAGAATGATGTGTCATTATCTTGGTTGAAGTGGATGTTCGAGAAAAGAGAATATGACCCGACTGGATCTCTACAACCGAACAAGAGCGAGAGGGTATTTTTACACCTCATCTCTACATTTTATTCCCTAATAACACCGATAATAAAGTTGCATTAGAGTGTCTCTCTATACTAGAGGATTTAAATCAAGCAGTTCGATAGAGTTGGGCATCATCTGTATTGAGTTATTTGTATTCTGGTTTGTGTAAAGGCATGGCCTCCATAAGATCAAATGTCACAACATGTGTTGTCTTACTACACATACGTTTAGTTTGGGAACAGTTTCACTTAATGATTCTAATTTTCCTTAACCATTTATCTTATTGATTTGTGGTAGTTATGGTCATGAGATCATTTATCCATTGGGTGATCCGTGATCAAGAGTAAGGCTGCGATCCTTGCACATGCACCATTGAGGATGCAGTAAGAAAAACATACATTTTAATTCTTAAAATCATTATATACATTGTAATTTAATATGTTTGACTTCCTCAATTAGATGGGTACCATTGAAGACGTCAAAGAAAAATCCACAGACCCACGTGCGACAATTCTATCGAGATGAATTGATCGCAATACAACTGAACTAGGTAAATTGTATTTCATCTAAAGTGGCACAATATTGTTTATTTCATTTTATTAAGCAATATGACATTAACATAATGTATGTGCATATAGTTTGGGTCCATTACACCTCTAACTTTATAATGCACCTCCCACTCATATGCACGGAAGATGACTGGTTGTGTATGTCTGTCTAGGTTGCCACTTCAACAGTGTGGAGTGACACATGATGGATCGAGTGTATCATCAATTCTCATGTCCGCAACCTATCCTAGATCCATTTGAAGACTTACAAGAATGGGATAGGCATCACAAACTGCGTTTGGATAAGAACACACGTGAATCATGGATCATTCGACATGCTGCGTATTGGGCATTGTGGGAGAGTTGGGATGAAAATGGTGTAGTTGAACCTTATGGTGTACCCATCGTTGAATAATTAACATGGTTTAAGTAGATGACCATGCCTCTATTCCAACATATAGGATCTGCGCAAACAACTCTCGTGGCTCCTAGAGAAGAAGCGACAGTTATACCCCTAGTACAGTTTGAACCACATGGAAACCAATCCATGTTGTTGGTGAGGAAGATTTTTTATTGCTCTCAATTTGCATAATTTACTTATTTATGCAAATGATCACTTATTACATTTGCATTCTAGAGATGCACATTATTCACCACATTACAAAACTGGGTAAAAAATGGTTGAAATAAGCAATGGGTAGTTAGAAGAAGAATGTTGAGGACTTGCTCAAGCTTCTCGCTACTCCCACAAGATCATTGGTGAGATGGATCATTGGCACAACCAGTGACCTCTAGTAAGGAAGAAAAAGCTCTCGATATTAGGTTTGACGATCCCGATCTTCAACCACTAATGACACAACTTTCTCAAGATGTAACTGAAGTTGTAAAGCTGTAAGACCCATTAAGATAAGAAATATTAGGGGTCGAGATGGGACCGAGGGGGATCTGTAAATAGTTATGTATTTTGTTACTTTGGATAATAACTTTGGACTGTGTATACTGATATTTAGTTTGTTCATCTATTATACCTATTTTTTATAATTGTTTTTTATTATTTGAGCATGACATGATCCAAAATAATAACATTACAATTATAACAGAACATATGACATTACATTTCGATATACACGATGGTCTAATAATTATAGTATCTCCATATGGTAGAGGGATATAGGTTCGTCTTGAGGTGGTGTAGTATTTCCATATGGTTATTTGGAGTTGATTTGATGGGGTGGTGTAGTATACAAAAATCAACCGTTCTATCGTTATGGTATGTCCATATAAATGAGTGGTTGCCATCTAATATTTGAAGATACCAATAATTATAGTATTTTTATATAGTTGGTGGTACCTATCGGGGTATTTCACTAGCGTATCTTCACGAGGTGCGATGATGTAAAGTAGGACGCTTGTAATAACTATAGTATCTCCATACAATCAGTCACTCTTCTTGGAGTGATGGGTTGATGGTTCTTCTTGGGGTGACGTCAGATGCTCAATTACTCTATCACATGGGAACAATATATTTGCATTAAATTCATATAAAAGTTGACTAAAAAGAAGTTTAACAAATGCAATTAAAATTACTATTTACACGATCTTCCGTGGTGACCTCTTTACCTACATTTCTTCTATTGTGGTGTTGAATTAGAATCGATCTCATTGGGAATTATTGTTAGGATCGATTCTCAACAACTCTCAAATCGGATGAAGAGATTGATCAAATTTCAGAGAGGAAAGGAAGAGAAGGAAGAAGACTGTTTTTCGTGGTAACACCCAATTGGGTAACCTCCACGCGGTTTGGGTCATTTGTATTAATGATGGTTACTGATACAAAATAGGAATACATGGAGAAATACAGTATAGTACAGTCTACTAGTTCTGGTTTGGTGATTAAACCGCGAGACGCGTACATTAATACATAATCTAACATTACATATTAATCAGACTCCAATTTCTAACAAATCTCCTACTTGGAGACTGATTCAGTCACCAATACACAGTATTCTCTCAGCATCATCATCAATATATATTCACTGCACCATCTGTAGTAACACAACTACAGAAGACCAACCGAGGTTTTGCACAAACCCAGTTTCCCAACATCGACACATTTTGTCAACATGTCTGCTGAATTCTTTGCACCCTCTATCTTCTCTAAGAACAAGTCGCCTTCTTCCACTACCCTACGAGTGAAATGATACCGTCTTCTGATGTGTTTGGTCTTCGAATGATAGACTGGATTCTTCACCAACTGTATGGCACTCTGGCTATATGAATACAGAATCTTCTCACTCTGCTTCTTGCCCAACACTTCCAGATAATCTGCCAGCCATATCATCTCTTTCTCAGCTTCAGCTATTGCCACATACTCAGCCTCGGTCGATGAAAGAGTAACACATTTATTAAGTCTGGACATCCAACTCACTGCTGTACTACCTATGGTGTAGACGTATTCAGATGTGTTCTTGCTAGAGTCTACATCTCCACCAAGATCATCATCCACAAAACCGTGCAGAATCACTTTGTCTTTGCCAAAACAAAGTGAATTACTGGATGTACCATTCAGATATCTTAGAAGCCACTTCACAGCTTCCCAATGCTCTTTACCCGGATTTGCCATGTACCTGCTAACCACACCAACTGCATGTGCTATGTCAGGTCTTGTACATACCATAGCATACATCAGACTCCCAACTGCTGAAGCATATGGAACCAGTGCCATCTGATCACGTTCTTTAGCTGTCTTGGGTGGATGTCCCTTTGACAATTTTATGTGATTTGCCAAAGGAGTAGTCCTGGGTTTAACATCAGTCATCCTGAATCGGGCCACGACCTTCTCAATGTACTGCTCTTGGGATAGACTTAAGGTGTCAGCAGATCTATCCTAAGATATACTCATTCCAAGAATCTGCTTCACTGCACCCAAGTCTTTCATCTCAAACACTGAAGATAGACTTGCCTTCACATTGTTCATCTCTCTCATACTGGATCCTACAATCAACATATCATCTACATACAAGAGTAGAAATACATAAGAATTAGTGTATTTCTTGAAGTAACAACACTGATCCTTTTCACTCTTGCAAAAACCACTCTTGGTCATGAAGGAGTCGAACTTCTTATACCATTGCCTTGGTGCTTTCTTCAACCCATACAAGCTCCTATTGAGCTTACACACCATGTGTTCCTTGTCTAGAACAACAAATCCTTCTGGTTGCTGCATATAGATCTTCTTATCCAGATCTCCATGTAAAAATGCTGTTTTTACATCCATTTGCTCAAGATGCAAATTTTCCGAAGCAACAATACTCAATAGAATTCTAATAGTAGTTAATTTCACAACAAGAGAAAATATTTCAGCATAATCAATACATTTCCTTTGTGAATACCCATTAACTACTAATCGAGCCTTGAACCGTCTTTTGCCATCTGGTTCAACCTTGATCCAGAACACCCACCTATTCAACAAGACTTTCTTCCCTACAGACAATTCAGTCAACAATCATGTGTCATTCTTCTCAAGTGAGCTCATATCATCATCCATGGCTTGCTCCCACTTGATTGAATCCTCCACATGTAGGGCCTCATCAAAAGACTCTGGTTCCCCTTCATCAGTCTGCAACATATAATGTAATGAAGGTGAATACCTATCTGGTGCTCTGATGGTTCTGGATGATCTCCTTAACACTTGCCCAAGTGTCATTTGCTCCACTACGGGTTCTTCAGCAACAGTCTTTGGAGTTGTTTGATTATCTTCTGTGGGTGTAGTCTTCTGCAAATCAAACTCAACTCCCACTTGCTTCGTAGTCTCTGGAACCTTATGCTCTCTGTCTTTGTATAGGACAGATTCATCAAACGTAACATCACAGTGTCTCAGGATCTTTCTGTTCTTGTCATCCCAAAACCTGTAACCAAACAAATCAGAACCATAGCCTATGAAGTAACACTTCACAACCTTAGCATCAAGCTTATCTCTCTTCTCTGGATCAACATGAACATAAGCCGTGCAACCAAAAGTTCGCAAGTGTGAGTACATGAGATCCTTTCCTGTCCATACCTCCTCTGAAATCTTGAACCCCAAGGGAGTTGATGGTCCCCTGTTGATCAAGTATGCAGCTGTGCTCACCGCGTCTGCCCAGAACATCTTGGGCATCCCACAATGCAGCCTCATTCTCCTCGCACGCTCATTTAATGTTTTGTTCATCCTCTCAGCAATTCCATTCTGCCTAGTCTTACCGGGAAGTGTTTTCATCAATCTGATTCCCTCATCAGCACAGAACACTTTGAATTCTGACTTGTCATACTCTCCTCCATTGTCAGACCTCATACATTTGATCTTCAATCCAGTCTGATTCTCAACTTCAGCTTTCCACCTCTTGAATGTTGCAAACACATCTGACTTATGCTTCAAGAAGTAAACCCATACCTTCCTGCTGAAATCATCAATGAAGGTGACATAGAACATGGATCCTCCAAGTGATGAAACTGGAGATGGTCCCCATACATCTGTATGGACCATTTCCAACTGCACTTTCTTCGACTCTCTAGAAGTCTTTGTGAAGCTGACTCGTTTCTGTTTGCCCATAACATAACTCTCACAAAGACCCATATCAACAGACTTCAGACCCTCTAAAGCTCCTTTTGCAACCAGCATCTTCATTCCCTTAACACTCATGTGTCCAAGACTGTTGTGCCACAAACATGAACCATAAACACTATCAGCAATAACAACCATGTTTATACACCCTGCAGTGGTGTATAAGGTTCCAGATTTTGTGCCACGAGCTACAATCATAGCCCCCTTTACAATCTTCCACGAACCTTTACCAAGCTCTGCTGCGTAGCCTGTGCTATCCAACTGACCAATTGAGATCAGATTCTTCTTGAGTCCAGGAATATATCTGACATCCTTCAATATCCACTGGTTTCCCGATGGGGTCTTTATGCAGACATCCCATTTTCCTTCAATCTCTAATGCTTTGTTGTCAGCAGATATACCTTTCCAAAATTTCCAGACTTGAAAGTTTGAAACAATTCCTTACTTGGAGACGAATGAAATGATGCACCAGAATCCAAAATCCATGATTCAACCGGGTTGTCCACACTAAGGATTAGAGAATCTCCAATGTCTTCTGCTGAATTTACAGAATCAGTATCATCTCCTGACTTCTGCTTCTGATTCTTCTTGTGTTTCTTACAGGTTGTCCGATAGTGGCATTTCTCTCCACAATTCCAACAAACCACGTTGGCTTTGTCCAGAGATTTTCCTCGATTCTTTGATTTTGATCGACCATGTTGATTTTGGCCCTTCGAATTACTTCTCCCCCTTCTGTCCACACTGAGAGCACTACCCGATGAATCTTTCCCTTCTCGTTTGCGAATACTTTCACTGAGAATAACATCTCGGATTTCATCGAATTTTAGTTTCTCAGAACCACGGGAACTACTAATTGCAACAACAACAGTATCCCAACACTCTGGCAGAGATGACATGAAAATCAAGGCTTTAATTTCATCTTCGAAGTTAATCTTCACATAACTCAATTTACTCAAAATCATATTAAACTCGTTGATATGATCATCAACAGATCCACTTTCAGACATCTGCAAATTGAACAATATACGCATCAAATAAACCTTGTTCATCGCTGATGGATTTTCGTACATATTTGATAGCGTCTTCAACAGATCGGTTCTCTAAAGTCGATGTCAATAACTCTCACTTTAGGGGAAAAAAATTTCCCATTGATATTTCCCTTTCATATCTAGCACGACGATCGATAAAATACGTGTTTAATCGAGTGAGTGTAAGCTCTACCAATTCCATTATTGGTAATGAACGAGTTCTTTTCAAAACCATTTTAAAGACCTCTGACTGATTTGTTGTTATTACACCGTATCTATGTCCTCCATCATGCGCCTGTGACCATACCCTAAAATCTCCACAATTGGCTAACCATCATCGAAATTTTCCCTCATTCATTGTGTTGAATGTTTGCCAATATATGTCAAACTTTCACCTTGATTTGGTCCATGCCATTTCAGAATTTTATTCTTAACATCTCGATCCTTAAAAGTTTTGTTGAAGTTTCTTGCCAGGTGAGGAAAATTGTATCTATGAACCCCCTTTAATACCCTAGCAGCTCCCACTTTAATACCCATACGACAATCATATATTATACATGTAAAGCGTTGATCTTTCATCATGTGTTGACGCAGACACTCTAAAGTCCATATCCAAGATGTGGCAATTTCAAAGTCTGCACATGTGAAGCAATATGGGAAAATTTGATTATCAACATCATATGTCACTGCCACTAATAATTGTCTTATGTATTTTTCATACAAATGGATGACATCTATGGTGATTAAAAAGTCGACAATGTGAGAAATCTTCAATTGAGGGCTCATATGCCCAAAACCACTTTCTAGAAATGGCACCATCCTCCGTCGGTACACCTTTCCACTCATAGTCCATAAATGGAACCAAGATTGGAATGACATAAACCAATCGTGAGTAGAACTAAACCGCTGAAATGTATTTCGAGCCTGCCAAACATGGGCTGAATTGCTTGATGTTTAACATACCACACCTTGCAGTATGAGACGATTTGCGCATACTTATTTTTCACAACTGGTTGCAAGTTGCAAATTCTAATACCATTGTGATGATATACGTATGAATATATTAAATCAACAATAACTTTGCAATCAAGTTGTCTATGAGGCTGAACAATATTAACATGTGTACATGAGTGTGGAGGGCGATTTTGGTGTCCTCTTACTTTCCCAATTTCTTTTGCGCTCCTCGTAAAGTTAAAGAACATATACCACTATTCTTATTAACACACTTAAATGACATTACAGTTGGAGTGGATCTGGTAGTGACATAATCAGGTGAATTACTTGTATGCCATATTTTGACGTGATGTTAAAGTGCAACTTTATTCTCATATTGTGCGCCCATTTGGAAATCATTTGCATGTATAGATGATTCACCATACGTGACCATCCAATTTGTACATTCAAACCTTTTTTGCCAATCTCCCTATGTTAAATAAGGAGGGAACTGTTGATAGTTCATTGGTTGACTTGAGTGTGCATCAATACCCATGTGATCATTTGACACTCGTAGCACATAATCAACCAATTCTGTAGGAGATTCTGCCTCCAAGTCATCTCCCAAAGACAAATCTCCTCATGCTTTTCCCTTTTCTTCTCCATGGACTTCACTTTCATCTTCTCCAGCGACTTCATCCTCAGTTTCTCCATCGATTTCAACTTTTGGCATCATGTATACTTCCATGCATTCACCACATATTTAAAAGGGAAAAGTATGAAAAATATTTAATACATTTGACCAAATTACTAGATGATGTAACTTGTTTTGGGCCTTTTTGGTGATTTACTATGTTTGATTCTGTTGGTTTTAGATGAAAACGTTACATTTACCGTTTATTTGACTGTTAAGTCAGTCCAAATGTCAGTCACATGTTTTTTTTATTCTAAATAGCCTAATTTACCCCTAACTTCAACTTCCTCCTTTGTGTTTCTTTCTTCTCTCTATTTTTCCTGTTTTCACACGAAACAAGTCTTAATCCAATTAGTAACTGCCGAGTAGATACAATCATGTTCAAGCAAGTTCAAGTGTGTTCCACATGCTTTTCTAGTGGAGTGCATCCAACAACACCTCATCGTCGGAAAGTAATGAAAGTGCTCGCGTTGCTTATTTCGATAAGGGATCTAACCTGAGATATTTTTCAGATATTCATCAACTCTAATCCCTTGTTACTCTTACTCACATATCAAACTACTTATAGACTTCTACTTCACACAAGTTGCATTAAAACATGCCATCTTCACTGTATTAGATCATGCCATCAACTTTTTACTATGCTTTTGCAGTGAAATTAGATTACGCAATCCTCAGACCATCAAATTGGAAACTATAGTGCATTAACTTCAGAAGAAATCTCCAAGACAAGCTCCAAACCACTAAAAAATAAAATCCTCCAACACAAACGACCAAACTACAGTAATTTGTTGTTCCAAGAATTAACCATCTTTACAGCTAAAAGCTTCCCCGAATCGAGGTTCATTCAAGTGTACACTTTCCATAGTAATTGTTGTTGCAAAATCAAACCATTTTTCCGCTTGTTCGACCACTTTCCATCATCCCTTCATCTAAAACCAACAACAAGAAACATTTTCAATCTAAAACAAATAAGGTCTATGCTCTTCCAACTTTGGGCAAACATATTACATCTTTTTCCCTATTTAAAAACTTCATCTAGTGCTTTTTGACCAGGGATTATATAAAGGTTGTTAGCCACTTTCCAAATGAGGTTATAATCAACTACATCACTACTAAACCCGCGAACTATAGTAGCAACGTCGTTATAATTAATAAGTTATTCATCTAGTGTAATTCTACCACCATAACGAAATATGATACTCACCATTTCGATTAGAGTACTAACACTTAATTCATAAAGAATACGAGTTAGATATACTTCGTTTTATGTGACAACTAAGTTACATTTTGATATATATATATATATACATACACACACACATAAAACAAATCATAAATAAAGAATATCTCTATATTAAAATTTTAAAGACAATTGTATCTAATTAATCAATTATTACAAATAAAAAAGTAAAGTTTCAGACCACCTCAGGCGATGACGTAGGCGATTTCAACGAAAATTGCTTAACGATGTAAAGGCTGATCCGATGTAGGTACAACACCGAAAGGGTGAACATGGCTAAGGAGGTCCGCGAGGGCTGGGTTTGGTTGTTAATGGGATGACCGAAATAAGTGGACAATTTATAAATGATTTACTCGTGAATGTCATTCATGAGTAGTTAAAAACTAACAATCCATATGTGAATGTCATTCGTGGATAGGTAGCATTTAACAGTCTACCCACGAATGACATTCGCGGATGGACTAATAGTTGAGTCCCACCCGAGAATGACATTTTAAGTGAGACTTTACTAAGTTCTTACTAGGACTAGGCATAAAAAACTAGTTCGGTTGAACTGTATATGTACCGAACCGTACCGATTTTGAACCGGTTTACAAACCAAATAGTTTTTTTGCAAAAAAATGGAGCGGTTCAGAAGATGTACAAAAACCGGTTCAGAAACGGTAAACTGTACCACTTCTTGTACTAGTTTTAATAAAATATTATATTTAATTTTTAAAATATATACTCTAAACCATTAGACCAAAGTTGGTTCGGTGATAATTTATAATCTACATTAGTATAATGAATTATGGTTTATGGTTTATGGATTATGCTTTATAGATTATAGATTATGGATTATGATTATGGTTTATGGATTATGGTTTATGTATTATGGTTTATGTATTATCATAATACATAATAAATAATCCATAAACCATAATACTATTATGTATTATTATAGTTTTTTTTTAAATATATATAAAGTTGTTCGATCAAACCAATTTTGAACCGGTTTTTGAACTGGTTCATAAGAGGCACATTAATTTAGTCAAAATCTGGAGCGGTCAAAAACTGAAACGGTAAATCGTACCTTTTTAAAATGTGGTAAATGTACGATTTATGAACTGGTTCGGTTCATGCCCATCCATAGGTCTTATAGTGAATGCAATTTGTGGGGGCCAACTTTTTCTCCTACCACGAACAATATTCACATGTAGAATTTTAGTTCATTTTTACCCGCGAATATGTTATATTTTTGTAATTATTTTTCAGAAGTTAATGTTAATGTTTGATATTCAATTTTGAATTGGGGTATATTTTTGAAGAATTTCTTTTTCACCTGCTGCACTTTTTGATTTTAACTTTCAGCTCCATTTCTTTGTTTATTTATCCCGTTTCAACTTGGATTTTGCTTTCCACTGAATCGATAATTTTTCTCCGTAATCCCTATCTTGCAAGGATCGATCCAGTAAGATGATCTTCTCCTCCTCCTCCTTTGTGTCAACACCTCCTAATCTCTACCTCCGCAGAAGCCGCCCGATCCGCAAGCTTCCAATCCGTGACTCAGTTTCCGCTTCGGTTTCTATTCAATCCAATTTGTCGCAGTTTGACTTGAAGACGTATTGGACCACTTTGATTCTGGAGATCAATAATAAGCTGGATGAAGCCGTCAGAATTGAGTATCCTCAGGGGATTTACGAGGCGATGAGGTACTCCGTTATGGCTAAGGGCGCCAAGCGAGCACCTCCAGTCATGTGTGTAGCGGCCTGTGAGCTGCTCGGCGGCCACCGGGATGCCGCATTCCCCACAGCTTGCGCCCTCGAGATGGTAATCAAACCTTCTCCTGTTGTATGTATCGGTTCATGTTTAGCTGGAATGAATTTAGTGCTAAATATAACTACTACTGGGTAGAATTAATTCCTACAAGAATCAAGTCAGTCAATCAATCATAGAGGAAGAAATTATGTTGGTGTGGTGGCGGTATGGAATTGAAGAAACAAGAAAGGGACTTGAATGGCCTGAAAATCCATTCTACTGAACTGAACGATTAACAAAATTTCTTAATGCTCATTTTTTCATCATGCTAAATTAAAGTAATACTAAGTTTTTAGCTTTCGAAGTAAACACCTGCAAGTTGTACTTATCACCACGCAACGAGTAGGATTACGTCTCTATGGTTGCCTCTATTGAATTCCTAGCACCCTTCAAATGGCCCAAAACACTTACACTCTCTCCAATTCTAAATCTTTTGAATGATGAAAGTAAGTATGGAAGATATCCTAAGAATGCTAACAAATTTGTTGGCGTATTTTGGGCTGGCTAAGCTTCATTTCTAGGTACGCTGCTTCTTTCTTATTTGAGTAGCAAATTGCAGCTGTTAGAACTAGAATTTATCATATTCTGATTAAACCATCATTTATCCATTGATGATTCCCTCTATTGCAATTATTGTATACATTCACTGTCAATTGTGGAAGCTGAGGGTGTTAATGTCAAACCTCAATTGATCATATATGATATCTTTTTTGTGGAACAAACCAATCAGGTGAGTCATTCTTATGCATGATCCTTTAGTTTCTCATTCAGAATGAGAGAAGAAGTTTCAGAATCCATCCCATAATCAACTCTGTTGTCTTCGGAAATTGGTTTATTATGATTAGCTTTGATAGGATACATTATGTTTCATTACTGAGAGTTTTGTCAAGCTTTGATATAAGATCATGTTCAGCCATCGTTTTCTTCTACTTCCATTGCAAATCAGACTCAATGTTTCAGTGCTCTTGGCTTAATGAGTTTTAATTTTATTTTTGTAAGTCAAAAGTCTGCAATCTTTACCCACTCCTTTTTTTGATCGGGGTATAAACCCTCAATCCAACAGGTTCATGCAGCTTCCCTCATTCATGATGATCTTCCTTGCATGGATGATGACCCTTCACGAAGAGGGCAGCCCTCAAACCACACAGTGTACGGTGTAGACATGGCTATCCTTGCAGGAGATGCATTATTCCCACTTGGGTTCCGCCACATCGTGTCCCGCACACCGTCAGACCTCGTCCCAGAGTCTCGCATCCTTCGTGTGATCACAGAGATTGCTCGTGCAGTGGGGTCTACCGGCATGGCTGCTGGACAGTTTCTTGATCTGGAAGGGGGTCCCAATAGTATAGAGTTTGTCCAGGAGAAGAAATTTGGTGCACTGTCGGAGTGCTCAGCTGTGTGTGGGGGTTTACTAGCAGGAGCAGAAGATGATGAGATCAGACGATTAAGGACGTACGGTAGAGCTGTGGGGGTCCTGTATCAGGTAGTTGACGATATACGAGAAGAACAACAGAAAGAGAAGCAGCAGAAGAAGAAGAATGGGAAGAAGAAGAGTTATGTAGGATACTATGGGGTTGAAAAGGCAATGGAAGTTGCGGAAGAGCTGAGAGCAAAAGCCAAGGCTGCATTGGATGGTTTCGAGAAGTATGGTGACCGAGTAACTCCTCTCTATAGTTTTGTGGACTATGCTGCCGATAGAGGGTTCAGCATCGATGGGTGATTTATTCCTCACAACTAAGGGGTGGCAATTCGTGTGTCTCGTGGCTAATCGTATCGTGTATAAACAGATGTTGTGTGTAAAAGATAAATCTTAAACCTGCATAAACTTGTCATGTTTAAATAAATCACACACAGAACACATGTTAACACGATTAACTTTCTGAATAAATAAAAAAATTATATATACACAAGACAAATCGTGTCACATGACAAAAAATGTCAGAAAAAAAATAATATAATATGAAATTCACAAGTTCTATATTTTATTTATGAATCAAGTTTTAAAATCTATAAGTGGTTAAAACATAAATTAAAATATTAGATAAATATACTTAATTATGTTTAGTCATGTTTAATTATGTATTTGCATATTAAGTGTTTAGACACAGTTATTAATTGTGTCAAAACAGATAAGAGTTGCTTAGACACAATTATTAATTGTGTCGTGTCATTATCGTGTAAAATACAGATCGTTACAGATCATTTAATCGTGCCGTGTCAAAAATTGTTGGTGGATTGACGACATTTTCATCAACATAGATGTGAGAGGTGTGAATGATGGGAAACTTAAATTCGTACCGCCCATTACACCAAAACTTAAAACAAAAAGTTGCTTGGCAGTTGGCAATTTAAGAAAGTTGTTCCGTCTAGCTAGAAGAACTACTTCCTTTGTAAAGTATTAATAATCTTATATATTTATATAATATATGTACTAGTCAATACTTTAATAACTATTGAGTTATAATAGTTAGTAACTGACCCTTGAATAAAAAAGTTTTGTTAAAACAATGCAAAAAATAAATATTTTAAAAAATAACTTGCTGTTGTTTTCATTTTGGATCAGAAGCAACGAAATTCCAACAGGCCATAGAGTCAAAGTTCGTACTCCTTAGGACAACTCCTCCCTCGTAGCTGCTCAAGTTGTAGAAAAATACCTTTTATACATTTGTTACCGGCGAGCAAAACAAGGGTTTGGTAAAAAAAAAAAGCAAAACAAGGGAGGCATATCCGTTGCTATCTATCCCAGTCAAAAACAATTGATGGCCAAAAACAAATGTCAAAAACAATTGCATGGGAAGTTGTGGATCGGCCACATTTTTTTTTTTGCAATTTAATTAGATATTTATTAAAACATGTCTATAGCAAGTATATTATATAATTGACGTACAATTTAAATGTCGCTAACATGTGAGTTTCGACTTCTGAACTACCCATTATAGTTTGATTTTGCATAAGCTATATGTATAAAGTAGGGGTGATCAAAAAAGACTGGAGGACCGAATTCTCGACAAGACCGGCCCGATTAGGACCGAGACCGACTAGGACCGAGACCGAACGGGCGGTTTTTTTTCTTCAAGGTCGGTCTCGGTCTCGTTTTTTTTTTCCGAAAGTCCGTTTAGGACCGGCCCGGACCGAATGTATGTGTATTTGAGATTTTCATAATACCACACCGAAAATAATGTGGATTTTGGAGGTTTTCTATCTTTATAAAAGGTGCATCTTGATAAATTTACTAAAGAATATAGAGAGTTCATAGTGTTTCTTTGAGAGGTGAACTATTCCTTCGCCTTTTACTAAAAAATACCGTGAATTCATAGTTTTTTTTTGTTTTTTTTGGTGTAGATTCGGTCCAGGACCGAGACCGGCCCGAGTCAAGAAAGACCGACTCGGGCGAGCTTTTTTGGCCGAGGTCGGTCTCGGTCCTCCAGAAGGCAAGACCGAAATTTCGGTCTCGGTCTTGCCTTCAGGACCGGACCGGACCGCCCATGATCAGCCCTAGTATAAAGTCGATAATCGCTACTATATGCATATATGTAAATAGGGTAAATGGTCAAAGTACCCTCTAAACTTTGGCCGAAATTTAAGAATCCCCCTTAAATTTTAAAGTGCCCCTTAATGTTTGAAAATGATGAAAAATTCCCCCTTGTCAGATGCTCTTTTAGGAGGAATTTTTCATCATTTTCTTAACATTAGGGGGAATTTTAAACTTTAAGGAGCATTCTTAAATTTCGGCAAAACTTTAGGGGGCAGTTTGACCATTAACCCATGTAAATATGTATAACTCCTAACTCCGAAAAATTGTTTCTCGATCGTAATTCAATTGTTTATCTACCGTATATTTTTAATAGGTGCATAGTTAGTTTTTAAACCTAATATTTGTTATTATTCAAATCAAATTATAGAACAAACGAAGTTATGTTATAAATTCAATTATATAACTTAGAAAAAAACATATTTGGTAGATAACTAAATTATGATCCTATAAATGCAAATGATATTAAATTTTGACTTCTACCTGTTCAAGTTAAAATTGTTTTAGTTAAAACAACAATATCAACTCAAAACAGAACACACAATTAGTCTGAATGTCAAAACTCAAGATCGTTGACAGTATTTATATTGTAATTTTGTTATCTATATACTTTTAAAAAATTATTTTTTTAGAAAGTATAAAATTAGATTTCTTACCAACAATCGATCGTCCTTATCTTAAATAATCTTTCTAGCAAAGCACATGTATAGTTAGTGTATCTAAATATTTATTGTATCTACTACTTTTAGTACACTTAATTAGCTTATCAATTAAAACTTGTAAGATTTTTTTATTAAGATTGCTTATTGGCACGTCATGTAAGTACATAAGCGATTGCCCAATTTTCTCCCCAAATATAAGTTGTTACTCTAGGCCATATATATATAATTTGTAAGATAAATTGAGTACTATAATTGAGAATGATGATTAATTCTGTACTATAGTTATTATGTTAGGTCTTTCTTTCAATTAACTATCATTCTCAATCATGTTTTGTTATTAGTCTATTACCAGAATTCCTCTCATACTGTCTAAACTTGTACGAATCTTTTGTCTAAACTTGTACTAATATTTAGACTTGTTCATGAACCGGTTCTGAATTGAACTAGAACTGTTTAAAGCAAACTAGTATTTTTTGTTTGGCTCACTAAAAGAACTGGTCTATTAACACATAAAAATTGGTTTGGTTAGAACCAGTTCAAATTCAATCAAACTGGATTGGTCTTGCTTTTTAAAAATCAAGACTCAGTTTTGGTTCTGTAAAAAATAGAACCGATCGGTCTAAAAATAGAACTGGTTCAATAAATAGATACCATTGAACTTTGAACTACGCATAATACACAAAAAACTAATCCTCAATAATATTTAATCAATTAGGGTATACCAGTTTGATTTGCTTTGTTTTGGCTGATTAAAAAATTGTATAGGTTTAATCCTGTTTGATTTGAATTTAGTATAAACTAGTACAAAAAATGAGTCGATTCGAACTGAATTGAATCCATTTTTTGAACTGGCTTACTTTGACCTTAAAAACTAGTTTAGTTTTGGAACTAGTTCGGTCAAACCGATTCAAAATAGTCTAAAACTAGACCAGATCTGGTTCAGTTCAGTCGAACTAATTTTTTTGAACAAGCCTACATATTTTGTTGGAAAAATTAGTTCAATTGTGAAAAATTTGTAAGTTTGAATTAATTTTGTAATTGGGCCAAAACTTGCACAAAATCTTAAATGATTAATGAAAAATGTACCACGTTGAGTATTTTCACATACTACATAAGATTTTCGCGTTATAAATAAGCTAGATTCCTCTCTTTCAAAATAAAAAACAAGAGGATCCTAAAAATGAGAATATCTTTTGTACTTTTTTTTTATTCTTTTCCTCTGGCAATCTTATTGAGGTTCGTCGGAGTCATCTTAGTCGTCCTGTTTAACATTTCTTTCGTGTTGGCAATCGTGTTCAATTCATTTTCCTGACAATACTGTTGTGTCATGGGAGGTGATCATACAGTAAATCGTTAAGTACGAATTAACGGGTAAGTTGGGCGAAATTGCCTTAAGGAGACTGTGCACCTCACAAGCCTAATTGTTTTTTTGTCAATTTCGGGGCTAGTTTCATTGATGTGCATGATGATCGTGAATTTGCTTACTGTGCATATTGGTCTGTACAATTTCAAAACTTTCCAGTTTAGTTCAAACATTTATATTGCTGACAATCTTAAGGCAAGTTTCGTGTTTGCAATAGAGGTTTTGCTTCAATTTATGTGTAATTGATACAGAAAACATTTTTTTAGGAAACAATTGTGCATTATATGTGTTTCTGGAAGCTTACTACGAACCACGTTGTTTAAATCAATATTGAACATTGACGTAAGTGACTGATGTCTCGCCTGAAGAAATATATGCATCTCTTATTTCCTCATAACAACATATTCGTTTTGGGAGCTTAATCCTGTACTAATAGTTTGGACTTGTCCATGCTAAAAACTTGATAGGCTCGATAAGAACTTGGATATGATAACATCATCATGGCAAGATCCACATAAAATTTATATTTTAAAGATTCTATTTAGGGTCCGGGTTTAAAGTGGAAACAATTGTGCATTTCCCACCTTGCATGGGAACCTTAAAGTTTTGTCAAGAAAAGGTTGACAATGAGATACCATGTGAAACCTCAGGTGACTTGGGAATCGTCTAAATAAAACTTTGGATGCGAATAAATAATTTGGAATTTTCCATAGGGAAAATGACATTTTGCTAACTAATGTCAATGTTGACGTGACTAAAATCTATAACTCGTGTTGTGACACATTTAAATTTTCGAAATAACTTGGAACAACTTTATCAAAGTTTTGAGGTCGTAATGCATGGATAACTACGAAATAACACTTTTTGTATGAGGTACCCCAAGTAAGAGAACAGAACTTTCCACAAGTTGTGAAAGGTACTGAAACCTTTGCATTTACGCTCTAATGTGGGAGTCCCTCACAAAAGTATGTATTAGTATAATTGTCGTAATCAATCAGTAAAATACATGGATCAACAACTCATCTCATTTCTTTTAGTGACTATGTAAAGTCTAATTGAAAATAACATGGAATATATTAACCATTAAAGGATATGGCCTTGAACAATTTGTTGTATGTGCGAACATCTGTAGGAACCTGGTATCAGGGTCGTTGCTCAACAAACATGTTTTGTCTTGTGTTTGAGTGTGGTAAGTTTCTACCCTGTAAAAATGGTGTTTTATGTGGGTAAGATCTATGAATGTGGGGATATGCTCAAGCATGAAAGTAATGGAAATAAAGCAAAAAACTTAATAATAAAGAAAGTTTATTTACTTACTTGATTGCATCTCTAAGTATATATGGAATGATAGAATAAGACATGGTAATTATGGTACTTCGTGAAGGTTAATTAACGTGAATCATCTAGTCCTTACATTTCAGATTGACTCAAACGTAAGTGTGAAATATGTGTTGATGCAAGTTAATAAGACCATCCTTCTAACCATTAGAAAGGAACACTAAAATCGTTGACTTAACTCATAACAACGTTTTAGATTTACAATTTATGCAACCGAGAGGTGGTGATAAGTACTTTGTCACTTTTGTGGATGATAATACAAAATATTGTTATGTATACTTGTTGAAAAGTAAAGATTGAGCAATTGATAAGTTCATTCTCAAACAAGAACTTTAAAAACAACGTAATGAAAACAAAATAAGGTGTTGTGCAGTGATAGAGGTGGTGAGTATAATGCTCCTCTAGGTGATTTTTGTTCTTAATTTAGAATCATTCATGAGGTCATGACACCTTCCTTACCTCAATCACATGGGGTAGTGGAAAGGAAAAATTGAACATTGAATTAGATGATGTATTCAATATTAACAAATTCTGGGTTACACTAGAACATGTGGGGATAACTTATTTTAAATTTATGTAACAATTAAATTTGAAGTAAATTAACAGGAAAGAAAGGAGGAGTATCACTTATTGAATTATGGAAATGTAGAAAATCTTCTTTCAATAGCCTCTAGGTGTGGGAGTTTTCTTACTAAGGTGATGGTACATAGTGTGAAAAAGGTTTGAAATGGGCCTAAAATGTTGATTGTAGTTTTATTACACATACTCAAAACAATAATTATTAGCGATTTTTTATGTATTATTAAAAAACAACTTGGATATACACAAGGAAACGATAATAAAAATCAAGAAATGTAACTTTCTTTGAAGAAACATTTCTTGCTAAGTCTAGGGAGGAAACGAGTTTGTCAATACCAACAAATGAGACTATTTACGATAATAGTGAAGCCTTAGAAAATGAAGGAAATGTTACAGTAGAACATAGAAAATGTAAAAGGGCTAGGGTAGAAAAATCTTTTGGTCCAAAGTTTTGATGTATAAGCTTGAAGTTGAACCTCAAACCTTGCAAGAAGTTGTGAACTTTTATGAATGACCTTTACAGAAAGAGTAAATCGATAATGAACTTGAATTTATACTTCAAAATCATACATGAGAGCTATTGGATCTTCCTCCAGGATGTAAACCACCAGGTTACAAGGGAGTTTTAAAAGAAAACTGAAAATGAATGGAACAATTGACAAGTATAAGGCAAGACTTATAATTAAGAGTTACAAGCAGAGAGAGTGCGTTGATTTTTTTTTTGACAGATATTCTCCCGTAATGAGAATTACTTCAATTAGGTTGATACTCGCAATAACGATATTAGGAAATATGGAAGTAATCTACATGAATATTTAGAGAAGAAATCTACATACAATAACATGAGGGTTTCTCTACACTAGGGCAAGATAAGAAAGTTTGTAAATTGGTTAAGTCACTGTATAGTTAGCAACAAACACCGAAAGAGTGGCATAAAAAATTTGACGATATCATTTTGGAATAGGATTTTAAAATAAATGAGTGTTATAAATATATCTACATTAAATATATACATGAAGGTTACATTTCATTTTTGAAATATTGATGATTGAATATAAGTTGGATTTGGAAATAACTAAAGATGTATTAGTAATTCACGTCGTTCTCAATAAAGTAAGTACCCACCCATGATTGATGCGTGGATAGAGCAATCAATCGAGGTATATAGATGTATCAATAGATCACTCAAACATTTATTCCATTTTTTAGTGTTTATTTTGATGGCGTGCTTATCGTTGGAAGTGATGATAAAATGATTAAATCCACTAAAATATGTTGAATTCGAGATTTGATATTAAAGATATGGGCCTTGCTAATGTAATCATTGGAATAAAGATTAATAGAACATCTAAAGAAATCACTTTAAGTCAATTTCATTACATTGATAAAATAATAGAAAAATTCAGTAGGGATGATAAAATAATGAGGCCTGCTTTGCAATGGATCCAAACAAGTATTTCTCACGAAATACAAGTAAAATTACGCTCAAGTAGAGTACTTAAGGATAATTGGAAGTGTTATGTACTTGATTACATTTATTAGGCCTCATATTGCATACATTGTTCGCATACTAAGTAAATATATGAGTAATCCAAGTATCGACTATTGGAACAAAATACTTAACTTACTCATGTACATGAGATATACTCGTAGTTATGATCTGCATTATAAAAGATATATAATTATTGTTGGAATGCGGTTCAACCCGAGTTTGAAGAACTCATCAGGAGTGTCAGGAAGCGTGCAAATTTGTATAAGAAGTCTCGTCGTATGGTTGGACCGGGAGCTCCTTGACTTGCAAAAAATGATTTTACATGGTGTTCTTCCGAATCCCTCTATGATGCTTAAATGAGTGTAGGGTTCAAATATATGTAATTAAGAATTAAGTTTTATCGTAAAAAGTATAATTGTCATGTATATATACGTGAAGCGATATTTTCCTGTCCATTAACTAATGGTTAAGATTTATATCCTGAAATCTTGCCAAGAATCGGGGCTAGGTTTATTACTATCTTCAATTGTTGTTATACGGTATGATTTGTTGTAACTGCTAAATCTGGTCTCTGGATCGAGTCTAGGTGAGCATTAACGTTAAGGAGTAAGGTTCTGGAGACTTAGTTTTTTTTTTCCAAGTCTTTATTTAGTGAGGGCGCGAGCATGGGGCATTCGCGTCGTCTTTGGGCCATTAGGTCGACCCTTGTTAGTCGTGCACGTTTCTCTCCTTAGAGAGGGCAAAGATAAAGTACTCCCCTCATTGTACGGAGGTGCTGCCTTTCACATCCCTAGATTTGTTTGTATGTTTACGGCAAGTTCGAGACGTTCACCTTTGAGGTTGGGGATAACTTGATATTCTCACGTATAAGTCTCGCAACTTATGTTCAGAGGTAAATTCGGCTCCTACGCCTAACATTTTCACTCAAAACTCGGATGGAAGGAACTTCCGACTGTTCTTGGTTTTGACAGCGTTGAGGCGATATCCCTTTGCATAAGAGTTGTGCGCAAGTGCAATCATTTTTCTATACTTCTTGATGTGTGCAAGAATGCGAGCCTTATGTGTGTCCTCTCTTTGCTCCTGAGGTTCGAGTAAGATATATTTTTAGTCGATATTTTGTGCCCTATCATGGCTCGGGTGGTCATGATTTAGGCATCCTTAGATTTCAATAGATGAACTTTCTTCTACTGTCTTTGCTTTTACTATGGTCTTTGCGGTGCCCTTCATGGCAGATGCACTTTTAAATTCAACTTTTGTCGTCCTTGAGGGGGATTCTTGTAGATGTTAGGTTTTCCAAGGAATGAAGCATGATCCACGATAACTCTATGAGCCATACCTATTTAAGGCGAGGGCTGAGGGTAGACGCATTCTAGGTTACATCCTAAAAAGTCTTACCAACTGATTTATTTATTGAATCCCTAGAATCGAGGGTGGTAGAGTTTTTGGTGCTTCGTTGTTTTGCAGCTAAGTTCCTCTTATACAATGGAGTGTGTTTGTCTTCGTGGCATGCCTGTCATTCATATTTTTAGGTATTTCTCGATTCTTGCTCTACAAAGATCTTCTATTGTTAATTGCTCATTTTGGCCATGCACATATCTACTATGGTCGCGACAGATGTTAGTCAGGGACTGATCACATACCCCGACCTTCTTATCATATATTTTGTCAATTAATGAAACATGCATGCTTTTTACTTTTCATTTTGCCTCCCGAGGTAATTCCATGATTGGGGAACTGTCCTCTTTTTAAATAGTTGCCCCTCTTCTGAAATTGACTATTTATCATTTGGTGTGTCTTCGCGTCTTCCTTATTTTCAATCTGTTTCTATTGAGTTTTATTTTTTGCTTGGTATAAAAGACTGGCTTTTTTGTACCTTTGCGATTTGTTCAAGCTTTTCTTTATCCTTAAAGGATCATTTCTATTTTTACGGCATTTTTGGTCGATGGAATATGAAATAAGGACTTTGGAATAGAGAATAAGGACTAGGTCTGGGCATAAAAAACCGGTTCGTCCGAACAGTACCGAACCGTACTTGAACCGTACCAGTTCTGAACCGGTTAGGCTGAACCAGTTCACAAACCAAACGTTTTTTTTACAAAAAATATGGAGCGGTTCAGAAGAGGTACAAAAAACTGGTTCTCAAACGGTAAACCGAACCACTTCTTGTACCAGTTTTATAATAATATTTTATTAAAATATCTACTCATAAACCACTAATGCACTAAACCAGACTGACAGATCGTTTGACTTCAATCCCTAATAAAATATCTAAGTGGTTTAGGGTATACATCAGTCTAATACATTAGTGGTTTATTTCAAATTTTCAATCCTAAATCAGCCGTCTTCGATCTTCAGTCTTCACTCCCAGCAGGCAGCACTTCCCAGTCGTCACTGACTGACGACCTGCGAGTCTTCGTTTAGCTACCTTCCCATTCGTGGGCCCGTGGTGGTGGATCGGCATACATCTCGATCAAGTAGCAGCAGACAGAGACCAATAGCAAATAGATAGATCAGAGAGAAGACCAGCAGCAGCGAGGCAGCGACGAGCGAGCAAAACGGCAGTAGCGGCGAGGCGAGCAGTGAAGCAGTAACAGAAAAATACCCATAATACTCTGGATATCCTGGTATGGTGGTATGATTGGTGGATGATCCATAACCTGGACAGTAAGTGGCCCAGCTACTCTCATTAGGGTTCGAGGCCATGGTGGAATAGATGTTGAGTTGATTGGAGAGAAGACAACTCATCATGCTTCCAGACTCACAAGATTCAATGTAAATCACCATCTTCTTATACATCTTCATTCGATGCATTCTTCTAAGCACTTTATTCAATTTATTTGCACTTTATTCCATTTGCTTCACGTTTTTTTTTTTGTTAAATAAGTGGTTCGGCCGAACCGGTTCTGAACCGATTTTTGAACCGGTTCATATAAGGTTCGGTAAATTGGCCAAAACCTGGAGCGGTAAATCGTACCTTATTTTAAATGTGGTAAAAGTACGGTTCTGAACTGGTTCGACCCCGAATCGGTTCATGCCCAGCCCTAATAAGGTTTGGAAGATAATAATATGTTGTTGTTTGTATGGTTGATTGGAATGGAATGGAATATGGACTTCCAATGTCTAGTTGGTGAAATGATATATGGAAATTGAATGGAATAAAGTAAAATGACATATATACATTTTGCTTCAATATGTATGATACATAAAACAATTATCTTATAAAAAATTATATTAATTAATTAGGGAAGTTTAAGAATTAAGATTAATTTAAAACATATTTTGTTAAAAATTTAATTAAATAAAAAATATATTTCTTAATTAAAATAAACAATAATTAAAATAAATTTTAAAGAATATTAAATAACAATTAAAATAAGTAATTAAATCAAATTAAAATATCAACAATTAATTAGAACACCATCATCACCTTTTTCAATGAGAAAATGACTCATGTGACAACCCTACACGACGATGCCCTGGTGTTTATGGCTGAAGTTAAAGGGTTCGACAAGAAAAAAAAATGAATATGGGATAGATCAAGAAGGATCTAAAAAAGGTTGACTTCCCTATCGTCGGATTTGCATGGTGAGAGGATAGAGGCAAAAACGTAGCAATATAGACATTATTTGCATAGTAGTGTATGCCCCTTCGACCTACAATATCATCCTTGGTTTGACTACTATCAAGTCATACAATGTCGTAGCCTTAACAGTCTACAAAAAACTGAAATTCTTAACCCAACACAGGGTATGACAAGTCTGAGGCGACCAAATCAACTCTGGGAAATGTTACGTAAACTACTTGCGAAAGGAAAACAACAAGGACACGGGTGTCAATGGGATAATCAATCATGTTATGAGGGAATAAGGTTCTCTCCAAAACATCAAGGGAGAGACTTGCAAGTTTGACCTGCCAAGTGATGAACTCTCGATGACAACAAATCCACATCAACAATAGGGTAGTCAAGGCGTAAGACTATTGCCATAGTTTTATTTTGGGTTAATTACCTGAAACGTTACTTATGTTTGACAATGTGACTGAACCGTTCAAACTTGAGCTCAACCGTTACTTAAGTTAACACATGTGACTAAACCGTTACTATCACCTAACTTCCGTTATTTCTTCCCGTTAAGTAGTGACATGTGCTTGTCACGTGATGTAGTTGTAATTTGAAGTTCCTAAACTACCCTAAACAGATTGTCTACTTAACAGCAGCTGATTCTTAGAATCGAAGAACAAGGAAGAACCGAAGAGAAGTTTGCGCGCGAAGAACAAGGAAGAACCCAAGAACCCAAGAACCCAAGAACCCAAGAACTGAAGAACCGAAGACAGAAGCCATGAAGTCTGCGGATAAATGTTGTCCTATGGGTTCTGAGAACCGTAGAAAGGTTCGATCTTGGTCAATCGCTTCCCCTAATCCCAACCATGGAGCTTTGCGTCTAAGAATGTGCTACTTGGGCTTGTGTGCTCCGTCAAATCTACTGGTACGTGGCAGAATTTCTCGCGCTGATTCCATGGTTGCCCCAATTTTGAGGTAATTTGACAGTAGGTAACCCTAATTGGCAACCCTAATTCGTTTTGCTGCAGTAATTTGAACCGTAAAGCCTTATTTTCGAACCTTAAATCGTCAAATATGAGGTAATTGTTTGTTGTTTATTCTTTTGTAGTCTGTACAGAACCCCGAATGTGTTTTTTTTGACTGGGAAGATCCAACTATGTGCCCTTACGGTCGGATTGCAGTGATGCAATTTCAACAAAGAGAGAACCATTTGAAAGAACAATTGGAGGTTGCGAAAAACCGAGCTCTTGAAAGTCGACCCAATCAGAAGTTAGTTGCAGTCTTTGTAATTGTTGTTGTTGTTGTTTTTGTTCTAAGTTCAATTGCGAAGAATTAGTAGAAGTTAGTTGTACCTTTGTCTGTAACTGAAGGATGAAGAACAATGTGTATTTTGCGAAGGTGGTGACTTATGCTTGTGGACATGTTGTTAAATGAAGTGTTATCTTTTCTGAACTGTGATTAAAAGGTGACTTAAGTTTGTGAATTGTGATTAAAAGGTGACTTACGTTTGTGAACCGTGATTAAAAGGTCACTTAAGTTTGGACATTTTGTTACCCAATCGTTACTAAAATCCAGAATACATTCGAAAACACAGAATCCATAATAATCCATCAAAATCCAGAATTCAGAATACATCCCAAAACATAATCCATCCTATAATCCCAAAATAGGTTCCGTTAAAACAGACCTTCATAACTAACAATATATGGAAGAACAAAATGACCATGACTCTACTCTACTGTGTAGATCGCCAGAATTGCCTCCATTAAAGTCGTTGCGTAGTCCCTCACCTTACCATATTCAGCAGTGCGATCTCCAGCCAACTTATACTTCGCAAGTTTCATCCCCCTTGCAACGACAAACCGATTGACTTTCCATCCATAGCGTCTTTAAATCTCACCACGAATAGTGCGATTCTGCATAAAAACCAAGTTCAGTACACACCATTTACAAACCAGATTCTGCATAAAAACCAGGACAAGTAAAATATGTTTTAGTAAAAAACCTTACCCTTATCTTCGGGTCGTCCCGAAGCATACCAATGAAGTGATCACACACCCATTTGTACCCAACGTTGTGGTTAATGTGAGAACGGGGACAGTTATGCTCCTTCACCAAATCCTGAATCTGCACCGTGCTTTCTTTGTTGACAGTCCTCACAATCACCTGGAATCCGCACTTGTGGGTGCAGTATACCTCCTTCCGGATATTGTTGTTCACCGGGATGACGATGTCATATCCATGAAATATTTCATGGTCTCTCATGGCCTGCTTGAATGCTTCCCGACTGCCGAACAACATGACCAGTTGCAACTCGAAATCTCCTGAATTCTTCTCGCCCTTGTAATGTTTAAAAAACGCTAAAGTCGAGGCATCATCTTGGACAACCGCTTCTCCACCCATCTCCAAAGTGTCACTTCTACAATCACTTACATCTGCCCCAAAACCAGGGACTTCCCATGGCCATCCATTCTCTATCGGTGATTTCTGTTTTTTACTTCCGTCTTCATTCGCCGTTTTTGCATCGACTTTGGACGATGGACCAGCCTCCACCAAACTGTGGCTCGTCTCACCGTCGAATTTGAAGTTCATTAACTCGTCTAGAAGATTGACTAGGGTTACATCATCCTCAAATATGGAATCATCACTGTCATCTTCCTCAACAACCGGTTTTTTACCTTTGTCACCAACCAGTTTCTTACCTTTATCGCTGTCATGCTTCTTACCAATGTCTAGATTGGGTTCCTTCCGTCTACCTGATTTCGCATTCTCAACCATTTTGTTGCGAATCATCATCATAAAGGGATCCTTCAAACACTCATCTTGGATTAAGGGAGGCACCACGGAAATTTCAATTTTTGGATAAGTACCTTGCGACTCCAAAAGTAATGGATTGTCTTTCTCATGACTGATTACCTGCAAATCTGTCTTCGGGTTTCCATTCGGTGGGAGGTATAGAAGTCCACCATCACCCAATAGATTGCTATATATGGCGGCTAATCCAGAGATGAACTCGTAATTCATATTCTCCCACGGTATGACAAAGGGCTTCTCCTCACTTTCGTATGCATGAATTCCCCCATTGTCAATCCACTTACCACCATGAATAATGTATAGCGTATGAAGGTAGTCTTTGGATGACAATCCCGCGCATAAATGTATATGTCATTTGTGAACATAGATAACCCATTTATCACATAATGCGGAAAAAACGTAACAAGAAAACCACAAATTCACACAGCATAAACTTAATTAACAGCATATCCAAACACAGAAACAACCGAATCAAACCAAAAACAGCATATACAAAGGTAAAAAAACAAACTTTCACAATAAAAATCAAAACTTTGTTAACAAATCGACAACCTACAACACGTACGAAGCACATCAACGGAAAACCCTAACCTACAAGCCGAACTTAAACAACAATCTGCACCAAATCGCACAAACACACCCAAATACGAACATATTATGCAGCAATTTCATTATTTCATACCGCAAACCAACATCAAAGCCCTAATATTCAACTGAATCGACGATTAACGAAGTGAAACAGAGGAACAACACAAACCCAAGTCCGAAAATAGCAAGAATGTGAAAAGCCACACAAACCGAAGTTCAATCGAAGCAAAAACACGAACTTACTTGCAGTCGCAGTTCCGAAGCGCAATGTGGCAGAGGAGGGTTCCGTCGCTGCTGAAAATCACCAAGGAGGAGGTCTGCAAGTTTTGGTGTGACTGAAATTGGAGTTGATGGGAAGTTGGAGTGTAGGGATGATTATAAAACGAGGGGAAACGTTGCAAAGGTGACAGGAGGGCATAATTGTTCTTTCAAATGATTTCAAATCGTTTTAATTGGGTCATGTGCTGTGCACGTGACATTTAGACGGTAAGATTTAACAGAAACTTCACGGAGTAACCTTTCAGTCACATGTTCAAACTTAAGTAACGTTTCGGCTACAAAAAAAAAAAGATGAGTAACCTTTTAATCACATGGGCCAAACATAGTAACGATTGAGGTAATTAACACTTTTATTTTAATCCTACTTTTAGAATTTAAATAGTTTATTTAAGGTATGTTCCTTTTTATTATTTCTTTCCCATGAGATGAATAAAATATTGTTCGCTCATGTGACTACTGTGTGGTCCCTAAAACAATGAATCGCCACAGACATGATGCCGAAATCACAAAATTTTGCCCTAATGATCAAATTAAAGTCATCTTAAAATCGAGTGTATCAATAAATGACCTATTGATAAATATCGACTAAAGTCATCTCAAGGCCAAGCAATCATGGCAAAAGGTCTAAAGGAAGTGGTCGACTTTAGATCACCTCTTTCCCATCTAAGCACCTCAAAGACATGGGTAAAGGGTCCAAAAGGAGCGGGCAATTTAAGACCACCCTCCTCCCATCCAACCAAACAAAAGACTTGGTAGAGTGGTCGACGTAAGAACTTGTTACAGGGTCGACGTATCACCCTATAAGCAAACAAACAAAGAACTTGTTACAGGTCGACTTAGGATCACCTATAGCTAAGCATCTTGAAATTTGACACACAAGCATAAACAAAAGGCAAACACTTAAGCAAAAGGACAAGTGATATTAGAAATCAAAGAACTACGTAAATAAAAAGCAAATTAATTAACAAAGTTAGGAGTACAATATATACAAGAGAAAGCTACACAACCAGAGAAGCAAAAGGATTGAAACTTTCGATGATCACCTCCTCAACACTAGCAGGAACATTCATCCTGCCAGAAAGATGGCGAGACTTCGAGGACTTGCAACACTCACACGGATCATACTTCGATTCCGTGTAGCCCGACATCAAAGCGACTCGAACGAATGGGATGTTCATTTTAACCTCCAAGATCTCCTTGGTAAGCCCGTGGAGAAATGAGGACATATCCATCATCATAACCTCACATGCATATTTATAAAACTTTTCTCAAATTTTGTACTCTCCCACATACTGATCCTAGTAGGGCATTCTCATAAATCGGGATTCGACGGACTTCAAGACAACCTCCAACTCAGTTACATTCTTCTTCTACTGATCTCGCACAACCATTGGATAATAGACGGTAAAATATCACCTCATGTATAAGTACATAATAATTATCCTCTTTCAGGTAAGACTAAATTCTAAACTACATACATTGAAATCCTGTACTCATTTAAGCATCAGATAGGGATTCGAAGGAGCTCCCGCTCCTTGCGACGTGTCTCCACAAGCAAATTTTGCATGCTTCCTGACACTCCTAATGAGTTTTTTTATGCCTTGAGAAACCTCGTTTTCAACAGGGGTTATGGTGGTCGGGTAAGAGTTGGTGGATTAGGGATATGTTCAATTAGGACTTAGGAGTAGTATGGATTATGGGGTAGAACTGGGGTATGATAGAGGGCGGTTATCGGGGTGAGTGGCAGGTTATGGATGTGCTTTGGTGGTAAATAGTTGGATATGTTTAGGCATTGAGTTATGGGATCTAGTTGGTTGGTTGTATCACTTCTTGGGGGTTTACTAGCTTTTGGGGGTTCATCTGGGTCATCAGTATTGTTCTTGAGGGAAGTATTTGTATAGTTAATCTGATGGAGATTTGCTAGTCGCTGTATGTTGGGGATGGTATTTCTAGAGGGTTGGTGGGTGGGTGGGAGTGGGGGTGGGGGTGGGGGGAGTTCTAGAGTAGGTAGTGGTTGAATGAGCGTACGGGTGATTGAGGTTTGAGTGGTAGGTGGTTGGCTAGATGATTGCAGGTTGTGTATCACCGTGCATGCCCTTAAGAGTTTTATTGGTGTCAAAAGAGATCTTTTCAGGGCTTACTGCATGTTCCATATATAATTTCCTTCCACATACAATTCTCGCTCATGTTTTCACCATCTATTTGGATTTCTTGACAATTTTTTAATTTGTTTTCCGTCTTCGTGGTTAAGCTTCGTCATAGAACAATAAAAACACAATGTTTTAAAAATACACATATTTAGATTACCTCTTGGAGCTATTGTCTTTCTTGAAGAGGCAGAAGTGGATCTGCCTGCCGTTTTGGGGACGACGGAGCTTGCACACTTAGTGTTCATGAATTTTTTGCACAAAGCGTTTAAGATGATGCTCCATATACATATTTTTTTCTAGCTCACCATTCAGGAAGGCAGTCTTAACGTCCATATGATTCAGTTCAAGATCTAAACTCGTTGCAGTAGCCAGTATAGGGTTAAAATAGCCAGAAGTGGATCTAAATTCGTTTAGTTCAAGATCTAAACTCATTCAAACGGTTTGTGACAATGTCTCTTTAAAGTCTAATTCTTCCTGTTGTGAATAACCTTTCGCGACTAGTCGAGCTTTGTAACGCTCAACTATTCCATCAACCTTGAGATTCATCTTAAGAATCCATTTAGCTCATATTGCTTTGCGTCCTCTTATATGGCCGACTGGTGTCCAAAAATGTTCTTCCTTATAGACTTTATCTCGTTCATAGTCATTATCTCGTCCTTCATTGCTTTTATGCATATTCTTCTTTGAAGGGTCCATTGAGAGCTTCTTCTAACAATTTTCGGCTCAATAACCATCTCACCAGACATTAGTACGTTTAGTTCTCCATCATCTTTGAATGCATATCGTCAGGAAGAAAACTGTTGTCCTATCCCATGACATGACAACTCACTACTATCAGGGGTATGACTATAGTCACTTCTACTAAAAATGAGATCCCAAATGTTTCCACTGTAAAGAAGATCATCATGAGCGAAAGGCTCACTACTCCCTAGTTTTCGAAAGTCTGTTATGGAAGATCCTAAAGGCTTGCTACCTAGGCTATGCACGTTACACACTTGTATGATCTGGGAGGCTTACCTGTCTTATAATTTAGTTGTTTTATCCACTTTCTTTTTTATTACTTATTGCTTTTTCTGGTTCAACAGTACTACCTATTGTAGTGAACTTTACAGACCGACTAGACCAACAGCTTCTCAAGCTTAGGAATTTACTTTTGTACTTAGAGACCAATGCCTTGGGGCTAACATGGGGTCCACTAAGCTATATTTTCCCATCAAGTTAATACATTATATGCAAGTAACGTAGCAAACTACATAATTCAATACACACACACACACACACACACACACACACACACACACACACACATATATATATTGATGCCTTTCAAAAATAAATTGATTGAGGGATAATTTGTAATTTTTTAACTTGAGGGACCAAAGCTACTATGTGTGAAAGGTTAGGGAGCAATAAAAGTTTGGGGACCAATCTGAACGAATGAAAATTCGTGGACTAAAGTCTCTATAAACAAATTCAGCAACTAAATTCATGCCAGACTAAATTGAAGGACTAAAGTCTTAAGGAATAAAAGTAATTAACATGCCAGGTCAATTATATAATATTATGTTGGGATCTCAATATGTCATATCCTAGTCAATTCTACCAGTTATGGAGTTAAGAATCAATCATATAAAGTAAGATAAGACTATCTACTACACATATTGCATAATCATTTTATTTCCTTTCAATGCGGGATAAAGTAAAGTTTTTATTCCCAAAGCTTTCATATCAAGTTAAACTTTAAGATTGTCGTTGCTTTTCCCGGAAACACCTAAAAGGTTTCCAATAACGTTATCACACACATTTTTTTAATGTGCATAACATCCAAGTTATGGGGTAGTAACAAATTTTCAAGCAAGCGAGTTGGAAAAAATACTGTTCTTCTTCTAATTGTCTGTAACGGATTCAACCCCTATCTTCCTTACTTGTTGAGTATTCCCAAATGGTATCTCTTGAAGACATTCCAACTATTACAAGTCTTCATCACCTGATATCTCTTAGGAAGATGCCTTAACAAGCATAAGTAGGTAGATCGTTGATTGTCCAAAGCACAGCTGCATGCATTTTGAAGTACTCCTTATTCGAGGCATCATATGTCATAGTGCTATTATTCCACAAATCGTTGAGTTTATCAATAAAATTTATTGACTCAAACTCATTGTCGAATTTCACTCATCGAAATATGGATGTACTTATGGCCAAACAAGTCAATCTATTCTTTCACAATAAAGTAGTAGATGGAACTGCCATTAAAATGCTTATTAGCCGATTAATAGATCACTTCCAGAATGGCATATACATCACGCATTATGGATCTTAGCCTTTGTTTGGCAACTAGTAGTAATTTTTTGATAAAATCTTTAATACTATCTGAGATAGGATTTAGTAGAGAAACAAATTCTAGCAATGGCCAAGATCAGAGGACAGTTGCAAGTATATGTCAATTTCATTGGTAGGAGCGTTTGCTCTAGAAATCAACAAGAGAACAAATATTTTGTATCTTTCAGGCATATATTTGGGGAGAAGTTGTAGGGAATAAGAATAACATGCTACATACTGTATGGGTGACTTTTATCACTAAACGAGTCAAAACCATCAGTAGATAAACCAAGTCTGACATTGAGTGGATTTCCCCCAAAGGAAGGTTGTCTCTAATCAAGTTTTATCTATTCTAGATTATCAATAGGATGCCTAAGTATACCAAATTGATTTAGGGGATATTAAGTATCTTTGAAGCCTTAGTGTTAGTGGGAAAAAATGTAAAACTTTAACAGGAATCCTCGTTCGCTTTCTTGTATGCGTCCTTGATATGTCATCATCCTCAATAGTGCATGTAGGCGCCTTCTATCTTGAGTGGCCACATTTAGGACAGACATCAACATTGTTGTACTCATTAACACACTTTATGGTCTAGTAGCAATACTTTATGCATCATGTGAATCAACTCATCAACAAACTTGTTAGAAACCTTGTAAAGTGCTTTCAAATGCAGTAATTCTACAATATAAGATATCTTCGTATAGGATGAACAACCTGGATATAACCTCTTTTCACAATGTTCTAACATTCTACAAAATGTATTTGCCTCCTCAATAGGTTCCTCTGTACTATGCCTATTAGTACAACCCAACCCATCATTTACCATGTTATACATTTCAAGAGTGTTGCTAGTATTCGGTTTTCCAGATAGTACACGTTTGGTATTCCTCACCGTGATCAACCCATGTAGTGTGAGTTTGAAATATTCCATACCTGTCCAGACACATATTTGCATTGCTTCTTGTCATTAAAAGACATACATACCCATTTATGCATGGATAATAGATTCTACCTTCCGAAGATGAATGAGAAAATGCAAAATCAAGAAATGCACTTACACATTCCTGATACTCAGTACTTTGTTGAGGATTCTTCATCCAACTCTTATACATTTGAAAGTATTAAGATACAATTGAAAAACTAATATTTATACGACATTAAAGAACTATAATTCAGTGGTTAAGAAGAAGAAAATTTAAACGGTACATATTCTTCAATCTAATGACTGGAATACACAAGTAATTGTCCTCATTAGCTACATATAACTGAGACTTTAGAGTATGTATTCTTCTACAATAGTGGTAACGATATAGAAATGGCAACAAATGAACTGAAAAGATGAACAGCAAGATCAGGAGGACTGAAGAACTACAGTAGAACAACAGTCTTCCAAGTAGAACAAATGCAATATAACAATAGTCATAAACAAGAATTGAAGAAATCCGGTAGAATGACAATCCTAAGCATTCATAAAACATCAAAAGAACAATTGAAGAGATGCAATTCAACTATAAAGGATTGAATAAATGCACTAGAGCATTCCTTCAATTTCTTGTACACATCAACTCAACAGTTCACATACTGCAATTTATAATTAAAGAATCCAAAAAGTTAGAAATTAGAAAATTAAAACAATTAAAAATTAAAGGAATTATATAATTTGTATCTAGGTAAACCAAAATTATATTATTCTTCAATTTGGTTACTGGTATCTAGCAAATCCAAAATTAGGTCAAAGTTTGTACTGTTTCATTGGATAAATGCCCGTAAATACCAAACTTCGTTTTTTTTTTTTGTCATTTTCCTGTTTCTTACCATTTTGGTGACGGCAATGATAAGAGTTATGGAAATTTCCCAGAGTTGTTTACACATTATTGGCATCAACAATAGTCACCAATAAATATACACTTTTACTTAAACAATTGAACTTATTACTGAATGACTATAATAATGGCGATAATATGTAAATAACAACTCATGACAATAATTAATAGTAAACATAACTTTTAACGATAGTAAATAAGGGGAGGTTAAATTTTATGTTTAATCACGATGGAAATTTTGGACCCCAAAGCTTTGATTCAACTTTCGTTTTTAGTGAAAACACATTTTGACTGGGGTTGTTGAGCAACACGCTTATAGTGCTGAGAACAGACATTGAAGGCATAGGAGTAATGCATGACGAGATGGTGCAAATGCACTTAAGGTGAAGAAGGCAAAAACTTAGGCGAATTGAAGGACTCCTCCAAAAACAACACCGCAGACACATCTATGTAAGGCCGAGAGGTTTGACTACATAACTTGCTGCAAGTGTGGCCAGTAGAAATACATTACGAACACGTGGCCTGAATCGATCCAACATGGATGACTTGTTTGTTATTTTAGTGCATTTTGTGTTTCTTGTACATTTATGTTAAATAAGTCATGACCTAGATATCGTGACGTTTTCGTAGAGTACCATAGAATCTCACGCAAAACTATACCTCAGAAACAACTCTCTTGTTGAAGTCAAAGCGATTGGAACTTGCGGAACTTGTGAGTTGCGCTTGCACGGTGGTCAAGTCCTAGTCTGAAGTGATATCCTCTATGCTTCGCAGATTTGCCAAAATGTTATTTCATTCTTAGGATTAATAAAATTTAATTTTTTATTCTATTTTCATGAATTTTTCGTCCAATTATCTTTAGGATTTACTCTATTTCACTTTGGGAGATTTTCTGGTGGATTTATTATTTCGGATTCAGATTCAATGGTGAGTTAGAAAAAGAGATCTGTGGGGTAGACTGAATTCATTGTGAAGAAAGGCTATGGGCACTTCGTCTGCCAGCTTCACAAATCGAATTATGGTATGAAACAGTCTTATAGGTAGTGGTACTGGAGTTTTCATGATATGGTCGTGAAAAACAGATTTTTGTTGGATAATGAACATTATGTGTACACCAAAAGGTCTGGAGTGGGCTTTGTGTTTATGACTTTATATATAGATGAGATACTCTTAGCCAAAAATAGCTCACAGTTCCTCACATATGCAAAATTTGGTTGTCCTCTCTATTTAGGATGAAGGACATCAGGGAGGCGATGCACATCGTTGGAACTGGAATCTCGAGTGATCGTCGTAAAAGGAAGTTGTGTCTTGCATAGGAGAGATACATAAACAAAATGTTGGAAAGGTTCAACATGAGTAAGTAAAAACCAATTGCTCCAATTTATAGTGATCAATCTTTCAAGATTGATATTGTGTTCAAAGAATACAATGGAAACAAACCAAATGAAACAAATTATGTATTCTCTTTCGCGGCAAGAGAAATCCCCCACTCGAGATAACCCTAGCTTATGAGTGATATTTATCTTCGTCGTGTCGTTAGAGCCCAACACCTGCGAGAGACTCGCATCCTATCATGCTGAGATCCTCTCTAGTCCTGAGAGAGCCTTACGTGTATCAGATCTCAACAGGAATCCCCTTGCTTATGCTTTTTTTGTTCGTCGAACCCTAATCTGCAGCAATCAAGATTTCCGCCTCCTTGGAAGTCTGACGCCGACGTGAACAACCACTCGTCACGTCGTACTTGGGGAATTGAATTCTGGACCTTTCTGTCGTTATCCCGTCATACTTTGGTCGCAGCTGGGTTCAGACGTAACCATGCAGAAACCCTAGGTGGAATAAACCCTAGGCCTAACTTATTATATTTGGCCTCTATTAGTATTTTTCAAACAATTACCATACTACTACAGGCTGGACAAAACTATAGTGAACTATCTTGTTCTTTTCGTCTCCAATCATGGAGACTAATCTCATAGCTGGTGCGCAAAAGATAACTAGAAAGCTCATTTTTAGCCTGACCGCATAAACAGAGTGTCCTATGCGTGAGAGCTATTTCAGATCGGTTGTACATTAGAAATCGATCAAGAATGTGGAAAATCACATCATTCTGAAGATGGCATAGGCGAAATATGAATATGTGAGCATAACCAATTTGAAGGAGAATATGATCCTGATCGAATTTGAGAATGATGAAGAGAAAGCGACTATTCTTGATTAGCTAGCATGGTCCATTAAAGGGCACTACCACAACATAAAAAAATGGGAACATACTCTAAGCCTGAACGATATAGATTTTGAGTGGATTCAATTTTGGATCTAAGTAAACGGTCTAAAACTCAGGGTTTTAAACTCTGCAAGTGTGCATTAGATTGGTGAAGGGATTGGAAAGTGTATTGAAATACAGGAATCCACGTATCTAATCAAGCGTGGTTTCTTGCGTATCAAAGTGGAAATTGATGCGAGCTAGCCCCTAATAGCTGGTTTCTGGTGGAAGAATTCAAGAGGAGAGCAATGTTTGGTGGACGTGAAATATGAACGCATATCTTACATGTGCTACTACTGTGGAAGACTAAGACACACGTCCTATCAATGTTAACTGAATACATTACTGTCATAACTGAAATTACCAAATACCCCAATGTATGAACCGTGGGTGGATGGATCTCATCCACGTGCCACAATAACATCTGC
Source organism: Chamaenerion angustifolium (assembly GCA_946814005.1). Taxonomy (NCBI): domain Eukaryota; kingdom Viridiplantae; phylum Streptophyta; class Magnoliopsida; order Myrtales; family Onagraceae; genus Chamaenerion; species Chamaenerion angustifolium. The sequence goes on from OX328272.1 coordinate 27,920,859, forward strand.
CAAGCTAGGGGGATCACAAAACTCCTCAAACTCAGCTAGAATAAGCACATGGAGGGATATTGTAAAAGAAGTACGAATCCTGAAGGAACTGGAAAGACATTACAATGACCAATACTATCATCTGAACCCACTTAGCCTCCCTCATCTATTCCTCTCCGTGCTAAATACCATTCTTAAACCACCCCCTAACCGAACCCACACCACCAGCCAACCCCCTCTCGTACCTACCTTTGAACCCAACTCTCCACCTGCCGAACTAGTTAACACCCCCCATGAACCCATCCACACCCTACTACCTACATGTGCACTCACGACGAACCACCCAATCCGACCATATTAGAAGATCCCAAGAGCAAACTAATCAATTTGATCCCCAAGATTGGTATGTGACATGAAGTCCATATGAAGCTGACTGTCCCATAGTCGGTTTATAGGTGGCTTGAGCATTGAATTCTGTCGAGTGAGTGGTGAGATGCATAAGGTTATCATGTTGGCGTGCCTAAGCATCAAGGAGTACACTGGACACACCTACAATATCATAAGGCTGGTGGAGAGCTGTGATTACGACAACAACATGCTCAAATTCAGGTGTTAGACCCACTAGAATTGTACTAATTTGCATTGTTTTGAATATAGGATGATACGAACTTCTGAGGCTGTCATAGAGGAGATGAATTCAACCAAGGTATTCCCTCATAGATATATCACATTTTCTTTTGATTGAAGGGAATAAATAAGACTAATCACACGAGTAGTAGAAACAACCGAAAAAAGTTGATGCAACATGTCGGACGTCGGATCCGACTTTCCCGACCCGTTTTGGAAAAATATTTTTAAATTTCGTTTTTGAAAATGCCGGGTCTTGGCGAGCGAAGGGTCCGGTCGAGCGGGGTCATCAACCGGACCGAAAAAATTTGAAAGAGTCGCCACCGATTAATTGAAGGCTAATCGGAATCCTAAAATTGCCTAGGGTACATGGAGTTTACATCCTAGGGCTTAAAAAGGTCTACGTCCAGAGAATCGAGTTCGGGGGTTTGATTACGTCTTAAAAGCTCGCGAGCTTATAATCCGCCCTTTCGGTACTTTAATTTGCTTTTGAAATGGTTTTCAATTTTGCCCGAATTGCCCGTTTTAATCATGCTTGGCCAAAAAAAAATACATGCATTTTCTTTAAACTAAACAATCCATGTACAAACTTTTTTTTTTTTTAATTTTCAAATAAACAAGAGAGAACTAAAGTTAATCGTGCTGGAAAAAAATGGTTTAACTCTCGAGCCATTTTAAACGTATCAAAACATGCATGAATGATTTTTGAAGATTTTAAGCTCGTTGGACTAATTTGTCCCATTTTGAGAAGTTATAGGATGTCAAAAAAACATATAGGGACCAAAATGCAATTTATTAAAATTTGGGCTGAATTGAACAAATATTTTCGAAAATTGCATAAATGACCCTAAACTATTCTGGACTTATTTGTAACACTTGGTAAAGTTCTAAAATAACCCGAAAATTATTCTAGACTTATTTGTAACATTTTTAAAAGTCATGGAATGTCCAGAAAAATTTAGGAATCAAAAATGTAATTTTTAAAAATATTATAATTAAACTGAAAATATTTTTTTAAAATTACAGAATTGACCCTAAACTATTCTAGATTTATTTGTAACACTTGATAAAATTCCAAAAATAACCCAAAAATTATTCTAGACTTATTTGTAACATTTTTAGAAATCATGGAATGTCTAGAAAAGTTTAGAAATCAAAATGTATTTTTTTTTTTTAAAAGAGCTGAATTAAGAAAAAACAATTTGCACAAATGGCCCAAAACTTTTCCGGTTTGGTTTATAACACTCGATAACATCCCAGAAATGACCCGAGAGTCCAAGGACCGAGTTGTAACCTTCATCAAAGTTTGGGAATGACCTAAGTCATTTTTGAAAGAAAAAAATCTTTTTCTTTTTTACATATACATAATATACATATACATAATATATATATATATATATATATATATTAAACATATAGATAGATAGATAGCATAGACATAATATAAATATATATTATACATATAGTATTACATAAACATAATATAAATATATATTATACATATAGATATATATAGTAATACATAAACATAATATAAATATATATTATACATATAGATATATATAGTAAAAACATAATATAAATATATATAGTAATACATAAACATAATATAAATATAAATATATTTATACATATAGATATAGATATATATAGTAATACATAAACATAATATAAATATATATTATACATATAGATATAATAGTATAAACATAATATAAATATATATAGTAATACATAAACATAATATAAATATATATTATACATATAGATATAATAGTAATACATAAACATAATATAAATATATATTATACATATAGATATAATAATATTACATAAACATAATATAAATATATATTATACACATATATATATATATTAACAAGTATATTATACATAAATAGATAATATATGTATATAAACTCTCAATTTTATTTCACATTTAGAAAATACAAAATATGATATTGAAGATGAGAGAAATATACCTAACTCATGGGAGGATAAAATACCGTACGAGAAACCGAGTCCGATAATTATCGGTATTTTTTTCACTCATTTTTTTTCTCTTATTCTTTTCACTCTCTCTTCATTGAAGCTCCTTAGCATTTCTTGAAGCCTCCTCATTCATTGAAGCTACCCTCATTTTATAGAGAAAATGTACACATATTTAATTAATTAATAAAAACTTTTTTTTTTTAATAATATAAAAAAAACGTTTTTTTTTAATAATAAAAAAATAAAATCGGTGGAAAAGAGGCAATTTTCCACCGTTGGAATTTTTTATTATTTTTTTAAAATTTTTTATTATTTTAAAAAAAAAACTTTTTTTTTTTTTTATATTTTTCAAATTTCGATTCCTCTCATACGGTATTATGATCCCGAGCCAAAATCAGGTGTTTACAGTTGCCCCTCTTTGAGCACGCGCTCATGGAAGTGATCTCATGAGTGTGTGTTCAAAGACAAACAACTGATTTTGGCTTCTCTTTATTCATTATTTACATAGTAGACAAACATTATTATGCAACTTTCGGAAGCTAGACACCTATAGGTCCCGATTGTTGACGATGATTTGTGGAGACTGAACGTCTAAACGCTCATCAACTTGTGATTCCCAGACGTTGGATACATACAGGTCTTGGTCGTCGATGATGACTTGCGAAGGTTGAACACCTAAAGACTTCGCTCGTCGGTCGGCTTGTGACTCGTTGGGGATGACTTGCGGAGGCTGAACACCTAAAGGCTCCGCTTGTCGGCTTGTGACTCCCAGAAGCTGGATAACTACAGGTTCTGGTCATCGAGGATGACTTGCGGAGGCTGAAACTAAAGGCTCCACTCGTAGTTTTTTGTGATTCCCAGAAGCCGAATAACTACAGGTCTTGGTTGTCAAGATGACTTGCGAAGGCTGAACACCTAAAGGCTCCGCTCGTCGTTTTTTTTTTTCCCCCAGAAGCTGGATAACTACAGGTCCTGGTTGTCAATGAGACTTGCGAAGGCTGAACACCTAAAGGCTTCGCTCGTTTTTTTTTGTTTTTTTTTGTGACTCCAAGAAGCTGGATAACTACAAGTCTTGGTCGTCGATGATTTTTTTTTTTTTTCAGAAGCTTTGTTGAGGGTGACTTACGGGGGTTGAGCACCTAAAGGCCCCGTTCGTCGGCTTGTAACTTTCAGAAACTGGACATCTACAGGTTCTGATCGTTGGGGATGACTCGCGAAGGTTGAGCACCTAAACGCTCCGTTCGTCGGTTTGTAACTCTCGGAAGTTGGAAATCTACAAGTCCCAATTGTTGATGATGACTCGCGGAGGTTGAGCACCTCAAGGCCCCCGCTCATTAGCTTGTAATTCACTTTGGAGGTAAAAACCCTTCTCGAGATGTCTGACTGCTTGTGCGGACTTCTCAGTCTGTTTTCTCATTAATCGACTTTGGAGTCCTTCTTGATGGAGTTCTCTAAAGTCATTCATGTTTTGTTCAAAAGGTGTATCCATGCAAGTTGTCGAGGCAACTCAAATTAATGCAGATCACAACTTCTTTTATTGCTACTGTAGGAAACATTGTCGTCTACTTTTGAGCATTTTTTTTTATTTATTTTTTTATCTCTTGATTTTCTTTCCTTTTGCTACGGTATTTTTTTTTTTTTTTTACCGCACCTCTCGATTCCCTTAATTTTTGCCTAGGTCGCCCTTTTGGGTTTTCAACCTAGCAGGGATTTGATTCCTTTCCTTTTGCCATGATCGCCCTTTTTAGGGATTTTTAATCATGCCCCTCTTCCCTAAATTTTGCCTAAACCGCCCTTTCAGGTTTTCGATTTAGCGGGAATTTCTCTCATTTTTTGGAGTCTCACTTTCTGATTACGAGTTTTTTTCCCTGCATCCATATTGATTGGATTGTGGAGATCTCTGTTGTCCATGTCAGTGATGATCATGGCTCCCCCACTGAAAATCTCTTGATGACATAAATCTCTTCAAATTTAGGTACAAACTTGCCCCAGGAGTCTTGATTGACTTGAAGGATATTTTTTTTATCTCTCGTTTTTCAATCATTTTGCTACGGTATTTTTTTTTACCGCACCTCTGGGTTCCCTTCATTTTTGCCTAGGTGGGCCTTTCGGGTTTTCAACCTAGCAGGGATTTGAATCCTCTCCTTTTGCCATGATTGTCCTTTTGAGGATTTTCAATCATGCCCCTCTTCCATAAATTTTGCCTAAACCGCCCTTTCGGGTTTTCGATTTAGCGGGAATTTTCTCACTTTTGGAGGTTCGCTTTATGGTTACGAACTCTTTAAGGATAGTATTTTCTGACTGGGTCCATATTGATTGGACTGGAGAGTTCTTGATTGTCCATGTCGGTGACGATCATGGCTCCTCTGCTGAAAGTCTCTTTGGCGACATAAGACTCTTCATATTTAGGCACAAAGTTGCCCCGAGAGTCTGAATTGACTCTAAGAATTTCTTTTCTGAGAATTAGATTGCCTGCTTGTAATCCTCTTGGACTGACTTTCCTGTTAAATGCACGAGTCATGCGTTGCTGGTACAATTGCATGTGGCATTGCGCGATGAGCCGCCTTTTGTCATGAGGTTCATTTGCACGTATCTGCATTTCGCCTACTCTGACTCGTCCTTCTCTTCCTTGGCGAGGATCTTAGCTGACGGGAATTCTACTTCAATTGGTAACACGGATTCGATCACGTAAACAAGGGAGAATGAGGTTGTTCCTGTTGGTGCCTGTATTGAGTTCATGTATGCCTTGAGTGCCCAAAGCAGCTTATCATGTCAGTCCTTCAATTGATGCTTCCACTACGCCATTCATTTGTGGGTGATATGGAGATGAATTTTTATGCTTGATCACAACTCTTCGACCAATTTAGTTTTGTGGCATTGCCGATGATGATTGACTTCGGCATCCCATGACACATGATGATGTCTTCGCTTATGAAAAATTCAATGGGCTTTGCCGTTATTGACACTAGGGTAATAACCTCTACTCCTGGTGAAGTAATCGATTGTAATCAATATAAATCGATGACCATTGGACGCCTTTGGGAAAATCATGTTGATTACATTGATGCCCCACATTGAGAAAGCCTGTGGGGAATTCCTGGAATAGAGCTCGTGCAGTGACGCGTGGATTTGGTCCGCGTACACTTGACAGATGTGATATTGCTGGGCATGTTTTATACAGTCAGCCGTCATGATGAACCCAAAGTACCCAAGTCTTGCACGTTCATGTGTGAGCCGCAACAACCTTCATGAATTTCTTCCATTAGATGTTCAACTTCTTTAGCATTCACGCATCTCAAATGGGTATAGTCGGGCCACTGGGTAATTAATTGCAAGTCCTTCCAAGCATGACCATTCAGACATTTTCTTGTGGTGTTCTCTGGGAACTCCGTACGCCAAGTATCTTTTTATATCAGTGAGTCATGGTTGACTGTCTGATTCTTCGATTGTACAACAATAGGTTGAAACCTCTTTGATTTTGATCTCCATTGGCAGTTTTTGGTTTTCCGGAGAAATTTTACTCATGGGCGCGAGCGTTGCCAATTTATTTTGAACGCAAAGACGCAAATAAGAACACAAGGTGATTGTTGGTTTGCTTCTCTTCTTCGCAGCTTTCATCCCCGTGGTGATGACGTTGCTGGCGTCATTGTTGTTGTCCCTCCATGGGTTTCTCCACCCTTCAGGGAATCCGATCAGTTGGAATTACTTCGCCTTGCTGTGACGAACTTTCCGTAGTGGCTACATTTCAAGCCTTTCCGATCGACGCTGCTAACAATGGCATCTCTTTGCATCGACAATGACGTCTCCCCTGTTGTGAACAACGACGAGCGTCAACAATGGCATCTCTTATGCAAGAGACAACAACGGCGTCTGTCCCGTGTCAACAATGGTGACTCTTATGCAGGAGTCAACAACGGTGTCTTCCCCGTGTCAACAATGGCGACTCTTCTGCAGGGGTCAACAACGGTGTCTGTCCCGTGTCAACAATGACATCTTGATGACGTCTTCCCCGTGTCAACAATGACGTCTTTTCATCTCTATTTAAGTCGCCTATGCTTTAGCTCGATCAAACGAAAGGGAGTTGTTTTTCTCATCTCCTTTACTTTGTAAAACAACCTTCCCTTTTCCGGTGGTCGAATGTGGTCTGGTGGCGTGGGTCGATTTGACTATGATTGTCACTTTCTCTAAGCGAGGCGTAACATAGAAGACGGGTTCAATTATGATGATGAACCTCGGTGTCCCTCTTTGCTGCGGTACCCATTACTTATCTCTGGTCCCTTCCTTGATCGGATAGTTGCATAAGTGGATTCTTCATCAGGTAACAGATTTTTCTCGGAGTAGATCTCGTTTTTCATGATCATACTCCTCACTCACTGCATTCAGGAATTGATACAATTTGGTATCTGCTTGATTTTGTGTTTCAAATTGAAATGTCGTCTGAGCCAACAGATCATTCACTGTAATGTATAAAGTCAGACTCAGCAAGGGTGCCCCCATTAGCGAGTGGACGGACGAAAAAGCCCCTGGGAGCTTCATTGAGGAGAGCTCCACTAGTGATACCGGTTGAAAATAAGCATGACAAGCCCCCGTGAGCATCAATGTCATCGAGTTGGATCACTTGGTGTGGGCCTGGTAATGAAACGGCAAGGAGAGGAAACAACAATGTCCCTGAACTTTCGGCTAAATGTTTCCTCCAGGAGAATTCATAATCTTTGAAATTAGGACGAAAACTCAGTCCTAAAAGTATTTTTTTCCTTCCGGGTGTGTGATGGTCATATGTGGGAAGTGGACCTTGGTCAGGATGGCCATATGTGGGAGGTAGAGCTTCGCCAGGATGGAAAAAGTGCCTTACATGGATTGATGAAGTACCATGACAGTAGTGTTCCTCGGGAAGACGAGATCAGGGATATTATGGTAGTCACGGCTGCCCGGAGCTTAGAAAAGCAAAAATCCGCTCGACCTAGGAGGTCATGCCAGCGATTGACTGCACTGTGCGGGAACTCATGGTGTGCATGGTTTGCTTTAGCTTGATGAATTTCTCCTCGTGTTTTTGAGGTGCCGGAGTCATCGAATGTCGCATGGATTTCCGGAAACCTAAATCCAAAATACCATAGTAAGAAGGATGAATACACAATTGATCATGCATGATTGATTTCAAAAATTCTGCATGTTCCGTTCATTCCATTCGTAGACTTTGATTGCATGTATGGCAAAAGTTTTTTTCAAAAATACTTTATAAGGATTTGGCCAATCGATGTCTAGTTCTTAAGACGTTTCACACAACGACGTAGCTCATTGAGTGCATTTGTTGCTTGTTCCTTGGTTCGAACGAAGGTCGAGGACATGTATTTTGAAAATCTTTTTATTTGCCTCATTCTTCGTATGAATTGTTCAAGGGTGTCATTCAACTTAGCAATGTTGCCCCCACATTTTTCCAAAGTGCCCCAACATTGCTAGAATGACGGTGGTTGTTGGAGTCTATCCCTGATTATCTCATTCGGGTTGAAAGACGGACTTGCTGGTGTCGAATGGAACTTGTGAACGTATTCCGTTGTTGTTAATCACGCAGACACGTTTTTCCATATTTCATAATTCAGACAAGTCGTTGAGAATCCAATTGACTTTGTAGTTTACGAGCTCGTGAACCTCGTCAATCTTCTTGTTCACGTATTTCTGATTCTCTTTTGTCATGACTTTCCATATTCAGGCAATTTCGACCGTAGGGTTGTATGACCTTAATGTGAGGGCAATGATTTTTTTTTTATCCTTACCAAAGATGGTGCGTGAAACGTCTTAAGGATACAAGATTGAATGAACGGAACTTACATTATTTTTTTTTTTTTTTAAAATGCAATGCAAGTGCGAGAATTTAACTTCATTAGTAAGACTCGTATACATTTACAACAGTCTGGAATATATAATACAAAAGGCCCAATCCTATACATGTCATGATCTAAGGCCAAAACAAAACACATTTACATTAATGGGTCAAACTTCTTCATGGGCCAAATTTCTTCATGGGTTGTGGGTCAATCTCGTATCCAAATACATGGGCCAAATTCCCATTTACATTAGTTGAGCCCAAAAATGAAAGTACACACAAAACTGGTAAAGACTAAACACGGTGTGGAGCTTTTGTTCTAAATGGATGGAATTTCTAGGTCCTCTGAACCAGCGGAACCTCACCCCCTAAAGAGGATCACGGGCCCATTCCGATCATCGAGTTGAGTTGTTTGGGTGCGTGCCGGCGGTCCAAACCGCTCCGGGCGCATTCCCCTACTAAACTCCCTAAGCTCTTAATGTGCTCCAGGTCCGAGCGGGTAATGGTAACCAACGTGGTGTGTGCAAAACAAGAATTTTTTTTTTATTACAATTACATCGTCTTTTGGAAAAAATTTGAAACTGCAAGCATGAGCAAACGGTCAAAACAGATATGGCAAAATATAATATGGCAAAGCAAACATGACAAAGCCTAAACCCTCTAAAAGAGGTCCCCAGCAGAGTCGCCAAATTGTCGGACGTCGGATCCGACTTTCCCGACCCGTTTTGGAAAAATATTTTTAAATTTCGTTTTTGAAAATGCCGGGTCTTGGCGAGCGAAGGGTCCGGTCGAGCGGGGTCATCAACCGGACCGAAAAAATTTGAAAGAGTCGCCACCGATTAATTGAAGGCTAATCGGAATCCTAAAATTGCCTAGGGTACATGGAGTTTACATCCTAGGGCTTAAAAAGGTCTACGTCCAGAGAATCGAGTTCGGGGGTTTGATTACGTCTTAAAAGCTCGCGAGCTTATAATCCGCCCTTTCGGTACTTTAATTTGCTTTTGAAATGGTTTTCAATTTTGCCCGAATTGCCCGTTTTAATCATGCTTGGCCAAAAAAAATACATGCATTTTCTTTAAACTAAACAATCCATGTACAAACTTTTTTTTTTTTTAATTTTCAAATAAACAAGAGAGAACTAAAGTTAATCGTGCTGGAAAAAAATGGTTTAACTCTCGAGCCATTTTAAACGTATCAAAACATGCATGAATGATTTTTGAAGATTTTAAGCTCGTTGGACTAATTTGTCCCATTTTGAGAAGTTATAGGATGTCAAAAAAACATATAGGGACCAAAATGCAATTTATTAAAATTTGGGCTGAATTGAACAAATATTTTCGAAAATTGCATAAATGACCCTAAACTATTCTGGACTTATTTGTAACACTTGGTAAAGTTCTAAAATAACCCGAAAATTATTCTAGACTTATTTGTAACATTTTTAAAAGTCATGGAATGTCCAGAAAAATTTAGGAATCAAAAATGTAATTTTTAAAAATATTATAATTAAACTGAAAATATTTTTTTAAAATTACAGAATTGACCCTAAACTATTCTAGATTTATTTGTAACACTTGATAAAATTCCAAAAATAACCCAAAAATTATTCTAGACTTATTTGTAACATTTTTAGAAATCATGGAATGTCTAGAAAAGTTTAGAAATCAAAATGTATTTTTTTTTTTTAAAAGAGCTGAATTAAGAAAAAACAATTTGCACAAATGGCCCAAAACTTTTCCGGTTTGGTTTATAACACTCGATAACATCCCAGAAATGACCCGAGAGTCCAAGGATCGAGTTGTAACCTTCATCAAAGTTTGGGAATGACCTAAGTCATTTTTGAAAGAAAAAAATCTTTTTCTTTTTTACATATACATAATATACATATACATAATATATATATATATATATATATATATTAAACATATAGATAGATAGATAACATAGACATAATATAAATATATATTATACATATAGTATTACATAAACATAATATAAATATATATTATACATATAGATATATATAGTAATACATAAACATAATATAAATATATATTATACATATAGATATATATAGTAAAAACATAATATAAATATATATAGTAATACATAAACATAATATAAATATAAATATATTTATACATATAGATATAGATATATATAGTAATACATAAACATAATATAAATATATATTATACATATAGATATAATAGTATAAACATAATATAAATATATATAGTAATACATAAACATAATATAAATATATATTATACATATAGATATAATAGTAATACATAAACATAATATAAATATATATTATACATATAGATATAATAATATTACATAAACATAATATAAATATATATTATACACATATATATATATATTAACAAGTATATTATACATAAATAGATAATATATGTATATAAACTCTCAATTTTATTTCACATTTAGAAAATACAAAATATGATATTGAAGATGAGAGAAATATACCTAACTCATGGGAGGATAAAATACCGTACGAGAAACCGAGTCCGATAATTATCGGTATTTTTTTCACTCATTTTTTTTCTCTTATTCTTTTCACTCTCTCTTCATTGAAGCTCCTTAGCATTTCTTGAAGCCTCCTCATTCATTGAAGCTACCCTCATTTTATAGAGAAAATGTACACATATTTAATTAATTAATAAAAACTTTTTTTTTTTAATAATATAAAAAAAACGTTTTTTTTTTAATAATAAAAAAAAAAATCGGTGGAAAAGAGGCAATTTTCCACCGTTGGAATTTTTTATTATTTTTTTAAATTTTTTTATTATTTTAAAAAAAAAAACTTTTTTTTTTTTTTTATATTTTTCAAATTTCGATTCCTCTCATACGGTATTATGATCCCGAGCCAAAATCAGGTGTTTACACAACACATTCGAAATCTCAAAGGAAGATCGACATTGCACAAGGTTAAGAATTAAAGAAGATGATACCAATGTTAGAATCCATGAAGGGAGAGCACTATCCTATTCTTTGAATTCAATGTAGATTGGATTAACAATCTTAGTTCCCTCTGCATTTGTTATGATCTCATCTGCACGGGTTGAGCCATCAAGGTATCCTTCTAACCTGTGTCTGGCTATTGTAAAGTAGATTTGTTGTTTCCACTGTAGGTAGTTGGTCTCATCCAGTTTCAAGTGAATTGTGTTGTTAGTGAAGTGCTTAGGATTGGAGTCCATGATTGAATTCTTAGAGAAGCACACAAAATCGAGTGTTGCACGATGAATAGCTAGAATTTGAAGAAGGCTACTTTGATCAGGAGGTCGTCGGTGTGCCGTTACGGTATGACGGCAGCAGGCGTGCGGTAGTCGGGTCTTACTGCGTCGGCGTGGCTGATTGTGAGAGTTGAAGGGTAAACCTAATTTCTAAACCTCTGATACCATGAAAGGTTTCTTAACCCTAACATAATTTAATTGAATATAGAGAATGTTGCTTATTTTCTTATTATATCTTGAAGAATTGGTACAATGGTATATATAGTAAAACCCTACTAGAGATATTAGTAAAAGCCTACTAGAGATATTAGTAAAACCTTACTCGATATATTTTCTACTAATTACAAAACGGTCCTTTGACTTGAAGTAAATTAAATATTGACCACTTAACTTCAATCTAAACTATATCTTGAACACCTAGAGTGAAAAATCCACTCATGGAGTTCAAGTCTTTTAATGCAGATATCCAGTTATCATAACTATAACATTCTATAATTGTTGGATCTAGGTAACGACTTTACCTCAAAACAAGCGAATATCACAAACGCCAGTGGACCTCAGCACCCTCGGGGGAAGATAAATCACACGAATATTACATGACGAGATTGAGTAAGTCCTAACCTCCAACGCGGACAGAGATGAGCATGCACGACTAACAAGGGTCAACCCAAACGCCGAACGACAAGGCAATCACCCTATGATTGCCCTCGCAAAACAAAGACTTAGGAAAAAAACATAAGTTTCAAGGACACTCCACCACAACAATGATTCCCACCTAGACTCGATCCTGAGACCAAATCTGACAATTACACTGAATCTTATCTACATAATAGTTGTTTAGATATCAATAAACCTAACCTCGATCCTCCGTCAAGATATTAAGGACTAAATATTAACCATCAGGTAATGGACAATAAAATATTGTCTCAGGTATAAATACCTTACAGTTATCTTCTTTACAGAAGAGTGAATTACTAATTACATACATTAGAACACATTAGTCACTTAAGCATCGAAGATGGATCTAAAGGAAGAACTATTAGGCAAATTTATAAAGATGAAAATATCAAAATCATGAAACCATCAAAATCTTTGAGATGAAGCAATTGTAAGCTTGAACAACAAGCAGAGGAAGCACAAATAACATAAATAGTAAACTTTACTTCTTAAGCATTGAAGAGTACAATATGGTACTCAAAGTATTTATAGGTTGCATTCTTTTACATTTTATGGAAAGGTCCTTCTATTTTCTAATATTTATGTTTATATTCCGAAACAGTCCCCTTATGAGATCCTCTTTTGATATATCTTCCTTGTCTTGTTTAATATGATGATGATCATATGGACAAGAAGTCCCTCTTTTTCATTGTATTAGATGTTTCTATCTAAACTCATTCATACATGGATTATTGCAATAAACACAATCGACTGCTTGTTCTTAATCAGATCATTAAACTTAAGAAAAATCAGATTGGATAAATCAAATAAGCAAAATAGGTATAGAGAAGACAGTATGTCACAAATATTTACTAATAATACTTTAGAAAAAGTAATTGACAATACAATGTATATTCTATTGTTAAGAATAGAGATAACTTGAGAAGCATTTTTTGCTCAATTGAACTAGTTTTGTGTTCCTCTCATCAATCTTCTAAGAACTTGTTTACAAATTTAAAGAAAATTTGAGCAAGAATCATTAGTCACTAATGCTCTTTGCTTTCTTCCTTTAAAGTTCATTTTTCCTTTTTTGGTGTGTGTGTTTAATTGGCAGGAAGGTTAAACCTTCATCTTTCATCGAGATTCAAAGGTTTTACCCTTTATCTTTTCTTTCTCAAATCAACGAAAGAATGGCTTTGACATTGTCTCTTTCAATGGTTATTTATTTTAAATCTGACCACATGATAAGCCATAAGAAGCAATGATATGACCAGATGATACCAACTCAACCACTTCGAGATAGATATTCTAACGAACACAACAATTACTTCAACAAGAACCAGACAAAAAGTTGTCAATACAAAAATGTTAGAGGACTATATACTCCAGAGATTAAAAATGAAGAGAACAAAATATCATGGGTAAATGTTATAAGACTACATTTCAATAGTTTAGTAGTTGATGTACTTAGTTAGTATTACATGTTAGTCTCTATATTTAGGACTTTTGCTTATTAGTCCTTAGTACTTCCTATATAAGGAGTACTATCCTTTTGTATTTGATCATAAAATCATTCCACCATGTTTTCAATACATAAAGCTTTGATTTCAAGTTTCTCTCCTCATTGGATACTTCAAATTGTTTCATGGTATCAGAGCCTCAAGACCAGGGACGAAATTTAGATTCAGTTGCAAATTTTCGTTAGAAATTCTGTTGGAAATATTTTATGTTCTTCAGTTTCTTCCCGCACGGACAACATTTTTTAAATCGATCAAATCACAGCAACTTCCTTGTTCGAATCAAGCAGCTCTCGTCATCATCACATTCAGACGAGCAGAAATCGGTTTAATCCAAGCAAAGGAGATCAGACTTCAACCATTGCAGAACCAGATTTCAGTCGATTAATTCCATCTCGTTCTATTCCTATTCTATTATCTATTATATGTTTGATGGTTGCTCGTTGCTCTGTTCGTTTGCGGTATGTTCTACTGAAATTTTATATTTTGTTCGAGATTCTGTTGTTGTGTTATATTATGTTGCTGGTGAGATTAGTTCTATATTTGTCCCGTGTTATGTTTTATTCTATTGTTGCTGAGATTAATTCGAGATTGCTGCTATGATTCGTGTGTTGTTGAACCAATTCAGTTATGTTATGTTCTATTGTTGAGCCATTTTGTTATGTTATGTGTTTTATTGTTTGAGATTGATGTTGTGATTCTTGAAGAAAATGTTTGAACAGCAGGACGAATTGTTGATGTTGTTTGATAGGTGATAGCATGAGGTATGTTCTTGAAGATAAAGATCAGACAGATCCGTTTTCATCAGCAACTGATCAGACAAATCTTACGAATCTGCACCTGCTAGTTTTGTATATGCAGCTTACTAAACGTTTTGATGATTTGTTGCTTCAGTTAATTTAATGATGATCTGTGTCTCCAATTCACTCAATGTTGATCTATGTACTGCTCGACAAGGTGCTAAAATGGAGTGCCAAACATACTAGAAGTCCTGCGATATGCTGCTACAATACTGATATGCGTCTTTGTTTTATACTGCAATGCTGATCTCTGGATTATACTCCTCCTATGTGGATTCTCCTCATTGATTCTGTTTGAATTTATTTTCATCATGTTCAATGAAATGCTGCGATGATTGATACACAATTGCAGTGAGCTGAGTTGCATTATGCAGCCTGTCTCATAATTCTTGCAATCGGTGAGTCTCAAACATGATCAACTGCGAAACCAACTATACCGCAACTTAGTCACCTGCTGCAAGTTCAGTTTTGCAGCGAGCTGAGTTGCAATGTGCAGGGTTGTGAACGACTATGAGACATAGAGAAACTTGTCTCGTAAATCGAGCAATCGGTGAGTCTCAGACATGCATAGCTACAAAACCGACGATACCGCAGCTTAGCCATCTGCTTCAAGTTCAGGCTTGCATAGGAAATCGTGGTGAACTAGCACATCAAAGGTGCAAGGACCACAATGAGGTTGATTAATGATGAAAGGAACAAGGAGAACATGGGTGAATGTTAGAGGACTACATTTCAATAGTTTAGTAGTTGATGTACTTAGTTACTATTACATGTTAGTCCCTATGTTTAAGACTTTTGCTTATTAGTCCCTAGTACTTCCTATATAAGGAGTACTATCCCTTTGTATTTGATTGTTAAATCATTCCACCATGTTTTTAATGCATAAAGCTTTGATTTTAAGTTTCTCTCCTCATTGGATACTTTAAATCGTTTAAAAAAAATCATGAACATGCAATCATGCATCCTAGAAATGATATATTCACATGAGGACATATGGAAACAAACAACCAAGAAGCAAAAGAGTTATCTCGTTGTTCCTATTTTGTATAGAGGGGATTTGGAACATTCTCACTAGTTCTAGTGATAGTCAACTTAGGTAGAGTATGATTTCCATAAAGGTGAGCTTCAAGATCAAATCCACGAACAATAAGTAGAACTTATTGCTTCCATGACTGAAAGTTATCATTGCCTGTTAACTGGCAAATTTTCTTGTTTTAAAAGGCAGGAGGTAAAGGATTATCCATTGCAACTAGTTTGTTGAAGAATCAACTTACGCCAATGCGAGTATTGCAGCGACTCAGTATGCAATCCATACTGGCATTAATCAATTTACAGTTGTAATAGACAGAATTGAGATGCTCTGATACCATAATAGTCAAAATGGTGAAGATAAAAATCGTGAAACAATCACAATCTTAGAGATGAAAAAATCAGGAGCTTAAAGAACGAGTAGAGGGAAACAAATAATAGTAATAGTAAACTTTAGTTCTCCAAAGTTGTCGAGTACAATATGGTCATCAAAGTATTTATAGGATGCACGCTTTTACGTTTTCAAGAAAGTTCCTCATATTTTGTAATATTTATCTTCATACTCCCTAACAAGAACCTCCAATGTCCCTTTTTCCAGGTCAAAGAGCTCCCAGTCTGTTCATCGGACGAGTTTACTCAAGCAAATTTAGAACACTTCCCGATACTCCTGATAAGTCTTCGTACCTAGGATGAAAATCGTTCCAACATTGGCATCGTATGTGGGAATCTAATCAAAAAGCTATAATATGTAGACTTGTTCAATCACTAAACGTGGAAAATAGGTCATGGATCATACATTTCGGGCAACCTCTGAACCTGTGAATTGTCAGACACCTTAGGGAGCCAATCCTGAAATGCCTTCTCAACCAACCCGCCAACGGGACCTAGTCTCCATTGGTCCATCCTTACTTCTGGAAGCAGAGGCCCAAGGCACCCACATGGGAACCACAGTCCATACGCAACCACCTTCTCTAACAACTGATCCCTACGAGACCACCTCCTCCGATTACCGAGACTTAGGAGGTTGATGCAGGTACAACGAACCACCAATTATGAATTGCACCTCTATTCAACCCTCCTGTAGATACCATATCTAAGGAAACCCTCATAAGGTTGATGAGTCTTACACATTATCCCATGAGACGATAACCATGATGGAAACCTTCCTCTACCAGGTGAAAGATAAGCCTCTCAGGGTAGAGCGACTAATCTTCCACCACATTCGGGGCAAATGAGTAAAAGGTCACATCAGGCGTCCAAGACATTCATGCCATACCATTTTTTCATGATTTTGGTAACTTCAGGACTGACATCCAAATGTAGAACTTGTAAGAGATCCCCCCCAACAAATGCCCCTAAATAGACTTTATGAAATAACCAACCTTCTCTGTTTACTCTATAGTAAGTAGAAGAGATTATCAACAAAAAACTAAAAGAGCACTGTAGAGTCATCATGACCACCATGCATAACAATACCTCGCACCTCTTCGCTGCCTCACTATTATTCCTCAACATAACGAAATACGAGATTGCAAGAGCTATCTCGGAGTACAACAACAATGGTGATCCCATCACCCACATCAACTTAAATGAGGCATCTCTGCTAGGCAAGATCGATACTGAGGATCACCTCGCGTTGTTATTTCCTTTGACCTTCTTAGGCACAGCACCCTCATGGTTCTTCGGCCTCCCTGCGTCAACCATCAAGTCACTAAAGGATCTCTGAATGCACTTCTGAAGCGCGCTACATGGGAGAGCGCCAACGACTGATAAGTGTAATTTCTCTTGATGAGGTAAAACAACGACAAGTCGAGCCATTAAGAACGTTAGCGACATTGATCGACAAGGCGTTCATAACAAAAGGAGAGATAATATTAGAATTCTACTAAGCGTTGGACGCAACGAAAAAGCCATCCAAGAAACTCAGTAATAACTATCATCTAACAGATATAGAAATATTGAAGTTGTTGGTTGCTAGAGCAAAAGTTTTCACTGACCTAGAGCGATCCCACACAAAGATAAATTGGGTAACTACAGGTGTTTTTCCACACACATCCCGAAGGAGGACAAGAAGCCAAGGAAGGAAAGAGGAAATGGATAGGAGAACATGAACAAAGCAGGATCCCTACAAAACTCTTAGACTTCTACACCCGCCAGAATATGGAAATCTCGGCCATCCTAATTGAGGCGGAAATATAGGACCTCTCTCAACCACCACAACTAAATAAAGGTGGACAGTCCATGGGGCAAGATGTCGAGGGTTATTTCCAATATTAAAAGGCGAAAGAGCACAAACTGACGATTGCAGGATCCTAAAGTGGTACATCGAGAAACTGATCCAGATAGACTTACTGAAGAAATTTCTAGCACACAACGAGAGAGGTCGCACTACTCATCAATGAAAGGTCTCCCCTGAACCGAACAATCATTATCCTTCTCCAAACAAAAGCGGAACCATTGACTTCATCGCAAGAGGCTTCGTAGAAGGTTTAGACACGAATAACACCCGTGAGGTATACTCTACCTAAATATCTATGACTGTATAGTTGGGAAAGTGATTGTGATATCAGGAGGATACCATCATCTTCTTCCCCGATGAAGATTTGGCTAATGTAGCAAACCCCTCACGACGATGCTTTAGTGGTTACATTTGAAGTCGAAGGGTTTGACATGAAAATGATACAAGTGAATGGAGGCAGTTCGACAGACATCATGTTCCTGGAAGCATTTGAGAAGCTGGGAAAGACCACAAAGGACATGAAAAAGGTTAGCTTCCCTCTCGTCGAATTTGTAGGACGTACAGCGTACTCCCTGGGGGCAGTGAACATTCCATTGGTTCTCGGCCCCGGAATTCGGGGCGCCCAAATCACATAAGGAAATGATACATAAATCACTTGCGAAGGAAACATAAGAAAATTAACATATGGGATAGACAATCTTGGTGGGAGGGAATAAGGTGCTCCCTCAAGTATCAAGGGATAAAAATGCAGGTTCAACCGTAAAGGCAACAAACTTCCTATGAGTCGGTGGCATAAAATCCACACCAATAATAAGGTTGTCAAAGCGTAAGACAATCTCTTTTGGTTTAATTTAATCTTGCTTTTTGACTATTTAAGTAGTTTCTTTAAAGTAGATTACTCATTGTTCTTTCTTTCGACTGTTGTGTGCTTCCTGAAACAATAATCTGCCATAGAGCTTATGCCAAAATCCCAAAAGCTCGCTCTAACGATCAAACTAAGGTCACCTTAGAACCGAGTTTATCAATAAAAGACCTCGCTAGAATTATCGATTAAAGTCATTAGAGGAAAAAGGACATGTTTGTCTCCATCAGATTGTGAGCATCCCTATAAAACTGCTCCAATATCTTGCAGTCCCCCATATATGATCCAGCAAGCGCATACTTCTAAATCAGGTTTCGATGGATGCTAAGCTAGCCTCAAACTCCGTTATATTCCTTTATTGTTTCTCTCGCATGGTCGTAAAAAAAACTAGCACCTCCTCGACTTACACCTACGTATAAAGCACCCTCAGGTGTAGGATCACCCTCAATAACACCCACATCTATCACGATGGAAGAATGTGTTAGCGGAATCGTTGAATGAGGCTTTAGATAAGTGGGAGTACTAGCCTCATCGTTGGCCACACACTACTGCCTATTTGTCGGACGTGTCCTCCGATGAACGGAACCACTTGTACTAGCGCAATATACAACAAAAAATGAATCATAAGAAAAAGAAAGGGATGGAAAGAAAATCTATGGGACCCCTACATCTGGATTGACCTCTCGCAACAATAGAAAGCTCGTCTCCAGACGTTTCTTCAGAAAAAATTGAAAAAGTGTCTAATGAGCAGTGAAGATAGAAAGTTGGAAGGTATACATGAGTACTAAATTAGGGTGACAAAACACTTGTTTAACCCCCACTTTAAAGGAACAAAAAATGAAAAAACATTGTGAGAACTTTCGAGGGTGACGACACTTCAGGAATGATGACGATACAAGAGTAATGTTGAATTTACTAGAAACTGCAAAAATTAACAGCGAAGCACAAAGGGTCAAAACCCCGGGGATAGAGAAAACAAAAATAATTGGCTCAAGGGAACGAATAAAACCCAGGACTAACACCTGATATGTTAGCAATGGATATGCATCCACTCAAGAAAATAGATTTACAAAAGGAGAGTTGCATGCGGTCCAGACAATTAGGAGTCCCTCAAAATTGGGACAGAAGTCACGTCATGCACAACCAAACACTTCAACAAAACTACAAACAATGTAGAATGAAGGACTAATTTTAATACTAGTTGACGACACGAGTTAAGCAGTAAAGATAATATGAGGACTCACAAGACAAACCATAGTGCGTTAGTTCAATAGTTGAATCAAAACTCCTCAATTCGTTGTGGAGCAGATGGCATCAAAATTAGTTGAGTCCACAAACTTGCATACTACCCATAAAAGAGAGTTTGAAGAAAATCATTACTCAGATAAACCTTATCTAGACAAGAAAACACAATTAAAAATGAAAAGAGGATCGATCAACTTATGATCACTATCCCTTTGCCCAAAAAATGAAGGTCATCCGGGGAAAAAAAGGTTGGAAAATGAACCACAATCCCAAGGCCATAATCAACATGACACTAAAGAAACAACTATCAATTGGCGCAAAAAATGAAATGGAGGTCAAGACGATAAGAATGCATTTTATTCCACAAAACATCCTCACGACATACAAACTCTAAATAACCTTTTCCTAGAGCGAAATTCTAAGAAAGGTGTACACGATGGACATGAGAGATGGAGGATAACCAAAATCCTTAACGGCAATAGAAAACATTTAGTACGACAATAATTATATCCCCACTGAACGAACTTCCTCCCCAATGACTGGATAACGGTTGAACACCGATGAACCGTCGTGTCCGCTACCTCAAAAAATCCCCCAAAGGTTTTTTATTCCTCCATGGAGCCAATCAAGGATAAAATAGAGAATACATCATGAACAAATCGAAAATAAAGGGACTCTTGGAGAGGCAAACCCGTTAATGGCATATTTGGTTTGTAGAATTGGCAAGGAAGAGGGAATACAGATTATGTATTCCGATGTTTGTTTCCCGGAATTACAATTCCACGGAATCGGAATTCCTAGAGAGCTAGGAATAAGTATTCTTTGGGAAAGCCTCAAAATTGCTATTCCTAGAGAGTTTGGAATAAGGAATAGATGTCCAATTGACCAAAATAACTTCCATTTATAATTATTTATTTATGTTTTAATTAAAAAATAATTATGAATTTACATTAATTGGTAATCTCTTTCCCAACAGTACAATCATGGATATTTGGGTAGTGTATACCTCCCACACATTATTTGTGACTCTACCTACTGCAAAATGTCATGCGATGACATCAGTAGTTCCTATTTTATTATGAGAAGGCCTAGGATTGTTTGGTTCAAGATAGGCCATTTTGTCAAGGTGAAGTGTGGCTACTCTCACGTTGTGCTGCGAAATTCTTCTGTAGGCTCTTTTGTATTAGGTTCTCGATGTACCCCTTAGGGATCCTACAGTCGTCGGTCTTGTACCCCCTCGCCTTATAATATTGATAATAACCCTCAACATCTCGTCTCATGGGTTATCTACCTTTCCTTGGTCGCAGAGGTTAAGCCACGTCCTGCTTTTCCATCTCGATTAAAATGGTCGAGATATACCTGTTCAGATGGGTGTGGAATTCCAAGACCAATTTAAGGATCCTGATTTGTTCCTGTCCTTTTTTTTCCTTGCCCCTTTCCTTGATTGTCTTCTTTTTCTTCCGCAAAATGCAGCTTCTGTGTGTGAAAAAGTAGCATGTAGTTACCCACTTCATCTCTGTGTTAGCTCTCTCTAGGTCAATAAAACCTCTTTCTCTAATATCCAGCTCCTCTGAGATTTCTATCGTTGCTATGTGGTAGTTGTTGTGGAACTTATCATATGCTTTGTTCCTTAGGTCCATGCATCTATAGAAGGCTCAGACTATATGTCCGTTGGTCATACATCGATTAATGCCACTTACGTTCTTCCTGAACCTTCTGTAGAAGTTGGCCAGTGAATCGCAAAGCTATTATTTTACATCATCCAGAAAATCACGCTAGTCAGTAGTTGACACTCGCCCATATAGCACTCCAGAATGCGGGTTTTGAAATACTTCCATGACTCGATGGATTTCGCAGGAAGGCTAAATAACCATGAAAATGTTTTGTCTAAATGAGTCAAAGTAAATAACAAAACGAGTTGATCGTAATTATCGGTCTTCCCTAGCAGAGAAAACATGTGTGAGTTGATATAGGTGACGGGATCACCATTGTTTTTGTACTCCAAGATAGCTCTTGCAATAACGTACTTCAGTATTTTGACAGAGACTAGGGATGGAGTAAAGGGGTGTGAGGTCATATCGTATAGACTCCAAGTCGTTCCTTTAGCTTTTTGTTGATTAACTCATCTTCTTGCCCTAGAGTAAGATAGGATGTTGGTTGCTTCGTAAAGTCTCTTGGGGGCATTCGACGAGGGTATCTCATACAAATTACATATGTGGATATTGCTTCCGAGGTCACCAAGAGTGTGAGTGGATGATGGGGTATGAGTAGCTTGAATGCCTATGTGGCCTTTTTCTCATCCCAAATAGGGTTATCTGTCCTCGGCTATGGTGGGCAAGTAGTTCCTTTAAAATGGGAGTCTTAGCCTTTTACTTTGTCCATAGAAGCTTTCATCATGGTTATCATCTCAAGGGAGACGGTGTAAGCCTCGGCAGCCTTCTAAGGGGTGTATTGAGCTATGGAAGTTGTTAGAGATTCGGCCAGAGGTCCAGGCGGATGTTAGTGGGTTGTCAAACCTGTCGGCCCCATGGTTCTCGGTTATTGGAGGATGTGTCTGCTAATGGACAATGAGGCCCCTGCTAACACCTTGGGGAATTAGTTAACGAATGAAGTAGTTGTATGTGGATCGTGGTTCCTGCGTGGGTACCTTGAGTCTTTGTCGCCGTATGTGGATTGTGGTTCCTACGTTAGTGACGTATTTGTATCTTCCATAAAATTTAGGGATGCATTTCAAAAGTTTGGAAGTGTTGTTTGAGAGGGCTAAATTTGCAAGTAAGAAAGTTGTAACGATTAATTTTTCCTTTTCGGTTAAAAAGTTAGTTAGAGTTATTGTTCATCTTTCCTTCAATTGATTCTATGATTCAATTTTGCTTGATTTTCGTATCGTTTTATCTGAGCTAATCAACATGGTATCAGAGCTAGCCCATCAGGAGTTTACTGTTGTTGATTGCAGATTCTGCCGAGGCACTTGTGGATTTACAAATTTTTGTGTTTTCAGTGCGTCGTTCTTTTAATTGCAGTTGTGTGCTCAACTATGAATGATTCATTGCCTGGTTTTTCTAAAAATAAGATTTTTTAGCTTGTTTGAGTCGAGAACTTTCAATCCTGAAAACAACAAGTTATGTTAACTATTCGTGTATTTGATTTAGAGTCACATTTAGCTGATACATACACAATTCCTCAATTTATGCTTTTTCAAAATGATGAGAACATTATTAGTCCCGAGTTTACCAGATTAAAGCAGTGTAAAAGTGCACTGCATCTTGGTTACAATCTATTCCACTACTCGCAACATGAGCTTATATGATCGATTAAAGATTCGTAAACTTGCTCATCAGTCCATGCAAGCTTATATAGCTAAGATACAATTACCATGTGATAGACTATCGAGTTGTGGCATAAAATTGAAAATATACAACACATTAGAAGTATTCTGAATGGAATTAAAGGTCAATATGATAATGTTGTTTCTATCATTCATGTTAATCAAAATCCTCATTATCCTTATTTTGTTAGCTCAGTTTTGTTAGATGTTGAAGTACGGATGCATGAACATTTATTTGATCCAAACATGTTTGCTACTATCGTTAATCTCCCTCAGAAAGGCAACTATAGTACTTGTTAGTTAAACACCGCGTCCTTCGCAAGCTCAGCCATCACCTATGTTACCACAACCACCTAGTGTACCAAAGAACTTCAACTCTTCTGTGTCTGGTTATTAAGGCAATAGCTATGGTCGAGGAAGATGTACAAGAGGATGTCGTGGAAACAACAAGTATCAATGTTAGTTGTGTGGCAAACTTGGACATCTTAAGAATATGTGCTATCAGAGGTTCAACACAAACTTTCCTAGTATGACTAATCAGTCTCACAATGATTCGATAGGTGTTAATGTGTGTGAAACAAACTGTTCTAATTATGACAACTCTGAAGGTGTTTATGCTCCTTCTCTTTTCTTGTGCCTTAGTCATCAATTCCACCTTCAGTCTCTCATGTGTTATATCCTTAATTTTGTCTTTCCCTAAATCCTTATGTCTATTTATGCGTCCCTCCGTTGTTCAAGGATATATGCCTCCTTCTACTCCAGGTTATGTATCACATGTTTCTTCCAATCCAGTTCCAATCCCTTCCATTGTTTCATCTTCTCAGCTAACTAGAACACCTCGTTCTAATGTGACTACTATCAAACCAATAACTTACTCTAATGCAACCTGGTATCCAGACTTAGGAGTTACACATCATGTTACTCACTTATATACTCCTACTCTTGGCGCAACCCCGTATACTGGATAAGGTAAGGTTCAAGTTGGTAATGATGAGCATCTTGATACTACAAGGATCAGTACTTATTTTATGAATGTTAATGATTCAAATCCGTTTGTCTTGCGTAATCTACTTTACACCCCTAATATCACTAAGAATCTTGTGTCTGTTTAATTGTTCATAAAGGATAACCATGTCTACTTTGAGTTTTATGGATGTCATTGTTATGTTTGAGATTCATCGTCTAGAAAACAAATTTCAAGGATCTGAGTGTGGTGGTTCATACAATTTGGACTTAATTCGTTTTACAAACAGTGCAGCTTTCAGCGATTCTAAACGTACACATAATTCCATGTCATGTTGTGTAGGTCAAGTTAAAGTGTCTTTCATAGTGTGGTATCAAAGACTAAGTCATCCATGCTCTGCCATATTATCATCCTTAAGTTAGTTAGGTGTTGTTACAACATCTCCTGCAGGTACTTCTAGTGTGTCTTGCTCTGCTGGAAAGAGTTGTAAACGTCCATTTGCTCAGTCTAGTACTGTATACAATGAACCTTTAGAGTTGATTGAAATTGATCTTTGGGGTTCTTCTCCCCTTTTGTCTACTGCTCACACATATTATATAGGTATTGTAGACATTTTTACTTAATATATATTGATCTATTTCTTGCAGAATAAGAGTAATGCTATCAGGATCATCACTGAATTTCGTTCCAATGCTAAATGGCAACTTGGTTATCTATTGAAAGTTGTTCAGAGTGATGGTGCAAGTGATTTCAAGAGCTTGGCTCCCGATCTTGTTCAACATGGCATCAATAAACGAGTCACTTGTACCTATGTGTTATAGGAGAATGGTATAGTAGAGAGAAAGCACAAACATATTGTGTGAATGGGTCTCACTCTCCTACAACATGCATCTTTATTATTAATGCAATACTGGAGTATTGCTTTCTTTACTGCCACGTTTCTCATCAATCGTCTCCCTTTGAAGGTACTCTCCAGTTTGTCTCCTCATGAGAAATTATTTGAAACTCCTGGTAATTACTCTTGTAGTAGGGTCTTTGCCTCTCTTTATTTTCCATTCATTTGACCATTCATCAAACACAAACTGGATTTGTGATCTACTGCCTGTGTTTTTTGGGATATGATGCTAATAAGCATGGCTATCATTGTTTGGGTTCAACTGGAAGAGTATATGTGTCATGACATGTTAAGTTCCACAAGGATGTGTATCTATTTGATGATAAAAAGGGTGTGTTTCTGAACTCATTTTCCCTTAGAATACTCAAACATCTTCACCTTTTTTTCCTTTCAATTCTTCAAGTTGTTTTCCATCTGGTGATCGTATATGCTTGCAGGAGCCTGATATTCCTACTGATGCTCCTTATGTTCCTTCATATTGTTCTTTAATCTCTCCTATAGTTTCACATAGTCTACAGGTTTCCTCTCACACTTTTCCCACAGTACCGAAACTCTTAGTTAATATGCCTCTTCTGCATTTATTCGTAGTTATACTTTTCCTCTTATTTCTAACCTCTCATTTGATCCTACTAGTTCTCCTGTGAATGTTGATGTTTCAGATCCCTCTGTGTGCATTGGAGTTTGTTACGCCACTCACTCTGCTTCATCCCACTTAGTACCTACTACTACTATTACTGTTTCTTAACTCTTGTTGCTTTATTTCCAGGATATCTACCTTCTCATTACTCTCCTGTGGATCCCCTTTCTCAAATATGTACCTTGTACAAACTCTTCGTCTCTTGTTCCTGTTAGGTTTACTACTCCTTCCACTTCTTCAAATGTCCATCCCATGATTACCATGTCTATGGTTGCTTCTGGATCCTCTTAGCATGCTTTTCTTAGCTTTTCTACTGCTCCTCTTATTTCTCCTACCTCTAAACCATATTTTATCAATTAGGCTATGCAATATAGAGTGAAGTTGGTTATGCTGATCTGAAAGTTGTTGGTGATAATGATACATGGTTTGTTGTGTCTCTACGTTCTGGTAGGCCACTTATTGGTTGCAAATAGAAATTTAAAATTAAACAACACATTGATGGATCAGTTGATAGGTACAAGGCAAGACTAGTAGCTATAGGTTTTTCTCAGCAGCCAGACTTTGATTTTTAGGAGACTTTCAGTTCTATTGTCAAGCCTCCTACTATAAGAGTCATTCTCACACTAGCCATGTCACATAAATGGTCCATTAGGAAAATAGATGTCAACAATACCTTTTTACATGGTAATATGCTTGAGGATGTTTACATGATTCAACCTTCTAGTTTTTAGAAACGTGATGCGTCTGGTAAGGTGTTGTATGTAAGCTTCACAAGGCCTTATATGGAATGAAACAAGCCCGCATGTTTGGTTTCAAAGGTTGAAGTTTTTCTTCATTAATCATTTGAGCTTTATTGAATCTGTAATTAATGATTGTCTGTTTTTAAGAGCTACTGATAAAGGTGTTGTGTACTTACTAGTTTATGTTGATGACATTGTCATTGTTGGAATTGATGCTACTAAGATTGAAAATGATATTACTAGAGTAAATGTTGAGTTTGAACTTAAAGATTTGGGTACACTGAACTATCTTCCCGCTCCTATGTCTGGTAACTTTCTTTCTAAGTCAGATCCTTTTATAGATTATTCTCTAGTGACTGATACTCTTTTATATAGAAGCACAATTGGTGCTTTTCAACATGTTTGTATTACAAAACCTAACATTAAGTTTGTTGTTAATAAGCTCAGTCAATATATGCAATTCATTTCTATGTGTCACTGGAAAGCTGTTACTCGTGTTCTACGCTATTTGAATGGTAATTGTTCACCAAGGACTGTTGTTTAAGTCCAATCCTACAGTTTCCAATGAAGTGAGTATTACCTATTATGTTGATGTTGACTAGGGTGGCGACTCATCTGATTGAAGGTTAATGTCTGATCATTATCTCATCTTGAATGATAAACCTATTGTTTAGAGCTCTCAGAAATAGTTTCTTATTTCTTGGTCTACTGCTGAGGCTGAGTATAGGGCCATTGTGGATTCTATTTGTGAAGTTATATGTGTTGTTTCATTGTTATAACTTTATAAGAGTTTAGTGTCAAACTTTTCTCTATTCCTGTTATTTGGAGTAATAACACATGTGTTATAGCCTTAACTGAAAATCCTATTCAACATTTTAAAATGAAACATATGGAGATTAATTTGTGTTTTGATGGGGAAAAGGTCATGAATGGATAGGTTTTCGCGAATTTTGTGCCTGCTACTAAGCAAACATCAGATATTCTAACCAACCATGTCAGTGCTAAAGTGTTTGTCTCTGAACTTGGTACCCAAAATGTGTTGTTCTATCCCATTGATGTTGATGTTGTTTTCTCTTAACTTAGTGATACGGAATGATACTTGTGTGTCATAGATTTCATTCATTCCCACATGTGTTGTGTCCATTTTGAGACCTGTCTTGTGCACCAGTCACCTATTCTTGTCTGCATATGTTTATGTTCAAGTGTTTATATATTCAATTATTTTATAATGAGGTTTATAAGGACTCGTTATTTCTTTCTTTCTTATTTCTCTTTGATTATGTATATGTTGATCGACTCTTATTCATTCCTTACTCAATCTTCATCATGTCTATATGATGATTCTTACCTTTTCTGCTTAGTCTTCTATACATGACTGTAGCATGGCATGTGGTATCTTGATCTTCATTTATGATATTGTACGATCTTGGATAATTCTAATCATACTCTTGTAAGTCTGATTCCATACCTTTCACATCTTGATCCTCCGTTGTTCTGGTTCTGTGTATTTACATATTAACTTGAATCTCATAATCAAACATAAAAATAGGAAATAATATATGAACACAAACAGGAATAATAGGTGAGACTTGACTCCAAAAATAGTTCATCTGTTGAGAAAGCGACACGATACTCTTCACTTAGCTTCAGGAAGAAAGGATAGGGGTCAAAACCTTCCAGTCTCACTGAAAAGACAGTGGCACAAAGCTTTCTTTTCCTGCTCAAAAGCAAATACGATATGAATATATTATGTTCAAAAGAAAAAATTCATAAAATCAAAGAAGCCTCGGTAGATGTGATCATTATGTATTTGTGCATAAGTTTATACAAAGATATTACTGAGTTTTTCATTATGATTATTGTTATCAGTGTTAAGGTTTCAAGACATGCATTCCATTCTCCCTTTTGTTATAGACTGGTTTACGAAATATAAAAGGATGTGCAATAGGACTGATTAAGTCATTAGTTTGGGTATATAAGATACTAAAACATATGCATATGAGGATGAGATTTACAAATAAAATAGAACTCATCATTGTTCTATGCTCTATGTTATCTGCTATAACGTGTGGTATATCAAACCAGAACATGTTCAAGTGTGCAGCAAGGATGAAAATTTGGTTGCTCAAGGACATATTTAACACATATCTTCACTGAGGAATGTTAGAGGCTATTGTTACAAGTCGACATAGTTTTGTGACGTATTTGTATCTTCCAAAAAGTTTAGGGATGCATTTGTAAACTTGGGAAGAGTTGTTTCTTCTATAAATAGAACAAAAGGTTTGATTTTAGAAGTAAGAAAATTGTAACGATTAATTTTTTGTTTTCGTTTAAGAAGTTAATTAGTGTCATTACGCATCTTCCATTTCTATTGTTCATCTTTCATTCGATTGATTCCTTATTCAATTTTGCTCAATTTATTCTCATTTAATATGAGATAATCAACATGGAGGCAGTGTTAGACCCATGGAGACTGAAGCCTGCTGTGAAGCCGCTTCAGGATTGGCTCCGGGTAGTGACTGGCACATTACATTTTTCAGAGTTTTCCAAAGATATCTGATCCATGACCTGCATTTCTCGGATGTTGCATAAACAAGTCTTTATATTATGTCTTTTTGATCAACTTCCCACAGACGACACCAATTTTGGCATGATGTTCGTCCGGGTCAACAAAATTCATTGGGAAACGTGCTAACTTTAACTGAGCATATTCATCGGACAATCGGATCATAATCTTCTTAACTTGCAAAAAGGAACAGTAGAAGCTGTTCCTCTGGATCCCCTCTGACTCTTAAGTAAATAACTTAGTATAGGCATCCAAGTTTACCTTTGTCAGTCATGCATGTTCTTTTTCGTTGTCGAGGGCAAGAATTAGTTATTTGCCTCGTTAGATGGAGGTGTTCACCTTTGTGGGCCTCGCCTTTTATGCCTGATTGGGGTTAGCTTGAGGTGTCTGCCTTGGAGTTTAGGCATAATTATGCCTTGTCACGTATGGGTCATACGTTTTACCATTTCCCGAGTGTGCTTTCCCTCGGTGACATTTGCATGTTTCCTCTTAATTCGAGGTAAATTTGGGAGAACGCATAAGCAGCGCGCGAAAGAGAGTTATCTGCAAAAAGAAAATGAAACAAGTTATTACCCGTGAGGAAGAAGAGCGACGATGTACTGGGGAGATGCCATCATTGAACAAATCTTCTTTCGTGGTCTCCCTGGATACCCACGTGGCGCGCCCAGTTGTGTGGTCTGCGTACACCAGCTGGAGAGACTCTGTATCCGAAGGTGATAACTTATCACAGGAAGTCATAGGGTCGCAGAGCGCGTTAGAGGTTATGCACCAAGGAACAACCCATTGGAAGAAGAAGTAAGAACTCTTCCAATTGGAGTTCGTTGTTCTACAACCCGTAACTAAGGGCCAGACGGAGCACCAATTGTGATACATCAGGGAATCGACTGGCAGAACTAAAAACGCCAAAGCATTTTGAATCTATCTATAAAAATGATGAAATAAAACTAAGGAATATGTCCATACCCTCTTCTCACACAACGCCCTAATACCTACCAATGTGCGAATGGAATTGGGGGAAAATGTATAGGGGAGATGCTATAATAACGACAGGCTTCCGCTAGGTCTGTGCATATAGGAAACATCGACCCCGCATTAATTTGCAGGGGATTGATGGATTCCTCGCCCTGACCGAGTTTAGAAACAGGATGGGCGTGGAGAGAAAGTGTCACCCATACATTTCTTCTACCGCTTTATTAAAGATCGACCTATAAATTATTTTGGGCTTTGGGTCGCTAAAACCAAGGGAAAGAAGATGTTTGCCTCACCTCTTGTCGAGTCGCTCGCCATTGATGAAAAGAGGCGTTTGCGTCTGGTATAAAAGCTCGGCTCGAAAGGAGTTCAACGAGCTATTTTGGGCAACTCGAGAACCTAGGGCGATCGGAGAAAACACGAAAAAGAGGTCGGAATTCTATAGAGAAGGCACAGCAAATTCTAAAGAGATAAAGCAACAGATAAGTAAAAGTGAAAAAGTTATGGGGATCTGGCCAATTTATAGAGCTCCCTAAGGGGAGATAAAGGGTCAAATCGATCAGACTACCGTTAGGGGACAATGATGGTCTGAAACCCTAAGGAAGAACATACCAAACTCATGCTCTATCAAATGGAACGCTATAGATCCACAAATAAACACCATTAAACCCAACATGAGCGACACTCATCCTTGGCTTCGGGGCAAGATGATGGATCCTAGCCATTGGGCCTCAGCTCTTTGAGATTGGGCCCGAAAGTGGATTAGGCCCAAGGATTAGACCGCCCCGAATCACCGTGCAATCAAAGGAGCGATGTCATTAAAGAGCTCGTAGCAGCGACGCTCATGGACACCCATGAAGTCGCTCCAGTGTGTATTTCCCGTTATTGCTCGCTCGCCCTGGCATGTACTTGTGCGCCATTGATGAAACGCCTAGATGGATGCGCCTTTAAAGATGACGTGCATAAGACAATCACCCACTCACCGTGCGGGTAGACAAGATCGGGTTAGGTAGAGGGATTTGAGGAGCTCTCTATCCCAGATATCCTGGAGGAAATGATTTGTCTGACACCTGACACTCCACTCACTAGTAACTATGGTTGGCTCGCCGGAAATCAAGGAGTAACCCTGGTAAGAACCTGACCATGCTCAGGTTCAAAGGTAAGTCTATAAATACCAACTAACATTCAGACTTGAGCTCAATTCTCTCCAACTGACATTCCACATTAACAACTACATTTCCTCTCATTTTATCACCGAACTCCGACTGACTTTACCATCGGAGGGAAAACAACGGGAACACCTCGGGATTTCCTTCCCTGCAGGTCTTCGGAGCACCCCCACCAAAGCTTGGGAATGACGAATTTAGGACGAAGTTACAAATCAAGATCCAACAGTTCCCTAATAACTTATTACCGGATATTCTCATATTCAGTGATGCAACACTGTTCTAAATATACTTTTTTTTTTCCTTTGAAATTCTGAGATTAATTATCATAGTAATGGTATGACAACACACAAAAAGAAACCCTAATGCTTCATAAACACGGAGAAAGAAAAGAAGACTACGTAAGCCTGCTAGTCTTTCCCATACAATCCAAGCAAGCGTAGGACGGGACCATTTTGATCTAACAATTTGTCTCCTTCCGCCACCTTCCTTTTCCAATCTATGGGAAGTTTCCTTTTTCCTTGTTTATCTGTTTTCCTCATGAACAAGCCAATAACTCAAAAATAACACAAATATACATGATTTCATATATTAATTTATTTATAAACATAATAAATCCAAATTAATATATTTACGTAACAATAATGTTTATGTTATAATAATAAATATATAGTAATCAGTCAATGCGACAGAGAGAGATTCATTGAATGATTATGTTCCCGATTTTACACTACTTAGTACTTACCACTAAAGTTTTTTTTCTTCCCTCAAGTTTATTTCTAGTAATTTTACATATGAGAACTTATTTTAAATTTTAGGAATTTAACAACTGTAAAAGTAATAAAGAATAACAATTTTTTTAATATGACTTCATTTATATTATTTTTTATAACGTTATGATTTAAAAAATTATCAAACACATTATACCTCATGCTATTAAAACAAAACTCACTATTTTTCTTATCATGAGTAATATAAATAAAAAATTATGGAATAATTTGAGTAATAGTAGTCTTACTGTAGACCACTGTATTAATTTACTTGGTCTCACATTTTAACATCATTTAAAGTGTATATAAATGAGATTTAGAATCTCATGTGTTGAGCCCATTCGGAAATTTCAACTCGAAATAAGAGAGCATTCGCTTTCACACCAGAATCGATCGTCTTCAGAAGCAAGATAAGTCACATGACTTATATGTGAGAAGATTAAATTATCGGCAACTAGTAAAGCAAGTGTTGTGTACTCACCCTAATCAAATATACAAAGATGTGGTTCGCAAAGTTCGTGTCTCCTTCCTACAGTGCGAGCACTTAAGTCTCGCAGAGGTGCGGAAAACGAGTACAAGACAATCAAGGTCGATCTAACCAACTAAGAACGACGCTTGCACCTGATGCTCGTCATTGCCAAATAAAGACTCAAAGATTTAGATAATAATCTAAATCTCTAGGACCCTTCTCAACAAAACGATGCTCGCCTCTTCTTGATTCCACGATCGGACATGACAGTTATACAAAATCTTAGCACATAGAAGAGGATTAAATATCTCAATAAACTTGGCCACGATTCTCGGTGTGATCTCAAGCACAATATCTTGACTGACATATAACAGACGATCAAATCCAAAACCTCCCAATCTAAAAATACCTTGTTATCTCTCCCTTTACAACTAATTTCATTTCAATACATTCAAACTCTATACTCACTTAAGTATCGGAGAAGGAACTACAGAAACACCTCCACTGTCCCCTTTTCCAGATTAAGGAGCTCCCGATTTGATCATCCGACAACTCTGTTTAAACGAAATTGACATACATCCCAATACCTTCAAGGAGTTTCTCCTGTCAGATTAAACATTAATCCAACGTTGGCGTTGTTTGTGGCAAGTTTGTTAAAAGGCCAGAAGAATGGAAACCCATTCAAGCACCAGCCTCAGGGAATAGATGATGGACCCACCCACTTAGGTAGCTTCTGAACCAATGATTCACCAATTTCCACAAGGAGTCACTCCTGAAATTGACCCTCAACCAACACGTCAAAGGGCCTCAGGCTCCACTAGTTCAGCCGTACCTTCGACAACCGCGCCTCTGGGCAACGATGCAGATCACGCGGCCCACCAGTAATCACCTGTGCCACCAGTCAACCATCTCAGGAAGCTTCTGAACAAGTGATTCATCAGTCTACCCAAGGAGCCACTCCTGAAGTTAACCCTTAGTCAACACGTAAAAGGGCTTCATGTTTTACTGGTTCAGCTCTACCTCCGACAACCAAGCCTCTAGGCAACTGTGCAGATCATGCGGCCCGCAAATGACTACTTATGCCACCAATCAATCCTCCAATGTCTGCTACAGTCCAAACCATTCTCGGATGACCTATGAAACCTACACGTTCTCCCCCAAAATGATAGTCGTGATAGAGGACTTCTTGGAATAAGCAAAACACCAAACTCCTCAAGCCCAAGGGGTTACTCGTCCACCATAGTTGAGGGCAGACCCTGTCCCAAACGAATAATAGTCCACATTAGACTTCCAAACCACACATCCTCCACCATGTATCCCGTATCCTGGTAACCTGGGTTGACATCTACAGGTCCAATCTATACGAAGTGCCCACAACGAACGCTCCCCAGGAGATTTGACGATGCAACCAACCTCATTTCTTCACCCTCGAACATGTAGAATAGTTGATCAACAAGAAGCTCAAGGAACAACGAGGGTCCATCATGATCACCTTACGCGATATCACGCCACACCCCTTCACTTCTTCATTGGTCTCCGAAGTTTTATATGAACTACATTCGGAACAAGAACCGCAAGGAAACCGATGCCAACTAGAGAGAATGCCCTAGTGGAAAAGCATGAGGTACTGGCTTAGAGTACAAGGAGGGAGCTGACTAGGCCCACCAACTAATAACAGATTACCCATGAGGCGATAACATCGATCATGTACCAAAAATAAAAGCATAAGTATCTCCCTTCCTTTGGCCTCGACTTTTTCAAGTGTTTCAAGTAGTTTCTCCCAATTAGACTCCCTTTCTTTTCCTTTGTACTCGACAAGATGAATAAAATGTTACTCGACCCCAAGACTAACATTTACTTCTCAAAAAGGCGGTCCATAAGATATCTATCGTAAAATTTAAAACCTTATTACGACAATAAACTAGAGTCATTTCAAAACTAGGCATAAAAGCTTAAAGACTTCTTACAATAGTTCACTTAAGATCACCCTCCCTATAACCAAGCACAAATAGAAGACTTGTTATATCAATTGACTTAAGACCACCCTCTAATCAAGCACAAATAAAAGACTTGTTATAGGGCCGACTTTAGATCATCTTATAACCAAACGCAAATAAAAGACTTGTTATATCGTTCGACTTAAGATCAACCTATAAACCAATCCCAAATATAAGATTTGTTACATCAATCGACTTAAGATCACCCTATGACCAAGCACAAATAAAAAACTTGTTATAACGGTTGTCATAATAACACCCAAAAACAAAACACAAATAAAATAATTGTTATAGCGGTCGACTTAAGATAGTGTCTCTCGACGATCCTGCAGAGTAAAAATCCTATTTACCAGATCCATGCGTAAGTAAGAATTACCCTTTATATTAATCTTATTAGGGATTCTGGTATCCTTTAAAAGAAGCATAGGGCATTCATAACTCGCGGAGGTCCGCTTAGGGAGGCTCGTTAAATCCCAATAGTCCAAAGTACTTCTTAGGAAAGAGTACATTGGGCTAGTCAGACCCCTCGTCGCAAGGGGAATATGCATGGGGCAAGGGGAATATGGGCAATCGTCAGGAAAGCCAAGGTATTCACCTTTATCTTCCGTGTGACAAGAGGAACATACGTGTGTTCGAAGGAACTTGACAAAAAAGAAATAATCAACTCCATACCACTACAATCAAGCAAACTAATATTAAAATAAAAAGATTGGAACAATCACCTTGGACTCGAAATGTATGGTTTACCACTGCAGGAGCAGATACCTCAGAGATGTGAATGCCTACGAACTTCCTCTTCAGAGGAGGTGCCTCGGGGCCTGGAAGTCCCCGCCCTTACTATTATGGGATAGACAAGGAAGAACAGACATCCTAGGCAACGTTTCCGCAACAGAAAGGAAATAACCTGTTCGGAAAAAAAGGTTGAGAATCTTGAGGCCTCGTACACTTAGAGGAACAAGAAATCAAAAAGATTAAAAAATTATCCACTCAAAGAAACACAGGGGTAACCTGCTGAAGTTTTTCAGCCATTTTTCATATTCAGAAGGTTACTAGATTCCTATAAGAAGCATGATATCGATTCGAGAAGAGTTTGAAAGGTTTGAGAGGAGTAAATAATACATGAATGCTAGAAAAATTGGAAGAGTTCTCCAAGAAAAGCTCAAATGTGAAAAGATTGAAAAGCTTCAAAAAAGAGGGAATCGTGAAGAAACCATGCAAAAAAAACTATTTCAAATGAGGGAAATATGAAAGGTCTTGAGGAAGTTTTCCAAAAGTAATAATGAGTTTTGTTAACAAATATAGATGTTAGCAATAGTATTATAGCTCTTGGTACCAGTATTATAGCTGTTAGGAATACTAAAATAACTGTTAGATTTGAATGTATAAATAGAACACATGTAAATCAATTCAATTGCTGAAATACAATCCAATATTCAATTTACAACATGGTATCAGAGCAGAGTGAATAGTTCTAGGACCAAACCAATACCAATTCTCATCATCTACCAATACCTGAAATCAAGATCAGTTGCCATGTCATATGACGGTAGCTCGATCAATCAACACAGACTCAGTTTTCAGAATCAAACCCCCAAGCAAAGTCTATCCAACCAATACCAAAAAGAATGAGCTGCCATGTCGAATGACGGTAGCTCAATCAATCGCTCAAACACGAAGGGGAAATACCGGTAAGATCCGAACGGATCATCATCCCGACCGAACAAATCAAAGCTCTGACTATGTCACTATAGGATGACCAAGCATACCAAGGGAGAATGCTTCAAGGTCATCGGCTGCCCTGACAGGAGGAACGAACGGACAGACAACTGAATTGGGAACGGAGGTGCTGTCTCGGTTAGTCCATGGATCAAAGGTGCTGTCCCCTTGACCTAATCAGGAACGCAGCTCTCTTGGTCATTCCCTGGATCGAAGGTGCTGTCACCATTTACAGATGAAAGTCGCAGTCAAGGGGAACCAAGCGGATTCTGCAAGACGAAATGCAGCCGACAGAAAACCAGAGAGGGCAGCCGACGAGGAGGAGCAACCGTGGGCAGATCGAAGGATCGAGAGAGCTTCGGGAGGTCGCCTTCGACGGAAGCCACAGACGTTCGAAGGAGCTACTACGCCGGATCGAAGGAGCCTCCACTGTCGAAGGATCCTCCATAGCGAAATGAAGAGAAGGATGACCGAAATGGAGAAGGTTGCGGGAATTCAATTTGATGGAGGTAAAGGGTTTGGAAAACCCTTCTATTTCTAACCCTAACAATTCCCCCCTCCCCCAAAGAATCAATATTGTTACAAAATAAACTTAATCTGAATTTTAATTATCCTAATCAGACCCATAAAAACGATATACTCGCAAATAGACTAAAGGAAAATATAGAAAATAACGAAATAATCCCGAAATGGCTAGGGACAGTAAGTATGGTCAAAAACTCAAATAAACTAGAAAAATCATGGACATTTGATTGTGTGGCCACTGATACAATGACATTTGAAAAATATGACATTAGGTCCCTGTCTAAACCAACAAAAACACATGTTCAAGCAGCCAATGGAGGAATAATCACTGTAGAAGGAGGAGGAGCTATTGAAATTTCACCAACATTAACCTTGTCTAATTGTCTATATATTCCGTCATTAAAAAATAAATTATTATCAGTTAGTCATATAACAAATGAACTAAATTGTACTATGATTATGCATCCTACTTTTTGTGTCCTACAAGACATCACTACAAGGAAGATTATTGGACGTGGCACTGAGCGTCATGGATTGTATTACGTGGACGAAGTGACTCAACAAGGTACTACAATGCTAGCTCACGGGTCTGTAAACCAAGAGGCCTGGTTATGGCATCGAAGGTTGGGACATCCATCCACCGTGTATTTAAACATTTTATTTGCTAAGTTAGCTTCGTCAAATAATTTAAATTGTGAAACATGTGTGTTAGCTAAAAGTCATAGACAAACATTCAAACCTAATAACACAAGAGTAGACTCACCTTTTTCACTCATTCACTCAGATGTTTGGGGTCCAGCTCCAGTAATAGGAGGACAAGGTTATCGTTTTTTTCCTTATATTCATAGATGACTGTACTCGCATGACATGGATATACTTTCTAAAACCAAAATCTGAGGTCTTTGAAAAATTTACTCATTTTTATGCTATGATTCAAACCCAATTTCAAAAAATATTCAAATTTTGCGTTCTGACAATGTGGGAGAATTCATTAACACAAACCTGAGACAATTTTTTCACACTAAAGGATTAGTTCAGCAAACTACTTGCTCTCATACACCAGAACAAAATGGAGTAGATGAAAGGAAAAATAGGATCCTCCTAGAAATGACCCGAGCTTTTCTAATTGAATCTCGGGTTCCTAAGTCTTTTTGGCCTGAGGCACTTGCCACAACCACTTATCTCCTAAACCGTCTTCCAACAAAAATTATCAACTTAAAAACTCCTATCCAAGCCTTATTAAAATTTACTAAAATACCCTCTGCCCTTACTCTTCACCCAAAGATCTTTGGGTGCTCGATCTTTGTTCATATTCCCAAAATCAATCGTAGTAAATTCGACCCTTGTGCTGAAAAATGTGTTTTTGTGGGCTATGGTGTTAACCAAAAGGGCTATCGATGTTATAACCCAAAGAGTCATCACATGTTCACCACTATCAACTGTGATTTTCTTGAGACCGAATACTACTACCAAAACCAACCTAGTGGTCAGGAGGAGAGAGAATATATAAACAAACTAAGTTGGCTTCCATCCTCGGAAGAAATTATCCCAAAAAATCATAACCCTGAAAACCAACCTGAAGATGAGTCACTTTCTGAGACTTCCATACAATCCATGGCAAAACCAAGTGCCACTGAAAATATCATACTCAACTTCGTGCCTGAGGTAAGTAGTGTTGAAAATTCGGAAAATCCATATGTTTCCTCTAACCATGGTGATCATGAGATAGCAGTAGAACAGGTTGAACCAATACATGAGGAAACAATAAGATATACACTACCACCAAGAAGTAATAGGGGAGTTCCACCCAAACGGCACTCCCCTGAAAAGGAAGCTCAAGGATCGAAGTATCCAATAGGAAACATGGTCAGGGGGAGTGTGTCCAAAGAAGCCAGGGTGTTTGTTACAACGTATATTCAGAAAATATTCTCAACTCAGTTCAACAAGCCTTGGAATCGAAGAACTAGACAGAAGCAATGAAGATAGAAATGAAAGCATTAAAGGAGAGTAACACATGGGAGAAATGTAACCTACCGACAGGAAAAAAAACAGTTGTATGTCGATGGGTATTCACGATCAAATACAAACCATACGGAACTATAGAAAGATACAAGGCTCGGCTGGTAGCAAAAGGTTATAATCAAACATATGGAATTGACTACTCCGAGACATTCTCTCCAGTATCCAAAATTGATACAATCAGAGTCTTGTTTTAAATAGCTGTGAATGAAGACTGACCGCTCTACCAGATTGATGTAAAGAATGCTTTCCTACATAGAGATTTAGAATAAGAAGTATACATGGAAGCACTACCTGGATTCAAAGATGGGTTTCAATCAAGAGAAGTATGTCGACTGAAGAAGACGCTTTATGGGCTTAAACAATCACCTCGAGCATGGTTTGGCAGGTTTACCTTAGCAATGAAGCGATATGGATACAAGCAGAGCAATTCAGACCACACTCTCTTCATCAAACAAAGAGGTAATTTAATAACATGCTTAATTATATATGTTGATGATATGATCATTACAGGAAATGATAAAGAAGAAGTGGCAATGCTAAGGGAAAACGTATTCACTGAATTCGAGATGAAGGACTTGGGAAGACTCAAGTATTTCTTGGGAATAGAAGTACTAAGATCTAAACAAGGTATTTTTATATTTCAAATAAAATATATTTTAGATCTATTAGCAGAAACAGGAATGATCGATTGCAAACGGGCGGATACACCAATGGTAACAAACCATGGGCTTCGGATAGTAGAAGGAGCACAACTGGCAGAGAAAGAGAAATATCAACGAATAGTGGGAAAATTGATATATCTCTCACACATGCGTCCAGATATCGCATATGCTGTAGGAGTGCTAAGTCAGTTCATGCATCAATCGCAAAAGGAGCATATGGATGATGTATGGAGAATTATAAAGTACTTGAAGGGGACAGCAGGTCACGGGGTACTCTTCAAGTCAAACGGACACTTGAAGATACAAGGATACACTGATGCGGATTGGGCAGGATATCCAACAGATCGA
The DNA here is from genome assembly GCA_946814005.1 of Chamaenerion angustifolium. NCBI lineage: Eukaryota > Viridiplantae > Streptophyta > Magnoliopsida > Myrtales > Onagraceae > Chamaenerion > Chamaenerion angustifolium. The sequence continues at coordinate 27,960,658 of OX328272.1, forward strand.
AGATCGACATCAGGATATTTTACATTTGTCGGAGGAAACCTGGTTACATGGAAAAGCAAAAAACAGAAAGTGGTGGCACTATCAAGTGCAGAAGCAGAATTCCGAGGAGTAGCCTGAGGATTGACATAAGTTCTATGGTTACAAAAATTGCTAACTAAGATTGGATTTCCTCCATCACAGTCTAGCAAAATTATGTGTGATAATCAAGTTGCAATCAGCATTGCACACAACCCGGTACAACATGACCGCACCAAGCACGTAGAAGTCGACAGACATTTCATCAAAGAAAAACTAGAAGCAGGAATAGTGGAACTACCATATGTACAATCTGAATACCAGCTAGCAGATATATTAACTAAGGCAGTAAACGGAAGAATTTTCAACACTATACTCAGCAAGTTAAACATCGGAGATCCCACTGCTTAACTTGAGGGAGAGTGTTAACAAATATAGATGTTAGCAATAGTATTATAGTTGTTGGTACCAGTATTATAGTTGTTAGGAATAGTAAAATAGTTGTTAGATTTGAATGTATAAATAGAACACATGTAAATCAATTCAATTGCTGAAATACAATCCAATATTCAATTTACAACAAGTTTGATTGGAAATCTGTGAAATGAAACGCTGGAATATGAAGGATCAACTCTAGGGGAGAGAGAAATATGAATAAGTGGCTCAGGAGCACACAACCAATCTATGAGTGGCAATTGGCATGACAACAATGGGCACGCGTCTGCCTAGGGAAATGAATCGACGATTAATATTCTATACACAATTTAAGTAACAAGAAGTCTTTAAAAATAGGGATGACATATATGCCATGACAAACATTTATCTTTCACTATATAAGGAGAACCCAACTATAAACAAGTAACATCACGACTCCCCAACTCTTAACTCACTATGGTTTTCATATGTAAACCAGTTGGTAAAAGTTTTCAGGTATGTAGCGTGGAACGAGACCACTCCCATCCCTCGCTTGAGAAAAGTATGGCTTGGAGAGTGAGCATGGGCCAAGTTGTGTTCCTTGGAATAGTTAACATCTAAAGGAATACACTCTCAAAGAGGATCAATCCATGAATTGTTCCCATATGAAGTTAGCAATGAAGGTTACACGAAACAAACCCGGGAAGCTCTCGATACAAAAACAAACCAAAAAACAATAAATAAAGGACACACCCAAAGGGTAAAGCTATAGAGTAAAACAAGAAAAATCCTAAAGGACCAAATAGAGGAACCTAGGGATGATCCAGGGTCCCGAATCTAGGGGCTCGCCTAAGGACACTCAAAGATGATCAAAAAGTTCACCATGATTAGGACCCATAATGATGGGATACACCACTATTAGAAGCTCGCTTAATAAAGTATGAGGATACACAGGACGGTGAATCAGTTAATTAACAAAGTAGTCAAATTCACATGTGTTTATATATTAGGTAAGGCGTGTATACCATTGACCCTCAATCCTTCAGGAGCTTCGTACCATGCAGCACCATATCATGATAGATAACAAAATTTTCGATGAAAAACTCTGCTCACCTAGAAAAATCCCATCCAATATGAACATGAGACACCGAGATCACCACGAAAAATCGTCGCCTCAACCTTTTTAACAGCAAGCTCGACCAAAACTTATGTTGCACAAGTTTAGGGTAAAATGTTAGGTCCAGACGTCGACTTCACCTTGACACAAGAAAGAATTCACTTCGACACTGGAACTGATCATCCTAGGGGACAAGTCACATGAATTACATGTGAAAAGATCAAATTGATGGAAAAAATAAACAAGATAAAATCATCCTCAACCAATAAGGCGAGATTTGCGTGCTCCTCCTAATCAAGTATACAATGGCGAAGTTCGCGAGGTCCGTGTCTCCTTCCTCCGAGAGGAGCGTTGTAGCCTCGACCTCACATGGGAAGACACACTCAAGATCATCAAGGTCGATTTGACCACCTAAGTACGAGGCGAGCACCCTATGCCCGCCCTCACCAAACAAATATTTAGATAAAACTTAAGGCCGCATGACCTTCCTCCATAAAAGTGATGTTCGCCTAGTCTTGATTCAACAACCGGATCTGGCAGTTATACTGAATCTTAAATCAAAGAAGTGAACTAAAGATCTCAATAAACCTGGCCACGATGCTTGGTGTGATCTCAGGCACAATATCTTAACTGACAGGTATCAAACCATAAAGTCCAAAACCACCCTATCTATTTATACTTTTTTATCTCTCCTTTCACAACTAATATAATTTTAATACATTCGAACTTTATACTCACTTAAGTATCGGAGAGAGATCTAGAGGAACACATTCACTGTCCCGCTTTTGAAGGTCAATGTGATAATTTTAAAAATAAAATTCAAACAAAATTATTCTAAATGCCCATGTGATAATTTTAAAAATAAAATTTAAAAAAAACTATTCTAAATGCTCTAAGAAAATCAATCTAGTCAATATTAAATAAAGAAATAATTAAAATGAGAGATGGGGGTTTAATTAAAATGTGACTTTGTTTCTCTTAATTTTGAACATATTTAGCCATTTTTCTATAATTTTATAATATTGACATATTTCTTTCAAAATCAATTCGTTTAAATTCTATTGAGAAACTTTTTATAGTCTCAGTCGTACTATTTTATATGAGTACATTTAATAAAGGGGGGTTATATTTGGAGACCATCGATTACTAAATACATACCACTTTTGTCAAAAGACTAAAATGTCATGATATGATTTTACATATTTTCCCTTACATATTTTAAAAATAAAACAAAATTTCTAAACAAATACCACTTATTTATTCACCTTATTTACATTCGTCTTCAAAATTATTATCTTACTTATCATTCTTCATAGCCCTTTTACGACAAGTCAGTCTCCGATCACCCTACCTTCTTTCCTTCGATCACCACCAATATAGCAAATCAACAAACCATACACTCTTGCCAATACTCCTACCTCTGATCAGCATACACTCCTTCGACAAAATCAGCAAATGCTAAACCCATCAAACCAACCACAACCAGACAACAGCAACCAGATGCAATTGTGTCGGTACATTCGCTTAAATGAGTCTACGGTTTAGAAAAAAATCGACAAAGTTTTGTTGCAGTTCGTCCATGGAGGAATCGACAATTCCGAGTCTATTGGAGATATAATAATCAACAACCACTTACCGATTATACATCAAAAATCGGTAGTGTTTAACAGATTTATTCTGATATAATTAGTCTGAATTAAGAGATTTTTATCCAGAAAATCTTGAAGATAATTTCGTTTCTTCTTAACATAATTAGCACAAGGTACCAATATATGGGTTAGTAATCAACACATTGTTACCATTTTTCATAAGATATATTGGTATTGTCTTGCCAATTAAATAGTCAAAATTTTGCACCTTCTGGCCGAACTTTTGACATAATATTAAAGCATGCTCCAAATTTCTAGCACGTTTTTTTGTCCACGTCTTGTTCCTTTTCGTTCCTTTTAAATTATTCATTATAGGGTTCTTATTTTTATTCGTACATAATGAATCATTCGAATTACATGAAAAAACTAAAAGGTTTGGATTCTATTTTGGACGAGATGAATGACAAGGAAGTTCGTCAAACAAATTATAACAACACCGTTGAACAAAAAAAAGAAATCCTTTATCTCACCAATGAACTGTCAAACCTTATACATGTTACTATCTTTTATTAGTTTTAATGTTGTTACTGTTATTTGTTTACTTATTGAAATTGAATAACATGAAGGATTCTTCTCAGTGTAATAGCGAGTTAGTATTGGTGGATTATATTAGCGAGTATACTACATTCAATGTGAGTAATTGATAGTTTTTCTTAGGGAAAAGTATGAAAACGATGTAATATGTTTGCCAAAATTGGTAACTGGTGTAACTTGTTTTGGGTCACGGTTTTTTGATGTATTATGTTTCATTTTGTTGGTTTTTGAAGAAACGTTTGTTCTTTAGTCATTTTGTTCGTTTAAATTGGACACGTGCAACTCACGTGCTTTTTTTTTTAACGTAAAAAATATGAAAAATAAAAATATTGAAACTACCCACGTCATATTTTCCCTCTTATATCTGAACCAGTGTCCCTCTATCTCCTCCTCAACCTCTCCATCACTCCAATTACCAAACTGATATCTCTTCACCAAAAATCTTGAATCGGTGCAATCCTCTCCAATACTCCCTTCTTTCGAAACCATAATACAATCGTTAAATGATGAATCATAACAACATGCCAAAGAACAAATAATCATCATAATGTGAATCAAGGTTATCGACTACTGCAAATAGACAAGTTGGATGATGGGAAAGATTCTGATAAAAAGGATACGTCCAGAAGAGCACGAACGACTGCAAAATTTAACAATAGTAATGTTAGGTCAATATACCATAATCTAAATACATGATATGTTCAATGAAATGAAATTGTGAAGAGATAATTGCATAACAAAAGACTCCCTAGGAAGCCGTCAACTACAATCTAGTTCCAACCAGATGGACTCGCTGGAAGATTTCATATGAAGAGTGGCACATCAATGGCCTCACTGGACTTCTTATCAGATGATCCTGAATCAATGTGTCCGACCATATTGACACTTTTCTGGTCCAACCAACAAAGAGTCAAATCATTGAAAAGTATTTAATTAGATATTATAGGCATTTAATCTCAAAGAATACAACATTAAGTTGATTAAGCTACTTATGACATTGTTTGCAAGATTAAGAGCTGAAAGTGTAAACTACAGTGTGAAACAAATAATTATCATCTTTTTTCACTAATGATCATGGAATAGCATCATCAGTCGTAAGATGATGATGTACTACATACAAAGAAACATAAACTAATTGAACAAATAGGTTAGTGAGCTTAATGCATTTCCAAAATTAAAACCAAACTTAGAATCTGATAAAATGCCAGGTTGCATAACTAAAAAAAATTCAGAATTCAGAAATTGAAAAATTATATACTATAGCTACAGTCTGACAAACAATTCCGGAAGTGAGATGAATAATTGGAAACTCGAAGTTATACAATTTTGAAGAGCCGGGTGATTAATTTGGCAAGAAAATTGAGAAACAATACATAAAATAAAGAACTGATTTGATAACATAAGCAATTAATTAAAAGAGTGGGTTTGAAGAATCAATTGAGTCAAGAATTAGTAGGTAGGTGATCAATTAAGCTATTTTGAGCTAACTACCGCAAATTCGGAAGCTTTATATAACAATAATACTGATTGTTACAAAATTCTACAATTCTGGATCTACAATAAAGTAAATTGCATCCTGCAGCTTCATAAACAAGCATCACCCGAATACTTGAGATCCAAACGTGAGCTAAATATTACATTGAATGATTATGTAAGGAAGGACAACATCTGGATCATTGGAGAAAGCATTTAACAACTAACAATGTCGAAAATATGTAGAAAATTGTTAGTCATAAACATCGGCTAGGAAATAGTTAAAAAGTTGGGACTGTACTTTTATAAACATACATTTGAGTTGGGCTGGTACTCTACGTGTTACTTCAAGTGAACACTTCGGGAAGATGACAGGAGATGAACACTTCAGGAAGAACACGGGATGAACGCTTCGAACAAGCGTGGAGGGAATAGATGCATATAATAGCAGTGAAGAAGCTAGGGTCATTTGAGGAATTTCACACCAAACGGAGTTCACGTGCAAGACATGTGCGATGTTAACAGAAATTTTTAACGGACACAAACAGACTTCATTAAAAACCAACAAGACCAAACATATTGCATCAAAAACAAACATTGTGTCGCTTTTACCACTTTGGTCAAACACGTTACATCTTTTTCATACTTTTTCCCTTTTCTTAATTTATATGATTATTATTTTTTTAATATAATTTTTATTATAGATATACAATACAATATATGATGTAATTGAATGGGCCCGAGTGGTTGGCAAACGACATGGACATGTGATAGTAGTTAAACCTCCGATGTCAATGGAATCTGCAGGAGACCACGTCTTTTGCTTGCTTGTTAGCGTTTTGATTCATATAGATCGTTCATATATAATGAAACCATAGACATTAAGAAAAGAAGAATAACATGGACAAAAAAAGTGGATGTCCGTTCTCACTTAAGTGTGGGCTTGAAATAAATGGTATGGGTTGGGTGTTGGAAGTAATAAATGGAAAACACAACCATATCACTGCCGAGAATTTTGAAGGACATACTTTTGTCGGTCGGCTGACACAAGAAGAGTCTAATGTGTTAGTAGACATATCCAAACGTTTAATTCGTCCGAAATAATTTTTGAAGACTTTGAAGAATCAAGATTTTGTCAATGCTACAACGATCAAGACTATTTACAATGAATGTAGTAAATTTAATGTCCTTGAGAGAGCTGTATTGTCAGAAATGCAACATTTATTTGATATCTTCGCGAACACAATTATTTTGAGCATCACAGAACATCCACTAATGGTGCAAATATTGTTTCAGACCTGGCTTATTCTCATCCGATGAGTATGAGCTTATTGCGTACTTTTCCATATGTGTTGGTGCTCGATTGTACTTACAAGACAAACATATATCATTTCCCTTTGCTGGAGATCGTCAAAATCACATCCACTAATGTGACATTTACAGTTGCAAATGCATATCTTAGTTCAAAACGAGAAGATAACTTTTTATGGGTGTTGCAGAAGTTGCACTCGTTGATGGATGATAATCGTTGTGATATCCCAAGCATCCTCGTTACTGATAAGGAATTGTCTCTTATGAACGCTATTCAAAAAAATGTTCCCAACACTTGTTTTGTAGGTGGCACATTAGTAAGAATGTATTGACAAAGTGTAAGAAGGTGATGAGAGATAAGCAATTGTGTGAGGAGTTCATCAAATATTGGGGTATTATAGCTACGTCATGTACAAATAATGACTATGAACAGAACTTAACAGAGCTCACGAGAGCTTTTAAAGCTTATCCGAATGTAGTCAACTATGCGGTGGATAATTGGTTAACTCCCTATAAAGAGAGAGTTGTTGACGTTTGGACAAATACTTATATGCACTTTGGAACCTTAACTACAAACAGGTATGTTCATTTAATTGATTATGCATTTATATAATTATGAAATAATATTGTAACTTATGAGAAACTCTTTCATTTAGAGTTGAGAGTGCTCATGCGAAACTCAAGCGGCAACTTGGAACCTCACAATGTGATTTTCACGTAGCGTGGACTAAAATACATGCAAATTTAGAGCTTGAATTTGCTGAAATTAAGGCGTATTTTTAGAGAAGCATGAGAGTTGTGAAGCACTCATACAATATATCACTATTTGGAGACATCTGTGGTTTAGTTTCAGAAACGACCCTAGAAGAGATAGTAAATGAGCATAAGTGTATTGAAGGTGTTGGAACTGTGAAAAACGTTTCTGGATGTTACAAACGAGCAATACAGGGTCTATCGTGCACGCACAAGATAGTTGAATTTATTTGCGATGGTGTCTTAAGTTCGTTGGTTTCTTTACATTCACATTGAACCAAGTTGAAAATTACTCCCATTGTTAAAAGTGAGACGCCAAAAGTTATTGCTATGTTGCACAAGTATCTTGACGAAATTGCTACATTTGATAACTCTCAACTTTCATATTATGCAAGGAAAATGACAGAAGTCTTTAACCCTCAATCAATTGATTTATGTGAACCTCAAGTTAAGGCTAATACGAATGGGCGACCACATGTTATAAAAGACACATCGACTCGTTGGAACCCTTCAACTTTTGAGTTAGTAGATGTAATTTATCCCATAGATGAAAAGAAAAGTCATGCGAAGAAGAAGTTATTGATTCTTCGAAAAAATAAAAATATGGAGCCTAATGATCAATTTTCAAATGATATGTCCATTTGTTAGGAGAACTCAAGTATGGAGTTTCGAGTTCAATTTCCAAAGGCTAGAAAGGACTTCATTATTGATATAATTGATCATTCAACGGATGGTCATTGTAGATTTTGTGCTATTGCGGGACAATTGGGAATCAATATTACCGATGGATGGAAACAAGTCCGTAAAGATTTATTGCGAAGGTGAATACACATGAGTAATTTTATGAACAGGTATCATTGTACCAGATACAAGATATCAAGACAACTTTAGACTATTATGAGACTCCAACGAGTACCAAATATTGGATGACTATGCCTGATATGGGACACATAATTGCGATGCGATATAATTGTGTACTATTCTTATTCTCGAGTCAACAATGTTTAACATTTTTACCACTTCGATCAACACCTAAACCACTGACGTGTAGGAAAGAGATATCAATTGGGTTTGTAAATGGAAATACCTTTGTTCAGGTAACAATTTCAATTTTGTCAATTACATCAATTCATATATGAATATTACCTAATTGAATATTTTTTAATGCAACTAAAATTACATACATATCATCCAGTTCCACCAATTGCAAATGACTGGTTTCACTTTCGCGATACTGAGGCAGATGGATGGAAACATGCTTACACTAGACGTATTAAACATTTTGAAATTCTTGTTCATGGACAGAATATATGTTTTATTTAGCAAAAAAAAAAATCATACCATTTCAAACATGACAAATAATAATCATAGAAATCACAAATAGAAATTAAGGGAGCATTCATCGGTAGTCAATGAACATCATAAAAAATCATTGTACAATTCACTACAACCTTAATAGTAAAATTAACAAAAATCTAATCATAGAAGCTACAATAAGTCCCCCGAGGAGGAGGATAGGTTAATCCAGTATCGTCAATAATATCCACCATTCACTCCATTTGTTCTAGGAGATGGTAAAATGGATCTATTTCATCATCCATATCGATTTCAGCAACATCTTTGCATATAACATTATGTATTGTTTTACGACCAATGTCTGCGACGTTCTGTAAACAAGCAACCACTGATGCGTCTACGGATGTCCTTACCCATGGTATTGCAACCACGTTGTATTGTGGATGAACATACCAGTGTGTTTGAGGAGTGTAGCAATCAATGTATTCAGGAGACACAACCTTGTCCATCAAGCCCGATCGAGCGACTCCGCAATGTATCATCGAGTAAATGGCTCATCCATCTTCTTCACGTCTGATTAATGAGCCTATTAACCTTCCTTCTACCCTTACTAGCGGCAAAGGAGGAATTATCTTAACACGACCCAACTGACGAAGAACACGCTTATGGTTCACTAATATCCAGAACCGGTATGCAACTAGTGAAAAAAGCTATATCAGGCATTAGATGAAATGAGCGTGCATTTATGTAAGGGTCCCAAATGATTTGCATACAAAGATTCTTTAATATATGTTATATTTATTAAAATAAATAGTAAAGAAAAATACTCACATTGTTGGACTCCATCTGGTCAAATATTATCGTAGTTGTAATTCATTGTTCATTTTCACCTCCAATTAAGGAGTGATCAATCCAACGTAATGCAGGTGCTAAATCACGAGTGTATCGTGCAACTGAAGGACATCGTACTGGTCGTATACGTGGGAAGTGCTCGTACGTCATACTTCCAACAAAGACAGAAATTTAGTTATTTGTCTGGTCTTTGCTTTGGCGACATCACCTAACTGATGGTATAACTGTGCAAGAGCAGCTGCACCCCAAGCATAATTGCGTACGGCTTTCAAATCCAGTAACAACTCCAATAAGTGTGTACCCACCCGAGTACCACTCTTATATATAAATATTATACAACCTAATACGTATAATAAATAAGCACGTACAACATACTCCACCTGCATGGGCGATGAATGATCGACTGTATGCATGAACGTGTATCACACTCATTCTAATTTTATGCTTCGTATGTTGCCTCCTTTAAGCGCATTTGTGGCTATATCTTCAGATACTCCTAGAGCAACACTAATAAAGCTTGGAGTTGTTTCATTCATAAGCTTACTAGTTTGAACAACTTCTCCAACTATTGACAATCCTAAGAGTGCAGAAACATCATCAAGAGTAACAGTCATCTCACTAAAAGATTGCTGAAATGTGTTTGTGTCTACATGCCATCTCTCAACCAAAGTCGAAGTAAGATTTATGTCGCAATGAAAAAATTGCAATGTACTAGCTGACTAATTCCAGAATCAACCACAAGTCGTTTGAATGTTTCAGCATGTTCTGGAATCACCCATTCGACCAATTTGGGACCATGAGAATGTATTTGAAAATCATTTGGTTCCAACAAAAATAGGTAATCATAGGTCAAGTATTTGTTAATACAATCACTAACTATTATATAAAAAAATATACAGTATAAACTTACAACACCCTAAAGCTGGGAAGAACATCAAGCCCGAATGGATCTCCTGGAAAGGAGATAGACATTGAGTTATGTGTTGTAGACGTATGGACATGATGTGTAGAAGGATTAGTGTGAGAAGAAAATCGTGTTTCTTTAACAACTCTGCTTCTTTCTTGAATAACATACTTGTTCTTTGCCTTTGCGTGTAGATTCTGTTGATCTTCTTCATGTATTATCATCCATCTGTTGACTTTACCGTTTACAACTGTTTTATAATTCAAAAAAAAAACATCCCAAATAAAAAACGGGTTGTCTTCCTAAAATCAAAAATATGCAGTCGTTTTCTACAATAAAAAATGGCAAGTCTTTGCCGTTTTAGGTACACGAATCGGTAAGTACATGCCGATTATTGGTGTAAAAATTGATAAAATTGTACCGATTTGGGGTCTATCAAATGGTGGTATCTTGCAGAATTTAGGGGTACTAATCGGTTTCATATTGTTGATTTCATGTGGATAAATCGATAAATTATTACCGATTTTTGGATAACAAATCGGCAACAACATGTCGATTATTACTTCTTGAATCGACACGTTATTGCCAATTCCTCCATGGTCGTTCAAAACTTCGTCGATTTCTTTCTAAACTCTAGATTAATTTAAGTGAATGTACCACACGGTGCTGATTTTCTAGAGGCGAAGGTGCCCTAGATTGATTTGCGGCGGTTGAGCCTAGTTTGCTAATTTACGGCTGGTGGCGACTGGGTTTAGTGTTTGCTGATTTGTGGCAGGTGTGTATGCTGATCGGAGGAAGGAGTATTGACAGGGGTGTATGGCCTGCTGATTTGTTGTATTGGTGATCGGAGGAAGGAGGGTAGGGTGATCGGAGACTGACTTGTGGTAAAAGGGCTATGAAGAATGATAGGTGAGATAATAATTTTGAATACGAATGTAAATGATGTGAAAAAATAAGTGGTCTTTGTTTAACAATTTTATTTTATCAGAGCAAATAAGGACAAATATGTAAAATCACATCAGGACATTTTAGTTTTTTTACAAAAGTTGTCTGTATTTAGTGGTCGATAGTCTGCAAATAGAATCTCTCAATAAATTTGCGAATGTAATATCAATTTATGTTGACCTGCTATTTTTTCCAATTAATTTTAGTTAAGCCCCATCAATCAGCATAGGGTGGAATAAGGGAAAATTGAATGAGAAAAAATTTAAAAAATTGAACAAAGAGCAAACCTTTTCTAAAATTATTTAAACAGCATTAGTGGGGGAAAACATAAGTTACAGTCAACCCTACCTGTAAGGCTAATTTGGTGAATGAAAACATTATACAATGAAATTATTTATAAGAGGCCAAAATAGATAAATGAATTATATTTTTTGGAAAGATAATAATCAATGCTATTCATATAACTTTAGCCATCTGACAGATCTCACAGTTTATTCTCGCGTCTCTCTCTCTCTCTATTGTGCTCGAAGATCAACACTCAAAACTCAAAAGGTTGGGCTTCCCACATCTCCATTATCACGTTTTGAAATTTGATTCAAACCGTAATAGCTTCACTATATCGTCTCACTTCAATAGGTTTCTATATGTTTAGTTGATTCTTGTTTGCTGTTGTATGGGATTTTTCGTTCATCTGATGCGATTGGCCATTGCTACTTTCCGATCGTGTTTTTTTCTCTTCTGGAGGGTGTGTAAGATCATTTCTCTGTTTTCTGGAACTAATTTCAGTCCAGCTAGAGGTGGCTCAAATCCACTTTGTAGTTTAGATTATTGAACTGGCACGCTTTCGTTTAGTTCAGTAGTAATAGTAATTTAATATGTAATTGCGTCTTCTCCACTAATTATATCACATTTTGCCTAACCAATAAAACATTCCATTTGCTGGGATCTGAATATAGACGGTGGCATGATTTGGGTGTCTAACATTTGATTTCTCGGTTCTATGAATGTACACACACACACATATATAGTTGAACTATCTTTCTGATGATCTTTCTGCTCTTTGAAGCTTCAAAATGGGTGTGTCGCAAAATGGCATTGATATGGAGGCTGGAACCCTCGAGGTTGGCATGGGTAAGTTATTTAGAATGCTTAATCTTCTTCGCGAGGTTCAGTTTTTGTTTTGTTGAGACAGCATCATGTGTGTGATTTGTGCTTTCAGGTAGAGCACATTATTACTATTCACGGCAGAAAACTAGGATCCGAGAGAGTAGATTAAATTAGATGGAGAAATCACTTAAGGTCTTGTAGGATGTGACGAAAATTAAACTCAATGGAAGTGATGAAAGTGTTTGTCCATTAATATCTTGTATGAGATTATATTTTTCATTTATTTGATCCAAATCCTAAATTTATTTCCTTTGCAGAGTATAGGACTGTCTCGGGGGTTGCTGGACCTCTAGTTATCTTAGAAAAAGTGAAGGTGCTTAATACTACTCAGTCATTGTATTTTAAATTTCTATTTCATCTTATAATCGCAAAATTTGTCTTCTACACTCCGAATAGGGCCCAAAGTACCAAGAGATAGTTAATATTCGATTAGGAAATGGAACAATGCGGCGTGGGCAAGTACTGGAAGTAGATGGGGAGAAAGCTGTCGTTCAGGTGATCACTATTTTGTGTTTGTATTTTCCTATTGAGATTCATTAATTGCAAGGTATCCCTTATTGGGCGTGGTCCACAGTGAGACCCTTTTTGCATCCAAGAATATTGCATATCTCTTCTATCAGCAGAATTGTGCTGTCCTTTTCCCATTGAATCTACCATGTAAATTAGAAGATGAAAAAAGACCAACAATGTTATGATTTATTTTTAGAACATAGGCGTTGCTGAATCAGATCACGAATCAGGAGCTGAAATTGCACAAACTGTATATTAGTTCTAGGTTTCACTTTATTCATATCCTTTACAATTTTATAAGCCCCGACAGAATGATATTGTCTGTGTAGGTTGCATTCTTCTAGAATACAGTTAATCAAGGATTTTTTTATATTTTTTTTAATCTGGACTAGTATAATGAAAGTCTTAATACTGTCAGTCCTAAAATTTGAATATTTGGTTTTGTGTGATCTTAAATTGTTGATTGTAGGTGTTTGAAGGAACATCTGGCATTGACAACAAATTTACAACTGTTCAGTTTACAGGAGAGGTAAAAGTGTAACTCTTATACTTTCATAGACCTCTCTGGCATAATGTCATTAGAGCTGGAAGCTTCTTCATTGTAGGGTGTGGAATTAGGATCTGTAGAAGAAAACTTGATGATTAAGCCTTGAGGAGCATGGACATGTTTTAAATTATCCATATAATCACCCCACTATTACTACAGTGCAACACTTGATAGACTCACTTATATGCATGAAGTTTTTTGTTTTACAAAACTGGAATATTATGTATCAGACACACTTATATCATCATGTCATTTCCTCTAGCTAAATTTTGGTGTTTTTATTATTAAGACAATTGCATAAATTAAATAGCCGATTAGCAATATATTTATCTTTTTGTAGATTATGGCAATAAAAATCTTGTTAGGTTGGGGCAAAAAATTATGGTCATATCATTCTTCCTATAGATTAGTAACTCAATGACCTAAAAATCAGCTTTCTGTTATTCAGTTAAATGAAGTTTCAAATCAAATTTCCTTAATCTATTATACTTTAGTGTTATCTCTTTATGCTCTGTGCTTTTCTAACCATTATTCTGATTGATTAAAAAATGCTTGTTGTATTGATTCTTAATGTTTTGAGGCTCAATTAGTTGATGAACCCACTTGGATTAAGCATGCTGGATATTTATAGAGCCATATACCTTTTTTCTATCTCTTGTATAGTAGTTTTTTAGGAATTGTCCTCCAAGGATCTCTTCTCCAGTTTCAAATTCATATCATGTCAACGTTTGGAAACGAGAGCACTCTTTGTTGCTATGAGTTATGAAGTCTGCTCACTTCTTTTGCAGGTTCTGAAAACACCAGTCTCCCTGGACATGCTTGGTCGCATATTTAATGGTTCTGGAAAGCCCATTGACAATGGACCTCCAATTTTGCCTGAGGCTTACTTGGACATATCAGGTGGGTTCTGAAAAAAGAGCTTAATTTGGCTAGTGATCTGTGTAATGATTTGCTTATGTCATGTAGTCTCCGTCTTCCCGAAATTATATCTGCAATTATTTCTCTTTAATGTCTGTACTCGGTATATTAGGTAGTTCTATCAACCCGAGTGAGAGAACTTACCCAGAAGAAATGATCCAGACTGGGATTTCAACAATAGATGTCATGAATTCTATTGCTAGAGGACAAAAAATTCCTCTGTTTTCAGCTGCTGGTCTTCCCCATAACGAAATAGCTGCTCAAATTTGCCGTCAGGCTGGTCTTGTGAAGCGATTGGAGAAGTCTGAACACCTCATGGAGGTATCGTTAATTCCATTTTTTCTAGTCATAGATAAGCATGAGGCTCAGTGGTCCTCATGTTTATAGTTAGCAGATCCATACTTCCTATTTCTCGTTTCTATCTTCTTTGACTCCTAGCCTAACAGTTTATTTGGATGCCTAGAATTGTACTTTTTGGAAATTAGAGGTAAGGTGATTTTTTAACCGAGCTCTTTTGTAATTGCAGGATGTGGAAGAAGATAATTTTGCCATCGTCTTTGCAGCTATGGGTGTAAACATGGAGACAGCACAGTTTTTCAAACGTGATTTTGAGGAAAATGGATCAATGGAGAGAGTGATTCTATTTCTTAATTTGGTGTGTTCCTCGTAAATTTCTACTGGCCTTTTTTATGATACTGTTGTTTTTCTATCTATTTGCTTCTCTAATTCACCTTTGCTTTTCAGGCCAATGATCCCACAATCGAACGTATCATTACTCCTCGTATAGCCCTGACGACAGCTGAATATCTGGCGTATGAATGCGGGAAGCACGTTCTTGTCATTCTTACAGATATGAGTTCTTATGCTGATGCTCTTCGTGAGGTAAGATAAAAATATAAAATAACGTATATATTTTTAGTACAAATGTATGCATCTGCTTATATGTGACTGTTATTTTGCTGGACATGGAAGTTCCATGCCTTACTTTCATGTGTATGTAAGAAAAACAAACAAGTAAAATATGCCTCTACAGGTATCTGCTGCCAGGGAAGAAGTGCCAGGAAGACGTGGTTATCCTGGATACATGTATACTGATCTGGCAACAATTTATGAAAGAGCTGGTAGAATTGAAGGGAGAAAGGGCTCTATTACTCAAATTCCCATTTTAACTATGCCAAATGATGGTAAAGTTTTTCTCGCTCTATGTCTGTGGTGTAACTTGATTTCTTTTGTCTGACTGGTCTGCTGACACAATTCCTGTATGTGATTGCTTTCGATCAGATATTACACATCCTACTCCAGATCTGACAGGTTATATCACTGAAGGGCAGATATACATTGATAGACAACTGCAAAATAGACAGGTAACTGAACTTTAGGTGCTGTGCTAGTTAATTTTGCGGGACGTTTATATGTCAATTTTCAAAATTATATAATGGAAGATAAAGTAATTGATATTTGATATCTGTTATTGAGGATCAACAACTTTTTTTTTTCAAACAGATATACCCGCCCATTAATGTACTTCCATCTTTGTCTCGGTTGATGAAGGTAAATGACATGACAACTTTCCCTCATTTAATTATTTTCTGTCTCTTTTACTAAGAGAGTGAGGCATTTGTTTTTTTATATATATACTGTATTCTCTTCCAGAGTGCTATCGGTGAGGGAATGACCCGCAGGGATCATTCTGATGTGTCCAACCAGGTATTATTTTATGTTATATCCTTGACTGGACGAGGTTTGAGTTTATTGTCACATACATGCATTTACAGCTGTAGCCTGCCCTGCCTGTATTCTTACTGTTTTGGTTGTTCATGGTGTCATCTCAGCTTTATGCAAATTATGCTATTGGGAAGGATGTCCAGGCAATGAAAGCAGTTGTCGGAGAGGAGGCACTTTCTTCTGAGGATCTGGTCTGTATAAACTATTGAACAAATATAGTATTTCTTTCAGCATAATCTTATTATTACTAGAATATGAAATTGATATAAAACATTTGACTGACAAAGTATATTGAATTTGGGATAAAACAGTTGTATTTGGAGTTTCTAGACAAATTTGAGAGGAAGTTTGTGGCACAAGGAGCATATGACACACGAACCATATTCCAGTCATTGGACCTAGCATGGACATTGCTGCGTATTTTCCCGCGTGAACTTTTGCATCGTATACCAGCAAAGACCCTCGATGCTTTTTACAGCCGAGATGCTGGTGCTTACTGATGATGATGGTACAAAGAAATCTCAAGTCCTGTTTTCAGCAGCAGATGATTTTGGTAACAATGAGTTCTATTTTATTTTTTTAATTGGTATCATCTGAAATGCAGCCTTGATAATAAGAAGCCTCAACTTTTTTCGTGCTATATATAATAGAGGTGTGACCTGTGACCTCGTTTTCGGCAGTGCAGTTAGTGATTTGATTATTACATTTTCACCCTCATTATGGATTTGTGCATTTGCGTAATACTTTCCTGCCATTCGTGTTCATGAATTTATTTATTGGCCTCTTTTGTGGATGATTATTATATGCCATTTAATTTTCATGTTGAACCTTTTGGATTGATCATTCTCAAACAATTATAATAAGCATAGAGGAGGTTGAGAAAAGGTATATGGGTTGTAGTTGATTTTGTATTTTAATGTTCCTGCATACAAATATGAGTGCAGGTTTCATGTCATGCACACAAATTTGCAGCGTCGTGTTTCTAGTTTGGTGTAGGTTGACTCTATGAACAAAGTAGCCTTTTTTTCAGTTGGAAACGAACTTCAATGTCTCCTATCTCCATTTGTTAGAATGTATCGATACATTCAAGGGGATTGGGCATATGGTATGTTGAAAATTGTGGTTATGAAAATGAATATTTTGTCAGTAATAGCTACGGTATGATATTTCATCCATAAATGTGGTTATATCAATAATCATATATATAAACTTATCATGTAAATGCATTTTAATATGCATGTCAAACTTTAATTAATCACGAATGTGTTAAAATTAATGTATTTTAATGGTTAAGACAATTTTTTATAACTACTATTCAAAAATTAATTTAGAAATACTAGAATAAAATATGACGCTTATGAGTAAAATTATGGTTAACAATTGTAATTAATGAATATGATTATGGTATTTAAAATTATATTTATTATAGTTATGTTATTAAAAATTGTCTTTATTATAGTTATAGTATAAAAAATTGTTAAAAAAAATGGTACGGTTATAATATATTGTATCTTTGATGAATGAAAAATTGACACTTTTATGGTTCACTGCGAAAACTGATGGTATTAAAAAAAAATGGGTCAATAAACATATACCGAGTCAAAACAAACTCGTACAGTAAAGTTATTATATGTATAGTTTTTTATGTTTCGTATTATACGGTCAGTTCGAAAGTCAAAAATCAATGTCTAGTTAGCGCAATTTATGTTATAATTAAATTATCTATGCACTGTAATTTTTTGATTTTTTTAGTAAGTATATAATTAAATTTCTCACCTAATGTATTTAATCATTCCGAGCAAATTATAGGACAAACGATGTTAGTTTAAAAAATTAAATATATGTCTAATAAAAAAAATAAAAATTAGAGTATGTATATAATTAAATTTCGCCATAAATCTATTTAACCGTGTTGAGTTTTGACTTACAGAGTCTAACTTATATTGTTTTAAGTTAAATTTTCATATCTCAACTTACGGCAGAACTTACAGTCAATCCGTAAGTCCAAATTTAGTATTATTTTGCATCATTTGATCCACAATTAAAATATCTGCTTACTCTAATTTTTTATTTTTTAAAATAGATACATAATTTAATTTTTAATTAAATATCGAGTCGTAAAAAAACAATGTAGCAAACGCTACCCATGGGTATTGTTTCCCTAAAACGTTACCCAAGGTAGCTCATTTTGTAAAAAAAAATATAACGCGCTACTGCCCAGTTTTTTAAATATGTTTTATGTATACTTACTTTTTCAAAAAAAAACAAAAACTAACATACTCACTTTTCAAAAAACTTCTCCAAATCAACCTATAAATATTGATTTTGGAAATTCTTATCAGACCAATTTTGATTTTGCCCATAATGAGTTCCATTAATAACAAGAAATATCAGTTTGATCTAACAATAACAAGGAAACTAGAGGAGATAGGATTCACGTACCCAGTTAACCGTGCACATCTCTCTTTTGGATTGTCTTGCAATCCAGTTCGCACACCTATTTGCTTTTCGATTTACTGAGTTCCATGTAATACTTGGGATTCGTGAAGCTATCGACTTTATAGTGGTCGTTATGTTCTCCAATCTCTAGTCTTGATCTAGTCCAGTATCATTTACCTACTTGATTAGTTGTTCAGAGTCAGTTTCGATAATGACCTCCTGCCATTTGTTGTGAGCCGCTAGTTCTACTACTTGGAGAATTGATCGGGCTTCCAAGTTGATTGTCGTTGTGTCCTTCAGTGAAGAGTTGCAACCCTCTACCAAGTTGACCTATGCATCTTGGGCTATTACTCTGGTGCCCCCACTACCTAACATTTTGTCTCACGCACTGTCACAATTGATTTTTATCTTCCCTCAATCCGGTGGTGTCCATATCTCGTCGTAGTGGTCTATGTTCCTTCCCGGCTGATGCCTTCGTGACCTTTGTTGTGTATCCCATGTTTCTTGGGTCAATCTTATCCCGCGTTCGAGGGTGAAGTTTGTAGTTCGTCTCTCCTTTTGATGGTAGGCTCGACACCATTCCTTCCTCCCAATCTTTCCATAAGAAGTAATACTTGACCTTGAAGTATTTTGTCCTTCCATTCATAGCTCACGTTTTATCCTGAATAACCTTCTTAATTGCATTTGTTCCACCTTTTTCATTCTTCTCAATCATGGCAAGCTCCTCCTTCATTGCAGCTAACCATTTCTTATCAATCTTGGCTTCCTCATATCCTCCAGGTTCAAGGACTGCAAGATTGCATCTTTGATATATCTCAACAAGAGATCTTGACCACCTAAAAGATTGATCATCTGTCAGTTCATCATCATTAAGACAGGCGTTTTCGCCTTCAACTGTAGCAGAAACAGAAGAACAAGACTGGAATGGTTTGTCCTTGATCTGATCATTCGACCGCTCCAACTCTGAGCAAAGCATATCCACAGTCACATTTGCAATCTGAAGTTGCCTCTCGGTGTTCCTTATGGCTTCCATTGTCTGAGCTTTAGATTGTCTACAGTCAGTAAGTTCATTTCTTAGGGTTTCCACCAGGTTTAGGGTTTCAGAGAGCTCCATACAGAGTGTATGAACATCGTGATGTGCAAACTCTTTGATGCCTTATTTGATTGTGAAAGCAGATTACTCCTCCTCCAATGGATTGAGTGCAAATTCTTTCCCTTCATTTTGATCCTAAAGAGCTCCTTACCACTAGAATCTATAATAATGCACTTTTTATCTTCAAACAGCAGCTTGAAATTCTTTTCTAGCAATTTACCAACACTAAGCAAGTTTTGATCAATTTAAGGCACATATAACACTTCATCAATCAACTTTGTACCTGAATTGCTATTTATAGCTACTGTCCCTTTTCCTTTAACAGATATGAACTCTTCATTTTCAATTTTCACTTTTGAAAGAACTAACCAGTCAAGTTGTTTGAAGAGTCTCATATCACTAGTCTTGTGATTAGTGCAGCCACTGTCGACCAGCCACCTATCACTCGATGCTCCTGTTGTAAAGTAAGAAGCCGAAAACAGATGACCATTCTCTTCATCATGGACAGTAGCTTGAGTTTCTCTATTCGTCTGATTGTATTTTTCAGGGCAAATCTTTTCGACATGCCCCATCTTCTCACACATCATGCATTTTATGTCTGGCCTCTTCCAACATTTGTAGTGATGATGGTTCTCCTTACCACAATGTTTACAAGGAGGAAGAGTTCCTCCTTTTTGTCTCATTACTGCATCACTTGACTCACCATCACTAAAATTAGGCTTGCCTTTCCACTTCTTCTCCTTACTCCTCTGGTTTAAGTATAACTTGACCTTCAAAGCACCTTCAATTGTCCCTTCTTCACGCATCAATCGTCTTTGCTCTTGAGCTTGAAGAGAAGTAAGGAGCTCTGCCAATTTAAGAGTTGATAGATCCTTGGTGTTCTCCAATGAGGCAATAGTTGCTTCAAATCTCTCAAGAAGAGAGAGTAATATCTTCTCCACAATTCTGCTATCCTTAATCTCCTTACCAAGTATTCTAACCTGGTTTGGAAGTCCCACCAATCGATATGAGTATTCTTGGATGGTCTCAGATTCCTTCATTTGCTTATTTCCGAATTCCCTTACCAAGTTCAGAGATTTCATGTCTCTTATCCTCTCATCTCCTTTGTATTCTTCTTCGAGGAAGTCCCAAATTTCATTGGTTGACTTTATGGACATGAGTCTGCTGAAAATTGCAGGTGAGACAGACGAATAAATGCATGACTTCGCTTGTGCCTTTCTCATCTTCTTCTCCCTTTGAACCTTGATTTGAGCAAGTGTGAGGTTGGGTGAAAGAGCTGAAATTTCATAGTCTTCTTCAACAGCCTCCCACAGATTAGTGCCCTTCATGTACGCTTCCATTTTGATAGACCAAGCTTGGTAGTTTGAGCCATTGAGTTTTGGTGGAGCTACACATGAGAAGGATTCTTCCATTTGATGAGAGTTTCGAGTGTTTATGGGTGGATGATCTCAAGAAATCGACAATCACACAACCTCTCAGATCACTCAAGAAGTCAAGCTCTGATACCTCTGTTGTTTATCAAGTAAGATAATTTGAAGAACATCAGAAAACATAAGCAAAATATACAGAAGTTGGATTTATTTTAGTCGATATGCAATTGGAAATTTGTACAAGAGATACTACTTACTTTTAGCTAATTAATCCATTACCTCCACTACTTCAACTACTTCCATTATTTTTAGTTAATTAATTCACTACTTTCACTATTTTTAGTTAATTAATTCACTACTTCCACTATTTTTACTTAATTAATCCACTACTTCCACTAATATGAAAACCAGATTTTAACTAACACCGGTTCGATGATCGGTCCGGTTCTGATAAGTATGAACTCAAAGTCTCTCCACAGGTTTAGAATAATATTGTTTTTAAAAATATTGTAAGAGAATTTTCAAAATACGTCTAGTCCAAACATAAGGATTAAAGGGACCATTTACTCTAAAATGAAAGTGAATACATTTCTCAGCAACCATTTGTTGTACGTACGTAGTATAAAATCTAAAACCCTGTTTGTCCATTCTCGTTGATCTGTAGATTTATAAAATGTAAAATAATAATTTAAAAAAAAAGTTAGATCCTAATTCTCTATTTTCGTACATACTAAATTTACGTGAGATTTTTTTTTCTGTTTTCCTTGCTTATATAAGTTGAATAATTCATCTGTAATTGTAATGGTTGTTGATTAGGTCGCTTTATTTTGTATATACCAGTTGTGATGATGGCAGGAGACTAAGGAGAACATGGGCGAGGATTTAGTACCGTTATTTCCAACCCCCAAGGTTAAATTTGTGCGCAGTCATGGTGGTTAGATCCTATCCAGACAACCAACTCAAGTTTGTCTCCGTCGGGTCGGTGTCGGTGTCGGTGACTCACGTGTGGTATCCCGATATGAGATTTGCAGGTGGTAATAATATGATTCTTCTTCAGTACCAACATTAATTCCTTTGCCATCACAATAACTAACTAGTTCGTTGGTAAAATTTTATAACTAAACCGCATTCATCATTTCACCACTCTTTCTTTCATTCTGGTTCCCCCCGTGAACGAACGTCCAGATTCGTCTTCTTCATGGGTTAGTTATGTCATCTATCAACATTCTCTTTGTAAATGATGAAGAGATGTTTGTGTCGGATCAAGACAAATTTCCCTTCTGTTTAGATATTAGGGCGACAAACAATGTCCCATAATCAAGTAGTTGGTGCAGAGTAGAGAGACGACTGACAGAGGCTGGAGTTGTTTCAGTCAGGGTACAACTGCAGACAACAAATGTGTTGGAATGTACTAAACATTGAATAGTTTAAGTCACAACATAACACATATTTAAATTAACTCTTTGAACGGTTGTCTTAGCGAAAGCGGATCTGCCTGAGGTTGTGATCACGGTCTGCCGGATGGAAGGACACACCACGGTTAACGGGCAGTGATCTAGGTTTCCACAGCTACTTACCTCAGTCTAAACTGTAGGGTGGCAGAGCATCATCATCAGGTTTTCCAATCCTGAGCATCCCTATACATAGAGGGAATAGTTTGGGTCAATATACAATATTGAGCTTATTAGGATGGACTCCGACTAATGGGCGACTCAATCCCCCAAAACCAACATCTCGTGCTCGCACAAAGTAGGGGACGCTCATTCATTAAGCCAGAACCAGAAGAACGAATTGACCTTATACAGTAAAGTCACACACGAGGTAGCAGTCATGTAACCGGCAGACACAACGAGCAAGGTGTTGTGTACTGTTAAGAGTTGCAGCGACTCGCGGATCTCACACCAGCAGTGGAAATGTGTCTTGCACCCTCGGTCATATAATCTTTTTCCATGTCTGGCCACACAAGGGTCTTTCAGACCTATATATGTATTGCGCCCACAACCACAGTCGACGCCGTGGTTGGTGCCCACAACCATCAGGCACACAAAGTACCCGAATCAAAAGTCATAAAGACTCCCATTCGACCCCTGAGTGGATTGACAAATCAGAATCCGTCGTAATGCGAAATCAGATAGTTCCGAAAACAAAGCCATTTTCGGTCATCCCAATAGACTTCTAGAACTAGAAACTATCACTAACCTCACCTAACCACAAATGCATAGAAGTTATCAATCGTGTGAGAGGGTGATCCAATCCACTTTTACATATTTCAATAAAAAAACAGTAAGAACACACAAACACTCAAACTGTGAAAACATGCATACTCAAATATAATTCAAGCTAAAGAACATTATATGAGAAATAAAATCAATGAAATACATCAACTAAGTCTACACAGTCCTAGAGATTACACATACCTCACTAAAGACTCTCTCTTTAAGGTTGGAGAGATAGTCCACGACTAGCTCATCCGTATACAAGTATTTCAAACTCATCATCTTCTGTCTAACCACGTCTCTAACATAGTTTTGCTTGATATCTACTTGCTATGACCTGTTATGATACTTAGGGTTCTTTTTCACGGAGGTTGCGGCTCCTACGACTCAACAATCAATCTGGAAGTCACTTCAACCACACAACCTACTAAGTAGCCCACAAAAGAGCCACAAATTCGGCATCCATGGTGATCAGAACAATGCGCGATTGATTTTTTCTTATCCACAATATGGCGCCATCGAGGAGTGAAGCATAAAGTTTGAGGTGAATTTTCTCTCATCATAGTCACGATCTTAGTCCACATCGTTATACCCGGTCATTCAGAGATTCTCGGACTACCAACAAGTCTCTTCAGTAGTACAGGGCATGACGATGCCCTTAAGATATCACATGATCCTATTTACTGTCTGTCAGTTCTTCAATTCGGCTTCAGCTTGGTACCGACATACCATACCGATCGGGTGACAAATATTAGGCCGAGTACACACTATTGCATATATCATACTTTCGACTGCACATAGTTAAATTTTTTGTTTTATCTAGTCCATTTCTTTTGTAGACTTTGAACACATGCCCATGTTTTAAGAGGTTGACCAACGTAAGTTGGAGTTTCAATTGGTTCGCAGTTACTCATGTTAAACATTTTCAACACTTCGTTTATGTAGCTCTCATTTGAAGGCTACAACTACCTCCTATGGTAATCTCTCAAGATCTTAATCCCAAGGATGTGTGTTGCCTCACCAACGTCCTTCATCCCAAATAGAGAAGACAATCATACTTTTACCTGTGTGAGAAACTTCAAGCTATTTTCGGTTGAGTATGTCATCTACATAGAGAGTCATAAACACAAAGTTCAATCCAGACCTTTGGTGTACAGGTAATGATTCTCATCCATCAGGACATATCCATTTTCCACAACCAAATCTTGAAATTTGCGGTACCGCTATCTAGATGATTTTTTCAGACCATATATCAATTTATGAAACCTGCACACTAAGTGGTCATGACCTTTCTGTACAAAGCATTCAGACTGATCCATATAGATCTCTTCTTTTAACTCACCATTGAGGAAGACGATCTTAATGTTCATCTAGTGTAGTTCCAGATCTAGACTCACTCAAATAGCCAAAGTCAAACGGATTGTGGTCATTCAAGCAGTGAGAAGGTCTTCTTAAAGTTTACTCCATGCTACTGTGTATAACCTTTCGCGAATAGTCGAGCTTTGTAATGCTCAACTTTTCATCAGCCTTGAGCTTCGTCTTATGAACGTATTTAGCTCTATTGCTCTGTGTCTTCTTGAAGGTCGACCAGTGTCTAGACACCGTTCTTCCTTATAGATTCCATATCGTCCAAAGTGTTCATCTCTTCCTCCATTATTCTTAGAAGGGTCCACTGAGAGCTTTTTTAACATTTTACGACACAATAACTGTCTCGTTAGATATTAGGGTGTTTAGTTCTCCATCACCTTCAAATGCATATCGTCAGGAGGAAAACTTATGTTCTAGTTCATGACCTAATAACTCACTACTACCAGGGGTATGTCCATGATAACTCCCACTGAGAATGAGATCCCTACTGCTCCCACTATCAACAAGATCATCAGGAGCAGAATTTGTTCCATTCGCTCCAGCAGGCGGTGAATTCGACGGACGACGAACTGATTCATCATCTGCGGTTTCAACTCTCCTAATCGAATTAACAGGTGTCTGCTCAACTTGATCTTAAATCTCATATAGAGATCGATCCAAACCAATCTCTCCATTATTTGGAAATTCGTTATCTAAAAACGTTGTGTCTCGTGATTCAATCTCGATAACACTCTTACTGTTCTGTTCGGCTATAAACACATATACCTTGGAGGTATTAGAGTAACCAACAAAGATACTTTTCTTTCCTCTAGGTCCAATCTTCTCAGGCTTATTTTGGAAATAATGGGTGTAAGCGGCGCACCCCTATGGGTGCATATGATTAAGGTCTGGAACTTCTTCCGGTCCAAAACTCATATGAAGCGGAGCTAACCGTCTTCGTCAGCACATGGTTCGAGATCAATGTAATAAAAAAATTGAGGCGCAAAGGACAAATATCTCCTCAAATTTGAGGCGCACATAAGGCGCTCACCTTATCGAATGAGGCACACCCAATAGATAAAATATTATATAATATATACTAGTATATAGGATAATAACATATACTGAAAAGATCATCCAAAAAAATCTAATCATATAGAAAATAGAAATTTAACAAAGTCATTTTTTTAATAAACCTACTAGCATAAAAGAGCCATCTAATTATCTAAGACAATCCTACTTATCATGCCCTATGTTAACCTTGTCAAGGTCTGACCCGTCTTGGGTATTGATAGTGACAGCCCAATAAGGAAAAAACCTCAGTTGCCCAATCACTTTGCAGGAGGGTGAAACCCATGTCACTCGAACTGGAATGACCCATATTAAGGTTGATCTGACCCTCATAAAGCGGCCCAGTATCGAACCCAAGTCAAAGTGGACGCCAAAAGCCCCGCCATCGGTCGCCATTAACCAAAATCGCAGCTTCCTACTGCTCGCCATAGGAGTGCTCACCTAAAAGAGCCTAACCTCTCATCTATGGTCCCGCCAACCGTCACTAAAGATATGGCCACGATATCCCGCATATCTCAGGCACATATTCTCTAAACATTACATATAGTAACTGCAATATTACGCCATAACCGTAATATCTGCTATCTTAATCTTCACCAACACAATCTTCACTAAGATATTTTGTTGCCTCTAACGGTTTGGTCTCTTTACTCTAAAAATACATCTACTTTCCATACGTTCATTTATGTTTTGAGTTCATATACACACATATACTCATTTAAGCATCAGAGAGGGACCCAGAGATACCCACTATGTTGCGATCCCCTTCCTGCAGGTTCATCGGAGCTAAGGCGAGAGCAATCCTCATCCTTCCTTTGGCATTCAATTCACTTCCAAGTCAGCATTCAGGAGATTCAGATCCAACATTTGGCACCGTATGTGGGAAACGAGTAAAACAGTCATGCAAACTCGATCCAAAAGCAATCGCCCGAACCAGGCCAATGAACAATCCTCACACAGCTCTGATTCCACCGCAGCTTCGTCGTTCTACCAAGAACCTGCTAGCCAAGCAGCACCTAATGCCGTCCTCCCCCGAGGCCGGCCCGAGAACTTGTCGGCAATTCCAGACGAGCTCCGGCTCCCAACACCACAGAGACTCCAGCACCACAAAACGTCCATGTGGCTGGGGAAAACATCCAGCTGACCCCGGAGATGATAGCACTCCTGGAGACCATTTTGGGGCAGGCTCGCAGACAAACCCTTGCTCCTCAGGAAAATTCTCGCCCCGCAGCCGAAGGGCCAAGGCCAGCAGAAAATGAAAACCCGGGCACCACAGCCCCCAGGAAGATCAAGAGATGAACTCGGGACACCTGTCCTTACCTCCGGCGTCCACTGAGCCGCCGACAACCACCTATTCTATCAATCCATCAAATTCCATACCGAATGGAGGGCTCCAGGAACGGCGAGCGACCGTCGCGACTCCCTTCACGGAACGATCAGCTCATCCCTTCACCACTAACCTGGTCGCCATCAAAATCCTAAAGGATGTCGTCGCTAGGGCCATCCCTGAATACGGTGGTTGAGGCGACCCCATTATCCATATCAACAAACATAAGGCCTCGCTGTTTGGTAAGTCGAACAATCCGAATCACTTAGCCCTGTTATTTCCGTCAACCCTTTCGGGTTCAGCGTCGTCCTGGTTCTTCAGCCTCCCTGCAGGATCAATAGGGACTTGGTCAGAGCTGAAGAATAAATTCCTGGAAATATATATGGGCGAGCG
This sequence comes from Chamaenerion angustifolium, assembly GCA_946814005.1. Classification (NCBI taxonomy): domain Eukaryota; kingdom Viridiplantae; phylum Streptophyta; class Magnoliopsida; order Myrtales; family Onagraceae; genus Chamaenerion; species Chamaenerion angustifolium. Next base: position 27,988,044 of record OX328272.1, read on the forward strand.
CCAACTTATGAAGAGAGTGGTCACCTTATATGTAGTCAAGAAATAATCAGGAGAGTCACTGGCCGACTTTTACGGACGTTTTCATAAAAACGTCACAGAGATAGATCGTCGAGTCTTAGATGGGGAAATAGTTCGAGCCTTCTACCGAGGATTGGACGTGGCCAACAAAGACTCGAGGAAACTGTACAACAGCTACCACGTGCAGGAAATTGAAATGATGGAAGAGCTGGCAGCAAGGGCGAAAGATTTTATAGACCTTGATAGGGCGAACGCCGATACCAATTTCGTGACGACCTCGCTAAGGGTAGTCTTGAGCCCCGACGCGATGGTAAAAAAGGAAAAGAAGGATAAGAAGGGTCGAGACATCAAGGCTCGAGCAGACAACCCAGGGCCTAGAAATCCAGAGGTCCCCGAGTATTTTATGCCTTTAAACAGGCAGATCTCAACGGTACTAGTCGAGATGGAAAGAAGGTCTCTGGCAAGGCCACTGATGCCTCGGAGGAGTGGTCAGCCCATGGGAAAGGACACTAAGCGCTAGTGCAGATATCACAAGTGCAAAGGCCATAAGACTGATGATTGTCGTATCCTCAAGCGCGACATCGAGAAGTTGATAGAGAGATGAATGTTGAAAAAATTTGTGGCTGGACGAGACAGGAGTCGAACGCCACCACGCCGAAACCACTCGCGAGCTCCGTCTGAGCAATCTGGCCCATCCCATAGCATGAGGGTGATCAACCTGATTGCTGGAGGGTTTGGTGCCGGAGGCGAGGGGTCACATGCAAGGGAGGTCTATGCGACCCAGATTTCTACAGCGGTCCAGCTGGGAAAGCGACCTCGACCTGAAGAGGACATTGTCATTTCATTCTCCGAAGATGACTTGGAACATGTCACCACCCCTCACAATGATGCCATGATTATCACAGCCGACGTCGACGGTTGTGACATGAAGAGAATTCTGATCGACGGAGGAAGCTCGACAAATATCCTGTTTTTGGACGGCTTTGAGAAGATGGGCAAGTCCAAGCGTGACCTGAAGAGGGTCGATTTTCCATTAATTGGTTTTGCTGGGAGATTGACTTATCCGCTGGGAGCAGTAACCCTACTGGTGATTCTGGGCGAATGATGGAAGAGCGTCAAGGTATCGATCACCTTCCTAGTGGTCGACTCGCTTATATCATACAACGCCATCCTGGGGAAGAACACGATCAATCCTAATAATAATGTGGCCTCCACAGTCCACCAAAAGATGAAGTTCCCCACACCCAACGGGATTGGAGAAGTTCTTGGCGATCAACCTTCCTCACGACAGTGCTAGGTGAACTGCCTGCACAGAAAGAATCAAAGGGAAACCCTCGCCATCGAGATAGAGGCGGGCCCTCGTTAGGAATTGGCTCGACCAGCACTAATGGAGGAGTTAGTGGAGGTTGAGATTGACGGTCCAGACAAGAAGGTGCGCACATAACTTTCTATGTAGACGAGGACATTCTTTGGTCCACACAACTTTCTATGCAGATCCAGATGCAGCTAGACGATGAGGCCCACACAACTTTATATGCAGACGGGGATATTATTTGCTATAAAGTGATGCCATTTGGTCTAATCAATGCCGGGGCGACCTATCAGCGGATAGTAAACCGCCTGTTTCAAGACATGCTGGGGCGAAATATGGAGGCTTATGTGGATGACATGCTCGTCAAAACAATTAAGGGAAGTCCTCACACAGCGGACCTTCGAGAAGCTTTCGAGTGCATGAGGAGGCACAGTGTTCGCCTGAACCCAGCAGAGTGTGCATTCAGAGTCAAGTCCGTAAAATTTCTAAGATTCATGGTAAGCGAGTGTGGCATTGAGGCGAACCCGGAAAAGCTCAAGGCCATTGAGGAGATGCAGTCACCAAATTGCCACAAGGAGATCCAATGTCTGAATGGCTGCCTGGATGCACTCAATCGCTTCATTTCCAGGGCGAGCGACAGGTCACTACCGTTCTTCAAGACTCTCAGGGTCAACCGCAAGTTCGAGTGGACGCCGGAGTGCGAGGATGCCTTCCAATCCCTAAAGCAGCATATTCATACACTTCCGGATTTGGCAAAACCTATTCCTGGCGAGAAGCTCTTCCTTTACTTAAGCATTAGCGACGTAGCAGCCAGTGCCATCTTAATAAGGGAAGAAGAAAATGTCCAGAGTCCAGTGTATTTTGTTAGCAAGATGTTTAATTCCTCAGAAATAAAATATGTCCAGATTGAGAAGTATCCATATGCCTTAGTTATTGCTTCTCGAAAGCTAATACCTTATTTTCACGCGCGCGACATTACAGTTCTCACCAATCAGCCCCTCAAAAACTTTCTGCTGAAACCAGATTCTTTAGGAAGAATGGTCAAATGGGCGATCGAGCTCAGCGAGTTCAATATCAAATTTGCGCCGAAAACGGACATCAAAGGTTAAGCATTGGCTGATTTTATAGTGGAAAGTACAAGCAATGGTCTAGCAGAAGCAGAAAACAGGCCAAGTTCATCAGCAGACACAAGCCAAAGCTGGGAACTTTATACAGATGGATCTTCTTCAAGAGAAGGCTCGGGGGCAGGAGTAATTCTCATCCCCCCTGAGGGCGAGCCTTTGAAGTATGCGATCGCCCTAACATTTCAGGCGACCAACAACAAAGCAGAATACGAGGCTCTTATTACTGGACTCAGACTTGCTAAAGGAATGAGCATAACATCACTCAGGGCAAAAAGCGACTCCGAGCTAATTGTCAATCAGGTTAATGGCACTTATGAAGCAAGGGGGAAAAGATGAAGAAGTACCTCAACATTGCCAAGAAACTCATCGCCGAAATCCCAAATTTCGCGATTGAGTCTATTCCTCGCCAAGAGAACCAAATGGCAGATTCTCTGAGCAAGCTGCCGTTCGGAGTAACTAGAATTCAGGACGTGAAATTTCTGGAACAAGACTTATATTCGGTTCTCGACAACCGAGCAAAGATCTTCAACATTCAAGGACAGGTAACCTGGATGACTCCATTCCAGAACTTCTTGAAAGCGTGAATTCTCCCAGAAGACGAAGGTGAATCCACAAGGATAAGACGTCTCTCAGCAAGTTATTTGTTCATAGATGGAGAACTCTATAGGCGAGGCTACTCAACTCCCTATCTAAGGTGCATCTCTCATCCCGAAACAGAAAGGGTTCTTCGTGAAGCTCATGAAGGAGTTGCCGCATGTCATGAAGGTGCACACTCATTGACGCGGAAAATCTTCAGATTAGGCTACTATTGGCAAACCTTGGGCAAAGATGAGGCTGAATTAACACAGATGTGCGCGACTTGTCAACAATTCGTGCCACGATCCGGTCGACCACCAACACTGCTATCCCCAATGACGGGCGCCTGGCCTTTTACTCAATGGGGAATAGACATATTGGGCCCTTTTCCCATCAGTAATGGGCAGCATACCCACATCATAGTGGCGATTGACTACTTCACCAAGTGGATAGAGGCGAAAGCCTTGGCCTCTACAACGGAATTCCAAGTGATCAAGTTCTTGAAGATCAACATATTTTCGCAATTTGGCATTCCCAAGATACTCATCAGTGATAATGGTCCACAATTCGTAGGAATAGAACTTAAATGGCTCTACGAAGAATACCATATCGATCACAGGTTCAGCTCAGTGCATCATCCTCAAACGAATGGACAAACTGAAGCAGCCAACAAAGTTGTTCTAGCAGGACTCAAAAAACAGGTTCAAGCATTTAAAGGAAACAGGGCAGAAGAGATGGAAAACATACTATGGGTTATCAGAACAACGTCTAAAGTAGCCACAGGAGAAACACCCTTCAGTTTAGTGTATGGATCAGAAGCAGTGGCACCCGCCGAAATAGCGGTACCTACCCACAGAATCCTACACTTTAACACTGAAGCGAACGAAATCTAGCGCAGAACAGACCTCGACTTGGCAGAGGAAAATAGGTGGCAATCAGAAAAAGGACAAGCTAAAATGCGACTGGCGACCGCTCAATACTTCAACAGAAAAGTCAGCGCTCGCCAATTTTTCGTGGGGGGGATGGTTATGCGAATGAATGAATTTACAAGACTGGAAAGCCAAAACAAACTTTTAGCTACCATACAAGGTAGTAGAGATCGCCGCCCCAGGATCTTACTTTTTAGAAACCACAGAAGGCGAAAGGTTACCCCGTCCATTCAACTCCGGACATTTAAGGAGGTTTTATACATAGCTTGTAATAAAAATGTTATGTCAATAAAAGCAAGTCATTCCTTCATAAAGCATGGCTACTCAAATCAAGGTGAAGAGAAGAAAAAAAAGACCCGATAACAAAATTGGGCGAAAGACCTGATGACTGGATCAGGCATCGAAGAAAAAAGACCCGATGTCAAAATTGGGCGAAAGACCTGACGCAATAGTCAGGCGAAAGACCTGATGACTGAATCAGACAAAAGACCTAGCAACAAAGTTAGCCAAAATAAAAGACCTGATATCAAAATTGGGCGAATGACCTGACGCTAAAGTCAGGCGAAAGACCTGATGACCGAATCAGGCAAAAGACCTAGCAACAAAGTTAGGCAAAACGAAAGACCTGGCGCCAAAGTCAGGTGAAAGAACTAATGACCGAACCAGGCGAAATACCTAGCAACAAAGTTAGGCAAAATAAAAGACATGATATCAAAATTGGGCAAAAGACCTGGCGCCAAAGTCAGGCGAAAGACCTGGCGCCAAAGTCAGGCAAAAGACCTAACGCCAAGGTTAGGCAAAACAAAAGACCTGACGCCAAAGTCAGGCAAAAGATCTAACGCCAAAGTTAGGCAAAACAAAAGACCTTGGGCGAAAGACCTGACGCCAAAGTCAGGCAAAAGACCTAACTCCAAGGTTAGGCAAAATAAAAGACCTGACGCCAAAGTCAGGCGAAAGACCTAACGCCAAGGTTAGGCAAAATAAAAGATTTGATGCCAAAGTCAGGAAAAACACCTAACGCCAAGGTTAGGCAAAATAAACGAGTTAACGCCAAAGTCAGGTGAAATACCTAACGCCAAGGTTAGGCAAAATAAAAGACCTAAAGTCAAAATCAGGCGAAAAGACCTAAAGAAAAAGTTAGGCAAATAAGACCTGATATAAAAAATCAGGCAGAAGTCCTAACGCAAAAAGCAAACAATCCATCAGGGAAACCGTTCTCTTATAAGTTGGGCAAAATTAAAGAAATTTGAGAAGGAGCTTAAAGCGATTACTATAGGTGAAGAAGCTTTGAGTAACGAATTTATCAGGATTAGACGAACACTCCAAAAGGTCTAAACCTTAACAAGGTAACACATCTTCAGAAGATGATAGTCTTCCTTAAAAGGTTTACACTTGGCGAGGGGAATAAATAACTCTATAAAGACTTATCATTTTAAGCCTAGAGAAAGGTCCAAGACCCTAAGGGTCGAGAACATTATAAAGCGAAGAGAAAGTCGAAGGTAATTATGACAAAGACATCAGAAGAATCGCCAACACATTCAAAGTCAAATAAAGATAAAGGCTTATGAATATAAAGACATTCAATATTATAAATAACCGAGTCTGAAATCAAAAAATAATTACAAGGCATTCCCCAAATACAAGGGAAGATAAAAAAAAACTATTATCTAAAATAAAAGATAAAGATATGATCGCCGAGAAGTTGGAGACTTCAGGACTTGGGCTCTTCAGGGACAGAGGCATTCTGCTCGACTTCGGGGGCAACCTCCTCGATGACAGCAGCAGGAGAAGCCTCCGCGGGGAAGTTGCTCTTGAGGAAGTGCTTGAGGGACTCGACTTCCCGAAGAGGAAACTTGGCGTTGAACGCCTGAATGTCCTCGACCAGGAGCTGGAGATAGGAAGCTACTTCAGCCTTCATCACCTCCAAAGCACAGTCGGTAAATTCTTCAGACCTTTTAAAGTCCTCGACCACGCTTTGGGGGGATGGAACAGACTTCAGCTGAAAGGCGAGCTGTTCCTTCTCCTTCTCCAGGGCGTTCCCCCTGGCCTTTGCAGCAACCCGCTGAGCCTCAGCAGCAACCCTTTGAGCCTCAGCAGCGGCTCTCTGGGCCTCAGCTTCCTTTAGCTCCGCCTTCAGCCGAGCATTGGACGCCTCCACCTCCGCAGAGTACTGGTCGGCCGCCTTAAGATGGAGCTCAGTGCTCGTCCACTTATTATTGGCGAGGGCCGCATCTTCCTCCTTCTCCTGCACGAAGGCGAGGAGTCACTGCTCCTTCTGGAAATACCCTTCTAGAGCCTGTTCCACCAGGAGAGCAGCCGACTCGGCCGTATCCTTCAAGCCCGTCATCTGGTTAGGGCAGAACCCCAAACTCTGGTACTGCTCCAACTCGATAAGCAGGTCAGTCTTCTTATCGGCGAGCTCCCCGACGATCCGACCGATCACCAGCTCCTCCCGAACAAGCTGACAACATGGAAAAAGGGACAAAGTATCGTTAGTTTAATGAAAAGTAAACATATGACTTAAAGATAAGTAAAGACAAAAGAACTTACCAGGGTGATCCACTCGAAATGCGACCTCATGACCCCCTCGATGGCGGGCAGCTCTGAGGAAATCAAAGTCATGTCCCGAGGAGGAACAATCCTCTCGAGGAGATGCATGCACAAGTCCGGGTTACACTGGAGAGTCTTCCGGTCGGAAATATCCGCCTTTTGAAGATTCCCCCAAGGAGCCCATACACCATTGGGGTTCGCAGCCTTGGGCGGTTGGAACAAGCCCACTAGGGGGCAATACTCCCCGAGGGAAGTCTTCAAGGAGCTTTCAGAGGTTGACCCCTTCTTCCGAGCCCCAGTCTCCTTAGGAGGATTGGGAGCACCTCGATCGGAAGGAGGTGGTGCGACCTCTTCCATCACCAGAGCCTTCTCCTTGGGGGCAGTAGGGCCCTTAGGAGCAGCAGGACCCTTAGGAGAAACAGGGCGCTCTTCGCCCGAACTCCTAGCCTTTTTTGCAGGAGTTGGATTCGAAGCCACCTCAACAGTGGTCTTCTTTGTAAAATATCAACAAAGGTATTAGAAACCTAAGATTAAGACTGAGGAAAAGAAAATGAAAAAGACAGTTGTATACATTGTTGGCGAGAGCCAGGAGTGGCAGAAGGACGATCCTCCTCAGGCTTTCGTTTGGAGGAACGCCTGGAAGGAGGAAGGGGAAGGCTCAGTGATGCCTGGTCCGGAGACAGCCCCGCCTTAGCCTGATCGGAAAAGACATCAATGAGTTTGTGGCTCCGAACGCCTACAATCAACAGAAGAAAAAGTTAGAAAATTACCTAGTCAATAGAAACTGGCGAGGCCTGATGGATGCCAGCCAGCTCGAGCATCGATTCTGTGGTTTCCGCTTGTGCAACCGGAAGAAATCGTCGATGGTGTTCCAGTCACTTCCTGTCAACTCCCCGAAGACAGGAGGAGTATCCCTTCCCGGTTGGAACAACTCCCAGGTCACGTTCCCCTTGCAAAAGAAGTAGAACTTCTTATAGTTGGAGTTGGTAGCACGGAAGTTGTCCACCAACCGAAAATGGACGTTCCAGTTCCACGCCTGGCTTCTCCATTCTTCAAACTTGGGCCACCGGGTTTGGAAAGGCTGGAGGTGGTTCGCTCCGGCGGCCAGTTGGTAAAAACATCGGAACAAAGCCAGTGAATACGTCCATTCTTCAACTTGTTGTGTTCTCATCACTGAACATGTGGGCGTTGGAGTGTGCACTGTTCTCATCACAGATTGGGGCGTTGGGGCATGTAGTTCACTGCCGGAACGGGACCCCTATCTTGGGAGGATCAAAGGGTGGCTTTAGAGGGAGGGGATTGAGTGGGTCTCTACCAAGTGCTATTTTGACGCCTAATTCTGTCCTCAACGGACTTTTCGATGACTATGATGCCTCTAAAAAGGAGGCTTTGGATGAAGGCGATGGTGTGAGCAAGGATGAACTCGCTCCTTCCAAACTGGGGTTGCCTCAGCGACTTGTTGAGTCACTGGAGCAATGTGGAATTACCGACCTTTTCCCCATTCAGGTACTCTATTTCAGTGTTATATTCATATATATAGTTGATAAATTTTAGTCAGACTATGATGCTCTTGTTCTACTTTTTAGAGAGCGATACTAGTCCCTGCACTTCAAGGTTGTGATATAATTGCTCATGCAAAGACTGGAACTGGAAAGACATTAGCCTTTGGAATACCTATTCTTAAGCGTCTTACTGAAGATGATGATGGAACTTTGATGCTGCAAACTTGGAATATGGTAAAAGACCTGCTTACAAAAAATGATTTTTTTTGCCAAGTCTTAAGAAAATGTTTATGCACCTTATTTGAGCACTGTTTATGTATATGGAGGGGTTTCCTATGGAAGCCAACAAAATGCTCTTTCTCAGGGAGTTGATGTTGTGGTTGGCACTCATGGCCGTATCATATTTTTCCCTAAAAATAATTGAGTTTCTATTTTTCAAATGTTCTATAAAAAATAAGGACGACAAATTTCACTCAACTCTTTGAATAGTGACTCTCGATGCCTGACATCTATTCTTGATCCACTCATTCAAAGGATAGTGGAACGATTGCCCCAGATTGGGCGACCAAGTGACTGAATTCCACATATTTTTTGCATGCTCACACCCACGCAATATGTGATCTATGTCCTCCACCCTGGTATAACTAATTTGGCAGAGAGGGCTCAAATTACATCCTCTATGGTTCAATAGTTTGCAAGTGACTAGTCTGTCTTTAAGGCACAACCAAATAAAATACTGAATTTTTGGGGTAGTCTGAATTTTCCAAACTCAATCTCATTGATTCAGTACCTGACTATTTCATATATGAGTTTTTGGGGTATGTTGATGCTGTAGTATAATCTCATCTCACTGAATTTTGGGGGTATGTTGATGCTGTAGTATAACTCCCCGAGTTTGTGACATTCCATATATGAGTGTCCATGGAAACATTGGTCTTGTCCCCTGGAGTACTTCGAAACATGTCCAAATTTATTTTGGGAAATCAAAAAAGTTTTATCTAGATTTCACTCGTCATTGTGGAAGACATCTCCTATCATCAATTTGTCTTCCTCATACTTTAGTGGACCATATATACAAGATCGGATTGATTACCCACTCAATTATCGTGCCAAAATTGAATATCCCTACCATTTGTCACCACCCACCCCGATCCAAATTTAAGGGTGTTCATACATTCATTAATTGATTTCCAATTACATGGTGTTTTGTTCGAAGTAGTGAGAGAAGTTTCATCCTGCTTAAACGTTCTGTTTCTAATCATCACAACCCAATGAGTCGTTTCCTTTTTCAATCTCCATGCCAAACTCCCCAGGAGCGATTTGTTTTGATACATCGCCGATTGAATACCAAGTCCCCTAGTTTTTTCGGCTTTGTTATTTCCTCCCAATTGATCAAGTGGATTTTTCTTTTTTGGTATGTGGATCCCCAAACAAAGTTTATGTTAATCATGTCCAATTCTTTACACACTGAATTAGGAAACATAGTACATTGCATATAGTAGGATGGGATCGTGGACAAGACCGATTTGACCAACGTAACCCTACCAGCCATCTATATCAGCTTTGCCCTCCAACCCGAAAGTTTATTTCTAACTTTATCCAGACCAACGTTAAAGGAGTTAACTTTCGAGTTTGACAAATCTAGAGGAAAACCAAGGTAAGACCCAAAATTCTCAACAGTTTTAAACTTTAAAATCGTTGAGATCTCTGTTCTTTTGTTAGTAGATACATTTTTTGACAAAATCATGAACAACTTCCCTCGATTTACATTTTGTGCTGAAATGACATAAAACTCTTCTAAAACCGAATTGATAAAGTTACATTTTTCAGATGGATACGACCTCTCATTCTTTACTGTTTCGACTCTTTACCTTACAGAGAGAGAGAGAGAGAGAGAGAGAGAGGGGGGGGGGGGGGGGGGGGGGGGGGGGGGGGGGGGGGGGGGGGGAGGGATATTCATCGATCATCAAAACACTGTGGGCTTTTGAGGATTCTTCTTTTGGAATGAACAGCTAGATATATCATTCATTGTGGTTTCTGCAACCTTGCTTGAAGACACTTGAGAAATGAGGTGTTGATTTCATCAAAATCTGGAGACTCTAGGACTCAAGATCTGCATGAGTCTCATTCAACTCAGTGGAATCGAGTAATTGACTGATATCTTGTCAGATAGAAAAAAGTAATTTAAAATTGGTTAAGTAGAGTTACACTACTTAATTCTAACAAAAAATATGAGAAGAACGGTTTGATTGGACTAGTGAGAATAGTTAGCACTGGATTGAAGCGTTACAGTATCACCAAGAATAATAAGATGGTCATATGATTAGACAACTCTCAAACGAACTTATGAAAATTTCATTGTTTGCTTTCAGTTGGAAGTACACAATGCATGGATAACCCCCATCGATAAGAACAACATCAAAGAAAAAATGGACACTATGAAGCAACTGAACTAAACAGGCCAATGTTGATATTGGTTCAAAGAAACTCAAACAAATAATCTTAGAAAATACCCAATGTTGATAAAAGCAGATTGAAAATTTGACGGGTTTCATGAGTATCCAAAAAATAATAAATAAATAAAGTAATTTTACAAGTTTTCCGTTTAGCAACGACCAATGCAAATGAGAGGAATTTTTATCGTACGCTGCTCTTGAAAATCCTCCTCTTTGCCAGAAACTTGGCGATCGAAGGTGTAAGCGCGATGGTGATCGGCACCCGAACAGGAAAAAGTGCCTTGTTACACAGCACAGCAAGGGCCAGAGCTCCACCCGACGAAGCAGCGAGCTCAGCCGTCCGATTATGCTTCCTCACCTCCTCCACCAAATCCGCCGTCGATTGCTCATCGCCTTGTCGGCTGAAGCTACCATCAGCAACGAAGCTATCACCGGAAGACGAAGAAGGAGAACTCGTGTCCGCAGTCGATTGTCCCTCCTCCTTAGAGACCCCAGGCATGTGTAGTTTAGCGAAGAGAGACTCCACGTCAGCGTTGTTCTTGATGGCAATGTAGAGGCCGGTCATGGAGGCGGCCGAGACGGAAAAGTGAACGCCCAGCGCTACCTTCCCGTACTTCTTCAGAAGCTCTTTGAATCTGCCACTTAACGAAGAGGCCATAGCGGGCGATACAGCTGAAAGAAGAAGATGGATCCGAATCGGAGCTGCAAAAGCAGAAAGAGCGACCTCAGGTTTTGACTTAGGGTTTTGATGTTGTCACACGACGACGGCGTTTCCGAATCTCTTTCTTTTTCAAAGTGTAGGTGGATGAGATCCATGAGGCAAAGGAAGACGAATTTTTTTCACACACAAACGAATTTATTATTTTTCTTTTTTGTTCTTTCTAATTAGTATGACTTAGAAAATTAATTACTAAAATAACCTTTTGGCAATGTAACATTTGTTTTTGCTACTGTTGTACTCGAGGATGAGATTCGTAGATTACACATTTCTTCTCAAGTTTAATATCGTTTTGTGAACTGTGTTTAAGTTGAAAATAAACGTTATTTGTTTGTGTTTGATTGAGTAAACAAAATATACAATCGATTAGGGGCATTATGGCACAACATAAAAACGCAAATTTATGTTACCGTATCTAGCGACTGACTTGACGAAATCAGAAACGGATCTTCATGAGGTTGAGATCACGGTTGTCGGTCGGAGGACACGTCACGGGTTAACGGATAGTAACCTAAGTTCCCACATTTACTGATCTCTATCTCAATTGTTGGGTGACTAAATTTTTCTACCTTACGTACTCATATATATAGTAATATATATAGGGAATGGTATACTGATCTTATGGGGGACCCGATAACTAAAATTAACATCTTCCACACAAACAAATTGGCATGTGCTTATTCATAAAATCAATATGAGGAGAACATTCCTCTTATATAATAAAAGTCACATACATGTCAATAGTCGTGCGACTAACACGCATGACGAGCAAGATGTTGCAGCGACTCGAGGATATCACACCAGTAGTGACAATGTGTCCTGCACCATTAGTCATGTAATCGTCTCCAGATCTGACCACACAATGAATTTTCATACTTATATATGCATTGCGTCCATAGTCATAGTCGATGTCGCGGTTCGTGGCCACCTAGTGGACACAATTTTGAGAAGATCGCGTAATGTTCATTCTCGTCCCACGAAACCACCAGTACAATCTATCTCACCTTTCTTGAACTAGGACACATGCTCTTATAACATGACATTTCAAGCACGGACTAACATAGCAAACATTGAACATAACTTCAAGTCATTGTTTATTGTAATGAGTGTACAATTATGTGTCTATACATACGACTCTAGGTCTCACACGACTCCAAGTTAAGATTACATGTTGGGTCATACTCATGGTCGTATCTAGGGGTGACAATTTCTGACACGGCACAATTAAACAATCTGCAAACGATCTGCAATATACATGTTTAGACACGACACGATTACTAAGTGTGTCTAAACAACTTTTATACGTAATCGTGTCTAAACACATCTAACATGAAAATACACGACAAACACACGTTTAGACACGATTAATTAATCGTGTCTAAATGTGTCTAATCGTGTTTTGTCTAATCGTGTATTAAGCGTGTCTAATTGTATCGTGTCTAATTGTGTACACGATTACTTCTATGAATTGGGTTGAGCTTAAATTTCTATTAATAGAGTGAGGGACCCATTAACTAGGCTGACGAGTTAAATTGATCCAAGTTCATTACTTTTATAAGTATATTTATGATTTTACCTTAAATATATTGTATTTAGTGGATTTTATAAATACTAAAATACATAATATTATATTTGATGGATAACAAGTTTGAACATATAAATATTTGCAATTAAATATTAAATATATTAATTAAGTATAAATATAGATTTGGATGTTTCAAGTTACTTATAAGATAATAATAGTTAAAGTTTTAATCATTAATTAATCTTAAACATGATAAAAACTAGACCCCGGCACGCGCTACGCGCGTGCACGTTGTCTTCGTTGGTCGTGCGTGAAGTATTACGAGAACATGATCAACCCGACTCCTAGGATAATACAAGAATGGATCACTTCATAAAACTATTATTAATGTAAAACTAAACTTAATTTGCATAAGATAATGAAATAATAAAATTTAAAAACTCTTAAATATTTTTAAAAAATTGCTCAAGCGACCGGGAGCATATAACACTATCAAAAGGAATTCCGGTCGCTCGAGCAAGTTTTTAAAAATATTTAAGAGTTTTTAAATTTTATTATTGTATTATCTTATGCAAATTAAGTTTAGTTTTACATTAATAATATTTTTATGAAGTGATCAATTCTTGTATTATTCTAGGAGTCGGGTTGATCATGTTTTCGTAAGACTTCACGCGCGACCAACAACGACAACGTGCACGCGCGTAGCGCGTGCCGGGGTCTAGTATAACCATTAGGGAAATACACTTAAGTGGATTACAAAAATTTCAGTATAGTTTAGTAGTTAATTAGATATATCTATATATATACGCAACACATATCTACATATTATGAAGGTACATCGTTGAGTTTATTCCAATTTTACTCTAAACACTTGATTAAAAATATTATTTGAATTGTAAAACTAAACTTAAATTACCTAATATAATTAAATAAAATTAATTTTGTTGTAAATATTTTAAAAAATTATTCGAGCAATCGGGAGCCTCTTTAGTAGTGGTTTTTGGTCCTGGTTGCTCGAGCAATTTTTTTAAAATATTTGCTACTAAGAATATGATCAAACAAATATATGTTGATATTTGATAAAGTTGACATTGCGCATTGTTTATAGTCATACTATGAGTATTTTCACTCACATACCATGTCATAATATCCCATCTCATATCAACTATCGCGTAATGCCCGACCTCGAACTAATTTCTATGAGTATTCATACATGCTATTACAAATCTATCATGATAATATCAACTATCGTTTAATGCTCAATCTCGAACATTCTATGAGAAAGTTTCACTCATGTATCATGTCATACTATCTTATGTCATACCAACTATCGCTAATGCTTGACCTCGAACTTTCTATGAGTATTCATACCAACCTCGAACTTTCTATGAGTATTTTCACTCAGACAACATTCGTAGGATTCAGTCCTATGCGCTCATACTATTTGAGATTTAAGACGTACGCTCATAAGCCAGAACTCGTCAATGAATGCATTCAATATACTCTTAAGGTATCTTAACACGCTCACTACCATGTCTATAAAATAATGACTATTACAAATCTACCATGACAACATTAAGAAATTCCCACTAATTTGCACAAAAAAATAAAATTAGATATTTGATCAATTTATTGTTTTATTACTTTCATATTTTCAGAGTTAAGTTTAATTATATTTTAATTTCAGATATATTTATCAAATGTTTAATTCTCATATCAACACCTCAAGCTGAAGCATGATAAATATTTATCATATTTGTTTATAAGAATATGATAAAAAAAAATATGTCGATATTTGGACAAAATACGTATTTTACTTTCGGCATCCAACCAGTCTTTCTTTGAGTATTTTACTCCCGACATCCGATCGACCTTCGTTTGAGTATTATAGTCCCGACATCCGACATTTCTTTGAGTTCTATACTCCCGACATTCGATCTTTCTTTGAGTATTATACTCCCGACATCCAAAAAATTTCGACATCCGACCTTTCTTTGATAATTATACTCCCGACATCCAACCTTTCTTTGGTTATTATACTGTCGATATCCTCGGGATTTGAACCTGGGCGCTGTCAGTATTTATAATTTAAGACGCACACCTTAATCAACTATCTCATAAGTTTGAACATGTCAGTGAATACATTTAATATACTCTTAAGATCTCTTAACAAACTCACTACCATGTCTATGAAACGACGATTATAAAAAATCTACTGTGATAACATCAAGAAATTACCAGAAAAAATTACCCAAAAAATAAAATTAGATATATTTGATTAACCTTTTCCTTATTTTTTTTTTTTTTGATATTTTCAGAGTTATTTTACTTTAATATTTCCTAAGTTCATAAAGTAGGGTTGAAATTTAGGTAAATTCATATGTTAATTTTAGATATATTTGAAATGTAGAGTTAAGTAAAGAAATACTCATAGAATCTAATTTTTAAATATAATAAATAATAAACACTGAAAATTAATATTAATTTTTTATATTTTAGTAATTCGTAAAATATTATTTCAACACATCACCAGAGCTATTTTAATTTTGTAGTAAAATATTTTTGTTACTTTTTTCTCGACATGTAATACCTAAATTTTGGATAATATTTGTTTGGAGTAATAACATATTAACAACTTTGGGCAGCTGGAATCATTTATGCATTAATATTAATAGTATTAAAAAAGTATAATCTTTTAAACATTTTAATAATATCATTATTTGAAAATACTACATAATTTATAATTATCAATATAAAAAATATATACAACATTAATCAAATATCTCCTTTCAAATTTGATTTTTATTTTTTTATTTATTGTTTCACGCGATAGATTATGTATATTCAACATATAAATATAGTAAATTTTGATCGATTATAATTCTATTTTAATTTATAGATGAAATGTATTTTTATAATGACAATGCTCACAATTCAAATTTTTTTAACTTCTTGGAAAGAAGAGAGAATGTTTTGAAGAAAAACATATATATAATTAATTATAGAAACATTAAAAAAGTCACAATTACCAAAAGAAAAATATGACGACTTGAGAACATAATATACAATTATCATTATTATTTAAAATTGTAAAGTTATATAAAATAACAGATATAGTAATTAAATAAAATAAAATAAAATAATTTTTAAAAAATTGGATAAATGATACATGACTTTTCTTCTTCTATTCGAATTTAAATTTCAGACTTAATTATATAAATCTTCTTGATTTTATTTAGGTCAGTGATAAATGATTTATTAAAATAAGGCGTCTTTTATAAACCTCATTAGATACCATGTGAACATTTTAGAGAGAAGTGGGATCTTAGTACAATAACTAAGGAGAACTTCATTTCTGGCAACACTAAGCTTGAATCATTACATGAGGAGTACTGCTGTATTTATGAAAGTAATGAGTAAATTTCCTAACCATTAGGACTAAATTGAAACCTATCTATTTCATACTCTGTAACAGTTTCTCTAGTGTAAAGTTTGTGAATCGTGTTGAAGTGACATGTTATGTTGTGATACCATGTCATATAATGATTGTACAGTATGAGATTGTCGTTCTTGTTGAACATAACAAACACAATTTATTCATAAGGCGAAAGACTCTTGGTGTTTTTTTGTCCAACATCGCTTCATCTGTGACCATTTGCGGGTTAACTTATGTACCCTCACATGAACCCGTATCTCATCATTTGTGAGCTCCGGGATATGTTGATTCAACCCAAATTGTCACATCATTCTGTCAGGACGGTGTCACTCAACCACATTAAAGTGAACTAATGGAACCTTTATTCAAAATAAATCGAGTTGTTTCCAACAAACAGGTGGTGCGACAACTAACTGAAAGTCATTCCACATGACTTGATTAAGACCAAGTTCATATTCAAGAAACAATAAGACAATTTAATAAATTAAAACTGGATAAGTGGATTGAGACACCAATTTATCCTCATAGTACACCAGGTTCGTAGTTCTCATTTGGTGGTTGTATGATCCTTTTAAGAATGACCACTTAATACGATTTCAAAATATTAATTGGACTAGTAAAATCATATAATAAACTAAGTAACTAACCTATATCCTAAGGGATGTAATTCCCCATGGAGCAATTCACCTTGAATCCAATTGATCCACGTGGAGGTGTACCCACGACCATAATTGAGATGCACCTAAACATGTTGATAATATTAATGTAAACTATATATAAATCACATTATAGATTATACATGTATTAGGATGGAACATCAGGAGAATATTGGAACATTCATATGCAATGTGCCTCACACAAGTCACAATATGTTGTTGTCAACACAACTGAACTCCAACTATGTTGTGCAACTTTTTATAAATTTCTTAGCAGTGATAGGTGAATAGGCCATACATTGTTATTCTTGGTTGTTATGATAAGAATGTTCCTCTTGCCATTTTGTTTTGCTGTAGATTGGGCTTCAACAAATTTTTGTCTCAATTGTATTCTTTGAACAAAATCCTTACAATCAGCTGGTAAATGTAAACGCAACAACTCCACACATGCACCAACTATGTTTTCTTTGGCGTCATTTTTTATGGTAACTGCTTCGTCGTGTACTCGAAGCCCAAATATTAGAGCAATATCCTCTAGAGTGATCGTATCTCCCCATGTCAGAGATGAAATGTGTCTCTGAATGCCACCTCTCGCTCAATGTCATAAGTAATTTCAGATTGAGTTTGGGATATGATATCGATGTCACATCCCACAAACCAACAATTTGCACAATAACATTTGCCTTCTTTGATATTATATTATTCTCTACTTTTAAACATCTAAATGATATCAATTGGTTTTCACTAATAATTAAGGAACGGTATTTATCTTGTCCCTAAAGTATGAATGGGTCAACCGAACATAGGTTCAATGCATTTTCTACAACAGATTGACTCCTTAAAATTACCTTCAGCATAATGTGTGTACAATTAAGTGAAAATAAAATTAAAATTTGCAAATGATTATAACTAATAATTAGAATATTTCATTGAAACATAACTATTTGTGATTAATACGACTACTTAAATAGTTTTTTTTTGGAATAATTAGTATTTTTTTATAATGTTTGAAATAATATTAGAAAGTTAATTAATAACAACTTGAAGAAGATTTAATAACAAATATTTGAAGTTCAAGATAATTAAAATTATAGTTTTTTTTATTAATATTCTAGCTATTAATATATAAGTAATACACATTATCTAAATGTTATAATTATAGATATATAATCATAAATACAAATGTAATGAGTAAACCTAGTTTAATAGATAAGGTTAGTAGTTCAAAACTGAATTAAACTTTACTTTTTTTTTTTAATTCGGAAGAAATTCAAATAATCTATTTGTAAATCAAAACAAAACAAACAAAATAAACATTAAAATAGATATTTTCTAATCAAAGAAATAACGAATGAATAACATACGGTGGAAAGAAGCCGAACAAGATGAAGAAACCAAACAAGATGAGGAAAAAACAGAAAAAGACGAGGAAGAAGGGATAATTTGTAAGGAGGGATGGAAATGACCATAGTCATCAGAACCGGATCGGACCGGCGGTCCGACCGGAAACCGGATCCCTGTCCGGTTTGGTTCAGTTAAAAGATCGTTTTACAAATGAACAGTGTTTGAACCGGGTTGAACCAGACGGTTTTTGGAAAACCGACCAGTTTCCGATTCACTTTTTAGCTGAATTTATTTTACAGACCAATCGGTAGCCGGTTCGATGGTCGGGTCAGTTCTGGTACCTATGCTACGAAGAGTTCACAAACTAGAATATTAAACGGTGTATATATATATATATGAAATTGCACCCGGATGTTTGCAATTTTTTGTCATTTAACCTATATGTTTTTTGCCGCAATTATTTACACCCGTATGTTACATTTTGTTGGTAATTGCACCCAACGTTAAAAAATTCCGTCAAGTGTCACGTGAAGGGAACGTGTCGTCGTTAATTTTGAACCGATATCATGTTAAATGACCAATTTACCCCTATTGCGTGTGAAACTGGAACCTACTCTCCCTAAGGCAAACTAGAACTCTCTTCGTTCCCAAAAGGCACAAGAAGTACTACTCTTCATCTAACATCAAATCGCGCGGCGGAAGGAAAATTGCAGCTGAAGCCTGAAACTGAGCAGATTTGATTGACAATGGAGGGAGAGGAAGAAGGAGGATTACGACTGAGCAAGAGATTCTCCGACAAGGGAGAAAACGGGGAGGTCGAGGTCGGGGATCCTCCCAGGGTATACTCTAAGGAGTTGTACGAGTCCCCAAATGGTGAAAACATCGCGTGTTTTCCATGCTCTGTGGAATGACTGCAGATAGGGCTTGCCCTTGTAGATTATGAACCAGAAATGTGCCCATTTCATGTCATTACTCTCTAGAACCTATAAAAATAGTAATTTATATTTGAATGACAAACTAGATACTATAGAATCAATTGCTACAAATGCTGCAGAAGGGATATAGATATGAGATATTAGACACCTCTCTAGTGATCCCAGATTCCCTCCAAGGTCTGAGGTCCTCATGGATCCATCGGAAGTACTCAGGGCACACTGCAGTGTAGTCGTGGTCCGGCTCCTGAAGGATAGGGTAACCCGCGGGGCATTTTTGCTCCGGGATTGCGGAACAGTTCAAGGGGTAATGAGTATTGGTCCTTGCCGGAGTTGCCTTTGTCGTGGTGGAAGCGTTTCTTACGGCTGGAGTACTGGCCGTGGTGATGGTCAAGAGAGGACCAGTGAAAACAACCTGGTTTTGTATGTCACAAACCAGAGATTAGTATCAACAACTGTGTTCAAGATGGAGGGAGAGAGAGAGAGAGAGATAATTACGTACGACATCGATCCCGGAGAAGATGACTCCAGAGAAGATAAGTATAACGAAGAAGGAGATGAAGACGGTGGTTTTAGTCCAACTACTCCTCCTTGATTTTGAGGAAGATGGCGGTGACTTAGTTGCAGAGTTGCTGCCACTGCTCGAGCTGAGGTTGAGAGGCTTCCCTTCTTCTTCATCCATATTGATGGTGAAGAGTGACTAAGTTACACTAATTCAGGATCCTCTTAATTAAGTTGAACTAACGTAAATAACACATCATGTATGGCTCTTTGCGGTGGCTTTGAGCTACATGCATGCACGAACCAAACTTCCTTCCTTCCTATACAAAAATGGCTTCAAAACAATAAAAAAATTTCGTTTTGGGCAGCTTGTACGTCAACCCGGAGTACATAAATCTCCGGACAGCATCTATCATCTCCGCCATACATAAGCTGCACCAATGAAGATATTTTACGCAAAGCTCTGTTCCTACGAACAATGAACAAACATCTACCTAGACACGAAGGAACTTCTCTCTTCATGTTACGGACTTCATCTCCATCCTCCGATCTAGGATTTTATGTCGTCTACCATGGTTGAACTCTCTGCTGTCTTGTTTAGAAACTGAGGGGTCTGAGATGTCTTGAGGCCAAAACTCCATGGTTGACAGATGAAGAGATGCTCGGAAAAGCTAAGAAGAAGAGCCAAACTCGACGATTCTTCGTGAGAACAGACACTGCGGATATCCAAACTATGAAACTTTGTGTGTGGAGTGATTCCACTGATGATTTGGACGAACTAAAAGATCGTGCATTGACAAGGAAAGGCATCTCGTTCTTCTGGTATGAATGACGATCGGAGTTACCTTGGTGCCCGATATACGGGGATTTTGTTTTTTGATTGATGAAAGTAAATGTATTGCATAGTGTTAATGGAGTGAATATAGATCAAGTCATTTGTCTTAAATCCTGCTTAGATAGAATTGAGTTTGCTTTACCGCTGGATCTATGGGCGTGCTAACCAAAACTCAAGAATTACGTAGAACCATCCAATTCTAGGCTTGGACACTTAATTAAAAAGGCTGGGGTATTTTAGGTATATCAGGTTAGGTTTATGGCACATGGACAACACATGACATTTATTTAACGGTTACTGTTTGAATTGGATGGAAAAGCTCAATTACCAACAAACTGAAACATACGGGTGTAAGAACAAACATCATGGGTGCAATTACCAATTGTTGCAAACATCCGGGTGCAATTTCATACTTTTCCCATATATATATCACCGAACCGGGTCATTTTTAATCCTTCTCAAACATCATATGAATAGCGTGTTAGTATATATATTAGTAAAATATAGACATGCACGCACTGAAATATTTTTCAAAGAGACTCCAACTTTCATTTGAAAAAAAAGGAGTAGAAGTAGATTAACCAATCGGCTTAACCCAATTGGTTAAACCGATTCACTATTATTGTGTATTGTGTTTGAGAATTGAGAGTAATGTATGTTAGAAATTGAAACTATGTAGTTTGTGTGTGTGTGAGACTATGTAGTTTGAGATAATTATGTTTGTGTTTGAGACTATGTATGTATTTTAAGTTTTCAGATTTTTTTTTCCTTGTGAACAGTGAACCGCACGCTGAACCGGGTTGGACCGGACGAACCGTAAATCGGCCCCCTCGCCGGTTCGATGGTCGGTCCGGTTCTAATAACTATGGAAATGACAGAGGATAGGAATAAAGAAGAAGATAGGGATGAGAGACATACACTTGCCCAGCTCTAATTCAAATTTTTTGGGCAGCGTTGCAACGGAATATGGCCAACTTTAATAAACATTGCCCAACTCGTCACCGACCTCAATATATCTGTGGTTAGGGCTAAGAAAAAAAGATTGGCTGAACTGAAATACCGACAAAACTGGTCAGAGACCGGCCCGAGTAGGACCGAGACCGAGTGAACGGTTTTTTTCTTCAAAGTCGTGCTCGAGCTTTTTTCTTCAAATCCCAACTAGGACCGGTCTGGACCAAAATATGAAAATCCCTAGCATTTCCTTTGATATCTTAGTACGTCAGATCTCTAGAACGAAACTTCCGTCTCTCCATAAGCTCGAAGTTTCCGTCTCTCCAGCATCTTTGTTTTCAGTAAGTCTTTCCTTTCAATATCTCTTCAACATCTTTGCATAACTCTCTTCAACATCTCTTCCGGTGGCATTTCCGTCGCAGAACTCTTCAACATCTCTTCCGACAGCATTTCAACACGGATTTTGTTGATTGGGCTTCTTCTTTCGTCGATTGTTTTTTTTTTTCAACAATCGATTTCGTCGATTGGACTTCTTCAACAATCGATTGGCTTCTTCTTCTTCTTTCGTCGATTTCTTCGACATCTCTTCAAGGCTCCTCCTTTACCGAGCTCCTAGACCCAAACCCATAATACTTTTTCCCTGTCTTTGTAATATTTTCAAGAACAAACCCTCGCCCTGCTTCTTTTTCTTCAACACACATCAAATATGTGGTGAGCTCAAGTTAAGCAAGAAAGTGGTCGGTGAAGTGATGATGATGGAAGTATGCCTCTACCGTTCGGTTGCCCCCTCAAAACTTGCAGCTCACACGTCGCAATCTACCATGCATGTACGGGCATGTAGAATTTACACGGGCATATAAGAGAGGGTTTTGTCGATTGTTTAATTTCTTCAAAAATTCGGTCTATGACCAAGACCGACTTGAGTCAAGCAAGACCGAATCGGGCGGGCTTTCCCCCTCCCCCAAAAATCGGTCTCAGTCCTCCAAAAAGACTGGTTCGTCCCGCCTGAGCTAACCCCTATACGTGGTAGCATATTGGGTCAAAGCTACTGGGTTAGTAACATTTATATCCATTAATTATCTAAATATTTACTATTTAAAATATTATTTTTGATGTACATACGTTTTAGAAGAAAAACAATTCACATGTTGTTTCGCTCAACTTTTCTAAAAAAACAAATTCGAAAAAACAAAGAGTAAAATACGAGTTTCCCTCTAAAGTTTTAGCCGAATTTAAGATTATCCCTTAATGTTTGAAATTTTAGTTCTAATGTTTGGACACGATTAAAATTTCTCCCTTGTTGTCAATTATCTGTTAATTTCTGACGAATTCATCATCAACTGCAGGTCACGTGGTAATTTCAAGGTGAGAATTGACGAAATTGTCCTCCTTTCACATGAGGAAACTTTGGGTGGCTTCCATTTTCCATGGAAGAGATCTCACTCCAAATCGCCAGAACACATATTCGACATGGCAAAGTCCAAAACTCACTACGCTACCATTGATGAAAGCAAGACTCCCCTAGTGTCGTCGTCTTAGTTAAAGTCGTTGGATAGAGACTCTGACAAGAACTTGTCGAGATCTTTCAGCGCCGTGTACGACCGGAATCCCCAGTCTTCATCACTTTCGCAGCTTTCATGGTCGTCAAGGAGAGCTTTGGAGAGGAACCCAGACGTGTCCTTAAGGCTATGGCACATTCCAAATTCGAACCCTTAGTCAGTCTCTGTCATCATCTGTCATTTCTTCGCCATCGTCAGCTACAAGATCGAACTCTTCAAGCATAATCAATGATTCTTTATTGATGTCAGCTCTTGGTCGGTCGCTGGAGAAAGCGGTGGAGGCTGAAGAAGACCAAAGCGAATATTTTTTTATTCCTTCAGGTTATCCACTCAAAGTCTCTGAGTCTGAATCGTCTATGTCATCCTCTAAGGAAGAGCTATTCATCAGGTTCCAAGGAAGAGTTATTCAGTTTCCAAAAGGGAAATTTTGTACTTTGAGAATGTTAAAAAATCACGTAATCTGCACATGATATGTCTTCCGTCCGAAATTAACGTATAATTGACGACAATGGAGAAATTTTAATCGTGTCCAAACATTAGGACTAAAATTTTAAATTTCAAACATTAAAGGGAATCTTAAATTCGGCTTAAACTTTAGGGGGAAACTCGTACTTTACGTTTTTTTTAAACAAAAATCAGTCTAAGAGTGAGACCGACTCGAACAGGTGTTTTTGCCCAAAATCGATCTCGGTATCGGTTCTCCAAAAGTGAAAACCGAAATTTTGGGTCAGACTCGATCGTGCTAAAACAATCTGTCCATCCCGCGGAACTCACCCTTATACGTGGTAGCATATTGGGTCGAAGCTACTGGGTTAATAACGTTTATATCAATTATTCATCTAAATATTTACTATTTAAAATATTATTTTTGATATACATACTCTTTAGAAGAAAAACATTTCACGTGTTGTGTCACTCAACTTTTCTAAAAAATAAAGTACTTTTCTCCCAAAATGATGCGCAAATTATGTTTTTCTTCACGAATGTAACGCACTTGACGTAGGGACCGAAAATGGGAAATTCAATTACTGGATATCAAGAATCAAAAGGCAAGTATTTACCAAAAAAAAAAGAATCAAAAGGCAAAATGGGAATGTATTCTTATTTTATTCTGATAGCATTAATACCGATGCGGAGAACAGATCACCCTCTCTAGAACCACCCATGCACAATACGAAGGAAGATAAACCCACTACATTTGGAAAGCATCGATCGAAAGACACCTAAAATTGAAACGACAACCAAATCGTCGACGGATTTAGAGCTGGCCGCAGTCAGCGATCACAACGGGCATCGCAGTTTTGCCGGAGCTGGATCCGACCTTCTCGATCGCCTTCACCACGTCCATCCCCTCCACGACCTGACCGAACACCACGTGCTTGCCGTCCAGCCACTCTGTCTTGGCGGTGCAGATGAAGAACTGGGATCCGTTGGTCCCTGGGCCAGCATTCGCCATGGAGAGGATTCCTGGCCCGGTGTGCTTCTTCATGAAGTTCTCGTCAGCGAACTTGGATCCGTAAATTGACTCGCCTCCGGTGCCGTTCCCGGCAGTAAAATCGCCACCCTGGCACATGAAATTGGGGATAACACGGTGGAAGCTCGATCCCTTGTAGTGGAGCGGCTTCCCAGAACGACCGGTGCCCTTCTCGCCGGTGCAGAGAGCACGGAAGTTCTCGGCGGTGCGGGGGGTGATGTCCGCAAAGAGCTCCATCACGATGCGGCCTGCCGGGTTGCCACCCACTGTCATGTCGAAGAAGACCTTTGGATTTGCCATTGAAGATTGAGAAAAGAAGTTCGGTCGGATTGCTTTCTGAGGGGGCCGCGCCTAGCTTCAATGCATTTACAGACAGGACAGAATAGAGTGATTATATAGAGGGTCTGAGCAGGTGAACTGTTGTGTAAGGTAGAACTCAGCCGTAGGATCCTCCCTCTTACGTGGCATAATCTCAACACTTAGAGATATAACCGGTGTTGGGTTGAGATTTTACTAGGGTTAGTTAATGAGATCCGAGGCCTAGAAGCGGCATATTCTTTTGTCGTTAGCGAATATACGTGTCGTGGAGTAGAGTGGAGTGGGTCAGAGACTGAGATTGAGATACAGTAGTACGTGAATCATGTGCGGGATCCGACGATAGAAAACAAAAACATTCCTGATAAGATATATGCAGTAACACGACACCGTTTATCTCAATCATAGATTGACGGTCGAATCGGTAAAGGAGATGGTTGCTGATCTGATTCAATCGGTTCGACCGCCAATTGAACTAACAGGTTTATTCTTATACTACATTCAAATAAATTTGCATATCCTCTTCTCCTTCAATTAGTATTTACACCAAATAATATCTTCTTCATCTACACTAAACATACCTTATCTACACCAAAACAGACCTTATCTCGTAGTTGATGACACTATTCAGTGTCACCGAATTTTCTATTACTGAAACTGAGTTTTAGTATGTACTTTTGTCGCTGCAATTTGTTTACCCACAATGTACTGTTGAAAAGACGTCTGATACTAATATAGACAATCAATTATATATTACAAAAACAATGTTTTAGTATTAATATTTTCTGATGCAGTAGAACTATAAACAGTGGTGACATTAAGACGAATGTAATATTACATTTTTCGTCGCTAAATGGTACACGCCAATAGAGCTGGGCATGAACCGGTTCGGAGTCGAACCAGTTCAGAACCGAATATTTACCACATTTTAAAACCAGTACGGTTTACTGCTTCAGTTTTTGGCCGCTTCAGATTTTGACCAATTTACCGTACCGGTTCAAAACCGGTTCGGCCGAACCACTTCATAAAAAAAACTGAGGTTCCATTTGAATGGGCAAGCAGCATCCCATCCAATTATCCTTTTACATTTAGTCGACTTAAATATTTCAATTATTAATACAAATAAATAAAACCAGACGAACAAATTCCTGATTACACAACGAAATTGGAAGCAAACACCAAATTGATAGTACAAGTGAAATTATTGGAGACAGGCTATTCCTTTCATTCACTGAGACGGTGTAAGAACATGCCCCTGCTTCATTCTGCAATATAAACACCAACAAATTTCTGTTTTTTTTTTATTAGTAACAAAGAAACTCTAGATTAGAACATGTCTCTCTCTGTAAATCGATAAAAGGTACGAAATTTCTGTGAAAATACATGAGGAGTGCTGACCTTGAAGGATTCGTGAACAAGAGGAGTGTCTGATTCTTGAGCAGTGATGGGTCTTGATTGGTTGATAGCTCTCTTGAGGTTGATAGCAGCTTTTCCAATGGGAACCACTTCTTGCTATAAGGATTATGATTTTTAACAAACCTAGAGATGTCTCTGTTCTTGTTTTACAAAGTAGAGCATGTTGGTTTGGGTAACAAACCTAGAAAAATGAACGATTAACAAACATCCAAAATCATTCAAAAAAATCATATGAAAACTGAGTTAATGATTTTATGACTTACAGAATCGCATCTTGCAGGGGTATGAGATGCATTTTTAGGTGCAGTCGATCGCCTCCTGCCATTAACTGCAGCACTGATAACTCTTCAAAATCTTCACTTACATTCCCAAAATCTTGTTTCAATACAAATCTTTTTTCGGTGATGATAAAATTTCAATACAAATCTCCTAATGTTTTGACCACATGGCACAGTTTTTGTCTAGATTGAAGTTTCAGTGATGATAAATAAGTCATTCTATGAAGGATTTCCTTGTAATTCCAGTTTAAGCAACAGAGCAAAGACAATTCACCTTAAAGAAGTCACCAAATACTCCTTGCAGTGGATTTCTACGTTGTTCTCAGCAATCAGGTCTACAAACTGACATTAATATTATTCATATTACGATCCGTGTGTATAAATTAATGTCAAGAGAAAGAGGAACAAAGTGCTACATTGTGTTTGTGTTGTCTCGTGTCAAGAATTCATAGTTCGTAACTCACTAAATGCTGGATCCCGGTCTATGCTGGATTTGTAATTCTGTTTCAACATATTGAAAAGGGGCCGAGCGTCTCTTTGCAATCTGAAAAGGCAAATTTCTTAGAGCGATATATAATTATATATATATCTTGCCTAATATAAGATAGAATAATTTAAACAAACATATAAATAACGGAAAGAACAAAATACAACAAACACAAATCCATAAAGATGAACTAATTGCAACTTACACTTCCAACAGAAATTGCACGTAATGCAGTAAATCTGACTTAGTAAGTTCAAGACTCTTCGAATCCAGTTGTTACTGAATGACCATCTCTTTGCTCTGCCACTGGAGATCGGAACACCTTCAGATCCCATGAATTTGATTTTTTTCATGTAGTTCGGTGGGGAAGAGCCGCAGCCACAGCAACTGAAGTTTGAAACTTTCAGACTGAAAGTGAAGAACGCATTTGATGATTAGGTCAAGAGTCACTCGGTCTGGTCTGTGGTATGGTGACTGGTCTGTTAAATATGGTATGGTCTGATTTAGTAGTATATTTAATGTTAAAACTGGTATAAAAAGTGGTTCGTTTAATCGGTTTTGAACTGGTTTTATATACCTCTTCTGAACCGCTCCATATTTTTCCAAAAAAACTGTTTGTTTTTTGAACCGGTTCAGCCGAACTGGTTCGAAACCGGGACGGTTCCGGTACGGCCGAACCATTTTTTTTTGCCCAGCCCTATACGCCAACATATAAACTTAGAGAAAAAACTGGTCCTTGACAGAAACAGAATCCAACAAAAACATTCTATGATAGAGAATATTGCCAATGTAAAAAAAGAATTGGGATAGCTAACAAAGTGTTTTGAACTCGTGAGTTCCAACATTAAAGTCCATGGTAATTACCCAGGGAACTAACACGCGTGCTTTGCTTGTACATCTCAGTCAGTGAACGACTTTTACTTTGTCCTTTGTAATTAATGAGTAGTTGCAGAGCATCTTTTCCATGTGACAATGGGGCCCAATGAGCACCCGACAAGGAAAAGATTCCCTTTTATCCTACAGCTGTCGACTGGAGATTAGTTCTACAGATTGCAAACATATCTCTAATCTGCTATAAATAGGGTGTCGAGTTGTAACGCAACACACACCACTCTACAACCACAACATACAAGAAATATTTAAGGCATCTATTAGCAAAGATTTCCGATATTCTTCCCCATTTTGCATGCTTTTTGTGAGGAGACTCACCAACACCACCCATGCAGCCTTCAGATACTCGGTTACCAACATAGTTGAATACCTTGCAAGTAGACGAGTCTGGCCCATATGTTCCAACTGGGGTGGACCATCAGGGCGCTATCCCACCAGGTCACCAGTGTTCCAACCAAGGTGACCATATGGCAAGGACCAAGAGGATCCACAAGACTAAGGTTTACTGGCTACCAACAAAGACCATGGATAAAAATCAACCGACTAGGGTTGATGATGATGATATCAAATCAGCCTAGGACGAAATACTAGCCATGGCTGTCGATGTCACCCAGACTAGTCGTTAGACGAAGACAACTACGAAGACTACCTGTCATTTTTCGGCAGCATGAGCGCACACAACATATGCGTCGAAGAATGGGTGAACCCATTCTCTTCGGAGGAGGTGGGGGGAGACCCTACCCAAAACATGGAAGAAGAATCCATGGTAGCAATAGTAGGATATGACTACCCAAAAATCCAAAAAATTTCCTCGAAAAGCACAGTCATGTCATCATCTGAAGTCGTGGAGTCAGGTTTCCGACCACCGCATGATGCATCAATCGATCAACTACCCATCTGTCCACCAGGAGCAGGACCAACACTAAGTTTTATCCCAGCAGCACCACAACCAAGGACAGAAGGATGAAACGCTGGAAGGATACTAGCCCCGTGGTCATATGAAACTGTGAACTACTCGACGTTGCCACCCACCCAGCAGGTACAAGCAGTAATGTTTGTGCTACCAGATAACATTAGCAAGTTCGAAGATGTGATGCTCCGATGGGAGTCCATCACGATTAACCATGTTAATTAAAAGGCATGGACAAACAATAAAACAAAGGTTCAGTACATTGAGAACCTTCTGGGAGAAGTAAAAAACGTGTCTTCCAGCAATGGAGATCAGCCTACCCCACAGACTATAAGGAGTTGGTATCTACGACGGATGATGTTGTTAACGTCACTTCACAAATAAGGCGAATGGTCACCCTGGAAGATCCTTACTAGGGATCTACAACATATTAAGCGAGGGGTTATGCGGCCACGGTCATCCAAACTGGGGAAAGCTCCCAATTGGTTTTTCCAGAATTGGAAATAGACGGAAATGACTACCTCAAGGCAAAGAAGATGGTTTTCTACAACATAGGGAATCTAGTCCCTAACTTTAAGGGTCACCTGACAAGGCTCTTCAAAAGACTGGAGCAGCAGGGATTCATTTGCAAGGATCCTTAGAAGCACTGTGCAAGGAATGGAATCACCTGTAAGATCGACCTCACTGATCCAAGCAATACAATTACCAGAAACTTGTTGGCCCACATAACACCCTTGATGGAAGTCCAATTTAAGGAACACATCACTCTACAACCACAACACACCAAAAATCTTTAAGGCGTCTGTAAGCAAAGATTTCCGATCTTCTTTCCCATTCTGCACGCTTTTGGAAGTGTTCTATATATCGAATATAATACTTCCACCTAATTGGTTTTTTGACTTTGATTTTAATTCTTAGACTGGTAAGACCACTAAGATTGAACTAGACCGTTTTAATCACTAATTGAGTATTAATTTATGTTATATATATATTTATATGATTGTGACAAAAGTTTAGTTTTATATTTCTAGTTAAATTGTTATATCTAAGAATATAATTTTAAAAATAAACATAATTAA
This sequence comes from Chamaenerion angustifolium, assembly GCA_946814005.1. Taxonomy (NCBI): domain Eukaryota; kingdom Viridiplantae; phylum Streptophyta; class Magnoliopsida; order Myrtales; family Onagraceae; genus Chamaenerion; species Chamaenerion angustifolium. Next base: position 28,017,818 of record OX328272.1, read on the forward strand.
TTTTACACCAATAATGTCGATTTTCATATTATTGTTTTTTACGTTTTTTGATTGGTATATATAAAAATGTAGGTTTTGTTAAATTAATTTTATTATTTTTAGTTTTTTTAAATAGTTGTTGGAATTCGAGATTCACATGCCCAAGAACTAGCACGTTAGTATGACAAACAATATAATATAGGAACTATACTTGCATCGGTTGATATATCGATGTGTGGTAGTGGAAGCATGCAAAATCATCGGTGGTTCAGAGTCACGACGACGATACCGGTAGAGAGGAATGTCACATGAATGGAGCATACCTCGGTTTCCACAGTGGAAACCCTAAGACAAATTGGAAAGCATCTTTGGAATGGTTGTGTGGTTGAATGAAAATGGGTAGCCCCTTATGCGTCTATTTATAGACCCGGGGGCAGTTACGACGTTTCGTAACTGACCACTTTCTTCCCCGATGTTTCCGTGATTTACACGAGCATTCTTTATGGGTGCATATTTCTACATCTCCCACTCACACATATGTAGGTGCTCAGTGTGTAAAGAGACAGACTACTAACATTTCGTATATTTTCATACAGGGCTCTATCGTGCGCCCAACATACTTAGTGAGAGCTAGTTGATGTATATTTGTTAGGAGTATACAACCTATCATTGAGAATAACTTGCAATAAGAAAGTATGCTTTTACCCTAGATCGTCGAACGTCATGTAGGTATCTTTAAAGAGCTCATTAATCATACATTTGATTCAATATCACCATACTAAGTCATGATTGTGTGCATCGTGAACACAATTCTTAAAACAAATTTTGGTGGCAATTTTCCTCTTCTCACGATCCTTCAAACACTAACCCAACTTGCTTTTCTGTACATTTCCTTCCCAGCAGAATCTATGTACATGACCATAGGGTAACATGCTAAGATAGGGAACATCGTGTTAGGCCTCAAGTCTCTCATCGGAGTCATGAGGACACACAATTTTGAACATGTTAAGGATCCTTGGGTCTCACACTATAACAAGTTGACATCGTGCTTGTGTAAACATGTGGTCGATTAATAGCACCAGCAATTTGAAATGTGTATGACAACACACTTCTCCTTCTCACGTGGAGTGTATACCATGTGTCATAAAGACGGTGTTGTGCGAATGTGTGTCTAGATACCGTATGGATCTAAACCAGAGTACATTGACTCATATCTTGCTCAAAAGTAAACTACATGGAAATAAATTCCATTAAAATATTTGATGACATCATATCAACGACCATTAAAAGTAAATTATACCGATGGCCACATATCAACGGGTGACGTATGAATTCGAGTAGTTAGCTCTCAAATAATCTGTGTGACGATTTTCGACTTGAAATCCTGTGTCATCTTTACTTGTCACATAGACTCAACACCACTAAGATGCGGAGACGATTACTCGTGTGAGTGAGATAACCTTAAGTTTACTCGACATTCATTAAAACACAAAACAAAAATGCATTAAGCAATCTTAATGAACATGTATGTATCCAAGTCAAAATCTTTGATCAAACTGAACACTGTGATGTGATCAATCTCATTGGTCAACACAATGGTTGTTATCATTTACTTCATTAAGAAAAATATCAGATGAAAAGATCCCTACAAAAGGGTTTTCAAGTGCTTATCCATTTATCCATCTTTTGTTGACTACCAATTCACATTCACCTTCTTGCATGCCACCATGTCTTATGCATAGTAATATTGGTCTTTTAAATGTTCTATGATAAACAGAATCCTCTTCGGAAGATATTAAAAATACAATCACCAGTAGACAAACACTAGATCAATAATGTATATCATCTGCAATACTTGTAGTAACCTTTTAGACCAAACTAAATACAGTTGTTAGTCCAAGAGCCACTTGCTTAGTGTCAATTGCATATAGTGAAGTTCTGACTTGTTTCTCACTTATCTTATCAGATGGTCATCTCTAGTAAGACGCTTTATCCCGAAAAGTCTTAACTCCCGCTAGGAACAAATTCACAACATTCTATCACACGCATATACACAATGCTTCAACATCGATTAACTATGTTATCACTCATATACCTGATTTAGTAATTGGTCTAGTACATGTCGCAACATGCATACAACTTCTAACTTCGGTCATCTTTAAGACAATCACTTGGCGCACCACGTCATGAATTTTAGATACAAGAGTTTTAAGGGGGTAAATCTAAAAATTATCACTTAAGAACTCAATTTCTCAATTGGCCTATCTTGGAATCTCAAATCAAAGAATATATTACTGTTTACTCTTTAAACATCAGTTGGATCTTGTGCTTTATTAATGAATTATATACCTACCCAACCCATTTTATGTTAAACACTTTGTTGAAATATGTTGCGGATGTTTCACTAACAGACTTAATCTGTAGTGATTATCCTATTTAACATTTATAGAGAAGCATTCTTACAAGTCCTAAAGTTGTGTTCTCAAACTCATTATAAAGAAGCACCTTGCTTTATACTCCAATACTTCTTGACTAACATTTATATTCAAGATCTACCAATCTGGTTTTATACGAAACTGATATTCGTAATCAGTGGAGACACAATTCTCAAGATGAGTCATGACTTCTAGGATCTATTTGATCCATTTACGCTTTACATTTTCTTCTATCGTATCCTCCATTTTGCTTTAAAAGGGTGGAGTATAAGTAGGCAAAATATGCTCCCACTAAAATTAAGAATATTGTACACACACTCTCACTAGAACGACACATTTTCAATCATTCACGTAGAATATCAACTTCTTAATCCCACTTGAACTAAACAACTTCTTGCTCCCACTTCAATTAATATTTTAACCAAGATCATTTGTATTCGCAATTGATGATGAAGAAAGTGAGTCGTAATGAGAAACTATTCAACATCCGCTAAAATCCTCCCACTCGAATCAAGTTATCTAGGTGGATGAATATGAGAAACGAATTCATCATCCGCTATCCCCCACTCGAATCAAGTTATCTTGGCGCACCTTATCGCAAAAACTCAAAAATGGATCGTAATGCACCTTTTACCCTTTAAAAAAAAATTGAATCGCTTTAACATCATTCTTTTGAGGAACAATCTTACACTAACTTTCACAGAAAATAAGTCGATAGACATTTGTTCCGAAAATAGTGGGTGTTGTTAATGGAGGGAGCCGTACATGATCGTGGGCAATGTGCAATTGGACAATGTTGTCACTTAACCTTCTTTAGAAGTGTTCCTCTCACAACTTCTAACAACAACATTAAGTTGTATAGTGCAAAATATAGTCAACGAATGAGTTATCATCTTTATCACATATCTTGCTAAGTTGAGTCGATAAACTAGTCTCAACATATTTGCAAAATGTAAGCTAATTACTTATTGAATTTATCTGCAAGACTCGCATGGTCGTTATAGAAAATTAAATAAATATAACTGATACATATCATAAACATTCTTTTCCACAATATATATGGAGTTATAGATGCCTATGTGAACTAATTTTGGTTGCCTACGGGAAAGCTTCTCACCGTAACGCTGATAAAATAACATAAACGAAATGTACGTATATATTGATATCATGGCAATAACAAATTATGCAAGTACGATATACAATAAATTCACAAGAACTTACCATATATTACAAACTAAATGTCATGAACATTGTAAATGAAATATACTTGGGCCTAATAGAAACACCAATTGAAAATCAGTTCTTTGACTAATCACTAGGCATTGATGACTCAGCATTTCTGACGGGACTGAACAAGTTCATCTTTCTTACTATCATCCCTCCTTTTAGGTCTCTATAGGGTCTTGGAGAAAGTTGCCACATGCAACTCAACCAGAGTCCAAGTACTTTTATGCTTTTATTCTCAAGATTTTAGGAGCCCCTACGCTTCTTCTAAAGCGGTAACCCAATCAAAGCGGGATATAAGTATTTTAAAATGCATCCACAAATCGTGTAATGAACGAAACACTACTTTATGTTGTTGGTTTTAGTGAAAACATGATCACACACCTGAGTTCGTCTATTATATTGACAATGTGACAAATATATAACTTCAGTGAGTGTTTAGGGTGTCTCTCGTAGGAGGTTGATCTAATAGTTAGGAATTATATCCATTTTATGAAATAGAAAACAATTTTTTTTTCTCAGAACCTCCCAAAGTGCCTTTGTGTTTTGATAATCTTGAAATTTTCTAAACAAATCATCATCTATTTCACTTAGCAAGATGATACATGTTGTTCAGTTCTCAACTCTCCAGGTTTCATAGGCTTTCATTTCTCGTTGTTGCTAGGTCATATTCTCGGCTTTAAGCTTTTCCATGTCATGAGAAATGGTCTCATACTAGTTTTTGGAGTAAGTATTTAACTTTCTCCTGCTAGATTTCACAGTTATCACTATCAACTTCAACACACAGTTGACTTCGGGATTAATTTTCTCGAGGATTGATGTCATCCCTTCATACATAAAAAAAGGATCATCATGTGACACTTTTCCACCACTTTCTTACTTTGAAGAACACTTTTCAATGTAGGTTGTGCACTGGCCATTGTCCTAGATTGAAACATGGGAGCTATTTTTGGTTGTATCCTTACAAAAGCAACGTGCTTATCTTCTTCACCATGAGATGAACTCATCTCTCCCATTGGACCCTGATTAAGATAGTTTACTTAATCGCGTCGTGTTTTCTTACTTATCATATCTTGTTGCATTTCGTAGCGAATTTCTTTAGGAACCTTCTTGCAAGACATAGCATTACCCCTAACTCCAGCTAAATGTTCCATAAGCCTATGAATTCCACCTGTTGGGTATCGATAGTGACGGCCCAGTAAGAAAATGCCTCGAAGGCCCAATAACTATAGAGGGGGTAAACCCATGACATCCGAACCGGATCGGCCCAAGTACAAGCCAAACTTGGCCCACCATCGAGTAATCCAGAATCGAGCCCAAAGTCTATAGAGACGCCAAAGGCTCTCAGACTGCTCGCCATTCTCTACCAAGTCGCGACCTTCCACTGCTCGACATGGGAGTGCTCGCCCCGAAGAGAGCCTTGCCTCTCTCCTCTGGTCCCACTAAACCGTTAATAACAGAGTGGCCAAGATATACCGCATATCTCGGTCACATATTCACTAAAGATTAGATTTGGTAACTGCAATATCTCGCAGTAACTGCCATATCCCACGATCCGAATCTTCAGCAACTCAATATACATTAAGATATTCAGTTGCCTTTATACGGTTCTATCTCTCTTACCCTATAAATACCCTTGCTTTACATACGTTCTTTACGTTTTGAGTTTTATACACACATATACTCATTTAAGCATCGGAGAGGGACCCAGAGGCACCCCCTCTGTTGCGTTCCCCTACTTGCAGGTTCACAGGAGTTGAAGCTGAAGCGTCATCCCAACCTTGTCTGGCATTCAATTCACTGTCAGATCAGCATTCAGGATTTCACGATCCAACATTTGGCGCCGTCTGTGGGAAACGAGCAATTCAACCATGAGAACTCGATCCCAAAGCAACCGTCGGAACCAGACCAGGGAGCGATCCTCAGATAGCTCTGATTCCGCCGCCGCTTCACCGCTTCAACAGGAATCTGCCAGCCGGGCAGGAGTTAACGTTGTTCCTCTGCGGACAGCTCGAGAACATGTCGGTGATTCAAGACCGACCCCAGCTGCTGATCAAAACGGAGCTCCTGCACCGCAGACAGTCCACATTGCGGGGCAGGATATTAATTTAACCCCCGAGATGGTCTCCCTGCTGGAAGCCATCCTAGGACAGGCGCGCCGCCAAGCCCCTGCTCCTCAGGAAAACAATCCCTCTGCTCCTAAGGAAAACCACCGCCTTGCTGCCACAGGGCCTTCACCTTCAGAAGCGGCCAATCCTGGTCCTGTTGCGCCTCAGGAGGATCAGGAGATGACGTCAGGTCAGCAGTCCCTACCTCCAGCACACACCAAGGAGCCAGCAGCCGCATATACTGCCAATCCTTCCGGTCCGCCTCCACCCGGAGCCTCTCCCATGTACTGCACTGTGGATCAGATGGATGACCTCCTCAACAAAAGGCTCCAGGAAAGACAGTTGACAGTCATAGCTCCCTTCAAGGAGCAGTCCTCTCATCCATTCACCGACGCGCTCGTCGCTATCAAAATCCCGAAGGATGTGGTTGCTCGGGCCATACCTGAGTATAGCGGTGGAGGAGATCCCACCGTACATGTCAACAAGCATGAGGCCTCCCTTCTGGGTAAGTCAAACGATCCCAATCATTTGGCTTTGCTATTTCCATCTACTCTTTCGGGCTCGGCTTCGTCCTGGTTCTTCGTCCTCCCTGCAGGATCAATCGGAACTTGGGCAGAGTTAAGAAGCAAGTTCCTGGAGAGATATATGGGCGAGCGCCAATTGCTGAAGAGCGTGGTCGCCCTTGACTCGGTCAAACAGCAGCCTGGAGAGTCGCTGTCCAACTTCTACGGGCGTTTTCATCAAAACGTCACAGAATTAGATCGCCGAATCTCGGATGGGGAAATCATTCGAGCATTCTACAGAGGTCTGGATGTGGCCAACAAGGCCTCGAGGAAGCTGCGAAACAGCTATCATGTAAAGGAGATCGAGACATTGGAGGAGTTGGCGTCCAGAGCAAAAGGTTTCATAGACCTTGAACGCGCAAACATCGAGGCTAATCTCCTGACGACCTCGCTAAGGGTAACCCATGAACCCCGACGCGATGGTAAGAAGGAGATAAAGAAGGAGAAGAAGGGAAAAGAAAGTAAGCCCCGAGTCGAGTCTCTTCCAGCACCTCGCCATCCAGAGGTCCCTGAGTACTTCACGCCTTTAAATAGGCAGATCTCAGCGGTACTAGTCGAGATGGAGAGGAGATCCTTGGCGAGGCCACTGATGCCTCGCCGAGGTGGGTTACCCATGGGCAAGGATGTCGAGAGCTATTTCAGATACCATAAGTGCAAGGGCCATAAGACAGACGATTGCAAGATTCTGAAGCGAGATATAGAGAGGCTGATTCAGGGGGGAATGTTGAAGGAATTTGTGGCAGGGCGAGACCAAAGTCGAACGCCCCCAGGAGACATCGTTCACCAGCCCCTGCAGATCAAGCTGAGCCTTCTGGAAGCAAGAGGAGAGTGAATCTGATTGCGGGAGGATTCGGCGCAGGCGGCGAGAGGTCAAGCGCCAGAGAGGTCTACGCCACTCAGATCTCCACGGCAGTTCAGTTGGGGAAGCGGCCCCGACCTGAAGAAAACATTGTCATCTCATTCTCTGAAGATGATTTGGCACATGTCACCACGCCCCACAACGATGCTCTGGTCATTACGGCAGATATTGACGGCTGTGATGTTGCAAGGATTCTGGTCGACGGAGGCAGCTCGACAGACATCCTGTTTCTGGACGCCTTCGAAAAAATGGGCAAATCAAAACGTGACCTGAAGAGGGTCGACTTTCCGCTGATAGGGTTTGCGGGAAGAACAACTTATCCACTGGGGGCTATAACCATGCCAGTGATTTTTGGCGAAGGGTGGAAAAGTATCAAGGTGTCGGTCACTTTCCTGGTGGTCGACTCACCTACATCCTACAACGCCATCATAGGGAGGACCACGATCAACCCAAATAAGATTGTGGCCTCCACTGTCCACCAGAAGATGAAGTTCCCCACTCCGAACGGGATTGGAGAAGTGCTAGGAGATCAGCCTTCCTCGCGGCAATGCTATGTGAACTGTTTACGCAGGAAGAACCAAAGGGAGGCGCTCGCCATCGAGACAGAGGCCGATCCCCGCGAGGACTTGGCTCGACCAGCACCCATGGAGGAATTGGAGGAGTTCGAGATCGATGGTCCGGACAAAAAGGTGCGCATTGGGACCACCTTGAAAGAGGATCAGAAGGAGGCCATGACCGCCCTCCTCAAGGAATTCAAAGAGCTCTTTGCCTGGCAGCCGAGCGACATGCCAGGAATCAGCACAGATATTATCTCTCATGAGCTCCGGATAGACCCCTCCATCAAGCCGATCGCCCAAAAGAGAAGATCGTTCGGGACTGATAAACGTTTGGCGATCAGGCAGGAAGTCGGCAGGTTGATTGAAGCTGACTTCGTCAGAGAGGTAAGATTCCAGAGCTGGGTCGCCAACCCAGTTTTGGTCAGGAAATCTAACGGCAAGTGGAGGATGTGCGTCGACTTCCGCGACTTAAACAAGGCTTGCCCCAAAGATTCATATCCCCTTCCAAGAATTGATCAGCTAGTCGATGCTACCTCGGGTCATGAGATGCTGAGCTTCATGGACGCCTATTCAGGCTACAACCAGATCAGAATGCATCCAGATGACGAGGCGCACACTGCTTTCTATGCTGACGGGGACATTCTATGCTACAAGGTGATGCCCTTTGGTCTCATCAATGCCGGGGCAACTTATCAGCGGATGGTGAACCGACTGTTCCAGAACATGCTGGGAAGGAACATGGAGGCCTACGTGGATGATATGCTCGTTAAATCCATCAAAGGCAATCCTCATACCACCGACCTCCGTGAAGCTTTTGAATGCATGAGGAGACACAGCGTTCGCCTGAACCCAGCAAAGTGCGCCTTTGGAGTCAAGTCCGGGAAGTTCCTGGGTTTTATGGTCAGCGAAAGGGGCATTGAAGCAAACCCGGAAAAGCTAAAGGCCATAGAAGAAATGAAGTCGCCAACCTGCCATAAGGAAGTCCAATGCCTGAACGGCCGACTAGCTGCTCTTAACCGCTTCCTCTCCAAAGCAAGCGACAAGTCCCTCCCGTTCTTCAAAACCTTGAGGGCCAACCGTAAGTTCGAGTGGACGCCAGACTGCGAGGAAGCATTCCAGTCCTTGAAAAGGCATATTCAAACACTCCCAGCTCTGGCAAAACTCGTTCCAGGCGAGCAGCTTTTCCTCTATTTAGGCATTAGCGATGTGGCAGCCAGTGCTGTTTTAATAAGGGAGGAGAATAATGTTCAGAGTCCAGTGTATTTTATTAGCAAAATGTTCAACTCAGCAGAAATAAAATATGTCCAGATTGAGAAGTATCTCTATGCCTTAGTTATTGCTGCTCGGAAGCTGAGACCTTACTTTCATGCGCACGACATCACGGTCCTCACCAATCAACCTCTCAAAAACTTCCTGATGAAGCCAGATTCTTCAGGAAGAATGGTCAAGTGGGCGATCGAGCTCAGCGAGTTCAGGATCAAATTTGCGCCAAAAACGGCCATCAAAGGTCAAGCACTAGCTGATTTCATAGTGGAAAGCACGAGTAACGGTCAAGCGGAGGCAGAAAACAGGCCAAGTCAGTCAGCAAACGACAATCAAATCTGGGAACTCTATACGGATGGGTCTTCATCAAAAGAAGGCTCGGGGGCAGGTTTAATTCTTATTCCTCCTGAGGGCGAGCCTCTGAAATACGCGATCGCCTTGACATTCCCGGCGACCAATAACGAAGCAGAATATGAGGCTCTTATCACTGGACTCAGACTGGAAAAAGGAATGGGTATAACAGCGCTTAAGGTAAAAAGTGATTCAGAGCTTATTGTCAATCAGGTTAATGGCGCCTACGAGGCAAAGGGAGAAAAGATGAAGAAATATCTCGGCATCGCCAAAAAACTAGTCGTGGAAATCCCAAATTTCGCGATTGAGTTTATTCCTCGCCAAGAAAACCAGATGGCAGATTCTTTGAGTAAGCTAGCCTTCGGAGGGGCGACAATCCAGGATGTGCAATTTCTGGAAAAGGCCCTATGTTCAGTCCTTGAAAACAGAGCGGAGGTCTTCAACATTCAAGAACAGGTCACCTGGATGACCCCGTTCCAGAATTATTTGAAAGAAGGCATCCTCCCAGAGGACGAAGGCGAATCCACTAGGATTAGAAGACTCGCAGCCAGTTATCTAATCATCGAGGGAGAACTCTATAGAAGAGGTTATTCGACGCCTTACTTGAGATGTGTTGCTCTACCCGAAACAGAAAAAGTTCTTCGAGAAGCTCATGAAGGGGCAGCAGCATGTCATGAAGGTGCTCGTTCACTAAGCAGGAAAATATTCAGACTGGGATATTACTGGCCGACCTTGGGAAAAGACGCAGCCGAATTAACACAGAAGTGTGAAATTTGCCAGCAGTTTGCACCACGATCGGGTCGACCATCGACATTATTATCCTCAATGGCAGGTGCCTGGCCCTTCGCTCAATGGGGAATCGATATATTGGGTCCTTTTCCCATTAGCACTGGTCAGCGTACTCATATTATAGTGGCAATCGACTACTTCACTAAGTGGGTAGAGGCGAAAGCTCTAGCTTCGACAACGGAATTCCAAGTTATCAAGTTCATGCAGGTCAACATATTCTCCAGGTTTGGTATTCCCAAAATACTCATCAGCGATAATGGTCCGCAATTCGTTGGAAAGGAGTTGAAATGGCTCTGTGAAGAGTATCATATCGACCATCGCTTCAGTTCAGTACATCACCCTCAAACAAATGGGCAAGCTGAAGCAGCCAACAAAGTTGTCTTAGCAGGACTCAAGAAAAGGGTTCGAGCATTCAAAGGGAACTGGGCAGACGAACTGGAAAACGTATTATGGGCAATCAGAACAACGCCTAAGGCGGCCACAGGAGAAACGCCTTTCAGTTTAGTGTACGGATCAGAAGCAGTAGCACCAGCTGAATTAGCAGTGCCTACCCACAGAGTCCTACACTTTACTCCGGAGGCAAATGAGATCGAGCGCAGAACTGACCTCGACTTAGCAGAGGAAAAGAGATGGCTCTCGGAAAAAACACAGGCAAAGATGCGCTTGGCGACCGCTCGGTATTTCAACAGAAGAGTTAGCGCTCACCAATTTTTCGTGGGGGAGATGGTTATGAGAAGGAATGAATTTACAAGGCTGGACAGTAAAAACAAACTTTCAGCCAAATGGGAAGGACCATACAAAGTAGTAGAGATCGCCGCACCAGGATCCTACTATTTGGAAACCACCGAAGGCGAGAGGTTACCCCGTCCATTTAATTCTGAGCATTTAAGAAGATTTTATGCATAGCTTGTAATCAAACTGATTATGTCAATAAAGGAAAAGCCATTCCTTCACAAAGCGTGTCCACTCGAAGCAAGCTGAAGCCAAAAAGCCCTGACGCCAAAGTCAGGCCTCAAAAGCCCTAACAACAAAGTTAGGCCAAAAGCCCTGACGCCAAAGTCAGGCCAAAAAACCCTAGCAACAAAGCTAGGCCAAAAGCCCTAACAACAAAGTTAGGCCAAAAGCCCTGACGCCAAAGTCAGGCCAAAAAAGCCCTAGCAACAAAGTTAGGCCAAAAGCCCTGACGCCAAAGTCAGGCCACAAAAAGCCCTAGTAACAAAACTAGGCCAAAAAGCCCTAACAACAAAGTTAGGCCAAAAGCCCTGACGCCAAAGTCAGGCCACAAAAGCCCTAGCAACAAAGTTAGGCCAAAAGCCCTGACGCCAAAGTCAGGCCACAAAAAGCCCTAGTAACAAAACTAGGCCAAAAAGCCCTAGCAACAAAGCTAGGCCAAAAGCCCTAACAACAAAGTTAGGCCAAAAGCCCTGACGCCAAAGTCAGGCCACAAAAGCCCTAGCAACAAAGTTAGGCCAAAAGCCTTGACGCCAAAGTCAGGCCACAAAAAGCCCTAATAACAAAATTAGGCCAAAAATCCCTAGCAACAAAGCTAGGCCAAAAGCCCTAACAACAAAGTTAGGCCAAAAAAGCCCTAGTAACAAAACTAGGCCACAAAAGCCCTAACAACAAAGTTAGGCCTCAAAAAACCTGACGCCAAGAGTCAGGTAAAGCCCTGACGCCAAAGTCAGGCCAAAAACCCTGGCGACAAAGCCAGGCCAAAAGACCTAGCAAAATGTTTGGCAAAATAAAAGCTCTGATGCCAAAGTCAGGCCAAAGAAAGTTTAGGCGATCACTATTGATGATAAAGCCTGACAAACTACGAATCCCCTGTTATGCCAACACCTCAAAGGTTTAAACTTCAAAGAAGCTAATATCTCTTTGAACTTAGAAGTTTACACTTTTAAGTGTCAAAAGTGTTATCCTTGGAAAGTTTAACTTATGATTGGTCTAAGGCTTTAAGGGTCGACGACATTACCAAGCAAGGAAAAAGTGGAAAGTAATTATGAGTAAGATATTGGATAGCTGAATATGTTCAAAGTCGATTAAAGGCTCAAGAATATAAAGGCATTCAATAGAAAAACCCAAGTCTTCGATAAATAATTACAAACCAAAAACACAAAACACAAAAATGGCAATCTAAAAAAGATAAATATGGTCGCCAAGGAGTTGGGGACTTCAAGCTTTGGGGTTCTCGGGGGCAAGGGCGCTCTGCTCGCCTTCGGGGGCAGAAGTACCGGGCTCGCCTTCAGGAGCAGCCTCCCCAGCAACAGAGGGCTGCGAAGGCCGACTCCGCAGGAAGGTCTTCAAGGAGGCAACTTCCCCAAGAGGAAAGTTGGGATCAACCGCCTGGACCTCCTCCACCAGTTCTTGGAGAAACTCGGCGATGGTCGACTTCATCACCTTCAAGGCCTGGTCTTCAAAGTCCTCGGAGGCCTTGAACTCCTCAACCACGGCTTCGGGTGAAGGAACCGCCTTCAGCTGATCAGCCAGCCGGTTCTTCTCCTCCTCTAGGGCGACCCCCTAGCTTCGGCAGCATCCCTCTGGGCCTCCGCGGCGACCCTAAGAGCGTCTGACTCGACCAACTGGGCACGAGCTTCCTTCAACTCGGCCTCCAGGCGAGCACGGACCGCCTCCCCTTCATCAAGGCACTGATGAAGGGCCTCAGCTTCATGAAGGAAGGCTGCAGCATCAGCCTCCCTCTTCTTGACATCAGCAAGGAGGCGCTGCTCCTTCCTGAAATACTCCTCCCGGGCGCCGTCCACCAAGGTGATTGCCATGTCAGCGGTCTTCTTGATGGCCTCCAACTGCCCGGGGGTGACCCCTGTGCTTCGGTATTGCTCCAGCTCGACAAGCAGATCAGAGTGCTTGTCGGCGAGCTCGCCGAAAACGCGGCCGAGGATCACCTCTTCCCGAACGAGCTGACAACAAAAGCACAAGGAAAATGTCAAGTCATCAAAATGAAAAGGAATGACAAGGAATAAATAATGGAAAGAAGGCGAGATCATACCAGGGCAACTCGTTCGAAGTGGGTCCGTAAGAACCCCTCGATCTGAGGAAGCCCCGTAGGGACAATCGAACGGTCCTTGGGAGGAATTATCTCATCAAGGAGCCGCATGCACATATCCGGGCTACCCCGTAGGCTCTTCTGGGCGGGGTACCCCTTCTTGGCAAGGTCCCCACAAGGGACCCAAGGCCTCCGAGAGTCCCCAGCCTTAAAAGGCTGGAACAAGCTCGCCATGGAGCAGTACTCCTCGGCGGGAGCCCTCGAGGAGCTGGAAGCAGCAGGCCCCTTCTTTTGGGCCCCAGACTCCTTAGTAGGAGCCGTGGGCACTGAAGAGGCGGGAGGCGCCAAAGACAAGGCCTTCTCCTTAGCGGCGGAAGGGCCCTGAAGAGAGGGAGAAGGAGACGCCGTGTCCAAACCCTTCCCTTTGCTGGCAGAAAGGCCCTTAGGAGGGGAAGGAGGAGGATGTTGGTCGACATCAGGGTGCTCTTCACTCCTAACCTTCTTAGAAGGAGGAGGAGGAGGGTCCCGGGCCACGTCCGCCAAGGACTCCACTGCAAAGCAACAAGACAATAAGTCAGGAGTCAGAGAACCGCAGAATGTAAAAACAACAAAAGGCGAGGTAGTACCTGGTTGACGAGGGCCAGTAGTGGCCGAAGGAAGCGTCTCCTCGGGCTTCCTCTTGGTCGAACGCCTAGAAGGAGGAGGGAGAGAGCTTAGCAGCACTTGGTCGGAGGACAATCCCGCCGATCCCTGGTCATCAAAGAGACCTATCAGTTTTTTGCTCTTGCTTACAACCTTCCCTACAAGTAATAAAACAATGGAAGAGTTAGAAAATTACCCAATCATCAAAGATTGGCGTAGCTTGATGAATGCCCGCCATCTCAAGGGCATTCTCGGTAGTCTCCGCCACTGAGCGGATGGACTTGAACTGAGATGACCGATGCAGCCGATATAAATCGTCGATGGCATTCCGATCACTCCCGGACAATTCTTCGAAGGAGGGAGGAAAATCCTTGTCCGGAGCAAACAATTTCCAAGGTACGCCCCCCTTATACAAGAAGTAAAACTTCTTGTAATTGGAGTTAGTGGCCCGGAAATCATCGATCAGGCGGACATGGACGTTCCAAGCCCATCCTTGAGGGCCTCCCCACTCCGAAAACTTCGGCCAGCGGGATTGGAAGTGGTGAAAGTGGTTAGCCCCTGCTGCCAGTCGGAAGAAGCACCGGAACAGGGCCAGTGAATATACCCATTCCTGGCGTAAGCATAGGAACTTGAAGCCGACCCACATCCTGAGGGCATTCGGGACAAGCTGTGTGGGGTGAATCCCGTAAAACTGACACAAGGTCTGTAAATCCTCACAGAGAGGAAAACGCAACCCAGCATCGATCTGGGCCGCATAAATGTAAACCTCTCCATCGTGAGGAAAATGCAGACCTAGGCCAGGATACCTAGGAGCATCCTCCACACTGAAGCCACCAAGCGCCACCATGGTCTTAAAGTAAGCCGGCTTCAGTTCGTTAGGCTTGATATCTACTCAGAATGATTCAAGTATGGCACAGCAAGTATAAAAACAAAGGAAAACAGAGGATATTGCAAAAATAGAGCAATAAAAGGGCGAAAGTTTACCTTTTGGGGAAAAAATAGGCGTGTTCAGCTCAGGGCCATCTACCACCACTGGGGTGGCCGCAGACCTTCCCACGTCAGGCTATTTCCCCGCTGAGGAGGGCACAACTTCATCCCTAATGGTCAAGGGAACACCGACATTCTGAGGGGCGCTGGCTTTGTTAGCACCCTTGATGGCCATGTGTTTTATTCGCTGACTTCTGGGGGCCATGGAAATGGTCGAAATGAGAACTGAAGAGGATTGAAAGAGAAAGGAAAGGTTTGCAGCGAAGTTCTGGAAATCTGAAGGAGTGGATGAGCGTAAAAAACAAAATGTAGAAACTGACGTTTCTTATATAGATCAAGAAGGGAGCAACCGCCACGAGCAAATCGAAGCGACACAGAGGAATGATGGCACCTTTTTGGAAAAAACCGAAGCAATGTCAGAATTCCAAAAGACACCTTGGGGAGACAGACGGTTGGCTGAAATGGACAGCTGTCAGACTACCCTGGGTTTACGGAAAAGTAAATGTCAGGCGTGCCTCAAGGGACCGTTCGATTTCTGGACAACTGTGCAGTTATTAAATGCTAAAATTCCACTAGGGAGACAAGGTGGTCGCCAACGCACTAATAAAGCTTTAGCAGAAATACCTCGGGTAGGTAATGATCGCCTAACTAAGAAAGATAGACTTCCATAAGCCTGGGTCACCTCGAGTGATCGCCAAAAGGGAATAAAAGGAAGGATATTCTTTCGGCTTTGAACAGATAAGGAATTGCTCGCCAAATGAGCTAGAAGTGTCTCAAAGGCACTGAACCATTACCAAAGACGTCACTATCTAAAACCCTACCAGGAAATCAAGCCCGACTGAAGGAACTTCAATCAAGCTTCGGGGGCAAATGTTGGGTATCGATAGTGACGGCCCAGTAAGAAAAGGCCTCGAAGGCCCAATAACTATAGAGGGGGTAAACCCATGACATCCGAACCGGATCGGCCCAAGTACAAGCCAAACTTGGTCCACCATCGAGTAATCCAGAATCGAGCCCAAAGTCTATAGAGACGCCAAAGGCTCTCAGACTGCTCGCCATTCTCTACCAAGTCGCGACCTTCCACTGCTCGACATGGGAGTGCTCGCCCCGAAGAGAGCCTTGCCTCTCTCCTCTGGTCCCACTAAACCGTTAATAACAGAGTGGCCAAGATATCCCGCATATCTCGGTCACATATTCACTAAAGATTAGATTTGGTAACTGCAATATCTCGCAGTAACTGCCATATCCCACGATCCGAATCTTCAGCAACTCAATATACATTAAGATATTCAGTTGCCTTTATACGGTTCTATCTCTCTTACCCTATAAATACCCTTGCTTTACATACGTTCTTTACGTTTTGAGTTTTATACACACATATACTCATTTAAGCATCGGAGAGGGACCCAGAGGCACCCCCTCTGTTGCGTTCCCCTACTTGCAGGTTCACAGGAGTTGAAGCTGAAGCGTCATCCCAACCTTGTCTGGCATTCAATTCACTGTCAAATCAGCATTCAGGATTTCACGATCCAACACCACCCACAGAAAATACCGACATACCATGTTGAATGCGTGACGGATTTTCGTATGAGCACATAGATTGTTAGATATTTTAGTGTAATTTGATTGACTAGTTGACCAATAGGATTAGAGTATTTCATTAAACAAGTTAGGAGGGTGCGGAGTGCACGCTTGTGTTAAGTATATTATGATTGACTGTATCAGAGATTCATCAGTTGATTAGAGACGAGGCAATGGAGGTCAAAGGGGGCAACACCCACTTTGCAAGGGTCCAGGGGAAGCGCCCCTGACTTTATTATTCATAAAGTCACTATTCTAAAAATTCATTGTAAATTTGAATTTTGGAACTAATGACTTAACATTTTAACCTCAAAATTCTCGGTTTTTGGACACTTGCTTTAGAGCCAAGTATTAGGCCGAACCATTGCAAATACTTAGGCTCCAAGTCATCATCCTAAGGTGTCCCTTTGGTTTTGGAGCCAAATTTTGAATCCAAGAGACATGTTTTGGCCGAAATGGTACTTTGATTGGCCAAAGGGTGTAGTGTCTCTTCCAAAGGGCATAGTGTCTCTTCCAAAGGGTGTGGTGTCTCTTCCAAAAGGTGTAGCAAACACTATAAATTGGTCATAGGGGAGGTCCGAAAATTTCATCTCAAGCATTCACAATCCTTATCAAGTTCTAGTTCAGTATTCTGATTTTATCCGATTGAAAGTTTGGGTGCCTCCAAATTGTTTCAATCTGAAAGTGTCTTTCCAACACTTTGTTTAGTTATCTCTCCTGTGAAAGCCACAGTTTCCTTCTATGACGATCTATCAAGATCTGAATCCTAAGGATGTACGTTGCATAACCCATGTCTTTCATCTAAAATAGATAGGACCACTAAACATTTGCCTGTGTGACGACTCCAAACAATTTATGCATATGAACATGTCATCTATATATTGAGTCATAAACAAAAAGTCTGGTTCAGACAATTTGGTGTACACGCAATAAGGGTGAGCAGAAAACTATTGGACCGAATTCTCGAAAAAATCAGCCAGAGACCGTCTTGAATAGCCTATCCCGAGTTTAAGATCGAGCCGTCACTTCTTGAGTATCAGGTGGGGGTTGTTCCATAGAATCTGTATTGCTCAATAGAGATGAATCAAATGGTAAGAAGAAAGGGAGTGAAGTAGAAGAATTGTTTACCGCGGCAGACGTGAGGAATAGACCTGCTTTATCTACCGAAGGTAATACGGATTCTTGAAATGAGATGTGACGAGAAATATATACACGACCAGTTGCATCTAAACACCTATAACCATGATGGGAAGAACAATAAACAAGAAAAACACAAGGAGATGAACGAAAGTCAAGTTTGCGAGAATGATATGCCCGGAGATGTGGAAAGCAGAGACATCCAAACACACGAAGAAGCAAATAATCAGGTTGCTTTTTAAACAACATTTCATGAGGTGAAATATGATACAGAACGAGATGATAACACCTATGAACGAGATGGCCAAATTTCCCGCATAACTGACAATGATGTTTGTTATTGCCATATCCATGGCCACGACCACGACCTCTGCCTATATTTGAGCATGTAAACTGCTTATTACTAGGTAGAGTAGGAAGCAAACCATCAGAGGACTGAGCATTTGATATTGAATAGTTGTTTGATTGAGGTGAATAGTTATTTGACTGTGAAGAATTGTTATGTTGAGCATCAATACCAGCAACATTAGCAGATATGGAACTATCGAACAACATGTGAGCCTGCCTAGCCTCAACATCCAATAGCACAGAACTAACTGAGGCAATATCATATGGATTCCTACTGGCATGCATAACAACTATGATATTATCGAATTGACCTTTAACTCCATTGAGGATGGTGGAGATCTGCTACATTTTCGAGATTGGATGGCCACAGTTGGCCAAACTATCACACGTGATCTGGATTTCAGTAAGATACTCACGCATAGACTGATGAACCAGCTTCCTAGCTTTTAATCGATCATACAGGTACATAATTCTTGTAGTAGACGAAGATGAGAAATCACGATGAAGGTTTTGCCAGGTGGAAGTTGTGGTCATACAGCAAATCAAACCTCTACTTACCTGAGACGAAACAGATGTCAACAACCAAGATGCCATGGAATTTTCCTGCTGAATATACTTCATGTAAGCAGAATTTGGAACATTAGTACTAGTTTCATTTTGGATGTATTAATCGATTGTGATTCCATGAAAATGATCTTCCAGATTGTAGCCTCGCACTGATAACAAGACATGCTGCTTCCACGACTGGAAATTATCTTCTCCGTTGAGCTACGAAACTTTCTTATTCGCAAAATGACGGTGAGTTTTCATCCATTGATGAGCTTTGAAGAATACGAAACAGGAAAGTTACAGCTCTGATTCCGTGTTAGGAACTATAGATTGAAAGGAGAAAGTGAATAAGAAAAGATGAAATCAAAGTTCATATTCAATTGAGATAATCATTTTTTAATACAAACACCTACTATATATAGAAATAGTTGTAACCTTCATTTTGTTGCACTTATATGCTAACAAAGACGGTCTTAACCACATTCTGGTGCAGTTCCAAGCTTTGAATCACTCCAATAGTCAGAATTAAATGAATCATGGTCCTTCGCAGTAATCAGTTTTCATGTGAGATTGTACAATCTAGCTATTCTGTGTAACTCTATTAAAATTTGGGATGATCACTTCTTCCCAGACACCATACTTGAGAACACGTTCGGCGTCAACTAGACTGATACATGTAGAAACATTATTACAAAAGCAGATTTGAAAACAGTAACACACATAGAGAAAAGCACTTGAAAGTTAAAATACTGAAAATGTTATAGATAGATAGATAGATAGATAGATAGATAGATAGATAGATAGATAGATAGATAGATAGATAGATAGATGGATGGATAGATAGATGGATGGATGGATGGATGGATGGATGGATGGATAGATAGACGGATGGACGGATGGTAGGATGATCGGGGAAAGGTTTTTCGAAGGGTGTTGTAAATTATTAACGTTAATTTGAAATTGGTGGGTCAGACGGGTTGACCCGTCAACTCAGGTTCGGGTCGTCTATCCTGACCCGTGCAAACTAACGGGTCGGGTTTGGGTTTACCCGTGACCCGGCCCGAACCCGAGAGGTCAGCCTGAATTGACAAATCTAGATCCATCAGCCTTGAGCTTCGTCGTAAGAACCCATTTAGCTCTTATTGTTGTGTGTCCTCTTGGAAGGTCGACTAGTCTCTAAACACCGTTCTTCCCCATAGATTTTATCTCTTCTTCCATTGCTTTCATTCATTCTTCTTGGAAGGGTCCATCAAGATCTTCTCTGACATTTTTTGTCTCAAAACATATCTCATTAGATATTAGGGTGTATAATTATCCATCATCTTCGAATGCATATCGTCAGGAAGGAAATTTATCTCTTAGACTACAGCCTAATATCTCACTATTATCAGAAGTATAACCATGATCACTCCCACTGAAAATGAGACTCTCAATGCTCTCAGTGTCAATAAATTATCAGGAGCGGACTAGGTTCTATTCGCTCCAGCAGGTGCTGAATCCGACATATGACAAATTGATACATCTTTAGCGAATTCAAATTTCCCACTCGAGTTAATAGTTTTTTTTCTCAACTTTATCTTGTATTTCGTATATAGATCGATCCACACCAATCTCTCCCTTTTTCAAAAATTCATTTTCTAAAAACTTTGCATCTTGTGATTCGAACTTGAAAGCACTGTCACTGTTCTGCTTAGCTACAAACACATATTCCTTGGAGGTTTCAGAGTAACCAACAAAATACTCTTCTTTCCTCAAGGTCCAATCTTCCCAAACTTATTCAACAAATCATGGGTGCCAGTAGTGCACTCCCATGAGCGCATACAACTAAGTTCTAGACTTCTTCTATTCCAAAACTCGTACGGAGTGGAGTTAACCGTTTTTTTGGCACACGGTTTAGGATGTAGGTAACAATCTTCAAAGTGTTTCCCCATAAAGAAATTGACAATTAAGTATGCGCCATCATCGACCAAACCATTTCAATGAGTGCTCTAATTCTTCTCTCTGAAATACCATTTTGTTGAGCATTGTAGGGGACTGTACTCTGATGGATGATCCCACTTTCAGTACATAGACCGTTGAATGCCGCTGAAAGGTAATGTCTTCCACGATTAGTGCAGAAGGTTCTAACCTTCTGATACAACTAGTTTTGAACCAAATTTAAAAATCATTTAAAGCAATGTATTGCCTTTGATTTATGGGAGATCAAGTAGATTAATCCATAACTGGTATAATCATCCGTGAATGTGAGAAAGTATCTTGCTCCGTCTCGCACACTAACACTAAGAGGGCCACAGACGTCTGAATGAACTAATTGCAAAGGCTATTCAGCTCTAGGTGCCTTTCCAAAAAGTATTCGGGTGGTCTTTCCTGTTATACAGTTAACGCACGTAGACAACTCCACATGTGAAATATTGGGCAGGAAGCTCCGTTGGGTTATTCGCTAAATTCTATGTTAACATTTACGACCAAATCTAGTCTATCTTTCACTCACTTTGCAAACATATTCGCAAGTATGGCAAATCAAAAAATTATTATTGTTGCTTGAATTCAAATCCAAAACAATTAATCCACCAGAAACAATACTAAAAGCAAACAGAATTGATCCTCAAGATAATTGGACGGAACGAAAGGTTCATGTAAAGATAATGTAAAACAGAGTTTCATTAATCCTAAGACTGAAATAACATTTTGACAAATCTACGGAGCATAGAGGATATCACTTTGGAGTAGGACTAGACCACCGCTCAAGCGCAACTCATAAGTTCTTATCCTTTTGACTACAACATGAGATTTATTGTCGATGTAAATCCATCTAGTTTCTCGCTGGACTTTACGGTAATCGGGCTATGTTGTGTTTTTAGTGATCTTGAATCAAATAAGGAGAGAAAGAAGAGCTTAATGCCACAATCAATAAGAATTTCATCTTTGTAATCACTAAGCTTGAAAAGATTACATGAGATAGGAGACTATATAAAGTTTCTAGGATGATAATCAACATTCACCTAAAATACTCTAGATCAATATCATATACCCTAACACTCTCCTTTCTAGATAAACTTTTTAAAACATGTAAAAAAACCAGAACTTTTAACTTCTAAACTTGATGAAACACAAAGGTTGATATGCATATGGCATTATTGTTGCACTAGAGTTGCATGGCTGGAGCACTGGAGGTGCATTACTTATGCATTGTTGAGGCACGGCTGGAGCACTGAATCTGCACAGATAGAGCACTGGTGGTGCACTGAAGCTGCACTAGAGCTGAAACAGAATAAATCACGGGCCTGCTCATTCTTCAATGTGCACCGAGCACAGGTATGCTCGGAAGGACGAGCACAGGCCTGCTCGAAAGGAGCTCGAAAGGACGAGCACAAGTCTACTCGGAAGGTGATCCAGTTGTTGTGAAGGCGAATTTTGAAACTACGAACTAGGAAACTCTATTGACTTACTCTTTTCGAGATATCAAGCGTCATTTCTCGCAGCCCTCACGACCTAGGATGGGACAACTTGGATCACTAAATTACTGTTGAACGGCTAAATGAAGAAGATGAACACATGTTTGCTCATAACAGTAACCATTTCAGCATGTTTGCTTTAGCATGTTCTGCATCTCATTTTAACATGTTATATTTTCTAGATGCCTTTACCATTTCAGAATCTTGCTCCACGATCAACCAGGATGAAGCATTCTAAGCAAGAGGACAAACCGCAGCAGAATCAGCACAAACCACAGTAAAGTGAATCACAGCAACAGCAGTCTAGGATGACAATCAACATTCACCTAGAATACTCTAGATCAATATCATATAACCCAATAGGTGTGTTGACCCTGAATCTAAAATCGACCCAGTCAACATAAGTGTATTAGAAACACAAAGATCCCCAAAGAAGAAAATTAAAAAGTTGATGCACTTAGTAAATATGTTGTGGAAGTGTCACTCCTTAAATAAGTACACTTCATAAAAAGATTCATTTGTTAAAAAAAAATCAAATTTAACCCTAATTTAATAATTAATTACCAAACTAACCATTTCATTTTCAAATTTATAAAAATAGGACAAAGCGCTTACAGGGATAGCGTTTAGGACGTCCGTTAAATAAACGTCCAAAACACTAACCGCGTTAGCGTTTACATTTAATTAAACACTAACGCGGTTAACGTTTAGGGTTTCAGCATAATTGGTACAAACGTTTAAGGTTTGTGTGAAATTGCGTACTTTTGAATCAGAATTGGTCGTGAAGGTGTCTGCTTTGCTGCAACAACGTATCACTTTGACAATGAAGAATGCCAAACTGAAGCAGAAGATGCCTCGCCTTCGACAGAAAAAGTCTAAAATTGTAAACGTCATTAGCGTTTAGTTTTTCTTTTAACGGATGTCCTAAACGCTAACCGTTAGCGTTTTGTCCTATTTTTGAAAATGAGAGGGTTAGTTTGGTAATTAATTATTAAATCATGGTTAAATTTGAAGAAGAAAAAAATCCATAAGAGGCACAACTGGTGGACGGAATAGAAACACGGATAACACTTTTTGGATCTTGATTTCCTGAATGTTGATCTAGCAGTGAATTGAATGCCAATGGATGGATGAAAGTTGCTCTCGCCTTAGATCCGATGAACCTACAGGAAGGGGATCACAACAGAGGGGGTGTATCTAGGTCCCTCTCCGATGCTTAAATGAGTATGTGTGTATATAGCTCAAAAACGTAATGAATGTATTGAAAAGCAAGAGTATTTATAGAGTAGGGAGACCAAACCGTAGAAGGAAACAGTATTTCTTAATGAATATTGTGCTGGTGAAGATTAGGTTAGCAGATATTACGGTTATGGCGTAATATTGTCGTTACCATATGTAATCTTTAGAGAATATGTGCCTGAGATATGCGGGATATCGTGGCCATATCTTTAGGAACGGTTGGTGGGACCATAGGAGAGTGGCAGGGCTCTCTTCAAGGCGAGCACTCCTATGGCGAGCAGTAGGAGTCCACGACTTGGTGATGAATGGCGACTAGCAATGGAGCCATTGGCGTCCACTTTATCCTGGGCTCGACATTGGGCCGCTATAATCGAGGACCAGATCAAATTTAGCACGGGTCGGTCCAGTCCGAATAACCTGGGTTCACCCCCTCCATGGTTATTGGGCCTCTGGGGCATTTTCCTTATTGGGTTGTCACTGTCAATACCCAACATTTGCCCCCGAAACTTGAGTGAAGTTTCTTCGGTCAAGCTTGATTCCTTGAAAGGGTTTGAGATAGTGACACTTGAATTGGTTCTTCTTTTTCTTTTTCTGCTATTTATACATTTATGAACACTTTATGCTTCTTTGGCGATCAGTCGTTCGGTTGCCCAGGGTTGAAGGAATATTCGGTCTTTTATTCCTTCTTGGCGATCACTCGAGACAGTATAGGTTTATGGATGTTTATCCTTCGCTATTTGGAAACCACTGCCTCTGAAAGAGTTTTCCCAAAAAGGCCTAGTAATGCGTTAGTGATCACTTTATCTGCATAATGGACTTTAGCATTTAATAACTGCACAGTCATCCAAAAGTCGAACGGACATTTGAGGCACGCCTGTCGTTTATTCTTCCGTAACCCAAGGGTAGTCTAACATATTCTGTACTGGTAGACCGTTTGTCTCCCTGAGGTGTCTCTTAAAATTCTGACATTGCTTCGATTTTTTCCCAAAATGTGCAATCATTCTCTGTGCCGTTTCAATTCTGTCTGTGGCGGTTACTCCTGTTTTTGTCTATATAAGGGACGGAAGTTCCACTCTTTTGTCTTTTGCGCGTCCTAGTTCTTCAGATTCTAGAGAGTTCTGTGCCTTCTCTGTTTTTCAGCACTCTGTTTCTTCGATTCTCTTCTTCTTCCTTTCAATTTCTAGAAGCTCCAAACCCAAACATCAATGGCTACCCAAAATCAGTCTACAGGAAAGGCTAAGGTGACGGCCAATAAGTCTTCTTCCTCAGCCTCAAAAGTGCCTCCGAAGAACACCAATGCTCCCCTGCAAATCAGGGATGGTTCTACTCCGGCTTCCAGCGAAATAAATCCTGACGCCGGACGGTCAGCGGCCACACCTGTGGTGGTGGATGGTCCAGACACCAATGTGCCCCTCTTTTCCCCAAAAGGTAAACACCACGATTTTTCTGTTCGCTGTTTTTTCTGATAATGGCCCCTGTTTTTCTTGTTTTCATATTATTCTTGCCATATCTGATTTTCTAAGTAGATATCAAGCCTGAGTTGAAGTCGGCTTAGTTCAAGATGGTAGTCGCCATAGGTGGCCTAAATGAAACGGATGCCCCCAGGTACCCAGGCTTAGAACTGCATTATCCTCGCGACGGAGAGGTTTACATTTATGCGGCTCAGGTCGATGTTGGGTTGCGCTTTCCTCTCTGTGAGGATTTGCAGGAATTATGTCGTTATTACAGGATAAGTCCCACGCAACGCGTACCCAACGCCATTAGGATGTGGGTCGGATTCAAGTTCATGTGTCTACGTCAAGAATGGACGTATTCACTTGCCTTGTTCCTATGCTTCTTCCGATTGGCCGCAGGAGCGAATCACCTCCATCATTTCCAGATCCGATGGCCGGAGTTTGAAAAATGAAGAGGTCGGGCGTGGAGCTGGAACGTCCATTTCCGATTGGTTGACGACTTACGTGCCACCAACTCCAACTACAATAAGTTCTACTTCTTTTACAAGGGGGCGTGACCTGGGAGTTGTCTCAACCGGAAAAGGATACTCCCCCTGTCTTTGGCGAGCTATCTGGGAGCGACCGGAACGCCATCGACAACTTTTTCCAGTTGCACAAGCAATCAAATTTTTGCTCCATCCATTCAGTGGTGAAGACCATTGAGAACATGCTAGAGATGGCGGGCATTCATCAGGCCTCACCACTTCTCATTGATTGGGTAACTTTCTAACCTTTTTTCCTTTTATTGGTTGTAGGCGGTTGGGGCCGTAAACTCATGGGTCTCTTTGATGACCAGGGTAAGGCGGGGTTGTCTTCAGACCAGGCGTCGCTAAACCTTCTTCCTCCTCCCTCCAGGCGTTCCTCCAAAAGAAAGCCTAAGAAGGATCGTCCCTCAGTCACTCCTGGCTCTCGCCAGCCAGGTACATTATTGTTTTGTTTACTTCTTTTTTCCTTCGCCTTGAATTTAGGTTTATAATACCTTTGTTAATTTTTTGCATAGAAGCTCATTGTTGATGTGGCTCGTGACCCTCCTCCTGCAAAGAAGGTCAGGAGTTCAGGCGAAGAGCACCCTGCTCTTCCCAAGAGCCCTGCTGTTCCTATGGGTCCTGCTGCCCCTAAGTCGAAGGTCTGGCTGTGGTCACGGCGACCCCTCCTCATCCCGATCGCCCAGCCTCCATTCCTTCAAAGGAGTCTGAGGCTCGGAAGAAGGGGTCAGACGCCCCAGGCCCCTCACAGGCTCCTTCTGGGGAGTACTGCCCACTCGTGGGCTTGTTCCAGCCGCCCAAGGCTACAAACTCCAGGGGCGTCTGGATCCCCCAATGGAAACCTCTCGAAGGCAGGGGGTTTTGATCAGAAATATCTCTGGGGCAACCCGGACCTGTGCATGCAACTCCTTGAGGGGATAGTTCCTCCCAAGGATCGGGCCTTGGTTCCCTCAGAACTGTCCGCCATCGAGGGGATGATGAGGTCGCACTTCGAATGAATCTCCCTGGTAAGATTTCACATCTTTGTTGTTTCTTCATATTACTTTTATTTTTCCTTGGACTAACAGTACTTTGCCCCCTATTTTCTTTGTTGTCAGCTCGTTCGAGAGGAGCTGGTGATCGGTCGGGTCGTCGAGGATCTCGTCGATAAGCAGACTTACCTGCTTATCGAGCTGGAGCAGTATAGAAGTCTGTGGTTCTCCCCTGGCCAGATGGAGAGCATGAAGTCGACTGTCGACTCGGCGGTTTTCCTGGTGGAAAACGCTCGAGAGGAGTACTTCAGGAAGGAGGAGACGCTCCTCACCTTCGTCAATAGGAAGGAAGGGAGAAGCAGCAGTCGCCTTTCAGAAGTCTGAGGCGGTCCATAAGCACTCAGACCAGGTTGAGGCTGTCAATGCTCGCCTGAAGGCTGAGCTTAAGGAGGCTCAAACTCGGAGGGCAGATGCGGAGGCCTAGAGGGTTGCTGCTGAGGCCAGGAGGAACGCCCTGGAGAAGGAGAAGGAACGGTTCACCATGCAGCTGAAGTCTGTTCCATCTCCCTAGAGTGTGGTCGAGGACTTCAAAAGGTCTGAGGAGTTTGTCGACTGTGCTTTGGAGGTGATGAAGTCGGAAATTGCTGACTATCTCCAAGTCCTGGTCGAGGACATCTAGGCAGTCGACCCCAACTTTCCTCTTCGGGAAGTTGAGGCTCTTAAACCTTTCCTCCAGAGCACCCTTCCCAAGGAGACTCTTTCTGCTACTGGAGAAGTTGCCCCCGCAGGCGAGCCGAGTGCCTCCACTCCTGAAGAGCCCAAGTCGTGAAGTCTCCAACTCCTCCGCGATCATCTTTTTGTTTTTAGATAATAATTTGTTATCCTCCCTTATATTTTGGGAGTTCCTTGTAATTATTATATGATTTCAGACTCGGTTATTTTATAATATTGAATGTATTTATATTCATAAGCCTCTATATTTACTCGACTTTGAATGTGTTGGCGATTCCTCCAATATCTTAATCATAATTGCCTTCGACTTTTCTTCGCTTTATAATGGTCTCGACCCTTAAGGTCTTGGACCTTTATTTAGGCTTGAATGGATAAGTCTTTATAGACCTATCTATTCTCCTCGCCAAGTATAAATTTCTTAAGGAAAACATCTGAAGACTTAAAAGTATAGACTTCTAAGCTTGAAGATATATTACATTTTTGAAGTTTAAACCTTTTGGGGTGTTCACTTAATTACAAGGAATTTGTTACTTAAAGCTTCATCATCCATAGTGATCGCTTAAGGTTCCTTGCCCATCTTCTAGAATTTGCTTCATAAAGGAATTGTTATCCTTAGTATGGATAACTTCTTCAAAATTTACCCAACTTGTAAGAAAATAGCTTCCTTGATGGATTGATTGATTGTCTTTGTCGTTAGGACTCCTGTCTGATTTTGGTAACAGGTCTTATGCTTGACTTTGGTGTCGGGTCTTTTATTTTGCCTAACCTTGTTATTAAGTCTTTTGCCTGACTTTGGCGTCAGGTCTTTGAGAAAAAGTCAGCCATGGTTCCACCTGCAACACGATCAAAAACCATTCGTGAAGTGAATGATGAGGACTCGCTCCAAAACCTGCAGCAGCATTTGGGACAGACATCGTACATACCCGTACAAATGGTACCGCCTCGATCTGCTCAAGAAGAAGGTGTTCCTGAGGAATAAGCAGTTCCCGAGGAGCAAAGATATGATAATGACATACCAAGACCTGCGCAGTCTCGCATAGACTCGTCGGTTGTAAGGGCGCCGCCTCGGCGTGTGGAAGTGGCTACAGAGTTCATATTGACCCCAGCGTTCATAAATGCTCTCGACGAGCTTTTGGACAGAAGGGATCAAAGGGCAGCTGCTCGGGCAGCTCAAAGAGAAAGCGCTCAGGCAGCGCATGAAGCTACATCAAGGCCACGAGACGCACTAGGAAATCCACCAGAAACGAGTGTTGTCGCGGAGGGCGCCATTGTAACAACAACTCCTGCTCCGGGGACGCTAAATGAAGAAAGGGTTAAAGAGCTTATCGCTCAAACGCTAAAGGAGCAAAAGAATCGAACCATGCCTCACCTACGAGATAGGTCAACGCATCCGTTCACACCCGAGATATTTTCAGTTGCACTACCAACCCATGTGTAGCCGACTTTTCGGATAGATACATACAATGGAGATAGTGATCATGTCTTCCACATACAAAGGCATGAAAACTCTTTGCTGGGGAGGACAAGTGAGGAGATGCATCTAGCATTGCTCTTTCCGGCTACCTTGGGGGATGTACCTGCGCATTGGTTTTCAATCTCCCTAAGGCATCAATAAAGTCATGGGGAGACTTGAAGGACAAGTTTATCGTGCAATACATGGGAGGGCGTCGCCTACTAAAAGGTGTGGGAAAGCTCGATCATATCAGGCAAAAAGGGGAGGAAAGTTTGAGCGACTTTTATTCTCGATTTAACAAAGAATTAGCTGGAATTGATCAAACCATCACGGAGGGGGAGACCATTCGCGCCTTTATAAGGCGATTGGGCCCAAAGGGTTCGACTCTGTATGACAGCTTGAGCGTTATACCAGTCAACACCGTTGAAGAAATGGCTGATAGGGTCAAGTCTTACATAGACTTGGAGATTGCACGAGAAGGAAGGAAGGTCAGCAAGGAGGCGTTCAAAAAGGATCATGCGGAAGGGAAAAGGCCCGAGCAACGCCCCTCGAAGTCAGTACAGGATGACCGGAGACACGATGATAGGCGTCGCTCGTTTGGACCCCGGCCTCCAAGAGAAACTTTTCAAAGTTACACTCCCTTAAATAGGGAAATCTCCATTATCTTGATAGAGATGGAGAAGAAGAATTGGGCGACACCT
Source organism: Chamaenerion angustifolium (assembly GCA_946814005.1). Classification (NCBI taxonomy): domain Eukaryota; kingdom Viridiplantae; phylum Streptophyta; class Magnoliopsida; order Myrtales; family Onagraceae; genus Chamaenerion; species Chamaenerion angustifolium. The sequence continues at coordinate 28,046,720 of OX328272.1, forward strand.
CCACCACCTTGAAAGCCTGATATGGTTATGGGAAGTAATCCTAACCAGTATTGCAGATATCATCGATGTAAAGGACACCACACGGATGACTGTCATATCCTGAAGAAGGATACTGAGAGGTTGATCCAGCAGGGGCACTTGAAAAACTTCTTGGCCCGACGCCAGAGAAGTAGGAGTCCTAGTAAGGCTTCGCCTAAGAATGTACAAACTGGAGCAGGGCCCAGCAGGCAGGAGGACCTAAGCATGATAAGAGGAGGTTTCTCCTCAGGAGCAGAAACATGTGCAGCAAGAGAGGGATATGCCTCTCAAATGTCAGGAACCTCCAAACTGGGAAAACGCCCTAGGGAAGAAAAAGAAGTGATCATTTCTTTCTCAGAAAAAAGAAATGGGACATGTCACATCCCCACATGATGATGCCTTGGTAATCACCATAGGCGTCGACAGGTTCAACATGAAGAGAGTATTGGTGGACTCGGGGAGTTCTACCGATATCCTATTTCTGGACGCCTACAAAAGTATGGGGAGAAAGGAGAATAACTTGAAAAAAGTCAATTTTCCATTGATGGGCTTCGCCTCGCACACTACCTATCCAGTTGGAGATGTGACTTTGCCAGTTAGCTTGGCTGAGGGAAGGAAAGCGTTAAACTTCGAGATCACTTTCATTGTTGTGGATGCATCTGCATCTTACAACGCCATTTTGGGGCGTTCGACGTTAAATCCAAACAAGATGGTACATTCCACATATCACCAGTTGCTGAAATTTCCTACACCCCATGGTGTAGGGATTGTTAAGGGAGATCAACATGCGGCGCGTAGTTGTTATGTCCAGGCCACGCGTCGCCATATTAAGAAAAAAGAATCTTTGGCGATTCATACAGAGGAGGATCCCAGGGAAGAAAGAAGTCGTCCTCAGCCCGTTGAGGGGTTGAAGAAAGTGGAGATTGATGGCGTAGGACAAGAAGTACAAATTGGAGCGACGCTTGGAGAGTAAGAGGTGTCCGGTCTTTCTATGCTTCTCATTTAGTTCAAGGAATTATTTGCCTGGAAGCCTAGCGATATGCCAGGCATCAGCAAGGATGTCATTGCCCATGAACTCAATTTGGATTTGAATGTCAGGCCTATTGCTCAAAAGCGACGCCCTGTCGGTGAAGAAAAGGCGATTGCCATCAAGCAAGAGGTTGGAAAGCTGATAGAGGCAAAATTTGTGAAAGAAATCAGGTTTCAAACCTGGGTGGCCAACCCGGTGTTGGTCAAGAAGAGCAATGGAAAATGGAGGATGTGCATCGACTATCGCGATTTGAATAAGGCGTGCCCAAAAGACTCTTATCCTTTGCCAAGGATAGATCAATTGGTTGACGCTACTTCAGGTCATGAACTGCTCAGCTTTATGGATGCATACTCTGGTTATAACCAGGTACAAATGGCAGATGGTGACGCTCAGCACACGGCTTTTTATGCGGATAGTGATATATATCATTACACGGTGATGCCTTTTGGTTAGTTGAATGCAGGAGCCACCTATCAAAGAATGATCAACAAACTTTTTGATGGCATGATAGGCGTCACCATGGAGGCCTATGTGGATGATATGCTGGTGAAATCCATAAGGAGTGTTGATCATGTTGAAGACTTGAGGAAAACATTTGAAAGGATGCGCCTTCATCAAGTTCGCCTGAACCCAGCAAAATGTGCCTTTGGCGTTCATTTAGGCAAGTTTCTGGGGTACATGGTGAGCCAAAGAAGGATAGAAGTCAATCCTGAGAAGCTGGAAGCTATTGAGGCTATGAGAAGTCCGACTTGCCATAAGAAGGTACAGAGCTTAAGTGGAAGGCTAGCAGCGCTAAGTCGTTTCCTAGCAAAAGCAGGCGACAAGTCACTCCCCTTTTTCCAGGTGTTGAGGGCTAACAAGAAGTTCGAATGGACTCTCGAATGTGAGAAGGCTTTTCAGGATCTAAAGAATCACCTCAAGACACTTCCACCATTGGCAAAGCCTTCCAAAGGCGACGCTCTTTCCTTATATTTAAGTATCACACCGGTTGCTGTAAGTTCGGTGTTGGTCAAAGAAGTAGGAAAAGGCCAGGTGCCGGTGTATTATGAATCAAAAGTACTTGTCAAATCTGAAATAAACTACTTGGAGGTTGAGAAGTACCTTTATGCGTTGGTAGTATCGGCAAGGAAGCTACGCCCTTATTTCCATGAACATGAAATTACAGTTTTAACAAACCAACCGTTAAAACATTTTCTGCAAAAACCAGATGCTTCAGGGAGAATGGTCAAATGGGCTATTGAATTAAGCGAATTTAGAATTAAATTTCTCCTAGAAACGCCATTAAAGGTCAAGCATTGGCGGATTTCATTGTGGAATCCACATGTCCTCAGCCGGCGACGCCTAAAGAAAAAGAGAAAGAATAAAATCCTTGGATACTTCATACTGATGGATCCTCATCAGTTGAAGGCTCGGGGGTAGGATTAGTGTTGACGCCACCAGATGGAGGAACACCATTAAGATACGCCCTAGTTCTAAATTTCAAAGCTACGAATAATGAGGCAGAATATGAGGCTTTGGTTACAGGATTAAGATTACCTAAAGGATTAGGCGTCGCCTCTCTACATGTATACTGTGATTCGCAATTGGTGGTGAATCAAATCAATGGGGAGTATATGGCTAAGGATGAAAAAATGAAGTTGTATTGGAAGGAAGCTATGGCGTTGGTAGCAGGATTCAAACAATTTCAAATTGAAACTATTCCTTGAGAAGCGAATCAAGAAGCAGATGCTTTAAGCAAATATGCTTGGCAGGCGACGCCCAAACAGGTGCATTTTATAGAAACCAATCATGGAGGTTGTGTCAGCATTAATTGTGCAAACATAAATGTCATCATCGATTGGGCGACGCCTATTAGAGCATATTTAGAATAAGGAGAACTCCCTACAGATGAAGCACATTCTAAACAGATTATTCGATTAGCACCTAGCTTTCGAATAATTGATGGTTTACTGTATAAGAAGGGTTTCTCCACGCCCTATCTTAGATGCGTCGCTCATCCAGAAACCGTTACCATTTTAAGGGAGGTACATGAGGGATATGCTGCCTGTCACGAAGGTGCAAGGTCAATTGTGAGAAAAAATTTAAACCAATGATATTACTGGCCTACAATGAATCAAGAGGCGACTGCTTTGGTTATGAAATGTGAATCACGTCAAAAGTATAGCCCAAAGATAGTGCGTTCACCAGCAAACCTTACTAGTGTGTGTGCAGCATGGCCATTTGCACAGTGGGGAATCGACTTGGTGGGACCATTACCAAGATCCAAGCAACGCACCTATATAATAGTGGCAGTTGATTATTTTTCAAAATGAATTGAAGCAAAAGCGTTGTCATCAACTACTGAATTTCAAGTTATTAAGTTCATTAAATCGAGAATTGTGTCTCGATATGGAATCCCAAGTGTGTTGGTTAGTGATAATGGCCCGCAATTTGCTGGAAAGGAATTGAAATGGTTTAGGGAAGAATTGAAAATTGACCATAGGCATGCTTCAGTAAAACATGCGCAGGACAATGGACAGGTGGAGGCTGCGAATAAACAGTCTTGAATGGTTTGAAGAAAAGACTGGACGCCTTGGGAGGAAAGTGGACAGAAGAATTAGAAAATGTCTTATGGGCGTTGAGAACAACACCAAAAAAGGCAACTAGAGAAACGCATTTTGGATTGGTTCACGGGTCTGAGGCGGTTGCTCCAGCAGAAATAGCAGTCGAATCACACAGGGTAAAGCATTATGAGGCCTTGAACAATGAGGATCAAAGGCGTTTGGAATTGGATATGGTTGATGAAAAGCGGTGGGCTTCAGAAGAAATCCAGGGGCGTATGCGATTAGCTACGACGAGATACTATAACAGAAAAGTTTCATCTCGCCAATTTTTTGTGGGGGAGAGGGTATGGCGAAGGCATGAATTCTCACATCAAGATAGGGTAAACAAGTTGTCACCCAAATGGGAAGGACCCTACAAGGTCATTGTCATTCCTCATCCAAATGCATACGTATTAGAAGACCTGGAGGGAAAAGTGTTGAAGAACACTTTTAATGCAGAGCATTTGAAAAAGTTTTATGCTTAAAAAAAATGGCATATATTGTATGAAGGACAATTAATGTCGAAGTGATTTTATTCGTAATGGCGAAAGCTTATGTTTAAAAGTTATATTGATACATTATGTTTGAATCGATGGTGTTTGCTTAAATTTGAATTAATGGCGACTGCTTAAATTTGAATTAATGGGGACTGCTTAAATTTGAATTAATGGCGACTGCTTAAATTTGAATTAATGGCGACTGCTGAAATTTGAATTAATGGCGACTGCTCAAAATTGAAATAATGGCGATGGCTTACATTAGATTCAATGGCGATGGTTTAAAATTTAAATTCATATCGATTGCTTAAATTGGATTTAATGGCGATTACCTGAAATGGTGATTACTTATTGTAAACTTAATGGTGATGTATTAATCATTGGTGATTGGTTAAGGCGATAGCTTATGTTCAAGGCAATGTTTTAAGATTCAACATATTGGCGATGCTTAATAAAGCTTATTGGCGTTTGCTTAAGTTTGGATAATGAAATAAAGACTTGTTAAAAATAATAAGTATGATAATTCAAGAAATAAAGTTAAGTATAAAATAAAGCTAAGTATGAAGAAACAGACATATCATATAGGGAAAGAAAAATTCATAATAGCAACGGCGAGGCGTTGCAAAAAGTCTTTACAAAAGTAAAGTGACAAAAAAAATATGAAAGGGCTGGGGGTGTTTGGTTAGGAGAAGCGTTTGCAGCAGGCGCCTCATAATTTATCTCAGAAGGTACTGATTCAATAGGCAGCTCTGGGGGAGTTGATTCACCAGAAGAGGTACTGTCATCCTCGGACTCTTCATCATTCTCTGTCAACGCCTCAGCTTCCTCTTGAGCCTTCATGGCGAGGTATCCCTTCAAAAAATCCAACTTATCCAATGGAAAGTTGGGGTCAACCTTCTGAATGTCTTTGATCGCCTTCTTGAAGATGATCAAAACGCCAGTGCGATTCCACTCAGCAGCAGCCTTGGCGAAATCTGGACTTGTGCGGAAAGACTCTACTGCTTCCTCCAAGCGTTTAGGAAGTTCAGTTTTGAGGTGTTCTACCTCTTGAGCTGACTGAGACGCCTCTTTAAGAGCTTGGTCAATTTCCTTCTTGGCGTCCTCAGTCTCTTTCCTTGAAGTCTCTTTGACATGAGTGAGCTCCTTCTGAGTCTTCAAAAGAGAGACCTTCAAGGCGTTCTCTCTTTTCTGAGCATCCCTTAATTGGGTGGCGAGTTGTTCCTTATTGACAAGGTCAGCCTCCATCTCCTTTTGAGTTGCTTCAGAAATGGTGAGGCGCCGCTGTAGTTTCTCCAGCTCAAACTTCTCATTTTCATCTTGGAGAAGTATGGATTGATTGCGCTCCCTTTCATCGGTTAAACCCAGGAGGGTGGCGCCTATCTTTAAAGCAGCATGAATGATTTAAGTAATCAAAAAAGAGAAAGTTAGAAAAATGCAAGTAATAAAGGAAAAAATGTAAGGAAAGAAGGCGCATACCTGACTCTGTATTAAAGAGAGGGAATGGCGAACCAATCCCTCTATAGCCTCAGTCTCCAGTCTCAAAGGTCCTCTATCAGCAGGCGGCAGGAGCCTGACAAAAGGTGAAGGCTGAGATTGGGGTCAATGCTGGAATGACCAGCCATCAGGGAAGTCTTCTTGAGAGTGGTCCAGGGATCCCATGGCGCTTGAGGATTTGGCAAGTGGACCTTATCCAGCAGTTCTCGCCTTAAGTCGAAGGTGGGTCCCTTGAAAGGAAGAGGGTCGTCTTGGCGTTGGCGATCTGTTTGAGGAGGAGGAAGTGATGGCAAGGCTTCGACATCAGGAAGGTTGTCGACCAAAATTACCTCCTGAGAAGCTGAAGGAATATTGCGAGTGGGGGTTGGCGTCTTCGGTTTGGAAGGCCCAGCAGGTGTCGCTCCTGTCGGATCAAAGGAAGGGTCAAATGGTCCCTTCTTAAGGATGCCCGAATGATATTCGGTATAGGTCCACATGATGCTGCCATAGGCTAAGATTGGAGAACCTCACTTTTTTGTGAATAAAACGGTATTCCTATTACTAGTGACGATGTTATTAACCCAGTAAGACTTAGGGATCGCACCTTTAAAAGCCTCGACGGCATCGTTAGTGTCGTCGCTGAAAAGCTTGGATGGGGCCTTGAGAGGATCCAAGGAATCCTCCATAGACTTCGCCTTTTTCTGGTCCTTGGAGGAATGATGGCTTTTGTGTTTTTTGGTGGCCTCGGGAGCGTCGTCTTTGGGTTCCTTGGCCTTCTTCTCTTTGCTCTTCTTCGTCTTTGATGCCTTTTTCTGAACAGGCGTTACAAGATGAGAAAACAGGGCAAAATCCTTATCTGCAAGAAAAGAATGAAAGAAAAGTTATTTACCGGAAATAAAGGCAGAAGGTGACGATCTACAAGGGAGACACCAGCATCCTCTAAGTCAGACTCACTGATCTCTTTGGAGATTATTTGCGCGCGCCCTCCTTTATGATCTAAATAAATGGCTGTCAATGCGTCCATATCGGCTGAGGAAAATTCCTCGACGCCTGGATCAATATCCTTGCCGCCTTTAGTCGTCATCAGACACTAGGGAATGCCTCCTTGGAAAAAGAAGTAGGCGTTCTTCCAATTGCTATTACGGGATTTGAAACCCGTGACTAAGGGACGAGAAAAGTCTCAATCCCAATCCTTGAAAGGAGGCGTCGCCCTTGTTGTAAAAAGGTGAACGCCTAATCGATTGCCTTCTAATCTATAAAAGCTACGGAAGACATTTAAGGAATATTCTCACCCACGACGAAAACATAGGACTCTAAACCCTATCCAGGTGCGAAGACCATTGGGAGAAAGTTGGGTGGGAGAAATGTCATAATGGCGACACAACTCGACTAGGAGAGGGCAGTATGGAAAGCTTAATCCCGCCTCAATTTGTTGAGAGAAAATGATCTCCTCGCCTTCCCTAGGATGACAAATGGGATGAGGATTTTCAGGATCCGCATCATCTGGGATGGGATACCTGGGGGCTTGAGCGTCGCTCAAGCCAGCCTCAGCCAATGACTGTTCAAAAGATAGGGGGTAAGAAGGTTGGGTTTGAGATCTACAAAAGGCGAGGGAAGGAAAATGTGGTTACCAATGTCAGAATGGGACGCCATTCTCCTATATGACTGAATGACGCGGAGGTGATGGGCGTTTAGGGCGAGAGGAAAACACCGAGCTATGATGAAAAGGCGAAGGCGATCAGAAAATTGACCGGAGTTTGGTCGGAATTCTAGAGAGAAGGTAGAGGATTTTTAGAGAGAGAAATCTCAGAATGAGTAAAAGTATTAAATGAAGGAGGGGTGGAGGTATTTATAGAGGTTTGAGGAAGTCGAACTGTTTCATAGGCTATGAAATTACGGACATACCCCTATGAACATAAAAGGCGAGCGGTTACTAAAGTTGAAATTACTATTTTACCCTCCAATCAGAAACGGTCACTCTGTTTCTCGAAGCTTCTAGAAGATCCCGCCTAAATTCAAAATTTGAATTTTGAATCAACGAAAAAATCGGTCTTGCATGATGGACACGTGGATGACAGTTACGAAGGAACAAGGGAAGGTGACGCCTATACAGGAAGGACTTCTTCCAACGCAATTAGGCGTCGCCCTATAGAAAATAGATTGGAAAAACGACTCTTTGAGAGAAGTGATAATTCTCAAATGAGCGTCGCCCATTTAAGACTTCGGGGGCAGATGATGGGTTATAAATATTGGACTGGGCTATGATTAACATTTGGTCCAATAAACATTTTGGACTTTATCTCTTTAAGGCCTGATTATATAAAGGCGTCGCCTATATCAGCCAGAGTAAAGGCGTCGCCCTTGAGTGTTAGACTCATTAAGGCATCGCCTTAACAGGATGCGCCAAAAGGAATTTTGGTCCAATTTCAGTGGATGACACCGCATTCACTAGCCACCTTAGATGGTGCGCTTGCACCCCAATGACTTAGGCCAGTTGCTTTTAGCACGCCTAGGATTAAACAAATCCAAAGGATAGTCTACAGTGGAGTAGACACTAAAAACGAATATTCGATAAAGTAACTATGGTCAGCTCGCCTGAGGACGGCTAGGATGACTAGGGTAAGCTCTGACTCAACTATGGTTACAGGTATGAAATGTTATAAATAGCTCAATACTACCTTCATTAGAGGGTAAGTATTCTCTGATACAGATCATTATATTCAGACAGTATAAACGAACCTCCGACTTACTTTGTCATCGGAGGGGAAACAACGGGACATCCCGGGCTTTCCTTTGTGCAGGTCTACGGAGCAAACATCTGGAAGGAGAATGCGGTGTATGTGATCCAATAGAAATATTTTGAGACACCAGTTGATGATGACGAGAGATAACTCGAACTAGATCTAGCAAACGGAAGGCATTGTCTTCAGAAGAAATATAAGGCAAAATGTGCATCACCACAGCTTACTATTATAATCGACGAGTCTTCGCTCGCCAATGGCGAAAAAAATGTATTCGTCTCAATTGCATAAACATTGTAGCCAAATTACATATAGAGAGAGAGAGGGAGCCTAAGAGAAGAATCAACTTTCAAAGATATTTGCCAAAAGTCAGCCAGCCACCTCATGCAATATCATCGACGTTTTCCAGTATTATCTTTTGGTATCAGCAAATTTCAAAGAGTTCTAATAGATACTCATCAATCAATCAAACTACCATAATAATAATAAAAATATATTAAAAAACAAAAGATTCCCCTGCATGAAATTGCATCGCATTTTCCCCTCCCGCTGCTACAGGGAGGGAGGCATCCATTCCGGATTCGTAAGAGAAGCTCCAGACTGAAGCACAGTTATCACCTGTAATCAAGTAGCTTCATTAAGAAAAAGAAAAAAGGGAAGGAACTCTGGGTGCGAGAGAGTGACTGTGGATGGAAGGAATGGTTTCAACTGAAGAAATTAACTACTGAAAAATCAGTGCTGTTATATATATATATATATATATATGCACCTCGTAAATGCAGCAGATTCTGTTCGCCATCATCAGAGACTTGAAGAAATTTTCGATGTCCAGAAGAAGAGGCTGCCATTGGAAGTAATGGGTGGAAAGAGAAGCCATTCACTGTATCTGTACCAAAAGGTGTATACAAGTAATGTATTTGCTTTTACTTATCTCACAGAATACATTATTATTAATAATAATTACCTGATGCAGCCTGGAAACCAGAGACCCACTGTCCATTTTGCAAATCATATACATGAACTACACCATCCTGGGTGGGGGTAAGAGCAGATGTATTCAATTAGGTTTTGCACATTTGTATACAGATCCAAGAAAAATTATACCTGACCCCCAGTCGCAAGATGTCTTCCTAGTGGTTCAATATCAAATTGTATCCTCTGATTGGTGTCTTCAGATGATCTGTACAACCTATACATTTTCTAGGTACTTAGCAAGGGAAACTCTAGCCACTTTAATACAACAAATATAGGATAACTCAACAAGTAAAATCTTGCTTCAATTTGTAATATGCATCAAATAGATCTCCATTGGTTCACAAACGATTTATTTCATTCCTCTGACAGGACAACAAGCATAGTGGTGATAACTTACTTGTAAACAACTTCAGCAGTCTTTCGAACATCCCAGCAAAGAATGTAAGGGTCCTTCAAAAGAATTAGGAATCATCAATTTTAGTATATATATATATACAATTGACTAGAACCAGAAAGAGAGTCTTACCTTCCGCCCTCCTGTGTATAAATAATTACCATCTTTAGAGAAAAGGACCTGATCCAGAGAAAGAATAGTTCATTTTTTGCCTGCTGATGCGAATGCACTAACAATAAACAAAGAATATCATCTACTTACATGAGTAACCCCACCTTGTTGACCATGCAGAACATACAGCATTTCCATATTATCCTCTCTGTAGATAGCAGTAGTCTTATTATAAGACCCTGCTGCTAGTAGTCCGTTTTGATTCGGAGAGAAGGCAATGGCGGATATAATACCTGCATTATTATGGTCTAAGTAAGCCTATTAACCAAACTAACACCATAGACTCAATCTAAATGGAACCCCTGCATCACAAACCTGATTGACCTTCTTTATTTCCTTCAAGTGTTGAGAATTGCAGAAAATCTCTACCTGGGCGATGCACATCAAATACTCTAATCAATTTATTATACCCAGCAAATATCCTGCAGAAAACAAGAATAAAATCAATGACCTCTTGTAAAACATGTCAAATGGCAGAAGCACTTAACGGTGAAATTAAACTTTTTGTGATTCAAATATTCAAGAAATGTGAGTGAAACACAATGCAAACATGTTTTATTGGCATACATACTTGGTACCAGCTGGGTTGAATGCAACTGATATCGCAGCAGTTATTTCATCGACAGAATCATAAGCCCTATACGTACAGCGCAGCTGCAAGGACAAGATCAGCAAGCAGTTAATAATTAAACAAGATCAGGAAGCAGTTAATAAAAAAACAGAAATACGAAAACAGACAGCAAGGGTTCTGTCAGTCAAACCTGTACTATATACATGGCAAAAACAGTAGCCACTAGTGTATATACATATAAAAGTGCTACCACGCTGTGAAATGATTACAGTATCACACTTATAAATACGGTTTCTCCTTTGAACAACACAATTTGCTCCCATTTTACAACAAAAGAAATAAATTAATGAAACTCTGAAGAATTTGACTTCCACAAAAGTGCATAGAAAGTGCACTGACCTGGCCAGTAGTACCATCCCAAATATGAATAGGATGGTCACGTGTTGTTGTTGCAAACACACAGCTAACAGGGTCTGAAGCATTAATAGTTTCCATGTTAAAGATCAAAAAATTTCACTAATAGAAAAATGGCATTAAGTATACAGCAAGAAAAAGGTTATAGACGAACCCGAAGCAGACATGTATGGATACCAACAGAAATCATAGACAGACTCCCCTTCAACAACGACAGGGTTAGCAAGAAATGAATCTGCAGGTAATAAATTATTACACCATCAGGTAGTAATCCACTTGAATTGCTATGAGTTTCTTCCATACGACCAATAAAAGCATCACAAAAAAAAACATGCCTACCTTCAACTACATCTACACCATTATTGTCTATGCACTGATCAGTAGTTCCATAGTCTGGTCTGCACAAAGAACATAGCATCAAGATGTTTCAACTGTCTCAATTAATTTCCAAGGCATTGAAAAAAATTCAGGAAAATTGTATGACATATTTGGAATAGAATCCTCTAATAATTCGTTAGCTTATGGTTTCTGATACACCGTCCATCATTCAGGTATGTACTCAGCAGAAGGAAAGTATACAGCAACTCCACATGCTGCTGCTAAACATGTCATACAATAGAAAATAAATTCCTAAAAAATTGAAACTGCCTTGAACTATGCACCGGAATTAGATTCTCCACTTGGTTGTAGAAGAAACTTACAGAGCGAAAATCCGGAGTGATTTATCCTCAGAGCTAGTAAGAAAACAGGATCCATCTGGAGACCTGCACCAGAAGTTTGAAACATCAACACGTTAATTACATCGACGAAAGACTAAAACAAAAGGAACCGACGTGAGATTGCTACAATGTTACTCACCATTTAACGCCTTTCAAGAAGTTGTTCGGTTCTTGTTCGTTCCTGAACTGATTGGAGAAGTAGTACGCTCTCCGTGGCGGCACTTCGAACTTTATCGCAGGCCAGGAGGAGTAGGGTGCATTGCTTTCTTCTTCTACGACTTCTCCAGGACCAGCAGTAACGTTTTGCTCATCTTCTACTATGGCTTCTCCCGCCATTAATAATTTCTGCTCAAGCATATTAGAACCAAGACGACGAGAACGCTGAGTGGTATTGACCTTTGTCTTGTGCGTCTGTATGTGTGCTCGCTCGCAGTCTGCTCTTCAACATTGGGCGGCCAACGGAGGCGATTCTTCTAAGTTTTTTTTTTATCTTTCTTTATTAAAACTCTGAATGACGTAATTATAAAATATAGGCTTAATTAATTGAAACGTTACACATATTTGATCAATGTGATTAATTAGTTACACGTGTTTTTTCGCATGACTGAAACGTTACACATGTTTCAGCATGTGACTGATTGGTTACTCCGTCACTCAACCGTTAAAATTTTCTGTCTAATGCTCATGTGCAGGTCACGTGACCCTTTCTGAAATGACGGTGTTGCCCTTTATGAAGAGCAACCCACCCACCACAATCCAACTGCAAGTTCGTCAATGGTTCGCGGATATTATTCCTATTAATATATATTATAAACAACTGGATTATTCTACGCGGAGGTGAATATGTGTCTGCATAAAGGAGGAATATTTGTTATCTCTTCTCTTGATTGCGCAAGACATAAGAAAAACAAATAAGGATATCCGGAAAAAAAAAAAAAAAAAACTTGAAAATAAAAATGGAGGATGATGAAGAAGATGATATAATGCAGAAATGTGGAACATTGGATGCATGTGTCTCCTTTCAGTTATTGAGAGCATCTTTTCCATGAAATAATTTTTTTTGTAAAATGCAGGAATTAATCTCAGATTGTATCATTGAATGTAAAAATCATATTTTTCTTCTTCTTCATATTGTATGTATAGGCCGACGTCTGAGGCATCTAAGCAAATTTTGTGGTAATAAAGAAAGGGAGGACATTTATGAATGGAAGCAGAAAGATATAAAAAACATGTCTCTTTTAAATTGACGGTTTAGATTAATCCTACTGTCTAATGATATTTCTCTTCCTAATGATATCCTTTCTGAGGTGTAAATCTATACCCGTTCTCTATTCCGCCATACGTTTATTTCATAGTTTTGTTGTAGATACTAACTTGCCTTTGCATATACATATATACTAATTCATTATCTGCAAGAGCATCTTGTGTTTACAGGTTTATGTATAGATATTGGATACATATACCAGATTGGCTGGATCAATTTTAACGTATTAATCACATTTTAAGAAAACATACGTAACCATTTAATCATATTACAAGAAACATACATAACTATTTAATCACATTCTAGGATAACATATGTAACCATTTAATCACATTACAAGGAACATACGTAACCATTTAATCACATTCTAGGATTACATCTTAGTTTCTTGTGTTTTTACTGTCAGGTTGTGAAACCCATAATCTGAAGAACTGAAACACATGATCTGAAAAACATCAGAACTGAAACCCATTTCAACAAAATATTCAACAACAAATTCAGTTAACACAAATCGAAGTTCCAACAAATTCAGTTAACACAAAATGTAGTTAGCAAAGCAATGACATCAACTTGTTTCTCTTCTAATTGCTTTGCCCAAGTTCGGTTGCCTACTCAGTATAGTTCCACCAGTTCTCTGCTCATACATGGAAGCTTTATCACGAAGGCAATGCATTACAAATAGTAGATCATTTGCATTCAACTAGGACTCCTCTGATGCAAGAAGAGAAAGAAGAAACCCAGATCAGATTCTTGCGGTGTTTTAGTTTTTCAGGGATCAACACTACTCTTTTTTAACCTCATTAATAATGCTCAATTTTAACGTATTAATCACATTACAAGGAACATACGTAACTATTTAATCACATTACAAGGAACATACGTAACCATTTAATCACATTACAAGGAACATACGTAACCATTTAATCACATTCTAGGATAACATATGTAACCATTTAATCAAATTTCACGTTAGAATGAAATCTTTAATTTAGATACTATGTAATGAAACCAAGGATCTGCGGAACTAAAATCCAGAATCTGAAGAACTTAAACTCATTTCAACAAAATATTCAACAACAAATCCAAATTCAAGAACAAATACATCAAAACATCTTCTCATCGAAATCCCCAATTCGGTGCATCTCTTCCACTCCCACCTCGGTCTATTTTCCAATTTTGAGATATCCCTTATTAGGGTTCTTACTAAAATTAGAGTTTTTCACAATCGAAGGAAAAATTGGGACGAAATACTACAAATGCTTGTAATTACCTCAAAATTGAAGCAACCATGGAACCATGGAACCTCTAGACTCACGACCCAATGTCTCTGAATGACCAAATTAAAGTCATGGGGCCGATCGGTTCATGAAGGAAGGAGCTAAGGAACTTTGTTCATCTAGAGGATGAACAAGGGTCTTCATCGTCTTCTTCCTTTTGTCTGTACTTAATTAATGAAGGTAAGGGTAATTTGGTAATTTTATGTATCCAAATAGTGATTTAACGGTGATTTTTAACGATGAACATTAAAAATGACCAATTAATCACATGATGAAACATGTGTAACCTTCCTGCACAAGTTATAATCTATTAGTCACTTGCGCAAACATGTGTAACGTTTCAGTTAATTAACCCTAAATTATATATGTTTATTTTCTAACAAGTTGTCTTTTTATGTATATGGTAAAATATGACTTTCCCCTCTGAAATTTAAGCCGAATTTAAATTTTTCCTTAATGTTTAAAATTTGAAATTTTAGTCCTAATGTTTAGCTCAAATGAAAAATCCTCATTTATCGTCACTTAGGCGTTTGTTCTTGACAGAACCTGATCATGTGTGTGACACAAGCTATCTTAGTGACCAAATTGCCCTTCTTCATCCTTTCCATTCTACATAACAGACATTGGAGCAAGCTTTGGATAAGTAAGACTAGATTCAATATTGGAAGGTACATCTACTTGCACTGAGTTTAATACCTCATTACCCACTGGGTTATAATACCCAACAACCTCATCACCCAATCGAATCAAGAACAAGAAGGTTCACTGACGATAAAGAAGAAGAACAATGGAATGAAAGCCTCAAAGACAGGATGCCTCAAGCCCTAAACTTCCAAGACTGAAAGCCTCTTCCATTTTGAAGCACTGAATGAAGTCACAATGGATATCTTGTTCTTCGAAGATCCCTATTAGCTGCATTTACTTGCTGAAAAAACGTTGGTAAATCTTCAAACTGTAAAAATCTGACAGCTTCAGTGTTTTTAACCATATGCTCAAACAAAAATAAGAATCTTCACAATGGAGGTGAAGTTGGAGCTTCTCACCTAACCCAATTCACAATATCCCTTTAAATCCTTTAGATTCTGCAAACGTTCGTTAAAGCTTCAAAATTTCGCTCAAAATGTCTCAAATTGACTTGGAGCAAGGTCGTTGCCATAGCTCTGATGAGGAAAGCAACGAAGAAGAAGACAGGGAGCGTCTGCTACACCAACGTTGGCGACAACACCTTCAAAATGGAAGTTTAGGGTTCCTCAACATGCAGATTGTTCAAGTACGAGGAACTTGACCGAGAATGAAGGTGTCGGTGACCTGTGTCAGACGCCTCCTTCAGCCCCACCCTCTTCCTCACCGCTACTAGCAGCTCCTCCACTCTCCTCTCCATCACCACCACCAGCCGAAACCCCACCCCTCCTCTCCATTTTATCTATTCCCTCCATTTCTCTTAGCAACGGTGGAAACAGGGGATCCCAGAACAAAGTAACCTCTGATGACCTTGACGTCTT
This sequence comes from Chamaenerion angustifolium, assembly GCA_946814005.1. Taxonomy (NCBI): domain Eukaryota; kingdom Viridiplantae; phylum Streptophyta; class Magnoliopsida; order Myrtales; family Onagraceae; genus Chamaenerion; species Chamaenerion angustifolium. The sequence continues at coordinate 28,062,348 of OX328272.1, forward strand.
CAAGCGTCAGTGTGGCCTCGCTCCACCGGAAAACGAACATGTTGGTCTCCGCCGACCATTTCTGACATAGATCGAAGATCCAATTCTTGAAGTTGACGTCCAATGGCCACTTTGAACGGCTGGAACTGAGAGGAGGAAATTGAGGAGAATGTGTTTCTGGAGGAGGATAGTTTGGTCACTTAAACAAATTAAAACAGCACGTGCTTGGCACATGATCTTCAATCCGTTAAAATGAACGGTCAACTGACGGAAATGGAGTATTTTTCATCCGGTCCAAACATTATGACTAAAATTTAAATTTCAAACATTAAGGGGGAATCTTAAATTCGACTCGAACTTTAGGGAGAAAACTCGTATTTTACCCTTATATATATATATATTCTAACAATTTTGAACTCCAACAATCAAACTAAATCCTTAATCATATTGAAGAGTCTCCTTAGGTGGTACGTGATGAAAGACGAAATTTGGATATTGAAGTGCTCTAATAATCGTTAGTCGTTATCGAATCCGCAACATTCGCGTCCCTATAGATGTGGCATACTTTGTATCTATTGAATTGGTTCAGTAACATTCTTTAATCCATAATGATAGGCATTAGCGCGATGTTTCTCATATCCTCATTAGTTATGAGTTTAAAAAGGGAGAGAACGTCCATTTTAATATGGATGGAGGCGGCTCTTAATTGATGCGCAAGAATCAACTCATCCCTCGTAGCCCAACTTTATAAAACTCAATAATTAACTACTCGTTACAATCCCTAATGCCCCCCCCCCCTTGGACTAACATGTGGACTAACAATTAAATCCTTAACTTCTAGACATCTATCTATATATATATATTAATTTGGTTAGGATGTATGCAATGTTGACAAGTAAGAAAAATAAAACTTTCTAATGAATTCTATTGGTCCACCTAGATTGTATGTTACAATTTTCTATGTGACATCATATTTTTGTACATGTGGATACTTTAAAATTGTTCCAAAACACCACATTAAACCTTAAAAACCGTTTCAATTTATCACATTTATTACAAACCAATTAGTCAATAGTTTATTTTTTTTTCAAACTTAATTTTCTTCATTTCTTAATTAAAAAATCTATTAATAATTATGGATTTTTAATATATTTTAGGGTTAAATACCAAGGAGCTACCTGAACTTTGGACGTTTTATAAAGAGCTACCCGAACTTTGAAAATTCAAAAAGGGTACCTCAACTTTGAAGAAGGTACAAATAGCTAGCTCCGTCCAATTTCCAACGAATTTCCGTTAACAGTTGACGGAAAATTGGACGGCGGTAGCTATTTGCACATTCTTCAAAGTTGAGGTAGCTCGTTTTGAATTTTCAAAGTTCGGATAGCTAGTTGCAAAACGTCCAAAGTTTATGTAGCTCCTTGGTATTTAACCCTATATTTTATTCACAAATCTATATTTGTAGGGTTTAGGGTTGTAATTCAAAATTAATTCTTTAGGGTTTTATTAATTTCAATATATTAGAATTTTTAATTAAAAATAGTAAATTACATAAATTTATTTATGAGTATGTTTTAACATATAAATTTTATCATATGAACCAAAATTATAATTAGCATTACTGATTTTTTAAAGATATATATTTTTTATATGTTCATACTTAATATATAACATATGTTATAATTATTATCAATGTAGAGTAGTTAGAATTGTTATATTCAATTTAATATTCGTTCAAAATACAGGATAATAATAAAGAACACAAAAACTAAGTTGAAGAGAATGCATTAACAACGTATTAATAAATGTTTATACAATTTTTAATATATATAATAAAAATACTTTAAATTTAAACAATTAGAGATCATTTCATATATAAATGCATAATGAATATATATATATATATATATATATATATATATTTTCCAGAAAAATATTAGTATATTTATACAAAAATTTAACGACATCACAAATTATGTTGAACTTAACTATAAAAATATTATTCTTTTTTTAGAAAAAAAACACTAAATAACATCTAAACTTCAAACATAAAAGTAACATGTAAAAATACAAATTTATTATTACTATACTGAAACTTATTTTAAATTAACATCTAATCGTTTATTTGTTAATATAATATGATATCCAATGCTAAAATATATATTATGTGTGTGTCTGTGAAATTTTAATTTCAAATAACCTAATTACATTTAACATTAAAAAAATATAAAAATATATTTATTTAAATGATATTTTTAAATAATTTTCAATAATTTCTCTCCATTAATAAATTATCTTGTTAGTGCTGTAACTTTCAAAATTAACACATTAATCATGACGAGTATAAAATAATATATAGATTATTAAAAAACTTTATATTTGATATTTCATAACTAACATGTATATATATATATATATATATATAATTATTTTAATATTTTCCTTATTATAAAATATAATTTAAACTAAATAAAAAATAATATATTTAACTTACTGCGCAAAGCGCGGACTATATATCTAGTATCGATATAGTCTTCTGCCATTAACTCATGTTCCCTATCTCCTATTCTTCTTCATTTAGTTTCATTTCAATCATCATTCTTTGCCAAATGTCAACCAACCCCTCAAACTTTCATAATTTTGTTGTGCACTATGACAGCACTGTGGATACACTGGTCTAACACTTGAACTACTTCATTGTGGTTGATGTTGGGTATCGATAGTGACAGCCCAGTAAGGAAAAGGCCTCGAAGGCTCAATAACTATAGAGGGGGTAAACCCATGACATTTGAACCGGACCGGCCCAAATACAAGTTAAACTCGGCCCTCCATAGAATGACCCAGAACCGAGCCCAAGGACTCTGAGAACGCCCTGAGTGCTCGCCATTCTTCACTAAGGCCGCGACCTCTCACTGCTCGCCATGAGAGTGCTCGCCCCGAAGAGAGCCTTGCCTCTCTCCTCTGGTCCCACGAAACCGTTAATAAGGAAGTGGCCATGATATCCCGCGTATCTCGATCACATATTCACTAAAGATTAGATTTGGTAACTGCAATATCTCGCAGTAACTGCCATATCCCACGATCCGAATCTTCAGCAACACAATATACACTAAGATATTCAGCTGCCTTATACGGTTCTATCTCTCTTACCCTATAAATACCCTTGCTTTACATACGTTCTTTACGTTTTGAGTTTTATACACACATATACTCATTTAAGCATCGGAGAGGGACCCAGAGATACCCCCTCTGTTGCGCTCCCCTACCTGCAGGTTCACCGGAGTTGGAGCAGAAGCGTCTTCCCAACCTTGTCTGGCATTTAATTCACTGCCAGATCAGCATCCAGGATTTCACGATCCAACATTTGGCGCCGTCTGTGGGAACGAGCAATTCAGCCATGAGAACTCGATCCCAAAGCAACCGTCGGAACCAGACAAGGGAGCGATCCTCAGATAGCTCTGATTCCGCCGCCGCTTCACCGTTTCAACAGGAACCTGCCAGTCGAGCAGGAGTTAATGTCGTTCCTCTGCGAACAGCTCGAGAGCATGTCGGTGATTCAAGACCGACCCCCGCTGCTGACCAAAACAGAGCCCCGGCACCGCAGACAGTCCACATTGCTGGGCAAGATATTAATTTAACCCCATAGATGGTCTCCCTGCTGGAAGCCATCCTAGGACAGGCGTGCCGCCAAGCCCCTGCTCCTCAAGAAAACAATCCCTCTGCTCCTAAGGAAAACCACCGTCCTGCTACCACAGGGCCCTCACCTTCGGAAGCGGCAAATCCTGGTCCCACTGCGCCTCAGGAGGATCAGGAGATGACGTCAGGTCAGCAGTCCCTACCTCCGGCATACACCAAGGAGCCAGCAGCCGCGTATACTGCCAATCCTTCCAGTTCTACTCCACCCGGAACTTCGCCTATGTACTGCACTGTGGATCAGATGGATGACCTCCTCAACAAAAGGCTCCAGGAAAGACAGCTGACAGTCGTGGCTCCCTTCAAAGAACAATCTGCTCATCCTTTTACCGACGCGTCGTCGCCATCAAAATCCCAAAGGATGTGGTTGCTCGGGCCATACCTGAGTATAGCGGTGGAGGAGATCCCACCGTACATGTCAACAAACATGAGGCCTCCCTTCTAGGTAAGTCAAATGATCCCAATCACTTGGCTTTGTTATTTCCATCTACTCTTTCGGGTTCGGCTTCGTCCTGGTTCTTCGGGCTCCCTGCAGGATCAATCGGAACTTGGGCAGAGTTAAGAAGCAAGTTCCTGGAGAGATATATGGGCGAACGCCAGTTGCTGAAGAGCGTGGTCGCCCTTGACTCGGTCAAACAGCAGCCTGGAGAGTCGCTGTCCAACTTCTACGAGCGTTTTCATCAGAACGTCACGGAAATAGATCGCCGAATCTCGGATGGGGAGATCATTCAAGCCTTCTACAGAGGTCTGGATGTGGCCAACAAGGCCTCGAGAAAGCTGCGGAACAGCTATCACGTGAAGGAGATTGAGACGTTGGAGGAGCTGGCGTCCAGAGCAAAAGGTTTCATAGACCTTGCAAGGGCGAACACCGAGGCTAACCTCCTGACGACCTCGCTAAGGGTGGTCCATGAACCCCGACGCGATGGTAAGAAGGAGGTAAAGAAGGAGAAGAAGGGAAAGGAAAGAAGGCCCCGAGTCGAGTATCTTCCAGCGCCTCGCCATCCAGAGGTCCCTGAGTACTTCACGCCTTTAAATAGGCAGATCTCAGCGGTACTAGTCGAGATGGAGAGGAGATCCTTGGCGAGGCCACTGATGCCTCGTCGAGGTGGGCTGCCCATGGTAAAGGATGTCGAGAGCTACTGCAGATACCACAAGTGCAAGGGCCACAAGACAGATGACTGTCGCATTTTGAAGCGGGGCATAGAGAGGCTGATTCAGGGGGGAATGTTGAAAGAATTTGTGGCAGGGCGAGACCGAAGTCGAACGCCCCCCAGGAGGCATCGTTCGCCAGCCCCTGCAGAACAAGCTGAGCCATCTGGAAGCAAGAGGAGACTGAATCTGATTGCAGGAGGATTCGGCGCAGGCGGCGAGAGGTCAAGCGCTAGAGAGGTCTACGCCACTCAGATCTCTACAGCAGTTCAGTTGGGGAAGCGGCCCCGACCTGAAGAGAACATTGTCATCTCATTCTCTGAAGATGATTTGGCACATGTCACCACCCCCCACAACGATGCTCTGGTCATCACGGCAGATATTGCCGGTTGTGACGTTGCAAGGATTCTGGTCGACAGAGGCAGCTCGACAGACATCCTGTTTCTGGACGCTTTTGAGAAGATGGGCAAGTCCAAACGCGACCTGAAGAGGGTCGACTTTCCGCTGATCGGGTTTGCGGGAAGAACAACTTATCCACTGGGGGCTATAACCATGCCAGTGATTTTCGGCGAGGGATGGAAGAGCATCAAGGTATCGGTCACTTTCCTGGTGGTCGATTCACCTACATCCTACAACGCCATCATAGGGAGGACCACGATCAACCCAAACAAGATTGTGGCCTCCACTGTCCACCAGAAGATGAAGTTCCCTACTCCTAACGGGATTGGAGAGGTGCTCAGAGATCAGCCTTCCTCGCGGCAATGCTATGTAAACTGTTTACGCAGGAAGAACCAAAGGGACGCGCTCGCCATCGAAACAGAGGCCGACCCCCGCGAGGACTTGGCTCAGCCTGCACCCATGGAGGAATTGGAAGAGGTCGAGATCGATGGTCCACACAAAAAGGTGCGCATTGGGACCACCTTGAAAGAGGATCAGAAGGAGGCCATGACCGCCCTCCTCAAGGAATTTAAAGAGCTCTTCGCCTGGCAGCCGAGCGACATGCCAGGAATCAACACAGATATCATCTCCCACGAGCTCAGGATAGATCCCTCCATCAAGCCGATTGCCCAAAAGAGAAGATCATTCGGGACGGATAAGCGTTTGGCGATCAGGCAGGAAGTCGGCAGGTTGATTGAAGCTGACTTCGTCAGGGAGGTGAGATTCCAGAGCTGGGTCGCTAACCCAGTTTTGGTTAAGAAATCAAACGACAAGTGGAGGATGTGCGTCGACTTCCGCGACTTGAACAAGGCTTGCCCCAAGGATTCATATCCCCTTCCGAGGATTGATCAGATGGTCGATGCTACCTCGGGTCATGAGATGCTGAGCTTCATGGACGCCTACTCAGGCTACAATCAGATCAGAATGCATCCAGACGATGAGGCTCACACCGCTTTTTATGCTGATGGGGACATTCTGTGCTACAAGGTGATGCCCTTTGGCCTTATCAATGCCGGGGTAACTTATCAACGGATGGTGAACCGACTGTTCCAGGACATGCTGGGAAGGAACATGGAGGCCTACGTGGATGATATGCTCATTAAAACCATCAAGGGCAATCCTCACACGGCGGACCTCCGCGAAGCTTTTGAATGCATGAGAAGACACAGTGTTCGCCTGAATCCTGCCAAGTGAGCCTTTGGGGTCAAGTCCGGTAAATTTCTGGGTTTTATGGTCAGTGAAAGAGGAATCGAAGCAAACCCAGAAAAGCTAAAGGCCATAGAGGAAATGAAGTCGCCAACCTGCCACAAGGAAGTCCAGTGCCTGAATGGACGCCTAGCTGCTCTCAACCGCTTCCTCTCCAAAGCGAGCGACAGGTCCCTCCCATTCTTCAAAACTCTGAGGGTCAACCGCAAGTTCGAGTGGACGCCAGACTGCGAGGAAGCGTTCCAGTCCTTGAAGAGACATATCCAAACTCTCCCAGCTCTGGCAAAGCCCGTTCCAGGCGAGCAGCTTTTCCTTTATCTAGGCATTAGCGATGTGGCAGCCAGTGCTGTCTTAATAAGGGAGGAAAATAATGTTCAGAGTCCAGTGTATTTCATTAGCAAAATGTTCAACTCAGCAGAAATAAAATATGTCCAGATTGAGAAGTATCTTTTATCCTTAGTTATTGCTGCTCGGAAGCTGAGACCTTACTTTCATGCGCACGACATTACGGTCCTCACCAATCAACCTCTCAAAAACTTCCTGATGAAGCCAGATTCTTCAGGAAGAATGGTCAAGTGGGCGATCGAGCTCAGCGAGTTCAAGATCAAATTTGCACCAAAAACGGCCATCAAAGGTCAAGCACTAGCTGATTTTATAGTGGAAAGCACGAGTAACGGTCAAACATAAGCAGAGAACAGGCCAAGTGAGTCAGCAGACGACAATCAAATATGGGAGCTCTATACGGATGTGTCTTCATCAAAAGAAGGCTCGGGGCAGGTTTAATTCTTATTCCTCCTGAGGGCGAGCCTCTGAAGTACGCGATCGCCTTGACATTTCCGGCGACTAATAATGAAACAGAATATGAAGCTCTTATCACTGGACTCAAACTAGCAAAAGGAATGGGTATAACTGCACTTAAGGTAAAAAGTGACTCAGAGCTTATTGTCAATCAGGTTAATGGCGCCTACGAGGCAAGAGGAGAAAAGATGAAGAAATATCTCAGCATTGCCAAAAGGTTAGTTGCGGAAATCCCAAATTTCACGATTGAGTCTATTCCTCGCCAAGAAAACCAGATGGCAGATTCTTTGAGTAAACTGGCCTTCGGAGGGGCGACAGTCCAGGATGTACAATTTCTAGAGAAAGCTCTATGTTCAGTCCTGGAAAGCAGAGCAGAGGTCTTCAACATCCAAGGACAAGTCACATGGATGACCCCGTTCCAGAATTATTTAAAAGAAGGAATCCTCCCAGAGGACGAAGGCGAATCCACGAGGATTAGAAGACTCGCAGCCAGTTATCTAACCATCGATGGGGAACTCTACAGAAGAGGCTACTCGACACCTTACTTGAGGTGTGTTGCTCATCCTGAAACAGAAAAGGTTCTTCGAGAAGCTCACGAAGGGGCAGCAGCATGTCATGAAGGTGCTCGATCACTAACCAGAAAATATTCAGATTGGGATATTACTGGCCGGCCTTGAGAAAGGATGCAGCTGAGTTAACACAGAAGTGTGAGATTTGCCAGCAGTTTGCACCACGATCGGGTCGACCATCGACACTATTATCCCCAATGGCGGGTGCCTGGCCGTTTGCTCAATGGGGAATCGATATATTGGGTCCTTTTCCCATTAGCACTGGTCAGCGTACTCACATTGTAGTGGCAATCGACTACTTCACTAAGTGGGTATAGGCAAAAGCTCTAGCTTCGACAACAGAATTCCAGGTCATCAAGTTCCTGCAGGTCAATATATTCTCCAGGTTTGGCATTCCTAAGATACTCATCAGTGATAATGGTCCGCAATTTGTTGGAAAGGAGCTGAAATGACTCTGTGAAGAATATCATGTGGACCATCGTTTCAGCTCAGTACATCACCCTCAAACGAATGGGCAAGCTGAAGCAGCCAACAAGGTTGTCTTAGCAGGACTCAAGAAAAGGGTTCGAGCATTCAAAGGAAACTGGGCAGATGAACTGGAAAACGTATTATGGGCAATCAGAACAACGCCTAAGGCGGACACAGGAGAAACGCCTTTCAGTTTAGTGTACGGATCAGAAGCAGTAGCACCAGCCGAAATAGCGGTGCCTACCCACAGAGTCTTACACTTTAACGCGGAGGCAAATGAGATCGAACGCAGAACTGACCTCGACTTAGTAGAGGAAAAGAGATGGCTCTCGGAAAAGACACAAGCAAAGATGCGCTTGGCGACCACTCGATATTTCAACAGAAAAGTCAGCGCTCGCCAATTTTTCGTGGGGGAGATGGTTATGAGAAGGAATGAATTCACAAGGCTGGACAGTAAAAATAAACTTTCAGACAAATGGGAAGGGCCATACAAAGTAATAGAGATCGCCGTACCAGGATCCTACTATTTGGAAACCACCGAAGGCGAGAGGTTACCCCGTCCATTTAATTTTGAGCATTTAAGAAGATTTTATGCATAGCTTGTAATCAAAACTGTTATGTCAATAAAAGAAAGCCATTCCTTCATAAAGCATGTCCACACGAAGCAAGTCGAAGGCAAAAGCCCTATCGCCAAAGATAGGCCAAAAGCCCTAACAACAAAGTTAGGCCAAAAGCCCTAACAACAAGGCTAGGCCAAAAGCCCTAACAACAAAATTAGGCCAAAAGCCTTAACAACAAAGTTAGGCCAAAAGCCCTAACAACAAAGTTAGGCCAAAAGCCCTAGTAACAAGACTAGGCCAAAAGCCCTGACGCCAAAGTCAGGCCAAAAGCCCTAGTAACAAGACTAGGCCAAAAGCCCTGACGCCAAAGTCAGGACAAAAGACCTAGCAAAACGTTAGGCAAAATAAAAGCCCTGACGCCAAAGTCAGGCCAAAAGACCTAGCAAAAAGGTTAGGCAAAATAAAAGCCCTGACGCCAAAGTCAGGCCAAAGAAAGTTTAGGCGGTCACTATGGATGATAAAGCCTGAAATCAACAAATTCCTTGTTATTAGGCCAACACCTCAAAGGTTTAAACTTCAAAGAAGATAATATATCTTTGAACTTAGAAGTTTATGCTTTTAAGTGTTAGAAGTATTATCCTTAGAAAGTTCGTACAGACTTATGCTTAATCTAAGGCTTAAAGAGTCGAGGACATTACAGCAAGAAAAGTCAAGAGTAATTATGATTAAGATATTGGATAGCCAAATATGTTCGAAGTCGATTAAAGGCTCAAGAATATAAAGGCATATAGGAAAACCCAAGTCTTAAATCAAACAAATAATTACAAAGAAAACAAAAATTACAAAGAAAAACAGCTATCTAAAGGGCAAATATTGTCGATAAAGGAGATGGAGACTTCAGGCTTTGGGATCCTCGGGGGCAGAGGCGCTTTGCTCGCCTTCAGGGGCAGGGACGCTTTGCTCGCCTTCGGGGGCAGGAAGGCTTGGCTCGCCTTCGGGGGCAACCTCTTCAGCCGCAGCTGGAACAACCCCTTCAGCAACAGTGGTAGGCTGAAGGGTGCGACTTCGGAGGAAGACCTTCAAAGACTCAACTTCCCCAATGGGTAAGTTGGGATCGACCGCCTGGACATCATCCACCAGGACTTGGAGGAAATCGGCAATCACCGACTTCATCACCTTCAGAGCGCAGTCTTCAAAATCCTCGGAGGCCTTAAATGCCTCGACTACGCTCTCGGGCGAAAGGACAACTAAACGATCCCTCTCCTCCTCCAGGGCGATCCCCCTGGCTTCGGTAGCAGCCCTCTGGGCCTCCGCAGCTGCCCTCTGGGACTCCGCAGCTTCCCTCTGGGCGTCAGCAGCGGCCGTTTGCGCCTCGGCAGCGACCCTGCGAGCTTCCGATTCTGCCCCTTGCGCTTGAGCTTCCTTTAGCTCAGCATCTAAGCGAACTCGGACGATCTCCCCTGATCTAAAAACAGGTGAAGGGCGTCAAAGTCCTGAAGAGCAGCGGCAGCATCAGCCTCCCTCTTCTTGACATCAGCAAGGAGGCGCTGCTCCTTCCTGAAGTACTCCTCCCGCGCGTCGTCCACCAAGGCGATCGCCGCGTCAGCAGTCATCTTGATGGTCCCCAATTGCCCAGGAGTGACCCCCGTACTTCGGTACTGCTCCAGCTCGACAAGCATGTTCGAATGCTTGTCGGCAAGCTCCCCGAAGACACGGCCAAGAGTCACTTCTTCCCGAACGAACTGGCAACAAAGATCGAATGAAAGTTGTCAGGACAACAAACGAAAAGGGAACGACAAAGAAAAAAACAAAACGAAATAAGAAACGAGATCCTACCAGAGCTACTCATTCAAAGTGGGACCGAAGGAACCCCTCGATCTGATGAAGCTCCGTGGGAACAATCGAGCGGTCCATAGGGGGAATTATCCCGTCCAGAAGCCGCATACACATATCCGGGCTACCCCGGAGGCTCTTCTGGGGAGGGTACCCCTTCTTCGTAAGGTCCCCGCAAGGGACCCAAGGTTCCCGAGAGTTCGCAGCCTTAAGTGGCTGGAACAAGCTCGCCAGGGAGCAATACTCCTCCGCAGAAGCCCTTGAAGAGCTGGAAGCGTCGGGCCCCTTCTTTTGGGTCCCAGACTTCTTAAGGGGAACCGTGGGCACAGTAGGAACGGGAGGCGCTAAGGCCAAAACCTTCTCCTTGGTGGCATAAGGGCCCTGGGGAGAAGGAGCAGGAGGCACCACGTCCAGACCCTTCCCCTTATTGGCAGGAGGGCCCTTAGGAGGGGGAGGAGGAGGATGCTGGTCGACTTCTGGGCATTCCTCACTCCTGACCTTCTTGGAGGGAGGAGAAGGAGGATCCCGGGCCACGTCAGCCGAGGACTCCTCTGCAAAACAACAAGACGAAATGTCAAAAACCAAAAAACTGCAAAGTATGAAAACGTTAAATCTACAAATGGCGAGGCAACATACCTGGTTGGAGAGGTCCAGCATTGGCCGAGGGAAGCACCTCCTCAGACTTCCTCTTGGACGAACGCCTAGAGGGGGAAGGAAGAGAGTTCAACAATGCCTGGTCGGAGGACAACCCCGCCGATCCCTGGTCATCAAAAAGACCTATCAGTTTTTGGCTCTTGCTTACGACCTTGCCTACAAGCGATAAAATAAGAAAAAGGTTAGAAATTTACCCAATCATCAAAGATTGGCGTAGCTTGATGAATGCTTGCCATCTCGAGCATCTTCTCAGTAGTTTCCGCCACCGAGCGAATGGACTTGAATTGGGACGATCGATGCAACCGATAGAGGTCGTCGATGGCGTTCCGATCACTCCCTGACAACTCTTCGAAGGAAGGAGGAAAATCCTTGTCCGGGGTAAACAGTTTCTAGGGCACCCCCCCCCCCCCCCTTGTAAAAGAAGTAAAACTTCTTATAGTTGGAGTTGGTGGCCCGGAAATCATCAACCAGACGGACATGAGCATTCCAACTCCATGCTTGAGGGCCTCCCCACTCTGCCAACTTTGGCCAACGTGGTTGGAAGTGATGGAGGTGGTTCGCCCCAGATGCCAGTCGGAAAAAACACCGGAACAAAACCAGTGAATACGCCCATTCCTGGCGTATGCACAGAAATTTGAAACCAACCCACATCTTGAGGGCGTTAGGAATGAGCTGTGTGGGATGAATCCCGTAAAACTGGCACAATGTCTGCAAATCCTCACAGAGAGGAAAACGCAACCCAGCATCGATCTGGGCCGCATAAATGTAAACCTCTCAGTCGTGAGGAAAGTGCAGACCTAAGCCAGGATACCTAGGAGCATCCTCCACACTGAGGCCGCCAAGCGCCACCATGGTCTTAAAGTAAGTCGGCTTCAATTCGTTAGGCTTGACATCTACTCAGAACGGTTCAAGTATAGCACAGCAAGTATAAAAAACAAAGGAAAATAGAGGATATTGCCAAAACAGAGCAGTAAAAGGGCGAAAGTTTACCTTTTGGGGAAAAAACAGGCGTGTGCAGCTCAGGCCCGTCCACCACTACAGGACTGGTTGCAGACCTTCCCAGATCAGTCTGTTCCCCCACTGAGGGGGGCACGGCGTCATCCCTGATGGTCAAGGGGGCATTGGCGTTCCTAGGAGCGTTGGCTTTGTTAGCACCCTTGGGGGCCATATGCTTGACTCTCTTACTTCGGGGGGCCATGGAAATGGATGAAGAAGGTTGAAGAAGGTTGAAAAAGAAAGAAGAAAGGTTCGTAACGAAGCTCTGGAAATCTGAGGGAGTGGATAAGCGTAAAAAACAAAATATAGAAACTGACGTTTCTTATATAGACCAAAAAGGGAGTAACCGCCACGAGCAAATCGAAGCGACACAGAGGAATAATTGCACCTTTTTGGAAAAAAAAAAATGAAGCAATGTCAGAATTCCAAGAGACACCTTGGAGAGACAAACGATTGGCTGGTACAGACAGCTGTCAAACTACCCTGGGTTTACGGAAAAGTAAATGTCAGGCGTGCCTCAAGTGACCGTTCGATTTCTGGACAACTGTGCAGTTATTAAATGCTAAAAGTCCACTAAGGAGACAAGGTGGTCGCCAGCGCACTAAGAGGCTTTACCAGAAATACCTCGGGCAAGTAGTGATCGCCTAACTAAGAAAGATAGACTTTCATAAACCTAGATTACCTCGAGTGATCGCCAAAGGGGAATAAAAGGAAGGATATCTTTTCAGCTTTGAACGAAGAAAAAACTGCTCGCCAAACGAGCTCGAAATGTCTTAAAGGTCATGAGCCATTACAAGAGACGTCACTATCTAAAACCCTACCAGGAAATCAAGCTCGACTGAAGAAACTTCAATCAAGCTTCGGGGGCAAATGTTGGGTATCGATAGTGACAGCCCAGTAAGGAAAAGGCCTCGAAGGCCCAATAACTATAGAGGGGGTAAACCCATGACATTTGAACCGGACCGGCCCAAATACAAGTTAAACTCGGCCCTCCATAGAATGACCCCGAACCGAGCCCAAGGACTCTGAGAACGCCCTGAGTGCTCGCCATTCTTCACTAAGGCCGTGACCTCTCACTGCTCGCCATGAGAGTGCTCGCCCCGAAGAGAGCCTTGTCTCTCTCCTCTGGTCCCACGAAACCGTTAATAAGGAAGTGGCCATGATATCCCGCGTATCTCGGTCACATATTCACTAAAGATTAGATTTGGTAACTGCAATATCTCGCAGTAACTGCCATATCCCACGATCCGAATCTTCAGCAACACAATATACACTAAGATATTCAGCTGCCTTATACGGTTCTATCTCTCTTACCCTATAAATACCCTTGCTTTACATACGTTCTTTACGTTTTGAGTTTTATACACACATATACTCATTTAAGCATCGGAGAGGGACCCAGAGAAACCCCCTCTGTTGCGCTCCCCTACCTGCAGGTTCACCGGAGTTGGAGCAGAAGCGTCTTTCCAACCTTGTCTGGCATTTAATTCACTGCCAGATCAGCATCCATGATTTCACGATCCAACAGTTGACACTTGAACTATACTATAGGTGGCACTGTAGGTACACTAGGCTAGGCACTGTTGTTGAGCACTTCTGGGCACTGTGGAAGACACTTTGAGTGCACTCTTGGCCACTACAGCTGCACTCAGGGTGACACATGTTGTGCACTTGAATTGCACTATAGTTGAACTGAGCTTCAACTTGCACATATCTTGTACTTGTATTCTATACAAACATCATCAACTGAAGTTTAAGTTTTCAACAACTTCCATTGTCATTGTTCAAAGATGAATTTGATTGAATTCACATTGTTTTGTCGAATTTCGCAAACAAAATAAGGTTGCCATCTCGACTACGGGTATCTTAGCTCTTTTTGGTTAGAATATAAAACTAAATTGTAATCCAACGGATCAAACTATGCAACAAGTTCATAATATCACCATAGATACGCATGTCTGAGATGTGGTGTAGTCGGTTTTGAAGCTACACATGTCTAAGACTCGTCGTTTGCTCGATTTTAGGAGTTTGACTACCTCACTTCTCATAGCCACTCACGTCCTGCAGAGTGCACCTCATCTCACTAATAGTTGTGCATTTTATTAAACACCATCTAAACAACAATGAAATAGAGTAGTGTAGTAGCAACACGGAGAACAAAGAGGAAACGAGATCGTCACAGCTTCAGATGTTACCATATTCGAATGTAAAACAAAGAATAATTGAGCAGCACATATGAATTCATAGTAGATCGAACAAAATTAGATTTATCAAACGCGAAAGTAGATAGACTGTGTTGCAAGTGCGCTGGATGTGGAGAGAACGTGCATTGGACGTGCTCTGCAACTGTTGTGGACACCATGCAAGTTTAAGAGAAGTAATTGCATATTAACAACATTGTCATTCAGCTCATATTCTCATCATATCAGAAGACATGAATCGCAACACATTGGAGAAAATAGTTTCAGCACCAGAACAAATCAGAGCAAACAAGAGTAAAACATCAATAACAGTAGCACATTGAACCGGATTTCCATATAAGACGATAATTGGATGAGATAATATCAAATTTCACTAAAAAAAACTTCTATCTTACCAATATAGATCAGATCAGGACCAAATTAAGGAGAAACTGCAGTGAGCATGCACTATATATTCACAAAAAGTGTGTTGTCATTGCAGTTGCACTCGAACTGCATTGTAGTTGCATTTAGCATTATTTGATCGTGTTGATGTCCAACAAGAGTAATTTGTAGTAGTGGAGTTTCGTTGTGTTATATTAATGCAAAGCTAGTAGATCAGAAGTTGAACTTAATCACGAAGAACAACAACTAGCTCAATTCCTCTAGTTAAATTGGCTTAAAAGATTCTATTTGAATTTGCTTAAAGAAGAGTTGGATGTGCAGTAAATGTGCATTGGACATCCGTGGAAGTTGTTGAGAAAATGAGGAGCATTGGAACTGTACTGCATGAGCAATAGATGTGCACTGATACTGCTGAAGAACATATGAGCTAAAAAATAGAGGAATGTTGTGCATAACTGAAATGAAACTGTAGTTCTGTGTCGATTATTAGCTAAAAACGAAATGCAGACCTGATCTTAGGTCCTTTTTGGATCTAAGGTTAGATACCATGAAAGATTTCAACAGTGATATGTGGAGAGAACGAAGAACTTAAGGCTTTACTAATAATGAACATTGCAAATGCACTACAAGAATGTAGGTCTACAACGATAGTTAAAAGTCGTTAGTAAGTGTACTTTTGTCGTAACTAAAAGTCAGTGTCGGCGAAATGTTCATGCCAATAGGCCCCGTGGCTAAAAGTTTCTGCGACGACAATATGTCGGAACTAAAGGCATGCTGTTGCTAGAATGAATAGTTGCACTAACCTTTTGCATCAACATATTGCTGAAGATGTTTATGCGTAATTATAGTCGACATGTTTTAGCTACTAAACCACGTATATTGTTTCAAAATTGTTTGTTGGTAATTTGACTACATCTTTGATACCTAAATGTTGATACCATATAGTTATTACGCATCTCCATATATTGATGCCATAAATATTTATCTATGACTAACATTGTTTGACACTGATTATACTTAATTTGCGTTGAGATGTTCTTAATGCTAAACTAATCTTTTCCTTAGCAATATGTATCCGTAGTTGCATTATAATAAAATATTAAAAATCTTTTTTTTAATCATTTTATAAATGTTATATTGGTTATTTTGCTAACGTAAAATTAGTTGTAATTAACGGCCAATGTGAAATAATACTTCATGCAAATAAAGCATTTTCATTTCATAGGTCGATGCAAATGTTGTATAGTAGTACGATAGTCAATTGTTGCAGTCCTATTTTTTTTGCTAATATATCAACCAAATACATAACTAAAGCCAAACATAACATATATAAAACCACCTACAAAGTTTCATATGTACCACATCCAGCTCACAATGCTTGTATGTGTTACATCATATTCTGACTCTGAGACAACCATAATTTTTTTCCCAAATCTTGATCAACTCCTTTAAAACAGTAGAAGCTTGTGATGCAGTATCAAACTCGGAAGTTAAAAGATCTTGACCATTATAGACAAATAGCAGAAACCAAGTATGTACTTGACCAACTGTTAAGACAGCACTAAAGAACAATATGCAAACTGAGAGACTAAAGAACAATCTTATTCAACTGTAGAACAAAGAGAAAATGAAGCTTAAATAATAACTTAAACAATCCTCGGCCACGACCCCTACCTGCATTGAAATCGGAAGACTACTGCTGTTGTTGTTGGTTAACAGGAGTAGTACACAATAAACCATCTGCTGACTCAGAATAGGTGTTTGAGTGCGATTGAGATGAAGGTAGGTAGTTACTTGCCATTGAGGCATTATTACCCTGAGATTCACTACAAACGGAGGAACGATTCACAACAACATTGGCAGATAAGAAGCTATCAAAAAGCAAATCTGCTTGTCTAGACTTAGCATCCAACAAAATATAGCTAACCGAGGAAATGTCATAAGGATTCCTACTAGCATGAATAATAGATATGATGTTGTTGAACTGACCTTTTACGCCATTAAGGATAATTGATATTTGTTGCATTTCAGAGATCGGATGACCAGAGGACACTAGTGGTTTGAATCTCTATCAAGTACTCCTGCATCGACTGATGAACCAGTTTTCTTTCTTTGAGACGATCATATAAGTGCATGACTCTCGTTGTTGATGAAGAGGAGAAGTCCCGATGAATCTTCTGCCAGATGGAGGTCGCCGTCATGCATCCAATCAAGCCTCTGCTCATCGAAGACGAAGCAGAGGCCAGCAACCATGACGCTAAGGAGCTGTCCTGTTGAATGTACTTCACATATGCATGATTTGGAACATTAACACCTGCTTCATCTTAAAATTACTGATCAATCGCAATTACATGAAGGTGCTTTCCAGATTATAGCCGCGGACAGACAACAAAACCTGCTACTTCCATTGCTGGAAATTTTCTTCTGCAATGAGCTGCGATACTTTCTTGTTCGCAAATGTTGGTGAATTCTCATACATTTCAAGCTTTGAAGAAGATTGACAAAAGGATTACCAGGAATATTGAAGCTATGATACCATGTTAGCAAGTATAGATTGAGAGGGAAATGAAAATAGAGAAGATTGATTAGCAGGAATATTGAAGCTATAATAGTCCTTTAACTTTCATCATATTACACTTATATCCTAACAAAATAAGTACTCTAGCTTTCGGAACGATTTCCATTAAAATGGCTTCCAATACAATAGTTGGAGGCTTTTATCCTCTAAAGGCATACAAGTGGAATAGCTCAAGTGCTTGATCATGATATAGTGTGCTGATTTCAAAGAGTCGAACTTCACTTTGATCCAATTCTGCATATTTCGTCAAAACATCAGTGTTTCTAGTTGTAACAATGATTCTACTACCAAATTTGAACCAACTAGATCGTCCAGTTAGACTTTTGATTTGCCCATACTTGTAAACATCGCTAATAACAGTCAACATTTTCCTTCCTTGAAACCTTTCTTTAATATCCCTGAAGGAATTACACCTTCTTGCAAATTCGGGATCAAGTCATCGCCACGAACCAGCCTATGGCTAAGCCCCACAGCCACGAACCGACCTCAGCCTGACCACCACAGACAGAGTCTGACTCGCACATACTCAACTTGACCCCTACAGCCACGAACCGTCCTCAGCCTGACCATCACGGACTTAGTCTGACCTGCACAGCCACAACCTGACCCCTACAACCTCGAATTGATACCTGGTCGAAGTTAGACTCACATACCACTGCCACAAACACAGTCACACCACACGACCATGAACACATCCCACAGCCTCAATCTAACCCCCACGACTGATCATACACAGCTTCCAACCCATGTCCCACCATAAAATAAAACAAGAACAAAATTAACTTACTGATTCAGACGATTAATCGGAGTCGATGAACGGAAAAGGCTAGCCGAAAAAAAGAAGTCCACGACGAGAGACCGAGACGTCCACGACTCATGGCACGAAGGTTGGGCTGGAAGGAGTGGGGAGAAGAGAACTGAAAAATGTAAGTGAAGCGGCAGATAAACAAAAACTGAAGAATGTAAGTTATGTTGTAAGGTTTTACGTTTTGTGTATAACAATATATGTTGATAGTTATTTATAATACAATTATAAACAAAAATTGTGGTTTAGTGGTAAGAGTGCTTGGTAATTTCTCAAAGGTCTTGGGTTCAATTCTCAAAATTTTAAAAATGCATATTTTTAATAAAACATACATTATGATAGACGAGAAAACTTACATTTCGTCGGAAAAGATAGACCTTTTAGCGATGACTATTGAGTTTTGTCGGTAAAACTTATAGTCGACATATGTTTAGAAGTGTAAAATATCACATTGCCCCTATAGTTTGGGTAGATTTTCAATTTCCCCCTAAAATTCAAATCGTAAATTTTATGTCTCTCATGATTGGCCAAAGTGAAATTTTACAATGGTTAGTATGTAAGCTTAAAAAGTAGTAAGTCAAGAGTTCAAGACACGCAGTCTACACTTTTTAAATAGGTATTTACTATTTAAACTTTAATAATGGAACAGTAAAATTGAACGGTGACTGCAAATACAGTAACAACTACGACATAACGCTGACACTGTTAACCATGATATTACATCAACATATTGAGACACTAAAAAGTGGTTTTACTATCCTAACTTTAATAACGAAACAGACATATTGAACAGTGACGACAAATACAGTAACAACTACGTTATCACATTGACACTGTTAATCATGATATTGCATCGACATATTTAGACACTAAAGAGTGGTTATTGCAATATCGTTGTCTTCTATAATTGATTGTATATATTACTATCGAAAAGGTATTTGACACTGGAATTTCTTCAAGTTTACAAGATTGTTGCGACAAAAGTACACACTAAACACTTAGTGTCAAAATACAGTATACAATTACAAATATACAGTTAGTGGAATTTCTTCAACTTGGTTTAGCGTTGGCAAATTTTCTATAACTAAATACAGTATACAGTTACAAAATATAATACCGCAACTAAATTACCTTTTTACTGTCAAAACCTTAGTGACAACAACTTAGTTTTGTCGGTGTTGATGAACATTCTTGTAGTGATGCTTCAGATATGTACTCCACCTTATATAGAAGTGTGCAAGGACTAACTAGTCAAGTAAGTAAATATATGTACTAACATGTAAATCCCTAACTTCTAAAACATGATAATATAGTCCTCTTACAGGTTGCCCAAAGTAGATCCATCGGTGTTAAGTTTGAGCCATCCCAGAAGAAAGGGTTCCAACTTACCAAAATAGTATAGACGATTAGGTTAGTAGTGGAAACAAACATTGCAAAATTGAAATCAATGGCTTGTTTGACATATAAGGAAAGTATATCAGGGCTAGAGGTACTCCCCTACAAATTGTGCATATTTCTATTTTTCAGATATTTCAAACGCAAAAGTAGAGCACATGATTCAATTCTGATCCTTGGAAGGGAGTGTCCTTAACGTTGTAGTTATTTTTCCCCCCCAAAGAATAGAATAATGTAAAATTGAAGACTAAAATGCAAATAAATCAAAGTGTAAAGAGTAGGTTAGTGTTTTCTTCGGCCAATTAATTGTTCAGTTAAAAAAGGTAATAAATAAATAAATATAATTATTTATGTTAGATATTGAATTATATGCCCAAGAAATATGCAACTTAGTTCGAAAACAACGTAGTATCAGAAATATACTTATTTGTTCAGTATAGCAACGTGTGGTAGCAAAAGTGCGCGAGATCGCCGGAGGTTTGGAATCATGGAAACGATGTTGATCGAGATGTACGTCACTTGAACTGATTGTCCCTTAGTTTCCACGGAGAAAGACTCTAAGACTATAAAGCACTATAGTTGAAAGGATAGATGTGTTAGAGTGCACGGCATATGCAATGCGCTGACTCAAGGTGTCTATTTAATACTCGGGGGTTGTTACGACATTTTGTAACTTAGTACTTCGGCCCCCGTTCTTTTTGTGACTTACACTAGCACCCTATATGAGTCCATTTTTTTTACATTTACCATTCATACATAATGGGACTGCTCAGTGTACCTGACATACTTTTATCACACCATTTGTCTTTCATACGGAACCTCCACCATCGACCAATATACTTTGTGAGAGCTAGTTGTTTTATATCTATTAGGAGTATACAACCTCTAATTGATAAGAAAAAACTGCAATAAAAATGTATGTTTCTACCTTAGATCATCAAACCTAGTTTAGGTATATGTAATAACCTTAATATTTATACCTTATATTCACAATCATGATTAGTGCACTGGTGAACACAATTTTTAAAAGAGATTTTGTTGACAATTTTCTTTTTCTCACGATTCCTTCAACACTAACTTGGCTCGTTTTTCTAGACATATCCCACTAAACTGAATCTTTATACATGACCATTTGGTAACACGCTAAGCTAGCCAACATCGTATCAAGTCTGAAGTTCCTGATCAGAGTCGTGAAGGCATACAATTTGAAACTCATTAAGGATATTGGGGCATCACGTTAAAATGAGTTGAGATCGTTCTTGCGTGAACCCATGGTTGACGAATAGCAGATGTAATATGAAACGGGTATCACAACACCTTTCTCCTTTACTCATGGAGTGTATGTCATGTGTCATAAGGACAGTGTTGTAAGAATGTTTGTCCAGAGACAGCGTGCATTTAAATCAGATTCCATTAACTCTCATCTCGCTAAAAATTACTTGGAAATAAATTACATTGAATTACCGTTGACCTCACTTCAACGGGTGACTTATGAATTCAAATAGGTTTCTCTAAAATCATCCACTTGACCATTCCAGCTCTTCAAAATCTTGTCTCATCTTCATTCATTACATAAACGCAACGCCACTAAGACATAGAAGCGGTTACTCGTGTGAGTAAGATAACCATAACTTTACCCACACATACATTTCAAAATTTGAGTTCTAAATGCACTAAGCAATCGTAACAAACATGTGTGTATTCAAATCACACTCATTTCAAAAAATGAAAAATGTGATGTGATAAGATTCATTGGTTTATACAATGGTAGATGCCATTTGCTCCATTGAGCCAAATATCATATGAATACATCATTATACAAAGGTTTTCACGGGCTAATCTTTTTATCCATCTTTTTTTGAATATCAATTCACATACAACTTCTTGCATGTCACCATGCTTATGCATAGTTATATTGGTCTTTTAAATGTTCTACATTAATATAATCCTCTTATGAAGCTATTAAAACACAATTACCAGTAGACTAACAATGGATCAATAGTGTGCATTATCCACAGTACATGTAGGAACTTGTTAGACCAAACTTAATTTTCAGTTGTTAGTACAAGAGTTACTTGATTAAGTTTGATTGCCTACAATAAAGTTCTCATTTGTTTCTTACTATTTTATTAGATGGTCATCTTTAGTAAGAAATCCTATCCATAATATCTTAACGCCCACTAGGAACAACTTCACAATATTCAATCACCCGCACATACGCATTACTTCAACAATGATTCGTTATGTGATCCTTGAGCAGCAAATCAAGTCGAGTTATATACCTTAGTTTGTATTGTGTCTAGTATGACATGATTAGTTATATACTCCTGACTTATCTCATCTGTAAGACATTTGACGCATTATATCATGATTTTTAAATATATGACTTTTTAACCAAGTAATAATGCCATCAATCACTTAATAACTTAATTTCTTTAGCGGCATCTCTTGGAACATACTATGTGACAAACACTTATGTTACTAAATCTTGTTGATATTTCACTAACGGACTAAATCCATAGTGACTATCTCATTCAACATGAACTAATCACATTTAACACAATAATATTGCGTAGAGAGAAAAAATAGAGTCCTAATGACCACTAAAGTTCAAAAGTTGCATTCTCATAGTCAATATAGAGAATCACTTCCCAACATATGCTATGTGACAAACACTTACATTCCAAGTTCTTGCACAAACTAAATCCATAGGAACTATTCCATTCAACAACTAATCATTTAACATCTATAATATTGCGCCGAAATAAAAAACATAGTTTTAATAGACCACTAAAGTCCAAAAGTTTCATTCTCATACTCAATATAGAGAATCGCCTCGCATTCTACTTTGAGATTTCTAAGGCAACATTTACATCCAAGATATATTTTTCTGGTTTTAAGTGAAATCAATTATCACAATCATTCGAGACACATCTCTCAAGATGATTCATTACTTTAAATATCTGATCGGTCCATTTATGTTTGACATCTTTTATATTATCATCTATTTTGCCTTAAAAGAGTTACGAAGCCACAATAGTCTCCCACTCGATTAAGAATATTTTACTCGCTCCCAATGTAACAATATCTTTTTATTTACTAACTTACAATAGCAATGAGAGTGCTCGCCACAATAGACTGCTCGACATTCTTCACCAGGCCGCGACCTCTCACTGCTCGCCATGAGAGTGCTCGCCCCGAAGAGAGCCTTGCCTCTCTCCTCTGGTCCCACTAAACCGTCAATAAGGAAGTGGCCACGATATCCCGCGTATCTCGGTTACATATTCACTAAAGATTAGTTTTGGTAACTGCAATATCTCGCAGTAACTGCCATATCCCATGATCTGAATCTTCAGCAACACAATATACACTAAGATATTCAGCTGCCTTATACGGTTTGATCTCTCCTACCCTATAAATACACTTGCTTTACATACGTTATTTACGTTTTGAGTTTTATACACACATATACTCATTTAAGCATCGGAGAGGGACCTAGAGACACCCCCTCTGTTGCGCTCCCCTACCTGCAGGTTCACCGGAGTTGGAGCAGAAGCGTCTTTCCGTCCTTGTCTGGCATTTAATTCACTGCCAGATCAGCATCCAGGATTTCATGATCCAACATTTGGCGCCGTCTGTGGGAAACGAGCAATTCAGCCATGAGAACTCGATCCCAAAACAACCGTCGGAACCAGACTTGCGAGCGATCCTCAGACAGCTCTGATTCCGCCGCCGCTTTCCCGCTTCAACAAGAACCTGCCAGCCAGGCCGGAGCCAATGTCGTCCCCCTACGAACGGCTAGAGAGCATGTCGGTAATTCTAGACCGACCCCAGCTACCAACCACGTCGAGACTCCAACTCCGCAAACCGTCCACATCGTCGGGGAAAACATCCAGTTAACCCCGGAGATGATTTCACTGCTGGAAGCCATCCTAGGGCAGGCGCGCCGTCAAGCCCCTGCTTCTCAAGAAATAAACCGCCTTGCTGCTACAGGGCCCTTGCCTTCTGAAGCCGCAATTCCTGGCACCACCGCACCTCAGGAGGATCAGGAGATGACATCAGGACAACAGTCCATACCTCCGGCATACACCAAGGAGCCCACGGCTGCGTACACTGCCAACCCTTCTGGTCCTCCTCCATCAGGGACCTCACCCAGGTACTGCACTGTGGACCAGATGGACGATCTCCTCATTAAACGGCTCCAAGAAAGACGGCTGACAGCCGTAGCTCCCTTCATGGAGCAATCTGCTCACCCATTCTCCGACGAGCTCGTCTCCATCAAGATCCCCAAAGACGTGGTTGCTCGGGCCATACCTGAGTACAGTGGCGGAGGAGACCCCACCGTACATGTCAACAAGCACGAGTCTTCTCTCCTGGGTAAGTCAAATTATCCCAATCACCTAGCTTTGTTATTTCCATCCACTCTTTCGGGTTCGGCTTCGTCCTGGTTCTTCGGCCTCCCTGCAGGATCTATCGGAACTTGGGCAGAATTAAGGAGCAAGTTCCTGGAAAGCTATATGGGCGAGCGCCAATTGCTGAAGAGCGTGGTCGCCCTGGATGCGGTCAAACAGCAGCCTGGAGAGTCGCTGGCCAACTTTTATGGATGTTTCCATCAGAACGTCACAGAGATAGATCGCCGAATCTCGGATGGGGAGATCATTCGAGCATTTTACAGAGGTCTGGATGTGGCCAACAAGGCCTCGAGGAAGCTGCGAAACAGCTACCATGTGAAGGAGATCGAAACGCTGGAGGAGTTGGCGTCCAGAGTAAAAGGTTTCATAGACCTTGAAAGAGCGAACACAGAGGCTGACTTCCTGACGACCTCGCTAAGGGTGGTTCATGAACCCCGGCGCGATGGTAAGAAGGAGGTGAAGAAGGAGAAGAAGGGAAAAGACAGCAGGCCCCGGGTCAAGTCTAATCCAGTGCCTCGCCATCCAGAGGTCCCTGAGTACTTCACGCCTTTAAATAGGCAGATCTCAGCGGTACTAGTCGAGATGGAGAAGAGATCCTTGGCGAGGCCGCCGATGCCTCGTCGAGGTGGTCAGCCCATGGGAAAGGATGTCGAGAGCTATTGCAGATACCACAAGTTCAAGGGCCACAAGACAGATGACTGCCGCATTCTGAAGCGGGACATAGAGAAGTTGATTCAGGGGGGAATGCTGAAGGAATTCGTGGCAGGGCGAGACAGGAGTCGAACGCCCCCTAGGAGACATCGTTCGCCAGCCCCTGCTGAGCAAACTGATCCGTCGGGAAGCAAGAGGAGAGTAAATCTGATTGCAGGAGGATTCGGTGCAGGCGGCGAAGGGTCGCCACTCAGATCTCCACAGCAGTTCAATTGGGAAAGCGACCCAGACCTGAGGAGAACATTGTCATCTCATTCTCTGAAGATGATTTGGCACATGTCACCACCCCCCACAACGATGCTTTGGTTATCACGGCAGATATTGACGACTGTGACGTTGCTAGGATTCTGGTCGACGGAGGCAGCTCGACGGACATCCTATTTTTGGACGCTTTCGAGAAGATGGGCAAGTCCAAGCGTGACCTGAAGAGGGTCGACTTTCCGTTGATTGGGTTTGCGGGAAGGACAACTTATCCACTGGGGCTATAACCATGCCAGTGATTTTTGGCGAGGGATGGAAGAGCATCAAGGTATCAGTCACTTTCCTGGTGGTCGATTCACCTACATCCTACAACGCCATCATAGGGAGGACCACGATCAATACAAACAAGATTGTGGCCTCCACAGTCCACCAGAAGATGAAGTTATCAACTCCCAACGGGATCAGAGAAGTGCTCGACGACCAGCCCTCCTCGCGGCAGTGTTATGTGAACTGTTTGCGCAGGAAGAACCAAAGGGAGGCCCTCGCCATTGAAACAGAGGCCGACCCTCGCGAGGACTTGGCTCGTCCAGCACCCATGGAAGAAATGGAAGAGGTCGAAATCGATGGTCCGGACAAGAAGGTGCGTATTGGAACCACCTTGAAAGAGGATCAGAAGGAGGCCATGACCGCCCTCCTCAAAGAATTTAAACAGCTCTTCGCCTGGCAGCCGAGCGACATGCCAGGAATCAGCACAGATATCATCTCCCACGAGCTCAGAATAGATCCTTCCATCAAGCCGATCGCCCAAAAAAGAAGGTCATTCGGGACGGGCAAGCGTTTGGCGATCAGGCAAGCAGTCGGCAGATTGATTGAGGTTGACTTCGTCTGAGAGGTGAGATTCCAGAGCTGGGTCGCCAACCCAGTTTTGGTCAAGAAATCAAACGGCAAGTGGAGGATGTGCGTCGACTTCCGCGACTTGAACAAGGCTTGCACTAAGGATTCATACCCCCTTCCTAGAATTGATCAGCTAGTCGATACTACCTCGGGTCATGAGATGTTGAGCTTCATGGACGCCTACTCAGGCTACAACCAGATAAGAATGCATCCAGACGATGAGGCTCACACCGCTTTTTATGCTGATGGGGACATTCTGTGCTACAAGATGATGCCCTTTGGCCTCATCAATGTCGGGGCAACTTATCAGCGGATGGTGAACCGCCTGTTCCAGGACATGTTGGGGAGAAACATGAAGGCTTATGTGGATGATATGCTCGTCAAGACCATCAACAGACCTCCGTGAGGCTTTCGAATGCATGAGGAGACACAACGTTCGCCTGAACCCTGCCAAGTGCGCCTTTGGAGTCAAGTCCGGTAAGTTTCTGGGTTTCATGGTCAGCGAAAGGGGAATCGAAGCAAACCCAGAAAAGCTAAAGGCCATAGAAAATGAAGTCGCCAACCTGCCACAAGGAGGTCCAATGCCTGAATGGACGCCTAGCTGCTCTCAACCGCTTCCTCTCCAAAGCGGGCGACAGGTCCCTCTCATTTTTCAAAACGCTGAGGGTCAACCGCAAGTTCGAGTGGACGCCAGAATGCGAGGAAGCGTTCCAATCCTTGAAGAGGCATATCCAAACACTCCCAACTCTAGCAAAGCCCGTTCCATGCGAGCAGCTCTTCCTTTATTTAGGCATTAGCGAGGCGGCAGCCAATGCTATCTTAATAAGGGAGGAAAATAATATTCAGAGTCCAGTGTATTTCATTAGCAAAATGTTCAACTCAGCTGAAATAAAATATGTCCAGATTGAGAAGTATCTCTATGCCTTAGTTATTGCTGCTCGGAAGCTGAGACCTTACTTTCATGCGCACGACATCACGGTCCTCACTAATCAACCACTCAAAAACTTCCTGATCAAGCCAGACTCTTCAGGAAGAATGGTCAAGTGGGCGATCGAGCTCAGCGAGTTCAGGATCAAATTTGCGCCAAAAAAGGTCATCAAAGGTCAAGCACTAGCTGATTTCATTGTGGAAAGCATGAGTAACGGTCAAACAGAAGCAGAAAACAGGCTAAGTCATTCAGCAAATAGCAATCAAATCTGGGAACTCTATACATACGGGTCTTCATCAAAAGAAGGCTCGGGGGCAGGTTTAATTCTTATTCCTCCTGAGGGCGAACCTTTGAAATACGCGATCGCCTTAACATTCCCGATAACCAATAATGAAGCAGAATATGAGGCTCTTATCACTGGACTCAGACTAGCAAAAGGAATGGGTATAACTGCGCTTAAGGTAAAAAGTGACTCAGAGCTTATTGTCAATCAGGTTAATGGCACCTACGAGGCAAGGGGAGAAAAGATGAAAAAATACCTCAGCATCGCCAAGAAGCTTGTTGCGGAAATCCCAAATTTCGCGATTGAATCTATTCCTCGCCAAGAAAACCAGATGGCAGATTCCTTGAGCAAACTAGCATTCGGAGGAACAACAATCCAGGATGTGCAATTTCTGGAAAAGGTCCTATGTTCAGTCCTTGAAAGCAGAGCCGAGGTCTTCAATATTCAAAGACAGGTCACATGGATGACTCCGTTTCAGAATTACTTGAAAGAAAGGATCCTCCCAGATGATGAAGGCGAATCCACGAGGATAAGACGACTTGCGTCCAGTTATCTGATTATAGATGGAGAACTCTACAGAAGAGGTTACTCGACTCCTTACTTAAGATGTGTTGCTCATCCAGAAACAGAAATGGTTCTTCGAGAAGCTCATGAAGGGGCGGCAGCATGTCACGAAGGTGATCAATCGTTGACAAGAAAAAATTTCAGGTTGGGATACTATTGGCCAACCTTAGGAAAAGATGCGGCTGAATTGACGCGGAAGTGTGAGACTTGCCAGCAGTTTGCACCACGATCAGGTCGACCATCAACACTATTATCCCCAATGGCGGGTGCTTGGCCTTTCGCTCAATGAGGGATTGATATATTAGGTCCTTTCCCAATTAGCACTGGTCAATGCACCCACATTATAGTGGCGGTCGACTACTTCACTAAGTGGATAGAGGCGAAAGCTCTAGCTTCTACAACGGAATTTCAGGTCATCAAATTCCTAAAGATCAACATATTCTCCAGGTTTGGAATTCCCAAAATACTCATCAGTGATAATGGTCCGCAATTCATTGGAAAGGAGCTAAAATGGCTCTGTGAAGAATATCATGTCGACCATCGTTTCAGCTCGGTGCATCATCCTCAAACGAATGGGCAAGCTGAAGCAGTCAACAAAGTTGTTTTAGCAGGACTCAAGAAAAGGGTTCGAGCATTCAAAGGGAATTGGGCAGAAGAGCTGGAAAACGTATTATGGGCCATCAGAACAACGCCTAAGTCAGCCACAGGAGAAACGCCTTTCAGCTTAGTGTATGGATCAGAAGCAGTAGCACCCGCCGAAATAGTAGTGTCTACCCATAGAATCCTACATTTTAACGCTGAGGCAAATGAGGTCGAGCGCAGAACTGACCTCGACTTGGCAGAAGAAAAGAGATGGTTATCAGAAAAAGCACAAGCAAAGATGCGCCTGGCGACCGCTCGATATTTCAACAGAAAAGTCAGCGCTCGCCAATTTTTCGTGGGGGAGATGGTTATGAGAAGGAATGAATTCACAAAGCTGGACAGTAAAAACAAACTTTCAGCCAAATGGGAAGGACCGTACAAGGTAATAGAGATCGTCGCACTAGGATCCTACTATTTGGAAACCACCGAAGGCGAAAGGTTACCCCGTCCATTCAATTCTGAGCATCTAAGGAGATTTCATACATAGCTTGTAATCAAACTGTTATGTTAATAAAAGAAATCCATTCCTTCATAAAGCGTGTCCACTCGAAGCAAGTCGAAGAAAAAAGACCTGACGCCAAAAGTCAAGCGAAGACCTGATAACCGAATCGGGCACAAAAAGCCCTGACGCCAAAGTCAGGCCAAAAAGCCCTAACAACAATGTTAGGCCAAAAGCTCTATCGTCAATGATAGGCCAAAAGCCCTATCTCCAACGATAGGCCAAAAAGCTCTAACAACAAAGTTAGGCCAAAAGCACTATCGTCAATGATAGGCCAAAAACCCTAGCAACAAGGCTAGGCCAAAAGCCCTAACAACAAAGTTAGGCCAAAAGCCCTATCGCCAACAATAGGCCAAAAAGCCATATCGCCAATGATAGGCCAAAAACCCCTAGCAACAAGGTAATATCTCTTGAAACTTAGAAGTCTATACTTTTAAGTGTTAGAATATTGTCCTTAGAAAGTTCATACAGACTTATGCTGGGTCCAAGGCTTTAAAAGTTGAGGCCATTACAAAGCAAGAAAAAGTCTGGAGTAATTACGATTACGCGATCAAGATATCGGAAAGGATAACCAACACATTCAAAGTCAAATAAACATAAAGGCTTAGGAATATAGAAGGCATCCAATATTATAAAGAAAAATAATAACCGAGTCTGAATTCAAAAAATAATTACAAGGAATGATAAAAACTATTATCTAAAACAGATATCTAGAAACAAAAACAGCATGTGATCGTCGGAGAGGTGGAGACTTCAAGCTTTTGGGTCCTGGGGGGGCAGAAGCGTTTTCCTCGCCTTCGGGGGCAGGAAGGCTCGGCTCGCCTTCGGGGGCAACCTCTTCAGCCGCAGCTGGGTCAACCTCTTCAGCAATAGTGGTAGGCTGCGGAAGGGTTTGACTTCGGAGGAAGCCCTTCAGGGACTCAACTTCACCAACAGGGAAGTTGGGATCAACCGCCTGGACGTCCTCGACCAGGATGTGGAGGAAGTCAGCAATCTCTGACTTCATCACCGCCAAAGCGTAGTCAACGAAGTCATCAGACTTTCTGAATTCGTTAACAACACTCTGGGGTGAAGGAACAGACTTTAGCTGTTCGGCCAGCTGTTCCTTCTCCAGGGCGACCCCCCTGGCTTCAGCAGCATCCCGTTGTGCCTCAGCGGCGACCCGTCGAGCTTCTGACTCCGCCCCTTGGGCTCAGGCCTCCTTCAGCTCCGACTCCAGGCGAGCCCTAACAGCCTCCCCTTCATCTAAGCACCGATGAAGGGCTTCAGAATCCTAAAGGGCGGTCGTACGTAGCGTCAGCCTCCCTCTTCTTGACATCAGCAAGGAGACGCTGCTCCTTCCTGAAGTACTCCTCCCGGGCACCGTCCACCAAGGCGATCGCCACATCAGCGGTCTTCTTGATGGCCTCCAATTGCCCGGGGGTGACCCACGTACTTCGGTACTGCTCCAGCTCGACAAGCAGGTCAGAATGCTTGTCGGCGAGCTCGCCGAAGACGCGGCCAAGAATCACCTATTCCCGAACGAGCTAGCAACAAAAGCAGAAGGAAAATTGTCAGGACATCAAACAAAATGGGAACGACAAGGAAAAAAGAAAAAAAAAACGGAAAGGAGGCGAGATCATACCAGGGCGACTCGTTCGAAGTGGGTCCGCAGGAACCCCTCGATCTGAGGTAGCTCCGTGGGAACAATCGAGCGGTCCTTGGGGGGAATTATCCCATCAAGAAGCCGCATGCACATGTCTGGGCTACCCCGGAGGCTCTTCTGGGCAGGGTACCCCTTCTTCGCAAGGTCCCCTCAAGGGACCCAAGGCCCCCGAGAGTTCGCAGCCTTAAGTGGTTGGAACAAGCTCGCCATGGAGCAGTACTCCTCCGCAGGAGCCCTTGAAGAGCTGGAAGCGTCGGGCCCCTTCTTCTGGGTCCCAGACTCCTTAGGAGGAACCGTGGGCACAGTAGGAGCGGGGGGCGCCAAGGCCAAAACCTTCTCCTTGGTAGCAGAAGGACCATGAGGAGATGGAGAAGGAGGCGCCACGTCCAGACCCTTCCCCTTGCTGGCAGAAGGGCTCTTAGGAGGGGGAGGAGGAGGATGTTGGTCGACTTCCGGGTGCTCCTCACTCCTGACCTTCTTGGAGGGAGGAGGAGGAGGGTCCCGGGCCACGTCAGCCGAGGACTTCTCTGCAAAACAACAAGACAAGATGTCAGAAATCAAAAAACTGCAAAGTATGAAAACGTCAAATCTACAAATGGCGAGGCAACATACCTGGTTGGCGAGGGCCAGCAGTGGCCGAGGGAAGCACCTCCTCAGACTTCCTCTTGGACGAACGCCTAGAGGGGGAGGAGGAGAGTTCAGCAATGCCTGGTCGGAGGACAGCCCCGCCGATCCCTGGTCATCAAAGAGACCTATCAGTTTTCGGCTCTTGCCTATGGCCCTGCCTACAAACGATAAAACAAGAAAGAGTTAGAAGAGGTTACCCAATCATCAAAGATTGGCGTGGCCTAATGGATGCCCGCCATCTCGAGCATGTTCTCTGTGGTCTCTGCCACGGAATGGATGGAGCGGAATGAATTTGATCGGTGTATCCGGAACAAATCATCAATGACGTTCCGGTCGCCCCCGGATAGCTCATCAAACTCAAGAGGAAGGTCCCTATCAGGGGTAGATAACTTCCAAGGCATCCCTCCCCCCCTTGTAAAAGAAGTAGAACTTGTTATAGTTGAAGTTGGTGGCCCGGAAGTCATCAACCAGACGGACATGGACATTCCAAACCCATGCTTGAAGGCCCCTCCATTCAGCAAATTTTGGCCATCGGGACTGGAAATGGTGGAGATGGTTCGTCCCAACCGCCAACCGGAAAAAGCACCGGAACAAGGCCAGTGAATACGTCCATTCTTGACGTATGCACAGGAACTTGAATCCAGCCCAGATCCTAATGGCGTTGGGAACGAGCTGCGTGGGATGCATCATGTAGAACCGGCACAAGTCCTGCAAATCCTTGCAGAGAGGAAAACGCAACCCAACATCAATCTGGGCCGCATATAAGTAAACCTCTCCTTGACAAGAGTAATGCAGACCTGTGCCCGGATATCTAGGGACATCCCCCACACCAAGACCACCAAGTACCACCATCGTCTTGAAATACGCTGGCTTCAACTCGTTGGGCTTGACATCTACTCAGAACGGTTCAAATAGGGCACAGCAAGTATAAAAAACAAAGAAAAACAGAGGATATTCCCCAAAACAGAGTAGTGAAAGGACGAAGGTTTACCTTTTGGAGAAAAAACAGGTGTCTGAAGCTCAGGCCCATCCACCACCATCGGGGTGGCTGCGGACCTCCCCACGTCAGTCTGTTCCCCCGCTGAGGGGGGCACGGCGCCATCCCTAATGGTCAGGAGCATTGGTATTCTTGGGGGCATTGGCATTCTTAGGCCCCTTGGTGGCTGTGTGCTTGACTCTCTGACCTCGGGTAGCCATGAAAACAGTTGGGAAAAAAGGTTGAAGAAGATTGAAGAAGAAAGAAGAAGGATTCGCACAAAAAGCTCTGGAAATCTGAAGGAGTAAAGGAGCGTAAAAAACAAAACAGAGAAACTGACGTCTCTTATATAGGCCCAAAAAGAAGTAACCGCCACGGGTGAATCGAAGCGATGCAGGAGAATAATTGCACCTTTTTGGAAAAAACCGAAGCAATGTCAGAATTCCAAGAGACACCTCGGGGAGACAAACGGTCGGCCAGTACAGACAGTTGTCGGACTGCCCTTGGTTTACGGAATAATAAATGACAGGCGTGCCCCAAGCGACCGTTCGATTCCCAGATAACTGTGTAGTCATTAAATGCTAAAGTCCACTAGCAGACAAAGTGGTCGCCAGCGCATTAATAGACTCTATCATAAACACTTTTGGTAGGTAATGATCGCCTAACAAAGAAAGATAAAATTCCTCAGACCAAGGCTCCCTCGAGTGATGGCCAAAAGGGAATAAAATGAAGAATATTCCTTCAGCTTTGAACAGTGGAGGAATTGTTCGCCAAATGAGCCTGAAGTGCCTCAAAGGTCATAAACCATTATATGGGACGAGGGAAACCGAATTTAAGACGTCACTATCAAAAACCCTACCAAGAAATCAAGCTCGATTGAAGAAACTTCAATCGGGCTTCGGGGGCAAATGTTGGGTATTGATAGTGACAACCCAGTAAAGAAAAGGCCTCGAAGGCCCAATAACCAATAGAGGGGGTAAACCCATGATATTCGAACCGGATCGGCCTAAGTTCGAGTCAAAACTTGGCCCATCATCGAGTGGCCCAGAACCGAGCCCAAAGTCTCCAGGGACGCCAAAGGCTCCCAGACTGCTCGACATTCTTCACCAGGCCGCGACCTCTCACTGCTCGCCATGAGAGTGCTCGCCCCGAAGAGAACCTTGCCTCTCTCCTCTGGTCCCATGAAACCGTTAATAAGGAAGTGGTCACGATATCCCGCGTATCTCGGTCACATATTCACTAAAGATTAGATTTGGTAACTGCAATATCTCGCAGTAACTGCCATATCCCATGATCCGAATCTTCAGCAACACAATATACACTAAGATATTCAGCTGCCTTATACGGTTTGATTTCTCCTACCCTATAAATACCCTTGCTTTACATACGTTCCTTACGTTTTGAGTTTTATACACACATATACTCATTTAAGCATCGGAGAGGGACCTAGAGACACCCCCTCTGTTGCGCTCCCCTACCTGCAGGTTCACCGGAGTTGGAGCAGAAGCGTCTTTCCGTCCTTGTCTGGCATTTAATTCACTGCCAGATCAGCATCCAGGATTTCACGATCCAACAGACATGATGCAGACGTTTTTGCTTGACAATTTCATTATTCTGTTGTTTCTATCTAGACTCGGCAAGCTCATCTTTCTTACCATAATCCAGCATATCTCTCTCTATCTCTTTCATTAATTTGTTTTTTTAATCTTTGTTGGGTCTTGGAGGAAGTTTCCATATGCAACTTAGCTAGAGTATGATTACTCTTGTGTTTTTCCTCTTCAAAATTTAGGATCCTTTGGACTCCTTCCAAAGTGGTAACCCAATTAGAGTGAGACAGCCACATTTAAACATGCTTCCATGAATCGTGTAAGGAACATATCATTACTTGCAATTTCCATTTATTAGTGATAACACGACCTATGTGTTTGAGTTCGGTTATCATACCAATCATGTGACGAATATGTAACTTCAAGGAGAGTTGATCGTGTTTCTTGTAGTAGGTTAATCTCATAGTCAGGAATTGGATCCTTTCTCAAAACATATTTGCATTTTGATAACCTTGAAATTCCCTACACATTCTCTATTGCATTGAGAAAAATGATACACACGGTACGGTTCTCTTCTTTTCGGGTTTCGTAAGGTTTTATTTCTCACATTTGTTGGGAATTATTCCCGGTTATAAGATTTTGCATCTCATTGGATATGGTCTCCACGATTCCTAGCTTTTTGAGTTAGTACTTAA
This sequence comes from Chamaenerion angustifolium, assembly GCA_946814005.1. Classification (NCBI taxonomy): domain Eukaryota; kingdom Viridiplantae; phylum Streptophyta; class Magnoliopsida; order Myrtales; family Onagraceae; genus Chamaenerion; species Chamaenerion angustifolium. Next base: position 28,096,675 of record OX328272.1, read on the forward strand.
CTTTCTATTGCCAGACTTCATAGCTATCAACATTCAACTTCAACACATAGTTAAGTACAACGATAACGTTCTGGAGGATTGATGTCATCCTTCACACATAAAAAGAAACATCATTTCAGGATCAACATATACGAACAAGTCATGCAAGCTACATTGTTCAACATACATACACACATCTTATACTTCCTTATAACCAAAGGGGTAAATGTCTTTTAGGTTCCTAAAAAATTACATTTTTACAAATAGGTACCTCACTAATACTTTTTGACTTTTAGATATCTGAGAAATCATGTTGTTACAAATAGGTACCTCTATTTTTTTGTGACTTTTAGGTATATCATATTTGAAAAGGTATTGTTTCGCCAATACTTTGATCAGTTTTTTGCGGGTTTTGAACATGTGTGGGGCATAAAAAGTCACAAATGGAGCAACAATTTTGGAGTTTGAGGTACTTAAAAGTCAAACAAAATCTGAAGTACCAATTTGTAAAAACTTGATTTCTCAGGTACTTAATAGACAAAAACAATATTTCTAAGGTAGTTAATTGTAAAAATGTGGTTTTTCAGGTACCTAATAGATTTTTATCCCTTAACCAAATCAAGTAATGCAAGCATTTCCCATATCGGAAGTTCACTATGTTCTCAATCATCGTCCAAAGTTATGCTTAGTAAGAATTAATTTAACTAATAATTAAGTTAAACACTTTATTCACATCAACCAAAACAACACACACTCATGATTTAACTTACACGTGAATGCATAACAAAGCATGTATTTATACTAGATATATCATTAACATTAAACAAGTAAACATGCTTTCATGGTTAATGAGAGTATAGAGTCTAAATCGATAATCATAAGGATTATAATTATCTACCAAGTAATAATGCATTTGGTTTACTTACACATGGAGTTGAAACAAACAATCAACATGTATCATGCTATTACATATAACCAACATGAAATAATTGAGCATGTTCACATGAATTATTTGGACATGAATTAACTATGTAACATATCATCATGCTTACGTAGTTATCACACACTTTTATACATGGATACTAAAACAAACATGTATCATCTTTGAATAAATAAAATATCAAACAAGCGAAAATGATGATAATGTGTATTCATGCATGGAACTAATACAAATCAACATGTTAGGTACACAACAAAAATCAAGTGTCCCTTTTCAAAATTGACGAGATTAACTAGTATCAAATTCCCTTTTCGAAGACTATAAAGACCAGAGTGTAATATTCTCCTAAGTTAAGTTTAGAGCAAAAACTTTCAGGTGGATTGAAGGGTTGCTCGAAAGGCCCCAACTCTCCCATTTCTAATACAAACTTGTAGGTTCCAAGGCCAGAGAGGAGAGGGTTTGGCGTCAAATACGATTGTGCCCCCAAATGTTTGGGCAAAAATCGAGTTTCCCACATAAAGTTTGTTTTCATAAATTTGGTTATTTCATGTTTCGTCATCAATTGAGTTTTCTCATACCAATAGATTTTCCATCCAAACTTAAGAGAATATCTGTTGAAAATTACAAAATAACAGAAAACTATTAAGCATGTCATAGCAAAACCCTTTGAACACCAAGACCAACCCCCAACCCATAGGGGAGCAAGTCTGGATCAAGACAGACTCTAGCCCCTTCGATTAGGGATCAATCGATTTTCGATCGAATCACGACTCAATTGTAACATATAGAAATTTATGAAGGGATTTGTTGTGACATTTTTTAAAGTATTCTATTTTTATATATATTTTCAAAACATATTATGATGGAAGGAAATTTTCATTTTTAAACAGTAAGGGGAAACTCAATTTTGTCCAAAACATTAGGGGCACAATGGTATTTAACGCTAAGGGTAAACTAACTCAACAATCACTTATATTGGAAGTAAGTGAATAAATGTTCACTTGCGTTTTTTTGTGTAGTTAAATGGTCACTTACGTTTTAGAAGTGTGATATTTTGGTTAAACGTGTCATATTCAAACACTTATGTTTGACAAATGTGATTGAATCGTCACTAAAATGATGATTTTACCCTTCACTTTTACTTTGTTCTTCATGTTCATATCCGAAAATGATTTCGAACACGTATTTGCGCAAATCTAGGCTTGAATTGAGCTTAGCTAGAAACATGAATTTGGGTTTGAATCGAACCCAAATTTGTATATTAAGGTTTAGTTCGAACCCATATTTGGAGATTTGGGTTCAAATTGAACTTAGATTGCAAATTTGGCTTAGTTCGAACCTAGATTTGCAAATTTGGGCTCAGTTCGAACCCAAATATATAAATTTGAGTTTAGTTTGAACCCATATCTGCAAATCTAGGTTCGAAATCAGCTGTCGGGTTCGAATCAAGGAAGAAGAGGTTGAAGATGAAAAGCATGAAGAAGATAAATGCAATAGTATTTTAGTCATTTTTTTGTAACTATTTAGTCACATTTTGAAATATAAGTAACTGTTCAACACAAATTTTAATTGTTCAGTCACATATGTCAATCTAAGGGACTAGTTGACAATTTTTTTAGAAAAATATGAATTGTCAACTAATGTTTGGCTGAATTTTCAGTTTTCCCCTAAAGTTTAAATTGTAAAATTTATTTCCCTCATGTTTGGCCCAAGTGTAAGTTTGTCCCCTCCGTCAACTTTTCATCCAAATTTAATATAATAAGTTTTGAAAATTGAAAAAATACACGAAAACTTTCAAAAATATAACAATTTAACCATTCCAATTTTTTTCAAATTTTACAATTGAGTTCTGATTCGATCGGGACTTGATTGAGCCCCAATTGAGGGGCTCTAGTCTGGGTCGATTCGGGCTCGATTGAGTCCCTATCGGGGGGTCTAGGGCTTGACCCAAACTTGGTCGCACACCCATGGGGGGTAGCTATATGTTAAGACCCAGACCCGAGGTCCCTCGATTAGGAGCTGGTTGTACCCAAATTTAATTTCGACTCGATTGAGCCCTAATCAAGGGGAATAGGGTTTCAGTCTTGACCCAGACTGGTCCCCCTACCCATGGGGGGTCAGTATGGGGCAAGTCTTAGACTCGGACCCCAATTGAATTGAGACTCAATTGTTACATTTGAAAATGTTTGAAATGGTTAAATTCTGACAGTTTTGACAGTTTTCTATTACTTTTGCAATTTTCGAAACTAATTCGGTTAAATTTGGATGGAAAAGTTGACAAAGTGGGCAAATTTGCACTTTTGCCAAACATGAGGGAAGGAAAATTTACAATATAAACTTTAGGGTGCAAGCTGAAAATTTGCCCAAACATTAGGGGCAATGTGATATTTTACCCTATTTATAATAATATTTTTTAAATTCTATTTGCATTTGTTTTTCAATTTTGAATATATATTTTTTATTTTAACAAAAAACATTCTCCTTATTTTTTTATTTTTTTTAACCATATTTAAAATAAATTATTGATTTTTTACATTATCATTTCATCCGCCACCCAACCCACATTAGTCTTATTTAACATAAATACCTTAAAACAAATCAAACGAAACACATTACATTTTAATTAAAGAAGGCATATTCTATTATAATTTAGGTAAAATATATTATACTTTTTTCATACTTAACCCTAAGACAATTTGTAGATTATGACAAGAATAATATGGCATGGGGAGTCTAAATTTAAAAGAGTCACGCGTCCAAGAATAATATGGCATGGGCAGTCAAAATTTAATCATCGATTGATACATCTACTATGTTTTTGTATTCAACATAATTTTTCTAGAGTCTATGAAAAACAAATTCTTTCAAAAATATATGTTGGGAGTACCCTAAGACCATATGATTTTAAAAATATCATTTTTTAGTACCAACTCCAAAAAGTAATAGAAAAAATTAGATTGAATAAATTAAAAAATTAAAAATCTATACGAATGAACACAACACCATTCTGTATCATTTTAAAATAAGTTTTCAAACATTGTTTTACTTAAAAAAATGATCGGAAAAGAAAAGCCAAGTAAATTCACTCATAAAATAATTAAAATAAATTTTGCAAGTGATCAATTAATATGCATCCAAAGTCAACACGAATACATAATAAAATTAGCATCTCCATCCCGACCCTATATCTAGACCTTTATCCTAACCCTACCTCGAGATGGACCCACATCAGGGCTCTCATCTCGACCCTAAACCCTAACGTTCCTAATCTTCATGGGTCTTTGCGCACCATCACCCTACTCCTCCTATTGAGTAGGTTGAGTTACCAGGGGTAGAAGTTTGGGGTAGTCAAATATAAGGTCCGGTATTTGTTCCTCGTCGCTACTCAACGTCATTGGTTCTGCCATAAGCTGAAGTCGTACCGAGGATCCTCAACAAACTCCTCAACATTTTTCTTATTAGGAGTTGTTGATTTCCTTAACCACCTCGTGCCCTTTTTGAACATCTTCTTCATAACCTACAGTTGTAGAATAAAAACATAAATGGTTATGAATACATAAGTTAATTATACCAATTAAACGATTACAATTTTTATCTTACCATGGATTAGTTTCCATGCGTTTGAATGTGCATTGGAGGTACGATCCTTGCTTCAACTTTGGGGTCTCTCCGGGAGGAACGGACCCGTTGATCATCATCACTATTTTGGGGTTATACCACACCATGTATTCATCGGTAGTTACACCGAAGGTTGATTAAAACGGTTGTTCCAAATCTCTAGTACATTATGCTTGATGAAATACGAAGTTGCCGAGGACTTGTCCTACTGTCCTCTATGTAGACTGTCTCATTCTTGCATTGACTCGACTGGGGTGGGATAACCTTCGGTAAGTCGAACTAGTGATATACTAAATCTGCCATGTTCCATTCAACAAGGTTAAAAGTGGATCAATGGAAAACTAATAAAACTAAGAGCCAACAATTCCATGCAAATATCCAGGACGTTTTGGGTTCTTGTGAACCAGTAGGGGTTATAAGTTATTTGAAAATATAAAATTTGCTTAATTTAGATTAAAAAAATCTACTTACGACAAATTCACATGAAATATAACTTACCTTGTTATCATTTAGTCCACTAAGTAAATCTCAATATAAGTGATGTTCATGGGGTGTGAGTGTGTCCTTTGTTGTTTTACGATGTAGCCACCAACACCCGATTAGTTTGTCTGCTAATATCTCCTAACACCACACCTATAACATATCAGATTATTACTGGAGATAGTATATAAAATTAGAGTTTGTCACTTAAGTTAAAAATAAATTAGATGACACCATATATGTAGTAGTACAACGCATCCTGGGATGCACTTTTTGTACACGACAACAACTTTGCACAGTCCATTGTATAAGAAGCTCAATACAACAGAGCTCCAGCTGTATTGAGTTGTTTGGTTCACATCCAGTAGCAAATAAAGGTACTCAACCACTACTTTATCCCTGCTTGAATTCAAGAACAAACTCTCACTGAGGAAGGTTATAATGTACCTTGTTGCTAGCTCTCTGTTGGGCTGGCTCTTTATTAGGTGGGACCCAATTCAGTGAATCAGGTTCCTTTTTAAACATTCTTTTTAACCAACTCACTTGTACATTGGTGCCTCTTCTTTATCTTTCACTATATTTTCAGACAACTTCGAGCAATATAGGGCATAAGTCCAACGTGTATACACTGTCGCCATGTGTCTTTCAGTTCAAATCTATTATTGGCGAACCATTCACCCGTAGACCTAAGATCATTTGTACATTATCTAGGTTACAGTCAAGGATCATGCCTCCGAGCGCCACCCCTTAGCAAGGTCATGCATCAATCCCGCATCAATTTTTCAAATGAGATATATCCGCAACCCAACCAAACCTGGCTCTATTGACCCAATGACGGGTCATGTCATCTATTGGTAAAACTTTACCTGCCTGAATGTACATATCATCTACGTGGAGCACGAGCACTAGCACAAACCTATAATTTATTCTTTAATTAAATATTCGATAATAGTAATTAACAATCTAATAATCACAATTACTAAAATTAGGGTTTAGAGTTATCGTATTCGCAACGGCTAGTTACGACATATGGCGAGGTTGATTGTACATAAGTGATGGATCCTTCAGTTCCTTCTTTAAAGGTCCGGATGAGCTACCTCATAGTTATTAGAATTGGATCAACCATCAAACCGACTAAGGGGGCGGTTTCCGATTCACCCAGTCTGACCACGGATCGACCGATATGATCGTTGGTCTTTCATTATTTTCTCTTTCGTCTATTCATCTTCCTTTTATATTTTATTCTTATCCATTCCCAATCTATTCCTCTTTTTATTTTTTTCTCTTTCTCTCTCCCTTCTTCCTCTTTTTCCTTCCTTTCTCTCAATCGCTTCCTCCCCTCCCACCATTATTTACTAATCTTCTAAATCTCTCACCCCCTCCTCCTCTACCGCTGCCACCGTCGCCACAACCGCCACTGCCGTCGTCACCTCCTCCAAGTTACCGCAACCTCCTCCTTCAAGTCACCTTCTTCACCTTCAAGCCGCCACCTCCTCCTTTCCAAGTCGTCGTCGCATCCACCTCCCCATCCATCAAGCCGTTGTCGTCGTTGCCTTCTAGCTGTCGCTGCCTCTAAGTCCTCTGCAGTCGGCGACTTTGAAGGGTGGGTTGGGATTAGAGTTTTATTTTCTTTTTTATAATTAAATTGGTGAACCAGTAAATCGTATGGTTCTTAAAAAACCAACCAATTCTTTAAAAATCACTCGATTTTTACTATTTGAACCAGGTTCGACTTGCATTTTAGTCTTTTGAATGAATCAGACCACCTCTATGGTCGGTTCACGGTCTGATCAGGTTCGACTAACGGTCCAATTCGATTCTTATAGCTACGAGCTACCAAACACGATCCATTATTTGTACACCAAAATGGACTTCTAATGACTAATTACACCCAATTACACTTAATTAAACCTAAAAGACCAATATATATATTTTTTTAAAAATAGTATTTCAAGCCTAATCAAATTCTGCATTATAATTTAAATAAAAACATCAATTTTATTATATTAGACATTCTACTGATTAATTACACCAAACTACAATCAATTGAATAACCCCCTCCTAAAAAAATGAGGGTTTCAATGTCGGACCACAATCAATTGAATAAACCCCCTCCCCCCAAAAATGAGGGTTTCAATGTCGGACCTTAGATTCGGTTGAGAAAGACGAGGACAACTAGCTTACAATGGAGGCGCTAATGGTGGCGACACTGACAAGGCAAGGGAAACGACGAAGGTAAATGCTTGTTGGTTGTTGGGTGAGTTTTCAATTTTTTGTGTCTGAGAGGGAAAGGGGTACTGTCTATTTTATCTGCACACTAGTCGCGACTTTGATTTGCGGTTTGTAGTTCGAAATAATAACTACAGTTTATCCGTGAATCCCACTCGTTACCAGGAGGTTATCGCTTATTATCCATCGCCTATACTGATTCTCTATTCCCTATTTCGTAGTTCTATTATGCTTGCCAAACATGACGTAAATAAGTAATTGCACATTTATATAATATTAATATACAATTTAGTATTTAACATTCAAATGAATTACTGTAAAAAAATGTATTTTTAGTAAACCACACACTCATAGATAGGGGTTACAATTTTTGACACGACACAATTAAATGATCTGCATTTTACACGATAATGATCTGCATTAAACACATCACGTGTGTAAACAACTCTTATCTGTTTAGACACGATTAATAACTGTGTCTAAACACTATTAATAACTGTATCTAAACACATCTGATATGCAAATATACTATTAAACACGATTAATAATTTTTTTGTGTAATATTTAGAATTTTTTTAATCATGTATGAATTTTAAAACTCGATTGTGAAATTAAATTATAGAATTTGCTAATTTCATATCGCGTTGCTTCGGGTCACTTCGTTTCAGTCACGATTTGTGTCTTATATATATAAATTTTTTCGTTGTTCAAAAAGTTAATTGTGTCTTAATGTGCTTGTCACATGTGGTCTGTTAAAGATATACACCTGTTTATACACGTTTAAGATCCAGATACACACGAAATCCGTTTATATACGATGAACACGAATTGCCACCCCTACTCATAAAGATGTTGCTAATTAAAGTGTTTTATCATTGGTCTCAGTGCTTAACTCTTGAACAAAACACATCCTCAGTATTTGAACATGATGTGACAAATACCCCTAAATGTAGGACAAGCATAATTATCAGAACTGGTAGTCGGTTTAACCCGGTTCGATCGTGAACATGCGAGATGGGCAGTCTGTTTTTTTACAAAAGACCGAAATGCATAATGAACTCGATTTAGTAGGTGTAAACCAATCGTTATTTAAAGATCCAATCAGTTTTTGAAAAACCGTCCCGTTTTGGTTCTTCAATTAATCTCCATTTTTTTTACGTCTTCCTCGTTCATCCTCTGTTCCTCACCGCGTCTTATCACTTAAGTGTAATCCTAATTTTCTCACTTTGCCTCCACATTAAAGAGAATAATGTCATTTTAAATTAAAAAGAAAATGAAAACACAAAAGCTTATGCAAATTCTATCATATGAGAACCAACAATAGTTTATGGTATTTATTTATTAACCCAATAGTGATAATCACAAAATTGAACTTAAGTTTGAGTGAGATATTATTGATCAACACAACTAAGAGAATGAGCAATCCTTCAAACTCACAATTTCCCCACAATTATAACATGGCATTTGTAGATGATGATGGTAACGACTATTTAGGACATGAGCTAGATATCTGTGGGACACACTCCCGAAATGTATCATCAGTGTAAAACCATTGGAGATGTTCATAGACATACATGTATCACAATAAAGACAAATTACTCTATCCAATGAAGACATACATATTGAGGTTGGAGACAATTTACTCTATCACAATGAAGAAACTAATATTGTGTTGTGTTTTGGGTTAGAAACTATTGTGTTTGAATTTGAGATTATTGTGTTATGTTTAAGACTATTGTGTTATGTAGTGTTTGATAATTGAGATTATTGAGTTATGTAGTGTTTGAGAGTATTATGTTAAAGTGATTTTAATATTACATTGAATCTAAGTAGTAAGTATTTTTACAATTTGTTAGGTAATAAGTGAACCGGTCCGACGGTGAATCGACGATAGGACCTTTTGAACCGAGAACCGCCCCCGATTGAGGGCCGGTCCGATTCTGATAACTATGAGGACACGAATGCAGCGAAATGTTCAAGAATAAGGACCAAATGAGAGTTAACAGAAAAGAAGACGGGCAGGTAGGTGGCCGGCGATTCCTGACTCCAGGACCGATGGGCGACATCTCTCCCAAACGGAAAGCAACTGTCTCTATCCCTGCTGCTTGACTTCTTCAGGCTCCTCCATTCTTCTTCGATCGCCACAGATAGTCTCCAAGCAACCCAATATGGCTTCTATTGAGAGCTCAAGTCGATTCATATAGGGGTGTTCCGCTACTAATTTAACAAAATTTTCTCCTTGTAAACCAAACCTGTTTTCTCATAGCAGACGACGGCAAACAAGAAGAAGCGTGTTCTATGGCGTGGTTCAGGTCGGCGGTGAGCAAGGCCGTGGAGGTGGGAAGCAAAAATAATCTCACCCGCGTCGTCAAGAACTATGCTGATTCAGTCGTCCAGCAAGCTGGTCACGCCGTCGCTGAGGGCGCCAAGATCCTCCAGGATAGCATTGTAAGGAATCCTATCATCTCTGCTCCTTCTATGCTCTATTTCTGCATTTCTTGTCATCTACAAGAGAAAATGCAGTTGTGACAGTCGTTCCGCGGCCCTATTGCATTACGGTATTTCACGGTGGCGTTCTCTGCACCTAGTTTAGCCTCATTTTCGCGATTAGAGGACTTTCTGAGAATGTATAGAGGTTGAATCTTAGTAAAATATTCACCTTTACCTGGAAAGTTAGCTCATATAGGAACCTATTCTACATATTGAGCTTTACTCTTCTTCCTTATGGTGGTACTTGTACAGCCTGTTCGAGGGCGAATCCAGTGCTAGGTACTTGCAGCTGGAATTCCTTAATAATAGTTATACTGATAGAAGTACTAGGTATAGCTGTTTATAATAATATAATCTTTAGATTACAAAGCAGTCAAGCACACTTACACCCAGATCTACACTCACACTAGAGAATCTAGGTCACTGTTCACAATTAGCTTTCTTGTTTCCTCAGCTCATACTAAACTTGCATATATTTCAGGGTACTCGAAAAATTCGAAGTGCCAAGCAGACGATCAAGAGATTGGAAGATGCTGCTGTATTTTACAGAGGTCCTGAAAGAGTTCAGTTGCTTAAAAGATGGTTAGCGGTGCTTAAAGACATTGAGGAGTTAGAGAAGGTTGAAGACACTCTTGAGCATTATCTTGCTTCCGGTGGCTTAATGGATAGTCCAAAAAGTCCATCCCTCGTGAGTAAATGCAGTTTTTTCCACTCAGAATTCCTATTGCTGCTTTGAATGTGTTACTTAGATTTGTTTAACTAGTCTGTCCTCTGCCGTTAACATATGTTGATCTGAATGACAGTTGCCCATGACTTTGTGGTTAATCTTTGTCATTTACAGGGTTGCAAGGTCGATTGCTGCATCTAACTGTCTGACTTAAAGAAAGAAATTTTAAACTGGACACATAACTAGAACATGAATCATATAAATGCGGATGAATAGGATATTTCTCTTTGAGTGTTAATTGGTGAATAAATGATACATATCATTTATAATGAACCAAAAGTGTACAGCTTGAGAATTGATGGTTGATACGCGCAGAACTTCCACAGTGAAGCATTAGGAACCTTGATCGGCACACGTGAGACCTACTCTTGGTAATTGTTAAATTTAGGAGTGAGGTTTCTAGTAAGCTGGGTCTACACTGTTCATAAATGTTAAGCTGATGGGTAGTGGTATACACAGTCTCTCTCTCTCTCTCTCACACACACACACACACACATATATATATTTTCTTTCTTTCTTTTATGTTCACTTTCAAGACTAGCCATACTGTTAGTGAGATTTATGTGAAGGCACATGATTGCAATACTTTTGTGTATTATCCAGAGATCTTAATGCTGCAGCTCAAGCTCATTTTTGCTATATATACTGCGAAATATTTTAAAAAAGAGTTTGATGTGTTTTTTTTTGATTGCAGTGTTTTCATTCAAGCATTCCAGTAAGTTAAGAAGCATGAAATATTATAGGGATGGTTCACAGTAGTTGCTTTCTGTTCTTGTATAATTGTTTGATACCAACTGTCCTAAAACCTTAAGGTGTTAGGTGAAGACTGAAACTCAATTAATGGTTTTATTATCTAAGACGCCCCCTCACGCGAATGCTCGTTGGAGGTTGAAGCGTGTATGATGCATTTACTCCTAGCGTGTATGATGCACTTATTGTTTTTAATTGTTTGATACCAACTGTCCTAAAATCTTAAGATATTAGGTGAAAGATCTAACTCAATTAATGGTTTTATTATCTAACATGCACCCTCACGCGAATGCTCGTTTGAGTTTCAAGCATGTATGATGTACTTACTCATTTTATAGTGTGCTTGTATAATGCACCAGTTATACCTTGTTCTTAATAACTGGGGTTCGCGTGTATTGAACCTAAGTCTTTGTTGTTATAGTGACTCTGATACCATGTCTGGTACAAACTATCCTAAAACCTTAAAATCGTAAGTGAAGATTAAACTAATAGTTTTATTATCTAAGAATATTATATCCATATTTTCTTGTAAATGCTGTTTTTTTTTTAAATTTTCATAACAAGGATGCAAATGCAGTATATTTTCTCATCATCTCTCTCTATACATATACATACATGCATGCATGCATGCATACATACATACATACATACATGCATGCATACATACATACATACATACATACATACATACATACGTACGTAGTTTCCAGATCAAGCTTTCCATCAATTTTAGTAGCTCTTATTTGCCTTAATTAGCTATTACTCATCACTTCATAAATTGAAGTTCCTTTTTCATTTTGCCAACTTATCATGTCTGTGTTGTCCTTTGCTTTTGTTATTGCATTTCTTTTGATAGATGCCTCGTACTTTTCCATATCCATCCGCCTTGTTTTAACATCGACTATCAATACAATTTCTTATTTCGATGTGAAATGCCGATAATTAAAAAAAATCGTCTACCTGAAGTCATGTTTTATCACTAGGAATAAAGGTGAGTTTCAGATTTTTTTTTTTTTTTGGAAATCAACAATATTTATTAAAATGGCCTCTTAAAAAGTTTTTTTTTGTATAGATTTCTGTATTACTAACATATGTCCTTTCTCTCTAACTATCCCCAACTTTGAAGAATTTTTTGACGTAAAGACCTTGGTCAAACAATGACTACTTCGCTTATTAGATTAGTATGTTATGCCTATCCCAAAATGGCAGCTTTTGGCTTTCCCCATCTCTCCTAAACTTCTCTCGGTCTTCAGTCCGAGCTGTGTGAAGCAGAAATTCGTCTCATGTACAGTTCGGACTCCGGAGGCACTGCCACACCCCTTAAGGGAATAGTTTCTGCCCTTGTAGTCTTGTCATTTAGAAGTAGATTTAAACTGATCCGTGTTTATGTTATTTTCTGGAAAAGGGAGATATTTACTTGTTTCTTAACTTTAGTCATTTAAGTACTCATGGTTGGCAGCTTTCACGTATGACAACTAGTTGTTTTCTTTTAGTAGTGAGTGATATAGTAGTGGTTAGAAAGTTATCTCTTCTAATGCTGACTGACAGGAGCTTATTCTGTTTCGTAAGTATGCTGCTGCATTTAGATTAGATATTAGATATTAGATGCTTTAAATCTATTGATGACTGATATTTGCAATGGCCTAAATAGGTTCTTTATTATGATGCTGATGTTGGGGGAAAACCGATGAACTTTCGTGATGTTTTTCTTCAAAGCCAAGCACTGGAAGGCATAGCTTTATCCATGGTAAACAAGCGTTATCAATATGTTGCATTCCACCATTAGTCACATCGGTGGGTTACCAAATATTAGGCATTTTATATAAAAATTGTCTACTTCCTTTTATCACCAATTGGTTTAGGATGGAACCCCATTTGTATAAGTGGTTGCTCTTTATTTGTCTATTAAGTTTGACTCGGTCTGATGTCGATTTAACACAATAAAGTATTTCTTTTTGGTAAAAAAAATACCACAGTTTATCTTAGAACTGCTTCTAACTTACAGTTTTTTACATTTATTTTGGATAAATGTTATTATTTGCAAGAGACATTGACTGTAGTTGATTTGAAATCATGTTAGATCCTTGAAGCCCCAAATGATGAAGAGATATCGTTGCTCCTTGAGATTTTTGGGTAAGTTAAAGATGCAAGCATTAAAAAATTATGCGAGCCTGTTCAAGTGGTTTAGTATAGTTAAATTGTTTCACTGTAATAGGAAAGTTGTTTCTTCTTGAATTATATGTCAATAATTGGTTGAACTGGGCGTTTAATTTTCATGGGCGTTTAATTTTCATGGCTTGGATCCTTCTAGGTTTTGTTGCTTGATTCATTTTATGTAATAACTAAATATTACAGGTATTCCCTCACTGGAGGAAAAGAAGTTCATAATGCAATTGTGAGCAGCATACAGGATCTGGCACAAGCTTTCTCCGGCTATGAAGATGAAGTATTGGTAAAGACTGGGAAAGTTCTTGGGATCTGATGTTCATTATACAAAATTCTGGATGCCTTGTCATATTCCTTGGTCCAATTATTATCAATATACTTCCCCTTTCTGAAGATGGTATCTCTTAAGAAATATTATTGTCACCACTTCTGTTGCAACTTTCACCAATTTTTACTAGGTCAATGGTAGGTCTATCAATTTCTGACACGACAGGATCTGCTTTAAAACGTATATGAGTTCGACCTTAACACATCCCGTGTCTAAACAACTCTTATACGTTTAGACACGAATATTAATCGTGTCTAAACACTTCTGATCTGTAGATATTTGTATAAACACGATTATACATGATTAACTAATCGTGTCTTGTAGACATGTGACACGTTTAGACACATTTAAGTATAATGATAATAAAATAATATTGAAATACCCACTTACTTTTTAATATTAAATTTTGAAGACCTTACTTTGTATATATGGATTTGTGTTCTGAAAAATATGTGAAATAACTTGTGAATTTCGTGTCTAATCGTGTCGTGTTGTGTCTAATTGTGTCGCGTCGTATACCCGACATGTTTTCAGTTTTTTTTTTTTATGAAAGTTAATCGTGTCACGTGTGATCTGCTAGTTAATCGTGTCGTGTTCGTATTTGAAGTTTTGAGACACGTTTAAGACTTATCCGTTTAGACACGAGACATGTTTAGACACGATACGATTAATGACACGACACGATTGCCACCCCCAGTCAATGGTATGTCAAAGCATCTCACGTATTAGATACCTATGGAACAACTAAATGAGAGCTCCATATAAGCAGCATCTGTTCTTTTAAGAAATGGACCCGCTCATAAAAATACTATAGTTTGTGCATTTAGGATGGATGTGATTTCTGTTATGTACTCAACTTCCCCTTACATAATTATTTTCTTAATGACTCATTCAAGTCTTAGAGATGTACATACAACAAATCCAATAGCATTGCACTTATGTAATTCATGGAAAGTGAAATTAAAGACATGTACCAAGAGCCTATCTGCTGCATATAGTTACTTCTCCTTTCATATATGACATCTTTTATTAAATAAATATTTTAATGATGGGAGATAACTTACAGTTCTAAATACAGGTGAAGCGCGAGGAGCTGCTTCAGTTTGCTCAAGGTGCCATTACTGGCTTAAAAATTAATTCTGATCTTGGAAGGTAGTGTTACTAATTCTCACCAATATCACTTATATTCTCATTAAACTACTTGATCTGAGAACTGTAGTGTCTAGCTGGAGGCAGCTTGCAACCTGTGGTTTCTTATTGTCCTTTCATGTCTGGGTCTTTGTTTTTCTTTTCCTGACCCAGTATGTGAAACTTCACTCTAGATAGTGGAACAGATACTTAAAGCTCGTTTTATAGAAATAAAACTCATGTTGATTCAACTCTTTCTGTTAGACAAATTGCTAATGGAACTTATGCTAAGTTGCAATACGCTAGCTCTGACTTATTTGCTGTTAAATGGGGATGAACTTGCTCATGTGTCCTGCCCATCATGGGCCATCAGAATTCTGTTAGCAAATTGCATTTATTTCAAATTTTAGCTAGTAAATTACAAATTTACCAAAAATTCAGCAAACAATTTACAAAATAAACAACAAGATGACAAATTTAACTTCAGCAAACCAATAAACAACGTGCAAATTTCCATCAACATTTAACAACAAATTAGACGAAACTAAAGTATTGGAACTTTGTATAAGGTCAATTAGCTTTTTGTCCAAATAAAAGTTCAACTAGTAATTGTCTCAAATCCCCAAGTTGTTAATTAACTCTTAAAAGTTCCAAGTTGTGTTAACTGTAATAAATTTTAATTATTGCACTAATTTTTATGGTCTTGCTCTTTTTCTTTTCCCCACTATGTACTAGTAAACTCAAGATTAGAAAAGACGGTAATAACCTCATGTGCATGTCGCTCAATGTGAAATTTGTTGGACTTTGGTGTCAATAGGAGGCAAACCTTTGTTATGCACCTCTTCCATACGGATATTGTTTTTCATTACTGTTAGACCAACCTTGTTTTTGTAATTTCCATTATCAGATAGGAAACAAATGCTTGGTTGTACTTTTAGGTCTCCCTGTTTTTTTTTTTCCACTTATGCTTGTTTCCTAATAGACTTGAATTTGGGGATACACATAAAGGAATTTAAAAGGCGACCGCAAATTTACATATGGTCAGAGAACAAAAGTTTGTGGGTTTTTTCTTATCTTGTCTATACTGCCTCCTGATCTCAGAATAGATGCTGAGGCGTTCATATTAAAGAAAAAACTTGATAGTTTGATAGCTTCCGAAAAGGTTTTGGATGAAGCCAGTGGCGGAGCATCTCGAGCATCTTTAACAACAATTCAGGTGAGTAATATCTAATTTTGTTCAACTTTTGAACTTATTCATTTTCATGACTTCCCCTGCTACCAAACATTGAAACAATGGATCTTGAGGTCTTAATTAATTGCTGATTAAATTACTCTTTGCAAAGTAAATTTATGTGTCATTGCATTCAACAACTCTGTCTATTCCAGTTGAAAGATAAGTCTGCGAATATATACACGATAAGCGTTGTCTTATGCATATGTATCCTTCCTAAGTGGGTTTGATGTCTAAACAAGTTTGATTCATTTAGACATGGTTGTGTAATCCTGTCATGACTTGAGTGTACCCATTTAGACTCATTGAACATGAGTACGTATATAAATTTTTAACTAGGTGTTTGGCTTGACATGTAAGTTAATACACGTATTAAATAGGGATAGTTTTATTTAGTATTATATATGTTGCTTAAAAAGTTGCTTGGTTTAAGAAAATCTGTCTACATGTTAAAGAAAAGTGTTAAATACTACCTCAGGTCAAGCCAAACCCAATGGACAAACAAATGATAACCACTAACACTTGAGTCCATCCTAAAACCAATTGTGATAGGAGGAGGTAGCTAAATTGTACATATGATCCTAATTATTATAACACCAACTCGTGTGGTATCACAAACTCACATTGAGTTTCAACACTCTCATCAGAACTGGACCGACTCTCGAACCGGAGAGGGGGTCGGTTCCTGGTTCACCAATAAGTCACGGCGAGGAACAAAGGAGGAAGTTGATAAAAAAAAATTGGAGATTAATCGAAGAATCGGAACTGAACGATTCTTCAAAAAACTGGATGGTTCTTTAAAAACTGTTCGGTTTTCACCTACTAAATCGAGTTCAGTATGCATTTCGGTATTTTGTATGAATCGGATCGTCCATCCCGTCGGTTCACAGTTGGACCGGGTTCCACTAGCGGTCCGGTTCTGATAACTATGCTCTACTGCATTGTGAAAATTATTTAATCCAGACGAGTTGAGACTTAATTTTTAACAAACCTCCTCTTACGTCCATTTCCAACCCGTATTCTAGTACGTGAAGTAAACGGAAAACAACAAACCCATAATGGGAAATAACACAACCCAACATTGTCAATTAGAACCGGGCTCTATTACCATGTTAAATTTTATATCGGTCCGAGTCAAACCTAATGGACAACCACATATACAACTTGAGTTCTATCCTTAATCAAAGAACTCTCACATTGCGGAGAAGTGTTGAAACTCACCTTGAGTTTCAACCAGGATATAAAAAGAAAGAAATACAATTTTTTACTTGAACATTTAATTTTTCCTAAACGCTCATTTTGGTTTGTTGGGCCGGTTGCATTTACTATTAAGCAGTCATAATTTGACAGTTGGTTTGAAAAATTTGGTCAAAGTTTGTCGGAATGTGTCCGACAACCACAAGAAATCGATTGATGGTCGCCAAAGTCCAACAATGGTTACTAGAAATCAACAGACTCTCGCTTTTTTAGGCCGTCGGTGGTTGTCGTAGGTCATGTTGACTCACTCTACCTTTCAGTATTGTGTATACTTCAATATTGTTGCTTCTACTTTGACCAATGAGGCGTAATAAAGGTTAAAACCTTTAAATGAGTCTTTATGTAGGTTTTAAGACATTTGATTCCAAATAGAAAAGAGAGTATTGATGGTAGAGAGAGAAGTGAGAATCCTGGTTCGTGGATTCCATATTGTCCCTCCTTAAGAGACCTTAAGGTGCAAATTGGTCCTCAAGACGAAGCATACCAGAGAGGTAGGAATGAGTAGCGAGAAGAAAAAAAATGATTTTGTAGAGAAGTCTTTTTTGGGTAAAATGTGTTGGATGTCGAATAACCGATCCAGATAGAGTTGCATTTGTATTGTGCCTGAAATGCCCAAATGTGAAACACCAACACCACAGTTTTTAATTCCTTTTGGACCTGATAGTCCAAATATGAAACACCACTGTTTCCAATTACATTAACAACTAACGAGCCTTTACTTGAAATCAATATATGTATCACCTTTTGTCTTGGATCAACTGATATACTTCTGAGATTAGTCTCTAATGTGAAAATCGTATCGTCAATTCTGGTGAAATCTAACACTATATTCTATTTCATCTTATTTATCTTCTTTGTGAAATTGTACAATCCTCCTATTACTAAGAGCTGTTACCGGTGAAGAACTCATGATCTAAGAGTGAAGCCTATAAGACAAAGCCAATTATCATGTCTCTCTCATGTTCAATATCTTCATTTCTGAGAGGTGGAACTTATAAAGCGCCAAAGTCAGTTATTGTCTACCTCTCTCAACGTTTCTCATTTTTTTCCGGTGTCGGTTAATGGGTGTTCCTCTGATTTTTTCGAGTATTGAGGCAAGGTGATCCTTTGTCCTCATTCATTTTCATTTGCGTAATGGTGATGCCCAATCGCTTGATTTTTGTTGAAGTTGTTTCCCACCACGAGTCCCACATTGGTGGAATGTTAAAAATTAAGCACCATATAAATAAATGGGCTACCAACTATTTTTGATTGGTTTTGGGATCAAACCCCATTTCAATAAGTCGTTGCTCTTTGTTTGTTCATTGAGTTTGACTCAGCCAGAAGTAATTTTTAACATAGTATCAAAACTCGATTTAGATTGACAGTTTTGAGTTGTGTAGTTTCCCTATTGTCTCCATGTACCAGATTTGTTCGGATGTGGCGTGGATGTGAGATAAGGCACGCTATTTTATTATTATTATTTTTTAAAATTAAGTCCTAACCCGTCTGTATTACAAAGATATTGGGTCGTGCCTTTGGTAAATAAAAGTTCTCGTGGTGCGAGGAGTGTTGAAATTGTTTTCCACGTTAAGTCCCACATCAGTGGGTTGTTGAAAATTAAGCACCATATAAACAAATGAACTATCTCCTATTAACAATTAATTTAGAAAGAAGCCCAAGTGATTGTGCTTTTTTTGTCCATTCGCTTTGACTAGGCCCGAGTAGAATTTTAAAAATTTGCAAGGCTTCTAAATGTCTATCTCAAGCATTCAGTTGGGTCGCTGACGATCTCTCATCTGTTACTCGTAGACAATACCATGGTGTTGGTGTTTTGCTAGAATAATGCCATCAAATTTCTCAATGTATTGTAGCCTGTTGTGCTTTGAGATGATGGTAGGTATGTTAGTCAACCTTGCCAAGAGTGGGGTCATTCTTATTTGTCAAAACAACAACAATCTTCTATTAGATCAAGCATTGGATGTTGAGTATCTTATCTTCCCACCATTTGGAATTGCCGCTCGGTGAAAGTTTTAGATCAAAATCTATTTGGAACCTTATTGCATAGATTTGAGAAACAATTTTCTATATGGAAGAATGACTGTATCTTTCCACAGGTGGTCAATTTATTCTAATCTCGTCTGCGTGCTATCGAGCTTTCCAATTTATTTCATGTCTCTCTTCCCTACGCTAGCGTTGATCGCTTACAAGTTAGCAAGCATCCTACATCAGTTGAACTGGGGTGATACCAAGGAGTAGCTTATATACCACTTGCTCTATCATCAGACAGTGCAACTACCTAATTCCCAAGATGGTTTGGGTCTAAAGTGTCTCTTTTCAGCAAAGCTCTTGGGAAAATGACTTAGGAAGTTTAATTTAAAAACAACACGTGGAGAAGAGTTGTGTTAGAGAAACATGGTTCAAGGGTGGTTTGCAAGGATCAACAACCAACCTCATTGATATGCGTTTGGAAAAAGATTGCACAAGCCTTGGGTATCTTTAAAGTTTCAACTCCAGTCAAATTTGAGATTTTTGTTCAACTCTTTATTGGCATGACACTTGGAATGGGGATAACCCCCCAAGATGCAGTTCCATGGACTTTTCACATCAACAAGATAGAAAAATGTCCTCGTTAAAGATAATTGAGATGTTACTAGAAGTGAATGAGCTTGGTAGATTGTCTTCATCCGACATGCTCAAGAGTTAGAGTTAGAAACATTCATAAATTCTTTAGTATGTTTATTACTCGATTAAGCTAGAGGCCTTTAATGTTTAATGCTTATCCTGTAGAGATGATAAGTCTGGTCTTTTCTCAGTAAAAAGCTACTATGACCACCTTCTTGAAAGACCATAGATCAAACGGAACAATCACTTTATGTGGAAGATGATTCAGAAGAGCAATGTAAGATCCCTTTGAACTTTTATTTTTTTCACCTGAGATGTATTATGACCATCAATAATCTTTACCAACTAAGGCTTCCTATCAATATTATGTGCTTCTCTTTGTTAGATTCTATATCGATGTCCGAGTTATGATATGTATCATCACTACTAATAGGGAAATAGCTCGAGTAATTTCTTTCTTTATCCAAGAAAATGTATTTTTCATTTGCATGGTCCAATCCTTGATTCCAAAATTTTCTACATTAAGTTTAAATGGTCGAGCCAAACCCAATGGACAAATAAATGGAAACCGTTTGTACAAATTAGTTTTAGGATGGAATGGAACCCCAGTACAAGCGGTTGCCTTTTGTTTGTTTATTGGGTTATCTAAGCCCAATGTAGAATTTAAAATGGTATGTTAGCCTGGTTCCGATTGATGGTGTTGAGTTGTATTATTTATTGTTTATTTCACATGCCAGAATCCGGATCGAGTCTGGGCATAAGAGGGGATTTGTTAAAAATTAAGCCTTAGCTTGTCTGGATTAACAGTGTTGGTGCCATGCCTTAATGAAACAGCCCTCATAGTGCGGAGGAGTGTTGGATCCTTCATTGTGAGGAATAATCCCACATTGGTTGGGTGCTGTAAAAACAAGAACTATATATACAAATGAACAATCTTCTTCTATCACCAATTCGTTTTAGGATGGAACGCTATTTGTACAAGTGGTTGCCCTTTGTTTGTCCATTGGGTTTGGTTCAACCCGCTATAGAATTTAACACTCTTCTACCGTTTTGTAAATCTTGCACCTTCTTGGTGCCTTATTAATGATATATTAACCTTTAACATTTTAAAGAAAAAGAGAAAAAGAAAGAGATGTTGTCTTAAGCCTTGAAAATTCAGGGAAAATATAAGTAATGTCAACATTAATGCCCTGTGTGTGCAAATGACCCAGAGTATAATTATGTTAACAGTTTCACTAGACATGCAAATCCATTGTTTTGTCATTCTTTTGAAGGATTCACTTGCAAGGTTGCAGTATCTGAAATTACACCTGAGCAGTTGATCGAATGTATTACAGTGACAGTTTGTTTCTGTAGGATTTGAAGGAGGAGCTGGCAAAAGTTCGAGTTTGCTCAAGGCTAGAGGGACTTTTGTTGAAGAAGAAATTTTTGAGCAGTGGAGACTCTCCTGAGATCCATGCACAAAAGGTACGTATTGTTGCTTGTGCAGAGCTTTATCATGCTTGTCTTTTGCTGTGATGTTTCATGTTTGGTTCTTTTCCCGTTTGTTCAACATTTTCACCTACTGCTGTGAGTTCATTCTGTCCTTTTCTTATATGAGCAAATTATTTATATATCTTCATTAATAGCACCAGAAAGTGCAATCATATACAAAATCCGCAAAGGTGAGCTTTTCTGTCTCATTATTTAATATTAATAAATATCTTTTAACTGGGGTTTTCATATAAAATCGGTGAGTGCTGCACGAATAGAACTTTTAAATCGTGATTATAAATGATCCATGATAAGTATAAATTGCTTGATTATGAATGATGCATGTCAACTATATATTCTTACCAAACTTAATGACCAAGTAATTTATAATTAAGACCTAATAGACCTTGATCAGCCATAACAAAGTCCTTATTGGTATGTGAGGAAATAAGAATAGTTATGCCCTCATAAGATTAAAAATCACTGAACTTGATGCTGAACCCCAGAGTGACAAATATGAAATTTCTATTCCATTCGCACTCTCACATGACCTGTGATTCATGGACAGTATCTTACCAATGAGCTCAGATATGATTAAGTAAAACAAATCATATTTGGCCTAAAAATGCCAAATCAATTAGGTCCCAAACCACATCTATTTTTTCTTATTCTTCATAAATCCAACAAAAAGACAAAAAATAAGAAAGAAAATCTTGTTGCGGGTGGGCAACCCATTTTTGTAGATGTAATTTATGAGGACCCAGTGTGTACAACCTCACTTTCTCAAGAAGAACTTCCTTGAACTGCCATTTAAGCTATGTGCTTAACTGTTTTTGCAAAACCACAAGTATTGAGCTTTAAGAAAAATCACTTGTTTTTTGTGAGGTTAGTCGTAAGATTTTTCAATAACATGGTCTGCTTGCATCTTATCATGTACTGTGGAGGTGCTTCACTCTAAAGAGGTGAAGTGTCATGGAGAAGATACATCCTCCTGTATCTTTATGTTTCTTCACAATAATAACTCAGCTTTAATCATTTGAAATACTTTTAATATCTGAATCCTTTCAACCAGGTTGATAAGTTAAAGGTCTTGTCAGCATCTCTTGCCAACTCCATTGTAAAAGCTGAGAAGCGCATTTCGGATCACAGGTAATGGATAGATCTTTAGTCATGCTGCTGTTGAGCTTTGGCCTGTCAATAGTCTTAGACTGAGCCGAGTTATGACCCACCCCACTTTTCTTCTGGCTTCCAGGATCTTTCAACCACTCTATTCAGGCACCACACAACATGAATTTAAAATTGCATACATTACAAAATACAGTCATCCTTGATAACGGCCTTAACCGAGCTAATCGGCAAGCTCATCCTTGTATATTTAACACCTTTTACGCGATTTATGAATTAGGGTTTAGTACCCGACAAAGTTTGGTGCAATTTCAACTACTAACCTCCAAACCCTTTGAATTGGGAATAATCAAAAGCTAAGTTCATCGTTTTCCTTTTCCTGAGTGGAACCTTTCCCCCCAACCCCACCACACACACACACAGAAAGTGCTTTTAAATATGTGCATTTCATTCATTACTGCGGTATTCATTTTTATTTTAAGTAATTTTTATGAGTTCATTTATATTTACTGTGATAAACAGAGCTAAGATTTAATAGACTAGATGATTTAGGAATTATGTCTATTATATCCCATTCCATTGAGAGTAGGGGATTCCCTCTCTCCGTTTTTTTCTTTTCCAATTCTTAGTATATTTGGTCAAAGGTGACAAAGATTTATTTACTTAGTTCAATGATCTTGCCTCTAAAGGGTGTTTCTGCTTACTTTATCGTAATTGGGATTGCGCAACCAACATCGCTTGGAGAGTTGAGCATTATTGTAGATTATTATTGTTAAGGATAGAAAGGACTAAATTGGGTTGTATCAATTCTGTGCTTTTTTTTAGTCCAGATCCTAAATAACTGTTCCACATAAAAAAGGTCTACATGTAAAATGTAACTGCTTATCTTAATTACGAGGCCTTAACTTTCTCATCCTTGACTTTAATACGTCAGTCATAGTTTATGACATATTTTTCGTTCATATGAGTTTCCTCTAACATCGTTGGCTTTTTGTGAATCGTCTTTACCTTGATTATGCTGGACATGGAAGATCTCAAAAAGATGAAGCCTTACAAGTTCGTGTCACTAAAGCAAGTGAAGTTGGTGTTAAAGAGAAGGTATATCCCTCAGACTATTCCATGATTGATATTCACTTTGCTGTGTCAAGCTGGAAAACAGACTCATGTTTTTTTTATGCTTGAAAATGCCAATTTGCCAAGAATGGAGAGTTTAGTTTAGTGTTAAGATCATCAAAATGGCAATATGTTTAGGATAATTGAGATTGGTGTCTTTCTTGTGTGGCAATGTTGTGAGCCGTAGGCTTAAACCTGAGCTAATGGCATCAGTTGACGTACCCAGGTAAATGGTGCCTAAATTGCTGCTTCGTTGGATTTTTTTTTCTTCCAATTTTGGCAGTGTGAAAGAAGATCCTCAGAAGTGGTAATTTGACCAATCATTTTCGTTCTATGCATTTACTGCTGCTATAGCTAGACTCATGCATTTGACTTTAGGGTAGGTTGCTCTTGCTTCACGTAAGCATGGGGTGCATATGGAGGCTAGCTGATTTAGTTGTGCTGTGACTTTCCGAAGAAACTAGACTTATCCTCTTTATTTATATTAGGGTTTTGTAAGCATTCATTGTATTTTGGGTTAGTGGGTGGGTGGCTGTATGAGTGAAATGCTTTAAGTAATTTATTAGTCTTGAGAGGGGACATGAATGAAGCTCTAGGAAGTTGCAATCTCAAACTGGAAGCCTAGATGAATCTAGAATGATAATATTTAGTTGTTATGATATATTTTCCTTATAGGTTATTACCTTATAGGTCTAGTTTCCTTAGATAGTTGACGTATGTATATAATTCTATCAATGAACAATAAGAATCATTCTTTTATGAAATTTTACATGGTGTTAGAGCCCTAAACTGAAATTAGAGTTTTGGAAGTAAGAGAGAGATTCGTCCGTCACTGTATGTGACCTAATTTTCGTGTCGCTACCTCATAAAGGTGTGGATCGGTATTTCTGGTGGACGGTTGTTCTCCGGTGTCCTAGAAAGAGGCGCGTGAATCTCACGCGCCGCCGTCCCCTTCCGTGCTCGGCATCACACGCCGACGCGTGTAGGCGTGTCCCATGTATGGTGTCTGTTCTGTCCGATTTCCTGCATCTTCAACATGTTTGCAACTCATCTGTGGCTGTGTTTTGGTGATTCAGTCCGCGCACCTACCCTGATTCCTTCCTGGAGTTCGGTTGTACCGTGGCTTCTTCTCCGGTGGCGTCAGGGTGGTTGGTGAACACACCGCTGGTTGTGTGGGTTGGGGTACTCTTCATTTTTGTATTTACTGATGAAGTCTGGTGTGGCTGTTGGGATAACTGTTGCACGCTAGTTTTAGGGTCTAGTGAAAACCGATTTGTTGTGTCTGGTTAATTGCTAATTTGGTTTGATCTCTGGTTTGGTTTGGTCTGATTACTGCTGGTTTGGTTTGGTCTGATTACTGCTGGTTTGGTTTGATTGCTATTGGGTTCAGTTTGTTGGTCTGAATTGGTTTGGCTCTCTAGTTCTGATCCGGTTTAGTTACCTATTTGGTTTGCTGTACTAGTTAGTGGTTCTTGACCGTTTTGTGGCTAGTTAATGCTGGTTGTGGCTGGTTTAGTGCTGGTTCTTACTGATTGATGCTGTTTTGGTGCTGGTTTGACTTGGTTTAGTGCTGCATCTTTTTTTTTTTTTTGTGTGTGTAGTTGAGTTCAGTATTACATGAGAAATAATTGGGTTACCAATCTTGCTGAGTCAAACAAATTCTGCCGTTTATCTTAGAATAAATGGGTAATTGACTTCGGAGCTACTGAACATAGCACGGGAAACCCTAGTAGTTTTTCTGCTTTTCATTCTCACAAAGCAGTCTCTCCGGGTAACCCTAGTAATAACTATAGCAGGCAAGTCGACCTATGACATCGTAGGATCCGACAATGTTAAACTAACATCAACCATTACATTACCGTTTGTACTGCATCTACCCAAATTTGCATTCAATTTGATTTTTGTGAGCAAACTTACGAACGACCTTAATTGTTGTATTACATTCGTTCCTGATCGTTGTCTAGTTCAAGATCTTGTCACGAAACAGACTATTGACAGAAAGAGTCTTCGAAATGGTCTTTATATCTTTGATGCATGGGTGCCCAATCTTGTTGCTTGTGCTAGTGTTGTCTTTCCTTTTTATGAATATTGTCGAATGGGACATCCATCTTTAAATGTGTTGAAGAAGTTGTGCTGCAAACTACATGATGTTCAACATTGAACTGTGAATCCTGTAAGTTTGCAAAACATAATCGTAGTCATTTAAGTCCGAGAATTAATAAGCGAGCGAGTCAACTTTTGAATTAGTTCACTCTGATGTTTGGGGATCATCTCCAATTATTGCTAAACTAAGTTTTAGATATTTTGCTACTTTCGTGGATAATTTTTCTCGAATGACTTTGATATATTTTATGACATGTTGGTAATGTCAAAGAGTACATGTCGGACACGTTTCAAAACTACATGACTCAAAATTGAATTCTTCACCTATCTTTCTGTGTTGATACTCCTCAAAATGTTGTTGCTGAAAGTACGAATAGACATCTACTTCAGACAACTCAAACTCTTTTATTCCAAATGAAAGTTCCTAAGCAATTTTGGGTGGATGCTATATCTACAACGTGCTTCCTGATTAATCAAGTGCTTAGTGGTAACGCGTCGTATAATGTGTTATTTCAACATCAATCATTATTTTCACTTAATGCTATGTATATTTGGAAGTATGAATATGTTCGAGACGTGCGAACTGCTCTAACAAAGACTCTATAGGCTTGAAATGTGGATT
This sequence comes from Chamaenerion angustifolium, assembly GCA_946814005.1. Lineage (NCBI taxonomy): Eukaryota > Viridiplantae > Streptophyta > Magnoliopsida > Myrtales > Onagraceae > Chamaenerion > Chamaenerion angustifolium. Next base: position 28,123,038 of record OX328272.1, read on the forward strand.
CTTGGAATATTCTCGTCGTCAGAAAGGATATCAATGTTATTCTCCGGATCTTAACCTTGTGTCTATTGATGTGACATTTTCATAGACTATCCCATTCTAGTACCAACATGTCGCTCCAATCTGTCGATGATGACAACCTTCCTATTGCTCTTTGCAAAGTTACTTGTCTGTGCACCCTTTCCAAAATTGTCTATCCTATTGTCTATCATATCTCTTATAATCACATGTTACATTCATCTTGCTCCTTGATTGTTTCAATTGACTTCATCTCTGTGCCAAAGAGACTGTTAAAGAAGCCTTATGTCACCATGAAAGGCGTGGTGCCATGCTCGAGGAGATGCAGTTAAAGTTTACCTAAATGAAAGAAAATTGTGGGTTGTAAGTGGGTATATGCAGTTAAAGTTAATCCAAATCAATCGGTGGTGAGACTTAAAGAATGACTTGTTGTGAAAGGATATGCGCAGACGTATGGTGTTGACTATTAAAACACTTTCGCTTTGGTTACAAAACTTACTTCAATTCATCTCTTTATATCTGTAATTGCTTCTCAGAACTGGCCGTTACAACAGTTGAATATCAAGAATGCATTTCTTAATGCTGATCTAAACGAAGAAGTATATGTGGAGCAACCACTTGGATTTGCTGCTTGGGGGGGAGTATGGGAAAGTTTGTCACTTAGAACTATCTCTGTACGGTCTAAAACAGAGTTTGGGTTGAATAAGAGTAAATGTGACCATTCTGTCTTCTACAGGAGATCAACACCTTAAATTGTTCTACTTATCATTTATGTTGATGGTATAGTCATATAGTCATTACAGGTGATGGTTAGGCAAAATTTCATCTCTTATATCATTCTTGCATATCATGTTTAATACACAAAATTTGAGGCACTTGAAATATTTTCTAGTAGTTTAAGTCTCGTGAACAATAAAAATATTTTTCTCACAAATAAAGTATGTGCTTGATCTATTTGTAGAAACTGTAATACGGCAGTCAAACCATATAGTAGTACAATGACTACTAACATACATCTTGTGAAAGAAGATGCATACTCTTTTCAAGATCATAAGAGGTACATGAGGTTGGTTGGTTGGAACAAGTTCTGTATTACTTGAAAGGAGCTCCAGGACTTGGTGTGTTGTACAGGGATAATGGACACACTTGTATTGATTGTTTTGCAACTGCTGACTGGTCTGCATCCAAAATTCATAGAAGGTCCATCACAGGTTACTGTGTTTTTGTTGGAGGAAATCTTATGTCTTGGAGAAGTAAGAAACATAGTGTGGCTGGTAGATCCAAAGGGAAATCAGAGTATAGAGCTATGACGCAGTCCAAGCGTGAAGTTATGTGGATATATCATATTTTGGAAGAAGTTGACTTGAAGTCATATTAGCAGCTAAATTTTGGTGTGATAGTCAAGCTACCCTTCATATTGCCTGAAATGTTAATTGTCACTTTGTTCGAGAAAAAATTCAGGAAAATTTATTTTTCACAGGATTTGTGAAGACAAGACGAATAATTAGCTGATTTATTCACTAAATCTTTCAATGGAAATCGGGTTGAGTATTTTTGTAACAAGTTGCACATGATTAATATTTATGCTCTAATTTAAGGGAGAGTGTTATGCTATATTTTCCTTATAGGTTATTACCTGATAGCTTGTTTTCTTAAATGACTAATTTTTGTAGATAGTTGACACAAATGTATACAATTCTATCAATGAACAATAAGAAGCATTCTAGTATGAGATTCCACATATAAGTGAAGTGAAAAGAGAATGGAATTGCTTGTAGCTACTCCAGGACTTTTTTCTCCCTCCTAAGATCATGAGAATTTGGTGAGGGCAGTTCAGTTCAGTTCTGTTATAATTATTATTATTTTTTCCTTCAATTTCAGCCATAATCGTCATACTAAGTTTAAATATGTAGGGATAGGTCATAGAATATCAATTAATAGGGCCCCAATCATTGGCACGCCAGTTAACATTTATATAAGTGTGAGGCACTAGACGTTTCCTCATGTGCAGCTTGACAGGCCATTCGGTTGCAATCCCTTTCCCTTATGCTTGCCTTAGTAATTTTTTTGTTTTGATATGAGTAAAAAGCTGGATTGGGTATTTCATGGGTGACCCAAATGCTCAGCTTCAGTACTAATAGGTGCATTACGGTTTGCAATGTCTGAGTTTCCTTTAAGTTGTGTGGATACATACTCTTTTGGGATATGTGCTTCTATAATCTGTGGGTTAACACTGTCAATCTTTGTGTTCATTTTTTTTTTTTGACAAAACTGTAGTCTCTGTGGATGTTGTATGCAGGAAATTGTATCAGAGATCTCTGCACTTGAACAGCAAAGGAACCAGCTTGAATCTGAATTGAAAAAGGTTTTTATTCTCTTTCTTTTCACTATAAATGTGACGACGACAAATTCTTTAGATGGAGGATGACAATCGAGAACCTTGAGATTAGCTTTACAATTTTGATAATAGGCTGCTAGTGTCTCTCAAGATCCATGCATTATCACTCTGCTAAGAATTAATGTCATGTCAACATTACATGTTACGCACCTGTGTGGTAACGTAACAGAATTGCGGAAGTAACTGAAAGAATAAAACACAAGAGGAAGATGACTAGGATAGAAGGAAATACTTCTTATTTTGCATACCTTCCACAATAGTGGGATTGCTACAGATATAGGTAAGTAACAATCACTTAGTAGCTATGGGCTTATTACATAGATAGGGCTTTATATTATCATGATGGTCTAGAGTCAAATCATGATTGGGTTCGTAACAATGCTCCGTTTAAGAAGCGAGCTTGTCCTCAAGGTCAAAGTTCGGATATAGTCAATTGAAGTCCACGAGAAACTCCCATGTAGCCTTGTCCTCATCGAGCTCCTTCCATTTGACTAGCACCTTAATGGTCGCTCGGTTGCCGTGACGAACCATCTTGCAAGAAACTGCTCGGGCACATGGTTGAAAGGTCTGATCGCACCTGTTGGACAGAGGGATGCACCGTAAGAAACATCGAGTCTCCAATCACAAAGCTCCTATTAGATCTTTTTTTATTCCTCACTTGCTTCATCCAATTTTGCATTCAGGTGAGGTAGAACTTCAACATCTTATTGTTCTTCTCACAGTCTTGGAGTAGTGTATCCACACCTTCACTCTTTGTGTCTTTTGGAAAATAGGGGATGTGTATTGGTGGTGGGAATCCGTACAAGTTTTCGAAGGGTTTCATACTGATAGTCGAGTGGAATGATGTGTTATACCAGCACTCGCAAGAAGTAGCCATTTACTCTATGTGGTCAGTCGTTCTCGTGCCATACAGCATAGGTAAAACACCAAGCATCGATTCACCACCACGATTTGAGCGTCAGTTTGGGGATGATAGGAGGATGATAAGCCATATGGAGACAACCAACTATCAGAATAACTCACGCCAGAACGAGCTTATAGGCACCGGGTCTCGTTCACTAACGATGATTTTCGGCAACCCATGTAGTTTATAGATTTGATCCACGGTCACAGCGGAATATGGGTGATTAAGTGCTATGAAGTGCTCGTACTTGGTCAATCGGTCAACAAACGCATAAATCACGTCCTTCCCCTTCGATTTAGGTAAGTTGGTAACAAAATCCATAGAAATGTTCGATACCGGTAGAGGTTAGAGCAACCCGGGAGTGGTAGACCTGTCGTATTTGTACCTTTGACAATTCTCGCATGTGCGCACAAATTTACGAACGTACCTTCGTAACCCCTTCAAATAGAGGAAGGCCGAACGTTGCACCCGAATGTCCCCTATAGCCGATGAGTGATATAATGCCACAATATCATAATGAAGCTCCTTATCATCCCTAACCACGGGCTTCCCTTTTCATTTCAGAAGTCCATCCATGAAACTGAAACTCGAGGGCTGAGGTGTTTCGCCCAGTTGCTTGATGATTTGGATGTAGTTTCGGTCGGTTACCGAGCTTTCCTTCACCCGGTTTAGCATATTGGAAGATACCAAAGAAATTACCATCGTGAGTTACTTCGATCCTTGCACACGGGAAAGACCATCGACGAAGGTGTTGTCCAATCATTTCTTATAAACAATCTCGTAATTATACTCATACGCGAGTAGTTTAGCCAACCAAGTGTGTTGTAAAGGTGTTGTGAGACGTTGCTCGCGTAAGAACATCAATCTACGTTGGTCAGTCTTAATGACAAAATGCAGATCGATCAAATGGAAATGTCACTTCTTGATGGCGAGGAGTATGGCTAAGAGTTCCTTCTTATAAACCGAAAATGCTTGTTATCGCGAGAGAGAGCCTTGCTAATGTAAGCCACGAGGTGTCCCATTTGCATCAACATGATCCCGATTCCATTATGTGACGCGTCTGTCTTCATAGTAAAGGTGTCGATTAAATTTAGCAAGGCAAGGACCATTGTCGTTGTCATGATATTTTTTTGAGGGACTCGAAAGCTTGAGTTGCATCCAATGACCAATGGAAGGAGTCTTTTTAAGCAACTCGATGAGCGGATGACTAATCACCCCATAGCCACGAGTGAACTTCCTATAGTAGCCGGTGAGACCAAAGAATCTTCCACGTAGTTGTTTGACCAATGATGGTGTCAGACAATTGCTAATGGCTATGATTTTAGACGGGTCGGTCGAGGCTCCTTCATTGGTCACAATATGTCCCAAGCCCTCGACTTGCTTACCACTGAAGCTACATTTCGACCGCTGTGGATTATGGGTGTTTTCTCAACAAAAATAGCACCTTCTCCAAATGCACGAGATGTTGTTCGAAGTCCTTGCTATAGACAAGTATTTCATCAAAAAAGCACCAATACAAATTTTCGCAAATGCTCCTTAAAGATCGTATTCATCAATCCTTGGAAGGTAGGCAGGGCGTTCGTGAGTCAGAAGGGCATGACAATAAACTCACAATGAACCTCATGAGTACGGAAGACCGTTTTATGGATGTCGGGTGTAGCCATGCGTACTTAGTGATAACCCGATCTCAAAATTTTGAGAATACGGAGTCTCCATGTAATTTATCGAGCAACTCGTCCACTAATAGAATTGAGAATTTGTCCTTGACGGTGAGATCATTTTATCGTCTATAATCTCAGCCTCCACGTGGTCCTTTTTCTTCACTAACTCGGTTGAATACGAGAACGAGCTAGAACTTGGTGTAATGACCCCACGTTTTAGCATTTCAGTCCACAGAATTCACTCCCCTTCAAAAACTTCATCATCAAACTACTGAAATTCCAAAGGATCTCATCTAAGACAACCAACCATCGAACCCCTAAAACCATATGATAATCTCGAGGGCAATCAAATACACATCCGTTTCTAACTATTGTCCTTGCATCCACTATTGAAACCCTTTACACTTACGGTTGCAAGTCATTTCGCTCCCATTAGCCACCCGTACACAAAGTGACGCATCTGGCTCAGTAGCGCAGCCTATCCTCTTGGCCATTGAAATGTCCAAGAAGTTATGTGTGCTACCAGAATTGATAAGAAGTTCCAGTTTTTGGTTGTTAACCCGACCTTCGACCTTGATAGTCGAACAACCCAAAGGTTCCTGTAATGGCGTGGATCAATATTTCTGGGTTTTTCTCCCGATTTTTCCTATTGGCAATTTTGGTTTCTTCATCCACTTCATGCCCTACCAATCATGTATATCTATTTGCGTTTTCTTGCAATGACGACCCATGCTATACTTTTCCAGACACCAATAGCAAAGTCCATTGGCTCGACGGGATTCCATTTCCTTACGCGTAGTGAGCCTCACATTCTTACTACCCGCATATGATTTACTATCAACAGAATCAATACTCGATTTACCACTGCCTGATAACCCAACACTATTTGACATAACATTATTATTCACAACATTACTCAAGCTTGGAACGAAGGAAGGCTTACCGCAAGTTGCAGGTGTTATAAACGTTGTACCTTGAACCAAAATGGATTGGTCAAGTTTGGCAATGATGTATGCTTCACATAAGGACATGGGTCATTGAAGACGAACCGGACCTTAGAGGTACGACTCTAGCCCCCTATTGAATTTGTTGATTAACGATCGTTCTGTAATTCGCTTGATGAGCTTAACCTTGTTGATAAGGTGTTCGAATCTGTGGGCAAACTCTTCATCTCTAGTATCGGGTCACCAAAGAGTTTGTCTCCAAAACGAGCGTGGAGAACATCAACGTACTCCGACCAAGTGCGGACTGAATGTACCCTCATATACTCTTGGTGCCATTGGAGAGCTTCACCTTGGAGGTGAATAGCCGTGAGTTTCAACTTCGCCTCTTCGGGTGTGCCATCAATCTCAAAATAGTGCTAGACTTGATAGAGACAGCTGGATACGTCATTGTCGGAGAATCGTAGAAAGTCTATTTTCCCAACACGATAGACGTGCCGAGGTTCACGACACTCCATGGACTGGGCAATGAACGGAGGTGGAGTGGGCTGGGCGACAATCGGAGGTGGAGTGTTCGTGTGTCTGGAACTAGGAATTCCTTTGCGTGACCCACCCATTGAATTCCCTTACGGAATCGGATAGCTTGGTTGCGAGGGAGGTGATGGTCATTCTCAGATCTTCAAAGCACGCTTGGTTGTAGACGTACATCATCTTGAGCTCATTGAACGATGCTTGGCTGCGTGTGTTGGCCGATGTGATCTGTTCGGTCACGGAAAGAAGACGTCTGTGCTCCATGCGTGCATCCTCTGGGCTCGAGTTTCGGTAGTGCATGTCTCGGCTGCTGCTGCCATGGCCAGAGGGAAACAGAAGGTTCCCTACTAGGTGGGCCCTCCTCCAATTGGTTGTCGGTGCTCTGATACCAGTTTGTTACGCACCTGTGTGGTAGCATAACAAAATTGTGGAAGTAACAAAAAGAATAAGACACAAGAAGAATAGGACTAGGATAGAAGGGAATACTTCTTATTTTGCATACCTTTTACAATAGTGGGATTGCTACATATATAGGTAAGTAACATTCAAGTAGTGGCTATTGGCTTATTGCATAGATGTTTTTTTATTATCATGATGGACTAGAGCCAAATCATGATTGGGTTCGTAACTTTACAAATTATCAATTTTGTGGAATCAAATTAAACGATTTATGTTCAGTTGACCAGGGATGTTGTTTTTGCCCAAAATATGTCAATCTTTTCGTCATCGTTGTTGTTGCTTGTACGAGAAAGCTCTAATTTTTAAATGACCATAAATAGTGCAAGGTCCATCTTGAAAAATGTTTCATTCATCATTCTGCATTTCCATAAATAACAACTGAGTAGTCAACCAAGTTTCATTCATTAATATTTTGGATTGGTTCTTGACTTTTTTTGTAAACTAGATGATGCTTTAACATCAAATATTTTCTTAATATGGATCAGTCGAAAGTAGTTAGATATTCTTTTTTCAGAATGTAGTTATCCTCTTATATATATAAGTTTTGTACAATCATGCTCCCAGGTTAACATCTCACTGTCTGCCGCTCAAGCACATCTTCGTAATATCATGGAAGAGAGGGACCAATTCGATGAAGCTAATAATCAGCTTGTTGAGCACTTGAAATCTAAGGTTTTCCGGTCTCGGTTTGGGTGGCTCCATCTGTGACTTAATTTGACCATGAAATAACTAATGCATTTTTATTAGGAAAATGAGCTGTCAAAATCAATTACCTCATCTAGAGTTGAAGCTGATGTCCTAAGTACATGGATTAATTTTCTGGAAGACACCTGGGTTCTCCAACAGTCTTATGCCGAAGTAAACGAGAAGCAGGTCAAGTATGTAATTCTGCTTTATCTCATCATCCAGATTATTAATTTTTGCACCCTTGTCTTGAAATTTACGATTCTTTCCCATTGAGGTTCTTTTGTGTGGATTCTGCTTTTGCTTGAACTAATGATTGGTCTTTGCATGAATGAAATCCTAGTGATGAATTGGAGAGGCATGAGGATTACTTTGTGAACTTGGCTATAATGCTTCTCTCCAATTATAAGGTAATCCAGTTTGAATCTTGTTTCTCCATGACAGCATTTTTTGTACAGCAGCATGCTGTATTTATTATTCAGACAGCATTTGATGATCCGCCTTTGGGTCGATGGACTCGATACTAATGCACACAGGCAATTATTTATTGCAAGTTTGTAGTCCTTTTCCTCATCCACTAATATTGGATCACTACAAGTGTATGTATTGTTCATCTACATGCAGAAAGAGTTGGGACCTTGTATCAGTCAAATCAGCAGATTTGTGGAGAATCTGAAAAAGCTGAATGAAGTGTACGCTATTGGCGAACTCTGACTTCCTTTAATTAATCACTGCTAATAAATACTTAATGGTTATTCTATTATATATACAGCCGGCCTGAGATGTCTTCCAGTGACCCTACTGTACCTAACCCAAGAAAAGATCTCGAGGAAGAGTATTTACAGTATGAAGCTAAGGTAAAACTTTTATGTGGAGTGTTGGTTCCATAATATTCTTTATCAGCATACTTTTTGACATGTATGTCATTTTCCTCCTGATGCTTTTGAGTAGGTGGATGGATATCTTTCCTTTTTTACTTTTCTAGACATGACTAGAAGAAGATATTCATAATAGGGAGTTCATGATGCTTTTGAGTTAGCAAGCTGACTAGCATTAGGGTCAAGGATTGGCACTGGATTATGAAATTGCTGCTTGTTGGTGGAGGGAGTTACTAAAATCAATGTTCTGTTTATGTTTTTCAGATTGTAACAACATTGAGCGTGGTGGATAACATGAGGGAGCAGTTGTATGCTCAAAATAGCAAAATCCAAAGGTTCATCAATCTTCTTCTATGTTGTGTTGAAATTGGATATATTTTTTATTTTTCATTTGATAGATCAAAGTCCCTGACGAAATGCAGGAGTGGTGTTTCAAGAGTGAAGGAACTGATTGATGAGATTGAGAAATTGAGAGCAGAATTTGAGTCCCTAGAGAGACCAGATCTAGAATTGGAGAATCCAACGACATCCAATGAGCAGAAAGAGATGGTTGCTGGAGATTCATCTTGTGATAAAGAAGACATAAAGCAGCAGCCTGCTGAGGAGTCCTCCTCCTCCAAGTCTCCTCCTTCTTCAACTTCAGGATCAGTAGAAGGAGGGGTTGGAGTCGTTATAAAAAATAAGCAGCAGGCGAAAGAAGAGGATGAGCAGCAGGAGGGTCTTGATCCAGACACGGAAGCGGAACTAGCAAAGTTTGAGTACGAGTTTGGAAAGGATACTCATGACTACTCTGCTCAAGAGATTGGCGATTGGGAGTTTGATGAGCTCGAGAGAGAGTTAAGTTCTTCCCAATACTCTTCTACGAAATAAGCAGAAGAAGCACTTCATCTGAAACTCTAAACCGCATTTGTTGTAGCATAATGCTTTATAATAATGAATCTACCATCTATATACTCAAGTGTTGAATTTAGATAATCCCTTCCTTTGGTTCAATATTGTTCTGAGACGAATGTGGTTCTGACTTCCAGATATCTGTAGCGAGGAGATCGGTCAGAGACTACAAGATGTGTATTCTTTAGAGAATGCTATGGTGTTTTTGTGTTCTGTCCAACATTTCTATTTTAAAGGTCTGGATGGCTGAAACTGATCTTTGAAAGTCCCTTCTTATTTGAGTCTCAATGAGTCTTCATCTGGAGATGGAACTTACACCAGAAAAGGGCCCTAGAATTGAAGGTGTTTGCTTCATGCTTGGATTTAGTTCCAACTCAGTGTCTTATAAGGGACTCAGACAAGATTTGATACACAAATGAAGGTGGTAGGTAGAAGAGGTATATGGAGTTCTACTCCATTGGTGGTGTTTTCCTTGTGCACAAGGGTAGTCTACAGACACCCCAGTTCATGGTTAGGTAGTCTTGGCCCTGGCCGTGGAGGTTAGTCTTGAAGCTTGTTAAGTTTGTGGGTTATGTTAAATATTCACCCTTTAAAGATTTACTCTCGACTGAATTCACTCCGACCTCACTTTCTTAACAACCTTACATATAATTGACTCTTTTTTCAAGAATATCACATCCAGACTCACACTTTTACACATGTTTGCCGGTGTTGGAGTAGGGAGAAAAAATAAGATGCTTCAAATATTAACCAACCTGAGTTGACTTAGATCCCTCCTGAGTTGGGTCTCACACTTTTACACATGTTTGCGGGTGTTGGAGGAGTAGGGAGAAAAAAAAAAGATGCTTCAAACATACCTGAGTTGGCTTAGACCCCTCCCGAGTTGTGTCTCACACTTTTACACATGTTTGCGGGTGTTAGAGGAGTAGGGAGAAAAAAATAAGACGCTTCAAACATTAACCAACCTGAGTTGGCTTAAACCCCTCCCGAATTAATCACCACGTGAATACTTCTTGTTGGTGACTTGCATTAGCTTGAATTAAGCTAAGGATCTACTCAATTTGTTTTTTTTTTAATGTACTAATAGAAAACGTATGCGAAATGAATGGGGAGGTTGGATAAAAGGCTTCCAAAGACGTATTGGAATCACCAATAGTCTCGTGGCGGAACTGTGGGCTATAAGAGACGGTTTAACCATGGCATCGAATTTGGGAGTGCAGAATCTTCACGTTGAAGCAGACGCACATGAAGCAATTAACTTGATAATTGAGGATCGATATGCAGATAGACCATTAATGCCTCTCATATTGGATTGCAGGAAACTTATTTTGGATTTTAACAAATTCAAAATCAGACACGTGTTCCGGGAAGCAAATGGGGTAGCAGATGCTTTGGCTAAGGAAGCTGTTAATCTGGATGATCCATTTCATACTCTAACGAATCCTCCCTCAGACATTTTGAAACTCTTGATATTTGATAGGGAAGGAAAATCCACTACTAGAATAGTTAAAAATAATTAGTATTTAGTTTTGTTATGTTGTAGTTTATGTTATACCAAAAAAAAAAAGGATTCATTCACTCACACGATATCTTCATCCATTCTTTGGACAAACACCACGACTTACCTAGTCCTATATTATACCCCTTATTGCCCTAACTGACTCCCTGAAAATTAGTTTCAATCTTCTATCACACACCCAAACTTTATTCTCAAACGACCACCATTACTAAGAATTCCAGTAATGGTGAAGCCTCCTGTAGAAAAACAAATATATATCCAACTACACTGTAATGACTCTAAAACAAGTAATATTGGGAATTAACCTGAATCCATCTGGCTAGGGTTTCCATTTCTAACAAAAAGATATATTCTAAGGTAAAATTAATTCCAGAGTCTTGTCATCCGCACTTTCGAAAAGATAAAGCTTGATCCCTATAAGAAGCATTGCACCTTCAAGACTCACCGCTTTTGAATATGAAATGTTGGATATAAGGGATGAGCGATTCACATGCTAAGTAGGACTAGTTTACTTCTACCAGCAGATCAAGAGTTGAGAAATAGTGTACTTTGCTTCCACAATTACAATGAACTTGTGCAAGGTTTCAAAAGAATTGTAAAAGTGGAATACAATCAAATAACAACGATCCTAAAATATTATAATTAAGGGTTAAATACCAACTAGCTGCCTGAACTTTGGACGTTTTGCTACGAGCTACCCGAACTTTAAAAAATTAAAACGGGCTACCTCAACTTTGAAGAAGGTGCAAATAGCTACCTCCGTCCAATTTCCAACGACTTTCCAACGATTTTTCGACGACTTTCCGACCACAATTGACGGAAAATTGGACGGAGGTAGCTATTTGCACATTCTTCAAAGTTGAGGTAGTCCGTTTTGAATTTTCAAAGTTCAGGTAGCTCGTTGCAAAACGTCCAAAGTTCAGGTAACTAGTTGACATTTAACTCTATAATTAATGAGCAACTCGTTCAATAAAAGCATAACACTAAGTACTCTATCTTTGTCATTTTGACATAATTATTTCCAGTATTCCCTCGCTAGTCACGTCTCTAGATTAGAATCCTTCACTGTAGAAATATGTTTGTCTTACGTAGTTGTGTAAGAGCTTAAAAATTTAGCATATCCTTAGAATTAATCTTTATTACCAATCATAGAAAAACACTTTGGAAGCATTGACTAGATAGCCTTTGTAATTCAAACTCAAGAAAGGACTCAGTAAACATACATTGCTTATGTAAATGATCATAAATACAACGAATCTTTTAAACAAATTAGTTCCTGATCTGATTTTTAAAAGAGTTACATTTCGTGTTGTGTTATGAATACAATTTTTTAGGAACAAAATGGTTACCAACCTTGTCATGCATAAACCCTTTTTTACTTTCATAAACGTAGAAACAAACTAACACCACTTACCTCGATTGCTTTCATTTAGTAACTCAACCAATATTCAAACTATTGCAACATTCACAAGACATCCAAACGTACATAAACTAAAATCTTAAAAGTGCTTGCCTCATCTCCCTTACGTTCAAGTCCTTAATCTCGTGATTTCACTTTTTCGTCTATAATAATTAATTTCAAAACTCTTGTCTACACATTTTTTTTTCATGTCTAAGGTAAATCTAATAACTTTGAAAAATTATAATAAAATTGTAAACAATAATTTCGATAAGTGGATCATACTAGTGTAAATGGTGTCTGAATCATCTGATTTCGGTCAAAGATAAGTGACCATATATGTAATTATTAACCTATTTAAAGATGTCCTCGAAAATAACATCCAATGTCATCAACAACAAGAGAAATTTTCTCCTATTCTGATGGCAAGATTATTGCATTTAACAAATGAATACACGGTTTTTCATTACCCGTGAATTCCATAGAGAAGAGGAGATGACTGTCACGAAGGGTCGACCAAGGCTTTCAAAACTCCATGGAGTCAAGTACCCCATGAGGCATATTACTGAATTGTGACAACCTGAACTATCGCCAAAAAGGGAGGTAGGATCCCTTCCATCTTGAGAAGAATGACCCTCAGAAGGTCCTCCAGTGCGTTCATCCGAGGGTGTCAGACACCCCTTTTCCCTTTCGGCAATTTAAGTGACAGAACGAAAAGACTCTAAAGTCTTCAATCGATGGTAAGGGTTAAGTACCTGAACCGTAACTTATGTTGGCAACTGTGACTGAACGGTTCAAATTTGAGCTCAATCGTTACTCATGTTTCAAAATGTGACCGAATGTTTCAGAAATTAACTGCTGGTAATTATCCCGTTAAAATTAGGCATGTGTTGTGCACGTGACCATCTTCATAATTCAAATTCCAAATATGTCATTTTCCTTTTTCATTCTCGTCTCTTCATTCCTAATCTCACGGAATCTCCCACCAAAGAACTCTAGTCTCTTCCCTGGAATCTCGAAGATTGTAGGTTCTTTTTGTTTTTGTTGAGAATTTGAGACTTGGAAGTTCAACTACAATCCTTGTTCTACCGTATCTAGGTTTATCAGCTTCTTCCAGGGGTTGTACGGTCCCATAGATCGAGTGGTAGAGGGATTTAGGTGGTCGAAGTTCATAATGGTCCCTAATCTTTTAAATCTAATAAATTACGTAGTTATCGTTTTTAGTATCATGTTTATGATACTATTATGTATACTATTTAATTTATATAAATTGGATAATAACCAATATAGTTTGATTTGTTTAAACTACGTTGTTTTGCCAAGTCTTAAAAATTCAATTGTAATATTCTTGAGTAATAATAATGCATAGATAGATCGAGTTTGAAGTGGAAATTTGACACAGTGCCCCTTCCTCCCTAGCCTAGGAACCTGCGGGATCTGTTGAAGAAAAATTAGAGTTTGGACCTGACAAGCGAACCCTTTTGCTCGCTTGGCATTTCTTTTTCTCTAAACGTAATTTTAAAATATATTACATTTGGTTCCTTCAATCTTCAAAAATGGGAACTTGGTTCGAGTTAATCTTGTCTAATTCTTTATGGGGCACCTTGATTTTTGTTGTGTACTAGACACATGTTGCATATTGTTAATATGTATTATTTCCATGCATGAATAAATATTATAATCATGTAAAGGAAATAATTTTTTTTACACGTTATACATGTTGATTCATTTTAGTATCCATGTATAGGAATCTGTGATAACCATATCAGCATGAGATGGAATGTATTTTTAATAATCCATGCTAGAATCATTTGATGATTTAATCCATGTCAAAATCCTGCATATTAACATGCTTAATGTTGATTGTATATCCTACACTTGGCACGTTCTTGATTGATAGACTTAGCTTATTTATCGTTCTAATTAATTATCACGGAACATATACTTTAGGACAATGATTGAGAATATAATGATTTAGTCGGTAAATAGGTTGAGTGGGAACATGTGTGCAATGAACATTGTATCTTGCATGCTATTACGATGATCTTAATATGTATGGTATTCAAGCAGGAATGTTAAAACCACGCTCAACAAAGGGTTGAAGTTGAACAACGATAACTACGATGTATGGAGTCTGAAAATCCACTACATACTCGAAGTTGAAGAAACTCTGGAAGCAATTACTAATATCATGAATGAAACTGATGTTGGGAATACAGTCGAGCATTCGAGTAATCTTGCTGCCTACAACAGGTGGAAAACGAAATACACTTCAATTGTACATCTCAGTAAGAGATACAATTGTTCTCATATGACATGTCATGGGGCTTGATTTAAAAAATAGTTAGTGAAAAAGATAATAGCTAAGCCACTTTTTCACTGACTTGAGAAAGTAAAGATGAAAGCTAAAAACTTTACTAACTCAATGAAAAGATAAAGGCTCAAACCTTCCAGTCATAAACAAAGAAGAGGTAAAGAGAGAGAAACAAAATCAACCAAAAGAGATAAATGAAAAAAGAAGAAGTTAAAGTACACTCTTCTCAGAACTTGTACATAAGTTTTGTCAGTAAGACGAGTGATCTAACAGAGCTATCTCACTTGAATGAAATTGGTTCCAAGGGTTAGTTGTTGCCTTTAGAATTGAACTGATCGAAGTGGTACTCAATACACTTGTATCTGACACTACATTATGAGTATGTGAACCTCTGAGGTGAATTAGCACGGTTAAATTTTCAATTCTTGTTTGAGATGATCTAATGAAGTACACGATGATTGCAAAGGGTTATCACATTTACAATTTTAAGTGCAGCTTTGACAGATTCTCTATTCCAAGACGAAGAAATTGTCCAGAACATTGAGATGTACCAAACAAGGGTATAGAAAGCAGGAAATGTGAATAGAGGATCTCATAGGGAATGTTAGGGATTACAAATATATGTATGAAAAGGAGAAGGACTTGTGTTGCATTATCGAAAACACTAAGCCTATAAATACTTTGAGGATCAAGTTCTGACTTTAACTTTTGAAAAGATGAATTACAATTTCTGTTATAACAGAATATGTTTCAGTTATCGCAAGCAAGCTCAAGATTGATTGATTTTGCAACAATTTCAACTATAATTCGACTAATAATTTTCATATGAAGTATACGTATGACTCCTGTGGATCATATGAAGAGCGCAGGAGGGAGAATGGCGATAGAAGATATTTGGCAAGCAAGGAAATTTACAGGATTCCCGTGGGCACAGATAGACCTGTCAATTCGGGTTGACCCAACAGGTTTGGTTGCGTTGACCCGACCCACTATCTCAAACGGGTCAACCCTAAACCGACCTATCGGTTCGCACGGATAAAAATGTTGACCCGAACTTAACCTAACATGTCTACTCGTCTAACTTTCCTGTTAGAATAACCGTATCAACAATTATTCTAATCAAGAACAAAATACCTGTCTGAGCGGTGCGGTTGTCCCTTGTTGGATCACTTGCCTTAATCACTTGGATAATCAACTACACAATCACACATGCACTTGCAATTGTTGTCGTGAAAAAACCTTGAAGAAACTAGCAAAATGGACAAGTTTTGTGATGCTCAACCGTATGCATCATTTTTTTTCTCACTATATTACCAAACCAAAACCATAACCGTCTATTTAAGTTTGTAACTACCTACAAACACACCTAATTGTCTAAAACTTTAACAAAACAACACAACTAAAAACTTGAGTATACAACTAGCTTAACATCACAACAATCTCCTCCTTAAGCTTGTTGTCCTACACGATCTGTGCACTAGCTTTCTCTCGCATCTCCAAGAACTTTAATCTTGCTAGTGACTTCGTCAATATATCGGCACGTTGTTCTTCCGTGCAAACGTGCTGAACTTCAATCATTCCCGACTCCACACAATCTCTAATGTAATGAATTCGTGTGTCAATATTCTTACTCCTATCATGATAAACCGAATTCTTACTCAACGCAATTGTCGATTGGTTATCGATCTTTAGGAGCACTTTCTTCATTTCAGACCGCATCATATCCGCTAGAAGTCGAGCTAACCAAACTCCTTGGCACGCCGCTATACAAGTTGCCATGTACTCTGCTTCACACAATGACAGAGCAACCACTTTTTAATTTTGTGAACTCCAACTTATAGGATTCGGCCCAAAGAAGAACATAACACCTGTGGTGGCTTTTCGATCATCAGTATCGCCGGCTAGGTCACTATTGGAGTACCCGACCAACTCCAAGCTTCCCTTTCTCTTCTCATAAACACAACCGAAATGCAATGTACCCTTTACATACCTTAATATGTGTTTCACTGCAGCCATGTGTTAGGTTGTAGGCCTCTCCATGTATCTAGTTATCATGCCAACGAAGAATGCCAAATCTGGCCGAGTATGCAGCAAATACCTCAAGCTACCCACAATACTTCAGTACATAGTTGTATCTACAGTTGGACTCTTGCTTTCCTTGCTCAACTTCAACCGTGGCTCCTTAGGAACTTGTGACGGATTACAATCCTTCACCCCACACTTGTCTAAGATCTTTCTCGCATATGTCGATTGATTGAGCGTAATCCTTTGAGAATCTTGACAAACTTCAATCTCAAGGTAGTAACTTAATAACCCAAGGTCACTCATGCTAAACAATGTGTTCACTTGTGTCTTGAAAACGTCTATATCATGAATACTCTCTCGTGTGATGATCAAGTCATCCACATAAACACCAACAAGTAAGTTACCTTTACCTCGGCTCCTCATATACACGGCATGTTCTAAGGAACATCTATCGAAACCGAGTTTCCTCATTGACTCATCTAGCTTCGAATTCCAAGATCGAGGTGCTTATCGCAAACCGCACAGAGCTTTCATCAAACTTAACACCTTGTGCTCTTCTCCTTTCATCTCAAAACCTGGTGGTTGAATGACATACACTTCCTCTTCTAACACTCCATTTAGGAATGCCGACTTCACATCCATATGATACACTTCCCATCCTCCATGTGATGCAATGCCTATCAACAACCGAACCGTTTCTATCCGAGCAACCGAAGCAAACACTTCATCAAAGTCGATACCTTGTCTTTGAACGTACCCTTTGCGACCAACCTTGCGTTATGTCTTACCACCATGCCTTGAGTATCCTTCTTCAACTTAAAGACCCACTTAAGCCCGATCAGTTTGTGACTCTCGGGTAGTGGAACAAGTCTCCAAGTTCCGTTGTCTTGAATGGAAGTAATCTCCTATTCCATTGCTCTTCTCCACATTGGATCGGCCTTGGTTACTTCGAAGGATGAAAGCTCCTCCTCTCCTAGAAAACACAATCCCGAGTATTACAACTCTATCGGGAAAGTGTCATCATAGAGTCTACTTAGATCACGTTTGACTTGTGGTCCTTCCAAAGAGCTTTCTCCAGATGCCGAGTGTTGTGATGGTTCAGCTGCATCTTCTCTCACTCCTCGTTCAACACCTTCGGTTGGAGTGTGTGGTAGCCACTGGATTAGTAGGTTGATCATGCATTTCAACTTGATCCTCCATCGGTTGTGGAAGACTAAATGTGAAGTAGTTTGTCGGACTAGTATTCCTTGCGAATCCCATACTTGTTTCGGTCCAATCCCACTTCTTATCCTCTTCGAACACAGCATTACGTGTCACCACAACTCGTCTCGACTTCAGATTAAACATCCGATAAACTTTTGTATTCAACTCATACCCAATAAACACCATAGGACTACTTCAGTCGGCAAGCTTCGATAAATGAGGTGTCACAATCCTTCACATGACCTACACATCCAAAAACACGAAATGACGAACCGATGAATTTTGATTATAGTATGCTTTGTAAGGTGTATTGTCTATGACACTCTTCATCGGTGCTCGGTTTAGGAGATACACGGGTGTTGATACCGCTTCTCCCCAAAACTCACCCGGGATTCTCATACTCTTCATCAAGCTCCTTGCCATACCAACTATCGTCTGATTTTGTCATTCAACAACCCCATTTTGCTGCGGTGAATAAGGCGTCGTGAGATAATGCCTAATTCCCCATAACTCACAATACGTCTTGAACTCATTTGAAGTGAATTCGCCCCCACGATCTGTCCATAACGCCTTCAACTTTCTACTACTCTCCATCTCAGCAAAGGCTTTAATCTTCTTGAATGCCTCCAAAGCCTCATCCTTGCTTTGGACAAGTACAAGTCACATATACCTAGTGTAGTCATCGACTATCAATAGGAAGTATCTTTTGCCTCCGTTCGTGGTGGGAGTAATCGGCCCACACAAGTCACCATGCCACAATTCGAGAGGCGAAGTTGCTCGAAATTGTACTATTACCGGGAAGGGTGTTCGGTGTTGTTTCCCTACCAAACAACCATCACAAATACGATCCTCATGTTCAATGATTGGCAAGCCACGAACCATTTTTTCTGGTTTAACAACTTCAATGCATGAAAATTCACATGCCCGTACCTTGCATGCCATTTCCAACCTTCATCTTTACTTCTTGTTAGGAGACACTCGAGTGAAATTTGTGCTATGTTCAACACATATAGCGGATTCCCTGACCTACCTACCTCCACTAGTTGTCGTTTTGATCGGTCCACAATAAACATAAATCCACCTTCAATCTCAACCTTCCATCGTTCTCATCTAATTGACCAAGGCTAATGATGTTGCTCTTCAAGCTCGGTATATATTACACATTAGTGAGCACACGATGCTCACCCGTGAGGCACTCAAGTAGAACTGAACCTCTCCCTTTAATATTCACAGCTGATCCATCCCCAAACTTGACGGATCCTTTAACGGTTGTATCAATTTCAGCAAAATGACCGATGCACCCCGTCATGTGATTACTCGCCCCGGTATCCAAATACCACGCTTTATCCCAGTTGTGAGTATCATTCGGTTCTCCCTTATCATCATGTAGCAACACCCTATCTTCATTTTGTATTGCATGATTCAAGATACATAATTCGACCATCAACAATGCCGGTTCCTCATCAATTTGGGCTTCAATCAAATTCACCATTTCTCTTATTCGGTTTGACTTAGAACATTCCTTGGCAAAATGACCATACTCATTACAATTGTAACACTTAACATTGGACTTGTCGAATGTACGTGGCCTTCGGTCATCACAATTTCTGTCACTATTTCCTCGACCTCCACCATTTCCACGACCACGTCTTCTACCATGAAAGCCACCTCTTTTGTTACTACTCGAACCTCCAGGTGACTTGTTCTTCGAACACCTTGCCTCCCATTCGGCTTGAATGAGAAGTAAGTGATCTCCACCTCCCTTTAATTGCATTCGGCCTTTAAGACCTTCCTCAAAAGTTCGAAGATGACCTATCGCCTCCGAAATCGACATGTTCTCAATATCCCCAAACTGCTCAATCATTCCAATTATGTGAAGAAATCTGTCTGGGACTGCACTAAACAACTTCTCAACAACCTCACTGTCATCAAGTTTCGTGCCTAGAGAACGAATTTTGCCCACCAACGTAGTGAGCTTCTTGGAGAACTCATTGATCATCTCTGAATCCTCCATTCGTAACTTGTTCAATTGTCGTTTCAATACTTGTACACGAGCCTTCTTGACACGATCTTCGCCAACCCGCATCTCCCTTAGTGCGTCCCAAGCTTCCTTGGTTGTTTCCTTCTCCGCGATCGTCATCATCACGTCGTCCGACACGGCTTGGGAAATGGCTACCATGGAGCCTTGATCCTTGTCTTCGCTCGTGTCTCCTCTATCAATCACTAACCACACACCGAGTGATCGCAAGATAATCTTCATCTTGACATCCCATATGCTGTAATTCGTTTCATTGAGTATAGGGTATCGGTGATGCATTTCTTCCTTCGGGATCGACCATCTTCTTCCACCCTTGCTCTGATACCAATTGTTGGATCACTTGCCTTAATCACTTGGATAATCAACTACACAATCACACATACACTTGCAATTGTTGTCGTGAAGAAACCTTGAAGAAACTAGTAAAATGGACAAGTTTTGTGATGCTCAACTGTATGCATCATTTTCTGTTGTTTTTTTCTCTCACTATATTACCAAACCAAAAACATAACTGTCTCTTTAAGTTTGTAACTACCTACAAACACACCTAATTGTCTAAAACTTTAACAAAACAACATAACTAAAAACTTGAGTATACAACTAGCTTAATATTACAACATGCCTCTGTGAAGAAGCTAAGAAATGGAGAGGTTGAAACAAAGATAAAATAAGTTGAACGGAAGAGAAGAAAAAGATTGTAAAGGAAGTTGAAAGAAGTCAATTTGAGTTTTCAAAAAAAAAAGAGAGAAGGTTTTCGTAGGCTAGCAGTTCAAGTTCAAATAAAAAAACAAACTGTTTTTTAGAGCTGACAATTTTGAATGCGACCTGAAAATGACCCGGGTTCGGGGCAAAAACAAAGTGAGGCGGGTCATTTTTGGGTTGACTCGTCTGACCCGCTTTAAAATATAGGTTGGGTTTGGGTTGGGTCATCTAACTCGTTTGACCTTGATTTAAAAGAAACAACTAATTAGTATGTTGAGTGTTGAACAACAACGAAGGCGGGTCCCTCCATTTCCAACTCTCTCTTTCTTCTTTTCTCTGCAGCTACATTCCTCATCACCTCACACTTTCCACTTTCATGAAAGAATCAATTTGGACGTTCAGCTGTTAATTTCAGTCTTTCAATTTTAGGCTTGGTGTATGTAGCAGGTCATAGGAACACGAATGCTCTCTGTCGTCACTGCTGATCCATGAGATTCTGTGTTATTCTCTGTCTCCCTTCCATTTCTTACTATTCCACGATACCCCTCCCTCTCTCTCTTGCCAGGTGCATTTCTGCATGCCGCATGTAATGAATACCAGAGGTTAGAGGACTTCAATTCATCTTCATTCTTCTGAAGAACAAAACCCCCGTGTCCAACAACTCCCCTCATTCTTTATAATTCGTTTGTGTCCCCGTGTCCACCAGTCCAACTCCACTTCAAGCTCTAGCCGTCCAGCGAATTCAACATTTTTTATATATATGGTGGGTCAGGCGGGTTAACCTGTCGACCTGCCATGTCGGGTCCGGATTCAGAAAGCTGACCTGCGCTGCTCGTTGGGTCGGATTTAAGTTATTCTGTTGAGGTGGCGGGTCAGGTTGACCCGTATTGTTAACTCTAGTTTTTCTGCGTGACTCAGGTAAATCAGCCCGATTTTGACATGTAACTATATTTTTCCGATCCGAAACCACCTCAGATCAGATCCGTATCATTTTCGGATCGGTCCATAATTCACAGGTTCAGGCACGGGGAAGTCCTTAGAGTAAACCACGTTTTTGTTGCGTTGCTTTAGTGTAGTTTATTTGTAACTTTCCATTATATGACATCAGAGAGACAGATCACAACTCAAAACCGTGTCCCCTTCAGATCTCCACAAGAAAAATCTCCTTCCTTTCTCTCTGTAGACCACCTTGCTCGCACGCTTATCTATGGCCTCTCTCCGGCGTCTATTGATCCCGAGGTCTCCGCCGGCCACTGCAGCAGGTTTTACAATCTTCCGGAGGCTTTCGAGCTTGAATTCCGAAGTGGACCCGCGAAACTCAACTGTTAGACGACTTCCTCTCCTCCAGGAGGGCAGAACTGTTCAGTGGGTTTTCCTCGGCTGCCCAGGCGTCGGTAAAGGCACCTATGCTTCTCGTCTCTCCCGCCTTCTATGTGTACCCCACATAGCTACCGGCGACTTGGTACGCGACGAGCTCGCGTCCTCTGGACCTCTCTCTTCTCAGGTCAATGCCAATTAAATCAGGAAATTTTGTGCTTGTGTACTGTGTAGGCTCTAATCTCAATTCTGAGCCCTGGATTTTCTGCTTCTGTTGCTTATTATTCCCCTTGGTTTCTTGTTATCATTGATTGCAGGTGTTTAATTTATCGCGATACAACTGTTCCATGCATCTTCCTTATTCCAGAGAATTGGTTTTCATATCCAGAATTTATCTTTTTGCAGCTCTCAGAGCTAGTCAGCCATGGGAAGTTGGTGCCGGATGAGGTTATCATTGATTTGCTGTCTAAGCGCCTTGAAGCTAGTGAAGCGAAGGGTGAGACTGGGTTCATACTTGATGGATTCCCTCGTACAGTTAGACAAGCCGTGAGTATCACAACTATGATTCCTTCAAAAATATAGAAAAACATGCTTTACTATCATAATCTAGAGAGGCTTTGTTGACTATGTTAACTGTGATGTTTTTGCTGCCGCTCTAACGCTAGTATATTTATGATGTGGCCACATAGGTTGAATTTAGAACCCACGGTTTGGATAGATGAAGCAATTTTGCTATCATTATATGGAGTTCTTATGGTGTTTGTTATCTATAACTAACTATATACCTGTTACATTGATTAAGAATGTTTAGGAGTTAATATTAGTTTATTACATTGGAGGCGGGATGAAGCTAGGAATTGAGTAAACACAAATGATTTTTTTTTCCTGGAGGCAAATATAAGACTTAGAAAGCTTAAATCGAAAATATATACATTTTTTAGGGTCAAAATTGCACAATGTGAAAAGTCGAGGAGAAATTGCCCCCACTCACCCCTTCTTAGCTCCACCCCTGATTGGAGGAGCATAGTCACTTCATAAGTCATTGGAAATTCAACGAGTTTATCATTATTATCCTCCTTATGTAGCCATATAATTGTAACTGGATCTAGTTGTTTTACATGAAGAAGATTTGGCTCAGCATAATGAACAAGGTGACATTGCACAAAATCTAGAATGTCTGTTCCTTTTGGCGTAATGGAAGTGTGGTGCTCGTGCTCCTAAGGGCCATAACCATAGGTATCAGGATCGGAACCTGGCTTTAATACCATGTACCAGCTTGAATAGTAAACAGAAATTTGAGAAATAAATATAATTACTTACCTTATCTCTTCTATTCTAATAAAATGGGGTAAGTGAAAGACTGTGTGAGCTACTTCTAGATCTAAGGCTCGGTTTCGTAGATCATACGAATAATTAAATATATTCTTCTTAGTTCTATCTACTTCTTACAAGTTCATTATCTCAAATCATAGTGTATAGAACGTTTTATTCTTTACTATTTCTACTGATTTACCCTGAACTGAACATGCTTTGAGTGTAGTTTGTAGTTTATCCATCTGTTGTTATGAGATTAATGATAAGTGTTTTTTTTGTATGGCCAGAAGTTTCGATAGTATGTCTAAGGTGATTTTAGATAGTTTTTACATATTAGTTTCGTTCATGGTCTTAGGCGTGAAACAATTATAGATGACTATATATAAGTCAAATCAATCTGATATCTGTAATTAAGAGCTAATATTTTGTAATAAGAACTTGCCAGCTTTATGGTATGATGGGCGTTAGTTTGATTATGGTATTATTTCATCATATGTAGGCTGTATTATCATCAAACTCAAAGATACAATTTTCTGGACAAGGTTAGAATAGTATGTAGATTTTCTAATTCCTAATTTGCTTAGGTTTTAGGTTAGGAGGACGGAACTGAGAATCAGTCAAATTGAGACATCTTTTCTTTGCTGGTAGATGGTACAACTGCCTCTAAGATGAAAGAATATAGACACTTTCAGCTGGAGCTACCTTTATTGATATATTAGAATGGAAACTCTTAGTACAATTTTTCTGAGGAACTTTCTTTTTGCAGGAGATACTCGAGGGAGTAACTAATATTGAGTTGGTGGTCAACTTAAAGCTTCGTGAAGATGCATTAATGGCAAAATGCCTCGGAAGAAGGATATGCAGTGAATGTGGTGGAAATTACAATATTGCTTGTATTGATATCAAAGATCAGAATGGGAGTCCTGGAATGTACATGGCTCCACTTCTTCCACCTCCCCATTGTGCAACAAAGCTTATCACTCGATCTGATGATAAAGAGGATGTTGTTAAAGAACGGCTCCGAATCTACGATGAAATGGTACTCGTTCTGGTGTTTATTTTGACATTTTATATTTAAATTTGTTTTCTTATTTACTCTACTTGGAGAGAGGATAGCAAGGGACAGCAAAGGCAATATCAAGGCAGGACCTGATCGAATTGAATATTACCTCTGTTTTTTTTTTGTTTTTTTATTTATATTCAATGATTCCTCTACTCTGATTGAGAATATTCTCCTATGCCTCTCGTCGCCTGTTATATTTCCATTTTAGTTATGGCTAGATAAACAAAATGATCAATTTCCGTCAATTATTTGAAGTGGCTTTTAATTTTTTGCAGACAAAACCTGTAGAAGAGTTTTATAAACGCCGTGGTAGGCTGTTAGAGTTTGATCTGCCTGGAGGAATCCCAGAGTCGTGGCCAAAACTGCTTCAAGCTTTAAATCTTGAAGATCATGACAATAAGAAGACAGTGGCAGCATGATTGCAGCCATCACATATATAATCGTCATCATATAGTAAAAAGGTAAGATAGGTTATTCATTACGTGCCATTGATGTGCATGGTGATTTTTTAGATTGATGTGTATAAAAATACGGAACGATAATAGTAATTAAGAATAATGTTGTCCCCTCACTTGTGGAGTGAGTTTAGAATGATTCTTTCATTAATCACTCATTCTGTCTCAGCATTGGACCAAACCTGTTACGGATGTTAGTAGATGATGTGCAACAGAGAATATGTTTCATTTTTAGCAGCATTTGGAATGGACCCAATAATGTATTTCTTGGGGAGGGCTCAGCAAGCAATGTTCTGGAAAATAAATCAGTGGTATTATGTGATTTTGCTTCTTTCATTTTGTTTTTGAAGCATGAAAGACTTGTATCGACCCCCAATTAAATGAGATGATTTTTTTTGATGAATTGATTTTATTTATGTAAGTGAGCATTTTGCTCTTGCGCTTTAGTGATTTTTTTTTTTTTTTTGATAAATAAGGTAAATTAAAATAACAAGCTGGGTGACGAGAAAAACTCGTACCCTAATCCTTACTACAATATAATAATTAACTAAACTTTATTGTCCTCGAGTAGACAAAACCCACAGCATCCTTTTGGATTGCGTTTTTAGTTTCCGTCGGTTGATTTTTATGAATGACGTAGATTTGACTCTGGTTAATCCCCATAGCTGCCATGATGTCAGGAACCTCATTTGCTTCTCGATAGATATGTCGGAACTTCACTCTGTCGAACTGCAGCATGAGTTTCCTACAATCCATAATGATGGGCATTAGTTTAAGATTTAAAGAATTTTCATCAGAGATAAGCTGACTGGGCATCTGTTTCTAAGTGAATTGATTTGAAACCGAGATGTTTTGCCAGCATTAATCCATCTCTGATGGCCCAACATTCCGCTACGAGGCTGTTGGAGCATCCTAGTTTTCTAGAGAAGCCAGATATACATTGACCCATATTATCTCTTGTCACTCCTCCCGAACCCGCCTGATTCAGATTTTCTTTAGATGCTCCATCTGTGTTGATTTTCACCCACCCTTCCTCTGGAGGGAGCCATCTAACATCAATAGAGATAAGAGGGTTAGAGTTCTCAATCAATTGAATAGCATTTTGATGAAACCTGGCCTGGGACAAGGAAAGCTTGAAAATGGAAGTATTTAAAGTTTTACCTTTAAAAATGAGATAATTTCTATTTTTTCAAATATTCCAAATTGAATAGGGAAAGAACCGGGCCCATTCAATTCCTTGAATAGGAGCCCCTGATACATGACATCCAAGCTTGATCCAATCGTTCAAGGGTAGCTGAGGTGACTGAGCCACTTTTGGTGGCAAAATAAAAGAGTTCCACATTTGTTTTGCATGCTTACACCCACGCAAAATGTGATTGATGTCCTCCACTTCTGTTTGACAGATTCTGCAGATATCGCTAATATTGCAACTCCTATGATTCAACAATTTGCAAGTAGCTAATTTGTTTTTGAGACACATCCAAATGAAATACTGAATTTTTGGAATTGTTTTAGTTTTCCAAACCCAGTCCCATTGCTCTTGAATCTGGCTATTACTACTGTGCCCCGCTAAAAGAGAATAGGCAGAAGCAGTTGTAAAATTACCTGACCTAGAGCAATTCCAAATTTGTCTATCCAAAGATTGATTTGTCCGGTCACCCGGAATGCTCAGCAACTGATCCAACATGTTTTTTTGGAAATTCAAATGTAATTCTATCTATGTTCCACTCTGCATTAAGGAAGACATCCCCTACCATTAGGTTGTCTTCCGCATGCGCTTTAGTGATGTTGGTCTTCTTTTCTGAGGATTGATTTTGGTGAAAGGAGGTCGGACCCATTAGTTGGAAACAGAAGTACGGCTGAATATAGGAAAAAAAAAACAGGCAATTATTCGGGTTGGCAGTTTGGGATCGTTTCGGTTCGACTCACCACCCATTACAAATGGGACGATGGAGGGGCATCCAGAACAGGGTCAAATACTTAGGAAGAACTTGAATTGAAAGTGGGACGCTTAGTGTGTTTATACCATAGTTATCAGAACCGGATCAGTGTGGCGGTCCGATTGGGAACCAGGTCTCTGTTCGGTTTAGTTCAATCAAAAGACAGACTTGCATGGTGGATCCGATTAAACCGGTCGGTTTTGCAAAAATCGATCGGTTTTCGGTTTGCCTTTTTTGGGGCTGTTTTTTGAGCCTTTGTAATTGAGCAAGCAGTGAGAGAAAGAGACACATGTTGGGTCACGCACGCGGGAAGCACGTGCGCATGTTGCTTTCCAATTACAATGTATTTTGTTCGAAAAGGTCAATATTGAGTCATTTTGCCACAAAGTTCGTTGTTTAAGAATTGTGGTCCATGGGCTCGTTTCCTTTTTCATTCTCCAAACAAAGCTACCCTACAAAAGCTTTATTTCGAATTATTGCCGATTGAATTCCTAGACCCCAAGTTTTTTCGATTTTGTAATTTCTTCTCAACTAATAAGGTGAATTTTCCTCTTCTGGTCTGTGCATCCCCAAACAAAACTATTGTTTATCATGTCCAGTTCTTTACAAACTGCAATACGAAGCATAGTACATTGCATATAGTATGAAGGAATACTAGACAAAACCGACTTCACCAAGCTGACTCTACCTGCCATTGATAAAAGATTAGCCCTCCAACCCGAAAGTTTGTTATTCACTTTATCCAGGATAAAGTTAAAGGAATTAACTTTCGAATTGGACAATTCATGGGGGACCTGGTATTGGTTTGAACCCAGACCATAGGACCCCCAATTGGGGCTCAATTAGAGCCCCAATCGGGTTAATCGAACCCAACCAGGTTCAGTCTAAATAGATTGGGATTCCAATTGAGTCTCAATCAGGTGTCCTATGGTCTGGGTCTAAACCCATACAATGTCCCCATGGTTTGTAGACATGGTGTGGGTTCAGACCCAGACCATAGGATCCCCAATTGGGATTCAATTGGAACCCCAATCGGTTTACACCGAACCTGACTGAGTTTGGTTTAAATGATGAATGCTTCAATTGAGCCTTGAGGATCCTATGGCCCGGGTCTGAACCCACACTAGGGAACCTCTGATGTGTCTCGAATCGATTCAGGACTTGTTTGAAACATAAGTGTAAGTTTGTATGGTTTAATTATAACATTTAGAAATATATTTGGTTAATTTTGTAAATATAAAAAATATTTAACGAATTTTTTTAACAGAAAAATAATGGAGATACCAATTACCATTATTTTCAAACATGTTGGACCAAAAACAATCGTTTGAGTTGAAATACCATTTTCGTCAAACATGTTGTACCATTTTCAAACTTTTCCCTATTTATTTTAACAGGTTAACTTTATGGAAAATTAAAATTAATCATATAATTACAAAAAGTATATTCATTTATCGGCATTCATTTACCGGCCAACTAAATGTAGAGATTTACTGGCGAGAATAAGTCGTCGGTAAATGTAGACATTTACCGGCGAGAATAAGTTGTCGATAAATGTAATTAACTCGTTGGTAAGTAACGACCTTTACTGGGGAGAGTAAGTCGCCAGGAAAAGTATACAATTACCGGTGAGATTAAATTGTCGGTAATAATATATACCTTTACTGACGATATTTATCGCAAGTAATTGTTTGTATATTTTACGGCGACATAAAGTCGCTGGTAAATGTAAATATCTTTACCGACTACTTAGCTCGCTGGTAAATATATATACTATCAACGGCGAAATACTTCGCCAACGATTGTCGTAGATGGTATATCAAAATAGGTTCTATAACCGTGAAATATCCCGTCGGTATTGTCATGAATTGGAATGAAGAAGAAGAAGCGGGAACGAAGATGAGAAACTCTGAAATTAAGTTTTCATTCAAAAGTTACCTCTTAATAGTAACTAAGATGTTATTTGTAGAGATAACATGACTTTTTAACTAATTAACTTTCTACCCTATCATTCTCCATACTTGATATTGACTTTGATTTAGACTTGAAGTACTTCCTTGATATTCTTGAATTTCTTCATTGATTTTGAACTTCATTGATCCCCTTTTTTCAGACATAATTCATACTCGACATTCTGCAATCTAAGAACATGATAAACATGGTATATCCACACGCAAATGCAAATAAAGGTGCACTCCGTACATTTTTCCATGATATATCAAATCTCATATGTTCCATTCAAGCCAAATTATCACAATTCTAATACACACTTAGTCATACCACATTTTGAGTTGTGCTATCTTATGTCATGTAGACTTTCACTCTGCATATTATGATAGAATTATGATGAACCTGAGCATACACAAACACACACAGCAGACTATTAAATCTCAAAATATCTTCAACTCTTTTGGAAATCCCTTGAAGAATGATATTCTATTGTGTTTCTCTTTTTGTTTTCTTCTGTTTGATATCATCTTTTCCTTTCGTTTTTTTCCTTGAATGTTGTTCTGACAGAGGAGTTTGAGCTCCTATTTTATCTGCATAGTTGACAGGTTTGAGCCTGTATCTTTTCCTCCTCAAGAGTATGTGTGTAAGTATCTTGACGTTTTCTTAGTATAGTACACATTACTCTGTTTTTGGAGTCTAGCCATGCCTTATGCCGGAAGCCGACTGAGTTTTTTTTTTATAAATATTCTGAGGGATACTTGAACTAGTGAAGATATTCAAGAAGAAATATGAATGCTGAGATATGCCAGTGCACACCCTAGAGAACAAAATCAGTCACAACCACAAAGTAAAAAAAAAACATAACACAAGTTGTCATAAACAAAATATCGATATGAGAAAGATGTAGAAGAATAGTGCACTAAAAACTGAACATATAATCTATTGATACCACATGAAATACCATAAAGTAGCAACTCTATTCATACTTGATGAAATATACCATATATAGCACATTCAATAGAAACACAGAGCACAAACACGAATTATGACTAACATACCTAAGGAGATGTGAAAAAGAATGAAGAAGTAGAATTCAAAACTTCTTCAATGGAAAAAACTCCAAGTTTCTTCCAGCACAGAAGAAAAGATTTTTGTGTAAGATATTTGGTGAGAATATCATCAGCTTGTTTAGTTGTTGGAATAAAATTGACAACAATTTCACCTGATTGAACTTTCTCCCTTATGAAAAACAAGTCAATCTCCACATGTTTCATCTTGGAGTGATATATCAGATTCTCAGAAAGGGCAACTGTACTTGTATTATCACTCCAGACAACATGTGCAGATGGAAAATGTAAACCAATTTCACTAAGGAGAGATTTCACCCATAAAATCTCACAAACAACATTTGCAATAGCTCTGAATTCAGCTTCTGCGCTTAAATAAGTATGTCGAAGAATTCATATAGATGTTCACTTATTTTTCAGATGCTCTATAAATAACTCTTTAACTTACTTGAGGTTTTGGAGTGATTATAAATAAGGCGCAAGGACAAACCTCATTAAATATCGAAATATTTTTGTCTGACTATATTCTTAGTAACCTAGTCGATGTTGCGTTATCATGCAGTATTGCGTTGTCTCTAGGGGTGAAAAAAAAGTGTGGTCCGAAAATCAGGTGAAAAACGATCCAATCAGAAAATGTACGGTTCAGTTTATGGTTGTAATTTTTTGCTTGAAATAATTTTTTAGACTATTCTGTCTACACATCTAAACGACCATAGTTGCCGGTCCGACCGTTAATACGTATATAATTTTATATATTATATATAATTAATCCATGAATACAAACAAATAATAATTTTGTTATTTAATAATTATTTTAGTTGTTTAATCGGTTTAGTAGAAAATTATGTAATCATTGTTAAATCGAGTTATTTTGTTGTTTAATTTGATTTTGAATACTTATTTTGGTTTTGAATGTGTATTTCTTTTTTAGTTTTTCGGTTTAAATCAAAAAACCGATCTGAATGGATGGTTTATTTCTTCTTATACAATCTTTTGGTCGTTTTTTTTAAAAGTAAATATGGTCCGAAAATATAGGTACCCGTTTGAAATAATGAAACCCCCGGTTCGACCGGTCCGATTTCACCCCTAGTTGTCTCTAACAAAAGTTTTGGTTAGGAAAGATGATTTTGAAATAATTATCGGTATACATACGCGTAACTTAGTTTACAAAAGTGTTTATTTATCTTCATCAATTAACTATTTAATTTTTTTAATAGTAAGGAAGTAGATGTGCATCTTAATTTTTTTAAGTGTATTTGATGATTTGAGTATACTATTTTCATTGAGCACTAATGAAATTCTTATATATCTATATTGTCTTCTATGAGTCCATTTACACCCTATTAAGTTTTTTTGTTCTAGATTTATATATGTATAAAATTGGTTGGATTAATTTTCAAAACATTTTAACTTTTTTTTTTTTGCAGTTTTTCATTTTATTTCCCCTTTTATTCTAATTTCCCCATATTTCCCCTCTTTATTTGTACTTTCCATCTCACACGTCAACACCACTTTACTATTCTGTTAGTCAAACTTGATTGTCAATCGTAATTTAAACCGAAGAACAATATTCTGATACATAAGGTACACTCGTGCACGTTATCGTTGTTTGTAGTGTGTGAAAGTGTTACAAAAGCATGTTGTGTCTAACTTTTAAGATAAGATAAAAATAATACGAGAATTAAACACTTATTAAAAATATTATTAATGTAAAACTAAGGTAAATTATGTAAGGAAATAAAATTATAAATATTCTAAATATTGTTTTATAAAATGTTTGATTGACTGAAATTTTCTTTAATAGTATCATCTGTTACCCATCATTCAAACATTTTCTTGAAAAAATAAAATAAATTTTATTGTTTTATGTAATTTATGTTTAATTTTATATTAATAATATTTTTTATACGTATTTAATTATTGTATTATCATAATAGTTAAGACACATTATGTCTTTCTAACACTTCATGTGTGAAAACGACGACAATGCACACATGCATAACACATGTCAACATTTGGTATATATAAAATAAATTGTTCACTAGGAGTGTGTAAACAAACAAATAAGCTGGTTGAACTAACGAAAAGAACAAGATGATCTTTAATGGTAATCGGAATTTAAAAAAAGTTTTCACATGCATGTTTATTGTATATACTAAAATAGTGGTAGAAAATATTAATGCTTCCGGTCCAAAATGGCGTTCTCCATTTTTTTCTTGTTGTAAATATCTCCAAATTTTATTATTGTCGCGATCAACAAATCCAAAATCTTATTTGACTGAAATTTTCTTTAGTAGTATCATCTGTTACCCATCATTCAAACATTTTCTTGAAAAAAATTAAATAAATTTTATTGTTTTATGTAATTTATGTTTAATTTTATATTAATAATATTTTTTATACGTATTTAATTATTGTATTATCATAATAGTTAAGACACATTATGTCTTTCTAACACTTCACGTGTGACAAACGACGACAATGCACACATGCACAACACATATCAACATTTGGTATATATAAAATAAATTGTTCACTAGGAGTGTGAAAACAAACAAATAAGGTGGTTGAACTAACGGAAAGAACAAGATGATCTTTAATGGTAATTGGAATTTAAAAAAAGTTTTCACATGCATGTTTATTGTATATACTAAAATAGTGGTAGAAAATATTAATGCTTCCGGTCCAAAATGGCGTTCTCCATTTTTTTGTTGTTGTAAATATCTCCAAATTTTATTATTGTCGCGATCAACAAATCCAAAATCTTATTTGACTGAAATTTTCTTTAATAGTATCATCTGTTCATTCAAACATTTTCTTGGAAAAAATAAAATAAATTTTATTGTTTTTATGTAATTTATGTTTAATTTTATATTAATAATATTTTTTATACGTATTTAATTATTGTATTATCATAATAATTAAGACACATTAACACTTCACGCGTGACAAACGACGACAATGCACACATGCACAACACATATCAACATTTGGTATATATAAAATAAATTGTTCACTGGGAGTGTGAAAACAAACAAATAAGGTGGTTGAACTAATGGAAAGAATAAGATGATCTTTAATGGTAATCGGAATTTAAAAAAAGTTTTCACATGCATGTTTATTGTATATACTAAAATAGTGGTAGAAAATATTAATGCTTTTGGTCCAAAATTCTCCATTTTTTTTGTTGTAAATATCTCCAAATTTTATTATTGTCGCGATCAGCAAATCCAAAATCTTATTTGACTGAAATTTTATTTAATATTATCATCTGTTACCCATCATTCAAACATTTTCTTGAAAAAAATAAAATAAATTTTATGGTTTATGTAATTTATGTTTAATTTTATATTAATAATATTTTTTATACGTATTTAATTATTGTATTATCATAATAGTTAAGACACATTATGTCTTTCAAACACTTCACGCGTGATAAACGACGACAATGCACACATGCATAACACATATCAACATTTGGTATATATAAAATAAATTGTTCACTAAAAGTGTGAAAACAAACAAATAAGGTGGTTGAACTAACTGAAAGAACAGATAATCTTTAATGGTAGTTGGAATTTAAAAAAAGTTTTCACATGCATGTTTATTGTATATACTAAAATAGTGGTAGAAAATATTAATGCTTCTGGTCCAAAATGGCGTTCTCCATTTTTTTCTTGTTGTAAATATCTCCCAATTTTATTATTGTCGCGATCAACAAATCCAAAATCTTAGTACATGGCCATAGCAGATGTGATGGATGGGTACGTCCAGCTAGCATAAGCAACGCGCAAAGAGAAGACACGGTAACAGACACTTATTCCTCCCAAGTAAATTGATTGGTTGATTCATAATAAAGAAATATAATCACCATTTCTAGATCTGTGGCAATGCTCTTCTGCTTCTGCTTCTACTTTATTTTATTTATATATATATATATAAAGTAGATAGATTTTTAGAGAAACAGTTGTAAAAATACTTTTTAGTAAATATTACATAGTAAGGTAACACACTAATGATTTCTTCAACAGTACATCTTTTTTTTTCAGAAATTCATCAAACCAAAATACTTCATCTTGTAGATTTAAAACGCCTCTGTCTGTACTTCTGACGTGTCTGCTGCATTCTCTCACACTCAACTGAACTTGGCTTACCTTCGTTCATGGTCTGCTATCCCTTCTACAAGGTAGATAGTGGTGAACTGCGTAAGTCCATTCTCTTATCCCCCTGTAACTCCAAGGGTACAGATGATGATAGGAGCGTCTAGTTTTAATGCTTCATCGCTATTTCTTCCTGTAAATGTAACTGGAAGTGTACATGAGAAGACATTTTCTTTGTTCTTCAATGCTTCATCGTAGCATTTGCTGTTTCTTACATTTCCATGTGGAGAGGATAAGGAGCGATGTATTGCCTTCTCTCTTTCTCTGGTTCTTGCTTCTTGTAAGTGTAGGAGTTGGATCTACTTAGCTGATATTCTCAGGGTAATACAACGCGAAAGCTAATCTGTATATTCGCCGTCCTTCTGTTTAATTGTACTGTATAAACTTAAGTCTGTGCTTCTATCTTGGGCGTTCTTGCGATTTTTGTTACCCGATGTGATTAAAACGTCGGGGGGCGGTATTTTTTTTTTTTCCTTTCAGGCAGCAATGAAGAATTTAGGAAGACCATTTGAAGGAATCATCAAAGATGTAAAAGGAAGAGTAGCTTGCTATAGGCAAGACTGGTCTTGCGCTTTTTGTACAGGAATGAGGTTTCCCTCTCTCTCTCTCTCATTGCTCAATTTGCATTCTCCAATTGCTGCCCGAATTTCTGTATGTCTAATGTCATAGAATGACAAAGATTTTGAAGCTGTGGCCACGGTTTATTCATTTGTTCAGGATATTAGCACCGACTGCTTATATCTTCTTCGCTTCCGCTCTTCCAGTTATAGCCTTTGGGGAGCAACTCAACCGTGATACAGGTGAAATTCTACCCATGTCTCTGCAGAATTATGAACTGATTATTTGCTGAGTGCTCTGTTCTTAAATCATTTTCCCCTTAATCTCGGTAGATGGAAGCTTGAGCACAGTGGAGACATTAGCATCCACTGCTATTTGTGGGATTATCCATTCCATCTTTGGAGGGCAGCCCCTATTGATCCTTGGAGTTGCGGAACCAACTGTTATTATGTACACTTATTTGTACAACTTTGCCAAGGGAAGACCCGACATAGGTCGAGAACTGTACTTGCCGTGGGCTGGGTGGTAAGTAAGAGGATCGATTCTTGATCTTTCTTTTTTAGAGAGTACATGTTTTGTCTCAATTTATATCGTCTCCAATGATAATACTCTATCAGGGTTTGTGTATGGACATCAATCTTTCTGTGTCTTCTTGCAATATTCAACGCATGCACCATTATCACCCGGTTTACAAGGATTGCAGGCGAGCTCTTTGGAATGCTAATCACGGTCCTTTTTATTCAAGAGGCCATTAAGGTAATCTTATCTTAGGCGTATATATATGGGATTAATCTTTGTAGTTTACTTTTAGCTTTTAGAGGTGAGATCAAAACACAGCACTGTACTCATATGTGGAAATGGCAGGGAGTGGTAAGTGAATTTGGTATCCCGAAAGCAGAAAATCCAAATCTGGACAAGTATCAGTTCCAATGGCTGTA
Source organism: Chamaenerion angustifolium (assembly GCA_946814005.1). Lineage (NCBI taxonomy): Eukaryota > Viridiplantae > Streptophyta > Magnoliopsida > Myrtales > Onagraceae > Chamaenerion > Chamaenerion angustifolium. The sequence continues at coordinate 28,158,362 of OX328272.1, forward strand.
CGCAAATGGGTTGCTTGCTGTCATCTTTGCCTTTGGTTTGCTCTACACTGCCCTTAAGAGCAGAAGAGCAAGATCTTGGCGATACGGAACCATTTGGTTTCGTGGTTTCGTGGCTGACTATGGAGTACCTCTAATGGTTCTGGTTTGGACGGGGATGTCTTTCGCGGTACCGAGTAAAGTTCCAAAGGGAGTTCCTAGAAGGTTATTCTGCCCACTACCATGGGAATCAGCGTCCCTCTATCACTGGACAGTGATTAAGGTATTTTGTCTATTATGATGATGATGGTTTTATGGATTGCTTGTTTTCTTGATATTTGCATTTAATCAACATTCAGGATATGTGGAGAGTTCCTCCCATGTACATATTTGCTGCCATTATCCCAGCCATCATGATTGCTGGGTTATACTTCTTTGACCACAGTGTGGCCTCACAATTGGCACAACAGAAGGAGTTCAATCTGAAGAAGCCATCTGCTTACCACTACGACATCTTGTTGCTCGGGCTAATGGTACTTAGTCTCTCCTTCTTGTAGTTCTTTCCGAATCAGCACATTTCTATGCTTGATTTCTGACCCAAAAAAATGACGTATGCTCTTGTTCATCACGTGGGGCTTCTTAGACTCTGCTTTGCGGGTTACTTGGAATTCCTCCTTCTAACGGAGTCCTCCCGCAATCCCCTATGCATACAAAAAGTCTCGCAGTTCTTCGTGGACAGGTCTGTCTCAGTTGCTTCATCTGCGAAGAAGTTAACATTATGTCCCATTTAAATGATGTTAAGTAAGGAACATTTTTTTTTCTGCCAGCTGATCCGGAAGAGGATGGTTCAGAGTGCAAAAGAAAGCATGAAGAAGCGAGCGACCAACTTGGAGATTTATGGAAAGATGCAGGCAGTTTTCATCGAGATGGACTCAAATCCAGCTGTATGTTTGTTGTACTCAGTGGTTTATTCATGAGAATCATTTTTGTTCTGTTTTCCTGATCGTTTTGTGTTACAAAACAGACTCCAAGAGTGGCTAGAGAGTTGGAGGAGTTGAAGGATGCAGTTATGAAAACGGAGGATGGAGGAGATGACACGTTGAACTGCAAGTTTGACCCAGAGAAGTGCATTGATGCTTACTTGCCTGTTCGGGTAAATGAACAGCGTATGAGCAACCTTTTGCAGTCTGTTCTTGTGGCTCTATCGGTTTCTGCGATACCAGTGATCAAGCTGATACCCACCTCAGTCCTATGGGGTTACTTTGCTTATATGGCGATTGACAGTTTGCCTGGGAACCAGTTCTGGGAAAGAATGCTTTTGCTCTTTGTTCCACCGTCTCGACAGTACAAGTAAGTAAAACATACGGATTTTGGTTTCCATTTATGTCTTGTCTTTTGCTTATTCTTATTATTTATGGTAATGGTCGTGTCAGGGTTTTGGAGAGAGTGCATGCTTCTTTTGTGGAATCAGTGCCGTTCAAGTATATTGCTGCGTTTACGCTTTTCCAGCTCGCTTACCTTGGTCTTTGCTTTGGAGTGACATGGATACCGATAGTGGGCATTCTTTTCCCATTGCCCTTCTTCCTCCTGATAAGCATAAGGGAACACTTGCTTCCCAAGTTATTCAAGCACAGCCATCTTCAAGAGCTTGATGCTGCGGAGTACGAGGAAATAGCCTCCATCCCTTTCCGAAGCCGAAGTCTTTCCTTCAAGGTACGAACGAATAATTTGACTGTGCAAGTGAGTTGGGATTGTAAGTAACACTATACATCATCAGGACATAAAACCAGCACTGGAGGAGGAGGACTCAAGCGGGGAAGATGGTGAAGAAGACTTCTATGATGCTGAGATACTGGATGAGATGACCACTAACCGCGGAGAAGTGAAGCTCAGAACTGTGAGCTTCAAAGAAGGGATGCTCTATCATCATGTAAATCTCTCTCTCTAGGCTCCCTTTCTATGAAATAAAGAAAGAAAGATAGCAGTTGTGGTTGGTCTTATTATATGGGGTATCCTTTTCAGGTTCTTCCTGAAGAAGTGTGCCGTAAGTGACAAAATAAAATCGACATCGGATGACCGTGCTTCCACAATGGTAGTTCCATACAGAATGTGTTATATATTTTAGTGTAATTGGATTGACTAATTGACCAATGGGATCATAGTATCTTATTAAACAAGTTAGGAGGGTGCGGAGTGCACGCTTGTGTAAGTATATTATGGTTCATTGTATCGGAGATTCATCAGTTGATTAGAGATGAGGCAATGGGGGTCAAAGGGGGCGCGTTGCCCCCTTTGCCAGGGTCCAGGGGCAGCGCTCCTAGCGGGGTCCAAGGGGCAGCGCTCCTAGCGGGGTCCAAGGGGCAGCGCTCCTAGCGGGGTCCAAGGGGCAGCGCCCCTGGCTGGGGAATTTTTTATTATTCATAAAGTCACTATTCTAAAATTCATTGTAAATTTGAATTTTGGAAATAATGAATTAACTTTTTAAACCTCAAAATTTCCGGTCTTTGGACACTTGCTTTAGAACCAAGTATTAGACCAAGGTGTCCCTAAGGTTTTGGCCGAACCATTGCTAGTCCTCTTCCTAAGGTGTCTCTTTGATTTTGGAACCAAAATTTGAATCAAAGAGGTATGTCATGGTCGAAATGTTGCATACATTGGCCAAGAGATGTTGTGTCTCTTCCAAGGAGCAAAGTGTCTCCTCCAAAGGGTGTGGTAAACATTATAAATTGGTCATAGGTGAGGTCCAAAAATTCATCTCAAACATTCACAATCATTCTCAAGTTCTAGTTCAGTTTCTGATTTTATCCGATTGAAAGTTTGGGTGCCTCCAAATAGTTTCAATCTGAAAGTGTCGTCACGACTTCAGAATAATCCAAGCATACAATTCAATAGTTCTACCACCATCCATTCGAGAGATTTCCAACAGAATGTGTCAAAGGAAGCTCAAAATCATGTAGTAATCAGTATTGGGAACAGATGCAGTACAAGCAGTAAAGGTTCAGATTATTTATCAGGAAGAGTCACATGTAGAGGTAGGGAGGAAGGATCGTTGACATGATGATATAAGAAGTTGGATACCACGGACTTGGTCTGTTATCTGGTTTATGCATTTTCTTTCTATTTTTTACCCAGCTAGGTTCGGTCACCATTAATGGCGACATGAACAAGCAAGGTCTCATTTCGTTGTCATCACATATAGAGTAGTAGGTGGGTAGGTAAAAGTTCTGTTTAGAATCGGTAACAAGAATGAGATGATCACCATCTCAGAGCTCCTTCTTTGGTTATAAGCTTTGTGAAATGTTGTCTGAATTTTCTTGACCCAATCTGGATTAGTTCTTCAACAGACTCACGACCTTCTCCCAGCTGATCATCACTGGAGCATCTTTGTCATGCATGCTACACCCATTCAACACTCGTACCAGACACACTACACTCTGCTTCTCTCACGCATAGTTGCTTTCCACTCATTTTCAATTCCGTGTTTAACTGCCAAAATATTTCTACCATAATAATCAGTGATCTTTATCCTTCATTTCTTTCAAAAGGTGCATGCATCATAACAACCATATATATTCAGTCCCTTGTAAGAGATTATTGTTCCGTTAACAACACTGACCTGAACTAAGTTTCGAAACGAAGTACGATTCAGACGCAATAGTTGGGGTTAGGATAGGATTTCCTAGGTGCTGAGTTGGCGCTGATCAATAAGGACATTGTCATTGTAGATATAAGGATAGTATATATTACGGTTATCACATAATATTGTAGTTGACTTATATAATCTCTGAAGAATATGTGCACGAGATATGTGAGACAATATTGTTGTATATTCATAGTCGGTTGTGGGATTAGAGATGAGATGTTAGACTCTCTTGGCGATCACTCCCATGACGAACACAAGGGGAGACTTTGATCGTGGTCTTGGCGACCACTAGGGACTTTGACGATCACTTTAGTTTCGGGTCTGATACTGGACCGCTCTGAGCTCCAACTTACCTTAAGTGTGGGCTGCCATAGTCTTGAATTGTTTGGATTAATCCCCTCTGAAATGGTATTGGGCCAGGAAGGCTTGGTAGACTTTATACCATATTGGACTGTCACTATCGATACCCAACATTTCCCCCCGATGCTTGGGTGAAAATGCTTCAGTCGAGCTTGACATGTGAGGAAGGGTTTAGATAGGGACCTCTAATTGGACACTTGATGTCTGGTCTAAGCTTTGTGTCTTGTAATGCTCTGTATCCTTTGGCGAGCGGTTTTGGTTTCTAGAGTTTTGGAATGCCGATCCTTTACCATTTTGATGAACACTTTCGTTATCAGGGTTTGTGGATGCCGATTCATTACTCTTTTGGCAAACGCTACCGCTGCTAGGGTTTTAGGAGAGGCTTGTCGATATACCTTGGCGAACACTTTTATTCGTAGGGTTTTAGGCATTTAATAAATACACTACCTTGGCGAACACTTTTATTTGTAGGGTTTTATGCATTTAATAAATACACTGTTTATGGACGGAGAAGTCAAAATGACGTCTGTTGCATGCGCGTCTCAATGACTACTGCAGTAGGGGGATATGTTGACACCTTTTCGTACTGTTCCGCCCATTGGTCTCCCCGATGTAACTCTTCAGTTATGATATTGCTTCAAATTTTGTCCAAAATGGGGTAATCATTGCGTGATTTTTCTGAAGGCAACCGTTCAGCTTCCCCAATTTTGACTATAAAAGCTAACTTTTGTCATTTTGCACTTTACGCGTCCTGAGCTTTCTTACTCCTAGAATCTTCAAGTGTTTTCATGTTCCCATTTTTCCAACTTCCCTCCTACCCTTTTTTCACCAGCAGTAAAACATTTTCACGATCATGGTTGTCAACAGAAATCAGACCTTCGACAAGGCTTCATCCTCCAAACCTTCTCCAACCCACTTTTGATCTAGGCAGAAGGTTACTGCTCATAGGGATTCCAATGTCCCACTCACTATCAGAGATTCACACACTTCGGCTTTAGAGCAGAGGGCCTTTGTGCCAAAACAAACCCCCGGGAGTCACACCGGCATGACCGTCGTGGTGGATGTGCCTGAGGCAAACGTCTCGACCTTCTCCCCAACAGGTAGTTTTTTTCTTCTTCGTTTTGAGCGGCAAAGTTGATTCTTTTCGCGATTTTAGTATTGTGTTTGCCTTTGCCATGATGCTTTAGGTATAAAGGCCAATGAACTGAGGCCGACTCAGTTCAAGGCTGTGGTCGCCTTGGCGGGCCTAAGAGAAACTGATACACCTAGCCTAGAGCTGCATTATCCGTTGGAAAGAGAGATTTACGTTTATGCGGACCAGATCGATGTTGTGTTGCGTTTTCCTATGTGTGAAGACTTGAGGCAGCTCTGTTGTTAGGTCCCACACAACTAGTACCCAACGCGTTCAGGATGTGGGTTGAGTTTAAGTTTATGTGCACGCGTCAAAGATGGACGTATTCACTTTCGCTTTTTCGATGCATTTATCGGTTGGCTACTGCGGCTAACCATCTTCATCACTTCCAAACTCGGCGGTCGATGTTCGAAGAATGGAAATCCAGGTCATGGAATTGGAACGTCCATTTCTGAATAGTGGATGACTTTCGGGCCACCAACTCCAATTATAAGAATTCTTATTTCTTATATAAAAGTGGTGTGCCTTGGGACCTTCATCAGCCGGGGCGAGATCTTCCCCCGAGTTTTGGCGAGCTGTCAGGGCGTGACAAGAACTCCATTGATGACTTGTTCCAACGTCACAAGTAGTTGGGAGTCAGTTCGGTCCGCTCTGTCGCGGAGACTTCATAGTCCATGCTTAGGCTGGCGGGCATCCAACAGTCTTCGCTAGTCTCCATTGACTGAGTAATTTTCTAATTCTTCTCTTTTTATTTTTTGTGTTGTAGGCACCCGGTGCCCTAAACTTCTTAGCAACTTTTCAAAGCAGGCTAAGACAGAGTTGCCCGCAGCCCAAGCCACCTTGAGTCCTTCTTCCCCTCCTGCCAGGCCCGCGTCTAAGCGTAGACCCTCGGAGAAGCATTCCGTGACTACCTATGGTGATCGCCCAAGAAGTGTTTTAGGTTCTAACATTTGCTTTCATCTTCTTCTTTGACTTATTTTAATTATTGACACCTTGTTTGCTTATTTCCAGGGAAGACCCCGACCACTGTTGTTGCTGCTGCCAAGAAGGCGAAGGGTTTTGGTGAGGACCGGAGTTCTGCTGTCAGGAGCTCATCTGTTCCCTGGAGTGAGGCTCCTGCCCTCGAGCCAGTTGCTGCCTACATGGGAGACCGTTCTGCCCCCAATCCATCAAGAGCGGCTAACCCATTGCTGCCACCTCCAAATTTCCCTTCCCCGGGGAGTTCTTTCTGTTGGTGCGGGAACAACTCCAAGACATGGAGGCGTTTGCCGAATGCCCGCATGAGGACATGCTCTTGATGAAAAAGTTGTTGAATAGAAAGCTGAGTAGTGCCCCACGTATGCGAATTCGTGAATCGAACCTTTTCGCGGGTGTGCGAGATTCAAAAACCCTTGAAGATTATCATTGGGAAATGGAGATAGACTTCGTTGATGTGGAGGTCCCTGAGTCCAAACAAGTTAGGTGCGCAACTATGTACTTCGAAGGTGATGTGAATGCTTGGTGGCGGAGTTACCTAACATCGTGTGAAGTCGCGGAGAAGCAACCTCTGTCGACTTGGGCATAAATTGAAGGACGAGCTAAAAGGTCGGTACATGCCCAACAATACTATGTTGATGGTGCGAGAGCAACTCCACAACCTGAAGCAGACGAGACCTATACGCGAGTATATCAAGAAGTTTACTGCTATCATGATTCCAATTCCGGACATGGAGGAGAGCGATCGTTTGTTCAACTTCATGAAGTGATTGGAGAGCTGGGCTCAAGTGGATCTTCAGCGAAGGGGAACGAAAAACTTGAAGAGTGCTATCATTGCGTCTGATGGATTAATTGAACTTCGTGCGATTCGTCAGGTCGATGACAGGGATACAAGTTGTGAAGGTGAGGATCAAGTGCAGTCCAAGCCTCGTGACAAAGGGAAGGGAAAAGTGAAGTACCAACCCAAAGGTGATAAGCATGATAAGGGTGGATCAAAGCCAGGGGAGCTAGAAGAAAGATCTGAAGACCGATCCAGGGTGCTTCATCTGTAACCTATGTAAGCGTTTGTCCAGGGTGCTTCATCCAGGGTGCTTCATAAGAAAGGGTGAATCATCGAGGATAAGAAAGACCACTGATTCTTCGGATGAAGAGAAGGGTGAATCATCGAGGATAGCTCCAATGCAGGTGTTAGGAGCAATGAAGGCAATCAAGGGTACCAAGCTTGGTCTAACCAGTGTAAGCGTTTGTCTTAGCGGAAAAGATGTTGAGGTTATGGTGGATACTCGAGCTACACATTCTTTTTGTTCGGACAAGGAAGCTGAGAAATTGAAGTTCAAGGTGGAGAAGCACTTGTCCCAAGTGAAGGTGGTAAATGCAGAAATTCGTGTTGTGAAGGGCAAAGCGCAAGTGCAAGCCAAGATAGGTTAGTGGGAAGGTTTGATCGATTTCTTAGTTGTCCCTATGGACAACTTCGACTTTATCCTTGGGAACAACTTCTTTAGGAAGGTAATGGTCACTGTGATGCCCTATGCATGCAGAATGATGATAAACGACCCCAAGTAACCTTGTTTTGTGCAAGGATTTTTGAAATCTCTGAAAGATGATGGGTTGAGTGAGTTTGTTTCAACCTTGCAGGTGAAGTGTGGGCTGAAAGGTGAAGGTCCTCCCTACTTGTGTGCGATTCGGGAAGTAGGCAAGGCAAGTGAACTGATTGTGGATGTGTTATCAAGTGAAATTCCACCAAACATGATGGTCGGTGAGTGTAAGATCGTGCCGAAAAGTAGAATTTTGGAAAAAGCCCCTTTCAAAGTGTCCCCAAAGGAGTTGATCGAGCTAAGTGATGTGCAATACACAACAAAGATTCAATTGTCTCAGGTGCCAGACGGTATCAAAGTGTTGTTTCCATCGAAACGTGATGAATCAAGGCGTGCTTATGTGGATTACCGCGGAGTGAGTGATGATAACGTCCGAGTGAAGTGTCCAATAACAACGAACCTGAACTTGTGTGTGAACCTCAGGCCAGGAAAATGGTATGTTCGTACGGCTGCAAGAAGTAATGCCAGGACGACTATAGAAAAGCGGGACCGATCGTCAGTGCGCATCGAACGGGTGAAGATCAGTGTGACTGGCCAAGCGATATGATTCAGGGAAGCAAAAATTTTGGAAAATGAAGACCTAGTGCGAAGGTACCTTATTTCTGTGTCGACGAGGGCGTCAACTTCGCGTGGTGAGGGAAATTTGTCACATCCCTAAAAGTCGGCTATGATGGTGGCATGGATTTGCTATGAGAGACACGCCAACTAATGCCTAACATGCAAATTGAGGGCAAAAGAAAGTGATCGTAGCAAAGTGTTGGTGTTTTGAGAAGGATCATGATACTTAGGGATGTAGGAATATTTGGGGCAGTTTGGCTGGTGCGGCGGTAATGCATTGTGTGTTGCTTGGCAAGGATGGCAGACAATCAGAAGTGAATCGTGGAGCGAACCGTAGAAGAGATGCGGAGTGAAGCGTGAAAAGTGTGTACCTTCGCATGAGGGCAAACATTCGAAGCAAGCATGTGGAATGCGAGCATTGGTGGACAGGTCAAGCGTTCGAAGCAGCGTGTAAGCAAAAGTCTCGCGAACGAAGTCCTTTGATGAGAAGTCCCAAAGTGATTGTACAGTGAACGTGCTTGGCAAGTGCAGTGGGTACGGTGAAAGCACGGAAGTGATACAAGCGACAAGACTTTGTTTCAGCCAAATCCTTAGCCGAATTGAAGAATGTTGGGACTTATGCAAGTGGTTGATTCGTGAAGTCCAAAACGAAGATGAAGATCTAAATCCTCTCGAGTATGCTTGTGATCTCCTTAAGGATATAATCTTATCCGCAAAGGAGTTGATGATCCAATTATATCTTAATCATATCTAGGTTGTTATAGGTATATATATGGATATTATTTATTAGATATAATGGGGGTTATAAAAGGGCATTGAACCCAAGTGTTGTGATCATATTTCGTCCACGCCTATAGACGAAACTGTGAGTGATTGTGAGAAGCTAAATTGTGAGTGTGTAATCTGGCTTCTTGCCTTTATAATTAATAAAGGCAAGTGTGCCACATCCATCTTTGCGGAGTGATCCGAAGTGCGTTTCTATTCGGGCTGGTGATTGGTCGTGCAATCACGCCAGCAGGTCCTTACTTAGGCGGAAAAATATCACCTAAGTTAAGCCCGTAAGTTCCAGCACCATATTTTCGCAGGTCCTTTTATACTTGTGGCCAGGCGCCCGCCATTGGAGAGAATAATGTGTGTGATCGACCGGTTCTTGACACGAACTGTTGGCTCCTCTCCCACTTCATTGTTAATTATGATACGTCTTTGCTCAAAGTTGGCCATTAATAGCCTAATCTGAAGATTTTTCGCGTTAATGAGCGTGCACCTTCATGGCATGCGGAAACCCTTTCGTGAGTTTAACGCATGACTCTTTCTATCTCTGTATTAAAAATGCATCTTAAATAGGGAGTTGAAAATCCTAGCCTACAAAGTTCCCCATCTATAAATAGATAGTTTGCGGCAATATGGCTTATCTCAGTGGCCTTGCCATCGTCTTCGATCAGGGTTCCTTTTTTCAAAAGGTTCTAGAATGGAGTCATCCAGTTGTCCTGCTCTTGAATATTGAAACTTCTACTCAGTTTTCAAGTACCGAGCATAATGCTTGTTCGAGGAAGTGTACTTCTTGCTGTTAGGAACTCAAAACAAGGAGAGTGTATGAAAAGAAAAATAAGAAAGATAGCTTACTTGCAGGTGAATAAATCGTAAACTGATGTTCATTCCAAGTTAGTTAAAACCGTTACAACCTATCTCTATTTATAGTTCACAAACTCTGAGTTATTACCTCTTGGTCCTCAAACACTAATTCTAGAATATTACAGAATGATACTCATCATATATGTAACTATACATATATCCTAAGATTCTCCTACCAAGATCAAACTTCCTGAACACTGACTTTGATTCGATCACTGTCTTCTATTTGTTGAGAGCTAACTTCTGTTCAGCTGTTCAGAAATCTTCTGTTCAGGACAACCTTCTGATGAAGAAATATCATGTTGAAAACTTCACTTGAAAGACATACCACTAATGTTCAAATAGGCAGAACATGACAAAACAACCTAATGTTGAGATCAAAAACATTATAACACATTCAACTATAGTACTGCAATCATGTTTACATATATGAATATGCCTTCTTTGCTCAAACTAGACTAACACACCACTGAATATTAAATACTATCTCATCATAGACAAATCCACACATCTAAACATGACCACTTAGTAATAAACCTGAATTACTTCTAGACAACTGTAAACTCCAGCTATATTATAATGGGCATTTTATCCAAGAATATTCACATATCAAGACATGAATTATTGAAAACATATCTGATGATCTGTTGATATGATTTTTTTTTTCTGAGCACTTTCGTGATCCTGTTTTTCAAAACTTTCTTAATTTTGCTTTCAATTTTTTTTCTTGACAGAAGAGTTTTTGCTCTCATCTTACCAACATAGTTCAAGGGTTTTGGCCCTCATATTTTCTTCCTCAAGAGTAATATTGAATTATCTTAGCGTTGTCTTCAAAATTAACTCTATTCTTGGAATCAAACTATGTTTTATGCCAAGAAGAATAACAATCATGTTTTTCTTGACCTACTTCTCCATTTTCTTTCTTGTCATCATATATGTTATCAATATGCATACTTTCATGAGAACAACTGCTAGATCATCCACCACACATAAAACAACCAAAGCAACTGAGTAAAGAGCATTCATACAAACTACAAGGGATTCAAGCAGAGTATGACTTAGTGCATGCCAAAAAATGATCTGAACAATATGATCCATATGTGAAAAGAACAAGACAAGTTATTCAACATTCAGAGAAATGCAAATCAAGTTCAGAAGAAGAACATACTAATATCATCAAAGAGATTAGTAGAGTATAGTCAAAGTAATTGAAAGAAACAAAACCTCAGCAATAGCAAAGAATCTTCATGACAACACTACCAAACCATTAAGGGAATCTTCAAATGAATATCAAGCAGCTATTCTTCAACAGAAGGAGCCTCCTGAACAGTCAAGATATCAACATCATCTAGTTCAACAACCGAAAAAATCCCAAGCTTTTTTCCTACAATGAACAAATTGTTTTTCAGTTAAAGGTTTCGTTAACACATCTGCTACCTGATTGCTAGATGGTACAAAGTTCACGAAAACTTGACCAGATTTCACCTTCTCCCTGATAAAGAAAAGATCAATCTCCACATGTTTCATTTTTGAATGTTGAGTAGGATTTTCAGATAGAGACACCACACTTGTGCTATCTGTCCACACCATAGGGACTGATGACAAATGCACACGCATTTCCATTAGTAAAGACTTAACCCACATAATTTCACACACCGCATTTGCAATGACTCTAAATTCAACTTCAGCACTAAACCGAGCTACCACTGATTGTTTTTTAGAATTCCAAATTATAGGATTATCATTAAGAAGTAGATAGTGCCCTGAAATGGATTATCTATCTGAAATATCCCCTCCCCGGCCTACATCAGAATAAGAAACTAATGATATACCCTGCATAAGAAAAGGATGAGACCTAAACATAAGACCATGATCAAGAGATCCTTTTAAGTATCTAAGAACGTGTAAAAGCGCTTGCCAATGACTAGAACTTGGTCTTTGCATAAATTGAATGAGTTTGTTAACAGAGAACTGAATGTCTGGTCTTGTAATGCAAATGTGTTGTAATGCTCCAATGGTACTGCGAAACAAATGATCATCTCCTAAAGAATCAGTACAAGTAATCATACCTATTTTTGTTAGACATGTACCACTCATTGGAGTAGGAAAACTGGATTCTTCAGTAAGACACATCTTCTCAATTAACTCCTGAATATACTTTCTCTAATTTAACAACAAGTAATTGTCAGATGCAGTGACTTCCATACCAAGAAAATAGTTCAAACTACCCAAATCCTTTAATTGAAACTCCTTAATAATTCAATGAATGGCATCTGAAATAACTGAAGGAGAATTACCGGTAACCACAATATCATCCACATAAACCAATAGAAACACAGAACAACCATTAGTCTGCTTGATAAACAGACAACTGTCTGCAAAAGAAGCACAAAACTTAAGAGTATGGATGAGAAAAGACTTTAGTTTTTCAAACCAAGCACGAGGTGCGTGTTTAAGCCCATATAGAGCCTTTTGCGCCTTTTGTAGCTCACAAACTAAAGGGGAATCAGATTTAGTAGAAGAAATTTGCTCAAAACCTGGAGGTTGAATCATATATACCTTTTCAGTCAAATCCCCATGTAAGAACGCATTATTGATGTCAATTTTACGAAGACTCCATTTATGAGATAACACAAGTGACAAAACAATTCGAATCGTAGTTGACTTCAAAACTGGACTAAATGTATCCTGGAAAACAAAACATGCTTTCTAAGAAAAGCCTTTAGCAACAAGCCTAGCCTTGTATCCAGCAATAGAACTATATGCATTCTTTTTAATTTTAAAGATCCACTTGCTGCCTATAGGAATCCTGCCAGAAGTAAGAGGAACAACATTCCATGTATGGTTAGCATGAAGAGCAGACAATTCTTCATCCACAGCAATTTTCCATTGAGGACTGAGCAATGCCTGATGAATCGACTTAGGCTCAGAATCAATGAGAACTTCAGTATTGTTAATAATAGTAAGAAGAGCCTGAAGAGATTTGGTTTTTTGACCTGGTTTGCATGGGATGACTACTTATAGATAATGAAGGATGAATAGAATCATACACTAACTTGGAACCTCTTAATTTGTAAGATACTGAAGAAGGAATAACCTGAACATTATCTAAAGGTAACAGAGGTGTAGGAGAAGCACTAGACATAGGAGAAACTATAGGTAAGGATATTGAACTGTCAGGAATCAAAACAGAATCGACAGGAATATAACGACAGTCAGGAATTTGAGAATTAGATTTTGTAGTACAAGAAGTAGCAGGATTAGACAACACACTATTAACCGGAATATCATCACTATTAGACTGAGGAAGAACAGGAGAAGCAACCAAAGAAGGAGACGGGTTGATAGGAGAACATGAAATCACAGGAGAAGAAAAATCATTACCAGTTGGAGGAAAAGTTAGATCAGACAAAGATACATGATCAGAAGGAGGCATTAAACCATCATCAGAATCAGATGGAGCTATAAAATGAGAATCACATGGTAACAAAAATGGCATGTAAGTATAGTTTTGAGTAGGAGCAGAACAAGTAAAGAAATTGCTTTTAGAATCAGAAAAAGGAAAGGTAGACTCATGAAAAATAACATTTCGAGTAGTATAAACACGGCCAGATGCAGCAAGACATTTATAACCATGATACTTGGAACAATAGCCTAAAAAACACAGTGCTCAGACCTGAATGACAGTTTGTTTTTGTGAAAAGGACGCAAATGAGGAAAACATAGACATCCAAATACACGAAGAAAAGAGTAGTTTGGAGATAACCCAAATAGCTTTTCATGAGGAGAATGCTTGGATAATGCAGATGAAGGTAACCTGTTGAACAAGAATACTGTAGTAAAAAACGCATCAGACCAATAATGCAATGGTACAGAAGCTTGAGCTAGCAGAGTTAAACCTAACTCAGCAATATGCATATGCATCCTCTCCACTATACCACTCTGTTATGAGGAATAGGGACATGTAATACGATGATTTATACCAAATTGAGGTAGATAGGTGGATAAGAACTGAAACTCACCTCCACCATCGGACTGAATAGCCTTCAATTTATGTCCAAGTTGTTTTTCTGCTAATCTATGAAATTCAACAAAGAACCTAGCTGTGTCACTCTTTTTCTGCATGAAATAGATCCATGTATACCTACTATAAGCATCTACTATACTAAGATAATACCGATGACCATTTGAGGAATAAGCAGTAGGACCCCAAACATCAATTTGAACAAGTTCAAGAGGATGAAAGTAGACAGAATGAGTAGAATGATAAGACTGCTTTTTTGCTTTTACCAACAACACATGCTGTACATTGAGCTGAATTATGAGACACGGGAAGATTATGCAGTCTCAAAAAATTATTAAGAAGTTTGGAAGAAGGATGACCAAGTCTCATGTGCCAAAGAGACGGTGAGTCTTTTGAACTCAGAGTAGATATAAAACAGAAAAACTCACTATCATCAATAGGTCCAGGCGTAGCAATATGCATATTGCTTGACAAATCCTGAGAAATCCTATCAGAGAAACTATGAGCATAAGTGCATAAAGAAGTCGAACAAGATGCAGACAAACCAACTAAGCAACAAATATCATTTGACACATCTATTGAATCTGCAACTGAATTATTGTATCTGTAACAAAAAACAGATGTTTTATTATTGAAATATGCATGATTGCTAAACATCGATGAATCACAAGTACAATACTCAATACAATTGTTGACAGACATATTTCGAGCTGAACTATAAGAAAGACTAGACTGAAGTACAGACTTTGAACTATTCAGTTTCGACAAATCAAGTTTATACAAGCTAGAGCATTCGTATCCTTGTAGCAGCACTTTATGAGAAGAATAATCACGAACCACACAGTGATTTGCATGAAATTCAAAGTAGACATTATTATACTTTGCGAACTGAGACACAGAAAGAAGATTCTTAATCACATTAGGTGTATAAAGCATATCATGTAATCGTAAAACTCTAGAGTCTGTTGGAATTAAAGCTGACCCAATTGTAGAGATATTAAGAGAAGAACCATTACCAACCATTGCTTTACCTTGACCAGTATATGGTACATATGTATGATGACCAAATGGTGAGTCATTGGTAAGATGGTTTGTTGCACCTGAATCGGGGAACCAGTTTGTATCAAGCTGAATTATTGGTGCAACTGAGGCAATATTTACTTGAGGAATTGAAAAAGAGTTATATGACTCAAGAGCAGATGGAGTGTACATATAAGGGTGAAAAATAGGTGAAGGAGCAACATAAGGAGGAGCATCATAAGGATTCGGAGAATAGAAAGCATAATATGATTGAGGCTGAGCAGTGACCAACTGAGGTGATTGAGACTACTATTGTTGTGACTGTTGAGGTACATACATATAATAGGATGATTGCACAAAAGAACCAAAATGATGTGGCTGATGTGGTAGTGTAGACACTTCATAAGCATCTTCCCATTGAGCATAACACAGGTTGACATTTGCAGAGTTTGCATTGTTCGGATCTGTAACACCAGTGAAATTGACATTGAAATGTTGATAACACATGTGTACCAAGTGCCCAAACTTACCACACAACTGACATTGTGGCTTATTATTTGCATAACCTCTGCCACGACCTCTACCACGTCCATAGTTGAATGATCGTTGTTGTTGAACAGCAAGAGGAGCAGAGGACTCAGTCTGATGAACTTCATTAACAGGTGTTGGAAAAATTCCATCAGAACCACTCCTATTGTTAGTCATAGACTGACTAGTCTTGGACATATCTGATTCAGATTCATTCTTTTTTCACCAGAACTTCGATTGACAGTCACATGAGCAGAAATATCAGCATCAAATAACATGTCACTCCTCCTAGCTTTTGCATCCAACAATACAGAACTAACAGATCCAATGTCATGAGGATTTCAGCTCGTGTGAATAACATAAACTATGCTATCATATTGACCTTTGACACAGTTGAGTATAATGGATATTTGCTGCATTTCCTCAATCGGATGACCACAAGATGCTAAGCTATCATAGGCAGACTGAATTGTTGTCAAATAATCATGCATAGATTGGTGTGTAAGCTTACGAACCTTCAATCGATCATACAAATGCATGATTATTGTTGTCGTTGATGAAGAGAAGTCTATGTGCAACTTATGCCATATTGAAGTGGTTGTCATACATCCTATGAGACTTCGACTGACTTGCATCGAAACTGAAGCCAACAACCAGGAAGCTAAAGAAATATCCTTCTATATAAACTTCATATAATATGAATTTGGCTCATCTTCTCCATCTGGTCCAGGAATTCGAGCTGGAATGGTTACATTTCCATAAAGATGACTTTCAAGATTGTAACCTCTGACTGACAGAAGCACTTGTTGACGTCACGACTGAAAATTCTCTTCTCCAACCAGCTGTGACACTTTCTTGTTGAAGAATGCAGCAGAGATTTCTTCCATGGAATCGAAGATTTTGACTGCTCCAATTTATCAGCAGAGAGTGTAATTGTCTTTGCACAGACTTAAGTAGAACCGAACTTACTCTGATACCATGTTAGGAACTCAAAACAAGGAGAGTGAATCGTTTTTCACCTTCAGAGAGACTATACCCATTCCCTTAGCGAGTCGCAACCGAGTTATAAACGATTCATATTATGCTTTATTATTAGTCACTTTAAATGTGAGGGGATCACACATTTGAGAGGCTTTCCCTAAGGAGGAATGAAGACTAATCATGCCCAACCTTTTGAGGAAGATCCGTCGGTATAGAGTTCCCAACCTTTCTCTTCGATCTTTGACTGATCTTGTTCTATTTCGGTAAGACCATTCTCGGTACCTTCCATTATGAAGTCTGTCAGAGATTGACCTTTAATTGTTTTTTTCAGGGCAAACTTGATTCTAAATTCACTAAACTAAATCGCCCACTTGACCATTTAGCCTGACGAGTTTGGCTTCATCAGGAAGTGCTTGAGGGTTTGTTGGTGAGCACTTTGATTGAATGGGTGTTAAAATATGACAATAACCAATACATAAAGATACTTTTCCATCTCGATATATTTTACTTCAGTTGCATTGAAGAGTTTGCTTACAAAATAGACTGGACTCTTCCTACCCTCCTATTCTCTTACTAACACTACATTGGTTGCGACCTCACTAACACTTACATAAAGGAAAAACGGTTCATTGAGAATGGGTTTTTCCAAATTCGGGAGTGTCTGTAGGTGTTGCTTAAGTGATTGAAAAGTTTATTCGCACTCCAGCGTCCACTTGAACTTGCGGTTGACCCTAAGAGTTTGGAAGAACGAGAGGGATCTATCGCTCGCCTTGGATAGGAAGCGATTTAGTATCGCTAGGTGACCGTTCAGACTTTGGATTTTCTTGTGGAAAGTTTATGACTTCATCTTTTAAATAGCCTTGAGTCTTTTGGGGTTTGCCTCAATGTCTCTTTCGTTGACCATGAAACCCATAAATTTGCCTGACTTTACTCTTTATCGGGTTCATGTGAACGTTGTGCCTTTGCATGCATTCTAAGGCTTCTCGAAGGTCTATCGCGTTAGGGCTACCCTTGGTGGAATTTACAAGTATATCATCCACATAGGTTTTCATGTTTCGCCGAAGCATCTTTTTGAACAGGTGATTCACCATTCGCTGATAAGTTGCCCTTGAGTTGATTAATCTAAAAGTCATTACCTTATAGCAAAGGATATTACCGACTGCATAGAACATTGTGTGGGCTTCATCATCTGGGTGCATTCAGATTTGATTGTAGCCGGAGTACGCGTTCATAAAACTCAGCATTTCATGACATGAGATTGCATCCACTAGTTGATCAATACGTGGCAGGGGGTAGGAGCATTTTGGAATGCCTTGTTCAAGTCTCGGAATTCTACACACATATGTCATTTCCCGTTCGACTTATTTACCAGTACCGGATTGGCGACCCAACTTTTTGTCTGATCGCAAAGCGTTTGTCTAATTTGAATGACCTTCTCTTTTGAGCGATGAGCTTGACATAAGGGTATATTCGCAGCTCAAGAGAAATTATGTATGTGCTCATGCCTGGCATGTTACTGGGCTTTCAAGCAAATAAATATTTTTATTCCTTAAAGAGGGAGGTCAAGGCGTCCCATTGTTCTTCAGTCAAGGTGGTTCTGACGCGTACCTTCTTGTTTGGACCATCAATTTCGATTTCAGACATCTTTTCCATTGGTGCAGATTGAGCTTTATATTCTCGGGGGTCAACCTCTATCTTAATGGCGAGAGACTCCCTTTGGTTCTTTCTACAAAGGCAGTTCATATAACATTGACAAGAGGATGGTTGTTCACCTATGACTTCTCCAATCACTTTCGGCGTAGTGAACTTCATATTTTGGTGGACTGTGGAGGCCACGATCTTGTTAGGGTTGATGGTTGTCCTCCCCAGGATGGAATTGTATGAGGCGAGTGCATTGACCAGTATGAAAGCGACTGACACCTCTATGCGTTTCCATCCTTCGCGAAGATTACCGGCACAGTAATGACTCTCAGCGGGTATATTGTTCTTCCAGCAAAGTCGATGACGGGAAAGTCGAATCGTTTGAGGTCTCTTTTAGACTTGCTCATATTTTCATAAGAGTCCATGAACAGAATGTCTGTCGAGCTTCCTCCATGGATCTGAATTCTCTTCATATCGCACTCGTCGACGTCTGTCGTGATGACTAACGCATCGTTGTGTGGGGTTGTGACATGTGCCACATCTGTCGTGACGAGGCCTTTTTCCCAGCTGCGCAGCTGTGGAGATTTGTGTGGCGTACATATCTCTTGCTTGCATGGCTCCCCTCGCCTCCGACTCCAAACCCTCCAGCGATCAGGTTGATGACTATTTTTCCTTGTGAATGACCGGATTGTTCTTGTGAAACAGGTGAGCGGGCTCTTCGTGGGGGCGTTCAACTTCGCTCTCTCTTTGTCACGAATTCCTTCAGCATGCCTCTCTAGATTAATTTCTCGATGTCGCGCTAGAGTATACAACAATCACCGGTCTTATGGTCATTTGTTTTATGATAGCGACAGTAGCTTTCAGTATCTTTCCCCATGGGTTGAGCATTCTTTCGAGGCATTGAAGGTCTAACCAAGGAACTCATCTCCATCTCTACTAATATCGCTGAGATCTGCCTTGTTGAGCGGCGTGAAATACTCGGGGACCTCTCTATTATTTGGCATGGGGTTTTCCGATCTAGGCTTCTCACGTTCTCGTCTTTCCTTCATTTTTTTCCATCGCATCGGGGCTCTGGATTGGCCCTTGGCGAGGTTGAGGCAAGGATTTCGACTTCAGTATTCGCCCTTTCTAGGTTTATGAAACCTTTGGCCCTAACTGTCAACTCTTCTAGTGCCTCTATTTGCTATACATGGTAGCATTTCCACAGTTTTCTGGAAGCTTTATTCGCCAAGTACAATCCTTTATAAAAAGCTTGAACGATCTCTCGATCCGTGACCTGACTATTAGGATATACAGTCAAGAAGAATATCAACACCGACGATCAATCTTCGTAACGTTTTTATGGAAACGCCCGTAGAAGTCGACTACAGTTTGTACTAGTTGTTGCTAGATAACATCTAAGGCGATAACGCTCTTTAGCAATTGACGCTCGCTCATATAACGCTCCAGGAAATTATTTTTTAAATCTGACAATGACCTTATTGATCCTGCAGGAGGCCAAAGAACCACAAAGAGGCCGAACCCGAGAGGGTTGACGAAAATAACAGGGCTAAGTGATTATCATCATCCCACTTACCCATGAAAGAGGTTTCATGCCTGTTGACGTGGATAATAATATCTTCTCTGCCGCTATATTCAAGGATGGGCGTGGCCACCACATTCTTTGGGATTCACACCACTATGAGGGTGTGTGTAAACTTATGCGAGAATCGTTCTCTCAAAGGAGCTAGTGTTAGGATATAAGTGCAGTTATGTTAAAGTTTAAGGATCAAAATGTAATTAGAAGAAGTTATCTACGGCTAGTTAAGTATAAATAGATATCGTTGTAACAAATTTATCTAACTTTGAATCAGTCACTTTCATTTACATATGTTTTTCTCTCAATTCTTATCTCTGATCTAAAGATCTTGACATGGTATCAGAGCTCAGCTGATTCTGTGTGTCTTATTCTTCTTTGCGTTGTCTTTTTCTCGGTTGCATCAATGGAAGACGTTACTCCACCGTTTGCGAACAAGAAGGTTTTGCAATTAATCGGAGAAGAGAACTTCCAGTTCTCTCTCGGTGCGTGGCTATAATCTTGAAGCCTATTTGCTTGGATCTGATGTTGTTCCTCAATTCGTTCGAGATAACAATGGACTTGATCAAATCAATCCGGCATATGCAAAATCGGTGCAGTTGGACAGTTTGTTAGCTTCTTGGTTGTTGGCTTCTGTGTCTCCTCGGGTTAGTCGCACTCTAATCGGTTGCATGAATGCTTCATCTATTTGGCAGAAGTTACACAGTGATTTTTCGTCATCCTCAACCACAAGGATTATGCATTTATACGATTGCCTGAAAGCTAGGAAGCTACTCCATTAGTCCATGCGTGACTATTTGACTGACATTCAGACTACTTGTGATAGCCTGGCCGGTTGTGGGCATCCAATTGAGGAGATGCAACAGATTTCGATCATCCTCAATGGC
This sequence comes from Chamaenerion angustifolium, assembly GCA_946814005.1. Taxonomy (NCBI): domain Eukaryota; kingdom Viridiplantae; phylum Streptophyta; class Magnoliopsida; order Myrtales; family Onagraceae; genus Chamaenerion; species Chamaenerion angustifolium. The sequence continues at coordinate 28,178,890 of OX328272.1, forward strand.
GTTAGAGGTCAGTTCGATAATGTGATCTCTATGATACATGCAATCAGGAATCACTATGACATATCATATGTGATCTCGGTTCTGTTAGATGTTGAAGCTAGGCAGTCGGATATGCTATTTGATTATGTTGTTGCTGCTAATGTAGCGGTAAATCAACCTGCTGTTAAAAAATCCTCTGATTATGTGAAATTTGTTCACGGTTCTCCTGCTTCTAGTTATGGAAGTCTTTAACATCAAGTAACATTGCAGTCTCAAGGTCAGCAGCAAAGTACTTCAGGATCCTATCAGTAAGTCAATTCGGGTAGAGGACGTGGCTGCGACAGGGGCTATGGAGGTAATATGACACAATGTTAATGGTGTGGGAAATTTGGGCATCTATTGCATATATGCTTCCATCGATTCAATGTTCACTTTACAGGAGTTACAGATCCTGCTTATTTTTCATCTTCAACGCCTTCTGCCAACTTGTCTTCTGCTCAATGGGATGATTCATTGGATGATGCTTCACCATATCAAATTCCTGTATCTACATATCAATATTCCACAGCGTCTACATATCCGACTCACTTAACTCCACCATCCAATGTTCCACTAGCTCCACCATCTGGTGTTCATCCATGCATACTACCACCTTTACCTCATATGATTTATCATCCTTCTTATCATGGTCCTACACCAGCTGTGTATAGTCATTACCTGCCATCTGGTTCTTATGCTTTTCCTCCTATGGTGTCAACCAATTCTTCAAGTGGTTATTCAAACAACTCACCACACGCGAATATTGTATGTGTTGCTCATGTAGTTCATACTGATGCAAACTGGTATCCTGACTCTGGTGCAACAAACCATCTCACCAATGCTCATCCAGTTTCTCAGGTGACAACTACCTATACAGGTCCATGTAAGGTGTTGGTAGGGAATGGTTATTCTTTACATATTTCCGCTATTGGTTCTTTCATGATACATACTATGTCCAAGCACTAAGAATCTCCTTTATGTTTCTCAGTTTGCCAAGGACAATCAAGTCTACTTTGAGTTTCATGTGTCACACTGTCTGGTTAGAGACTACATTTCCCACAGAGTGATTCTCCGAGAGTTTGAGTGTGATGGCTTGTATAAACTTGATCTGTCAGCTTTTAGGTCTTTCAATTATGTTCCTAGTTGTAGTACTTCATTTGCTAATGATGTTGCAGTGTCTGCTCATTTGAATTCTACTATAGATGTTTTTCCAAGTGTTGTTACATCCTCACAAACAGATGTCAATAAAAATGATGTGTTTGCTGGTGATCATCTGTGTGATAAGCTTAAGGCTTATTCAGACTGTGTGCATGCTGATAGTGTTGTTCTGAATGTTGATCTTTCTCCTTCTTTTAAATGTTTTCTTGCTTCTTTAAGTTCTAAAAGTTCATCTCAATTGTGGCACATGAGACTTGGTCATCCCTCTAATTCAATTTTGACAAAATTTCTGCGTCATCATGATCTTCCTGTTAAGTATGTTTTCTCTGAATGTTCGGCTTGTGCTATTGGGAAAAGTAAACATCAACCTCATCTATCATCTGAAACTTAATATAATGCTTCTCTTGAGCTGGTTCAGATTGATGTTTGGGGACCATCCCCCTATACATCAAGCAATTCAAACTACTATCTTAGTGTGGTTGATGCTTATGGTAGGTATACGTGGATTTATTTGTTTGGCCAAGAATAATGATGCAACTCAGGGCTTTCAAGAGTTTCATTTACTGGCTGAAAAGTAGCTTGGTTGTTCCCTGAAAACAGTTTGGTCTGATGGTGAAGGGGAGTTTAAGTTCTTGTCCTCCTATCTTGCTCAACATGGAATTATTCATCGTGTCACCTATCCCTACACCAGTCAACAGAATGGCATGATGGAACGCAAGCATCGTCACATTGTGGAGCTTGACTTGACTCTTCTTGCTCAGTCGTATGTTCCATTCCATTCCTGAAGAGATGCTTTCTTCACGCATGTCTTCCTGATTAACCGCTTACCTTCCTTTTCCAATGGTAATCTTTCTCCTCATGAACTTTTGTTTAAGACTAAACCATACTACTCTTTTCTTCGTGTATTTGGTTGCTTATGATTTCCTCATATTATGCCTTTTAAGAATCACAAATTCTCTGTTTCTGCTGATCCTATTTCAATAGAACTTGGTTCTGTTCGATATGTTCCTTATAACATCTCCTTAGTTCTTGTGTCTCAGTTAGAATCCTTACCTTATTCTTTGTCCAATCCTCTTGTTACAACTGACATATCTTCATGCAGTCATGTTCCTCAGGAGTCCTCTCTTGTTTCTGTCTTACATGCATCTGGGTCACCATCCAAGGTTAAGTCCTCTGCTCCTGTTCCGAGCACTCATCCAATGCTGGCAAGGTTTAATTCATCTCATTCTCTTTTTCCTATTTCATTTGAGTCTATGTCTGAACCTAGGGTTCAAGTCTCTGCTCCAGTTCATGCCACTGAACCTATGATGACAAGGTCTAAGTCATCTTTACAAGCACTTACGCCTGCTTGTGTTTTTGCTGAGGATTTATCTTACAGAGAACCTGTGTCCATTCATGAAGTCTTGCTTTCTTCACAGAGCACTAGTGCAGTTCATGATGAGATGGGTGCTTTGCTGGATAACAAAACATGGTCAGTTGTATCTCTACCTGCTGGTAGGATTCCCATAAGGTGTAAGTGGTTGTTTAAAATAAAGACACACAGATGACAACATAACTAGGTACATTCAGTCCTGTTGTGAAGTCTGCAGCTGTTAAGATTGTCTTGTCCCTTTCATTAACTCATAAGTGGTGCTTAAGGCAGGTGGACATTAATAACACATTTCTTCATGGAGACCTGACTAAGGAGGTTTACATAGTGCAACCTTCTCGATTTAAGAAGACCTTTTCATCTGGTTCAGCTGGTTTTGTTTGCAAGTTACAGAAAGCTTTGTATGGTTTGAAGCAGTTTTATTGCATCATGATTATTTCAGTTTGCAATTATTAGTTCGTGATCATTGATGTTATCTCAATGAGTATTACATCGGTTGTCATTGCTTTGTTTTTCTATAAATACTTCTTCTTATGCATCTTTGAGTTCCATTGAATTGTCTCTGGCTTGCACTGGTACGTAACTGCTTATTCTCTGAGAATTTTCTCATCATTTGTACTGATTTCTATACCTGCTCTCCCTTTTCTTTGATCTTCAAGACATATCAGATTACTGACTTGGCATAGGGTAAGATACTTGTGTCGATGCTCTTGAGGAAGAAACGATGATGGTTGAAACCATCCAACTGTACTGGTAAGACAAGATCTAAGACTCTTCTGTCAAGGTAAAAAAAATTCCAGTGAAAATATGTGAGTGGATTAAAAAAAACGTACTCAATCAAATAAATCAATCTGAAATGAAAAAGGATATATAAAAGAATAGAAAGGGAGACTGGTGTTGTGTTAGTATGATGATGAGATGAATATCTCAGAAATGTTCAGTTATAAGTTCAGGTGTGTGAGATATTTGATGTGTAATCAATGATGCATCTCCAGGAGTTTTATAGTGAATATGTTGAGAAAATAATTCATCATGTGTGCTTGTGATAATATCGTATGTGAAGGTTCTAATGTAACTGCATTATGAGTATAGGATTGTGCTTTTATCTATTTTGATATGGATACATTTGTGTATGAAGAAAACCGGTGCTTTGGCTTGGATGATAGATAACTGAAGCAACAATGGATTATTTGAACTCTTTGATTCATGAGTTCAAGCAAAGTAAAGGATTTCAAGTTCTGATGTCAAGGATGTTGTCACCATTATACAACTAGTTTTATCATTCAACAGTTGCAATTTAGTTTTTCGTTAACAATTCAGGTTTTCAAGATCAACTCAAGTATGGAGAATGTTAGGATATAAGTGCAGTTATGTCAAAATTTAAGGATCAAAGTGTAATTAGAAGAAGTTATCTATGACTAGTTAAGTATAAATAGATGTCGTTGTAACAGATTTACCTAACTTTGAATCAATCACTTTCATTTACATTTGTTTTTCTCTCAATTATTATCTTTGATCTGAACATCTTGACAGCTAAGGTAGCTCCGTGATGTTCCTTCAACTTCTTGTTTATCAACTCCTCTGGCATGTTGTTCTCCAGTCGATGATGTACTCGACAGGTTGACAAAAAGAGTTGTTGTCGGCGCAACAGGAGGGGCTGGAGGCATAGATTGATTCCTTGTAGTCTTCTCTTGGTCTTCTTAAGGAACAGCGGTGCATGGATTTCCGGTTTCTGCTTCCAGTGGTCCCGCAGAATAAGGATCTTCATGAGGGACTGAGGCCTGCTTTCGGGCTTGCCCCATGATAGTTTCCAGGAGCGAAAACATCTCTGCGGTAACCTAAATGGTTTACCCGACTACCTGTGCTGACGGGGCAGCAGTCCGACCCTGAACATTGATGGGGCAGGAACTAGAGATGGTCTTGAGGTGTCGAAGTAATCCTCTGTCGGTCTTGGTGGGACGACATTGGGAACCGCCGCACGGGCAGTTCTTGCGAGAGAACGGCAAAGCATCGGTTGATTCAGAAATGTCCTGAGACTGCTCGTTCACCGTTTGATTATGACAATTGCGGTTAGAGCGAGTATGCATGAATGTTTGCTCGTTACCCACAGACGACGCCAAATGTTGGGACAGGATCTCCCAGGTGCTAACTAGATGTTGAGTTGGCGTTGATCAGGATGCCAACTGGACTGTGACTGTGAACTTTCGTCGGAACTCCAATGAACCTACAAAAAGAGGATCGCAACAAAGGGGATTCCTCTGGGTCCCACTCCGATTCTTAAATGAGTATACTGTGTGTATGAACTCATAATGTTTATAATGTATGTAAAGTAAGAGTATTTATAGCGACAGAAGACCAAACCGTTTTTGGTAACCGAATATCTAAAAAAATTGTGTTGTTGTAGATATAAAGATAGCATATATTACGGTTATCACATAATATTGCAGTTGTCTTATAGAATTTTGGGTTAATAGTTGCATTGAACTTAAATAGTTACACATGTTTGACCATTGTGTAGAATGGTTACACATGTTTCAAAATGTGATTAATTGGTTTTGTTGATTGACTTATTGGGTACACATGTTTTTTACAATGGTATTAATTGGTTAATCCGTTAGTGAACCGTCAAATTTTCTGTCAATTTCGCATGCGCGTAACACGTGATCCCTATTTCACTAATTTGCGATATTTGAAAATACTTTTTTTCCCCTTCTGTCACTTTCACGAGCCTCCCCTATTTCCCCTGCTCCACCTCTGTGCGAAGGCTCAGGTTTCTGAAGACGATGAAGATAGCTGATTCCCTTGATTTGCCTACTACTTTGGCCTTGCCTTTGCTTCAGTTGGGTATGCTCAATTCTCTTGGTTGAAGATTTTCAAGGAATCTATGGTGACTAAACTGATAGAATCAACAATGATTATTCTGGGTGCAGCTCCATTCTTAGCAATTGGTCATCGATTCATATAGTTGGGTGGTTGTTGCTGATATGCTGGTCATGGTGGCTTATACGCTGTTGGCTGTGGATGCTGATATATTGGATGAGGCTGCTGAAATGTTGGTTGAGGTTGAGGTGGCTGATAAATTTAAGGTTGTTGCCCATACATATTTCCGGGGGTGTATTGATTGATTGGTTGACATGCAATTATCTATTGCCTTGAACATGATTATGAGTATTTGAGTTACAATCCTATTACTTTTTACATAGCCAATCATTTTTGTGAAATGTATGCTTACTATCATACAAAAACTCCTCATGCTGACTATCATACAAAAACTCCTTAGTCGGTTCAGTGTTTTTTCAGTTCGTTCAGTGTTTTTCTCGTCGGTTCAGTATGTTGGACATGATTTTATGTCGGTTCAGTTTCACTTTGAACTGAATTATTTCATAAACAAAATTGTTATTAAAAAAACAGACCAGAACCATTCAAACTGGTTCTGAATCGGTTCGAACCACACCAGTTGTTTTACCTAAACCAGACCAATTTTTTTAGAAACATAAAAAAGTATTATTTTTTTACAAATCAGACCAGTTCATTTCTGAATCGATTCAGGGTCAAACCGGTTCATGAACAAGCCTAGCTCTATGCCATATTTGGCCGTCACTATCGATACCCAATAGTTGGCATAGTCATTTTGTGCTCATAGTGAATGGTTGTACCTATCGATACATACATAGTTGTACCCACTTTAGCCTCCCAATCAACCTGCACCCCAAAACAGTTCATGGAACAACACATAGTTGATTCTCAAAATCATAATATTTGTATGTTTTCTATTAATATAATAGGATAAAATACGACATTTCCCCTAATGTTTGATCGAATTTTTAGTTTCCCCTCAAAATTTAAATTGTAAAATTGTCTTCCCTCATTTTTGGCCAAAGTGTAAGAATAAGTTTAACCATCATTTTTTTTGCCCTCATTTCCATCCAAATTTAACATAATAAATTTTAAAAATAGTAAAAATACCATAAAAATTTCAAAACTGTCACAATTTAACCATCTCAAACCTTTTCAAATGTTGCAATTGAGTCACGATTCGAATTGGGCTCAATCGAGTCCTCATTGAATCAGGACTCAATTGTAACATTTGAAAAAGTTTGGGATGGTTAAATTGCGGCATTTTTAAAAGTTTGTTTGGTATTTTTACAATGTTCAAAACTTATTATGTTAAATTTGGATGGAAAAGTTGAGGGACAAACTTGCACTTTGACCAAATACTAGAAAAAGAAATTTTACAATTTAAACTTTAGGGGGAAACTGAAAATTTGCCCAAACATTAGGGGCAATGTCTTATTTTACCCTAATATAATATTATTCAACTTCATTTTTAAGATTTAGAACGTTTATTATTTATGGTATACTCATTACATATATGTTAAATTTATTTAGTAATAGAATTATATAAAAGGTAATTTATAAACACTTTATATAATAATAGTTAATTGTTTTTTATTTTTTATGTATTTGCTTTCTTAGTTAAAAATATGTGAAGACTATATACACCAACATAACTTAATAAATTATATATACATATAGACTATTTAGAATACTATTAATTTTATTATATATATATATATATATATATATGTGTGTATATATATATATATATGTATATATATTACTTCAAATATAATAATAATTGCTAAATAGAAATTTTATAAAATTCTATGAAATATCATTTTAATTTAATTTAAAAATTATAAATACATAAATAAAAATCTATCATTTTTATTTATATACTTAATTTTATAAAATATAATAATATTGTATTAAAATTTTCTTTTTAGAAATCTTTCCTCAACAAACATAAGTGTGTACACATTTAGGTAGGGGTTGGCATAAAAAAACGGTTCGGCTGAACCGAACCGTACCTTTTGTGAACTGTTTCACAAAGCAAACAGTTTTTTTGCAAAACCATGGAGCGGTTCAGAAGAGGTATAAAAAACTGGTTCGCAAACGGTAAACAGTACCACTTCTTATACAAATTTTAATATAATATTATATTTAATATGTATAATAGTTTTTTTAATATAATATTATATTTAATATATATATATAAAGTGGTTCGGCGGAACTGGTTCTAAGCCGATTTTTGAACCGGTTCAGAACAGGTACGGTAAATCGGTCAAAATATGGAGCGACAAAAAATTGGAGAGGTAAATCGTACCTCTTTAAAATGTGCTAAAGGTACGGTTCATGAACTAGTTCGGCCCTGAACCGGCTTATGCCCACTCCTACATTTAGGGATGTCAAGTATGATTACAATAAAATATCAAGTTATATTTGGTTGATATTTTTATTATTAAAAAATATATAAATCAAAATTTACGTAATATAAATTCAAACATTTTAATATTGATATAAAAATATATTGAAATACCTAAAATCATTTGACAAATACTTATATATAATTTTTATTGACAAAATGTAGGATGATTAGTATGTATTTTAATTTTATTATTATTGTTATTTATTAACTTGATTTATTGTTTTTTTTACTTTTGTTTAATATTTGATTTCTTTCTACCTTTTTTATGTTTTAAATTTAGAAATTAAATAAATACGTATATATTTTAATTGTTGGCAAAAAGATATATACATTTAGGGGTGTCAAAACGGGTCATGGGTCGACCCATCGGTCGTATCAGCCTTGGGTCGTGTCAAGGACCGTCTCACCCAAACACGACCCGTGTACTCGTATGGGTCAGTTTTTGAAACTCAACTGTGACCCGCGGGTTGGTGAGTCAACTCGCGGGTCAGAATGACCCGTAAGGAATAGTAAAATTGTCGTTATTGAAACTCCATTCCTAGATGTGTTGTTAGGTAGAGGATCCTCTGAGACTGGCAGAAGTTTGCCACCAACCAACTTTCTTCCCAAAGTCATTCATCAACCCAAACAAGCTCAGCTGAAATAACATAACAGAAACAACACCAGAACAAGCTCTTACGCAATAGAGAACAAGTTGGCAATAAGTCAGTCAAGAGATTACCGATTTTTGAGCACAGAGTTCCTTGGCCTTCTCCATAATTCTTGAAGCGGTTCTTTTCAAATCAGTATCAATGTAGGGAAACACTTCAGTAGCTCCTGCAAATCAACAATCCACAATCAAATCCAATTCAGTTAACCAATCCTTCGAAAAACTCAATCAGATCTGCGAAATTAGGTTTTGATACAGTATTAGGTCCAGCGAGGCCGACGACGGAGGATGTTGTTGGTTTGGCATGAACGATGGAGTTTTTGACACACTTATATACATTAATATCTATTTAGTTCAACTTGTAATTAACTTAGTTACTATTATTTAATCATTTTTTCATTCTAAATATTATGTACTTTCAACACTTAGTTTATTTTTTAAGTTAAATAAACTAAACTATAATTATAAATTAATTGTATTGGCTTAAATATATATTAAATACAATTTATATATAATAAATCTTGTTTATCATTTATTTATTTAAAATTATTTTGCAAATTGTAAAAACAATGTTGTGTTTTCATTCTTATATACTTATTTCACTCTTAATTTTTGTGTCATTTTTCAAAGTAAATGTTTAGGTGCAAAACTTGCAATTTACTATTGTGTGAAGACAAAATTTAATTTGATATACTAATAAATGATACGGTTTTTAAAGTGAATGTGGAGTTTTTGATTAAGTTTAGAATGTCATGTAGATGTGAGAGAAAAATGACATGGATGTAACGTTTTTTAACATGTACCAATCAAATTAAATTATTTGAACATTATGATAGAGAAGATTGTGTAAAAAACTCACATATCAAAATTATAGGATACTTAGTCAAATTAATAGATACATAAATAGATATATATCGTCAAGCTCGTGTGGAAGTTTTTACGTACCACGACACTTGAATTCTATTAGTTATCATCAAGCTCCTTATGCTTTACTATTAGTTGTCATTAGCCTTTGTATTTCTTCACTTGCAAAGTTTGGTCCTTTAAATTAGAGTGGGTGTTACAATCAACCAGTGTACCCCAAATGCCAACCTTACCCAACCTACCGACCTAATCCTCAGTTGTCCCCAAACTGCCAAGAATATATCACTGAATCTAGCTTTGCCCATCACCAATCCACCAAGCCAAACCCCTATCTATTCAACAATTGAATCCGCACAGACCTACCTAAGCACATTTAGACCTCACATTCCATGGGAAACATCCCCATTCCCATTCCCCATAAATAATGGTACATAGGACCGAATGAAGCCCCATTCCTTACATACTCATCTTATCCAGGTATGAGTTAATCCTCTCTAATCCTAACTCTCATATGTCCAAAGACACACTCCCATTCTCACCCCACCATTGGACCTCATAACCGACCTATCATCACCCTTCTACCTGACTCTCCTGCTCGCAACCAAGGGATCCCTCAGGATGTTCGCGAACATTACTACATGGAACCACCACCAATAGAAATGTCATCCCCCACCATGATGACTATACCAACCCTACACAATCAGGACTCAGCCCATACCTTAGTCGAATGTCCATAAAAAGAACTTATGTGGACGAGGAAGACCAATCGATGGTTACCAAGAGGCCATAACCTATTTCACAAACCACGAACTTACCTGGAAAAATAAAGAAGGATAAGGTGAAAAAGAAGATACACAAAATCTCATAAAACCACTGGCTAAATCACTGAAGAGAAAAGTTAGACCAAGTGCCAGTAAAAAGAAAAACAAAAGCGAAAGAATTGCTGAAAATGGCTCTGGTGTTTGTCCTGAAACAACTACACGGGACCAGTAAGGTTCATATGTTGGAATTGTCAAGTATTGCATGGGATCCTCCTTGACAATCCAAGTTCAGAAGGATCTCACCCGTCTGGGTTCAACCTTCGATCATATTGTTAATGGAGACGGAGAATCCAAGCGGTTTTGACGAGAAAATTAAACGCGTTGTAGGATTGGATCAAGCATTTTATGTGCAACCGAATGGAATTAATGGAGTACTAGCACTTTGGCAGAAGAAAGACGTGAAATCGAAGTGCATTATCACAATAGAAATATAATGGACAATAAATTCTTTCTAGGCGAGTACGAGAGAAGTGTTCACATTACCTGGGTGTATTGGTGTGTTATAACAAGAATTAGAAGAGGAAGACGTAGATCGTGGCTGGGTGACGAGATTTTCAAAGACAATTTCTCACCACGAAAAACTTGGGGGCGACCAAAATCCAAAGGAATATTAATGCATTCAATTTGGTTATCAATGACCTACTTATCGGAAACCTCCATTTCAAGGGTCAAGCGTTTACGTGGAGTAACAACAGAAGATGAGTATAAAGAGTCAAAACAGACTCGATCGTGGCTTACAAATGTGGAATGGATATCCAACTACCCTAACACACAAGTATTCAATGAAGATGCAGTAGGATCAGACCACTCTCCTTTGGTAATCAACACAATCCATAAGGATGGGAGAGGGAGAAGACGCTTCTATTTTGAAGCAACATGGCTAGAAAGCAACGAGTGGAGAGAGGTTGTGAAAGAATCATGGTGCAAAACAAACATCGCAATTTTCAGGAGAGGGTGAATCATTACATATTACAATTATAAAAAACACTACATATGGTTATTAACCCCCTGCTAGAGCAACGAGAGAGGGTGTACGTTGAGGTTGGATCGTAAGTCCAAGAACCATGAAGAAGGGAGAGCCTTTGTAAGGGGATTTTTTTTTTCTCCTTCGAAAGTAACACTGTTTGGAAAACCAAATACCAAAGCAATACCACAATTTAATTTTACCAAAATAAGTCTACCTCTGAATGGGATTCGCGAGTAGAACGTTTGTTCAAATATAAAATCAATGCTATTATGTTCAATGGATTCTAACATGATGATAAGAGGAACAGTAAAATCTTCATTTTAGTTACAAATTAATAATATTGGTCAAATATAAGCGACTAAATTGTAAATGTTTGAAATTAAAAGTAACATCCTCAAACAGAAGTGGTCATTTAATAGGGTTAAAAAGATAAATGACCAAATGTTAACGTAAAACATAAATGATCAAATAGGTTGTTAATCCAAATACCAAAGCAATACCACAATTTAATTTTACCAAAATAAGTCTACCTCTGAATGGGATTCGCGAGTAGAACTTTTGTTCTAATATAAAATCAATGCTATTATGTTCAATGGATTCTAACATGATGATAAGAGGAACAGTAAAATCTTCATTTTAGTTACAAAATAATAATATTGGTCAAATATAAGCGACTAAATTGTAAATGTTTGAAATTAAAAGTAACATCCTCAAACAGAAGTGGTCATTTAATAGGGTTAAAAAGATAAATGACCAAATGTTAACGTAAAACATAAATGATCAAATAGGTAGTTAATCATTTGCGTAATTAAAAGGTGTCTTCTCAAATCATAGTAGAAGAAAAATGATTATCTATCCTATCCTTTGCAAATTACCGCAATATCTTCAAAAATGAAAAGAGAAATGATCTGACTGGATGAACAAAGAAAATTATGCGATCAGAAGTAGTTATCCTCGAAAAGGCACCCCTAAACCATCAACTTTCATGAAACAAAACTAAGAATGACTCCCTCACAGTTGGCCCAACCACTCCTTGGGCCTACTTAACTCCATGACACTAATTAATAGGAGATTACTGTTTTCTTTAATAAGAGATTTCGGGTTTGAGACATGTGAACGGAATTTTTTTCATAACCAACACTAAGACCCTTACGGGTTGACTATGTTGCGCATGAGAATTATTCTAATTATAGAGAAAGCTTGCTATTACCCTCGGGTTCCTAGGACACCCTGCGATAAATTATAAAAGAGAAATCATTGAAAACACAATAAAATATTACCATAAGTAGTAGAGTCAGAATACACACAAGTTCAAACATATTGATCTCCATATTGTTTATGTACAAACTCTCATAAGAAACGGAACTCAGGTAAAACACCTTAACTTTAACTTCTTCTTTTGTTAATCTAGAAAGTCCCAACTTCGATAGAGTTTGACCTAAGATTCACATTCTTCTTTTTCTTTGGTACATGGTAAGTCGATTTGCCTGCTAACTCGTCAGGAGTTGATCTGTTTGCTGTAAATCCATCATAGCCTCTGCAGTTGATTCGAGCACTTACAAGAAGGGACAAATGGAGGTGGTCATCTGGATCCTTCTCTGATACCTATAAGAGTATGTGTAGGTCACGATAATAATGAATGTCTATTCAGAAAATACTTGCTATAGACAAGAAAGGTAAGGATTATTTATCCTTGTCGAACCCTGGTATCCTGGTGATGATAAGATTGTGCTACCCTGTGAAGCTTGGAGATATATTGCATCCTACATTGGGGTGACAGAAAGACTTCGATCCTTAGTAATAAATTGTATCCTTAGTGAAGGTTACTCAAACTTTCACTGTGAGGATCACGTGGGTGTGGTTTCCTTACGTAGCTCTTATTCATCGTGACAGAGGGAGGGACCCCTTTGGCCTTAGGTGAGGGGACCGATTTAGGCGACCATTGGAGATGGTTTCTTTACGTGCTTGCCTGGTGCTTGAATTTCCGCTCACTACCTAAGTGCTCGCCCGGTGTCTGGATATTCACCGTATTCTCTTAGAGAGTCGTGTCATGACGTCAACTCTTTGCTTGGTGCCCAACATTTGCCCCCGATGCTCGGGTAAAATTCAATTTTGGTCGAGTTTCTATCTTCGTGGCTTTTAAGCGACTGTAACTTGGCGTGTCCCTATTTTTGACATGTTTAATTGCATCGTTCGACTTGTATCTTCTGTGGGTTTGTCAGGCGAGTCTTTCGGAAACGTTGTGATTTTGTCCTTCTGGGCTCTATTTATGGTGAGCCTTCCTAACAATTCTTAGTTGCCTTTTAGCGAGCATTCTTGGTTATTTCGAGGTTTCTTTCATCCCCTTAGGACTTTGTTCAAAACTTTCCAACTACTTATGTTTTTACCTTTTAGGAGAGCCTTTCTCAATAGTTTTCGGGATACTTTCATGGCGAGTCTCACAAGTCATTTTAAGCTGCCTCTGGCATACCTTTGGTTTTGGAAATAGTTCCTTAAGACCTGTTTTATGATCCACTGTGTGAGAAGCTTCCTTTAGGTGCTAGGCGTTGCAAGGAATGAAGCTTGGTCTGTGATTATCCTTCGTGCATAACCGCTTAAGGTGAAGGTTGGGAGTAATCTGGTTCAAGATGATGTTCCTGAGAACCCTTATCAACCTTTTGCTTCTATAAATCGTATGAGTTGAGAGTAAGGAAATCGTATTGACTCTTGTGGTTGCTTGGCCCCTTTATGTAATAGGTGACTTGATTTGTTGTATTCCTATTGTCTTTATTTTTTGGGACTCTTCGTTATCTACCTTGCATGCAGATCTTCCAGTGTCAGTTTTTTTCTCATGGGTTGTCAGACTGCCAAATGGAAATCATGGTTTGCTCAAAAGTTGATTGTGTGCTCCAAGACACTTCTCTTCTCTTTCCTCATTTAATGTTTGTCCTTACTTTTTACTTTTTGTTTGATCTCTCCAGACAGTTTTATCGTCAAGAGACTGTTGTATTTGATGATGATTTTTTTTTAATTAGCCTTCACCGTTTGGTGCATATCTTCACGTTTTTTTCATTTTTTATTTATTTAGATTAGACTCTTTATCGATTTTCAATATAAACTACCCTTCTTTTGGTTTTTGAAGTTTTCCCACTTCCCTTGTTTTTTTCAGACCTCTTAAGTACTTGATCCTTTCTCTGAGTCTTTTTTTCTTCAAAGAATCCTTCCTACTTACCAATGGATTCGTATATTGAAGAATCCTTCCTGTCACTGGCTCTTCCCTTCCGCTTCAGGGTGTGACTTCTATTGCAGAACCCTATTGGAGGTTTGTTCTTAGTGTGTCTCCATTTTCCTCTTCGATCGGATCTGCATGTGAATAATGAATCTTTGATGGATTTGTATGTGTCGTAAAAATGGTAATTTCAAGCCATGTTGTCATGTTACGATCGGTATGGCTAGGCTCCACATTTTTGGTGGTGCGAACTTTTTGTGCTTCTTCTAGGGTATTTCTATATTTTTGTGGTTGTTCTGATCTCTGTATTCCTTTTTCTTGCTTATTTTCAAATGGATGTCCATTCAATGCCCTAATGTTTGTAAGGGTCATTTATAGGAGGATGTGTTTTACTTTTTCGGTAGTAGCCTTGCGTGTTGATTCCTTTTGACATCACTGGAAAGTAGTACTTCTTTGATTGGTCGGTTATCCTTGTGTGGTATGCATATGTCAATTCATGATGATGAAAGAAAAATAATCACGGCTCTTTTGCTTTTCAACCGTACAACATTTACGATGATTCTTTTTTCTTTGACTCATGCTATTTCCTATCTACTCTTCAAATGAGTCGTGATAATAGTGCTGAAACTTCATATGACGACTCATCTTTATATGATCGTACGTTTTTAAGGGCTTCATTATTTTAGTCAGTAATAAATTATTATTTAGCCTATTAACATCATCCTCTATTATAATGACGAGCACAACTGATAACCACCAACAACTAACAAAGACCCAACAAATATGTCGTACGTTTCTAATGAGAGTTGTTGAAAGGAGATGACGATTTTGATCAAGCGAGATGTGATAAAGCGGATGAACAAACAAAATGAGATGATGACTTTGCAATAGCTATCAAGGAGAGCAGAAGAACACACGAGAAATCATCGACTCTTATACCATTTTGACATAGTAGCACAAATATGGTTTATCCAAGAAAATGAAAAATGATATTTTCATTCTTGTAGACTTAACCGTACAAAGGTGATGTAGTATGCTTTATATAGTAGCAACAAACATAGTGACCCCTAAACTTATTGTTATTTCATACTTTATCCTTATTTAACTAACACTTAAGCATATAATCTCTAACACTGGCCTTCATGGGCAGCACCTTTTATGGTTGATTAGGGCGAGCTTGAGATGTTTGCCTTGAAGTGTAGGGATAATTATATCTTGTCACGTGTGGGTAACATGTTTTAGCTTTTCCTGAGTTTGACTAGCTTTGGTGTCATTTGCAGGTCATCTCTTGTTTCGAAGTAAAGTCTGTGCCTAGGTCTAACACCGTGTAGGCAATGATCCTATCGGGGTTGATCGTTGTCTGTCATAGGATGGTGTGGTAGGGGATGGGGCATCCACTATAGGAAAATGACTTCAATCTCGATGCTCTTCCATCCTTCCCCCAAGACCATGGGGAGGTTGATTGCTCCTATAGAAAAATTCGTTCATTTAGCAAGTCTGAGGAGAGTGGAGTCTACCTTTTTCAAATCCTCACTCGTTCTTCCTAGCTTCTCCAACATTTTTAGGAACATGATATCTGACAAACTACCTCTATCCACCAGTATTCGCTTTACTTCAACTCCTTTGATTTTGGCAGTTATAACAAGATCATCATTGTAAGGTGCCACCATATGAGCCACATCTTCATCTAAAAAGGATATGATAGCGTTCTCTTTAGGAGTTGGTATTTTTCTTACTGGTGCAACGACGGATAACTAGATGCCTTATACCTCGCGGGCCCGATAATATTCCTCACCCATTGCAAATCCCTCGATTATTAAATTAATAATTTCACTCGTCAAGGATTCCTCTCAATCCATATCTGGATGAATTTACATTCTTTACGGCGTTTTGATAAGTTTCCCACAGATAATACCAATGTTAGGACGAGATTGATCTAGGTAAAAAAAAACTCATCGGGAAGTATGTTAATAACGCTTGAGCAGACTCATTATAAGACCACATCGAGAGCTCCTTGACCTGCAAAAAAGGAACAACAAAGGTTGTTCCTTCAAATCCCTCTCTGGTGCTTAAGTGAGTGTCGGGTTTGAATGTATATAATTCGTAAATTTGTCTTACTGTAAAGGGAAAAATGATGTAGTTCTACTTGGGAAGGTATCTGTCTACCCATTACCGGGAGGTTAAGATGTGGTGCCTAAGATTTCAGCAAGGATCGTGGTTAGGTTTACTAATCTTTAATTGGCATTGTGCGTAAGATTCAGTGTAACTGCCAAATTTGGACTCGAGATTGAGTCTAGGAGAGCATCGTCATCGAGGAGGAGGGTCCTGGAGACTTAGTTTTTTTCCTAAGTCTTTTTTTATGAGAGTGAGCAATTTAGGGGTGAGCAAATTACCCATTTGGACCCGGAACCTATCCGGAACCGACACTTCGGGTAGGTTCCGGGTAGACGTTTTAAAAATTGGGTAGGTTCCGAGAAAACATTTTGAGAACCTATTTATTCAGTTCTGGTTCTCCTATCTGGGTACCCTAAAGTAACCGGAACCAGTTCTATATATATCTATATATATATATGTATATTAAAAACAAAATAGAGACAAACTCTAAAGCTTTCTCTCGCCTTCGTATTCATGACAAACAAGGTATTATATTCATTTGTGCGCAAAGAAATTTCGTTTTGGGAAAAAACAAGGTTCCGAGTATTAATCTCTTCCCCAATGAACAAACAAGGTATTGAATATTTTAACCATAAACCGGAACCGAACCGGGGACAAAAAGAAACAGGTTCCTAAGAGGGTACCCGAAACCGTTTGTACAAACAAGTTCCGGGTAGGTTCTGGTTCTAAAATTACATACACTGTATTAAACTGGGTAGGTTTTGGGAACACCTAAATTTACAAGGTACCCGGAACCGCTCACAACTAGTGAGCATGGTGTGTTCGTCTCGTCTTTAGACGGTTAAGTCGACCCTTGTTAATCGTGCACGATCCATTCCGTGCTGAGGGCTAGGATAAAGTAATCGCCTCATTGGAGGGAGGTGCTAACTTTTATAGGCCTCACCTTTGTATACCTATTTGGGGCGAGCTTGAGTACACATTCTCCTTGGAGGCTGGGGATAGCTTGATCTCCTCACATGCGAATCTATCTTCCTCTGAAGGGTGGTCAACTCTAATACTGTTTGCGGGTCTTCTCTTGTTTCGAGGTAAAGTCAACGACTAGGCCCAACACGTCCTCTATTGGGATAACAGATAGACCTAGATCCTTAATGATAGAGCATATCATTAGTAGATATTACTCGTACTTCCACTATGAGGATCATATAGTTATAGTTGCCTTAAGGATGACCTTTATGCATTGTGACGGAGGAGGGGACCTTATGGTTTTAAGCGAGGGGGTCGAGTTAGGCAACAATTAGGAATGATTTCTTTACGCGCTCGCTTGGTGCTCGAGTACTCTTGCTCGGTGTCTGATCACCCAATGTCTGAATATTCAACGTAAATGCTTAAGGAGTCGTGTCATGACGTCACATCGATGCTTGGTGCCCAACACAAAACCTTGTTTAAAGATAAAAGAAACTCTGCTTAAATCGTTAATCTCTATTATATTTTTATTAATGTATTGAGGAGAGATTTAGAGACAAACACGAAACACCTAACCTCCTCTTATACATGTTAGTCAACCGCAAGACAACTTTATAATACAGGAACTAGACTGCTACCCTCCTTAACCGACGCATTCAGACAAATAGAGAAACAAATAAAACAAAACACTCCAAAAACTGCAAGATTACAAATGATTACCATTATCTATATTATATTAATATTTGCTAACATATATACGCATATATGCTACAAATTGAAACGCACTACACGTGAACCATTTTAAAAAACAAAACAGATATTAAATGTAGAATTCTACCTATAAGACCTTATTTTTTTTCGATAATTCTTCATCAAGATGAATATTAGATGATAAATTTCTTTAAATAATGGAAAAAGTGTGGGAAAAAAATGTAACACCTAAATCATTATTTGATGGAACTTGTTTTGGGTCGTTTGTTTGTGATTTACAATGTTTGATTATGTTAGTTTTAAATGAAACGTTAGATTCTACAGCATTTTTACGGTTAAGTAAGGCGTGCGAGAGACTTGCTCTCAAATTTTTTAAAATGTGAGATATACCCCTTCCTTCTTTCTCTCCATCAAGACTCCAATCCAACCTATGTAACTTTCCCTTATTTCTCTCCTTCACACCGTGAGCGAACCTAAGCCAACATCCTTCTCCCAACGTTTTTCTTCTTCGTCTACGTCTGTTTTCCTTTGTTTCCTCCGTTCCCATTCTCACTTGTAGAATGATTTCTCATTCCAATTATGGTACGAGAATTAAATCAACAACTTTAGCGTTAGAAATCAAGAAGGCGTACCGTAAAGCAACACTAAGACATCACCCCAACAAGGTATTTATTTAGTCTTCTATTTGATTCATGTTCTATCTTAGAGCAGAAGAGGTTTACACAAATGTCGACGGGGAGGCATACACATACTCTCAGACACCATAAAGTTTTTTCTTATTAACATGATTTCCTATAAATTCTTATGGTTAATAGGATTATCAATTTGTCCACCTAAGTATCTAGTTAGTGTATTTTGTTTTGCAGCGGTCACGTTATGATCTTGAAGAAAAGATTAGGAATGCTTGGAAGTAACGGGGTGATGTATCTAAAATGAGTACAGATAAGTATAGTTATGCATTTGAATGAAATGACAGCAGCAGACATTCGTGGAGAGAAGTTTGGAAACATTCTGAGTCGAGAGGTGGCTTTTCTGGATTCTAAAGAATTAAACAGGTATCTTGCTTGCTAAATGGAGGATTTGAAGACTTACGGATACAGAAAAAGTTAATAGACAGGCTAACACTTAAGGAGTCATCTCCAAAAGCATGTCTGCTTGTTATAGGAATTAGTTCTCAAGAAAATTATTGAAGAAGAAGAGTAAAAGGGGATAATAATCTGTCAAAGGAAGATCTTGCTTGCATATGTCACGAGGAAGGTGAAATTAGTACTTGGCGAGGACGTAAGATACGCGCATTTGTCTGTAAATTGTATCATAAAGCTTGTTCGTAAACAAGATATTGTAATGGATGGATTCCCAAATTTAGATGGTCTTGATTTTATGGAGGCATGAGTGTAGTTCATCGGTCATTTTTTTCTCTTTCCAGAAGTAAGCTGGTTCTTTCTTTTTGCACAGTTAAGGGCATTACAGGTATTTCACCTTTTTATTTCTTCAATTTTTAATGGTTACGTCGTGATAACAATTCATCCAAAACTAACAACGAAACATATTCAATCTGAAAGAAACAAGTTCTATGAATGATGCAATTGAAACTAGGATTTCGAAACTCGTTCAAACTGTTTTTCAGTAATCAATCAATCAATATAATAAAACGACATTATAGTAATCTAACGCCAGGGCATGGTATTTTGGTGGATTCAACACGTTCCATCCCTGCCCTTATTATAATCGACATAATAAGCAGGCACTACACACACACAAATATATATATATATATATAAGCAAAAGGATGTGAGAGTGAAACCCAAGGATTACAATGAGGGAAAGGAAGTGTGCGTTTTTTCTTCAGGAAATAAATGAAAATGAATAAATAGTACAAAATAGCTAGTAATACAAAATATTACCACAGTTGGGCAACAATGATACAGAATAAATCATAAGAAAGATGAGAGGTGAGGTTCAGTAGCCGAATGCCTGCTAATCAACCCATTTACTAAGATACACAATTACTGCAGCAACTAGGAAGATAAAAAAGAATACCTAATAAATTGTGGTCGTGGCAGCGTGGCATGGGATAGAACTCAGGCAATCGCGTAACTGACCATCTCAGACTCACTGGGTCGCCACATTGATTTCTGGACGCAGAACAATCCTTCCTTGTCCTTGGAGTAAGTCAGACGAACCTCCCACTTCATCGACTTGAACATGTTCTCCAATTCACCAATTGTCTCCACATCATCACGCACAATGAGTTTTCCCTCAGGCCTTAGGATACGATCAACCTCTGCAACTACAGCTGCTAAGTTGCACCTGTTGTTTGAACAAGACCAAAATTTATAATTATTACATACAAATGTCACATCCAGGCAAGAGATCAAACCGAAGCACTTCATCTGTGAAAATTTATAGCACTTTTCACAGCTAACTAGCTTATAAACCGTATCTTGCATACCTCTTTTTGATCTGTGAGAAGAGGTGGTCTGCATGGACAAGATCATAAGATCTTGGGTAGGTGCTAAAGGATTCACACCAGTCGTGGTAGATACCGAATAGACCCCGTTCATAGATAATAGGCAGGGTATCCGGTTCATTGATGTTAACCACATTCATAACCCAGATGTCTCTCTCTCTAAGTGCAGCAGCAAACCTGCAGAACAGGCAATGTCAAAACAAAAGGAGAACAGAAAAACACAAACAACAGTGCAAATGCCTTTCAATGCAATTACTGCAAATAGAAGACTAGCTTTCTTACCCTCCATAAACAGCCTTCATGTCCATGACATTTCTCACATTTGACCAGTCAATCCCAATTCCAGTTAAATAAGACCTGCTCACAACCCTCTTCCAATGCTCATAGTCTTCGGTGAAATCATCAGGGGCTGCTTTGCCATAAACTCCCACCTGTGAACTCAACAGCCAGTAAGGTGATTTTTCCAACCTTGCTGGCCACTCCACTGGCCACTGATACCCACGTTCGGAGGCCTCTGTTGGTGCTTTGTGCATGCATGCTCTCAAAGGAACATTCCTGCACCCATTAAGTAAATAACTAGTTATTCAGGATGAATGCAACTATCTGCATTTTGAAATTGGAAAACCATGGCAGTATTCACACATCACACTAGAAAAAAACATAGAAGCAAGCAAAACAGAAAGAAAATTACCAGGCAGCATTTGGATCATCAGACTGTGGACAGAAAGGAGGCTCGGCTTGTGCTCTGTTCTCATAACATTCGTTAGATGTAGGCTTTTTAAATGTTGCTATACCAACCCCATTCACTGTATCCTTGTTAATTGAGATAAGCTCCCAGCACATGGCCTTTGTTAGCTCAGACATGGCTTCACACATTACCCAAATAGTCTTGTTAGATTATAACCCCAAAGAAACTTACTCTACAAATATATCCATGAGGATCTGAGAAGGAGGTTTTGTACCGTTCCAAATTTGTACATCTTCATCAAGCTTTTGATAAACTGGGGTAGCAGACCAAACAAAGAAACCCCCAGGTCTCAGCACACGGTTCAGCTCCAAAAGCAGCTTACCACCTTCACAGATTAGCAACCAATCAATATAACAGACACTAGCTTAACACGTACATACAAGCTTAACTTACTAGACCAAAGCAGGCAAAATTATATGAAATGAGAGAAAGAGGTATCCAAGATTAATGAAAGCTCAAGTTACTTTAGAAAACTATAGTGAACCCAACGGGCCAACGTACCTTCAATATGCCATGGTACTCTACACCGCGCACAGTGAACAATATCAAAGACCCTGGCTGGATAGGGGAGCCTTGTTGTACCCATTACAGCAGATATGGCAGGAATACCTCTCTCGAGTGCAAATTGTACTTGGGCTTCATGTTCATCTTTTGGAGCAAATGACATGGCCAGGACTCCTCTATCAAAGAGAAAGCCACCAAAACTAGCAACCCCACATCCAACATCCAAAATGACACGGGTACGTTTTCCCCATGCAATATCCGGAACAGACTGCATGAACAAAAACAACTTTAGAAGCACTTATATAACACCAGTATGCATATGCAGTAAAGCTACGAGAAGAATGATGACTATCTTGACTAACTTCTACAAGATCCAAACTGCTTATGCCACACTGAATGGATATCAACCATATCTTCAAGACAATAAATTTTTCTAGTGGTGGAAGAATTCATTGTTTCCAGTACATATCTCTTTTTTTTTAAGCGGACAATATACTCAACTGCAGGAGTAAGTTCTGCTACAATAATGATTCCACCGACATCAACTTTAGAATTGTGACATTACTTGTTCACAGATGAAATCTAATGCCATAACGCATTATGACAAAGAAACAATATGCATTTGAGAAAACCTTAATCAATTGAACTGGCATCAGTAGCTTTAGGAAAAGTGCAAACCAACCTAAACAGCAAAGCAAGGAGCAATGGAGACACGAAAAAATGGAAGCAACTAAAAACTGGACCAGATGAATGCATAATACGTAAGACACCAGAATAGAGCTTTCTACATGTTGAAAATGAAGATGATGGGCAAACTAATAAGTGTACCTACCTCCTGAATAAAGTCAATATAATGGAGAGCCCCATGTTTAAATTGGGTTCCTCCACCAGGAAAAGTCAGGTATTCACCAGCTACCTTCACCCAATTCTGATGTCCTTTAACTTGAGCAAGCTTGGTGTGGGGAACATTGTAGTACCAAATCTGCAAGAAAGCAAATTTAAAGTGAACTTTGAAGAATAAATAGAAGAGGAACAAAAATTGCAAAGAAACAATATATTCACCTTTTCTCTGCTCTTAGGCCACTCAACTGAACGCCTATAACCCTCAGGAAGTGAAACAAGGCAGGTAGGCGCATTATCAGGACAATGACGCTCTCTGTGTTCATAATGCTTGGTAGATCTGAGGCTTTTTATTGCTTTCCAATTATCTAGGCATGGTATGTAATCTGGCCCAGCAGTAACATTGCAAAGTTTCCAACTGTAGTCAATACTTTGCTTTGAAGACTCGTCTTTTTCATTCCTTGACTCTGCTGCCTGTGTTGAAAAACCCCCGTTCTGGGTGGTGGTTTCTTTTAAAAGCTCTGACTGAGCACCTGAAGGATATACTTCACCTGGAGATTGGTCTTTTGCCCTGTCATCCTTTTTCTCAAGCGACTCATCACTTGATTCGTTGTCAGTTTGATCCACTTTCTCTTCAATCTCCGTTTCACCTGAACTTTCTTCCTTTTCATTGTCATCTGAGCCTGATTTTTTGTCAGTGTCAGAGTCGGATTTAGTCATTTCTCCATCTTTCCCAGAGTCTTTCTTTGTCTCTTCAGTTTCAGAGTTTGACTCCTCGCCTTCCGTTCTGTTATCACTGTCTTCCGACTTGGTGTCCTCCTCAGTGCTTTCCTTCTGCTCAGTTTTCAGCACAGTTTTCTCCTCTTGATTCTGGTATTGGTTTTCTGCTGAATTTGAGTCGCCTTCAGTCTGAGAGCTTGTATCCATACTGTTCCCCTTGGTAGCATCATCTGGCAAGTCACCAGGGTTATCTTCAAATTGTGAAGTGTTGCTATCTTTGGTGTCAGTCACTTGTTCGGTAACCTGGTTTGCTTGATCATTCAGCTCACTTGATTTATCCGTCACCTCACTCTTGTTGTCCTCCTGAGGTGCATCAACATTTTGAACAGGAACCACGGATGACGATGTCAACATCCAAACACCAACAAGGCAAAGAGCCACGAAAACAACAATAGTCACTGTCGAGCAGTAACTAGCTGGAGACCTTCTGTTATCTACCCGGGTATATTTCCCTAAAGCCATGTTCTTCTTGTCTCTCACTCAGATGCTCTATTTTTTACTCACCTAGAATATACATCCAAGAGTTACTTTGACAAAAATAAATGAAATGCTCAGTCAAAAACATCGTACAAGAAAATGTTCTTTTCTTGTCTAAATCCAGTGCTGTAGATCTAATGAGAAATACGTCAAAAAAGCACCAAATTACTGGTAATGCATCATCATCAATTAACCAGTCAGTAATTCAAGAAGGAACTTCCTTCTTGAGTAAAATCTTTTAAACTAGATTCTTCTACCAAGTAACCAAACGAAAATGACTTCATCAGAGTGGGAATAACATAAGGATGAATGATATGACCGTGAGGAGCGGAACTTCAAACAAAGATAATTAATAAGCCACACATAAAGTAGAAGTGTAGAAGACATCAGATTGAATATGGAAGCTAAATTCAATGAATCATAACTTCCGGATAATAAAGATCTGTTCATCAATACATACACATTCTCAACAGATCGGTTACAGTCTCTCGCCAACTGAGAAAAGCAAGAGCAGAAGAATGAAATCAGGTACGATTCCATTAGATCTGTATCATCCATAATCATAAAGCGGGTTCATCCGATCTACGTTTTGATTCAGTCACTGGTAAGGCTGATAACACATTAATAGAATAATGAACTCAAAATATAACTACTGTATGAGACCTAGAAATCTCAAAGATTCAGAACTTAGATTAGCTGACAAATACCATGAAATAAACAGGTCATTATTCAGATCTGAAGTGCAAGAAGAATGACATTAGGAGGTTAAGATCGAGAAACGATACCTATGACTGTGAACAAAAACTGAGCAGATCTAAGTAGAGAGGAATCTTCCCATAATGACTCAACGCATATGGATTATGGAGTGGAGCTGGGTGCTATCTCAGGTTTAGATGGTTTACTTATACAAGAAGAAGAGAAGAGAAAGTTTATAGCAGACAAGAGAGGAATTCAGGTGCTAGCGAGGTAGCTGGATTTAATCCAAATATTTTAACATCCAGAAACCGCGTTACTTCTCTGTATACAAGTATATGACGTTTACTTGGTGAGCTTCGCCGAGACGGGCCGGGCTTTTTTAGTGAAAAAATAACGTATAAGGTCTGTCTTGTTTAACTCGGGTCGGTATCGGTATTTGGCCGATATTTTGGAGAATTTTTTTTTACTGAAACTAATTTGAGTAAGAGCCAAAAACTAATCTGAGACACAATAGAGAAGGTGACCTAATCCAGAATGTTGTGGTGGAGACGCTGACCTAATCCAGAGAGTTGCGGAACAGAATTCACTTAAGACAGAATGGAAGAGCGTGACCTAATCCAGAGAATTGCGTTGAAGACTGGAAAACAGAGTGTTGCGGTGGAGATTGGAAGACGGAGCACTACGGTGGAGACAGGAAGAGAGACGGAATGGGAAAGAAACTGGAAGAGCGTGACTTAATCCATTTAGTGAATTTAGGTTTACATATACATAATGAAATCGGGTCGGGTCAGTCCTTTCGGGATTTGGGGGAAGACGAGAATGAGTCTGACCTACAGATAAAAACCGTGTGTACGGTTTCGGTCCTAAGCTCGGGTCGGACTATTCAGGAAGGTCTCAGTCCGGGTTTTTCGGAAATTCGACCCAACAATTTTTTTTGTTCACCCCTAGTTTACTTAGGGAGAAATGAGAATTGGTCGACAATGGAAATATGTTTTGGGTTAAAAATTGAAATCATGAGTTTTATATAGCTTTTTTAATGTGATTATGTAGTTATGATAATATTTTTTATATTTGTAATGATTATAGTATTTATTTATAATTATTGTTATAAGCATAACTATATATAAAGAATTTTTTATATGTATGTTGAATTTGAATTAAACTTGATTGTGTTGAATTAGAATGTTTTAAATTTTAAGTGTTAAAGTTAATATTTTAAAAATAAAAAGTTCCAAAATTAATTGATAAGCACTAGAATAAAGTGTTGGTTTTTTTAATATGAGTATACAGGTAAAAATATGGTTAATAATTTATTAATACAAATATCGTATTCAAATTTGTACTCGTTTTAGTTACTATATGTGTTTAAAAAAATGGTGTGATTATGACATTTGTCATATCTGCACCTCTCTCAGTCTTAGGGAGAAAGATGTAGAATAGTTGCTAGTAGTGTGATAGTGGTTAAAGAAAGTAGAACATAAGAGAATATGAGAGTTGCATTTATGAGACTTGAATTAAAAAATAAAATGCTTGACCCATGCTAAAAATTGAGTTAGCACAATCAGGAACATGTGAGGTTGACCTGCATAATTTGCCCAATAAATCATGTCGTGTTCTGAAATTCAACCTGAACCCGACTCACCCCTAATATAATCTAGGTTTCGTATCATTTGGTTAGCATTTCCAGAATCTAGCAAGTTCAACGCTTCAGTTTAATCTTCAACGTCAGTATTATCGTGTAAACTTAGAGCACATACTCTTCTTCCAGGTTCGTCTACTGATTTACTGAATTGAGAGTCACAAAACTAATATTCGTATGTCAATCATCTCCATTCAATACAACACTATATTTTCTCCACTTTCTTTGTGTTAGATAAGTTTTAAAAGTTGTGTCCTTATATCTTAGTGCTTAAGTTTACTTACTTTGCATCTAAGTTCTCAAACACACCTATGAATACTAACCCTTATATTGCAAATCATCTAAGAATTCAGCAATGTCCTCCATATACAAAGCTTTGATTTTCACTTCTCTCAACATTCAAACTCTTAATCCTTTCATGGTATTAGAGTTATTCAAATCTAGGATTGAATTTGAGTTTTGGTTGTTATTCAGTTGTTGATTAGTTTGAAACCCTGTTACTCAAGCTTCATGTTCTGCAATACGTTCTTCAAGCTTCAAATCCATGCTAGACTCATCTCCTTGATCCTCCAACACATTGTATATTCACTTTCTACATATCAAGCTCCAATACATTGCACAATAATCATCTTCTATAAATCCAGACCATTGCAACTTTAACAAACGTCCACAACAGTTAAAAGACGTGATATCAAACACTTGTGTTATTGTTGCTTTGTTCTACGCGCAACAAGCTACAATCCATTACATCTTCATTATTATTGCTTCGATCAGAATCCAATGTGCATCCAGTCTTAATCCAGTCTGCATTCGATTTGAATTCAATATGATATTCAATCGAATTTGATTTTAAAAGATGCACAAACATTGTTGTTGATCAGGTAATATTCTATTAATCAATTTTGAGTTAATTTAAAGAAGTTGTAGCTAAATTCAATCTCTATATTGAATTGGATTGAATATGATTTTAATTGAGTTAAGCTTAGTTGTTTCTAATTAACTGATTTTGTATGTTGCTGATCTTCAATGATCCAATCATCAATGGTTTTGCATATGTTTGATGATTTGTCAAGCTGAAAATTATCTTAGACCATTGTTGTTACGTTTTAAGTTCATGAACATGCCTTTATTGTTCCATTGCTTTGTTGGACTACATACTGCAGTTTCTACTAACTGCAGGTGATATGGTCTTATCATGTTCGATGATATGATGTTAAGTGAACTGAGTTGCACTATGTTGGGACGTGAGCGACTATGAGACATGGGGCAGTTAAACTTGTAAAATCGAGCAAACCATTAGTCGCAAAGACATGTAGCTTCAAAATAGACTACAACACAACTCATTCACTTATTTTCAGTTCAGTTTTACAGCCTTAAATAGTTGAAATCGAGATGAGCTTCAACACAAAAGTTGCTACTGTGATATCATGGATTTGTTATAGTTTGATATGTTGAATTTCAGTTTTTTTTTTTTACATTTCAACCAAAAGAGCTGAGTTTTTGTCTTGGTTAAACTAATATTGAAACCTTATTTGCTTTGTGAAATTCAACAAGGCAAAGGTAATACAATTAAGTTCATCTTCGATCAATGGCAACTGAAATTGCGGTAAGTTTCAAATTTGTTTGATGATGTTCGTGTGCAAGATAAGTACAAGAAATGCGAGTCCTTATGTTGAGAAGTTCAAATGAAAAAGCATAATAAGTACAACCATAATGATGATAAATACTCATAAGAATTGCAGAAACAATGCCTTGAAGTGCTCAACCATAGTGTTGAACCTAGTGCGCCATTATGTTGAGCTCAATTCTAAAAGATTAAGGACATGATTAACATTTTTTGAAAGCTCGAGGACTGAAATGATTTTCAATGAAGATCAAGAGGACGAGAGTAGCATAAGGAATGTTAAACTACAATGTTAGATAAGTTTAGAAGTTGCATCCTTATATGTTAATCTTAAGCTTACTTATTTTGTATCTAAGTCTTTGGACACTCCTATATAAGGAATAGTACCCTTGTATAGTATATCATCTAGGAATTTCAAATGTTTTGCATATACAAAGCTTTGATTTCAACTGTATGCACACGATGGGCTCCAAAGATAATCTCTTATATCATTCCATTTCCATTGTTTATCCGTCATATTAGCATGAATATGGCTTACACATGAACAATGCTCAGCCCTAGGGCATGTATCCTGAATAGGTCTCATTAGTCCCTACAAAAAAAACATAGAAGAACGTTAAAACATAATCACCAAGAAATCATACTAAAATTATTTTTTTTTTCTGAATTTGGAAGTTACCTTTTGTTTATCAGACATTACAACCCATCCTTTGGTATTTGCTATTGGTCCTAGGCCAATGTCGTTAACCAACAATTCAAGAAACCTTTTCCAAGAGTTATGATTTTCAATCTTAATCCATGCAATAGTTAGTGGGAACAGTTTATTCTCTACATATCTTGCCACTGGACATAGAAATTGTCCACCCTCTTCTGTTTTTATGTGACATCCATCCAGTTCAAAAAATGGTTTACAACCGCGGATGAAGCATATTTTGCATGCTTCAAAACATACATATAACCTCTGAAATAGGGGTCTCAATGGGTTTATACTGGAGTCGACTACAATTTTCATTGTTGTTCCATGGTTTTAGTTTAACACTGTCTCTGCATAACTCCTCAACTTTTCATATTGCTTTGCATTTTCTCCATCAATCTTCGCCTTTATGGTTTTAATGGCTCTTGAAATAGTGAATGGTGTAACGTTAAAACCATGGTTCCTCATCAAATCAGCTTGGATAGTATGTGCCTTAAACTGCTGATCTTTGAACATCCGTAGGTATCCCCTGGCTATCCACTTAATTGAACACTGTCTGCTTTTCTAAGCTCTTGCACATCTATGAAGTGGTTGGATTGTCCGAATTTGCACCGTATTCTCACCTTCAAGAGCAATAGGATACAATTTCCACCCACATTTGGTCTTACACACAACTGACATCCTATTCCACCTATTCAATATCCAATGGATAGAATAATTATTGGCAATGTTATGATCTGCTAATACATCCCTTAAGTCTGCAGCATTAGGGAACATCATTCTTAACTTCAATTTGGGTCAATCTAAGCATCTTCTTGGGTTATATTGGGGCCACCTCTGACTTGTAGAACCTAGTTCCTCATAAGATCCTGGTGGTGTCAAAAGCTCCTCTTCGTTGACAAGTTCTTCATGCAGATTAACATTCGCTTGAATTGTTGTAGCCTGAATTATTGTAGCCTAAGTTGTAGTATCCTCAGCTGGGGTCGAATTAGTTGAAGCATTCTGAGTTCTAACTTGAGTTGCTGCAACCATTTGTCTTGTCACACTACTAGCACGAATTGTTGTCTCGAATTCATTGAGAGCATCTTCCCATAAGTCATAATCACTGTCTGAATCATCTTCTTCAGCTTCTCTTATCCACATCGTATCAATGAAAGTATCAAAATTGTTACCTTTGTGTTGATAACTTCCATCAAACCCAACCTCATTGTACTACTGTTGCTGGTCAACAAAACTTTTGATTGGGTTTGAAGCCCAATTTTTCGGATTGAACCTGAAGCCCAGTAACATTATCCTCTTTACATCCAAGTCCACCACCTTGTACAGTACCCACTTTTTCTACCACACATGTTGGAATGCAGCAACTTCAAAGTTAATTCAAGCAATCTTTACAATTTCAGTGGCAAATTCATTCAGTTTCATTAAATATATTTTAATAACGACATTGGGTGTTTGTTTACCAAAAATCCTTATCCAACTTCAATCAACACTAAACTAGGTTTAAAATCATCACATGCAACTTTATAGTATATCAAATTTCCATCTTTATACTTGAACTTACTTTTCAAACATGAAAGCAACTCATTGTAAGTAAAATTTATTTGTACTTCAAAATAATCAAGAAACCCAACATACTTTTTCATAATGTAATTCTATTTGATGAACCTTCCATACCAATTTACCTCAATACTGTATGAATCATTGTCATCATTTTCCACCATAAACTTGTTTGTTTGCATTCAGTAAGGTTTACTTTTAGTAAAACAAAATTTTCAACTAATCGCATGCAGTAAGGTTTAATTTCAGTCAAACATAAACCTAATCGCATTTAGTAGCTTCACTAATCGCATTATATAGAATAAGCAAGGAGACACAACAATTCATTTGTCTGGGATGAACAAAAAAGAAAATGTACGAACACTTACCTGATTTCGCACAGGAAAAGCGATCTTTCGACTCACAGACATTGATGGGTCGTGAATCAGTTCATCTGAACACTTCAATTGACAGAAAAGACTGGATGATGAAGGATGACTAAAAACCTAGTTCTTAGAATGCATTATACATACTACGTTAACAGTGAATGAATATCAACAATCCAACAGTTTCAGAAAGGAAAGGGTATTAAGCTAGTCTGACTTAATAATTCCGTCCAAAATTGCAAAATCTGTCCATACATAACAGAGATTTGAGGTAGGTTTTTTTATTACTCAATTTCAAAAGTTTGGTTAGTCTTTTGTAAAAAAAAAAACTTGGTTTATTGTTTGTTTAAACCCCCCCCCCCCCCAAAAAAAAGTTCGATTTGTTTTTTTGGTAATTTACCTTTATTTATTTTCTTATTTAAAGGTTAATAACCAAATCGCTAAACCAACTTTGAGAAATTTACAAATCACTACTCATACTTTACTTTTTCAAAAAGTAATTCCTAAACTTTGATACTTGAGGCAAACTGCGACATCCGTTAAGTTTTTCATTAAATATGGACAGAGAATGACATGACAATACATGATTGGTTCATAATTTTGAAAACTATATGATTTTTTTTAAATACTATAACATTCCGAAAAAAAAAAACTAAAAAAATATATAACTAATAGGGAAAATATGAACGTTTAATATAATACTTTTATTAAAAATATAAAATGAACATAAAATAATGAATCATTTTTATTTTTATTTTGCTTCATATTTTCTATAAAAATATTATTTTAAAAACTCTTACTTTCCCTATTAATTTTCCATTGTTTGGAATTTTCTAGTATTTTATAAAAAGTATATAATTTTTAAAATTATTGATCAATCGTGTGTTGCCACATCATTTTCCATCCATATTTAACGGAAAACTTAACGGAGGTATAAATTTGTCCTTTAATGAAAAAGTAAACGGAGTTAAGATTTTGCTCAATCTTAAAGTATACGTAACAAAATTTAAAAAAGTAAAGTTCGAGTAAATATTTGTACGACAGTTAAAGTTAAGGTAACGATTTGATGATTAAATCTAATTTTTAATTAAACCTAAATAAAAAAAATGGCCTTATGAATAGGTACTTGCTATAGATGATTCGTGGGTATATATATTTTAAAATTTGTTTTCCCTTATTGTAGTTGTAAACACCTTGTTTGGGATAGGGGTCAAAATACCATTATGCGAGGAATATAGCCAAGTAGAACTATGGAAAAAAATAATTTTTTGGATTAATATATATATATTATTAATACATTTTGGAAAAAAAAAACATAAATATTTAGAAGGTATTATATATATATATATATTTATATTATTAAGGGAGAGATGTTTTTTGTAACCGCCACATATAAGTTTACACAAATACCCCTTAATAATCCAATTAATATATGTTTTTTCATGACTATTTTGGTCATTTAAATATCTTCTCAAAAACTTATAAAAAAACTATATGTACGAAGACTCGAACATATGTATGACCTTATACATTAAAGACACACATATTAACCAGCTTCACACGTATGTAACATTACAAATTTTACAAGATCATAATTATATATTTCTCTATCAACATCCCTCCATTCTTTCTCATGCACCATTTGTTTTATATCTCACTAACAAATTAAATTATATTTTCACTTTATCAGACAATAAGATAACAGTGAATCTAAAGACTTCAATTATTTATAAAAGTTATAATTTCATGTACAACTGAGAGAATTTAGACTGAATTAATATGTCAAATATGCATTATCTATTATTTGAAGCAATATAATCAAGTTTGAAATTTAAATTAGAGTGGAAGAAGAAATCTCATTTATTATTTATCTGATTTTTTTAATTAATTTAATTATTATATATGTTATTTTAATTAACTTTACAATTTTACATAATAATGATAATTGTATTTTATGTTCTCAAGTCGTCATATTGTTTTTTGGTAATTGTGACTTTTTAATGTTTTTAGAATTATATTGATTTTGTTTTTCAAAACATTCTTTCTTGAATATACATAATCTATCGCGTGAAGCAATAAATATAAAAACAATTAATCAATTTAAAAAAATTAAAACCAAATTGAAAGGAAATATTTGATTAATGTATAAATTTTTTTTATAATGATATTTTTTTATTATAGAGTATTTTCAAATAATGATATCATTAAAATGTTAAAAAAACTTATAGATTTGTTAGTATTATTAATTAATGCATGGATGATTTCAAGTGCCAAAAGTTGTTAATATATTATTACTCCAAACTAATATCATCCAAAATTTAGGTATTACACGTTGAGAAAAACGTAACAAAAATATTTTACTACAAAATTAAAATAACCCTGGTGATGTGTTGAAATAATATGTTACGGATAATTGAAATATAAAAATCAATATTAATTTTCAGGGTTTAATATTTATTATATTTACAAAATATTTTTAGGATTTGTTAAATTTAGATTCTATGAGTATTTCTTTACTTAAACCTACATTCCAAATATATATAAAATTAACATTTGAAGTGTTAGGAGGACATGATCAACCTGACTCCTAAGATAGTACAACAATTAAACACTTGATTAAAAATATTATTTGAATTGTAAAACTAAACTTAAATTACCTAATATAATGAAATAAAATTAATTTTGTTTTAAATATTTTTAAAAAATTACTCGAGCATCCGGGAGCCTATTTAGTAATGGTTCTTACTCTCGGATACTAGAACAATTTCTTAAAAACATTTAAAACAAAATTAATTTTATTTCATTATATTAGGTAATTTAAGTTTAGTTTTACAATTCAAATAATATTTTTAATCAAGTGTCCAAATATCGACATATATTTTTTCTTAGAAACAAATATGATAAATATTTATCGTGCTTGATGGGTTTGTATGAGAATTAAACATTTGATAAATATATTTGAAATTAAAATATAAATAATCCTTAACTTACCCATAGTTTATGAACTCTGAAAGTATCAAAGTAAAAAAAAAATAAGGAAGAAATTGATCAAATATCAAATTTTATTTTTTTGTGTGCAAATTAATAGGAATGTTTTGATGTTGTCATGATAGATTTGTAATAGTCGTTATTTTATAGACATGGCAGTGAGCGTGTTAAGATAAATTAATAGTATATTGAATGCATTCATTGACGAGTTCTGACTTATGAGTGTATGTCTTAAATCTCAAACGGTATGAGCTCATATGATCGAATCCTATGGATGTTGTCGGGGTGAAAATACTCATAGAAAGTTCGAGGTTGGTATGAATACTCATAGAAAGTTAGAGGGCGGCCATTAGCGATAGTTGGTATGAGATGAGATAGTATGACATGGTATGTTAATGAAAATTACTCATAGATAGTTCGAGATCTAGCGTTAAGCGATAGTTGATGTTATCATGGTCAATTTATAATAGTCGGTATGAAACTCATGGAAAGTTTAAGATCAGGCATTAAGCGATAGTTGGTATGAGATGAGATAGTATGACATGGTATGTGAGTGAAAATATTCATAGTATGACTATAAGTGACTATAAATAATGCTCAATGTCAACTTTATCAAATATCGATATATATTTGTTTGATCATATTCTTAGTAACAAATTATTTTATGTTACATTCTCACACGCATAGTAACAAAATTTATAGTAAAAAATATATTATATGTAGTCATCAACAAAAGTTTGGGTTAAGAAATTAGATTTGAAAAGAATTATTACTATATATACTCGAACGGAGTCTACAAAATATTTTATTATGTTTATCAATTAGCTGTTCAATTTTGTTATAGTAAGGACGAAAATGTGCATAATAATTTTCTTTAATTATATTTGATTATATTCTTTTTATTTAGCATTTAGCTATATCAATTATCTGTTCAATTTTGTTATAATTAGTTAGGAGGACGATATACATCTTAATTTTCTTTAATTGTATAATTGTATAATTTGACTATACTATTTTCATTTACTACTAATCGTATTGCTTATAAATCTATATTGTTCTCTAAGAGACAATTTTCATATATTCAATGAAAAGTTATAGAAAACATTTCATATACAATCTAAAATAAAATTAAACTGGAAGCTCTAGAATCCACTTAAGTGTATTTTCCTAGTGGTTATACTAGACTCTAGCACGAGCTACGCGCGTGCACGTTGTCATCGTTTGTCTTGCGTGAAGTGTTAGGTAGGACATGATCAACCTCACTCCAGAGATAGTACAACAATTAAACACTTGATTAAAAATATTATTTGAATTGTAAAACTAAACTTAAATTACCTAATATAATGAAATAAAATTAATTTTGTTTTAAATATTTTTAAGAAATTGCTCGAGCATCCGGGAGCCTCTTTAGTAATGGTTCTTACTCTCGGATACTAGAACTATTTCTTAAAAATATTTAAAACAAAATTAATTTTATTTAATTATATTAGGTAATTTAAGTTTAGTTTTACAATTAAAATAATATTTTTAATCAAGTGTTTAATTCTTGCACTGTCTTAGGAGTCGGGTCGATCATGTCCTCCTAATAGGTGTCAGCAAATTACCCATTTGTACCCAGAACCTACCCGAAACCGACATTTAGGGTAGGTTCCGGGTAGTAGTTTTAAAAATAGGGTAGGTTTCGGGGAAAAAAATCTAAGAACCTATTTATTCGGTTCCGGTTCTCCTATTTGGGTACCCTAAATTAACTGAACTCGAAACTGATTCTCTCTCTCTCTATATATATATATTATTTAAAAAAAAAGGCTAAAGGAACGAGAGAAATCAACCTCACTTTCAATCTTTCAGTTTTAGTCTAAACTCTCCCGCCTCTCTCGCATGGCAGACTCTCTCGGTCTCTCCTACGACGGCAGCCGCCCCTGTATCTCTTCCCCATCTCTCTCCCGTGTAATTGACTCCACCAGTTCGCCTTTCCATTCGGTATGCTTCTTGATTTTACTATAAATTGAATAAATTAATATGTCCAAATTGTTGTAATGCATGATGTATCTGTCTTTTTGTGTGACGATGCATGAAATAGGGATGGGATTGTAGCTAGGCTTTAGTGTTTCTTTTGTGTCTCTGAACCGAATGTTAAGAAAGATGTGATCTCTATTATCCTCATAGATCTCACAACATCTTGTTCCATATAAATGAATTACTTTCTCGATATTTAGCTGTGATTGAGAAAATGAACATTCTTACCCCTACCTCCTAACACTTCACGCAAGACAAACAACGACAACATGCACGCGCGTAGCACGTGCCGGAGTCTAGTATATATATATATAGGTAAAATACGACATTGTCCCCTAAAGTTTGGTCCGTTTTTAAGTTTCCCCTTTAATTTTTTAATTTTAAAACTTTTTCCTCATGTTTGGACAGAATAAAAGTTTTTCCCATTCAGTCCAAAAGCTGTTTATTTATGAAGGAAACGTAGTCATGTGTCAAGCACGTGATTTTTTAATATTCTTAACTGTCCAAAGTGCTCTCCATTCCAAAGTCCCATCTTCTCCAATCTCCACCCTCTTCAGAGAATATCTCAAATACCAATTTTGCAAGAGCTTCTTGAAGTAGAATAAGATGTCGTGGCAAACATACGTAGATGAGCACTTTATGTACGACATCGAAGGCAATCAACTCACTTCAGCCTCCATCATCGTCCAAGACGTCAACGTTTCAGCCCAGAGCTCCAATTTTCCCGTGGTATCGTTGTCCTCTATGCTCAAAAGTTGAGCTTGATTACGCAAGTTCAAAATTTTGATAATAGATTCACGAAATTTTAGATCTGGGTCCATTTAAATGTTTGTGCTTGATACTAGGCCGGTTCTACGACGTTGAATTCAATTTGGATTTAAATTCAAGCTCTAAAATTATTAATTAAATAGGAAAGGAGAATTACCAGATCTTGTTGTAGTTATTATTCTTATTCCAGAGCTTAGCAAATGTTGCGATGTCAAAGACAATGTCCCCATATTCTGTTTTCTATTCTGATTCAGTAATGACAGCGACACGATCACGCATAGAGGTGTCGGAAGTTGGGTGGCGTTCGGGGACCAGGATGAGATGAAGCGCCGGGAACCACATAAAGGCTCGTCGAGGTAAAAGCGTAAGGAGGCGATGTCTCTGATTGCGTAGACGATATAGGTGACAAAGCAAAAGAGGATGACTCACATGGCTAGCTTCGGTAGAGCGATCCGACACTGGTGGATGCGGTTCTGTGGCTCGTCATTTGAAGAAGAACGACGGAACGAAACATTTGGAGGGCAATTTTGTCCTTTTATATTATTAATACATCACCTGAATGGCACATGCATGGATTTTCGTCTGAATTAAACGACATTTGGACGGAATTAGGGAAACTTTTATTCTATCCAAACATGAGTACACAAATTTAAAATTTAAACATTAAGGGGGAAACTTAAAAACAGAGCAAACTTTAGGGGGCAATGTCGTATTTTACCCATATATATGTATGTATAAGAAAATAACAAAGAAGACAAGATACTGAGTTTTTTTAAAAAAGTAGGCACTGTGCCAAATTGTTTTGAAAAACTAAATATACTGAAAAAATATTTAGCAAAATGTATTTGATTATTTCGGTCAAATTTTAAGAAAAGCAATGTTAGGTTACAAAATCATTGTATTTCTAATCAAAATAATTACCATAGGTAGATGATTGACTTACGACATAAATGACGTTCACCGTGGTCAGTTTGGACTTACAGGGTATGAGTTATATTATTTTAAGTCAAATTTTCATATCTCAACTTACGGCAGAGCCTACAGTTAATCTGTAAGTCCAAATTTAATAATTTTTGCAGCATTTGAATCGCAATTAAAATATCTACTTACTGTAATTTTTTTAATAATTTTTTATTTTTTTTTTAAATTAAACATCAAATCGTTAAAAAAACTGCTAAACATAGTAGCGTTTATATATATTTTGCTAAATAGTTTTTCAGTATACTTACTTTTTAAATATTTTTTGCACAGTAGTTACTTTTTAAAACACTTCCAAGATACTGGTTCTTAGCGGGATGACTCAATGTAGGAAACAAAAGGCTTGCGTAAGTAACTTGCTTGTTCCGTTTTTTTTCATCATTTCATTATTTTTTTGAATTTGGTAAATGATCCTCAAACTCTTATCAAAATTTACATGTAAGTCCAAACTCCTTCCCTATATAAATGAGGAGTTTTCAGATGATGAAAGGGGGAAAAATACATTTGAAGCATATTGTATAAACCATCTATATACATATTGAAATTACTTCATATTTATTTGGTTTTAGGTAATTATCGATCTCTATTCCTCATACGATATCTGATTCCCATATAACCTAGGTATAACTCTCTCGTATTCAATATTGTATTTACATTTTTTTTTAATGTGAATGAAGTTTATTTACCCCCATTTTGTGTCAATATTTGTGTTTTATGCAAGAATCACATTTAGTTTTACGTCTGGTATACCTTTAGGGTCATTTTGCAAATTTCCAAAAGTTATGGGGTTATTTTCACATGGTCCTAAATTTTGATGATGGTTACAGCTCAGTCCTTGGACTTTTGGGTCATTCCGGACTTTATCGAGTGTTATAAACGAAATGGTAAAACTTTTGGTCCTTTTTTTCACCTTTTTTAAAAGTTATTTTCAGTTAAGTTTGAACTTTTAAGTAATTGCATTTCGGTCCCTGAACTTTTTTAATCATCTCATAACATTTCAAAGTGTTAGAGATAAATCCCAAAACGTTTAGGGTCATTTATGCAATTTTTAAAAGTTATTTTCAATTTAATTTGAATTTTTAAATAATTTCATTTTGGTCCTTGAAATTTTCTCAACATTCCACATCTTTTCAAAGTTTTACAAATAAGTCCAGAAAAGTTGAGGGTCATTTATGCAATTTTAGGATTTATTTTCAAATCAATCCTAAACTTCTAAATAAGTATATTTTGATCCCTAAATTTATTTAGATGTCCCATAACTCTCAAAAGTGCTATAATTTAGTCTGGCGTACTTTATATCTATAAAATCATATGCACACGTTTGTGAAATGACCCCAAAGTTAAACCACGTTTTCCGAGCGCGTTAACTTTATTCTGGACTTGGTTATTTATTGTTAAATTAACTTGTAACTTTGATCATACATAGTTTATTTAATTCCAAGTATGATACCAACAACCATTTGGTCCACTCGTACCGCTCTTGCTTCGGAGCAAGAGGTCCCGATATCAATTCTCGACATACCCCAAGATCAATTCTTGGACTTTGGCAAAAAAAAATCCAAGTATGATCAAAACGGATAATTTGGTAAAAAATATTTGAAAAAAGCAAACTAAAGTACCGAAATGATAGATTATGAGCTCGTGAGCTTTTAAGACGTGATCAAACCTCCAATCTCAATTCTCTGAATGTAGAACTTTTCAAGCACTAGGAAGTTAGTACCATGTACCCTATACAATTTTAGGATTCTGATTAGCATTTTATTAATTTGTGGTGACTACTTCATTGTCCCCGGACGGGTTAATCACCATTTCTCAATCAGACCCACCACTCGTCAAACCTCACATTTTTTAGTGAGAAAAAAAGTTAAAAAAACGCTTGAGTCGGATATGGCATTCGACAATTTGGAGGCTCTTCTTGGGAGTTATCTGTTTACCCTATCTGTTTTGACTGTTTGTTCATGCTTGCAGTTTTTAATTTTGTCCAGAAAAGTGATGTAATTGTATTGACTTGAGAAAAAAAAATTCTCGTTGTGTAGACACCACGTTGGTTATCATTTCCAGCTCAGACCTGGAGCACATTAAGAGCTTAGGGAGTTTAGTAGGGGAACGCGACTGAAACAGTTTGGACCGTCGGTACGCATCCAAAAAATTCAACTTGATGATCAAAATGGGCTCGTGATCCTTTATAAGGGTGATGTTCCGTCGGTTCAAAAGACCTAGAAATTCCATCCCTCTAGAACAAAAGCTTTACACCGCACTTAACCTACTACCAATTGCGTGTTTGTTCCATTTCTCGTGTTTTATTCTAGTCGTAGATCATGACATGTAAGTATTAGGCCTTTTTTGTATTCCATGTCCCCAAACACGTGTAAATGTAATACGAATATTAGTGGAAGATTCACTTTCTCGCACTTGCAATTTTTAAATGCAAGTTCCGTTCATTCTGTCTTGTATCCCTACGACATTCCGCGTCATATATTTAGTAAGGATGAAGCAGACAAAACATTGTCCTCATACTAAGGCCATTCAGCCACTCACGGTCTGAATTGCCCATATATGGGAAGCCATGACGAAAGAGGATCATAAATAGGAGAACAAAGTCAACTGGTCTCTCCTTGTTCCCTTGTCTGACTTTTGGACGGGGAAAATACCAAATGCCATCTTCGTGATTAACGGCACAAACTAACACGATCACTTGAAGAATATTGTAATCTCGTTCAGGGAGTAGACTGGGACTATAGTATTGTCCAACTCGATCTCCAACAGAGAGGAGAAGACAATACCTTGGCCAAATTGTTCAAGGTGATAGCAAACACAATGTCCACCGAGCTCAGGTTGAATGAGGGTTATGGCTTATCTATTAAACATTTGGTAAACTGGATTGAGCACCAAATTGCCAATAAAACCAATGCTTTGGGAGATGCCATGCATTTATTTTACTTATTTTGGAACACTCTTATTCCCCCTTTCCAATGGTCTCATTGACTCATCTATGACCAAAGTCGTCATTGAAGTGATAGAAGGTAAATGTTTCATGACAGTGTTGCTCGTCGAGACCATTGCATCTCTATTCATTTTAAAGACCAAAGGAAAATGAGAACTAAAACCAAGCCCAACCTTACTTCAGATTTGTTTCTAAAGCCACATGAAAGAATTTGACATGAATCTTGCCTGGGAAAATGTTTTAGGGGAGAAAAAGGTTATTTCAAGAATGTTAGGTCGATAATTGTTTGAAGCTGAGAAATGCAAAGCCCTCGATTGGAAAATGTACATTTCAAAACTAACATATAATTATATTTTATGGACGTCTTGATGGTTACTCATCCACCTCTCTACAATCTTTAGGTGTAAATTTTTTGAGGGAATTCAACTTCTCAACCATCAAGGTTTCATGACCACTTATCCTTCCTGAGTGATTCTCAAAAATTCGGTGTCTTCCAATCATGGCACAGTCGAGCAGGCATTGCAAACTCACTTTGGGTCCACCATGTGAATAGTAATTGACGCAGTCGAGTCATAATATTCATAAAGCTGGCAGGAAGCCCCATAGTGAAGGAGAACGAATACCATGCGATGACACAGTAGATTCACAAATTATACTCCTGCACTCGCGAGTCCACCCTTTGACCCGGGGGAAATAAAGACAACCCCAAACAACCACCGTTATCTCACGAGGACATCTATGCAATCGTGAAAGTCAAGGTGGAAATTCAAAGTATCGTTTCGACTAAAGAACACTCTTGGACCAAGAAATAAATCCAACGCCTCCACAATCAGCTACATTGTGTGTGCGAAATGAAGTTAGGGGCGAGGACCGCGCTTTGGAGAAATGTGAGGAAAAATTAGATGAGTTGAATGGCATCCTTGATCAGTTCAGGCGAAGGACGAGCCAAATGAAAATATTTTAAAAATGCATGTCATCGACCTTCTTCGAACCAAGGAACAAGCAACATATTTCCAAAAAATACTTATGTCGGTGTTTGTGTTCAAAGTCTGCGAATGGAATGAACGGAGCATGCAAAATTTTCAAAACAAAACATGCATGATCAATTGCGTATACATTCTTCTTATTACAATATTTGTACCTAACTACATCTGGAACGAACAAACCTACTACGTACTTGTGGTTTCATCCAACGATAACAAATCGAACAACATAACCAAAAATCCACCTCCAAGATTCCCCGAGCCCACCTCAAAGAACACAAAGAGATGATCATCCAACTGGAGAAGACCATGCTAGCCATGCAAGTCCTCAAAGTCTTATCAAAATGGTCCTCAAAGTCTGAACTCTTTCCATATATAAAGGAGGGGTCTTCAGACGATAGATGGAAGAAAAAAAGCATTAGAAACATATTGTAAGAGAACATCTATATGCATCTTAATATTACCAGGTAATTATTTGGTTTTAGGTAACTATTAGTCTCAGTTCCTCGTACGGTATTTGATTACCAGATAACCTAGGTATAACTCTCTCGTATTAAATATTGTATCTATTCGTATTAAATATTGCATTTACATTTTCTAATGTGAATGAAGTTTATTTGACATCAATTATGTGCTTAAATCGTACTCAAAAGTTATGGGGATTATTTCGGTTTGTAAAAAAAATGCTTTTAAAATTGATTTTAGGTTGGCCTTAAACTTTGATGATGGTTACACTTGGTCATTGGTATATTGGATCATTGTGGAACAGTATCGAGTGTTATAAACCAAACCATAAAAGTTTGGGGCCTTTGTTTTTTATCATTTATTAAAAGTTATTTTCAGTGCAGTTCAAATTCTTAAGTAATTCCCTACACTTTTTTGGACATCTCACAAATTTTCAAAGTGGTACAAATAAGTCCAGAAAAATTTATGGTCATTTATGCAATTTTAAAAGTTATTTTAAGTTCCGTTCAAATTGTTAAATAGTTTAATTTTGGTCCCTAAATTTTTCTCAACACTCCACAACTTTTCAAAGTGTTACAAATAAGTCAAGAAAAGTTTAGTTTTTGTTTTTGCAATTTTAAGAGTTATTTTCAGTTCAGTCCTAAAATTCTATAATTACATTCCAGTCTCTAAATTTTTCGGATGTCCCATAGCTTTCAAATGTGTTATAATTTAGTTTGACATACTTTATATAACTTTAAAATCATCCGCACACGCTTGACACGTTTGTAAAAGGACTCCAAAGTTAAATCACCCTTTTTCGAGCGTAATTAACTTTATTCTAGGCTTGTTTATTTATGGTTAAATTAACTCGTAATTTTCTCTAAAAACAATAAAATAAAATTGGTCGTACGTAATTTATTTAATTTAAGAAAAATGAACACAATCAGTTTGGATAAGTTTGATCAAAACAGGTAATTTGGTATAAATAATTCGAAAACGCTAACTAAAGTACCAAAATGAGGATTATGGCTCGCGAGCTTTTAAGATGTATATAAACCACTGAATTAAACGCACGGGATGTAGACATTTCCAAGCCCTAAACCCTATATCTTTCATAGCTTAATATGTTAGTAGTATGTACCCTAGGCAATTTTAGGATTGTGATTAGGGAAAAGTCTGAAAATGCTCCATCATGTTTGCACAAAATAGTTTTCGGTGCAACTTGTTTTTTAGTGATGGTTAATGGTTCAATACGTTTGAAAATGACAGTAATTGGTACCTCTATTACTTTTAGGGTAAAAAATTCTGTTAAATAATTTTCATATTTGCAAAATTAACCAAATATTTTTCTAAATATTACAATTACACCCTACAAACTTACACTAAAATTTCAAACAAGTCCTGACTCGATTCGAGCCACACGATTCGACCATAGGACCCCCGATTAGGGCTCAATTGAATCCCCGGTCGGTTTGGACCGAACCTGGTTGGGTTAGGTTGAAACGATTGAGGCTCCAATTGAGCCCTAATCGGGTGTCTTATGGTCTGGTTCCGAACCCAGATCAGGTCGCCCAACCATGGGTACATGGTCTGGGTACGAACCCAGACCAGGTCGCCCAACCATGGGGACCTGGTCTGGGTTCTGGGACACCCGATTGGGGCTCAATTGAAGCTCCAATCGGTTTGGACCGAACCTGGCTGGGTTCGGTTCAAATATTGGGGCTCCAATTGAGCCCCAATCGGGGGTCCTATGGTCTTGGTCCGAACCCAGACCAGGTTCTCAGGGTGGGTGACCTAATCTGGGTTCAGACCCTGGCTAGGGGACCCCTGTGTGGCTCGAATCGAGTCAGGTTTGTAGGGCTTAATTGTAACATTTAGAAAAATATTTGGTTAATTTTGTAAATATAAATAATATTTAACGAAATTTTTTAACAAAAAAGTAACGGAGGTACCAATTACTATCATTTTTAAACATGTTGGACCAAAAACAATCGTTTGGGTTGGAAAACCATTTTCGTCAAACATGTTGTATCATTTTCAGACTTTTCCCTTGTGATTAGTCTTTAATTAATTGGTGATTACGCTTTCACTTTTTTCGGTTTGGTTGACGACTCCGCTCGACTAGACCCGTCAAGCGAGCAAAATAAATATAAAAAAAGCACAAGTTGGATATGAATTCTGACAATTGTATTGTGGGAAAAGTCTGAAAATGGTCCTACATGTTTACACAAAATGTTTTTTAAACCCAAAATGTTTTGAACGGTCCAATAGGTTTGAAAATTATGGTAATTGGTACTTCCGTTAATTCTCTATTAAAATTCCATTTAATATTTTTCATATTTGCAAAATTAACCGAATGTTTTTCTAAATGTGACAAGTAAACCCTACAAACTTACATTAATGTTTCAAACAAGTCCGTACTCGAATTGAGCCACAATAGGGATCCCATAGCCAAGGTCCAAACCCAGACCAAGTCACCTAACCCTGGGGACTTGGTATGGGCTCGAACCCAGACCATAGGACCCCCGATTGGGGTTCAATTGGAGTCTTAATTGTCTGAACCGAACCCATACCAGGTTCAGTACAAATCGATTGAGTCTCCAATTTAGCCCTAATCGAGGGTTCTATTGTCTGAGTTTGAGCCCAGACCAGGTTGCCCAACCTCGGGAACCTGATATGGGCTTAAACCTAGAACATAGGACCCCCGATTGGGGCTCCCCCAGGGTTGGGCAACCTGGTCTGTGTTCAGACCTAGACCATATGACCACGAATTTGGGCATAATTGATGCTCGAATCGTCT
Source organism: Chamaenerion angustifolium (assembly GCA_946814005.1). Taxonomy (NCBI): domain Eukaryota; kingdom Viridiplantae; phylum Streptophyta; class Magnoliopsida; order Myrtales; family Onagraceae; genus Chamaenerion; species Chamaenerion angustifolium. Next base: position 28,223,320 of record OX328272.1, read on the forward strand.
AAACCAAACCCAAACTAGTTTTAGTCCAAATCGATTGGGGCTCCAATTAAGCCCCAATCAAGGTCCAATGATCTGGTCCGAACCCAGACCAGGTCACCCAACCCTAGGACTTGTTATGAGCTGGAACCTAGACGCAGACGCAGACCATCCCAATCGGTTTGGACCGAAACTGATATGGGTTCGGTTCAGACGATTGGGGCTCCAATTGAGCCTCAATTGTGGGTCCTATGGTTTGGGTCCAACCCAGATCAGGTCCCCAGGTTTGGGCGACCTGGTATGGGTTCGGACCCTGACTAGTAGAGTCACGGTATGACTGGAATCAAGTCGAGACTCGTTTGTAACATTAGTGTAAATTTGTAGAGTTTAGTTGTAAGATTTAGAAAAATATTATGTCAAATTTGCAAATATGAAAAATATTTAACGATTTTTTTTAAGAGAGAAGTCACAGAGGTACCCATTACCATCATTTTCAAAAATGTTGAACCATTAACCATCACAAAAAAACATGGTGCAACTAAAGTTTTGTACAAACATGTTGAACCATTTTTTACTTTTCCCTTATATTATATTTTTTGGATTCCCCCCCTAAAACTAGCATAAAATTTGGATTAGGCTTGTTTCAAAAAACTCAATTTGGCCAGACTTAACTGAATTTGGTAAGTTTTTGGAGTGATTCAAATCGGTTCGGCCAAACTAGTTTCAAAATCAAACTAGTTTTTTAAGGTTAAAGTAAGTCAATTCAAAAAGTGGGTTCAATTTAATTGTGAACTAGTTTTTTAATACTAGTTTATACTTAAATTCAAATCAAACCGCTTTAAACCCACATATTTTTTAATTGGCCTAACCTGTAATTGATTTATTATTAAAGAGAGAGTCATTTTTTTCACTGTCTCTCCTTATACAGTCACGTGCTCACTCCCCTTAGACGGGTTTTGCTTTTGGACCATTCTGGTGCAACTTTTGGTTCAGAACGAAATCATTTTTTTTTAATAAAGAAAACAGACCAAACTAGTTCAAGCCGGATCTAATCATACCAATTTTTTATGTATTAAATAAATCAATTCTTTTTTAGTGGACAATGTTTTTATCTATTTTAAATAATTTTAATTCAGTTCAAAATCAATTCAAGGTCAAATCGGTTTGTGAACAAACCTAATTTGTATACGAAATGTTTTGAGATCCAAATTCTATTTTCGTGAGAAGGTTAGAAAAAGACAACTGGAATGCGAGGCCTTTCACTGTTCGTGGTATTATATTTATGGCATTACGCTCTAGAAACCGCTACTTTTCCAAGGTCATATCCAATTCACATCACAAGAAGAGTTCTTTGTTTCTTCCTCTTGTTCCTAGTTGCCTATAGTTGGTCTCTTTCTTTCCGCTAGGAGAGAAGCAAAAGCAGCAGAAAGAAAGAGGTGATAGAGATGGTTGGACCAGGAAGGCCACAATTTGTTCTGTTCGGATCTTCCATAGTGCAGCTGAGCTACAGCAATGGCGGTTGGGGCTCCATTTTAGCTGATATCTACTCTCGCAAAGTAAATTTATTATCTCTTCTCCTAAATCTTAGATATCATAGTTCGTTAATCTGGGGACTCACACATGAAAACCCGAATTTTATTCGTCAAGGGTGTCATGCATTTGTTCTTTGGATTTGGATCCTATTTAATGCGTTCTTGCCCAGATGATCTATGAGAGTTTTCTCTTGATTTCTTCACATCACATTTGAGAGTGTATCCTAATCCGTACGCGGTATACTTTGATGGATCGGTTCAATTATCCTCCTGCACGTTTCAATTTTCTTATTCTTCTGTTGGTTTCAGTGTTGGTAATGATAGATACAACAAACGCATAGCGTGGTAGGTAAGTTCCTTAGGATGAAATGTATGAAGGAGCGACACTTATCCCTTGAGATAGTATTTTTTAGTATTATTATTATTATAATTCTTCTTCACTAGGTATCAAAATTAAGTTAGTTCCTTTTTTCATTGCCTATTGCGCATAAAATTCCCAGCATTTTTCAATCTTAAAGTTTCTCCTGCTGACTCCAAGTAATAACTCACTTTTTCTGAAATGATATGCAGGCAGATATAGTACTCCGTGGATACTACGGATGGAACTCACGACGTGCTGTTCAGGTCCTTGACGAAATTTTCCCTAAGGTATAACCTCTGTTTTTTTTAATCCATTTCAATAAATTTAAAGCTGAGTTCACTTAATTTTTGGGAAACTCTGATTATCCTTGTTTCTTTCAACGTATTTCTTCATTTACTTTTACCGGGGAAATCAATCCATTGATTTTATATCTTCTATAATTTGTAATTCGTCTAAGTTTGGAGAATCTTATGAACTGTTTCATTATAACTAAGACATCATCACAGGATAATTCACCACCTTCATCTTCTGTGTATCCTCATAGAGTTTGGGTTTGGGTTGGGTGGAAGGATTCAATACAAAATTAGCTTGTAAAGGATCAATGCATTTCCATACAAAATGACCTTTGACATAAATATTTCAAGTCCAATAACAAAACATAGTGAGAGCGATCAGCCTCTCCAGTCCAGCTGCTCCCTATATGCTTTCCCTAGCATATTTTTTATCAACTCTTTTTTTATTATTACTATAAAACAATGAATGTTTGAATTGCAGGATGCAGCTGAACAGCCTAGTCTTGTTATAGTCTATTTTGGAGGTAACGATTCGATGGGACCTCATTCATCTGGCTTAGGTCCTCATGTTCCACTCCCTGAGTACATTGACAATATGCGCAAGATTGGGCAGCATCTCAAGGTATCCGTTCTATTTTACTCCAAATGAAAATCTTTGACATAACAACTCCAGGCACTGCAATATCATATGGTTTGGGGCCATGATTTGCTTATGTTTTATATCTTGAATGAAAGATTAGTTATGAACTCTTTGAACATTTTGATTTATACCCAACCTACCAACTTTCTATCACCAGAGTCTTTCAGATGAGATACGCATCATTGTTCTAACTTGCCCTCCAGTCAATGAGGCCAAGGTTTGTGAAACCAGCAGGTACGTTGGTACAGTCTCTTTTGTTTTATACCCGTATGATCTTTTAGCAAAGAAAAACTAAAAGAATTAATCTCTTTGAGTCCAGTTCGTTCTTCAGTCAGCTAGTACGTACCAATGAACTGTGCCAAATGTACTCAGACGCATGCATAAAGCTTTGCAGAGAGATGGGCCTCAAGTGTGTCGATCTTTTCTCTGCAATTCAGCAAATAAAAGGCTGGGAATCAGCTTGCTTCACGTAAGTTGAACCGTTTCCTTGACCAATTTGTTTTGGGAATTAATGATTGCTTAACTTCATCATGCTGCTGCTGTGTATCCTCCCTCTTCCAGCGATGGAGTGCATTTGTCTGCAGAAGGTAGTAAGGTGGTTGTAGAGGAAGTATTAAAAGTGCTTAAAGAAGCCGAATGGCAGCCTTCTCTACACTGGAAGTTGATGCCAACCGAATTCTCTGAAGACTCTCCCTACGATCTTGTGGCAGCTGATGGCAAAACAACCCTCAATCCTTCCAATTGGACCTTCCACAGAGACATTCAGTGGGACTAGGATGAGTGATAATTTGAGGCCACCTCGACTTCCATTGCTTCTTCATAAGAAGCTTGCTTTTCTACCTATTTATTATATCAGATTCATTATCTAAATGAATAGACTTATTCTAATAATATTTAGTAAATGAATCGTCATTTTGTTTATTTGTCCTTCATCAGTAATTGTGGTTTTCTCTGATGGAATTAGAAGAATTAAAAAGTTTTACAATTAAAAACATGTTGAAGGTTTATGCGATGAACTACAAAGGGATGTAAGACTTATAGTAAAAGTATAAATACTGGGATTAAGTAGCAGATAAAAACTTACTCTATGAAAAATTTTATTCGCAAACCATTGATTAGTTTGTATAGGGTACTTTTGTTGAAAAATTGAAATATCCTAATAACTTTTTACATGGAGACTATCGATTAATTTATATAAACAACTTTTGTTGAAATATTAATATGCATAAATAACTTTTTATGTATTTATCTTTACTAATTTTAAAAATAAAATAAAATTGCTAAACAAAAACTTGCTTTTTTTTCTTCCCAATTTTGACTTATGTTTGAAAACTAATTACCAAACTGACCGTCGTATTTAACAAATTGGGTGTACCTACTAACGAGAACTGAACCCAACCCTGGACCTCAAAGAGGAAGTGGTGAGAAAGTCATGATTTTGACAAGAATTGAACATATAATCGACCTATTGTAGCTAAATACTTTACAGCTATATTACTAATTATATAGTAATATATTTATTACATAAACTCTCATATTACATTATTAAACATCTCATGTTTTACAACGAACCCTTTGGTCCACCTACAATTTTTTTTCTCTAACATAATTTTCAAGAATATTACATTTTGGTCCCTATAGTCTTTGGAAAGAAAATTTGGTGCGGGTAAGTCTTCTCAAATTCAACAAGGACATTGGATGTTTGTTGTGTACCAACTATGCTACATGTTTCCCAAGTATGAGACATGTTGATTTGCGTTATTATTTTGATGTATAGAAACATATCTTGAAGTCTGGTAGGAGAAATTTTAGTACTCACTCCAAGAGCTAGGAATTTTGGAGACCATATCAAATGACATGAAAGAGCCTCGTGCCGAAAATAGGGCCTAGCAAAGCGAGATATGAAAAACCTATGAAACGTGAAAAGAGCATAACAACGTCGCGAGCATCATTTTGCTAAGTGCAAAGGGTGATGATGTTAGGAATTTTCAAGATTATCAAAGTGCAAATGATCTTTGGGAAGACTTGAGAAAGGAATTTGTTTTCTATTCCATAGAAATGATGCAGTTCTTAACTATGAGATTAGCCTCCTATAAGAGACATCATGAACCCTCATTGAAAATATATATTTGACACATTGTTGTTATTATAATTGAACTTAAATGGGTCGGTCATGTTCTCACTCGACAACAACTCCAAGTAGCGACCCATTCATTATACGATTTGTGGAAGCATGTTAAAATGCAGTTGTTCCACTCTTATTGGGCTGCCACTCTAAAAGAAATCTAAAGGCTCCTAATATTGATGAGGAAAAACATAAGAGTAAACGAACTTTGGATGGCTTGCATGTGACAACTTCCTCCAAGACCTAATAGAGACAAAAAAATGAAACACTGTGGTAAGAAAATAAGCTTGCTGAATCCAGTCATAAAAAAAATATACTAATAAATTTGTCGAGCAAAAACGTTACATCGTGTACACATGACTAAAATGAAGTGTTATACTTGTTACTAGAAAGGTCATAACTCAAAACATTTCTTTGCATAAAGTGTTGGGATCGAGCCACACACCTGAAACATTATCATTGATATTTGAAATTCATTCTAAGCATGATGACGCGGAAAGCATGAGAGTAGTTGCCGAAGGAGTCAATGTTCGCAAGCTATATCTTTGTGACAATTGAGTCATGAATGCTTTGTTGATTAGTCAAAGAGTTATCTTTCAATTGTTCTTTCGGATAAGCCTAGTTTTTTCATTTATAATATTCATGACATTATATTTGTAATATATGTTAAGTTCCTTTGAATTTATTGAATAAATAATATTTATTCAAGGTATAATTATGATCTGTATTATTTATATTTATTTGATTTTCTACAATGTCTAAACAAATTTTATGGTAACTTCAATAAATAAATACTTACAATATGCAGATATGTTGAGACGTTGATTAGTTCATTTATTCGACTTAGCTAGATACTTGGTAAAGAGGATAGTTCATTCATTGATTATGTTTTAATACTATGCAACATCATGTTTTTGTTAGAAGATGTGAGAGAAACACTTCTAAAGAGGGTTAAGTAAGTGACAATAATGTCCAATTTCACATTACATAAGGTAATGTGAGAGTAAGTCCAATTATAGAATCCACTGTGTATCAGGATGAATGTCTACCAACTTAACCAAGTACTGGAAATAAATAAAAAACGTTACGAACCAGAAAATTCCATATGTGGGTGTATGATTGTTCCTCAACAAAGATGTTAAAGTTAAATATATGCTATTATAAGGGTAAAAAGTGGATTAAGATCCCATTTCGAGTTCTTGAGGAAAAACTTGATTCGAGTGGGAGTGTTGGGCCCAAGGTCCAGAATTACCTCAGAAAAAAAGAGAGAATTCGTTATGACACTAGAGTTGAAGACCTTTGAGGGTAAGGCAAGTCATGTGTTAGGCACATGCTAAAGTTAAATCGCCTCCACCTACTAAGGCGAGCATTTCATGCCCACCCCTACCAGGCAAACAATACATAAAATCAAGGAACCTGACATGTATTCATCCATCGATATGAGCAAGTCGTGCTCACCCTCTCGAGTAAACATACACGAGACTAGCAGGATCGACATGTCATCCAACGATGAAGCGAGCACCCCATATTGGCCCTCGCGAAGTAAAGACTTAGGCAAAAGCTTGAGTTCCAAAGACCCTTCTCCACCAAAATGATGCTCAATTATACTCGATTCCACGCCCAAATCAAGCAGTTACACTAAATTTGCCCATAATTCTCAACGTGATCTCATAGGCTTGTTCATGAACCAGTTTGGGGTCGAACCAGTTCAGAATTGAACTGGTCTGGTTTGGAAAAAACCCAGTACTTTATTCTCTTTAAAAAAAAACTTGTTTGGTTTATGGAAAAAAGAACTGGTCTGGTTCGAACCGATTCAGAACCGGTTCAAACTGTTCTGGTCTGTTTTTTATAATAATGTTGGTTAAGAGTCGGTCCGGTTCAAACCAACCGAACTGACCAAAAAACTTATGCTCACACCGAATCGAAACAGTCCAACACTCCAACTCCAACAGAATACATCAAATTATCAATACATCAAGACTCCAACAGAATACATCAAGACTTGTTCATTGCCAAATTGCTGAAACTGAACTTACCAAATACCAAAGTGTGATTGTCTGAAACTAAAACGGCTGAACATCATGTTCATTGTCTGAAAGTTGAAACTACTGAAACTGAAACATACAATACAAACATACCAAAGTCTTCAAATCTACTAACCATTCAAACGTTGAAACTTAATACATACAATACAATACATACAGAAAGTCTTCAAATTTACGACTCGTTCATTGTCTGAAACTGCACACACACAATACATACAATGTAAGACCACCTCAAGTACAAAATACCATAACTGATTAATTACCTTAAGTGTGATCTCGCTAGTGTAGAGAAATGACCTCTAAACTTTGTTGAGGATTCTCCTTACGAAAATTTACAAAAGGGAAAACACAAACACATATATGAATCATGCATGTTAGATAAAATTCAATGTAAGTACAAGTTAAATCTTTAAAGCAATTTTAGAACTTAATAAATAACATTCTCGAGTTTCTCTAACTCTTCAAAATCTTCTTCTGCTAACATGTTAGAAGAAAACCCTCTGATCCAATCTTGAGTACAAATGAGAGATTCAACCATCTTGGGACTCAAACAACTACGATAGTCATCAATTACTCTACCTCATGTGCTGAAAGCACTTTCAGAAGCTACAGTTTAAACTGGTATCACTAACAAATCTCTTGCCATGTTAGACAAAGTTTTTATCCTCTTTATCTTCTGTACACTACTGACATAGTTTTTATCCGGCATTGAAATTTGAACATTAGTGTGAACAACGCAATCAGCCAAATTCAAGTAATTCAGTGATCAATGAACATTAGTGAACCAGCAACATTAGTAAATCAGCATGACTGAAACACCGACTAAAGTAGCACCAACTAAATCAACATTACCAAATCAGCATTCTCCCTTCAGTATTACCAAATCATCATTACTAAATCAGCACCGACTAAATCAGCATTACCAAATCAGCATTCTCCCTTCAGCATTACCAAATCAGCATTCTCCCTTCAGCATTACTAAATCAGCATTACCAATTCATGTAGTAACCAATTCATGTATCAATTAAACGATTCAAACACCGAACAACTAAATAAGAACACAAGTAGGGTTTGTGGCTTACTTTGATTTCTTGACTCATGCCGGTGGAGTTCGGTTGCGTCGAGTTGTTCGGTCGCGTCGTCACGAGGAGTTGTGTCGTCGCGTGAGCTGCGTCTTTGAGGAGCTGAGTTTGATTGCGTCGTCGAGGAGATGTTGCTGCATCGTCGCGTGCAGTGCGTCGTCCAGGAGCCGAGTTTGGTTGCGTCGTCGAGGAGATGCGAGGAGCCCGATCGGCGAGAGAGGAAAAACTAATTAGGGTTTGACTGTTTGAGGCTGCACTGAGAATTCTATTGTCGTCTGAGATACTGAGGCTTGAGTTAGGTCTGAGAGTGAGATTTCAGATTGTAGTGCTAAGGGTGAGGGAAAGGACTAGGCGAGCCGACCGAATAGAATAAGTATGGAGTCTGGTCTGGTTTGGTTCATCATACCGATGGTTGAGAAACATCATACCAACTTGGTTTAAAGTGCTTTGATTTAAATTTACGTATAAACTAGTATAAAAAAACGAGTCGAGTCGAACCGACTCGAACTGGATTTTTGGTACTATTTTGAACTAGTCTATTTGAAGCCTAAAAACACTGGTTTGGTTTTGGAACTAATTCGGTCGAACTGGTTCGAATCAAACCAGTTCCAGACCAGACCAGTTCATCCGAACCGATTTATATGGACAAGCCTATGATTTCAAGCTTAAAACCTTAACTGATAAGTAATGGACAATGGGATACAAAACCACTGTAGTTATAAATACCTAGGTATTCCTTCATTTACACATAAGCTAAATTCAATATATAAAAACCTGATATTAACTTAAACATCGAAGAAAGATTCAGAGGAACACCTCAACTGTCCCTTTTTGTAGATCAGAGAGTTTCCCACTCAATATTCACTATTTAACACATCCCAACACTTCCGATGATTTTTTCCAACCATGTGTGAGCTTGTTCCAACATCAGCACTGTTCGTGGGATATTATGAGGAAAATCCTAGAAGATGCAGCTTCATTTAGGACCATGGACCAACTCTCTCAAGCGACTTCTGAGTCGGTGACTTGCCAAACCCCTACACAAGGATCCTCTTGAAGCAGATTCCCAACATAGGCCGCAACGTGTTTAACATTACGTTTGACAATTAAGCCCCTAAGTACGAACATAGGCCCTGCAGTACAACAACGACCGCCTATGTCGCTAGTCAACCCCTAGAAACTGTTACCTATGCCATGACTCAAATGACTTCCGAAACAAACCCATTATCCTTTGAGATGATTGCAATAACGGAGACCTTCCTAGGGGAGGCGAAACGTCATGCCTTCCAGGCTCAAGGGACGTCTCATCCACCACCACAACAGGGACATTCCTTTTCCAAGGTAAACAAGGAACCCTGTTGACTTTGTAACTTGCGAGCTCATGAATCTCTCCAATCTTCTTATTCACGTATTTTTGATTCCCTTTTGTCATGACTTTCCATATTCGGGCAATTTCTAAGGTACGAGATGTATGACCTTAATGTGAGGGCAATAATTTGTATATTTCATCCTTACCAAAGATGGTGTGTGAAACATCCTAAGGATACAAGATAGAATGAACGGAACTTACATTTTTTTAATTTAGAAAAATGCAATGCATGTGCGAAAATGTAAATTTCATTAGTAAGGTTTGTATTACATTTACAGAAGTCTGAAATATATAATACAAAAAGCTCAATCCTAAACATGTCATTATCTATGGCCAAAACAAAACACATTTACATAATGGATCGAACTTCCATCTACAGTTGGTGGGCTGACTTCTAATTCACAACAGTTCAGCCGAATCTTCTTCATGAATTGTGGGTCAATCTCGCATACAAATACTTGGGCCAAATTTCCATTTACATCAGTTGGGCCCAAAAATGGAAATACACACCAAACTGATAAAAGTTAAACACGGTGTGGAGCTTTTGTTCTAAATGGATGGAATTTCTAGGTCCTCTAAACCAGCGGAACCTCACCCCATTTAGAGGATCACGGGCCCATTCCGATCATCGTGTTGAGTTTTTTTGGGTGCGTGTCGGCTGTCCAAACCGCTCCGGGCGCATTCCCCTACTAAACTCCCTAAGCTCTTAATGTGCTCCAGGTCTGAGCGGGTACTAATAACCAACGTGGTGTGTACGAAACGAGAATTTAAATCGTTTTCAATTATTACATTTACATAGCCTTTTGGACAAAATTTAAAATTGCAATCATGAGCAAATAGTCAAAATGGATAAGGTAAAATATAATATGGCAAAGAAAACATGACGAAGCCTTAACCATCTAAACAGATAAGTCCCCAGCAGAGAGAAGTCAAAACGTCGGATTTGAATTTCCCTGTCCCCTTTGAAAAAATATTTTTGTTTTTATTTCTCTCGTAAATGTCGGGACTTGGCGAGCGACGGGTCCGGTCGAGCGGGGTCATCAACTGGACCAAAAAATGAAAGAGTCACCACCAATTAATTAAAGGTTAACCGGAATCCTAAAATTTGTCTAGGGTACATGGTGATAACATCCTAGGGCTTGGAAAGGTCTACGTCCAGAGAATCGAGTTTGTGGGTTTGATTACATTTTAAGGGCTCGCGAGCCCATAATCCACCCTTTTGGTACTTTAGTTTGCTTTTGAATTTATATTTTTTTCAACTTGCCCAATTTGTCTGAATTACCCGTTTTGATCATGGTTGGCCAAAATGATTGCATACATTTTTTTTATTAACAATATACACGCTTATTTTTTTATGAGTTAATTTAAAATAAGTAAACAAGAGAGAATAAAGTTAATCATGCTCGATAAAAGGGTGGTTTAACTTTAGGGTCATTTTAAATGTGTCAAACGTACGCGAATGATTTTGAAGATATAAAGCTCGTTGGACTAATTTGTCACATTTTGAGAATTCATGGGATGTCCCAAAAATTTGGGGACCAAAATGCAATTATTTAAAATTCGAGCTGAATTGGAAATATATTTTTAAAAAATGACATAATTAGCCCTAAAGTATTCTGGACTTATTTGTAACACTTGGTAAGGTTCCAAAATAACCCGAAAATTATTATGGACTTTGAGAAGTCATGGAATGTCCAGAAACATTTGTAGGAATCAAAATGTAATTTTCAAAATATTATAACTGAACTGAAAATATTTTTAAAAATAAATACATGATTGACCCTAAACTATTCTTGACTTATTTGTAATACTTGGTAAAGTTCGAAAATAACTCGAAAATTATTCTAGACTTATTTGTAACATTTTGAGAAGTGATGGGATGTCCAGGAAAGTTCAGGGAACAAAATTTAATTTTAAAAAAATTAGAACTGAATTTAAAAACAAATCAAAAATTGCACAAATGACCCAAAACGTTTCTAGTTTGGTTTTTACACTCGGAAAAGTCGCAGAATGACCCGAGAGTCCAAGGAACGAGTTATAACCTTCATCAAAGTTCAGGAATGACCTAAGTCAGCTTGAAAATATTTTTAAACCGAAATAAACACTCATAATTTTCACAAATACTTAAAATGACCCCCAAGTTATACCAAATTTAAAATCAAGTATTATTTTTATATGAAATATAACTATTAACACATAATATCGATAAGATAATCTGCATTCACATCAAGAAATATAAATACAATATTGAACACGAGAGAGATATACCTAAGTTATTTAAAATTTAGATACCGTACGAGGAACCGAGACTGATAATCATGAATTTTTTCACTCAATTTCTCTCTATTTGTTTTCATTACATACCTCACTTTGAAAAAAAAAATTATTCTCCATTATTCTCCATTCCTTCTATTTTTTCTTGGCCCTTTTCCTAACGGCGTAGCTCTTGGCTCCAATTCTACCTCCTTCAATTGTCGAAGCTTGCTTCCTCTTATAGGATTTTTTTAATGTTATTTTTGGTGCAAGTAGATGATAAAGCATGGACAATGCATAGTTGATGGCATGTTGGGCAATGATCAATGTTGACAAAGGGTGGCATGGTGACCAAGTGGATGGCATGGTGGGCAATGATCAATGGTGACAAAGGGTGACATGGTGGGTGACCAAGTGGGTGGCATGGTGATGGATTTGTGGCCGAAAGTTTTAGGGGATTATGGGATTAGAGATTTAAGGGCTTAGGGTTTAAGATTTTGGGGTTTAGAGTTTGAGTTTTGGAATTTAGGGTTTAAGTTTAGTGCTTAGGGTTTTGGGTCTAGGGTTTGAGGTTTAGGGTTTGGGGATTTGGGTTTTGGGTTTAGAGTTTAAGGTTTAGGGTTTGGCCGGAGTTTAAGATTTTGGGTTTTGGGTTTAAGGTTTAGGGTTTAGTGATTTGGATTTAGGGTTCATTTTTTTTTTCTTTGTATTGATTTTTCTCGGCTCGGATCCTCGTGTACAGTATTTTGACCCTGACCAAAATCAGGTGTTTACATTATGTATCTATTAAAAAAATACAATGCGTAGATAATTTAAATGTGATTCAACTAATGCAAAAAAAATATTAAATTTGGACTTACGGATTGACTGTACGATATGTTGTAAGGTGAGATATGAAAATTTGACTTAAAAATATATAACTTAGATCGTGTAAGTCCAAACTCAACACGGTTAACGACACTTATGGCAACATTCAATTATATACCTACTCTAATTGTTTTTGAATTTTTTTTAATTAGATATAGATTTATTTTTTTAACTTAGCATCGTCTGTCCTATAATTTGACCGGAATGATAAAATAAATTAGGTGAGAAATTTAATTATATACTTACTCAAAAGAAGTAAAAAAAATTATAATGCGTAGATAATTTAATTACGGCATAAATGACGCTAACTAGGCGTTGATTTTTTACTTTCACACTAGTCGTATAATAGGAGCGATAAAAAAACTATACATACAAGATATATATGTATGTATAGTTATTTTATCTCTCATATTATACGGCCAGTCTGAAAGTCAAAAATCAACACCTAGTTAACAACATTTATGTCGTAATTAAGTTATCTACGCACTATAATTGTTTTGATTTTTTTTGAATAAGTATATAATAAAATTTCTCACCTAATTCATTTTATCATTCTAGTGAAATTATAGGACAACGATATTTGGTTAAATGATTAAATATATATCTAATCCAAAAATCCAAAAATATTAGAGTAAGTAGATGATTCGCCAGAACAGGATTGGTTTAAAATTAATACAGATGGAGCTGCTAAGGGAAACCAAAAGATTGCAGGAGCGGGTGGGGTCATCCGAGATCACAGAAGTAAATGGGTTGCAGGATTCTCAAGGAACTTGGGATGCTCAAACAGTCTTGCTGCGGAATGTTGGGCCATCCGCGATGGGCTCCTACTGGCGAAATCACTCGGATTAAAATCCATCCATCTCGAGACAGACGCCCTCTCAGCTCATAAGGTAATTTCTGAGGAAAATATGTCAAACCTAAAACTAATGTCAATCATTGCGGATTGCAGGATGCTCCTGATGCAGTTCGAAAGAGTGATGTTCAGACATATTTTTTGAGAAGCCAATGCAGTAGCGGATATCATGGCAGGGTTGGCGATCAACCAGAGACATGTTTTTGAAATTCACACCTCCCCTCTGAAGGAAACTGTTAATGCGATTCGTAAAGACGCCTTAGGTGTCTCTCTTTCTAGAATTGTTAAAGTTAGCTAGTTTTGTTGTGTAGTGTTGAACTTGGGTAATAAGTTGTCATCACAAGTTTATATTTAATTTTAATCCATAATTATCAAAAAAAAAAGTAGATGATTGAATTTCGTCATAAATGTCGTTAACTGTGTTGAGTTTGGACTTAAAAGATCTGAGTTATATCTTTTTAAGTTAAATTTTCATATCTTAACTTACGACAGAGCATATAGTCAATCCGTAAGTCCAAATTTAATATTTGTTGCACCATTTGAATAACAATTAAATTATCTACGTACTGTAATATTTTTATTTTTTTAATAGATGCATAATTTAATTTTTCGTCATAAATGTCGTTAACTGTGTTGAGTTTGGACTTAAAAGATCTGAGTTATATCTTTTTAAGTTAAATTTTCATATCTTAACTTACGGCAGAGCATATAGTCAATCCGTAAGTCCAAATTTAATATTTGTTGCACCATTTGAATAACAATTAAATTATCTACGTACTGTAATATTTTTATTTTTTTAATAGATGCATAATTTAATTTTTAATTAAATATCGAAATAAAAAACAATTACTATTGAATCGGTGTTACCCATGGTAGCGTAAATAGTAAAACACTACCGTAGGGTAGCGTTTTTTCCTTGCACTACTTGGATTATGCCTAGATTTCTAAATTATATTTTTTGAATAAATATTTTCTTAAAAAAAATTCTGAGATCAACACTCTTGGAAACAATTCTGTTTATCCTAACTTGGAGTAACATCAAGCCTTCTCAGACAAGTGGTGATTTGACTGTTAATGACACGTCAAACGTGAAAGGGAAACTTGTAGGGGCATCGCCCCGGTGAAGTGATGGAAGCTTGGACGCCTACTTGTGAGGCGTTGCCTCCATAAAATTAACATCCTAAAGCAAGAAACTCCAAGGTTAGTCCCACTAAACCATGAAGCTAAGGTTTAAAAGTAAAAAAAAAAAAAGTCACAAATCTATTATGTTCATTTTGGCCATAGCAACGAATTTGTTCACTGCGATATGGCAACAACTTTATATGGTTTCTCTAACTTGGAAATAACTTATTTATTTTGTCTGTGTGCGAGAGTTCGTCCGTTCTCCATACTAGTTTCCCAACAAAAATAAAATGGGGTGCGTTGACCTGAGCATTATGAGTCTATTAATCAGTGAGTGGAAGGCTATTTCTAGGCTTGTTCATGAACCGGTTCGAGAATTGAACTGGTCTGATTTGTAAAAAATCAGTACTTTATTCTGTTTCTAAAACAATTAGTCTGATTTATGACAAAAAGAACTGGTCTGGTTCAAACTGATTCAGAACCGGTTCAAACTGTTCTGGTCAGTTTTTTATAATAATGTTGGTTAAGAGCCGGTCCGGTTCAAACCAAAACCGAACCAGCCAAAAACAACACACAAAATCCATACTGAGCAGGGGAACCGGCAAACAAAAATCAAGAACTTACAAAACACTAGCTGACTAAACCAAATCAAAGAACTTACAGAGCTGCAAAGTTAGAATCATCACTATCGTAGCTATCTTCATTTGAGAAAGAGGAGGAAATGTGCAAAGAAGATTGTTCCCCGGCAACAAGAGAGCTGAAACAAGACTTATTAGTTCTGAAACTTTGTGCCATAGTCAATATCGTATGAACTGTCAATTCATGATAGAAATCACTGCATTGTCATTGCCCATATTCTCACCAATCTCCCCTCTCCCCACTTTAGCTCTGCATTATCTAACATAAGACTCACAATCGAGTGAATGAGTTAATAATGGACCACTAGTAAAAAACACAATTACAAAATAATAATCGAAATATATGAGTCCAATCTCAGTATTCTGAATATAGCACAATTTCACGTGATTTTGTACGAATTGTGAAAGGATTGTAAAATGAGAGTAACCACATAAACTTTTTACGACAAAAAAATGTTTTATACATGTCTAATATCAAATTTCTAAACAAAGTTATTTACAAAAACACAACATTTGAACAAATGAAACTAAATAAACCCACCGAGGAAATCCTTGAAAACGAAAATGAGAAACAGAGAGCAAAATAAACCCATGAACATTCATCAGGCATCAAGCAAATGACGAATGCAAAATCAAGAATTCACCTAGGACTCATTGCCAAAAATCCAAAGGCACGGACGTTATTACATGTTGCAACTCATTTTAAAAATGAAAGATGCAATGAATCCAAGAGAGACAAAATGTTGAAACAAGGGATGCCCCATGGAAGCTTACCCTCACAAAGAGACTGGAAACGAGGAGAGGGAGAGAGATCTGAGATTCTTCAATCAATCAAACGTCGAGGAGATGCGAGGAGCCCGAAAACGAAAAACCTAATTAGAGTGAGGCTGAGGAGTGAAGTCTGTCGTCTGAGAGAGTGTGAGGTCTGAGACTGAGAGGTAAGACTGAGGGATAGGGATAGGACGAACCGACGAAGCCGAATAGAATACTGGTCTGGAAATTTGGAGACTGGTTTGGTTCATCAGACCGTTGGTTGAGAGACATCAGACCGACTTGGTTTATTAAAGATGGTTTAAAGTGGTTTGATTTAAATTTAAGTATAAACCAGAATAAAAAAACGAGCCGAGTCGAACCAATTCGAACTGGATTTTTGGTACTATTTTGAACTGGTCTATTTGAAGCCTAAAAACACTGGTTTGGTTTTGGAACAAGTTCGGCCGTACCAGTTCGAACCAAACCAGTTCCAGACTAGACCAGACCAGTTCATCTGAACCGGTTAATTTGAACAAGCCTAGCTATTTCGGTTAGGGCGACAACTTCAGATCTATAAACCAACCCAATGGAATTTCACTCATTACTATTTTAAGTGTATTAATAAGAATGACCCATAACTAAATTTCGAGTTTTTCAACCCAATTACATCCCCTCACCCCATCCACCCAAGGCGTCGACAATTTTATTTAAGCCATCGGTTATCATTTTAATAGTTGATTCCACATTTCCTTTGTTAAGGTGTGCCTTATCGAGGTGAATCGATGATCAGTGTTTAGATTTTCGCAAAACTATTAGTATCCTTGTTGCAAAACTTTTTGGATGATAGACTTATCACCCTCGTAACACATGGCATAACCTTCTTGTAGGTCCCCGACTAATTTTCTTGTGTCGGATGAGTGATGCACCTTACATAAGGGGGCGAGTACCCTCTTTCATAGAGACTGTTTTATCTATATTAGACAATGAGTGATTTGATTTTGGTTATTTTAGCTTTATTATATGACGCTTGTCTTATTTTCAAATACTTGTAAATAGGAGACGTTCAATTTGGCTCAACGGTAGTGTTTAGTGTTTTATTGGATTTCCTAATGGAGCGAATGACACTTTTTAGAAACTGTTTTTACCTATCGAGCAACACTCCCAAGGCATACTTACTAATGGCATCAACTTTTTTGTTGGTTTACGTTGAGATTGCCACAATTGAACTACTTAAATTCTTTAAGTAACTCATTTGCCTCTTTTTGATACTTCTTCAGGTTTGACTACATCCTTTCCTTTTCCTTTTTAATTGGTAAACCTCTATCTACAAATCATAGTTGACTCTTTTGAAGAAGGTGTCGACACCTTTGCCTAATATGAGACCTTTGATCATCAATTCATATTCTACTTCTTATTCGTGGTTCTGAAAGATAAGGTAAAATCTTATTGCAATAGATCACCTCCATAGGGTGAGTTAAAACTAGCCACACACTTGTGTTGTAGACGGATGAAGATCTGGCCCTGTAAAGATATCAATATTATTTTGTTTTTACTCTTTTTTGTCTCTCTGGCTTCTTCTTGCACCATCTCCAAATGTGTGAGGCCGAAACATTCTACTACCAACTAAGTCACCGAAAAGACCCTCAAAGGCCTTCTTATTTACTTGAGCTCGAGTTTTAAGTGAAGCTATAACCCGTTCGCTAGTTTCACATAGACGATGCCAATAATGGGTTCTAATCACATTGTTTATATTAAACTTCTGATGCTCTGTTGCTTGGAGAAAAGTTTGAGTTGCTCCGATAGCAAAGTTAGACTACGTTGAAAGAAAAATGTAAGAAATATATATAGTAGTTTGTTACAATTTACCTTGAATGAAATAAAAATGAGATATGTATAAAGGGACCTAATTCATGAATCTATCAAGTTTGTCCCATTCGAAAGATAGTTGGTAAAGTTTATTACTTAGTTGGCATAGTGTAGTACTAACAATTACTCACTTTATTGGTCTAGTATTAGTATCTATCTTCAATGTCGAGTGAATGATGATTTGCTCGACAGTTTTGTCAGTAATCAGTCTCCAGTAAGAAGAAACCAGTGTTTTGAACCATAGTTATCAGAATCGGACCGGACTTCGAACCGGTGAAGGGTCCGATTTCTAATTCAACAGTCTAACCCTCGGTTCGCTTATAGAACTGATCGATTCACTTTTATATATATATATTACACAACTGGATCCGCCTTATATATTTTTTTTCTATTTACCTTGTTTCCCTAGTCGTCTACTCCCATTCTCCTCTAATCTTCTTCTTTTTCTTCTCCTTTAATTTGTCTTCTTCCTCCTATAAAGTCTAATCTAATCTCTCTCACTTTTTTCTTCTTCCTCCTTCATACTCTACTCTTTTCTTCTCTAAGCTGTTGATCAGTGTTATCAGAATCAGACAGGACCTCGAACCGGTGAGGGAGCCGATTTCCGGTTCGGTCGGTACAACACGACCAGACCAGGTTCGACGTTTGGTTCACTATTCACAAGCAAAACAAAAACTGAAAATACAATTACAAACTACATAGTCTCAAACACACACATAATTACTTCAAACTACATAGTCTAAAACATACACATTACTCTCAAACACAATATAACACAACATAATTACCTCAAACTTTGAACATACATAACACAATATTCTCAAAAGCAAATAAATTATGTCTAAACTTTAAACATAAATTGTAAATCGAAGAAGTTGCTCGGTCGAACCGAAGAAATCGGTTTAAACCGAAGAGAACCACCCAAAAAATGTAAACCACCCCCAAAACACTAGAACCGGAAACCGGTCGGTCCAACCCAGTTCAAACACTATTCATATGCATTTCGATCTTTTAGTTAAACCAAACCGAACAAGGTTCTGGTTCCCGGTCGGACCGTCGGTCCTGATAACACTGGTGTTGATCATCCTCCCTTCAGTCTGTCGTTGTCGTTAGTCTCCCGTCGCGCCGCCAACATCCAACCGCCTCTTTGCCTATGTCGTCAGCCCCTTCTTCTCCTCATCCCTCTGTCGACTCCTCTAGTATGCTGCCACCATCCTACCGCCGCCACCATACTTCCACCGCGCCTCTAGATGTTGTCGCTTCCTCCTTCCATCGCCGCCGCCTCCAAACTGTTGTCGCAAGGCTCCCGTCGCTTCCTCCTCCTTCAGTCGCTTCACCAGCATCTAGCCGCCCCCTCCGCCGCCCCCTCCTCGTCCCCTCGCCGCCTTCTCCTCTAGCCTGTTGTTGCTTCCGCTCACTCCCTCTCTTTACGTGAATTCAGAAAAATCAATCTCCTCCCGAGAAAATAGTTGAACATATGAAGGAAAAGATAAAGGGTTAATTACATAAATGGTTACACATCTTTGCCAAATGTGATTAATTGGTTAATCTTGTTTTTTTCGTGACTCAATGATTACACATCTTTTTTCAGTGTGACTGATTGTTAATTTCGTTACTAAACCGTTAAATTTTACGACAATTTCGCATGTGTCAAACACGTGACCCGAGATTCACTATTTTACGACATATTAAGTGATTTTCTGCCCTTCTGTCAACTTTTATGAGTCTTCCCCTAGTTTCCCCTCTTTTCTTTCAAATTATACATCATTGCAGTTTTAGGTGGAAGACTCTCCAGTCGTTCCTCCTCTCCCCAACTGCTCCACCTCTATGTTATCCTCAGACACTCTTTATCCCTTACCTCTTCATTCTTAGTTCTAATTTTAGGGTTGCTTTTTTCGTAGGTTAAACGAGTGAAGAGTCTCGCAAATCGCAACTCTCACGCTGGTTCGAACACTCCATTGTTCGTTCATGGGCTTGGGAACATCTTTTGTCTGTCTTTTCTATTGATCGTGTCTCGTGGTTGATCGATCAAACATTTCAACCACATTTAGTTTTTTTTTAAAAAAATTGCAACAGTTTCTCACTTAAAAATCGCTTCTTTATGGGAAAGTTGTTCTTCAAATTTTGGAAAGTGATCAAAGATTTCAACTACATTTATTTTTTTTTTTCAAAATTGCAACAGTTTCTGACTTAAAAATTGCTTCTTTATGCGAAAGTTCTTCAAATTTTGGAAAGTTATATACTTAGGTGTTGTAGTACATAAAGTTTTAATTTTTAGGCAAAATTGGTACTTTTGATGGTGAAGTTTTCTAATTTGTGTATTTTTATGTGTAAAGTTTGTGTGATTGTTGTTAAATGGTTGTAGCTACTGTTTTGTTTTATGTTATTCCCTTCATTTGCTGCATTTTGCTATGTTCTATTTGACTTAATTGTTTGTTAAAAAATTTCGAAGTTGTTAATTAAGTGGATAAATAATGTTTTCTGTTGCTTGGTCAGGAAAAGTTAAGAATAAAGTTTCTGTGACATTGTTACTTAATGACTACCATTGTGACAGTTGTTATCTGTCACAGTAGGAAGTGGGTTGGAAATTGGGGGACCCAAATATACGAGGGTTAACTTTAGTCACTCCATGTCCCGTACGAGAAGATGAACTACTATGCATTGACCAGACTAGTAGAAGTCTCTTGTAATATTGTGATGAATGAATCTATATTTTTGTTGCCTCCAAGTGGAAATCCCAATACTGATCTTGAATCCATCACTTCGAATGTCAGTCTTAAACAAATACTAGTGCGTCAAGGAACAACGAAAGAGATAAGTATGTATGTAATGCAATCGTTTGATTGAGAAACTTGTGCAAAGGATCCCTTCCTGATGCATCTCCGCAACAAGGTGATAAACAAGACTCGTAGATCATGTCGTACGAAGGAACCTGAACTACTTATTGACTGACAACCACCAGATGACAATGGCAACAAAAGAATCCAACATAATGAGAAGGGCAAGAAGAAAATGTATCCTGGCACAGTTTCCAAAATGAGTGATACCATCACAGTTTGAAGAATCTTCTTGATGATTTAAGGAACTTTAAGTTCCCGAGTGACAATGAAAAGAACAACGATAATGATGAAGTACATTCGGATTTTGTACCGAAGGACGGTGTTGATTCTGACGATACAAGTTCGGATGATGATGTTGAATTGACTAAAGAAATCGACAAAACTGGAGATGAAGATGTTGTATGTGTTCATATGGCAAACTTGTAACAAAGTACCCCCCCCCCCCCCCCCCCAGTAAACTGACTCCTAAAGTAGACAAGTTATTTAACTGGGAAGAAGCAGAATTTGAGGATGAACTTAGCGCATAGGTATTGCATGTGACATATCCACCAGAATATGCAAGTTAGAATATTAGGATTAGCGGAGGTCAGGTAACGTGTTTGGTCAGATGCATGTGCGTATACATACCAAAGACACAAATGACATATAGACTTGTTAAAAAAAAAGCAAGCAAAAAATGTGGGAGTTCGTAACAACCATAGACATTACTTCGCGGTGTAGATATCAGTTCGTAAGTCCGGGTTTACTATTACTGTAATACTAATGATTTTATGTCGTGTGAATTAGGTGAAAAAACAGGTAAGGGAATGAAGGTGAAAAGTTCTCAACAACCGACTTATATGGTTGTCGAAGACGATGTCGTATCTTCACCACAAGTCCTATCATAATCTAGAGAAATCATTCTGGTATATCAACCACTGAAAATAGTTTCACCAAAAAGGACAAGACAAAACAAAAGGACAATGAGTCAGTTTGGATATACGGGTGACAGACAATATACAGAGTAAAAAAACGATGTTGTCTGCTTTTGTGAATGATGTTTTGTGGTTGTCAGACCTAAAATCCGACTTAAAGGCGATATTTGAATATAAAAAATTAGAGTCGCCACTAGTTAATTAAGGCTAACTAGAAACATTGATTACCTAGGAAAATAATTAATTTAAAAACTTAGGATTTCAAAACGTTCTACGTTCAGAGATTAGAGTTCGGGGATTCTGTTACGGAATAAAAATGTAGTTGCAATTCCGCCCTTTCAGTACTCTATTCGCTTAATTTATCATTTTTTAAAAGATATTTACAGAAATAACAATATATTGAATATAAGAAATTTAAATTCTTTATGAGTTAGGATCAAACTATAAAATAAAATACACAAGCACGAAATATGTATATATATAAAAGGTGAGAGTACACTAACTAATATTATCACAATTTAATATCTTAATAATAAAAATATCAATTAATTAAATGTTAAAGAAAATATAAGACAAAAAGTTAAACAATGTAAATAAATAAACATTGATATTTATATATAAACTTAACCTAACATGGATATCGTTAATGTATTATAACAACATATATAGATATATATATTAAACAAAATAGAGAGAGATATTTTATGCATAAATAAACAAGAATCATATACATGGGTAACTTCTTAGAGCAATGGTGTAATGGAATCGATCGAGAGAGCTTCTCCTTTGTTTTATTTGATTTTTGTTCCCCCCCCCTTTTTACACAATGCATAACACTCCTATTTATACAAGTTCCTGAAGTTTTCTAAACTAGGAAGTGTATATCCAATACAATATATAATACAACATAAAATATTATCTAAATATTTCACAATATACCTTATATATTAATCTACTAAATCTGCACGAAACCTGTTTTTGGAAACTTCGTAACTCGCCATATCTGGAATCTTCATAATGGCGCGTCACTTGTCGCGATCCTGAACGCGTCACATCTAGGTCAAAATCGAGTGTCTACAGTTTGCCCCTCTTTGGACATGCACATGGAGAACATATTTGAGGAGTGCTTGTCCGAAGATAAGGTGACATCGATTTTGGTCTGGAAAGTTTCTAAATCAGTTGACATGCTTATGATGTGGCGACTAGCATATCTGGGACAGCGTTGCGCTGGTGAATATGGTTGAAGACTGCATATCTGGGACAGCCTTGCTCCGGTGAATATGGTTGAAGACTGTATATCTGGGACAGCGTTCCGTCTTCAACATGAGCGGGCCAAAGACTAGCATATCAAGGACAGCATTGCACCTTTAGGAGGATGGTAATCGGGATAGCGTTACGTCGATCAAATCTGGGATGGTAATCGGGACACTAGCATATCTGGGACAGCGTTGCGTCGTTTGTGTAAGGATATCCTGTAATAAACATATTTGGATGATGATATGAAATGTGTTCCTTAACTTTTGCCTAGGATGCGCATTGTGCTACAACCTAATGAGATTCTTCTTCTTCTTTTTTCCCTTTTTCTTTTCCTCTCTTTGTTCTCTCCTTTTGCCACGGTAATCCTTGCGAGATTTTTCTGACCGTGCCTCTCAATTCTCTATTTTTGCATGGACCGCCTCTAAATGTTTTCAGCCCATCGAGATTTTTTTCTCACCTTTTGCCATGATTGTGATTTTCAAGTTTACAATCATGCCTCTCTAAATTTTTCTGGGTCGCCCTTTCTGGTTTTTAACCTAGAAAACACTCATTATTTTGTAGCCAATTGTGGGTGGTTGTGGCCCTTGTGTTTTTCATCGTCGTGAATAGACTATTTATTGGTAGTCAATTGGAGGGTGACTGTGGCCCGTATGATTTTTTCTTCATAATGACAATCTCGCGTAAGTAGCCGATTTACGGATGACGGTGATCCCTCTCAACTCTCACTTCATAATGACATTCTCATGTAAGTAGCCAATTTACGGGTGGCTGTGACCCCACTCAATTCTCACTTCATAACGACACTCTCATGTAAGAAGCCGATTTACGGGTGGCTCTGACCCCTCTCAATTCTCATTTCTTAACGACACTCTCATGTAACTAGCCGACTTACGGGTGTCTGTGACCCCTCTCAATTCTCACTTCATAACGACACTCTCATGTAAGTAGACAATTTACGGGTGGCTGCGACCCCTCTCGATTCTCACTTCATAATGACACTCTCATGTAAGTAGCTGATTTACGGGCGGATGCGACCCCTCTCGATTCTCACCTCATGTAAGTAGCCGATTTACGGGTGGTTGTGACCCATCTCAATTCTCTCTTCATAATGACACTCTCATGTAAGTAGCTGATTTACGGGCGGTTACGACCCTTCTCGATTCTCACTTCATAATGATACTATCACGTAAGTAGTCGATTTACGGGCGGTTGCGACCCCTCTCAATTCTCACCTCATGTAAGTAGCCGATTTATGGGTGACTGTGACCCCTCTCTACTCTCACTTCCTAATGAAACTCTCATGTAAGTAGTCGATTTATGGGTGGGAGTGACCCCTCTCAATTCTCACTTCATAATGACATTCTCATGTAAGTAGCCGATTTACGGGTGGCTGTGACCCCTCTCAAATCTCATTTCTTAACAACACTCTCATGTAAGTAGCTGATTTACGGGTGACTGTGACCCCTCTTAATTCTCACTTCATAATGACACTCTCATGTAAGTAGCCAATTTACGGGTGGCTGCGACCCCTCTCGATTTTCACCTCATAATGACACTCTCATGTAAGTAGTCGATTTACGGGCGACTGCGACCCCTACAAGTTTCACTTTGTTGATCTCTCTTTATATATAGCCAATTGAGGGTGGTTGTGACCCATATAAATTTCCTATCTCAAAGGAACACTATTTTTATTTGTATCCAATTTAAGGGTGGTTGTGACCCTACAAATTTGTAATCTCTCTGCATTAACTTATATATAGCCAATTGAAGGGTGGCTGCAACCCATACATTTTTTGCACTTCGTGAAAACAACTCTATTTACATGTAGCCAGTTAGAGGGTTGCTGAGGCCCATACATTCTTTTTTACAACAAGACAATAATGAATATGATAAAGGTATACAAAAGGACTCCCTCGATTGAAGTATTACTGTTATCATGAATGTGAGCAGAGTTACCCTTTGATTCTTTTTTTACTCCTAAGTTTCGCTTGGACAACCTCTAACAATTTTCAGTCCAACGAAGCTTTTACTTTATCGCATATTGTCATAACTGCCCCTGCGGGGTTTCAATAATGCCCCTCATTCCCTAATATTTTTGTCTAGGTGTTCTTCATATGTTTGATAAATTATTTTTTCATATATGATATTTAGTCCAACAAAAAGAATATATTCATATTAAGAATTGACCTCTCGAGGCACAATTATGCAAGTGCTTCAAATGGAGGATCCTGGAATAACTTTGGTGCTCAATGTTAGTATGTCGACCGAGCTTGGAGCAATGATCACAATTGAATTTGATTAATTTATTCATACTGGAACCCGATCTATGGTGATCAGTCAGTTTCATGATCCCTCTGGGCTTATAAATCTCATCTGTGTAGGTCCATCTATCAAAGATATCAAATACAAAAATTAAAATAAAAGAAAGATATGTCATGCATGATTATTAGTTGCTTTTAATTTCGAAAATTTCAATGCCATTTATTTAATTCTTAAATTTCAATTGTTTCTAAGGAAGAAATGTCAAAATGTATGATCTAAGATATTTTCATTATCATATCGATCATCAAATTCATTAAGTGCTTATTCTTGGTCAAACACAGGTTAATATAAAATCTTGATTTTTCAAATAAAAACCTTTTTTGGAACCCACTTGGTTAGAACTGTTATAATCACACTCAAAAATCAAATTATCTTTGTAAAATCATATTTGAAATGGGCGTGAAATATCTTAGAAAATGATGAATGACAGTTTAACTTTTTGTTTTTGTTTAAAAGAAAAAAAAGTAATTTATGTGATGTATGCATAAAAAAATAATCATTGCGAATGACATTTAGAGTTACCTAATCACTTTTCAGAACTACAATGAAATATACAAAATGTGTATATGATATGTAATAAACATATTTAAGGGACATATAAAAAAAATGCAAAGACAATAGTGTGGCTTTGTTCTAAGGGAGGGTTCCACTCATAGGCTAGTGTTTTCTTCACCCCCATCATAGGAATCACAAGACCTTCCAATCGAGTGGAGTTTTTCAGAGTCGTACCGGCTGCCCAGCAGCTCCGGCCGTTTTCCCTACTACATCTCCGGGGTTCCTAGTTGCCTTGGGTTTTAAGCATTTGGGACACTATTACTAATAGTGGTGTGTGCAAAATCATGCATGAAATAATATAAAAACATTTACAAGAAAGAAACTCAACACCTGCATATACACACACAAAAAAGTTAGAATAATTAATAATAATAAAATAATAGCTAATAGAATGTAAGCGAATATAATGAGTCTGAACCCTCTAAATGTTCCCAGCAGAGTCGCCAAATTGTCAGACCTAAAATCCGACTTAAACGCAATATTTGAATATAAAAAATTAGAGTCGCCACTAGCTAATTAAGGCTAAGTAGAAACCTTGATTACCTAGGAAAATAATTAATTTAAAAACCTAGGATTTCAAAACGGTCTACGTTCAGAGATTAGAGTTCAGGGATTCTGTTACGGAATAAAAATGTAGTTGCAATTCCGCCCTTTCAGTACTCTATTCGCTTAATTTATCATTTTTTAAAAGATATTTACAGAAATAAAAATATATTGATTATAAGAAACTTAAATTCTTTATGAGTTAGGATCAAACTATAAAAAAATACACAAGCACGAAATATGTATGTATATAAAAGGTGAGAGTACTCTAACTAATATTTGCACAATTTAATATCTTAATAATAAAAATATCAATTAGTTAAATGTTAAAGAAAATATAAGACAAAAAGTTAAACAATGTAAATAAATAAACATTGATATTTATATATAAACTTAACCTAACATGGATATCGTTAATGTATTATAACAACATATATAGATATATATATTAAACAAAATAGAGAGAGATATTTTATGCATAAATAAACAAGAATCATATACATGGGTAACTTCTTAGAGCAATGGTGTAATGGAATCGATCGAGAGAGCTTCTCCTTTGTTTTATTTGATTTTTGTTCCCCCCCCCTTTTTACACAATGCATAACACTCCTATTTATACAAGTTCCTGAAGTTTTCTAAACTAGGAAGTGTATATCCAATACAATATATAATACAACATAAAATATTATCTAAATATTTCACAATATACCTTATATATTAATCTACTAAATCTGCACGAAACCTGTTTTTGGAAACTTCGTAACTCGCCATATCTGGAATCTTCATAATGGCGCGTCACTTGTCGCGATCCTGAACGCGTCACATCTAGGTCAAAATCGAGTGTCTACAGTTTGCCCCTCTTTGGACATGCACATGGAGAACATATTTGAGGAGTGCTTGTCCGAAGATAAGGTGACATCGATTTTGGTCTGGAAAGTTTCTAAATCAGTTGACATGCTTATGATGTGGCGACTAGCATATCTGGGACAGCGTTGCGCTGGTGAATATGGTTGAAGACTGCATATCTGGGACAGCCTTGCTCCGGTGAATATGGTTGAAGACTGTATATCTGGGACAGCGTTCCGTCTTCAACATGAGCGGGCCAAAGACTAGCATATCAAGGACAGCATTGCACCTTTAGGAGGATGGTAATCGGGATAGCGTTACGTCGATCAAATCTGGGATGGTAATCGGGACACTAGCATATCTGGGACAGCGTTGCGTCGTTTGTGTAAGGATATCCTGTAATAAACATATTTGGATGATGATATGAAATGTGTTCCTTAACTTTTGCCTAGGATGCGCATTGTGCTACAACCTAATGAGATTCTTCTTCTTCTTTTTTCCCTTTTTCTTTTCCTCTCTTTGTTCTCTCCTTTTGCCACGGTAATCCTTGCGAGATTTTTCTGACCGTGCCTCTCAATTCTCTATTTTTGCATGGACCGCCTCTAAATGTTTTCAGCCCATCGAGATTTTTTTCTCACCTTTTGCCATGATTGTGATTTTCAAGTTTACAATCATGCCTCTCTAAATTTTTCTGGGTCGCCCTTTCTGGTTTTTAACCTAGAAAACACTCATTATTTTGTAGCCAATTGTGGGTGGTTGTGGCCCTTGTGTTTTTCATCGTCGTGAATAGACTATTTATTGGTAGTCAATTGGAGGGTGACTGTGGCCCGTATGATTTTTTCTTCATAATGACAATCTCGCGTAAGTAGCCGATTTACGGATGACGGTGATCCCTCTCAACTCTCACTTCATAATGACATTCTCATGTAAGTAGCCAATTTACGGGTGGCTGTGACCCCACTCAATTCTCACTTCATAACGACACTCTCATGTAAGAAGCCGATTTACGGGTGGCTCTGACCCCTCTCAATTCTCATTTCTTAACGACACTCTCATGTAACTAGCCGACTTACGGGTGTCTGTGACCCCTCTCAATTCTCACTTCATAACGACACTCTCATGTAAGTAGACAATTTACGGGTGGCTGCGACCCCTCTCGATTCTCACTTCATAATGACACTCTCATGTAAGTAGCTGATTTACGGGCGGATGCGACCCCTCTCGATTCTCACCTCATGTAAGTAGCCGATTTACGGGTGGTTGTGACCCATCTCAATTCTCTCTTCATAATGACACTCTCATGTAAGTAGCTGATTTACGGGCGGTTACGACCCTTCTCGATTCTCACTTCATAATGATACTATCACGTAAGTAGTCGATTTACGGGCGGTTGCGACCCCTCTCAATTCTCACCTCATGTAAGTAGCCGATTTATGGGTGACTGTGACCCCTCTCTACTCTCACTTCCTAATGAAACTCTCATGTAAGTAGTCGATTTATGGGTGGGAGTGACCCCTCTCAATTCTCACTTCATAATGACATTCTCATGTAAGTAGCCGATTTACGGGTGGCTGTGACCCCTCTCAAATCTCATTTCTTAACAACACTCTCATGTAAGTAGCTGATTTACGGGTGACTGTGACCCCTCTTAATTCTCACTTCATAATGACACTCTCATGTAAGTAGCCAATTTACGGGTGGCTGCGACCCCTCTCGATTTTCACCTCATAATGACACTCTCATGTAAGTAGTCGATTTACGGGCGACTGCGACCCCTACAAGTTTCACTTTGTTGATCTCTCTTTATATATAGCCAATTGAGGGTGGTTGTGACCCATATAAATTTCCTATCTCAAAGGAACACTATTTTTATTTGTATCCAATTTAAGGGTGGTTGTGACCCTACAAATTTGTAATCTCTCTGCATTAACTTATATATAGCCAATTGAAGGGTGGCTGCAACCCATACATTTTTTGCACTTCGTGAAAACAACTCTATTTACATGTAGCCAGTTAGAGGGTTGCTGAGGCCCATACATTCTTTTTTACAACAAGACAATAATGAATATGATAAAGGTATACAAAAGGACTCCCTCGATTGAAGTATTACTGTTATCATGAATGTGAGCAGAGTTACCCTTTGATTCTTTTTTTACTCCTAAGTTTCGCTTGGACAACCTCTAACAATTTTCAGTCCAACGAAGCTTTTACTTTATCGCATATTGTCATAACTGCCCCTGCGGGGTTTCAATAATGCCCCTCATTCCCTAATATTTTTGTCTAGGTGTTCTTCATATGTTTGATAAATTATTTTTTCATATATGATATTTAGTCCAACAAAAAGAATATATTCATATTAAGAATTGACCTCTCGAGGCACAATTATGCAAGTGCTTCAAATGGAGGATCCTGGAATAACTTTGGTGCTCAATGTTAGTATGTCGACCGAGCTTGGAGCAATGATCACAATTGAATTTGATTAATTTATTCATACTGGAACCCGATCTATGGTGATCAGTCAGTTTCATGATCCCTCTGGGCTTATAAATCTCATCTGTGTAGGTCCATCTATCAAAGATATCAAATACAAAAATTAAAATAAAAGAAAGATATGTCATGCATGATTATTAGTTGCTTTTAATTTCGAAAATTTCAATGCCATTTATTTAATTCTTAAATTTCAATTGTTTCTAAGGAAGAAATGTCAAAATGTATGATCTAAGATATTTTCATTATCATATCGATCATCAAATTCATTAAGTGCTTATTCTTGGTCAAACACAGGTTAATATAAAATCTTGATTTTTCAAATAAAAACCTTTTTTGGAACCCACTTGGTTAGAACTGTTATAATCACACTCAAAAATCAAATTATCTTTGTAAAATCATATTTGAAATGGGCGTGAAATATCTTAGAAAATGATGAATGACAGTTTAACTTTTTGTTTTTGTTTAAAAGAAAAAAAAGTAATTTATGTGATGTATGCATAAAAAAATAATCATTGCGAATGACATTTAGAGTTACCTAATCACTTTTCAGAACTACAATGAAATATACAAAATGTGTATATGATATGTAATAAACATATTTAAGGGACATATAAAAAAAATGCAAAGACAATAGTGTGGCTTTGTTCTAAGGGAGGGTTCCACTCATAGGCTAGTGTTTTCTTCACCCCCATCATAGGAATCACAAGACCTTCCAATCGAGTGGAGTTTTTCAGAGTCGTACCGGCTGCCCAGCAGCTCCGGCCGTTTTCCCTACTACATCTCCGGGGTTCCTAGTTGCCTTGGGTTTTAAGCATTTGGGACACTATTACTAATAGTGGTGTGTGCAAAATCATGCATGAAATAATATAAAAACATTTACAAGAAAGAAACTCAACACCTGCATATACACACACAAAAAAGTTAGAATAATTAATAATAATAAAATAATAGCTAATAGAATGTAAGCGAATATAATGAGTCTGAACCCTCTAAATGTTCCCAGCAGAGTCGCCAAATTGTCAGACCTAAAATCCGACTTAAACGCAATATTTGAATATAAAAAATTAGAGTCGCCACTAGCTAATTAAGGCTAAGTAGAAACCTTGATTACCTAAGAAAATAATTAATTTAAAAACCTAGGATTTCAAAACGGTCTACGTTCAGAGATTAGAGTTCAGAGATTCTGTTACGGAATAAAAATGTAGTTGCAATTCCGCCCTTTCAGTACTCTATTCGCTTAATTTATCATTTTTTAAAAGATATTTACAGAAATAAAAATATATTGATTATAAGAAACTTAAATTCTTTATGAGTTAGGATCAAACTATAAAAAAATACACAAGCACGAAATATGTATGTATATAAAAGGTGAGAGTACTCTAACTAATATTTGCACAATTTAATATCTTAATAATAAAAATATCAATTAGTTAAATGTTAAAGAAAATATAAGACAAAAAGTTAAACAATGTAAATAAATAACTAAACATTGATATATATATATATATAAACTTAACCTAACATGAATTTCGTTAATGTATTATAACAACATACATAGATATATATATTAAAAATATATAGAGAGATATTTTATGCATAAATAAACAAGAATCATATACATGGAGAACTTCTTAGAGCAATAGTGTAATGGAATCGATCGAGAGAGCTTCTCCTTTTTTTTATTTGATTTTTGTTCACCCCCCCTTTTTACACAATGCATAACACTCCTATTTATACAAGTTCCTGAAGTTTTCTAAACTAGGAAGTGTATATGCAATACAATATAAAATATTCATGAAATATTATCTAAATATTTCACAATATACCCTATATATTAATCTACTAAATCTGCACGAAACCTGTTTTTGGAAACTTCGTAACTCGCCATATCTGGAATCTTCATAATGGCGCGCCACGTGTCGTGATTCTGAACGCGTCACATCTAGGTCAAAATCGAGTGTCTATAGTGGTCTTTGGAAATATGTTTTGGGGAATACCAATGTTGTTTTAATACTAACTTATATGCCTTACCAGTTTGAAACTGTTTTGTGACTTGATGGTGAACTTGTTTGGATGTAACACTTATGGATGTTTCTGGGAACATTTGAATTAAACCTCGCATTCCTACTGTTAAGGCACTTTATCCATTTGATAACATTTCTAGGAAATATGTCTAACTATTTAATCACATACTGCGATTACAAGTTCAACCTATTAATAATATTTTAAGAAAACATACGAAACTATTTAATGACATTAAAAGGAAACATATGTAACCATTTAATCACATTCTAGGATTACATACGTAACCATTTAATCAAATTTCAAATATAGTATCAACTCTTTAATTTAGATATTATTCAATGAAAATCCAGGTTCTGAAGAACATCAATACATAATACATCTTCTTGATTCCATTTCAAAAAAATATTCAACAACAAATTCAAATACAACTACATGTTTAGTACATTGATCAAAACTAAAGAACACAAAACGGTTAATGCAACATACAACTTCCAAATGGTTCGGTTTGCAGCAGCTCATGCATTCGCAACTTCGAATTTTAGTTGTCCCTCCAGAACTTGAAACTTGAACACGACGTTTATTCCATGGGGGCACATGGGTGAATCTTCCCATTCGAAAAATCTGAAGCCAGGATTTTGTAAGGACTACAGAAGGCAAATAATCATAAACTAGTAGCATCCATGAAAAAATGAAAATTGAAGATATTGTTCCAATTAGGGTTCTTACCAAAATTAGGAGTTGTAACAAAAGAAAGTCAAATTGGGACAAAATGGGAGCAACCAAGGAACCTACAACCGAAATTCTTCCAAGTACCCGCAAATTTGACGGAGGAAATTTGATCGCAGAAACCCCATCTGGGCTTTGACACTACAAGGAACGACTCTTGGATGCTAGAGTGGGAACGTCCAAAATCAAACTTCTCTTGCCGATTGGGGGGGAGGGGACAAACTCAGTGCTTTCCTTATTCATCTTCATCTTCGAAGTAGGATGGACATCCAACTGCTTCTATTCAAATATTATTCACTCATAATAAAGGAGACAATGACATTTTCGGAAGTTTGTATGGGTTTATGCTCACGTTCAAGACACGTGGCAAACTTAATGGTGATATTTGACGAACGGTAAAAATGACCAATTAGTCACATGTTGAGACGTGTAATCATTTAAGTAATTAACCCAAAAATAAATAAAACAAAGGATTAATTACTTAATTAGTTACACATGTTAGACCATTATTCAGAATGATTACACATGTTTCAAAATGTGATTAATTGGTTTTGGTATGTGACTAATTGGTTTTCTAATGTTCATCGTCAGAAATCACCGTTAGTCATTATTCTAACATATGAAATGACAATACCACCCCTAAATCATATGATTCAATCAGAACACCAAGAACACCAGGAAGACACCATGAAAAACACTCTGAGTTGTTGTATGCATGAACTGATGTTGGCCAAGTGCAGAAGATCTGAGTTGTTGTTCCAAAGCAGAAGATCCTCAGCAGGTCTGTGCTTCAGAATCTCGAAGAGAAAATTCTTGTCCAGATGCGTGAACCCAATCTCCGTCGGGAATCTTCTCGATTTTGAGTCTCTGGAGCATCAGTCTTCAATTTCAGTCGGAATCGATTTTGTGATTTATTCAATTTCTTCCACTATGATTTCTTCGATTTCTTCAATTGTGGTTTCTGATTCTGCTATGGAAGATGACGAATAGTGAAGGAGAAAGATGTAGAACAGTACGAAGATGAAGAACCTGGGTTTCAGTTCTGTACTGATGTTCTTCAGAATTTGAGGTTCAGTACTTCGAATCCTGGGTTTCATTGAATAGTTTCTAAATTAAATAGTTCATTTTAACTTTAAATTTGATTAAATGGTTACATATGTTATCCTAGAATGTGATTAAATGGTTACATATGTTTTCTTGTAATGTGATTAAATGGTTATGTATGCTTCCTTATAATGTCATTAAATGGTTACGTATATTTTCTTAAAAGCTAAAATTGACATCTGTAATGATTCAGAATAAAAATAGATCAATGCACAATTAGATTTATCATGTATCACTGAATCATACAAGAGCAATGAAGATAACTATTTAACACTTACATTTTTGTCAGCTACAAAATGATACATCCGTGAATCTAGAGTCTTTACATTCAGCTCAACATTTGAATATGAACTTTCTCGAGAAGCTATCTGTTTGCTGGAGGAACCTTCATTATTAAATTGTTCTGTCATGATACCTAAAGTTTGTGGTGCTTAAGAACTTGATGAATTGATACATTGTGGAGTTCCATGACGAGTTGAGAACCTCACTGCCCACAACAAATTTAAATCTTTGAGAATTGGTATTAAAGAACATGAGGTCAATTGCAGAACAATGCACCAACTTCATCATAAGAAACACATAGCATAAAATAAATAGCTTAGTAGTTCTTTAACAGATTCAATAATGCAATTAACTCATCAAGAAAGTAGCCTAAAAGGATGTACATCGACTAACACACAACCAAGCCCTAGGAAATCAGAAATAAATGAGTCAAACTACGAATGCACAAATACTCAAGTACAAGAACTCACAATGAAGCCTTCGAACCACCACGAGAGTTGCGATTACTGCAACTCCTCACTCGTTTTGTCGGCGCAAACAAAAAAAAAACGAAAAATAGAACTCCGCATGAAGAAAAGAAGTAAGGGACAGAAAATATACCTGAGCCTTCGCACGGAGGTGGAGCACTTGGAGAGAGTAGAAGTAACTGGAAAGTCTCACGCATGGGGAGATGTTCATCAAAGGAGATAGAATGACATAAGGGTCTTTTCAAATGTCATAAATAAGTAAAACAGAGGTCACGTGTTACACGCATGCGAAATTGACAGAAAATTTGACGGTTCACTAACAAATTAACCAATTAATCACATTGTAATAAACACGTGTAACCATTAAGTCAAACAGGAAACCAATTAATCACATTTTGAAACATACCATTATGCACAATGATCTAACATGTGTAACCATTTAACTAATTATCCCTAAATCAAAGGATAAATGGTGTTCATTTTATTCGTTTTGAAACATTATGAGAGCATAAGGGGAAAATACACCATGATAAGCTACATTCGACACACGACAATATATCATCAATTCAATGATTTGTAATCATCGAAACGCTCCATACTTCGCCTTAAACTTATCAGTTGAATTTGTTAGCCTCCTTCCTTCGGCAGAGATATTCATGCCACGTGGTCCAGATTTCAGGTCTATTGCCTGCTGCCTTGCTTTCCAGTAGAACCTTTCTGCTGATGGACGGTGGAGGAGAAACTAGTAGAGAGGTCAGAATACAAAGACTCAACTTGGGAGATGTTGTGGTTAATTTCCTGGATCAGGGCTACATTCTTCACCATGTTGTCTGCAATCTTCGATTGGTGGTTCTCGTTGACCTGCTGAATCAGGACTCTGTTCCGATCAAGCGCCGATTGCGCCTGTCTGAAGCTCGAGTTGAAGAACTCCCACACCTTAGGGTCGCATTCCTGCTGCGATGAATCGTCGGAGTTGGTAGTGGTTGTGGTGGTTACGGTAGAGGGATTATTGGATTTGGAGTGGCGACTGTCCATAGTGCTGGATCAATGAAGAAGGGGAACCGACAGGCGGCGCTTGGAGTAGGTGGAGATTGAGAGCTGTAAATGTTCTATAGAACGGACGCGTGACTATGAAATTTTGGAAAAAAACTAACATTTCTTTTTTCAAAACGTATGCCTACTTTTAAAAATATATATATATATTTGCTGACTTTTTATGAAATACTAAATTATTCTAATAATTTTTTTCTTTACATATTTGTCTTTACTTATTGAAAAAAGTTCGAAAATAATCTATCATATTTGCACAAATTGGTTTTCAATGCAACTTGTTTTTTAGTAATGGTTAATGGTTTAATACGTTTGAAAATGATGGTAATTGGTACCTCCGTTACTTTTCTGTTAAAAAATTCCGTTAAATATTTTTCATATTTACAAAATTAACCAAATATTTTTCTAAATGTTACAATTACACCCTACAAATATACACTAATGTTTTAAACGAGTCCCGACTCGATTTGAGCCACACCGGGGGTCCCCTAGCCAAGGTCCGAAGCCCGACCAGGTCAGCCAACCCTGGGGACCTGGTCTGGGCTCGGACCCAGACCATAGGACAACCGATTGGGGCTCAATTAAAGTCCCATTCAGTTTGGACTGAACCTGGCTGGGCTCGGTTCAAACGATTAGGGCTCCAATTGGGGGGTCCTATGGTCTGGGTCCGAACCCAGACCAGGTCGTCAAACCATGGGTACATGGTCTGGGTTCGGACTCAGGCCATAGGACCCCCGATTGGGGCTCAATTGGATCCCCAATCGGGGGTCCTATGGTCTGGTTCCGAACCCAGACCAAGTTTCCCAACCATGGGAACATGGCCTCGATTCGGACCCAGGCCATAGGACCCCCGATTGGGGCTCAATTGGAGCTCCAATCGGTTTGGACCGAACCTGGCTGAATTCAGTTCAAACGATTGGGGATCCAATTAATCCCCAATCGAGAGTCCTATGGTCTGGTTCCGAACCCAGACCAGGTCGCCCAACCATGGGTACATGGTCTGGGTTCAGACTCAAGTCATAGGACCCCCGGGTTCAGTCCAAACCGATTGGGGCTCCAATTGAGCCCCAATCGGGGGTCCTATGGTCTGAGTCCGAACCCAGACTAGGTCGACCAATCATGGGTACATGCTCTGGGTTTGGACCTAGGCCATAGGATCCCCGATTAGGGCTCAATTGGAGCCCCAATCGGTTTGGACCTAACCTGGTTGGGTTTGGTTCAAACGATTGGGGCTCCAATTGAACCCAATCAGGGGTCCTATGATTTGGTTTCAAACCCAGAGCAGGTTTCCTAACCATGGGTAAATGGTCTGGGTTCGGACCCAGGCCATATGAGCCACGATTGGGGTTCAATTGGAGCCCCAATCGGTTTGGACCGAACCTGGCTGGGTTCAGTTCAAATGATTAGGGCTCTAACTGAGCCCCAATCGGGGGTCATATGGTCTGGTTCCGAACCCATACCAGGTCGCTCAACTATGGGTACATGGTCTGGGTTCGGACCCAGGCCATAGGACCCTCGATTGGGGCTCAATTGGAGCCCTAATCAGTTTGGACCGAACCTGGTTGGGTAGATCATTTAATTACGAATTAAACGATGTTAACTAGGCGTCGAGTTTTAGCTTTTAGATTGACTGTATGAAAAGACATATAAAACCTCAACATGGTTAACAACATTTATGACGAAATTCAATTATCTACCTACTATAATGTTTTTTGGATTATTATTATTATATATATAAATTTTTAACACAATATAATTTGTTGTATAATTTGATTGAAATGATAAAACGAGTGAGGTAAAACATTTAATTACATACTTACTCAAAACAATGTAGTAGGTATATATCATATATATATATATATATATAATTTTTGTACGACTTGCACCCTAGGGTGATGTGCCAAAATGGCACATAAGGGGTGGTGTCTCGATAAGTGCTATGTTTGTTTTTCTTTTTTCCGACGATGAGATGTTTAATTAAAAATTAAATTACGTAACAATTTAAAAAAAACTAGAGTAAGTATATATTTTAATTATGATTCAAATGATGCAAAATAAATGTTAACTTTGGATATACGGATTGACTATACGATCTGCCCTAAGTTGAGATATGAAATTTGGCTTAAAAAAAATAACTCAGGTCGTGTAAGTCCAAACTCAACACGGTTAACGGCATTTATGGTGAAATTCAATTATCTACATACTTATTATTATTATTATTATTATTATTATTATTATTATTATTATTATTATTGTTATTATTATTATTATTTTCTATTAGATATTTTACTCAATATCGTTTGTCTTATAATTTGATCGAAATGATAAAATGAAGTAGGTAAACAATTTAATTACATACTTACTCAAACAAACTTACAGTGCGTAGATCATTTAATTCGAAACAATTTAATTACATACTTACTCAAACAAACTTACAGTGCGTAGATCATTTAATTACGAATTAAATGACGTTAACTAGGCGTCGAGTTTTGACTTTTAGATAGACTGTATGAAAAGACAGATAAAAACTCAACACAGTTAACACCATTTATAACGAAATTATAATGTTTTTTGGATTTTTTTATTTTATATATATAAATTTTTAACACAATATCATTTGTCTTATAAGTTGATCGAAATGATAAAATGAATGAGGTAAAAAAATTAATTACATACTTACTCAAACAAATATAGTACGTATATATCATATATATATATAAATTTTCTACAACTTGCACCCTAGGGTGATGTGCCAAAATGGCACAACTCGCCCATAAGGGCTGGCGTGTTGGTAAGTGCTACGTTTTTTTTTCTTTTTCCGACGATGAGATGTTTAATTAAAAATTAAATTATGTATCTATTAAAAAAACTAGAGTAAGTATATATTTTAATTATGATTCAAATGATGCAAAGCAAATGTTAAATTTGGACCTATGGATTGACCATACGATTTTCCCTAAGTTGAGATATGAAAATTTGACTTAAAAAAATTAACCCAGGTCGTGTAAGTCCAAACTCAACATGGTTAACAACATTTAGGGCGAACGTATTTTTTAAAATTGTTTTGTGTGAGTAAGTATGTAATTAATTTTTATACCTAATTCATTTTATCATTTCGATAAAATTATAGAACAAACGATGTTAGGCTAGAAAACTAAATATATATCTAATCCAAAAAAGTTATAATATGTATATAATTGAATTTTTCCATAAATGTCGTTAGCCGTATTGTGTTTGATATTATAAGGTATGCGTTATATTTTTTAAAGTTAAATTTTCATATCTCAACCTAGGGCAGATCATATGATCATTCTGTAAGTCTAAATTTAATATTTATTTTGCATAATTTGAATCGTAATTAAAATATATGTTTACTCGATTTTTTTTTTAAATAGATACATAATATATTTTTTTAATTAAACATCATATCGCCAGGAAAAAACATATTCAACTCTCCCCTAATACGCCACCACTTGGTGGCGTGTTGTTCCTAAATGGCACATCACGCTACCCTAGGGCGCAAGTTGTGATTTAACTCGCACCCTAGGGTATCGCTTATAAAAATTAAGAAGGAAGAGGATGTGTTATCGCTTACCAGGATTTCTTGACTTTTGGGATCTCGAGGAACCCCCTTCTTGTCCACATGGGTCTTCCGAAACATGTGGTATTCACCCGGATGCACCCCATTATTTTTCAGAATCTGCATTTTTAAAAACATGCAGTGTAACTGAGTGGTTACTAGATTCAGCAGAGTGTGGGTGTAGGGGTTCATTACCTCTTTAATCTGCCATGCTTTAATCTGCAGTAATGTGTGTCCATTTGACATATTGGACATGCCAGGTTACCATAAGTAGCCCAACCAGACAAGTTTGCACGCATATTGGACACGCATCAAGATTGACGTATTCATTTCTAAATAGAATACAATCATTTACACAAGCATGTATCTTCTGATAGTCCAATCCTAATCCGGATATAAATTTCTTTGCCTCATAGTACGACTTAGGTACTGTATTCTCAGGTGGAAGTACTTTACTCAGCATACGAAGCAACTCATTTGCGAACTTGTTAAAACCTTGTAAAGAGCCTTTAGATGCAGCAGTTCCACTAAGAATGACATCTTGCTGTAGGATACACACCCTGGGTATAATCCTTTCTCAAAATCTTCTAAAAGCTTATAAAATGTCCTAGCCTCTGCATTGGGTTCCACACCTTCATCACGACTAATACCACCCAATCCATCAGTTATCATATCTTCCATTTCTTCACGAGACGTGGCAGTCCTTTTGTTAGTAATGCTTTCTTCGAATTCTTCTCCATGGTCCACCCATGTAGTGTAACTTTGTAGTATTCCATATCTTTCCAGATGCCACTTCACCGTACTTCTGTCCAACAAAGACATACCAACACAATTATGGCATGGACAGTAGATTCTCCCATCCCATGACGCACGCGAATAGGCAAAGTCCAAGAAAGAGGTAACACCGGCCTTATATTCCTGACTTTGTCGATGTTTGGTCATCCAACTTTTATCCATCCTTAATGATCCGCTGTTTAGAAATGAGAAAATATTAAAACCAATATCACAACGTATCATGTAAGTAGACACTACTGATTTCCACCCACCAAGTGGTTTACAACTGATTTGTCTAGAAACGGGAATTCTCAATTCTGTTACAAAACTGAGATCCTGCTATTCAGAGTCTTTGTAATCCAAGCAGTTGTTAACTGCTGTATAATTATGTTGATAGAAGCTTTACCCGAACCCATGATAATTAACCAACTTTATTCAACGACAGATTCAGATAATTCAGTTACTATAACAGAGCATCAATCTTACAGTGTATATACACTTAACCAAAAAATCAAACACACGATTTGTAGTGAAATTAAACGCAACAGAAATTGGGAGAAACATACACATTTTGTTATGTCTACACACAGTCACTCAATTCGTTAACCGATTACACAAGCTGCTCTTTACTTGATATACACAGAATGAAATACATTTCTGACAGCAGTTGGGTGAATTTCATTGTCTTAGATCAAACAATTAGACGTCGTCAATTCATAATTTGAGGAGGAAACAATACCTTTTCATAAGTGAAGGGAAGTTAAGTGAAGGTTGTCTCGGGTTGAAGGTTGGGAAGGATGCGTAGTTCGGTTGTGAAGTGAAGTGAATGCTGTCGTAAATAAGGTATGCAAAGCAGCTTCGATCGATTTGTCCTGGTGTAATTACGGTGAGATTGTTTATGGAATCGCTTTGAAGTGAAGGTGTCGGGTTGATTCAGAAGTCTGGGCTAAGAAAACGGCTATGTAGGTCAGCTGCTGGTCCAAGACGAACTGTTCTGTTAATTGGACATGTTGCTATCTGAATTAGTAACGGCTAACTAAGCTTTAACTACGCCATTACTGCGATGCTGTTAACTATATATTACATCAACAAGTATTGAGAGTAAAACAATGCATTAGACACAACATTAATACATGATGCTGTAGATGTATATTACCCTCGGAAACGTATTTGTCAAGAATTTTTTGGGAATTGACACAATTAGTCGCGGCAAAAGTACACACTAAAGCATTGTTTAAGCTACGACAAAACGTCCGACTCTATTCCCTCGAAAAATAGTGTTAACACAAAACATGCTTATTAACAACGACTACCTAGCGACAACACAATATTTTCGT
This sequence comes from Chamaenerion angustifolium, assembly GCA_946814005.1. Lineage (NCBI taxonomy): Eukaryota > Viridiplantae > Streptophyta > Magnoliopsida > Myrtales > Onagraceae > Chamaenerion > Chamaenerion angustifolium. The sequence continues at coordinate 28,264,207 of OX328272.1, forward strand.
CGATGTTGAGGCAGATTCTTGTAGTGTATTAAGATAATTTTTCTTCTAACTGACGCTTTAAGTATAATTATGGTATTGATTGATTTTCAATTTCAGCTTTAATCTTGGTTATTAGCTTCACTATTCTCAATTACACAAATCTTCTGACCGGACCCATTGGAAGCCTCTTTTTGATGATCCATTTCAGATTTGATAATCATCTTCATATGATGAGAATAATCAACACATGTTACTTCATTGTTGATGCTACATGATGAACCAAAGTTGTTGAGTTGATCTTGCGTAGATGCGATTTTCAGTGTTGCTATTTAGCCATTGATTTTCATTTGTTGCTGTTGGATCCTTGAAATCTTCCTCTCTACACAGGCGTCGCTCCTTTCGAGTCGGACCTACACAGACAGACAGTTTCGGGTTGACCCGTTTATTCCACTCCAAAACTTAAGTCAGTCTGAGGATTTGAAGAGCTTTTATGTGGATGTGGTAAATTTTAGAATGTAATAAATGATAATGAATGCTACTATTTATAGCATTAGCTTAACCCGATGAATAGTGTCATCTTTTTACCATGGTTAGCCTTTTAACTGAGGTTAAATTGACTTTTAGATAGGATAAGGATCATATCAATAAATATCAGAGATGTCTGATCCCCATTTAATGTTGTGTGATCCCCATTTAATGTGCTCTTATCCTGACACGTGGATGCGACGCCTTATATATATATGTTGTCACCTCTCTGGTACTTAGGGTGCGACACCTTTTGGTGGATAGAATCTTCTTGATTTTATTTAGGTCAGTGATTAATGGTTTATTTAAATAAGACGTCCCTTATAAACCCCATCATCTGCCCCCCGAGCCAAACAGGAGTGTTAGTCCTGATAGGATAGAATCACTCTGTGAGTTTCGACTTTCTTTAAGCCTTAATTTGCCTCAACTGGGTTCTTTATTTTAATAGGCATCGATGAACCTTGAATTTTCATAGGCTTCGATGAGCCTTTAATTCTCATAGGCGTCGATAAGCCTTGAATTCTCATAGGCGTCGATAAGCCTTTAATTTCAATAGGCATCGATAAGCCTTGAATTTTAATAGGCATTGATAAGCCTTGAATTTTCATAGGCATTGATGAGCCTTTAATTTCAATAGGCATCAATAAGCCTTGAATTCGCATAGGCGTCGATACGCTTTGAATTCTCATAGGCGTCGTTGAGCCTTTAATTTCAATAGGCATCGATAAACCTTGAATTTCAATAGGCATCGATAAGCCTTGAATTCTCATAGGTGTCGATACGCCTTGAATTCTCATAGGCGTCGATGAGCCTTTATAAGGCGATGATGGTAGGCGGGAATTCAAGAATTTCCTGGCGGTAAAATTCAAATTTAAATTTTAAAGAAAGGAATCGGTTCATCTGACCCCTGTGACGTCAGCAATCCGTGTGATCCCTAAAGATCCAACGGTTCACATTGTCTGACGTTTTGGTTTTCTTTGAATTTGAATGTAACAGTTCTATGACGTCAGCAATCTATGTGACCGTTGAGATCTAACGGTCCACCAGATGCAAAGATATGTGGTTAAAGAAAACATGGACATGTATGGTTTAAAGAGATGTGGTTAGAAAACGTTGAATGCAAAGAAGTTATAAAAGATGCTTGGACCGAATGGGATGGTGGGAAAACCCAGTGGACATTGGTGTGAGGCTAGAAAACTATCGTAGGAGACTAACTCAGTGGAGTAGGGAGAAGTTTCAGAAATAATCAAGTATAATTAAAAAAAGCAATCGATCGACTCTGACGTGTCATGAGTGGTTGGCCGAACCTGAATAGCCATATGGAGGAGGCATGTATTAAAAATCGGATAAAGGAACTCCATCAACGTGAAGAGGTATATTGGAGGCAACGGTCAAGAGTTAAATTGCTCACGACAGGGGACCGAAATTCAACCTTAGTCCACCTTACAACCAACACCCAAAGGAAAAAGGAATCGAATAACCAGAGTTCAGAACGAACGCGGAGAGTGCATATTTCAGCTAGGGGTGTGGAAGATGAAATTTGTGGGCATTTTAGATTGGTTTTCAGGGCAGAAAGGGAGGACCTGAATGATATGAAGATATTGGGAGTCATTCCAGGACAAATCACTGAGGAGATGAACACTGAGTTGGAGAGGGATGTGACTGATGGAGAAATCAGGGTTGCGACCTTTCAGTTGGTAGGGGCTAGAGCTATAGGCCCAAATGGTTTTCCAGGTAAATTCTATCAAAGGAGTTGGCACACTGTCGGTCCAAAAGTTATCACAGCAGTCAAATCCTTTCTTAGGTCATGTATTTTTCCCTCCACTTTAAATGAAACAAATATTACCCTTATCCCTAAAATTCCAAGGCCAGCGAGAGCGAGTGATATTAGACCCATAAGTTTATGCAATTTCATATATAAAATTGTATCCAAGGTCTTGGTGAATATGCTAAAACCCTATTTATCAGACCTTGTCATGCCCTATGAGAACACTTTTGTGGCAGGACGTGCAATCCATGATAATATACTTATAGCTCACGAGGTGTTTCATCATTTGAAGAATCGAAGGGGAAACAATCTAATTGAGTGTGCTCTGAAGTTGATTGGGTAGAATGGGGTTTACTATTGAAAAGCCTTGAGATGAGGGAGTTCAGAGCGAAATGGATCGAATGGACGCGGCAATGTATTACGCGTACATCATACTGAGCCTTAATCAATGGAAGGAGAACGAGCATCATTCGACCTACAAGGGGGCTTCGACAAGGTGATCCCCTCTCACCGTACCTATTCATCCTTTTGGCGGACATGATATCAAGACAAGTTGACAAGACTATCCGAATGGAGATGTTGCATGGTCTTACATTGAAAATGGGATGTCCAAAACTGCACCGTGTATTTTTTATAGATGACTCATTTTTATTCTTGAAAGGAACAGTGGAGAATGCCCAAATTTTAAAGGAGATCTTGACCAGGTACTGCATGACCTCCGAACAATGCATAATCAATGTGAAATCAAATCTGGTTTTCAACAAGGGGATAATGAAGACAGTTGTAAGGCGATTGAAGATGTGTTGTAAATCCAGGGTGTTACGGACAGTTGTAAGGCGATTTTGTTAGTGCACCATCCATGTGGGATCAGTCGAAGAAGGAATCCTTGGGCTATATTAAGAGCATAACCTGTGATAAAATCCAGGGATTGAGGTAAGAAACCCGTTAATCAGGCAGGGATGAAAGTTCTCATAAAGGCAGTAATCACGGTTATTCCGTCAGACGTGATGAATTTCTTTAAACTTACTAGGACGTGATGCTCAAAGATCAATGCGATGATTGCGGACTTCTGGTTGGGTGTGTCAACTGAAGGAAAGAAAATTCATTCGAAAAGATGGGAGGTACTAGTGAGATCTAAGTCAATTTGGGGTCTAGGTTTTCGTGAATTGGAGACCTTCAATGAGGCATTGCTTTAAAAGATGGTTGCAAGAATACTGAATTAACCAGGAGCTCTATGGGTACGAACCCTCAAGGGATTATATTTCCCCAACACCAAGTTCCGTTCGACAAAGAAGGGTGGTCGTGCGTCTTGGTGGACTAGTTTGATCCACGATAGGGACATCTTATTCAAGGAAGGGATGTGGCAAATTGGAGATGTTATGGATGTTAGAATCTTTGAAGATTCTTGGGTGGTGACAAAGTCAGGGTTCATAATGGACTGGCCGAGTGAAGGAGAACAACCGCCGGACACGAGTCTTGGAGTCTTGGGAATACATCACACTCAGGGATAGGATGAGACCCTTAATGAGTGGATCAAAGAAAGAATGAAACAAGGTGGCGCAACAGGCAGAGTAAGAGAAGAACGACAAAGTCTATGTATGTGGACTTGTTGGCACATATGGAAAGTCTGGTGCAAAGAAACCTTTGATGGGAAGATACCAAATCCGACGGAGACAGTTCTTGCCATAAATGATCACACTTAGAGCTTACAAGGGCTGAACCCCTAAGAAGCACAGGAATATGAGATAACCGAGTGATAAGGTGGACAAAACCGGAAGAGCGTGCGATCTGGATCAATTGTGACGCGTCGTGGTGCAACCAACCAAAACGGGAGGGGGGGGGGGGACATTGGCGTTGTGGAAAGGGACGAGATTGGCCAACTGGTGGGTGGACTGAAACAAAGAGCATGAAGTGACAATATGGAATGCTTGGAGGTTCAAGCGGTCTTGGAAGGTGTCAAGCTGGCTATTGATAGAGGAAGACGAGCTACTGGAGACTGGAACTCATGCGAGAACATCAAGAACATGGCACAACAGATTCGAGAAGTCAAGTGGAAGGCCATCACACGTTCAGTTAATGAGAGTGCCCATTGGATAGCCAAGCAAGCCACACTGAGTGTGCATTTAAATAATTGGGTTCTAGAACCCCAACCCTAACTTAGTAGAGTGTTAGAAGTTGATTATAATAATGAACCTCCGTGATCACTTTGATTGTGAGTTTTCTCTTGAATAAGAAGTTTCGAAGTTTCTTGACCAAAAAACAAACAAACGAAACATGATTATAAATGTAATTTTTTATTTGATTAACTGTACCATTATTGTATGGTGTGGTTATGGTAATAAATTTCATACTCTTAATGATTATGATTATAGATATGGTATTTTAGTTAAACCCGTGATTATTATATAAATATAATAATTATTTAATATTAATATATTAGTATATAATAATAATTGAAGTAAAAGTTTCATTTTTTAAATTTCACGAATTAAGAAAATCAATCGATCAACTCCGACGTGTCATGAGTGGTTGTCCGAACTTGAATAGCCATATGGAGGAGGTAGGTCTTAAAAATCGGAAAAAAGAACTCCAACAACGTGAAAAGGTATATTGGAGGCAACAGTCAAGAGTTAAATGACTCACGCAAGGAGGCCGAAATTCAACCTTCTTCCACCTTACTACTAATACCAGAAGGAAAAGGAATAGAATAACTAGAGTTCAAAACGAACAGGGAAAGTGGATAAGTTCGTCCAGGGGTGTGGAAGATGAAATTTTTGGGCGCTTTAGATCGGTTTTCAGGGCAGAAGGGGAGGACCTGAATGATATGGACATATTGGAGTCATTTCGAGACAAATCACTGAGGAGATGGACACTGAGTTGGAGAGGGGTGTGAGTGATGCAGAAATTAGGGTTGCGATCTTTCAGTTGGGAGGGGCAAGAGCTACAAGTCCATATGGTTTTCCGGGTCTATTCCATCAGAGTAGTTGGCACACCGTCAGTCCAAATGTAATTACGACAGTCAAATCCTTTCTCACGTCAGGTGTCTTTCCCTCTACTTTAAATGAAACAGACATTACCCTTATCCCTAAAATTCCAAGGCCAGCGATAGCGAGTGATTTTAGACCCATAAGTTTATGCAATTTCGTATATAAAATTGTATCTAAGGTCTTAGTGAATGGGTTAAAATCCTCTTTATCGGATTTTGTCACCCGATATCATAACACTTTTGTGGTAGGTCATGCAATCCAGGATAATGTACTTATAGCTCATGATGTGTTCCATCATTTGAAGAATCGAAGGGGAAACAGTATAATTGAGTGTGCTCTGAAGCTGGCTATGCAAAATACATATGATCGGGTAAAGTGGGGTTTCCTATTAAAAATCCTTGAGATGATGGGGTTCAAAGCGAGATGGATCGAATGGACGCGACACTACATTACGCAGACATCATACAGAGTCTTGATCTATGGAAGGAGAACGAGCACCATTCGACCTACAAGGGGGCTGCAGCAAGGTGATCCCCTCTCACCGTACCTATTCATCCTTTTGGTGAACATGGTATCAAGACAAGTTGAGGAGGCCATCCAGTTAGAGATGATGCACGGTCTATCATTGAAAATGAGATGCCCAGAACTGCGCTACCTGCTCTTTTTTTTTTGCAGATGACTCACTTTTCTTCTTGAAAGGGACGATGGAGAATACCCAAGTTTTAAAGGAGATCTTGACCAGGTACTGCAGGGCCTCCGGACAACGCATAAATGATGTGAAATCAAGCATGGTTTTCAATAAGGGGGTTGATGAAGACATTTGTAAGGCGATTGAAGAGGTGCTGCAAATCCAAGGTATTACAGACCCTGGACGATATCTTGGACTCTTATCTGTGTGGGTCGATAGAATAAGGAAGCCCTGAGCTATATCAAGAGAATAATTTGTGATAAGATCTAGGGATAGAGGTGAAAAACCCTTAATTAGCCTAGGAATGAAATTCTCATGAAGGCAGTGCTCACGGTTATTCCCTCATACGTGATGAATGTTTTTAAACTTCCTAGGATGTGATGTTCGAAGATCAATGGGATGATTGTGGACTTCTGGTGGGGTGTGTCGAATGAAGGAAATAAAATTCATTCGAAGATATGAGAGGTACTAGCGAGATCTAAGTCGATGGGGGTCCAAGTTTCCATGAATTGGAGACCTTCAATGAGGCACTGCTTTAAAAGACGACTACAAGAATACTGAATGAACCAGGAGCTCTATGGGTTCAATAATAATGAATGAACCAGGACCTTAAGGGATTACATTTCCCTAACATCGAGTTTCGTTCGGCAAAGAAGGGTGGTTGAGCGTCTTGTGGCTGGACTAGTTTGATCCACGACAGGGAAATCTTATTCAAGGAGGGGATCTAGAAAATTTGAGATGGGATGAATGTGAGAATCTTCGAAGATCCTTGGGTGGTGACAAAACGAGGGTTCATAGTGGATTTGCCGAGTGAAGGAGGACAGTCGCTGGACACAAGAGTCTAGGAGTTGCTCGGGCTAAACCAAAAATGGGATGAAGATGTTCTCCGAGGTAGCTTCAATGATACAAATGCTCATTGTATATTCTTAACATGCAACTAAGATCAGATTCTTGCCCTAGCCGAATGACAAGGCTTTACACGAATGATGGGTGAGTCACGGTGAAGTCAGCCTACCATCGATTAAAAGAAAAGGACGGAGCCACGACACAAGAGTTGAGTTCAGATGATGATGTCTGAGAATGATATGGAAGGTAAACACTCTACCAAAGGTTAAAAAAAATTTGTGGCGTTTACTTTCAAATGTGGTTGCAGTCAAACGCAATCTTAGGAAAAGGGGGATGCCCTTGGAGGTAGAGTGTCCTATCTGTGGGATAAAGGAAACAATAGAACACATGATCAGTGAGTGCGGGTGGACAAAGGCAGTGTGGTTCAGAGTCTTGGGTATACAACACACTTAGGGACAGGATGAGACCCTTAATGAGTAGATCAAAGAAAGAATGAAAGAAAGGGATGCAACGGGCAGAGTAAGAGAATAACGACAAAGTCTATGTATGTGGACTTGTTAGCACATATGGAAATCACGGTGCAAAGCATCCTTTGAGGGGGAGAGACCAAATCTGACGGAGACGGTTCTTGCCATAAAAGGATCACACTTGGAGCTGACAAGGGTCGAACCCCTAAGAAGCACAGGAACACGAGATAGTCGAGTGATAAGGTGGATAAAACTGAAAGTGGATTCTATCCGAATCAATTGCATCGCGTCGTGGTGCAACCAAACAAAACAGGTGGATGAGGGGCATTGGCGTGGTGGGAAGGGACGCGATTGGCCAACTAGTGGGTGGACTGAAACAAAGAGCATGGAGTGACAATGTGGAATGCTTGGAGGCTCAAGCGGTCTTGGAAGGTGTCAAGCTGTCTATTGATAGAGGATGACAGAAGATTAAAGTAGAAACAGATTCCTTGGGGGTCGTGGAGCAAATTTAAGGGAAGACGATCTACTAGAGATTGAAAGTCATATGCGAGAAAATCAAGAACATGGTGTAAACACCTGATTTTGGATCGGGGTAAAAAAACAAACGTACGCGAGGAACCGAACCGAGAAAAATCGAGACAAAAAAAAATGTGTGTGTGTCATCCATCATATAATATATATATATATATATATATTATAATAATAACAATCCATCCATCCACTATTACTCCCCATGCCACCATCATGCACTTCATCCATTATTGACCACTATTACTCCATCCACATAAAATACAATTACTTTCACCACCTTTCCAATCCATTTTATTCCCATGTCCCATCCACTTGCACAAAAAAGAAACAAGAAGAAGGCTTCTTTAAAGAGAAAGGGAGCTTCGGTTTTAAGGGAGCCCGAGATTTAAAAAAAAAGCTTGATGAGGAATTGGGGGGAATTGGAGAGAAATTGCCGTGAGCTTCGTGGAGGGTCGTAAGCTACGGTGAGTGTTTAGAAGGGAGAGAAAAAAAATCAAAGTGAGGTATTGAAAGAAAAAATGAGATTGAGTGAAAAATATCGGTGATTATCGGTCTCGGTTTCTCGTACGATATTTATGTATATTTTCTTCATATTAAATATTTTATTTGTATTTCTTAATGTTATTATTTTAAAAAAAAAACTTTATATACATATATTATATATTTATGTATAATATACTTGTTAATATATATTTATGTATAATATATATGTGATATTATGTCTATATGTATAATATATATTTATATTATGTTTATGTAATACTATATATATCTATATGTATAATATATGTTTATGTAATATTATTATATCTATATGTATAATATATATTTATATTATGTTTATGTATTACTATATATATCTATATGTATAATATATATTTATATTATGTTTATGTAATACTATATATTTATATTATGTTTATGTAATATTATTATATCTATATGTATAATATATATTTATATTATGTTTATGTATTACTATATATATCTATATGTATAATATATATTTATATTATGTTTATGTAATACTATATATATCTATATTTATAATATATATTTATATTATGTTTATGCTATCTATCTATCTATGTGTATAATAAATATATATATTATTAGGGGTGAGCAAATTACCCATTTGGACACGGAACCTACCCGGAACCGACACTTCGGGTAGGTTCCGGGTAGACGTTTTAAAAATTGTGTAGGTTCCGGGAAGAAAAATTAAGAACCTCTTTATTCGGTTCCAGTTCTGGTTCTTCTATATGGGTACCCTAAAGGAACCGGAACCGATTATATATATATATAGAGAAATAGAAACCCTAGTATAGAGAACCGCAACTGACTTGTACTTTTGAAATTGAACCGCAACCTCTCTTAACTATCAATCAGTAGGTTAGTTCTCTTGAAGAAATTCTCTTCTGCAGCCTTCTCGACGGCGCCTTCCGACGTCTTGGCTCTCCGAAGTAGCCTCTTCAATCGGCGTCTTGACTGAAGAAGTTCTGCATGATATAGGTAATTTGGCTCAATCGACTTCAATCGTCTCTCCCTGGTTCTGCTTCAATCGACCCATTAGTTGTAGTCTTGTGATTGATCTTCATCTGTGTTTCTTAATCTGTGAGACTGTAACTGTAATTGTTGGTTGATGTATATGTTATAGAGCAGTTTATGGCTGAAGCTCATGGGTGAGCACCCCCATGATGAAGCCTGTATGCAATCGTTCAGGCTTTACGAGACTAGATCGGTGAGCAGTTTCTGCATTTGACAAACATCATGATTATGTTATAGATACCCAAAAGAGATCTGGTCAATTTGAAGCTCATGGGTGCTCCTGCACTTTCTGGTTCTTGGGTTTATGGCTTGAGATTTAAGGAAGGAGATACAATTTTGTTGTTATAGAACTCAATTTCTCTTAGTTTAATCTGTTTTTCATTTTTTCTTTTGAAGTAATCGAGGGAGTGCGTTTAATTTCACAAGTTGTTGGCATTTTGCCTTCAAAGTTTATTGCATACATTGGAGTCTCATAGGATAGGTAATTAGGCATCATAGTGACCATTTTCTAGGTAAGTTTTAGCTTTAGGCTAATGATCATATTGTTATGTAGTGCTTGTCGATGTATATGCTAGGGTTTGGCTTTTGCAATCCTATCTGATTGATGTACTTTTCGTACATTGGCTAATTTACAAGTAGGTTTGGTTTAAACTTTTACATGAACTGACAAATAGGGAGGCCTTCTGTATTTGCGTATGAGTTTCATCAATATAGCCAAATAGGCCATCAATGGAAATTAATTCTGAGATTTTAACTGGTTTTGATGTAGAGTTTCGGTATTAAAGGTGAAGAAGGTCAAGCTAAAGTTTCTTTTATACATACAAACCACCTACCATCTGGGATCGATTGGATTGCTTGGAGAGTACTGTCCTTCTTCTAGGAAAAAGAACAGATACTTCCCTGGAACTTCTGTTTGTATTCTTATTGAGCATAATCATCACTACCAGAGTCTTGCAGTTGCTGCTATATGCAACTTGATTGTAAACAAAAATCTCAGTACCCACCTGTTGAAGTTGTTCAGTAACCCAAATCTAACCACTGCACTTAATCAACATGTCGTTGCAGAACATTTGTGTTTGGAATTATGTGTTTTGTTACATTATTATGAGTCAATTTAGTAATTTGGAACTGTGGTTTGGACTGTAATTTGGAATTGTATATTTGGAAACTGTGTGATTTGGACTTTAATATGGAATTGTTTGTATTTTGGAATTGAAATGAATTGTGTAACTGGATCCGAACCGAAAGCGGACCAGAATCGAACCGGAACCGGGTTGGAACCGAACAAGGGACGAAAATAAACAGGTTCCTAACAGGGTACCCGAAACCGTTTGTACAAACAGGTTCTGGGTAGGTGCCGGTTCCAAAATTAATTGGGTAGGTTCCGGTTCCAAAATTAAATACCATGTATTGAACTGAGTAGGTTCCGGGAACCCCTAAATTTACAGGGTACCCGGAACCGCTCACCCCTATATATTATGTATATGTATAATATATGTATATTATGTATATGTGAACAAAAATAATTTTCAAAAAATGACTTAGGTCATTCACAAACTTTGATGAAGGTTACAACTCGGTCCTTGGACTCTTGGGTCATTTCTGGGACGTTATCGAGTGTTATAAACCAAACTGGAAAAGTTTTGGGCCATTTGTGTGTTTTTTGATTATTTTTTTTTAATTCAGCACGTTTTAAAAAAAAAATACATTTTGATTTCTAAACTTTTCTAAACATTCCATGATTTCTCAAAATGTTACAAATAAGTCTAGAATAATTTTCGGGTTATTTTTGGAATTTAATCAAGTGTTACAAATAAATCTAGAATAGTTTAGGGTCAATTCTGTAATTTTAATAAAATATTTTCAGTTCAGTCATAATTTTTTCGAAAATTACATTTTTGATTCCTACTTTTTTCTGAACATTCCATGACTTTTCAAAATATTACAAATAAGTTCAAAATAATGTTCGGGTTATTTTGGAGCTTTACCAAATGTTACGAATAAATCCAGAATAGTTTAGGGTCATTTCTGCAATTTTCGAAAATATTTGTCCAATTCAGCTCAAATTTTAGTAAATTGCATTTTGGTCCCTATATTTTTTGGACATCCTATAACTTCTTAAAATGGGACAAATTAGTCCAACGAGCTTAATATTTTGAAAAATTATTCGTGCATGTTTTGACACGTTTAAAATGGCTCGAGAGTTAAACCATTTTTTTCGAGCACGATTAACTTTAGTTCTCTCTTGTTTATTTGAAATTAACTCATCAAAAAAAATGTTTGTACATGGTTTGTTTAATTTAGAGAAAATGCATGTAGTCTTTTTGGGTCAATCATGATCAAAACGGGCAATTCAGGTAAATTGAACCGAAAGGGCGGATTATGAGCTCGCGAGCTTTTAAGGCGTAATCAAACCCCCGAACTTGATTCTCTGGACGTAGACCTTTCTATGCCCTAGTATGTTAACTCCATGTACCCTAGGCAAAATTTTAGGATTCCGATTAGCCTTTAATTAATCGGTGGCGACTCTTTCAATTTTTTCGGTCTGGTTGATGACCCCGTTCGACCGGACCCGTCGCTCACCAAGACCCGACATTTTCAAACGAAAATTAAAAATATTTTTCAAAAAGGTCGGGGAAAGTCAGATCCGACCTAATTTGGCGACTCTGGTAGGGATATTTTTTAGAGGGTTTAGGCTTTGTCATGTTTGCTTTCCCAGATTATATTTTGCCATATCCGTTTTGACCGTTTGCTCATGCTTGCAGTTTCAAATTTTGTCGAAAAGGCGATGTAATTGTAATAAGTAAAAAAAAATGTAAATTCTTGTTTTGCACACACCACGCTGGTTACCATTACCCGCTCGGACCTGGAGCACATTAAGAGCTTTGGGAGTTTAGTAGGGGAATGCGCCCGGAGCGGTTTGGACCGCCGGCACGCACCCAAACAACTCAACTCGATGATCGGAATGGGCCCGTGATTCTCTTTAGGGGGTGAGGTTCCGCTGGTTCAGAGGACCTAGAAATTCCATCCATTTAGAACAAAAGCTCCATACCGTGTTTAACCTTTACTAGTTTTGTGTGTACTTCCATTTTTGGGCTCAACTGATGTAAATGGGAATTCAACCCAAACATTTGGATGCGAGATTGGCCCACAAACCATGAAGAAATTTGGCCCATGAAGAAGTTTGGCCCATTGATGTAAATGTGTTTTGTTTTGGCCCTAGATCATGACATGTATAGGATTGGGCTTTTGTATTATATATTCCAGACTGTTGTAAATGTAATACGAGTCTTACTAATGAAGTTAAATTCTCGCACTTGCATTGCATTTTTCAAAAAAAAAAATGTAAGTTCCGTTCATTCAATCTTGTATCCTTAAGACGTTTCATGCACCATGTTGGTAAGGATGAAAACAAAAATCACTGCCCTCACATTAGGCCATACAGCTCCCTATGGTCGAAATTGCCTGAATATGAAAAGCCATGACAAAAGGGAATCAGAAATACGTGAGTAAGAAGATTGACGAGGTTCACGAGCTCGTAAACTACAAAGTCAATTCGATTCTCCTTAACACCTTGTATGAATTATGGAATACGGAAACGCGCCTGCGTGATTAACAACAACAGAATACGTTCACAAGTTCCATTCGACACCAGCAAGTCCGTATTTCAACCCGGATGAGATAATCAGGGATAGATCTGAACCGTACCTTGGAAAAATGTGGGAGCACCTTGGAAAAATGTGGGGGCAACGTAGCTAAGTTGAATGACATCCTTGAACAGTTCATACGAAGAACGAGGCAAATAAAAAGATTTTCAAAATACATGTCCTCGACCTTCGTTCGAATCAAGGAACAAGCAATAAATGCACTCAATGAGCTACGTCGTTATGTGAAACGTCTTAAGAACTAGACATCGATTGGCCAAATCCTTATAAAGTATTTTTGAAAAAAAAAACTTTTGTCATACATGCAATCAAAGTCTATGAATGGAATGAACGGAACATGCAGAATTTTTGAAATCAATCATGCATGATCAATTGTGTATTCATCCTTCTTACTACGGTATTTTGGATTTAGGTTTTCAGGAATCCATGCGACATTCGAAGACTCCAGCACCTCAAGAACAGGATGAGAGAATCATCCTACTAGAACAAACCATGCACGTCATGAGTTCCCGCACAGTGCAGTCAATCGTTGACATGACCTCCTAGGTCGAGCGAATTTTTGCTTTTCTAAGCTCCAGACAGACGTGACTATCACAATATCCCCTACCTCGTCTTCCCGAGCAACACTACTATTGTGGCACCTCATTAATCCATGTCAGACACTTTTACATTCTTGACCAAGCTCCACCTCCCACATATGGCCATCCTGACCAAGACCCACCTCCCACATATGACCTTCCCACACCTGGAAGGACAAATACACTTTTAGGATTGAGTTTTCGTCCTAATTTCAAAGATTATGAAGTCGCCTGGAGGAAACATTTAGCCGAACGTTCAGGGACATTGTTGTTTCCTCTCCTAGTTGTTTCATTTCCAGGCCCACCACAAGTGATCCAACTCGATGACATTGATACTCACGAGGGCTTATCAGACTTATTTTCAACTGGTATCACCATTGGAACTCTTCTTGATGAAGCTCCCTCATGCCTTTTTGATCGCCCACTCGTTAGTGGGGCACCCTTGCCGAATCTGACTCTATACATTATAGAGAAGGACCCGTTGGCCCGGGCGACATTGCAATTTGGAACATAAAATCAAGCAGATACCAAATTGTATCAATTCCTGAATGCAGTGAGTGAAGAGTTTGATCAGGAAAAACGAGATCTACTTCGAGAAAAACCCATTACCTGAGGAAGAATCGACTTATGCAACTATTCGATCAAGGAAGGGACCATAGATAAGTAATGGGTACCGCAGCAAGGAGGGACACCGAGGTTCTCATCATCAAAATTGAGTATGTCTTCTATGTTACACCTCGCTTAGAGAAAGTGGCAATCATAGTCAAACCGACCCACGCCACCAGACCACATTCGACCACCACAAAAGGGAATGTTGTTTTACAAAGTAAAGAAGATGAGAAAAGCAACTCCCTGTCGTTTGATCGAACTAAAGCAGACACGACTTAAATAGAGCTAAAGAGACGTCGTTGTTGACATAAGGGAGACGCCATCAAGATGCCATTGTTGACACGGGGAAGACGTCGTTGTTGACTCCTGCATAGGAGTCACCATTGTTGACACGGGACAAACGTCGTTGTTGACTCCTGTAGAGGAGATGCCATTGTTGACTCCTGCAGAGGAGACGGCATTGTTAGCAGTGTCGATCGGAAAGGCATGAAATGTAGCCACTACGGAAAATTTCATCACAGCAAGGCGAAGTACTTTCAACTGATCGAATTGCCTGAAGGGTGGAGAAACCCATGGAGGGACAACAACATCGACGCCAGCAACGTCGTCACCACGGGGATGAAAGATGCGAAGAAGAGAAGCAGACCAGTGATCACCTTGTGTTCTTATTTGCGTCCCTGCGTTAAAAACAAATTGGCAACACTTGCACCCATGAGTAAAATTTCTCCGGGAAACCAAAAACTGCGAATGGAGATCAAAATCAAAAAGGGTTTAGCCTATTGATGTACAATCGAAGAATCAAAAGGTCAACCATGACTTACTGAGATAAAAAGATACCTGGCGTACAGAGTTCCCACAGAACGCCACAAGAAAATGTTTGAATGGTCATGCGAGGAATGACTTGCAATTAATTTCCCAGTGGCCCGACTATACCCATTTGAGATGCGTGAATGCTAAAGAAGCTGGACATTTAATGGAAGAAATTCATGAAGGTTGTTGCGGCCCACACATGAACGTGCAAGACTTGGGTACTTTTGGTTCACCATAACGTCTGACTGTATAAAACATGCCCAACAATATCACATTTGTCAAGTGTACGCGGACCAAATCCACGCGTCATTGCACGGGCTCTATTCCAAGACTTCCCCACGGGCTTTCTCAATGTGGGGCATCAATGTAATCAACTTGATTTTCTCAAAGGCGTCCAATGGTCATTGATTCATATTGCATTGATTACAATCGATTACTTCATCAAGAATAGAGGTTATTACCCTGGCGTCAATAACAGCAAAGGCCATTGAATTTTTCATCATCGTGTGTCATGGGATGCCGAAGTCAATCATCACCGGCAATGCCAGAAATCTAAATTGGATTGAGTTGTGATCAAGTATAAAAATACATCTCTATATCGCCCACAAATGAATGGCACAGTGGAAGCAACAATTAAAGGACTGGCATGATAAGCTGTCTTGGGCACTCATGGCATACAAGACCTCAATATAGGCACCAACAGGGGCAACCCCATTCTCTCTTATTTACGGGATCGAAGCCGTGTTGTCAATTGAATTAGAATTCCCGTCAGCTAGGATCCTCACCGAGGCAGAGAAGGACGAGTCAGAGTAGGCGAAATGCAGATACGTCCAATTGAACCTCATGACAAAAGGCGGCTCATCGCGCAGTGCCACATGCATTTGTACCAGCAACGCATGGCTCGTGCATTTAACAGGAAAGTCAGTCCAAGAGAATTACAAGAAGACAATCTAATTCTCAGAAAACAAATTTCTTAGAGTCAATCCACACTCTCGGGGTAACTTTCTACCTAAATATGAAGGGTCTTATGACGCCAAAGAGAGTTTCAGCAGAGGAGCCATGATTGTCACCGACATGGACAACCAAGAACTCCCCAGTCCAATCAATATGGACGCAGTCAGAAAATACTACCCTTAAGGATTTCGTAACCATAAAGGGAACCTCCAAAAGTTAGAGAAAATTCCCGCTAAATCGAAATCCTGAAAGGGCGGTTTAGGCAAAACTTAGGGAAGAGGGGCATGATTGAAAATCCACAAAAGGACAATCATGTAAAAAGAAGAGGAATTAAATCCATGCTAGGTTGAAAACCCGAAAGGACAACCTAGACAAAAATTAAGGGAAGCGAGAGGTGCGGTAAAAAAACCCGTAGAAAAAAGGTAGAAAAACGAGAGATTAAAAAAAACTTCAAGTCAATCCGGACTCTTGGAGCAAGTTTGTACCTAAACATGAAGGGATTTATGTCATCAAAGAGATTTTCAGTGGGGGAGCCATGATCATCACTGACATGGACAACAGAGAACTCCCCAATCCAATCAATGTGGATGCAGGAAATAAACTCATAATCAGAAAGCGAGCCACCAAAAATGAGAGAAATTCCTGCTAAATAGAAAACCCGAAAGGGCGGTTTAGGCAAAATTTAGGGAAGAGTGGCATGATTAAAAATCCCTAAAAATGGCGATCATGGTAAAAGGAAAGGAATCAAATTCCTGCTAGGTTGAAACCCCAAAAGGGCGACCTAGGCAAAAATTAAGGGAATCGAGAGGTGCTGTAAAATAAAATACCGTAGCAAAAGGAAAGAAAATCAAGAGATAAAAAATAAAATAAAAAATGCCCAAAATTGTACGACAATATTTCTCACAGTAACAATAAAAAAAAGTTGTGATCTGCATTAATTTGAGTTACCTCAACAACTTTCATGGATACACATTTTGAACAAAGCATGAATAATTTTAGGGAACTCCATCAAGAAGGACTCCAAAGTCGATTAATGAGAAAACAGACTGAGAAGTCCGCACAAGCAGTCAGACATCTCGAGAAGGGTTTTTACCTCCAAAGTGAATTACAAGCTAATGAGCGGGGTCTTTACGTGCTCAACCTCCGCGAGTCATCATCAACAATCGGGACTTGTAGATATCCAACTTCCGAGAGTTACAAACCGACGAACGGAGCGTTTAGGTGCTCAACCTCCGCAAGTCATCCCCAACGATCAGAACATATAGATGTCGAGCTTCTGAAAGTTACAAGCCGACAAGCGGAGCCTTTAGGTGTTCAGCCTCCGCAAGTCATCCCCAACGATCAGAACCTGTAGATGTCTAGCTTCTGAAAGTTATAAAACAATGAGCGGAGCCTTTAGGTGTTCAGCCTTCGCAAGTCATCATCCACGACCAGGACCTGTAGTTATCCAACTTCTGGGAGGAAAAAAAACGACGAGCGGAGCCTTTAGGTGATCAACCTCCGCAAGTCATCCCCAACGATCAGAACCTGTAGATGTCCAGCTTCTGAAATTTACAAGCCGACGAACGCGGCCTTGACTTGCTCAGCCCTAGTAAGTCACCCACAACAAAGCTTCTGGAAAAAAAAACGGCGAGTTTTAGGTTTCAGCCTTCGCAAGTCATCATCGACGACCAAGATCTGTAGTTATCCAGCTTCTTGGAGTCACAAAAAAAAACACGAGTGGAGGCTTTAGATGTTCTGCCTCCGCAAGTCATCCCCAACGAGTCACAAAGTCGACGAGCGGAGCCTTTAGGTGTTCAGCCTCCGCAAGTCATCTTCGACGACCAAGACCTGTAGGTGTCCAGCTTTTGGGAATCACAATATGATGAGCATTTAGACGCTCATTCTCCACAAATCATCGTCAACGATCGGGACCTATAAGTGTCTAGCTTCCGAAAGTTGCGTGATGATGTTTGTCTGCTATGTAAATAATGAATAGAGAGGAGTCAAAATCAGTTGTTTGTCTTTGAACACAAACTCATGATATCATTTCCAGGAGCGCGTGTTCAAAGAGGGGCAATTATAAACACCTGATTTTGGATCGGGGTAAAAAAAAACGTACGCGAGGAACCGAACCGAGAAAAATCGTGACAGAAAAACAAAAAAACAAATGTGTGTGTGTCATCCATCATATAATATATATATATAATAATAATAATGATAATAATAATAATAATAACAATCCATCCACCCACTATTGCTCCCCACGCCACCATGCACTTCATCCATTATTGGTCACTATTACTCCATCCACATAAAATACAATTACTTTCACCACCTTTCCAATTCATTTTATTCCCATGTCCCATCCGCTTGCAAAAAAAACACAAGAAGAAGGCTTCTTTAAAGAGAAAGGGGGCTTCGGTTTTAAGGGAGGCCGATAATTAAAAAAAAGCTTGATGAGGAATTTGGGGGAGGGGAGAATTGGAGAGAAATTGCTGTGAGCTTCGTGGAGGGCCGTAAGCTACGGTGATTGTTTGGGAGGGAAAGAAAAAAAATCAAAGTGAGGTATTGAAAAACATAATGAGATTGAGTGAAAAATATCGATGATTATCGGCCTCGGTTTTCTCGTACGGTATTTATGTATATTTTCTTCATATTAAATATTGTATTTGTATTTATTAATGTTATTATTTAAAAAAACACTTTATATACATATATTATATATTTATGTATAATATATTTGTTAATATATATATATATATATATATGTATAATATATATGTGATATTATATATATATGTATAATATATATTTATATTATGTTTATGTAATACTATATATATCTATATGTATAATATATATTTATATTATGTTTATGTAATACTATATATATATATATATGTATAATATATATTTATATTATGTTTATGTAATACTATATATATATATATGTATAATATATATTTATATTATGTGTATGTAATACTATATATATCTATATGTATAATATATATTTATATTATGTTTATGTAATATTATTATATCTATATGTATAATATATATTTATATTATGTTTATGTATTACTATATATATCTATATGTATAATATATATTTATATTATGTTTATGTAATACTATATATATCTACATGTATAATATATATTTATATTATGTTTATGTAATATTATTATATCTATATGTATAATATATATTTATATTATGTTTATGTATTAATATATATATCTATATGTATAATATATATTTATATTATGTTTATGTAATACTATATATATCTACATGTATAATATATATTTATATTATGTCTATGCTATCTATCTATCTATATGTATAATATATATATATATTATGTATATGTATAATATATGTATATTATGTATATGTGAACAAAAATAATTTTAAAAAATGACTTAGGTCATTCCCAAACTTTGATGAAGGTTACAACTCGGTCCTTGGACTCTCGGGTCATTTCTGGGACGTTATCGAGTGTTATACACCAAACCGGAAAAGTTTTGGGCCATTTTTGCAATTTTTGATTTTTTTTAATTCAACTCGTTTTTTAAAAAAAAAAAAATACATTTTGATTTCTAAACTTTTCTAGATATTCCATGATTTCTCAAAATGTTACAAATAAGTCTAGAATAATTTTCGGGTTATTTTTGGAATTTTATCAAGTGTTACAAATAAATCTAGAATAGGTTTGGGTCAATTCTGTAATTTTTAAAAAATATTTCCAGTTCAGTTATAATTTTTTCGAAAATTACATTTTTGATTCTTATTTTTTTCTGGACATTCCATGACTTTTCAAAATATTATAAATAAGTACAGAATAATTTTCGGGTTATTTTGGAGCTTTACCAAATGTTACGAATAAATCCAGAATAGTTTTGGGTCATTTTTGCAATTTTCGAAAATACTTGTCCAATTCAGCTCAAAATTTAATAAATTGCATTTTGGTCCCTATATTTTTTTGGACATCATATAACTTCTCAAAATGGGACAAATTAGTCCAACGAGCTTAATATTTTGAAAAATTATTCGTGCATGTTTTGACACGTTTAAAATGGCTTGAGAGTTAAACCATTTTTTTTCGAGCACGATTAACTTTAGTTCTCTCTTATTTATTTGAAATTAACTCATTAAAAAAAATGTTTGTACATGATTTGTTTTATTTAAAGAAAATGCATGTAGTCTTTTTGGGCCAATCATGATCAAAACAGGCAATTCAAGTAAATTGAAATTTTTTTCAAAAGCAAACTAAAGTACCGAAAATGCGGATTATGAGCTCGCGATCTTTTAAGGCGTAATCAAACCCCCGAACTTGAATCTATGGACGTAGACCTTTCTAAGCCCTAGGATGTTAACCTCATGTACCCTAGGCAAAATTTTAGGATTTCGATTAGCCTTTAATTAATCGGTGGCGACTCTTTCAATTTTTTCGGTCTGGTTGATGACCCCGTTCGACCGGACCGTCGCTCGCCAAGACCCGACATTTTCAAACGAAAATTAAAAATATTTTTCAAAAAGGTCGGGGAAAGTCGAATCCGACATCCCACACATGGCACAGCAGTTCGAGATGTCAAGTGGAAGGCGATCCCGCGTTCAGGTAAAGAGAGCGCAAATTAGATAGTCAAGCAAGTCAGATTGAGTGTGCGTTTAGAAAATTGGGTTCTAGAACCCCCATCCCAACTTAGTAGAGTTTTAGAAGTTGATTATAATAATGAACCTCCGTGATCACTTTGATTGCGAGTTTTATGTTGAATAAGAAATTTCGAAGTTTGTTGACCAAAAACAAATAAACGAAACCATGGTTATACATGTTGTTTTTATATGATTAACTGTATCATTATTGTGTAATGCGGTTATGATAATAAATTTCGTACCCGTAATGATTATGGTTATAGATATTGTATTTTAGTCATACTTGTGACTATTATATAAATATAATAATTATTTAATATTAACATATATACTAATAATAGAAGAAGAATTTTCACTTTTTAAATTTCACGAATTCAGAATTTTAGAATCACTCTAATTGTGCATATTTCAACTTCTATGTAACGTCCCATATTTCAAATTTGTGCATCCCTTCAAATCTTAATGGAACACTATCTATGTAAAGTTTATAGGGTGCCGATTCAATCTCGCGTAAAAGGTTGCCGTCCCCAAACTTTGGCCATTCCCCTCTCCGTTTCTCTCTCTCCCTGCCACATCTTGTTCCTTCTCCTCTTCTCTGTCGAAAGAACCAAAATCATATTTGCATTTCCGATTCAACACTATATTCTTCAACAACGGGTTGCTACAACTGCAAGATGTTCAAGGTCTTCAAACGCAAGGCCAAGATCACGGGTGTTGAACCGCCAGCGGATGTCAAGGAGGCTTTCACCACCTACTCCAACGGCGGTTCTCTGATGACGTCCGATCAACTGAATCGCTTTCTGATGGAGTATCAAGGTGACGCAGCCTTATCCGTCGCTGATTCCGATCGGCTTTTGAAGCAGTTCATCGATGAAAGAGAAGATGAGCGACCAACGGTCGATGATGACGTCCTTGGGCTTTGTCTTGATGATTTCTTTGACTTCCTCTATTCCACCGATCTCAACGGCCCACTTGACGAACATAAGGTCAACGCTCCATTACCTTAATTATCTCCTTCCACATGCTAATATGATCTATATGTCAAAATAGATTCTCAACAAAATACCTACAACAAGCCCACATAGAAAGGAGTGCACTATGAATTATAGGGGTAAAATAAGGCACTATCCCTAATGTTTGGTTATATTTTCAGTTTCACTTTAAAATTTAAATCGTAAAAGTTTATTTACTCATGTTTGGACAAAGTGCAAGTTTGCTGCTGTCAACTTTTTCATCCAAATTTAACAAAATAAGTTATGAAAATTGTAAAAATATTAGAAAACTTAAAGTAAATATATTACAATTTAACTATCCCAAACTTTTTTTAAATGTTATAATTAAATCCTGATTCGATCGGGACTCGATTGAGGTTGAGACTCAGGTTTGGGTCTTGACGCAAACTGATCGAGCCCCAACTGAATCTGAATCTAATTGTAACATTTGAAAAAGTTTGAAATTGTTAAATTGTGACGTTTTTTAAAGTTTTCTGTTAGTTTTGTAATTTTTAAACTAATTCTGTTAAATTTGAATGGAAAAGTTGATAGAGGGGGCAAACGAGTTAATGAAACTTTAGGATTTAAATTATAGAAATAAAACTAAAAATCTGGTCAAATATTAGGGGGTAATTTGATATTTTACTATAACACATATATACAATGGTTCTCATTTTACTTATATCGTTTTATTTTATCATAAAAATCAAACCGTTGACATTTCTACTAAAAGAATTTACATTTTTACAAAAATAAATATTATATTGTTTTTCTAAACTATATTTCATTTTTTTAAAATAAAATTATATGATTTGCTGAATAAAATTTAATAGGATTTAAAGGGTAACTTGTTAAAATTAATAATTTGTGACCTTTCAACAAAATAACAAAATATGTATCCAATTTTTAAAGTTTAAAAATTAGGTCTACCCACAATTGAGATAATTCACGGGTTGACCAAAATCTTGATCAGACCCGTGATTCATTCATAAGCTTGACCAAAGTTAAACCCAAAACTAAAAATTGTAACAAATTCGACTTGTCTAGTCATTTCAAAATTCTATAACTCAATCTTGTTTGTTATTATCTACCTAGTATAATCTTATTTCTGTTTGTTTTTGCCATATGATGTCCAAAAATTACCATCTCAAATATATACACCCTAGTTATATAATTAAATTACGACATAAAGAATGTCAAATTTTAACTTTCGAAATGATGCACATGCTAACTAAAATTTACCAACTTCGACTAATTTAAATTAACTTTTAAAAATACCAAATAATAAAAATCCTATTTTGATTTTGATTTTTTTATAATATTTTTTGTCAAACTTTGGTCAACATGCGAACAATCTCAATCGTGTAAATAGGATGATTATTTTAATATTTAATTTTCATATAAGGGCATTTTTGAAAAAAATAATGGTGAACTCCATATAGAATTTTCCTATCTAAATTAAACGCGTAGCTTATATTTTAAAATAGATTTTTTCTAGCCTAGTCAACGCCCAATTGTAAGTGCCGCTTGAACTCTTGGCTTAGGAAATGTGTCGGATTATGGCTAGACTTCTCATTTTTTACAGAAATATTATATATATATATTAATTGTAGATAATGCGTTATTGCTAGATCAAAATATCACTTACAAAATAATATCACAATACATGCACCGTATATAAAGATGTGCTATTATTAATTGAACAAGTAGATAAGGTTCACTCATAGGAGTAAACCAGTATTTTAGTCATCTAAACCAAACCAATATTTCCCATGTGTCTACAATTTCAAATAATATTTCTGCATACGACATTCCTAAACCATATTTTTAGCAACCCAAGACATGTAGATGATGATGACCTCTTATACGTACAATAAATCATGAGGAGAGGAAAGCATATGGATCAATTACCAAAAGAACATGTGCATGTTGATGTTTCGTATTAGCAACTCCATTCCGATGAGGAAGGAGTGTGAGGACTTATACCATATTTACATATAACAAAAATATTTTCATTAGATAGTTCTATAACAATAAAAAAGTTCTATAGAAAAAAATGATTTGAATCTTTTATAAGTAAAAAAAAAGTATTATCAAAGTTTAATAAGATTTTTTCATTTTTTTTAGCCATGGCCAATCCGAATCTTTCTACGACATAACATAATCAAGCAAAACTATGGGTGTGAATAATTATCACTTTTGCATTTGATGAGAAATAACGACTGTATCAAGTGGCAACATCAATAAAGGTGATGAAGTACTTCCATCCATCTCTAATAATTGGGGTGTTTATATTCCATAAGCAACAGCTAAGTTCAAAGGATGATTGGATTGAGATGTGCTAGTGGAAGTCTCATTTGACTAGACATAAGACAAAATATAACAACTCTAGACACAATGGACATCTGCGACATCTTTTTTCAACAAATTATAACCTAATCTGTAAGTGATGTACTTGAAGCATGATCAGGCCCCATTGGTGCCATAGACTTCCTTCTCTAGTTACTTCTCCATCTGTAAAAGGTTGTGTGGGAATATGTGTACAAAACATACATTCCGATAGACCACAACATAAGTCTGCATGTTTAAGTTACCTCTTATGACGACTGAATTAGCAGGAGCGGAAGTAAATCTGTCTGAGGTTGAGATCCCGACATGTAGGTCGGAGGACATGTCACGGGTTAAGTACTCTAAGTTTTTACAACTACTGACATGTGTCTCCACTAAAGGGTGGCTAGGGCTTTTCTGTTCTAAAACGAGTATAGGATGTTTAAGTTTTTCTACTATGAGCACTCCTATATATATAGCCATATGGAGAGACAATTATTTTGGGTCAGTATCAGAATATTGATCTTAAATATACTCTCACTTATGGATGGTCCAATAATCAAAATTAACATCTCTCACTCGTAAAAACTTGTGGGCGTTCATCCATAAAGTCAACATCAGGAGAACACATTCCCATTATTATATAGTAAAAGTCACGTACATGTTCATAGTTGTGCGATCGACATGCACGACGAGCAAGATGTTGTGCATTTGTTAGGAGTTGTAGAGACTCACATATCTCACCCCAGCAGTGGAAATGTGTCCAGAGCCCTTGGTCATGTAATTTTTTCCACGTCTAATCACATAATGCTCGTTCAGACCTAAATATGCATTGCATCCACAACCGCAGTCGATGACGCGGTTGGTGGCCACCTAGTGGGCACAGTGTTGATAAGATTTGATATTGATCATTCTCGTCCCACGAAACGATCATCATGATCCAAATCTTTTTTAGAATTGGGACCCATGCTTAGGGCTGATGATGGTGCGGTGAAAAACTCATAACCATGGTTATAACCGTTATTTTTTTATATGGTTAACTGTACCATTATGGTGTGGTGCGATTATGGTGATAAATTTTCTATCCGTAATGGTTCTGGTTCTAGTATTTTAGTCATACTCATGGTTATTATATAAATATAATAATAACTTAATATTAATAAATACTAATAACATAAGTAGGATTTTTACTTTTAGATTTCACCAATTTAAAATTCCAAGGTGAACTCTAATTGAATGATGTAAATGTTAAATAATATTGGTGTTAATTTTGAATGATGCTAATGTTGAATGATATTAATGCTGAATATTTTTGTTACTTGTGACTTAAGTTTATGTATTTATTAAGCTAATATTTATAATGTTTCATTACATTTCACATGGTGGTAATAAATATGGGTATACGGTTAAAACCATGGTTATGATATTGGAAATTATATCCGTAATGGTTATTGTTATGGTTATGATATGCAATTTAAAAATATCGTATGATTATGGTATTTGACGTACCTATTAGTGTTTAGGGCAACGTGGAGAGAATGATGAGCTTAAGGCAATCATTAGAGAAAACTTCATCTTTGCAGTGCCTAAAACTTGATATTACAAGAAGATATGGGACCCTATTTATAGAATTTCTAAGGTGATTAGACACTATTACCCTAAGATACTCTAGATCGCATATGAACTAATATCATATATCCTAACATTCCCCTTTATAGATAAACTTTCTAAAACTTATAAAAAAAACATAACTTTAACTTCTAAGCTTGCTGAAACACTAAGGTTGATTTGCACTAGGTCTGCACGGTTGATGCACTAGGTCTGCACTGGAGCTGCACGATTGGAGCACTGAAGGTGCACTACAGGTGCACTGTTAAGGCACTACTGGAGGATTGATGATGCACTTCTGTAGCGCTGGAGGTGTACTGAATCTGCACTGGAGCTGAAACAGAACAAGCACAGGTCTGCTTGGCCAAGCACAAGTATGCTTGTTCTTCAATGGGAACCGAGCACACGTCTGATCGATCTTCAATGTGCACCGAGCACAGGTCTGCTCAAAAGGACGAGCACATATCTGTCTAAGAGGTGATCCAGTTGTTGTATAGTCATTTATGGATCTACGAACTTTGAGACTCTAGACATCTCTTTTCAAGATCTAAAGCCTCATTTCTCACAGCCCTCACGACCTGGCATAGGACAACATGTTTCACTAAATCACTGGAATGAATGAGCATAGGTCTGCTCAAAGAGAGTCGATGTTCTGATACATGCACAACAATATGATCACCATGATAGATCTAGATTCAAATGTGTAAAACATCAATATTTTTGTTGAACATCAAGATCCTCAGTTCAGATTCTGTTTTACACAGAATCTTCTTGCCACACAACATGATTTGGGAATACAATTGCTCTGTGCCTGCTGATCTGATATTGTTAGAGTGGATGTTTCAATTTCTTAAGCTGATTTCAGCGCAGGTAGAGTGATCAAATATTGTCCCTTCTTAGTTTAATGATCCTTTTCGACCCATCATTGAACAACATTTCAGTAGAAGGAATCAGTCTCTGTTTCAACCACAACATCAGAAATTTCAGAAACAACCAGGATGAATCGTAGCTATGTATCACAGCATATGAGAGTTAATTCTTCATATGAGAGACAAAGCATATGAGGCCAACAGAACTGTACCACGGCAGGATGAATCACAGCACAAGAAACACTAGGGCTGAACGTAATAGAACAGGATGAATCAACAGAATTCAGCTTTGTATCGCAGCAGTCTCAACAGGAAGACTACACAACTACAACATTGCAACATCAGAACGAGTTCATATCAACACGAAATGAATTGTGAACCTCGGCCACAACATCGCAGCATCAGAATAAGATCAACAATGAATCGTGAACCTCAACCATAACCACAACATCATAACGAAATCAACATCAGAGTGAACAAAATCGAGTGCACCAGAACAACGGAGTGAACCGAAATTTCTCAGCAAAATCACAGCAGCATAATCACGAAGTGAATCGCAGTATCTCATAAACAGAACAGTAGCATCGTAAGAAACAGAACAGCAACATCGCAATAAAAAATGAAATAAAACGAACAGAAAATTGAAGATTATTGATGGAATTGAAGATTGCTGCTACTGGAATTGAAGATTGCTGCTATTGGAATTGAAGATTGCTACTATGAGTTGCTGATTATAGACACTTGAAGCAAGAACTTGCGTGCGGACCAACAATTCCAATTTCTGACGGAATTTCCAACAGATTCCACATTCGGTCCCTGATCTTGTAGCTCTGATACCATATTAGTGTTTAGGGCAATATGGAGAGAATGATGAGCTCAAGGCAATCATTAGAGAAAACTTCATCTTTGCACTACCTTAAACTTGATATTACAAGAAGATATGATGCCCTATTTATAGAGTTTTTAGAGTGATTAAAAAATATTACCCTAGAATACTCTAGATCACATATGAACTCATATCATATATCCTAACAGTACTCGTACCATACCGTAACCATTGCCAACCCTACACATGCTCTTATAATGTGGCCATTCGAGCATGGACTAAGATAGCAAAAATTGAATCGAACTTCAAGTGTCTGTTCAGAGTAATGAGGGTATTCTCGTGGCTCCACACATAGAGCTCTGTGTCACACATGACTCTGAGTTAAGAGCACATCTTAGTTCCTACCGATGGTCGTGTTGGGTACGCGCAGTACGGAACGCGCATTACAACATATTTGGTTTCCCATGGAACATATGTTTGAATGTTATACATATGTCTATCAGGCACACAAAACACCTGAACCAAGAGACCATAGACTCTCATCTGTCCCCTAGGTGGATCGAAAGATCATCATCTGGCGCAGTGCATAATTAGATAATTCCGGACACTTAGCGCTTCCAGTCATCCCTACTATCTTTCGGAACCAGAAACCATCACATACCACATACAACCAGAAAGGCATAGAACCCATCACTTATGTGTGAGGGCGATCAAATCCAATTTGATATATTTTAAAAAACAATCACAGCATGAACACTTAAAATACTCAAACTTAAAAAATATGTTTACTCAATTATAATTCAAGACTCCTATCTAATCTCTTGGTTCCGCAATTGGAATATGATTTTGGAAAGTTACAATCCAATTAAAGAACATTATAGGGGAAATATAATCAATGAAGTACATCAACTAAGTCTCACTAGTCCTAGACTTCACATGTTTCACAAAACTCTCTAGTCCTACGATTGCTACCTAGGCTACGCATGAAGCAAATCTTCCTATCAAGGTAATCTATTACATGCAAGGAATGTAACAAACAATACCTTATAATACACACACATATATATATATTTATTGAGGCTTTCAAGAATAGTTTAGGGTTATTTTTTTATTTTTCAAATATTGAGGAACCAAAATTACCACAAATAAATGGGTTAACTGGAGGACTAAATTACAGCTACAATCTGTTGAGATCTCAATCAGGCATAACCTAGTCATGTCTAACAGTCAGAAAGACAAGAGTCAATCATATATATCAAGGTAATAGTATATTCAATCTTAAATCTCAAGGATTCCGCACATAGCGATCATTCATGCTATATAAATTAAAATAAGGCTCTCCTGACATTTAAATTGTTAAAGCAGTAAATATAATTAGCCCAAAGAGTATTAGTGAAATGGTTCAAGCACAATTACTTGATAACAACAACTATTAGGATCCACACAGGGTCCAAGATTAGCAACAAGTTTGTTTAGGGACCAATTCAGTTAAACTTGTCACGTTGAATAAACCTAGACCAGTCAAGACAACCTCAACCATCTAAATAGGTATGAACTAGTTTGGTCATTCTCGATCAACCGGTCCAGTCTGAACTGGTCCGGTCGATCCAGCATATCGAATTGGGTTGAACCGACCCAGTCCACCGAGAACTGATCCAATCTCCACATTCTTTCACGTTGGGAAGGGCTTCTGCTAGGGTTTTCATATCATAACAATAACAACCAAACTCTACCTGCCCGACCTCCCCCCACCCCTACCCACCTCCCCCTCACAATTGGAGTCACAACCACGAAGGTTGCGACCCTGTCTTTGCATGGATGCAACCCTTGTGGATGCAACCCGTCTGAGTGTGGTCGCAGCCACTATGGTTGTGGCCTGGCTAAGCTTGGCTACAGCCACGAAGGGTGCGGCCACCAGGGGCTTAGCAACAGTCATGGAGGTTGAGGCGACCCTGGTTTGACCTCGTTGCTTATCCTGGTTGACCTCGAAGATCGTCTCAGTCATGGCTGATCGTGGCGGAGAAATTTCGTGGGATTCGACAATTGAGGAATCAACCTACGAAAGATTTGATACCAATGTTGGAATATGTGTACAAAATATGCAGTCGGTTAGGGCACAACATAAATACACATATTTAAGGTACCTCCTAATACGCATATTGACGGAAACGGATTTGCCTAAGGTTGGTATCACGACTGCCAGTTGGAGGATATATTACGGCTTATCGAACAGTAACCTAAATTTCCACAGCTACTGACTGTCTCAACTATATGGTGGTTTGGGCTTGTCTGCCATAAAACGAGTATAATTTATCTAGATTTTTCTGCTATAATCACTCCTATATATAGCCATATAGATAGGGAATGGTTTTGGGTCAGGATCATAATACTAATCTTATTTTAATGTAATCCCACGTATGGTAACCCAATAACCAAAACTAACAGGTTGTATCTACATGCAAAAAATACAGGGCCCTCATCTCTCCCTAAAACCATCCCATTGGACAGAACTAGGAACCATGAGAGCAACTCAATGCATGTCTTTGGGACAAAAGGTACACCCTTGAGTTGAAAATGTAAGAAGTTATAGAAACCAGTATGAGTAACAAGATATAGAATTCCATTTTGAATAGCAGAAACGGGATGTCCAAACAAGTGTTATGGATACCGTTATTAAAAGTACTTGCCATAATCGCTAACAGTTATGGTTTAGAATGAATAATATTCACAATAACATCAACTCTGGAGAACGATTCAACTTTCTTTATTTGTGTATCAACTGTGTTCTTTATATGTATTATAATCTATTTCTAACAATCTAACACTAACTAACTTCTAACCCCAAGCTTCCATTAACTATGATTCAACTTACATATCAATTTTGTGCATGCTTCAACTCGTGGTTGTATATAACTACTGAAACTGCATTCCTTCTCTCGATAGATCATCTTAAGTTGTCCTTTGACATATACTATACTTGTGTCATTTCCAGGTATACCATGATATGACTGCACCATTGTCACATTATTTCATATATACAGGGCATAATTCATACCTCACGGGGAATCAGTTGAGTAGTGATTGTAGTGAGGCCCCTATCATAAGAGCCTTGAACAATGGGGTGCGTGTTATCGAACTTGATATGTGGCCGAATTCTGCAAAGGATGATATCCTTATTCTACATGGAAGGTAGTATATTTGATAAACAATCAGAGACTTTTATGGGGAGGAAGTTGCAAGTTACAAACTTGTTGTCTTGATTATTATTCCAGAACACTTACGAGCCCCGTGACACTTATCAAATGCTTGACATCTATCAAAGAGCATGCTTTTGTAAAATCGCCTTACCCGGTTATTATTACTCTAGAAGACCATCTTATGCCAGAACTTCAGGCTAGAGTTGCAGAGGTTAGCTAAGCTTATGTGTGTGTTCAACATGTCTCTCTTTTTATCTATCTATCTATAACGAACTCGGTTAAGAAGACACTGTGCTTCTCACAAAGTTTGTATTGTTCCAACATGCAGTTAGTCACTGAAACATTTGGAGACATGCTATCTTATCCAGAAGCAGAATGCTTGACTGAGTTTCCATCCCCCGAATCATTGAGACATCGGATCATCATTTCAACCAAACCACCTAAAGAGTCCCGTAAAGGAAAAGGTGGTAAGGACAGGGATAACAATTCAGCAGGAAAAAAAGAATTATCAGATGATGAAGGGCAAGCATTGCTCGATGATATTGACTGGGCGGGTGAGGTACGATACACAAATGAATCTACTTATGGGTGAGGTAATAGATAGAGCTTATTCAGTATCTAAAACTCTTTTGATTGAAAGGGTGATAGTGATGGAGATGAGGATGACTCTGACCGCAAACAAGTTGATCAACCTGGGCTCCATTACAGACGATTGATCACAATACACGCAGGTAAACCAAAGGGTCACTTGAAGGAGGCTGTGAAGTTTGTGGAAGATAAAGTGAAACGTCTAAGTTTAAGCGAGCAAGAACTTGAGAAAGTTGTTGAATCACACGGTGCTCATGTCATCAGGTATATATCCTCTTGTTCGTAATTTCAAATAAGTGGGTCTTGAAAGAGTGATCCTACTACTCTTTTCTGTCAGTTGATTTTGTGTCATTGTTAGATTCACGAGGAAGAACATTCTGAGAATATATCCAAAGGGAACAAGAATTACATCCTCCAACTATAATCCACTTGTTGGATGGATGCATGGAGCCCAAATGGTTGCATTCAATATGCAGGTTCACGTTCTAGTCTCTATCTATTGGATAAAAATACAACAGAAGAGTGTTTTTTCCCACTCATATTATCATTGAATATACAAAGCATATGGATTAGGGATATGGGAAATTCTTATGGATTATGCAAGGGATGTTTCGAGCGAATGGTGGATGCGGTTATGTGAAAAAACCCGACTTTTTAATCAACGATTCCCATGATGAGTTATTTGATCCTAAAAGCAGTGTAACAACCGTGAAGAAGACTCTAAAGGTGAGTAGTTTGATGGATTTTTGGATGCTGCATTGTTATCATTTAAAGTCCTTTTTTCTGGCCTTCAGGTTAAAGTATACATGAGTGATGGATGGAACCTTGATTTTAAACTCAACCACTTTGACACATTTTCACCACCCGATTTTTACACCAAGGTATATAATTCATATACATATATATATATATATTCTTGATGAAAAAGCTTTGATCCTCCATTCATTCTTCCTCTTCCCTCCTTAGCTTTATATCAGTGGCGTTCCTTCTGACGTAAGCAAGAAGAAGACACGAACCATTGGCGATAACTGGTTCCCTGTGTGGGATGAAGAGTTTTCATTTCCTTTGACAGTTCCTGAGTTGGCCTTGCTTCGTATCCTTGTGAAAGATCACGATCCCTCCGAGAAAGATGATTTTGGAGGCCAAACGTGTTTACCAATATCGGAAATCAAGAATGGAATACGGGCTGTACCATTGTATGATAAGAAAGGAGTTAAGTACCCATCCGTAAAGATACTAATGAGGTTTCAATTGGTTTAGTTAGTTACTTCATACGCTTATACCACATATGGATATACATATACTAACGGGGATACAGATAATAATCAACAAAAACACATACAAATACAGGTGTTCTATTAAGATGATCAGTTTTTTTTTGTGTATTGATAATAATAATAACGAGTTGATATAAAATTGAGATGTTACATATTGAAAAAGTTAGCCCTTTGGTTCAGTTGTTTTGCAATTGTGAAGAATTCACAAACATCATGAATTTCAAATAGTGAGGTGTCTCGAGTATAATAAAGATTAGAATATCCTACCATACCAAAAAAGTTCACCTTTATTAGTTGGCAATAGCAACATTAATTCATAAAAGACATTAAACAAAAAAGGATCAACAATCATTATCGCAAAAGAGATTTAGAATGGAAAATAATTTAATCTTAACCGGGAAAAAAGCCACAATCATTTCAATATTTAGTTATTATTTATAATTCATATATTTTATATAAAAAAATTCTATTTAATTTTAAAACATAATTTTGTTTGTTTTTATATAATATCTTATACTTCATAAATGACGACAATGTATACGCATGTACAATGTGTAAAACGTCAACTCAAAATTATAATAACACTATAATTTTTTTTCTTCGGATATCACTATATTTGAAAACTAATTACTAAACTAATCTTTGTATTTCAATATTTACAAATTGACAGGACCCACGAACTAGGTTAACTATACAATTGCATTTTTTAAATACATATTAAGGTTTTTAATAACATATTTTCTTTAAATAATTTGCTTTTACTTAAGTATAGCTCTAATTTAATCATTTACATAGTTCAAACATCGTTTATAAATGAGATTTTAAAAGTTCAATCAGAATTTGTAACATTCAAATATTGTTATACAACTTAAATAGAAATATAAACATCAAAGTTTGGAATAGCTTATCATCTAGGGTCTCTAACTCCTACGACCACCACCTTGGCTATTGGACGTACATCCCCAATCCCGACCCCAAACATTTTTCATCTACTTTAGTCTAGATGCTTCAGGTTGTACCTCATCAGACTGCGACGACTAAGTGACATAAGGAGGGAGACATGTATGTTGTTGATACATACGCTCGCCGATATCGAATTCAACATTAAGTTGATTTGCTTGTTCTTCATCCTCACTAGACGACAAGACTTCTGCCATCATCTGGTTGAAAGCTAGTAGTTCACCAGTTCGTCATGGGAGTGTCGACAAGTATTCATAATCTTGTCCACATACTTCTTTGATCTCCTGGTTGTTCTCTTTAACAATTTTTTGCAATAATGAGCAACATGTTTCCAACCTCTCATCTTTATCAAATTAAACAAAATATTTATATGTACACAAAATAATAACAATTACAGTTCAATTTACATATACAAAAAAATTATCACCAAAATAGTTTGGTTGTCATGTGGTTTAAAGTGCATGGTTAGTGCCACCTCAGCATCTACGTCATTTGGTATCAGTGGTCTTGTATCTTTGAGTAGTGTAACAATCATCCTTGATTCTGATGCCAAGTACTCAGAACGAGCTACATATATCTCTGGTTCATGAACTGGATGCAAATCACAGTTGTTCCATAATTGGATATATGCATCTTAATTATCGTGTGGCCATGGCTCGCGCCTACTCTTATCCATTCGTAGTTTGTGCAACTTATCCCAATCTTCGA
This sequence comes from Chamaenerion angustifolium, assembly GCA_946814005.1. Taxonomy (NCBI): domain Eukaryota; kingdom Viridiplantae; phylum Streptophyta; class Magnoliopsida; order Myrtales; family Onagraceae; genus Chamaenerion; species Chamaenerion angustifolium. The sequence continues at coordinate 28,298,156 of OX328272.1, forward strand.
ATGCTTCCAAGATAGATTGACAAAGGTAAAACTTTTGCATTACACGATCCTTCCTGTGCCATATCCTTTGTTGACCCCTCTTACGTAATTACGCAATCACTATAGAGATAACATCCAACTATCTTCACTCTTAGACTCAACGAAAGCAGAACACAACAGAAAGATTTAAATATCTACATTGAAGGAAACAATAATTAATAGTTTTCATGTATACTTTATGTACAAATGTTCAGCATCGATACTAATTAACGATCTACAGTGAGAAAACCCCTGAATTGACGGTCTAAGTGACAAAAACCACTTACCGAATATAACAGACGATTTAGTACATGCTCCTTTCCACCATATTCGAACATGGATCCTGGGTTTGATTGAATTAAATGAGCATTAGGTGTGACAACCTTTGAAAGGAACTCTGGTGTAGGTCGAACAGTTTCTCGCCCACTTTATGTTTTGAATACCACACCTTATAGTAAGAGACTGATTGTGAAAAAATTATTTTTAACAACTTGTTGTAAATCACAAACTGTAATACCCATCTTGCTAAATACTTAAGGATACACTAAATTTACTATCACAGTAGCTTCAAGTTGTGTAATGCCCCAATGTTTCTGCAAGAGTGAGGATGACCGACTTTTGTTATATCCCAAATGTCATTGACAATCTCTTGGACACCACCACTTATGTTATTGCACTTAAAATGCAATATTGATTTTGTAGATTTAGCAATGTAGCATTCACAAGAATGTTTTATATGTCAAAGTTTCACTTCATGTTAAAGTGCAAATTTATCCTCAAAACATTCGTCTATATGCAAATTCTCCACAGTGTGAGATGTTTCGCTTTGGCTGACCTCCCAATCAGTACATTTAAGCTCATGTATCTAATATCCAGAGCTACACTTAAGGGGATTTTCTCTCAATGTGTTAGGTTGTGATGCACTAGGAAAATCAACACCGATTACTACATCCATGGGATCATTCGCTTCCTCCGAAGTTGACGGAAATGCATCCCCATTAGGTATACGAGTATGATCCTTTCATTCAGGATCATCACATATATCGTGTCCAACTTCTTCAGCTCCTTAAATATTAATTCACTCACTGTGTTCACTGTCACCACATAGATCTCCATACTTCTTTCGCACATTTCATAGATTCCTTCCAATGCAGCTTCCTTATTTACTTGGATAACAACGTTATCTAACTTACAATAAGTCAAAGTCAATAGATGCACCACCAAACCCATAGACAATGCTAACAAGTTCCTTCAGTTGGGTTAAAATTATATCTTTAGAGATATAAGAAATGGAGGAACTACCTCCAACATAACTAACAACACCTTGAATGTTGATGATTCTACCACCATATCGATAAAGTATAGTACCATCTTGATAGAGTAATTGTTAACACCTAATTAAATAGATTAAATTTATTAATTTCAGCATAACATTATGTCCAAAATTAATCAATTCCATCATATTGTGCATTCTAATTATTAATTTTACTCAACTAAACCTTGTACACCAAAATAAAAAAACTAAGGTTACATAATTGAACACATATAATTAAGCAAAACTAATTACAAGCCATTAATTTCATCATATTAGACATTTTAACTACTAATTTTACTCAATTGAACAATTTGCCCCAAAATATAAAATTAGGGTTACACAGTTAAACACATATAATTAAGCCAAACTAGCCACAAATCATCAATTTCATCATATTTGGCATTCTAATTTCAGATTTTGTCTAATTTCAATAAATTAATTTATCCCAAAATAAAAAATAAAATAGATTTTTGCTCACCTAGGTGGTGGCTGACGATGAGAAGTCGGTGGCGACGAGGCTAACAGTAGGGATCTGGTACTAGAGGCTGCATAGAGGAAAAGGAGGGGCTACTATGGTGGGAGGGCAGAAAGGAGTGTGTTACTCCTATTAACGTTTCCATGTGCGAGTGTCGTTCGTGTGTATGGTTAGATTTGTAAATACTGAACTATGATGGTATGTTTGATAATTAGCTTTTTAAGTACGAGTAAAGTGTGCAAAAAAATAAACATTATGTATATTTCAAATTCAATATAAATTCTCACATTTTGCATCAAATGTAACATAATAGCGGCATATATACAACTTTACCTAGTATAGTGCAACTTGACATTAGACTTTTCCTTTAGAAATATACTTTATCCTGCAATTCAATTCAATCTTAAAAGTAAGCTTGATCTCAAGTTTCCCACCTGGCCTGAGGCCCTGACCCCTCTAATCGTTGTACCCTCTCCTGTGCTGTCTCCATCATACCAATTATCAACCATCCATTCTTACTCTAAAGTTCCAAACCGACAGTCCAATTTCATGTCGCTAAACTGTGTATACGGTTAAAAAAAAAAGGTAGTTATAATTGTTATTTTTTTTATGTTGTTAACTGTATTGTTATAGTACAGTGTAATTATGATGACATATTTTATTTTTTTTACCTATAATGGTTATAGTCACAGTTATGATATTTAGTTATAATATATATATATTACTTAATCATAAACAAACTGATCAAAACACTCTTGTGTGAATTACGTTAAAATTACATTTTTTTTAATTCTATATTTCAATGATGTTGAAATTACAGTGTTTTAATGATTGAATTAATCTTTTTGGACTGAAATGTCCAAACTAGGAACTTGAATAAAATAGAGTGATTTTAAATGTCTGTTAAATAGGACTGAAATGTTCGTTACTTCATTGCTCTGTTTTAGGAATATTCCCTGTTTTTCCTTGTTTTATATGTTTGTTGTGCTATATTTGAACCGTTTTGAGTAGATGTTAAGCCCAACGAGTTGAAACCAGCGTATTTCAAGACGATGGTGGTGCTTGACGGTCTTGGTGCGGGGGATGTCCCTAGATACCCAGGCACGAGTCTGCATTACCCTTGCAGCGGAGATGTTTACTTATATGCGGCCCAGATCGATGCTGGGTTGCGTTTTCCTCTCTGCGAGGATTTGCAGGCACTGTGCCGGTTCTACATGATACATCCCACGCAGCTCGTTCCCAACGCCATTAGGATCTGGGCTGGATTCAAGTTCCTATGCATACGTCAAGAATGGACGTATTCATTGGCCTTGTTCCGGTGCTTTTTCCGATTGGCGGCTGGGACGAATCATCTCCACCATTTCCAGTCCCGATGGCCGAAGTTTGCTGAGTGGAGGGGCCTTCAAGCATGGAATTGGAATGTCCACATCCGGTTGGTCGACGACTTCCGAGCCACCAACTCCAACTATAAGAAGTTCTACTTCTTTTACAAGGTGGGGTGCCTTGGAAGTTGTCTACCCCAGATAAGGACTTTCCTCCTGAGTTTGATGAGCTATCCGGGAGCGACCGGAACGCTATCGATGACCTATTCCGGATACATCGATCATCTTCATTTCACTCCATCCACTCCGTGGCAGAGACCACAGAGAACATGCTCGAGATGGCGGGCATTCATCAGGCCACGCCAATCTTTGATGATTGGGTAACCCTTTCTAACCCTTTCTTGTTTTATCGTTTGTAGGCAAGGCCGTAGGCAAGAGTCGAAAACTGATAGGTCTCTTTGATGACCAGGGAACGGCGGGGCTGTCCGCCGACCAGGCTCTACTGAATTCTCCTCCTCCCCCCTCTAGGCGTTCGTCCAAGAGGAAACCGGAAGAGGCCCTCCCTTTGGCCACTGTTGGCCATTGCCAACAAGGTACGTTGTTTCGCACTGTATCATTTCCATACTTTGCCTTATTTCAAAGTTTCCTGAACTTGTTTAACGTACCTTTTCCTTTTTGTTTTGCAGAAAAGTCCACGGCTGACGTGACCCGAGACCCTCCTCCTCCTCCTGCCAAGAAGGTCAGGAGTGAGGAGCATCCGGCTGTTGAACAGCATCCTCCTCCTCCTCCCCCTAAGGGTCCTTCCGCCGGTAAGGGGAAGGCTCCGGCCTTGGCGCCCATTCCTCCTTCTCCTCAAGGCCCTACGACCGACCATGGGAAGGCTTTATCCTTGGCGCCCCCTCCTCCTACTGTGCCCACGGTCCCTCCCCCAGAATCTGGAACCCAGAAGAAGGGGCCCAACGCCCCCAGCTCCTCGAAGGTTCCTGCGGAAGAGTATTGCTCCATGACAAGCTTGTTCCAGCCACTCAAGGCTGCAAACTCTCGGGGGGCTTGGTTCCCTTGCGGGGACCTTTTGAAGAAGGGGTTCTCCGCCCAGAAGAGCCTCCGGGGTAGCCCGGACATCTGCATGGGGCTCCTCGACGGGATAATTCCCCTTAAGGACCGCTCACCCATTCCCACGGAGCTACCTCAGATCGAGGGGTTCCTGCAGTCCCACTACGAACGAGTCGCTCTGATAAGACCTCGTCCCCTTTTCTTTTTTCCTTGTCGTTCCCTTTTTGTTTGTTGTCCTGACAATTTTCATTCTGTTTTTGTTGCCAGCTCGTTCGGGAAGAGGTGGTGATTGGCCGCGTCTTCGGAGAGCTCGCCGACAAGCATTCCGACCTACTTGTCGAGCTGGAGCAGTACCGAAGTACGGGGATCACCCCCGGGCAATTGGGGGTCATCAAGTCGACCGCTGACGCGCCGATCGCCTTGGTGGACGGCGCCCGGGAGGAGTACTTCATGAAGGAGCAACGTCTCCTTGCTGATGTTAAGAAGAGGGAGGCCGATGCCGTGGCCGCCCTTCAGGATTTTGAAGCCCTTCATCTGTGCTTAGATGAAGGGGAGGCTGTCAGAGCTCGCCTAGAGGCTGTCAGAGCTCGCCTAGAGGCTGAGCTGAAGGAGGCTCAAGCTCAAGGGGCAGAGTCTGAAGCTCAACGGGTCGCCGCTGAGGCGCAAAGGGCTGCTGCTGACGCCTAGAAGGAAGTTGCGGAGGCCCAAAGGGCTGCTGCCGAAGCCAGGGGGATCGCCCTGGAGGAGGAGAGGGATCGGCTAGCTGAACAGCTAAAAGCTATCCCTTCGCCCCAAAGCGTAGTCGAGGCATTCAAGGCCTATGAGGATTTCGAGGACTGCACTTTGAAGGTGATGAAGTCGGCGATTGCCAATTTTCTCCAAGTCCTGGTTGATGATGTCCAGGCGGTCGATCCCAACTTTCCCATTGGGGAAGTTGGGTCCTTGAAGGGTTTCCTCCGAAGTCGCACCCTTCCGCAGCCTATTACTGCTGCTGAAGAGGTTGACCCAGCTGCGGCTGAAGAGGTTGCCCCCGAAGGTGAGCCGAGCCTTCCTGCCCCGAAGGCGAGCCAAACGCTTCTGCCCCCAAGGACCCGAAAGCTTGAAGTCCCCGCCTCTTTGTCGACCATATTTCCTTTCCTTTTTAGATAGCTGTTTTTCCTTTGTAATTTTTCGTTCACTTTGTAATTATTTATTTGATTCAAGACTCGGTTCTTTTATATTGAATGCCTTTATATTCATGAGCCTTTACTCGACTTTGAATGTGTTGACTATTCATCCAATATCTTAATCATAATTACTCTCGACTTTTTCTTGCTTTGTAATGGCCTCGACTCTTAAAGCCTTGGACCAAGTATAAGTCTATATGAACTTTCTAAGGACAATACTCTAACTACTTAAAATTATAGACTTCTAAGTTCAAAGAGATATTACCTTTTTGAAATTTAAACCTTTGAGGTGTTTCACCTAATAACAAGGAATTTGTTGACTTAAGGCTTCATCATCCATAGTGATTGCCTAAAGTTCCTTATCCGTTCTTCATGACTTGTTTCGTAAAGGAGTTGTCTTCCTTAGTCGATAATTCTTCTGAAATCTGTCCATCGTATAAGAGGCTAACTCCTTTGATGGGTTGATTTATCTTCGTCGTTAGGACTCCTTCTTGATTTTGATAACAAGTTTGCTGCCTGACTTTGGCGTCAGTTCTTTTATTTTGCCTAACTCTATTGCTAGGTCTTTTGTCCTGACTTTAGCGTCAGGGCTTTTTGGCCTATCTTTGGCGATAGGGCTTTTGGCCTGACTTTGGCGTCAAGACTTTTGGCCTAGCTTTGTTGTTAGGGCTTTTGGCCTAGCTTTGTTGCTAGGGATTTTGGCCTGACTTTGGCATCAGGGCTTTTGGCCTATCTTTGGCGATAGGGCTTTTGGCCTGACTTTGACGTCAGGGCTTTTGGCCTAGCTTTGTTGCTAGGGCTTTTGGCCTGACTTTGTTGCTAGGGCTTTTGGCCGGACTTTGGCGTCAGGGCTTTTGGCCTGACTTTGGCGTCAGGGCTTGTCTTCGATTTGCTTCGAGTGGGCATGTGTTATGAAGGAATGACTTTCTTTTATTAACATAACAGTTTGATTACAAGCTATGTATGAAATCTCCTTAGATGCTCGGAATTGAATGGACGAGGTAACCTTTCGCCTTCGGTGGTTTCCAAATAATAGGATCCTGGCGCGGTGATCTCTATTACCTTGTACGGTTCTTCCCATTTGGCTGAAAGTTTATTATGACTGTCCAGCCTTGTGAATTCATTCCTTCTCATAACCATCTCCCCCACGAAAAATTGGCGGGCGCTGACTTTTCTGTTGAAATATCGAGCGGTCGCCAGGCGCATCTTTGCTTGTGTCTTTTCTGATAACCATCTCTTTTCTTCTGCCAAGTCAATGTCAGTTCTGCGCTCGACTTCATTTGCTTCCGCGTTAAAGTGTAGGATTCTGTGGGTAGGCACTGCTATTTCGGCAGGTGCCACTGCTTCCGATCCATACACTAAACTGAAAGGTGTTTCTCCTGTGGCCGCCTTAGGCGTTGTTCTGATGGCCCATAATACGTTTTCCAGCTCTTCTGCCCAATTCCCTTTGAATGCTCGAACCCTTTTCTTGAGTCCTGCTAAAACAACCTTGTTGGCTGCTTCAGCTTGCCCATTCGTTTGAGGATGATGTAACGAGCTGAAACGATGGTCGACATGATATTCTTCACAGAGCCATTTGAGCTCCTTTCCAATGAATTGCGGACCATTATCACTGATAAGTATTTTGGGAATGCCAAACCTGGAGAATATGTTGATCTTTAGGAATTTGATGACCTGAAATTCCGTTGTAGAAGCTAGAGCTTTCGCCTCTATCCACTTAGTGAAGTAGTCGATCGCCAATATAATGTGGGTGCGTTGACCAGTGCTAATAGGGAAAGGACCTAATATATCGATCCCCCATTGAGCGAAAGGCCAGGCACCCGCCATTGGGGATAATAGTATTGATGGTCGACCTGATCGTGGTGCAAACTGCTGGTAAGTCTCACACTTCTGCGTTAATTCAGCCGCATCTTTTCCCAAGGTTGGCCAATAGTATCCCAGCCTGAAGATTTTCCTTGTTAACGATCGAGCACCTTCGTGACATGCTGCCACCCCTTCATGAGCTTCTCGAAGAACCCTTCTGTTTCTGGATGAGCAACACACCTTAAGTAAGGAGTCGAGTAACCTCTTCTGTAGAGTTCTCCATCTATAATTAGATAACTGACCGCGAGTCATCTTATCCTTGTGGATTCGCCTTCATCATCCGAGAGGATTCCCTCTTTCAAATAACTCTGAAACGGAGTCATCCATGTGACCTGTCCTTGAATGTTGAAGACTTCTGCTATGCTTTCAAGGACTGAACATAGGGCCTTTTCTAGAAATTGCACATCCTGGATTGTTGTCCCTCCAAATGTCAGTTTACTCAAGGAGTCTGCCATCTGGTTTTCTTGGCGAGGAATAGACTCAATCGCGAAATTTGGGATTTCCGCGACGAGCTTCTTGGCGATGCTGAGGTACTTTTTCATCTTTTCCCCTCTTACCTCGTAGGTGCCATTAACCTGATTGACGATAAGCTCCGAGTCACTCTTTACCTTAAGCGCAGCTATACCCATTCCTTTTGCTAGTCTGAGTCCAGTGATAAGAGCCTCATACTCTGCTTCGTTATTGGTTGTCAGGAATGGTAAGGCGATCGCGTACTTCAAAGGCTCGCCTTCAGGAGGGATAAGAATTAAACCTGCCCCCGAGCCTTCTCGTGACGAAGACCCGTCCGTATAGAGCTCCCAGATTTGATTGTTGTCCGTTGACTGACTTGGCCTGTTTTCTGCTTCTGTTTGACCATTACTCGTGCTTTCCACGATGAAATCAGATAGTGCTTGACCTTTGATGGCCGTTTTTGGCGCAAATTTGATCTTGAATTCGTTGAGCTCGATCGCCCACTTGACCATTCTTCCTGAAGAGTCTGGCTTGATCAGGAAGTTTTTGAGTGGTTGATTGGTGAGGACCGTGATGTCGTGCGCATGAAAGTAAGGTCTCAGCTTCCGAGCAGCAATAACTAAGGCATAGAGATACTTCTCAATATGGACTTATTTTATTTCAGCTGAGTTGAACATTTTGTTAATGAAATACACTGGACTCTGAATATTATTTTCCTCCCTTATTAAAACAGCACTGTCTGCCACCTCGCTAATGCCTAAATAAAGGAAGAGTTGTTCGCCTGGAATGGGCTTTGCCAGAGCTGGGAGTGTTTGGACATGTTTCTTCAAGGATTGGAACGCTTTCTCGCAGTCTGCCGTCCACTCGAACTTGTGGTTGGCCCTCAGTGTTTTAAAAAATGGGAGGGACCTGTCGCTTGCCTTGGAGAGGAAGCGGTCTAGAGCGGCTAGGCGTCCATTTAGGCACTGGACCTCCTTGTGGCAGGTTGGCGACTTCATTTCTTCTATGGCCTTCAGCTTTTCTGGGTTTGCTTCGATTCCCCTCTCGCTGACCATGAAACTCAGGAACTTGCCAGACTTGACTCCAAAGGTGCACTTTGCAGGGTTTAGGCGAACGCTGTGTCTCCTCATGCATTTGAAAGCTTCGCGGAGGTCTATTGTGTGTGGATTTCCCTTGATGGCCTTGACGAGCATATCGTCCACATAAGCCTCCATGTTTCTCCCCAGCATGTCCTGGAACAGGCGGTTCACCATCCGCTGATAAGTTGCCCCGACATTGATGAGACCGAAGGGCATCACCTTGTAGCACAGAATGTCTCCGTCTGCATAGAAAGCGGTGTGATCCTCGTCGTCTGGATGCATTCTGATCTGGTTAGAGCCTGAATAGGCGTCCATGAAGCTCAGCATCTCGTGACCAGAGGTAGCATCGACCAACTGATCAATCATGGGCAGGGGATATGAGTCCTTAAGGCAAGCCTTATTCAAGTCGCGGAAGTCGACGCACATCCTCCACTTGCCCTTCGATTTCTTGACCAAAACTAGGTTGGCGACCCAGCTCTGGAATCTCACCTCTCTGACGAAGTCAGCCTCAATCAATCTGCCGACCTCCTGCCTGATTGCCAAACGCTTGTCCGTCCCGAACGATCTTCTTTTTTGGGCGATCGGCTTGATGGAAGGGTCTATTCTGAGCTCGTGGGAGATGATATCTGTGCTGATTCCCGGCATATCGCTCGTCTGCCAGGCGAAGTGCTCCTTAAATTCCTTGAGGAGGGCGGTCATGGCCTCCTTCTGATCTTCTTTTAAGGTGGTCCCAATGCGTACCTTCTTGTCCGGCCCATCGACTTCGACCTCTTCCAATTCCTCCATGGGTGCTGGCCGGGCCAAATCCTCGCGAGGGTCGGCCTCTATTTCAATGGTGAGGGTCTCCCTTTGGTTCTTCCTGCGCAGGCAGTTCACATAGCATTGCCGCGAGGAAGGCTGGTCGCCGAGCACTTCTCCGATCCCGTTGGGAGTGGGGAACTTCATCTTCTGATGGACCGTGGAGGCCACAATCTTGTTTGGATTGATCGTGGTCCTCCCTAGGATGGCGTTGTAGGATGTAGGTGAATCGACCACCAGGAAGGTGACCGATACCTTGATGCTCTTCCATCCCTCGACAAAAATTACTGGCATGGTTATAGCCCCCAGTGGATAAGTTGTCCTTCCCGCAAACCCAATTAGCGGAAAGTTGACCCTCTTCAGGTCACGCTTGGACTTGCCCATCTTCTCAAAAGCGTCCAGAAATAGGATGTCCGTCGAGCTGCCTCCATCGACCAGAATCCTTGCAACGTTACAGCCGTCAATATCTGATGTGATAACCAAAGCATCGTTGTGGGGGGTTCTGACATGTGTCAAATCATCTCAGAGAATGAGATGACAATGTTCTCCTCTGGTCGGGGTCGCTTTACCAACTGAACTGCTGTGGATATTTGAGTTGCGTAGACCTCCCTGGCGTGCAACCCCTCGTCGCCTGCACCGAATCCTCCTGTAATCAAATTTACCATTCTCTTGCTGGAAGACGGATCAGTTTGTTCAGCAGGGGCTGGCGAACGATGTCTCATCGGGAGCGTTCGACTCCTGTCTCGCCCTGCCACGAATTCCTTCAGCATTCCCCTCTGAATCAGCTTCTCTATGTCCCGTTTTAAGATGCGGCAGTCATCCGTCTTGTGGCCCTTGCACTTGTGGTATCTGCAGTAGCTCTCGACGTATTTTCCCATGGGCTGACCACCCCGACGAGGCATCGGTGGCCTCGCCAAGGATCTCCTCTCCATCTCGACTAGTACCGCTGAGATCTGCCTATTTAAGGGCGTAAAATACTCAGGGACCTTTGGATGGAGAGGCGCTGGATTAGGCTCAAGTCGGGGCCTGCCGTCTCTCCCTTTCTTCTCCTTCTTTACCTCCTTCTTACCCTCGCGTCGGGGCTCAGGTACTGCCCTTAGGGAGATCGTCAGGAAGTTAGCTTCTGTATTCGCCCATTCAAGGTCTATGAAACCTTTTGCTCTGGACGCCAACTCCTCCAAAGTTTCGATCTCCTTCACGTAGTAGCTGTTTCGCAGCTTCCTTGAGGCCTTGTTGGCTACATCCAAACCTCTGTAAAATGCTCGAATGATTTCCCCATCCGAGATTCGGCGATATATCTCTGTGACGTTTTGAAGGAAACGCCCGTAAAAATTGGCCAGCGACTCTCCAGGTTGTTGCTTGACCGCATCCAGGGCGACCACGCTCTTCATCAGCTATTGCTCGCCCATGTATCTCTCCAGGAACTTGCTCCTTAATTCTTCCCAAGTTCCTATAGACCCTGCAGGGAGGCCGAAGAACCAGGACGAAGCCGAACCCGAAAGAGTGGATGGAAATAGTAAAGCCAAGTGATTGGGATCATTTGACTTACCCAGGAGAGAAGCCTCGTGCTTGTTGACGTGTATGGTGGGGTCTCCTCCGCCACTGTACTCAGGTATGGCCTGAGCAACTACATCTTTGGGGATCTTGATGTCGATGAGCTCGTCGGAAAAGGGGTGAGCAGATTTCTCCTTGAAGGGAGCTACGACAGTCAACCGTCTTTCTTGGAGCCTCTTGTTGAGAAGGTCGTCTACCTGGTCCACAGTGCAATACTTTGGTGAGGTCCCGGATGGAGAAGGACCAGAAAGATTGGCCGAGTACGTAGCCGCCGGCTGTTCGGTGTGTGCCGGGGGTAGAGACTGTTGTCCATGCGTCATCTCCTGCTCTTCCTGGGGTGCTGTGGTGCCAGGATTCGCGGTTTTAGACGGTAAGGGCCCTGTGGCTGCAGGACGAGTATTTCCTTGAGGAGCAGGGGCTTGACGGCGTGCCTGACCTAGGATCACCTCCAGCAATGATATCATCTCCGGGGTTAACTGGATGTTTTCCCCGACGATGTGGACGGTCTGCGGAGCTGAAGTCTCGATGTGGTTGGTAGCTGGGGTCGGTCTGGAATTACCGACATGCTCTCGGGCCGCCCACAGGGGGACGGCATTGGCTCCTGCCAGGCTGGCAGGTTCTTGTTGAAGCGGGGAAGCGACGGCGGAATCAGAGCTATCTTAGGTTCCGACGGTTGTTTTGGGATCGAGTTCTCATGGCTGAATCGTTCGGTTCCCACAGACGGCGCCAAATGTTGGATCGTGAAATCCTGGATGCTGATCTGGCAGCGAATTGAATACCAGACAAGGGTGGAAAGATGCTTCTGCTCCAACTCCGGTGAACCTGCAGGTAGGGGTGTCTCTGGGTCCCTCTCCGATGCTTAAATGAGTATACGTGTGTGTATATCTCAAAAACGTAAAGAACGTATGTAAAGCAAAGGTATTTATAGGGTAAGGGAGATCAAACCGTATGAGGCAACTGAATATCTTAGTGTATATTGTGTTGCTGAAGATTCTGATCATGAGATATGGCAGTTACTGCGAGATATGGCAGTTACTGCGAGATATTGCAGTTACCATATCTAATCTTTAGTGAATATGTGACTGAGATACGCGGGATATCGTGGCCACTTCCTTATTAACGGTTTAGTGAGACCAGAGGAGAGAGGCAAGGCTCTCTTCGGGGCGAGCACTCCCATGGCGAGCAGTGAGAGGTCGCGGCCTGGTGAAGAATGGCGAGCAGTCTAGGAGCCTTTGGCATCCCTAGAGACTTTGGGCTCGATTCTGGGCCACTCGATGGTGGGCCAAGTTGACTTGTACTTAAGCCGATCCAGTTTGAATATCTTGGGTTTACCCCCTTTAGGGTCATTGGGCCTTCGAGGCCTTTTCCTTACTGGGCTGTCACTATCGATACCCAACAACCACCACTTTTTTATATAAAATTTAGCATATTCATTGATGTCATTGAATAAGTAAATGTTACATTTCATTAAGATTTAAAGCATCCACTTACCATGCAATAAATCATGCAGTATTCAATGCTTAAAATATGAGAGACTTTGTTGATATAAATGTTCCTCCATATTATGCATCGTCTAGACAACCCTAATACATATTGAAGGATTTCCTGCTTAAATGAGCAGAGTAATCATAAATCAAATCTTGTATTTAAGAAAATCTTGTAATTGTTTAGGTGATTGAACTATAAGGGGCATTACTCCTTATATTAAGGATTAACTAGCAAAGTCGTGAAATTTAAGAACTAATATACAAACACTTCACTTCTAAAATTATCTAAACTAATCCTTCAACATTCTCTAATGTTCTTTTGATCATGTTGATCTTTCTTACACCAAAGTCCTCAAGCTTCGAGAGTCAATGACAAACTTTTTATGCGCAGAGTTACAAATAAGGGGTTAGAACTTGTTTATTGTATTGTGTTGCACTGCTTGTCGAACTGCTGAATCAGTTGCTTCTGAACATTTGGTGGTGCTTTTGAAGTTGAATTAATGAACTGCTTTAAATTGGACTTGTCTTAACTTTTAGCATGAATTGTTGAGTTCGATAGAGTTGAAATTGTGTACTCAATTGGGGCATTATAGAGCAAACATTTTCTTGTTCATTTGACTTGCATGCTTGCTCAATTTATATCAGATGTTGCTATGTTGACTGAATTGATAATGCAAATTGACTGAATGGATAATGAAGATGATCTTCAATTGAAGTAGAGGAGACAAAATTAGAATTGATTGATGCTGAAATAACAAGGATTGGAAATAAGCGGCATCAATGTTAAGAAGAGGAAAAAAAAAACGTGAAGGTAATGAAATTTACAAAAAACGAATTCAACTTAGTGTTGTTTTGGACGAGATTAGAATGTATTGAGAGAAAGTGTGTAGAGAAGATTAACAAATATAGTAGTAGTTTTTTTTGCCAAATGTGAAATTTTCATTAAAATTGAAACATCTTTGATTGGTCTAACAATAACAAAGAGAGAAGAGCAAATGGTGGTTCACACACTCAATTAACCAGACACGTCTCTCTCTTAGATTGTCTAGCAATCCAATTAGCACATCTATTTGCTTGTCGTCTAACCCACTTTCATGAGACCTCTTCGATTTGTGATGCGATCCCGTTTATCGTGTTTATAATGTTGTCCAGTCGCCAGTCCTGTTCTTGAGCTGTCTCATGAAGTTGTTTTATTAGTAGTTCGGAGTCAGATTCGATGATGATCTTTGTCCACCCATGATTAGTAGCTAGTTCCACCGCTTGAAGGATGGCTCGGGATACCATGTTTATGGCCTCCTCGTGGATTGTATCCCCTCTATCATTTCCCCGGTCGAGTCCCGCACTATGACGCCGGTTCCGCCTTTCCCTGTTTTGGAGTCCCATGCGCCGTCACATTTGATTTTGAGCTTTCCCTGTTCCAGTGGTCTCCATTTCTGGTGTTGACATACAGTCTCGTTCCTTTCCGGTTCCTTGCGCCTCGTTTCCGCGGTGGCCCACATCTCCTGTGTGAGTCTGAGTCCACGTTCGAGTGTAAGCTGGGATTGCGGATCCTCCTTGTTGCTATATGCCTGACATCGTTCTTTCCAAATTTCCCAAGCCAAAGTTTCCACTTTAGTCTTGAGAAATGCATCCCCATCTTGGTTTGTCGTGTCGCCCTCTACTATTTCCTTCATCTACTCTTCCCATGTAGGTTGATGTTGTCCATCCCAGCAAACTCTGATTCCCCCAAACCAAATCAGTCGAACCCACCGGCATCGCATCAACGCGTGGTCGATCGTCTCCGCCTGTTCGCAGAACGGGCACGTCGGTGTCTCTGCCACGCCCCTTCGTTGAAGCTCCGCTGTTACCTGTAAATCACGATTACAACTTCTCCAAATAAAGTGTTTTACCTTTGGGATTGTCGGGCCCTTCCATATTTGCCGCCACGCTTTTGGGCCGAGTGTCCGCGATGATGAGGCATGAATTGTTGCTTCCGGTTCTCGTTGATCCATTAGTCTTTGGTAGACTAATTTTGGGTGTGCTATCCCCGATCTTGATGAGGGCCAGACCAGTTTATCCCGTGCACCTGTTCTTGTGAGTTGAATGGCATGAATGACTTGTTTCTCTCCTTCGTTGATATGGTCCCTTATTCGGCTTGTGTCCCATTTTGATCCCTCATCCCGTAGAATGTTCGCGACCCTCATGTCTCGATCGGTGGGATGTGGTGTTCCTCCTGATAGCCGGTGTCTGTTAATTCCCGGGATCCAAGCATCTTGGAAGTAGCGAATGTTCTCTCCGTTTCCGACCTGCCATATTCCTTCCTCTTCTAGTATTTTCCTTCCCTATAGAATGCGCGACCAAGCCCATGACGTTTGTCCTCCCTTTTTCGCCTGAAATAGATTAGATGTAGGTAAGTATATACCTTTTAGTACCTTTGCCCAGTACGCATCTGGGTTATTCTGAAGCCGCCATGCCGCTTTGGTTAGCATAGCCTCGTTGAAGGTGTTGATGTCTCGGAATCCCATTCCTCCTTTCTCCTTAGGTTTTGTCATATGCTCCCATATTCGCCAGTGGATCGTCCGTTTATCCATGCTTGGGCTCCACCAGAACCGAGCCATCATGGACATCATTTCCCCACACCACGTTTTAGGGAACTTGAAGAGGGTCATTGCATAGGTTGGGATGGTCGTTATTACCGCCTTGAGTATAATTTCCTTACCCGCGTTGTTTAGGTATAGGTTTTTCCATTCATTCATCTTGCTCCATATTATGTCCTTCAGGTATCCAAGTGCCTCCCTTTTTTACCTTCCCCAGACCGTTGGAATCCTGAGGTATTTTCCAACATTTCGTGCTACCTCAATTCCCAGGATTCGGCTCATCATGCTTTGACTTTCTAGTGACGTTCCGGAGCTGAAATGAATGCTTGATTTCTGGAGGTTGACACTTTGCTCCGATGTCTGACTGTATCCTTCCAGGCTCGTTTTAAGTTCCTTTGCATTTCGTTCGTCCACCTTGATGAAGAAAATCGAGTTGTCCGCAAAAAAGAGGTGGTGGATGACTGGGCATGTTCGTCTGATCTAGATTCCTTCAAGTTGCTTCCTATCGACCACTTGCATGATCTGTCTTGAAAGCATAACAGACACAAATAAAAATAAATAAGGGGATAGAGAATCCCCCTGTCGAATACCTTTTGTAGGGGAAAAGCTGTCCATCTTCTTCCCATTGATGATGACCTTATATCTCACGTTATTAATGCATCCTGCGATCCATTGGATCAAGGTTTCCTCAAATCCCATCCTACGCATGGTGTTAAAGAGGAAATCTAATTCCACCCGGTCATATGCTTTGTTCATATCAATCTTGACTGCACATTCCTTTACCTTCGCTTTTTTGCTCGTCCTGACATGGTGGAATGCCTCATAGGCGACAAATATATTGTCGTGAATTAACCTGCCTGCCACAAATGCCCCTTGGAATTGAGTGATTAACAGTGGTAATATGGTTTGCAGTCTATTGGCTAGCGTTTTGGACAACACTTTATATGGGCCGAAAGTGAGTTGTTTTGAAAGGGTTTGATACTTTAGGAATTAGTACAATATTTGTATCATAAAAGCAAAGGTCGAGTGTATCGTTCATCAGATAATTCCTTATTGCATGAATGACATCTAGGCCCACAATCTCCCAATACTTTTGATAGAACAACCCGGGAAAACCATCTGGACCTGGGGCACTTGCCCCTCCCCCCCCCCCCCCCCAATTGGAAGGTCGCCCTCTTGATCTCCTCTTCGGAGCACGGTTTGAGCAGTTTCTGATTCATCTATCTTGTGACTGATGGCGGCATGCACCCGAGTATATCATTCGATTGGGTGGCTCCCTCCGATTGGAACAGATCTTTAAAGTATCTTTCACATTCCTGACTGATTTCCTTTTCTGATTATGTCCATGTTCTGTCAAATCGTTGAGGCTATTGATTTTGTTTATACTTCTCCTTTCGAGGGTAGATTTGTGGAAAAAGGTTATGTTTTTATCTTTCTCTCCTAGCCATCGTATCCGCGCTCTTTGAATTCAGTACGTTTCTTCTCTTCTCCAGTGCTCTGCCATTTCTTTCTTAAGTGCCTTTTCTTTCTCCTTTGCATGATCCATATTACTCTCCCTTTGTACCACCTCTATTTGCCTCATGATCTCCGCAATTTTCACCTTGTTGTTTTGGAAGTTTGCCTTGCTCCAGTGCGTTAGCTTTGTTCGACATTGATTTATCTTCGTGTGGAGGGTGGGTCTACGGTTGGGTGGTGAGTTGGTTACCCAAGATGTTTTCACTGTTTTTTCGTATCCTTCGTCCGCCATCCACATAGCCTCGAATCTGAAATTTCTCCTTCCCTTCATGTCGCGGTGGTCAATCTCCAAGAGCAAACGGTTGTGACCTAATCCGATGGTCGGGTTATGGAATATGGTTGTGTTTGGGTACCGATCTAGCCATTCGCCGTTTGTAAGTCCACGGTCCAACCGTTCTCTTATCCGCTCATCACCGTTCCTGTTGTTGCACCATGTATATGGAGTGCTTTATATCAGATATGTCTCCGATACACATCCAAGCCCCCCTTACCCGTCTTCCAATTTGCCGAAGTGTGGACCATACATGCATTCTTTCTTCCCCTACCGTGTGTCTGTATACCCATGTGATTTTTGTTGCTTCATTGTTTCCTTCGAACCGAACCGTGGTGTCTATGAAATGTGCGCTTTCTAATTGATTGTCATGTCCACTTCCTTTCTCCACCATAGCGCCAGGCCCCCCGATAGGCCATTTGGTTCCACATAACATTTATTGTCCATTCTGAGCTTCTGTCTTACTCTTTCATATACTCCTTCTTTATTTTTCGTTTCCATTATGGATATTATTACCGATTGATGTTTCCGCCCGAGCTCGGTTAGATGGGGAATTGTCAGGTCCGATTTCAACCCCTGACAATTCCACACCAGAACACTCATTGGGCACCCGTGGCTGTGTTGGGACAGCCACCAGAACCTGTTTCTTCAGTCATCTTCTGGTCTCTTCCTTTGGACTTCATCTTTCTTATGGTTCGGGGTTTCACCCTTTTCATTGTGTTTCTCCCCTTGTGTATAGTTGGCTTTCCTTTCTCTTTTGTGCTTGTCTCGGTCTCCCTAATCCCGTACTCAATACGGAGACATCTCTTCTTCAGTTGTTCATCTCCCATATCTTATTCTATGTCCATCTGCTCCAGTTTCTTACGCTTTAGGGACATCTTGCGAACCAAAGGGCTCAAAACCGTAGGAGAGGCTGCTATGCATTACCAGATTGGTGAATTGTTATCATTTGGGAATTCCACATAGTAATCTTTCCTATCGGGGCTGGATTTTATATTTTTCCGCGGGACAATATATCTACTTAGGGGTGGTGATGGGGCTGCTTATTCGGGGGGTGGTCAAGGGGGTCATGTACTCGACTTGTATGTTGTACATACCCCATCATCTATTTGGGTAGTGTCTTCCTCCTGTGTAGGTTTGACCCTTCTCAGCCGTGAGCCCTGGTCGAATAGACTGATCGAGTTGTATGATTGTTTTGCTGTCCTGGATGATCCCCCACTGATATGTGTCGACATCTTTGTCACGCTCAAATCTGTTGCGTGATCCGCACCCCAGATCTGTCGATTTCCGCTTGATGATGATCCACCCCGTCCCTTTCCAACCTCTACCCATGTTGTCTCACGGCGTCGGGGTCGCTCTGCTTGAGTCCATGGCCTGTAGCATGGCTGATTTGGATTACCCTCCGCCATGATCATTGGTTCATTATATGCCCTGTCTGTGTGTCTCAGGCATCCACAACTAAAACAGAAATTTGCAAGTCGTTCTTACTTAACTGATGCCCAACTTTGAAAAGCAACATATGCAAGAGAGAACAAATTAGACTAGTAGAAACATGATGAACAAAGAGCAATGGATTCAAAAGCAACAAAAGTAGGATGAAACTGCACCTAAACTATATTATAAATTCAAAACACAAAGAAAATATATATAGTTTATATTGTCAAGTTATAATATTTTGCTTAAATTCTTTTATCATATTCTCAGATACTAAATAGTGTCGCATTAACAAAGTATGTTTTTATAGAAAATTTAACAATAAGTTAATGGACTATATTTAACAATATCAACAGACAAAACAATTGGTGCATTAAATCAAAGCACAAAAGGTAAAGGTGTATTTCTCTAAATTTATTTTCCATGTGTTTGAATTTGATTGAAAACTGCAAGTATGGTATTAAAAAAAGTTGAGTTTAAGGGTTGGATTTTTCAAGGTAATAAATGTGATTTCTGTATGGGAGGGGTGTTATCGTAACATAACATAAAAGAGTGTTACCGCAATTTTGGCAGTGAAAGACTAGCTGGTGAAACTCAGAGGGGGCTGCATTTGCCACATCATAATACTCAAGGTGATAAATACTGTGTTAATAAAGTTTTGGAGTATTTTGTAAATAATGTATGAACGAGTGGGTCACGAGTACGAAGGATTCTCGAGAGAGTAAGAGAGAGACTGAGGTTTGCTTTGTCTTGCAAAACGAAAGCTAAGTCACACAGTAGATAGAAGGAAGACATCATCACCTTCCCTCAAAGAAACCAGCATCTTCATCTTCATCTTGAACCAACCCTTCTTCTCCATCCTACCCTAACTAATGGAGTTGAAAGATAAAAGCAAGAAGAAACAACACAAGAAACAGAAGCATCAGCATCCCAACGACCAGACCAACAAATTTGCTTCCGATTTCTCCTTCAAACCCTGCTCTGAAGTGAAGGGCCTCCGCTTCGGTGGTCAATTCATCGTCAAGTCTTTCACCATCAGGAGGGCGACACCATTGGAGCTCCTCAAGATCCTCGCTTTTCCCCCAACCAACAAACCCAAAAGCAATAAACTCCCCTTCCCATCCACCACCGCCTTCGTCCCCACAAACTTCACCATCCTGGCCCACCACGCCTGGCACACCCTCACCCTCGGCCTCGGCACCAAGAAATCAAAAGTTCTCGTCTTCGTTTTCGAATCCGAGGGACTCAAGTCCGCCGTGGATCGGGCATGGCCGCCGGAGATCCCACTGGGAGAGGTCAATCGTCGACTGATCCGCGGTCTGGATGGTTGCGAGATGGCTCGATTCAAGTTCCGGAAAGGCTGCATCACCTTTTACCTCTACGCCGTGAGGTCCGTGGGTAGCTCTGGTTTCTCCTGCGTCGATGATTTGAGATCGATTCTCCAATCGGTTGCGGAATTGAAGGATTTTATGGACCACACAACGATGCTCGCCATGCCCAACCAGAGGAGTCTCGGTTTCTCTATTCCTCCAATTCCAGTTGCCATGGCTGCTCATTAGTTAATGCTTTTATTTTTTTCTCTTTCTTTTAACCCATTAATTCCTAAAAGAAAAGAAAAGAAAAGAAAAGAAAACTGGAGAAGAGTTGAGTCATCTTCTTCTAATCTGGATTCTGCTTGTTTGTTGTTATTTATCTCAAGGATGAATCAGGGTTTACTACCAATCACATCCATGTCCTCTCGATTGCTGCATAGTTCAGCATAGCTTCTATGCTATGTTAATGTAAAGAAAAAGGAAACTCCAACTTATTTTTTATTTTATTTTTTTGGAAATTCTATTATTTATAGATTCACGATATTATTCTCTACTTCTCCTGAACAACTCGTTTTATTTAATAAATTAATCATTTTAGGTGGGGTTTAGTTTGAAATTGTATTGTAACCATCATATTATTTCATTTATTAATAATAATATAATAATTTATGGACATACTAAGATTTCTTTTACTTACAGGAATCAATCATCACCCGATGCGATGGTAACATGTCACAAACTGCAAGCAATTAACATCATAACAACTAATATTGGCGACTTTTAATGAAATTGCTGTTGTTTTGGTTATAATAATATGAGAACTCAAGGAAAATGATGTCTGTCTGGTATCAATGGGAATGTCCAAATGGGAGGAACCGACTAATGGTAATATAGACTATATATGATATCATCTTGCTACATTATTACTATATATAGAGGAATCCTTACATATATATTAATTTGGCTATATGATATAAAATGTTGACAAATAAGTTTTTTTATTTATTTATATTTTTTCACTTCTAATGTGAAATTAAACTCTTCTAATTGATTCATATTAATTATAAAATTATCATTTTTAGGTGGAATGTCACATAAATCATTCTAAAATCTTTTGTTCATTCTCAAAATAACTTACAAAACTTACGTCATTTCTCTTTGTTTCATATTATAATTATGATTTTTCCCTAAATATATTTTATGAAGCGAAATTTATCTAAAATTATATTTTATAAATATCAAGTATGTACATATTAAAATTTACTCTTATAAATTAAAATATAGATTAATTAAGAATACATTTCATTTATTACATAATATTCATATTAAATAAGATATAAGTCACATATCAATATCACATACTTTATTACAAAAATATCAAAATAAATTTTAACAAAGTCACAAAATTAAATGTTATATATTTATAAACTCAATATAATTTACAATTAACAATATAGATAAATTATAATATGTATACTAAAATATTAGATTATTACTATTGTTAGAAAAATACTGATGTTTTTATATAGACATGGATAGGAGTAATAAACCATAAACATTTATATATATATATATATATGTTCATAACTCTAACATATTGAATTATTAATATACTATTTACATAATAAAAATATAATATACTATTACTTTTACTAAAAATAAAATAGTAATGATTTTAATAGTCTTTTGTAAATATATGCATTAATATAAATCTTAAACTATATAAAAATATATATAACTTAAAAGTATTACTTATTATTTTATTAATAATAATAATTTTTATTAACAACTCATGTATTTTTAAACCCAAGACGTTAATCAAAGTGATAGAAGATGGTTCATGCTAGGGGTGAGCAAACAAGACCGAAAAACCGGGGAAAAAAACCCTGAGACTGTCCCAATAGCGTGTCCCAAATTTAAGACCGAAATAAAATGGTTGATTTTTTTATCTCAAGTTCGGGGTCAGGATTGAGTCGAGTTTTTTAGGCAAAAGACCGTATAAACTGGTCAGACCCGAGTATAGGTTGAAATCAACATTTATTGTGTTTATTTTAATTAGTTTATTGTGTGTTTAGGGTTGTGTTTGGAATTAAATTTCTTTATATTGAATATTTTGTATGATATTTGTATTTGGTTTTGTATTGGATAATTGGTATAATGTTTGTATTTAAAATTTTGGATAGTTTATTTATTTTTTTAGAGTAAAAGTCGGTCCAGGACCGGGATCAACCCGAGTCAAGCAAGAACAACTTGGGCAGGTTTTTTAAGAAGAACTCGGGCTCAGACCTCCAAGCATAAGTCCCAAAATTTTGGGCTCAGCCTTTGTTTTTGGAAAAAAACTCGGCTCGTCCTTCCCGAGCTCCCCCTAGTACTTTGAGACTTATAAAGATTAACTTTTTGACACGAAATTTCGCAGAAAGCATCCAAGGTCTGATTTATGGTGTTGCAGTTCTCATTTGAGGCCTCCCCTACCAGAATAAGGTCATTAACAAAGAGAAGGTGAGAGAGGGCCACTGATCCTCGACCAATCTTAAGGGAGATCTAGTTTCCCTTTCTTTTTTCTTCTTGAATGCGAACGCTCAAGTAATCCATGCTTATAATAACTAAGTACAGTGCTATGGGGTCTCCTTGTCGGATACCTGGAGAATGATAGAACCAGACTTATTTTCCGCATTCAACAAGCTATAACCAGAGGTAGAAGAAACATACTCCATGATAAACTTTAATAAAGTTCTCCAAAAATTTAAAATGGATGAAGGATTTCTAGATAAAGTCTTATTCAAGTTTATCATACACTTTATCAAAATCTAGTTGTATGATCATTAAAGCGGGCTAACCTTTTTTCTTTTTAAATGAATCAAGGACCTCATGAAGAATGACCACATTGTTTATTAACTTACAACCAAATATAAAACTACCCGTATGCCCATATTTAAAATAATTCTAGTTATTAACCATGGTTTTACCCGTATACCCATATTTATTCCACATATGTAAAAGACCGAAAATTTTATTTAAAAAAAATACATAAATCTATATTGTCAACAATAAAAATATATAAAAGTAACATCATGATTATTTATTACTTGTATGTACATTAACATCCATTATTTAGTATATATTAGTTTATTAATAATAAATAATTATTATATTCATATAACAATCATGATTATAACTCAAATGCCATAATCATTATGGGTAGAAAATTCATCATTATAACCGTAGTGCACCATAATGGTACGATTAACCATATTAAACAGTAACGATTATAACCATAGTTATGAGTTTTTAACCGCATCATTGTGAGCTCTAGCACACACTATTGCAAAGATTGATGAAGCGAATATGTATAAATAAGCTAGATTTAGTGGACTTTGGAATCAGGCATGATATTTGTGTTATTTAAACAAGTCTTTATTAACTTGTTCCTATAAAGCCTGTGAAAAGTGTTAATCAATAAGTAACATTATTAACCAAATTGGCATCCATTTCGAACATAAAGAATCACATGTATGTGTACAGAAACGATAAAAATACTTAAAAGAAATTCTAAATATTTTATTTCAAAGTTGATTCTGTAATTGTATCGTTCAATCCCTTTAAAATATCGGTTTTCGATTCTTAACATAATTGTTTAGTTGAGTTAAACCCCTATTGAAACTCTTGTGGATTTGCTCCATCTACCAAGCTATGAGTTGATTCAGTTCACTCGTTAATCGAATATAGGTCTACAGAGAGATTAAATATACGTTAGAAAAATAAAACACTAGAAAGTTGACATTTGTATTTTGCATTTTTTTTTTATTAATTAATGTACTAATGTATTTTGTACATTCATAATTTTAGGAGCATCAATATGTTTTTTTCATGCGAACATTTACATTTTGCATATTTTTTTTATTAATTAATGCACCAATATACTTTGAACATTCATAATTGCACTATAGTGTCGGTAAATGTTTATATGCAATACCTTTTTTAAAAAAATGTTTATATGCAATACCTTTTTTAAAAAAATGTTTATATGCAATACCTTTTTTAAAAAAATGTTGAATTAATCATTATCATCTCCAACTTCAAGTTTATAAAAGTTAAACCTACATTTGAACCTTAAAACAGAGTTCTCTAGTAAACTTTGGAAACTTTAAACTGGCTTTTTAAAGTTCTAAATTTAGAACAAACGAGAAACTGATTTTTTTGAAGTTCAATTATCAATCGAACTTCAATTTAAAAATAAAAATCCCTAAAGGAGATAACGAATCTAAATATTTTCTAATTCCTCTTCGTTAGTTGTCTCCTCGGTTGAGGGTAAATTATCATTTTTACAAAACATGTGACAAGTACATGTCACTCAATGAAAGGTCGTTAATAGGATTAGAGCTAGTGGAACATATAAGAGGAATGACGGGGGCCTAGAATGCGGCTTGTGGATCCTTCGTGTGATGAGTACGTCCGCAAAAAGGAAGACTATTGAATTGACAGAATCTCTCATCAATTCCACAAATTTAGGACAACTATAAATCAACCAAATCTTTGTTGTTTAGGAAATTAGTCACTACAATTATGTTTATAAGGTATTCCATATTTGATTGATTTCCATAGATGGTCTAAATCTTGTATCTATTTATTTGAACATTCTCCAATTGTAAAATGTAATCAGTGAAATACAAGAAGCAAATTCATTCTTTACATGGTTTCAGAACAAAAATCGATCCTACCTCTTTAAAAGTAGGGGTGAGCAAAAAAGACTGTTTGGACCGAAATCCCGACAAAACCGATCCGAGACCGGCCCGAATAAGACCGAGACAGACTAGGACCGAGACCGAGCAGACGGTTTTTTTCTTTTAAAGTCGGGCTCGTTTTTTCCCGAAATTCCCGATTCTGCCAGGCCCGGCCCGAGTTTTGTGAAAACCTAATAGAATAGTATTCTAAGAATACTATACTTAGTATTAGGGTTACGGGGTCCACTGTCCAGCAGCAGTCTCCACTCTCCCCATTTCCCATTTCCCGCAGAACTTCATTTCCATTTCCATCCTCTCCTGCGGCGCCTCTCCCGTGTCCCGTCTACAGTCTCCGCGTCGCCTCTCGACTCACCTCCGCTCTCGACTCTCCGACCTCTTCTCCGCCTTGCCTCCACCTCTCCTATCACCTCCAGTAATTTTAGGTTTACTTCGATTGTTTTTAATTTCTTTGACCGTTCAACATTTTTCTAAGTTATTATTTGTCTGCCTTGTATGATTGACAGATTCAGTTGAAGACAGATACTTTCTTGCGACTACTGAAATTTTCACATGCAAGATAATGTATATTTCATATTAAATGATCTACATTTGCAGCTTGCCATTTAATTGTTTCTTGAATATTTTTGTGTATCAGAAACCTTAGTATTCGTTGTAACTCTATGCTCTTAGTCAAGAAGTCTTCATAGTGCGTCCCTTATTTGCAAGGGTCTAACATAGCTCATATGGCATTGTTGTAGTTGCCAGTTTGTGATATTACATAGCTCATATCTTAAGCTTTCTAGTTTTGTTGTTTTTCACCAGTAGATCACTTGTAGAGAGCTTTCTTCGGACTTATGTTGCATGATTGATGTTGACAGAATCAACTGAATCTTCAGCTCTTCTCTTTTGTTATTTTTTTGCTACATTATTGTAGTCTTTCCTAATTAGATTGAGTAAGCCAGAGTTGTCTAAGACATGGCCAAGAGTTCCTAACTGGAAAGAGTAGATATCAGCGTGTAGTTCCTAACATTTTTTGTCAGTTTACTCTACTTATTTCGAATTTCGAATTTTATCGAATTTTAATGTATTTTATGTTTATTTGTAGATGACTTTGGTGACAGATTTAGATGCTGATACTCCAAGTGTTGTTGGGTCAAATCCAACTCTACCACCAATAGGAGATGCACCGTCGAGCACTGATATTGAAAGGGTACCACCTACTGGAGGTGCAACGACTAAGGGTAATAAGACTTGGTCCTCTGTCTAGAAACATATTGTTAGAAACGTTGCAACTAGTAGAGCTACTTGTAATTACTGTGGAAAAGATTTTGTTTACAGTAGTACTCAAGGAACTAGTGGTTTGCATCATCATCTTGAAAGATGCAAACTTAATCCGCATAAAGTTCCAGATAAAAAACAAAAGACTCTTTCATTTACATCTGTTGTTAGTAGTGAAGTGTCATGGAAGTTTGATAATGAAGTAGCTCGTAAGGAACTTGTGAAGATGATAATTGAGATTGAAAAACCATTTAAGTTAGTTGAGACTGAGAGTTTAAAAAGTT
Organism: Chamaenerion angustifolium; assembly: GCA_946814005.1. NCBI lineage: Eukaryota > Viridiplantae > Streptophyta > Magnoliopsida > Myrtales > Onagraceae > Chamaenerion > Chamaenerion angustifolium. Next base: position 28,324,128 of record OX328272.1, read on the forward strand.
CCAAGAGTTCTTCTATGTAGTTCTTCTAAAATTGGTTTGTGACTGGGTTCTTCTATGTAGTTCTAAGTGCCAAGAGTTTTGTTGTCACACCAGGTGATCTTGTGAGCCTCTTTGCTGGCATGGATTATATCTCAAACAAAACCTTGGTGGACTACAGAGTGAAACAGCTCGCATATATTTGTGTTCAGGCCATTTATCATAACAGGTTATTGAATTGCTGATCCATCATTTTATGGTGGCATGCTATTGTGTAACTTGGTACTTTGTGGATCACTTTGTAGTTTGTACTACTTTGTAGTTACTAGTTTGTATTGAATTTGGATGTATTTGGATTTGTAATTATTCATTTTATTTTTACTTAAAATTTCGGTAATGGACCGAGACCGGCCCGAGTCAAGCAAGACCGACTCGGGCGGTTTTTTAGACCAAACTCGGTCCTCCAAAGTTGAGGACCAAACTTTCAGGCTCGGGATTGGTCTTGCCAAAAAGACCGGCCCGGCCCTCCCTAGCTCACGCCTATTTAAAACTAATGGCTTATCCCCTTCCTCTCCCTATCTTCTTCATCCCTCAAATTCTCCAAGTCTTATTCTTGTTTCTGGATTACTTACAGGAGACAATTTTCCAAAATGGCAAAAGGTCATGACTCGTGCATTCAACGCTAAAAGCAAACTCAGTTTTGTTGATGACACCCTCCAACACCCCGAACCCAACTCCCTTGATTATACACAATGGAATCAAACCAAATATATGGTTCTTACCTGGATTCTAAATTGCATTAGCCCCTTCATTGCTAATTCCCTTGAGTTCCATAAAGATCCCCGTGACGTATGGCTTGATCTCCAGTCACGATTTTGCCATGGAAACAATGCACGCATTTACCATCTCAAACAAGAATTTTTCCTTTCAACAACAAACCCAATCTGTCCATGACTATTACAACCAAATCAAGCAACTTTGGGGAAATCAACTACCTACACAAGAGCAATTATCTCAGTGAAATGCAACAACAAGTTGAATATGAAAGAGTTTAGGAATTTTTGATTGGCCTCAATGACTCTTTTTTCCAACTCACAACCCAAATCCTAGTCATGGAAACTCTTCCTCCAATCACCAAGATTTTTTCGATTCTCTTCCAGGAAGAACAACGTCTCCTTCATACCCAACCACAATTGGATGCTCCGATTCTTGCTGTCTAGTCTGCCAGATCCGCAAGAAATCAATTTTGCTGCACCGAGTATGGAAAAATTGAACATTGCAGCAACCGTTGTTGGCGCATCGACTATCCTGCAGGTCGTGATCCTTGCAATCGAGCTCATCCATCCGTACTTGGCAAACCTCCCACTGGGTTGCCACCGATGGCTCACCAATCATCCGTGTCTGCCTCGTCACTTGTTTCGGGACTCTCGCCGGACCTCTACCAGAAATTGCTCAACTTGCTCAACCCGAAGACACCTGCAATTGCCAACTTCGTGGGTAACGCTTCATCCTTATCCTCCCCTGTAAACTGTAGAGATTTGATTTTGGATAGTGGGGCCAACCATTACATGTGCTACAACCGTGATTTATTCAATCAACCCAGTCTATCTTATCTTCCACAACATGTTGCCCTTCCAACCAGTCAAACCCTCCAAATAGAAGGAGTTGGAATATGCTCTTTGATAAAAAATATAACTCTAGACAATGTTTATTATGCCCCTCAATTTACTTATAATCTTCTTTCTGTCCCTCAACTTACCACTAATAATTCTTGCCATGTATTTTTTCACCGACTAAATGTACTTTTCAAGATCCACAGTCGAAGAAGATGATTGGAGTGGGTGAGCTTCGCAATGGGCTTTATGTGTACCGATCTGACCCCATTACATCACTATCTTCTCAAGCTACAACCAATAAGATCCTATGACATAAACGCCTAGGTCACCCTTATCGTTTAAACATTTCTAGTCTTTTTAATAATAATAATCCTTGTATTGTTCATGATTGTGATGTTTGTGCTCGTTCTAAACGCACTCGCATGCCGTTTCCTTCACATGCTAATAAAAACACTTTTATTTTAATCACATATTTTGTTATATATAGGGTGGTTATCACACTGCCTCAATTTCTGGTGCTCGTTATTTTCTTACCATTATTGATGATTTTTCTCGCATCACTTGGATATATCTCATGCGACATAAATCTGAAGGTTATACTTATCTCATGCATTTGTTTTGCTCTTATCCAAAATCAGTTCAACACCATGATTAAAATAATTTGAACTGATAATGACCAAGAATTTCTTTCTCGTAAATTTCAAAATTACCTTCATGATCATGGTATCCTACACGAACGTACTTGTGTTGAAATTCTACAACAAAATGGTGTTGCGGAACGTAAACATCATCATTTTTTGAATGTTTCCCGTAGCCTCCGTTTCCAAGCACACTTACCTCTTAAAATTTGGGGTAATTGTATTCTTACTGCTGCTTATCTCATTAACCGTACACCGAGCCGGATTCTCCAAAATAAATCTCCTTTTGAATTATTTTTTAACAGTCAACCCAACTACGCTCACTTACACGTATTCGGGTGCCTTTGCTATGCTCTAACTCTACATGCGTCTTGCGATAAATTCTCTCCTCGTGACTCTAAATGTATTTTTCTTTGTTATCCTGTTACTCGTAAGGCAAACAAACTTTACAATCTTGAAACACACAAAATCTTCTATTCTCGTGATGTCCCCTTTCATGAACACATTTTTCCTTTCCAGGATACCATTGAACCCACTAAAACCTCTATTCCTATTATTCCTCTTCCTGTCCCTGAACCCATAACTTCATCGCCTTCGTCTCCCACCTCCACCACAATAACCAATCCTACTACTCCACCATCTCCTCTACCTAACTGTCTGCGTCACGCCACTACTTGTCCCGCCTATCTCCAAGATTATGTTTGCTCGGTCGTGTACATTAAGCCAACTGCATCCTCACTAGTTGCTTCAATCTCAGGTAATGCTCACCCTTTATCTAATTCTTTATCTTATTCTTGTTTTCACCCTCTCATCTCACCATTTTAACTGCTCTCACCACCACCATTGAACACTCTTGTTATTCCACTGTTGTTCGACATCCTCATTGGCATGAAGCTATGTCCGCTGATCTTCGTGCCCTTGAAGAAAATTCTACATGGACACTTGAACCACTTCATCCTGGCAAGAAACCTATCGGTTGTAAATGGATCTTCAAAACAAAACTCAAAGTCGACGGCTCTATCGAGAGGCATAAAGCACGACTAGTTATCAAGTGTTATACTCAGATTGAAGACTTGGATTATCATGAGATGTTTGGTCATGTCGCCAAAATGACCACAGTCCGCTTCTTATTGGCAATCACTGCACAAAACAAATGGTTAATTCATCAACTCGACGTCAACAATGCTTTCTTACGTGGGGACCTCGATGAAGAAGTCTACATAACACCACCACCCAGATATTGTCCTAAGGGGGAGACTCGTGTCCGTCGTCTCACAAAATTCCTCTATGGCCTCAAACAAGCCTCCTGCAACTGGTTTTTCAAACTAACCACTGTGCTTCTTAATGCAGGCTTCAATAAATCCAAGTCACATCATTCTTTATTTACTCTTGTTACACCGACCAACATTACCATTGTTCTCATTTACGTTGACGACATTCTGGTTGCTGGAAATGATATCACTTAAATCGACATGTTCAAGCGCATTTTATCCACTCATTCTAAAACGAAATATCTCGACCCTCTCAAGTATTTTCTTGGCCTCGAAGTCACTCGTTCTAAGGTGGGAATCTTCCTCAATCAACCTAAATATTCTCTCGACATTCTCTCTATTATATTAATTGGTTAGTGCTCCTTTATTTCATCTAGTCCTAAATAATGGTATAAGGGGAGGAAGTGAAAGAGAAGAGAGAGAGGAAGAAGATAGTGAAAAGTCGGCAGTCGGACCGGGCGAAAGGATGATCCCTTCATCCATTTAGACTGTCGATCCGATTCTGATAACTATGGTTATACAACACTTAAATATGTAGTTAATATATTACTAAAGAACTAATCCACAAATGTGATGAAACCATAATGTAAGACTGGGATTTAATGCAAAGCTTGACTCATTAGTTGAGTCTTGTATATATGGAATGAAGAATACAAGGCAAGGACATGAGTAAAGAAGACAATCAAGGAACGTATAAAGCTAAATATATATAAAAAATACAAAGGAGAATATGTATAACATTTAATATCTCATATTATTCCCTTCCATTCTGAAGTCGGGTTTACGATGGAAAGATTGTGCCACATTAACAACTTGAGCATCGGTGGGATGATAGAGTATAAGTAGTCGACTCAAGAGTAATTTTTCTCAAACAAAGTGGATGTCTAGCTTGATATGTTTCGTAAGAGCATGAAATACATGATTCATGGTAAGATATGTAGTAGAGATATTATTGTCATAGTAGAGAGTGGGTGTACGAGATAGAAATACACAGACTTCATTGAGCAGTTGTTGTAACCAAGTGAGTCAAGCAAGACACTTTGCAACAGAACAATATTCGGCTTCAGTGCTTGATTGATCAACTTTGACTTGTTTCTTTGCTCACCAAGAGATGAGATCTTTTGTTTGGATTTAGGGTTTGAGAAGAAGAAAGGTAAGGCGAGGAAGAAGATGAAGAAAGCTCTCTGAATCAAAGATGATAACTTGATTGATTAGAATCGTTCAACAGTGCAACAAATATAAGGTAAAGTAGGCGATAACAGACAAAACAGTACCGACCGAGAATTGCAACTAAGTCCCTAATACTAAACTAATTGATGCTTGGGCCTCAAGCAACAATATTTACATATTGATCCTAAACATAAGTGTTAGACACACTTATATCCTAACATTCCCTATGCTTGATCTTGTCTTTGAAACTTGATCTTTGGTCGCCAAAAGCACTCGTGGTCGCCAACTGAACTTGATATTGTTATTGTGGTCGCCAAATGAACATTTGGTCGCCAAATGAACATTTGGTCGCCAAATGAACATTTGGTCGCCAAATGAACTTAATCTTGTCATTGTGGTCGCCAACTGTACTCGTGGTCGCCAAATCTTCAAAGTATGACTGACGTGAGCTGATCTGAAACTTGATTTTCCCTGAAATTTGACAGTCTGCAGTAAATCCATTCTCTGGAACGAAGTACTTGCCTGTTCCTTATTGACACATCTGAGCAGAATACGTAGTATGGATGAGTTCTCCTAGCTGAGATGCACTATGCAATTGTTTTAGCATCTGTGCTGTCTTTAGTATGGGTAATCAGAACTCTGATCATAGGGTGATTAATGTCTGTAATCTAAGATCATGAACAAGTCTGAAAAAACACGAAAAGCAGTACCAAGTATTCACAATCATATGCATGATTCTCTCTATTCCAGATCAGTAAACTGTTGCCAAAGTGCATCAGACATACTAATATAATAATTTTAACTGCTGCTTTATTCATTCATTTGGAATGTCTTGAAAAATTGAGAGATTCATAACATGACAGAGGAGTTTGAGCTCCTATCTTACCAGTATGACTGCAAGGTTTGAGCCTTGATCTTTTCATCCTCAAGAGTGAAAACCTCAGTATGACTTTGTCATTTAATATTTGATTTCACTCTGTTTTTGGACTCAAGCCATACCCTATGCCATGGTTAATGCAACAGTTTTTTTTTCTTTTTTTTTTCAGAGATATATTCAGTGATGCACAAAGGCAAGGCTTATGATCAGAGAAGAGAGAAATGCACACATGATAGGCGATACTCAGGTATATGCTAGACATGGAAATCAGACGAGAACATACCAAGATTACAAGCACTAATTGAAACAAGATAGAGTTGATCAGTCATGCATAAGGACAGACAGAGGTTCAAAAAATTACAGAGGTGCAGTCAACAGGAAAACTCAGATAACAAACATATGGCTGTCCCAAAGCTCATAGGACAAGGCAAGTTACTAAGTAAACAGAGAAACAATAAACGTACAGACTGTGTGGGAAGTTTATTGAGCAGTGGAACCAAGCTGAAGGAATGGGGAGACACCATGATCCTCCAGTTCCTCCAGTGAGAAGACTCCAAGTTTTTTTCTGCAGGGAATGAAAATTTTTTCTGTCAGAGGCTTGGTCAAGATATCATCTGTCTGTTCTGAAGCTGGAATAAAGTTGACTAAGACATACCCATTTTGAACTTTCTCTCTGATGAAGAAGAGATCAATCTCTACATGTTTCATCTTGGAGTGATGGATGGGGTTCTCAGACAAAGCTACAACACTTGTGTTGTCTGTCCAGATGACAGGTGCAGTGGGTGTGTGAAGTCCAATTTCCTTGAGAAGGTATTGGACCCACATGATCTCACACATGGCATTGGCAATGACCCTAAATTCAGCCTCTGCACTCGACCTAGAGACTACTGTCTATTTCTTAGAGCTCCATATTATGGGATTACCATTCAGGAGAAGGTAATGCCCTGAGATGGAGCGACGATCAGTTTGATCACCACCCCAGTCAGCATCAGAGAAGGAGGTAAGAGTGATGCTGTGACAAGCGAGGGTGTTGGTCTGAACAACAGACCATGATTGAGAGTGCCTTTGAGGTATCACAGCACATGAATAACAGCCTTCCAGTTGCTGTTATTTGGTGCCTGCATAAACTGACTCAGTTTGTTCACTGAAAAGTGAATGTCTGGTCGAGTGACACAGACATGTTGCAGAGCACCTATTGTGCTCCTATATAGAGTTTCATCATGAAAGAGATCAGAACAGGAAGACATACCTGACTTAGACAAACAAGTACCTGTCATTGGAGTGGGAAATTCAGATTCATCTTTCAGACCTACCTTATCCAGGAGTTGCTGAATGTACTTTTTCTGATTTAACAGAATAAAGTCATCACCTGAAACTACTTCCATGCCAAGGAAGTAGTTCAGGTTTCCCAGATCTTTCAGCTGAAACTGAGCATTTATAGAGTCAACAATTTTAGAAACAAGATTAACAGAAGTGTCAGTTATAACAATGTCATCCACATAAACAAGAAGTAACACGAAAGAATCAGAGGCAGATTTGATAAAGAGGCAACTATCTGAGGTTGAAACATGAAAACCAAGGGAGTTCAGGAGAAAAAACTTCAGTTTTTCAAACCAGGCTCTGGGAGCCTGTTTAAGACCATATAAAGCTTTTTGAAGTTTGCAAACCAGGTTAGGAGTATTAGAGTGAACCTCAAAACCAGGAGGCTGTGTCATGTAGACCTCCTCTTGGAGGTCACCATGAAGAAAAGCATTGTTAATATCCACCTGTCTGATACACCATTTATGAGTGAGAGCTAAGGACAGAACAATACGAACAGTGGCAGATTTAATGACAGGACTGAAGGTTTCCTGAAAATCAAAGCCTGGTTTTTGGGAAAAACCTTTGGCAACAAGACGGGCCTTGTATCTGACAACAGCCCCATCTGCATTTCTTTTGATTTTAAAGATCCATTTACAACCTATAGGTATACGACCTGTAGGTAGGGAAACAAGAGTCCAGGTGTTGTTGGCAGTAAGAGCTGTAAGCTCTTCCTGCACAGCCTTAAACCAATGAGGTGACTGAAGAGTTTCGTGAATGCTACGAGGCTCAGAGTTAGTCAGGTCTGTGGATAGGGCAAGTGAAGTGGACATCTCATGAAGGGAAGATTTAGACCTGGTCTGCATAGGATGTACATTGGTGGAAGATTTGGGGCGAGAGGGCCGAGAGGATGAGGGTGGATGGGCTTGTGGGGAGGTGGGGAAGGACTGATCAAAGTGAGCTGGTGGTGGTGGTGCAGAGGAAAACGGGTCACAAATGGGAACAAGGGTAGAACCAGAAGGGACATATCTACAGACCTCCGTAGGGGAGCTAAGGTCAGGAGCAGGAACAGGTGCAGAGGGAGGCTGAGTAGAAGTGATGTTTTGGGAGGGTGTGGTGGAGGGTAAGCTGGACTCCCCCGACGTGTGGGCATGCACAGGAGGTCCTGAGGAATGAGTGATAGTAGAGGGAACAGAGGTGGGTTGTTGGAAGAATGGGTCACAGGGTATGAAAAATGGTTTGGAAGGAGTGGAGGCTTTTGGTGTGTTTGAAGCATAGAAAGGTCCTGTGGTGTCACTGAAAGGAAATGTTGTCTCATGAAAGACAACATTTCGTGACACATAAACTCTTCCAGATGAAGAGAGACACTTATAGCCATGGTGGTCAGAACATAACCCAATGAATACACAAGGTTCTGATATGAAGGACAGCTTGTGAGACCTGTAAGGTCTCAGGTGGGGAAAGCATAAGCAGCCAAAGACTCTCAGAAAGGAGTAGTCAGGCTTGGTATTGAAAATGAGCTCATGAGGAGAACAGTTCTCCAGAGTCTTGGAAGGCAAGCGATTAATTAGGAAAACAGCAGTGGAGAAGGCATCCGTCCAGTAGTGAAGAGGGACGGATGACTGTGCAAGCAGTGTCAGACCCAATTCAACAATATGGCGGTGCTTACGCTCCACCATGCCATTTTGTTGGCTTGAATATGGGCAGGTGATCCTATGAACTATGCCATACTGAGCTAAGTATGTAGTAAGAAAGTGGAACTCACCTCCTCCATCAGATTGCACAGCCTTGAGCTTCATGCCAAGCTGCTTTTCTGCTAAGAGATGAAACTCACAGAAGGCTTTAGTAGCATCAGACTTACGGTTCAGAAAGTAAATCCAAGTAAATCTAGAAAAGGCATCAACAATACTAAGATAGTAATTGCAGTTACTAGAGGATAAAGGGGCAGGACCCCAGAGATCTACCTGAACCATTTCGAGTGGACGAGAGTAGACAGTTTCTGAAGGTTGATAAGGAAGGGTGTTACTCTTACCCACTGCACAGGCAGCACACTCAGAGGATATGTGTTTAGTGGGCAGATTTTGTAATCTCAAGAAGTTAACAAGAATATTCCTAGATGGGTGGCCTAACCTCATGTGCCATAGGTGAGAAGGATCAGTTGTTTTCAAAGAGCTGAGAAAGCAGCTTATTTCAAAATCAGGTAATGCATTAGAGGATGCACTATTAAAACAGGTGACAGCAGAAGAATCATCAGAGACATCATCATTATAAGCAGGAAGAGAAACAGAGGTACCATGGTAAACATCACATGCAGCAGAATTGTCATTACTAATAACCGGAAAGGCAGAGTTTTGAGCAGATAAAACTGCATTATTACAAAAGGACTGAAATTCAGTAGAAAGGTTCAAACACTGATCTGGACTAACAGTAGCAGACTCGACTAAATTATTAGACTTAGACCTAAAACTAGAGAAGTCTAAACGATAAAGACCCCCAAACTCATAACCCTTGAGCAGCACCTTGTTGGAGAGTGAATTCTTGATCAGGCAATGCGATGGGTGAAATTCAAAATAAACCTGATTATCCTTTGAAAACTGAGATACAGAAAGCAGGTTTTTAGTGACAGCAGGAGTGTAAAGTAAGTTTTTTAAGAGTAATGGTTTTCCAGTGGAAGGTAAAGTAGAAGAACCAATAGCAGAAATATCAAGAGTAGAGCCATTTCCCACTAAGACCTTACCTGGGCCAGAATAAGGAGAAGTCATGTTCTAGAAAGGCTAAGCATTCGTCAGGTGGTTCGTGGCTCCTGAATCTGGGAACCAGCTGCCATCAGAGGTGGCTGGGTTATGGCTGCTGGATAACAGGTGATTGGCTTGAGGGGGTTGAGGTGATGCTGATTGAGTAGGGATGGGGTTCAGTTGAGGCTGAGGATTTGGAAAAACTTGATATGGCTGAGGTGGGTAACATGGGGGGGCCATCATGTAGGGGTAGATAGGTGGTAAGGGTGATGGATAGGGTGAGTACTGCAAGACAAAGTGTGTTTGGGTGTTAGGAGGATGGATGGTTGTGGTCTGAGGTGGTTGAGATTGATTCTGAACTTTGTGCAGCTGAGGTGGAGGGTAGGGTTGGTTCAGTTGTTGATGTTGGTAAGGGTCAGGCTCAGTGTCATAAGCAGCCAGGTTTGCTGAAGGTGCAGGAGAGTTGGACTGAGGATCAGTCACACCAGTAAATTGTACATTAAACCTGTGGAAACATCTGTGCACCAAATACCCAAATTTTCCACACAGCTGGCATTGGAGTCTGCTATTTCCAAAGCCCCTACCACGCCCCTACCCCTCCCAGATTGTTGATTACCAAATGGTGGGGGACCATAGGAAAATGACTGAGCATTTTGGTTTGTGGGTTGGGGTGAGGGGAGGAGACCAGACATGCTACCAGAGTTGTTTTCAGCATACGACACAGGGGGCTTACTGGGGTTGGGAACCTTAGCAGAAGCTATGTTGACACTAGCACTAGTATCAAATAAGAGGTCAGACTGCCTAGACTCAGCATCTAATAACACAGAACTCACAGAAGCGATAGTGTAAGGATTTTGGCTAGCATGAATGACAACAATGACATTATCATATTGACCCTTTACCCCATTCAAAATAATCGAGATTTGTTGCATCTCTTCTATAGGGTGACCACAACTAGCTAAACTATCACATGTAGTTTGTATTTCAGTGAGGTAGTCTCTCATAGGTTGATGAACATGCTTCCTAACCTTAAGTCTATCATATAAATGCATGATTCTGGTGGTGGACGATGATGAAAAATCTCTATGAAGCTTTTGCCAAATGGCAGCAGCTGACATACACCCTATAAGACCCCTACTGACCTGAGAGGAGACAGAGGTAAGAAGCCAAGACGCGAGGGAGCTGTCCTGCTGGAGGAACTTCGTGTATGCAGGATTTGGGACAGCAGCCCCAGTTTCATCTTCCAGAAACTGAGGTACGTTAGCTCCATGGAGATGGCTTTCCAGGTTATACCCTCTTACAAATAGTAGAACCTGCTGTTTCCATTGCTGGAAATTCTCCTCACCAAGTAGCTGAGCTACTTTCTTGTTGGCGAAGGCAGGGCTAGATTCTTCCATGAATCAAGAAGGAAGGTTGAAAAGAGAAGATTTCAGGCTCGATCGAGCTCTGATACCATGTTTGGATTTAGGGTTTGAGAAGAAGAAAGGTAAGGCGATGAAGAAGATGAAGAAAGCTCTCTGAATCAAAGATGATAACTTGATTGATTAGAATCGTTCAACAGTGCAACATATATAAGGTAAAGTAGGCGAGAACAGACAAAACAGTACCAACCGAGAATTGCAACTAAGTCCCTAATACTAAACTAATTGATGCTTGGGCCTCAAGCAACAATATTTACATATTGATCCTAAACATAAGTGTTAGACACACTTATATCCTAACATCTTTGACCAAGAAAATGTAAAAACCAAATGTAGAACGTCATGTGCCATAACAACATGCCCAATTATCTTCAGCGTAAGCATGGAGCTCACGGTCAGAGTGTTCGTCCAAATAGATACCATGAGACCTGGTACTGACCAAGTATGAAAAAATTCGTTTAACAACTTGTAAATGAGGGAAGCGCGGCTGTGGAACGTATCGTCTAACCAGACCGAGATATCCGACCTAACATATTGTAGGGCCTTAACCATCTATATATAAATGAGTAACTCCAAGAGAGTCTCCCGATCATGTGCGAACAACGACTGCTTTGAAGCAACATAAGTGGAAACCGGAGTGACACCAACGAGATCGAATTTATGAAGAAGTTCGACAATGTACTTGGACTGTGTGAGAAGGAGCCCTTTGTGTATAAAGTGCGCTTCAATGTTGAGGAAAAAGTGGAGTAGTCTTAGGTCATTCATTTCGAATGAAATCGAGAGCGAGGCAAGTGGATCACTTAGATCGATTGCGGCATTGCTACAAACAATAATATCATTTGCATATAGTAAAAGAAGATTCTTTACTGAATGATTTGATTAAATAAATAAGGATGAATTTGCTTCGCTCGCTTGGAACCCATAAGCAACAAGCGCCCAACTGAATATTCGAAACCTTGCTCGTGGAGCTTACTTTAAGCCATATATCGCCTTCTTGAGCCTACAAACATGATCTGGAAAGTACGTATGCTTGAATCCTGGGGGTTGTGTCATGAAGACAACTTTGTTAAGATGGTCGTAAAGGAAGGCACTTTTGACATCTGTTGGAATTTATGTACGAAACAGGCAATCAATTAGGGCACAACATAATACATAATTAAGTTACCTCCTTGAGCGATTGCCTTAACGGAAGCGCAAGCCGATCTGCCTGAGGTTGGGATCATGGTCTGCCAGACGGGAGGACACGCCACGGTTTAAGTCTGCCTAACCCTGAGCACCCCTATATATACTAATATATAGAGGGATAGGATTTAAGGCCACGCACACAACTGGGCTTATGTAAATGGGATCCCACTTATGGGAGACCCATTATCCTAAAAGCAACATCTCCCACTCGCACAAAGTGGGGGGCGCTCATTCTTCATGCCAGCACCAATAGAACGAATTTCATTATACAGTAAAGTCACATACGAGGAGGCAGCAGTGCGACCGGAAGGCACAACTAGCGACCCGCGGATCCCACACCAGCAGTGGAAATGTGCCCTGCACCCTTGGTCATGTAATCTTTCTCCAGATCTGACCACACAATGATCTTTCAGACCTATATATGTATTGCTCCCACAACCGCAGCCGATGTCGCGGTTGGTGGCCACCTAGTGGACACAATATAGAGAAGATCCCATAATGACCATTCTCTTCCCACAAAAGCATCAGCACAATTCAACTCGCTTTTTCTAGAATTGGGACCAGGGCCCATCGAGCACGGACTAAGATAGCAAACACTGAACTAAACCTCAAGTCTCTGTTCAGATTAATGAGGGTACGTACGCGGCTCTTACGCAAAGAGCTCTGGGTATTACACGACTCTGAGTTAAGATCACATCTCGGGTCATACCCATTGTCGTATTTGGGTGCGCCGCGGTATGGAACGCGCGTTACAGAATATCTCCTCTCCCATGGAGTATATGACCAAATGTTGTGCAGATGTCCATCAGGCACGCAAAGTACCCGAAGCAAAAGTCACAATGACTCCCATCCAACCCCTGAGTGGATTGACAGACCATAATATATCGTAGTGCGAAATCAGATAGTTCCAGACACAAAGCCCTTTCCGGTCATCCCAACTGACTTACAGAACTAGAAACCATCACCAGCCTCACCTAGCCACAAAGGCATAGAAGCTATCACCCAGCCTTACAGTATGTCGATGACTGTTCTCGTTACACTTGGGTTTTTTCTATGAGACATACGTATGAAGTTCTAGTACATTTTCATACTCTACATTTATCTATTAAAAAGCTTTTTCATGCCCATATTCGTTGTCTTTAATTTGATAGGGTGGTGAGTATGTTAGTCACGAGTGTAAACAGTATGTCTCTACCAATTGTATCACTCATTGACTTTCTTGCCCATATACCCCCTCTCAAATTGGGTTTGTCGAACGTAAAATTCGTCATTTAATTGAAACCACATGAGTGATTCTCATACATGCTTCTATGCCCCCCCCCCCCAATATTTTGTGTTCTCTCTCTTCTCATTGCCACATCCATTCTTAAGCGGGTTCTCTCGTCGATTTTAAATTTTTGCTCCCTCTTGAGTATAATGTGATGCGGGTATTTGGTTGCCTATGTCATCTATTTATCACATTCTTGTATTTCACTGATTATATTTTACAATTGGAGAATGTTCAAATAAATAGATACAAGATTTAGACCATCTATGGAAATCAATCAAATATGGAATACGTTATAAACATAATTGTATTGACTAATTTCCTAAACAACAAAGATTTGGTTAATTTATGGTTGTCTTGATTTTGTGGAATTGATGAGAGATTCTTTCAATTCAATACTCCTCCTCAAGTTAGAGCGTGAAGATCCGTAATGCCCAACTTGTGTAAAATGTGGTAAAAGAGGTCATGTCCCAATGCTTTAGTAAAAATGGCGCCAACTTGTTCATGTGATGGAGTATATTCAGCTTTAAGGAGTCCATAATGAATCTTATCACGAACAATATGACAGTCAACCTCAATATGTTTGGTACACTCATGAAATACTGGATTGTGAGCAATGTGAAGGGCGGATTAATTGCCGTAGTGCAGGATGATGGGCTCAGGATGTAGAATCTGAAGATCAGTTAGAAGCTGTTTTAACCATGTGAGTTCACAGATGGTGACTACCATGTTGCGATATTCACCTTCAGCAGAAGGCCAGGCCACTTTGGACAGTTTTTTTGTCCGCCGAAAGATGGGACTGGTACCAAATTGAATGAAGTAGCATGTAGTGGATCGACGAGTTGTTGAGCAGTTGGCCCAATATGAATTTGTCTAAGCAGTCAAATGAAGATTGAGATGAGGAGAAGAAAATGCCTTGTCTTGGGCTGCCTTTGATGTAGCGGATAACATGAGTGGCGACTTGCATATGAGGAACACAAGAAGCATGCATGAACTGACTAAAGATATTTAACTCAAAGAGGACGAGTGATGGTTAGGTAAATGAGGCGTCCAACGAGTCAACGATCGGTGCAAGGATCAGTGAAATGAGGGTCATCATGGTCGATGAGCTTTAAATTTTGTTCCATTGGAAAATGAGCAATTCGAGCTCTAAGTTGACCAATATATTTAGGAAATTATAGGCATCGTGGACAGTGGTTACAATATTAGAGTAAATTTGGGAATGACTTTGGATCAGCAATAACAAAGATCTCTTACCCACTCCTCCTCTTCCTCCTTTAAGTTTGCCGCCTCTCCTCCTCCTCTTCCTCCAAGTACGTCGTCGCCTCATCCACCTCCTCCAAGTTCGTCGCCGTCTCCTCCAAGTCTGACGCCTTCAACTCTGACGCCTCCTCGTCCTCTAAGTTCGACGCCGACTATAAAAGTATATGTCGCCTCCACCCCGTTACATGTCAACTTCTCCCTTGTTACACGCCACCCCCTCCTCCTCCCTTATTGAAACTTGTTCATTTGACGGTTGAAAAGTGAAAGTCCAAGTTCTAATAACTCTGTATAACTACCTATATGCATTAAATAAATATGCCAACTATTTATTTTTAATATAACAAATTAGATTGCGACTCTACCATATTCAACGTTAAGATTATTTAAGTTAAAAAATTAAATGCATTTATAGTCACTAAATTAATAATATACTTACCTAATGACGTGGTAACATAATTTGAATTTATGGTATTAGTATTAATACAATACTATAAATCAAACTCGCGCTTTCGGTAATAAATAATTTATTTATATAGTAATTAATAAGTAAAAAATTTATATAAATAATATATATATTGTGATATAGTTATAACATGTTTATTAATTATATGTATTATTTAATCTAGTTATACTTTCATTGTTTAGAAACAAAAATTTCGTCATATGAGTTTTTTAATATATTAAGTTTTATTAAAAATTCTACAATATAAAACGAATTATATTTGAAAAAATGCTAAAATAGTAGTAAATTATGCTTTATTTTTATTATAACTACACTTGTTTTTTAATTATACAAATAATCTATGAAATAGAAAATTAAGTTTATTATTTCATAAAAATAATTAAAAGTACATAGATCGTGAATTAAATTAAATATTAATAATTATGGATATGATGTTAATTAAGCTTTCTTATAATGTTTTTTTTTTAAATGTATTATTGTCATATAGTTTGGAAGATGTTGAAACATTAATAACAGTATATTTATTTTATTAATAGTAATTATCACTAATATTCAAGTATACAAATGATTTATTTCCTAAATGGTAAACTAAATTGAGTTTATATTTTTACTAATAAGAATTGTCACTTATGTTTGATTATACAAATGATATATTTTTTAATTAGTAGAATATGTTGAGGCTACAAAAATATAACAATAAAAAGTTCCAAAAAATGTGTACGTAAGAAGATACGATAAAATGTAACGGTTTTCAAGATTGAATGCAGTGTTTATTAGAAAAACAATTAATGTGTCCACCTATATAAAAATATACTACTACATGAGCATACGATTAGGCGAACCAATAGAATTTATTATTATATAGCCTTATAGGCCAGTCGGACCCCCTGACCTAGTGCGCGTAGCATGACGCGCTTCTCCCAAACATTCCTTCCTGGGTTTGCCCAATGAAGGTTCGCCGCTTCCTTCCAAAAGGAATGTCTGAAAGTGAAGACTTTCTACTGATTTTGGAATAGCAATCAGCCAATCCAAGCCGAGCTTCTGGTCTTTGCCCTCCAGCTTCTGATTGGCCAGAACCTGAAGCTGGGAAATCGTTTGTTGCCTGAGCAAAGTTCAATATCCTCACTGCTACTTTGCTCTTATACGTACATGGCCTCTCTGAGCTTCCTTCCCGTTTGAACCTTTTAATATGCTTTCTCTCTTCCTTTTTGTTGTTGTGCAGGTCTGTGGCGACGAGTGTGAACATGTCTGGGCCAGATGATCACGCCAGTTCTTTGGAACAAAGAAACCCAAGAATTCCTTCTCTGCAACTGGTGCGCAGCTCTGCTCAGCACAGGGATAGCGTCAGGGAACCAGAGCCTCGGGTCTTCGGCAGACTGTGCTCGGACAAGCAGCTCAAGAACAACGTAATCTCCAACGTCCCCAAAGCTGCTTGGACAAGATATGGACCAGTCAGAATTAAAGAGGTAAATGAATCCACCTTGCAATTCAACTTTGAATCTGAGAAGGATAGGGACATAATTCTTGAGCTGTCTCCTTGGTCGGTTCACGGCCATTGCCTTAATTTGAAGCTTTGCCATACATATATGTCTGTGGATGAGATTGAGTTTGATAGGATACATATGTGGACTCAAATTCATGGTCTTAGCCTTGAAATGTTGAACTCCCAAAATGCCCAAATTATCGGAGACAGTTTAGGCAGATGTACGTCCATGGAGGAGGCAGGAGTCATGCAGAGTCGAACCTTCCTGCGCCTTCAAGTGGAAGTTGACATTTCTGTCCCACATGTGGCTGGGTTTTGGTGGGTTGATTCGCAAGGCAAGAACAAGTGGGCTACGGTGAAGTATGAACGCTTAGTGGAGCTCTGCTATGCGTGTGGAAAAATCGGACATACATCCAATGGTTGTCAGGGGGTGGTTGTCATGGACGAAGCACGACCGGGCTTTCCTCTTTACGGCCCGTGGCTGCTGGGAACGCGACCAAGGTCCCAAAACAAATGGGTCAATGTGGGTGGCTGAAGTAAGAAACCAGAGATACGGGACCTGGGAAGGCAGTCGTGGAGGGACGTTATGAGGGAGGCAGACAGCTTGGGCAGGGGGGCAACTTCCTACAACTCAACTCCACAAAATAAAACACAGGCTCATACCCAAGATGCGAGCAACAGTGCAAGGAGATCCTGCTCAAACCATGGTGAGAGGTACGCCTCGTCATTCTGGGGAGGAAAGTAGGTGGTACCAGAACCAGCACCGAAAAGAAACTGACTAGAGTCAAGAGAATGTTTCCTACATACAAGCACAGTACCATGCAGTTGCACAGAGCCATGCAGAGACAAGCACGAACAGTGCGTTTGCAAACCAGCCCCAGCAAGAATAGCCCCTTTTTTTATCTCAACTCTATCCCGGATCAGGACATTGATTAACTGGAATCAGACTCACATTTCCACTGTCTCGCCGACCATACTCTAGACCTGGACCTGTCCCTAAACCTGCGAAACTTGGGACCCAAGGATCATCCAACTGATGCGGTCCTCACTCCTAATCTGGTCCTGCAGGAGGAAAGCTGTGGGGTCACCTTAGGGCCCAGTACCCCTACTGTCCCGATCATGTCGGTGAACACTTCTCGGTCCCAAGGAAACCAGCATCAACCATCAGGAAACCTCCGAAGTTCTGTCAAACTTGCTGGGAAAGGGATCGGGTCCAAAACTTCATCGGAGGTGAGCAAGGCATATGAACACCAAACCAGTGGGGGAAGAGCAATCAAACGCCGAGGAGAGCAATTCACAAACGATGGGGGTGACAAACGCCATAAGCCAAGCAACAGTGATGTTCCGAGACCGAGTGGAGCTGAATTGACATATGTTTTGGCACCAAACCAGCCTACTGTCCGTAGGCATGTCATGCAGGGGCAGATCGGTGCTCCACATAAGAGACAAAATTCAATTACGGGCAAGGGTTCCGGTGGCTGTCCCAGAACAGCCACGGGGACTCAATGAGTTTCATCAGTTGGAATTGTCAAGGGTTGGGGTCTCCCTTGACAGTTCGCCACCTAAAAGACCTAATGAACGGTTCTCATCCGGTGATTGTGTTTCTTATGGAAACAAAACAGAATGAGGCACACTGTGAGAGAGTTCGAAGAGAGGTTGGGATGGACAACGCATCATACGTCCACCCAATCGGAGCGAGTGGAGGACTTGCTCTATGGTAAACCAATGAGGTGTCAATGCAGATTCACGGAAAGAACAAGAATTTCATTGAGTCCACCGTTACATGTACAGCTTTAGGAGGGGAAACACGTATCACTTGGGTCTATGGCGACCCGATCTACTCGAGGAGAGCAAGGAACTGGGAGGACCTCAAATTATTGGCGACGAATAGGAGGGAACCTTGGATTTGTGTGGGTGACTTTAATGACATCTCCCACCATCGGGAAAAAGTGGGAGGGGGCCAAAAAGACCAACATAAAATTGACGGCTTTGTTAACCTAATAGGGGAGCTCAGTCTGGAGGATATTGGATTCAAGGGTCAAATGTTTACATGGACAAACAATAGGAGAGGAGCCGACAGAATTAGGGAAAGGTTGGATCGTGTATTCGCAAACCAAGCTTGGTGCTCAATGAACCCTTCGGCCCAATGCATCCATGAGTTAATTGTAGGGTCGGATCATGCACCTCTCGTTATCACAATTGAGCCCAATGAAGATAGAGGAAGGAAAGAGTTCCGGTTTGAGAATATGTGGCTTGAGAAGCCAGAATGTTTCGACATTGTCAAGGCCGCTTGGAATGGTACAACGAGGGTTACTCGGGTTGCCAATCTGCACGGTAAGCTCGAGAGCTGCAGACTTGCATTAACCGACTGGAGCCAAAAGGAGTTCAAAAACAACCTTTTGGAGATTAAGAAGGTAAAAATCAGCTTAAGGGTTATGGGGTCTCAACCACTATATCGGGTCGACGATGGGGAGGAACGGGCCCTACAGTCAAGATTACACACATTGTGGAAACGAGAGGAAATATATTGGAAACAGAGATCTAGGGTCAGATGGTTGACAAATGGTGACAAAAACACAGTTTTTCCACCAAACGACCCTATCTCGGCGAAGAAGGAACAAGATTATCAAACTTAGAAACGAGGAGGGGGGTGGTTGGATAGTGAGCGAGACATCTTGGTGGAGCTGCAATCCTACTACACCAACATTTTCAGATCGGCCAGATAGGTGGAGAGGACAAGGACTCAGTTTGATGACTCACTTCGGGTTATACCGAACCAGATAACGGGTGCAGCAAATAGTGATATGATTCGACCGGCATCAGATGTTGAGGTGAGGAAGGCGTGCTTTCAGATGGGGGAGAGCAAGCACTGGGACCGGATGGGTTTTTTGGGACTTTCTTCCAAAAGAACTGGGGCACCATTGGTCCAGACATAGTCACATTCGTCAATGCTTTTCTCACATCAGGTATCATGCCTTCTTTCCTTAACAAAACCGATATTACTTTGATTCCTAAAACTGCAAACCCTTTATATGCTTCGGAGTTTAGACTTATTAGTCTTTGAAACTTTGGTTACAAGATTATTTCAAAGGTTCTGGTGAATAGGCTGAAAACCTATATGCCAGAACTGATCACCCCGTACCAGAGTGCATTTTATTCAGGGAGGCGCATTCAGGATAGCATCGTTATAGCCCACGAGATGTTTCACTTCCTCAAGAAAAGAGGGAGGCCGAGAGCCTCCACGGGCCGCACAGAATGCGCACTAAAGATTGACTTGCAGAAGGCGTACGACAGGATTGAGTGAGATTTCCTACTCAAGGTGCTGAAAAGGCGTGGATTCTGTGACAAATGGGTCTCTTGGATTGAGGCTTGCATCTCGTCGGTCTCATATAGGGTCATAGTAAATGGCAAGAGAATGACATCTTTTCAACCAACGAGAGGACTAAGACAGGGTGACCCTCTATCTCCATACTTATTTATCTTGGTTGCTGACGTGTTATCGAGAATGATGGAGGAACAGGTTGCTTTGGCCAACATTCATGGGATTAGGCCGAAACTAACATGCCTTGCCGTTCATCATCTGTTCTTTGCGGACGACTCTATTTTTTTCATGAAGGGCTCGGTGGAGAAGATCGGAAATGTTAAAAGGGTCATCCATACCTACTGCTCGGACTCGGGTCAGAGTGTCAACTTCTCAAAATCAAGCATCTATTTAACCTCGGCCCCGAAGGACGACTTTAAAGCCGAAGTAACACAGGGTTTTGGAGTCCAACATGTGGTGGATCCGGGGTTCTACTTGGTCCCAACGGTGTGGGGGAGCTCTAAGAAGGATGCCCTGATCTACCTCAAAGAGCGAATCCGGGACAAGATCCAAAGCTGGCGGACTAAACTTCTAAACCAAGCGGGGAAGGAAGTTCTCATCAAGGCGGTTATAACCGCAATCCCGGCATATGTCATGCACGTATTCAAGCTCCCCCAAACTTGGTGTAATGAGATTAATGGTCTAATATCATGGTTTTTGTGGGGAGCTAATGACGGGCAAAGGAAAATTCATTGGCGGTCTTGGAAAGCAATGACAATTTCGAAGAAGGATGGAGGCTACGGTTTCAAGGACTTGCAATCTTTCAACTCGGCCATCCTCGCAAACATGGCGGCACGGGTATTGTCGGAGCCCGACGCTCTATGGGTGAGGGTGATTAAAGGCTTGTATTTCCCAAATACTTCATTCTTGCAGGCAGCTTGGGGCAGTCGGTCCTCTTGGGCTTGGTCGAGCCTTCTCGAAGGTAGAGACATCATTCAGGACAAAGGAGTCTGGATACTTGGTGATGGCCGCTCCATCCGCCCGTTTCTTTTCCCGTGGCTAACCCTTAGACAGGATTACAGAGCCAGACCACGCCAGGGCTCTGTCGAGGGAGGTGAGGACCGAGTAGCAGACTGGATCGATCCTGCTAGGCGTGTGTGGAGGGATGATGCTGTCCGACAGGCTGTCCACCACGATGATGTTGATCCTGTCCTCTGCATGATCATCCCCTTGGAGTCAGCAGTTGACTCTCTCAGGTGGCCTCATACCAGGGATGGGTTCATTTCGGTCCGCGTACCATAGTATCATCCATGCTCAGCCTCCTCCTCTGGTCGACCTGAACCGAACCCCGCACCTCATCCTCCCACAGCTTTGGCCCGCGATCTGGAATGCTGCATTTTGGCCGAAGATAAAGGCTTTCATGTGGAAGCTATCCACGAACACATTACCGACGAGGGAGGTGCTTCACCGGAGAGGAGTGGACCTGGACACCCGATGCGTGGCTTGTCATGCTTTGGAAACAAGGGAACATCTTCTTTTTGGTTGCCCCTGGGTGCAACATTTCTGGCTGCGTTACTCTTGCAGGGGCAGGTTGGAGCTTGGTCGGAACTTGATCGATGACTGGTTGGCAAAGGAGATGCAAAACTCCGGTGGCAGCAAGGAACAACGAGCCAGTGAATGGAACAGGATCATGGTCATGTGCTGGACAATTTGGAAGGCCCGCTGCAAGCTAACCTTCGACGGAGTGCAACCGTACGTCGATCACCTTGTGCAGGAGGTGGCCCGAACCGTTAGCGAGATAAACCAGACCATGGCTCGACCTATCAAGCGCAGGCTTCCGAACCATAGCACCATATGGTCTAGACCGACCGACGACTCCATCAAGATCAACTGCGATGACGTGTGGTGTCCGCAGTCGAAACGTGGTGGGATCGGGGCAATCGCTAGGGACAGCTCGGGTCGTGTTCGAGGGGGCATGCACGAGGCAACCATGGTTGGGTCAGCGGAGGAGATAGAGGCTATGGCGGTCCTCCTCGGTGTCCGGTTAGCAATAGCAAACGGATGGAATAGTGTTATTATTGAATCGGATGCGGCGAATGTTATAAACCACCTTCATGGGGGGAATTTGCATGGCGGATAGCATCCATTTTGTCTAACGCGGTATCGTTATCGGCTTCCCTTGACCGTATCGCGTGGGTGAATATCCCATGATCCGCAAACTTTTGCACGGATTGGATTGCAAAACAAGTTTTATTGGGGTTGTGTCCTTCAGATTGGGTGTATTCACCCCAAACCCCGTTACGTCAGTTTTTGACTTCGGATATAGAGTTGTATACGAACAATGTCTCCACTATTGAAATGAGATGAATGTTGTTATTGGCCAAAAAACAAAAATAGAATTTATTAAAAAAATTATTTTATTTATCAACGTTATATACCTTCTTACCAAATTAATATATAAATATGATCTAATCCACTCAAGCTTTTTCTTTATAAATAAAATACGTATTTTTAAGGTAAGATAGGCAGAATACATATTATTATTATAAGATCAAAGTAAGTTTGTTGTGATGTACTGCTCCTGCTCCGATGAAACGAGATCCAACCCGTCCCGTGAACTCAACTGTCGAAAGCATACAAATTCATTGAACTTTTCTTCTTTCCCAGATACAGCACAGCACAGCATCATCAGTTCAGTGTTGTCTTCCATTTACTGTAGCCACGTACATCACGGGCAGCAGCAGGCCGAAATTCATTTTCCTTTTATTGGAATTGAAAAGGTCACGGTTCGTTCCGTTCAACACAATAAAACATAAAATAATAGAGGGACCAAAAGTTGATTCAGAATCAATCTGGTAACGTTAAGAATTTCAACTCGGTTCCACTGGATTATAAAACGAGTCACGAACACTTCATTATCTTGGGATGCCCTCTTAAAAGAGAGTAGTAAATAAAGGGAATTTTTTAAAAGTAAGTATGACTATAAAATTATTTATAAAGTAGGTGTAAAAGAATTATTTAGAAAAGTAGGCATAAGTTTCGTGTTGGATTAAGTTTTTGTTAATTAAATTATGTATTCTAAAATATAGAATGAGTAGATATTTGAATATTGATTCAAACAACGCAAAAAATATTAAATTTGACATATAGATTGACTATACGATATATCTTAAGTTAAAATGTAACAAATTAACTTAAGCTGGTTTAACTCAAACTCTTTAAGTCAGAAAGTTAACATAGTTAGCTGTATTTATGATGCAATTTAATTATCTACATAATCTCATTTTTATGTGTTTATTAGGTATCTAATTAGATTTTTAACTTAACATCATTTATCATATAATTTGATTGGAAGGACAAAATAATTTAGGCGAGAATTTTAATTGGATACTTAAAAAACCATACTCTATATAATGTATGTAATATTTATATAACATATTGAATATTGTTTTGTATAACATTTAGTCTATTCTACCGTACAATCAATGCGAAATTCGAAATTCAACGTCATTAGTGTCATTTATATTGTGATTAAATTATATGTGTACTGTAAAAAAAATTAAGTAGGTATACAATTAAATTTATCACTTAAATCATTTTACCTTCGGTCAAATTATAAGACAAATAATGTTAGGTTAAAAATATAATTATACACCTAATCTAAAAAAGTCACAAAAATTAGAGTAGGTAGATAAATAATTTCTCCATAAATACCGTTAACGGTATTGAGTTTTGACTTAAAAGGTATGAATTGAACTTTTTTAGATTGTTTTTTATATTTCAACTTAGGGCAGAGCATATGGTAAATCCGCAAGTTGAAATTTAATATATTTTGCGTTGTTTAGATCACAAATCAAGTATTTACTTATTCTAATTTTTTAAATAGATTCATGATTTAATTATAAATTAATCATCTTATTGTCGTTAAAAAGTAATATGTGGCACAACACGCCACTTAGGGTGGTAGCATGTTGTGTCAAAATTACACTTTTTTTAAGTAGATGTTGCACATATATACCTAGTTTTTTAATATATTTTTGTATTTACTTTTCTAAAAGAAATACCCATACTTATTTAAAAAATATCTGAAAAAGATTATTAATTTAGTAGTACAAGTTATCATCGAATTTATGTATATGTGACCTGACACATACATACCGAATAAAAGATGGTGTACTACGACATCCTGTTGATACAGATGCTTGGAGAAAAATTGATTGTATCTTCCCCGCTTTTGGGTCTGATCCATGCAATGTTCGTCTTGGATTAGCTACAGATGAGTTTGATCCTTACAGTGATAAGAGTCGCCCATATAGCATGTGGTCGGTGGTGTTGATTCTCTACAACGTTGCACCGGTGATCTGCTTGCAAGATACCAATTATATATTGTCAATGTTGATTCCTGGACCAAAGGCGCAAACGAATGATATTAACGTGTATCTGCAACCATTGATAGATGAGTTGAACGATTTATGGGTGAACGGTGCGTTAACATATGATGCACACCATAAAGAGAACTTCCAAATGCGTGTTGTTGTACTTTGGACGATAAATGATCTTCCTGCTTATGTGAACTTGTCTGTTTGGGCTGCTTATGGAAATATGGCTTGTACAGTCTGTCAAATGGACACCCATTATTGCCGATTAAAGAATGGGAGGAAATGTTTCTTTATGGGCCATAAATGATTCCTACCGACCGATCACCCATGCAGGAGAAACAAAAGCGTGATTTATGGAACATAGGAGGTAAGGAATGCCCATAAAAGACTTTCGGGGAATGAGGTGTTGAAACAGTAAGAGAGACTTCAACCAGTCACGTTTGGTAAAACACAGCCACCAACGGAGGTTAGAGTAGACCCAGTCACTGGATATTGGGGGAAAAAACATCTTCTTCCAGTTACCTTACTGGGTTCATCTTTTAATTCCTCATAACTTGAATGTTATGCACATTGAGAAAATCGTGTGTGATAACCTCATCGGGATGTTATTAGGTGTTGTAGGAAAATCAAATGACAATCTTAATGCTAGAGTTGACTTATAGGTGTTAGGCATAAGAACATCGTTGCATCCTGTCCGTAGGGGAACCAAATTGATGTTACCACCGACCTGCTATATCTTATGGAAACAGCAAAATATGAACCTATGTGAGTTCCTAAAAAACTTGTGATTGCCTAGTGGTTATTCCTCAAACATATCTCGATGTGTGAAGTTGAAAGAAAAAATTGATTGGTCTGAAAAGTCTTGACTACCATGTTCTCATGCAACGCATATTGTCAGTAGCAATTTAGGGATTACTCCCCAAATATGTATGCAAAGCATTGATAGACATGGGCAACACCTTTAGAGTGCTATCCTCCAAGGAGTTGCACATGTTTGATCTCTTGGAAATGGAGTCGCAATTACCAATGACAATGTGCAATATAAAGAGAATCCTTCCACCGTCGTTCTTCAACATTACCGTGCATTTGATAACTCACCTATCAGAAGAGGCAAAATTTGTCAGGTCAGTTCAATATCGATGGATGTATTCACTTGAAACGTTAGTAGTGCTCTACCAAGTTTGATGAGTTTTAATATAGGTTTATAATATTATGACATGCTACTTTGATAGTATAATGAGAATAATGAAATCATTCGTTAGCAATAGAAGTCGGACTGAGGGATCAATAGTTGAGGGTTATAGTGCACTATAGTATCTTACATTATGTTCAAGATATTTACATGACAATGAGACTAAATTTACAAGATAAATGTTATCTATACCTCAAGAGGTTGTTAGGGTGACTACAACTGGGTTAAGCACCTTTCGTTCGGTTGGAGCACCCATAGGTCGTGCATTTGTTCACGAACTCACCAACGATAAATGGGAACAGTGTCAACGATATGTTCTCAATCAATGTGAAAAGGTCAAGTCATTCATAGAGTAAGTGTTTCCATATATTTTTCCTTTACGTACAGATTGGACTCCTCAATCAATAAGAGCTAACTCGTGTCATGTAGACGGTGAAACTTTGGTGCAAAACACTTCAGCACCCATCACATTGGACATGCTAGTGGAAGAAATTCAAGTAGAGGAACCACAACATGAATATACCTTGTTGGAAGAACCTGCGGCAGAACATGGTAAGTGTACTTTAAAAAATGTAAACACTCTTTCAATACATTGAGTATGTCAGCCTTATATTTTTGGGAAAAGTATGAAAAAATGTAATATGTTTGTCAAAATTAGTAACTGATGCAACTTGTTTTGGGTCACGGGTTTTTGATGTATTATGTTTCATTTTGTTGGTTTTGATACGTTAGGTTTTTCGTTGAAATTGCTCATGTGCATTTCACGTGGCCTTTTTTTTAACGTTAAAGAATAATAATTCAAAATGTTGAAACTACCCTCCTTATCTTTTCACTCCAATTAACTGATGTCCTCTATCTCCCCACTCTACTCCTTCATTCTTCCTCATTACCAACTGAATTTTCATTAAGCCACTCCTCCCGAATCGGTTCGTCATCCCCCGTTTCGAAACCCTAACCTCCCCGCTGTCTCCCTGTGCGACACGAAGCGAAGCGTGCTTCCATGATGTGAAGAAATGTATAATTGATAATGTGATTGACAAACAAGTAAGTCATTACCTTCCAATTGGTTCAGGTTATGTGTCAATCGTCCTCAATTGTATTATTTTGTTGAGCTTTTAGTTCAATAGCTTATGAATTGCGAAAAAGACAAATCTAGAAGTGTTCTTTAGTCTTAGCAATGTCTAATCAGTCAACCTGCAGTCTCCAAGAGGAAATTAGGGCTATAAACACCATTTGACCTCCCAAAGAAGTGGAATTGAAGAAAGGTTGTTGTGGGCATGGTGAATGAAACCTTTTTGATTGATGCAGCAAACATGGTTGTATTGATGGGCCATTGGCATGTCTTATTTTTATTGCTGCAAAGGTTGGTTCTGAGACCTATAGTGAAGAAGAATTGTTTGTCGACTGTCTTGGGCGCATTTGCAGGGAATCGTTCACTCGCAATAGTTCTCAGTTTTTTGGTGAGGTTTGTGGTGAACAGGCACAGAGCCATTCAAGGTCCAGTAGGGGCAATTTCCCCCCTGGCATTTTATTAGATATAAGTAATGTTGGATCGTAAAATCCTGGATGCTGATCTTGCAGTGAATTAAATGCCAGACAAGGACGGAAAGACGCTTCTGCTCCAACTCCGGTGAACCTGCAGGTAGGGGAGCACAACAGAGGGGGTGTCTCTAGGTCCCTCTCCGATGCTTAAATGAGTATATGTGTGTATAAAACTCAAAACGTAAGGAACATATGTAAAGCAAGGTTATTTATAGGGTAGGAGAGATCAAACCGTATAACGCAGCTGAATATCTTAGCGTATATTGTGTTGCTGAAGATTCGGATCGTGGAATATGGCAGTTACTGCGAGATATTGCAGTTACCAAATCTAATCTATAGTGAATATGTGACCGAGATACGCGGGATATCGTGGCCACTTCCTTATTGACGGTTTGGTGGGACCAGAGGAGAGAGGCAGAGCTCTCTTCGGGGTGAGCACTCTCATGGCGAGCAGTGAGAGGTCGCGGCCTAGTGAAGAATGGCGAGCACTCAGGGAGCCTTTGGCATCCTCAGAGACTTTGGGCTCGGTTCTGGGCCATTCTATGGAGGGCCAAGTTTGACTCGTACTTAGGCCGATCCGGTTCGAATGTCATGGGCTTACCCCCTCTATGGTTATTGGGCCTTCGAGGCCTTTTCCTTACTGGGTTGTCACAATCGATACCCAACATTTGCCCCCGAAGCTTGATTGAATTTTCTTCAGTCGAGCTTGATTTCCCGGTAGGGTTTTAGATAGTGACGTCTCAGATTCGGTTTTCTTCGTCTCTATTAAGATTCTTGAATTAAAGAAATTGAAGAACAAAGTACTTACTTAGAGAGGAAGTAACCGAGATAACTCTGATTTTCATTTCTCCAAGTTAGTTAAATCTGTTACACGCCTAACGTATATATAGAGTTCAAAACATGGAAATTGCAGATTGGTCCTTATTCTAATTTTACATTTTGACACCTATGTTATATGTAATTATACATATAACCTAACATTCCCCAATCAAGATCCAATTTCCACTTTCTAAACTTTCCATTTTTCCTTGATGCTGATATCAAATCTTGAAGTTGACGACCACATGTTGATGTCACTTTCCAGACCTGTGTAAGCAACTCTATGTTTATGACGAACAACTCTGTGTGCTGTCTTCTTAGAATCATATACTCATATGTATGAATATCCATCAATCACTTGATCACTAAAGGATAGACTACTGATCATATATATCAGCTGATATTCTTGATATCAGTATAGGCTTCCATCACGAATTTCAGCAGAACTTTGCAGTATCTTCTGCATAGAACAACACACTCATACTCATGCTTACCTAGATCCATTTCAGCATATGACTATCATGCTGTCTATCCTTGCAAATCATATGCAATACTAGAGAAGAAACCTTATACACAACCAGCACAGAAAGTATAATGGATCATAGAATTAACCAAAATGACCCATAACAGCATGTTACTACTCAAATATCTCAGCTGAGCATTACACATCTGTTTATCATCCTTTCTCTCTTCTTTTTTTTTCATTTCAGATACAATCGTTCTGAGTATGATCAAGTCTTTGACTGATCACTCTTTTATTTTTATTTTTATTATTGGCAGAAGGGTTTGAGCCCTTATCTTATCAACAATGGTTGGAGGGTTTTTGCCCTCATCCTTTCTTCCTCAAGAGACAACTCAAAGTATCTTTGACGTTTTCTTTGAGCCGAACTCTGTTTTTGGAATCAAACCATGTCCTATGCCAATTACTCTTTTAGATTGACAACCAGATAGCTTGCTCAGCTGAACATATTGACAGCTACAATTCATTATGCATCATTCTGAATCAATTACAAACCCACATATACTCACAGTGATTGTCTATATGATGAACTTCTGCAAGCAAAGCAAATGCCTACAATTATAGACAAACATGACCAGACATATGCCAAAACTGAGCTACGAAGCATGAACATGACTGTAACGACTCTACAGCAGAAACGCAAAGTTAACTGAACAAACTTGATGACAGCAAATACCAATCAGAATATCAGTCAATACTATGATCATAATCAATATCCAGCGACCAAATGCATCAACAGATGTCATATAACATAGTATAGACCCCAGAAAACATAACACAGAATCATTCATCAAAAGCAAGCAGAGCCATACCTCCACCTGACTCTGACACATCCAATTCCTGAATAGAACATACTCCCAGCTTTTTTCTACACGGAACAAACATCTTCTCAGTCAGAGGTTTAGTAAGTATGTCAGCAATTTGCTCACTGGAAGGCACATAGTTAACCAAGACATGTCCAGAATTCACCTTTTCACAGACAAAAAACATATCAATTTCTACATGTTTCATTTTCGTATGTTGAATGGGATTTTCAGTGATAGCCGCAGCACTTGAACTGTCAGTCCAGACAGTAGGTACAGCAGACAAATATAAACCCATTTCAGAAAGAAGAGATTTCACCCAAAGAATTTCACAAACCGCATTGGCAATTGCCCTGAATTCAGCTTCAGCACTAGATCGAGCAACAACAGACTGTTTCTTAGAACTCCAGATGATCGGATTCCCATTTAGGAGGAGATAATGACCAGAGATTGACTTCCTATCAGCAATGTCCCCTCCCCAATCTGCATCACAATAGGAAGTTAAGGATACCTCTTTAACAGGAAAACAATTATTTCTGAAAACCAAACCGTGATC
This sequence comes from Chamaenerion angustifolium, assembly GCA_946814005.1. Taxonomy (NCBI): domain Eukaryota; kingdom Viridiplantae; phylum Streptophyta; class Magnoliopsida; order Myrtales; family Onagraceae; genus Chamaenerion; species Chamaenerion angustifolium. Next base: position 28,353,904 of record OX328272.1, read on the forward strand.
CAGAGTCCCTTTCAGATATCTAACAATATGTAAAACAGATTTCCAATGACTTACCGAAGGTGTTTGCATGTATTGACTGAGTTTATTCACGGAAAAGTTAATGTCTGGCCTAGTTACACATATGTGTTGTAACGCCCCAATGGTACGCCTATACAAAGTAGCATTATCAAACAATTCATCACACATAACCATACCTGTTTTTGATAAACAGTTACCTGTCATAGGTGTAGGAAAATCAGTCATTTTCGAGAGATCTAACTTGCAAACCAGCTCTTGAATGTATTTCTTTTGATTGAGAATCAGAAATTCATCCGAAGCAGTGACTTCCATTCCCAGAAAGTAGCTCAAACTCCCAAGATCCTTAAGCTGAAACTCCTCATTAATAACCGTGATCACCTCAGTTATTGCTGTCGACGAAGGACCTGTAACTACAATATCATCGACATATACTAACAAGAAGACAGAACCAATATTGGAATGTTTAATAAAGAGACAACTATCAGCAACAGATGCTTGAAATTGCAGCTTAGAAATAAGAAAATTCTTGAGCTTTTCAAACCACGCACGTGGTGCTTGCTTAAGGCCATATAGCGCTTTCCTCAGTTTGCAAACCAGTAATGAATCTGAATTAGTCACTTGCTCAAACCCCGGAGGTTGAATCATGTAGACTTCCTCAGATAGATCACCATGGAGAAACGCATTGTTAATGTCGACTTGACGTAAAGACCATTTGTGAGATAATGCAAGAGACAGAACAATACGCACCGTAGCTGATTTAACAACCGGACTGAATGTTTCCTGGAAATCAAAACCTGGTTTTTGAGAAAAACCTTTAGCTACTAACCTGGCTTTGTATCTTGCAATCGATCCATCTGCATTTTTTTTTATTTTAAAGAGCCATTTGCACCCAATTGGAATGCGACCAGGAGGAAGCTCAACCACTGTCCAAGTATTATTCTGCAGTAATGCAGAATACTCAGCTTCCACAGCCTCCTTCCAGTGAGGACAATGAAGAGCCTGAAACACATATTTTGGTTCATTATTAATCAATGAATCTGAAGGTTCAGAAGAAACAAGTAGAGCTTGAATAGAATTATGAGAAGCAGCTCTGCTTTTCGAGCGAGTCTGCATAGAATGAGAGTTGATAGGAATAGACTTAGACATAGAAGTAACATCAGAAGTCTGCACTGGAACCAAATATGAATCTTGTAACCGGTATGTAATAGTAGGAAGAGAAGAGTTATCAGTTTGCATTACCGGAGCATTATGTAAGGTATTATCATTGATGCTAACATCAGGACAACTTATAGCAACAGGAGAATGAGAACTAGAAGATAGAAATTGATTAGAAGTAGGCACAGGTAAATCAGTAGACACCACATTTGAAGGAGAAGAAGAAGAGAAGTTAGGAATAACAGAAGGTGGTGTTAAGTCAGGAAACGATGCTTGAGATGGTCCTGAATCCAGCACCTGTTCAGACGAAGAAGAAGAGAAGTGAGTATCACATGGTAAGAAGAACGGCAATGAAGTGTAATTCTGAGTAGGAGACACCGAAGTGAAGAAACTGCCTTTGCTATCAGCAAAAGGAAACGTGTTTTCATGAAACACCACATTCCTTGTCGTATACACTCTACCTGTAGCAGACAAACACTTGTTTCCACGATACTTTGAACAATATCCTAAAAAAACACAAGGTTCTGATCTATGAGCAAGTTTGTGTCGATTATAGGGCCTTAAATGTGGGAAACATAAACAACCAAACACCCGTAAGAAGGAGTAGTCAGGAACAGAACCAAATAGCTTTTCATGAGGAGATTTCTTATCTAAACTATAAGAAGGAAGTCTGTTTATGAGGAATACAGCAGTAAAGAAGGCGTATGACCAGAAATGTAAGGGTACTGAAGCCTGTGCCAGCAATGTGAGACCAAGCTCCACGATGTGTCTATGCTTGCGTTCTACAATTCCATTTTGCTCAGACGAATACGGACACGTGATCCTATGAGATATCCCATACTGAGCTGAATATGCAGACAGAAACCGAAACTCTCCACCCCCATCAGATTGTACAGCTTTGAGTGAATGTCCAAGCTGTTTCTCTGCCATCCTGTGAAATTCCACAAAGTACTGAGCAGCGTCACTTTTCTTAGATAAAAAATAAATCCAAGTGAACCTACTAAAAGCATCTACAATGCTCAAATAATACAGATTTCCATTCGATGCACACGCAGCAGGTCCCCAAAGGTCAACCTGAACAAGCTCCAAAGGATGAGTATAAACTGTATTTGAAGAAAGAAAAGGTTGCTTCTTGCTCTTACCCACAGCACAAGCAACACATTGAATAGGATAGTGAACCACTGGATGATTATGTAACCTTAAGAAGTTAACGAGAATTTTGTTCGATGGGTGCCCAAGCCGCATGTGCCATACCTGAGATGACTCTTTGCTGTCTAATGTAGCTACCAAACAATCAATATCCAGTTTATCAATAGACTCAGCTGTGATAACATCAGAATTCACATTTTTAGAATCAATACGAATAGACAACAGACTCTCTTTATCAGCAGATTTAGCCATAGTCGAATTCATCAAACTACCAGAATCAGCACATATATCAGAAGAATGATCATACGAAACAACAACAGGAGGAATCACAGTAAGATTCAATTTATTAACAAACTCAACTTTATTCGAACCAGATAAACCAGCATTCATCTTACAAAATTCATTGCTAAAGTGTTCAACTTCCACAGAATTACAACTATTGTTAACAGAAACACTAGATTTGGCAAACTGACACTGAGACAGTTTTGAGAAGTCGAGTTTGTATAAACCAGAGTTTTCCAATCCTCTAAGCAGTACATGATGTGACTGAGCATCTCGGATAACACAGTGATTGGCATGAAACTCGAAGTAAACCTTGTTATCCTTGGCGAACTGAGAGACAGATAACAAATTCTTAGTAACCGAAGGTGTATAAAGCATATTATTCAGAAACAGATTTTTTGAATTTCTATCAACAGAATTTGCAGGAATAGCAGCTGATCCTATAACAGCTATACTAAGTGAAGAACCATTACCTACTGTAACCTTACCTTGGCCATTGTAAGGCATGCATCCATTGATATATGAAGGAGTTGCATTTGTCAACTGATTGGTTGCACCAGAATCTGGGAACCAAGTCGAGTCGTGCTGCACTCCAGAAGTGGACACTGCAGAATTGGCCTGAGCATTGCTGAAGACCGATTGAGTGTCCAAGGCTTGACCTATACCTTGAATAGAAGACGGGGCATACGGTGTACTTGGAACCATATGAGGCAAAGATAACATAGGTGCATACATCATTGGTGCAGAAGGTCCCGTGTAACCATTCGGAACAGCAATACTAGTATACGCAGCATTAGGTCCAGGAAAAGTATTGTTATAAAATGAAGAAGTCTGAGTTTGATTGGGTATCACATAAGGAGAAGAAAGATTATTAGCAGCAGGATAGTAGTTGGCAGGTATAAAAGACATAGAAGAATGTTGCACATGAGAAGAAGGAGCAGAAGGTACATGAGGAGGTGCAGATGACATATGCAGTGATCCTAACTTTTCAGTAGGAAATTGTTCAACAGGATCATCCCACTGTGTAGAACATAGATTGACAGACGGTGATACTGCATTACCAGGATCAGTCACCCCTGTGAAATTGACATTAAAACGGTGATAGCATCTGTGGACAAGATGTCCAAACTTCCCACACAGCTGGCACTGAGGGCGATTGTTGCCAAATCCACGCCCACGGCCTCTGCCTCTTCCTGATCCAGCTGAATTGTAATTTTGATTTTGATTGACAGCAGAGGCAGCAGGTGGATTGGGCAAAATGCCATCAGCTGTAGAACCATTAGAGGACGTATTAACATTCAGAGACATGGCTGATTCAGCTCCTCCAGACTGATTATTCTTCACACTAGGTGAGTAATTGACAGCAACATTCGCACTGACATTAGAATCAAACATCAAATCTACTTGTCTTGCTTCAGCATCCAGAAGAACCGAGCTGATCGAAGCCAAATCATACGGATTCCTGCTTGCATGGATCACGGACACCACATTGTCGAACTGTCCTTTGACACCGTTCAGTATGATGGAGATTTGCTGCATCTCCTCTATAGGATGTCCGCAACTTGCAAGGCTGTCACATGCCGTCTGGATGGAGGTCAGGTAGTCTCTCATGCTCTGATGAGGCAGCTTCCTCACTTTTAGGCGATCATAGAGGTGCATAATTCGAGTTGTCGATGAAGACGAGAAGTCCCGATGAAGTTTCTGCCAGATCGCAGACACTGTCATGCATCCAATGAGTCCTCTGCTCACTTGAGAAGATACCGAAGCAAGCATCCATGATGCTAATGAGCTGTCCTTCTGGACATACTTCTTGTACTCAGGATTTGGTTCTTCATCACCATCCTCTGTTAGAATGCGCGGAGGAATCGTCGGATTTCCAAGCAGATGTCCTTCCAGATTATATCCTCTAACAGCCAATAATACCTGTTGTCTCCAGGATTGGAAGTTTTCTTCACCTTCCAACCGACATACCTTCTTATTGAAGAAGGATTGAGCTATTTCTTCCATTGATACAAACAGCAAACAGATAGAAAAAAAAACGCAGCAACAGATCGAACCAGATTATGCAGCGGAGAAGATCAAATTGCAGCAGCAAATTCGCACAGAACTTGTCGCAATACAGTAATCGCAAGATCGGAACAGCTCTGATACCATATTAAGATTCTTGAATTAAAGAAATTGAAGAACAAAGTACTTACTTAGAGAGGAAGTAACCGAGATAACTCTGATTTTTGTTGGATCGTGAAATCCTGAATGCTGATCTGGCAGTGAATTGAATACCAGACAAGGTTGGGATGACGCTTCAGCTCCAACTCCGGTGAACCTGCAAGTAGGGGAGCGCAACAGAGGGGGTGCCTCTGGGTCCCTCTCCGATGCTTAAATGAGTATATGTGTGTATAAAACTCAAAACGTAAAGTACGTATGTAAAGCAAGGATATTTATAGGGTAAGAGAGATAGAACCGTATAAAGGCAACTGAATATCTTAATGTATATTGAGTTGCTGAAGATTCGGATCGTGGGATATGGCAGTTACTGCGAGATATTGCAGTTACCAAATCTAATCTTTAGTGAATATGTGACCGGGATATGCGGGATATCTTGGCCACTCTGTTATTAACGGTTTAGTGGGACCAGAGGAGAGAGGCAAGGCTCTCTTCGGGGCGAGCACTCCCATGTCGAGCAGTGGAAGGTCGCGACTTGGTAGAGAATGGCGAGCAGTCTGAGAGCCTTTTGGCGTCTCTATAGACTTTGGGCTCGATTCTGGATTACTCGATGGTGGGCCAAGTTTGGCTTGTACTTGGGCCGATCCGGTTCGGATGTCATGGGTTTACCCCCTCTATAGTTATTGGGCCTTCGAGGCCTTTTCTTACTGGGCCGTCACTATCGATACCCAACATTTGCCCCCGAAGCTTGATTGAAGTTCCTTCAGTCGAGCTTGATTTCCTGGTAGGGTTTTAGATAGTGACGTCTTTGGTAATGGTTCAGTGCCTTTGAGACACTTCGAGCTCATTTGGCGAGCAATTCCTTCTCTGTTCAAAGCCGAAAGAATATCCTTCCTTTTATTCCCTTTTGGCGATCACTCGAGGTGACTCAGGCTTATGGAAGTCTATCTTTCTTAGTTAGGCGATCATTATCTACCCGAGGTATTTCTGCTAAAGCTTTATTAGTGCGTTGGCGACCACCTTGTCTCCTTAGTGGAATTTTAGCATTTAATAACTGCACGGTTGTCCAGAAATCGAACGGTCACTTGAGGCACGCCTGACATTTACTTTTCCGTAAACCCAGGGTAGCTTGACAGCTGTCTGTACCAGCCAACCGTTGTCTCTTGGAATTCTGACATTGCTTCGGTTTTTTCCAAAAGGGTGCAATTATTCCTCTGCGTCGCTTCGATTTGCTCGTGGCGGTTACTCCCCTTTTGGTCTATATAGGAAACGTCAGTTTCTGCATTTTGTTTTTTACGCTTATCCACTCCTTCAGATTTTCAGAACTTCGCTGCAAACCTTCCCTTTCTCTTTCAATCCTCTTCAGTTCTCATTTCGACCATTTCCATGGCCCCCAGAAGTCAGCGAATAAAACACATGGCCATCAAGGGTGCTAACAAAGCCAGCGCCCCTCAGAATGTCGGTGTTCCCTTGACCATTAGGGATGAAGTTGTGCCCTCCTCAGCGGGGAAACAGCCTGACGTGGGAAGGTCTGCGGCCACCCCAGTGGTGGTAGATGGCCCTGAGCTGAACACGCCTATTTTTTCCCCAAAAGGTAAACTTTCGCCCTTTTATTGCTCTATTTTGGCAATATCCTCTGTTTTCCTTTGTTTTTATACTTGCTGTGCCATACTTGAATCATTCTGAGTAGATATCAAGCCTAACGAACTGAAGCCGGCTTACTTTAAGACCATGGTGGCGCTTGGTGGCTTCAGTGCGGAGGATGCTCCTAGGTATCCTGGCCTAGGTCTGCATTTTCCTCACGATGGAGAGGTTTACATTTATGCGGCCCAGATCGATGCTGGGTTGCGTTTTCCTCTCTGTGAGGATTTACAGACCTTGTGTCAGTTTTACGGGATTCACCCCACACAGTTTGTCCCGAATGCCCTCAGAATGTGGGTCGGCTTCAAGTTCCTATGCTTACGCCAGGAATGGGTATATTCACTGGCCCTGTTCCGGTGCTTCTTCCGGCTGGCAGCAGGGGCTAACCACTTTCACCACTTCCAATCCCGCTGGCCGAAGTTTTCGGAGTGGGGAGGCCCTCAAGGATGGGCTTGGAACGTCCATGTCCGCCTGATCGATGATTTCCGGGCCACTAACTCCAATTACAAGAAGTTTTACTTCTTGTATAAGGGGGGCGTACCTTGGAGATTGTTTGCTCCGGACAAGGATTTTCCTCCCTCCTTCGAAGAATTGTCCGGAAGTGATCGGAATGCCATCGACGATTTATATCGGCTGCATCGGTCATCTCAGTTCAAGTCCATCCGCTCAGTGGCGGAGACTACCGAGAATGCCCTTGAGATGGCGGGCATTCATCAAGCTACACCAATCTTTGATGATTGGGTAATTTTCTAACCCTTCCCTTGTTTTATTACTTGTAGGGAAGGTTGTAAGCAAGAGCAAAAAACTGATAGGTCTCTTTGATGACCAGGGATCGGCGGGATTGTCCTCCGACCAGGTGCTGCTAAGCTCTCCCCCTCCTCCTTCTAGGCGTTCGACCAAGAGGAAGCCCGAGGAGACGCTTCCTTCGGCCACAACTGGCCCTCGCCAACCAGGTACTACCTCGCCTTTTGTTGATTTAATGTTTTTACATTCTGCGGTTCTCTGACTCCTGACTTATTGTCTTGTTGCTTTGCAGTGGAGTCCTTGGCGGACGTGGCCCGGGACCCTCCTCCTCCTCCTTCTAAGAAGGTCAGGAGTGAAGAGCACCCTGATGTCGACCAACATCCTTCTCCTTCCCCTCCTAAGGGCCTTTCTGCCAGCAAAGGGAAGGGTTTGGACACGGCGTCTCCTTCTCCCTCTCTTCAGGGCCCTTCCGCCGCTAAGGAGAAGGCCTTGTCTTTGGCGCCTCCCGCCTCTTCAGTGCCCACGGCTCCTACTAAGGAGTCTGGGGCCCAAAAGAAGGGGCCTGCTGCTTCCAGCTCCTCGAGGGCTCCCGCCGAGGAGTACTGCTCCATGGCGAGCTTGTTCCAGCCTTTTAAGGTTGGGGACTCTCGGAGGCCTTGGGTCCCTTGTGGGGACCTTGCCAAGAAGGGGTACCCCGCCCAGAAGAGCCTACGGGGTAGCCCGGATATGTGCATGCGGCTCCTTGATGGGATAATTCCTCCCAAGGACCGTTCGATTGTCCCTACGGAGCTTCCTCAGATCGAGGGGTTCTTACGGACCCACTTCGAACGAGTTGCCCTGGTATGATTTCGCCCTCTTTCCATTATTTATTCCTTGTCATTCCTTTTCATTTTGATGACTTGACATTTTCCTTGTGCTTTTGTTGTCAGCTCGTTCGGGAAGAGGTGATCCTCGGCCGCGTTTTCGGCGAGCTCGCCGACAAGCACTCTGATCTGCTTGTCGAGCTGGAGCAATACCGAAGCACAGGGGTCACCCCCGGGCAGTTGGAGGCCATCAAGAAGACTGCTGACATGGCAATCACCTTGGTGGACGGCGCCCGGGAGGAGTATTTCAGGAAGGAGCAGCGCCTCCTTGCTGATGTCAAGAAGAGGGAGGCTGATGCTGCAGCCTTCCTTCATGAAGCTGAGGCCCTTCATCAGTGCCTTGATGAAGGGGAGGCGGTCCGTGCTCGCCTGGAGGCCGAGTTGAAGGAAGCTCGTGCCCAGTTGGTCGAGTCAGACGCTCTTAGGGTCGCCGCGGAGGCCCAGAGGGATGCTGCCGAAGCTAGGGGGGTCGCCCTAGAGGAGGAAAAGAACCGACTGGCTGATCAGCTGAAAGCGGTTCCTTCACCCCATGCCGTGATTGAGGAGTTCAAGGCCTCCGAAGACTTTGAGGACCAGGCCTTGAAGGTGATGAAGTCGGCGATTGCCGAATTTCTTCAAGGCCTGGTGGAGGAGGTCCAGGCGGTCGATCCCCACTTTCCTCTTGGGGAAGTTGCCTCCTTGAAGACCTTCCTGCGGAGTCAGCCTTCGCAGCCCTCTGTTGCTGGGGAGGCTGCTCCTGAAGGCGAGCCCGATACTTCTGCCCCCGAAGGCGAGCAGAGCGTCTTTGCCCCCGAGAACCCCAAAGCTTGAAGTACCTAACTCCTTGGCGACCGTATTTTTCTTTTTTAGATAGCCATTTTTGTATTTTCTGTTTTTGGTTTGTAATTATCTGTCGAAGACTTGGATTTTTCTATTGAATGCTTTTATATTCTTGAGCCTTTAATCGACTTCGAACATATTTAGCCATCCAATATCTTACTCATAATTACTTTCCACTTTTTTCTTGCTTTGTAATGTCGTCGACCCTTAAAGCCGTAGACCCATCATAAGTTAAACTTTCTAAGGATAATACTTTTGACACTTAAAAGCGTAAACTTCTAAGTTCAAAGAGATATTACTTTCTTTGAAGTTTAAACCTTTGAGGTGTTGGCCTAATAACAAGGGATTTGTAATTTGTCAGGCTTTATCATCGATAGTGATCGCCTAAACTTTCTTTGGCCTGACTTTGGCGTCAGGGCTTTCATTTTGCCTAACATTTTGCTAGGTCTTTTGGCCTGACTTTGGCGTCAGGGCTTTGCCTGACTCTTGGCGTCAGGTTTTTTGAGGCCTAACTTTGTTGTTAGGGCTTTTGTGGCCTAGTTTTGTTACTAAGGCTTTTTTGGCCTAACTTTGTTGTTAGGGCTTTTGGCCTGTCTTTGGCGACAGGGCTTTTTGGCCTAGCTTTGTTGCTAGGGCTTTTGGCCTAACTTTGTTGTTAGGGCTTTTGGCCTGTCTTTGGCGACAGGGCTTTTTGGCCTAGCTTTGTTGCTAGGGCTTTTGGCCTAACTTTGTTGTTAGGGCTTTTGGCCTAACTTTGTTGTTAGGGCTTTTTGGCCTAGCTTTGTTGCTAGGGCTTTTGAGGCCTGACTTTGGCGTCAGGGCTTTTGGCCTAGCTTGGTTGCTAGGGCTTTTGGCCTAGCTTTGTTGCTAGGGCTTTTGAGGCCTGACTTTGGCGTCAGGGCTTTTGGCCTAGCTTTGGTGCTAGGGCTTTTGGCCTAGCTTTGTTGCTAGGGCTTTTTGAGGCCTGACTTTGGCGTCAGGGCTTTTTGGCTTCAGCTTGCTTCGAGTGGACACGCTTTGTGAAGGAATGGCTTTCTTTTATTGACATAATCCGTTTGATTACAAGCTATGCATAAAATCTTCTTAAATGCTCTGAATTAAATGGACGAGGTAACCTCTCGCCTTCGGTGGTTTCCAAATAGTAGGATCCTGGTGCGGCGATCTCTACTACTTTGTATGGTCCTTCCCATTTGGCTGAAAGTTTGTTTTTACTGTCCAGCCTTGTAAATTCATTCCTTCTCATAACCATCTCCCCCACGAAAAATTGGCGAGCGCTAACTTTTCTGTTGAAATACCGAGCGGTCGCCAAGCGCATTTTTGCCTGTGTTTTTTCCGAGAGCCATCTCTTTTCCTCTGCCAAGTCGAGGTCAGTTCTGCGCTCGATCTCATTTGCCTCCGCGTTAAAGTGTAGGACTCTGTGGGTAGGCACTGCTAATTCAGTTGGTGCTACTGCTTCTGATCCGTACACTAAACTGAAAGGCGTTTCTCCTGTGGCCGCCTTAGGCGTTGTTCTGATGGCCCATAATACGTTTTCCAGTTCGTCTGCCCAGTTCCCTTTGAATGCTCGAACCCTTTTCTTGAGTCCTGCTAAGACAACCTTGTTGGCTGCTTCAGCTTGCCCATTCGTTTGAGGGTGATGTACTGAACTGAAGCGATGGTCGATGTGATACTCTTCACAGAGCCATTTCAATTCCTTTCCAACGAATTGCGGACCATTATCGCTGATGAGTATTTTGGGAATACCAAACCTGGAGAATATGTTGACCTGCATGAACTTGATAACTTGGAATTCCGTTGTCGAAGCTAGAGCTTTCGCCTCTACCCACTTAGTGAAGTAGTCGATCGCCACTATAATGTGAGTACGCTGACCAGTGCTAATGGGAAAAGGACCCAATATATCGATTCCCCATTGAGCGAAGGGCCAGGCACCCGCCATTGGGGATAATAATGTCGATGGTCGACCCGATCGTGGTGCAAACTGCTGGCAAATTTCACACTTCTGTGTTAATTCGGCTGCGTCTTTTCCCAAGGTCGGCCAGTAATATCCCAGTCTGAATATTTTCCTGCTTAGTGAACGAGCACCTTCATGACATGCCGCTGCCCCTTCATGAGCTTCTCGAAGAACTTTTTCTGTTTCGGGTAGAGCAACACATCTCAAGTAAGGCGTCGAATAACCTCTTCTATAGAGTTCTCCATCGATGATTAGATAACTGGCTGCGAGTCTTCTAATCCTAGTGGATTCGCCTTCGTCCTCTGGGAGGATGCCTTCTTTCAAATAATTCTGGAACGGGGTCATCCAGGTGACCTGTTCTTGAATGTTGAAGACCTCCGCTCTGTTTTCAAGGACTGAACATAGGGCCTTTTCCAGAAATTGCACATCCTGGATTGTCGCCCCTCCGAAGGCTAGCTTACTCAAAGAATCTGCCATCTGGTTTTCTTGGCGAGGAATAAACTCAATCGCGAAATTTGGGATTTCCACGACTAGTTTTTTGGCGATGCCGAGATATTTCTTCATCTTTTCTCCCTTTGCCTCGTAGGCGCCATTAACCTGATTGACAATAAGTTCTGAATCACTTTTTACTTTAAGCGCTGTTATACCCATTCCTTTTGCCAGTCTGAGTCCAGTGATAAGAGCCTCATATTCTGCTTCGTTATTGGTTGCCGGGAATGTCAAGGCGATCGCGTATTTCAGAGGCTCGCCCTCAGGAGGAATAAGAATTAAACCTGCCCCCGAGCCTTCTTTTGATGAAGACCCATCCGTATAGAGTTCCCAGATTTGATTGTCGTTTGCTGACTGACTTGGCCTGTTTTCTGCCTCCGCTTGACCGTTACTCGTGCTTTCCACTATGAAATCAGCTAGTGCTTGACCTTTGATGGCCGTTTTTGGCGCAAATTTGATCCTGAACTCGCTGAGCTCGATCGCCCACTTGACCATTCTTCCTGAAGAATCTGGCTTCATCAGGAAGTTTTTGAGAGGTTGATTGGTGAGGACCGTGATGTCGTGCGCATGAAAGTAAGGTCTCAGCTTCCGAGCAGCAATAACTAAGGCATAGAGATACTTCTCAATCTGGACATATTTTATTTCTGCTGAGTTGAACATTTTGCTAATGAAATACACTGGACTCTGAACATTATTCTCCTCCCTTATTAAAACAGCACTGGCTGCCACATCGCTAATGCCTAAATAGAGGAAAAGCTGCTCGCCTGGAACGGGTTTTGCCAGAGCTGGGAGTGTTTGAATATGCCTTTTCAAGGACTGGAATGCTTCCTCGCAGTCTGGCGTCCATTCGAACTTACGGTTGGCCCTCAAGGTTTTGAAGAACGGGAGGGACTTGTCGCTTGCTTTGGAGAGGAAGCGGTTAAGAGCAGCTAGTCGGCCGTTCAGGCATTGGACTTCCTTATGGCAGGTTGGTGACTTCATTTCTTCTATGGCCTTTAGCTTTTCCGGGTTTGCTTCAATGCCCCTTTCGCTGACCATAAAACCCAGGAACTTCCCGGACTTGACTCCAAAGGCGCACTTTGCTGGGTTCAGGCGAACGCTGTGTCTCCTCATGCATTCAAAAGCTTCACGGAGGTCGGTGGTATGAGGATTGCCTTTGATGGATTTAACGAGCATATCATCCACGTAGGCCTCCATGTTCCTTCCCAGCATGTCCTGGAACAGTCGGTTCACCATCCGCTGATAAGTTGCCCCGGCATTGATGAGACCAAAGGGCATCACCTTGTAGCATAGAATGTCCCCGTCAGCATAGAAAGCAGTGTGGGCCTCGTCGTCTGGATGCATTCTGATCTGGTTGTAGCCTGAATAGGCGTCCATGAAGCTCAGCATCTCATGACCCGAGGTAGCATCGACTAGCTGATCAATTCTTGGAAGGGGATATGAATCTTTGGGGCAAGCCTTGTTTAAGTCGCGGAAGTCGACGCACATCCTCCACTTGCCATTAGATTTCCTGACCAAAACTGGGTTGGCTACCCAGCTCTGGAATCTTACCTCTCTGACGAAGTCAGCTTCAATCAACCTGCCGACTTCCTGCCTGATCGCCAAACGTTTATCAGTCCCGAACGATCTTCTCTTTTGGGCGATCGGCTTGATGGAGGGGTCTATCCTGAGCTCATGCGAGATAATATCTGTGCTGATTCCTGGCATGTCGCTCGGCTGCCAGGCAAAGAGCTCTTTGAATTCCTTGAGGAGAGCGGTCATGGCCTCCTTCTGATCCTCTTTCAAGGTGGTCCCAATGCGCACCTTTTTGTCCGGACCATCGATCTCGACCTCCTCCAATTCCTCCATGGGTGCTGGTCGAGCCAAGTCCTCGCGGGGATCGGCCTCTGTCTCGATGGCGAGCGCCTCCCTTTGGTTCTTCCTGCGTAAACAGTTCACATAACATTGGCGCGAGGAAGGCTGATCTCCGAGCACTTCTCCAATCCCGTTCGGAGTAGGGAACTTCATCTTCTGGTGGACAGTGGAGGCCACAATCTTATTTGGGTTGATCGTGGTTCTCCCTATAATGGCGTTGTAGGATGTAGGTGAATCGACCACCAGGAAAGTGACCGACACCTTGATGCTTTTCCACCCCTCGCCAAAAATCACTGGCATGGTTATAGCCCCCAGTGGATAAGTTGTCCTTCCCGCAAATCCGATCAGCGGAAAGTCGACCCTCTTCAGGTCGCGTTTTGATTTGCCCATCTTTTCGAAGGCGTCCAGAAACAGGATGTCTGTCGAGCTGCCTCCGTCGACCAGAATCCTTGCAACATCACAGCCGTCAATATCTGCCGTAATGACCAGAGCATCGTTGTGGGGCGTGGTGACATGTGTCAAATCATCTTCAGAGAATGAGATGACAATGTTTTCTTCAGGTCGGGGTCGCTTCCCCAACTGAACTGCCGTAGAGATCTGAGTGGCGTAGACCTCTCTGGAGTTTGACCTCTCGCCGCCTGCGCCGAATCCTCCTGCAATCAGATTCACTCTCCTCTTGCTTCCAGAAGGCTCAGCTTGATCTGCAGGGGCTGGTGAACGATGTCTCCTGGGGGGCGTTCGACTTCGGTCTCGCCCTGCCACAAATTCCTTCAACATTCCCCCCTGAATCAGCCTCTCTATATCTCGTTTCAGAATCTTGCAATCGTCTGTCTTATGGCCCTTGCACTTGTGGTATCTGCAATAGCTCTCGACATCCTTGCCCATGGGTAACCCACCTCGGCGAGGCATCGGTGGCCTCGCCAAGGATCTCCTCTCCATCTCGACTAGTACCGCTGAGATCTGCCTATTTAAAGGCGTGAAGTACTCAGGGACCTCTGGATGGCGAGGCGCTGGAAGAGACTCGACTCGCGGCTTACTTTCTTTTCCCTTTTTCTCCTTCTTGACCTCCTTCTTACCATCGCGTCGGGGTTCAGGGGTTACCCTTAGCGAGGTCGTCAGGAGGTTAGCCTCGATGTTTGCGCGCTCAAGGTCTATGAAACCTTTCGCTCTGGATGCCAACTCCTCCAATGTCTCTATCTCCTTTACGTGATAGCTGTTTCGCAGCTTTCTCGAGGCCTTGTTGGCCACATCCAGACCTCTGTAGAATGCTCGAATGATCTCCCCATCCGAGATTCGGCGATCTAATTCTGTGACGTTTTGATGAAAACGCCCGTAGAAGTTGGACAGCGACTCTCCAGGCTGCTGTTTGACCGAGTCAAGGGCGACCACGCTCTTCAGCAACTGGCGCTCGCCCATGTGTCTCTCCAGGAACTTGCTTCTTAACTCTGCCCAAGTTCCGATTGATCCTGCAGGGAGGCCGAAGAACCAGGACGAAGCCGAACCCGAAAGAGTAGATGGAAATAGCAAAGCCAAATGATTGGGATCGTTTGACTTACCCAGAAGGGAGGCCTCATGCTTGTTGACATGTACGGTGGGATCTCCTCCACCGCTATACTCAGGTATGGCCCGAGCAACCACATCCTTCGGGATTTTGATAGCGACGAGCGCGTCGGTGAATGGATGAGAGGACTGCTCCTTGAAGGGAGCTATGACTGTCAACTGTCTTTCCTGGAGCCTTTTGTTGAGGAGGTCATCCATCTGCTCCACAGTGCAGTACATGGGAGAGGCTCCGGGTGGAGGCGGACCGGAAGGATTGGCAGTATATGCGGCTGCTGGCTCCTTGGTGTGCGCTGGAGGTAGGGACTGCTGACCTGACGTCATCTCCTGATCCTCCTGATGCGCAGCAGGACTAGGATTGGTCGCTTCTGAAGGTGAAGGCCCTGTGGCAGCAGGGCGGTGATTTTCCTTAGGAGCAGAGGGATTGTTTTCCTGAGGAGCAGGGGCCTGGCGGCGCGCCTGTCCTAGGATGGCTTCCAGCAAGGAGACCATCTCGGGGGTTAAATTAATATTCTGCCCCGCAATGTGGACTGTCTGCGGCGCGGGGGCTCCGTTTTGATCAGCAGCTGGGGTCGGTCTTGAATCACCGACATGTTCTCGGGCTGTCCGCAGAGGAACAGCATTAACTCCTGCTCGGCTGGCAGGTTCCTGTTGAAGTGGTGAAGCGGCGGCGGAATCAGAGCTATCTGAGGATCGCTCCCTAGTCTGATTCCGACGGTTGCTTTGGGATCGAGTTCTCATGGCTTAATTGCTCGTTTCCCACAGACGGCGCCAAATGTTGGATCGTGAAATCCTGAATGCTGATCTGGCAGTGAATTGAATACCAGACAAGGTTGGGATGACGCTTCAGCTCCAACTCCGGTGAACCTGCAAGTAGGGGAGCGCAACAGAGGGGGTGCCTCTGGGTCCCTCTCCGATGCTTAAATGAGTATATGTGTGTATAAAACTCAAAACGTAAAGTACGTATGTAAAGCAAGGATATTTATAGGGTAAGAGAGATAGAACCGTATAAAGGCAACTGAATATCTTAATGTATATTGAGTTGCTGAAGATTCGGATCGTGGGATATGGCAGTTACTGCGAGATATTGCAGTTACCAAATCTAATCTTTAGTGAATATGTGACCGGGATATGCGGGATATCTTGGCCACTCTGTTATTAACGGTTTAGTGGGACCAGAGGAGAGAGGCAAGGCTCTCTTCGGGGCGAGCACTCCCATGTCGAGCAGTGGAAGGTCGCGACTTGGTAGAGAATGGCGAGCAGTCTGAGAGCCTTTTGGCGTCTCTATAGACTTTGGGCTCGATTCTGGATTACTCGATGGTGGGCCAAGTTTGGCTTGTACTTGGGCCGATCCGGTTCGGATGTCATGGGTTTACCCCCTCTATAGTTATTGGGCCTTCGAGGCCTTTTCTTACTGGGCCGTCACTATCGATACCCAACAATTTTCATTTCTCCAAGTTAGTTAAATCTGTTACACGCCTAACGTATATATAGAGTTCAAAACATGGAAATTGCAGATTGGTCCTTATTCTAATTTTACATTTTGACACCTATGTTATATGTAATTATACATATAACCTAACAGTCTCTTGTAATGGTTCATGACCTTTGAGGCATTTCGAGCTCGTTTGGCGAGCAGTTTCTTCCCTGTTCAAAGCTGAAAGAATATCCTTCCTTTTATTCCCCTTTGGCGATCACTCGAGGTAACCTAGGCTTATGAAAGTCTATCTTTCTTGGTTAGGCGATCACTACCTACCCGAGGTATTTCTGATAAAGCCTATTAGTGCGCTGGCGACCACATTGTCTCCTTAGTGGACTTTTAGCATTTAATAACTGCACAGTTGTCCAGAAATCGAACGGTCGCTTGAGGCACGCCTGTCATTTACTTTTCCGTAAACCAAGGGTAGTCTGAGAGCTGCCTGTACCAGCCAACCGTTTGTCTCCCCGAGGTGTCTCTTGGAATTCTGACATTGCTTCAGTTTTTTTCCAAAGAGGTGCAATTATTCTCCTGTGTCGCTTCGATTCGCCCGTGGCGGTTACTTCTTTTTGGGCCTATATAAGAGACATCAGTTTCTCTGTTTTGTTTTTTACGCTCCTTTACTCTTTCAGATTTCCAGAGCTTTTTGTGCGGATCCTTCTTCTTTCTTCTTTAATCTTCTTCAACCCTTTCTCTCCACTGCTTCCATGGATACCCGAGGTCAAAGAGTTAAGCACACAGCCACCAAGGGATCTAAAAATGCCAATGCCCCCAAGAGTACCAATGCCCCCTGACCATTAGGGATGGCGCCGTGCCCCCCTCAGCGGGGGAACAACCTGACGTGGGGAGATCCGCAGCCACCCCAGTGGTGGTAGATGGGCTTGAGCTTCAAACGCCCATCTTTTCTCCGAAAGGTAAATCTCCGTCCTTTCAGTGCTCTGTTTTAGTAATATTCCCTGCTGATCCTTGTTTTTTATGTTTGCCATTGCCATATCTGAACTTATTTGAGTAGATGTCAAGCCTAATGAGTTGAAGCCGGCTTACCTTAAGACAATGGTGGTGTTTGGTGGCCTCAGTGTGGAGGATGCTCCTACGTATCCTAGCTTAGGTCTGCACTATCCTCACGACGGAGAGGTTTACATTTATGCGGCCCAGATTGATGTTGGGTAGCGTTTTCCTCTTTGTGAGGATTTGCAGACATTGTGCCAGTTATATGGGATCCACCCCACGCAACTCGTTCCTAATGCCCTCAGGATGTGGGTCGGTTTCAAGTTCCTGTGCATACGCCAGGAATGGGCGTATTCACTGGCCTTGTTCCGGTGTTTTTTTCGACTGGCAGCTGGGGCGAACCACCTCCATCACTTCCAACCACGCTGGCCGAAGTTTGCAGAGTAGAGAGGCCCTCAAGCATGGATTTGGAATGTTCTTGTCCGTCTGGTCGATGATTTTCGGGCCACTAACTCCAACTACAAGAAGTTTTACTTCTTGTACAAGGGGGGTGTACCCTGGAAATTGTTTACCCCAGACAAGAATTTCCCTCCTTCCTTCGAAGAGCTGTCAGAGAGTGATCGGAACGCCATCGACGACCTATACCGGTTGCATCGGTCGTCCCAATTCAAGTCCATTCGCTCAGTGGCGGAGACTACTGAGAATATGCTTGAGATGGCGGGCATTCATCAAGCCACGCCAATCTTTGATGATTGGGTAATTTTCTAACCCTTTTCTTGTTTTATCATTTGTAGGCAAGGCCGTAGGCAAGAGCCGAAAACTGATAGGTCTCTTTGATGACCAGGGATCGGCGGGGTTGTCCTCCGACCAGGCACAGCTGAGCTCTCCTCCTCCCCCCTCTAGGCGTTCGTCCAAGAGGAAGTCCGAGGAGATGCTTCCTTCGACCACTACTGGCCCTCGCCAACCAGGTATGTCGCCTCGCCCTTTGTGGATTTAACGTTTTCATACTTTGCAGTTTTTTGGTTTCTGACATCTTGTCTTGCTGTTTTGCAGAGAAGTCCTCGGCTGACGTGGCCCGGGACCCTCCTCCTCCTCCTTCTAAGAAGTTCAGGAGTGAGGAGCACCCAGAAGTCGACCAGCATCCTCCTCCCCCCTCCTAAGGGCCCTTCTGCCAGCAAGGGGAAGGGTCTGGACGTGGCGCCTCCTTCTCCTTCTCCCCAGGGCCCTTCTGCCACTAAGGAGAAGGCTTTGGCCTTGGCGCCTCCCGCTCCTACGGTGCCCACGGTTCCTCCTAAGGAGTCTGGGACCCAGAAGAAGGGGCCCGCTGCTTCCAGCTCTTCGAGGGCTCCCGCCGAGGAGTACTGCTCCATGGCGAGCTTGTTCCAGCCCTTTTAAGGCTGCAGACTCTCGGGGGCCTTGGGTCCCTTGTGGGGACCTTGCCAAGAAGGGGTACCCTGCCCAGAAGAGCCTCCGGGGTAGCCCGGACATTTGCATGCGGCTTCTTGATGGGATAATTCCCCCCAAGGACCGCTCAATTGTTCCCACGGAGCTACCTCAGATCGAGGGGTTCCTGCGAACCCACTTCGAACGAGTCGCCCTGGTATGATCTCGCCTCCTTTCCGTTCTTTCTTCCTTGTCGTTCCCTTTTTGTTTGTTGTCCTGACAATTTTTCTTGTGTTTTTGTTGTCAGCTCGTTCGGGAAGAGGTGATCCTTGGCCGCGTCTTCGGCGAGCTCGCCGACAAGCATTCTGACCTGCTTGTCGAGCTGGAGCAGTACCGAAGTACGGGGGTCACCCCCGGGCAGTTGGAGGCCATCAAGAAGACCGCTGATGTGGCGATCGCCTTGGTGGACGGTGCCCGGGAGGAGTACTCCAGGAAGGAGCAGCGTCTCCTTACTGATGTCAAGAAGAGGGAGGTTGATGCTGCAACCTTCCTTCAAGACGCTGAGACCCTTCATCGGTGCCTTGATGAAGGAGAAGCGGTCTAAGCTCGCCTGGACGCCGAGTTGAAGGAGGCTCGTGCTCAGATTGCAGAGTCGGACGCTCTTCGGGTCGCCGCGGAGACCCAGAAGGAAGCTGCTGAGGCCCAGAGGGGCATTGCTGAAGCCAGAGGGATCGCCCTGGAGGAGGAGAAGAACCGGCTGGCTGATCAGCTAAAGGCGGTCCCTTCGCCCCAAACCGTGGTCGAGGAGTTCAAGGCCTCCGAGGACTTTGAGGACCAGGCTTTGAAGGTGATGAAGTCGGCGATTGCCGATTTTCTCCAAGTCCTGGTGGATGAGGTCCAGGCGGTCAACCCCAACTTTCCCATTGGGGAAGTTGAATCCTTGAAGGGTTTCTTGCGGAGTCGCCTTCCTCGGCCCGCTGTTGCTGAAGAGACTGCCCCTGAAGGCGAGCCAAGTACTCCTGCCCCCGAAGGAGAGCAAAGCACCCTTGCCCCCGAGGATCCAAAAGCTTGAAGCCTCCAGCTCCTTGGCGACCATATTTTCTTTTGTCTTTTTTAGATAGCTGTTTTTTTTGTTTTACCTTGTAATTATTTATTTGACTTAAGACTTGGTTTCCTTATATTGAATGCCTTTATATTCATGAGCCTTTAATTGACTTCGAACATGTTTGGCTATTCATCCAATGTCTTAATCATAATTACTCTCGACTTTTCTTGCTTTGTAATGGCTTCGACTCTTAAAGTCTTAGACCAAGCATAAGTCTGTACGAACTTTCTAAGGACAATCCTCTGACACTTAAAAGCATAAACTTCTAAGTTCAAACAGATATTACCTTTTTGAAGTTTAAACCTTCGAGGTGTTTGCATAATAACAGTGAATTTGTTAACTTAAGGCTTCATCATCCATAGTGATCGCCTAAAATTCCTTATCCGCTGTTTAATTAGTAGATCTCTTTGTTTGGCTTTGGCGTCTGCTTTCCCGTTTTTGCCTAATTCAATTGTTAGGACTTTTTGGCCTGACTTTGGCGTCAGGACTTTCATTTTGCCTAACTTTATTGCTAGGTCTTTTGGCCTGACTTTGGCGTCAGGGCTTTTTGGCCTAGCTTTGTTGCTAGGGCTTTTGACCTGACTTTGGCGTTAGGGCTTTTTGGCCTAGCATTATTGCTAGGGCTTTTGGCCTGACTTTGGCGTCAGGCCTTTTTGGCCTAGCTTTGTTGCTAGGGCTTTTGGCCTATCTTTGGCGATAGGGCTTATAGGCCTAGCTTTGTTGCTAGGGCTTTTGGCCTGACTTTGGCGTCAGGGCTTTTTGGCCTAGCTTTGTTGCCAGGGCTTTTGGCCTATCTTTGGCGATAGGGCTTTTGGCCTGACTTTGGCGTCAGGGCTTTTGGCCTAACTTTGTTGTTAGGGCTTTTGGCCTGACATTGGCGTCAGGGCTTTTGTGCCCGATTTGGTTATCAGGTCTTTTCCTGACTTTTGGCGTCAGGTCTTTTTTCTTCGACTTGCTTCGAGTGGACACGCTTTATGAAGGAATGGCTTTCTTTTATTAACATAACAGTTTGATTACAAGCTATGTATGAAATCTCCTTAAATGCACAGAATTGAATGGACGGGGTAACCTTTCGCCTTCGATGGTTTCCAAATAGTAGGATCCTGGTGCGGCGATCTCTACTACCTTGTACGGTCCTTCCCATTTGGCTGAAAGTTTATTTTTACTGTCCAGCCTTGTGAATTCATTCCTTCTCATAACCATCTCCCCCACGAAAAATTGGCGAGCGCTGACTTTTTTGTTGAAATATTGAGCGGTCGCCAAGCACATCTTTTCTTGTGTCTTTTCCGAAAGCCATCTCTTTTCCTCTGCTAAGTCGAGGTCAGTTCTGCGCTCGATCTTGTTTGCCTCCGCATTAAAGTGTAGGACTCTGTGGGTAGGCACTGATATTTCGGCGGGTGCTACTGCTTTTGATTCGTACACTAAACTGAAAGGCGTTTCTCCTGTGGCCGCCTTAGGTGTTGTTCTGATGGCCCATAGTACGTTTTCCAGTTCTTCTGCCCAATTCCCTTTGAATGCTCGAACCTTTTTCTTGAGTCCTGCTAAGACAACCTTGTTGGATGCTTCGGCTTGCCCATTCGTTTGAGGATGATGCACTGAACTGAAACGATGGTCGACATGATATTCTTCACAGAGCCATTTGAGCTCCTTTCCAATGAATTGTGGACCATTATCACTGATGAGTATTTTGGGAATGCCAAACCTGGAGAATATGTTGACCTGTAGGAACTTGATGACCTGGAATTCTGTTGTCGAAGCTAGAGCTTTCGCCTCTATCCACTTAGTGAAGTAGTCGATCGCCACTATAATGTGAGTACGCTGACCAGTGCTAATAGGGAAAGGACCCAATATATCGATTCCCCATTGAGCGAAAGGCCAGGCACCCGCCATTGGGGATAATAGTGTTGATGGTCGACCCGATCGTGGTGCAAACTGTTGGCAAGTCTAACACTTCTGCGTTAATTCGGCTGCATCTTTTCCCAAGGTCGGCCAGTAATGTCCTAATCTGAAGATTTTCCTGGTCAGCGATAGAGCACCTTCATGACATGCTGCTGCCCCTTCGTGAGCTTCTCGGAGAACCTTTTCTGTTTCAGGATGAGCGACACACCTCAAGTAAGGAGTCGAGTAGCCTCTTCTGTAGAGTTCCCCATCGATAATTAGATAACTGGTTGCGAGTCTTCTAATCCTCGTGGATTCGCCTTCGTCATCTGGGAGGATCCCTTCTTTTAAATAATTCTGGAACGGAGTCATCCATGTGACCTGTCCTTGAATGTTGAAGACCTCTGCTCTGCTTTCCAGGACTGAACATAGGGCCTTTTCCAGAAATTGCACATCTTGTACTGTTGTCCCTCCGAATGCTAGTTTACTCAAGGAGTCTGCCATCTAGTTTTCTTGGCGAGGAATAGACTCAATCGCGAAATTTGGGATTTCCGCGACCAGCTTCCTGGCGATGCTGAGATATTTCTTCATCTTTTCTCCTCTTGCCTCGTAGGTGCCATTAACCTGATTGACAATAAGCTCTGAGTCACTCTTTACCAGTCTGAGTCCAGTGATAAGAGCCTCATATTCTGCTTCAGTATTGGTCGCCGGGAATGTCAAGGCGATCGCGTACTTCAGAGGCTCGCCCTCAGGAGGAATAAGAATTAAACCTGCCCCCGAGCCTTCTTTTGATGAAGACCCGTCCGTATAGAGCTCCCAGATTTGATTGTCGTCTGCTGAGTGATTTGGCATGTTTTCTGCTTCTGTTTGACCGTTACTCGTGCTTTCCACTATGAAATCAGCTAGTGCTTGACCTTTGATGGCCGTTTTTGGCGCAAATTTGATCTTGAACTCACTGAGCTCGATCGCCCACTTGACCATTCTTCCTGAAGAATCTGGTTTCATCAGGAAATTTTTGAGAAGTTGATTGGTGAGGACTGTGATGTCGTGTGCATGAAAGTAAGGTCTCAGCTTCCGAGCAGCAATAACTAAGGCATAGAGATACTTCTCAATCTGGACATATTTTATTTCAGCTGAGTTGAACATTGTGCTAATGAAATTCACTAGACTCTGAACATTATTTCCTTCCTTATTAAGACAGCACTGGCTGCCACTTCGCTAATGCCTAGATAAAGGAAAAGCTGCTCGCCTGGAACGGGCTTTGCCAGAGCTGGGAGTGTTTGGATATGCATCTTCAAGGATTGGAATGCCTCCTCACAATCTGGCGTCCACTCGAATTTGCGGTTGGCCCTCAGAGTTTTGAAAAATGGGAGGGACCTGTAGCTCGCTTTGGAGAGGAAGCGGTTGAGAGCAGCTAGACGTCCATTCAGGCATTGGACTTCCTTGTGGCAGGTTGGCGACTTCATTTATTCTATGGCCTTTAGCTTTTCTGGGTTTTCTTCGATTCCCCTTTCGCTGACCATGAAACCTAGAAATTTGCCAGACTTGACCCCAAAGGCGCACTTGGCAAGGTTCAGGCGAACACTATGTATCCTCATGCATTCAAAAGCTTCGCAGAGGTCCGCTGTGTGAGGATTGCCCTTGATTGTTTTGACGAGCATATCATCCACGTAAGCCTCCATGTTCCTCCCCAGCATGTCGTAGAACAGACGGTTCACCATCCGCTGATAAGTTGCCCCGGCATTGATCAGGCCAAAGGGCATCACCTTGTAGCACAGAATGTCCCCATCAGCATAAAAAGCGGTGTGAGACTCATCGTCTGGATGCATTCTGATCTGGTTGTAGCCTGAGTAGGCGTCCATGAAGCTCAGCATCTCATGACCCGAGGTAGCATCGACCAGCTAATCAATCCTCGGAAGGGGATATGAATCCTTGGGGCAAGCCTTGTTCAAATCGCGGAAGTCGACGCACATCCTCCACTTGCCGTTTGATTTCTTAACCAAAACTAGGTTGGCGACCCAGCTCTGGAATCTCACCTCTCTGACGAAGTCAGCCTCAATCAACCTGCCGACCTCCTGCCTGATCGCCAAATGCTTGTCCGTCCCAAATGACCTTCTTTTTTGGGCGATCGGCTTGATGGAAGGGTCTATTCTGAGCTCGTGGGAGATGATATCTATGCTGATTCCTGGCATGTCGCTCGGCCGCCAGGCGAAAAGCTCTTTAAATTCTTTGAGGAGGGCGATCATGGCCTCCTTTTGATCCTCCTTCAAGGTGGTTCCAATGCGCACCTTCTTGTCCGGACCATCGATTTCGACCTCTTCCAATTCCTCCATAGGTGCTGGCCGAGCCAAGTCCTCGCGGGGGTCAACCTCTATTTCAATGGCGAGCGCCTCCTGTTGGATCGTGAAATCCTGAATGCTGATCTGGCAGTGAATTGAATACCAGACAAGGTTGGGATGACGCTTCAGCTCCAACTCCGGTGAACCTGCAAGTAGGGGAGCGCAACAGAGGGGGTGCCTCTGGGTCCCTCTCCGATGCTTAAATGAGTATATGTGTGTATAAAACTCAAAACGTAAAGTACGTATGTAAAGCAAGGATATTTATAGGGTAAGAGAGATAGAACCGTATAAAGGCAACTGAATATCTTAATGTATATTGAGTTGCTGAAGATTCGGATCGTGGGATATGGCAGTTACTGCGAGATATTGCAGTTACCAAATCTAATCTTTAGTGAATATGTGACCGGAATATGCGGGATATCTTGGCCACTCTGTTATTAACGGTTTAGTGGGACCAGAGGAGAGAGGCAAGGCTCTCTTCGGGGCGAGCACTCCCATGTCGAGCAGTGGAAGGTCGCGACTTGGTAGAGAATGGCGAGCAGTCTGAGAGCCTTTGGCGTCTCTATAGACTTTGGGCTCGATTCTGGATTACTCGATGGTGGGCCAAGTTTGGCTTGTACTTGGGCCGATCCGGTTCGGATGTCATGGGTTTACCCCCTCTATAGTTATTGGGCCTTCGAGGCCTTTTCTTACTGGGCCGTCACTATCGATACCCAACATTTGCCCCCGAAGCTTGATTGAAGTTCCTTCAGTCGAGCTTGATTTCCTGGTAGGGTTTTAGATAGTGACGTCTTTGGTAATGGTTCAGTGCCTTTGAGATACTTCGAGCTCATTTGGCGAGCAATTCCTTCTCTGTTCAAAGCCGAAAGAATATCCTTCCTTTTATCCCCTTTTGGCGATCACTCGAGGTGACTCAGGCTTATGGAAGTCTATCTTTCTTAGTTAGGCGATCATTATCTACCCGAGGTATTCCTGCTAAAGCTTTATTAGTGCGTTGGCGACCCTCTTGTCTCCTTAGTGGACTTGTTAGCATTTAATAACTGCACGGTTGTCCAGAAATCGAACGGTCACTTGAGGCACGCCTGACATTTACTTTTCCGTAAACCCAGGGTAGCTTGACAGCTGTCTGTACCAGCCAACCGTTGTCTCTTGGAATTCTGACATTGCTTCGGTTTTTTTTTTTTAAAAGGGTGCAATTATTCCTCTGCGTCGCTTCGATTTGCTCGTGGCGGTTACTCCCCTTTTGGTCGCTATAGGAAACGTCATTTTCTGTATTCTGTCTTTTACGCTTATCCGCTCTCTTGGATTTTCAGAGCTTCATTGCGATCCTTTCCTTTTCTTTTCTCAACCTTCTTCAGCCTTCTTCCAACATTTCCATGGCTCCTCGCAATCAGAGAGTCAAGCACACGGCTCCCAAGGGTGCCAACAAAGCCAACATGCCCAGAAATGCTGATGTCCCTTTGACCATCAGGGATGAAGTCGTTCCCCCTTCAGTAGAGGAACAGACCGATTTGGGCAGGACTGCAACCACTCCTGTGGTGGTGGACGGGCCCGAGCTGAACACGCCTATTTTTTCCCCAAAAGGTAAACTTTCGCCCTTTTATTGCTCTGCTTTGGCAATGTCCTCTGCTGTTCTTTGCTTTTTATGTTTATCATTGCAATATTTGAATTTGTTCGAGTAGACGTCAAGCCTAATGAATTGAAGCCGGCTTATTTTAAGACCGTGGTGGCGCTCGGTGGCTTCAGCGTGGAGGATGCTCCTAGATATCCTGGCCTAGGTCTGCATTTTCCTCACGATGGAGAGGTTTACATTTATGCGGCTCAGATCGATGCTGGGTTGCGTTTTCCTCTCTGTGAGGATTTACAGACCTTGTGTCAGTTTTACGGGATTCACCCCACACAGCTTGTCCCGAATGCCCTCAGGATGTGGGTCGGTTTCAAGTTCCTATGCTTACGCCAGGAATGGGTATATTCACTGGCCCTGTTCCGGTGTTTCTTCCGCCTGGCAGCAGGGGCAAACCACCTTCACCACTTCCAATCCCGCTGGCCGAAGTTTTCAGAGTGGGGAGGCCTTCAGGGATGGGTTTGGAACGTCCATGTCCGCCTGGTCGACGATTTTCGGACCACCAACTCCAATTATAAGAAGTGTTACTTCTTTTATAAGGGGGGGGTGCCCTGGAAATTGTTGATCCCGGACAAGGATTTCCCTCCTTCCTTCGAGGAGCTATCAGAGAGTGATCGAAACGCTATTGATGACCTATACCGGTCGCATCGGTCTTCTCAGTTCAAGTCCATCCGCTCAGTGGCGGAGACTACCGAGAATGCCCTTGAGATGGCGGGTATTCATCAAGCCACGCCAATCTTTAATGATTGGGTAATTTTCTGACTCTTATCTTGCTTTATTACTTGTAGGGAAGGTTGTAAGCAAGAGCCAGAAACTGATAGGTCTCTTTGATGACCAGGGATTAGCGGGGTTGTCCTCCGACCAGGCATTGCTGAACTCTCCTCCTCCCCCCTCTAGGCGTTCGTTCAAGAGGAAGTCTGAGGAGGTGCTTCCCTCGGCCACTGCTGACCCTCGCCAACCAGGTATGTTGCTTTGTTATTCGTAGATTTAATATCTTCATACTTTGCGGTTTTTTGTTTTTTGACATTTTGTCTTGTTGTTTTGCAGAGGAGTCCTCAACCGACATGGTCCGGGATCATGCTCCTCCTCCCTCCAAGAAGGTCAGGAGTGAGGGATGTCCGGAAGTCGACCAACATCCTTCTCCTCCCCCTCCTGGGGGTCCTTCCGCTAATAAAGGGAAGGGTCTGGACGCGGTGCCCCCTTCTCCTTCTCCCCAGGGTCCTTCTGCCGCCAAGGGGAAGGTTTTGACCTTAGCTCCTCCTGTTCTTACTGTGCCCATGGCTCCTCCTAAGGAGTCTGGGACCAAGAAGAAGGGGCATGCTGCTTCCAGCTCATCGAGGGCTCCTGTGGATGAGCATTGCTCCCTTGCCGGCTTGTTTCAGCCGCTTGAATCAGCGAATTCTCGGGAAACTTGGGTCCCCTGTGGGGACCTTATGAAGAAGGGGTATCCTCCCCAGAAGAGCCTCCGGGGCAGCCCGGATATGTGTATGCGGCTTCTGGACGGGATAATTCCCCCCGCGGACCGCTCGATTGTTCCCACGGAACTTCATCAGATCGAGGGGTTCCTTCGGTCCCACTTCGAACGAGTGGCTTTGGTAAGATCTCATACTTTTATTTCGTAGAGTCCTCTCTTTGTCGTTCCCTTATTGTCTGTTGTCCTGACAGCTTTTATTCTATATTTGTTGCCAGTTCGTTCGGGAAGAGGTGATTCTTGGTCGTGTCTTCGGGGAGCTCACCGACAAGTATTCCAGTGTGCTCGCCGAGCTGGAGCAGTACCGAAGCACGGGGGTCACTCCTGAGCAATTGGGGACTATCAAGACGACTGCAGATGCAGCGATCGCCTTGGCAGATAATACCCGAGAGGAATACCTCAGGAAGGAGCAGCGCCTCCTTGCTGATGTCCAGAAGAGGGAGGCTGAAGCCGCTGCCGCTCTTCAGGACTTTGACGCTCTTCACCTGTGTTTAGATCAGGGAGAGATCGTCCGAGTTCGCCTAGATGCTGAACTTAAGGAAGCTCAGGCGCAAGGGGCAGAATCGGAGGCTCGCAGGGTCGCTGCCGAGGCGCAAAGGGACGCTGCTGACGCCCAGAGAGAAGCTGCGGTGGCTCAGACGGAAGCTGCGGAAGCCCGGGGGATTGCCTTGGAGGAGGAGAGGGATCGGTTAACTGCACAATTGAAAGCCGTCCCTTCGCCCCAGAGCGTAGTTGAGGCATTCAAAGCCTCTGAGGAGTTTGAGGACTGCGCTCTGAAGGAGATGAGGTCGGCGATTGCCGATTTTCTCGAAGTCCTGGTGGATGAGGTCCAGGCGGTCGATCCCAACTTTCCTCTTGGGGAAGTCGCCTCTTTGAAGACCTTCCTGCGGAGTCGTCCTTCGCCGCCCTCTGTTGCTGGCGAGGCTGCTCCTGAAGGCGAGCCCAGTACTTCTGCCCCCGAAGGCGAGCAGAGCACCCTTGCCCCCGAGAACTCCGACGCTTGAAGTCCCCAACTCCTTGGCGACCGTATTTATCTTTTTTAGATAGCCATTTTTGTATTTTCTGTTTTTGGTTTGTAATTATTTGTCGAAGACTTGGATTTTTCTATTGAATGCTTTTATATTCTTGAGCCTTTAATCGACTTCGAACATATTTAGCTATCCAATATCTTACTCATAATTACTTTCTTGCTTTGTAATGTCGTCGACCCTTAAAGCCGTAGACCCATCATAAGTTAAACTTTCTAAGGATAATACTTTTGACACTTAAAAGCGTAAACTTCTAAGTTCAAAGAGATATTACCTTCTTTGAAGTTTAAACCTTTGAGGTGTTGGCCTAATAACAAGGGATTTGTAATTTGTCAGGCTTTATCATCGATAGTGATCGCCTAAACTTTCTTTGGCCTGACTTTGGCGTCAGGGCTTTCATTTTGCCTAACATTTTGCTAGGTCTTTTGGCCTGACTTTGGCGTCAGGGCTTTGCCTGACTCTTGGCGTCAGGTTTTTTGAGGCCTAACTTTGTTGTTAGGGCTTTTGTGGCCTAGTTTTGTTACTAAGGCTTTTTTGGCCTAACTTTGTTGTTAGGGCTTTTGGCCTGTCTTTGGCGACAGGGCTTTTTGGCCTAGCTTTGTTGCTAGGGCTTTTGGCCTAACTTTGTTGTTAGGGCTTTTGGCCTGTCTTTGGCGACAGGGCTTTTTGGCCTAGCTTTGTTGCTAGGGCTTTTGGCCTAACTTTGTTGTTAGGGCTTTTGGCCTGTCTTTGGCGACAGGGCTTTTTGGCCTAGCTTTGTTGCTAGGGCTTTTGGCCTAACTTTGTTGTTAGGGCTTTTTGGCCTAGCTTTGTTGCTAGGGCTTTTGAGGCCTGACTTTGGCGTCAGGGCTTTTGGCCTAGCTTTGGTGCTAGGGCTTTTGGCCTAGCTTTGTTGCTAGGGCTTTTTGAGGCCTGACTTTGGCGTCAGGGCTTTTTGGCCTAGCTTTGGTGCTAGGGCTTTTGGCCTAGCTTTGTTGCTAGGGCTTTTGAGGCCTGACTTTGGCGTCAGGGCTTTTTGACTTCAGCTTGCTTCGAGTGGACACGCTTTGTGAAGGAATGGCTTTCTTTTATTGACATAATCCGTTTGATTACAAGCTATGCATAAAATCTTCTTAAATGCTCTGAATTAAATGGACGAGGTAACCTCTCGCCTTCGGTGGTTTCCAAATAGTAGGATCCTGGTGCGGCGATCTCTACTACTTTGTATGGTCCTTCCCATTTGGCTGAAAGTTTGTTTTTACTGTCCAGCCTTGTAAATTCATTCCTTCTCATAACCATCTCCCCCACGAAAAATTGGCGAGCGCTAACTTTTCTGTTGAAATACCGAGCGGTCGCCAAGCGCATTTTTGCCTGTGTTTTTTCCGAGAGCCATCTCTTTTCCTCTGCCAAGTCGAGGTCAGTTCTGCGCTCGATCTCATTTGCCTCCGCGTTAAAGTGTAGGACTCTGTGGGTAGGCACTGCTAATTCAGTTGGTGCTACTGCTTCTGATCCGTACACTAAACTGAAAGGCGTTTCTCCTGTGGCCGCCTTAGGCGTTGTTCTGCTGGCCCATAATACGTTTTCCAGTTCGTCTGCCCAGTTCCCTTTGAATGCTCGAACCCTTTTCTTGAGTCCTGCTAAGACAACCTTGTTGGCTGCTTCAGCTTGCCCATTCGTTTGAGGGTGATGTACTGAACTGAAGCGATGGTCGATGTGATACTCTTCACAGAGCCATTTCAATTCCTTTCCAACGAATTGCGGACCATTATCGCTGATGAGTATTTTGGGAATACCAAACCTGGAGAATATGTTGACCTGCATGAACTTGATAACTTGGAATTCCGTTGTCGAAGCTAGAGCTTTCGCCTCTACCCACTTAGTGAAGTAGTCGATCGCCACTATAATGTGAGTACGCTGACCAGTGCTAATGGGAAAAGGACCCAATATATCGATTCCCCATTGAGCGAAGGGCCAGGCACCCGCCATTGGGGATAATAATGTCGATGGTCGACCCGATCGTGGTGCAAACTGCTGGCAAATTTCACACTTCTGTGTTAATTCGGCTGCGTATTTTCCCAAGGTCGGCCAGTAATATCCCAGTCTGAATATTTTCCTGCTTAGTGAACGAGCACCTTCATGACATGCCGCTGCCCCTTCATGAGCTTCTCGAAGAACTTTTTCTGTTTCGGGTAGAGCAACACATCTCAAGTAAGGCGTCGAATAACCTCTTCTATAGAGTTCTCCATCGATGATTAGATAACTGGCTGCGAGTCTTCTAATCCTAGTGGATTCGCCTTCGTCCTCTGGGAGGATGCCTTCTTTCAAATAATTCTGGAACGGGGTCATCCAGGTGACCTGTTCTTGAATGTTGAAGACCTCCGCTCTGTTTTCAAGGACTGAACATAGGGCCTTTTCCAGAAATTGCACATCCTGGATTGTCGCCCCTCCGAAGGCTAGCTTACTCAAAGAATCTGCCATCTGGTTTTCTTGGCGAGGAATAAACTCAATCGCGAAATTTGGGATTTCCACGACTAGTTTTTTGGCGATGCCGAGATATTTCTTCATCTTTTCTCCCTTTGCCTCGTAGGCGCCATTAACCTGATTGACAATAAGTTCTGAATCACTTTTTACTTTAAGCGCTGTTATACCCATTCCTTTTGCCAGTCTGAGTCCAGTGATAAGAGCCTCATATTCTGCTTCGTTATTGGTTGCCGGGAATGTCAAGGCGATCGCGTATTTCAGAGGCTCGCCCTCAGGAGGAATAAGAATTAAACCTGCCCCCGAGCCTTCTTTTGATGAAGACCCATCCGTATAGAGTTCCCAGATTTGATTGTCGTTTGCTGACTGACTTGGCCTGTTTTCTGCCTCCGCTTGACCGTTACTCGTGCTTTCCACTATGAAATCAGCTAGTGCTTGACCTTTGATGGCCGTTTTTGGCGCAAATTTGATCCTGAACTCGCTGAGCTCGATCGCCCACTTGACCATTCTTCCTGAAGAATCTGGCTTCATCAGGAAGTTTTTGAGAGGTTGATTGGTGAGGACCGTGATGTCGTGCGCATGAAAGTAAGGTCTCAGCTTCCGAGCAGCAATAACTAAGGCATAGAGATACTTCTCAATCTGGACATATTTTATTTCTGCTGAGTTGAACATTTTGCTAATGAAATACACTGGACTCTGAACATTATTCTCCTCCCTTATTAAAACAGCACTGGCTGCCACATCGCTAATGCCTAAATAGAGGAAAAGCTGCTCGCCTGGAACGGGTTTTGCCAGAGCTGGGAGTGTTTGAATATGCCTTTTCAAGGACTGGAATGCTTCCCACAGTCGGCGCCAAATGTTGGATCGTGAAATCCTGAATGCTGATCTGGCAGTGAATTGAATACCAGACAAGGTTGGGATGACGCTTCAGCTCCAACTCCGGTGAACCTGCAAGTAGGGGAGCGCAACAGAGGGGGTGCCTCTGGGTCCCTCTCCGATGCTTAAATGAGTATATGTGTGTATAAAACTCAAAACGTAAAGTACGTATGTAAAGCAAGGATATTTATAGGGTAAGAGAGATAGAACCGTATAAAGGCAACTGAATATCTTAATGTATATTGAGTTGCTGAAGATTCGGATCGTGGGATATGGCAGTTACTGCGAGATATTGCAGTTACCAAATCTAAT
This sequence comes from Chamaenerion angustifolium, assembly GCA_946814005.1. NCBI lineage: Eukaryota > Viridiplantae > Streptophyta > Magnoliopsida > Myrtales > Onagraceae > Chamaenerion > Chamaenerion angustifolium. Next base: position 28,385,487 of record OX328272.1, read on the forward strand.
CTTTAGTGAATATGTGACCGGAATATGCGGGATATCTTGGCCACTCTGTTATTAACGGTTTAGTGGGACCAGAGGAGAGAGGCAAGGCTCTCTTCGGGGCGAGCACTCCCATGTCGAGCAGTGGAAGGTCGCGACTTGGTAGAGAATGGCGAGCAGTCTGAGAGCCTTTGGCGTCTCTATAGACTTTGGGCTCGATTCTGGATTACTCGATGGTGGGCCAAGTTTGGCTTGTACTTGGGCCGATCCGGTTCGGATGTCATGGGTTTACCCCCTCTATAGTTATTGGGCCTTCGAGGCCTTTTCTTACTGGGCCGTCACTATCGATACCCAACACCTCCCTTTGGTTCTTCCTGCGCAAACAGTTCACATAGCATTGCCGTGAGGAAGGCTGATGTCCGAGCACTTCTCCAATCCCGTTGGGAGTGGGGAACTTCATCTTCTGGTGGACTGTGGAGGCCACAATCTTGTTCGGATTGATCGTGGTCCTCCCTATGATGGCGTTATAGGATGTAGGTGAATCGACCACCAAGAAAGTGACCGATACCTTGATGCTCTTCCATCCCTCGCCAAAAATCACTGGCATGGTTATAGCCCCCAGCGGATAAGTTGTCCTTCCCGCAAACCCAATCAGCGGAAAGTAGACCCTCTTCAGGTCTCTCTTGGACTTGCCCATCTTCTCGAAAGCGTCCAGAAATAGGATGTCTGTCGAGCTGCCTCCGTCGACCAGAATCCTTGCAACGTCAAAGCCGTCAATATCTGTTGTGATAACCAGAGCATCGTTGTGGGGGGTGGTAACATGTGCCAAATAATTTTCGGAGAATGAGATGACAATGTTCTCTTCAGGTCGGGGTCGCTTCCCCAACTGAACTGTTGTGGAGATCTGAGTGGCATAGACCTCCTTTGCGCTCGACCTCTCGCCGCCTGCACCGAATCCTACTGCAATTAGATTTACCCTCCTCTTGCTTCCAGACGGCTCAGTTTGCCTAGCAGGGGCTGGCGAACGAGGTCTCCTAGGGGGCGTTCGACTTCTGTCTCGCCCTGCCACGAATCAACTTCTCTATATCCCTCTTCAAAATGCGGTAGTCATCTGTCTTGTGGCCCTTGCACTTGTGGTATCTACAATAGCTTTCGACATCCTTTCCCATGGGCTGCCCACCTCGACGAGGCATCGGTGGCCTCGCCAAGGATCTCCTCTCCATCTCGACTAGTACCACTGAGATCTGCCTATTTAAAGGCGTGAAGTACTCAGGGACCTCTGGATGGCGAGGCGCTGGATTAGACTCGACCCGGGTCCGGCTGTCTTTTCCCTTCTTCTCCTTCTTCTCCTTCTTCACCTCCTTCTTACCATCACGTCGGGGTTCATGAACCACCCTTAGCGAGGTCGTCAGGAAGTCAGTCTCTGTGTTCGCCCTTTCAAGGTCTATGAAACCTTTTGCTCTGGACGCCAACTCCTCCAGCGTTTCGATCTCCTTCACATGATAGCTGTTTCGCAGCTTCCTCGAGGCCTTGTTGGCCACATCCAGACCCCTGTAAAATGCTCGAATGATCTCCCCATCCGAGATTCGGCGATCTATCTCCGTGACGTTCTGATGGAAACGTCCATAAAAGTTGGACAGCGACTCTCCGGTATGTTGTTTGACCGAGTCCAGGGCGACCACGCTCTTCAGCAACTGGCGCTCGCCCATATACCTCTCCAGGAACTTGCTTCTTAACTCTGCCCAAGTTCCGATTGATCCTGCAGGGAGGCCGAAAAACCAGGACGAAGCCGAACCCGAAAGAGTAGATGGAAATAACAAAGCCAAGTGATTGGGATCATTTGACTTACCCAGGAAAGAGGCCTCGTGCTTGTTGACATGTACGGTGGGATCCCCTCCACCGCTATACTCAGGTATGGCCCGAGCAACTACATCCTTTGGGATTTTGATGGCGACGAGCTCGTCGGTAAAAGGGTGAGCAGACTGCTCCTTGAAGGGAGCTGCAACTATCAGCTGTCCTTCTTGGAGCCTTTTATTGAGGAGGTCATCCATCTGATCCACAGTGCAGTACATTGGCGAGGTTCCGGGTGGAGGAGGACCGGAAGGGTTGGCAGTGTATGCGACTACTGACTCCTTGGTGTATGCTGGAGGTATGGACTGCTGTCCGGATGTCATCTCCTGATCCTCCTGAGGCGCGGTGGGGCCAGGATTTGCCGCTTCAGAAGGTAAGGGCCATGTGGCAGCAGGGCGGTTGTTTCCCTTAGGAGCAGATGGATTGTTTTCTTGAGGAGCAGGGGCTTGACGGCGCGCCTGTCCTAGGATGGCCTCCAGCAGGGAGATCATCTCTGGGGTTAAATTGATGTCTTCCCCAGCGATGTGGACTATCTGCGGTGCCGGGGCTCCGTTTTGATTAGCAGCGGGGGTCGGTCTTGAATCACCGACATGCTCTCGAGTTGTACGCGGAGGAACGGCATTGGCTCCTGCTCGGCTGGCAGGATCTTGTTGAAGCGGTGAAGCGGCGGCAGAATCAGAGCTATCTGAGGATCGCTCCCTTGTCTGGTTCAGACGGTTGCTTTGGGATCGAGTTCTCATGGCTGAATTGCTCGTTCCCACAGACGGCGCCAAATGTTGGATCGTAAAATCCTGGATGCTGATCTGGCAGTGAATTAAATGCCAGACAAGGACGGAAAGACGCTTCTGCTCCAACTCCGGTGAACCTGCAGATAGGGGAGCGCAACAGAGGGGGTGTCTCTAGGTCCCTCTCCGATGCTTAAATGAGTATATGTGTGTATAAAACTCAAAACGTAAGGAACGTATGTAAAGCAGGGGTATTTATAGGGTAGGAGAGATCAAACCGTATAAGGCAGCTGAATATCTTAGCGTATATTGTGTTGCTGAAGATTCGGATCGTGGGATATGGCAGTTACTGCGAGATATTGCAGTTACCAAATCTAATATTTAATGAATATGTGACCGAGATACGCGGGATATCGTGGCCACTTCCTTATTGACGGTTTGGTGGGACCAGAGGAGAGAGGCAGGGCTCTCTTCGGGGCGAGCACTCTCATGGCGAGCAGTGAGAGGTCGCGGCCTAGTGAAGAATGGCGAGCACTCAAGGAGCCTTTGGCGTCCTCAAAGACTTTTGGCTCGGTTCTGGGCCATTCTATGGAGGGCCAAGTTTGCCTCGTACTTAGGCCGATCCGGTTCGAATGTCATGGGCTTACCCCCTCTATGGTTATTGGGCCTTCGAGGCCTTTTCCTTACTGGTCTGTCATTATCGATACCCAACAAGTAATACCCCCAATTTTTGTTACAATTTTAAATTTGCCCCCACTGACACTGGAAGCAGAGTCAGAGAACCGAAGCATGAAAATGGAAACTGAAGCACAACAACAGAGCAAAAAACGTTTAAACTTACACTAATTTAGAAAGTCAATATTTACAGATTATTGTATAAGTAAATTGACAAGAAAACAATTATATATTGCCTATTCAAGCACATTCAACAGACTAAGAAGTTGTCTCACGAAGTAAGAAACAAACTCGTCGAATTTTCACATTTCACCTCCGAAATCGTTGAAATCAATATGAAAGGTACCTTATTTTGTCTTGATCGGTTCATATAGTATTTACCTTGTAGAAAAATTGATTTTGTAAGTGATAGAAACCAGATTTAGAAAAATTGGCGACGATGTTAAGAAATAGGAAGAGAATAAGAGAAGAAGATGTTGCTTACTTGGTCGATTGGTTGATTGTTCCTTCACGCCGGTCGCCATAGGAACTAGGAAGAGTAGATTTAGGGTTTGTTTGTGTACATGGCTGCTTCAGTGCTTTGTTCCCTTCCTGCTAATTGCTATATGTCACGGTTGCGGCTGCTTTCCTAAGTTGTGATTAGATTTAGATTTAGGGTTTGTGTTGCTTTGTTATATTGATGCTTTGCTGAGTAGTAACTTAGCAATGGGCCATAGGTTGAGTCTGTCAAAGTTGCTAACATATTCTAAAGCAATGGGCCGTAGCAAACTAGTAATGGATTATTTAATTTATTCATCTCCAAGCAATTTGTACCGAATGAGACTCCAACTCCAAGCCATGTATTATTTTTATTTAGTATATTCATTTGTACTAAATGGATCTTTGAGATAATTTTACTATTTATTTATTTACATGTATTATTTAATATATTCATAGTGTTCTAAATCATCTCATCTTTGTAGTACTAAACTGTGTATTTATTCTTTTAGGTAATGATAATATTTTTAGTAGAATTAAAAGAAAGTCTCCGGAAGAAGAAGAAATTTCACGTCAAAATTTAAATGAGAAGTTTTTGAAGCAAAAGTATGAAGAATTCAATTTAGATGATTTACCATCGGATCCCGACTTGAGAAAGAAATTCAAGTTTATCATCCAAATGATCATGACAAGGTCCGAAGAGCTTATCTAGAAAAGGGTCCATGTCAACCACGTGACCATGAATTTCCTCAAAGAACATTTGGTAAGGTACGTCGTCGCTTTGTTCCAACTTAGTTTGATGACTATGTAGATTGGTTGGAATATAGGAGCAAATGGAAATCGTTTTGAGATATGTAGACAACAAAGGTCGTGTGGTGGAGCACTTTTTGAGCATTGTGCATATTCAAGATACAAAGGCTATATCACTCAAGGTAGCTATTGAAGGGTCACTCTCAAAACATAATTTATTCATATCGAGATTGCGTGGGCAAGGTTATGATGGGGTAAGTAACATGAAAGGTGAATTGAATGGGCTAAAAGCCTTGATTATGAAAGATAATCCATGTGCTTATTATGTGCATTGTTTTGCTCATCAACTGCAATTAGCACTTGTAGCCGTGGCTTAAAAAAAGTCTCAAATTGCTGATTTTTTTTAATACAATAGCTAAGATCACCAACATGGTAGGAGCTTCATTTAAGCGAAAAGACCTCCTTCGAGAAAAGCAATGCTTTAAAATGATTGAATCATTTGGTTGTGGTGAAATTTCAAGTGGCACGGGTTTGAATCAAGAGAGGAGTCTTCAAAGAGGAGGTGACACACGTTGGGGCTCCCACTATAGATCGTTGACTAATTTGTCTGTCATGTTCTCTTCGGTGCTTGAAGTCCTTGAGTTCATTGAGCAAGATGGACAATATCAACCTCAAGAAGGTGAAGCATGCTCCTTGATAAATATACTGTCAGGTTTTGAGTTTGCTTTCATCTTACACTTGATGATAAACATATTGTCAATAACGGATGAATTATCACTTGCATTGCAAAGGAAGGATCAAGACATTATCAATGCTATGGTTTTAGTCAAGGGGGTTAAACAACAAATGCAACATATGAGAGATTATGGATGGATCTCATTGATGAATGACGTCTCTTCATTTTGTGAGAAACATGATATTCCGGTCCCATGTATGGATGACGTTTATGGAGCTGAAAAACGTCCAAGACGTAAGGGAGAGAAAAAGACTAATCACAACCACTATCAATTTGATTTATTCAATTATGTGATTGATTGGAAACTGCAAGAACTCAATCACCGTTTTAATGAGGTTAATACTGAGTTGCTTCTATGTGTGGCTTGTTTGACTCCAGCTGATTCTTTTGCTGCTTTTGACAAGGAGAAGTTGGTTCGCCTCGCCCAATTTTATCCCTCTGATTTTTCTAAAGTTGATCTTCATATTCTTGCCAAACAACTTGATAGATTTATCTTTGATATGAAGTCAAGTGTTGAGTTTCTATATCTCAAAGGCATTGGCGAACTCTCTCAAAAGTTGGCTGAAAAGAAAAGACATATTGTGTACCCATTGGTGTATTTGCTCGTGAAGTTAGCATTGATCTTACCAGTTAGCACTGCTTCTGTTGAAAGGGTTTTCTCAGCGATGAAGATTGTAAAAAATAGATTGCGAAACAAGATGGGCGACTCTTGGATGAACGACTGTTTAGTTACGCTTATTGAAAAAGATATATTTTGTACTATTGATAACGATAGAATTTTATTATGTTTTCAGAATATGAAAACTCGTCGAGAACAATTGTAAATTTTACTTAGAAAAATTATTATATATTTTGCCGGTTTGCCCCCACTGGGTTTACCATTAAATGATACGGTTGTAACAGTGTTTGAAGTGCAGGCGGAATTTAGTTGGTTGTATTGGAAGCCTTTTTGTTCAGTCAATTAAAACATAATACATTTACTTTTAATTTGTCAACAAACGTTTTTCATCAAAAAACAACACTTACAAAACATATGTTATCACGAACCAATAAATACATAAACATTATTAACTAAACGTCACTCCGCTACGCAAACATAACTACTTCAAATACACATTCTAAGACACTTCAATTAGTAACCAATTTTAAGATTACAACAAATAGCGGTACCACAAGTACTTCAACAACAGTAATCAACATCATTTCCCTCGTTCGAACAAGAATAACTGCGGCTTCGATCTTGGCATGCATTTCTCAGAAATTGGTTACGACACTCCTTTCGTAATGTGGTGTCATTGTTTTTGGGGGAGACGGAGATCCGAGAAGGATGGGACGAACACTTGGAAAATTTGAACGCTTCGAACACTTCGTGCAAGGCATGAGTGAAGAACAAGCAGGAAATGCTGCATATATGAAAAAGACATGGGCATTTGAGGAATTTCACACTAAACGGAGGTCACGTGCAAGGCATGTGAAGAGTAAACGGAAATTTTAACGGACACAAACGGACTTCATTAAAAACCAACAACACAAAACATATTGCATCAAAAACAAACATTGTGTCGCTTTTACCACTTTGGGCAAACATATTACATCTTTTTCATACTTTTCCCTATATTTTTGGGTTTGATAATGTCACAGAGGAAGAGCTAAGGCCTGCACCTGAGAAGCTACGAAGAGGTCGCATTAGGTGTATTAAGTTGTCAAGAAATGGAATCAATGAAAAAGAAGTGTTACAATTTAACTCTCAGGTAAGGTCTGCTCGAAGAATGCATCTATTTTTGCCTCATGGTGTGGTTGCAAAGAGATTTCAAAGTCTCCCATTGATTACGAGACGAAGATGCTAATGCTCGTTGGAGTAAGTAATATGACATGCTCATTCGTAATGTCATATCTCGTTCATTATGTGTATTCATATGATCACAAAGTTAAGGTGTATCTTGGCTACCATTATTTGTAAGCGATTAACTAAGGTCAATCAACATTTGTTGCTTCGTAGGAAAAGTTTGTGATGTCAGACGATGACAACTTGAAGCAGTTGATCATATGTACACTTAGAGAGAAGTACAGGAATTACCGGGCGAATATGAAGAGAAGGTATTATGATAGATACCTTACCAATGAGGAAAGGAACTAGAACATCCCGCCAGACGTAGTAAAAGAAGATTGGGTGTGGCTTGTCAATTGGTTTAGCTCAGAGGAGTTTAAGGTGGGTGCACTCACCATAATTTGTTCCTTTATGCATTACTAATTACTATGATTTTTTTACATCTTATTAATAATTCAAATGGTTGTATAGTCATGTTTGAAAGTGAAGATCGGACAGAACAAGGCATACAAAGCCCACTAGGTGATTAGGCACACTGCGGGAACGTGCAGCTTTGCCAAGAGGGAATAGGAAGAGGTAATCAACCCATTCATCCTCAGTATTTTCAACGTACTTAACACGCAGTTAACGTGCTTATTTTGTTTTAAATCCGGATTGTGAAGAATAATGGGGTACATTCGGGTGAGTATCACATGTTTCGTAAGACCCATGTGGACAAGAAGGGGGAACCTCTAGATACGAAAAGTCGACCAATCATGGTAAGCGGTTAGATCTCCTCCACCTTCTAATTTTTCCATTTGGTTTACGACTAAACACATTGTTTGAGGTTGTACTAAATTTAGGAACAAGTAGAGCAAAGGGTTGTAGAACTGCAAGCTGGGGAGGATGGTCTAGTCGACAAGGATGCACTGTATGAACAAATTCGTAGGCCTGAGCGTCGTTGATATCGTGTATCCAAAATTGTACGGATGATGGAGAGTGAGCAGTTGAAGCAAGCGAGGGAAGAAGTTGCATTGTCTAGAGTTGAAACTGCGAAATTTAGGAAATTGGTTGAGGAAAGTTCGAAGAAGGTCGAGGAAGCAACAATAAATCTATTGCAGTTCCAGGAAAACATGATGGCATTCCAAAGAGATATGGCTTTCATGATAAGGGTCTTGCAAGCAAATGATGTGTTGCCCGACGATTCCAAAACTTAAGGTACAATTTACAAGTTGGTCATTATCTAATGGTACTTTTTTATGGAAGTGTCTTACAGTGTGGTTGTTCTAAGTTAGTATATTTGTGAATGTCTTGGTGGTGTGTTTTGGAACTCATGTACGGTTGGACTCAATGTGATCTTTGTTGTATGCTTGCACATTAAAATGTGGTCTTTGCGGAAATGTTATCTTTGTTGTGTGGTCTTTGGAACTCAATCTTGGTAATATATTGTCTGCATTAAAGAATGATCATATGGTGAAAATCCACAAATTAAGTGTGGAACTAGAACAGATGCATTACAAGCAAGCTATTGCATGACAGTTCATCCGGCCAATAGAATCAGTTCACACCTTCGCGAATTAAATTTATCACCCACAAGTATGAAGATGGGGATGACCAATTTTTACAACCGAAATTGTTGTTGCTGAAGAACAACATAATCATCTATCTGACAAAAATCAGTGTTATCAGAACTGGATCAGACCTGCGGTCCGACAGGGAATCGGACCCCTATCCGGTTTGGTTAAGCTAAAAGACCGAAATGAATATGAACAATGTTTGAACCGGGTTGGATCGACCGGTTTCCTGTTCTAGTTTTTTTGGGGGGGGTTAAATTTTTGGGTGGTTCTCTTCGGTTTAAACTGACTTCTTCGGTTCGATCGAGCAACTTCTTCGGTTGAGAAGGTATGTTTAAAGTTTAGACCTATTGTGTTTGATTTTGAGACTATTGTGTTATGTATGTTCAAAGTTTGAGGTAATTATGTTATGTTATATTGTGTTTGAGAGTAATGTGTATGTTTTAGACTATGTAGTTTGTGTGTGTTTGAGGTAATTATGTGTGTGTTTGAGACTATGTAGTTTGTAATTGTATTTTCAATTTTTTTTTTGCTTGTGAACATTGAACCGCACGTCGAACCGGGTCCAACCGAGTTGGACTGTTCGAACCGGGAACCGAAACTTGCCGGTCCGAGGTCCGGTCTAGTTCTAATAACACTGAGAAAAACAGTGATTTTTGGGTGAGATTTGAGGCAAGCATCGACTCATGCCTTTTGTTGGGAACGCATTGTACTAGCATTTACAGATATTCGATGTTAATTATCTGTAATAACCTGCTCTTAACTTTCATTGTTGAATCTCGTTTAGAGCAACAAATGTATGCGATACAAAATACACTGAAACAACAACACTAATACCCTCACACTGATGTGTCTAATTTACTGACAGGTTGTTTCGAAAGGGAGGAATACTTTTAGACACTATAAGAGACCCACACTATTTACGCATGAACACCATTGATGATATGTTGATGCTAAAGGTATCCACAACTGTTCATTCTAACGACACACCTTTAGTCGCGGCATATCGTCTGTGCGGCTAACTTTAGCATCGAGGTCTACGGACACGAGTCCTAGCAACGGCTTGTGGCATTAGCAGCGACAAAAGTCCACCTAGCAACGATTTTACTCTGTTGGTATAGTACAACTTTCTTGTAGTGATTTACAAAAGAAAACATTTGTAAAACATTTTCGTTTTTAACAAAATTTATAAATACACGTGCTCTAAAGCTATACAATCAACAGAATGTTTATGGAAAAAGGGAAAAACAAATCAACCATAAAAGATTATTATTATACATATATGTAAATAGCAATAATATTAAAAATAATACGATAATAAAAATAATATATGTATATACACTAAAATACGATAGTATTTTTTATATTTTAAATCTCATAATTGTTTGTTATGCTATATCAGGATGGATAAGAGATTTATAGTTTTGAATTTATATTTTTAATATGTGTTATTAAAATACATGATAGACGGAGCAAATCTTCCTAATCTATCTATTAATTTAGTTAGTCTAAAAAGTTGACTGATAAGTTTTTGTCACTTAGTTGTAAAAAAGAAATATTTACATTGGTTGATGAATTTCACATATAAATGACGATGTGTATATCTGGAAACTCTAAAATTCCTTTAAATACTTTCTCACTTTTTCATCTATTATTTAGTTTTTTAATATATTATTATTTATTATTAAATATATTTTTTAAGTAGTTTAATTCATTAGAGCAAAATCTTAATTGTTTAAGTTTATATTTTTTGTTCAATTTAAAATAATGAAGATATTATATGTTATTAAAATAAGGAAATTGTTTAACTGTTTTATAAAAAATACAAACACATGTTAATTATACCTTTGAAATATTTTATTATTATTAAAATACTACTATCATGTTATCATCCTACACTTAATTATCATTAAATTTGAATAGTTATAAAAAAATCATAATATAATGTTATTATCATTATGTACCTAATTATAATTATGTATGAAATCTAAAATTTATCACATGAACCAAAATTATCATTAGTTTTTAAAATAAAATATATTTTTTCATATGCTCATATTTGATAGACTTAACATAAAAAATAATTACTCTCAAAGTTGTTACAACTATTAACATAAGTATATTTAATTTTATGTTCGTGATAATTATACAATAACAATAAACATCATAAGAACAAAGTTTAAGGACATGCATTAACTCATATTAGTAAATATTTATATATTTTATTGTATATAATAAAAACCATTTAAATTTTATTTTTTATTACTTTTATTAATATAAAAAATCATAAACAAGCAATCTCTATAGAAAATTTAAAAATTAATACATATAATTAATTATTTGATTACTTTTCAATTTTAAAATTCTCATCAATCTTAAATGTCAATGTTAGTTTCTCTAATTTGTTTTTTTGTTCAAAATACATGAAATTCATTTCATACTCCGTTCATGTTCTCATACACATCATTTTCCTCCACACCATTACAATTCTTACTCAAAATAAATAAATGGGAGTGGTGGTTGTGACACCCAATGTTGTAACCGCACTCCCAATCTTGACTGTTTGGCAATCCAGTTAGCGCTTTCATTTGTCGTGCGTCTAACGGTTGACCAATATATCTCCTCAAAAGTACTCGCCTTGCTTTAATTTTTTAGAAAACTACTTCATACCTCCAGTTTGTTGTTTTCCATTTTACTTGGTTCATAATCTTCTCGGAATCAAATTCAATGATGATTTTATCCATTTTACTTGGTCTTTGAGTTGTCGAATTGTCAGGGAAGACCTCAAACCCTGACAATTCCAACAGATCGTGCTCATTGGTTCCGTGTGGCTGTTATGGGACAGACACCAGAGCCCATAGTTTATTCTCCATTTATATCAATTTGTTTTTTTTCCCTCTCTTCATCATCCATCTCCTTCCTTGTCATCTCGGTTCTTCTTCTCCCCCTCTGAGGCTTGCCCTTCCCCTAGTCTTCCCTTCCCCCCGCCTCCTACAGTTTCCCTTCCCTTAGTTACCATCTCCGTCCCATTTGTCTTAACCTTCCTTCGATCCATCTCGTCTTCGTCACCCTCTCGTGGTCTCTTGAATGACATTCTGTTCAGGTATGGACGCAGTCCCGACTCTTTCACAGTCGTTTCCTTCGTCCCTACCGACCTTAGTGACTCAGGAGGTGTCTCTACTCGGTATGGGGGTGGTCACTCCTTCGCCCCATGTCCTGCATGTTCTGGGGTTCGTCGGGCAGATACGTAATCCTTGAAGCATTTTGTGTGATGGTGGTGGTTCGGCCTATTCTATTCTCCCGTGGACAGCCCCCTCCTTTCAACTCTTCTCTGTTCAGACTTAAGATCTTCTCCTTCATCCCCCAGCTCGGTTGCTAGTTTCCATCAATATTCATCTCCGCTGTCATTGTGTATTGGATGACATGTTTCTGTTGTTGTTTTGCTGGATATATGATCATGGTCTGGTCTAATGGTGGGTTGTTTAGATCCAGCCCGGGGCGCCGTGGTGAGCATGTGTCTGGTTGGGAGTGCTCCATCCCTGGTTCAGTTGCATCTTTTGGAGCCATCTCTGCATCACTTCCTGTGGTTTCCATTGGCGTATATTGTTCATGTTCCATTTTGTCACATTCAGTCTGCACTTCCCCTCCCTTTCTACTGTTTTCTTCAGCCTCACACTTTTTATTCTCATTCATGATATCATGTCAAGTTCTCCAGTTTGATGTTGGTGTTTTTGAATCACTTCCTCTCTGTCCCCCACCAATCTTCCTTGACATATGGAGTATCGACCTCACACCTGTTATCCACGTGTCATATATCGATTTTTCCTTCTCCACTTTCGACATAACCACTTCGGCACTACACACTTGGGTTGTATGACCCAAACATCCACACCCATAACAGAAATCAGACAACCGTTCATATTTAATGGTTGCCCATTTCTCTTCACCATTCTAATTGGTCTACCAAAACCCCGCCAATAGCGGGTTATTAATGTTCACTTCCACCTTCAATCTCATGATTATGTTATGTATGTTTTCTATCTCCTCCCTAGTTTCTATAAACTTCCCTATCTGTTCCCCTATTCGTTTCGCATTGTCGACACTGAACTTCTCCAAACCCAGCTCATGGATTTGGACCCAGAATTGCACCCATTTAAATTTCACGTGTGTAATACTACAGCCCGACATCCATCTCTATATACTCAAACAATGTCCTTGGATAGACCATGGTGATAGATCAAAAATATGTTTTCTATCACTTTCATTCTCAAATTCCATCATGATTATTTTCTCTCCTACATCTGAACTAATAACCGACCCATATCTAGCCCAAGTCAGTTTCAACACATTATGGATTGCAGATGCCTTAATACCCTTCTGAGATATGACAGTAGCTACATATCGTTCTTTGTTTGCCAATTGTGGATTGGACGGCACATTAATCAGGATTTTCCGAGGATGGTTGTGGTCACCAGGGCCTCTATTTTGATCGCTCATCATGGTTTGTGGTTCAAACATGTTCAATGCAATCGTAGCCAACCTGCAAAACAGAAGAAAAGGAGGCGGAAAACAGAGTGTGACAAACCTTGGTTTTACGTGGCTAAACGTTCGCTCTACATGTTGTTTTATGCAGATTGAAGACGATTGGGTACTCAGTTTGCATGGAAATGGCTCTCTCGGTTATGATTGGTTGGATTCTCCTCTCCACTGCTGCTGATTTAACACTCCAGACGCTGCAATTGGCTGGGAATTGAATGCCGATTTTGTCGACGAGCTATTCTCTCACTTGGAATCCTAAGAGAGAGAATAGAGGATTTAAAGGTCCAATTTTCAATATACCAATTATATCTCATGTGCCTCTAATTTTTAAGCATTACAATTTTAACAATAGTCAACCATCACATTACGAATCTCTTCATGCAATTATACTAATAATACAATATCTAATATTTAAATAATATATAAAAATAGCAAAATTAAAAATAAATAGGAAAATAATTGGAAACATTATAAAAAAAAATTAACTTTATATATTAATAAAAAATATTTTTTATAACTTTATTTAAAAAATAAAATCGAAAACTGAAAAAAATAAACTAAGGTTCAGCCCTTGGGGTCCAATTGATCCAGACTAGGGTCGAACCCTAGTATTAATATATAAAGTTTTTAAATATTTTTTTGATTTTGCCATATTTTTCCGATTTATTCTATTTATTTTAATTTTCCATCTGCCACATCAGCGCCACATCAGCATTATGTTAGTTAAACTTGACGGCAACAGTAAATTGGACTAAATAACAACATTCTGAAAACATAAGGTACCAAGAAACAGCATAGGGGTACCATCTGATCACATGATCTAAACATATGGTACCATTTGACCTATTAACCCTAAATTCATGTTACCTTTTGACGAAAATTATTTTTTTTATTAAATTTAGCAAGGAAGATGACACAATGATAATACCATTATTATTTTTTCCCTGAATGAACAATTATAATGATCTTTCTCTTATTAAAAATGTATGTTTTTAATCATAATTTTTATTAAAATTGTAATTTTTCCAAACAGATTAATTAGTCATTTTATACTACAACCTTTAGTTAATACAATCTACTAGTATATTTAACACATGTACAACACACATACCAAATACCAAGTGTACTACTAGTATACCAAAAAAGAATTGAAGTTAAAATTCACTTATAAAATAATTGAAATAATTTTTATATGATGTATTATAACAAATAACTTTGAGTTTTTTTTACAAAGTAGGCATTTGTTATTTTTTAGAAAATAAAGTAAACAAAAAAATATTTCCAAAAATAGGTATACGCGCACCCTAGGGTGGCGCCTATTCAATAGGCACCACAACACATCTATTGTGTTTTTTTAATATTTTGTTCGATAACGACGACTCAATGTTTAATTAAAAAATAAATTATGTATCTATTAAAAAAAATTAAAAAATTATAGTAAGTAGATATTTTAATTGCTATTCAAACGATGCAAAAAAAATATTAAATTTGGATTTACGGATTGACTGTACGCTATGCTGTAAGTGGAGATATGAAAATTTGACTTAAAAACTTATAACTTAGACCATGTAAGTTCAAACTCACCACGGTTAACGTCATTTATGTCGTAATTCAATTATCTATCTACGGTAATGTTTTGATTAGAAATACAGTGATTTTGTAACCTAACATCGTTTGTTTTATAATTTGAGTGAAATAATTAAATGCATTAGGTGATAAATTTAATTATGTACTTACTCAAAAAATTTACGGTGCGTAGATAATTTAATTACGAAATAAATGACGCTAACTATGCATTAATTTTTGACTTTTAGACTGACTATATAATACGATACGTAAAAAACTCTACATACAATACAAAAACTTCTAAATAGTGTTTTAAACAGTAAACTCAATAACTTTAATGCAGAAATCACATTTATATAACAAATAAATTTATATGTAACTAAATAAATCAAATTTACTATTTAATGCAGAAATCCGGATTAAATAAATCGTTAGCAATGATATAATCGACCCAGTCACAAAACTTGTTGCCTTTCACCGTCAGTTAAAATATATTGGAAACAATAATCAATTCGTGGTGAATCACCATAATAATATTGAGGAACTTGCGATTGGGCGCGTGTGTCTCCGTCGCTCCTCCCTCGGCCTGAAGCATTTGATAAAAGTTCTAGAACCTAGGGTTTCTGTGTTGCATCTTTGTCGCTCAGCTGTCGCAAACGTTTGAATTGTTGCAATTAATTCCTCGGATGAATTGACCAATCACAGAGTAGCAAAGAGAGAGAGAAGTCTGGCCTTGATTCGATGCCCCCATGCAACGAAGGAGAAGCACGTAGTTGAGCATTTGAAATGCGAAAGGAAGGGAAGATAACTTCATGAAAGCTTCAATCTCATCTGCCTACGCCTTGGGACAACCTGCGAAAGCTACGGGAAACACCGGACATGCCTGGCGAACTCGCCGAGACAATTTATTGAGAGTCACCACTCGAACCAATTGTCAATCCCCTGTTTTTTTTCTGACGTTTCCTTTTCACTTGTCTTTGTAGGAGGTTGCCACCCTCAGTGAAGGCTCTGATACCACGATCATACATGAACACATCCCCCAGTTCTGGCGACAAGGATAGACCTTAAAGACCCGTTGTGGACCTCGACCCGAACCAACAAGTTCAGCAAGGCTCATGGTATGTGGGCAAGATACTAACCCCACGAGTCATCAAAACCCCACGAGTCATCAAAACTAACACTATCCAAAGCGTGATCAAATCGGCTTGGTCTCGATTTGGCAAAGTTGCCATCTCGGAGGCAGACAAGGGAATCACCCTACTGGAATTCGAAGATGAGGAGAATGCAAAACAGATTATGGATATGTCCCCATGGGCGATCAATGGACATATCTTGAGCATCAAGAAATGTGAACCGAGCAAGGGTGTCAATGAGATTGAATTCAATAAGGTACCGTTCTGGATCCAAATTCATGATCTAGGATTGGAGAAATTCAGTGATAGTAATGCCCGGAAGATAGGAAGTATGATAGGGAGATGCCTGGATGTTGAAAGCACAGTTGACATGATATGTAGGAGTTTTATGCGTGTTAGGGTTAATGTGGATGGGAACAAACCGTTGATGGTCGGATTTTGGTGGAAAAATTCACAAGGCATAGAGAAATGGGCGACGATAAAATATGAACGCCTATCAGACTATTGTTACGGGTGTGGTATGTTGGGCCACACGACAATGTCATGCAAATAAGTAATACAAATGTCTGACCAAGACCCCAATGCACCAACATACGGCCCATGGTTGGTAGGTGCACGACCAAGCCAAAATTTGGCTCGGCAACATGTGGGAGGAGGGGGAGGTCAAGGTTCGAACACGAAGCAAGGTGCAAGGAGGACATGGTTTGATATCATGGCGGATCTCCAACAAACACCAAAGCATAATAAACCAATGGGTCAAGTCGATGAGGAAGCATCTAGCCAAGAGGGGAGGCCAAATGATCCTATGAATATCGACCCAAAGCATCTGTCAAATGGGAAGATGGGGAAGGAAATGAGGGCAAAGAAAGGGAGATACCTAGTGGAGGTGATCCGATCCAAAGCAAGGTACCGAATGAAGAAAGGGGGATGATACTATATAAACCAACCCTACATGGCCACCCTACCCACAAAGCCAATAGCCATATGACCATACACCCGCCAAGCCCACATGACCATTCTGAAACTCAAACCACTCTACCACATAGCCACCAACTTACCCTAGCCAATAGCCGAGAGGGAGACTACCAATCTCTGAGCCCCAAACCACCCAACCAAGAAACACTAAGCCTAGACACAACTGAGATCCTTACTGAGCTGCGAAACCAACGTACATCACAAGTGTATTCCGCCTCCCAAAAGCATGGTGCACGGAAATAGACTCAATGATCGCGGACTTTTGGTGGGGTCAAACATCGGATGGCGAGAAGATGCATTGGAGGAGATGGGAGGTTCTCACACAAGCAAAGAGCATCGGGGGACTCGGGTTCCGGGAGCTACAAAGCTTCAGCACCGCTCTACTCACAAAGATGGTGGGACGAGTTATAGTCGAACCACAATCTTTGTGTGCACAAGTTCTAAAAGGACTCTATTTCCCGAACAACCTTCCTAGAGGCAAATCGGGGAGGTCGAGCATCATGGGGATGGAGTAGCCTTCTATATGGGAGGGATGTAATGAAGAAGAAAGGGGTATGGATGATTGGGTCGGGGGAAGACATTCGAGTGTTTGAGGACCCGTGGATACACACAAAAGAGGGCGCGCGAATGAGTAGTGAACCGTGGATCGAACATGGAGGCGAGTTACAGGTGAGCGACTTGATAAGACCGGACGAACGATGGAACGAGGAAATAGTACGATCCATCACAAGTCAACAAGATGCGGAGCACATCCTAAGCATCCCATTGCCGAAGGAGAAAATCAAGGATCGGTTCATTTGGCCGCATACACGAGACGGGAAACTTCAAGCACGATCGGTATACCACAAACTACGGGAACCAAATGACCGTGATAGAACCGACCAAGAAGGAATATGCACATATCGGCCACAAAAATACAACCCAAGATCAAGAACTTCATATGGAGACTACTCACGAATGCACTCGTTGTTAAGTAGAATTTGGTAAGACGTGGGATGACCGTCAACCAAGGGTGCCCAATTTGTGGGAAAGAGGAAACAAGGGAGCATATGATATTGGAATGTACATGGACTGAACCTATATGGATGGAGACGCTCGGCTTGACGAATAACCGAATACACACCATGGACGTGTCTCAATGGCTCAAGGGCATCCGAAAGACCACGCAAGGCTTGGGACCGATACGTGAGAAGAGGTGGGTACTCACACTAATCACATGTTGGCAAATATGGAAAGGAAGATGCAAGGCCGCATTTGAGGCGACCCAACCGAACACAAGGAGGACACTCATGGAGATCGCACAAACCGTCGGGGAGCAGAAGTGGGAGGCCTGAACCATCGTCGCCACAAATCAGACAGGACCGAAAGTGGAAACCACCGTAAGAAGGAACCGTCAAGTTAAATTGTGATGCATCATGGTGCAAGCGTACAAGAACAACCGACATAGAGTCATAGCGCGGAATAATGAAGGAAGAGTTATCAGAGGTGTCAATAAAAAGTACTAGAGCGGGGACATAGAAACCATGGAGGCCACGACAATGCATGAAGGAGTGAAACTAGCAATACAAGAGGGATGTCAAAGCATCATCATTGAAACTGATTCCCAAACGGTTCACAAGCAACTAGAAGAGGGTCCGACGAATTGGAGAGTCTTCATCATAATACCAAACATACGAGCACTAGCAAGACAGGTGGAGCAAGTGCAATGACGAGCTATTTCAAGAACGACAAATGAGTGCGCAAATTGGATAGTGAAGCAAACACGATTGGGAGTGAGTCTAGAAGATTGGGTCGAAAGACCCCCCACTACCCTTACTATCTTTAATTGAGTATGATTGTAATCGCGAACAACCATGACACCATGTCACGGCGTTTTATTTATAATAAGTAAAGCGATATTTTTAATAAAAAAATAAATCACCGTAATAATGAAAGGCAAAAAAAGTATTAGGGTTGGACCCAACCTCTGCACCTTCTTCTCTCTTTATTGTCTCGTAAAGCTGAGAAAGATAAAAAAGAGGAAAATGATTACTTTTTTTTTCTTTCTCGTTCCACTCTTCAGTGTTGGTTGCTTTCATCATGCCCCATCAACTCCGACCAAACTCCTTTACCCTGTGTTATCTTCATATCTTTCTTTCTCTCTCTCATCATCAATTACACTTCAAATCTAATCACCAACACACTTTTGTTTTGCCCTAGGTTCGTCCTAAACAAACCGATGTGAAGAATGGAAGGATAATGCAGAGTTGAGTAATATCTGATTTTAATTTTTAAAATTTCATTTGAAATTGTTTGAAGATGCCAGTTTAAATTTAGTAATAGTTGTTATTGTTTTATAAATATAATATCCATGGAAATGCATTAAGAGAAAAGGCTTCGAATGATCTTCTAAGAGTTGAGAATCGTTAACTTTGTATCGCGTCAAGTTTGCATTATTAAAAGGGTAATATAAGTTTAGTTTTAATAAACTATTAAATTGGTTATTACTGAAATATAAAATCAGTTCTACAAGTTTTTTTAACAATCTAATTCTCTAAATATTTAGAAGAATAAATATATTATTTTATAAACTGTGTCAAGATATGATAATACATTAAGAAAACTTGGTTAAAAATATTAATACGTCCCATGCGTGATGAGAGTAAGGTTTGGATTAATCGACTATTGAAACTCAAGTCACGTCCTTTCAATATATGTTCATGTTAGTACGAACATGTTTCTATAACTGCATTTTTATACAATTACATAATAATAAATAATCAAAAATTATAAATTAATTTAAGAAAACTATCTTGATCATTTAGATTCTCTCTGGTTACTTACTTACTTAATTGGTTACACATGTTTGACCAATGTTCAGAATGGTTACACATGTTTCAAAATATGATTAATTGGTTTTGAAATGTGATTATTTGTTTTTTTTACTGTTCACCGTTAGAAATCACAGTTAAGTCACTATTTAGATACGTAAAATGACGTAATTACCCCTAGAATCATCTTCAAGAACAAGAATCGAAGAACCCAGAAATCTGATTTCTGAGTTCTTGAAGAACCCAGAATCGCGTTTCTGGGTTCTTGAAGAACCAAGAAATGGTGTTTCTGGGTTCTTGAGAACCCAGCATCGCAATTTCTGGGTTCTTGAAGTTCTGTATTGCAGTATATGTTATCACCAAATGTGATTAAATGGTCATACATGTTTCTCTATAATGTGATTAAAAGGTCATACATGTTTCTCTATAATGTGATTAAATGGATACTGTTGTTTGAAATGATGTGATTAAAAGGTTCGACATGTTACTCACAATGTGAAAAACCCAGAAATGCTGTTTATGGGTTCTTCAAGAACCCAGAATTGCGATTCTGGGTTCTCAAGAACATCAAATCGAATTTGATTCGATTCTGGTTCTTCAATCCTTCCATGTGTTCTTCAATACAACTAAGGGCATAATAGTCATTTCACAATTCAATAATATGTTAAAAAAATGAATTAACGTTAAAATTAACGGTTTACTAACGGAATAACCAATTAATCACATTGGGAAAAACCAATTAGTCACATAGCAAAACCAATTAATCACATTTTGAAACATGTGTAACCATTCTGAACATTGGTCAAACGTGTGTAATCAATTAAGTAATTAACCCTAAAAACAATTGTCGTCTAAAACATAGTTTGAATTTCACAGTTTAATTCTTTCATGTCATTGATTATACATATTAGTGCGTATATATACATTATAGGGTAAAATTCGAGTTTGCCCCATAAAGTGTGCGCCGAATTTAAGATTCTCCCTTAAAGTTTAAAAATTGAAATTTTAGTCATAATGTTTGGACACAATTAAAAATTCTCCTTTACCGTTAATTTCAGACGAATTCATTGACATGTGTGGCTCACATGGCGTATTAATATTCTGAGTTGACGAATTTGCCATCTATGGATTCCATTCATCCCTCATGATCAGCAAAATTCCCTCATGTGACAGAACAACAGCAAAATTCCACATGACGTTGACGGACTGGGATGATGTTGCAGCCTCCGCCTCACACCAATCCTCCTCAGCCTCTGATTCCACCCCCAAATCCTCTGTCCAGTGCCACCACAAGATCGATAAGCTCCATCGATATTTCCGCACGGATAAGCAGTGATGCCCTAACTTCAAAGGTAGGGTCTTTGCCTCCTTGGATTTGTTTGAACTCATGGCAACAATAGAAACAATCGCTTCAGAACCCGTTACCCCGAGGAATCACGGTAAGAAGAACCTTAGGGGTGGGGATTTCGATCAAAGTCACGATTTTTATCCTAATTTGGGGGTGGGTCAAAAACTTTTGCTAATGTTGTTTTAGGGCTTGTTCCTTTAAATGCTGGAAAATCTAAGAAGAAATTAAACACTATTTTGGTGTAGGACATGTATTAAGAGGTGGATTAGGCTCATAGAGGAGCTTTAAGCTTATGAAGAAGATGATGAGGACGCCTTTGATGTTGTTAACTATAGAGCACACCTGAGATACAATAGGGTTTCCAGAGACCTGACACACAGTCTTGATTAGGGCTGTTCATGGGCGGGCCGGGCCGGTCCTGAAGGCAAGACCGAGACCGAAAATTCGGTCTTGCTTTTTGGAGGACCGAGACCGACCTCGGCCAAAAAGGCCCGACCGAGTCGGTCTTCCTTGACTCGGGCCGGTCTCGGTCCTGGACCGAATCTTCCCCAAAAAAAAAATTTGTCCAAACTCCAAATACAAACATACAAAGTACAAATCAACCAAGTAACAAACATACAACAAAGTTCATTTTCTCCCAACATTACATAAAAGTTACAACAATACCATACAATAATCAAGATACATTACTGGAATCAAAATTCGCGTAAGCCGTAGCCCGTAACCATGTTTCCCTAGTCATCATAATCCAAATTAGACAACGGAAAGGTTTGTTGGTGCATCTTCTAATGGAGTTGGAGTTGACCCAGCATCACTTGGAGTCGGGTGCGAACTTGGAGCAGCGGATTCACACTCACCCACCAAAGTCATCTACATAATCAACAATTCAGTAAATTAGTTCCATAAATCAGTTCTGGACCAAAAACGTAGATGCAGAAGATAGTGATTTGACCAAAAACGTAGTACAAGCTGGACACTGAGTAGTATAAACTATAAATCTACATAGCAGCATCTGTCATGTTTTTGTTTTAGTATCAAATATATATTTCTAACGTAGTACAAGCTGGACACTGAGTAGTATAAACTATAAATCTACATAGCAGCATCTGTCATGTTTTTGTTTTAGTATCAAATATATATTTCTATTTTGCACATTACTATAGTAAAGTGATACACTGGAGTTGGTGTCTTGCGTTTTATCTTATCAGTATTAAATTATCATCACAGAAAATTATGTGGATTTGGGGCATGATTCCGGTAAAAATGAAAATAGAAGTATATGGCATGGGTATACAACAGGTTTAGAGGACAAATTGTGAGTTATATAACGGGCAAAAGTATTTACGTTTGTCTCAGAAAGACAAAAACTACAGAACTACAGAGTTATATACGGGCAAATTGTGAGTTATATAACGAAGTACAGAGTCTCAGAAATGACTATCAGTATTCAACTTTCAACATACTAGAATTAGACGAACAAATTAATTGAACGAACTATCAGTATTCAACATACCTCCCAGACCTTCAGACAAACGAACTAATTGATTCGATTAACTCCTAATTAGCAGAGCTGCGTTCGGAAGCGAGCTGGATTGGAAGCGAGCTGCGTTCGGAGCTGTCGTTCTCTATGACGAGCTGCGTTCTTGGAGGCGACTAGATTGGGAGGATGTCGTGGAGGCTGGAGGCTGGAGCTACAGAGAGTAGTGAAGTTGGAAGAATGGAAGTAATGAAAATGAAATGAATGAAGTGCGGCGTTACAGAATGAAGACTGAATGTTTTAAATTTTAAGGTTCATTAACTTCGGGCCGGTCCGGGCCTAAACGGGCTTTCGGGAAAAAAGTCCGAGATTGAGACCGAGCCCGACCTTGAAGAAAAAAAACCGCCCGCTCGGTCTCGGTCCTATTCGGTCTCGGTCCGGTCTTGTCGGGAATTCGGTCCTACAGTCTTTTTTTATCACCCCTAGTCTTGATGATGATGAAGAAGAAGAAGACAATGTAATTAGATTTCCTGTAAAATCATTAGGTAACTGCCACATGGTCTCGCCGGAGCTCCAACTAAGAAAATTGAGCAGAAACTCTTCCATGCTCGATCCTTACATTGACGATGATGAATACAAAAAAAAAATCTCCAAAGGGGTGAGGAGTGCACTTTTGTGCTTTCAAAATGTGAAAAAATCATGTGTCAAGCACATGTCAACGAATTCGTATGAAATTAACGGATAATTGACGGTAAAGGGGAATTTTTAATCGTGTCTAAACATTATGACTAAAATATAAAATTTTAAACATTAAGGGGGAATCTTAAATTCGACTTAAACTTTATGGTGCAAACTCGTATTTTACCCTACATTATATTTGCATACTTACACACATTGACCATTATATATACTAGACTCGGGCACACGCTACTTACACACATTCACCTTCATTTAAATTTATACAATCAAACATATATGTTTTTTTTCATAAAATACTTAGAAAATTAAATTGTTAAAAACTTTGATTCTTAGATCAATCCAACATATCACTGCGATTATTTTAATTTAGTAGTCAATTATTTGATTTTATTTAATTTTTTCATATAATATTTAATTTTTGGATGATATTAGTTCTAAATAAAAACTTTGGACAAATAATTACTACAAATCTAACAAATATATTTTACTATCAAATTAAAATAATTTCGTCAATGTGATGAATTAATCATCTATGTATTAATACTAATTAATAAAAAAACTAATTTTGTAAGTTTTTTTGGCATTTTATTTCTCTCATTATTTGAAACGTCTCTGTTATATGATCAACCACTTAACTTGTGGATGACTTATGTTGACAACATAATGTATAGTTATCATTATATAAAATTGTAAAATTACATCAATTAACATAATAATTGAAAATAAAATATAATTAATTAAAAAAATCAATAACATGGATAATAGATCAAAAATATTTTTCCACGCCAATTTTAATTTTGCAAACTTGATTATGTTGTATGTATTAATTATTTATCGCGTTGGATAATATAATATGTATATTTAACATAAAAATCTACGTCAATTGTAATCGATCTTAATTCAGTTTCAAATTTTCAAATTTATTAATAAAATGAGATTTTTATAACGAAGGTGATCCAAGTTTTCAATTTCACGGTTTTCTTAGGTTTGCTTGGGAGGATAGAGGGAAGAAAAATGTTGTAGAGGAGGAGGAAACAAGTAAGTAAGAGAGTAGCGACATGAAATGATAAAAAATAATGATTGATTATGAAGAAAAGGTTAACCAAACAAAATTAGGAAGAAAAGACAGTTTTGAAAGAAAAATTTATTTATATATAATTGTAAAGAAACTAAAAAAAAGTGACAATATATATAACGACTCTAAAACTTGACATATTAAAAATACTGTGTTTAATGCACCTGAATAACATTTTTGAATTATAATTCAGGTACGTAAAAATACATACATGGTATTAATAGTATAATGATAAAGCACTGTATTGTTATAACATAGTCACAAATTTAAATTTTGACTGGGATAAAATAAAATACAAAAAAAAAAAATTCCACATGAGTAGTTAGAAAATAAATATAAATTAAGTGTATTAAAATAATTTAGGTACTATTAATCCCGTGGAAGAATGTGTTATTGTAATAGTAAAAAGTCTTGACTTCAAAACTTCGCCACACTCTTTTCTTAAGTGGCTTCCTATCTGTAAATAGCATTCAAGAAAATGGTGGAAGAAGAAAATGTAAATGACCGAAATAGCCATGTTGAGTTTGAATTAATTAAATTATCAAGGGGTATTTCTGTAATTTTGCAGGTAACGGTTACAAAAACCACTTCGTGCTTTATAAATTTATATATATATATATATTGTGTTAGCACATCCATTCATTCTGTTACAAAACTTCTTTTATCCTTATTTATTTATAATTATAATGTACTTATTCTTCATATTTTGTTGTACATTCTTATACATTGGTACACATTTATATGTACTTATATATAAATATTCAGCTCTTTTGTTGTGATTATTTTTTGTCGTGTTTCACTTATTTATATATCTATTGATACACCATGTAGATATACTATTGTTGCACATAATTATTTTGCTTTGTAAAATGTACAGTTTTACATTTTTGTTTTCTGTATTTTTGTTGTGGGGGTCATAATCACCCTTTAAATAACTACTTGTAAATATAGTGGTTCCACCATTTGAAATTTTAGTTTGAATCATAGTCACCCTTTAATTGTCTATATATAAAAAATTAGAATGGGTCACAGTCACCCTTAAATTTGCTACAAATAAATAGAGTGTCCCTATGAGATAGGAAATTTCTATGGGTCACAGTCACCCTCAATTTGTTAGATATGAGAAAGTGTTTCCAGAAGAGAAATTTTTCTAGATACGGGTCACAGTCACGCTTTCAATTTACTACAAACAAACAAAGCGTGTATTCTTGTAAACCACCCTCAATTGGCTATATATAAAGAGAGATTAGAAGAAGAAAAAATTTGTAGGGGTCATAACTACCTTTTTAATCGTCTACTTACAAAAGAGTGTTTCCGCAAATTGAGAATTAATAGGGGTCACAACCACATTTTAATCGATTACTTACAAAAGAGTGTTTAGAATCACCCTTAAATCAATTAGTTACATGAGAATATATTCCAGATGTGAACAACCGCTCTTCAATCAACTATAAATAAAGAGAGCACTCTTGCAAGTTATAATATTATTGATAGTAGAAAATATTAGAATGGGCCAAGACCACCCTTCAATCGTTTAAAATAAAGAGAGGAGTTTTGCAATTTGGAAAATTCTTTAAAGCATAGAAAAAGTAGAATGGGTCGCAGTAACCTTTTAAGCGACTACTAATAAATAAAGTGTACCCATGCATGTGGAAAATTCACAAGGGTCACAACCACCCACAATTGACTACAAACTAAAAAACGTTTTTCTAGGTTGAAAACTTAAAAGAGCGGCCTAGGAAAAATTTAGAGAGTCGTGATTGTAAATTAGAAAATCACAATCTTGGCAAAAGGTTAGGAAAATTCTCAATCTGCTAAGAACCTATAGAGGTGGTGCGTGCAAAAATAAGGATACCGAGGGGCATGATCTAAAAATC
This sequence comes from Chamaenerion angustifolium, assembly GCA_946814005.1. Classification (NCBI taxonomy): domain Eukaryota; kingdom Viridiplantae; phylum Streptophyta; class Magnoliopsida; order Myrtales; family Onagraceae; genus Chamaenerion; species Chamaenerion angustifolium. Next base: position 28,411,557 of record OX328272.1, read on the forward strand.
TCGCAATGATTACCGTGACAAAATGAAACAATATAGAGAGATTAAAAAAAAAAGAATCTCGCTAGGTTGTAGCACAATGCGTATCCTAGGCAAAAGTTAGTGTAAAAAACATTGCATATCAACATCCACGTATTAGCTCTGCATCCAAAGTCACACTATCCTAGATATGTTATACTTGGGTAGCTCAAAATTGATTTACAGTAGCACGGTGTTGTCCTAGATATGTTTATTACTGGATATACTAATAACAAACGGGGCAACACTGTCCCAGACATGCTAGTCGTTCTGCAATCACAACCATAGTGTTCGCTCCTAGAGTCGTATTGTCCCAAATATGTTAGTCTTTGGTTCTCCCTGGTCGATCAACTGTATCTTCATGTTGTCCCATATATGCCCGCAACCATTTACCATCGTTAGAAAATGCAACGATGTCCTAGATATGCTAGTCGTCCACTACTAAAAATTCGGTCTTTATCGACGAAATTATTCTATCGGTAAAAAAAATATAAATTTCGTCGCTAAAAAATCTTTTGTCGGCAAAATGATATTATCGTTGATGAATGCCCCGTCGGTAAATCTTTACCAACATAAATCAAGTTATTTATTTGGTCGGTAAAAAGTAGTATGTTTCCCAACGAAAATTCTGTCGGTAAATTCATGAATTTTATTGACCAAACTCGTTGACTTTTTGTTATTTCGTCGGTAAATGGTGTTCTTTTCAAACAAATATTTTTTCATCGGTATTAAGTATTACCAACGAATTAAGTCATCGTTGGTAATGATGTTTCCCGACGAAATGTTAAATGGTCTGCAAATATGTTTCCCGACGAAAAAAACATTTTCGTTGGGAATTGCCTTTATCGACGAAATATAGTTTGTCGACAAATACAATTACCAACGAATTTCATTTCTTCGGATAATACCTTTACCGATGAATTTAGATATATTAGCACAGATTTTTCCCGACGAAATTCCATTTCGTAGGCATATGTAGAAATGTTATATGTGTAATAACGATAATATGATAATTAAGCAAACTACAAAACCACAGATAATGTATACATTCTCCAATAAACATAAAATCCACAACATAACGTTACCAAATATAAACAACTGAGTCTAGACAATCATTGCCCTAAATCTCTCACAATTTAGCAGTTTCTTGATAATCAAATTGTTGTACAGAAAAACTGATGGAAGACATACACTGATTAAGAAAACGTTTTGCGAGTATTACTTATTCCCCAGGATATTATGGTATTGAAGAATTGTGTGTTCTTCATGTGTGAAGCTTCCTCTCTTGATCTCTGGCCTCAGATAGTTAATCCATCGAAGCCTGCAACTCTTGCCACACCGATTCAGACCTACAATATTGAGTAAGTAAGAAACTACATAATATAATACATACTTTTGATTACTTACTTAATTAGCTTACAGCCCAAGATTATTACTTCACCCAAATAACTAACTACCTGCAGGTTTAGGGAGAGCAGTCCAATTCCCAGGTATGTGTTGGTTGATATAATGAAGGAGCTTCTTGACTTCCTCAAGATCCCAGTTGTCTATATAGAAGCTCTCGATTCTTAGTCTGAAAGAATAAGCATAACCAAGGCATTAACCACGATGAATCACCTTTTTTCCAACCTCCACAACTTAACTTTAATTTACAAGGTCTCCATTATGAATCACAACTAGAACTTTCATTTCGAAGTTACTAGAGCAGTAATATACGAAAACTTTCTGCATTTAAATCTACATACATAGCAGAATCAATGAAAAAAGAACGTAAGTAGTTAACTGAACAAAAAGGAGATCTAACTAATCTGTGCAAACAAAAAAAACTCACCAGCTCCATTCGACCGTTGACCTAAACTACTCTATAGAAAACGATCCATGAGAATCGACCTCATTGAACCTAGTGTTTTCGAAGGCTCAATTGGAAGATCCAATTAACGAGCGATTTAATGGAGTCAACGGTTTGCCAACCGGAATCGTCTTGGAGGACGCTCCGGAGTACGTTGGTTGACTCTCCTCGAGCGAAGTAAGCTGACTTCTCGACGCCACCGAGCTAACATTGTAAAATTCAGATGTCATGACCGAGAGGAGATGGTCAAACCTGATGGTGACGTGCACAATGTCGTGGTCGAGATTGTCACTTTCGGAGAGGAGACAAAGATGAGAGCAACAAACGAAGAGGAGAGCAACAAACGAAGATGAGAACAACTCTATTGTTTTGTGACTGTGACTTCTACGTGCAATTATCTAATTAGGGGTTTTGGTATTTCATATTTTAGTTGCAAATTCTGAATTTATATAATTAAATACGAGAATAAGACACAATTCAGTTGTAGTCTATTTGGGTAATATGTCAGATTATGATTCTGAAGGTCTGGAGTTTGAATCCATTGTCACACATTTTGTTTGTAATTCAGTTGTAGTCTATTTGGGTAATATGTCAGATTATGATTTCGAAGGTCTAGAGTTTGAATACCTTGTGGCACATTTTTTGTATTATACCAACAAAAATGAATTTTCATCGGCAAAAGAATTATATTTACCGACTAAATATGTGCTTTGGTTGGTAAACTTTAATTTTACCGTCCAAATACTTTTTTGTCGACAAAAATAAGTTTTACCATTTTTCTTCTTCGTATTGTACCGACGAAAATGAATTTTCATCGACAATATTATTATATTTACCGACGAAATAAAAATAATTTTTAGCAAGAAAATTATATTTTCGTTGGTAGTTATTACTTTTACCGAGGAAATTGTGCCGACAAAATTAATTTTTCATCACTAAAACGTGTATTTTCAGTAGTGGTCATGCCATCAAAGACGTATCCTCCGCATCCAAAGGCCACAACCTTCGTTATTGTGGCCTAGCGACTGCTTGTCGTAGCCTTTGTGAACAATTTTTTTTTCTGAACAAAATACTAAGTCACGTTACATAAAGGTCCAATTTATTTTCTTCATCTAATGTACAGTTAAATTGTGACAAAACTTTCATTTTTTTATTAACTTACTCTAGTTTTGTTTTGCAAATTATTACCTAGACCTTCAAGATATTTGCAATGCTAGATGAATTGTACGAAAAATTACACTTTGTTAGCTAAACTTTGAGAAAATTTTGTAGTTGATGCATGACGAGCACGTGCATATTTTCGTCACTATTTATTTGCAAATTGAATAGGGCTAACTAATTGTAACTTTTTTTAAAGTCAACTATCAATTTGTTAAAAAATAGTTCAGTTAACAAATTGTACAAACTTTCAAAGTTTACGTATAGATAATTGCCCCTTGTTAATTATTATTCTTTGATGATAATCTCTATATATTTTAATATTGTTAGCTAGATCCCTGTATTTTTAATAAGTAAGTTTTTAACCTTATTTTTCTCTTATATGCGTTCAATTTGATTTGTCCGTATTAATTTTTTATAAGTTAGATTCATACTATCACTCTCCTCTTAAAATATTTTTTCCCAAGTAGTCATTCGCCTGGCGCCCATTGTAACAAAGTATGATTGCTTAATTCGAGTTTAATTATTCGTATTCTTATGGATAGAAGTCGACAAAAAGATATGGATTAATTCCTCTTCAAGGATCCCACATTTTCTTGTTGTCGATAAAACTGTAAGATTGAGTATGCATCTTCGATGCCTCTTATCCATGACTGCGGGATATTTTTGAAGTCATTTAAAATATTTATAGTCGGACATATCAACTGAGAAATCAACATTGTATCAGTTCAACTTACCAAAGAAATAATATGTTTAGAGGAGCATTTTGTTGTTTTATTAGAATCTCCGTTTTATGTGTTGTTTGTGTTGAAACTTGATTATATGGATCAAAAGTTTGACTATATTGGTTTGATTGTAGAACTTAAATTAAATGCAAACTTTTTTTTTTAAGGACAATAAAAACATTTGCACTTGCACCAGCGGAAGCACTTCATTTTTAAATATGTTTGATTGTATTTTATATATATATAAAAAAACATAATGAAACATGTTAAAAATTAGTTAAAGACTTAGGGGAAAAAACATGTTAGGCCTTCCAATTTGAACTTCAAATATAAATATAATAATGAAAAAGAATAAAACATTTCCAATATGTTTGTTTCGCGGAATTCTTAAGGAATTGGGAACACAAATTCCGTATTCTCATGTTTATTTCGCGAAATAGGAATTCCATTTTAGATGAATCGAGAACAGAATTTGATAGAAAGAGATGAAAATCGAGATTGCTTGGAATCGAAGCAATGTACCTTGAAGAAAAAGCAACTGAATTCTGTTATAACAGAATAGAGAAACTGATTTCACATTGATAGAAGAAGATGAAGATTACAAAGACTATCACAGTCTATTTATAGTCTAAGCTGAACAACAGATTTAACTAATCTGGAAAACTCAAGAAGATTCAAGAAGCTTAGACTATCAAACACACATAAGAACAACTATGAACATACGATTTGAACTAATACATTTTCATAACCCCTAACATTCCCTATCAAAGATCTTTTTTCTTAACCTTGTTTTGATTGCCTCTCCTTCATCATCTTCATTTTGAATTCTCGTTCAACTTGCAATTTTGAAACCACAAGACCAGAACTGTTCTTGTTCTCTAAACACAGCTCGTTTGATCATATCCAAATCTTGATATCAGTTCTACTGCTCTTCATCACATCATCACAATCCAAACAAGATATATCATCTAGAATCATCACATTTCACTACCAAAGGTAAACATATCATAAACCAGACTCATACAGAAAGATGTATTGAACGATATACAAGTTGTCATACAGTCTCACAACTATTCAATATGCAAGACAATATTTAAGTTCAGCTTTTAGATATGTATAGGTGAAACTAACTTCTAAAGACCTATGATACACATCAATCCTAATATCATGAATCATCCATGAGACTATTCAATATCACATCTGTTTCATTGATCTTCAATTCCATCTTTTCCTTCCATCCCTTTTTTTCAGTAATTTTTTTTTATTGACACGAAGATTTGATTTTTCAATGACAGGAAGGTTTGAGCCTTCATCTTTTCATTGGGATTGGACGGTTTGATCCCCCATCTTTTCTTTCTCAAATCAACAAAGAAGTAGCTTTGACGTTTTCTTCTTCATTGATTATTTTTGAAATCAAATCCCATGAGCTGTCAAACTATTTGGCTAACAACAGATGATTCAATATCAGACTGAGATCAATAAGATCAGAAGAAGACCAAATTTCACCTATACACAATCACAAAGAGAACTGAACATTGCAAGCTAAAGAACAGAGAAGAAGAATGAAAGCTCAGAATAAACAAGCAATACAACACTGTATGAAGAATGTGTTATGATCTGAACCAAAGAAGAGAAAGGATGACACATCGAGATCACAAGTTTTGAAAATGATAATAGTTCAAGAACATAGAAGTGATAACAAATTTGAGCAGAGTAAACCAGCATCATGTTAGAAAACAGAACATTCTACCCAAGGTATCAAAAACACAATCAGACAAGATATTGAATTAACGAACAAGAGCCAACCAAAACAATACCACAGATATCAGACACCTTCATTTAAACATTTAGAAAGAACATCAACTTCCTCAAGCGAATAGACCCCAAGTTTTTGACGAAGAGGGACAAAGAATTTTTCAGTCAATGGCTTTGTAAGAATATCAGCAAACTTATCATTAGAAGGTACAAAATTAACTAACACATGACCACTAGAAACTTTTTCACGCACAAAACTCAAATCTATCTCAACATGTTTCATTTTTGAATGATGGATAGGATTTTCAGTTAAACCAACAACACTCGTATTATCACACCATACCACGGGAATAGACAACAGAGGAACATCAAGTTCTTGAAGAAGAGACTTAACCCACAGTACCTCACAAATAGCATTTGTTATGGCTCGATATTCAGCCTCAGCTGAAGACCGTGAGATGACAGATTGTTTCTTAGAGCTCCATACAATCGGATTACCATTGAGTAATAGAAAATGTCCAGAAATTGATTTTCTATCTGTTGGATCACACTGCCCCAATCTGCATCTACATATGAAACCAGAGAAACTTCATTAGAAGGAACCAATGAAGCTTGAAACAATAACCATGAGAGATAGTGACTTTATAGTATTTCAGAACATGAACAAGAGCATTCCAGTGATATAGTGTAAGGGATTGAACAAATTGACTTAATTTGTTGATAGCGAATGCAATATCTGGTCTAGCTGCACATATGTGCTGAAGAGCACCAACTATGCTTCGATAGAGATCATCATTAGGACAGGGAGAATTGTCTTTATCAGCCATAACTTTAGAAAGAAAATGACCTGTCATTGGCGTAGGCATTGAACAAGCATCAGACAAACCTGTTTTTGTAAGAAGTTCTGCAATATATTTGTGATGACTGAGAAGAAGATGGTCATCTTTCTCCTGAACATCCATACCCAAAAAATAGTTAAGCTTCCCTAGATCTTTTAAACGAAATTCAGAATTTATTCGACTGATAACTCCCTCTACTTCAGAAGAACTACTTCCTGTGATAACAATATCATCAACATACATAAGAAGAAACACAGAGCCTTCATTAGATTTCTTGATGAACAAACAATTATCAGATTTTGAGACTTGAAACATAAGATGAAATAAAAGAAAATGCTTAAGTTTTTCAAACCACGCACGAGGTGCCTGTTTTAAACCATATAATGCTTTATGAAGTTTACAAACTAAAACATTACCAGATGCATCAATTTGCTCAAAACCAGGAGGTTGGAGCATAAAGTCTTCCTCGGTGAGATCACCATGTAAAAATGCATTATTAACATCAACCTATCTGATTTGCCATTTGTTTGTTAGAGCTAAAGAGAGGATAATACAAACAATAGGTGACTTTATAACTGGACTAAAGGTTTCAGAAAAACCAGACGAGCTTTATGTCTATCTATAGAGCCATCCGAATTACGCTTGATTTTAAAAACCCACTTACAACCAACAGGAATGCGTCCTTCAGGAAGAGACACAACATACCATGTCTTATTGGCTGACAGAGCTTGAAGTTCATCATTTACAGCTTGAGTCCATTGGGAAGATTGAAGAGCTACATGAATAGATGATGGCTCTGATCCAGCTGAGTCTACTTCCATTTCTCTAGTTGCTGTTAAAGCTGAAAAAAGAGAAGACTGTGTAGCAACACTCTTCGATCTGGTTATCATAGGATGAACATTCTGTGAATGATTCAGCTGACTAGATGACTCTATAGGTGTTGAATCAGAATTACTGATTTCTCTTGCTGGAAACCTTGCTACCTCAACTAGCTCATTTTTAGAACAAGGAACATATCTAATAACAGAATCATCATGAATTATTGAATCAGATACATGTAATACAGAAACAGATTGATTAGGAATATCCCTAGGCGAAACCTGATCACAATCAATAGGATTATCATGTGAAACAGCAGCAGCAATGTCCCTAGGAGAACCACCTGTTGAGCCTCCTGAGAGTTCAGAAGTAGACGTATTATGTGAAGGCAAAGGATATGAAGGAGATATAGAACACCTGTCCGAACCAAGATTATCAATACAACCAAAAGGTAAAAAGAAAGGCTCACTTGTATATGTGTTCTTTGGTGCAGCAGACAGCATGAACTTACCCTTCTTATCAGCAAAAGGATACTCATCCTCATGAAATCTAACATGTCTTGATATATACAACTTTCCATTACTATCTAAGCATTTGTATCTGTGATCCTGAGAGCATTACCCAATAAAAACACAAGGTGTAGATCGAAAATCCAACTTATGTCTATTAAACGATCCAGTAAATGGAAAACACAAACAGACGAATACTCTAAGTATTGAATAGTCAGGAATCTTACCAAATAGCTTCTCATGGGGAGAGACATGATCAAGGACTTGAGTAGGTAGCATATTGATAAGAAACACAGCTGTATAAAATGATTCACTCCAGTATTGCATCGGTAGGCTGGCTTGATACATGAGTGTGAGACCCATCTCAACAATGTGTCCATGTTTCCGTTCGACTATTCCATTTTGCTGTGATGTATATGGACAAGTAACCCTATGAGCAATACCATGTTGAGAAAAATATGAAGACAAAGACTTAAACTCTCCACCCCCATAAGTTTGAACTGATTTCAAATAACATGAAAGCTGCCTTTCGGCTAGTTTGTGAAATTGAATAAACAAACTTGCAGCTTCACATTTCTGATTTAAAAAATAAATCAAAGTATATCGAGAGTAAACATCAACAATACTCATATAGTATCTCTTACCATTTGAAGCAACAGGAGCAGGCCCCCACAGATCAACTTATACTAGTTGCAGAGGTTTAGAGTAAACTGTGGTCGAAGTTGAAAATGGAAGCCTAATGCTTTTTCCAACAGAACAAGCAGAACACAATCCATATGAGGAAGAACATTTTAAACCGGAATTTTTGAAAATAGAAGACATAATATTTGAGGATGGATGGCCAAGCCTTTTATGCCATAAGATTGATGATTCAACTTTATTGACAATCTGACATTCAACACGAGAAACAGAGTTTTTATTACATTTATTTGAACTGAAACTGCTGAAATCTAACTTGTATAGGCCTCCTTTTTCTTCTCCTTGCAGCAAAACTTCAAGAGTAATTGAGTCACGAACAAGACAATGTGAAGGATGAAATTCAAAGTATACAGCATTATCCCTGGAAAACTGCGAAACAGAGACTAAGTTCTTGGTAATATCTGGTGTATAAAGCAAATTGTTAATATATAAAGGTTTAGAATGAGTTTTGATGACGGAAGTACCAATGCTTGAAATGTCTAAATGTACTCCATTACCAACTTGAACTGTACCTGCTCCCTTATACTGCTCAGCTCCTTGCGGTGGTTGTCCATTTGTCAGATGGTTGGTTGCCCCTGAATCAGGATACCACGCTTGATCACTTCTACCTGATTGAGGAATAGGTAGTGACACATAATTGACTTGCGGATTGAATCCTGTCTCTTGCATAGACCCTGCATAGGAGGAAGGATTTCCAACATATCCAGGCATCATTCCATAAGGAAGCATGAAAGGATACTAAGAATAAGAGGGAGTTGTTCCTGTTGGCAGAAAGACAGGATGAGGTACATTCAAAGTGTTCACAGGATTGAGCAAATTGTTCACAGTAGAGGCTGTATCTGCAAAATCATTCCAGGAAGTTTGACACATATTGGCAGACATCTGAACATTCTGATTGTTGGAAGATGTAACTCCATGAAAATTTACATCGAATCTTTCATAGCACCTATTGACCAAATGGACAACCTTCCCACGGAGTTGACATTGTGGCCTATTACCTCCACCGTGTCCTCTTCCACCACCTCCTCTTCCTGTATCAACCATAAGAGGAGGTGGTTGATTCTGAATGTTCGATTGTTGATGACTAATTGGATCTGACTTATACTCAGTGACAGAGTTTGGTAAGTTCTTCTTAAAATCTTCAGAACTATGTATCATTGCTTGAGGCATCAAGCTTGAATCAAATAGTTGATCACGACTCCTAATCTCGGCATCAAGCAGGACTGAGCTAACAAAGGCCAAGTCATAGGGATTTCGACATGCATGTATCACAGAAACTACATTGTCAAACTGACCTTTAACTCCATCAAGAACTATCGAAATTTGTTGCATCTCGTCTATTGGATGGTCACAGCTTGCTAGGCCATCGCATGTAGACTGAATATCTGCTAGGTAATCTCTAACAGATTGTGTAATCAGTTTTCTGGTTTTTAACCTACCAAATAGATTCATCACACGAGTTGTAGATGATGATGAGAACATTTGGTGAAGTTTCGACCAGATTGTGTTAACAATCATGCAGCCTAGAAGATATCTGTTAACTTGTGGACATATGGACACTAACAACCAGGAAGCTAAAGAGCTATCACGTTGTTGATATTTGGCAAAAGCAGGATTAGGAATGTTGTCACCATTTTCATCTGTGATGTGTGCAGGAACAACTTGAATTCCATATAAGTGAGATTCCAAATCAAAACCACGAACAACAAGCAATACCTGTTGTTTCCACGACTGGAAATTGTCGTCTCCAGTCAGCTAACATACCTTCTTGTTTGAGAAGGCCGGTGGTAGAATATCCTCCATAACCAGACGTCGACAGCAATGCAGAACTGATTATGTTCTTCAGATGATGAATTCGCAGCGAGAAATCGATTTACTCGATGTATTCCTCGGATTCGTATAGCTCTGATACCATTTTAGATGAATCGAGAATAGAATTTGATAAAAAGTGATGAAAATCAAGATTGCTTGGAATCGAAGCAATGTACCTTTAAGAAAAAGCAACTGAATTCTGTTATAACATAATAGAGAAACTGATTTCACATTGATAGAAGAAGATGAAAGATTACAAAGACTATCACAGTCTATTTATAGTCTAAGCTGAACAACAGATTTAACTAATCTGGAAAACTCAAGAAGATTCAAGAAGCTTACAATATCAAACACACATAAGAACAACTATGAACATACGATTTGAACTAATACATTTTCATAACTCCTAACATTCCACGAATTTGAATTCCTAGAAAGTTAGAAATAAGGATTCTTGGGTAAAGGTTCGATTTTACTATTACTAAAGAGTTATGAATAAAAAATAGATGACCGATTGACAAAAATACTTGTCACTGTTAATTATTTATTTATATTTGAATTTAATTTAATTTAATTTATTAATTAAATTTTAGTTTAGTTTAATTAATTAAATTATTTTAAAGTTATAAAATATATTTTTAATTTAAGCTTCCAAAATTAATTAATATAATTTTTTATAAGATAATTGTATTATATAGTACACAAATTTATTTATTTTGGCCAATAAAAACACCTTCCTTAATCATAAAAAGAGTCCATACAATCCATTACACACAAACGTACAAAAGAAGTCGGGGGACTTGCTATCCAATCCCTTGGACAAGAATCCCTTCTAGTTTCCGTTGCTACCCAATTGGCACATTGATTTGCCGTTCGTCTAACAAATTGCCAATTAACCCGAGGTATATGCTTAGCCATCTCAATGATATCCGTGAGGATGCTCCGTATTTCCCAATCTTTTGTCGCATCCCCACCATGAATAAGATTGATAACATATTGAGCATCTGACTCTATGATTACCTCGGTCCATACACAATGGATCGCCAATTCCGTTGCTTGTAGAATCGCCTTTGCCTCAAGTATCTTTGCGCTCGTACCTTCACATCTCGTATTTCTTCCTCCTAGAACTGATCCCGACCAGTCCCTTGCCACGACCCCCGTGCCTCCCTTTAGCGTGTGTTGATCCCACGCCGCATCGCAATTAAGTTTGACCACCCCTTGGCTCGGCCTCCTCCATCGTTGGTTTTCCCTATAGTGCGGCCTCGGCACCGCCATACCCGCCCTTGGCCGTGCAGCCCACGCCTCCTCAGCAAGGCCAATTGCCATCCCGATCGTAACCGTTGGCTTCGGGTTGTCCTTCGCATGGACCGCCCTACAACGTTCCTTCCATACTTCCCATGCCACAGTCTCCCCTAGTATCTTCCTTCTCCTCCCCAACTCGCCTCCCACCGAGCCTGTTTCGTGCATAAGTTTCATCCATCCCCTCCAATCTGTGATCCCGGCCTGATCCAACCGAAACCCCATTGCTCCCAACCATACTTGTCGTGCCCAATGGCACTCCAGAACCGCATGATTCACAGTTTCCAATTCATCACAAAAATTACAAGTCGGGTTCAACTGGATCCCCCGCTTTGCAAGCTCAGCCTTCACAGGTAAGGCATTATGCATAGCACGCCATAGGAACTGTTTTACCTTTGGTATAGACTCGCTCTTCCAAAGGTCGCTCCAACACGTCTCTGTTTGTCTCGGTTGCAGTCCTCCATCGTTCGTCGTCTCGAGTTGGTGCATCTCCCGCAAACGCCGATATACCAGCTTTGGCCGTGCTACCCCATCGTTCGCGGTTGGCCAAATCAGCTGATCTTCATGATTGGTGCGGCTGATATGGATCGCGGTTATCGCTTGTGCTTCCGGTTCGGTAATGTGGTGTCGGATTGCTGTCAGATCCCATGTCCCTCGGTTCCGGTCTATTAGTTCGTTCACCCGGATATCCGCTTCCTCCTCTAGCCCCATGTTTTGTCCAATCCGACCCCGAGGCCTTCCCGGAACCCACGCATCTTGTAATGCCCTAATCCGCTCCCCCGTCCCCACTTGCCACACGCCCTCCTGTTTCAGTATATCTCGACCCGCTAGTATGCTCGACCACGCCCATGATGGTCTAGCTCCGCTCGTGGCCTCCATTAGGTCGGCTCTCGGTTAGTAGAGTCCCTTTAGCACTCGCGCCCACATTGATTCACCATCACTATTTAGACGCCATGCCGTCTTAGTCAACATTGCCCTGTTAAAGTCTGTCATGTCCCTAAAACCCATGCCTCCCATGTCTTTGGGTTGGGTGAGCTTTCCCCATCGAACCCAATGTATCCTCCTCATCTCATCCCGTCCGTTCCACCAAAACCTAGCCACCATACTCGCGATTTCTGCACACCACGTTTTAGGCAATTTGAATAAAGACATGACATAGGTAGGAATTGCGGTTATTACCGCCTTAATTAGGACCTCCTTGCCGGCATTGTTTAGGAACATGGTCTTCCAACCATGGATTTTCTTTACCACCCTGTCCTTGAGGTACCTCATGGCCTCTATTTTGGATCTACCCCAGTTGGTTGGGAGACCCAAGTACTTTCCCGCGTCCGGTACCACGCCGATGCCTAATACCTCCGCGACCCGTCTCTTTGTTTCCTCTCGAACTACCTTGCCGAACTGTATACACGATTTTTCAAGGTTGATCTTCTGCCCGGATGCTTTGTTGTACCTCTCTATCGTTTCCCTTAATGCCCTAGCATTCCCCTCCGATGCTTGCATGAAAAATATGGAGTCGTCCGCAAAAAAGAGATGATGAACTTCCGGGCATGTCCGCTTCATCCTTATCCCTTGTATCCGATGCTCCTCCATCTCCCGTACTATTTGACGTGACAAGACATCCGCCACTAGGATGAACAAATACGGTGAAAGTGGGTCGCCTTGCCTAAGTCCCCTTGTCGGTTTGAACCTCGTTGTCTTCTTCCCGTTCACCACCACACTATATTGTACCTTGGCTATGCATTCCTCGATCCATCGACACCATTGGTTTGCAAAGCCCAGTCCCTTAAGCGTTTGAATCACAAACTCCCACTCCACTCGATCATATGCCTTGCTCATATCGAGCTTGACCGCACACTCTTCCCTCCCTCTCACCCTGTTTGTTCTCAGATGATGAAAAACTTCATGTGCAATAAGAATGTTGTCATGGATGAACCTGCCTGAGACAAAAGCACTCTGAAAGGGGGTTACAAGCTTAGGTAAAATAAGTTTGAGGCGATTTGATAGTACTTTGGATATAATCTTGTAGTTAAAATTGCATAGGCTTATTGGGCGAAAATGTGTGGTATTAATCGGGTTAGGGATCTTAGGGATTAAAACTATATCAGTATAACAGTAACCTGGTAGTAAATTGCCTGATTCAAAGAAGCTACTCACGGATTGGAACACGTCCTCCCCGAGCACGTCCCAGAACCGATGATAGAACATACCTGGAAAACCGTCTGGTCCCGGAGCCTTGTTACCACCCAACTGGAAAACTGCTTTCTTGACCTCCTCCCGACTTACCTTCCTTAAGAGTGCTACGTTGTCAGTATCTGTCACCAATTTTGGTATGCTCCTCATTTGATCTGTTATCCCATCTGAGCCTTCCGTTTGGAATATATCTCTGAAATAGCTCTCACACTCTGCCATGATGTCCTCCTCATTCTCCACCCAAATCCCATCCCGTCTTTGCATTCTACATAATGTATTCATCCGCCTTCTCTCCACGGTAGTCTGATGGAAATAAGCGGTATTACGATCCCTCGCCTGCATCCACTGAATTCGAGACCTTTGCCTCCAATACTCCTCCTCATTCCCCCATGCCTCTTCTAATTCACGTTTGAGCATCCTTTCCCGATCCCTCTCATACCTCTCAGTCGATTGCCCTTGAATGACCTTAAGCTCCTCATTGATGGCCTCGATCCGCCTCTTGTAATTCGGCACTGTTTCCTTGCTCCATTTCATGAGCTCCCCACGACACTTCCCTAATCGTCCATGTATCCCATCACGGTTGCTCAATATCGGTCTCGTTTCCCAAACTCCTTTCACCACTTCTCTACATCCCGCATGAGCGAGCCACCCCTTTTCGAATTTGAACTGTCTCTTACCCCTCGATTGTGCTCTCTCCAGTTGAATTATTAGTGGACTGTGGTCTGATCCAATCTGTAACTTGTGGATGATCATAGATTGCGGGAATTTTCGAATCCAGTCAGGATTTACTATTGCTCTATCCAGTCGCTCCTGGATTCAATTGTTTCCTTCTCTGTTATTACACCATGTAAATTGACTCCCTTTGAATCCCATATCCGCTAATCGTGTATCCCTCATCATTTCATTGAATGCATCCATCTTGCGGGCTTGTTTCGGTCGACCCCCTTGTTTTTCACTTGCCAAAGCAATCTCATTAAAGTCCCCAACACACATCCATGGTCCTCGCCTTTGTTGAGCTATCCCTCATAAAGTGTTCCATAATCTCATTCTCTCTTCCCAGTTAGTACTCCCATAAATCCAGGTTATATGCATCATAACACCATTGCTGAGTTTTGTTATGGTGATATCTATGAAGCTTTCTGTTTTTGCGTGTATTACAACCTTAACCTCTTTGGACCACCATATCGCCAGTCCCCCCGAAATGCCTATCGGGTTCTCATACACCCCCTCACACATCTTCATTTTTTTCCGTACTTTTTCACAATATTCCTCTGTATTCTTCGTTTCCATCAGAAAGATTATCTCTGGTTTATTCCTCCTTGTGAGATCGGCGAGGTACGGAATTGTCAGGGCCGATCTCAACCCCCGACAGTTCCACACCAGGTAGTTCATTGGGGTTGGGTAGCTGTCTCGGGACAGCTACCAGAACCCCTTTCGACAACCTTCTTCTTCGCATTGATGATTTTCCGGCGAACCATATTCCCGGTCTGCCTTCCCCTCGTGTTCCTTCCTCGGCCTCTCATTCCTCCATTCCCGCCCCTACCCTCCTCCTTCCATCCCTTATGTTTCTTCGCGTTCTGCATGCCCCCCTCCTCCTCCTCGTGCTCTGATTCCTCCTCATATTTCCGCTTCAAGTTGATTTTTTGGATTAAGGGGCTGAGCCCTGTTGGCATTGTCGGTCCCTCTCCACTCGTCGCGGGTGAGTCTGGCGGCTCTACTATGTAATTCCATTGATGGACCTGCACTTCGTGCAATTGCCGGTCCAAATCTAGTTCCATAGCAGTCTCGAACCCCCTATCACTCCCTTCCCCTTGCCCCATCTCGGCCTGGTCCATATTCGACCCTACTATCATTTTGAGCACATCCGTCCCCTGTGTTCTCTTCCCCTTATCTCCATGTAATTCTTGGCTCGATCCATGTGTCAGCAACAGTTGGTTTCCTGTCCTTGATTCTGTCCCTTCCCTGGTGCCCCCTGCATATCCCGGTACATCTATTTATCTACTTCATAGGTGGACGCTGGTGGTCTCCAATTGTGTTTGTCTCTCCTTCCCACCCCTTCTCCAACCTGTGGGATCTCATAGCCTGTCCTCGTCCCTCCCTCTTCACTCGCCTTCCCTTTCCAGACCTGGGCACCCTGCATATTGCCCATCGGCCTAGCCTCCCCACTATGCATTTCCTCCCATGTTCCTGCCCCTTGGCCAAACACTACCATCTCCGAGCCTCCCACATATGATTCAGATGGTTTAGCCCCTCCTCGTTCCAAGCCGTCCCCTTGCTTACCTTCTTTTTGCTTGGCTTTCGCGGAGGGAGGCGTTTTTGATCCCTCCCTATCTTGCTTTTCCTTCATCAAATCTTTCCAACTCCTGCGTTTGGAATCCCCCGTAGGAGTACCCGGGCTCTTTCCCACAAACTTGCATTGGTCTCTACTTCTCTTCGGTCTGTCCACCCGTAGCCATGGCCCGTACATAGGGCCACCTTGTTCTTCCTCTGATTCAGTAATTTCCGTGGTGCAGACTCTCTCTGTGTGGCCAACTTTCCCACACCCAAAACAGAACTCCGGGAGTCTCTCATATTTAATTGATGCTCGACCTAGCTGCCCGTTCCTTCGTTTGTACCAAAAACCCGCTTTTAGGGGTCTAGTACAATCAATCTCCACCTTGATTCTGATAAAGTCCCTGTCGAGCCCCCTAGGTCCCAGTAACTCATCGACTTCCACCACTTTCCCCAAACTGGCCCCTATCACCTCCGAATTCTTCTTGGTAAACTTGTCCACTTCGAGTCCATGGATTTGGACCCAAAACTGGACCATATGGAACTGGACTTCGTTGATTTGCATACCCTGTTGCCACCTCTTCAATGACAAAACATTCCCTTGGACCGCCCATGGACACCAGTCCAAGGCGTCCATCAGTTCCTCCTCCTTTTCGAACTCAAATAAAATCACTTCCCCTGTCATTTCTTGGAACCGAACACCTGCATATCTGCCCCATGCTTGTTGTAATACACTGTGAACCACCATGGCTTTAACGTGTTTGTCACAAATGAGTCGGCCCACACACAGATTTCCAGCAGGTATGTCAACATTATCCGGAATATCAACAAAATTTTCCAAGATAGTTCTATCATCAGGCAATCTAGGCTCATCTACTCGGCAATTTCGATTCATCCTAATAGCTCTATGAATTGAAGGCAAGTACTAACAAGACATGTTAAAACAGATATAGGAATACCTCCCTTAGATGCCCAGGTGATGAATTGGCATTGTCTGATTCGGTTTAGAGGGCTTGGTTGATTTGAACCGATTCTTGAATAGGAAGTGTCCGACTCGGTTTGGGAAGCTTGGCTGAATTGATCCGAATCAGGAATGATGAATAGATGAAGAGATGTGTCCCGGTGATGACGAGAAGTGCTTGTCTCAGGCTGATTCCCCAATTCTGGCCACCATGAGTCCACCGTTATTGCCAATCCATTCCATCATCTGATTCACCCTCACCCAATCCCCAATTTAGTGGCTCTCTCTCACTCCCCTGAAATCTGACCCTCCCCAACCCTGATCGGACTCCCCTCTCACCCCCCCCCCCCCCCCCCACGCTCAATTGGACCTGTAGGTACCTGCGCAAGGAGACGATGCAGTGACCCTTGGAGACGACGCAGATGCCCGACGCTGCCTTCCCTTTGCGCTCCGCTTGGTCAAGCTCACCTCTCTTCCTCCGATTAAGCTTCCTCGCGTTGAAATCCGATGATCTCCAGCAGCAGCGCTGTGACGAAGAGGCAACAGGCGTGCCCCAACTATTCTCTCACGGTTTCGCCCAAAGCAGGAACCTAGCGGAGAGAGACTTCACATGTGAGTTTATTAGTATAGTACACAAATTGAAACAAATGATATATATATATATATGTGTGATTTCACCTTATTTCATTCTATTTTGATATATCATTCCACCAACCCCACCAACCAAACATTGAAATTTCATATTCAATTTCAATCAACCAAATATCATATCATTATCTTTATTCTCTATTTCTTATTCCATCAGCTAAACCGGAACTGAACCACTCATACTGGATGGAACCAGTTGTAGAAGTCTGGGTTGATTTTGTAGTTTCTACCGTCACAACAATAGCAGCTGCTACACTACAACCCCATACACATATTAGCAAGGTAACACAACCAACCTGCTACTCCTTGTCTTGTCATGTCTTGGAACATAACAATACAATATAGCAACCATTATTTTACTACCATCAACATCTACATCTACATCTACTTAAATTATTAATACCATCAAAACAAAGAGGATCATCCCCAACATAAGCACCAGTTTCCCTCCCCCACCCCTGCATGAAAAACAAGACCAGACCAGATCTTCTTTACTACACAGCCCCCCTCCTACTGCGTTTCTGGGTGTTGTCCCAGAGATCAAGCAACACTTCAACACCTTCTTTAAGTGTGGCCTTTCTTCTCTCCCTATAATTCCACAGCTCAGAAATGATGTACCTTCCACTAGGATTGTACTCATTCACCTCCATCAACGCACCAACCACTGCATCGTACGACTTCTCACCCATAGCTGACATAAGTTCATTCAGTTTTTCATCCTCACTGTTTATGATTTCCTATATATGTGAGGAATACATCAGATCAGAAGAAAAAAAATGCTTGAAATTTTTTATCTTGTAGATGATTGATGACTACACTACAACACAATTTCTTTCCATACCTTATCTTTCCCATCAACCTGAATAACTCTGAAAGGATGCCAGTCGGGATCTCTGAGATATTCCTCCCACAATGAACAAACTTCAGAAGCCTTCTCTTCAGCATCATCCTCACTATACTTCTCCTTCATTGCTTCAAGGAATGGCTCACTATCAAGTTCTCCCATCCTCTTCACACCAATGTAAGACCGACCACATAGATCTTTCAATCCCTGCCAATGCACACACACACAAACAAAAAATGTCATGTAGGTTCCAAGCAATATATATATATATATATATATATCATTAAAAAAAAGGCAAGAAAGAAACAGACATTAATCAATTCTTTGCGGGCTTCTTGCAGCTCATCGTTGCTCTTCCGCTCCTTCACAATAAGCGTCTGGTTCAATGATTCCAAGTCCTCGAGTTCCCCTTCCTTCTCTCTCAAGTCCTTAAGCAAGCCATCCATTTTATTCATGACTTCACCATCTTCATCTTTTATGTGTTTCATAACATTTAGCGACCCTTTCAACTGTTGAATTTCTAATTCCAGAGCTTGTTTTGCATCAAGCTGTCTCTCCAATTGGATTATCCGATTGTGAAGTTTCTCTTTTTCCCTCTGAACAAAATATCAAACTAGAACATAAATCCTTCTGCAATGGAAGGTACAATCACAGATTATCCGCATTTTAAATACTACATGGACAACCTTCTGATCTTCAGCCAATTTTAGCACTTTTTCATCAGCTCGTTGTTGTTCCAATGAGGCCATCTGGAGCGAACTATTCTTCTGGGCATTCTGAAATAAATATGAAGTTAGTATTCTGTTTGTGTGCAGTTAAACTATGTAGATGCTGCAAACTTGGAGTAACTATCCTTAAAAAAAATGTACATCAATTACAAAAATAAGCAACCAATTTGTAAAAATACAATTTTGGGCAAACCGTGAATATCATACAAGGGTTTGACCAAAGAAGTTATTGACTCAAAAGTTGACCTCAAATGTCCGAGGAAAGTTGATGAATCCCTTAATCAAACACAACTCTGTAATGTCAACAGAAAGAAAAAAAATCACTTAAAATTGCTGTCTTTAACCTTAAAGTTGCCTAAATCTCCAAAATGAAACAAGTAGTTCTTTCAAATCAAATTTGTATAGTGGTAAAACAAATCTATCTTTTTTCTAAGGGGTTTGGATTTTGGAGTGGAAATTAATATATACATTTCCATCTCTTTAATGATAAGGATCTGCAAATTACAATTCCTTCTATATATCCTAAGTCAAATTGTGTAACTCTTTAAAATTTCGTCATGGGAGTGGAATTATCGGGTATAAATGACACCCAAAGTCCTTGATACTCTATTCCACATGACCTCTCGGTCGACGCCCCTCATCCAAATTTTAGACAACCATTTATCTAACTCAAATAGATGTGGGGTTTCGTCTTCCCTACAGTGACTCTTTACAAGAGTTGTGTAGTTATATGATGTTACCCCCCCTCCTCTCCTAATGCTTTGCGCATGTAGGTAGGCTTCCGAGTTCATTGTCAATTTCGATGTATGTTTTAATAAGTGTCCCCCCACTCGATTGGTGAGTTTATGATGAAGCATTCATAAGTGTTGGTATGAGAGATGTTTTCGCTGAAATGAACGTTTAAGGGCGTCGGTTGTCAGACATATTTGCTTAATGCATCTATTTCTTAATTGACCTCTCGTGTGATGGCTTCGATTTAAAAATCAATGAAGCTTCCTACTAATGCCTTCACCTTCCTAAGATACTTTTTGAACTACTCACTTTTCGACGCGTACTCTCCTTTGATATGATTAACCACCAAGAATCACAATAGAATTTTAGCGAAACAGTGCCCACTCCCCTTGCTCTTCTGACACTTGTTATTAAATATTTATATTATGCTTCATTATTGGTGATTTTGAAAGTTAAAATCAAAGCATATATCAGGGTTCCCCTCCATCCGGGAGAGTCAACACAAGTACTATCCCCGAACCATCAGTGGATGAGGATCCATCAGTATATAGCTTCCATTTGGCAATCTGTGGTGCCCCTTAGCCTATGGGTGTTTTTTAATTATGAGGCGGCGCTTCTTCCAGACTGGTGGATTCTGCTATGAAATCTATCAACATATGTCCTTTGATTGCAATTCTCAGAGTAAATTTTATTCGAAATTCACTTAAGTCAATCGCACACTTAATCATTTTTCCCGAAACGTTAGATTTTTGTAGAAAATGTTTTAGTAGTTAATTACTTAGGGCAGTGATTTCGTGTTCATAAAAATAAGGGCGAAACTTTCTGGCGGAGACCACCAACGCATAAAGATATTTTTCAATCTCCAGATGGTTCATTTAAATCTTTGTATGGAATTTGGATAATAATAGACTGAGGTCTGACACTTGGTCATTTCTTTCACAAGTATAGAGGTTACAACAACAAGGTTGATACTTATGTAAAAGGAAAGAAGAGCATTGTCATTGGATGGCTTGGGAAGTGGTGGGAGCATCCTGAGGTACTGTTTAAGGCTTTGAATGCTCCTCATACTCAGGCGTCCATTCAACTTCTTGTTAACCAACAACACCTGGAAGAATGGTAGCGGTTTATCTCCAGATTTAGTGAGGAAACGACTGAGCATCGTCAATCTTTCATTTAGGCTCTGAACTCATTCTTTCAATGGTATCGAGCTTCTCAGGATTTAGCTCAATTCCTCTGTGGCTGACCATATAGCCCAAAACATTTTCAAACTAAACACTAAAAGTACACTCTGATATATATTTGAGCGAGCTTGATGAAGACACATGCAATCGAAGATTTTACTCAGATCCTCGGTATGGTAGACGTCCTTGATTGACTTAATCAACATGTCATGAACATATGTTTCCATAGTGACGTTTATCATCTCATTAAACAATTGTTCACCATCCTCTGGTAGGTGGCGTCAGCGTTGATCGAGTGAAAGGACATGACAGTGTAATGATAGATATCACTATCAACATAGAAAACGGTTTTGGTTGGTGTTGCCCTCTGCCATCTTAATCTGATTGTACCTTGAATACGTATCCATGAAACTTAGCAGTCATGACTCGAGCTAGCGTCGATCCTTGGTAGAGGGTATGAATCCATATGGCAAACCTAAAAGTATCCCTGAAATCGGTACACATTATCCACTTTCTATTGTTCTTCACTAAAACTGGGTTTGCAACCAATGTCTAAAACCGAATTTCCTTCACGAAATTGGCGTCGACCAACTTCCCTAACTCTTGCCTGATAGCGAGAGTCCTTTCTTCCCTCATAGGAGCAATTGGTCTAATTCTTGGGTCAATTTTCAACTCATAGAAGATAACGTCTCTGCTGATATCCGGCATATCGTTGGGCTTCAAGGGAAAAAATTCCATAAATTCAATGGGGAACATCATAGCCTCAGCTTGATCATTGAAGAGCATTGCCCCAATCTGTACGACCCTGTCAGGTCCATCCAGTTGAACCTTATTCAGATCTTCAACAGGGGTAGAACGACTCTTCTCTTCTCTCGAGTCCTCGTCTGTTTGGATAGATAGAGTTTCTTTCTCCTTTTTCTTCAGCACATGGCGACGCACGCAGTGAACATAGCAGCTCCTCGTGACAGATTGATCACCCTCACTACTACAATTTCGTGAAGGGTTGGAAGCTTCATTATTTGGTGATAGGTGAAGTGAACCATTCGGTTGAATGTGTCACTAATCGTGTCTTCCACCCTTCGCCCAAATACACCGGCAGGATGATGGCTCCTACTGGGTAAGTTGTCGTCGAGGCAAATCCCTTCGGGAACTTCACATTCTTCAGGTCCTTTTTTATTTTTCCATGTATTTCAAAGCGTTGAGGAAAAAGACGTTGGTTGAGCTATCTGTGTCTATTAAGACCCTTTTCACATCAAACTCATTAATTTCAGTTGTGATTACCAACGCATCATCATGCAGGTAGATGACCACTTCATTCTCAGTTTTGGAGTGTGTTCGCGCTATGGTGGTGCCCGAGATTTGAGAAGCATACACTTCTTGGGCACTACTGGCATCTCCTCCGGAAGCAAAACATCCACTGATGACGTTCAAGGTGCCCTTCTTTATTCTGGGGCATCTTGACCCTTTTCTAGCGATGCACGCTTATCCCTACGGTGAGGGTTTTGGATGCGGACTCTTTTGGCAACAAAGTTTTTTCGAAAGTACCAACACTTTTCAGGAATTGTCGCCCCCATGTATTGCACGATAAACTTGTCATTGAGGTCTCCCCGAGAATTTAATGAAGCCTTGTGAAGTTCAAAAATCAAATGAGAGGACGTCACCTAGAGTTGAGGGAAAAAGCGCAAAATGATTATCGCCGTTTGTTCTTCCCAGGAAGGAGGCTTCGTGTCTCTGGATGTGTTCCACGGGATCAGCCTCTCCTCGGTAGTAGTCAATTTGACAAATCTGGACATGAGGTGGACCATAATTTCCGGAGTAAATGGGTGTGACGCTCTGTCCATCAGATGAGGCATAATCCAACTTTTCTGCTCCTTTACCGTTTTAGTGAAAAGTTCATCTAGTTCCTTGTTGAAGTGAGTGTAGACATCATCAAAAGTTTCTTTACTTGATGTGGTCAAAAATACCAACACTTTTCAAGAATTGCCGCCCCCATGTATTGCACGATAAACTAGTCCTTGAGGTTTCCTCAAGAATTTAATGAAGCCTTGTGAAGTTCAAAAATCCAATGAGACGACGTCGCCTAGAGTTGAGGGGAAAGGCACAAAATGATTAGCGTCGTTTGTTCTTCCCAGGAAGGAGACTTCGTGTCTCTGGATGTGTTCCACAGGATCACCCTCTCCTCGGTAGTAGTCAATTCGAGAAGTCTGGACGTGAGGTGGAACATAATTTCCGGAGTAAATGGGTGTGACGCTCTGTCCATCAGGCGAGGCATAATCCGACTTTTCTTCTCCTTTACCGTCTGAGTGAAAAGTTCATCTAGTTCCTTGTTGAAGTGAGTGTAGAAATCATCCAAAGCTTATTTACTCGTGGTCCAAAGTAGCAACATTCTTCAGGAGTTGTCGCCCCTGTATTGCACGATAAACTTGTCCTTGAGGTCTCCCCAAGAATTTAATGAAGCCTTGTGAAGTTCAAAAATCCAATGAGACGACGTCACCTAGAGTTGAGGGGA
This sequence comes from Chamaenerion angustifolium, assembly GCA_946814005.1. Lineage (NCBI taxonomy): Eukaryota > Viridiplantae > Streptophyta > Magnoliopsida > Myrtales > Onagraceae > Chamaenerion > Chamaenerion angustifolium. Next base: position 28,435,100 of record OX328272.1, read on the forward strand.
AAAGTGCAATATGATTATCGTCGTTTGTTCTTCCCAAGAAGGAGACTTCGTGTCTCTGGATGTGTTCCACAGGATCCCCCTCTCCTCGGTAGTAGTCAATTCGAGAAGCCTGGACGTGAGGTGGAACATAATTTCCGGAGTAAATGGGTGTGACGCTCTATCCATAAGGCGAGGCATAATCCGACTTTTCTGCTCCTTTACCGTCCGAGTGAAAAGTTCGTCTATTCCCTCCCTGATCATTATGCGGTGAAGTAGAGTCATTGTCGTTCCGGTGCCTTGAGTGGCGGCGCTTGCTAGTACTAGAGCTTGGGGAGGTGGCGCATACGGCGAAATTTGTTGTGGTCTTGAGGTGGCTTCTTCGACGCATAAAGCACGAAACGCGACGCGGCGTTCCCTTCTGTCCAATAGATCACCAAAGGCTGCTATGAAGGCGGGAATAAGTGTCAATTTAGGATCGACAACTTTTCTGGGAGGCGGCGCTTGTCCTGATAACACATGTGGAACTGTGTCGGGCAATGCACCTCACGCTCGAGGCTGAGGGATTTTATGTGTCGAGACTCCTCAGTTAACGTCGGGGCGGCAGACTGAGGCCTTGATTGTCCACCTAGGAGACTGAAGCGCAGGAGAGTTGTGCGCTTGGTTGTGTATGTCGTAGAGGCATGAAGGATAATGCCTTCAAATGTTCTTGAAGGTTGTAGAGTGGCTCTCCCTCAGTGGCCTCATAGTGATTTGCATTTGCTCTTTTGTTAGGGGGAACCATAGCGTAATTTTTTGCTCACTGCCTCCCACAGACGACGTCAGATGTTGAATCTTCTTTTACGTTTTTGAGTCGATGTTTCCTCACGCTTTGCAAGACATGCAAGAAGGAAACTCGGGTCGACCCGTTTTTTTTCCTTCGATGATTAAATCAGTGTCAAGTCTTGCGAGCAGTGTAACAATAATATGGGAAGTTAAACAATGAATCTTAAATGCATCATAATTATAAGAGGAGTTAAATGTTAACCCATTGACACGGTTAACTCTTTTACCGTTGTTAAGTGTCCTTTTAGTAGTGGTAACTGACTGTGGTAACTTCTTATTGCTCTAAAAATGATAAGACGTCAAATCATTTGAAACGAATGGACTACCATCTTGTCATGTGACAGGTATAAGGGTGGTGACGCCTGTCTTTTGGAAAAGGGAAAGCCTAGGTCATAGTTTAAAGGCAAAACTCTCTTCTGGCCTCAGGCGAGATATGGGATAAACTAAAGGCGAAGCCTACGCTTTAACCTCAGGCGAGGTTTAGTATAAAACTCGAGGCGAACCCTTCTATGGGCATCGAGGCGAGGCATCCCTTATATAGCAAGATAAGAGATCGTCGCTCATTATCCATCAGTTACTCCAAACTCAAAAGACATTTTCCTTTTCCGGACATCTATTCTAAAAGAGAATTTGCCCAGAAAAAAGACTATACTATGTATCACACTATGCACTACTACTCTTGGTCCAGTAATCTTCAACCTGTATAGATTAAAGTTACCTTGTTCAACCTTAAGCAATGTTGGCCAAAAAAAAAATCTTAAGCAATGTTACTTGTTTAAGAGGCCCTTTTAATGGAGAAAGCATTATATTTAAATACTAATTTTAGAACATAGATGGTACCTCATATCCAGGGATTACAAAGCATTTTATCGTTGTTAAACGAGGAAGACAAGAAAACATTCTTATATACAACTATTTTAAAATTATAAAAAGGCTCTAAAATTGTTCTACAACCATCAATTCTCAAAACCGATTAGTTAATATAAAAGAAAATCAAGACTGAAAAAAAACAGTAATATCTTCCCTAAGATTTTGGAGGGACACGACAAGAGTATTTCGTCAAATACGAAAGACAATGATAACCAAGAGCACAAAAGAAGCAATTACACAAAATATTCCTTACCTCTGCAATCTCTTCCGAGAGTTTTTTCCTCTCACTTTCATTCTTTGCCTCACGTTGCTCTAGTTCTTTCCCGCGCAATTCTAGCACCGTTTTCTGAGATTCCAGTTGGGATTTACGCTTTTCATGATCATTAAATATTCGCTGGTAGTGATCATATGCATTAGTCTGCAGCTTCTTCAACTCTGCCGAAATAAAATGAATGGTGAAACATAAACAACACTATGTCACTAATTAACGCTTCTCTACATATAGAAAAAGTTTTAACATACCAGCATTATAAGATTGATGAAGTTTATCATTCTGTATCATCAGTTGATTGACATTATTCGACGTCTCCTTGCACATATCTTCTATGTCTTTGCAGTGTTTATGCTTTTCCTCGATTATGTTTGTCAAGTTGAAGACAAGTTTATCCTGCTTTCGATCCTCTTCATCCTGCATTTCTGCAATTGTCTTCAGGTCTCCAACCTTACGCAAATGATCTCCTATTATTCCACTTGACTTATAATCCTCTTCACGAGCAACCCATGCATATAGACCTGATTTAGGGGCACCATCAACATTAGCCCAGTCCTTGCGACTGTGCTGATCCGATTCATAAGCCCTTTCAAAGGACATGGCATTGTGGAGGCCTGGCCACCCTTTATTGAATTCCACAATAGCGGTTCCAGAGTGACCCCGATAATTCCACAAAGGAACTACCCTTGTAGGGTTAAAACCTCGGCTTATGAGCTCATCCCTCAACTTTGACCCACTTCCTCCAACAAGCCGACCGTCTTCTCCTCTCCTTGTTGGGATGTTAACGACAATTCCTTTCCACGGCCACACAAACTTATCATGATTGCTAGCACCAATTGGATCTTCTTCTTTGCTTTTCTTCTCCAAAGACTTTGAAGTTCCACCACTACTAACACATTTTATGTCCTTTTCCTTTTCCAGGTATTTCATCAGTGCTAGATGAGAGGCTTTCTCCTTCACACTTCTCTTATCGGAACAACTTTTACCCACACCAGAAGCATGTTGGAGAAGTTCATTGTAAAGGTAGTCCCTCTTTCTCTTCTTAGGGCAGTAAGGACAGGTAAAGGTTTCCTCTGAAGTTTTCACTTGTTGGCTTCCGCTCTTCAGCGCTTCGTAAGTTTTCTCTTCAAACTCTTCCATTTCAGAGTCACTGATATCCTCATCTGAACTCTGGTCTACTAAACTTCCCATGGAGATTAAAGACGTGGAATTCCCCCTTATTACAATGTAGTCTAACAAGAGTATTTCATTTGCTCCTACACGCACAACCACCTAAAAAGATCAGGCATAATACAAACCTTCTCAAATTGATTTTTTTTTTCAGAAAATTAAAGGAGCAAAAACACTACCCTTTAATTACAGAAGTGTTTCTTCCTCTGTGTTATGTCAAGAGTAAGAGTATCCAGATTTCATACCACAAAATCAGTCTTCCTAAATGGAGAGAAGACTAAATTACCAAAAGAAAATTAATTGGTGGAAAAAATGGCTCCAAAAGAAGACAGACATATACCCACTTGATAGAAGCATTCAATTAATAGTTTGACAGGAAACAAGAAGCAGCAGATCATAGTTTAATGAAGTACACGGAAAATAATCCACACTTGAACTAAGGATAAAACCCAGAAAGGATGATGCATTGGGAGACAAACCCCAAATCTACGAACCCATATGCATGCACTAGCTACCATATACTGAATGAAGGAGAAGAGAAAAGTAAATCCGCAAGCCAGAGTTCAGTTTACCTCAGCGGATCTGATTGGGGGACGGGCTAATGAGGATTTGATCGGGAGAAGGAACTGCAGCAGCGGAAGGACGCTAAATTTGATATTGATATTTCCACACTTGGCACTCCACGCTTTTGCAGCTATATAATAGAGGAAGAGAGTAATTGAGAAAGAGAAAGGCAGCAGGTTCATAATCCACAAGATGAAGCGTGCTTGCCAAACGCGCGTGGCGGCGCGTCTATGAACGATGGAAACATGGCAGATAGGAAGCAGCTTTTGTGTGAACTTCAGATACATTCCAACCACTCGAAGTAGAAGGAGACTCTCGTCTCGTACTTGTGTTGATTCGTCAAACCAATGATGTTGATTCGTCGGTAGTTATTATCCAAAATTCAATAATATAAATAGTAAAAACAATCTTCGTCTAGTATAAAGTTATTAACCTTTCGTTATTAAAATATTATTTAATATTGTAACAAGTACATGAATACTATTAATGAATGAATTTGTTAGTTCATCATCTAATATTAATTTGATACGCTCACATAAGTAAAACTAAAATCATGACACCATGTCAAAACCTTAAATTCTTAGTAATAAATTTATCACTAAATTGTTGTTTTATGAAGGCAAAAATATTTTATAGAATGTTATTGGAGATCAATCAATTCAAAGGTGAATGATCATTTAGCTCTTACGTGAGTGTTCAGCATAACATTAGTTGACTAATTGCATTAATTAATTAGTTCTCTAGCTACCCACCTTTTATCTTTAATCTACCGCCGACACTAGTGGTTGAGAGCGCTGACTCCCAAGTGTTTTGGCTTCAGGGTCACGAGTTTGAATCCCCCAAGTGTTCTTGGAAAAGGGTCAACTTGTGTCCGAATGGTCGGTCTCTCAACTCTAGGCTGTCGATGGGGCTACGTTGATGGGGTCAGTGCTTGCCCTGGTTATTCAAGGGATAAAAACTCCATCGAGGCCCGGACATTATGTAGTGGGATGGACCTAGGGTCGCCACTACTAGCCCATTCCTTTTTTTTTACCAAAAAAATCTTTAATCTAAACTGTGAGCATCATGTTGCTACGTACCACATCATCTTTTGTTACTATATAACTCGAATGTTGAGGGCTTTTTGCTTTTGCGCCTTTTTTTAGATTTCGCTTATACAAAATGATGATATTAGTAGTAGACTAATAATACAATCTAGTTACAATATATAGTATTAGTCGATAATGACTTGACCACTATTCTCTTCACACGTCTTTTTGGTGTTGTGACATTGCAGTATTAACAGCTTTAGGAACTGGTGCAGACACTTGTTCAGCAAGAGGTGCAACTACTGGTTCAGGAACAAGTGTAGCTTTTGGTTCAGCAACAGGAACAACGTTTGGTTCAGCAACTAGAGGTGCAACTTTTGAATTCGACCCGAAAATGACTCAGAATCGACCTGAGTTCGGGCTAGAAAAAAAGTGGCGGGTCATTTTCGGGTTGACCCGTCTCAAAATGCATATCAGGTCCGGCTTGGGTCATCTGACCTGAACCCGGCTCGTTTGCCCCGTGTAAAAAAACTAATTACTAAATGTTGACTGTTGAACAAAGCCGAAGATTGAAGACTTCACAGCCTTCAGTTCCAGTCTTCCACTCCTCTGCGACTTTGCGTTCTGAAAAGAGGTCATCGTCCTCCACAGCTCATAAGCTCCACAGCCTCCAGTTCCACTACTCTGTGTCTGAGCGTCTCGCCGTCTCCCGAGTCCCGTGTCTGGCACTAGCACTCCAGCAGTCCAGCTACAGTGTCCTGCGTCTGTATCCAACTCCAGCCTCCAACGCCCCGTCTACGTCCAACACATGCCCGTTCATCAGCACAACTCCTCGACTAAACAGCACAACGTCCCGTCTCCTCAGTCGTCGCCTGAATAGCACATGTTCGTTTGTCACTGAATATTTCTACACTTATTTCAATGTGAATTATAAGATTGGTGTTTAATATAGGGTCATCTCAAATGCGCTTAATTGTTTTTCTTAAGTTCTACAATAATATAGATGAAACTTTGAACTCTTATGCGGTTGATTGCTTGTTTATGATTGAGCTTGGGGATCTGTCAGAGTTTTTCTCGTCTCTGTTTTATCATAAAACTAAAGCTCACCTTTGACGTAGTTCTACAACTCACATTTTGGCTAGTTGAGATTGAATGCAGTCTATAATATGTATGTGTTCTTTGGTTGTTAATGTAGCCCAACAGTCGCTCACTACTTTGGTGCATGCATTGTCCATGTTTTGATGACTTTTAATTTCCATATAATGTATAAGACTAGTTTGTCTCAAGAGGAGCTGAAGAAAGATGCGTTGAGATTTTCAGTGTAATTAGTATATGGAATCTGGTTTTGATTATAAATGGATTCATTTTCAATGGACAAATGTGTTATACTCATTAGTCATTACGTTGGGTGTTCAAGCAGACATTTGAGCAGGTCAATGTGTTTAAGCAGACATTCGAGCATTTTTTTTGTTTTTTATAATATGGTGGGTCGACTCGTCGACCCGCCAGGTCGGGTCTAGGGTTAAAAATCTAACCCATGCGACTCGGCGGGTCGGGTCCGGGTTGATCCGTGAGAGGGTCGGATCGACCCCAACCCGACATATCAACATGAATTGCCACTTTTATCAGCAACAAGTGCACCCCCTCGTTCATCTACTAGTTCAACAACCGGGGGGGTTCTTTCGCAAAATCAGTTTCTTCCTACGTAGTGGAGTTATAGTCTTCTGTCACTAAGAAAGTTTTGTATTTGTTTGGTACTGCGACTCAGTCGGAGTATATTTTCTCCTACTCCTGTGCAGTGGTGATGTATTCAGTGTTTGTGAATATGTCTGTAATTTTCTTCTAGTTTGTTTGGCCCTCTTTAGTGGTTGCTGACTACCCGCAACATTCTCCATAATTTCTACTGGTTTATCAGATCGCATTCCAATGAAAATTGTAATTGCACAAAACATAAATAAGTGCTTACAAAGGATATATGAGCATAAGATAGTGTAATTTTGTGTAGCTCAACAATTTTTATATTAGCTATTTGTGTGCCCCCTATCTTGTTATGACCATTTCTCCCACATTCTGAACAGAACTGCCTTAACCCACCTCTGCTTAATCTTAATCCACATGTTTGAGAGTCCTCCGTTGCGAAACGAACTTTCGCTTTTTCTTTGGTCTTCCCGAACATACCTTAAAAATTCGTGGATCAACAGGTAAGGAATTACTCTTCGCCCAAGCATCTCGTCCCGACAATGCGTGGATGACACCTGAATATGTGTCTACGTATGCGCGTTTGTGATACATGCGATGACAATGCATTGCGAACTCATATATACGTGCATAAGATACACAAACAATCACATGCACACAAGGTAGTACATGTTTTAATAGTAATATTGGTCTTATAGGAAATAGTCAGTGCAAAATGTACCTCATACTCTCCATGCGCAACATACAACACCTCACTACCACTAATTCTTGTTGTTATCTTCCTCAGTTTCTTCACTATATTCCTTCCTAGCGAACCCAATTGGTTCTCTGCGTTCTTTCGTTGATTTGCAAAGACTCGCATCAACATTTTCTAAGTCTCGTCGACCAATGTAACTGGAGGCTTGTCTCTAACATTAATGACTTTATTTTTAAAGCTATCTAAAATATTGTTAACCACAATATAAGTTTTAGAAGCAGGCCTAAACTCATATTGACACCAAGCAATTATGTTAATGTATGATACAAACTCCCATGTTTTTTTGTTTGTCACCTTTAACAAGTCCATATGACCTTTTAATCACATTTATGGGTAACACTATTAATCACAATGTAACCGTTGGTCCCCATTCTTAACCATTTAGTGACAAAGAAAAAATTAGCAAAATGAATAAGGCAAAATCACAGCAACTTTATCCCCAAATCAGCAACATAAGGAAAAAAAAAACATTTCAGATAAAACACAAAAAAAAAACCTTTAACCACCAAATAAGTAAAAGACCTTACACAAATCAGCAAATCACCAAACCTTTAACCATTACTCGTCAAAGCAGCAAACTTAAGTCACAAACAAGTTTTCCAAACAAAAATCAGGAAACTCCACAATCAAAACTTCTAATTTAGGATACAAAATGAAACTTTATGCAGTAGAAGACCTAACTGTGATAGATTACCGAATTGAAATTTGAACTTTCGCATAAAAATTAAAGTTTTTTACTCAAAACTAATTAACACTTAAAAAAAACTAAATGCTTATGATACCTTTGATTGATTAACCTCACATATAGTAAAAGAGCATGCAACAGACGAACAAGAACTCCAAGCAGCACCTCAACACCTGCAACCTTCAATAGCAAATAAATGACAACAACAAAAATGAAAATACAACAATTGGGAAGATGAAAGAGCTCACGGGAAAGGAAGAGAAAAATGGACAAAATGGGGAAGGAGACGAAAGAGGGGAAGGTAAAGAAAAGAGGGAAGGATTGTTGGTTGAGTATTTGCAGAAGAGAGAAGAAGTTCGAGAGTGGGAGAAGTAGCAATGTCACTGAAGAAAAGGCGAAATCAGAGGAAGTTGATGAAATGTAATGGAATGACAGAAAAGTAATTCAATATTTCAGAAAATAAAGAAAAGGTGTCACATGGTTGACACATTGCGAAATAACAGAAAAGATTAACGTTTGATGAACGAAGTGACCAAATAATTACATGCTGAAACATAAGTGACCATTTAGTCACGCATAAAATGATAATTAAACAATTAGTCACAATGGTCAAACATGTGTGACCATTGACTATATTAACCCAAAATTTATTGTTTTCATACGTAATACTTCCTACATAGCCTACTTCACTAGTGGAACTAACTAATTTCAATATGTCCTCAACCACTTGCACACAAAGTTGCATTGAACACCAAGATTTTTCTTTTGCAAGACTAAAGTGTTTGAACTTCCTTTACCACCAATCACTCCCGGGTTAAATCTCTCTTCAAATGACTCTTAGTGACTCGCTTGAAGGACAAATAACAATTCCAAATCTTTTAGATGAACAATAATAGTTTGTATAACTTTGAATGATCTTGATTGTTGGACAATTGTCAGCAACTATGAAACTCCTTTTATAGCTGGAGCAGAATTAGTCGTTCGTGTTGGTTCGTTTTGACATTGAAAAAGTAGCATTTCTCTCTTCATACAATGTAATCAAATACCAACCATCACAAGTTTATGCCATTCGATACTTCCTCTCTACAGAGACCAAGACTTTACATAGCTATCATGTACCGGAATTCAAACTCATAAGGTTGGATCTCAACCATCTTTGTGGCTGCTGAATTGGGTTCACAGTTCAAGCACTCCATCATCAACCCCTTCAATGATGACCCTGAATGAGGTAGTTGACTGTAGATCCATTCTACAAGTGATTCCATGTCATCTGCAAAATCCCTCATATGCCACTTCAGAAGCTTTGGCACAAGAATCTTTCTCTTGCTAGTGATTCCCACAGAGGACTCCAAATACTCAATTTTGGCCTTTCCTAGTTCATTCACTACTTCTTCTGGGGTATATACCCTTAACTGCACATTCATATGTCTCACTTCAAACTCTTCCAACCAAACACTGCATTATAAAAATTTAAAAGATCTACTTACTGCTGGTGAGGATCGACTGCCCCTGCAAAGGGCAAAGGTGACATTTGGTTCTGGGAATCCAAGACCATAGGCATGCCGGAGAAGCTTTTCTTTCTCATCCATTAACCCCTGAACAAGATAAGACAGCACAACATCTTCAGAAGAAAATTGACATATTCTTTTGTAAATGAATGGTTTATGTTTTTTTCAGCAAGTCTAGAGGAACAGATAGTATTTCATTTTCAAACCCAAAGAGCTTGTAAGACAACGTTCAATCTGGTCTACATTGAAACTGTACTTTGATGCAGACCGATAAGATCTTACATGTTTTAGTTCATTAGGGTGGCGGAGAATGAAGTGCTCGATGGCCAATGCGTTGAGCACTATCCCACCAACGTTAAGTGCAGCCTGCAGATTCAGTGAAACTGCCACTTCTCAGATAACAGGACACATATTAAAAGACCACAATATATTTCGTAAACTAGATACCTTATTCATAAGAGTCAGCAGTTTCTCTTGGGTAGAAGGAAGGCCATGTTCAAGAAATGCCTGTAAAAAAAATGAGACCTTAAATTCATTTCTAACATCTACTTTTGCACTATCTACAGTTTGAGAGATGTCTTACAGTACATGCATAATGCAGGCATTGTAGATGTTCATCCAGAAAGCTAGCTTCTGCTTATAGGTTAAAAATGTAAGGTCGACATTGCAGAGCTTGTGCATCAAATCTCTGAAAGATAGGAAGGAAAATCATATTAAACAAAGACAAGTAGTCAAGACTCTCAGTGCGTGCTTTAGTTAGTCTCAAAATCGACCTTAATTTCCCAATTTCAGGCAAAAGCTCGGGAAATCGTGTGACATCCAGTGAAGTTCTTGTAATTTGAATGTAATTCTTGTAGGGACCAATATCTCGAAAACAACTCCAATCAGAATCCGGAAATATAGCATAAGGGTCAAGGTTACTTGAAGTGTCGCTCATCAAAGATGGAGCTATTCTGCAGCTGAGAGAGGTCTTTCCTATGAAGGATTTGGAGTTCATGCAGGCTAGAGCGAGCTTCGGAATGGAACCAGATGCTTCTCGATGCTGTGGTGCTTGGTTCAATTCAAGAAATACATTGATCAAACACTTGATCAGCTCTTCGGAGAGCTCATTTGGTTTCTCACAGCCACTTTCTTTGTCTGTGGAATCAGAATAACTGTTACTTCTAGCAACATGCCATCTGGGTTCCTCAGCCAATTCTCCTACTCAAAATAGGCAAGAAGGAAACAGAGATGTTCAAAAATCCGTATTATTATGGTTAATCAGAGTCCACATTTATTTACCAGAAGATTTGGTCGAATCGATGCACTGGGTATATGAAGAAGAACCGATACATGCTTTCCTTCTTGGATGGTTATGCTTCCTCAGTTCTACCGAGTACTTGGGTTTTGGGATCTGTTGGAGTTCTTTGAGTTCGGTTTGGTACTCAGATCCGCCACCTAAAACATGTCTGGGCTTCCCTCGGCGGCTACTTTTCAAGTGCATCATCATCTGCCAATGCTGATTCTGTTTCCTTTCTTGGTGCAGCCTCAGATTCATCTCTTCCACCTTTCTCTCCAGCCAAACAATCTCCTCCTCCACCATAGCCAACTCAGATAGAAGCTTCTGAACCTGGGAAGCCAAATAAGAATAACCCACTTCTTGATGTTAAGATGCATTTTCTTGAACCAATTTTCAAAACCAAACCAAGAATAAAAAAGACAGATTACGTTCCATTCTCTCGAAATTTACATAACTCCACCATTGCAAACAATAATCTGACTTATAGCATTCATCAAATGCCACCATCGCATTTCCTGATGAACCTAATCTTGCAATCATCAACTGGAGAGAAATACAAAATTGCTACTTGAAGTTGGCCATTTTTTCGAAAATAAGTCTTATATATAAACTAAATACCAAAACAACATTTTTCCATCTATAAAAAGTAACAAAACTTTAGACCTACTAGCAATTGAGATTCGCAAGTTCGATCAAAATTTTGGACAAAACCATGAATGAAATTTGCTTGTCGGCCAAGTTTGACCAAAATTCTAACAAAAAAACAAAACACAAGTAGGAGAAATTGTATATATATATATAAATCATTTAAAAAATTGTTTGTTTGTTTTAGTAATTTTTTAATTAGTCAAAATATATCAATTCGAATCAAATATTCGAAACTTAACTTTAATTAATGTGTATAGTCATACTGAAAATTGAAACAACTTCTATAGCGTGGTGATAACACACAAGTCACTCGAAGTCGAGTTTGAATATTCAAAACAAAATTGACCAACTTTGAATAATTAAAATAATGGAAAAAATTATTTTTAAAAATGTTTAAAGATCTATTTATATTTGTTTATTTTTATTTTTCCAAATCTTTTTAAATTTTCTTACATTTTTTGTAGAATTTTGGTCAACCTAAACAACTCACGAATCCTATTCAAGGGTAGAATTATTTTTGTTATATTTAAAAATATGATGTTTTGTTTGTATATTTAATTTACATATGAGGATTCTTTTTACGGAAAAAAAATTCCTTAAGTTGTATCTATTTTGCAATTTATTCATTTTTTTAAAACACGAATAGCTAATTGAAATTACAAGATAGAGTGATGTGGTATCTAGTCTAATTATTTTTCGGTATCTTTGACGTAAAACTTGACAAAATTACAAATAACACCTAATACTTTCTGTTATAATAAAATTATCTCATGTTTAATAAAATTAAATAAATTGTTAAATTTCACAAATAGAATTTACAATTAACTAAAAATATATATATAAAAACTATAACCCAAAAATATTTAAACTAATATTTTTTAAAGCCTTAAAATAAAGAATAGGAATGGAGTCGTGATGACTAAGTTTGAACCAACATAAGTGATACCACATTTTTTAGAACTATTTTTATAAAATATCATTGTTACATATATTACAAATTTAAAAAACAAAATATAAGTCATAATTACTATACTAATATATACATATATATTCTAATAATTTTTTATTTATTTAAAAATATACGAAAATAATAGATGTCATCAAATGAATTTTAAAATCATTAGTTAACATCATATTTATAATTGTTGACATTTATTTTTTATTATCTACTCATTTATTTTCAATTTGTTTTTATAAAATATAAATAATAATTATATTGTATAATATTATAAAAATAAAAATAAGTTTAACATTTTTTCATAAATATAATTAATTTTTATATTGTGTAATTGAATTAATATTAATTAAATGTACTTTAATAAACTGTAAATAATTATGTTATAAATATATATTTATATTTAATTCAAAAATGTTATTAAATTATAAACTAAAGTAATTATTATATTGCGCAAAGCGTGAATCAGTTTTCTAGTATATATATATATATAAGTGATAACGATCGAATTGAACCCCGTAAGTTTTTCACTCTCAAATCGAACCAGAATAAGAAAACATTATTGTAACCCGAACCATTTCTTTTCACTTCGGTTTATGTTATTTTTTGGATTCACCTTTTTTCCCTTTCGCCCTTAGAGTTGGTCGATCAAGTTTCTGATGTACCTAGTCCCACAGATAGGACTGACAATGATTATGACATGATAAATATCATAACTATACCATATTTTTAAACTACATACCATAACTATTACAAGTATAGTTTACAATACCGAAATTGTATCCACAATCGTGGTTATTAACTACGGTTTTACCTATATATCCATACTCATTACCACATGTAAAAGTAATACAACACCATCACTGTTATCTTAATAAATACATAAATTTATATTGCAAACAACAAAAATATTCAACACTAACACTATTTGTTTTATAAAAGAATTTTCAATCTTTGTTTTTCTTTAAATTCTGCTACATAACTTTTCCAAAAGTGCAAAAATATACATTCTTAAATTTTTTAGTATTTTTTAACGGAAGTAACTTTATAATGTCCCTAGACTTCTTTATTTTTCAATTTAGTCCATATATTAATTTGAGTTGCAATTTAGCATCTTTAACTTGACTAACTCGAGTCCATAAAATATAACCTTACATTAAATTTTTCTATTTTTTGTAAAGTTCAAATATTTCATGAAAAAAAATGAAAATTCAGAAAACATACAAGATGCTAAAAGATTGAAAATATTCATATTTTTTTCAAAACAAAAATTAGAATATAAAAATCCATAAATGAGAAAATTCTTAATATCATACTTAAAAAAAACTATTTTTAATACGACAATTTTTATTTTTTTTAGTTCATTCAATAAGAAAAAAATTAGTCTTTTTTAAAATAACAATGTTTTTGATTTTTTTGTTATTATGAAGATATAAAATGATTTTCATTTATATTTTTCCATCTGTTTCAAAATGAGAATTAAAAAAGAAGGCTCTCAACTACGATGGGAAAGATTTACGAAAAAAGTATTTGGTTACCCTAAATCAAGAATCAAGCACAAACTCCAGGGTTGGAAGACGTGTATGCTCAACAATGCGGGTAGGGAAGTGCTTATTAAAACGGTCATTACGACAATCCCTACATATGCAATGAGTGTTTTCAAACTACCAACCATCTGGTGCTTGAAAATTAATACTATGATTGCACGATTCTGGTGGGGAAGATCGAATTCATGTCGAAAGATCCAGTGGAAACGCTGTGAAGTGATTACGAGAGTCTAATAACACTGAGGCATGGGTTTTAAGGAGCTCGAGATTTTCAATCTTGGATTACTAACCAAAATGGTTGCTCAGGTCATCTCGGAACCTAATGCGCTCTTGATGAAAACAATTAAGGGTTTGTATTTCGAGCACAGTGATTTCACATACGCAAAAAAGGGGGTGAGTGCATCATGGGGTCGTCGAGTTTGCTTGCAGGTAGATATGTAATTCGAGATGAGAGTTTTTGGATAGTAGGAGACGAAAATAGGATCAGACTAGGAAAAGATGCATAGGTTTACAAAGGTAGTAACATGAGAATCGAGAACCAACTAAAAATTTTAGTAGTTACTAAAGCGAAAGTAGTGTCCATCATCCAAATCGAGGCAAACCGAGGGGATGCAGAGTATATCTGTCAGATCGTGAACCAAGAAGTAGCAAAAGACATCATGCGAGTCCCTCTTCCAACTGAGAGATGTCAAGATATCCTTATATGACCATATAACCGAGAAGACTCTCTATAAGTAAAATTAATCTACCACCACCTACGGAACAAGCAACAATAAAGGATTCAACCGACGATCAAAGGAGAAAGCATGACAAAGGAGCTATCGACACATATATGGAAGTCCAAGGTATTCCCTAAAATAAAATAAAAAATTAAATGGAGACTTATCACTAACTCCATTGGGACCCGACAAAATTTAGTAAACAGTGGGATAATAATCAACCCAACCTGTCATTTATATGGGAATATCAAAATAAGAGAACACTTAATCTATCAGTGCGATTGAACTAGAACAATACAATTCGGTGTCTTGGGAGTACGCCCCGAGCTATCTCCAGTTAATAACCTTGTGGAGTGACCGAGAGAAGGGATGGGTTGAATATCTCTAGGGCGATCCAAATGGTAAGATGAAATTTGGTCTTAATAACATGCTGGGACATAAGGAAAGCTAGGTGCAAGTTAGCTTCAAGGGTAAACTATCAAGCCCTGTGGAAATCACCAGGAGCATTCTACAAGAAACGGATGAATACTGGGAAGAACACCCGTGAATCATCGAGCTGCAACTGAGAGACCCGAGACCTACATTTGGACATCACTGACAGACGAGACTGTCAAGTTAAACTACGATGCCTCTTGATGTATGCAATAAAAAATAAGGGATGTTGGGGTAATTGTTCGTGAGTCAAATAGAAGAATGATAGACGACATGACATGAACAGACGAGTGAAAGGAAAAAATGCAGAATGTGTGGAGTCAATGACCATTTTAAAAGCGCTACACTTGTGAACTGACAAGAGGGTGGCACAGCGTAGACGTCGAGACCGATTTGAGTAATGTTATCAATCAAATCCTTGAAGAACCATTCTGGTCGTAAGACAAATTATTTACATCGCAAACACCTGAAGGAGTGTCACCTGGAGGATGATATCAATGAAAACAAACGAATGTTCGAATTGGATAGCCACAAAAATAAAAATGGAGTTGCGTCTTAATTACTTGGTTTCACACCCTCCTACCTCTCTTTTAGTTCTTTAATTATTGTAGATTGTTATATTAATGTTTTGAACTCTATTTTTTGAATAATTAGTAAAGTATTCTCTTGGCAAAAGTAAAAATAATTTATTTCTTAAAAATGAGAAAAATCTACCTTGAAATTATTGAATATTTATGTACTTTTTTTCATTACAAAATTAGATGCAACTTAAAATTAATATAATATTTGTACTAAAACTGAACATAATAGAAGTTCGTAGTCAGAATAAGAACACTTTTTTTAAAAGAAGATTTAACACGGATGTAACTCTCTACTTTTGAAAGAGTACACGTTGCAGAATACATTACATTAGCAATTTGGACACCATTTAGAAGTTCATCTAGCATCATATATATGGGTAGATGATACCTGAGGTGGAAGTATTGAGGAAAGACAAGGGTGGGCAGATACAGGACCGTGAAAAGCACACTTCAGAGCGCTGTTAAGAGTCTCCTCCGCCTCCAGCTCCTCTTGCAGCTTCACAACCTAAGGTATGTCAAAAGAATGAATCTTCCCTGGCATTTCGTCGAACATATGAGAAGCAATAAAATAAAAACCATGATTATTACCTCCATTTCGCGATCACTTCTCGTGTACTTCTGCTCGGTTCTATCCATTAGTAAGTCCTCGAATTTCATGCTGCATTCAAGAGGAGAAGATGGTGGAATGATTGCAGACCAGGAGGGGAAGGTGTCTGATCACAAGGTGGGGGTCTGATTTCCATGAACATGAATAAATAATAGAGAGAGTAGATTTTGAAAGCAGAGAACGGTGACGGTGTTGATATTATTAAGGGAGTGGATGGCAAGCACATGAATCTTTCTTTTCGGCTTTTAGCTATTGGAAGGAAGAAGACCAACCAGCACGAAGAAGAAATTAAGTCTGACGTCGATAGAGAGGTGGAGAAGACGTGAACTCCATGAATGAACCGCCGGCTTTATCTCTCCAACAATTTCAATTGTCGTCCACTGTCGCTGTCAGTCACAGGGTCAATCCAGATAGAGAAAACAAAAAGAAAAGGTCAACAAAATAATTAAGCCACTCCCATTTGCCATGTTCATAACTGACTGACGGTCTAACCGGACCGGTCGGAGTGATTTTTTTTGCTATTTCAGTTGGATATTTATATTTTTATACCGCCCCCCCCCCCAAAAAAAAAAGATGAAATGACCGTATAAGAAAAAATAAACCGTCCGTACATTGAACTGATTTGTTTTTGTTCGATAGATTCAGTTTACATCGAATTTTCCTTTCACCCCTACCGTATATCGAACAAAAAACAATTACGGGTTGGTGGTAGGTTCATTTACAGGTCCACTTGTGAGAACTAAACACTTATGAAATGAAACGGCTAAGTGAAATTTAACATTCAGTTCATACTAGACACCGGCACGCGCTACGCGCATGCACGTTGTTGTCGTTTGCCTTGCGTGAAATGTTAGGAGGACATAACAGACCTGACTCCTAGAATAGTACAAGAATTAAACACTTGATTAAAAATATTATTTGAATTGTAAAACTAAACTTAAATAATAACATAATATAATGAAATAAAATTAATTTTGTTGTAAATATTTTTAAGAAATTGCTCGAGCAGCCGGGAGCCTCTTATGCTCGACAATTTCTTAAAAATATTTAAAACAAAATTAATTTTATTTCATTATATTAGGTAATTATTTAATTTTAGTTTTACAATTCAAATAATATTTTCAATCAAGTGTTTAATTCTTGTACTATCCTAGGAATCAGGGTGATCATGTCCTCCTAACACTTCACGCAAGACAAACGACCACAACATGCACGCGCGTAGCGCGTGCCAGAGTCTAGTATAACCATTAGGAAAATACACTTAAGTGGATTCTAGAACTTCAATTTTAATTTTATTTTAGATCGTATATGAAATGGTTTCTATAACTATTCATAAGTCAGAACTCGTCGATGAATATTCATTCATTGATAATAAATATTTTGTAAAGATAATAAACCCTAAAAATTAATATTGATTTTTATATTTAACCTATTCGTAAAATATTATTTCAACTCATCACTGAGGTTGTTATAATTTTGTAGTAAAATATTTTTGTTAATTGTTTCTCGACATGTAATACATAAATTTTGGATGATATTAGTTTGGAGTAATAATATATTAACAACTTTTGGCAATTGAAATCATTCATGCATTAATATTAATAATACTAAAAAAATCTATAAGTTTTTTTTTAATATTTTAATAATGTCATTATTTGAAAATAGTCTATAACACATAATTATCATTATAAAAAAAGTATACATTAATCAAATATCTCCTTTCATTTGGGTTATAATTTTTCAAATTTGATTTATTTTGTGTATTTATTGCTTTCCGCAATAGATTATATATATTCAATATATAATTATACGCCAATTTTGATCGAATTTAATTCCATTTTAATTATTTAAATTTATAGATTAAATGAATTTTTATAATGACAACGCTCACAATTCAAAAAATCTTTGACGTTTTGAAAAGAAGAGAGAATGTTTTGAAGAAAAATAAATCTATATAATTGTAAAAATATTAAAAAGTCACAATTACAAAAAACAAATATGACGACTTGATAACATAATATACAATTATCATTATTATGTAAATTTGTAAAATTATATAAAATAACATATATAATAATTAAATTAATTAAAAAAAATCGGATAAATAATACATGAGATTTCTTCTTCTAGTCTAATTTAACTTTCAAACTTGATTATAGTGTACATATTAATTATTTATTTATTGCTTCAAATAATAGATAATTCATATTTGACATATTAATTCAATCTAAATTCTCCCAGTTGTAGATGAAATTATAAATTTTATAAATGATCTAAATCTTTAGATTCACTTTTATCTTAATGTCTGATAAAGTGAAAATATAATTTTATTTGTTAGCGAGATATAAAAAAAATGGCGCATGAGAAAGGATAGAGGGATAATGATATTATCATCTTGTAAAATTTATAATGTTACATACCTATTAAACTGATTAATATGTATGTTTTTAATGTGTAAGATCATATGTTTGAGTTTTCGTACATATAGATTTTTTTATAAGTATGAGAAAATATTTGAATGACCCAAATAGTCATGATAAAAATAAATTAATTGGATTATTAAAGGGTATTTGTATAAATTTACATGCGGCGGTTACAAATTTCATCTTTTATTGCTAAAATAATAATTGTAAATAGAAAAAATACAAAGTAATTTGATCGTTATAGTAATTCAAACTGAATTGCTTAGATACATTTTTTTTAATTATTATTTTAAATCTACACAAATAATGAGTAACATAACAAATAATATTAAAAATACTTTATTGTACTAATTAATAAAAAAATGGATAGTAAATCAATAAAATTAACGGAGTATTAATAAAAATGGTATATTAAAAAATTATACATACAATATTTTCTTTTTGAAAAGAAGTATATGCAAAAAAAAAGAAGATATAGGTGATTATCAATAAAATAATATTTTCTTTAATCATTTTTTTATTTGTAAAAAAATAAATTTTATCTTATAAAGTCAAAACTAATAAATTTAATAATTTTTTAAAAAATACAAAATAATTTTGCAAAATAATAAATAAATAAAATTAACTTTGCATTAATGGTTAAAAAAACCCTACAAAATCATATAACGATTTTCAGACTAATAAAGAATGTTTGGAGGAATTCTAACTCAACGTAACAATGCCACGCAACTCAATTTTTAAACGTAATTGCACCATTCTAATATACCTCCCGATTTTAAGTAACCAAATTAGTATATATTGATCGATCCATCCACACGCACACACATACATACATACGTACATACATACATATATACATGTATGTCTATCTATACATCTCACACCCACAAACATATTTATATATCTCGATATCTAAATAAATATATCTTGTTCTATCAATCGATCACCAACAAACATACGACATTGCCCCATAAAGCACTACGAGAGAAGGGTGAGATAACGGCTCAACGGGACGACTCAAATACAATTGAGCCGTGAATAATTTATTTATCTGATAATTCACAGCTCAAATACTATTGAGCCACTATTTTATTAAAAAAAATAATTATTTTTCACGGTTCAAATGTCAGAGTCACAAAATAAATAAATAATATTTTTGACGACTTCTTTTTTTGCTGTCCTTTTTTTAAATGATTTTTTTTTTTTTTTTGCTATTTTTCACGGCTCAATCAATATTGAGCCACCATTTTATTAAAAAAAATATATTTTTCACGGCTCAATAGTGATTGATCCCTTCCTTCTTTTCACAACCTGTACATGGAAGAGTGCATATTATATTTGCTGGTATTGGTGGTCGAAGTCAGTGAGTACTGGGCAAAAGCTCGCCACCGCGGACGATGTTGGGATGCTTCACCATCTTCTCTGTCAGTTCCGATCTCCACCGCGGCCGATGCTGGTGCTCCAGAAGCCTTTCTCTTACAGTTCCGATCTCTACCACCTCTGCTAAACTCTGCCGCCATGAGAGGAGATTCGAGTGGAGCACCGACGAAGCACCGTCGACACACTTATCATCCATAGAAGAAGAAGAGGCCGAGAAGAAGAAGAAGAATAAGAGATGGAGCAAGAAGAATAAGAAGACATGGAGGAAGAAGAAGAAGACACCGAGGAAGAAGAAGACACGACTTAATATATATATTTTTTTAAAAATATATTTTTGGCGGCTCAAAATAAATGAGCCGTGAAAAATAAAAATATTTTTCACGGCTCATCATATATTGAGCCGTGATAATTCTTCCGACACTTTATATTACGACTCGATTTTTGTTGAGCCGTGAAAATTTAACGGTATTGTCCAACTCTCCCATAGTTAAGTTTAAACCAAATTTAAGTTTTCCCCTTAAAGTTTAAAATTTGAAAATTTAGTCCTAATGTTTGGACCGAACGAAAAATCTCCCCTTGCCGTCACTTAGACGTTTATTTCGGACAGAATCATTGACATGTGCAGCTCACGTGGTGTATTAACAATTTTAGTTAACGAAATTACCCTTCATGGCATCCAGTTTCAAGATCAGTTTCCCTCCTCCGTTGGATATCGAAAACCACGTCCTTTTCGAGATTGTTGAAGAACCTAGCAACTTCGCCGTCTGTTCCAAAGTAGTTATCCATAACCTTCTGGACGCAGAGAAAACCTGCATCCATGGAAAATATAGGAATGTGAATGAATTGGGTGTTATGTAAGGGAGATGACCTTTGCTTGCGTAGTCATCCTTAACATGCATCACTAGGAGTGTTAACGAGGCATGCCATGAAATTAGTGTAGAAGGTGATGTACTAGGTGGAGTGGTTGTAGCATTGTTCGTACGCCACGAAGTCGATGAAGTAAGTGCTCAAGAAGTCATCGATGATGAGAAGGGGAATCTCAAGAAGACCATACCGGAAACAAATGTTGAGAAAGGTCTCTACCTTCGTTGGCCGGAACTTCACCTTAGCGAGGCGGAGCTGCCTCGCTGACTTAATTAACTGCAACAACATTTTTGGACCCTTGCCGCAAGTTTCCTTCGGCGGTGAAAGGTAAGTTTCTCAAAACATCGCGATGAGGTGAGGTGCGTCGTAATCGCAGTACCTCTCCAGCAATCTCCCTAGGCGCTGCACCATGTAACTGAAGAATCCTAGAACTAACTTCCCAAGTGAGGAAGAAGAATCACTTGAATAATTAGGTCTCGGATCTCGAATTGGAATTAGGTCTCGGATCTATCGATCTGTCTGTCTGTCCTTCCGTCTGTCTATCCGTCCTTCCGTATGTCCTTCCTTCCGTCCGTCTGTCTGTCCTTCCGTCCGTCTATCCGTCCATCCGTCTGTCCATCCATCCATCCATCCATCCATCCATCCATCCATCCATCCATCCATCCATCTATCTATCTATCTATCTATCTATTTATCTATCTAATTCTATCTGTGCAGGAGTACACATACTCCTAGTCATAAAGGACACCAGATGGGGCTCAAACCCCAGAAGTATCATAGGCTCCATGGAAATCGACTTGGAGCGAGGAACATAACTGATGTACTTTACATCAGATATGATGGTGTCCATGATTGATTTCTACAACCATATCCATATCATAATCTAGGCAAGGGGGTACGAAGATTGGGTAGGAGGAGAATCAAATCTTCTACTCACAAGGCAGAAGGTAGGAAAACTCACCAACATAAGCCACACAACCTTCCGATATTCGGTAAGTAATATACCTGAATATCTAGCAAGCACAAAAGTCCGATCTATTCCGGGATGGATGTTATCTAGAGAGGAACTTCATGGGGAAATGAGCCATCAGGCCACCAACCCAGCAGGTCACAATCATCCCCACAGAAGTAGCCATATGGGAAGGAGCGAGGGGCACTTTCATATAAGGTTTTCCGACTATCAGCAAGCTCCGAAAACCAAATTACAACAGGATCAACCCATCAGGGTTAATGAAGACGACATCGTGTCAGCCGAAGATGAATTAATTAATATGACATTCAATATTACACCCGAGCAGTCTTCAAACGAAGACGACTATGAAGACTACCTATCATTTTTCGGCAGTATGAGTGCGCGAAAAATATGCATAGAAGAATGGGTAAACTCATTCTCTTTGGAGAAGGTAGGGGAGAAGGCCCTACCAAAATCACAAAAGAAACTGCCCTAGCAACGGTAGTAAAACATGACTACCCAAACTCCGAAAGTTTATCTCGGAGACCGCAACCATGTTATCATCAAAAGTCGCAGAGTCAGACTTTAGGCCACCCCATGATGCATCAATGGGACAACTTCGTATCTATCCACCAGCGGTGAGACCAACTCCATGCTCCATTCCATCAGTGCCACAACTGATAGTAGAAGGATGGAATACAAGAGAAAGGGTACCAACCCCGTGGACATACGAAACCGCAAATTACTAGACGCTACCACCTGCCCAACAAACATAGGCGGTAATGCTAGTGTTGCCAGACGGCATAAGAAAGTTCGAAGACGTAATGCTCATATGGTAGTCTATCACGATCAACCATGTCAATCAAAATACATGGACGGACAACAAAACAAAGGTTCAGTACATCGAGAACATTCTGGGGGAAGTAGAAAAACACATTTTCCAGCAGTGGAGATCAACCTACCCAACGAAGTATGAAGAGTTGGTATCAACGATGGATGACGTCACAAACATCACCTCCTAGATAAGGCGAATGGTCAGCTTGGAAGATCCTTATCAAGGATCTACAACAGAGCAAGTCAGAGCCTATGCAAACCTGAAAAGGCTCACTTGCACGAACATCAAGTATGTATTCTAATATATGAACACATACAAAGACCTATCCACAAGGACAGGCAAAATGTTCATTAACCCGGGGTTATTGGAGAAATTCTTCAGGAAACTCCCACCAATCTACGGACAGACAATCAAAAATGCCTTTAAAGAATGGTATCCATACAAAATTATTAGGGGTTTGCCAAAGATCTAGTTCACAAAGCAGTATTTGACGGAGATGTGCAAAATTGCGGCAACGCAACAAGGCCTTAAGGATCTTAGTTTCTGTCGGGAGATCCCAATTTCCGGCTACTAAAGGAACCCGACCAAGATGTACGGGATAAGAAAAGCAAAAACCTACAAAGGGAGACCTCATGACTCTCATGTAAGGATTTTTAAGCGCAGGAAGCCACCCACACATAAGTGCAAATGCTTTGTGTGTGGAGAGGAAGGGCATTGCACCTGAGACTACAAGAGGGAGGAACTAGTAACCTAGACAGAGCAACCTTGATAGATGGTCTAGACCTACCAGACGATTGGGACGTTGTTTCTGTTGACCTAAATTAACCAGACAACGATGAAATCTGCAATGCTAGTAAAGGAGAAGCTAGCACAAACCAAGAAGTAACCATGCAACTCACCGAAGCACCGTATGAGTCAAATTTCATGGCTCAAACCTCAGAAGACTACGGTTGGATGAAGAAGCCTCACCTCACGAGGGAGCAAGAAAATTGCATGCATTAGTGGGAGGACGGAAAAGTTAAAGGGCTCACGGAAACACCATTTACGTGTGACTCATGCAAATGCCCGTGCCAACCAAGGTTTGGTGCACATGGTTGCAGCTGTTATATGTGCCTCTGAGTATGCTTCCACTACCGACCAGTGGTCCTGTCGGGAAAGGTGCAATGAACGATCAGGCAGTCCAGCGACAAGCTTGTCAAAGAAATGACTACCAATATTCTAGAACTTCAAAATGAAATCCAGTACGTAAAAGCTGATCTCCTTAGAGTGGCGGGAGGAGAGCCAAACCGGTCTGTCAGCCCGAAATGCCTAATTTTGACAGAAGAACTGCAAATCTTGACCCAAAGAGCTCAAGGGAGAGGAGAAGTTGGAAGCCTTAACTTTCCAAAGGTCGATGAAGATCGAGATTGGTTAAACTCGGTTAGAAAAGCCAAATCCTCGGAAAACTGGAGAAAGTCTGAAAGAATTTTGGAGGAATCCGAAAGCGAGGAAGACGAACAGTCTCAGTAGAGTTGCAAAGAAGGATGTGATGCCCTCTGGGAGGAAGGGCCCATTGAGGAAGTATCCATTAGAATGCTGATTGATCAACACGAAAAGGGTGAGAAAGAAGTAGCAGCTTCCTCAGGCGTTAAAATAGTAGAAGAGCTGCTAGCCAAAACGCGATTCGTCTGAGTCTACAATCTCAAGGTCATCTTTAAGACACCAAGGATAGGGGACTTCGAGATCAACGCCATTCTGGACATGGGAGTAACTAAGTGCTGCGTCAACCTCAAATCAGTACCAGAAAGGTGCTGGGAGACAATAAGTGTCGCATCCAAGAGCATAACTACCAATAGGCTGAAGGATGACAATATGATAGTAGGAGGAAACCACTTCCCGATACGTTTAACCTACTATATGGACATGAGTAACGAATGGGATATAGATGCTTTTTGGTTGCAACTTCATTAAGAGCAACCAGGGAGGACTAAAAATAAAAGGTGGTACAGTCACTTTCTACAAAAAGATCACGGTCATCCAAACTGGGGAAAACTCTCATATGGCCTTGCCAAAATTGGGAATGGACGAGAATGACTACCTCGCAGCTCAGGAAGTGGTGCTATACAACATAGGTAACCTACTCCCAGGCTTCAAGGGTCACCTAACAAGGCTCTTGGAAAGACTGGAAAATCAGGGACTCATTGGCAAGGATCCCCATAAGCATTGGGCAAGGAATGGAATCACCTGCAAAATCAACATCATTGATCCAAGCAGGACCATCACTAGAAAACCACTATCCCAGATAACTCTCTTGATGGAAGCTTAGTTTAAAGAACACATCAAGGCCCTGCTAGAAATTGGAGTAATAAAAAAATCTAGCAGTCAACATCGGACAAAAGCCATCATGGTTAATTCCGGAACCACCGTTAACCCAAAAACGGTTCAGGAAGTGAAGGGTAAGCCTTACATGGTATTCGACTATCGAATGTGGAACGAGAACACCTACAAAGACTTTCACTACCTGACATCAACACCATCCTAAAGAAGGTTGGTAGAAGCAAGGTCTACTCCAAGTTTGGCCTAAAAAGCGTCTTCCACCAGGTGGCCATCACCGAATAATCAATTCCCTGAACGACATTCTTTGTCCCAGGAGGGTTGTACGAATTATTAGTCATGCCATTCCACAATAAGAAAGAGTCGAGTGAACTCTCAACACACACCACTCCACAATAACAACACACACGAGAAATCTTTAAGGCATCTGCTAATAAAGATTTTACGATCTTCTTCCTCATTCCGCCTTATCTAATCCTATCTATCTAAATCAATCCATCCATCCATCATAAGAATTGGATACATAAGAATGATAACACTTTCCCAAAAAAAGAAGAAAAAAAATGTACAACGCGAACTGTCCTCGGAAAAACTTGAGTTTTTTGCGTCTGAATGGGTCTTGAACATCATCATCCAAAAATGAATCGACAACACAGAGACATATATGATGGATCCACTACTCCTTGCTTTTAGAGCAGCGTCCAAAATCTGCAAAGCATTTGATGGATGTGTCATAAGAATTACTCTGGTCTCATGTCTTGATCTCTGCCAATTTTGTGACTCCCACATGAACTTTAATAGATCAATCTGAAATGAGATAAAACCCTCAAACTCAAGCATAATTCCAGAATCAATCAAAATTAAATGATTTTTATAAGTAGCCTCACAGGAGCATATATATATATAGGATATGTACACCACTCATTGGGATCAAAACATCAATTCCTAAGACAATCACTAAGTTTCTTTAAACTGCTCGAAGGAAAGAAAGCAACTTCTCCAATCAAGATGCCATTTATTAGAAGAATTTTAAATGCCTAGTAGAAAGATATTAAGAGACTAATGACCCGTTCTTTTCGCGGAAACCTTATAGAATCCAGCTTACGGATTCCGTAAGAAGTTGTTCTTTTTGCGGAATTGAAAAAAATTGGCTTAGACATTCCGAGTGGGGTAGACTTAGACATTCCGTTCCAAAACCTCGGAATTCCTAAGCCTAGCGAGCAAGGAATCTGAAATAGGACAGGAAAAGGCGTTTTTATCCTCCATTACTCTAATTAATTCCACAACTACCCTTCACTCCACCGAGCCCTCCCCTTCATTTCCTCCTTCCACCGAACCCTCCCATTCATTTCCTCCTTACACCGAACCCTCCTTTTCATTTCCTCCTTTTCGGTGATTCCTCCAACTCATGAAGCTCTCCATACCATGTACGTTTTTTCCTTTTCGACATGGTGATTCTGGGTTCTAGCTGTTGTATGCTGTGTTCGTGTATGCTGTGTTCATGTATGTTATGTTCAATGTATGTCTTGTTTCTGTGTTCGTGTTGAAGCTGGATGATTCTGGGTTCGAACAACATTGGAACACATCATTGTTCGTGTTTAGGATATGAGGACAATTGGATGGATGGATATACCATGTTGATGACAAGTTAATGGCAAGTCCAATTTGGTGTTAATGGCAAGTTTCTTGTTTTTGCTGAGAGGCCAATGTTGAGGTTTCTTGTTGATGCATCTTCATCCCTCTATCATGTTCTTGACTTTTGGGATTCAATTGCACAACAGTTAGCTAAAGATTCAGAGTGGAAATTGTAAATTGTTTTATTGATTGAACTTATGAATTGATGTTGTTAAAGATTTCTTTTTGGATTCTGGCTTATATTATATATGTTGTAATGACATATTATATTGTGGATAGTGTAATTAATAATATTATGGTTTGGATAAATATAAAGTCGATGAGTTTTGGTGATTATATTGTCAAGTTGTCAAGTTATTTTGATGATTATATTGTGGATTGTTAGAATTTATGAGATATAAGAGATTGTCCTTTAAAATTAATTAAATAAATTATTTTTTTAATTATTAGTTAATTATATTTAAGTTTTTATTATTACATATTTTTAAAATTAAATAGTACAAATTATATGTATTATATACTATACATATACAAGGAGGGACAAATATATCATTTTACCACATTTCATTATCTTTCCATATACAATTCCACTAAAGAAACAACAGAATTGCTTATTACATTCCATTCCACCAAAGAAACAACTTTATATTCCTATTTGCTATTCTCTATTCTGTATTTTTTATTCTGAATTCCGTGAAAGAAACGCACAGTAAAACTTCATTATGTAAAGAACAACCTTTAGCAGATAATATAAGTAGAGAAATATCCTAAGAAAATCAAGTCGCAAATAGACGAACTAAGAAGGGAATATTGACCTCAAACATGATTGTGAAGTGACATTTTTGTACAACTTATCACATCACCCATTTAAAGTTATCAACAAAAAGAAAACAATTTGGGAGAATTCCGTTAAAGGAGAAAACTTTGCTTGTATACTTAAAGGAAGGTGCGAAATAACAATGCATATCTAAATCCAAATCTGCACATATCTCTGACTTTGACTTGTATGACGAATTCTGAACGAAACAAAAAAATAAATAAAAGAGCTAATAGAATCAAATTAATTATAATAGATAAACAAATGAGGTGGGAACAAAGTTTTTACATGACTCCCCTTCAATATATGTTGTATCATCTTCAACTTCTACAATGAAGAAATAATTGTATCATCTTCAACTTCTACAATGAAGAAATAAAAGCAACATTGAAATTTCGAAAGGAACCAATCTATAGAGAAGATGTAGTCTACAATGTTTAATTTAGCTTTTCACATTAAGTATCACTCAAATCAGCGTTAAGATTTAAAACGCTATCGCTATGTAGAAAAGACCCTAGTCTAGTGTTGCTATATTGACTTTTTGACAAATGTACAACTAAGTACCTATTTTGTTTTTTGAATTTGAACCTTCTCACCCTTTAATCCCTCAATAAATCAATGCGATTCAACGTAACCACAAGAATAACAACATGAAATTTACTTAATAGTTAATGGATATCATATTTTTATTTTTTATTTTTGCCAAAAAAGGATATCGTATTAGCATACCTACATCTGGTGATCAACTTCAGTTTCTGGATCCGTCATTATACGCCCGTGCGTATTGAAGCTCAATGAAGGGAAACAAGACATTAAGAACACATCAACCAATTGTGGATAAGAAACCCTAACAACTTCCATGTCACTACTGCCTTCGTAAAGGAGTGAACCTTGTTGGTCGTGGCCCAACCCTTGAACCGATCTGATTCGACCTGGACTGATTTAGGGTTAAATCGTCCCAATTTTACTTGTGAATGGTAAATGAGGAAGGAAGTAATATATTAGGAAGTATGATTATTGGTATAATATATTATGAAATATTACTGTTAGTATATTATATTAGAAAATATTCTCCACAATATTGTACAATATACCTAGGATATTGTTAATATGTTTTTATATAACTTTATGCATTTGCCATATTAAGAGAATATTATTAATAAAATATTTCCTAATTAAATATTTCCTAATGGAGTGTTTGCTAATGTAATATCGTTGTTGGTATTTTTGGTTACAACGAGTACCATAAACACTATAAATAGGATTGGTTCTTCTCATTTAAAATCAATCCGATACACTCTCGAAAAATTCGAAAATTACCAACAAACATATTGCTCCAGAGTTAAGTCAGATCCGAGTACCCACTTGTGTTTATTTCGCCTTGACGACACTTATTTATCGTGGGAGATAATTGTCCTAATTTTTCATCTTACACGAACCATTTACGGTAACAGGGCAAAATTGCCTTAAGGAGGCTGTTTTGATACGGGTTTCTGTAATTTTTCTGCAAAATTCATTTTCTAGGGACAATTTCGTCATTTCATCAATTTTCATGTCATTCAATATTTTTAGTGTTTCAGTAATTTCAGAAGACAAAGAACCGGGTTGGTTCATTAATTTGTGGAACAATATTATTTTGGGGATAAAAAATAATTCAGCATTTTTCTGTTTCAGAATAATGGCTGCAAACAACAATGATGTTGATATCAGTGTTGGAGTAGTGACTCAAACTGAAGTCCCTAATGCATCGTCGAACGCGCCGATTGGGGGATAACCATGACTCGTCCGGCTGGACTTGTGCATGCTGAGAATCCCGAGAAATTTGACAGCTCGAACTTCAAGAGGTGGCAGGAGAAGATGAAGTTCTATCTGACCACGCTGAGCTTGACTCGATTCCTGACTGAAGAACCACCAACTCAAAGCTAGGATGATGATTATCAATGGTTCTTCTTAGCTGTAGAAGCTTGGAATCACTCACATTATTTATGTAGACCTTATGTAATGAAGTGTTTATCTCATTCATTGTATAAAATAAAGTCCGCTTGGGAGTTGTGGCATGCCTTGGAACAAAACTATGAGTCCGAGGATGCTGAGAAAACAAAATTCCTAGTTAGTCGCCTGTTTGACTATAAGATGGTAGATAACAAACCATGTATGAAACATGCGATAGATCTACAATTCCTCCTCCAGAGTATCCATGCCAAAAAGATGGAACTCGTGGAGTCATTTCAAGTAGCTGTCATAATTAAGACGTTACCCCTAGCGTGGAATATCTTCAAAGGTTACCTAAATCACAAGCGAAAGGAGATGACCATGGTTCAGCTGCTCGAAAGGATCAATGTGCAAGAGTAGTACATGAATGTTGCACGAGGAATTCCAATAGACCCCATGAACACGATGGTGTCGGCCAAGGAAAATGTGGTGGAGCATGGGTAGAGCAGACATGCTCCTAAAGGCAAGCAGAAGAAGCAAAAAGGATTCATTCCGGGCTCTAAGGACGGAGTCTCGAAGAAGTCGGGATCCAAACCACAAGGATTTATTGGTGTATGTTATAACTGTGGTAAAACTGATCATAAATCTAATGCTTGCATGTTTCCTAAGAAAAAGGAGACCAACATGGTCCAAGAAATCACTGAAGAGCTTAACGACATCAACTTGTTTGTGGTGGTGTCTGAGGTGAGCATGGTTGATTCCAACCCCCGGGAGTGGTGGGTTGACACAGGTGCCACCAGGCATGTTTGTTCGAATAAATGAATATTCTTCAATTTTGAAGAAGTTGATTTTGGGGAGAGCTTGTACATGGCCAATTCTACCTCATCTGAGGTCAAGGGCAAAGGAAGCGTCATTTTGAAAATGACTTCCGGGAAAGAGATGACATTGAAAAATGTGCTAGACATTCGTAGGAACCTGGTGTCAGTATCTCTCCTCAACAAGCATGGCTTCTGTCTTGTATTTGAGTCAGATAAATTTGTACTCACAAGAAATAGGAATGACTATTAAGCCTAATATAAACAAGAATAAAATTCTTTCTTCCGTTTACTTGATTGAGTCTCCTAATCTTTGGCATGGTAGATTATAACATGTTAATTATGATACCTTGCAAAAGTTAATTAACATGAATCACATCCCTACACTTCAAATTGATCTCAAACATAAGGGTGAAATATGTGTTGATGCTAAATTAACCAGGTCATCCTTTCATTAAGTTGAAAGTAATACAAAACCTCTTGATTTAATACATATCGATGTTTGTGTTTTAAACTTTGTCCAAACGAGAGGCGGAAATAAGTACTAAATCACATTTGTGGATGATAGTACAAAATATTGCTATGTGTACTTGTT
The DNA here is from genome assembly GCA_946814005.1 of Chamaenerion angustifolium. Classification (NCBI taxonomy): domain Eukaryota; kingdom Viridiplantae; phylum Streptophyta; class Magnoliopsida; order Myrtales; family Onagraceae; genus Chamaenerion; species Chamaenerion angustifolium. The sequence continues at coordinate 28,465,781 of OX328272.1, forward strand.
GAAGAGTAAAGATGAAGCTATAGAAAAGTTCATGCTTTATAAACAAGAAGTTGAAAATCAACTTAACAAGAAAATCAACATGTTGTGTAGTGATGATAGAGGTAGTGAGTACGATGTTCCATTTGGTGAGTTTTGTGCTCAACACGGAATCATACATGAGGTCACCGCTCCCTATTAACCCCAATCAAATGGGGTGGCGGAAATGAAAAATCGAACATTAAAAGAGATGATGAATTCAATGTTGATGAGTTTGGGGTTACCTCAGAACATTTGTGGCGGAGCTATTTTAAGTAGCAATTACATTTTAAATAAGGTATCCCAAAAGAAAGAAGAGAAAACACCTTTCAAATTATGGAAAGGTAGAAGACCTTCTTTCAATCACCTCCGAGTGTGGGGGTGTCTTGCTAAAGTGGTGGTGCCTCAACCTAAAAAGGTTAAGATTAGACCAAAAATTATTGATTGCATCTTCATAGGATATTGTCAAAATAGTAATGGTTATCGATTTCTTGTGCAAGATTCGAAGATTTCAGATACACATAAACATACGATAATGGAATCAGGAAACACATATTTCTTTGAAGAAGTATTTTTGGCTAAATCTAGGGGGAATGCAAGTTCGTCGAAAGGACCTTGTTTTGGCTAAACCAGCTGATCAACACCGGTTGCTGAGACGGCGGTGGTCATGGCTGACCTTGCGTTGTCTGCGTTTGTCGATAAATGAAACTTAGAGACGAAATTCAGGCGTTAACCTGAATTTACAAATGAAAGACATACCAGATCCAGAAACTGAAATCAGACGTCTGAATATTATCGCAAGAGGTAGAGTCGTAGAGGGAATAAGAATCTGGAGATGCTGAAGAAAAAAATCCATATGCTGATTCTCAAGTAATTTCCGCCTCTTTCCAGCGATAGCTTATCCATCGTTACACGTGGCGCATCTAGAGGGCGCCACTTCTTCTATATTAAGAGGATCGCGGCCCATTGGTTTAACAATATGGGCTTAAAACGGATCGTATCCATTCCAATTGGGACCACGGATTATTACATCCACGGAACAACCACAGACAAGCAGAAAACAAATCACAGTCACGGCCGAGCGAGCAGAAAATTTAGAACAATTGAGTAGAATCAGGTTAGGGGCTTGCGCATAAAATTTAGGTCAACAGAAACAACAATACTTTCTTAATTACATGGGTTGAAGACCTGTAATGAGTTTGAGCAGAATTAATGGGTTTGAGTAGAATTAATGGGTTTGAGTAGAATTACAGATCCGTAGGTAATGGGTTTGAGCAGAATTAATGGGTTTGAGTAGAATTAATGGGTTTGAGCAGAATTACATATGCGCAGGTAATGGCCTCACAGTCTTTGCTGTCAAACGGTCTTTGCAAAAAATAATATAATTACGATATTTCTAGGTAGCGAAAGAAGTAGGAAGGCGTTAATATTTCTTAGGATTTTCCCTTACAAAAAATATTTTTTTAAGGAGATATAAATCCATTGCAAATGAATATATTTTCTGAGGAGCAATATATCCCTTACAAAATTTAGGATTGAAAAAGGTAATTAGTGAGAGATTATCCTTAAAACTATTTGTAAGGAAAATCTGTCACAAAATATCTTTATTATTCCTCTAAAATATTTTCCTTACAAATCTGTAAGTAAAGTAGTAAGGAAAATATACTTTGTGAGGAATTTCCCTAATATTATTCTCATCACTTAACCTTAACAAATCCCTTACAAATAGTTGTAAATTTAAAGGGATTATTTCCCTTGCAAAATTTCCCTTACAAAATACTAATTTTCATGTAGTGTTTTCACCTATATGCTTGAAGCGGAACCTCAAACATTTTAAGAAGCCGTAAATTCTGTAGAAGGACTTCTATGGAAAGAGGCAATCAATAGTAAAATTGAGTCCATCTTGCAAAATTACACGTGGGAACTAGTGGACCTTCCTGTTGGATCAAAGCCACTAGGTCACAAGTGGATTTTCAAAAGAAAAATGAAAACATACGGATCAATTGATAAATATAAGGCTAGACTTGTAATTAAGGGTTACTAGCAGAAAGAAGGTCTTGATTATTTTGACACACATTCTCCGGTCACGAGAATAATTTTCATAAGAATGATACTCACGATTGTGACATTGTGAAATTTGGAAATACATCAAATGTATGTGAAAACAGCTTTCTTAAATGGAGATTTAGAGGAAGAAATCTACATGGAACAACTTGAGGATTTTGTTGTGTCAGGGGAAGAAAAGAAAGTCTCTAAACTGGTGAAATCACTGTACGATCTAAAATAGGCACCGAAATAGTGGCATAAAAATATTGACAATGTAATCCTGGAAAAGGGATTTGAAATAAATGAATGTGACAAATGGATCTACGTGAAAGATACAAAGAAAGGTTATGTCATTTTGTGTCTTTATGTTGATGACATGCTTATCGTTGGAAGTAACGATAAGATGATTCAATTCACGAATGATATGTTGAATTCGAGATTTGACATGAAAGACATGGGCCTTGCTGATGTAATTCTTGGAATTAAAAGTAATCAAACATCAGAAGGAATTGCTCTAAGTCAATCTCATTATATCGATAAGATATTAGAGAAATTCAACAAGGATGACAAAAAGGAGGTCTGCACTCCGATAGATCCAAATAAGTATTTCTCAAGAAATACAGGGGAAAGCATCTCTCAAATTGAGTACGCTAGGGTTATTGGTAGTGTTATGTACTTGATGACTTGTGCTAGACCTGATATATCACACGTTGTTGGTGTGTTGAGTAAATATAAGAGTAATCCATGTACTGATCATTAGGATGGAATCAGAAGATTACTTAGGTACTTGAGATATACTCGTAGTTATGGCTGCATTATACGCGATATCCAACTGTTATAGAAGGATATACTAATGCTAATTGGAGTCAGCATCAAGAGACTCGAACTCCACAAGTAGATTCGTATTTACCCTAGGAGGTGCAACCATATTGTGGAAATCCTCTAAGCAAATAGTTATTGCCATATCCACCATGGAATATGAGTTTATAGCACTTGATAAATGTGCTGAATGGCTACGCCATTTTCTTGAGGATATTCCTAGGTGGCCAAGACCAGTGCCTGCAATAAGCATATATTGTGATAGTTAATTTGCAATTGATAAGGCACAAAGTCATATGCATAATGGTAAGTCTAGACATATTCATTGTAGAGACAATTCCATTAGACAATTGCTCTCGAAATGAATTATCACAATCAATTATGTCAAATCGAGGATAATATAGCGGATCCGTTAACCAAAGGGTTAAATAAAGATCAAGTTGGTCAATCATCAAGAGGAACGGGACTGAAGTCCATCCAGTAAAAACTTTTGAGAAGGAAAACCCAACCTAGTTGACTGGAGATCCCAAAATCTAGGTTCAAAGGGACAATCTAATCACAAGAGTGAGGTTAGATCACTGTGGGGGATTTAAAACCCCGAGTTCATTCCTATGATGAGAAACAGTGACAATAGTGGATGAGGTTAAGAAATTGCTTTATTGATTCATAAATGTAGAGTGTTGGAGTAACACTTGAGATAAGGAATCACCTATGTAAGTGAGAAGATGGTCCACTTAGAAAGGAATTGTTAAGGGCACAAATCTTAGAAACGCTTGCAGAATCAGGCAATGCCCATGGACAGAACGAACATGAATGTGTGAACTGAACAATACTAGGAAGATATCCGTGTGAGTTATATTATCATTTACACCAACAACAAACAGTTCAAGGACATCGCGTCTACTCACTAACCAGTAAAGGAATTGTAATTTCACGAGGGAAGGTTCAAAGGGTAACACCTACCTGTCCTATGCAGGTGTTGACCGTTGAATTCCTATTCCGAGTCTAGAACTTCTATGAATTCTCTAATTTCTCCATTCATGTGGGGGATTGATGGTCGTGGCCCATCCATTGGGCCAGTCTGATTCGACCTGGACCGATTTAGGGTTAAACCGACTCAATTTTACCGTTGTGAAAATTTAGGTAAATGAGGGTCGTGGCCCATCCATTGTGAATGGTAAATGAGGAAGGAAGTAATATATTAGGAAGTATGATTATTGGTATAATATATTAGGAAATATTACCGTTTGTATAATATATTAGGAAATATTCTCCACAATATTGTACAATATACCTAGGATATTGTTACTATATTTTTATATAATTTTATGCATTTGCCATATTAAGAGAATATTTCCTAATGAGATATTTTATAATGTAGTGTTTCCTAATGTAATATAGTTGTTGGTAGTTTTAGTTACAATGAGTACCAATGTACCATAAACCCTATAAATAGGGTTGTTCTTCTCATTTAAAATCAATCCGATACACTCTCGAAAAATTTGAAAATTACTAACACACGTATTGGTCCAGAGTTAAGTCAGATCTGAGTTCCCAGTTGTGTTCGAATTTTCGTCGAAGTCCGAGTTCATGTATTGTTCAGTTCGGTTAAGGGAAACACCGTGTTTGTTTCGACTTGACGATACTGTTTTATCCTGTGAGGTAATCGTCCTAATTTTTCCTATTACACAAATCATTTACTGTGAGGGAGACAAAATTGGCTTAAGAGAACCAGTACCTCACGTTATGTTGCTTCTTAAGGCTGAAAATTTGCGGCCAACAGAGGCAGATTCTCATCGGTCACTGGAGAGACATACTGTGTCGGAAGAGTCGATGGCTGTTGGGAGAGAGGGAATGAAGTAGGATATGAGATCCTCTGTGCTAAAGAAGGCTGCGCAAGAGATGAGACTAAGTAAGGCTAAAGCAAGATAAAGCCAGATGGCTCCATCGTTGCCTTTCATTCTCCGGAAGATCAAATGCTGGAGGCAGATGCCACAGTGGTGGGGTTGAAGTTGACGACCGTTATGTGTTGTGTCAGTTTCTGCTATGGAGGTAGAACTAGAAGACAGGTCAGAGTTATTGTTTAAAGTCAGTCAGGAAGAAATCACAAAGGTAATAATTTAAGAATAATATTAAATTTTAGAAAGTAACGTGTTATATATATTCCTAATAATAATTAATGTTTTTTTTTTTAAAAAAAGTAGGCATGTAAGAATTAACATTTTAAAATATAAATATGTAAATTTTTTATTTGCAAACTCATGTAAACGCCATATTGAGGGGTAACATAATTTGAAGTGTGCCACCCTAGGTAGCAAAATGTTCCAGTCATGGACACATGTGGGTTTTGTCGGGGAGTGACACGATATTTTTCTGATTCGACCTTGCCTTTAACGGTGGGAGGTGACCTTTTTATATCCATTCATCCACATAGAGACTCGGGGTTCCAACCTACGTAACGTGTTCTCTACTCTCAGTCAATTCATTTGACTCATAGTAATAAACTTCTCGAAAAATAAAAAAAAATAAATTAATACGTGACAACAAATATTATTAGAAAGATTAAGGTGACACTAACCTAACACTCCAAAGTCCAAGGCATTAGGGGTGATAAAAAAAACTATTGGACTGAATTCCCGACAAAACCGGTCCGAGACCGACCCTACTAGGATTGAGACCGAGTGAGCGTTTTTTTTCCATTCAAGGTTGGTCTCGGTCTCGTGCTTTTTTTTAGAAAGCCCGTTTAGGACCGGTCCAGACCAAAAGAAGGTGGATTTGAGATTTTCATAATAACACACCGAAATGAATGTGGATTTTGGAGGTTTTCTACATCCTGATAAATTTACTAAAGAATACCATGAGTTCATAATTGTTTTTTAGAGGTGAACTATTCTTTCGCCTTTTACAAAAGAATACTGTGAGCTCAATAGTTTTTTTTGTGCATATTCGGTCCAGGACCGAAACCGGCCCGAGTCAAGAAAGACCGACTAGGGCGAGCTTTTTTGGCCGAGGTCGGTCTCGGTCCTCCAGAAGGCAAGACCAAAATTTCGGTTTCGGTCTTGCCTTCAGGACCGGACCGGCCCGCCCATAATCAACCCTACAAGGCATGCATATGTTCAGCATTCATAATTTTACATTATATTTAATATATAAGGTTAAAAAGCATATTTCGCCTAACACTCCAATTTCAGCAAATCTAACATAAAAAATATACAGTTATAAAAATATTTCACGTAACATAAAAAATATTATTAAAATGATTGAGATGACACAAACCTAACACTCCAACTTTAGCAACTATTTCATCTGTGCCACCACATTCGCTACCTGGGGTAGTGAAAACGAAATAGTCGCTACCCCGTTAGCGTCTGTTAATATTTTTCTAAAATATTTCCCTAATGGCCAAAAATAAATTATTCCCTACGTACCTACTTTTCTCAATTTTTTTTCTCACATACATACTTTTTGAAAAAATTCTAATTAATGAGTAATAATTGTAAGTTTGGTGCTACATTTTGGTTGAAGTAAATATTGGTATTTTGGCTGAAGCAAATATAATTTTACCGTAAAGACGGTGATAGAATGTACGTATTATAGAAAATTATTAATTTAACTTTTAAATCATAGTTGTTTTTACTTTAATGAAAAAAAAAATATATAAACTCTTAGAGTTTTTTTTCTTTTTCTTTTTTCATCATTCTATATAAAAATTATTTTTTTAATTAATTTGTAAAATAGTGCTTTTTAGGACAAAAAATAATAATATAAGAATAACCTTAAATTTTAGAAAGTAACGTTATTTATAGGGAAAAGTATGAAAAAGATGTAACATGTTTGCCCAAAGTGGTAAATTTGGCCAATTGTTTGTTTTTTATGTAGTATGTTTGGTGGTGTAGGTTTTTGATGAATTCCGTTTGTGTCCATAAAAAAAGTCCGTTAGTAGCCTCCATGCCTTGCACGTGACTTTTTGTGTGTGTGAAAATACAAAGGTGCCCCTTAGTACTTCACCTATTATAACAGCCATTCTCCCTCGTTGAAGCAAACCAATGATAGCACTAATATTTTATCTCCATTACCCTACATTCCATCATTGTTGATAAATCATAATGCATACAGTTTATACAAAAGGAAATAGTGAAACAAATGTCAAATACATTAAACTTGTTAAGGACCTTTTCAATAAAAGCAACAGCTCGATGAGCATCCAACTGAGCATCATCGGGTAAAAAAGTTGCACCACTTTCTTTTTCTATGAAAAGGGATGGCTCCTCAAGCTGCAACTTGCTGCTAGTCAAGAATTCAGCTCTCAAACCAGCTTCTGAGAGTTGCTTTACTCTACTATTCAAATTTACTGATTCTTCAAGGGTTCTCCCAACTAGCAAGCTTCCTGAAATAGGAAATCAAATGGCTTAGTATGGACCTTACAAAACTTGATCAGAGGTCTATTGAATACCATATTTCTGAATCAAGTAACTTGAAAGATGGGTATAACATAGTGCAAGGATAAGAGGAAATGTTAGCAAACAAAAATTATCCCAAAAAGCGAGTAGGAAGATAAACTGAAATTGGTGGTAATATCCAACTGACCTCGAAGTATCCAAAAAATTAGTCTACATCTTCAATAATGCAATCAAATTAATCTGCCGCAACTAATCTAAATGGATCATGGTCAATATATAAGTCGATCAAGTTGTTCTGATACTGGCAAAATCAACAGTAGCAAGCAACAACTCTCTAGAGAGATGGACAGATCAAACTATTCCGATGTAAGGAAAGAAGGAGCACATGCACCAGTGGCACCAGAACATGGGACAACCTTGTCCACCACGGCCACGGCCAGGTCCGACTCAGTGAGGAGCTGCCGGGCAATGATCAGGCCAATGATACCGGCTCCGACCACAACAACGTCAAAAGAATGGTGCGCAACTTTTACTGTACTAAATCCGGTGGAGGCACCAAGTTCGACTCTCGATGCTCGAGTCAACTTCGCCGACGTTAGCCTGTGGTTGATCTTGTAGCCGAAGAAGGTCGAGTTCAAAAAGAAACTGCGGGGCGGTGCAAGAGGAGATCGGACGTAAGTAGCTCTGGAATGGAGCTTAGTTGTTTGGGAGGGAAAGGTTCGGTTCACAAAGAATAAATGAGGAATTCATAGAGGGTAGTTTGAGTATTTTCGTTTTTTTTTTTATTTTTTCAACGTTCAAATTATATGTCACGTGAACCGCACGTGTCAATTTTTAACGGATAAGTTAACAGAAAAACTAATGTTTCTTCAAAAACCAACAGAAGTAAACATTTTACATCAAATACCCGCGGCCCAAAACAAATTTCATCGATTACCATTTTGGGCAAACATGTTACATCTTTTTCATCTTTTTCCCTTATTTATATATATAATTTTTCGTTATAATAATTATAATGAGTAATAATTGTAAGTTTGGTCCCTCATTCAAGCTGAAGTAAATATAGTTTTGTGGTGAAGACGACCAGAGAATGAGCGTATTACATAAAATTAATAATTTAACTTTTAAATCATATGTGGTTTTCCTTTAAAAGTAAAATAAATTTTGTATTAAAAAAATTAAATAATGTTTTCAGACAAAACATATTTAATGAAAAATTTAGTGAAAAAAATATTTAATGTAAATTTTTTTTTTTCACCTTTCTATATGAAACTTATTTGTTTTATTAGTTTAACTAATTTGTAAAAACAAAACGTTTTTAGGAAAAAAAATAACTATCATCTTAAAATTTAATTTTAGAGAGTAATGTGATATATATATATATATATAATTTTCCTATTAATTAAAGAGTAATAATTGTAAGTTTGGTCCTTCATTTTGGCCGAACTAAATATTAGTATTTGAACTATAGATTACTATGACATTCACACTTAAACTGTACTAGACTACGACAAGTGCTTGACCCATATGCTTGATCGTTGGTCGCACGTGAGGTGTTACAAATGCTTGATCGTTCTGACTCCTAGAATAATATAAGAGTAGTACGAGTGATGACCCGTATGCTTCACATACCAATGAGAAGCATGAAACACAAAGTAACACAAGATGAGCTAATTCTATATTTCTAACCCGATCCATCGATGATCTATCTAATATGATCCATCCATCTATTCATCTATTTGTAAACATTTGATTTTGGCTCAGGGTCAAAATACCGTATGCGAGGATCCGAGCCAAGAAAAATCGACGAAGAAAAAAAAAAAAAAATTAAATCCCTAAACCCCAAACCCTAAACATGAAACCCAATACCCTAAACCCTAAACCCTAAACCCTAAACCCTAAAACCCTTCACCTTAAACCTTCACCCTAAACGCTTCACCCTACACCCCAAACCCCAAACCCTAAACCCCAAATCCTAAACCCTACACCCTATATGCTGCACGCTACATCCGAAACCATAAACTCCAAACCCTAAACCCTAAAACTCTCGGCCACAAATCTATGACCATGCCACCTACTTGGCCCCCACCATGCCACCCTTTGTCACCATTGATTATTTCCCACCATGTCATCGACTTGACCACTCACTTGGCCACCATGCCACCCCTTGTCAACATTGATCATTGCCCACTATATTTCACCTCTTTAGCCTAATTGTTCTCATTCTTGCATATTAAAAGATCCACTGGTCTCCTTAACTGTTTAAATTTCTACTAGGCTTTCGTTTTCTGATATTGCAGACTGGCCCAAATAATACAGGTCTCATTCAAGGCTATGCAGTGTGGTTTTTGAGAGACAGCAAGTCACATGTTTATCATCTCCAAGTTGAGGCACCTGAAACTACTGATATAGTATCCCAAGTTGACATGATGAAGTTATTATGGGCCAATCATCTTATGGAAGTATGTTACTTTTATAATTTGGTGCTTGATCTCCCCCTAATTTAAGGATTATTAATCATGACTTGTTCTTTTACATTCAAAATTATTGTAAGTTTATAGTTTGGATGTTTATTCAAATGTATATATATACTTGGATAAATAATATATGATACTTTTATAAAATCTATTGTGTAGTTCATATCATATAGCAATAACTAGATAATTAATAAAAATACATCACAAAAGTTTGTATTTAACAATGATTAGTGGTTGTTGACACAAAAAGTTTGTGTTTAACAGCGACATAAACTAATATCAGTGGTTGTTATCACTAAAAATATGTATTTAAAACAAGTTAATGGACATTGTTTCGAATAAAAGGCAGGTCCTCAAATTCACTGCTAAAAATGCAATTTAACGATGACTAATTTTCATCCGTAAAGACCATCTATAACATCGAAAATGTGTTTGTCGCCTTTTCATTGTGTTTAACAACAGTCTACTTTGGTTGTTAAGGGGTTGTGGGAGAGGTCATCTTAGTAGCAGCAGACACTTGGCAACGGTCAATTGTCGTAGGTAAACGATTTAGCGACAGCGGCTACCCTGACAAAAATTTCGTTGTTGCTAAGTGATAACATCGCCATTTAAGTGATTGACATCGATTTTATGCTGACGCTAATGCACGAGTTTCTTGTAGTGTCTAAAGAACACGAAGGACATTGGAGATGTGAAGAGAACATTATTTCTCAAGTCGGTATATATCTAATTAAGATAAATTCCCACACGAAATTCAAAACAAATTATGATTGATGGCTGAAATTTATGGTAAAATGATGTTTAGAGGTTTTCAATACACCGTAAAAATGTAATAATTTTTTTATAAATATATACATTAAATTATCTTCTACATATGGGGCTTCTCTACCTCGACGCAGCCCACCGCGACCATGCTGCCTCCACGGCCACCTCTGCACCGCATAGTAACAGATCCAACTCCTACCGTCAAGTTCATCGAGAAAGAGACTCCAAATGCCAGGGTTTGTGCAAATTCTTGAATTCCATTTTTTACCCAACGTACTATTATTAATCATTGTTCTAACTCGTTGATGTTACTATGTTATTAAAGAGAGTAAAAAGCATGCTCCACAAGGTTAAAGAGATGGGTAAATGGTTTGAACGCATCGTGCATGAAGCAGAATCCGAGGAACAAGCAGAACCCAGCAGACCTGGAGAGAGCGTTGTTTCTCAAGTCAGTATATATCTCATCTCATTCCCTTTCAGCACAAACTCGACAATGAATGATGTCTGAAAGTATTACTTTTTTGTTGTTGTGTAAGAATGTTGTTGAAGCAGATGGCAAGGGTGAAAATGCAGTGAGTGTAGAGAAAGTAGGTGAGTGTTTTTCAGTTCAGTTCAAATGCCCTTGCGGCAAAGGATACAAGATTCTGCTGTCGGGAAAGGAATGTTACTACAAGCTCCTGTGAAGTTGATGTTTTTTGTTTGCATATGATGATTGATGTTCCAGAAACCCTAACATACATTGCGGATGGTGGTGATGACCTTCTTCTCCTCCTCTTCATGGTTGAATCTTTGATAATAAACCTTCAACGTATAGTAATCTTTGATTTGCGGAAGCCACAACTAGGGTTGTTAATGGTTAGGGGTGTTATGAAATAAAGACACTATACGCTAAACTCTCTAAATTTTCACCAAACTTATATTTGTGTTTTATCTAATTTCTTATATGCCAGCTTTTATCATGTATTATATTTATTATTTATCGCGTAGCCATTAGACAATGAATTCATTTAACTTTGATATCATTTAAAAACACATATATAACTTAAAAAATAAGTTCATAAGTTTGACAATTTTTTCTCTTTATACACTACATTAACTTTTCAAATCAATCAGTATGATATATAATTATACACTACATATTTATATCACTTACTTCTAACAATAACAACCCTAGTTGTGGCTTCCGCAAGTCAAAGATTACTATACTTTTAAACTTTATTATCAAAGATTCAACCATGAAGAGGAGGAGAAGAAGCTCATCATCACCATCCACAATTTATGTTAGGGTTTCTGGAACATCAATCATCATATACAAACCAAAAACATCAACTTCACAGAAGCTTGTAGTAACATTCCTTTCCCGACAACAGAATCTTGTATCCTTTGCCGCAAGGGCATTTGAACTGAACTGACAAACAATCACCTACTTTCTCTACACTCACTGCCTCTTCACCTTTGTCATCTGCTTCAACAACATCCTTACACAACAACAAAAAAGTAATACTTTTAGACATCAATCATAGTCGACTCTGTGCTGAAGAGGAATGAGATGAGATATATACTGACTTGAGAAACAACACTCTCTCCAGGTCTGCTGGGTTCAGCTTGTTCCTCGAATTCTGCTTCATGCACGATGCGTTCAAACCATTTACCCATCTCTTTAACCTTATGCAGCATGCTTTTTACTCTCTTCAATAACATAGTAACATCAATCAGTCAGTACAATGATTAATAATAGTACGTTGTGTAAAAATGGAGTTCAAGAATTTGCACAAACCCTGGCATTTGGAGTATCTTCCTCGGTGAACTTGACGGTAGGAGTTGGATCTGATACTATGCGGTGTAGAGGTGGTCGTGGAGGCATCATGGTCGCGGTGGGCTGCGTTGAGGTAGAGAAAGAGAAGCCCCATATGTAGAAGATAATTTATTGTACATATTTATAAAGACAATATTACATTTTTATAGTGTAGTAAGAACCTCTAAATATCATTTTACCATAAATTTCAGCCATCAATCATAATTTGTTTTGAATTTCGTGTGGGAATTGATCTTAATTAGATATATACTACTGCTTGCCAATGTGCCAGACCAGGATCAAATTGGTATCGACTAACCAATCCCACGGCTTGGCAAATAGCTGGTCTAGTGTACACCATTGCATACATTAGACTTCCAATTGCATTGCGGTACGGTACTCGAGTCATTCTTTCTCTTTCTTCAGGAGTCTTTGGACACATTTTATTACTTAGGGCATGTCCCTTACTGGTAGGAGTCACACTAGGCTTACATACATGCAAACCAAATTGCTCAAGAACTTTGTTGATGTAATTTTCTTGTAAAAGGTGCAATAACCTTCTTGAATGAACTCTCGAGATCTTTATCCCAAGAATGTAAGTGGCATTGCCCATGTCTTTCATCTCAAATTGAGATAATAACCAGGTCTTAACCTCGTTAACATACTCCATATCATTCCCAACTATTAATATGTCATCAACATATAATGTCATAAACACAAATTTTCTTTTAGACCTTTTGGTATAAATGCAATGGTCATCATTCATCATTACAAACCCATTATTTAGAGCCACATCATGGGATCGTTTGTACCACTGCCTTGAAGATTGCTTTAGTCCATAAATAGACTTCAGTCTACAAACCTTGTGTTCGTGACCCTTTAGTATGAAGCACTCGAGTTGCTCCATGTAAATTTCTTCCTCTAAATCTCCATTTAGAAAAGCAGTTTTAACATCCATTTGACGTGATTCAAGGTCTTGGTTAGCTACTATAGCCAGTATTAACCGAATAGAGGATAAACACACAGCAGGAGAAAACGTCTCAACATAATCTATTACATGTTGTTGCGTATAACCTTTAGCTACTAATGGGGCCTTATATTGCTCGATTGTGCCATCGACTTTGTGCTTTATCTTGAGGACCCATTTGGCCCCTATATATTTACGTCCTTTAGGAAGGTCAACTAATTTCCAAACATCGTTGGCCTTCATTGATCTATTTCCTCATCCATTGCTTTTGTCCATTCATTCCGTGAAGGGCTAGAAAGAGCCTCACTTATGGTGTGTGACTCATTTTCTTCTTGTAAGAGCATTGTAAAGAGTTCGCCACCTTCAATCTCAAATCGTCGGCGCAGAATCTTTTTACGAGATCCTCGTCCTAACTGAGGCTCGTTTAATCTCATATTAATACTCCCACTTGGATTAAGTCCCATTTCTTCACTCCCACTTGGAGCGCCAAACTCACTTTTATTCGTAACAACTGGTGAAGGAGACCGTTGTAGATGATGAACTATTTCATTATCTCCATTATTCCTCCCACTCGAATGAGGTGAGCTTGGTTGGTCTAGATCCGCAGATTCATAAAGAGATAAGTCTTGACCTATCTCACCCTTTCTCGGGAACTCATCCTCGATAAATGTGACATTCTGGGATTCAAATTCAGTAATAATCTCACTGTCATGTTGACCTATAAATACGTAACCTTTAGAAGTCTCAGAGTAGCGAACAAACACACTCTTTTTACCTATTGGGCCTAGCTTTCAATATTTATGTGAACGATCGTGGGTATAGGTCGTACATCCCTATGTTTAAAGTTGCGTAGGTCTGGATGTCTTCCAGTCCACAACTCATAAGGAGTGGTCACCACTGCTTTCGTAGGTATGCGGTTGAGAACATAAGTTGCAGTCAATAAGGCATCCCCAAAAAATTGAATTGGCAAGTTAGTCTATGCCATCATTGACCGAACTATCTCAAGTAACGTTCTATTACGTCTCTCTGCTACACCGTTTTGTTGCGGAGTATAAGGAATAGTCAACTGATGAATGATACCTTTTTCATTACATATCGCCTGAAATTGGGTTGAAAGATATTCACGGCCTCGATCGGTCCGAAGGCATTTAAACTTTCTTTCTAATTGATTTTCCACTAAGTTCATATAGCTCATGAAGCATTGTCATGCATCATATTTGTGTGCAATCAAATAGACATGACCAAAACCAGTGTAATCATCTATAAACGTAATGAAGTAGAAAGCACCGTGCTTAGCTTGTATATTCACAAATGTCATAATGAACTAATTGAAGAGGAAAGTCAGCTCTGGTTTACATGCTAGACAACATTCACAAGTAGACAATTCCACATCTTGAATGCCTTGCAACATACCAGTTTTTGCTAGTCGTTGCATTCTTTGTTGGCCAATATGGCCTAGCCTAGCATGCCATACTTTTATATCGCTATCATAATTGCGAGAATAAGTAAGTAACGAACTAGAGACATGAATGTCACTGGTATAAGTGTCAAGACATACCTGACGCTTGGGTTGAGTGCAATCTTTTGCAAAGTGTCCTATGTTGCCACAATTAAAAATTTTACCATTTTCAGTTGCACAAGAACTTTCTTTTTCTACTTGGGCTGCCGAGCAGCCTTAGGTTTCTTACTTGGGTCGGCCTTCCCTTTGACCTGCTCTTGTCTCTTCCTCTTGAGCCTATTTTTAGGTTTGGAAGATGATGAAATGTGCAACTCAGACAAAGAATTAGTTGCTTGAAGGTGTTCCTCTTCTAACTCAAGATGCCTTCAGACTTCTTCCAGAGTGCATATTTCAGTATTATGGGTTAAGGTAGTCTTCATCATATCCCAAAAACTTGGAAGGGACCGAATCACTGCTTGGAGTTGTTGCTCGTCAGTCAACACATGACCGACATCACATAACTCAACAATCATATTGGCCATTTGCCGGAGATGCGTTTTCATAGAGTGCTCAAGACGTTTTTTTTATAGGAATCAAACTTAGCAGTTAAAGATCTTATTCTTGCAGTGGACGAGGTACCAAACCTTTCCCGTAGTGCATCCCAAAGGTCCTTAGCCCTCTGATAGTTTTTGAATTCCTTTAAAATATCATCCTCTAGAGCGCTCAACAAAGTGAGACGAGCTAGACCATCTTTCTTTTTCCAGCTTGTATAGGTCGCAAGTTCACGTCGATGCTCGGCTGAATTCCCAGCATCGGGTTCGTTCATGACATTATTAATGGCTTCCAGAGCCTCTTCAACCTCGAGTACATATTGGATTTTTAGACTCCAAACGTCATAGTTATCACCATTTAGCTTCAATCCTTTGTTGAGCTCGGCTATAACATTCTTGCTAACAGTTGCCATTCTTCATGTAAAAGAATAACATACATATCGGGATCTTCATAATAACATGCAAGATAAAATGTTCAACACACACATGCTCCCACTCAACCTATTGACCGAATAAATTAATCAACACACGCATGACCCAGAGTCAAAAGGTCACTATGTTCCCAATCATCGTCTTAAAGTTCATGCTACATGATGATTAATTCATTCGATAAATAAGTTAAGTATTGCAGTCACATCAGGAAAAATTATGTTTCTAGGGACTAGATACAAGCATGCGAAAAATTCAATGCATCATGTAAGACATACTAATATCAAACGATTCTTAGATAGATTATAACAAAAATCATATCATGCTTGTTATGATTATTACACTTTCTTATACATGGATACTAAAATAAATCAACATGTATGACGTGTAAAAAAATAATTCTTAACATGATTATTACGAGTATTCATACATGTGAACATTAAAATAAATCAACATGTATGTTATAACATGCTTAGTACCTAATAACAAAAATAAAAATTCAAGGTACCCCTTAGAGAATTGGACAAGACTAACGCATACCAAATTCTCATTTTGGAAGACTATAGGGAGCAAAATGTAATATTATCTTAAAGTTACGTTTAGAGTAAATATTCCCATATGGGCCGAAGGGTTTGCATGACGGGCACAAACTCTCCCCTTTCTTAGACAGAACCTGTAGGTTCCTAGGCCAGGGATGAAAGGGCACGGTGTCAAGTTTCTACTTCTAGCTCGGTCTTTCTATACATAATTTTTACTCAATTTAAACTCAAGAATATCACCATTGAATCCCTTAAGACTTTAGCGAAACTTATTCGCATATGGTTCAAACAAATTAAACCATAGGAGTCATCATGCTATAGTTTAATTAAACTAACAAATATAAGTACCAATTAATTGCATTTAAAAAGATTAGGGATCATTTTGAAATAAAATAAAATTATTTTATCCCTAAATAAAGTTTGAGGACCTAATTGAACATTTTTAAAAATTAAGGGTCCGAACAAAATATTTTGTTCACAGACCAGGTCATGACCCGATCTATTTGGCCACAACCCACTACTGGGTCGCGACCGAGAGGATGACTGGGCCAGGGCCCAGTTGGCTGAGACATCCCAACTGCAATTGGGCAAAAGCCCAGATGCAGCTGGACTGACACCCAGCTGTTGACTGGGCAGGGCTAGTTGGTGGGCTGCTGCCTAGTCCGGTTTAGGTAGAAGATCCAAGCCGGTCTAGGCCAGTGCTCAGATCGGTTTGGACCGATTCCCAGACCAGTTTGCAGAAAAATATTTCCCCTCTGCAATTTACACTTATCTTCAAGCTCACTTCCCACGATATATATTCCTTCATTGCCAAACTTCTTAACCTCAATCACCAACCATTTCAAGTTCTAGAGGTAACCGTCTTCAACTTCCTAGTAACCGTTGGATAACCTATCACTGGCGACTTCGACAGAAACCGGTGACTTTGATGGAAACTCATTTCCGAAAAATAATAGGGGACGACGGTTAAGTGGGAAACAGGGGACGACACATTGGTGGTAACTGTCGCCGGAAACTCGTTTCCAAGGAGTCACCGGAAACTCATTTCCGACGACCTAACATGTATGGAGAATTAACATGTATGGTACACTCGCTCGTCATGGAGAGGCAGCAAGTCTTCGGAAACTCTTCTCCAACGAGTCGACGGAAAATCATTTCCGACGACCCAACATGTAGGGCGACTGCATATGGTTCTCTCGCTTGCCAAGGAGTGATCGACGCACATGGAAACTTGTTTCCATCGCTCGCTCGCCCGCATGCCATGCCACACCACTTGCATAGAGAGGACAACACACTTCGTTCGTTTTCTCGTATGCATGCCACAACCCACAGCAACGCAACAAGGGAAGGTGTTTGTCACGAATAGACCGAAGGAAAAAAATTGTTGCAATGGTCGAGAAACAATATGAAAATCGTCACGGCATTATCGTCACGAAGACGACGAATCGGAAACCGAATATTTGGCTTTGATACCAATGTTGGATTTCTATTCACAACATAGGAAATACACACGTTAGATAGACAACATATCACAATACAACAACGACACTTACATTGTTCGTTCGATGATGGGCGGAAGCGGAATGATCGTCGGCGGTTCGGAATCACGGCGAGGAGTATCGGTCGGAAGGAAACATCACTAAGTGGATCGCTCCTTATGTTTTCACAGTAGATTTCCCTAAGAAAAGAATAATATTATGGAAGTAGGATTCTTGGATAGTGTTTCTAAAACACAGCCAAATGGATCTTCTTATAGATCCTTGGGGGTAGTTACTCATTTCCAGTATTTACATTTTAGTCCCCGATATATTTATGGCTTGCATTTAGCACCTCATATGGGTGTCAATTTCCTACAGTTCATAATGCGTCCCCTTCTATAGGACCAGGGTAAAATTAGTGTAGGCAATGGTAATACAATTCAAATTACTCATACAGGTACATGTCAATTCCAGGTTAACAATCACTCTGTTATTCTTCGTAACGTTCTTGTAGCACCTCATATTAACAAGAATATCTTATAAATGTCTCAAATTGTTAAAGATAATGATGCTTACTTTGTTTTCTTTCCAAATGCTTGTGTTGCAAAGGATCGGAAAATGAACCAAGTACTCCTACAAGGATGTAAGTCTGATGGACTCTACAAGCTGCTCTTATCTACAAATGAGTATGTTCAGTCTGGTTCTTTTGATGTTCATGTATGATCTTCATTTCTTACTAGTAGTAATAAAAATGTAGACCTCAATAAAGATGGCAAATGCAGTAATTTTGCTGGTAGTTTAGGAAACACCTCTGATGTTAGTTTGGTACCTAGTAATAGTATTGGTTTGGCCTCGAGCAGTAGTAACTCAACTGTTGTTCGTGGTTTGTATCCTACTGCCTTAGTAAATTCTAATATTCTGCCTTTGTATATGAATAAAACAAGTGATCTCAATAAAGTGAATGTTTACTCTACAACTGGAAATTATGTTCCTAGTTCTGAAAATTCCGTTCTTAGTCCTGGAAAATTTATTGGGTTAATTACCTCAACCGTTACTTATGTTGAAACATGTGACTGAACGGTTCAAACTTAAGCTCAACCGTTACTTATGTTGGCAGATGTGACTGGACAGTTACATCTGTTAATTATCTTCGTTAAACTTGCGCATGTATTGTGCACGTGACCTTCTTCAAAATTAAACTTCCTAATATACCCTTCTCCTTCTCCAGTACGACACTTCTCCTTATCTATTACTGCCCCTTCGTTCCGATTCAATTTGTCCTTCAAATCCAGGATTCGTCCTTTGATAGTGCCTCTATAACCCAACTCGTAGAGGTACACTTTCAGTTTCTCCATTTCCTTCATTTCTTACTCGTGGAGCTGTACAGCTACTCCACCCTCATCAACTCCATCTCCGGTCGATGCAATGGCATTACTCCTGAAACTATCTTCTCAGCTCGTGCCTTTGACATCCTCCAAGGTCAGTTTCCGACCATTACTGCTGCTTACGTTCTTAAAATGCTGAAATTTACAGAATTTCTTGTCAAATTGTGGGGAAGTTGAGACTGCACGCCTTAAGTTCGACAAAATGCCTATGAGAGATTTATTTCATAATGTTTGATGCTGAAATGAAATGCCTTGTAGTTTATGATTTTAAATTGCACGCCTGGGATGGACGCTGACCAAAGACGTCTCATGTTCAACGATGAGTGTGTTTATACCTTTATCCCTAAGTTATCGGTTTGATTTCATTCGTTCCTACTTAGCATTGCATACCAAAGCTTATAGACGAGATTTTGTAGCTAGTTTAGATTACATTTCACCAAATTGCCACGATTATGATGGTGACTATCAATTCTGATCTGCATAATTGAAGGTCCTTTAGCTAAGACTCGAAATATGACCAGGTTTCATTTTTCACTCGAAGGAACATGAAAATTTACATAGCCATTTATAGAAACTTAATTCTTTAATTGATTTCTTCACTCATGGTGCCATTGGTAGACTTGTTGCCGAGGTGAATTTAATTTTTCTTCACTTGTAGTCTAGCTTTTATGAGATATTAGGGATTTAGTAATTATGTTTCATATATATATATTTTGCAGGATGATGGGAAGAACTTCCAACTCCCTCCTGAAAATGATTTATATGGGAGATTCAGAGATGTTTTGTTAGGGGAAATGGGAGATTCAGGAGTTGGTGGAGCTGACTTTAATACAAAGGATCCAATGAAAAGATTAGATTTGAGAGTCTCCAATGCAACAGAAGATGAAGGAGAACATTTATGCTCCATGTTTTTAGATTAAATTGTTTACAAAATACGTTGTGGTGCATTTAACATGCCATTTTGAAGTCGAATTTAGAGAATTCATTATTTATTTATTTATTAAGAATTTACATCTTGTGAAATTTAGTTTCTACTTGAAATACATTTGTCCAAAAAGTGTTTACTGGAAGTTTGTGAACTTGTATGTCATTTTTCAGTAACCTTTGTCTGTAACTGAAGTATGAAGAACATTGTGTCGTTTACAAATGTGGTTACTTATGTTTCTGGAGAAGTTGTTAAATGACATTTTATCTTATCTTAATGTTATGAAACGGTTACTTTAGTTTGGACATTTTCTTACCTAACTGTTACTACATCATAATCCATAAACATAAAAGGGGGGGTTGAATCGTCTTTAAATTAGGCCACGTGACTTCTTCGTGATAGTCAGACGAAAATATGTGATAGAAACTAAACCGAATAACCGTTCAGTCACATCCTCAAACTTAAGTAACGGTTCAGTCACGCAAAAAAAAAGATGAGTAACATTTTAATCACACATGTCAAAGATAAGTAACTGTTGAGGTAATTAACCCAAATTTATTCCTAATGTGCATGTTTATAGTATCAGTGCTCATGTCTCTTCTGTTTCACCGTATGTTTGGCATAAAGAACTTGATCACCCATATTCTCAAGTGTTACAACAGGTCATTCAATATGGACTACCCTGTACTGACAAAATCAACAAAACTCAACTATGCGTGGCATGCAAAATGGGGAAGAGTCACAAGTTACATTTCGTTCCTGCTAAGGGAATGTAGAATGCTCCTCTTCAAGTGGATATATGGGGACCTGTTCTAGTCAGGTCAAATGGTTCTAAATACTACATAAGTTTTGTGGATGCATTTTCTCGGTTGACTTGGGTATATTTCATTTCTCACAAGAGTGATGTTGTGAATGTTTTTAAAACCTTCCATTTATTTGTCGAAGAACAATTAAATCATCGAATAAAAGATGTTTAGACCGATAATGGAGGTGAATTTCTAGGGTTATTTTACTTTTATTTAGTCTCTGCAGGTATTCAAGCATCGGTTTACATGCCCTTACACCTCTCAACAAAATGGGATTGTTGAGAGGAAGCACATACATATAGTTGAACTTGGTCTTACCTTGCTTGCCCAAGGATCATTCCCATTCAGGTTCTGGACAGATTCATTTGCATCTGCTGTTTATCTGATTAATAGGTTACCCACGCATGTGCTGAATAATAAATCACCTTCTAAAACTGTTTAATAAACTCTCTGCATATACTCTATTACGTGTGTTTGGATATCTATGTTTTCCTCATGTTCGTGATTTTAGTAAACATAAGTTCGATTACAGATATAGACCATGTGTATTTCTTGGATATTCTTCAACTCATTTAGGCTACAAGTGCATTGATCGAATTGGAAGAGTTTACATGTCTAGAAATGTTCATTTTGAAGAATCTGTGTTTCCTTACTGCATTAAACGGTCTATTTCTTCTATCTCTTTTGATGCTCATGACTTCTGCCCAGTTAATTCATCCTACATAGATTCATGGCTCAGCTTAGGATTGACAGGAATTCCCATGCCTACTTCAATTGCTCCAAGCAATGATGCTAATTCTTTATCACAGGCACAAGCGAATATAACAGAATTTCCTTTTCCACAGTCTCAAATCAGTAACTCAGATTCTCCAGTTGTATGTTCTCACAGGACCACTTGTTCTCACAGGACCACTTTGGATCCCAACATAATCTCCTCGACTGAAAGACCAACTGATGGCAATACTCCAGAAATCAAACTTCGAATGATAACAGAATGTCCACTATTTTAACTGGCAACCCAAGTTTTTTACCTAATGCGTCCTCACCTGTCTTAGATATGAGTTTATCCAAATATAATATACCTCAGTCTACTAATGAGAATACCGTGATTATTTCAGGACTTACATCTCCTCCTCCACCATCATCCATGCGCAATGACCCATCACAATCAAGACATGTGACGCAACCATCTACACACCAAAGGATCACCAGGTCTAAATCCAAGTCTTATGTAAATGCTTTGTTAGCAATCACATCTGATGTGAGTTATCCTCTGAATGTCTACATAGCACTTCAATATCCAGAATGGAGAGAACCCATACAGAGAGAGATTGAAACACTCCATGAGAAAAGCACTCGGACTCTCACTTCCTTACCCCCTGGTGGAACTCCTGTGGGCTGCAAATGGATATTCAAGATTAAAAGAAATGCAGATGGCGCTGTGGAAAGGTACAAGGTCAGACTAGTGGACAAAGGATTCTCCCAGAGGGTGGGGTTCGATTATTTTGATACCTTCAGTCCAGTTGCAAAACATGCCACAGTTAGAGTCATTCTATCCCTAACTATATCTTTTAATTGGACATTGCGACAAATAGATGTGAATAATGATTTTCTAAATGGAAGTTTACTTGAAGAAGTATACATGTCTCAGACTCCAGGTTTTGAATTCACGAATGCCCTAGGCAACCTACTTGTTTGCAAACTCACTAAGGCATTATATGGCCTCAAATAAGCTCTGAAAGCTTGGTTTGAGAAACTCCGAGAATGTTTGCTTACACATCTCTCTTTTTTAAGTTCTGA
Source organism: Chamaenerion angustifolium (assembly GCA_946814005.1). NCBI lineage: Eukaryota > Viridiplantae > Streptophyta > Magnoliopsida > Myrtales > Onagraceae > Chamaenerion > Chamaenerion angustifolium. The sequence goes on from OX328272.1 coordinate 28,488,416, forward strand.
GTCTGATAAGACCTTGGTTTGAGAAACTCCGAGAATGTTTGCTTACACATCTATCTTTTTCAAGTTCTCAGTCTCATAAATGTTTGTTCCTTAAGAAAGTGGCTGAAAATTTTGTTTATCTTCTGGTTTATGTGGATGACATAGTTGTGACAGCATCATGTGATGATCTCATCAAATCAACCATATCCAGCTTGAACACGCACTTTTCTTGCAAGGATTTGGGGAAACTCAACTACTTCCTTGGAATGGAAATTCAGTCTGGACCTGATTTTAAGGTGTTAAGCCAAAGGAAGTACATCTGTAACCTATTGTGGCGTGTCAACATGTCAAATTGTAAACCTTATCCTACCCCACTGATTGGTTTTCCTCTCTTTACATCTACCTCTGGATCATGTATGCCTCTGTTAGATCCTTCTCTATATAGAAGCACGGTTGGAGCATTTCAACATGTTTCTTATACTCGTCCAGATATCAGCTATAGTATCAATAGGCTTAGTCAGTTTCTTCATAGACCTATATAGTCTCACTGGGCAACTGTTAAAAGGGTGTTAAGATACTTAAAAGGGTCTCTTGATCATGGATTAATATTCAGACCATCTTCATTTCGTGATCTTGTTGGTTTCACATATTCAGATTGGGGAGCTGTCCATTGATGACAGAAGATCTACTAGTAGACATTGCTTATTCTTGGGAGGAAATCTAATTGTTTGGTGTTCGAAAATACAAGTTGTGGTATTTAGATCAACGGTCGGGCATAGTTTTGTGGATTAGCTAATGCTATGTGTGATGTCATTTGGGTAATGTCTTTACTAACTGAGTTTGGTTTATGATTATCATCTGCTTCTGTGCTTTGGTGTGACAATACTAGTACTATCTCTATTGCGGCTAACCCACAGTTCAACATTCTAAGATGAAGCATGTAGAATTGGATCTTTTCTTTGTGCGTGACAAGGTTTCACAGGGGTTGATCTTGGTCAACCATGTTCTTCGTACATAACAACTTGTTGATGCACTTCCAAAACCTTTAACTGAGAAGACTTTCATTCCTCGTCGCTAAAAGTTGGGTGTCTATTCCTGATCTGAAGCTCTGTCTAAAGGATCAAATATCACTTCTCACTTGTCTTACCTTACTTCTACTCACCAGTTGACCGCTGAAAATGTTCTATCACAAGTATCCTCTTATCTCTCCCAATTAATCTCACTTTCCAATGGTTCTCATGATCTTCTTCTGAATGATGACGATGTTGATGAGTTGTTTGATGATGATAAGTACTTTGAGCATGAGGATTGACAGATCTCAATGTATTAGAATTCAGATACTCACTATGATATATTGTCATATGTTTATCATGATGAGAATATGTTGAAATATCAAAACTCCTATATCATCTCAGTACATATCTTTCACATTTGTGATTTGTTATACTCAGATGATACAATGAGTTTGATTATTGTTCAGCTTGTGTCAAGCGATTATACACAAAGCTCAGGCATTCATATAACAAAAGCTAAAAGAAGATGTTGGGCACAAACCCAGCCAATCACAGGTTACATTGGATTGAAAATTCTATCCAAATATTAAGAAGGAGAAGGGATACGTAGCATGTGATTCAAGCATATATCACTTATCCTGTGTTTTGTAACAAAGGCCAAAAACAGATGTTGGACACAAACCCAGCCAGCCATCAAGGAGGGAAAATAATTGAATGATGACTCGTGCAGCACAATTGTGCAATGCAAACACATGGATACCAAACGCCAAAAGAAGTTATTCGGCACAAACCCAGTCAACTTTGTGTAGGCTGGTACTTGACTTGAACAAGAAAAGATTCATATGTGTGTACAAGTATAACTTGTTGATTGAATGCCAAAAAGATTTGTGGTTGTATGATAAGAAGTGGTTGAAGTTAGAAAATCTTTAACTTGATCTCTCACCGTATAAACTATATGTGGTATACATGGTGTTATCTCTGTTTTCTTGTCACTTTGATGAACAGGATGTCTAACCTCAAGTGGCAAATCATCAAGCAAAGCAAAGTGATAATCAAGCAAAGCAAAGCTGAATTTTTACTCAAAATGGGAAAAACTCAAGAAAGTGAAGAGCATTGGTGAATGTTAGAGGATATAGTTTAGATTGAAATTAAGTGGTCAACATTTAGTCTAATTTAAGTAAAACAGCCGTTTTGTAATAAGTAGAAAATATCTACAGTAGAGTTACATATCTATATCTATAATAGGGTTTCTACAGTAGGGCTTTACCATATATATATAACATTGCACCTATTAAAAAACATACAATAAGAGTACAAGTAACTTTTCTCTATATTCAATTCTCTTAGATTTAAGAAACCTTTCAGGGACTTCGTTGAATTGTCTGTTTTCAGTCGTGCACCCGTCTTATCCAGGCAAATATTCAACTCCTTCGCGACCTCTTCGGACATAAAGAGGTTTGAGGAACCTGTGTCTACCAACGTGTAAATTCTTTTATCCACGACGTTTACGTCCCCACGAACATAAGACTTTTCGCTCTTCTTTTCTTGCTCATAATCGAACTAGGGATTCGCATCGATCCCAAACATGCCTGGAGGGCTCGGTCTCGATCTTCTCTGCCATTAGGCTTGTCTCGTCGACATCGCTTTGTCCATGTTCTTTACACCTCTACGCTCTAACTCCTGTTTTTCCCATGGCTTTAGTCCATTCATGAATTAGAAAAATGATTTTCCTTCAGTCATGGATGAAATTTGCAGCATCAACTCAGAGAATTGCTTAACGTAATCTCGGAGTTCCCCTTTGTGTTTTAGTCAGCGAAGATTCTCACTTGCCTCATTTTCAACATACTCCAGGTAGAACTGCTTGTGAAATTCTACAGTGAACTCGTCCCAAGTCCTAACCGGTTCGCCAATCTGGTTGTCACGTTTTCGACGCCACCAAAGTAACGCCATATCCTGCAGATCAGAGGAAATCATGCCCAAACGAGACATGTCGTCCTCTACTCCCTTTGCTTGGAAGTAGTCCTCTATGCTGAACAAAATGTTGTCCACGTCCTTGGCCACGCGCGACCCTTTGAACTTATCGGGTCAAGGTATGTTCGGACACGGACCATGTTGGAACGCGTATGTCCCTTTGACGCGCATCCTTCTCAATTGGTTCAGTTCCTTCTTGAGCCCCTCCACCTCAGTTTGTAGTCCCATCAATTCAGAAAATTGGGTTTTCATACCTACAAACTCTACCATCTTCTCTCGCATGGTTGTGATGATGGCTTCAAGCGAGTCATTCCGCTTGGCATCTTCATCGGTGGCCATATTCAGCACGCCTTGCATTCCTCCACGAAGCTTCTCTATCCCAGGACGTAGCTCATCCACTCCATTGGACACGTCCTCGACCATCCCTTGGACATTTGTCATCACGTTCTGAAGCTTGAACATGCGGTGTTCTAATGCCCCCAATTGATCCCTTGAACTCTCGCAAGTTTTCTTTGACTCCGCTTGCCCCTCCGCATTCATCACTTTAACTTGGTTGTTGGAAGCCATCGATTTGATTGTTTGTCTTTGATGCCACTTGTCACGGGGTTGGAGAAAGTTTCACACTCTCATCTTGCTCGTTCGACCATAGGATGGATTCCTAAGAAGTCTTTCCCTCAAACTCACCAAGAATACTCAAATATGATAGGAATGCTCTAGGTGTATTACTCCCTTTATTTCTTGATGAATTACAAGTGAATGTGAGACCCCTTTATATACAAGATAGAAGGTCTCCTAAAGGAAACTACACAATAAATGAGAAATACACATATGGAAACCAATATATACTACGTTACAATGAATCTAGTCAGGTACGTTGAATCGGGACGAAAGAAATCTTCCTCCTCTTTGTTGCCATATAAATATGGATCTTTCTAGAATTTCTCATGTATGGGTGTGTCATGTGTTGCCATTCAACTGGTCTGTGACACTAGGCACTCATTAAAAATTCTACAAACTCAGTTTGATTTTGGCAAAGTAATCTAAAAAATTAAACAGAGCAACGAATTGAAGTAAAATATGAAACCTCTTTAATGAATGAGGAATACAACACAATAGAAAGTAATGTAAAAACAACTCTTAAACATATAGCAGTTTGCCAGCCTTGCCACCATCCTCCTGACTCTCAATATTTGTAGAAGAGGTTCTTAGAGGACTATATTTGTATAGCTTATAAGTTGGAGTTCTGACATGTTAGTCCTTATATCTTACTTTGCATCTTAGTTATTAGTGTCTCCTATACAAGGAGGACCCTCCCGCATGTATTTAATTTAAACCAAATCAGTTCATTATGTTCTCTATATACAAAACATTTATTTCCATTTTCTTTCCCCATTCATCCATGAATACTAAGATGGTATCAAAGAACATTCGACCAGGGATTGTATTTGAAAAGTCCGTTGCTATTTTGTTTGAGTTACATTTGAAAATTGCTTATCATCTGTTCATTATAGTCGTTCATTAAATCTTTACTTAATTCACATTTCATACTCTGCTATGAATTCATCATCCATGTAAGACCTAAATCCCACCTATGACGATATTTGGAATAAAATATATTCAAGTCACCATTTGTTAATTAGGGCCAACTAGAAAATTTAACGCCTATGAAAGAATTGAACTACACAAAACTTAGGTATTTAATTGGTTTATGTTCAAAGAATCAGTTTGAGGGTTCTATTATAAAATAAAAAATGGTTAATGTTGGATCGAGATTTAACCTGACAAGAAAACTCCTTGCCAGTATTGGAATGTGTGCCAATTTTGTATAAGTAGACTCGTCAAAATACCAGACCATGAGCTCCTTGACCTGCAAGAAGGGATACTGGAGTTGTTCATTTGGATCACTCTCCAATGCTTAAGTTAGTATATTGTTTTAATGTATTGAATTCAGCTTAGCTACAAAGGAAGAAATAATAAGGTGCATATAGATAGGGCAGATTTTTATTTCACTGCTCATTACTTGTCAATTAAGTTGTGCCTGAGATTGCACTGAGAATTGTGGTCAAGTTTATAAAGATCTTTAATCCACTTCTATGCGTTAAGAATTAGTATAACTATTAGGTATGGTGGTGGAATCAATCATAGGCGAACATCACTTTTGTGGAGGATGGTCCTATAGACTTAGGTTTTTATCCAACTCTTTGTGTCTTTGTTTAGCGAGGACGATCGGGGCTGCTCACATCCTCCTAACGCAATCATGTGAACCTTAATGGTCATGTCTGCATCTTTCTTTGTGAAGGAGAGGTTGAAGCATTCGCCTCAGAGGAGTATACATGGACCTTCGCAGACTTTGCCTTGGTATACCTAATTAAGGCGAGCACGAAGCTCTTGCCTTAGCACTTCAGGATGATTCGATCTTGTCAAATATATGTCACGTAACTTACGCCCGAATGATCGATTTCAGTATCAAAGTAAATCCTCTATTGTTTGTAGGTGAAATCGACGCGTAAGCCCAACATTTACCCCCGATGCGATTAAAATGGGTTAAGGTGATGAATTTTCGCAAGTTTCTATTGGATGAGAGTCTCCTAGGCGAGAATAGTTTCCACTTGGCCCCTATGCGTACGTGGTAACGTTTTCTACATTGTTTGTTGCACATGGGCATGTGGCTTTGTCTTGGTAATTTTTCTCTTTATAGTCATAGTTTTTGTCATGGTCCTTTTTTAATCCCTGATTTCTTGTGCAACTCGTTCAGGAGGAGACGATTCTCACCCGCATGGTGGGCCATATAGTGTTACCTTGTATAGCGGAAATCATATATTGAAGCTTATTATGGATTCAACTTAATCTTCATTGATGATACTTGCTTCTACTTATAATACATTTCCTACTAAAACAGAAATCTATATATACAAAGCATAAGGAATATTAGTAGATAAGACATAAACAATATAAAGCTAACTATGTATTATTAACTAATGTTTATGTAGAGCATGTGCAGAATTAAGTGCAGGACAGCATGCAGGAAGTGGAGGCCAAGTTGTATGTTCCAACACTCCCCCTCAAGTTAAATAGTAGGATCCCTGATATTTAACTTGCATAAGACATTCCTGAAACTTATTCCGTTTACGGATTTCGTGAGTATATCTGCAAGTTGATCTTCAGAACGAACAAACGGAATCACAACAATTCCATTCTCTAGATTCTCATTTATAAAGTGTCGATCAATTTCAACATGTTTGGCACGATCATGTTGAACAGGGTTCTCCGAAATGCTTATAGCTGCACGATTATCACACATTAACTTACATGGTTCCTGAATAGGAAATCCAATCTCGGTTAATAATTTGTATAGCCATAGCACTTCTATAAGACCTCGAGCAATTCCTCTGAATTCTGCCTCAGCACTTGACAGAGCCACTGTTGGATCGTGATTTCCTGAATGCTGATCTGGCAATGAATTGAATGCCAAGGAGATGGTGATCGCGCGCTTTCGCCTGAGCTCCGATGAACCTGCAAGAAGGGGATCGCAACAGAGGGGGTGCCTCTGGGTCCCTCTCCGATGCTTAAATGAGTATATGTGTGTATATAGCTCAAAACGTATTGAATGTATGTAAAGCAAAGGTATTTATAGAGTAGGAGATACCAAACCGTATAAGGTAACTGTATATCTTCGTGAATATTGTGTTGTTGAAGATTTAGATAGTAGATATTGCGGTTACGGCGAGATATTGCAGTTACCGTATCTAATCTTTAGTGAATATGTGCCCGAGATATGCGGGATATCGTGGCTATATCCTTATTAACGGTTGGTGAGACCAGAGGAGAGAGGCAAGGCTCTCTTCAAGGCGAGCACTCCTATAGCGAGCACTCCTATGGCTGCGAACTTGATTGTTGGCGAGCACTCCCTGGGCACTCCCTTGGCGAGCACTCCCATGACGAGCAGTGAGAGGCTTTGGCCTTGGCCAATGGCGACCTGAAGTGGCACTTTGGCGTCCACTTTAGTTTGGATTCGATACTGGACCACTTTATGAGGGCCAGAGTAACCTTACTGTGGGTTGGCCTTGTTTAAATGGTATGGGTTGCACCCCCTGCAAATTTATTGGGCCTTCGAGGCCTTTCCCATATTGGGTCGTCACTATCAATACCCAACATTTGCCCCCGAAGCTTGAGTGAAGTTTCTTCGGTCGAGCTTGATTCTGTGATAGGGTTTATGATAGTGACTTTTGGACTAGATCTTTTGCTTTCCTTATCTGCTATTTGTGCCTTTTGATGCTCTGTATCCTTTGGCGAACGATTTTGGTTGCGTAGAGTTTTTTGGAATGTGTGATACCTTACCCCATTAGGCGAATGCTTTGGGTTTCCAGGGTTTATGGATGCTCATTCTTCACTCTTTGGGCGAACACTATCGTTGCGAGGGTGTTAGGAGAGGTCTGGTATAGCTTTTGGCAATCACCTTTTTTGTGTAAGATTTCGAACATTTTAATGAATGGAAAGTTAGCGAAAGTCGAGAGGACTTTTGAGGCATGTCTGTCTCTTTATCTTCCGTAACCAGTGGGCATACTCACAGGTTTTTCGTGTCGTTCCAACCTTTTGTCTCCCCGATGTAACCCTTGGAATTCTGACATTACTTCGGTTTTACCCAAAAGGGTGTAATCATTATCTGAGCCGTTTCTTACATGCCCGTTCGGTTTCCTTCGTTTTGGCTAAAAAGGCTGAACTTTAGCATTTAGTCTTTTACGCACTCAATTCATTTGCATTCCAGAGTTCATATCTTCTTTCAGCCCTCTGTTTCAATTTTTCCTATCTCTCTTTTTATCCTCGAAAAAGCTTTCTCAGCCAGAACGGGATACTCCTTCGAGCTTTGGAGAGCTATCGGGGAGTGATCGGAACATCATTGATGACTTCTTCCGACATCATAGGCAACCAAACTTCTGTTCAATCCGCTCAGGGGCGGAAACTTCAGAGTCGATGCTTGGGCTAGCGGGCATTCATCAGTTCGTACAACTGACTCTCAAGGTCGGGGTTCATCATTCCGCGCCAGTCTTTATTGATTGGATAAATTTCTGCCCCATCAGTCTGGGACCTAAATTCATTGACCGCACTTGAGGACCTAAATTCATCAGTCTATTTTCCAAGCGGGCTAAGACGAGGTTGTTAGCTGCCTAGGCGTCTATGAGTTTCGGATCAAGGATGTCGACCAGTACTCTGTTTGGCTAGAGGCAGAGAATGGTGACCTCAGGGCTCAACTGAAAGAGTCCTGGGTGCAGAGGGATGCCTCGATGGCTGAGCAGGAGCATCTTTCCTCAAATCTTAAGGCTGTCCCATCCCCCCTTAGCGTGGTCGAGGACTTTAAGAAGTTCGAGGAGTTCTCTGACTGCGCCTTGGAGGTGATAAAGGTCGAGGCTGCTGCCTACCTCCCGATCTTGGTCGATGAGATTCAAGGGATTGATCCCAAGTTTCCTCTCTAGGAGGTGAAGTCTCTTCAGGACTTCATTGAGAGCGGCTACACCAAGGAAGCACCTTGGCGATGAGGCTGCCCCCGGGGCCGAGAAGGAGACTGCATCTCCTGATGAACCCAGACCTTGAGGTCTCAGGCCTTCAGGCGACCGAGTCGATGCAGAGTTTCAGGTCAAGGGAGCCTGTTCATCCTCCTGCTTTTTGCTCATCCTTCTTTTTATCGATAATCACTTTTACTTCCCTTTGTTTGTGGGATAGTTGTAATTATTCTTTTGATTTCAGACTCGGATATTATTATAATGAACGCCTTTAATTTCATAAGCCTTTACTCTTTTTCGACTTCGAATGTGTTTGGTCGTTCTTCCGATATCTTTTCGTTCGAACGCTTTAGGAAGTTTTACCATATTTGTTTTCAACTTCTCTTTAGCTTATGTAGGAGAGTCTCGCCATATAGGATCTTGGACCATCCATTCCCTTCACCAAAGTTTCTTAAGGGGACTGTTACTCGAAGATCATACCTATAAGGAAACTATCATCTTTTGTAGATGTGTTCGCTTTGTTAAGGTTTTAGACCTTTGGAGTGTTCGTCTAATCACGGGGAACTGTTACCCGAGGCTCATTCATCTTTTAGTAAGTGGTCACCCTAGGTTCATTCGCCCACTTTCTTGTGTTTGTTTCGCAAAGGAACTGTTACCTTTGATATGGATTCATTCGCTTTGGATGTTACTTCTCAATTTTTGCCCAACTTATAATAGAACGGACTCCTTGACGGATTGCTCGCCTTTTGCGCTAGGACTTCTGTCTGATTTTTATATTTAGGCCTTATTTGCCTAACTTTTTCCTTAGGTCTTTTCGCCTGATTTTGATAACAGGTCTTGTGCCTGACTTTGGCATCAGGTCTTTCGCCTAACTTTGGTGCTAGGTCTTTCACCTGATTCAGTCATCAGGTCTTTCGGGTCTTTTGGTTTGCCTTACTTTGGCGTTAGGTCTTTTTGCCTAACTTTGGCGTTAGGTCTTTCGCCCAATTTTGATATCGGGTCTTTTTGTTTCGTAAGCCTTGGTTTTTGTTTGACTTCGAGTATACTTGGTTGTTCTTCTGATGTCTATCTTGCTTGAAAGCTTTAGGAAGTTTTACCATAGTTGTTTTCAACTTCGCTTCAGCTTTTGTAGAATAGTCTCGCCTTTTTGTTTTCATTCAAAGGGTCTTGGACCTTTCTTTGGAGGAAACGATACCCTTTAGAGGTTCTTTTCGCTCCTTTAGGTTTCGGGGGAAGGACTGTGGCCTCTTATCGTCTCGTCCGTTCCTTTCGCCATGTTTCTTAAGGAAACTGTTACTCAAGGATTATGCCTTTAAGGAAACTGTCATCCTTTATGGATTCGTTCACCTTTTAGGATTTTGGTCCTTAGATTCGTTCGCCTAGTCGTAGGAAACTGTTATTTAAGATTTGCTCGCCTTTTAGGAAGCTGTTACCTCATATTCGTTCGCCTAGTCGTAGGAAACTGTTATCTAAGATTTGCTCGCCTTTTAGGAAGCTGTTACCTCGGATTCGTTCGCCCTTTTTGGGGAACTGTTACCCAAGATTCGCTCGAATTTTTAGGAAGCTGGAAAGCTTTAGGAAGTTTTACCATACTTGTTTTCAACTTCGCTTTTCAAAGGAACAGTTACCTTTAGATTCGCTCGCCTTTTAGGAAGCTGTTACCTAAGATTCGTTCGCTCTCTTAAGCTTTTCTTTGGAGAGACTGTTACCTTATTGGTTCGTCTACTCCGTTGTGCCCAATTTGTAAGGGAACTGTTACCCTTGATGTGGGTTCGTTCGCCTTTTAGTATAGGTCTTTGTTCTTCCCAGTTGGACAGCTGTAGAGATTTGGGTAGCATAGACTTCTTTTGCATTGGACCCCTCGCCTCCGGCACCAAACCTTACAGCAATCAGGTTTATCACCCTCCTGCTCTGGGATGGGCCAAATTGCTCGGGCGGAGCTGGAGAGTGGTTTCTACGTGGGGGCCTTCGACTTTTGGTGACAAGGCTTTTTGACCTTGGCGTCAGGGCTTTTGACCTAACTTTGGCGTTAGGGCTTTTTGGCTTGACTTTGGCGTCAGGGCTTTTGGCCTGTCTTTGGTGACATGTCTTTTTGGCTTAACTTTGGTGTCAGGGTTTTTGGCCTGCCTTTGCCTAATTCTATTGTTAGGACTTTTGGCCTGACTTTGGCGTCAGGGCTTTTATTTTGCCTCACGTTATTGCTAGGACTTTTGGCCTGACTTTGGCATCAGGGCTTTTGTGGCCTATCTTTGGTGATAGGGCTTTTTGGCCTAACTTTGTTGCTAGAGCTTTTGTGGCCTATCTTTGGTGATAGGGCTTTTTGGCCTAACTTTGTTGCTAGGGATTTTGTGGCCTATCTTTGGTGATAGGGCTTTTGGCCTAACTTTGTTACTAGGGCTTTTGTGGCCTATCTTTGGTGATAGGGCTTTTGGCCTGTCTTTGGCGACAGGGCTTTTGGCCTGTCTTTGGCGACAGGGCTTTTGTGGCCTATCATTGGTGATAGGGCTTTTGGCCTGTCTTTGGCGACAGGGCTTTTGTGGCCTAACTTTGTTGTTAGGGCTTTTGGCCTGACTTTGGCGTCAGGGCTTTTGTGGCCTAACTTTGTTGTTAGGGCTTTTGGCCTGTCTTTGGCGACAGGGCTTTTGTGGCCTAACTTTGTTGTTAGGGCTTTTGGCCTGACTTTGGCGTCAGGGCTTTTGTGGCCTAACTTTGTTGTTAGGGCTTTTGGCCTGTCTTTGGCGACAGGGCTTTTGTGGCCTAACTTTGTTGTTAGGGCTTTTGGCCTGACTTTGGCGTCAGGGCTTTTGTGGCCTAACTTTGTTGTTAGGGCTTTTGGCCTGTCTTTGGCGACAGGGCTTTTGTGGCCTAACTTTGTTATTAGGGCTTTTTTTGTGGCCTATCTTTGGTGATAGGGCTTTTGGCCTAACTTTGTTGCTAGGGCTTTTGTGGCCTATCTTTGGTAATAGGGCTTTTGGCCTAACTTTGTTGCTAAGGCTTTTGTGGCCTATCTTTGGTGATAGGGCTTTTGGCATGTCTTTGGCGACAGGGCTTTTGTGGCCTATCTTTGGTGATAGGGCTTTTGGCCTGTCTTTGGCGACAGGGTTTTTGTGGCCTAACTTTGTTGTTAGGGCTTTTTTCTTCGATTTGCTTCGAGTGAACATGTTTATGAAGGAATCACTTGCTTGTATGGTCCTTCACACTTAGCTGAAAGTTTATTCTGATTGTCTAGCCTTGGGAATTCATTCCTTCAACATTCCTCTCTTTATCAGCTTTTCGATGTCGCGCTTGTGATATCTGCAATAGCTCTCGGTGTCATTCCCCATGGGCTGACCACTCTTGCGGGGTCTCGGTGGCCTTGCCAGAGACCTTTCCATCTCGACTAGTACCGTCGAGATCTGCCTGTTTAAAGGCGTGAAATACTCGGGGACCTCTGGATGTCTTGGTCCTGGGTTTTCCGATCTAGGCTTTTCTCGACCCTTCTTACCCTTCTTGATCCTGCAGGGACACCAAAGAACCAAGACGACGCCGAACCCAAAAGGGTCGACAGAAATAACAGGGCTAAGTGATTCGGATCAGTCGACTTACCCAACAAAAAGGCTTCATGCTTATTAACATGTATAATGGGGGCGCCTCCACCTCTATACTCGGGGATGGCCCTGGCGACGACATCCTTTGGGGTCTTGATGACGACCATGGCAGTGGTGAAGAGATGAGTTGATCGTTCCTTAAAGGGAGTCATGACGGTTTCGCGTTGTTCTCTGAGTCTCTTAGTGATAAGCTCCTCAACTTGGTCAAGAGTGAATTGGGGCTGCTGTCCTCCAGTCGGTGCAGAACTTGATGGATTGACAGAGTGAGTGACCGTTGGCGTCTCAGTGGAGGCCGGAGGTAAGGATTGGTGTCAAAAGGTCATCTCTTGATCTTCTTGAGGGGCTGTGGTGCCAAGATTTCCAGTTTCTGATTCTGGTGGCCCCGTAGGACGAGGATCTTCATGAGGAGCAGGGGTTTTTCTGCGGGCCTGTCCTATGATGGTTTCCAAGAGGGATATCATCTCTGCGGTTACCTGAATGGTTTCCCAAGCCACTTGGACGGTTTGTCCATCTGGAATCTCTGCGACGTTTGGAACAGGGGTCGTTCTCGAATTGCCAATGTGTTCACGTGCCGGTCTCGGAGGGACGGCATCACAGACTGCTTGGCTTGCAGGTTCTTGGTGGAGTGGCGAAGCGGCAGCGGAATTAGAGCTATCCGAGGATTGTTCGTTAGCTTCTTTCCGATAATTGTGGTTAGAGTGAGTATGTATGACTGTTTTGCTCGTTTTCCCACAGACGGCGCCAAATGTTGGATCGTGATTTCCTGAATGCTGATCTGGCAATGAATTGAATGCCAAGGAGATGGTGATCGCGCGCTTTCGCCTGAGCTCCGATGAACCTGCAAGAAGGGGATCGCAACAGAGGGGGTGCCTCTGGGTCCCTCTCCGATGCTTAAATGAGTATATGTGTGTATATAGCTCAAAACGTATTGAATGTATGTAAAGCAAAGGTATTTATAGAGTAGGAGATACCAAACCGTATAAGGTAACTGTATATCTTCGTGAATATTGTGTTGTTGAAGATTTAGATAGTAGATATTGCGGTTACGGCGAGATATTGCAGTTACCGTATCTAATCTTTAGTGAATATGTGCCCGAGATATGCGGGATATCGTGGCTATATCCTTATTAACGGTTGGTGGGACCAGAGGAGAGAGGCAATGCTCTCTTCAAGGCGAGCACTCCTATGGCGAGCACTCCTATGGCTGCGAACTTGATTGTTGGCGAGCACTCCCTGGGCACTCCCTTGGCGAGCACTCCCATGGCGAGCAGTGGGAGGCTTTGGCCTTGGCCAACGGCGACCTGAAGTGGCACTTTGGCGTCCACTTTAGTTTGGATTCGATACTGGACCACTTTATGAGGGCCAGAGTAACCTTACTGTGGGTTGGCCTTGTTTAAATGGTATGGGTTGCACCCCCTGCAAATTTATTGGGCCTTCGAGGCCTTTCCCATATTGGGTCGTCACTATCAATACCCAACAGCCACCACCTTCTGTTTTTTACTCTTCCAGGTCACCAAATTTCCTCCCACCATGGCAAAGTAACCTGAAGTTGATCTTCTATCTGTCGGATTCCCTGCCCAATCCGCATTTGTGCATGTCTCTATTCTGAGATGTCCATTCTTCTGAAACAATACTCCACTCCCTGGTGAACCTTTTAAATATCGAAGAATTCTAAGGGCAGCTTCCATGTGATTTGCTTGAGGTTTATGCATGAACTGACTTACCACACCTACTGCATATGCAATATCTGGTCTGGTGTGTGAGAGATAAATCAATTTCCCAACTAGATGTTGAAATCTAGCTTGATATGTCGGTTCAGCCCCTTCTGTTATTCTTAATCCATGATTTAACATCATTGGTGTCTCAACTGGTTTACAATCCATCAATCCAGTTTCTACCAACAAGTCTAAAATGTATTTTCTTTGTGAAATGAAAATACCTGTTTCAGACCGTAGTACTTCAATCCCCAAGAAGTACTTGAGTTCTCCCAAATCCTTCATTTCAAATTCTTGGAACAGATTCTTCCTGAGCTGAACTATTTCTTCTTTATCATCACCTGTAATAATCATATCATCCACATATATAATCAAACAGGTTACTCGACCTTCCCTTCTTTTAATGAATAAGGTATGATATACGTTACTTTGTCGATAGCCATATTTCTTCATAGCTATTGTAAACCTCCCAAACCATGCCCTTGGTGATTGTTTGAGCCTATAGAGTGCCTTTTTTAATTTACATACATCTGATTGGTGGAATCCGATGGTGAAACCAGGTGGTGGTTCCATGTAAACTTCTTCCTCTAAATCACCATGTAAGAAAGCATTCTTCACATCAAACTGGTGTAGCGACCAGTTCTTGTTAACAGCTATATTAAACAAGACTCGAATAGTATCAGTTCGGGCTACAGGAGAAAAAGTTTCTGAATAATCAATACCATAGGTTTCAGTATATCCATTGGCTACCAGTCTTGCTTTGTATCTCTCCACGGATCCATCAGCCATGTGTTTTACAGTAAACACCCATATGCAACCAACCGCTCGTTTTCCATGTGGTAGATCACATTTCTCCCATGTTTTGCTCTTTTCCAGAGCCTCCATCTCGACATGCATGGCTTGCCTCCATTTCGGAATTTGTAAGGCTAACTCAACATTGTTGGGTATGGATTGAGTATATATGGCAGTAGCAAATGCTTGAGCAGCAAGTGTCAGGCTCCCCCTTGCCAAGTTTGCTACTGGATATCGACTTGCTCGTGAGCTATATTCCGGTTCATATCTGATAGGTGGAACTCCCATGTTTCTCCTCGCTGGCAGTACATATCTCTCTTGTACTGGTGATTCTTCCAAGCCATTATTTTGAGATATAATAGAACCAGGAGTAACCCAATTAGAATTACTAACCTCCGGAATATTCGTCGGGGTGGACGAGATTGAAGCATCCGAGACCTGTAAAATGGGAGGTAATGTCTCGGTGGTTCCACCAACTTGCCATGTTGGAACTATCTCAGGAAACACTGGAATGGTCACAGTAGTTTGTATCAACCAATCTAATGGAATACTATCATGACTTTCCCCCTGGACAGATGATTGGGTAGTATAGTAGAACTTTGTTTCGAGGAATGTACAGTCCATAGTGGTGTACATACGATTATTTTTTGGATTAAAACAACGGTAGCCTTTTTGATGAATTCCATATCCCACAAAAACACATTTCACTGAACACGGATCAAATTTAGAACGTTCTGTTTTGGGAATGTGTACAAATATAGAACATCCAAAGAGATATGGTTGCAGTGTCAAGGCTATTGGAACACTCATATGACTTGATAAGACCTGAAGAGGTGTTTGAAATTGAATCACCATTGTCGGAAGATGATTCATAAGATAGACAGAAGTAGCAACAGTTTCTGGCCAGAACGAAATTGGAACATTTGACTCTAGTATTAATGCTCTAGTCATTTCTAAAATGTGTCGGTTTTTTCGTTCTGCGATTCCATTTTGTTGAGGTGTGTGTGGACAGGATGTTTGATGAATAATTCCTTTTTCATTAAGAAAATGTTGAAGAGAAGAATTAACAAACTCTCCACCATTATCAGACCGAAGGACCTGAATGTTGGTATTATACTGAGTTTTTACTAAATTGTGAAATTCGACAAACTTAGTAAAAACTTCAGATTTATGCTTAAGGAAGTACACTCGGGTCATACGAGAATAATCATTGATAAAAAGAACAAAATATCTAAAGTCATTACTTGACATACATGTACTACTATTTGGAGCTGGCCCCCAATCATCAGAATGTATGAGAGAGAAAATAGACATGGCTCTAGATTCAGATACATGATATGAGTTTTTATGGCTTTTAGCACGAATACAGGTTTTACACACGAGCTCTTGATTTGACAGGAATAAACTAGGGAATAATTTATGAAGGTACCCTCCAGATGGATGACCCAACCTCCGGTGCCACAACCACTGTTGCCTGGTGATTGTTCCGTGAGCAAGCATTGCAGTTCCGTGTTGAGTCACTTCCTCCACATAAGACAGGCCTTGATGTTCAAATCCACGTCCGATACTTTCCCCCGACTGAATATCCTGTAGTAAACACAAATTGGGATATATTAGTACCATACAATTCAATTTTCTTGTGACATGGCTAATAGAGAATAGCTTGCAAGCCAAGCTACGTACATAAAGACAATTTGTCAATTTAATATTGGCGGAAATATTAACGGTTCCTGCTCCCTGAACTGGTACCAATTCTCCATTTGCTGTCTGTATCATTTCCCGTCTTGGTACTGAATGACTTACAAAATCATTCTGGTCATAACTCATGCTATCCGTGGCTCCACAATCGAGTAGCCATTTTTCACATTTCCCTGATATATCCTTTTGAGCAAAAAAAAGTACGAGCAATAGTTGGGTTTTATCAGATTTATTTGAATTAAAACCTGCAGGCCCATATAGTGTATTTCGGCCCGAATCCGGACCCATTATTTGGCCCGAATTCGGCCCAGAATCACGGCCCAGCCCACATCCCGAACCGGTGCCATTTAAGGTATAAGGGGGTAAGTTTATTTTTACCCCCTCAAACCATATACCTTCGTTTTGGAGAGGTTGGGCAGCAGTCATTCCCCTAGTCGCAGTTACTTCTCCTCTTGAAACCCTAACTCCGTCCAGACCGTCGTGGCTTGGGTTTCCGACTCCGTGCTACTGCCTCATCTCGTCTGTTGGGTTCCACATCATCGGAGGACCGTCGGGCCTCTCGAGTCCAGAGTTGTTCCATCCGTTCCAACCATATATATCGGTTGAAACCCTAGCCACGGATGTCATGCCTCCATGGTTCGGTTGGCTCTGGTTTTGGTGTTGACCGTGGTTCTATTGGCCTTGGCTTTCGGTGCTACGACCCCAATCGTCACGGCCATTCGCCACTGTGGCGTTTGGAGCTACGGCGCCGATCCCGTCCCTTCTTTGGCTCCTCCATCCTTCGGGATATCCGACCAAGAGGTAACATTCGGATTTATCGTGTCTTTGTTTTCCACAGTGAGTGCATCGGAGGAGCTTCCGGTCGATGCCTCCGATCCGGCCTGGTTTTCCCTTTCCGGCGAGCTGCTGCGGTCTGGAGGTGTGACCTAGCCCGACTCCTCCCATGCCTGTCTCCGGGAAGAACCGAGTTACCAATCCTGCTCTGACTCCTGCACCTCCTGGTTTGGTCGGTTGTGCGACTCCCGTGACAGTCCTCCGATCACACTCCGATCGGATTGTGGCATATGCCACTTCCACCTCCGGTAATGGATTCATCCTGAGCAAATCACGTTTTTCATTATCAAAATCATTGCTTACCACGTTTAGAAATTGATAGAGTTTGGATTCGGCCCACTTTGTGTTCCATATCTGTATATCCTCTGTATATTTCATTGGATTTGGATCACGTTGCTCGATTTCCCTCCATAAACTTTGTATGCTGTACAAGGCTTCTAAGGAATCTGGACCTTGTTTTGTGTTATTGGTTCGAACTATTAGATCGAACAATTGGACTCCGTCTTTGGCTTTGCTGTATGTTGTAGATAGTCCATTCCAGAGGTCCTTCGCTGTGGGGAATTCGGCATATTGGTTGACAAGTTCCGGTTCCATGTTGTCGAGCATCCACGAGCATACTATGAGATCGTCTTGTTCCCATTGTAAATATGTCGGGTCTTCGACCTTGGGTGGTGTCGGAACACCCATAAGATGATGGAGCTTCCCTTGGCCACCAAACTTCATTCGGATCAGTCGTGCCCAAAGGGAGTAATTTCTTTCGTTTAGCTTTACGCTTAAATTGATGTTGGATAATGATACAGATTTTTGGATGGTGTTGGATTGTGGCAGGTTCGAAAGCATGGTTGCCCACTGAGCTGCAAACGATTCGTTCGTTGGGGTAGACTCAGCTGTGCGGGTGCTGCCCCCTTCGGAATCTGCCATGGTTACGGTATGTGGGTATATGTGGGTAGGCTACGGTATATGATGATGCCGAGAAAGGTTCAATCGATCGTCTTGATCGAACAATCCGACTCTGATACCATGTTAACTTGTATAGCGGAAATCATATATTGAAGCTTATTACGCATTCAACTTAATCTTCATTGATGATACTTGCTTCTATTTATAATACATTTCCTACTAAAACAGAAATCTATATCTAAGTTTACACTCATACAAAGCATAAGGAATATTAGTAGATAAGACATAAACAATATAAAGCTAACTATGTATTATTAATTAATGTTTATGTAGAGCATGTGCAGGATTAAGTGCAGGACAGCATGCAGGAAGTGGAGGCCAAGTTGTATGTTCCAACATTTAGCCCATGCCCAGGGTCATTTGACCCTAGCACTGGAGGCTTATAAAGGTTGCAGACTGACTTTCGCATAGGTTGACGAGATGTATGCTAAGGTGGCAGAGCTTGAGGAGCAGTAGATACATCTCTTGTAGGAGATTTCCTCGAGGTATAAGGTGTTGACAGTCGTCGATGAGGGCAAGGCAAAGTTTAAGGAGGCGGCAATGAAGGTCAATCAGAATTTTGCCCTTGCCGAGGTGGAGGTGGCTAAAATCTGACTTCTCTGAAGGAGACAGTTGCTGAGAAGGGTGAGGTCGGTGTTCATTAGGATTATCTCGTGGCTGAGAAGGAGTTTCTATTGGTTGAGAATGCTCAACTTGAGTCTAGGCTGGAGGCGATCCCAAGACCAGAAACAATGGTTGAGGGTTACAAGAAGTCTGAGGACTTAGCTGGACATGATGAAGTCTGAGATTGCTACCCACCTTAAGGTGGTAGTTGACAACATCAAGGCGGTCAACCCTGAGTTTCCCTTAGTCAAGGTGGGTCTTTCCAAAACTTCTTGGAGAACACTTATGGCGGTCTTGCTTATTCTAGTGAGCTTATATGTTAGACGTGATATATACATATATGTATACATATACATATTGTATTCTTTATTTTGCCTTCTTTGACAAATTACTTTTTGCTGAGTTCTGTAAAAAGTGAATATATATAAATAAATAAATAAATAAAAGGTACGTAAAATATTTTTTTAATCTATTTAGTTACTTATTTTTTTTATCTCATGTGACCTTTTGATTAGTTATGTTATTTCGCTAATTAAATAATCACTTACATTTTAACATGGAACTATTTCATTAAAAATTATTTTATTTAGTTACTTATGTTTGACCAATGGAATTTAATAGTTATTAAAATGACAGTTTTGCCCTTTCTCTTATCTTTTTCTTCCATTGTTCTTCATGTTCTTACTCTTCGATTGAACCCAAAATTAGTTTCTGGATTCGTTTTCAACCTAAAAATCAGATATCATATTCAAAATGAACTCATATATGAGTTTCTACGTTCGCTTTGAATCCAGAGATCAGTTTCTGGGTTTGACGAAAAAATCCAACTTTCACCATATAACATGATACTCAACACTGTTACATTTAGATTATAATTCACTTATCCAAATAGTGTATATTTTTAAAATATTTATATAATTAAAATTTTAACTGAAACTCTTTTGTGAATTAATTTGACCGGAAGAAATACAACATTAAATTGGAAATTTACTTATATATGTACTCAAAAAAGTTGGAAAATTACAGTATCTTGATAATGTAATTATGACTTAAATGCAATTAACATAATTAAATTTTGACTTTCATACTACATGTACGCTATTATTGAATGAAAGTAAAGTATATAAATAGTTATAATATATAACTATTTAGTGATCTATATATATAGTATTTTGTAACGATTTATATATATATAACTATATATTATAACTATTTATATAGTTTATTTTCGATTCACAATACCCTACAATTAGTTTGAAAGTCAAATTTTAATTCTACTATCAGGATTGCTCCACAACGTTTTCGTCCTATATTTGACTCACACAAATTTGTACTAAGTGAAAATGGTCTTTATGTGGGTAAAGTGTATGAATGGGAGGAATGTTTAAGATGAATGTAATTGTTTTTAAGCCAAAAATAAGTAAGAATATGAATGTTTCTTGCGCTTACTTGATTGAGTCTCCTAATCTTAGTTAAGGTAGATTAAGATATGTTAGTGATGATACCTTGTAAAAGTTAATTAACATGAATCATTTCTCTACATTTTAGATCGATCTCAAACATTAGTGTGAAATATTGTACAAACTAAATTAACAAGGATATCATTTCATTCAATAGAAGGAACATTGAACCCTTAGCTTAATGCATAGCGACTCTATGATTTAAAATTTATGCAGACGAGAGATGATAAAAAAGCACTTTATCACTTTTGTGGATGATAGTACAAAATATTCCTATGCTTACTTGTTAAAATATAAATATAAAGCTATTAAAAAAATTCATTCTTTACAAATAAGAAATTGAAAATCAATTTGATAAGGAAATCAAGGTGTTGTGCAATGATAAAAATGTTGAGTAAGATGGTCATTTTGGTGTGTTTTATGCTCAACACGAAATCATACATGAGGACAGACGCCTTTTTCACCCATATAATTTAGGGTGATGGAAATAAAAAAATTGAACATTTGAAGAAGATATGATGAATTCAATGATAAGTTTTGACTCCGGAACATGTAGGGAGAAACTATTTATATGTAGCCATTACCTTTTAAATAAGGTACCCCAAAATAAATAAGGAAAACGCCTTTTGAATACATGTTAAAGTGTCTGAGAAGTGTTATTTACTTGATGACTGTACTATAATCTGATATTGCACACATTGTTGGTGTGTTGAGTAAATATACGAGTAATCCAAGTATCAATCATTGGAGTAGAATCATAAGATTACTCATATACTTGAGATAAACTCGTGATTATGGGGTGGAATATTAAAGATATCCAATTGTTATTGAAAGATATAGTGATACTAATTAGATTTATGCATCAAGAGACTCGAACTCCACGAGTGGATTCGTGTTCACCATAGAAGGTGCAACTGTGTCATAGAAATTCTGAAAGCAAACAAATATAGATATATCCACCAAGAAATGTGAGTTTATAACACTGTCATTTTCTTGAGAATATTCTGAGGTGACCTAAACTGTTTTCTGCAATCTTCATATATGGTGATACTCAGTTTGCAATTGGTGGCCCAACATGTTAGCATAACACTTTAGTTGCACCAAAATGTTTTTTCGTGATGATGAATGCACCACCATCTTTGAAAACGATGGTAATTACACCTCCTGTCAATCCTTCGTAAAAATTTCCATTAACCACTTTTCAAATTAACAAAATACTTTTCTAGATGTTTCAATTAGACCATACAAACATAAGGTTACAATTGATTTCTGACTCGATCGAGACTCGATTGCGATTTAATCAATGGGACCCCAATCCCGACTAGGTCGCTCAAGATCGGGAACCATAACTGGGTTTGAATTGAGTCAGAACTTAATAGTAACATTAGTGTAAGTTTGTAGGGTTTTGTCGTGACATTTATAAAAGTATTCACTGAGTTTTGTAAATTTAAAATAATAAAATTTTGGATGGAGAATTAATGGAAGTACCAACTACCATCATTTTCAAACATGTTGAACCATTTAAAACATTTTAGGTTGAAATCCATTTTTTGCAAACATGTTGGACTATTTTCAAACTTTTCCCTATGTATTATGGTAAGTCTATAAATATTCATCGAAAACATAATTTCATTAGAAAACTGCTCTAAACTGGAATATTCACGATCAACTTCGTGAGGTCGAAGGATAGTATTGTTGATCCATTAACCAAATGGTTAAATAAACAACAACTTGGCCAATCATCGAGAGGCATGGGACTAAAGTCCGTACAATAATTACTTTTAAGAAGGAAAACTCAACCTAGTTGACTAAAGATCCCAAGATCTAGGTTCAAATAGACATCTTAATCACAAGAGTGAGTTAGATCACTGTGGGGGATTTTAAACCCTGAGTCAATTCCTATGATGAGAAATAATGATGACAGTGGATACGGTTAAGCAAATGGTTTTAATGGTCTAAAGATTAAGAAATCTTAGTAGAGTGATGTATTAACTCTTGATACAATGAATAACTTATGAAAGTGAGGTGAGGGGCATTCACTTCGAATATAATTGTTGATGACACAATTCTTTGAAACCCTTGCAGAACCAGACAATGTCCATGGTTAAAACTGACATGAACGCGAGAACTGGACAATACTAGGAAGATGCATTTGTGGATTATGTCATCATTTACTCAAACTATAGACAGTTCAAGTATATCACGTCTACTCACTAACCAATAAAATTGATGTAACTTCACAAGGAAAGATTTAAAGGGTAACACCTACTTGTCCTTTACATGTATCAATTGTTAAACTCTTATTCCGAGAGCTACTAAGAACTCTATCAATTTTATTCATGTGGGGGATTGTTGGAAAAATGAGCATTTTTTGATGGTTTAGTAATTTTTGGGTCAAGTGTGCAAAACGTCAAAATTCAAAACCAGACCCAAATGATTGAGAATGGGAAATCGGAAGGTTGGGAGCTTTGTGAAGTCCCACACTGAAAATTCTTTATCTTTAACTCAGTATATAAGTACAAATATTTCATGCTCTCTCTCTCACATAGTGTGTGTGTACAAATCACATATCAATTAGCACCAGGCTTGTTCATGAACCAGTTCGGTCGAATTGGTTCTTAATTGAATTAGAACTGTTTAAAGCAAACCAATATTTTTTTGGTTCACTAAAAGAATTGGTATATTTAACACATAAAAAATTGGTCCGGTTAAAATCGGTTCAAACTGTTTTGATTCTTTTTTTTTTCAAAAACAAAACTGAGTTCCGATTCAGTAAAAAATCGTTCTGGTTCAATCAAAAATAAATATGGTTTGGTCTAAAAACAGAACCAACCCAATAAATAGATTCCCTTGAACAATGAACTACACAGAATACACAAACGAAATACTCCTCTGTACTATTTAATCAATTGGGTCATACCAGTTCGGTTTGGTTTGCCAGTTCAAACATTGTATAGGTTTAATTTGAATTTTTAGTATAAACTAGTACAAAAAACGAGTCAATCCGAACTGAATTGAATTCACTATTTTAAACTGGATTACTTTAGCCTTAAAAACCTGGTTTAGCTTTAGAACTAGTTCATCCAAACCGGTGCAAATCAGTCTAGAACTAGAACACATCCGGTTCAGTTCGATCGAAACGTTTTTTTTTTAACAAGCCTAATTAGCACACCCCGATCGTTTGGCCTCATGAGTGCGCTCGCAATATGCTTACACGATGGTCCGACTAAAATATCGGCATTGTGCGAGTTAGTCTTTGATGTAACCCATAATACTTCCAACAAAACCCTACTTGAATAGTTATTTTTTTTCTTGTTGGAATATTTTTGTGACCATTGTAAATTTTTTGTTTTCTAAATCATTTCATTCTGTTTTTTGTAAAATAATTTTGTGTCATTAGTGCACAATGGGTGGAAAAATCTATAAATTGAGTGTGTTTTAATTTATTTTAGAAAAAAAAAAAACATAATGTGTTGATGTTTCTCTAGACTCTACACACGTTTTTCCATCTCTGATTTATGTATGAGTTTTAGTGTACATTTTCACATATGAAAGAGACGGTATACCTCACGGGTTTCAGCTCAAACAAAAATGTATTTTCTCACGGCAATTTCATATTTATGATTTTGCATGTTCTTATTGATTTATATAAATTTAATCAATTTATTATTTGTTCCGAAGTTATTATTTTATTACAAAATCTATCCTCCGTATTAGGGGTGATCATGGGTGGGTCGAGGCGGTCTTGGAGGCAAGACCGAGACCAAAATTTCAGTCTTGACTTCTGGAGGACCAAGACCGGCCAAAAATAATTCACGGAGTCGGTCTTGCTTGAGTTAGCAGTCTCGGTCTTGTACCGAAATTTTGGATGGCTGGGTTGGGGGTGCTGGAGGGGCGGAGCCGGAGGTGGGCGGGAGCTGGAGGGTTCATTCAAGCACCAAAACGCCAGAGATGCACATCACTGAAAGTAAAATTACTTGACACATACACCAATCCATGATACAACTAACTTGGAGATGTATGTGTAGTGGAGTGCCTCTTTGGGAAAGATGATTTATATAGTTCTGCATGCTTTTGACAGCCCAGTTGAGATGAATGCGTCTTCCGCGGTGGCAGTATATTCAGTATCTAGATATTCGCTCCAACTGCTCCTCTTCTGCTTCCTACAGAATTGATTGCCCCCAATCTGGTCCTGCTCGACGAGAATTGATTCGTCGGGCAATGGATCTACGTTTTTTGGATCAGCGAATTGGTGAGCCATATTGAAGGACTGTACGAATTTGCAGACGTCTTTGGCCATGAATCCATCAGAGCAACTAACACTAAATACTGATCATATAATCAAGTGAATTCATAGACCTAACATACGCTTATAATCATTACCCCGTATAATCATTACTAACATGAGTATTGTTGACCACTTCGACGTATTTCTTGTGTAAGACCTTCCTTCTGTTATTCTAAGGAGATTGTCGGTTCACCACCTCCGTCGAAGTCAAGGTCGTCATGTTGAAGGGGGTTAAATATCATCATAAAAGGTCTTACTCCATTAAAGTGGGAACGTATGTTGGAGGACCATCCATTTTAATCAGAATCAGGTTCACTGTCAAACCTCTACACTAATGGTAATGGGTAAGACATGAAGGTAACATATATCTTATGCAACTGATTCATATTAGCGTGTCTTCCTTTGAATACCCTTCTTCTATCTCATTTATTCAAATTCATCAACTAAATTTACTCTAATTTGACTTATATATATACTCCCCAAGTATAGGTAGGGAATCGAATCACCCTAACTTTCTCCTTTCTGCAGGTCGGCAAAGGAGGTCAAGCAGATGGATCAAGTCTAATCATACAGTATTCCTCATCTTCTGTATATGTAGGAATGATATGATAGGTACTATGATGAGAAAATATATTCTGTGACTATTTGATTATAATATTTAAAATAAGTAAATACATCTCTAAGTGTTTCAAATACTACAATATCATTGGTTGAGTCTAGAAGCCTGTATCGTGGGGGGAGAAGCTTCTGTTTCCTCTGCCTCCTGAAGTTGCTCCAAAGCCTTGACCACCTCATCCATGTCAGGTCTGTGCTTGGGCTCCATAGAGATGCACCGGATGGCAAGCTTAATGGCTGTGAGTGCACCACAAACAGTGTATTGTCCTTGAATACGCTTATCTAAGATTTGAAGGATCTTTCGTTTGCTGGTTACATGAGTCTTCACCCATTCTACCAGATTGTGTTCTCCCGATGGCCGGTTCTTATCCAATGCACGTTTCCCGCACAATATTTCTAGGAATACAACCCCGAAACTGTAGACATCGCTCTTACAAGTCAAATGTCCTTCCAATATAAATAAGCAAGGATTAGACACAAGTTTTGGGAAGGAACATCAATCAAGGTGGTCGGTCTACCATCCATTTTGTATCATAAATCATCAGGAGGAGGAGGTGTGCTTACTACCTGTGGCCATATACTCAGGAGCTGCATAACCAACTGTACCCATGAGTCGGGTAGAGACATGACTTTTATCACCAGTGGGTCCGTCCTTGGCAAGTCCAAAATCAGAAAGCTTTGCCTCGAACTTCTGTTATTAGCAAATTCTAAGATATAAGCAGAAACACACAACACAATATACATATATGGATTAATGAAATGTTCGTGTTTCATACAGAATCTAGCAAGATGTTTGAGGTTTTGAAGTCTCGGTAGATCACTTTAGCTTCGTCACTGTGTAGAAACGCAAGTCCCTTTGCAGCACCAATGGCTACCTGTATCCGGAGTTTCCAGGAAATTGGCTGGTAATATGAACTCCCTGCAAAACAAACATTAGATAGATGGCATAAAGGAGGAGATGGTCTACAAGAGAAAGACGACTCACTTCGAAACAAGTGGTTTTCCAAGGATCCCTTGGGCATGAATTCATACACCAATAATCGGTGTTCATCCTCTAGACAGTAGCCGATCAACTTGACAAGGTTCGGATGATACAGTTGCCCCAAGTAATTGATTTCTGTCTAGAAGAGTGGACCGTCAAGATGATTGATTACATATATAGACTAGAGAGTTGACTTAAAAATATACATACCAGCCACTCCTTGTGACCTTGGGAGCCTTCTTGATTAAGGCGTTTGACAGCGATGACCATACCAATGCCAGGGCGAGCAGCAGTGAGGGTCTGCTCATCAATCCAGCCTTTGAACACAGAACCAAACCCACCTTCACCCAACACGCTGTCGGGTCTGAAGTTGCGGGTGGCCGACCTCAGTTCATTCAAAGAAAAGCTTTTCAAATTTGTAGATTGGAGGATATCACCCTCAGACCGTGGTGGAGTCTGAGGCAGTATTGACACCTTGCTACACGAACCACCACTGTGACCATGGCTTTCTCTTCCTGATGATAGCAGATTATTCGACCCTATTATTTTCATTACGAACTATACATCAACCAATCACTTCAAAGGAATTCTTTCGATTATCATATACCATCATCAATACAATGAATTGAGATCGATCGACACCGAGACATCGTAGTGAAATGCTTCTAAATCAACAACTTTCATTGCAGATACAAGGAGACATGACATGTAACACAGATAACCAAAATGATAGCTAACAGCTTCAACACACAAAATGGGAGCACAGCATGCTACAGATTCAACAACACCAACTGATTCAAAGTGGAAAATTGAAATCCGTACAGCAATGAAGAAATAATACCAGTGTCAGATTTGATCCATGAGGTAAAGCAACAACCCATGAACAAGAGCTTGAAGCTGGAGCTGGAACTCAGCCTTTCCTTTCCTTCCTAGCCTCCAATCCAAATTGATTTCACTTCAGATTGGAAGAAAGAAGAAGAAGAAGAAGAAGAAGAAGCCAGAAAGTTGAATTCCCAAAAAAAATGTGGGAAAAGTAAATGATATAATTGAAGCAAGCTAAAGGAGTTAGCTAGCTGCAGAGGTTCAAGTGGGAAAGGAGTTAGCTAGCTGCAGAGGTTCAAGTGGGAAAGGTTTGATTTTTCGACTGAAGAAAATAAAATTAAGATGTCCTCTAAAGAAGAAGAATGCACCTTGTCCGAAATGAGGGTTTTGTTGACTTGACTAATTAGTTAAAAGACGCAGTGTTTAGTTCATTATTATTTTAGCCTCTTCTTCTCTGTTAATTAATCTATGGATGGAAAGGAGCTTTCATCTCTTCAACTAATGCAGCTGAGTTGACAAAAAAAACTAATGCAGTTGGGGCCCACATACAAGAAGGTTCTTCGGTCGAACGACTCGGAGGAGATGACGACCGCTCCTACAAGTTTATTTTCGATTTATCTCAGAAAAATATGATTTACTGACCGAATAATAATAGTAGAAAAAATAAATATGACCAAGGACTAAGCTTTGAGGCTGGTTCTTTCGAATTTTTCACTCAAATATATTCAATTTAATAAACAAATATCAAAATATTCTTAGTTTGTTAACAAATACGAATTTATACCAACTCGCGACTTGGAGTCGCGGGTGGATACTTTAACGTTACCGTTAGTTCCACCCGCGACGGGGAGTCACGGGTGGGTGAGCAATAATTATGGCCCTTTCGACTGGCCCCGCGCCTGCTGTGTTTTTGGTCCCCCTGAAGGAGTCCCGCCATTGTTGCTACAAGAGCTCCTTTCAGCCGTCCTCGCGCCAGCCACCTTCCTCACCGTGCTCGCGCCTTCCCATTTCAGTTGTTCGTCCTCATGCCGCCACCTCCCTCACCGGAAAAGGTGAGTCTGAACAATAGCTACCCGAACTTTGAATTTTCAATAACGACTACCTAAACTTTGGACGAATGTGCAAATAGCTACCTCAACTTTGACATATGGGACAAATCGCTACCTCCGTTAAATTTTTCATTAAATATGGATGGAAAATGACACGGTAGCACATGATTGGTCCATAATTTTAAAAAATTATATTATTTTTTTTAATACTAAAAAAATAAGAAACGTTCTTTAAAAAACTGGAAAATTAATAGGAAGAATAAGAGTTTGTAATATAATTTTTGTATTGAAAAATATGAAAATAATTTTTAAAAAAATAATCATTTTTTTTATTTCATAATTTTAGTAAAAAAATTATATTTAAATCTCTTATTTTTTCTATTAATTTTCCAGTTTTTTTAAAGAATTTTTCTGATTTTTTAGTATTTTAAACAAATAATATAGTTTTTAAAATTATGGACCAATCGTTGTCACGTCATTTTCTGTCTATATTTAACGGAAAATTTAACGGGGGTAGCTATTTGCCCCATGTGTCAACGTTTAGATAGCCATTTTTGAAAATTCAAATTTCGGGTAGCTATTTGTAAAACGTCCAAAGTTCGGGTAGCTATTTGGTATTTAACCCTTTTTTTAAGTCATTTTTATTAATTCGGTTTTGTTTAATTATTTAAGTAGATGAAACTGTATGGTAGATTGCGTAATTATGTATAAATGTTGTATTATTTTAACGTATTATTTTTGAAAAATTACAATTTTTTACATCGAATTATTTTGTACAGACCATGTAACGTGGCCAATGCAGCTCTTCACGGTCGTCCTTTCTTTCACAGAAGGATCTGACTGATTAGTCTCTTTTTTATACCCAACCGCAAGACTTATCATAATAGAATGCACAAGATACGGTAAATTCACTTTTACAAATAAATTAATGTTATTTTTACATTATTAATTTTTGTTAAATATTTACCTTTAATTATTAATTAAATTATAGGTTAGTGCTAGTAGTCGTTGGAAAGACGGTAAATATTGGCAAGCTGGAAAATGTTGAGTTTTAGATCATATGACGCGTTATTGGGTAGATATAGCTGGGTTTGGATGGGTGTTTGAAATTTCGCTTCTTAAAATTGATGTGGGCTTACTACACACACTTGTTGAGAGGTGGCGACCCGAGACGCATATCTTTCACCTAAGATGGGGTGAAATAACTGTAATCCTTGGAGAAGTCCAAATGTTATTGGGTTTACGGGTTAATGGTCCACCTGTCTTAGATGCGTATCGGTTGAGAGATGGTCAACAAGTAATGGTTGATCTGCCGGCCTTACTAGGAGTAGTGCCTTCACGTGAGCATAAGGAGATCGACATAAGCGATGTCTCTCTTTCTTGGTTGAAGCGGGTGTTTGAGAAGAAAGAAGGTGATGCATATTGGATACCAGCCACCGAAAAAGAAGTCATTATGAGAGCGCGATGATACATTTTGCATCTACTGAGATCATTTTTATTCCCTAACACCAGTGGGCACAAAGTTGCACTCGAGTACCTTCCGTTACTGGAAGATCTGCAGATGACAACTCAATACAGTTGGGATTTTGCTGTATTGAGCTATCTGTACTCTGGGTTGTGTAAAGTCATTGCGGCCAAGAGAACAAACGCCACTGGATGTGTTGTATTACTACAAGTAGATAGTCATTCACAATACTTCAGTAAAAATATATCTATGTTGCTTTAGTCTCACAAATTTTGCTACGATAAATTTGGTAAAGCTTTGGTCGTGGAAGCATCTATCTTTTGGAAGACCGATGATCAATAATAAATTATTAATCAGTATGATTGTTCTGTTGGGGATGCGGTAAGTTTTTTATGTTTATATTGAAATTTAATATTTTCTGTTGTATTTGATTAATTATTTGTTATGGGCAATATTAGGTGGGTACTACCAAAGTCGGGGGGCGAATCCTCAACCACACGTCCGACAGTTTTATAAAGATGAATTGACTGCTTTAACCATGAATCAGGTGAATATGCAGTTAATTATGTTTAGATTAAAAAATTTAACCTTTTAAATATGCATTCCAACACTTAAATATTGTATTTGAAGGTCATTTGGGACACATATGGCCAAGATCGGGTGGGTCACCTACCAGAGGTATGCACCAAAGTTCTTTGGTTTTACCTTTTGAGACTACCATTGATCCACTTCAACGTTGTGGAGTGACACATGGTTGATCGGGTTAGGAGGCAATTCTCCTTTGAGCAGCATATCCGTGAAATTTTTGAAGATCACCAAGAGTGGGACGGATTGCACAAGTTAAAATGGGAGAAGAACACTAGAGACCTCTGGATTGTAAATCATGCATCATATCGTACATTGTGGGAGAAACGATTAAGGATGGAAATCCCCCGACCGGTTGTCGTCCCCTTTGGTAAGTACTTAGCTTGGTATAATAAATTGACTATTACGCTAATTGGGGAACCTCCACTTGAGCAACCACTAACTCAAGATTTGATTCCCCCAGTCCGGTTTGAGCCTAATGGAAACCAATCAATGTTACTGGTAAGTGATCCTTGTTATTAAATAGTTTAATTTTTGCGGTTGGTGATATAATATTACTAATTCCCCTTGTTGCCACTTTCTTACAGATGAGGAGTCTTAGACATCTTGTCAAATTAACAAAGAAAATTTTGAAGAAGACTACGGTAAGTCCTAAGAAACATGTTGAGGAGTCGCTTGAAGTAATACGGTACACTCACGAACTAACCGGGGAGACTGCACAATTTTACAGACTGTTAGATGAGCGAAACACCTCTAGTGAGGAAGAAGTTCCAGACACTGCCTTAAACGAGTCAGATCAACCTGAACAAGGAATACACCCTTCGAGAAAGAAAGACAGACTAGAAGAGTGGATAAGAGTAGGAATGTTCAAGGTCGTCATGGGGTGCGAGTAGAAAGGCCAGTAGGGGTGGTGGATGCAGGGCTTGGATGCCCTGATTAATTATGTGTTAAAATTAAGAATATTACTATTATATGCTAACTTAAGTTTAGTTAATGGACGAAATGACATTTCTATTTTACAAACTAGCCTATTTTACATACATGTCTATTTTACAAACATACATCTATTTTACATACATGTCTACTTTTCGACAAACACGTATATTTTACAAAAAGACAAAAGTGCAATCGTTCCAGTAGCAATCGTGTCATTATCCTGACATAAGAAAATAAAATATAGTTTCTCAAAATTAATAACTTTTCCTTTCAACTAAAAAAATGAACAACATCATGATTTGAAGTTTTGACATGATTTGTTGCAAGACTTTCTATTGTGTACAACTTGTCCACACTTTAGACATTTATGCAGTTGAGAAGCAGGACTAGTGTCCATCTCATTGTGAATCCTAACCTTTTGTCGACCACGTTTAGAGATCAACATTTGTGGATCACAATATACCATAGGCCCGTTCCAAGTAAGCCACCAATATGGGTCTGGTAAGGGTTCCAATTTAGGTAGGTATGTGCGCTTATAATACTTTAAACGAAAATAGGGATCAACATATGGAGTCAGTTCAGAGTTCGTGAAACGAATTGTTGCCATTCCATGTGCACATGGAATGCGAAATAACGTTCACTTCCCACAATCACAACTCATTTGTGCTAAGTTTACAACATACGTCTTGTTCACATGTGTACGCACTCTGTAGACTTCTCCGTAAGAATAAGTTTCTACTCCTAAAGTGATTGATTTCTCCTCTGTTAAAGACAAAAATTCTCTTACTTTAGGTAGAAACACATTTCCCATTGAAATTTCCCTTTCAGATATTCTACGTCTATCCACAAAATATGTATTCGATCTCGTGAACGTAAGTTCTACCAATGTTGTAATTGGTAAGGATCGAGCACCCTTTAAAACCTTATTAAACACTTCTTAATGATTTGTTGTCATGACCTCATATCTTTGTCCTCCCTCATGTGCTAGAGACCATAGAGTGAAGTCACTTAAGTTCGTTAACCACCTCAAATATTTTCCTTCCTCCATGGTCGTAAAATAGTGTCAATATCAGTCAAACTTAACCTTAGATTGGGTCCATGCCATTTCAGAAAGAAAAAAACTCTCTATTTTTGAAGATTTTGTTGTAGTTGCTAGCTTGGTGTCGAGCGCAGTATCTGTGAACACTTACGGGTGCTGGAAAAATATAAGCAATTCCCACTTTAATTCCACCATGATGATAAAATATTATACATACGGGTCTTTCATCCTTCGTCACGTGTTGTCGGAGACACTCTAAAAACAATGTCCAAGATCCAACAGTCTCAGAGTCAGCAAAGCAAAAACACAATGGAAATATCCAACTATCGGCATCGCATCCCATTGCGACTAATAATATACCGGTGTATTTTCCATATAGATGTGTGAGATCAATGCTTATTAGTGGTCAACAATGGGAGAAACTTCAATTGAAGGCTTATATGCCCAGAACCACTTACTAAGTATGACAACCTCCTCCGTGGGAACTACTTTTCATTTGTAGTAAAAAATGGACCCACGATTAAAATGACGTAAAGCAAATATCAATTGCAGGAGACGTTGAAATGCACTTTCATGGGTCCCAAACATTCCCTCAATTACTTGTTGTTTAGCGTACCACACTTTTCGGTACGACGCATTTTTGGCGTACTTATCTTTTACTACTTATTGCAAATCACACACTCCAATACCCCGTGTTCTGATACACATATGGATATATCAATTCCGCAATTAAATTGCAATCAAGTTGTCTATGATGTTGTATATTTGTGGAATTTCTACAGGAATGTGGAGGACCTAATTTCGTTATCATCCAATTGCCCATTTTCTTTTGCATTCATCTCAACGACCATGAACAAAGACCACTGCTTTTAGTTGAACACTTGAATGACACTACGGTGGGACTAGATCTAGCAGTGGTGCATTCACGAGCATTATTAATGTGCCATAATTTAATATGTTGTTGGAGTGCAGTTTTACTCTCATATTCAACCCCTACTTGAAAATCATTTGTACCGGTATATGATTCACCGTGCATAGACAACCAATTGGTACATTCAAACCCATCTTGTCAATCTCTAGATGTAAATTCTGGAGGAAACTGTTTTACCGTCATTGGTGGATTAGATTGTTAATTTCAATTACATCAGGCCCAAAAGGAGGTCAATTTCAATTACTCGATTTCCAAAGGAGGTCAATTTCAATTACATCAGGCCCAAAACCGCAGACTCTAGAAACAAGCTCTTTTAGGAGGGTCAAAGTGGTTGTGATTTCGGTAGAACTAATTGCGGACTTACCATCAATATATTTAACAAATTCTCCATCTAATATAATTCTACCGTCATAACGAAGGATGATAGTCACCATTTTTAGATTAATTCCAATATCTAGTTCATATGAAAATATTAGATAATAGTATATACTTTTCTCTACAAAAAAGTATACCATATAGCATTATTATTTAATCAATAGAAGTAAATAACGTACCTGAAATGAAAATCTCTTTGCATGCCTTATAGGACCGACGAAAGAATTTGCGCGCCACTGGACGAGAGAACGATCTAGACGCTGGAATTTGGAGGGTGAAATTTGTAGCACATACACCGGCAACTGGGAGTCGTGGGTGGACTATCATCTACCGTTCCAACCACGACTCCCAGTAGCGGGTGTCTGTGTCATCTACCTTTCCACCCGCGACTCACAGTCGCGGGTGGAAATGTAGCTGATAACGGTAGTTCCATCCGCGACTATGAGTCGCGGGTAGGTATAGATTCGTATTTGTTAGCAAATTGAGAACATTTTGGTAATTGCTTATTCAAATGAGTATATTTTGGTGAAATATTCGGCCCTTTCCGGTGTGGCAAAAAGGCACCATTATTTGTTTTAACGAATATACTTAATTCAAAAGTTATTTAGTTTTATTTATGTATTTAAAATTGTAATTTAATTATTCTCATATTTTATTTTATTTTTACTTTTGGAATAGGTAAAAGAAAATTAATTTATAACCCTAACATCATGTTCCTTTAATTTTTTGCATAAATTTAAAAAACAAATAATTGAATGTGGCTCATGCTACGTTCGTGTGCGTTATCTTCGCTTGTCATGTGTTGAGGTGTTACGAGTGAATGACTAGTCTAACTCCTAAGATAATACAACAATAATAGGATAACTAAGCACTTGATTCAAATTATTAGTTTAAATGTAAAATTAATCTTAAATTATGTAAGATAATGGGATTAAATTTAGCAAATTCTAAATATTTTTAAGAATTTAATCAAGCAACTAATAGCAAGAGACTATTAAATAGGATTTGAGTCACACGAGTAATTTCTTAAAAATGTTTTAAAATAAATAAATTTATTATTGTACATAATTTAAGATTAATTTTATATCTCAACTAATATGTTTAATGAAGTGTTTAGCCTTCATAGTTTTTTGTATTTCCATAATAATAATCAGATTGATCATGTACTCGTAACAAACAACGATAACGCGCAAGCATGTAACGCGTGTCATGATCTAGTATAACCATTAAAAAATAAACTTAAGTGAATCTTAACTTCTATTTATTTTTTTACTTTAAATTGTAAATGCCATTTTTTTTATGAAG
Source organism: Chamaenerion angustifolium (assembly GCA_946814005.1). Taxonomy (NCBI): domain Eukaryota; kingdom Viridiplantae; phylum Streptophyta; class Magnoliopsida; order Myrtales; family Onagraceae; genus Chamaenerion; species Chamaenerion angustifolium. The sequence continues at coordinate 28,522,918 of OX328272.1, forward strand.
GTAGAGACACTTGTTTACGATTGTAAATGACGTACATATGCTTTGATTCAAGTTTTTCTCTAACTATTCATTTAGTATAAAGTGACTCTTAAATGACAATATACATATATATTAAGTTATATCATTAATAGTTAATGAAAATTATCTAGTCAATATCAATTAAAGAAAATTAACATGCATAATTAATTCCTTAATAGTATAAATATTAACAATTAATTGATTCATCTAACAAAACATTTTGTAGACTTATAAATTTCAATTATGTATACCGTAATTTTTTTTAACCAAATTTTTATTGTTGACTCTACATATATTTGGTCGTGACTAACAACATCCTCTCAAGACATATGTAAATATTTGACAAAATTTGACCATGCGTCTTGTTCACAAAACTCAGATGCACGAAAATTACTCAAATGTACGAAAACTATGTATCGGTCATTTTACAAAGTAAGCAAACATTTTTCGACATCTTCATTGATGTCATTGGAATAAATAATTTAATTCTTTAAATTGTGCATGAAGAACTTTCGCATAAATGTGATTACACATAAATTTAAAATATATAGTGTGTCTCGTACAAAGTCCATTACCAGGTTTGAGATCTTGAAGACGTATTATAAATTACATTTTTTAATGTGGAAGAATTCTTGATTTTATGGTCACTGAAAAGTTAAAACTTCACGTCATTTTTTTTTTAATTTCTAATTTAATTATCTACCTCCTATAATTTTTATAATTTTATAAAAGATGGTTGAAAAATAAGTAATTTTCCAAATTTAGTGTTGACAAATCACTAAAATACACATTTTGATAACATTCGTGATTTTCCCCCCGACCATCTGTAGATTCAAAAAATACAGTAAGTTAATAAGTAAATTACACCTTTAACAATATATGGTGTTGAGTTTCAAATTTCCCATTGACAATAAAATCGGGTCAAAGTTGTGTATCTAATGTTTGAACATTTTTCACTAACTTTAAACGCATTTTATGATTGATGGGAAAGTCAAAATTCAACGTCGTTTGTTTTGTTAAAGTTCTAATTTAATTATCAAGCTACTATAAAGAAAATATTGTGTATAGAAATGGTAGAAAAATAGAAAGTTATATAAAAAAAGATTTTTTTTGGCTAAAACACTAAGCTTAAGGAGTATTTGATTGGATGTATTAGTTAATACACGTATTACTTAATACTATGTGATATGATTCTCATCGATTGTGAAACAAAAACTCTAGTAATATGACGTAGACCGTTTTAGCTTCACGAAAGGATGGATGAAGTGAAGACGCCACAACTAAGGATGGAAAACATGAATGATAAGTCGGAATTGAACAACACAGATAAATCTGATAAGTTCGATAGTTCTCAAAGAACCAAGAGAAAAAAATCTCTCACAAACTATTTTTTTGTTAGTGTGATCTGTAAACTTTGGCCAATCCCTTAAATGGCTATTAAAACAATCCCTTAAGTGGCTATTAAAAGACACCAAACTAACTCTAATGATAACCATAATTAATTAAAAAAAGGGAGATTCTATTTGCAGACCATCGACTACTTTATACAGACCACTTTTGTTGAAAGACTAAAATGCCCTAATAGCTTTTTACATATTTGTCCTTACTAATTTTAAGGAAATTAATTATCAAATCGACCTCATATTTTCGTAGTTACTAAATTGACCACATATTATCAAAATGGTGAAAAATTATGATTCTAGCAAGTTTTGAACCCTAGACCTCTTACATCTCTTACATACTAACTAAAAGTTTTACCACTATACTAGTAATTCCAATTGATTTAATATATACTTCAAATATAGTTTTCGAAACAACACTAATATTATTGTAGCAAACACATTATGTTTATTTATCGATGATCTTTAGTAATTAACATTTGTTCAACGTTGTTTGTTTAATTATAGTTTTAATTTAATTATGTATCTACTGGATTAATTTTTTTAAATGGTTGAAAAATAAGTAATTTTCTAAATTTAGTATTTATACACTACCAGCATATTCATTTTGAAAATATTTTTTTGGAACATCTCTAAAAAAATCAGAAAGATTTTAGTATTTAGATAATTAAATTAGAACTTTAACGACATATATGGTGTTAAGTTTCAATTTTCTTAACGATTATAAAATTTGATCAAAGTAGTGTTGGTAATTTTTGACAATTTTTATAAATTTGACCAAATTTTATGGTTGATGGGAAAATTGAAACTTAGCATCATATGTGTTAGAGTTCTAATTTAATTATCTACATATTATAGTCTTTTCTGATTTTTTTAGAGATGGTTGAAAAAATATTTTCAAAATGAGTATTCTGGTAATCTATAAATACTAAATTTAGAAAATTAATTATTTTTCAATAATTTTTTAAAAAAAATTGATTAGTAGATACATAATTAAATTAAAACTATAATTAAACAAACATCGTTGAACAAATGTTATTTACTAAAGAGCATCAATAAATAAACATGAGATGTTTAATACAATAATATGAGAGTTGCTTCAATAACTATATTTGAAGTATATGAGAAATCAATTGGAATTACTAGTATAGTGGTAAAACTTTTAACTAGTATATAAGAGGTCTAGGGTTCAAAACTTGGTAGAAGCATAATTTTTCATCATTTTGATAATATGGGGTCGATTTAGTAACTACGAAAATATGAGGTCGATTTAATAATTAATTTTCCTAAAATTAGTAAGGACAAATATGTAAAATGGTATTAGGTGGTCTGTATAAAGTAGTCGATAATCTGCAAATAGAATCTCCCTTAAGAGAAACCCTAATGGACTTAACTATATATATTGAGTATTTTTCAGCCCATTAAGCACTTAAATGACCTACACTACTAAAAATACACGTTTTAGTGACAAAAATTTAATTTCGTCGGTAAAAGTGATAATTACCGACGAACATACAGTTTTATCTATAAAAATATTTTTTGCTGACGAAAAAGAATGTGGACGCTAAAAAGTTTTTTTACTGATGAATATAAATACTTCATCGGTAAATATAATACAATTGTCGATGAAAATCCATTTTCGTTGGTACAATACAAACCAAAAAAAATGATAAAATTTATTTTTGCCGACGAAAAAGTATTTGAACGATAAAAATAATTTTTACCGGCGAAGACAAATATTTCATCAGTAAATATAATAAATTTAGTGACAAAAATCCATTTATGTTGGTAAAATACAAAAAACAAAATGTGTGAGAAGTGTTTCGAATCCAAGACTTACTGGTTCATAGTTTGACATACTAAGCAAATAAACTACAACTGAATTATGTCTTAATTTGGTATTTAATTATATATGACAAAAACCCTAACTAGATAACTGCTCGACACCAGCAGTCACATGAACACACAGAGAACATGCAACTTCAAAGAACACACAACCTTCTGTTACTCTTCTCCTCATCTCCTTCCGGCCAGTAACGAATCACTCGTTTTCCACCGGTGATGAAAGTCAGTGACAAATCTCTTCCAAGTCAATTCCCGTCGGCCTGTGACGAATCGCTCTTTTCTTATGATTCTCTCCATCTGCCCCAGACCTTTGGAGTGACTGGTTAAGTTTTTGGAATAAGGATTTCCTTTGATGCACTTGGATGGCATATTCAGAGTCATCCCTAAATGTTTTTGCACAGATGGTTCAATCTTATCTTTGTCTTCATCCTCGTCGCGTCTCTGTCCTTGTCCTTTCCACATCTCTGTCCTTCCTCGTCAGTCTCCATCAGGTAAAACCCTAAATTGGAGAAACTTTTATTCAAAATTTTGATTTCACGAAATTCGTGAAAACCTTAAATTATAGTAGATCTATGCACAAATGTTTTTTTTTTAATTCTAACTCCGACCACTCTGTGATTTTGATGGATTCAATTGTTCAATTTTCAGCAGGACTACTTACAATATGTGTACTCAAAAGCCAACTTTTGCGCTTAGAAGTTTAGTTGTGGGATTCTCATGCTAATAAAATGGTCTACTTTATCTTTACCCTTTTGTTGCTCTCATAGCTTCCAGTTGTGGTGTTTTTTGACGGAGAAAGGTTTTGGTTGTCTTGTGTTTTTTTTTATGCTCAATTATGTTATCATATGAAAAATACTACTTATTGTTCCATTTAGGGGACAAAGAGCGCTTTTGAAGTAGACTCTGATTTTGCATATTGTTTTGGTGGATGGATATGTCTTTATTTGTCCCACAATTAGCAGAGTCAGTGGGGGAAGGTCATTTGGTCGCGCTAGGATGAGGTGGTGGCAGAGGAGGGAAGGGACGAAAGGCATCCCTGGAGCAAGAACCCAAGTGTCAATGCTACTTGTATGTGAAGTCCCAAACTGCTACAGAATTATTAATGGGACACCGTATGAAACAAGTGATCGGGGCTTGAACTTCTCTTGTGGTGACCTATAACGACATCAAAAGGACACCTCAAGTACTACTGGACCTTATCCTCTATTTGATTCATGTTAGTCCATGAATTGGAAGAAATCTTGGAATTGTCCAGGAGGGTTGAAATTTATTGAGATTTGATTATTCTTATCTGCAAATTATTGTCACTCTATTTGTAAACTTATTGTTATTCTAAATATTTATTGTATACATAATATTTCATTATTTTCTATTTGTAAATTTATTTATTTTTAAAATGAGTTCTTCTTTTACCGACAGAATTTTCCGTCGGCATAGGGAATGTAACGACCGAAGTTTTTTTTGTCGGGAAATAGGTATTTACCGACAAATTTGAATTTGCTAAAGAAATCGTTTTTGTCTGCAAAAACGTAAGTTGTTAACGAAAAAATCATATTTGTCGACAAAAATTTTGTCGTTAAATAATTTATTTTTACCGATGACATATTTGTGACATATTTCGTCGGTCAACTTTCGTCGCCGAGGCATTCGCCAACGAAAGATTTACTGACAAAATTTTGTATTTACTGTCAAAATTAATTTTTACTGACGAAATTTTTACTTTTACCGACGAAAGAATTTGACGGTAAAAGATGAAATTTCAGTAGTGCTAAATAAATACCTATGGACTAAAACGTCCAACACATAAATGGAATTTATTATTTATTGAAAACACACTACAACAAACTAAGAACAATGACTAGAATAAAATAATACTTTGAGAATTGATACCGTCAGACTTGAACATCTTCGAGACTTGCCAAATTAAGAACCACGTTGATATATGATGTTTTCCTTTTGAATTTATATTGCTCTCCATTGAATGAGTCTTCCTTAACGATGTATTGTTGAATGTATGCTTGTAAAGCTTCTTTCATTTTCTTGGCTTGGGTTCTTGTAATCGGTCCAATGGGGATTTGAATTGGCTCCTTTGCATTTGATCCTTGTACCTCATCACTATGCTCACATAAAACATGTATTATGATATAGTTATACGTGTATAACTTAATACATTTTTTGATTTGGTATAAAATTATACGTAAAGTGGTAAAAAGACATAAAATCCCTTAAATTTATTTTCTAATAATATAAATATGTTGTACACATGAATTGATTTAACATGTGCAAATGAGCGACAAGGATCACTCAAGTGGAGTTATACAAGACAATAAAAGATTGTAAGTGGCCTTCAACATCATATGGCACGACAAAACAAGGGGATTGTTGGCTTGTTGATCCAAAGGAGGTCAAAAGTGAGGTGGCTTCCAATGCATAAACTTTCCTGCTATGAACATCATCAATGAGCATAGAGAGCAGTATATGGGAAATGCTGCTAGGATGGATGATACTTCTTCGGGAAGTAGTTCACCTTTACATGACATATTCTGTATTCTAAGGCCAAAGTCGGAGAAGATGAGATTTTCTAAATTTTTTTTTTAAAAAGGAGTCAAAGCAATTAAAATATTTGTTGATAGATATGACCAGAACATATGGTGGTAAACACAATTTAATAGTCAAAATAAGACACAAGTTCATTCTTAAAATAAGACACAAATCCATATTCAAAACAAAACACAAGTTATAATCAAACATTCCCCTTAGCCAATCAAGATGTTCATCCTCGCTACAACCAAAGAACACAAGAACCATGTTTGACTTCTCTACAAAGAGCCTTCCTTTTTTCCTCTTTAGTAAATGTGCTTGCATAACGTTCATACAGAGTGACTTCGTCACCTTGTCAAAGAAATCTTCTAGATGCCTAGCAAGTTGTTTAAGACCAAACCTTGTCATCATTTTCTTTTGAAACCTTTCATGATTTCATTGTAATTATGAAAGTGCCAATTATTTCTCACCTCTTGATCTGACAGAAGTAAACTAGCGATACTTACTGAGCATGTAGATTGCTTACCCCTTATATACAAACATTTCAAATTCAGACGGGGAGTAAGGATCAAGGGTGCTTCTTCGAGGCGTCAAGACTTTATCTTCGAAGCGCACTTGGAAGAAAGACACTTGAAATATGATTTTATCTTATCTTTAGAATAATTCTTGATTAGAATGAGAGTTCCTAGAATAATGGATTCTAATTAAAGAACCTTATTTAGTATTTACGATTTCAGAACCGTTAGAACTTTATGGGATTGATAGTCGTTTTTGTAAGACTTCACCATTGCTAGCGACTCTTGGTAATGGTGACCGATCACTCCTCATATTCTAGCATAAGTTTTGGACCCGAGATCGGGATCGGGCTTGCACGTTTGAAGACCCGTGTTAACTGGATCAAATAGTTAGCCCAGTCCTCAAGAGCATTGAAAAGTATAGGACTTGCAAGACTGAATCACCTACTGGGAGAAAGATTCTAGATTGGGCCGCGACGAGGATGTCGCGTACTTTAACGGGGGCAAATTGTGATACCTTGTCCTACATCCAATATAAAGAAGTGATTTGAAACCCATATAAACACAGATGTACTACTCAAGTTCAACATGAATTCCTCGTTTTGTGGGTTCAAGTGAGGACGAAGGGTTTAGTAAGACTGGGTTGGACAATTGGTCAGGATTGGGGTGCTACATAAGTTGGGCCATTTCGAGCGGGTCTGCAAGAAAGTGGTGTCTATGTCGAAGGAAAACCCAGATAAGATGAGGCACATATCACGCGAACCCCAAAATTACAATTTCTATCTAGAATATGCTATAGATTATCAAATTGTGTTTAGTATGCCGGATGACCATATACTTTTTGTGCGATTTTTGCACACTTAAAAAAATAGTAGTTGGTGGATTAGATCAAAAGTCTAGGTATTTGATTATTTCTTCTCCAGTTTGTAGATATGTTCTTGACTATTCATAAAGATATGAATAGGACATTGAGCTAGCATGAGCTTCGAGAATATGGTGTAATTTTTGTAATAATTGTCGACTACTTTGTTAATTTCGGCATAGGATGCTAATATGGTTATCTATGCTAATGTAAAAGCAAAATAACCTTGGATGTTTTGTGGCCATTATTGTTCAGTTACTTCAAATGGCTCTTAGGATATTTTGGATATTCTACATTATGTTACGAAAAATGATATTAAGGATATTTTGGATATATATATATATATATTTTAAATCATTTAATTTTTTTAAATTTGGAATTAATCATGTGTTGACATGTCATTTTCCGTCCATATTTAACGAAAAACTTAACTAAAGTAATAATTTGCCCCAAGTGTCAAAGTTTAGGTAGCAGTTTTTGAAAAAGTAAAATTTAGATACCAATTTGTAAAATGCCCAAAGTTGGGGTAACAATTTGGTTATTAACCCTATATTATACATATTGAGCAAATGATATATAAGTCATTTAACTTTATTCAATTCTACTTTCATATATCATTCCACCAACCAAACGTTGAAATTCCAAATTCCATTTTATTTCAATCAATCAACCAAACAATATCATATTATTATCTTTTATTTCTTGTTTTCTATTTCGTATTCCTTATTATGTGTTCATTTGTTTTCTATTTTCATTATAATATTGAATTAGTTGTATTAACTTAAATATATATTAAATACAATACGTATATATATATATATATATATATATATATATATATCATAAATATTATTTTATTTGTTTATTTAAATTATTTTGGAAATTTTAAAAACAACAACAATTTGTTATGTTTTCATTTCCCCCTTCTCAAATTTTAGTATAATTTTCCAATGTACATTGTTAAGTGCAAAATTTGTAATTCACTGTTGTTTGAAAATAAAGTTTAATTTGACATACTTACAAATGAAACAGTTTTTAAAAGTGAATGTGAAATTTTAATTAATTTTAGAGTTCCATGTAAATGTAGATAATGATGATATGAATGTAACTTAAATTTATTTTGAGACACACTAATCAAATTATTTTACTATAATAAAAAAAAGTATAAAAACATAGTTATCAAAATTATAAAATATTTTGTAAAAATTATTAATATATATATATATATATATATATATAGATAGATAGATATAAACGTAGATTCTTTATTATTAGGGGTGATCACGGGACGAGTCAGTCTTTTTGGCAAGACCGAGACCGAAATTTCGATACTGACTTCTACAGAACCGAGACCTGCTTCGACAAAAAAAATCATCCGAGTCGGTCTAGCTTGAATCGGCCTGGTCACGGTCTTGGATCAAAATTTTAGATCAAAAATAAAATTACACACTTTTTTGTCTACCGATTGTACCTAAAGAGCTAGTGACCACAACGACCAGAACCAAGAACAATCGTGACCTAAATGGACTCGTGACCAAGAGCCAAAACCAACTGAAGATGGAGCAAATGGAATGACCAAGAAGCAGCTGTTACCTGAGACGGACGGACGCTGAGGTTGAGACGGACGCCTAAGACGCATACGGAACAGAGTTGCCGGAGATGCAGATGCAACTTCACCGGAGATGCAGATGCAACTTCACCGGAGACGGAATGGCCGAGACGCAGATGATGAGACAGAATGGAACTTAGAAAGAGAGTGACAAACAGAATGGAAGACAGGAGAGTCTCACAGTCAAGAGAATGGCTGAGACACTCACTTAAGCAAATTAGAAGAGCTAGGGTTTTCATTGAAGTCGGATCGACCCGGTCCTAGTCGGACTTTTGTAAAAATATCGAGTCTGAGCCCGATCTACAAGAAAAAAAACGTTCGTTCGATCTCGATCTTAAGCTCGGACCGATTTTGTTGGAAATTCGATTCAGTTAGTCATTTTGATCAGCCCTACTTATATATACAACATAAAAGTGTCTTTGGTTCAGTTATTGGGCTTAAGATACTGGAACTCTAGAGTGGTACTGCTACTACATACCTTGAAGATATTTTTGGGGGGCACATTTCTCCAGCGAAGCTCCGTCTGCCGCGCCCGCCGTCTATCATAACGACTCGGATATCAACAGTTTCATGAATTGCTTAACTCACTGAGGTGAGGTTTCATAGTCTATCAGCCATCAGTGATATTCTCGATTTGATTATAGGATTTGGCTATTATCCATTTAGGTTTGATTTTCGTAACGATGATTCAGGACCTTTATTGAACAAACTGAACTCACTAAATGGGGGACGCAATTGATCTGAGCGGTGATGGAGGTGTTGTTAAGATAATCGTCAGGTCAGCCAAATCTGATGCCATTTCTCCTTCAGAGAGCTTTTCTCAAGTTGACGGTACGCTTTTTCGATTTTGTTGTTGTTTGATTCAATTTAAATTGTGGACATGTATTCTGCATCTTGAATCTTCATTATTTGTTTCCTTTTATTGATTGTTTCCTTTTGCTTGGATTGATCAGTTCGTTATGAAGGAGTCCTTGTTGAAACTGGTGAAGTCTTTGATTCTACACATGAAGATAATACTATTTTTTCCTTTGAGATTGGAGAGGGTTCTGTGATCAAAGCTTGGGATATTGCATTGAGAACTATGAAGGTGAGGAATAAACATCCACCATACCATTAAAGAATTTTGAATATCATTTTTGTTTGATTTTGAAAGCGCCTTTAGTTTTATCTCTTCTTTTGAATGCTAGTTTGTGTGTGTAATGTCAGGTTGGGGAAATTGCAAAAATAACTTGCAAGCCAGAATATGCATATGGTAGTGCTGGCTCTCCACCTGAAATTCCACCAGAGTAAGTACTATTCAACTGTAATGTTATTTTCATCATAAGTAGGGTTTGCATAGGATATATTTTCTTGATAAGCTATTATTATGCTATTCACCTATCTTCTGTATTCGTCATACAACAGATTTCCATGCGGATAGATTCTATTATTTGGGCAGATGCTTTTAGTTGCTATTTGTTTGTATGTTTTCATTTGGTTGGGCACATTCATTAGGAATGAAGGATTCCCTCCCAAAAACAGATCAGTGCACTTTTGGTTTGCGGAGACTGATTAAGGAATAGGGAATGGGGAATAATGAAGAGTAAGTAAAAGAAATGCTTATGAAGTAACAGGGTGCATTAATGCTCCAAATAAGAGGAATAATGGGAAACGAAAGTTTAGAAGGTCAGCGTTCTTAGATTTAACAATAAATTAGAAAATTTTATCCAATTGCCATTCTCCTAATTTCTATGATTTGTAACAATCAAACATACCAACATTAAAACTAGGTAGTAGCTAATCTTAATAGATTGGATAAAAAATTACAGAACTAAAAACTTTTGAGGAGTAAATTTAATAATTTAAAATTAGATTTACTTATGAAATAGTAACATACAAAGATAGATTGTAAATGTGGAAATGGAAAATTTATACATGCATACATACATACATATATATATTATAAGTGAAACTAATCAAAACTGTAAAACAAAGTTATACTATATGTCTAATTTGTAGTCAAAATTGAATAGTCAACTGGAATTTATGTTATTGAATTCATTTATCTGTAAACCTTAAAGTGCAATTAAACTATTGTAAAGGTGGAGGGGGCTAGGTTAAGTGAATTTTTGATAAAGCTAAGCAAAAAGTTAGACAGTTAAATTAACAAATTCAAAGCTGTACGGTTAAGTTTATACAGTACAGCTATAAAGTTTTGGAGTGCAATTAAACTCTTGTATTGCTGGAAGACCCATTAGGTGAAATTGGATAAAATGAAATAATTTAGAAATTTAAGGAATCAATCAATCAATTGAAATTTGATTCGAATAATGTAATATGGTTATGAATTTTAGATGTGAAAATAATCTATTGAAAAATTGTATGATCAAGTTAGGTGACATTGTATAAAAATGAAACAATTGAAATTTGAGTACCTAATCAGTCAAAATAAAATTTTATGAAGAGTAATGTTATAATTATTTGTTTAAATCTCGATCACACTTTTGTGGTGTCGAGCCACAGGTTGCATTGTATTCCCATCTGATCTCTGTACTGTTTCCTTATTCCATATTTCCCTTTCCTTATTTATCTAGTTTTGTCAGAACCCTGAATCCGAATTGTGTAAAGGACCCAAAATTAGAAAATAGAAAGTGACGATTTTGTTTGATGTTTGTACAGTTGAGTTAATTTACACGATTTATGACTGATTCTGTGTTCTAATATTACTCAATAGTCAATGTTGATTAGGATTAGGAAACTTGAAGTTTTTATTTTGTTTTCTTTGTTGTTAAATAAATTTACATGTTCCTTTCCTTTTTTCTGTATATACAGTGCAACCCTCTGTTTTGAGGTGGAGCTTGTGGGTTGTCGACCAAGGAAAGGTGCAAGTGTTAGCAGTGTGAATGAAGAGCGAGCTCGTCTAGAGTAAGAAAATTTTATGTTCTTGTCCGACTTAATATGATTGCTTTCTTGAAATGAAAACTCCTCCTCCTAATACTACTTAATAATAAACAGTGAGCTGAAGAAGCAAAGGGAAATGGCGTCTGCTGTTAAAGAGGAAGAGAAGAAGAAGAGAGAAGAAGCCAAGGCAACTGCGGCTGCTCGTGTTCAGGCCAAGTTAGATGCTAAGAAAGGTCAGGGGAAGGGAAAGGGAAAGGGAAAGGCCAAATAGAGTCAAACCAACACACGATCATGCCACCAACCACTCCCGTACATTGTTATCAATTTTGTTGTATGATGATGTTTAGAAGAATAAGAGGGAGTCACTATTCTCTAGGTTTGTTACTTAAAAATGATTGAATATGACTGCAAGATGTTATCCATAAAAATAAAATTAGTTGCTCAACCTCATCCTCGAACCAAAGATATATCCCATTTTGGCATTTTAATACCTTATACGTGATCAATTATAGATAGGTAGGACTAACCTCCCTTCCACTCGACTAATCCCGCTTTGAGCAAGCGAAATCTTGAGATTTTACTTGATGACTAATGATCCGCCATACAACGATGAGATCGTAAAGCAATTGTTCCCAGGGTGACACCTTCCAAGAACCTAGGAGATCTTAGCCGATCTTTTTCAAAAAGTAGATATATTAGGAAAAGTATTTGAAAAAGTATACCTCGAAAAAAAAAATTTAGCAAACTATGTATACGCGCACCCCGGGGTTGCGCCTATTGGACATAGGCGCACCCCAGGGGTGCGCCTATACCAAATAGTGTTTTTTTTTTCAAATTTTTCAATAATGACGACTCGATGTTTAATTAAATATAAAATTATATATCTATTCAAAAAAAATTAAAAAAATTATAGTAAGTAGATATTTTAATTACGATTCAAATGATGCAAAAAATATTAAATTTGGATTTACGGATTGCCTGTACGGCATGCCGTAAGTTGAGGTATGAAAAATGTACTTAAAAAATTATAACTCGGACCATGTAACTCCAAACTCAACACGGTTAACGCCATTTAGGTCGTAAATCAATTATCTACGTAGGATAATTTTTTGGATTAAAAATACAGTGATTTTGTAACCCCCCATCGTTTACACCCAAATTTGACCGAAATAAGTAAATGCATTAGGTGAGAAATTTAATTATATACTTACTCAAAAAAAATCAAAAAAATTATCCTACGTAGATAATTGATTTACGATCTAAATGGCGTTAACCGTGTTGAGTTTGGAGTTACATGGTCCGAGTTATAATTTTTTAAGTACAATTTTCATACCTCAACTTACGGCATGCCGTACAGGCAATCCGTAAATCCAAATTTAATATTTTTTGCATCATTTGAATCGTAATTAAAATATCTACTTACTATAATTTTTTTAAATATTTTTGAATAGATATATAATTTTATATTTAATTAAACATCGAGTCGTCATTATTGAAAAATTTAAAAAAAAAAAAAACTATTTGGTATAGGCGCACCTAGGGTGCGCCTATGTCCAATAGGCGCGACCCCGGGGTGCGCGCATACATAGTTTGCTAATTTTTTTTTTTTCAAGGTATACTTTTTCAAATACTTTTCCTAATATATCTACTTTTTGAAAAAGATCATCTTAGCCATATGACTCTTCTCCACCATCTGAGGCACTTTGATGACGATCTCTGCTGACATGAATCTTCTCCACCATCAGATGCACTTTGGGATTCACCGACGCATACCTTATTTTATAGGCAAGCTCTCATTAAAGAACACATGTTACTTCGGAAAGAAGTATTATAGTGTATGGTCACCAATTATACTCAGGTATCGGGATGTGTGCAAATTTTGATTAAGCAAACTCGATCGGACATGGAGTTTCTTGACCTGTAAAAAGGGGTAGCGGAGGTGTTCCTATGGATCTCTCTCCGTAGGAACATTTTTTTAAAGTGTTACCCAAACTTTGACATTTGGGGCAAATTGCTACATTGTTTAGGTTTTCCGTTAAATATGAATGGAAAATAACATGATTGATCCATGATTTAGAAAATTATATTATTTTTAAAAAATATAGAAAAATTCTAAAAGAAATTTGGAAAATTAATAGGAAAAATATGAGTTTTTAATATAATATTCTTATTAAACATATATAATAAAAAATAATAAGTTTTAATTTTTCTTTCATATTTTCAATAAAAATATTATATTAAAAATTCTTATTCTCCCGATCATTTTTTTAGAATTTTTTAAATTATTTCTTGGTATTTAAAAAAATCGTTTAGTTTTCTAAATTATTGTCCAATCATGTGTTGGCACGTCATTTTCCGTTTATATTTAACGAAAAATTTAATGGAGGTAATAATTTGCCCAAACTTCGAAAAGTACAGGTAGCAAAACTTGAAAAATCAAAATTCATGTAGCAATTTGTAAAGTGACCAAATTTGAGGTAATGATTTGGTTATTAAATCTAAGATTACATTTTATTGTAGACTTGGCCACAGAGTTGAGTCTAGGCGAGCATTTTTTTAGGAAGGTCCTCGAGACTTAACTTTTTTATCTGAATCTTCTAGTCTTTGTATGACGAGTGCGAGTCTGAGGTGCTCTCGTCATCCCTAGGCAGTAAGGTCGACCTTGATGGTCTTGAGTTCATCTTCGTTTGCTAGGGCGAGGCTGAAATGCTCTCCTTGGAGGAGGGAGATATTGACCTCACTGACATTGCCTTGGTATACTTGATTAGGGCGAGTCCAAAGCTCTCACCTTAGTGGTTGAGGATGATTTGATGTTGTCACTTATAAGTCATGTGACTTGCGTTGCCCCCGAGAATGATCGGTTCCGGTGTCGAAGCGAATTCTCTGTTGTTTCGAGGTAAAATCGAGACTTAGGCCTAACATTTGCCCCCGAAGCTTGGGTGAAAAAAGTTCCAATCGAGTTTGTCTTTAGGTTGAGGCGATGACTTTTGGTAGTGACCTTGGTATCTCAAGTTCCTACTGAATGAGATTCTCCTAGGTGAACATGGTCTCCACTTGGCGCCCTATGCCTAGGTGGTAATTTTTTCTCCATTTTTTTGTTGTGTATGGCACGTGCCCTTGTCTTATACACAATTTGTTCGATGGGGGATAACACTAGCAAAGGATCAAGGGTGGGACCGAATAGAAGTAGAGACCGACTCGTTGACTGTGGTTAACCAACTCCGAGGTAGCACGCACCATTGGCGTATAAGCATAATATGTGACAATATCCGGGACTAGGCGAGAGATATCCAACAAGTTGAATGGAAAGCAATACCACGCATGGCGAACGAATGTGCAAATTGGATTGCGACTCAAACTAGATTGGGAGTGTGTCTTTATGATTGAGTGTTACTACCTCCACTTCCACTTAGTAAGCTTATGTTTAGTGATTGTATTAGTGACTCCGAGGACGAATCGTCAGTTTCTTAAGTAGAATCTCATTCTCGACCAAAAAAAACAAAAAAACAAACATGGTCTCCACTTGGCGCCCTATGCCTAGTGTCACAGGGCTGGAGAAAGTCTCACGCTCTCACCTCACTCGTGCGGCCTTAGGACAAATTCCTAAGAAGCCTTCCCTTCAATCTCACCAAGAACACTCGAATATGAGAGGAATGCTCTACTTGTATTACTCTCTGGATTTCTGGATGATCTACAAGTGAATGGGAGACCTCCTTATATACAAGCGGGAGTGTCTCCTAAAGGAAACTACACAATAAATGAGAAGACCCATATGGAAAACAATATATACTACGATACAATGAATCCAGTTCGGTACGACGAACCGGGATGATGGAATCTCCTCCTCCTCTTAGTTGCCATATCCGCATGGATTTCTCTAGAATATCCCATGTATAGCCGTGCTAGGTGTCACCGTTTTACTGGTACGTGACATTCTCCCCCACCTAACGAAGCGACGCCCTCGTTGCGTCTTCTGCATGAAATGCCTCGATCTTCCTTCAGAATTGCCACAGATCTTTTGCCGGTTCCCAACTTGCATCGGAATCTGGTAAACCTCTCCACTTGATGAGGTATTCTCGCCTTGGTTTGCAGTAGCGTTTTTGCACGTCTCGACTTGATAAAATCTCTTCCACTTCGTGATCATGGTGAGCCATATTCGCCCCAACTGGTGCTCGAGACGATTGCGCTCAGCTAATATCTTCCTTGTCTTCGTGAAAAGGTTTAATCATGCTTACATGAAACACCAGGTGCAGCCTCAAGGTTTCTGGGAGGCCCACTTTATATGCTACTTTCCCTACGCGCTTGAGTACTCTATACGGTCCTTCGTACCTCCGAGTAAGGCCCTTGTGAACTCCCCTATGGCGCAGCATGTTATGCATCTTTATCATCACTTGATCTCCAATGTCGTACTCGGTATGTCGACGTTTCTTATCCGCCCATTTCTTCATTCGTTTTGTGGGTTTGTTGAGACAAGAACGAGCTATGTCCACCTCCTCTTGCTAAGCTTTTGCAAATTTGTACGCGTCTGGACTGCTTCCCGTGTAGCCGGTCACTATCGTACTAGGAGTTGATGGTTGTTGTCCTATCACGATCTCGAACGGACTCTTTCCCGTGGACTCACTTCGTTGAAGATTGTATGAGAATTGAGCTAAATCGACTAACTTAGCCCAGTTCGCTTGGGTTGAACTTACGTAGTGACGAAGATACATCTCCAAAAGTGCATTAACACGTTCCGTTTGTCCGTCGGTTTGAGGATGCAAGCTTGTTGAGAAATTCAGATCCGTCCCCAACATCTTGAACAACTCGGTTAAGAATTTCCCTGTAAATCAAGAGTCGCGATCACTTACAATTGTGGAAGGTACTCCCCAATATTTAGCCACGTGCTTCATGAATAATTGAGCAGCTTCTTCCGCCGTACAGTCTTTCTTGGCCAGTATGAATGTTCCATACTTTGAGAGTCGATCCACTACCACCATTAACTTCTGACATCCTTCCGATTTGGGTAAGCCCACGATGAAATCCATTGAAACACTTTCCCATGGGCGTTCCGGGGTAGGAAGAGGTTGGAGTAGTCCTGCGGGTGGCCTTTGTTCCAACTTGTTTTGTTGGCATACGAGACAAATCTTCATGTATGTTTCCACGTCGTCCTGTAATTGAGGCCAAAAGTACCTGTCCTCCAGAAGTGCCATCGTGCGGTGAACTCCAGGAAGTCCCGCCCACTTCAGATCGTGACATTCTCTTAAGATCTCTCTTCGAAGGTTGTCATACTGTGGCACATATACTCTTGGTCCCTTGGTGTAAAGTAAGTCGTCTTCACACCATAATTGTTGTGTTTTTCCCTCGGCGTCTGCCTCGATCAAGGCCCGGGCCCTCGTGTCGTGCTTAAGCCCTTCCCTTATTCACCCTTGTAACGTGCATTCTGTTCGACTTATGGTAGCCATCTCCACACGCCTACTTAATGCATCCGCAACCGAGTTGGTCTTCCCCGGTTTGTATTCTAACACGAAATTGAATTCCGCGATAAAATCCTGCCACCTTGCTTGCCTTGGTGACAACTTCTTTTGCGTTTGAAAGTAACTTGTAGCCACGTTGTCCGTCCGTACTATGAATTGCGATCCGAGAAGATAGTGCCTCCATGCACGTAGACAATGTACCACCGCTGTCATTTCCTTCTCTTGGACCGTGTACCGCCTTTCGATATCGCTTAACTTTCGAGACTCATAAGCTATTGGACGTCCTTCCTGCATAAGCACCCCACCGAGAGCAAAATCGGAAGCATATATTTCTACCTCGAAGGATTTTCCATAGTCCGGCAAGCCCAAAACGGGTTCCTCCGTAACAGCCCTCTTTAGTTGGTTGAACGCCGTCTGACACTCTTTCGTCCACTTCCAGGGGGCTCCTTTCTTCAATAGGTCGGTGAGCGGCACGCTAATGTTTGAGTATCCCTTGATGAACCGTCGGTAGTAGTTTGCCATCCCAAGGAACGAACGTACTTCTGTTACCTTGTTTGGTGGTTTCCATTCCATGATTGCCTTTATCTTAGACGGATCCATACGAACCCGTCCCCCGCCGACGATGTGACCAAGGAAAGGTACCTCCTGTTGGGCGAAGACGCATTTCTCCTTATTCACATAATGCTGTTTTCCCGTAATGTCTCGACCACCCGCCTAAAGTGCTCAATGTGCTCTTCTAGCGAACGACTGTATACCACGATGTCATCAAGGTAAACCACAATGAACCGATCTAGGAATGGGTGAAGTACCTTGTTCATGAGGGTGCGGTAGGTGGCTGGAGCATTGGTAAGTCCGAAAGGCATTACAAGGAACTCGTATGACCCGTATCGTGTTACGCAAGCCGTCTTCTGTTCGTCCCCTTCCGCGATGCGCACTTGCCAATATCCCGACCTTAAATCAAGTTTGGAGTACCACTTCGCCCCACCAAGTTGATCAAATAGATCTGCAATGAGAGGGATTGGGTACTTGTTCTTTACCGTAAGTTTGTTGAGGGCCCGATAGTCTATGCACATATGTAATGCTCCATCTTGTTTCTTTTGGAACAAGACCGGAGCCCCGAAGGGGGCCTTCGAAGGACGAATGTATCCCTCATCGAGCAATTCCTTTAGTTGCTTCCTCAACTCTTCCAATTCCGGGGGTGCCATCCGTGTTGGATTTAGGGATTTGGATGATGAAGGGAAGAACGAAGAAGAACAGGAAAGGGAAGGAGAAGAACAAGCTACGGATTTCCAGAGCAAAATATCTTAGTGATATTGTTCAACAGTGACAATCATATAAAGGAAATACAACCGAGAACAGACAAAACAGTAAGGACACATAATTGCAAATTAGTCCCTACGGCTATACTAATTGATGCTTGGACCACAAGCAACAATATTTACAGATTAATCCCTAAACATAAGTGTTAGACACACTTATATCCTAACATTCCCTATGCTTGATCTTGATTTTGAAATTCAATCTTCCTTGAAAGTTGACAGTCTGCAGTGAAAATCCAATCTCGAGTAACAGAGTACTTGCCTATTCTTATTTAGCACATTATGAGCAGCATGTGCAGCTTAGATGAGTTCTCCTAGCTGAGATGCACTTCGCAATTTTTGGTCAGCAGTACTGACTTTAGCATAGGTCTGATCAGAACTCTGATCATAGATCGATTAGTACCTGTAATCTGAGATCATGATCAAGGCTGATAACACGATTAGCAGTACCAAGTATTCACAAGTCATATGCATGATTCTCCCTATTCCAGATCAGTAAACAGTTGCCAAAGTGCATCAGACAGTCTCATATTTTTAGTTGTACTGCTGCTTTTATTCATTGATATATTATGACTTGGAATTTGAATTTTCATTTCATGACAGAGGAGTTTGAGCTCCTATCTTACCAGTATGACTGCAAGGTTTGAGCCTTGATCTTTCCATCCTCAAGAGTGAAAACCCAATAGTATCTTGACATTTTCTTATGGTTTTCACTCTGTTTTTGGACTCAAGCCATACCCTATGCCATGTTTAAAGCAGTGATGCACAGAGGCAATGAATATGACCAGGAATGGGAAAATGACCAGATGACATGTGATTCTAAGGCAGATGCTAAAATGAAAACCAGACATGAGCAGACTACGATTACCAGTATTAATATACAAATGATAGAGTTGATCAGACATGCATAAGAAAAGACAGAGTTAAAATCACGGAGGTGCAGTCAACAGGAAAACTCAGTAAACATACATATGGCTGACCTGAAATGCAGAATTCAAGGCAAGATACTAAGTTATCAGAGATTGAATATACTTACAGATTGGGTGGGAAGTTCATTGAGAGCTGGATGTGAGCTGAAGGAATGGGGAGACTCCATGATCTTCCAGTTCTTCCAGTGAGAAGACCCCAAGCTTTTTCCTGCAGGGAATGAAATATTTTTCAGTTAGTAGTTTAGTCAAAATATCAGCAGTTTGTTCCGAAGCTGGAATGAAGTTAACTAAGACATCCCCATTGTGAACTTTCTCCCTGATGAAGAAGAGATCAATCTCGACATGTTTCATCTTGGAGTGATGAATGGGGTTTTCTGACAGAGCAACAACACTTGTGTTATCTGTCCAGATGACAGGTGCAGTTGGAGTATGAAGTCCAATTTCCTTGAGAAGGGATTGGACCCACATAATCTCACACATAGCATTGGCAATGACCCTGAATTCAACCTCTGCACTCGACCTAGACACTACTGTCTGCTTTTTGGAGCTCCATACTATGGGATTACCATTTAGGAGAAGGTAATGCCCTGAAATGGAGCGGCGATCAGAGTGATCACCACCCCAGTCAGCATCAGAGAATGAGGTAAGAGTAATGTCTTTGACAGGTGAGGGTGTTGGTCTGAACAACAGACTGTGATTGAGAGTGCCTTTGAGGTATCTCAGGACGTGAATAACAGCCTTCCAGTTGCTGTTATTGGGTGCTTGCATAAACTGGCTCAGTTTGTTTACTGCAAAGTGAATATCTGGTCGTGTGACACAGACATGTTGCAGAGCACCTATTGTGCTTCTGTATAGTGTTTCATCATGAAAAGGTTCAGAACAAGTAGACATACCTGATTTTGACAGACACGTACCTGTTATTGGAGTGGGGAAATCTGTTTGATCATTTAGACCTACCTTGTCCAGGAGTTCCTGAATGTACTTCTTCTGATTCAGAAGGATAAAATCATCACCTGAAACTACTTCCATGCCAAGGAAGTAGTTCAGATTTCCTAGATCTTTGAGCTGGAATTGAGCATTTATTGAATGAACAATGTTAGAGACAAGATGAGAAGAGGTACCAGTTATAACAATATCATCCACATAGACAAGTAACAGTACGAAAGAATCAGATGTTGACTTGATAAACGAACAACTATCAGAGGTTGAGACATGAAAACCAAGACAATTCAGGAGAAAAAACTTCAATTTTTCAAACCAGGCTCTGGGAGCCTGCTTAAGACCATACAATGCTTTCTGAAGTTTGCAAACCAGATTAGGGGAGTTAGAGTGAACCTCAAAACCAGGAGGCTGTGTCATGTAGACCTCCTCATGAAGGTCACCATGAAGGAAGACATTATTAATGTCAACCTGTCTGATACACCATTTATGAGTCAGTGCTAAAGAAAGTACAATACGGACATTAGCAGACTTAATGACAGGACTGAAGGTTTCCTGAAAATCAAAACCTGGTTTTTGGGAAAAACCTTTGGCAACAAGACGAGCCTTGTACCTGACAACAACCCCATCTGCATTTCTTTTGATTTTGAATATCCATTTGCAACCAATAGGGATTCGACCTGTAGGTAAGGGAACAAGGGTCCAGGTGCTGTTTGTAGAAAGAGCTGTAAGCTCTTCCTGAACAGCCTAAAGCCAATGAGGTGACTGAAGAGCCTCATGAATGCTACGAAGCTCAGAGTTGCTCAGGTCTGTGGACAGGGCAAGGGAAGTGGACAACCCTTGAAGAGAAGTTTTTGATCTGGTTTGCATAGGATGCACATTGGTGGAGGATTTGGGACGAGAAGGTTGAGAGGATGAGGAGGGTTGGGCTTGTGGTGAGGTGGGGAAGGACTGATCTGAGTGAGCTTCTGGTGGTGGTGGTATAGAGGAAACAGTATCAGAGGAGGTAATAGGAACAAAGGTTGAGCTAGAAGGGACATATCTACATACTTCAGTAGGTGATCTTAGATCAGGAGCAGAGACAGGTACTGAGGGAGGCTGAGTTGAAGTGGTGTTTTGAGTGGGGTGTGGTAGAGGGTAAGCTGGACTCACCCGAAGTGTGAGCATGCACAGGAGGTCCTGATGAATGAGAGACAGTGGAGGGAACAGAGGTAGGTTGTTGGAAGAAAGGGTCACAAGGTATGAAGAATGGTTTGGAGGGAGTGGCTACTTTTGGTGTGTTTGAGGCATAGAACGGCCCTGTGGTGTCACTGAAAGTAAATGTTGTCTCATGAAAGACAACATTTCGTGATACATATACTCTTCCAGACGAAGAGAGACACCTGTAGCCATAATGATCAGAACAGAACCCAATGAAGACACAGGGTTCTGATCTGAAGGACAACTTGTGAGACCTGTAAGGTCTCAAGTGAGGGAAGCATAAACAGCCAAAGACTCTTAGAAAAGAGTAGTCAGGCTTGGAATTGAAGATGAGCTCATGAGGAGAACAGTTATTAAGGGACTTGGAGGGCAATCAATTAATAAGAAAGACAGCAGTGGAGAAGGCATCCGTCCAGTAGTGTAAGGGAACAGATGACTGTGCAAGAAGTGTAAGTCCTAATTCAACAATGTGGCGGTGCTTACGCTCCACCATGCCATTTTGTTGGCTAGAATAAGGACAGATGATCCTATGAACTATACCAAAATGAGCTAAGTAAGCAGTGAGAAAATGAAACTCACCTCCTCCATCAGATTGCACAGCTTTGAGCTTTGTGCCAAGCTGCTTTTCTGTTAACAAATGAAACTCACAAAAGACTTTAGCATCATCAGATTTTCGATTTAAGAAGTAAATCCAAGTAAATCTAGAAAAAGCATCAACAATACTGAGATAGTAATTGCTATTACTAGAGGAGAAGGGGGCAGGACCCCAGAGATCTACCTGAACCATTTCTAGAGGATGAGAGTAGACTGTCTCTGATGATGGGTAGGGAAGGGTCTTACTTTTTCCCACTGCACAGGCAGCACACTCAGAAGATATGTGTTTAGTGGGCAGATTTTGAAGTCTCAAAAAATTAACAAGTAAGTTCTTAGAAGAGTGGCCTAACGTCATGTGCCATAGGTGAGAAGGTTCATTAGTTTTCAGAGAGCTAAGAAAGCAGCTAATCTCAAATTCAGGTAATGCAGTGGAGGATGCATTATTAAAACATGTGACAGTAGAGCATTCATAAGAAATATCAGCAGTATAAGCAGAGGAAACATGAGGAAAACCAGAGGAATCATGATTAACCATAAACGTAGAATTATCATTATCAATAACCGAAAAGGTTGAGTTTTGAGCAGATAAAACTGCATTATTACAAAATGACTGAAAATTAGGTGAAAGACTCAAACACTGATTTGGACTAACAGTAGCAGACTCAACTAACTGAATTAACTTAGACTTAAAATTAGAGAAATCTAGGCGGTAAAGACCCCCTGATTCATAACCCTTCAGCAGCACCTTGTTGGAGAGGGAATCCTTGATCAGGCAGTGCGATGGGTGAAATTCAAAATAAACTTGATTATCCTTTGAAAACTGAGATACAGAAAGCAGTTTTTTAGTAACAGCAGGTGTGTAAAGCAAATTATTAAGAAGAAGAGGTTTGCCAGTGGAAGGTAAATGAGAAGAACCAATGACAGATATTTCAAGAGAAGAACCATTTCCAACTAAAACCTTACCTGGACCAGAGTATGGAGAGGACATGTTCGGGGCAGGCTGAGCATTTGTCAGATGGTTCGTGGCTCCTGAGTCTGGAAACCAGCTGCCATCAGAGGAGGCTGGGTTTGAGCTGCTGGCCATCAGGTGGTTTGCTTGGGTGGGTAGAGGTGATGTAGGCTGGGATAGGCCAAGGGTGGGGTGAGGCTGAGGATTGGAAAACACTTGATATGGTTGAGCTGGATAACATGGAGGGGCCATCATGTATGGATAGATAGGAGGTATGGGTGAAGGATAAGGTGAGTACTGCATCACAGAGTGTGTTTGAGGATTGGGAGGAGTGATGGTGGTGGTCTGAGGTGGTTGAGGTTGAGCTTGGGATTTATGCAACTGAGGTGGTGGGTAATGCTGGTTTTGTGGTTGATGCTGGTATGGGTCAGGATCAATGACATAGGCAGCAAGATTTGCTGAAGGTGCTGGAGAGGTGGACTGGGGATCAGTCACTCCAGTGAAGTGAACATTGAATCTGTGGAAACATCTGTGCACCAAGTGCCCAAATTTTCCACACAACTGACATTGCAGTCTGTTGTTACCAAAACCCCTACCACGACCCCTACCCCTACCAGACTGTTGATTACCAAATGGTGGGGGACCATAGGAGAATGACTGAGTGTTCTGATTTGTGGGTTGGGGTGTGGGCAGGAGACCTGATGTGATCATGGAAGAAATGCGGCCCACACTTGAAGACAGGGGTGAGATAACCGTGCCGAGTGGACCAATGACACGATCAAGGGCTAGGAAGCTTGGACATACAATCACCACACTACTGGACCGCATCGGACCAACTATCATTCCGTCCGGAGACATGGGGCCTAAGAACCTCTTGGTGGCTCGAATGGACTAAGTCAAGAGGGGCTCGTTTGTACTCTTTTTCCTGACCTTTGGTTTTGTCCCACTGGGTTTTACAAAGGGGGGTTTTAATGAGGCAAACGGTCCACAAGACAACCAAACCCAATAAGAAGACGAGAATAAAATTCGGCCCATAGGAGAGCTTTCCTTAGGCCCAAATTAGTTTAGGGTTTTACTTCTTTTAGGATAAGTAGCTAGGGTGGACGAAATTAGAGAGAGAATAGACCTTTTTACAAACTTGTGTGCTAGCCACATTGTTCTTCTTGTTCATTGAATGAGAAATTGATTGTTGGTGTGTCATATCCGGCAATTGAATCTTGGTGCGTCATATCCAAGGTTCAAGCTTTGGAATCTTCGAGTGCATCATATCTTGGAGAATCCATTGTGTAGGTATCAAGGGCTTGTCGCTGCCTTTGTGTGATCCAATCGATCCATCATCCATCCATCATCTATCCTCGTATAATCTGGTCTCGGCAGAATCGTATCCAGGAGGACCGACCTTACCAAAATTGGTCTAGAAGACGGAATACATATCGGAATTCGACGAGCCCACCCATTCCAGAAAGAGGACTCAATTATCTGAGACTTTAGTATTCATCACTCGGATCAATTCGGAGCAGAGATTCTCGTAAAAGGGAACCCTTTACAGAGTCGGAATTCTGACAGCAATATTACGAGCCTTGGGAGAATCGTATCACCACCTACCCTCGAAAGTGCCGACTCCTGGAAGATCGTATCAAGTGGTATCAGAGCACACTTACGAGACTTAATTTGGCTGATTTGTGTTGTGTGATAATCAGGTCCTTGCGCATTATAATGTCAAACCACGCAAGTAATGGAGAGGAGAGCACCAATCAAGCTCAAGGGGCAAGGAACGAACCCCCGGATTTGCGAATTCTTCGCAATGAGATTCGGCGAATGATGCAGCAAGAATTAGGACCTATCATACAAGAGTCCATTAATCGAGCCATGCCGCCACCTATGGGGAATCTCCCAAGAAGAGCTCAACCTCAAGCAGACGATGAAGAGGTTCAATCGTCCAACTATTATAGTAGGGTCAGCCGCCACTCCAATCGGGACCAAAGGAGACCACGGCGGGAAAGAGGTCGGCTTGAAGATCAACTTGGTGGACTCAAGTTAAAAATCCCACCTTTCCACGGGAAGAATGATCCGGATGCTTATTTGGAGTGGGAAAAGAAGATCGAACTTGTGTTAGATTGTCAAAATCTTTCGGAGCTTAGAAAGGTACAAGTAGCCGCAACTGAATTTTGTGATTATGCTATCAATTGGTGGGATCAAATCGTGACGAGTAGACGACGTAATCGTGATCCACCCGTAGATACTTGGGATGAACTGAAAAATCTTTTGAGGAAGTGGTTTGTTCCTAACCATTACCATAGGGAACTACATCAAAAACTTAGACGATTGTCTCAAGGAAGTAAGAGTGTTGAGGATTACTTTCAAGAGATGGAGTCACTTATGCTCAAGGCCGATGTGATTGAGGATAACGAAGCTACCATGGCTAGGGTCTTGAGTGGGTTAAATCGTGACCTTCAAGATAGGTTGGAACTCCAAGCCTATGGCAATATTGAAGAGCTGCTTCACAAAGCCATGTTGGTCGAGCAACAACTCAAGCGGAGGGGCTCTTTTCGGACCCATTTCAACCGAGAGGATAAACCTCAAATCAAACCGAGACCTGAACCAAAACCAGCCACTACGCCTCAAGATGCGAAGGGCAAAGCCGTGGCAAGCTCGTCTCGAAACCGGGATGTCAAGTGCTTTAAATGCCAAGGCCGCAGACACTATGCTGATGAATGCATCAACAAGCGGGTGATGATCCTTTTGGACAACGGGGAGATTGAAACTGAGGATGAACCGCTTGAGGATGATACCGAACCGGATGACATCGAGTTTCCCACTGCCGGCGAGTTATTGGTGACGCGACGTTCTTTAAGCATTCAAGTCAAGGATGCGGCTAAAGAACAACGGGAGAACTTGTTTCACACGCGATGTTTGGTTCGAGGTAAAGTTTGCCTCCTTATTATTGATGGTGGGAGCTGCACTAATGTTGCTAGTGAATTGATGGTTAAGAAACTAGGATTGAAAATTAGGGAGCATCCGAAACCATTTAAGCTACAATGGCTTAATGGTGCCGGCGAATTGATTGTGAGTCGCCAAGTGTTGGTGCCTTTAGCCATAGGCAAGTATGAGGATGAGATCTTATGTGATGTGTTACCTATGGAAGCCGACCATATCTTACTCGGTAGACCGTGGCAATTTGATAGGAGAGTCATACATGATGGGTTCACCAACCGTTATTCTTTCGAGTTTAAGGGCCGAAAGACCACACTTGCTCCCATGCCGCCGCATGAGATACACCTAGATCAACTTCGACTTCGACAACACGAAGGAACTAATGTGAGTGAACACACAAGTACCCTTACCCAAAATGAGTGTGAGAGTTTGAGGAAAGCCAAAGCCAAAGCCGAGAGATGTGAGTTTACACCCGTGAGTGAACCCGTGAGGCAGTCCAATTTTGTGGTGAGGTCTAGCGTTGTAAAGAGGGCTTTGTCCTCTAAGAAACCCGTTATACTACTTATGTACAAAGAAACGTTGTTGAGTATCACTAATCCCGTGCCGGATTTGCCGAGTAACATCGTTTCCCTTTTGCAGGATTTTGAAGACGTCTTGCCGGATGAAACTCCCCACGCATTACCGCCCCTTCGGGGTATCGAACACCAAATCGATTTTGTACCGGGAGCTTCACTACCTAACCGACCTGCATACCGAACTAATCCTATGGAGACCAAGGAGATTCAAGGACAAGTGAACGACTTGATGGACAAAGGATACATCCGCGAAAGCATGAGCCCATGCGCGGTACCGGTCCTACTCGTCCCTAAGAAGGATGGGACTTGGAGGATGTGCGTCGATTGCCGAGCCATCAACAATATCACTGTAAAGTATCGCCATCCTATTCCTCGATTAGATGACATGTTAGATGAGCTGCATGGATCCACGATATTTTCTAAAATAGATCTTAAGAGTGGTTATCATCAAATTAGGATGAAAGAAGGTGATGAATGGAAAACAGCTTTTAAAACTAAACATGGCTTATATGAGTGGTTAGTCATGCCCTTTGGATTAACTAATGCACCTAGCACTTTCATGAGATTGATTAATCATGTACTGCGTAACTACATTGGAAATTTTGTGGTTGTTTACTTCGATGACATTTTAGTCTATAGTCGAAGCTTAGAAGAGCATGTTGGGCACTTAAAATCTGTTTTGATGGTTCTTCGAAAGGAGAAGCTTTATGCTAACCTTAAGAAGTGCACTTTTTGTACGGATCACCTTGTGTTTTTGGGTTTTGTTATAAGTGCAGATGGTATTAAGGTGGACGAAGAGAAGGTTAAGGCCATCCGCGATTGGCCGACGCCAACTACCATAGGCGAAGTGCGGAGCTTTCATGGACTTGCGGGTTTCTATCGGAGATTCGTGAGGGATTTTAGTACCATAGCCGCACCTCTCACCGAAGTGATCAAGAAGAGTGTTGGGTTTAAGTGGGAGGACGCACAAGAAAAAGCATTCCAAGCTTTGAAGGACAAACTCACCAATGCACCCCTTTTATCTTTACCGAACTTTCTTAAAACCTTTGAAATTGAGTGTAATGCTTCGGGTGTAGGTATTGGAGCTGTTTTGACACAAGAGAAGAGGACCATAGCCTTCTTTAGTGAGAAGCTTGGAGGAGCTGCCCTAAACTACCCGACCTATGACAAGGAGTTGTATGCGCTAGTTCGAGCCTTGCAAACATGGCAACACTATCTATGGCCCAAGGAGTTCGTCATTCACACCGACCATGAATCCTTGAAGCATTTGAAGGGTCAACAAAAGCTCCACAAACGACATGCTAGGTGGATGGAGTTCATCGAAACCTTTCCTTATGTGATCAAGTATAAGCAAGGTAATGAAAATATTGTTGCCGATGCTCTATCAAGAAGGTATGCCTTGATCTCTACTTTGGATGCTAAGCTTTTAGGCTTTGAATACATAAAGGAGCTCTATGAAACTGACTCGGATTTCCAAGATATCTTTAAAGCATGTGCTAAATTCGCTCATGGAAAGTATGTAAGGCACGACGGGTTTATTTTGTTTGAAAATAGATTATGCGTACCTAACTGTTCGATGCGAGAATTGTTAGTTAGGGAAGCCCATGGCGGAGGAGTGATGGGACATTTTGGGATCACTAAGACCTTGAAGATGATGCAAGAACACTTCTATTGGCCGCAAATGAAAAGGGATGTTGAGCGGATATGTGGAAGATGTGTCACTTGCAAACAAGCCAAAGCAAAGGTACAGTCCCAAGGTTTGTATATGCCCTTACCGATTCCTGAACAACCGTGGGTCGATATATCTATGGATTTTGTGCTTGGATTGCCTAGGACTAGGACTGGAAAGGATTCCGTCTTTGTGATTGTGGATAGGTTTTCAAAAATGGCTCATTTCCTTGCATGCCATAAAACTGATGATGCGTCTCATATAGCTGATTTATTCTTCAAAGAAATTGTTCGCTTGCATGGAATGCCTAGGACCATTGTTAGTGATAGAGATGCTAAATTCTTGAGCTACTTTTGGAAAACACTGTGGTCTAAGCTAGGGACTAAACTGCTATTTTCAACTACTTGCCACCCTCAAACTGATGGACAAACCGAAGTAGTGAATAGGACCTTGTCTACTTTGCTACGCACCTTGATTAAGAAGAATTTGAAAACTTGGGAAGAATGCTTGCCACATGTTGAATTTGCGTATAACCGAGCTACACATTCCGCTACCAAGTTTTTACCGTTTGAAATCGTTTATGGATTTAACCCTTTGTCTCCTTTGGATCTAACCGCTTTGCCTATGAGTGAAAGGACTAACTTAGATGGAAAGAAGAAAGCTGAAATTGTCAAACAGATCCATGAAAAGGCCAAGCGCAACATCGAGGAAAGGACGAAGTCGTATGCAAAGCAAGCCAACAAGGGCCGACGTAAGGTGACCTTTGAGGAAGGAGACCTCGTGTGGGTGCACTTGAGGAAGGATAGGTTTCCAGTCGAGAGGAAATCCAAGTTGATGCCTAGAGTGGATGGCCCATTCCGAGTCCTAAAGAAGATCAACGACAATGCTTATCAACTAGACCTCGAAGGGAAGTATAATGTTAGTTCAAGTTTTAACATTACTGATTTGCTTCCTTTTGTTGCAGATGATCCGGATTTGAGGACAAATCCTTTTGAAGAGGGAGGGGATGATGTGACCATGGAAGAAATGCGGCCCACACTTGAAGACAGGGGTGAGATAACCGTGCCGAGTGGACCAATGACACGATCAAGGGCTAGGAAGCTTGGACATACAATCACCACACTACTGGACCGCATCAGACCAACTATCATTCCGTCCGGAGACATGGGGCCTAAGAACCTCTTGGTGGCTCGAATGGACTAAGTCAAGAGGGGCTCGTTTGTACTCTTTTTCCCGACCTTTGGTTTTGTCCCACTGGGTTTTACAAAGGGGGGTTTTAATGAGGCAAACGGTCCACAAGACAACCAAACCCAATAAGAAGAGGAGAATAAAATTCGGCCCATAGGAGAGCTTTCCTTAGGCCCAAATTAGTTTAGGGTTTTACTTCTTTTAGGATAAGTAGCTAGGGTGGCCGAAATTAGAGAGAGAATAGACCTTTTTACAAACTTGTGTGCTAGCCACATTGTTCTTCTTGTTCATTGAATGAGAAATTGATTGTTGGTGTGTCATATCCGGCAATTGAATCTTGGTGCGTCATATCCAAGGTTCAAGCTTTGGAATCTTCGAGTGCGTCATATCTTGGAGAATCCATTGTGGAGGTATCAAGGGCTTGTCACTGCCTTTGTGTGATCCAATTGATCCATCATCCATCCATCATCTATCCTCGTATATTCTGGTCTCGGCAGAATCGTATCCAGGAGGACCGACCTTACAAATATTGGTCTAGAAGACGGAATACATATCGGAATTCGACGAGCTCACCCATTCCAGAAAGAGGACTCAATTATCTGCGACTTTAGTAATCATCACTCGGATCAATTCGGAGCAGAGCTTCGCGGAAAAGGGAACCCTTTACAGAGTCGGAATTCTGACAGCAATATTACGAGCCTTGGGAGAATCGTATCACCACCTACCCTCGAAAGTGCCGGCTCCTGGAAGATCGTATCAAGACCAGACATGGGTGACTGGGTGGGATTAACAGACATGCTATCCTTGCTACCAGAACTGTTTTCATCATACGACACAAAATACTTGCTTGGAGTAAGAACCTTAGCAGAAGCTATGTTGACACTAGCACTAGCATCGAATAAAATGTCAGACTGCCTAGATTCAGCATCCAGTAAAACAGAAATCACAGAGGCAATAGTATACGGATTTTGGCTAGCATGAATGACAGCAATAACATTATCATACTGACCCTTGACCCCATTCAAAATAATCGAGATTTGTTGCATCTCTTCTATAGGGTGACCACAACTAGCTAAACTATCACAGGTGGTCTGGATTTCAGTAAGGTAATCTCTCATAGGCTGATGAACATGCTTTCTAACCTTAAGCCTATCATAAAGATGCATGATTCTAGTAGTGGAGGATGATGAGAAATCACGATGAAGCTTTTGCCAAATGACAGCAGCTGACATACACCCTATTAAACCCCTACTAACCTGAGAAGAAACAGAGGCAAAAAGCCAGGATGCGAGAGAGCTGTCCTGTTGGAGAAACTTTGCATAGGCAGGATTTGGGACTACAGACCCAGTTTCATCTTCCAGAAACTGAGGTATGTTGGCTCCATGGAGATGATTCTCAAGGTTGTACCCTCTGACTGAGAGTAGAACCTGCTGTTTCCACTGTTGGAAATTTTATTCGCCAAGTAGCTGAGCTACTTTCTTGTTGGCGAAGGCAGGCCTTGATTCTTCCATGAATCAAGTGGAAAGAGTTTGGGAAAGGTGATTTCAGGCTCGATCGAGCTTTGATACCATGTTGGATTTAGGGATTTGGATGATGAAGGGAAGAACAGGAAAGGGAAGGAGAAGAACAAGCTACGGATTTCCAGAGCAAAATATCTTAGTGATATTGTTCAACAGTGACAATCATATATAGGAAATACAACCGAGAACAGACAAAACAGTAAGGACACATAAGTGCAAATTAGTCCCTACAACTAGACTAATTGATGCTTGGACCGCAAGCAACAATATTTACAGATTAATCCCTAAACATAAGTGTTAGATACACTTATATCCTAACAATCCGATAGGGGGCCATTGCGGGCGGGTGTGCATCAGGAACTAATTCGATTTGGTGGTCGACTTCCCTCTTCGGTGGGAGCTTCTTTGGGAGTTCTGACGGCATCACATCTTTGAACTTCTCGAGGACTAGGACTATTTCGTTAGGAATTTCACTTTCCTTCTCCCTTTCCTCGTCCAATTTCAAAGTTGCGACATAAGATAGCTCACCTTTACGGATTCCTTTCTTGAGCTGCATTGCCGATAAAGTCTTCCTTCCTTCTCCGATTGAGCGCTTGAACGACACAATGCATTGACATCTCGCATCTAGGATACATATGCAGTCCGCAAAAGGTACGATCATGGCATCGATCGGATCAAGGAAGTCCATCCCGATAACAACATCATAGTCATCGAGGGGAACTACTTCAATCGTTTCTTTGCTGCTCCATTGACCTATCTTGATGCTTACCTCCCGTGCCACCCCGCATGCCGGGA
This sequence comes from Chamaenerion angustifolium, assembly GCA_946814005.1. NCBI lineage: Eukaryota > Viridiplantae > Streptophyta > Magnoliopsida > Myrtales > Onagraceae > Chamaenerion > Chamaenerion angustifolium. The sequence goes on from OX328272.1 coordinate 28,554,652, forward strand.
CTTCTGCTGAATTGAGTGTTTTTAATCACGATCCTGTCTTCTCCGCATGCAGATGTAACTCCTTCGCGAGTTCTTCGGACATAAAGAGGCTTGAGGCACCCGTGTCAACTAAGGCGTGAATTCTATGTCCATGAACATAAGGCCCTTTGCCCTTCTCTTCTTGCTTGTAATTGAACTAAGGATTCACAGCGATCCCAAGCGAGCATCTTCTACTTCCACGCCATCTTCAGCAGTGACGAGTGCAGCCAATCTTTCTCGCTTCAGACATTCTCGAGCCAAATGGGGTCCTTTGCACAAGAAGCACTCTAGCGTTCCGCGTTCCCGCCATCGCGAACCGTTTCTATCTCGAGATGAGGAATTGTTGAACCTTCCTCCATCCGGTTTACCCTCAGTCTTGGGTGGTTTTGCTGCATCCACCTTACGGTCTCGATCTTCTCCGCCATTTGGCTTGTCTCGTGGCTTGGACTTTTCTGATCGAAACTCATGAAGAGCTTCGTCCGTCGACATTGCTCTGTCGATGTTTTCTACACCGCGTCGCTACAACTCCTGTTTTGCCCACGGCTTTACTCCATCCATAAATTGGAAAAATGGTTCTCCTTCGGTCATGGACGGAATTTGCAGTATTAACTCAGAGAATTGTTTGACATAATCCCGGAGTTCTCCTTTGTGTTTCAGTCGACGAAGCTTCCCACGTGCCACGTTTTTAGCATACTCCGGGTAGAATTGTTTGTGGAATTCTACCGTGAAGTCATTCCAAGTCCTAATTGGTTCTCCAATTCGATTGTCCCTTTTTCGGCGCCACCACAGTAACGCCGTATCCTGCAGATAAGAAGGAATCATGCCCAACCGAGACATGTCGTCCTCTACTCGCGTCGTTGGGAAGTAGTCCTCTATGCTGAACAAAAATTTGTCTACGTCTTTGGCCACTCGCGACCCTTTGAACTTGTCGGGTCGAGGTATGTCTGGACCCGGGCCATGTTGCAATGTGCCCGTTCCTTCGACACGCACCCTTCTCAATTGGTTCAGCTCCCTCTTAAGTCCCTCCATTTCAGTTCGCAGCCCCATTAATTCAGAAATTTGGGGTTTCATACCTGCAAACTCCCCCATCTCCTCTCGCATGGCTGTGATGATTGCTTCGAGCGATTCATTCCGCTTGCCCAGTTCATCGGTGGCCGTATTCACCATGATCTGCATTGCCCCACGAAGTTCCTCCATCTCCGAACGTAGCTCTTCCACACCACTGGACGCATCCTCAGCCACACCTTGGGCGTCAGCTGTTAGGATATAAGTGTGTCTAACACTTATGTTTAGGATCAATATGTAAATATTGTTGCTTGAGGCCCAAGCATCAATTAGTTTAGTATTAGGGACTTAGTTTCAATTCTCGGTCGGTACTGTTTTGTCTGTTCTCGCCTACTTTACCTTATATCTGTTGCACTGTTGAACGATTCTAATTAATCATGTTATCATCTTTGATTCAGAGAGCTTTCTTCGTCTTCTCGCCTTACCTTTCTTCTTCTCAAACCCTAAATCTAAACATGGTATCAGAGCTCGATCGAGCCTGAAATCTTCTCTTTTCAACCTTCCTTCTTGATTCATGGAAGAATCTAGCCCTGCCTTCGCCAACAAGAAAGTAGCTCAGCTACTTGGTGAGGAGAATTTCCAGCAATGGAAACAGCAGGTTCTACTCTCTGTAAGAGGGTATAACCTGGAAAGCCATCTCCATGGAGCTAACGTACCTCAGTTTCTGGAAGATGAAACTGGGGCTGCTGTTCCAAATCCTGCATACACGAAGTTCCTCCAGCAGAATAGCTCCCTCGCGTCTTGGCTTCTTGCCTCTGTCTCCTCTCAGGTCAATAGGGGCCTTATAGGGTGTATGTCAGCTGCTGCCATTTGGCAAAAGCTTCATAGAGATTTTTCATCATCGTCCACCACCAGAATCATGCATTTATATGATAGACTTAAGGTTAGGAAGCATGTGCATCAACCTATGAGAGACTACCTCACTGAAATACAAACCACATGTGATAGTTTAGCTAGCTGTGGTCACCCTATAGAAGAGATGCAACAAATCTCGATTATTTTGAATGGGGTAAAGGGTCAATATGATAATGTCATTGCTGTCATTCATGCTAGCCAAAATCCTTACACTATCGCTTCTGTGAGTTATGTGTTATTAGATGCTGAGTCTAGGCAGTCTGACCTCTTATTTGATGCTAGTGCTAGTGTCAACATAGCTTCTGCTAAGGTTCCCAACCCCAGTAAGCCCCCTGTGTCGTATGCTGAAAACAACTCTGGTAGCATGTCTGGTCTCCTCCCCTCACCCCAACCCACAAACCAAAATGCCCAGTCATTTTCCTATGGTCCCCCACCATTTGGTAATCAACAATCTGGGAGGGGTAGGGGGCGTGGTAGGGGCTTTGGAAATAGCAGACTCCAATGCTAGCTGTGTGGAAAATTTGGGCATTTGGTGCACAGATGTTTCCACAGGTTTAATGTACAATTTACTGGTGTGACTGATCCTCAGTCCAACTCTCCTGCACCTTCAGCAAACCTGGCTGCTTATGACACTGAGCCTGACCCTTACCAACATCAACAACTGAACCAACCCTACCCTCCACCTCAGCTGCACAAAGTTCAGAATCAATCTCAACCACCTCAGACCACAACCATCCATCCTCCTAACACCCAAACACACTCTGTCTTGCAGTACTCACCCTATCCATCACCCTTACCACCTATCTACCCCTACATGATGGCCCCCCCATGTTACCCACCTCAGCCATATCAAGTTTTTCCAAATCCTCAGCCTCAACTGAACCCCATCCCTACTCAATCAGCATCACCTCAACCCCCGCAAGCCAATCACCTGTTATCCAGCAACCATAACCCAGCCACCTCTGATGGCAGCTGGTTCCCAGATTCAGGAGCCACGAACCACCTGACGAATGCTCAGCCTTTCCAGAACATGGCTTCTCCTTATTCTGGCCCCGGTAAGGTCTTAGTGGGAAATGGCTCTACTCTTGATATTTCTGCTATTGGTTCTTCTACTTTACCTTCCACTGGAAAACCATTACTTTTAAATAACTTACTTTACACTCCTGCTGTCACTAAAAACCTGCTTTCTGTATCTCAGTTTTCAAAGGATAATCAGGTTTATTTTGAATTTCACCCATCGCATTGCCTGATCAAGGATTCACTCTCCAACAAGGTGCTGCTCAAGGGTTATGAGTCTGGGGGTCTTTATCGTTTAGACTTCTCTAGTTTTAGGTCTAAGTCTAATAATTTAGTCGAGTCTGCTACTGTTAGTCCAGATCAGTGTTTGAACCTTTCTACTGAATTTCAGTATTTTTGTAATAATGCAGTTTTATCTGCTCAAAACTCCGCCTTTCCGGTTATTAGTAATGACAATTCTGCTGCATGTGATGTTTATCATGGTACCTCTGTTTCTCTTCCTGCTTATAATGATGATGTCTCTGATGATTCTTCTGCTGTCACCTGTTTTAATAGTGCATCCTCTAATGCATTACCTGATTTTGAAATAAGCTGCTTTCTCAGCTCTTTGAAAACAACTGATCCTTCTCACCTATGGCACATGAGGTTAGGCCACCCATCTAGGAATATTCTTGTTAACTTCTTGAGATTACAAAATCTGCCCACTAAACACATATCCTCTGAGTGTGCTGCCTGTGCAGTGGGTAAGAGTAAGACCCTCCCTTATCAACCTTCAGAAACTGTCTACTCTCGTCCACTCGAAATGGTTCAGGTAGATCTCTGGGGTCCTGCCCCTTTCTCCTCTAGTAACTGCAATTACTATCTTAGTATTGTTGATGCCTTTTCTAGATTTACTTGGATTTACTTTCTGAACCGTAAGTCTGATGCTACTAAAGCCTTCTATGAGTTTCATCTCTTAGCAGAAAAGCAGCTTGGCATGAAGCTCAAGGCTGTGCAATCTGATGGAGGAGGTGAGTTCTACTTTCTTACTACATACTTAGCTCAGTATGGCATAGTTCATAGGATTACCTGCCCATATTCAAGCCAACAAAATGTCATGGTGGAGCGTAAGCACCGCCATATTGTTGAATTGGGTCTGACACTGCTTGCACAGTCATCCGTCCCTCTTCACTACTGGACGAATGCCTTTTCCATTGCTGTTTTCCTAATTAATCGCTTGCCTTCCAAGACTCTGGAGAACTGTTCTCCTCATGAGCTTATTTTCAATACCAAGCCTGACTACTCCTTTCTGAGAGTCTATGGCTGCTTATGCTTTCCCCACCTGAGACCTTACAGGTCTCACAAGCTGTCCTTCAGATCAGAACCTTGTGTATTCATTGGGTTCTGTTCTGACCACCATGGCTATAAGTGTCTCTCTTCATCTGGAAGAGTTTATGTGTCACGAAATGTTGTCTTTCATGAGACAACATTTCCTTTCAGTGACACCACATGACCTTTCTATGCTTCAAACACACCAAAAGCCTCCACTCCTTCCAAACCATTTTTCATACCCTGTGACCCATTCTTCCAACAACCCACCTTTGTTCCCTCTACTATCACTCATTCCTCAGGACCTCCTGTGCATGCCCACACGTCGGGGGAGTCCAGCTTACCCTCCACCACACCCTCCCAAAACATCACTTCTACTCAGCCTCCCTCTGCACCTGTTCCTGCTCCTGACCTTAGCTCCAGCAACTACATTCTAAAGCTTCACCATACGGTGCTCCAATTCTCCCAATTGATCCCTTGAACTCTCACGGGTCTTCTTCGACTTCGCTAGCCCTTCCGCGTTCATCACATCAACTTGGTTGTTGGAAGCCATCAATTGGATTGTTTGGGCTCTGATACCACCAGTCACGGGGTTGGAGAAAGTCTCACGCTCTCACCTCACTCGTGCGGCCTTAGGAGGAATTCCTAAGAAGCCTTCCCTTCAATCTCACCAAGAACACTCGAATATGAGAGGAATTCTCTACTTGTATTACTCTCTGGATTTCTGGATGATCTACAAGCGAATGGGAGACCTCCTTATATACAAGCGGGAGTGTCTCCTAGAGGAAACTACACAATAAATGAGAAGACCCATATGGAAAACAATATATACTACGATACCATGAATCCAGTCCGGTACGAAGAACCGGGACGATGGAATCTCCTCCTCCTCTTAGTTGCCACATCCGCATGGATTTCTCTAGAATATCCCATGTATAGCCGTGCTAGGTGTCACCGTTTTACTGGTCCGTGACACTAGGTGGCAATTTTTTCTCCATTTTTTGTTGCGTATGGCACGTGGCCTTGTCTCATACCTTGTCTCATACGCACTTCCTTTCATCTCATACGTCCTTTATTTTATATTACCTATGTTTTTTTTTGCGGAGGAAGCGTCCCTTTCCATTTCATCCACTTCTTTATTTGTTTTTTTGTATTCTTTTAGAGAAAATCCATCGTTACTTCTCGAAAACTTCTTAAGGATTCTTCATTTCCCTATTTTCTTAAGTGCTACTTTTGAACCAATTCTACCACTCTTGGCTTTCGAATGTCCTCCTAAGCGAGGTTTTCCTGTGATTCTGCCCTTTGTCAATTCACGATTTCTTGTCTTTTTTCGAGCTCTTTCTGAGATTTCTTGGGATTGTCTATACCTTCACGATTGGTAATGGTTGATAAAACCGTTTCTACTGTTGCTACTTTTGTGGGGGAGAGGGTGGATCCAAGGGTGCGACTTCCATTCTTTATTTTTTTTTCTCTATGTTGGATTTAGTATTTTGCTTTGGTTTTGGCTTGTGTTCTTAGATTTTGGCTTCGTTCCTACCGTGTGTCCTTTAGATGTTTAGCAAACTGAGTTGAAGTTGATTCATATTAAGTCTATTGTGGTCCTCAATGGTTTAAAGGAGTCCCAAACCCCAAGGTATACAGGATAAATGTGCATTTTTTGATAGATGGGGAGACCTACATCTTTAACACACAAATAGACGTTGGGTTGTGGTTCTCCATCTGCGGATGATTTGGAGGAGTGGTACAAGTAATCATTTCTTTGATACACGCGTAATTGATGGAATTCCATTGCCCCAATGTTTTTTTTGGCCAAGAGTGAAAACTAATTCATTTCAACAATATTTATCGGGTTCGAATACAAAATGTTATCCGCAAAAATACATCTAAGTAACGGGGTTGGTGGTGAGATCACCCAATCCATAGGATACAACCCCAATAACGCTTGTTTCGCAATCCAATCCGCACAAGAGTTTGCGGACCGGGGGGCGTACACCCACGCGACTTCCCGAATCGAAGACGATAAGGTAATCGCGTTTGACAAAATGGTGTCTACCCTCCACACGAAATCCCTATGATGAATGTGACTAATGATGGTGGAAGCATCAGACTCGATGATGACATTCGGCCACCGATGATCAATAGCCAATTGGACCGCTAGGAGGACCGCCTCGACCCCGCTCTCTTCCACCGATCCCGACAGCTTCACGGCACAGCTTCCTCCTTGAACCACGCCTACGCCGTACCTCGCGATCACGCCAATTCCCCCAAGCGAAGACGTTCGACTCCAAGCCGCGTCGCAGTTGATTTCAATGACGTGTTGGGGTGGGCGGCTCCACGCTGTGACCAAGGATCTCTGTCGCACCCGAGGCCTGGGCTTGATCATCTCCTTCGCCGTGCTTAGAATTTCCTGCATGATAGAGTCGACATATGGTTGAACGTTGTCATAGACAAGCCGACACCTGGCTTTCCAAATTACCCAACAAACGACCATATATATTCTCCAAGAGTCATCGTGGTGTCTCCTTGGGCCAGCTACCGGGTGCGTGACCTCGCCCAGCCACACCTCCACCGAATTCTGTCCCAGCTCAATGTTCGCTTGACTTAGGAACCGAGACCAAACCTGTTTTGTCCATGGGCAGCCGAAGAAGAGGTGCTCCCGTGACTCCTCCGAATGATACGTTTGACATAGGCTATCAAGCCTAACTCCCATGTGAGCCTGCGTTCCCCTAGTTGGCAACACATCATTTGCCAATTTCCACATAAACGCTTTGATCTTTTGCCATGCGTCAACTTTCTAGATTGCGTGCCAAACCTGCGGGAGATCCAGTCGGGGAGATCAGTTGATGTTTACCTAACTTCGTTGTTGGGTGCTGTAGAGGCGGTGATAGGCAGATCGGACTGAGATCGACCCGTTTCTGGTGTGGGGCCATCTCAGCCTATCTGTCCTAGGCTCGATCGGTATAAGAATATTGAGGATAGCCTTAACATCATCTGAATTCACAGCCTGCCAAACCGCTTGAGCGTCCCACGACCTCGTGTCCGAGTTCACCCAGTTCGCCACCCTCAACAACCAGTATTTTCAGATGTCTCACCTAGTCGGACACGTGATGAAGACAGGAGGGGCACCCAAGGATCAAGAATGGCCGAATGGAGTGGTCATCCCCTAGAGTCCACATCCCCTCATTTTGGATAACCGATCGCCCCTCGAGCATACTAGTCCACGCCCACGATGCCCGACTTCCTGAGGATACCTGCAAGAAGGAGCAATTGGGGAAATACAGACCCTTGATGACCCTTACCCACAAAGCGTCCGACTCCTCCAAGATCCTAGCCGCCATGTTGGCTAGAATGGCTCGGTTAAAATCCTGCATATCTCGAAATCCGTATCCACCGTCCGACTTGGAGGTTGTCATCACCCCCAACTCTTCTAGTGGATCTTCCTTGATTCCTCTCATGACTCCCACCAGAACCGAGCGATAAGCGCATTGAACTCTTTGCACCATGTTATCGAAAGTTTGAAGATGTGCATGACGTAGGTTGGTATGGCATTCAAGACGGCCTTGATCATTACCTCCTTGCCCGCATGGTTGAGGAGTTTGCTTCTCCAGTTCTGAATTTTATCCCGTACTCGCTTCTTGAGGTAGTTGAAAGCCTCACGCTTAGACCTACCCCAAACAGTAGGTAACCCCAAGTAGAAGCCCGGGTCTTGGGTTTGTGACACCCCAAATAAGACCGAGATGTCCCTCTTATAGTCAGCATTAGCTCCTGAGTTGAAGTAAAGACAGGACTTCGAGAAGTTTACCTTCTGTCCCGAGTCTAAGCAATAGTGCCCCAAGGCCAATTTGAGGTTGGACGCTTTCTCAATAGAGCCCTTGAGGAAGAAGACCTAGTCATCCGCGAAGAAGAGGTGTTGGATTTCCGGGCAACCTCGCTTCGTCCAGATTCCACTTATGTGACCCTTGGACACTTGATCCTCAAGCATTCTAGATAAGACGTCAGCAACCAGTATAAATAAGTATGGGGAGAGAGGATCACCCTGTCGAGGACCCCGGGAAGGTATAATGATATCAGAGTGCTCCCCATTCACGATGACTCTGTACGTTACCGTCGAGATACAAGCTTTGATCCACTGATTCCACTTCTCTTCAAAGCCCCGTTTCCTCATGACCTCGATGAGGAAGTCCCACTCTATCCTGTCGTATGCCTTCTGCATGTTGATTTTGAGTGCACATTCCGTTCGGCCGCTTGGTCCTCTAGGTTTGCCCCTCGTCTTCAGGAAGTGGAATAGCTCGTGTGCAATGATTATGCTGTCCTAGATCCTCCTTCCTGAGATGAATGCACTTTGAAATAGGGTTACCAGTTCAGGCAAACACAAGCTTATAGGGCGAAACTCAGATGCAGACAACAAATTAGCAACTTTTGGAATTAAGGTAATATCTGTTTGGTTTAGAAAGGAGGGCATGATACCTGTCGTGAGGAATGCATTAACTGAGGTGATCAAGTCTGGACCGATAGTGCTCCATCTATTTTGGAAGAATATACCTGAGAAGACATCCAAACCTGGTGCCCTAGATCCTCCCATCTAAAAGCAAGCTCTCCGAACCTCTTCTACTGTCGCCAGCCTAGTGAGATGATCGTTCATATCAGATGAGATCTGACTCGACACACTACTCAAGCACTACTCAAAGGAGGTGCCTGTCGCACCCATTGGTCGGCCAGAGGTAAAGAGATTCGAGTAGAAGGCATGAAGTTCGTTTTTGATATCTCGCTCTCCTTCCAACCACGACCCATCATCACCTCTCAAGCGAACTATCTTCTTCCTTCTTCGCCTTGATAGAGCTGTTTGGTGGAAAAATTTCGTATTCCTATCCCCTTGAGCTAACGATCAGATCCCCGATCTCTGTTTCCAGTAGATCTCCTCTCTTTTCCACAGCGCATGTAGTTGGGATTTCTGTGCCCGTTCCTCATCCAATGCCGCATCAAGGTCGGTAGGAAGGGGCATATTCCTGAGTTGGTACTTGACCCTACCGATCTCTACCATATTTTTTTTGAATTCCTGACGACTCCATTGGACGAACGAATCCCTGCATCGGTTAAGTTTCGGCCGAAGGTCAGCCACTTGATAAACAACCCCTCCTCTTTGCCATGCGCTCGTTATGATGTCAAGACACTCCTCCTTCTCGAGCCACATATTCTCAAAATGAAACTGTTTCCTTCCCCTTCTCTCTAAATGCGTGAGGTGAAGGCTAATCGGGGCATGATCTGAGCCAATAATAAGCTCGTGTATTCATTGAGTCGTCGGAAACTTTGCATACCAGGCCTGGTTTGCTAGAACCCGATCCAGCCTCTCCCTAATCCTGTCTCCTCCCCTACGGTTGTTTGTCCAAGTAAGGGGTTGACCTTTAAAACCCATGTCTTCCAGCAGAAGATCTTCCTTAAGGCTATTGAAACCGTCAATCTTATGTTGGTCTTTTTGGCACCCCCGCCTTCTCCCTATGATGGGAGATATCATTGAAGTCTCCTATACATGCCCACACAAGGCTTCCCAGTTATGGACCCTCCTCTAGTAAGTAGAGTCCCCATACACCCAGATGATTGGGCATTCACCTCTAAACTCAGTGCTCGTGATGGTTGAGTCAATAAAGTTCTTGTCTTGATAATGAATCTGGATCTTCACCTCCTTGGACGACCAAAGAGCGAGACCACCACTTGCCCCGATAGGTAGGACATAAGAAGCAGAGTCCATCCCTATCTCTCTTCGTACCCTTTCACAGTAGGCTTCACTCTTCTTGGTCTCCATTAAAAAGACGATCGAAGGGTGAGAGCCTTTCACTAGGTCTTTTAAGTGACGAACTGTCAGGGGAGACCCTAACCCCTGACAGTTCCAGCTAATGAAGGTCATTGGGACACCGTGGCTGTTTGGGTACAGTCACCGGAACCCTTGGTTTTGGTTGATCCTAGCCTCTCTTTCAGACCTTGTTCTCGTAGTTCTGAGGGTGTACATGTTTCAGACAGGTTCCCCTTTGATATGTCCCTGCCTCCCTGAATAGAGACTGACGTGCCACTATTGGTCTTACGTTTCTTATCGGCGCCCCTATCCTGGTTCATTTCAGTCCTTCGCTTGATCACTCTTGGACAGATAGTAGAGGATCCTCGGGCTACTCTTCGTTGCATCTCCCTACGTTGTCCATCCACCGTGCTGCCCAAGGTACCCCGTATTGATGTTTGTTGGTCGACTGAGCCTCCCCACTTTGGTTGTGATGGGAGAGAGCCTATATGGAGGGGCCCCTGAGTTGGTAAAGGTTGATCGATCCCAGCTTCCAGTTCCTGACATAATTCCTCTCTATGAACCGGGATTGCAGGATTGAGCGATAGATCACAACCAGCTTCTGTGTAGCCCAGATCCTCAGCTTCCTCCACTGGTTCTGCATTGAGATCGAATATGATTGTGTTCGGTGAGGTGGTGGAGGAAACTTTCCTTGAGTGGTGCTGATCTCCCTGTTGAGCCCCTTGCATCGGAGGCTGAGGTATTGCTGAGTTCATGGAGTCCACTGGTTGAGTTTGCTGCCCCTGCTGCATACCATCAAGTAGAGAAGTCTGTGGTGGCGATGGGTGATGGTAGTCTTCATTGCCCAGAACAGGAATGGGCTCGGGAATCTGATGAGTGTGGTTACTTGAAACTTGGCTCTTGTGCTGGTTAGTACTTGTGTTCCCTTCGCCAAAGGACCCTTGTTGACCCGGGAGTTTTCTTTCTTGCATTATATCCCGCCAAGATTTGTTCCCCAGGTCCCTGGAGGTGGTCGGCCGTGCACCACCCCCAATATTGACCCAACGGTTAGCTGTTCTTGGGTGTGTCCCCGTAGTCCATGGACCATAGAGAGGCGATCCATGGACTTCATCCATAAGTACCGGGTCCGTGCAAGTGATGGATGTGTGCCCAATCCTGCCACACCCGTAGCATAGGTCCGTCAACCTCTTGTATCTGATAGACACCCATTTCTCTTGACCTTTAGAGTCCAACCACTTGAACCCCGACATTAACGGCATTCACATATCAACATCAACTTGCACTCAGAGGAAGGTGCGGAGCTGAATTGCCCCAATGTAGTTGGTACTTAACGCCCTCTCTGGAGGTGGGCTGGTTTTCGCATCATGTGAGTGCGCCATGTTTGGACATAATCCATTCCTCTTTGTCTGTGCTTTTACAAACAGGTTCTGTGTGTCAATCACTATCACTATTTTATCCACTATGCCACAAGTTCAAAGAGTGAAGCCATCGAGGATGGGATTAATACGACAATCTCAAGATTGTGGATAACATACACTTGTCTAATAATAATAATTATAATTATATGTAGTATTTCTTTAAGAAAGGAAGGGCATCGTGGGCACTGTTTCAGTACCTAAAGGTATTTCCCCAACTTCAGCAAGCTCTCTAGAAGTGTTAGGAAGATCTTTGAAGATCTCATTTGTTGCTATCGATAGCATGATTTCAAGTAGTTTTTGTCGCCTGATGACTGAGTAAACTTATAATTTCTTTTCTTTTTGTTCTTTTGTAGGTACTTGAGGTCCTGAAATATTTGGCCATTTTTTGAAGTAGGTTTGTCCTCTTTCACTCGATTAAAAAGAGTAAGGATGAGGACACTCCTACCCCCGAGTTTGCTCACCTGCAGAAGAAGGCCCTTGGAAGACCCCTTCCACTAGGGCAGAATCTCGTATGGAGCCTTTCGTCATGTCGGCAGTCGAGGCTGAAAGACTTCTGTGAGGTAATTAATCAGTTGAATTACATCCAGAAACACCATATGGTTGGAGGAGTCATATAGAGAATACTAGAGTTTTAAGCCCTCCAAGATAACCAATTATTTGGGCATGAGCCCCTTCATGACTTGGTTTGGGACATTTCATAGCGAACTTCCGACCTTTCCAAGTGTTCCAAGGGAGTTGTTCGATCTACAAGGATTTCCAAGGGGAATTTGAAGGATCCTCTGCCCGATGAGGATCGAGCCTATTTGTGTGGCTCTCCTGCACCCTCTCACCCATAAGCAATACCTCCCAAGGGGAAAGAGGTCACTGCAAGAACGAACCACGGTCCGTAGAGCATAGAGTCCAGCCCAACCTAACCAGGGTGGTCTTCCCTGGGAAGCATTTCGACTTGGTAGCCTTTAATAAACTCCTCAAGGCAGCGAACCCTAGGAGACTTGAACACCCCATCATCTCTTTATGACCAGGATCCCAAACAAGATAAGTCTGAAGGATTAACCCCAATTGTTCAGGAATTTACTAAATGGTGTTATCCTTCCATAATATAGGTAGGAGATTCTTGTGGAGATTGATGTTGCCGAGGAGGACATAAGGTCTCATTTCACGCGGCTTACCTTGGTATGATTTACCTTTTACATGTAGTTCCTGTCACAATCCCTTTTTAATTCATTTATTTCTTGCGTAGCTTTTCCACGAGGGGACAATCCTCTTTAGTATGGTGATCCATTTAGTATATTCTCAAGGTGATCTCACCCTTGAGTGGCAGGCTTAGAAAGGTGGTGGTTTCACTCCCTCAGAGGTTGGCGAGGTGAAAGCCAAGGTGTTAGAGCTGTAGGTGCCTCTTGCAGGAAGTGTTCTTGAGGGATGAGGCATTAGCGATTGCCAAAGAGGGCAAGGCCAAGACCGATGAGGTAACAATGAAGGTAAATCAGGATCTCGCGCGGGCCGATGTGGAGATGGCTCAACATTTGATTTCTATGAAGAAGGTAGTCACTTAGAGGGATGAGGCCTGTTGGATCGTGAAATCCTCGATGCTGATCTGGCAGTGAATTGAATGCCAGACAAGGTTGGGAAGACGCTTCTGCTCCAACTCCGGTGAACCTGCAGGTAGGGGAGCGCAATAGAAGGGATGTCTCTGGGTCCCTCTCCGATGCTTAAATGAGTATATGTGTGTATAAAACTCAAAACGTAAAGAACGTATGTAAAGCAAGGGTATTTATAGGGTAAGAGAGATAGAACCGTATAAGGCAGCTGAATATCTTAGTGTATATTGTGTTGCTGAAGATTCGGATCGTGGGATATGGCAGTTACTGCGAGATATTGCAGTTACCAAATCTAATCTTTAGTGAATATGTGACCGAGATACGCAGGATATCACGGCCACTTCCTTATTAACGGTTTTGTGGGACTCGAGGAGAGAGGCAAGACTCTCTTCGGGGCGAGCACTCTCATGGAGAGCAGTGAGATGTCGCGGCCTTAGTGAAGAATGGCGAGCACTCAGGGCATTCTCAGAGTCCTTGGGCTCGATTCGGTTCAAATGTCATGGGTTTACCCCCTCTATAGTTATTGGGCCTTCTAGGCCTTTGCCTTACTGGGCTGTCACTATCGATACCCAACATTTGCCCCCGAAGCTTGATTGAAGTTTCTTCGGTCGAGCTTTATTTCCTGGTAGGGTTTTAGATAGTGACGTCTCAGGTTTGGTTTTCTTCATTCCTTGCACTGGTTCATAACCTTTGAGGCATTTTGAGCTCGTTTGGCGAGCAGTTTTTTCTTCGTTCAAAGCTGAAAAAATATCCTTCCTTTTATTCCCCTTTGGCGATCACTCGAGGTAATCTAGGTTCATGAAAGTTTATTTTTCTTGGTTGGGCGATCACTATTCGCCTGAGCTATTTCTGGTAAAGCCTCTTAGTGCGCTGGCGACGAACTTCTCTCCTTAGTGGACTTTTAGCATTTAATAACTGCACAGTTGTCCAGAAATCGAACGGTCACTTGAGGCACGCCTAACGTTTACTTTTCCGTAAACCTAGGGTAGTCTGACAGCTGTCTGTACCAGCCAACCGTCTGTCTCCCCAAGGTGTCTCTTGGAATTCTGACATTGCTTCGGCTTTTTCCAAAAAGGTGCAATTATTCCTCTGTGTCGCTTCGATTTGCTCGTGGAGGTTACTCCCTTCTTAGTCTATATAAGAAACGTCAGTTTCTATATTTTGTTTTTTACGCTTATCCACTCCCTCAGATTTCCAGAACTTCATTGCGAACCTTTCTTCTTTCTTTTTCAACCTTCTTTATCCATTTCCATGGCTCCTCGAAGTCAGAGAGTCAAGTATATGGCCTCCAAGGGTGCTAACAAAGCCAACGTTCCTAGGAACGCCAATGCCCCCTTGACCATCAGGGATGGCGCCGTGCCCCCCTCAGTGGGGGAACAGACCGATCTGGGAAGTTCTGCAACCACTCATGTAGTGGTGGACGGGCCTGAGCTGAACACTCCTATTTTTTCCCCAAAAGGTAAATTTTTGGCCTTTTACTGCTCTATTTTGGCAATATCCTATGTTTTCCTTTGTTTGTTATACTTGTTGTGCTATACTTGAACCGTTCTGAGTAGATGTCAAGCCTAACGAATTGAAGCCGGCTTACTTTAAGACCATGGTGGTGCTTGGTGGCTTCAGTGTGGAGGATGCTCCTAGGTATCCTGGCTTAGGTGTGCATTTTCCTCACGACGGAGAGGTTTACATTTATGCGGCCCAGATCGATGCTGGGCTGCGTTTTCCTCTCTGTGAGGATTTACAGACCTTGTATCAGTTTTACGGGATTCACCCCACGCAGCTTGTTCCGAATGCCCTCAGGATGTGGGTCGGTTTCAAGTTCCTGTGTATACGCCAAGAATGGGTGTATTCACTGGCCTTGTTCCGGTGTTTCTTCCGACTGGCAGCAGGGGCAAACTACCTCCACCACTTCCAATCCCACTGGCCGAAGTTTTCAGAGTGGGGAGGCCCTCAGGGATGGGTTTGGAACGTCCATGTCCGCCTGGTCGATGATTTCCGGGCCACTAACTCCAACTACAAGAAGTTTTACTTTTTGTACAAGGGGGGTGTAACCTGGAAATTGTTTGCTCCGGACAAGGATTTTCCTCCCTCCTTTGAAGAATTGTCCGGGAGTGACCGGAATGCCATCGATGACCTGTATCGGCTGCATCGGTCGTCCCAGTTCAAGTCCATCCGCTCAGTGGCGGAGACTACCGAGAATACCCTTGAGATGGCGGGTATTCATCAAGCCACGCCAATCTTTGATGATTGGGTAATTCTCTAACTCTTATCTTGTTTTATTACTTGTAGGCAAGGTCGTAAGGAAAAGCCGAAAACTGATAGGTCTCTTTGATGACCAGGGATCAGCGGGATTGTCCTCCGACCAGGAGCTGCTAAGCTCTCCCCCTCCTTCCTCTAGGCGTTCGTCCAAGAGGAAGTCCGAGGAGGTGCTTCCTCCGGCCACTACTGGCCCTCGCCAACCAGGTATATCACCTCAATATTTGTGGATTTAATGTTTTCACACTCTGCGGTTTTTTGATTTCTGACTTATTGTCTTGCTATTTTGCAGAGAAGTCCTCGGTTGACGCGGCCCGGGACCCTCCTCCTCCTCCTTCTAAGAAGGTCAGGAGTGAGGAACACCCTGAGGTCGACGAGCATCCTCCTCCTTCCCCTCCTAAGGGCCCTTCTGCCAGCAAGGGGAAGGGTCTGGACACGGCGCCCCCTTCTCCCTCTCCTCAGGGCCCTTCCGCCACTAAGGAGAAGGCTTTATCTTTGGCGCCTCCCGCCCCTTCGGTGCCCACGGTTCCTCCTAAGGAGTCTGGGGCTCAGAAGAGGGGGCCTGCTGCTTCCAGCTCCTCGAGGGATCCCGCCGAGGAGTACTGCTCCATGGCGAGCTTATTCCAGCCTTTTAAGGCTGTGAACTCTCTGGGGCCTTGGGTCCCTTGTGGGGACCTTGCCAAGAAGGGGTAACCCGCCCATAAGAGACTCCGGGGTAGCCCGGATATGTGCATGCGGCTCCTTGATGGGATAATTTCCCCCAAGGACCGTTCAATTATCCCTACGGAGCTTCCTCAGATCGAGGGGTTCTTGCGGACCCACTTCGAACGAGTTGCCCTGGTATGATCTCGTCTCCTTTCCATTATTTCTTCCTTGTCATTCCTTTTTATTTTGATGTCTTGACATTTTTCCTTGTGTTTTTGTTGTCAGCTCGTTCGGGAAGAGGTGATCCTTTGCCGTGTCTTCGGCGAGCTCGCCGACAAACATTCTGATCTGCTTGTCGAGCTGGAGCAATATCGAAGCACGGGGGTCACCCCCGGGCAGTTTGAGGCCATCAAGAAGACCGCTGACATGGCGATCACCTTGGTGGACGGCGCCCGGGAGGAATACTTCAGGAAGGAGCAGCGCCTCCTTGCTGATGTCAAGAAGAGGGAGGCTGATGCTGCAGCCTTCCCTCAAGAAGCTGAGGCCCTTCATCGGTGTCTTGATGAAGGGGAGGTGGTTCGTGCTTGCCTGGAGGCCGAGTTGAAGGAAGCTCGTGCTCAGGTGGTCGAGTCGGACGCTCTTAGGGTCGCCGCGGAGGCCTAGAGGGATGCTGCTGAAGCTAGGGGGATCGCCCTAGAGGAGGAGAAGAACCGGCTGGCTTATCAGCTGAAGGCGGTTCCTTCACCTCAAGCCGTGGTTGAGGAGTTCAAGGCCTCCGAGGACTTTGAAGACCAGGCCTTGAAGGTGATGAAGTCGACAATTGCCGATTTTCTCCAAGACCTGGTGGAGGAGGTCCAGGCGGTCGACCCCAACTTTCCCCTTGCGGAAGTTGCATCTTTGAAGAGCTTCTTGCGGAGTCGCCCTTCGCGGCCCTCTGTTGCTGAAGAGGCTGCTCCTGAAGGCGAGCCTAGTACTTCTGCCCCCGAAGGCGAGCAGAGCACCCTTGCCCCCGAGGATCCCAAAGCTTGAAGCCCCCAACTCCTTGGCGACCGTATATTTTTATCTTTTTTTTTAGATAACATTTTTTGTAATTTTTGTTTTTGGTTTGTAATTATTTATTCAAGACTTGGGTTTTTCTATTGAATGCCTTTTTGAACATGTTTGGCTATTCATCCAATGTCATAATTACTCTCCACTTTTTCTTGCTTTGTAATGTCGTCGACCCTTAAAGCCTTAGACCAATCATAAGTCGAACTTTCTAAGGATAATACTTCTGACACTTAAAAGCATAAACTTCTAAGTTCAAAGAGATATTACCTTCTTTGAAGTTTAAACCTTTGAGGTGTTGGCATAATAACAGGGGATTTGTAATTTTTCAGGCTTTATCATCGATAGTGATCGCCTAAACTTTCTTTGGCCTGACTTTGGCGTCAGGGCTTTTATTTTGCCTAACGTTTTGCTAGGTCTTTTGTCCTGACTTTGGCGTTAGGGCTTTTTTGTTTTGCCTAACTTTATTGATAGGTCTTTTGGCCTGACTTTGGCGTCAGGGCTTTTTGGCCTAGCTTTGTTGCTAGGGCTTTTTGGCCTAACTTTGTTGTTAGGGCTTTTTGGCCTAGCTTTGTTGCTAGGGCTTTTTTGTTTTGCCTAACTTTATTGATAGGTCTTTTGGCCTGACTTTGGCGTCAGGGCTTTTTGGCCTAGCTTTGTTGCTAGGGCTTTTGGCCTATCTTTGGCGATAGGTCTTTTGGCCTAGCTTTGTTGCTAGGGATTTTGGCCTATCTTTGGCGATAGGGCTTTTGGCCTGACTTTGGCGTCAGGGCTTTTGGTCTATCTTTGGCGATAGGGCTTTTGGCCTGACTTTGGCGTCAGGGCTTTTGGCCTGACTTTGGCGTCAGGGCTTTTGGCTTTGGCTTGCTTCGAGTGGACACGCTTTATGAAGGAATGACTTTATTTTATTGACATAATAGTTTGATTACAAGCTATGTATAAAATCTTCTTAAATGCTCAGAATTAAATGGACGGGGTAACCTCTCGCCTTCGGTGGTTTCCAAATAGTAGGATCCTGGTGCGGCGATCTCTACTACTTTGTACGGTCCTTCCCATTTGGCTGAAAGTTTATTTTTGCTGTCCAGCCTTGTGAATTCATTCCTTCTCATAACCATCTCCCCCACGAAAAATTGGCGAGCGCTGACTTTTCTGTTGAAATACCGAGCGGTCGCCAAGCGCATCTTTGCCTGTGTCTTTTCCGAGAGCCATCTCTTTTCCTCTGCTAAGTCGAGGTCAGTCATGCGCTCGATCTCATTTGCCTCCACGTTAAAGTGTAAGATTCTGTGGGTAGGCACTGCTAATTCGGCTGGTGCTACTGCTTCTGATCCGTACACTAAACTGAAAGGTGTTTCTCCTGTGGCCGCCTTAGGCGTCGTTCTGATTGCCCATAACACGTTTTCCAGTTCATCTGCCCAGTTCCCTTTGAATGCTCGAACCCTTTTCTTAAGTCCTGCTAAGACAACCTTGTTGGCTGCTTCAGCTTGCCCATTCGTTTGAGGATGATGTACTGAGCTGAAATGATGGTCCACATGATATTCTTCACAGAGCCATTTCAGCTCCTTTCCAACAAATTGCGGACCATTATCACTGATGAGTATCTTAGGAATGCCAAACCTGGAGAATATGCTGACCTGCAGGAATTTGATGACCTGGAATTCTGTTGTCGAAGCTAGAGCTTTCGCCTCTACCCATTTAGTGAAGTAGTTGATTGCCACTATAATGTGAGTACGCTGACCAGTGTTAATGGGAAAAGGACCCAATATATCGATTCCCCATTGAGCGAAAGGCCAGGCACCCGCCATTGGGGATAATAGTGTCGATGGTCAACCCGATCGTGGTGCAAACTGCTGGCAAATCTCACACTTCCGTGTTAACTCGGCTGCATCTTTACCCAAGGTCGGCCAGTAATACCCCAATCTGAATATTTTCCTCGTTAGTGATCGAGCACCTTCATGACATGCTGCTGCCCCTTCGTGAGCTTCTCGAAGAACCTTTTCTGTTTCAGGATGAGCAACACACCTCAAGTAAGGCGTCGAATAACCACTTCTGTAGAGTTCTCCATCGATGATTAGATAACTGTCTGCGAGTCTTCTAATCCTCGTGGATTCGCCTTCGTCCTCCGGGAGGATTCCTTCCTTTAAATAGTTCTGGAATGGGGTCATCCATGTGACCTGTCCTTGGATGTTGAAGACCTCTGCTCTGCTTTCCAGGACTGAACATAGAGCTTTCTCCAGAAATTGTACATCCTGGACTGTCGCTCCTCCGAAGGCCAGTATACTCAAAGAATCTGCCATCTAGTTTTCTTGGTGAGGAATAAACTCAATCGCGAAACTTGGGATTTCCGCGACCAGCTTTTTGGCAATGCTGAGATATTTCTTCATCTTTTCTCCCCTTGCCTCGTAGGCGCCATTAACCTGATTGACAATAAGCTCCGAGTCACTTTTTGCCTCGTAGCGCAGTTATACCCATTCCTTTTGGTAGTCTGAGTCCAGTGATAAGAGCCTCATATTCTGCTTCATTATTGGTCGCCGGAAATGTCAAGGCGATCGCGTACTTCAGAGGCTCGCCCTCAGGAGGAATAAGAATTAAACCTGCCCCCGAGCCTTCTTTTGATGAAGACCCATCCGTATAGAGTTCCCAGATTTGATTGTCGTCTGCTGACTGACTTTGCCTGTTCTCTGCTTCTGTTTGACCGTTACTCGTGCTTTCCACTATAAAATCAGCTAGTGCTTGACCTTTGATGGCCGTTTTTGGCGCAAATTTGATCTTGAACTCGCTGAGCTCGATCGCCCACTTTACCATTCTTCCTGAAGAATCTGGCTTCATCAGGAAGTTTTTGAGAGGTTGATTGGTGAGGACCGTGATGTCGTGCGCATGAAAGTAAGGTCTCAGCTTCCGAGCAGCAATAACTAAGGCATAGAGATACTTCTCAATCTGGACATATTTTATTTCTACTGAGTTGAACATTTTGCTAATGAAATACACTGGACTCTGAACATTATTTTCCTCCCTTATTAAGACAGCACTGGCTGCCACATCGTTAATGCCTAGATAAAGGAAAAGCTGCTCGCCTAGAACGGGCTTTGCCAGAGCTGGGAGTGTTTGGATATGCCTCTTCAAGGACTGGAACGCTTCCTCACAGTCCGGCGTCCACTCGAACTTGCGGTTGGGCCTCAAGGTCTTGAAGAATGGGAGGGACCTGTCGCTTGCTTTGGAGAGGAAGCGGTTGAGAGCAGCTAGGCGTCCATTCAGGCACTTGAATTTTTTGTGGCAGGTTGGCGACTTCATTTCCTCTATGGCCTTTAGCTTTTCCGGATTTGCTTCGATTCCTCTTTCACTGACCATAAAACCCAGAAATTTACCGGACTTGACCCCGAAGGCGCATTTGGCAGGATTCAGGCGAACACTGTGTCTTCTCATGCATTCAAAAGCTTCGCGGAGGTCTGCCGTGTGAGGATTGCCCTTGATGGTTTTGACGAGCATATCATCCACGTAGGCCTCCATGTTCCTTCCCAGCATGTCTTGGAACAGTCGGTTCACCATCCGTTGATAAGTTGCCCCGGCATTGATAAGGCCGAAGGGCATCACCTTGTAGCACAGAATGTCCCCATCAGCATAAAAAGCGGTGTGAGCCTCATCGTCGGGATGCATGATGATCTGGTTGTAGCCTGAATAGGCGTCCATGAAGCTCAGCATCTCATGACCCGAGGTAGCATCGACCAGCTGATCAATCCTTGGAAGGAGATATGAATCTTTGGGGCAAGCCTTGTTTAAGTCGCGGAAGTCGACGCACATCCTCCACTTGTCGTTTGATTTCCTGACCAAAACTGGGTTGGCGACCCAGCTCTGGAATCTTACCTCTCTGACGAAGTCAGCTTCAATCAACCTGCCGACTTCCTGCCTGATCGCCAAATGCTTATCCGTCCCGAATGATTTTCTCTTTTGGGCGATCGGCTTGATGGAGGGGTCTATCCTGATCTCGTGGTAGATGATATCTGTGCTGATTCCTGGCATGTCGCTCGGCTGCCAGGCGAAGAGATCTTTGAATTTCTTGAGGAGGGCGGTCATGGCCTCCTTCTGATCCTCTTTCAAGGTGGTCCCAATGCGCACCTTTTTGTCTGGACCATCGATCTCGACCTCCTCCAATTCCTCCATGGGTGCTGGACGAGCCAAGTCCTCACGGGGGCCGGCCTCTGTTTCGATGGCGAGCGCATCCCTTTGGTTCTTCCTGCATAAACAGTTCACATAGCATTGCCGCGAGTAAGGCTGATCTCCTAGCACTTCTCCAATCCCGTTAGGAGTAGGGAACTTCATATTCTGGTGGACAGTGGAGGCCACAATCTTATTTGGGTTGATCGTGGTCCTCCCTATGATGGCGTTGTAGGATGTAGGTGAATCGACCACCAGGAAAGTGACCGACACCTTGATGCTCCTCCACCCCTCGCCGAAAATCACTGGCATGGTTATAGCCCCCAGTGGATAAGTTGTTCTTCCCGCAAACCCGATCAGCGGAAAGTCGACCCTCTTCAGGTCGCGTTTGGACTTGCCCATCTTCTCAAAGGCGTCCAGAAATAGGATGTCTGTCGAGCTGCCTCCGTCGACCAGAATCCTTGCAACATCACAGCCGTCGATATCTGCTGTAATGACCAGAGCATCGTTGTGGGGAGTGGTGACATGTGCCAAATCATCTTCAGAGAATGAGATGACAATGTTCTCTTCAGGTCAGGGCCGCTTCCCCAACTGAACTGCTGTAGAGATCTGAGTGGCGTAGACCTCTCTGGCGCTTGACCTCTCGCCGCCTGCACCGAATCCTCCTGCAATCATATTCACTCTCCTCTTGCTTCCGTAAGGCTCAGCTTGTTCTGCAGGGGCTGGCGAACGATGCCTCCTGGGGGGCGTTCGACTTCGGTCTCGCCCTGCCACAAATTCTTTCAACATTCCCCCCTGAATCAGCCTCTCTATGTCCCGCTTCAAAATTTTGCAGTCATCTGTCTTGTGGCCCTTGCACTTGTGGTATCTGCAGTAGCTCTCGACATCCTTTCCCATGGGCAGCCCACCTCGACGAGGCATCGGTGGCCTCGCCAAGGATCTCCTCTCCATCTCGACTAGTACCGCTGAGATCTGCCTATTTAAAGGCGTGAAGTACTCAGGGACCTCTGCATGGCGAGGCGCTGGAAGAGACTCGACTCGGGGCTTGCTTTCCTTTCCCTTCTTCTCCTTCTTTACCTCCTTCTTGCCATCGCGTCGGGGTTCATGGACCACCCTTAGCGAGTCCGTCAGGAGGTTAGCCTCGGTGTTCGCCCGTTCAAGGTCTATGCAACCTTTTGCTCTGGATGCCAGCTCCTCCAACGTCTCAATCTCCTTCACGTGATAGCTGTTTCGCAGCTTTCTCGAGGCCTTTTTGGCCACATCCAGACCTCTGTAGAAGGCTCGAATGATCTCCCCATCCGAGATTCGGCGATCTAATTCTGTGACGTTTTGATGAAAACGCCCGTAGAAGTTGGACAGCGACTCTCCAGGCTGCTGTTTGACTGAGTCAAGGGCCACCACGCTCTTCAGCAACTGGCGCTCGCCCATATATCTATCCAGGAACTTGCTTCTTAACTCTGCCCAAGTTCTGATTGATCCTGCAGGGAGGCCGAAGAACCAGGACGAAGCCGAACCCGAAAGAGTAGATGGAAATAACAAAGCCAAGTGATTGAGATCATTTGACTTACCCAGAAGGGAGGCCTCATGTTTGTTGACATGCATGGTGGGATCTCCTCCACCGCTATACTCAGGTATGGCCCGAGCAACCACATCCTTTGGGATTTTGATGGCAACGAGCCCGTCGGTAAAATGATGAGAGGACTGCTTCTTGAAGGGAGCTACGAATGTCAGCTGTCTTTCCTGGAGCCTTTTGTTGAGGAGGTCATCCATCTGATCCACAGTGCAGTACATAGGCGAGGTTCCAGGTGGAGGAGGACCGGAAGGATTGGCAGTATGCGCGGCTGCTGGCTCTTTGGTGTATGCCGGAGGTAGGGACTGCTGTCCTGACGTCATCTCCTGATCCTCCTGAGGCGCAGTGGGACCAGGATTTGCCGCTTCCGAAGGTGAGGGCCCTGTGGCAGCAGGGAGGTGGTTTTTCTTAGGAGCAGAGGGATTGTTTTCTTGAGGAGCAGGGGCTTGGCGGCGCGCCTGTCCTAGGATGGCTTCCAGCAGGGAGACCATCTCTGGGGTTAAATTAATATCCTGTCCAGCGATGTGGATTGTGTGCGGTGCCGGTGCTCCGTTTTGATCAGCAGCGGGAGTTGGTCTTGAATCACCGACATGCTCGCGAGCTGTTCGTAGAGGAACGGCATTGACTCCTGCTCGGCTGGCAGGTTCTTGTTGAAGCGGTGAAGCGGCGGCGAAATCAGAGCTATCTGAGGATCGCTCCCTAGTCTGGTTCCGACGGTTGCTTTGGGATCGAGTTCTCATGGCTGAATTGCTCGATTCCCACAGACGGCGCCAAATGTTGGATCGTGAAATCCTAGATGCTGATCTGACAGTGAATTGAATGCCAGACAAGGTTGGGAAGACGCTTCTGCTCCAACTCCGGTTAACCTGCAGGTAGGGGAGCGCAACAGAGGGGGTGTCTCTGGGTCCCTCTCCGATGCTTAAATGAGTATATGTGTGTATAAAACTCAAAAGGTAAAGAACGTATGTAAAGCAAGGGTATTTATAGGGTAAGAGAGATAGAACCGTATAAGGCAGCTGAATATCTTAGTGTATATTGTGTTGCTGAAGATTCAGATCGTGGGATATGGCAGTTACTGCGAGATATTGCAGTTACCAAATCTAATCTTTAGTGAATATGTGACCGAGATACGCGGGATATCACGACCACTTCCTTATTAACGGTTTTGTGGGACCCGAGGAGAGAGGCAAGGCTCTCTTCGGGGCGAGCACTCTCATGGCGAGCAGTGAGATGTCGCGGCCTTAGTGAAGAATGGCGAGCACTCAGGGCGTTCTCAGAGTCCTTGGGCTCGATTCAGTTCATATGTCATGGGTTTACCCCCTCTATAGTTATTGGGCCTTCGAGGCCTTTTCCTTACTGGGCTGTCACTATCGATACCCAACAAGGCCTACGATCATAGGGATCGTACCGTGGCTTAGAAGGAGCAGCTATTAGCTGAGAAGGCTCATCCTGAGTCTATGCTGAAGGAAATCTCAAACCCATAAATGGTGGTCAAGGGTTACAAGAAGTCTGAGGACTTCGTTGATTTCACCTTGGACGTGATGAATTCTGAGATTTCTGTTTACCTTTAGGTGATAGTTGACGACATCAAGTCTGTATCCCTTGAGTTTCCCTTGGCTAGGTGTGGCCTCTCTAGGAGTTCCTTGGAAAATGCTTATGCATGTCATGCTTCTTCCAATGGAGCAACTGAGGGGACCTAAGTTCAGGGCTTCTACTAGCGAGGGAGAGGCTCCTATTGGAGAAGTTGAGGCCTTGAGAGATGCTCCTGCGCCTGTCGAGGAAGTTCAAGACTAGGTCCTAGCGAGTGTTCCTATGTCTAGATTAGGTCAAGATTCCTATTGCATATTGTTCCACGAAGTGTGCACCATTGGTCTTTTCGTTCCCAAAGGCGAGCTTACTCAATGCGTCCACCAACTGGTTCTCTTCTATCGGGATCACTTTTATGGTTAAATGTTCGATTTCCCTAATGAATTTTATCATGATATTCAGGTACTCTTCATTTTATTGCATTTGGCTGCCTACTCATCTTTAACTTGGTTGATAACCAATTCGAGGTCACACTTTACCTTGAGGGATTTAATGCCCATACCTCTTGCCAAACGAAGTCGTGTGACTAAAGCTTCATACTCGACCTCATTATTAGTTGCTAGAAGGTAAAGACCATAGCATATTGTATGGGCCCAACTTATGGGGTATTAAAACTAGTCTTGGCCCCAAGTCCTTCTTAGATGAGTATCTGTTGGTATAGAGTTCCCAGAGTTAAGGTGTATCCTTAGTTGTTGCCTCCGTAGGTTCCGTTTGGTTGGCAATACTGTTACCCACGTCATTTACTATGAAGTTAGCTAACTCCTGTCCATTGATTGCTGTTTTTGGGGCAAACTAGATCTTGAATTCAATTAGCTCAATCACCCACTTAACCATCCTTC
Organism: Chamaenerion angustifolium; assembly: GCA_946814005.1. Classification (NCBI taxonomy): domain Eukaryota; kingdom Viridiplantae; phylum Streptophyta; class Magnoliopsida; order Myrtales; family Onagraceae; genus Chamaenerion; species Chamaenerion angustifolium. The sequence continues at coordinate 28,579,809 of OX328272.1, forward strand.
CTGATGAATCGGATTTTTGTAAGAATTGTTTATAGGCTCGTTGGTTAGCAACGTGATTGCAATTTGTAAACTGATTTCAATTTGTTTATCAGGTTTCCCAATCAATTGTTTAAGTGGCTTGCAATTTTCTTATGTAGTACAGTGGAAACTCATTGTTGTTGTCCTTTTTGACCAACATTGCACTGACTTCCATGTGGTTTACAATTAGGTATAGATAAAGTGGTTCACCTAGCGAGTGTTTTGCTAAAGTAAGGAGAACCTAAAGGTGTTGTTTCATTGCTAGGAAGGCCTTTTCGCATCCAATAGTCCATTCAAACTTCTTATTTGCCCTTAGTATTTGAACGAATGGTAGGGACTAATCTATTGATTTTATTAGGAAACGATTTAACGCTGCTAGGTGGCCATTTAATGTCTGTATATTTTTATGACAGGTGAGTGCTTTCATTTCTTCTATCGCCTTTAGTCTTTTAGGGTTGGCCTCAATGTCTCGTTCGCTTACCATAAACCCATAGAATTCCCTTGACTTAACTCTGAAGACACAGTTTGTTAGGTTACGATTAACATTATGTATCGTCATGCACTCGAAATCTTATCTTAGGTCGATGGTGTGGAGGTCATCTCTACCTTATTTTACCAGCATGTTGCCTACGCACGCTTCCATTCAGTGCCTATCATTCCTTTAATTAGTTTGTTAACCATTCTTTGATAGGTTGCCCTGCGTTGATGTGGCTGAAGGGCATGACCTTATTGCATTTTGATGTCCATATTTGCGTAAAAGGTTGTATGGATTTCGTTGCCTGGGTGCAGTTTGATTTTCTTGTATGAGAGTAGGCATCCATTAAGCTAAGTAGCTAATGCTCGTAGGTTGTGTTGACTGATTGGTCAATCCTATTGAGGGGAAAGGTGTCCTTAGGATATGACTTAGTCAAGTTCTGGAAGTTCACACTCATTCTCCACTTGTCGTTCACATTTATTACTAAGACTAAATTAGTAACACATGTTTGAAAGCATACTTCTCTGAGGAACCCTGCATCTTGCAATTTTCTGACTTCTTGGTAATCCGCCGACCACTTTCCATCACCGTGCAATATTTTTTGTGCAGTCGACTTTATCATGAGGTTGATTTTCTACTCGTGGAAAATTATGTATTTGGTGATCCCTGAAATGTAAATGTCGCTAGGCGCTATCTGAATAATTTCTTATATTATATCAATATGTACATTAGAGCTAGATATTGTCTCTAAGATAACGTCAGACCTAGTCGGTATTCCTTTTTGGCCTGTCTATTTCAACCTTGGTCAACTCCTCTATTTGTGAAGGATGAATTTTATCTAGTATTGGGGCCGACTCTATTTTGATGGCCAGAGCCTCCCTCTAGTTCCTTTGGTGGAGATAGTTCATGTAGCATTGTTTGGGCACCCAGCACTTCGCCTGTCCCGTTAAAGGTTGAGCATTTAAGCTTTTGGTGTGTGGTGAAGGTAATAATCCCCTTGGGATTAATCATTGTTCACCCCATCATATCACTGTAGGAAGACAAGGCATCCGCCACAATGAAGAGAATGATTGCCTTAGTTGTTTTCCATCCTTCCTCAAAATCAATCCAGAGGTTGATTGGTCACATAAGAAAAGTTAGACGCTCGACGAACCCGACGCGGAAGATTTTTTTTATCTTCATGTCCTCTCTTGTTCTTCCCAATTTTTTTAGTGTTTCCATGAACAAAATATCCGATCAGTTCCCTCCGGCCACCAATATTCGTTTTACATCCGCTATGATCTTAGTTGTTACTCCCAGAGGGTCAACGTGAGGTGCTACCATATAACCATGTCTTCGTTTGAAAATAAAGATGGCACTATGCTCTTAGGGGTGTGATTTATTTCTAGATCGTATGACGGTGTATGATAGGGTGACATGTATCACGCTAACCTCATTGAGTTCAAATGAGTTCGCCATATGCTGCAAATCCTCCACCTATTAGGTTGATGGTTCATTGCCTACTCCAGCAATGCTCATGTTGAGGAAGGGTATTTGTTAAGGAATCCTCTTGATTCGTGTCCGGATGAGTCTGCATTCTTCTGGATTTTTTATCAGTTCCCACAAACAACGTTAATGTTGGATCGAGATTTAACATGGTCAAAAAAACTCATCAGTAGTATTAGGATATGTGCGAATTTCGCCTGAGCAAACGCATCGAAGGATCGGACGTGGAGTTCCCTTACATTCAAAAAGGGATAGTGGAGGTGTTCCTTCAGATCTCTTTCTGATGCTTAACTGAGTACATGCCTCTGATAAGAAAAATTCAAATTATATTTAAAGGAAGGAATAACAAGGTGTTTATATGGAGATTTTAGATTTCGTCACCCATTACCTGTTAGTTAATATATTGTGCCTAAGATATTGTGGAGAATTATCCATAAGTTTATCGAAATCTTTAATCTACTTTATGAGTTAAGATTCAATAAAACTGCTACATCTCGGCGTGGACTGAGTCCACACGAGCATATATATATATATATATATTTTGTGGAGGAGGATCAAGGAGACTTAGGTTATTAGCTAAGTCTTCGAGTCTTTGTTTGGCAATAGTGAGTGCGGGGTGCTCGCCTCATCCCTAGGCAGTCATGTCATCCTTGATAGTCTTGTGTGCGTCTTCCCTTGCTAAGGCGAGGCTAAACTGCTCGGCTTAGGGATGGACCTTTCCTTGGTATACCATACTAGAGTGAGCATGAAACTTTTGCTTTAGTGGTTTGGGATGATTTGATATTGTCAAGTGTAACTCATGTGACTTGCCTTACCCCAAGAATGACCGGTTTCAGTGTTAGCGAATTCTCTCTTGTTTTAATGGAAAATTCTCAACATTTCCCCCGTAGCTTGCGCGAAAGAAGTTACGATCGATCTTGAGACACCAAGGCCAGTACAAAAAGTCGTCGCCTCAACCTGGTTTACCAGCAAGCTCGATTGAAACTTCTTTCGCACAAGCTTCGGGGGCAAATGTTGGGCTTAAGCATGAACTTTACTTGGAAACAAAATAGAATTTGCTTTGACACAAAACCGATCATTCTCGGTGTGTGTGTGCAAGGAAAGTCACATGATTTACATGTGACAAGATCAATTCACTCCAGCCATTAAGGCAAGAACTTCTTACTCTTCCTAATCAAGTATACCATGATGAGGCCCCCCAGGTCCATGTCTCTCTCATCCAAGGCGAGCGCTTGAGCCTCGCCTTAGCAAGTAAAAACGTACATAGAACCATGAAGGTCGACTTAACTGGCTAGGGATGAGGCAAACACCTCACGCTCGTCCTTTCCAAACAAAGATTCAAAATTTTAGATAAAAACTTAAGTCTCCATGACCGTCTTCTACAAAAAAAGATGCTTTCCTAGACTTAATTCCAGGATCAGACGTAACAGTAATATCGAATCTGAACTCATAAAGCAAATTAAGGATCTCAATAAACTTAGTCATGATTCTCAACATGATCTCAGACGCAATATCTTAACCAACAAGTAATGGGTGGCAAAACCTAAAATCGCGTGCCCTATAAACAACCTGTTATTCGTTAATGAGCAACACCCCACTATCCTTTTTTGTAGGTTAAGGATCTGCCGGTCCAATCCTCTGTACTTAAACCAAATTGATACACATCCTGATACTTCTTACGAGTTTTTTCAACGAGTTAAATCTTTATCCAACAATGTTTTAGCATAATATTAATTTCGTAAATAACTAATAGAATTGTGTTTACGTTATCTTCAAGATTGCATAATATTAAGGGTCAATAGTGTCAATGCACACATATGTTTACTCAAGTTATTATTTACGCCACTCTTGTAATTATTTGCACTTATTCGTTTGAACATGTTGTTAAATGCACAAACTGTTAATTATGCATAAATTTTTATCGTTAAATATGTCAAAATGACAATTTTACCCTCTTGTTCAGCTTCAACACTTAATCCAACTCCAAACACACAAATTTTGGGTTTATATTAAACTCAAAAATGCATATTTGAGTTTGAATTCAACCCAATAATGTCGATTTTAGGTTGAATTTGAACTCAAATCTGCATTTTAGGTTTCAAATTCAACCAAAATCTGCATTTTAGGTTGAATTTGAACCCGAAAAATGCACATTTGAGTTTGAATTCAATTCTAAAATACAGCTTTGGGCAGAATTCGAACTCAAATATGCATTTTGAAATTGGATTTAGTGTTGAAGATAATATAAAGAAGAAGAATATGACAAAATTATCATTTTGACATATTTAATGACAAAGTGAATGGATAGTTGATACTTAACAATTGTTGTATTTAACAACTAATATATTAGTCCATTTAACCACAACATTCAAACATCCATATATATTAGTGTTATTTACCCTTTATTTCATCCTAAGTTCATTGTTGACCTTGTAGTGTCTATGTCTCTCTTCACAAAGCATGTTGACCATTTCTCAGTTCTTAGTTCTCTGACTTTTCATCTGTCAATATTATCTGGAAAACTGTATATTTCCATCGGCTCACTATTGCATGTATCAAATAATGCTACACTCCAGAGGTGAGGGAGTGCAGTGGCCGACAGATCGGTTCTGAGATGGGTACCGTGCGATTGTCGGATCCGACAATAGCAACAGTGAGAAGAGAGGGAGGGGACAGAGAGGAAGAAGACAGAGAGGGAAATAGATGTCTGTTATTATGCATAATTGTTGTCACCTTGCACAGTCTCTATATATAGACTTAAGTGCGGATACAACATGCCTAGCTACCGACCCGACTGACATAATCCGACCCTACTAACATAACCCGACTTATTTTTAACTGACTCGTAACATCACATCCTCCCCTAAACAACGGCCTTGTCCTCAAGGTCGACATCGGGATACTTGCGTTTAAGATCATCGAGAAATTCCCATGTTGCCGCGTCCTCCTCGAACCCGGCCCACTGTATCAGTACCTTGGTAGCTGCCCTGCTCCCCCTACGAACCATCTTCTTGGCTAAAACGAACTGTGGTGTACGACCCGCGTGCCTTGTGAATTCAGCTGGAAGAGCCAATGCCGTCTCCGGAAAATCGAGTTTATAAGCCACTGGTCCGACCTTTTCTAACACCTTGAAGGGCCCGAAGTATCTCGGTTGAAGTTTCTGCTTCCCTTGTTTCCTCATGGAGTGTTGACCGTACATGTGGAGTTTGAGGAAGACCCAATCATTAGCCTCGAAGTTTCGGTCCGATCTCTTGATGTTGGCCACCTGACGCATTCGATTCTGGGCTCGTTGTAGGTGGAACTTCAGGAGTTTTATCGACTCCTCTCGATCTCTGAGTAGTGTGTCGACCTCTTCATTCTGGGAATCCCTTGGGAGGTAAGGTACGTGCAATGGCGGAGCAAATCCATATAGTGCTTCAAAGGGTGACATCTTAATGGTGGAGTGAAACGAAGTGTTATACCACCATTCTGCCAGAGGTAGCCACTTTGTCCACGACGAAGGTCTTTTGCCTGTCATGCATCTCAGATAGGTCTCCAGGCAACGGTTCACTACTTCGGTCTGTCCATCTGTCTGGGGATGATATGCAGACGAGGTACAGATAGAGACTCCCAACTGTTTAAACAATTCCTTCCAGAACTCGCTCACAAATACTGGATCCCGGTCACTCACTATGTTGCTGGGCAGGCCATGTAACCTGTAAATGTTATCGATGAAGACTTGGGCCACTGTTGCTGCCGAATAGGGGTGGCTAATTGCCATGAAATGGCTATACTTTCTTAGCCGATCTACTACCACAAAGATGACATCCTTTCCCTTTGAGTTAGGGAGGCCGGTTATGAAATCCATGGTGATATCAGTGAAGATTCCTTCCGGTATGGCGAGGGGTTGTAGTAGACCTGGAGTGGCTGACCTATCATACTTGTGTCTCTGGCATATTTCACAACATCTTACGAATTCTCGAACATGCTTCTTAAGACCTTTCCAATACAGTAAGGAGCTGATCCTCTTTGTTGTGACAGTTGCCCCAGAATGGCCACCTGCTGCTGATGCGTGAAACAACACAATAATGTCGTTTCGTAGCCCTTGGTCTGCACCAACCACTAGCTTCCCCTTTCTCCTTATCAACCCATCATTCCATGAGAACTTAGGTGGCCCTTTCATTTGCTCCAGTTGTTTAATCAACTCTGCATAATCCGTGTCCATCACCCAGCTTTGCTTAATTCTATCCAACAGCTCGGACGATACTGAGGACAGAGTTGTGGCTAGGAGTTCAGCTGCTTGTACTCTCGAGAGTGCGTCGGCCGCCACATTGTCAGCCCCTTTCTTATAGACGATCTCATAATCATACCCCAGTAGCTTGGCCAGCCATGTATGTTGTAGCGGTGTTGACAACTTCTGCTCCAGCAAGAATTTGAGGCTCCTGTGGTCTGTCTTAATGAGGAAGCGGCGATCTATCAGATAGAAGTGCCATTTTTTTATTGCCACCAGTATGGCTAATAATTCCTTCTCGTATGCCGATAGGAGCTGTTGCCGCTCCGATAACCCCTTACTTACGTAAGCCACTGGATGACCGCGTTGCATGAGTACTGCTCCAATTCCGGTGTTTGACGCATCTGTCTCGATGGTGAAGGGTTCAGTCATGTACGGTATGGCTAGGACTGGGGTTGTGACCATCGCTGTTTTAAGATCCTCGAAGGCCTTGTCGGCTTCTACCCCCCATTGAAAGGCGTCCTTCCGAAGCATTGCCGTGAGTGGTTTGCATAACATCCCATAGCCCTTGATAAATTTTCTGTAATATCCCGTGATCCCTAAGAACCCCCTGAGTTGCTTGATGTTTTGCGGTTTTGGCCATTCCCAAATTGCTGCTATCTTCACGGGTAGCTCACTTGCGATCCCCCGAAGCTACACTTGCTGAACTTGGCGAATAACTCGTTCCTCCTTAGTAATTCCAGCACCAGTTCCAGGTGTTCTAGGTGCTGTGCCATGTTCTTGCTATACACGAGGATATCGTCAAAGAAAACGAGCACAAACCTCCGCAAGTGTTCCTTAAAGACTGCATTCATAAGGCCTTGGAAGGTGGCCGGCGCGTTGGTTAATCCAAATGGCATGACCAAAAACTCGTAGTGGCCTTCATGTGTTCTAAAAGCCGTCTTGTAAGTGTCGGCTGTCGCCATCCTGATTTGGTGGTACTCGGATCGGAGATCTATCTTGGAGAAGACCGTTGCGCCGTGTAATTCATCAAGGAGCTCGTCAACTAGCGGAATGGGGAACTTATCCTTTATCGTGGCTTCATTAAGTCGTCGGTAGTCGACACATAATCTCCAAGATCTGTCCTTCTTCTTTACTAAGACCACCGGAGCTGAGAATGGACTCGAACTGGGTTGTATAATACCGTTTTTCAGAATTTCATTCACCATTCTCTCCAACACATATTTTTGAAGGGCGGGGTACCGGTACGGTCTGAGGCTTATTGGTTGTGTCCCGTCCTTAAGGAGCATGCGGTGATCTATTTTCCTTGGGGGTGGTAGGCTTCGAGGTTCGCGAAAAACATCCTCGTAGTCGTCGAGTAACTTCCTTATCTCTGTGGGTATGTCTCCCTCCTCCTTGACCCGAGTTGATAGAATGTTGGTGGCGCAGCCATGCCCATGTGTCAGGTCGGCTACCATGCTGCATAGTTGTACTGCAGCGATATCCTTTGGTTTTGATAATGTTCGGTCCATTTTCGCCGAGCTGCTTATGCGTATTGGATTTCTCGTGTCTCCTCGCAGCTCACACTGTTCCTCCCCGTGCTTAAACTTCATGGTGAGCGTCCGGAAGTTCCATAAGATGTCCTCCGAGGTAGCTAGCCATTGCACCCCGAGAACCACATGATAATTCTCGAGCGGAACCAAATAAACGCTTGCTTGAAAGTGGTGGCCTTGCATACTCCATTTAAATTCTCGGCACCTTCGGTCGCAGCTCATTCCGCCACCATTTGCTTCCAACACTCGGAGAGGTGGTACGAACTCGATCTCGCACCCAAGATTTTCCGCCATTGCTATGTCCAAGAAGTTGTGAGTGCTTCCCGAATCTATCAACATCTGAAGCGTGCGGTTTTGAGCCCGTCCCTCTATCTTCATGGTCGAGCAGCTCGCCATTCCCGAGATTGCATGTAGTGACAGCTCGGGCGCCTCCTCCATGACTTCTTCTGGTTCGGCGTCTGTTATGGTCTGCATGGCGTCCGTTATTTCATTGTCTTCTCCTCCAACCTCAATGACGAACAACTGCTTATGTCGGCAACGATGACCCACCACGTACTTCTCGGGACACCAGTAGCAGAGTCCTTTGGCGCGCCTCGCTTCCATTTCCCGGCTTGTCATCGTTCGTGAGCTTCTCCCTTCCGTTCCAGCTCGAACGTTTCCAGTGTTTGCTACAGACCGAGGGGTATGTATAGGAGCAGTAACTCTAGACATGGGTTGAGTACTATATGCACTACTAGTTTTATACCAAGGGAGGAGTTACCGTTAAGTTGTTTGTGACGTAGGGGCCTGAGGACTGTATCATGGAGCTTAGCCACCGCGAAGGCCTCGTGTAGCGTCTGGACCCTTTGCAGTCGGACCTGCCCTTGAAGTTGCTCCTCCAAGACACCGACGAACTGGCTGATGGCGGTCTTCTCCGAAACTTTCTCGACGAGCTGCTATTTGTGGAGGAGCCCGTCGAACCTTCACTGGTAGTCGGACAGCAACCCGTCTTGGCGTAAGTTCCTCATCTCCAGCATGGGATCGCCAAACAGCTCATCGCCAAACCTCGCCTTGAGAGCTTCGACGTACCCTGGCCATGAAACGTGGTGTCCCTCGGCTTCCTGGATTCAGACGTACCCTTGGTGCCATTGAAGAGCTTCTCCGTCCAGGTGTATCACGACAACCTTGAGCTTTGCCTCCTCCGGGGTTCCATCCACTTCGAAATAGTGTTCGCACTGAAAAATCCAGCTAGCCACGTCCGACCCGGAGAAACGGGGGAAGTCGAGCCTCCCTATGCGGTACTGGTGTCGGTTCTCTCGGCTTCCTTCGGTGGGAGTGGTGTCCCGGTCTTCTGTCATGGAGACTTGAGCTGTCGGAGGTGGGTGGGTGGCATGCACCCTAGGCCCTTGGTGGGAAGTCGGGGTTGTACGAGACAAGGTGGACTGCGCGTCGCTTCGGGTCGCTTCCTGATGAACTGCGCGTCGCTTCGGGATGTTGGGCGGCTTGAGCAGCGATCATTAGCTTGAGGTCGGCGAACCCTTGGCGCATCTCTGCACGCATGTCTGTGAAAGCTGACTTGGTGTGGTCTTCGAAGGCAGTGGACTTCTCCTCAGCCGTCGCCATTTTTCCGGCCAGTTCTGTCAGCACCTGGTGGTGGTCTGAAATCGTGCGTCCACTCGGGCGTCTCGCTGGGCTCGAGTCTCTGCAGGAGTGTTGGCGGTGGACGACATGAGACGTGAGGTAGTAGGGGTGTATGGGTGTTGTTGGTTTACGTAAGGGCTGCGGTTGGTGTGGCGGGGTGGTTGTCGTTGGAAGGTTCGCGGAATGCCGTGTGGTTCACGAAATCCGCAGGTTTTGAAGATGGGGTGCTGCGTTACGAAGATGGGTTGGTACGATGGGATGCTGCGTTACGCAGTTTGACGATGGGATGCTGCAGGTGGTTGACGATGGTTGATGGTGGTTGAGGAAGGTTGATGAAGGTCACGAAGGTTGATGATGGTGGTTGATGCAGGTGGTTCACGGTGTGGCGTGGTGGTTGTTGGGGTGGCTCTGATACCATTGCTACACTCCAGAGGTGAGGGAGTGCAGTGGCCGACAGATCCGTTCTGAGATGGGTACCGTGCGATTGTCGGATCCGACAATAGCAACAGTGAGAAGAGAGGGAAGGGACAGAGAGGAAGAAGACAGAGAGGGAAATAGATGTCTGTTATTATGCATAATTGTTGTCACCTTGCACAGTCTCTATATATAGACTTAAGTGCGGATACAACATGCCTAGCTACCGACCCGACTGACATAATCCGACCCTACTAACATAACCCGACTTATTTTTAACTGACTCGTAACAAATAAAATGGAATACCCCTCTATTTTCATGCTCTCTTTAAAACAATAAAGCATCTGATTTTGTCGATGTTTGAAATAATTTTATCTTCTCCATATTATTATTACGTCTCTAGAACATATTATAGAATTTATTTAGGGTTTCAAAATCGAAGAAATAATTTCCATTCTCAAGATACAACTTTTTCAAGGATGCCTTTATCCTACGTGGATGCAATCAGTTATTTTCTTTCGTATGATAAGTATTTTTATACAATTAATAGTTTTCGTCAATATGACATATTATTTATATTTACTTTTATTTTTTCCACATTTTTTCACGATCCAACAAAAAGATCACGTTTCGTATAAAAATGAACGGATGTAACTTGTTATGGCGCAAATATTATGTGCGAATGCTAAATCTGACTTTTTAGTTAAAATTTATATTTAAAAAAGTTATTTTTTTTTTTAAATTTTAAATCACAAACGTTAGTGATATAATTTGTTTCAACAAGTCTTTTCAATGACTGCAATATACATTATCTAGTCTCTGATCTATTTTAAGTTGTTCTAACATGTTTGCTCAATGGGATATGTGATTCATATGGCTTGCTCTCAAAGTTTTCTGATTTAACTCATGCAAGACTGTATTTATGCAAATAATCAGCTAAAAAAAGTGACAATGTCAAAGCTCAATAGGTTGAATCAAAGCATAGGAGAATGATAGATATAGTTTTTTTCTTCTCATGCATGAATGATAGTTGTAGTTGTTAGTATACATTTGTAAGTTTCGCGTTCATTTGATCAAGTTGAGGATCCATCATATAATTTTTATTTCATAAACTATTATATATATAGTATAATTTTTATAATAGTATGTGATTTTTATATACAAATTTTCCTAAACATTAAAGCACTGCTTCTGCATGTGATCTGCATTCAAATGCGTTGATGATCTTCTGATTAACTCATTGAACTCTTAACAAACATTTAACTAAAGGCAAGTATGATAAAAATTGAACTTCACTCAGCTTCTCTATTGGAACACGAACTTGTTAAACTGAACTTTCATTTTCTAAGTTTGAAACTAAACTAATTACTTTGACTTTGTTAGAATCAATAGAAATGTAAAACAACTCTTTTAACTGTGACGTAAAACAAAATTAAAAGAATACATAAGCATTTGTGAAAAACCGACTGGAACAGCAATGGATCACAAATAACATTTTAGCAAAAATCAACTAAACAAACCATTTGTTGCAACAATTTATCAGGTTATTACAAAAATGAGAATCTTCTAAATGGCAAGGTTAATGCTTAAGTGTGTTGTACACTGAACGAGGACAACATATTTCAATAACCAACTCAGCAATAGTTTATAATATAGGTATTTAAATTTTCAGCTTGACAAATCATCAAACATGTGATGAAACATTATAGAACAAAACAACAAAAATAATCAAGCTCATTTAAAGTTCAAATTCAATAGCAGCAAAAATCAATAACAACAAAAACAAAAGTAGAACGAACTAAGTCAACATTCAGATCATGACGATCAACATCAATATTTTAGCATGATAATGCAATAGAAATCAACTCTGATCAGATCACAAATTCAAACTCTATTAAGATCATCATATCAAAGTGGTATGTTGCTCGGATCATATCAACATCAAAGGGATGCTCAATGGAGTTGCATTTAACCTCCATTGAGCGTGCGAGAATGTTCTAGAGCGGTTGATTGTAGAATCGATGAAAAACATGCACAAATTGATACAGAAAAAAGAACCCAAGCTCTATCAACCTCTTATATGATGAACGAATTTAAGGACTAAATGTGGATAGAAACGAGAATTTAAAGTTGGTATAGTAGAGAACATTGTGATTTATAAGATATTGATCAACTACAACGGGGATGAGTCATATATATAAGATTCATAGATGACTAACATTCTAACTTTCTAAGTAATGAAACCTATGTTCGAAATTGTATTCTAATGGAAACCAAATTCTATAATAAACCGTCTCTTTCCCAATCCATTTGTTGAAATAATTGATGGCATTTAACATAGGTTTGAAGTCTTATATTTCAGCATTGTATTATACATGAGTTGTCATATATTTCACTCGTATTTTGTCGCATTGGAGTATAAGGCAGGAATAAGTGCATTCCTTGATTTTGTCTACTCTCATTCATCATGGGAATGGAGAACTTATTGTCCTTGCATAAGTTGTAATGTTTGTTTTTTTATGATAAGAAGTATTGTTAAATTGCGTCTGAAAAAAAATATTACCAACTTATACTACTTGTGTGGATCATGGTGAGAAATATGAAAATGTAATGTCTAACAGAGCAAATATAACCTCTAGGGTGGACATCGAGAATATGGTTAATGATGGGTTGGGTGTTATTATTAGGGATACTACTGAGGAACCTAATGTAGAGGCAAATACAATTTATAAAATGTTAGAAGGTTGTGAGAAGAGCTTATTGTCATGGTTGTGCTTTATATACAAAGATGTCTTTCATAGTTGTATTATTGCATCTAAATGCCCTTTATAAGGTTTCTAATAAGTTTGCTTATTAGTTGCTCACATGCTTCATAAAGTACTGCCATCCGAGAATACAGTACTTAAGTCTTACTATAAAGCTATTTTTTTTATTTATTTCTGGGTTGGGTTTAGACTACCAGAAGATACATGCATGTATAAATGACTGTATTCTATTTAGGATTGAGTACAAAAATGTTTATGTTTGTCCAGCCTGTGGTGAATCAAGATGGATCTTATTACCTAAACACAATGTTGAAGGAAGTGAGAAACGCACAACAAATCCCATTCAAAGTACTTCGTTATTTCCCAATAACTTCAAGGCTTCAAAGATACTTCATGTCACCCAAAATAGTATCATCTATTAGTTGGCACGACATACATCGAATCAAAGATGGTATACTAAGGCATCCAACTGATACAAGAGCTTAAAAGAAACTTGACAACGTTTTCCCTGCCTTTGGGGAAGATCAACGCAAAAGCAAGTTTTGTTTAGCTACAGATGGGTTTGACCCTTTTAGTGATAAAAAACACCCATATAGTATGTGACCAGTTATTCTAATTCCCTAAAATGTAGCACCTTAGATGTGTTTGACAAATACTAATTGTTTACTCTCAATGTTGACACCTGGCCCCAAAGCTCTTACAATTGATATAGACGTATATTTGCAACCTTTATTTGAGGAAGTCAATGAGAATGGCGCTTTGGCGTATGATGCAAACAAAAAACAAAACTTCTAAATGCAAGCGACAGTACTTTGAACAATCAATGATCTGTCAGTTTATGCTAACTTGTCTGGTTGGACTATTTAGGGTAAATTGGCTCGTCGATTGAAGAATGGGACACCCATTACCGCCGATTGAAGAATGGGAGAAAATGTTCTTTTATGGCGCATATATGAGTTCTACTGTTCGATCATGCTTGGAGGAAGAACAAAAACTCATTTGATGGCAACCATGAATTAAGGATCGTTCTAAAAGGACTATAGGGTGAAAACGTATTTAGAAAACTTGGTCAATCTTGATGACATACCATTCAGAAAGAGCCAACATTCAAGGAAGTTTGGAATAAACTACGTTACTCGTAATTGGAAGAAAAATAGCATTTTTTTCTTCCAATTACCTTATTGGAGACAACTGTTAATTCCCCATAACTTGAATGTTATGCACATTGAGAAACAATGTTTGTGATAACCTTATTGGGATCTTATTAGGTGTTACCGGGAAAAGCAATGACAAACTCAAAGCTAGACTTTATTTGCAAGCTATGGGAATAAGAACATCACTACATCCCATTCCGAAAGGACAAAAAATGATGTTGTCACCTGACTATTATTACCTCTCGAAAGCACAAAAGATTAAGTTATGTCAGTTTCTTAAAACCCTTAAGCTCCCATATAGTTACTCATTTAAAACTTCATGTTGTGTTAAGGTACAAGACATAAAACTTGTTGGTTTGAAAAGTCATGATTATCACGTTCTTATGTAATATATATTGTTTGTGTCAATTTATGCTCTAAAGAGTTGAACATGTCTAATTTAGTGAAGATCGAGTCACAATTGTCCAAAACGATGTGTAATCTAGAAAGGATTTCTCCACAAACTTTAATCAATATCACTGTTCATCTAATAACCAACCTAGCAGAAAAAGCAAAAATAGCAGGTCCTATTCATTATTTTTGGATGTACTCAATAGAAAGGTTCGTCAATTTGATTGTGTTTAAGTTCATAATTTCAATATATACAGGTAACACATTTATTGATGTTTTTTCTTGTGTTTCTTTGATAGGATAATGGGAATAATGAAATCAATTATTTGGAATAGAAGTCGAGCCGATGGTCTATTACATAAGGATATATCACGTTAGAGTGTCTTACAATTTGTTATAGGTATCTATATGATATTGAAACTAAATTTTCAAGACAACAATGAATTCTTGTATGTGAGGTTCCAGAGGTTGAGCATGGAGGTTTGGCCATCTTCCGCCTGGTAGGAAATCCCTTAGGATGTGTAGTTGTGCGTGAGTTGACTAATATATAATGGGAATAGTGTCACCGCTAAATCCTATCAGTTGCCCTCAACACCTAGAGTGAGCGTCGTTCAGTTTAGGTTTGTTTGTCTTGTAAGGGTGTAGCGCACCTTAGTCGGGTGTTGGAAAAGATTTAGGTTCCTAGTTGTTTTAATGTTGTCCAACTGTCAATCCATAATTGTGTTCGGTTTGGCGTCCAATGATGGGCACATCTTTTTAAATTTAAATTTAGAAAAGTGGGCGGGATTTCCTAGGATTTGTGAATTTTGAAAGACTAGCGGGCTTTTGCAATGTTCTTTTAGCGGTATTTTGGTAATCTAATCCAGGGATTTTGATTCGATGGTTGAGGAACAACCTTGCCTCCCCTAAGAGACTGTTCGAGTCCCCTATAGGTCCCTCTATAAAACCAAACTTTCCCTTTTCGTTTTATCTTTCTAGAAGTTCCTCATCCTTCTCTCGAGAAGCTTCGATAGTCTCCCAACTTTGTATAGCCTTTTCCGATCACTTTTTCCTTTTCCGGAATCATAGTTGGGTGCTTCCCTTTCCCCTTTGATTATCGTCCCCGACGAGCCCTAGTTCATTTGAAAGCGATGGCAGATGGCGATTCTAAAGAAGGTGAGTCAAATGTCTTTTTTTCCCCCGGTTTCACAGATCTGTAACCCAATCTCTTATCTCACTACGGTTTTCAGAAGGTCATGGTGGGGTCGTGTAGAGTGACACTCATTTCCCTCGGTATCCCATCCCAAGCGATGTGGATTTGAAGAATCCTCATTCTATCAGTGTTACCCGGAATGGCGAGGAGACCACCCTTCAAATAGATGAGGGGTTGCATTTTGTTTACTCTTCTAACCTTGTGGATATGTGTCAATATTATAGGGTATAACCCACGAAATGTTCGCTCAACGTTATTCACACGTGGGTAGGTTTTCAGGTGCAATACCACCTCAAGGGCTGGTCATACTCCCTAATTCGTTTTTGAAACTTCTATCACCTTGATTTAATTCGTTTCGAACTAGTCGGTATCCTGCTCTGAAAACCTGATTATTGGATCCTTAGCATCCATTGATCAGCGAATTTCGAACCCGTAACTCGAATAGGAAAAATAATTATTTATTTTTCAAGAAGGGCGTCTCTTGATGCGAGGGGGCGGCTAGGTCAAGTCGTGACCCCCTTTCCTCTTTTTAGGTGTTGTCATCGTATGACCGCGTCTCTTGGTGCTTGGACTGTGTCTCATGGCGCATCTTACATATCCAAGGATACTACATAGTCACTTTTGAGATCCACAAGCATCTCCCTGGTGGAGCGTTGCTCTTCTATAGATTGGGATTCTTTCGGAAAAAACTCTTGCCCTTATTGCTTACGCGCTTGCTCATATACCAAAAAAGTAGAAAAATATGCCCCTGGCCACACCGTTGACGGAAGAGGAAAAACGGAAGTTTCCCTCGAAGGAGAGAAGGGAGGTTCAAGTGGAGGATACCTTGACACCCCGAACTGTTCTACTCAAGTTATTGCTTCCATGCACCAACGCGTCTGTCGTTGCTTTTAAAGGTTCAGTCCCTTTCTTTAGTTATGAAGGTCACAACCTCCTCTGTAGGAATCAAAATATCCATTTTACCAAAAGGTGGGGTGTCTCTAAGGTGATTCCTATCAATATGGCATGAAACTACACTGCGTTTATGATGGTACAGCAACTCCCAGGGCGTCGACCCCAACCCATGCAACCATTCTTGGTCCTGCGCCCGTTTCGGCCTCTCGGGTTTCTAGGGCACCGAATCCCCCTCCATCCATAGAAGTGATTGCTCATGGAGGACCGCCTCACGACACCTTTCTCCCTCATTTCCTTCTAAACCACTTTGATCTTGAGGAGCGCTATGTACGGTACGCGGGCCTTTAATTTGATTTGCACAAGGATCTCTTTGAGGAAGGTCGCCCCTCCCGAAAGAACCCACCTCGGAGACCTGCGAGCGCCTCAAGGGGTTTTATTTGATGGAGGGGAAATACGTGATGGACCCTGACCTAGGTATCCATCTGCTCGCTGACGCTTGTCCTTCAGCCAATAAGGTGCCCCTGAACTTGGAGGACACTGCCTTAGAGGGTTTGGTGCGACAAGGGTTGTCCTTATTTTCACATGTATATTTATCTTTATATATGCGTACTCTTGTTATGTGTCGCTAAAACATTCATTCTGTCGTAATTGGTTTGCCTCCAGTTGAAGATGGTCACTTTTGTGATGGGGTTGGTCAAGGTTACAACCACTACGGGGGCCCAACTGAAGAGGTCTAGGTGATCTAGGAAGAGCTGGACTGGGCCCAACGATGCCTGGGAGTAGACAGGGCTTATAGGGCTGAACTGGAGGCGAAAGTAGTGCCAAAGGAACAATATTGGGTCAACCTAGCTGAGGCATTAGCAAGGGCTACAATCCCAGCAGATGAATTGAAGGACCTCCATGAGTGATTAGCTGTTGGGGAGACCCAGGCGTCGCTCCTCATGAAGAGGTTTTCTGCAGCTGAAGAGAGAGACACCAAGGTTAAATAGGAGGCAACACTTCTGAAGGTGGAGATTCTCAAGAGGCTTGAGGAGAGCGCTCAAGATGCGGTAGAGAGAATTAGATGGAGTGAGGAGTTTGAAGTCTCCGCTGCGCTCTAGAACATGTCCTCTCTCTCCACGGTTTAAAGGAGTGTATAGGAACATACTTAAAGTCGATACTCAATTTCCTTTGGACAACATGCCTTCTATGAAGGATTTCGCTGCGTTCCAAGTTAGAGAGAAACGACGAAGGCTGTAGCTAATGAGGAAAGATCGGAGTGCGTAGACGACTTTTTTGAGCACTTTCCTCTGAGTCTCCTAAGGATACCCTTGTTATCAAGTATGCAACTGCGCTCACCGCGTCCGCGCATAACGTCTTAGGAAGCCCACAGTACAACCTTATGCTCCTCGAACGCTCAATCAGTGTTATGTTAATCCTCCCAACAACTCTATTATGCCTAGCCTTGCCGGGAACTGTCCTCATCAATCTGATTACCTCAGCAACATAGAACACTTTGAATTTTGTCTTGTCGTACTCTCCTCCATTGTCAGACCTTAGGCATTTGATCTTCATTCCGATATGATTCTCAACTTCAGCTTTCCACCTCTTGAATGTTGCAAACACATCTGACTTGTGCTTCAAGAAGTGAACCCATACCTTCCAGCTGAAATCGTCAATGAAGGTGACATAGAATCTGAATCCTCCAAGTGATGAAACTGGAGATGCTCCCCAAACATCTGTATGGACCATTTCCAAGCACACTTTCTGTGGCTCTCATAGCCTTTGTGAAGTTAAGTCTTTTCTGTTTGCCCACAACACAACTCTCACAAAGACTCATATCAACAGACTTTAGACCCTCTAAAAGCTCCTTTTGCAACCAACATCTTCATTCCCTTAACACTCATGTGTCCAAATATGTTATGCCACACACACTAACCAGAAGCACCCTCAGGGCCAACAACCATGTTTATACGCCATGCAGTGGTGTATAAGGTTCTAAATTTTGTGCCACGAGCTACAATCATAGCACCCTTTACAATCTTCCACAAACCTTAACCAAACTCTGCTGCGTAGCCTGTGCTATACAACTGACCAACAGAGATTAGATTCTTCTTGAGTCTAGGAATATATATGGCATGATGCAGTGTTCACTGGTTTCCAGATTGGGCCTTTATGCAGACATCCCCTTTTCCTTCAATCTCCAAAGATTTGTTGTCAGCAAGGTATACCTTTCTAAAATTTCCAGATTTGAAATTTTGAAACAAATCATTGCTTGGAGACGAATGAAAGAGTGCACCAGAATCCAAAAACTAGGATTCAACCGGGCTATCCACACAAAAGGATTAAAGTATCCGTAGTGTCTTCTACTGAATTTACAAAATCAGAATCATCTCCGAATTTCTTACTCTGCTTCTTCTATAGTTTCTTGCAGGTTGTCCAATAGTACCCTTTATCTCCACAATTCCAACAAATCACGTTGGCTTTGGTCAGAGATGTTCCTCGATTCTTTGATTTTGATCGGACATGTTGATTTTGGCCCTTCGACTTGCTTTTCCCTATTCGGTTAACGCTAATAGCACTGCCAGATGAATCTTCCACTTCTCGTTTGCAAATACTTTCGTTGAGAACAACATATCGGATTTCATAGAGCTTCAGTTTTTAGAACCACGAGAAATGCTAATTCAGCAACGACAGTATCCCATAAATCAAGCCGAGATGACATTAAAATCAAGGCTTTGATCTGATCTTCGAAATGAATCTCCACATATCTTAGTTGACTCACAATCATATTAAAATCATTTATATGATCAGTAACAGATCCACTCTCACGCACAAGTAAATTGAACAATTTACGCATCAAATATACTTTGTTCATTGCAAATGGCATTTCGTACATATTTGATAACGCCTTCAACATATCGACCATTGTATTTTCCTTGACGATGTTGAATGCCATGATCTTCGACAAAGTCAACTGGATCAACCCTAGGGCCTGACGATCGTTCGGCTTCCACTGCTCCTCCGTCATGGAATCCGACTTCGCCCCGAGCAAGGGTTCGTGAAGATCTTTCTGGTACGGATAGTCTTCGATCCGCATCTTCCAGAAACCAAAATCGAATCCATCAAACTTCTCGATTCCAAGCTTCGTACTCTTCATCTTCAGTGGTCGTGTTGAATCTCCTTAGCTCTGATACCAGTTATTAGGATCGATTTTGCAACACACACTGAAACTGATGAAGATGAACGGGAATTGGGAAAGATATTTTTGGGAATGAGAGAGAGAACACATGAGAGAGTTTTACGTGGTAACTGTTGGATCGTGAAATCCTGGATGCTGATCTGGCAGTGAATTGAATGCCAGACAAGGTTAGGAAGACGCTTCTGCTCCAACTCCGGTGAACCTGCAGGTAGGGGAGCGCAACAGAGGGGGTGTCTCTGGGTCCCTCTCCGATGCTCAAATGAGTATATGTGTGTATAAAACTCAAAACGTAACGAACGTATGTAAAGCAATGGTATTTATAGGGTAAGAGAGATAGAACCGTATAAGGCAGCTGAATATCTTAGTGTATATTGTGTTACTGAAGATTCGGATAGTGGGATATGGCAGTTACTGCGAGTTATTGCAGTTACCAAATCTAATCTTTAGTGAATATGTGACCGAGATACGCGGGATATCATGGCCACCTCCTTATTAACGGTTTTGTGGGACCAGAGGAGAGAGGCAAGGCTCTCTTCGGGGCGAGCACTCTCATGGCGAGTAGTGAGATGTCGCGGCCCTAGTGAAGAATGGCGAGCACTCAGGGCGTTCTCAGAGTCCTTGGGCTCGGTTCTGGGCCATTCTATGGAGGCCGGTCTGATTCGAATGTTATGGGTTTACCCCCTCTATAGTTATTAGGCCTTCGAGGCCTTTTTCCTTACTGGGCTGTCACTATCGATATCCAACATTTGCCCCCGAAGCTTGATTGAAGTTTCTTCAGTCGATCTTTATTTCCTGGTAGGATTTTAGATAGTGACGTCTCAGATTCGATTTTCTTCGTTTCTTGTATTGGTTCATGACCTTTGAGGCATTTTAAGCTCGTTTGGCGAGCGGTTTTTTCTTCGTTCAAAGCTGAAAAAATATCCTTCCTCTTATTCCCCTTTGGCGATCACTCGAGGTAATCTAGGTTCATGAAAGTCTATTTTTCTTGATTTGGGCAATCACTACTCGCCTGAGGCATTTCTGGTAAAGTCTCTTAGTACACTGGCGACCACCCTGTCTCCTTAGTGGACTTTTAGCATTTCATAACTGCACAGTTGTCCAGAAATCGAACGGTCACTTGAGGCACGCCTGACATTTACTTTTCCGTAAACCTAGGGTAGTCTGACAGCTGTCTGTACCAGCCAACCGTCTGTCTCCCCAAGGTGTCTCTTGGAATTCTGACATTGCTTTGGCTTTTTCCAAAAAAAGGTGCAATTATTCCTCTGTGTCGCTTCAGTTTGCTCTTGTCGGTTACTCCCTTCTTGGTCTATATAAGAAACGTCAGTTTCTCTATTTTTTTTTTACGTTCATCCACTCCCTCAGATTTCCAGAGCTTCGTTGCGAACCTTTCTTCTTTCTTTTTCAACCTTCATCAGCCTTCTTCATTCATTTCTATGGCTCCCCGAAGTCAGAGAGTCAAGCATATGGCCCCCAAGGGTGCTAACAAAGCCAACGCTCCTAGGAACGCCAATGCCCCCTTGACCATCAGGGATGACGCCGTGCCCCCCTCAGTGGAGGAACAAGCTGATCTGGGAAGGTCTGCAACCACTCCTGTAGTGGTGGACGGACCTGAGCTAGACACACCTGTTTTTTCCCCAAAAGGTAAACTTTCGCCCTTTTACTGCTCTGTTTTGGCAATATCCTCTGTTTTCCTTTGTTTTTTATTCTTGCTGTGCTATACTTGAACCATTCTGAGTAGATGTCAAGCCTAATGAATTGAAGCCGGCTTACTTTAAGACCATGGTGGCGCTTGGCGGCTTCAGTTTGGAGGGTGCTCCTAGGTATCCTGGCTTAGGTCTACACTTCCATCACGACGGAGGGGTCTACATTTATGCGGCCCAGATCGATGCTGGGTTGCGTTTTGCTCTCTGTGAGGATTTGCAGACATTGTGCCAGTTTTACGGGATTCATCCCACGCAGCTTGTTCCTAACACCCTCAGGATGTGGGTCGGTTTCAAATTTCTGTGCATACGCCAGGAATGGGCGTATTCACTGGTTTTGTTCCGGTGTTTTTTCCGACTGGCAGCTGGGGCGAACCGTCTCCATCACTTCCAATCACGTTAGCCGAAGTTTGCAGAGTGGGGAGGCCCTCAAGCATGGAGTTGGAATGCTCATGTCCGTCTGGTTGATGATTTTCGGGCCACCAACTCCAACTATAAGAAGTTTTACTTCTTTTACAAGGGGGGGGTGTCCTGGAAATTGTTTTCCCCGGACAAGGATTTTCCTCCTTCTTTCGAAGAGCTGTCAGGGAGTGATCGGAACGCCATCGATGACCTCTATAGGTTACATCAATCGTCCCAATTCAAGTCCATTCGCTCGGTGGCGGAAACTACTGAGAACATGCTCGAGATGGCAGGCATTCATCAGGCCACGCCAATCTTTGATGATTGGGTAACTTTCTAACCTTTTTTTCTTGTTTTGTCGCTTGTAGGCAAGGTCGTGAGCAAGAGCCACAAACTGATAGGTCTCTTTGATGACCAGGGCTCGGCGGGATTGTCTTCCGACCAAGCGCTGCTGAACTCTGCTCCTCCTCCCTCTAGGCGTCCGTCCAAGAGGAAGTCTGAAGAAGTGCTTCCCTCAGCCATTGCTGGCCCTCTCCAACCAGGTATGTCGCCTCACCATTTGTAGATTTAACATTTTCATACTTTTCAGTTTTTTGGTTTTTGATATTTCGTCTTGTTGTTTTGCAGGGGAGTCCTCGGCTGACGTGGCCCGGGATCCTCTTCCTCCTCCTTCTAAGAAGGTCAGGAGTGAGGAATGCCCAGAAGTTGACCAGCATCCTCCTCCTCCCCCTCCTAAGGGCCCTTCTGCCAATAAGGGGAAGGGTCTGGACGTGGTGCCCCTGCTCCTTCTCCCCAGGGCCCTTCTACCACCAAGGAGAAGGTTTTGGCCTTAGCGCCTCCCGCTCCTACTGTGCCCACGGCTCTCCTTAAGGAGTCTGGGACCCAAAAGAAGGGGCCCGACGCTTCCAGCTCTTCAAGAGCTCCTGCGGAGGAGTATTGCTCCATGGCGAGCTTGTTCCAGCCACTCAAGGCTGCGAACTCTCGGGAACCTTGGGTCCCTTGCGGGGACCTCACGAAGAAGGGGTACCCTCCCAGATGAGCCTCCGGGGTAGCCCAGATATGTGTATGCGGCTTCTGGACGGGATAATTCCTCCTTCAGACCGCTCGACTGTTCCCACGGAGCTTCATCAGATCGAGGGGTTCCTTCGGTCCCACTTTGAACGAGTAGCTCTGGTAGGATCTCATTTCTTATTTCGTAGAGTCTTTTCTTTGTCGTTCCCTTTTCGTTTGTTATCCTGACAACTTTCATTTTATCTTTTCTTCGGGGAGCTTACCGACAAGCATTCCAACATGCTTGTCGAGCTGGAGCAGTATCGAAGTACGGGGGTCACTCCTGAGCAATTGGCGACCATCAAGACTACTGCGGATGCAGCAATCGCCTTGGCAGACGATACGCGAGAGGAGTACTTCAGGAAGGAGCAGCGCCTCCTCGCTGACGTCAAGAAGAGGGAGGCTGACGCCGCTGCTGCTCTTCAGGACTTTGACGCCCTTCACCTGTGTTTAGATCAGGGGGAGATCATCCGAGTTCGCCTAGAGGCTGAGCTAAAGGAAGCTCAAGCGCAAGGGGCAGAATCGGAGGCTCGCAGGGTCGCTGCCGAGGTGCAAGGGGAAGCTGCGGAGGCCCAAAGGGCTGCTGCCGAAGCCAGGGGGATCGCCCTGGAGGAGGAGAGGGATCGGCTAAATGCACAGTTGAAAGCCGTCCCTTAGCCCCAGAGCGTAGTCGAGGCATTCAAGGCCTCCGAGGATTTTGAAGACTGCGCTCTGAAGGTGATGAAGTCGGTGATTGCCGATTTCCTCCAAGTCCTGGTGGATGATGTCCAGGCGGTCGATCCCAACTTTCCCATTGGGGAAGTTGAGTCTTTGAAGGTCTTCCTCCAAAGTCGTACCCTTCAGCCTACCGCTGTTACTGAAGAGGTTGTTCCAGCTACGGTTGAAGAGGTTGCCCCCGAAGGCGAGCCAAGCCTTCCTGCCCCCGAGGGCGAGCAAGGCGTCCCTGCCCCTGAAGGCGAGCAAAGCGCCTCTGCCCCCGAGGATCCCAAAGCTTGAAGTCTCCATCTCCTTCATCGACCATATTTGCCCTTTAGATAGCTGTTTTTCTTTGTAATTTTTGTTTTTGGTTTGTAATTATTTATCTAAGACTTGGGTTTTTCTATTGAATGCCTTTTATATTCATGAGCCTTTTTGAACATGTTTGGCTATTCTTCCAATGTCTTAATCATAATTACTCTCCGCTTTTTCTTGATTTGTAATGTCGTCGACCCTTAAAGCCTTAGACCAATCATAAGTCGAACTTTCTGAGGATAATACTTTTGACACTTAAAAGCATAAACTTCTAAGTTCAAAGAGATATTACCTTCTTTGAAGTTTAAACCTTTGAGGTGTTGGCATAATAACAGGGGATTTGTAATTTTTTAGGTTTTATCATCGATAGTGATCGCCTAAACTTTCTTTGGCCTGACTTTGGCGACAGGGCTTTTATTTTGCCTAACGTTTTGCTAGGTCTTTTGGCCTGACTTTGGCGTCAGGGCTTTTGGCCTAGCCTTGTCACTAGGGCTTTTTGGTTTTGCCTAACTTTATTGTTAAGTCTCTTGGCCTAGCTTCGTTGCTAGGGCTTTTGGCCTGACTTTGGCGTCAGGGCTTTTGGCCTAGCTTTGTTGCTAGGGCTTTTGGCCTAACTTTGTTGTTAGGGCTTTTTGGCCTGACTTTGGCGTCAGGGCTTTTGGCCTAACTTTGTTGCTAGGGCTTTTGGCCTAACTTTGTTGTTAGGGCTTTTTGGCCTGACATTGGCGTCAGGGCTTTTGGCTTTGGCTTGCTTCGAGTGGACACGCTTTATGAAGGAATGGCTTTCTTTTATTGACATAACAGTTTGATTATAAGCTATGCATAAAATCTTCTTAAATGCTCAGAATTAAATGGACGAGGTAACCTCTCGCCTTCGGTGGTTTCCAAATAGTAGGATCCTAGTGCGGCGATCTCTACTACTTTGTACGGTCCTTCCCATTTGGATGAAAGTTTGTTTTTACTGTCCAGCCTTGTGAATTCATTTCTTCTCATAACCATCTCCCCCACGAAAAATTGGCGAGCGCTGACTTTTCTGTTGAAATACCGAGCGGTCGCCAAGCGCATCTTTGCCTGTGTCTTTTCCGAGAGCCATCTCTTTTCCTCTGCTAAGTCGAGGTCAGTTCTGCGCTCGATCTCATTTGCCTCTGCGTTGAAGTGTAAGACTCTGTGGGTAGGCACATTTAATTCGTCTGGTGCTACTGCTTCTGATCCGTACACTAGACTGAAAGGCGTTTCTCCTGTGGCCCCCTTAGGTGTTGTTCTGATTGCCCATAATTCATTTTCCAGTTCATCTGCCCAGTTCCCTTTGAATGCTCGAACCCTTTTCTTGAGTCCTGCTAAGACAACCTTGTTGGCTGCTTCAGCTTGCCCATTCGTTTGAGGAGGATGTACTGAGCTGAAACGATGGTCCACATGATATTCTTCACAGAGCCATTTCAGCTCCTTTCCAACAAATTGCGGACCATTATCACTGATGAGTATCTTAGGAATGCCAAACCTGGAGAATATGCTGACCTGCAGGAATTTGATGACCTGGAATTCTGTTGTTGAAGCTAGAGCTTTCGCCTCTACCCACTTAGTGAAGTAGTCGATTGCCACTATAATATGAGTACGCTGACCAGTGATAATGGGAAAAGGACCCAATATATCGATTCCCCATTGAGCGAAAGGCCAGGCACCCGCCATTAGGGATAATAATGTCGATGGTCGACCCGATCGTGGTGCAAACTGCTGGCAAATCTCACACTTCTGTGTTAACTCGGCTGCATCTTTTCCCAAGGTCGGCCAGTAATATCCCAATCTGAATATTTTTCCGGTTAGTGATCGAGCACCTTCATGACATGCTGCTGCCCCTTCGTGAGCTTCTCGAAGAACCTTTTCTGTTTCAGGGTGAGCAACATACCTCAAGTAAGGTGTCGAATAGCCTCTTCTGTAGAGTTCTCCATCGATGATTAGATAACTGGCTGCGAGTCTTCTAATCCTCGTGGATTCGTCTTCGTCCTCTGGGAGAATTCCTTCTTTCAAATAATTCTGGAATGGGGTCATCCATGTGACCTGTCCTTGGATGTTGAAGACCTCTGCTCTGCTTTCCAGGACCGAACATAAAGCTTTCTCCAGAAATTGTACATCCTGGACTGTCGCTCCTCCGAGGGCTAGTTTACTCAAAGAATCTGCCATCTGGTTTTATTAGCGAGGAATAAACTCAAACCCGAAATTTGGGATTTCCGCGACTAGCTTTTTGGCAATGCCGAGATATTTTTTCATCTTTTCTCCCTTTGCCTCGTAGGCGCCATTAACCTGATTGACAATAAGCTCTGAGTCACTTTTCACCTTTAGCACAGTTATACCCATTCCTTTTGCTAGTCTGAGTCCAGTGATAAGAGCCTCATATTCTGCTTCATTATTGGTCGCCGGAAATGTCAGGGCGATCGCGTACTTCAGAGGCTCGCCCTCAGGAGGAATAAGAATTAAACCTGCCCCGAGCCTTCTTTTGATGAAGACCCATCCGTATAGAGTTCCCAGATTTGATTGTCGTCTGCTGACTGACTTGGCCTGTTTTCTGCTTCTGTTTGACCGTTACTCGTGCTTTCCACTATAAAATCAGCTAGTGCTTGACCTTTGATGGCCGTTTTTGGCGCAAATTTGATCTTGAACTCGCTGAGCTCGATCGCCCACTTGACCATTCTTCCTGAAGAATTTGGCTTCATCAGGAAGTTTTTGAGAGGTTGATTGGTGAGGACCGTGATGTCGTGCGCATGAAAGTAAGGTCTCAGCTTCCGAGCAGCAATAACTAAGGCATAGAGATACTTCTCAATCTGGACATATTTTATTTCTGCTGAGTTGAACATTTTGCTAATAAAATACACTGGACTCTGAACATTATTTTCCTCCCTTATTAAGACAGCACTGGCTGCCACATCGCTAATGCCTAAATAAAGAAAAAGCTGCTCGCCTGGAACGGGCTTTGCCAGAGCTGGGAGTGTTTGGATATGCCTCTTCAAGGATTGGAATGCTTCCTCGCAGTCTGGCATCCACTCGAACTTGCGGTTGGCCCTCAGGGTTTTGAAGAATGGGAGGGACCTGTCGCTTGCTTTAGAGAGGAAGTGGTTGAGAGCAGCTAGGCGTCCATTTAGGCACTGGACTTCCTTGTGGCAGGTTGGCGACTTCATTTCCTCTATGGCCTTTAGCTTTTCTGGGTTTGCTTCGATTCCTCTTTCACTGACCATAAAACCTAGAAATTTACTGGACTTGACCCCGAAGGCGCATTTGGCAGGATTCAGGCGAACACTGTGTCTTCTCATGCATTCGAAAGCTTCGCGGAGGTCTGCCGTGTGAGGATTGCCCTTAATGGTTTTGACGAACATATCATCCACATAGGCCTCCATGTTCCTTCCCAGAATGTCCTGGAATAGCCGGTTCACCAACCGTTGATACGTTGCCCCGGCATTGATAAGGCCAAAGGGCATCACCTTGTAGCACAGAATGTCCCCATCAGTATAGAAAGCGGTGTGAGCCTCATAATCGGGATGCATTCTGATCTGGTTGTAGCCTGAGTAGGCGTCCATGAAGCTCAGCATCTCATGACCCGAGGTAGCATCGACCAGCTGATCAATCCTCGGAAGGGGTTATGATCTTTGGGGCAAGCCTTGTTCAAGTCGCGGAAGTCGACGCACATCCTCCACTTGCCGTTTGATTTCCTGACCAAAACTGGGTTGGCGACCCAGCTCTGGAATCTTACTTCTCTGACGAAGTCAGCTTCAATCAACCTGCTGACTTCCTGCCTGATTGCCAAACGCTTATTTGTCCCGAATGATCTTCTCTTTTGGGTGATCGGCTTGATGGAGGGGTCTATCCTGAGATCATGGGAGATGATATCTGTGCTGATTCCTGGCATGTCGCTCGGCTGCCAGGCGAAGAGCTCTTTAAATTCCTTGAGGAGGGCGGTCATGGCCTCCTTCTGATCCTCTTTCAAGGTGGTCTCAATGCGCACCTTTTTGTCTGGACCATCGATCTCGACCTCCTCCAATTCCTCCATGGGTGTTGGCCGAGCCAAGTCCTCGCGGGGGTCGGCCTCTGTTTTGATGGCGAGCGCCTCCCTTTGGTTCTTCCTGCATAAACAGTTCACGTAGCATTGCCGCGAGGAAGGCTGATCTCCTAGCACTTCTCCAATCCCGTTCGGAGTAGGGAACTTCATCTTTTGGTGGACAGTGGAGGCCACAATCTTATTTGGGTTGATCGTGGTCCTCCCTATGATGGCGTTGTAGGATGTAGGTGAATCGACCACCAGGAAAGTGACCGACACCTTGATGCTTTTCCACCCCTCGCCAAAAATCACTGGCATGGTTATAGCCCCCAGTGGAAAATTTGTTCTTCCCGCAAACCCGATCAGCGGAAAGTCGACCCTCTTCAGGTCGCGCTTGGACTTGCCCATCTTCTCAAAGGCGTCCAGAAATAGGATGTCTGTCGAGCTGCCTCCGTCGACCAGAATTCTTGCAACATCACAGCCGTCAATATCTGCCGTAATGACCAGAGCATCGTTGTGGGGCGTGGTGACATGTGCCAAATCATCTTCAGAGAATGAGATGACAATGTTCTCTTCAGGTCGGGGCCGCTTCCCCAACTGAACTGCTGTAGAGATCTGAGTGGCGTAGACCTCTCTGGCGCTCGACCTCTCGCCGCCTACACCGAATCCTCCCGCAATCAGATTCACTCTCTTCTTACTTCCAGAAGGCTCATCTTGATCCGCAGGGGCTAGCGAACGATGCATCCTGGGGGACGTTCGACTTCGGTCTCGCCCTGCTACAAATTCTTTCAACATGCCCCCCTGAATCAGCCTCTCTATGTCCCGCTTCAAAATCTTGCAGTCATCTGTCTTATGGCCCTTGCACTTATGGTATCTGCAGTAGCTCTCGACATCCTTGCCCATGGGCAGCCCACCTCGACGAGGCATCAGTGGCCTCGCCAAGGATCTCCTCTCCATCTCGACTAGTACCGCTGAGATCTGCCTATTTAAAGGCGTGAAGTACTCAAGGACCTCTGGATGACGAGGCGCTGGAAGAGACTCGACCCGGGGCTTACTTTCCTTTCCCTTCTTCTCCTTCTTTACCTCCTTCCTACCATCACGTCGGGGTTCATGGGTCACCCTTAGCGAGGTCGTTAGGAGGTTAGCCTCGATGTTTGCGCGTTCAAGGTCTATGAAACCTTTTGCTCTAGATGCCAACTCCTCCAACGTCTCAATCTCCTTCACGTGATAGCTGTTTCGCAGCTTTCTCGAGGCCTTGTTGGCCACATCCAGACCTCTATAGAAGGCTCAAATGATCTCCCCATCCGAGATTCGGCGATCTAATTCTGTGACGTTTTGATGAAAACGCCCGTAGAAATTGGACAACGACTCTCCCGGCTGCTGTTTGACTGAGTCAAGGGCGACCACGCTCTTCAGCAACTGGCGCTCGCCCATATATCTCTCCAGGAACTTGCTTCTTAACTCTGCCCAAGTTCCGATTGATCCTGCAGGGAGGCCGAAGAACCAGGACGAAGCCGAACCCGAAAGAGTAGATGGAAATAGCAAAGCCAAATGATTGGGATCGTTTGACTTACCCAGAAGGGAGGCCTCGTGCTTGTTGACATGCACGGTGGGATCTCCTCCACCGCTATACTCAAGTATGGCCCGAGCAACCACATCTTTCGGGATTTTGATAGCGACGAGCCCGTCGGTAAAAGGATGAGAGGACTGCTCCTTGAAGGGAGCTACGACTGTCAACTGTCTTTCCTGAAGCCTTTTGTTGAGGAGGTCATCCATCTGATCCACAGTGCAGTACATGGGAGAGGTTCCGGGTGGAGGAGGACCGGAAGGATTGGACGTACAAGCGGCTGCTGGTTCCTTGGTGTGTGCCGGAGGTAAGGACTGCTGTCCTGACGTCATCTCCTGATCCTCCTGAGGCGCAGTGGGACCAGGATTTGCCTCTTCCGAAGGTGAGGGCCCTGTGGCAGCAGGGCGGTGGTTTTCCTTAGGAGTAGGGGAATTGTTTTCTTGAGGAGCAGGGGCTTGGCGGCGCGCCTGCCCTAGGATGGCTTCCAGCAGGGAGACCATCTCGGGGGTTAAATTAATATCCTGCACCGCAATGTGGACTGTCTGCGGTGCCGGGGCTCCGTTTTGATCAGCAGCGGGGGTCGGTATGGAATCACTGACATGTTCTCGAGCTGTCCGCAGGGGAACAGCATTAACTCCTGCTCGGCTGGCAGGTTCCTGTTGAAGCGGTGAAGCGGCGGCGGAATCAGAGCTATCTGAGGATCGCTACCTAGTCTGATTCCGACGATTGCTTTGGGATCGAGTTCTCATGGCTGAATTGCTCGTTTCCCACAGACAGCGCCAAATGTTGGATCGTGAAATCCTGGATGCTGATCTGGCAGTGAATTGAATGCCAGACAAGGTTAGGAAGACGCTTCTGCTCCAACTCCGGTGAACCTGCAGGTAGGGGAGCGCAACAGAGGGGGTTTCTCTGGGTCCCTCTCCGATGCTTAAATGAGTATATGTGTGTATAAAACTCAAAACGTAAAGAACGTATGTAAAACCAGGGTATTTATAGGGTAAGAGAGATAGAACCGTATAAGGCAGCTGAATATCTTAGTGTATATTGTGTTACTGAAGATTCGGATCGTGGGATATGGCAGTTACTGCGAGATATTGCAGTTACCAAATCTAATCTTTAGTGAATATGTGACCGAGATACGCGGGATATCATGGCCACCTCCTTATTAACGGTTTTGTGGGACAAGAGGAGAGAGGCAAGGCTCTCTTCGGGGCGAGCACTCTCATGGCGAGCAGTGAGATGTCGCGGCCCTAGTGAAGAATGGCGAGCACTCAGGGCGTTCTCAGAGTCCTTGGGCTCGGTTCTGGGCCATTCTATGGAGGCCGGTCCGATTCGAATGTTATGGGTTTACCCCCTCTATAGTTATTGGGCCTTCGAGGCCTTTTTCCTTACTGGGCTGTCACTATCGATATCCAACAGTAACACCTCTCCGAGGTAACCTCCACCACAGTTTCAGTATGTATATTGATGATTATTCGTTCTCTCTTTCAAAACACATGAATGGAGAAATGTATATATAGAGAAAACTATGACTTAGTGCAAAACTCCAACTTAAATACGTTTTCTTGCACAACACGTTTTCCAGCTTAGACCGTCTAGTCATCCGTGTTGACAATCGTCCAACCGGACATTTTGACCATCGTTCAACTGCCCCATGTGCACCGTCTAGTCCATTGTCGTGTTACGCACCGTCCACAGGCTAAACCGTGAGACGCGTGAATAAAAGATATTACATATTAATCAGACTCCACAACCTAACTGTTATCTGCTGCTACTTATCAAGCTTTGTCTATGCTGTTATTAGGGATTATTAATTAAGTGTAGTCTAGGGTGAGTCTTAATGTTTTAAAGATTTGCATATATGTCTTGGTGTACCCCTATTTATAGACAATTCTACCCTATCTAATGAATTAAGCCAAAACATGAAATTCTGTATTATCGTTGCCCTTAACTCTTATTTGTTTTTTCATAATCTCTATTATGTTAATTTGATATCAGAGTTATTCTATCCTAGGATTTCTTTCATTTTGATTTTGTTCTTGTGTATTAAACTTGAGTTTCCAAATCACAGACAACTCTCATGCACGTTGTCACAGGGGCTTAACTTAGGGGTAATTTTTCTGCCTAAGTAAGGACCTGCTAGCGTGATTATACAACCAATCACCATCCCTAATAGAAACGCAACACACTCAAGATCACTCTGCACACAAGATCATGAAAAGATGGATGTGGGAAACTTGCCTTTATAATTTCGTAAAGGCTAGAAGCCATATTACACGCTCACAATTTAGCTTCTCACAATCACTCTCAGTTTCGTCTATTAGCGTGGACGAAATCTGATTACAACACTTGGGTTCAATGCCCTTTTATAACCCCCATTTTATCTAATAGGATTATATCTATATCTATATCTATAACAACCTAGATATGATTAAGATATAAGTTGGTCACCAACTCCTTTGCAGATAAGATTATATCCTTAAGGAGATCACTAGCATACTCGAGAGGATTCAGATCTTCATCTTCGGTTTGGACTTCGCA
The DNA here is from genome assembly GCA_946814005.1 of Chamaenerion angustifolium. NCBI lineage: Eukaryota > Viridiplantae > Streptophyta > Magnoliopsida > Myrtales > Onagraceae > Chamaenerion > Chamaenerion angustifolium. Next base: position 28,611,435 of record OX328272.1, read on the forward strand.
ACTCAGCCATTCGCATAAGTTCCTGCAGTCTTCATTCGGCTAAGTCTTTGGTGCTTTCACCGAATCCGCTACACTTGCCAAGCACGTTTACCGTACGTTCACTTCGGGACTTATCGTCAAAGGACTTCGTTCGTGGGTCTTTTACTTACATGCTGCTTCGAACGCTTGACATGTCCGCCAACGCTCGCATTCGACATGCTTTCTTCGAATTCTTTCCCTTTTGCGAAGGTACGCACTCTTCACGCTTCACTCCACGTCTCTTATACACTTCGTTCCGAGATTCACTTTTGATTGACTGCATTCCTTGCCAAGGAACACACAATACACTACCGAGGGACGTCCGCTGCGCCAGCCAAGCTGTCCCAAGCATTCTTCCATCCGTAAGTATCCTGATCCTTCTCGAAACACCAACACTTTGCTACGATCACTTTCTTTTGCCCTCCATTCGTTTGCTAGGCATTAGTTGACGTGTCTCTCATAGCAAATCCACGGCACCAAGCATATCCGACTTTTAGGGTTGTGACAAACTTCCCCCACCACGCGAGACGCCCTCGTCGACACTGAATCAAGGTACTTCTGCCCTAGGTCTTCATTTTCCCATAGCTTTGCTTCGTTGATCCATGTCGCCTGGCCTCTTACACTGGTCTTCACTCGTTCGCTTCGCACTGACGACCGGTACCGCTTTTCCTTAGTCGTCTTGGCATTTATTCTTACAGCCTTACGAACATACCCTTTTCTGGCCTTAGGTTCACACACAAGTTCAGGTTCGTTGGAATTGGACATTTCACTCGGACGTTACAATCACTCACTCTGCGGTAATCCACATACGCACGCCTTGATTCATCACGTTTTGATGGAAACAACACTTTGGGACCGTCGGGCACCTGGGACAATTGAATCTTGGTTGCATATTGCACATCACTGAGCTCAATCAATGCCTTCGGGGACACTTTCAAAGGGGCTTTTCCAAAATGCTTTTTTTCGGCACGAGCTTGCACTCACCGACCATCTTCTTTGGAGAAATTTTACTTGGTAACACATCCACAATCATTTCACTTGCCTTGCCTACTTTCTGAATCGCACACAAGTAGGGACGGCCTTCATCTTTCATCCCACACTTTACTTGCAAAGCTGAAACACACTCACGCGACCCATTATCCTTCGGAGCTTTCAAAAATCTCTGTATAAAACAAGGTTTCTTGGGTCCGCTTGCATAGGGCATCACCACGACCATTGTCGTCCTAAAGAAGCTGTTTCCAAGGATAAAGTTGGAGTTGTCCATAGGGACAACTAAGAAATCAATCACACCTTCCCACTGACCTATCTTCGCTTGCACTTGCGTCGTGCCCTTCACAACACGACTTTCTGCATTCACCGCCTTCACTTGGGACGAGTGTTTCTCCACCTTGAACTTCAATTTCTCAGCTGCCTTCGCCGAACAAAAGAATGTGTAGCTCAAATATCCACCGTCACATCAACATCCTTTTCGCTAAGACAAACGCTTACATAGGTTACACCAAGCTTGGTTCCCTTGGTTGCCTTCATTGATCCTAGCACATGCATTGGATATATTCTCGATGGTTCACCCTCCGCTTCATCCGACGAATCAGTGGTCTTTCTTACCGCATTCAATTTTTCTTTCCTTGGGCAATCACGAGACTTGTGAGGTCCATTATAGATGAAGCACCCTGGATGGGTCTTCAGATCTTTCTTCCAGTTTCCCTCTGCCTTTGATCCACCATTATCATTCTTATCACGTTTGGATATGTACTTCAATTTTCCCTTCCCTTTGTCACGAGGCTTGGACTGCACCTGGTTCTTACCATCACTACTTGTATCCACGTCATCGGCCTAACGAACTGCACAAAGTTCAATTAATCCGTCAGCTGCAATGATAGCATTCTACAAGTCTTTCCCTCCCATACGGTGAAGCTTCACTTGAGTCCATCTCTCCAATCCCTTCATGAAGTTAACAAATGATCGCCCTTCTCCATGTCCAGAATTGCGGTCATGATAGAAGTAAACTGCTTGATATACTCTCGTCTGGGTCCCGTCGGCTTCAGGTTGTGGAGTTGCTCTCGCACCATCCACACGGTATTGTTGGGCATGTACCGACCTTTCAGCTCGTCCTTCCATTTTGTCCAAGTTGTCAGAGGCTGCTTCTCCGCGACTTCACACGAGCTTAGGTAACTCTGCCACTAAGCAATCGCATCACCTTCGAAGTACATGGTTGTACACCTAACCCGCCTTCACTTGGGACGAGTGTTTCTCCACCTTGAACTTCAATTTCTCAGCTGCCTTGGCCGAACAAAAGGAATGTGTAGCTACAGTATCCACCATCACATCAACATCCTTTCCGCTAAGACAAACGCTTACATAGGTTACACCAAGCTTGGTTCCCTTGGTTGCCTTCATTGCTCCTAGCACATGCATTGGATATATTCTCGATGGTTCACCCTCCTCTTTGTCCGACGAATCAGTGGTCTTTCTTACCGCATTCAATTTTTCTTTCCTTGGACAATCAACGGGACTTGTGAGGTCCATTATAGATGAAGCACCCTGGATGGGTCTCTAGATCTTTCTTCTAGTTTCCCTCTGCCTTTGATCCACCATTATCATGCTTATCATGTTTGGATATGTACTTCAATTTTCCCTTCCCTTTGTCACGAGGCTTGGACTGCACCTGGTTCTTACCATCACTACTTGTATCCACGTCATCGGCCTAACAAACTGCACAAAGTTCAATTAATCCGTCAGCTGCAATGATAGCATTCTACAAGTCTTTCCCTCCCATACGCTGAAGCTCCACTTGAGTCCATCTCTCCAATCCCTTCATGAAGTTAACAAATGATCGCCCTTCTCCATGTCCAGAACTGCGGTCATGATAGAAGTAAACTGCTTGATATACTCTCGTCTGGGTCCCATCGGCTTCAGGTTGTGGAGTTGCTCATCCACGCAGTATTGTTGGGCATGTACCGACCTTTCAGCTCGTCCTTCCATTTTGTCCAAGTTGTCAGAGGTTGTTTCTCCGCGACTTCACACGAGCTTAGGTAACTCCGCCACTAAGCAATCGCATTACCTTCGAAGTACATGGTTGCACACCTAACGTTTTTGGACCTAGGGACTTCCGCATAAAAAACATATATCTCCATTCCCCAAACATAATCTTCAAGGGCTTGTGAATCTCGCACACCCGTGAAGGGGTTCGGTTTGAATTCGCATCGGGGGGGGGGGGGGGGGGGCAGTACTCAACTTTCCATTCAACAACTTTTTCATCAAGAGCATGTCTTCACGCGTGCATTCGGAAAACGCCTCCATGTCTTGAAGTCGTTCCCGCACCAATCCCATCTCATCTTGTAGTCTGCAGACCCACTGAAGTAGGGTTTTCACCGACTCGGTTTCAACATCAAATTCTTCACCTAGCATGCTCCTGATTTTCGAAAATCATTTTTCATCCAACACCAACCTGGTTCTGATACCACTATCATAGGGGCTTAACTTAGGGGTAATGTTTCCGTCTAAGTAAGGACGTGCTGGCGTGATTGCACAACCAATCACCAGCCCGAACAGAAATGCAACGCACTTCGGATCACTCTGCACACAAGATCACACAACGATGGATGTGGAACACTTGTATCTATTAGTTCTTAAAGGCTAGAAGCCATATTACACACTCACAATTTAGCCTCTCACAATCACTCTTAGTTTCGTCGATTAGCGTGAACGAAATCTAATTACAACATTTGGGTTCAATGCCCTTTTATAACCCCCATTTTATCTAATAGGATTATATCTATATCTATATTTATAACACCCTAGATATGATTAATATATAATTTGGTCACCAACTCCTTTGCAGATAAGATTATATCCTTAAGGAGATCACAAGCATACTCGAGAGGATTCAGATATTCAATTTCGGTTTGGACTTCCCAACTCAGCCACAATCATAAGTTCCAGCAGTCTTCATTCGACTAAGGCTTTGGCTGAAGCCAAGATTGTGCGCTTGTATCACTTCCGTGCTTTCACCCTACCCGCTGCATTTGCCAAGAACGTTCATTGCACGTTCACTTTACGTTCACTTCGGTACTTATCATCAAGGGACTTCATTCGCCGGACTTTTGCTTACACGTTGATTTGAACGCTTGACTTGTCCGCCAACGCTTTCATTCCACATGCTTGCTTCGAATGCTTGCCCTGTTGCGAAGGTACGCACTCTTCACGCTTTACTCCGCGTCGTTTCTACGCTTCGTTCCGCGATTCACTGATGATTGTCTTCCTTCCTTGACAAGGGACACACAATGCACTACCGAGGGACGCCCGCTGCACCAGCCAAGCTGCCCCAAGTATTCTTCCATCCGTAAGTATCTTGATCCTTCTCGAAACACCAATACTTTGCTACAATCACTTTCTTTTGCCCTCCATTCGTATGGTAGGCATTGGTTGACCTGTCTCTCATAGGAAATCCACGCCACCAATCATGTCCGACTTTTAGGGGTGTGACACACGTCCAGTGAAACACTAGTGCGCAGCCAGTGCAGTTCAAGTGCGGGACCAGTGCGACTCTAGTGCACGCCCGGTGCATGTATTTAACTGCTTTCTTTGTTTCGTCTCTTATGTCAACCTCTATTTTTTTTATTTGCAAGTTGTTACACCTTATCCTATTCCCCTTTTTACACTTTGTCCAAGTTGTTAGTGCTCTGTTTTAGCTTTTATCTATGCTACTCTCTTACACTTGAGTCTAGTCTCTAGATCTATGGATGGTTTGATCTACTCATCGTCTGTTATCGTCTGTGTTACTGTTTGTTTTTTTCAATGTTTGTTTACATGTCTTTCCTGAGCTAGTGCGTATGCTAGTGCACTCACAGTGTCTCAGCCAATACAGTCACAGTGCCTGAGCAAGTGCACATGCATTGCCTCTCTTAGTGCCCAACTCAGTGCCATCAATAGTGTAACTCCATTGCATCTACAATGCCTTTCTCAGTGCCGAACTCTGTGCCATCACCATGTTAACTGCAGTACACATTCAGTGCAACTCCAATACACATATATTGCTAATCCAGTGTACCGAAAATGCCTCACACAATGCTCAACCATCGCCAAGCCGAAGTTAGCAACTTTTCCTTAATTCTGAATGTTTAGGACCTTATTTGATGTTTTAAAAAAGTTAGGAGGTAATGTGTGAAAGGGAAATATTAAGAATAATGAGTTAAGAAAAGTCTAGGATTAGTCTCAATGTTTTGGATATTTGCATATTAGTGCTATTCTACCCCTTATATATAGATTACTCCGCCCAATCTTAAGAATTAAACTAAAGAATGCTAATATGAAATTCTCCATCATGTTTGGCCTTAACTCTTGCTTTTCTCCTCATTGTCTATCATGTTCATAGTGTTATATATTTTAGTGTAATTGGATTGACTAGTTGACCAATGGGTCGAGCTTGTAAATTTATAAAGTCACTATTTTAAAAATTCATTGTAAATTTGAATTTTCGAATTAATGACTTAACATTTTAACCTCAAAATTCCTGGTTTTTGGACACTTGCTTTAGTGCCAAGTATTAGGCCAAACCATTGCTAGGAGCCGAACCATTGCTAGGGGCCAAACCATTGCCAGTGTCTTCCTAAGGTGTCCCTTTGATTTTGGAGCCAAAATTTAAATCAAAGGGGTATGTCATGGCTGAAATGTTGCATACATTGGCCAAGGGATGTTGTGTCTCTTCCAAGGGGCAAAGTGTCTCCTCCAAAGGGTGTGGCAAACACTATAAATTGGTCATAGGTGAGGTCCAAAAACTCATCTCAAACATTCACAATCCTTCTCAAGTTCTAGTTCAGTATTCTGATTTTATCCGATTGAAAGTTTGGGTGCCTCCAAATAATTTCAATCTGAAAGTGTCGTCACGACTTCATAATAATCCAAGCATACAATTCGAAAGTTCAACCACCATCCATTCGAGTGCTCTCCATCACATAGTCTGCATTCTGTTGAGGCTCAATTCAAGACGATGTCGTTCCGCAATCAGGTTGTGGGAGACTACAAAGTGTCAGATCCGTTTAGAGGATGTTCTTCAGGTCATGCTGATGAAAATATCTTTTGTCTTCCAAGACTTTAGTAAGGAAATCCAACCTTCGACTGGATCACATTCAAACTGCTCACTCTTCTTCTTATATTGACTGGGTAAATTCCTAACATATTTTCTCTACTCCTTACTTTTACAGCTTCTCGAGGTCCTCAAATATTTAGCCTAATTCTCGAAGCAGGCTATTCCTTGGACTGTCAATTTTTACATCGATCAACTTCTCTACTAATGAGGGACAAAGTCCTTCTTCCTTTCGTCTATTTCTGTCTCGATGTCAAAGTTTTTTCCTTGGTTCCTTTGGTGGAGATAGTTTGTGTAGCACTTTTTAAACACAAATTTGTCACCAGTTCCATCATGTGGTCCAAATCTTTGTTTGAAAAGGATATGACATTGTTCTCCTAAGGACGTTCCCTTTTTCTTGTTTGTATGGCGGGGGATAGTTGGGTGTCATGTATATTGTAGGCCTCATTGCGTTACCTACCTCGTGTGAAACTTCCGCTTATTAGATTAACAACATTACTCATCATGGATTCCTCTTGATCCGTATCTAGATGAATTTGCATTATGCATTTTTTTTATCAAATCCAAAGACAAGGCACCATTGTTGGAACACGGTTCGTTCGGTTTGGGAAAAACTCATAGGGAAGCGTGCCAAATTTGCTTGAGCATGCTCCTTAGACGACCGAATCGGGAGCTCATTTACTTCCAAAAACGAATAGTGGAGGTTGTTCCTTCAGATCCCTCTTCGATGCTTAAGTGAATATAGAATTCGAATGTATCTAATTCATAATGAAATATTTTGTAACGGGAGTATCGATGTAGTTATTCCTAAGACGGTAACTAAATACCTATTGCATGTTGGTTAAGATTTAGTGCCTGAGATTTGGCCAAGGATCGTGACTAGGTTTACTGATATCTCTAACAATTGTTATGTAGTAAGATTTAGTGTAACTTCCATATATGATCTTGATACCGAGTGTAGATGAACATCATCATTGGGGAAAAGAGTGCTAGACACTTAGTTTTTCTCCCAAGTCTCTAGTTGGCGAGAACGACCATGAGGTGCTCTCCTCGTCTTTTGGTAATTAGGTCGACCTTTGCTAGTCGAGCGGGCTCCTATCCTTGAGGACGAGGACAAAGTACTTGTCTAATTGCAGAAAGGTGCTAACATTCGTAGGACTTGCCTTTCTGTTGGTTTAGGGTGAGCTTGAGACGTTCGCCTTGGGGGATATGGATAACTAGATCTAATTATGCGTGAGTCGTGTCACCTCTCTTCCCCAGAGGTGGCCAACCCCGATGACATTTTTAGTTTTGTTTTGAGGTAAAATCAGTGTGTACGCCAAACAACTAGTATGGTATGTGTTGTTAGTGACATTTGGAGTCTCATGCATGTGACAGCTTCCAAATTTTGTTTTTCTCTTTCTCATTCATTTATGTGTACCCTGCTCAATGCCTTTGACATTCTCATTACCTAATGCTTAGAATCTTGTCATATATTTTTGTATCAATTATCTTGTAATTCTTCAAAAACCAAATATAAGATGTTGGGAACACACTCAACAGTTCACATGCTCATCTAATAACTGAGAATCTTTGCGTGTGCTTAAGGGATCAATGCAAGAATGTTCACTTACAAAAGCCAAATACAAGATGTTGGGAACAATGCCAACTAGAGGTATCCTATCCTTGGCTCCTAGCATACATTTTTGCACTTGAAGCATCAAAAGATACTTGTAAGAATTATCCATAAATAATAAAAGGTTAACTACAAGTTGTTGGGTACGGACCCAACCGACCATTGATGCTAATACAATCCAATCTTCTGAGTCTGAGCTATCTTTTCTTTAAGTGTTTGTCTTTTACATCTTTTTCCAAATAGCACTGAGAATACTATCATCGTAGTTGATCCCAGTTAAGTTGAGTAATAGTTGAGAGTAAACAACCCATTGATTTGATGTGATGAGATGTTACTTGACAAAGGCCAACTTCTATAGTCATTCAAACAAATATTTGGTCGATATTGACCAGGTTATCTCGAAATGAAAGGTTTTAAGAGACTTTATGATGGGTCTGGGACCAAGGTGCATCATTGTTAAAGATAATCATAAGGTCATACCGGGACCAGGAAGAAGCAGTAAAACAAGGTTACCTGAAGGATACGCGCCTTTGTTCAAATGACAAATTTGGGAAGGGAAGAGGCCTGAGCAATGCCACTCAAAGAAGGATGATCATGGGCGTCGCTCCAATCATCATGCCTTTGAAACCTTCACAATCAGTCAGACAGATAATCATGGAACGAAATCACTTTGTGATGTCATTTTTACCCAAAAATGACTGGGGCCCATGTGGAAAGATTTGAACATATATTGTCGCTACAACGGGGTAAGAGTCATCACACCAATGATTGTTACATACTAAAGAGGGATATTGAGGTGTTGATTCAACAAGGGCAAGTAGAGTTTTTTGTTGCTTTTAAGAGGGAAAGGATTCAAAGCCTAAGGAGGGGAAAAAGAAGGCATTTAGCTCCTTCACCACTTGGTGCCCCTAATTAAAACAAGGGGTTAAATACCAAGTAGCTACCTGGACTTTGGACGTTTTGCAACGAGCTACCGAAACTTTGAAAATTCCAAACGAGCTACCTCAACTTTGAATAAGGTACAAATAGCTACTTCCGGCCAATTTTCCATCAATTCTCGTTAGAAAGTCATCGAAAAGTCGTTGGAAATTGGACGGAGGTAGCTATTTGCACCTTTTTCAAAGTTGAGGTAGCCCGTTTTTAATTTTCAAAGTTCGGGTAGCTCGTTGCAAAACGTCCAAAGTTCAGGTAGCTGCTTGGTATTTAACCCTTAAAACAAGGGCATGCCAATCATGACTTGTTGAGGTTTCCCCTATGGAGGAGAAACTAATGGAGCAAATGAAGCGTGCAGTGCCAACATCCCTATCAAAGTGACCCTTGGGAAAAGAGCATACCCATCTAAGACGGTCACTATGTCCTTTTCAGATGAGGACCTAGAACATGTTACTAGCCCACACGATGATGTGTGAGGTATCACTGTAAAATTGATGGATTTGATGTCAAAAGAATCTTGGTCGATTTTGGAAGCTCGACTTACGTACTCTTAGTCGGTGTCTTACTGACCACAAGAAAGACAAAAAGGAATTTGAAGAAGGTGGGATTCTACTTGATTGGATTTATGGGAAGGGACACCTATCCACTTGGGGCGATATGTACCCGAGTAATATTTGGCGAATGATGGAAGGAGTTAAGCATTTAGGTCACTATCATAGTAGTCGACGGTCCTAATTCATACACTGTTATTCTAAGGCAAATGACCTTGAATCTTTATAATATTATTCCCTTAACATGCCATTAAAATGTGAATTTCCCAACCCCTCATGGGATTGGTGAGGTCAGGGATGATGAACCTACATCAAGGCGCTACTATGTCAACACTTTGAAGCATCAAAATCATAAGGAAGCATTGTCAATTAGGACAAATGAAGAGTTGAAAGAATATGCGCGTCACCCCACTCAGTGAAAGAGTTGGTTTAAGTTTAAATAGATGGACCCCAAAAGGTAATAAACATAGGGGCGACACTCCCTAAGAACAAGTTGAAGCGTTGACTAAGCTGCTGATAAAATTCAAAGAATTGTTTTGCATGGAGTCTGAGTGACATGTCGAGGATTGCCACCTCTATCATCAGTCACGAGTTAAACAATGACCCTTGGTCAGGCCCAATGCGTAGAGGAAACAAAATCCAAGGTTGACCATTCGTGTCGAAGTGGGTAAATTGGTATGATGCCAACCTTTTTAGAGAGATCACGTTTTAGACTTTTGTAGCAAACCCAGTGTTCGTGGAGAAATCAAGAAACAAATGGATGATGTGTGTCGACTTTAGGGATTTGAATAAGCTTGGTCCTAACGACTGTTATCCTCTACATCGCATAGATGAATCAGTCTATGCCACCTGTGACTATGAGATTCTAAGCTTCATAGACGCTTACTCTGACTATAATCAGATCACGATGTGTAAGAAGGGTGCGTCACACATTGTTTTCTATGCAAATAGTGATATCTATCAATATACGGTGATGCATTTTGTTCTCATTAATGCGGGTGCCAACTATTAGAGTATGGTTAATAAATTTTTTGCTGACATGATTGGAGATAATATAGAAGCATTGTCGATGACATGTTAGCGAATTCAAGGAAGAACATTGACCATTAAGAGGATCTGGAGAAGGTTTTTTCCAGGATGAAACTCCACCATGTCCAGCTTAATCCCTCAAAGTGCTCCTATAGAATCAACTCAGGAACGTTCCTGGACTTCATGGTGAGCCAAAGAGGCATTGAGGTTAATCCAAAAAACGTCTACACATCGAATAAAGGAATTCCCCAACTTGTCATAAAGCGGATCAATGTTTGAATGGATGATTGGCGGCCCTGGGAGGTTCTTATCCAAATGTGGGGAAAAGTTGATGCCTTTCATCCAGGTGCTACGAGCTAATAAAAAATTGAATGGACACCAGAATGTGAATAAGCCTTCCAACTGTTGATAAATCACCTAAAAAATAACTTTGTGACCAATGGTTCCTATGGATAATGACGCCTTACTTTTATATCTGAGCATCTGAGTCCTGTAGTTGTAAGCTCTGTGTTGCTGAAGGAAGAAGTGAGGGGCCATGTCCTGTTCTATTTTTTAGGCGAGGTCATTACTTTGGTGGAAATGAAATATCTTGAGGTTGAGTAGTATCTTTATGCATTGGTAGTTTCGGCAAGGAAGCTTTGCCTATATTTTCATGCACGTGATATAAAAGTTTTAACTAGTCAACCTTACAAAATCGTAACACCTCGGGAAGAACGATCAAGTGGACAATGGAACTAAGTCAATTCATAATAAATATTTCGTCGTCGCACTAACATAAAGGGTCAAGCCCTGACTGATTTCATAACAGAGTCCACGACCATATAGGTGTCACCTTCAATACTAGTAGATAAGGAAAAGAAGCCTTAAGAGATTTGAGAACATTACATTGATGGAAGATTATCTGTAGATTGTTTATGGAAGGATTAATACTACTCCACCAAATTGTGGTGATTCATTAAGATATGCGCAAACGGTGGATGAGTAATCAAATGATTCCTAGAAGAGCTAAAAATTGGGAGTCAGTTCACATATGTTAAACATGACCAGACAAACGAACAAGTTGAAGCGACAAACAAAGTGGTCATGGATGGCCTTAAAACGATTTCCGATGATCTAGGAGGGAAATAGACTGACTGAAAAATGTATTATGGACAGTAAGGACCATCCCCTAAGTAATCAATTGGAGAGATGCCCTTGAGTTTGGTTTATGGATATGAGGCGGTAGCACCATCGGAATTTTTTGTAGCAACGCATTGAGTAAGATACTTGTAGGAGAAAATGAACGATGTCGAACAACGCCTCGAGCCAGACTTGTTAGATGAAAAGCGTTGTGACATCAGAAAAAATGAAGGGAAAATATGTATCGCTACAACTCTTTATTACAACCGTCGATCCCTTGTTTGCCAATTTTTGGTGGGGGACATGGGATGGCGAAGGAATGAATTCGCAAACCAGGATAAAATCAACAAGTTATCTCCAAAATGGGAAGGACCATATAAGGTCAACCCATCTCCATAGCGCATCCCAATGCCTATGTGGTCGAAGATATGCTAGGACTGAAGATTAGAACATAGTTAATGTTGAATATTTAAACAATTTTTATGCTTAATAGGCGACGCCTTTATGTAAACCTTAACGATCATGTTGTCAAATTTGTGAAGTAAAGTGATGGCAGCTTGAACCTTCAATATTGGTCCAATAATTGCACAAAGTCCACGTCTTTAAACATACTCTGGGTGTCGACATGCTAATAGAACTTTATTCCGGAAAGAGCAACCTCCTCTTCTGCAGCCTTCCAATCCAAGTCTTCCTTAATGGTGGAAATTAAACAAAAGGAAAATAGGTGTTAACATTATTTATTTATCGAGTAAGTTTCTCGAAAAGGGTAACAATTTTTCCTTAGAGAAACTCCTCGGTAACGCCACTAATTTCATTCGAAGATTTAAAATCCTCTACGACCTTTTGTCGACAATCTCCAACTAATGGGGCAACGCCTCTTCAGGCACCTCCAATTTCCTACCCTACTCCTCATCTTTGACATTAGCTTGGCGATGCTCATCCTTCAAAGCCTTCGCTCATTCTTCAACTTGGGCTTCCATAGTGGCGCACCTATGCAACAAATCTAAGGGTTTAGAGACTCCATGAATAGGACTTCTTCAAGCAATGCCATGGCTCCTAAGGCTGGCGGCTCCTAAGTCTGGCGGCGCCTTATAAATGGTGATGCATGTTGAAGTGAGACCCATAATATTCCTCTATTGTTCGCGGAGAGTCAGTGTCAATGGATGTTAGGGGACATTAGAAGTGGTTATACTTGTAATCGTACGTTTCCAAGAATGAAACTTAAAGGAATAGATGGGGGCCCTCTCATTAGAAGGAGGACTCCTCGAAGAGTCGCCTAAGAGTCAGAGAAGGCTCTGCTTGTGTCTGCCAGTTGTCTTTCTTGATATATTCAAGAAAATTCCAAGTTATCAATATTACTGTCATCGTCGAGGGTCCGCATCATTTGGTTCAAAGTATGTGTATTCAATTACAGTCGGGGATGATATTAATGTATCTATAGTAAGGAATTCCACTTTTATTGGTGACGACCACCGCATTTGTAAAAGGACTGAATTTATCGGGGAACAACCTTAAGGGGTCAAGAGGCTCCTCATTCTCCTCCTTTTGGATTGATGACGCCTTTTCCTCTTTTTGGAAGGACCCCTAGGTATGTCGATGGTTAGGGTATGGTACAAGTAAGACAAATACCGTAACCATACCATATTTTTAAACCACGTACCATAACCATTATGGGTACAATTTTCAATACCATAACCATTAAAATAACTGTGGTTATTAATCATAGTTTTACCCGTATACCCATTTTATTCCACATGTAATATAATAAAAGACCGAAATTTTTATTTTAAAAAATACATAAATCTATATTTCCAAATATAAATTTATATAAAACTAACATCACAGATATTTATTACATGTATGTGCAGTAACTTCCATTATTTAGTATATATTAGTTTATTAATAATAAATAATTATTATATTTATATAATAACCATGCTTATAATCATGGGTATAACTCAAATATCATAACCATAACCATAACCATTTTGGGTAGAAAATTCATTACCATAACTGTACCGCACCATAGTGGTACGGTTAACCTTATTAAACAGTAATAGTTATAACCATAGTTATGGGGTTTTCACCGGCCATTGTCGGCCCTACCCCCTTTCTTCATAAGCATGCTAGTTTTCACCTGTGTCACATCAGGCTTACCGAATAAGTCAAACCCTACAAAATAAGGATAAATAAAAAATCTACGAAAGATTTATTGCCCAATTAAGAGGCTTAGGCGACACTATACTAATTCCAGCAAAGGCGAGCAAGGGCTCTATCGTGGACTTCGACTAATAGGGAGAGTATCCCTTAGCATGATTAAAATGGATTAGGTTCAATGTCTTCATATACTCCTTGTATAACTCCTCGAGATAAGGAGATGGATATCTAGGTGGCGTCCCCTTTGAAGAAAAAATATAGGTTCTTCCATTTTGCATTGGTGAACTTGAAACAACTAACGAAAAGGTGTTTATAAAAATTAGGAAACACCAGTTATTAAAATTAGGAAACCGGGTTTAGAAAAATCCCAATGTTAATGGAATTTACTTGAAAATGATAAAAACACCGAAAAAGGTTTAAGGAGTAAGACTAACCACAAAATTAATACGCAAGGCATTTGGGGTAAGTTGGATAAGCAATACCCCTACAAAATTTAGATAAGTCAATGAAGTCCGAACAAAATTGGAAGAGAATACCAATGTTGATTTGGGAAAAATAAACTGTCTCCTCCCCTTTCGAGGAGAAGATCAGGCAATCAAAAAATTAACTTTTCTCATCCCAATGATATGCACGATTTCTACAAAAATTCCAGGATATAGAATTTTGGGATTTGGACCATCGGGAGGAAGATGACCTCCTCACATTCGATTAAGGCTTAACGAAGAGAAGACAACAAGAAATTTTCAAATCCTGAAGTTTAGATAAAGAAAGGAACAAAGAGGATTTTTAGAGATATGAGGTAGAGGGAAAATTAAGTGAAGAAGGGGTTGAAAGGTTTATATAGAGGAGGAAGGAAGGAAAGTGTTGGAAATTGAAATCGTGAATTAGAAAGTTCCTCTCAAAGACAGTTCTAGTTCAATTCTGAACCGGTTCGGGGTCGAACCTGTTCATGAACAAGCGTACTCATTGTCATTGGTGGATCTTAAAATGGTTTGAGGGTTCATAAGTCCTTTTTTATTTCCTCCACAAATTCAAATTCAAAATTTAAATTCGACCAGAGACATGTCATAACAAAGTGACGCATTGACTCAAAAATAATTAAACTGTACATTCAAAGACACGCCCACATCCTAAGAGTAATTTAGAGTTTAAAAAGAGTGACACTCTAATTAGACTCGGGGGTAGATGATGGATATTAGGTGTCATTACCGGATCTAGGATCTGAACGAAGCTTGGGGGCACGAATGTGCCACGTGAGCAACGTTAGGGGTCTAGATTAAAATAGATGAGTAGTAATATCCTTTTTTGATATTTTCATGCTTAGTTATTTACTACTAATTAGTCTCTAGAGTCTATTGTATAAGGATGACCCTTTCATTATATTTGATAACCTTTAGCAATCACAATGTTTTCCATCTCTAAATCTGAAATGGTATTAGAGGGAGCTTTTCAGATTTCAGACCGAAACAGATGTTGGTTGCTGATCGATAGCAAAATCTTTCCCAAATCTGCCATTAAGCCATGATTCTTTATGTACTTCTCCGCTTGATCCTTGCTATTTATTTCAGCCCTCTTTTACATCAAACGAAAGCCGCAATCCGAATACAAAAGCAACAATCTCCAAATCAACACTCTCTAAATCTAAGATGGTATTAGAGGGAGCTTTTCAGATTTCAGACCTGAAACAGATGTTGGTTGCTGATCGATAGCAAAATCTTTCCCAAATCTGCCACTAAGCCATGATTATTTATGCACTTCTCCGCTTGATCCTTGCTATTTATTTCAGCCCTCTTTTACATCAAACGAAAGCCGCAATCCGAATACAATAGCAACAATCTCCAAATCAAAAGATCTAATAAAGCAGCACCAACAACTTCGATCCAATCCAATCCACAAGATTCAATTGCAACCTTACTGAACTTTGTTGGGAAATTAGACGCTGCTAATTTCTACCTTGCAGGACCTTGGGATTTAATGGCTCAAGATAAATGCACACGACACAAGGATTTACGTAGTTCATGGATCCAAATTCAGCTCCAGATTCTATTCTTGCGTCATGTCCAGTACCTAGATCCGTCCTCTGCAATTCATCAGTATGTGTTCATCCTCATCATCAACAATTCGTATTCTGATTTCCTAAGATCAAATGCTTCTTTGCATGTCAAGCATCTGAAAGGTACAGATTGAAGCATCTATGTACCTTGATGCTGCAACATCTGAAAAATGCAAATGGAAACATCTTTGCAGGTTCGAAGCATTTATGCAAACCTGAAGGAGTTGAAATCAAGCCTGACATAAGATGTGTAGGAAAATGCACACATAAGGGGTGCTCATGTAAATTATGGAAACTTTAGGGACCAAAGTTGATAGTTACGAAATGTCGTAACTGCCTCCGGGTCTATAAATAGACCCCTAGGGGACAAAACACTCTCCAATACTCTCACACACTCAATATACAATATCAGATGTTCTCTAGTTCGTCTTATGGAATCCACAGTGAAAACCCGAGGGGCGCTTCGTTCATTTCACGTCCCTATGGATCGTTATCGTCGTCGTTACTACGAATCGTCGACGATCTCGCACGCTTCCGCTACCGCACGTCAAAATACCGACCGATGTAAGTATAATTTCGGTATTACATTGTTTGTCTTACTAACATGCTATTTCTCATGCATGCGAATCTCGAACAACCGTTTCGTACTCTTCTCTCTTTCTTGTGCTTATTCTTTCCTTCGACAATGTTGTTTCCTTCGACATTGTTGGCCACTTTGCTGAGTGTCTTCCCCACTTTGGTTAGTGGCTTGGCCACTTTCATTAGTGCCTTGCCCACTCTGATGAGTGGCTTGGCCACTTTGGTTAGTGCCTTGTCCATTTGTTGAGTGGTGGTGGTGGCTTGTCATTCTTGATTTGGACTAATTGCGCCCTCAATTCTTCTTTGAATCTCTGCTTTCTACATTCAAAGTTGACGCTGAGCTAGAAGTAACACTTGACCGATTTCGAATTTCTTCAGTCATAATGATGCTGACTACATCATCAAACTTTGGTTTTCTTTTTCTTGCAGATCTGGTGATTGCAGTGACTGTGCCTCTCCAACTATTAGGCAACTGCCCAAGAATTAGACAGGCAGGTATCTCTTCAGTGAAAGACATGTCCACTGCTTCTAGCTGGTCTATCACTTCTTTGAACTCGCTGAGATGCTCTCTGAAATGTGTTCCTTCTGACATCGTCATGGTGAACAACTTCTTTATCAGATGAAATTTATTTGCTGCAGACGACTGTTCGTACATACTGGAGATGGTCATCATGAGAGACGCGGTTGTCTTTTTATTTTTTATGTTGCGGGCTATTGCTTTTGACTGTGATAGCCGTATGGTTCCGAGAGCTTTCCGATCCAGCAACTCTGACTCTGAAACTTTCATTTCCTCTAGTTTTTCACCCAAAGGTAAATAAATATCATTCTGGTACAATTGTCTTTTATTTTCATTTTCCAGAATCCAAAATTTGTGCCATCAAAATGATAAATTTTGGACTATTTCTCTAATGCCATTGCTCCCAGTCGAACATATAGGATGAATGCAAAAATCGTTTCGTAGAATAATTTGCGTAAACGTCTTCCGTGCCTTTGATTCAGCAACCGAAAGCTCTGATACCTATTGTTGGGAAATTAGACGTTGCTAATTTTCACCTTGCAGGACCTTGGGATTCAATGGATCAAGAGAAAAATTTGCACACAACACAAGGATTTACGTGGTTCACCAA
The DNA here is from genome assembly GCA_946814005.1 of Chamaenerion angustifolium. Classification (NCBI taxonomy): domain Eukaryota; kingdom Viridiplantae; phylum Streptophyta; class Magnoliopsida; order Myrtales; family Onagraceae; genus Chamaenerion; species Chamaenerion angustifolium. Next base: position 28,628,701 of record OX328272.1, read on the forward strand.
TATGGCTACGTCCACGGCTCACACTCACACTTTCACTATAGACAAATAGTGTATCACCAAACATACACTTTGTATCGCTCATACTCTAAAATACTCACTCTGTATTTTTGGCTCACATAGCCAACACAATTTTTCTCCCACAGATTCAACACTCCAACAACCGTTTCTCACTCTTCTCTCTTTCTTGTGTTTATTCTTTCCTTCGACATTGTTGGCTTCTTATAGATAAAAAAATATGACAATATTCAGTGGCTTGACCACTTTGCTGAGTGCCTTCCCCACTTTGGTCAGTGGTTTGGCCACTTTCGTTAGTGGCTTGCTCACTTTGACGAGTGTCTTGGCCACTTTCGTTAGTGCCTTGGCCACTTGTTGAGTGGTGGTTGTGGCCAGCAAGTCTCCATTCTCAACAAACTTTCTTTGTTCCATTGACGTTGATGGATCTGAATTCAGCTCCAGATTCTATTCTTGCGTCGTCTCCATATTCCATACCCAGATCTGTCTTCTGCAATTCAGCATTATGTGTTCATCCTCATCATCAACAATGCGTATTCTTATTTCATTTGAAGATCAAATGATGCTTTGCACGTCAAGCTCGTTGCTGCAACATTTGAAAGGCACAGATTGAAGCATCTTTGTAGATTCAAAGCATTTTTACTTTGATGGTGCAACATCTGAAAAATGCTAATGGAAGCATCATTGCAGGTTCGAAGCATTTCTACAAATCTGTAGGAGTTGAAATCAAGCCTAACATAAGATGTATAGGAAAATGCACCCATAAGGGGTGCTCATGTAAATTATGGAAACATTAGGGACCAAAGTAGACAATTACAAAATGTCGTAACTGCCCCCGAGTCTATAAATAGACCCCTATGGGCTGCCCAAAACACTCTCCAATAGTCTCACACACTCAATATACAATATTAGATGTTCTCTACAATATCAAATGTTCTCTCACACATTCGTCTTATGGAATCCACAGTGAAAACCCGAGGGGCGCTTCGTTCATTTCACGCCCCTCTCGATCGTTATCGTCGTCGTGACTATGAATCGTCAGCGATCTCGCACGCGTCCGCTACCGCTCGTCAAAATACCGACCGAATTTAGGTATAACATTGTTTGTCTTACTAACATGCTATTTCTCGTGCATGTGAATCTAGAATTCCAACATTGGTAACAGAGACATAGGTTTTGTCTCTAGCTTCACATCGTCTTTGTGAGGGTTGCTATCCTTCACACCGATAAATGTCGCTCGTTCGTTTTGCGATCATACGGACAGCTACCGGTGAAATTTACATGCTACGTCAGTTACCATGTTTCCATGGGCCTCTTCGATGATCTCTTATTCTTCCTCAACCGAACTGGAAGAGAAGGGAGGTAATGTGTTTGCCTATACAACCTACGAGAATTCTCGACGCTACCTGTCGGATATGCGAGGATAGTGGTCGTGGTCGGGCATAAAGACGTATGTTCTGCCATAATTGTGCTTATACTTTGGTCGAGGTACGTTCATGCATGGAATAGTCGTCAGGGCCTTCATGCCTTCACGCATAAGGATTTTCACACCTTCACGGTACCTTCATCAACAAAACTTTGTCATCATTGTGTGGTCATTCTTGTTCGGTGTTTCAGCATGTGTTGCGACTGCCAATCTTAGTCGGTGGTCTTTGACCTAAGTACATTATCTAAACCCTTCATGCGAGTGAAAAGAAAGGAGGCCGAATTACGTTCTTTGGCATCATCGCATGTGAATTTTTTGTAAACGATACGGGGCTTTCATATCATTGTTATCGAATCGATAGTAACCTCCTTTCATGGCCTTAGTGGCCTCAGTAATAGCTTCGTTGTGGAGAAACTTCATTCTTGGCTTTATGCCCTTTCTCCCACAAAAGTAACTCATGGTAAAATGTGGTACACGAAAGATGTTCCCTTTGCCTGTAGCTATCCTTGCAGATGCAAAAGTTTCAGTTAATGTGCTAAAAATTTTAAGTATAAAGTTGGAAGGGTGGTACTTTGTTTCCCCCCTCCAATGGAAAGTAACGGTCGAGAGAGAAATGTGGTGGTTGCCAGAATACGTTTCCCATGACAGTTACAGTAGTCGTCGGTGATAGATCCTCAGCTAAGGTTACTTGGGAAGGTGGATATCAAACCGTTCCACAATAGAAGGAGGAGGTTGTGGGAAGTTTGGAGGCTGAAGAATAAGAAACCGTTATGGGTCATGAGAAGAGAGGTTGAAGATGAAGTGTGATTGGAGAGAGAAATGTATCTTTTTTTCAAACTAAAAAACAAAAACAAAAAACAATTCTCTCAAATCGGTATGGGAACTGTACGGGTCGGTCTGGGCATTGGCCTGGCCGGTTTGGAAACCAACCCAAACTGGACTGTGCCAAAAGCCCATCCGCTGGGCCATGGCCCAACTTCATCTGGGAAGATGCTAGTCCGTAGCTGGGCTGAGCCCCAGCCGACTGGGTCGTGTCTCAATCATCCTTTGGGTTGCGGCCCAGTAGTAGATTGTGGACCATATGGATTGGGTCGTGACCCGGTCCGTGAATAAAATATTTTTTAGGACCCTTAATTTTTAAAAATGTTCAATTAGGTCCTCAGACTTTATTGGATGGAATTATTTTATTTTATTTTAAAATGGTGCTTAATCTTTTCAAAGCAATGAGTTGCTATTTATATTTATCAGTATCATGCTTAGGAAAGTATAATAATTTATTTTTGATAAATTGCATAATGGGCCTTAAAGTTTAATTTGTTTGAACTATGTGTGAATTTGTTTCGCCAAGTCTTAAGGGATTCAATTGTAATATTCTTGATTTAAAATTGAGTAAATATTTTGTCTAGAAAGACCGAGTTAGAAGTGGAAACTTGAGACTGTGCCCTTTCCTCCCTGACCTGAGAACCTACGAGTTTTGTCTAAGAAAGGGGATAGTTTAGGCCCGTCAAGCAAACCCTTCGATCCACCTGGGAATTTTGGCTCTGAACGTAATTTTTGCGAATATTATATTTTGGTCCCTATAGTCTCTGAATGTATAATTTTGTGCAAGTTAGTATTATCGAATTCGAAAAAGGCACTTGATGTTTGTTAAGTACATATTATGTTACATGATGTTTTGTTATATATGAAATGTGATACATGTTAATGTATGTTATTTTGATGTATCGAAACATCATGTATGCTTGCTCAATTTTTATTACATGTTGATTTGATTTAGTATATATTATCCATGTATAGGGACGTATGATATAAGCAAGTATGATGATACACCATCCATGTACAAGTTATTCATGCATATTGTTGATTCATTTTATGTTTATTTTAACATGAAAAAAATATTGATTATTTGTCTCAATTCCTTGTGTTGGTATATAAAAAGCATGATTACTTAATGAATAATTATAATCTTTGTGATTACTTATGTAGACTCTATGTATAAATCAATCATAAAATATGTTTACTTGTTTCGATAATTATGCAAATCAAATATGATACATGTTTTGTTATGCATTCACGTGTACATTAAATCATGATTGTATGTTGTTTTGATTGATGTGAATGGAGTGCTTGACTTGATTATTAGCAAAATTAATTTTTGGTAAGCATAAACTTTGGACGATCATTGGGAACATAGTGAACTTTTGACCCTGAGTGATGCTTACATTAATTAATTTGTTAATGAAAAGTTAAGTATAGCATGTGTATGTATGTTGAACAATGAATCTTGCATGATTTGTTTGTATATGTTAATCCTGATATGATGATCCTTTTTATGTATGAAGGATGACATCAATCCTCCAAACAATTGTTGTCTAACTCAAACTGTGTGTTGAAGTTGATGGTGATAACTATGAATTTTGAAAGGAGAAAGTAAAGTACTTACTCCAAAATCTAGCAATTCTGGAGGCCATATCTAATGCATGGAAAAGCCCATAACAACTTGTAATAACTGAACTTCGATGTGTCATCATGTTGTCACTCAAAATAACAACTCCAACTTGTGATTCGTTCATTACACGTTTAGTGGATGCATTTTAAAATATTTATATCCCGCTCTAATTGGTCTACCACTTTGGAAGATGCCTAACGGCTGCCAAAATCTGGTGAAAAAAAGCATAAGAGTACACATACTCTGGCTGAGTTGCACGTGGTAATTTTCTCCAAGACCCAATAGAGACCTAAAAGAACGGATATTAGTAAGAAAGAATATCTTGATGATTCGAGACAGAAACAAAGGACCAATGAATTTGGAGAGTGGATATGTCCACATCGTATCTAGGTCGTTAAAATGAAGTGATATAGTTGTAATTGGAAGGGTGAAAACTGACAAGATTGCATTGCTCCGAAGTGTCGGATTAAGCCACAAACACGAAGCATTTTCATTGAACTTAGAAATTCAACCTAAGCATGATTAGGTGGAAAACTCGAGGGCTACCGCCGAAGGAGTCGGTGTCCGCAAGCTATGTCTATGTTACAAACGAGTCATAAATGCCTAGTTGATTTGTCATAGAGCTGATTTTCAATTTATGTTTCTACTAAGCCCAAGTGTATTTCATTTAAAATATTCATGACATTCAACTTATAATATGTGGTCAGTTCCGGATTTGTTATTGCCATGATATCAATATATTCATACATTTCCTTTGCGTTATTTTGTAACTGATGTGACCGGAAGCCTTCACGTAGGCAACCAGAATTAGTTTACTTAGACATCTATAATTCCATATTTGTTGTGGAATAATCTATTTATGATTTGTATCGGTTATATTTATTTAATTTTCTACAACGGCTATACGAGTATTGTGGCTAAATTCAATAAATTATTAACTTACATTTCTCAAATATGTTGAGATGTTGATTAGTTGAAGTGAAATAAGTGATAAAGAGGATATCTCATTCGTTGACTATATTTTGCACTTTACAACTTAATGTTGTTATTAGAAGTTGTGAGAGGAACACTATTAATGTGAGTAGCTCTATTGCTAACACCGATTCTGTTCGGGAGGAATGTCTATCGACTTAACCAAGTACTTATTAATCAACTACCTACAAATAACCGAAAAAGTCCAAAAGTGGGTGTGAGATTGTTCCTCAAAAGAAAGATGTCAAAGTGAAATATTTTTGTAAGGGTAAAAATTGGATTACGAACTATTTTCGAGTTCTTTCTTTAAGGTACACCAAGATAACTTGATTCTAGTAGGAAGATTTTAGCGAATGATGAATTCGTGTCTTGTCTTGATCCACCCACCTAGATAACTTTATTTGAGTGGGAGGATTTTAGCGGATGTTGAATTAGTTTCTCATCACGGCACACCTTTTTCATCATCAGTTGTGAATACAAATGATATTGGTTAAAACCTTAGTTCAAGTGGGAGTAATAAGTTGATACTCTAAGTGAGTGACTGAAAATGTATCGTTCCAGTGGGAGCGTATACAATATTCTTAATCCCAGGGGAAGCCTACTGTGACTTCTTATACTTCACCCTTTTACGACAAAATGGAGCATAAGATAAACGAAAATGTCAAGAGTAAATGGGTCAAATGGATTCTAGAAGTTATCACTTATCTTGAGAATTATGTCTTGATCATTACGAATAAGAGTTTCGTATAAACCCGTCTAGGTAGATCTTGAAAATAAATGTCGCTCAAAAAGTATTGGAGTATAAATAGAGGTGTTCCTCTATATTGAGTATGATAATGCAACTTTAGGACTTAACAGTCCCTTACAACTCTATGTTTTCTCTTGGGACATTATTATAAATGTTAAACGTCATTTGAGAATATGAGTTCTGAGAGAGGTCATTTGAGAAAATGAGTTCTTAAGTGATAATTTTAGTAGTACCGTTTAAGACTCATGTATCTAACAATTCATGACGTAATGCGCCAAAAAGTCTTAAACATGAGCTAAGTTAGAAGGTTTATTGATGTTGTTGTGTGTACTAGACCAACTACTAAATCAAGTAAATGACTCGACTTGATGCTCAAGGATCACATAGTAAATCGTTGTTGAAGCATTGTGTATATGCGTTTGATAGAATGTTGTGAAATTTTCCTAGTGGGAGTTAAGACTTTCCAGGATAACTTTTTTTTTTCTAGAGATGACCATCTAATTAGATAAGTGAGAAACAAGTGAGAACATCTGTAAATACCTGATTTTAGCCCGGGTTCAAAATACCATACGCGAAGAACCAAGCCGAGAGAAATGGAGATTTGAAAAAAATTAATATATATATATATATATATATATATGAAAACTAACAAATAAAAGGGAGGGGCCAACTCGTGAGAAACATGGTCATGTTCCTCTTTTCCAGCGATTGTTTTTATTATTAAAAAAATATATTTAATTAATTAAATAAAAAGCAAATTGCTTCTCAAAATAGAATGGAAGGTTTAAGGCTACGAAGAAAGGAATGGGAGAAGAAAGAAAGAGATAAGAAAGAAAGCAAAAGAAATGGATAAGAAAGAAAGGAAAAGAAAGGGAAAAAAATTAGAGAGTGAAGAGTGAAAAATAATAGTGAAAAATATCGGTAATTATCGGTCCCAGTTTCTCGTAGGATATTTAAGCTCCGAACGATTTAGGTATTTCTCTCTCATATTTAATATTGTATTTGTATTTCCTAATGTTATTGAAAATTATGTTATAAAAAAAAAAATTGTATACATATATTATATGTTTATGTATAATATACTTGTTCATATATATATATATATATATTATGTATGTGTGATGCTATATATGTATATGTATATATATATTATGTTTATGTGATACTCTATGTATATGTATAATATATGTATATGTGAAAAACAATATTTTCAAAAATGACTTAGGTCGTTCCCAAACTTTCATGAATGTTACAACTTGGTCATTGGACTCTCGAAGCATTTTGGAACTTTACCGAGTGTTATAAACCAAATCAGAAATGTTTTTGGTCCATTTGTGCAATTTTTGAATTTGTTTTTTTAAATCAGCTCGAATTTGTTAAATATTACATTTTGTTCCCTCAACCTTTCTGGACATCCCATCACTTCTCAAAGCGTTACAAATAAGTCGAGAATAATTTTTGGGTTATTTGGAACTTCACCAAGTATTACAAATAAGTCCAAAATAGTTTTGGGTCAATTCTGTCGTTTAAAAAAAATAATTCAACTCGAATTTTATAAAATTTCATTTTCGTCCCCAGACGTTTCTGGACATCTCATGACATGTCAAAGTGTTACAAATTGGTCCAACGTGCTTAACATTTTCCAAATCATTTGTATATTTTTGACATGTTAAGAATGACTCCAAATTTATTTGAAAAATGCTTGTATATGGTTTAGTTAGTCTTTTTATAAAAGCGCATGTAATCTTTTTGGCCAAGCATGATCAAAACGGACAGATCGGGTAAATTAATAAAAAATAATAATTTCAAAAGATAACTAAAGTACCGAAAGGGCGGATTATAGGCTCGCGAACTCGTACGACGTAATCAACCCCCTGAACTCAATTCTTTGGACGTAGACCTTTCCAATCCCTAGGATGTAAACACCATGTACCCTAGGCAAATTTTAGGATTCGGATTAGCCTTTAATTAATCGGTGACGACTCTTTCATTTTTTTTATCTGGTTGACGACCCCGCTCGACTGTACCAGTTGCTTGCCAAGACCCAACATTTTTTAGAGAAACAAAATAAAAATTATTTTTCAACGACGTCCGACAATTTGGTGACTTTGCTGGGGATGAAAATCTTAGTGGGTTTAGCCTTTTCATGTTTTCTTTGACATTGTATATTTTGCCATATCTGTTATGACCGTTTGCTCATGCTTGTAGTTTTAAATTTTGCCCGAGAAACAATGTAAATGTAATGATACAAAAATGATGTAAATCCATGTTTGCACACACCACGCTGGTTATCATTACCCGCTCAGACCTAGAGCACATTAAGAGCTTGGGGAGTTTAGTATGGAAATTCACCCGAAGATGTTTGAACCGCCGTTACACACCCAAAAAGCTCAACTCGATGATCGGATTGAGTCTGTGATCCTCTATAGGGGGTGAGGACCTGTTGGTTCAGAGGACCTAGAAATTCCATCCCGTTAGAACAAAGGATCTACACTGCGCTTAACCTTCTACCAATTTTGTGTCTGTTCCATTTCTCGTGTTTTGTTTTGGTCCTAGATCATGACATGTATAGGTTTGGGCCTTTTGTATTCTGTAAACCTCAGTAAATGTAATAACTTAGTAGTGACATTTACTTTATCGCACTTGCATTTCATTTTTCTTAAAAAAAATGTAACTTCCATTCATTCTGTCTGGTATCCTTAGGACGTTCCACACATCATCTTTGGTAAGGATGAAACATACAAACCACTGTCCTCGCACCAAGGCCATCCAGCTCCCGACGGTTGAAATTGCTTGAATATGGAAAGTCATGACGAAATAGGATCATAAGTACGTGAACCAGAAGATTGGTGAGGTTCATGAAATCGCAAACTACAAAGTCAACTGGGCTACCCTCGATGCTTTGTGTGATTTCTGGGATCCAAAAACGTCGTCTTCAAAATAAACGACAATGAACGTACACCTACGCTCGAAGAATACCGTCAACTCGTTCAAGTGGTAGATTGGGATCGTGATATTGTTCAACCCGACCTCCAGCAAACAGGCGAAGATAGTACTTTGGCCAAACTGCTCAAAGTTACAACAAACAAAATGTCCACCGTTCTCAAGTTGAATGAGAGTCATGGCTTATCTATTTTACTTTTGGTATATTTGATCGAGCGCCGAATTGCCAATAAAACAAATGCTCTGGGGAGATGCCATGCTTTTATTATACTTGTTTTGGGAACGGTCTTATTCCCCTTTTCTAATGGTCTCATCGACTCGGCTATGGCCAAAGTCTTCATCCAAACAATAGAAGGCAAGGGTTTCGTGATGGCGTTGCTCGCTGAAATCATTGCATCTCTAAACATTTTAAAAACCAAAGGAAAAGGAGATCTAAAAGCAAGCTCGATCTTACTTCAGATTTGGTTCGTAAGCCATATGAAAGAATTTGCCATGAATTTTCCCCAGGCAAACGTTTTAGGCGACAATAGAGTCATCTCGAGATTGTTAGGTCGATCATTGTTCGAAACTCAGAAATGGAAAGCTCTCGATTGAAAAATCTATATTTCGAGAATAATGCATAAGGAAATTTTATGGACGCCTAGATGGATACCCATCCACTGCCCCATGATCCTTAGGTGCAAAACGTTTGAGGGAGTTTTGCTTCTCAGCCATCGAGGATGCATGACCACTTACCCTTCCCGAGTTGTTCGACAATACGGTGGATTCCAAGATATTCTGGTGCACGTTGATGGATCACCAAGAGCGTACAAGTGTCATAGCAAAGCGGATATTGCAAACTCGCTTCGAGACTCAGTCCGACATGTGAATAATGATTGGGGAAACTGAATCTTACTATTCATATATTCGACAGAAAACTCCACGATAAAGGAAAACTAATACCTTGCGACAATAGAGTACATTCACAGGTTCACAGGTGGAAATTCAAAGTATTGCTTAGGCTTATGAAAACTCTAGATCCAATAAAGAGATCCAACGCCTTCGCAACGAGTTACGGTGTGTGCGAAATGAAGGAAGAGGTCGGGATCGAACCTTGGAGAAATATGAGAGAAAAATAGACGAGTTGAATGACACTTTTGAAAAATCCAGACGAAGGACAAGGCAAATTAAAAGATTTTCAAAATGCATGTCCCCGACCTTCCTTCAACTAAGGAGCAAGCGAAAAAGGCACTCAATGACTTATGCTACCGTGTGAAACGTCTTAAGAATTAGACTTTGCTTGGCCAACTCCTTTTACAGTATTGTTGAAAAACAAATTTGTCGTATAAAGTCTATGAATGGAATGCACGGAACATGCAGAATTTTCAAAAACCAAACACGCATGAGCAATTGTGTATTTACCCTTCTTACTATGGTATTTGAATGATTTAGGCACATCTGGCAAGAACAAGCCCGAGACGCACTCCCGGTTTCGTTCAATGGGAACGAATGTAGCAACAAAATCAAAGCCATCCACCAGGGTTCCCGGAACCCATGTGACATTTAACATCTCCGGCACCTCAAGAATACGAATAGAGGATCATCCAGATAGAAGAGACTATACACACCATGGATTCTGGCATGGCTGGCATGACCTCCCGGTTTGAGCAAATTTTGGTTTTTCTAAACGCCAAGGTAACCACCTCGTCTTCTCAAGGAACACCCCCATCCGTAGCACCTCACCAATCGATGTCAAGTAGTTTGGTGTTACCCGACCAAGCTCCATCTCCCACATGTGGTAACCCTAAACAAGCTCTACCTCTCATATATGGCCATCCCAGCCTAGCTCCACCTCCCACATATGGTTATCCTGGCCAAGCTTCACCTCCCGCATATGGTCATCCTGTCCAAGTTCCACCTCCCACATACGGTCATTCCAACCAAGCTCCACCTCCTACATACGACTATCCTAATCAAGTTCCACTACACGTACATGACCATCATGAGCAAGCTTTTCCTCTTCAACACGATCGGGTTTCACCTCTGGTACATGTTCACCCAAACCAGGCCGCACGACTCGCGTTTGGTTCCCCAATTACTATGTCACAGTCGCCTCAATCAAGACATAAAAAACAAGCGGTTGAAGCAAATTGAATAAAATATGAGTTATATTCAAGGAGTATATCGATTGGGATACCTTGACTTTTCTGCTATGTCTCAATTTCAAGAAATCTCGATGCCCGATAAATTCAAGGTGCCTAACTTTGAAAGGTTCGATGGAACAGGGAATCTGGTTGTTCACCTCAAGATATACATGGAAAAAATGAGTCCATATCAGCAGTATACCAAGTTGATGGTCGAGATCTTCCAGGAAAGTTTGAAAGGGGAGACACTAGTCTGGTTCGCATGGTTAAGGACGGAGCAAGTGCCAGATATGGAGGAACTAGCCAAGCTTTTCCACTGGCAATATAAGCACAATCTAGATAACACTCCTAAACTCCTTGATCTTCAGGCAATGGAAATTAAAGAGGGACAATCTTTCAAGAACTACGTGACTAAGTGGAGGGGAAAGACCAACTGCATGAACCCGCCTCTCAGGCAGAATAAGGCGGTCCCAATTTTCAATAGTACTCTCAAGGGTATATATTATACTCAAATGATGATTCAATCCACTACGGAATTTTCAAATCTCAACATGACAGGTGAATTGATTGAGCGAGGGATTCAGTCCAGAAAGATTGAAGACCCGTACAAAAGTGCAACGGGTCCTAAAAGAACTTATGCAAATAAGTCTACTCTGACCATAGGCACAGTCTATCTGAACCCTTACTAGGCTCCTTACTCACCTCCGTATCAACAATACCAATCATCACCGGTGGTCCCGACACCTCAGTCTCCTTGAGCCCCACAATGAATAGCCTTCCTGCCTAACCCACAAGATTCTGTCAACTGAGGCGGGAACCAAAGGAGATTTTGAGAATCCCAACAATTTACCCTGCTTTCAATACCGTTGGTCAAATTCTACAAGAAGGCTTTGGCTCAAGGGCTCATAGGTCCGGAGGTTCTGAGTGTTAGGTTATATGTATAATTACATATAACATTGGTGTCAAACTGTAAAATTAGTATGAGGACCAATCTGCAATTTCCATGTTTTAGAATACTATATATACGTTAGGACTGTAACAGAATTACCTACCTTGAAGAAATGAAAATCTGATTTCTCTCGATTACTTCCTCTCTAAGTAAGTCTCTTGTTCTTCAATTTCTTTAGATTTAAGAATCTTAATATAGTATCAGAGCTGTTCCAATCTTGTGATTGCTGTATTGCGCTAAGTTCTGTGCGAATTTGCTGCTGCGATTTCTTCTTATCTGCTGCATAATCTGGTGCGAACTGCTGCTGCGTTTTGTCTGTCTGGTTTTTGTTATTTCTGTGTTATTGGCTGTAAGAGGATACAACCTGGAAGGACATCTGCTTGGAAATCCGACGATTCCTCCGCGCATTCAAACAGATGATGGTGATGAAGAACCGAATCCTGATTATCTGAAGTATGTCTAGAAGGACAGTTCATTAGCATCATGAACTGTTGATATGAACTCTAGAAATCTGTTTCTTCATAATATGCTTTATACACCATCTATCACTAAGAATTTGTTATCTGTCTCTTAGTTCGCCAAGGATAACAAGGTTTACTTCGAGTTTCATGCCAATCATTGTGTTATCCGAGATGCCCAGTCACACAATGTCTTGCTTAGAGGATTGGAAAATTCTGGTTTATACAAACTCGACTTGTCAAAACTGTCTCCTTGTCAATTTGTTAAGTCTAGTTTTCCTGTTAGTCATAGTTGTAATTCTGTGTTTGTTGAAAACTCGAGCATTGAGAATGGTAAGATGAATGCTGGTTTGAGTGATTCAAGTAAGACTGAGTTTGATAATAAACTGAACCTTACTGTGATTTCTCCGGTTGTTGTTTCTTATGATCACAATTCTGACATCTGTTCTGAAGCTGGTAATATGCTGAATTCGGTTGAGATGAATTCTACTGAAAAGGAAAGTCTGTTATCCATTCGTGTTGACTCTAATGATAAAAATTCTGATGTTATCACAGCCGATCCTATTGATAAACTGGATTTTGATTGTTTGGTGGCTACATTAGACAGCAAAGAATCATCTCAGGTATGGCACATGCGTCTTGGGCATCCATCAAACAAAATCCTTGTTAACTTCTTACGATTACACAATCATATAGTGGTTCACTCTCCCATTCAATGTGTTGCTTGTGCTGTGGGTAAGAACAAGAAACAACCTTTCCACTCTTCAAATACAGTTTATACTCATCCATTGGAGCTTGTTCAGGTTGACCTTTGGGGACCTGCTGCGTGTGCGTCAAATGGAAACCTGTATTATTTGAGCATTATAGATGCATTTAGTAGGTTTACATGGATTTATTTCTTAACTAAGAAAAGTGATGCTTCTCAATGCTTTGTGGAATTTCACAGGATGGCTGAAAAACAGCTTGGATACTCTCTCAGAGTTGTGCAATCTGATGGAGGAGGAGAGTTTCGATTTTTGTTTGCATATTTAGCTCAGTTTGGGATCTCTCACAGGATCACGTGTCCGTATTCGTCTGAGCAAAATGGAATTGTAGAGCGCAAACATAGACACATTGTTGAGCTTGGACTCACATTGCTTGCACAGGCTTCGGTACCCTTACATTTCTGGTCAGACGCATTCTTTACTGCTGTATTTCTCATAAACAGGCTTCCTTCTTATAGTTTAGCTAAGAAATCTCCTCATGAAAGGTTGTTTGGATCTGTTCCTGACTATTCCTTCTTACTGGTGTTTGGTTGTTTATGTTTCCCGCATTTAAGGCCTTACAATCGACACAAGCTTGCTCATAGATCAGAGCCATGTGTTTTCTTAGGATATTGCTCAAAATATCGTGGGTATAAGTGTTTATCTGCCACAGGTAGAGTGTATACGACAAGGAACGTGGTGTTTCATGAAAACACTTTTTCTTTTGCAGATAGCAAAGGCAGCTTCTTTACTTCGGTGTCTCCTACTCAGAACTACACATCAATGCCGTTTTTTTTACCATGTGATACTTACTTCTCTTCTTCTTCTTCTGAACAGGTGTTGGATTCAGGACCATCTCGTGCATCGTTTCCTGATTTAACGCCACCCTCGGTTATTCCTAACTCTTCTTCATCTTCTCCTTCAAATATGGTTTCTGTTGTTTTACCTGTGCCTACTACTACTCAACCCTTGTCTTCTAATTCTCATTCTCCTGTCACTATGCATTGTCCAGAGGTTAGTACCAATGATACTGCTTTGCATAATGTTCTGGTAATACAGCCTGATAACACTTCTCTTCCTACCATTACATATCGTTTACAAGACTCATGTCTGGTTCCAGTTCAGTCTTCTACTGATACATCTCTACCTAAACTTTCTTCTATTCCTAACAACACTCATTCTATGCAGACTCGTTCGAAAAGCAGGGCTGCTTCTCATAATTCTCTTCAAGCTCTACTTGCTTCTTCTGCAACTTCAGATGCATTGCTTCATGAAGAACCAAAATCTATTTTTCAAGCTCTTCATTGTCCTCATTGGAAGGAGGTTGTGGAAGCTGAGTATTCTGCCTTATTGCAGAACAAGACTTGGACAGTGGTTGAGCTTCCTCCTGGCCGAATACCAATTGGGTGCAAATGGCTTTTTAAAATAAAAAAGAATGCAGATGGATCAATTGCAAGGTATAAAGCCAGGTTAGTAGCTAAAGGTTTCTCTCAAAAACTAGGCTTTGATTTTCAAGAAATATTTAGTCCTGTTCTTAAATCTGCTACGGTTCGTGTTGTTCTGTCCCTTGCGTTATCTCACAAATGGACATTACGTCAAGTTGATATTAACAATGCTTTTCTCCATGGTGATCTATATGAGGAAGTCTACATGATTCAACCTCCGGGGTTTGAGAAGGTGACTACCTCAGATTCCTTACTGGTTTGCAAACTAAGGAAAGCGTTGTATGGTCTTAAGCAGGCACCACGTGCGTGGTTTGAAAAACTTAAGAACTTTCTCATATCTATGTTACAATTTCAAGCGTCAGTTGCTGATAGTTGTCTCTTTATCAAACACTCTAATCTTGGTTCTGTTTTCTTGTTAGTGTATGTTGATGACATTGTAGTCACAGGTCCTTCGTCGTCTGCAATAGCTGAGGTGATCACCATTATTAATGAGGAGTTTCAGCTTAAGGATCTTGGTAGTTTGAGCTATTTCATGGGGATGGAAGTCACTGCTTCTGATGATTTTTTGATACTCAATCAAAAGAAATACATTCAAGAGCTGGTCTGCAAGCTTGATCTTTCGAAATCGACTGATTTTCCTACACCAATGACAGGTAACTGTTTATCAAAAACAGGCATGATTACGTGTGATGAATCGTTTGATGATGCTACTCTGTATAGGCGTACCATTGGGGCTCTGCAACACATCTGTGTAACTAGACCTGACATTAATTTTTCTGTGAATAAACTCAGCCAATACATGCAAAACCCTTCGGTAAGTCATTGGAAATCTGTTTTGCATATTGTTAGATATCTGAAAGGAACTCTTGATCACGGTTTGGTATTCATAAATAATTGCTTTCCCGTTAAAGAGGTGTCATTAACCTCTTATTGTGATGCAGATTGGGGAGGCGATATTGCTGATAGGAAGTCAATCTCTGGTCATTATCTCCTTCTAAATGGGAACCCGATCATTTGGAGCTCCAAGAAACAATCTGTTGTTGCTCGATCTAGTGCTGAAGCTGAATTCAGGGCAATTGCTAATGCGGTTTGTGAAATTCTTTGGGTTAAATCTCTTCTTACTAAAATGGGATTGTATTTGTCTGCTGTTCCTACTGTCTGGACTGACAGTTCTAGTGCTGCAGCAATCACTGAAAATTCCATTC
Organism: Chamaenerion angustifolium; assembly: GCA_946814005.1. Taxonomy (NCBI): domain Eukaryota; kingdom Viridiplantae; phylum Streptophyta; class Magnoliopsida; order Myrtales; family Onagraceae; genus Chamaenerion; species Chamaenerion angustifolium. The sequence goes on from OX328272.1 coordinate 28,644,174, forward strand.
AACATACGAAAATGAAACATGTAAAAATTGATATGTTTTTTGTCTGTGAAAAGGTGAATTCTGGACATGTCTTGGTTAACTATGTTCCTTCTAGTGAGCAAATTGCTGACATTCTTACTAAACCATTGACTGAGAAGTTGTTTGTTCCGTGTAGGAAAAAGATGGGAGTATGTTCCATTCAGGAATTAGTTGAGTCTGAATCAGGTAGAGATATGGTTCTGCTTGCTTCTGATGAATGATTCTGTGATTTGTTTTCTAGGATCGTATACTATGATGTAAGATATTTGTTGAATCATTTGATCACTTGATGCAGATTATGATCTTAGTATTGTCTGATATTCTGATGAGTGTATGCTGTCATCAAGTTTAGTCTGCTAATTCTGCATATTTTGTTGTATAGTCTCCACAGTCAGGTTCATGCTTAGTAGATCAGTTTTAGCATATGTCTGATCATGTTCTGATTAGCCTTGTAGGCGCATGTCTTACTTGTAGAAGTTCATCATATAGGTGACCACCGTGAGTATATGTGGGTTAGTAATTGAATCTGTATGATACAAAATGAATTGTAGCTGTCAATATGTTCAGCTGAGCAAGCTATCTGGCTATCAATCAAAAGGTTAAATTGGCATAGGATATGGTTTGATTCCAAAAACAGAGTTCAGCTCAAAGAAAACGTCAAAGATACTTTGAGTTGTCTCTTGAGGAAGAAAAGATGAGGGCCAAAACCCTCCAACCATTGTTGGTCAGATAAGGGCAAAAACCCTTCTGTCAATGAAAAAATAAGAAGATCAGTCGAAGACTAGATCAAAAGCAGATCGAATGTATCTGGAAAAAAAAATTCAGAAAAGGAAAGAAGAAGGAAAGATGGACAGATATGTGATGCTCAGCTGAGATGTTTGAGTAGCAACATGATGTTGTGTGTTATTTTGATTCAGTTCCAAGATCTATTATACTAAGTGGTGGTTGTGTATAAGGTGTTTTCTCTGGTATTGCATACGGTTTGCAAGGATAGACAGCATGATACTCATATGTTGATATGGATCTAGGTGAGTATGAGTCTGAGTGTGTTGTTCTATGCAGTGGATACTGCAAAGTTCAGTGGAAAATTCTTGATGAAATCATATACTGATATCAAGAATATTCAGGTGATATATGATCAGTAGTCTCATATGTAGTGATCGTTTGATTAATGGATGTTTTTACAAAATACGAGTATATTGATTCTAAGAAGACAGCACACAGAGTTGTTTTCATCTTCATGAAGCACACGGGTTCTGGAAATTGTGAGGATGCCTTGAAGACTTCAAGACTTGATTCAGATCAGCATGATAAAAGATGAGAGTTAGAAAGTGGAAATTGGATCTTGGTTGGGGAATGTTAGGTTATATGTATAGTTACATATAACATTGGTGTCAAACTGTAAAATTAGTATGAGGACCAATCTGCAATTTCCATGTTTTAGAATACTATATATACGTTAGGACTGTAACAGAATTACCTACCTTGAAGAAATGAAAATCTGATTTCTCTCGATTACTTCCTCTCTAAGTAAGTCTCTTGTTCTTCAACTTCTTTAGATTTAAGAATCTTAATACTGAGCCCCGAAACGAGAATTCCAGGTAATTAACCAAATTCAAAATGTGAGTTCCACATGGGAGCACCTGGGCATACTACTAACAATTGCCCTTGCGTGAAGCACCGAATCCAAGACCTTATTGATCATAAGTACCTGGTCTTCAATCCCATTTCGCCACTGAATGTCAATGCCAATCTGCTAGCCATCCACGCTTCAGGCTTAGTCAACATGATATTCTTAGAAGAAGGACCAACCCCTTTGGTCAGCCCTATGGGTTGGAAGATGGTAAAAAAATTACGTATCGATGATCACCTAACTAATCATTGATTGTGTACCGCAAAGACCCGCACCGTTCAAGTACGAGAGCAACAAAAGGGTACCTTGGAGCTATGGGGGTCACGCGGAAGGATCCGCGAAAGAGGAAGGCATTTTCAGTATGACTCGATCCGAATGTTGCTATATCCAACCAGAAAAACAACTTAAGGAGAAGGAGGTAGAGGGAGCCCAAAATAAAAAGGTAACTGTAGTAGAAGCGATCAAATTCATGAAGATTGTAAAGGATGTTGAGTAGAAGGTTGTGGACCAGCTGCGCAGAACCCCAGCACAAATATCTTTCTTGGCTCTGTTGCTGAGTTCTGAATCACAGCGAGATACATTTCAACCCGCCAAGGGAAATTTCAAGCCCTGGTACTAAAGGAAATTTCAACCCGCGAAGGGGAGAATCTCATCGGTTAGTTTTTCGCTAGCTAAATCGCCTTCGGGGATGAAGAGTTGGGTTCTGAGGGACAACAACATGTCAAGGCCCTCCACTTAGTGTGCAAGACCAAGGGATATATGCTTTCAAGAGTAATGATTGACAATAGATCAACTTTAAATGTATGCGCGATGTCCACCCTCCAACATATCAAGATAGATTTGTCACTCATCCATCCAACCAAGAGTGTTGTTCGAGCCTTTGATGGCAATATAAGGGAGGTCGAAGGAGAAATTGAATTAACATTGGAGATTGGTCCACGCGTGTTTCGCGTATCTTTCAAAGTCTTGGACATTCCATGGGTCTACAATCTACTTTTGGGAAGACCTTGGATACACATCGTTGGGGCAGTGCCTTCTACCCTGCATCAAAATGTAAAATTTATCTCTGAGGATTGCCTCGTTATGATCGATGGGGAGGAAGACTACAACATTTATAAGAAAACTTCCGTACCTTACATCGGAATCGAGACCGAAGATGCATTGTCTTTCCATGCCTTCGATCTCATTTATGTGATTATGGATTGGGGAGAGTTAGCACCAGACAAATTCGAGCTAATGGTAAAGAAGATCATGTTGGGCAACTACTTCATCTTAGGACGCGGTCAGGGAATCCGTGCTTAGGGCATCATACACCCAGTAGCTCCGAGAAAGAACAAAGGCACTTTCGGGTTGGGTTTCCATCCTAATTTCAAAGATTACGAAGTCGCCCGAAGGAAACGTTTAACCAGAACTTAAGGGGCATTGTTGTTTGCTCCCCTCTCTATTTCATTTCCTGACCCACCACAAGTGATCCAACCCGACGACGTTGCTGTTCACGAAGGCTTCTCAGGCTTATTTTTTATCAGTGTCACCAATGGAGCCTTGCTTGATGAAGCTCCCGCAATTCTTTTCATCTATCCACTTACTAGTGGGGAGAATGTCACAAACTGGATGACATTACCTGATTATGCGCTTTCTTTTAGTAATAATGAGAACAATACCTTTAGAGAACATTAAGAAAACCATTATTCAATCTAGTACTGGGACACCATTGCTGAATCTGGCTCTGTAAATTACGGAGAAGGATTCAGTGAAGAGGATGTCACGAAAGAAATTGAAGAAAGCTGGAACATGTATAAGAAAGACAAACTCCTCACGACAAAAGTCACTGATATCATAAACATCGGCACTCCCGAGAAACCACGCGAATTGAAGATCGGGACAAGTCTGAGTATTGACCAACGGACTCAAATGATGGATTTGCTAAAAGAGTACCAGGAGATTTTCGCCTGGTTCTATGCTGACATGCCGAGCCTCAATCGTGGAGCACGTTCTGTCACTACATACTAAGAACTTTCGACACAAGAGACAACACCTGAGGAGACAAAGTCCCGACATGATCCTTAAGATTAAGGAATATATCATCAAGCAAATCGTCGTGGATTCTTAGAAGTTTTTAACTATTCCTAATAAGTAGCAAATATTGTTCCAGTACACAAGAAAGACGGTCTCGTCCGCGTCTGTGTCGACTATCGAGATCTTAACAAAGCGAGTCTAAAGGATAATTTCCCTCTGCCTCATATTGATATGTTGTTCGAAAACACAACACGCCATACAATGTTCTCGTTCATGGACGGGTTCTCATGATACAACTAGATCAATATGTCTGAGGCAGATAAGTCAAAAACCGCATTTCTCACTTTGTGGGGAACATTTTGTTACAGAGTTATGCCTTTAGGTTTAAAAAATGCTGGGGAAACCTACCAAAGGGCGATGGTGACACAATTCCATTACATAATCCACAAACAGATCGAGGTGTATGTAGATGATATGATCACAACGTCTCAAGAAGGTGAATATCATTTGATCAATGTACGCATCCTGTTTGAAAGGCTCAAGAAGTACAAGTTGTGTTTAAACCCGACCAAATGCACTTTTGGAACCACATCACGCAAGTTATTGGGCTTCGTAGTCAATGAGAATCCCCATCAACCGTCAAGGAGGTTCGGAGCCTATTAGGACGTGTGAATTACATTGCATGTTTCATCGCAAATATGACAACCAAGTGTCAACCTTTATTTACTCTTTTACGTAAGAACGCTTGGATAATCTGGGATGAAGAATGCTAGAACGTCTTACAGTCCATAAAAAATTACTTGATGAGCCCACCAGTCCTGGTGCCGCCAACTCCAAGAGGACCACTCATTATGTATTTAATAGTACACCAAGACTCGTTGAGGTGCATGTTGGGACAATTTGACGTGTCTGGAAAGAATGGACATGTCATATACTACGTGAGCAAGAAGTTTATGGAGGGTGAAACAAAGTATCAGGAGGTGGAGAGAATATGTTGCGCACTCGTGTGGGTAATGCAACAACTTTCCCAATAAACGTTGTACTACACCATACATTTGTATTCGAAGATTGATCCCGTGAGATACCTCTTTGAGAAGCCAACATGGACAAAAAAATATCGCCAAATGGTAGGTTCAACTATCTGAGTATGATATAGAATTCGTGCCTCCAATTTCGGTGAATGGGCAAGCAACCGCCGATCATTTAGCGGAGTTTCCCATAAACGATGATCACTTGATCAACTCTGAATTCCCAGATGGGGAGATCATGCAAGTAGAAGAAGAATGGATGCCGAAGTCAAATTGGAGGATGTACTTCGACGAGGCTATTAATTCAGTCGGAGGAGGTATCGGTGTTCATCTCACCAAAGGGGCAACACTTTCCAGTAGCGGCCAAGGTCACCTTCCAATGCACCAACAACATCGCAGAATACGAGGACTGTGCTCTTTATATGCGCGCCACACTAGACCTTGAAGTGAAGAAACTAGAAGTATTCGGAGATTCCATATTAATCATCCATGTATATGTATAATACATGTATATGTGAAAAACAAATATTTTAAAAAATGAGTTAGGTCATTCCCAAACTTTGATGAATGTTACAAATATTGATCCAACATGCCTAATATTTTCAAAATCATTCGTATATTTTTGACACGTTAAAAATGGCTCCAAAATTAAACCACCCATTTCTCGGCCATGATTAATTTTTTTCTCTCTTATTTAATTGAAATTAACTCGTAAATAAAAAATGTGTGTATATGGTTTAGTTAGTTTTTTATTTGAAAAGCGCATGTAATCTTTTTGGCCAAACATATCTAAACGGGCAATTTAGGTAAATCGGTAAAAAAATAATTTCAAAAGCAAATTAAAGTACCGAAAGGGAGGATTATAGGCCCGTGAGCTCTTAAAACGTAATCTAACCCCCAAACTCGATTATCTGGACGTAGACCTTTCCAATCCCTAGGATGTTAACACAATGTTCACTACGCAAATTTTAGGATTCCGCTTAGCCTGTAATTACTACATCTGAATGTGGCGACTCTTTCATTTTATCAGTCTGGTTAACGATTCCGCTCAACCGGACCTGTCGCTCGCCATGTCACAACATTTTTCAAGCTAAATAAAATAAAAATTATTTTTCAAAAATGTTAGAAATAGTCGGATCCGACGTCCGTAAACAGAAATTTAATTTTGTTTAACAGGTTACTACAAATATTGCGGATGATATACATTATTGATCCATTGTTTGTCTACTGGTAATTGTATTTTTAATATCTTCCGAAAAGGATCCTATTTATGATAGAACATTTAAAAGACCAACATTATTATGCATAAATAATGGTGTCATGCAAGAAAGTGAATGTGAATTGGTAGTCAACAAAATATGGATAAACAGATAAGCCTGTGAAAACTTTTCTGTAGTTTGATTTGGATACACACATTTCATTAAGGTTGCTCAATGCATTCTTGATTTATGTTTTAATGTATGTTGAGTAAAACTTAAAATTTAACTCACTCACATGAGTAACCGATGTCACATCTATGTGACCAGTGGAGAGGACACAGAATTTCGAGTAAAAAATAGTTAAACGGATAATTTGAAAGCTAACTATTCGAATTCATAAATCGACCGTTGATATATGGCCATCAGTGTAATTTTTTTATGGTCGTTGATATGATGTCATCAGAAATTTTAATGGAATTTATTTCAATATAGTTTAATTTTTAGCAGGATGAGAGTTAATGCACTCTGATTTAGATACATGTGGTATATGGATACACATCCGCACAACACCGTATTTATGACAAATTACATACACTTCATGTGAAAAAGAGAATGGTCTTGTGACATGCATTTCATACTGCGTGTGCTATTAATTGACCACTGGTTTACGCAGGCACGATCTTATCTTGTTGTAGTGTGAGACCAAAGGATTTTTAACAAGTTCAAAATTGTGTGCCCTCATGACTTCGCAGAGACTTGAAATCTAACACGATGTTCTCTAGCTTAGCGTGTTACGACATGGGCATGCACACAAATTTGATCGAGGGGACATGTCTAGAAAAGCGAATCGGGTTAGCGTTTGAAGGATTGTGAGAAGATGAATATTGTCAACGAAATCTCTTTTAAGAATTGTGTTCACGGTGCGCACCAATCATGATTTAGTATCGTGATTGGGAATACATGGTATGATTAATGAAATCTTTAAAGATACCTAAATGAGGTTCGACGATCTAGGGTACAAGCATACTTTCTTATTGCAGGTTATTCTCAATGAGAGGTTGTATACTCCTACCAGATATACAACAACCAGTTCTCACAAAGTATATTGGTCGAACGGTGAAGGCATGTATGAAATACAAACAAGATGTTAAGAGTATGTCTCTTTACACACTGAGCACCCACATATGTGTGAGTGGTAGATGTAAGAAAATGCACCCATAAAGGGTGCTCATGTAAATTACGGAAATTTTGAGGACCAAAGTGAACAGTTAGGAAACGTCATATTTTGCCCCGGGTCTATAAATAGACCCTAGGGGGCTGCCCAAAACACTATCCAATACTCTCACACACTCAATATACAATATCAGATGTTCTCTAGTTCATCTTAGGGAATCCACAGTGGAAACTCGAGGGATGCTCCGTTCATGTGACGTCCCTCTCGCACAATTCCGCTACTGCACGTCGAAATACCGACTGATGTAAGAATAATTTCGGTATTACATTGTTTGTCTTACTAACGTGCTATTTCTCGTGCATGTGAATCTCGAATTCCAACAAGATGAAATCAATCTTGATAGAAGCTGAAAAATTGAATCCACATTGAAATTCAGATCTAAAGCATTAAGACCTCGGCTCCAATATGATTTGCTCGCATAAGATTTATCGTACTTCAGCTCGTCTTGGCTCTCAATCACTAATCCCGAGAAAACATAATGCATAATAAACAGAATGACATGTTATTTCTATGTGTCTGTGCATTTTGATTCTGGTTTGGTAATATAATTATATGCTAAGTTGGTGTCCGATTCTATTCAAGTTTCACTTATTTCGATACTAAATTGTTGCAAGTCCGATGCTCTTATGATACTAATTTTGCTATGATATCTTGAGTGTTTTTATGTTGTTTTGTGTTGCTACTGAGTACTTGTGATTGAATTAAGCTTCTACTAACAAGTTACTAATGTTATTCTATGGATTCTTTGCAAGAGAAAGTGTTGTGCTATGGATTCTTTGCAGGATGCAGTGTTGTATTTTAGATTTTTACTTAAGTTAAATTCAGTGTAGCTACAAATGGCATGACCGAGATGGCATGACCATGATGGCATGACCGAGGTTGCATTGTTTTCTTTTCTGTTACATCTGAAATTCAGCTTGGGAAGTTTATGTCGAATTTAAAGCTCTTCATTGGCTATGGAAGATATCTCGAGATCAGTTGATTGAATGTCTAGATTGTTATCAATTCACCCATTTCAGTGAACAACATGGTAGCAACGTGCACTCACAGTGCAGAAATAGTGCTTACCAAAATGCAAAGAATAACAACAATAGTTCGGAACCAGTGCAACACTAGTGTACGTACGGTGCACTCACAGTGCCTAGCACCGTACCATACATGTAGTGCCTAGCAGCGTTCCCTACATAGTGCACTCATAGTGTCTAGGAGCGTGCCATACACAGTTACCAATCTAGTGCACTCAAAGTACCAAAGATTGCTCAACATCAGTGCCTAGTGTATTGTCGAATTAATGCAAAAGTTTGAGGACTTGGTTGACATTTTTCAAAAGTTTGAGGAATTAAATGAATTAAAAAGAAGATTAAGAGGACAATGAAGCATGGGGAATATTAGAGGTCTGAATTAGGATAGATGAGCAGTATTTTCCTTGTTTGTTAATTCTATGTTTAGTTAATTACTACTTAGTCCCTAAAATTTCCTATATAAGGATGATATTTCCATTGTATTTGATCACTTTTATCAATCACAATGTTTTCCATTAGTAAAGCCCTGTGTTCATCATTTTCTCTACATTCACTCTCTAAATTTAAGAGGTGATACCTTTATAAAACATGGGCTTCGACTTCTACCACGAGGTGCTTTTGCCTATGAATGCCTCCAAAAATTAAAAGAACTTGATGGACATATATAACATTATAATGGTTATAGACAACTCTGTGAATAACAATAAACCTTGACTAAGGAATAAAACAAACAAGTTTGGTCATAGTATTGAGAACACATAATGATCAGATTAACTCTTAACTATAAATACTCATTTATTTTGCAGATGAAAAGCTAATCACCATCTTCCATACTACATTTAATATCCTTTCTAGCAATCCATCTGTGACTTTATCATCGAAGGAGAAATAATGGAGAAAAAGTCATGCTTTCCTTCATGCAGGTCATGGGAGTAACTTCCGGATTGTCGTGAAGGATTCAATAAGAAAATGTCACGGGCTTAAAGAAAGACTATCACTTTCACTTCACTCGTAACGCCTTAGCTTGTCCCTAAGCAACCTTTCACTCACTCACACAGAAAACTATAAGCAAACACTCGATATATAGGAGAAACACTATTTCTTGTATTACTCTCTGAATTTTTTGATGAGTACAAATGAGAGGAGAGACCCCTTTTATATACAAATGAGGGGAACTCTCCTATGGAAAATTGATATCGCCTACAATGAATGAGCGACACATATGGAAACAAATATATTTGGTGTATACTCTTAGTACAATGAACCTAAATTTTTACGTCGTATCTGGTTTCAACTTGGGTAGTCTTTTCAACTTGATCAAATACTCGTGCCTCGGCTTCCTATACTTTCGACGGATAGTCGACCTGAAATAATCTTGTCGGCATCACAATCTTAGGAGACTTTGTCCAAATTGGTCGCGTGAAGACTCTGGTCAGCTAGGGTTTTCCTTATCCTCTCGAAATTGTTTAAGCATGATGACATTGAACACCAGATGCAACTAGAGCTTTTGTGAATGCTTGAGTTTGTAAGCAACCTTGCTCACACTCTTAAGGATTCAGAACAAACCTTTGTATCTATGCAATAGTCCCTTGTGCACGTTCTTCTATAGCAGGACCTAATGTAGTTTGACCATTAACAAGTCGCCCACTAAGAATTGTTGGTCGCATCTTTTAGTATCGACCAAATTCTTCATCTGCTTAGCGACCTTGTGTAAACATGACCGTGCCAAATCTATTTGCTCGTGCAACCCTTTCATAAACCTACATGCCACTTGACGTTCCCACGCATATACTGTCACAAATGCACTTGGTGTTAGTGGGTTTTGTCCCGTTCGTAGATTGTATGAGAACTTAGCTATATCAAGTAACTTTACCTAGTCTGTTTGTGTGGTGCTGACATAGCATTTCAGGTACAACTCTAGCAAGGTATTGACCCTTTTCGTTTGACTGTCGGTATGTGTATGCAATCAGATGGAAAAATTCAAGTATGTCCTAAGCATTTAGAATATCTCGGTCTAGAACCTTCCCATAAAATGTGGGTCTCTGTCGCTCACTATCACCTGTTGAACATCCCATTACTTCACCACATTTCGCATGCCCATTTTGACGGTTTCCTCAGTTGGGCAATCCTTCATCCCTGGAATGCAGGTTACATACTTCGATAACCTATTAACCACCACCATAATGGTTTGGCTTCCTTAGGACTTAAGGAGTTTTACGATGAAGTCCATGAGCATGTTTTCCCACGAACGCTCCGAAATTGGTAATGGCTCCAAAAGTCCTCCAGGTCGCCACTGCTCGATTTGTCCTACTGGCATACAGGACAAGTATGCACATATGCCTCCATATCGTCATGCATGTTTGACCAATAATACATTTCCTCAATGAGGGCCATTGTACAATGCAATCCCAGATGACTTGCTGACCTTGAGTCGTGGTTGTTTTGCAACAAGTCTTTGCGCAACTTTCAATGTTGAGGCATGAACAAGCGTTGACCCCTAGCATAAAGCACCCCGTGTTTGTACTAGAATCGCATAGTCTTTCCATCCCATGTATAATGTATAAGGACCTGAGCTTGGGAGTTGTGATTCAGTCCCTCCTTGATCCGCCCCACGAATGGATTCTTTAGTCGGGTAATGGTTGTTAATTCCACAATTCGACTTAACGCGTCCGCTACAAAGTTGGTCTTGCCAGGATTATACTCTAACGTGTAGTCGAACTCCGCCTAGAACTCTTTCCATCGAGCTTGCTTTGAGGAAAACTTCTTATGTGTCTGGAAGTAGATCGTAGCGGCATTATCCATATTTACAATGAACCGTAAACTGAAGAGGTAATGTCTCCATGTGGGAAGGAAATGCACCATCGCGGTCATCTCATTCTCCTGAACCGTGTACGTATATGCTCGACCTCATTGAGCTTGTGACTCTCAAACGCCACTGAATGCCCATCATGCATCAATACTCCTCCAATGGAATAATTTGATGCATCAGTTCGTACGTCCAATGGCTTAGTATGATCGGGTAATGCGAGCACGCGCTCTTCTGTCATGGTTCACTTGATACGGTCGAATGCCCTTTTGCACTCGACGGACCACTCCCAAGTTTTGTTCTCATTGAATAGCTCTGTAAGTGGCACTGTGATCTTCGAGTAATCCCTCATGATCCATCTGAAAAAATCCGCAAGACCCAAGGAATGATATCAACTATGTCACCCTAACTGGCGATTGCCACTCGAAAATGCAGCGTATTTTACCCAGGTCCATCCGCACATGTCCTCCTCCAACAATATAGCAAAGGAATGAGACTGCCGCTTGGGCAAATGAGCACTTCTCCTTTTTCAAGTAGAGTTCATTATCCTGCAAGACTTTGAAAACCTTACTCAAGTGATCTATGTGTTCGGTAACGACCGATTATATATAACAATATTGTCAAAGTGTACAACCACAAATCGATCAAGAAAGTAAAGCAATACCGTGTTCACCAACGTACAAAATGTAGCCAGAGCGTTTTTAAACCGAACGACATCATCAAGGATTCGTAGCTCACATAACGCGTCACACAAGTCATCTTTGGGACATTCTCCTTGACAGTCTGAACCTAGAAATAGCCCAAACGCATATCCAACTTTAAGAACCACCGTACCCCTCTTAACTTGTATTTCCACTTCTTTTACTACACGACCAGTTGAAAAATGTTGGGAGTTTACTTTCTTTATCCAACTAGATTGTTTCTCCACTTTCAAGCCTACTTTCTCCACGACCTCCTTAGAGATGAAGAGGTATGTTGCACCTGTATCAGCCAGTGTTCTCACTGATGTGCCTGCGATCTTTACGTCCACGAATATTAACCGTTTCTTGTTGGACTTTTTGATTGAGACCAACATTTTGATTGCCCCAAGTCTCATCTCTTCTGGCACTTTTTCCTCTTCCTGTCGAGTAATGATAGAGAACTTTTTATTCATAAGACATTCTTTGTCCTTGTGAGTCTCGTTGCATTGGAATTACTTTAGGGGTCTGGGCTGACGCTCTCTCCTATTAGAGTCGCCAGTATGAACGACCTTTCCTTTCTTAAATTGTTGTGGTTTCTTGGACCTATATCTACCACCAACTGCTTTACCTTTTTCCTTAGAGTCTGTGTTGGATTCACACTTGTACTCCATCAAGGACTAACAAACTTGCAAGGCTACCTTCAAGTACCTTATGTCCCACCTCTGCAACTCTAATTGAGACTACGGTTTGAGCCCATCCGCGAAGTAACGGAAGCCCTCTTTAGAGTCTAACTTCATAATGGAAAGTCAGATCTTTTGGAACTCCCGAATATAATCTCGCAGGTCACTCTTCTGTACAGGATGTCGCAACTTACTCCAAGCTTCCTCAATGACATACTCCGAGTAAAAGGTCTTACAAAATTCGCTCTTGAACTCCTCTTATGTTGTGATGGGTTCGTCCTCTTCATCATAGTACCTGTTTCCCCACCACATTAACGCATCCTCAACAAGATAATACGTAGTAGTGCTAACCTTGATTTTCTCCGCCTTTATTTGCATCAAGAGTAGATACTGCTCAAATGTGCAGAGAAAATTGTCCACGTCCTTAGTCGAATGCTTACCCTTGAACTTAGACGGATTTTTCATATCGGGATGTGGAGAATATTGCATATTGATCATACTTCTTGCCATAGTTACCTAACAATTTGTAAATTCCCTAAGCATGTCTTCAACATTCTTCTCCAACACATCAATCTGGTCTTGTAACAAATCGTTGCGCACATCCACTGCATAGATTGCCTCGACAACCGCTTGTTGATAGGACTCAATCTAGACATCAACACTGCCCACGCGAGTAGTGTGGTCATACAGGATGTCTTGATCTTTAGCGACGGCATCCACCACTCTCCCCACTGGGACTTCCAATCCAGCAATAACATCTCTTGACTTGTTCCTGTTGGATCGTGAAATCCTGGATGCTGATCTGGCAGTGAATTGAATGCCAGACAAGGTTGGGATGACGCTTCAGCTCCAACTCCGGTGAACCTGCAAGTAGGGGAGCGCAACAGAGGGGGTGTCTCTGGGTCCCTCTCCGATGCTTAAATGAGTATATCTGTGTATATTGTATTGCTGAAGATTCGGATCGTGGGATATGGCAGTTACTGCGAGATATTGCAGTTACCAAATCTAATCTTTAGTGAATATGTGACCGAGATACGCGGGATATCATGGCCACCTTCTTATTAACGGTTTTGTGGGACCAGAGGAGAGAGGCAAGGCTCTCTTCGGGGCGAGCACTCTCATGGCGAGCAGTGAGATGTCGTGGCCTTAATGAAGAATGGGCGAGCACTCAAGGCGTTCTCAGAGTCCTTGGGCTCAGTTCTGGGTCATTCTATGGAGGGCCGAGTTTAGCTTGTACTTGGGCCAATCCGGTTCGGATGTCATGGGTTTCCCCCCTCTATAGTTATTGGGCCTTCGAGGCCTTTTCTTACTGGGTTGTCACTATCGATGCCCAACATTTGCCCCCGAAGCTTGATTGAAGTTTCTTCAGTCGAGCTTGATTTCCTGGTAGGGTTTTAGATAGTGACGTCTCTTGTAATGGTTCAGGACCTTCGAGACATTTCGAGCTCGTTTGGCGAGCAGTTTCTTCTCTATTCAAAGCTGAAAGAATATCCTTCCTTTTACTCCCTTTTGGCGATCACTCGAGGTGACCTAGGCTTATGAAAGTCTATCTTTCTTAGTTAGGCGATCATTACCTACCCGAGGTATTTCTGCTAAAGCCTTATTAGTGCGTAGGCGACCATCTTGTCTCCTTAGTGGACTTTTAGCATTTAATAACTGCTCAGTTGTCCAGAAATCGAACGGTCACCTTAGGCACGCTTGTCCTTTACTTTTCCGTAAACCTAGGGTAGTCTGACAGCTGTCTGTACCAGCCAACCGTTTGTCTCTCCAAGGTGTCTCTTGGAATTCTGACATTGCTTCGGTTTTTTCCAAAAAGGTGCAATTATTCCTCTGCGTCGCTTCGATTTGCTCGTGGCGGTTACTCCCCTTTTGGTCTATATAAGAAACGTCAGTTTCTGCATTCTGTCTTTTACGCTTATCCACTCCCTTAGATTTTCAGAGCTTCGTTGCGAACCCTTCCTCCTCCTTTCTCAACCTTCTTCAGCCTTCTTCCACTATTTCCATGGCCCCCCGTAGTCAGAGAGTCAAGCACATGGCCCCCAAGGGCGCCAGCAAAGCCAACGCTCCCAGGAATGCCAATGCCCCCTTGACCATCCGAGATGAGGTCGGTGATAGCCGATTTTCTCCAAGTCCTGGTGGACGATGTCCAGGCAGTCGACCCCAACTTTCCCATTGGGGAAGTTGGGTCCTTGAGGAGCTTCCTCCGGAGTCGTACCTCTCAGCCTACCCCTGTTGCTGAAGAGGTTGCCCCCGAGGGCGAGCCAAGCAATATTGCCCCCGAAGGCTAGCAAAGCGTCCCTGCTCCTGAAGGCGAGCAAAGTGCTTCTGCCCCCGAGGATCCCAAAGCCTGAAATCTTCCCCTCCTTTATCGACCATATTTGCCTTTTAGATAGCTATTTTTCTTTGTAATTTTTGTTTTCCTTGTAATTATATATTTGATTTAAGACTTGGTTTCTTTTATTGAATGCCTTTATATTCATGAACCTTTTATTCGACTTTGAACATGTTTGGCTATTCATCCAACGTCTTAATCATAATTACTCTTCGACTTTTTCTTGACTTGTAATGTCTTCGACTCTTGAAGTCCTTCTTTGAAGTTTAGACCTTCGAGGTCATCCTAAGGCTTTGTCATCCATAGTGATCGCCTAAAATTCCTTATTAGCAGATCCCTTTGTTTGGTTTTGGCGTCTGCTTCTCATCTTGCCTAACTTTATTGCTAGGTCTTTTGGCCTGACTTTGGCGTCAGGGCTTTTTTGTTTTGCCTAACTTTATCGCTAGGTCTTTTGGGCCTGACTTTGGCGTCAGGACTTTTTGTGCCTGATTCGGTTATCAGGTCTTCGCCTGACTCTTGGCGTCAGGTCTTTTGAGGCCTAACTTTGTTGTTAGGGCTTTTGTGGCCTAGTTTTGTTACTAGGGCTTTTTGGCCTAACTTTGTTGTTAGGACTTTTTGGCCTAGCTTTGTTGCTAGGGCTTTTTGTGGCCTAGTTTTGTTACTAGGGCTTTTTGGCCTAACTTTGTTGTTAGGGCTTTTGGCCTAGCTTTGTTGCTAGGGCTTTTGGCCTAACTTTGGCGTTAGGGCTTTTGGCCTAGATTTGTTGCTAGGGCTTTTTGTCCTATCTTTGGCGATAGGGCTTTTTGGCCTGACTTTGGCGTCAGGGCTTTTGGCCTGACTTTGGCGTCAGGGCTTTTGGCCTATCTTTGGCGATAGGGCTTTTGGCCTAGCTTTGTTGCTAGGGCTTTTGGCTTCGGCTTGCTTCGAGTGGACACTCTCGCCTTCGGTGGTTTCCAAATAGTAGGATCCTGGTGCGGCGATCTCTATTACTTTGTACGGTCCTTCCCATTTGGCTGAAAGTTTGTTTTTACTGTCCAGCCTTGTGAATTCATTCCTTCTTATAACCATCTCCCCCACGAAAAATTGGCGAGCGCTGACTTTTCTGTTGAAATACCGAGCGGTCGCCAAGCGCATCTTTGCCTGTGTCTTTTCCGAGAGCCATCTCTTTTCCTCTGCTAAGTCGAGGTCAGTTCTGCGCTCGATCTCATTTGCTTCCGCGTTAAAGTGTAAGACTCTGTGGGTAGGCACTGCCAGTTCGGCTGGTGCTACTGCCTCTGATCCGTACACTAAACTGAAATGCGTTTCTCCTGTGGCCGCCTTAGGCGTTGTTCTGATTGCCCATAATACGTTTTCCAGTTCATCTGTCCAGTTCCCTTTGAATGCTCGAACCCTTTTCTTGAGCCCTGCTAATACAACCTTGTTGGCTGCTTCAGCTTGCCCATTCGTTTGAGGATGATGTACTGAACTGAAACGATGGTTGACATGATATTCTTCACAGAGCCATTTCAACTCCTTTCCAACGAATTGCGGACCATTATCGCTGATGAGTATTTTTGGAATGCCAAACCTGGAGAATATGTTGACCTGCAGGAACTTGATAACTTGGAATTCCGTTGTCGAAGCTAGAGCTTTCGCCTCTACCCACTTAGTGAAGTAGTCGATTGCCACTATAATATGAGTACGCTGACCAGTGCTAATGGGAAAAGGACCCAATATATCGATTCCCCATTGAGCGAAAGGCCAGGCACCCGCCATTGGGGATAATAATGTCGATGGTCGACCCGATCGTGGTGCAAACTGCTGGCAAATCTCACACTTCTGTGTTAACTCGGCTGCATCCTTTCCCAAGGTCGGCCAGTAATATCCCAATCCGAATATTTTCCTGCTTAGTGATCGAGCACCTTCATGACATGCTGCCGCCCCTTCATGAGCTTCTCGAAGAACCTTT
The DNA here is from genome assembly GCA_946814005.1 of Chamaenerion angustifolium. Lineage (NCBI taxonomy): Eukaryota > Viridiplantae > Streptophyta > Magnoliopsida > Myrtales > Onagraceae > Chamaenerion > Chamaenerion angustifolium. Next base: position 28,660,770 of record OX328272.1, read on the forward strand.
TCTGTTTCAGGATGAGCAACACATCTCAAGTAAGGCGTCGAATAACCTCTTCTGTAGAGTTCTCCATCGATGATTAGATAACTGGCTGCGAGTCTTCTAATCCTCGTGGATTCGCCTTCGTCCTCCGGGAGGATTCCTTCTTCCAAATAATTCTGGAACGGGGTCATCCAGGTGACCTGCCCTTGAATGTTGAAGACCTCCGCTCTGTTTTCAAGGACTGAACATAGGGCCTTTTCCAGAAATTGCACATCCTGGATTGTCGCCCCTCTGAAGGCTAGCTTACTCAAAGAATCTGCCATCTGGTTTTCTTGGCGAGGAATAAACTCAATCGCGAAATTTGGGATTTCCGCGACCAGCTTTTTGGTAATGCCGAGATATTTCTTCATCTTTTCTCCCTTTGCCTCGTAGGCGCCATTAACCTGATTGACAATAAGCTTTGAGTCACTTTTTACCTTAAGCGCAATTATACCCATTCCTTTTGCTAGTCTGAGTCCAGTGATAAGAGCCTCATATTCTGCTTCATTATTGGTCGCTGGAAATGTCAAGGCGATCGCGTACTTCAGAGGCTCGCCCTCAGGAGGAATAAGAATTAAACCTGCCCCCGAGCCTTCTTTTGATGAAGACCCATCCGTATAGAGTTCCCAGATTTGATTGTTGTCTGCTGACTGATTTGGCCTGTTTTCTGCTTCTATTTGACCGTTACTCGTGCTTTCCACTATGAAATCAGCTAGTGCTTGACCTTTGATGGACGTTTTTGGCGCAAATTTGATCTTGAACTCGCTGAGCTCGATCGCCCACTTGACCATTCTTCCTGAAGAATCTGGTTTCATCAGGAAGTTTTTGAGAGGTTGATTGGTGAGGACCGTGATGTCATGCGCATGAAAGTAAGGTCTCAGCTTCCGAGCAGCAATAACTAAGGCATAGAGATACTTCTCAATCTGGACATATTTTATTTCTGCTGAGTTGAACATTTTGCTAATAAAATACACTGGACTCTGAACATTATTCTCCTCCCTTATTAAGACAGCACTGGCTGCCACATCGCTAATGCCTAGATAAAGGAAAAGCTGCTCGCCTGGAACGGGCTTTGCCAGAGCTGGGAGTGTTGGGATATGGCGCTTCAAGGATTGAAATGCTTCCTCGCAGTCTGGCGTCCACTCGAACTTGCGGTTGACCCTCAAAGTCTTGAAAAAAGGGAGGGACCTGTCGCTTTCTTTGGAGAGGAAGCGGTTAAGAGCAGCCAGGCAACCATTCAGGCACTGGACCTCCTTATGGCAGGTTGGCGACTTCATTTCTTCTATGGCCTTTAGCTTTTCCGGGTTTGCTTCAATGCCCCTTTCGCTGACCATAAAACCCAGGAACTTACCGGACTTGACTCCGAAGGCGCACTTTGCAGGGTTCAGGCGAACGCTGTGTCTCCTCATGCATTCAAAAGCTTCACGGAGGTCGGTGGTTTGAGGATTGCCTTTAATGGATTTACGAGCATATCATCCATGTAGGCCTCCATGTTCCTTCCCAGCATGTCCTGGAACAGTCGGTTTACCATCCGCTGATAAGTTGCCCCGGCATTGATGAGACCGTAGGGCATCACCTTGTAGCACAGAATGTCCCCATCAGCATAAAAAGCAGTGTGAGCCTCATCGTCTGGATGCATTCTGATCTGGTTGTAGCCTGAATAGGCGTTCATGAAGCTCAGCATCTCATGACCCGAGGTAGCATCGAACAGCTGATCTATCCTTGGAAGGGGATAGGAATCCTTGGGGCAAGCCTTGTTCAAGTCGCGGAAGTCGACGCACATCCTCCACTTGCCGTTTGATTTCCTGACCAAAACTGGGTTGGCGACCCAGCTCTGGAATCTAACTTCTCTGACGAAGTCAGCTTCAATCAATCTGTCGACTTCCTGCCTGATCGCCAAATGCTTATCTGTCCCGAATGATCTTCTCTTTTGGGCGATTGGCTTAATGGAGGGGTCTATCCTGAGCTCATGGGAGATAATATCTGTGCTGATTCCTGGCATGTCGCTCGGCTGCCAGGCGAAGAGCTCTTTGAATTCCTTGAGGAGGGCGGTCATAGCCTCCTTCTGATCCTCCTTCAAGGTGGTCCCAATGCGCACCTTTTTGTCTGGACCGTCGATCTCGACCTCCTCCAATTCCTCCATGGGTGATGGCCGAGCCAAGTCCTTGCGGGGGTCGGCCTCTGTTTCGATGGCGAGCGTCTCCCTTTGGTTCTTCCTGCGCAAGCAGTTCACATAACATTGTCGCGAGGAAGGCTGATCTCCGAGCACTTCTCCAATCCCGTTGGGAGTGGGGAACTTCATCTTCTGGTGGACAGTGGAGGCCACAATCTTATTTGGGTTGATCGTGGTCCTCCCTATGATGGTGTTGTAGGATGTAGGTGAATCGACCACCAGGAAAGTGACCGACACCTTGATGCTTTTCCACCCCTCGCCAAAAATCACTGGCATGGTTATAGCCCCCAGTGGATAAGTTGTTCTTCCCGCAAACCCGATCAGCGGAAAGTCGACCCTCTTCAGGTCGCGTTTGGATTTGCCCATCTTCTCAAAGGCGTCCAGAAATAGGATGTCTGTCGAGCTGCCTCCGTCGACCAGAATCCTTGCAACATCACAGCCGTCAATATCTGCTGTAATGACCAGAGCATCGTTGTGGGGCGTGGTGACATGTGCCAAATCAACTTCAGAGAATGAGATCACAATGTTCTCTTCAGGTCGGGGTCGCTTCCCTAACTGAACTGCTGTAAAAATCTGAGTGGCGTAGACCTCTCTGGCGCTTTACCTCTCGCCTCCTGCACCGAATCCTCCCGCAATCAGATTCACTCTCCTCTTGCTTCCAGAAGGCTCAACTTGATCTGCAGGGGCTGGCGAACGATGCCTCCTGGGGGGCGTTCGACTTCGGTCTCGTCCTGCTACAAATTCTTTCAACATTCCCCCCTGAATCAGCCTCTCTATGTCCCGCTTCAAAATCTTGCAGTCATCTGTCTTATGGCCCTTGCACTTATGGTATCTGCAGTAGCTCTCGACGTCCTTGCCCATGGGCAGCCCATCTCGACGAGGCATCGGTGGCCTCGCCAAGGATCTCCTCTCCATCTCGACTAGTACCGCTGAGATCTGCCTATTTAAAGGCGTTAAGTACTCAGGGACCTCTGGATGGCGAGGCGCTGGAAGAGACTCGACTCGGGGCTTGCTTTCCTTTCCATTCTTCTCCTTCTTTACCTCCTTCTTACCATCGCGTCGGGGTTCATGGGCCACCCTTAGCGAGGTCGTCAGGAGGTTAGCCTCGATGTTTGCGCGTTCAAGGTCTATGAAACCTTTTGCCCTGGACGCCAACTCATCCAATGTCTCTATCTCCTTCACATGATAGCTGTTTCGCAGCTTTCTCGAGGCCTTGTTGGCTACATCCAGACCCCTGTAGAAGGCTCGAATGATCTCCCCATCCGAGATTCGGCGATCTAATTATGTGACGTTCTGATGAAAACGCCCGTAGAAGTTGGACAGCGACTCTCCCGGCTGCTGTTTGACTGAGTCAAGGGCGACCACACTCTTCAGCAACTGGCGCTCGCCCATATATCTCTCTGGGAACTTGCTTCTTAACTCTGCCCCAGTTCCGATTGATCCTGCAGGGAGGCCGAAGAACCAGGACGAAGCCGAACCCGAAAGAGTAGATGGAAATAGTAAAGCCAAGTGATTGGGATCGTTTGACTTACCCAGAAGGGAGGCCTCGTGCTTGTTGACATGCACGGTGGGACCTCCTCCACCGCTATACTCAGGTATAGCCCGAGCAACCACATCCTTCGGGATTTTGATAGCGACGAGCCCGTCGGTAAAGGGATGAGAGGACTGCTCCTTGAAGGGAGCTACGACTGTCAACTGTCTTTCCTGGGGCCTTTTGTTGAGGAGGTCATCCATCTGATCCACAGTGCAGTACATGGGAGAGACTCCAGGTGGAGGAGGACCAGAAGGATTGGCAGTATATGCGGCTGCGGGCTCCTTGGTGTGTGCCGGAGGTAGGGACTGCTAACCTGACGTCATCTCCTGATCCTCCTGAGGCGCAGTGGGACCAGGATTTTCCGATTCCGAAGGCGAGGGCCCTGTGGCAGCAGGGCGGTGGTTTTCCTTAGGAGCAGAGGGATTGTTTTCTTGAGGAGCAGGGGCTTGGCGGCGCGCCTGTCCTAGGATGGCTTCCAGCAGGGAGACCATCTCGGGGGTTAAATTAATATCCTGCCCCGCAATGTGGACTGTCTGCGGTGCCGGGGCTCCGTTTTGATCAGTAGCGGGGGTCGGTCTGGAATCACCGACATGCTCTCGAGCTGTCCGCAGAGGAACAGCATTAACTCCTGCTCGGCTGGCAGGTTCCTGTTGAAGCGGTGAAGCGGCGGCGGAATCAGAGCTATCTGAGGATCGCTCCCTGGTCTGGTTCCGACGGTTGCTTTGGGATCGAGTTCTCATGGCTGAATTGCACGTTCCCACAGACGGCGCCAAATGTTGGATCGTGAAATCCTGGATGCTGATCTGGCAGTGAATTGAATGCCAGACAAGGCTGGGTTGACGCTTCAGCTCCAACTCCGGTGAACCTGCAAGTAGGGGAGCGCAACAGAGGGGGTGTCTCTGGGTCCCTCTCCGATGCTTAAATGAGTATATCTGTGTATATTGTATTGCTGAAGATTCGGATCGTGGGATATGGCAGTTACTGCGAGATATTGCAGTTACCAAATCTAATCTTTAGTGAATATGTGACCGAGATACGCGGGATATCATGGCCACCTCCTTATTAACGGTTTTGTGGGACCAGAGGAGAGAGGCAAGGCTCTCTTCGGGGCGAGCACTCTCATGGCGAGCAGTGAGATGTCGTGGCCTTAATGAAGAATGGGCGAGCACTCAAGGCGTTCTCAGAGTCCTTGGGCTCGGTTCTGGGTCATTCTATGGAGAGACGAGTTTAGCTTGTACTTGGGCCAATCCGGTTCGGATGTCATGAGTTTTCCCCCTCTATAGTTATTGGGCCTTCGAGGCCTTTTCTTACTGGGCTGTCATTATCGATGCCCAACAGTTCCAACCCCGTTCTTGCTTGGCATTCTCTCCGGCAACATCACCCGCGTACTTGTCACCACCGACCATAATCCTCCTTTATTGGAAGAAAACATAGCTTTGATGCCACTTTTCACAGGCTTAGAGATATACTATCAATCTCACTTAACTCGTGCGGCCTTAGGTTGTCCCTAAGTAACCTTTCACTCACTCACAAAGAAAATTATAAGCAAACACTCAATATATGATAGAAACACTGCTTTTTGTATGACTATCTGAATTTTTTGGTGAATACAAATGAGAGGAGAGTCCCCTTTATATACAAGTGACGGGAGCACTCTTATGGAAATTGTATATCGCCAACAATGAACGAGGATTACATATGACAACACGTATATTGGGTGAATATTTTTTGTACAATGTCACTTGGTGTTCGTTAACTGGACAAGGGGCAATAAGAGTGATAACGCGTGATCAAGCAGGATGCCTACTAAGCGGATGACACAAAAGAGTCATGAGCGAATCGGCAGAAGAGCTGGAAGCAAGGGTGATTATCGAAGAAGTATGGATCACAGTAATAAACACGTGGCATAACATCATCGTTGAATCCGACTCAGCAATAGTCATCGACCACCTCTTAGGAAGAGATTTCGCATGGAGGGTAGAACATGTGTTGTCTAATGCCCTAACTATGGCTAGCTCTATAGAAAGAATAGACTGAGTGAATATACCTACGCGAACATGTGTGTCGGGGGTTGTGTCATATGGATTTGGTCACTAGACCCCCAACCTCCTTTCTCATTTACTTTTTTGGATAATTATGTGTACTCGAACTAATCTCATTTGCGAGGAATTAAATTTTGTTTGTTGGCAAAAAAAAAAAATCTAGACTTGTACGTCGAATCTAAACATATCTAGGTTGTTACAATTTCTTCACGGAACCTTCTATAGTCTTTCAAATATGAAACTGTCATGTGTCGTAAGGTGAATAGTGCCAAAAACCTCTCTCATATGTGATTTCGTGTCACAAATGGCTATAACTAGTAGTGTTATCATAACTGGACCAGACCGACTGGGAACCGGACCCCTGTCCGGTTTGGTTCAGTTAAAAAAACTATTTTGCAAATGAATAGTATTTGAATCGGGCGGTTTTGGAGAAACCGTCCGATTTTTTAAAAACTAATCGGTTTTCGGTTCATTTTAGGCTGATTTTTCGGTCCAAGAATAAGGGACTGACCAAGCCCAAATAAAGCCCATTGAATAATTTTACCGGTTGTTTCAAAGAGTGGAATTGAAAATTCAATTCAATTGGGGGATTAGGGTTTATAAGGGATGCAGAGCGTTTCTGCCGCACTTACACTCCAACAGCCCAAGGAAGCTGAAGAGAGCAGAAAGGGTGGGAAGGAAAACAGCAATGGCGAAATTCAACGTAGTGCAGAAAGAGAGAAGAAAGGTAATATCTGAAAGGAAGAGAGTTAAGATAGGTGATCCGCTGACGGCGAAACTCAATAACAAACCGCAGTCGTTGTCTATGTCGGACAAGCGCCAACGAAAGCTGCTCAATAAATGGTGTCGAGTGTGTCTCCTCCTCTAAGTTTCTATCAATCTGGTGCCCTAGTTCTCGAGCTCCAGGCCTCACTCGATGCAGCTCAGTCTCTCCCTCAGACTCTCGTTCAGGTTCCAAAGTTCGCTTAAAATTTATGAGCTAGTAATGTAAGTTCTTAGTTGTATAGATCGATAATGACTAATTGTAGACCTTAAACCCTAATTTCAGTCTAATCCCCTAAATTAATTCGTCACCAATCAATTGATCAGTGTGAAGTGTGAACTATGTATTTCAAATTTTTATGTGAACAGCGAACTGCACATCGAACCGAGCCCGATCGGATTAGACCGGCTGAACCGGGAACCGATCATCTCACCGGTTCGAAGGCCGGTCCGACTCTAATAAGACTGATAACTAGTTATCACTACTAGATATTATATCACATATTGAATAATACTAGATATTGAAATAATCGAATGCAGGTGATTTTCTTTTTTATTTCAGAAGTTGGATTAGCAAACTTCCAATATGCATCATTTCCGAGGGAGGGAGAGAGAGAGAGTAGCAGTACATACTACATACAAAGTGGCCAACAGCCAAACCTGATAATATGTTTTTGACTAAACAAATATTAAAATTGTTAGTTAATTAGCTCGACGCCAATCCTCTTGTTTGGGGAACTGCAAAACTAAACAAAAAGTGAATTAATTCAAGAGTCGAGACAAATAGCCGTCATGAGTCATGGACTCTATGCATGCAAGTAATGCAACGTCAAATCCCTAAGCTAGTAAACTATAGCCTAATAACAACAACTCAGATACTACGGGAGAAGACAGCTACCAATTATTATAAACACAACTATAATAATGAACCAACCTCTGTCGTTAATTCTGGCAAATAATCATTTTTTTTTTGCGTTTACATTCTGATTGGATGGTGATCGGGACCTGCATTGTGTAATTAAACATACTGATGTTATCACATATACTGATATACCTGGCGTTCTTTAGCAAATGAATATAACCAATTATTATAAACACAACTATACTACCCACCTATGTCTCTTTCTTCTTTCTTTACTCGAAAGAAACAGAAAGCAAAATTTCTCCACTTCAACTACGAGGTTCACTGTGAATTCTAAAAACATGTGTCAATTCCGTATATTTGTCAAAAAAAAAACTCTATTTAATAAGTTTTTTTTTAAAAAAAAAAAATATGTATTTTTTAGTAACATGAGAAAACCATATAATTAAAATTTTAAATTATTTAAATAATGTTTCGTCTATTCTGACTCCGACAGCGAGACTCATCAAGATTTACATGTAAGAGTTCTTCTTGCACTTCTGAATTTCTCTTTCCTCATTTTAAAATTGACTTTTGTCAATTAGAATCAACTTTCAATGAGTTTCGCAACTAATCTTGATTCCTCGTACTAATAATTGGCGTACGTGGGAAACATATAAAAAAATCATGCAAACTCGGACAATAGTCAACAAGGAGAGAGAATAGCCTACTCAAGAGAATTCTTAACATCCCTTTTACATTTTCAGGTGCCACAGGGCCCATCAATGGACCCACAACTCCAATGTCAATCACAAAGGCAATCCGCACCCACCTAATATAACTCTTGAAGAAAGAAGGCATAGGCCCTTCACGACAACCTTCACAACAATCATCATGCCCTTTTCTTCAACATGGAGACTCTCAGCCTGATCCTACCATAGGTGCTCATCACCTTGGAAATGTTTCTAGAACAAACGAAAAATCATGCATCCATCTATCGAGAGACCACAAAACAACCTCTGAACGCCTACCCTCACCCACCTACCCTACCCCCCAAAACATATGTGTGACTCGAATAAGAGGCCAAGCCTGTTATTCAGATAGGAGTACATGCCCACACCACTCCCCCGAATAAGTCAATGAAATAAGGTCTCGACACGACATTATACTCAACAAGTGCTCAACCTACTCTCCTATGCCAAACGATCAACCATTCTTCCCCCTTGGTCACTTTGAAAAATGAATCAACCAAAACTAAAATAGCAAAGTAGGCCAATAATGATCACCTTGAGAGACAAGGCGTCCAATCCATTTAACTCCTCATTGGTTGCGGTCAAAATCCTAAAGAATGTGATAGTGAGAGTGATCCCTAAATAAAATGGAGCATGAGACATTGTCTAAGACATCAACATACACTAAACCTCTCTCCTTTGTCGGACCCGTAATGACGACCACATCGTGTTGTAGTTACACTCGACACGTTCAGACATAACATCCTTTTGATTCTTTAAACTACAACTAGGGCCCTTCGACTCTTAAGATGACCTCAAATTAAAATTCATATATAAGCATATGGTACCCTAAATAACATCATGCATGAGCTAGGCGAAACCCTAGAAACCTTCTACACCTGGTTTCACAAAAGCGATAGAGAGATAAACCAATGGATCGAAGAAAGCGAGATTTGTCGAATTTTCTATAAAAGCATCGACCTCTAGAACAAGCCAACTAAAAAGCTGAGGAACAACTACCATATTCAGGACATCAACACCATGGAAGACCTCACCAACAGAGCCAAAGGATATATTGACCTAGAACGGGCAAAAATGGCGACAACCCTTCCCAACCAACACGAGGGTCGAAGCGGGGGGAGAGGGAGAAAGAAAAGGGGATATGAGCCCATGACATAAGCGCAAGAACGGAAGGGATCCATGTGACTAACCCCAACCCACACTCATTAAACAAAGAAGACTTAGCGGTCCTTACATAAATGTAAAAGCAAGTGTTGGCAATGCCTCCAGTTTCATGGAAGACTGAGGCACCCATGGGTTGCAAATTGAAGTCCTGTCAATACCATAAAGAAAAAGGCCACAAGAATGATGATTGTAAAATTTTGAAACATGATGTTGAAAATTTGATCAAAAAGGCCTCCTAAAGAACGTGCTAGCTAAAAAGCAAGATAAATCTCCCCCCCCCCCCCCAAACCCAAACCCTCGCAATTGGAGTAGACTCAACTCAGTTGCTTGCAAATGATTGGGGCCATTAAAGTGATATTGAGCGGATTCGCAACCAGAGGTGCACGAAGTGGAGCCCGAGAAGCGTACACCACCCAACTCTCAACTACGGTACAACTAGAAAAAGGTTAAGGAAAACGGAGGACTACGTCATATCTTTCTTTGAAGAAGATTTGTCCCACGTCGCTACAACATTGACACACGAAATGGTGAGCTTCATGGATGGTTACTTGGGTTACAAACAAATCAGAATGCATCAACCTAATGAAGCCTACAATGTTTTTTATGTCATAAGTAACATACTCTATTACAAGGTCGGGTTAGTGAATCCAGGTGCAATTTATCAAAGGATGGTCAACAAACTCTTCAAGATATGTTCAGACGAAACATGGAGTCTTAGTTTGACAACGTATTAGACAAATCTATCAACGACGAGTTGCATGTACCCAACTTTCGGAAAGCATTTGATTTCATGTCCCCACACAATGTCCGCTTTTACCCCTTTAGATGCGCATACAAACTGAAGTCTAGAAAATTATTGAGATTCATGGTGAGTGAATGACGAATTAAGGTGATCCTGGAAAAAACTAAAGGCAATTCAAGAAATGAAACCACTCACATGCCACAACCAAGTTCAATGCATGAATGGTCAACTAAAATCATTAAATCGTTTGTTATCTAAGGGAACTTATTAAGCCCTTCTATTATTTTAATTTTTGCTAGTAAATAAAAATTTTGGATGGACAGAAGAATGTGACGAAGCCTTTCCAGAACTCAAGAAGCGCATGCATTCCTTACTCTTGGTGGTTAACACATTTCTTGTGAAAGAGGATGTGAACGCCACAAAGTTGGATTGGTTATTGTTGATCCAAAGTTGTGACCATCTTTCCACGCCCACAAAATAATGGTCTTAACCAACAAACCACTCAAACACTTCCCATGAAATTCAAATGTTTTAGGAAGGTTAATTTAGGGATAAAGCCCGTCTAATTCATAACCAAATTCACGAAAAAGACTGCCATAAAGGAACAAACACCCATAGAATTCATAATCGAAAAAATAGGTAATGAACTGACAGAAGAAACACCTGATCAACCATGAGACGAAGCAGAAATGTGGGAAATGCATACAGGCGGGTCATCCTCCAAAGACGGTTGAATAACCGACTTGGTCCTGCCCCCACCAACATGTGAGCCCCTAAAATATGCAATCAACCTTAGCTTCAGAGCGAACAACAACAAAGCTGAATATCGTATTCCTAATCACCGACCTTCAAATAACAAAAGGCCTAGACATAACATCACTCCAACTAGCGGTCAATCAAGTCAAGGGTGAATAGACGACATATGAGGGGAAAACGAAAAGGACCCGAGTATCGCGCAAGAGATGATCAAGTGAATTAAAAACTTATTAATCTACGACACCCAAAGAGAGGCTAACCGACTAGTAGACTCCCTAATCAAGCTTGCCTTCATAGGATCTCGCATGCAAGAAGTCCACTTTATGAATATATATATCCTTGCTCGACTTTCAAGAATAGGTCAGAAGTCTTTAACATTGAACGAGAAATTAGTTCGGTGGCAGAGCTCTACAACTACCTAACATCATAAACTTGACCTAAATTGCAAGTAGAGGCGATCGAAATCCGACGACTAATATTGAGCTACATTGTCCTTGATAATTATTTGTATAAGAGAAGGTAACTCAACGCCTCACCTCTGACGTATTGCGCATCCAAATACAAAAAAGGGTACTAACAAAAGTTCACAGAGTGTAGTAGCATGCCACTAAGGTTCCCAATCCATTGTGCTATAATCCCTTAAACTTGATTACTATTGGTTCACAATGAATAAACTGGCGACAACACTAATGCATAAATTTGAGATCTGTTAAAAGTTATCACCAAAAATTAGATGAATGCTAACTAAATTAACCCAAATTACCATCACTTGATTGTTTTCACGATGAAGGATTAACCTATTGAGAGCCTTCCCAATTGCATAGGGAAAAAGACCATGATCATAGTAACAATAAACTACTATTCTCAATGAATCAAAGTTAAAGCCCTTACATTGACAATAGAGTTCCAAGTCATCAAATTCTCAAGGGTCAACATTTTATCTAGGTATGGCCATCCGAGAATCCTCATCAACAACATTATGGCTCAATTTTTTTAAAAGAGTTGAAATGACTCTATGAACAAATGCACAACGATCATCGCTTCATATTGGTACATCACGCAAACAATTGGCCAATCTGAAGCAACCAATAAAAACGACACTACTAGGATTAAAGAGGAAAGATACTGCCCTCGGAGGAAGTTGGGTAGAGGAACTCCACAACGTCTTTTGGGCACTTAACGACCTTCAAACACACTACAATGGAAACACCATTCAACTCATATACGGGTCAGAAGCAGTCGCCTCATTAGAGATGGTTGTTTGGCAATGCCTCAAACAATGTGGAACAAATGACAAACTTAGATATAGCAGATGAAGTATGATAGGAATCAAAAGAAATACAAGGACACATGAGGTAAATTATTACACACTGCTACTTAAATCAACAAGTCAATATTCATCAAGTCATGGTCAAAAATATGATACTAAGACAAGACGAATTAAGAAACTTGGAAGCAGACACAAAATGGAAAGAGTCATACAATACCATCAAGATCACCACACCAAGTTCATATTATTTGAAAAATTTAGAAGGTGTGAAATTAGTCTGACCTCTGAATGTAGCGCATTTAAAGCATTTTCATGCATAACACATTAATAATGTTTGTCTTAAATTAATTTTTACATGACCTCTCCAAAACACTAATATACAAGTATGAAGGATAATTCGATGGCGATTACTATTTATATATACCTTCATGGAAGACTTAGGCAAAAGGTCGAATAGGCACCGATCAACTTACGAGTCCCCCCTACATACACACACCACACCACCACCACCCACCACCACCACCACCACCAATATAAGCAACGGATGACAAGACTTAGGTAAAGTGTCGAATAAGGATCACTCAATCTATGAGTTACTGTCCCCCCCCCCCCCCCCCCACATCTATTGCAAATATGGGTAAAATGTTGAAAGGAAACCGTTCAAGTTACAAATCATTATCCCTCATCCAATAAATAAAAAATAGGTTAAAGGAAATCGGTCGAATTATGAGTCAGTTTTCCGCAACTAACCAACAAAAAAGAAAGACTTGGTCAAAGGGATCAAAGGCGATCGACGCCATACTGCCACCGTCCCCCCCATCAAATCAGCAAAATTAAGAGACTTGGGAAATTGATACAAAAAGGGATTGGTCCACTATCGGGTCACCAACTCACCCAACGAAGCACAAAAAGCAAACATAGCGCACGACTAAATAGTCCCTCGTGAATCACTATCGAACAACTTAACTAAAAGAAGTCGAGCATGAAAGTTGGCACAATGAAAAAATGCAACGAAGAGAATGATGAAACATCCAATCATATATAAGCTTTTACACACAAAGAAACGGACATTATGTATCAAAGCCTAAGTAGTTAGAGGAATAGGAGTATCCGTGTGAGCCTAACAAACAGCATCCTTGGATATGACGTCTTTCAACACTAAAACAACACCTCCCCTATCTCCATCATCATGACTTCAAGAGTAATCGTGTGAAACTAGTGGAACACCTGATAGTTCTCCAAGATATGCACCCACGAAGGGATCACCTTGAATCTAGCCTTGAGGACTTCAAGAAGGCCTCGAACTCACGACATTCGAATGATGTTCATATCACGTGATCATCGAGGCATTCATCTCCACATGGAAGTGCTCAACCTTAAATTTGGGGCGATCTCGATCCGCATTCACTTGTTCTTTCTCCCCTGCCAACTAGACACTTTCATTGTCGACCCAACCAAGCTCATCTCAGATAAACTAATTATTCCCCTATATGGTATGCACTGTGCTCTCGTGCATTCTCTCGAGCAAAACCTCATTACGCAAAACCTTGCCAACGTGAAATCGCCTATTAATGGTCTAGGGTGAGGTTACCAACAAGGCCACCTAGAGCAAACTCTTGGCAAACAGGTTGTAGGAGGATAAAACCCAAATCAAAAGCATGCAAAAAAGGCATACACTTATAGTTGTCAAATGAAAAAAATGGCATCCAACATAATATCATCCCCAAATAAAACAACTTACTCTATATCCAAAGGCGGGGTTAAGTTATTCAGGAGATCCATGCACAAATCCTCGTTGCGTGATAAGCCTGAAGAGTCGACCAGGGCGTCGAGAAGCCTGTAGATTTGAACACCTGACGAGATCTCTTATCGAACAAAGAAATATTGAAATAATATTTGTAAAAATTAGGTCGATCTCCTCACATTGTAGAAGAAGGACTATCACTAGGTCACACAATGCGTTCATCCGAGGGCTCATACACCCTATCTATCTTCTGAGCGGAGGAGGGTGTCATTTAAGCCTGGAATCTTACCATTGCTCTCATTAGCAATGACCTTGTGCTTATTTTTCGAAGGCGTCCTGGAGTTCATATTCTCTTGCTATCATCACCTGTAGTATAAAACCAAGGCCCATAATTGTACCACTTAAACCACTGCAAATATAAAGGTAAAGGTAAAACTCGAATTTGGAAAAGTCTCAACAACACCATAGACTTCTCTCAAAAGTACATCTATTCGTCAGTTTCAAACCAGACTCTAGAAAGTTTGAAGTTTATACATCTCACAATGAATTCAATCTTGGCGGGATCTTCTGGTGCCTTGGGGACCTCCCTAGGCAAGATACTACCACGATTGTGTTCATTTTCGGTCACCTAGTAGGTCGAGTAGGAAGAGAAACCTTCTAAGTAAACAAATCTGCCCAAGCTTGCGAATGAAACATTTTACATATTACAAATCGACCAACACCTACATAAACAAAGAAAAAGAAAAGGAAGTAAAAAAAAAAGAGTCTAATTGATCATACAAAACCAAGAGGTTGGATTCTAGTCAACTCAAGTGTCAACTTGGAAGTCTCATCAACCGAGTGAAAGGTATTCAAAGTCCATAACTTATGGTTATTGTAGATGAAGTCAACGAACTTTAAATCTCTTGGTATACGCAAGATACACCAACAACGCTACCCTTGGACAAACAACAAATAACCTTAATAAGATCGTCAGTTCCATCATTCATCAAAAGATAAAATTCATGACTCCTCACGGAATAATCAAGGCCCTAGGATATCATATAACCTTTAGGAAATACTACATGAAATATCTTAGTTAGAAGAACTACAAGGAAAGTGGCGCTAATGAAATACGCAAACCTAGAGGGAAATAGTAATGTGCTCGTCGATTCCTCTAGGAATAGACACCTATACGATCATCCAACCAATATCATAATCCCCATAAATTGATAACACCAAAATTGTACCGACTATACAACCGAAAAGCCGTAAGGCTACCCCATTTCCTCTTTTATGTTCCATTTCCTTATCAAATACTTTAAAGAACTTCCTCTCGACTAGATTTCCCTTCTTCTATTTTATACACATTAAGATGAATAAAAAGATTGTTTGGCCATACCACCAGTATTTACCTCTCAAAAGGATGATCCACTACGGACCCACAATGAATCACCTTCGACATTTGGGATCTAAAACAACTTGTTAAATCGGTTGACTTAAGATCATCCTATAACTAAGCGTATAGCTAAAGACTTGTTATAGCGGTCAACTTAAGATCACCCTATAACTAAGCATAAATCCAAAGACTTAGCGGTCAACTTAATATGATCATGTAGAATCTGATATGATCCTCAACAACAACGAATTGAACAAATTGATAGAGAGATATGAGAAACAATTGGAGGGAAAATGATCTTCAATCTTAGCGTGAAAGGTTCGGTACAAAATCCTTATATAGTAAGTTCAATCCGTTGGAACTATCACCTAATTACAAATAAGTCCTTTGACTTAAAGCAAACTACATCATGATCCCTAAACTTTAAACCTGAGATATATCCTCTAACATTCACCAATGCTTTTCACTTTCTTTTAATCTCCATTCTTCATTTGATCTAACCCATACGATATCACATATCGCATTTGCCATGCCATGGAACTCTGCCTCAGTCGTGAACCTGGATACCACCGTTTGTTTCTTTGAACACCACACAATGGTGTTAGCCTTTTCCTAAAAACAAACTATGACCACTTGTTGACCTTCTATCATCGGTGTTAGCTCCCCAATCAAACTCCGTGGAACCTGTTAGATCAAGAGAATTTGAAGTCTTGAAGATTAGACCATGATCAAGGGAATCATTCAAATATCTTAAAACACGTTTGACAACTGCCCAGTAGGTCTATGAAGATACCGACTTAGTTTGTTCACAACATAACAAATGTCTAGTTGAGTGTAACAAACATGTTGTAAGGCTCCAACCGTGCTCCTATATAATGAAGGATCTGACAATGGCATACATGAACGAGATGAAGTAACGAGAATAGGAAAACCAACCATTGGTGTGGGGTAAGGTATATAGTTAGTCATGTTTGTTCGAGCCAATAAATCAACAATGTACTTGCGTTGATTGAGCACCTTGAAGTCAGGTCCTGATTGTATCTCCATGCCCATAAAAAAATTGAGTGTCCCTAGATCCTTCAAAGAAAAATATCAAATCAGCAATGGTAGATTCAATTACATCACTGTAAGAATCAATCACAACTATATCATAAACATAAACAAGTAGATACACAAATTTGCTAGAAGTGTGTTTAATGAAGAGACAATTATCTGACTAGGAGCTTGTAGAGTGCATCTTATCAAGCAAACATTCTCGGAGTTTTTCAAACCAAGCTCTAGTAGCCTGTTTAAGACCATACAATGCCTTGGTAAGTTTCCACACGAGTATGTTTCCAAATGAGTCAGATCCTTCAAAGCCTGATAGCCGGGACATGCAGACTTCCTTTTCAAGATTGACATTGGGAAACATATTGTTCACGTCTATCTGTCTCACAGTCCAGTTAAAAAGTAATCCAAGACATATATTGTTTCTAACAGTGGCAGAAGGTAGGGAAGTAAGGGTCCATGTGCCCTTTTCATGTAAAGCCTCCATTTCCTTCTGAATGGTCTCTCTCTACTCCAGATATTGAAGAGCAACATACACATATGTTGGTTTATCCTACATCAGTGGTTGATGCCATTAATGCATTAGCATATGACCGAGCTTTGGAGCGTGTGATCATTCCGTGAGTAGATGGTTGTTGACGTATGGAAGAATGATGTATTATAGATGTGGAAGTATCAACTGTTGGATTTGGTGCTCGAAGACCTGCAATAACAATAGTTTTATCTGAATTAGATAGTGGTAGATGAGATGAAGACATGGACATATCAAAGGTAAGAGGAACAATAGAAAATGAGTTGGTATTATCAGGTGTTTCAGTGGACATTTCTGGTGAAGATGTCATGGGACATTCCGGGGGATCTCTTAGTGGTCCTGACAGGACACCTATAGGATCTGAAACAAGTACTTCTGGAACATTAGCAGGACAATCAAAATTAGGAGAATCAAAACCAACTCTAGGTTGCTCATTAGAAAGACATAATTTTCACTATTCGGAGGTAGGATTTGACTAGTCGAATCATGAATGCCAGTAAGGGGAACATTCCTACAATATGTAGGTGTCACCCATGGTTGTGTTGCAGACCTAGAATATGAAAAATCACTAGAAACAAAGGATACATTAGTAACAGAACTCTTGATGTTATAAGGAAATACTAACTCGTTGAATTGAACATGTCGAGAATATATACTCTACCTTATCTATCAATACACTTATATCCTAAATGAGCAACAAAATAACCAAGAAACACGCAAGGTCTAGACCTATAATCAAACTTATTTATATTGTAATCAGGAACATGAGGGAAGCATAAACAACCAAAGACACGTAATAAAGAGTAAGAAGGAGATTTTCGAAAAAGCTTTTCAAAAGGAGAGTTATTATCCAACACAGGAGAAGGCAATATGTTAATCAACTACATAGAAGTTGCAAAAGAATAAGACAAGAACTTGAAAAGAACAGATGCATGTGCAAGAAGAATAAAACCAAGCTCCACAATCTGTCGATGTTTCCTTTTAACAATTCCATTTTGTTAAGAGGTGTAGGGACAAGTGAAATACCACATGAAATAAATTGCTCACGAAAAGATCCTAGAATCTCACCACTATTATCTATTTGAATTGATTTTATTTCACAATTCAATTATTTTTCTGCAAACAGTTGAAAAGATCTGAAAACTGATGTAATTTCACTCTTATTAGCTAAGAAGTATAACCAAGTGAACCTGGAATATGCATCAACAAGACTTAGATAATACCTTGATCCATTTGACCTTACCGGAGCTGGTCCCCAAATGTCAGTTTGAAGCAGCTGTAAAAGAGCAGTGTATACACCTTCAGAAGGGCTAAACGGAAGCTTGTGACTTTTCCCCATCTTGCAAGCAGAGGACATGTAAGACTTATCTATTTTGTCACTGCAAGGGATTCCAGACATAATGATGTGTTTCAATGTTTGTCAAGAAGGATGACCTAACCTTTAATGCCAAATAAGAGACGAGACTGATATAGAAGATGTAAGCACATTTCCATTTTCAACACAAAGATCATATTTTACCTCAGCTTTGTTAGGTATATTGATCGTATGACCTGACCTGTTACTAATAATACCATTACTTGCAACAAAACCAGCACAAACAAA
Organism: Chamaenerion angustifolium; assembly: GCA_946814005.1. NCBI lineage: Eukaryota > Viridiplantae > Streptophyta > Magnoliopsida > Myrtales > Onagraceae > Chamaenerion > Chamaenerion angustifolium. The sequence goes on from OX328272.1 coordinate 28,679,125, forward strand.
TTCAGATTTAACACCAGTATTAACATCATAAGAGTCACAAATAGAATAAACATCAACACCATTACTTATGGCAAAATCAGCACGAACATATTTAGTTTTAACACCAGAAATATAAACATTCACATCACTACTATTCCTTGTAACAAACTCAGCACAAACATATTCATTACTTGCAGCAAACTCAACAACATTACTTGCAGCAAACTCAACACCATTAGCACCATTACTTGCAGCACGAACAAATTCAACATCAAGACGAACATAATTAGCACGAACATAATCAGTTTAACAACATGATTAACAGTAGAAGACTCACGAACATAATCAACATTAATAGAATCAATATTAACAGAAACATTCACTTTATTCATATGAGAACTGAGTTTGTTGGAAACATCACTACAAGTAGAAGCTGAATTATTCACCACATAAGACTGAGGTCTAAACACAAGACAATCAACAACACCATTACAAGTAGAAGTTGAATTATTCAACATATACGATTGAGCACTAAACACTGGACGAACAACATTATCATTACTACCACAATCTTTCTTATCCAAAGACGCACACACATGTAAAACCAACGACGATGGCTGAACTAACGAATCATGACACACAATCAACTTGTATAATCCATCAGATTCATGGCCCTTCAGAAGCACTTGGTGTGTTGTCAGGTCTTATATTAGGTCATATAAGAACAATATGTAATATAAATGATCGGTTTTTGAAGTAAAATCTTGAGCTACCTGTATGAGATATATATATATTCTTACCATTACCTACATAGATTTTACATTGTCCAGTGTATGGAGCTTCACTTGAGACATTCATGGATGAGTTTGTGAGCTGATGAGAGGCTCCAAAATCTGGTAACCAGGCTGAATGAGCTCCTCCCACTTCAGACGAGACACTTGAAGCACTGTGAACATTCAGAGGGTTCATGGTACTACCATTGCGATTTGTGTGATCTTGAGTAGATGTAGGAGGCATGTATAGGTGCGGTTGTGTTGCAAGAGAAGTGTTTTGATAGAAGACTTGTCGAGGATGTTGCAGGGACTGAAATTGATGTTGTTGAGAAGTCTGAAATTGTTGAGGAGATGAGCTGAAGTTGGGCTGAACAGAGCTGAAATTCGGTTGTATTTCAGGAGGTAAATAGAACTAAGTTGTGTGTTCTTGACCTGTACTGATGTTTGGAGGCTGAGACTGATTTTTAATGTCATTGAAGGAGTGATCAAATCTGCACCAACACTTTGCAACTAGATGTCCAAACTTACCGCACAATTGGCATTGCGGTTTGTTGCTATTGAACTTATTACCTTTTCCTCTTCCTCGACCATATGAGTTCGGTTGATAGTTCTGAGGAACGAATCCTTCTCTAGGTTGAAACTGAATTGGTTTGTGTGAGGAAGTCTGACTTGATTGCCGAGAAGAAGAATTCTTGGTGTTCGTTTGTCCTACTGCTGAACCATCCATCATTTGGACATTGAAGGCCATCGTGTTTTGACTAATTTGCAGCAAGATGTCTTGTTGTCGAGCTTCAACATCCAGTAGAACACTTACCACTCCAGCGAGATCTTACGGTTGTATACTTGTTGTGATAACAACAACTATATGCTCGTACTCAGCCGTTAAATCAACCAAAATGGTGCTAATATGCATTGTTTCTGACACTGGATGATCCGAACTACTCAAACTGTCACAAATCAGTTGAGTTTGGCCAAGATACCGACGCATACTCATGTATTCCTTCTTTTGGGATTGAAGAGAACGTAACAAATGCATTGCACGAGTTGTTGATGCTACAGAAAACAATTGACGCAGAAGCTAATAATGAGATCACCCTATCACTTTATCGACTCAAAATCATCCTATAACTGAGGGAAACGATAGCCTTGCTGTAGTTGTTGACTTAGACCACCCTATAACTGAGAATTACTTCTAAGTATCAGTAAACTGATCAATATAGATAACCCTAACAAGGGAAACCCACCTCACGCAAGGGAAACATATGATCAACCACCTTAACATCAACTACAAGCAGCCAAAAGGTATCTCATAATTTTTGACATCATCATAGCTTGAGCCGAGTCAACGAAGTTCTCCGATCTCTTATAATCTTCGACCGTCGTCTTAAGAAGAGGGTCTACCTTCATCTTATACATGAGCTGAATCTTCTCGACAATAAGCTTGTATCTCTCAACCATCAAAAGGTCTCGCTGAGTACGCGTGTCATCCTATTCCACATGCGTTGTCCGCAACGAGGTGAGATGCGAAGCAATCTATGCCTCAACCTATATGAGCTCCATGGCGACCTCCTTCGTCGACCTCTTGGATTTTACTTTGACCTACTCAGAGCCTATGATCATTCTATTTTTGGAGGACACCTCATTGGAGAGATACCTATCTCGTTTCGCCAATTTTTCAACTTTCCCCTTTAAACTAAGGGGTGAGCCCACGACTCTTGTAAGATTTTAGCTACCAAGCTAGGATGCTCTAGACATGAGTCAAAGTTGAATGCTCACAGGGGGACGATCAGTTATGTATTGTGCGGGGATCCAAGAGAAAAATTCAGCTCGCTTAGGACTCGTTCAACAAAAACTCACCTGATACACCAAGATCATTTTAGGAAGTTCATGCCTAAACCCATTTGAGATCAAGCTTGTCCGAAATTTCTTTCGCCCAAGATTCAGGGGAAAATATAAGGGCCATGCATCAACTTTACCTCGAAATAAGAGAAAAGCATTGTTTCATCAAAGTTGAACACTCACGGTAGGACGGCTAGTCACTTGATGTACACTCGACAAAATCAATATGTCTCCATCTGCTACAGAGAGTACATCATGCCAACCCTCATTAACCAAACATAACATAAAATCAGCCAAGTCAACCTATCTTCATCCATCAAGGCAAGAACGTTGTGCTCGACCTTACAAGGAAAATACACATAATTAGTCGGGTTAACATGAATGTCGAAGACAACGCAAGCATCCCATGCTTGCACTCGATCAAGAAAATATTTAGGCAAAAGTCTACGTCCTTAGAACCCTCCTCCACAGAAACGATGTTCGCCTAAACTCGATTCCACAACCAAATTTGGTAGTAACACTGAATTTTAATGTACACATGGAGATTAAAGATATCAAATAAATCTGTCCACGATCCTTGGCACGATCTCAAACATAAATTCTTAACAAACAGGTAACGAATGGTGAGATACAAAACCACCTTTGCTATAAATACCTTGTTGTTCCTTCTTTTACATCTAAGTTGAATTCAATACATCAGAAACCTACACTCACTAAAGCATTGTAGAAGGATCCAAAGAAACACCTCCATTGTTATTTTATGCATGTCACGAAGCTCCCCATCCGATCACACATCGAGTCTGCTCCGACGCAATTGACAGACCTCCCAACACTTCCGACGAGTTCTTCAGTATGAGTTAGAGATCTTCCCAACAAGAGTGAGTAATGGATCCTATCAATTGCAAGAGATGAACAATATGAGAGAGAGAAAAAAATGTTAGTGAGAATAATTGTCAAAATTGTGCTTTTTTTTAGAGGTGCATATCATATTACATGAGTATTTTTTTATTTCTATTTTTTTTTTAATATTAGATAGAAGAGTTGAAATCCATTTATTATATGAAAAATCTTAAAATTATTATTACTGTTGTACACGACCATAACGTTTCCATCAGTAATGTAGAAAATATTGATCCCTTGTAATGTTTAAACCACTTTTGCTGAATAAAACAAAGACGACACTAATTAATAGAATGATACCCGATCATATATATGAAATAAAAAAAGGGCTGTTCATCCACAATGATGATCCAACTGTTCCCTATCAAGCAAACTATTGAGGACGTAGAATCTGAACATGTTGGTAGATGTAGTCATGTCTTAATGTGATAAATGCTAAAAGAGGTTCATAGAGACAAGCGACATCACTTATCCTCACGCGTCTAGAAAACTTAAAATAATTCAAACCCATCATGTTTCTCAGTTGGGAAAAAAAATTATAAAGACTGAGAGCTTTATTTTAGTAATTAATGAGAGGATTGTACTTAGAAAAGCAAAAGGAAGTAGTACTTTACTTACCCACTATCTGCACATCACTAGCTCTTTGTAAATGACTACTCACTAATCCTCTATCATAATAATTATATAGCTGCTAGAGATGGCTTAATCAAGTCTCCAACAGCTGGGAGAAGAATATTGCTGAATAAAAAAGACCCTCTTATGGCATAATTTAGGAAAGGTTACCCAATTTGAGAGTGACATTGTAGGCCACAAAACAGACCTAAAAGTAAGTCACTTTTTCAGGTAAAGTTGAGAGAGAGGAGAGTGTCTGTCCTATTGGCCTAGCTAAACTAAGAGAATTTTTCCCATTCTTATTGAGTGATGTGATGATGACTATAAAAGAGCAAATCCCAACTGCTCTTTATCAAACAACCAATTTTCCTTCCTAATAGAAAAGAATCCCTTTCAGCCACTGCTCAGTACTGGAAAAAAGAAGAAGAAGAGAAAACATTCAACCCAAGAATTGGATCGATCAGTGAATATTATTAACTATAATGACTGGTCTAGGTTCCTCATGTGGAGCATGCAAGTTCCTCAGGAGAAAGTGCACTAATGAATGTGTTTTTGCTCCTTACTTCTGTTATGACCAGGCTGCTAGCCACTTTGCTGCTGTCCACAAGGTCTTTGGTGCAAGTAATGTCTCCAAGCTCTTACTACACCTTCCAATCCAAACTCGAAGTGATGCAGCCATCACCATTTCATATGAAGCTCTGGCACGAATTCGTGACCCGGTATATGGCTGCGTTGCCAACATCTTTGCTCTCCAAGAACAGGTTACCTACACTCTTTTATTTGTGACAAAGCTTGTGCATGTTTTTCTTCAACAATCTTAAACACTTGCAGGTTGCGAATCTACAAGAGGAGATCGAGTTTATGGGGACCCAGATGGCGAATCTTGGGATTGGAAACTGGGGAGGTTCTCTATTCAATCACAATGTTAGATTACAAACAACTCCACATCCAATTGAAGCAATGAATTTGCAGTTCTATCAGAACCTGCAGCAAGCAGACCAACTGCTACCTCCTGGTCAAGATCTAATCAACTCACAGATTCCACCTACAACTTATGAGGATGATCAGCAGAGTTATTTTTGTGACAGCGACTCCAACTTCATGGAGAGACTCTTTGAAGGGGTGGACCATGAGATCTTGACGCTTTACCCATGTCTAAGCAATGACAATGTTACAAGAAAATGAATTACAATATTAGTGACTACTCTCTTCTGCCCAAACCTTTCTTTCTCTAGTTTTACTAAGAAGAGGCAAATTTTGTAATGTCTTTTGGTCCATGCCTCCATGTTTTCTGCATATTTTTGGTCACGTAGGAGAGAATAGGACATTAAGTAATTTCCTGTGTAAATATACTACCAACGGAGCTCCACTTTGAAATTGACTAAGAAGAATATGAGCGAGTGACATTTTAAACTTATAGAGTTGGCCGGATGCATCCACTAATGGTGCAATATGTGTGGGATATGATCATCAAACTGCTAAAAGTGAAGAAAATTCGACCACAGTTTCTGGAAATGATGATGATTCTACACCGCCGAAGAAACTACTCACGGTTCAGAAAACCATTCCATTTGTTGGAGATGAACTTGTTTCCGCAACAGATGGTGTTATTAGTGGTATAAACAATCATCTGTCTTTCCACAGGATTAGCTAATACACAGGAAATGCACGGAAACCATTTCAACCAAAGGAGCCTCTCGCAGTTTCTCAACAGGAAAAAAAACATCTGTAGTTTAACCCTATATTTTAGTTCATCTATAAACATAGTCCTCAACTTTAACTATGGAACTATTAGTAACTGAAGTTTCAGCACTTTTTACTGGATCTCTTGTGACAATGTTGGTCTAGCCATTTTTGTGAGTGGGGTGATCCTAAATCCAACTTAATTAACAAGCACCAACCTGCATGGTCTTAACGACCTGGCCGCAATGGCGCACCGTGTTGTTACTAAACTAATGGCGAAGGAGACTTACAACAAAAAATTATGGCTCCAGACCATCATGCACGATCAGAGATTCATTGAATTTAGTTAAATTATCTTTTGGGTTAATTACGTTGCCATATGTTATTATGTTAGTTTAAATTTGTGTTATTTAGTCAAGATTTTTTTTATTTAAATCATAAATCGTTGTTAGTTTTGCTCTGTTCATAAATTGACCCTATGTGTTGGGTATCAATAGTGACAGCCCAATACGACACAAAGCCCACAAAGGCTTCTCGCCCAATGTAACTTCAGAGGGGCCGACCCAAACGTTTCAAGACTGGTCCGACTCACACATAGGGTAAACTGGAACCCATAGAGCGGTCCAGTATAAACTTGGAGTCAAAGTGGTCGCCAAAACCCCTAATGGTCGCCAAGACCATGTTCAAAGCCTTCCTGGTGCTCGCTCTGGAAGCGCTCACCAAAAGAGTCCAATCTCTAATCCATGGTCCCACAACCGATTCCGAATATACAACAATATTGTCCCGCATATCTCAGACACATATTCTACCATTATAGTCACAACGACAAATATACGCAGAGATTCGGTTACCAAAAACGGTTTGGTCCTCCATTTCTATAAATACTTATGCTTTACATACATTAAATACATTCTGAGTTCATACAACGCAAGTATACTCATCTAAGCATCAGAGTGGGACCCAGAGGAGCCCCCTTTGTTGCGCTCCCCTTCTTCCAGGTTCGTCGGAGCTCCGACGAAAGTTTGTGATCCCCATCCAATAGGCATCCAGTCAGTTCTTAGTCAGCGTTCAATCAACACCTGGGAAATCCTGTCCCAACATTTAGCGCCGTCTGTGGGAAGCGAGCAGATAGTCATGCAGACTCGCTCTACTCGCAACCGTAGCAAGCAAGTGGTGAACGAACAGTCCCAGGACAGTCCTGAATCCGCCGCCTCACCGCTACACCTGCAAGAGATTGCTCGTGCAGGACTTCTGAATGCAATTCCACCAAGACCGTCGGAAGAGCACGTCAGTACCTCCCAAACAGTCCCGATCTCTCATACCACCGACATTCCGACTCAGCCTACTGTTCCGTCTGTACAAGTGGTTGGGGAGAGCATCTCGGTCACCACAGAGATATTGTCACTCCTGGAGGCCGTTATAGGGCAAGCCCGAAGGCAGACCTCTGTCCTTCATGAAGATTCTCACCCTCATGGACCACCGGAAGTAGAAATCGACAACCCCGCTCTGCTAATCCTCAAAAAGACCAAGAGACTATTTATGGCAATAAAACTGTGCCACCGACCTCCCTTGTAGCGCTGACAGCAACAAGTATCAATTTGTCTTATGTCAACCCGTCAAATATCTTACCGACCACAGAACAACATCCCTTATTCACTATGGATCAAGTCGAAAAGCTGATAAATAAAAAGCTGAAAGAACAACACAGAGCCGCCATAGCCCCCTTCAAGGAACGATCATCTCATTCGTTCATAATCACTCTCATAGTTGTGCGGATCCCAAAGAATGTGGTAGTCATGCCCATACATGAATATAGTGGCGTAGGAAATCCCATTATCCACGTCAACAGACATGAGACCTCTCTCTTGGTGTAAACACCTGATTTTAGCTTGGGGTCAAAATACTGTTACTTACGCGAGGAACTGAGCCGAGAAAAATCGAGATTGAAAAAATCAAAATATTATTAATTTAAAAATAAAAAATATTTTCATCTTAGGTTTACTAAAAGGGAAAATTTTGTTTCAAAAATAATCAACTAACTAAGACATATATATAATATTATAAGTATTATTATATATATATATATATGTATATATGAAAAAACAATCTTTCGGACGCCCATGCCCTCCACAATCCTTCCACATGGCACAACTAGGTCTAGGCATAAAAAAATGGTTCAGTCGAACCGAACCATACCTTTTGTGAACTGTGTCAGTTCTGAGCTAGTTCGGTCGAACCAGTTCACAAACTAAACAGTTTTTAAATAAAAATATGGAGTGGTGTATTTTGAATGGTGTATTTTTTTTAATTAAATAAAGTGGTCCGATTGAACCAATTTTTGAACCGATTCACATAAGTTATGGTAAATCGCCCAATATTTGAAGAGGTTCTCTTGAAGTGGTCGAACCTTACCTTACCTAAAATGTGGTAAAGGTACGCTTCTGAACGGGTTCATGCCCAACCCTAGCCACAACCCACCCTCCTTGCCAGGCCCTTGTTCAAGCCACCATCATACCATGCCCATGCTTCCTTATCTCAAACCATTAAATTAATAATAAAACAGAGAAAGGGAAGCAAAGAAGGCCCTGACAAACACACTATACAATTGGAAAGGCCACGGCAACTGAAGGAAAGCAAGCAAGTGAGGGCGAGAGAAAAAAATAGAGAGAAAATTAGCCAAAATAAAATCAACGATTACCGGTCTCGGTTTCTCGTACGGTATCTAATCTCTTTATAACTTAGTTATAACTCTCTCCTACTCAATTTTGTATTTTTATTTCCTAACGTGAATGAAATGTATCTTTATAACTTAGTTATATTTCTTATAAGAATGATCGATTTTATGTTCGGTACAACTTTGGGGTCATTTGATGCATTTGTGAAAGTTATGGGGGTTTTGGTATAAAAAAAAATATATATTTTTTCAAAAATGAGTTAGGTCAGTCCTAAATTTTGATGAATGTTACAACTCGGTCCTTGGACTTTCGGGTTATTTTGGGACTTTACGTAGTGTTACAAACCAAACCAGAAAAGTTTTGAGTCATTTCTGCAATTTTGAAAAATTTATTTCCAGTTCAGCTCAAATTTTTAAATAATTACATTTTGTCCCCTGGACTTTTCTGGATTCACTACAACTTTAATAAGTGTTACAAATTAGTCCAACATGCTTTATATGTTCAAAATTATATACATATGTTTGACGCGTTGTAAAATGACCCCAAAGTTAAACCACACGTTTTATAGAAAAATTAGTTTTATTCTCCTTTTGTTTATTTATTTTAAATTAACTCATAAATAAAAAAAAGTTAAACAAAATGTTTCTACATAATTTATTTAATTTAAAGAAAATACGTGTAATCTTTTTAGCCAAACATGATCAAAACGGGCAATTCGGGTAAATCAGTAAAAATAAATTCAAAAGCAAACTAAGGTACCGAAAGGGAAGATTATTGGCTCATGAGCTTTTAAGACGTAATAAAAAACCCAAGCTCGATTCTCTAGGCGTAGACCTTTACAAGCCTTAGGAAGTTAACACAATGTACCCTAGACAAATTTTAGAATTTCGATTAGCCTTTAATTAATCGGTGGTGACTCTTTCAATTCTTTGGTTTGGTTGATGATCCCACTCGACCAGACCCGCCGCTCTCTAAGATCCAAAAATTTTCGAGCGAACAAATAAATATTTTCAAAAAATAAAAGACGGGGAAAGTCGGATTCAACGTCCGACAATTTTGTGACTCTACTGGGGACTTATCTGTTTCGAGGGTTTAGCGTTTTTCATGTTTGCTTTACCATATTATATTTTGCCCTACTTGTTTTGATTATTTATTCGTGCTTGCAATTTTAAATTTTGTCCGAAAGGCGATGTAATTGTAATAATTCAAAGAAATTTTAAATTTTCGTTTCGCACACACCACGCTAGTTACCATTAAACGCTCAGACCTGGAGCACCTTAAGAGCTTAGGGATTTTAGTAGGGGAATGCGCTCGAAGCGTTTTGGACCGCCGACACGCACCCAAAAAACTCAACTCGATGATCGGAATGGGCCCCTGATCCTCTATAGGGAGTGAGGTTCCACTGGTTTAAAGGACCTATAAATTTTATCCCTTTAGAACAAAAGCTCCACACAACATTTAACCTTATACCACTCGCGTTTTGTTTCATTTCTCGTGTTTGTTTCGGCCTTAGGTGTCATGTATAGGATTGGGATTTTTGCATTCCATGTTTCCAGACTTCTGTAAATGTAATACGAACCTTAGTAGTGACCTTTATTTTCTCGCACGTTCGTTGCATTTTTCTAAAAAAAAATGTAAGTTCCGATAATTTTGTCTTGTATCCTTAGGACGTTCCACGCATCATCTTTGGTAAGGATGAAATAGACAAACCATTGTCCTCGCACCAAGGTCATCCAACCTCCCCATGGTCAAATTTGCTCGAATATGGAAAGCCATGAAAAAGGAGGATAAAAAATACGAAAGGGCAAAAGAGGGATCATGACAAAAGAGGGATCATGACAAAAGTAAAAGAATCAAATCTCTTCTAGTTTGAAAACCCGAAAGGGCAGCCTACGCAAAACTTAAGGGAACCGAGAGGTTCGGTAAAAAAAATTATTACTGTAGCAGAAGGAAAGGAAATCAAGAGATTTTAAAAAAGCTACTCAAAAGTGGATGACATTGTTTCTCCTACGGTAGCAATGAAGAGAAGCTGTGATAATAATTAGTTTGAGCTGCCTCAACTAACTCGCATGGATACACCTTGTACAAGATTGAATTATGTGTATCCTTTATGATATCAAAGGCTAATTTCAAATAGAATTTCCATTTCAAAACATAATCTGAAGGGATCACAACCACTCATATCTGACTAGAATATAGATTTTTAAATCCCTACATCCTTTTCCAATACGTGTTTATTCATGAAAAAAAGAAAGTTATATAAACATGTCTTGCCTCAAGTTGAGAATGTCCCCATGACAGGTGGACATAGCATGAATGGATTTAGGGGACTCCATCAAGAAGGACTCTAAGGTCGATTAGTGAGAAAATAGGTCGAGCAGTCCGTGCAAGCATTCAGACGACTCGATAGGTGTTTCAAGCTTTAAAGTAGTTACAAATTGATAAACAAGGCCTTAGGTGCTCAACCTGCGCAAGTCATCCCCAATGAGCAGGACCTGCAGGTGTCCAGCTTCTGGACGTTACAAGCGGAGGAGCGGGGTCTTGAAGTGCCCAACCTCCGCAAGTCATCCTCGACAACCAGGAGTTGTAGGTGTCCAGTTTATGGAAGTAACAAGTTGATGATCGTTTAGGAGCTCAGCCTCCGTAAGTTACCATCAACAATCGGGACTTGTACATGTTCAACTTTCAAGAGTTATAGGCCGATGAGCGGAATCGTTAGATGCTAAACCTCAATAAGTCATCCCCAATGACCCAGACCTGTAGGTGTCTAACTTCTGAAAGTTACAAGTCGGCGAGTGGAGTCTTTAGGTGCTCTACCTATGCAAGTCATCCTCGACGACCAAGACCTGTAGGTGTCCAGCTTCTGAAAGTCACAAGCTGATGAACGTTTAGGTGTTCATCCTTCGTAAGTCACCGTCAATAATCGAGAATTGTAGATGTCTAGCTTCCGAGAGTTACAAGACGACGAATGATGTATTTAGGTACTCAACCTCCACAAGTCATCCTCGACGACCTGAACCTGTAGATGTCCAGCTTCTGGGAGTCACAAGCTGATGAGCGGGGTCTTTAGGTGATCAATCTTCGCAAATCATCATGAACAATCGGGACCTATAGGTGTCTAACTTCAAAAAGTTGTACGATAATGTTGGTCTACTATGTAAATAATAGAGGGGATCCAAAATAAGTTATTTCTCTTTGAACACGACACTCATACTCATGGGATCAATTCCATGAGCTCATGTTCAAAAAGGGGCAATTGTAAACACCTGATTTTAGATAGTGGTCAAAATACAGTTACGCGAGGAACCGAGCCGAGAAAAATCGAGATAGAAAATAATAAAATAAAATAAAAATATTATTAATAGAAAAATAAAAATATATTTTCATTTTAGGTTTACTAAAAGGGAAATTTTGTATTATATGTATTACATATATATATATACGAGAAAAACAACTTTTGGTCGCTCATGCCGTGCTTAGCCCTTCCACACGCCACATCCCACCCTCCTTGCCATGCCCTTTTTCATGCCACCATCATATCATGCCCATGCTTACTTATCTTAAACCATTAATATAATAATAGGAAGGGACAGAACTTCAAACACACACACACATATAGAAAGGGAAGCAAGGGAGGCTCGGTCAAACACACAATACAATAGAAAGGGCCACGACAACCGAGGGAAAGCAAGCAAGTGAGGGTGAGAGAAAAAAATAAAGAGAAAATTAGCCAAAAAAATCAACGATTATCGCTCGCGGTTCCCCGTACAGTATCTAATCTCTGGATAACTTAAGTATAACTCCCTCGTATTCAATATCTTCAAAATCATCTACATACGTTTGACGCGTTTTAAAATGACCCCAAAGTTAAACCACCCCTTTTCGAGAACGATTAGTTTTATTCTCCTCTTGGTTATTTATTTTAAATTAACCTGTAAATAAAAAAATGTAAAAAAAATGTTTGTACATAGTTAATTTAATTTAAAGAAAATGCATGCAATCTTTTTAGCCAAGCACCATTAAAATGGACAATTCAGGTAAATCAGTAAAAATAAATTCAAAACAAACTAAAGTACCGAAGTGACAGATTATGGGCTCGCGAGTTCTTAAGACTTAATCAAACCCCTGAACTCGATTTATGGACGTAGACGTTTCCACGCCCTAGGTTGTTAATACCACGTACCCTAGGCAAATTTTTGAATTTCGATTAGCCTTTATTTAATCGGTGGTGATTCTTTAATTTTGTCGGTCTGATTGATGATCCCACTCGATGGGACCCGCCACTCGCCAATACCCGACATTTTTCGAGCGAACAAATAAATTATTTCAAAAAGAAAAGACGAGGAAAATCAGATTTGACGTCCGACACCTGGGTACGTCAGATGATGATTATCACTTAGCCATGTTATTCCTGTCAATCCTTTAGGGTACGACCTCTTCGTGGTTCTTTGGCCTCCCTGCAGGATCAATTGGGTCATGATCAGAGCTAAAAGGCAAGTTCCTGGAGCGCTATATGGTTATATACCAACTGTTGAAAAGGGTTGTCGCCTTAGACAATGTCAAGCAAAAACCAGGAGAAACCTTAGTCGACTTTTACGGGCATTTTCACAAAAACGTCACGGACATTGATTGCTGAGTCATGAATGGAGAGATCTTTTGAGATTTTTATCGAGGATTAGATTTGGCAAACAAAGTCGCTAGAAAACTGTGAAACAACTACCATCTACAGGAGATAAAGAAACTCGAAAAGCTGGCAGTTGGAGCAAAATGTTTTATAGACCTAGAAAGGGAAAATGCTGAAGTGTAATTCCTTCCATCAACCTCGCCAAGGACTAATCCTGAGCCCCGACGCGATGGGAAGAAGGAAAATAAAGGCAGGCGGGAACGTGAAAATCCTCGATCCGATCCCCTAGGCCAAATCATTGAGAGGCCCCCGAATATTTCACGCCACTAGATCTCGACAATATTAGTAGAGATAGAAAGAAGGTCCTTGGCCCGACCACCGATGCCTCCAAAGCATGGCCAACCTATTGGGAAGGATGCTGAAAGCTACTGTCGCTATCACAAAGTAAAGGGCCATAAGACCGATGATTGCTGGATACTCAAGAGCTACATCGCGAAGTTGATCTAGAGAGGCATGCTGAAGGAATTCGTGGTGGGGAGAGAGCAAAATCGAACACCCCCAAGAAGAGCTCACTCACCCGTACCTAAAGAAAAATCTGGTCCTTCACAAGGAAAACTGGTAATTAACCTGATCGCTGGAGGATTCGGAGTTGGAGGTGAAAGGTGTCAGGCAAGGGATGTCGATGACACGTAGATTTCCACACTTGCGCAACTAGGAAAAAGCCCCAGTCTCGAAGAGGACATTATTATCTCTTTTACCGAACATGACATGGCACACGTCACAACGACGCGTTAGTCATCATGGCTCACATTGACGGATGCGACATGAAAAGTATTCTGATCGACAGAGGTAGCTCGACAGACATTATGTTCCTGAACACCTTTGAGAAAGTGGGAAAATCCAACAAGGACCTTAAGCGAGTCGACTTCCCACTGCCGATGATCTTAGACGAAGGATGGAAGAGCATAGAGGTGTCAGTCGCTTTAACAGTGGTCGACACACCCGCCTCGTACAATGTCATCTTGGGGAGGACCACTATCAATTCTAATAAGATCGTGGCCTAAACAGTGCACCCAAAGATGAAGTTGCCCACGCCGAATGGGATTTGAAAAGTCTTAGGCGATCAACTATGTCACACTAATGTTATGTGAACTGCCTTCGCAGAAATAACCAGAGAGAGTCTCTCGCCATCAAGATAGAGGCTAACCCACATGAGCACAAAACTCGACCTGCACCAGAAAAGAAGCTAACGAAAGTTAAGATGATGGCTCAGACAAGAAGGTGTGTGACACAGGCACCTTGACCAAAGAACATAGGGACGCCTTGACCTCCCTCTTGAAAGAATACAAAGAACTGTTCGCTTGGAAACTTACTGACATGCCAGGAATCAGCACATACATTATCCCTAATGAGTTGCGGATAGACCCTTCCGTCAAGGCCATCGCTCAAAAGAGAAGGTCCTTCAGATCAGACAAATGTTTGACGATCATACATGAAGTTGTACGACTGCTCGACGCCAAGTTCGTAAGGGTGGTATGCTTTCAGAGTTGGGTCGACAATGCAGTACCGGTAAAGAAATCGAACGGAAAATGGTGTATATGTGTAGACTTCTAAGACTTGAACAAGGCGTGCCTTAAAGACTCCTACCTCATGTCGTGAATTGATCAACTAGTGTATGCAACCTCTATTCATGAAATGCTAAGCTTTGTGGATGCATATTCTAGTTACAATTAGATCTGAATGCACCTAGATGATGAAGTCCACACAACATTATATGCATACAGTGATATACTTTCCTATAAAGTAATGCATTTTAGATTAATCAATGCAGGGTCAACTTATCAGTGCATGTTGAACTGACGTTCAAAGAAAACCTAGGGCGAAACCTAGAAGTTTATGTGTACAACATGCTCGTGGAGTCTATTAAGGGGATTTTCACACAACATACTTTGGTATCTTTCGAATGCATGCGAAGGAACAGTGTTCACCTAAAACCGACGAAATGCGTCTTTGGAGTGAAGTGAGGCAAATTTTTGGATTTCATACTCACGAAAGAGGAATTGAGGCAAACCCCAAAAAAGTCAAGGCCATCAAAGAAATGAAGTCCCCAACTTTCCACAAGGAAGTCCATAGTCTTAATGGTCGCCTAGCCGCATTGAACCGCTTCCTGTCCAAGGCGAACAACAGGTCACTTCCCTTCTTCCAAATTCTCAGGCCCAACCGCAAGTTCGAGTGGACGCCAAAGTGCGAAGCTACCTTTCAATCACTCAAGCAGCACCTATAGACACTCCCGACTATGGACAAACCCGTTCTCGATGAACGATGGTTTCTTTCTGTAAGCGTTAGTGAGGGTGTAGCCTGTTGGGTATCGATAGTGACGGCCCAGTAAGAAAAGGCCTCGAAGGCCCAATAACTATAGAGGGGGTAAACCCATGACATCCGAACCGGATCGGCCCAAGTACAAGCCAAACTTGGCCCACCATCGAGTAATCCAGAATCGAGCCCAAAGTCTATAGAGATGCCAAAGGCTCTCAGACTGCTCGCCATTCTCTACCAAGTCGCGACCTTCCACTGCTCGACATGGGAGTGCTCGCCCCGAAGAGAGCCTTGCCTCTCTCCTCTGGTCCCACTAAACCGTTAATAACAGAGTGGCCAAGATATCCCGCATATCTCGGTCACATATTCACTAAGGATTAGATTTGGTAACTGCAATATCTCGCAGTAACTGCCATATCCCACGATCCGAACCTTCAGCAACTCAATATACATTAAGATATTCAGTTGCCTTTATACGGTTCTATCTCTCTTACCCTATAAATATCCTTGCTTTACATACGTACTTTACGTTTTGAGTTTTATACACACATATACTCATTTAAGCATCGGAGAGGGACCCAGAGGCACCCCCTCTGTTGCGCTCCCCTACTTGCAGGTTCACCGGAGTTGGAGCTGAAGCGTCATCCCAACCTTGTCTGGTATTCAATTCACTGCCAGATCAGCATTCAGGATTTCACGATCCAACATTTGGCGCCGTCTGTGGGAAACGAGCAATTAAGCCATGAGAACTCGATCCCAAAGCAACCGTCGGAATCAGACTAGGGAGCGATCCTCAGATAGCTCTGATTCCGCCGCCGCTTCACCACTTCAACAGGAACCTGCCAGCCGAGCAGGAGTTAATGCTGTTCCTCTGCGGACAGCCCGAGAACATGTCGGTGATTCAAGACCGACCCCAGCTGCTGATCAAAACGGAGCCCCTGCGCCGCAGACAGTCCACATTGCGGGGCAGAATATTAATTTAACCCCCGAGATGGTCTCCTTGCTGGAAGCCATCCTAGGACAGGCGCGCCGCCAGGCCCCTGCTCCTCAGGAAAACAATCCCTCTGCTCCTAAGGAAAATCACCGCCCTGCTGCCACAGGGCCTTCACCTTCAGAAGCGGCCAATCCTAGTCCTGCTGCGCATCAGGAGGATCAGGAGATGACGTCAGGTCAGCAGTCCCTACCTCCAGCGCACACCAAGGAGCCAGCAGCCGCATATACTGCCAATCCTTCCGGTCCGCCTCCACCCGGAGCCTCTCCCATGTACTGCACTGTGGAGCAGATGGATGACCTCCTCAACAAAAGGCTCCAGGAAAGACAGTTGACAGTCATAGCTCCCTTCAAGGAGCAGTCCTCTCATCCATTCACCGACGCGCTCGTCGCTATCAAAATCCCGAAGGATGTGGTTGCTCGGGCCATACCTGAGTATAGCGGTGGAGGAGATCCCACCGTACATGTCAACAAGCATGAGGCCTCCCTTCTGGGTAAGTCAAACGATCCCAATCATTTGGCTTTGCTATTTCCATCTACTCTTTCGGGTTCGGCTTCGTCCTGGTTCTTCGGCCTCCCTGCAGGATCAATCGGAACTTGGGCAGAGTTAAGAAGCAAGTTCCTGGAGAGATACATGGGCGAGCGCCAGTTGCTGAAGAGCGTGGTCGCCCTTGACTCGGTCAAACAGCAGCCTGGAGAGTCGCTGTCCAACTTCTACGGGCGTTTTCATCAAAACGTCACAGAATTAGATCGCCGAATCTCGGATGGGGAGATCATTCGAGCATTCTACAGAGGTCTGGATGTGGCCAACAAGGCCTCGAGAAAGCTGCGAAACAGCTATCACGTAAAGGAGATAGAGACATTGGAGGAGTTGGCATCCAGAGCGAAAGGTTTCATAGACCTTGAGCGCGCAAACATCGAGGCTAACCTCCTGACGACCTCGCTAAGGGTAACCCCTGAACCCCGACGCGATGGTAAGAAGGAGGTCAAGAAGGAGAAAAAGGGAAAAGAAAGTAAGCCGCGAGTCGAGTCTCTTCCAGCGCCTCGCCATCCAGAGGTCCCTGAGTACTTCACGCCTTTAAATAGGCAGATCTCAGCGGTACTAGTCGAGATGGAGAGGAGATCCTTGGCGAGGCCACCGATGCCTCGCCGAGGTGGGTTACCCATGGGCAAGGATGTCGAGAGCTATTGCAGATACCACAAGTGCAAGGGCCATAAGACAGACGATTGCAAGATTCTGAAACGAGATATAGAGAGGCTGATTCAGGGGGGAATGTTGAAGGAATTTGTGGCAGGGCGAGACCGAAGTCGAACGCCCCCCAGGAGACATCGTTCACCAGCCCCTGCGGATCAAGCTGAGCCTTCTGGAAGCAAGAGGAGAGTGAATCTGATTGCGGGAGGATTCGGCGCAGGCGGCGAGAGGTCAAACTCCAGAGAGGTCTACGCCACTCAGATCTCTACGGCAGTTCAGTTGGGGAAGCGACCCCGACCTGAAGAAAACATTGTCATCTCATTCTCTGAAGATGATTTGGCACATGTCACTACGCCCCACAACGATGCTCTGGTCATTACGGCAGATATAGACGGCTGTGATGTTGCAAGGATTCTGGTCGACGGAGGCAGCTCGACAGACATCCTGTTTCTGGACGCCTTCGAAAAGATGGGCAAATCAAAACGCGACCTGAAGAGGGTCGACTTTCCGCTGATCGGATTTGCGGGAAGGACAACTTATCCACTGGGGGCTATAACCATGCCAGTGATTTTTGGCGAGGGGTGGAAAAGCATCAAGGTGTCGGTCACTTTCCTGGTGGTCGATTCACCTACATCCTACAACGCCATTATAGGGAGAACCACGATCAACCCAAATAAGATTGTGGCCTCCACTGTCCACCAGAAGATGAAGTTCCCTACTCCGAACGGGATTGGAGAAGTGCTCGGAGATCAGCCTTCCTCGCGGCAATGTTATGTGAACTGTTTACGCAGGAAGAACCAAAGGGAGGCGCTCGCCATCGAGACAGAGGCCGATCCCCGCGAGGACTTGGCTCGACCAGCACCCATGGAGGAATTGGAGGAGGTCGAGATCGATGGTCCGGACAAAAAGGTGCGCATTGGGACCACCTTGAAAGAGGATCAGAAGGAGACCATGACCGCTCTCCTCAAGGAATTCAAAGAGCTCTTTGCCTGGCAGCCGAGCGACATGCCAGGAATCAGCACAGATATTATCTCGCATGAGCTCAGGATAGACCCCTCCATCAAGCCGATCGCCCAAAAGAGAAGATCGTTCGGGACTGATAAACGTTTGGCGATCAGGCAGGAAGTCGGCAGGTTGATTGAAGCTGACTTCGTCAGAGAGGTAAGATTCCAGAGCTGGGTAGCCAACCCAGTTTTGGTCAGGAAATCTAATGGCAAGTGGAGGATGTGCGTCGACTTCCGCGACTTAAACAAGGCTTGCCCCAAAGATTCATATCCCCTTCCAAGAATTGATCAGCTAGTCGATGCTACCTCGGGTCATGAGATGCTGAGCTTCATGGACGCCTATTCAGGCTACAACCAGATCAGAATGCATCCAGACGACGAGGCCCACACTGCTTTCTATGCTGACGGGGACATTCTATGCTACAAGGTGATGCCCTTTGGTCTCATCAATGCCGGGGCAACTTATCAGCGGATGGTGAACCGACTGTTCCAGGACATGCTGGGAAGGAACATGGAGGCCTACGTGGATGATATGCTCGTTAAATCCATCAAAGGCAATCCTCATACCACCGACCTCCGTGAAGCTTTTGAATGCATGAGGAGACACAGCGTTCGCCTGAACCCAGCAAAGTGCGCCTTTGGAGTCAAGTCCGGGAAGTTCCTGGGTTTTATGGTCAGCGAAAGGGGCATTGAAGCAAACCCGGAAAAGCTAAAGGCCATAGAAGAAATGAAGTCACCAACCTGCCATAAGGAAGTCCAATGCCTGAACGGCCGACTAGCTGCTCTTAACCGCTTCCTCTCCAAAGCAAGCGACAAGTCCCTCCCGTTCTTCAAAACCTTGAGGGCCAACCGTAAGTTCGAATGGACGCCAGACTGCGAGGAAGCATTCCAGTCCTTGAAAAGGCATATTCAAACACTCCCAGCTCTGGCAAAACCCGTTCCAGGCGAGCAGCTTTTCCTCTATTTAGGCATTAGCGATGTGGCAGCCAGTGCTGTTTTAATAAGGGAGGAGAATAATGTTCAGAGTCCAGTGTATTTCATTAGCAAAATGTTCAACTCAGCAGAAATAAAATATGTCCAGATTGAGAAGTATCTCTATGCCTTAGTTATTGCTGCTCGGAAGCTGAGACCATACTTTCATGCGCACGACATCACGGTCCTCACCAATCAACCTCTCAAAAACTTCCTGATGAAGCCAGATTCTTCAGGAAGAATGGTCAAGTGGGCGATCGAGCTCAGCGAGTTCAGGATCAAATTTGCGCCAAAAACGGCCATCAAAGGTCAAGCACTAGCTGATTTCATAGTGGAAAGCACGAGTAACGGTCAAGCGGAGGCAGAAAACAGGCCAAGTCAGTCAGCAAACGACAATCAAATCTGGGAACTCTATACGGATGGGTCTTCATCAAAAGAAGGCTCGGGGGCAGGTTTAATTCTTATTCCTCCTGAGGGCGAGCCTCTGAAATACGCGATCGCCTTGACATTCCCGGCGACCAATAACGAAGCAGAATATGAGGCTCTTATCACTGGACTCAGACTGGCAAAAGGAATGGGTATAACAGCGCTTAAAGTAAAAAGTGATTCAGAACTTATTGTCAATCAGGTTAATGGCGCCTACGAGGCAAAGGGAGAAAAGATGAAGAAATATCTCGGCATCGCCAAAAAACTAGTTGTGGAAATCCCAAATTTCGCGATTGAGTTTGTTCCTCGCCAAGAAAACCAGATGGCAGATTCTTTGAGTAAGCTAGCCTTCGGAGGGGCGACAATCCAGGATGTGCAATTTCTGGAAAAGGCCCTATGTTCAGTCCTTGAAAACAGAGCGGAGGTCTTCAACATTCAAGAACAGGTCACCTGGATGACCCCGTTCCAGAATTATTTGAAAGAAGGCATCCTCCCAGAGGACGAAGGCGAATCCACTAGGATTAGAAGACTCGCAGCCAGTTATCTAATCATCGATGGAGAACTCTATAGAAGAGGTTATTCGACGCCTTACTTGAGATGTGTTGCTCCACCCGAAACAGAAAAAGTTCTTCGAGAAGCTCATGAAGGGGCAGCGGCATGTCATGAAGGTGCTCGTTCACTAAGCAGGAAAATATTCAGACTGGGATATTACTGGCCGACCTTGGGAAAAGACGCAGCCGAATTAACACAGAAGTGTGAAATTTGCCAGCAGTTTGCACCACGACCGGGTCGACCATCGACATTATTATCCCCAATGGCGGGTGCCTGGCCCTTCGCTCAATGGGGAATCGATATATTGGGTCCTTTTCCCATTAGCACTGGTCAGCGTACTCACATTATAGTGGCGATCGACTACTTCACTAAGTGGGTAGAGGCGAAAGCTCTAGCTTCGACAACGGAATTCCAAGTTATCAAGTTCATGCAGGTCAACATATTCTCCAGGTTTGGTATTCCCAAAATACTCATCAGCGATAATGGTCCGCAATTCGTTGGAAAGGAATTGAAATGGCTCTGTGAAGAGTATCACATCGACCATCGCTTCAGTTCAGTACATCACCCTCAAACGAATGGGCAAGCTGAAGCAGCCAACAAGGTTGTCTTAGCAGGACTCAAGAAAAGGGTTCGAGCATTCAAAGGGAACTGGGCAGACGAACTGGAAAACGTATTATGGGCCATCAGAACAACGCCTAAGGCGGCCACAGGAGAAACGCCTTTCAGTTTAGTGTACGGATCAGAAGCAGTAGCACCAACTGAATTAGCAGTGCCTACCCACAGAGTCCTACACTTTAACGCGGAGGCAAATGAGATCGAGCGCAGAACTGACCTCGACTTGGCAGAGGAAAAGAGATGGCTCTCGGAAAAAACACAGGCAAAAATGCGCTTGGCGACCGCTCGGTATTTCAATAGAAAAGTTAGCGCTCGCCAATTTTTCGTGGGGGAGATGGTTATGAGAAGGAATGAATTTACAAGGCTGGACAGTAAAAACAAACTTTCAGCCAAATGGGAAGGACCATACAAAGTAGTAGAGATCGCCGCACCAGGATCCTACTATTTGGAAACCACCGAAGGCGAGAGGTTACCTCGTCCATTTAATTCAGAGCATTTAAGAAGATTTTATGCATAGCTTGTAATCAAACGGATTATGTCAATAAAAGAAAGCCATTCCTTCACAAAGCGTGTCCACTCGAAGCAAGCTGAAGCCAAAAAGCCCTGACGCCAAAGTCAGGCCTCAAAAAGCCCTAGCAACAAAGCTAGGCCAAAAGCCCTAGCACCAAAGCTAGGCCAAAAGCCCTGACGCCAAAGTCAGGCCTCAAAAGCCCTAGCAACAAAGCTAGGCCAAAAGCCCTAGCACCAAAGCTAGGCCAAAAGCCCTGACGCCAAAGTCAGGCCTCAAAAGCCCTAGCAACAAAGCTAGGCCAAAAGCCCTAGCAACCAAGCTAGGCCAAAAGCCCTAACAACAAAGTTAGGCCAAAAGCCCTAGCAACAAAGCTAGGCCAAAAAGCCCTGTCGCCAAAGACAGGCCAAAAGCCCTAGCAACAAAGCTAGGCCAAAAAGCCCTAACAACAAAGTTAGGCCAAAAGCCCTAACAACAAAGTTAGGCCAAAAGCCCTAGCAACAAAGCTAGGCCAAAAAGCCCTGTCGCCAAAGACAGGCCAAAAGCCCTAACAACAAAGTTAGGCCAAAAGCCTTAGCAACAAAGCTAGGCCAAAAAGCCCTGTCGCCAAAGACAGGCCAAAAGCCCTAACAACAAAGTTAGGCCAAAAAAGCCTTAGTAACAAAACTAGGCCACAAAAGCCCTAACAACAAAGTTAGGCCTCAAAAAACCTGACGCCAAGAGTCAGGCAAAGCCCTGACGCCAAAGTCAGGCCAAAAGACCTAGCAAAATGTTAGGCAAAATGAAAGCCCTGACGCCAAAGTCAGGCCAAAGAAAGTTTAGGCGATCACTATCGATGATAAAGCCTGACAAATTACAAATCCCTTGTTATTAGGCCAACACCTCAAAGGTTTAAACTTCAAAGAAGGTAATATCTCTTTGAACTTAGAAGTTTACGCTTTTAAGTGTCAAAAGTATTATCCTTAGAAAGTTTAGCTTATGATGGGTCTACGGCTTTAAGGGTCGACGACATTACAAAGCAAGAAAAAAGTGGAAAGTAATTATGAGTAAGATATTGGATAGCTAAATATGTTCGAAGTCGATTAAAGGCTCAAGAATATAAAAGCATTCAATAGAAAAATCCAAGTCTTCGACAGATAATTACAAACCAAAAACAGAAAATACAAAAATGGCTATCTAAAAAAGAAAAATACGGTCGCCAAGGAGTTAGGTACTTCAAGCTTTGGGGTTCTCGGGGGCAAAGACGCTCTGCTCGCCTTCGGGGGCAGAAGTATCGGGCTCGCCTTCAGGAGCAGCCTCCCCAGCAACAGAGGGCTGCGAAGGCTGACTCCGCAGGAAGGTCTTCAAGGAGGCAACTTCCCCAAGAGGAAAGTGGGGATCGACCGCCTGGACCTCCTCCACCAGGCCTTGAAGAAATTCGGCAATCGCCGACTTCATCACCTTCAAGGCCTGGTCCTCAAAGTCTTCGGAGGCCTTGAACTCCTCAATCACGGCATGGGGTGAAGGAACCGCTTTCAGCTGATCAGCCAGTCGGTTCTTTTCCTCCTCTAGGACGACCCCCCTAGCTTCGGCAGCATCCCTCTGGGCCTCCGCGGCGACCCTAAGAGCGTCTGACTCGACCAACTGGGCACGAGCTTCCTTCAACTCGGCCTCCAGGCGAGCACGGACCGCCTCCCCTTCATCAAGGCACTGATGAAGGGCCTCAGCTTCATGAAGGAAGGCTGCAGCATCAGCCTCCCTCTTCTTGACATCAGCAAGGAGGCGCTGCTCCTTCCTGAAATACTCCTCCCGGGCGCCGTCCACCAAGGTGATTGCCATGTCAGCAGTCTTCTTGATGGCCTCCAACTGCCCGGGGGTGACCCCTGTGCTTCGGTATTGCTCCAGGTCGACAAGCAGTTCAGAGTGCTTGTCGGCGAGCTCGCCGAAAACGCGGCCGAGGATCACCTCTTCCCGAACGAGCTGACAACAAAAGCACAAGGAAAATGTCAAGTCATCAAAATGAAAAGGAATGACAAGGAATAAATAATGGAAAGAGGGCGAAATCATACCAGGGCAACTCGTTCGAAGTGGGTCCGTAAGAACCCCTCGATCTGAGGAAGCTCCGTAGGGACAATCGAACGGTCCTTGGGAGGAATTATCCCATCAAGGAGCCGCATGCACATATCCGGGCTACCCCGTAGGCTCTTCTGGGCGGGGTACCCCTTCTTGGCAAGGTCCCCACAAGGGACCCAAGGCCTCCGAGAGTCCCCAACCTTAAAAGGCTGGAACAAGCTCGCCATGGAGCAGTACTCCTCGGCGGGAGCCCTCGAGGAGCTGGAAGCAGCAGGCCCCTTCTTTTGGGCCCCAGACTCCTTAGTAGGAGCCGTGGGCACTGAAGAGGCGGGAGGCGCCAAAGACAAGGCCTTCTCCTTAGCGGCGGAAGGGCCCTGAAGAGAGGGAGAAGGAGACGCCGTGTCCAAACCCTTCCCTTTGCTGGCAGAAAGGCCCTTAGGAGGGGAAGGAGAAGGATGTTGGTCGACATCAGGGTGCTCTTCACTCCTGACCTTCTTAGAAGGAGGAGGAGGAGGGTCCCGGGCCACGTCCGCCAAGGACTCCACTGCAAAGCAACAAGACAATAAGTCAGGAGTCAGAGAACCGCAGAATGTAAAAACATTAAATCAACAAAAGGCGAGGTAGTACCTGGTTGGCGAGGGCCAGTAGTGGCCGAAGGAAGCGTCTCCTCGGGCTTCCTCTTGGTCGAACGCCTAGAAGGAGGAGGGGGAGAGCTTAGCAGCACCTGGTCGGAGGACAATCCCGCCGATCCCTGGTCATCAAAGAGACCTATCAGTTTTTTGCTCTTGCTTACAACCTTCCCTACAAGTAATAAAACAAGGGAAGGGTTAGAAAATTACCCAATCATCAAAGATTGGTGTAGCTTGATGAATGCCCGCCATCTCAAGGGCATTCTCGGTAGTCTCCGCCACTGAGCGGATGGACTTGAACTGAGATGACCGATGCAGCCGATATAAATCGTCGATGGCATTCCGATCACTTCCGGACAATTCTTCGAAGGAGGGAGGAAAATCCTTGTCCGGAGCAAACAATTTCCAAGGTACGCCCCCCTTATACAAGAAGTAAAACTTCTTGTAATTGGAGTTAGTGGCCCGGAAATCATCGATCAGGCGGACATGGACGTTCCAAGCCCATCCTTGAGGGCCTCCCCACTCCGAAAACTTCGGCCAGCGGGATTGGAAGTGGTGAAAGTGGTTAGCCCCTGCTGCCAGCCGGAAGAAGCACCGGAACAGGGCCAGTGAATATACCCATTCCTGGCGTAAGCATAGGAACTTGAAGCCGACCCACATTCTGAGGGCATTCGGGACAAGCTGTGTGGGGTGAATCCCGTAAAACTGACACAAGGTCTGTAAATCCTCACAGAGAGGAAAACGCAACCCAGCATCGATCTGGGCCGCATAAATGTAAACCTCTCCATCGTGAGGAAAATGCAGACCTAGGCCAGGATACCTAGGAGCATCCTCCGCACTGAAGCCACCAAGCGCCACCATGGTCTTAAAGTAAGCCGGCTTCAGTTCGTTAGGCTTGATATCTACTCAGAATGATTCAAGTATGGCACAGCAAGTATAAAAACAAAGGAAAACAGAGGATATTGCCAAAATAGAGCAATAAAAGGGCGAAAGTTTACCTTTTGGGGAAAAAATAGGCGTGTTCAGCTCAGGGCCATCTACCACCACTGGGGTGGCCGCAGACCTTCCCACGTCAGGCTGTTTCCCCGCTGAGGAGGGCACAACTTCATCCCTAATGGTCAAGGGAACACCGACATTCTGAGGGGCGCTGGCTTTGTTAGCACCCTTGATGGCCATGTGTTTTATTCGCTGACTTCTGGGGGCCATGGAAATGGTCGAAATGAGAACTGAAGAGGATTGAAAGAGAAAGGGAAGGTTTGCAGCGAAGTTCTGAAAATCTGAAGGAGTGGATAAGCGTAAAAAACAAAATGCAGAAACTGACGTTTCCTATATAGACCAAAAGGGGAGTAACCGCCACGAGCAAATCGAAGCGACGCAGAGGAATAATTGCACCCTTTTGGAAAAAACCGAAGCAATGTCAGAATTCCAAGAGACAACGGTTGGCTGGTACAGACAGCTGTCAAGCTACCCTGGGTTTACGGAAAAGTAAATGTCAGGCGTGCCTCAAGTGACCGTTCGATTTCTGGACAACCGTGCAGTTATTAAATGCTAAAATTCCACTAAGGAGACAAGGTGGTCGCCAACGCACTAATAAAGCTTTAGCAGAAATACCTCGGGTAGATAATGATCGCCTAACTAAGAAAGATAGACTTCCATAAGCCTGAGTCACCTCGAGTGATCGCCAAAAGGGAATAAAAGGAAGGATATTCTTTCGGCTTTGAACAGAGAAGGAATCGCTCGCCAAATGAGCTCGAAGTGTCTCAAAGGCACTGAACCATTACCAAAGACGTCACTATCTAAAACCCTACCAGGAAATCAAGCTCGACTGAAGGAACTTCAATCAAGCTTCGGGGGCAAATGTTGGGTATCGATAGTGACGGCCCAGTAAGAAAAGGCCTCGAAGGCCCAATAACTATAGAGGGGGTAAACCCATGACATCCGAACCGGATCGGCCCAAGTACAAGCCAAACTTGGCCCACCATCGAGTAATCCAGAATCGAGCCCAAAGTCTATAGAGACGCCAAAGGCTCTCAGACTGCTCGCCATTCTCTACCAAGTCGCGACCTTCCACTGCTCGACATGGGAGTGCTCGCCCCGAAGAGAGCCTTGCCTCTCTCCTCTGGTCCCACTAAACCGTTAATAACAGAGTGGCCAAGATATCCCGCATATCTCGGTCACATATTCACTAAGGATTAGATTTGGTAACTGCAATATCTCGCAGTAACTGCCATATCCCACGATCCGAACCTTCAGCAACTCAATATACATTAAGATATTCAGTTGCCTTTATACGGTTCTATCTCTCTTACCCTATAAATATCCTTGCTTTACATACGTACTTTACGTTTTGAGTTTTATACACACATATACTCATTTAAGCATCGGAGAGGGACCCAGAGGCACCCCCTCTGTTGCGCTCCCCTACTTGCAGGTTCACCGGAGTTGGAGCTGAAGCGTCATCCCAACCTTGTCTGGTATTCAATTCACTGCCAGATCAGCATTCAGGATTTCACGATCCAACATAGCCAATGCAGTGTTAGTCAGAGAGGAGGAGAGTAAACATAGCAAAATTTATTTTGTAAGCAAACTTTTCAATGTAACTGTAATGAAAAACATCGAGATTGAAAATGATCTTTATGCCTTGGTTATTTCCGCACATAAGTTGTCGATGTACTTCCATGCCCATTCAGTAACAGTCCTCACCAACAAGCCCCTCAAGAACTTCCTCATAAAGCCAGATTCTTCAGAAAAGATGGTCAAATGGGTGATTGAGTTGATCAAATTCTGAATAAAATTTGCCCCAAAAAAGGGCTATCAAAGGTCAGGCTTTGGCAAACTTCATAATGAAAAGTACTCGAAACAGCCACATGGAAGAGAAAAGTTGGGAACTCTACACTGATGGATCATCTTTAAAAGAAGGCTCCAGGTAAGGATTAATTATCATCCCTCCTCAGGACGAGACTCTCAAATATGCGATCATCCTCACATTCAAGACAACCAACAATGAAGCAGTATACGAAGCGCTCATAACTGGACTACGATTCGCGAAGGGAATGGGCATAGCCTCGCTAAAGGTAAAAAGTGTCTCTGAATTAATTGTCAATCAGATTTACGACAATTACAAAGCGAAAGGGGAGAAAATAAAAGAGTACATCAAAATTGCAAAATGGCTTATCATTAAAATACCAACTTTCACAACCGAGTCAATCCCTTTCCATGATAACCAGCTAGCGGACTCATTGAGTAAGCTCGCGTTTGGAGGAATACAAATACAGCAAGTACACATCCTAGAACATGCATTATACTCGGTACTTGAAAACTGAGGAGAAATCTTCAACATTTAGACACGAGATAACTGGATGACTCCGCCCTAGAACCTTTTGAAAAGAGGGACCCTGTCCGAAGATGAAAGCGAGGCTACCATGCTCGCATTGCCATCAACTACCTCCTTATAGACGGGGAACTCTACATGCGAGGATTCTTAAACCCTTATTTACGGTGCATCTCTTTTACAGAGACAGAAAGGGTCATGTGTGAAGCTCACGAATGCGTTGCTGCATGCCATGAAGGTGTACGCTCATTAACGTGGAAAATATTCGGATTAGGCTATTACTGGCCAAGTTTGAGCAAAGATGCATCCAAATTGACAAAGAAGTGTGAAATATGTCAAACGTTCACACGTGAACTGGTCGACCACCCACATTACTCTCCCTTATGGTGGGCGCATGACCCTTTGTTTAAATGGGAGTCTACATTCTTGGGCCTTTCCAATAAGCACTGGGCAAGGAACCCACATCATCGGAGCAATCAACTATTTTTCCAAGATGATAGAGGCTAAATCATTGACCTCTACTACTGAATTTCAATTGATCAAGTTCTTGAAGTTCAACATAATATTGCGGTTTGGCATCCCCAAGATAATCATAATCAAGTTCTTGAAGCTCAATATAATATTGCGGTTTGGCATCCCCAAGATACTCATAAGTGACAACGAGCCACAATTTGTGGTAAAAGAACTAAAATGGTTATACAAAGAATACAACATTGATCACAGATTCAACTCAGTGCATCATCCCCAAACTAACGGAAAGGTTGAAGTAACCAACAAAGTAGTACTAGCAGGTCTCAAAAATAGAGTTCAAGCCTTAAAGGGAAACTGGAGAGATTAGCTGGACTACGTTCTGTGGGCTATCCGAATGATGCCCAAAACAGCAACGGGGGAAACACCATTTAGTTTAGTGTACGAATCTGAAGTAGTCGCACCCGACGAAGAGGTTGTACCTACCTTTAGGATCCTACACTTCGATGCCAAAGCTAATGACCTCGAGTGACTTGTAGATCTCGATCTAGTCGAAGTAAAGCGAAGGCAATCAAACAAAGCCCGAGCAAGAATGAGGTTAGTGATCGCTCGGTTCTTTAACAAAAAAGTCAGCGCTCACCAATTTTTGGTGGAAAAGATGGTTATGAGAAGGAATGAATTCACAAATATGGACCAGCACAACAAACTCTCAACCAAGTCGGAAGACCCTTAAAAGGTAGTGGAAATTGCCACACCAGGGGCATATTACTTGGAAAATATGGAATGTGCAAGGTTAGCTCGTCCTTTTAATTCCAAAAATTTACAAAGGTTTTATGCATATCTTTAAATCAAAGTATGTTAATAAACCAAAATATTCCTTCGTAAAAAACGTAACCACTCGAACGTCAACGAACGAAGCCTCAAGAGCAGACAAACCAACTAGGGAACAGTCCCTCTAAAAACGATAATACCTAAATTAAAGAGGCGAATGAACCAATAAGGTAACAATATCATCACTTATGCAAAAGGAGGATTGCAAACGAACCTTCAAAGGTAACAGTTCCTCTCCCAAAAAGACCAAAAAGAGGGGAGAACGAACCAACAAGGTAATAATTCCCCCAAACTAGGCGAAGGGAGCGGACAAAGTAACGAAATAACACTCACTCTGAGTCAAAAAGACCTAAAGAAGAAGGCGAACGAACCCACAGAGTGATAACAGTTCCGTCAAGTTAGACAAAAAGGAGCGGATGAACTATTTAAAGTACCAGGCCCTTCGAGAAAAAGCTTAAGAGAGCGAACGAACCTTCGAAAGTAACAGTTCCTCTAAAAAACGAAGAGGCGAATGAACCTAACATAACAACTCCATCAAAGGCGAGCGAATATAAGGTAACAGATCCATCGAAGGCGAACGAATCTAAGATAACAGTTCCCTCTAAGGTGAGCGAATCTAAGGTAACAGTTCCCTCAACGGTGAACGGATCTAAGGACAACGGTACCCAGAGGCGAATGAAACTGTAAAAGATAATTGTTCCCTACAAGACAAAACTAATCCTTGGATAACAATTCCCTCTAAAAACTTGGCAAAAGGAACGGACGATCTACACAAGAACCAGTCCTTCATCAAAAGCCTCAACGAGCGGAAGAACCTTCAAAAGTAACATGCCCTCATAAGTCGAAAACCTGTCAAAATAAGAAGGTAAATATTACTCAAGAGAAGACCTTTTTACGCAAGTTAGAAGGAGGTCAGATTTTTACTAACACTAAAGGGAAGTTGAAACCGAGAATGGTAAAACTTCCTAAAGCTGCCAAACGATTTGACATAAAAAATAACCAAATATATTTAATGTCAAATGGTGCAAAGGCTTACAAAATCAAAAGTCATCAATTATATATATCCCAGCCAAAAGTCGATGCAAAATAATTAAAAGTTCAAAAAATAGGAAAACTTAAGCAACTCTTATTTAAAAATAGGGGTTCAATACAAAGGAGAAGGAAAATGAGCAAAAGCATAAGGGAGACGAAGTGAGTTTGCGAGGTTGTAATTCTTCTTGGCATATTAGACTCTCGACTAGAAGCTCTGCATTAACTCGGTCACCTAGAGGCCTGGAGCATCAAGGTCGAGGCTCTTCAGGGGATGCAGTCTCCTTCTCATCTCTGGGGGCAGCCTTCCCCTCGCCAACAGCAGCCGCTGGAGAGGCATCCTTGGCATA
This sequence comes from Chamaenerion angustifolium, assembly GCA_946814005.1. Taxonomy (NCBI): domain Eukaryota; kingdom Viridiplantae; phylum Streptophyta; class Magnoliopsida; order Myrtales; family Onagraceae; genus Chamaenerion; species Chamaenerion angustifolium. The sequence continues at coordinate 28,709,475 of OX328272.1, forward strand.
TCCGCTCTCCATGAAGTCCCGGAGCGACTTCACCCCTCGGAAAGAAAACTTTCAATCCATTTCCCGGATCTCATCAACATAGACATGGAGATAGGCTACCACCTTAGCCTTCACCACTACCAATCCACAGTCCATGAATCATTGGACTTCTATATAGTCGTTGAACACGCTCTGGGGTATGGGACAACCTTAAACCTTAGCTCGAGCTGCTCTTTCTCAGCCCTAAAGGCGTCCCTCTGAGCACGAGCGTCCCTCATCTCACCTTGATGACGAGTGACTTCCGTCTCAAGCTGAGTGGAGTACTGGTCAACCTCCTTGGGTCGACCCTCAGCTCGGAGACTGCCCTCCTCCGTAAGCTAGTATCCCCTCTCACTTACGAGTGACATGATCCTACCTCATATTGATGAATGCTAGTATCCCCCTTTCGCTCTCCTCGGCCTACCGTCGAGCCTGTTTCACCAAATCGGTCGAGGCATCGACCTTCTACGTTATCTCTTGGACATCACTGGGGTCGCACCCCAACGATCTGTCCGATCTCTGTCTCTTCGTGGACGAGTTGACAAAGGGAAAATGGGGCAAAGTTAGAAGATACAAGGGAACAAGAGAACAACAAAAGATAAGAAAAATTAATAAGGGATCAGGGATAAGAGCTCACTAGAGCCAAACACTCAAAATAAATTCTCATCATGACTTCAACGTCGTTCAGCTCAGCAGAAGGGGAAGGATCCCATTCAAAAGGTGCATGAAGAGGTTCGGGTTGCCAGATAAATCCGTCTCCTAGAGAGAAAGGCAGGTGAAGAGCAATTAGCAAACAACACTTCCCTGGTTGGGACCCTCTTCCAAGCCGGAGACGCTCTTGAAGGGTTGGGACCCTCTTCTGAGCCCTAGAGCCCATTGGGCAACAAATAACTCGGTAGGAGCAGGAGCCTCACCCCGGGGGACAGATGAGCCCCCAACAGTAGAACCTTAATCCTCAGTCGGATCCCTCGCCTTCTTCGCATGGGCGGTAGCCGCAGTGGCCAGGGCTTTCCCTGAAAATAAGCAAAGAAGACATTAGTTATCATGGCATGTGACAAGTCAAGGAAAATAATAAAATTAGAAATGAAAACCTGAAATACATCTCATGCAATCACCATAGATGGTCCCGGAATGTTCCTCCTCGGGCCTACGAGTGGTCGCGCACCTTGAAGGATGGGGAGTAGGACTGAAGGTGACTTGGGTTGCCGATAACCCTGTCTTAGCCTATTTTGAAATGGTGTGGAAATAGTGCATGAAATTTTGCTCAGCAGCCAACCGGTAGAAACACCGGAACAAGGAGAACGAATACGTTCATCCTTGAGGCATGCACATGAACTTAAACCTAGCCCACATCTTGAGGGCGTTAGGTACTAGTTGCTTATGATCTATCCTGTAATAGCAGCAAAGCTCATTGAAATCCTCGCACAAAGGGAACCGCAACCTAGCATCGATCTGGGCCGCGTAGACGTAGACTTCTCATTCCCTTAGAAAATGCAGCCCTACGCCCGGATATCTAGGTGCATCAACTTCTATGAAACTCGCCTGGGCAAGTACAATCTTGAACTGAACCGACGTCATTTCATTAACCTTAATATCTAAGCACCACGACAAAGGCAAGAACAAGACTAAAAACGTGAAGGGAAAAACATATCACCCAAAAAAGAAGGGAAATGTAAGGAAAACTACATGTAGAGGAGAAGGTCGGGCCTTAGGCGCATCCACCATAATGGTCGTGGTGGTGTGACTCCCAGGAATCGATTTCGACACTGAATCCCTCTGGCCCGAAGTCGTATTATGGGAATCCCTAGGAGAGTCCTTGATAGTAAGGGGACATTTAAAGCCCTAGGAGTTGTCACCTTCTCCCCAGAAGAGGAATGTGCTAGTGAAGGTTGGGAAGAAGAGACATTGTCAGAAGTCTTGTTACCAACCCTGATCACTAAAAAAGATTAACTTTCGGATGAAAAAGGGAAATTTGAATAATGTGGAGAGCGAAAAACCGTTGAAGATTTTGGGAAGCAAAAACTGAAACTCAGAACGCGTAAAGTGCAAAATGCCAAAGGAAAGCTTTTTATACTAAAAAATATAATAAAGTTTTTTAATTTTTATTATATTTTTGAAAAAAATATTATTTCATGCGGCGAAATAATAAAGTTTTAACCCTAAGAATTCTTAACCTGATTGTAAACTTTCAGAATTATTGTGAACATGACATTATTTCGGTTAAACTGAAATATCCCCTAAAATAATTATTATATAAAGCAAATGCATAAGCGAGTTGTCCCCAAGTGTTGTGATTTGGTGATGAATATGCTTATCTTAATTTGTGATAAAGAAGATGAACATTGTTGCAGTTTGCCATTGAGCAAAAAATCTTCGTAAATAACAATATATTGCTCACCCTCAAGTTACCTCAATCTTATTTTTCCATTGATTCTATCGCACAACTACTTTTCTTGAAATTTTTTTTTCTTCTTTTCGTTTTGATCACATCTTTTGAACATCACTATATTCATTTTTCTATTATGACAGAAGAGTTTGAGCTCTTTTCTTACCAACATAGTTGAAAGGTTTGAACCTTTATCTTTTCTTCCTCAGGAGTAAATAATTTGAATCTGCATAAAATAGGCTAGCCATAGACAAAACATCAGTATGAGAGAAATGTGACAAGCAGTGAGTCATGTACTAAAGCATGTGTCCCCAACTAGTGACAATTTGTGTGAAACATGAGCACCAATACTAATCTTATACTACTTATGGAATTGAACTGATATATCTCAGACTTAATGGAACTAAAGTTATCTATCATACCTAAACTGACGGGAAGAAAGGAGATGAAGAAGACATGCACTGCTCGACTTCTTCAATTGAAAAAACACCAAGATTTTTCATGCAATGAACAAAGGATTTCTTAGTTAATGGTTTGGTTAAAATATCAGCAGCCTGCTCAATTGCAGGAACAAAGTTGACAATTATTTCTCTCGGATGATCGTTTTTTCTTGATGAAGAACAAATCAATCTCTATGTGTTTCATTTTGGAGTGATGAATGGGAAATTCAGACAAGGCAGCTGCACTTGTATTGTCACTCCAAATAACAGGAGTAGATGGCTGGTGCAACCCCATATCTTTGACCAATGACTTGACCCACATTATTTCACAGACAACATTGACAACTCCTCAAAATTCAGTCTTTGCACTTGAGCGTGACACAACATATTCTTTTTGGAACTCCAGACAATGGGATTACCATTGAATAGAAGATAGTGACAAGATGACCTTCTATCAACAATGTCACCTCTCCAGTCAGCATCTGAATATGACACCAATGAGATTTCATGAGTTGGAGATGGATTTGTGTGAAACAACAACCCATGATTCATAGTACCCTTCATATATTTAAGGACATGAATAAAAGCTTTCCAGTGACTAGCATACAGTGTTTGTAAAAATTAACTCAACTTGTTGACAACAATGTGAATGTTAGATATGGTTATACATACGTGTTGAAGTGCACCAATTGTGCTTTGACACAAAGATTCATCATGAAACAAATATATACATGTATCAATACCTGTTCGGTTTAGACATGTACATGTCATTGGAGTTGGGAAACTAGACGTGTCTATTAAACCAACCTTATAACCTAGACTTAAGCACCATTTATGAGTTAAGTTTTAGCAATCTCACCCTAAACTAGATGAATTTGAGATAGAAGAGATGAAGAATGAATGAAATGAAAGAAATAACAGTTTTCCTTGTTCAACAAGATTTATTCACATATCATCTCAACTTAAAGATTACACATGCCTAATGATCATATTTATATAAGATTTATATGAACCTAACCACCTGATTCTATAACAACCTAGACACTTTTACAACCTTCTACGACATTCTATAAACTTCCTTACAACACACGACACAATACCTTGGTGACTAAGCTAAGTACATCACACACATATTCATACATCCTAACATTCCCATAAGAAGTTTGTTTTCCTGCTTCCACTTGACATGCATTCTTCATCCTGCTTACCGGAGAGGCGTTAAGTAACCTGAATCTCAGCCTTTTAAACTCTGCACCTGCCTTCATTATACATCTTACACATGTCATTTTCAGCATTTACTATATCATTTCAAGTCTAAGATATTAATCTTATTATCCAGAAAATCCTTTCTCAGATCAACCTTGTCAACACCCATCATTTGTCTTTTCAGCTACTTCATTCCACATATCACACTAAACAAATAATGAACACATGTCAATCAAACAAATGACTGAGATAGACTACACCTCATTCTTCTTTCATTTCTAATTCTTCTTTGTTGTCTTGCTTTTGAAATGACAAATTTCTCTTATGTTTTTCTTCTTGTTTTTTTCAATCAATTTTGTTCACCTGATTTTACCGACAGAGAGGATACTTACTAGTTGCATTAACAACAGATGTCAGGACATATCTTCCTTTATTAAAACGAAGAAGAGACATGCTATTACAAAACAAGTATATGCCTTTACATATCAAAAACACCATAGTAATTCTTCCTAGAATAAGGTAAAAAGTGAAATCACATAAAAGCTTTAGCAGTAAAATGTGATGCCACTACAAACAGGAAAAATTGGCAATGCGGAAAGAACTGGTGCTAAAACAAAGGAAACGTAGAATAAAATTCGTAAACGTAGTCACTTCCATCTAACCAGAATGTAAAGTAGTCAAAAACAGATTAAGCAAACACCAACAACAAGTAGCAGATTAAGCAACACCAACATCAGATTAATCAAACATCAAAGTTCTAATCACCACTGTAGATAACAACAGCAAGTAAAACAGCAATTCAACAGCAAAATCTGGGTTCATCACGAACTCAAAATCGCCTGGGTTCATCACGAGCTCAAAACCGCCCGGGTTCATCACGAACTCAGAATCGCGATTCTAAGTTCATTACGAACCCATAAATCGTGATTCTGGGTTCATTACGAACTCATAATCGCGATGACAAACCCAGAATTCGCGATTCTGGGTTCGTGACGAACTCAGAAACGCAATTTATGGGTTCGTACCAAGAATCAATTCGGAGAAGGAAAATGAAAGGGAAAGTACCTGGAAGTACAAGAAGCGAATTGAAGAAGATAAACGAAGGAGCAGCGGAGGAGTTTGGTATGATAGAGTGCTTTGAGGGAGCTGAGGGTAGTTTCACACTTTTGAAAAGTTAGTGAGGGTAGAATGGTCTTTATCGCCCCAATTCCAGATTCCTTGCCTTCTAGGCTTAGGAAATCCGAGGTTTTTCCACAGAATATCTAAGCCTACCCTGCCCGGAATCCAATTCCGCGAAAAGAACAACTTCTTACGGAATTCGTAAGTCGAATTCGTTACACATTCCGCGAAAAGAACATGCCATTAAGCTTGCTTATATGGGGGAACAGTAACTCAAAGTTGACCGATCCTTCAACCCCCTTGCCTAACTCTTCTGTTAGGATTCGTTGGAGTTATAATTGTTCTCAAATTCTTCCTCATGCTTATATGTTAGTGCTAAAGGGAGCTCATACTATCTGTGATATGCAGAATTTATTAATGAATTACGCATAAAATTTCTTTAGATGTTCTACATTGAATGCGCGATGTAACTTCACACCTTTTAAGTATATAAGTAGTATGAACTTGACACGACAATCTTAGGGACCTTATAAGGTCCTTCCAAGTTTTTTAAGAAGTTGTTTATGGATTCTATGTTTGTGAATTCGTCTCATCGTAGTACCATTTGTCTCATGATGAATTGGGGAGCATTGACTCGGTGATTGAAATAGTGATTGCAGCTAGCCTCATGCGCCCTTGTGTTTCTTCTGATGCCTAACGTTCTTCATCTTCTAGGTCTAGGCTATCGATGGCGTTCACTATTTGATCGAAGTATTTGGTTATGTATGAGGCGGCGACGATGTCCATTGGAGCAACTACTTCTAACTCGTAGACCGGACGAACGGTATTTATCCCATCACTTTCTTTGGCGTTGTATGTAATGCCCATAAAACATTATCAATTTCTTCTGCCTAACACCCTTCATGGGTGTTCACTCTCTTCTTTAGTTCTGACAGGATTGTCATATTACTTGCTTTGACTTGGTCGTTTGTTTGTGGTTAATGAAACCAATGTTATCAGAATCGGACTGGACTTGTGGTCCCACAGGGTCCGATCGAGAACCGGACCCCTGTCCGATTTGGTTCAGCTAAAAGACTGAATTTCATAGCAACTGTGTTTGAACCAGTGAGAACCGACCAAATTTGCAAAAACGATCGTTTTTTTTAATCGGTCGGTTTTCAATTCGTTTTGTGAGATGATTTTCGTTTTAACAAACCAGTCGTTTTTTTTCCAGTTTAAATCGATTGGTTTTCAGTTATTAGGTTTCTGGTTTATTAGACCAATCACTGTTTTTTTTTAACAAAGGACTGGTTTGAAACTTATGTTAAGTTTGTGTGTGTTATATTGTATTTAAGAGTAATGCGTATGTTTGAGTCTATGTAGTTTGTGTGTGTTTGAGACTATGTAGTTTGAGATAATTATGTATGTGTTTGAGACTATGTAGTTTCTATTTTCAGTTTTTTTCTACTTATGAATAGTGAACCGCACATTGAACCGGGTCCCGACGGGTTGGACCGATCGAACAGGGAACCAGCCCCTCGCCGGTTCAAGGGTCGGTCCAGTTCTGATAATACTGAATGAAATTACTTGAATCAGTGGTTGATGTGCAATTCCTTGTAATCCATTCTAACTTTTCCTGCAAAACTGGGTTCTACTGTTGCTTATGAGGATATTTAGGAGACAGTAGTTGGAGAATATATTTATCCTTAAGAACATTATGACCTTGAAGTCAATGCACACACGAAAGATTTGACTTTGATCTAATTGAAAAAGTAGTCAATTGCCATTATGATCAAGGTTATTTATCTCGTGTTGATTGGGAAGAGTCCACATGGATCCGTCTAATCTTTTGTGAGCTCTTCTAGCAGGTTTCACATTTATGTACTATTGTTGTTCTTTCCCTATTCATTGTGGGTCAATAGTCTCCTAACCTTAGTTCTTTCGATACTATTGACTGCGCTTCATGGTGTGTGGTGACTCTTTCGTGTACTTCTCGTAACACTCTCTGTTTTTGGTTGGGTGATGCACCTGAAGTATGGCATTGAAAGTCCTCACTTGTATAACTCGTAAACTATGATGAGATAATTCAGAGTCAATCATTGGATCTTCGTCGCCTCTACTTCGAATTCGGGTAAGTCCCCATTTGTTAGATAAATATGGATTTTGCCATCTAGTTATGTTGGTTTTCCATGTTAAGAACATGTGCAGATTCCAGCACTAAAAAAAGGGTCTTTTCTACAAACTGGACTTGTGGATGAGATCCTCCCAATGCAAGATTGTTGATCATTTTGATGTGAGGACAAAGGCATATTATAGGGTCTCTTCTGTCGATGGGGTTAGTACTAGCCATGCTCCTACTACTTCTTAGGAGGGGGATCCATTTGTGTGCAATTCTCAGGTTTTTGCTTCACTTTGTGGCTCCTCCGACCTTGTTTCGATCAGTATATTTCTTAAGTTGTCAATGATTAAGTCTACTAGTGTATGCCTCTTGATTCCGCTTTTGAGTGCAAAATTTATTCTGACTTCACTAAGTTTTATTACCCATTGTATCATCATTCTTGAGGCATTAGTTTTTTTTTGTAGAAAGTGATTGATTGATTCATTTGTTAGGACCATTATCTCCTCAGCGTGGAAATAAGGGCACAACTTTCGTGTGATACTAGTCCGCTCAGAGAGATACTTCTCAATCGCAATGTATTTCTTTTTTGTTGAAATGAACAACTTGTTTACATAATTGATGGGGAGGTTGGCCCTTGCCTCCTTTATAGTTACGCGTTAATCAACACATTACTAATACTTAAATATAAAAGTAGTGATTCGCTGAGACAGGCTTCGCGAAGGTGAGTAGTGAGTGTATATGTTGCCTAAGTACTTTGAAGTCCTCCATGCATACAGTTGTCCATTCAAACTTTTTGTTCACCTGCAAAATTTGAAAGAATGGAAAAGCCTCATCATTTGCCTTTAAGAGAAAGTTATTCCATGTTGCAAGTCTCCCATTCAAGCTTTAAACATTTTTCTGGCATGTTAGTGACCACATCTCCTCCATGGCATTTAGCTTTTCTAGATTGGACTCGATTTCTTGCTCAATTAGCATGGACCCTAGGAATTTTCCTGATCTTACCCCGAACGCGCATTTGTAAGGGTTTAGGCAAACGTTGTGAAAACACTTGTATTTGAAGGCTTCCCGAAGGTCATCTATATGTCGATAGATTTTGACCGACTTGACTAAAATATCATTCACATAATCTTACATATTCTTCCCTAGCATATTTTTGAAGAGCTTATTCACAACTCTCTAGTACGTTGCTCCTATGTTGACCATTCCAAAAGGTATGACCTTATAGCATAGTATATCACTATCGGTGTAGAATGCCATCCGGGATTCCACGGTTGGATGCATCCTAATATAGTTATAGCATGAGAAGGCATCCATGAAACTCAACATCTCATGGCCCAATGTTGCATCAACCAGTTGATCTATTGCTAGAAGATGGTAGACGTCATTTCGGCACGCCTTGTTAAGGTCTCTAAATTCTGCACATATTCGTCATTTTCTATGGTTCTCTTTTTACCAGCAATGGATCGGATACCCAAATTTTGAATCTGATTTTCTCGACGAAGGCCACCTCAATGAGCCACCCCACATCCTTCCTCACTGCCAAACTCCAATCCTCCCCTAGAGACCACTTATTCTAAGCAATCGGTGTGACCGTGGGGTCAACTTTGAGCTCATGGAAAGTAATGTTAGTGCATATTCCTAGGATATCACTAGAGTGACACGCGAAAAACTCATAGAATTCCTTTGGGAGTGCTATCATGGAAGTGTTTTGTTCTGCAACGAGCGCAGCTCCAATCCTTACTTTCTTATTTGGGTTATCCACATCCATCTCGATCGGGTTTTCCACTAATGATGGTCGAGGTTTATCTTGACTCGTGTCTGCCTCCATTCGATTTCCAAGGTTGCTTTCTAATTCTTCCTCCAAGTGGAATTGATGTAACACCTTCGTGAGGCTGGTTGATCGCCCAAAAACGTCCCCAACTCCATGTGGGGATATGAATTTTACCTTTTGGTGCACTATAGAGGGGATGATCTTGTTGGTATTTTTAGTGTCTCTTCCTAGATTGGAGTTGTAGGAGGCTGGTGCGTCCACCACTATGAATATGACATTAATCCTTAGACTTTCCATCTTTCATCTAGAACCACTAGGAATGTGACGACCTCTAATGGGTAAATATTGCTTCCAACGAGTCTGATAAGAGTAAAGTCCATCGTTTAAGCTCTTTCTTGTTGTTCCTCATGTTTTCAAAGGTGTCTAATAAGAGGTTATCTTTCGAGCTATCTCCATCTACCGAGATTCTCTTTGTGTCGACTCCATCAATTTTGGCAATTATGACGAGGGCGTCATCATGAAGGGTCATGACATGAGCAATGTCTTTCTTGGAGAAGAATATGATGTTATCTTCCATCACCTTTAATTTTTTTAATTGTACCACTATTGAGAGTTATATAGCATACACGTCTCAAGCTTTGCTCGCCTCCTGCTTCAAATCTACCTTATATCACCTTAATGGTCCTTTTATTTAGGTGGAAGGAGCTTGGTTGCGATCCATCCATTAGTTGATGTTGTATGTAGTGGTGGTGAGAGGTGGGCGGTTGCATTCTTTTCTAGCCATTATGTTTTTTAGGAAACCTCTTTGGATGAGGTCCTATATCTCCATCTTCAATATTTTGCAGTAATTGGTTTTCTGTCCCTTTACCATGCGGTAACGGCATAAGTTGCTTAAATAGTAAACCTTAGGTGTGTTGGTTCTTCTTTATGAAGGGGGCTTTGTCAGTGACTGTTTCTCCACCTCGGTTAGGACGTTTGAAGCGTCTATATTGAAGGGCGTAAAACAATTATGTACTTCCCTTTGCACCTGATTCGGGCTTCGCTCTTTTTTGTTTTCCTTCCTCTCTTTTGTATTGCTTTGCCTCAGACACTAGGATGATCATACTTATTAACGAAAATTCCTTCTCCGTGTCAATATATTTCTTTGCTCTAGCGGCATGTTCCTCTAAGGAGTTGACGTTCTTGATGTAGTAATTATTCTTTAATTTGTAGAGACTTCGTTTTAGGTGTCGAGACTCGAGTATAACATATGACAAATCTCATCTTCCCCCACTTGATGAACTAGTTCAATGACACATTGTTGGATATCCCATAGAAATTTGCATGGGTTTCAACATGCATTTGTTCTATGCTATTAAGGGTAACCAGACTTTTGAGTAGTTGTCGTTCACCCATATGCCTTTGTATATAGGTCTTCACAAGAGATTACAAAAGTTGGAGATAACACGAAAAACTAGAAGGATGTCGTGACAGAGAGGGTTAAAGGGAACAATATTGCGATGTGGTCATCGTCATTAATCCTTCCTACTACAGAGGCTTCATGCCTATTAATGTGTCAGATTGAATTGCCTACTCCATTGTATTCAGAGATCATCCTAGATATTACATCCTTGGTTATTTTTATTGCAACCAAGGATATATGGGACAAATGGATGGAATGCTTTGTCTCACAACACAAAAATTACAACAACTCTTTGCTCTTTTAATTTTCACTTCATATATTCCTCAACCTAACCTAAGTTGAAGAGAGGTTGCTCGACCAACTTTGAGGAGTAAGGTTTGGAATTCATCGAATATATTGTCGTCCCATGTTGTATTAGCTTGCTCTGGAGAGCGGATTGGGCGCCAGATGTGGCCTCCTACTCGGGATGAGGTGGGGCGGAACGCTTCTCAGTAGGAGTGTTATGGGGTTGTGTTGAGATGTTTGGATAGTCGGGCATATGTCTTTTAGCCTGCTCCAAGAGTGCTTTGATTTCTATGAATGTTTCTGGTGTAAAGGAAAGGTTTCCCACGTGCAGAAGAAGATTTGTTGGTTGCTGCGGAAGTTGTCGTGAAAGACCCCTATCACTATCTTTGTTGATACATCCACTAAGTGTGTAGGAATAGATTATGTCACTGAGATAATTTGTTGATAGCGAATTGTGGGTGGCCCCTGCAATGGTAGGATGCACAAGGTGAACACTCGAAAATTTCCTAAACGACCTCTTTCACTTGTTTATTTGCGTAATTTCGCATGGCTTTTCGTCGGTTTCTTATAGATGTTGTCAAATGTTGGTACACCGTACCTTGGTTTTCTTATGAACTCATTGCGGGTTGGCTCTGATTGCTAAAGTTGATCTTAACCCTCATAGGTTAGGCCAAGCACATACAAAAGGGGACAAGTGAATGTATTCTTGTAGGTGCCTCTCCAAAATGAGTATGTATATATCGAGGTGATATTCAATATTGATTTAATCAAAGGAGTAAATATGTAGTATATTTATAGTAGAGAAACCTTAGTAATCTGTCCAGTTTTTGTTGTGTGTCATTCTGGTACTTTCTGCGTATTTCGTCCTATAAGAGTATTAGATGAGATTTTATCACTTGATAATAGGGTGTATCTTTATAAGGCCAGGCATTGTACTTAATTGGCGTATTTTGTGAAGAGTTATTATTACAAGGGCAAGAGTCATGAATTTTAGTGGAGAGGGGGATCCGAGTGTTTTTAGCGCTAAGGTTTTAGAATAGGTGACTGTTTGAGGTCAGTGCTTTGTATGCTCGCCAAATTCATTAAATCCTCATCAATACTTCTAAGCTCAAACACTGACTTACTAGACGGTCGTCTATTATTTAACATATATCTTTTTTCAAATCAAATGGATGAAAAAATAATACTATTAGCGTGTCCGGCCAGTTATTTCCTCTTCCGCTTCAGATGTACTGAAGTTGAGAAAATAGAGGCCATAAATTTTTCCTAGTGTTGGAGATGAATTGGTTAGGGCCAAATTGGTTTTGAATCGCACATTATATAAAATATATTGAAGAGCAGGGTGAGTGTTTGTTGGGCTTTTGTTATTGGGTTGATTGTTATCTTTAGCCCCTGTCTTGTTGTCTTTGGCCCGGATCTTAGTTATTGTTGTTACTGGTGTTTTATGCAATTCATTGAGAATTGTAACCGACAATTATTTTTTAGGGTTCATTATTTAAAAGGTGAGGGGATGCCAAATGAAGAAACTAACCCGATGATCCCCAATTCGTCCTTAAAAGGTTCTCTGACATTCTTTTAGGGTTTCCTTCGTTTTTCTTTGTTCTTATTCCGATTTTATCATGGTATCAGAGCCTGAGGTGATTGGGCCTCATCATTGATCATTGCTCTGCCAGATTATCTACCTAGTGGTGGATTGCATTGTGATTCTTGTCTTGATTGGTCCCGACGCTTCGTTTGACGGTTCGTTTCTGTTCGCGATTTTCTTGATTGTGGACTTGTCGGATTTTTCTCCTAGTTGATCTTGCCTTTGCCGGACTGTGTACTTGGTGGTGGTGGTGGTGGTGAGATCTTTGTGCTAAAGCTTCGATTGACGATTCGTTTTCTTTTGATCTTTTCGATCGTGAGGTAATCATCTCTTCTCTGGTTACTTTTCTTGGTTCTCATGGATGAGGAGTAACTCGTCAAGGAGGTAGCCAGATCTACCACCGATGATGTTGACGATGATGATATTGCCACAGTAGGGTGTCATCACTCTATGTTTTTGCATGCTAGCGATAATCTGGGGGTAAGCATGATTGTTATTACCCTAACTGGACTTGAAAATTATGTTATGTGGAGTTGTGTTATTCTGTTCACTCTGTTAGGAAGGAACAAGTTAGGGTTTATAACTGGAACTTGTATGCGTGAAAAACATGTTCATGCTTTTCATCACCTATAGGATAGATGCAACGCTGTGGTGTTAGGATGGATAATGAATTCGATAGCCAAGGAACTTGCTGGTGGTTTGATGTACACTGAGATTGCCATTTTAGTTTGGAAATATCTAAAAGAGAGGTTTGACAAGGTTAGTGGTCCAAGGACTTACCAGTTACATATGGAAATCGTCATGACTTGACAAGGTCTTGATTCGATCTCCATTTTTTTCACGAAACTTAGACTCCTCTGGGAAGAATACGATGTTGCATGTGTTTTACCTTACATTGAGGGTGGTGATTTTAAAAAGCACATCGAGCATAAAGAAAACCAACGGTTGTTCCAATTTTTGATGGGTTTAAATGAGACGTATTCTGGAGTGAGGATTCATTTGCTCCTTTGGAACCCCTTACCTTCAGTTAATCAGACTTACAATTTATTGATGCAAGAGGAAAGCCAAAGAAGGATAACCTTGACTATGAATGCAAATTTTGAATCTGGTTCTGTAAATGTTTGTGTGAGTTAGGATAAGCCTAAAGGAAATCCAAATTTGGAATGTACCATTTGTAATACGAAGGGACATACTGTTGAAATATGTTTTCCCGAGGTTGTGACTTCCGTAAAAGGAAGGGACATGCAAAGGACAACTGATTTAAACATAAAGAGTTTTTAAACGCGAAGTGGCGGAATTTGAAAGATAATGTTGCCTCCTCTAAGACTGGTGACATTGTCTGTGCAATGTCGCGTCATCCTTTCCCGAGACCAGTTTGAAAGACTTTTGCACACCGTGCGATAGGCTGGCACCATTGCCTCAACAGCAGGTGCTACCCCTCCCGAGGATCATCGTGCGAACACGACTGGTATATCCCTAAATTTTATTGTGCTTTATAGCAATGATTACTAGATTTCAGATACTCGGGCAAGAGATCACATGACCAACAGAAATGATTGGTTATGTGATCATAAGTTGGTTCTAGGAACTAAAGTTCAGTTGCCTAATGGGGGATATTATTATGTTAGTGGAATTGGTAATTTAGCCTTTCGTACAGACAAGAAACTGTTGAATGTTCTATACCTTCCTGAATTTAAATATAATCTTTTGTCACTTTCTAGGCTTACTAAAGAGCTAAATTGTTCTGTGATTTTTTATCCAAAAATTGTTGTCCTACGGGACCTCTCAAATGAGATGGTATTGGGGACTGGTAGAGAGAATTCTGGTATGTATTTCATTGGGTTGTGCTCTGATAGTGATGCATCTGTTTTTTGTTCTTCTGTTAGTTTGAATGTAATATTGCAGCATAGGTGCTTTGGCATATTTCTTTAAAGGCCTTGGAACATATTGATTCTCTCAATTTACCAAAGAATGAATTTTTTTATATAGGAGAATGTTCTATTTGTCCCAAGGCTAAGATCATTAAAAAATATTTTCCGCATTCTGTTTCCAGAGCATATGCTGCATTTGATCTCATACATGCAGATGTATGGGGGCCCTATCATGCCCCTACACACGACAATAAAAGGCATTTTCTTACCTTGGTGGATGATTTTTCAAGACTCACCTGGATCCATCTAATGCAATTTAAATCTGACGTCGTTATTGTTCTGAAACGCTTTGGTTGCCATGATCGAAACTCAATTTCAGAACAGATAATGGTAAAGAATTTTTCAATGAACAACTGAAAGGTTTTCCATGAAAAAGGAATTGCTCACCAAAGTAGTTGCCCTTTTACACCCCCCCCACCCCCAGAATGGAAGGGTTGAGTGGAAACACAGACACCTCTTGAAAGTAACTAGGGAACTTAAGTTGCAAGCTTCACTTCCTAATGTTTTTTGGGGGGATTGTGTGTTTCCTGCGTGTTACCTGATAAATTTGATGCCTTCTAAGTTGTTGGATGGAAAATCACCTATTGAGGTGTTGAATAAAAGAAAACATGTGGTTAGTCACCTTAGGGTGTTCGGATGTCTTTGTTACGCAAAACATATGCTGGTGACTGATAAATTTGCCTCGAGAGCAGTCCCGTCTGTTTTATTAGGATTTTCTGAAACTCAAAAGGGTTATAGACTCTATGATTTGGTTGAAAGAATGTATTTTGTTAGCAGAGATGTTCAATTTAATGAGAAGATATTTCTTTTTGAGAATGGAAAATCTGATCAGTTGCTCATATGTTTTGAGTATCAAGATGAGTTAGACTCCCATGATGTAAGCGTCCCACAATACACAAATACTGAGGAGGTTCGCACTAATGTCAGTGCAGCTCTTCCATATTTATTTTTGGTCTAAAAGATAGGTTACTTCATTTGATACCATCGTTTGAGCTACATTGTTACATTCGCTACTTAAGATAGATAGCAATTGGGGTGGGGGTTGTGATACTCAGTCGTTTAGACACACTCCCATTCTTGATTGTTTTGCAATCCAGTTAGCCGCTTCATTTGCGTGCGGTTGACTCTCTTCCATTCAATTGAAACAAATTCGCTTGTCAGGTCGTTGGTATTTGAGCATATGGTCTCGATTCGCCAGTGAGCTAGTCTTCCTCGTAGGTGATTGATGACCACTTCGGAGTCTGACTCAATGATTACTTGGTTTCATCCATGATCATTTGCTAGCATGACACCCAAGTTAATAGCTCTCGCTTCCAGTTCATCTATCGCTCTTCCATTCAGTCTTCGGTTTGCTCCTCCCATGAGTTGGTCGAGATGGTTTCGTACCACCGCACCTATACCTCCTATCTTTGTTTGTTGACACCAAGAAGTATCATACTTTACCTTGATTGTTCCTTGGTTAGGTCCAGTCCATATCTCGGCTTCCCTCCTTGTCTGGTCCAGGTTCCTTTGTCGTGGTCTCGTCATATATTCTTCCTCTGCCTTGGTGATTTCCTCGACAAGCTGGTTAGGGTTCGGCATTTTACTCAAACAAATCTTTGCATCTTGGTTTCCATATGTACCAACTCGTCATCATGCATCGCTTCCATCGCGTTTCCTTTGTTGGTCTCCCGGGATTCGGCTCGAGCCGTCGGTCGTCTATCCACTCTGTGAGGGTCGGTCGTGAGGTGTTTGTGCTCGCTAGGCCAAGGGTGCCGAGCCATACCGTCTCCGTCCACCTACACATGTAGATCATATGTTCTCTATCCTCCTCCATACTACAGATCGGGCAGTTCGTTGTCACATTCATTCCACGTTGTTTGAGGCTCTCCGCAACGACAATCGCGTTTGTGAGCAACTTCCACATAAACATCTTAATATTTGGTAGGGTTTCGGCTTTCCATACTGCACTCCATACTGACATAGACCTGCTCCCATGGTTGTACATGTTGGCTTCCCTTCCAGCATAAGCTTCTCGCAGTCGGTGGTATTCTGTTTTCACCGTTACCGCGCCATCCTCGGCGTGTGGCCATATGAGCCTGTCATTTGTCGCATGCGAAGGGATAGGGATCTGCATTACCTGATTCACTACGCTCGGGTCAGCAATCTTCCTGGTGAGTCTCTCGTCCCATGCTTCATCATCGCCCATGAGGTCGCTCACACGGATGTCCGGATCGTTTTGTTGTGTAGGTGATGGGATCAAACGGAACCCCTCCCGCATCTATACCCACGGGTAGAGTAGGGCTAGGATGTTCCTCCCGTCTCCCACTCTCCAGAGTCCCTTCCTCTTCAGTATGTCTCGTCCGCTTAGGATGCTCGACCATCCCCACGATGCTTGTTCTCCTTATGTAGACGTTAGGAATTCTCCCCTTGGGTAATATCACCCTTTACTGACCTGGACCCAAAGTGCATTTGGTTCATTCATTACTCTGTCTGCCATCTTCGTGAGGAGTGCTAAGCTGAAAGTCTCGAGTTCTCTAAACCCAAGTCCCCTATCTTCCTTGGTTTTTGCTAAGACTTCCCATCGTCTCCAGTGAATCTTCTTCCCCTCATTTGAATGTCCCCACCAAAAATACGATATCATTTTGTTGATTTCCTCACACCATGTTTTTGGTAGTTTGAAAGTGCTCATTACATATGATGGTATCGCTGTGATTACCGATTTAATTAGCACTTTCTTGCCCGTTTGATTGAGGGTCTTTTCTCTCCAACCCCCTAGTTTATCTCGGATTCGTGCCTTTAGGTAGTTCAGTGCTTCCTTTTTTGATAGACCCCAGACCGCCGGGATTCTAAGGTATTTCCCCGGATCGCTTGTACTTTTGATATGGAGTTTCTTCTCGACATCCTTACATATACTTTAGTCAGCTCCAGTATTAAAGTATAGACTTGATTTTGCCTCATTGACCTGTTGTCCCGATGTTCGACAATACCTCGTTATCACTTCCTTCAAGTGGCGTGCATTCTCCACCGTAACTTGAAAGCAAAACATAGGGTCATCCGAAAATAGGAGGTGGTACAGCTCCGGTCATCCTTTCCTTAGAATGATACCCTTCCTTAGTCTCTTTCTCAATCTGCCTAGAGAGGACATCCGCCATTAGGATGAACAAATAGGGTGACGGTGGGTCCCCTTGTCGGATTCCTCTTGTCGGTCTAATGGTCTTTGTTCGGCTACCATTTACAAGAACACAATAGGTTGGTGTCTCGATGCACTCTCTCATCCAAGTTACCCACTTTGCACATAAACCTCGTCTATCTAGGCTTTTAATTAGCAAGCCCCATTCCACCCGGTCGTAGGCCTTTTGCATGTCGAGCTTTAGGACACATTCGACCATGTTCGGTCTTTTCCTGGACTTCATATGATGAAAGACCTCGTGTGCCACCACAGTACTGTCCTGGATAAGTCGACCTGCCACAAATGCACTTTGAAATGGGGTGATAAGGTCTGATAGATAGATTTTTAGTCTATTCACCAGCACCTTCGATATTACTTTATAAACAAAGTTGCATAGTCTTATGGGTCTAAACTCGGATGGGTGGGTGGGCTTTTGCACTTTTGGGATCAAGGTTATGGCAGTATGGTTTAGGGATGGAGGGAAAATACTTGTTTCGAGGAAGGCTCTGACCGCGGCAAAAACGTCTGGACCTACGACATTCAAGGTATATGTTGATAGAATAACCCCGGAAAACCGCCTGGCCCTGGTGCCTTTGTCCCGCCTAGGTGAAAAACTGCATCATCTACTTCCTCTTCAGTAACCCTCGTGACGAGGTTCGCGTTCATATGCTCATCAATCTATTCAGGTAGTATGTCCAGCATACCATCTTCACAATCCGGGTTGTCTGATTTGAATGCCCTCTCATAGTACTCTCATATCTCCTTTTGTATCGCACTCTCCTTTGTGATCCACAAGTCGTTTGATCCTCTTATTCTGGTTATCCTATTTCTCCTTCTTCTAGATGTTGTTGTCAAGTGGAAGAATGTTGAGTTTCGGTCCCCTTTTATGAGCCATGTGATTCTTGACCTTTGGTTCCAAAACAGTTCCTCTCTACGACACAATTCACGGATTATGGTCTTTATGTTTATCTCCTCCTCTTAGTTGCTTTGGTTTGGTATGGAGCTCCCTAGCTCCTTAAGCCGGTCTTTGGCCTTCTTCATCTCAATCATATTGTGCCCAAACTGCTCTCTACTCCATACTATAAGTTTCCTTCGGCACCTTCCCAACCTAGGCCACAACATTTGCCCATTCCCTTTGTAGTCGATAGAGTCCCAGCTTCTTTGGATCAATTCCTTGCAATCCGCACTTTCAAGCCACATTTCTTTGAACTTGAAGCCTTTCTTATTTTTCTAGTGGTCTTGATCCCCTGTTAGGATGATCGGGGAGTAGTCGGATCCAATAGCCACTTCATTTATGTAGTGACTGTTTGGATGGTTGGTCGCCTATTCGGCATTGGTTAACACCCTATCCAGCCGTTCATACCCCCGGTTTTCCCCCCTACGGTTGTTGCACCAAGTAAAGTGTTGACCTTTCGAGTCAAGGTCTTCCATCTCAATGTCGTATATAATCTGGTTGAATACATCCATTTATCTTTGTGGTTTCCTTCGACCGCCTTCTTTCTCATAAAAGTGTGTTATTGCGTTGAAATCTCCTAGGCATACCCATCTCCCCCTTCAGCCTCTCACTATCTGTCTGAGTTGATCCCAATTCTGACTCCTCTTGAAGTAATTTGTGTTCGCATGGACCCACGTCATGTATGTTGGTTCGGTTTCTCCCTTAAATCGCACTAATGTGTCCATGATATTAGCATCCGCGGATTGCACTTGGACCTTTGTATCGTCCTTCCACCATAGGGCTAGACCCCCCGCACTTCCCCTAGAATTAA
Organism: Chamaenerion angustifolium; assembly: GCA_946814005.1. NCBI lineage: Eukaryota > Viridiplantae > Streptophyta > Magnoliopsida > Myrtales > Onagraceae > Chamaenerion > Chamaenerion angustifolium. The sequence continues at coordinate 28,728,633 of OX328272.1, forward strand.
CATAGAAAGCATTCTCCATTCCAACTTGTTCTCTAATACGGTCACAGTAGGCACCACCATTCTTTGTCTCCATTAAGAAAATAATCTTGGGATGGTACCTCCCATTGAGGTCTTTCAAATGTCTAATTGTCAAGGAAGACCCTAGACCCTCACAATTCCAAACGATTGTGCTCATTGACCTCCTGTGGCTATTTTGGGACAGCCACCAGAGCCCGTATTTTCGGTTTGATGATCAGCATGTGTAAGGGTATCTACTCTTAGTTTCTCCATTCTCGCCTTCAGTTTCTCAGTTTTCTTTGGGTTCGGCTTTGTCTGTGACCTTATCTTCTTCTTTCTTGTGCCCATTGTGCTTAGGAGTTCTTCTGCTATTAGCACTGTTTTTGTTTTCTTGGTCACCTCTTGGTTATCCTCTTCATCTCTTTGGCGCTTTAGGTCCATCTTTCTCATATAGAGGCTAAGTCTAGTTGCCAAGTTTGTCATCTCCAGGTTTTTCTTTGGGGATGGTGTGCTTGGGGGTCTCGACGAAATACATTTGGCCTTTCCCATGGGGCTTTGTTTCGCATGGCCATGTAGGGTTGTCGGGTAGGGGTTGTTGGATCGTGAAATCCTGAATGCTGATCTGGCAGTGAATTGAATACCAGACAAGGTTGGGATGACGCTTCAGCTCCAACTCCGGTGAACCTGCAAGTAGGGGAGCGCAACAGAGGGGGTGCCTCTGGGTCCCTCTCCGATGCTTAAATGAGTATATGTGTGTATAAAACTCAAAACGTAAAGTACGTATGTAAAGCAAGGATATTTATAGGGTAAGAGAGATAGAACCGTATAAAGGCAACTGAATATCTTAATGTATATTGAGTTGCTGAAGATTCGGATCGTGGGATATGGCAGTTACTGCGAGATATTGCAGTTACCAAATCTAATCTTTAGTGAATATGTGACCGGGATATGCGGGATATCTTGGCCACTCTGTTATTAACGGTTTAGTGGGACCAGAGGAGAGAGGCAAGGCTCTCTTCGGGGCGAGCACTCCCATGTCGAGCAGTGGAAGGTCGCGACTTGGTAGAGAATGGCGAGCAGTCTGAGAGCCTTTTGGCGTCTCTATAGACTTTGGGCTCGATTCTGGATTACTCGATGGTGGGCCAAGTTTGGCTTGTACTTGGGCCGATCCGGTTCGGATGTCATGGGTTTACCCCCTCTATAGTTATTGGGCCTTCGAGGCCTTTTCTTACTGGGCCGTCACTATCGATACCCAACATTTGCCCCCGAAGCTTGATTGAAGTTCCTTCAGTCGAGCTTGATTTCCTGGTAGGGTTTTAGATAGTGACGTCTTTGGTAATGGTTCAGTGCCTTTGAGACACTTCGAGCTCATTTGGCGAGCAATTCCTTCTCTGTTCAAAGCCGAAAGAATATCCTTCCTTTTATTCCCTTTTGGCGATCACTCGAGGTGACTCAGGCTTATGGAAGTCTATCTTTCTTAGTTAGGCGATCATTATCTACCCGAGGTATTTCTGCTAAAGCTTTATTAGTGCGTTGGCGACCACCTTGTCTCCTTAGTGGAATTTTAGCATTTAATAACTGCACGGTTGTCCAGAAATCGAACGGTCACTTGAGGCACGCCTGACATTTACTTTTCCGTAAACCCAGGGTAGCTTGACAGCTGTCTGTACCAGCCAACCGTTGTCTCTTGGAATTCTGACATTGCTTCGGTTTTTTCCAAAAGGGTGCAATTATTCCTCTGCGTCGCTTCGATTTGCTCGTGGCGGTTACTCCCCTTTTGGTCTATATAGGAAACGTCAGTTTCTGCATTTTGTTTTTTACGCTTATCCACTCCTTCAGATTTTCAGAACTTCGCTGCAAACCTTCCCTTTCTCTTTCAATCCTCTTCAGTTCTCATTTCGACCATTTCCATGGCCCCCAGAAGTCAGCGAATAAAACACATGGCCATCAAGGGTGCTAACAAAGCCAGCGCCCCTCAGAATGTCGGTGTTCCCTTGACCATTAGGGATGAAGTTGTGCCCTCCTCAGCGGGGAAACAGCCTGACGTGGGAAGGTCTGCGGCCACCCCAGTGGTGGTAGATGGCCCTGAGCTGAACACGCCTATTTTTTCCCCAAAAGGTAAACTTTCGCCCTTTTATTGCTCTATTTTGGCAATATCCTCTGTTTTCCTTTGTTTTTATACTTGCTGTGCCATACTTGAATCATTCTGAGTAGATATCAAGCCTAACGAACTGAAGCCGGCTTACTTTAAGACCATGGTGGCGCTTGGTGGCTTCAGTGCGGAGGATGCTCCTAGGTATCCTGGCCTAGGTCTGCATTTTCCTCACGATGGAGAGGTTTACATTTATGCGGCCCAGATCGATGCTGGGTTGCGTTTTCCTCTCTGTGAGGATTTACAGACCTTGTGTCAGTTTTACGGGATTCACCCCACACAGTTTGTCCCGAATGCCCTCAGAATGTGGGTCGGCTTCAAGTTCCTATGCTTACGCCAGGAATGGGTATATTCACTGGCCCTGTTCCGGTGCTTCTTCCGGCTGGCAGCAGGGGCTAACCACTTTCACCACTTCCAATCCCGCTGGCCGAAGTTTTCGGAGTGGGGAGGCCCTCAAGGATGGGCTTGGAACGTCCATGTCCGCCTGATCGATGATTTCCGGGCCACTAACTCCAATTACAAGAAGTTTTACTTCTTGTATAAGGGGGGCGTACCTTGGAGATTGTTTGCTCCGGACAAGGATTTTCCTCCCTCCTTCGAAGAATTGTCCGGAAGTGATCGGAATGCCATCGACGATTTATATCGGCTGCATCGGTCATCTCAGTTCAAGTCCATCCGCTCAGTGGCGGAGACTACCGAGAATGCCCTTGAGATGGCGGGCATTCATCAAGCTACACCAATCTTTGATGATTGGGTAATTTTCTAACCCTTCCCTTGTTTTATTACTTGTAGGGAAGGTTGTAAGCAAGAGCAAAAAACTGATAGGTCTCTTTGATGACCAGGGATCGGCGGGATTGTCCTCCGACCAGGTGCTGCTAAGCTCTCCCCCTCCTCCTTCTAGGCGTTCGACCAAGAGGAAGCCCGAGGAGACGCTTCCTTCGGCCACAACTGGCCCTCGCCAACCAGGTACTACCTCGCCTTTTGTTGATTTAATGTTTTTACATTCTGCGGTTCTCTGACTCCTGACTTATTGTCTTGTTGCTTTGCAGTGGAGTCCTTGGCGGACGTGGCCCGGGACCCTCCTCCTCCTCCTTCTAAGAAGGTCAGGAGTGAAGAGCACCCTGATGTCGACCAACATCCTTCTCCTTCCCCTCCTAAGGGCCTTTCTGCCAGCAAAGGGAAGGGTTTGGACACGGCGTCTCCTTCTCCCTCTCTTCAGGGCCCTTCCGCCGCTAAGGAGAAGGCCTTGTCTTTGGCGCCTCCCGCCTCTTCAGTGCCCACGGCTCCTACTAAGGAGTCTGGGGCCCAAAAGAAGGGGCCTGCTGCTTCCAGCTCCTCGAGGGCTCCCGCCGAGGAGTACTGCTCCATGGCGAGCTTGTTCCAGCCTTTTAAGGTTGGGGACTCTCGGAGGCCTTGGGTCCCTTGTGGGGACCTTGCCAAGAAGGGGTACCCCGCCCAGAAGAGCCTACGGGGTAGCCCGGATATGTGCATGCGGCTCCTTGATGGGATAATTCCTCCCAAGGACCGTTCGATTGTCCCTACGGAGCTTCCTCAGATCGAGGGGTTCTTACGGACCCACTTCGAACGAGTTGCCCTGGTATGATTTCGCCCTCTTTCCATTATTTATTCCTTGTCATTCCTTTTCATTTTGATGACTTGACATTTTCCTTGTGCTTTTGTTGTCAGCTCGTTCGGGAAGAGGTGATCCTCGGCCGCGTTTTCGGCGAGCTCGCCGACAAGCACTCTGATCTGCTTGTCGAGCTGGAGCAATACCGAAGCACAGGGGTCACCCCCGGGCAGTTGGAGGCCATCAAGAAGACTGCTGACATGGCAATCACCTTGGTGGACGGCGCCCGGGAGGAGTATTTCAGGAAGGAGCAGCGCCTCCTTGCTGATGTCAAGAAGAGGGAGGCTGATGCTGCAGCCTTCCTTCATGAAGCTGAGGCCCTTCATCAGTGCCTTGATGAAGGGGAGGCGGTCCGTGCTCGCCTGGAGGCCGAGTTGAAGGAAGCTCGTGCCCAGTTGGTCGAGTCAGACGCTCTTAGGGTCGCCGCGGAGGCCCAGAGGGATGCTGCCGAAGCTAGGGGGGTCGCCCTAGAGGAGGAAAAGAACCGACTGGCTGATCAGCTGAAAGCGGTTCCTTCACCCCATGCCGTGATTGAGGAGTTCAAGGCCTCCGAAGACTTTGAGGACCAGGCCTTGAAGGTGATGAAGTCGGCGATTGCCGAATTTCTTCAAGGCCTGGTGGAGGAGGTCCAGGCGGTCGATCCCCACTTTCCTCTTGGGGAAGTTGCCTCCTTGAAGACCTTCCTGCGGAGTCAGCCTTCGCAGCCCTCTGTTGCTGGGGAGGCTGCTCCTGAAGGCGAGCCCGATACTTCTGCCCCCGAAGGCGAGCAGAGCGTCTTTGCCCCCGAGAACCCCAAAGCTTGAAGTACCTAACTCCTTGGCGACCGTATTTTTCTTTTTTAGATAGCCATTTTTGTATTTTCTGTTTTTGGTTTGTAATTATCTGTCGAAGACTTGGATTTTTCTATTGAATGCTTTTATATTCTTGAGCCTTTAATCGACTTCGAACATATTTAGCCATCCAATATCTTACTCATAATTACTTTCCACTTTTTTCTTGCTTTGTAATGTCGTCGACCCTTAAAGCCGTAGACCCATCATAAGTTAAACTTTCTAAGGATAATACTTTTGACACTTAAAAGCGTAAACTTCTAAGTTCAAAGAGATATTACTTTCTTTGAAGTTTAAACCTTTGAGGTGTTGGCCTAATAACAAGGGATTTGTAATTTGTCAGGCTTTATCATCGATAGTGATCGCCTAAACTTTCTTTGGCCTGACTTTGGCGTCAGGGCTTTCATTTTGCCTAACATTTTGCTAGGTCTTTTGGCCTGACTTTGGCGTCAGGGCTTTGCCTGACTCTTGGCGTCAGGTTTTTTGAGGCCTAACTTTGTTGTTAGGGCTTTTGTGGCCTAGTTTTGTTACTAAGGCTTTTTTGGCCTAACTTTGTTGTTAGGGCTTTTGGCCTGTCTTTGGCGACAGGGCTTTTTGGCCTAGCTTTGTTGCTAGGGCTTTTGGCCTAACTTTGTTGTTAGGGCTTTTGGCCTGTCTTTGGCGACAGGGCTTTTTGGCCTAGCTTTGTTGCTAGGGCTTTTGGCCTAACTTTGTTGTTAGGGCTTTTGGCCTAACTTTGTTGTTAGGGCTTTTTGGCCTAGCTTTGTTGCTAGGGCTTTTGAGGCCTGACTTTGGCGTCAGGGCTTTTGGCCTAGCTTGGTTGCTAGGGCTTTTGGCCTAGCTTTGTTGCTAGGGCTTTTGAGGCCTGACTTTGGCGTCAGGGCTTTTGGCCTAGCTTTGGTGCTAGGGCTTTTGGCCTAGCTTTGTTGCTAGGGCTTTTTGAGGCCTGACTTTGGCGTCAGGGCTTTTTGGCTTCAGCTTGCTTCGAGTGGACACGCTTTGTGAAGGAATGGCTTTCTTTTATTGACATAATCCGTTTGATTACAAGCTATGCATAAAATCTTCTTAAATGCTCTGAATTAAATGGACGAGGTAACCTCTCGCCTTCGGTGGTTTCCAAATAGTAGGATCCTGGTGCGGCGATCTCTACTACTTTGTATGGTCCTTCCCATTTGGCTGAAAGTTTGTTTTTACTGTCCAGCCTTGTAAATTCATTCCTTCTCATAACCATCTCCCCCACGAAAAATTGGCGAGCGCTAACTTTTCTGTTGAAATACCGAGCGGTCGCCAAGCGCATTTTTGCCTGTGTTTTTTCCGAGAGCCATCTCTTTTCCTCTGCCAAGTCGAGGTCAGTTCTGCGCTCGATCTCATTTGCCTCCGCGTTAAAGTGTAGGACTCTGTGGGTAGGCACTGCTAATTCAGTTGGTGCTACTGCTTCTGATCCGTACACTAAACTGAAAGGTGTTTCTCCTGTGGCCGCCTTAGGCGTTGTTCTGATGGCCCATAATACGTTTTCCAGTTCGTCTGCCCAGTTCCCTTTGAATGCTCGAACCCTTTTCTTGAGTCCTGCTAAGACAACCTTGTTGGCTGCTTCAGCTTGCCCATTCGTTTGAGGGTGATGTACTGAACTGAAGCGATGGTCGATGTGATACTCTTCACAGAGCCATTTCAATTCCTTTCCAACGAATTGCGGACCATTATCGCTGATGAGTATTTTGGGAATACCAAACCTGGAGAATATGTTGACCTGCATGAACTTGATAACTTGGAATTCCGTTGTCGAAGCTAGAGCTTTCGCCTCTACCCACTTAGTGAAGTAGTCGATCGCCACTATAATGTGAGTACGCTGACCAGTGCTAATGGGAAAAGGACCCAATATATCGATTCCCCATTGAGCGAAGGGCCAGGCACCCGCCATGGGGGATAATAATGTCGATGGTCGACCCGATCGTGGTGCAAACTGCTGGCAAATTTCACACTTCTGTGTTAATTCGGCTGCGTCTTTTCCCAAGGTCGGCCAGTAATATCCCAGTCTGAATATTTTCCTGCTTAGTGAACGAGCACCTTCATGACATGCCGCTGCCCCTTCATGAGCTTCTCGAAGAACTTTTTCTGTTTCGGGTAGAGCAACACATCTCAAGTAAGGCGTCGAATAACCTCTTCTATAGAGTTCTCCATCGATGATTAGATAACTGGCTGCGAGTCTTCTAATCCTAGTGGATTCGCCTTCGTCCTCTGGGAGGATGCCTTCTTTCAAATAATTCTGGAACGGGGTCATCCAGGTGACCTGTTCTTGAATGTTGAAGACCTCCGCTCTGTTTTCAAGGACTGAACATAGGGCCTTTTCCAGAAATTGCACATCCTGGATTGTCGCCCCTCCGAAGGCTAGCTTACTCAAAGAATCTGCCATCTGGTTTTCTTGGCGAGGAATAAACTCAATCGCGAAATTTGGGATTTCCACGACTAGTTTTTTGGCGATGCCGAGATATTTCTTCATCTTTTCTCCCTTTGCCTCGTAGGTGCCATTAACCTGATTGACAATAAGTTCTGAATCACTTTTTACTTTAAGCGCTGTTATACCCATTCCTTTTGCCAGTCTGAGTCCAGTGATAAGAGCCTCATATTCTGCTTCGTTATTGGTTGCCGGGAATGTCAAGGCGATCGCGTATTTCAGAGGCTCGCCCTCAGGAGGAATAAGAATTAAACCTGCCCCCGAGCCTTCTTTTGATGAAGACCCATCCGTATAGAGTTCCCAGATTTGATTGTCGTTTGCTGACTGACTTGGCCTGTTTTCTGCCTCCGCTTGACCGTTACTCGTGCTTTCCACTATGAAATCAGCTAGTGCTTGACCTTTGATGGCCGTTTTTGGCGCAAATTTGATCCTGAACTCGCTGAGCTCGATCGCCCACTTGACCATTCTTCCTGAAGAATCTGGCTTCATCAGGAAGTTTTTGAGAGGTTGATTGGTGAGGACCGTGATGTCGTGCGCATGAAAGTAAGGTCTCAGCTTCCGAGCAGCAATAACTAAGGCATAGAGATACTTCTCAATCTGGACATATTTTATTTCTGCTGAGTTGAACATTTTGCTAATGAAATACACTGGACTCTGAACATTATTCTCCTCCCTTATTAAAACAGCACTGGCTGCCACATCGCTAATGCCTAAATAGAGGAAAAGCTGCTCGCCTGGAACGGGTTTTGCCAGAGCTGGGAGTGTTTGAATATGCCTTTTCAAGGACTGGAATGCTTCCTCGCAGTCTGGCGTCCATTCGAACTTACGGTTGGCCCTCAAGGTTTTGAAGAACGGGAGGGACTTGTCGCTTGCTTTGGAGAGGAAGCGGTTAAGAGCAGCTAGTCGGCCGTTCAGGCATTGGACTTCCTTATGGCAGGTTGGTGACTTCATTTCTTCTATGGCCTTTAGCTTTTCCGGGTTTGCTTCAATGCCCCTTTCGCTGACCATAAAACCCAGGAACTTCCCGGACTTGACTCCAAAGGCGCACTTTGCTGGGTTCAGGCGAACGCTGTGTCTCCTCATGCATTCAAAAGCTTCACGGAGGTCGGTGGTATGAGGATTGCCTTTGATGGATTTAACGAGCATATCATCCACGTAGGCCTCCATGTTCCTTCCCAGCATGTCCTGGAACAGTCGGTTCACCATCCGCTGATAAGTTGCCCCGGCATTGATGAGACCAAAGGGCATCACCTTGTAGCATAGAATGTCCCCGTCAGCATAGAAAGCAGTGTGGGCCTCGTCGTCTGGATGCATTCTGATCTGGTTGTAGCCTGAATAGGCGTCCATGAAGCTCAGCATCTCATGACCCGAGGTAGCATCGACTAGCTGATCAATTCTTGGAAGGGGATATGAATCTTTGGGGCAAGCCTTGTTTAAGTCGCGGAAGTCGACGCACATCCTCCACTTGCCATTAGATTTCCTGACCAAAACTGGGTTGGCTACCCAGCTCTGGAATCTTACCTCTCTGACGAAGTCAGCTTCAATCAACCTGCCGACTTCCTGCCTGATCGCCAAACGTTTATCAGTCCCGAACGATCTTCTCTTTTGGGCGATCGGCTTGATGGAGGGGTCTATCCTGAGCTCATGCGAGATAATATCTGTGCTGATTCCTGGCATGTCGCTCGGCTGCCAGGCAAAGAGCTCTTTGAATTCCTTGAGGAGAGCGGTCATGGCCTCCTTCTGATCCTCTTTCAAGGTGGTCCCAATGCGCACCTTTTTGTCCGGACCATCGATCTCGACCTCCTCCAATTCCTCCATGGGTGCTGGTCGAGCCAAGTCCTCGCGGGGATCGGCCTCTGTCTCGATGGCGAGCGCCTCCCTTTGGTTCTTCCTGCGTAAACAGTTCACATAACATTGGCGCGAGGAAGGCTGATCTCCGAGCACTTCTCCAATCCCGTTCGGAGTAGGGAACTTCATCTTCTGGTGGACAGTGGAGGCCACAATCTTATTTGGGTTGATCGTGGTTCTCCCTATAATGGCGTTGTAGGATGTAGGTGAATCGACCACCAGGAAAGTGACCGACACCTTGATGCTTTTCCACCCCTCGCCAAAAATCACTGGCATGGTTATAGCCCCCAGTGGATAAGTTGTCCTTCCCGCAAATCCGATCAGCGGAAAGTCGACCCTCTTCAGGTCGCGTTTTGATTTGCCCATCTTTTCGAAGGCGTCCAGAAACAGGATGTCTGTCGAGCTGCCTCCGTCGACCAGAATCCTTGCAACATCACAGCCGTCAATATCTGCCGTAATGACCAGAGCATCGTTGTGGGGCGTGGTGACATGTGTCAAATCATCTTCAGAGAATGAGATGACAATGTTTTCTTCAGGTCGGGGTCGCTTCCCCAACTGAACTGCCGTAGAGATCTGAGTGGCGTAGACCTCTCTGGAGTTTGACCTCTCGCCGCCTGCGCCGAATCCTCCTGCAATCAGATTCACTCTCCTCTTGCTTCCAGAAGGCTCAGCTTGATCTGCAGGGGCTGGTGAACGATGTCTCCTGGGGGGCGTTCGACTTCGGTCTCGCCCTGCCACAAATTCCTTCAACATTCCCCCCTGAATCAGCCTCTCTATATCTCGTTTCAGAATCTTGCAATCGTCTGTCTTATGGCCCTTGCACTTGTGGTATCTGCAATAGCTCTCGACATCCTTGCCCATGGGTAACCCACCTCGGCGAGGCATCGGTGGCCTCGCCAAGGATCTCCTCTCCATCTCGACTAGTACCGCTGAGATCTGCCTATTTAAAGGCGTGAAGTACTCAGGGACCTCTGGATGGCGAGGCGCTGGAAGAGACTCGACTCGCGGCTTACTTTCTTTTCCCTTTTTCTCCTTCTTGACCTCCTTCTTACCATCGCGTCGGGGTTCAGGGGTTACCCTTAGCGAGGTCGTCAGGAGGTTAGCCTCGATGTTTGCGCGCTCAAGGTCTATGAAACCTTTCGCTCTGGATGCCAACTCCTCCAATGTCTCTATCTCCTTTACGTGATAGCTGTTTCGCAGCTTTCTCGAGGCCTTGTTGGCCACATCCAGACCTCTGTAGAATGCTCGAATGATCTCCCCATCCGAGATTCGGCGATCTAATTCTGTGACGTTTTGATGAAAACGCCCGTAGAAGTTGGACAGCGACTCTCCAGGCTGCTGTTTGACCGAGTCAAGGGCGACCACGCTCTTCAGCAACTGGCGCTCGCCCATGTATCTCTCCAGGAACTTGCTTCTTAACTCTGCCCAAGTTCCGATTGATCCTGCAGGGAGGCCGAAGAACCAGGACGAAGCCGAACCCGAAAGAGTAGATGGAAATAGCAAAGCCAAATGATTGGGATCGTTTGACTTACCCAGAAGGGAGGCCTCATGCTTGTTGACATGTACGGTGGGATCTCCTCCACCGCTATACTCAGGTATGGCCCGAGCAACCACATCCTTCGGGATTTTGATAGCGACGAGCGCGTCGGTGAATGGATGAGAGGACTGCTCCTTGAAGGGAGCTATGACTGTCAACTGTCTTTCCTGGAGCCTTTTGTTGAGGAGGTCATCCATCTGCTCCACAGTGCAGTACATGGGAGAGGCTCCGGGTGGAGGCGGACCGGAAGGATTGGCAGTATATGCGGCTGCTGGCTCCTTGGTGTGCGCTGGAGGTAGGGACTGCTGACCTGACGTCATCTCCTGATCCTCCTGATGCGCAGCAGGACTAGGATTGGTCGCTTCTGAAGGTGAAGGCCCTGTGGCAGCAGGGCGGTGATTTTCCTTAGGAGCAGAGGGATTGTTTTCCTGAGGAGCAGGGGCCTGGCGGCGCGCCTGTCCTAGGATGGCTTCCAGCAAGGAGACCATCTCGGGGGTTAAATTAATATTCTGCCCCGCAATGTGGACTGTCTGCGGCGCGGGGGCTCCGTTTTGATCAGCAGCTGGGGTCGGTCTTGAATCACCGACATGTTCTCGGGCTGTCCGCAGAGGAACAGCATTAACTCCTGCTCGGCTGGCAGGTTCCTGTTGAAGTGGTGAAGCGGCGGCGGAATCAGAGCTATCTGAGGATCGCTCCCTAGTCTGATTCCGACGGTTGCTTTGGGATCGAGTTCTCATGGCTTAATTGCTCGTTTCCCACAGACGGCGCCAAATGTTGGATCGTGAAATCCTGAATGCTGATCTGGCAGTGAATTGAATACCAGACAAGGTTGGGATGACGCTTCAGCTCCAACTCCGGTGAACCTGCAAGTAGGGGAGCGCAACAGAGGGGGTGCCTCTGGGTCCCTCTCCGATGCTTAAATGAGTATATGTGTGTATAAAACTCAAAACGTAAAGTACGTATGTAAAGCAAGGATATTTATAGGGTAAGAGAGATAGAACCGTATAAAGGCAACTGAATATCTTAATGTATATTGAGTTGCTGAAGATTCGGATCGTGGGATATGGCAGTTACTGCGAGATATTGCAGTTACCAAATCTAATCTTTAGTGAATATGTGACCGGGATATGCGGGATATCTTGGCCACTCTGTTATTAACGGTTTAGTGGGACCAGAGGAGAGAGGCAAGGCTCTCTTCGGGGCGAGCACTCCCATGTCGAGCAGTGGAAGGTCGCGACTTGGTAGAGAATGGCGAGCAGTCTGAGAGCCTTTTGGCGTCTCTATAGACTTTGGGCTCGATTCTGGATTACTCGATGGTGGGCCAAGTTTGGCTTGTACTTGGGCCGATCCGGTTCGGATGTCATGGGTTTACCCCCTCTATAGTTATTGGGCCTTCGAGGCCTTTTCTTACTGGGCCGTCACTATCGATACCCAACAGGGGTGATGGTCGGGTAGGTTATGGCCGGGGTGGGTAGGTGGTTGTGGCTTTTGTGGTAGGATTTGTAGGGTGGTTCTTCAAAGTAGTGCAATGATATTAGGTTCGTCTTTCCTATTAGGGTGGTGTGGGTGGGTAGGGTTGGGTCGGCATAGTGTATGAGGGTTGGCCTATGGATAGGTTAGTGGTTGCTTGCGGGGTAGAGTAGGAGGGTTGAATCGGCTTGTGTTGTTGTTGGTTCGATATGATGGGTCGGTTTTCCTTGCGGTTGGGGGTTGTCTTATATCATGGCCATGCTATGGTTTGTATCACCATAGCGATATGGTGCGAGTCCGGTTTGGTGGTGGTCATGGGTACGGTTTGTTATGTGTGCTTCGGCACCGGATCTCAGCCCATCCTGTGTTTTCCCAAACCCGTTGTCTCCTCTCTCTTCCTTATTCCATCTCTTTCCTCCACCACCTTCGTTCAAACTATTCATAATGTCAAACAACGATCTCTTGTTTACATTGGTTGGTGGGTTGCATTGTGATTTCCGCTCCCTCCTGTTCAGCTGGCCCGACCTGGCCTTGGCCTCGTTGCTTTGATCCATGGTCCGAACATTGGTTGTCCGGATTTCGTCTCCGACATCATCACCTCCTCATGGCATGTTTGTGTTCTGTGGCCAAGTCGCCCACATCCATAACAGAAGTCAGATAGTCTTTCATATTTTGTTGAGGCCCATTGATCTTCCCCTTACAAATTAGTCCACCAAAAGTCAGCCATCAGCGGATTATCACTGTTTACCTCGACTTTCAAACGGAGGTATGTCTTGCTTTTACTTTCCCCCTCCTCGTCCATTTCAATAAAAGTTCCTATATAATCATCTATAATCTGAGCAGTTTTCCGACAGAATTTTTCTAGCCCTAATTCATGAACTTGAACCCAAAACTGGACTTTCGTAAACACGACTTTTGCTAGCCCATTGCTTGGATCCCATTTTTGCATGCTCAAATAGTGGCCTTGTACAGACCAAGGCGACATATCCAATATTTGCTTTCTATCATCCATATTTTCGAACTCAAACATGACAACTCTATCTGATACATCATATATGACAACTGAATCATACCTCGCCCAAGCTGTTTTTAACACATTGTGGATTGCATCCGATTTGATAATCTTCTTGGATATTATAGTACTAACATAACAATCATTGGTTTCTGGAACATGATTGAAAGGCAGGTTTAGAGCAGTTTTCCGGGGTTGGTTGCCATCGTCGGAGCTGTTGCTATGGTTTGCCATCGTCGTCGTGGTCCAGAGGTCGTCGTCGTAGTCGCACCACCTGCACGAAACAGCAAGAAAATGAGATTGTATTATAGATAGTAACTTACGGTTCAGCAATCCATCTCACTGCATTAGGCGTAGTCTGTTCTGCATGCCCCTGTAGCTGCCCTCCTTATCGTTTCGGTGTGGCTCGGGCCGCGGGGAAGCTTCGGTAGGGTTAGTTGCAGGTTGCAGTTCCGGTGTTGGTGGAGTGTTAAGTGCTAGCTTGGAGTATGATATCAGTAGAGGACTTCCACAGCTCTTTTGTATGCCACTAGAGCAATCTTCATATCAATTGGCTTACGTTTGGCACAGGGGGACCTACAGTTTTTGGATTGTGTTTCAGGTTGTGGTTCCCGAGCTGATTAGTTGTTGAAGGTTGCTTGGCAGTTTCCTTCGCAAGCAGGGTGGTTGTCCGTTTGTTGTCCTTTGCTTCTTGTCGTATGCTGTCTGGAGTTGATTGTGTCGTCAGAGTGTCCATTGTGCTTCGTTCAGTCTGGACTGCGTTAATTGGTCTGGTAAACTCAGCACTGTGATTAGCTGGGAGGGCAGCTGGCCGATGGGTTTCGCGGCAAGGAAATCGCTCACACGGTTGGTGACCTAGGAGAGAGAAAAAATTGAGGGGGGGGATGACTGTTAAATTAGCTCTTCCAGATGATGTAGCCCATGTTGGCACTGATGGAACTTCACCAAATGATGAGCCGCATATCGACTATGTTAGTGACACTGTCCCTCTCACAGAGGAGGTCACTGGACCTGTCTAAATTCTCTTATTAAGGTTGGATACAATCAGTCGAAATATGATTATTCTTTGTTCACAAAGAGTGGTGGAAATCAGTTGGTTATTCTTCTTGTGTATGTGGATGATTATTCTTATCTGTGGCAACAGTGGTCGATTAAACTCTCATTTGAATCTTGTTTTGGAATCTAGTTTTAAAATGAAAGACATATGTGAGTTAAAATATTTCCTTGGCATTGAGATAGCTCGGTCCCAAAAGGGACTGGTACTCTGTGAAAGGAAATATGCCTTGGAACTCATTTCTGATGTTGGATTAATGGGTGCTAAAACTGTTAGAACTCCTATGGAGCAAAATGTGAAGTATACTAGCATTGAATATGATACGCACCTGAATGTTAATGTTGATGATGAACCCTTATATGATGTTACCCTTTATAGGAGACGGATAGGGGAGCTTTTATACTTTACTATTACACGACCAGATATTTCTTTTGTTGTGCATAATCTTAGTGAGTATATGCAGAGTATGAAAATCGATTCTTGAAGTTGCCCTCAGAATTGTCAGGTATATAAAGAGAGAACCAGGTAAAGGTGTCCTACTATCATATGACCCTATACCCAGACTTGTGGCATATTGTGATTCAGATTGGGCCAGTTGCATTGTTGTTTACTGTATCTGGATCCTCCGCTGAATCTGAATACTGAAGTATGGGTGCATGTTTGTCTGAAATAATATGGCTTAGGGGTTTAATAGATTAATTGGGTTTCACTCAAGATGGTCAAGTTGTTTTACACTGTGATAATAAATTTGTCATTCATATTGCAAATAACCCTGTTTTTCACGAACAAACTAAACACATAGAGCTTGATTGTAATTATATACGTGAACAATTGCTTGAAAAAGTTGTGCAGCTTGAACATGTAAAGACATGTGATCAATTAGCTGATTTATTTACCAAAGCTCTGGGAACTCAGCAACATTTCTCACTATCTGACAAGATGGGGATGTAAAACATATTTATTGGACATGGGGAGCTGCAATAAGGAATCCGATCTTAGTAGTTTTCAACATGTGGGGAAGTATTGAAGAGCAGGTTGAGTGGTTGTTGTCTTTTGTTATTAGGTTGATTGTTATCTTCGACCCATGTCTTGGTGTCTTTGGCCCGGATCTTAGTTATTGTTGTTACTAGTGTTTTCTGCAATTAATTGAGAATTGGAAGTGTAATTGACAATTAGTTTTTAGGGTTTATTATTTAAAAGGTGAGATTCTGCCAAATCAAGGAACCAATCCAATGATCCCCAATTCTTCTCTCGAACGTTCTTTGTTACTCTTTTAGGGTTTCCTTCGTTCTGATTCCGATTTAATCAAAATATGTTAAGTGTACGATTCACCTTATAAATTCCAACTCTCTATATTTTGACTTAAATATCATACCACTTTCAAGTCAGATTAAAATCGGTTTGAACCCTACGTTTATATAAAAATTCCCTTTCTTATACTCCTCCTTCCACTTTCCTTATCTCTCTTCACGTCTGTCAACTGTCATAGAGTGTATTTGAAGGCAATTGCAAAGAAGACGGTTCGTAACTACAGCAGACACCGTCGCCGACTCTGTAAACCTATTACTCCCACCTCCGTGTTCGATCTCCACATCCCCTGTACAAAAGCAATTTGCTTTGCCTCAAGTTACCCCATGTCGCCCTCCTCTGGTGATGGTCCAGTCCACATGGACGAACACGGCCCCCAGAACCTATAATTTATTGGACATGTTAGAAGGAATTAATTTAAATTATTAAATTAAGAATATAATTTATTAAAAAATTAAGAATAAATAAAATTATAATTTAATTAAGAATATATGTTATTTGAAACTTTAGAATAAATTAAATTATAAAAAATAATTAAATTAAATTAAAGTAGAAATATAATTTATTAGAAAGTTTGAAATAAAATAAATTATACTAAAAAATATTAGTTGAATTAATTACGAAGATAAATTTAGGTTTACAAATTTTCATAATTGATTAAAATGTAAGGGAATTGAACTTTTTTCATTTCTAAAATGGTTATTCCTAAACCATAGAATGGATGTTCCTCGACTTCTCGGAATCCCATTTATCTATTTCGAACAATTTTGTTAACCAAACAACTTTATATGAAGTCTCTATTTCTTAATCCTTCTCTACTTCCAGTACCAAACAAGCCATTTCCTATGTCTGACTCTCTATTCAAACTCACTAAGAAAGAAAGGGGGCTTCTCTCATCAAGATCAATGTAATTAAATGTAAATAGTTATTAGCATATAGTTGTTAGGAGTTAATTAGAATATAGCTTTTAGAGTTAATAAATATAGTCAGGTGAGTAATGAGTCTTAATCAAGAGAGATTAAATAGTAGTATAAATAAGAGTCTAAATGTACATCAATATACAGATATTGAATTAAAAAAAACTTTTGTCCAAAACAACATGGTATCATAGCGGTGTGAATAGTTCTAGGACCAATTCAAACATCAGTACTCATCACCTACAGCAAGAAAAACCAACAATACATGAAGCAATATCAGTTGTCATGTTAGACGACGGTAGCTTGATCGACCAAAGCAGCAACAATGATGATCTCTCAACACAGATTGCAAACCTCCTCAAAAACAACCTCAAATTCCATAATCAAACCCCCAACCAAAATCTATCCGACAGTTTGAAAATCAACCTCAAACTTAACAACGGAAGTTATGCCCTATGGGCTCGAATGATTCGGGTTGCCATAGGAGGAAAATCAAAGGTGTTACTAAGCCACCTAACCAAAATCCAGTACCACCAAACTCGACAGAGAGTCGGTACGAACAATGGGAAGAAGTTGATCTCATGGTTTTTTCATGGCCCATACAAAACGTAGAGCCCGATATTGCCAGCAACCTGACTGAATTTCCCACAGCAAAAACATTGTGGGAAGCTCTGGTGGTCACATACAGCAGTGGGAAGGATAAACTACAAGCGTTCGACCTTCACGTCAAAGCAAACGAGATAAAACAGAATGGAATACCCCTTGAGGAATTATGGATAGTAATGCATAATATGTGGGGATATCGACAGCATGGATCCAAATACCATGACGTGCACAACCGACATCGCAACATACAACAAAATTAGGTCAGAACAAATGTTGTTTCAGTTCTTAAATGCCATATATCAACAACACGGCCTGATTAAACGAGAAATCCTACGATGGGCTCCATTACCTTCGGACGAAGAAGTCTATGTCGTTGTTCGGAAGAAGACTGCCCACCAAAACATTCTCATGACAGTCTCTGGATCGTCTTCACAGGGTGTGGCGGCCGAACTCATCACCGAAGCAACATGACCGAGTTCAAGAGGACGAAAACGGTCAGATTCCAACGGTAAGCCACATAGCTCATCTCTCCGGCCAGACAAGTCGCGGCTCTGGTGCAGTCACTGCGGGATGAGCAAGCATACGAAGGAGCAATGTTTCAAGATAGTGGGCTATCCCGAATGGTGGAGCGACGGTCATAAAAGGAACATTCGACCAGGCGAAGAGAACGGAAATCCCTCTGTGGTCGTGGGCAACACCGAAGTCACCAGCACTGGTGGAGGAAACCAACAGGAAACCAGAAAAGACGCCTTCATATGAGCATCCGTGGTCAGCATCACCGCCACCAGCAGCATCCGCAGACTCCAGATGGAAGGAGGAACTAAACAGACGAAAGGGAGAAATAAAAATGGTTGCAGCAAGAACAATTAGGGGAATGGTTGTGACTAATGGAGGTAAAGGTTTTGGAAATTTATTTCCAAAATCTTCTACTCTTAACCCCTAGCATATTTTCCCCAAATAATTTAACACTATTACAAATTGAACCCAAAACTTCTAATTCGAATTTTAAATACACAAATCAACCCAAGAATAATTTAGAAAATAACAATATGAACCCGAAATGGCTAGGTATTTCAAATTTGGTCCAAGATTATAATAAATTAGTAAAATAATGGATATTGCATTATGGGGCCACTGATACGATGACTGTTGAAAAAACTGACATTGTGTCCCCTACCAAACTCCAAAAAACACATGTTCAAGCACCTAACAGAGAAATAGTCCTGGTAGAAGGGAGATGAACTATTAAAATTTCATCCAAATTAAATCTCTCAAATTGTCTATATGTTCCTTTGTTATCACACCAAATATTATCAATTAGTCATGTCACAAAAGAATTTAACTGTATAGTACTTATGCATCCCAAGTTTTGCGTTCTACAGGATATCAGGACAGGGACAATTATTGGACATGGCACTAAACGTCATGGATTGTATTACGTGGACAAAGTGACTCAACAAAGTACTTTCATGCTAGCTCACGGGACTGCAAACCGAGAAGTTTGGCTATATCATCTAACATTGGGACATCCGTCCACAGGGATTTAAAAAAAAAATTTACTAAGTTACTTTCTTCAAATAATTTAAACTGTGAAACTTGTGTGTTAGTTAAAATTCATAGACAAACGTTCAAACCTAATAACACAAGAGCTAATTCACCTTTTTCGCTAATCCACTCTTATGTTTAGGGATCAGCTCCAGTTATAGGAGGACAGGGCTTACAATTTTTTCTTATATTTGTGGATGGCTGCACACGCATGATGTGGATCTATTTTTTAAAAGCAAAAATTAGAGGTATTTGAAAATTTTACCACCTTTTATACTATAATTCAAACTCAATTCCAAAAAATATATTCAAATTTTGCGTTTTGAAATTGGGGAGAATTTATTAACACGCATATGAAACAGGTTTTTCAAACTAAAGGATTGGTTCATCAAACCACCTGCCCCCATACACCAAAACAAAATGGAGTGGTTGAAAGAAAAAATTGAATCCTTTTAGAAATGACTCGAGCCCTACTTATTGAATCTCGTGTCCCTAAGTCTTTTTGGCCTGCCACAACCACATATCTTCTAAATCTTCATCCCACCAAAATTCTTAACCTAAAACCCCCTATCCAAGTACTATCTAAATTTACTCAAATACCCCATTCTCTTACACTTCACCCAAGAATTTTTGAATGCTCGGTCTTTGTCCATATTCCCAAAACAGACTGTACCAAGTTCACCCCATGTGCTGAAAAATGTGTTTTTGTGGGTTATGGAGGATATCGGTGTTATAACCTAAAAGGTTGGCACATGTTCACTACTATCAACTGTGATTTTCTTGAAACTTAGTACTTTTACCATACCCAACCTAGAAGTTGGCTTCCGTCCCCAGAAGAAGTTATAAGTAAAGACCATCAAAGTATAAGTACCACCAATGAGTCATCATCTGATACTACTTTACAGTCCATGACGGAACCAAGTGCCACCGAAGATACCGATACTAACCTCATACTAGAGGTAAGGAATACTGAAATCTCTGAAAATTTACTTTTTAACCATGCTAACCGAATAGCATAACAGGTTAAACCAGTTCATAGGGAAACAACAAAGTATACACTACCACCAAGGTAAAATAAGGGAGTTTTACCCAAACGATACTCCCCGGAAAAAATAGGCTCGATGTTCAAGATATCCAGCAGGAAACATAGCCAGGGGAGCCTGTCTAAAGAAGCTAAGGCATTCACCGCATCATTATGTTCGGAACAAATTCCAACATCAATGCAACAAGCATTGGAAACAAAGAATTGAACAAAAGCAATAAAGATAGAGATTGAGGCATTAATGAAAAATAACACATGGGAAAAGTGTACCCTACCGACTGGAAAGAAACCAGTTGGATATCGCTGATTGTTTACAATCAAACACAAACCACACGGAACTACGGAACTATTGTGAGATATAAAGCAAGACTGGTTGCAAAAGGCTATACTCAAACATATGGGCTAGATTGCTTAGAGACGTTCTCTCCAGTTGACAAAATTGACACAATCAGGGTTCTTTTCTCAATAGTTGTAAATGAAGACTGGTCACTCTACCAGTTTGATGTGAAGAACGCTTTCCTACATAAAGAATTGAAAGAAGAAGTATACATGGAAACACCTCCTGGATTCACAGACGGGGTTCAGTCAAGATAAGTAGGTCGACTAAAGTATTCACTCTATGGACTCAAACAATCACCTCGAGCTTGGTTTAGCATGTTTACTTTAGCAATGAAGAGATACAGATTCAAACAGAGCAATTCAGATCACACTATCTTCCTTAAACAAAGAGGTAACTTACTAACATGTTAATTATATATGTCGATGATATGATCATTACAGGAAACGACGAGGATGAAATGTCAATGCTATGGAAGAACCTATTCACCGAGTTTGAGATGAAGAACTTGGGAAGACTTAAGTATTTCTTGGGAATTGAGGTACTAAGATCTAAATAATGAATTTTTATTTATCAGAAAAAATATATTATGAATTTATTTGCAGAGACTGGAATGATCAATTGCAAATTGGTGGATACACCAATGGCAACAAATCATGGACTCTGGATAATGGAAGGAGTGGAACCAGCATAAAAAGAACGTTATCAACGAATGGTAGGAACATTAATATATCTCTCACACAGACATCCTGATATCGCGTATGTAGTAGGAGTAGTAAGTCAATTTATGCATCAACCACAAATGGAACATATGAACGCGGTATGGAGGATCATAAGATATTTGAAAGGAACGGCAAGTCACAGGATACTCTTCAAACCAAATGGGCACTTGGCAATACAAGAATGCACGAATGCGGACTGGGCAGGTAATCCAATATATCGAAGATCGACGTCAGGATACTTCACCCTAGTTGGAGGAAATCTAGTCACCTGGAAAAGAAAGAAGTAGAAAGCGGTGACGCTATCTAGTGTAGAAGCAAAATTCCGACGAGTGGCCCGAGGATTGGCAGAAGTACTATGGCTACGAAAACTGCTGACTAAAATTGGATTTCCTCTAGGAGAGCCAAGTAAAATTATGTGTGACAATCATGCTGAAATCAGCATCTTAGGAAATCTGGTACAACACAATCGCACAAAGAATGTAGAAGTCGGCAAACACTTCATTAAAGAAAAACTTGAGGCGGGAATCGTGGAATTACCATTTATATGATTCGAAGACCAATTGGCATATATATTGACAAAGGCATTCAACATAAGAATTTTCAACAATATCCTCAGCAAGTTAAACATCGGAGACCCCACTATTTAACTTAAGGGGAAGTGTCATCAAGAACAATGTAATTAAATGTAAATACTTGTTAGAATATAGTTGTTAGGAGTTAATTAGAATATAGTTGTTAGAGTTAATATATATTGCCCATTTCTGTTAAAATTGGAAGGTATTTCTAAAACAAAATGCCAAAAATAGCATTTTTTTTAATATAGAACAAGTATGAATTTCGTCCTTCCTTAAATTTCTGATATGATCCTCAAACCCCATTTTATCGTAAAAATTATGTTGGTGGTAAATGCAAACTGAGTCGGTCGCGAATGCGAGATGGGTTGGATTTATAGTATAGATGTCGCGAGAAATTGAACACACAATAGTCTAACCTGCAAAAAGAGAGATTAATTGTTTGTTCTTGAATACTTCTACTATACTTGAGTAAGAATAGATTAGATCTTATCAATCTAGTTTGACAAAGGAAAGATGTGAACGGAATAAGGAGGATCATATATTTACATAGTAGTTTAGACGACCGTGTAGGTTAAAGAGTGTGCTACTTACTAAGACAATTGGTGTATCTGAAAAGAAACAACAATCTTAGAAAATGAGAATAAATGAGTGACCATCGCCAATAATTTCCTACTTTATCTCATCTCAACTCGCTCATAGGTGGGGGGTGATTAAGCTCAAGATCCAGACTCGAGTCTTGTCCATTAAGGTTTACTTGAGTTCCAACCAAATTGGGGTAGACCAAAATTCCATTCAATTTGGGCCGCAATTCCACCAAAATTATCCATTTTTTTCATTCCTTTTAACCTTTCTCATGTATATCCCCTTCTGACAAAGTCAAGACAAAATACATACCGTGTTAAACGATGGAATGAGACCATGACAGAGTTGCAAATCAAGTTGAACGCATTGTTTCCCATTCGAAAGAGACCTGTATGATATGACCACTCGACCTATCAGAGCTCTTAACCTTATCGGCAAAGTCATCCCAAGGACACCTACAAGGTGTCGCCATCCCAGCAATACCAAATTAACTTGAACTTTAGAGAGGGAACTGGAAGATGTTGAAGACTTCCACCATGAAGTACCACATTGGTGGCTTGTCCATCATTTAAGTATCATATATACAACTTGAATACCTTGCTACCTCTACAATCTGCGTCTCTGCTGATGACTTGAGAGTCGCTGATTTTTCATTGACAAAGGTGTTGTTCTCCACTTTGCCCTGCACATTGTTTTTCTGTGTAGATTGATTTTGTGCTGATCAATTCCATTTCTTGAGTGCATGCAAATCTAAGCAATGCAAATTTGTGTTAGAATCTTGGCAAATGTAAACAATGCAAATCTTGTGTTTCATTCATTCAAACGAGTTCTTTAAATATCCCTTTGTTAGAATGACAAAGGTGGACTCGACTTTACGGAGCTCCAACTTTTCAATGTCTCAATCCTCAGCTTTATGAGTCCAGTCCGTCTGATGAAGGCAATCAATCTACTTTTCGGGGAGGTGAATCCCTTCATGTGACAAAATGGGAAGTGGATGATCAGAGATGGTGAAAACGTGAGTGATGCATGGATATCATTCCTACCTTGATACAATATATCTTATCCAACCATCAATCTATCTATAAGATCTCATGAAGAAGAAATCGTTACCGCTATTGTTGGTATGAAGATGATGAGAGTTTGTTGCGTTCAAACAACAGGAAGTTACTCGTGTCTTTAAAGCTTGATCAGTTACAGATTGATTCGTCAAGTTTAGAAATCGTTCTTCTCTATTATTTTTCCAGGAAACAAATCACATGTCTTATTACAATTAGGGTTGGTAATGGTGCGGTGAAAAACCCATAATCATGATTATAACCGTTACTGTTTAATATGGTTAACCGTACCATTATAGTGATGATTTTTTTACCCATAATGGTTATGATATTTGAGTTATACCCATAACCATGGGTATTATATAAATATAACATTTATTTATTATTAATAAACTAATTTATATAATATACTAAATATAAATTATATAATTGAAAATTTGAAGTTGTTGAAGATTGAATATGTCAAAGTCCAACGATGGTAATATAGATTGATGTATTTTTTAAAATAATTTTTTATTATATTACATGTGTAGAATGAATATGGGTATACGAATAAAACCATGGTTAATAACCACTATTATTTTAATAGTTATAGTATTAAAAATTATACCCATAATGGTTATGGTATGTAGTTTAAAAATATGGTATGGTTATGGTATTTGTCAAACCTGACCATACCCTAACCATCGAGAGCCCTAGTTACAATGGCTGAGTTTCACACATGAATTGAGTTGATATTTTGGATTCTACAAAGTTCTAGTAAGTACATCTATGTGGGTAAGTACATTTCTAGTTGGCTTGTCTTCTGATTATCTATAAGATTGTTGTTACAAATGTTAATGCTACTCTAGACAATCATGAAGAAAATCCATTGATGGTATGGTTATGGTATTTGTCAAACCTGACCATACCCTAACCATCGAGAGCCCTAGTTACAATGGCTGAGTTTCACACATGAATTGAGTTGATATTTTGGATTCTACAAAGTTCTAGTAAGTACATCTATGTGGGTAAGTACATTTCTAGTTGGCTTGTCTTCTGATTATCTATAAGATTGTTGTTACAAATGTTAATGCTACTCTAGACAATCATGAAGAAAATCCATTAATGGTATGGTTATGGTATTTGTCAAACCTGACCATACCCTAACCATCGAGAGCCCTAGTTACAATGGCTGAGTTTCACACATGAATTGAGTTGATATTTTGGATTCTACAAAGTTCTAGTAAGTACATCTATGTGGGTAAGTACATTTCTAGTTGGCTTGTCTTCTGATTATCTATAAGATTGTTGTTACAAATGTTAATGCTACTCTAGACAATCATGAAGAAAATCCATTGATGAGAGACAAATCCATTGATGAAGAAAATGATGCATCATCCACACCAGTTTGACCACACCTCACTTTCTTTTGCTACGTGTACAAAGATGAGCTTTAGCTATCCCCTTCCTCTATACACCCTTTCTTTTGGATCCACAACATCTTGTACATTTTAGACTCTAATAATATCTCCTGCACTGCAAACGCAGGTTCTCAAACTATTCAACGGACTGACTCACTACTAGTGTACATAATAGCTTCTCCTTCTTATCCAACTGCATGCCAAATCATACAAACTCCCATCTATCTATCTATATTATATCAAGCAACAGACAGACCACACACACAAAACAAAGTGAGAAAACAGGGAGAGAGAGAAAGAGAGGTCGTCACCCTCAGTTAGCTGTACAGCTTCCCCCACTACGCTATGGTGCTTGCGTTTAGATTTTGAGTGCTAATCCTCCGTTCTGCACAAAAAACAACACCATATGTAAGTGGTGCAAGAGAATGTAGTAGATCTATCGCCTTATTCACTTACATCATATTTCATAGAAAAAGGAAAGGAAATAGGAATAATACCCCCAGTAGCAACAAGTTTCTCAACACGAGCAACAATGTGCTTCCCATAAGTATACTTCTTCAGAGCATTCAAATGGATTTTAATTCGATTCATGATTAGTTCAAGTTGCTGATCATCACATGTTTCAAGCACTTTCTGGACAACATAATTTGCAAACTGATCCTTCATCATCACCTACAAGATACTCAAGTCATAAGAATAAACATATACTCGGAAGGAGTACTTAGGAGCATTGAAGACGGAACAGACAAACAAACCTGAAGAGAATCAGTCTCATCAGTATCGCCAAGAATCTCATCCACCAAGTTCTGGCGCTCCTCAGGTGTTCCAAATGTTAAACACTTTTCAATAACATTGGATGCAAATTTCTGCTGACTCATATGAACTATCTGTCCTGTTAATTTATTTATTATGTCCGTGCGTTCTTCTGGCTTTCCGTGCTCCAGCACATGCTGCAATTTTGTTCAACCACCATCAAACACGGTATTTGCAGTCAAGAATAGTTTTTTTTTCCAATTAAAGAATGCAAGACAAAAAGCTAGTTTACAAAAAAAGTACTCCACTGTGCACAGCAACCATTCTATGGAAATGAAGAACATAATTAAAGTCAAATAGAGACATAATAATAATCTAAAACAATGCAAACCTGTACAACATAGTTCCCATATTGATCTTGTGCCAACATGCATACTGAGAGCAAAATCTCATCCATCATTATCTGTTGGGTCTTCAGATCATGGCAATGTTCAAGAATCCTCTAAATCAAGAAACATAGTATATTAGACGAAACCAGAGTAACAATTAAACAAATTCATTAACATAAACAAGAAATTATTCTTCACCTGAACGACACGACAACCGTAGGGATGGGTGGACAGGGTCACAACTTGATCATAAAACACGGAAACGATAAACTGTATGGAATCTTCTGGAACACATTCGATACATTTCTGGACCACATGATTTCCATTCTGATCTCGGACGCATTTCATAACATGACCATCAAGCTCCTTCACCATTATTATCTGCTGGTCAAGTTGAACCACTTCTATAGCCTGCGTAGTTTAGATAAACAAGCATCTTGTTAACATCCAATTGCTAGTTAGATATATTAAATTGGGCTAAGCCAGTACACCCTTAAATTTGACCCATGTGATTTGATCTTACCCTAATGTTGGACGGTACATTGTTATGGTTAGAGAATGTCATTATTTGGTATAAGCATTGTTAATAGTTAAGTTTGACCAACAAAATAATGACATGCCTGACTGAAAATGAATATATATATATAAATCTGAAAAAATATACAAAATTAACGAAAGCAAATTATAAAAAAGTATTTCACTTGAATTATTAAAACGGAGCCAAGTAACATTTGGTTGGATTGGACTGAAACCAGGTCAGACGACCTCGGTTGGACCTATCCCAAGGCTCGACACTAGTTAGGTTCAATTGAGCCAAGGGACCTTGGCTTGTTTTTTTTATAAAAAAACTCTTAAATTGTTTTTTGATTTATGAGTTAGACTTTTATTTTTTGAACTTTTTTCCGACTTCGGTTTTATATATTAAAGCCTTTCCCCCTTAATTTTCAATATCTAATTAGTTTTTCAGTTAATTATGTATTTCATTATTTGCATTTCTTGAAATTATTTTCTAATTTGAAAAATATTTATACGTTTTTTTGCAAGTTTTTTTGAATTATTTTTATTATGTAAACAAAATTGATATTATATATATCTGTAATTTAAGACATCATGTGCGAGTCACGCAACTAATTAATAGGAAATAAATAACAAATGACTAAATGAGAGATCAAATAACAACATTCGCATACATAAAAGTGTATTTGACCACGCGAAAATTCTTAGTCTGTCATTCTGATCACATGGGTCAAACTTAAGAGCGCATTGGACCTATTAACCCGATTTAACAACAATCATTCAAGATTTGGCAGTGAAAGACAGAACACACCTTTCCACGCACTGAAAGTTTCAACAAATGAATATGGAGGGTCAGTGGAACCTGTTACCTTTTGGATGACTCTACAGCCGTACATTTGAAGGCTCAGGTTTAGCACCCTCCCATAGAGCTGCTCAGCTAGCTTCCTAATTTGAGATGCACTCCCATGCTCAAAGAACTGAATAAAAAGATTTATTGTCAGAGTTCTGCTTTGAAGTCAAACCATTGGGTTAGCTATTCATAGAGAGCAAATTTCAGTAGTATGTACACCTTCTGAATCACGTAATTTCCAAATACATCAGTCATTAGTGTCAGTGCATGCGGTATAATTTCATGGAAAACCATAGCTTTTTCTTCAATAGATGCAGTCTCCAGCTTTTGTTGAATAAAGCGACTCCCATACTGATCCGTGCTATATAGATGAAAGAAAAACAAAAAGAAACAGTATTTAATATATAAAATCTTAGAATGCTTCAAATGGTAGAGTTTTTGGAATTTGCTTGAAATTAAAAAGAAAAAATGGTAACAGTTTTCAGAGGAATAAATTGCAATACCTGAATTCGACAACATGGCCTGCAATTTCAGATAGTTCAAAGCATTTAGCTTTGTTGCTCTTGAATTCATCTAGTAAAGTAAGTGCAAAATTATCATCCAGCCCAACACCAGCATCCGAATGCCAGGCTCCCAGGTATCCCCCATTGATGCTCCTTGCTCCTAAAGGATAACGCATACCTCGGTCTCCATGCAGCGAAGGAGAATTTGGAAATGTAGGACTTGCCAATGGGCTGCCTGGGTATGACATTCCCATCGCACATGCTAAATTACCATTATAGCCATTGCCATAGCTGCCAGATTTCCCGAGGTAAGGCATGCCGTACTGAGGCTTTTGAGATGCAAGAAGTGCATCCAAGTAAGCTTTTTGGAGTCCAAGCAAATCAGTATATGAATTTCCCAAGCCATCTCTATCCAAAATGGGGTCCATAACACCAGCCAGCTGAGCTGCTGCTGCGTACTCATTTGCCCTGGAGTACTGAAGGAAAGAAGGGTCCATTAAAGGGTATTGCATGGCATTCCCTGTCATTCTCCCATGATTATGCATTGAACTACCTCCGAGTGCTCTGGGGTCCAACCCATTCACTCCATAACCAGAGGCAGTAGCAACATTTTTTAACAGAGGCGGCAAATCAGCACCACCAAACTGGTTAGCCATCATGGATGGTGACAAAGGGTTTGACGAATGCACACTCATACCATAGTCATGGCCACTGAGAGAAGGGGTAGATGGTCCTTTCTCAAAGGAGACAGAATTTTGAAAATCTTTTCTGAAGTTGTAAAAGTCACGTTGATCATCTATTTGCTGGTGCAAATGGGAACGACTCTCCCCTTCTAAGACAATATCTGGCGTGAGATTCAGCCCAGATAGAGCAGTGACCAGTTCTGCAGGATCTCTCATCCCATGTGATGATACACCATTAAATGAGTTATGGCTGTTCATACTCCTCTTATCCATTGACCCAACCCTTCCAACTGCAGCAGATGGTATTCGAGGAGTAGGAGAACGGTCAACAAGTTGAGGGTCGGGTGTAACACTTCTTGACAAGGAGGCACTAAGAGCAGAAGCATAACTATGAGAGACTGAAGCCGCCCCAAAAGACTGTCCATTTCGATTCACATATTCTAGTTCATTATTATGCATTTGAAGCTGTGCATCAGAGATTTCAACACTCTCTCCAAATGCATTGCGGCTTGCAGGACGTGAAGGATGCCTAGAGGCAGTTGCTCCTCCTTGATTCATATCATCCTGAAATCAAATGATAACCCTTGATCAAAAAATCTATAAGCGAAATGAGGATAGAACAAAGAGGGTAAGATTGCACATCACTCCTACAAATTTCCACCACATAAATTCACTACACCAGATAAACTTAAGCTAATCGTTTACGAGCAAACACTAACTTCATGTATACAAATACAATTTGAACGAACACCAACATATTAAGCTAGGACCTTTATTTATTTTAGAGAAAACAAAAGGAACTCAAAAGTGTAAATCAACTGATGTCATTTATGCACAGTCTTCTATTAGGCCAAGACCTTCTATAGAGGCCAATACTTCTTAAGATGTATGAACAGACTTTCTTGCAAGGAGCAAGCACCAACCACCAGGGTGGTATCAAGATTGCCAATGCTAAAATTACTATGTCGAGTCTCAAAAAATACATATTCTACAATGAGAAGAAACAAAATTCACCTTCCAATGTTAAATAGTGAATCTTTCCAACAAGCTTACTATTTCTAGATACCATTAAAAAAAAACATTCTCATCATTATGGACACAACGCAGCATTAACTTCACAGAACTTTCTACCAAAAAAAAAACTTCACAGAACAAAAGAAGTGCACCATCTCCGCATAAACAGAAAATTTAACACTAAAGGAAACAAGATTATAAAGCAAGTGATGACTTTATTACGAATCATCTCCGCATAAAAACACTTCAGGTAGCAACAACTGATATTTCAAGAAACTATTACACAAATTTAAGTTCAAATAACATCTTTTGTAGGCACATCAACGACATTAAGTATCAAAACCTCCGACCCAAGAACATCTGTAACGACAATAGATGATGATCCATCAATCCAGGGGGCATTTAAGAAATTTTCAGAAATAATAAATACTACAGAGAGGGAAATCAGCAAACTAAAAAAACCAAAGGATTTTGACCTGAATCATCTCCACAAAGCTTTTTTTCCTGCTCCCAATTCCCAATCCAGGCAATCCGATCAAGCCATCACCACCACCCCACTCACTTGGTGTAGCATTCTCTTCTTTCGAACCAAACATAGGTTGGACTGAAAACAGAGAGCCCTCACCTATGCCCACTGCCTTCCTGTCCCCTCCAACAGCGCCGCCAGACAATCGATGACCAAACCGCAAGTCATCCTTGGATACAAGTGGTGGAGGTAGCCTTGGGTTCAACTTAACATTTGAATAATAGTAGTTCGCATATGCAGGGTCAGACCTCAGCTCCTCCTCCAAGATAGTACTTCCGTAACCAATATGTTCCCCGCCCCCGCCGTGGAGCTGAGAACCATCAAACAAGCCCCCGACAGCCGTTAGCGCCCCCTCCACTGTAGGCGGCGCTGACCCACTTCGGTAAATATTGGGTTCTCTCTCTAAGTCGACCGGCATCATGTTAGAGTAAGAGTCAGTGATCATCACACGTAAGTTCAGGAAAGGTAAATAACATAAAGATTGAAACTATGAGGGTGAAGTCAGCTCTTGGATTTGAGGAATCAAATGGGTAATGCGTTAACAAGTGAGAAATGGTTGGTTTTGTTTGACCACAATCCACGAACTGTCTTAAAATAACAGGAAATGATACTCAAAGGACGCTAAATCGACACACCTACACGAGCAATGATGCTCACTCAACTAATTTGTTCAGACATGGAAATGGAAGAAGAATCGGAAAGTGAGAACAATAGGAGATGGATAGTGGAGGTAGAGCGAGAGAAATGCAGTGAAGAAGTGGAAAGAGGAGGAGAGAGATAGGACGAGCCATGGGGAGATCGGAGCCGTTGGACAGAAGCGTTGACGGTGGAGATGGATTCAAGAAGGATTTAGAAGGGTGCTTAGGGTTTTATAGTAACCTGCCTTTCTCCCATTAACCCTTTATTTCCATTTTGGTAGGGCAGACCATGAACTAATTCGAGATCGAACCGGTTAAGTACTTTACTTAAAATGTGATAAATGTACCGTTCGATCCATTCGTTCAAACCATTTCAATATTTTAGTGCATTACGGTACCATTTACGAACCAATTCTAAAATTGGTTATAAATCGGTTCGTTCAGTCATACATTTTCTTATAAAAAAAAGGGTCAATTATCTCAAATTTCACTTATATTGACACATGTGATTGAATAGTTGGAACTTGTGTTGAACAGTTACTTATGTTTCAAAATGTAATTGAACAATTACAAAATAAAAAATATGTGAAAAAATGACTAAAATACTCTTTCATTGTTCATCATTTTCATCTTAATGTTCTTCATCTTCAATCTATTCTTCCTCGATTCAAACCCGAAATCTGATTTGAACTCATATTTGCGCAAATCTGAGTTCGAATCGAACTCAAATATGCGTTTCTAAATTTGAATTGAACCTATAAGTGCATAACTGAGTTCGAACTGAACCTAGAATTGTAGATTTGGGTTCAATTCGAAATCCATATCTGCATTTATGGGTTAAAACCGCACCCAGATTTGCATTTTTGAGTTCGATTCAAATATAGATATGCATATCTGAGTTCGAAATCATATTTTGGACATAAAGAAAATGAAGAACACAAGATAAGAGTGTATGGTAAAATCGTCATTTATGTGACCATTTAATCACATTTTGTCAAGTATATGTGACTGAATATAACATGTTTAACCAAAAAGTCACATTTTTTAAACGTACATGATCGTTTAGCTAAAAAAAAAATAAGTGACCATCTAGTCACATTGTGCCAACGTAAGTAACTGTTGACGTAGTTTATCTTATAAAAATTGTGAATCTAATATAAAATATATAAAGTTTAACTTCATCCATTTATCCTAAGTTTGTGAGATTTTTCAAAAAGTAGGCACTCTGCCAAAAGAATTTGAAAAAGAAAGTATACTGAAAAAATATTTAGCAAAATGTATATAAGTCCTACTGGGGGTAGCGTTTTTTTCAACGTGCGCGACTAGGGGTAGCGTTTTTCATAAAACGTCACTAGGGGTAACGTTTTTTTTAACGTTTTTTTGGACGACTTGATATTTAATTAAAAATAAAATCACACACACACACACATATATATATATATATATGCTTGTGCTTCGCAAGTACACCTTGTGGTTGAAAGTCCCAAGCACAAGAAAAATTATTCGCTCTTGTTCCAATAATTTTGGTGTCTTCAACACAGAAATACAACAATTAGATATTAAACAAATATAAAAATTAAAAAGGTTAAAACTTTATGTATATATATATATATATAAATTTCAGTAAGATTTGAACTTCTTGGTTCCTTTTTCTCAGCTTGGGATGTCGGGAAGCTGCTTTGGCCATTGAACTTCTTCAAATTAAAATCATTTTGGCCATTTCAATCCACGGGTTAATATTTGGGAACTAGCAAGTTGAAATGGCTACAATGATTTTAATTTGAATTCTACTTGTTATAATGAAAATTAATTTAATTTTTACATTTTTAATTTAAAATTACGAAAACAGATTTATGAATTAAAATGAATATATTTAATGGACTCTCCTCCTTTAGTATTCTCGAAAATTATATTACCTATAATATAAAATGGCCCATCCTAACATTGATGCCTCAGTCAAATAACATTGCACACAACCCATGATGCCTCGGTCAAATTATATTCTCGAAAATTATATTGCACATAACCCATGATGCCTCGGTCAAATAACATTGCCCGGACAAAAGAATAACACGTGTCTCTAGTAGATTGGCTTTTATTCAACTAGCATGCCTTATGGCGTGGAGATAGAACGACGTAAAAAATAAAACACGCCACTAGGAGTGACGTTTTTCATAAAAACGCTACCCCAAGTGGCGTTTTATGAAAAACGCTACCCCTAATAGCGCACGTTGTAAAAAGAGCTACCTCAGTGGCGCTTATATACATTTTGCTAAATATTTTTTTTGTATAGTTACTTTTTCAAATATTTTTTGCAGAATGATTACTTTTTAAAAAACTTCTAAGTTTGTTCATTTCTTTTTGAATTGTGTTAAGTATCAATAATCAGTTTCATTTCTTTTTCTATGTTAGTCTCTCCTTTCATCATCTACTACTTTGTAACTCGAAAGCTGAAATCATATCGGTCTTAAGTCTCAAAATTGGTGAGTCAGGCAATCAAAACTTGAAAATTGTTTATGTAACAAAGTATTTTATCACACTTCATCTTTTAAAATGATTTTTGATGTTTTAGTTTGTCAAAAACTTGAATTAAAATTTATGATTAAAAACAAATTCTAAAATGACACGTTTACCACTTGTGAATCTATTTTTTATGGTTAGGTCAAACCATTTCATATTTTATGCAAAAATATATATTTGCTTTTTGAACCATTTCGACCAGATCGGTTTGAAAAAGGTATGGTTCGGATGTGGTACGGATTGGTTTGAGTGAACTAGTTTTTTCCCCAACCCTACCTTTTGGTTTTATAGATTTATGATAAAACTAATAACGAATTAAATATTTGGAGGTAGAGGTGTGATCCGACCCGGAAAATCTCCAATTTGAACTGTAGTCTGGTCATGTTGGGGTCAACATAAAAGGGTGTGAGTCAATTTTAGGGTTTACCTACCCTACAAATCAATTTGGGTCCTAAAGTTGGACCAGAACCCGACCCAAACTAGATTGGTATGTGTCGTATTATCTAAACTTGTTTATTTTGTCAGCATCGAGGGGAGACTTCAACTCACCAAGCTCCACATTCGGTCACAGAAGCATCGCATGAAGCCGAAGTAGGGCGCGAAGAAGCTCAAGATAGCAATAATCCATCATGATCTTGGTATAGGTGAGTTGTGTCAGTCATTGTTCGAAATCTTTGAAGAAATTTCTCATGTGAATTGACAAGATGCCTTTGGTGTGCTCTGTTAATCCAAGTAATCTCTTAAGTAAACAATGTGAAGAAAAACTGTGTATGTAAAAGAAATGCAGATTGTAATCTTAGGAGAAACTGCAGTTTTCCTATTTTCTTTCATGTCTAGATAATTCAGCTTGTTCTGTTTTTGAATACAGACTCCCACTAACTGCTTCTCAGCAACCCACTATTCCACTACTCTAAAATTTAGCTAACCGTGAAGATACCGAAGTATTCTTTTTACAGCATTTAGATGTAATTCAGTGGGATCCTCCATATATCTGCTTACTAAACTGACAGAGTATTGAATGTCAGGTCTAGAGGTTGTTAAATACATGAGACTGCCTATAAGCTGCTTGTATGTAGTGGTGCTTACTTTATTACATGTTCCTTCCTTGGTCAGCTTAATTCCAGCTTCTACTGGTGCCCCTACTGGATTACATTTCTCCATTCCAAATCTTTTTAGTATGTCTCTTACATATTTCTTTTGGCATAAAAAGTTTCCATCAGCTCTTTGGCTGATTTCAAGCCCCAGAAAGTAACTCATTTTTCCTAGGTCAGTCATCTCAAACTCATCCGTCATGAGTTTCATAAATTCCTTGTGCATATTTGTGTTTGTTCCAGTATAAATCAAATCATCAACATACGCACACACTATTAATATTCCTGCATGTTCATCTTCTCTTACAAACAGTGTGTGTTCATATGGGCATTTACAGAATCCTTTTCGCAGCAAATAGGTTTCTAGTTTGCTATACCAGGGCCTAGGTGCTTGTTTTAACCCATAAAGAACTTTATCTAATTTATACACCATGTGCTCTTGTCCTTTAACAATGAATCCTAAGGGTTGATCTACATATACCTCCTCTTTCAGCTCTCCATATAGAAAAGCAGACTTTACATCTAGTTGAAGTATAGGCCAATTGTTTTGGGCTGCAATTACAATGATTAGTCTTATAGTATCTAGCCTAGCCACTGGTGCAAACACCTCTGTATAGTCAACTCCATAGGCTTGTTTATATCCTTTCACTTCTAATCTTGCCTTGTGTTTATCTATTTCACCATTTTCTTTTAGCTTGGTTTTGTATACCCATTTCACACCTATTGTGTTAATTCCTTTCGGTAATTCAACTAGTTTCCATGTTTTGTTCGTTTCTATTGAGTCCATTTCAGCTCGCATATCTTTTAACCATTTTTCATCTTTACATGCCACTTCATATTCAACAGGATCACTATCTGCAAATAGACAGAAATGCAATAAAAAATCTGGTTCAAACCTGTGAGTTTGAGTTCCAGTTACCTCATAATCTTGCATCTAGTGTGGTCTTTTGATTGTCCTTTTCGTTTGTCCTAGGCTGGGTATGTTTGAGCTGCTTGCATCCTGAGAATCATGGTCAACTGCAGTTGATGATTCAGGAGGTTCAGTTGACAGCAATCTGATTTTTATCGTTTCAACATCAGCATCTTCACTCTCTTCTTCTCCGGTCAGGATTTGAGTATCGTTCTTGGTCTCCCATTTCCATGAGCTCATTTCATTGAAAATGACATCCGAGCTTACAATAATCTTCTTTGTGACAGGGTTATACAATTTATAAGCTTTTGAAACATCACTTAGACCTAGAAATATGCATTTCTCACTACGATCATCCAGTTTTCTTCTTCTTTCTGCTGGTATGTGTGCATATGCCACACAACCAAAAACCTGAAAATAACTTACAGATGGCCTTCTTCCAGTCCACGCTTCCATGGGGGTCATGTCTCTGACTGCAAAGGTTGGATAATGGTCCAACACATGAAAACTCCAAAGGACAGATTCTGGCCAAAATTCTTTTGGCACTCGTCTGGTTGACAAAATGCTTCTTACCATGTTTAGAACAGTCATGTTCTTCCGTTCGGCTACTCCATTCTGCTGTGGAGTATAAGGAGCTGTTTTTTCTCTCCTGATTCCATGGAGTTTGCAGTAGTTCTCAAACTCGGTTGAGTAATATAATCCTCATCTGTCTGTTCTTAATACCTTTATAAACTTTCCAGTTTCATTTTCAACCTTGTTTCTAAAAATCTTAAACATATTAAAGGCTTCTAATTTTTCAGTCAGAAGATGCACCCATGCTTTCCTAGTAAAGTCGTCAATGAAGGAGATAAAGTACCTTTTGGCCCCATTTGATGCAGGACTGATTGGCCCACAAATGTCTGAGTGAACTAGCTTCATCACTTCCTCAGCTCTCCATGCTTTGTTCTTGGGAAATTTGGCTCTTACATGTTTCCTCATTGCACATGACTCACAAATCTGTGCTTTAATCTCAATTTCGGGCATACCTGAGACCAAATGCTTCTTGCAAAGAGTTTTAAGACCTCCAAAGTGTAAGTGTCCTAGTCTTAACTGCCACAGCCACGAAGGATATGTTTCTCCTTCATCTTCCATGGCACTTAGACTAACTTGAAGCTGATCAAATCTAACAGGAAATAGACGTTTCGAGTTCATTTTTACAGTCATTATAGAACCGTTTTTATCATTATATAATTCACATACTCCTCCCTCAATAGGCAACATATATCCATTTTCCTGTAATTGACCTATACTTAACAGGTTGGTCTTTAATTCAGGTACATATAGAACATCAGAAATAGTTTCTATAAAACCATTTTTGGAATTCAATTTCACAGTACCTTTGACCATTACCTTAATTGAAGAGTTGTCTCCAAAAGAAACCTGTGATCTGTAACTTTCATCCAAGGCTGCGAATGAATGTTTACACCCACTTTCATCCAACCTGTGTCCATGTACCACACATCAGTTGTTGTGTCCTCCTTTGAAGCCTCTTGAGTCATTAGAAGTGTTTCAACTTCTGTATTTTCAGCATAGTTTGTTTGTTCAAATCTGTCTTCCTCAGGTAATCTTGCCCAACAATCTGCTTTGTAATGTCCATACTTATGGCATCTGTAACATTCAACACTCGATTTATCGAATGCTCTTCCTCGGCCTCTCCCTCTTGGAGATCCTCGTCCACGATTGTTTTGATATCTCACCTTTGTATCCTTACCTTCATTCCTTGTTTGCTGATGATTTTCCCTACCTTGTACTCGGCCAAACCTTCGTCTTCCATGACCTCTGCTGTGTCTTCCTCTGCCTCTGTTGCTTGAAGGTGATAGTTGAAGTCGTTGCGTTTCTATCGTGATCTTCAGGGCATGTTCTTCAGAAAGTGAATTGCGGTTCAACTTCTGTTCATGCACTATTAGGGAGCTTTGAAGTTCATCCAGACTCAGTTTGTCAATGTCCTTGGACTCCTCGATTGAGCATACTACGTAATCAAATCTGGGGTTGAGAGATCTCAGTATCTTTTCAACAATGGCAACATCTGTCATAGGTTCTCCATGGAATCTCATCTTGTTGCATATCTCCATTGTCCGTGAGTAGTAGTCTATTGATTTTTCACCTTCATTTGTAAAAGTTCGAATTCTCTTCTTAATGCTTGTAGTTGGGATTGTTTAACTCGGACTGAACCAGAGAACTTCTTTTTCATCGAGTCCCATATGTCCTTGGACGTATCTTTGCAAAGAATTGTCTCAAGGACTCCTCTATCTATGGATTGAAACAAATAGTTCTTCGCCTTCATATCAATTAATCGCCTTGCTGCAAACTCGGGTCTGTCTTCCTTGCCGATTCCGTGTTCGACAACATCCCAAAACTCCTTGGATCTCAGGAAATTCTCCATCAGCAAACTCCAATAGTCGTAGTTCCCATCGTACCTGGGAA
Organism: Chamaenerion angustifolium; assembly: GCA_946814005.1. NCBI lineage: Eukaryota > Viridiplantae > Streptophyta > Magnoliopsida > Myrtales > Onagraceae > Chamaenerion > Chamaenerion angustifolium. Next base: position 28,765,560 of record OX328272.1, read on the forward strand.
TAACCGGCGTGACATGGCTTGAGGTTTCTCCCATTATCAACAGTGTCAACTTGGAACCTGCTTGATTCTGTCTGGGTTATCTGCAGAATAAGAAAACCTTCAGCTCTGATACCACTGTTAATCCAAGTAATCTCTTGAGTAAACAATGTGAAGAAAAACTGTGTATGTAAAAGAGATGCAGATTGTAATTTTAGGAGAAACTGCAGTTTCCTTATTTTTATTCATGTCTAGATAATTTAGCTTGTTCTGTTTTTGAATACAGACTCCCACTAACTACTTCTCAGCAACCCACTATTCCACTACTCTAAAATTTAGCTAACCGTGAAACAAAACTGAAAACAGAATTGAAATTTCAAACTCAACTTAAACTCTAAACTACTGAACTGGAAACTACTTAATGACAAACATATTTTCTATTTCTAACTACTTTAACTAACTCATGACCTATGCAGCAACAGATTTCTTCATGCTCTGTGTGAATAGTCGTGTTCTCATCCATGTCCCTTGTGCATATTCATGTAATGTAGTTCGTTGTTATATATTATAGTTGTTAGAGGTTAATTAACAAGTTTACGTAGTTATTAGGTGTGTTAGGTTACTGCTGTATATCTAGTATATATATATGTAATGTATATGTGAAGAATATCATCAACTCTATTCATTCTTACATAGTATCAGATAGGGTTTGGGAAAAAAAATGGTTAGGCTACTGAACCGTACCACATGTAAACCGTGCCTTTTCTGAACCATTTCGAAAATGGTATGGTATTTGGGAAGAAATATGAAGTACTTCGGCTGAACCATAAAAAACGGTTCATAAGCGATAACTAGTATCATTTGATGAACTAATTAATATATATATATATTAAATTATTTTTATCTATTCTAATTTTTTTTTTCATTTTAAGTAAACCAGTTTGTTCATAGGTGCCCTTCGTATTTTAAGATATTTTAGTTTTCAAATTTTTAATGTATTATTAGATTATGTGTTAACATTTATAAATTTGGAATACTTTAAATTAATTTTTATTTGAAAAAATAGTTACGTCTGAACCAGTTCAAAAGTGGTATGGTAAATCGCCAAAAGAATTAAGTGGTTCACACGAATGGGTTGGATTGTACCTAACCACATTTGGGGTCGAACCAGTTCATGCTCACCCCTAGTATATGATCATTCTTTTGTCTTCCCTTCATCAAAACAACTTCTTTGTAGAACTGCAATCATCATAATCAAAAATCGAACTCTCCTTCTCGATAAAAAAAAAAAGAAGCAACATCTTCCTATTCTGCACAACAACTTCCACCCAGCTCCCCCGTGCAACCTCCTCTCATCTCTATGCAAATAACCACCTCTTACACTATTTGTTTCCCTTCTCCTCTCCTCTCTCTAACAACTTCCTTCATTCTTGACCCTCACCATCTGCGTCTCCTTAGCATTTAAGTCCAGCAAAGCAGAACTCGTACTCTCAGTCGTTGGCCACCGAGATCTCCAAAGACTAGGAGCATATCAAGGACACCGCAACATTTAAAAAAATGATACCCCGTGCAACCTTCTCTCATCTCTCTGCAAATAACCACCTCTTACACTATTTGTTTCCCTTCTCCGCTCTCTAACGACTTCCTTCATTCTTGACCTTCACCATCTGCGTCTCCTTGGCATTTAAGTCCAGCAAAGCAGAACTCGTACTCTCAGTCGTTGGCCACCGAGATCTCCAAAGACTAGGAGCATATCAAGGACACCGCAACATTTAAAAAATGATACACCTGTGATGTCTTCGTGGCTAGCATATTTGGGATATCATTGCGCCTTCTAGAGGACGTTAACCAGTAGAAGGCATATCGAGTATAGAGCAGAGCTACTGGAGACCAACTTAAGCAAGCCAAAGATTAGCATATCTAGGACAGCGCGACTTTGGAGCGGAGGATACATTTGTGATGGCATGATGACTAGCATACCTGGAACAATGCTGTGTCTTCTAAAGATGGAAATTGTTAGTGATCATATTGGTGACAGTGCTGAGCTACATTTGATTGACTAAAGCGAACCAAAGACTAGCATATCTAAGACAAAGGAGTTTTGATCACGAGGATTCTGTGTGTGATGGCAGACCGACTAGCATATCTAAGACAACATTGTGTAGTTTGTGATGAGGATATCCAGTAATTACCATATCTGGGATAGCGTTGAGCTACTAGAAACAACTTGGACCAAGCAAAGTATAACATATATGGGATAACACGAATTTTGATGCAGCGCTAATATCTGGATGATGATATGAAATGTTTTCTCTTAATTTTGCCTAGGTTACGCATTGTGCTACAACCTAGTGGGATTCTTTTTTTTTTTTCCTTTATGTTTTCTCCTTTTTCCACAAGTCACAGATTCTCATCGAGTGAGTCTTCATTGCTTGATAATTCTACCCATCTACTTCACATTGTTCTGCACTCCTCCAACAAACTCATTCAAAATCCATTATCTGAATCAGAGTCTTACTCACTTATAGTTGTTTCATCTTTAGATAGTCCAACTTGTCTCCCATATTCCTCTATAGGATTTAACTCTACTAATCAACAGTGTCCCTCTAATCATCATCATATGATCACACATTCCAAGTCAGGTATCACAAAACCCAGAAACTTTCTCAATCTTGATCACACGTTAGCATATGAAATTCCAACATGCAATACCTTTGCCATTCGTGATCCTCGTTGGAAGTCATTCATGGTTGACAAATATAATTCCTTACTTTACAATGAAACTTGGGAGTTGGTTCCATCCAACCTGTTATGACCTAAAATCTGACTTAAATGCGATATTTTGAATAAAAAAATTAGAGTTGCCACTAGTTAATTAAGGTAACTATAAACTTTGAATTCCTAGCGAAAATAAATTATATACCTAAGATTTCAAAATAGTTTATGTTCAGAGATTAAGGTTCGGGAGTTCTATTACGAAATACAATTTAATTAATAATTCACCATTTGAGTACTCTATTCGTTTATGTGCAGTTATTTATATTTTTTCTAAAAGAATATATAAGACCGAAAAATTAGGATGTAAGTCTTAGATATACATACATATATGTACATTTTAGGAAGTAAACTCATTATGTGCAACAATAGTATATCTACATGTGTATCGATAGATAAATAAAACAAGACAAAAAATAAATCAAAACAAAAAAGTTGAATATGTATAAGCATATATGAACGTGTACGTACCAATGTATAGAAAAGTATGGAAAAAATTAAGAAATAATAATAAATAACGACAAAAGTAGATCAAATTTGGTTACAGAATGAATGTATGTAATAACAACAAGCATATACTTTCAGAATAATACACAATATATAATTATATATATATATATATATATATAATTATATATTGTGTATTATTCTGAAAGTATATGTGTGTGTGTCTTTGTGTGTCTTAGTGTAATTATGCAAATATAATGTATATATATATATATAATACACACAAGTATGTATCAACAATGACATGAAAGAATTAAGATTTGAAATTCAAACCATGTTTCAGACAAATTTTTTTATTTATCCTCTGCAGCAGTGGTATGACTGCTCTTTATTTCAATCAAAAATTTCATTTTATTCATTTTACCACCATTTTACATAAGACATAACACTCTTATTTATACAAGTTCCTAGGGATTTCTAAATTAGGAAGTGTATATGCAATAAAATATATTATACAATATAAAACAGTCTATAAATATTTTACAATATACTTTACATATTAATTTACTAAATCTGCATGAAACCTATTTTGGTTAATGGAAAAAGTTCATTGAGTTTGCTAATAGAAATGGTTTGGTTAATGGAAAAATGACATGTCCTTGCCGTAAATGCAAAAATAGAAAATATCACGTGGCAGAAGAAGTAGAAAGTCACTTGATTTGGAATGGTTTCTTAGTTGACTATACAACATGGTGTTTCCATGGTGAATCTTGTATACAAACTCAACCCACTATGAACCAAGAAATGAATAGTCCAATAAGGAACAGTGAAATTAACAGTAACTTGGATGGACAAGGTGAATTGCGAGATTTATTTCATGCTGCAATGGGATCTGGTGCGTCAAACACTGTACAAGATAGTATGCAAGTTGATGGTGATAATAACGCTTCAGGTTCAGAACAACAGAATGCTGTCCCTGAAAATATTTCACATCTTCATAAATTAATGAGTGTATGTGAAAAACTATTATATCCCAATTGTGAATCATTCACAGTGATATCATTCATCTTACACATATGGAATATAAAAACAGTTGGTGGTTGGTCTCGGAAATCAGTTGATATGTTGTTTGAAGTATTAATAATTGCATTTCCTTCAGCAACTTTTCCGATTTCTTATTATGATGCTAAGAAATTGATTACAGAATTGGGTCTTGGGTATGATAAGATACATGCATTCCCAAATGATTGCACGTTGTATTGGGGTGAAAATGCTGAATATTCCAGTTGTCAAACTTGTGGTCTTTCGAGGTGGGAGAATCATAAAAAAGACCTAGGTGAAGATAATATAGAAGAGACCACTTTTGGAAAAAAGAAAAAACCTGCAAAAGTATTACGGTACTTTCCTTTAATTCCAAGACTCAAACGCCTATATATGTCAAAGGATATTGCATCTTCGATGCGCTGGCATAAGGAGGGTCGAACAGTGGATGGAGTCTTGAGACATCCTGCTGATGCATTGGCGTGGAAGTCATTCGATGAGCGTTACCCAAATTTTGCATCTAACCCACGAATGGCTAGTATGAACAAGCATATCAAATGGCTAGTATGAAGGAACAAGCAGATCAAATGGCTAGTATGAAGGCACAGATGGGGGATATGTACAAACAGTTTCAACAACAACTACAGGTCATGCAAACCATTCATCAAGGTCAGATCGCTAACCTTCAGAGCAATATGAATGGATTTAATTCATTTCAACACTTCATGACAGCTGGTTCTAGCGATTTCACACCAACTAACAATCTTGGTTGTGGTTCCACACTGTTACCAATTGCAAATAAAGTAAGTACATATGTTATATTTATCATTTATATCAATACACGCATGCTATTGTAGTTCACTTGTTAATAGGATATGATATGTTAACCACGCACGCTTGTTTGATGTCTAAATTTGATGCATCTTATATATAGTACTTTGTTGGGATGCTTTTATAGGATGGTCAGACAACTCAACCAAGTGATCCGTCTACCGAGCGTAGAAGTGAAGATGATGATCCAATAGATGATTAAAGAATGATGTTCGAAATTATTTCGTTAATGCTTTAGGAATTGAATATCGGATTGTAATACTGATTATGTTTGGTTTATATTTACAGATTTTGGTTTGTAAAATTATTCAGGTTTTAATTTTATGATTAGGGATATATTAATTTATTAAAAAAAAATTCGATTTATTTCGGCTGAAAATAGTTGAGCCGTCAACTATAAATTACAATTTGGACGGCTCATACTAAATGAGCCGTCCGTATTAACTTTATTGATTTAGGTGGCTCATACAAATTGAGCCGTCGAGGAGCTGTTGCTGCGTCGTCGCGTGCACTGCGTCGTCCAGGAGCCGAGTTCGGTTGCGTCGTCGAAGGGATGCGTCGTCGAGGAGATGCGAGGAGCCCGATCGGCGAGAAAGGAAACCTAATTAGGGTTTGACTGTTTGAGGCTGCACTGAGAAGTCTATTGTCGTCTGAGATACTGAGGCTTGAGTTAGGTCTGAGAGTGAGATTTCAGATTGTAGTGCTAAGGGTGAGGGAAAGGACTAGGCGGGCCGACCAAATAGAATAAGTATGGACACTGGTCTGGTTTGGATCATCAGACCGATGGTTGAGAAACATCATACCAACTTGGTTTAAAGTGATTTGATTTAAATTTAGGGAAAAGTATGAAATTGCACCCGGATGTTTGCAATTTTTTGCCATTGGACCTATATGTTTTTTGCCGCAATTATTTACACCCGTATGTTACATTTTGTTGGTCATTGCACCCAACGTTAAAAAATCCCATTAAGTGTCACGTGAAGGGCATGTGTCGTCGTTAAATTTGAAACGATGTCATGTTAAATGACCAATTTACCCCTATGGCAAACCATCACCTTTGTTTCGGTTTCATATACGCAAGTCACTCTGAAGTCTGAATAAACTCTCCACCAAAACCTAATTTTCTACTCTTCTCCCGCGCGCTTGAAGTGAACTACTGCTTGAAGTCCACTAATCATTCCCCACAAACCTCGTTTGTCTATTGAATCGCTTTCTGTTTGTGAGTATTATTCGATGTAGCTTTCTGTATTATCGCTTTCTGTATTATCGCTTTCTGTATTATCGCTTTCTGTATTATCGCTTTCTGTTGAATCGATTTCGTTCTGTTGAATCACTTTCAGTGTATGAAAGAATCGCTTTCTTTTGGACAGCATCGCTTTCAGTTTATGAAGTTCATTTAAAGCTGTGATTTTCAGTTTATGGACAGAATCGGTTTGGGATAGCATGTTTTGGTGTTTATGAATTTCTTACCTACAACCGTGATTTTTCTTTTCCAATCATGGATTTTGGTAGCTTCTGGTCTGATTAGTGTAGCTTTTGCAAAAATCTACCCTTTATTCGTTTGATATATTTAGTTCGTCAGAAAATGCATATTTATTCTTGAACAGAATATAGAGACTGAGAAACAGAATATAGAGAACAGAATGTTTAGTTCGCCTAAAATGTTCTCACTAGAGAAACAGAATCTGCAGTATGTATGTCTTGACACCTACAAACCGAACACAACTTTAAATGAAAGTGTAATTGTCTATGCAGTATGTATGTCATTTGAGTTCGGTTGATTGCTGTTATCGGTTAATTCACAGTATGTATGTATTCATTTGAGTTGTTGATGTTGGTTCTTGGTTCGTTGATTGCTGTTATCGTTTTGTTGAGCACTGCTGATTCCATTTCTGTATTTATGTTTTTTTAGGATAAACAATGGACAACCAAAGATACGACTTGACGATTCACTACAACGGTGTTTTTATTGATGGAAATTGGGTTGGGAAGTCCGAAGTTACTATTTTACGGAGGGATATACTAAGTTATGAGACAGTCGAAGTGTTCATGGAGTATTACGGCTTAGTCCCCGGGGGTTGTATTTTCTATCTCCCTCCTAATGGTGATGTGAAATCAGATTTGAATGTTGTGAAGAGTAACGAAGACGTTACTGAGATGTTGGTGAAGCAAGATGGAAGTATGCAGTTGGCATTGTATGTTTTGGCACCGTTTGATCCCGTTGTGTGTGAGAAGGATCCATTTATGGAGGGTCTTCGCCTAAAAGTCAATATCCGGATAGAAGAGGAATTGGAGAGGCAAGTTTCAGTAGACAAGGGAAAGAGGCCAATGCAACCCGAAGAAACAGACTCTTCATCAGATGAAACTGATTCACTATCAGATGCTATATCTGATCCTAATTGGAAAGCGGGTAGAGATGACGATGATGACTATGTTGAGGATGATTTACATCCCAAAGTTAGGTCGTAGAACCAGTTTTGCTGACAGAAGCCGAAGTGACACTCTAACCACACCTATTGGTTCAGACGTTGAAGGCGACATCACAAGTACACAGACTTACAAGATATTTGATGATGCAGTGAACGCTGAAACCACGGGAAATCAGCGGCCAAAACACGAATTGAAGTTAGGGATACGGTTCATAGATGGGCAAGCCTTTCGGAAATACGTCATCGAACACAGTATTGAGGAGGGTTACGAACCCGATTTCAGCAAAAAAAACAACTCTGACCGTGTAGTAGTTGTCTGCAAGAAAGATTGTGGGTTCGTGGTTGTTGGTGCCAAAATGAATAGGGAGAAGACTTTTTAAATAAGAAAGTTGGTACCAGAACATAAATGTGGCCGAGCGTACCACACAAAGAAGATCGGCGGAAAGTGGATTGCCGATACCTTTTTGGAACTCATCCGCAACGAACCTGGTATCAAGAGTAAGACCATAGCCGATGAGATACAGAAGAGGTTCAACTTTGATGTGAAAAGGTGGAACGTGTGTGAGGGCATCAAGCTTGCTAGGAAAGCCCTGTAAGGAGACCGAATATGGCAATTCGAGAGACTGCGTGATTATGCGGGAACTCTTCTGTTGCACAACCCCGGAAGCACTGTTGGGATTCAAGTAGACCCCATCCCATCTCCACTGAGGCCAAAATTTGAACGCATATATGTCTGCTTGAAAGCATGTGTGGATGGTTTTCGAGCAGGATGCAGACCATTCATTGGCTTGGATGGGTGTCATCTGAAGGGAGTTGATGGTGGTCAACTATTATCTGCAGTTTCAAGAGATGCAGATAACCGTGTGTTTCCAATTGCTTACGCATGGGTTGAGGCTGAATCATGCAACCTTAATGAAATATGCATGCAATATTTAAATATAACATGTTTGCATTGTTGTTTGTGATTACACCAGTATGAATTAATATGAGTCTATGTCTAGTTATAGGGTTTAATAAATGCAGTGGAAGAAATCATGCCTTTTAGCGACCACAGACACCAGAACATGCTGTCCAAAAGTATGAACGATGCTGGTATCAAGTCACGTTTTTGGGCAGCAGCATCGGCGTACAATTATCACCGGCACAAGGTTCACATGGAGTGGTTAAAAGTGCATTTCAAGGCTGCCTGGGAATACCTAACGGAGATTGACCCGAAGACGTGGTGTAGGTATGAGTTTCATCCGGAGTCGAAGACTGATCTAATAGTGAACAACTGTTCAGAAAGTTGGAACAGTAAGATTCTGTTGGCCCGTGATAAACCCATCATAACACTCATGGAGAGTCTAAGGCGTATGTTAATGACGGATTATCAAACGAGGAGGCAGGAGGCGGATAGTCACGAAGGTCTGTTAATGTCAAACATTTTGGAGAAGATAAAGAAGAAAAAAGCTTCAGCACGTGGAATGCAAGTTCTATACGCAGGTGAAGGAGAATACGAGGTCCGGATTGGAACGTCATACCAACACAAGGTAGATTTGAATGTTAAACAGTGTAGTTGTCTAGAATGGGATCTATCGGGGATTCCATGCCCTCATGCAGCTGCATGTTTGATGAGTGCACGGATATTCGACTTATCGGCCTATGTTGATCCATGTTATCATGTAACCACTATGAGGAAGATTTATGCACCAATAATACACCCATTACCTGGTGTGGACGACTGGGTCCGGGTGGACTCATTGCCTATTGATCCACCAGAGTTTAGGAAGAGAGGTGGAAGACCGAAGAAGAAACGCACTAGGGCAGCTCATGAACTAAGCAACAAAAGCATATCTAAGATGACAAAGCATGGCTTAAAACAGTTTTGCTCTGCTTGCCATGAAACGGGCCACAACAAGCGAGGATGTCCGAGGGCAAACATTGGAGGAACAACAAGTGGTGTGGGATCGAGATGCACAAGTCAGGTGACCGAAGATGTGTCAACGGAGCAGTCTCAGGCTACTGCGTCGAAAAGGAAGGTACGATCGCTTATCGCATTGACATTATTGCATTTCAACTACATTAATAAGCATTTCATTTTTAGGTTTCAAAGAAGTGAAGGGGACCTGTTCGGCGAAAGTTGAACCCCGAAGAAACAGTTCAGCCTCCACAGGATGACACCTTTGCAGCAAGTCAGACCCCAATGGAGGAAAGTGTTCGACCAAGTCGCCCACCAATGGCCGACGAACATATGGAACCAGCAGAAGAACCGCATGTGGAGCCTCCAAAGAGAACAAGAAGGGACAAGTTGACAGTGAGAAGAACCAAACCAAGGAGTGGGCGCCCATCTTCGTCAAAGGCGACCCCATCTTCATCAAGGGTGACCCCTAAGTACGAACATAGGCCCTGCAGTACAACAACGACCGCCTATGTCGCTAGTCAACCCCTAGAAACTGTTACCTATGCCATGACTCTAATGACTTCCTAAACAAACCCATTATCCCTTGAGATGATTGCAATAACGGAGACCTTCCTAGGGGAGGCGAAACGTCATGCCTTCTAGGCTCAAGGGACGTCTCATCCACCACCACAACAGGGACATTCCTTTTCCAAGGTAAACAAGGAACCCTGTTGACTTTGTAACTTGCGAGCTCATGAATCTCGCCAATCTTCTTATTCACGTATTTTTTATTCCCTTTTGTCATGGCTTTCCATATTCGGGCAATTTCTAAGGTACGGGATGTATGACCTTAATGTGAGGGCAATGATTTGTATATTTCATCCTTACCAAAGATGGTGTGTGAAACGTCCTAAGGATACAAGATAGAATGAACGGAACTTACATTTTTTTATTTAGAAAAATGCAATGCATGTGCGAAAATGTAAATTTCATTAGTAAGGTTTGTACTACATTTACAAAAGTCTGAAATATATAATACAAAAGGTTCAATCCTAAACATGTCATTATCTATGGCCATCAGACCGATGGTTGAGAGACATTAGACCGACTTGGTTTATTAAAGATGGTTTAAAGTGGTTTGATTTAAATTTAAGTATAAACCAGTATAAAAAAGTGAGCCGAGTCGAACCGATTCGAACTGGATTTTTGGTACTATTTTGAACTGGTCTATTTGAAGCCTAAAAACACTGGTTTGGTTTTGGAACAAGTTCAACCTTACCAGTTCGAACCAAACCAGTTCCAGACTAGACTAGAACAGTTCATCTGAACCAGTTAATTTGAACAAGCCTAGCTATTTCGGTTAGGGTGACAACTTCAGATCTATAAACCAACCCAATGGAATTTCACTCATTACTATTTTAAGTGTATTAATAAGAATGCCCCATAACTAAATTTCGAGTTTTTCAACCCAATTCCATCCCCCCACACCCCTCCACCCAAGGCGTCGACAATTTTATTTAAGCCATCCGCTATCATTTTAATAGTTGATTCCACATTTCCTTTGATAAGGTGTGCCTTATCGAGGTGAATCGATGATCAATGTTTAGATTTTCGCAAAACCATTAGTATCCTTGTTGCAAAACTTTTTGGATGATAGACTTATCACCCTCGTAACACATGGCATAACCTTCTTGTAGGTCCCCGACTATTCTTCTTGTGTCGGATGAGTGATGCACCTTACATAAGGGGGCGAGTATCCTCTTTCATAGAGACTGTTTTATCTATATTAGACAACGAGTGATTTGATTTTGGTTATTTTAGCTTTATTATCTGACGCTTGTCTTATTTTCAAATACTTTTAAATAGGAGACGTCCAATTTGGCTCAACGGTAGTGTTTAGTGTTTTATTGGATTTCGTAATGGAGCGAATGACACTTTTTAGAAAGTGTTTTTACCTATCGAGCAACACTCTCAAGGCATACTTACTGTTGGATCGTGAAATCCTGAATGCTGATCTGGCAGTGAATTGAATACCAGACAAGGTTGGGATGACGCTTCAGCTCCAACTCCGGTGAACCTGCAAGTAGGGGAGCGCAACAGAGGGGGTGCCTCTGGGTCCCTCTCCGATGCTTAAATGAGTATATGTGTGTATAAAACTCAAAACGTAAAGTACGTATGTAAAGCAAGGATATTTATAGGGTAAGAGAGATAGAACCGTATAAAGGCAACTGAATATCTTAATGTATATTGAGTTGCTGAAGATTCGGATCGTGGGATATGGCAGTTACTGCGAGATATTGCAGTTACCAAATCTAATCTTTAGTGAATATGTGACCGGAATATGCGGGATATCTTGGCCACTCTGTTATTAACGGTTTAGTGGGACCAGAGGAGAGAGGCAAGGCTCTCTTCGGGGCGAGCACTCCCATGTCGAGCAGTGGAAGGTCGCGACTTGGTAGAGAATGGCGAGCAGTCTGAGAGCCTTTGGCGTCTCTATAGACTTTGGGCTCGATTCTGGATTACTCGATGGTGGGCCAAGTTTGGCTTGTACTTGGGCCGATCCGGTTCGGATGTCATGGGTTTACCCCCTCTATAGTTATTGGGCCTTCGAGGCCTTTTCTTACTGGGCCGTCACTATCGATACCCAACATTTGCCCCCGAAGCTTGATTGAAGTTCCTTCAGTCGAGCTTGATTTCCTGGTAGGGTTTTAGATAGTGACGTCTTTGGTAATGGTTCAGTGCCTTTGAGATACTTCGAGCTCATTTGGCGAGCAATTCCTTCTCTGTTCAAAGCCGAAAGAATATCCTTCCTTTTATCCCCTTTTGGCGATCACTCGAGGTGACTCAGGCTTATGGAAGTCTATCTTTCTTAGTTAGGCGATCATTATCTACCCGAGGTATTCCTGCTAAAGCTTTATTAGTGCGTTGGCGACCCTCTTGTCTCCTTAGTGGACTTGTTAGCATTTAATAACTGCACGGTTGTCCAGAAATCGAACGGTCACTTGAGGCACGCCTGACATTTACTTTTCCGTAAACCCAGGGTAGCTTGACAGCTGTCTGTACCAGCCAACCGTTGTCTCTTGGAATTCTGACATTGCTTCGGTTTTTTTTCAAAAGGGTGCAATTATTCCTCTGCGTCGCTTCGATTTGCTCGTGGCGGTTACTCCCCTTTTGGTCGCTATAGGAAACGTCATTTTCTGTATTCTGTCTTTTACGCTTATCCGCTCTCTTGGATTTTCAGAGCTTCATTGCGATCCTTTCCTTTTCTTTTCTCAACCTTCTTCAGCCTTCTTCCACCATTTCCATGGCTCCTCGCAATCAGAGAGTCAAGCACACGGCTCCCAAGGGTGCCAACAAAGCCAACATGCCCAGAAATGCTGATGTCCCTTTGACCATCAGGGATGAAGTCGTTCCCCCTTCAGTAGAGGAACAGACCGATTTGGGCAGGACTGCAACCACTCCTGTGGTGGTGGACGGGCCCGAGCTGAACACGCCTATTTTTTCCCCAAAAGGTAAACTTTCGCCCTTTTATTGCTCTGCTTTGGCAATGTCCTCTGCTGTTCTTTGCTTTTTATGTTTATCATTGCAATATTTGAATTTGTTCGAGTAGACGTCAAGCCTAATGAATTGAAGCCGGCTTATTTTAAGACCGTGGTGGCGCTCGGTGGCTTCAGCGTGGAGGATGCTCCTAGATATCCTGGCCTAGGTCTGCATTTTCCTCACGATGGAGAGGTTTACATTTATGCGGCTCAGATCGATGCTGGGTTGCGTTTTCCTCTCTGTGAGGATTTACAGACCTTGTGTCAGTTTTACGGGATTCACCCCACACAGCTTGTCCCGAATGCCCTCAGGATGTGGGTCGGTTTCAAGTTCCTATGCTTACGCCAGGAATGGGTATATTCACTGGCCCTGTTCCGGTGTTTCTTCCGCCTGGCAGCAGGGGCAAACCACCTTCACCACTTCCAATCCCGCTGGCCGAAGTTTTCAGAGTGGGGAGGCCTTCAGGGATGGGTTTGGAACGTCCATGTCCGCCTGGTCGACGATTTTCGGACCACCAACTCCAATTATAAGAAGTGTTACTTCTTTTATAAGGGGGGGGTGCCCTGGAAATTGTTGATCCCGGACAAGGATTTCCCTCCTTCCTTCGAGGAGCTATCAGAGAGTGATCGAAACGCTATTGATGACCTATACCGGTCGCATCGGTCTTCTCAGTTCAAGTCCATCCGCTCAGTGGCGGAGACTACCGAGAATGCCCTTGAGATGGCGGGTATTCATCAAGCCACGCCAATCTTTAATGATTGGGTAATTTTCTAACTCTTATCTTGCTTTATTACTTGTAGGGAAGGTTGTAAGCAAGAGCCAGAAACTGATAGGTCTCTTTGATGACCAGGGATTAGCGGGGTTGTCCTCCGACCAGGCATTGCTGAACTCTCCTCCTCCCCCCTCTAGGCGTTCGTTCAAGAGGAAGTCTGAGGAGGTGCTTCCCTCGGCCACTGCTGACCCTCGCCAACCAGGTATGTTGCTTTGTTATTCGTAGATTTAATATCTTCATACTTTGCGGTTTTTTGTTTTTTGACATTTTGTCTTGTTGTTTTGCAGAGGAGTCCTCAACCGACATGGTCCGGGATCATGCTCCTCCTGCCTCCAAGAAGGTCAGGAGTGAGGGATGTCCGGAAGTCGACCAACATCCTTCTCCTCCCCCTCCTGGGGGTCCTTCCGCTAATAAAGGGAAGGGTCTGGACGCGGTGCCCCCTTCTCCTTCTCCCCAGGGTCCTTCTGCCGCCAAGGGGAAGGTTTTGACCTTAGCTCCTCCTGTTCTTACTGTGCCCATGGCTCCTCCTAAGGAGTCTGGGACCAAGAAGAAGGGGCATGCTGCTTCCAGCTCATCGAGGGCTCCTGTGGATGAGCATTGCTCCCTTGCCGGCTTGTTTCAGCCGCTTGAATCAGCGAATTCTCGGGAAACTTGGGTCCCCTGTGGGGACCTTATGAAGAAGGGGTATCCTCCCCAGAAGAGCCTCCGGGGCAGCCCGGATATGTGTATGCGGCTTCTGGACGGGATAATTCCCCCCGCGGACCGCTCGATTGTTCCCACGGAACTTCATCAGATCGAGGGGTTCCTTCGGTCCCACTTCGAACGAGTGGCTTTGGTAAGATCTCATACTTTTATTTCGTAGAGTCCTCTCTTTGTCGTTCCCTTATTGTCTGTTGTCCTGACAGCTTTTATTCTATATTTGTTGCCAGTTCGTTCGGGAAGAGGTGATTCTTGGTCGTGTCTTCGGGGAGCTCACCGACAAGTATTCCAGTGTGCTCGCCGAGCTGGAGCAGTACCGAAGCACGGGGGTCACTCCTGAGCAATTGGGGACTATCAAGACGACTGCAGATGCAGCGATCGCCTTGGCAGATAATACCCGAGAGGAATACCTCAGGAAGGAGCAGCGCCTCCTTGCTGATGTCCAGAAGAGGGAGGCTGAAGCCGCTGCCGCTCTTCAGGACTTTGACGCTCTTCACCTGTGTTTAGATCAGGGAGAGATCGTCCGAGTTCGCCTAGATGCTGAACTTAAGGAAGCTCAGGCGCAAGGGGCAGAATCGGAGGCTCGCAGGGTCGCTGCCGAGGCGCAAAGGGACGCTGCTGACGCCCAGAGAGAAGCTGCGGTGGCTCAGACGGAAGCTGCGGAAGCCCGGGGGATTGCCTTGGAGGAGGAGAGGGATCGGTTAACTGCACAATTGAAAGCCGTCCCTTCGCCCCAGAGCGTAGTTGAGGCATTCAAAGCCTCTGAGGAGTTTGAGGACTGCGCTCTGAAGGAGATGAGGTCGGCGATTGCCGATTTTCTCGAAGTCCTGGTGGATGAGGTCCAGGCGGTCGATCCCAACTTTCCTCTTGGGGAAGTCGCCTCTTTGAAGACCTTCCTGCGGAGTCGTCCTTCGCCGCCCTCTGTTGCTGGCGAGGCTGCTCCTGAAGGCGAGCCCAGTACTTCTGCCCCCGAAGGCGAGCAGAGCACCCTTGCCCCCGAGAACTCCGACGCTTGAAGTCCCCAACTCCTTGGCGACCGTATTTATCTTTTTTAGATAGCCATTTTTGTATTTTCTGTTTTTGGTTTGTAATTATTTGTCGAAGACTTGGATTTTTCTATTGAATGCTTTTATATTCTTGAGCCTTTAATCGACTTCGAACATATTTAGCTATCCAATATCTTACTCATAATTACTTTCCACTTTTTTCTTGCTTTGTAATGTCGTCGACCCTTAAAGCCGTAGACCCATCATAAGCTAAACTTTCTAAGGATAATACTTTTGACACTTAAAAGCGTAAACTTCTAAGTTCAAAGAGATATTACCTTCTTTGAAGTTTAAACCTTTGAGGTGTTGGCCTAATAACAAGGGATTTGTAATTTGTCAGGCTTTATCATCGATAGTGATCGCCTAAACTTTCTTTGGCCTGACTTTGGCGTCAGGGCTTTCATTTTGCCTAACATTTTGCTAGGTCTTTTGGCCTGACTTTGGCGTCAGGGCTTTGCCTGACTCTTGGCGTCAGGTTTTTTGAGGCCTAACTTTGTTGTTAGGGCTTTTGTGGCCTAGTTTTGTTACTAAGGCTTTTTTGGCCTAACTTTGTTGTTAGGGCTTTTGGCCTGTCTTTGGCGACAGGGCTTTTTGGCCTAGCTTTGTTGCTAGGGCTTTTGGCCTAACTTTGTTGTTAGGGCTTTTGGCCTGTCTTTGGCGACAGGGCTTTTTGGCCTAGCTTTGTTGCTAGGGCTTTTGGCCTAACTTTGTTGTTAGGGCTTTTGGCCTAACTTTGTTGTTAGGGCTTTTTGGCCTAGCTTTGTTGCTAGGGCTTTTGAGGCCTGACTTTGGCGTCAGGGCTTTTGGCCTAGCTTGGTTGCTAGGGCTTTTGGCCTAGCTTTGTTGCTAGGGCTTTTGAGGCCTGACTTTGGCGTCAGGGCTTTTGGCCTAGCTTTGGTGCTAGGGCTTTTGGCCTAGCTTTGTTGCTAGGGCTTTTTGAGGCCTGACTTTGGCGTCAGGGCTTTTTGGCTTCAGCTTGCTTCGAGTGGACACGCTTTGTGAAGGAATGGCTTTCTTTTATTGACATAATCCGTTTGATTACAAGCTATGCATAAAATCTTCTTAAATGCTCTGAATTAAATGGACGAGGTAACCTCTCGCCTTCGGTGGTTTCCAAATAGTAGGATCCTGGTGCGGCGATCTCTACTACTTTGTATGGTCCTTCCCATTTGGCTGAAAGTTTGTTTTTACTGTCCAGCCTTGTAAATTCATTCCTTCTCATAACCATCTCCCCCACGAAAAATTGGCGAGCGCTAACTTTTCTATTGAAATACCGAGCGGTCGCCAAGCGCATTTTTGCCTGTGTTTTTTCCGAGAGCCATCTCTTTTCCTCTGCCAAGTCGAGGTCAGTTCTGCGCTCGATCTCATTTGCCTCCGCGTTAAAGTGTAGGACTCTGTGGGTAGGCACTGCTAATTCAGTTGGTGCTACTGCTTCTGATCCGTACACTAAACTGAAAGGCGTTTCTCCTGTGGCCGCCTTAGGCGTTGTTCTGATGGCCCATAATACGTTTTCCAGTTCGTCTGCCCAGTTCCCTTTGAATGCTCGAACCCTTTTCTTGAGTCCTGCTAAGACAACCTTGTTGGCTGCTTCAGCTTGCCCATTCGTTTGAGGGTGATGTACTGAACTGAAGCGATGGTCGATGTGATACTCTTCACAGAGCCATTTCAATTCCTTTCCAACGAATTGCGGACCATTATCGCTGATGAGTATTTTGGGAATACCAAACCTGGAGAATATGTTGACCTGCATGAACTTGATAACTTGGAATTCCGTTGTCGAAGCTAGAGCTTTCGCCTCTACCCACTTAGTGAAGTAGTCGATCGCCACTATAATGTGAGTACGCTGACCAGTGCTAATGGGAAAAGGACCCAATATATCGATTCCCCATTGAGCGAAGGGCCAGGCACCCGCCATTGGGGATAATAATGTCGATGGTCGACCCGATCGTGGTGCAAACTGCTGGCAAATTTCACACTTCTGTGTTAATTCGGCTGCGTCTTTTCCCAAGGTCGGCCAGTAATATCCCAGTCTGAATATTTTCCTGCTTAGTGAACGAGCACCTTCATGACATGCCGCTGCCCCTTCATGAGCTTCTCGAAGAACTTTTTCTGTTTCGGGTAGAGCAACACATCTCAAGTAAGGCGTCGAATAACCTCTTCTATAGAGTTCTCCATCGATGATTAGATAACTGGCTGCGAGTCTTCTAATCCTAGTGGATTCGCCTTCGTCCTCTGGGAGGATGCCTTCTTTCAAATAATTCTGGAACGGGGTCATCCAGGTGACCTGTTCTTGAATGTTGAAGACCTCCGCTCTGTTTTCAAGGACTGAACATAGGGCCTTTTCCAGAAATTGCACATCCTGGATTGTCGCCCCTCCGAAGGCTAGCTTACTCAAAGAATCTGCCATCTGGTTTTCTTGGCGAGGAATAAACTCAATCGCGAAATTTGGGATTTCCACAACTAGTTTTTTGGCGATGCCGAGATATTTCTTCATCTTTTCTCCCTTTGCCTCGTAGGCGCCATTAACCTGATTGACAATAAGTTCTGAATCACTTTTTACTTTAAGCGCTGTTATACCCATTCCTTTTGCCAGTCTGAGTCCAGTGATAAGAGCCTCATATTCTGCTTCGT
The DNA here is from genome assembly GCA_946814005.1 of Chamaenerion angustifolium. Classification (NCBI taxonomy): domain Eukaryota; kingdom Viridiplantae; phylum Streptophyta; class Magnoliopsida; order Myrtales; family Onagraceae; genus Chamaenerion; species Chamaenerion angustifolium. The sequence continues at coordinate 28,783,626 of OX328272.1, forward strand.
TATTGGTCGCCGGGAATGTCAAGGCGATCGCGTATTTCAGAGGCTCGCCCTCAGGAGGAATAAGAATTAAACCTGCCCCCGAGCCTTCTTTTGATGAAGACCCATCCGTATAGAGTTCCCAGATTTGATTGTCGTTTGCTGACTGACTTGGCCTGTTTTCTGCCTCCGCTTGACCGTTACTCGTGCTTTCCACTATGAAATCAGCTAGTGCTTGACCTTTGATGGCCGTTTTTGGCGCAAATTTGATCCTGAACTCGCTGAGCTCGATCGCCCACTTGACCATTCTTCCTGAAGAATCTGGCTTCATCAGGAAGTTTTTGAGAGGTTGATTGGTGAGGACCGTGATGTCGTGCGCATGAAAGTATGGTCTCAGCTTCCGAGCAGCAATAACTAAGGCATAGAGATACTTCTCAATCTGGACATATTTTATTTCTGCTGAGTTGAACATTTTGCTAATGAAATACACTGGACTCTGAACATTATTCTCCTCCCTTATTAAAACAGCACTGGCTGCCACATCGCTAATGCCTAAATAGAGGAAAAGCTGCTCGCCTGGAACGGGTTTTGCCAGAGCTGGGAGTGTTTGAATATGCCTTTTCAAGGACTGGAATGCTTCCTCGCAGTCTGGCGTCCATTCGAACTTACGGTTGGCCCTCAAGGTTTTGAAGAACGGGAGGGACTTGTCGCTTGCTTTGGAGAGGAAGCGGTTAAGAGCAGCTAGTCGGCCGTTCAGGCATTGGACTTCCTTATGGCAGGTTGGTGACTTCATTTCTTCTATGGCCTTTAGCTTTTCCGGGTTTGCTTCAATGCCCCTTTCGCTGACCATAAAACCCAGGAACTTCCCGGACTTGACTCCAAAGGCGCACTTTGCTGGGTTCAGGCGAACGCTGTGTCTCCTCATGCATTCAAAAGCTTCACGGAGGTCGGTGGTATGAGGATTGCCTTTGATGGATTTAACGAGCATATCATCCACGTAGGCCTCCATGTTCCTTCCCAGCATGTCCTGGAACAGTCGGTTCACCATCCGCTGATAAGTTGCCCCGGCATTGATGAGACCAAAGGGCATCACCTTGTAGCATAGAATGTCCCCGTCAGCATAGAAAGCAGTGTGGGCCTCGTCGTCTGGATGCATTCTGATCTGGTTGTAGCCTGAATAGGCGTCCATGAAGCTCAGCATCTCATGACCCGAGGTAGCATCGACTAGCTGATCAATTCTTGGAAGGGGATATGAATCTTTGGGGCAAGCCTTGTTTAAGTCGCGGAAGTCGACGCACATCCTCCACTTGCCATTAGATTTCCTGACCAAAACTGGGTTGGCTACCCAGCTCTGGAATCTTACCTCTCTGACGAAGTCAGCTTCAATCAACCTGCCGACTTCCTGCCTGATCGCCAAACGTTTATCAGTCCCGAACGATCTTCTCTTTTGGGCGATCGGCTTGATGGAGGGGTCTATCCTGAGCTCATGCGAGATAATATCTGTGCTGATTCCTGGCATGTCGCTCGGCTGCCAGGCAAAGAGCTCTTTGAATTCCTTGAGGAGAGCGGTCATGGCCTCCTTCTGATCCTCTTTCAAGGTGGTCCCAATGCGCACCTTTTTGTCCGGACCATCGATCTCGACCTCCTCCAATTCCTCCATGGGTGCTGGTCGAGCCAAGTCCTCGCGGGGATCGGCCTCTGTCTCGATGGCGAGCGCCTCCCATTGGTTCTTCCTGCGTAAACAGTTCACATAACATTGCCGCGAGGAAGGCTGATCTCCGAGCACTTCTCCAATCCCGTTCGGAGTAGGGAACTTCATCTTCTGGTGGACAGTGGAGGCCACAATCTTATTTGGGTTGATCGTGGTTCTCCCTATAATGGCGTTGTAGGATGTAGGTGAATCGACCACCAGGAAAGTGACCGACACCTTGATGCTTTTCCACCCCTCGCCAAAAATCACTGGCATGGTTATAGCCCCCAGTGGATAAGTTGTCCTTCCCGCAAATCCGATCAGCGGAAAGTCGACCCTCTTCAGGTCGCGTTTTGATTTGCCCATCTTTTCGAAGGCGTCCAGAAACAGGATGTCTGTCGAGCTGCCTCCGTCGACCAGAATCCTTGCAACATCACAGCCGTCAATATCTGCCGTAATGACCAGAGCATCGTTGTGGGGCGTGGTGACATGTGTCAAATCATCTTCAGAGAATGAGATGACAATGTTTTCTTCAGGTCGGGGTCGCTTCCCCAACTGAACTGCCGTAGAGATCTGAGTGGCGTAGACCTCTCTGGAGTTTGACCTCTCGCCGCCTGCGCCGAATCCTCCTGCAATCAGATTCACTCTCCTCTTGCTTCCAGAAGGCTCAGCTTGATCTGCAGGGGCTGGTGAACGATGTCTCCTGGGGGGCGTTCGACTTCGGTCTCGCCCTGCCACAAATTCCTTCAACATTCCCCCCTGAATCAGCCTCTCTATATCTCGTTTCAGAATCTTGCAATCGTCTGTCTTATGGCCCTTGCACTTGTGGTATCTGCAATAGCTCTCGACATCCTTGCCCATGGGTAACCCACCTCGGCGAGGCATCGGTGGCCTCGCCAAGGATCTCCTCTCCATCTCGACTAGTACCGCTGAGATCTGCCTATTTAAAGGCGTGAAGTACTCAGGGACCTCTGGATGGCGAGGCGCTGGAAGAGACTCGACTCGCGGCTTACTTTCTTTTCCCTTTTTCTCCTTCTTGACCTCCTTCTTACCATCGCGTCGGGGTTCAGGGGTTACCCTTAGCGAGGTCGTCAGGAGGTTAGCCTCGATGTTTGCGCGCTCAAGGTCTATGAAACCTTTCGCTCTGGATGCCAACTCCTCCAATGTCTCTATCTCCTTTACGTGATAGCTGTTTCGCAGCTTTCTCGAGGCCTTGTTGGCCACATCCAGACCTCTGTAGAATGCTCGAATGATCTCCCCATCCGAGATTCGGCGATCTAATTCTGTGACGTTTTGATGAAAACGCCCGTAGAAGTTGGACAGCGACTCTCCAGGCTGCTGTTTGACCGAGTCAAGGGCGACCACGCTCTTCAGCAACTGGCGCTCGCCCATGTATCTCTCCAGGAACTTGCTTCTTAACTCTGCCCAAGTTCCGATTGATCCTGCAGGGAGGCCGAAGAACCAGGACGAAGCCGAACCCGAAAGAGTAGATGGAAATAGCAAAGCCAAATGATTGGGATCGTTTGACTTACCCAGAAGGGAGGCCTCATGCTTGTTGACATGTACGGTGGGATCTCCTCCACCGCTATACTCAGGTATGGCCCGAGCAACCACATCCTTCGGGATTTTGATAGCGACGAGCGCGTCGGTGAATGGATGAGAGGACTGCTCCTTGAAGGGAGCTATGACTGTCAACTGTCTTTCCTGGAGCCTTTTGTTGAGGAGGTCATCCATCTGCTCCACAGTGCAGTACATGGGAGAGGCTCCGGGTGGAGGCGGACCGGAAGGATTGGCAGTATATGCGGCTGCTGGCTCCTTGGTGTGCGCTGGAGGTAGGGACTGCTGACCTGACGTCATCTCCTGATCCTCCTGATGCGCAGCAGGACTAGGATTGGCCGCTTCTGAAGGTGAAGGCCCTGTGGCAGCAGGGCGGTGATTTTCCTTAGGAGCAGAGGGATTGTTTTCCTGAGGAGCAGGGGCCTGGCGGCGCGCCTGTCCTAGGATGGCTTCCAGCAAGGAGACCATCTCGGGGGTTAAATTAATATTCTGCCCCGCAATGTGGACTGTCTGCGGTGCAGGGGCTCCGTTTTGATCAGCAGCTGGGGTCGGTCTTGAATCACCGACATGTTCTCGGGCTGTCCGCAGAGGAACAGCATTAACTCCTGCTCGGCTGGCAGGTTCCTGTTGAAGAGGTGAAGCGGCGGCGGAATCAGAGCTATCTGAGGATCGCTCCCTAGTCTGATTCCGACGGTTGCTTTGGGATCGAGTTCTCATGGCTTAATTGCTCGTTTCCCACAGACGGCGCCAAATGTTGGATCGTGAAATCCTGAATGCTGATCTGGCAGTGAATTGAATACCAGACAAGGTTGGGATGACGCTTCAGCTCCAACTCCGGTGAACCTGCAAGTAGGGGAGCGCAACAGAGGGGGTGCCTCTGGGTCCCTCTCCGATGCTTAAATGAGTATATGTGTGTATAAAACTCAAAACGTAAAGTACGTATGTAAAGCAAGGATATTTATAGGGTAAGAGAGATAGAACCGTATAAAGGCAACTGAATATCTTAATGTATATTGAGTTGCTGAAGATTCGGATCGTGGGATATGGCAGTTACTGCGAGATATTGCAGTTACCAAATCTAATCTTTAGTGAATATGTGACCGGAATATGCGGGATATCTTGGCCACTCTGTTATTAACGGTTTAGTGGGACCAGAGGAGAGAGGCAAGGCTCTCTTCGGGGCGAGCACTCCCATGTCGAGCAGTGGAAGGTCGCGACTTGGTAGAGAATGGCGAGCAGTCTGAGAGCCTTTGGCGTCTCTATAGACTTTGGGCTCGATTCTGGATTACTCGATGGTGGGCCAAGTTTGGCTTGTACTTGGGCCGATCCGGTTCGGATGTCATGGGTTTACCCCCTCTATAGTTATTGGGCCTTCGAGGCCTTTTCTTACTGGGCCGTCACTATCGATACCCAACACTTACTAATGGCATCAACTTTTTTGTTGGTTTACGTTGAGATTGCCACAATTGAACTACTTAAATTCTTTAAGTAACTCATTTGCCACTTTTTGATACTTCTTCAGGTTTGACTACATCCTTTCCTTTTCCTTTTTAATTGGTAAACCTTTATCTACAAATCATAGTTTACTCTTTTGAAGAAGGTGCCTACACCTTTGCCTAATATGAGACCTTTGATCATCAATTCATATTCTGCTTCTTATTCGTGGTTCTGAAAGATAAGTTAAAAGCTTATTGCAATAGATCACCTCCATAGGGTGAGTTAAAACTAGCCACACACTTGTGTTGTAGACGGGTGAAGATCTGGCCCTGTAAAGATATCAATATTATTTTGTTTTTACTCTTTTTTGTCTCTCTGGCTTCTTCTTGCACCATCTCCAAATGTGTGAGGCCGAAACATTCTACTACCAACTAAGTCACCGAAAAGACCCTCAAAGGCCTTCTTATTTACTTGAGCTCGAGTTTTAAGTGAAGCTATAACCCGTTCGCTAGTTTCACATAGACGATGCCAATAATGGGTTCTAATCACATTGTTTATATTAAACTTCCGATGCTCTGTTGCTTGGAGAAAAGTTTGAGTTGCTCTGATAGCAAAGTTAGACTACGTTGAAAGAAAAATGTAAGAAATATATATAGTAGTTTGTTACAATTTACCTTGAATGAAATAAAAATGAGATATGTATAGAGGGACCTAATTCGTGAATCTATCAAGTTTGTCCCATTCAAAAGGTACTTGGTCAAGTTTATTACTTAGTTGGCATAGTGTAGTACTAACAATTACTCACTTTATTGGTCTAGTATTAGTATCTATCTTCAATGTGCGAGTGAATAATGATTTGCTCGACAGTTTTGTCTGTAAGAAGAAACCAGTGTTTTGAACCATACTTATCAGAATCGGACCGGACTTCGAACCGGTGAAGGGTCCGATTTCTAATTCAACAGTCTAACCCTCGGTTCGCTTATAGAACTGATCGATTCACTTTTATATATATATTACACAACTGGATCCGCCTTATATTTTTTTTCTTTCTATTTACCCTGTTTCCCTAGTCGTCTACTCCCATTCTCCTCTAATCTTCTTCTTTTTCTTCTCCTTTAATTTGTCTTCTTCCTCCTATAAAGTCTAATCTAATCTCTCACTCTTTTCTTCTTCCTCCTTCATACTCTACTCTTTTCTTCTCTAAGCTGTTGATCAATGTTATCAGAACCGGACAGGGCCTCGAACCGGTGAGGGAGACGGTTTCCGGTTCGGTCGGTACAACACGGCCGGACCAGGTTCAACGTTTGGTTCACTGTTCACAAGCAAAACAAAAACTGAAAATACAATTACAAACTACATAGTCTCAAACACACACATAATTACCTCAAACTAGATAGTCTCAAACACACACAAACTACATAGTCTAAAACATACACATTACTCTCAAACACAATATAACACAACATAATTACCTCAAACTTTGAACATACATAACACAATATTCTCAAAAGAAAATAAAATATGTCTAAACTTTAAACATAAATTCTAAATCGAAGAAGTTGCTCGGTCGAACCGAAGAAGTCGGTTTAAACCGAAGAGAACCACCCAAAAAATGTAAACCACCCCCAAAAAATAGAACCGGAAACCGGCCGGTCCAACCCGGTTCAAACACTATTCATATGCATTTTGATCTTGTAGTTAAACCAAACCGAACAAGGTTCTGGTTCCCGGTCGGACCGTCGGTCCTGATAACACTGGTGTTGATCATCCTCCCTTCAGTCTGTCGCTGCCGTTAGTCTCCCGTCGCGCCGCCAACATCCAGACGCCTCTTTGCCTATGTCGTCGTCCCATTCTTCTCCTCATCCCTCTGTCGACTCCTCTAGTATGCTGCCACCATCCTACCGCTGCCACCATCCTACCGCCGCCACCATATTTCCACCGCGCCTCCAGATGTTGTCGCTTCCTCCTCCTTCCATCGCTGCCGCCTCCAAACTGCTGTCGCAAGGCTCCCATCGCTTCCTCCTCCTTCCGTCGCACCACCAACATTTAGCCGCCCCCTCATCGTCCCCTCGCCACCTTCTCCTCTAGCCTATTGTTGCTTCCGCTCACTCCCTCTCTTTACGTGAATTTAGAAAAATCAATCTCCTCCCGAGAAAATAGTTGAACATATGAAGGAAACAATAAATGGTTAATTACATAAATGGTTACGCATCTTTGCCAAATGTGATTAATTGGTTAATCTTGTTTTTTTCGTGACTCAATGATTACACATCTTTTTTCGTTACTAAACCGTTAAATTTTACGACAATTTCGCATGTGTCAAACACGTGACCCGAGATTCACTATTTTACGACATATTAAGTGATTTTCTGCCCTTTTGTCAACTTTTATGAGTCTTCCCCTAATTTCCCCCTCTTTTCTTTCAAATTATACATCATTGCAGTTTTGGGTGGAAGACTCTCCAGTCGTTCCTCCTCTCCCCAACTGCTCCACCTCTATGCTATCCTCAGACACTCTTTATCCCTTACCTCTTCATTCTTAGTTCTAATTTTAGGGTTTCTTTTTTCATAGGTTAAACGAATGAAGAGTCTCGCAAATCGCAACTCTCCCGCTGGTTCGAACACTCCATTGTTCGTTCATGGGCTTGGGAACATATTTTGTCTGTGTCTTTTCTATTGATTGTGTCTCGTGGTTGATCGATCAAACATTTCAACCACATTTAGTTTTTTTTTTCCAAAATTGCAACAGTTTCTCACTTAAAAAATGCTTCTTTATGCGAAAGTTGTTCTTCAAATTTTGGAAAGTGATCAAAGATTTCAACTACATTTAGTTTTTTTTTCAAAATTGCAACAGTTTCTGACTTAAAAATTGCTTCTTTATGCGAAAGTTGTTCTTCAAATTTTGGAAAGTTATATACTTAGGTGTTGTAGTACATAAAGTTTTAATTTTTAGGCAAAATTGGTACTTTTGATGGTGAAGTTTTCTAATTTGTGTGTTTTTATGTGTAAAGTTTGTGTGATTGTTGTTAAATGGTTGTAGCTACTGTTTTGTTTTATGTTATTCCCTTCATTTGCTGCAGTTTTTCTATGTTCTATTTGACTTCATTGTTTGTTAAAAAAATTCGAAGTTGTTAATTAAGTGAATAAATAATGTTTTCTGTTGCTTGGTCAGGAAAAGTTAAAAATAAAGTTTATGTGACATTGTTACTTAACGACTACCATTGTGACAGTTGTTATGTCACAGTAGGAAGTGGGTTGGAAATTGAGGGACTCGAATATACGAGGGTTAACTTTAGTCACTCCATGTCCCGTACGAGAAGTTGAACTACTATGCATTGACCAGACTAGCAGAAGTCTCTTGTAATATTGTGATTAATGAATCTATATTTTTGTTGCCTCCAAGTGGAAATCCCAATACGTGTAACACGTGACCTCTGTTTTACTTATTTATGAAATTTGAAAAGACGCTTATGTCATTCTATCTCCTTTGATGAACATCTCCCCATGCGTGAGACTTTCCAGTTACTTCTACTCTCTCCAAGTGCTTCACCTCCGTGCGAAGGCTCAGGTATACTTTCTGTCCCTTACTTCTTTTCTTCATGCGGAGTTCTATTTTTCGTTTTTTTTTTGTTTGCGCCGACAAAACGAGTGAGGAGTTGCAGAAATCGCAACTCTCGTGGTGGTTCGAAGGCTTCATTGTGAGTTCTTGTACTTGGGTATTTGTGCATTCGTAGTTTGACTCATTTATTTCTGATTTCCTAGGGTTTGGTTGTGTGTTAGTCGATGTACATCCTTTTTAGGCTACTTTCTTGATGAGTTAATTGCATTATTGAATATGTTAAAGAACTACTAAGCTATTTATTTTATGCTATGTGTTTCTTATGATGAAGTTGGTGCATTGTTCTTCAATTGACCTCATGTTCTTTAATACCAATTCTCAAAGATTTAAATTTGTTGTGGGCAGTGAGGTTCTCAACTCGTCATGGAACTCCACAATGTATCAATTCCTCAAGTTCTTAAGCAACACAAACTCAGGTATCATGACAGAACAATTTAATAATGAAGGTTCCTCCAGCAAACATATAGCTTCTCGAGAAAGTTCATATTCAAATGTTGAGCTGAATGTAAAGACTCTAGATTCACGGATGTATCATTTTGTAGCTGACAAAAATGTAAGTGTTGAATAGTTATCTTCATTGCTCTTGTATGATTTTAGTGATACATGATAAATCTAATTGTGCATTGATCCATTTTTATTCTGAATCATTACAGATGTCAATTTCAGCTTTTAAGAAAATATACGTAACCATTTAATGACATTACAAGGAAGCATACATAACCATTTAATCACATTACAAGGAAACATATGTAACCATTTAATCACATTCTAGGATAACATATGTAACCATTTAATCAAATTTAAAGTTAAAATGATGCCCCTCATTCCCTAATATTTTTGTCTAGGTGTTCTTCATATGTTTGATAAATTATTTTTTCATATATGATATTTAGTCCAACAAAAAAAATATATTCATATAAAGAATTGACCTCTCGAGGCACAATTATGCAAGTTCTGCAAATGGAGGATCCTGGAATAACTTTGGTGCTCAATGTCAGTATGTCGACCGAGCTTGGAGCAATGATCACAATTGAATTTGATTAATTTATTCATACTGGAACCCGATCTATGATGATCTGTCAGTTTCATGATCCCTCTGAGCTTATAAATCTCATTTGTGTAGGTCCATCTGTCAAAGATATCAAATACAAAAATTAAAATAAAAGAAAGATATGTCATGCATGATTATTAGTTGCTTTTAATTTCGAAAATTTCAATGCCATTTATTTAATTCTTAAATTTCAATTGTTTCTAAGGAAGAAATGTCAAAATGTATGATCTAAGATATTTTCATTATCATATCGATCGTCAAATTCATTAAGTGCTTATTCTTGGTCAAACACAGGTTAATATAAAATCTTGATTTTTCAAATAAAAACCTTTTTTGGAGCCCACTTGGTTAGAACTGTTATAATCACACTCAAAAATCAAATTATCTTTGTAAAATCATATTTGAAATGGGCGTGAAACATCTTAGAAAATGATGAATGACAGTTTAACTTTTTGTTTTTGTTTAAAATTTTTTAAAAAAAAGTAATTTATATGATGTATGCATAAAAAAATAATCATTGCGAAAGACATTTAGAGTTACCTGATCACTTTTCACAACTACAATGAAATATACAAAATGTGTATATGATATGTAATAAACATATTTAAGGGACATATAAAAAAATGCAAAGACAATAGTGTGGCTTTGTTCTAAGGGAGGGTTCCACTGATAGGCTCCCGATTAGTGGTTTCTTCACCCCATCATAGGGATCACAAGACCTTCCAATCGAGTAGAGTTTTCCAGAGTCGTACCGTCTGCCCAGCAGCTCCGGCCGTTTCCCCTACTACATCTCTGGGGTTCCTAGTTGCCTTGGGTTTTAGGCATTTGGGACACTATTACTAATAGTGGTGTGTGCAAAACCATGCATGAAATAATATAAAAACATTTACAAGAAAGAAACTCAACACCTGCATATACACACACAAAAAAGTTAGAATAATTAATAATAATAAAATAATAACTAATAGAATGTAAGCGAATATAATGAGTCTGAACCCTCTAAATGTCCCCAACAGAGTCTCCAAATTGTCATACCTAAAATCCGACTTAAAGACGATATTTGAATATAAAAAATTAGAGTCGCCACTAGTTAATTAAGGCTCACTAGAAACCTTGATTACCTAGGAAAATAATTAATTTAAAAACCTAGTATTTCAAAACGGTCTACGTTCAGAGATTAGAGTTCGGGGATTCTGTTACATAATAAAAATGTAGTTGCAATTCCGCCCTTTCAGTACTCTATTCGCTTAATTTATCATTTTTTAAAAGATATTTATAGAAACAGCAATATATTAATTATAAGAAATTTAAATTCTTTATGAGTTAGGATCAAACTATAAAAAAAATACACAAGCACGAAATATGTATATATATAAAAGGTGATAGTACACTAACTAATATTTTCATAATTTAATATATTAATAATAAAAATATCAATTAATTAAATGTTAAAGAAAATATAAGACAAAAAGTTAAACAATCTAAATAAATAACTAAACATTGATATATATATATATAAACTTAACCTAACATGAACATCGTTAATGTATTATAACAACATATATAGATATATATATTAAAAATATATATAGAGATATTTTATGCGTAAATAAACAAGAATCATATACATGGAGAACTTCTTGGAGCAATAGTGTAATGAAATCGATCGAGAGAGCTTCTCCTTTTTTTTTATTTGATTTTTGTTCCCCCCTCTTTTTACACAATGCATAACACTCCTATTTATACAAGTTCCAGAAGTTTTCTAAACTAGGAAGTGTATATGCAATACAATATATAATACAATATAAAATATTCATGAAATATTATCTAAATATTTCACAATATACACTGTATATTAATCTACTAAATCTGCACGAAACCTGTTTTTGGAAACTTCGTAACTCGCCATATTCGGAATCTTCATAATGGCGTGCCACGTGTCGCGATCCTGAACGCGTCACATCTAGGTCAAAATCGAGTTTCTACAGTGGTCTTTGGAAATATGTTTTGGGGAATACCAATGTTGTTTTAATACTAACTTATATGCCTTACCAGTTTGAAACTGTTTTGTGACTTGATGTTGAACTTGTTTGGATGTAACACTTATGGATGTTTCTGGGAACATTTGAATTAAACATCGCATTCCTACTGTTAAGGCACTTTATCCATTTGATACCATTTCTAGGAAACATGTCTAACTATTTAATCACATACTACGATTATAAGTTCAACCTAATAATAATATTTTAAGAAAACATACGAAACTATTTAATGACGTTACAAGGAAACATATGTAACCATTTAATCACATTCTAGGATTACATACGTAACCATTTAATCAAATTTCAAATATAGTATCAACTCTTTAATTTAGATATTATTCAATGAAAATCCAGGTTCTGAAGAACATCAATACATAATACATCTTCTTGATTCCATTTCAAACAAATATTCAACAACAAATTCAAATACAACTACATGTTTAGTACATTGATCAAAACTAAAGAACACAAAACAGTTAATGCAACATACAACTTCCAAATGCTTCGGTTTGCAGCAGCTCATGCATTCGCAACTTCGAATTTCAGTTGTCCCTCCAGAACTTGAAACTTGAACACGACGTTTATTCCATGGGGGCACATGGGTGAATCTTCCCATTCGAAAAATCCGAAGCCAGGATTTTGTAAGGACTACAGAAGGCAAATAATCATAAACTAGTAGCATCCATGAAAAAATGAAAATTGAAGATATTGTTCCAATTAGGGTTCTTACCAAAATTAGGGTTTGTAACAAAAGAAAGTCAAATTGGGACAAAATACTAAAAAAACTTACAAATACCTCAAAATGGGAGCAACCAAGGAACCTACAACCGAAATTCTTCTAAGTACACGCAAATTTGACGGAGGAAATTTGACCGCAGAAACCCCATCTGGGCTTTGACACTACAAGGAACGACTCTTGGATGCTAGAGTGGGAACGTCCAAAATCAAACTTCTCTTGCCGATTGGGGGGAGGGGACAAACTCAGTGCTTTCCTTCTTCATCTTCATCTTCGAAGTAGGATGGACGTCCAACTACTTCTATTCAAATATTATTCACTCATAATAAAGGAGACAATGACATTTTCAGAAGTTTGTATGGGTGTATGCTCACGTTCAAGACACGTGGCAAACTTAATGGTGATATTTGACGAACAGTAAAAATGACCAATTAGTCACATGTTGAAACGTGTAATCATTTAAGTAATTAACCCAAAAATAAATAAAACAAATGATTAATTACTTAATTGGTTACACATGTTTGACCATTGTTCAGAATGATTACACATGTTTCAAAATGTGATTAATTGGTTTTGGTATGTGACTAATTGGTTTTCTAATGTTCATCGTCAGAAATCACCGTTAGTCATTATTCTAACATATGAAATGACAATATCACCCCTAAATCATATGAGTCAATCAGAACACCAAGAACACCAGGAAGACACCATGAAAAACACTCTGAGTTGTTGTATGCATGAACTGATGTTGGCCAAGTGCAGAAGATCTGAGTTGTTGTTCCAAAGAAGAAGATCATCAGCAGGTCCGTGCTTCAGAATCTCGAAGAGAAAATTCTCGTCCAGATGCATGAACCCAGATGGGTGAACCCAATCTCCGTCGGGAATCTTCTCGATTTTGAGTCTCTGGAGCATCAGTCTTCAATTTCAGTCGGAATCGATTTTGTGTTTTCTTCAATTTCTTCCACTATGATTTCTTCGATTTCTTCAATTGTGGTTTCTGATTCTGCTATGGAAGATGAAGAATAGTGAAGAAGAAAGATGAAGAACAGTACGAAGATGAAGAACCTGGGTTTCAGTTCTGTACTGATGTTCTTCAGAATTTGAGGTTCAGTACTTTAAATCCTGGGTTTCATTGAATAGTTTCTAAATTAAATAGTTCATTTTAACTTTAAATTTGATTAAATGGTTACATATGTTATCCTAGAATGTGATTAAATGGTTACATATGTTTCCTTGTAATGTGATTAAATGGTTATGTATGCTTCCTTGTAATGTCATTAAATGGTTACGTATATTTTCTTAAAAGCTGAAATTGACATCTGTAATGATTCAGAATAAAAATGGATCAATGCACAATTAGATTTATCATGTATCACTAAAATCATACAAGAGCAATGAAGATAACTATTCAACACTTACATTTTTGTCAGCTACAAAATGATACATCCGTGAATCTAGAGTCTTTACATTCAGCTCAACATTTGAATATGAACTTTCTCGAGAAGCTATATGTTTGCTGGAGGAACCTTCATTATTAAATTGTTCTGTCATGATACCTGAGTTTGTGTTGCTTAAGAACTTGAGGAATTGATACATTGTGGAGTTCCATGACGAGTTGAGAACCTCACTGCCCACAACAAATTTAAATCTTTGAGAATTGGTATTAAAGAACATGAGGTCAATTGAAGAACAATGCACCAACTTCATCATAAGAAACACATAGCATAAAATAAATAGCTTAGTAGTTCTTTAACATATTCAATAATGCAATTAACTCATCAAGAAAGTAGCCTAAAAAGGATGTACATCGACTAACACACAACCAAACCCTAGGAAATCAGAAATAAATGAGTCAAACTACGAATGCACAAATACCCAAGTACAAGAACTCACAATGAAGCCTTCGAACCACCACGAGAGTTGCGATTTCTGCAACTCCTCACTCGTTTTGTCGGCGCAAACAAAAAAAAACACGAAAAATAGAACTCCACATGAAGAAAAGAAGTAAGGGACAGAAAGTATACCTGAGCCTTCGCACGGAGGTGAAGCACTTGGAGAGAGTAGAAGTAACTGGAAAGTCTCACGCATGGGGAGATGTTCATCAAAGGAGATAGAATGACATAAGGGTCTTTTCAAATGTCATAAATAAGTAAAACAGAGGTCACGTGTTCACTAACAGATTACCCAATTAATCACATTGTAATAAACATGTGTAACCATTAAGTTAAACAGGAAACCAATTAATCACATTTTAAAATATAAGTAACTTTTCTGCACAATAATCAAACATGTGTAACTATTTAACTAATTATCCCTAAAACAAAGGACAAATGGTGTTCATTTGATTCGTTTTGAAACATTATGAGAGAGCATAAGGGGAAAATAAACCATGATAAGCTACATTCGACACACGACAATATATCATCAATTCAATGATTTGTAATCATCGAAACGCTCCATACTTCGCCTTAAACTTATCAGTTGAATTTGTTAGCCTCCTTCCTTCGGCAGATATATTCATGCCACGTGGTCCAGATTTCAGGTCTATTGCCTGCTGCCTTGCTTTCCAGTAGCACCTTTCTGCTGATGGACGGTGGAGGAGAAACTAGTAGAGAGGTCAGAATACAAAGACTCAACTTGGGAGATGTTGTGGTTAATTTCCTGGATCAGGGCTACATTCTTCACCATGTTGTCTGCAATCTTCGATTGGTGGTTCTCGTTGACCTGCTGAATCAGGACTCTGTTCCGATCAAGCGCCGATTGCGCCTGTCTGAAGCTCGAGTTGAAGAACTCCCACACCTTAGGGTCGCATTCCTGCTGCGATGAATCGTCGGAGTTGGTAGTGGTGGTGGTTACGGTAGAGGGATTATTGGATTTGGAGTGGCGACTGTCCATAGTGCTGGATCAATGAAGAAGGGGAACCGACAGGCGGCGCTGGGAGTAGGTGGAGATTGAGAGCTGTAAATGTTCTATAGAACGGACGCGTGCGTGACTATGAAATTTTGGAAAAAAACAAACATTTCTTTTTTCAAAAAGTATGCCTACTTTTAAAAAAAATATATATATAATTGCTGACTTTTTTTTAAATACTAAAATATTTTAATAATTTTTTCTTTACTAATTGAAAAAAGTTCGAAAATAATCTATCATATTTGCACAAAGTGGTTTTCAATACAACTTGTTTTTTAGTAATGGTTAATGGTTTAATACGTTTGAAAATGATGGTAATTGATACCTCCGTTACTTTTCTGTTAAAATATTCCGTTAAATATTTTTCATATTTACAAAATTAACCAAATATTTTTCTAAATGTTACAATTACACCCTACAACACATACATTAATGTTTCAAACAAGTCCCGACTCGATTTGAGCCACACCGGGGGTCCCCTAGCCAAGGTCCGAACCCCGACCAGGTCAGCCACCCCTCGGGACCTGGTCTGGGCTCGGACCCAAACCATAGGACGACCGATTGGGGCTCAATTAAAGCCCCATTCAGTTTGGACCGAACCTGGCTAGGCTCGGTTCAAACGATTAGGGCTCCAATTGAGCCCCAATTGGAGGGTCCTATGGTCTGGGTCCGAACCCAGACCAGGTCGCCCAACCATGGGTACATGGTCTGGGTTCGGACTCAGGCCATAGGACCCCCGATTGGGGCTCATCCTATGGTCTGGTTCTGAACCCAGACCAGGTTTCCCAACCATGGGTACATGGCCTGGGTTCGAACCCAGACCAGGTTTCCCAACCATGGGTACATGGCCTGGGTTCGAACCCAGACCAGGTTTCCCAACCATGGGTACATGGCCTGGGTTCGAACCCAGACCAAGTTTCCCAACCATGGGTACATGGCCTGGGTTCGAACCCAAGCCATAGGACCCCCGATTGGGGCTCAATTGGAGCTCCAATCGTTTTGGACTGAACCTGGCTAGGTTCAGTTCAATAATTGGGGCTCCAATTGAGCCCCAATCGGGGGTCCTATGGTCTGGTTCCGAACCCAGACCAGGTCGCCCAACCATGGGTACATGGTCTGGGTTCAGACTCAGGCCATAGGACCCCCAGGTTCAGTCCAAACCGATTAGGGCTCCAATTGTGCCCCAATCGGGGGTCCTATGGTCTGAGTCTGAACCCAGACTAAGTCGACTAATCATGGGTACATGGTCTGGGTTCGGACCCAGGCCATAGGACCCTCGATTGGGGCTCAATTGGAGCCCCAATCGGTTTGGACCGAACCTGGTTGGGTAGATCATTTAATTACGAATTAAACGATGTTAACTAGGCGTCGAGTTTTAGCTTTTAGATTGACTGTATGAAAAGACAGATAAAACCTCAACACGGTTAATAGGGGTGATAAAAAAAAGACTGTAGGACTGAATTCTCGACAAGACCGGCCTGAGACCGGCCCGAGACCGGCCCGACTAGGACCGAGACCGGCCCGACTAGGATCGAGACCGGCCCGACTAGGACCGAGACCGAACGGACGGTTTTTTTTCTTCAAGGTCGGTCTCGGTCTCGGGCTTTTTTCCCGAAAGCCCGTTTAGGACCGGCCCAGACCGAATGTATGTGTATTTGAGATTTTCATAATACCACACCGAAAATAATGTGACTTTTGGAGGTTTTCTATCTCTATAAAAGGTGCATCTTGTAAATTTACTAAAGAATATAGAGAGTTCATAGTGTTTCTTTGAGAGGTGAACTATTCCTTCGCCTTTTACTAAAGAATACCGTGAACTCATAGTTTTTGTTTTTTTGTAGATTCGGTCTAGGACCGAGACCGGCCCGAGTCAAGAAAGACCGACTCGGGCGGGCTTTTTTGGCCGAGGTCGGTCTCGGTCTCGGTCCTCCAGAAGGCAAGACCGAAATTTCGGTCTCGGTCTTGCCTTCAGGACCGGACCGGACCGCCCATGATCAGCCCTAACGGTTAACGACATTTATGACGAAATTCAATTATCTACCTACTATAATGTTTTTTGGATTATTATTATTATTATATATATAAATTTTTAACACAATATCATTTGTCTTATAATTTGATTGAAATGATAAAACGAATGAGGTAAAACATTTAATTACATACTTATTCAAAAAAATGTAGTACGTATATATCATATATATATATATATATATAATTTTTGTACGATTTCCACCCTAGGGTGATGTGCCAAAATGGCACATAAGGGGTGGTGTCTCGATAAGTGCTATGCTTGTTTTTCTTTTTCCGACGATGAGATGTTTAATTAAAAATTAAATTACGTAACAATTAAAAAAACTAGAGTAAGTAAATATTTTAATTATGATTTAAATGATGCAAAATAAATGTTAACTTTGGATATACGGATTGACTATACAATCTGCCCTAAGTTGAGATATGAAATTTTGGCTTAAAAAAAATCACTCAGGTCGTGTAAGTCCAAACTCAACACGGTCAACGACATTTATGGTGAAATTCAATTATCTACATACTTATTATTACTATTATTATTATTATTATTATTATTATTATTATTATTATTATTATTATTATTATTATTATTATTATTATTATTATTATTATTATTATTATTATTATTATTTTCTATTATATATTTAACTCAATATCGTTTGTCTTATAATTTGATCGAAATGATAAAATGAAGTAGGTAAACAATTTAATTACATACTTACTCAAACAAACTTACAGTGCGTAGATCATTTAATTATGAATTAAATGACGTTAACTAGGCGTCGAGTTTTGACTTTTAGATAGACTGCATGGAAAGACAGATAAAAACTCAACACAGTTAATGACATTTATGACGAAATTCAATTATCTACCTACTATAATGTTTTTTGGATTTTTTATTTTATATATATAAATTTTTAACACAATATCATTTTTCTTATAAGTTGATCGAAATGATAAAATGAATGAGGTAAAAAATTTAATTACATACTTACTCAAACAAATACAGTACGTATATATCATATATATATATATATATATATAATTGTTTTACAACTTGCACCCTAGGGTGATGTGCCAAAATGGCACAACTCGCCCATAAGGGGTGGCGTGTTGGTAAGTGCTACGTTTTTTTTTTTTTTTTCCCGACGATGAGATGTTTAATTAAAAATTAAATTATGTATATATTAAAAAAACTAGAGTAAGTATATATTTTAATTATGATTCAAATGATGCAAAGTAAATGTTAAATTTGGACTTACGGATTGACCATACGATCTGCCCTAAGTTGAGATATGAAAATTTGACTTAAAAAAATTAACTCAGGTCGTGTAAGTCCAAACTCAACATGGTTAACAACATTTATGGCGAAATTCAATTATCTACCTACTACTACTACTTATTATTATTATTATTATATATTTAACTCAATATCATTTGTCTTATAATTTGATTGAAATGATAAATGAAGTAGGTAAAAAATTTAATTACATACTCAAACAAAATTACAGTTCGTATATCATTTAATTACGAATTAAATGACGTTAAGTAGGCGTCGAGTTTTGACTTTTAGATTGATTGCATGATAATGTAGATAAAAACTCAACGCGGTTAACGTCATTTATGTCGAAATTCAATTATCTACCTACTATAATTTTCTTTTGCATATATATATATATATATATAAAAATTTAACCCAATATCATTTGTCTTGTAATTTGATCGAAATGATAAAATGAATTAGGTAAAAAGATTAATCACATACTTACTAAAAAAATGCAGTATGTATATATATTATATATATATATATATATATATAATTTTTTATATGTCTTATCATACAGTCAGTATAAAAGTCAAAACTCAACGCCTAGTTAGCGTCATTTAATTCATAATTAAATGATCTGCGTACTGTATTTTTAAAGATTGTTTTGTGTGAGTAAGTATTTAATTAATTTTTATACCTAATTCATTTTATCATTTCGATAAAATTATAGAATAAACGATGTTAGGCTAAAAAATTAAATATATATCTAATCCAAAAAATTTATAATATGTATATAATTGAATTTTTCCATAAATGTCGGTAGCTGTATTGTGTTTGATATTACAAGGTATGCGTTAGATTTTTTGAAGTCAAATTTTCATATCTCAACCTAGGGCAGATCATATGATCATTCTGTAAGTCCAAATTTAATATTTATTTTGCATAATTTGAATCGTAATTAAAATATATGCTTACTCTAATTTTTATTTTTTTTTAAATAGATACATAATATATTTTTTAATTAAACATCATATCGCCGAGAAAAAAACATGTCCAACTCTCCCCTAATACGCCACCACTTGGTGGCGTGTTGTTCCAAAATGGCACAGCACGTTACCCTATGGTGCGAGTTGTGATTTAACTCGCACACTAGGGTATCGCGTGTGCCTATTTTTCGAATTGTTGTTTTTTCTAATATATGTTTTTAAAATTATATTCACTTTTTGAAAGAAAAAACATCAAACAAACATAGTACTTTTGTCCAATGAAATCCATTAAATTAGAAAAAGAGATAAATGCTAATTTTTTAAAAGAGTAAATTAAAAACCAAAATTGGTACCGTACAGACTTGAAGCTTTTCCCCCCTACAAGTAGATTTAATTGAAAAAAAAATATTCTCTAAGTTTTAATAGTAATTGGCAAAACAAAAGTTTTAATAGTGTTATTTCTTTTACATTTAAGTAATACACATATAAAAATTTTCATTATTCCCAAAAAATATGTTACAATATCTTTTCTTTGTATAACGATCGTAAAAATGTTAGTTTTTGTTTTGTTATTTAATTATGGGTAAATAGCCCAAATGCACCATGATGTTGGACCATGTTGATAAATGCACCACTTATATTTTTTTGTGCACCTATATGTTTTAGAGTGTTGTTATTTGCACCACTATTAATATTTCGTCAATTTTTTATGTTATATCCGTCAAAATGATAATTGTGTCTTCCCTTTCATCTTCATATCATCTCCAACACTAAATCAAACCCAAAATGCATATTATATTTTGAAATTGACCCAATTTCGAACTCATAACAACATTTATGGGTTCGAAATCAACCCATAACAACATTTATGAGTTTGAAATCAACCCAGAACAGCATTTATGAGTTCGAAATCAATCCAGAAATGTTGTTCTCAGTTTTTTTTTTTTACCCAAGACAATATTTTTTTGGTTGATTTTGAATTTAGAAATGTTGTTTTAGGTTGATTTTGAACTCAAAAATGCATTTTGTGGTTCAAATTCATACTCAAATATGTTTTCTTGGATTTGATTTGTAATTTTGTGTAGAAGATGAGATGAAGATGAACATGAGGGTAAAATCATCATTTTGACAGAAAATAGTAATGTTTAACGGGGAAAAATGACGGAACACTAATGGCGGTGCATTTAACAACAACAAGCAAACGTCTTGATGCACAGAATAACACTTTCAAACATGTTGGTGCAATTATCAACAACAGACTAACATCTTAGTGTATTGAAACTATTTACCCTTTAATTATAGGTACTTTCATCGGATATTATTTTTCGATCATTATCAATTTCACATATCATTCTACACAAACAAGTTAAACTTTGTGTGTTTGGTTATTTTATTGTAAGAGTCTCCATTAGATAATTACTTCTAATCATCATTAATTTCATATATCATTTGACATCAACCTGTTAAATTTTGTAACTTTTATATTTTTCAAAAATAGGTACTTCTATTTGATAATTTCTTACTTATTTATGCTCATCATTAATTACATGAATAATGAATCTTAAACTGTTATCGTTTGAAAGAACCTATTAGTGTATTGATTAATTGATTTAATATAACAATAAAAAAATTAATGAAAACGTAATAACTTGTATCTAAATAATTTGTTTTGAACTACTATAATGATCTTTGGCCACAAGCACCCTTCCACAAGGTCGTCCCTATCAACGTAAGGAATCAACTGTCAACTTAATAGCAAAAGGCTTCAAAACAGGTGGCAAAAGCATTCAGGACCGCGAAGTATCTGTCACTCAATCTACCAAAGTTATACAGTGAGGGAAGTGACCGTGCCCCCGAGAAAACGTTTTCATCTCCTTACTGATGAAGATGGGGCTTACGTAGGGACGACATATGATGATGTTCTGGTAATAACGATAAAATATCAAGGTGTTAGAACTTAGACGTAAAATGAATACTGGTGTATGGGGGCAACTTATGTGACATCTTGTTCCTAGAGATGTTTGAGAGACTGTGGGAAACAAAAAAAATATACGAAGAAGATAAATTCCCCCCTCCATGGATTCACCGGACAAATGGCAAACCTCATGGGAGCAATCAGACTCCTGTGGCCCTAGGAGAAGGTTGAAAAAGATCACTGTGGTTGTCCTCTTCACTGTGGTGGACACCCCGTCATCCTATAAAGAGGAGAAGGTTGAAAGAACATAACCTTTTGTTTTTCAACATTAGGGATTTTGACTAAGCGTTATGGGGCAAAGTGGTATTTAATGGTTTAACCCTTTTATACTTTTATGTAAGTTAAACTACTACTTTGCCCCTTAAATTATTTAACAGAAACGAGTTCCCCCCTAATGTTTGATTTTTGAAAGGTTCGGTCCTTAATGTTTGACAATATGTCGAGTTTCCCTCTTCTGACGTTCAAAGTTAACAAAATATGTTTTCAAAATTGCAGAAATAACATAATACTTGTAAAAATATCACAATTTAATTTTTCAAAACTTTTCTATATATAATAATTGAGTTGTGATTTGATCGGGATTCGATTGAGACTCAACCGAATTGGAATTTTAGTCTAAACAATAGGGAGAAATTTATTTTGATCTAAACATTAAGGCATGAAGTGGTAGTTAACCCTATGATCTTCTTACAAATTATAAAAATTAAAATTTAGTGAAGATGTGCGTGAAATAGATGTGTCAATACGAATCGACCTGAACTCGACCCACGAGCCTTCACGAGTCACTTATGGTAACATGACCCCGACTCAACAGGTTGGTGGGTCAATCTGTGTGACCCAGATTATTATTATTTTAAATAATAATATAAAAATTATTAAAAGTTATTATACCTTATAATTAACTACTCAACAATCACCATTAATTTTAACAGTGACATCCAAAATGAACTTTAAATATTTTTTATAATTAACAAAATATCTCTAACACCGTTATCTAAAAATTAAAAATTATATAATTTGGTGGACCGTCAAACAAAAAACTATTATTTTATCTATTTTTTCATGATATATTATATTTAACCTAATATAATTAAAATATTCTTAGTATTAACATATGTTATATCCTAGAAAATAATAACATTAATATATTTTTTTACGGATAGGGTTCGGATCCATATTTTTGATCCGACCCATTGTTTGCACGTGTCAATTCGAGATTAACTCCTCGTAACATAACCCTTTATTTTCATGATCAAACCCGATCCGAATTTGGGTTGGATCAGGTCACAGGTCTGTGGCGGAGTAAATATTTGAGAGAAATTCATCTACATGACTGACCACTCAGGATCTCCACGTGTCGATCTATCGATTAGCTGTTCTTTTTTAGTATTAGCTAATGGTGGCGTGGGTCCCTGCTTCAATCAGCATTTTGTCCATTCCGTGCCGTTCTATCCCATTCAGACATTAGAATAACAGTACTCATTCAACGCCCGATTTTCGTTTTAAACTCGTCCCGTCCTTATTCCACTCCTCGTCTCTCTATCCAAAATTTCCTGTAATTCAGAACCATAGCATTTTACAAACCCTAACGCATAAAATCTCTGCATTTCATCCGTAATGGCTGAATACCTCGTTATGGAGCTAGATGAAATCATCAGGAGCAAGCAGCGACTCCGCGACACAACCAAAGGTCCACTAAGAGGTATTGGCAGGTTAGGCTTCCTAGGAGGGCCTGAACCAGCTCGGCGCTTGCCTAACCATAACTCACCCAAAGTGATGCCATACGCTCCTCGACCGGTGAGTGACGACTGCATGAGTTACGATAATACTCAATATAAGAGGACATATCGCCATGATTCATATATTTCATTTTTCTCATTAAGGTGAATGATGTAATATATATGTGGACCAAGTGAGAGAATGTTGTTAAAAAATATGTAGCAGCCCACTTTGTGCAAATCAGTTGCCCACTTTGTGCATGCACTTATTAAAGAGAAATCCAAGTTGATATTTTATTCTTCTATAATCAATTAACAACAGAAATTGCTCCACAAGTTAAGCAACCATTCGTCCACAAAAGCAGTCATTCAATGCTTTCATTTATGCTCTTTGATGGATAGAGCATTATAAAGAGCATTCTCGTTTTGGTCCCTAGACACCACTCTTCTTCAATTCACCTTTGAATACACCATCTACTGTGAAGAGTAAGGGTTTAGAAGCTCCAAACGAATCACGAAACTCAGTTTAGCAATGGATGGAGGTAAGTTCACGAATTCGATTCAAGCTTCCGCTATTTGATTTAAATGTGTTCATTGAGTTACTTAGAATGGTTAAATCGATCTTAAGATTCATTAGTCCAAAATTTGGTATCAGAGAACCGTTGATTTTGCCTCTCCCTTGCTCTTTGTTCTTGCTCTGTTTTCTGGTTTTGTACTCTGTTTTTTTATGTTTCGTTCATCTCAGTGAAGAAGACGAACAGTGCTATGAACAGTAAATGATGAATAGTTCCGGTTATGAATAGTAACGATCGATGAATAGTAAATATCATGAACAGTAACCTGAATAGTAACGGGTATGAACAATGATTCTATGTATACTTTTAGTAAATTAATTCTACATGGCTATGAATTTAATTATAAGTGTTTTGTACTTTTATTTGCTTGTATAATTCATAATTATTTCAAATTATACATGCAATTTTAAGATAAAACCTGTTAATTACACTGATATGAGATGTGATGTTCCCGAACTCAAAAGGGACAACTATAAGGTTTGGAAGGAAAGAATTCTCCTTCATTTGAATTGGATGGACATAGATTATGCTATTAGGAAGGATGAGCCCCCTGCAGTAACTGAAACCAACTCTCCTGATGCAGTTGTTCTTTATGATATGTAGGAGCGATCTAATCGTCTCTCCGTTATGTTCATAGAGACAAAAATATTTGTTGGTATCAGAGGCTCCGTCGAATAGTATCACAAAGTCCGAGACTTACTAAAGGATATTGTTGAGCAATTCGCCACTTCATATAAAGCAATGGCGAGCACCCTCATCATACAATTTTCGTCCCTGAACCTCACCAGCATTAGGGGTGTGCGTGATTATATCATGCACATGAGGGATATATCGGCCCAATTGAAAACATTGGAGGTTGAGATGTCTGAATCCTTCTTAGTTCACTACATCCTTTGTACCTTACCTCAAAAATATGGCCCATTTAAGATATCCTATAACACACATAGGGATAAATGGTCGATCAATGAGTTGTTGACCATGTGTGTTCAGGAAGAGGGTAGACTGATTATGGAGGAAAAGGAAAGGGAAAATGAAAACGTGAACTTAACGACCCCTGGGAAGAACAAGAATAAGGATCAAGCTAAGGGAAAGGGAAAGGGGAAAATTCCTATTCAGAAGGACATTAAGAAGGAGATTGTGTGCTTCTTCTGCAAAAAGAAGGGGCACGTTAAGAAACAATGCTCTAAGTTCATGAATTGGCTTGAAAAGAAAGGTACTCAACTTTGTTTTGTTTGTTATGAATCTAATATGACTGATGTTAATCATAATACATGGTGGATTGATTCTGGTTCTACAATCCATGTTACCAATTCATTGCAGGATTTACGAGACCTGTAGAAACCGACAGGAAGTGAGCGTAGTATCTATTCAGGAAATAAGATGCCCTCACATGTAGAGGCCATCGTGCTTATTGGTTTTAAGTAGTGGTTTCATTTTAAATTTGAAGAAGACATTTTATATTCCTAGTTTTTCTAGGAATTTAATTTCAGTTTCCAGACTTGTATCAGATGGTTATCCTTTAACTTTTTAGACTCCGGATTTAATTTATTTTATAAGTCTGATGTTATTGGATGTGGTATTTTTTCTAATGGTCTTTTTGTCCTTAATCTGCAAAATAATGATAACCATACTTCTATGCATGTTCACGAAAATGTTGGTACTAAACGACGTGTTATGAATGAAGAGATTGAGACATATCTGTGGCATCAGAGATTGAGACATATCTCCATAAGAGAATTAAAAGGTTAGTGAATGATGGGGTACTTGGTGCTCTGGATTTTACTGACTTTGAGACTTGTATAAGCTGCATTAAGGGGTAAGCAGACTAACAAATCTAAGAAAGGTGCCAAGAGGAGCTCTGAGTTATTGGAAATCATACATACAGACATTTGTAGTCCAGACATGGATGCATACCGAAATAAGTACTTTGTCTCCTTCATAGATGATTATTCACGATACATGTATCTCTACTTGCTTAACAATAAGAATGAAGCACTAAATGCTTTTAAGGTGTTTAAAGCTGAAGTAGAGAGAAACAATGTGGTAAACAAATTAAGATCGTGAGATCCGATAGAGGTGGAGAGTACTATGGTAGATGATGGGTATCGATAGTGACAACACAATAAGGAAAAGGCCTCAAATGCCCAATAGCCCTGGAGGGGGTAAACCCAAGATACTCGAACTGGATTAGCTTAAGTACAAGTCAGCTTGGCCCACCATAGAGTGGCCCAAGATCAAGCCCAAAGTCGATACGAACGTCAAAGGCTCCTTTGACTGCTCGCCATCCTTTCAACAGGCCGCGACCTCTTACTGCTCGCCATGAGAGTGCTCACCCCGAAAAGAGCCTTGCCTCTCTCCTCTGGTCCCATTAACCGTTAATAAGGAAGTGGTCACGATATCCCGCGTATCTCGGTCACATATTCACTAAAGATTAGATATGGTAACTGCCATATCTCGCAGTAACTGCCATATCTCATGATCCGAATCTTCAGCAACACAATATACACTAAGATTCAGTTGCCTCATACGGTTTGATCTCCCTTACCCTATAAATACCTTTGCTTTACATACGTTATTTACGTTTTGAGATACACACACATATACTCATTTAAGCATCGGAGAGGGACCTAGAGACACCCCCTCTGTTCCACTCCCCTACTTGCAGGTTCACCGGAGTTGAAGAAGAAACATCTTTCATCCCTCATCTGGCATTCAATTCACTGCCAGGTCAGCATCCCGGATTTCACGATCCAACATTTGGCGCCGTCTGTGGGAAACGAGCGATTCAGCCATGAGAACTCGATCCCCAAACAACCGTCGGAACCAGACTCGCAAGCGATCCTCAGATAGCTCTGATTCCGCTGCCGCTTCACCTCTTCAACAAGAGCCTGCCAGTCAGGCAGCCCCCAATGCCATTCCTCTGAGGACGGTCCGGGAGCACGTCGGGAATTCCAGACCGCCCCCAGCGGCCAACCACAACGGAACTCCAGCACCGCAGTCCGTCCACATCGCTGGGGAAGACATTCAGTTAACCCCGGAGATGATCTCACTGTTGGAGGCCATCCTAGGACAGGCTCGTCGTCAAGCCCCTGCTCCTCAAGGAAACAATCACCATGCTCCTCAGGGAAACGATCGCCCTGCTGCCACAGGGCCCCCACCGTCTGAAACAGCAAATCCTGGCACAACCGCGCCTCAGCGGGATCAGGAGATGACCTCAGGACAACAGTCCATACCTCTGGCATACACCAAGGAGCCGACGGCTACGTACACTGCCAACCCTTTTGGTCCGCCTCCATCAGGGATCTCGCCCAGGTACTGCACTGTGGACCAGATGGACGACCTCCTCAACAAAAGGCTCCAAGAAAGACGACTGACAGTCGTAGCTCCCTTCAAGGAGCAATCTACCCATCCCTTTTCCGACGAGCTTGTCGTCATCAAGATCCCTAAAGACGTAGTTGCTCGGGCCATACCTGAGTACAGTGGCGTAGGAGATCCCACCATACACGTCAACAAGCACGAGGCTTCTCTCCTGGGTAAGTCAAATGATCCCAATCACTTGGCTTTACTATTTCCATCCACTCTTTCGGGTTCGGCTTCGTCCTGGTTCTTCGACCTCCCTGCAGGGTCTATAGGAACTTGGGCAGAATTAAAGAGCAAGTTCCTGGAGAGATACATGGGCGAGCGCCAGCTGATGAAGAGCGTGGTCGTCCTGGATGCGGTCAAGCAACAACCTGGAGAGTCGCTGGCCAATTTTTACGGGCGTTTCCATCAGAACGTCACGGAGATAGATCGCCGAATCTCGGATGGGGAAATCATTCGAGCATTTTACAGAGGTTTGGATGTGGCCAACAAGGCCTCGAGTAAGCTTCGAAACAGCTACCACGTGAAGGAGATCGAAACATTGGAGGAGTTGGCGTCCAGAGCAAAAGGTTTCATAGACCTTGAAAGGGCGAATACAGAGGCTAACTTCCTGACGACCTCGCTAAGGGTAGTCCCTGGGCCCCGACGCGATGGTAAGAAGGAGGTAAATAAGGAGAAAAAAGGGAGAGACAACAGGCTCCGAGTTGAGCCTAATCCAGCGCCTCGCCATCCAGAGGTCCCTGAGTATTTTACGCCCTTAAATAGGCAGATCTCAGCGGTACTAGTCGAGATGGAGAGGAGATCCTTGGCGAGGCCACTGATGCCTCTTCGGGGTGGTCAACCCATGGGAAAGGACGTCGAGAGCTATTGCAGATATCACAAGTGTGAGTTCATTGTTGTTTATCACGAAGACGACGTTTTTTACATCCCAAAAATCAGACAAAGCATCGAGGAGAGCCCAGTTGACTTTGTAGTTTGCGAGTTCATGAACCTCGCCAATGTTCTCATTCACGTACTTCTGATCCTCTTTTGTCATGGCTTTCCATATTCGGGCAATTTCGACCGTGGGGGGCTGAATGGCCTTGGTGCGAGGACAGTGGTTTGTCTGCTTCATCCTTACCAAAGATGATATGTGAAACGTCCTAAGGATACAAGACAAAATGAACGGAACTTACATTTTTTTTTAGAAAAATGAAATGCTGCCATATCTGAAAATCTTCATAATGACGTGTCACGTGTCACGATCCTAAATGTGTTTCATCTAGGACAAAATTGAGTGTCTATAGTTTACCCCTATTTGGACATGCACATGCAGAACATATTCGAGGAGTGTTTGTCCAAGCATAAGGTGACATCGATTTTGGGCTAGAAATTTTCCAAATCAGTTGACGTGCTTATGATGTGGTGATTAATATGTCTAGGATACCGTTGTGCCTTTGAATATGTTTGAAGAGTGCATATCTAGGATAGTGTTCCGTTTTCAACATGAGGGAGTCAAAGACTAGAATTTATTGCACAACGCAACATTGGAAAAAATGAAATACATGTGATGACTTCACGACTAGCATATCTAGGACAGTGTTGCACCTTCTAGAGGATAGTAATCAGTATCAAGCATATCTAGGACAACGTAGAGCTACTGAAGATAAACTTGAGAAAGCCAAAGATTAGCATATCTGGGACAGTGCGACTTTGGAGCGGAGGATATGCCTGTGATGACAGGACGACTAACATATATGGAATAGTGTTGCATCTTCTGAAGATGGAAACTGGTAGCGAGCATATCAATGACAGTGCAAAGATACAGTTAACTGACTAAAGCGAGCCAAGGACTAGCATATCTAAGGCCACACAGTTTTGAACACGAAGATTATGCATGTGATGGCAGGATGACTAGCAAATCTGAGACAGTGTTGCATCATTTGTCACGTGGATATCTAGTAATAAGCATACCTGGGTAGAGCGTTGAGCTAGTGGAAACCAACTTGGACCAAATAAAGTATAACATATCAGGGATAGCGCGACTTTGGACGCATATCTAACACATGGATGATGATATGAAATGTTTTCTTTAACTTTTGTTTCAGATGCGCATTGTGCTACAACTTAGCAGGATTCTTTTTTTTTTCTCTGTGTGTTCTCTCATTTTCCCATGGTAATATTTGTGAAAAATTTTATAACCGTGCCCCTCGATTTCCCTTTTTCTTTTATGGACTGCCTGCCTCCATAGGTTTTCAACCCATCGAGAATTTTTCCTCACATTTTGCCATAAGTGTGGTCTTCAAATTTATAATCATGCTCTCTAAATTTTGACTAGGTTGTCTTTTCGGGTTTTCATCCTAGAAAAATGCTCTTCATTCCGTAGCCAATTGTGGGTGGTTGTGACCCTTGTGAATGAATCTTGTCCTGACGTGGAATTTATATGCTAATCCACTACCCAACCATGCCTCTGTCTTGGTTTATATGATTGTTTAGAAGAGGCATTGTGCCCTTTGGTAATACCCATGGGTTTGTGTATGCTAAAGTATTATGTCTCGATGATCAACCTATTGATCATTGACTACGTATCACATGGACTAGATCTATTCAAGTATGAGAGTAACAATAGGGTGCCTTGGAATTACAAGGGTCATGCGGAAGGATCCACGAAAGACGAAGACGTTTTTAGTATGACTTGATCAGGACATTGCTATATCTAGCCAGAAAACCAACCCAAGAAGAAGAAAACAAAGGGGACCCAAAACAAATAAGATGATTGAATAATAAATAGACACTTTCATGAAGATTATAAAGGAAGTTGAATACAAGGTCGTGGACCATCTGCGCAGAACCCCTACACAAATCTCTTTATTGGCTCTACTCTTGAGTTCTTAACCGCACTGAGATGCATTGATGAACGTTTTGAAGGAATGCCTTATACTGAGGGAAATTTTGACCATCTAAGTGGAGAATCTTGTAAGTTTGGTATTTGTCATTCAGATCACCTTTGGGAATTTGACTCTATAATTTAGGAGGAATGATCTGGTGAGGAAGGCAACATAAAGGAAATTTAACAAAGGTGGCACATATACGAAAGAGACAGACTTCTAACAATGGAAGTTACTGAAGCCATAAATATCGACACTCCCGAAGAACCACAGGAGTTGAAGATCAGGAATAGTTTGAGCCTTGACCATATTACTTGGATGATCAATTTGCTGAAAGAATAGCATGAGATCTTGGCCTTGACATACACCAACATGCCAGGCCTTGATGTGTTAATCCTGGAGCCCATTCAGTTTCTAGACACTGAGAACTTCTGACCCATTTAACAACACATGATGAGACAAACTCCCGACCTAATCCTTATGATTAAATAGAATATCATTAAGCAAACTAACACCGGTTTCCTAGAATTCTACAACTATTCTGAGTGGGTGGTGAACATTGTTCCAGTACTCAAGAAGGACGGTCGTGCCCGTGTCTACATCGACTATCGAGATCTTAACAAAGACAATTTGAAGAATAATTTTCCTTTGCCTCATATTGGCATGTTGGCCAACTACACCACACGCCATATAATGTTCTTGTCTATGAAAGAGTTCTCACGAAACAACCAGATCAAGAACTACGATGTAGGGCACATTTTGATACATAGTTATGCCCTTCAGATTGATGAACCCATAAACAACCTACCAAATGGTGATGGTGACACTGTTCCTTGACATAATACATAAGAAAATTGAGATTTAGGTAGATGATATGAACACAAAGTCTCAGGAAAATGTTATTTGAAAGTCTCAAGTAGTACGAGTAACGTTTAAAACTAGCAAAATGCACTTTTGTTGCCACGCCAAGAAAGTTATTGGTTTTCTTAGTTAGCGAGAAAGGAATCGAGGTAAGCATTGATAAAGTTAAGGCGATATAGGAGTTACCTCTGCCATCGACCGTCAAGAAGGTCTGGAGCTTATTAGGCCGCTTGAATTACATTACACGTTTCATCACAAATATGACGACCAAATGTCAACCTCTATTTCGTCTCTTGCATAAGAACACTCAGGTAATCTAGGATAAACCTGTCAATTCGGGTTGACCTGTCGGGTTCGGGTCGGATCATTCCGACCCGCTAGACTACGCACGTTAACACAAACTCGATCTGGTGGGTTGGCGCGTTGACCCGCCTGACCCACTAGTTCATTTTAACAGCATTAAAGTATGTATATGTATAGTGTAAGTACCTTAGTAAACACAACATAGTTGACTTGTATTCTTTTGATTTGATAAATGAAATGAATAAATCAATTTATTCCCACTTTTTTTGGCGTTTGCTTTTCATTGGCCATCTATATCTATATCTATATTAATTTGGTTAACTCTTCTATAATTAGGACACATAAGTTTTTAAGCTACTTAGTTGTCAAAATGTAACATTTTCATTGGTTGATTAAAAAAGACGATGATATGGACTTGCCACACGTACATCGAGAAAGCTCTAGAATTCCACTGAAACATCTCATCGCTTCTCACGACGCGTTTCACATTTTATCTCATCTACCAAATTTATGACCTTATTTGTTTTCCTTTTTATCAATATATTATTATTTATTTTTATATGAAAACTTTTAAATGTTTCTGTTATATTTTTAATTATTTTTCTAATAATTAGAGAATTTTTTGAATGAAAGTTTATGTTGATTTTTTATTTTTGAATTTATTTACAATTAATATTATAATACTAAAAACTTACTGTTTTATTTGATAAAAAATGAATGTATATTAATTTTCGCATATTAACATGTTCAATTATAAAAATATATATTTGTAAATATTATATACAATGTTTTTTAATAAGTCTCAAAATAAGTAATAACTACTATCAAAGTAGTTACAATTACAAAAATATGTACATTCAATATAATATTTATGGTTAATATATTCAATGGCTACACATCTTTACCCATGTGACTAATTGGTGAATCATCGTTTTTTTGTGTGACTAAATGGTCACATATCTTTCAGCATGTGACTATCTGGTCACTCCATCACTGAACCGTTAACCTTTTCAGTTAATTTAGCATGTGTCAAAGACGTGACAACAGTTAGTTTTTTTACGAAAGATGAAATTACCTTGCTACCCTTCTATAACCTTTCTTCACACTCCTCCTATTTCCCCCATTTCTTATGTGATATTTTGCGGTTGTCATTCTCCGATTGACCATGCTCGTTCTCCTTCTGCACAACTGCTCCACCACCATGCTCTCCTCAGGTACTGTTATGCACCTTGCCTCTTCATTTTCCTTTCAATGTTTTCCATTTTCTCCGTTCCGCTATTGCGCGCAAGTTTAACTAAAGAGAATCGTGATTTCTGGTGTGACAGTCTTCTTTCAAAGGAATCCGTCTTTGTGGAGATGCTGGAGTTCTTCTTATGTATGTGCCTTGCCTCTTACCGTGTGTCGGGATTGATCGCTCAAAAGTATCCTACACATTTAGGGTTTTATTTATAATGTCGAAAGGTTTTGAGTTAAAGATCGCGTTTTTATGCGAAAGTTTCTCTTTTATGTTGGTAATCTAGCATAGTTAGGTCTGCTAGTGCATAAAGTTTTAAGTTTTCATCGAAATTAGAACTTTTGATGGTGAAGTTTTCTCATTTATGTGTGTTTGTGTGTTAAGTTTGATTGATTGTCGATAAATGGTTGGAGCTGCTGTTTTGGTTGTTGCATTCCCTTCATTTGTTTGCTTTGTTTAACTTGTTTGTTTGTTATGTTCTTATGAAGTTGCTCAATCCGTACCTTATTTGTGTTTTCTGTTGTTGCATCAGGAACAACTTTCCGTGCTATTTTTGTTGATTTGTTGCTGAATGGGGACCAACGATTCCATTGTGACGGTAGTTATTCGTCATGGTGGAAAGTGGATTGACAATGGAGGGGGGAACAGACTACAGAAGACAAAGAAGCATAAACTAGTAACATCCATGAAAAATAAAAAAAAATGAAAATATTGTTCCAATTAGGGTTCTTACCAAAATTAAGTTTTTTTTACAAAAGAAAGTAAAATTGGGACAAAATACTCAAAATGCTTACAATTACCTCAAAATTGGAGCAACCATGGAACCTTCGACCGAAATTTTTCCAAGTACCAGCAGATTTAACGGAACAAATCTAACCACAGTAACACCATTTGGGCATTGACACTACAAGGGACACCTCTTGGATTCTAGAGTGGGAACGACCAAAGGCAGACTGCTCTCAGCGATTAGGGGAAACGAACTCACTGCTTTCCTTCTTTATCTTCATCTTCGACCAAGCGGGACGTCTACATCTACTTTGGTTCAATATTCTCTTCACTTATAATAGAGGAGACAAAGGCATCTTCGGCAGTTCACCTGGTTTTATTTTCACGTGCAAGGCACATGGCAAACTTAACGAAGATATTTAACGGCGAGCAGTAAAGATGACCAATTAGTCACATGCTGAAACTTATACAACCATTCAGTACAAGTTATAACAAATTAGTCACATGCGCAAAGATACGTAACCATTGAGTGTATTTACCCTAATATTTATGATAAATATACGATAAAAAAATAACATAAAAGTGAAGTTAAAAGACATACATTAATATTATGTTAGTAAATGTTTATATCATTTTTATTACAGTGAGCGGTTCCGGGTACACTGTAAATTTAGGGGTTCCCGGAACCTACCCACTATATAACTGGGTATTTAAATTTGGAACCGGAACCTACCCGTTTAAAACCTGTTTGTACAAACGGTTTCGGGTACCCTGTTAGGAACCTATTTTTTTTATAAAAAAAACACCGGTTCCGTTTCGGTTCTGATTTGAACATACGGAATATCACAGACAAAAATTCATATACATACTGATACTGAGTAATCCATATATACATATATATTATGAAAATGCCAACGTAGATACTTCTTCACCACTCTAATTGGAAAAACAAATCTCCATCCTATCTACGCTCAATGTAACTTCTCCTAGTAGAGTAATATCGAATTCGAAGCCCAAAATAAGAACAAGCTTGGAATTCCGATCAATGATATGTTATCTTCATCATTTCCAGGCACTCCTGCAATATTCATGGATTCAACCAATATTGGAACTTTGAGTTCATTGGAAGTTGGAACATTATTTTAATTAACCCAAATAAGCTCCACAAGTCGGATAGAACATAGATTATAAGGCAGGCTTCATTGTTTGTGATGGAAAAATTTCTTTCACAATGCAATCTACATTTTCTGTCATCATTACTAAACAATCTACATTTGCTAATTACCTAGAAGTGTAACAGGGCCTGCTGTTAGCAATCTTTGCTAATCTAGATGACTGAGAGACTGCTGAGTGCTGAAGTCCGAGAGATGAGATTGAGGTTGCTTATGTGAGGCTGCTGAGTATAATTTATACTAGTTTTTTTTAATATACATATATATAGAAACGATTGCGGTTACTTTAGGTACCTAGATATGAGAACCAAAACCGGAACCGAATAAATAGGTTCTCAAATTTTTTTCCTGGAACCTACCCAATTTTTAAAACGTCTACCCGGAACCTACCCGAAGTGTCGGTTCCGGGTAGGTTCCGGATCCAAATGGGTAATTTGCTTACTGCTATTTTTATCACCAACTAATATTATTTTTCACTAAATTTTATAATAAAAAAAATAACACACTCTCCTTGAAATATTTATTAATTTACTTTTAAGCATTTTGATATTATTTCTCATAATTATTTATTATAGATAATTTAAGTTTTATAATAGTAAAGATCTTTTTGTTTAAATATATATTCAATTAATAAATAATGTAATAGTAGTTACGATTAAGAATAAATTAAAACATAAAAAAATGAAAATTATTACTTAACAAGATACCTAGTTATTATTAATTAACCAAAATGTAGAAAACAAACAGCATGCTGTCGGTTTTGGTCGAAACAACCAACCAAAAATGAATGACTTTAAAAACTGCAAAAACTATGTTGTTGACTAGAACATCCATCTATGCCAAGTTTACAGTTGTTTGTTGGGAAAAGTCTGAAAAACGTCCATCATGTTTGACGAAAATGGGTTTTCAACCCTCACGATTGTTTTAGGTACAACATGTTTGAAAACGATTGTTTTTGGTACCTCCGTCTAACTGCCGTTCAGTTTGTACGTTAAATTATCACGTGACCAACCCTGGAAAGTTATGACTTGCAATTCATTTTTTGCCCTGTTGGTTATATTTAGGATCCTACCATAACGTTGGTGTGTTGGAATCCTTCAAGAGCCCCTCCTCGGTGAAGTCGGGTTGTTCCTCATCTCGCAAGAGCTCAACTGCTGCGTCTGAAGTTCTTCATGGCTCCTGGTAAGTACTCTCACTATTCCTCTTCCTCTTCCAATCTGAAGTACGTGTCGAACCCATCCCCGGAGTATGATTGGCGATTATGACACTGTGGGTTGCTGTCGCATGCAATACCAGCTGGGACGTTGAATAACTTCGGTCGAATGTTTTATGGATGCCCAAGATACTCGGTAATTTGATGTTAATTTGGACTATTTTTTATGAAACCCTAATTCGTTCAATTTTTCTGTTTTCGGCAGTGGAAAACGTCCACAAGTGGTGGTCATTGCAATTATTTTGAATGGACAAACCCTCCAATGTGCGATTATGGAAGGAGAGCTCTAAAGAAGTTCGAGACAATCCAGACGGAATTGAATGACGGAATTGTGTCCCTGCGTGAGAGGGAGCAATATCTTAAAAAAGTTGTAATTTCAATCACGATTGTGATCTTAGGTCTTCTTGTTTTTGTCAATATGTAATGTACTTGAGTCTATGTTTTAGGTTGTCTAAGGTGAGCCCAAATGTAATGTTAGACATGTTGCAAATCTGTTTTGGTGTCTGGGTGGAATTCACACCTTGGTGGAATTCATACCTGCACCAAGTTTTGGTGTCAATCTGAGATACGTACTCCCAACCACCCCTGAAGTGTTGCTTCAGCCATTCCATATGGGATTTGTGTCGATGGTAGTTGTACGCACACGCAGCTCCCCAAAAGCGCGATTTCATCCATGCATCCGTATGGTTTTGGACTAACATATTCTGGTGAATATGTCTTGCACATAACCTATGATCATGCCTTGGCATGACATCCTCAACTGCTGATATCAACCCTTGAAACATACATTTTAGGTTAGATGAGTGTTAAAAAAAATGAGTGTTAATAAAACCATTCTATCGTCTCCAACATCAATTTTTACCAACTCAAGGAACCATGTCCAGGAAT
Source organism: Chamaenerion angustifolium (assembly GCA_946814005.1). Classification (NCBI taxonomy): domain Eukaryota; kingdom Viridiplantae; phylum Streptophyta; class Magnoliopsida; order Myrtales; family Onagraceae; genus Chamaenerion; species Chamaenerion angustifolium. The sequence continues at coordinate 28,819,816 of OX328272.1, forward strand.
CCCTAGTTTCCGCCTCTACCCATGCGTAAGCAACAAGTAATACTCTGTTATCTGCATCCATGATCACAACACTCAACAGTTCACCCCCGTCCAGGCCCTTCAAGTGATTACCATCTTGATCGATGAATGGTATACATGCCTTAAACCCATCCACGCGTGCCCTAAGACACATGTACAATCTCTCAAATCTGGGTCTTAGGTGGTTTGGGATTGGGTCAACTTGGATGAAAACTGAGCTCCTAAGGTTGTGCATGATGACAGTTGCTGCGTAGTCCCTCAATCTCTCAAACTGCCACACCCTATATCCTCGTAGCTTCTCTCTAGTAATTCAGATGCCTTCTTGGATGTTCCATCTCTTAACATCGAAATTATATATTTTTGATATCTCCTCTGCAATGGTCTTGCTTCTAACCCTTGGTTCATTCCTTATCAACTCAATATAGCTCTTCGCAATCCACTTCGCACCAAGCTTTCTACTTTTATACGCCTTCCGACAATTATAATCGACAGTCAGGTGACAAAGTTGAAATGTTTTTTGCTTATTCAGTTTGACACCCACAACCCTGAAGGGGCAATTTTATACCCTGCAGTAAACAACCACTCTTTCAGCCGAATTGTTCTTGCTGAAATCCGATTCATATCCCTCGTTGATGCTGTGGTCGACCATATACTCACGGAATGCATGGGAATCCACGAACAACATCCCCAACCTAAGCTCCTTCTTGGTATTACCACGGGAATTCTCACCCTCCAATTCTTGGTCTACTATTTTATTTCTTCTCTGACTTGTCGCTTCATCCTCAACATCCGAGTTTGGTGGAGTTCTTAGCGTATCACTCGGGTACTGAGCCTCATTGAAGTTACTTGCATCTACCGCTTGAACAAAAGGAAAATTTTGCTTAGCGTCCATTCCAAGACCAGCTTTGACACCATTCAGATCATCGTCTTCCTCATCCTTATGACCGCTGCTGCTTTGTCCTCTCATTTGAAATTTCCATTTTGGCTTCACTGATTTACTTACCTTCTTATCGCCAGAACTGTAATAAGTCGACTCATCTTCCATTTGGGCATGCTTTCCTAGCTTAAAGGTTGGATTTGACACCAACGCAGAATCAGAATGATCATCCCCTGTTTTATCATCAAACTCATCGTCCCTTAAATCAGACAATTCATTATCCATTGGTCTATTCCCTTTGTCTTTCGACATTACTGATACAGGAAAATCACAGCATTTTCAGAACCGAACACACCAAATTAAGCATTGTCACACACCTAAACCGAACATTGGCACAACAAAATCAACATCTTTTTGCATAATAACCGAACATTGGCACAGAAAAATCAAGCAAAATCCACCAAATTCAACATCTTTTCGCATAATAACTGAACATTGGCACATAAAAATCCAGCAAAACCGCAATATCAAACACATAACTCCATAAACAGCATTCTCAAACACATAAAGGACCCGACTTTCGGTCATAAACCCAAAGAAAACTTTAAGCCGAAGGTTTTCACGAAGCCACAGCACTGAAAAGCCGATGATCGGGTCTCCTTTCTTACAGAGGAAGAGGTACTTACCGAAGGAAGATGGAGCATCGCAAACACTGCTGCAACTTCGACCGTGTACGGGCTGGAACTTTGTCGGAATGGATTTGGAGGCTGGAAATCGACCGAAGGGCTGGAATTCAACGGAAGGGTTGCTAGGAACTTCAAATCTCCGCACGGTCTTCAACTCTGCACTGGTTACAAAGGGATGACAAGACTTCCTTTCACAAAAACCGAATATTAAGTTGAAAGGAACAAGAAACGTCTTAGGGGTATTTAGATCATTTCGAATTTTTTTCCATTAAAAAATTAAAGGGTGAAGGTCACGTGCAAAAAACGTGACCAACTAACAGGACAATCAAACGGTAATTGGACGGAAGGTTCAATTACCACCATTTTGCAACATATTATACAAAATACAATCACCAAAAAACAAGTTATACCAAAAACTATTTTTGGAAAACATGATGGACGTTTTTCAGACTTTTCCCTTGTTTGTTTTCCCTGTCTAGTCACTGCAACTCTCCAACAGGTGCCGCGTTGAGCCCCAGAAAATGAATGAATTCATACATCTTGGCACTGAGGCTCACCTGCAAAACCATTTTGATAAATTACTTCAAAACATCAAAATAAATTATAATGATAAAATGATGTAAACCCTTGTAAGGTGTTTGATTTAGCTTGCTCATGTGGTCGGGACACATTTAGTCGAGCTGCTAGATGCAACGATATCTGATATCTTTCAGACATGGCAGTTCCACTCTTGCTTTAGCTTTACAATCCAAATTCCAAGCAACAAAAAAAAAAGTTTGTGCTTAAGGAGCGTGTCTATATATGAACATCATGTCTGATTTATTATAAAACTGACAACTCAAATTGAACCCACAAGAATGTTTAATTTTTGTTTATTACTTTGAGTCATACTTTAAACCAAAAACAACAATGCTTTTATACAGGCATTATACAAATAAGAACAATAAAAACTATTAAAGAAGACTCTTAACCTTTCATCTACTATGACTCTTGACCTTTCATCTACAAAAGGACTCTTGACTTTTTATTTTCCTCCATTAACTTCTAACTTCAAGACTCACTAAAAACAACATTTAATGTTTATTATTCAACAAAACTCCCCCATAAACTTAAATGCTTCTACCATCTGTCATGCTGATCATTTTCTTGAATTTGTCAAAATATACTTTCGGTAACGGTTTTGTGAAGATATCCGCAACTTGATCCTGACTTGCCACATGCACCAATTCCACACTTCCTTCCTTAACATGATCTCAGATAAAGTGAAAATGAACATCACTGTGTTTGCTTCTTTCATGGTTCACTGGGTTCTTTGCTAACTCAATTGCTGATTTATTGTCAACTTGAATCACGGTTGCACCTTGTTGCTTTAACTGCATATTGGTCAACAATTTTCTAAGCCATATAGCATGACACACATACCAAGATTCTGCAACATATTCAGCTCCACATGTCGAGAGTGTCACGACGATCGGTTGCTTGTTTGAAATCCAAGTAAACACAGTATCTCCCATAAAGAACACATATCCAGCGGTACTTTTCTGATGGTCTATATATCCACACCAATTAGTGTCAGAATAACCAACCAACTTGTAATCTTCTGCTTTTGAGTAGAACAATATGTGTGACACTGTTCCTTGGATGTACCGCAAAATCCGCTTCAACGCCTTCCAATTTGAATAAACTGGCTCCTCCATGAACCGACTTAAAATGCCAACACTTAATGAAAGATCCAGCCTTGTGCATGTGAAATAGCAAAGACATCCTATCAAACTCCGATATTTACTCACATTGACACGTTCTCCTCCATCGAACTTCGAGAGTTTTACTCCGGGTTCCATTGGTGATGAAATAGGATTCCAATTCCCCATCTTGTACTTCTTCAAAATCTCTTTTGCATATGTCTCCTGTGATACAAAAATACCTGTCTCTACTTGTCTAACCTCCAAACCAAGAAAAAATTTCATATAACCCAAATCTGTCATCTCAAATTCCCGTGTCATTGTGCCTTTAAACTCTTCCACCATTTCACCATTGTTGCCCATAAAAGTAAGGTCATCAACATAAAGTGACACAAATAACACGTTACATCCATTCTTCTTTACGTAAAGAGTATGCTCATAGGGATATTGCTTGAACCCATTCTCCTTGAAATATGAATCGATATGTGTATTCCATGCTCATGGTGCTTGCTTCAACCCATAAAGTGCCTTATTAAATTTTGGCACCTTTTTCTCTTCTCCGACTTTTATGTACCCGGGCGATTGTTCGATCTGGACATCTTCTTTGAGCACACCATTCAAGAATGCCGATTTGACATCCATTAGAAATATTGACCATTTGAATTGAGCAGCTTGTGAAATGAGTAATCGGATTGTCTCTATCCTTGCAACAGGAGAAAATACCTCGTCATAGTCGATTCCTGCCTTTTGCTTGTGTCCTTTTGCAACAAGTTGCGCCTTGTACCGCTCTATCTCGCCTTGAGCATTCATTTTTTTCTTGAACACCCACTTCACACCAATAGTCTGACTTCCTTCCATCAATTCTACTAGCTCCCACGTGTTGTTGTGGTCAATCGCTTTAATTTCCTCATTCATGGAAGTTTGCCACTTCTTGTTTCACACTGCCTCTTCAAAACCAATATTTTCAGCATCTGCCAAAAGACATACAAGGTGTGCCTCATTAGTTGAATCATACAAATCTTGCAAACTTTGAGTCTTGGGTTGTAGTTGTTCATCTTCATCATCAGTAGTTTCAGAATCTTGTTGTTTGCTTGTTGATGCAACGACGGATGATTCTCCAACTTTGATGTCAATTTTGGTCGAATTGTTCCATCCTCATTTACTCACTTCGTTTACTCACACTTCACGACTCACCATCACCTTCTTATTTATCAGGTCGAATAGCTTGTACCCTTTTTTATTCTCATCATACCCAATAAAAATGTACATTTTGCTTTTGTCTTCAATCTTCGTTCTTCGTTGATCCGGTACATGTGCATAAGCCACACTACCAAACACTTTGAGATGAGAAATTTTTGGATTTTGTCCGCTCCACGGCTCTTGTGGTGTTTGATCTTCTAACTTCAAATGTGGAAATCAATGTTGTACATAAACAACACATTGAACGGCTTCCGCCCAAAATTCCTTTAACATTTTCTTGCTCTTTAGCATTGATCGAACCATGTCTAGAATAGTCTGATTCTTCCTCTTAGCCACACCGTTTTTTTGAGGAGAGTATGGTGCGATTAGAAATCTCCTTATGCCTTGCTTATCACAATACTCCATGAAAAACGTTGAAGTATATTCGCCACCTCTATCAGATCGTATGGCTTTGATGTGTTTACCAGTTGGCTTTGAACTTCTTGAACACCTCGAATGTCTCAGCTTTTTCTTTCAAAAAATAAACCCACATTTTTCGTGAGAAATCATCGATAAAAGTAATGAAGTACCTTTTACCGCTAAAAGATGCGGGGGTGATTGGTCCACATATGTCAGTATGAATCAATTCAAGAATATGTTTTGTTTGATAATTTGCCTTCTTTTGAAGCGAGGTTCTTGCTTGCTTGCCAAGCACACATTCTTCACAAAATTTTCCATCATAGTCTAAGTCCGGCAACCCGTGCACCATGTTCTTCTTTGCTAATATTTTTAGACCTCTATGATGTAGGTGAGCAAAGAGGAGATTCCATAGAGATGTCTTGTCTTCTATGTTGACTTGTAAACATTTTTCTTGCACGCATCTCAAATTTAGTCTGTACATCCGATTTCTTCCCATCTCGACTAGAGCAACCGTACGCCCATGGTTATCCTTCAAGTGTAGTACTCGATCTTTTATGAATATCGAGTAACCTTTCTCTATGAGTTGCCCCCAACTCAAAATGTTGGTCTTGAGATCTGGTACATAATAGACATCTTGGATTGACCATATCAATCCATGCTTTCGTAAGTAACAAACCGTACCTTGACCTTTGACCTCCACCTTTGAAGCATCTCCAAACGACACATGACCATCTTCAATCTTTTGCATCTTTCTGAATAAGTACTCGTGACCGCACATATGGTTGCTTGCCCTTGAGTCGAGATACCACATCGTGTCATTGTTGATGTTGTATTCATTTTGAGCCATCAAGAGAAAACCGTCATTCTCTTCATCTTCCAAGGCCAAGTTAGTTGTTTCTTCCACCTTTTTATCGGCTCAACAATATTTTTCAAGATGGCCCACTTTACTGCAACTATAACATTTGTCGGAGTAGCAATCCTTCGCGTAGTTACCATATTTGTGACACTTGTAGCACCCGATATTGGAATAGTTCGACCGTCCGCCTCTTCCTCAACCGTGTTCTCTTCCACGCCAGTTTGGCCGCCTCGACTGTTCATTCTCCTTATAGTATCCTTCATGACTGCCGCGGCCTCTTCCACGACTTCCACGACCATACTCTCTACCTTGGAAATTTTGAGAATAGAGTACCTTTTCGTCTTTAATTGTCAACTTGGTTTGGACTGCTTGCTCTAGTGTCTTCCCCTTTCTTTTTCTTCTTACATTGTTCATGTGCCTCGAGATAACCGGCAAGCTCATCGACTGTAAGCATTGCAAGATCCTTTTACTCTTCTATCGCACACACAACATTCTCGAAATTGTCGGTTAAAGATCTCAAAATCTTCTCCACAACTCGTGCATCGGTTATCGCTTCACCATTACGAATAAGTTGATTTCCCACGACTTGTACACGCGTGATATAGTCAGATACAACTTCTGAATCCTTCATCTTCGTGCTCTCAAATTCGCCACAAAGAGTTTGGAGACGCACTTGCTTAAGTCGTCTGGCTCCTTTGAACACTTTCTCTACTATGTCCCACGCTTCTTTTGAAGTAGTTGCACCGGCAGTCTTCGTCAACGACACGGAACAACATGTATAGTGTCGCCTTATCCTTTGATCGCGTCTCTTTCAACGCCTTCGTTTGAGCCGCCTAATATCCCGTGGTATTTTCTAGTTCTTCGAAACCTTCTTTGACCACCTCCCACGAATCTTGAGATCCAAGAAGAGATTTCATTTGAATGCTCCAATTATCATAATTCCCCTTTGTTAGTCGTGGTAACGACATTTGACCCGTCACACTCTCCATTCGCTCTGATACCAATTTGACAACTCAAATCGAACTCACAAGAATGTTTAACATTTGTTTATTACTTTGAGTCATACTTTAAACCAAAAACAACAATGCCTTTATATAGGCATTATACAAACAAGAACAATAAAAACTATTAAAGAAGACTCTTAACCTTTCATCTACTATGACTCTTAACCTTTTATCTACAAAGCGACACTTGACCTTTTATTTTCCTCCATTAACTTCTAACTTTAAGACTCACTAAGAACAACATTTAATGTTTATTATTCAACAAAAAACTATGAAACCTTGTTTGTACCACACCAACCCCAATTAGATCGTGTAAAGGATATGTAAAAGGAAAGCCATAAAGCCGGCCTGAATTCCAGGCCAATAACAGTTGAGTAGCTCTTCAACACGCTGAGGCACCAGATTTGCTCTATTGTAATCTTCAGAGTATGAGAAGAAGAGAATGAAGATTGAAGATCAAGAAGAAGATCAATCAACCTGATTCTTTCAAGTTAGTTAAGCTATGTACAACGGTCTTCTATTTATAGACTCTAACTTCTATATTATTACACAATAGTCCCTTAATCTATATGCATAGATGCACATATATCCTAACATTCTCCATGCTTGTTTTGTTCTTGTGAATTTCTTTTGTTATTGATATCTTGATAGCTGATCTTTAACACATGCAATTGAAATATGAAATCTCACACAACAACTTCTCAGATTCTTTACCATATACAACCTTTGGAGAACTCACTTCTTTCCTAGAATTCATCCAATGATCCTGAAATTATTTCTGCCAAAACACTTGTTTCCACACACAACTGAATCGTAAGGCAATATACCAGTATAAGACCACACACACTTATTGAACCAGGTATATCCCTATTGATTTTAACATACTATCACTATTATACACACACACACACAACATACTTATTATTTACTATGCTATATTACCTCCAATGCATCCTTGTTTACTCACTGAACTAGACTATAAATCCTGAGCATAACAGACCTCATGTGAAACTCCTCCAACATATCATTCATCACAACATAGTTCAGCTTCTATCATTACTTATTCTTCTTCTTGTTTACCTCCTGTATGTTGATTTTCTATGTGATCTGATTGACACACCATTTTTTTTAATTGACAGAAGAGTTTTAGCTATTTTCTTACCAACACGGCTGGAAGGTTTCATCCTTTCTTCCACAAGAGATTCTTCATAAGTGGCTTTGACATTTTCTTGATGGAATAGTCCATGTGATTGAGCTAAAAAGAACATCAAGAGAGACTGGATAGAACTGAAGACCAGAAGGAATTCCCCTAAAGCTATGTATGATGATAAGATGCAGGAGACGAAGACTCGAGTAACTTGTGTACAGAGAACACACCAAGCTTCTTCTTGCACAGAATAAACGATTTCTTAGTCAAAGGCTTTGTTAATATATCATCTATTTTCCCATTAGCTGGAACAAAATTCACAATAGTTTCTCCCGATTGAACTTTCTTACGGATGAAGAACAAGTCAATCTCCACATGCTTCATCTTCGAATGATAAATTGAATTTTCAGACAGGGCAATGACATTCATATTCTCACTCCAAATGACTGAAGGTGAGTGTAATGTGAGTCCCATTTCATGAAGAAGAGACCTGATCCACAAAATTTCACAAACTGCATTAGCAACTGCACGAAACTTAGCTTCAGCACTCGATCGAGAAACAACCAATTCTTTCTTGGAATTCCTAACAATGGGGTTGCCATTAAGAAACAAATACTGATCGGAGATGGATTTCATATCAAGAACATATCCTCCCTAGTCAGCATCCGAGTAAGACACCAAGGACACTTCATTAGAGGGACTGGCATGTGTTCGAAACATCAAGCCATGATCTAGGGTAGCTTTCAGATAACGAATAACATGAAGCATAGCAGACCAGTGACTGGTGCAAGGGGCTTGCATGTATTGACTCAATTTGTTTACAACAAAATTGATATATGGTATAGTGACACATATATGTTGTAAAGCACCAATCGTGTTACGATAAAGATACTCATCATAAAAGAGTTTTGCGCAAGTCTTCATACCTGATCAAGTGACACAAGTACCTGTCATAGGTGTAGGAAAACCATTGACATTGGATAGGCCAACCTTTGAAATCAAATCTTGAATGCACATCTTTTGGTTAAGAACCAGATAGTCATCGCTAGTGACAACTTACATGTGTTGAGAAAATAGTATAGGTTGCCAAAGTCATTGAGTTTGAATTTGACATTGATGGCCACAACAACATCCTCAACTAGATCAACAAAAGATCCCGTGATAACTATGTCATCTACATAAATGAGAAGAAGAACAAATTGGCTGTTAAAAGACTTGATGAACATACATGTATCTGCTACTAAAACTTTAAAGGAAAAAAAGTGAATAAGAAAGGACTTCAACTTCTCAAACCAGGCACTGGGATCTTGTTTTAAACCGTATAAAGCTTGCTGCAATTTACAAACAGAAATGACAGAACTAGACGAAGCTGCATACTGCTCAAATCCGGGAGGCTGAACCATATAGACCTCCTCAGACATCTCGCCATGGAGAAAATCGTTCTTGATATCCACCTGTTGTAAACACCACTTGTGAGTGAAAGAAAGGGATAAACCTATTCAGACTATTGCAAATTTAACAACAGGACTAAAGGTTTGTTGAAAGTCAAAGTCCGGTTTCTGAGAGAACCCTTTCGCAACAAGCTTGGCCTTGTACTAAGCTATGTCACCATTGTTATGTCTTTTGATTTTGAATAACCACTTGCATCCTATGATAATTTGACCAGAAGGAAGTGGCACAACATGCCAAGTATGATTATCCAATAACGTATTCATGTCTGCTTGAACATCTGCAGCCTAGTGAGGAGAGAGTAAGACTTCATAAACAGAAGTGGATTCCCTATTTATCAAATCTTCAGAGGAAGGACAGAATGTTGTAAGAGCTTGGAGAGAGACTTTTGATCGAGTAATCATGGGATGAGTACAAGAAGGAAGAGTAAACTGAGTGAAGGGGAAACAAACTGGCAGATTTTGATTTGATGAGCGTAGGATGAGTGCTCATAGGGGCAGAAGTTTGAATAGGAGTAAGAGCTGAAACTGATGGATTTTGGACCAAAGAAGAAACATAACAAGAATGAGAAGGAAGGGGATATGTAGAAGCAGAGACATCCTGACTGACTGGGACAAGAGTTGTCTCACTAAGAGCAGAACCAGACTCGAAAGGAAGAACAGGAGGTATAACACCCTCATTTGTATTACCTAAAGATGGAGAGGAAGGCAAGGTAAATAATGGGGTAGAATCATGGGAGGTAGGGACATCAGGAGAGACATCAGATGGTTTAGATGACTGCAATTGAGGATCACAGGGGATGAAGAAAGGCTTAGAAGGTGTAACCGATTTTGGTGACAGAGAGCCAAAGAAATCACCCTTAGTATATTCAAAGGGAAACTTGGTCTCATCAAAGACTACGTTTCTGGACACATAAACTCGACCAGATGAAGACAGATACTTGTACCCATGATGTGTAGAGTAATAGCCAATGAAAAAACAAGGCTCAGACCTGAAAGAAATCTTGTGAGTTCGATAGGACCTCAAGTGTGGAAAACAGAGACAGACAAACACCTTAATTGTTTGCATTGCCTTCAAGGTATATTCCAATTGTTTCTCAACAAGCAAATGAAACTCAATGAATGTTTTGGCTGCATCACTCTTTCTGGGAAAGAAAATGATCCAGGTGTACCTACTACAAGCATGAACAATACTAAGATAGTAATTGTTATTACTGGATGTGTAAGGTGAGGACCCCTAGATATCAATTTGAACTAATTCAATAGGAGAATAGTAAACCGTTTCAGAAGACAGATGAGGTTGTTTCTTACTTTTTCCAATCGCACATGCAGTACAGTCATCAAGTATATGTTTGAAAGACAAATTGTGCAAACGAAGGAAGTTGGTTAACAATTTGTTAGATGGATGTCCAAGGCGCATATGCCACAAATGAGCAGGCTCTGAAGATTTCAATGAAGTAACTAAGCATTAAAAAGGAAAATCAGAAGGATCATCACACATAAATACATCATAATCAGAATGATCAACGACTATAACATTCATAAAATCATCATGTTTATTAGATGAATTAACAGAATGTGGATCATAACCAGAACTCGATTCAACTAAGGAAGGTAAAGTGCTAAAAGAGTAGCAGGAGGTGCACCTGAAGTAACAGACCGAGTTTCATAATTAACAGAAACAAAGTTAGAAAGGTCCAGTTTATCCAAGCCATTACACTCAAATCCCTGAAGCAGCAGCATGTGAGACACAAAGTCTTTTCACCATACAATGAGAGTCATGGAATTCAAAATACATATGGTTTTCCTTGGCAAACTATAATACATAAAGAAGATTCTTAGTAACACAATGAGTATATAGCATGTTATGTAAATGAAGAGGCTTAGAGTGTGTAGGAATAACCGAGGAGCCTATAGCAGAAATATGAAGGGTGGGGCCATTTCCAACAAGCACTTTACCTGGTCCTATATATGGAGTGGTCATTTGAGGAGCAGGAGAGGCATTAGTAAGGTGATTCGTGGCCCTGGAGTCAGGATACTAACTGGACTTTTCCTAGACAAACGGAGAGATGCATGCAATGTTGGCTTGAGCAGATGCTTGACCATTAGCCGAGACAATTAGTTGAGGAATTGGAATACCAGATGGAAACATTGTTGGTGAAGGAGAAAAGGACATAGGAGGTGGTGATGGATACATACAAGGGTAAACAACATGGATATATGGTGAAACAGCAGTATGCTGAGGCTGAAAGTGAGTGGGAATGAACGAAGGTGCATTTACTGACACAGATGGAACAGGCACAAGTTTATTGGCACATGTCAAGTGGTCAACATCAGATACATCATCCCAATTTGCAGAAGCTAAATGAGCTGAGGGAGTATTCTGGCCAGAGTTATATGAGGGATCAGTAACACTAGTAAAGTGCACGTTAAACATGTGGTAGCACTTGTGGACCAGATGACCAAATTTTACGCTTAGCTAACATTGCGGTTTGTTGTTTGCATATTCACGACCACGAGTCTGCCTGATTTGGACTATTTAAATGGAGGTTAATTGAAGTGTTGAAATACGGATTGATCTGTAAGAATAAGAAGTAGTCCATCACTAGTGGTTAAGGGAGCTTGGAAATTCTGCATGTTGGAACTCGAAGACACAGATGATGAAGAGTTTGTCAGGTTATTGACAGCAACATGCGCAAATGCAGATGAATCAAATAACATATTAGATTGGCGAGCTTCTGGATCCAGTAAAACATAGCTAATAGATGCAATGTCATATGGATTACGGCTAGCATGGATAACAACAATCACATTGTCAATTGACCTTTGACACCATTGAGGATGATCGAAATCTGCTGCATCTCCTCAATAGGATAGCCACAACTGACCAGGTTATCGCAGGTTGTCTAAATGTCATTGAGATGATCGCGCATAGATTGGTGAATTAACTTCCGATCTTTCAAGAAATCATATAAGTGTATAATTCTAGTTGTTGAAGATGAAGAGAAATCTCTATGAAGCTTATGCCAAATTGAAAACGCAGTCATTCAACCTATCAATCTACAACTCACCAGAACTGAGACAAATGTCAACGGTCAAGACACAAGCGAGTTGTCCAGTTGAACAAATTTGGCATAAGCTGGCTTGAGATGATCAATTCCATCAGCATCACGAACAAACTGACGAATCGCATCTGTTCCAAGCAAGTGAGACTCAAGATTATAGCCAAGAACCGAGAGGAGGCCCTGCTGCTTCCAAGGCTGAAAATTTTCCTTTCCGATCAGTTGAACTACCTTATTGTTTTCAAACGTCAGTGAAGATTCCTTCATCCATGCAGGCGAATCGAAGCGAAGTCACATAATCAGACTAACTCTAATACCATGTTGTAATCTTGAGAGTATGAGAAGAAGATAATGAAGATTGAAGATCAAGAAGAAGATCGATCAAACTAATTCTTTCAACTTAGTTAAGCTATGTACAACAGTCTTCTATTTAGAGATTCTAGCTTCTATATTATTACAGAAGAGTCCCTCAATCTATATGCATAGATGCACATATATCTGAACACTCTCTTTGATTCGTTAAAAGGGCGACGACAGAGAAGTCTCTCACCAACCTGCAAATTTGAGACCCATAGATGATTACAAAACATTATTCAAAATAACATTATCAAACCCATTTTTTTAACCTTAGGGATACGGGAGTGGGAACGGGAGCGAGATGATTGATCGAATGAGGATGCGTGTGAATTTATTCAAGGGATGCGGGAGGATGCGACTGAAGTAGACAAGCACTGAAGCTGAAGTTGTGATATGTGAAACTGTTGGCTACTGGCGCTGGCTTTTTCAAGAGGCAAGAGTGACTGTTGTGCTTTTGTTGGTTGTTGCTATGATAATTAGAAATTAGGGTTTTTAATTTGACGAATCAGGTGGGTCGGGTTGAAGTCCAAATTCTGAACCCAAACCCGACCTAGTTTTATAGACAGGTCAGGCGGGTCGATACTATCTTGACCCACTGCACTATTTTGATGATCCGAACTATGGTTATTTTCGGGTCCAATCCAAAATTGACATCTCTAATCTCGGATGAATAATGCCAGAACACTTTAGACTTCATCAAAACTTATCTGATGAGACCGTCATTCTTAGTGTCGTCAACTCCAGGATGATCACTCCTTATGTACTTAACATGCGTCAAGGCTCGTTGGGATGCATGTTGGGGCAACTCTATGTGTCTGGGAATATCAAACGTGCCATATACTAGTTGAGCAAGAATTTCACATAAGGGTGAAGTAAAGTACGAGTAGGTGGTGAGGATATATTACGCACTTGTGTTGGTAATTCAACGACTTTGTCAGTACACATTTTACTACACCATACATTTATATTCAAAGATGGATCCAGTGAGATACCTCCTAGAGAAACCAATGTGGAAAAACAAATGTCGACAAACACTACAAGAATGTTGGTATACAACTGCAGATAGGGCTGGCAATCGTGTCGTGTCGTGTCATAATCGTGTCGTGTCATAATCGTGTCGTGTCTAAACATGTCTCGTGTCTAAACGGATAAATTTTAAACGTGTCTAAACATGTCTCGTATCTAAACGTATAAGCCGTTTAATCGTGTCTAAACGTATAGAGTTGTTTAGACACGGGATCCGTTAATGTCAAACTCATATACGCTTTAAAGCAGATATATACACAAATACATATATACACAAATTCAAATATACAAAGTAAGGTCTTCATAGTTCAATATTAAAAAGTAAGTGAGTATTTTAATATTTTATTATTATTATTATACTTAAATGTGTCTAAATGTGTCACATGTATACACAACACGATTAGACACGAATAGTTAATAGTGTTTATACAGATATCCGCAGATCTGAGTTGTTTAGACACGATTAATAATTGTATCTAAACGTATAAGAGTTGTTTAGACACGGGATCCATTATGGTCAAACCCATATACGCTTTAAAGCAGATCGTAACGTGCCGTGTTAGAAATTGCCAGCCCTAACTGCAGACCAAACTTTTGTGACTAAATATTGTCGTTACATAAAATATTTTGTGTTGATATTTAATATCATTATTATAAAACTCAGTTAGTGTCAAATAATTTTCCACAACTATAACTCATATTTTCTGTGGACTTTTTCCATTCTAGAATAATTTCGCTTGAAAAAAATCCAGCGTCAAGAGAACATCGTTAATAATACAGGTAATCAGTAGCAGATGAAAGTTTCTCTGTAAAAACGTATATTTAGTGTCTATTGTAGATGTTGTAATATATATATAAACACTTTTGATTTCTAGCCGGTACCGTTATCAATTTGCCGTCACTAACTTAAATATGAAAGTTACTTTAAATACATACTTGCATTTTGAGCATTTGCTATGTCTCTTATTCTTTGCAATTTGAAGGTTTGATGATCAGTCAGTTTTCGATTTATAGATTGTATATATTTATATATAAAGTATATAATATACAACATATCTATATCTATATTAATATAGTATATTACTATTATATACGTATAAGTGTTATCAGAACTGAACCGGACCAGTCGGTCTCGGTTCTTAACTAAACTTCAGTCTTCTCCAATTTTCCTCAAACACCCGAACACCTATCATAACCTTAATCATCTTTTCCTCAAACCAATGTTCTTAGAACCGAACCGAATGTAGAATCTAGTCGGACCTTGAACCGGCGGGACCGACAATTTTTTTTTTTCTTTCTATAAAAGGCCGAAATGGAAATTAAATCTGGTTTAATAAATATAAACTGTCCGGTTTCTCAATAACTATGTATAATGTATAACATATTAATATAGTATAATACATAATATAGTGTATACCTACATTTTAAATAATCTAAACATTTGAAAACCTACGTCATTTCTTTTCTTCAGCCTAACCTACCACCGTTCTTCTCCAACCTAACCTAAAGTTGCTTTCAACCTAACAGTTGTTCTCTCCATCTTTGCCCATCGCCTCACCTGATGAACTTTGGTAAGTAAATACCTCTCACCTCATTCTCTATCCTCACACCTATTTTACTAATTAGAGATGATAAGGGATTAGGATTTTAGAGTTGATTCAGGTTGAATCAGTTGATTGTAGTTGGTTAAAGCTGATGAAATTGGGGATGAAATCAACGAATCTACCAAAGCCGTCCCAGTATGACCCTGAACAATCTTTGATATCGGAAGGGGAAACTGAAGAGATAAGAAAAGGTGATGAAGAAGCAGATGGAGAAGACGAGGAAGTGAAGCAGACAAAGATTAGGGTGGATTTGTGAGACTTAAGACGCACACCTTTACCAACTGTCTCAAAAGTCTGAACTTATACTCTTAAATCGTCTTAACATTCTCCCTTAAACTGAGGTTTATGAAAATTGGTTTACCCATGGGCTTAGTACCCAACCTCAACCTTTAATGAGAGTATTATTATTTTTGGCGTCACCAGGATTTGAACCTGCGCTCTTTGATACCATGTGAGACTTAATACACATGCCTTAACCAACTACTTCAAAAGTTCGAAGTTTTGAGTTAAGGTATTCGGTACACTCTTAGGTCGTCTTAACAAGATTAGGGTGGATTAATTTAGTAAATAGATTAGGGTGGATTATGAAGAGTAGCAGACAAACATGGGGTTCCAGCATGTGAACCAGGTTCTCCATTTCATATCTTCCTCCCATTTATGTTCAGTAAATAGATTAGGGTGGATTAATTCAAGTTGTGGTTAGCTAATGTTGAACCTATCAATTAGATTTTATGTCATTAGGAAATTAGTTGCATTAGATTCAAGGTGCCAAAGGAAGTGTGCATCATACATAAAGAAATGATGTTTTTAATGACGGGTGCACATGCCTTTAATGAGAAAATTCTAGGTTTTGCTGTATGAGGATTGTCGTTTGGGGATTTGCAAAATGTTAGTATAAATCAGTTTTTACTGTAGGTATTGTTGCTGCTCCAACATGTGTTTTACTGTAGAAAATGCTGCATATTTACTGTAGGAAATGCTGCATATTTGCTGTAGAAAATACTGCACCAACCTTGTATACTTTGTCAACAAAGTGCTTCTATGTATTAGTATGAAAAAAAGGGAAATGAGAGTTGTGTGAGAGTTTAAGAGAGCTTGTTCAACAAATATAGGATTTGTATTTGTGTTCTTCAACTCCAAGTTGAATCTGCTGTTCTTTGATTTCTCTTTATTGATGAACAACAGTGGTATCTGAGCTTATTCTTGAGGGATCTGTGAGGTTGAGTGATTGTCGATTTCTTGAGACTATTCACCCATAACTTAATTTCTTAAGGTATTTGTGAGGTTGTGTGATTGTCGATTTCTTGATATCATCCACCCATAAACACTATAAGCTCTCATCAAATGGAAGAATCTTTCTCAGGCGTTGCTCCACCAAAATTTAACGGCTCAAACTACCAAACTTGGTCTGTCAAAATGGAAGCTTACATGCAGGGCACTGATCTGTGGGAAACTGTTAAAGAAAACTATGAAATTCTAGCTCTTCCACATAACCCTACACTTGCTCAAATCAAGGTTCAAAGGGAGATGAAGATGAGAAAGGCACGAGCCAAGTCATGCCTTTATTCAGTTGTCTCACCTGCAATTTTCAGCTGAATCATGTCCATAAAGTCAGCTAATGAAATTTGGGACTTCCTCAAAAAAGAATACAAAGGATATGAGAGGAGGATCAGATGAGGGAATTTGAGACCATCCTAGAATACTCAGATCGATTGGTGGGACTCGATAACCAGGTTAGAATACTTGGTAAGGAAATGAAGGATAGAAGAATTGTGGAGAAAATATTAGTCTTTCTTCCTGAGAGATTTGAATCAACCATTACCTCATTGGAGAACACCAAGGACTTGCCAACTCTAAAATTGGTAGATCTCCTTAGCGCTCTTCAAGCTCAAGAGCAAAGAAGATTGATGCATGAAGAAGAAGCAATTGAAGGTGCTTTGAAGGCCAAGCTGCACTTAAACCAGAAGAGTAAGGAGAAGAAGTGGAAAGGCAAGTCGCCTAATTCTAGTACTGGTGAGTCAAGTGCGGCAGTGAAGGGCCAAAAAGTATGAACTCTTCCTCATTCTAAGCATTGTGGTAAGGAGAACCCTCCTTATTACAAATGATGGAAGAGACCATACATAAAATGCAGGAGGTGTCAGAAGATGAGGTATTTTTTTTTCCTGAAAAGTACAATCAGACGAAAAAAGAAACTCAAGATGTTGTACATGAAGAAGAGGACGAGCAGCTGTTTGCAGCTTCTTGTTTCATTTCTGGCGCCTCAAGTGAAAATTGGCTGGTAGATAGTGGTTGTACCAGTCACATGACAATCAATGAAGGGCTATTCAAGGTTCGTGATAGCTCATTTCATTGGAAAGTGAAGATTGGGAATGGAGAATTCATCTCAGCCAAGAGGCACTGTTGCAACAGAGTACAATTCAGGTATGAAATTGATTGATGAGGTCTTGTTCGTGCCTTAAATTGATCAAAATCTACTAAGTGTTGGTCAATTACTTGAGAAGAATTTCAAGTTTCTCTTTGAAGATAAAAGTTGTTTGATCATTGATCCAAATGATCAAGAGCTTTTTAAAATTAAGATACAAGGAAAAAGCTTTTCATTGAATCCTCTTGAGATGAAACAACTTGCTTGTCCCATTCAAGTCACTTCCACTGAGGTATGGCACAAGAGGTTGGGGCATTTTCATCAATATGCTCTACAAAAATTGAATAATGAGGAGATGACAGAAGGATTACCTGAGATGGAGGAGCAACTATCAAGTTGCAAAGCTTACTTGACACGCAAGACCAACATGCTACCATTCAAGGAATCATTGTCGAGGGCAACATCTAAGCTGCAACTCATCCATACAGATGTTTGTGGTCCTCAAGCAACTCCTTCATTAAATGGGAGAAGGTACTTTGTGATTTTTATTGATGATTTCACTAGAATGTGCTGGATTTACCTCATGAAGTTCAAGTCAGACGTTACTGGTGTGTTTTGAGGCTTTAAGGCCCAGATTGAAAAATCAAAGTGGATGTCACATTCAGGTCATACGATCTTACAATGGCACTGAGTTTACCTCTGATCGATTTGATTAGTTTTGCAAGGATGCATGCATTGAGCACCAACTTACTGTGCCCTAATCTCCTCAACAAAATGGGGTCAGTGAAAGGAAGAATAGAACCATTATAGAGATGACCAGGTGTCTAATGCACGAGAAGATCCTTCCAAAGAAGTTTTGGGCAGAAACAGCTCACACTTCAGTATTCTTACTGAATAAGCTACCAACAAGAGCACTTGAGAAGAAAACTCCTCATGAAGCATGGTATGATAGCAAGCCTAAACTTCAAAATCTTAAAGTTGTTGGTTGTATCTGTTATTCCCATGTACCCTTGGTGAAAGTAGATAAGCTGGAAGAAAGAGTTGAACCTGGGATCTTTATAGGCTAAAGTGTAGTATCAAAAGCCTATAGGATCTATCATCCAAGGAGAGGGAAGATTTCAGTCAGCAGAGATGTCCACTTCCTTGAAGAAGAGAAATGGAAATGGCCCAATGAAGAAGTAGAGAAACAAGTGACCCTTGATGATGATGAACTAAGAGATGATCAATCTGTTAGGGGGTCAAGATCTCTTGCTGAGATTTATCAGAGATGCAACCTTGCCGTTCTTGAACCTAGAGGATATGAGGAGGCCAAGATTGATGAAAAATGGCTAGTTGCAATGAAAGAGGAGCTTTCCATGATTGAGAAGAATAAGACTTGGGAGTTGGTGGGGAGGCAATGGAACAGAAAAGTGATTGGGGTCAAATGGGTTTTTATGACCAAACTCAATCGTGATGGCTCAATCAACAAGCACAAGACCATATCGGTGGTGAAGGGTTATGCTCAGATTTGGGGAGTTGATTTCTCTTAGACATTTGCACCTGTGGCCCGGATGAACACCATTCGTATGCTCCTCTCCATTGCTGCTCAGAAGAATTGGAAGATCGTCCACCTTGATGTCAAGTCATTTTTTCTGAATGGTGAGCTGAATGAGGAGATCTTCGTCGAGCAACATGATGGCTTCATTTTTTCAGGCCAAGAAGAGAAGGTCTACAAGTTGAAGAAGGCTCTCTATGGCTTGAATTAGGCTCCTAGACAGGGATACAACAAAATTGACGAGCATTTGCTGCTACTTGGGTTTGAAAAGAGCCCAAGTGAGTCCACCCTCTACATCTTAAAGGAATGTATTAATGTTGTGATGGTCTCCTTGTACGTGGATGTCATACTTATTAGAGGAAGTACAGTCATTCAAATCGAAAAATTCAAAAAGAAGATGATGCATATGTTCGAGATGACTGACTTGGGAGAGATGTCCTATTTTTTGGGCATTGAGATCAAACAAAGTAAGTATGAAGTGTTCATTTGCCAGAAGAAGTATTTGAAGGAGATCCTCAAAAGATTCAACATACAGGATTGCAAAGAAGTGAGCACTCCAATGGTTCTCAAATCAAATCTACAAAAGGAAGATGGAGGTGATGCAGCAGATGAAAAATTCTATAGGAGGCTGATTGGGTGCTTAATGTACATAACTGCAACAAGGTCAGACATTCTCTATTATGTAAGTGTTCTTTCTAGGTTCTTAAATTGTCCTAGTGAGATACACATTATGGCTGCAAAACGTGTGGTAATATACTTGAAGAGAACTGAATCACTTGGGGTCAAGTTTGGGAAAAGTAAGGACCTCAATTTGATTGGGTATTCAGATAGTGATTGGGCCGATTCAGAAGATGATGCTAGAAGCACTTCTGGTTACCATTTTTCTCTTGGTTCTGGATGCTTTTCCTGGTGTTCGAAGAAGCAAGAAGTGGTGGCCCTCTCCAGTGCAGAAACTGAGTTTATAGCAGCTTCAAGAGCAACCAAACAAGCCATTTGACTAAGGAAGTTGTTGTAAGATCTTGAAGAATCTCAAGCTGAAAGCATTAAGATTTTTGTGGATAATCAAGTTGCAATTGCTATATCCCAAAATCTAGTCTTTCATGGAAGAAAAAAACATTTCAAGTTCAAGTATTACTTCCTAAGAGAGATACCAAAGGGTGAAAAAGTAAAGCTGGTATACTGCAACACTAAAGAACAAGTTGTAGATATATTTACCACGTTTTTTCAGTTGCTAGATTTGTGTTTCTTAGATAAACATTAGGAGTTTGTAGCACACTGATTTGGGACGATTAATGTTAGTATAAATCAGTTTTTACTGTAGGAATTTGTTGGATATCGATAGTGACAGCCCAGTAGGGAAAAAGGTCTAGAAGGCCCAATAACTATAGAGGGGGTAAACCCATAACATTCAAACCGAACCGGCCTCCATAGAATGGCCCAGAACCGAGCCCAAAGCCTCTAAGGACACCATGAGTGCTCGCCATTCTTTAC
Organism: Chamaenerion angustifolium; assembly: GCA_946814005.1. Classification (NCBI taxonomy): domain Eukaryota; kingdom Viridiplantae; phylum Streptophyta; class Magnoliopsida; order Myrtales; family Onagraceae; genus Chamaenerion; species Chamaenerion angustifolium. The sequence goes on from OX328272.1 coordinate 28,840,569, forward strand.
CAGGCCGTGACCTTTCACTGCTCGCTATGAGAGTGCTCGCCCCGAAGAGAGACCTGCCTCTCTCCTCTGGTCCCACTAAACCGTTAATAACAGAGTGGCCAGGATATCCCGCGTATCTCGGTCACATATTCACTAAAGATTAAGATTTGGTAACTGCAATATCTCGCAGTAACTGCCATATCCCACGATCCGAATCTTCAGCAACTCAATATACACTAAGATATTCAGTTGCCTTTATACGGTTCTATCTCTCTTACCCTATAAATACCCTTGCTTTACATACGTTCTTTACGTTTTTGAGTTTTATACACACATATACTCATTTAAGCATCAGAGAGGGACCCAGAGACACCCCCTCTGTTGCGCTCCCCTACTTACAGGTTCACCGGAGTTGGAGTTGAAGCGTCATCCCAACCTTGTCTGGCATTCAATTCACTGCCAGATCAGCATCCAGGATTTCACGATCCAACATTTGGCGCCGTCTGTGGGAACGATCAACTCAGCCATGAGAACTCGATCCCAAAGCAACCGTCGGAACCAGACCAGGGAGCGATCCTCAGATAGCTCTGATTCCGCCGCCGCTTCACCGCTTCAACAGGAACCTGCCAGCCGAGCAGGAGTTAATGCTGTTCCTCTGCGGACAGCTCGAGAACATGTCGGTGATTCAAGACCGACCCCCGATGCTGATCAAAACGGAGCCCCGGCACCGCAGACAGTCCACATTGCGGGGCAGGACATTAATTTAACCCCCGAGATGGTCTCCCTGCTGAAAGCCATCCTAGGACAGGCGCGCCGCCAAGCCCCTGCTCCTCAAGAAAACAATCCCTCTGCTCCTAAGGAAAACCACCGCCCTGCTGCCACAGGGCCCTCACCTTCGGAAGCGACAAATCCTGGTCCCGCTGCGCCTCAGGAGGATCAGGAGATGATGTCAGGTCAGCAGTCCCTACCTCCGGCACACACCAAGGAGCCAGCAGCCGCTTGTACGGCCAATCCTTCCGGTCCTCCTCCACCTGGAATCTCGCCTATGTACTGCATTGTGGATCAGATGGATGACCTCCTCAACAAAAGGCTCCAGGAAAGACAGTTGACAGTCGTAGCTCCCTTCAAGGAGCAATCCTCTCATCCTTTTACCGACGGGCTCGTCGCTATCAAAATCCCGAAGGATGTGGTTGCTCGGGCCATACCTGATTATAGCGGTGGAGGAGATCCCACCGTACATGTCAACAAACATGAGGCCTCCCTTCTGGGTAAGTCAAACGATCCCAATCATTTGGCTTTGCTATTTCCATATACTCTTTCGGGTTCGGCTTCGTCCTGGTTCTTCGGCCTCCCTGCAGGATCAATCGGAACTTGGGCAGAGTTAAGAAGCAAGTTCCTGGAGAGATATATGGGCGAGCGCCAGTTGTTGAAGAGCGTGGTCGCCCTTGACTCAGTCAAACAGCAACCGGGAGAGTCGCTGTCCAATTTCTACGGGCGTTTTCATCAGAACATCACAGAATTAGATCGCCGAATCTCGGATGGGGAGATCATTCGAGCCTTCTACAGAGGTCTGGATGTGGCCAACAAGGCCTCGAGAAAGTTGCGAAACAGCTATCACGTGAAGGAGATTGAGACGTTGGAGGAGCTGGCATCCAGAGCAAAAGGTTTCATAGACCTTGAACGCGCAAAGATCGAGGCTAACCTCCTGACGACCTCGCTAAGGGTGACCCATGAACCCCGATGCGATGGTAAGAAGGAGGTAAAGAAGGAGAAGAAGGGAAAGGAAAGCAAGCCCCGAGTCGAGTCTCTTCCAGCGCCTCGTCATCCAGAGGTCCCTGAGTACTTCACGCCTTTAAATAGGCAGATCTCAGCGGTACTAGTCGAGATGGAGAGGAGATCCTTGGCGAGGCCACCGATGCCTCGTCGAGGTGGGCTGCCCATTGGCAAGGATGTCAAGATCTACTGCAGATACCACAAGTGCAAGGGCCACAAGATAGATGACTGCAAAATTTTGAAGCGGGACATAGAGAGGCTGATTCAGGGGGGAATGTTGAAAGAATTTGTAGCAGGGTGAGACCGAAGTCGAACGCCCCCCAGGAGACATCGTTCGCCAGCCCCTGCGGATCAAGCTGAGCCTTCTGGAAGCAAGAGGAGAGTGAATCTGATTGCGGGAGGATTCGGTGCAGGCGGCGAGAGGTCCAGTGCCAGAGAGGTCTACGCCACTCAGATCTCTACGGCGGTTCAGTTGGGGAAGTGGCCCCGACCGGAAGAGAACATTGTCATCTCATTCTCTGAAGATGATTTGGCACATGTCACCACACCCCACAACGATGCTCTGGTCATTACGGCAGATATTGACGGCTGTGATGTTGCAAGGATTCTGGTCGATGGAGGCAGCTCGACAGACATCCTATTTCTGGACGCCTTTGAGAAGATGGTCAAGTCCAAGCGCGACCTGAAGAGGGTCGACTTTCCGCTGATCGGGTTTGCGGGAAGAACAACTTATCCACTGGGGGCTATAACCATGCCAGTGATTTTTGGCGAGGGGTGGAAAAGCATCAAGGTGTCGGTCACTTTCCTGGTGGTCGATTCACCTACATCCTACAACGCCATCATAGGGAGGACCACGATCAACCCAAATAAGATTGTGGCCTCCACTGTCCACCAGAAGATGAAGATCCCTACTCCGAACGGGATTGGAGAAGTGCTAGGAGATCAGCCTTCCTCGCGGCAATGCTATGTGAACTGTTTACGCAGGAAGAACAAGAGGGAGGCGCTCGCCATCGAAACAGAGGCCGACCCCCGCGAGGACTTGGCTCGGCCAGCACCCATGGAGGTGTTGGAGGAGGTCGAGATCGATGGTCCAGACAAAAAGGTGCGCATTGGGACCACCTTGAAGGAGGATCAGAAGGAGGCCATGACCGCCCTCCTCAAGGAATTCAAAGTGCTCTTCGCCTGGCAGCCGAGCGACATGCCAGGAATCAGCACATATATTATCTCCCATGAGCTCAGAATAGACCCCTCCATCAAGCCGATCGCCCAAAAGAGAAGATCATTCGGGACGGATAAGCGTTTGGCGATCAGGCAGGAAGTCGGCAGATTGATTGAAGCTGACTTCGTCAGAGAAGTAAGATTCCAGAGCTGGGTCGCCAACCCAGTTTTGGTCAGGAAATCAAACGGCAAATGGAGGATGTGCGTCGAATTCCGCGACTTGAACAAGGCTTGCCCCAAAGATTCATATCCCCTTCCGAGGATTGATCAGCTGGTCGATGCTACCTCGGGTCATGAGATGCTGAGCTTCATGGACGCCTACTCAGGCTACAACCAGATCATGAATGCATCCCGACGATGAGGCTCACACCGCTTTCTATGCTGATGGGGACATTCTGTGCTACAAGGTGATGCCCTTTGGCCTTATCAATGCTGGGGCAACGTATCAACGGATGGTGAACCGGCTATTCCAGGACATGCTGGGAAGGAACATGGAGGCCTACGTGGATGATATGCTCGTCAAAACCATTAAGGGAAATCCTCACACGGCAGACCTCCGCGAAGCTTTCGAATGCATGAGAAGACACAGTGTTCGCCTGAATCCTGCCAAATGCGCCTTCGGGGTCAAGTCCGGTAAATTTCTGGGTTTTATGGTCAGTGAAAGATGAATCGAAGCAAATCCAGAAAAGCTAAAGGCCGTAGAGGAAATGAAGTCGCCAACCTGCCACAAGGAAGTCCAGTGCCTGAACGGCCGACTAGCTACTCTTAACCGCTTCCTTTCCAAGGCAAGCGACAGGTCCCTCCCGTTCTTCAAAACCTTGAGGGCCAACCGCAAGTTCGAGTGGACTCCAGACTACGAGGAAGCATTCCAGTCCTTGAAGAGGCATATTCAAACACTCCCAGCTCTGGCAAAACCCGTTCCAGGCGAGCAGCTTTTCCTTTATCTAGGCATTAGCGATGTGGCAGCCAGTGCTGTCTTAAAAGGAATGGGTATAACTGCGCTTAAGGTAAAAAGTGACTCAGAGCTTATTGTCAATCAGGTTAATGGCGCCTACGAGGCAAAGGGAGAAAAGATGAAGAAATATCTCGGCATTACCAAAAGCTGGTCGCGGAAATCCCAAATTTCGCGATTGAGTTTATTCCTCGCCAAGAAAACCAGATGGCAGATTCGTTGAGTAAACTAGCCTTCGGAGGGGCGACAGTCCAGGATGTACAATTTCTGGAGAAAGCTCTATGTTCAGTCCTGGAAAGCAGAGCAGAAGTCTTCAACATCCAAGGACAAGTCACATGGATGACCCCGTTCCAGAATTATTTAAAAGAAGGAATCCTCCCGGAGGACGAAGGTGAATCCACGAGGATTAGAAGACTAGCAGCAAGTTATCTAATCATCGATGGAGAACTCTACAGAAGAGGCTACTCGACACCTTACTTGAGGTGTGTTGCTCATCCTGAAACAGAAAAGGTTCTTCGAGAAGCTCACGAAGGGGCAGCAGCATGTCATGAAGGTGCTCGATTGCTAAGCAGGAAAATATTCAGATTGGGATATTACTGGGCGACCTTGGGAAAAGACGCAGCCGAGTTAACACAGAAGTGTGAAATTTGCCAGCAGTTTGCACCACGATCGGGTCGACCATCGACATTATTATCCCCAATGGCGGGTGCCTGGCCTTTCGCTCAATGGGGAATCGATATATTGGGTCCTTTTCCCATTAGCACTGGTCAACGTACTCACATTATAGTGGCAATCGACTACTTCACTAAGTGGGTTGAGGCGAAAGCTCTAGCTTCGACAACAGAATTCCAAGTCATCAAGTTCCTGCAGGTCAACATATTCTCCAGGTTTGGCATTCCTAAGGTACTCATCAGTGATAACGGTCCGCAATTTGTTAGAAAGGAGCTGAAATGGCTCTGTGAAGAATATCATGTGGACCATCGTTTCATCTCAGTACATCATCCTCAAACGAATGGGCAGGCTGAAGCAGCCAACAAGGTTGTCTTAGCAGGACTCAAGAAAAGGGTTCGAGCATTCAAAGGGAATTGCGCAGAAGAACTGGAAAACGTATTATGGGCAATCAGAACAACGCCTAAGGCAGACACAGGAGAAACGCCTTTCAGTTTAGTGTACGGATCAGAAGCGGTAGCACCAGCCGAATTAGCAGTGCCTACCCACAGAGTCTTACACTTTGACGCGGAGGCAAATGAGATCGAGCGCAGAACTGACCTCGACTTAGCAGAGGAAAAGAGATGGCTCTCGGAAAAGACACAGGCAAAGATGCGCTTGGCGGCCGCTCGGTATTTCAACAGAAAAGTCAGCGCTCGCCAATTTTTCGTGGGGGAGATGGTTATGAGAAGGAATGAATTCACAAGGCTGGACAGTAAAAACAAACTTTCAGCCAAATGGGAAGGACCGTACAAAGTAGTAGAGATCGCCGCACCAGGATCCTACTATTTGGAAACCACCGAAGGCGAGAGGTTACCCCGTCCATTTAATTCTGAGCATTTAAGAAGATTTTATGCATAGCTTGTAATCAAACTGTTATGTCAATAAAAGAAAGCCATTCCTTCATAAAGTGTGTCCACTCGAAGCAAGCCGAAGCCAAAAGCCCTGACGCCAAAGTCAGGCCAAAAGCCCTAGCAACAAAGCTAGGCCAAAAAGCCCTATCGCCAAGGATAAGCCAAAAGCCCTGACGCCAAAGTCAGGCCAAAAAGCCCTAGCAACAAAGCTAGGCTAAAAAGCCCTGACGCCAAAGTCAGGCCAAAAAGCCCTAGCAACAAAGCTAGGCCAAAAAGCCCTATTGCCAAGGATAGGCCAAAAGCCATGACGCCAAAGTCAGGCCAAAAATCTCTAGCAACAAAGCTAGGCCAAAAGCCCTGACGCCAAAGTCAGGCCAAAAGCCCTGACGCCAAAGTCAGGCCAAAAGCCCTACCAACAAAGCTAGGCCAAAAGCCCTGACGCTAAAGTCAGGCCAAAAGTTCTGACGCCAAAGTCAGGCCAAAAAGCCCTAACAACAAAGTTAGGCCAAAAGCCCTGACGCCAAAGCTAGGCCAAAAGCCCTAGCAACAAAGTTAGGCCAAAAGTTCTGACGCCAAAGTCAGGCTAAAAGACCTAGCAATAAAGTTACGCAAAACAAAAAGCCCTAGGAACAAGGCTAGACCAAAAGCCCTGACGACAAAGTCAGGCCAAAAAACCTAGCAAAATGTTAGGCAAAATAAAAGCCCTGACGCCAAAGTCAGGCCAAAGAAAGTTTAGGCGATCACTATTGATGATAAAGCCTGAAAAATTACAAACCCCCTGTTATTATGCCAACACCTCAAAGGTTTAAACTTCAAAGAAGGTAATATCTCTTTGAACTTAGAAGTTTACGCTTTTAAGTGTCAAAAGTATTATCCTTAGAAAGTTTGACTTATGATTGGTCTAAGGCTTTAAGGGTCGACGACATTACAAAGCAAGAAAAAGCGGAAAGTAATTATGATTAAGATATTGGATAGCCAAATATGTTCGAAGTCGATTAAAGGCTCAAGAATATAAAGACATTCAATAGAAAAATTCAAGTCTTAAATAAATAATTACAAACCAAAAACAGAAAATACAAAAATAGCTATCTAAAAAAGATAAATACGGTCGCCAAGGAGTTGGGGACTTCAAGCTTTGGGGTTCTCGGGAGCAAGGGTGCTCTGCTCGCCTTCGGGGGCAGAAGTACTGGGCTCGCCTTCAGGAGCAGCCTCTCCAGCAACAGAGGGCTGCGAAGGGCGACTCCGCAGGAAGGTCTTCAAGGATGCAACTTCCCCAAGCGGAAAGTTGGGATCGACCGCCTGGACCTCCTCCACCAGTTCTTGGAGAAAATCGGCGATGGTCGACTTCATCACCTTCAAGGCCTGGTCTTCAAAGTCCCCGGAAGCCTTGCACTCCTCAACCACGGCTTGGGGTGAAGGAACCACCTTCAGCTGATCAGCCAGCCGGTTCTTCTCCTCCTCTAGGGCGACCCCCCTAGCTTCGGCAGCATCCCTCTGGGCCTCCGCGACAACCCTAAGAGCGTCCGACTCAACCACCTGGGCACGAGCTTCCTTCAACTCGGCCTCCAGGCGAGCACGGACCGCCTCCCCTTCATCAAGGCACCAATGAAGGGCCTCAGCTTCTTGAAGGAAGGCTGCAGCATCAGCCTCCCTCTTCTTGACATTAGTAAGGAGGCGTTGCTCCTTCCCGAAGTACTCCTCCCGGGCGCCGTCCACCAAGGTGATCGCCATATCAGCGGTCTTCTTGATGGCCTCCAACTGCCCAGGAGTGACCCCCGTGCTTCGGTATTGCTCCAGCTCGACAAGCAGATCAGAGTGCTTGTCGGCGAGTGTTAGGGGTTATGATATAATTACATTGTTTGAAGTATATGATTGCCGTGATCTATAGGTATGTTTCATGAATCTTCTATTGTGTTTCTTGAGTATTCTAGAAACTGATAGTTGTTCTCTCATTAGGATCAGTCCTAGGCTATAAATAGAGGTCATAGTCTCTTGTAAGAACTTAACTTGCTATTGAAGTAATTTCTCTGTTCTTCAGCTTTCAATTATGTTATTTCTGTTATAACAGAATTAGTTGCTTCCTTGCTAAGCAATCTTCATCTTCATCTCTTTGATTCGATTTCTTGCTCAAATCGTCTAAAATGGTATCAGAGCAATACGAGTCTGCGGATTACATCCAGTAATCTCGTCGTTCATTTCGTCATTCATCCATTTCTGCTGCTGCGATTAAAGTTCATCGAAAGCTGCTGTTTGCGGATCTTCAATGGAGGATGCTCTTCCACCTGCATTTTCGAACAAGAAGATCTGTCTATTGACTGGAGATGACAACTTTCAGTCATGGAAACAGCAGGTACTTCTTGCTGTTAGAGGATTTGACCTCGAATCTCATTTATACGGTGTTCAAACTGTGCCAACTCACATCACTAATGAAACTGGCGAAAATCTGCCCAATCCTGCCTATGCGAAATATAAACAGAGAGATAGTTCTTTAGCCTCTTGGTTGCTAGTGTCGATCTGTCCTCAGGTTAACAGATATCTGTTAGGATGCATGACTGTTAACGCTGTGTGGTCGAAACTGCATCAGATGTTTTCCTCTTCGTCTACAACGAGAGTGATGAGTCTATATGGAAAACTTAAATCCAGGAAGCTAATAACTCAGTCTGTTAGAGATTATCTTGCTGATATTCAATCTACTTGTGATAGCCTTGCTAGTTGTGGCCATCCAATAGATGAAATGCAGCAGATCTCCATAGTTCTGGATGGAGTGAAAGGCCAGTTTGACAATGTTGTCTCAGTGATTCACGCGAGTAGGAATCCATACGACTTAGCCTCGGTAAGTTCTGTACTTCTGGATGCTGAAACAAGAGCTCGTGATCAGCTCTTTGATCCAATGCTGATGCCTCAAGCGATGATTCACACTACGGATGAGTTTACGAAGAAGACTTCTACACAGAATTCTGACTCTGCGTACAAATCTGATGCAAACACTTCAAATCCTTCTAATCAGCAGAGTCAGTACAATCAATCTGGTCCTCCCATGTTTGACAGAGGAAGAGGAGCTGGTGGAAGAGGTCGAGGTGGAAGTAACAGGCCGCAGTGTCAGCTCTGCGGGAAGATTGGACATCTTGTCAATCGGTGCTATAAGAGATTTGATGTGAACTTCCATGGTGTTACCTCGTCAAGTACTTCTATGTCTAACAATCTGTGTCAAACCTCTTGGAATGACTGGAATGATTCTGCTGATCAGAACTTTGTGAACTCGTCTTCGGTCTCTACTCCAACAAATACTACATCTCTAGCTTTCAATCCTGCGTCTGCGACTTCTCATCCTGCATATATACAGAATGTTGCTCCATATGGACACTATCCATTTATGTTGCCATATCCTGTCACTTCTGGTTACAATGCAGGCCTGTCCTACTCAGGAGCACCTTCAGCACCATCTCAAGAATCGATGTTCACTCCTCAAATCAACTTTGCCTCACTTCCTGCTCCTCAAAATGCTGGCAACAATCAGATATGGTATCCTGATTCTGGTGCAACAAACCATATTACAAATGGTCAGCCAGCTAAAGGAACAGAACCATATAAGGGAGCAGGTAAAGTTCAAGTCGGAAATGGTTCTCAATTAACCATTTCAAACATCGGTACATCTGTGATTAACACTCCTTCAAAATCTCTGTTTCTCAATAATATTCTTTATACACCTGAGATTACCAAGAACTTAGTGTCTGTTTCACAGTTTTCCAGGGATAATGGAGTATACTTTGAGTTTCATCCAACTCATTGTATGGTTCGTGACTTGGTTTCGAAAGAGGTGCTGTTGGAAGGTGAAGAAGCAGGAGGTCTTTACAAGTTAGATTTTCATAAATTTTCTAGATCTAATAAAGTTGCTAGACTTGATAATAAGAATGATCAGTTTGCTTATATTGTTGAAACTTCTAGTATATGGCATAAAAGACTCGGACATGCTTCTTCAAATGTTTTGGCATTTGTTTTTAAAAATTCTGGAATGAAATGTTCTTCGTCATATGGTTTATGTTCTGCTTGTTCTGTGGGAAAGAGTATCAAGTTACCTTTTTCGAATTCAACTACCAAATACACACAACCTCTTCAACTTGTTGAGGTTGATCTTTGGGGACCTGCTCCTGTTACATCTAATGGTAAGAGGTATTATATGAGCATTGTCGATGTGTATTCTCGATATACTTGGATTTATTTTCTAAACCAGAAAAGTGAAGCTGCAAATCTGTTTATCCAATTTCACACTCTTGCAGAAAAACAGTTGAATTGTACTCTGAAATCAGTTCAAACTGATGGTGGAGGAGAGTTTAAGTCGTTAGCTTTGTACTTATCTAATCATGGTATTGATCACAGGATTACATGCCCCTACACATCTGAGCAAAATGGGATTGTAGAGAGGAAACATCGACATATTGTGGAAATGGGGTTAACTCTCATGTATCAAGCCAGTCTTCCAAGGCAGTACTGGAGCGATTCGTTCTACACTGTTGTGTTTCTAATCAACAGATTACCTACTCAGGTACTTAAGCATGTTTCCCCTCATGAGGTATTGTTTGGGAAGGCTCCTGACTATTCCATACTTCGGGTTTTTGGATGCCTATGTTTTCCGTTCACTAGGCCGTTTAATAAACATAAACTTGATTACCGCTCAACTCCATGTGTGTTTCTTGGGTATTGTTCTCAGCAACATGGATATAAATGTTTAGATAGTAATGGGAGAATATATGTGTCAAGACATGTTCGATTTCATGAGACTGAGTTTCCATTTGAAGAAAAGAATGGTAAGTTCATGATGTCTGCAGCTCCGAAAAACACACATACCAGTGAGCCGTTCTTCTTACCGTTTGGTTTTGTGAACTCTCCTTCTGATCAATGCAATGTCTCCCCTTCACATCCCATGTCTGGACCTAACACATCTATTTCATCTCATTCAGGTGGGAATTTAGACAATTCTCCTACTTATGATTCATTTCGTAGTAATGGTGGTCAGTCAGCTGATACAATAGATGAAGAAATTGTTCAATCCATACCTGAGGCGCAGTCTAGACAGATTGATAACAATGAAGTGATCAGGTATGTTCCATCTGTAAATAATGACTTAGTAGAGGCTGCAAGGTTTGTTCCAGGTGATGGCATTGACTCAGTTCCGCATGTTACAACTACTCAGAATTCTGTTGATCAAGGTTCTTCTGGTTTGCGTAATATACATCCTATGATAACTAGATCTAAGTGTGCATCTCAGTCTGCAGCTCAGCACTCTGTTTTGAATACAGAGAGGACAGATTCCTTGACAATATCACAGAATCATCAATCTGCTCAGACATCCGAAGACACTGAACCAACTTCTGTGCATACTGCTCTTCAAACAACTCATTGGACTAAGGCCATTCATGATGAGCTACAAGCATTGGCTACCAATAAGACTTGGTCTGTTGTCCCTCTTCCTGAAGGTCGCATTCCAGTAGGGTGTAAGTGGATTTTTAAAACCAAAAGAAATTCAGATGGATCTGTTGCACGTTATAAGGCTCGGTTAGTTGCAAAAGGTTTTTCTCAAAAACCTGGTTTTGATTTCTCTGAAACGTTTAGTCCTGTTATAAAGTCTCCTACTGTTCGTATCATTCTTGCTTTAGCTCTGACTAATAAGTGGAAACTCAGGCAGATTGATGTTAATAACGCATTTCTCCATGGTGATCTCACTGAAGAAGTTTTCATGCTCCAACCTCCGGGTTTTGAGCAATGCGATGCAGCTGGAAATGTCTTGGTCTGTAAACTTCACAAAGCGTTGTATGGATTAAAACAAGCACCAAGAGCCTGGTTTGAGAAACTTAAACACTTCCTTCTATCTCATCTTATGTTTACTGTTTCGAAATCTGACAACTGTTTGTTTATAAAGCAATCAAATTCTGGTTATGTGTTCCTTTTAGTCTATGTAGATGATATAGTTGTTACTGGGACTAGCTCAGAGGATGTTGAGTTTGTTATTAGGCAAATTAATTCTGAATTTAGATTGAAAGATCTGGGTACATTGAACTATTTCTTAGGAATGAGTGTCCAAGAGAAAAATGACTGTCTTCTGCTCAATCAGCATAAGTATATTACTGAATTACTTCATAAAACAGGTCAAACTGATACTTGTTCTATGCCTACTCCAATGACAGGGAATTTTTTGTCCAAGATGATGACTGAGAAGGATAGTACTCCATGTCCTAATCCTGATCTATATAGGAGTACTATTGGTGCTCTTCAGCACATATGTGCAACTCGACCTGATATAGCCTTTGCTGTCAACAAATTAAGTCAATTTGTTCAGTCTCCTACCTTGTGTCATTGGCATGCTCTTGTTCATGTTTTAAAATACCTCAAAGGAACATTGTCTCATGGTCTTTTGTTTCAAGCTCCGTCTGTTTCTTCTAATGAAGTTTCCTTGGTATCGTATGCAGATGCTGATTGGGGAAGTGATCCTACAGATAGAAAGTCGATTTCAGGACACTTTCTTTTGCTAAATGGAAATCCAATTGTATGGAGTTCGAAGAAACAACCTGTCATCTCTCGTTCTTCTGCTGAAGCTGAGTACAGAGCTATAGCTAATGCTATTTGTGAGGTAGTATGGGTTAAATCTCTTCTCCAAGAACTTGGTGTTTCTTTGTCCTCAATTCCTGTTGTGTGGTGTGATAATACAAGTGCAGTAGGATTAACTGAAAATCCAATTCATCACTCTAAAATGAAACATGTTGAGATTGATTTGAGTTTTGTTCGTGAAAAAGTAAGCAGTGGTCATGTTCTTGTTAACTTTGTGCCCTCCGATGATCAATTTGCTGATATTCTGACAAAGCCATTGACAGAGAAATTCTTTGTTCCTCTTCGTAAAAGACTTGGTGTTTACTCTTTTGAAGAAGTAGATGAGTTGTCTCGATGTTTGATAGATGGTGTGTAATTAGTTTGAGCTTGATGGATGTTGCTCTGTCTGAATTTGAATGGTCTGTTCAGTAGTGATCATAATATGTTGATTGGGTGTTCTGTTTCAAATTCTCAGTGTATTTGGTCTATGCTATTCTTTACTTCAGATCTGTGTTCTTGAACTTTTTTCATTTTCACAAACTTGTGTTATATATATTTGGTTCTGCTCTCTTCTTTGGTTTGAGTCATAAGACAATCTTCAAAGAATGATCTGTTTTGTTTGATATTCAGGTTTTATTGCTTTTGTACGCTTTCTTCTTCCTTTGCTGATTGTTCAATGTTGTGATTGTGTATTGGTGAAAGCTCTCTTCTCTGGTTTTCATTAACTGATACATGATACTGAGTCATTCTCTGTTCGATGATCTGAAATTGAAAAATGAGAATGTGTGATGACATCTCTTGGGGTTTGATTTCGAAAATAATCAATGAGGAAGACAACGTCAAAGATACTTCTTCATTGGTTTGAGAAAGTAAGGATGAAGGCTCAAACCTTCCAACCCCAATGAAAAGATGAAGGCTCAGCCCTTCCTGTCATTAATTCAAAACACACAAGAATAAAAAGAGAGGTGTTCATGTGTTGTTCAATGATAATGAAAAAAAAAAAGAGGAGTAGAAGAAATTGGATCAATACAAGGATGACTCTATCATGTATATGTGTTTCATGAGACTTGAGAAGTTGTTTTCATAGGTGCATATCACATTGTTGAACACGTCAGAGGTAAGGTATGAAGAATAGTGGAGAAAGTGATAATTTTCTGTGTATCAAGCTTTACAAAATTGTTGTTTGAGTTTGGTTTATGACTTGGGAACCTCTGGGGATGTATTAGAATGAATGTATATGATGCTTGTTTGGAATATGCAAATATGATGAAGAATAGGAGAAGTGAAGTCAAGGTTAGCATATGGTTTCAAAATTCGTTGAGAATGAAGAAATGGAAGTTACTTGAGATTCAGATTATGTGTCAAACTGAACAGATATGAAGGTTGGATAAAGAACAACATTAGATCAAGATCAAACAAGGGGTTTTGAAAGAAGATCTTGGATAGGGAATGTTAGGGGTTATGATATAATTACATTGTTTGAAGTATATGATTGTCGTGATCTATAGGTATGTTTCATGAATCTTCTATTGTGTTTCTTGAGTATTCTAGAAACTGATAGTTGTTCTCTCATTAGGATCAGTCCTAGGCTATAAATAGAGGTCATAGTCTCTTGTAAGAACTTAACTTGCTATTGAAGTAATTTCTCTGTTCTTCAGCTTTCAATTCTGTTATTTCTGTTATAACAGAATTAGTTGCTTCCTTGCTAAGCAATCTTCATCTTCATCTCTTTGATTCGATTTCTTGCTCAAATCGTCTAAAAGCGAGCTCGCCAAAAACGCGGCCGAGGATCACCTCTTCTCGAACGAGCTGACAACAAAAACACAAGGAAAAATGTCAAGTCATCAAAATAAAAAGGAATGACAAGGAAGAAATAATGGAAAGAAGGCGAGATCATACCAGGGCAACTCGTTCGAAGTGGGTCCGTAAGAACCCCTCGATCTGAGGAAGCTCCGTAGGGACAATTGAACGGTCCTTGGGGGGAATTATCCCATCAAGGAGCCGCATGCACATATTCGGGCTACCCCGTAGGCTCTTCTGGGCGGGATACCCCTTCTTGGCAAGATACCCACAAGGGACCCAAGGCCTCCGAGAGTCCACAGTCTTAAAAGGCTGGAACAAGCTCGCCATGGAGCAGTACTCCTCGGCAGGAGCCCTCGAGGAGCTGGAAGCAGTAGGCCCCTTCTTCTGGGCCCCAGACTCCTTAGGAGGAGCCGTGGGCACTGAAGGGGCGGGAAGCGCCAAATACAAGGCCTTCTCCTTAGTGGCGGAAGGGCCCTGAGGAGAGGGAGAAGGAGGCGCCGTGTCCAAACCCTTACCTTTGCTGGAAGAAGGGCCCTTAGGAGGGGGAGGAGGAGGATGCTGGTCTACCTCAGGGTGCTCCTCACTCCTGACTTTCTTAGAAGGAGGAGGAGGAGGGTCCCGGGCAACGTCAGCCAATGACTCCTCTGCAAAACACCAAGACAATAAGTCAGAAGTCAAAAAACCGCAGAATGTGAAAACATGAAATTCACAAAAGGCGAGGTAATATACCTGGTTGGCGAGAGCCAGTAGTAGCTGAAGGAAGCATCTCCTCGGGCTTCCTCTTGGACGAACGCCTACAGGGAGGAGGGGGAGAGCTTAGCAGCGCCTGGTCGGAGGACAATCCCGCTGATCCCTGGTCATCAAAGAGACCTATCAGTTTTCGGCTCTTGCTTACGACCTTGCCTACAAGTAATAAAACAAGATAAGAGTTAGAAAATTACCCAATCATCAAAGATTGGCGTGGCTTGATGAATGCCCGCCATCCCAAGGGCATTCTCGGTAGTCTCCGCCACTGAGCGGATGGACTTGAACTGATATGACCGATGCAGCCGGTACAGATCGTCGATGGCATTCCGATCACTTCCTGACAATTCTTCAAAGGAGGGAGGAAAATCCTTGTCCGGAGCAAACAATTTCCAGGGTACACCCCCTTGTACAAGAAGTAAAACTTTTTGTAGTTGGAGTTAGTGGCCCGGAAATCATCGACCAGGCGGACATGGACGTTCCAAGCCCATCCTTGAGGGCCTCCCCACTCTGAAAACTTCGGCCAGCGGGATTGGAAGTGGTGGAGGTAGTTGGCCCCTGCTACCAGTCGGAAGAAACACCGGAACAGGGCCAGTGAATACACCCATTCCTGGCGTATGCACAGGAACTTGAAACCGACCCACATCCTGAGGGCATTCGGAACAAGCTGCGTGGGGTGAATCCCGTAAAACTGACATAAGGTTTGTAAATCCTCACAGAGAGGAAAACGCAACCCAGCATCGATCTGGGCCGCATAAATGTAAACCTCTCCATCGTGAGGAAAATGCAGACCTAAGCCATGATACCTAGGAGCATCCTCCGCACTGAAGCCACCAAGCGCCACCATGGTCTTAAAGTAAGCTGGCTTCAATTCGTTAGGCTTGACATCTACTCAGAACGGTTCAAGTATGGCACAACAAGTATAAAAACAAAGGAAAACAGAGGATATTGCCAAAACAGAGCAGTAAAAGGGCAAAAATTTACCTTTTGGGGAAATAATAGGCGTGTTCAGCTCAGGACCGTCCACCACTATGGGAGCGGTTGCAGACTTTCCCAGATCAGTCGGTTCCCCCACTGAGGGGGGCACGGCGGCATCCCGGATGGTCAAGGGGGCATTGGCATTCCTAGGAGCGTTGGCTTTGCTAGTGCCTTGGGAGGCCATATGCTTGACTCTCTGACTTCGGGGAGCCATGGAAATGGATGAAGAAGGCTGAAGAAGGTTGAAAGAGAAAGAAGAAAGGTTCGCAACGAAGTTCTGGAAATCTGAGGGAGTGGATGAACGTAAAAACAAAATGTAGAAACTGACGTTTCTTATATAGACCAAGAAGGGAGTAACCGCCACGAGCAAATCGAAGCGACACAGAAGAATAATTGCACCTTTTTAGAAAAAAAACGAAGCAATGTCAGAATTCCAAGAGACACCTTGGGGAGACAGCTGTCAGACTACCCTAGGTTTACGGAAAAGTAAATGTCAGGCGTGCCTCAAGTGACCGTTCGATTTCTGGACAACTGTGCAGTTATTAAATGCTAAAAGTCCACTCAGGAGACAAGGTGGTCGCCAGCGCACTAAGAGACTTTACCAGAAATGCCTCAGGAGAGTAGTGATCGCCCAAATCGAGAAAAATAGACTTTCATGAACCTAGATTACCTCGAGTGATCGCCATAGGGGAATAAAAGAAGGGATATTTTTTCAGCTTTTGAGCGAAGAAAAAACTGCTCGCCAAACAGGCTCAAAATGCCTCAAAGGTCATGAACCAGTACAAGAAACGAAGAAAACCGAATCTAAGACGTCACTATCTAAAATCCTACCAGGAAATAAAGTTCGACTGAAGAGACTTCAATCAAGTTTCGGGGGAAAATGTTGGATATCGATAGTGACAGCCCAGTAGGGAAAAATGCCTCGAAGGCCCAATAACTATAGAGGGGGTAAACCCATAACATTCGAACCGGACCGGCCTCCATAGAATGGCCCAGAACCGAGCCCAAAGCCTCTGAGGACACCATGAGTGCTCGCCCCAAAGAGAGTCCTGCCTCTCTCCTCTGGTCCCACTAAACCGTTAATAACAGAGTGGCCAGGATATCCCGCGTATCTCGGTCACATATTCACTAAAGATTAAGATTTGGTAACTGCAATATCTCGCAGTAACTGCCATATCCCACGATCCGAATCTTCAGCAACTCAATATACACTAAGATATTCAGTTGCCTTTATACGGTTCTATCTCTCTTACCCTATAAATACCCTTGCTTTACATACGTTCTTTACGTTTTTGAGTTTTATACACACATATACTCATTTAAGCATCGGAGAGGGACCCAGAGACACCCCCTCTGTTGCGCTCCCCTACTTGCAGGTTCACCGGAGTTGGAGCTGAAGCGTCATCCCAACCTTGTCTGGCATTCAATTCACTGCCAGATCAGCATCCAGGATTTCACGATCCAACAGAATTGTTGTTGCTTCAACATGTGTTTTACTGTAGAAAATGCATCATATTTACTATAGGAAATGCTGCATATTTGTTGTAGAAAATACTGCAACAACCTTGTATACTTTGTCAACAAAGTGCTTCTATGCATTAGTATAAAAAAAACGAGATGAGAGTTGTATGAGAATTTTATAAGAGTTTAAGAGAGTTTGTTCAACAAATATATGATTTGTATTTGTGTTCTTCAACTCCAAGTTGAATATGGTGTTCTTTGATTTATCTTGATTGATGAACAACACAAAAAGCAGTGGAGAAGGAATTTGAAATGGCTTTGCAGGACCGAATTATGGAAGAAACCAAGGACTAGAGGAATGATGTGGAATCGTATGTATATGAAATTAGAAACAAGGTGGCGTTTTGTTGTTTGAGCCTAGTTAAAGTTCTTGTCACTACTCTATAAGCTTGTTTCTTAGAATTTTTTTTTTGTCTTAAACTCAATGATAAGTACCATGAATTTGTCATTGATTCAGAGATGGAACAAATATCAGCTACACTGCATGAAGTTGAGGACTGGTTGTATGATGAAGATGAAGACGAAACCAAAGGTGTCTATGTTGCAAAGATTGATGAACTAAAGAAGGTAATTATCTTCTTTTTTTTTTTTTACAATCCCTTTTGCGATGAGTCTCTCCCTTTTGTAATTATTGTTTTGAGATTTGCAGCAAGGTTACCTGATTGAAGTACGCCACAACGGGTTCAGAAGCAGGGAAACAATCATAAACCAACTTGGTTATTGCATTAATAGTTATCATGATGCAGCTATGTCAAGTGATCACATTGACAGGGCTAAGAAACAAAAGGTAATCTATCAATTTATTCTCTCTAACTAAGGAAAGAAATATCATTAAGCTTTGGTCTTAAGTCTAAAAATATCTCCACTTGTTATGTCAGGTCCTGAATGAATGCGCTAAGGCGAAAGCTTGGTTGAGAGAGAAGAAACATCAACAAGATTATCTTCCCAAGCATGTCAAACTAGTTCTTTTCTATGTTGATGTCATGAAGAAAGCTTAGGCTCTTAACATGTCTCATTCTTCTTTAGAAATGATAGTACCGTCTGTTGTTCAAATAAAGATGTT
This sequence comes from Chamaenerion angustifolium, assembly GCA_946814005.1. Classification (NCBI taxonomy): domain Eukaryota; kingdom Viridiplantae; phylum Streptophyta; class Magnoliopsida; order Myrtales; family Onagraceae; genus Chamaenerion; species Chamaenerion angustifolium. The sequence goes on from OX328272.1 coordinate 28,858,744, forward strand.
GTCCCGAAATAGTTTCTTCTTTTTCATACAGTACAAACTTTGTCATATCAGTAATATTTACTGCTTTGATCAGTTTCTTTTCTTCATCTGTCTATTTTCCTTTAAATTAATACAAGTACTGTGTTAAATATATTGGTGAACAAATGTTATATCATGTGTTAGGTTAATTGATTCCATTGAAGTGTTTTTTGCTTTGGTAAGGACTATTCATCTAGTCATAATGTAATATTTTTATGACTTTATAATTGTTTCAGAGTGCTATCTGGTGTAGGGTTTGGATCTTTTATAATGGATATGTTCATCATGGAGAGTTATTTAGAGTTATCGATTAACTTTGGTAGACGTGAAGTTGAATTCCCACGAGATCAAAAGAGTGAACTACACAATTAGTCGCCTTTAGCCATGAGACGACAAGGTTTTAGTGGCGACAAACCTTTTAGTGACAACATTTTACCGTCAGAGTGACCTTTAGCCACGAGACCTATCCCGACGAGACTTAGCCTACTGCTAAAGGTAAGTGACGACAAATACCCCTTTAGCAGCTATCTAACGACGATGTTATAGAGCAACATTTTTATAGTGAAATGGCAGGTTTAACTATCCAAGTATGACATACAATTCGTACCCTAGATTTTGGTGAAAGGGCAATCAACCATCGGCCTTTCGAAAGAGTTTCCCATAGATGACGGTTATTTGATCAACTCTGAATTTCTAAACATGGAGATCATGCAAGTAAAGGAACGGGGAATTGCAAAGGAAATTTTAAGATGTATTTTGACATAGTCGTGAACTTAGTCGGAGGGGGTATCTGTGTAGGGCTCATCTCTCCAAATGTGCAACACTTTACAGTGGCGGCCAAGGTCACCTTCCACTTCACAAACAAAAATTGAAGAGTAAGATGCTTATGTTCTCGACATATGTGTCGCATGAGACCTCGAAGTGAATATGCTAGGAGTGTTCATAAATTCCATGTTTATCATCCTCCAAATGATAGCGGAATAGAAAACGAATGCCAAACTCTAGCCATATCACAACTACCTTGAGGATTTAGCTGAGGAATTGAAAGATATCACTTTCACTCATATGCTGAGAAAAATAACCAACTTGAAGACACATTAGTAATGTTTGCATATACGAGTCGAGATCAAGATCAAGCAAATACTACCGATGGAGATCAATATCAAGCAGCTTCCAGAATATTGTTGAGTAGTCGAAGAATCAGATGGCCAGTCGTGGTTTGACGACATAAAAATTACCTAGAGGTTGGAGAGTTCCCAGAAGATGCCACAAGAGATAAATTTCTATTGTGTGAAGAATGACTTGTAATTATCTCTTCAGTGGTCCGCCTTTGTACAAAAGATCATTGTATGATACCCTTTTGAGAAACGTGAACGCTGAAGAAGTTGAGCGCCTGATGGGGGGATTCCTGAAGGTTGTTGCACCCCACACTTTAGCGGGCAAAAGTTGTCCAAAAGGATAATGAAACTTGATACTTTTGTTCCACCATGACAGATGACTATATGGGACACGAGCAACATTGTCCCCTCTATCAAGTGTACGCTGAGCAAATCCATGCGCCGCCTTGGGAGATCTATCCCATGGCATCCCCATGACCTTTCTCAATGTGAGGCATCAATTCATCTTGGTGGCAATCGACTACTTACTAAGTGGGACAAGATTATCACCCTGGCATAAGTAACGACAACGACCGTTGTGCGATTCATCAAACGGGATATCATTGCACACTAGGGGGTGCCAAAGATAATCATCATCGACAACGCTAGAAATTTGAATAATAAAATGGTCAACGAGTTGTGCGACTAGTTCTAGATCAAGCATAGAAACTCAACTCCCTATCGTCCACAAATGAACGATGCAGTAGAGGCAGCAAACAAGAACGTTTGGAACATCATAGAGAAAATGATAGTTAGTTATAAGGATTGACAATTAACAAACTGCCTTGGGCACTCATGGCCTATAGGACTTTAATCAGGACATCAATTAGGGCAATCCCATTTTCCCTTATTTATGGAACTGAAGTTGTGTTGCCAATTCAAGTGGAAATCCTTTCAACTAGGATCATCGTTGAAACAGACTTGGACGAGTTAGACTAGGCGAGATGTAGATAGGAGTAATTGAATCTCATTGACAAAAGATGGATCACAGCAATGTGCCATGGGAAACTGTACCAACAGTGCATGACTCGAACATTCAACAAGAAGTTGCACCCAAGAGATTTATAAGCGGGCGACCTAGTCCTCATAAAAATATTTTGAGTCAATCCAGACCCTTGAGGCAAGTTTGTGCCTAAATAAGAAGGGTCTTATGTCGTCAAAGAGATTTTCAGCGGAGAAGACATGATCATCACCGAAATGGACCACCAAGAACTCACTAACCCAATCAACATGGATGCGGTCAGAAAATTGCATCCTTGAAAGAGCTCGCAACCAGAAAACGAGTCCCCGAAATTGATATCCTGAAAAGCATGATTTAGGGCAAAATGAGATGCATCAAAATTCCCGCTAGGTTGAAAACCCGAAAGGGTGGTCTAAGAAAAAATTTGAGGAACCAAGAAGTCAAAAAATGATCGTAGTAAAAGGAGATATTGTTTTTTTTTTAAAAAAAGGCCGAAATGGGGAATATATGGGATTTGTCCCTCGGTAGTGATGAATAAAAGTTTTGTTCAACATTAGTTTGAGCTTCCTTAACCAGCTTGCGTGCATACACCTTGTACAAGATTAAATCACATGTATCCTTTATGATCTCAAAGGGTTTTGTTTCAAAGAAAATTTCCATTTCAAAAGCAAAATCTGAAGCTATCACAACCACCAAAACTGGCTACAAGTGAGCATTTGAAATCCCTACATCCTTTTTTAAAACTTGTTTACTCATGATAAAGAGAAAGTTACATAAACATGTATTGCCTCACATTTAAGAATGTCCCCATGATAGGTGAACGTAGCACGAATGGCTTTAGGGAACTCTATTAAGAAGGAATCCAAGGCCGATCAGTAAAAAATAAAATAAAAAAATAGGTCGAGAAGTCCAAAGAGGCAATCGAACATATCAACATCGGTTTCAGTAGTCAAAACTAAGTTACCAAGTCGAAGAACGGGGCCTTTAGGTGCTCAGCCTGCGCAAGTCTTCCTCAATAACCAAGACATGTAGGTGTCCAGCTTCTGTAAGTTACAACCCAACGAACGGGGTCTTTAGGTGCTTAGCATTTGCAAGTCATCCTCGATGATCGGGACTTGTAGGTGTCCAACTTTTGGAAGTTCCCAAGAGGATGAACGGAGCCTTTATGTGCTCAGCCTCCGCAAGTCATCCTTAATGAGTTACCAAGCCGATGAACGAGGTATTTAGGTGCTCAACCTCCGCAAGACATCCTCAACGACCAAGACATGTAGGTGTCCAACTCCTAGGATTTACAATCCAACGAGTGTAACATTTAGGTGCAAAGCCTCTGCAAGTCATCTTCAATGCTTAAGACCTGTATGTATCCAACTTCTAGGAGTCATAAGTTGACGAACGAGCCCTTTAGGTGCTCAACCTCTGTATGTTATCATGAATGCGCAGGACCTATAGATGTGAAACATCATAGAGTAATAAACCAACAAGTTGAGCCTTTAGGTGTTCAGCTTCCGCAAGTCGCCGCCAACGATCGGGATCTATATGTGTTTAGCTTCGGGAAGTTGTACAATTATGTCTGGATACTTCGTATATAGTGAATCGAGAGGACCTAAAATAATATTTTTGTCTTTGAACATTACACTCATAGGACTACTTCCATGAGTGCATGCTCAAATAGGGGAAACTGTAAACACCTGATTTTGATTAGGGGTGAAAATACTATTATGCGAGGAATCGAGCCAAGTTATACCCCGAAAAAGTATTTTTTTTTCCTTAATATATATATATTATTAATACATTTCGGGGAAAAGAGAGTTAGAAGCATATTATATGGGAATATACATCCCTGATGTTACTTCATTGCGATTTGTTTTTTGGTAACTATCAGTCTCGGGTCCCTGCACGACATCTGATTCTTACATACCTAGGTATAACTCTCTCGTATTCAATATTATATTTATATTTCTAATGTGAATGAAGTTTATTTTACACTCGTTATGTGTTAATAGTTGTGTTTTCTGAAAGAATCATACTCGATTTTAAGTTCAGTATATCTTTGGAATCATTTTGTAGATTTTCAAACGTTATGGGGTTATTTTGGTTTATAAAAAAATGTTTTCAAGAATGATTTTATGTTGATACTAAACTTTGATGGTGGTTATAGCTCACTCCTTGAACTTTCGAGTCGTACTAAAACTTTAATGAGTGTTATAAACCAAACTAGGAAAGTTATAGGCGAGTTTGGCATTTTGTTTGTAGTTCTTTTCAGTTTAGTGCAAAATTTTAAATAATTGGATTTTGTTCCTTGAACTTTTCTGGACATCCCACAACTTTTAAAAGTTTTCCAAATAAATCCAAAAACATTTAGGGCAATTTCTGCAATTTTTAAGAACTATTTCTAGTTTAGTCCTAAACTTCTAAATAATTACATCTTGCTCCCCAAATCTGTCTAGATGTCCTATAATTTTCAAGAGTGTTATACATTTGTCCGCCTACATTAAATCCTCAAAATCAGCCGCATACGTTTCACATATTTGTAAAATTACCCCAAAGTTAAACCACCATTTTTCTAAGCACGCTTAGCTTTATTCCCGGTTTGTTTTATTATGGTTAAATTCACTCATAATTATCTTGATATATATGTAAAACTAATTCAAAACAAACAAACAAAAGTACCGAAAGGGTGACTTATGGGATCGTGAGCTTTAACGATGTAATCAAATTTGTGAACTTAATTCTCTGGACGTAGACCTCTCTAAGCTCTAAGATTTTAGCACCATGCAACATAGACAATTTTAGGATTCCGATTAGCCTTTAATTAATCGGGGGAAACACTTTCATTTTTTTTCGGTCTGGTTGGTGACCCCACTCAACCGGGACCCGCCATTCACCAAACTCCGTTTTTTTCTAAGTGACCAATTGTTTTTTTAAAATTCGCAAGTTGGATCCGATGTCCAACACATGTAATTGTTTTTGTTGCCCAATTCCACCCCTAGAGTGCCACTTCGTGAACTTGGGCCAACAATGTTCGAAATAATGGTAATGGTTGACATCTACAACCAAGTTGTAAGAACACTGGATAAGGGGGAGGGAGTATGTCCATCAGTGGCGCGTGCGCTAGATGCGAAAGCCAGAAAATATTCTAAAGGCATTAGGCATCAGTTGCATCCGAGCGACATATAGTAGTACTACACATCTCCTGTAAGTCTCTGCATAAATAAAACTGCAGGCCATCATCTATCTAAGCGTCGAAAATGTTGGCATTCTCATCCCTTGGGAAATGCAGACCAGACTTGGATGGATACCTTCGGGCTAAGGAGACTCCAAGGCCCACGAGGATCACGACTACTTTGAACTAGGCAGACTTCAAATCACTCACCTTCAAATTTAAAGTATAGAAAGAGGAGGAGGGGCTATTAATAAAACCAAAATCTCCCAAAAGCACAGACCATAACTTGAGAACAAAAACTCAAAACAATAAGGATTAAAGATTTACCACGAGGAAAATACTTAGAGATGGAAGTCGCACACTCGGAGGAGCCTCTGAAAACAACATCATACTTGTTCTCAGCCATGACTAGTAGTTGGAATATGATATGTTACGAGTAAATAAATAAGGGTTTCAGAGGAGTTTAGAAGAAAACGAAAAAAATACCAAGGCTCAAGGGAAATTTTACTACAAAATTTAAGTGAATTTGGAAGGAAAGAATGGAAACTGACTTATAAGAAAAACACTTATGAAAAAAGGGAGAACAAATCGAATCTAGGAAGTTTTTCAGGAATAATGATAACTTTTTTGTAAAACAAATACAGAGGTGGCAGCACGCGAATGGTCACCTCTGCAGGAAAACCCCTAGGAAAGAAAAAGGGCACGAGAAATAAAGTCATGTGCCTCCACGTGACAAACTATGGAAGGAAAAAATCAGAACACTTGCGCGCAACTCATGAACCAAAATTCATCGTCTCAACTGCTGAAAGTTCTTTTCACCCAAGATTCAAGGTTGAGCCTAGGCAACGACTTTATCTCGAAATAAGAGAAAACTCACAAATAGCACTGAGGATGACCACCCATGGGGTAAGATAAGTCGCGTTAATTGACGTGTTGAGATCGAGTTCTCCCCATCCTCCATGGTGAACATCTAGAGGCGAACGTCTCGAGCTCGCCCTAAACAGACAGAAAGGCAAGGCTTATGAAAGTTAACACCTCCCTTCAATGTGGAGAGTACTTTATCCTTGCCTTTGACAAAGAGAGAAACGTGCATGACTAACGAGGCCTTAACTAACTGCCCAAAGGTGAGACAATCACTCCATGTCGCCCTTGCCAAACAAAGACCTAGGGAAAAACTTAAATCTCCAAACTCTCCTTTGCAACAACGATGCTTGCGTAGACTCGATCCCGAGATCAAATTTGGATGTTACAGTAATATTTAGCACATAATAACAGTTAAAGATATCAGTAAACCTGATCACGATCCTCGACGAAATCTCAAGCACTAAATGTTAACCACTAAGTAATAGGCATCCATATACTGTCCAAGGTATAACTTCATCATGACACTCATTAAGAAACACTGAATTATGAATTACATACATTCGAACCTTATACTCACTTAAGCATCCTAGAGGGCTTTGGAGGAACAATCTTCATTGTCCTGTTCTTGCTAGTCAAGAAGATCCTTATTCGTCGTCCGGTGAGTTTCTTAGGCGAATTCGACATACTTCTCAACACTCCTAACTAGTTTTTACGACTCAGATAAACCGCCTTCCAACAAAATCCTGAGCTGCAGTCGACATCCATTGGTCGTAATGTAGTTATAAGGGGGTGAATTGAATCTGCAAAGGACATTTACTACTTTATTAGAGTGCTGTGAAGCTGGACCTGCAGTGGATACTCTATAGACGTGTGAAGCACATAATTCAACTAAATTTTGATGGAGGAGTGTTGCGGGATTGGATCTGCAATAAATATTATATGTAGTAAACTTCTATTGAACGAAGATAAGAGATGCCGTAAAACTGAAACATATCATAATTGCAATGGTTAATTACTTAAACTGTTACACATGTTTGACAAATGTGATTAATTAGTTAAACATGTTTTTTCCCGTGACTGAATAGTTACACATGTTCCAGAATGTGACTGATTGGTTACTCCGTCAGTCAACCGTTAAAATTTTCCATCTAATTCACATGTACAAGTCACGTGATAGGTGCTAGTTTATTTTACGACATACGCAGTTATCTTCATGCCCCTTATGTCACCTTTCTTCACATCCGATTAACCAGTTTCCCCCATTTTTTTTGTCAGACCCAATATTTTCCTTCTCCTTCGATGACTTTCCAACTTCTTCTCCTCTTCTTCAACTTATCCCGCACAGCCGCACCCTGTATTTTCGACGTAATGTGTTGAACCATTTCCTTACAAGTGCCTTTTTTTCTGGTGTTTTTTGTCGCGCTTCTAGTTCCTGCGACTATCGCGATTCCAAGCGGAGTCGTTTGCTTGATTCCAAGCGGAGTCGTTTTCTTTCGAAACCAAACGAGTTCGTGTCGAGTTCCTTAATCTTTTCCGTGCTGCTGACTTCCTCTCCCCTGTTGATTTATCAAAGCTTTGATTCACATGTAGGGTTTATTGAATTTTTTGTCGAAAGTTTGTGCTATTGAATAAATCAGAATTAGCATGCTTGTGTGTTGGAGTGCATAAAGTTTAAATGTTTTGGCCAAATTTGAAATTTTGATGTTAAAGTTTTGTCATTTATGTGTGTTTGTGGGTTAATTTTGACTGATTGGGATTAAATAGTCTGAGTTCCTTTTAGGTGGTTGCGTTCCCTTTTCTTTTGTTGGTTTTTTTGTATTTTTATTTTGTTACGTTCTTAAGAAGTTTGGAAGTTTCTTAACTTATTTGTTTGCATCATGAATTGAAAACTGTGGTTGAATGGGTACCAAGGATCCCATTGTAGAAGCGATTTTTCATCTTGGTGGAAAGTGGATTGATAATGAGGGTACACGAACATACGAAGGTGAACTAGAGTCGCTCTATGTCCCTTACGAGAATTGAACTATTTTGCACTTACCGGACTAGCTGGACTCTATTGTAACCTTGTCAAAAATGGATCCATATTTTCGTTGCCTCCGGGGGGGAAATCCCAACACCGATCTTGAAGCTATAACTTTGGATGTCGATCTTCACCCTATACTAGAGCACCAAGGAACAACGAAAGACATAAGTTTCTACGCTATGCCACCGTTTGATAGATCCCTTCATGACGCAGCTCCGCAACAAGGTTATAGGCAAAACTCGTCGAGTATGCCGTGCGTAGGAGCCTTAATTATTTATCAAACGACAGATAAAATAGGACAAGTGCAAGAAGACCGACACAATTACCGAATAGAGGAAGAAGAAAAGGTTTCCTGATACCGTGTCGTAAATGAGCGAGAACATGGAGAATTTGAAGAATATTTTTGATGATTTAAGAAACTTCAAGTTTGAGAGTGACACTGAAAAGAACAGTGACGATGACAGTGAAAGCTTTAAATTTCGTGGCCCAGACGGTGTAGATGCGGACGAGTCAAGTACGGATGATGTCCTCGAAGCTTATGAACAAATTAACAAACCTGGTATGGAACCGACAGTGGGACAGGAGCAAAGTACCCCGACTAGTAGAAAAGAAGAAACTGGAAAAGATAGTAAACGAGTTTGGTCTACAAAAATTGAGTTAGGCCGGTAACTGAATACGCTCATACAGGTGGTTCGCGACTGAGAAAAACTGGACTAAAACAATTATGTTCAGAATGTGGGAAACATGGCCACAATAAGAGAGGTTGTTCCCAAAGGAACCCTGAGGTGCGTTTTTTTCAAAACTGTTTAATTTCAATATATTCACTGTGATTGTACTGACGTTTTGAATTTTGCGTAGGCCACGACTGCTGGTGTTAGTGGTACGAAGAAACCATCGAAGCGTCCTACCAAGAGAAATTTAAACACCGACTCATAGTATGAAAGTGATGTACTACTACGTAGAACCGCTCTCAGTCCCGAACGAGTACACAACCGGGGCAGTCCTAGAAGACTAAGAGTCTAGTCAGAATAAAGTAACTCATTGTTCGAAAGAAAATAGACCTCCGTTGACGAACAAACAAATACGCCAACTACTGAAGCAGAATCACCTACTGTTGTACCTTTAGGTGCACTGCATATGAACCACATAATGCACCAGCATACATAGTTGTTTACACGGAAGCTGAGGGGTTCAAAACGCCAAACAAACGTGTTAAAACGTTAGCGGTCAAATCAACATCAGTTAGTATTCAACTCTATAAGTACTGTTATACTAATAGGTAACAATTGTGTGAAGACGATGTGGTTGTCAACCTCTGACTTATGTGGTTGTCGAAGACGATGTCATATCTTAGGCACCAGTACTATCAGAATCAAGATTATTTATTATACCAGATTTACCACTGAATACTGTTTTACCAAAAAGAACAAGACAACACATAAGGAACATGGATCAATTTGGTTATCTGGGTGACAAACGATATACCCAGTAACTAAACTATGCGGTTTTGTGAAATATGTGTTCTACTTTTGGGAAAGATTCTTTGTGCTCTTTGGAAATATGTTTTAGGTACCAGTATCAAATGTTGTTTTAGTACTGAGTACTGACTTATGATGGTCGGTTCTCGTGTAAATGGATGTTGAACTTGTTCTGGTGTAAATGGATGCTGAACTTGGATGGAACCTGCTATTGCTAAACTGTTACGACTATTTATCCATTTGATCTCATTTATATGAAATATGTTGTACTATTTAATCACATAGAAGGATTACAAGTTCCACCTACGAAGCAAATTTTAAGAAAACATACGTAACCATTTAGTCACATTACAAGGAAACATATATAACCATTTAATCACATTCGAGGATAATATATGTAACCATTTAATCAAATTTCAACTTAGAATGTACTATTTAATTTAGATTCTATGCACTTCAAAATCAGGATCTGAAGAACTGAAACCTAGTTGCAGAAGAACATCAGTGTAGAAAATGAAGAACTGAAACCCATTTCAATAAAATATTCAACAACAAATTCAAATACAACTACTTGTTTAGTACATTGATCAAAAGTAAAGAACACACAACAACAATTGAAGCATATAACTTCCAGTGTTTTTTGGTTGGCAGCAGCTGTAGAAACTTGTGCACTCGCAAGTTTAGATTTAAGTTTTCCCTCCAGAGCTTGAAACATAAACACGATGTTTATTCTATAGGGGCACATGGGTGGATCTTCCCATTCGAAAAATCCGAAGCCAGAATTTTGTACGGACTACAAAAGATCACGAATCATAAACTAGTACCATCCATGAACCAACAAAAATTAAACAACTTGTTCCAATTAGGGTTCCTAACAATATTAGGGTTTGTAACATAAGAAAGTCAAATTGGGACAAAATACTTAAAATCCTTACAATTACCTCAAAATGTGAGCACCCATGAAACCTACGACCAGAATTCTTACAAGTACCTGCAGATTTGATGGAGGAAACCTCACCGCAGAAACAGAATTTTGGCCTTGACACTAAAAGAAACGACTCTTGGATGCTAGAGTGGGAACGAACAAATCAGGAATGCTCTCACTGATTGAGGGGACGAACTCAGTCGATGCTTTCTTCTTCAGCTTCATCTTTGAATGAGGCGTTGCTATGCTTGAGTTCAAATGAAATGGAAGTAAGTTATAATAAAGGAAACAATGGCATTTTCAGAAGTTCGGGTGGGTTTACTCTCACGTGCAAGGCACGTGCCCAAATTAACGGTGACATTTGACAGTGAACTATGAAAATGACTAAATTAGTCACATAGTGAAACATATGTAACCATCCTGCACAAGCTATAACCAATTAGTCACATGTGCAAACATGTATAACCATTCAAGTAATTATTGCAATGACGACATCATGTTGATGAAGAACAGAAAATGCAGCAAAGATCTTTTGAATGAAAGGATCTTAACGAATTCAAATCTTGACCTTGGAGCTTAGCCTTGGCGCCTTTATTAATTGAGGGGGGAATATGTCGAGATAATGAAGAACACAATGTTTACTATAGAGGACTTGGAGAAAATTTTAAATACAAAGGATCTGCTCCTTATATAAGAGTGACTAACGACGAGCTAAAAAACTAAAAGTATATGGAGTAACATGTAAAATACTAAATTCGAAAACATACTATTATAGTCCTATAACAGAAGGAAAGGGTGAACAGATGGGATGCCTTACCACTTAAGGAGGTCATTACTGCCCCTTTTTGTTCCTTCAACTTCTTGTTAATTCACTCTTCGACTGGACTGAAGTTGAAGTGTAATTGATTGAATCGCTTATAGGAAAAAGGATGAGAATTCTTTCAGTATAGTGTTATACGCGGTTAGATTTGTGTTGGAACGTTTGGGATAGCGGCGTGAGTCGACGTGTACGTACGGATGCCAGAGGTTGATTCCTGTTCGGGTTCAAACATTGGGAAGTCATTTAGACGTTTCATCGAGGTCTCCTGGTAGGTGGATGTATGCCATTTGCATGATCTCAGAATATTTCCAATGTGACAAACATATTTGGCGTGATAGAGACGAGGCTTCCAAATTGAGGAGAATACCTTGTCGGTCATTGCGAAGGTAGTTGTGCAGAAAAGGCTACGAGCCGAGAAGGAGCTATGCCTGCCTTTGTAGAGTGTTTCACTGGATGTGGATGGATTACCCCCATTGTTAACCCTGGAGTTGTCTGGTTCTGAGAAATCGAACACGTTCCTTGCGGCGGAAGGATGCACAGGGTATATTTAAAAGTCCCCTGAGCAGATTTCTCCTTCACCTACGAGTTTTCATGGCTTTTTGTTTGGGTTCCCCACAAATGATGTCAAATGAAAGATAAGATATCGAATTTTATCGTAAAACTAGTCGGGAGTTGATCCAAACAGTCGAAGGTTGATCTAAGTGCCTGCAAAAGGGGAACCGTTGAAATTTTTTCTCTAGATCCCTCTCTAATGCATAAATGAGTATGGTGTGTATGATAGTAATATTGAATGTAAAATGTGTTTAGTGAGATAAATATATAGTATTATCCTTATCAAACCCTAACGTTGATGTTAATGTCGAGTTGATTAATGTTGTGATATTTTCTATATATCTGGTCTTGTATCTATGTCATACCCTAGAAATTAAGGGTGCTTGTCGTTATTTATTACTAATAAATCGATAAATAATGAGACAAAAAAAAACTCTATTAGACACAACTATGATATGAGTCATGTTATAAGATGAAAAATCGTGATACTTGTCTGACGTCGGATCCGACTTTCCCCGAACCTTTTGATAAATATTTTTATTTTTGTTCGCTCAAAAGTGTTGGGTCTTGGCGAACGACGGGTCCGGTCGAGCGGGTCATCAACTGTATCGAAAAATGAAAGAGTCACCACCAATTAATTAAAGGGTAATCAGAATCCTAAAATTTGTCTAGGGTACATGGAGTTAACATCCTAGGGATTGGAAAGGTCTACATCCAGAGAATCGAATTCGACGGTTTGATTAAGTCTTAAGAGCTCGCGGGCTCATAATCTGCTCGTTCGATACTTTAATTGGCTTTTGAATTTGTTTTCACCAATTTACCCGAATTACCCATTTTGATTATGCTTGGCCAAAATATTGCATGCACATTTTTTAATTAACAATATATAAGCATTTTTTATTTTTTTTTTCAAGTTAATTTTAAATAAATAAACAAGAAGAGAATAAAGTTAATCGTGTTAAAAGAGAGTTTTTTTGTCGGAGCGATGACATAGAGACCATGGAGGCCATTGCGATACAAGAAGGACTACGACTAGCAATCCAAGCGGGATGGCACAACGTCGATATCGAAACGGACTCACAAACGGTCCACAATAAACTAGAAGATGGGCCAGCGCACTGAAGAGTCTCTACCATAATAACAAGCACACAAGCACTAGCAAGGGAAATCGAGCGAGTGCATTGGCGAGGCATTCCAAGGACGGCAAATGTGTGCGCAAATTGGATAGCAAAGCAAGCGAGAATATGAGTGAGTCTAGATGATAGGGTCAAAAGACCCCCACTACCATTTTTATGTTTAATTGAGAATGATTGTATTTCTGAACATCCGTGACCACAAGTCACGACGTTTTATTTTATCAAGTAAAGTGTTACTTTCATAAATAAAATAAAAAAGAAGTTAAAAGAGAGTTTAACTTTAGAGTCATTTTAAATGTGTCAAAAATACACGAATGATTTTGAAGATATTCAACACGTTGGAACAATTTGTAACACTTTGAGAAGTCATGAGATGTCCAGAAACGTTTAAGGACCAAAACACAATTATTTAAAAATTTGACTTGTATTGAATTTTTTTTTTTAAATTCGACTTGCCCCAAAACTTTTCTGGTTTGGTTTATATAGTGATAGAAATATATATAGTATCACATACACATAATTTATATATTATACATATACATAAGTATCACACACGTATATATATAACCCATTTTTGATAAATAAAAAATAAATTAATTCAAATTAGGAAAATACAAATACAATATTGAATACAAAGGAGATATACCCAAATCATTCGAAGTTCAAATACCGCACGAGAAACCGGGACTCATAATTACCGATATTTTTCACTCACTATCACTATTTATTTCCTTTCTATATTCCTCACCTTTGGTCCTTGTTCCTTCGATTTCTCCATTCAACCGAAGCTCTCGCCCTTTCACCAAAACCTTAGACGCCCCCCCCCCCCCCTCTATTTAATGCCTTGGCTTTTCCTTATGAATGCCATTCTCCTTAGTCTTTTATTTGGCTTGTTTGGGTGGGAGACATGCTTTAGTGAAAGGTGAAGACTTTGTTAAAAGGTGGGAGACTTTGGTGAAATGTGTCAAATTAGGAGTGATTAGTGGCATGGTAGGTGTTTTGGTTGAAATTTGGGTTTAGGGGTTTAGGGTTTAAGGTTTAGTTTTTTTCCCTTTATCTTGATTTTTCTCGGCTCGGATCCTCGCATACGGTATTTTGACCCCGAGCCATAATCAGGTGTTTACAGTTGTCCCTCTTTGAACACGCGCTCATGGAAGTGATCTCATGAGTGTGTGTTCAAAGATGAACAACGAATTTTGGCTCCTCATTATTTTCATAGTACACAAACATCATCATGCAATTTTCGGAAGTTGGACATCTACAAGTTCCGACTGTTGGCGATGATTTGTGAAGACCTGTTATGATTTAATAGAACATGAACACGTGAAGGAGATGAACAATAAAAACAGCTCACTCCACTGTATTTGTGAAACTTGTTATTTTGTACATAGAGAATTGTATATATATATATATATATATAGTATAGAGAGAACTATATATATATATATCGACACTATCTATAAATATACTCATACTATCTATCTAACTCTATACATAATTGTAAAGAATAAACTAAATATAAAGGAATAAAATAATTAATATAGATAAACTAAAGATAAAGACTAATCTTGAATAACCTAAACTAGACTACGTAATACTCTAACATTCACCTATGTTATTTGTTTTTCTTGATTTTGAGCCTCAAACTTTTAGATTTGCTGAATTGGTCCCCAAACTTCCAAAGCTTCTTTACTTGTGCAAAAAATCCCAAATCCATTCCCGATCTAGTCCGCAATTGACTTGAGATCACACACCTTCCATCTTCAACTTGATCCTTCAAACACAACACAAGCACATCGGTAACCGCATACGGACGAACACGTAAGTACTAAACTAAAGCAATGCCGTCATGGTCTTGTCAGTGGTGTCTTCTTGGTCATCCATCGTGATCATGCCATTTTAGGCTAAACAAAACAAGTAAAACGTTTGTATGATCGACACTTGAACTTGCAGCCAAAGCTCGAAGCAATCTCATCAAAGATTTGCTTGTGCAAGCAATTCAATCACACACCAATCAATCTTGAATGAGCCATTTCAGGAACAAGTATTTAACATTGTTGAACAAGTATTGTATCAGCAGATCACATATCCGTAGAAGGAATGATTCAGTCCTTGGAAAGAAGGATCTCATACCATGTTATGTTTTAATAAAACATGAAGACGTGAAGGACATGAACAAGAAAAATATTTGAGTCTGTTGTATTTGTGAAACTTATTATTATGTACATAGAAAATTGTTTATATATAGTATAGAGAGAATTATCTATATATATTGATACTATCTACAAAGATACTCATACTATCTATCTAACTATATATACAATTGTAAAGAATAAATTAAATATAAAGGAATAAACTAGTTAATATATATAAACTAAAGAGAAAGACTAATCTTGATTAATCTAAACTAGACTACATAATACTCTAACAAGACCAAGCGCCTAAACGCTCAACAACTTGTGACTCCCAGAAGCTCGACACCTACATGTGCTGGTTGTCGATGATTTTTGTTTTGCTAGAAGCGTCGTTGAGCATGACTTGCGGTGGTTAAGCACCTCAACTCCCCGTTCGCCGGCTTATGACTCCCAGAAGCTGAATAACTACATGTCCTAATCGTCGAGAATGACTTGCAGGAGTTGAGTAACTATAGGTAATGATCGTCGAGAATGACTTGCGAGGGTTGAGCACCTCAAGGACCCGTTTATCGGCTTGTGATTCGTTGGGGATGACTTGCGGATGCTGAACACCTAAAGGCTCCTCTCGTCAGCTTATGACGCCCAGATGCTGGATAACTACATGTCCTGGTCGTCGAGAATGAATTGCGGAGGCTGAACACCTAAAGGCTCTGCTCGTCGGCTTGTGACTCTCAGAAGCTGGATAATTACAGGTCCTGGTCGTCGAGATTGACTTGGGGGGTTGAGTACCTCAAGGCCCCGTTCATCGGTTTGTGACTCCCATAAACTGGATAACTACAGCTCCTGACCGTCGAGTTTTTTTTTATCATACAACTTTTGGAAACTAGAGATCTATAGGTCTGGATCATCAAGGATGACTTGCGGAGGATGAACACCTATAGGCTCCGCTCGTCGGCTTTTGACTCCCATAAGTTGGATAATTACAGGTCCTGGTCGTCGAGGATGACTTGCGGAGGCTGAACACCTAAAGGCTCCGCTCGTTCGCTTGTGACTCCTAGAAGCTGGATAACTACATGTCCTAATCGTCGAAAATGTGTTGCGGAGGTTGAACACCTAAAGGCTCCGCTCGTTGGCTTGTGACTCCCAGAAGCTGGATAATTACGAGTCCTGGTTGTCGAGGATGACTTGCGGAGGTTGAACACCTAAATTTTCCGCTTGTCGACTTCTGAATTTTAGAAAGTTTTTAACTATAGGCCCTGGTTATCGAGGATGCGTTTCAGAGGTTGAGCACCTAAACACTCCACTTGTCAGCTTGTAATTCACTTTAGAGCTCAAAAAACTTTGTTGAGATGTCTGACTGCTTGTGCGGACTTCTCAGCCTATTTTCTCATTAATCGACTTTGTAATCTTTCTTGATGGAGTCCCGTAAATCCGTTCATGGTACGTCAATAAGGTGTATCCATGCAAGTTGTCGAGGTAGCTTAAAACACTGTAGTCCACTTTTGAGTAACTTTTTTTCAAAATATTTATCTCTCGATTTCCTTACCTTTTTCTACGGTAATGTTTTCAATTTTTTTACCGCACCTCTTGATTCCCTTAATTTTTGCCTAGATCGCCCTTTCGGGTTTTCAACCTAGAAGGGATTTGATTCTTTACATTTTGCCATGATCGCCATTGTTAGGAATTTTTAATCATGCCCCTCTTCCCTAAATTTTGCCTAAACTGCTATTTCGAGTTTTTGATTTAGCGGGAATATTCTCTCATTTTGGGAGGCTCGCTTTCTGGTTACAAGTTATTTAAGTGTTTTTTACTGCATCCATATTGATTGGACTGGGGAGTTCTTTATTGTCCATGTCACTGATGATAATGTCTCCTCTGCTGAAAATCTCTTTGACGCCATAATGCCCTTCATATTTAGGCATAAACTTACCCCAAGAGTCCTGATTGACTTGAATGATTTTTTTTTATCTCTCGATTTTCTATCCTTTTGCTACATATTTTTTTACCGCATCTCTCGGTTCCCTTAATGTTTTTGCCTAGGTCACCCTTTTGGGTTTTCAACCTAGCAGATATTTGATTTTTTTTTTCTTTTGCCATGATTACCCTTTTTATGGATTTTTAATCATGCCCCTCTTCCCTAAATCTTTCCTAAATCGCCCTTTTCGGTTTTCGATTTAGCGGGAATTTTCTCACTTTTGAGGGCTCGCTTTCTGACTGCGAGCTCTTTAAGGTTTTGATTGGACTAGGGAGTTCTTTGTTGTCCATGTGAGTGATGATCATGACTCCTCCCTTGAAAATCTCTTTGACGATATAAGGCTCTTCATATTTATGCCCAAACTTTCCCCAAGACTCTGAATTGACTTTAAGGATTTTTTTTAATCTCTCGATTGTCTATCCTTTTGCTACGCTTTTTTTTACCGTACCTCTCGGTTCCCTTAATTTTTGCTTAGGTCGCCCTTTTGTGTTTTCAACTTAGCAGGGATTTGATTCCATCCCTTTTGCCATGATCGCCCTTTTTAGGGATTTTCAATCATGCCCCTCTTCCTTAAATATTTCCTAAACCGCCCTTTTGGGTTTTCGATTTACCGGGACTTTTCTCTTACTTTTGAAGATCACCTTCTGGTTATGAGCTCTTTATGAATTGTTTTCACTGCGTCTATATTGATTGGACTGTGGTGTTTATGGTCGTCCATGTCGATGACGATCATGGCTCCTCTGCTAAAGTATCTTTGGCGACTTAAGTCCCTTCACGTATACATAATAAATATATATATATATATATATATATTATACATATAAATATAGTATCACA
Organism: Chamaenerion angustifolium; assembly: GCA_946814005.1. Classification (NCBI taxonomy): domain Eukaryota; kingdom Viridiplantae; phylum Streptophyta; class Magnoliopsida; order Myrtales; family Onagraceae; genus Chamaenerion; species Chamaenerion angustifolium. Next base: position 28,876,788 of record OX328272.1, read on the forward strand.
TATATATATATTATATATATATAGTATCACATACACATAATATATATATATATATCACATATACATATATATAGTATCATATATACATAATATATATATATAAAACCCATTTTGATAAGGAAATTTCATTCAAATTAGGAAAATACAAATACAATATTGAATACGAGGTTGATATACCTAAATCATTCGGAGTTTAAATACCGCGAGAGAAATTGAGACTGATAATAACTGATATTTTTCACTCACTCTCAATTTTTTTTTCCTTTCTCTCTTCCTCACCTTTGGTCTCTCTTCTTTCGGTTTATCCCTTTAATCGAAGCTCTCTCCCCTTCACCCAAACCTTCGACCCCCTTTATTCAATGTCGTGGCTTTTCATTATGAATCCAACTCTCCTTTGTCCTCTCTGTCGTTTTTTTGGATGGGAGACATGCATTAGTAAAAAAGGTGAAGACTTTGGTGAAAGTTGGGACACTTTGTTAAAAGGTGGGAGACTTTGGTGAAAGGTGACAAATTAGGAGTCATTGGTAGGTGTTTTGGCCGAAATTGGGGTTTTAGGGTTGGGGTTTAAGGTTTATGGTTGGGGTTGGGGTTTAAGGTTTAGGGTTTAGGGTTTAGGGTTGGGGTTTAAGGTTTAGGGTTTGGCTGTTTTTTTTCTTTGTCTCAATTTTTCTCGCCTCGGATCCTCGCGTACGGTATTTTGACCCCGAGCAAAAATTAGGTGTTTACAATACTTACATTATCTAATAACTTATTATTCAAATACTATGTAGACGAAATACGTTAACTCTAAACTTTCATTGTGTACTTTGTTGTCATGTACAATCCAACGTCCATAGTTTGAAATAGAATTTAACTTATCCTGAAACTGAAGAGTTAAACAGGGGTAAGCTGTTGGGGATAAATTTAGTAAGCAGTGCTAAGTTCTCCCTACCGAAAGCTCCTAGAAAATACATTTTGTAACCAATATAGACGTAAGGCTTGCAATAAAAATTTAGATAATGCATAGTTTATAGTTGTTCACGAAAAACGAAACTTGTAAAAAATAAATGTAAAATAAAGGATATAAACTTATTGAGATTAAAATATAATTAAGTGCAAGTGATTATTCAAAATTAGAGTTTTCAAAGTTATCGAAATGCAGAACTGAACAAAATCATATATTCAAACTTGTCGAACATCAGAACAGATCATAATTAGATGTTGCTCTAGTCTTTTTTTCGCGTCTACTGTGTTGCGATAAGACTCCAATATTTAACCCCAATTGGAAGTATGCAGAGTCCATATATAAATATCAACTCGGGTGGCCAAAATGATTCGTATCTTCGTATCAATGTGTGGGAGGACCCTCGTATGGGTTTTATACCGTAATAGACTGACGAGCACAAAAACATAAACAAATATAAAGTTTCTAAAATGAATTTAAATAATCCATTTGAAACTAAATTCTCCTATCAAATCATATTGAAAATTAAAATATACTTGCAAAATCGGACAACGCATCAAAGCATACTTCATAACCCAACTTCGAGCATTTGATCTAACATTTTATAAATGAAACTCATGTTCATGCTCTTAAATTACACTAGCTTATCTTTAAAATTTCATGCAATTCTAAAAAAAAAAAAAAATTATTTCATAAACATACAATTGAGCCTAAACTACTTACCATAAATGAACCCCAAATCTGTTATTGATAGCTCTGTCGGTTCAAATTTCCTAAAATTAGCACTTGTGAGAGTATACATTTTTCAGTTAAACTATGAGGTCCAATAACAACTTAGTCATCTTTTCAAGACTAATCCCCTGTAGGGTTCTATTCAGGTTCCAAATTGATTGTTAGGTTCATGACACGTAAAATGAGGTGAAGCCCGACTTCCCATTCTTCAATTATTAGTCAACCATCTCATAAAAAAATCCCAAAATTAACTAGGTCCCTATAGTTTTCAATTACGAGTTCAACATTGCAAACAGTGCCACATTTCGACATTGGGGTAACCCACATGTACTAGACAAAGTCGAACGAACGTGCTTAACTTTGTTTTCAACCTAGCAAGACATTTCACATATTACAAAGCCGACTTTGAGAGTTTCGTTCTCTCCCATTCAGGCTCCTTTGTGAGAATTCTTGGTGTTTATGGAAATACTACTGAAAATCCCATATTTACCGACGAAATTGGTTTAAGTCGGTAAATTTTACATTACCGACGAAATACTTGTTTCATCAATAATAAATTTTAATTAGTTATGACATTTTTATCATCGATAACCTATTATATTTGTTGACGGTTTTGTTTTTTTCGTCGCCAAAAAAATTATTTTGCCAACGAAAATCTGTATATCGCCGGTAAAGCCGCAAGTCATAAATACTGACAAAACTATTTCTGTCGGTAAATAGTTATCTATCACGAACGAAAAACACTCTGTCGGTAAATACCTCTATTGTGGAAATTTTCCCTCCCCTTTTTTTATTGAAATTCCTCTCCCTTACGCTTTTACTTATTCCCCCCTCGAAAACACATAGTTCATGCTCCCGAACCTGTTTTAGAGAGTTGCCCGGAAAACTCCACAATCTTCAAGTACATCACATCTCTAAAATTTGTACTGGAGATTAGTCCATTCCAAGCTTATTTTGCTTGAAGACAATGAAATTGTGTACTTGTTGGATGCTCTTCTTGTTAGACGAGGTGGGTGTTGTATAATGTTCAATAGAGCAACCATCGCAACTGAACGGAATAAAATCGTGGTGGTTGCAATCAGAATGCTGATACTGTTTTCCTAACTCCGGGAAAGCTTCGGTTCTTCCTGACGCCATATACGTCGTCGTTTCCTGCCTGAATTCTTCAATTTGGTCGACGATTTTGATCTTTCGAGGTGTGAAGATCTGCCCAAGTGGAGCACCGTGCATATGTTTGTCATGAGCAATATTGCTATCTTCTGTTCGTTCAGGAGATCCCCTTGCAGCATGGAGTGCATCTGCTCGATTATTATGGTCTTATTATCCTCTAATTACACCCGCCGGACAGAATTTGTCTTATTATCCTCTTATTAATTGAATTGGCCAATCCTTGAGATTTTGATTTGAAGGTTGATATCATATATCTCTCTGCGCATTCTAGGAATTTTGATGCTTTTCCAGTTAGTCCAAGTCTTTTGCCTATTTCATCCAGAGTGATGACTTTATCAGGGATACCCACATCAGTTGAGCAAGTTACGATCCCAGGATGCATAATGAACTCTTTTGGTGTTATCACAGTCTGCTTCTATTCTCATTGATGTTGTTTAACTCAAAAGCCGTGGTAGCAATCTCACGGAACTTAACTGATAATTTGTTAGGCCGAGCAAATGTATGATATGATCCGTGAATGGCCTCGTTATGTCAAGGTTTCCATTCCCATTACTAAGATTAGTATGAAATTCAAAAACAAATTGTCAGTTAGATTTCTTGCTAATTGTTTGACACATAAATGTGTATTTATTTCTTTACTCTATTGATTTTATGTCAAAATTGATCGTATTTGCATGCACTTGTGACTCCATGTGATATACTTTATAAGAAAGTACCATTCCCACTTCCCATTCCTCACATCTTCAACTTGGATCAGATCAATGCACTCACAGATCTAGAGTGCATTGATCTGATCCAAGTTGAAGATGGTTAATTGTTTTATACATGCAAATTTCGTAAGATTTAGGAATAAATGATTTTTGTTTTTTGGGTAGGAGCGTTAAAGTTGGATTATAGATAAGAATGCAAGGATTTGACACAGTGTTAAAGTTTGATATCTCTAAGACTCTATCCAAGTAAATTGTTGTTGAGCCTTGGAAACCTTGGGACGCAGTATGCATTAGCCTCTGTTGGATTATCGACGACTGAACAAGGAGTAGAATTATTGTTTCATCGAATTTTGCTATTTTTCTTATTGATTCATTGAAGAATAGCCATCAACATTGCTTCCAAGTGATTAAAATTTTGAATTTGTAAAATGTAGTGCGTGAATCTATAAATCTTGTTTATGAAAATTGTAAATTCCTCTATTTGTAAATTTACAATATTGTTTTTCTATTTGTAAATTTATTTATTTTTAAATGAGTTTTTGTTTTACCGACGAAATTTTCCGTTGGCATAGCATGTGTAACGACGAAAGTGCTTTTGTCGGCAAAAGAGCATTTACCGACGAATGGTTTTTCGTCGGTAAAAGGATATTTACCGACGAATGGTTTTTCACCGGTAAAAAGGTATTTACCGATGATATAATTTTCATCACTAAAAAGGTCTTTGCCGACGAAATTGACATTGTCAACCAAATCGATTTTGTCTGCAAAAACATGTATTTGCTAGAAAAAATTCCATCGGCAAATAATTTGTTTTTACCAACGAATTATTCATGACATATTTCGTCGGTAAACTTCCGACAACAGGGCATTCACCGATGAAAGTTTTACCGACAAAATTTTATATTTACCGACGAAATTGATTTTTACCGAAGAAATTGTTACTTTTTTCGACGAAAACATTTCGTCGGCAATGTTAGGATATATGATCTAGAGAATTCTAGGGTAGTCCAAATGTGTTGGGCGTTTCCTTGATTAGTACGTAGATACTCTATATATACACACCTAACCCTATTGTAATTCTTAAGTTTAGGCAATGTTAAGATGCTAAGATGATCTTCTCCTTAGTAATTGCTCAAAGTTTCCAATTCTCTCTACATTTTCCTAAAACATTCACATGGTATCAGAGCTAGACGACCAGGGACTGATTTTGAGATTCAGTTGGAAATTCCGTTGCAAATCGTCACTATTCTTCACTCTGTGTTGCAGATTCCCGCGCGGTTCATTCTTCCTTCGCTCAGCAAATCACAGTAGTTTCCTTGTTCGAATCAAGCAGCTCTCGTCCTCAGCAAGTTCAAACGAGCAAGAATAAATCAATTACAAGCAAAAGGAGTTCAGATTTCAAAAATTAGCAAGTCTGATTCCTTCCAGCAATATTCAGACCAGAACAACGATATGCAGAACTGATCCAGCTCAAGTTCCTGCGTTTAGTTGCAATGATTCTTGCAGATATTCCTTCCAGCGATTCATTCCAGCATTTAGTTGCAGCGATTCGTTCCAGATCAGAAGAAGATCAAAACAATCGTTGTAAGTGTTCTACTGCACTTTGTTCTTACGAGTTCCATTCGATTGCTGGTGCTGCTGCGATTCTGCGTTGATTCAGCTGATAATTAAGCTAATGTGATAATGTTGATGCTGTTATGATAATGATGATAACTAAGTAGCTGCTCTACTGGTGTTGATTTCGTTATGGCTTGTTGAATCTTATTGTTCTGCTCTGCAAATCTCGGATCTGCTCAGCTGTCAATACTTTGTGTTCGTTTTAGCTTGTTGTTGTGTCCATTAGCTGCGTTTCTATGCCAAGATGAAGCAGACCTGTGCTTCCTGGATTGGTGAAGGAGACATGTGCTTCATGCTGGTCTGATTTTTCATTTATTTGCTGGTTTGATTCGAATGGTGACTGTTTGTGCATTCTACTGCGTTCTATGAATTTGTTACTTCTTTTTGTGGATATTTTGCTGCATTCTGGTCTGTGTGGTGGATTCGAAGTGCTGCATTACTTGCTGCATCTAGTTCTCTGGTTTCTACTGACTCTCTAGTGGATCCTCTGCATAAGATGATGAACTTCAAGAAGAGACAAGATGTTGAAATAGTAATCTGGTTTGAGCAGACCTGTGCTCAATTCAACTGCGGTTTTGTGCTTTGTTCGTGGCTGCATTTTAGTGATTTGAGTTGCCCTATGCTAGGTCGTGAGGGCTGTGAGACATGAGTCTCAAGATCTTGCAAAATCGAGCAATTGAGGAGTCTCAAAGTTCATAGATCCAAAATCGACTAAACCGCAACTGGATTACCTTTCTGAGTAGACCTGTGCTCATTCTCCTTGAGCAGACCTGTGCTCGTTCTTGAGCAGACCTGTGCTCGCTCACATGTTGATCATTGAAGGTTCAACTTCTGCATCTGATTCTGTTGTCTGCGAGGAACTATATCACAGGATAAATGAGCAGATGAATATCAGCAACTGTCTTGCTTTCACTCGCCACAAAACTGCATTGAAGCTTCAACTTCTGCATCTGATTCTATTGTTTGCAGCAAACTTTATCATAGGATAAATGAACAGATGAATATCAACAACTATCTTGCTTTCACTCGCCATAAAACTGTCATCTAGATGAACATTCCGTGTAAATGATACAGTGTTCTATATTCAACTCCAACTTCTTCATCACCAAACCTAGGAAGATCAAGTTTCTTATTGCTATGAATCCAACCAGATTGGAAATAGAACCCAAGTGCAGCCATAGTGCATCTGCAGTGCTCAACCTGTGCAGTTCCAGTGCACCTGTAGTGCTCAACACTTGCAACCATAGTCCATCAGCAACCAGCCTGTCCTCAAGCAGCAGCGCAGCAGCAGTGCATCTATAGTGCTTCAGCAATGCTCTACATGTGCTCCATCAGTACAACCATGGTGCTTCAGCCGCAAGTGCGTCATTATCAAGTCAAAAGTCAACCGCAAGTGCATGATCATTTTCAAGCTCAAAAGTTAAAGTTCTTTTTTGTTTTTAAAAGCTTTAGAAGGTTTATCTAGAAAAGGGAATGTTAGCATATATGATCTAGAGAATTCTAGGGTAGTCCAAATGTATTGGACATTTCCTTGATTAGTCCCTATATACACACCTAACCCTCTTGTAATTCTTAAGTTTAGGCAATGTTAAGATGCTAAGATGATCTTCTCCTTAGTAATTGCTCAAAATTCCCAATTCTCTCCACATTTGCCTAAAACATTCACATGGTATCAGAGCTTAGGACATGTTGTTAGTGTTTAGGGCATGTTGGAGAGAATTGTGAGTGTAGGGCAATAACTAAAGAAAACTTCATCTTTGTATTGCCTAAACTTAGTTCTTACAAGAGAAATGAAACCCTATTTATAGAGTTTCTAGGGGATATGTTAACACATATCATATGTCCTAACATTCCTCTTTCTAGATGAACTTTCTAAAACTTGTAACAAAAAACAAAGCAGAACATTAACTTCTAAACTTGCTAAGGAAGATGAAACTCTAAGGCAAGCTAAAATACTATGGCTGATCTGATGAAGCATTGATAAAACACTGCTACTGCCCATCTGGAGCACTGGAGATGCACGCGCCTGGAACACTGAAGTGCACTACACTGGCACGGTTGAGGCACGATAGATGCTCGACTGGAACACTAGAGATGCACTGAAGCTTCCCTAGAGCTGAAATCGACCAAGCACCTGTCTGCTCCAAGGATAATCGACCAGGCACATGTCTGCTTGTCTTCCAAGGAGAACCGAGCACAGATCTGCTCGTCTTTCAAGGGGAACCGAGCACAGGTCTGCTCAGAAGATGATCCAGTAGTTGTGAAGTCGGTTTTGAAACTACGAACTTGGAAACTCTATTGACTTACTCTTCTTGAGGTCTCAAGACTCATTTCTTTCAGCTCTCACGACCTAGCATAGGCACTACTTGAATCACCGAATTGAGTCATGAACAAAGCACACAAACTCAACTGAGCTGCAGCATTGCAGCAACGAATCGAATCTGATTCAGCGTTTCAAATTCAATCAGCTAACGGATGCAGAGTTTTCTAGAGCAATAAACTCATGTTCAGCCTACCATGTCCAGAGCAGTAGCAACCTATTTACCATCCTTATCAGAAACAGATACATCCAGTATAGGGGCAGCATTTCTTATACATCCAGTATCAGAAACAGAAACAGATACATGCAGCAAATGATCCACAAAGACCAGCAACAGAGTGCAGAACAAAATCAGCATTGAGCAGCATCGTAGCATCAGAACTAGCAGCATCGGAACGAGCAGCATCGCAACATCATAATGAAATCAACAACATAGTCAGAACGAAATAAACAACCACATCATCACATCCCTCACGACCGTGCAGAACAATAGAACAATAGAATGAACCGAGTAAAACATAATAGAATTCTCAGTAGAAGAAATCAGCACGACAGCAAATTATAGTCGTATCAAAGCACTCAATCAGATGATTGAACAATAATACATCTCACCAGAAGATTCAACATCTTTGATTGAATTAAATCTGAAGATGCTGAGGACCGATCGATCAAATCACTTCGCAAAATTGAAACTATTGTGCGATTCAATTTGCAATCTGTTCGTTTCCAGTAGAATCACAAATTGAAGATTGTTGCATGCCTAATTGGATATTGCTGATCGAATTGGAGATCAGTGGTGATGAAACTGAAGATTGTACCGCTGGAATCGACAATTGCCAACTTACGCACGGACCTGAAATTTGCAATTTCAGACGGAACTTCCTGATGTTGCTGATGCGCAGGAGCTTCTGGATCAAACGATTAGATGTTGCTGAGGCGCAGGAGCTGCTGGATGAAATTCTGGATTGAACATAATTGATGAGCGGGAGCTACTGGAGAATAAACGCTGAAACTTACGCGGGAAGCTGAATTCCTACTGGAGCTGAGTAGCAACCGAATTTGCAACTGAATCATGAAATTCGTCCCTAACCGTTCAGCTATGATACCATATTAGTGTTTAGGGCATGTTGGAGAGAATTGTAGTTTAGGGCAATAACTAAAGAAAACTTCATCTTTGTATTGCCTAAACTTAGTTCTTACAAGAGAAATGAAACCCTATTTATAGAGTTTCTAGGGACATGTTAACACATATCATATATCCTAACATGCAAAATGCGAATTTCCAATAGAGAAATGCCTTCCAATGAACTAGAAGGCCTTTTTGTTAAATAACTTATAAAGGATACTTTTTTACCCAAATATACCTCAAATATAAAACAAATATCGAAATATGCTCAATTTTTAAAATTTACGAATCTATACCTAACCGTGAATCCCATTCCCGGGTAGGTTTGCTGAAAAAGACTACCCGTCAATGACATTCGCGGGAATGCTTAAAAGGCATTAACTGTGAATGGTATTCACATGTATAAATCATACTCGCGAATAGTATTCGCTGGTGAAACTGTTATTACCAGTTATCGTTCCACTAGCGAATCCTATTCGCGGGTACGTCTACTGTAAATCACCGTAGCCAATCAATGTCTATGCTCATCTTATTCGCGGGATACTCGCCTTGCACGTTCAATCAACTAGTATCGTGTTGGTATTGGTTAGCGTACTGGAAGGTGGGGACTGCTAAACTACATGTAATTGAGGAAATGATGGGGACACACGAAAGTGGATTTCAGCATTTACCGTCGTTGATGGTTGGTTTATGTCATTCAAACCCAGGTTCAATTTTTGGACTATGAATGGAAATGAGTGGTACGGAATAGGGTGCGATATTTGGTAAGAGATTTTGGGCATATAAGCCTTCAATTGAAGGTTTCTCGCATTGTAGCTACCAATTTTTATGGAAAGTACACTGGTAAAGTATTATCAACAGTTGGATGCGATGCTGGTAATCAGATTTTTCTGTTTTGCTTTCGCTTTGTGAACTCTTAGGATGCAGTGTCTTGGACATGATTTGTAAAGCATCTGCGCCATCTGTTAGAGGATATATATACATATATATATATATATGTATGTATGTATTTTAGTCTTTGTAGTTCAGTTTATAATTTAGGGGTCAATATGTAGCTTATTATAAGTTTGAGGACTATTTTGTAATTAGTGAAATCTTCAAATCATCATCAGCTACTATAAACAGCAACCTGGACCGAACTTTCAAACTCAATGAAGAACAATATTCCCTCTTCGACTCATCTTAAATTTTTGTTTTCCTTTGATCAATTGCATTGTTCTAAAGATATTTTCATGGTATTGAGGCCAATTTCTTCCAGATTTGGTACATTCTGCGCGCAATTTTGTTAGTTCCTCAACTTTGAAGTGTTCATCTTCATACTTCAGCTGTAGCTCCTCATCAGTTTGTGTTATTCACGTTTTCTGATTATTATGTGATGGATTTGAGTCCAAAACACTTCATGAACAAGACGATCAACTTGAAACTGGATGAGACAAACTATTTGTAATGGAAACAGCATATCTGTTTCACAATTGCGAGTCATAGACTCGAAAGTTACTTGGATGGATCAACTCAAGTAGCTGAGATGATTATGAATGTAGATGGATAAAAATATGTAAATCCTGCATACAGTGCCTATAAGGAACAAGATATTGCATTAGTGTCTTGGTTATTAACTTTAATTTCATCATCTTTACTTTTGAATCTTGTTTAGTGATGAACTTCGTATGATATCTGGCATGATCTACATCAATCATTTTATGTTGCTTCAACAACTCGAGTAACGCGATTACTTTGCTCTCTTCAATCTAAAAGGAAATGAGATGTTTCAATGCGATTGTACCTATGGAGAATTCAGCCTCTATGTGATAGTCTACGCAGTTCAGATCATCCAATTAAAGAAACTATGCAGATTAGTACGATTCTTGCTGGTTTAAATGCATAATATGAACACATTGTAGCCGTGATCACAGCGAGTAGACAACCATATGATTTAGCTGGTGTTTCTAGAGTTCTCTTAGATGCAGAAGCTCGTTAACAGGACAACTTCATGCAGATTGGTCTCAATCTAGTGGCATTCAATGTTCATACTACCAATGGCTCCAACTCAGGGCAAATTATTGTGCCAGGTCCATCTGTTCAGTATTCACCTCCACAATCAACACCATATCAATCTCCTAATGCTACAGATGTGTTCATCCCTCCAAAATATTCACCTAATTCATTTGGCCGTGGAAGCGGAAGAGGTGACAACTTTAACAACAGTAACAAACCAGTGCCAGTTGTGTGGAAAGTTCAGATATCTTCTAACACGATGCTGGTATCGATTTGCTCATTCCTTTAATGGAATCACATCTCAATCTCAATCTCAAGTTAATAACATACGTCAAACTGACAATGCAGAGTTTTATATGCCACTTGAAGTTCAAGAGAACTTCAGTTCTGGTCCACTTCATCAGCAACAATTCCAACCTCAGCAAGCTCAACAATAGGTGTTCTATCAACATACCTCACCTGCAACTCATCCACAACTATATCTGCCTAACACTGGTCAGGATCATGCTTCTGTGGTGAATCGAAGTAGTCCACACATCAATGCTCTCAACACTCATATATCTTCAAGTGCTTCGTCTGAAGTAGGAGATGCAAATGTAGCATGGTTTCTAAATTCAGGAGCTTCTCATCACCTCAACAACTCATCAATGAATGTTCTGAATGCTACTCCATACACATGACAAGGTAAGATATATGTAGGAAATGGCACTACAATCCATATTTCCCATACAGGTACATCTTAGTTACAGTTCAATAATAGATCAATTATTTTGCATAACATACTTATAGCTCCTAATATTACCAAAAATATTCTATCTGATTCTCAGTTTGTTAATTATAACCATGCTTATTTTCTATTCTTCCCTGATGGTTGTTTTGCTAAGGATCTAAAAACACATCAAGTGCTCATGGAGGGACGTGAATCAGAAGGATCTAAAAACACATCAAGTGCTCACATCAACACATCAAGACACATTTTAGTGTTTGTAGTTCAGTTTATAGTTTAGGGGTTAATATGTAGATTATTATAAATCAAAGGACTATTTTGTAATTTGTAAAGTCTTCAAACCATCATCAGTTGCTATAAATAGCAACATGTACCAAACCTTCAAACTCAATGAAGAACAATATTCCCTCTTCGATTCATCATCAATTTCTATTTTCCTTTGATCAATTGCATTGTTTTGAAGATACTTTCACCATCACGTGACGAGAAATGAACGACTCGTATGTATAATATCTTATCGTCGTGGTGGAATTAAAGTTGAAGTTGTTAATGTTTTCTCAGCACCTCTAGGTGTACACAAATACTGCATTTGACACCTAGCTAGCAACTTTAACAAAAAAAATCAAAGACTAAAAAAATAATTCTCGAAAATGGCATTGACCACATCTAAGGAAACTTTTGAGTGATATTGGAAAACATTTACAAAAATGAATGATGGAAATTTTGTGTGGTGGTTAACTATTTTAGGAGATTTCATCCTATGGTCTCTAGCACATGATGGACGACATATATACATCGTAATGACAACAAATTAGTCGGAAGTGTTTAACAAGGTATTAAAAGGAGCTCGATCATTACTAATAACAACATTGTTAGAGCTTACATTTACCCGTCTCAACGCGTATTTTGTCGATCGTCGTGCAATGTATGAAAATGAGAGATCGATGGGAAATGCATTTTGTCTTCAACAGTGGAGAAATCTCGTTATTTTGAAGTAGACAATTACTCTTATGGAGAAGAGTAGCAAGAATTATGTTGTAAGATTTCCACAAATGATTTGCGACTGCGTGGAATGAACGTTATTTTGTCGTCCCTGTCCACACGCAATGGCGACGATCCGTTACAAAAATTCGAAATTGACACCGTATGCTGATCCACATTTTCTCTTTGATTATTATATGAACACATACCTCCCTAAACTTCACCCCCTTACAAGACCCGTGAATTATATTTATGCATCATATTAGAAAAAGATAACTATTCTTAGAGCAAGAACTCCATTTACGGCAAGGCTCAGAAAGCGTTACCTCAAGTTCTGTATTTTGTAGGATAAATAACCTCAATGCATTTGGATGTTTGACTATTGTTATTAAATGCATCAACATGTTTGATAGTGTTGTTTCATGCACCCTTAAGTTATCAAAAAATTGTTAAATGCATCAACCGTTAATTATCAGTCCATTTTTTTTCGTTAAATATGTCAAAATGACAATTTTACCATCTTGTTCTTCTTTATATTATCTTCAACACTAAATCTAACTTCAAAATACAAATTTGAGTTTGACATCTATTCCAAACCGGGTTTTGAAATTGAATTCAAATCCAAATTATCATTTCTCGAGTTCGAGTTCAACCCAAATATACATATTTAAGTTGAATTTGAACCCCCACAACATCGATTTGAGTTCAAATTCAGCTCAAATTTGCACTATTGAGATAAATTTAAACTCAAATCTGCATTTTTGAGTTAAATTTGAACTCAAATATATATTTTGTGTTGGGTCTGAATCCCCCAGGTGCTGACTTGGTAGTGGATTAAATGCCAAAGGATGAATGATGACTGCTCTCGCCTTAGCTCCGATGAACCTGCAAGAAGGGGATCGCAATAGAGGGGGTGTCTCTGGGTCCCTCTCCAATGCTTAAATGAGTATACTGTGTGTATGAACTCAAAAACGTAATAAACGTATTGAAAAGCAAAGATATTTATAGAGTGAAGAGATCAAACCGTTATAGGCAACAGAATATCTTGGTGAATATTGTGTCGGTAAAGATTAGGATAGCAGATATTACGGTTATGGCGTAATATTGTAGTTACCGTGTGTAATCTTTAGAGAATATGTGCCCGATATACACGGGATATCGTGGCCATATCTTTAGTGACGGTTGGTAGGACCAGAGATGAGAGGCTAGACTCTCTTGGCGAGCACTTCTATGGCAAGAAGTAGGAGGCCGTGACCTTGGTTATTGGCGACCTGTGGTGGAGCTTTGGCGTCCACTTTGGCTTGGGTTTGATACTGAACCCTTTTTTAAGGTCCAGATCAACCTTAATGTGGGCTGGCCCGGTCTGGATGATATGGGTTTTACCCCTGCAAAATTATTGGGCATCTAAGCCCTTTCCCTTATTGGGTCGTCACTATCAATACCCAACATTTGCCCTCGAAGCTTGAGTGAAGTTTTTTCGGTCAAGCTTGATTCTGTGATAGGGTTTGAGATAGTGGCACTTGGATTGGATGTTTTCTGTCCTTATCTGCTATTTGTGCCTTTTTAAATACTCTGTATCCTTTGGCGAGCGGTTGTTTGGTCGCCTAGAGTTCATGGAATATTCGATCCTTTACCCCTTTTGGCGAACGCTTGGGGTTGTCAGGGTTTATGAATGCTTATTCACTATTCTTTGGCAAACGCTACCGTCAAAAGGGTTTTCGGATAGGCTTAGAAAAGGACTTTGGCGATCACCATTTCTGTATAGGGTTTTGAGCATTTAATGACTATACTGTTACCCAGAGGTTGAACATACAATTGAGGCATGTCTGCCTTTTATTCTTCCGTAACCCGAGGGTAGGCTGAAAGGTTTCGTATTGTTCCAACCGTTTGTCTCCCCGAGGTGTCTCTTGGAATTCTCACATTGCTTCGATTTTTACCCAAAAGGGTGTAATCATTCTCTGAACTATTTCGATCGTGCCTATTCGGTTACCTCCATTTTGGCTATATAAGAAACCGAACCTTGCTCTTTTTGCCTTTTATGCATTCCAGTCATTTGCATTCCAGAGAATTCCTTACTTCTCAATGCTTCAATTCCAACTTTCCATTTCTCCTTCTTCGATTTCAAAGGACTTTCCACTATTTCCATGGCTTCAAAGAATCAATCCTCAGGAAACGGAAAGGTGGCATCCTACAAGTCTTGTTCCAACCAACCTTCTTCTGGTCAGAAAGTTTCGACTAAGGCTACCAATGCCTCTTCGACCATCAGGGATGGTTCCTCGTTGGCGTCGAGCCATAGGAACTCTGCCCCCAAGTCGATTTCTAGGCAATCGGCCGCCACACCAGTGATGGTGGACGTGCCAGACACCAATGTTCCCGCCTTCTTCCCGACAGGTAAATTTTGATGTCTTACTTTTGCTTCCTTTTAGGTAAAGCTTCCTGCTTTTATTATTTTTGCGTTGTTCTTGCCATACCCTGGTGTTCTGAGTAGAAATCAAGCCCAATGAACTGAAGCCTACTTAGTTCAAGGCAGTGGTCGTTGTGACTGGCTTGAGAGAAACGGATACCCCCAGATACCCGTGCTTATGATTGCACTGTCCTCGCGAGGGAGATGTTTACGTTTATGCGGCCTAGATCGATGTTGGGTTACATTTTTCTATCTACGAGGATTTGCAAGAGCTTTGCTGCTATTACAGGATAGGTCCTACGGAGTTAGTACCCAACGCCATCAGGATGTGGGTTGGGTTCAAGTTCATGTGTTTACGTTAAGAATGGACGTATTCACTGGCTCTGTTCCAGTGCTTCTACCGATTGGCCGCCGGGGCGAACCATCTTCACCACTTCCAGACTCGGAGGCCTAAGTTTAAGGAATGGAGGGGCCAGACTTGGAACTGGAATGTTCACTTTCGCCTGGTGGACGACTTCCGTACTACCAACTCCAACTACAAGAAGTTTAACTTATTTTACAAGGGTAGAGTATCATGGGAGTTATTTTAGCCGGAAAGGGATAGTCCTCCTTCCTTTGGGGAGCTGTCATGGAGCGATCGGAACGCAATTCACGATTTCTGCCGATTACATAAACAATCGAACTTCTGTTCGATCCGCTCGGTGGCGGAAACTGCAGAGTCGATGCTCGAGCTGCCAAGCATTCATCAGTCCTCGCCAGTTTCTATTGATTGGGTAATTTTCTAACTTTTTTCTCTGTTGGTTGTAGGCATTCGGGGAACCAAACTCATCGGTCTGTTGTCCGCTAACCAAGCGTCCTTGAGTCTTCCACCTCCTCCTTCAAGGCGTTCGTCCAAATGTAAGCCTGAGGCTGAACGACCTGCGATCACTTCTGTCGATCGCCAAAAAGGTATGTTTCAGCGTGTCATTTTTACTTTCCTTCCTCTGTTTTAGTCTTAGGTTATGATACCTTTGTTGACAATTTTCATAAAAAGTTGTTGCTGACGTGGCTATGAATCCTGCTTCTTCCAAGAAGGCTAGGGTTGAGGAACGCCCTGCTTTTTCCGGGGGTCCTGCTGCTCCCCGAGAGAAGGTTGTCATGGTCGCGGAGGTCACCACGTCTGCCTCCGATAAGACTGCTCTCAATCCTCCCAAGGGGACTGGGGCTCGGAAGCGGGTGCAGACCCTTGGTGCCGCCACTGGCTCCTCCAAGACTCCTTTCGGGGAGTACTGCCCCTTGGTGGGCTTGTTTCAGTTGCCAAAGGCGGCGACCCCCAAGGGCGTCTCGACTCCTTGGGGAAATCTCCAGAAGGTGGTGATTTCCGACTAACTGACACTCTGAGGTAACCCGGATCTTTGCATGCATCTCCTCTAGGGGATTGTTCATCCTCGGGATAGGGCTATGATCCCCTCTGAGCTGACCAGCATCGAAGGGGTCATGAGGATGCACTTCGAGCGGATCGCCTTGGTAAGTTATTCTTTCTTTATTTATCATTAAATCACTTTTTTATATTTCCTTGATTTGATTGTACTTTACCCTTTTTACATGTTGTCAGCTGGTCTGGGAGGAGTTGGCTATCGGTCGGATTGCAGGGGAGCTCGCCGATAAGCAGACTGACCTGCTTATCGAGCTGGAGCAATACCGGAGCTTGGGGTTCTTCCCAGATCAGATGGAGGGTCTGAAGGATAGGGTCGAGTCGGCCGTTTTCTTGGTGGAGCATGCTCGCGAGGAGTACTTCGAGAAAGAGCAGAGACTTCTCGCATCCATGAAGAAGAATGAGGATGAGGTGGCTCTCGCCAATGACAAGCGGACGAGCACCGAGCTCCATCTTAAGGCAGCCGACCAGTATTTTGCTGAAGTGGAGGCGGAGAATGCTAGTGTAAAGGCTCAGATAAAGGAGTCTGAGTCCCGGATGGACGCCTTGGAGGTGGAGAGGCGTCAGCTCGCCAAGGAGAATGAGCAACTTGCTCTGCAGCTGAAGTCTATCCCATCCCCCCAGATCATGGTCAAGGACTTTAAAAGGTCCGATGAGTTTACCGACTGCGCTTTGGAGGTGATGAAGGTCGAGGTGGCTGCCTACCTTCAGATCCTGGTCGACGAGATTTAGTGGATCGACCCCAAGTTTCCTAACCTGGAAGTGAAGTCTCTTCACGACTTCAGCGACAGTGGCTAATCCAAGGAGGCTCCTGCTGCTGTTGGCGAGGAGGCTAACCCCAAGGTCGAGCCGGAAGTTGCTGCCCCTGAAGAGCCCAAATCCTGAAGTCCCGAACTCCCCCGACGATCATATTTTTTATTTCTCCTTTTGATGATAATCACTTTTGTTTTCCCGTGTTTTTTGGGAAAGTTTGTAATTACATTTTGATATCAGACTCAGTTTATTATTACTAATATAGAATGCCTTTATATCAATAAGCCTTTGCATCTGTTTGACCCTGAATATGTTTGGCTTTCTTCAGATGTCTTTATCATATTTATTTTCAACTTCTTTTCGCTTTGGGATGATCTCGCCTCATAGGGTATTGGACCTTTCCTTAGGCTTACAAGGAAGAATGATAAGTCTTTATAGATTGATCTACTCCCCTCGCCAAGTTATCTTTAAAGTAGTTGTTACTCGAGGATTGTGCCTTTAAGGAAAACTATAATCTTTTGTAGATGTGTCTCTTTTTAAGGTTTTAACCCTTTGGAGTGCTCGCCTAATCATGGGGAACTGTTACTCGAGCATCTTTTGGTAAGTGATCGTCGTAGGTTCGTTCGCCCCCTTTCTTGTGTTTGTTTCACAAAGGAACTGTTACCCTTGATATGGAATTGTTTGCTTTGGATGTGCAATCTTAAATTTTGCCCAACTTATAAGGGAATGACTTCCTTGATGGATCGCTCGCCTTTTTCATCAGGACTTCTGCCTAATTTTAATATCATGTCTTTTTTCTAACTTTTACCTTAGGTCTTTTCGCCTGATTTTAATATCGGGTCTTCTGCCTAACCTTGGCGTTAGGTCTTTCGCCCAATTTGAATATCAGGTCTTGTGCCTAACTTTGGCGTTAGGTATTTCGCCTAAATTTGGCTTTAGGTCTTTCGCCCAATTTGAATATCAGGTCTTGTGCCTAACTTTGGTGTTAGGTCTTTCGCCTAAACTTGACTTTAGGTCTTTCACCCAATTTGAATATCAGGTCTTGTGCCTAACTTTGGTGTTAGGTCTTTTGCCTAAATTTGACTTTAGGTCTTTCGCCCAATTTGGATATCAGGTCTTTCGCCTAAATTTGACTTTAGGTCTTTCGCCCAATTTTGATATCAGGTCTTTTGCCTAACCTTGGCGTTAGGTCTTTCGCCTAAATTTGACTTAAGGTCTTTTGCCCAATTTTGATATCAGGTGTTTTTCCTAACCTTGGCGTTAGGTCTTTTGCCTAAATTTGACTTTAGGTCTTTCGCCCAATTTTGATATCAGGTCTTTTGCCTAACCTTGGCGTTAGGTCTTTCGCTTAAATTTGACTTTAGGTCTTTCGCCCAATTTTGATATCGGGTCTTTTTTCCTTCGTTTTGGTTCGAGTGACCATGCTTTATGAAGGAATGATTTGCTTTATTAACATAACATTTTAATTACAAGTTATGCATAAAACCTCCTTAAATGTTCGGAATTGAATGAACGAGGCAGCCTTACACCTTATGTGGTTTCCAAATAGTAAGATCCTAGGGCAGCAATCTGTTGGGTATCGATAGTGACAGCCCAGTAAGAAAAGGCCTCGAAGGCCCAATAACTATAGAGGGGGTAAACCCATGACATCCGAACCGGATCGGCCCAAGTACAAGCCAAACTTGGCCCACCATCGAGTAATCCAGAATCGAGCCCAAAGTCTATAGGGACGCCAAAGGCTCTCGGACTGCTCGCCATTCTCTACCAGGTCGCGACCTTCCACTGCTCGATATGGGAGTGCTCGCCCCGAAGAGAGCCTTGCCTCTCTCCTCTGGTCCCACAAAACCGTTAATAAGGAAGTGACCACGATATCCCGCATATCTCGGTCGCATATTCACTAAGGATTAGATTTGGTAACTGCAATATCTCGCAGTAACTGACGATCCGAATCTTCGGCAATACAATATACACTAAGATATTCAGCTGCCATATACGGTTCTATCTCTCTTACCCTATAAATACCCTTGCTTTACATAAGTTCTTTACGTTTTGAGTTTTATACACACACATACTCATTTAAGCATCGGAGAGGGACCCAGAGGCACCCCCTCTGTTGCGCTCCCCTACTTGCAGGTTCACCGGAGTCGGAGCTGAAGCGTCATCCCAACCCTGATCTGGCATTCAATTCACTGCCAGATCAGCATTCAGGATTTCACGATCCAACATTTGGCGTCGTCTGTGGGAAACGAGCAATTTAGCCATGAGAACTCGATCCCATAGCAATCGTCGGAATCAGACTAGGGAGCGATCCTCAGATAGCTCTGATTCCGCCGCCGCTTCACCGCTTCAATAGGAACCTGCCAGCCGAGCAGGAGTTAATGTTGTTCCTCTGCGGACAGCTCGAGAACATGTCAGTGATTCAAGACCGACCCCAGCTGCTGATCAAAACGGAGCCCCTGCACCGCAGACAGTCCACATTGCGAGGCAGGATATTAATTTAACCCCCGAGATGGTCTCCTTGCTGGAAGCCATCCTAGGACAGGCGCGCCGCCAAGCCCCTGCTCCTCAGGAAAACAATCCCTCTGCTCCTAAGGAAAACCACCGCCCTGCTGCCACAGGGCCTTCACCTTCAGAAGCGGCCAATCCTGGTCCTGCTGCGCCTCAGGAGGATCAGGAGATGACGTCAGGTCAACAGTCACTACCTCCAGCACACACCAAGGAGCCAGCAGCCGCATATACTGCCAATCTTTCCGGTCCGCCTCCACCCGGAGCCTCTCCCATGTACTGCACTGTGGATCAGATGGATGACCTCCTCAACAAAAGGCTCTAGGAAAGACAGTTGACAGTCATAGCTCCCTTCAAGGAGCAGTCCTCTCATCCTTTCACCGACGCGCTCGTCGCTATCAAATTCCCGAAGGATGTGGTCGTTCGGGCCATACCTGAGTATAGCGGTGGAGGAGATCCTACCGTACATGTCAACAAGCATGAGGTCTCCCTTCTGGGTGAGTCAAACGATCCCAATCATTTGGCTTTGCTATTTCCATCTACTCTTTCGGGTTCGGCTTCGTCCTGGTTCTTCGGCCTCCCTGCAGGATCAATCGGAACTTGGGCAGAATTGAGAAGCAAGTTCTTGGAGAGATATATGGGCGAGCGCCAGTTGCTGAAGAGTGTGGTCGCCCTTGACTCGGTCAAACAGCAGCCTGGAGAGTCGCTGTCCAACTTCTACGGGCGTTTTCATCAAAACGTCACAGAATTAGATCGCCGAATCTCGGATGGGGAGATTATTCGAGCATTCTACAGAGGTCTGGATGTGGCCAACAAGGCCTCGAGAAAGCTGCGAAACAGCTATCATGTGAAGGAGATTGAGACGTTGGAGGAGTTGGCATCCAGAGCAAAAGGTTTCATAGACCTTGAACGCGCAAACATCGCTAAGGATAACCCATGAACCCCAACGCGATGGTAAGAAGGAGGTAAAGAAGGAGAAGAAGGGAAAAGAAAGTAAGCCCCGAGTCGAGTCTCTTCCAGCGCGTCGCCATCCAGAGGTCCCTGAGTACTTCACGCCTTTAAATAGGCAGATCTCAACGGTACTAGTCGAGATGGAGAGGAGATCCTTGGCGAGGCCACCGATGCCTCGTCGAGGTGGGCTACCCATGGGCAAGGATGTCGAGAGCTATTGCAGATATCATAAGTGCAAGGGCCATAAGACAGACGATTGCAAGATTCTGAAGCGAGATATAGAGAAGCTGATTCAGGGGGGAATGTTGAAGGAATTTGTGGCAGGGCGAGACCGAAGTCGAACGCCCCCCAGGAGACATCGTTCACCAGCCCCTGCAGATCAAGCTGAGCCTTCTGGAAGCAAGAGGACAGTGAATCTGATTGCGGGAGGATTCGGCGCAAGCGGCGAGAGGTCAAACGCCAGAGAGGTCTACGCCACTCAGATCTCTACGGCAGTTCAGTTGGGGAAGCGGACCCGACCTGAAGAAAACATTGTCATCTCATTCTCTGAAGATGATTTGGCACATGTCACCACGCCCCACAACGATGCTCTGGTCATTACGGCAGATATTGACGGCTGTGATGTTGCAAGGATTCTGGTCGACGGATGCAGCTCGACAGACATCTTGTTTCTGGACGCCTTTGAAAAGATCGGCAAATCCAAACGCGACCTGAAGAGGGTCGACTTTCCGCTGATCGGATTTGCGGGAAGAACAACTTATCCACTGGGGGCTATAACCATGCCAGTGATTTTTGGCGAGGGGTGGAAAAGCATCAAGGTGTCGGTCACTTTCCTGGTGGTCGATTCACCTACATCCTACAACGCCATCATAGGGAGGACCACGATCAACCCAAACAAGATTGTGGCCTCCACTGTCCACCAGAAGATGAAGTTCCCCACTCCAAATGGGATTGGAGAAGTGCTAGGAGATCAGCCTTCCTCGCGGCAATGCTATGTGAACTGTTTACGCAGGAAGAACCAAAGGGAGGCGCTCGCCATCGAGACAGAGGCCGATCCCCGCGAGGACTTGGCTCGGCCAGCACCCATGGAGGAATTGGAGGAGGTCGAGATCGATGGTCCAGACAAAAAGGTGCGCATTGGGACCACCTTGAAAGAGGATCAGAAGGAGGCCATGACCGCCCTCCTCAAGGAATTCAAAGAGCTCTTCGCCTGGCAGCCGAGCGACATGCCAGGAATCAGCACAGATATTATCTCTCATGAGCTCAGGATAGACCCCTCCATCAAGCCGATCGCCCAAAAGAGAAGATCATTCAGGACTGATAAGCGTTTGGCGATCAGGCAGGAAGTCGGCAGGTTGATTGAAGCTGACTTCGTTAGAGAAGTAAGATTCCAGAGCTGGGTCGCCAACCCAGTTTTGGTCAGGAAATCTACGGCAAGTGGAGGATGTGCGTCGACTTCCGCGACTTAAACAAGGTTTGCCCCAAAGATTCATATCCCCTTCCGAGAATTGATCAGCTGGTCGATGCTACCTCGGGTCATGAGATGCTGAGCTTCATGGACGCCTATTCAGGCTACAACCAGATCAGAATGCATCCAGAAGACGAGGCCCACACTGCTTTCTATGCTGACGGGGACATTCTATGCTACAAGGTGATGCCCTTTAATCTCATCAATGCTGGGGCAACTTATCAGCGGATGGTGAACCGACTGTTCCAAGACATGCTGGGAAGGAACATGGAGGCCTACGTAGATGATATGCTCGTCAAATCCATCAAAGGCAATCCTCATACCACCGACCTCCGTGAAGCTTTTGAATGCATGAGGAGACACAGCGTTCGCCTGAACCCGGCAAAATGCGCCTTTGGAGTCAAGTCCGGGAAGTTCCTGGGTTTTATGGTCAGCGAAAGGGGCATTGAAGAAAACCCGGAAAAGCTAAAGGCCATAGAAGAAATGAAGTCGCCAACCTGCCATAAGGAAGTCCAATGCCTGAACGGCCGACTAGCTGCTCTTAACCGCTTCCTTTCCAAAGCAAGCGACAGATCCCTCCCGTTCTTCAAAACCTTGAGGGTCAACCGCAAGTTCCAGTGGACGCCAGACTGCGAGGAAGCATTCCAGTCCTTGAAAAGGCATATTCAAACACTCCCAGCTCTGGCAAAACCCGTTCCAGGCGAGCAGCTTTTCCTCTATTTAGGCATTAGCGATGTGGCAGCCAGTGCTGTCTTAATAAGGGAGGAGAATAATGTTCAGAGTCCAGTGTATTTTATTAGCAAAATGTTCAACTCAGCAGAAATAAAATATGTCCAGATTGAGAAGTATCTCTATGCCTTAGTTATTGCTGCTCGGAAGCTGAGACCTTACTTTCATGCGCATGACATCACGGTCCTCACCAATCAACCTCTCAAAAACTTCCTGATGAAGCCAGATTCTTCAGGAAGAATGGTCAAGTGGGCGATCGAGCTCAGCGAGTTCAGGATCAAATTTGCGCCAAAAAGGGCCATCAAAGGTCAAGCACTAGCTGATTTCATAGTGGAAAGCACGAGTAACGGTCAAGCGGAGGCAGAAAACAGGCCAAGTCAGTCAGCAAACGACAATCAAATCTGGGAACTCTATACGGATGGGTCTTCATCAAAAGAAGGCTCGGGGGCAGGTTTAATTCTTATTCCTCCTGAGGGCGAGCCTCTGAAATACGCGATCGCCTTGACATTCCCGGCGACCAATAACGAAGCAGAATACGAGGCTCTTATCACTGGACTCAGACTAGCAAAAGGAATGGGTATAGCTGCGCTCAAAGTAAGAAGCGACTCAGAACTCATTATCAATCAGGTTAATAGCGCATACGAGGCAAAGGGAGAAAAGATGAAGAAATATCTCGGCATTGCCAAAAAGCTGGTCGCAGAAATCCCAAATTTCGCGATTGAATTCATTCCTCGCCAAGAAAACCAGATGGCAGATTCTTTAAGTAAGCTAGCCTTCGGGGGGGCGACAATCCAGGATGTGCAATTTCTGGAAAAGGCCCTATGTTCAGTCCTTGAAAACAGAGCGGGGGTCTTCAACATTCAAGAACAGGTCACCTGG
This sequence comes from Chamaenerion angustifolium, assembly GCA_946814005.1. Classification (NCBI taxonomy): domain Eukaryota; kingdom Viridiplantae; phylum Streptophyta; class Magnoliopsida; order Myrtales; family Onagraceae; genus Chamaenerion; species Chamaenerion angustifolium. Next base: position 28,900,212 of record OX328272.1, read on the forward strand.
ATGACCCCGTTCCAGAATTATTTGAACGAAGGCATCCTCCCAGAGGACGAAGGCGAATCCACTAGGATTAGAAGACTCGCAGCCAGTTATCTAATCATCGATGGAGAACTCTACAGAAGAGGTTATTCGACGCCTTACTTGAGATGTGTTGCTCTGCCCGAAACAGAAAAAGTTCTTCGAGAAGCTCATGAAGGGGCAGCAGCATGTCATGAAGGCGCTCGATCTCTAAGCAGGAAAATATTCAGATTGGGATATTACTGGCCGACCTTGGGAAAAGACGCAGCCGAACTAACACAGAAGTGTGAAATTTGCCAGCAGTTTGCACCACGATCGGGTCGACCATCAACATTATTATCCTCAATGGCAGGTGCCTGGCCCTTCGCTCAATGGGGAATTGATATATTGGGTCCTTTTCCCATTAGCACTGGTCAGCGTACTCACATTATAGTGGCAATCGACTACTTCACTAAGTGGGTAGAGGCGAAAGCTCTAGCTTCAACAACGGAATTCCAAGTTATCAAGTTCCTGTAGGTCAACATATTCTCCAGATTTGGTATTCCCAAAATACTCATCAGCGATAACGGTCCGCAATTCGTTGGAAAGGAGTTGAAATGGCTCTGTGAAGAGTATCATATCGATCATCGTTTCAGTTCAGTACATCACCCTCAAACGAATGGGCAAGCTGAAGCAGCCAACAAGGTTGTCTTAGCAGGACTCAAGAAAAGGGTTCGAGCATTCAAGGGGAATTGGGCAGACGAACTGGAAAACGTATTATGGGCAATCAGAATAACGCCTAAGGCGGCCACAGGAGAAACGCCTTTCAGTTTAGTGTACGGATCAGAAGCAGTAGCACCAGCTGAATTAGCAGTGCCTACCCACAGAGTCCTACACTTTAACGCGGAGGCAAATGAGATCGAGCGCAGAACTGACCTCGACTTAGCATAGGAAAAGAGATGGCTCTCGGAAAAGACACAGGCAAAGATGCGTTTGGCGACCGCTCGGTATTTCAACAGAAAGGTCAGCGCTCGCCAATTTTTCATGGGGGAGATGGTTATGAGAATGAATGAATTCACAAGGCTGGACAGTAAAAACAAACTTTCAGCCAAATGGGAAGGACCATACAAAGTAGTAGAGATCGCCGCGCCAGGATCCTACTATTTGGAAACCATCGAAGGCGAGAGGTTACCCAGTCCATTTAATTCTGAGCATTTAAGAAGATTTTATGCATAGCTTGTAATCAAACCGATTATGTCAATAAAAGAGAGCCATTCCTTCATAAAGTGTGTCCACTCGAAGCAAGCCGAAGCCAAAAAGCCCTGACGCCAAAGTCAGGCCTCAAAAGCCCTGACGCCAAAGTCAGGCCAAAAAGCCCTGAAGCCAATACTAGGCCAAAAGCCCTGACGCCAGAGTCAGGCCAAAAAGCCCTAACAACAAAGTTAGGCCAAAAGCCCTAGCAACAAAGCTAGGCCAAAAAGCCCTGTCGCCAAAGACAGGCCAAAAGCCCTAGCAACAAAGCTAGGCCAAAAAGCCCTGTCGCCAAAGACAAGCCAAAAGCCCTAGCAACAAAGCTAGGCCAAAAAGCTCTGTCGCCAAAGACAGGCCAAAAGCCCTAGCAACAAAGCTAGGCCAAAAAGCCTTGTCGCCAAAGACAGGCCAAAAGCCCTAGCAACAAAGCTAGGCCAAAAAGCCCTGTCGCCAAAGACAGGCCAAAAGCCCTAGCAACAAAGCTAGGCCAAAAAGCCCAGTCGCCAAAGACAGGCCAAAAGCCCTAACAACAAAGTTAGGCCAAAAAAGCCCTAGTAACAAAACTAGGCCACAAAAGCCCTAACAACAAAGTTAGGCCTCAAAAAACCTGACGCCAAGAGTTAGGCAAAGCCCTGACGACAAAGTCAGGCCAAAAGCCCTGGCGACAAAGCCAAGCCAAAAGACCTAGCAAAATGTTAGGCAAAATAAAAGCCCTGACGCCAAAGTCAGGCCAAAGAAAGTTTAGGCGATCACTATCGATGATAAAGCCTGACAAATTACAAATCCCCTGTTATTATGCCAACACCTCAAAGGTTTAAACTTCAAAGAAGGTAATATCTCTTTGAACTTAGAAGTTTACGCTTTTAAGTGTCAAAAGTGTTATCCTTAGAAAGTTTAACTTATGATTGGTCTAAGGCTTTAAGGGTCGACGACATTACAAAGCAAGAAAAAGCGGAAAGTAATTATGATTAAGATATTGGATAGCTAAATGTGTTCGAAGTCGATTAAAGGCTCAAGAACATAAAGGCATTCAATAGAAAAACCCAAGTCTTCAATAAATAATTACAAACCAAAAACGGAAAATACAAAAATAGCTATCTAAAAAGATAAATACGGCCGCCAAGGAGTTGGGGACTTCAAGCTTTGGGGTTCTCAGGGGCAAGGGCGCTCTGCTCGCCTTCGGGGGCAGAAGTACTGGGCTCGCCTTCAGGAGCAGCCTCTCCAGCAACAGAAGGCTGCGAAGGGCGACTCCGCAGGAAGGTCTTCAAGGAGGCAACTTCCCCAAGAGGAAAGTTGGGATCGACCGCCTGGACCTCCTCCACCAGTTCTTGGAGAAAATCGGCAATGGTCGACTTCATCACCTTCAAGGCCTGGTCTTCAAAGTCCTCGGAGGCCTTGAACTCCTCAACCACGGCTTCGGGGGAAGGAACCGCCTTCAGCTGATCAGTCAGCCGGTTCTTCTCCTCCTCTAGGGCGACCCCCTAGCTTCCGCAGCTTCCCTCCGAGCCTCCGCAGCTTCCATCTGAGCCACCGCAGCTTCCCTCTGGGCGTCAGCAGCGGCCCTTTGCGCCTCGGCAGCGACCCTGCGAGCCTCCGATTCTGCCCCTTGCGCCTGAGCTTCCTTATGTTCAGCATCTAGGCGAACTCGAACGATCTCTCCCTGATCTAAACACAGGTGAAGAGCGTCAAAGTCCTGAAGAGCGGCTTCAGCCTCCCTCTTCTGGACATCAGCAAGGAGGCGCTGCTCCTTCCTGAGGTATTCCTCTCGGGTATCATTTGCCAAGGCGATCGCTGCATCCGCAGTTGTCTTGATAGTCCCCAATTGCTCAGGAGTGGCCCCCGTGCTTCGGTACTGCTCCAGCTCGACGAGCACACTGGAATACTTGTCGGCGAGCTCCCCGAAGACACGACCAAGAATCACCTCTTCCCGAACGAACTGGTACCAAATATAGAATAAAGGCTGTCAGGACAACGAACAATAAGGGAACGACAAAGAGAGGACTCTACGAAATAAAAATATGAGATCTTACCAAAGCCACTCGTTCAAAGTGGGACCGAAGGAACCGCTCGATCTGATGAAGTTCCGTGGGAACAATCGAGCGGTCCGTGGGGGGAATTATCCCGTCCAGAAGCCGCATACACATATTCGGGCTACCCCGGAGGCTCTTCTGGGGAGGGTACCCCTTCTTCATAAGGTCCCCACAAGGGACCCAAGTCTCCCGAGAATTCGCTGATTCAAGCGGCTGAAACAAGCTGGCAAGGGAACAATGCTCCTCCACAGGAGCCCTCGATGAGCTGGAAGCAGCATGCCCCTTCTTCTTGGTCCCAGACTCCTTAGGAGGAACCGTGGGCACAGTAGGAACAGGAGGTGCTAAGGTCAAAACCTTCCCCTTGGCGGCAGAAGGGCCCTGGGGAAAGGGAGAAGGGGGCACCACGTCCAGACCCTTCCCTTTATTAGCGGAAGGGCCCCCAGAAGGGGGAGGAGGAGGATGCTGGTCGACTTCCGGACATTCCTCACTCCTGACCTTCTTGGAGGGAGGAGGAGGATGATCCCGGGCTATATCGGTCGAGGACTCCTCTGCAAAACAACAAGACAAAATGTCAAAAACAAAAAACCCGCAAAGTATGAAGACGTTAAATCTACGAATAACAAAGCAACATACCTGGTTGGCGAGGGTCAGCAGTGGCCGAGGGAAGCACCTCCTCAGACTTCCTCTTGGACGAACGCCTAGAGGGGGGAGGAGGAGAGTTCAGCAATGCCTGGTCGGAGGACAGTCCCGTCGATTCCTGGTCATCAAAGAGACCTATCAGTTTTTGGCTCTTTCCTACGACCTTGCCTACAAACGATAAAACAAGGAAAAAGGTTAGAAAGTTACCCAATCATCGAAGATTGGCGTGGCTTGATGAATGTCTGCCGTCTCAAGCATGTTTTCAGTAGTTTCAACCACTGAGCGAATGGACTTGAATTGGGACGACCGACGCGACCGGTATAGGTCATCGATGGCGTTCCGATCACTCTCTGATAGCTCCTCGAAGGAAGGAGGGAAATCCTTGTCCGGGATCAACAATTTCCAGGGCACACCCCCCTTATAAAAGAAGTAACACTTCTTATAATTGGAGTTGGTGGTCCGAAAATCGTCGACCAGGCAGACATGGACGTTCCAAACCCATCCCTGAGGGCCTCCCCACTCTGAAAACTTCGGCCAACGGTATTGGAAGTGGTGAAGGTGGTTTGCCCCTGCTGCCAGTCGGAAGAAGCACCGGAACAGGTCCAGTGAATACACCCATTCCTGGCGTAAGCACAGGAACTTGAAACCGACCCACATCCTGAGGGCATTCGGGACAAGCTGTGTGGGGTGAATCCCGTAAAACTGACACAAGGTCTGTAAATCCTCACAGAGAGGAAAACGCAACCCAACATCGATCTGGGCCGCATAAATGTAAACCTCTCCACCGTGAGGAAAATGCAGACCTAAGCCAGGATACCTAGGAGCATCCTCCACGCTGAAGCCACTGAGCGCCACCACTAAGCCGGCTTCAATTCATTAGGCTTGACGTCTACTCGAACAAATTCAAATATTGCAATGATAAACATAAAAAGCAAAGAACAGCAGAGGATATTGCCAAAGCAGAGCAGTAAAAGGGCGAAGGTTTACCTTTCGGAGAAAAGATGGGCGTGTTCAGCTCGGGCCCGTCCACCACCACAGGAGTGGTTGCAGTCCTGCCCAAATCGGTATGTTCCTCCACTGAGGGGGGCACGACCTCATCCCGGATGGTCAAAGGGACATCAGCATTTCTGGGAGTGTTGGCTTTGTTGGCGCCCTTGGGAGCCATGTGCTTGACTCTCTGACTGCGGGGAGCCATGGAAATATTGGAAGAAGGCTGAAGAAGGTTGAGAAAAGAAATGGAAAGGATCGCAATGAAGCTCTGAAAATCCAAAGCGTAAAAGACAGAATACAGAAACTGACGTTTCCTATATAGACCAAAAGGGGAGTAACCGCCACGAGCAAATCGAAGCAACGCAGAGGAATAATTGCACCCTTTTGGAGAAAACCGAAGCAATGTCAGAATTCCAAGAGACAAACGGTTGGCTGGTACAGACAGCTGTCAAACTACCCTGGGTTTACGGAAAAGTAAAGGACAGGCGTGCCTCAAGTGACCGTTCGATTTCTGGACAACTGTGCAGTTATTAAATGCTAAAAGTCCACTAAGGAGACAAGATGGTCGCCTACGCACTAATAAGGCTTTAGCAGAAATACCTTGGGTAGGTAATGATCGCCTAACCAAGAAAGATAGACTTCCATAAGCCTAGGTCACCTCGAGTGATCGCCAAAAGGGAATAAAAGGGAGGATATTCCTTCAGCTTTGAACAGAGAAGAAACTGCTCGCCAAATGAGCTCGAAGTGTCTCAAAGGTACTGAACCATTACCAGAGACGTCACTATCTAAAACCCTACCAGGAAATCAAGCTCGACTGAAGGAACTTCAATCAAGCTTCGGGGGCAAATGTTGGGTATCGATAGTCACAGCCCAGTAAGAAAAGGCCTCGAAGGCCCAATAACTATAGAGGGGGTAAACCCATGACATCCGAACCGGATCGTCCCAAGTACAAGCCAAACTTGGCCCACCTTCGAGTAATCCAGAATCGAGCCCAAAGTCTATAGGGACGCCAAAGGCTCTCGGACTGCTCGCCATTCTCTACCAGGTCGCGACCTTCCATTGCTCGACATGGGAGTGCTCGCCCCGAAGAGAGCCTTGCCTCTCTCCTCTGGTCCCACAAAACCGTTAATAAGGAAGTGGCCACGATATCCCGCATATCTCGGTCGCATATTCACTAAGGATTAGATTTGGTAACTGCAATATCTCGCAGTAACTGACGATCCGAATCTTCGGCAATACAATATACACTAAGATATTCAGCTGCCATATACGGTTCTATCTCTCTTACCCTATAAATACCCTTGCTTTACATACGTTCTTTACGTTTTGAGTTTTATACACACACATACTCATTTAAGCATCGGAGAGGGACCCAGAGGCACCCCCTCTGTTGCGCTCCCCTACTTGCAGGTTCACCGGAGTCGAAGCTGAAGCGTCATCCCAACCCTGATCTGGCATTCAATTCACTGCCAGATCAGCATTCAGGATTTCACGATCCAACACAATCTCTACTACTTTGTATGGACCTTCCCACTTACCTGAAAGCTTGTTCTGACTGTCTAATCTTGTGAATTCATTCCTTCGCATAACCATCTCACCCACAAAAAATTGGTGAGAGCTGACGTTTCTGTTAAAATATCGGGCGGTCGCCAGTCGCATTTTAGCTTGGGCTTTGTCTTATTGCCATCACTTTTCTTCTGCAAGATCGAGGTCTGTCATGCGTTCGATTTTGTTCGCTTCAGTGTTGAAGAGTAGGATTCTGTGGGTAGGCACCGCTATTTCGGCGGGTGCTACTGCTTCTGATCCGTACACTAAACTGAATGGTATTTCCCCCGTTGCCGTTTTAGGTGTTGTTTGAATAGCCCATAATACATTTTCCAGTTCTTCTTCCTGGTTTCCTTTGAAGGCTTGAACTCACTTTTTGAGCCCTGTCAGGACAACTTTGTTGGCTGCTTCAGCTTGCCCATTCATTTGAGGATGATGCACTAATCTGAATCTATGATCGATATGGTATTCTTCGCAGAGCCACTTAAGTTCTTTCCCTACGAATTATGGACCATTATCACTTATGAGTAGATTGCGAACACCGAACCGTGAAAATATGTTGACTTTCAGGAACTTGATCACTTGGAATTCAGTCGTAGAGGCCAAAGCTTTCGCCTCTATCCGCTTGGTGAAGTAGTCGATCGCCACTATGATGTGGGTTCGTTGCGCAGTGCTGATGGGAAAGGGACCCAAGATGTCTATTTCCCATTGGGCAAAAGGCTAGGCGCCCTCCATTGGGGATAGCAGTGTTGGTGGTCGACTAGATCGCGGTGCGAACTGTTGACAAGTCGCGCACTTCTTTGTCAATTTTGCCGCATTTTTGCTCAAAGTTGGCCAATAGTAGCCTAATCTGAATATTTTGCGCGTCAATGAGCGTGAACGTTCATGGCATGTGGCAATCCCTTCGTGAGCTTCATAGAGAACTCTTTCTGTCTCAGGATGAGAGATTCACCTTAGATAGGGAGTTGAATATCCTCGCCTATAGAGCTCTTCATCTATGAGACGATAGCTTGCTGAAAGACGACTTATTTTCTTGGACTCGCCTTCGTCTTCTGGGAGTATTCTTTCTTTCAAGAAGTTCTGGAATGGAGTCATCCAGGTTACCTGCCCTTGAATGTTGAAAATTTCTGCTCGGTTGTCAAGAACTGAATACAGAGCTTGTTCCATAAATTGCACATCCTGAATTCTTGTCCCTCCGAATACCAGCTTGCTTAGGGAGTCTGGTAGCTATCTCGAGGTACTTCTTCATCTTTTCCCCCTTTGCTTCATAAGTGTCATTAACTTGATTGACAATTAGCTCTGAATCACTTTTTTCCCTGAATGATGTCATGCCCATTCCTTTAGCGAGTCGTAGTCCAGTGATAAGAGTTTCATATTCGGCCTCATTGTTGGCCGCCTTAAAAGTAAGGGCGATAGCATACTTTAAAGGCTTGCCCTCAAGGGGGATGAGAATCAATCCTACCCCCGAGCCTTCTCTTGAAGAGGATCCATCAGTATAGAGTTCCCAGCCTTGGCTTGTATGTGCTGATGAACTTGGCCGATTTTCTGCTTCTGTTAGACCATTGCATGTGCTTTCCACTATGAAATCTGCCAATGCTTGAGCTTTGATTTCCGTTTTCGGCGCAAATTTGATCTTGAATTCGCTCAGATCGATCGCCCATTTAACCATTCTTCCTGAAGAGTCTGGCTCAGCAGAAAGTGTTTGAGAGGCTGGTTGGTAAGGACTGTAATGGCGTGCGCGTGGAAGTATGATCTTAACTTTTGAGCAGCAATAACTAAGGCATAGAGATACTTCTCAATCTGGACATGTTTTATTTCAGCTGAATTAAACATCTTGCTAACAAAATACACTGGACTCTGCACATTTTCTTCTTCTCTTATTGATACGGCATTGGCTGCAACCTCGCTAATGCTTAGATAAAGAAAATGGAAAAGTAAGTAAATGCACCCAGATGTTTGCACCCGTTTTTAATTGCACCCATGATGTTTGTTATTACACCCGGATGTTTACGTTTGTTGGTCATTGAGCCTTACCGTCCAGTCTGAACGCTTTCTGTTAAATTGATGCTCACGTGGTTGTCATGTGCCTTACTCCTAAATGATAATACCTAAACTACCCTTATCCATTTCTGTTTATTAAGTTTGTCTTGCTTCCATTTGTCATTTGTTGTCTTTGCGTCTGAAACTCATCGTCGGCTTGCTGCGTTTCTCCTAGCAAGATGGGCCAAGGTAAGTACTTTGAATCTTCATCCAATTCTTCTTCCCCTTTCGCATCTCATATGGACTACGAGGAACCACTTTGCTATTGTGGTCTACAAACCCGTGCAAGAACAGCTTGGACCATGAAAAATTTCGGTCATCTGTTCTTTTCATGTCTGAGATACCAGGTAATGCTGTCAATTCGTTGAGTTAATTTCGAAGATATAGTCGATTAGTGTATTTCGAACCAATTTGATTTTTTGGAAACCCTAATTTCTGTTTACCACTATGCAGCCATTGAAAAGGGGTTGTGATTTCTTTGCTTGGAAAGATCCACCGATGTGTGTGTATGGAAGGAGAGTCATGGCCAAATTTGTGTCAAAGGAATCCAAACTCAACAATCAAATTTCTGTGTTGCATAGCAGAAATCAGCAACAGCTGTGTGTTATAGTGTTCTTAGTTTGCATTGTTGCTGGACTTATGTTGAAGATGTAGCTGCGTTTAAAACTTTTATTGTATACTGTGTACGTTATGTGTGTTGTCATTCAGTTGTACTTGATGATTGTTTAATGAATACATTGTGGACTCATACGTTATGTACGTTGTTATTCAGTTGTACCTTATTTTTGGTGTAGTGTTTGGTTTTCCACCCTTATGTTTGGCAAAAAATTGGTTAACGTACCCATATGTTTTGACATGGCCACACAAAGTAACCTGTTATCCAACAGAACACAAACCAACCTGTTTAAAGAAAAATCAACAGAACACACAAACCAACATAACAATCAACACAAACCATGAGACCAAGCTGTTTAGATAGTATCCAACACAAAGGTTCCACAAACCTAATATCCAACAAGATAGTATCCAACACAAATGTTCAACAAACCTAATATCCAACAAAATGAAGTCACCCAACCTAACAAACCAACGGTTTAACAAACAAAACATCCATGTCTTTCACTAATGGTGCTGACTTTTCTTTCACTGAGTAGATCTTCGCACAAAACGGGGTGAGGTGCGGGAACCGCGTACCGTTGTCTTTTTTTTTCCACTTTTAAGTGGTTGAGGAGATAACACTAATGCACGGCAACTGGACAACTCTGGGGCACTTGATCTTACCGTCTGAAAAACAACGTCCGATTCTATGTTGATTGGTGCTGACTTTGGTGCCGACTTCGATGAAGACGGTCGATCAACCTACATAACTAGAAATGTTGAAAATGCTATCCATAACTCAATTTATCGTGAATACGCAAGTTACATACCTTTGGTTTGCTTCGTCTCACTGACAACTTGACCCTTCTTGTTCTCTTTTGAGGCTCCACATGCGGTTCTGCTGGGTTGTTTTCTGCCTCGGCCATTGGATGTTCTGGTGGGTCCATTTGTGGCTCGGCCATTTGCGGTTCTGGTGGGTCCATCCGTGTGTCATCCATTGGACTTTGAGGCGTGACATTTTCAGTGTTCAACTTTCGACGAACAGGTCCCCTTCGTTTCTTTGGAAAAGAGAAACATGTTTAGAATATGTACGATATGAAAAACTTGTTTAGAATAGAAACGAACATGTACCTTTCTTCTCTATGTCGTAGACTGAGACTGTTGTGTTGCAAATTCTTCGGTCGCTTCACTTGTACCTCTCGTGCATGTTGATCCACCCATGTTTGACTTAGGACATCCTCTCTTGTTGTGGCTCGTTTCATGGCAAACTGAGCAAAATTGTTTATCCCATGCTTTGTCATCTTAGTTGTGCTCTTGTTGGTGGGTTCATGAGATGACCTAGTTCGTTTCTTCTTCGGGCTTCCCCCTCTCTTCCTAACATCTGGTGGATCAATTGGCTATGAGATTCTACACGTACCCAATCGTCTACCCTAGGTAACGGGTGTATTATCGGTGCGTAAATCTTCCTCATAGTAGATACATGATAATATGGGTGAACATATTCAGAAAAGTCAAAAATCCGTGCACTCATCAAACATGCAGTTGCATGAGTACAAGGAATACCCTATAGATCCCATTCCAGACAACTGCACCTTTTATCATTCAAATCAACCTTGTGTTGGTGCGTTGTTCCAATTCGTACCTCATATTCTCCTTCACCTGCGTATAGCACCTGCATTCCACGGGCTGAGGCTTTCTTTTTCTTGATCTTCTCCAGAACGTTCGACATTAGCACACCTTCATGAGTATTGGCCTCATGCCTCCTCATTTGGAAATCAGTCATCAACATCCGCCGGAGACTTTCCATGAGAGTAATGATTGGTTTATCACGGGCCATGAGAATCTTACTGTTCCAACTTTCTGAATAGTTGTTAACTATAAGATCAGTGTTTGACTCCAGGTGAAACTCATACCTGCACCAGGTCTTGGGGTCAATCTCATTTAGGTATTCCCATGCAGTCTTCAAATTCAATTTGAGCCACTCCATGTGCACTTTATGTCGGTGATAGTTGTACGCGCTTGCGGCAGCCCAGAATCGGGATTTTATACCCGCATCGTTCATATGCTTCGCCAGCATGTTCTGGTGTATGTGCCTGACACAGAACCGATGGTCACTAAAAGGCAGAATCTCATCGACTGCTGCAATTAAACCCTAAAAACACATAAACATATAGATGTATTAACAAACACACGGTCAAACATATAGTATATATATTTCGGAGTAGCATAAACATGTGGTAGTTATAAATTGAATTAAACATTCTGAAAGGTTGCATGAATGTGCATGAACTAACCTTTTGTCTATCTGACATAATCACCCAGTTCCTGTCGTTACCCACGTCTTTACTCAACAAATCAATGAACCAAGTCCATTAACTTCCAGTTTCAGCCTCAACCCATGCGTAAGCAATTGGAAACACCCGGTTATCTGTATCTCTTGAAACTGCCGATAATAATTGGCCACCATCGACTCCCTTCAAATGGCACCCATCCAAGCCTATGAAGGGTCTGCATCCAGCTCTGAACCCATCGACACATGCCTTTAAGAAGACATACATACGTTCAAATTTGGGACGAAGTGGTGATGGGATAGGATCTACTTGTATGAACACACTACTGTTTGGGTTGTGCAACAAATCTGTGCCCGCATAATCCCGTAACCTCTCAAACTGCCAAACTCTATCTCCTTCAAGGGCTTTCCGAGCCAACTTGATCCCCTCGCAAATGTTCCACCTTTTAACGTCAAAGTTGTGCCTTTTCTGAATCTCCTCAGCAATACTCTTACTCTTTATACCTGGTTCGTTCCTTATGAGTTCCATGAATGTATCCGCAATCCATTTTCCACCAATTTTCTTGGTATGGTACGCTCGTCCACACTTATGTTCCGTGACCAATTTTCTGATTTGAAATGTTTTCTCTCGGTTCATTTTCGCACCCACAACTAAAAACCCGCAATCTTGCTTGCAATGAACTTCTACATGGTCGGCGTTGTTTTTCTTGCTAAAATCTGGTTCGTACCCTCCCTCAATACTATGTTCGACGACATGCTTCCTGAATGCATGACCATCTATGAACCGCATCCATAATTTCAGTTCATGTTTAGGTCTTTGATTGCCAACCGTTTCCGCGTTTAGAGCCTCATCAAATATTTGGTAAGTCTGTGCACTTGTGATGTCGCCTTCAACGTCAGAACCAACGGGTGTAGTTAGGGTGTCACTTCGGCATTGACCTTCTCCTACCTCGACTGGTTCAACAACATGAACTTGCCTAGTTAGACAATCTTCAATGTTTCCACCGTATAGTAAATCTTCAAAGTCACCCTCATTCAATCATGTTCGGTGGATACCTGAACTTGCACCAGTCTCAAAATCGGGACCCTTATCTTTTCTTTTCTTCTTCGCGGAAAGATTAACATCGGGGCCCTCATCTTGATCATCTTCGTTATTGTAATCATTACCGGCTTTCCAATTCGGATCGGATATGGCATCCGATAGTGAATCTGTCTCCTCTGATGAAGACAACGCGTAGTCTTCTTCCATGGGACATTTGCCTTTATTGGCCATAACTTGACTCTCCAATGCATTTTCTATCTATTGTATGGCTTTTAGTCGAATGGATTCCATAAATGGATCCTTCGCACATACATCATGATCGAAGGGTGCTAACACATACAACAACAAATCCAAACTTCCAGACTGCCTCTCCAACATTTCAGAAACATCTTCATCACTTTTCAACACTTCTAAATCTGTCTTCAAAACACCTCTAGGAGGGAGATAGCAAATACACCCACCTGCTACTAAACCGTAATACTCCATAAACACTTCCAATGTCTCATAACTGAGTATATCCCTCCCTAAATCAGCCACTTCGGTTTGTCCAACCCAATTTCCATCAATAAAATGTCTGTTGTGGTTAATACTCAAAATGTAATTTCGGTTATGGCCATCCTTGTCCATAATTTACCTAACAAATTCAAAACCATGCCAATCAATATCCACAAATCCAGGCAAATCAACTCTCCTAAGCAATATCTACAAATCGAGGCACCTCGCAAAGTCACTCAAATTAGACAACTCACCTAGCAATCAAGGTACCTTACTGTCGGACAACCGAGTCGAGAACCGAGAGAACACCTTGCTGTCGGACAACTCACCTAGCAATTGAGAGAACACCGACAAGCACAACCGAGAGAACAAAACCCACAACCCCTTCGTTGTCTGACCAAGCAAACCGAGCTAACCGAGATAACCTGTCGCACTGGATGTAGAAGTCGTTGGGAGCCGCAATCGGTGGTCGTCTTCGCAGGAGTCTTCGCAAAGGAGCCGCAACAGAGTCTTCGTAGGAGTCTTCGCAGGAGCCGCAACCGAGTGGTCGTCTTCTACAAACCGCAGGGGAAAAGAGGTTTTAGGTTTTCAGATGGGGTGTTGGGAAACATATGGAGGGAGAATGATAATCATAATGAAACCTTAGGAAGAAAGAGGGTCGGGTGAGTGAAGGTGATGAAATGTGTAAAGAGCAAACTTGTCTTTTTACATTTATTTTTTTCAAAATAAACTTTGCACATGGTAGGCACGTGACAGTTAACGGGTATAATTAACGATTGGTCCAATTACCAACAAATTGAAACATACGGGTGTCATAACATACGCCCCAAAACATATGGGTCCAGTTACAAAAAAAAACATCTGGGTGTATTTACTTACTTTTCCCTAAAGAAAACGATGCTCGTCGGGAATGGGCTTCGCCAGAGCTGGGAGTGTTTGAAGGTGCTGCTTTAAGGGTTGGAAGGCAGACTTGCGCTCCAACGTACACTCGAACTTGTGGTTGGCCCTGCGAGTCTTGAAGAATGGAAATGACCTATCGCTCGCCCTGGAATGGAAGCGATTGAGTGCAGCCAGGCGGACATTCAGACATTGGACCTTCTTGTGGCAAGTTGGTGACTTCATCTCTTCGATGGCTTTGAGTTTTTCCGGATTTTCCTCAATTCCGTGCTCGCTTACCATAAATCCCAGAAATTTGCCTGACTTGACCCCGAAGGCACATTTTGCTAGGTTTAGGCGAACACTGTGCCTCCTCATCCACTCGAACGCTTCTCGAAGGTCTTCTATGTGAGGAATCCCTTTTATTGTTTTGACAAGCATGTAGTCCACATAAGCCTCCATGTTACGCCCCAGCATATCCTGAAACAGACGGTTTACCATTCGCTGATATGTTGCCCCGGCATTGATTAGATCGAAGGGCATCACTTTGTAACAAAGTATATCTCCGTCTGCATAGAAGGCTATGCGGATTTCAACGTCTGGGTGCATCCGGATCTGATTGTAGCCTGAATAGGCGTCCATGAAGCTCAGCATTTCATGACCAGAGGTTGCGTCGACCAACTGATCAATTCGAGGAAGGAGATATGAATCTTTCGGGCAAGCTCTATTCAGGTCGCAAAAGTCGACGCACATTCTCCACTTGCCATTTGATTTCCTCACCAGAACTGGGTTGGGGACCCAGCTCTGGAATCATACCTCCCTTACAAAGTCGGCTTCGATCAGCCTGCCTACTACCTACCTGATCGCCAAACGCTTGTCGGATCCGAATGACCTTCTTTTCTGAGCAATTGGCTTTATCGAGGGATCTATCCTTAGCTCATGAGATATTATATCAGTGCTGATGTCAGGCATGTCGTTGGGCTTCCATGCGAAGAGTTATTTGATTTCCTTCAAGAGGGCAGTTAGGGCGTTTCTCTGATCGTCGTTCAAGGTGGTCCCAATGCGCACCTTCTTTTCTAGACCATCGATTTCGACCTCTGCTAAATCCTCCATTGGTGCTGGTCGAGCCTGGTCCTCACGTGGGTCGGCCTCTCTCTCGATGACGAGGGTTTCACTTTGATTCTTCCTGCGAAGGTAGTTCACATAGCATTGTCGTGAGGAGGGCTAATCGCCAAAGAACTTCTACAAGCCCATTTTGCGTGGGGAACTTTATCTTCTGGTGGACTGTGGAGGCCACAATCTTATGAGGATTGATTGTGGTCCTCCTTAGGATGGCGTTGTATGATGTAGGCAAGTCGACCACTAAAAAGGTGATCGGCACCTTTATGCTCTTCCATCCTTCGCCCAGAATTACCGGTAGGGTTATGTCTCCGAGCGGATAAGTTTTTCTCCCAGCAAAACCGATGAGGGGAAAGTCGACTCGCTTAAGGTCACGCTTGGATTTGCCCATCTTCTCAAAGACGTCCAAAAATAGGATATCTGTCGAGTTGCCTCCGTCGATCAGAATTCTCTTCATGCCGCAACCGTCGACTTCAGCTGTGATAACCAGCGCATCATTATGGGGGTGGTAACATGTGGCAGGTCATCCTCGGAGAATGAGATGACAATATCTTCTTCAGGTCGAGGTCGCTTTCCCATCAGGACAGCTGTAGAAATTTGAGTTGCATAGACCTCCCTTGCATGCGACCCTTCGCCTTCGGCATCAAAACCTCCAGCAATCAGGTTAATCACCCTCCTGCTCTGGGATGGGCCAGATTGCTCGGGAGGAGCTGGAAAGTGGTTTCTACGTGGCGGCGTTCACCTTCTGTCTCGTCCGGCCACAAATTCCTTCAACATGCCTCTCTGTAATAGTTTCTCGATGTCGCGCTTGAGGATGCGACAATCATCGGTTTTGTGGCCCTTGCACTTGTGATATCTTCAGTAGCTTTCGGTGTCTTTCCCCATAGGTTGAGCACTCTGGCGGGGCATTGGTAGTTTTGCCAGAGACCTTCTTTCCATCTCGACTAGTAGCGCTGAGATCTGCCTGTTTAAAGGCGTGATATACTCGGGGACCTCTAGATGTCTAGGTCCTGGGTTTTCTATTCTGGGCTTGATGTCTCGACCCTTCTTATCCTTCTTGTCCTTCCTACCATCGCGTCGGGGCTCAAGAACCACCCTTAGCGAGGTTGTCAGGAAATTGCCTTACAAATTTGCCCCTCAAAGTCTATAAAACCTTTTCCCCTTACTGCCAGCTCTGCCATCGTCTCTATCTCCTGCACGTGGTAGCTGTTGCGCAGTTTACTCGAGACTTTGTTGGCCACATCGAGTCCTCGGTAAAAAACTCAAATTATCTCCCCGTTTTTGACTCGACGATTTATTTCAGTGACGTTTTTATGAAAACGCTCGTAGAAGTTGGTTAATGATTCTCCTGGTTGTTGCTTGATTGCGTCCAAGGCGACCACACTTTTCAGAAGGTGGCGCTCGCCCATATATCGCTCCAGAAATTTGCTTTTGAGCTCAGACCAGGTCCCTAGCGATCCTGCAGGGAGGCCGAAGAACCAGGACGACGTCGAACCCGAAAGGGTCGACGGAAATAACAGGGCTATGTGATTTGGATCGGTCGACTTACCCAACAGAGAGGCTTCATGTTTGTTGACATGTATGATAGGATCGTCTCCACCACTGCATTCGGGGATGGCCCTGGCGACGACATCCTTCGGGATCTTGATCGTGACCAGGTCAGTGGTGAAGGGATGAACTGATCGCTCCCGGAAGAGAGGCATGATGGTCCCACGCCGTTCCTTGGGCCTTTTGTTGATAAGCTCCTTAACTTGGTCAAGAGTGCACTGGTTATGTTGTCCTCCATTTAGTATGAAACTTGATGGTTTGACATAGTAGGTAGCTGCCGACGCCTCAGTGGAAGTAGGAGGTAAGGACTGGGGTCCCGAAGTCATCTCTTGATCTTCTTGAGGGGCTGTGGTGTCCTGATTTCCAGTTTTTGCTTGTCTTGGCCCTACGGGGCAAGGATTTATCTGAGGAGCAGGGGCTTGTCTGCGAGCCTGTCCTAAGATAGTCTCCAAGAGTGATATCATCTCTGGGGTTAACTGAATGTTTTCCTCAACCACATGGACGGTTTGTGGTGATGGAATCTCTGTGGCGTTTGGAACGGGGGTCGATCTGGAATTGTCAACGTGTTCGTGTGCCGGCCTCGGGGGGACGGCATCAGGGACTGCTTGGCTAGCAGGTTCTTGGGGGGAGCGGCGAAGTGGTGACGGAATCGGAGCTGTTTGAGGACTGCTCATTGGCCTGATTCCGGCGATTGCTTTCGAATCGAGTTTACATGACTGTTTTACTCGATTCCCACAGACGGCGCCAAATGTTGGGTCTGAATCTCCCAGGTGCTGACTTGACAGTGAATTAAATGTCAAAGGATGAATGATGACTGCTCTCGCCTTAGCTCCGATGAACCTGCAAGAAAGGGATCGCAACAAAGGGGGTGTCTCTGGGTCCCTCTCTGATGCTTAAATGAGTGTACTATGTGTACGAACTAATAAACGTAATGAACGTATTGAAAAGCAAATGTATTTATAGAGTGAACAGATCAAACTGTTATATGCAACAGAATATCTTGGTGAATATTATGCCGGTACAGATTAGGATAGTAGATATTATGGTTATGGCGTAATATTGCAGTGACCGTGTGTAATCTTTAGAGAATATGTACCTGATATACGCGGGATATCGTGGTCATATCTTTAGTGACGGTTGGTGGGATCAAAGATGAGAGGTTAGACTCTCTTGGCGAGCACTCCTATGGCGAGCAGTAGGAGGTTGTAACCTTGGTTATTGCCGACCTGTGGTGGAGTTTTGGCGTCCACTTTGGCTTGGGTTTGATATTGGACCGCTTTATGAGGGTCAGATCAATCTTAATGTGGTTCGGCCCGGTCAGGATGATATGGGTTTTACCCCTGCAAAGTTATTGGACATCTGAGGTCTTTCCCTTATTGGTCTGACACTATCAATACCCAACATTTTGGAGGTGAATTAAATGTTGAAGATGAACAAATGGGTAAAATTGTCATTTTGACATATTTAACGATAAAAAAATTATGACTAGTTAAGTGTTGGTTCATTTAATAATATGTTCAAACGTAAAAATACAAATAATTACGTAGGTGAATAAATAACAATATAAGTAAACATACTAATAATTTAATATAAGTAAGCATAGGAGTGAATTTTTTTTTTTTTGGTCGAATCATAGGAGTGATTGCTTGCGAAATTTTTGGTAATAAGTGTCCGGACAACCAAGCCTATCGCCCAGCCCAGTATCCGACAATATTTAATTTTAATTTAGTTTCATTAGAATTTAAAAAAAAAAAAAAACTAACAGGAAACAGTATATATATAATTAGAAGTAGAATAAGGCTAGAACAGAAAGTAATATGTTTGCCTCAAATATAATAAATTTTTAGTGCCAAGCGTCAGCTCCTACAGTGCATTTGCTCCAAATGAATCTCCTATTATTGGCCAAAAAAAAAAACTCCCATTACAGACTGCACCACGTAGTAACTTTCAATTGATAGCAGCGGAAGTTATGCATACAACTTATATATATAATTAAAAGAAAAACCATAGTTATATTGCCAGGCCAGAGACAAAGAAAAAGAAAGAAAGGGAAGATCACATGCGTGTCAGTAAAGTAAGGTCCCTGATCTGAGCGTGTCGAGTTTTCATTGGACCACGTTTATTTGTCGAAAAAGATGGTACACGTGGTGGGCTGGGGGTGAGGATGGACGGTCGAGATTGGGCATCTACTATTTGAGTAGCTCGACATCACACTTACTGTACATGTCGTATGCTACCAAGGACGGTGACGGGCAGCCTGCCCGGAATGCCCTGTGGCCCCCAGGTGAAAAGTTTTATTTAGGGCAGGTTCAATTCTCTCTTGTACAAAAAGTTCTCTGCGTACACCATTTTAATGGGTCTTCTGTTTTCTTGCTCAAGGATTCCGTGTACTTTCCTCTGGTCTCTGTTGCTTCTTATTGTATTTGCCATTTCTATATTTAATTCAATTCCAATCTATATAATTAGTGAGACGATTTTGATTTCGTCATTTGGGCCTTAGTTCGATCGAGATCGGTGCGTTAAGTGTGATTGGCAGAATAATTTCAATTGACGAAGTTGATGGCTGGGATTTGCTGTGGAGTTGCTGCTGAGGCTGAGTCATCGTCGTCGGTGACTGTTGAGTCCAGTTCCCACGGTGCTGCGATTCGACGGATGTTGGAGCCAGTGCCATTCAACCTGGTATCTGATGCGGCAGCTGTTATAACACCGGCCATGGAGAACGGACGGAAGAGGCGGAAGATGGACAATCACGAATCCTCCCAAGCAAAACTGGAGGCTGAGGAGAATAGCGATGTAACAGTAAAGAAGAGGAGAGACGCTCTGAATCTCCGAGAAGAGACAGCACAGAAGCCGTCGGTGCGGGACTG
Source organism: Chamaenerion angustifolium (assembly GCA_946814005.1). Taxonomy (NCBI): domain Eukaryota; kingdom Viridiplantae; phylum Streptophyta; class Magnoliopsida; order Myrtales; family Onagraceae; genus Chamaenerion; species Chamaenerion angustifolium. The sequence goes on from OX328272.1 coordinate 28,919,535, forward strand.
GCCTAAATTTGGGTTAACATCCGTATGCGGAAGGAGAAGAGATATGGAAGATGCTGTGTCCGTACAGCCTTGGTTCTGCAGCGACAGTCGGAGCAATCAGACGGGATTACACTTATTTGGCGTTTTCGATGGCCATGGCTGCTCTCATGTAATAAACTCTCTCTCTCTCTCTCTCTTCATATAGCGAAGAACGTGTACTCGTGGATCAACGAAACGAATGATTGGTGCTAATTTAGGGTTTTTAACGATTAACTTTTCAGGTTGCGATGAGATGCAAGCATAGGCTTCATGAGATAGTGAAGGAGGAGATGCAGCTTTACGCAGGCACGACACGGTGGAAAGAGACTATGGAGCGCAGCTTCACCAGGATGGACAAGGAAGTCCACCAGTGCGGAGAAGGCGTTGCTTCCTCCCACTGTAGGTGCCAGCTACAGCCTCCACAGTGTGACGCAGTTGGATCCACGGCCGTCGTCGCTGTCATCACCTCAGAGAAGATTGTTGTCTCCAATTCTGGCGACTCGCGCGCAGTCCTTTGCCGAAACGGCGTGCCGATCCCGCTCTCCGTCGATCACAAGGTTTCTTAGCCTTTTTACTAAAAAAATTTGTTCAGCTTGCGTTTTGTGCCGTGAAGGCGGCGCGTGGTATAGCGTGCATAACGCCTAGAGTAAACGCGTAGTTAGACTGCCAACTTTATGCGAGTTGGACTGTCTGGCTGGCACAATTGGACGTTGTTTCCACGAGCCGACGGAGTGCACTGACCTTGCACGTTTATAATTTCCAATTACAATATTGTTATTAGGTGATACGTTCTGTCTGCTAACATGCGCATGGCGGTTTTTTCTCAGCCGAATCGACCCGATGAACTGGCACGGATCGAGAAGGCCGGTGGCAGAGTAATTTACTGGGATGGAGCGCGCGTGCTTGGAGTTCTTGCAATGTCCAGAGCGATTGGAGACGATTACCTGAAGCCGTACGTGATACCAGATCCAGAGGTAACCATCACGGAGCGAAGCGCAGAGGACGAATGCCTGATCCTAGCGAGCGACGGATTGTGGGATGTAGTATCCAACGAGACGGCATGCAGTGTGGCGCGGATGTGCTTGAGGGCGCAGAAGTCGCCGCCTTCGCCAGTATCTGACATGACAGTGAGTGCAGGGAGGGAGAGCTCTGACAAAGCCTGCTCGGACGCGTCGATTCTGTTGACGAAGTTAGCTCTGGCGAGAAGGAGTACGGACAACGTGAGCGTGGTAGTGGTGGATCTGAGACGACAGCAGTAGCAGAGCAGCACGTAGTATCTCGATCGATCGTCTTCTTCTTGGGTCTTATTTTACTAATTAATCATCAATTGTTAGTATTAATTGATGTTACAGATTTTCCTTTATTAGTTTTCTGAGATATATGGTATGAAGGATATGTGAGAATGAAATATCGTGGAAGAAGGAATGTAATCGATGAATGTGTAGAAGAGATCTCCTGGAATTGTAATTTGTAGATTTCTTCTTTTTCATCATTACTAACTTTAACTAGATGATTATATTTATATTGTGGCCGCTGACAAGTGCTTCAACTCAATTGAATGTCAGGATTTCTCTTGACTCTCTGGTTCATAAGAATATAATAAGTATTTGACCAGTTGGCAGCGGATAAGGATGTAGTAATTATTAGGGATTAAGAAGTACTACCCGAATTTGTGGGTTATTTGCAACTAGTAGGGGTGAGCAAAAAATACTGGTTGGATCGAGACCGATCCGAAACCGGTTCGAAACCGGTCCGAATAAGACCGAGACCGACTAGGACCGAGACCGAACGGGCGGGTTTTTTCCTTTAAAGTCGGGCTCGGTCTCGGTCTCGATTTTTTCTCGAAATTACCGATTCGGACCGGACTGGCCCGAGTTTTGTAAAACCCTAAGAATAGTGAATACTATACTTATTAATTAGGGTAGCAGTCAGCAGGCGTTTCCCATTTTCCTGAACTTCATTTCCATTTTCCTCCTGCTCTTCTCCCTCTCTCGCGGCGTGTCCCGTCTCTAGTCTCCGCGGCGTCTCCGACTTCGTCTCCGCCTCGCCTCCGCCTCTCCTCTCGCCTCCAGCATTGTGTTACTTCGATTGTTACTTCGGTAAGTTCGGTTGATTGCAGCACTGTGTTACTTCGATTGTTACTTCGGTTTATTGCAGCCCGTGTAAATAGATACTTAACTCTAGAGAGGGGTAAGAGAGAAATTGATATTGTTTTGCAAATGGTGATTATAGTCAAGCCGAGATTAGAATTTGGAAGGTTGGATTGCATTGGTTTTGAAAGAAGAAAGAAACTGCAGGTTGTGGCTGTAAGCCTGTAACCTGGATCTTATAGAGCATATTGGTTCAGTAGGGATCTGGATATATTCTTATAGAACTAGCGAATTGATGAATGTATTTAATAGTGGAAGCAAAAGTGGCATAGCTTAATGGCATCTTGCAATCATTAAGGGACTGATACTGTTGATCCTTTTCCGTGTAAGCTAACTGGTTCTGGGGTCATAATCTTCACTGCTCTATGTTACATTTTTTGTATTATTTAATTCTACTGACCAACATTCGCTTACAGATACAAGAATATGTTGAAGCTGCAACTCTCTGTAGATTATGCAAGACTGGGACCCTTTTGAGTCTTGACGAGATGAATGCCATACTTTTACCTCTTAATGATCCAGCACAGGAGCCTTTGCAGATTAACACTCTTGACTATCTTTTGGGGGTAATTTCTTTGATTGACTATGTTTTATATTATTGTTATCTTACAGCATGCCATTTTCAATTGTTTGGTTAGAAATTAATATCCTAATTAGGAATCTGTGGCTTGTTATCAACGGTAGGGGTGAGCAAAAAGTACTGGTTGGACCGAGACCGGCCCGACTAAGACCGAGACCGACTAGGACCGAGACCGAGCGGACGGATTTTTTCCTCTAAAGTCGGGATTGGGATCGGGTTCGGGATTTTTCCCGAAATTCCCGATTAGGACCGGACCGGCCCGAGTTGCCTAAAAACCTAATACATAATACTATATATACTATACAAGTATAGTAGTATACAACAACTCACAAAGTCTCCATGTGTGTTTGAATTGTATGTTCTATATTTATAATGTGTGTTTGGATTGTATGTTTGATACTTGATTTATTGTGTTTGTATGTTCTAAATTTGGTGAAAATTCAGACATTTTTTTTTTTTTATAATTTGGATTGAAAATTTCGGTAATGGACCGAGACCGGCCCGAGTCAAGCAAGACCGACTCGGGCGGGCTTTTTATACCAAAGTCGGTCTCAGTCTCGGTCTCGGTTCTCCAAAGGTGAAGACCGAAATTTCGGGCTCGGGCTCGGTCTTGCCTAAAAAACCGGCCCGGACCGCCCAAGCTCACCCCTAGCAACTAGATACCTAAATTTGCAACTAAGGAGTCGAACTTATGAAAATTGGCAAAAAGGTACCTACACTTAATTTTCGTTAATAATAAAAGAAAAATATCACGTGAGAAGTAGACATGTACCTGAACTTATACGAATGAACGAGTAGGTACTTGAACCGGTTTAGTCGAACAACTTTATTTTTTTTATATAAAAAAAGTAGGATTTATATATCAAACACATGCATGACTAAACTTCAAACGTCCTCGGAATGTTTCTTGATGCATAGATGACGTCTAGAGTTGAGTCATGTATGTGTTTGGTATATAAACCATGGAGTTGAGTCATATATGTGTATGGTTCGACCGAATTGGTTTTTGAACCGCCCCAGGTACCTACTTGCTCATTTGTATAAGTCCAGGTACCTATTTGCTCATCACGTAATATTTTTCATTTATTCTTAACGGAAATTAACGGTAGATACATATTTGCTTATTTAAGAAAGTTCAACATATTTGCTACAAAAAAAAAAATTAGGTACCTACTTGCAAATCAACTACAAGTTCGAGTACCAGTTTGGTAGTTTTCCCTAATTATTAACTATGCATATCTTTATATATTTATTTATATAGCGAATAAATACTTTAATATATAACAACAAGCAGCAGCAACATATGGATGGATTGTTCCGAGAACTGGCTAGCTATCTAGGTGAGGTGAATATGATTTAGTGTAGTGGCGCAAGTGCACTGAACTTTAAGATGAATGGATGGAATGAATTAATGAAGGGTAAAATACGAGTTTCAACCCTAAAGTTTGGGTTGAATTGAATATTCCCACTTAATGTTTAAAATTTTAAATTTTAGTCCTAATGTTTGGACAATATGAATTTTCCCTCATTTCGTCATATCTCCGTTATTTTCAGACGGTTTCGGGCACATGTGCGGGTCACGTGTGGTTTCAAATTTGGAAATGACCAAATTGCCCTGTTGTCTATTTCCACATGATCACTTCAGTTTCCCTCCTTGAATACCCACACCCACGAAAAGAAGAGCAAAGTGACCTTTCATCTTCTCCAAACTCACGACTTCAATTCCAGACGGATTCAGCCACTCCGTTCCAGCCGCGACATTCCACTTGCGACGTTTCTGTGCTTCGCCTTCCAGTTTGCATAGCATATCCTTGACGTTCCAGAGTAGCAAGGCAAGTTCCAATGTTTCGTTCTTGTGTGGAATTTCACAATCCCGTTAGGAAGTTTTGGGTTTAGGGTTACTTATTCGAATTCCCGTGCTAAGCTGCAAGCTTGTTCCACTTTAGGGTTTAGGTTTGCTCTGACTTGCTGATCGGAAGGATTTGACGAAGAAAAGTATGAATTTTCTCGACTTTGCTGATGATTTAGGTTTGGTTATTCTCTATTTACGGCAAGTTTTGTTTTTTACTGAATTTACGGTGCCAGACTTTTCGTGTGGAACGATTGCTAAGTGTGATTATGTTGTTGTTCCGTTTATAGGTGTATCAAATATGTTATATGCCCCGAAAGGGCCGCCTAGTTACACACTATATACATTTTACGGTGGTAGATTCGATACAGTTGATGGGAAGAATATCTACATTTGTCAGAAATACGTTAGACCTAGGTGGCCTATCCCATTTCGGTTGTCTGACTTGCTGAACCATTTAACACTAGTTCAACAATATTCAAGTGGTGATCAGATATACTACTTGCCCCCCTTTATGGACATTAATAATGATTTAATGAAGATTGCTACAGAGGAGGATGTGGTCGACTTGAAGAGTTACCAGGAAGACATGGAAACCATTGTCCTGTTTATAGAGAACAGTGAGGTTGTTGTCCCTATTAAGATGATCTTTGATGATTGAGAATGAGATCCAATCCGGAAAAAAAAATGGAGAATCTCAATGTAGAAGGTATGAAGTTGTATCTTTTCAATAGGGACTACGAGGATCGCATGCCAGGGGGGTCAAGGTGGTCAGCATAAGCCTATTGACATTTTGGATGATGAGGATGTAGAAAGAACAATACTTGAAACCCAGCCCACAACCGAAAAAGCCCAACCCACAGCCGGAAGCACAATACCATAAACCACTTCTGCACCTGAAAAGGCACAACCACACACCCATGAGGCTGAAAAATCACCTGAGGAATACCCCATATATGAAGGTACTCACCTTAGTGAAGACGACGAATTCTGGGACAGGGTTGCCGAGTTGGAAGAATTGGTGGACCGAGCTCCACCAGTAGATGCACCACAAGAAAGTGAGGAGAGCAATTGGGAACTGGATGTGAAAGCGGAGAGAACAAACCGTTCTGACACAAGTGTTGATGCAGAACAACCACTTAGGGGGAATGAAAATGTCGTGCAAGAAGATGTGGATTATGACTGTGATGATCTGAGAACTCTGTGTGGATATGAAAATGAAGATGAGAACAGGTCTAGAATTCTGGAATATAATGCAGACGATGGATCCGTCCAAGAACTGACACTTGGTTTAACATTCCCATAAATGGTAGCCCTAAGGAATTGCATTCACAATTGGAATGTACAAAATGGGGTGGAAATCAAATGGGTGAAGAATGACCCAACTAGAGTTTTAGTTGAGTGCAACCAGGACTGCGATTGGAAGTTGTATGGGTCGAAGGTCAGAGATGAAGAGACGTACACAATTAATAAGTTGATTGGGAAACACGTTTGTCCTAGGACCCATAAGTCAAGCCAAATCACAACTGAGTGGATAGTTGATAGATGCATCCATAAGTGGAGTGTTGATTCCACCATATCGCGGAAGGTTATTGCTGAGGTCATCATGAATAACTTCGGTATAGAGGTCAGTCACTACAAGATTCGTCTGGCCCATAAAAAACATTGGAAATGTTGCACGGATTGTGAGTCAAGCAATTCGAGAGACCGCGAGATTATGTTGATGCCTTATTGTTGACTAGATTGGGACATCCTTAATACCCACTTTTCAAAGGCGATGCACAAGAGGTTTCTTCGTGGTTGTAGACCGTTTATATGCCTCAATGGATGCCATTTAAAAGGTTCAGTATGGGGCAGTTACTTTGTGCTGTCATATGAGACGCGAACAACCAGTTGTTTCCCATCTCTTTTGAATGGGTTGAACCAGTGGCAGCTTTCCAAAATACCTTGTCCAGATTCGTATACGGCAATCTTGCACCATCGGTCCGACGTTCTGGATTATGTATCTCCTTGCTATGGTAAGGAGTCATATTTGAAGACATACGATGGTACATTCCATCCAATTCTAGGTAAGATTATCTGTTGTTCCATTGTCACAGTGTATAGCTGTGTGGGGGATTATATGATGTATTCTGTTTTGCTACAACTATTTTGGGAGTGCTAATTTTCGGTTTATGGTTGTATATATTGTCAAACTAGGTTCTAATGATTGGGTGGCAAGTACGGCTTGACCCTTAAACCCACCGGAATTTAGGAATGAACTGGGTCAACCGAAGAAGAAAAGGAGAGTGCCACCGTGGGAAGCCAATGCGGGAAAATTGAGAGAAACGGGGGACCTTCAACATTATGGAAAATGCAAGCAAGTTGGGCATAATGCTAGATCATGTGGAAAGGGGAAAACAAAGAAGACTCAAAAAGGGCCTAACACGAAGAGCAAAGTCAAGGAACCGGAAGTCCTCCATCCACACAAGATAGTGCACCGATTCAATGAACCATGTCTAGGAAAGGAAAGGAAAGGAAAGGAAAGGAAAATATATAAATATAGGAAGCTGGTGTCATTTTGTGGTATTGTATGTGTTAGACGGAAACAATACTTGAAACATGTTGCATTTTGGTATATGTTAGATTTTGAAACATACATCTTTTGATTTAGTCTTACGTATTTGAAGGTTTGTGGTTATACCAACATCAATCTGTTCAAATGGTGCTGGATGAAACTGATTACTTTCACAAAACTTTAGGGGATACTTATTCTACCTGGGAAATTTCAAGAACACTGAACCTTTATTGTAGAACCAAAACAGAGTTTCATACAACAACATTGCATACTTCATAATGTACTTCTTACATGATACATAACAAATACACTAAAAAACCTACATTACATCGTCAATAACACAACTAAGATGAACAATAAAGGCATCATCAAACAAATTCGATAAATTTTTTCTTTTCGATGATAGTCTTCGAGCTGAATGATTGTCTTCTCGTACAAAGCCAGTATATTTGCCAAAGCACTACCACAACATCTGCATTTATCAACCTCTTGTTCTTCAACGTCCATCCACTTGAAAAAGCCACATCCCGGATTCTCACTATTCTAATGAAAATACCATATACATAACGAACCTTAGAATTAACTTCGAAATTTAAGGAACTTAACTAAATCGGGTTTCAATCAGACCTTGAAGTGAGGACTGCTAGGATATAGGTATAGGTATGTTGAAGGTTAAGGATATATATATATATAGTCAAAGTTTAATGATATATATATATATACATACATATATATATATATATATATATAGGAAGTTACCAACGGCTAGTTTTCGGATATATAGAGTGAGAGATTCGGTGTAACAATAGGTTAAGTAGAAAATATATCTATTTCAGTTTTATATATTTTTCTCTAAATCTTTGATCTAAAAATCTTGACATGGTATCAGAGCAAGGTTGATTCTGTGTCGCAGCAACCCTACGTCGCCCAACCCTAGGTCGCGTCGTCTTCCTTGCGGTCATCCATGGAAGACACTACTCCACCGTTTGCAAACAAGATCGTTGTGCAATTGCTTGGAGAAGAAAACTTTTAGTCCTGGAAGCAACAGGTTCTGCTCTTGATGCGTGGATATAATCTTGAAGCATATCTGCATGGAACCATGGATGTTCCACAATTTGTTCATGACAACAATGGCCGTGATCAAGCCAATCCAGTATATGGAAAATCGATGCAGCTCGACAGTTCGTTAGCGTCTTGGCTACTGGCGTCTGTATCTCCTCAGGTTAGTCGAGGTCTGATTGGTTGCATGAATGCATCATCTATTTGGCAAAAACTGCACAGGGATTTTTCGTCTTCATCAACCACTCGGATTATGCATTTATATGATCGTCTGAAAGCCCGGAAGCTACTTCATCAGTCCATGCGTGATTACCTAACCGACATTCAGACTACTTGTGATAGCCGCCAGCTGTGGACATCCAATTGAGGAGATGCAGCAGATTTCAATCATTCTTAATGGCGTAAAAGGTCAGTTCGATAATGTGATTTCTGTAATATATGCAAGTAGAGATACTTATGATATAGCATCTGTGAGCTTGGTTCTATTAGATGTTGAAGCTAGGCAGTCTGATATGATCTTTGATTCGGTTGTTACAGTGAATGTTGCGGTAAATCACACTACTGGTCCAAAAACGTTTGATTCTATGCACTCTGTTAATGCTTCTCCTGTCACTGGTGAGGAAAATAATTCGCATCAGGTATGATGGCAGCATCAAGGACAACAACACTCTAGTTCATGAGCCTCTCAGCAAGGTAATTCTGGCAGAGGACGTGGCTGTGGCAGGGGATATGGAGGAAACAAAACACAATGTCAATTGTATGGGAAATTTGGACATCTAGTGCATAGATGGTATCAACGATTCAACGTACACTTTACTGTAGTCACTGATTGTGCTTATTCATCCTCTTCCATACCTTCTGCAAATCTGTCATCTACTCAATGGGATGATTCAGTGGATGATGCCTCTCCATATCAAAGTCATGTTCCTGCATATCAACCGTCTCCAGCCTCTGCATATCTGCACCAATTAGTTCCACTGATCGCCCCATCTCCTGGTGTTGCACATCATGCTCCGGATATTCATCCATACATGCCTTCGGCTGCACCTCCTATGGTTTATCATCATCCTTATCATACGCTGTCTATGGTCATTACATGCCATCAGGTCCGTATGCCTTTTCTCCTATGGTCTCAACCAACTCATCAAGTGGTCAACCCAACATATTGCCCTCGCCACAAGCAAATCTTGTATGTGTTGCTCCTGTAGTTCATACTGGTGCAAACTGGTATCCTAACTCTGGAGCGAAAACCCATCTTACCAATGTTCATCATGTTCCAAAGGTGACATCTTCGTACACAGGTACAGGTAAGGTGCTGGTAGGGAATGGTTCATCTTTACGTATTTATGTGATTGGTTCTTCAGTAATTCCTACTTAGTCTAACCATCTTATGTTAAATAATATGTTATATACTCCCAGCGTTACTAAGAATCTCCTCTCTGTTTCTCAGTTTGCCAAGGACAATCAAGTCTATTTTGAGTTTCATGTGTCTCATTGTTTGGTTAGAGATTCCATGTCGCACAGAGTGCTTATTCGCGGATTTGAGTGTGATGGCTTGTATCAACTTGATATGTCAGCTTTTAGATCTGTCAATTCAGTTCAGTTTAGTAGTCCTTCTATTAATTATAATGTTGGACTGTCTAGTCAGTTGAATTCTACTCTAAATGTTGTTCCAAGTGGGGTTACATCCTCACAAACTTAAATCAATCAAAATATTTTGTTTGATAATGATTCTTTATATGTTGAACCTACAACTAATTCTGATTGTGTGAATGCTGATAGTGATCTGATGAATGATGATCTTTCTTATTCTTTTAAATGTTTTGTTGCATCCTTAAGTCCCAAAGGTTCATCTCAGTTGTGGCACATGAGACTTGGACATCCTTCAAATTCCATTTTGACAAAAAATTTGCGCCTTCATGATCTTCCCGTTAAACATATTTTCTCTGAATGTTCGGCTTGTGCTATAGGTAAAAGTAAACATCAACCTCATTTGTCGTCTGAAACTCAATATACTGCTCCTCTTGAACTTGTTTAGATTGATGTTTGGGGACCCTCTCCCTACACATCCAACAATTCTAACTATTATCTTAGTGTGGTTGATGCTTACAGTAGGTATACGTGGATTTATTTTCTGGCCAAGAAGAGTGATGTTGCTCAGGCGTTTCAAGAGTTTCATGTATTGGCCAAGAAGCAGTTTGGTTGTTCTCTGAAAGCTATTCAGTCTGATGGTGGTGGGGAGTTTCAGTTCTTGTCTCCTTATCTTGCTCAACATGGAATTATGCATCGTGTCACTTGTCCCTACACCAGTCAACAGAATGGTCTGGTGGAACGCAAGCATCGTCATATTGTGGAGCTTGGCCTGACTCTTATTGCTCAGTCTTCTGTTCCCCTTCATTACTGGACATATGCTTTCTTCACGGTTTTCTTTCTGATTAATCGTCTACCTTCATCTTCCATTGGTAATCTTTCTCCCCATCAGGTTTTATTTAAAACTAAACTCGATTACTCTTTTCTTCGTGTCTTTGGTTCATTATGTTTTCCTCATCTCAGACCGTTTAAGAATCACAAATTTTCTTTTCGTTCTGAGGCTTGTGTTTTTCTAGGATATTGCTCTAAGCAGCATGGGTATAAATGTCTCTCATCGTCTGGTAGGATCTATGTCTCTAGAAATGTTGTTTTTCATGAAATGGTATTTCCTTTTGCTGATCCTCATGGTGAGTTCTTTGGTTCTCTTTCTCCTAAATCTGTTCCAGCTTCAAAACCTTTTTTTATTCCTATTGATTCTATATTTCAGTCTGATGGGTCTTCTACAGTTTCTCCTGATATTCCAACATCCCATGACTCTGCTGCTTTTCGATCGGTGGTATCCCCCTCTTCATCTTCTTGTTCTACAACTCAACCTCATTGTGTGGACACTTCTTCCTCTGGTCAGTTATCCAGCCCTTCTCATATTTCATTGCCTGTAGTTTCTCCTACTTTATCATCTGCTCCTGTCGATTCCATCTCTTTAGCACCTACTTCTATGCGGTATGTTCCTCATAATGACTCCTTAGTCCCTATATCTCAGTTAGAATCATTACCCTTTTCGATGCCAAATCCACCTGCATCTGGTTCTTTGTTAAAGGCTCAATCATCTGCCAAATCCACCTATGTCCATTCATGAAGCCTTGATTGATCCACAGTGGGTCAATGTTGTTCATGATGAGATTAGTGTCTTGCTAGATAATAAAACATGGTATGTGGTTTCTCTGACTACTGGAAGGATTCCCATTGGGTTTAAGTGGCTGTTCAAAATTAAAAGACATGCAGATGGAAGCATATCTTGGCACAAGGCTCGGCTAGTTGCTAAAGGTTTTTCCCAGAAGGCTGGATTTGATTTTCAGGATACTTTCAGTCCTGTTGTGAAGACTTCAACTGTTCGGATTGTATTGTCTCTTGCTCTAACTCATAGGTGGTGCTTACGACAGGTGGACAACAATAATGCATTTCTTCATGGAGATCTGTCCTTGGAGGTTTACATGGTGCAACCGCCTAGTTTTGAGCAGCCTTCGTCATCTGGTTCAACTCTTTTGGTCTGCAAGTTATAGAAAGTCTTGTATGGTTTGAAGCAGGCTCCACGTGCCTGGTTGGAAAAATTGAAATCATATCTTCTCCAGTCTCTTTTCTTTCATGTTTCTACTGCTGATAGTAAGAAATCTAAACATGGTATTGTTTTGTTAATTTTTTATGTAGATGATACTGTCATCACAGATTCATCATCTTCAATGGTTGAACAAGTTATCTGTTCTATCAATGATCACTTCAAGCTAAAAGATATGGGGAATCTCAATTATTTTCTAGGAATGGAAGTTTCCACTGGAGAAGACTATTTGCTTCTTAATCGAAAGAAGTATATTCATGAGCTGATATCTAAGGTTGGTTTGTGTGATGCAAATGTTTTTCCTACTTCTATGACAGGTACGTGCATCACTCGCTCAGGTATGGATCAGTGTATTGAGTTGTTTCATGATGAGTCTCTCTATAGAAGTACTGTAGGTGCATTGCAACATATATGTATCACCAGGCCTGACATTAACTTTGTTGTCAACTAGTTAAGTCAGTATATTCAGGCACCCTGTTCTAGTCACTGGACTGCTGTTATTCATGTCATCCGATATTTGAAAGGCACATTGGATTATGGTATGTTATTTCGCTCAGCTCTTTGTTCCTCTACTGATGTGTCACTAGTTTCTTTTGTAGATGATGATTGGGGAAGTGATGTTCTTGATAGGAAGTCCATCCATGGCCACCATCTTCTTCTCAATGGCAACCCCATCATCTGGAGCTCCAAGAAGCAGTCAGTGGTTTCTAGGTCTAGTGCTGAAGTCGAATTATGTGTCATTGCTAATTCCGTGTGTGAAATCTTGTGGGTGAATTCTCTTCTTCTAGAAATAGGATTGACTCTTCCATCTCCTCCGGTGATATGGGGTGATAATACCAGTGATGTAGCATTGTCAGAAAATCTGGTTCATCATTCAAAGATGAAGCATGTGGTGATTGATATGTTCTTCATCCGAGAAAAAGTTCAATCTGGGGAACTCATCGTCAACTTTGTTCCAGCAAATGATAATGTGGCTGATGTGTTAACGAAACCATTAACAGAAAAGAAATTTGTGCCATGGAGAAAGAAGCTTGGTGTGTTTTCGGTTCAAGAACTTCAGGAGTTGTTTTACCTCTGCATTGAACACATGAATAGGTTCAGGTAATTCTTGTATGTCTCTATGACTTGATCTGTCCTCTCAGTAGCTGGTATCGTTTGTAGTCTTAATAGCGCCTTGTTATATATCATTGAATGATCTTATTCAATCAGATTTAACGCATCATGATTATTTCATTATGCAGTTAATAGTTCATGATCATTGATGTCATCTAGATGAGCATTACATTTGTTGTCATTACTCTGTTTTCCATAAATCTTCCTTCTTATGCATCGACGAGTTCCATTAAATTTTCTTTATCCTGTACTGGTAAGTAACTGCTTTTCTTTTAATTTTCTCATCATTTATATTGTCATTTATACTTGTTCGTCCTCTTCTCTGCACCTCAAGAAATATCAAGATCACTGACTTGACATAGGGAATAGTTTGATTCCAAAAATAGAGTTATGTGCACAATAGAACGACAAGATACTTGTGTTCATACTCTTGAGGAAGAAAAGATTATGGCTGAAACCATCCAACAGTATTGGTAAGATAAGAGCTAAAACTCTTATGTCAAGGTAAAATAATTCCAGTGAAAAAAATATATAAAAATAGAGAAAGAAGAAATCAAACTCTCAATCAAATAATTCAGAAAAATGATAGATAAAGCAGAGAAAGGAAGACTGGTGTTAGGTTAGTATGATGATGTGATGAATATCAAAGAAATAGTTCAGTTATGTTAAGTACACGTGTGCGATATATTTGATGTGTAATCTATGATACATTTGCATGAGTCTTTATAGTGAAAACATTGAATGAATGATTCATGATGTGTGCTTATGATAATATCATATGTGAAGGTTCTAATATAACTACATTATGAGTATAAGATTGTTTTTTTTAATCTGTTTGATATGGATACATTTGTGTGTGAAGAAATACTAGTGCTTTGGCTTGAATGATAGATAGCTAGAAAGACTGGTTAGTCAGAGAAGCATCAATGGATTATCAAAACTGAAATCGTTGATTCATGTGTTCAAGCAAGGCAAAGGAATTCAAGTAGGGAATTCAAGTAGGCAAAGAAGTTCAAAGTGTTTTCAAAAGCATATCATGTATGGAGAATGTTAGGATATAAGTATAGGTATGCTGAAGGTTAAGAATATATATATATATATATACAGTCAAAGTTTAAGGATATATATATAGGGTTAATTCTCAATTTGCCCCCTAATGTTTGGACCGAATTTAAGATTCCCCCTTAAAGTTTAAAATTTTAAATTTTAGTCCTAATGTTTGGACGAAATCAAAAATCCCCCTATTCCGTCTTAATGCTGTTTATTTGAAACGGTAAACCCGACACATGCCTTGCACATGCATTTTCTAAAAAATAAAAGACACAAATGCCCTTGTTCTCCATCTTTCCAATGCAAGACGTGGAGGCCTTGCACTCTGCAGATCAACTGTTCGACGAAATTCCAAAAATAGAATCTTTCATCAGAAACTCTCGAACCCGGTTCCCAATCAGGCTCATTGTAGTCGACTCCATTGCTGCCTTGTTCCGATCGGAGTTTGATAACACTCCAGTTGAGCTCAAGCGCAGGTCCTCCATGTTCTTCAAGCTGTCAGGGAAGTTGAAGATGCTCGCAAAGAGGTTCGATTTGTTTGTGGTGTTGACGAATCAAGTGGTTGACGTGATCGCTCCTAATGAAGGGCTCAATGGCATGAGAATTGGGAATTTGAGTGGCTTGTATTTCCTCTTCGGTCTTCACCATCCAACCCAAAAAATGGATTTTTGGTCCTTGAATGTGAAAAACGCGGCCGGGACGACCCCATACCTAATCCGTAACTACTGTCACGAGATTCCCAAATCTGCGATGAGGGTGTTCGAGATCAGTATCTCTAATAATCACCGTGCCCCGACCCATTCCAGTTATCGACCCCTTGTTGTTCGAGCTCTGGGGAAGAAGAACGGCTTTAATTCGTCCTCCTCTGGTACGTTGACTGTGTTTAATCGATTTTCAATTTCTGCCTTGTAATGATCCAGTTGACTTCCCAAATTTTCTAGTGATTGCTCTTTGCATGTGATTGAGATTGATACTGCGACCCAGTACCAGATGAAAGCACTGAATTCGGAAATGAAAGACAGCATTGAGTGGACAACACTTATTTTCGTTATGTGATTCAGAATCTTCACTAAATTCGTTTCATTAACTGTAATGAGTTGAAGACCTTAGTTGTTATCTCTGTTATTTGAAGATCTTCTCATTTTATTGTGATGAGATGTGTTGTTTTCCTTTTCCTCCTGGTTATGATGGATGTTCAATGCTCGATCTAGCTGGGTATCTGAAAAATAAGGGCATTTTTGTCTTTTTTTTCTTAAGAAAATGCATGTGCAAGGCACGTGCCGGGTTTTCCGTTTTAATTAGACGGCCTTAAGACGGAATGGGGTGATTTTTGATTTCGTCCAAACATTAGGACTAAAATTTAAAATTTTAAACTTTAAGGGGGATTCTTAAATTCGGTCCAAACATTAGGGGGCAAATTGACAATTAACCCTATATATATATATAGGAAGTTACCAACGGCTAATTTTAGGATATATATATATGGATTTAGTTTAGCAATAGGTTAAGTAGAAAATATATCTATTTCAGTTTTATATATTTTTCTCTAAATCTTTTATCTAAAGATCTTGACAAGGCAACCCCAAAATTCACGTTCATAGTTCTTGGGCGTTCATAACATTCTCAAACAAGGTGATAATCCACAATTACATCGGTGAATACTTGAGAATAATACCTTTGAGGAAGATTGCGTCGACATTGTCGCGAGAATCAGCTCGATGCCGTGAGAATCAGTTACCTTTGAAGAACCCTAGGTTTCGGCTCCAAAATGCAAAGTTACGTAGTTGTATAGAGTGAAAGGAGGCCAATTTTGTCATTTCCAAATTAGAAACCACACATGACCCGCACATGTTCTCGAAACCGTCTCAAAATAGCGGACATATGACAAAATGGGGGAAATTTTCATCATGTCCAAACATTAGGACTAAAATTTAAAATTTTAAACATTAAGGGAGAATCTTCAATTCAACTCATACTTTAGGGGGAAACTCGTATTTTACCCATTAATGAATGAATAAAGGGTCCCGTCTATAATTAATTTTTTTTATTGGATCGTTCATAAGTGGAAATCCATTCTAATAAGTGCAGTATTGTATACTGTTCATTTTCTATAAGGGTGATCAAAGTTGAAATTTTTGATAATGACGTTCTCTTTGACACCCGCGCAACCCAGAAATTATGTCGCCTCACAGTTGTAAGTGGTTGTGGAAACCTAAGTCACTATTTCACCTCGAACGCAACCAAGTGTGGTCGCAGTTGCCGCAGTGATGCAGTTAATCATGTATGCAATCACCACCGCAACATGGGACCTCTGTAGCCGCTTCAACGTCCTGGAGAATGAAGGGGTCAACCATGGTGTACAACCTCAACGCGAAGTAGGTTACATGGCTGACCCCGACACGAAAGAGAGCGATAGGGTGGGTCAACTAGACATGGCCGCCCGAGACGAGGAGAAAGAATTATTTGCGTGAAAATTCAGTGGCATGTCAGGTATCAATTGAGACATCATCACCCATGAGCTGAGGATTGACCCAAGTATCAAGTCAATCGCTCATAAATGACTTCTGTTGTGAATTTAAGGGTACCTTACGGAACCAAGGTGTTATTCTAGAGTTTGAACTGTTGTTCTTGATTTGCTTCATTTTGTAGAACATGTATTAAGAACTACTAAGAATTGCCATGTATTAAGAACTTGTTTAGTTTGTATATGATCTATTGATTAATAAGAATAATCATTTATTTTAAGTGTAGTTTTAATTTGAATTAAAAGTTTAAATTGGTAATAAATATTTTATTATAAAAAATTTGATTAGCAACAAATCTTGCTATTAATAACAAACATTTACCGAAGAGAATAAGTCGTCGCTTAATATCTATATTTAACGGCAAAACTAAGTTGTCGGTAATTAAAGACCTTTAATGGCGAGATTAAATCGCCGGTAATAGTACATACCTTTACCGACGAAATATCTCGTCGGTATAACTTCAATTTTTTATCGGTGAAGCCTCATTTCACCGGTAAAATATTTACTAGTAGTGCTATACCGTCGACTTTTACCGTTGAAAAACATTGTTGACAAGATTTTTACGGACGAAAAAAGTGTTTTATCGGCGATTAAGCTTCACCGGTACAAGTTGTACTTCTAGTAGTGCCTTACCAGGTACACTCCCTTGACCATAATGCCCATCTAAATTAGTTTTGAACAAAAACAAATAGTGTAGTGACCTATAATTAATATTACATTAAATAATTATGTACCGTTGTTTCTAATTGACCCCCTTGAGGCAAATAAGGAGTCGATGGTTGATGTCCCTACGAAGACATTCCGGTATCAGGTTTGGAAACTGTGATGAAGTGACGCGTTATGCTGTCATGCCATGTCATATAGCAAGCTATGTCCGTATAAGGTTGACGTTCTTGCTGAACATAATCAACACAGTTTGTCCATAAAGAAATCAAATCCTGGTGCACTCTTGACCAACATCGCTCCAGCTGCAGACCTTTACGCACTAACTTATGCACTCTCGCATGTTCTTGAACCTCATCGAAAGTCATCTCTAGAATATGTTGTTACATTCCAAATTGTTGTATCATTCTGTTTGGACAGTGTCACTCGGCCACATTAAAATGAATGAGTGGCACATTCGCCTGAAACAACTCGGGTTGATCATGACATACATGGGCAGTAGCTAACTTAAAGGCACTATATGGTATCCACGTGACATGATATCTAAAATTTGAAGTTCATATCCACGTAACTTTTCAAATGTTACAATTGAGTCCTGATTCAATCGGAACTCGATTGAACCCCAATCGAGGGGGCTCGAGTCTGGGTCTTGACCCAGACTGACCCCCCCATGGGTGGGCAATCAGGTCTGGGTCAAGACCCAGACCCGAGCCCCAATCGAATTGGGGTCGAACCATCCCCTAATTCGATTGGAGCTCAATTGAGCCCCCAATTCGATTGGGGCTCGGGTCTGTGTCTTGACCCAAACCTGGTCCCCTACCCATGGGGGATCATTCTGGGTCAAGACCTAGACACGAGCCCCCTCGATTGGGACTCAATTGTAACTTTTGAAAAAGTTTGAAAGGGTTCAATTGTGACATTTTTAAAAGTTTTATGTTATTTTTGCAATTTTCGACATTCATTCTATTAAATTTGGATGGAAAAGTTGATGGAGGGGTCAAACTTGCACTTTGATCAAACATGAGGGAAGAAAATTTTATGATTTAAACTTTAGGGGGGAAACTGAAAAACCAACCAAACATTTGGAGGCAATGTCATATTTTACCCTTTGAAGAATGATCACCTATTAATGAAAGCATTAACAATTTTCATTGCATTGGTGTATTATTAAGAAAGTTTATATTCAAGCAAAAAACCTACTTAATTAACTTGTATCCTAAGGGATGTAATTCTCTGGCACACACTTCACCCTGAATCACCGTTCGACCGACTTCGAGGTGTTCCCACGACCATAACTGTAATACACAACAACATTATAAAATGTCTTATAACACACATAAATATTTATAAATAACTTAGACGTCATACCTGTATAGGATGAAACATCCGAAGAATGTTGCAACATTAACCTCAGACTGACACAAGCCACGATACATAGCTGCAAACATAACTGAACCACAACTATAGTGATGCTCGTTGTAAATCTCAGAGCAGTGACAAGTAGATCAACGAGACATTGTCTTTCTTTGTGGTTGTAAACAGAACACCACCAAGTATGATCAAAATGAAAGTCCTCACTCATTGTTCTGTTGTAAGATAAGGTTGAAGAAGATTTTGCCTTCACTGTGTGATTTGAACAAAAAATTTACGACCATTTGGTAATTGTAGGCCCAACAATTCCACACACGCACCAACTATGTCTTCCTCAGTAGCATAGTTATCAGTAATTGCATCTCCGTGTACTCAAAGGCCAAGTAACACAACAACATCTTCCAAAGTTATTATCATCTCCCCATGTCAGAGATGGAATGTGAGTCTCTAGTCGCCAACGCTCGCACAATGGCTTTCACCCATATACCAACGGCTTGCACAATGGCTTTCGCCTCTTCCGATATGATATTATCCTCTACTTTTAAACATTTAAATGATATATGTTGATTGTCACTCGTATATGAGGAACGATGCTTATCTTGTCCCCAAAGTACGGATGAGTCAATTGGACCAACGTTTAAGACATTTTCTCCAAACGATTGACTTCCTAAAATTACGTGTGGCGACATAATACATCTACAATTAATGAAAATAAAGTTGTAATTTGCAACCATAGTATATATCTTTAAAAACCATTTAAAGAGATTTAATTCAAAATATATAAAATTTATCAATAATATTTAGAATTTAGTATGATTTAATTATAACTTTACTGCCAATTTATAATAATTATTACAATTTAATACTGTTAATTGTATTTATTATAATAATAATTTAAATATATGTAGATAATTATGAATAATATATTTAAATATAAATATAATGAGTAAATTTAATGCATAATAAAAACAATTCAAATAAATCAGAATGTTGATAATTATTATTAATCTAAATATATTAATAAGAAAAAATAAAATACATTAAAAACCATAGAGGAATCTCAAACGTGTAAGCGACACCACTCGACAATGCAGAGAGGTAACGACAGTTGGAGGTGAGCTTCATGTAGGCGTAGGCACGGCGATGATGCAAGGGAGGCGCGACGTTTGCTAAGTGGAGCTTCGAGGAGAGTCTGGAGCAGATGCGAAGGGTGGTGATTCGCGGCTGCTTCTGATCAAGAGGAGAGGCGGGGCTGCCGAAGAGGAGAGAATGGTGGGGCGGTTGCTGAAGAGGAGGGTTGGTTGGTGAGGTAATGACTAGGGCGACTACTGGAGAAGAGGGAGGGGTAATCGACGAATTTAAGAAGGGAGGAGTTAATGAGTGTCAACACATTACTTGTAATAGCGAATTGACCAAACGTGCTACTACAGGTAGCGTGTTGTGTCACGCTACAAGGAAGTCGCGTGTTGGAATTGAGTGGAGCGTGTTTGGACTACCTCGCTACCTTAGGTAGTGGCTTACTTCAACTCGCTGCCAAGGGTAAAGCGTTAGACCAAACACGCTTCACCCCTTGTAGCGCCTATAGCTACATATCAAAATATTTTTTGGAATATTTACTTTATAAGTATTATTTATAATATGTTTACTTTTTTTTAAAAAAATCATAATAAAACAATCCTGCCATATTAAGAGTGTTTTGAACATAATGATTAAAATATCTATTAATATGTTCTTATCTCCTCTTCAATAATACATTTGAGGATCGCTAAAAACTGTGTATAGCTTCTACTCTAATTTGATTGATGATCGATTAAAAGTATATGGCAATATAAAGTGAATTGATCGATACCATTAATGTGTATAAGCTAAGAGTGGAGAAGAAGAAACATACATATGTGTTTACGTGATTTAGTCAATTCGTCCTACATCCATAAGTGTTGCAAGCATATTAACTCGAATGATGATTATGATAAATTCTCATTGGCTCAGCAAATAATTTGAGTTCAGAAGTTCAAAAAATTGAACTTATGAATTCACTCACTCGGAGCTCGTGATCTCTTTATAACTCACATATATTCATAACTCTCATTCAGCACATGTTTGTTAGAATACCACACTTGTGCTATTATACAACTTACGTATGCGTTGAGTTAAGCTTAATATACGAAAAAGAACATGATACTCAAATAATTCTCAAACAATTTTCCTTGATCCCCAAACTTTCTTTGTAGCAAAAGCTGCTCCTAACCTCTTATGGGTAATTTGGTAGAGGGGCCACCCAACGTGGTTTTGGCAAAGTCATCGCTAGTTTCTTCGTTAAACAATTTTTGGGCATTTTCTTCCAGATTGAATTGACTAAAGAACACTTTCAATCAACTCTCTCTTTGAAGACTGTCTGGAGCATCTCTCCCTCAAGATAATAAAACATGTTTACAATCATTTAAAATATATCAAGTTAACTGCCAACTTGTTATAACGTATACATTTACACCAAGTTGACAAACCCAACTTGTAGGTGTATGATCATTGTTCTTACCGTTCTTATTAGTTCTCTTCTTCCTCTTTCTTTTCCCCTTCTTCTCATTCCCCTTCCTCCGCCCCCTCTTTCTCTTTCTCTAATTCCTCTCCGACATTCGAAACATCTACTCAACTCATTTTGGCCAGACTATTGTAAGAATTTTCACTGTGTCTAATTTAGGTTTAACTTGTTACGCTGGTATTGATGTTTGATTCTTTGTTTTAATTTGTCCAATATATAGATTTTGTAATTGCAACCTGTTCGGATTGCTCATATCATATTTATATGATTTGATTTCAGTTAAGGTTTTAAATGTTGTTCATGGTTGATGAAAACATGTTTCACTGAATCAGTCATGTTTTTACGAATAATTATTTCTTTTTTGATTACTTAATTTTAGTATTTTGCAATTGAAATCAATAATTGAAATGTTGAATGCAATATTCCTTTCAAGATATCACATCCAACTATATTGTTAATTATGAAAGCCTTTGAGAACATTAAAGGTATGTTTGCTCCAATTTTTTTAACTCCTTTTGAATATGTGTTTACTTTCCATTCTAATACTAACAAACTTGTTTGACATTTTTTTCCCATTTTGTGCAGAGGGAATTGATACTGCAACATCACATCCTATGCTAACAGTAGGAGTGGTCACAGCATTCTCTTGTTCATCACGGTGTATATATGTTGAAGAAGGAGAAACTAACATACCTTCAGTTAAACCAAGGAGAAAATGGAGAAGGTAGAGAAGTGAAGACGCAGTTGGAGAGTGGATAGAATTGAAGAAGAAGAAGAACAAGAAAGTAGTTTTGACATTTCATCTCATAAAACATTTATGTGCAAGACTCATGACTTGACTAACGATACAAAAGTAGTAATTTTAATTATATTATTAAATATAAGACTATAAGCACTAGTTTGAACAAAAAAGTAACATCTACAAACATAAATAACTAATGAATTTTTGTTTACAAGACAGAGGTCATGTCACAAGCCATAATTCTGAAACAATGCCACAATGGTTTAGACAGAAAAAGGGGAGGAATAACAGAAAAAAGAGAAAGAATAAAGATAAAGGAGTGATCTCATAATATTTTCTTTCATAACCATTTCACTTGTAGTTACCCCCTCTATATAGGAGTTTACAACATTTGTAACATATTAGGATAAGACCATAACTGTTAGAAAATGAAAGATACGATTAGTGAATAAAATCCCTTGTAATATGTATGTAATATATAGTTTCCCAATATTGTTATTACCTAGTTTAGTCATAGGCAGTTGTATATCAATAAAGCTGAAATCAATAACATACATACAGTGTTGTAGTTGAATTCCTTCTATATTCCTATGAGGGTTTAAATTCATTCAGGTACCTCAGAATTTGGGTTTTACATCGACGTACCTCAAAGATTTTTTGTTACTTTTAGTTACCCCAGAAGTTTGAAGTGAATCTACTTTATTTTGACATACATTTGGATGGAAACCGTCATACGTGCGTGTCACGTGACTCCCTTAGACCAAAAATTGCACAAATTAAAGTGTGTGAAGACCAAATATCCATCATGACACATCCTCCCTCTTCCAACAAATTAGGTTCGTCTTCTTTGTTCCTCTTCCTCTTACTGCAAATTAGGTCCGTTTTCTCTATTCCTCTCCCTTTTCCAGCAAATTAGGTTCGTATTCTCCTTCTTCAAAAGTCTTCATTTGTTGCGTTTGCATTATTTCGTTCATTTCCCTCTCATTTGAGTAGCTTCCCTCCCATTTGAGGAGCAATTAGGGTTCTCTCCTCTTTCTGGTTTATCTATCTTTCTAATTTAAGATATTGGGCGACAAATTAATCTACTTTATGCAGAGCTTTTAGAAGTTGAGAATTCATCTGGGTAACATGTTGAGTTCCAGAAAGATAATTTCTTGAAAATTTTCAATTTTCGATAGAGATTACTCTGTTCTTAGATTCCATCTAATTACTTACTTTCTTGATTGGAGTTCCTGGGCTATAATTGTTTGAATATGGTGAAATTGCTGCAAGTTTTGTTGTTTTGAATTTGAGAATTTGCTGCAAATTACTCACTAAAGACAACAAATTGAATCTACGCTCTAATGAAGTTCGAGACCATTGAAGAATTAAGAGATGTGATCAATGAGCATATCATTGACACAATTATGCTGCACAAATGAGACTTTTTAACTTTAGTATGAGTTTGTTGTTTATGTAAGGGAAAACTATGATCCTGGTATGTTGATGTATGAAAGGTTGTTTTTACTATATTCTGTTGAAGTTTTGAGATACTGAATTATGACATTAAAAAAAGATGATATATCTTAGAGAAACATTTTACAAACATAAGGTACCTGGAAGCAACATTTTACAAACAAAAGGTACCTGACAGCAACATTAACAGAAAGATCCCACATACAACCATACCAAATACACACAGCATCCCACATAAAGAGCATTCCTACATTCAATTGGTTTACATTTTTCAGTCAAAACAACAGAAAACATGTATCAAGATCATTCCAACTAATATGACAACAACTGTTTTGTACATTCTTTAAATTCTCTGATATTTGTCAAGCTTTTATTCTCCAGCATTCATCATCTTCTTCATATTTGCGAAATACCCGCACCCTCCTCGTTTTGTAACACGCAAATGACGAAAATTAGGTAAGCAATTGACCAAAATTAGCTTGGACATCAACTAAATAGTGGATAGTATGACATATATTCCACAAGGGGCAGCCATAGAACACCGAAAATTCTGAATTGGGGAGGAAAATTCTGATCTTTCCTTGCAATCTCCTGATACATTGAGTGTAGAACACGGAAGGGACGGAGAAGATGAACAAGTGATGGGGAAAAGTTCATATCTTACGCGACGAAATCTGCGAATACAGAAAACCTAATTTGCGGGGCTTCACAAGAAGAGGAAGAATAATTTGCAGAAAGAGGAAGATGAACAGAGAAGACAAAGATAATTGGTTGGAAGAGGGAGGCTCACTCTTGAGGGGTATTTTAATCTTCACACACTTCAATTTGTTGGATTTTCGACCTAGGGAGTCACGTGACACACACGGATGACAGATTCCATCCATTTTGGATGTCAAAATAAAGTAGCTCCACTTCAAACTTCTAGGGTGCCTAAAAGTAACAAAAATTCTTTGGGTTCCTCGATATAAAAACCAAACTTCTAAGGTACCTGAATGAATTTAAACAGATTGAACACTATTTAACATGGTATCAGAGCATTAATTCTCGATCAAAGAATAGATCAACGATTCCTTGACATCATTATCTACCGATCAGAGCAATGTCAGGATGAGAAGACGACAACATCCACACCAACGAACCCGCGTAAACTGATATGTCGTTGGCGGCACACTACTGTCTCACATGCCATAATCAACCAGCAATACATAAAAATCAGTGTCAACTATCAGTATGAGTATGAAAATGAATGAAAGCAATTACTCTATGTGGTATCGATTGATCCGAATGAAGATTGGCAGTCAAGGGAAACTTCATCACCTCATAGGAGTACCAACCCCCCGAGGTGCCGAAAAACTGAAATTACCACAGTGGGAATCAGACGATCTTATTGTCTGCTCATGGTTACTCGATAATATGGAACCCGGACTGGTCCATCAAATGCACTGAATTTCCAACCATCAAGGATATGTGGAAGGGACTATATGCAACGTACAACAAGGGAAAGGTCAGTATTAAACTTTTCGACCTAATCGTTCGGGTGAATAGAATTAAACAATGAACCGAATCCCTGAGTCGATTTACAACAATTTACAAAGGTTGTGGCGAGATAACGAACTTAAGGATTTGAATCTCATGAAATGCCCAGAGGACATCAGAATATGGAACACGAAAAGAGCAGAGAACAAGTTATACCAGTTCTTGAATGCCGTGAGTGAGGAATTTGATTAGGAAAAATGGGACATATTATGGAAAAATCCCCTACCAGAGGTGGAATCAGCCTACACGACCATTCAGTCTGAACGGGACAGAAGGATGGTCATGGGAACTGTACAGAGAGAATCTCAACCCTCCAGCACCAAAATCGGGTCTGGATTCAAGGCCACGCCTAGTTCAGAAGCAGTGGAAGCCACGGCCAGGCCAATCCTCGCCTCCAAGCCACAACAAGTCATCGGGAGGGGGAAGATGACTCGCGGCGGTGGCGTCGATTGGAAGTCCATTAGTTGTATCCACTGTGGCAAGTTCCGACATAGAAAGGAGGAGTGCTTCCATCTAATTGGGTTCCCTGAGGGATGGAGAAGACAGCGAAGAGATGGGCACGGTGCCGACAACCTAGTTGCGACGACAAAAGACCGAGATAGAAAGGAAGGCACCATGGAGAAGGGAACTTCAGCTGCTAGGGTTTTTGAACCAGAGGAGAGTGAATAAGTTTTGGCACGACTCGAAATGAAGAGACTGGAAACTCTAATCGAGGTAAAGGGTTTGAAGGGTAATTACCTTTCTACCTCTGGAGAAATAATTATCAATTTTTTCCACCCCCATGTTTTCCGCTTGATATATCTAATCCTGAAATTTGTGGATATCCCCCAATGAACACTATAGTTTCACAAAATGATAAATCAGGACTTGCACTTGTAGCTCAGATATCGTGATCATAAAAAATCAAAGATGGCTATTTGACCGTGGAGCTACGGACACTATGTCCTTCGATAAAAAGGACTTCATCAGTCAGTCAGTACCAGGAAGAAGATGATACATACCGCAAATGGAGACCTCTCACTAGTTCATGGAGATGGAACTATTGCTTTATCTCCAACATTTATTGCAAAATTGTCTTTATGTGTCTAGCCTGACGTGCAAATTACTCTCTATTAGTCATGTAACAAGAGAGTTAAATTGTATGGTACTAATATAACTGGATTTTTTATGTTATAGGATATTCAGTCGAGAAACGGTATTGGACGTGGTGTTGAACATCGGGGCATGTATTATGTGGATGAAGTGACTCAACACAAAACTGCAACGCTTGCTCATGGGACAGTTTACCGACATCAATTGTTGTGGCATTGGCATTTGGAACATCCATCTACTAGGTACTTCAAATTATTTCCTAGTTTGTTTCCATCAAATAAAGATATTTCTTGTGAGACTTGTATACTAGCTAAAAGCCATAAACATGCCTATTCACAGTCTGATTCTAGGGCTAAGTCTATGTTTTCCTTGATTCACTCCGATGTTTGGGGTCCTACCCCGAATAATGGTATTTGCATGTAAAATAATGGATTCAAATACTTTATTCTATTTATAGATGATTATTCTCGTATGGCTTGGGTCTATTTCCTAAAAACTAATTCTGAAGTCTCTGCTAAGTTTGTTCAATTCAACGACTTTGTTCAAACCTAATTCAAAACCCAATTTCAGGCTCTCCACTCTGATAATGGAGGAGAGTTTGTAAACTCTGTGCTTAAACAGTTCCTCCAG
Source organism: Chamaenerion angustifolium (assembly GCA_946814005.1). NCBI lineage: Eukaryota > Viridiplantae > Streptophyta > Magnoliopsida > Myrtales > Onagraceae > Chamaenerion > Chamaenerion angustifolium. The sequence goes on from OX328272.1 coordinate 28,946,107, forward strand.
GACAAAGGTATCATTCACCAAACTTCTTCTTCGCACACCTCACAACAAAATGGGGTGGCAGAAAGAAAAACTGTCATATTCTTTAAATGACGAGAGTAATGATGCTAGAGTCATGTGTTCCAACTTCTATTTGGCATGAAGGATTCACCACATCAGTATATCTCCTCAATCATCTATCTACCAAGGTCATAGAATTTCAAACAGCTTTGCAGGTCATATTTAGTCACACGAGTGTTCCTACAGCCTTAACACTCCAAACCCGAATTTATGGGTGTTCTGTCTTTGTACAAATCCCCAAATCCGAACGGTCTAAATTTGATTCATGCTCTATCAAGTGTGTCTTCGTGGGATATGGGATACATCAAAAAGGCTACCGCTGCTACAATCTGCAAACTCATCGCATTTATGTCACGATGGATTGCAATTTCCTGGAAACTGAGATTTACTGTACAACCAAAACTTATGTACAGGGGAGAGGCATAACAGTTCATTAGATTGGTTGACCACTCCAGTGTTTTCGGAGATAGTCCCCAAAGAGCAAGTAGGCGGAACCACCGAGACACTGACTCCCATCGTACATGCTTCTGGTGACTCCACCCCACTTCTCCCGTTTAATATTCCTGAGGTTAGTAGTCTCCCTGTACCAACTCCTATTTTTGGTGTCTCCTCTAATGATATAAATCCATAAGCAAAAATAGTGCAGGAAAGATATGTGTTACCTGCCAGAATGACCAGAGGAGTTCCCCCCGTTCGATAGGAACTCGAGTATACGCCTAAGGCAAGCAAATATCCAGTAGCACACCTAGCCATGGGAAGTATATCACCAAGTTCTCAAGCGTTTGCGACAACTGTTTATACTCAGGAGACTCCCAAGATAGTACAAGAAGCACCCAAAAGTCCTGAATGGAGACAAGCAACGATAGTTGAAATGGAGGCATTGGAATAGAATCAAACATGTAATAAGAGTTATATTCGACAAGGAAAAACAGCAGTGGGGTATTAGTGGGTATTTATAGTGAAGCATCAGGTTGATGGATCCGTTGAGAGATACAAAGATAGGTTAGTGGCCAAAGACTATACTCAAACCTATTGTATCAACTATTCTGAGACATTCTCTCTAGTCGCTAAAATTATCACTATTAGAGTACTTTTTTGGATAGATGTCAATCGTGATTGGTCACTCCATCAGTTTGATGTGAAGAATGCTTTTCTACATGGGAACTTGAAGGAAGAACTCTACATGGAACCACCACCGAATTTCACATCAGGTTTCCAAAAATTAGGTGTATGCAAATTAAGGAAAGTGTTGTATGGGTTAAAATGGTGTCCTAGGGCATGGTTTGGAAGGTTTACAGTTGTTATGAAGATGTATGAATATCAGCAAAGCAACTCAGATCATGGCTTGTTCCTTAAACGACAACGGGGCCTGGTAACATGCCTAATAATCTATGTTGATGACATGATTATTACAGGAGATGATGTTGAATAGATGTCACAACTCAAGCAAAATTTGTTCAAGGAATTCGAGATGAAGGACTTGAGAGAACTGAAATATTTCTTGGGAATGGAAGTACTATGTTCAAAGACAAGTATTTTTTATCTCTCAAAGAAAATATATCTTAGATCTGCTAGTTGAAACATGACTACTTGACTGTAGACCGGCAGATACTCTTATTATGGTTAATCATGGGCTTAAGATAGTAGAAGGCGCAGAACCAACAGATTGTACTCAGTATAAACATCTGGTGGGAAAGTTCATCTACCTGGCTCACACAAGACCAGATATTGCGTATGTTGTAAGTGTGTTAAGTCAGTTCATACATAAAGCACAAGTAAGTCATATGGATGGTGCTCTAAGAGTTATTCGGTATTAAAGGGGCCTCTAGTGGTAGAAATTTTATTCCGGAAGAACGAACATCTTGATATAGAAATGTATACGGATGCAGACTGGGCACGCAATCTGACAGATAGGAGATCTACTTCAGGTTACTTTGCCTTGGTTGGAGGCAACTTAGTTACCTAGAAGAGCAAGAAGCTGAAAGTGGTAGCACTTTCTAGTGGTGAGGCAGTATTCAAGGGGATAGCTCGAGGCCTCGCTGAAATGTTAGTTATAAAAGTTGCTAACAGAGATTGTGTTTCCCACGCTCAAGCTGTGTCGACTGATGTGTGATAACCGTGCAACCATCAGAGTATCTCAGAAAGCCCAGTACAACATGATCGTACAAAACATGTTTAGGTCGATAGGCACTTCATAAAAGAAAAGCTAAAAAGTAGGACCATCACTCTTCCTTTTATACGCTCTGAAGATCAATTGACAGACATCCTTACCAAGGTCGTAAATGGAAAAAACTTCAAGAATGTTATGTGCAAGTTAAATATTGGTGACCCCTCTATTCAACTTGAGGGGGTGTTAGAAAAGGATAGATACGATTAGGGAATAAAATATATTGTAATTGTTGGATTCTGAGTTCTTGAGATGCTTCTAGCGGCGCTCCGACGTCCTGCAACAAGGAAAACCCGGGCGATGCCCTTTGTTTCCCCTCCGAAGCTTAAGTGAGCGAGGAGGTTCGTTTATATGTGAGTGGTAATAAATCAGAAAGTAAGTCCCTTGCAATAGGGAGGGAGGGAGGTATTTATAGCCTCCACCCTAACCTGAGTAGAGTTTGGATCTGACCCGGGTTATCCGACGTGGCGTCTGGCATGGCTGAGTGGAGCCCCATTGGGCAGAGTGTTGCCTGGTGTCTGCTGCTCAGTGGGTTTGTTTCCCGTGCCGGAACTCCATATCAGAGTGGAGAGCCCCCATCACTCCTTGGACCTTGAACCTGTCAGAGTGATGGGCGAGTCTTCGCGTGGCGCGCCACTGACGGCGCGCCCTTCGATGAGTGGCCTCTGATTGGGCTTTGGCTAGTAAGCCGGATAACTGGGCCTGGGCCTTCTTTGTGTGGTAGGTCGGGTAGCTGTCCTGGCCCACTTGGGTATTTAGGCCAGGATCCATCATCTGCCCCCGAAGCCTAGTACGAGCGTCGCTCGTGTTAGGTTTTATAAGGCGATTAGATGCTTATGGCGTTCCCTTTTATCTTTCGTCAGTTTGGTTTGTTTGTTCTCTAATCGGCGCGCCATTGATGGCGCGCGGTTACGCGGCTTCAGCGTCTGCTTTGGATCTGCATTCAAGAAACTAGTCGTTGCGATCGAACCGTTTCTTGGGACCGTGCGGTTTCTATTCAACCGTTGGTGTCCCTTGTGTTCCTGAGGACGTTTCGTCCAATCGGGCTTCTAGGGGTAAAGTGACCGTTGGGCTTCCCTAGGGGAGCTCTATAAATAGAGCTCCTCCCCCTCATTTTCTTACTTTTACCTCTCCGAGTAACTTTCTCTCTCTAGAAAGCTTTGACTTCTCTCTAGATTTTCCGGCTACTCTTCTCCGGCCGCCCTAAATTTTCCGATAGCTTTTCGTTCGCTCTTCCAAAATAGCTCGCTGCTCTCCTTTCGAGCCCAGCCTCTACCCTCGTCGTGAGCGCCTTCTTTCACCAATGGCGAGCGGATCGACAGGAGGTGAGGCTAACGTCTTCTTTCCTCCGGGTTTTAGCGACCCTATGCCCAACACTATTTCTAGGTCTATTTTTAATAGGGCAGTAGATGAGTCTTGTATGAGCGACGCCAGGGCTCGTTTTCCTCTTCCTGACGAGCTTGACCCTGATAACGCCACGCCCATCTCGAAACCAGGGTCAGGCGAGGAAACCATTTACCCCTTTCAAATAGATGATGGTCTAAGGTTTCCCCTTTGTCCCGACCTGGCCGAGGCCTGTCGCTATTATGGCGTCTCCCCTACTCAGTTCTCTCCCTGCGCTCTCCGCACCTGGGTAGGCTTTAGGTGTCTGTGTGAGAGACAGGGCTATACATATTCTTTGGTGTTGTTTCGTCATTTCTATAGGATAGATTCCAATCGCTTCGGCGTTTTTTGCTTTGTCAGTCGCTTTCCTGATAATAAGTACAAAAACTGGAAATCCTCCGCCCCCTTAGTTACTGGTTTTAGGACCCGCAACTCCAATTGGAAGAAGTCCTATTTTTTCTTTAAAGGCGGGGTTCCTTGGTGCATCACCCCCAAGGCGCTCCGCGATCCCTTTCCCCTGGATGACGAATTATCCCCCTGGGATAAGGAGTCACTCCACATGGTATACGCCGACCACCTCGAGGGGCGCACCACATGGATATCCAAGGAGACCAAGGAGGAGGATCTTTTCAACGCTGGCATTTCTCCCGTTCAATATCGCTTATATAGGACACGGGTAATAATTTGTTTCCTTTTCTTCTGCAGATAAACTTGTTTCGCGCTTTTCTCTTGCCTTCACCATATCGGATGATGAACAGGAATTGCCCGCTTCTCCATCTGCTGGCGCTGCTGAGAGCTCCAAGAAAAGAAAGAGGCAGTCTGGTAAGAAGAAGGCGCGCCCTGAGGACGACATAGATCCGCTATCTGTGGATCTTCAGACGCTGAGTCCCGATACTCAAGAAGCGGTGACTCTTTTCAAAGGTGCGGTCCCTTTCTCTCGCTATTGCAACGATTCAGTTTTTTCTAGAAGGTTAAGTATTCTCCACACTAAGAAGTGGGGCGCGCCTGTTGTGACGGATGGTGGAATTGCATGGACTTATCATGTCTTCTATGATGGTACTTCACAAGAGAGAGCTGTTAGCAGTGATGGAGCGCCCTATCTGGGTAAAGGTCCCAGCGCTCCTTCTTCCCGGAAGAAGAAGAAGACCCCGGCGAGGGTATCCTCTCCAGCGGGGGACTCTGATCTGGGGACGGATAGGGAGCCGCCCCCTTCTCCCTCCACGGATTTGGAGGCGCTCCCCTCGCTTCCCAGCGGTTCAGAGGGGCGCTTTAGGTCGTACATGGGACCAGCCTTTGATCTTCACAGGGACTTGAAGGTTGAAGGTCTTCCAGAGTGGGTTCCTCAGGAGGATCCGAGTGGTGCGCCCTGGGCTCCTTGGGAGCGCCTTCAAGATGTTCCCCTTGTGCGGGGAAATACTTTGCTGGACCCTAACTTGGGTCTCCATCTGCTAGCCGGGGCCTGCCCCCCTGCTGACCGAACGCCAATCGAGAAGGCTACAAGCGCTCTGGACAATTTGGTGAAACAAGGTCTCACCTTGTTTTCTCAGGTATATTTTTACCTTTCCTTGGTTCTTGCATTATTATTTTTTGACTAACTGTTTTGGCTCTCTTGTAGCTTTTGCCCGTGTAACTCCAAATGGGGACCGCCATTGTGGAGTTGTCTGAGGAGCGCGAGGCCATAGCTGCCCAGCGAGAGCTGGAGAGAGGAGCGCTAACCGTGACTTAGCTGCGGAAAAAGCTGCTAAGGAAGAAGAAGCCGCTCGCCACGCTCAGGTGATGCTGCAAGTGAGGGACAAGCTGGCACAGGCGGCGAGGGCTCATGAGCAAGCTTCTCAAGCGCATGAGGAGCTCGCTAACCTTCGCCAGGATTTTGAGGTCCTGAAAAAGAGAGCTGATTCCTTCGAACAGCGCGCTGCTGTGGCTGAACAGGATGTTCGCCGTTTGGCAGAGGAGGCAGCCCTTTTCCAGAAGGAGGCTCCCAAGCGCTTCGCTGAAGCGGTGGAGGAGTACAAGGGGAGCAAAGAATTCGATGCTGCCTGTGCTCGCTGGTGTCGCCAGGCTATGGTGGAGGCTTTACCTCCATCCGGGTTGATCTGTTGAAGGCTGACCCTCATTTTGATGTGGCGACGCTCCCCTCCTTTGGTGATTTCCTTAACATGGAGGCCAAGAGAGAGGCTAGGAAGCGGAAGCTTGAAGCTGAGGATAGGAAGGCGAAAGCGGCCGCCGTCGAGGCTTCTAGGAGGGGAAAGGCGCCTGAATCCTCTGTTGAAGAAGAGGAGGAGTCTCCTGCGCCATCTCCTCTACATCGCAAGCGCGCCTCTTCCTCTCAGCCAGTCCTGCCTTCAGATGGAGCGATCCCTTCCGAAGAGCCTCAAGACATACTTCCTCTGGCGGTGCAGGAGTTAGGGGTGCTGCCTGTCACGCCTTCAGAAGATGCTTAGTTTTTTTCTTTTTAGAAAGTCCTCTTTTTGGTGAGGCATATTTTTTGTAATGAACTGGGGTGTTTGCCCTTCTTTTCAAGTACTTTTAACTAAGGCATTATATCTGTTTGTTTGGCGCACCAATATGTATTTATACATATAACTGCCTATTTTTGGCTAAGTGTTTATATTTTTCCTTTTATGGAGTGCCCATATGTTTGAACATATAATCTGCTTTCTTTGATATAATAGGAATACCAGTTTTTTACAAACCATGGTAATTGCCTAAGTACATTTGTTCATAACACTTTCTAAGAATAGAACTTTTTCAAGTGTTCTGCGTTGAACGTGTTTTTCAGCGTTTTCCCTTCTTTGTTTTCTAGTATGTAGGCGTTTGGATGCGGAATGGCGATCACCTTATATGGCCCCTCCCATTTTGGCGGAAGTTTGTTGATCCTGTCCTGATGGGCGAACTCGTTCTTTCTTAGTACCATCTCCCCAACAAAAAATTGGCGAGCAGAGACTCGCCTATTGTAGTATCTAGCTGTCGCCAATCGCATTTTTCCTTGGAGTTGTTCCGATGCCCATCTCTTTTCATCCGCCAAGTCCAATTCCATGCGCCTTTGGCCATCATTTGCGATTATGTCGAAGTGTTTCGTTCTGTGTGAGGCGACCGCTACTTCGGTTGGTGCCACCGAATCTGATCCGTATACCAGGGAAAAAGGCGTCTCTCCTGTGGCCTGTTTAGGAGTGGTGCAGAGCGCACAAAGAACATTCTCTAGTTCCTCGGTCTATTTTCCCTGCAAGGCATCTAGCCTTTTCTTTAATCCATTCATGATAGTTTTGTTGGCCGCCTCCACCTGTCCGTTCGCTTGAGCGTGTCTGACCGAGGCGTGCCGAAGGTGGATATTTAATTCCTGACAGAACCACTTCAACTCCTTCCCCGCGAATTGAGGTCCGTTGTCGCTGACTAGAATGCTTGGTATGCCATATCTAGAGACAATTCTTGACTTAATAAACTTGATTATCTGGAATTCTGTAGTGGAGGACAGTGCCTTCGCTTCAATCCATTTTGAAAAGTAGTCGATCGCCACAAGGACATAGGTGCGTTGCTTGGATTTAGGAAGTGGCCCTACCAAGTCGATTCCCCATTGTGCGAAAGGCCAGGCCGCGTTGATAGAGGTTAAGTCTGCTGGTGGGCGCGCTATGTTCGTGCCGTATTTTTGACAGGACACGCACTTCTGGACCAACTCCATCGCCTCTTTACTCATGGTAGGCCAATAATAGCCCTGGTTGAGTATCTTTCGGATGATTGATCGTGGCCCTTCGTGGCAAGCGGCGTACCCTTCATGGACCTCCCTGAGTATCGTAACAGTTTCTGGTTGAGCGACGCACTTGAGAAAAGGTGTTAAGTAGCCCTTTTTGTACAGCGTTCCGCCGATAATTTTGTAGCTTGGGGCGAGTCTTAGTATTCTCTTAGACTCGGCTTCGCCTTCTGGCAGGTCGCCATTTTCGAGGTGGTTTCTGATAAGAGTTGCCCAGTCCTCCCCTCTTTCGATGCTAGCACACACGTGCCGTACTCTGTCTTTTACGATCCCTAAAAATGTTACAGGTAGTGGCGTCGCCTGCCAAGCATACTTGCTTAGTGCGTCCGCTTCTCCGTTTTCTTCCCTCAGAATAGACTCTATCTGGAAACTAAGAAATCCGTCCGCAAGATGGCGCGCCTTTTGGAGGTATATTTTCATCTGTTCTCCCTTGGCCGTATACTCTCCCTTAACTTGGTTTACTACCAATTGGGAATCGCAGTAGACGCTTAGGTGCTCGATGCCCAGACCTTTGGCGAGTCGTAGACCAGTGACCAACGCTTCGTACTCTGCTTCGTTGTTGGTCGCTTTGAAGGTGAGGACTAGGGCGTATCGAAGGGGTGCGCTCCCGTCTGGTCGGGTTAGTACTAAACCTGCCCCCGAGCCATCTATTGATGAGGATCCATCCGTGTGTAGGGTCCAAGTTTCTTTCTGCCCACTGCTTTCTGGAGGCGACGCTTCTAGAGGACTTGTGGATTCCACAATAAAGTCTGCCAAGGCTTGTCCCTTGATTGCGCTCCTGGGTGCGAACTTGATTCGGAATTTGCTTAGTTCGATCGCCCATTTGATCATTCTTCCTGAAGCGTCAGGTCTTTGGAGGAAGTGCTTTAAAGGTTGATTTGTTAACACCGTAATTTCGTGCTCGTGAAAGTAAGGGTGGAGCTTCCTAGCAGAGACTACTAACGCATAGAGGTACTTCTCAACTTCTACATAGTTCATTTCGGTCTTTGTAAGGACCTTAGAAACATAGTACACTGGCACCTGCGCCTTGTTGACCTCTTTAACTAAAACAGAGCTTACAGCTATGGGACTGATGACCAGATACAGGAAAAGAGCGTCGCCTTTCTCAGGCTTGGCTAGCGGAGGCAATGTCTTCAGATGGTTCTTCAAGTCCTGGAACGCCTGCTCGCATTCCGTGGTCCACTCGAACCTTTTGTTGGCTCGGAGGACCTGAAAGAAGGGGAGAGACTTCTCCCCTGATTTAGCCAGGAAGCGGCTGAGCGCCGCAAGCCTTCCATTCAGCGACTGGACCTCCTTGTGACAAGTAGGGCTCTGCATATTTTCTATCGCCTCCATCTTTTCTAGGTTCACCTCTATCCCTCGATGGCTCACCATGTAGCCAAGGAACTTTCCGGAGTGTACGCCGAAGACGCACTTGGCGGGGTTCAGCCGCACCTGGTGGAGGCGCATGCGCTCGAAAGTTTTCCTCAGATCCTCAACATGATCCGTGCCCTTCACCGACTTCACCAGCATGTCGTCGACGTACGCCTCGATAGTGTCGCCTATCATTCCGGCGAAGATTTTGTTGACCATCCTCTGGTAGGTCGCCCCTGCATTTAGCAAACCAAATGGCATCACTGTGTAGTGATAAATATCGGTGTCTGCATAGAACGCCGTGTGCTGGGCGTCGCTATCCGCCATTTGGATCTGGTTGTACCCTGAGTAGGCGTCCATGAAGCTAAGTAGCTCATGTCCTGAAGTGGCGTCGACCAGCTGGTCGATCCTAGGTAGGGGGTAGGAATCCTTGGGACATGCCTTGTTCAGATCCCTAAAATCGACGCACATGCGCCATTTGCCATTGCTCTTCTTTACCAGAACGGGGTTCGCCACCCAAGTCTGGAACCTGATTTCTTTTATGAAGTTGGCCTCTACCAACTTCCCCACTTCTTGCCTTATGGCGATCGCCTTCTGCTCTCCTACGGGGCGTCGCTTCTGAGCTATGGGCTTGATCGTGGGATCAATCCTCAGCTCGTGGCAAATGATATCTTTGCTGATGCCTGGCATGTCGCTGGGCTTCCAGGCGAACAGCTCCTTGAACTCGATCAGCAGCATAGATAAGTCTCTGGCCTCCCCTTCCGGAAGCGACGCGCCTATCTGCACGGCCTTCCCTTTCCGTCTATTTCAACATCTCGCAGCCCTCCAATCGCCTGGGGGCGATATCTATCCTCCCGTGGGTCCTCCTCCGTCCTGATAGTCAGGGCCTCCTGTTTACCCTTTAGGACGTGGCGACGCGTGGAGTTTACATAGCAGCTTCGCGACGCCAGCTGGTCCCCCTTTACCAGTCCAATCCCATGCGGGGTTGGGAATTTCATCATCTGGTGGTAGGTAGAGTGGACCATCTTGTGTGGGTTCAAGGTCGAGCACCCTAAAATGGCGTTGTAGGCTGCCGGGGCGTCCACGACGATGAACGTGATGTTGGTACTCAGCACCTTCCAGCCGTCTCCTATCTCGACTGGTAAGGTTACCGCTCCCACTGGGTAGGTGGTGAGCGAGGCGAATCCCATGAGTGAGAAGTTTACCTTCTTCAGGTCCTGCTGCTTTCTGCCCATCCGAAGATAGCTCTCCAGAAAAAGCACATCTGAGGAGCTGCCTGAGTCGACCAGCACCCTTCGCATTGTCCACTCCCCGACCTTCAAGGTAATGACCAAAGCGTCGTCGTGGGGCGAGGTGACATGCTCCATTTATCTCTCCGAGAAGGAGATGACCACGTCATCCTCCTCCCTGACTCGCTTTCCTGCTCTGGCCGTTCCTGCCAGTTGGGCCGCGTAAACCTCTCTGGCGGCGCCAGTTTCACCTCCTGCCGTGAAACCGCCGCTGATGACATATAACTCTTTGTCTCCCGAACCAGATGCACCTGTGTTTTTTAGGTAGCCTCTCTGGATGAGGCTTTCTATATCCTTTTTGAGGATTCGACAGCTATCAGTCGAATGGCCCTTGCACCTATGGTAACGACAGTAAGCCTTCTTGTCGTTCCCCATCGGTGCATCGCCATTTCTCGCTGCGGGGGGCGTAGCCAAGTCCTTCTTCTCCATCTCTGCCAGTACCACGAAAATTTCTTTGGTAAGAGGCGTGAAGGCCTCATACACTTCTCTAGGGGGCGTGGGATGAGAGGGCGGCGCTTCGCCTCCTCACGACCTCCTTTTCGAGCGCGGTGATCTGGCCGCTGCTCCTCTACTGGGTCCTTCTTGAATTCCCTCTTGCCCGGCCTCCTACCATCTCTGGCGATCTCCAAGTCGATGTATGACTTGACTCGAGCAGCCATGTCTTCCACCGTGTGCACTGGGATGACACTGAGGCAGTCATTCAGAGCGGCGCCCTTTGGACCAAAAGCCCTGACGAAGGCTCGAATGGTCTCGCCCTCCGTGATGACTTGGTCGATTCCGGCCCGCTCTGTGTTGAACCTGGTGTAGAAGTCGCCCAAGCTTTCATCATGTCCTTGTATGACCGTGTCCAGGGTCCCCACGCTCTTCGGAAGCTGTCTTCCCCCCATATACTGGATTATGAACTTGTCTTTTAGCTCCGACCAGCTTTTTACCGACGCTTTGGGGAGACCAAAGAACCAGTTGGACGCCACGCCGCTCAGGGTGGCCGGGAAGAGGAGCGTGAAATGGTTATCGTCGCTCGTCCTTCCCAGGAGAGAAGCCTCGTGGTTCTGCACATGTTCCACCGGATCGCCCTGACCACGGTATATATCAATCCTCGCGGGCCTTACACGGTGCGGGACCGTGATACTCAGTAGCTCGGGGTCGAGCGGGTTGGAATCCCTGTCGCGAACTGGGGCTAGGACGTGCCCACTCTTCTCTTCCTTGACCTGGCGCTTGACAAAACGCAGCAGCTCCTCCTTTGTCATGTCCCCTATGCGTTGGGAGGCGGAAGAAATGCCGCTGGCAGCGGGGGGACGGGGATGTCGATCTGATGGTGCTGGACGGGAGGTGGCCCCCTCCACCTTGGTGACCCCCACCCTGGTGCTTCCCGCTCGGGGAGCAGCCTTTTCCTCCGCCCTCTGCTCTCGCCTGTCGAGCATGTCTTCTAGCGCGGTTAGTACCTCTGGCGCCAATCCGACCACCGGCGGCCTCCCTGACGAGGCGATCCGGGATTGCGCTGGTGCAGGCCTGGCTGTTTCAGCTCTTACGGTTGTAGGTTGCGGGGAGCGCCTGGTAGGGCGCGCTGCATCCGAAGCAGGGGTGTGATTCGGGGTGTGCGCGGTAGGGCGCGCTGCCTCTGAAGGGGGTGGTATGACTGAGGTGCCCCCCAGGTGTTGTTGCAGGTCATGGAGCGAGCTACCTTCTTCGTGTCCTTTGGTGTTCTTTGCTCTAGGGATTGGGGGAGCCATGGCTTGTTGTGCTTAAGCTTCCCACAGACGGCGCCAATGTTGGATTCTGAGTTCTTGAGATGCTCCTAGCGGCGCTCCGACGTCCTGCAACAAGGAAAACCGGGCGATGCCCTTTGTTTCCCCTCCGAAGCTTAAGTGAGCGAGGAGGTTCGTTTATATGTGAGTGGTAATAAATCAGAAAGTAAGTACCTTGCAATAGGGAGGGATGGAGGTATTTATAGCCTCCACCCTTAACCTGAGTAGAGTTTGGATCTGACCCGGGTTATCCGACGTGGCGTCTGGCGTGGCTGAGTGGAGTCCCATTGGGCAGAGTGTTGCCTGGTGTCTGCTGCTCAGTGGGTTTGTTTCCCGTGTCGGAGCTCCATATCAGAGTGGAGAGCCCCCATCACTCCTTGGACCTTGAACCTGTCAGAGTGATGGGCAGGTCTTCGCGTGGCGCGCCACTGACGGCGCGCCCTTCGATGCGTGGCCTCTGATCGGGCCTTGGCTGGTAGGCCGGATAACTGGGCTTGGGCCTTCTTTGTGTGGTAGGTCGGGTAGCTGTCCTGGCCCACTTGGGTATTTAAGCCAGGATCCATCAGTAATATGTATGTAATATATAGTTTACAAATATCATTATTATCTAGTTTAGCCATAGGCAATTGTATATTAGTAAAGTTGAAATCAATAACATACAGATTTGCATTAGAATTCATTCTCTATTCCTAAGATTGGACATTGTTTAACAATAACTTGATCGAAATACAAATCTAGACCCTAAACTATTTGGCTCGTAACATTACTCCCTCCTACGCAACAATTTTGTCCTCATGATCGAAATTCGGAACTTGTGTGTTAAGAAGTTATCCAACACTTCCATGTTTCAACTGTGCTTAATAACTCAGCCTTCAATTCCTAAGCGAGTTGCTTCCTGTTGGAAGTTTGAACACCGTGTACAATATCAAGATTTGTTAACGGTCATCATGTCTAAGATTTCCCCCTCACTATGTAAAGTGCTTGCTTTCACAGTAAATTGTGTGTCTAAAACATGGGTCGAAGAGGATACTTTGGTGTCCGTGCACAAACTTTGGGTTCAGGACCAGAGACTTGTTTTGCTGGAAATCACTAACTGAGCTTAGCATAAGTTTCCTAGCTAGCGAGGGAATTCATCAAGATCATAGGCTACGAGGAAGAACCGATCATTGTCCATGAGATCTGTCTCTAGGCAAATTGGAGCACCAAACCCACGTTATATAAAAGGAATAAGCTTCTCTTTGACATCAGAAAATGCAAATTGTTATTCTTTCTTAGTCACGCGATGAACGGTATAATAGACAGTCCCTCCCTCCATTGTTTAAAAGAGACTGCAAGGTGTCATCATGAGAAATTACAAATATGGGCATTACCTTGCCACTCGAGTTCAACAAGCCAATTGCCACAAGAATGGACATGTATTCTTTTTCTATCTGCCCTGGTGTCGACTGTACCGCTTGACTGAACTTCAAGTAGTAAGTTTGAGAATCAACACTATAAGATGAAGTTACTTTTTCTGAAGGTGTTCCGGCTTGTGAGTATCATAACAAGAAATAAGCAAAATCAACTTCATTTGTGTCTCTCATTGCAACATAGAAATTCTCGTAAGTGTCAGCTTGCCTGTCATGTCTCTGAAAGTAAAGATCCATTCCCTTCCCTTGTCTTCCAAGCAATGTTTTGTACATCCTCACAACTTCAGCTCCCTTCTCATAAACTCTAACTACTGCTCCCCCTGTTAGAAGAAATCTCTTACGCTCCATTACGTGGTTTATGATTCTCTAGGACTTTCGTGGCACACAAGAGCGCAACACCGCCAGAGATTCTTGGGAGTCGCTCCTGGGCATTTTCTTTATCAAACAATGACGTACTCTTGTCCATAGCTGTGTGCAACCCTCCACATCTTTCTTCAATCACCCTTTTATCTCCTTGGCCACGAAGAACGATGGTATCATCAAGTGAGATAATAACCTTCTTTGTTGTTCCATGTATTTCAGCATTCAGTTTGTCTAGAGTAAGTCCAGAATACCCAGACCGCGCCTGTAAAAACAGCAGTATCATCCAAGTTTGCTCTTCTATTATCCCTCAAACCAGGGAATTTGACCGCAAACAACTTAATCCCACCGTGATGTCTGTTAATGATCAGAGTAGTCAGAAGTTCGCTTTCCAAATCCGTGGCAAAATCCATAACATTTGTACCATCAATTATGAATTTGAAGCCCTCCATCAGTATTACCTGAGTAAGGACAGTTGCACAAGTAATACCATTTCCAGCAACTTTATTAGTTGTTCTAGTAACTTGTTTAACAAGTCCAACACCAACATTTTTAGCCTTACCTTCGAATGTGATGCTTTCGGCAACAATTACCCCGTTCTTAGTGAGCTTGGGAGTTCCATGTCCTTGATCAATAATCACAATGCGGCCCTTTGGTCCCATTGTCACCTTTACAACCTCGATAGCGAGAGATTCGATGGATTCCCTCAGCAATCTATTGCAAATAATATAGATGCCCACTCTGAGGAAAAGCTATGGATTCATTAGAGCCAATTCGATGGATTCTCTCAGCTCCTAGATTTGGTTAAACAATCCACCAACTTGGGAATAACTAACGTTAATTGGGTCTTCATGCAGATATACAACTGGATCAACTTCTTGAGGAAGTGCTCGCATAATGGTAAGAGTTGTCATATCAAGAACCACTCTGGTCCCCGCAGATAACTTCTCGTTATCAACTTTACTTCCGCAGCCCACAACATATCTCGGCCCACTGCTTACTTCCACAATTAAGCATTCATTGTCCCTAAGTCGGAGAACTTCATCTGATGATCCGTCTTACACTTATGAAGGGATTTCAAATCATCCTCTGTCTTATTAAAATCGTTCTTAGTATCTTGCATGTTCTCCCTCATGGATTGAACTCTAAATTCCAGTTCCTTGTGCTGAAGGAGTTTCTTTCAGTAGTCATCGACTGCATTCCAGCATCTCATGGCATCTACTCCCTCCATAGTCGCGGTCTCAAGTATGCTTGCAGAACAAGTCGCGGTTTTTGGTTCAGGTATTTTGTCGAACAAGTTGTGAGCATCATCCAATGAGTCATCTTCCACTCAAAAAATCAACAAAGCCACTGATACAAGGACGTTGCAGGAAGGTGGTGGCTTAGCTAGAGGTAGCGGTGACCGAGGATTGGCGGTGGCGATAGAGTTGTGTAGCTTAGCAACGACGCATGGTCCCCGAATAGCACCATAAATCACCATCGGGTATTGAACTTAATACACTAGTTTGTAGATATAATTCACATATTCTCGTATATTCATTTTGAAGATTACAACATATTATATAGCTATCTAGAATATATAGAACCTTAAACATTGTCCTTAGTATAAGGAGGAATCTATTGCTTGAATATGAAAAAGGTGGTCACCGGTCACTCCATGTTTTATGCATTCATGTCTAATGCTTTCTTGTTTTAGGATCTTGGTTTCCTACATTACCCCTCAAGCTGAATTGTGGGATCACACACATTTAGCTTGCACCATACTTTATCAAATAATGTTTCATTGACAGCTTTAGTTAGCACATCAGTAAGTTGATCTTCTGACCGTACATATGGAAAAGCTATAATACCTTCGTCTAATTTTTCCTTGATGAAGTGTCTGTCTATTTCAACATGTTTAGTTTTATCATGCTGAACTGGATTTCTAGAATACCGATTGCAACCTTGTTATCACACCATAAGTTGCATGATCATTTGATTGTAAATCCAATCTCTGTTAATAGTTTTTGTATCCACAGTATCTCAGTCAGACCCCGGGTTATTCCTCTAAACTCGAATTCAGCACTAGATAGAGCAACCACCTTCAGTTTCTTAGTCTTCCAGGTTACCAGATTTTCCCTACAAACGTGAAGTATCCAGACGTTGATCTTCTATCCATCTTGCTACCTACCCAATTTGCATTTGTATACGCCTCGAGCTCAAGATGTCCATTGTTTTGGAATATGATCCATCTCCCTGGTGTACCTTTCAGATATCTTATAACTCACATGCCTGCTTCTATGTGTTCCTCTTGGAGTTGATGCATGAATTGACTAAGAACTCATACTGAATAGGCTACATCAGGACTCGTATGTGCCAGATAAATCAACTTCCCCACTAGATGTTGATATCGTCCTTGACCTGCTGGCATTGCTTCTTGATTGATTGTTAATCTATGATTTACGATAATTGGAGTATCAGCAGGGTTACAATATGTCATTCTTGTCTCTACAAGTAGATCTAGGACATACTTTCGTTGAGATATAAAAATTCATTTCTTTGATCGAAGTACTTCAATTCCCAAAAAATACTTGAGATTGCCCAAGTTCTTCATCTCAAATTCCTCAAATATATTTTTTCTCGGCTAGTAGATTTCCTCATCATCATCTCCTGTAATTATCATATCATCAACATAAATGATCAAGCAAGTTATCTTCCCGTTATTCTTCTTTAGAAACAACGTATGATCCGCATTACTTTGCGTGTAGTCATACTTCTTCATTGTTGTCGTGAATCTTCCAAACCACGCTCTAGGAGATAGTTTCAACCCATACAATGCCTTTTTTAATCGACATACTTCTCCCTTCTTAAACTTCTATGGCATGCCTGGAGGTGCTTCCATGTATACTTCTTCAATAAGTTCTTCATGGAGAAAGACATTTTTCACATCGAACTGGTGTAGCGGTCAGTTCTTATTTGCTGCTATAGAGAACAATACCCTGATCGTGTCAATCTTCGCTACTGGTGAAAATGTTTCTGAGTAGTCAACTCCATAGGTCTGAGTGTATCCTTTGGCTACTAGTCTTGCCTTATACCTCTCAATCGACCCATATGCCTTGTGTTTGATCGTGTAAACCCATTTGCATCCAACCGCCTTCTTCTCGGGTGAGAGTACACATTTCTCCCATGTTTTAATTTTCTCCCGTGCTTCCATTTTTACGCTCATTGCTTGACGCCATTCTTCTTTGGCTTGAGCCTCATGAACGTGCCTTGGTATGTCTTCTGAATAAATCGTTGTGGAAAATGCACGCACCACTCGTGACATATTCCCTCTCGCCAGATTCGTAATCGGGTATCTTGTATTCTTTGGTACATACTCAAATTTTGGAGCTCGATAACAAGCTTGCAGATAGAATGAGGAGCAAGGGACTGTACCTTGCCTTACATCTACGAATGGAGAAGGATGTGTGGGTGATGACTGGTTGTCTTCCCTGTCTGAGCCCCAAATACAATGAAATAGTTAATCATGAGAGGAAATTCTGACACGAGCTCTTAACATGTCGGAAAAACATGAGCTACCACGATAGGAAACTAGTCGGTCTCTGCCCTTTGAACGCCTTGAAAGTTAGTAGGTAATCTTCGTTCAAAAAGTATGAAATTTGAATGTCATTTGATGATACTAGGATTGACAAAACTCAAAATTTAGCTCATAAATTATTGCTTAACCTTTTTTTTAATCTCGTTAGGTTGATAAAGGCGCTTGGAGCCCCAAAGAATGCTCGAATATATTGGGCAAGAGGGCATCCATTGGGCAGGGAAGCAACGCTTGAGTCATATATTGGTTTAGGATGAAGATGAAGAAGAAAGACAATTTTGTCACTTATATTTGTTAAAAAATCATGTGTCACGCACATGAGGAGCATTCTGTTACAAATAAACGGTCAGCTGATGGAAATGGGAAAATTTTAATTGTGTTCAAACATTAAGACTAAAATTTTAAATTTTAAACATTAAGGGAAAATATTAAATTCGGCTTAACCTTTAGAGGGAAAACTAGTATTTTGCCCTTAATAGAATTATACATATATACATCTATTACAACTATATATACACATCTATTACAACTATCTGAGGAAATTAGTTATCTAAAAAAATGACATATATATTTCATAAGAGATTTGTTACATTTTTAACATTACCTGTTTAAAAATGAGTGTTACTCTCTGGATGAGATGTTCTATACCTGGATAAAGTTGATGCTTTCAGAGCCGCTAAACATGTCTTCCCCAATTACGGTAAACTCCGGATTTTCTATTGAACACTAAGTGTGCCCAAATAGGCGCCTTCCTCTACTTCCTTCAGCCTACTGGTTTAACTAATGGACAACGGAGAAAACATATATCCTCATGGTATTTCCTTTTTCTCATTTTGTCACCCTAGGATTGGAGATGTTGCCTCTGATCTTGTCATTACAAAACCCATCAATAATTCCTAATCGCAGGACAAACATCTCAAGTTTTGGTTGAATTCTTTGAAGTTGCTATTACTTCGATTATTTTCTTGAAGGGCGTCTATCTCTCTGGTAAGGGAACTCCAATGATGCGAGTTAATTTATCAAGAAGTTGCGTGCTGACCAACATCTGGACGGATACTGCAGGTGCGTTTGAGAGGAGGAGATATCTAAACTTGGTGGTTCATAGAGCGCGGCATCCTCAACTCAGAGACTATATCCATTCCACTGTGTCGGGGCTTTCCACTTCCATTGAAAAGGTCTTGCATATTCCTAAGCATTCACTTCTTTCAGATCTTCCTCTTTCGTAATGGTGATAGCTCAATCAGTAGTTGCGTAATTTGGGGCTGAAAAGTTGTGGAATTGACTTGTCCAGTAAAGTGTCTGAGTTTGATTTATCTATTTATGTGAATGAATTTAGAAAATAAGTGATAATGGATGCCACCACTCCATTGTTCAATTTCTTTCGAGTGATATTTAAGATGCAAAAAATGGCCAAAAAAAAAAGATATTTAAGATGCAAAATAGTCAACATAGTTGATCTGGTAAAAATTATATGTGGGGCAGGTTTTACCGCAATTATTTGATTCTTGCATAATGAGTACAAAACCCAAATAATCTGTCCCTTCCCATGACAACTCTAACAAACAACATACTAGCAACACAGAGATGGGGTTCTTTCTAGGTCAGCGTTAATTCCCCAGATTGCTTGGTCTATAAGGACAGGCTTTGTCAAAGACGATTCCTTTGTAGCTTCAAAGCTTGTGTCAAAAAGTGGGCAGATTGGTTACTGTTCCTTGTATTGAAGGAGAAGTCAAGTGTGGGGTTGCCTCCCCTCCATTGCTTTCAAGTTTTTACAGTCGTTGAGCTATTTTATGGTGTATATATATGAAGCTTCCCATTGTTACTAAACCAAGGTGTGTTTTATTTGATTTGGAGCAGGGATTATTAGAGAGGGTAGCTGTTATTTTTTCAGACAGTGATGACATGCCACTTGAGAGGTTCATTTTCAGGCTTAGTTTTAACAATCAGTCTTGTAGTGTCTCAGACACTGATGATGCCCCCAACTTGGAATTCTCGCTGCGGTCATTGTTGATGAAGTTGGCAGCATCAGGATCCTTGACTAAGTCAGTCAACAACCAAGGTTCCTTAATCTCATCTGAACTCTAGTTCTCTACTTTTTCTCAATCTGAGGATGATGTTTATAAGTGTATAGTTGTTCCTTCCACCATGTTCACAATCAACATTATGATGGTGGAAGAAAGTTCACAGTATTTATCTGTTGAAGAAAATTATGGTGTGTTATCAGATTGCAGGTGGGGCATCATGGCATACTTCCGATCCTTCCCCACCGAGCCTGGAATTAGGAATGAATCTCCATTTTGGATCCCAGCTGATACAACAAGGCAATCACTACCGGAGCAGCAGCAATCGCCTCCTATAATAACCCCAATCAAGTCTCTGAGTTGTGAGACTTTTTGTTTGCAGGTGTATCTTGAACATCCAAGTTGAATATCTCATGCCATATTGAAACAAATATGTGATCTTACTTCAGTTTGTTACCTCTTCTAGTTAGGTGTGTATACATATAACATAATTGTGAATAACTCATCGTTAGGAAGGGAAAGATGGTGGAGGTCGAGATTGTGTCAGCATTTCAGTATGTGCAGGTTAGAAATGTATGTACTACTACTTACTACATTCATAATTATTATTATTAGCTTCATCTGCCTCTACAATTCAGACAGATGAAAGGAGAATAGAACCAATCTCTCCTCAATCTTCTATCACTATATAAACATGCTAACACAATTACAGGTAAATCAACGCAAAATGACCATTTTGGTAACTCAATTATAAATTGGAAAGACTCTTATAACAATTGTCATCTTATGTTTTGAAAAGGTGGCCCATTCTTGTTTGACATTGTTCTTAGTAACAGCAATCGCATTCCTGGCACTATCAACCATGATCCTCTTTCATTGTACAAAAATGTCACGGGATGAGAGAATATTGCATTCACTTTACAGGTGCGGTCTTCAATTGTTTTTAAGTTCACATAAAAAATTATAAACACTCAATATATAAGAGCAACACTACTTTTATATTATTCTCTGGATTTTCTAGTAAATACAAATAAAAGAAGATTCGCTCTTTTTGAAAACTCTACATTAAATGACATAGTAAATGAGAGGTACATATAACAACAAATATATATTTTTAAACCTAAACTTGTACATATTTGAACATCTCTCTGTGTTGTCATATATGTACAAAACGTTCTAGAACTTGTTATATCTAGAATCTCATACACTATAAGATTAACAATCATTGAAACCTTTCATAGGCGGGTCTGTGTCACTACCATAAGAGTTATATCATTGTCGATGTATCTAAATTCAAATGCAAGAAAATTGTCTTTTATAACATTTGTTGATTTAACTTATCTCAGTGTATCATCTAATTAATGATATCACTTGTACAACTCTCCTATATAAGACGTATCAAATCAAAAAGTGTGGCATGCTGTTGAAATATACAATACTACATCCAGATAAATCTTCTTTTTTTTTTCATTTAAAAAGAAATGATAATTGGCATATACCATCAAATTTCCAGTTTCTCCAACCACGTCAAATTTTCACGTCACAAACAACACGGAGTGGCTGCTGAACGAAAGGCATTGCCATGGAATGGAATAGAAGGCTGTTGTTACTTGCTACTACTGCTGAGTTAGTTCCCCTCCCTCTTGTAGTTGGAATTGCTGACTGCTTCTTTCTGTCTTCTACGATACAAAAAGTAGACAACCAACAAAGCACAAACCATTGTGTTGTTTGTCTGATGATGATGGTTGGGTTGGGTTTTAATCATCAAGAAGAACGAGGAAGATGCTTTTCACAAGTGAGAATCCTGTAACTAGCATGAGGACCTTCCGCCGTGTCCCTCACAGCAGCACGCCAACCCATGGCTCTTCCAATCTCTTGGAGCTCCTCAATCACCGTCACCGAGTCCCTTATATACACCCGACCTCCTGGTCTCAATAGCCTGTCCATCTCCAACATTATACTCCTCATGCTGCATCTGTATTGATTATTAGTCATCTCAGTCAAAACTAAGCCACAGTTGTTACTATGACTGTTGCAGCAACAGCAGCAAAGGATACTACTAGATTACACATACACACAGCTTCCCGTATGTATGTATGTACCTCTTCTTCTCAACAGAGAACAACCCGGCTGCATGCAAAAAATCATATGATCTTGGATACGTATCAAACGGCTCACACCTGCATACAAATACCAACAACTTTCAAACAACTACCAACTAATTATACCATGAAAAAACTAAATAAATACATTATTATACCAATCATGCATTACTCCAAGAAGGCCACGGTCGTATATCACCGGCAATGTGTTAGGACCACTAACTGGCACCACGTTCATAACCCAGCAATCAAATCCTTCATCTATCAATGCAGCAGCAAACCTGACCCAATTTCAACCCACAAAATTAAATATATCAACAACAGTCAAAACCGGGTTAATGATTAATAAAATCCATAACCAAGTGGAAGAATAGGAAGCAGTTCCTTAGTTCTCTGTGTAGTAGTATTTACCCTCCAAAGCTAGCTCTCATGTCCAGAACATTTCTTAGTTTAAACTTCTTCCAGTGTAAAGCCCGCACGTAGCTTCCTATAATCTCACTCCAGTACTTTGACTCCGCTTTGAACAGTTCATTTCTGGACATGGCAGCATCGTATTGAATGCTCTGCAGCCTATTAGGTGGACTTTGCAACCGTGCAGGCCACTCTGTAACATTCCACCCAGCTCCATTCTCGGGAAGTCGAGATATGCAGGCTTTCAGATCCACATACCTATAAATAAAAATAACCCAATGGGATACTGAGCACCAAGCAACAGAGAACATTAACTCTACTTTTTCTCCTATGTACTTATAGAGAAAGAAAACAGAAATAGAGAAAGAAGCAGCACACCATCCAGTGAACTTCATTTGCCTTTTAATATAATATATATACAGACACAAACATACAAAATTGGCCCTAACAGTCAGATGTCAGATAATAGAGAGTCCTCAAGGCTTCAACTCCGGAATGAGCATCTCAATTAGTCCTTCACAGATTAAGGTGTTCCACAGTGGGAAATCCTGTAAAGAATTAACCCTCTCTTCATATTTACCTCTATACAGTTCACTAGACTAATGGTTTGCAAGCATCGTATGTCTTTAACATCCGTACGCGAAAGAAAGAGGTACATACCAAACATTATCGGGATCATCATCTAGTTCACAGAGAGGAGGTTTCGATCCTGCCTCACGGCTTAGGTAACAGCTATTGTTCAGCGGCTTCCTCCACATGGCAATATATCCCTCCTTCTTCACGAGCTCCCAGCAAAGACTAGTTGTGAGATTGAGCATCTCTGATAATATGGAGAAAATTACAATGCTACACTAAGTAGAAATCAACATTTTCTCCAATGATAAATACACTTTTTTGTTTTTTGTTTTTTGTTTTGGCCAAACACACTTGTTACACTAGAAGTTTATATTTCAAATAAATTTTATTCGCTAAAGACTTCAAGCTTTGCTGTTTGCTTAAGATTTGTTTATAGTTCTATTTCTCTTGTAGCACATGAAACTATAAAAGGAAGCATATGGATCTTACTAAAGGAATGAATGGACAAACTTATGTTGAGGACATAGACATATACATGAGTCTCATCAGCTTTAGGACACATTTTATATGCCTTGAAGGAGAGTCATATTTCAGAGACGAGTTTCTGAAAGAAAGACCACTGTTCCTGATTTATCTAGTGATTATTAATTGGAACTGGAAAGAAATATTTCTAGGTAGATAGATTAGACATGAATTAAATCCAACGGTACCTTCCCATTGTTCTTCTAAACCGAGCTCATGTTTGTAAACTGGCTGTGCCGCCCAAGCAAAGTAACCTCCAGCGCGGAGCATTCTGTTGACCTCAAGTAGCAAAATACCATCTCCGCAACAGTACAAAGAAAGCAAAAAGACAATCAGCACAGTTTGATGCATGTAATAGACAAAGCAAGTACTTCCTTGAATTATTAAATCAATGAAATGAACAAAGGAAGTTCTTGTTTTTATAATCAACACATGAACTTTATCACTTCATAAATATAAATAGGTCAGATTCAAAAAGCTGAATACTCTTTCTTCAAGAATGGAATCAATTAAAAAACTGAAGCTACTAACATCCATGAAGTGCCTGCGTAAGTGCGTATGATAACTACAAATAAGTCCATACAGTTATTATAGCTTATTTTCATTTCTACATTGATTTCACATCTTCTGGCATTGAACTTTTGATCTACAAACCAGGGAAAGAAGTTTTCAGACAAGAATGCTACCATCACGTGTCCAGTTGATTCTGCATCTTGAACAATGTATTAGTTCAAAAGCTTGGCTTGGATAGAGCAGACGATGGGTAGCAAACACTGCAGCCATCGCTGGCACACCTCTCTCCAGAGCAAATTGGATTTGATTCTCATGGACATCCTTTGGAGCTATAGACATAGTTATGACATTCCTTGATAGCAAATAAGCCCCAAAACTAGCAACCCCACATCCGACATCCAGAACAACTCGAGTGTGGCGACCAAAAGCAATGTCAGGGACCATCTGAAAGTACATTCAAGATTTCTTGTCAGATAAAAAGAAACATTTTTTTTAATCTCCGAGTTGTTTCTTCTCATTTCATGTGCAGATCATAACCTGTGAGATCTGATCCAAGTACTGGTCTGCCCCATGAATAAACTGTGTGCCACCTCCGGGAAACTTAAATTTATTCTTGTCTTTGTAGATCCAGTTCTGACCACCCTTGTCATCAACCAGTCGTGTGTGTGGAACATTGTTAAACCAAACCTACAACGAAGTTCCCATGTTTCCATGAAGTGATGTTCTTGCAGCTAGCATAGAGTTGTCTTTACAAAATAAATAATATGATTACAACTGATGCATTCAAAAGAAACTCCACCTCCCCCAAATTGTAGCATGCAGCAATAAGTATTTAACAATACAAAAAGACAATCAAGCTTAACTAGGTATACAACATATGTGTCCCAGTCTAAACAATGCATTGTTTACCCTTTCACGGCCTTTTCTACAGTCTCATCAAACTTATAAATCCTCCCTCAGTAACCTTTGAGACTTCCACCCAACTGAATCTCTCTTGCAATGAAATACTTAGCTAACCAGGACTGTAAAGTAAAAACAATATAATCATATGCTTTGCCAGTTTGATGCATTTCAGATCATCCAAGCGAACAGTATCTACCCTCAATTGTAGTTGATGACTTACCTCATCACGACTTCTCGGCCAGGGAATTGGAGGCTTGTAACCCTTGGGTGGAGGAACTAAGCAATTCAATCCCTTATCCTTGTCAGGACAATGCCGCTCAAATCGCTCCCCTCTCTCCGTCGATTTCAACTTCTTAATGGACTCCACATTGTCTAGACAAGGTATGTACTCCCTCATGCTTACAGGGCAAAGCTTGTACCTTTGAACAGATATCTGACCACCACTCTGTTCATCTCCTTTAACCTCGACTTCACTCTTATTGTTCTTCTCCTCCTCCACGAAGCTTGGATCGAATTCTCCAACCTCAAAATCATCCGACATCTTCCCGTTCTCATCCACTATACCGAACTTCTCAATCTGTAGCGGCGGTGGTGGCGGCGGCATCGGTGGTAGAGATGGTGGCGGTGGTGGTGAATTTGATTGGGGTGGCGGTGCGAGAACAGTGCTGGCGTCAACGAGGGTAGAATCCAACGGTGTTTCATGGGAAGGCGGAGAGATGCTTGAGTTCTGGGAAATAAGAAAGGGTACATCAAAATTCTTACCGAAATTAGGAGAGAGAGAGACAGAGGGGGCTGATTGCCGCGCAGAGGTAAAGAATATGAGCTGTTGGTAGCCGTCGGGGTTGGACCATTTCTTGCCGAAGTAGAAGAATACGGTGGCGACTGAAACGAGAATTAAGGTTTTGATGAAGATCGGGGTTCTAAAAGAATCTATACAACTGAACTGCTTCATTGCATATAGACAGGCAGATCTTGGATCTCTGTTACGCCGGGAAAGGTGGCATACTGATACTGAGGAAACCCAAAGAGAAGTGCTGTACTTGTACTAGCACGGCAGTGACGAGTCTCTTGTGACAAAAACCACTTGGGTAGCTTGGACAAAATTATGCCTATCGGACCAGGCTCACGTGACCTGCGGTCAGACTGTTTTAAAACAGCCCAATGGGAACGACATAGAGGGTAGGAAAGGAAATATATGTTTTTGTTTTCTTTTTATTTTCATAATTCAATTCATCCGATTTGAAAATTAATTATCAAATTTTCTAAAAATGACTAAATCCTCATACCGGGTTTATGGGTGGGATGTATGTCACTTCCTGGACGTACTGCCTGTGAACGAGGTTCGAGAGTAAAACTTTAAATAGTTGTACTCATGAGCGATACTGAAGGGCGATAGGAGGAAATCGCAAAGGCAAATGGATGAGTTTAAATAACTAATTGAAGATTTGCATATGGAGAATCTGGGGGTCAACGGGAACCCAAGTACATGGTGCAACAACCGGGGCGGGAGTGATAGAATAAGCGAGCGGCTAGATCGGGTGTTAGTAAACGGATAATGGGCAACGAGACATCCAGGAGGGAGGTGCATAAATGAGCTCGATATCGGGTCGGGTCACGCACCCATGACGATCCAACTAAACCAGCCGAAAAAAGGGGCTAGACGTCAGTTCAAATTTGAAGTCATGTGGCTCAAACACCCATCATGTAAGGAGGTCATAAGAGAAGCATGGGAAACGCCCACATCACGAAGGGAAGTATGAGGAGTATACGTAAAATTCCACAAATGCCGAAGAAAACGGACGACTTGGAGTAGGGATAAATTTGGCAACAACCTAAGGGAGATTGCGAAAACGAAGGAGACACTAAGGAGGCACATGCAAGGGGGGATGGACCACGATGCAATACGGGAGGAGGAGAGGTTAAAAGGAAAGCTCTAAGGGTTATGGACGAGGGAGAAAATGTATTGGAAACAGAGGTCGAGGGTTAAGTGGCTTAGGGAGGGGGACCGAAACACAACATTTTTCCACCAAACAACGATGTTGAAATTAAGTTTGTTTATCAATGTGGAAGTTGTATTTTCTGATTTTATATTCTTTGTGGGTCTTCTTTGTTATCTTTAATAATTGAGGATGTTATTAGGTTTTCTTTGTTATTTGTTTTGCTAATATTTTCGGGGTGCAAAACAATATTAGTTTCATTAGGTTTTTATTTAAAGGGTTAGAAGTCACCAGATGAACTTCTCTGATCCCCAAGTGTTGCCTCTTTGTTTCTCGATTGTCTTTTTCATTCCAATCTAGGTCTTCCGAATCTCTGGTTTTAACATGGTATCAGAGCGTTAAGGCAATTTTGCCTCTCAAAACCCCTTTCTCGTCCTGCCATGTAGAAATCCTAAGGATTACTTTGCCCACCATCATCTTGAAACTGTTCGTCGCTGTTAGAAACCGTTCTTGTTGAGATTTTTTCCGATACATCTTCTTTCTGTTTCGGATGAAAATCTTGTTCACGATTGAAGCAGATCTTGTTGATTCTTGAGAGGATTCAGTTCTATGTATTGTTCCTTATACAGTGACGGTTCGGCTTCCCTTTTACAAATCTTTTTTCACGATTGATTCGGTTCTGATTTGAGGAGCAACCTTCATATGTCGATTATGCTGCTACTTTGTATGAGGTTTGAATAGTATGTGAGTATTGCTAAGTTTCTTCATTTGTGATTACCCCTATCAATTTTTGGGATTTGTTCTTGTGAAGCTTTGGTGTATTATCTTCTTGGAATATTTCTCACCATGTTTGTTCTGAGTTCTTCACATGGCTGAGGGGAAACCAATCATGGAGGCAGATAACGATATCACTGATCAGGTTAACCACGAAGTTATGGCGACGGTAGACTCTCATCACCCTTTATATTTGCATGTTAGTGATAACCCTGGGATAAACATGATTTATGTTACTTTGACTGAACCCGAGAATTATGTTATGTGAAGTCGTGCTATTCGGTTCACCTTGTTGGGTAGAAACAAATTAGGGTTTATCACTGGTACTTGCATGTGTGACAAATTTGATCCTGCTTTCCACCATCTTTGGGATAGATGCAATGCATTTATCTTAGGATGGATTATAAACTCTGTTTCTAAGGATTTAGGCAATGGTTACATGTATGTTGAGGATGTTTTCTTATTATGAAAGGATTTGAAAGAAAGATTTGGTAAGGTTAGCAGACCTAGAACCTATCAATTAACCTTGGAAATAGTTATGACAAGACAGGGTCTAGATTCGATTTCAACCTTCTTTACTAAGCTTAGATTGCTTTGGGTCGAATATGATGTTGCGTGTGGTTTACCACATATTGATGGAGATGATTTTAAGAAACACATTGAACATAAAGAGAATCAACGATTATTTCAATTTTTGATGGGCTTAAATGAAAATTATGTTGGTATTAGAAGTCATTTGTTGCTCTAGAATCATTTGCCTTCTATTAATCAGGCATATAATCTGTTAATGCAAGAGGAAAGTCAGAGAGGTATTACCTCTATTATGAATGCTTCTGTTGGTTTTAATTCTGCAAATGTGTCTCTTAATTCGGATAAGCCCAAAGGAAACCAGAATCTTGAATGTTCCCACTGTCATAAAAAGGGTCACACCATTGATAGATGTTTTGCTAGAGGTTGTAATCACTGCAAAAGAAAAGGTCATGCTAAGGATAATTGCTTCAAATATAAGGAATTTCTGAAAGTAAAAGGGATTAAAGGAAAGGCTAATATTGTTTCAGGTGATAATGAGGATCTCAATTCTGGTTTTCATAAACATGTTGCTAATGATTCTTCCATGAGCTCTGGTTCACAAGGTTCTATTACTCTCAGTCGAGAGCAATTTGAAAAACTTTTACAGACTGTGGTACAAACTGGCAGCACTGTTACTACAACAGGTGCTACCGCCCCCAATGAACCTCAATCCAACACAACAAGTATCTTTTAACTCTGTCTATTTACCTGATAAGGACAGTTGGATCTTAGATATCGGAGCATCAAACCATATGACAAACATATATGATTGGATTGATAATGCTAAAAGTGTTTCTGGAACTAGAGTGCAATTACATGATGGTAGATATTCTGATGTTGCTAGTTTTGGAAATATTTTCATATCTCATGAAAAAAGATTGTAGAATGTGTTGTGTATACCTGATTTCAAATATAATCTGTTGTCTATTTCAAAGCTTACCAAAGAGTTAAATTGTTCTGTAACTTTTTACCCCAATTTTGCTGTCCTGCAGGACCTCTCAAATGGGAAGGTCTTGGGGACTGGTAGTCAACACTTAGGATTATATTTTTTTTTTTAAATCCTCTCACATGTATGTTGGATCTACTGTTGTCCCTTCTTTGCCTGAAAATGTTTTTATGTGGCATATGCGGTTCAGTCATGCGTCTATTAAGGCATTGGAGCATGTTCACTCTTTGGATTTACTCAAGAATAAGATCTTAAGTTTTGGGGATTGTGTTGTTTGCCCTAAAGCTAAGATCATTAGAAACTTTTTTTCTGATTCAGAGTCAAGAGTTGATGTTGCATTTGATTTGATTCATGTCGATGTATGGGGACCTTATCATAGTCCCACTCATGATAATAAATGTTTTTTTTTCTAACATTGGGGAATAATTTATCTAGAGTTACTTGGGCTCACCTGATGCTGTTTAAGTCTGATGTGTTTGTTGTGATGAAGGGACATGTCAAAGTGATCGAGACCCAGTTCGGTAAGAAAATTAAATGTTTTAGAACGGATAACGGAAAAGAGTTTTTTCAATGAGCATGTGAATAATTTCTTTCATGAGAAAGGAATTATTCACCAAAGCAGTTGTCCCTATACTCCCCAACAAAACGGGAGAGTATAGAGAAAACATAGACATTTGCTGGAAGTGGCTAGAGCCTAGAAGCTCCAAGCGTCAGTTCCCAATTCCTTTAGGGGGGATTGCGTGCTGAATGCTTTATATCTGATCAATATGATGCCTTCAAAAATTTTGGGAGGAAAACCTCCCATTGGGACTCTGAACAAAAAGGAGCCCCAGATTGATCATTTGAGGTTTTTTGGATGTTTATGCTATGCTAAAAACATGGTGGTGGCTGACAAGTTGGCTTTCAGGGCCATACCATCAGAAATGATGGGATACCCTGAGACTCAAAAAGGATACAAACTTTATAATTTGATCGAAAAGAAATTTTTTGTTAGTCGAGATGTTCAGTTTAATGAAACAGTTTTTCCTTTTGAGGATGGTAGACCTGATCAGCAGTCCATGTTATTTGAGCAATATGTCAATTATGAACCCTATGATGTTACAGTTTTTAGAAATATTGCAACTGAGGATGACAAAATTGACACAGGTGCATCAGCTTCAAATGATGAGTTCATAGCGAACCCTGATGAAGCATCACCAGATGATGAATCTGTTGCAGATTCTGATGGAACTCATAATCCTATCGTCCAGAATCTTGCAGTTCCTTTTACCAGCAGGTCTGGTAGGACAATTAGACCGCCTATCTGGATGAAGGATTATGAGACTTCAAATGCTTCTCATTGTTATACTATTGATCGTTTCATATCATATGATGGTTTGTCTGCTACTTACCAGTGTTATTTGAGTTTAGTTTCGAAATTGACTGAGCCTGAAAGCTTCTCTGAAGCAATTAAGGATAAAGCATGGATTCAAGCCATGCAAGAAGAGATCCAAGCTCTTTAGGATAACCAAACCTAGGAGATTGTCCCACTCCCACAAGGTAAGTCCGCAATTGGTTGCAAATGGGTGTATAAATTGAAATATAAATCTGATGGTAATCTGAGTCAATATAAGGCTAGATTGGTTGCGAAAGGATATTACTTTGAAACCTTTTCTCTTGTTTCCAAGATGAATACTGTTCGGATCGTGTTAGCTTTAACCTCTATTAACAAATGACCCCTTTATCAAATGGATGTTTATAACGTTTTCTTGCAAGCGGATTTGGATGAAGATGTTTATATGAAAATTCCTAATGGTTTTGATGATAAAAGGAAAGGTAATCTGGTTTGTAAATTGCGTAAATCTCTCTATGGATTGAAGGAGGCTAGTAGACAGTGGAATAGTAAATTGTGCAATTCGCTTGTTAATGCTGGATATACCCAAACTAAATTGGATTATTCCCTGTTTACCAAGCGTGAAGGATCTGATCTAGTTGTGCTCTTAGTGTATGTTGATGATCTGCTTATCAGTTGAAACAGTGAGAAACTTGTATCTGAATTGAAAATTGTTTTGGAAACCAATTTTAAAATGAAGGATCTTGGGGAATTAAGATACTTTCTTGGCATAGAGATTGCTAGATCCCAGCAGGGACTTGTTCTCTGTCAGAGAAAGTATGCTCTTGAGTTGATATCGAGTGTTGATTTATGGGGTGGTAAGACTGCTAAAACACCCATGGATATGAATTTGAAGATGACAAGTAAATGATATGATGAAACTTTTGGGTTGAATAAGGATGATACCATAATTTCTGATCCTTGTATGTATATAAAGTTAATAGGTAAGATATTTGTCTATTACAAGACCTGACATTGCATTTTCTGTTCGATGTTTAAGTCAGTATATGCAATCTCCAAAAAAATCACATTTAGAAGTTGTTTATAAGACAATAAGATATATTAAAAATCAACCAAGTTTAGGTATTTTACTTACACCTAATAACAATGATGATATTTATGCTTTTTATGATTCAGATTGGGGTAGTTGTTTAGAAAGTAGAAGATATGTTGTTGATTACTGTATTAGACCAGTAGAAAATATGATAAACATTTAGGTGTTACCCTTGAAAATAAACCCTTAAATGATGTATCTCAATATCAGAGACTGATAGGGAAATTGTTGTATCTGTCCATAACCATACCAGATATTTCCATGTTGTGCAAAGTTTGAGTCAATATATGCAGGACCCTAAAAGTTCACATTTGGATGCGACATTGAGAATAGTCAGGTATATCAAACAAGAACTAGGTAAAGGTATTCTTCTATATTCTAATTCTACACATGATCTTGTGGGATATTGTGACTCGAATTGGGCCAGTTGTGTGGAAACCAGGAAGTCAGTCACAAGTTTTTGTATTTTTATGGGTAAGTCTTTGACATCTTGGAAGGTTAAAAAGTAAAATATTGTATCGAGATCTTCGTCTGAGTCAGAATATAGAAGTATGGGATCAACATTATCTGAAATTATTTGGCTTAGAAGATTAATGGAAGAACTTGGATATCCTCAAGAGAAACCGGTTGTTTTGCATTGTGACAATACAACTGCTATACAAATTGTGAATAATCATGTGTTTCATAAAAGAACAAAACACATTGAGATTGATTGTCACTATATTAGAGAAAAATTGCTTGAGAATGTATTGCAGCTTCGGCATGTAAGAACTTCAAAGCAATTTGTTGATTTGTTTACCAAGGCTCTTGCAAGTCAGCAACATAATCTCATTTGTGAAGAATTGGGAATGAATAACATATTTGGAAAAAGAGAAGATTAGGGCTGTCAATGGTTAGGGTATGGTCAGGGTATGACAAATACCATAACCATAACCATTATGGGTATAATTTTCAATATCATAACCATTAAAATAACTGTGGTTATTAACCATAGTTTTACCCGTATACCCATATTCATTCCACACATGTAATATAATAAAAGATTGAAATTTTTATTTTAAAAAATACATCAATCTATATTACCATTGTTGGACTTTGGCGCCTTCAATCTTCAACAATTTCAAATTTTCAATTATATAAGGGTTAATAGTTCCAATAGTACCATAAGTTTGGGTCATGTGATCGGATGGTACCATATGTTTTTTGATGTGGTTAAATGGTCTGTTATGTTTGGAGCATGTTGTCCTATGGTACTCTGTTAGTCAACCGTTAGATTTTTCTATTAAATGGTCAATGTTAACACCACATCAGCGCCATGTAGATATATAATATAATATTTACTTTAAAAAATAAAAATAAATAGGGAAATTTAAAAAGAATAGGAAAAAAAATGTGAAAAAAATCGGAAAAATTATAAAAAATATTTTAAAACTTTCTATATTAATAAAATGTATTTTTTATAATTTATTTTTAAAAAACAAATCGAAAATTGAAAAAAAAAAAAAAACTAGGTTGGACCCTTGGGGTCCAATTGACCCAGCCAGGGTCAAACCCAGGGCTGGGTCAGACCCAGACCTGGTCGCCCAGGTCAGGCGACCTGGTGGGGGTATGACCCAGCCCTGGGTTCGACCCTGGCTGGGTCAATTGGACCCCAAGGGTCCAACCTATTTTTTTTTTTTCAATTTTCGATTTTTTAAAAAAAATACATTTATAAAAAATACATTTTATTAATATATAAAGTTTAAAATATTTTTTATAATTTTTCCGATTTTTTCATATTTTTTCAATTTCCGATTTTTTGAAAAACAATTTATAAAAAATACATTATATTAATATATAAAATTTTAAAATATTTTTATAATTTATTTTCGATTTTTTCCGATTTTTTCCGATTTTTTCCGATTTTTCCCAATTTTTTCCGATTTTTCCCTATTTTTATTATATTTCCTATTT
This sequence comes from Chamaenerion angustifolium, assembly GCA_946814005.1. Taxonomy (NCBI): domain Eukaryota; kingdom Viridiplantae; phylum Streptophyta; class Magnoliopsida; order Myrtales; family Onagraceae; genus Chamaenerion; species Chamaenerion angustifolium. The sequence continues at coordinate 28,978,843 of OX328272.1, forward strand.
ATTTGTATTTTCTAATTGCCACATCAGTGCCACATCAGCGCCACATCAGCATTCTGTTAGTTAACCTTGACGGCAACAGTAATTTAGACCAAATAACAACATTGCCCAAACATATGGTACCATAAAACAACATAGGGGTACCATCCGATCACATGGCCCAAACTTATGGTACCATTGGACCTATTAACTCATTATATAATTTATATTTAGTATATCATATAAATTAATTTATTAATAATAAATAAATATTATATTTATATAATAACCATGAGTATAACCATGAGTATAACTTAAATACCATAACCATAACCATTATGGGTTGAAAATTCATCACCATAACTGCACCGCACCATAATGGTACGGTTAACAATATTAAACAGTGACAGTTATAACCATGGTTATGGGGTTTTCACCGCACCATTGCCAGCCCTAGAGATGATCAAGATAATAACTTCCAGATTGAGGGGGAGTGTTGAAATTAAGTATGTTTATCAATCTGGAAGTTATATTTTCTGATGTTATATTCTTTGTGGGTCTTCTTTGTTATCTTTAATAATTGAGGATGCTATTAGGTTTTCTTTGTTATTTGTTTTGCCGATATTTTAGAGGTATAAAACAATATTAGTTTCATTAGGTTTTTATTTAAAGGGTGAGAATCCACCATATGAAGGAACTGGCTTCTGTGATCCCCAAGTGATACCTCTTCATTTCTCAGTTGTCTTCTTCATTCCAATCTAGGGTTTCCTTCTGATTCTCTGGTTTTAACAACGATATCACGAAGGAGAAGAAACCAAATATGCCAGGTGAGGGGAGTGAACAGAGAATGGTTAACAAAGGAAGAGAGGATAGACAAAGAACTAAGAAGATACTGCGGGGATATGTTCACATTGAAAGAAACCAAATCGGGGGAAGAGTTCCTTAGATGGGTGTCGAACCACATAACACGTGAGATGAATGAAAACCTAACTCAGAAGGTAACGGGTGTAAAAATCAGATCGGCTACATACCAACTCGAAGGGTCACGCGCGCTGAGTCCGGACGGGTTCCCGGGTCTGTTTTATCAAAGGAACTGGAACGTCGTGGGAGCGGACGTCATCAACGCAGTAAAGGTTTTCTTCAGAACAGGTACCCTCCAAAACCCCTTAAATCATACTGACATTGTATTGATACCAAAAGTGCCCACTCATACTAAACCGACTGATTTTAGGCCAATAAGTTGCTGTAATTTCTTATACAAAATTATCTCACAAATTCTGGTGAATCGCGTAAAGGTGTATCTATCAGAACTTATCACTCCTTTTCAGAGTGTCTTTGTATCAGGAAGGAACATACATGATAACATCATGGTTGCGCATGAAGTATTCCACCACCTACAAACGAGCCGCAACAAAAACAAGGTGGAATGTGCGTTAAACATTGACATGCAAAAGGCGTATGACCGGATGGAGTGGGACTTCCTGCTAGCCAAGTTAAGGAAACGAGGGTTCACTGATAAATGGCTAGGATGGATAAAAAAAATGCATATCAACAACCACCTAGCAAGTGGTAGTAAATGGGGACCGAACCACCGCAATAAAACCAACACGCGGTATCCAATAAGGTGACCCCCTATCACCTTACCTACTCATTCTACTTACGGATGTGTTGTCGAGACGGTTGGTAGGGGCAGCCATGGAGAGGAGCATACAGGGAATCACCTTGAAGAGACACTGCCCAGAACTTCACCACCCTTTCTTCGTGGATGACTCACTGTTCTTCATCAAAGGGACGATCGACAATGCTAGAAATCTCAGGAGTATTCTGGAATCCTACTGCCAGGTATCAGGACAAAGAATCAATATGGATAAGTCAACCCTATATTTCAACAAAGGGGTGAGGCTGAATGACAAAAAGGAAGTGGAGGATGCACTTAACATACAGAGCACCAGTGACCCAGACAAATATCGGGGCTTGCCATCGATATGGGGAAGATCGAAGAAGGAGGTATTGGGGTCTCTAAAAACCAAGATCAAGGAAAAGTTGGTCGGGTGGAGACCGAAGACCTTGACTCAAGCGAGAAAGGAAGTTCTATTAAGGCAGTCATCACATCAATCCCCACGTATGTCCTGAGTGTTTTCCACCTCCCGAAAAACTGGTGCTCGGAAATAGACTCACTCATAGCGGACTTCTGGTAGGAACAAACAATGAAGGGGAAGAGAACACATTGGAGGAGATGGGATGTCCTAACGAAATCAAAGAAGGTCTGGGGACTAGGGTTCCGAGAGCTGCAGAGTTTCAACACGGAACTCCTCACAAAGATGGCAGGGCGAATCATGGACGAACCAAACACTTTATGTGCACGGGTACTAAGGGGGGTATATTTTCCACAAAACTCTTTCCTAGAGGTAAGACGAGGAGGACGGGCGTCGTGGGGTTGAAGTAGTCTAATACATGGACGGGATATCATGAATCATTAAGGCATGTGGATGATTGAATCGGGGGAGGAAATATGTGTCTTTGAGGCCCCGTGGATATACACAAAGGAGAGCTTACGGGTAAGTGCCGAGATACGAGTAGATTATGGAGGGGAACTAAGGGTGAGTGATTTGATACAACCCAATGGGAGATGGAATGAGGAGATAGTGCGAAACATCGTAAACCAAGAAAATGTCGACCACATACTCAATTTACCAATCCCGCGCGATAAGGTAAGAGATCGATACATATGGCCACACACAAGGGACGTGGCACCATATGTTCGATCGGTATACCATAAACTAATGGAGAAAAGCGAACAATGAGGGAGGGAGGCACAATCGAGCCAATGCACAATATGGACGGACATATGGGCAACCAAAGCAATGGCAAATGTCAAAAATTTCATATGGCGACTTGCCACAAATGCCATAGCCGTCAAGGCAAACATGGTGAGTCGAGGTATGCCCGTAACCCCAAGATGCCCAATATGTGGAGAAGTGGAGACACGGGAACACATGATACTCAACTACCGATGGACCGAACCCATGGTTTGGAATACTAGGCATAAGAGTCGACCGACCAAACAACATCGACATGGTCCAATGGCTAGAGGAGCGGAGGAAGGAACCGTGCGGATAAGGGGCGACACGGGCGACACAGTGGACACTAACACTACTCACATGTTGGCAAATATGGAAGACAATGTGAAAGACCGATTTTGAAGCAATACAACCCAATCCGAGAAAAATGATAATGGAGATCAAACCAGCCTACGAGGAACATAAGGGAAGTGGCCGAACCGAACAACCTATACGAGTAGCAATGCGGAGCGTCGATGAGGAAACCATGGAGGTACTGGAGCGTCGATAAGGAAACCATGGAGGTCATAGCAATGCACGAAGAAGTGAGACTAGCAATCCAAGTGGGATGACAAAGCATTGTCATAGAAACAGACTCACAAACGGTTCATAAACAACTAGAAGAGGGTTCGACGCATTGGAGGGTATCAACCATAATACCAAACATTCGAGCACTAGAAAGGCAAATTGAGTGAGTGCATTGGTGAGTTATTCCAAGGATGGCAAACGAGTGTGCAAATTGGATAGAAAAGCAAGCGAGATTGAGAGTGAGTCTTGATGATTGGGTTGAAAGACCCCACTACCATTTTTATCTTTATTTGAGTATGATTGTAATTCCGAACATCCGTGACCACAAGTTACGACGTTTTATTTCATTCAAGTAAAGCGTTAATTTGATAAAAAAAAAAAGGTATATCATATATGAACAAATGTTTTGTTTATATATTTATTTATTTAGAAAATCTTATGAAATTTTAATTTTTGTGCAAATCAACATTTGTTTTCTTATTTACAGTTCTAATTTTATCATCAATATAAACCAATTGGGTGTCATCAAATAAATAATTTTAAAAGTGCAACAGAGAGTTGTAACAATTACATATAAATTTAAATATTATCATACAAATAAAATAGAAACATATGTTAAAATTTGATAAATATGACTAAGCAATCATTGGTCTCCATACCTTACGACCACCCCTGGTTATGGACCTATGTCTCATATCTTGTTCCCAAACATTTTTTATCTTATTCGGTATAGAGGCTTCTGAGTGCACCTCATGAATCTGCGACTGTGAGTGACCAGAGATGAGGGATATGAATGTTGTTGAAACATATACTCGTCAATATCGAAGACATCTTCCGGTTAATCTATGTTGTCTGCTTGTTCATCCTCATTGGATGGCCCGACTTCAGCCATCATTCCACTAAACACCCCTAGCTCACCAGTTATGTCATGAGTGTTAAGGTGAACAAAAAAGATTGGTGGACCGAAAAAAACTGGAAAAAAATCATCTCGAGACCGTTCCGAATTTAAGACTGAGTCAAAACAAACAAATTTTTATCTCAAACTCGGACTCGGGGTCAGAATTGTTTTTTTTATCCAAAATACCAAAAAAACGGTTCGACCTGAGTATATTGAAATCAACATCTATTGTGTTTTTTAATTAGTTTATTGTGTGTTTAGGGTTGTGTTTGAAATTTAAATTTTTTATATTGGATATTGTATTGGATACTTGGTATAATGTTTGCATTGTGTTTTGTATTTAAAAGCTTAGGATTTTTTTTTTTCCAAAGTAAAAGTCGGTTCAGTACCGAGACCGGTCCGAGTCAAGCAAGACCGATTCAGACAGGTTTTTTAAGATGAACTCGGTATCAGTCCTACAAGCATGGGTCCCGAAACTTCAGGCTCGAACGTTTTTTGGAAAAAATTTGTCTCACCCGTCCCGAGCTCACCCATACATGAGTGTGACAACAAACATTTCATAGTCTCACCCACATACTTCTTTGATCTCTCATTCATTCTCCTCAATAATGTTTTACAATAACGACCAACATGTCTCAAACCTTTCATCTGTATCATAAAAACGAAATATTTATAAATACAATAAGTAATTACATTTGCAATTGAATATCTATCTATATATATTAATTTGACTAAATTGTATGCAATTGTGACAAGTAAGTTTTTTGATGCATTTTCTTACTCCTAATGTCAAATTAATTAATTCTAATTGGCACGTCAAACATACAATTTTCATTCCTAAGTGGCATGTCATGTAAATCACTTTAAAAACTTTCAAGCTTTCTCATTCATTCTCAAGATAAGTTACAAAACCTTAATTAATTTTTTTTATTTCACATGTATATTTATTATGTAGTGGAATTTATACAATACCAAAATACAAAATATTATTTTTTATGAATATAAATTATGCACATAATATTTGTTTTATATTACAAATTAAATAAATAAATTAAGAAACATCGCATACCTTATTATAATTTCATTTTTAATATAAAATGAAAGTGAATTTTAACAATCTTATAAAAATATATGTTATATATGTATAGACTCAAATATATTTTTTCAACTAACAAAGCATTAAAATAAATAAATAAATGCTATTTTTGTATACACTTTTATATAAGTATGTGACTCTAATAGAAATCATAAAATTTAAGTTAAAAGTATTATATGAATATTAAGATATTATTTTTCAATTTTATGATAACTATCTCTTAATATATTTTGTGAGTTAAGAAAATACAATAGTGTTTGTAAGATTAAAATACTAAAATGAGTAACTACTAATGATTCAAACATTTTTATAAGCATATAACACTAATCTATATGTATCTATCTATCTATATATATATATTAATTTGACTAAATTGTATGCAATTGTGACAAGTAAGGTTTTTGATGCATTTTCTTACTCCTCATGTCAAATTAATTAATTCTAATTGGTCCATGTCAAACATACAATTCTCATCCCTAAGTGGCATGCCATGTAAATCACTTTAAAAACTTTCAAGCTTTCTCATTCATTCTCAAGATAAGTTACAAAACCTTAATTAATTCTTTTTATTTCACATGTATATTTATTATGTAGTGGAATTTATACAATACCAAAATACATAATATTATATTTTATGAATATAAATTATGCACATAATTTGTTTTTATATTACAAATTAAATAAATTAGTTAAGAAACATAGTATACCTTATTATAATTTCATGTTTATCTATATATGTATATCTATATTAATTTGACTAGATTGTATGCAATTATGACAAGTAAGTTTTTTGATGCATTTTCTTACTCCTAATGTCAAATCAATCAATTTTTATTGATCCATGTCAAACACACAATTCTCATTCCTATGTGACATGTCATGTAACTCGCTTTTAAATCTTCCAAGAATTCTCATTCATCTTTCACATGGGCATTTATTATTTTTATTAATAATTTATTCAAATGCCAAATTTTATAATAATATACTTTATAAAAATCAAGTAAGTTGGCATATTCAATTTCGTTCTTAAGTTTTATTTCTAAGACTAAATTATAATTAATTTTATGTATTACATATATTTTTTAAGCATTAATAGTTGAATGTCTAATATTATGTACTCAATTATAATTATGCATGCAATATAAATTTTAACACGTATATAAAAAATATTAATATAATAAGTATAGTTTCTTTAAAAAATATATAGTCACGTAGAGCTTTATTTTAGACATAATATCACCTTACTTCACATGCGAATTTATTATTTTTTATTAAAATACTAAAATTTATAATATTATACTTTATAAAAATAAATTAAGTGCACATATTAAAATTTGTTGCTAAAAATAAATCATAAATATTTTTTTGTATTATATATCTTTTTAAAAAAAAAAAAAATTAATAGTTCCATATTTATTATTATGTACTTTATTATAATTATGCAAAACTATATTTAATAAACATATTTCACTAATACTTTCAACCTTATAACTATGTGAAAAAACTTAAATTAAAAGTATTAATTAGCAACATGTCAATAATGATAATATTTATCTTTATTTATCGACTTTTATGAAAAATATATTTATTCTTTATATTTAATAATAACATAATTTATATAATTGAAATACAAGTCCAATTATTGCAATTTAAATTTTATATTAATTAAACGTGATATCTTATAGCACAATATTTCTAAAATCATGTTTAAAATAAATACGTAATTATAAATATGTATGCAATCTAAAATTGAACACATTAACAAAAATAAATGCTAATATTTTTTTTAATACTTAAGTTTTATGGAACTTTATATTTAAATGTTGTAGATTTAACTTAATTTATGGATTAATAAATTTTATTTAATAAGAATATATAATATATTAAATAACTGATATACAATCATCAATTTTTGATTAATATGTTTTTATTATATATATATATATATATATATATTACTGATAAGTAATTATATTAAAAAAAACACATATCACGTGCAAGCGTGAAACAGATTTCTAGTATATATATTAATTTGGCTAAGTTATGTAGAATTGTGACAAGTAAGCTTTTTAAAACATTTTCTCTTTACTAATGTCAATTTCATAACTTCTAATTGGTTAATGTGACACATATAATTCTCACTCATATGTGGCATGCCATGTAACTTAGTTTAAAATCTTCCAAACTCTCTCATTCATTCTCCCAATAAGTTACAAAATTTCATTAATATCTTCTTATTTTCTATGTGCATTTATAATTTTTCTTAAGTTTATTTTATTTACTAAATTTTATATTTTATGAAAAGCAAGAAGATGTATAAATTACAAGATAATTTAAGATGAAATTAAGTAGGGTTGGGCATGAACCAGTTCAGGGCTGAACCTTTACCACATTTTAAAACCGATACGGTTTACCGCTCCAGATTTTGACCGATTTACCGTACCTGTTCTGAACCGGGTCAGAACCGGTTCGGCCGAACCACTTCATACATAACAAAAACAAATTGTTTTTTTTGGGTCACTAAAAAAAAAAACTCAGGTTGGAACCGGGACTATGAAAGTACAAGTAAAAAAAAAATGGAATAGTTTTTAGTAAAGTGGAGATAGTTTAAGTAGTTTTTTTATATATAAAAAATATATTTTTTTAAGAACATGTGATATTATATCATTTAATATATGTATATTACTATAAAAAAAAATAAAACATATATATATTTACAAAACGTGAGTTAATAATTATTATAATATATATTTACCATCCTACCCTCCCTCCGTTGGGTCCCACTTCATCTTCCCTTCCTACCCATTCACATAAACCCAACTCTTAACTTCCTCTCCTTTCTCAAGCTTTTCCACCATTTTCAAACCATGGAGAAAACTCAAACTCCATTAGAGAAGCAGACCCATGACTTCATGAACGTGGACTCCTTCTCTCAGCTGCCCTTCATCCGCCGCCCTTCACTCATCAAACTCTTCGGCATAGAGTTTGGAAGCTCAACTTCCACAGACGAACCTGCAAATAACCCATTTGAGGAAGACAAGGAGAAGGAAGGTCCTGCTGAGAACAATAATGGAGGCAGCACGCCAAACGGGCCCACCTCCAGTCCGCCATAGTACACGGCGACCTTGGTTTCTACAGACCTCCGGCAACGCCGTCTTACCCATCATGGAGCGGCAATGGTTCGAGGTTTTACGGAAACCATGGCTATGGCGGTCCCTTCACTCAACAGACAATCAAGGCATGATAGAGAGACTGAAAACGTTTCAGTCTTAAATCTGAATTAGTGAATTCAGAATTAGGTCTGAAATGGCTGGTCTGGTCTGGTTTGTTAAATATGGTCTGGTCTGATTTAGTAGTATATTTAAGGTTAAAACCGATACAAAAAGTGGTTCAGTTAACCGATTTTGAACCGGTTTTTTGTACCTCTTCTGAACCGCTCCATATTTTTTTCAAAAAAAACGTTTATTTTGTGAACCGGTTCAGCCGAACCGGTACAATTCAGGTACGGTTCGGTCGAATCGGTTATTTTTGCCCAGCCTTAAAATTAAGGATTATTATGTATATTATATATCAATTTTATGGAAATAATATTCACATGTTAATTTTATGTAGATATTTATAAATATGACATAAAATTTAGGTTATGAAAAAAATTATAATAATAATTGTAATAGAATTTCTTCATACTTTTCTTAGAAATATTTTTATAAAATATCATTGTTAAATTCTATTAGAATCAACATATATTACAAAATTGTAAAATAATTTATATAATTTATAATTACTATATTTAATATGCATATATTATATACATATACACACACACATATATATATATATACATATTCATATACATATATATATATATATTCTAATAGTTTGTATTTATTTAAAAATATATGAAAATAATATATGTCATAAAACAAATTTTAAAATTATTAATTAGCATCATATTCATAATTGGTTACATTTGTTTTTATTATCTACTCATTTATTATTAAATATTTTTATAAAATATAAATAATTGTTATATTGTATAATATATATATATGTTGGTGGTTAGTACTAACCAACATATGTTGCAAAATAATATATGATTGCAAAATAATATATATTGCAAAATATTATATATATATATATATAAAGTACTAACCACCAACATATTTTGGTTGTCATGTGATTCAAAATGCATGATTGGGTGCCATTTATGTGATTCAAAATGCATGATTGGGTGCCATTTCAGCATTTGCGTCCTCTAGTATATGTGTTTTGCTATATCTAATTGGCTTAACTGTACTCCTTATGTACCATGTCAAGTGTTCAGATTGAGCTACATATATATCTGGTTCCTGAACTAGATGCAGACCACGATTGTTTCATAGTTGGATGTATGCATCATGCCTTTTGAACCATAACTAATGTCTACTCTTATTCCATCGTAATTTATGCAACACATACAACATCTCTTATAAACAAAAGATCGATCTCACTGTTAAACATCACTCAAAAAAGGAAGGCCCTACGCGAGGATGAGATGTAGGTGATGAGAAAAGAAAGAAAAAGATAAACGAGCCCAAAAATATATCATAGTTGTTGGAAATTGATGTACGAAACATGCAATCGATTAGGGCACAACATAACACATAATTAAGTTACCTCCTTGATCGATTGCCTTAGCGGAAGCGAAAACGGATCTGCCTGAGGTTGGGATCACGGTCTGCCGGACGGGAGGACACGCCACGGTATGACGGGCAATGACCTATAATACCAAAGTTACTGACCTCTGTCTAAACTGTAGGGCGGCTAACTATTTAGCATTGACATCATCATCAGGTTTTCCAAAACCTGAGCACCCCTATATATACTGATATATAGAGGGATAGGTTTTAAGGCCAGATACACAACTGGGCTTATGTAATTGGGCTCCCATTTATGGGCGACCCATTATCCTAAAACCAACATCTCCCACTCGCACAAAGTGGGGGGGTGCTCATTCATCAAGCCAGCACCAAGAGAACGAATCTCATTATACAGTAATGTCACATACGAGGAGGCAGCCGTGCGACCAATAGACACAACGAGCAAAGTGCTACGCACCAGTTAAGAATACGTAGCGACCCGCGGATCCCACACCAGCAGTGGAAATGTGCCATGCACCCTTGGTCATGTAATCTTTCTCCAGGTCTGACCGCACAAGGATCTATCAGACTTATATACGTATTGCACCCACAACCGCAGCCGATGCCGCGGTTTGTGGCCACCTAGTGGACACAATATCGAGAAGATCCCATAATGACCATCCTCTTCCCACAAAACCATCAGCACAATTCAACTCGCTATTCTAGAACCGGGACCCGGGCGGAATACGTCGAAGGCCCATCGAGCACGGACTAAGATAGAAAACACTGAACTGAACCTCAAGTCTCTGTTCAGAGTACTGAGGGTACGTACGCGGCTCTTACACAAAGAGCTCTGAGTCTCACACGACTCCGAGTTAAGATCACATCTCGGGTCATACTCATGGTCGTATTTGGGTGCGCTGCGGTATGGAACACACGCTACAGCATATCTCCTCTCCCATGGATCATATGTCCATATGTTGTACGGATGTCCATCAGGCACACAAAGTACCCGAACCAAAAGTCACAAAGACTCCCATCCGACCCCTGAGTGGATTGACAAACCATAATCCGTCGTAGTGCGAAATCAGATAGTTCCGGACACAAAGTCATGTCCGGTCATCCCAACAGACTTCCAGAACTAGAAACTATCACCAGCCTCACCTAGCCACAAAGGCATAGAAGCTATCACCCGTGTGAGAGGGCGATCTAATCCACTTTGACATATGTCAATAAACAATCACAGTAAGAACACACAAAACACTCAAACTTTGAAAACATGCAAACTCAAATATAATTCAAGTCAAAGAACATTGTATGGGAAATAAAACCAATGAAGTACATCAACTAAGTCTATACAGTCCTAGAGACTACACATGCCTGACTAAAGACTCCCTCTTCAAGGTTGTAGAGACGGTCCACAACCATCTCATTCGTAGACAAGCACTTCAAAATCATCACCTTGTGTCTAACCATGTCTCTAACATAGTTTCGCTTGATATCTACTTGCTATGACTTGTTATGATACTTGAGTTTCTATATCACGGAGATTGCGACTTCAATGACTCAGCAATTAATCTGGAAGTCTCTTCAGCCATACAACTAACTGAGTGGTCCATACAAGACCCACAAATTTGGCTTCAATGGCGATTAACACAATGCGCGGTGGATTTTCTCTCACCAAAGTCACCACCATAGTCCGCATCGTTATACCTAGTCATCCAGAGATTCTCGGATCTCTAGAAAGTCTCTAGCACAAAGCATGACGATGCTATTAAGATATCACATGATCCTATTAACTGCCTACCATTTCTTCAATCCGGGTTCAGCTTGGTACCTACATACCATGCCGACTGCATGAAAAATATTAGGCCGAGTACACACTGTTGCGCACATCAGGCTTCCGACTGCACTTAGCTACATAATTTATTTATCTATATGGTCCATATATCCATTTTGAGAGGTTGGTCAATGTAAATTGGAGTTTCAATTGGTTCGCAGTTACTCATGTTGAACATTTCCAACACTTTGTTTATGTAGTTTTCCTCTGAAAGCCATAACTGCCTCCTACGGTGATCTCTCGATATCTAAATCCCAAGGATGTGCGCCGCCTCACCCATGTCCTTCATCCCAAACAAAGAAGACAATCAGACCTTTATCTGTGTGAGGAACTCCAAGCTATTTACATCTATGAGTATGTCATCTACATATAGAGTCAAACACAAAGTTCGGTCCAGACTCTTTTGGTGTACATGCAATGATTCTCACCCTTAAAGAGAAATCCATTTTCCACGACCAAATCATGAACTCTACGGTATCACTGCATAGCGAACTGTTTCAGACCATAGATCAATTTGTGAAGTTTGCACACTAAGTGCTCATGGTCTTTCTGCACAAAGCATTCAGACCGTTCCATAGATCTTTTCTTCTAACTCACCATTGAGGAAGACGGTCTTAACGTCTATCTAGTGCAGTTCCAAGTCTAGACTCACTCCAATAGCCATAATCTTAAGAACGCATTCTTCCTTATAGATTCCATCTAGTCCAAAGTGTTCATCTCATCTTCCATTACTTTCATCCATTTTTCTTAGAAGGTTCCATTGAGAGTTTCTCTAACGTTTTACGGCACAATAACCATATCGTCAGATATTAGGGTGTTTAGTTCTCCATCACCTTCGAATGCATATCATCGGGAGGAAAACTTATGTTCTATCCCATGACCTAACAACTCACTACTACCAGGGTATGACCTTGATCACTCCCACTGAGAATGAGATCCCTAATGCTTCCACTGTCAACAAGATCATCATGAGCGAAATCTGTTCCATTCGCTTCAGCAGATGATGAATTCGGCAGACGACGAACTGATTCATCATCTGCGGTTTCAATTCTCCCACTCAAATTAACAGGTGTCTGCTTAACTTTATCTTGAATCTCATATTGAGATCGATCCAAATCAATCTCTCCCTTCTTAGGAAATTCGTTCTCTACAAACGTTACGTCTCGTGATTCGATCTCGGTAACACTCCCACTGTCCTGCTCGGCTATAAACACATAACCCTTGGAGGTATCAGAGTAACCAAAAATACTCTTCTTTCCTCTAGGTACATTCTTTCCCAAACTTATTTGAGAAATCATGGGTGTAAGCGGCACACCCCTATGGGCGCATATGGTGAAGGTCCAGAACTTATTCCAGTCCAAAACTCATATGAAGTGGAGTTAACCGTCTTCGTCGGCACATGGTTCAGGATGTAGGCATCAGTCTCCAAAGGGTTTCCCCATAAGGAAATAAACAATTGAGTATGCACCATATCGACCGAACCATTTTAAGGAGTGTTTTATTGCGCATCTCTGCAAAACTATTTTGCTGAGGGGTGTAGGGGATCTTCAACTGATGAATGATCCCTTTTCATTACATAAACTGTTAAATTTCGCTAAAACGTACTCTTCTTCCACAATCAGGGTGGAAGGTCTTTATCCTCCTATCTAACAGGTGTAATCATCTGTAAATGTAATGAAATTTCGCGCTCTGTGTCGAACCATAACACTAAGAGGGTCACAACTGTCAGAATGGATTAATTGCAAATGGAAATTCGACTCTAGGTGCCTAACCAAAAGGCATTCCGGTGAAATTTTCTGCTAGACAACTTACACAAGTAGACGACTCCACTTGTGGAATGTAGGACAGCAAATCCCAATGGGCTAGCCGCTGCATTATATGTTGACCTCTATAGTTAAGTCTAGTTTGTCTTTCATTCACATCGCAAACATATCCGCGAGTAGAAGAAAAAACATGAAATTATTATTGTTGCCTGAATCCAAATTCGAAACAATAAATCCACCAGAAATAATACTAAAGTCAAACGAAGTTGAATCTAAAAACAATTGGATGGAAGATTCATGAAAAGATAATATAAAACCGAGTTTCATTAATCCTAAGACTGAAATAACATATCGGCGAATCTGCGGAGCATAGAGGATATGACATTAGACTAAAACTATACTGCCGCACAAGCGCAGCTCACGAGTTCTAATTCCTTCGACTTCAACACGAAAGTTGTTGTCGATGTAAATCCACCTAATTTCTCGCGGGACTCTATGGTACTCTACGAAAATGTCACGATCCTTGGCTATGTGATTTGTCGATCCTGAATCCAAAATTCACAAAGGACATGACTCAGTCAACATATCTGTACTAGAAACACAAAGTTCACTAAGTAGCCAATAAAACATCTAGGTCAGATCGATTTAGGAGCATTTTCTACTGGCCACAGTTGGAGCATTTCCTGTACTTAGGCTTCTCAGCCTTATGCAAACATTTTCACGGTGTTGTTTTCGAAGGAGTCATTGAGTTCACCTCAGTCTTTGTCTACTTTGCCTTCAATGCATTTGCGTCATCGCACTGTGCATTACTCCTTCGCCTTCAGCGACTCTTCTTAGGTCTAGAGGATGGCTCCACACGCTCCTAAACCTTAAGTCCAGCGACCTTGGGTCTGTCCTCTACAACTCAATGTGCCTTCGAACGTGTTCAAAGGTATTGAGGGCCTTAGAATGAGTTATTTATATTTTCATTTGTTTCTAGGAGTTAGGCAAAGAGCGGATTACGACCTGGATTTGCTGCTCATCGGTCACTAACTGGCCCTTCTCCTTGAGTTTCACAATCATGTTGGCCATATGCCTCAGATACTATCTCGCGGAGTGCTGAGGATTCATCATGTATGAATCAAACTTAAGGTTGAGTGAGCACAACTAAGCAGTCGTATAGAACAATTTCTAGCCTACAAAGTATCCCACAGCTCTTTAGCCGTGTGTTAAGCTCAAACTCATCCATCGTACTCAGCATCATGGCACACGTCTCAGCATCATTAGCATCCCACTCAAATGGAAAGTCTTCTGCTGGGGTTGATGGATTTCTACTTAGGACCATTTTTATATGCTTTCTCCGAATTTTATAGTGCTCACCATTAAGTCTAAGACCTTTGTCCAACTAAGCGATGATGTTCTAAAGGAAATTCTAATAGGATCATGGAGACACAAGGAACAATGTTCTATTGCATGTAAAAGACAAGTCTCAGACCGATAGAACAAACTTGAGAACATACTTAAACCCGGGGGATAACCCTAGCTATGCCGAGAAGCACTCCCCATCTCTAAGCATGCCCTAAAGTCACTACTATCAATCGATACACAGTCTATACCAACAGTCCTCAAAGGAACGGAGCCTAACATATCGCACTAAACCAAGGTGTTCGACTCTTACACAAAACAATTGTCCTAGAATTATTCAAGGAAATTCGGAGAACCTCGCAGACTAACCGTCCGGTTCACACTCAGGAACATTTTACTAGGTGTAGTTCGTACTCATCCAAACTTCCGAAAGGATACTAAGGACAATCCTAAAAGGTTGCTACCTAGACTATGCCAGAACTAGATCTCCCTACCAAGGTAATCTATCTTATGCAAGTAAGGTAACAAACACAGTTCAATACACACACATATATATTGAGATCTTTCAAAAATAAATTATTTTGGGGCTAATTTATAATTTTCAAAATTTTGAGGACTAAAGTCACCATAACCAAAAGTTTGGGGATCAAAACCACCATGAATAAAAATTTGGAGACCAAAGTCTCAACAAATAAAAATTCAGGACTAGAGTCTCAACAAACAAAAGTTATTAACATGTTAGACCAATTTTCACACACTATGCTGGGATCTCAACAATCACAACCTAGTCAATTCAACCAGTCATGGAGTCAAGAGTCAATCAAATAAAGTAAGGCAAGACTATCTACCCTGCAGAAAACACAAAGTAATCCAGGGATCTCAAGGAACCCACACAGTGTTCTACCTATCCAGTCATGCAACATAACACAATATAAAGCTCTCCCAGCAATTTAAATTGGTCTAACAATTAATTAAATTAGCCCAAAAACTATTTATGAAAGGGTCCAGGCACATTTACCGGACTGAAATAAACCACTAGGACCCACAAATGATCGACACCAAATTTGTTTCAGACTAATTTAGGCGGCCCAGGGCCTCCGAATTAGTTCAGACCGGTCCAAACAACACGAAACCATCTGAACCTGCCCAACCAGTCGGTCTGAACTGAATCAGTCTGGTCGGACTGAATCGAATCGGTTGACTCAAACCAATCGGACCGAACCGAACCGGAATGGTTCACGAAATGAACCATTCCAGTTCACATCAGACCGGTCCGGATAAGAAAGAACCGGATCGGTACTGTTCATCTTCCCAAATGGGAAGATGAACATCTGCTGCTAGGGTTTTTCAACCCTATCAGCCGCCAGCCCCAGGGAGATGGCCAGACACCATGGCTGGCCACGAGTGGGGCCGACCACCACGGCCCCCCCTCCCTGGACGTGGCCAGTCACGAAGGCTGGCCACAGGGGTGGGTTGGCCATCACTGGCCGACCTCACCCACCCTCAGGCGGCTGTAGCCGTGGCCACAAAGGCCACGACAAACAGTCGTTGGGCCACAGCCACGGAGGCTGTGGCCCCGCCTAAGGTGGCCGAGCCGCAGCCACGAAGGCTGCGACCAGCTATGGCCGAGGTTGTGGTCAGCCTCGGCTTGGCGGCAACCACGGTGGTTGCGGTCAGCAAGGGCTGAGCTGCGGCCACGAAGGTCGCCGCCGCCCCTGGTTCGGCCTCGGGGTGGTGGTTTCAGTGGCTGGGGCTCGTCGCGGTCACAACTGACCACGGTGGGAATTTTCCTGAAATTCGACAATTCGGAAACCAACCTACTATGACTCTGATACCAATGTTGGAAATTGATGTACGAAACATGCAATCGATTGGGGCTAACATAATACATAATTAAGTTACCCTCTTGATCGATTGCCTTAGCGGAAGGGGAAGCAGATCTGCCTGAGGTTGGGATCACGGTCTGCCGGACGAGAGGACACGCCACGGTTTGACGAACAATGACCTATACTACCACAGCTACTGACCTCTGTCTAGACTGTAGGGCGGCTAACTATTTAGCATTGACATCATTATCAGGTTTTCCAAACTCTGAGTACCCCTATATATACTGATATATAGATAGATATGTTTTAAGGCCAGATACACAATTGAGCTTATGTAAATGAGCTCTCACTTATGGGCGACCCATTATCCTAAAACCAACCATAGCTTTTCGTCTGCCCTACCGTACACAATTCCTTATGGTTGAATATTGCTTGTGGTCGAGAGCATACGACTATTACTGCCTCTAATGGGTCTGTCTTTACGTGGGGTTGACTCCATTTCCCACTTCTTACATCACATATACCACCGATGGAATATTTGGGTTTTCGATTTTTGCCTTTAATTCCATGAGAGAAGTTGTTATTCAATTCTTTAGGCATGAGTTGATTTTAGGATAAAAAATTTGCGACTTTTATTATTATGTTTAAATTTTCCTAGTCAATTTTACTCATTTGCTTATTTAGCCCTCTACAAAAATTGGTCAAAGTGCCTTGCTAAGTAGTTAACTCAATTTTTATTTACTTTTTATTGCATTTATGTTTCATGAGTAGTTCTACAATTTTTTACACATAAAGAAATGTTGATTTATGGTAGGCGCTAATGACTTCGGTCAATTAACAAATGGAACTGAGAAGAGGAGGAAAAAAATCGCTAAGACTTTCGCTTTCACTTAGATCTTCATCCGATGACTCTATTTTTGATGCAACCAATAAGGTTGACTTTGAGATAAGGTTGAATTTGAACAGAGTGTCATGAGGCTAATGCCCATCTTTGTTCAAAGTTAAAGTCTTCTGTTAAATGGTGGCAACTGAACGTTACTGAGAATTGCACATGCTATTACTCAATTAAGATTTTTATCTTCGTAGGTTGGGTTCATGAATCTTGTTTCAATCTTATGTTTTAGTGATTGATTATGTTTTCCATAATGCAATCCCCTTCCCCCATTTTGTTGTGTTAACTAACCATTAATTTGGTGAAATTTCCAAGATTAACCATATCTTACTTTGGGTTGAATTAAGATGACATTCCATTCTTCTTACTAGTGTAAATGCTAAAGACATGGTTGGTAGAATAGAAATAAGGAATCTATCTATCTATCTATATTAATTTGGCTAAGTTATGTAGAATTTTGATAAGTAAGAGTTTTAAGACATTTTCTCATTCCTAATGTCAATTTCATAACTTCTAATTGGTTCATTTCAAACATATAATTCTCATTCATATGTGGCATGACATGTAACATAGTTTAAAATCTTCCAAACTCTCTCATTCATTCTCCAATAAGTTACAAAATTGCATTAATATCTTATTATTTTCTATGTGCATTTATGATTTTTCTTAAGTTTAATTTATTTACTAAATTTTATATTTTATGAAAAGCAAGAAGATATATTAATTAAATATTTTTATTACAAGATAATTTAAGATGAAATTAAGTATTATTATGTATAGTATATATATTATATATAAATTTTATGGAAACAATAATCACATGTTAATTTTATATAGATATTTATAATTATGACATAAAATTTATGGTATGAAATTTTTTTAATAATAATTATAATATAATTTCTTCATACTTTTCTCATAACTATTTTTA
Organism: Chamaenerion angustifolium; assembly: GCA_946814005.1. Classification (NCBI taxonomy): domain Eukaryota; kingdom Viridiplantae; phylum Streptophyta; class Magnoliopsida; order Myrtales; family Onagraceae; genus Chamaenerion; species Chamaenerion angustifolium. The sequence goes on from OX328272.1 coordinate 28,997,396, forward strand.
TAAATTATCATTGTTATATTCTATTAGAATCAACATATATTACAAAATTTAAAAATAATTTATAATTACTATAACAAATATGCATATATATATATACATATACATAGACACACACACACACACACACACACACACACACACACACACACACACACACACACACACACACACACACACACACACACACACACACACACATATATATATTCTAATAGTTAATATTTATTAAAAAATATATGAAAATAATAGATGTCATAAAATGAATTTTAAAATTATTAATTAGCATCATATTCATAATTGGTTATATGTGTTTTTATTATCTACTCATTTATTTTCAAATATTTTTATAAAATATAAATATTTGTTATATTGTATAATATTATAAAAATAAAAATAAGTTTAACCTTTTTTCATCAATATAATTAATTTTTATGATGTGTAATTGAATTAATATTAATTAAATGTACTTTAATAAAGTGTAAATAATCATGTTATAAATATATATTTATATTTATAGACTAAAATAATTATTATATTGCGCAAAGCGCGAAACAATTTTCTAGTAGGTAATAATAGATAATTAAAATATGAAGTTGTTTGATTGATTAAAATTGATAGGAATTTAGATTTCTATATTTGGTTGGTGAATGATATACGGAAATAGAATGTAATAAGTTCAAATGACATGTATACCCTTTATTTCAATATGTCTAATACGTACACAATTTAAATTATAAAAACTAGAATAATTAATTTTAGTGTTAATAACCAAATTGCTACCCCAACTTTGGAAACTTTACAAATTGCTACTTGAACTTTACTTTTTCAAAAACTGCTATCTAAACTTTGACACTTGAGACAAATTGCTACCTCAGTTAACTTATTTCGTTAAATATGGACGAAAAATGACGTGACAACACATGATTGGTCCATGATTTAAAACCTAAATGATTTTTTAAAAATACCAAAGATTTGTTTTTAAAAAAATTTGGAAAATTAAAAGGGAAAATATGAGTTTTTAATATAATACTTTTATTAAAAATATGAAATAAATAATTAGTGTTTTTTTTTAAATTTTTGTTTCATATTTTCAATAAAAATATTATATTAAAAACTCTTATTTTATCTATTAATTTTCATTTTTTATTGTTTTTTGGTATTTTTAAAAAATTATTTAGTTTTTTAAATCAGTCACCAATCATATGCTGACACATCATTTTCCGTCCATAGTTAACATTTTTGTTAACTGAGGCAACAATTTGTCCCAACTCCGAAAGTATAGGTAACAAAATTTGAAAAAATCAAGTTCATCTAGCAATTTGTAAATTTCTCAAAGTTGGGGTAGCAATTTGGTTGTTAACCCTTAATTTTAAATAAAAATTATTTTATTAATACTTTAGAATAAATTAATAAAAAAATATAATTTAATTTAAAAAATATAATTTATTAGAAACTTCAGAATAAATTCAATTCAATTGTTAAACAAATTTCCAAAATAATATGTTTATTAAAATAAAATAAACTATAAAAATTTATTCAATTAGAAATTTTAGAATAAATTAAATAAACAAAATAGATTAATAAAAATAAATTAAAAGTATACTTTATTCAATATTTTACAATAAATTAAATTAACAAAATAGATTAATTTAGAAATATAATTTATTACAATCTTTAGAATATTTTTTTTAAAAAAAGGGATTAATTACTAGAATATATATTGGCATTTTTGTCATTAATTAAATTTCATATTTCTTGTTAATTCTCTTTTCCAATAACTAAACATTTGTAAATGTGTTTTGTACAATAGATATTTTTATTAAAAAAATAGATAGAAGTGTTGCAGAGGATGGAATATTATTGAAGAGAACCTACATATATGCAATCATATAATGAATTCAATACGTTGTTGTATTTGATAGATCTCATTAAAATATGTGTTAAATACCAAGGAGTTACCTGAACTTTGGACGTTTTGCAACGAGCTACCTGAACTTTGGATGTTTTGTAACAAGCTACCCGAACTTTGAAAATTCAAAACGGGTTACTTCAACTTTGATAAATGTGCAAATAGCCACCCCACCTCCGTCCAATTTTCCGTCAACTGTTGATGGAAATTCATCAAAAATTGAACGGAGGTAGCTATTTGCACATTTTCAAAGTTGAGGTGGCCCGTTTTGAATTTTCAAAATTCGAGTAACTCGTTGCAAAACGTTCAAAGTTCAAGTAGCTTCTTGATATTTAACCCTTAAAATATTGTGAGGACAATACTTCTTTCATTAGATAATATATTAAACCTACAAAGTGCATTAGATTCATTTTCTGAAATTAAATTATACGGGGGAGCACACACCTGTCAAGAGATAAAAGTGGACACTAAGATTAATATATTTGTATATGTCAATTCATTAATAGATAATAATATAAAAAAATAGACGTGTGAAGCAATTTTGTTGAAAAATAAATAATAATATTGTTAAATGAACATTTTTTAAGTGAGACGGGTTGTTAACCGTCCGCATTATTTTAGGATGAAAAAGAAAATTACTCATAAAATGCAATAACCGCGAATCGTTTCATTTTAGAGGGCTTGGACCGAATCATAGACAACGTGTCGCGCATTCATTGCACGTCAGCAAAAATATAGATCACGCGCGGGTCTCCAATATATTTTTTGTCCACTGCTGCAACTCAATCCAAGTCCAATCAAAAAACAAATAGAGGATAAAAAGGGTAAAAGGAAAACAGTGAAAAGGCCATATAAAACTCTCTACCTCACTCAGATGCCGAGCCGCCTCATTTCCTCCTCGATACTAAGCTGGTCCTCACCACAGCTGCGCGGCTCCGACGACGAGACAGACACGCACATGGATACTACTCGCACCTTCGTGAGGGACGTCAAGCGTCTCGTCGTCAAGGTTTCTCCTACGCCTTAGCTTTGGAGATATATTTTTTTTGTACTTGATTATATAATGCTCTCTGCTTTCGGTTTCTGGAGCAGCCGAAGCTGCTCGATGAATAAACGTCCTTGCTTGTTCATCGGCATTGCCTGCTCCATCATCCATGAGTGAATGCCGTCGTTAGAACATGTCAAGTTCTTGACGGATTTCATTTGCTACTGCTATTTAGAATTGATCGTCCTACGATTTGTTCGACTACTCTTTGTGCTGACATTGTTGATTGGAGCTCTGAATTATTTTCTTGTTTCACAGTTTGATGATCAGGAATAGTTTGCTTGAATTCTTGCTATAGTGCATTAGCGAGCCAGAATTGACCTTGGATTAGTTTTCATCCGAGGACCATTTTCTTGCGAAGTATGAGAAAAAGAACCGTCTGTTTATACACATTGTCTATTGGGTTTGCTATGTCTACATTCGACAGAACATGACATTAATGGTTGCAGAGTTTTCTATGTTGGAACACGTTAAAGTGACTCTTTCGATTTGCTACATTCCTAGATTGAAACAAAGAGAATCGATAACTGACATACCACATGGATAGAGATCTCAACTCGCATCCATTACCCCCACTTAGCTTAACGATGATAAGAGAGGACTTGATTTTTTTATTATTATTGAAATTCTTGTTGTTGTGACCAAGAGAGGACTTGATAAGAGAGGACTCGCATCCATTAAGTTCATCCAAATTTTTCTCTTGAAGTATCTTCAAAATTATGTAGTTTCCAAAGGAGCTATTTGGCAACTAACAAAATGTTATTGAAAACTTTGTCAGGGGCTAAATATAAATTTCTGAATTTGTAGGTTGGTACTGCTGTGGTGACCCGGGATGATGGGAGGTTGGCGCTGGGAAGACTAGGGGCTCTATGTGAACAGGTAGAATAATGATTGATTTAAGTAGTATGTTTAGAAGAGTCCTTATCAACTTCAAAGTGATTGATTTTGATTCACTGAATGCACAGATCAAAGAGTTGAATGAACAAGGGTTTGAGGTTATTTTGGTGACATCAGGTGCAGTTGGCCTTGGCCGTCAAAGGCTGAGATATAGGAAACTAGTGAACAGCAGGTAGATAGAATTTTTCTTTTCCTTCTCTCTTGCATTATTTAAAACTTTTACTGGTAAAGCAAATCATGTGGAATATATGACCTTAATGATATGCCTACTTTACTTCTAACCTTAAAGATAATCACTAGTTGTGTATATGCATTCTCTGTCTGCGACCAGTAATAGTATAGTGTTATAGAACCGTCTAACACTGTCATATTGCACAGTTTTGCTGACCTCCAGAAACCACAAGTTGAACTTGATGGGAAGGCATGTGCTGCTGTGGGACAAAATAGTCTAATGGCTTTATATGAGAGTTTATTTACTCAGGTAAATTGTTGGCATTCTTTCTTGTATAGTAGGAGCTTCTCTTCCATGTGGTCTATTATTCTTAGAATTCTTGTCTAACAGTAATGAAGGAAGACCCTTACCCTTTATGTACTTTGTTTCTCATGCAGTTGGACTTGGAAGCTAGTCAGATCCTTGTGACCGACAATGACTTCAAGGATAAGGATTTCAGAAGGCAGCTTAATGACACAGTTAAATCACTGATATCTTCTAAGGTCGTTCCTATATTTAATGAGAATGATGCAATCAGTACTAGAAAAGCTCCATATGAGGTATGTTCATTCACTTTCTTCCGTTTGTGATTTTTTTTGTTTGTGAGACTTTCATTCTGTTTGTGAGGTGTGTAACCTTCTGATTTTAACATGTTATTTTTTTCATAAATAATTTCTGTGCAACAACTATTTGCAGGACTCTTCGGGCATATTTTGGGATAATGACAGCTTAGCTGCTTTGTTGGCGCTGGAGCTGAAAGCCGAGCTTCTTGTTTTACTAAGTGATGTTGATGGACTTTACAGTGGTCCGCCAAGTGAACCTGATTCAAGACTTATTCACACATACATCACAGAAACTCATCAAAGCGGAATAACTTTTGGAGATAAGTCTCGAGTGGGGAGAGGAGGCATGACTGCTAAAGTAAATGCTGCTGTTAATGCCTCAAAGGCTGGTATCCCTGTTGTAATAACCAGGTATTTCATACTTCATATAAGATGTTTTTCCAAATATTTCAATTTCTAACTGTTCTGAGACTATATGACCATGTTTGCTTTCTCAACAGTGGCTATGCCCCCAAGAATATACTTAAAGTTCTTCAAGGAGAGCGTATTGGTACTCTTTTTCATCAAGATGCACATCTTTGGGAGCCTGTCAAAGAAGTAACTGCTAGAGATATGGCTGTAGCAGCAAGGGATAGTTCTCGGAGATTGCAGGTGCCATTTTAATGCTTCCATATGAGTTTTATGTATTGGGTCTTACATATTTTATATGCCTCTCTTATGATATCGATCTGAGTCACAACGTTACCTAATTTGTTGCAATGTGAGGCTTAGCTTATTGTTGTTGTCATTTTATTTATAGGCCATGTCTTCAGAAGATAAGAGAAAGATTCTGCTTGGCATAGCCGATGCATTGGAAGCAAATCAAGAGCTGATCAAGAATGAAAATGATGCTGATATTGCTGCTGCAGAAGCAGCTGGATATGAGAAATCATTGATTTCTCGTCTGTCTCTTAAGAAGGAAAAAGTAAGACATACAGGAAAGCCCTCCTTTTTTTATCCAGTTATATTTTGCCTATCCTCACCCACTAAATTTTTCATCGGAATATGCAGATTGCAAGGCTTGGAAACTCGGTTCGCCAACTTGCTGATATGAAAGATCCAATTGGGCATGTGCTGAAAAGAACTGAGGTAAGAGTGGAACATTAAAAAAAAAGGTAAATTGCCTGACGGCACCCGAATGTTTGGGTAATGTTGTTAAATGCACCCACTTGTTTTAAAGTGTTGTTTTGTGCACTGTGATGTTAAATGCAATCCACCTGGAATTATTGTTATTTGCACCACATCCACTTTCACCGTTACTTTCGTCTGTTATCTCGTCACGTGATAGTCACATGGTTCTGAAATTCAATTGATTTGAACCATGGTGATGAAGTCTGTAAAACGAGGAGGTGTCTCTGTGGTCACACGAGACAATCACGTGTCTTTTAACGGAATATCGAGACGGAAAGATAATAGTGGGTGCATTTAACATCTTCAATCATCACGGTGCACAAAACAACACTTTAAAACAACTAGATGCATTTAACAAAAATTCCAAACATCCGGGTGCACAAAACAAGTGAGGTGCATTTAACATCTCCAAACATCCGGGTGCATTGGGGCAATTTACCCTTGAAAAAAATAGATGTATTGACTCACTAATGTTGTAGTGAGAACAAGAAATCTCTTCAGTATGAACTTTCTGGCATAAAACCAACTTCATGTTCTTCTCGAAAAAGTTTAAGTAGACTTCCATTTGAATTATTTATGGATGAAAAATTGTTTAAATGAAAATGACTTATTTAAATGTTACGTGTTAATATGCTCTCTCTGCTGCTCTTTGTTTCAGTTGGCTGATGGGCTTCTCTTGGAGAAAACATCTTCTCCTCTGGGTGTTCTTCTGATCGTCTTTGAATCTCGACCTGATGCTTTAGTCCAGGTAAAGGAATGTTCTTTTCCTTTGGATGTTGTGTCAGAGCATTCTCATTTTTATTTTTGCATTGATTTGATTCCCTTTTACCATAAGATAAAATGCCACCTTTTGGATTCCTTACAAAGTGTTTTTACTTTTTATTTCAAAGAAAAACTTGGGATGTTAGACAGAAGAAAGTGAAAATGAAAACGCAAAACTCAATTTTCACTAGTTTTTCAGGCTCATATATTATTAGAATCACAAGTTTGCAAGACTTAACCTAGCCAGTGTCAGTAAGATTATTAGTTGAAACTGGTACTTTTTTCAAATTTGTGTTTTCTCATTTTTTTTAAACCATAGTTACCTCTTTTTGTTTTGTCAATAGATTGCCTCACTAGCAATTCGTAGCGGCAATGGCCTTCTCCTTAAAGGTGGTAAAGAGGCCAAACGTTCAAATGCCATCTTGCACAAGGTGTGTTCTTGAACATAATAGATTATCTGCTTCTTGTGCATAAGTTAGACATCAATATCTTATGAATGATGTAATTGAAGAAATTGAGAAACTTCATTTCAGATCATCACTGATGCCATTCCAGACACTGTCGGTGGGAAGCTTATTGGTCTTGTTACTTCAAGAGAAGAGATACCAGATTTGCTAAAGGTGAAGTTAATATTTATAATGTTCTGAAAGGGTGGTGATTCCTTCTTAGCCAATACCGTATACAGTTTTCCAAGTCTAAAGTTTGAAACTTCTGACTGAGACTGTTTTCTTATCAGCTGGATGATGTTATTGATCTTGTAATTCCAAGGGGTAGCAATAAGCTGGTTTCTGACATTAAAGCATCAACCAAAATACCAGTACTGGGTCATGCTGGTGAGAAAACTTTCCTTTTACATTGTTCTGTGTATCATCTATAGAAATTTGACGACATGATCCTTTTTTTTTCTTCTTGGTAGATGGAATATGTCATATTTATGTTGATAAATCTGCAAACATAGAAATGGCAAGGCGCATTGTGTTGGATGCTAAAGTAGATTATCCCGCAGTCTGTAATGCAATGGTAAGATTGAATGTTTGTATTACTTAGCTACCTGTTGAAATCTTCACTGAGGAATCCCACATCAATGGGTTTCTAGAAAATAAGCACCACATGTGCAAATTGGCTACCTCCTTCTATCATCAATTGAGTTTAGTATGAACTCTATTTGCATAAGCGGTTCCTCTTTATATTTGTCCATTGGGTCCGGCTCAGCGCCCAATGTAGAATTTAATATCTGCAGAGCGGATTTCTTATGCTAGTTGTTGGAATTCTGCAGGAAACACTTCTTGTTCATAAGGATTTGGTGCAGGCTGGTGGAGTTGATCAGTTTATTAAAGATTTGCAAAATGAAGGTACTCTTAGATATAAATTGCTGCTTTACTGAATTCAATGATGACTGGTGATATTTTAATGGGGTTGAATCCTTATGCAGGGGTAATGTTATATGGTGGCCCCAAAGCGAACTCACAGCTAAATATTCCCTTAGCACAGTCGTTACATCACGAGTACAATTCCATGGCTTGCACTGTTGAAATTGTAGATGATGTTCATGCAGCCATTGACCATATCCACCAATATGGAAGGTATGTAGAGAAGGTTACGAGTAAAGTATATACTCTTCTAATGTCATAATATTCTTTTATTCAGTGCACATACGGATTGCATCATATCAGAAGACAAGGAAACGGTGGATGTATTCCTACAATTAGTTGACAGGTAAGAAGAAGTCATTTTGGTAATTTTGAGACTTTCCTAGTTAATAGAAACCATCATGTGTCTGCTTGTAGTGCTGCTGTATTTCACAATGCAAGCACAAGATTCTGCGATGGAGCTCGATTTGGATTAGGAGCTGAGGTATATGTGGTTTTGCTTTCTTCTGTCAAATTGAATATCCAGACACTGACTGTCATATTTTTCATTTCTTATTATGCTACTAATTGCATAGGTTGGCATTAGTACGAGCAGAATCCATGCACGTGGCCCAGTGGGAGTTGAAGGATTACTGACAACAAGATGGTATGCATTTTACTCCCCTCTCAAGCATCCTTCTCATTTCTTCTTCATATATATATATGTGTGTGTGTTTTGTGATACAGGATTCTAAGAGGGAAAGGACAGGTAGTGGATGGGGACAAGGGAGTTATTTACACCCACAAAGACCTCCCTCTTGAAGCTTAGTTAGTCAATGGGTGGATGATGCTGAACAAGATGATAAGAGTGTAGAGTAGTAAGTAGTATAGGAGTAGAATAAGTGAATAAATTAAGTTTGAGGGTTGATTTTGTTTGATTAAACTAGATATTTTTACTGGTATTTGAAAGTATTTTTGTCACATCGTGCCTATATTTGAAAGTATATTACTATACTCTATTGAAGAAAATCTTCCGTTTACACCTTCTGTAGTAAGATAGGCCATCCGCTCCTCCTTCTGCATTAATAACGAATGTGTATGTCGTTAGCTGACCAGTCATTATCTCTCAATTTGATAATGTCTCTCTGCTTTTAGTGTTGATGAAGACGAGCTTCTTCAGCAATTGCGAGATGCTATTGAATATTGATGCTTTCAATCGTAAGTTGCTGTAACTTAACATCACACAATAAATATATAAATTTTATGCTATGTATGCGTTTTTGTTAAAAAACAAAATCATCACATGAAAAAAAACTCTTAAAAAACAATATAAATATAAATATGGTATATTATTATTAGTAAATAAAAATAATTTACTCAAATTATCAAATAGAGTTGAAGGAAATTGCGATATAAAATTACGTCCTTAGTATTACAAAATTTATTAATTTAATTGATCGACATAACAAATTAGTTTTGTAAACTACGTTTCTAGTATGTATACCGATAATTCCTCAAAATCTGCTTTCTTAATCAAAACCTTTGATTGTTTTTCCCTTAACCAAAATATTTGTAGTTGAATGTACAATGTCGCTTAATAAAGCACCATATAGCTGGTTGTGACTAACAATATTGTAAGATAATATATATGTCGATATTTGACAAAGTTTGACATTGAACCATGTTTATAGACATTACAAAACTCAAACGTATTGCAAACTAATTACTGATTATTTGAAAAGGTAAGTGGACATCTTTCGTCGGTTTCGTTGATATACTTGGAATAAATGTTTTAATTCCTAAAATTATTCATTAAAAAATTTCGCACAAATGAGATTATACATAAAATTCATACATATCAGCCATGGGCGTTACAAAGTACAGCGAAAGACTCAACAATTTGAAAAAGCAATATTAGTTCACCTTTTTTAAATTTTAGACAATGTGAAGGCATTGATGATGTTATATAGTTAATGGAAAAGTGAAAACTAAACATAATTTATTTTGTTAAAATTTTAATTTAATTATCTACCTATTATAATTATTTTAAGAGAAGTTAAACAAAATAAGTAATTTTCTAAATTTTAGTATTCGTAAGCCACCAAAGTACTCATTTTGAGAATAGTTTTTTAGGGTAAATTGTCCACTGCACCCGGATGTTTGGGTGATGTTAAATGCACCCACTTGTTTTAAAGTGTTGTTTTGTGCATCGTCATGTTTGAAGATGTTGTTAAATGCATTCCATCTGTTGTTTTGTGCACCCGTATGTTTGGAATTGTTGTTCTTTGCACCACATCCACCTTCACCGTTACTTTCGTCTGTTATCTCATCACGTGATAGTCACATGCTTCTGAAATTCAACTAATTTGAACCATGGTGATGAAGTCTGTAAAACGAGGAGTTATCTCTCTGGTCACACGAGATAATCACGTGTCTTTTAACGGAAAACTGAGACGGAAAGATAGGAGTGAGTTCATTTAACAACATCTTCAAACATCACGGTGCACAAAACAATACTTTAAAACAAGTGGGTGCATTTAACAATATCACCCAAACATCTGGGTGCACAAACACAACAGGTATGGTGTATTTAACAACATCTCCAAACATCTGGGTGCATTGGGACAATTTATCATCTCTAAGAATTTTAAAAAATTATAGTAGATAGATAATTAAATTTGAGCTTTAACTAAGCATATAGTATTGAGTTTTGACTTTCCAGTTGATGTTCCTAATGCTTGAATATTGTTTTACAAATTCTGACTGAATTTTATCATCGATGGGAATGGCGTAACTTAACGTTGTTTAGTTTGTTAAAATTCTAATTTAATTATCTACATATATATATATATATATATATATTTTAAGGATAGTCTAAAAAATGAATATTCTCAAATTGAGTATTTAAGTGTATTATAAACACTAAATTTAGAAAATTAATAATTTTCAACCATCTCTTAAAAGATTCAAATTATTATAGTAGGCTGAGGATATTAGAACTTTAACTAAATAAACGATGTTGAGTTTCAACTTTTCTATTAACCATACTAACTAGGGTGACAATTCTTGCGTGTCATGTCATTAATCGTATCATGTGTAAACGAATATGTCTTAAATATGTTTCTTAATTCAAAAAACGACATTATTATTAAGTAGATCACACGCAACATGCATGATTAACTTTTATATTGAATGATGAGCTTTGGAGCAATTTGAATTTGTCCACCTAAGCAAAAAAATGATGTCACGCAAGTATTTGTAACACTCGTGTATTTATGGATTTATCCAATTTGTTGGATTTGTTTTTGAAAATTAAGTAAGACCAAAATTTTACTTAGAAAAATAAGTATTTAATTTTTTTTCTTCAAAAACTAGCTATACACCGTGCCCTTGGTGTGAGTTATTGGACAACTGGCTACCTCATAACACACCACTAAGTGAGTGGTGTGATAGTTGGGATGTTTAGATTTTTACGTATCGTATGTAGAGTGTTTTACGTATCGTATTATACAGCCAGTCTAAAAGTAAAAAAATTAACGTCTAGTTAGCGTCATTTAATTCGTAATTAAATTATCTAGACACTGTAATGTTTTTGATTTTTTTTTTAGTAAGTACATAATTAAATTTCTCACCTAATGCATTTAATTATTTCAGTCAAATTATAAAACAAACAATGTTAGGTTAAAATATCACTGTATTTCTAATCAAAAAAATTACCTGAGGTAGATAATTGAATTACGACATAAATGACGTTAACTGTGGTGAGTTTGGACTTACATGGTCTGAGTGATAATATTTTAAGTCAAATTTTCATATCTCAACTTACGGTAGAGCGTACAATCAATCCGTAAGTCCAAATTTAACATTTTTGCATCATTTGAATCGCAATTAAAATATCTACTTACTATATTTTTTTTTCTAATTGATACATAATTTTATTTTTAGTTAAACATTAAGTCGGCAAAATCAAAAGAAAAAAAATAATTGGGTAAACGCAACCCTGGGTAGCGTTTTTTGTAACAATAAAATTATGCGCTACCCAGGTAGCGCTTATGCATAATTTGCTAAATATCTTTTTTTGAATATATACTTTTCTAAATATTTTTTAACATATCTACTTTTTTTAAAAAGTCATGTTTGTGTGTAGGGCTGGGCATGAATCGGTTCGGGGCCGAACCGGTTCAGAACCGAACATTTACCACATTTTAAAATCGGTACGGTTTACCGCTCCAATTTTTTGCCGCTCCAGATTTTGGTCGATTTACCGTACCGGTTCGGCCGAACCACTTCATAAAAAAAAACAAAAAAAAACTGAGGTGATACAAAAACAACCACTTTACTCATCATAATGAGGTGATTCTGTTGGGTCACAGTGATTCCTACACTAGAGACAAGTAGATGCAAGTGACTATAGCTTACAACCATTTTGGGGAGGGACTGATCCAGAGAATGCCAAGGTATACTAATCAACAGAGTTTTCTTCCATTCTCAATCATTTAACTGATAAACAAAATTATGAAGACATGTCAATGTTAAATAAACCATTTCAGGCGCCAACACAGCTACTTCCATGTTGAAAAGATTTTTGTTGGTCTCTCTAATCAGTTGTACCTGCAAAATGTTCATTCATATACAATCACCAAATCCGCCCATTTCTTCATGCTCCGACCCCGACCTTCATCAGCCGACATTGCAGCATATGTATAAACAACATATGCCGAGGTTAATTCATTCCAGACAACCTCGAAGAGATGATTTCTAATAAGTATTGCTTGTCAACTCAGACGAATTTTCTGTCGATCGAAGCGCAGATGGGTTCCAATTCGATGCTGTCGCCACCACTGCCAAGTGCAGACCTTTAAAATTTCCTTATATCTTCACTGTATTTTTCCGAATTTTAGACAATGCTCTGACCGTATTTGACGCCATGGGAGAGCGATTCTTGTGCTTCGCAATCCAACGCTCTTACTCAATGGTCTGGTCTGAAAGTGGTCTGGTCTGGTTTAGTAATATATTTAAGGTTAAATCCGATACAAAAAGTGGTTCGGTTAACCGGTTTTGAACCAGTTTTCTGTACCTCTTCTGAACCGCTCCATATTTTTTTTTAAAAAACACGTTTGTTTTGTAAATCGGTTCGTCCGAACCGGTTATTTTTGCCCAGACCTATTTGTGTGCATAAGATTGAAAGTGTCCTCGAGAAGATTCAATATCTTCTATCATAAGAAAGTGTCCATATTTTCTCTCTACCTCTCACGTGTCCATATTTTCCTACCGAGAAGATTCAAGAGCTTTTATAGAATGGGTAATTCTTGTCTCCTATCACATCCTATTTTAATCTCTTACATCAACGTTTAGGGATTTTTGCATAAAACGTTGACGGGGTAGCGTTTTTGACTTTTCAAAATAAAAGATACTCATTCCATCAACGTTCTGTCCTATTTTTGTACATTCAAAAATGCAAGAATTAGTTTGGTAATTAATTATTAAATTATGATTAAATTTGAAAAACAAAGCCCATGATAAAAGGAGAAGAGTGTTGTGACACATATCTTGTACTACCTGTGCTATTAAACGACCAAGGGTTTACACAAGCACGATCTCAACTTGTTGTAGTGTGAGACTCAATGATCCTTGATAGGTTCCAAATTATGTGCCCTCATGACTCTGATAAGAGACTTGAGACCTAACATGATGTTCGCTAGCTTAGTATGTTGCCCGATGATCATGTACACAAATTCGGCCGGGAGGAACATGTCTAGAAAAGCGAGTCGAATTAGTGTTTGAAGGATCGTGAGTAGAGGAAAATTGTCAATGAAATCTCTTTTAAGAATTGTGTTCACCGGTTAACCAATCATGATTTAGCATTATGATTGTGAATACAAGGTATGACTAGTGATGTCTTTCAAAGATACCCAAATGAGCTTCGACGATCTATGGTACAAGCTTACTTTATTATTGCAAGTTGATCCCAATGAGAGGTTGTATACCCCTAACAGATATGCAACAACTAGCTCTCACGAAGTATGTCGGTCGCACGGAGGAGACCTTGTATGAAAGACATACGGGGTGTATGAAGTATGTCTTCTTGCCCACATGAGCACCCACATTATTTGTGAGTGAGAGATGTAGGAAATTGACACCCATATGGAGTGCTAAGTGCAAGCCGTAAAAAGACCGGGTAGTAAAGTGTAAAGTTAAAAAATACTGTAACTTTTCCAGGACCTATAAATGGACCCATTTGACTGCACACAATTGATATAGAGACAGTTACAATCCCGAAAACCTTACTAGTTGCTCTCCGATCTATGGGTATTTCTCCGTGAAAACCTAGGTGCGCTCCGATCACGTGACGTATCCTTCCGACCGGCACGCCCCCGTCGTGACTCCGAACCGTCGGCGATCTCGCACGCTTCCGTCATCACACATCGCTATATACTAACGATGTAAATATAAATTCGTATAACGTTGTTTTTCGTACGCACGTACTATTTTTCGTGCATGCATCTCGAAATCCATTAATTTTCTTTATTGCTTGAGTAAATCAAACATTTTAATCAACTTGGAGATGTTTGGAAAAAGTGTCTTTAAAAAAATGGTATTTGTCACCCTTAACACCAAGTATGTAAATCTTCATTGTTTTGGAACATCACCAAATAAATTTAAAAGATTCTCTATTGTATTGTCTAGAAAAAATGGAACAAATAATGTTTTTAAAAATAAACTATAGGCCCTAAACCAACCTCGCCAGTAGTCAGTATGAAATTTTTAAAAATTTCTTGTTTATTTTGATAATTAGTTTTGAAATATGAGTTAAAACAAGGGAACTTCTATTTGTATATTTATTGAAAGACTAAAATGCATTAATAACGTTTTATATATTTGACCTTACTAATTTTAAGAAATTAATTATCAAATTGACCTCATATTTCCAATAGTGAAAAAAATCATGTTTCTAGCAAGGTTTGAACCCTAAATCTCTAACATATTATAGCTAAATTTTTTATCGATTCATTACTAATTCTAATTTTTTTATATACTTTAAATATCATTATTGAAGCAACTCTCATATTATTGTATTAAACATCACATATTTATTTATTGATGCTCTTTAGTAATTAACATTGTTCAACGTTGTTAGTTTAATTATAGACTTAATTTAATTATATATTCATTAATTTTTTTGAAATGGTTTAAAAATAAGTAATATTCTAAATTTAGTATCTATAGGCTACCCGAATACTCATTTTGAAAATATTGTTTTCAACCATCTCTAAAATAAAAATAAAAAAGACTATAGTATGTAGACAATTAAATTAGAACTCTAACAAAAATTCTAAAATTAGCAACACTATTTTGACCAAATCTTATGTTGTCAAAATTGATCGATGTGAAAATTGAAACTTAACACCATGTGTTGTTAGACTTAAAATTTAGTCTTTCTGATTTTTTTAGAGATGGTTGAAAATATATTTTCAAAATGAGTATTTTAGTAGTTTATAAATACTAAATTTAAAGTATTAGTTAATACAATATATACATAATTAAATTAAAACTATATTTAAACAAGTGACGTTAAACAAATGTTAATTCATAAATAACATCAATAAATAAACATGAGATTACAATAATAAGAGAGTTGTTTCGATAACTATATTACTATATTTTGAGTGTATAAAAAGTAATTGAAATTAGTAGTGACTAGTGACTTTTAATTAGTATGTAAGAATTTTAGGGTTCAGAATTTACTAAAAATTTACATTTTTCACCATTTTATACTATAATTTGCTAACTATAAAAATATGGTGTCAATTTGATAATCTCAAAATTAGTAAGGTCAAATATATAAAAAGTTATTAGAATGGCATTTTAGTCCTTTCAAGACGATCTAGGACCGATTTTGTCTTCATTTTTTGGGTATTTTTCTCCATCCTAATTGTGAGGGCCAATGAGTCCAAACGCCAGGCCCGCCCTCTAGAGGTATACAACTAACTAGTTGATGAGATCGAGAATTAGTAGGATAGGGTAGTGTTCCGCTTTTCTATGCTTAGAAGAGTTGGGTTTTTGATAGTAGAAGGAACCTCTGCTTCAAAATACAACTCCGTAAATCTTAAACAGCTAGTCGAGATCAAACAAACAAAAAAACAATGATAGGAAAACGAGCTGACACTCCAAGACAAACATACAGATGGACCATTCCTGATTGATTTATTCTGCAGTAAAACAGAGACAAGGTTAGTTAAAACACCAAATGTAGAAGAAGAAGAAGAAGAAGAAGAGATGCTTACATATTTTGTTGAATGCAACAATATCACAACTCTGGACGTATTCGTTAATAGGTTCTGCAGTCAGACGCTCTTCAATGAGAGTGTCCACAGAAACAAGATCATCGACAATAGTCATCATGATTTGAAGCTTCTTGATACCATATCCAACAGGAACAAGTTTAGCTGTAAAATCATCAGTCTCAGGTTCAAACATTGGATGGAAGAAAAAAATAAATGAAGGAACTATTATAATCATCAACGCCAAGATATTCAAAAAGATAATAGAGAGATCATTACATGCTCCCCAAAACAATCCCTCCATCTGTACACTTCGCACAGCTTCCTCAAGTTTCTTCATGTCAGTCTCATCGTCCCATGGCTTCACATCCAATAGGACTGATGACTTGCCAGCTACAGAAACATAACTCCATAAGACTCACTTTTCACAAGAAGAAAAAAAAAAGCACAAAGAAGAACCTTGTACATCCGTACATCATATATCCAAACATAACAAGACAGAATGATATCCAAACCAATCATACAAAGACAAGATACTTGTAAAAATGAAATGCTAGCCCAAAGAGACAAGGATAGAATTGTTTTAACACATAACACACATCAGTCATAAAATACTTACATTCCTTCTTTTTTGTAGAAGACTTCACAGCAGCTGCACGTTCCTCAGCAGCCTTTTTCTCCTCTTCAGTCTCTTCACCAAATAAATCAACATCGTCATCATCATCATCATCAACTGCAGCCTGAAGAGCACCCAAAAAGGTCCATTAGAGGGGAACAGACAATCTATTTTAGGCAATACCAATTGCAGAAGAAGCAGTAAGTGCATCAGCACAACCAAGAATTACATCCGTAACCAAAAATACTTACCTTTGAGTCAGCAACCGGAGGAGTTGCTAGTTCTTCAGCAACCGGAGCAAATCCTTCAACTGTGACACCAGCACCTTCACCAGAAACTCCACTGAGATGGGACCACGAAAATTAATTTATGTTAATATAAATGGATGTGGAATAATAGCCTCAAATTGTTTGGCTTTCTTAGAAGCCAAAATCATGACATAAGTGGTATGCTTCACAGTTCCTACATCCAAGCTCTGTTGTAACTTACGAGATTCTCAGTAAGGCCTCAATGTGGTGGTACCACCTTGATGCATTAACATACTCCGAGGATGGGGGCTTAGAAAGCGCTGCATGCACCGCAATGTCGTCCTTGGAAGCTTGGTACCTGTGATAAGCAAAGCTATTAAGCGTTAGTGAACAAAAACATATTATTAGTTCATCACCCAAATTCAAAGCTAAAGATGGCAAAGCCACAGACCCAGTAATGTAACTGCGACTGAGAAGGTACTCATCGAGCTTCTTCAACCCTGAAGGTGAGTTCACATCATAAAAAGCGACAGCCATTGGCTCCCAATAAATGATTTCTGTCCAACAAGAAGCAATATCAGAAAACTAGATTGGAAGGTAATTTTCTGATAAACTTTTCATCCAGAAACGCGGATTTCCAAGATCTGAACCACGGATATGGCAAAATTAAAAAATTAAATCTTTCAACACCAAATTTTGCCACTTCATAGTGCACTACTCATTGAAGAACACTTCTGGACTTAAACATTTCTATACAACTCATTCGGTGCCACCTAAGACGATTTTTCATATATTCATGGTTACCAATAGACTACAAGCGATGAATCGATATGGATCCGTGTAATTCAAACCGAAAATTCCATCAGCGAGGTGCATCTAATAGAATGGAAGCTAGCTCATCACGAATTGAATGAAAGCTAAATATACCGACCAAATGATGAAATCATGGTAAATCACAAAATTAGAGATACGTCAAAAATCACTCCACAACAAAGGAAAAAGCTTACCTGCGGAAATAGACTATTAGGCTTGGCCGCCGTGCGAGCGTAATGGCGATTAGGAGTGTGGAAGGAGCGAAAATGGGTAGGGCTACTGCTTTATATAGGGGGTGTTATACAGCAACACCAAGGCATTTTCTCAGCGTCTGAGCTTCTCTTGAGCGGTTCAATTATTAATTATACCGGTTTGGGGACCTTATTCATGGCTTCTAATATGTGAATACTTATTTATCCAAAAACACTGATTTTCCTCAATTTTAAAGCTAATTACCAATATATAACCCACCTATTTTGGAAACACCAAAATCTAGTCGCGAACGATCGCAAGTTGACTTATTTTTTTTAGTAAACCCGTTGCGCTGGGACAATGTTCATGCATAGTATAAAAAAAATGGATTAAAATTTGAAAGTTTTGTAAGTTCAGACTGATTTTGTAATTAAGTCAAAATTTGTACATACCCTGGTGAATGAAAATAGAGTTAATTACTTAATTGGTTACACATATTTGACAATTATTCAGAATAGTTACACATGTTTCAAAATGTAATTAATTGGTTTTGCTATGTGACTAATTGATTTTTCTACTGTTCGTCGTCAAAAATCACTGTTAAGTCACTATTTAGATTCATAAAATGACTTAATTACCTTTTTCATCCATCGAGTTGTTCTTCATCAACTTGTCTCCTTATTCTTCATTCTCCTCATCTGTGACCATGATTGACAGCAATTGACAACGATTATCTACCGCAACAAGCTCTTCCAGGTACGTCTCCTTCTCCGAACAAGATTCTGGGTACGAACCCAGAATCGCGTTTCTGGGTTCATCTACAACTTTGTGTTATCTTTAGCTGATGTTGATCCAGAACTACTGATGGAAGACGAAAGCCTTGTTTGGACAAGCAACGATGTGGTCATTGTTCTTCAGCACCCATATGAAAAGATTCCTTTAAGGTTCAATATTTTAACCTTTTTTTATATCAATGGGGACATTGTTTAATTATATAAGTTTTACTTTCATGTCTATAAATTTGTATTACCGGACAGGTCGGATCGGTTTTTATACTATTTCGATCGGGTACCTATATTTTCAGATCAGATTTCCTTCAAAAAAAAGTCTGACCAAAAGACCGTATAAGAAAAAATAAACCGTCCATTCGGATTTTGGATTTTCGGTTTAAACCGAAAAAATAAATACTAGGTGTTTCAGAAATTGAGGCTGAAAAAAAGGTTTTCGGTTGCTAGGTTTCCTCAATTACTAGGTTTCATCTATCTCTATTTAAATGGATAGGGAGAAGAAGACATAAATGGATGTGGGAGATGAAAAGTTGCTACTTTTGAAAAAATGTCGAAAAAGACAAATCAATGTCTTGGTATATGTGTGAGTGTGCACACTGGACACTGCACAATGCAACAAATTGCTGCCACCAATGCTTCATATTAATATATTACTTAATAATTAATATATTATATATAGTTAATTCGGTCGGACCGGACCCCGTGGTATTTTAAACTCAAAGGTCGAATCAGACCGAAAATTCGAAATAAAGAAAACAAATCGACAGTGAACCAAACCATATGTTTTCAGAACGGTTTTTTGGTTCGGTTTGGACCGGTTCTTATCGGTTTTTCAGACCAACCAGATTTTACTTTCACCCCTACTATGTATTAGAGAAAGATAGGAGACACGTGGTCCCTTACCAGACTCAGCGCCATATTTTAGCAGGGCTTGCATCCACTGTGGGCGGTCTCTCTGCACCCTATGAGAAGGCTTCTCATATTCATGAAAGGGCATTGGTAAATTGGCTCTAGGCTGCTGGCTGCCATCCATTCAGACCATTTTCTAATTCTTCTCAAATCAGCAAAATGCTCAAAGATGTTGCTCTGGTAAAATCAGCATCATTAATATGTTATTACAGTTGAATTACTGAAATTTGGACAAAGTACGAAAAACATACTAAACTATTTCCCTTGACAAATGACAAACTGAACTTAAGTAAATCTGCAAACACTATACTCTTTCACTCCATTAAATTTGATTTATTTTGTTAAAAATATATAAAGAAAGCCCTTATTTTTAAAAACTGTAAAACTAACATGGGTTCAAGAAAGAAGGCTCAGAGTGATGAGTTTAATGCACTTTTTTTATTCTTCTTCAATAAGGGTATTTGTGCACTTTTAAAGAAAATTAAATCTGACAAAAAGTGACAGAGTATGGACCTCACAAAATCAGCTTAAGTTCGACTTGCTATTTGTTAAGATAGTTCAGTATGCTTTTGCAATTCGTCCAAGGTTTGGTATGCAATTTGTTGATTAACCCTTTGCAGATCACATATTATCTTATATTATATCATTACTGCATAGGAATATAATATATGCTCGTGTAGATTATTCACTTCGGAGAATCTGTGAGACATCACAAGTAACTCAATGTCCACCTGCCATTACATAATCGCGTTTCTGGGTTCATCACGAACCCAGAAATGCATTTTTTCTATGTGATGAACCCAGAAACGCATTTCTTCTGGATTTGAATCGTGATTCTGGGTTCTTTCTTACAATCACTTTGTATTTGAGGCATAATAGTCAATAGTTAAGGGCATAATAGTCATTTGATAATTCACAAATATGTTTAAAATATTAATTAATGGTAAAATTAACGGTTTACTAACGGAATAATCAATTAATCACATTGGAAAAAAACATGTGTAACCAATTAGTCACATAGCAAAACCAATTAATCATATTTTGAAACATGTGTAACCATTTTGCACAATGGTGAAACATGTGTAACCAATTAAGTAATTAACCCATGAAAATATATTACATTAAATATTTTTACATACTAAAGATTTTCACTTTATAAAGAAGAGAGGGTTTTCTCTTTCAAAATAAAAAAGAATAGAATTGAAAGTCTCTTCTATAGTTGTTTTTATTTTTCTACTCCGACGATCTATCAATGTTCGTCAGTCTTTGTAGACGTCATGTTCGACCTTTTTACGGTGTTGGCCATTGTGTTCGATCCTTCTGAGTGAGTTTGGGTGTTGTTCAACTTGACGAGGAGAAAATTTGTGCTAATTTCTACCCGATGACATTGTTGTATACTGAAGATGACCGTTTCGTAAACTCTCAAGCGTGAACTTGTGGATATAGGAGGAGAAATTATGTTAAGGAGAATGTGCATCTCACGGTCCTTAACATGCATGATTTGCATAATGATCCTCAATTTTGGTTATTGGGCCTATTTTTCCGTACACATTTTGAGTATTACAATTTAATTTAACCCTTTGTATTGTTAAAAATCTTAAGGCAATTTCTGTGTTTATAATAGAGGTTTTGTTTGGACTGATGTCAATATCGGGCTTTGACTAAAGTGATGAATGCCAATTTGAAAATAGAGGATATGTCTCCTATTCCATCGTAGCAACGATCGAGTTATGAAACTCATATGGGGAACTAATTGTGACTCATCCAATTGAATTAGTCTATGCAGGAAAAATCAATATGTTTGTTATGAACTTGGATACGATGTAATTATCGTGGGATGATCCACATAAAATTAAATTTTAGAGATTGTGTCTAGGAGACTGGGTTGGACGAGGAAAAAATGTTGCACCCTTACCTGGCCTGAGAACCTTATGATTTATGTAGAAAAGGTTGGAAATTGGTGAGAACTAATATCGACTAGATATCTGGTCTGCGCTTTGCGCAATAAATTAAATATATTATATTTTTTTTAGTTTAAATTATATTTTATAATAAATAAAATACTAAATTTATAAAATAACTATATATATATATATATAAATATATATATAATTTTATTAGTTATGAAATATCAAATATAAATTTTTTATGTATGATTCTTCTTAATAATAAATATATAAGTTTGTACTCGTCATGATTAATGTGTTGAGTTTCAAAGCTTAAGTACTAACGTAACAATTTATTAATGAAGAGAAATTATTGGAAAATATTTAAAAATATCTATTAAATAAATATGTTTTTATGTTATAAGTAATTTGAGTTATTTGACATTAAAATTTTACAAACACATACATACATAATAAATATTTGAGCATTGGATATCATATTAACTAATAAAGGAATATATATTTTTTTTCCAAATATTTGTATTTATTAATTATGATATTATGTATTAATTTAAAATAATTTTCGGCATAGTAATAATAATTTTGTATTTTTACATGTTACTTTTATGTTTGAAGTAATAATTTCGGCATAGTAATTATTACCTATGTTGTCTACAAAGTATGAACATATAAAATAATATATATATTTAAAAAATTAGTAATAATAATTAGAATTTTGGTTCATATGATAAAATTTATATTTTAAACATACTCATAAATAATTTTGTATATTTTATTATTTTTAATTAGAAATTTTAATATATTAAAATTAATAAAATCCTAATGAATTGATTTTGAATTACAACCCCAAAACCTACAAATATAGATTTGTGAATAAAATATATTATAAATCAATAATTATTAATAAAAAAATTTAATTAAAATTGAAGAAAACAAATGTGATAATTTGAAACGGGTTTTAAGGTTCAATATGGTGCTTTGAAACAATTTCAAAGTATCCACATGTACAAAAATATGATGTCACATAGGCAATTGTAACATACAATCTAGGTGAACCAATAGAATTGGATAGAAAAATTATTTTTGCTTATTTGTCAACATTATATACATCATAGCCAAATTAATATATATATAGAGAGAGATGTTAAGTTGACTAAACTCTATAGGAATTTTAATCTCAACTCGTGTTGTGGCACGTTTAAACTTTCGAAAGAAATTGAACAACCTGACCCCATTTTGAGTTACGTATGATGCGCGTAGTTGTGAAATATCAAATTCTTGCATTAAGGTACCCCAAATAAAAGTATACCTCTCTATAAGTTGTGAAATCTAGTGAATTGTTTGCACTTATACTCAAATGTGTGAGTGTCTCACAAAAATGTATAATTGTCGTAATCAATCTGTAAAATTCACGGATCAACAATTGCTCTCACTTGAAGTTTTTCATTAGTGACTATGTGAAATCTAATGGAAATTAAAGAAGAATCTATTAAAGAGAGACAAAGATTTGACCTTGAAGAATGTGTTGTATATGTAGAACATAACTAGGAATATGATATCAGGGTCGTTGCTCAACAAGAATCTTTTGTCCTATATTTGAGTTTGATAAGTTTCTAATCACTAAAAGTGGCATTTTATGTTGGTAAGACTATGAATGTGTAAGTATTCTCAAACTGAATGTAATGGTAATGAACCAAAAATGAATAAGAAGAAAAATAATTTTTCTACTTACTTGATTTAGTTTATTAATCTTGAATTGGACCTAAAATTGTTGATTGTGTTCTCATTGGATATACTCAAAACAATAATGCTTACCAATTTCCTGTGCATGATTAAAAAATTATTGGATATACACAAGGATACAATAATGAAATAAAAATTTGATTTTTTCTTTGAAGAAGTCTCTGAGTAAGTCTACGGGAAACAAGTTCATCGAGAGAATGTTTGAGATTATTAATGATAATAGTCAAGCCTAAATTGGAGATATGTTTAGTTAGAACACAGGAAAAGCTAAAGGGATAAGGTAGAAAAACTTTGGGTCCATTTTCTTGACATATATGTTTGAAGTTGAATCTCAACCTTTTAAGAAGTCGTGAACTCTTTTGAAGAACTTTTACTGAAAGAGACGATCAATAGTGAAATTGAATATATCCTTCAAACTCATACTTGGGAGTTGGTTGATCTTCCTTAATGATGTAAATCACTAGGTTACAAGTGGATTTTTAAAAGGATAATTGGCAAGTATAAGACAAGACTTGTAATTTTTACAAGCAGAGAGAATATTTTGATTATTTTTTAAACATATTCTATCGTAATGAGATTATTTCCATTAGGATGATACTCGCAATACCGGTATAAAATGAATGTTTTAAAAAATGAACGTTTTAAAAAAACTTTATTAAATGGAGTTATAGAAAAATTGACCCAAAAAAATGGAGTTATAGAGGAAATCTATTTACATGGAAAAACTTGAGTGTTTCTCTGCGCCAGGGCAAAAGAAAAAAAAATTGTAAATTGGTTAAGTCAGTCTTAAATAACATTGAAACAGTAACATCGAAATTAAACAATGTCGTACGAAAAAAATGATTTAATAAATTAATGTGACAAATGCGTCTACGTGAAATATATAAATGAAGGTACGCCATTTTGTGTCTTTATGTTAATTAATGACATGTTTATCGTTGAAAGTAACGATGAAATGATTAAAGTAATGGAAAACCAAAGTTTTGTAGTTGGACCATCTGCTCTATATGTTCGTGTTTCGCTTCTCTAGAGAAGAGAATCTAATGAAAATATATTAAATTCGACATAAAAAATCTTGGTCTTACTGATGTAATCCTTAAGATTAATAGAATGTCAAAAGAAATTATTCTAAGTCAATCTCATTGCATCGATTATATATTTGTAAGATTTAACAAGGATGAAAAAAAATGATATTTGCATTCTAATGGAGTCGAACCAGTATTTCTTAAGAAATACAAGTGAAAGTGTCTCTCAAGTATAGTATTAAATGATCATTAGAAATGTTATGTGCTTGATGACTTGTACCGAGTTTGATATTACACGCGGTATTGGTGTACTGTGTAGATATACAATTCGAGAGTCGATCATTGGAACAGAATCATAAAATTACTTAGGTACTTTAGATATGCTTGTAGTTATGAGTTGCACTACAAGAATCTGCATCAACAGCCACATAAAAATGTGTTGCCACAAGGTGGTTGTGGTTAAAACACATTTTCTGTGTCAACAGTATATTACGATGGAATAGACTGGTTGTTGCGTCGCCAATTTATCCATTACTTAAACATCGATTTAGCAAGTACTTTTGCCGCCGCAATTTCTATAAGTAAAAAAAGAATTAGTGTCAACTACATATCCGAGGTTAATATACATAAACAACAACAGACGTTTTGGATATTGCAGATTGTGTTATGGACTGTTAAAATGTGTTGATGCAATGTAACTGTCTATAGTATCGAGTTGATATCATAAGTAAAACTCAAGTAGCTGTTACTAAATCGAATACCCACATGTCAAATTCACAGAACGAGCAGGTTTTACAAAAATCTAATGTTTATGAAGAACAAGGTCCCTAGCCGCATCCCCGACCTCGAACAAGGCATTGTCTTCTGAAGAACGGCGAAATCTATACTTATTGCGATTCACTAGCCGATCTACTCTACCGAGACAAATGAAAGCCACTTTGATTTTTGAATTTTAACTTTTCCTGCATCTTCAGCCTATCTTTTGCAGAATTGCAGAGCTTATTTACGACAAGGTAATGTTTTATGCTCAATTGTTGTTTCTGCGTGTAATAGCTTGAGCTGTCGACCGTGCGGTTGAAAGTGCTGACCATGTCTTTCATTGTGTTTACAATAAGTAAGGACCAGTTTCATTTTTCCCGTTGACTGATTGAATTCATGTATGTGAGTCCAAAACTGATTCGTTCGAAAGTCATGTGACCTATATTGCTTCTTTGGTCAGGTGGAGAAAACAACATTTTGTTCGTTTCACCCAATTGATGTAAGATTTTAAGATTGTTGCTCTGTTACAACAATTGAATGTCCTAAAGTCGTCGTTGAATTCAACTGTTTAGTTAAATGCATTGTCAGTTCGATTGATGCTGCTAGTTCAACGTATTAAAATAGTAGTTAACATCTGATTTTTTAGATGAATGTTATGCATGTTCTCTGTTTTGTATAACACTTGTCTAATGACTTTTTGAAAAAAAAGCCGTTTTAAAAGCATATTGGGGGTGGGCAACTGTAGTGCCCACTTACCGCGTACGTTGTTATATTGGTTTTAATTTGCTCTCATTTCTAAACAGAAGCTCAATAAGGATGGATAAAAGTTGGATGACCAAAACTCGACAAAGTTGAGAATATAAGGCATATGTTATCTCTTTCCTGGACTTTGCCTATTCTCGAACATGTTGGGATGTGAAGATTTACCATCCCTGCAATAATGTCTTGGTGCATTTGTATTGGCAAGAAGTACGGTGAAGTTGCATCTTGAAAGATATGGAATATTACCAACTTACACTACATGGGTGGACCATGGGGAAGAATTCCTAGAAAGCATGTCTAACAGGAGTACAAGCACGTCTCGTGAAGAAATGGAAGATATGGTAAATGATGGATTGGGTGATATGAGTCGTGATGAGGGTGAGGAACCAAATGCAGAGGCTAGGACATTTTATAAGCATTTAGAAGATTGTGAGTAAGGATTATATCCAGGGTGTGTCTCCTACAACAAGATGTCTTTCTTAGTTGAACTGTTGTATCTAAATGCCTTGTACAAAGTTTCTAACAAGTTTATGGATGAATTTCTTCGCATGTCGAGCAAAGTACTGCCACCCGAGAATATAGTAACTAAGTCATACTCTGAGGCAAAGAAGTTTAGATCCGAATTAGGATTGGACTACCAGAAGATACATGCTTGTGTAAATGACTGCATTCTATTTAGAAAGGAATACGTCCACTTAGATGCGTGTCCTATATGTAGTGAATCACGATGGTTTCAAGGTCATGAAACAGAGGCCGGAAGAATGATTATTCTAGACAAGTCTAAGCAAAAGGGTGGAAAACTCCAGTTAAAGTATTACAATACTTCCCACTAAATTCAACACTGCAAATATGATTCATGTCTCCTAAAATAGTTGGATCTATGACTTGGCACCATACAGACCGAATAAAAGATGGTGTACTATGACATCCTGCCGATACAGAGGCTTGGAGAAAACTTGGCAACGTTATCCCTGCCTTTGGGGCAGAGCCACACAATGTACGTCTTGAGTTAACTACAGATAGGTTTAATCCTTCCAGCGATAAGAGTCACCTATACAGCAGGTTGTGTTGATTCCATACAACGTTGCACCAGAGAACTGCGTGCAAGATACCAATTACATATTGTCAATGTTGATTCCTGGGCCAAAGGCCCCAACAAATGATATTGATGTGTATCTGCAGTCGTTGAACGACTTATAGGTGAATGGTGCGTTAACATATGATGCACACCGTAAAGAGAACTTCCAAATGCACGTTGCTGTAGTATGGACAATAAATGATCTCCCTACTTATGCGAACTTGTCCGGTTGGGCTACTTATGGTAAAATGACATGTCCAATCTGTCAAACAGACACCCATTAATGTCGTTTAAAGCATGTGAAGAAATGTTCCTTTATGGGGTATAGACGATTCCTATCGACCGACCACCCATGGAGGAGAAACAAAAGTGTGTTTGATGGAACACAGGAGGTACAAAAGTGACCCACAAAGACGTTCGTGGGATTAAGTGTTGGGACAGTTAGAGTGCCCTCAACCAGTCACGTTTGGTAAAACGCAGCCACCCACGAAGGTTGGAGTAGACTCAGGCACTGGAAATTGTAAAAAGAAAAACATATTCTTCAACTTACCTTACCGGGTTCAACTTTTAGTTTCTCATAACTTGGATGTTATGCACATCGAGAAAAACGTGTGTGACAAATGACATTCTGAATGTCAGACTTGACTTGCAAGTGTTAGGCATAAGAACATCGTTGCATCCTGTCCGTAAGGGATCTAAGTTGGTATTATTGTCGGCCTGCTATTCCCTTTCGAAACAACAAATGATGAAGCTATGTGAGTTCCTCAAAAATTTGCGATTGCATAGTGATTATTCGTCGAACATATCTCGTTGTGTGAAGTTGAAAGACAAAAAGTTGATGGGTCTGAAAAAGTCGTGACTACCATGTGTTGATGCAACGCATACTGTCTATAGCAATTAAGGGATTACTGCCCAAACATGTATACAAAAAATTGATAGACCTGAGCAACACCTTTAGAGTTTTATCCACCAAGAAGTTGCACATGTTTGATCTAATGAAAATGGAAAGGCATTTACCAATCATAATGTGAAACCTAGAGAGAATCTTTCCACCATCATTCTTCAACATCACCGTGCATTTGATAACTCACCTATAAGAATAGTCTAAACTAGCAGGGCCAGTTCAATACCGTTGGATGGACTCAATTGAAAGGTGATTATTGTTCTATTGAAATTTGATGTGTTTTAATATGTCCCTATAATGTTATGACATGTTACTGTTATAGGATCATGGGGATAATGAAGTCATTCGTTCGCAATAGAAGTCGACCGGAAGGGTCAATAGCAGAGGGTTATATTGCCCTAAAGTGTTTGATATTCTGTTCAAGATATTTACATGACATTGAGACTAAATTTACACGACAAGTGCCCGCTTTTCCTCAAGAGATTGTTAGGGTGTGGACAAGTGGGTTAAGCATCTTTCGTCCTGTTGGAGCACCCATAGATTGTGCAGTTGTCCGTGAACTCACCCACAATGAACGGGGACAGTGTCAACGATACGTTCTCAATCAATGTGAAGAGGTCAAACCCTTCATAGAGTAAGTCTTTAAATACGTTATTCCTTTAAGTACGAACAAGCATCAATCAATTCTGTCTAACTCGTTCCATTTGAACGTCTGTTTTATTAAGTGAACACAAGTGGCAACTAATTGGAGCCAGGGTTAACAGGCGGGACATCGATGTTATGTACAGCAGAACATTCATCTAGTGGTTAGAAGGAAGGGTATTAAATCCTTAACCTTGTTCTTTACGATATGTATTACATCGATGAAACGATTGAAATGGATGTTGGTTTAGGGTGATCGAATGGTTGAACCACATGCTGATGATGAAACCCTTCAACTTAAGGCATTATCACGGGGTCCACTATATGGCGTAAAGACATACAGTGGATATAAATTTAATGGGTTCATTTTCCACATGTAGGATCGTTCAAAGATGAGGAATTTTAAAACAGTGGTGTCTTATGCAAAACTGATACAACGTGCTATGCTAGTTTCTCCGACAACAACATGGGTTATTGATTATTACATAGTTTTAAGGGAAGTAGTTGAGCTTCGATATCTTGGAGATCTCAACACTGTTCTGTTCAAATGTGACAACGTACTCTCATCAGTCAATGGCATGAGGGTGGATGAGTATGGTTTTGTCTGTGTTAACACAACAAACTATTTGTCCACAGATGAACCATTTATACTGGGATCGCAAGTTTTCTACTTGCCCAACAATACTAACAAAGATTGGATCACAGTTTTGACTGCAGAGGCAAAAAGAAGGTTCGTTCTTGGCGGACAAATGTCTGGAGAAGCTGTGGAACCGTACAAGAAAACAATTGCTGCAGTAGTACTGGATGTCCCTGATGTAAATCAGAACAATGAGGAGCTCGACTCGTGTAGGAACGACATCGATCCTCAAGAGGCAGCAGTTGATCTCATTAAAAATGTCATGCTCAACAATGAAATTCAAGTAGGCACATAAGTTCTTGAAGAAGACACCAAAGCTGACGAAGTCTTCGATGGTAGTGATTATTCTTCAACTGATGTGATCGACTCAGAGTTAGAGGAATACTTGTATGACTCCGAGAATGACTTAGTAGACTAACTAATTAAAGATACATTTCAGCTATTATATAACAATTCAATCCTAATTATAAAATTATTGCGCAAGCAAAAAAGCTAAACTATGACAAATTTAAAGTGGTCGATGTTAGGGGTCTGAGTGGGGGGATTCTTCTCATGTGGAACTCAAATTATATGAATCTTCAATTCTAGGAACATCAGATCAGGAAATTCATGCGATCATTAAGGTATCTCTGTCTAACTTTTCTTGGGTCTTGTCTCCCATTTATGCTAGTGTTGACATTGCATAAAGAATAATGCTCTGGCA
The DNA here is from genome assembly GCA_946814005.1 of Chamaenerion angustifolium. Classification (NCBI taxonomy): domain Eukaryota; kingdom Viridiplantae; phylum Streptophyta; class Magnoliopsida; order Myrtales; family Onagraceae; genus Chamaenerion; species Chamaenerion angustifolium. The sequence continues at coordinate 29,027,310 of OX328272.1, forward strand.
GAACTTGAAAAATGTAGTTGATAACATGAATTTGCATTGGGTTGTTATGGGGGATTTTAACGACATTGCCAGTCATTTAGAGAACAAGGGGAAAAATCAACATGAACAGGGTTAATAATTTTAAAACCTTGTTGGATTATTGCTCTCTCGCCGACTTGGGGTTTTCTGGTTCGAGGTTTACTTGGGCTAAGATGTGTAAAGGTGGCCATTTTTTCCAACAAAGATTGGATAGGGTAGTTGCCAACCCTGATTGGTTCTTTAAATTCCCTGAGGCCAAAGTTGTTCACCTGCCTAGAACAAAGTCTGATCATTGCCCTATTCTATTGTCCCTATGAGGGAAAAATGTAGTGGCTTCTGAGAGACCTTTTAGACTTGAAACTATGTGGCTTGATAATCCCGATTTTGAAAACTTGGTTAATCGTACTTGGTCGTATTCTTTGAACAATCATGAGTTTGCTATCTCTATTTTCCCCGATAGGGAAAGAGAGTGGAACAAACACACATTTTCATAAGAAAGAAAAAAAAAATCTTGCTCAGCTTGAGGGAGTTCAAAAGAATCTTGGCCAAAATCCTAATTCGCTCTTAATTGAGCGTGAAGAGGTTTTAAAAAATGATTATCTTGATATTTTGCAGCAAGAAGAAAAATTTTGGGCGATGAAATATAGAACTACATGGATTTCAGATGGTGATAGAAACACCAAAATATTATCATGCAACCACCATCTTTAGGAGAAACCAATCGAAAATTAGTAGAATTAAAGATAGGGAGGGGTTTTGGGTTTCTGATAATAATTTGATCAAATTTGAATTTCAAGACTTTTTTTCTAAGCCTTTTTCCTTAGAGAAAATCCAAGTTCCTATGTTATCTGACTGGTCTCTCAACCAGGCCAATGTGCTCTCGCCCCAAATGATAAGATCTCTGGAGCGGTGTGAATCTATTAGGGAAGTTAAAAAGGCCCTCGAATCTCTTAGCCCTTTTAAAGCTCCGGGTCCGGATGCTTTGCACCCGATTTTTTTTTTACCAAAAACAATGGGAGATTGTGGGCAGTTCTGTCTACAACACAATCTCCAACAGGGTAACGCGATCCCTAAGGGTCTGAACTACACTATTATTTGTTTGATACCCAAGTTTAACACACACTCTTTGGTTAGACAATTCCGTCCAATCAGTCTTTGCAACATAGTTTATAAAATGATATCCAAAGTGATTGTCAATAGGATGAGACCCCTCATGGAGCATCTTATATCTCCCTCTCAAGGGAGTTTTATCATTGGTAGAAGAGCGGTTGATAATGTGGTTATTCTTAGAGAAGTTTTGGAGTCTCTCAAGAATAAAAAGGAAAATCTTCTTTGATGGTTTTAAAACTGGACTTGGAAAAAGCTTACGATAGGCTTGAATAGGATTATATCTATAAAACTTTGGTTCATTTTAAATTTCCTGTCTCTTTGACAAAAATTATCATGGAATGTGTCTTTTCTACTAATGTTTCGATAATTTTGAATGGGGTAAATTGGAGAAGTTCTCTCCATCCCGTGGCATTCGTCAGGGAGATCCTCTATCTCCTTATATCTTCATCTTGTGCATTGAATACCTGAGCTTCCTCATTTAGGAAGAAACTACCAATGGTAAGTGGATCCCCTTAAAGTTGGGTAGGGGATCAGTTGATTTATCTCATCTCCTTTTTGCCGATGATCTTATTTTTCTAGGTACTGCGTTAATTCAGAATTGTGAAACTATGAAAAGAACTTCGGATAATTTTTGTTCTATCTTGGGCCAAAAGGTGAATTTTGATAAATCCCAAGTTGTATTTTCAAAAAATTTGGATGATGCCTTAGCTATGGTTCTATCTAGAATGTTGAGCTTAAAAAAAATAAACAAACTGGATTCTTACTTGGGCTTTTCAATGAACTTGTCAAACAAAAGAGTTAGCTCTTTTAACTTTATTTTGGACAGAATCAAGAATAAACTTTCAGTATGGAGGTCTAAATTGTTATCTATGGCCGACATAAATGTCCTCATAAATTCATTTATGGCCACTATTCCATCTTATATAATGCAATGCACAGCTCTTCCGATTGGATTTGTAAGGGGTTTGACAAGTTAAGCAGAGATTTCGTATAGGAATCTACAGAGGATAAAACGAAGATTCATGCTCTAAATTGGAATTCTGTTACGCTCCCAAAAGAGTTTGATGGTTTGAATATTCCTATTGCCAGATAAAGAAATCTAGCTTAATTGCCAACTTCTCATGGAGATGTCAGAATAATACTAGCCCTTGGGCTAAAATTTTGAAGTTCAAATATTTGAATCCAAATCGGAAACTCACCAGATTGAGGTCCATGAATGGGAAAGTGTTGATTCAGGGAAATCGAACCATGGACAAAGGTATGGGTTGGGTTATTGGCGAGGGAGATAAAGTAAATGTTTGGTCTGAGTCGTGGATGGGACAAACAAATCTTAGATCGATCATTAGTGGCCCCCTAAATCGCAATGAGGAAAAGCTTCTTGTAAAAGATTTAATGCGGGAATCGGGGGAATGAGATTTCTCTCAGTTCTCCTTCCATCTTCCTGATGAAGTCAAAGAGAAAATTTGGGCAATTCCAAGAGGTTCTTCGGTTGTTATTCAAGATAGGTTAATTTGGATGGGAGACCCGAAAGGTATTCCGTCTGTGTCTTCTGTCCATCATTTCATAAAGCATGAGAGAATCAGGAATCTAGAGTTGGTCTCAGAAAACTGGGTCTGGAAGTGTGATACCATCCCACGCATAAAATCATTATTATGGTTTTGTAACCATAATAGACTTTCCACGGCGCAGTTACTTCACAAAAGGGGCATGAACATTAACTCTATTTTCCATGTTTGTAGTATGCATGAGGAAAACATTATACACATTCTTCGGGATTGCATGGTTGCGAGGAAAATTTGGAATGATATTGGTATTCCTTATGGTTTAAATGAATTCTATTTGTCTAATATCTCATATTGGCTTGAGGTGAATTGCAGGTTCAAACATTTTCATGCGAAAGGAATTGAATGGAGATTTATCTTTCCATCGACCATTTGGTTTCTCTGCAAGAACATAAATTCTTTTGTTTTCAATAACCCTCCTATTTCAGTTGATGTCCCTACTTTAAGTATGATTCAGCCAAATAGCATCTCAGACAACTTCAAGAGGGAAAATATTTATCTGAGAAGAAATACCATCCGCGTGGGTTGGACGTCCCGGAACATGGATGGGTTAAACTTAATACGGATGGCTCAGCAAGGGGTAATCCAGGTTCGACAGGAAGAGCTGGGGTAATGCGAAATAAATGGGAAGGTTGGATAAAAGTCTTCCAAAGGCGTATTGGAATCACTAATAGTCTTGTGGCGGAATTATGGGCTATAAGAGATGGGCTAACCATGACAACGAATTTGGGAGTGCAGAATCTCTACGTCGAAGCAGACGCACATGAAGCAATTAATTTGAAATTGAGGATCCAGATGCAGATAGACCACTAATGCTTCTCATATTGAATTGCAGGAAACTTATTTTGAAATTTAACAAATTCAAAATCAGGCACGTGTTTCGGGAAGCCAATGGGGTGGCGGATGCTTTGGCTAAGGAAGCTGTTAATCTGGATGAGCCATTTTCACACTTTAACGGATCCTCCATCGTACATTTTGAAACTCCTTATGTTTGATAGTGAAGGGAAATTCACTACTAGAATAGTTTAAGATAATTTGTATTTAGTTTTCGTTTGTTGTCGTTTCTGTTTTACCAAAAAAAAAATATAACAATTCAATCAAAATAATAAAATCACTTACCTTTTTGTAATTACATTTAACACATGAACTAATAATAATAATATAAAAATAAATTGTAATAATCTTATAAATAAACATTTTATATTTATAGAGTCAACCAATTTGTCAATTTATAAAATAAATAAAATGTTGTCGTAAGTATAATTACAATATAAGATATTATTACTATTATTAAAATAAATACCAAATATTAATATATTTACTTTTTTGTATAAGTATATAACACTAATAAAAATCATAAAAGATAAGTTAAAAATATTGTACGAACATTAAAATAAATTATGAAACATATTTTTAGCTATTTATAAAAAAGTCAATATATTTTGTCAAGTAATAAATAAATAAAATATTATTTATTCCACACATTTCAGACAAATCAGGAATTCACCATCTAATCCGTGAAACATGGTCCTCTAATATTTGGGCAAATTTTTAGCTTTTCCTCTAAAATTTAAATTGTAAAATTTCATTCCCTCGTGTTTTGTCAAAGTACAAGTTTGCTCTCTTTGTCGATTTTTTCATCCAAATTTAACAAAATTAGTTTTGAAAATTACAAAAATAATAGAAAACTTTCAAAAATGTCATAATTTAACTTTTTCAAATGTTACAATGAGTCCCGATTCGATTGAAGATCGATTGAGCCCCAATCGAGAGGGCTCGGGTCTGGTCTTTACCCAGACTGACCTCTCATGGGTAGGGGACCAGGTTTGGATCAAAATCCAGACCCAAACCCTGATCGAATTGGAGGCTAGTTCGACTCCATTAGAATTGGCTCGATTGATCAAACTGTTTTACAAATGGATGAAATCGACATTGAATCTCACCATCAGAATCAATGGCCATGGTCGAACTACTTACTACTACTGATAGCAAAACGAATGAGATTCCAAGGACAAGATATGATGGACCAAACTTTGAATGGATTGGTGGGAAGACCCTCCTTGCTTTAAACTAAGGTTTGCCTTCTTCTTCAGGGCTAAGACTCGTCTCCTTATCTCCTCACCTTCCTTTTCTTCAAGTAGTCTCCTTAGAGTACCTTGGATCTTTCCTCTCTCCATACCATCTCTTTGAAGCTCCAACCCAACCTTCCACACATCGCAGACAAATCGGGAATTCACCATTTGATCCGTGAAACATGGCATACATATCAAGGGAAGCCCTTCTGAGATACCCTCCAAGGTTGAGTTCCAACCGCAGTGAGTCCAGAATGCGCTCACAGAAGGGTGAGATAGCACATCAATCTGTGGGGCCCACTTCACAACTAGACCCATTCCATCTGGACCCATCCTCGGTAAGAAGACACGGTTGGAACCCGGGACGGAACCGGGTCGAACAACCCACAAGAAAGGTCGTCCACTATTTCTTAGACCCCAAGCAATCTCATCCAACTCTGTCTCTTTCAATGCAACAATGCTTCCAAAGCTTACATAGATAACTGACCGTGGCTCTTGCTTGTCAAGCCACGTGATGCAGCTATCATCTTCTTCTACTAAGCTGCTACAGCTTGATGGGCTCGAGCAAAAATGGTGGAATGGCCCAAAAGGGAATATCGGGCAGGGAAATTCTTGACGCAGTGAGGTGAGGGAAGGTTGTTCCAGTTCCTCAAATGAGTTGACAATTAACCCAGAAGATTTCTTGATTGAGATGACCATGGAGTCTACTAGTCGGTACAGATTCTGTGGATTGCTGTTGCTGATAATTGGAGCTGGAAGGTCCTTCACTTTAAGTGGTGGGAACTCCTCTATTTGCTGTTCAAGATGGGAATCTGAAACCACACTTTGATAACATATATGCTTAGTGAAAACAAAAAAAAAACATATATACAGAAAACTACATTACAATCTCAGATCTCTACCGTTTTTCATTTTTATTTCCACGGTGTAATGGAACCCAAAACCCAGTTTATACCCTCCATATGTTTCCGATTGAGAAAGCAGTCAAATAACAATTACATATTCATTTACTTTCAGATCCGATTCCCACTTACCGCGAAGTAGGATCCAATCAATATATGCATCTGATGAAGAGTATGTAGGGAAAAGAGTTATGACCTTGTATTGGGAGGTAACCTTTCTGCCTTAGAAATGGGAAGGCAGCAAAGACTTGTAAAGAACATGCTCCTCCAGTTCTCAGCACAAATCTAGGAATCTTCTTCCTCTCCGCCACGCCTTGGGTGAAGTGAAATATAGCATCTGATATGAAGCACACGATAGGCTCATTTTCTGCGTCCGACAGGAGCATCTGCTCCAGGCACTTCTCCAGGGGCTCTTGGCAGTTGGAGTTGAGGAGGGAGAGAAGAGCGATGACATCCTCCATGTCTGTCTCCGATGGATTGATCCCATCGGGGATGGAGCGGAAAGTGAAGTGAGGGTAGTTGGAGGGATTGGGAGAGTTGAAGTCCGTGTGGATGATGGTGATGGAGAAGCCATGGGAATGAAGGATTTGAGAAAGTTGAAGCATTGGGTTTATATGACCTTGTAGTGCTAGTGGAAAGAGTAGGACTCGGCGGCCCTTCCTTGGTTCCATCGTTGCCAAACACCCAAGTACGGGAGAAGAAGAGGCAGGCAGCAAGTACTTATCTATCCCCCGATTGGGCATATCTGCCATCTATAATAAGAAAACACTTTGCATATTCTTGGAGATTGTGTGCCTGCGCAAAAAATCTGGTATGAGCTAGGCACCCCATTGGTGTCATTTTCCAGGGGTACCTCAATCAATTTTGATAAAATCAAATTCTGTAAACAATGTAAACCAGTCGATGAGTATTTATGGCAGATAGTGTTCTCTTCGGAGTTTTGGTTCATTTGAAAAAATAGAAATTCTATTATTTTCAAAAACAAGTCTCTACATACAAATATTTGTGCACTAATTTTTTTTGTAGGCTAAGGACATTGTGCAAATTCTTTTCAAGAGATTAAAAGGGTCGATAAAAAGTCTTATTCAGTTGTGGTGGACCCCTCTAGAATTTGAGTGAGCAAAATTAAATTCAGATGGGTCGGCCAATGAAAATTCGGGTATGCTGATGTGTGCATGCGTTTTGAGAAATCACCTTGGTGGATAGTTGAAAGGCTTCTAGAAGAAATTGGGGATCACTAATAGTATGTTGGCAGAGCTTTGGGGGATAAGGGATGACCTTGCCTTGGCAAAAAACTTGGGGATCCACGACATACATGTGGAATCAGATGCTAAAGAAGGTTAGGTTTGATTATAGAAGAACCAAGAAATGATAAACCTTTAATGTCTCTAATTTCTGATTGTAGGAAACGTTTGCTGAATTTCAAAAAATTTAAACTCAGGCATGTGTTCCGTGAAACGAACGGTGTAGCAAACTTTCTAGCAAAGACATCTTGTAGAATGGAAGTTTTATTTTTTTTGGTAGACCCACCATTAGACGTGTTGTCTATTATTAGATCAGTCGTTATTGGCTTATCCAATACTAGATTTGTAACTCCTAGTTAAGTTTCTTAGATTTTTATGTAATCTCTTTACAAAAAAAAAGTACTTATCTACCCAGACAGAGATTAGAAAATACGACACTGATAATAATATTTGAGCACAAATCTCATCTTACTTTTAATTACTGGGCCACCCATAATTGGAAGACCATTCGAAAAAAATAAACATTGTGATACTAATTAAAGTCATTCCATATATATATTACTATATATACTAGTTATCAGTGAAGAAAAACTTGGCACTTTATACCCGATTTAGAGCAGAGAAATCATAGTCACTCTACAGTTGAGACATATGTTAGTATCTATAACAACTTAGGACATTGTTCGTTAACCCATGATGTGTCCTCTGATTGACAGACCATGATCTCATCCTCAGTCAGATCCTACCAGACTGCATGTTTTGTACATTCTAACATTGATATAAGAACTTTTGTAGGTTAGTTTCCGAATTGTCAAATCATGTTAAAATTCCCACCGTAACAAAGGCATCGACTGCAGACGGTGACCGACACTGTGACCTAAATAAAATCACACCCTTTGTGGTTGCGGCCCCGTCGTGGTGGTCTTAGCCTTCTTGGTTGCAGATTCCATGGCCACAACCTCCCCAGACACCATGTCAAATGGATAGGTTATCTTAAGAGGTTAGCCACGTAGGTAGCCACGCGTGAGGTCGCATCTAGAGGTGGGTGCGACTTGGCTTCTATGTCTGTTGTCAAAGTAACAACAATCGTGACTCTGTCGCGCCGGAGTGGAATCCTTGATGGGGTAAGCCAATCGTGAGTTATAGAAACCCTAGTCCTTCTTTTAGTGAAAAAGACAATTTTGTTGAACCAGTACGATCCATACCAGTTCGGTTGGTTGAGGTCGATCAATTCAATTCAGTTTGAATCGGTTGGTTGAGGTAGACCAGACTAGTTCGAACCAGTTCAAATTGTTGAGGTTGTCTAGACCGACCTGGTATGATTCGAAAGGTCTGAATCCGTCCTGAAATAAACTTGTAACTGATTATGAACCTTGTGTGTGTTAGATTGTTATTATTGGGAACTGTGTCGGAACCCTTTCAATAATAGTTTTTAATCTAATTAAATTAACTGACTGGACCAATTTAAATGTCAGGAGTGCCTTGTTTTGATTTATAAAACATGAATGTCTATATATCGCTATGTGTGAGTATCTTGAGATCCCTTAATTACTTTGTATTTTCTGCAAGGTAGATAGTCTTGCTTGCTTTAAACTCTTTACCCAAGTCTTTTAGTGCTTAGAAGGGAAGAGGATGACGTGGTAGTGAACCAATCCCTTTAGATCCTTTGCCTAAGTCTTTTTGGCTTTAGATGGGAGGATGATGAGATGGTAGTCAACTAATCCTTTAAACCCTTTGGCTAAGTATTTTGGTGTTTCGATCAGAAAATGGTGAGGTGATAGTTGACTGATCCTTTTAGACCATTTGCCTAAATCTTTTAGTTATTAGATGGGAAACCCTTTGCCTATGTCTTTTTGTACGACTCGTGTGCGTCACGATCGTTGCTTTGATTTTGTTTTTATATCTAGGTGTTAGTATTTCTGATGAATGTGTGCAATAATTTGTAACGAACAAACTTTTATTAACGCAAAATACTTTTATTCAGAATCTACGTCGATAAAGCCATTTGGTTGTCCATTGGATTTGACTCGACCCAATATAGATTTTAACATGGTATCAGTGCTCACAATTTCGAATCTTAAGGATGCCGAAAGATAAAAAATAAATAAAAATACTCCCCTTAAAGAACGAGGTCGAGGCCGAGCACTAAGCCATAGTGTAAGCTGATGTTTGAGGACATTAGTTTAAGGGAGAATGTTAAGATATCTTAAGAGTGTACTGAATGGCTTAACTCAAAACTTCAAACTTATGAGACAGTTGACTAAGGTGCATGTATTAAATCTCATATGGTATCAAATCTTGATTCAATTGACGGTGTTGGGTTGTTTCGCACTGTGGGTTCCCAATCTTGGTTTGTTATTTCCCGTTTACTCCAAGAACCAGAGTTCAGGTCAAGCATATATGTGAGAGTGGATTTGTTAAAAATTGATTATAACTACATTCTTACAAATTTGTTGGTAATTTTATGGACATGCACTTTAAGTTAGGAGCTCAGACCATGACCAACCTTTTTCTTTGTATCGTATCGTATACGTTTTTCATTTACGCACAAGATTTTCATGTTCATCTACCACAAGTGTCTTTTTAGCATCATTCTTAGTAAACACCACTACACATTTGAATGGTAGTACTTGACGATCATGATTAGAGAACATCTTGTTTCCCTTGGTTGTCCCCTCTATTTGTTCCAACTCATGGATTAATTTGTATGACTATTGGGAAACTTTTTTTAGTGATTTCTTTTAGAGTAATGAGAAGCAAATTTGTTTTATATTCGATAAGTATCAATACACAATGGGGGTTGATCCTATTTTCTATAACAAATATATAGTTGTTAATCTCTTTTAGACGATTCTCCCAACCCCATAATATCTCGAGAACTGTGATAAGTTTGCCTTTCGTTTTCCCTTTTAAATTATCCAATGGTGGGGAAGAGCAAAAAATTCCCTTTTGGTATTAGAGAAAAAAAAGTGGAATGGGGAAGAAGATCAGAAATCTTTTATGTCAGATGCCTTAAAGATATCTGGTGTGTGTAGTGGTTGCAACTCATAACTCGACCTCCTATATATAGCATATTGAAAATAAGCTCGCAATCTCCAACACCTATCTCCAGTGGACAGCTGGAGAATAAGAGAGAATCTTCTACCTGTCGGGTACATATTGGGCCCCATCGTCACATGGCAAAAGATGTTTTACAACAAATAAAAGTGGTCCACTGACTGGCACTTTGATAAAGCACGCGTTTTGACAACTGTGCTGCTCTATTATTGCCTGTTGTCGTCATGGATGACGATTCTTCCACGTAGCCTCCCTTCTTGTTCTGGGATTTTTCGTGGGCTTTTCAGCTTAGTGATGTTCTGGGCTTTCACTGGGCTCCATATCCATTAGATCATTGTGATATAGGATCCTGTTGATGCGGCCCAAAGGGCCATTGGAATCTAGCAGTTGCTCGAAGTCATCCTTAATCTTATGTAGCTTGTCTTCCTTCAAATGTAGTTCCTGGATAATGAGATTAATACTTGTCGAAGTATGTTTTACCTCTTCTTATGCATCTTCTATGGGGGGGGGGGGGACCGTCACATTCTTCCTCTATAGTGATCATGTCTTCTTCCTTGAGCTGTGGGAGTAGTCACTTCTGAGCTTCTTGTAAAGAGTAGAATCCCTTCCAGCGGGCATTGAACACGTCCTTTTGGGCTTTGCACAGAGAGAAATATACCCTGTATATACCTTTAGCTAGCCCTGTAACCAAATCATAGAAGATGAATGCCTTACCCTTTGGGGGTTATTCTACCTTCGAAAGGTAAACCTGCAATGCGCAAAAGGTCCAACGTTCCACAAGGCGTCCAATAGGCATTTATGTTGGGTATATACTGGGTAATTATCCAACAATTGGTACCCTCAGGGGTCTCCATTTTCTAGTATTGGGAGTTTGAATCTCCCAAATATGCATGTTCTCTTCCTTGAGAGAAGAGGTTCTTCCATCATCGGGCGCTTGTCCTGCCGGTGGGTTTCGGTCGCTCTTCTGGACCCTAGTGTTGATATGAGGTCCATAGAGCGATCCTCTGATTGATATTCTGACCCAGTCATATAGGTGGGTCTGCTCGTACTTCTCCTGGTGGCACTTCCTGCGGATCCCCAGACTGGGAATTTTGCTAGCTCCCCTATACAGCAAGTTATCAACTGCTGGATCCAAGGAAAGGAGCAGGAATCATATCATAAGGGTAAAATTAAACCTAGAAGATTGGAAGACAATCACCGCGATAAAGAGGTTGGTGCTAAACCTACCCCCGCTGAAACTACCAACCGAAAGAGCATACATCATCCTGGAAACTAATGGATGTATGGAAGGGTGGGAAGGAATAGCAAACTGGAAAGCCAGTAAGGCAGCCCCAAGAGGGACGAAAACGGTTTTTGCCTACGCCAGTGGCAAATTCCCAACCCTTAAGTCTACCATAGATGTAGAAATTAACGCAGCAATGCAGACTCTAAGCGCCTTGAAAATCCATTATATGGATAAAAGGGAAATCACACTCAGAACGGACTGTCATGCTATTATTAGCTTTTACGACAAAATTAGAAGCAATAAACCCTCAAGGGTTAGATGGGTGAATTTCATAGCTTTCATCGCAGGAATTGGAAGGAGATTAAATTTGAGCATATTGATGGAAAACACAATGTTTTAGCGGGCAGCTTATCCCGTTTGGTTTGTATGATATGTATAGATCAATGGTATGAGGAAGGCCCACCACTTATGGACTGCTTGGAGGCATGCAAAGAGTTGCATGAAGTGCCACTAGGAGAGGTACAACCCCCAAAGGGCAAGGCCTTCATCTTATATGCCTTGGTTACAGGGGCCAGATACTGGTATACGCAGGGAATATTTCTCTTTGTGCAAAGCCAAATAGGGCGTGCTCAAGGCTCGTTGGAAGGGATTCTACTCTTTCCAAGAAGCTCAGGAGTGACTACTCCCACAGCTCAAGGAAGAAGACAAGACCACTATAGAGGAAGAATGTGACGACCCCCCCTATAGAAGATGCAGAAGAAGAAGTAGAACACACTCCGACAAGTATTAATCTCATTCTGCAAGAACTACACTTGAAGGAAGACAAGCTGCTAAAGGTTAAGGAAGACTTAGAGCAACTTCTAGATTCTAATGGCCCTCTGGCATGCATCAATAGGATCCTACAACACAATGATCTGATGGATCTGGAACCGAGTGAAAGCCCGGAACAGCACTAAGATGAAAAGCCCAGAATAAGAAGGGGGGCTATGTGGAAGAATCGTCATCCATGACGACAACATGCGATATTAGAGCAACACAACTATTAAAACGCATGCTTTATCAAAGTGTCGGTCAGGGGACCACTTTTGTTTGTTGTACAACATCTTTTGCCATATGACAATGGGGCCTAATGTGCACCCGTCAGGTAGAAGATGCTCCCTTATTCTCCATCTGTCCATTGGAGATAGGTGTTGGAGATTGCAAGCTTATCTCCAATCTGCTATATATAGGAGGTCGAGTTATGAGTTACTACCACTCTACAACTCAACCCCTACACACACCAGAAATCTTTAAGGCATTTTCCATAAAAGATTTCTGATCTTCTTTCCCATTTTGCTTTTTGGTATCAGAGCAAAAAAAGTAGAATGGGGAAGAAGATCAGAAATCTTTTATGGCAAATGCCGATCTTCCCATATCGATGATGTCAATCTGGCAGATCACTCCATTCCATGCCCAGTGCTTCTGGGGATCCTTTCCTATAAATCCTTGTTATACAACATAGGTAACCTATTCCCTAGCCTCAAGGGTCACCTATTCCCTTGACAGGTGACCCTTGAGGCTAGGGAATAGGTTACCTATGTTGTATAAGACTTCAAGAGGTAGTCATTCTCTTACATCCCCAATTCTGGCAGGGCCAAATGGGATAAATCCCCTGTTTGTATGATGGTGATCTTCTTATAAAATGTGATTGTATCACCTTTTATCCTCAACCCTCCTTGATTGCTCCTGATGAAATTGCAACCAAGTAGCATTTGGATACCACCTACCACCTTTAGGTCCATGGTGCAGGTGAATGGGATAGGGAATTTGATTCCCCTGACAAGCATGTAGACGTTCTTCAATTTCTTAGTGGCTATAGTCTTAGAGGAAACTCTCCAAACTGTTATAGGCCACTTGCTTTCTTCCAACGCTTCCTTTTGCACGACCTTGATATCGCTGCAACATTTGGTTGCACCCGTGTCTAATATGGTGTTGACCTTGAAATCCTTTATTTATGGGATCATGAAGATGAACCCTAGGTTGTAGGTTCCAGAAAAGGTTGCTCCTGCCATTTCTTATTCTTCAAGGACTGATGCTATCGTAAGTTGGCCGCCTTGGTCTCCCTTTACATGTCTATTAGCATGAGGCACCTCTCTTCACAGTCTTGGGACGAATGTTTTGATTCAAATTATGAATCTTCTTCCTCCTTTAAAGATTCCATCCATTCTTTCGAACTCCCGATCTTTTATATGGATCTTAGCCAAACTTGATCTTCATGGGCCCTGTTAAGGCTTACAACTTTTCTTCCCTCTAGATGTACCTAACACTCCGTATTAAGGCATGGATCTCTTCATCCCTTATGGTCTCCAGTGGCTTATCTAAGGGTTTGCTCAGTTCTTCCCTTAGCTGCATGTTCTCCTATCGTAGCTCCAGGATGTAGGCGGTTAATCCTTTCAGGAATCTAGCCTTGTTGTGCTGAGTCGGTGCTTGAACCTTTTTTTAATCCAGTTTTAGATGACACTGAAAACAAACGCTCATGTACATATGGCAGGATTTTAGCCCACACTTGTTGAATTGTGCATCGAACCTTGGTTGCCAGGGACACTTACAGGAGTCACACTGGAAGTGCGCTTCCTTTGCTCCTTCTATCATTCAGACATTCCATTGATGTGAGAAATCTTCTTGTTCCTTTGGAATGCGAGGCTTTTGCATCCAAACATAATTTGGTTGGTCTATTGACATGCAATTTAGCTCATAGGGCATTTCAGAGAGCCTTGCAGTTACTTCTTGGGCAGTGCTAGATTTGCCTTCACTAGCGTTGTAAATCCCATAATTGTTTGGTTCGTTGAGGTCTATTAATACAAAGCCACTGTCTTCAGGGAGGTCCAACCCATATACCAGCGTTGCTCTGGCTAGGTCGCTAGTCTTCCTCTTGCAGTCGCGGGCGTAATGCCCCTCCTGTCCGCAGACAAAACACTTACATTGGTGCATCAGTGGCTTTTTGTGCTTGAAGACTCTAACATGGGAGTTATGGGGCTTTCCTTTGTAATACCTCGCCTTTCTGATCACATACCTCTTGGTTGGTTTTTTGTAAAGTCCGAGAATTGGGATTTCCCGGCAGAAACTAAGACCCTTAACGCAGCTGCCTTGCACATGTCCGTGAGGTATTGCTGCGTGAAATGGATTTTAGGCATTACCCCGATGGTGTTACCTGGATGCTTTTGTTGGAAGGTTTCTCCAATCGCCTTTCCATACAATGGTGGGAGCTTCCTGAAGTACTTCTGGGATAACCCCGCATCAATGAAGGACATGCCCGTTCTTGCTGCCAAATCCTTGTATGTGTTCATGTATTGTATCTATCAAATTTCAAAACCGGTGCAACCTTTTTTAGTATGGATGATTCAATGAACATATATTTCCTTTCCATTCTCGGAAACACCCAACCAATGCTCATCCCTCCAATTTTCCTTCCCCGCCCATGTACACTGATGTTGGCCTTAACCTACCCACCTTGGAAACACTTGATACATGTTCTTTGGCGATGGAAGAAACCACGATTACCATCCCTTCAGAAGAAAGAAACAACGTTGATCCTGAGCTCATCACTGTCCCACAACCACAATACCCTGCTCTAAACGTTCGACGTTCAACACGGACCGTTCGAAGACCCAATTCACACCAGGACTACATTTTGTGTTGTAACACTATGCAATATGATCACATCGCTAAGAATTATATGTGTTTCTTTGAGGAATTGGACAAGGACGTGGAGCCTAAAACCATTGAAGAAGCCACTAAGAATACTCGATGGGTTGACGCTATGAAATAAAAAAATTCAGCTCTCCAAGAAACTAACACTTGGGAAGATGTTGCTTTACCTCCGAACAAGAAGTCGATTGGATGCAAACGGGTCTACATGGTAAAGTATCATTCACATGGTTCCATCGATCGATACAAGGCTCAACTCATTGTTAAGAGATATACACAAAATGAAGGAATCAATTTCACCGACACATTATCATAGGTTGTTAAGTAGATCACCGTACGTACAATTTTATGCATTGTCGCAACCAAGCGATGGCCACTCTACGAAATGGATGTGAATAGTGTGTTTCTACAGGGACATTTGAATGAAGATGTGTATATGGATATACCTTAAGACTTTGTAGAGGTGTCAATTCGGGGCAACCCGACGGGTTCGACCCGACCCGACCCAACCCGCAGTACTGTACGGGTCAGGTTTTGTGACCTGAACCCGACCTGCCGGGTCTACCCGCCTGACCCGCCCAAACCTATGCACCCTTCACGCTCCTTGATGATGCTGATACGGCTAGTAAGTAAATTTGGGTCTGTTGACGGCGCTTGCATTGCTGTTTATCATAACTTTGGTTTTGTAGCTTTTGGTAGTTAGTATGGATTTCATGTTCATTGCATCATCTATTTAAGGATAGGTAAAAGTATAGTAGTAAATGTAAAAGTATAGCCCACCCTGGCTTGGTTAGTCTAGATTAGCTGTTGTGCGTAGCTTGGGCCTGATCCTCACGATAGTGGCTCTCCATGTCTTGGGTTTGTATCCAATCACTCACATATCCGTGTTTTTGTACGAGTTATGCAAGAGAGGGTGAAATTGAAAGAACCTGGTCTTTTAGACCAATTTACGTTTTTTGATAATACACCATAATTTGATAATACACCACAATATTTACGGTTGAAGATACACCACAAATTATAATTATTCTAATTTTACTTTAAGTCATATTGTTTTTGTTTTTTTAAAATAACAAAGTTTTTAAAAAATATTAATTCAAACCTTTCTTCGTGTAATTTTTGGTGGGTCGGGTTCGGGTCATACGGGTCAACCCGGACCCGACCTGTCTCTTGTAGCGGGTCAGACGGGTCAACCCGAAAATGACCCACCGTGTCTTTTTTGTGACCCGGACCCGACCCGAACACAGGTCGATTCCGGGTCATTTTCGGGTCGGGTCATATTTTGACAGGTCTAAGACTTTGGTGATCAAATAACACACAACATGAGAGTTTGCAAACTCCAAAAGTCATTATATGGATTAAAATAAGCATCTCAGAAATGGAACATCTATATTTTTTGCGAAATGGTTAGGCGGTATGACTATTCCATGTTTAGAAAAATCATGAGATATCATCAAGTTCATATGTTGGTTTATGTCAATGACTTGATGATTACGGGCTCGGATGTCGGATTGATATCGAATTAAAAGGGATACTCAAACAACATTTCAAGTTGAAAGATTTGGGAGAATTACGATATTTTCTTATTTTAGAGATAACACGATCGGAGGAAGGCAATGTTTTTAATCAATGCAAATATGCCCTTGAGTTGATATCAAATGTCGGTTTAATAGATGCAAAGCACGTTGCCCCTCCATTAGAACATGTCAAATTAACTTCATGTGAATATGATAGCACTTCCAAACTAAATCTAGAAGATGATAAAAAACAGGGATCTTTATAGAAGGATCGTCGGTGTTTTCTTTATTTGACAATGACTACACCAGACATTACATATATGTTACATCTCTTAAGTCAATTTGTGCATAATCTGAAGACCTCTCACATGAATGCAACTATGAGAATCATTCGATATATAAGAATTTTTATTTTTCAAAATATACCCCATTTCAAAACTAAATACCAAAATATCAAGTTTTGTAAACTAAATACCAAAATATATCTATATGTGAATGATATTCGGGGGTAGAATTTTATTAAATCGTACTCGTGAACGCCATTCACAGGTAAGATTTATTAAAATTGTACCCGTGAATGCCTCTCGCAAGTAGGATATCTGTTAAGTCCTATCCGTGAATATCATTCGCGTGTACGAATCAATATACAATTATGTACTAATGGCCTAGTGGAAGAGCTAATGCTCTAATAGTTAAAGGTCTTGTGCTTGAAACTTTGTTGTTGTAATCTTTCTAAATTAGAGGGTTTAAGTTACCCGAATAATGTTTTTGACTTATAATTTAGGTACGTATAAATTATATGATATTAATATTATAGTGATAACACAAAATATTGTTATAACATGGTCACAAATTTAAATTTTGGTTGTAATACAATTGTACAAAAATAATGTTTTTACTTGAGTAGTTACTAGTTAGTGTATTAAATATAACTAAATATTTGATGAGAGGATCATTAGATCAAAGATATATGAACTGGAAAAACAAAATGATAACATGGTTTTCAGGCGGAAAAAATTGTTCTTCATTGCTTTCGAAGGCTCGGAATACATTTCTGTATATATATAAGAAAAAGTTGTTACAACTTTTATGAAACGATAACCGGGTCCTCTAATTTTATTCTAATGACATAATGGTCTCTAAACTCTTAATCCATAAGATAGAAGAATGTATCCTTTAACATTTGAGTACGACTGGTTTAGTTGAATAATGTACTGTTCTTATTGTTAGAGAGGTCTTGAGTTCAAATTTTACTATAGTCTTTTTTTTATTTGAGGTTTCCTACTGCTTATAAAAAAAATTAAAACAAAGTTTCGAACCAGGACATCTATCTATTAGAGCATTAGCTCTTCCAATAAGCCAAAGATACTTAATTGTACATTATTTCGTACTGACAAATGATATTTAAGGGTAGAATTTAACAGACATCCTACCCACGATTGACATTCACAGGTACGATTTAATTAAATTATGTATGTGAATAGCATTTATGGGCACGATTTAATTAAATTCTACCTGGAATGACATTCATGGGTATGTATATTTGAGTAATTAGTTTTAAAAACTAAATATTTTTGGTATTTGGTTTTCAAATGGGTTGTATTTTAGGGGAAAATGATATTTAAAGGCTAATATAGAATTATGATTATTTTTCCGACCTGGAACTATTTTCAGAACATGATAGCTCTCTGTGATAGCGATTGGGCCTCGTGTCCGATCACGAGAAAGTTGGTGACAAGTTATTGTGTTCAACTCGGGGGATCAATAGTCTCTTGGAATTCAAAGAAGCAAGCGACAATATCTCGATCGAGTGGGAGGCCGAATATAAAAGCATGGTAATGACAATATCATAGATTGTATGGTTAAGAGGATTGTTAAATGAGTTGAAGTTTGACTTGCATTCGGTTACAGTCTTGAGATGTGATAATAAAGTTGCAATACAAATTGTTGCGACTCTTACTTTTCATGAACGAACTAAATATGATAAAATTCGAAGAGACAAAGCGTCGCGAACTGGAGAAACGAAGGAAACCCTAGAGTTTCAGAGAAAACGATCGGGGTTCATCGAAGTTGGTTTCTTCATCTGTCAACTTCTCCCCCTTAAATACAAAACCCTACCGAACTAAATGTCAATTACACCTCAAACATTCAAACAAGTAAAGAAGACACCTCGAAGAATAAAAACAATGACTCGGGCCAAACAAATAAGACTAGCACAATAATAAATACTAACTTGACCCAACAACAAATATAATATCCTGACCTAATAGCAGAAGACCCAACATAGACAGACTGCAATTTCAATAATCCCCATCAGGTTGGAAACTTTCGCAAGCCAGTTCTTCACATCAGCTCCCCTATCTTCCAAACAGATTTCACATACCAAATTTTGCCACATAAGTAGTAGTGTTGTTGGTTCCCTAACGCCTTGGTAAATAGGTTTGCCAAGTGGTTATCTGTTTTAACATGTCTTAACTGCACAACATTGTCAAATAATTTTTCTCTAATATAATGACAATCTATCTCTATATGCTTTGTTGTTTCATGAAAAACCGAATTATTAGCAGTTTGAATGGCTGCCTTATTATCGCAATATAACATAACTGTTTCCTTTTTTTTAAAAAACCTAACTCTTCTAACAAATTCCTAAGCCAAATGATTTCAGATAATACCGAACCCATACTCCTATACTCAGATTCAGTAGACGACCTAGACTCAGTATTTTTTTTATACTTTCCATGAAACCAGAGACTTACCTAACATTATGCAAAAACTTGTAACCGATCTCCTAATTTCTATGCAACCGACCCAGTCAGAGTCGCAATACCCAACTAGGTTGGACTCTGAATCACTAGACAACAAAATACCCTTACCCTGTTCCTGTTTAACATACCTGATTGTCTGTAATGCAACACTTAAATGGGATTTCTTCGGGTCCTGCATGTATTGACTTCAATTATGCGCAACAAAAGATTGAAAAATCCTGGGAAGTACCTAGGGATGCTTTCATTCTGGGGTCGATCCAAAAAGGTAGCTCTGGGATATCTAAAGACAAAGATTTAGGACAAACTTCATGGATGGAGAATGAAGACACTCAACCATGCGGATAAGGAGGTATTAATCAAGGCCGTTATAACTGCAATACCTACCTATGTCATGAGTGTATTTTGCCTCCCCAAAATATGCTGCTCTGAAATAAATTCTATGATAGCGGATTTCTGGTGGGGAAGGTCAAAAACAAGGAGAAAGATCCATTGGAAAAGGTGAAAGATTATGACTAGGGCAAAAGATGCGGGGGGATTTGGATTCTGAGAGATTCGTAATTTCTACATGGCACTCTTAACAAAGATGGCGACAAGGGTACTAAAAGATCCAACCTCGCTATGGGTCGAAGTTATAAAAGGACTATAATTTATGAGAGGAGACTTCCTATCGACGACAAAAGGTGGTAGAGCATCATGGGGATGGTCGGGTCTTCTTGTAGGGCTAGACATAATTCGTACAGAAGGAACATGGTGTGTGGGAAACAATTTGAATATCCAGGTACATGTGGATCAATGGATAAGCACCAAGAAAGGATTCCAGACCGAGATAATAACTAGTCGGGACGACAGTAAACCGATCCTGGTCAACTCATTAATAAGGCCAAATAAACAATGGAATGCATAACAACTACGACAACTTGTAAAAGACGTGGATGCTGCGTGTATCCTCCAAATACCACTGCCGATGGGGGAGGAACCTGACAGGTTGATCTAGCCCTACACAAAGGAGGGGGAGGCCACAGTCTGGTCGGTCTATCACAGATTACGGGAAACAGGTGATGACCGAATAACAGGTGCACAAAGTGAAGGAAACAGGTCGACATCCCTATGGAGTTGTATATGGAAGGCCCTAACGATACCGAAGATTAAAGCATATGTATGGAAACTGGCCACCAGAGCAATTGCGGTGAAAGGTAATATTCTAAGGCGAGGCCTCCTCAATATTTCTCCAGACTACCCAATCTGCGGTGAGGATGAAACTATCAAACATATGATATTTGGTTGTAGTTGGGCGCTAGCTGTATGGTTCAGGGTTTTAGGACTTCAGAATATGGACCAAAACCCACCACTTATGATTTGATGTCTAGAAGATAGAGCAAAGGGACCTGGAAGCTCAACCTAAGATAATCAAATGAGGGGGGCAATTTGGATGACAACATGTTGGAAGGCACGATGCAAGGCCATGTTCAAGTCAAAAATACCACATCCGGGTACCATAACAGCGGAGACAAAGACGATGGTGGAGGAAGTGAGAAGGCTACCGAAACATCAGCAGTGGGCTCGACCGATACGTGAAAACATAAGATGGCATGCACCAAGATCGTGACCGATTCAGATTGATTGTGATACGTCATGGTGTATGCAAACCCGGATGGTGGCATATGAGTAATTGCCCGAAACTCGAGAGGAAAAATTGTAGGTGGAATGAATCGACGATGCCGATGTGATGCAATAGAGGTACTGAAGGCTTCAACAATATTGGAGGGGATGAAACTGGTCGCCGAACAAGGGTGGCACGATGTGGAGGTCGAGTCAGATTCAAGCGTGGTTATAAACCAAATCAGAGGAGATACATCATTTTGGGGACTTAGAGCGCTTCTTATGAACATTGTCACACTACCAAACCGGATCGACCGAATAGAGTGGAAGGCAATTCCAAGAGCAGTTAATGAGTGTGCAGACTGAGTAGTCAAAGAAGCAAGAAAATGTGTGTGTCTCAATGATTGAGTTACTCAAACTCTAACTCCTTTTATTATTATTAACCAACGATTATAATGTTTGAACTCCCGTGAGCCTTATCACGGTTTGTTTTTATTTTTCGGTGAAATAAAATGTCGAGTTGACAAAAAAAAGTATGGTATGGTATAATATAAGTTAAATTTTGGAATTTACTTATTTTATACATTCCCATAAAAGCAACAACAAGGACTAGAAAAAGAAAACTTAATAAGTTGCATATATTTTGAAAATGTCCATAAAAGCAACAACGACAAAAAAAAGTGCAATAGAAGTTTGAAATTTTTTTTTTTTTTTTAAAAAAGTAGGTATTGTAATTTTTTTTTTTAAAGTAAATATATAGAAAAAATATTTCGAAATTTAGGTGTACATAATACCCATGGTAGCGCGTTTTTCAATAGGTCGATGTTTTAATAGGCGCTGCTTGAGTATCGCATATTCCAAAACTACCCTAAATAACACGAAAAAACTGAACCATCTTTCTTTCAAAAGACGTTTCCCTCTCTCTTAGATTAGCATACATTATTGGCACAATAAATTGGCACATTTTTTTATATTTGCATATGCAAATAAAAAAAAATGTGCCAATTTATTGTCGTTATTAAATAACACTACTCCTTCAGTTCATGTTCCTCGTGAAACAACGGAACCATCTTCTTTCTAACGCGTTTCCCTCTTTCTACATTGTGCAGAGAAGGCCGAAATCCTCGTAGCACTCAAGCTCTCTGGTCTGGTGTATCTCATCTTCCCTCAATTTCGCCTCCATCTGAAGCCTGCTCTGGCATCCTTTATCCATAATTGCCTTTCATGAACTCTGTTCGCAGATCCATGGAGCACGGTCCATGGATCTAGACCATTAATCGGCAGCTCCAGCACCGTGTCCGACCTACAAGGAAGTTCTCCTCTCCCTCGGTCCAAAAAAATCCAGTCCGTGACGATGAAATCGCAGAGCAGACTGTTCACGATCGGGCTCGTGACCTCATGGTACGCCTCCAACATCGGCGTTCTACTGCTCAACAAGTATCTTCTAAGCAATTACGGTTTCAAGTACCCAATATTTCTCACCATGTGCCACATGACGGCATGCTCCCTCCTCAGCTACGTCGCCATTGCTTGGATGAAGATGGTCCCGATGCAGACTATACGATCCCGTCTCCAGTTATTGAAGATCACGACCCTCAGTCTTGTCTTCTGCGTCTCCGTTGTTTTCGGCAACATTTCTCTTCGCTTCCTCCCGGTGTCCTTCAATCAGGCGATCGGCGCTACCACACCATTTTTTACCGCGGTTTTTGCTTACTTGATGACGTTCAACAGGGAGGCTTGGTTGACTTACATTACCCTCGTTCCGGTTGTCACGGGTGTTATCATTGCTAGCGGGGTACGTTTCATACTTACTCTTCATTGATTGTCAGGGGCTATCTCAGTCATGAGGTTGGATAAAAAAAAATGTTGAATTTCGTATGCTGTGTAAGGAGATTTTGCTCAATGTAATTGTAGGGTTTTGATTTAGGCATTGCTTGCAGCGATTTAATCAAGCATACTATTAACCATGTCAAGAGCTTATCGTTCAAGAGCTTAATCAAGCATACTATGCACAAACACTTTAGATATCACATAATTTTGAAAGTACCTGAAAAATCATATAACTTGTAGCTTTGATTGAAGTAAAACTTTTAGGGTAAACTTGAGTCACTTATGTTTGTGACTAAATGGTTATTTATGCTGTTTAGTATACCTAAACAGTCACTAAACGATCATTTAAGTTTTAGAATATGACCTTTTGGTTAAATTTTGTGTTAGTTAGTCAATTATATTTGACAAATGTGATTAATGATCATTAAATTGACGATATAACCCTTCCTTTTCTTTCCTCTCCATGTTCATGTTATTCATTTTCTTTATCATCATCTTCAATTTCTTTGTCAATTCGAACACAAAATCTGTTTTCGGAATTCAGAAAATTCAGATTTCTGGTTTCGGAAGCAGAAATCTTGATATTTTTGTTTTTGAAACCCAGAAATTTGAGAAATCTAAGTTCGAAACCCAAAAATATCGCAACCATAAATATCTCAAATTTCTGGGTTTCTAACTACAAATCTTGATATTTCTACGTTTCAAAACTAGAAATTTTTATATTTCTGGATTTGACATTCGATTTTGTTCATTTAATTTTGGGTTCATTCGATTTTGGTTATTGAAGAAGATGTAGAAAAAAAAGAATGAGTGTATTTTAGTAATTTTTTTTATCACTATACAGTCACATTGTGAAACATTAATTATGTATCAACTTAAGTTTCAATTGTTCAGTCGCATGTGCCAACATAGGTGCGCCAACATAGGTGCACCAACATAGGTGCGCCAACATAGGTGACTGTTGAGTTAATAACCCAAACTTTTATATTGACCACGAGTTTTGTTATTTCGATTTAGTATCTTTATTACTTGGTGGTACATTACTGTGCTCATGTTATGCTCTTGTCAGTTCCAACTGAATGTGTTTTGTAAGATAATAGTCAATTGGGTTTACGGAACCATATGTGATTATATTTTTTAACCCAATTGTCTGCAATCATTCAAAAAAAGGATAAAAGAAGAAGAAGATAATACTCATCCTGGGATACTGATTTTATTTTTCAGCAAATTGTATGTCTTATCCATTCTCTGCCTGATGGATTGGCTTTCACTATTATTAGTACTGAAAGGCATATGAAATTTGTAATGCTGTCAGTTTATTTCGCTGTTAACTTTGTGTGTCTGTTTGTCAGTTCAGTTTATTGTTTGAGTTATCTAATCAGTTAGCTTTTCATTGACGTGGTACTGAAACAAACTATTGCTCCTATTGGTGATAGGGTGAACCAAGTTTCCATCTATTTGGCTTCATTATATGTATAGCAGCTACTGCTGCAAGGGCACTGAAGTCGGTGTTGCAAGGAATTTTGCTTTCTTCTGAAGGGTAAGAATGTCGCTCTCTTAGCTTATGAATGAACTTAAGTGGACAAGAGAAGGGTATGTACTGTTTTTTTATATTCTGTACAAGTCTTTTGGCGATATTTGACTTGCTTTGTGTATGAAGACGTGATTTTTTTAATTAATTTTTTAAAAAAGTGTTCTGGATATGGGTGTTTCAAAGATGTATTTCCTGTAAAAAAAAAAACAGATATTCAGCTGCTTTTTTATAATTATAGCTTCACAAAAATATTCACAGAACAAGTAAAACCTACAAGATGAACTAGCATCTGAGATAGGTGTGTATTTTGTGCAGGGAGAAACTGAATTCAATGAATCTTCTTCTATACATGGCTCCAATAGCAGTTGTATTTCTTCTGCCTGCGACTCTTATCATGGAAGAGAATGTGGTTGGGATTACACTAGCTCTTGCAAGAGAAGATTCTAAGATTATTTGGTACCTGCTTTTCAATTCAGCCTTGGCGTACTTTGTGAACTTAACCAACTTTCTTGTTACAAAACATACGAGTGCTCTTACACTCCAGGTGTGCACTCTTCCAAATAACTAACATCTTTCTGCTTCCATTGTATTTTTAGTATCATGTGAAAATGAAAAATTTAGAAGAGAAATATGTCTTACATTACATTCAATACGTTTATATTCTATACGTAGATCTACTTTTGGTGGGTTCAGAATACTGGTCTGGTCAAGTCATGTATTCTTTTTTCAATTAATTTTCAGTTTCCAGTTAAGTGGCTGAACAGAACATAATTGCATTTAGAAATCACAGCAAGATCCTAATATTCTAACCCACAAGTTTGCCCTAGCAACAGCCTTCTTCATTTCATTTGATGTAAAGTTGGATATGTTAGGAACATAAATTTGTCATTCCATTGATTTTTTTTTCCTCCGTAAATGCATTGTTCTTTCAAGTCTTCAGTGGAGAAAAAATGTTATGCTGCATATAAGTCATTTAAGCAACCTTTGATAAACCTATGCTGTGCTGTATGATTTGCGGAATGTTTATCTCTGATGTTGTTTCAATACATCAAATCCCTTGTGGCATATATATATGTATGTATTTCCCGAAAGCATTATCTGACAAAGAAGATGAATTGGTTGGTTGTTATGGTTAGGTACTGGGAAATGCAAAGGGTGCAGTGGCAGTGGTGGTTTCAATCCTCATCTTCAAGAACCCAGTTTCTGTCACTGGAATGCTTGGTTATGCCTTGACAGTCTCTGGTGTCATCCTCTACAGTGAAGCCAAGAAGCGAAGCAAGTAAACACCCCTTATCCATTTTACTTCCATACAGAAGAAGATAGCAACATTCTCCAGGGCAGTTAGTTGTGTCAGAGGAAACGAGATCGAGACTCCTTCCATTCTATTCTATTCTGGAAATTGATATCAGAGGTAATTTTTTCGATTTGACATGGAAAAGGAAGGAAAGAAGATTGCAGTTGGGTTTGTCTGACTCCATTTGTATCGGACAAACATGAAGTGCCTAAAGTTAGGAAGGTAGGAAACACAATAATATATATATATATTTTTTTAAATTTATATATATATTTTTTTAAATTTATATATATTTTTTTTAAAATTTATATATATATTATTACTATTATCCTGTTTTTTTCTTTCTCCCATTAGATCTACGTTGAATCTTTGTTGTTGCGAGGAGAGCAGGGTAAATTCTTTTTCTTTATGGAAGGGTTGTAAAATTCTGCATCAACACGACTCTGTAGTCTGTTGAGCATTCTGTAATCTATATTATATATTAATTTGATTAAGTATTCTATCATTTTGCTTATGTAAGTTTTTAACACAATTTAATATATCAGTGTCCTAATAATTTAATTTCATTGGTTCATGTAAAAAAAAGAATGTTATCGTTCTCTTACATCCATATGAACACTATAAAATTAATCAAAAATTTCACATTCAATTTCAAAAAATATTACATTTATAAGTATATCAAATTAAATCTGGCTTCAAACAATAGTAAATTGTAAGTTTTGCACCTAAAAATTTACTATGGAAAATTACACAAAAATCAAGAGTGAAATAAATAAATAAGAATGAAAACACATGTTTTTATAAAAAAATTGTAAATTATTTAAAATAAATAAATGATAAACAAGACTTATGATATATAAATTATATTTAATATGTATTTAAGCCTAATTTATAACTATAGTTTAGCTTAATTAACTTAAAAAATGAATTAAGTGTTGAAAGCAGTGTTATCAGAATCGGACCGACCCTCGAACCAGCAAGGGGCCGGTTCCCGATTCTTCCGGTCCAACCCGGTCGGACCCGATTCAATGTGTGGTTCTCATAAGTAAAAAAAATTGAAAATACAAACTACATAATCTCAAACACATACATAATTTACTTTAAAAACAAAAAAATCATCCAACCCCCCCTCCCCCACCAAAAAAAAAAACAATGGGTTTAAACCGAAAAAACCCGATTGGTCTGTTAAAAAAATTAACTGAAAACTAGTGAGTTCAAATCGGTTCAGCCTCTTGGAGGGTCGATATGTTCTTATGGCAAACGGAATCTGGTCCCTTGGGGACGGGCTATCAATCAGACCTTTTCAAGATCCGTGGGTGCCCCTTCAACCGGGTTACGTGATTAGACCGAGGAGTGGCGACCTGCAGCCTGATCAGCTGACGGTATCAAACTGGATCAACCGCGAGTCTAATGCATGGCGCGAGGAGGATGTTCGGGCGACAGTCCACCCAGATGATGCCCCAGTCGTCCTTGCTGTGCCGATCCCCATTGGTACAGCTCAGGATACCTGGAGATGGCCACATACCCGAGACGGATCCATCACGGTAAGGTCGGCTTACCATTGCCTTCACGAGACAAACGCACATCAGGTTGTAAACCTGAACAGGTCGCCGCCGATTGACCTACCGCTGGTTTGGCCAGCAATTTGGAAGTCAAGTGTCGCCCCAAAGGTCAAGGCCTTCATGTGGAAGCTCGCTTCCAACACATTGCCCACGCGGAATGCTCTGTCGCGCCGTGGTATGCCTCTACACCCGCTTTGCCAATCGTGCCACGTGGAAGAATCAAGAGAACATGTCATGTTCGGATGTCCATGGGTTCAACAGGTATGGAGTTTCCATGTCAACAATTCTGAGGTGGTATTGGGAAACTCATCTATAGAGGAGTGGCTTTCTCGGGCGGTGAGAGGGGCATCGGCTAGGGACCGTACTTGGCCCCGCATTATGATTGTTTGTTGGGTTTTGTGGAAAGCTCGATGTAAGCTTGCCTTTGAGGGTCGTAGGCCCCATGTACAATCATTATTGCAGGAGATCCAGAGATCATGTCTTGAGATGATGCCGACGCCTCAATCAGCCACCACACCCGCGACATTCACGGCATGGAGCCGCTCACACGGAGACACGATCAAGCTCAACTGTGACGCGTCGTGGGACAGGAGAACGAGCCGAGGGGGAATTGGGGTCATAGCGCGCGACAGCTCAGGGACGGTTCGGGGAGGCCGAGCCGAGGTTCAGACAGATGGTTCGCCGGAAGAATTGGAGGCCGAAGCGGTCCTAGCCGCGGTTAAACTTGCAATTGATATGGGATGGACGAACATCATTGTTGAGTCGGACGCGTTAGGAGTTATCAAGCACCTTCTCGGGAAGGACTTTTCTTGGAGGATTGAGCCAATTTTGTCGAACGTCATTTCCTTAGCCTCATCTCTAGGGGTAGTGATGTGGGCTCACATTCACATGTCGGCAAACGATTGTGCGGACTGGATTGCCAAGAATACGTTATCGGGGTTGTGTCCTACGGATTGAGTGTCTTCACCACCAACCCCTCTAGCTAGATTTATTGTAGCGGATAATATTTTGTACTCGACTGTTTCATTTCCGAATGTTTAATGCGAAGTATTGTTATTCGGCCAAAAAATAAAAAAAAATCGGTTCAATCACTATCGATATACAATTCAGTCTTATAGCTTAAGCAAACCAGACATGAGAACTTTACTATAGTTTTTGAAACTAACCCTTCATATATAGAGAGAGATTTTAGAGTTTCTAACAAAATACAAACATATAAACAATGGAGTTATGCCCTAAAAATCCTACAAAGTAATCATCCAGTAGAAGAACTACGTACATATGAGAGATACATAGGTTTCTAAATTTGTTAGGGTTTCAACTCATGGTTTTTGTGACTACGATATTCTTGGACGTGCCTGCGTCGTCTTGTTGAGGGGAAGGTCGTGGTCTCTCTATGAGTCACAAACTCCTTTGTTGCGACCAAAACCATAACTCCAGGAATTAGAGGGACCACCATCGCTTACAACATAGCAGTATCTAAACATGAACAAACATAAATAACCACATAAGAAACACATCCTACGAGAGTCGTTGAAGTTCTTTTACAACTATATAGTAACTAATATAGTTCAAACTACTCTAGCAAAATACTACACTATTGTTAATCATCAGAGCGAACTTTTGCACATGACTAATACTGAAAATTAGCAGCTATACAAGACAAAAAACAACGGATAAAGAATCTATAGATCATTGAATAAGTCACCTAATTAGCCTGCTTTTGTCATAAGCACACAATTTATGTTTGTCTATATCATCTACGTCGTTTGCCTCGTGTATGTTTTCATCTTCATCATTTTCACCATCAAAAAGGCCAACATGACCATGAACTCCTTCCTCTTTCATACGTTGCATATCATATTCAGAAGGGTAAACCACCATAGAGATTATGCGTCCGGTATTAGGAAGAAATGAACTTGTTGGGACAAGGATTCCTGAGTGCTGACTGGATGCTGATCAGACACTGACTGGATGTTAATTGAGCCCTTTGCCAGAGCTCAGGTGGACCTGGAAGAAGGGGATCGCGACAGAAGGGGTTCGTCTAGGGCCCACTCCAATGCTTAAATGAGTATACTATGTTGTATGAACTCTCAATTGTGTAATTGTTGTATGTAAAACAGGAGTATTAATAGAGATAGGAGATCAAACCATTATAGGCAACTAAATCTTTATGTATATTTGTCGTTGTGGCTTTGAGGATAGTGTGTATTACGGTTATTACGTAATATTGCAGTTACCATGTATGATATTTGTGGAATATGTGTCTGAGATATGCGAGGAGATGTTGCTGTATATTTGGAGTCGGATAAGTGACCAAATGTGAGGTTGAATCCTTTGGCGAGCACTCTCAGGGCGATCGCCTAAGAGGCATTGATTGAGCTCTAGGCGACCATTGGAGGCTTTGGCGACCACTTAGACTCTGGATTGATGCTAGACCGCTTTATGGGTTCCAGTTTTCTAGGAGTGTGAGATGACCCAGTCTTAAAATATATTAAAGTAACCCTCTCTGATATTATATTGGGTCGAGAAAGCCTTGTGGGCTTTGTGCCATATTGAATTGTCACTATCGATACCCAACATTTCCCCCGAAACTCGAATGGAGAGGCTTCAGTCGAGCTTGACCTCTTAAGAAGGGCCGAGATAGTGACAGTTGATCGGGTGTTTGCTGATGCTTCTTTCGAGCCTCACCCTATGTTGATCTGTACCCTTTGGCGAACTCTCTGGGTTCTTAGTGTTTAAGGGACACTGAACTTTACCCGTTGGCGAACGATTTCGTTGCTAGGGGTTTATGAATGCTTGCATTTCACCATTTGGAGAACTCTATGGTCCGTAAGGTTTAGGTGTTCGATGACGTTCTGATTGGGGATGTGGAAGTTGAACAGACGTTTATGCATGCGCGTCTCTTCGACTTCTGTACTAGGGGGAATAGTCTGACACCTATGTGTCTATTATGTATTGTTCATGCCCCTTTCTCTCCCCGATGCAACTCTTTGTCTTCTGACGTCGCTTCGAATTCTTCCCGTAAGGGGTAATTATTACTTGAGATTTTCTGCAGACAACCATTCAACTTCCATATATTTGACAATAAAAAGTTTCCTTTCAACCCTTTCACCCAAAACTTCATCTTTTCTAACAGCAATGACACGATACAAGAACTAAGCTTTTGGAAAGGTCTTCTCTTCCAAACCTTCCCCTACCCATTCTTCCACTGGGCAGAGGGTCGTGGCTACGAGGGCTTCCAATGCCCTCTTGATCATCAGGGACTTTCCTCGGGGTTCCACCACCTCGGCATCGGGCCAGAGGGTCCCAATGCAGAAATCTACTCCTGGGAGCAACACCACCCTGACCATTGTAGTGGACACCGTTGATGCCAATGTTCCATCCTTCTCTCCTACATGTAGTTTTTCCCGTTCTTTCTCTCTTTCTTTGCGATATGATTTCTTCTTCGTGTCTTTAGTCTTGTTCCTCTTTACCTGTTGTTATACTGCTTAAGTATTAAGGCTAATGAACCGAGACTGGCTCAGTTTAAGTCTGTGGTTGCTCAAGCGGGCCTAGGGGAGGCTGATGCTCCTAGATATCCAGGTCTAGAGCTACATTATCCGAGGGAAAGAGAGGTTTATCTTTACGCGGACAAGATCGATGCTGGGCTAAGATTTCCCCTTTGTGATTATTTGTAGGAGCTTTGCTGCTATTATGGGATAGACCTTACGCAACTGGTGCTTAATGCCCTCAGGATGTGGGTAGGGTTCAAAATCATGTGGGTGCGTCAGGGCTGGACGTATTCACTTTCTCTGTTCAGATGTTTTTACCGCTTGGCTGCAGGGGCCAACTTCTTTCATCACTTCCAAACCCGGTGTCCAAAGTTCGGAGAATGACGTGCTAAGGTGTGGAACTGGAACACCCATTTTCGCATAGTGGACGACTTCCGAGTCTAAGCGACTATGAATTTTAACATGAGTTTGATCTTTGCTCATTATTGTGTGCGACCCAAAGCTCTTTTGTAGAGTGTCAAATGTACCCTCACTATTATGAACAAAGACTTAATGTTCAATTTAATATTGTTATCTTAGTCTATTTGTGAAGTGCCTTGAATACTAAGGTTGTTTGCACATTGCCATAAAAGAGAAAGTTAGATGTGGATGATGGAGTCGCAAGAGAAGGACGATCATTAAATAACCTTTTTTTTTTTATTGTATTCACTAGATGGTCAACAATCACAATATGTTATGGTTGTGGATGAAATATAATTTAATTTATTGAGATACCAATTGTAAACCAAAAGAGATGTCACATGTTCTTAAGCACAAACACACTTTCTTTGCATAATCATGATCCGCGAAAGAAGTTGTATACTGTAGATAAACTTTGTTCCAAATTCATTATTCTAGTTGTGCTAGACTCACGCTATCACAATATGGTATCATCGAGATAAATATTATTCCTTTTAGTTAATATTATAGTAAATCTTTCATTAAGCCACTAATTTTTGCATTTTAAAAATCATACTTAAATAAGTTTTTTCTAAGTTTTCATCAAACAAATTTTGAGTTTCTCCCTTCTATCTAATTTTGCATAAAAAATCAACACAATATGCTTTGAAAATTGTAAAAATAATATAATAGTTTTTTCAAGTGTCATAGTTAAACGCGTCCAAACGTTTTTACATGTTAGAATTAAATATGAATTCAATTAGGATTTGATTGAGTCCCCCTAAAGGAGGTTAACTCTGCACTCATGGACAAGTTGATCTAGGTCAAGACTCAAACCATAACCCCACAATTAGGGCTCAATCGACGGGGCTATGGTGAGTCTTAATCGAAATCATTCTCTATCACAGCGAGCTGGTTTGAGTCAATAAAGGTAAAATCAAATCGGAATTCAATCGTAACATATAAATAATTTATTATATTTTCGATGTGAGGAGTCAATCATACTACACCGCGTTCCTCGTTTAACTGGAGGAGTCACCTCAATCGTCTTTCCTACTTTTACCCTTGAAAAATAAAAATTCTGCAAATTGTTTTTTACGATCTTCCAAGATTATTTTTCTTCAAAATATACCCCATTTGAAAATAAAATACTAAAATAACTAGTTTTCAAAAGTATTTACCAAACTATACTGACTCGTGACTGGCAGGTGAGGGTAGGAGTGTTTCCTCCTATCCGTGACTACCACCGGCGAGTAGGGAAAAACTCTACCCATGATTGGAGTCACAGATGCGATGGAATTAAAATTGCAGAACAACTTCTTCCTCCTCAGAAGTTTTTCTCCGTCCCTACCCCCACGCTTCCTACACATCAACCGGTTGGGACCTGGTAAGAAAATAAAAAATAGATCATTAGTTATATAAAGTACAATTTATGATGCTTAACATTCTAAATTAGGTGGCTAGAACACAAGACACCAAAGAAAAATCCAACATCCCACCGTTGATTCTATCGAGATGAGCTAAGGGCGCTTGGTAGTGCTTAAGTACGTTTCATTTGAATTTCACGTAATTACATTTATTATATCAGTTATTAAGCAATAGGACATGCATTTATTTTTTTAGATAGATTGGAACCCCTACAACCTTCAACATATCCAAAACCTCTCACTCGTTTGTATGGATGGGGGTTGGTTAAGCGTGCTCCGGTTGACACCGGTCCACTTCAACAATGTTGAGTGAACTTCTCACAACATATCCCATGCCCAGTTGAAGAACGTCAAGAATGGTATAGAGTGCATAAAATTTGGTGGGATAAGTCATCCAGTTGTCTCGTGAATCACAAAGCACGCACAATACATAGAGTTGTGGGCGAACAAGGTCGGGCTTCCGATACCGAAACCTGTTGAAGTACTCACCTCTGACTACATGTCATGGTACAATAGGTATACACTGACGATGATCATGAGACACCATTCTCCCCCGTGGACCTAGAAGAAGAATCATCAATCATACCCAAATGCAGTTTGAACCACATGGAAACCAATCTATGTTAATGGTGAGTTACATTTCTAGTTGTTTCGTTTCCATAATTGGTTTGTTCTTTCATTAATTTTTAATGGATTTCATACTATAGATGTGGGGGTGACGTGCGACCAAATTAGCGAAAAAGTGATTGAAGAAAGTAATTGGCCGATCGAAGAAACATGCAAAAGAGTTTATCCATAATTGTCATTACAGTCACGAACTAACTGGTAAGCTTGATCAGTTTGATCAACTCATGGCATAATAACTGACGTCGAGTTTCAAGGAGGATCAACCGGACTGACAATTTGATGTAACCACTCTTCAACCACCCATAACTCAGCCTACTCAAGTAGAAGAGCAAGTAGACGAACCGTCGAGACTCATAAAAATAGGAACGTACGTTCCGGGTCGAGATGGAGATCAAGGGCAAGATGGGGGTCGAGATGTTGACCACTCGAGTTGAAAAGTGTAATTAAAATGTATTAATGTTAACTTTGGATAGTACTATTTGATTAAGCATTCATTTTATTTAGTTTTCTGTTGCGTTAATATTTGAAAAATATTAATGTTTTAAACGTAATTTAAATAGAAACTTAACGACGTTGATTCGTATAAAAATTTTAAATTTTTTATCCAATCAATCTATGTTTTTCATTTTGTTTTTTTGAAATGGTACCCAAAATTGATATTTCTATTTTATATGATTTTAAGGCAATGTTAATAACATTTTTAAAATAAATATTTTTTTTCTCATCATCTTCAAGAAAAATGAAAAAATAGGTTGAATAGATAAATAAAGTATAAGTATAAACAAGCATATACATTTTTAATAAAATAATTATATTTAAAAAAAAAAAATAATACTATATCTGTGACTGACAGTCGCAAGTAGAGTTAAGTTAGTTTAAGAATTATAGTTAATACTATTGTTACATCCGCGACTAACATTCACGAGTATAAACGAATTTTACTTCTACCGGTGAGTGACAGTCACGTCTGGAAGTAAATGCTCCTATTCAGCCGCGGGTTAGTATAGTGTGATAAATAGTTTTGAACAATGATTATTTTAGTATTTTGTTTTCAAATGGAGTATATTTTGAAGTGGAAAAAAAAAACATCTTCTACCTCCCAATGAAACTGACTGCCTTGTTCGGTACATAACATTTTCACTAGAAAAGTTTATTGTTTATTAAAGTGGACAACCACGAGACCTGAATCTGGCACTCAAACATGTATTTGACATTTCAGTTCAACTGTTTCTTTGCCTTCTGCTTCCTCAAATACAAGAGGGGCGGCCATAACAAATTTGCAGAAATCTCCGATTCCTTTAACATCTAACAATCCAGAAAAGTAAAAAGAAAGGCTCATAAACAACACTTGAAGGCTCAAGCAGCTTCTTCTGGTGGGACAATAGCAGGTGGTGCACGCTGCTTCTTCATTGAAGCTGACGTGAGGAGATGATTGTAGCTTCCTTTCTCCTTGAAGAGCTGAGAGAAGTGGTGCTTGCAGTAGAGTATTCCCTCAAGAGCCGCATAGTTTGATGGGCTTAGAGTGCACCCTCCATGGGAGCACTTGAAGCATGATTTATGGTAGCTCTGACTTTCTACAGTCACCTGCCCAATTAATGATCATCATATCAATTACATTTCTACTACTACTGATAAGGCAAGAAAATACAACACAGACAGAGCTTATCCTATTCTAACCTTCTCAAGTGGGTATGCAGTTTTGCCACAAGTTGCACATTTGTCTTGTGTGCCCGAAAACATACCAGCTGCCTTGCTAGGTGTCCTTGTCTGCACCCACAGTTATTTAATTAACTATGCATGATTTGATTCGATAGTTAGATAATGCAGCTTGAACTATGTTTACCATTTGAGGAGTCAACTTCTCCAGCTTTGCAGCTGGTGCACATAAGAACATGTAGTGAGTACATCGCCAAAATGAACAGACAAATGAATTAAGGCATATCTAGAATCTACTATATACATAGAATAGAAGGCGTACGTGACTGGAAGTTCTTGTTAAAATTCCCCGACTCCTTGAAGAGCTGCTCATAGTGAGACTTACAGTAGAGAACTCCTTCCATGGACGAATAACTGCTTAGCTGGAATAAACATTTAAACGCATTTCTCCTATAAGTCACGACAGGCATTGTCTTATACACATTGAAACAAAACTTCACTTAACATGACAAAAAATAACAAGTACACAAGCAATGCATGTAAGATTAAACTGAGAACAGAGACCTCGAAAAATAATAAAAACCATAAATACCAACCTTTAAGGTCCCCTTACAATGGCTGCATCTGAAGCAGGACTTATGGTAAGCAACCCCATCTGCGGATAATTGCTCCAGTGGATAAACTGTCTTCACACAGACCTTGCACTTTACTTGGGTCCCCGTAAATGACATACTTGGTTGCGTTTTAGATCTGACATCACCATGCCCACCAACTTAATAATAATAATCTATAATCTATCATCTACTCTCGTCTCCACCACCAATTCTAGCCTAATTTTTTTGGGAAGGTAAAAAAGAGTATAATATCTTGCAGTAACTGAAACAATTCACTAGACATCTACAGAAAGACGATCAACTAGCCTCTAACAATATTTTACTTCAAAAAACTGCACAACTTTTAAGATCTATCCGTAGAAGTGGATCCTAGATGTACAGTTATTGCTCGAAGTGATCAATTTCTAATCAAAGAAGACAATTAATTAGAAACCCAAATAAACCTCATAATCTACTTGATGGGTTATTTACTTCTTAGATCACGAGTAAAAACCCAACCTCAAACATGAAAAACAATTCAAATGAGCACTCAAACATTTGAAATGGTTACGTCTAGGCCAACAACCAATTTGGAGAACATAAAGTCAGACAAGATCAGTGGAGTCAAGACATCAACAAAGCAGCATTATGCAAAACAATAATAATAAAAAAATCTTAGATTTAGTTATGGGTAATGAGGAAAACCTTAACAAAAGTCGAACTAACCAGAAATGAATACCTCCTCCACGCCTGCACGCAACAAGAGTAGAAATTCCAGAGACACACAAAACGATCGACCAGTGAACTGAAAAAACGTAGAACAAAAGGGAGAGGATGATGGGTATGATCTGAAGGTGAAAGTGGGGAAGAGAGGAGAACGATCTGGTCAAGAAAAGGCCAAAAGGAGAGGTTCTGAAAGAGGTGAGGCAGTGGTCGCCTTTTGCAGAGAGTTATGGATGATGAATTTATTAGCGTTTCCTTTCCTCGGTTTAATATGGATAATACACAGCTAGCTCTATATTAGAAAAATAACAACAAAATAAAAAGGTGGAAATTGTAAATATTAGATGTCATAGGACATATATGTGTACATGTTAACGTAATTTAAAATTTTCTACAATTTTGCAAATATTAATATATTATTAAAATTTTGAATAGGTACACACTATTAGGAATATAATGTCTGATTTATGTATAAATAAAAAGAATAAAGAGAGAAATAAAGAAAAGTTGTGTCCTCGTAGGTTCGACTGCCTTAATAACGAATTTGGCGGACCGAAGTGCTAAATTATCATCGCGATCATTGCCCAAGGTTAACAAAGCTAGCCTTTCAAGAAGTATATATTGTGCTTTTACTGTTTACACAGTAGTACTTTTATAGTTTACACGGTGATTTTACTGTTTATATATAGGTATGTATAGCTTTTAACGTATCATATTATATGGTCAGTCTGAAAGTCAAAAATTAACATCTACTTAGCGTCACTTAATTCGTAATTAAATTATCTACGCAGTGTAATTGTTTTTAATTTTTTTGAGTAATTATATAATTAATTTTTCATCTAATATATTTAATCATTTCAGTTAAATTAAAGGACAAACGATGTTAAGTTAAAAAATTAAATATATTTCTAATCACAAACATCAGGAAAAAAAATTACCATATGTAGATAGTTGACTTACGCCATAAATGTCGTTAACCGTTGTGAGTTTGGACCTATAGGGTATGAGTTATATTTTTTTAAGTCAAATTTTCATATCTCAACTTACGACAGAGCGTACAGTCAATCCACAAGTCCAAATTTAATATATTTATTTGATTTATTTGAATCGCAATTAAAATATCTACTTACTATAATTTTTTTAATAGATACATAATTTAATTTTTAATTAAACATCAAGTCGTCGAAAAATGAAAAAAAATAAAAATTGGACTAACTCTACCCATTGGTAGGGTTTTTCCAAAATGCTACCTATGGGTAGCATTTTTCAAAAACGCTACTTGAGGTAGTGCATTTTGTAAAAAAATGTTATCCCCGATACCGCTTATATACAGATTTTTAAATATGTTTTCGGTATACTTACTTTTGTAAAAAAAAAACATTTGCCAGTGCCTAGTTTTTGAAAAAACATTTGTGTTTCCTTTCCTCGGTTTAATATGGATAATATACAGCTAGCTTTATATTAGAAAAATAACAACAAAATAAAAAGGGGGGAAATGTAAATATTAGATGTCATTGGACATATATGTGTACATGTTAACGGTATTTAAAAATTACTACGATTTTGCAAATATTAATATATTATTAAAATTTTGAATATGTACACTATGTAGGTATATAATGCCTGATTTATGTATAAATAAAAAGGAAAAGAATAAAGAGAGAAATAAAGAAAAGTCGTCGTAGGTTCGACTATTTTAATAACGAATTCGGCGGACGGGGGTACTAAATCATCATGTCAGTCATTATCCAAGGTTAACACAGCTAGCCTTTCGATGACCTACACTCGCAGCGAAGAACTCGGAATTGCACTTTGACGCTCAGGTTTTGATAGATTTCTAGATGATTAAATGAGTTAGGATTGACATCTATTTATAGGTATAAAATCCTAAACTAATATAGACACAAGCATATTTATGAATATAATCCGCTAAAGATAATATACATAAATATATTTGACAATGAATCAAATATAGATGTATATTTTATGGAGATAATCTATTGGAGATAAATATACATAAATATATTTGGTAGGATTTTGACAACAGACGGAGTTGTATCCAAATAAGTTTTAAGACAACCCACAACTCTGCAAACCAAGAGGAGTCATTATCCAACAATCCCCCACTAATGACGACATAAGACACGAAAAGGAAACTTAAGCGAAAGGAGAACATGTACTTAAGTGTTAATATCTTTCAATTTGAATTAACACATAGTGATGTGAAGCAACAATAAATAATCTAATGAACTAACTAATCTTGAAAAACTAATCAAATTATAGTTTTATTGAGACCCCACAATACATACATATCCTTAAAATCAAAGTGCAAATTATGCAATGTGTATACAACATACACATGAATGTTTTTTTAGAATATATGTCTACAACACACATATCCTGGAGAACCATCTCATACCTTGGTATTCGTGAGTGCTTTTAGGATATTATTTTTTTCCCAAATCTTTCCATAGTAAGCGATTCTTTCACTTTCACACTCAAATAGATGATTTCATCAAGTCCATCTCTATATGACCACCAGAATAGGTTATGGATATCATTAATTCAATTGTTCCATCAAATTCGTCTTAATAAGACCACCCAAAACGAGTTATGGATAATTATTAAATAAGTAATTCCATCAAGTTAGTCTCTATAGGACCACCCAAAACAGGTTATGGATAATTATTAAATAGGTAATTCCATCAAGTTTGTCTCAAATGGACCACCCAAACTCGACTATGGAAGTTAAGTCGGTGATTTCATCAAGTCCATCTCAATAGGACCATCCGAATGAGGTTGTGAAAATCATTAAGAGTGTAAACTCAACCTCACACATAACACTTCAACGTCAAAGGAATCAGAACCAATTTATGGTTTAACTCCATCCCATCTACGATTCGAGAATCAATTTCCTGGTCAACACATAAATAATTTGTTTCTCAAATATTATATATTCCAAGACATTATTCTTGGCCTACCTCAATCTCTAATTGTAAATCACATGAAGATAAATATGAACAGTTCGTCTACCCATGGTGGCACCTTTGCCAAGAGACTTCTCAAACATTCAACTTCATGTCCTGCCAACTCAAGAGCAAGAATGTTGGAGTGTGCAATGCATGCTTATTTTGAAGACTTTCATAAGCACCTCCATCAAAGTAAACACATAACCATTAGTAGATTTTACTTCATCATTATCTAAAATGAGTTTGCTTCACGGATTCCTTTAAAATAACAGGAAATCTATCAAAAGGCAAACTCCAATTTATAATACCTTTCAAGGACCTCAACAAATGACGAAGTGTATTCAATGATCACCACAAAGGTTATGAGTGTACTTACAGTGTAGTTGGTGTTAGATCGAGTGTAGTTCATCAGAAACGTCACTCCCAATATTTTCTGCATACTCAGTTCGTAAAATAATGGAATCTCTATTTTGTTGAGTAATACGGATGAATCAATTATAAGGAGTACTCATAGTCAAGACATTAAAATAATCAATGGTTAAATACCAAATAGTTACCCGAACTTTGACCGTTTTACAAATAGCTACCTCAACTTTGAATTTTCAAAAACGCTTACCTAAACTTTGGAACTTGGGGCAAATTGCTACATTGGTTAACATTTCCGTTAAATATGGACGAAAAATGATGTGGCATCACATCATTGGTTCCTGATTTAAAAAACTAAATAATTTTTTAAAAATACAAAAAAAATTGAAAAATCAATAGAGAAAATAAGAGTTTTTAATATAATACTTTTATTGAAAATATGAAACAAAATAAAAATATATATATTATTATTTTTAATAAAATTATTATATTAAAAACTCTTATTTTATTTATTGATTTTCCAATTTTTTTCCAGATTTGTTTTTTTATTTTTTAAAAATCATTTGGCTTTTAAAATCAGGGACCAATCATGTGCTGTCACACCATTTTTCGTTCATATTTAACGGAAAAATTAACTGAGGTAGTTATTTGCACCTTTGTCCAAAGTTGAGGTAGCCATTTTTGAAAATTCAAAGTAGAGTTAGCTATTTGTAAAACGACCAAAGTTCATGTAGTTATTTGGTATTTAACCCAATAATCAAATGTTTTTCAACATTTTTTGATATAATGAGATTCACTCAAATGAATAAAATTCTCATTCCTCTTGATTTTAACACCTCAAATCACATCAACTTCTCCAAGATCTTTTATTTCAAATTGAGAAGACAAAATGCGTTAACATGCCTCAGAACTTGCACAGTAGTGCCCAAACACAATATGTTATCCACATTCAAACATATGATAGCACAATCTGATTCAATCATATTATAATCGACTTACGAATCAGAATATTCACTTTGAAACCATGTTACCAAAATGTTATTAAACTTTTCCATGTCATTATTTAAGTGTTTGTACTAAGTCATAAGTGAACTATTTCACTTTATACATTTTATTTTATTGGCATGATATCACAAAATCACCATATGCAACATATAGATCTTCACACCCAAATCACCATTCAAAAATACAATTTTTACATCCATTTGATATACAATCAAATTAAGAATGGTTGTTATAGTAATTAGGGTTCTATTAGTGGCAATCTCAGTCAGAGGAGCATAAATATCAAATTAGTCTATGCACCTTCTTTTGGGCGAGACATCTAATTAGTAGTCTAACCTTGAATTCTTCTATTATGCCATAAGAGCTCAATTTTTCTTAAAACGTCATTTCTCTACTAATCAGTTTGCATTCTGTAAAAAAATAAATCGAACTCCAAGTATGATTTGACGTAATGGATTCACATTCACTATTTATGACTCTTTTTTTTCCTTCAAAAACTAGCATTAACAATTTTTTCATTGCTTTTTGATAGGTCTTAAAATCTTCCTCAATTGAATAAATTGACACAACTTATTCACTAACCATATCAACATGAAAGTTCTCAGACAATAAAGCAATGGTAAAATTTAGGACTATGGCTAGCTTCAATTGAAAACCTCTTACTTCTTCTAGTTTTAAATTTAGCTTCACCATCATTCACAAAGTTAGAAGAAAGAGCAAGATTAATAACAACATGAATTTTAGCATGCAAATTAACTGTGCTTATCAAAATAGAAAATAGGGTTAAATATCAAAGAGTTACCTGAACTTTGGACGTTTTGCAATGAGCTACCCGAACTTTGAAAATTCAAAACGAGCTACCTCAATTTTGAAGAAGGTGCAAATAGCTACCTTCGTCCAATTTCTGACGAATTTCCAAACACTTTCCGACGACTTTTTGATGAATTTCTGTCAACATTTGACGGAAAATTGGACGGAGGTAGATATTTGCACATTCTTCAAAGTTGAGGTAGCCCGTTTTGAATTTTCAAAGTTCGGGTAGCTCGTTGCAAAACATCCAAAGCTCAGGTAACTCATTGATATTTAACCCTAGAAAATATGTTATAAGAATCCAACATCCTTAAATTCAATCATTGAAGAATTCTTTGAAGGCATGACCAATAAAAGTACATTCAACAGTTATAGGTCAAATAATAACCCTTTAAAAAAATAGGTAATGCTACCTTTGTCAAACACTCCCACATTTGTAAGTACTTCATAAGTTTTTCCACAATTCATGGGGGTTTATCTAATATTAAGTGAAGTATATTCGATATATAACAAACATACAAATAACTTCTCACATGTTGTTAGATAGTTTGAACAAGGAAGCATAACACTCATAAATTTTCTGAGGACCTATTTATTCTTTCAATCATTCTATTTTTGTTCAGGTATAATATTTTATCTATTGTTCTCATAAAGACTCTTAAGAGAATTAGTGTTTTACTCACTTCATCTATCATAACTGAACCTTTTTAATTTTCCTGTCCAATTAATGGGACACACCATCTCTCTTTGTGCAATCGTCCCCTTGTCCTATTTCCAAACATGTAATCATAACAAGTAAAAATTGTTGTTAAATTATAGGAATACAATGTTTGATCTATGTATATATAAATAAAAAGGAAAGGAATAACGAGAGAAATAAAGAAAAACCGTGTCGTCGTAAGTTCGACTGCCTTAACAACGAATTCGGTGGACCGGGGTGCTAAATCCTCATGTTGGTAGTTGCCCAAGGTTAACACAGTTAGCCCTTCAATTACATGCACTCGCAACGAAGAACTTGGAATTGCACTTTGACACTTAGGTTTTGATAGATTACTGGATGGTTGAATGAGTTAGGACTGACATCTATTTATAAGTATAAAATCCTAAACCAATATGGACACAAGCATATTTATGAATATAATCCGCCAGAGATAAATATACATAAATATATTTGATAAGAGATCAAATAAGGATACATGTATATTTTATCCATATAATCTGATAAACATAAATATATATATATATATATATATATTTGATAAGTAATCAAATATAGATGTATATTTTTTGGAGATAATCTGTTGTAGATAAATATACATAAATATAT
This sequence comes from Chamaenerion angustifolium, assembly GCA_946814005.1. Taxonomy (NCBI): domain Eukaryota; kingdom Viridiplantae; phylum Streptophyta; class Magnoliopsida; order Myrtales; family Onagraceae; genus Chamaenerion; species Chamaenerion angustifolium. The sequence goes on from OX328272.1 coordinate 29,069,723, forward strand.
GGTTAATAATCAAAAAACAAACCGAACTTTGAGGAAAAACCAAACAGCAAACCAAACTTTTTTTGTTGACAAATAACAAACCACACTTTTGGAATTGGGCAATCAACAAACGTACCTCAAATTTTCATTATGTTTGAACATATTTTTCAATGTTTGAGAGAGTTATTAAGTCAACATTAGTTTAAGTATTCTAATGAAAGGGTATTATGACTTAATAACTCCCTCAAACATTGAAAAATCCGTTCAAACATAATGAAAATTTGAGGTACGTTTGTTAATTGCTCAATTTCAAAAGTTTGGTTTGTTGTTTGTCAACAAAAAAAAGTATAGTATGTTGTTTGGTTTTTACTCAAAGTTCAGTTTGTTTCTTGATAATTAACCCCATAAATATATTTGGTAGGATTTTAACCATAGACGGGATTGTATCCAAAAATAAGTTTTAAGAAAACTTACAACCTCCAAACGAAGAGGAGTCATTATCCAACACACTGTTGTCATTGAAACAATATTGTCTTGCAAAATCCTCAACATATAACCAATAACACTGTTTGCTTGAGATGGCTTCCCTTGGGAATCCGAGCTGATTCATTTCCCGCCAGGAGGGTACCCATGTTTTTTAAAACAACGGTTAACATTGTGACCTTTATTTTTGTAAAAGTTACAAGTTTCTCCTAGGGGGATGAGGTTGGTTTACAATATTGACCATGGAGTTTTCAGTAATTCCCATCTGGTTTTCCTCTTGTATTAAAATGAGTAATCTTGGTTTAGATTGGGCATTTTTTCCCCTCATTAACAGGTTGGAACGAATGGATGAATAAGAGCCATTCAGATAATTAAGGAACTGGAAAAGTTTCAGATTTATAGCAAGTTCGAGATGCTTTTGAAACTGCTTACATCCACAAGTTCGCAGACAACAAATAACATCGAACTCATCCCACATTAGACGCAATCTAGAAAAATATTTTGATATGGTTTAAACACCTTGCTGAGCAAGAGAGATGTCACAGTGCAATTGAAACATTCTGGAACCATTGACCTTGTCAAACCTTTCACGCTAATCTTTCCAAACTTGAAAGGAACTTGTTGAATAGACAATACCGATCATTAATTCTCAGGATAAAATGTTCATGAGCCAGGCAAAGACGAGGGTGTTGCACCTATCTTAGATCTTATGTATGCTAGGCTCATAATTTTCTTTAACACAAGTGTCATCAATGTAGCCAAGTTTATTTTTAGAGACTACGGAAATGTACATCGCTCTACTCCAAAAAGCATAATTAACAAATCCTGTCAAAGAGGATGTTTGTTATTGATCATCGGTTGGACTGGCGCCGACACATTAACACTGCTAATACTGGTGGCATGATTCTAGACTCAATAGAAGACGAGTTTAATGAAGTGGAGGTAGAAGCCATATAGGAAAAAAAAAGTAAGGTTTATATGGGTTGCAAGATCAAAAAGAAAAAGGAAAGGATGTGCAACCACGATAAAGGGAGACAAAAAAAATATTAAGGATAGAAGATAAGTTATGTATCAAATGATAAGAAATAGAGTAATCACACGTGAAGGAAAGATTGATATGTAAAGAGAATAGATATAGGGATGCAGAATAAATAAAATAAAAAAAGGAATCACATATATACAAGATTGGTTGCATATACATGTTGTTGTATATCAACTCAATGCAGCCCAATCCAATCATGAACTTCTAATTGAACATATAAAACATCATGATGATGCAAATGTTGAACTAACAGTATGATTCTGGGTTCGTGATGAACCCAGTAGGATGTTGAACTAACAGCAGGATGAGGCGGGGTTCGTGACTCTGGGTTCGTGACTCTGGGTTCGTGATTCTGGATTCGATTGTTGAAGGATGAACGAGTTGAACGTACCTGGCGATGAACGACATGTACACGATTCTGCTGGAAATCTCCACTTGGAATGAAGGAGAAGGAGAACACAGAGCGTCGGGATGAAGGATGAACAAGAGAGTTGAGGTAAAAATTACCAAGAAGGGTAGTTTAGGAATTAATTAAATGAAGTGAGAACAATTTCATCTTTTGTACAACTATTTTTTACTCCCACCTCGCCCGACTTAGGAAATCCGACCTTTTTGCCCGAAATCCCTAACACTACCCCTCTAGGATTCCATATCCCAAAAATTTCCAATTCCGCAAAAAGAATAACGTCAAACGGAATTCATATCACCTATTTCATTCTTATTCCGTAAAAAGAACATGTTATTGTTTGAAAAATCGAAGTAACTCAAAAAATGATATAAAGTTGAACGTGTCAAGACATGGTGTAATTAAATATTAATATCTGTGAATGCAATTGCTTTTCTAAGGTAATAAAAATAATTATAATAATTGCATTATACCATGTTAATAAATAACAGCAAGATTGAGCCACCCCACATATACTCCTTTTCACTCCCTAGACAAACGCACAGCAGTTCTTAGCTACCATGCCTCCTTACTCTTATCTGCAATTCAAAACATAGTTTTACTCTTTTCGTGTTTCGCCTCTAGCATTGATTTCATGCCCAGTTTGTGGAATGGGGTGAGAAGGAATCTTGAACACAAGCTTCCCTATACTCGAACCTGTTAAAGCATCCATTTCACTGCTAATCGTGCCTATAATTCGAAATCCATCATTCTGCAATACTTGTCTTCTCCTCGAAAAGTATTCCCTGTTACTCATTCCAGTCTCATGATCGGACCTGCATCAAGTAAATGGGAAAGGTAAACCAATTCATATCTCTTTTGATATTCATAAATGGCAATAACATCTTCAACTGGGAAAATGAACTATGCTTATTGAAGAAACAATGAGATGAAGCAGAATACCTCATAATCAAGGAGAACCAACCCTTGAATCCAGCAGAAGAAAGGAGTTCCACTGTGGCATCCCTCTCTACCTCGAGATTTCTGGATACCAAAACCAATGGCCACCCACTAGCTTCTAGTTGTATGTATAGCTTCTTCACGTACATGCCCTTTAAATGTTCTGCTTCTTTGACATAGTTATCTTGTTCGAGTCTGCATCAAGAATAGACCAAGGACCAAAAATGAAACACTAGCTCCAACATTTACTTCTTCACATAGTAGAAACCAGTCGGCATAATCAACAAAACGAATGCTAATTAATTACCTGGAGAAATACAAGTTACCGGGAGGAGATGGAAAATCATCTATATCCATCAAAATCAAATCCAGACCATCACCTGACCGCACAAAGCTTCTTAAGAAATCTGCAGCAATTTCTGTTGAGATGTTCAAATCTCGTTCATATTGACCTCCTCTGACGTAGAGAATGGCAAGATCTCTGCAAACTTGAGGATAAGCATCCATTTCTAAGTGATTGAGCTGTGCATGAAGAGCAAACATTGTGCACAAGTTTTTCTGATGATCGCTTATCCTCTTAAATTCAACGATTCCCGAATTCTTACTCTCACAAGATTGCCACATCACCGTCAGTGCAATAACCAAGGTAATAAAGAGGACTCCGGCAGCTACTAGTGCACCGATGAAGATTGTGGCTGCAAAGGACGTCATGTAGAATCCTGACTCTATACGAGGGCTAGAAGTTATATCTGCACACTCAAAGCATTTATGATAATAAGACATTTCAGACATGGCACTACAGATCATATCTCATGACTGAAGGTGTTTGCTTCATCAGCTCGTTGTCTCTAGCTAGTTAATAAATCCTGTGTATTGTACATGAGGGAGGGCCTGAGATGCACTTTGATCTCTAGCATTACAGAAAGGGAAATGAAACAGAAGAGGAAATCCATCATCACTAGTGGAAGTAACTAGCAACAATGGCCTGTCCATCTCTCTGACGGCAATACAAATGTTTTGGAAGTCAGATCGCATTGATTCATTGAAAGGAAATGCACTTCTAACACACATATATATGTTTGCAGGAGGAGATGATTGATTCCAGTTGCCAATCATATCTTAAATAATAATAACAAGAAGAAAATATGATTTAGAAGTAACAAGTACCGGAATTGCCTCTACTGGACAGATTGTGAGCGGAGAACTCCCTCTCCATTTGATGGGCATAAGCAGACATTGTTGTCTTCTTCAATCTAATCTGCAAAAATTTACCAACAGAGACACCCTCCCTTATATAATAATAATAATGATGATGATGATGATAAGTCTCCATTAAATAATACAACTTACCGAGGAAGAGAGTGAAAGTGAAGCACAATGGACTGAAACCAAGCTTACAGAGCATTCCTGTCTCCGGCGTCTGAGTGAAATCTCATTCTCTTTGTACGGCCAAGAAGAATCTGATCAGATCAGGCACCATCATCTTTCGTTAATTGTGTGACTGACCCAACCCAAAGGTAGTAGTAGTAATTTCTGCAGAAAGAAACGTATAATTACTTTGTATAGAAGATCTATTGAGCTGATCAGAAGCAGAAGGAGAAAATTTCACCGTTTGGAATTGTCGATTTATCAAAGTTATTTGAACTGATAATCGTAAGAACGAATAGAAAATGCCTGAACCTTCAAGACACCCTGACAAACTGAAAGAATCGTTCGTCCTTTAAAATATCTGAAAGGGAAAGAAGATCCAGAACATGACAACCCAAGATATTAATTCGCTTGATTGATTGATGAAGATTCATTGCACCTCTGATTTTTGGACAGTACGACCGCCATTGGCCCAGTTCAACCCTGTATGGGCCTTGTCCATTTTATTCTCTTCTGAACAGTTGATGTCTGCAAACTTAGTTATGCCACAATGCAAGCAAGATGGATGGAGCCATGGAGGGGAACTACTTACCGGGAGTCCTGCTGACTCTTCCGCATAGTATTGAAGGAGAGATTCTTGTTGTCTTCTACAAGAAAATAGTCATTCCTTCCTTCCCAAGTGAATGGTATGGAAGATTATCAGCAGGACGACCTTCAAATGGAAAATCTTCAGGCATTCACCGTTTCCTTTTGTTATATGAAAACAACATGAAGAGATTCAGTTTTCCATCAATACCAAAACAAAAAATCGCATCTTCATCTTCCTCCATGCTTCATTCATGTAAGTGGATCAATTACAACGTCCGTAGGCAAAACATTCCGGAAAATTCTATCATTCAATACAATAAAATCTTCTACAAATGCTTGTGATGAATAAATTCCCTCCTTTCACACGGTGACAAACAGATCATCTATTGTGCAACTGCAATTATTTCTGTATTCACAATCTTGGCCAATTCAGCAGCAACGCCGATATAAGAATGAGTCGAGGAGCATGGTTTTTGCATTGTTGGGTATTGCTAGCGTTGCAATGAACTCCCTTGTCCTTGTGCTTTCTTTCTTCAAAAACAGACATTTCTTACTTGAGCTTTTCACACGGCTCAGGAACACCGTATATTCGCATCACCTGCATATATACATGAAATAAGCTTAGTACCAAATGTAGAAATGCAATCTATAACAAATAAAATCAATATTTTAAGATATATTCGCAATAGTTAAGTAGTATGATTAGATAGTCAAGTGATCTCAACCATTCTAAAATACCAACAATCTTTCTTCCTCAATATTAAAAAATCAACTTAGTCTCTCCAATTTTGATTATGCCAATTATACTATTATATCTCTATAATTTTCAATCACAATAAATTGAATGCTTCATGTTGAAGCTTTGATACAACCTGCAACGTGCTTTTGAACGCAAGAAGTGAGTGCTCAAGTCCTTCACCCTTGTTCCTCAATACTGCTACTACCATGTTCTAGTTGGTTGAATTATGTAATATACATGCAATTGTTAGGGCAAAACATAATCACATATAATTAAGTTACCTCTGGAGTGATTGACTTAGCAGAAGCGGATCTGCCTGAGGTTGGGATCACGGTCTGCCGGACGGGAGGACACGCCACGGGTTAACGGGTAGTGACCTAAGTTTTCACAGCTACTGATCTCTGTCTAAACTGTGAGTGACTATCTGTTATCGGTTCTTTCCTCATATGAGGGAGAGCACCCCATATATATAGATATAGAGAGAGATAGGGTTTAGGGTCAGTATCATATACCGGCTTACCTGAATTGGCTCTCACTTATGGGCGACCCATTAACCTAAATCTAACAAAGTGGGGGGAGCTCATTCATCAAGCTAGCACCTAAGAGAACGAATTCTCCTTATACAGTTAAGTCACATACGAGAAGGCAGGCGTGCGACCGGAAAGCACTACGAGCAAGGTACTGCGCATCTGTTAGGAGTTGCAGTGACTCGCGTATCTCACACCATCAGTGGATTTGTGTCTTGCACCCTTGACCATGTAATCTTTCTCAAGGTTTGACCACACAATTATCTTTCAAACATGTACATCTGCATTGTGCCCACAACCGCACCCTATGCTGCGGTTGACGACCGTCGAGTGGACACAATATTGAGAAGATCCCATAATGATCATCCCCTTCCCACGAAATCATCAGCACAATTCAACTCGTTTTTCTAGAACCGGATCCAAGCTACTTGTGAGCGCACTCATCGAGCACGGACTAAGATAGAAAACATTGAACTGAACCTCAAGTCTATGTTCAGAGTAGTGAGGGTACGTTCGTGACTCTTACGCGAAGAGCTCTGAATCTCACGCGACTCCGAGTTAAGATCACGTCTCAGGTCATTAAGGATAACAAACTTTACGTTAAAAGGGATAAGTGCTTGTTTGCCCAAGCGAAACTCTCACTTCCTGGACACATTGTTAGAGGACGACAAGTGCGGATGGATCCGGGAAAAATACGGTACATTGTCAAGTGGCAACTGCCAACCAGGGTGACGAAGTTGAGATCATTCCTGGGCCTTGCGAATTTTTACAGACGGTTCGTGGGGGATTACTCGAAGATCACAGTGCCACTTACGGAACTACTCAAGAAGAACAAAACTTGAGAGTGGTCCGTGGAGTGCCAAAAGACGTTTGAGAGTAGTAAGCGAGCCATGACGGAAGAGTCTGTGCTCGCATTGCCCGATCATAATAAGCCATTCAAGGTACAAACTTATGCTTCAGATTATGCTATTTGAGGAGTATTGATACAGGATGGGCATCCAGTAGCGTTTGAGAGATGTAAACTCAATGAGGTCGAGCGGAGGTATACTGTTCAGGAGAAGATGACTGTAGTGGTGCATTGTATTCACACATATAGACATTACCTTCTCAGTTCATAGTTGGTTGTAAAGACGAACAATGTTTCTACGAGCTACTTCCAGACACATAAGAAGTTTTCCCCAAACCAAACTCGATGGCAAGATTTCTTAGCGGAGTTCGACTACGCGTTGGAGTACATACCTGGAAACACCAACCTTATAGCGAACAAGTTAAGTCGAAAGGCAGAGTTATCAACCCTTAGCCGACTAGATAATATACCCATTGGTGGAGCGGATCAAAAAGGAACTGAAGCACGACTACCAAGCTTAGGCCCTTATACAGTATGTGTAGAATGGCAAGACTCGGTGATTCTGGTACGAGAATCAGGTGTTTTACACTAAGGGTCAACGCTTGTTCGTACGTCAACATGAGAAGTTGTGCAAGCAAGAAAGTTTTGTAAGAATGCCACGACTCTAGATGGGCAGGTCATGCGGGAATGCATCATACGATGGCCCTCATGGAGGAAAGGTATTATTGCTTGAATCTTCGTGACGATAATGAGGCATATGTGCGTACTTGTCTTACATATCAGCATGACAAGATTGAGCAAAGGCAACTGGGAGAATTTTTGGAGCCATTACTCGTTCCGTGGGAAAGTGTTTCTATGGACTTTATCGTAAATCTCCCTAAGTCAGTAGGAAGCCAAACAATTATGGTGGTCGTGGATAGGTTTTCTAAGTATGCAACCTTCATTTCAGCGATGAAGTATTGCCCAGCTGAGGAAGCCACTAAGCTATTCATGAGGAACGTGGTGAAATACTGGGGTGTTCCACAGGTGATCGTGAGCCACAGAGACCCGCGTTTATAGGCATGTTTTGGACCAAGTTATTCAAAATGCTTAGGACGAACTTGAACTTTTCCACCAGTTTGCATCCCCAGATTGATGGTCAGACAGAGAGGGTCAATGCCTTGTTGGAGTTGTACTTGAGGCACTATGTCAGCACCACGCAGACGGAATGGGCGAAGTTACTTGATGTAGCTTAGTTCTCATACAATCTACAGTGAAGCAAGTCCACAAATTCAAGCTCGTTCGAGATCGTGATGGGGCACCAACCACTAATGTCAAGTGGAGTTGCAACATGGTATGCGGGACAAAGTCCAACGGCGTACAAGTTCATGAGAGGGTGGCGTGAAAGCGTATGCCAAGTTCTAGACCTTTTATTTGGTCCTTAAACTTACTTCAGTTGACAAATACATCCTCATTCTTATTTGTCGTGATACGTTTACCTTTATAATATTACAATCTACCACAAAATTCCAACAACCAAGACCATCACCGTCCTATATAAAAGCACCTGCCTCATTAGTAACTGAAACATCAGCATTTTTTCTGTATCCTAAGAATCCCATTTAGGTAGATTGAACGCCCTCAATCCTATTAATACAAGATTTGTAAAGGAAGCCAAGGTAGTCCACGATTTTCTCCTCCTCCATTTCACCTTCTATAGGGTCCAATTCAAATGACCAGCGGACCAAAGTGGAGCCATCGCCGTAGTCAATGAGTTTCAATGAATTAACGGATCCATCGAACCCCACGTTGCTCCCTTCCATTCTGTAGGAATAATAATGTGATTCTGGGTCCATACACACAAGTCTTTCCCTGATCCATGATCTCTCCCCATCAGGTTGAGGGAACATGAAACCCGACACAAGTCGAACATAGCCTGGTTGGCCCTCCTGGCCAATTAGGTCGGTGCACCTCTCGACCATTGGCATCCACTCATGTAATCTTGCGGTTCGAGACACGACAGTCCAGACTTTGTCTAGTGGTGCACCCACGATACCGCATGCTGATCCTCGCCACTTTTTGGTGGGTGGCTCAGCTTCTTTCTAGAAAACAATTTTTACAAGTGTTGTTATGATATATAGTAAGTGAATAATGAGCGGATGTTACAAAAGAAGATAGAGATTCATACCATATGCTCTGTGAAATCGCGAATGTTCATTGGTGAGGTCTTCGTGATGTTGCTAATTATCCTATTTGAATTAATACTGGCAAGGGAAAGGAGAAGGATAATTTATGTTTCTTGTTGAAGGAATCCAAAGAAGCAACACAAGGTTGCGTGGCTTTCTTCCCAAAGACAAAATCCCTTGCCTACCTACAATGTTGGATCCTTTGTTTATATATATATATATATATATATATATATATGTAAACATATTTTTCAAGTACGTAGTCAATACCCCATTTAAATTTGTCATAAAGAATATACCCCATTTAAACAGTTCAACACGAACACGACACACAATTTTTCATGTCGTGTTATATTGTTGTGTTCAGTTTGTCAGTTATATATTTACGTACGAAATTTATAAGAAAATATCAAAATAACGAATTGTTCAAAGTAAAAATTATCAATTCAAACATCAGATTTCACGAGTTTTCAATATATAGTTGATAAACTCTAGGAATTAAATATCTAAGTAGACTTTTAAAAGCTATTAAATGAGATTTATTTAGAAAAGTATTTTAAAAAAATAATTTTCAAGTTCAAATTTATAGTTGGCAAAAAAAATATTTATTCTACATGTCGTATTTTGATACCTAAACACGAATACGACATGAAAATACTTTTGTGCTATCATGGTATCGTTATGTCATATGCTTCCACAAACACGGTTTTTTTTCGTGTGTGTCTGTGTCGTGTTATCGTGTTTCATAAAAAATTATCAGCCCTAATTGTAATTTAAAAATTCACTTGGTCAATTTTAATGAAATTTTACTTAGGATATAATGGTAAGATTGTTTTTTGGTAAATTATAAATCTGATTAAAAACTAATATAATACAACGAGTCTGTCTTGGTAAGTCCAAGTATGTCAAAATTAATAAATGACATTAATCCCCTCGGTGGATCTATTAAAATCACAAAGGACTCCTATATTCTGACTTACTCTTTTGTATGCACATCAACTGCTCTATTAGCCTCCCTAAACACGTGTTTGATTTTATATCTTCTAAACTTCAATAGTAGTTTCTTGCAATCAATGATTAAATGTATTAGTGGTCTGTCATCCGCATGATCCTCTACGATCAAGTTTATGGCTTCTTTCGATTCTAACTTCACATAAAAATTCTCGATTCCATTTGGTTTTAGCTAGTAGTAGGTTATCTCTTATTTTCCAAAGTTCTGGTACAAGACTATTTGTGATCCCAAGATGCCTTTTGAACCTGTTACCCATCCTCCACAGTGACTACGCAGGACTCCAGCACATCCTGCTTGCTCCGGGTTACCACATGTTGAGCTGTCTACATTAAGTTTCGTCCAACCATGACCTGGTAGAGACCACCCAACTTTGATGGAATTTCTGAGTTTTGTGTCTGCCGTCTTTGGTGCCTACAGGGTCGAGATATCCAAAGCATATGATAAGATTAATGCAGAAATATGGTATGAAATTGTTAATACATACATATTGGGAGAATTAAAAAAAAAACAATTTAGGGGGAAATTATCCGAAAGCATCAAATTTTAGCGTTATAATGTTTTTGAAAAATTTCCTATATTTATAGAAATTCCAATTTCTTTCCCAAAAAAAGGAATGTGTTAGTAGTAGCGACCAAGGATCACTGCGCCACGTAATGTTTGGACTTTAATGTTACGCGGTTGACGTAGACCCCTGAACAACTAGTGCATGCACTGACCCCGTCAACTTAGCCCCATCAGCAACCTGCAGTTGAGAGGTCGACCCGTTATAGAAATTTCAATTGAATATCAATAAAAATAAAATTAAAAGATCACTTTTGACAAAATTACAAAACACCTCAAGTGTGTATATTACAAATTTGACCCTAAACAATACCTCGATTATTGCCCTAACTACCACCCTAATTGTTACCCCAATTAACTCCCAATCCCTTTCACGTATGCTATTCTTCTTATTGTGTGGTCACCCAACCAAAGCATCCACAGACACATACAATGTGTCCTTAACTAACGCTTTCCCCTATGACCACCTCTTCTTACCCCCCCCCCCCCCCCCCCCCCAATTACCTACTCCATGTCTCCACTAAAATTATTCTAATCAAATAAAGTACTTTAGCATTTGACCTCTTCGTGTGTAATTAACTCGTCGTTCCTATTCTCCACACCCTCTCCCCAACATTAATATCGTGATAGGGAATCAACGATTGATTTTTTGTCCAATTTCAATTCTTATTTTTAGTTCTTTCATGCAGCGACGAGTTGATGTGCTTTATTGTGGCTTGCGCTTCTTGTTGGTCTTTCCTTAAGGTCAAAGTAAGTCAACATTTCGAGCATTAAACATTTCTCGCATCTTTCTTGCAGAATATTATGGTGGTCAATGTTGCTATTTCGCCAATGCAATTTGCAACCAAACAATGACTTACGGTAATGGACATGCAATAGGAGACACCATTGAGAACAAACTCTGGTAACTCGTGCGTGCATGGAATGTCGGGCGTTGCACGCTTGTAGCACCCACATAATAGTTTGACAATATCAACATCAAGAATACATTGGTACTCGTTTACTATACCTTCTGGACCGTAACATAGATCAAACCATGAATGTCTCTAAAATATGGTGTGTTCTATGTGTGTTCAGGATGATCCTGCTTTCTCAAAAGATGCATTAATTTTAGAAAAGTCAAGCTCTATGCTTATGTGCATTTTCGTCCATGCTATAAAAAGAACAATATGAGGGTCCAAGTTGGCATTTAGGTTTCGCATGAGCACACTAGATTACCGATGACTTGTATATTCTTGTGAGATCCTTAAAGTAGAAAATTGTTAATTCAAATCTAACTCCTTGACAATTCCAACTAATTAATGAAATTCATGGCCCACTACAAGATATTCGAGCATCAACGTCGTTGAAAAATCGTTGCTAAATGCATAAATATCGTTGTTAACTTTTAACAACGACGAGATCTTCGTGACAGTAGCCTCTGTCGTTAAAGGTTTATAGGTAGACAATTTTCCGTTGTCAAAGGCTTGCCACTGTTAACACTCCCCACTTCTGCTTTACATCTGCATCACGATGTTGTTAAACACAGATGAAAGGCGACAACACCTTGCCGATGTTATAGATTACTTTTGGTGATGACAAATGTTTGTCGATTTTTGGACCGATTTTTTGGACGATTTTTTGTTGCTGTGATTTTTTTGGACAATTTTTTATTATTTTTGTTCATCCATGGCTTAATCCTTCTTCATCCATGTCTCCTTCATCCATGTTTGTCTTGGCACTTCATCCACCATGACTTCATCCATCGAGCTCATTTCGGTTCATCCATGGCCGATTTCTTCTCGGCACTTCATCCATGGATTCTTCATCGGAGAACTAGCAGCTTGAAGATAACATCCATGGAGCTCACTTCGGTTCGCCTCTTGGAGGGAAGCTTCGGCTTGAAGGTAACATCCATGGCTTCATCCATCAAACTCACTTCACTTCGGAGAACCAGCTCCAACTTGAAGTTTGAAGTTTCCAGCAACTTCAGTTTTCAAGCTTGAAGCTTGAAGGGAGGGTGAAGGAAGGTAGGGGAGGGAAGTTCAGCAGCTTGAAGGTTAAATTGTTGTGAAATAACGTGAGGATGAGGGTAATGGTGAGAGAAGAAGAGCGCGAAAAAAATTTGATTTTTTTTTTACACCAACAATAATCGTCACTAAATAGACTATTTTACAACTACAATAGTCATCACTGAATGACTATACTAATGTCGGCAATATATTGACACGCAAACTTATTATTACATTTTCCCGGAAATTATGTTTTAACGACGATAATATTTATTAGTTACGGCATACATCCATTGTTGTTATAACTATATTTACGACAAACATTTTTGCATTTAAATATGTACATTTACAACGGAAAAGTCATCTGCTACTGATGGAGTCATTTAACATCAAGTGTTGGTCGACTTTACACATTCATCCATGTAAAAAATAAAGTGACGGCAAAAATTAACACTAAATGTATCTTATAACGGTGGAAAACGTATTGTGTCTAATAAGTAATAATAACAGCAACAAAAAATGTTGACACAATATACATATATTCAACTACAGCTGTTAGCGTCAACATAAAAGTTTCGTCGTTGTTGCAACAGATTCTTGTAGTGGCCCCCGTATGATTGATTTAGGATAGCCACTAGATCCTTTTTTCGTGTTCATATGTTTGGTCGGGTAATTCCTTAACCCGGCTGCGCCACCTTTGTTTTTTCTGTTAACTAGGGAGGAAATCCGTTGTTTCATTCAACTTAAAAATTTTGTTCAGTACATGATTTATATATAGATCCAATTGGACCATCTATGGTAAGGATTATCTATGGTAAGTAAAGATTACAGCTTTTGTTTGTTTCTAAATTATAATCTTTCCTAAACATCATGTTTCCTTATGCTTTTGTTTTCTTATTATGACACTTTTGGTGTATTCACTATCCTTTGACTTTGCCTCTATCCTCACCTGTCCCACATGTGATCAACCCTTTCTTCCTTAGGATCATGTTTAACATTGCCATTATACTCAATTTTAGGGGTCTCGCGGTTCTGTGACATGTGTTCCACATACATAATGATGTCTGGCCATTTGGGGGTTTCAAACTCTAGTATGATTGAGGAACCCTCGTCAATATGCAATTCAGCGATGTAATCACGTGTGTTCTCAATGCGCAAATGATTGCCCAAATTTTGCATATATTCACGATTGGTTAGGGTGATACTTGGGTATCCTAGACAATTAGGTTAGCTCTTGGTGGGTGCTTTGGAGTTGGGTTTCAAAGCATAGAGTTATGGGGTTAGAGGACTTGTGGTAGTGTTGTTGGAGTTGGAATGATAGGGTCTCTATATCAACGTAAGTAGCGTTTGAAAGGTGGGCTATTTGTATGGTGGTGTCATATAAGGTCAGGTTTGATGATTTTGCAGGGTGGGTGAGTGTAGATGGCTTTGGGACGTCGTTTGGGTGGTGGTAGTTTGGTGATTGTATAGGATTAGGTTGGTGGATGAAGCAGGGGTTAGTGTCAGGAAAGGTTTAGGTGAAGAAGTAGGTTCGAGTGGGTTACGACTTTAGTTTGAGAAATTGGTAAGGGTATTGTTGGTTGGGTTATTTCTATGGTCGATTGAGTTCTAATTTCATTATGTGTATTCCCTTTTGATCGGAATTCGCTTTAAGTAGATGACATAATCTCCTACCAGATACGGTTTTTCCATATGTTGGAGGCTTCATTGTTTGCCTTCCCCACACTGCGGACCTTGTTATCCTGTGTGCATGGTCTGGTTCTAATCATCCCATGCCCATATAAAGGGAATCAATCCTTTCTTGTCGACATGGTCGCCTTTTCTTTGCATTGATTCAACGCATGTTATCCGTCAAGGACGATGAGATATGTTCCACTGTTGGGACAAATCCTTTTATGGATGTTCTTCACTCACGAGCTTGCCTTTATTCATTCATGCTCGAGTTTGCATGGTTTGTTTGTTCAAAAGATTCACACATACGTCGCCAAATGTTAGTACACGATACTGGAATTTGCATGCTAACTCGTTATGAGTTGAATCCAAGTGTTGGAGATTGGTCCTAGATGTCGTCAATTGATGTCAACACCTGCACAAAAGGGACGAGTAGAAGTAATTCTCAATTGATTTCGTCCGTAAATGTTTGAAATTTGAATTGTTTTTTTTGTTAAATAAATTTGAATTGTTATAAACCTGTGGTTTCTTTCTTTTTCGTAGAATGGGTTGACCGATTGAAACCTCTATACACAGACAGTTCTATTCCTCTGCCTTCTCTTTGTTCTTCCAGATCAAGGTAAGTAGATGAACCCTGACATTTCTGGTTTCTCCAAGTGGGATCTGCTCTTGGTTGGATTTGTCCTCATCGTGCAATGCGTATGATGATAGTTCAATCTTAAATTTTGGCAGATTTTGGATCAGTTTGATGTTTATCCTTGTGAAAATGATTGATCTGTACATTCGATAAATTCTGGATTTAGTTTAGATATGGTTATTTCTGGAGATTAATGAATGGATCTGTTGATGTTCAGGAAGGATATCATCATTAACTCTTTGTACAGTAACAATGATATTTTCCTCAGGAAGTTGATATCAAATGCTTTTGATGTAAGCTGGAGCTTCTTTGATACTGCAAACTTGTTTTCGGTTTTGTGATGGCCCAATCCTATTTAACTGTGGTGCTGCTTCTGGACAATATTAGGTTCCTGTCTCTCACAGATAAGAAAATTTTGGGAGAGGGCGATAACACTAAGCTCGAGATCCAGGTCAGTGGAAACATATTTAACCTTTTTTTTTCTCTAGTGATTTATAATGGATGTGCATTATAATATAAGAAATAAATATAGTGCAGCTACACTAACTTTCCTATTACTGCTTAATTGTATGCAACCTTTATTCCTGGTAATTGTTAGATGTATCATTATTAGGTGGTTGAACAAAGCTGACTTGTGTCTGATTATAGAGGAAGAAGCATTGCGCTGCAACAAAAATGGCTATACAATAACTGATGTGTTATTTGAAAAAATGTTAATTTTGCAGATTAAATTGGACAAATAAAAGGAAATCCCCTCTATTCTTGATAGAGGTATTGGCATGACTAAAGAGGATTTGATCAAGAATCTGGGAACAATAGCAAAATCTGGAACATAAGGTCAAACTCAGCAATCTCATAGTATAAATTAGTAACGTTAGGGTGGAGGGTTTCCTCCAGTGTCATGAACTCTATTCACAGTACTTGATGTATCACTGCTTCAATTAAGAAGTACTTGAGGTTTGTTGATGCTGATTGTGATTTGAGTGGGTTTTGACAATAGACTAGATATTGTGGTGTACTTATTCGAGTAGGTGTTGACAATATACTAGATCTTGTGTTGATGCTGATTTGTATATATGTTTCTATTGGTTAATAATTGATTATTCTTCTATATTTGTACATTTATTTTTTTGTTTATTTTTTTTTGAAAATGAGTTCTTCTTTTACCGACGAAATTTTCCGTCAACAAATAGGTATTTACCGATGAAAATCAAAATCGCCGTCAAAAAGATATTTAGCGACGAAATATGTTTTGTCGGTAAATACCTATTTGCCAACGAAATGTTTTTTTGTCGGTAAACACCTATTTGCCGACGAAATGCTTTTCGTCGGTAAACACCTATTTGCCGACGAAATGCTTTTCGTCGGTAAACACCTATTTGCCGACGAATTTGACTTTGCCGATGAAATCGACTTTGTCGGCAAAAACGTTTATTTTTACGAAAATATCACTTTTGCTGACAAAATATTTGTTGGGAAAAAATGTTTTTACCGACAAAAAATTTGTACCATTTTTCGTCGGTAAACTTTTGTCAACGGGGCATTCGCCGACGAAAATTATTTTTGGCGACGCAATTTACACCTTTTACCGACGAAATAATTTCGTCGGTAAAGACCGAATTTTTAGTAGTATGGTATATGGTAATTGTTTAGATATGATAAACCTTTTGAACAGTTTTTTTAAACCGCTCTATATTTTTTATTTTTTATTTTCAAATTATCTTTTTGTTTCAAAATCATTTCTTAAGTACTTAGTTGTATAAGATTTCAACTGATTTGTATTTTTTTGCCCAACCCTAACTACTAATGAGCATGGTAAAATAAATTTGTAAGTTAATAACAGAAAAGTTACCCAAACTTTAGTCACCTTACAAAAATCTACCTAAACGTTTTTTTTTCTCTCTCTAGATTTTGCTAAGTGTACTTTCGAAATTGGGGCAAAATACTACCCCCATTTATTTTTAGGTCAAATCTGGATGAAAATTAATGTGTTAGCACATGATTGGTATATACCGTAGAAAACTATATTATATTTTAAAATTATCAAAGAAAATGGAAAAAAACATTAAAAATAAATTGGAAATTGAGGATTTTCTCTCTCCAAAATATAACCAATTTAAAAAACAAATACCAAAATAAACAACTTTCAAAACTTTTAACCAAACTATACGAACCTGTGACTGCGAGTTGCGGGTATAAGTAAACACCTTTCACGCAACTGCCCGTCAAAGTTAGGGGAGAATTAAAGGCACATAACAACTACTTCCCACCCCTCAACCTCCAACTGTGTCATGCTTCGTCCAGTGTTGATATCATGCCTCGTCTTATGCCTTCAGTCGTGCTCCCGATGTGCCCCCCACCGTGCCGATATTAAGGTTCATTCTTTTTGCAAATTGTTAAATTAATGTAATTGTTATTTAGGATGTCTAATCAATTAAATTATATGTTTTGTTTGAATTAAAATTCATTATTTGATTCATATGTGAATCCCTATTTTTTACGACTTTGGGGCTAATTGTAAAATTAAGTATAATTAGTATATTATTAACTAGTATTATTAAATACTTAATTAAAAATAAATTATAAGTTCATGGTAGTGCTTTTGGTCAACAAAAAAAAAATGGTAGTGCTAGACGTAACTGTAGAGATGATAAGATCCTTTGGTTGGGTAAATGTTGGGTGGTAGATTCGATGACCTGACATTTGATCGATTTAACTGAGTTTGGATGGGCTGTAGATATATCCCGATTGAAAATTGATACATTATTACTGCATGCTCTTGCCTTGAGGTGACACCCAAAGACTCATACATTTCACCTTCCTATAGTTGAAATGACTGTAACCCCTAAGAGGTGTCCAAGAGATCTTATGTTTACGAGTCAACGGTCCATCCATGACTACAAATTGCTTGATGAAGATGTAGACATGGTTGACTTATGCCCACGAATATTGGAAGCATCCCCGTCTCTTACACTGGGAGAGATAACCAAGATCGAAGTGTAGTTATCTTGGTTGAATGTGTTGTTTCATGACTAGGACTGGACCCCAACGACTGCATCCCCGTCTCTTACACTAGGAAACTCATTGACTAGGACTGGACCCCAACGACTGAAGAAGAAGAAGCCATGCATAGAGCTAGAT
Organism: Chamaenerion angustifolium; assembly: GCA_946814005.1. Taxonomy (NCBI): domain Eukaryota; kingdom Viridiplantae; phylum Streptophyta; class Magnoliopsida; order Myrtales; family Onagraceae; genus Chamaenerion; species Chamaenerion angustifolium. The sequence goes on from OX328272.1 coordinate 29,087,819, forward strand.
GGTATATTATATACCTTCTCGGTGCATGTTTGTTCTCGAACACAAGTGAAGATAAAGTGACGTTTGAGTACCTCCCTTTTTTGTAGGACTTACAATAAATAACTAAATACAATTGGGGTTATATTGTATTGAGTTTTTATTCGCTGGTCTATGCAAATGTGTGTCTCCCAACAAACAAAGTATCACATTATGTGTTCTACTACTACAAGCACATGTTATTACCTAGATCAGTTTACTTAAAAAGACTATTTTTTTTTTTCTAATCTTAAACAATAATATGTTGTAGATATGGTGTTGTGAGCATATATTTGTAGGTAGACCCATGATCTACCTTACCCATGTGTTTTCTACACATCAACCGTTAGGGACTTGGTAAGGAAACACAAACATATATACTTCAATTAATTATTTGGATTATAATTTCTGATGTTTCACATTGTAAATAGGTGGCTAGAACAAAAAAACTTAAACAAATATTCAACACCCCATAACCGTCATTTCTATTGAGATGAGTTAAGGGTACTCGGTGATGCCCATGTATGTTATATTTCATTTGAATTTGATGTAAGTATATTTGTTCAATCTTATTAAGCAATATGACATACATTTTATATTTTTAGATAGATCGGAACCCCTAAAACCTTCACCGTATCCAGAAACTCCCACGCTTTTGTATGGAATAGGATTCAGTAAGCGTGCTCCAGTTGTACACATCAGACTGAGTGTATCGCCAATTCAACTCCCAACAACATATCCCAGACCCAGTTGAAGATCATCAAGAATGGGATAGGTTGCATAAACTTCGGTGAAATAAGTCGCCCCATATCATGTGGATCATAAAGCATGCTCAATACATAGAATTGTGTGCGAATAGGGTCTGACTTTCGATAACAAAATCTATTGGAGTACCCAACTCTAACTACAGAAAGTGGTACCGTATGTATATGGTGACGATGATCCACGAGAATCCATCCTCCCCCATGGATCCGGAAGAAAAAACATCGATCATACTCCCGGTGTAGTTTGAACCACATGGAAACCAATCCATGTTAATGGTGAACTAAATTTTTAATTGTTTCATTTCCATAATTGATTTTTTCTTTCATTAATTTTAATTGATTTCATTCTACAAATGCGAGGGTAGCGCCATGCAATCAATCTATCATAAAGTGGTTGAAGAAAACAACGTGCCGATCGAAAAAACATGCAGAGGAGTTGATCCATATTTGTCATTACAGTCACAAACTCACTGGTGAGCTTGATCAGCTAATGGCACAACCAGTGAAATTGAATTTAGAGGAGGCTTAACCAGAATGACAATTTGATGCACTCGCTATTCAACCACCAGTGACTCAACTTACTCAAGTGGAGGAGTAGGTAGACGAGCATCGAGATACGCCAAGATAAGAAACATTTGGGGTGTCAAGATAGGGGTCGAGGTAAGAGGGTGATCATGATAAGGGTGACATGAGTTGAAGGTATTATCTTTGGATAGTATTATTTGATTACATATTTGGTTTATTTTAGTTTACATGTTGCGTTACCTTTGGAAAAAAATACTAATGCTTGAAAATTCAATTTAAATCAAAACTTAACTACGTGGATTCACATAGACTTTTAATTTGTTTATCCATTCAATCTGTTTATTTTTTTCAATATTTATGGATATGGCACAAAAAACTATATTTCTAAATTATATGGTTTTAAGGTACTCCAAATAACATTTTTACAAGTTGATATTTTTTTTCATCATCTCCAAAACAATAAAAAAACTAGTTTCAATAGATAAACAAAGTAGAATATTTTTAATTAATCAATTATATTTAATTATACTTTGTTTTTTTTTTTAAAAAAAAAAAAGTTAAACCCTAACACGTGAATGTTAGTTGCGGGTAAAAAATATATTTTTATAAAAATATGAAATAAATAAAAAAAACTTATTAGTTATTAATTTTGTTTAAATAATATTTTTAATAAAATATTATATTAAAACTCATATTTTTCATCTTAATTTCCCATTTGTTTTTACAAATAATATAACTTTCTATAATATGAACTAATCATGTGTTGTCACGTCAATTGTTTTCCAAATTTGATGAAAAAAAATAAGCGAAGGTAACATTTTGCCCCAACTTCAAAAGTAGAGGTAAAAAATTTTTGTAAAACAAATGTTCAGATAGATTTTTGTAAACAATCAAGCATCATATAGTGTTTTTTTGTTACTAACCCAAATTTTTTAGGGTTAATAGTTCTAATGGTACGACATGGTTGATCCCTGTGATAGGTTGGTACCATATGTTGTTTAATGATATCTTACGTTTAAGAATGTTGTTCGTTAGTCAAAATTATTGTTGACCGTCAAGTTTGACTAATGAAATAGTGATATTGCGTTGACGTGACAAATTGAAAATGAAAGTAAATTATATAAAAAAAATAGAAAACAAATATGTACAAAAAATACAAAATCTTTAAAAAATATATAAATAGAATACTAAATTATATAAAATAATTTATAAGTTTACTTTTTAAAAAACGACAAAAACAAAACTAAGCCACCCACCTTGTCTTGGTTGGACCTAACCAGGGTTTAACCATATGATGAGTTTAATCTAGACCAGTTAGCTTGACCAGGTTTGGGTCAGACCCAAACTAGATTCAACCTATCTGGGTCAATTCGACTCCAAGGGTAACCCTGTGCTGGCTTCAACCAAGTCCAGGGTCAGGTATGCGGCTCTTTTTTTTCTTTACATTTTTTAAATAAATTGAATAAATCATAAATTTATATTTAGAGTTTTTAAGTTTTTTTATTATTATTATATAAAGTCTGAAAAAGGGCCATGATGTGACAAAAATGGTTTTTGGTACCACATGTTTTTTGACGATGATTTTTGGTATAACATGTTGCAAAGTGATAGTAATTGGACCTTCCGTTTACCTGCCGTTTGATTGTCCATTAAGTAGTCATGTGTTTGTCACGTGATCTTCTTTTTCTTTTTTTATTTTATTAATACAATTTTGAAAATAACTAAATACCCTCTCTATAGAACTAGGAGAAGTAGATATATACGTTCCAACTATTCCTCCCTCACGTCGTCGGAGGATCTATATACCCTCCCTCACATTCCAACTTCAGCCTGCTGTATAATACGAGAAGTGGTGCAGTTTTAAACAAACTGAGATGGAAGAACAGAAATTTACCCAGATAAACTGTATGTGGTTCAATCATTGAATGGAAATGGAGCGCCATCCATTATTCTTGGTTTACCTTGTCTTCCTTTCCTGGTCTGTCCCTCTTTCTTGCAGCTGTTATCCCAGAGATGAGCTTCGTACCTCCCAGTCCATCTATGCCTGGTGAAAATTTAAGAACCGAACAAACATAATCAAGAGATTGCCCAGAACAACCTTAATACTTACAAAACACGAATCCACACACCACAAAAAGGAAAAAGTTTAGAAGATCAAAACCTTTTGACGCCTCTGTACTGAGAAGTCCTCTGTCCGAAAGTGTCAATGGACTTGCGGTGAACAGTCTGTTCGAGCAGTTCAGGAGGGTCGCTAATTTCTACTTCCTTGTCACGGGGATTTTGGCCTTCACTCCCCTCGCTCCCTACACGTCCGTCAGCGCTATCGTCCCTCTCATAAAAGCACTGGAGGCAACATCAGCTTTGCACGACGATTCTGATTTCAGAGACTTTAAGGCAACCGTGAAATGCGAAGATCCGAATGCTAATTTGTACTCCTTTGCCGGGACCATGGAGGTTGAAGAGCAGCAGTTCCCACTCTCTCCTCAGCAGCTTCTCCTTAGAGGCTCGAAACTGCGGAACACAGATTATGTATACGGTGCTGTGATTTTCACTGGTCACGACACAAAAGTGATACAAAATTCCATGGACCCGCCTTCTAAACGGAGCAGAGTAGAGAGAAAGATGGACAAAATCATCTATGTCCTCTTCTTCATGCTGTTCTTGATGTCCCTCATAGTGACCAAAAAAAAAAAGATGTCCCTCATCGGGTCCATCTCTTCGACATCGAAACAAGAGATGATTTACAAGATGAGAAGATGAAGAGATGGTATCTCCGTCCAGATAACACTGGGTTAAAGATCGCACCTCCTCCATTAAAGGCTTCAATTTTAGCGATGAGAGGATCATGAATTCGAACTGGGTTAAACAACCTCATTCTGATGTGATTCAGAACTTCTTCCGCATATTGGCTCTGTATCATACAGCTATTCCGGAAGTGGATCAAGAAACGGGAACAGTCTTATAACAGTGGGATTCACCCTCGGTATCACTGGACCATAGCTTCAAGGTAATAGCAATCGAATTGTACTCATTATACCGAGCTTTAATGGATGTTCAAGGCTTAAGAATCAGGGTCAGGCTTTGGAGTTTTAGGTCTGGGAAGAGGACAGAATTTTAAAGAAGAAAAGACATACAGAGGAAGATGTAAGACATAAGGGCATAAAAGTAATTACAAATAATATTTTTTTTAGTTGGATCACGTGATATTGCACATGGTAGTTTAACGTCTAAATTAGACGGAAGTACCAAAAACAATCATTTACAAACATGTTGTACCTAAAACAATCGTGAGGGTTGGAAAACCATTTTCGTCAAACATGATGAACGTTTTTTAGACTTTTCCCTAGTATTAATGGTACCATATGTGTTGACCTCTGTTATTGGTTAGTACCGCTATGTTGTTTTATGATACTAAAGTTTCATAATGTTTTTATTTAGTCAAAAATTACTATTGACTGTAAAGTTTGACTAACGGATAGTGACGTGACGCTGACGTGAAGGATGTAAAGTAAAAATAAATATAAAACATAAGGGAAAATATGGGAAAATTAGGAAAAGTAAAAGAAATATATTTTAAAACTTTATATATTAATATAAATAAAAATCATTATATATATAAATAAATATATTTATATATATAAACATACATCTGATTTTTTTTAGTAAAATTAAAATTAATCCTAAATTCAAATATAAATTCTTAATCCTAAAATTTGTTATTTATAAAATTATTTTAAATAAAAAATCGAAAAACATAAAAAAAACTAGGCTAGACCTTTGGGTCTAATTAGCCCAACTTAGGGTCGAACCTTTGGTTGAGTAGGACCCAGACCAGGTTACCTGACCTAGGCAGGTCTGGGTCGAACCCAACCCTAAGTTCAACCCTCGCTGGGTCAATTGGACCCTTAGGGCCTAACCTTTTTTATCTTATAAATAATATAGTTTAAGATTTATAATTTATTTTTTTAATATTTAATATAAGTTCATGTTTTTTATTTACATTTATTCTTCTTAATTTTTAATTAATTATTATTTTTTATAAATTATTTTCTTATTTTTAGAATTTTGAAATTTTGTTTTTAAATTTATATAATTTTATTATTTAAATTAAATATTATATTATCTATCTGCATAGTAATGTCATGGAGGTGACGTGGTGCTGAATTGGTAGAACATGTGCAAGTTACGTCACCATTTAACACAAAAATGTAACAGAAGACTAACATAAAGACTAAAGAATAACATTATCAAACATAGGATACCATATGTTAATCCAAAAATTCTTAAAGTACCATATGATAACATGAGTCAAACATATGGTACTATTGAAACCATTAACCCTTATATGTTTATACTTTTCTTCTTGATTTTTATTTTTTTAGTTAATTATATTATATATGTATGTGACATTGACGTGGTAATCCGATAACATGCATCCGATAACACAATTTTTTTAAAATATCATCCAATTACATGGAGTTTTTTGAAAAAGTATGTATTTGTTTTATTTTTAGAAAATTAAGTATACAAAAAAAATATTTCGAAAAATAGGTATACGCGCACCCCAGGTTGATGCCTATTTGAGCCACAATGTTATTATTATTTTTAAACCCTAAACCCATAGTGGTGCCTATTTAAATTTACTGTTTAAACAGTGAATTTACTGTTTAAAATACTATTTAGAAATTTTTGTATCGTATGTACAAATTTTTACGTATCGTATTATACAATCAGTCTAAAAGTCAAAAATTAATGCATAGTTAGCATCATTTAATTCGTAATTAAATTATGTACGCACCGTAATATTTTTGATTTTTTTTCTGAGTAAGTACATAATTAAAGTTTTTCACCTAATGCATTTAATTATTTCGGTCAAATTATAAGACAAACGATGTTAGGTTACAAAATTACTGTATTTCTAATAAAAAAAATTACACTAGGTAGATAATTGAATTACGACATAAATAACGTTAACGGTGGTGAGTTTGGACTTACATGGTCTGAGTTATAATTTTTTAAGTAAATTTTTCATATCTCAAATTACGGAAGAGCGTACAGTCAATCCGTAAATTCAAATTTAATATTTTTGTGCATCATTTGAATCGCAATTAAAATTTCTACTTAGTATAATTTTTTAAATTTTGTTTAATAGATACATAATTTTATTTTTAATTAAACATCGAGTTGTCATTATCAAACAATTTTTGTTTTTTAAAAAAATAACACTGTGACTCAAATCGGCGCAACTTGGAGTGACACCTATTTAATAGGCGTCACCCGAAGGTGATCGTATTGCCAATACGCGCTACCGGGGTGCGCGTATACCTAATTTTCGAAATATTTTTTTTATACTTACTTTTCTAAAAACAAAACAAAATAAATACATACTTTTTCAAAAAACTCAATTACATGAGTTAAACATATAATACCATTAGAATTATTATCCACAAATAAAATCAAAATGGAGAAGTGTTCAACAATCAAAAGTAATGCTGGTTTAAGGAAAAGGTAGGTTGGGGGTGCAAGTGATCGAAATAGAAGTTCATGTTGCAAGTCTACCAAAGTAAATGTCTAGCGAGACCAACATGATTTGATCCCAGCCAGAGCCAATGGCAATGGCAAAGCGTGTACAGTTGTGCCAAGTGGAAAGGACAAAATAAACCTCTGACGGCTCGTTCGTGCTACATCGTCATTAACGGAGAGAAGGGAGCATTGCGGACACGACTTCAACCCAAACGAAGGCAAACCTTGTCGAAGCTAAATTAGTAAGCTCAATATCTTTGTGGGTGTCTCTTTCTCTCAAGTCAAGGCACCTCCTACTCTTTCTTGGTTCTTCTTCATCGTCCTCAAGACGGCGGCATAGCAACAGCTACCATTCCAAGCCTAACAGTGCAACCAGTCAAGACCATGAATTGGTCATGAAGAATTACTGCGAAGCCAACTCCTAGAACAAGAACAGACATATCATTTGCGCAGAAACCTAAGAATTGGACCGGGTTAGTGAACATGGCAGGTGTTTCCGTCTTGCTCTCCACTCCTGACCCTTCCTGGTTCTCGCCAAAGAGGTGAACTTGTAGCTACCTTACTTTCTTAATTATCTTGGATGTCCATGTAAATTGCCGCTAGCAAGAGATTTTTTTGGGGGGGTTTGTGCCCTAATAATTGCTTGACTTCTTTGGGTTAAACTTTCAGTGATGATTTTCTGGATCCAATTTTCAGTTGGGAAAAAGTTAATGAAATAGCTGATTTCATATTGTGGTGAATGCTGTCAATTTTTTGGGAGGGTAATGTTGCTAATTGTTATATATTCATGCTGAGGCCTGATATCCCGAAATTTCATCATTTCAAGTGGCAACCTGTAATACTACTTAAGCTAAGTACACCATTTGCTGCAAATATGGAAGGTAATCAAGGTATGCTCAGTTTTCGAATATCAGTATTTACTTGAAGAGTTGAAGATACATATATTTACAATCGATTATTGGAGCTAACTGAGGAGGGAGATTTGAGGTGCTGATTGGTCTCAAACGTAAATCCTAGATAAATTACTTGGGAAGCTTGCTTGTATGTTCCTCTGTGTTGTTGTTTTTGTTTGTCCGATCAGTTTGCACTCAATTTTCCATATGTTGATGTTTTAATGCAAGAACTATTGGAGCTAACTCAATTTTCTTTCACAAATGACATGCTAAATTTTTGTTGGTATTTGTTTGCAGATTACTTGTAATATTTTGCATCATTAACATGATAAATTATGTTGATCGAGGGGCCATAGCAAGCAATGGTGTGAATGGGAGCCGTTCAACCTGTTCGGAAAGTGGTACATGCACTTCTGGTAGTGGAATACAGTAAGACTCGTATCTGAAGACATTTTCTGTAATATAAGAGAATGTTGTCAATACACTAACTCTGGGAAGGACAAAATATCTGGAAATACAAATGGAAACATTGCAATTCTCTGTTGGCTCCTCCTGTCAGTCTATTTGTTTTTATATTAGAACTGGGATGATTTTGTAAATGGATATGATCTTCCGTCTCTGTAACAATTGGAGTCAAAATGTTTGAATTATTGATCACACAAGTGAAGCTCTGCTAAAAGTTATTTAGAGTATTAAAATCAACATGTCTTTTACCTGATTCTTAATCAATGCTTATCGATTCTCAAGTTGAATAAAATTTACCCATCTTAATGCGAATATCAAACTCTTTCCAAGTTCAGGGGGGACTTCAATTTAGATAACTTTGAGGATGGAGTCTTATCATCTGCATTCATGGTTGGACTTCTGATAGCGTCTCCAATATTTGCATCGTCAGCAAAGAGGTAAAGACCATTTTGGGTTTGTTTATATTTATATGCCAATACATCAAGAGTAGAGTTATGATGCATGTGATGGAGATGGATAATTCTGTGGAAATTAACTTGGATGTATCTTCTCTGATTTAAGTGCTGAAGTAATATATTTTTCCTTTTTAATTCGCTGTGTTTTCCAGTATGTTAGTTTGGATTATTTCATGGATTAATTTTAGGGCACGTCTCTTTTTGTCCTTTTGGCAGAATTAACCCCTTTAGGCTTATTGGAGTTGGTTTAACATTATGGACGATTGCCGTCATTGGTTGTGGCTTCTCATTTGACTTTTGGTCCATCACAATCTGCCGCATGTAAGTGTTTTAACTTCTTTGTACTTGTCTTTATGAACTTCCTGAATATTTGTTTCATAACTTTCACGTTTTAAATTTATTTTGAAGTCCTGAACTACTTCTTCTTGTTCTAGGCTTGTAGGTGTTGGTGAGGCTTCATTCATAAGTCTAGCTGCCCCCTTCATTGATGATAATGCCCCAATAGAGCAGGTTCTTGTTTTCCAATTTTGTAATCTAGCAATGAACCATTGCTGTATTTCAGCGTTTTTCAAGTGGTTAATTAGATATATGCTGCATCTTCAACATCTTGTGATATACAGCACAGCTCATGCACTGATTGAAAATCCAAAAAATGACATATTATAGGTTTGAAATTTGGAAGTTCTGTAATCTGTACCTAATTCTAATTTATCCACATTTCGTAATGTTTTCTTAAACAGGAAAAACATTACTGCCAACGATTTAACTATTGACAATCTTATCCTCAAGACTATGTCGTAGGTTTCCTTAATAATGTTGAGGAAGAGTATTTTGCATTTTCCTTGGGGTTGTCGGTGTGGAATACCAAAGTCAATACTGCTATTTTTCTCTTCTCTGTTTTAGTTAACACCTGCCTAGGTAGAGAGGGGAGACCATGAAGATGTAATGGACAACATAAAATGCTTAAGATCTAAAGAACTGTAATTATGTCTGCAGTGGCAGCAGTGCTAGAGGTTTAAGATCATTTTAAAGTTACGAGGCCCACCTAATGCTTTAATCTGTACTAATTCACTATGTGACACAACCGTCAATTCTAGGTGTATATATATATATTTCCTTTTCTTTGACATTAAGTGGTTTCGAATCTGTTGATCATTTCCAAAGCTAAGAAATATGAAATCTAGAATGAAATTGAATAATTCTAAATTGGATGCTCTAGTTAAATCTCAAACTAAACGTAGTATCTGATAGCAATAATTTTCTATCTTTGTTCTTGTGTTTTTTTTTATAAATATTTTTGGAATCACAGTCCTCTTCAAGAATCGAAACCCTGAAGGTGTAATATGCGTATCTTTATTTCACTACTTTACATATTTATGTGTTGTCACTTTTACAGTGATTTTTTCTGGTTCTTTTAAACCTTATGCTGCGTAAAAATATTTACATGCTAAGTTTCTTACGCAGCACCTTTATTTCAGAAAACGGCATGGCTAGCAATATTTTACATGTGCATACCGACTGGGTATGCTCTTGGCTACGTTTATGGTGGAATTGTAAGTTACTCCTTCCCTGATGTCAAACACAGATCATGTAGCATTGTAACTTTCCAAGCACGCAGTGAATTCTAGACGGTTTCTTTCCTTACTTTCTAATTGTTAACATGGAAATCCATTTGCCATTTTATAGGTAGGTACTTATTCAAATTGGCGCTTTGCATTCTGGGGTGAAGCAATTCTGATGATTCCCTTTGCTGTAATGGGGTTCGTAATGAAACCTTTGCAATTAAAAGGTTTGTACTTTTGAGGGGTTCTTTCTTAAGGTTCAGGTGACTTGTCAAAAAAGGTTGACTTCCTTCCTGAACCCAGGTTTTGCACCAGTGGAATTTAGAGTAGCAGCAGAAATTATAGAGATTGCTCCCTCGGAAAGTCAAGGTACTTAAAGACTTGGAAATTGTTTGTTTTATAATGTTCCGTAACTTCTGTTGAACCTTCCTCAGAAAGTTTTTTTGCAACAGAAAGCTGTAGAAGATCCTAATCACTATGCAAATGATAACATCAACTGTAAAATAATTGTTTTTTTGTTACACTAATATATATTTATTTGCTGAGTGGTCCCTTTTGGTTTTGACCAGTCAGATTGTTCTGATCAATGCAGATGAGGAGGTCAAGAATGGTAACTTGCCTATGACGGACAAGTCGAGTGATAAATCTTGCTGGTGAGATTTTCTTTATGAAGAAAATATTTATCACACTCAACAACTATGACGTTATTCTTAATTTTCGAAAAGCATAAGAAAAACAATATCCTAGAATAGGGTATTTTTTCAATTGTTTTCTAAAGTGTAAATGTTATGGTTTATACCCATTGCAAGGTATGGGACTTGTACCACATTGGTTGTATGGGCAACTATTGTGGTGTTTATAAGTTAAATAGGTTCTCCCACCTAATAGACTAGTTTATTGGGTTGACTCTTCCATTTGGCTTGTAACAATTGGTAACAGAGCCAGACCTTGGAGTGGTGGCCTGGTAATAAGCCAGTCGTGACCAATGTGGCCGTGACCATCAAGGGCTCGGAGTGGTGGCCTAGTAAAGCTAGCCATGACCGTGACCAACGAGGACGTTGGTCTTCTTAAGGGGGGACGAATGTTATGGTTTATACCCATTGCAAGGTATGGGACTTGTACCACATTGGTTGTATGGGCAACCATTGTGGTGTTTATAAGTTAAATAGGTTCTTCCACCTAATAGAGTAGTTTATTGGGCTGGGCTCTTCCATTTGGCTTGTAACAGTGTAGTCGAGTGTTCATCTTATAAAAATTGTGAATTCTGACTAGTTTATGCACTTATCATTAGGTCTCTAAAATCTTTTGATGAACTTCTCTAGGTTTATTACTATTCTCATTAAATCATTACATTTGTCTCATAACTGTTTTAGAGGGTGCAATATTTGATGGTTCTCTGCGTTCTATCCTTTCATTTTGAATGCAGCAGGTTCAAGAACAGTGCATCTTTGCAGCATATCTCAATATTTCTGAAGGATATAAAAGTTCTTCTCAGTGATCAGGTTTATGTAGTGAATGTTCTAGGTAAAATCTTAATCGCTGGCAATTTTGCACTCTTCAAAGTATCTCGTCCATCTCCATTATATCATGTTCGAGCTTATGGAAAATTTGGTTTAGTTGTCGGTCTAACAAGTTTTATGGATATGAAGTTATGTATGATGGAGATGGACCCTACTTATTTTCGCTTAAAAAGTATCTAAACAAATTAAAATTCACTTAATTGGTTGAGTTGACTTACTCGTGTAGTTTTTGGTGAAGTGATTTTGATTTTGTTTTGTGAAGTTATTATTGTTGAGTCTCACTCCTCTTTACCATCTTCATTCTGAACTGAGTATGAAGCATCCAATTATAAAGTTTCTCATTTTTATTTATTGGGAACTTGTTTCTCAATTTAGGAATCTAACTAGGAATCAATGAATTCTTGGTTCAGGTTACATAGCATACAACTTTGTTTTAGGGGCTTATTCTTATTGGGGACCCAAGGCTGGGTATAATATCTACAACATGGTATGAATGCATCCATTGTCTTGAATGCATTGATTGTTTGCTGAGTGATTCAATATATTTATGTTGTTTTGGGGCAGACGAATGCAGACATGATATTTGGAGGGATTACCATTGTGTGTGGAATACTGGGGACTTTAGGAGGAGGATTCATTCTTGATTACATGGATGCCACAATCCCCAATGCTTTCAAGGTAACAGAACCCATTTTTCAATATATATTTGTAATTCTATTTGGCTACAGGATAATTATATTTCTCTTGTGCAGCTTCTTTCTGCAGCAACTTTCTTTGGTGCAATATTTTGCTTTAGTGCCTTCTGTTTCAAGAACATGTACGTTTTCCTATCTCTCTTTGCAATAGGGGAATTGCTGGTCTTTGCAACTCAGGTATACTCACTTTTTAATACAAAACGACCCTTGTAATGAATGGATTTGTACGTCCGGCCGGTTAACTAAAAAGAATTGCAGGGACCTGTGAATTACATCTCTCTCCACTGTGTGAAACCTAGCATGAGACCGCTGTCAATGGCCATGTCAACCGTCTCGATTCACATCTTTGGCGATGTGCCATCTTCCCCACTTGTTGGGGTTCTCCAAGTTTGTTTCCTTTCATCTCTTCACAATCTCAGATTAGCTCTATCTGGCATTACAAAGTATTGAAATTTAACATCTTTATTGATTCATTTCAGGATTATTTGAACAACTGGAGGGAAACATCTCTTATCCTCACAGCTATCTTATTTCCTGCTGCTGGAATTTGGTTTATTGGTAATCAATCTATGGAGAGATCAACTCCTCTTTCTTCCTTCCTTGTTTGTTTTCATGTATTTGAATCGCCAGAATTGAATGGATAGCTCAATTGTTTTGTTGTTTTTGTATATGAATGTCAGGTATATTCCTCCGTAGTGTGGACAGGTCTGATGAAGAAGTTTATCCTGATGGGTCAAATACACCACCCACCATCCCTTTGCTGGAAGAACAGAAACATTAACTGCTCATCTCCCACACATAGAAAGCAACTTGGGGAAGGGAGAGAGGGAGGAGAGATTGGAGTTACACACACTACAAAACACTATACAATCTATTTTTAATGATGTTGGGAAACAGAATCCTTCTTCTTCTTTTTCACTTGTGTGTAAGTATTGTTATTATTATTATTTATTTATCTGTCCAATGCCAAGTGGAATGCTTCAACTGAGTTCAATCTCAAATCCTGTTTTTTTTATTCATGTTAATAAATTATATTATTTTCTTTAAATTTCACCCATTAAACGTATATATGATTGCTTGGTACTTTTTCAGAATACTTTGATGTAAAAATTGTCTTTTGTAAATGAAGTGGAAGGTTAGCAATAATTTAAAATGATGCTGTATTTGGTAAACAAAAGGAATTAATATTTTAGTGAAAAAGATTCAGCGAAAGAAAATTTGAATTCCTTAAAGACACTTTTTAAAAAATATATATATTTATACTTATGAAATAACGGAAATAATTTTATATACCAAAAGAAAAAAACCTCTCAAACCTTTCTCTAAATTTTGTAAATCAAGGAGTGGTAAAGCGTGACTCATTCCAACAACTAAAGCGTGGCAAAAATAAAAGAACAATAACTAAAGTATTAAGTTATTACTTGTCATATACATATATATTAATTTAGTTAGGTTATATTTAGAATTATAACAAGTAAGTTTTTTAAGACATTTTCTCATTTTTAATGTCAATTTCATAACTTGTAATTGGTCCATGTTAAACATATAATTTTCACTCATATGTGATATGTCATGTAACTTAATTTAAAATCTTCCAAAACATCTTTCATTCTTTCAATAAGTTACAAAATTTCATTAATCTCTTCTTATTTTACATATTCATTTATAATTTTTCTGAATTTTATTTTATTTACTAAATTTTATATTTTATGAAAAGCAAGTAGATGCATATATTATATTTTTTATTACAAGATAATTTAAGATGCAATTAAGGATAATCATGTATATTATATATCAATTTTATGAAAATAATAATCACATGTTAATTTTAATTTTATGTATGCAACATAAAATTTAGGGTATGGAAAAATTAATAATTATAATATACTTTCTTCACACTTTGTTTAGAACTATTTTAACAAAATATCATTATTATATTCAACTAGAATCAACATATATTGCAAATGTAAAACATATATATGTTCTAATTAATATAACTAATATATATATATATATATCCTAATAGTTTGTATTTATATAAAAATAAATAAAAATAACTGATGTCATAAAATGAAGGTTAATTATCTCAACCGTTACTTATGTTTGGCACATGTGATTAAAAGGTTACTCATCTTTTTTTGTGTAGCTGAAACGTTACTTAAGTTTGAACATGTGACTGAAAGGTTACTCCGTGAAGTTTCCGTCACATATTTCCGTTAAACTGTCACGTGCAAGTCACGTGACCTAATTTAAAGACGATTCTACCCCCTTTTATGTTTATGGATTATGATGTAGTAACAGTTATGTAACAAAATGTCCAAACTAAAGTAACCGTTTAATAACATTTAGAAGAAGATAAAACGCCATTTAACAACTTCTCCACAAACATAAGTCACCACATTTGCAACCATTTCATTTTATTTTCTTCTTGAATATCTGATTCTGTTTGGTGAAAATCTAGCTAAATAAACATAAAGTAGCATCAAACGAATTCATAATACATACAACAATTTTATAGACAATGAAAACAGAGATTCTGATGATTCTAATTCTTCTATAATGCCGTGTAATGTGCTTGCTTTTCTTCTTCATCGTCCTCACTCTTCTTGTTGTTCTTCTTCTTCTGAGACAAAATGCGGTATTTCATAGAAAAATCTAATAAAAACTAAAAGAACA
Organism: Chamaenerion angustifolium; assembly: GCA_946814005.1. Classification (NCBI taxonomy): domain Eukaryota; kingdom Viridiplantae; phylum Streptophyta; class Magnoliopsida; order Myrtales; family Onagraceae; genus Chamaenerion; species Chamaenerion angustifolium. The sequence goes on from OX328272.1 coordinate 29,102,912, forward strand.
GCGACAATTTATGAAGAAATCAAGAGAGACGGAGAAGACCTCAGAATATCTGTGAGTATCTGGACAGCAAATCAAGCTGAATGTGTGGAGGTGGAGAAGACCTCGTAATCAAACTGTGCAGAGTCTACATAGAGACAAATTACGAGAATTAGGGGAGTCGCCATTTCCGTTCCAGCTTCTTCTCCATACCTAAGAACAACCGCTCTTAAGTAGACAAGCTCTGTTGAGGGTAGTTTCGGAACTTTAAATTACAACTACATCACGTGACAAGCACATGTGACTACTTAACGGGAAGAAATAACGACAGTTAGGTGATAGTAACGGTCCAGTCACATGTGTCAACATAAGTAACGGTTGAGCTCAAGTTTGAACGGTTCAGTCACATTGTCAAACATAAGTAACGGTTCAGGTAATTAACCCTAAAATGAATTTTAAAATCATTCGTTCACATCATATTCATAATTGTTGACATTTGTTTTTATTATCTACTCATTTATTTTTAAATATTTTTATAAAATATAAATAATCATTATATTGTATAATATTATAAAAATATATATGTATATCTATATCTATCTATCTATCTATCTATCTATCTATCTATCTATCTATCTATCTATCTATCTATCTATCTATCTATCTATCTATCTATCTATCTATCTATCTATCTATCTATCTATCTATCTATCTATCTATCTATCTTAATTTGGTTAGCTTATGTAGAATGTAAGTTTTTAAAGACATTTTCTCATTCCTAATGTCAATTTCATAATTTCTAATTGGTCCATATCGAACATATAATTCTCACTAATATGTGGCATGCCATGTAATTTAGTTTAAAATCTTCAAAAACCTCTCATTCATTCTCCCAATAAGTTATACAATTTTATTAATATCTTCTTATTTTTCACGTGCATTTATATTTTTTCTTAAGTTTATTTTATTTACTAAATCTTATATTTTATGAAAATCAAGTATATGCATATATTAAAAAAATTTATTACAAGATAATTTAAGATGTAATTAAGGATAATTATGTATATTATATATAAAGTTTATGAAAATAATAATCACATGTTAATTTTATGTGAATATTTATAATTATGTATGCAACTTAGAATTTAGGGTATGGAAAAATTATAATATAATTTTTTCACTCTTTTTAGAAGAATTGTTTTTATAAAATATCATTGTTATATTATACTAGAATCAACATATATTACATTGTTTTTTTTTAAAAAAAGGTATATAAGTTATAATTACTATAACTAATATATATTCTAATAGTTTGTATTTATTTAAAATATATGAAAATAATAGATGTCATAAAATGAATTTTAAAATCATTTGTTAACATCATATTCATAATTATTGACATTTATTTTTATTATATACTCATTTACTTTCAAATAGTTTTGTAAAATATAAATAATCGTTATATTGTATAATATTATAAAAATCAGTTTAACATTTTTGATAAATATAATTAATTTTTATGTTGCGTAATTTAATTAATATGACTTAAATATACTTTAATAAACTGTAAATAATTATGTTATAAAAATATATTTATATATTTTATTTAAAATGTTATTAATTTATAAATTAAAATAATTATTATATTGCACAAATCTGTTTTCTAGTTTATAAATATTTCTGCTAGTTATAAACCAAGATTATTTCTTACAAATTCAGAGCGCAAGTATCTTACAAATTCTTACTAGTATCAAGAATATTTTCATAGTCAACTACTAATACAAACCAGACTTGTTCGTGCTATTTACTATTCACAATTACTACTAAGGACTGCAATCCAGAAATACCAAAATTTACGGTGAATAAGAGCAACCAGAGATAGACCAACTACTAGACAAAAAGATAAGAGATTACTACAAACTACTCTACGACACGCGGTACGCGCGTGCACACCGTCGTCGTTGATCGCGTTTGAAGTGTTACGAATGTATGAATCGATCGTTCTGACTCCTAAGATAATGCAATAATTAAATATTTGATTAAAATATTATTGATGTAAAACTAAATTTAATTTGCATAAAATAGTGAAATAAAATTTAGAACACTCTAATTATTTTTTTAGAAATTGCTCAAATAACCAGGAGTACTAAAACATACCGATCGCTCGAGCAATTTCTTAAAAATAAATAGAGTTTTTAATTTTTATTTAATTATTTTATGCAAATTAAGTTTAGTTTTACATCAATAATATTTTAATCAAATGTTTAGTTCTCGTACTATTCTTGTATTATCTTACAAGTCAGAACGATTGAATCATACATTCGTAACACCTCACACACGATCAACGATGACGAAGTACACATGCGTGTCAGTCTAGTATAATCATTAGGGAAATACACTTTAATGAATTAAAAAGCTTTCGCTTAAAATAGTTTTTCAATTGTGTATGTATAAGACGTATATCTACATGTTGTGAAGCAAAACGCTTTATTTACTATTATAAATTATATATATATATATATTGATTCAAGTTTTTCTATAATTGTTCAATGAGTGTAAATAGTCTTTTAAAATACAATATAATTATATATAATGATACAAAATAATATTAATAGTCAACAAAAAAAATTAATTTAAATTAAAAAAACAATATTATAGGAAATTAAGATATACAACTACGTCCTTAGTAATTTAAGAGTACATTGATCTAGGTAACAAAATATTTATGTAGACTACATTTCGAGTAATTCCACATGTAATTCCTTCGAAGTCTCATTTATTGACCAAAACTTTTGTTGTTGACTACGTAGTGACACATGATAATATAATATATAACTGACCATGACTAAAAACATAGCCAAAAAATATATCTCGAGGTTTGACAAAGTTTGACTTTGCAGTTTGTTTATCGTCATCATAATATTAAGTCGTACTGAAAACAATTTACAGGACATTTGAAAATGTATGTGAACATTTTTGTGATTTATTTGATATATTGAAATAAATGTTTTAGTTTATTTAAATAGTTCACCAAGACTTCTGCATAAAAACGATTACTCATAAAATCCAAACATATCAGTCTTCTATCGTTACAAAGTAAATTAAACTTAAAAATATAATACAAATGATCATTTGTGTATTTGTTGCACACCCTAATACGGTCGCTCATTCTTGCCCGCCAAGATTTTTGCATAAAATCGATTACGCATAAAATCTAGACATATCAGTCTTGTGTTGTTACAAAGTACATTAAGCTTAAAAATTTTAAAAAATAATTATTTGTGCATCTGCTGTGCACCCTAATGCGGTCGCTCAGTCTTGCCTGCCTTAGCCAACTAACTAATTTTTTTCGGCATCCCTGGATTTGAACTTGGGCAGTTTGATACCAATCTTTTCTAACGAAATACCGACCTCAATCTTTGACCGTCGCCTTAGCCAACAATACCAATCGTTCCCGATCCATCATTTAGGTTAATGGTCGTATCAATCATGGATTCATTTTTACACCGAACATGTATGTCAACCTCTTTTCTACACCACAATGCTAACCCACATGATAGACCATGTGGTTTCAGGTAGCTTACTCTATCCATCCTGAGTTTCCTCCTAATCGTCTTGTTGGGTATCGATAATGACAGCCCAATAAGGAAAAGGCCTCGAAGGCCCAATAACCCTGGAGGGGGTAAACCCAAGATATTCGAACTGGATCAGCCTAAGTACAAGTCAACTTGGCCCACCATAGAGTGGCCCAAGATCGAGCCCAAAGTCGATATGAACGCCAAAGGCTCCCCAGACTGCTCGCCCTCCTTCACCAAGCCGCGACCTCTCACTGCTCGCCATGGGAGTGCTCGCCTCGAAGAGAGCATTTCCTCTCTCTTCTGGTCCCACTAACCGTTAATAAGGAAGTGACCACGATATCCCGCGTATCTCGGTCACATATTCACTAAAGATTAGATATGGTAACTGCAATATATTGCCGTAACTGCCATATCTAACTATCTGAATCTTCAGCAGCACAATATTCACTAAGATATACAGTTACCTTATACGGTTTGATCTCTTCTACCCTGTAAATACCTTTGCTTTACATACGTTCCTTACATTTTTGAGCTATATACACACACATATAATCATTTAAGCATCGGAGAGGGACCCAGAGACACCCCCTCTGTTGCGCTCCCCTACCTGCAGGTTCACCGGAGTTGGAGCATAAGTACCATTCAGCATTCGTCTGACATTTAATTCACTGGCAGATCAGCAACCGGGATTTCACGATCCAACATTTGACGCCGTCTGTGGGAAACGAGTGATACAGCCATGAGAACTCGATCCCAAAACAACCGTCGGAACCAGACTCGCGAGCAATCCGCGGATAGCTCTGATTCCGCCGCCGCTTCACCGCTTCAACAATAACCTGCCAGCCAGGCAGGAGCCAATGTCGTCCCCCTGCGGGCGGCCCGAGAGCATGTCAGTAAATCCAGACCGACCCCAGCTACCAACCACATCGAGACTCCAGCTCCTCAGACCGTCCACATCGCCGGGGAAAACATCCAGTTAAGACCGGAGATGATATCATTGCTGGAGGCCATCCAAGGGCAGGCCCGCCGTCAAGCCCCTGCTCCTCAAGGAAACACTCGCCCTGCTGCCACAGGGCCCTTACCGTCTGAAACCGCGAATCCTGGCACCACAGCACCCCAGGAGGAGCAGGAGATGACGTCTGGACAACAGTCTCTACCCCCGGCATATACCGAACAGCCGACGGCTACGTTCTCAGCTAATCCTTCCGGTCCTTCTCCATCCGGGACCTCACCAAAGTATTGCACCGTGGACCAGATGGACGACCTTCTCAACAAAAGGCTCCAAGAAAGACGGTTGACAGTCGTAGCTCCCTTCAAGGAGCAATCTGCTCACCCCTTTTCCGACGAGCTCGTCGCCATCAAGATCCCCAAAGACGTAGTCGGTCGGGCCATACCTGAGTATAGTGGTGGAGGAGATCCCACCATACACGTCAACAAGCATGAGGCTTCTCTCCTGGGTAAGTCAAATGATCCCAATCACTTGGCTTTGTTATTTCCATCCACTCTTTCAGGTTCGGCTTCGTCCTGGTTCTTCGGCTTCCCTGCAGGATCTATAGGAACTTGGGCGGAATTAAGGAGCAAGTTCCTGGAGAGGTATATGGGCGAGCGCCAGCTGATGAAAAGCGTGGTCGCCCTGGATGCGGTCAAGCAACAGCCTGGAGAGTCGTTGGCCAATTTTTACGGGCGTTTCCATCAGAACGTCACGGAGATAGATCGCCGAATCTCGGATGGGGAGATCATTCGAGCATTTTACAAAGGTATGGATGTGGCCAACAAGGCCTCGAGGAAGCTGCGAAACAGCTACCACGTAAAGGAGATTGAAACATTGGAGGAGCTGGCGTCCAGGGCAAAAGGTTTCATAGACCTTGAAAGGGCGAAGACCGAGGCTAACTTCCTGACGACCTCGCTAAGGGTGGTTCCTGAGCCCCGACGTGATGGTAAGAAGGAAGTGAAGAAGGAGAAAAAGGGAAGAGATAGCAGGCCTCGAGTCGAGCCTAATCTAGCACCTCGAAATCTAGAGGTCCCTAAGTACTTTACGCCTTTAAATAGGCAAACCTCAGCGGTACTAGTCGAGATGGAGAGGAGATCCTTGGCGAGGCCACCAATGCCTCGTCGGGGTGGTCAGCCCATGGGGAAGGACATCGAGAGCTATTGCAGATATCATAAGTGCAAGAGCCACAAGACGGATGACTGCCGCATTCTGAAGCTGGATATAGAGAAGCTGATTCAAGGGGGGATGTTGAAGGAATTTGTGGCAGGCCGAGACAGAAGTCGAACGCCCCCCAGAAGACATCGTTCGCCAGCGCCTGCTGAGCAAATTGATCCATCTGCCAGCAAGAGGAGAGTAAATTTGATTGCGGGAGGATTCGGTGCTGGAGGCGAGGGGTCGCACGCCAGGGAGGTCTACGCCACTCAGATCTCCACAGCAGTTCAGTTGGGAAAGCGACCCCGACCTGAAGAGGACATTGTCATCTCATTCTCCGAAAATGATTTGGCACATGTCACAACCCCCCACAATGATGCTTTGGTTATCACGACTGATATAGACGGCTGTGACGTTGCAAGGATTCTGATCGACGGAGTCAGCTCGACAGACATCCTATTCCTGGACGCCTTCGAGAGGATGGGCAAGTCCAAGCGTGACCTGAAGAGGGTCGACTTTCCGCTGATTGGGTTTGCGAGAAAGACAACTTATCCACTGGGGGCAATAACCATGCCCGTGATTCTGGGCGAGGGATGGAAGAGCATCAAGGTACCGGTCACTTTCCTGGTGGTCGATTCACCTACATCCTACAATGCCATCCTGGGGAGGACAACGATCAATCCCAACAAGATTGTGGCCTCTACAGTCCATCAGAAGATGAAGTTCCCCACTCCCAACAGGATTGGAGAAGTGCTCGGCGACCAACCTTCCTCGCGGCAATGCTATATGAACTGCTTGCGCAGGAAGAACCAAAGGGAGACCCTCACCATCGAGACAGAGGCCGATCCTCGCGAGGATTTGGCTCGGCCAGCGCTAATGGAGGAATTAGAAGAAGTCGAGGTTGATGTCCTAGACAAGAAGGTTCGCATTGGGACCACCTTGAAAGAAGACCAGAAGGAGGCCATGACCGCCCTCTTTAGGGAATTTAAAGAGCTCTTCGCCTGGCAGCCGAGTGACATGCCGGGTATTAGCACAGACATCATCTCACATGAGCTCAGAATAGACCCTTCTGTCAAGCCGATCGCCCCAAAAAGGAGATCGTTCGGAACAGACAAACGCTTGGCGATTAGGCAGGAGGTTGGCAAACTGATCGAGGCTGACTTCGTCAGAGAGGTGAGATTCCAGAGCTGGGTCGCCAACCCAGTTTTGGTCAGAAAATAAAATGGCAAGTGGAGGATGTGCGTCGACTTCCGCGACTTGAACAAGGCTTGCCCTAAGGATTCATATCCTCTTCCCAGGATTGATCAGCTGGTCGATGCTACCTCTGGTCACGAGATGCTGAGCTTCATGGACGCCTATTCAAGCTACAACCAGATCAGAATGCATCCAGACGATGAGGCTCACACCGCTTTCTATGCCGACGGGGACATTCTGTGCTACAAGGTGATGCCTTTTGGTCTCATCAATGCCGGGGCTACTTATCAGCGGATGGTGAACCGCTTATTTCAGGACATGCTGGGAAGGAACATGGAGGCTTATGTGGACGATATGCTCGTCAAAACCGTCAAGGGCAACCCGCACACAACAGACCTCCGCGAAGCTTTTGAATGGTTGAGGAGACACAACGTTCGCCTGAACCCTGCAAAGTGCGCCTTCAGAGTCAAGTCGGGCAAATTCCTGGGATTCATGGTCAGCGAGAGGGGCATCGAAGCAAACCCAGAAAAGCTGAAGGCTATAGAAGAGATGAAGTCGACCACCGACCACAAGGAAGTTCAGTGCCTGAATGGTCGCCTGGCTGCTCTTAACCGTTTCCTCTCCAAGGCGAGCGATAGGTCCCTCCCGTTCTTCAAAACTCTGAGGGCCAATCGCAAGTTCGAGTGGACGCCAGATTGTGAGGAGGCATTCCAGTCCTTAAAGCGACATCCAAACACTCCCGGCTCTGGCAAAGCCCATTCCAGGCGAGCAGCTTTCCTCTACCTAGGCATCAGTTAAGTGGCGGCCAGTGCTGTATTGATAAAGGAGGAAAATAATGTTCAGAGTCCAGTGTACTTTATTAGCAAAATGTTTAACTCAGCAGAAATAAAATATGTCCAGATTGAGAAGTATCTCTATGCCTTAGTTATTGCTGCTCGAAAGCTGAGACCTTACATTCACGCGCACGACATCACGGTCCTCACCAATCAACGTCTCAAAAATTTCCTGATGAAACCAGATTCGTTAGGAAGAATGGTCAAGTGGGCGATCGAGCTCAGCGAGTTCAAGATCAAATTTGCGCCAAAAACGGCCATCAAAGGTCAAGCACTAGCTGATTTCATTGCGGAAAACACGAGTAATGGTCAAACAGAAGCAGAAAACAGGCCAAGTCAGCAGGCAATGATCAAGTCTGGGAGCTCTATACAGATGGGTCTTCGTCAAGAGAAGACTCGGGTGCAGGTTTAATTCTTATTCCCCCTGAAGGCGAGCCTTACAGTATGAATACGAGGCAGACCAATAATGAAGCAGAATACGAGACTCTTATTACCGGACTCAGACTGGCGAAAGGAATGGGCCTATATGCACTTAAGGTTAAAAGCGACTCGGAACTTATCGTGAATCAGGTCAATGGCACTTATGAGGCAAGGGGGAAAAGATGAAAAAGTACCTCACCATCGCCAAGAAACTCGAAGCAGAAATTCCAAATTTTGCGATCGAGTCTATCCCTCGTCAGGAAAACCAGATAGCAGATTCCTTAAGTAAGCTGGCATTTGGGGGAACAACAATCCAAGACGTACAATTCCTGGAAATGGCTTTATGTTCAGTCCTCGAAAGCAGGGCAGAGGTCTTCAACATTCAGGAGCAAGTCACGTGGATGACTCCATTCCAGAATTATTTGAAAGAGGGGATCCTCCCATATGACGAAGGCGAATCCACGAGGATTAGAAGACTCGCAACCAGTTATCTGATTATTGATGGAGAACTCTACAGGAGAGGCTACTCGACTCCTTACTTAAGGTGTGTTGCTCATCTAGAAACGGAAAGGGTTCTTCGAGAAGCTCACGAAGGGGTGACAGCATGTCATGAAGGTGCTCGATCGTTAGCCCGGAAGATCTTCAGACTAGGATACTACTGGCCAACGTTGGGAAAAGATGCGGCTGAATTAACGCAGAAGTGTGAGACATGCCAGCAATTTGCGTCACGATCAGGTCGACCACCCACACTATTATCCCCAATGGCGGGTGCCTGGCCTTTCGCTCAATGGGGGATCGATATATTAGGTCCTTTCCCTATTAGCACTGGTCAACGCACTCACATTATAGTGGCGATCGACTACTTCACCAAGTGGATAGAGGCGAAAGCTCTAGCTTCTACAACGGAATTTCAAGTCATCAAGTTCCTAAAGATCAACATATTCTCCAGGTTTGGCATTCCTAAAATACTCATTAGTGATAATGGTCCACAATTCATTGGAAAGGAGCTCAAATAGCTCTGCGAAGAATATCATGTCGACCATCGTTTCAGCTCAGTGCATCATCCTCAAACGAATGGGCAAGCTAAAGCAGCCAACAAGGTTGTTTTAGCAGGACTCAAGAAAAGGGTTCGAGCCTTCAAAGGGAATTAGGCAGAAGAGCTGGAAAACGTATTATGGGCCATCAGAACAACGCCTAAGACAGCCATGGGAGAAACACCTTTCAGCTTAGTGTATGGATCAGAAGCAGTGACACCCGCCGAAATAGCAGTGCCTACCCATAGAATCCTACACTTTAACGCTGAGGCAAACGAGGTCGAGCGCAGAACTGACCTCGACTTGCCAGAAGAAAAGAGATGGCTATTAGAAAAAACAAAAGCAAAGATGCGCCTGGCGACCGCTCGATACTTCAACAGAAAAGTCAGCGCTCACCAATTTTTCGTGGGGGAGATGGTCATGAGAAGGAATGAATTCACAAGGCTGGACAGTGAGAATAAACTTTCAGCTAAGTGGGAAGGACCATATAAGGTAATAGAGATCGCTGCCCCGGGATCCTACTATTTGGAAACCACAGAAGGCGAGAGGTTACCCCGTCCATTCAATTCTGAGCATTTAAGGAGATTTCATACGTAGCTTGTAATCAAACTGTTATGTCAATAAAAGAAAGCCATTCCTCCACAAAACATGTTCACTCGAAGCAAATCGAAGAAAAAAGACATGACGCCAAGAGTCAGGCGAAGACCTGATGACCGAATCAGGCACAAAAAGCCCTATCACCAAAGATAGGCGAAAAAGCCCTAACAACAAAGTTAGGCCCCAAAAGTCCTAACAATAAAGTTAGGCCAAAAGCCCTAGCAATAGAGTTAGGCCAAAAGCCTTGACGCCAAGGTCAGGCCAAAAAGCTCTGTCGCCAAAGTCAGGCCAAAAGACCTAACAATAAAGTTAGGCAAAACAAAAGCCCTGACGCCAAAGTCAGGCCAAAAGACCTAGCAATAAAGTTAGGCAAAATGAAAGCCCTGACGCCAAAGTCAGGCCAAAAGACCTAACAATAGAGTTAGGCAAAAACGAAAGACCTGACGCCAAAGTCAGGCAGGAGATCTGTTATCAGCCCATTGAAGAGTGGATAAAGAATCCTAGGCGATCACTATGGATCAAGAGTGGATAAAGAATCCTAGGCGATCACTATGGATGATGAAACCTTAACTTAACAAGTCCTTGCTATTAGGCGAACACCCCAAAGGTTTAAACTTCAAGAAAGGTGATATATTTTTGAACTTAGAAGTCCATACTTTTAAGTCTTGAAATATTATCCTTAGAAAGTTTATACTTAACAAGGGAAATAGATAATTTCGTAGAGACTTATCCTTTCAAGCCTAGGCGAAAGGTCCAAGGCTCTAAGAGTCAGGGCCATTATAAAGCAAAGGAAAGTTAAGAGTAATTACGATTACACGATTAAGATATCGGAAAGATAGCCAACACATTCAAAGTCAACCAAGGGCTTACGAATATAAAGGCATTCAATATAAAATAACCGAGTCTTTAATCGAAAAATAAATACAAAATGCATCTAAAAATACAAAGGAAAGATAAGAAAAATCTAAGGAGGATGATCGCCGGAGAGTGTAAACTTCAGGCTTTGGGGTCTTCAGGGGCAGGAGTGCTTGGCTCGACTTCAGGGGCAGGAGTGCTTGGCTCGACTTCGGGGGCAGGGGTGCTCAGCTCGCCTTCGGGGGCAGCCTCCTCAACAGCCGCAGCTGGGCCGACCTCTTCAACGGCAGGGGTAGGCTGAGGAAGGGAACTCCGAAGGAAACCCTTAAGGGATGCAAATTCACCACCAGGAAAGTTGGGGTCGACCGCCAGGACGTCTTCGACCAAGACGTGGAGGAAGTCAGCAATCTCCGACTTCATCACCGCCAAAGCACAGTCAACGAAATCCTCAGATTCCTTGAATTATTTGACCACACTTTGGGGTGAAGGAACAGACTTCATCTGTTCAGCCAGTTGTTCCTTCTCCTCCTCTAGGGCGATCCCCCTGGCTTCAGCAGCGGCTCTCTGAGCCTCAGCAGCTTCCCATTTTGCCTCAGCGGCGACCCGTCGAGCTTCCAAATCCGCCATTTGGGCTCGAGCTTCCTTCATCTCAGCCTCTAGGCGAGCTCGGACTGCCTCCCCTTCATCTAAGCACCGATGAAGGGCTTCAGATTCTTGAAGGGCGACCGCAGCATCGACCTCCCTCTGCTTTACATCAGCAAGGAGCCGCTCCTCCTTCCTGAAGTACTCCTCTCAGGCGCCATCCACCAAGGAAACCGCCGCGTCAGCGGTTGTCTTGATTGCCTCCATCTGCCCGGGGGAGATCCTCGTACTCCGATACTGCTCCAGCTCAACAAGCAGATCAGAATGCTTGTTGGCGAGCTCTCCAAAAACGTGGCCAATCGTCACCTCTTCCCGAACGAGCTGGCAATAAAAGAATGGTGAAGATTGTCAGGATACAGAAAAAAGAGAACAATGCGATAACTTAATAAGGAAACAAAGTCTTACCAGAGCGACTCGTTCGTAATGGGACCGCAAGAACCCCTCGATCTGAGGTAGCTCCATGGGTATTGTAGAGCGATCCCTGGGAGGAATTATCCCCTCAAGGAGTCCCATGCACAAATCCGAGCTACCCCGGAGACTCTTCTTGTCAGAGACCCCCTTCTTCGAGAGGTCTCCGCAAGGAAACCGTAGTGACCCGAGAATGACCCGAGAGTGCAAGGACCGAGTTAGTTGTGACCTTCATCAAAGTTTGGGAATGACCTAAGTCATTTTTAAAAATAGTTTTTTCACATATACACAATATATCATATATATATATATATATATATATATATATACATATACATATATAGTATCACATATACATACATATATATATATATATATATTATACATATAGATATAGTATGACATATATATTATACATATAGATATATATATTAACAAGTATATTATACATAAATATATAACATATGTATATAAACTTTTTTTTATAACATAAATTTCAATAACATTAGGAAATACAAATACAATATTAAATACGAGAGAGATATACCTATATCATTCGAAGCTTAAATACCGTACGAGAAACCGAGATCGATAATTACCGATATTTTTCACTTTTTTTTTTTCAATTTTCACTCCCTATATTTTTTGCTTTCTTTCTTCTCTAATTTTCTTTCCCGTAACCTTTGGAGAGCTCTTCTATTTAGAGAAGCAAATGCGTCATATTTTATTAGTTTATTGTATAAATAATAAAAAAACCAACTTGTACAAAAGAAGAACATGGCCATGTGGCCAAGTTCCTCACGAGCTGGGCCCATTTTTTTTTATTTTTTATTTTTTTTCTTCCTTTTTTTCATACATACATATATATATATACTTATATATGTATATATAATTTTTTTTTCAATCTCGATTTCTCTCGGATCCTCGCGTATAGTATTTTGACCCCGAGCCAAAATCAGATGTTTACACAATCCATTAGGGCCTTAAATATTATCTACTTCTAAACTGTTTCAATCAATTCTCCTATTATCTCAGAGTTTTACTTGTTGAACTTATCAAACTCTAGACCATGAATTTGTACCCCAATTTTGGGGGATTGGCATATTGTGGGGCCAAATGTCATCACTGCGTCAAAAGCATTCTTCAGAACAGGTAACCTCCCATACCATCTTAACCAAACTGATATTGTGTTGATCCCTAATGTACAAAACCCGACCAAGGCCACAGAGTTTAAACCCATTAGCTGCTGTAATTTCTTGTACAAGATAATCTCTAAGGTCGTGGTAAACCAACTAAAGGTTTACCTACCAGATCTTATCACCCCTTTCCAGAGTGCTTTTGTAGCTAGCAGGTCTATACAGGATAACATACTGGTCGCACATGAGGCTTTCCACTACCTAAAGACCAGATGAGGGGAAAGCAAGACAGAATGCGCGTTAAAGATAAACATGCAAAAGGCGTACGACCGGGTGGAGTGGGAATTCCTATTAAAGAGATTACAAGCACGGGATTTTGATGGGAAGTGGATAGGATGGGTCAGAGCATGCATAACCACTACGTCTTATAAGGTGGTGGTGAATGGATACCGATCAACGATGATTAGACCAACGAGAGCGATACGACAAGGAGATCTATTATCACCATATGTGTTTATATTGCTTGTGGATGTGCTGTCAAGGACCATTGAGATGGAAGTAGGACAGAAGCGGCTACGAGGAATAGTGATGAAGAGGAATTGTCCCGAGATACATCACATATTATTTTCAGATGACTCTGTCCTATTCATGTAGGGGACGACCGAGAATGCACGACACCTAAGGGGCATTTTGGACACATATTGTAAGGCATCCGGACAATGCATCAATACAGCAAAATCGATTTTGTTCTTCAACAAAGGAGCGGGACCAAATGAAAGGAAGTCAGTGGAGTAGGTTTTAGATGTAAGGATCACAAATGACCCGGGAAAATACCTAGGGTTACCATCCACTTGGGGAAGATCGAAGAAGGAGGCGATGGGCTTCCAAAGGAATAAGGTGAACGACAAACTAGCCGGGTGGGAACCAAAGACATTAAACCAAGCGGGGAAGGAGGTACTGATAAAGGCAGTATTCACGTCTATACCGACATACTATGAGTGTCTTTCAACTACCCAAGACATGGTGCTCAGACATAAACTCAATGATAACATATTTTTGGTGGGGAGTAACTGCCGAAGGGCGGCTGGACATCGTGGGGGATGGAGTAGCCTAATACACGGGAGAGATGTCCTAAAACAGGAGGGTTTGTGGTCACTAGGCACGTGGGAAACAATTGATGTCTACAACGACTCGTGGGTGTTCCCAAAGGTCGGCTTTAAGGTGTTAGCCGAACAAGGTGAACCCACGGGCCAAACCATAATGGTGAGTGATCTTATCAACCCGGACAGAAGTTGGAATGAAGAGCTGGTACGAGCTAAGGTAACACCAAACGATGCCGACCACATCCTCAATATGCCGATCCCATGCGAAGGAGGGGTAGACCGACATGTATGACCACACACGAAGGACCGAGCACCATAACCGCGGTCCATCTATCATAGACTTCGAGAGCTTGAGGGGCAACAGACCGAGGAGGACCAGAACCGACAGAGGCCGATATGGCAGGACATATGGGCGACGACCACAACACCTAAGGTGAATAACTTCATGTGGCGCCTAGTGTCGAATGCGATCGCGGTAAAACATAATCTAGTAAGACGCGAAATGCCAGTTCCACCAAGCTGCCCGAAATGTGGAGGAATGGAAACACGTGCACATATGATTTTTAGTGCAGGTGGACCGAACCAGTTTGGTTATAGGTTCTATACATTCGGGTAGACAGAACGGACTAGACGGAGGTACCAAAGTGGTTGGAGGCGAGGCGCGCGGAACCGGGCGTGCAAGGGCCAACACGGGAAGCTTGATGGAAAAATGCATCCTCACATGCTGGCAGATATGGAAGATGCGATGTAGGGCAACTTTCAAGGCTAAACCACCAAACCCATGGGAGACGATCAGGGCCATCTGAGAAGCATACAAAAAAACCCTAGAGAATGCACGTGAGGAACCGGCCCCAGGACCAGCCAGACCAAACCAGAAATGGAAGTAGCCGAAGGGTGAAACCATGAAGATAAACTATGATGCAGCGGTGTTCAAAAGGTCTGCACAAGCGGGAATAGGCGTGGTGGTAAGGGATGCTGAGGGGACACTCAAGTGAGGCCTGAACTGAACAATGTGAGGCGACAACGTGGAGATGATGGAAGCAATAGTAATCTTGGAAGGGCTTCGGTTGGCGACACAAATGGGATGGAACGACATTGTAATAGAATCAGACTCACAAACCGTAATACACCAAATACGGGAGGGCTCAACACAATGGAGAGTAGCGGCAATAGTCCAAAACATCTGAGCACTAGCGAGGCAACATATGCAGGTGCAATGGCAAGCTATTCCATGGACAGCAGACAAGTGTGCAAACTGGATAGCAAACTAAACCCGAATGGGAGTGAGATTGAATGACTGGGTCGAACAACCCTCACCCCTTTTATTTGTTTATTAGTGAATGATTGTAATCCTGAGAAACCGTGACGACATGTCACGACGTTTTATTCTATCGAATAAAATGCAAATTTGGCCAAAACAAAAAATCTAACATACCGTAAAACAAACCTCTCATTGTTCTTCTTCATTATACTTCATGAATTTCAAACCCTAGAAACAAAGTCATAGACGTCAATGCTTCCTGCTGGAATCGTTCTTCACTTCAACAAAGGAAGTCAATCAACGGTGGTCAATATAACACATCACAAACAAGTTTTGGTAAGTCCTAAGCTCTCTAATTGAAATTTATTGCATTTCAACAACATCGTCCTGTGATTTGGATTGCCTAAATGGCGAATTGGTGCGCGACCGCACCCAATTTCTGTTTGCTCGTACCAATTCGATCTAATGCGCGACTGTCGATCTACCGCCTCTTTTTGCGCCCAAGCCATCCACTATTGTTGGATTCCGTCCACTCTAGCAACAAGCCATCATGCTTGTGGTCGTCTCTCAAGCCTAGAGAGTAACAACGATTTGTTTCCCCTACAACTTCCAAATCCCCATAAAAACGAATCCACTCATCAAAGCTCTAACTCACTGGGTCAGTCAAATCCCTTCGCCTCCAAAGTCTGGCCAATATGGTAATATCGCCTACTGCACCTGGCATGAGAAGTTAAGTGAACAGAGGGAGTCCTTAATGTTAACATAGGGTTTATCTTTCAAGGAATTCAGAATAAGAAATAGGGAATATGAATAGAGAATAACGAATATGATATAAGAATATGAAGTTGTTTCTTTGGTGGAATGAAATGGAATGGAATAACGAATTCTGTTGTTTCTTTGGTGGAATTGTATATGGAAAGGGAATGTAATGAGGTAAAATGACATATTTGTCCATCCTTGTATATGTATAGTATATAATACATATAATTTGTATTAATTAATTTTAAAAATTAAGAATAATAAAAAATTAATATAATTAATAATAAAAAAAATTAAAAACATTTATTTAATTATTTAATTAATTTGAAAGGAGAATCCCTCGACTTTTTTTAGTAAATATTTTAATTAATCTAAATTATAATCTAAATTCATTTATTTTTCCACAATACACTGAGTACATATTTATCCGAATCGTAAAATTACAAAGTATCCACACTTACGCGTCCTTAACAAAATTATTTATCAGTGTCTGTTTAATTCAAGTGGAGAACTATCCACCAACATAGCAAGATCAAGATGTAATAGACCATCGACCAAATCTGAGTTCTACGACCACACACGCACAACAAAAAAATGATGTTTACTTGAAGAAAAAATAAATTAGTAGTCTACTCCACGACAACTTCGACTATCTGTGATGCTTCAGTTCACTCCAGAGCTATGATTCGTGCTTCCAGCGAGTTGGTTAGACCTATCATCTGCCAGGAAGAAATAAGCTTGGATTAAAATCATACATGAATTCAAATAGCTTGTCTATAAAGAAACTAGAAACAACATCAAGAACAAGTTTATTCAAACACCCACAATATTTAGATTTCATGTTCTTAATGGAATACAACACCAAGAACACTGATTGAGATTTGATGCAAAGCCAATATGTTGAGAAGAACGAAAAAAGTTGGCAAAAAAAAAAAAAGAATATAGAAATCCCAGAACAACATAGGAAAATCTTATGGAGAGCATGATATGGGTGACAAGTCCCGATTTTCCACTTCACCATTCTCCAATTCCATGATCCCCCATCATTCATGATCCAAGTATCTTCCCTTGGAGAAAAATAAATAAATTGATCACTTCCAGAATGCTACGAACCCAGAAACCCACAATTAGTTGTTATCAAATTAAACTTCTATCTTTATAGCATCACTTGAAATTAGGGGAAAACCCCTCTCTTGAACACGGAAAGTGGTGGAATCGAATTGATAGAAAGAGCGTACACACAGGCAAGCGACGAACCAGATTTCATCCTCAGAGAATGCCTCACCAACCTTGACCAGCGTTCTGTCGATCCCGTTCTAGGCTTCCTTGGAGCACACGTGGGCGGCGGTCACCGGATGGAGCAGCACGCGACGCGTAGGGATGGAGAATTGCAACACACGTGGTTCGATTCGAAGCTACTAGGGGTTCAGTCATGATTCAGAGAGGAAGATGAGGGTGACGAACAAGCTGTTGTGGGAACTAATGAGCCGTTGTGGAATAGATTAGGGTAGTTTGGCCAATAGGAAGAATATATGAGGGTATTTTCGCCTTTTGATGCTCTACTTTTTGGTGGGAATCCCTAACACCACTCCTCTAGGATTCCGTAAGCCAAAAATGTTCAATTCTGCGAAAAGAAAAATCTCATACGAAATCTGTATCACCTATTACATTCCTATTCCGTGAAAAGAACATGTTGTAAATGTTGAGTGAAAATGGTGAACACCTAGCACGAGAGGTTGAAATGTTTTTGAACTAAATGGTTAGGTCTTTAAAATATTTTATTTAGTACCTAAAAGACCAAAACCTAATTAATAAGATTGTCATGCATTATCCGAGTAATATTGGAGCATTACATTGCTTATATGCTTACTCCATGGTTTAGATATCGTATACACTTACACGGTTACACCTTAAGTGTTGTGTGGTAACTCATAAACAATTACACCTATATTTGTGCTAGGATGTGAATGAATTATCATATTGATGCATGATGTTATTGCAGTCAATACTGGTTCAGGTGGTAGTGATGGTTTACTTGCTCTCTGGAGTGCAGAACATAGTCAATAAGATTTTGCTCTCTTATCTCTGTCCTTTTTGTAGCTCCCATTCAGTCTTTATATGAGTGACCTGTAAATCAGTTTCTTCAGTAGAACTAATAATTGTGCATTGCACTATTGTCATTGAATGTTGTCAACTTATAACGACGACAAGCTCTTAGTGCTGGTTATTTTAGTTTCGACAATCTACCGTCGAAAGGACCTTTAGCCATAGGACCTATCCCGACGAGACGAAGCTCGCTTCTAAAGGTTAGTGACGAAAAATAATCATTTGGTGTCGACTTTTAACCGCAATTATAGTTGTACATTCTTGAAGTGCACTAATGAACGCATTCCTATTCTTTAACTTAGAAAACAATATTCTGCTTAATAAAATTCGATAAAAAACCATCCTATTCGAGAGAGAAAAAATAACATATACACAAAAAATAGGTACCCGATTTAGGATTTTCATAGTCCAAAACCAGTCCGTCATCTAATTATCGATATAAAAAGAATATTTATACTTATGTGTCCAACAACAAAAGCAACAAAAGATGGATGAGCATGTGTACTGAAACCATTACAAATTCAAGAGAATGTTGCTCGTCTATTAATAAATCACACACTTTGTAAGAGAGAAAAAAAGAAAGAAAGGCTTACCCTTCACCAATAATTTGACTTTTCGTCATCGTTTCCATGATGAGAAGTTTACCTCTATACCTTAACTTAGAAGATATGTAGTTCTTGCCCACAAACTTACAAACTTGACCTTTATGTCGTGAAAGATGTGATAGCTCAAATCGCAACTCAAGGTGCATTGGGTAACCTTGGCACATGCAGAAACTACGAATTGTGGTTATCATATAGAACTATCGTATTGAGTATAATTAAATCTTCTTACATATTTGCTACAATAGTTATTAATAATATATATATGGTTAGATACAGAACACATGATAGTGATATTGTCTTGTTTAAATTCCAACTATAAGTAGTGATTATATATTAAGATTAACTTCCATATTTTCTGTTGCAATTAGCATTCTTCACTATGCAAAATGTGGCAACAAAGAAGATTGAAACAATCAACAAAAAAATAACTAATATGTTGTTTCACTTGTTATTGGTTAAGGAGTTTGAAGCACAATATAAAATGATAATTATTACTAGGAATACATATTAGTTAATTATGAGATAAGGTAAAAATCACAAGCCGATAATGAATCAAGTTTTGCCTAAAAGTTTCCATTTTAACAAATTATTGAGTAACCTATTGATTTGATAAAACAAAAGTGCAATTATGTTCAATGAAATAAAACTAGCATAAGTGACATTAACCTACATCTCCAAGATAGTGCCCAATCATAATAAAAAGAAACATTTCCTTTAGCCGAGCTCAGTTTTCCACATCAATCGGACTCTTAAGAGAGGTGAACTTGTTATCTCGGTTATTATGAAATTTGACATTGTTCATATTTTACTCTTTTTTTAGATATTTAAGAAAAAATGTTGTCAGTCCCACATGTTGCCTCGCGAACCTTCCAGGTTAGACTAGAGTTGGTTGTGATGACCCGCCCAAATCCGCAATCCAGGTTCAAATCGATCCCACTCGAACCTAACTTAAACCCGATGTCCTGGTCAAAATTAATAAAGGAACTATTAAAGTTAATTTATTTTTTTTCCTCTTTTGAGATTTCTAAATTTGGTCTTCAATACCCTCACAATCGAATGTCTGAAACACGAGGATATATTTTGTACACTAAAGGCATAGGTCTGGTCACAAGCATTAAACCCTTATCGGAAAAAAATGGGAGGGGATGAAACATTGTTGTAAAAAACAGAACAAAGCTGAAAATATGATGTAGGAACTTGTTTTTTTGTACATAGAGAACTACATATATATAGTATAGAGAAAACTATCTATATATATTGATTCTATTTATAAAGATACGCATACTATCTATCTAACTATATATATAATATACTAAATTAACAACTTCCGAATCTAACTAAATCTTTAAATAACATAAATCAAATAATTGAAGATATAGCAGGACAACTAATAAACAATTTTAACACTCCTCCTTGCTTGTTGGACTCCAAACACCAAGTTTTTCTCTTAGTGCCTTGAACTTCTCAGCTGGAAGCGGCTTTGTGAATATGTCCGCTAGCTGGTCTTCTGATTTGCAATAGACTAAGGAAATTTTTCCATCCTGCTGCACATCTCTGACGAAGAATAACTTAATATTGAAGTGTCCTGTTTTGCCGTGAAAAACTGGATTTTTTGAAATTGCAATTGTAGCTTGGTTGTCCATTAACACTTCGGTTGCTGCTACTTTCTTTAAATCCAAGTCATTCAGCATTTTCCTCAACCAGACTGCTTGATTTACTGCAGCAGCTGCAGCCACAAATTCAGCTTCTATAGTTGACTGAACCACTGTCTTCTGCTTCTTCGAGTTCCAGGAGAAGAACCCATCACCAATTTTGAAGTAGTAGCCTGATGTACTCTTGAAGTCATCAGCAGAACCACCCCAGTCATTATCAGAGAACCTTCAAACTTGAAGCTTTGACCCTTTTTCAGTTTGATTCCGAAATCAATTGTTCCTCTTATGTACCTTAGCACTCTCTTCGCAGCAACTAGGTGTATTTCATTAGGACAATGCATGAAACGTGATAATACACTTACATAGTACTGAATGTCTGGTCTGATGGCAGAGAGGTTCATGAGGCAGCCAACAAGACTTCTGAATGCCTTTTCTTCAACCTTTCCAGCTCCATCATCCTTGCATAACTTCTCTTTTGCATTCATTGGTGTCTCCATTGACTTGCACTCCTCCATTCTGAACTTCTTCAATATCTCTTTGGCATATTTCTTCTGGTTGATGAAGATTTCATTCTCATTCTGTTTGATCTCCATCCCTAGAAAGTATGACATGATTCCGAGATCAGTCATTTCAAATACTTGCCTCATTTCCTTCTTGCAGTTTTCGATCAGATTTGCATTGTTCTCTGTCACTAAAAGATCATCAACGTACAGAGATACAATAATGATGTTAAGTTTGGATTTCTTAACATAGAGTGTTGCTTCAGATGGACTTCTTTTGAACCCCAGATTCACCAGGTGTTCATCGATTCTGCAGTACCACGCATGGGGTGCTTGCTTTAATCCATAGAGTGCCTTATTGAGGAGATAGACTTTGTCTTCTTCACCCTAGACTTCAAAACCATAGGGCTGCTCTACATAAATTTCTTCCTGCAAAATGCCACTAAGAAATGCAGATTTTACATCTAACTAAAAACTTTTCCAGCTTTTGTGTGCTGAAACTACAAGTAGAAACCTGATTGTATCAAGTCGAGCCACATGTGCGAACGTATCTGAGTAGTCCACACCAAAGATTTGAGCATATCCTTTCATCACCAATCTGCCCTTGTGCTTGTTGAGAGACCCATCTGCATTGAGCTTGGTTCTGAAGACCCATTTCACTCCGATAACATTCTTCTCACTTGGTCTGTCAACTAGTACCCAAGTGTCATTCTTCTTGATCATGCTCAACTCCTCCTCCATGGCCTTTTTCCACTTTTCATCCTCCAAGGCTTCAACTGCTCCTCCGGGCTCACATACAACCACATTACATCTCTGATAGATATCATGGCATGGTTCCTCTAGTTGGAATATCATCAATGTTCTGACTTTGAGTGTCAGAATCAACATCTTGAGGAGCTTTTAGAGTCTTCGAGCTATCCCAATCTGCATAATCTTCTTCGCTTGGATCAAATAACAAGCTTTTGCCTCTCATCTTGACCCTTAGAACCTTTCTTCGTCCAGCGTCATAGATGGTGCAATGATCATTTTCAAAGGAGAGCTTGTATTTCTTCTCCATCAACTATCCCACACTGAGAATATTTTGATCAATATCAGGAACGTAAAGTACATCTGAGATTACCTTAGTTTCTGATTTTGTCGAAACAGTCACTGTTTCTTTGCCCTTCGCAGTAAGATACCTTCCATCACCAATTCGGACTCTGGATTCTCCAGGAGTTAACTCTCTGAAAAGAGTTTTGTCGAAGGTCATGTGGTTTGTAAAACCACTTTCAATCAACCAGGTTTCTGAGGTATTGCTAATGGAGTAGCATTGAGCCACAAAAATCTGATCTTTTTCCTCATCAACATTAGCAGCTCGAGCCTCTTCCATTTGCGTCTATGGTTTGCAAATTACTGCCTCGTGCCCCAGTTTGTTGCACTTGTTGCATTTGGCTTCTGGTCTCCTCCACCATCTGAATGGTGGATGACCCTTCTTGCCACAATATTGACAAGGTGGAAAGTCCTTCTTTTGAGTCTTCCCCTTGCTCGATCCTTGACTGCTACTCGAGCTCTGCTGGTTTTGCGACTGCTTCTTGTTGTTCTGCTTATTCTTAGACTTCCATGAGTCTTGGAGTTTTGCAGTCAATGCACCTTCCACGAAGGGCTCCAGTCTCATCATTCTCCCCTGTTCCTGAACCTGTAAAGAGCTTAAAAGTTCTGCTAATTTTAATGTACACAGATCCTTCGTGTTCTCCAAAGCTGCTATGGTTGCCTCAAATCTTTCAGGTAATGAAACGAGGATTTTCTATACCAATCTACTGTCAGGAAGATCAATGCCAAGCATTTTTGCTTTGTTTGCAATCCCCACTAGTATGTCAGAGTATTCCTTGATGGTCTCTGACTCCAACAGTTGTTGTCGTTCGAACTCGCGGATCAAATTCATCGCCTGCATCACTCTGATCCTCTCATCGCCTTTGTATTCAGCTTTGATAAAATCCCATATGTCTTTTGCTGACTTGAGGGTCATGATCCGGTTGAAGATAGTCAGAGAGACTGCAGAAAACAAACATGACTTCGCCTTAGCTTTCCTTGTCTTCTTCTCCTTTTGGACCTTGATCTGTGCCAATGTTGGGTTGTTTGGAAGAGCAGGGATATCATAGTCTTCCTCCACTGCTTCCCACAAATCATGGCCCTCTAGATATGCCTCCATCCTCACGGCCCATCCTTGGTAGTCAACTCCATCGAATATTGGTGATGTCATGTCTGAGAACGCGTTTGATACTTCCTCCATAACAAATAATTTGGTGGGTGAAGTGATAGAGAACTCACGCTCACAGGTCCCTTAAGAAATTCGCTCTGATACCAACTGTTGTAAAAAACATAACAAAGCTGAAAATATGATGTAGGAACTTGTTTTTTTGTACATAGAGAACTACATATATATAGTATAGAGAGAACTATCTATATATATTGATTCTATCTATAAAGATACTCATAGTATCTATCTAACTATATATATAATAAACTAAATTAACAACTTTTGAATCTAACTAAATCTTTAAATAACAGAAAGCAAATAGTAGAAGATATAGCAGGACAACTAAGCAACAAATTTAACAAACATACAAGACTTGATGGTGGTACCTCAAATGTGGAGAAAGATAGTGAAAGAGCCAAGACACGTGTTGGTTTAATTTCCTCCTCCAAGAAAGAGTCTCTGTACAGGTAACTTTATTCTTTATTTTAGCAATTACATAGTTGATATTCAGTTATGAAGGCTTCAGTCTCATAAAATATGTTTCCAAATGATTTAAACATTAATGGCTTGTTCCTAAACAAAAGTTCACTATGTGTGTTAAGTATACTAGTATAGCGAACATAAAAGACTTTTAGGTACTTCAGAAATTTCATTTTTTAAAAATAGGCACCTCAATTGCATCAAGGATGAAAGCAATGACCCACAAGTGGCATTTTGGAGGCTTGTAGAGTGTGGAGCTCTCTTCAATTAGACACTTCTTCCCCATGACAAAAATCTTTATACTTAGTAATGCTGTAATTTGATTTAGTCAAAAAAATGATGTCATCATTTTTAGGAGTGCTCTATTACAGAGAGCAAATTGACGACATGAGAGGCCTGCAAGTGGTGTTGAGCAAAGACCCGGGCATCATAATGACAAATGAGGTATCATATGCATGGACTAGATCAAGTGAAAACAATTGACGAGAAAACTCTACAACACTTGGGAAAAATGATAAGGCCAATTCGATCAAAACCATTGTATTTTTTTTAATTTCAGTTAAAGTTAGTCACGTGTCACACACTTGGTGGAACACATACCCAAACTACCAGGAGAATTGATGGAGCAACACTTATGCAATCTAGGGTAACTTCATGTCAAAAACAAATCTAAGGTAGCTATTCGTAAAATGATGAGTTCTTTGGTACTTAAAAGACTTTTATCCATGTATATTGTGTCCAACCATTATTTCGTTATGAATTCAATACTCATACAGGATTGTTTTACAACACAAGCATTACAAATGTTATGATTCTACTATGCAAATGGAGAAATTAAAATCCAAGTCTTTTTTATTGATTTGACAAAGAAACAAACACGTTGTATGTTGGCTAAATCATATTTGTTTTCCTAATTTCGTCATTTTATTAATGACAATGGGACTTTCACATATTGAAGCAAGAGGAACCACATAAATTTGTAGTTTCAACCAGCATGGATCAACAAAAGAGAAATAGTGCTACATAAGAGAAAGGTAGTACTTGTTTAGACTACTAAGCAGGTTTAGCAGTACGGACACTGTAGATGGATGGATTTTTCTTTCCTATGCGTTATCATAGGCATGGAATAGATCCAAGTCCAATATTTGAGGAGAAGAGTTCACAACGCTTGGGAAGAATGATAAAGTCTTTTCAATTCACATCATAGTAATGTTTTAAAATTTTATTCAAAGATTGTCGCGTGCCACACACGTGGACGAAAACCATCCAAAACTAATAGGATAATTAACGGAACAACACTTATGAAATCTAAGGTACCTTAATGTCAGAAACAAATATGAGGCATCTATTTGTAAAAGAACGATTTTAGAGGTACCTAAAAGATTTTTATCTGTGTATATTGAGTCCCACCATTATTTCATTTCGAAATGAATACTTATACAAGTTTTTTTTAGTCATTGCCTACAAAGTGACTCAAGTTTAATTCTAATTACTTTAATTTGTCTCGCATCTAGTTTTTTACACTACAATTATATTTTATTAATTTGAGAAAGAAACAAACAGACTATATTTTGGCTAAATCCTAATATTTTCCCCAATTTCGTCATTTTATTGATGACAAAGGGACTTTCACATCCCTTGATTGAAATAAGATGAACTACGTAACTTTGTAGTTTCAACCAACACAGTATTGATCGACAAAAGAGACATAGTGCTACATAAGAAAGAGGTTGCAATTATGTAGATTAAGCAGGTTTTGCAGTACTGACGCTGCATATGGCTGGATTTTGTTTTCCTGTGATGGTAGGCTTGACGTTCTCACAAAGTGAAGTTGCAGGTCCTTCATTTCCACTATACGTGAGATCGATGTCTGTGAGCTCCACCGAATCACAGGGAAAACTCTTGCTACAGACTAACTTAACTACTTCTTTAGTCGAAGAAGTTCCTTTGATATTCTTGAAGCTAATTTTGCTTAACTTAACACTTGATGGTACCTAAATAGAAAATAATAAAATACATAACATAAGAAAATTGATCATTTTAAATTTTTTAATATCGTTCTATAAACATTTTATGCAAATTCTTTATAGAGAAAATAAAACAAGTTCATTCTCCAAGAATTACCTCAGCGGTGCATTGATTGTAGGGGCAATATCCTTGATCAATAAGTATTGGTGTCCCAACATTATTCATTGTAATGTCCTCAAAATGCATGTCACTAGCTTCTCCAGGTTCGGATTTTGGCCAAGTCTTGATTCGAACACCATTTTGTGAACCAGTAATTGTGCAATTTTTCACAAAAATACCAATAACGGGCTCCTCATTTTTGTACCTTCCTAGACTGCCAACGCTAATACCGTGGCCTGGACCGCAAGTAATATTTGTGATGTTAATATTCTTACTCCCATCCCCTAATGAGATGCAATCGTCTCCAGTCTTGATGTCTGTGTTAAGGATGTTAACTCCATCAGAACGACCTATGTGGATTCCATCTGTGTTAATAGAGGTTTCTGCTGCTGAGACCTTGAATCTCTCGAATGTTAAATTCTTGCATCCTATAACGTTGACGTGGAAATTTTTGCTATCCAAGGTTGTTACATCTTGCAATATGCTGTTGGTAACGCCATTAAGCCTTAAATTCTGCCCAATCATCAAACAATATAAAACAAAATAGTTAAGTATATTAACTTAACATTGATAACTAGTTGGTGATTCTTTGTCTGAATACTATTATGGTGGATTAATTTAAAATATATCACATATTCCTTCCATAAAACATAAATGGGTAAAGTTGTATGCTTCTTACCATAGAAAGAGTCTTACAAATAGGTCCGTTCTTATGGCAATCGTTTTGCACCCAAGCTGATTTCCCCTGACCATCAAAAACTCCGCCTCCGAAAATAGTTAACAAGTCTATTTTATTTAACGTGATCCACCCTTCACCTTTTATCAAGCTTGGATCAGCTGGGGCCTTTAAGGTGCCTTCAAGTTGTAGTCTTATGCTACTCTTACAAGGACCTTCAAGTATAATCAACCCAAGTGCAAAATCTCCTTTAGGAACTAAGATTGTGCTTGGGTTTGCTGATGCACATGCCTCTTTCCATGCAGTGGTTAGTGCCTTTGCCAATATGGAATAATATTACTCAGATTTTCGTTAAGAATAATGTTATCTTTCTTATTTCAAACTAAGAAGTTTGTTCACTTTATTTTTTTCTTAAAGATCAGTTAATAAAAAAAGGATTAAAAATTCATATGATATTAATAGAATGTTGGTGAAATTTGCATTACCTGAGTGGAATCCGAAGACCCATCACCTTTTGCACCGTACTTTGTGATGTCAAAAAGTTGTGCGTTTGTGAGTGTACAAGAGATCAAGATATGAAGATACACAATCAAATTCATTTTTATCCGCATCAATTTTCTTATTCTTACTGCAAGTTTATATCCTCTTTGTACTTATTCTTATTCAGAATCTTGAAGGAATGGGACAATCAGAGAAAGTTAATATAATACGAATTCTTAGAAACTTATGGGTGACACATTTTTTCTATAGTTTATTTAGGAGTTCTATAAATAGCCTTGGGTTGAGAGAATATTTCTGATCTATATTTAAGGAATGACATTCATTCTTTTTACAGTTACTTACCAAATTGGTACTCCAACTTTGGGCACTTTATAAATTGCTACCTAAACTTTACTTTTTCAAAAATTGTTACCTAAACTTTGACATTTTGAGCAAATTGCTACATCAGTTAAGTTTTCAATTGAATATGGACGGAAAATGACGTGACAACACATGATTGGTCCATGGATTTAAAAAATTATATTATTTTTTTGGTATTTTTTAAAAAGGCATTTAATGTTCTAAATTATGGACCAATAATGTATTGGCACGGCATTTTCCATACATATTTAACGAAAAACATAACTGAGGTAGCAATTTGCTCCAACTCTGAAAGTTCACGGTAGATTTTTTTTTTAAAATAAAGTTCATGCATCAATTTAATAAAGTGCTCAAAGTTGGGGTAGCAATTTGATTATTACCTCAATTTTAATTGATACGTAAGCATGATAAATACTCATAATTTCATCATTTTCTTTGAAAATGTACATATGACCACATTTATTGAAATACCACAAACGATTAGTGAATTATATATTTTATAACTAATTAATTTGAGAATAAAACTTCATTTGACTGTACAAATTTAATATAGTATTCATTTAATTACAAACTAGGTGACTCATTCGCGCCTTGTGTGTAAATCAATTGATCAAGCGGATATGATAGAATGTAAATCAATTGATAACAATAATGTGAACTAACTAGAATAGATTAAGAACAAGAACATACAAGTGTTTAAGTAGTTTGGTCAATTCGACCAACGTCCACAGGTAGTGCAAACAAATTCATTGACAATAAAAAATAGTTACAACAAGTTATCATTAACCTTCCAATGAATTCTCCCTAACAAGTTCATGCATCCCCATCCCTCCTCCCCTCACCCAAACCACACAGACTCCATTGACTTTGAGTTCACTTATTTTTTGCAACTCACTTCAATTTATACCATGTTTGTTAAAACACGACATGTGTGGTATTTTACAACACTACTACATATGTACTGTTATATATTTTAGTGTAATTGGATTGACTAGTTGACCAATGGGATCATAGTATCTCATTAAACAAGTTAGGAGGGTGCGGAGTGCACGCTTGTTTAAGTATATTATGATTCATTGTATTGGAGATTCATCGGTTGATTTGAGATGAGGCAATGGGGGTCAAAGGGGCAGCGCCCCTGGCTGGGGTCCAAGGGGCAGCGCCCCTGGCCAGGTCAGCTGGGAAATTTTTTATTATACATAAAGTCACTATTCTAAAAATTCATTGTAAATTTGAATTTTTGGAATTAATGACTTAACATTTTAACTTCAAAATTCCCGGTTTTTGGACACTTGCTTTAGAACCAAATATTGGACCAAACCAATTCTTGGCCGAACCATTATTGAACCAAACCATGTGTTGGCCGAACCATTGCTTATGTGTCATCCTAAGGTGTCCTTTTGATTTTGGAGCCAAAATTTGAATCAAAAGGGGTGTTATGGCCGAAATGACACTTTGCCTCTTCCAAAGGGCATGGTGTCTTCTCCTAAGGGTGTGACAAACACTATAAATTGGTCATAGGGGGTCCTAAATCTTCATCCAAAACATTCACAATCCTTCTCTCAAGTTCTAGTTCAGTATTCTGATTTTATCCGATTGAAAGTTTGGGTGCCTCCAAATAGTTTCAATCTGAAAGTGTCGTCACGACTTCAGAATAATCCAAGCATACAATTACCACCATCCATTCGAAATTTTCCAACAAAGATTGAAACTATTTCTCTGAAGATGACGAACGGAGAATCTGCTAGAGACATGACTAGCAAATTTGCTAAGTTAGACAAGTTCGAAGGTAGTGACTTTCGACGATGGCAAAAGAAGATGCACTTCCTTTTGACGACCCTAAAGGTGGTGTATGTGCTAAGTACTCCCATGCCTGAACTACTCGACAATGAAACCGTGGAACAAACCAGGCGCCGCTGCAAATGGGAGAATGATGACTACATTTGTCGTGGTCACATCCTCAATGGTATGTCTGATTCCCTATTTGATATATATCAGAATGTCGAGTCTGCAAAAGAATTGTGGGATTCCCTTGAATCCGAGTACATGGCCGAAGATGCTTCAAGTAAGAAGTTTCTTGTTAGTAATTTTAATAATTACAAGATGGTTGATACTAGACCGGTCATGGAACAGTATAATGAACTGTTAAGGATTCTGGGACAGTTTGCTCAACATAACATGAAGATGGATGAATCCATCTCGGTTTCTAGTGTTATTGACAAACTGCCACCATCATGGAAAGATTTCAAACATACCCTAAAGCACAATAAGGAAGAGATGTCTCTTGTTCAACTTGGAAGTCACTTCAGGATTGAAGAGTCTTTAAGGGCTCAAGAAGTGGACAATAACCCTAAGGGTAAGAACCAAGTTGGTCACTCTTCTGTAAACATGGTTGAAGAGGGTCGATTTTCAAACTCGAACAAGGGGAACAAACGCAAGTTTAAAGGGGATGACAACAAGTCTTTCAACAAAAAGCCAAAGGTGGCATGTTGGAAGTATGGCAAACCCGGTCATTTCAAGAAGGATTGTCGGGTTGGAAAAGGCAAGCATAATGCTGGTCCAAGAGGATCTAAGGATCCTGAAAAGCAACAAGGTCAGATTTTAATACAAAATAATAATTCGGGTCAGAATTATGTATCTGTAATATCTGAGGCATTTTATGTGCAGGATGATCATGTTGCATGGTGGATTGATTCAGGAGCAACAACTCATGTGTGCAAAGATCTTCGTTGGTTCAAAGACTTTCAACCAATTGAAGATGGATCTGTCTTAAAGATGGGAAATGTTGCAACTGAACCAATCAAGGGACTAGGAAATGTCAAGCTTGTCTTTACTTCAGGAAAATGTCTGTCATTAAATAATGTATTGTATGTTCCCGGGATTCGAAAGAATCTCTTATCGGGTGTTGTTTTGAACAATTGTGGTTATAAACAAGTTTATGAAAGTGACAAATATATTTTGTCAAAACATGGTTCTTTTGTAGGATTTGGTTATTTAAGTAATGGTATGTTTATGTTGAATGTTAAGGTTTCATTTGATAATGAATCTGCTTGCATGACTTCTTTTAGTACTAGTAATAATAAATCAGATTTATGGCATGCTAGACTAGGACATGTTCATTATAAAAGAATGAAAGATATGTCTAAAATGAGTCTTATACCTGCTATTGATATAATCAATGAGAAATGTAAAACTTGCATGTTAACTAAGATAACTAGAAAACCTTTCAAGGATGTAAATAAAGTTTCCAATGTATTGGAACTAATACATAGCGATTTATGTGATTTTCATGCTACTCCTTCATTAGGAAATAAAAAGTATGTTATTACTTTCATTGATGATGCTTCTAGATATTGCTATGTTTACTTGTTGCATGCTAAGGATGAAGCTCTTGATAAATTTAAAATTTATAAAAAGGAAGTTGAGCTTCATCAAAGTAAATTGATTAAAAATTTACGGACTGATAGAGGAGGTGAGTATTATGATCCAGTATATTTTCAATCTACTGGTATAATACATCAAACTACAGCTCCTTATACACCACAACAAAATGGTGTGTCTGAAAGGAAGAATAGGACTTTGAAAGAGATGGTTAATTCCATGTTATCCTATTCAGGTCTAAGTGAAGGTTTTTGGGGTGAGGCTATGTTAACAGCCTGTTATTTATTGAATAGAATTCCTAATAAAAGGAATAAGATTACCCCATATGAATTGTGGTATAAAAAGCCACCAAAATTAAGTTTTCTGAGAGTTTGGGGATGTAGAGCAGTGGTAAGGCTCACTGAACCCAAAAGAAGAAACTTGGGAGAAAGAGGTATAGATTGTATCTTCATTGGGTATGCTGAGCATTCATATGCATATAGATTCTATGTATTAGAATCTAATGACTATGTGTCTGTTAACACAGCCATAGAATCAAGAGATGCTACCTTTGATGAAGATAGGTTTACATCTATACCTAGACCAAAAGACATGATTAGGAATTCTTTAAGTTCAGATACTTCTGGTGGTACTGTTTCTGTACCTGGACCGACTGAACCAAGGAGAAGTACTAGAACTAGAAAAGCCAAATCTTTTGGATCTGATTTTCAACTTTATTTAGTTGAAGGGTCAAGGGATGATGTTGAGTATCAGTATCAATACTGCTTCATGATTGAAGAAGATCCAAGAACATTTAGTGAAACTATGACTTCAAGAGATGTTGCATTCTGGAAAGAAGCTATCCAGGATGAAATGGATTCAATCATGAATAATAATACATGGGAATTGACTGATCTACCTCCTGGTTGTAAAGCTTTGGGAAACAGATGGATTTTCAAAAGGAAAATCAAAGTGGATGGTAGCATAGATAAGTATAAAGCAAGATTGGTTATCCAAGGCTTCAGACAGAAGGAAGGGATAGATTATTTTGATACTTATGCTCCTGTTGCTAGGACCTCCACTATTAGGTTATTAATAGCACTTGCAGCTATTCATAATCTTGTAATTCATCAAATGGATGTGAAAACTGCATTCTTGAATGGTGATTTGGATGAAGAGATATATATGAAACAACCGGAAGGGTTTGTTATGCCTGGAAATGAAAATAAGGTGTGCAAGTTGAAGAAATCATTGTATGGTCTTAAACAAGCACCAAAACAATGGCATCAAAAATTTGATGATGTAGTATTGTCTAATGGTTTTCTTCTTAACCAAGCAGACAAGTGTGTATATAGCAAATTTGATTCTTCTGGTAAAGGAGTTATTATTTGTCTATATGTAGATGACATGTTGATTTTTGGTACTGACCAAAATCAAGTTGATAAAACCAAGAAATTTCTGTCTTCTAATTTTGACATGAAGGATTTGGGGGAGGCTGAGGTGATTCTTGGTATAAAGATCATACGAAAGAACAATGGTATTTCAATCTCTCAATCTCATTATATTGAGAAGATTCTGAATAAATTTAATTTTAAAGATTGTTCTCCAGTTAGCACTCCCATAGATCCTTGTCTTAAGCTTCTACCTAATAAAGGTGTGGCGGTATCTCAACTTGAATACTCAAGGGCTATTGGTTGTCTTATGTATGCCATGATTAGCACTAGGCCTGATATTGCTTATGCTGTTGGAAAGCTTAGTAGATATACTAGCAATCCAAGTTCACATCATTGGCAAGCATTAAATCGAGTATTCAAGTACTTGAAAGGAACCATGGATTATGGTTTGACTTATACTGGATTTCCTTCTGTTCTTGAAGGATATTCAGATGCAAGTTGGATTTCCAATGTAGAAGATCATTCTTCTACAAGTGGATGGGTATTCCTTCTTGGGGGAGGTGCCATCTCTTGGGCCTCTAAGAAACAAAGTTGCATTACTCACTCAACAATGGAGTCTGAGTTTGTTGCATTAGCATCGGCTGGTAAAGAAGCTGAGTGGCTAAGAAATCTGATTTATGAAATTCCATTGTGGCCTAAACCGATATCTTCTATATCTATCAGATGTGATAGTGAATCTGCCTTGGCTAATTCATATAGGCAAGTATACAAAGGCAAGTCTAGACACTTAGGTGTTAGACACAGCATGATTCGTGAACTCATCATGCATGGTGTTATATCAGTGGAGTTTATAAAAACTCAACATAATTTAGCCGATCATTTAACCAAAGGGTTAAGAAGGGATCTTGTGCACAAATCGGATGTGGGGATAGGATTAAAGTCCATTTGAAATCTCTCATGTTGAGATACCCAATTCCCACCTAATATGACATTAGGTGTTGAATTCAATGTGGAAAGCTTGACATCTGGAGATTGGAACACATTGGTTATATTATCCCAAGGTATGTGTTCAGACCTGTAAGTAAAGGAGGTTGAAGTTTAACTTCTTAATAGTTCTTTTGAAAAATTGCATATGCAGGTGCAAGAGTAAAAGAGCTACCTATGTAAACATGAAGTTTAGCCGCTTCAAGAAGCTAGGACTTGGCTTTGATATGTTTATGAAGGATTAGGACACAAGGCTAGTAAAAGATAGTGTCAATAAAGGACATTTGAGAATGTTAACTTATGTGTATGTTATCTTCATGTATTCACAATGAATAGCAAAGGTTCAATCCATAGTGACACCTTGATATTCGAATATTTGAAAAGTATAATATACTAAGATGAAATTCAATCGTCATGATATTTCATTTATGCATAAGTTTGTTGTGTTGTTTGATTGTGATCTTATGTTTAGTTAATCAAGGATTACACTAAAATGGGGGAGGATTGTTATATATTTTAGTGTAATTGGATTGACTAGTTGACCAATGGGATCATAGTATCTCATTAAACAAGTTAGGAGGGTGCGGAGTGCACGCTTGTTTAAGTATATTATGATTCATTGTATTGGAGATTCATCGGTTGATTTGAGATGAGGCAATGGGGGTCAAAGGGGGCAACACCCCCTTTGCCGGGTCCAAGGGGCAGCGCCCCTGGCCAGGTCAGCTGGGAAATTTTTTATTATACATAAAGTCACTATTCTAAAAATTCATTGTAAATTTGAATTTTTGGAATTAATGACTTAACATTTTAACTTCAAAATTCCCGGTTTTTGGACACTTGCTTTAGAACCAAATATTGGACCAAACCAATTCTTGGCCGAACCATTATTGAACCAAACCATGTGTTGGCCGAACCATTGCTTATGTGTCATCCTAAGGTGTCCTTTTGATTTTGGAGCCAAAATTTGAATCAAAAGGGGTGTTATGGCCGAAATGACACTTTGCCTCTTCCCAAGGGCATGGTGTCTTCTCCTAAGGGTGTGACAAACACTATAAATTGGTCATAGGGGGGTCCTAAATCTTCATCCAAAACATTCACAATCCTTCTCTCAAGTTCTAGTTCAGTATTCTGATTTTATCCGATTGAAAGTTTGGGTGCCTCCAAATAGTTTCAATCTGAAAGTGTCGTCACGACTTCAGAATAATCCAAGCATACAATTACCACCATCCATTCGAAATTTTCCAACATGTACATGGTATGGTAGCATAGAGTGTTGAAGTATAAGGAAGAACAAAATGTTCAAACCTTGAGCCATCATTCTACGATAGTTTCTCATTACTCCTCAATCTCTCTTATGGCTAACTGTGCCTCCAACCCTAATATATAGGGAAAAATATGAAAAATATGTAATATGTTTGCCAAAATTGGTAACTGATGAAACTTGTTTTGCGTTGCTGGTTTTTTATGTATTATTTTTTAGTTTGTTGGTTTTTGATGAAACGTTAAGTTTTCCATTGAAATTGCTCATGTGCATATCATGTGACCTCTGTTTTGAACGTTAAAAGAAATTAATTCAAAATACTGAAACTACCCTCCTCATCTTTTCCCTTCAATTACAAACATTTTTCAAGAGAGGTTTCCTTAAGCATATCCTTCCTTTCCCTTCAAGCACGGTCGTCCGCCTTCGTCTGAGCGTCACTGATTTGCTCACTCAAGCGTTTTACGCCGGAGACTGGAGCTTCCACTTTCTCGGTGTTCCTTTGGTTACTCGGTATAACACGTGTTGTGGATTTAGAAGGTTGAAATCTTCGGCTCTAAATGAGATTCAAGTAGAAGGCTTCAAATCAAAACTTTTTCCTTCGATTTTGGCATGATATCGAAGCACAAGGGTTTAATATTAGAGCCCTTCTGATCCAATCTCATGTCCAGATTGAAGTAGGTCACCACATGTATGGTTTCTGGGA
Source organism: Chamaenerion angustifolium (assembly GCA_946814005.1). Classification (NCBI taxonomy): domain Eukaryota; kingdom Viridiplantae; phylum Streptophyta; class Magnoliopsida; order Myrtales; family Onagraceae; genus Chamaenerion; species Chamaenerion angustifolium. The sequence continues at coordinate 29,137,796 of OX328272.1, forward strand.
GCTGCGGAGTTCACTAGAATTAAACGTGCTCCCGAGCCTTCTCTTGATGAAGATCCATCTGTATAACGCTCCCAGATTTGACTGTTGTCTACTGATGAACTTAGTCTGTTATCTGCTTCTGTTAGACCATTAATTGTGCTTTCCACGGTGAAATCAGCTAGTGCTTGACCTTTGATGGCCGTTTTTTGCGCAAATTTGATCTTGAACTCACTGAGCTCGATCGCCCACTTGACCATTCTTCCTGAAGAATCTGGTTTCAGCATGAAGTTTTTGAGAGGGTGATTGGTAAGGACTGTAATGTCGTGCGCGTGAAAATAAGGTCTCAGCTTTCGAGTAGCAATAACTAAGGCATGGAGATACTTCTCAATCTAGACATATTTTATTTCTGCAGAATTAAACATCTTTCTAACAAAATACACTGGACTCTGGACATTATCTTCTTCCCTTATTAAAACGGCATTGGCTGCCACATCACTGATGCTCAGGAAAAGGAAGAGATGCTCGCCTGGAATGGATTTCGCCTGGAATGGATTTCGCCTGGAGGCGTTCCAATCCTTGAGATGACGCCAGTTTGGATGTGCTGCTTCAAGGATTGGAACGCCTCCTCGCAGTCTGGCGTCCACTCAAACTTGCGGTTGGCCCTTAGAGTCTTGAAAAACGGCATGGACCTGTCGCTCGCCCTAGAGAGGAAGCGATTGAGAGCAGCTAGGCGACCATTCAGACATTGGACTTCCTTGTGGCACGTTGGCGACTTCATCTCTTCTATAGCCTTGATCTTTTCCGGGTTCGCCTAGATACCTCATTCACTGACCATAAATCCCAAGAATTTACCATATTTGACTCCAAATGCGCACTTTGCCGGGTTCAGGCGAACGTTGTGCCTCCTCATGCACTCGAAAGCTTCGCGAAGGTCTGCTGTCTGAGGAATGCCCTTGATTGTTTTGACGAGCATGTCGTCCACATAAGCCTCCATGTTTCTCCCTAGCATGTCTTGGAACAGGCGGTTCACCATCCGCTGATAGGTCGCCCCGGCATTGATTAGACCGAAGGGCATCACTTTGTAGCAAAGAATGTCCCCGTCTGCATAGAAAGCGGTATGAGCCTCATCATCTGGATGTATCCGGATCTGGTTGTAGCCTGAATAGGCGTCCATAAAGCTCTCTCGTGACCAGAGGTTGCATCGACCCACTGATCAATCCTGGGAAGAGGGTAGGAATCCTTGGGGCAAGCTCTATTCAGGTCGCGGAAGTCAACGCACATCCTCCACTATCCTGAGCTCATGAAAGATGATGTCTATACTGATACTTGGCATGTCGCTCGGCTTCCAGGCAAAGAGCTCATTGAATTCCCTGAGGAGGGCAGTCATGGCCTGCTTCTGGTCATTGTTCAAGGTGGTCCCGATACGCACATTCTTATCAGGGCCATCAACCTCAACTTCTTCCAAGTCTTCCATAGGCGCTGGTCGAGCCAAATCCTCACGAGGGTCAGCCACTGTTTCGATGGCGAGGGCTTCCCTTTGATTCTTCCTGCGCAGGCAGTTCACATAGCATTGTCGCGAGGAAGGCTGATCACCAAGTACTTCTCCAATCCCGTTGGGTGTGGGGAACTACATTTTCTGATGGACTGTGGAGGCCACAATCTTGTTGGGATTAATCGTGGTCCTCCCCAGGATGGCGTTGTATGATGTAGGCGAGTCGACCACCAGGAAGGTGACCGCCACCTTGATGCCCTTCCATCCTTCGCCCAGGATTACGGGCAAGGTTATTGCCCCCAATGGATAAGTCGTCCTCCCAGCAAACCCAATCAATGGAAATTCGACCCTCTTCAGGTCACGCTTGGACTTGTCCATCTTCTCAAAGGCGTCCAGGAAAAAAATATATGTCGAGCTCCCTCCATCTATCAGAATCCTCTTCACGTCACAGCCGTTGAGATCAGCCGTGATAACCAAAGCATCATTGTGGGGAGTGGTGACATGTGCCAAATCGTCTTCGGAGAACGAGATGACAATGTCTTCTTCAGGTCGAGGTCGCTTTCCCAGCTGGACCGCTGTAGAAATCTGAGTCGCATAGACCTCTCTTGCATGCGATCCCTCGCCTCCAGCGCCGAACCCCCCAGCAATCAGATTAACCAGCTTGCTCAGTTGGATCTGGCGAGCGGTTTCTCCTCGGTGGCGTTCGACTCCTATCTCGCCCCGCCACAAATTCTTTTAGCATCCCCCTCTAAATCAGCTTCTCGATATCCCGCTTCAAAATGCGGCAATCATCAGTCTTGTGGCCCTTGCACTTGTGGTATGTGAAATAGCTCTCTGTATCCTTCCCCATGGTTTGATCACCCCTTCGAGGCATTGGTGGCCTCGCCAAAGATCATCTCTCCATCTCGAATAGTATCTGTTGAGATCTACCTGTTTAGAGGCGTAAAATACTCAGGGACCTCTGGATTTCTGGGCCCTAGATTCGGTTCTGTTCGGGGCCTGCTGTCTCGTCCCTTCTTCTCTTTCTTAACCTCCTTCTTATCATCGCGCCGGGGCTCAGGAACCCCCTTAGCGAGGTCATCAGGAAGTTAGCCTCGGCGTTCGCTCTCTCAAGACCTATGAAACTTTTCGCCCTGGCTACTAGTTCCTCCAACGTCTCAATTTCCTGCACATGATAACTGTTGCGCAGCTTTCTCGAGGCCTTGTTGGCCACGTCAAATCCTCGATAGAAGGCTCGGATGATCTCCCCATCTGAGACTCGACGATCTATCTCTGTGACGTTTTGATGGAAACGTCCATAGAAATCAGCGAGTGACTCTCCAGGCTGCTGTTTGACCGCATCCAGGGCAACCACACTCTTCATCAGTTGGCGTTCACCCATATACCTCTCCAGGAACTTGCTTCTCAACTCTGACCAAGTCCCTATGGATCCCTGCAGGGAGGCCGAAGAACCAGGACGACGCTGAACCCGACAGGGCCGACGGAAATAATAAAGCCAAGTGATTTGGATCATTGACTTACCCAAAAGAGAGGCATCATGCTTGTTAACATGTATAGTCGGATCACCTCCTCCACTGTATTCGGGTATAGCCCGGGCGACGATGTCTTTCGGGATTTTGATGGCGACGAGATCTTCTGCGAAGGGTTGAGCAGATCGCTCCCTGAAGGGAGCTGCGACTGTCGGTCGCCTTTCCTATAGCCTTCTGTTGATAAGCTTGTCCACCTGGTCCAAGGTGCATTGTTTTGGCGAAGCCCCATTCGGCATGAGACCAGATGGATTGGTGGAATAAGTAGCCATCGGCGGTTCGGTGGACGTCGGGGGTAGGGACTGGTGTCCCGATGTCATCTCCTGATCCTCATGGGGAGCTGTGGTGCCCAGATTCACATTTTCAGTCGGCAGGGGCCCCGTGGCAGCAGGACGAGTGTTTTCTTGAGGAGCAGGGGCTTGTCGGCGAGCCTGCCCTAGGATCGTCTCCAGCAGTGATATTATCTACGGAGTTAACTGGATGTTTTCCCCGGCGATGTGGACGATTTGCGGTGCTGGAGTCTCGGTATGGTTAGGAGCGGGAGTCGGTCTGGAATTGCCGACATGTTCTCGGGCCACCCTTAGGGGGGCGGCATTGGATGCTGCCTGGCTGGCAGGTTCTTGGTGGTGCGGCGAAGCGGCGGCGGAATCAGAGCTGTCAGCGGACTGCTCATTAGCCTGGTTCCGGCGATTGCTTTTGGATCGAGTTTGCATGGCTGTATTACTCGTTCCCACAGACGGCGCCAAATGTTTGATCTTTATTGCGGTTACGGCGAGATATTGCAGTTACCATATCTAATCTTTAGTGAATATGTGCCCGAGATATGCGGGATATCGTGGTCATATCTTTATTAACGGTTGGTGGGACCAGAGGAGAGAGACAAGGCTCTCTTCAGGGCGAGCACTCCTATGGCGAGCAGTAGGAGGTCGCGACTTGGTGATGAATGACGACCAACTATGGAACCTTTGGCGTCCATATTAACTTGGGCTCGATCTTGGGCCACTCTATTGCGGGACAGATCGACTTTAGCATAGGCCGATCCAGTTCGAATAACCTGGGTTTACCCCCTCCATGGTTATTGGGCCTTCAAGACCTTTTCCTTATTGGGTTGTCACTATCAATACCCAACAATATCCTTCCGTAGAAATTGTTCTTCTCCCGTCCTTCTCCCGCCACCATCCTTCCCCATCTCTCTCTCTAGCTAACCATGGTAGTACTCAGATTAAGGATGAGTTAGATGGGTGTTTGCCTTTGGTAGTTCGATCGGTTGATATTCGATTGGTATAGTGTATTTGTAATAAATCATGTAAGAAGTATGTAATGTTGCTGTATGAAACTGGTTTTTGGTTCTGCAATGAAGATTTGATGTTCTTGTATTTTCCCAGGTGGATTAACTATCCCTCTTAATGTATTGAATTTGTTTAATATTCCCCCCTAAAGTTTGTCAAAGTAAGGGCAGTTGTGTCTTTTCAACTTAAGTAAAGGCACGTGCAGGGCACATGTTCGGTTTACCGTCTCAAATAAACGGTCTTATGACGAAAAGGGGGGATTTTTTATTTCGTCCAAACATTAGGACTAAAATTTAAAATTTTAAACATTAAGGGGGATTCTTAAATTTTGTCCAAACTTTAGGGGGCACAATGACCATTAACCCTAAAATTAATTTTACTATAGTTTTATAGTTAAGTTAGTAATGATTTATGAGCTAGTTCTATCTATGAGTATTAATAGGTATTTATTTATAAAATATTTGTAAATTATTTAATTTTGTATTATAATTATACCTACTTTTAAATATTTATAATGACATATTTATGCGAATGTAGCACTTTTGAATATATTTAGTATTTATTTAATTAATGAAAATTTATTTAGTTATAAAATTATACAATATTGAAAAAACAAATCAGAAAAATAAAATACTTTTGTAATGCAATAAATAATAATATTTTGATACAAAATGAATATGATAAATGAGGAGGTGAGAAAGAATTTGCAACATACCATGAAAATCGATTTGAAGATTCAGAAGAATTTTAATGCTTTTGGAGATACTCATGGTGAATCAACGGCGTCGACTGATAAATAAATTATTAATCAATCAATGAAAAAGTTTCTTTTTGACAACTAAACATAACAAAAACTTAGATGCTTGAAATATAGAGGTTATATATATGGATTAGTAATAGGATAAAAGTAAGCATATAATTTCGGTAGTATTTTGTTTTTCAATTTCGTTTGTTACTTCATATTATTTTTTTGTTAGGCCTTTGATAATTGATATGCTTGTTTACACCAAGTGCTTATTTTGTTCCCTATCAAAATTTATTTTATACAATCAAAGTAATAATCTACAAAATGTCAAGTTTCAAACTTGTTTTTTTTTTTTTATTTCAGTATTGGATTGTAAAATGGAAATAATATTGCATGTTGTTTTTTGTTGATTGATTAAAGTAAGATTTCCAAATAATTAAAGAAAAATACTTCAAGTCTAAATTTAACGGAAAACTTCGACGATGTTATCGGATATGTCCCTTTCAGATTCAGTTGTTCGTAATACTTCGTTCATCCAACCGACGAAAGGAGTTGAGGATGTGCAAGGAAACGAAGTGGTGAAGTATGACATCCATTGGTCAAAACAAAGTACGACATCCATGGAACCTTCTATGCTCAGCTTCTTTAGGAAGGGAAGACTCATCTCGCTCTCCATAAGTCTAACTGGATCAGAGACTCCTCTCAGGTCTCTCCTTCGCTTCAAGCGGAGACACGGTGCAAGCTCTGATGATGGATACCATGAGACCAATAGGTTACAGATTCCATCCGACTGACGAAGAGTATCTCAGGCACTACCTGCACAAGAAAAACCTCGGCCACAATGACATTTGCTGCATAATTCCCGAGATTGATTTCTGCAACTGGGAGCCTCGAGAACTGCCCGGAAAGTTCAGAGGTAAGCTACCAAAGTCCTATGATTGCTTGACGAAATTCCTCAATGAATAACTCCTGGAAATGAAATTCAAAGCGTTGGTTTTTATGTCAACGCAGAGTCGTCGCAGGTTGTGTCTGATGACCCAGAGTGGTGGTTCTTCTGTGAGCAGAGTCAGGGACAAAGGGTTCACAGATCGACCAAGGAAGGACATTGGAAAATCACCGGCCATGATCGGAAAGTCATGGCCCGGGTAACCAAAAACTTGATTGGTATTAAGAAAACTTTAGTATTCCATGAAGGGAAAGGTCGCAAGGCCAAAAGGACTAGCTGGGTCATGCACGAGTATCACCTACCAGCTTCTGATTTCTCCCATGAAACCACAGTATTGTCCCCACATTTTCTTTTCCTGTAATATGATGATCACTCTTGCTGTTAACACAAAACGTTTGTCTTTACCTAGAGCATTTGTTTGAGAATTCCACTAGGTTAATATCTTTGTTACGAACTTTTTTCCTGTTTAGATAGAGCAATTCGAGATTTCGTGAACATGGATATCCCCAACCTTCTGCAATATAATCATGGTTAATCTTTTTCTGTGACGTCCATGAATTTATTTGGATTCTAACTAGATGGTCACTTGGAATCTCATAGGCCCTTTTCCTCGACCGAGATCCATCCCTTCTGATTATTGTGTTCCTTCATGTTGCAGAGCAAATTTACCCTCTGCCGCGTAAAGTGTAAAGAGCATTACGAGCATGATTTCAACCCATCCTCTGATAGCCAAAACAACAACCATATCGCTACATACTTTGACGACTCTGTTCCTTTAGATGACCATTCGATACCTGAGGTGAGGAGTTGCAAGCTTGATTGTAGGACACACACTAATTTGAGCCTGTTAAGTCTCCCTTCTTCAATCAGAGGTGACATTTGGTATGAAAATTGCAGGATACTGTTCAAGCAACAATGGCGTGGCTGATGGAACCTCCGGAACCTGATGCCTCTCAATTTATGAGCTCTGGCCTGGAACCCATGCTTGATGTGAGTATAAATTTCTTGAACTAAGAATCTATTAGGAAGTTCTGTTTGTCTTGGTAACTAATCCATGCACTTTCAACAAATAATGCTTCCTCTGAAAATAGCAGCCTTATGCCCAATCAACAACGCCGCATCCACTGGAATCTGTAATGGTTTCCCATCATTTTAAGAGCTCTGGGTTGGACTACCAAAATAAGGAACAGAATGAAGATACTAAGAATCCCTTGAATGAGAATCCCCAAGATGAGGTGGTTTTGAATAGATATGTACTAGTTATAACCTACAGCTGCATTTTTAAATGCTTCCATCGTAGGTAAGAGTTGCATTCATGCTAAAAAAAATCTAATTTCCTTGACAAAGGTGGAAGTTCTGTTCTGTTACCAAACTCCGCCAGTAGTTTACTTGGTACTCTTTCTTCTTGGGAGTAATCTTGACACTTAAATTGGCAGCATTCTGACAAAGCAAAACAGCCATGCTCGCTGGAACATGATTCTCCTCATTCGGAATTGCACAAGAAGTCTTCCTTGGATTCTTTGCCTGATTTTATTGAAGATGTTCAGAAAAAGAAGAAACAGACTGAAGACGTCAAAGATTTCCTCAAGGTATTTCTATGTTTACGTACTAGTCCATAACTGCAAAATTAAACGCTTGATAAAGTGGAAAAGCAAATTGAAGATGGAATTTTTTGAGTAAAAATGGAATGTTTTGCTCTGTTACCTAACTGCACCAGCAATATATTTGGTACTCTTTCGTCTTGATTCCATGGGAGTAATCTTGACTCTGGAAACGACAGCATTCTGGACAAGTGAAAAATTCGTGCTCGCTGGAACCTCATTCATCTCATTCTAAATTTAAGGACGACTGGTCCTTCCTGGAGTCTTTGCCTGATATAGTTGAAGATGTCCATGATTTCTTGAATGAGGATCGCAAAACCCAGGTGTGTTTCTGTGTTTACGTACTAGTTCCTAACTGCAAGTTTTTTAAATTGTTGATTACATGTCGTAACAAGGAAACTTAAGGTGAAAGAAAACCTCTTATTCAACCTTGGCGACACCACCTACCCTTTGTGTAACCAGATTTGTTCAACTTGATTTTCTTTTCCTGCTTTGGCCATGTTACGATATTTACGTATACATAGTTTCATGGAATTTTTTTCCTAAATATACTCCATTCTATAATTAAATACCAAAATGTCTGCAATTTTTTTTAAAAAATACGAAAGTATACCTACACGCGACTGGTAGTCGCTGGTGTAAAGGTCGTTACAACTACTGAGTCGCACGTGGAAAGTTAGATGTAGTCCACCCACAACTCCCAGTCGCGGGTTGTTGTGCTATAAATTCCTTCCCCCAAATTTCCCACCTTGTTCGTCTGGTTGTTCTTCAACGAGTATTCGCCAAGGAGTGCTCGTCCGTTGTTCGCCAACTAGGAGTTAGTGAAGACATTTCTCATAAAGGTACTCCATATTCTTTTGTGCTTAAATAATAATTTTATATTGTATAATTTTTTGTAGAGAAAAATATCAATTATTATCTAATATATTTTTATTAACAATAGGTTTGAATTATTCTAAAAATGGTGATTCACATCCTTCGTTATGACGGTAGAATTACACTAGACGATGAAATTGTTAATTATATTGACGGTAGGTCCGCAATTAGTTCTACCGAAACCACAACCAATCTTACCCACCTAAAAGAGCTTGTTTCTGTAATCTGCGATTTTGGGCCTGATATAATTGAAATTGACCTCATTTGGAAATCGGTAAATAACATGTATCTCATCACTGATAACGAATCATTGTATGATGTGATTCAAGTATGTAGTGAATACATGGAATTATACATAGTTACAAAAGTAGGAGTTGGTAGTGAAGTTGATGATGAAGATGAAGATGACATGTTTGAATAAGAGGAATGAGAAGATTCTTCTTTGGGAGATGACACAGAAGTTGAATCTCCTACAAATTTGGATGATTGTGCACTACCCTTGTCTGATGATGACAGAAGTAGGGATGCACGGTCTAGTCAACCAATGACGTTCAAACAGTTCTCTCCAAAATTTACATCTGGAAATTGGCAAGATGAGTTTGAATGTACCGATTGGATGGTCACGCACGGTGGATCATCTTCAAGTACAAGTGATTTTCAAGTAGAGACTGAATATGATAGTAAAGTTGCACTCCAACAACACGTTAAATTATGGCACATTAATAATGATCGTGAATGCACCATTGTTAGATTTAGTCCCACTGTAGTAGCATTCAAGTGTGCAACTAAAAGCAACAGAATTTGCTCATGGTAGTTGAGAGGAATGCAGAAGAAAATGGACAAATGGGAGATCACTAAAATAGGTCATCCACACTCCTGTCTATACAACATCATAGACAACTTGATTGCAAATTAATTGCGGAATTGATATATCCATATGTGTATCACAGCACGGGTATTAAAATTTGTGATTTGCAACAAGTAGTAAATGATAAGTACGCGCCGTACCGAAAAGTGTGGTACGTTAAACAACAGGTAATCGAGGGAATGTTTAGTACCCATGAAAGTGCATTTCGACGTCTCCTTTCGTTGATGGGTTGGTTTATGTCATTCTAATCCTGAGTCCATTTTTTTTACTACGAATGGAAAAGAGTTCCCACTTAGGAGGGTGTCATATTTGGTAAGTGGTTTGGGGCTTATAAACCTTCAATGGAAGGTTTCTCCCATTGTCGCAGGTGTAGTCGCGGGTGGCTTTACACTCGCGACTCTCAGTTGCAGTTAGGTATACTTTCGTATTTTTTTAAAAAAAATAAGGACATTTTGGTATTTAATTATAGAATGGGGTTTTAGGAAAAAATTCAGTTTCATGAGCGTTTAGAGTATATTCATATGTATACCAGTGTTATCAGAACCGGACCGGTCATTGAATCAGTAAGGGGATTGGTTCCCGATTCAACCGGTCGGAATGCCAGTTCACCGGTCGGACTGGCCGATTCAGTGCATGTATTAAGTAAAAATTTTGTTAAAACCCTTACTACTTAAATTCAATGTAATAATAAAATAACTTTTACACAATAATATCCAGGGTTAATAGGTCCAATGGTACCATATGTTTGAATAAATTTTATTATTAGATAAATTATATAAATTTTATTATTAGATAAATTATATAAATTTTATTATTAGATAAATTATATAAATTTTTAAAAATAAATTTATAAAAATAAATTTTATTATTAGATAAAGTTTTAAATATTTTTTAAAACATTTTTATAATTTTTCAGTTTTTTTCCCTATTTTTTAAAATTTTCTATTTATTTTTATTTATTAAATTAAATATTATATTATATATCTACGTGGTGCTAACATGGACCATTTAACAGAAAAAACTAACAGTTGACTAACAGAGTACCATATGACAACATGCTCCAAACATAACAGACCATTTAACCACATCAAAAAACATATGGTACCATCCGATCACATGACCCAAACTTATGGTACTATTTGACCTATTAACCCTAATATCAAACCAGTGCATAATTCAATAATCTCAAGCTCTACATAACTCAATACTCTTACACTACATAACACAATATTTTTAAACATAATACTACAATAGTCTCAAATTCAAAAATAATACATTTTCAAACCCAACAAGCAGAATTTTTGGCAAACACCCCTACCAAACAGAATCATACAACAAGCAGTAGCTACCCTTGAGGCGATTCGAGGAGCTGGTGAGGATGGTGTGAGTTCTCATGCCAGGAGCTAGAGTGGCTGTTCGAGAGCTAGTTACTGAGGCTATGGAAGATGGTAATGTTGGGAGAGAGAGAGAGAGAGAGAGAGAGAGAGAGAGAGAGTTTGGGCTTCTTGGACGAATGCCATGGATGGCGGATGCTCTTCAAGTGGGTGATATTGATACTGCATATGCTGAGGTTCTATCCACTGGGGACGATCTCTTGCTAGTTAATTTAATGGACAGATCAGGACCCTTACCCAAGCTGCCAAGCATATCTACCAAGCAGAATCATACAACAAGCAGAATTTTCGGCAAACAACCCTACCAAGCAGAATCATACAACATATGAATATACAGAAGCTTACCTAGTAACGATCTGACGTGAGGGACGACGCGGCGAGTTTTCGACGAGGGCGACGACGACGAAGAGCGAGGACAAGGCGGAGGACAAGGCGGAGGACAGACGAAGCTTGAGTCTTCAGGTGGAGACGTGGAGTGCTGACGGCTTTAGGGTTAGAAAGTCTTCAAACTTGAGTCTTCAAAGCTGAATCTGATTCTGAATTGCTGAATTGATTTGGTCACCTAGGAGGCGAGGAGATTATTACTAACAAACCGAAACCGGTCGGTTCTTCAAAAACCGGTCGGTTATTTAAAAACTTATCAATTTATACATACGGAACCGGATTCACTATGTATTTTGATCTTTTGTGCGAACCAGACCGTTCATTCCGCCAGTTCACAATCGGACCCGGTCCGACCGACGGTTCGGTCCGATTCTGGTGTATACCTCTCTTAGTGAATAGAGTGAAGAGTTATACAATCTGAAATTTACATATCATTAGAGCTAAGGTTTTGAATTAGCGTTTGAAGTGATAAATGTTGAGAAGTAAACCAACACAAACAAACCCTAACGCAACAATTAACCGATCATTTTAGAGAAGTGTTTCATCTGCACTCTCATCATTGCCCGTACTCCCGCCACTGCCAGTATATAGTAAATTCTAATTGACTAATTATACAATAATTCGAAGATGCACAAGTCTATAAATTACTCAATGAAATCACTAAACAAAGAAGCTTTCAAGTTCACATTTCAATACTCTCCCTCAAGTCGATACCTTCAAAAACATCCTTAAGTCCAAACTTATTCAACAGGAAATAGTGTTGATGTCCTTCTAGTAGGGGTGAGCAAAACGTGGTTTGGTTCGCTCTGGTCAGGTCTTGAGACCGGGAATGAAAATTTCAGTCTTTAGACCGAAATCGAAACCGTTTGGATTGTTTATATGGTCTTGTTTTTTTCGGTTTTGGTTCGGTCTAGACCATTTGGACCGTTAGACATAATTTTTTATATATTTTTCTAGTATGTATGTATATCGCTCTACAAGAACACAATACAAGAACCTAATTTTATTACTTCTTTATAAAATATTTAATATATCAAAATAATATTTTATTCAATTGACATAATTTTGTTCTAAATTGAAATCAACCGATTAGACCGATTTTTTAAAAATCATTCCGACATCAAAATAACTATACTATCCAATATAATTTATTATCATAATATAGAATTATATAAATTACTATTATAACATGATAATATATAATATAATTTATTAATGTTATAATAATTTATTATTAATCGAAACTTTTTCATTGAAATTATATTATATTTTTTTATTGAGCGTTCTTTTATAATTAATTCTATCGAAATAAGACATATATAATAAATTCACTAAAAAATAGTTAATGGTCCTCATGGTCTTAACGGTCTAGGACTTAAATAAGACCAAGACTGAAAAAGACCATAACCCAAGACCATTGATTTCGGTCCATAAATGGTCTGGTCTTTTTGGTTTGGTCGCGGTCGGTCTCGGTTTGTTCTCGGTCTTCGTAGTCTTCTCGCTCACCCCTACCTTTTTTCAGTTTTCGATATTTTTATAAATATATAAAGTTTTAAAATATTTTTTTAAACTCTTTTATAATTTTTTTTATTTTTTTAATTAAATATTATATTATATATCTACGTGATGCTGACGTGGTGCTGACGTGGTGCTGACATGGACCATTTAATAGAAAAATCTAACGGTTGACTAATAGAATACCGTAGGACAACATCCTCCAAACATAACAGATTATTTGACCAAATCAAAAAATATATGGTACCGTCCGATCACATGGCTCAAACATATGGTACAATTGGATCTATTAACCATTAATTAAACCTCGTATTAATTAATACATGCATTAGTTAATACTATCAATCAAACACTCCCTTAGTGTTTAAAGTTTATGGTATTTATAACTAAATTGTTACCCCAATTTTGGCACTTTACAAATCAATACTTGAATTTTATTATAATTCATTTTTTAAAAAATGTTACCTAAACTTTGACAGTTGGGAAAAATTACTATCTTTGTTGATTTGTTTCATTAGATTTGGACAGAAAATAACGTGGCAGTACATAATTGGTCCATGATTTAAAAAGCTATATTATTTTTTAAAAATACAAAAAAAAAAAAATATAACGGAAAATCTGAATTTTTAATATAATAATTTTTTCTTTTGAAAATATGAAATAGAAAAATAATATTTAATTAATTTTCTTCATATTTTATATAAAAATATTATATTAAAAACTCGTATATTCCCTAATAATTTTCCCTTTTTTAAATATATGTTTTTATAATTTTTGTGGTATTTTTAAAAAATAATATATTTTTTAAAACAATTTGGACCGATCATGTTCTAACACGTCATTTTCAGTCTAGATATAACAGAAAAATTTGCATAGGTAATTTGCCCCAATTTTGAAAGTTCAGGTAAGACTTTTTCAAAAGAGTAAAGTTCGGGTAGCGATTTGGTTATTAATGCATATATAAATAAGGTGAAAGTTTTCCCATATGATAATTTATAGACCATAATGATTTTTCTTGTTTAACTAATTAAAGTGTCCGATAGTTGATCGAATGAAAACTAATGTGACCCATTAAGCTAGGATATTGTGGCAAAGGAAGAACACGATTGTTGAATGTTACCTATATTGATGCCCTTTTCTTTATTTATTAAGAAGATAAAATGTTCTCTTCTCTTTCAGTTGAATAGCGCATTATATGCATCAAAATCAAGCTATGTTAGAAAGACAAACCACATCTTTTAATGCTAGCTGGAAGTCCCTACGACTTTGTGGTGAAGAATAAACCAAACAGACTATTCAAGCTGGACTAAGAACAAACCAATTATTGGAATAGCTTGAGAAACTCAAATCCCTCAAAGCAATATTGGTAAGTAATATTTTTTAGTGGAGCATTTATGACAAGAAAATCTTTTCTGTTTTGCAGTTTACACAACACCTTGAGCTTGATAGCAAGAAATTAGAGACAGGTCTGGATTCTGTGGATCGAGGAGTTTTAGAGAGTACTGGTGAAGACAAAGGCATTGTTATAGGCCAATGTGATAATATACTGCATAATTCTTGCTTAGTAACAGACTCTCCTCCTACTCAATCAATGGAGTATTTTCCCATTAAACAAGAAAACATTTGCTCAAGTTATCTTCCAAAAGAAGGTCCTAGTTCTACGGTGCCCAAGAAGTCTCGCAAAATTCAAGACAGAATAGATATGTATAATGAGACTGAATCTCCTGCCAAGATTCCTCGAAAAAAAATGGAAACTACTCCTTCAACTGCAGCAACCTTGCAAACAACGGTACTTATCCTACTTCACTCCAAGCTTGAACTTATTTCGAGTTTGTTGTATATTCATAGTGTGTTGTATTTTCTGTGTAGGTTGGTTCGTGGTATGCAAATGAAGATCGACCCATCTAAATATCTAAAAACTAGATTGAAGCTCCAACACCTTGATAAATGACAAGACATGAATCCATTTCAAAGCCCAACAGGTACGGGAGAAGTTCATATAATATGTTATTTCTCTAGCACTCAAGTTGTGACACTTCAGTTATTTTTTTTTGCAGTGTTATTAGAACCGGACCGGCTGTCCGACAGGGAACCGGACCCTTATCCGATTTAGTTCAGCTAAAAGACTCAAATGCATATGAACAGTGTTTGAACCGAGTTGGACCGGTCAGTTTCCGATTTTTTTTGGTGGTTCTCTTCGGTTTAAACCGACTTCTTTGGTTCGACCGAGCAACTTTTTCGGTTTAGAAGTTATGTTTAAAGTTTAGACCTATTGTGTTTGATTTTGAGACTATTGTGTTATGTATGTTCAAAGTTGGAGGTAATTATGTTGTGTTGTATTGTGTTTGAGAGTAATGTGTATGTTTGAGACTATGTAGTTTGTGTGTGTTTGAGACTATGTAGTTTGAGGTAATTATGTGTGTATTTGAGACTATGTCGTTTGTAATTGTATTTTCAGTTTTTTTTTTTTGCTTGTGAACAGTGAACTGCACGTCCGGCCGAACCGGGAATACCGGTTCGAGGGTTGGTCCAGTTATGATAACACCGATTTTTTGAAAGATCTTGAAGTTCCAAACCAACTGCGTTTTGAGATCCTTAATTTTAAGTTGTTTCATGTAATTTCGTTATCTATATTGTGTTAATATCTGTAAACAACTGATTTTGGCTCAGAGTCAAAATACCGTAAGCAAGGAGCCAAACCGAGAAAAATTGAGATAGAAAAACAAATAAAAATAAAAATTATATATATATATATATATATCGACCATTATATAAATATATATATAATAAAAATAAAATAAAAGTTTTACCTTTCCTATAGCATGTCTTGTGTGCCACCCATCCATTTGTGCATATCTCATCCACTCACACTTCTCTTTTGAATATACAAACTCCTCTACACAACTTTTGATGACCCACCTTTGATTCCCTCATACTTTCATCAAGTATGTCTTCCACCCAAAACCAAAAAAAGACAAAGGAGAAAGATAGATAAATGAGTGGAAAGCTTCGAAAAATGGATAAGGGGAGAGGAGAATGGCCAAAGGGAGGTTTCGGTGAGGTGGGTGTAAGCCGAAGGCTTCAGCCAAAGGTGAGAAAGAAAAAAAAAAGTGAGAGTGAATGAAAATATATATATATATATGTATAATTTATATGTGATACTATATATATATATATATATATATATATATATATATATATATATATGTATTATGTATATGTAATACTATATATATATGTATAATATATGTGTGATACTATATGTATATGTATATATATGAAATTTAAAAAAAAATCAAAAAACTGACTTTGGTCATTCCTGAACTTTGATGAAGGTTATAACTTGGTCATTGGACTCTCGGGTCATTCTAGGACTCTATCGAGCGTTATAAACCAAATCAGAAACGTTTTGGGTCATTTCTACAATTTTTAAAACATATTTTTAATACAACTTGAATTTTTAAATAATTGCATTTTGGTCCCTAAAATTTTCTGGAAATCCTATAACTTCTCAAAGTGTCACAAATTAGTCCAACGTGCTTTATACCTTCAAAACCATTCGTATACGTTTGACACGTCTCAAATGACCCCAAAGTTAAACCATCCTTTTTCGAGCACAATTAACTTTATTTTCTCATGTTTATTTATTTTAAATTAAATAAACAAAAAAAGAGAATGCTTGTATATGGTTTATTTAATTAAAAAATGCATGTAATCGTTTTGGCCAAGAATGATTAAAACGGGTAGTTCGGGTAAATTGGAAAAATATAAAATTCAAAAGCAAATTAAAGTACCGAAAAGACGGATTATGGGCTCGCGAACTCTTAAAACGTAATCAAACTCCCGAACTCGATTCTCTAGACGTAGACCTTTCCAAGCCCTAAGATGTTAACACCATGTACCCTAGGCAAATTTTAGGATTCCGATTAGCCTTTAATATTCGGTTGATGACCCCGCTCGACCAGACCCGTCGCTCGCCAAGACTCGACATTTTTTGAGCAAAAATATATAAAAATATTTTTCAAAAGGGTCGGGGAAAGTCAGATCCGGCGTCCGACAATATCTATTAATTAGTAGTAGTGATAAGTTAAAGATAAATATAGTTATATCCAGTAATTTAGAGATAGGTGTATATATATATATGCTAACTTAGTAAAATAATTTATTAACAAATAGTTACATCGTAAATTTTGTTGGCTATAAAAGGTCTTGTATGAGATAACAAACGCAGATCTTCTCCGCACAAAACTTATCTTGTTATATGTTTGCAACAACAATTGGTATCAGAGTCAATTAGGTGTTTGATCAATTTCAGAGATAGCAGCATACAGAAGAGACACAGAACCAGCAGAAAAAAAGGGTCAATACAACATCATCAGGATTACAACTTAACAACGACGACGTCAACGAATTGTGCATCGTGAAATGGGTGGTTAGGGAGAGCGACAGTGTTGCGATCTTTCAGATTCTCACACAGAGATAAATTACCCAGAATAGTGATTCTCATGAAGGTCCAACTACAAGTGTAATACAATGTCAATGTTGTTCTGGCAGTACCTTAGAACTGGTGTGCACTGTTGAAATTGTAAATGTGGACTAAATTGAGATGATATTGATTTGATAAGAGAGAACATTGTATTGATTGAACTTGATATTGAAGCTTAAAACTACTAGCAGATTACATACTACATATATAATGTAAGCTAGGAACATGACAGCAAATACAACTATGGAAAGTATGTATAGTGGATGGTGAGTTGTAGCACATGTTGGTGAGTTGTTCCACCACATGTTGTGAGTTGTAAAGGATGTTATAACACTCCCCTTCAAGTTGAACACTGCGATCTCCAATGTTTAACTTGACAAGATATTGTTGAAAATTCTTTCGTTGATTGTTTTGTTTGTCGGCCCACCATTGGGTTGCTCTGATTTGTTGTCAAACCCTATCGGAGCTAGGACAACTCTGGATTTTTGCTGTTGGACCCTATCAGAGCTAGGGCAGCTCTGGATTTGTTTGACCCTATCGGAGCTAGGGCGACTCTGGATTTGTTTGACCCTATCGGAGCTAGGGCGACTCTGGATTTGTTTGACCCTATTGGAGCTAGGGCGACTCTGCATTTGTTTGACCCTATCGGAGCTAGGGCGGCTCTGTATTTGTTGGACCCTATCGGAGCTAGGCCAGCTCTGGATTTGTTGTTGGACCCTATCAGAGCTAGGGCGGCTCTGGATTTTGTTTCACACTTCCCCTCAAGTTGAGCAGGGGATCTTCAATGCTCAACTTGTACTGCAATTAGTGTTGACGGTATGATTTTTTTTTTTATATTCAGTCATTTTTTTTTGTTTTTCTTTTTAAAATTAATTGTCGACAACTGACGACATTGTTTTTTATATTTGCTTTTTCTTTTTCTTTTGATTTGTTTATTTATTTTGCTTTTACTTTTTTATTTATTTATTATTTTTGCTTTTGCTTTTACTTTTTGTTTTTTATTCCTTTTGCTTTTGAAACCTCACGCATGCTGTCTTAGTGTCTCCGCGTGCTTTGTTTTGTGAAGACCTCCAATGCTGACTGCTGTAAAGGAGAGCTGGACTGGAGCTGCGGTGACTGGAGATGGAGGGAGTTGCGAAGCTGAGGAGACTTCGATGCTTCAGAGGGGTGACCGAACGAGCAACGGAGCTGTGGTCTGGACTGGACTGGTGACGAGGTCGACTGGTGTGGAGGAGCTGCGGAGCTTCGGACAAACTGAGGTGGGCACGACTGAAGACTGGACTGGTCTGGACTGGTCACGATGGAAGACTAATAGGTAGCCCTAATTTATGATTTCTTGTTTCACAAACACTGCTCTGATACCATGTTGAAATTGTAAATGTGGGCTAAATTGAGATGATATTGATTTGATAAGAGAGAACATTGTATTGATTGAACTTGATATTGAAGCTTAAAACTACTAGCAGATTACATACTACATATATAATGTAAGCTAGGAACATGACAGCAAATACAACTATGGAAAGTATGTATAGTGGATGGTGAGTTGTAGCACATGTTGGTGACTTGTTCCACCACATGTTGTGAGTTGTAAATGATGTTCTAACATGCACGCTTGACGTCAAGAATACCACTAAGAAGGCTTAGGAAACACTCAAAATCACCAAGATTGGAGTAGAGCAAGTCCGGGAAGCCAGGGAAACACGGAAAACGGAGTTCGAGAACCTCACGTTCAAGGACGGTGAGGGGTGGAGTTGTTCAGCATTCGATTCACGACAATTGTCAATGATCTCGAGGTGTTAGGCGATCTAGTAACAAAGCACAAGACAATGCTCAAATTCCTTTGGAATGTACCTCAATTGTGAAATCAAATGGCAATGACCATCGAGTCTCCTCTTGAACTTAAAAACGTTATCTATTGAGAATCTCAAGGGTCGCCTTAGTGATAGAAGAGTGTGATGAACTCGAATAATCAACACAAGTTTGAAGTTGTCTACTGATCACAGACAAGGATTGGCTGGATCGACAGCGATAAGGCGAGCATGGACAAGCCTTGTCTAGTGGCATAAACAAAATCGGGCAAAGGCGTCGCCCAACAGAGAACAAGGTTAAGGCGACAACCAATGGAGAACGAAAGAGAGATAATTGTCACTACTGTGGCATACCCATATACTAGATCAAAGAGTTTCGCAAAGCAAAGTGTGGTTGTGAATAACAAGACCAAACGAATCTTACACAAGTCGAGTCGTAAGGAGACTATGAACCAGCTCTGCTCTTGGCGCATATCAACTCTCTGTCTTTGGTCGATAATGATCTGCCATAACAGATATACTTGAACGGGGAGAAAGTGGTGCTCGCAGAATATTCCCCTCAACAAGGATATGGTGGTGGAAGATGTCGTGGTTCATCCTCTAATCAAGGCAAAACTTAGTGTCAATTATGCGACAAGTTTTATCACATGGTGGCTCACTGATGGTTTTTATTTGAGCAAAATTTGACAGGTCTGCTATCCAATTTTCAAGCTCCAAATGTAGTAGGAGTAACCAACTCAAGTGAGTTTCCCTAGTTCACTAACTGCTTTAGTCAGGACTTGTTCATCCACCGGCCCAACTCAAGATCTATTCATCCTCTTCATATGCATCAACATACCTCAATTGCAACATATCCTCATATATATCAACCTGGCATACTTCCAACTCCCCAACCACTCCTCCCTGATCATGCTTCTCATCCACTAAGCACCAGTACTTCCACTATTGCAAATGCTAACTTGACTTATCCACTATATGCGTCAAAATACCTCAATTGCGACATTTACTCATCTATATCAACCTGGCATACTTCCAACTCCCCAACCACTCCCTGATCATGCTTCTTATCCACTAAGAACCATTACTTCCACTATTGCAAATGCTAACTTGACTTGGTTTCATGTTTCTAGTGCTTCAAATCACTTGACAAGGTCAACATCAAATCTTCCTCATTCATCACATTATTTTGGTACAAGTGGGATTTTAGTAGGCAATGATAATGACATTTCCATCTTACATGTTGGATCATCGAGTATTCCTCGTAAATTCATACATGTCATACTTTGTACGTCTTAATTGCACCTCAGATAACAAATTTATCAGTTTCACAATTTGTAGCATAACCATCCTATTTTGTATTTCACCCTACTATTGGTTGTCCTG
The DNA here is from genome assembly GCA_946814005.1 of Chamaenerion angustifolium. Classification (NCBI taxonomy): domain Eukaryota; kingdom Viridiplantae; phylum Streptophyta; class Magnoliopsida; order Myrtales; family Onagraceae; genus Chamaenerion; species Chamaenerion angustifolium. The sequence continues at coordinate 29,158,091 of OX328272.1, forward strand.
TTAAGGATCTGGAAACTCATCAAGTGCTGGTAGAGGGAGTTGAACTTGGTGGTTTGTACAAGCTTCTAATTCCTTCATCAACAAATGGTGTCACTAAATCTATGTTGTTTCTTTTGTGTTATAACATATCCAAATGTCAGTCCTTTTATGTTATGTCTATCATGTTAGCCATGATAATAGTATTATGTTCGGTCTTGACAAAAAAAAAAAAGAAACTCCACTGTTAGGTGCTCTAAATTTGACTATCCTATTAATATTAATGCCTCTCAACTCTAAGCTGTCGGTGGAGCTACGTTGACGGGGCCAGTGCATGCGCTGGTTGTTCAGAGGGATGTAGCTGCGACCGTACAATCTCCCAAAAAAACAGGAAAGCTCGGACATTACATAGCGGATGGGACTATGGTCGCCACTACTAGCCCATTCCTTTTTTATGACAAAAAAAATATATTAATATTAATAATGATGAAGTGACTTTGTTTGCTCTAATTATTACATGTTCCTTACATTATTTTATTCATCTATAGTCACTACTATCTCTCCTTCTAACCGATAATGTCACTCACTATGATTTGGATCGCATTGTTAATTGTTTGTTAACTATTAACTAACCATGTAATACCTACCTACCCTATAGATGCACTACACTGCACTGACTTGACATCATTTGATAAGGTAAGACTATTAATTTCAATCCATAAAACAAAACAATGTCGATTAGAGTGTCTTACGATGAGTTTAGTTGCTCACTTTTATCATCTATATCGATTGAGTAACACATATGTATATATATAATAAAAGTGGTGTATGCATTAAAGGGTATAGTAGACTTTGGTTAAACATTAGGTTGTCCAGACTTGACGATATTTGGTTTTCGTGAGGGGCCAACACGAATCAACCCTCGTTCCCGGAGCCATCCATGACACGGGGAACCAGCTCTGTAGAATGCGGTTCTTCACATTAAATCATTCATCATACCAAACGGCAGACCAATAAAGTTAAAAGACACACCACATGGTTCCCTACCCCTTCACCCTTCACCCTTCACCCTTCACCCTTAGCTAGCTAGCTAAGATATACGTGTTGTGTTGTGGTTGTACTTGGGAGGGAAGGGATGAAGTTTGTCTCCCATATTGATTTTTAGGAACAAAATTTGTCTTTCTGTTAAATTGGATTCCTCAGACAAGCACCACGACATCTTTCTCGGGACAAGACCATGATATGATTCTACTAAAAAAGGAAAGATATGATTAGGAAACAAAATCCTTGTAATATGTATGTAATATATAGTTTCCAAATACATGTATTTCCTAGTTAAGCCATATGCAGTTGTATATCAAGAAAAGCTTAAATCAATAAAAAAAAAAACATATAGTTTGCAGTAGAATTCCTTCTCTATTCCTTGCACTTATTTATCAATAACGAAACATATCAATTTTAACCGTAATCGTACCCTTCTATATACTCAAAATGATGTTTATCTAACGAAAACATTATATTTTACATATATCATAATTCATATATGCCTCATAAAATATAATATAACACTCGTACAATTACCGGTTTGAATGAGTTTTTCAGTTTTATACCTTCTGTCTTTGAATGCTGTAAGAAAAGAATAATTTCTGTTATCATATATTTTAAATCTCTATCATAAATATTAAAAAAAAATATATATACCTTTTACAATTGATCGTTACGAGATCTCATCTTCTGAAATCTTTGTAAAATCAATTCAGTATCAACATTGTCTGAGACCTCTTTCTCAATGCAAGTGACCAATCTATCGTTCAAAAAAGTATCACCCATTTTATTTGTTGAAGTATCCTTCACATGACTCATGGCTAAAAAAACTCTTTCAACAGTTGTAGTGGCAACTGGTAAAATTAATGTTAACTTCAACAATCGATAAACCAATGTATAAAAAAGATTTTTTTTTTTTTTGTTTCAACGAGTTTCTCTGCAAGCATTCCAATTCCACCAATTTGTAAAAAATCTTCACTACCATGCATATCAAAAATGTACATCTCGATTTATTCTTCTAAATCCAATAATTCCATATCAGAAAAATTACTTGGATAAAACTTGGCAAGGTCAATCAATTTCTCTCCATCAAATGTTGCAAATGAGTTAGATGGACTAAAACAACCCACACACAAGAGCATTTTTGTATTTGTCTCACTGAATCGATCATTAAGTTCATAAAGTTGTCTATCCAAAACAACATAGATCAAACTCGCTCGGTAGTGATCTATAACTAGTTTTTGAGATTCATTTCTCCTTCTCCCTATTGCAGAAAACACCTCATCCATATCTGGAACTTCAATCTCATGTTTGTTACAAAACAATGAGACTTGATGTAATAAAGCATCTCATCCACCATCTCGCATCATCTGTAATTTTTGCTTGAAAAGGTTAAACAAATTCATAGCATTAACAATATCTTGATCTTTTCTCTGTAATGCTTGTGATAAGCAGTTTGTAATGGACAATACTTTCCTCATCAGGTGAAGTGTGAAAACAAATTCAAATGTATGCAACACTCTTGTTAGACCTCTTGCTTCATAACCATGACGTCCATTCAAGGCTTCACTGCTTATAATCTCTAGTACACCAGTAACAGAAGAGTACATACCAATTAAGTTTTGCAATGAATAAAAATGTGAGCTCCATCGAGTATCTCCTGGTCGTTTTAAACTAGTTTCTTGATTTAAACCTTGACGACTTTGAATTTCTCCACTAGCCAATTTTGCACTAACTTTCTTAAGTTGCATCTCGCGAAGCTTGTCAACACACTTGCATGAACTACCCACAATATTTATCAGTTGGCGAACTTGATCAAAAAAGGCTTGAATTGCATATTCTTCTGTTGCAAGAACAACAAGTGTAAGTTGAAGTTGATGAGCAAAACAATGAATGTAAAATGCGGAAGGATTCTCCTGCAAAATCAAACTTTTAAGACCATTAAGTTCACCCTGCATGTTGCTAGCACCATCATATCCTTGCCCACGAATCCTTGAAGGACTCAACCCATGCTTAGAAAGTAGAGAGTCAATTTCTACTTTTAAAGTTAAAGAACATTTATCTTGAACATGCACTATACCAAGAAACCGCTCCATGATACATCCTTTTGCATTCACAAATCGTAAAGCAATTGTCATTTGTTCCTTTTTAGAAATATCGCGAGCTTCATCAACAATAATGGAAAAACATTCACTTCCAAGCTCTTTAAGTATTGCAAGTGTTGTCTCTGTTGCGACAACACTAACAATATCCTTTTGAATCATAGGAGCAATTAATTGGCGATTGGCAGGAGCATTCTTCAGAACGTGCATATCTACCTCTTCATTATGTCGAGCTAGAAATTTGTGGAGTTCAAGAAAATTACCTTGATTAAAGGAAGTTTCTGATCCATCATGACCCCGAAAAGATAATCCTTGACGCAATAGAAATCTAGCACAATCAATTGATGTTGTTAATCGAATGCGGTAAGCCTTTCGAAGTTGATCACCTTGTTTATCGAACCCCGTTGCAATGTGTTGGTCTTGATTCAAAAAATCACGACTACTTCTCCAAAATTTATTGTGTTCACTTAAGGGGCCCCCAACATGTTCTTTCAATCTATTTTCTTAATCCAAGAAGTAAACCCCTCTACGATGAAAGATTCTTCACTCTCTTTCCCAGAATTGTTACACCTAAAAAGGAAACAACACAAGCAATAGACTGCATCATTTTTTGTACTATATTCCAACCAATTGTGATACTTATTAAACCACAACGAACAAAATCTTCACTTTTTGCCTCTGATCATTTTGTAAGGAAAATTATGTTCAAGAGGTTGACATGGCCCTTTTAGTAGGTACTCTCTTCGAATTGTATCTCGGTCATTAGGATGATATTCAGAAATTGTTCTCCTTAATCCAGGATCAGCTTCAAGTTCTTTGAAAATAATCTATGAATTTGATAACCGAATATTCTTTGCAAAGTTTTGAACATGGTTAGTGTCGCTCAATTGATTCTCGATGGTCTATATTCTCTTAACAAAGCTCTCCATAAAAACCTGAAAAGTTCATTCTTGAACATATTAAACGTTGAAAGTTTAGGCATCTAAGAGCATTTTCTAGCCTAATGCTAAACAATCACCATTGATCAATGTGAATAAAAATCGATGAACTTGAAGATAAGCAAAACAACAATGATCTAGAAATTAGAGCATGGTATCCAAAGGCAACAATTCAATAGAACTAGCACCAACTATTCAACAAGAACAAAAATAAAGCTTCAGACACTAGAAAACACAAACAAGCAATTTCAAAAACAAAAGACATGTAATTTCGAATGAAAAATTTACCTGTCAGAAGAACTGAAGAACACAGGAGCAGAGAAGTCGTTTCCTTAGCTGGCCTTTGAAGAAATGGGCTAGGGAAAATGTCGATGATCACTTTTCAAATATTCATTGTGATTTATTTCTCATTTTCTTCCACTTTCGAAAATCAGTTCTGGTAGTGCTTTAGGAATTGCATAGAAAAGTTGTAGAGAGCTTTATGTGGGGTCCAACTTTTAAGTGATAAAGTTGGAATTGGAGGTTGTGCTCCTTACTTGTAACTTGCGTATATAAGTATGGAGTCCTAAAAAACTATTTAGTGGGGTACTTGGTAAAATCATATTAAATGTTTTTGTATAAATATATAATTCAAGTGGGGTTCTGGGACTCACTTCTTCCTCTTAAGATCCGCCACCGTGTTGCTTTATAAATGATGGCAATGAAAGATTGTTCATTTGCTTTGAATTTTGTCATTTGCATAAACATTTGGCTTTATTAAGGTCTAATAAGTATGGAGACCAAATAGTATACTTGCATGATTCTATCTATTGTTCCTACTGTGTAAGAAACTCAAAATTCGTATACTTTCAGTGTGATCTAACTAGTGAAACATAAACTTAGTCAATATTGGATGTCAATGCATCAATGTTATCTCTTAGAAAGAACAAGACGTGACTTCTTCAAGTGGAGCACCAGTTGTTTGCCCTGCTGATTGCTCTCAAATCTTTGCTGCAAATGAAAGAAGACTTCAGGTGAAACCAGTCACATTTGATGATCCACCATTTCACGCACATTGATGGATAACAGTGGTTCCCTGCATATTCAATTTCTTAATTTCTTCCTTTGTACCCATCTTCAATTTTTCAGTGGGGGCAGAACTAAAATTATTAAAAATTTAACACTATTGACTTGAAATGTGAGCGGGGGCAATTGCCCCCACTGGTCCTTGAGTAGCTTCGTCAGTGCTCATACTGATGGAAAGATACCATTTATTCGCATCAAGCTGTCGACAATTTAACTTCAGATGCAATTCACTCTCCCAAGTAAGAAGTGATGAAAGTGAGTCTGATGGAGCACTTGCCAATGTTCTTGGAGTTCTTCGTCGCATCCACCATACTCGTCGGAGGGACACGGGCGGCAAGGAGGCGCACAGGAAACCCTAATCGCCACAGGAGAAGGAGGCTGCCCAAACCGAAGAAATCAGGAGGAGGCTGCCCAAAAACACACCTCGGTTGCAGGTATAGGGTTAGGGTTTGGTAAATTACCACCTTACCCCCAGCGGCTTAATAATGTGTTTTACGGTTCAGATACATTTATTACTGGTTCATGTGGGTTTATAACTGGTTCGATTGATAAACTGGGATTTAAACCCGATACTTGTAAAAACGAATGTATTTCCACTATTGGTAGAACATTTATTGCCCAGGGGAAGACAACAGGCAAGAATGAACAATGGTTATTCGATTGCGGAGCAACAGATAGCATGACATTTGACGAAGGCGATTTTGCCAGTCAGACAAAATCCGACAGAGAATTGATTCAGACAGCTAATGGAGAATTAATCCCGGTTCAAGGGGCGGGAACCATTGATATTTCTTCAGATATCAAATTAAAAAACTGTCTTTATGTACCTAGCTTAGCCTGCAAGTTACTTTCCATAAGTCATGTAACAAGAGAGCTAAACTGTATGGTATTAATGTATCCCAATTTCTGTCTCTTACAGGATATTCAGTCGGGGAAGGTTATTGGACGTGGAGTTGAACGATAAGGCCTGTATTATGTGGAAGAAGTGGCTCAACACGGAACTGCAATGCTTGCTCACGGGACAGTCACCAGACAGCAGTGGTTGTGGCACCGGAGATTGGGTCATCCATCTGGAGGGTATCTTCATAAATTATTTCCATCGAATTCAGAAATTTTATGTGAGACTTGTATTCTAGCTAAGAGTCATAGAAAGTCATATCCCATATCTGAATCTAGAGTCAAATCTGTGTTTTCATTAATTCATTCTGATGTTTGGGGACCAGCTCCAAATACCGGAAAATGTATGTCGAATACTGGCTTTAGATATTTTGTCTTGTTTATTGATGATTATTCAAGAATGACCTGGGTATATTTTCTTAAGCATAAATCTGAAGTCTTTACTAAGTTTGTAGAGTTTACTAAACTTATTCGAACCCAGTTTAGCAAACAAATTCAGGTTCTCCGATCCGACAACGGTGGAGAGTTCGTTAACTCTTCACTTCAACAATTTCTTAAAGAAAACGGTATCATACACCAAACCTCTTGTCCGCATACCCCTCAACAAAACGGGGTAGCCGAAAGAAAAAATCGGCACCTTTTAGAAATGACAAGAGCATTAATGCTCGAGTCCAATGTCCCCAGCTCTTTTTGGCCAGAAGTTGTGGCGACATCTGTCTACCTTAGTTACCGTCTTCCTACTAAGGCAATTAAGTTCCAGACACCTCTCCAGATATTATCTAGTCATATGAGTGTTTCTACAGCCTTAACACTCCACCCTCATATTTTTGGATGCTCTACCTTTGTACACATCCCTAAAACGGATCGGTCCAAGCTTGATCCGTGTTCTGTCAAATGTGTGTTTGTCGGGTATGGAATTCATCAAAAAGGCTACCGCTGCTTTAATCCTAAAACCAATCGCATGTATATTACGATGGATTGTACTTTTCTGGAAACAGAATTCTACTATTCATCCCAATCTCATGTTCAGGGGGAGAATAATATTGAGGATAGTCCATTAGATTGGTTGATCCTAACTACTCCGACCATACCAGTGTTGACTGAGATAGTCCCGAAAGAACAAGTTGGTGGAACCACCGAGACATTGACTCCCATAATACAGGCCTCAGACGATTCCACATCCACACCAACCTCGGCTGAAGTCCCTGAGGTCAGTGATTCCATCTCTGTTACTCCGTATAATGATGCGTCTAATGTTGTTGAAGAATCACCAGTACAGGAAAGATATGTACTGCCCGCCAGGAGAAATAGGGGAATTCCTCGTATACGCTATGAACCGGAGTATAGCCCAAAGGCAAGCAGGTATCCGATAGCAAACGTCGCCAGGGGGAGCTTGTCACCAATAGCACGTGCCTTTGCTGCGGCGGTATATTCTCAAGATATACCAAGAACGGTGGACTCAGACGTCAAACATCCAGAATGGAGGCGTGCGATGCAAGTAAAAATGGAGGCCTTGGAGAAGAATCAGACATGGGAGAAGTGTGATCTCCCATATGGGAAAAAGGCGGTTGGATGCAGATGGGTGTTCACCATCAAACATAAGGCGGACGGAACGATTGAGAGGTACAAAGCACGTCTCGTGGCGAAAGGGTACACTCAAACTTATGGTATTGATTATTCTGAGACTTTCTCACCTGTAGCAAGGATCGATACTATAAGAGTTCTGTTCTCTATAGCGGCTAACCAAAATTGGTCGCTACATCAATTTGATGTAAAGAATGCATTCATGCACGGCGATCTAGAAGAAGAAGTCTATATGGAACCACCTCCAGGGTTCATGACAGGGTTCCAGGGATCCACCGTGTGCAGACTGAAGAAAGCCCTATATGGTATCAGACAATCACTCAGGGCATGGTTTGGGAGATTTACTATAGCTATGAGGAAGTATGGCTATAAGCAGAGCAATGCAGATCATACCCTGTTCTTCAAAAGGAGAAGGAGTCAAGTAACCTGTTTAATTATATATGTTGATGATATGATTATTACAGGTGATGATACAGAAGAGATAATCCTACTCAGGAAAAATCTCTTTCAGGAGTTTGAGATGAAAGACTTGGGCGAACTCAAGTATTTCCTTGGGATTGAAGTCCTACGATCTAAAACAGGTATTTTCATATCACAGAGAAAATACATTTTAGACCTGCTTGTGGAAACAGGGTTGGTGGACTGCAGGCCAGTAGACACGCCAATCATTCCAAACCATGGGCTTCGAATAACGGAGGGAGTTGAACAGGCAGATCAAACCCAGTACCAACACCTAATAGGGAAGTTGATTTACCTATCCCATACTCGACCTGATATTGCATATGAGGTAGGTGTATTAAGTCAGTTTATGCATAAACCGCATGTTGATCACATGGAGGCAGCGATAAGAGTCCTTCGCTACTTAAAGGGGTCACCAGGGAGCGGAGTATTGTTCAAGAAGAATGACCACCTTAAAGTATAAGTGTACACAGATGCAGATTGGGCAGGAAATCCAATAGACCGAAGATCAACCTCAGGTTACTTTGCCAGAGTCGGAGGAAACCTGGTGACATGGAAGAGCAAAAAGCAAAAGGTGGTGGCACTCTCAAGCACTGAGGCAGAATTCAGGGGAATTGCTCGAGGCCTAACGGAAGTCCTATGGCTGTACAAATTATTAGAAGAGATTGGTTTTCCTATCCAGGAACCATGTAAGATTCTATGTGATAATCGGGAAGCTATAAGTATCTCTGAAAATCCGGTTCAACACGATCGAACCAAACATGTTGAAATAGATCGGCACTTCATAAAAGAGAAATTAGAAGATGGTACGATCATAATTCCGTTCGTCCGCTCAGAAGATCAACTCGCGGACATTCTCACCAAAGCAGTAAACGGGACAAGCTTCAGGAGAGTACTGTGCAAGCTCAACATTGGCGACCCCACTGTTTAGCTTGAAGGGGAGTGTTGAACAGGTGCTTACCTGTCAGACCGTGCTTACCTGTCAGACACCCGCCAGGTCAGCCATGTGCAGATTGGCCATATGGAGCAGGCCAGACATCTGTTAGTGCTAACTGTACATGACAGTTAGCACTAACCGAACGGTAACAGGGCAAGGCAACAAAGAATATCATGGCACTGTTAGTAGAATAATAAAGTATTGTAATATAAGTAGTTAAACATTCTTGTACAGAAGTTAGAGTTGTTGCTACGGTATTGTAAGCAGAGTTATTGAGTATCTCAACCAGAAATATATGTATGTTTTGGTATCTGAATCTTAACACTTCGGCGCATCCATTCTGCATATTATGATGTATCTACTATTGAATTTATGCCCATAATTATCTCTTCAACTTTTATAATTCTATATATATAATATACACACAGACATATATATCATCATCATCATTAACACAACAGTATTTGGATAAACTGTGTTGCTAATTTAGAAATGGGTTGCTATGCATGCAGGGAATCAAAGATAATCCTGCTGATAAATCAATTAACTTCCATGTATACTGTATACATTGTATATGATTACTTCAGTAGTATTAGTAAGCCATAAGATCTTTGCCCATTCAAACACAAGAATGATACCAATATGTACTTGTTTTGGAGCATTGAAATGTTGTCTGTTGCACATGCAGTTGCTGAAAACAGAACGCAAGACAACTCTCAAAGGTTGCAGCATCGTGTTCAGCCGAATCTTCCAAAACGAGAATGGCGGAGCAGCTCGGAGCAACATGTCTGCTAGATGTGGCCTCAACAGTGACACACGTTGTTGCCAAAGATTCCGGGACTGAAAAGTCTAAGTGGGCAATGAAGGAGAAGAAGTTTCTAGTTCATCCTCAGTGGCTCGAAGCTGTATACTACTTTTGGCAAAGGATACCAGAAGAGAAGTATCCTGTCAGCTCGTCCTCCTAAACGAAAAGTTAGTGACAGTAAGTAAAAACTCTTACCTTAAACAAGGTTAGTGATGTATCTATAGATGGTTTTTCCAACATTGTTACGATGTTTCTTCGTGTTGGGCATGGTTTTGCTATTGTGTTCGGTTTGGTTCGAAGGTAGTTGTAGTTTTCAATCATTTTGGAGCTCGGTTCGAGTTTCAACAAGGTTGGAGCTCAAATTGAGTCCCAAAGGGCTGGGACTTGAATTGAAGCCCTACCATGTGTTCCTGACATGAGTACCGATCCAACAAACTAAGTTTCAGTTGACATGAGCTCGAAACTACAGAATTTTCGATCGAGCCTCCTAATCCTGTCTCTAATTAGATCAATTGGTAGCATAGAGTTGTAATTTCGAGGATAAATAGACTTCGAATTTTGTAACCTTAATGCTCCTACACTATCTTGATTGTTTGTTTGTTTGTTTCAATTTTGACACTTATTTAAAAAGAATTTCCAAACTTACGTTAGCATTTCAAAAAATAACCGTAATTGCGAACCATTTTTTTTTAACAAAAAATAAATAAAAAATCATATGAAGGGATTTAAATCGAAGACCTGACCTTGAGGGGAGCAACGTACTATCACTAAACAACTAATACCAATTGATTTTATTACATATTTACATTATATTTATTATATCAACTCTTAGATTATTTATTTTATTTACATCTCATGTTTATTGGGAAAAGTAAGTAAATACACCCGGATGTTTGCAGCCGTTTGTAATTGCACCCATATTGTTTGTTATTACACCCTTATGTTTACGTTTGTTTGTCATTCAGCCTTTCCGTCTAGTCTTAACGTTTTCTGTTAAAATGTTGGTCACGTGCTTGTCATGTGCCTTACTATTTCTGTTTATACCTAAACTACCCTTAGCTATTTCTGTTTAATAAGTCTTGTTGCTGGACTGTTTATTAAGTCTTCACCGAAATTAGAGAGTGTTCTTTGCGTCTTCTTTGCGTCTGAAGGAGAGTGTTCTTGCTGCGTTTCTCCAATGAAGATGGGTCAAGGTAAGTACTGTGAATCTTCTTCCATTTCTTCTTCCCATTGCGCATCTCATATGGACAACGAGGAACCACTGTGCTATTGCGGTCTCCAAACCCCTGCAAGAACAGCTTGGACCACGAAAAATTTCGGTCGGCTGTTCTTTTCATGTCCGAGATACCAGGTAATGCTGTCAATTCGTTGAGTTAATTTCGAAGATATAGTCGATTACTGTCTTTTGAACCAATTTGATTTTTTGGAAACCCTAATTTCGGTTTACCACTATGCAGCCATTGAAAAGGGGTTGTGATTTCTTTGCTTGGAAAGATCCACCGATGTGTGTGTATGGAAGGAGAGCCATGGCCAAATTTGTGTCAAAGGAATCCGAACTCAACAATCAAATTGCTGTGTTGCGTAGCAGAAATCAACAACAGATGTGTGTTATAGTGTTCTTAGTTTGCATTGTTGCTGGACTTATGTTGAAGATGTAGCTGTGTTTAAAAATTTTGTTGTATAGTGTGTACGTTATGTACGTTGTCATTCAGTTGTACTTGATGTGTGTTTAATGAAGACATTGTGGACCCATAAGTTGTGTACGTTGTTATTCAGTTGTACCTTATGTTTTGTGTAGTGTTTGGTTTTCCACCCTTATGTTTGGCAAAAAATTGGTAAACGCACCCATATGTATTGACATACAGCACACAAACCAACCTGTTATCCAACAGAACACAAACCAACAGAACAGACAAACCAACAGAACACAAACAAACCTGTTTTAACCTAATATCCAACAGAACACAAACCAACCGAACACACAAACGAACAGAACACAGACAAACCTGTTTTAACACAAACGAAGGTTCCACACAATACATTCCAACAAGATAGTATCCAACACAAATGTTCAACCACCCTAATATAATCCAACAAAATGAAGTCACCCAACCTAACAAACCAACGGTTTAACAAACAAAACATCCATGTCTTTCACTAATGGTGCTGACTTCGCTTTCACTGAGTTGATCTTCGCACAAAACGGGGTGAGCTGCGGGAAGCACGTACCGTCTTCTTCTTTTTGGTTTTCCCACTTTTAAGTAGTTGAGCAGATAACACTAATGCACGACAATTGGACAACTCTGGGGCACTTGATCGCACCGGCTGAAAATCATCGTCCGATTCTATGTTGATTGGTGCTGGCTTTGGTGCCGACTTCGATGAAGACGGTCGATCAACCTACAGAACTAGACATGTTGAAAATGCTGTACATAACTCAATTTATCGTGAATACGCAAGTTAACATCGGGCCCCTCATCTTCGTTATTGTCATCATTACCGGCTTTCCAATTCGGATCGGATATGACATCCGATAGTGAATCTGTCTCCTCTGATGAAGACATCGCATAGTCTTCTTCCATGGGACGTTTGCCTTTATCGGGCCTAAGTTGACTCTCCAATGCCTTTTCTATACGTTGCATGGCTTTCAGTCGAATGGCTTCCGTAAAGGTATCCTTCGCACATACATCATGATCGAAGGGTGCTAACACATACAACGACAAATCCAAACTTCCAGCCTGCCTCTCCAACATTTCAGAAACATCATCATCACTTTTCAACACTTCTAAATCTGTCTTCAAATCACCTCTAGGAGGGAGATAGCAAATACACCCACCCGCTACTAAACCGTAATACTCCATAAACACCTTCAATGTCTCATAACTGAGTATGTCCCTCCCTAAATCAGCCACTTCGGTTTGTCCAACCCAATTCCCATCAATAAACTGTCTGTTGTGGTTAATACTCAAATTGTAATTTCGGTTTTGGCCATCCTTGTCCATAATTTACCTAACAAATTCAAAACAATACAAATCAATATCCACAAATCCTGGAAAATCAACTCTCCTAAAGACCGAAAATCAGCAATATCTACACATAGGCAAATCGGGGCAAATCATCTACCCAAGACCGAGACTTCCTGGCAAATCAACTATCCTAAGCAACTATCCTTTGTGTGATTTTTCTGAGCAATACTATACAAAACCAACAGCACAACCCACCTTCGATTTTGGTCGGAGAACCGAGAGGCCGAGACAATGCTTGTCGAACCGAAGCAACCGCACAGCTTGCAGCACCAGAGTGAAAGGGACCGAAGCAACCGTCACACCAGAGTTGCAGCAATCGGTCGAAGGGGAGAAGAGAACGAGAGGTTAGTCTCGGTCGCAGGGGAGACGAGAAGGGGAGGTTAGGTTTTGGAGAGGTTATCGCGGTCTCGGTCGCTAGCTCAGTCGCTAGCTCGGTCGCAGGGCTGGAGAGTTTTTTAGGTTTTGGAGGGAGAAATGAAACCGTAGGAAGAAGAAGAAGGATCGGTCCGAGGGTGATGAATGTGTGAGGGGCAAAGTAGTCTTTTTACATTTATTTTTTTCAAAATAAACGTTGCACATGCTAATCACGTGAGAGTTAACGGGTAGAATTAACGATTGGTCCAATTACCAACAAATTGAAACATACGGGTGTCATAACATATGACAAAAAACATAAGGGTCCAGTTACAAAAAAAAAAAAAAAACATTCGGGTGTATTTACTTACTTTTCCCCATGTTTATTTATTGTTATAGTTTAGCAGATAACTTTAATTCCATGTTGCTTGTCTAATTAGAGTTATGATTTAGTTATCTAATTATTAGTCTTTTTTTTGTTAGAGATTGCTAAAAAATACGTAGTTTACTAAATTTAGAGTTTATAAACTAACGAAATACTCATTTTGAGATTTGTTTTTTAAATATTAAAAAAACTATAGTATATAAATGTTGGAAATTGACATATTAACAACATCATGCAATCGACTAAATACACATATTTAAGTTACCTCTTTAGAGCGATTGCACTTTGCGGAAGCGGATCTGCCTAAGGTTGGGATCACGGTCTGCCGGACAGGAGGACACGCCACATTTTGACGGGCTATGACCTATAACACCACAGCTACTAACCTCTGTCTATACTGTAGGGTGGCTATCTTATCAGTCAACTTCCTTAGGTTTCTCCAAACTCTGAGCACCCCTATATATACTGATATATAGAGGGATAGGTTTTAAGGCCAGATACATAACTGGGCTTATGTGAATGGGCTCCCACTTAGGGCTCTCCATTATCCTAAAACCAACATCTCTCACTCGCACAAAGTGGTGGACGCTCATTCATCAAGCCAGCACCAAGAGAACAAATCTCATAATACAGTAAAGTCACATACGAGGAGGCAGCCGTGCGACTGACAGACACAACGAGCAAAGTGCTACGCACCGGTTAAGAATACGTAGCGACCCGCGGATCTCACACCAGCAGTGGAAATGTACCCTGCACCCTTGGTCATGTAATCTTTCTCCAGGTCTAACCACAAAGGATCTTTCAGACCTATATATGCATTATGCCCACAACCGCAGCCTATGCCGCAGTTGATGGCCATCTAGTGGACACAATCTCGAGAAGATCCCATAATGACCATCCCCATCCCACGAAACCATCAGTACGATCCAACTCGCTTTTCTAGAACCGGGACCGGGCTGAATACGTTGAAGGACCATCGAGTACGGACTAAGATAGCAAACACTGAACTGAACCTCAAGTCTCTGTTCAGAGTAAAGAGGGTACGTACACGACTCTTACACAAAGAGCTCTGGGTCTCACACGACTCCGAGTTAAGATCACATCTCGGGTCATACCTATGGTCGTATTTGGGTGCGCCGCGGTATGGAACGCGCGCTACAGCATATCTCCTCTCCCATGGAGCATATGTCCATATGTGTACAGATGTCCATCACACGCACAAAGTACCCGAACCAAAAGTCACAAACACTCCCATCCGACCCCTGAGTGGATTGACAGACCATAATCCGTCGTGGTGCGAAATCAGATAGTTCCGGACACAAAGTCCTTTCCGGTCATCCCAACAGACTTCCAGAACTAGAAACTATCACCAGGCTCACCTAGCCACAAAGGCATAGAAGCTATCACCCGTGTGAGAGGGCGATCTAATCCACTTTGACATATGTCAATAAACAATCACAGTAAGAACACACAAAACACTCAAACTGTGAAAACATGCATACTCAAATATAATTCAAGTTAAAGAACATTGTATGGGAAATAAAACCAATGAAGTACATCAACTAAGTCTACACAGTCCTAGAGACTACACATGCCTCACTAAAGACTACCTCTTCAAGGTCGGAGAGACGGTCCACAACCATCTCATCCGTAGACAAGTACTTCAAACTCATCACATTGTGTCTAACCACGTTTCTAACATAGTTTCGCTTGATATCTACTTGCTATAACTTGTTATGATACTTGAGTTTCTATATCACGGGGATTGCGACTCCAATGACTCAGCAATCAATCCGGAAGTCTCTTCAGCCATACAACCAACTGAGTGGTCCACACAAGACCCACAAATTTGGCTTCAATGGCGATTAACATAATGCGCGGTGGATTTTCTCTCATCAAAGTCACAAGTGTTGGGTATCGATAGTGACGGCCCAGTAAGAAAAGGCCTCGAAGGCCCAATAACTATAGAGGGGGTAAACCCATGACATCCGAACCGGATCGGCCCAAGTACAAGCCAAACTTGGCCCACCATCGAATAATCCAGAATCGAGCCCAAAGTCTATAGAGACGCCAAAGGCTCTCAGACTGCTCGCCATTCTCTACCAAGTCGCGACCTTCCACTGCTCGACATGGGAGTGCTCGCCCCGAAGAGAGCCTTGCCTCTCTCCTCTGGTCCCACTAAACCGTTAATAACAGAGTGGCCAAGATATCCCGCATATCTCGGTCACATATTCACTAAAGATTAGATTTGGTAACTGCAATATCTCGCAGTAACTGCCATATCCCAAGATCCGAATCTTCAGCAACTCAATATACATTAAGATATTCAGTTGCCTTTATACGGTTCTATCTCTCTTACTCTATAAATACCCTTGCTTTACATACGTTCTTTACGTTTTGAGTTTTATACACACATATACTCATTTAAGCATCGGAGAGGGACCCAGAGGCACCCCCTCTGTTGCGCTCCCCTACTTGCAGGTTCACCGGAGTTGGAGCTGAAGCGTCATCCCAACCTTGTCTGGCATTCAATTCACTGCCAGATCAGCATTCAGGATTTCACGATCCAACATTTGGCGCCGTCTGTGGGAAACGAGCAATTCAGCCATGAGAACTCGATCCCAAAGCAACCGTCGGAATCAGACTAGGGAGCGATCCTCAGATAGTTCTGATTCCGCCGCCGCTTCACCGCTTCAACAGGAACCTGCCAGCCGAGCAGGAGTTAATGTTGTTCCTCTGCGGACAGCCCGAGAACATGTCGGTGATTCAAGACCGACCCCAGCTGCTGATCAAAACGGAGCCCCTGCACCGCAGACAGTCCACATTGCGGGGCAGGATATTAATTTAACCCCCGAGATGGTCTCCTTGCTGGAAGCCATCCTAGGACAGGCGCGCCGCCAGGCCCCTGCTCCTCAGGAAAACAATCCCTCTGCTCCTAAGGAAAATCACCGCCCTGCTGCCACAGGGCCTTCACCTTCAGAAGCGGCCAATCCTAGTCCTGCTGCGCCTCAGGAGGATCAGGAGATGACGTCAGGTCAGCAGTCCCTACCTCCAGCGCACACCAAGGAGCCAGCAGCCGCATATACTGCCAATCCTTCCGGTCCGCCTCCACCCGGAGCCTCTCCCATGTACTGCACTGTGGATCAGATGGATGACCTCCTCAACAAAAGGCTCCAGGAAAGACAGTTGACAGTCATAGCTCCCTTCAAGGAGCAGTCCTCTCATCCATTCACCGACGCGCTCGTCGCTATCAAAATCCCGAAGGATGTGGTTGCTCGGGCCATACCTGAGTATAGCGGTGGAGGAGATCCCACCGTACATGTCAACAAGCATGAGGCCTCCCTTCTGGGTAAGTCAAACGATCCCAATCATTTGGCTTTGCTATTTCCATCTACTCTTTCGGGTTCGGCTTCGTCCTGGTTCTTCGGCCTCCCTGCAGGATCAATCGGAACTTGGGCAGAGTTAAGAAGCAAGTTCCTGGAGAGATACATGGGCGAGCGCCAGTTGCTGAAGAGCGTGGTCGCCCTTGACTCGGTCAAACAGCAGCCTGGAGAGTCGCTGTCCAACTTCTACGGGCGTTTTCATCAAAACGTCACAGAATTAGATCGCCGAATCTCGGATGGGGAGATCATTCGAGCATTCTACAGAGGTCTGGATGTGGCCAACAAGGCCTCGAGAAAGCTGCGAAACAGCTATCACGTAAAGGAGATAGAGACATTGGAGGAGTTGGCATCCAGAGCGAAAGGTTTCATAGACCTTGAGCGCGCAAACATCGAGGCTAACCTCCTGACGACCTCGCTAAGGGTAACCCCTGAACCCCGACGCGATGGTAAGAAGGAGGTCAAGAAGGAGAAGAAGGGAAAGGAAAGTAAGTCGCGAGTCGAGTCTCTTCCAGCGCCTCGCCATCCAGAGGTCCCTGAGTACTTCACGCCTTTAAATAGGCAGATCTCAGCGGTACTAGTCGAGATGGAGAGGAGATCCTTGGCGAGGCCACCGATGCCTCGCCGAGGTGGGTTACCCATGGGCAAGGATGTCGAGAGCTATTGCAGATACCACAAGTGCAAGGGCCATAAGACAGACGATTGCAAGATTCTGAAACGAGATATAAAGAGGCTGATTCAGGGGGGAATGTTGAAGGAATTTGTGGCAGGGCGAGACCGAAGTCGAACGCCCCCCAGGAGACATCGTTCACCAGCCCCTGCAGATCAAGCTGAGCCTTCTGGAAGCAAGAGGAGAGTGAATCTGATTGCAGGAGGATTCGGCGCAGGCGGCGAGAGGTCAAACGCCAGAGAGGTCTACGCCACTCAGATCTCTACGGCAGTTCAGTTGGGGAAGCGGCCAAGACCTGAAGAAAACATTGTCATCTCATTCTCTGAAGATGATTTGGCACATGTCACCACACCCCACAACGATGCTCTGGTCATTACGGCAGATATTGACGGCTGTGATGTTGCAAGGATTCTGGTCGACGGAGGCAGCTCGACAGACATCCTGTTTCTGGACGCCTTCGAAAAGATGGGCAAATCAAAACGCGACCTGAAGAGGGTCGACTTTCCGCTGATCGGATTTGCGGGAAGGACAACTTATCCACTGGGGGCTATAACCATGCCAGTGATTTTTGGCGAGGGGTGGAAAAGCATCAAGGTGTCGGTCACTTTCCTGGTGGTCGATTCACCTACATCCTACAACGCCATCATAGGGAGGACCACGATCAACCCAAATAAGATTGTGGCCTCCACTGTCCACCAGAAGATGAAGTTCCCTACTCCGAACGGGATTGGAGAAGTGCTCGGAGATCAGCCTTCCTCGCGGCAATGTTATGTGAACTGTTTACGCAGGAAGAACCAAAGGGAGGCGCTCGCCATCGAGACGGAGGCCGATCCCCGCTAGGACCTGGCTCGACCAGCACCCATGGAGGAATTGGAGGAGGTCGAGATCGATGGTCCAGACAAAAAGGTGCGCATCGGGACCACCTTGAAAGAGGATCAGAAGGAGGCCATGACCGCCCTCCTCAAGGAATTCAAAGAGCTCTTCGCCTGGCAGCCGAGCGACATGCCAGGAATCAGCACATATATTATCTCTCATGAGCTCAGGATAGACCCCTCCATCAAGCCGATCGCCCAAAAAAGAAGATCATTCGGGACTGATAAGCGTTTGGCGATCAGGCAGGAAGTCGGCAGGCTGATTGAAGCTGACTTCGTCAGAGAAGTAAGATTCCAGAGTTGGGTCGCCAACCCGGTTTTGGTCAAGAAATCAAACGGCAAGTGGAGGATGTGCGTCGACTTCCGCGATTTAAACAAGGCTTGCCCCAAAGATTCATATCCCCTTCCGAGAATTGATCAGCTGGTCGACGCTACCTCGGGTCATGAGATGCTGAGCTTCATGGACGCCTATTCAGGCTACAACCAGATCAGAATGCATCCAGACGACGAGGCCCACACTGCTTTCTATGCTGACGGCGACATTCTATGCTACAAGGTGATGCCCTTTGGTCTCATCAATGCCGGGGCAACTTATCAGCGGATGGTGAACCGACTGTTCCAGGACATGCTGGGAAGGAACATGGAGGCCTACGTGGATGATATGCTCGTTAAATCCATCAAAGGCAATCCTCATACCACCGACCTCCGTGAAGCTTTTGAATGCATGAGGAGACACAGCGTTCGCCTGAACCCAGCAAAGTGCGCCTTTGGAGTCAAGTCCGGGAAGTTCCTGGGTTTTATGGTCAGCGAAAGGGGCATTGAAGCAAACCCGGAAAAGCTAAAGGCCATAGAAGAAATGAAGTCACCAACCTGCCATAAGGAAGTCCAATGCCTGAACGGCCGACTAGCTGCTCTTAACCGCTTCCTCTCCAAAGCAAGCGACAAGTCCCTCCCGTTCTTCAAAACCTTGAGGGCCAACCGTAAGTTCGAATGGACGCCAGACTGCGAGGAAGCATTCCAGTCCTTGAAAAGGCATATTCAAACACTCCCAGCTCTGGCAAAACCCGTTCCAGGCGAGCAGCTTTTCCTCTATTTAGGCATTAGCGATGTGGCAGCCAGTGCTGTTTTAGTAAGGGAGGAGAATAATGTTCAGAGTCCAGTGTATTTCATTAGCAAAATGTTCAACTCAGCAGAAATAAAATATGTCCAGATTGAGAAGTATCTCTATGCCTTAGTTATTGCTGCTCGGAAGCTGAGACCTTACTTTCATGCGCACGACATCACGGTCCTCACCAATCGACCTCTCAAAAACTTCCTGATGAAGCCAGATTCTTCAGGAAGAATGGTCAAGTGGGCGATCGAGCTCAGCGAGTTCAGGATCAAATTTGCGCCAAAAACGGCCATCAAAGGTCAAGCACTAGCTGATTTCATAGTGGAAAGCACGAGTAACGGTCAAGCGGAGGCAGAAAACAGGCCAAGTCAGTCAGCAAACGACAATCAAATCTGGGAACTCTATACGGATGGGTCTTCATCAAAAGAAGGCTCGGGGGCAGGTTTAATTCTTATTCCTCCTGAGGGCGAGCCTCTGAAATACGCGATCGCCTTGACATTCCCGGCGACCAATAACGAAGCAGAATATGAGGCTCTTATCACTGGACTCAGACTGGCAAAAGGAATGGGTATAACAGCGCTTAAAGTAAAAAGTGATTCAGAACTTATTGTCAATCAGGTTAATGGCGCCTACGAGGCAAAGGGAGAAAAGATGAAGAAATATCTCGGCATCGCCAAAAAATTAGTCGTGGAAATCCCAAATTTCGCGATTGAGTTTATTCCTCGCCAAGAAAATCAGATGGCAGATTCTTGAGTAAGCTAGCCTTCGGAGGAGCGACAATCTAGGATGTGCAATTTCTGGAAAAGGCCCTATGTTCAGTCCTTGAAAACAGAGCGGAGGTCTTCAACATTCAAGAACAGGTCACCTGGATGACCCCGTTCCAGAATTATTTGAAAGAAGGCATCCTCCCAGAGGACGAAGGCGAATCCACTAGGATTAGAAGACTCGCAGCCAGTTATCTAATCATCGATGGAGAACTCTATAGAAGAGGTTATTCGACGCCTTACTTGAGATGTGTTGCTCTACCCGAAACAGAAAAAGTTCTTCAGGAAGCTCATGAAGGGGCAGCAGCATGTCATGAAGGTGCTCGTTCACTAAGCAGGAAAATATTCAGACTGGGATATTACTGGCCGACCTTGGGAAAAGACGCAGCCGAATTAACACAGAAGTGTGAAATTTGCCAGCAGTTTGCACCACGATCGAGTCGACCATCGACATTATTATCCCCAATGGCGGGTGCCTGGCCCTTCGCTCAATGGGGAATCGATATATTGGGTCCTTTTCCCATTAGCACTGGTCAGCGTACTCACATTATAGTGGCGATCGACTACTTCACTAAGTGGGTAGAGGCGAAAGCTCTAGCTTCGACAACGGAATTCCAAGTTATCAAGTTCATGCAGGTCAACATATTCTCCAGGTTTGGTATTCCCAAAATACTCATCAGCGATAATGGTCCGCAATTCGTTGGAAAGGAGTTGAAATGGCTCTGTGAAGAGTATCATATCGACCATCGCTTCAGTTCAGTACATCACCCTCAAACGAATGGGCAAGCTGAAGCAGCCAACAAGGTTGTCTTAGCAGGACTCAAGAAAAGGGTTCGAGCATTCAAAGGGAACTGGGCAGACGAACTGGAAAACGTATTATGGGCAATCAGAACAACGCCTAAGGCGGCCACAGGAGAAACGCCTTTCAGTTTAGTGTACGGATCAGAAGCAGTAGCACCAGCTGAATTAGCAGTGCCTACCCACAGAGTCCTACACTTTAACGCGGAGGCAAACGAGATCGAGCGCAGAACTGACCTCGACTTGGCAGAGGAAAAGAGATGGCTCTCGGAAAAAACACAGGCAAAAATGCGCTTGGCGACCGCTCGGTATTTCAACAGAAAAGTTAGCGCTCGCCAATTTTTCGTGGGGGAGATGGTTATGAGAAGGAATGAATTCACAAGGCTGGACAGTAAACACAAACTTTCAGCCAAATGGGAAGGACCATACAAAGTAGTAGAGATCGCCGCACCAGGATCCTACTATTTGGAAACCATCGAAGGCGAGAGGTTACCCCGTCCATTTAATTCTGAGCATTTAAGAAGATTTTATGCATAGTTTGTAATCAAACTGATTATGTCAATAAAAGAAAGCCATTCCTTCATAAAGCGCGTCCACTCGAAGCAAGCTGAAGCAAAAAAAAAAAGCCCTGACGCCAAAGTCAGGCCACAAAAGCCCTAGCAACAAAGCTAGGCCAAAAGCCCTAACAACAAAGTTAGGCCAAAAGCCCTGACGCCAAAGTCAGGCCACAAAAGCCCTGACGCCAAAGTCAGGCCACAAAAGCCCTAGCAACAAAGCTAGGCCAAAAGCCCTAACAACAAAGTTAGGCCAAAAGCCCTGACGCCAAAGTCAGGCCACAAAAGCCCTAGCAACAAAGCTAGGCCAAAAGCCCTAACAACAAAGTTAGGCCAAAAGCCCTGACGCCAAAGTCAGGCCACAAAAGCCCTGACGCCAAAGTCAGGCCACAAAAGCCCTAGCAACAAAGCTAGGCCAAAAGCCCTAACAACAAAGTTAGGCCAAAAGCCCTAACGCCAAAGTCAGGCCACAAAAGCCCTGACGCCAAAGTCAGGCCACAAAAGCCCTAGCAACAAAGCTAGGCCAAAAGCCCTAACAACAAAGTTAGGCCAAAAGCCCTGACGCCAAAGTCAGGCCACAAAAGCCCTAGCAACAAAGCTAGGCCAAAAAGCCCTAGCAATAAAACTAGGCCACAAAAGCCCTAACAACAAAGTTAGGCCTCAAAAAACCTGACGCCAAGAGTCAGGCAAAGCCCTGACGCCAAAGTCAGGCCAAAAGACCTAGCGAAATGTTAGGCAAAATGAAAGCCCTGACGCCAAAGTCAGGCCAAAGAAAGTTTAGGCGATCACTATCGATGATAAAGCCTGACAAATTACAAATCCCCTGTTATTAGGCCAACACCTCAAAGGTTTAAACTTCAAAGAAGGTAATATCTTTTTGAACTTAGAAGTTTACGCTTTTAAGTGTCAAAAGTATTATCCTTAGAAAGTTTAACTTATGATTGGTCTACGGCTTTAAGGGTCGACGACATTACAAAGCAAGAAAAAAGTGGAAAGTAATTATGAGTAAGATATTGGATAGCTAAATATGTTCGAAGTCGATTAAAGGCTCAAGAATATAAAAGCATTCAATAGAAAAATCCAAGTCTTCGACAAATAATTACAAACCAAAAACAGAAAATACAAAAATGGCTATCTAAAAAAGATAAATACGGTCGCTAAGGAGTTGAGGACTTCAAGCGTCGGGGTTCTCGGGGGCAAGGGTGCTCTGCTCGCCTTCGGGGGCAGAAGTACTGGGCTCGCCTTCAGGAGCAGCCTCGCCAGCAACAGAGGGTTGCGAAGGACGACTCCGCAGGAAGGTCTTCAAAGAGGCGACTTCCCCAAGAGGAAAGTTGGGATCGACCGCCTGGACCTCATCCACCAGGACTTGGAGAAAATCGGCAATCGCCGACCTCATCTCCTTCAGAGCGCAGTCCTCAAACTCCTCAGAGGCTTTGAATGCCTCAACTACACTCTGGGGCGAAGGGACGGCTTTCAATTGTGCAGTTAACCGATCCCTCTCCTCCTCCAAGGCAATCCCCCGGGCTTCCGCAGCTTCCATCTGAGCCACCGCAGCTTCTCTCTGGGCGTCAGCAGCGTCCCTTTGCGCCTCGGCAGCGACCCTGCGAGCCTCCGATTCTGCCCCTTGCGCCTGAGCTTCCTTAAGTTCAGCATCTAGGCGAACTCGGACGATCTCTCCCTGATCTAAACACAGGTGAAGAGCGTCAAAGTCCTGAAGAGCGGCAGCGGCTTCAGCCTCCCTCTTCTGGACATCAGCAAGGAGGCGCTGCTCCTTCCTGAGGTATTCCTCTCGGGTATTATCTGCCAAGGCGATCGCTGCATCTGCAGTCGTCTTGATAGTCCCCAATTGCTCAGGAGTGACCCCCGTGCTTCGGTACTGCTCCAGCTCGGCGAGCACACTGGAATACTTGTCGGTGAGCTCCCCGAAGACACGACCAAGAATCACCTCTTCCCGAACGAACTGGCAACAAATATAGAATAAAAGCTGTCAGGACAACAGACAATAAGGGAACGACAAAGAGAGGACTCTACGAAATAAAAGTATGAGATCTTACCAAAGCCACTCGTTCGAAGTGGGACCGAAGGAACCCCTCGATCTGATGAAGTTCCGTGGGAACAATCGAGCGGTCCGCGGGGGGAATTATCCCGTCCAGAAGCCGCATACACATATCCGGGCTGCCCCGGAGGCTCTTCTGGGGAGGATACCCCTTCTTCATAAGGTCCCCACAGGGGACCCAAGTTTCCCGAGAATTCGCTGATTCAAGCGGCTGAAACAAGCCGGCAAGGGAGCAATGCTCATCCACAGGAGCCCTCGATGAGCTGGAAGCAGCATGCCCCTTCTTCTTGGTCCCAGACTCCTTAGGAGGAGCCATGGGCACAGTAAGAACAGGAGGAGCTAAGGTCAAAACCTTCCCCTTGGCGGCAGAAGGACCCTGGGGAGAAGGAGAAGGGGGCACCGCGTCCAGACCCTTCCCTTTATTAGCGGAAGGACCCCCAGGAGGGGGAGGAGAAGGATGCTGGTCGACTTCCGGACATCCCTCACTCCTGACCTTCTTGGAGGGAGGAGGAGCATGATCCCGGACCATGTCGGTTGAGGACTCCTCTGCAAAACAACAAGACAAAATGTCAAAAAACAAAAAACCGCAAAGTATGAAGATATTAAATCTACGAATAACAAAGCAACATACCTGGTTGGCGAGGGTCAGCAGTGGCCGAGGGAAGCACCTCTTCAGACTTCCTCTTGAACGAACGCCTAGAGGGGGGAGGAGGAGAGTTCAGCAATGCCTGGTCGGAGGACAATCCCGCTAATCCCTGGTCATCAAAGAGACCTATCAGTTTCTGGCTCTTGCTTACAACCTTCCCTACAAGTAATAAAGCAAGATAAGAGTTAGAAAATTACCCAATCATTAAAGATTGCCACTGAGCGGATGGACTTGAACTGAGATGACCGATGCGACCGGTATAGGTCATCAATAGCGTTTCGATCACTCTCTGATAGCTTCTCGAAGGAAGGAGGGAAATCCTTGTCCGGGATCAACAATTTCCAGGGCACCCCCCCCTTATAAAAGAAGTAACACTTCTTATAATTGGAGTTGGTGGTCCGAAAATCGTCGACCAGGCGGACATGGACGTTCCAAACCCATCCCTGAAGGCCTCCCCACTCTGAAAACTTCGGCCAGCGGGATTGGAAGTGGTGAAGGTGGTTTGCCCCTGCTGCCAGGCGGAAGAAGCACCGGAACAGGGCCAGTGAATATACCCATTCCTGGCGTAAGCATAGGAACTTGAAACCGACCCACATCCTGAGGGCATTCGGGACAAGCTGTGTGGGGTGAATCCCGTAAAACTGACACAAGGTCTGTAAATCCTCACAGAGAGGAAAACGCAACCCAGCATCGATCTGAGCCGCATAAATGTAAACCTCTCAATCGTGAGGAAAATGCAGACCTAGGCCAGGATATCTAGGAGCATCCTCCACGCTGAAGCCACCGAGCGCCACCACGGTCTTAAAATAAGCCGGCTTCAATTCATTAGGCTTGACGTCTACTTGAACAAATTCAAATATTGCAATGATAAACACAGAAGTGTGAACAGCAGAGGATATTGCCAAAGCAGAGCAATAAAAGGGCGAAAGTTTACCTTTTGGGGAAAAAATAGGCGTGTTCAGCTCGGGCCCGTCCACCACCACAGGAGTGGTTGCAGTCCTGCCCAAATCGGTCTGTTCCTCTACTGAAGGGGGAACGACTTCATCCCTGATGGTCAAAGGGACATCAGCATTTCTGGGCATGTTGGCTTTGTTGGCACCCTTGGGAGCCGTGTGCTTGACTCTCTGATTGCGAGGAGCCATGGAAATGTTGGAAGAAGGCTGAAGAAGGTTGAGAAAAGAAATGGAAAGGATCGCAATGAAGCTCTGAAAATCCAAGAGAGCGGATAAGCGTAAAAGACAGAATACAGAAACTGACGTTTCCTATATAGACCAAAAGGGGAGAAACCGCCACGAGCAAATCGAAGCGACGCAGAGGAATAATTGCACCCTTTTGGAAAAAACCGAAGCAATGTCAGAATTCCAAGAGACAACGGTTGGCTGGTACAGACAGCTGTCAAGCTACCCTGGGTTTACGGAAAAGTAAATGTCAGGCGTGCCTCAAGTGACCGTTCGATTTCTGGACAACCGTGCAGTTATTAAATGCTAACAAGTCCACTAAGGAGACAAGATGGTCGCCAGCGCACTAATAAGCGCTATTAGAAGTACCTCGGGCAGGTAATGATCGCCTAACTAAGAAAGATAGACTTCCATAAGTCTGGGTCACCTCGAGTGATCGCCAAAAGGGAATAAAAGGAAGGATATTCTTTCGGCTTTGAACAGATAAGGAATTGCTCGCCAAATGAGCTAGAGGTGTCTCAAAGGCACTGAACCATTACCAAAGACGTCACTATCTAAAACCCTACCAGGAAATCAAGCTCGACTGAAGGAACTTCAATCAAGCTTCGGGGGCAAATGTTGGGTATCGATAGTGACGGCCCAGTAAGAAAAGGCATCGAAGGCCCAATAACTATAGAGGGGGTAAACCCATGACATCCGAACCGGATCGGCCCAAGTACAAGCCAAACTTGGCCCACCATCGAATAATCCAGAATCGAGCCCAAAGTCTATAGAGACGCCAAAGGCTCTCAGACTGCTCGCCATTCTCTACCAAGTCGCGACCTTCCACTGCTCGACATGGGAGTGCTCGCCCCGAAGAGAGCCTTGCCTCTCTCCTCTGGTCCCACTAAACCGTTAATAACAGAGTGGCCAAGATATCCCGCATATCTCGGTCACATATTCACTAAAGATTAGATTTGGTAACTGCAATATCTCGCAGTAACTGCCATATCCCAAGATCCGAATCTTCAGCAACTCAATATACATTAAGATATTCAGTTGCCTTTATACGGTTCTATCTCTCTTACCCTATAAATACCCTTGCTTTACATACGTTCTTTACGTTTTGAGTTTTATACACACATATACTCATTTAAGCATCGGAGAGGGACCCAGAGGCACCCCCTCTGTTGCGCTCCCCTACTTGCAGGTTCACCGGAGTTGGAGCTGAAGCGTCATCCCAACCTTGTCTGGCATTCAATTCACTGCCAGATCAGCATTCAGGATTTCACGATCCAACAACAAGCATAGTCTGCATCGTTATACCCAGTCATCCAGAGATTCTCGAATCTCTAGAAAGTCTCTAGCACAAAGCATGACGATGCCCTTAAGATATCATATGATCCTATTTACTGCCTACCATTTCTTCAATCCGAGTTCATCTTGGTACCTACATACCATGCCGACTGCATGACAAATATTAGGCCGAGTACACACTATTGCGCACATTAGGCTTACGACTGCAATTAGCTACAGAATTTATTGATCTGGTCCATATATCCATTTTGAGAGGTTGATCAACGTAAACTGGAGTTTCAATTGGTTCGCAGTTACTCATGTTGAACATTTTCAACACTTTGTTTATGTAGCTTTCCTGTGAAAGCCACAACTGTCTCCTATGGCGATCTCTTGAGATCTAAATCCCAAAGATGTGCGCCATCTCACCCATGTCCTTCATCCCAAACAGAGAAGACAATCAGACATTTATCTGTGTGAGGACCTCTAAGCTATTTACATCTATGAGTATGTCATCTACATATAGAATCATAAACACAAAGTTCGGTCCAGACCCTTTTGCTGTACACGCAATGATTCTCATCCTTCAAGAGAAATCCATTTTCCACGAACAAATCATGAACTCGGCGGTATCACTGCATAGCGAACTATTTCAGACTATAGATCAATTTGTGAAGTTTGCACACTAAGTACTCATGGTATTTCTGCACAAAGCATTCAGACCGCTCCATATAGATCTCTTCTTCTAACTCACCATTGAGGAAGACGGTCTTAACGTCTATCTAGTGCAGTTCCAAGTCTAGACTCACTCCAATAGCCATAATCTTAAGAACCCATTTAGCTCTATTGCTCTATGTACTCTTGAAGGTCGACCAGTGTCCAGACACTGTTCTTCCTTATAGATTCCATCTAGTCCAAAGTGTTCATCTCATTTTCCATTACTTTCATCCATTCTTCATAAAAGGTTCCATTGAGAGTTTCTCTAACGTATTACGACACAATAACCATATCGTAAGATATTAGGGTGTTTAGTTCTATCCCACGGCCTAACAACTCACTACTACCAGAGTATGACCATGATCACTCCCACTGAGAATGAGATCCCTAATGCTCCCACTGTCAACAAGATCATCAGGAGCGGAATCTGTTTCATTCGCTTCAGCAGGCGATGAATCCGGCAGACGACGAACTAATTCATCATCTGCGGTTTCAACTCTCCCACTCGAATTAACAGGTATCTGCTCAACTTGATCTTGAATCTCATATAGAGATCGATCCAAATCAATCTCTCCCTTCTTAGGAAATTCGTTCTCTACAAACGTTATGTCTCGTGATTCGATCTCGGTAACACTCACACTGTCATGCTCGGCTATAAACACATAACCCTTGGAGGTATCAGAGTAACCAAAAATGCTCTTTTTTCCTCTAGGTCCAATCTTTCCCAAACTTATTTGAGAAATCATGGGTGTAAGTGGCACACCCCAATGGGCGCATATGATGAAGGTCCAGAACTTATTCCAGTCCAAAATTCATATGAAGTGGAGTTAACCGTCTTCGTCGGCACATCGTTCAAGATGTATGCAACAGTCTCCAAAGTGTTTCCCCATAAGGAAATCAGCAATTGAGTATGTGCCATATCAACCGAACCATTTTAAGGAGCGTTTTATTGCGCCTCTCTGCAAAACTATTTTGCTGAGGGGTGTAGGGGATCGTCAACTAATGAATGAACCATTTTCATTACATAAACCGTTAAATTCCGCTGAAAGGTACTCTTCTTCCACAATCAGGGTGGAGGGTATTTACCCTCCTATCTAACATGTGTAATATTCTGTAAATGTAATGAAATTTCGCGCTCCGTGCCAAACCCTAACATTAAGAGGGTCACAGACGTCGGAATGGATTAATTGCAAATGGAAATTCAGCTCTAGGTGCCTAACCAAAGAGGCATTCTAGTGGAATTTTCTGCTAGATAACTTACACAAGTAGACGACTCCACTTGTGGAATGTAGGACAGCAAACCCAAATGGACTAGCCGCTGCATTCTATGTTGACCTCTGTAGTCAAGTCTAGTTTGTCTTTCATTCACATCGCAAACATATCCGCGAGTAGAAGAAAAAACATGAAATTATTATTGTTGCCTGAATCCAAATCCGAAATAATAAATCCACCAGAAATAATACTAAAGCCAAACGAAGTTGAACCTAAAAACAATTGGACGGAAGATTCATGAAAAGATAATATAAAACCGAGTTTCATTAATCCTAAGACTGAAATAACATATCGGTGAATCTGCGGAGCATAGAGGATATGACTTCAGACTAAAACTCTACCACAGCGCAAGCACAACTCACGAGTTCTAATCCCTTTGACTTCAACACGAAAGTTGTTGTCGATGTAAATCCACCTAATTTCTCGCCGGACTCTATGGTACTCTACGAAAACGTCACGATCCTTGGCTATGTGATTTGTCGATCCTGAATCCAAAATCCACAAAGGACATGACTCAGTCAACATATTTGTACTAGGAATACAAAATTCACTAGATTAGCCATTAATACATTCATGTCAGATCGATTCAGGGCATGCATTCACAAAGTGTACCCACTGGACACAGTTGGAGCATTTCCTGTATTTAGGCTTCTCGGCCTTACGCGAACATTTTCGCGGTGTTGTTTTCGGAGGAGTCCTTGGGTTCACCTCAGTCTTTGTCTACTTTGCCTTCAATGCATTTGCGCCATCGCACTGTGCATTACTCCTTCGCCTTCAGCGACTCTTCTTAGGTTTAGAGGATGGCGCCACACGCTCCTAAACCTTAGGTCCAGCGACCTTGGGTCTGTCCTCTTCAACTCAATGTGCCTTCGAACGTGTTAAGGTAATGAGGGCCTTAGAATGAGTTATTTAGATTTTTATCTATTTCTAAGAGTTAGTCAAAGAGCAGATTACGACCTGGATTTGCTGCTCATCGGTCACTGACTGGCCATTCTCCTTGAGTTTCACATTCACGTTGGCCATATGCCTCAGATGCTATCTCGCGGAGTGCTGAGGATTCATCATGTATGAATCAAACTTAAAGTTGAGTGAGCACAACTAAGCAGTCGTATAGAACCATTTCTAGCCTGCAAAGTATCCCACAACCCTTTAGCTGTGTGTTAAGCTCAAACTCATCCACCGTACTCAGCATCATGACGCACGTCTCAGCGTCATCAACCTCCCACTCAAATGGAAAGCCTTCTGCTGATTCGTTATTCCAGTATCGGGTCTTTTCATAATCTTCTTGATGGTGTTAATGGATTTCTACTTAGAACCATTTTTATGTGCTTTCTCCGAATTTTATAGTGCTCACCATTAAGTCTAAGACCTTTGTCCAACTAAGCGATGATGTTCTATATGGCAGCCTAATTTATCTAACTAAAGGAAATTCTAATAGGATCATGGAGACACAAGGAACAATGTTCTTTTGCATGTAAAAGACAAGTCTCAGACCGATAGGACAAACTTGAGAACATACTTAAACCCGGGGGACAACCCTAGCTATGCCAAGAAGCACTCCCCATCTCTAAGAATGCCCTAAAGTCACTACTATCAATCAATACACAGTCTATACCAACCGTCCTCAAAGGACCGGAGTCGAACATATCGCACACCAAAGTGTTCGACTCTTACACAAAACAATTGTCCTAGAATTATTCAAGGAAATTCAGAGAGCCTCGCAGACTAACCGACCGGTTCACACTCAGGAACATTTTCCTAGGTGTAGTTCGTACTCATCCAAACTTCTGAAAGGATACTAAGGACAATCCTAAAAGTTTGCTACCTAGACTATGCCAGAACTAGATCTCCCTACCAAGGTAATCTATCCTATGCAAGTAAGGTAACAAACACACAATTCAATACACACACATATATATT
This sequence comes from Chamaenerion angustifolium, assembly GCA_946814005.1. Classification (NCBI taxonomy): domain Eukaryota; kingdom Viridiplantae; phylum Streptophyta; class Magnoliopsida; order Myrtales; family Onagraceae; genus Chamaenerion; species Chamaenerion angustifolium. The sequence continues at coordinate 29,188,876 of OX328272.1, forward strand.
GATACCTTTCAAAAATAAATTAATTTGGGGCTAATTTGTAATTTTCAAAACTTTGAGGACTAAACTCACCCTAACCAAAAATTTGGGGATCAAAATCACCATGAATAAAATTTGGAGACCAAAGTCTCAACAAATAAAAATTCAGGAACTAAAGTCTCAACAAATAAAAGTAATTAACATGTTAGACCAATTTTACACACTATGCTGGGATCTCAACAATCACAACCTAGTCAATTCTACCAGTCATGGAGTCAAGAGTCAATCAAATAAAGTAAGGCAAAACTATCTACCCTGCAGAAAACACAAAGTAATCCAGGGAACTCAAGGAACCCACACAGCATTCTATATATATATATCTAGTCATGTAATATAAAACATCATAAGGCTCTCCCAACAATTTAAATTAGTCCAACAGTTAATTTAATTAGCCCAAAAATTATTTATGAAAGGGTCCAGGCACATTTACCGGACTAAAATAAATCACTAAGACCCACAGAGGATTCATGATCGGAACCAAATTTATTTCGGACCAATTCAGGAGGCTCGGGACCTCCGAATTAGTCCAGACCGATCTGAACAACACTGAGCCATCCAATCCAGTCGGAACCGGTTCAGTCAGCCTCAGCCAACCAGTTCGGTCTGAACCGGTCCGGTCAGCCTCAGCCAACCGGTCTGACCCAGTCTGCCAGCGAACCAACTTAAAACTGTCTGGTCCAGCTTATCAGACCAAACCAGTCCAAACAGTGCCATCTCCTTCGTAAGGAGATGGCAAGCTGCTAGGGTTTTGAACCGAAGACCTGACCTTTAGGGGAGCAACGTACTATCACTAAACAACTAATACCAACTGATTTTATTACATATTTACATTATATTTATTATATCAACTTTTAGATTATTTATTTTATTTACATCTCATGTTTATTTATTGTTATAGTTTAGCAGTTAACTTTAATTCCATGTTGCTTGTCTAATTAGAGTTATGATTTAATTATCTAATTATTAGTCTTTTTTTTTTGTTATAGATTGCTAAAAAATACGTAGTTTACTAAATTTAGTGTTTATACACTAACGAAATACTCATTTTGAGATTTGCTTTTTAAATATTAAAAAAACTATAGTATATAAATGTTGGAAATTGACATATTAACAACATCATGCAATCGACTAAATACACATATTTAAGTTACCTCTTTAGAGCGATTGCACTTTCGGAAGCGGAAGCGGATCTGCCTGAGGTTGGGATCACGGTCTGACGGGTTATGACCTATAACACCACAGTTACTAACCTCTGTCTATACTGTAGGGTGGCTATCTTATCAGTCAACTTCCTTAAGTTTCTCCAAACCCTGAGCACCCCTATATATACTGATATATAGAGGGATAGGTTTTAAGGCCAGATACATAACTGGGCTTATGTGAATGGGCTCCCACTTAGGGCGGCCCATTATCCTAAAACCAACAATAAATAATTAAATTAGAACACTAACGAAATATACAGTGTTGAGTTTCGATTTTCTTATCGATCATAAAATTCGGTCAAATCGCATTGCTAATTTTTGACAATTTTTTCAACTTTGACCGAATTTTATGGTCGATTGAAAAATCAAAACTCAATACCGTATGTTTAGTTAGAGTCTAATTTAATTATCTATCTACTATGAGTTCCTGATTATTTTAACAAATATTTGAAGAAAAAAATCTATTATCAAAATGGGGATTTCGTTAGCTTATAAACGCTAAACTTAGAAAACTAATTAAATTAAACCACCTCTAATAAAAATATAATATTCTAGTATTTATATAATTAAATTATAAATCTAATTAAACAAACGATGTAAACTAAAATATATTAGTAAATTGCAACAATAAATTACCTAAAATATTTAATAAAATAATATACAAGTTTGTATACTAGTAATTTAAATAAATAATCCATATAAGTGGTATAGTAGAGCTTTGCGTTATTAGAGCATGGTCTTATGTTCAATTATCGATTTATACAAAATTTTGCAAGAAAATATTTTACGTGTGTTAGTTCAATAAGTATAATTTAAGTTGATAAAAAAAATAATTATAATTGGTATTAGTATCCTGATGGTAGAAGATTGAGCCCCTAAAATAGAAGTGTTGTTGCATTCAACTAGGGGTGGCAATCGTGTCATGCCGTGTCATAATCGTGTCGTGTCTAAACATGTCTCGTGTGTAAACGGATAAATTTTAAACGTGTCTAAACGTATAAGTCGTTTATCGTGTCTAAACATATAGAGTTGTTTAGAAACGGAATCCGTTAATGTCAAACTCATATACGCTTTAAAACATATACATACACAAATTCATATGTATACAAATCAAAATATACAAAGTAAGGTCTTCATAGTTCAATATTACAAAGTAAGTGAGTATTTTAATATTTTATTATTATTATTATTACACTTAAATGTGTCTAAATGTGTCACATGTATACACAACACGATTATACATGAATAGTTAATCGTGTTTATACAGATGTCCGCAGATCTGAGTTGTTCGTGTCTAAAAATATATGAGTTGTTTAGACACGAGATCCATTAAGGTCAAACCCATATACGCTTTAAATCATATCGTGTCGTGTCGTTTAATCGTGTCGTGTCAGAAATTGCCAGCCCTACATTCAACAATCAACCTGATGTGTGCACGGTTATTTTTAGAAATACAAAAATAAAAAGAAGGTTAATTTGATAGTTAATTTTCAAATAAGGATTAAATTGAAAACAATTCCACTATCTCCACTTTAGTTTGTTTTTTTTGGCCAACTTAAAACTTTCCTTCAATTGAATACCATGTTCGGTTCGTCCAATAACAACAAAGATAGTAAAGGAGATGGCGGTGTACAAACCCAATTTACCGAACACATCTCCATTTTAGATTGCCTAGCAATCCAATCCGCACATCTATTGGCGGTTCATCTTACCCATCTCCATTTGACACATTCAAGATGGGATGCCACCTCTTGGATCGAGGTGACTACATTCTCTATTCTCCAATTCGTATCCTTAGTCGATCCATCCAGTAAGTTAATCATCTTCCCAGAGTCCGATTCAATGATCACGTATTTCCATTCGTGTTGGACGGCCAATTCCACGCCTTGTAGTATTGCCCGGGCCTCCATGTTTTTCGCTGAGATATCCCTCCTAGTTGAGTTTCTCCCCGCGATCACATTGCCCTTATAGTCTCTAGCGATCACTCCTGTGCCACCCTTTCCCGAGCCTTCATCCCAAGCTCCATCACTGTTTATCTGTATCGTCCCTTGGTCGGGTGGTTTCCATTCCAAGCTTCGGTTTGTCCCTTCCCCCATCGGTGGGGTGTCACGGTTGGGCTGCCCTTCCGCTCCCGATTCCCGAGCCAGTTTGAGACCTCGCTCGAGTGTTAGGGTCAGTCGTGGTATCTCGTTATTGTGGTACGCCCCGCATCGCTCCTTCCATATCTCCCAAGCCACGGTTTCCATCGTTGTTTTGAGGTTGTCTCCTTGTCTCTTGCTTTCCATCTCTTTGGTCATGACTTTCGTGACCCATTCTTCCCATTTAGGTCTCTCGTCCTCCTCCCACCGAAAGCCCATAGCTCCGAACCATATGGGTCTCACCCATTGACATTCCAAGAGCGCGTGGTCTATTGTCTCCACTTTGGTACAGAAGGGGCATGTTGGTGCTACCTGGATGCCTCTTCTATGTAGTTTGTCCTTTACCTGTAATGCACGATTACAGCTTCTCCATGTTTGCATTTAGAACGCAATGATCAACGGATTGAGCAAGCATAAACCGAAGCTAAGGAAGAACTCTAGAACAAGAAATGAAGGAGAGAAAACCTACGGGAATTCCTTTTCTGATTTCCAAAACCAACTTACTGTTCTCTTCACAGACCTAACATATTTAACAAGTAGAGACTTCAGAAATTATGAACTGACCCCATACGTAAATTACAAACAGACCCCTAACATATTTACACAATCAGTCCTTATCTTTTGGACAGCGACAGATTACACCCTGGTGTTTATATACTTCAATATTCCCCCATGAAGTTTGGTTCTCAGCATCTTGGTAGACTGCTTGTTTGGACAACTTGGTGCACTGAAGAGAACTGCATTCCAGACTTTGCAACAACTGATAATCCTGTCAAAACAGATCTAACAGTTTCTAACTCAACTGCACTGGAATTCACACACTGAAATAAGTGCCCAGTTGAAATAGGGAACATGAAATGCATAAGAGCACACAAAATTCGAACTGAATGACAGAGAGGTTTGAGCCTCTTTCTTACCAGTGTGATTGGAAGGTTTTGCCTTTATCTTTTGATTCCTAAAGAGTAAACACATGGAGTGTCTTTCAGTTGTCTCCAATTGATAGTGAGTACTCTATTTTTGGAAATGAATCACACCCTATGTCATTACCTGTGATTGGGAGGTTTGAGCCTCCATCTTATTATCCTCAAGAGGGTGGAGAAACACCACTCTGTTTTTGGATCGAAACCACAGTGATTAAGTTAAGGCAAGGCAAGAGAAATGCAGAACTAACCAGCTAAGGCACTTAAGATAGAATATACATATAAGACAGAGGAGTAGAACCAGAAGAGATCTGGAAGAACAGACTTACCAGTTGTCGCAAAGCTGAAAAAACAGGTCTAGCAACAGCATCAAACGTCGAACCGCAAGCCGAACTCAAGACCTACAACCATTCATGAAAGGAATAATGCAAGAATATAAATAAGCAAGGCAACTAATAGCTAAGGGTACTCGATGAGACATATATAGGGTCAGCAGTACCATCAGAGGTATGAAAGTCAGCCATGTAGGCTGCAACAGAACTGAGTTCTTGAGCGGAAGTGACACCTAGTTTTTTTCTAAACGGAATGAACAGCTTTGCCGTGAGGGGCTTGGTTAAGATATCTGCCACTTGTTCTGTAGCAGGGACAAAATTAATCAATACCTGACCTGCAACTACCTTTTCGCGAACATAGCATAGGTCAATTTCGACATGCTTCATTTTAGAGTGTTGCACAGGATTTTCCAAAATTGCTACTGCACTACAGTTATCAGTCCAGATAGTTGGTGTAGATGCAAGTGAAATATTTAATTCAGATAAAAGAGAAGTTACCCAAAGGACTTCACAGACAGCATTGGTCACTGCACGGTATTCAGCTTCTGCTGAAGAACGAGCCACGACCTGCTGCTTCTTGGAACTCCAAACCACAGGATTTCCATTGAGCAGTAGGAAGTGACCCGAAATAGACCGACGATCCGAGGCATCACCTCCCCAATCTGCATCAGAATAAGATATTAAAGTAGCATCAGTACATGAAACAGAGGTGTCAGCTTTAAACATTAAGCCGTGATCAAGCGACCCTTTGAGATATCGCAGGATACGAAGTACAGCTTTCCAATGTGATAAGTGGGGATTTTGCATAAACTAACTGAGTCTATTAACAACAAAGTGAATGCCTGGCCTAGTAATGCAAATGTGTTGAAGTGCGCCTATAGTACTGCGAAAGAGTAAACCATCCGAAAAAGGTTCTTGATCAAGAAGCATACCTGATTTTGACAGACACTTACCTGTCATTGGTGTGGGAAGTGGGTCAGCATTGGTAAGACATGTCTTCGCAAGTAGGTCACAGATGTATTGTTTCTGACCAAGTAGAAGAGAATTAGTGGTGCGATGGACTTCCATACCCAAAAAGTGGTTAAGGACCCCAAGGTCCTTGAGTTGAAATTCATTGTTGAGTTGGGAAATAACATCACATATAACTTCATCATAATTCCCTGTGATGACAATGTCATCAACATATACCAAAAGAAGAACTGACCCAATGTTAGACATCTTGATAAAAAGACAACTGTCAGAGTTAGAGACCGAAAATGACAGGGAATTTAACAAAAAACACTTAAGACGTTCAAACCAGGCCCCAGGGGCCTGCCTGAGGCCATAAATTGCCTTGTGGAGATGGCAGACTAGAGGGGTGTCGTGAGGATCACGAAGCTGAAAGCCTGGTGGTTGTGTCATATAGACATCTTCCATCAAGTCACCGTGAAGGAAAGCATTATTTATGTCAATTTGCCTAATGGTCCAGTGATGAGTTAAAGCAATTGTGAGAATAATTCTCATGGTTTGGGGTTTGACTACACGACTAAAGGTATCCTGAAAGTCAAACCCGGGTTTTTGTGAAAAAGCCCTGGCTACAAGCCGAGCTTTGAGGCGATCTACCGAACCATCAGGTTTCCTTTTTGTTTTAAATAACCACTTACAGCTTATAGGGAGACGACCCGGTGGTAGAGGAACAAGAGACCACGTGTTGTTGTTGTTGAAAGCATCCAGTTCAGCACGAACCGCAGTGGCCCAGCTGGAGTGAGCCATGGCTTCGTGAATATTGGCAGGTTCAGAACGGAAGTCCGAAGGAGCACCTGCAGCAAGCAAGGCCTCATTAGATCTGGTTTTGGACCTGGTTTTCATGGGATGAATAGAAGGGCGAAAGTTAGGCTGAGCAAGAGGAACTAAAGTAGAGTCAAGAGAACTCGAAGGCACATACCTGATGGAGGGTGGATCGGATGGGGCAAAGGATTCAGAATGAGGAATTGAAGGATTAGAGGGGGGAGCGATACCTGAGGAGTAGAGCCACCAACTGGGACAAGACCAGAACCAGAAGGTAAAAACAATGTAGTGTTAGGGACATACCTGATCACTGGTGCAGCTGGGTGGGGCAGAGGCGAGCAGGCAGGCCCGGACAGAGGTGCTGAGGTGGGAGGCCGAGCAGCAGGGGCCTGAGTAGGAGCGGACACGGGGGATGGTGCCAGAGGATCCGACAGGGATGGAGACAGTGGATAGACCCAGAATGTTGTGCTGGACCAGAAATAAGTTGAGAGTCTGGTGAAGGGGGAGCTGAGATGTCCGGTTCCTGTAACAGAGCAGAGTTAAAAGGTAAGAAAAACGGTAACGAAAATACCGTGTTTTTGACGGATGCCGAGGTAAGAAAGGGACCTGTTTTATCTGCAAAAAGGAATTTGGATTCATGAAAAGTAACATGTCTGGAAATGTAAATTCTACCCGTGTCATCTAAACAACAATATCCATGATAGGAGGAGCAATAACCAAGAAAAACACAAGGAACCGAACAGAAATCAAGTTTGTGAGTATTATAGGCACGCAGATGAGGAAAGCAGAGACACCCAAACACCCTAAGAAACATGTAATCAGGTTTTAATTTGAACAAGCATTCATGTGGAGAGACATCACCTAACACACGCGTGGGTAGTCTATTTAACAGAAAAATAGCAGTAAAAAAGGCATCACTCCAATAATGTAAAGGCATGGAGGCTTGAGCCATTAAGGTCAATCCTAACTCAACAATGTGCCTATGTTTTCGTTCCACAATGCCATTTTGTTCAGAAGTATGAGGGCATGTGAGACAATGCTGAATGCCACACTGTTGAAGATAGGAGGAGGTGGGTTTAAATTCAGCCCCTCCATCAGTTTGAACAGCTTTGAGGACAAGCCCAAGCTGTTTTTCAGCCGCTTTGTGAAATTGGACAAAGAACTGAGTGGCCTCACTCTTGTCCCGAAGAAAATATATCCAGGTATACCGACTATGAAAATCAACGATGCTCATATAGTATCGGTTACCGTTGGATAGGTATGGAGTCGGACCCCAAAGGTCCACCTCCACAAGTTCAAGTGGAAATATATAAGAAGAGGTAGAGACATGAAAAGGGAGTTTTTTACTTTTACCAATTGAACAAACAGTACAATCATGAGGAGAAGTTGAAACAGAAATTTTATTCAATCTTAAAATTCGAGACAAAAGCTGAGAGGAGGGGTGGCCTAACCTCATATGCCAAACATTAACATCTAACATCCTATGAGCAGCAAGACAACTAACATTGGAATTTACCCTAGAACCTAACTGAGCAGTAGTACCTAACTGAGCACTAGATATGAAACGAGAAAAATTATCTAAATCTAAGCAGTAGAGACCATCACGTTCATCACCATAAAGCAGGACCTGATGAGTAGTTGAATCCCGAATCACACATTTTGAGGGGTGAAATTCGAAATACACATTATTGTCCCTGGTGAACTGCGAAACGGAAATCAAATTTTTAGTAACATTAGGGGCAAACAGAACGTTGTTCAGCATAAGAGGCTTAGTCGAAGTATTAAAGGCAGAATTACTAATACCTGAAATGTCAAGAAAAGAACCATTACCTACGGTGATCTTACCTGAGCCATGAAATGGAGCTGTGTCGGCTGCAGTGGCTGTGTGGGTGATGTGATGCCCTGAATCCGGATACCACACAGCAGTCTGAACCGAAGCCACCAAGGGGATGTGTGAGAGCTGGACCGAGGCTGGTAAGGCTGCCACAGAGCCAGGCACAGCAGCTATCGAAGGACCAGGTGTTGGGAGACCAGGATGTGACACGGCATGCTGAAGGTATGGAGGCAAGGCAGGTCCAGGATAGGTGAGGAAGGCTGAGCCGGGCTGAGTGTAGGGCTGAGGGGATGCAGGAGGAACCACTTGAAATGATAGGAGCTGATACAGTTGAGCTGGACCGGGATAAGGGAGGGTCGCACCATATGATTGTTGTATAGGAGGGACAACCGAGGCAGTCATAGGAGATGTATGCTCGGCCTAGTTGGTAACACACAAGTTTGCACTCATGTTACCACCAGCAGAATTACCATTGGTTGGATCAGTCACTCCCACAAAATTAGTGTTAAAACGTTGAAAACAACGATGAACAAGGTGGCCGAGCTTACCACATAATTGACATTGAGGCTTATTGGCACCGGAGCCCCTACCCCTACCCCGACCACGTCCCATGTAGGGTGGGGAGGGGGCCGAATGCTGATGCTTCTCGGATGGTGCAGAGTAGGTGGAGTGGGCATTTGTGTCAGAACACATAACCTTCGACGGGTTGTCCAAAGGTTTGGCCGAATCAGAACCCAAGGGTACAGCTGAAGTAAGGACAGGTCTAGACACAATATTAGCAGTAGGAAAAATATCAAAAAGCAGATCCCTTTGTCATGTTTCAGCATCTAACAGGACTGAACATACAGAAGTGATGTCATATGGATTTCTACTAGCATGAATCACAGCAGCAACATGATCAAATTGACCCTTGACCCCATTTAAGATTATAGATATTTGTTGGATTTCTTCTATGGGGTGACCACAACTAGCTAGACTATCACATGTGGTTTGAATATCAGTAAGGTAATCACGCATAGGTTGATGTGGAAGCTTACGAATTTTTAACCGATCATACAAGCTAATGATTCGAGTAGTAGAGGAGGAGGAAAATACCTGATGAAGTTTTTGCCAAATGGAGCATGCTATCATGCATCGTAGAGGACACCTATTAACCGAAGGAGATATTGAAGCAAGAAGCCATGAGGCTAAGGAACTATCACGTTGAATAAACTTGGGATATTCTGGATTTTCAGCATTGTTACAAGCTCCACCCACAATGAACTGTGGAATAACAATGGTACCAAACAAGTGAGCCTCAAGATTGAAGCCCCTCACCGTGAGTAAGACTTGTTGCTTCCAAGATTGGAAGTTCTCGTCTCCAATGAGTAACGAGATTTTCTTACTCGAAAAAACTGGTGAGGAGTCATCCTTATTGAGGACACAAATCAAAGGAACAATCGGTTTAAACCAGAACAAAGAAACAGAGAGGTGCATTACTGAAATGAAACAGAGCTAAGCAGAAAATAAACATATGATAGCATCATAAGAACAACATAAATATAATGAAGAACGATGAGTATAACGAAGACACAGCTGGGCATTTCAGCAAACAGTTGAAGAACACCCAGCAGCCGCAGCTTATCACTTCGTGATGCAGGGATTAGCGAACCACAGCATCATCGAAGGGAGAAGATACAAGCACGAAGACCAGAGAAGAGAATCAAATAGAAACACGGATGAGAATCATGGACTGATTCCAACCGAGACACATCAAGAGCAACGGAAGAATAGAGCGCAGCAACAAAAACGAAAGAAGCACAGCAGAACAAGCAATCAATCAGTAACACGAGCCCAGCTTGCTAAAGAGCAAGAGCAACTCTGATACCATGTTTGCGTTTAGAACGCAATGATCAACAGATTGAGAAAGCATAAACCGAAGCTAAGGAAGAACCCTAGAACTAGAAATGAAGGAGAGAAAAACTACGGGAATTCCTTTTCTGATTTCCAAAACCAACTTACTGTTCTCTTCACAGACCTAACATATTTAACAAGTAGAGACTTCGGAAATTACAAACTGACCCCATAGTAAATTATAAACAGACCCCTAACCTATTTACACAATCAGTCCTTATCTTTTGGACATCGACAGATTACACCCTGGTGTTTATATACTTCAATACTCCATATAAAGTGGTTTACCTTAGGGATGGTCGGGCCTTTCCATATGTCCTTCCACGCCTTCGGGTCCAATCTTCTAGAGTATGAGGCTCTGTTTGTTATTGTCGGTTCGCCCTTTATGTTGAGCCTCCAATAGACCAGTTTCGGATGTGCCTTCCCCGAGTTAGAAGTCGACCACACCATCGTATCCCGGGTTGGTATGCTTGGTAAGTGTATGGCCTTGATCGCAACATGTTCTGCCTCGGTTATGCTACCTTCTAGTAGTTTCGTGTTCCATCCACCTCCATTTTCGTCGATTAGAGCTGCAACCCTACATTCCGGGTTCACTTTCTCGGCCCTTTGCCCATTCAATCGATTCCGCTCAAGCCCGGGATCCAAGCATCTTGATATATACGGATCGTTTTGCCATCTCCTGCCCGCCAGAGTCCCTCTTCTCTAAGCACCTCTCGTCCTTCCAAAATACTTGACCAAGCCCACGATGCCCGACCCCCTTTCTTAGCTTGGAATAAGTCCGAGTTCGGGTAGTATATTCCTTTGATTACCCTCGCCCAATATGCATCCGGACCATTTTGGAGCCTCCATGCCGTTTTGGTAAGCATTGCGTCGTTGAATGTGTTGATGTCTCGAAATCCCATTCCACCTAGAGCCTTTAGTTTGGTCATGTATTCTCATTTCCTCCAATGGACTGATCTCTTATCCAGATTTTGACTCTACCAGAATCGGGTCATCATTGCCATCACCTCCCCACACCATGTCTTAGGGAGTTTGAAAAGGGACATGACGTAGGTTGGTATGGCGGTGATCACCGCCTTGAGTAGTATTTCCTTCCCCGCGTTGCTTAAGTAGAGGTTCTTCCATCCGTTCATTTTTCTCCATATTCTATCCTTGAGATACCTGAGTGCCTCTTGTTTCGACTGCCCCCAAACCGTGGGCATACCTAGGTACTTCCCTGCCTCCCTAACTTCTTCGATCCCAAGGATTTGACTAACTTGCCTTCGGCTATTTTGGTTTGTGCCCGAGCTAAAATGGATGCTTGATTTATGTAAATTAACGCTTTGCCCTGATGTAAGGTCATACACCTTCAGTATCTGTTTCAAGGTATCGACATTCTTCACATCGGCTCGAATGAAGAATATAGAGTCGTCCACAAATAGGAGGTGATGGATCGTGGGGCATATTTTCCGGATCTGTATACCTTTCACTTTCTTCCGACTCACAGCCTGTGTAATCTGTCTAGACAACACGTCAGCTACAAATAGGAATAGATAGGGTGATAGGGGGTCCCCTTGCCTGATACCTCGTGTCGGTGAGAAGCTTTTTGTTTTCTGACCATTTATGATAACTCTATATCGTACCCTTGTTATGCAACCTTCCATCCATTTTATCCACCTTTCCTCGAACCCCATCCTCCTCATAGTGCTTATTAAGAAACTCCACTCAACCCTATCGTACGCCTTATTCATGTCAATTTTCACTGCACACTCCTCCACCCGTGTCTTTTTGCTCGTCCTTAGGTGGTGAAAAACCTCATGAGAAATAATGATGTGACAAGTGTATCAACCTGCCAGCCACGAAAGCCCCTTGGAAAGGAGTAATTAACATTGGGAGAATAGATTGGAGTCTATTCGCCAACGTTTTTGACAAAATCTTGTAAACAAAATTGCACAAACTTATGGGCCGAAATTGAGATGTTTTATAAGGGTTTTGAATTTTTGGGATTAGAACTATATCCGTATAAAAAAAGCAGGGATCGAGTGTACCATTTGTCAAGTAGGTCTTTATCGCATGGATGACATCAGGTCCCACTACCTCCCAATATCTCTGATAGAACACCCTAGGGAAGCCATCCCGACCCGCAGCTCTCGATCCTGCTAACTGAAGGCCGCTCGTTTAATTCCTCATCAGAGAAAGGTTTGAGAAGGTTCCGATTCATTGTGCTTGTGACCACCTGATTCACACATTGGAGGATGTTGTGTGAATCCGTGGTACCCTCTGTTTGGAACAACCCTTTGAAGTACTTCTCACATTCCCACCCGATCTTCTTTTCCGAGTCCGTCCATGTTCCGTCATCCCGTTGGATGCTTTTGATCTTATTCCTACTTATTCTTTCCAAAGTGGTTTTATGGAAAAAGGAGGTATTTCGGTCCCCCTCCCCGAGCCATCTGACCCTAGCCCTTTGGCTCCAATACGATTTCTTCCTTTTCCAATAGTCCGTTAGTTGCCTCTTAAGCGCCTTTTCTTCTTCGCTTACATAGTTTCTATTACTTTCCCTTTGGATCCTTTCAATTTGTGCTTGAATTTGTGTTATTTGCTGTTTGTTATTCGCAAAACTGGCCTTGCTCCACTTTGTCAGTTTGGTTCGGCATTTACTGATTTTCAGGTGAAATAGTGGTCTTATCGGCTCTGGAGTATTCAGGCCCCACGCTGACTTGACTGTTTGACCGCATCCCTCATCCGACATCCACATCGACTCAAACCTAAACTCCCTTCTCCCTTTGCTTTCGGCGTGGTCAAGCATTAGGATCAGGGGGCTGTGGTCTGAACCGATCGTCGGTTTATGGAATATGACCCCCTTCGGGAACTTCATAAACCAATCTCCGTTTGCTATCCCCCGGTCTAATATTTCCCTGATACGTTCTGAGCCTTCTCGATTATTTGACCACGTGTAGGTTTCCCTTGAAGCCCATGTCTCCCATTGCCATGCTTGAAATAAATATGTTGAAAGCATCCATCTTTTTGTTATCCTTCGGCCTTCCCCCTCCTTCTCGTGAGAGAAACTTATATCATTGAAGTCCCCTATGCACATCCATGGCCCTTTCACCGTGCTACTCATGCGGATGATTTCCTCTCATATTTTGACTCGTTCCTCCCAAATTGGGTGTCCATACACCAAGTGACCTTGACTTCCTCACCCCTTCCTTCAAAGTCGATCATGGTATCGATCTAGTGTGTCTTTTTCTTTACCACTCGAATTTTTACCTCTTTCCTCCACCACAACGCTAGTCCTCCCGATAGGCCCACCGGTTCAACATAGCATTTATTCTCCATACGATTCTTCTTCATTGTCACATCACAGATGACCTCCTTGTTCTTTGTTTCCATCAAAAAGATGATTGATGGTTGGTACCTCCTCCCAAGGTCGGTTAGATGGGGAACTATCAGGTCTGACCTCAACCCCTGACAATTCCACACCAGAGCATTCATTGGGAACCCATTTCATCGCTCTCATCTTGAGCCCCTTGGTTATTTTTCAACTTCCTATTATCCTTTCTTCTTGGTAATTTGGTTACCCTTTTCCCCCCTCCTCGGGCTTGTAAGGCCCCTAATCGGACTATCCTCACCCTGAGAGGGTGGCTCATTCTCGATCCTTAGACACCTCTTTTTCAGATTTTTCTCCTCCCCCTCTTCGGTCATCCTATCTTCTATAACCCCTTTCCTCTTTAGTGTCATCTTCCTCACAAGGGGACTCAGTCCCGTAGGAGCAGCTATGTTCCCTTCCCGAGCGGGTGATGTTTGCTCGGTTGGGAACTCCACATAGTACTCTTTATAAATGGGGCTGTTTTTTTTTGTTTTTGTTTTTTATCTTTTTTAGGATGATATATCTTCGTGGTGGGGTTTTCTTGGGACTAGTACTCTTTGGTCCGGGTGAGATAGCCATGTACTCCACTTCAATGGTGACCAGGTTACTTTCCTCTACCTGCATCCTCTCGGTTTCTTCCCTTGTTTTCATCGGTCTATCAAAGCCCTCTTGTGCGACGTATGGCCCCCAAAAGATAGAATGGGGGTCACACTTGTTCGAGGTGGCATTACTATTAATCTATGTTCTTCTATATTGATCACTGGTCGCACTCTCCTCTCCTCTGACCATTGGCTTCTTCCACACTCAGTGTTATTTCCCTCCCTTTGTGGGATTCGCTCCTCCTCGAAGCCCGTGGGTTTTGACTCGGGCCTCCACTGTTGACGGGTTCCCCCGATGAGGAACCCCCTCTCCCTTTGCCAACCTCCGACCACGTTGTCTCGCGACGTTGTGGTCTTTCAACTTTAGTCCATAATCCATAGCAAGGCTGCCCTAGATTATTTTCGGCCATAACGACAGGTGCGTTACACGCCCTATCATTGTGGCTGATGCGCCCACAACTAAAACAGAACTCTGTGAGTCTCTCGTACTTCACCGAGGCCCAACTCCTCTTTCCATTAGACCTTTCGTACCAAAAGCCTGGGACCAGAGGCTTGCTAGCATCTATTTCCAGTTTAATTCGAATATAGCTGCGGTCCAGACCTTTCGGTCCCTTAAGGCTATCAGCTTCTATCATCCTACCAAGGCTTTGTCCTATAAGCTCAGCATTCGATTCATTCAACTTATCCAATTCTAGGCCATGAATTTGAATCCAAAATTGAATGTTATGGAATTCAACATCTTCTAGACGCATACCTCCTTCCCATCGTTTAATCGATAGGCAATGCCCATGAATTGCCCACGGACTGAAGTCCATTGCATCTGCCAAGTCCCTCGAGTCGTCAAACTCGAACATGGTAACTGCGTTTCCCATATCGGTGAAGCTGACCCCGACGTACCTCTGTCAGGCACTCTTTAGCACGCCTTGGACAGCCACGGGTTTGATCACCCGATCGCACAAGACCTTGCCCACACATCGCAACCCTGTGTGTTCTTCGACCGAGCCCTTCAGTTTCAGCTCGAGGCTCTCCCGATGTGTTCTATCAGACTTCTTGGGAGGTCGCGTGGGTGACTTCCACCCCTGATTATCGCCCATACCTAAGACACCTACAAACAATACAATTAGAAAATCAGTTTTTGACGGAGTCGGGGGATCCGAGGCTCCAAACAGATAACACAAGGTAGGGATACGGATCCTAGGATGGCTTTTGTTGACCGACGCCGGAAATGGGGTCGTGGCGGCGAGACTCCAGAAATTAGGGTTTCACACTCTCTGTTTTGGTGGATTGGGGGCTAGGTTCTTCAATTGACACCACCACACAGATGGTTGAGGTCTAGAACCTCAGTTGGTTTCTCCGATTTGAAGTTCGGACGACTTCCTTGATTTCTAGGGTTTTGCTTTTTTCCGTTGCCAACGATTGGACGGATTGAAGCTGCAATTGACGACGCCCCTAGACTGGCGAGGTACTGCTGCTCGACTGTAACCTCCGACTGAAGTTCTCACCTTGCCGGAGCCTTCGAATCGGTGACGGAGTGAACACAAATCCACGAACGGCCCTTCGCGGGAACTTTCTCTCGAGAGCGGTTTTCAGGAGAGAGACTCAATTGAAAGTTATCTCCACTTTAGTTGAGCACTAGCTAGTACGGACTATTGTCACTTTGTCTTAGACTGCTTTATAGGCTTGACCTTGGCTCAAATTGTTTCGTAAGCGAATCAATATGATTTATTTGGTTATTTACGTGTTTGCTGATTAAATTTTGTACTTTAGCTTGAACAAATTATTAGTTGATTTTATAAAACCATATAATTTACTAGTTGTATATAATTTGATATTCAATAATAATAAAGATGTGCATGTACTGCTACCAAATTATAAATGGCTCGGTTGTGTACCACATGTAGATAGATGATGGTGTTGATGTGAAAGGAGATGACAGTTTACTGTAAAAGATTACATAGAAGAATATTATAATGACATATTTGGTTCACAAAATTGATAATAAAAATGAAATACGAATATCGTATTTTGATATTTGTTTGAAAGCTTGAAATAAGTATTTTTTTTAAAAAAAACTCATAATTGCTATTCTTAGCTCTAGAGAGCTATTAATAGGGAATAGATGTCAAATCGACTAAACTACACTTTAGTATTAATTATTTATTTATGTTTTAATTAAATCAAATTAAGTATTTACATTTTAATTAAATTTAAATAATTATTTATACATTAATTTAATTAATTAATAATTATATATATATATATATATTTTATTAAATTAATTGTTTAAATGTCAATTTATGTAATTATTTTCATTTTAATTAATTATTTACAATTTAATTATTTTTTATATTTTATTTTAATTAATTAAAGTTTTTAATAAAATATATTTTTAAATTAATTAATCTTAATTTAAGTTTCTCAAATTAATTAATATATTTTTTATAAGATAATTATATTATATATTATACATATTGAAGCAAATGATATATATATGTCATTTTACTTTATTCCATTCCATTTATATATATCATTCTACCAATTAAAAATTTATATTCCATTTCATTTTAATCAATTAATCAACCACACATCATATTATTATTTTCTATTGCTTATTTCTTATTCCGTATTCCACCGGTCATACACGACGTAAAAGTTATTTGGATGAGATTGAAAGGAACCCCATTGTTTTGGGTTTTTTAATTGAGTTTTCAACTGGAGGTCCGTAGTGTCCAGTTAAGCCATTAGCAAACGTTTAGGGAATAACATGCAATTTAAATTGGAAAAAGTATGAAATTGCGCCCGGATGTTTGCAATTTTTTGTCATTGGACCTATATGTTTTTTTCTGCAATTACTTACACCCGTATGTTACATTTTGTTGGTAATTGCACCCAACGTTAAAAAATCCCGTTAAGTGTCACGTGAAGGGCACGTGTCGTCGTTAATTTTGAAACGATGCCATGTTAAATGACCAATTTACCCCTAAGGCAAACCATCACCTTTGTTTCGGTTTCATCTCCGAAAGTCACTCTGAAGTCTGAAACTGAACTCCGCCAGCAAAACCTAATTGTACTCTTCTCTCCCGCGCGCCTTGCTTCATCTCCAGTCGGGAACTGCTGCTCGCGAAACTGCTGCCTTACGTTCGTGTGCTGCTGCTGCCTTGCGTTCGTCCGCCTGGTCTCTCCCACCTGAGCTTGATATCGGTTCGTTGATTGCTATTCGGGAACTGCTGCTGCTCGCGAAACTTCCTTCGGCGTTCGTGTGCTGCTGCTGGTCTTCCTCTCGTCGGGGTTCATTCTTTGCTGCTGCTCGCGAAACCGCCTGGGTGCGTTCGTTCGATTGCTCGCGAAACCGCCTGGGCTTGATTTCGGTTCGTTCTTCGCTGCTGCTCGTTGATTTCTGTTTAATTGATTGCTGTTGTTGTTGATTTCGCCTTGATGATTGCTGTGAGTTCGGTTGGGTTGATTCCAGAATGTTGCTGTGGTTCTTTGTGTTAGTGTCATTTCGGTTAATTCTACAATGTTGATTTCAGTTGTTGATGTTGGTTCTCGGTTCGTTGATTGCTGTTATCGGTTTGTTGATCACTGCTGATTCCATTTATGTATTTATGTTTTGTTAGGGTAAAAAATGGACAACCAAAGTACGACTTGACGATTCACTACGACTGGGGGTTTATTGATGGAAATTGGGTTGGGAAGTCTGAAGTTACTGATTTAGGGAGGGATATACTAAGTTATGAGACAATCGAAGTGTTCATGGAGTATTATGGCTTAGTCTCAGTGGGTTGTAATTGCTATCTCCCTCCTAATGGTGATGTTAAATCAGATTTGTCGGGTTCGGTAGCTTTGTTTTGAATGATATTTTATCGGGTAAAGTTTTGTGTTGTGTTTAAACAGGTTTGCTAAAATAGGTTTGTCTGTGTGTTCTGTTGGATTTCATGCCCATACAAATGGGTGCTTTCACCAATTTCGTCCAAACATAAGGGTGGAAACATCAACTATACATAAAACATCAAGTACAACTGAATAACGACGTGCATAACTTCTGGGTCCACAAAGTGTTCATTAAACAAACATCAAGTACAACTGAATGACAACGAACATAACTTACACACACATAGGTGAATCTGCCCAAGCGAAGAAATCACAACTCCTCTTCAAAGAACTTGATGACTTCATAGTAGTAACAAGAAATTAGGGTTTCAGAAAATCCATAATTTGTTCACAGTAGACCAATCAGTCATATAAACGCAATTAACACAAAAAATTGGCTTCATTACCTGGTATCTTGGACATGCAAAGAACAGACGACTGAAATTTTTCTTCGTCCAAGCTGTTGTCGCACGGGATTGGAGGCCGCAGTAGCATAGGAGTTCCATGGATGTCATGTTCGGCTTCGATACCCAAGAGGAAGAAGAATGAGAAGAGCATTTATCATACTTACCACCCATGCTGTATAGACCTGTGCTACTTCGTCGACCTGGGAGCTTCGTCGACTTCGGTGGGGTGGAAATGGGAAGACTCAAATCAAATGGGAAGATAGACTTGGAGACTTTATTAAAAGAGACTGGAGTATTTTAGGTATATCAGGTTAGGTTTAGGGCACATGGACTTCACATGACATTTATTTAACGGATAACCAACTGAATTGGACGGAAAAGTCCAATTACCAACAAACAGAAATATACGGTTGTGAAAACAAACATTATAGGTGCAATTACCAATTATTACAAACATCTGGTGCAATTTCATTCTTTTCCATTTAAATTAGTAAAAGAGACATTCGTCCTTATATTGCGTTGGAACTCGGTTTTTGTCAGGATGGGGGAAAAGGAAATGGGTTTTGGTTCAGTGCACTCTGCACATCTTGCACACTCCGTCGGAATGAGGATCATCTCTTGTCATGTGAGCTCCCCCCAAACCCTAAACCTCTGATCTTCTCTGGATCCACTCCGCACCCGGTTACAGAGGCATAGGAAGGGTAGATGGATTTTTCTACGCACCTGATTCAGTTCTTTCAAGGTATCGAGAGTTTCTCTCTCTAACCTATTCTTCTTTCTTCTTCTTTTCAATGGTGCTATGATTTGATTTTGCAAATTTTGTGGACATGGTCAAGCTCGATCGCTCAGTCTATTATCTATATCTATATATATACTAAGAAATATGATTTTTCGAAGGGAAAATGTATCATGCATATGGATCACTTTCCCTCTAATAAATCGTCCCCCAGAGAATGCGCCATTGCGTTCCTCTGCTTCTTGATTCCACGGTTGAACTAGGCTGTAACGGTATATTTCGGGAGTGTGTGCTGCGGGATCTGGCTGCAGTGGTCGGAGATCATCCGAGGCGATGCAACGCTAGGCAGCTTGTGAATTCGTCTTGTGGATTTCAAGGTTCGCAAGCTACCAGTTGTTGCAGCTATGTCTGTATGCTCCTTCTTTGTGGTATTTGATTCGTCTGGAAGCTTTGATCTGAGCCTCCATCTTCTCTATTCGTTAGATCATCTCCAACGGTTTGCATGGTAGCTTCGGTCGCAGCCATGGCTAGGTTCCTCCTTAATGCTGCCTGAGAAGAAAAACCTGATCCCTAGGCTCTACTTTTTCAATGCTTTGGTTGGAATCTGACTTTTTAACACGATTAGATTGCTTGGCTAAATTTAAAACCCAGGTGCTTATTAACAAATTCAGGTCAGAGCCTATATATATAGTGGTCAATCTGAAGCTGATCATACTAATGCTTGGCTCAAGCTATTTGTAAGCTGTACCAAGTACCAACCCTTCTATATTATTTTAATATATATAATTATATATATTGATTTAGTCATGGTTGAACTGAAAGAGTTGTTGAACCTAGTCGAGAGTCGGTCCAGAGGTTGAGGCCAAAATTCAGTCTCAAACACAAGATCTATGTTTGATGAGCTGAGCTCAAACACCCTGAATCAGTCTCAGCCAAGCTCATGTTTGCATAATTTCAAAGAACAAAGCTTTGTTAAATTTATTATTGGGCCGGGTCAAATCCAAACGGTAACCACGTTATACAATTTGAGTTTCAAACGGTACTTGATGCAGATGCATATGGCGACGGTGTTCTGCCATGAATGCATTGAAAAATTGGGTAAAGAGACGATGATGATTTAAAATGTGCAAGTGAAGCCAGGCAGGCACTGAGAGGCTGCTCGTCCAATGGCTTGGTGGCTTCTAGAAGCTGCAGCGATGACGGAGGTTTGTAATTTCTGCTTTTAACCTCTATGCTAGGTGCAGTTTAAGAATGTTGCCGCTTAAATTAGCTCAAAACTATCTGGTGCTTTTGAGCCATTTAGGAGGTGTTTGTTATGCTTTGGTAATTGGAATTGAATTGCTTTTAGATTTGCTCACTGAGGAGTTTGGCAGTAATCTCTTTCTTTAGCTTGCTGGTTGCCCTTCTCTGTGCTGGGTCTGTTGAGATCTTTCTAGACAAAAAAACAAGACTAAATTTTTGGACTCAATATCTCAGGGCCTGAGAGCAAGACTAAGCATGTACAGTTCGGCCCGAGCTTCTCCAAAATATACACTAGTTATTTCGAGCAAAACATTTTCAATTTTGGTTATTCATCAGCATAAAACTGATATTCTGCATCTTATTTATCATTGATGGAAGAAAGAGTAAAGAGGCAACAATTAACATTTGGAAAAAGAGAACACTTTGTATGGCGTAGAGAATCAACCTCATCTTGGCGTGGCGGCTGAGCTGCAGCCATGGCAGGGTTTCTTCATGCCTAACCCGTGAAAAAGTTATGCATTTTATATGGTGATATTGCAAAACTTTGTGAAAGATGGGGTACCAAGTTAGCACTACCAACAATTTTGAAGCTTTGGGAGTACTTCTGAAGCTCCTGAGTATAGATCACTATTATAAATGAGGAAATTGAATCCGGGTCTTTGGTTGGGTTTAGGTTGACTGCTATCACAGCACTGGAATGAGAGCTTTCTCATCAAACACAAAACCTTAGATTGTTGATTGGTCCTCTTTTTCCCTTTCCTTTCAAAACGCTATGTTTTTCTCCTAGAGGTTGCTGTTAGATAATGCATGCATTATGTGGACATAACAAATCGTTCTTTCTAATACTAAGATTGCCCCTCAGAGATTGCCCTTCACACTCCTCTATTGTCCGAACCAAATCTCTGATGCTTGAACGAGGCAGTGATGATGGTTTTCTGGGTGTGCTGGCCATGACGAGGCAATACTGGAATTGTAAACCAACATATAGAGAGAAAGCGGAAGACAATCTTGATAATTGTGGACTTCGAAATTCACTAGCTACCAGATGTTGCAGACATGGGACGCTCTCATTTTGTTGCAGCTGTGTTTTAAAAACTTGACTCCTGAAGGAGGGTTGAGTTTGAGCATTATCTAGTAGTGTTTTTCTCTGATAGTTCATTGATCTATGCTTATATGATTGGTGATTGATCAGCTTCAGCATTATCTATAAGCATGAAATACATGATTCTTGAATAGGCATGATATATATATACACACACTATTTAAAAAACATACAGATATATTTTCCTTGATTCTGAGATTTGACAAGTGTAAGCAATGAGGCTGTGATGATTCGTTTAAAATGAACAGGCACGATTATTAGAGAATTGTCCGTATCTTGGCGTGGTGGCTCTGGGAGTGTCGCAGCCATGGATTATGCAATCACAGTCCTTAATCCTAATTCTATGCAATTTCTGTCCCCAATCCATCTACTTAGAAGTTGCAGTTCATAAGGTTGGCTGGAAACGTATTGCCTTATGTTTGGGTGTTTTAACTATTATTTGCTGGAAAAATGATCAATTTGCCCCCTAATGTTTTGGCAGTTTAACTAGGCCGTGATGATGCATTTATGAGAACATGTGTCTACGGATCTAGATGCAATTGTCTGATTCTGTGGCAATGCAATGCTGGACAGCTTGATAGAGGGAGGGATTTGGTTTATATTGATTTTCATTTGAACCCCCCCACCTATTGCAGCCATAGGATGCTCTTAATCCTTCTGTCTTGGATCTGCGTGGAAACTTCAATCTAGCCTCAATTTTTAGCAAACAGATGGATGTGTGTGTATATATATGAGAGCCAACACCTGCAGTTCATTTTTTTTTTCATGTAGGATTGGAAATCTCCCAAATTATCAACTAGTTGAAGTTTTCAAAGTTATTAAATAAGACTTGGTTCACAGAAGTACACTCAAAAATCATATTTACCGGCACAAATTATCGGTTATCGTATGTGTCACGCTGTGACATAAACACGGAAATTTGACTCGTGCCCTTGTTATTGTTATGTCATATGCATGCACAAATTTGATGTTTTTGTGCATGTTTGTTTTGTGTAGTAATTGTCAATCCTACTTAGTGAGTGCTATAGCCAGCCCTACTTTTAGTGGATGCTGTCATAGCTGATTAAGACATTGTCCATCTTTGTTCTGTAAGATGTTGCTTCTTATTCTTGTTGTTATTCCAAATGAATGATTTGACCAAAGCATATGGGTCTATGATCATTTTTGGTGGTGGAAAAATAGTAATGAAACAGGGATCTTTCTATAGATTGGCTTGGCGACTCTTCTACAGCTGCAGACTTGGTTGGAATCTTTCATTTCTCTGATGATTTAAAGAATCTGGGCCTCACCACTTCTGTTGATCACTTCCTTAAAGATTGGGAGCTTTTGAGCCTCAGTAAACTGAGATGGGGATCAGATATAGTGCTGGTCTGGTTTGATTGTTCACTCCCTCAGTTTTCTGATTAGTTAGATTTGTATAAGTTTAGCTAGAAAATTGCTCTAAAAAGGTTCAGCTATCAAACTGTTAAATTTATATATATAAAGACATAGATAGATAGATAGATAGAAATTTAAAGAAATAGAGTTTCTCAGACTCCAAAATCTGACAAGTAACCAATGAGTCAGTGATGATTGGTTTAAAATGGCAGGCGCGACTATTAGAGAACTGTCCGTATCTTGGCATGGCGGCCTTGGGGGGGTGTCGCAGCCATGGCGGGGTTCCTCTTTCCCTTCCGCTTTGTTGCCTGAGTTGAAGACTTTCTGAGCCTCGTTTTAAGCTAACCATCTTCTGGCGTTTTTCATTTTTCCAGACAGTTCTGTGCGCTTACATAGAAAATGAAATATTTTCTGCACAAAAAAGTAGGCGATATTATCTTTTTCGATCCTTGTCTGATGAAAGATGGAAATGATGACCATTAGAGAGAAGAAGATCAAGAAGAAAACCACCGTCACTGAGAACCGACCATATCTTGGCATGGTGGCTGAGCTGCAGCCATGAGGGTTCCCCTCAGTTGTCTGATCAAAAATAAGTTTGAGAGCCTCATTCTCATAAATTCCCCTTCTCTCATCATCTCTTGGCATATATTGTTAATTTCACATCTTAAAGCTGTAGCACTGCTCAAAAGTATTTATTATCTGATTTAATTCACTAGAATTAATATATCATATTAGATACATTGGGTAAATTGTGAATTTTTCCATAAACTATAGGCCTGATTTGGTATTGCTCCTTGAAGAAACTTTAGTATTAAAAATTGAATATTCATTGTCGTATGTGTATGTACGTATGTAACCAGACAGACAAAACATTTAAGTAACCCCAACTCTGAGATCGGAAATAGGTGCACAAATGAGGTGGTGATGATTGGTTTAAAATGGCAGGCGTGATTATTAGAGAACTGTCCGTATCTTGGCATGGCGGCTCTTGGGGTGTGTCGCAGCCATGGCGGGGTTCCACTGTTCCTTCCATTTGTTGCTTGAAATGAAAGACCATATCTGAGCCTCATCTATAAGCAACTAACTTCCTGTGATGAGACCCATGGCTTATTGTGTTAGGCAGAGCTAGCAAGTTGCACCACGGTATTAGTTTAGCTAGTCCAAACTCACACATAAAAGGTTCAGCTAGCAACTAGCTCATTTAACCCTATTGTTTTTTATTATGTGAAGAACGATCCTCTCTATGAGGCTATGATGATATTCAATTGTGGTAAAGTATTATGAAACAGAGAGCTTTCCATTCCTTGGCTTGGTGTCTCTTCACTAGCTGCAGCCTTGGTAGGATTCTTTGATTTCTCTGATCGGGTAAAACTTAAAAAGCATCTGAGCTCACAGCTTCCTCTTCACCATACAGAGTTAGATTCACAAACATCGCTGCGACTGTTCTTCACTTTAAATCTAAGAGAAGCTCATCAATCAATGTCGGACGGCATGGATTAGCACGGCATGACGAGTAAGTTTTGGTAAGTCAAGAACTCTTTAATTGATTTGCATACACATCTATTGCATCCTCTTGTGGTTGGGATCGACCAAAATGGTAAATTGGTGTGTGAACGGACTCAATTTTGGAATGCGTGGTTCGGGGCTTCTTGAACAAATTGGGTAACTTTGTCTGAGCCTCACCTACTTACTGTGCATCACTACCTTAAAGTTAAAGATGGGTATTTCTTGACACAAAGAGAAGGATTTAATGGGGAATCAAACATGGTGCTGGTCTGATTTTTTATTCACTCCCTTATAGTAAGTAAATTGATTCCTCAAAATTGGTATTATAAGGAGCACAGCAGTACTGCACATTGGAATAACCAATGTGGGTCTCTCACCGAAAACAAAAACTGCTCAAACTCTTACTTTTCAACACTAACATTTTCTTTGAAATTAGACGAGAACACTTAACTGTCCGAGCTTTTGGGGGAAGTTATGTATTAATTTTGTATGTCAACATATTGTTTTTCTGAATCTTTCTGTCCAAGTTTTCTTCTTGTTCTCTTTTGAAGGTTTGAAGTTAAGTTTGAGTGTGGAGCTCTGTTCTCGGATGAACTCCACTGCCTGCCTCCGGTTCCACTAAGATTTGGTTCTGGTCGATTGCATAGCTGGTGATTTCTCAAACCCTCATGTTTTTCATAATTCTTTCACCATTTTTATTCGGGAAAAAGTACCAATATATATATATATATATATATATTTGGAAAATCAGAGGAATAGAAAAGGACATGGACAACATAGTTTCTTGATCTTGGCCTGGCAGCGTTAGAAGCTGCAGCCATGGATGAGTCTCCTTATCTTGTCTGTTTAAACAGCAAATCTGACTGAGGCTCAATAGATATAAGATAGATACTGCGCTAATTACCAAACTCTCACTTTGCGACAGTGATTATGCATTTCTTTCATTTTCACTTCCCAATGCTTACAAGCTGTGAGTCGAACATGCAACCATCACAACATGGGAAAATTGTCACTTTACCCCCTGAAATACATTTTGCTTGGAGAGGCAGAAGGTAAATGCATATGGGTAACAATAGGATAGGCAATGAAGGTTTTGTGGAGATCTTCAGTCTAGAGATATGCCTGTAGCTTGGCATGGCGGCTCCTGAGAGCTGCAGCCATGGCAGGGTTCCTTAATTGTCTGATATTTATGAATCTGAGCCTCACCCGCTTCTTGGAGCTGGCTATGAAATTTGCATGGTATCCTACTTTTAATTTCTTATCCAATTATACATGCATCGTCATCATCAGCACAAATCATCATGACAGTCATATATTCTTCTCTGTTTGACCACTAATACTGCCATTGGGAAGCGATGAAGATAAAGGCCCGGCAGGCAAGAGAGTTGGCCGTATCTTGGCTTGGTAGCTCTGAGAGCTGCAGCCATGATGGGACTCCTTCCGTTGTCTGATAAACACACAACTTTGGTTGAAAAAAATAGTTTTCCTATTTCTACATAATGCTTGTAGAGATATCATTTGGAGGCTATGAAGAGTCTGTTGATACTGATGATGTTATACACACTTGATTCCTCACCAATGTAAACTGATATGTAGAATGGATGGAAGCAAAAGTTGATGAATGATGTTATTATATAATTTAGATTGTAAAGATGCCAATTGACTGTTTCTATCCAATGTGCAAGTGGTCAACTACAGTTGGTAGATTCGTACCAACTCTAACAAAGAAAACTGTTTCTTCTTGCAATTTCCAAAGTTTGTGCATTCAAGAATATTCTACAAAACCCGCTGTAACTTCTTGCAATAACTTTGCCGTTATTGACGTCAGGGTAATAACCTCTATTTCTTGGTGAAGTAATCGATTGCAATCAATATGAATTGATGACCGTTGGACGCCTTTGGGAAAGTTATGTTGATTACATTGATGCCCACATTGAGAAAGACCATGGGAAAATCATGGGATAGAGCTCATGCAGTGGCGCGTGAATTTGGTTCGCGTACACATGGCAAAAGTGATATTGTTGGACATGTTCTATACAGTTAACCGTCATGGTGAACCAAAAGTACCTAAGTCTCGTACGTTCATGTGTGGGCATCAACAACCTTTATGAATTTCTTCCATTAGAGGTTTAGCTTCTTTAGCATTCACGATCTCAAATAGGTATAGTCGGGTCACTGGGAAATTAATAGGAAGTCATTCCTCGCATGACCATTCAGACATTTTCTTATTGCGTTCTCCGGGAACTCCGAACGCCATGTATCTTTTTATATCATTGAGTCATGGTTGACCGCCTGATTCTTTGATTGTACAACAATAGGGTGAAACCTCTTTGATTTTGATCTCCATTGGAAGTTTTTGGTTTCCTGGATAAATTTTACTCATGGGTGCGAGTGTTGCTAATTTGTTTTATACGCAAGTACGCAAATAAGAACACAAGGTAATCGCTGACCTGCTTCTCTTCTTCGCAACTGTCGTCGATGTTGTCCCTCCATGGGTTTCTCCACCCTTCGGGGAATCAAAACAGTTGGAAGTACTCCGCCTTGCTGTTACGAAACTTTCCGTAGTGGCTACATTTCAAGCCTTTCCAATCGACGCTGCCAACAATGACGTCTCTCTGCATCGACAACGACGTCTCCCCTGTTGTCAACAACAGTGAGCGTCAACAATGACATCTCCTCTGTAGGAGTTAACAACGGTGTCTGTCCCGTGTCAACAGTGGTGACTCTTATGCAGGAGTCAACAACAGCGTATTCTCCGTGTCAACAATGGCGACTTTTCTGTAGGGGTCAACAACGACGTCTGTACTGTGTCAACAATGACATCTTGATGGTGTCTCCCCTGTGTTAACAACGACATCTCTTCAGCTCTATTTAAGTCGCCTCTGCTTTAGCTCGATCAAACGACAGAGAGTTGTTTTTCTCATCTCATTTACTTTGTAAAACAATCTTCCCTTTTCCGATGGTCGAATGTAGTCTGGTGGCGTGAGTCAGTTTGACTATGATTGTCGTACCCATTACTTATCTCTGGTCTCTTCCTTGATCGGATTGTTGCATAAGCTGATTCTACCTCAGGTAATGGGTTTTTGTCAGAGTAAATCTCGTTTTTCCTGATCATACTCCTCACTCACTGCATTCAGGAATTGATACAATTTGGTATTTGCTTTATTTTATATTCCAAATTGCAATGTTGTTTGGGCTAACAGATCCTTCTCCGTAATGAATAGAGTCAGATTCGGCAAGGGTGCCCCACTAACGAGTAGACGATCAAAAAGGCATGAGGGAGCTTCATCAAGCAGAGCTCTAATGGTGATACCAGTTGAAAATAAGTCTGACAAGTCCTAGTGAGCATCAATGTCATCGAGTTGGATCACTTGTGGTGGGCCTGAGAATGAAACAATGAGGAGAGGAAACAACAATGTCCCTGAACTTTCGGCTAAATGTTTCCTCCATGCGACTTCATAATCTTTGAAATTAGGATGGAAATCCAGTCCAAAAAGTGCATTTGTCCATCCGGGTGTGGGAATGTCATATGTGGGAGGTGTGTCTTGGTCAGGATGGCTATATGTGGGAGGCGGAGCTTGGTCATGGTGGCAAAAGTGTCTGACATGGATTGATGAGGTGCTACAACAGTAGTGTTGCTCGGGAAGACGAGGTAGGGGATACTGTGGTAGTCACGTTTGTCTGGAGCTTAGAAAAGCAAAATTATGCTCGACCTAGGAGGTCATGTCAACGATTGACTGCACTGTGTGGGAACTCATGACGTGCATGGTTTGTTCTAGTAGGATGATTATCTCATCGTGTTCTTGAGGTGCTGGAGTCTTCGAATGTCGCATGGATTCCTGAAAACCTAACTCCAAAATACCGTAGTAAGAAGGATGAATACACAATTGATCATGCATGATTGATTTCAAGAATTCTGCATGTTCCGTTCATTTCATTCGTAGACTTTGATTGCATGTATGGTAAAAGTTTTTTTTTTCAAAAATACTTTATAAGGATTTGGCCAATCGATGTCTAGTTCTTAAGACGTTTCACACAACGACGTAGCTCATTGAGTGCATTTGTTGATTGTTCCTTGGTTCGAACGAAGATCGATGACATGTATTTTGAATTTTTTTTATTTGCCTCGGTCTTCGTATGAACTGTTCAAGGGTGTCATTCAACTTAGCAACGTTGCCCCCACATTTTTCCAAGGTGCTCCCACATTGCTAGAATGACAGTGGTTGTTCGAGTCTATCCCCGATGATCTCCTCTTGGTCGAAAGACGGATTTGTAGATGTCGAATGGAACTTGTGAATGTATTCCGTTGTTGTTTAATCACGCAGACGCGTTTTCCATATTCCAGAATTCAGACAAGGCGTTAAAGAGAATCCAATTGACTATGTAGTTTACGAGCTCGTGAACCTCGTCAATCTTCTTGTTCACGTATTTTTGATTTCCTTTTGTCATGGCTTTCCATATTTAGGCAATTTCGACCGTAGGG
This sequence comes from Chamaenerion angustifolium, assembly GCA_946814005.1. Lineage (NCBI taxonomy): Eukaryota > Viridiplantae > Streptophyta > Magnoliopsida > Myrtales > Onagraceae > Chamaenerion > Chamaenerion angustifolium. The sequence goes on from OX328272.1 coordinate 29,217,666, forward strand.
GGCTGTATGGCCTTAATGTGAGGTCAATGATTCTTTTTCGTCCTTACCAAAGATGGTGCGTGAAACGTCTTAAGGATACAAGATTGAATGAAAATGACTTACATTTTTTTTTTTTGAAAAATGCAATGCAAGTGCGAGATTGTAAACTTCATTAGTAATACTCGTATTACATTTACAATAGTCTGGAATATATAATACAAAAGACCTAATCCTATACATGTCATGATCTAGGGACAAAACAACACACATTTACATAATGGACTGAACTTCCATCTAGAGTTATTGGGATGATTTCTAATTCCCAACAGTTGAGCTGAATCTTCTTCAGGAATTGTGGGCCAATCTCGCATTCAAATTCTTGGGCTGAATTCTCATTTACATCAGTTGGGCCAAAAAATGGAAATACACACAAAACTGATAAAGACTAAACACGGTGTGGAGCTTTTGTTCTAAATGAATGGAATTTCTAGGTCCTCTGAACCAGCGGAAGCTCACCCCTAAAGAGGATCACGGGCTCATTCTGATCATCGATTTGAGTTGTTTGGGTGCGTGTCAGCGGTCCAAACCGCTCCGGGCGCATTCCCCTACTAAACTCTCTAAGCTCTTAATGTGCTCCAGGTTCGAGCGAGTAATGGTAACCAGCGTGGTGTGTGCAAAACAAGAATTTAACTTTTTTTTTTTTTGAATTATTACAATTACATTGCCTTTTTGGACAAAAGTTGAAACTGCAACCATGAGCAAACGGTCAAAACGGATAAAGCAAAATATAATATGACAAAGCAAACATGACAAAGCCTAAACCCTCTAAAAGAGATCCCTACCAGAGTCGCCAAATTGTCGGACGTCGGATCCGACTTTCCCGACCATTTTGAAAAATATTTTTTAAATTTCAATTTTGAAAATGTCGGGTCTTGGCGAGCGAAGGGTCCGATCGAGTGGGGTCATCAACCGGGCCGAAAAATTTGAAAGAGTCGCCACCGATTAATTGAAGGCTAATCGAAATCCTAAAATTTGCCTAGGGTACATGAAGTTAACATCCTAGGGCTTGGAAAGGTCTACATCCAGAGAATCGAGTTCGGGGGTTTGATTACGTCGTAAAAGCTCGCAAGCTCATAATCCGCCCTTTCGGTACTTTAGTTTGCTTTTGAAATTTTTTTCTTTTACCCGAATTGTTCGTTTTGATCATGCTTGGCCCAAAAAGACTATATGCATTTTCCTTAAATTAAACAAACCATTTTTTGAGTTAATTTCAAATAAACAAGAGAGAACCAAAGTTAATCGTGCTCGAAAAAAAATGGTTCAACTCTCGAGCCATTTTAAATGTCAAAACATGCACGGATGATTTTTGAAGATATTAAGCTCGTTGGACTAATTTGTCCCATTTTGAGAAGTTATAGGATGTCCGAAAAAAATATAGGGACCAAAATGCAATTTATTAAAATTTGGGCTGAATTGGACAAATATTTTCGAAAATTGCATAAATGACTCTAAACTATTCTGGATTTATTCGTAACATTTGGTAAAACTCCAAAATAACCCAAAATTTATTCTGGATTTATTTGTAACATTTTGAGAAATCATGGAATATCCAGAAAAATTTAGGAATAAAAAAATGTAATTTTCGAAAATATTATAACTGAACTGATTTTTTTTTTTAAATTACAGAATTGACCCTAAACTATTCTAGATTTATTTGTAACACTTGGTAAAATTCCAAAAAATAACCCGAAAATTATTTTAGACTTATTTGTAACATTTTGAGAAATCATGGAATGTCTAGAAAAGTTTAGAAATCAAAATGTATTTTTTTTAAAAAACGAGTTGAATTAAGAAAAAAAATCAAAAATTGCACAAATGACCCAAAAATTTTCTGGTTTGGTTTATAACACTCGATAAAGTCCTAGAAATGACCCGAGAGTCCAATGACCGAGTTGTAATCTTCATCAAAGTTTGGGAATGACCTAAGTAATTTTTGAAATTATTTTTTTACATATACATATATATTATTACATATACATAATATAAATATATATTATACATACATATATATATATATAGTAATACATAAACATAATATAAATATATATTGTACATATATATTATACATATATATATATATATATATTAACAAGTATATTATACATAAATATATGTATATAAACTCTCAATTTTATTTCACATTTATAAAATACAGATGTGATATTGAATATGAGAGAAATATACCTAACTCATTGGAGGTTAAAATACCGTACGAGGAACCGAGACTGATAATCACCGATATTTTTCACTCTTTTTTTTTTCTTATATTTTTTTTTCTCATTCTCTCATTCTTATTCTTTGAATCAGCTTAGCTTCATTCCCCTCATCACCATTCATTCATCTCCCTTTTATAGAAAAAATGAATGTTTATTTAATTAATTAATAATTTGTTTTAATAATAAAAAAAACTTTTTTTTAATAATAAAAAATAAAAACGGTGGAAAAGAGAAAATTTTCCACTGTTGGAATTTTTTAATAATTCTTTTTTTAATAAACAAGTCACACACATATATATATATATATATATATTATGTATATTTTTCCAATCTCGATTACTCGCATACAATAGTTTGAGCCAAAATCAGGTGTTTAGACATGATGTAACCATCCTTTTGGAATCTGTAGTTTAATTTATGTGCAAAAATGTAGAATTAATTGCTGCATGCATGCTTCAATAATTTGTGCTTTTTTTCTATATTCTTATGTGACTTGTTTTTATTCATCAATGCTCTCTAAATTAATTGGTTTGGTATTTAAGACGATAAATTTGCTGGATGTGAATTCATACCATTTACCTACATTTTGGAATTAAACCATTGTTTTTTTTTAATTCTTTTTTCCCTTATATTTTGACACCTCCACCATGGTTTTGATTTTGACACTATTGTGTTTGAGAATTGAGAGTAATGTGTATGTTTAAAATTGAAACTATGTAGTTTGTGTGTGTGAGAGACTATGTAGTTTTTACGTAATTATGTGTGTGTTTGAGACTATATATGTATTTTCAATTTTCAGTTTTTTTTCTCTATTATGAACACACCGAACCGGGTTGGACCGATTGAACTGTGAACCGGCCCCCTTGCCGGTTCGATGGCCGGTCTGATTCTGATAACACTGGTTGATACTCAAGACATATCAATGTAAGTGGGAGTGTTGAAATATGTGCAACAACATACCTACATCTTATTCCCAATAATCTCATGTTCAAAAATTAAATCCCTCTAGAACCACAATATAAACAAAGATAGTTAAAAAGGTAAAATACGATTTTACCTCTAGTGTTTGGGTACAAGCTTTAATGTTTATTTTTGAAAGGGTTAAATACGACATTGCCCCCTAAAGTTTACGCCGATTTTAAAACTTTTCCTTAAAGTTTAAAGTCTAAAGTTCTCCCTAATGTTTGAAAATGATGAAAAATTCCCCCTAAAAGAGCAACGGTAAGGGAGACTTTTTCATCATTTCCAAACATTAGGGGAGACTTTAAACTTTAGAGGGGAATGTAAAAATCAGCGTAAACTTTAGGGGCAATGCCGTAAAATCAGCGTATTTTACCATTTTTTGAAAATTTCATTCCTTAATGTTTTAAAAGAAATCAATTTCATTCCTATAAAGTTGGACTTGAAAGTGTTTTTAATACTTTTCTAAACGAGTATCGTTTAGTAGCTTTTAAAATTTTATTTAAATACTTATTTTCTAGAGTTTGTTAATTCTACATTAAATTCTCTTGAAATCTGATGTTTGAATGGATAATTGTTACTATAAACAATTCGTTATTTTGATATTTTCTTATAAATTATGCATGTAAATATATAACTAACTTAACACAATAACACGACATGAACATGCACAAAAAATTGCTTGTCGTGTTCGTGTTGAGGAACATGACACGATAAGCGTCTCGTGCGTGTTCGTGTTTGGTAAGTGTCACACAATAAACATATTGATACACACGATAACACACATGATTTGTCGCCAATATGATTCAGACATTTATGAGGAGTTGTAAGCAATCAAAAGTCAATTAAAGATGGGGAACAAATTCATCCAATCACTCAAAGTGATTCGGGCATTGTGAGGTTCAAGTAAAGCAAAAACATCATCACATGTATTCAAAAGCAAAAGATAACCAGTTGGTGTTCAACTCAAAATCATGTCTGCGGTGTTGGGTATTGATAGTGACGGCCCAATAAGGGAATTGCCTCAAAGGCCCAATAACTTTGCAGGGGGTAAAACTCATATCATTCAGAACCAGGCTGACCCACAGTAAGGGTAATCTGACACTCATAAAGTGGACGCCAAAGCTCTATCTTAAGCCTTCGTTGGCCACGGCCAAAGCCTCCTACTGCTCGTCATGGGAGCGCTCGCCAAGAGAGTCCAACCTCTCAACTCTGGTCTCAAGTGTATGGTCACGATATCCCGCGTATATCGGACACATATTCTATAAAGATTACATAAGGTAACCGCAATATTACGCCATAACCGTAATATTTGCTATCCTAATCTTTACCAGCACAATATTCACCAAGACATTCAGTTGTCTATAACGGTTTGATCTCTTCACTTTATAGATACTCTTGCTTTTCAATATCATTACGTTTTGAGTTCATACACACTGTATACTCATTTAAGAATCAGAGTGGGACCCAGAGGCACCCCCTCTGTTGTGATCCCCTTCTTGCAGGTTCATCGGAGTTCACGTGAAAGCGCGTGATCCTCAATCCTTTGGCATCCACTTCACTACCAAGTCAGCACCTAGGCGTTTCAGACCCAACATTTGGCGTCGTCTGTGGGAACATGAGCAAAACAGTCATGCAGACTCGCTCTAACCGCAATCGTCGGAAGCAGGCTAATGAGCAATCCTCAGCAAACTCTGAATCCGTCGCTACGTCGCTGCTCACCCAAGAACCTGCTAGCCAAGCAGTCCCTGAGGCCGCCCCTCCGAGGCCAGCAAGAGAGCACGTTGACAATTCCAGACTAACCCCTGTTTCAAATGCCGCAGAGATTCCAGCTCGACCAACCGTTCAAGTGGCTGGGGAAACCATTCAGGTAACCGCGGAGATGATATCCCTCTTGGAAACCATCATAGGACAGGCCCGCAGACAAGCCTCTGCTCCTCATGAAAATCCTCGTCCCGCGGGGCCACGGGAAGCAGAAGCTGGAAATTCGGGCACCACTGCCCCTCAAAAAGATCAAGAGATGACTTCTCAACACCCGTCCTTACCTCCGACTTCCACTGAGGCGCCAACGGTCACAAGGAACAACGCGGAACCGTCACGCCTCCCTTCCGGGAGCGATCAGCTCATCCGTTCACCACTGACCTGGTAACGGTCAAAATCCCAAAGGATGTAGTCGCCAGGGCCATCCCTGAATACAGTGGCGGAGGAGATCCCATAATCCATGTTAACAAGCATGAAGCCTCTCTTTTGGGTAAGTGGAATGATGAGAATCACTTAGCCCTGTTATTTCCGTCGACCCTTTCGGGTTCGACGTCGTCCTGGTTCTTCGACCTTCCTGCAGGATCAATAGGGACCTAGTCCGAGCTAAAGAGCAAATTCCTTGAGCGATATATGGGCTAGCGCCAACTGCTGAAAAGTGTGGTCGTCTTGGACGCAGTCAAACAACATCCAGGAAAGACATTGACCGACTTCTACGGGCGTTTTCACAAAAACGTTACACAAATAGATCGTCGAGTCACAGATGGGGAGATTATTCGAGCATTTTATAGAGGACTTGATGTGGCCAACAAAGCCTCGAGAAAATTGCGCAACAGCTACCACGTTCAAGAGATAGAGACGCTCGAGGGCGAAAGATTTTATAGACCTGTAAATGGCGAACTTTGAAGCCAATTTCCTAAAGACCTCGCCAACGGTGGTTCCAGAGCTCCGACGCGATGGTAGGAAAGAACTATTTATATTTTAAACAATTTTATTTGTTATTATTCAAAAGTTAGTTGTTGTTGTGATGAAATATTTATTCATCATAATAAAGCCATATATGGTGACAAAATTGATTGTGACGAAATAAATTTCATCACACTATATCATATTCATTGTAGTGCTCATTTTTCAATGATAATATCCCTTTGGTTTCAATCATTTTCGTAGATTTTCAATATTTTCTCACTTGAAACTTAGTTTTCGTTGGTTTCAATGTTATTCACAATCATGCATGACATGTATGATCCTTGTAACATTAATATAATTTTTTTTTTATTTCAGACCACAAATCACATTATTTATGTAATGGTACCATTTGAATTTCGAACGATTTCTTATATTTTCAGTATCTATTCACTCAAGATTTATTTTCGTTGAAATTATTTTTATTCACATTCACAGTCATCATATATGTTCATAGTAATATTAGTATCATTTATAATTTCGAACCCAAAATCACATTTTTTTCCCATAATTGTATTCCTTTGAGTTTTGACTAATCTTGTAAATTTTAAACATCTCTTAAATCAGAATTTCAGTTTAATTTTATTTGCATTCGTTCTTGATGAAATAAGTTTTATTCATAGTCAACATTAAGATAATATTTTATTTTTGATCCCAAATCAAATATTTTTCGTTATGATACCGTTTGAGTTTTGACTGATTTTAAAAATTGTATATACTTCGTCACTCGAAACTATGTTTTCATTAAAATCTATTTCATTTGCAGTCATACATGACATATGAGGCTGTAGTAACGTAACGAAGGTTTCCTGGTTCTGAATCTAAATCATATTTTTATTTGATGATACTCATTTGAGTTTCACTCGACTTTAAATATTTCAGTATCTCCTCACTTAGAACTTTATTTTCGTCAAAATTAAATTTATTCGCATTCAGAATCGATTTATATGATTGTATTAGCGTTAAGACCATTTCTTAATTATAAACCCAAATCACATTTTTACGTGATCATATTATTTGATTTTCAACTGATTTTGTAGATTTTCAGCATCTCATCACTCATAACTCCATTTTCGTTGAAATAAGTTTACTCGTAATAATACTCAACATTTATGATCATAGAAATGTTAATAATATCATTTCTACTATTTGAATATTTTTCGTTATGGGTACACCATTTTGAGTTTCGATCAATTTTGTAGGTGTTAACTTCTCTTACATCAAAACTCCATTTTTGTCTGAATCAATTTTACTTGAGTAGTGTCCCTTATAAATACCATTGCACCCCCATTTATTCTCTTCTACCACTCAGTGTCCCCTTTTACGGGTCAGTAAAGGTATCACTTCCTAGCAATATTTATTTTGTTACGTCTCTATCTACTGGTTGCTTGTTGGGTATTTAGATGCAAGGTTATTCAATACATAAACATAATAATAATAATAATAATAAGAGAGCTCAGTTTATAAGACACAATTTTCTCACCATTAATTGGATGGTCATGATTGTTGGGTATCGATATTGACAGCCCAATAACGAAAAGACCCCGAGGGCCCAGTAACCCTGGAGGGGGTGAACCCAAGATATTTGAACTGGATCAGCTTAAGTACAGGTCAGCTTGGCCCACCATAGAGTGGCCCAAGAGCGAGCCCAAAGTCGATATGAACGTCAAAGGCTCCCCTGATTGCTCGCCATCCTTCACCAAGCCGCGACCTCTCAATGCTCGCCATGGGAGTGCTCGCCCCGAAGAGAGCCTTGCCTCTCTCCTCTGGTCCCACTAACCGTTAATAAGGAAGTGGCCACGATATCCCGCGTATCTCGGTCACATATTCACTAAAGATTAGATATGGTAACTGCCATATCTTATGATCCGAATCTTCACCAACACAATATGCACTTAGATATTCAGTTGCCTTATACGGTTTGATCTCTCCTACCCTATAAATACCTTTGCTTTACATACGTTCCTGACGTTTTGAGCTATATACACACACATATACTCATTTAAGCATCGGAGAGGGACCCAAAGACACCCCATCTGTTGCGCTCCCCTACTTGCAGGTTCACCGGAGTTGAAACAGAAGCGTCTTTCAACCTTTGTCTGGCATTCAATTCACTGTCAGATCAGCAACCAGGATTTCACGATCCAACATTTGGCGTCGTCTGTGGGAATGAGCGATTCGACCATGAGAACTCGATCCCAAAACAACCGTCGGAACCAGACTCGCGAGCGATCCTCAGATAGCTCTGATTCCGCTGCCGCTTCACCGCTTCAACAAGAGCCTGCCAGCCAGGCAGCCCCCAATGCCATTCCTATGAGGACGGTCCGAGAGCATGTTGGTAATTCCAGACCGCCCCAGCGGCCAACCACAACGGAGCTCCAGCACCGCAGTCCGTCCACATCGCTGGGGAAGATATTCAGTTAACCCCAGAGATGATTTAACTGCTGGAGGCCATCCTAGGACAGGCTCGCCGTCAAGCCCCTGCTCCTCAAAGAAACAATCACCCTGCTCCTCAGGGAAACAATCGCCCTGCTTCCACCGGGCCCTTTCCGTTTGAAACAGCAAATCATGGCACCACCGCGCTTCCGGAGGATCAGGAGATGACATCAGGACAACAGTCCATACCTCCGGCATACACCAAGGAGCCAGCGGCTACGTACACCACCAACACTTCCGGTGTTCTTCCATTTGGGACCTCACCAAAGTACTGCACGGTGGACCAGATGGACGACCTCCTCAACAAAAGGCTCCAGGAAAGATGACTGACAGTCGTAGCTCCCTTCAAGGAGCAGTCTGCTCACCCCTTTTCCGACGAGCTCGTCGCCATCAAGATCCCTAAAGACGTAGTCGCTCGGGCCATACCGGAGTACAGTGGTGGAGGAGATCCCACCATACACGTCAACAAGCACGAGGCTTCTCTGCTGGGTAAGTCAAATGATCCCAATCACTTGGCTTTGCTATTTCCATCCACTCTTTTGGGTTCGGCTTCGTCCTGGTTCTTCGGTCTCCCTGCAGGATCTATAGGAACTTGGGCAGAGTTAAGGATCAAGTTCCTGGAGAGATATATGGGCGAGCGCCAACTGATGAAAAGCGTGGTCACCCTGGATGCGGTCAAGCAACAACCTGGAGAGTCGCTGGCCAATTTTTACGGGCGTTTCCATCAGAACGTCACAGAGATAGATCGTCGAATCTCGGATGGGGAAATCATTCGAGCATTTTACAGAGGTTTGGATGTGGCCAACAAGGCCTCGAGGAAGCTGCGAAACAGCTACCACGTAAAGGAGATCGAAACGTTGGAGGAGTTGGCGTCCAGAGCAAAAGGTTTCATAGACCTTGAAAGGCGAGCACAAATATCATCTCTCACGAGCTCAGGATAGACCCTTCCATCAATCCGATCGCCCAAAAAATAAGATCGTTCGGGACGGACAAGCGCTTGGCGATCAGACAGGAGGTTGGCATATTGATTGAGGCTGACTTTGTCAGAGAGGTGAGATTCCAGAGTTGGGTCGCCAACCCAATTTTGGTCAAGAAATCGAACGGCAAGTGGAGGATGTGCGTCGACTTCCGCGACTTGAACAAGGCTTTCCCTAAGGATTCATATCCCATTCCCAGGATTGATCAGTTGGTCGATGCTACCTCTGGTCACGAGATGTTGAGCTTCATGGACGCCTATTCAGGCTACAACCAGATCAGAATGCATCCAGACGATGAGGCTCACACCGCTTTCTATGCAGACGGGGACATTCTGTGCTACAAGGTGATGCCCTTTGGTCTCATCAATGCCGGGGCAACTTATCAGCGGATGGTGAACCGCCTGTTCCAGAACATACTGGGAAGAAACATGGAGGCTTATGTGGACGATATGCTCGTCAAAACCATCAAGGGCAATCCACACACAACAGACCTCCGCGAAGCTTTCGAATGCATGAGGAGACACAGCGTTCGCCTGAACCCTGCAAAGTGTGCCTTTGGAGTCAAGTCTGGCAAATTTCTGGGTTTCATGGTCAACGAAAGGGGCATCGAAGCAAACCCAGAAAAGCTGAAGGCCATAGAAGAGATGAAGTCGCCAACTTGCCACAAGGAGGTTCAATGCCTGAATGGACGTCTAGCTGCTCTTAACCGCTTCCTCTCCAAGGCGAGCGACATGTCCCTCCCATTTTTCAAAACTCTGAGGGTCAACCGCAAGTTCGAGTGGACGCCAGACTGCGAGGAGGCGTTCTAATCCTTGAAGAGGCATATCCAAACACTCCCAGCGCTGGCAAAGCCCGTTCCAGGCGAGCAACTCTTCCTTTATTTAGGCATTAGCGATGTGGCGACCAGTGCTGTTTTAATAAGGGGAGAAAATAATATTCAGAGTCCAGTGTATTTCATTAGCAAAATGTTCAACTCAGCAGAAATAAAATATGTCCAGATTGAGAAGTATCTCTATGCCTTAGTTATTGCTGCTCGAAAGCTGATACCTTACTTTCACGCGCACGACATCACGGTCCTCACCAATCAACCACTCAAAAACTTCCTGATCAAACCAGATTCTTCAGGAAGAATGGTCAAGTGGGCGATCGATCTCAGCAAATTCAAGATCAAATTTGCGCCAAAAACGGCCATCAAAGGTCAAGCACTACCTTATTTCATTGTGGAAAGCACGAGTAACGGTCAAACAGAAGCAGAAAACAGGCCAAGTCAGTCAGCAGACAACAATCAAATCTGGGAGCTCTATACGGACGGATCTTCGTCAAGAGAAGGCTCGGGGGCAGGTTTAATTCTTATTCCCCCTGAAGGCGAGCCTTTGAAGTACGCGATTACCCTAACATTTCAGGCGACCAATAATGAAGCAGAATACGAGGCTCTTATCACTGGACTCAGACTAGCAAAAGGAATGGGTATATCCGAGCTTATTGTTAATCAAGTCAACGACACTTATGAGGCAAGAGGGGAAAAGATGAAAAAGTACCTCAACATCGCTAAGAAGCTCGTCGCAGAAATCCCAAATTTTGCGATTGAGTCTATTCCTCGCCAAGAAAACCAGATGGCAGACTCCTTAAGTAAACTGGCATTTGGAGGGACGACGATCCAGGATGTGCAATTTCTGGAAAAAACCCTATGTTCAGTCCTTGAAAGCAGAGCAGAGGTCTTCAACATTCAAGGACAGGTCACATGGATGACTCCGTTTCAGAATTATTTGAAAGAGGGGATCCTCCCGGATGACGAAGGCGAATCCACGAGGATAAGACGACTCGCGGCCAGTTATCTAATTATAGATGGAGAACTCTACAGAAGAGGTTACTCGACTCCTTACTTAAGGTGTGTTGCTCATCCAGAAATAGAAAGGGTTCTTCGAGAAGCACATGAATGGGTGGCAGCATGTCATGAAGGAGCTCGATCGTTAACGAGGAAAATCTTCAGGTTGGGATAATATTGGCCAACCTTGGGAAAAGATGCGGTTGAATTAACGCAGAAGTGTGAGACTTGCCAGCAATTTGCACCACGATCAGGTCGACCACCCACACTATTATCCCCAATGGAGGGTGCCTGGACTTTCGCTCAATGGGGGATTGATATATTAGGTTCGTTCCCTATTAGTACTGGTCAACACACTCACATTATAGTGGCGATCGACTACTTCACCAAGTTGATAGAGGCGAAAGCTCTAGCTTCTACGACAGAATTTCAAGTCATCAAGTTCCTAAAGATCAACATATTCTCCAGGTTTGGCATTCCTAGAATACTCATCAGTGATAATGGTCCGCAATTCATTGGAAAGGAGCTCAAATGGCTCTGCGAAGAATATCATATCGACCATCGTTTCAGTTCGGTGCATCATCCTCAAACGAATAGGCAAGCTGAAGCAGCCAACAAGGTTGTTTTAGTAGGACTCAAGAAAAGGGTTCAAGCATTCAAAGGGAATTGGGCAGAAAAGCTGGAAAACGTATTATGGGCCATCAGATCAACGCCTAAGGCGGCCATAGGAGAAACACCTTTTAGTTTAGTGAATGGATCAGAAGCAGTAGCACCCGCCGAAATAGCAGTGTCTACCCATAGAATCCTACATTTTAACGCTGAGACAAACGAGGTCGAGCGCAGAACTGACCTCGACTTGGCAGAAGAAAAGAGATGACTATCAGAAAAAACACAAGCAAAGATACGTTTGGCGACCGCTCGATATTTCAACAGAAAAGTCAGCGCTCACCAATTTTTCGTGGAGGAGATGGTTATGAGAAAGAATGAATTCACAAGGCTGGACAGTCAGAATAAACTTTCAGCCAAGTGGGAAGGACCGTACAAGGTAATAGAGATCGCCGCGCCAGGATCCTACTATTTGGAAACCACCGAAGGCGAAAGGTTACCCCGTCCATTCAATTCTGAGCATTTAAGGATATTTCATACATAGCTTGTAATCAAACTGTTATGTTAATAAAAGAAAGTCATTCCTTCATAAAGCATGTCCACTCGAAGCAAATCGAAGAAAAAAGACATGACGCCAAGAGTCAGGCGAAGACCTGATGACCGAATCAGGCACAAAAGCCATATCGCCAAAGATAGGTCAAAAGCCCTAGCAACAAAGTTAGGCCAAAAATTCCTGACGCCAAAGTCAAGCCAAAAAGCCCTATCGCCAAAGATAGGCTAAAAGCCCTGTCGCCAGAGACAGACCAAAAGCCCTGACGCCAAAGTCAGGCCAAAAAGCCCTATCGCCAAAGATAGGCCAAAAGCCCTGACGCCAAAGTCAGGCCAAAAGACCTAGCAATAGAGTTAGGCAAAATAAAAGACCTGACGCCAAAGTCAGGCAGCAGACCTGTTATCGAAATCAGGCAGGAGTCCTAACGACAAAGATAATCAACCCATTAAAGGAGTTATCCTCTTAAACAATTGATAGATTTCAGAAGAATTATCGGCTAAGGATGACAACTCCTTTGCGAAATAAGTTATCAAGAGCGGATAAGGAATTTTAGGCGATCACTGTGGATGATGAAGCCTTAAGTTAACAAATTCTTTGCTATTAGGCGAACACTTCAAAAGTTTAAACTTCAAAATGGTAATATCTCTTTGAACTTAGAAGTCTATACTTTTAAAGTATTAGAGTATTGTCCTTATAAAGTTCATATAGACTTATGCTTGGTCCGAGGCTTTAAGTGTCGAGGCCATTATAAAGCAAAGAAAAGTCAAGCGTAATTACGATTAAGATATCGGATGAATAGCCAACACATTCAAAGTCGAGTAGAGGCTCACGAATATAAAGGCATTCAATATAAAATAACCGAGTCTTGAATCGAATAAATAATTACAAAATAAACTTAAATTACAAAGGAAAAACAACTATCTAAAAAGCAAAAGAAATATGGTCGACGGAGAGATGGAGACTTCAAGCTTTCGGGTCCTTGGGGGCAGAAGCGTTTGGCTCGCCTTCGGGGGCAGGAAGGCTCGGCTCGCCTTCGGGGGCAACCTCTTCAGCCGCAGCTGGGTCAACCTCTTCAGCAGCAGGAGTAGGCTGCGGAAGGGTTCGACTTCGGAGGAAACCCTTAAGGGACTCAACTTCCCCAACAGGAAAGTTGGGATCGACCACCTGGACGTCCTCGACCAAGACGTGGAGGAAGTCAGCAATCTCTGACTTCATCACCGCCAAAGCGCAGTCAACAAAATCCTCAGATTCCTTGAATTCGTTGACGACACTCTGGGGTGAAGGAACAGACTTCAGCTGTTCAGCCAGCTGTTCCTTCTCCTTCTCCAGGGCGACCCCCCTTGCTTCAGCAGCAGCCCTTTGCGCCTCAGCGGAGACCCGTTTAGCTTCCGACCCCACCCCTTGGGCTCGGGCCTCCTTCAGCTCAGCCTCTAGGCGAGCCCTGACAGCCTCCCCTTCATCTAAGCACCGATGAAGGGCTTCAGAATCCTGAAGGGCGGCCGCAGCATCGGCCTCCCTCTGCTTGACATCAGCAATGAGACGCTGCTCCTTCCTTAAGTACTCCTCCCGGGCGCCATCCACCAAGGAGATCGCCACGTCAGCGGTCGACTTGATGGCCTCCATCTTCCCGGGGGTGATCCCCGTACTTCGATACTGCTCCAGCTCGACAAGCAGGCCAGAATGCTTGTCGGCGAGCTCTCCGAAGACGCGGCCAATCACTACCTCTTCCCGAACGAGCTGCCAACAAAAGAAGAGTGAAAATTGTCAGGATACGAACAAAAAGGGAACAATGCGGAAAAAAGAAAAAGGGGACGAGGTCTTACCAGAGTGACTCGTTCGTAGTGGGACCGCAGGAACCCCTCGATCTGAGGTAGCTCCGTGGGAATGGGCGAGCGGTCCTTGGGGGGAATTATCCCGTCAAGGAGTCGCATGCACAAGTCCGGGCTACCCCGGAGACTTTTCTAGGCAGAGACCCCCTTCTTTGAGAGGTCTCCACAAGGAAACCATGCCCCCCAGGGTTCGCAGCCTTGAGTGGCTGGAACATGCTCGCCATGGGGCAATATTCCTCCGCAGGAACCTTCGAGGCGCTGGGGGCGTCGGGCCCCTTCTTCTGGGTCCCAGACTCCTTGGGAGGGACCGAGGGCACAGAAGGAGGAGGGGGCGCCAAGGCTAAAGCCTTCCCCTGGCCGACGGAAGGGCCCTTAGGAGAAGGAGGAATGGGCGCCAAGGCCGGAGCCTTCCCCTTGCCGGCGGAAGGACCCTTAGGGGGAGGAGGAGGAGGATGCTGGTCAATAATTGGGTGCTCCTCACTCCTGACCTTCTTGGCAGGAGGAGGAGGAGGGTCCCGGGCCACGTCAGCCGTGGACTTTTCTGCAAAATATCAAGGAAATATGTTAGACAAGTTTAGAAAGCTCGGAAATAAGGCAGAGTATGGAAACAATATGGGGCGAAACAACATACCTTGTTGGCGAGGGCCAACAGTGGCCAAGGGGAAGGCCTCTTCAGGCTTCCTCTTGGACGAACGCCTAGAGGGGGAGGAGGAGAATTCAGCAGAGCCTGGTCAGCGGACAACCCCGTCGTTCCCTGGTCATCAAAGAGACCTATGAGTTTTCGGCCCTTGCCTACAAATTTGCCTACAAACAGTAAACAAGAAAGGGTTAGAAAGAGTTACTCAATCATCAAAGATTGGTGTGGCCTGATGAATGCCCGCCATCTCGAGCATATTCTCTGTGGTCTCTGCCACATAGTGGATGGAGTGGAATGAAGATGATCGATGTATCTGGAACAGGTCATCGATGGCGTTCCGGTCGCTCCCGGATAGCTCGTCAAACTCGGGAGGGAAGTCCCTATCTGGGGTGGACAACTTCCAAGGCACCCCCCCCCCCCCCTTGTAAAAGAAGTAGAACTTCTTATAGTTGGAGTTGGTGACTTGGAAGTCATCGACCAACCGGACGTGGACATTCCAATTCCACGATTGAAGGCCTCTCCACTCAGCAAACTTCGGCCACCGGGACTGGAAATGGTGGAGATGGTTCGTCCCAGCCGCCAATCGGAAAAAGCACCGGAACAAAGGCCAATGAATACGTCCATTCTTGACGTATGCATAGGAACTTGAATCCAGCCCATATCCTAATGGCGTTGGGAACGAGCTGCGTGGGATATATCATGTAGAACCGGCACAGTGCCTGCAAATCCTCGCAGAGAGGAAAACGCAACCCAGCATCGATCTGGGCCGCATAAAGGTAGACCTCTCCGCTGCAAGGATAATGCAGACCTGTGCCCGGGTATTTAGGGACATCCCCCGCACCAAGACCACCAAGCACCACCATCGTTTTAAAATACGATGGCTTCAACTCGTTGGGCTTGACATCTACTCAAAACAGTTCAAATATAGCACAACAAGCATAAAAAACAAGGAAAAGCAGGGGATATTCCCAAAACAGAGCAATGAAGTAACAAATGTTTACCTTTCGGAGAGAAGATAGGCGTCTGAAGCTCAGGCCCATCTACCACCACAGGAGTGGCTGCGGACCTCCCCAGGTCAGTCTGTCCCCCTGTTGAGGCGGGCGCAGCACCATCCCTAATGGTTAGGGGGCATTGGTGTTCTTAGACACCTTGGAGGAGGAGGAAGGAGCCTTGTTGGTTGTATGCTTGATCTTTCCAGTCTGACTGCGGGTAGCCATGGGAACGGTTGGAAGAAGATTGAAAGAGTGGAAGAATTTGCAAACGAAGTTCTGAAAGTCTGAAGGAATGAAGCGTAAAAGACAAAATAAAGAAACTGATGTCTCTTATATAGGCCAAAAAGGAGTAACCGCCACAAACAGAATCGAAACGACGCAGGGGAATAATTGCACCTTTTCGGAAAAAATCGAAGCAATGTCAGAATTCTAAGAGACACCTTGGGGAGACAAACGGTCGGCCAGTACAGACAGCTGTCAAACTGCCCTTGGGTTACGGAATATTAAATGACAGGCGTGCCTCAAGCGACCGTTCGACTTCTAGGTGACTGTGCAGTCATTAAATGCTAAAGTCCACTGAGCAGACAAAGTGATCGCCAGTGCACTGATAGGCTTCATCAGAAATACCTTTCGTAGGTAATAATCGCCTAGTAAAGAAAGATAGACTTTCTCAGGCCTAGGTCACCTCGAGTGATCGCCAAAAGGGAATAAAAAGAAGAATATTCCTTCATCCTTGGACAATAGGATGACTGCTCGCCAAACAAACCTGAAATGCCCCTAAGGTCATGAACCACTACAAGAGACAAGGAAAACCGAATTTAAGGTGTCACTATCTCAAACCCTACTAAGAAATCAAGCTCGACTGAAGAAACTTCAATCAAGCTTCGGGGGAAAATGTTGGGTATCGATATTGACAGCCCAATAAGGAAAAGGCATCGAGGGCCCAGTAACCCTGGAGGGGTGAACCCAAGATATTCGAACTGGATCAGCTTAAGTACAGGTCAGCTTGGCCCACCATAGAGTGGCCCAAGAGCGAGCCCAAAGTCGATATGAACGTCAAAGGCTCCCCTGATTGCTCGTCATCCTTCACCAAGCCGCGACCTCTCAATGCTCGCCATGGGAGTGCTCGCCCCGAAGAGAGCATTGCCTCTCTCCTCTGGTCCCACTAACCGTTAATAAGAAAGTGGTCACGATATCCCGCGTATCTCGGTCACATATTCACTAAAGATTAGATATGGTAACTGCAATATCTCGCAGTAACTGCCATATCTTATTATCCGAATCTTCAGCAACACAATATGCACTAAGATATTAAGTTGCCTTATACGGTTTGATCTCTCCTACCCTATAAATACCTTTGCTTTACATACGTTTCTGACGTTTTGAGCTATATACACACACGTATACTCATTTAAGTATCGGAGAGGGACCCAGAGACACCCCCTCTGTTGCGCTCCCCTACTTGCAGGTTCACCGGAGTTGAAGCAGAAGCGTCTTTCAACCTTTGTCTGGCATTCAATTCACTGCCAGATCAGCAACTAGGATTTCACGATCCAACAATGATAATTCTATCCCACTGTATATAACAAATCCATCGCTCATCAAACTTTATTCTGTGGCAGCATAGTATTCCACAGTTAGACCTGCAGCTGTGGTGCTTTGTTGGTGGATAACCTTTTTTTTATACTTGACTTGCAAAATATGTATGCAACTTCTTCATAAAGTAAACTCACCAACGAATTTACAATACACAAAAATGGTATCAAACGGAAACCTTCAGAATAACGTGATAAGAAACTACGTTATGATATTTTAAAGAGAGAAAAATATATTAATAGTCCAATAAGTTTTCATAAAATCTTCATTGAACCATTTTTTTTTTTTGCGATATGCAATGCACCATAATGTTTCAAACGTTGAAAAATTATAACATTAGTATAAATTATTAGGATCTAATTGTGATATTTGAAAAATATTAATTTAATATTATAAATTTAAAAAGTGTTTAGCGTTTTGTTTTAATGTAGAATGTGACAAAGACTGTATTTATCAATATTATATTATTTTTTTATCATAAATATATAATGCACGATCAAGTAGTGGAGCTCAGGTCCAACTAATTAGTTTCCAACAATGTTTCTTAGCGAGATCTCTATCTACTTGTTGCTGGATGTTACTAGGGCTGTCGATGGTTAGGGTATGATCAGGGTATGTCAAATACCATAATTATACCATATTTTTAAACCACATACCATAACCATAATCATAACCATTATTGGTATAATTTTCAATACCATAACCATTAAAATAATCATGGTTATTAATCATAATTTTACTTGTATATCCATATTCATTCCACACATGTAATATAATAAAATATCGAAAATTTTATTTAAAAAAATGCATCAATCTATATTACCATCGTTGGACTTGGACTCCTTCAATCTTCAACAATTTCAAATTTTCAATTATATAATTTATATTTAGTATATTATATAAATGAGTTTATTAATAATAAATAAATATTATATTTATATAATAACCATGGTTATAACCATGAGTATAACTCAAATACCATAACCATAACCATAACCATTATGGGTAGAAAATTCATCACCATAACCGCACCGCACCATAATGGTACGGTTAACCATATTAAACAGTAACGGTTATAACCATGGTTATGGGTTTTTCACCGCACCATTGTCGGGCCTAGCTGTTACTTAGATACCAAAAAAAATATCTTAAAAGAAAATAGAATAAGAGAGCTTATTTTGTAAAGCAGAACTTCCACACCATCATTCGTTTGGCACGATGGATCTTGTCTACTACCATACCATATGTCTTGCAATCAGTACTCTCTCTACACAAACTTATGCACCAATCGAGATAGAACGTGGTATGACACTATGACCGTTGGTGCTTTATACTTGAGTTGCCTAATATGTCATCTACAACTACTCTATGATAGTTTCAAGATACTCAAATCTAATATACTCTTGATGGACATGTTGAATAGAGAGTAAAACACTAAAGACACTGATTTTTGATAAAATTATTTCACTTGTATATATTTCATTTCAGTACATTGGATATATAGAGATTACAATAATACTTTTTACTGTAAACACTAATTATTACACTTGACAATCTGGTGATCTACAATTGACAATCTGTGGTATGTAACTGCACCTTTCTGCTCCTTTTGACTGTTAAACTTAAAGTATGTCACTTTATTGACATTTCAGTACAACTTTGTTGACACTCTCCCTCAAGTTGGGTAGTAGGATCTACAATACCTAACTTGCAGAGAATTGTTTGTAGTACTTTACCAGTAACAACTTTAGTCAGAATATCAGCTAACTGATCTTCTGACTTAGCCCACGGAAACTCGACCAGTCCCTCATCTAACTTTTCTTTGATGAAATGACGATCCACTTCAACATGTTTCGTCCTGTCATGTTGCACAGGATTTTCAGATATACTGATTGCAACATTATTATCACACATCAACTTGCACGTATGTTTGATCGGAATCCCAATTCTTCTAGAAGTTTTCTCAACCACAAAACTTCAGTTAATCCCTTTGTTATTCCTCGAAACTCCGCTTCAGCGCTTGAAAGTGCTACCACTCTCTGTTTCTTACTCTTCCAGATTAATAGATTTCCACCTACCAGAGTAAAGTACCCTGAGGTAGATCTTCTGTCGATGGGATTCCCAGCCCAATCTGCATCTGTGTATGCTTGAACGTCTAGGTGTCCGTTTTTCTCAAAGAGAAATCCTTTTCCAGGAGAACCTTTAAGATACCTAACAATTCTTAGTGCAACTTCCATGTGATCTTCCTGGGGATTATGCATGAATTGACTTACTACTCCCACATCATATGAAACATCTGGTCTCGTATGTGCCAAGTAGATAAGCTTACCAACTAACCGTTGATATCTCCCACGGTCTGATGGTTTGACTTCATCTCCCATCTTCAGGCCATGGTTTGGAACCAGAGGTGTATCCGTTGGTTTACAGTTTATTAGCCCTACTTCAGCTAGAAGGTCGAGTATATAATTCCTTTGGGAAATATAGATACCTCTTCTTGATCTCAGAACTTCAATCCCAAGAAAGTATCTGAGATTTCCCAGATCCTTCATTTCAAATTCTGAGAATAAATTCTTTCTAAGTTGACTAATTTCTTCCTCGTCGTTTCCAGTAATTATCATCTCATCCACATAGATAAGTAGATAAGTAGTCAACTCACATTTGCTTTGATAAAACAACGTATGATCTGCATTACTCTGTTTGTATCCATATTTCTTCATGACAATGAAGAATCTTCCAAACCAGGCTCCAGGTGACTGTTTGAGACCATATAATGCCTTCTTCAACTTGCAGACTTCGTTTGGTTGAAAATTTGATTCAAAACTAGGTGGAGCTCTCATATACACTTCTTCTTCGAGATCCCCATGTAGAAACGCATTCTTCATGTCGAAATGGTGAAGCGACCAATCTTGGTTTGCCGCTATTGAGAATAGTACTCGAATTGTGTTTATTTTTGCCACGGGTGAGAATGTTTCAGAGTAATCAATTCCATACGTCTGAGTATATCCTTTTTCCACCAATCGAGCTTTGTATCTCTCTATTTTTCCATTTGCGTTGTGTTTGATTATAAATACTCACCTACAACTAACTAGTTTCTTCCCTGTGGGTAACTTGCATTTCTCCCACGTTTGATTTTTCATGAGAGTTTTCATCTCAACTTCAATTGCCTGGTCCCATTGTATGTTTCCCTTGGCTTCTTCCACCGTTCTTGGGATAATTTCATTGTCGATTGAGACTCTACAACTCTTTGATGTTGCAGATAGGCTCCCTCTGTCGCCATCGTTCAATGGATACCGCGATCTGCTTGGTTTATACTATGGTGAGTACCTTTTAGGCGGTATTCCTCTGGTTGTCCGTGGAGGTAGTATGTATCTCCCAGAATTCTCCTCCTCTATTACTTCTTCTGGATCAGCAATTTCAGTTTCAAATACAGAAAAATAATGATCTATACCGGGAGTAGTACATACCTCAGCATTTCCAGATGTCAGAGATTCTTGATGCGTATTGCCAAGTTTGATGGACTGTCCTTCTGTTTCATAGGTTACATCGTATGGACTGATATCTGGTTCTTTTGGGTCAGTATTGGACATGTTCTGATTATGGTCGTACATCTTAACCCAACTTAAGCGGTCATCCTCATTTTTCCACTGACTGGTAAGCTGGGGTAAGTAATAGTACTTGGTTTCAACAAAGTTACAATCCAATGTAGTGTACATGCGATGTGTATCTGAATTGTAACATCGATACCCTTTCTGATGTGGCCCATACCCAACAAAGACACATTTTATAGCGCATGACTCAAATTTAGTCATTTCCGACTTTGGAATATGAACAAACACAGAACATCCAAAGACTCTGGGTGTGAGATCCGAGACTTGAGATGTTTCGGTTTGGTGGGATAACAGACGGAATGGAGTATGAAAATTGAGAATTTTTGTGGGTACTCGATTGATAAGATAGACAGCTGTAGCTACAGTTTCAGGCCAGAAATATTGGGGCACATGGGACTCAAGCATAATGACGCGGGTAATTTCTAAGATAATTCTGTTTTTGCGTTCTGCAGTTCCGTTTTATTGTAGGGAATTAGGACAGGTGGTCTGATGGACGAGCCCATGCTGTTTAAAAAATTGGGTGAGAGTTTGATTAACATATTCTCCCCCATTGTCTGATCGAAGGACGCGGATTTGTTTTTGATACTAGATTTTTATGAGGTTATAAAAGGACACGAATTTATCAGGAACTTCAGACTTATTTATTAGGAAATATACCCAAGTCATTCTGGAATAGTCGTCAATAAATAGCAAAAAATACCGGAAACGACTATTATAGAGTTTGGAGCTGGACCCCAGACATCTGAATGAACCAACTCAAACACTGAATTGACACGCGTATTATTTGCTGGAAAAGTAGTTCTATGACTCTTAGCATAAATGCAAGTTTCACATGGACCACAATCCCTATTCTTAAAACTAGGAAATAGAATACTGAGATAGGAGGGTGATGGGTGTCCTAACCGACGATGCCATAACCAGAACTGTCTTTCTACCGTCCCGTGAGCCAGTAGTGCAGTCCATTGTTGAGCCACCTCATCGACATAGTATAGTCCATCTCGCTCAGTTCCATGCCCAATTATCTCATTCGTCTGAATATCCTGTAAAATACAGCAATTCAGATATATCAGTACTGTACAGTTTAATTCTCTAGTGACGTGACTAATTGACAATAATTTGCATGACAATGACGCTTTCAAATTTGGAGACATTTGAATAGTGCCAGCTCTCATTACTGGTGTAAGACTCCCATTAGCAGTCTGAATTTTTTCCTTCTGTAGAGTTGTCCATGAAATTATGTCCCGACTATCGTGAATCATAGTATCTGTTGCTCCGCAGTCAAATATCCACTCGGAACATTTGTCGGGGTTAAAATCCTGTGTAGCACAAACTATAGGGTCACTTTTGCAATTATTCAAAAATTTGTCACCTAGATCGTCAAAGTAACCCGCCGACCACCGTGGACCCGCTCCAACCGCTCCACCAGGACCTACGCCAGCCGACTGCCTTCGGTCAGCCACTCCACCAGGGCCCACTCCATCGGCTACTAGACCCACTGCAGTCGAGTGCGCCACTCCACCATAGCCCACTCGATCGGCTACTGGACCAGCCGCTCCAGTCGAGTGCGTCACTCCACCATGGCCCACTCGTTCGGCCACTATAGCTTCACTAGCCATTTGTCTCCCACTGAAGAGACCACCAGCCGCTGGGCCCGAAGTTCCTCTACTAAAGGGAAACATAGCTCCACTTTGTCTGCCACTAAGGGAACTAGCCCCACCACCAGCCGAAAATCCTCCACTAAAGGGACCCGCAGCTCCACTTTGTCTGCCACTCAAGGAACCAGCTCCACCATCAGCAATGGAACCAGCCCCACCTACCGAAAATCCTCCACTAAAAACTCCACTAAAGGAACCCGCAGCTCCACTTTGTCTGCCACTCAAGGAACAAACTCCACCAACAACAATAGAACCAGCCCCACCAACCGAAAATCCTCCACTAAAAAGACTCATTCAGCCGAATTTCCACCACCAAAAGAGACCCATTCCAGCTGAATGCATACCTTCAAGAGCCGCACCATTCCTTCCAACAACATATCCTCTTCCAATCGGCACCGACCTCCTCCCCTCCGATTCATCCATGAGGTAAGACATGGGTCGGACCCTTGCTTCTTCGGCCAGGTAAGTTAGAGCCACCTCGTCCCTGTCATTGTCATTGGTGGCCGCGAGGTTGCCCGCACCGGTGGCTCCCACAACGACGTTTTTTGCTTTTCCGGTTCGTTTTTTTTCATCCCACCACTCCATATCCGACTAATTTGAAGCATTCGTTTTTTGTGTGCCGATTCAGTCAGCAATGAGAACATCGGAGTTTGTTTTTCTCCTCCGAAAGTTTTTCACGATTTGCTTTGCTTATATTTTTTCCGTGTCCAGGTCCGGCCGTGGTTCTGGCCCTTGCCGTGAGCCCACTTCCTATGGTTGGTTCGGTCGATTGGTTGAGGATACCGGTTCGGGTTGCCTCCCATCGGACTTGCGCGTACGCTCGTTCGACCGAAGGTAGTGGCTCCTCCTTGAGTATTTCTCGTCTTGTTGTTTCATACCTGATATTAAGTCCAGCTAGAAACTGAAATAGACGAGTTTCTTGACGTTCTTTATTGTATATCGTGATATCTTCTTCATGCCTCATTGGGTTCGGATGTTGTCGATCTATTGCTTGCCAAATTCCTTGCAGGATATTGAAATAGCATTCCAAAGACAATTCACATTGTCTCAGTTCGCTCGCCTTGACATGGAGGTCGTATGTTTGTAAGGCATTCCCTTTTGCACCGTAAGTCGTTTCCAGGCTCTTGCACTCGGGTATGCTGCAACATTCCCGATTAAATTAGGATCTATATTATGTAAAATCCAAGAAAAAACACATAAATCTCGTTCTTCCCATTCTGGATATGTTGGCTCGGTTGGGGTTGGCGGTAATGGCACCCCGGTAATGTGGCTGAGTCGTCGCCGCCCACCAATTGCTGCCTTCATTAAAATTGCCCATAGTGGGTAATTGGACTCGTTTAGCTTTACCGCTGCGGTCAAGTTTTCTGATGGATTTTAATGTTGCTGGCTGATGGTTGTCGTGGCTGAGTTTTCCATAGCACTTCTCATAATTTTGAGAAGTGTTGTGGCTAAATCATCTGTCCCTTCTGTGGTACCGGATTTGCCTGTTTCTGGTGTAGACATGGTGAATCCGGTTTAGTCAGGATTGGCACTTCTCTATTAGACATTATGGTTTAGAGTATGCTAGGGTTAGTCCTAATGTTCTTGATAATTCCAAGTTAGTCCCTACCACTCCTATATATAGACTACTATACCTGTGTAATAATTCAAGCTAAGGTTTGCAAATGAAGTTCTCTCTTATTATTGCCCTTAGCTCCTCATTCTCCCCACATACATTGCAGTAAATATCAACAAAACCGTGAGTTTTAACATGCTTTGTTCATTAACATCAATATGGTATCAGAGCCACTATTCCTGGTCTCCTTTCTACTATTGTCTTCTTCGTTTGTTAAGTTCTGTTTCCTGTTGATTTCAGCTTCTGTGCTGTTGATTTCATCTTCTTCGTTTATTGTTAACTGCTTTTCCTTTTCAAATAAGCTTTTGTGCTGTGTTATTTGCTTCTCGTTTGGTCTGGACATCATCTCTTCTATGTTGATTTGAGCCATAGCATGTTGTTTCCTTGTCTTCAATCTTTCTTCTACGATGTTTATTGTCCTGGTCTGGACATTAGCTTCTCCATGCTGATGTGTTGCAGTCGTCGATGCTTCTTCTTCCGATGCATTTGTGTCATGGTCTGTACATCAGATTCTCCATGTTGATGTGTTGCAGTCCTAGTGGCTTCTCCTTCCGCTGCTTTTGTGTTCTGGTCTGGACATCAGTTTCTCCATGCTGATGTGTTGCAGTCCGCTTTGTTGCTTTTCGTGTTTTTGGTTCATTTTTTGGTATATCTGCTTCATATATGCTGTGATTCGTCTCCTGCTGCATGTATAGCTCTGTTTTACTTCCGATTCAGAGAGGTGTGATGCTGCTTAATCGCTCAGGTCCTGTTCTTCGCGTTCTTCACGGGTGGTTCTGTTCTTCGCGTCATTGCTCAAATTCTCTGCGTTTCTGCTGCTTCTCCTGAGTCCTTGCTGCATTTTATTTATTTATTTGTTCCTAATATTACCTATTCTGTCATAATTTGCTGTAGTAGTTGCCTCCTATTTCGTTATGATCCTGCTCAACATCTTTGAGTTTATGTTGATGCGTTGAAATCCGTGTCTAAGTATTTTTTTTCGGTTGTTGTTTGCTGTGGTGTTATGTGTGCTGAGGCAACTGAAAATGGTGAAGCTTAACATGCTATAGATGCTATCCTGAACAGATGTACCGTGTGGTTCTCTAGCTTGAAGGTGTTTGATGATTTGCCAAGCTGAAAACTGTAAATGCTGATTTAGTCTTTTGTTGATTAAGATGTTGAACTATTGTTCGATTCTGTGCTAATATTCACTAAGCAGTCCTGTGCTCGGATAGTTCATGAAGTTGGATGGCTGCAAATGAGGCTGCATTGCTGTGATGTCTGTTTTATTTGTTCTGTTATTCAACTCAAGCTATGATGAAATGCTGAGTTTGATGTTTTTCTTGCCAAATGAAAAGGATGAGTTCATTTAGTTTTCCAGTTAGGAATCCAGCAAGCAATGCTGAATTTTGTTAGTCGATTCTTCATGTTCGATTCAACCATGCCTTAGTTCAGTCACCGTGCAAACCACATAGTACAAGACCAGTTCAACTCCAGTGTAGACGCAGTGCTCAACCCGTGCTCAGCCTGTGCATCTTCAGTGCTTCCAGCGTGCATCTCCAGTGCATCCAGTGTGCAGCTCCAGTGCCTCCAGCGTGCATCTTCAGTGCCTCCAGTGTGCAGCTCCAGTGCATCGAGTGTGCAGCTCCAGTGCATCGAGTGTGCAGCTCCAGTACCTCCAGCGTGCTTAGGCAGTGCACACACAGTGCTCAGCAAGTCCAAGAGATTAAGGATCCATTTTTATGTTTTAAAACTTTAGGAGGTTAATCTTGTAAGGGGAATATTAGACATTATGGTTTAGAGTACGCTAGGATTAGTCCTAATGTTCTTGATAATTCCAAGTTAGTCCCTACCACTCCTATATATAGACTACTATACCTATGTAATAATTCAAGCTAAGGTTTGCAAATGAAGTTCTCTCTTATTATTGCCCTTAGCTCCTCATTCTCCCCACATACATTGCAGTAAATATCAACAAAACCGTGAGTTTTAACATGCTTTGTTCATTAACATCAATATGCTCTGATACCATGTTGAATAGAAAGTAAAACACTAAAGACACTGATCTTTGATAAAATTCTTTCACTTGTACATATTTCATTTCAGTACATTGGATATATAGATATTACAATCATACTTTTTACTGTAAACACTCATTATTACACTTGACAATTTGGTGATCTACATGTGACAATCTGTGGTATGTAGTTGCACATTTCTGCTCCTTTTGACTGGAAAATTATATCACTTTATTAACATTTCAGTACAGCTTTGTTGACAGGACAGAGAGGAATGAGATTTGTACTTGTGGAGTCATAATATTTAATGAACAAATATATATGTATTTTTGGATTGATTTGGTTCGTTCTTAGTTGTAGAGCTGCTTGAATCTCCTGCAAGCTTCCATAATGTTGTCTCTACGGCCAAATGCACTGACTCTAATGAATCCTTCCCCACCAGGTCCAAACCCACTGCCAGGTGTGGTCACAACAGCAGTCTTGTCTAGTATCTCCTCAAACACATCCCAAGAGCTCCGTCCAGGGAAATGGACCCACACGTATGGAGCATTCTTCCCTCCGTACACCTTGAAACCCAGAGAGTTGAATGTCTCGGTAATGATTTCACTGTTTTCTTTGTAGAAACCAATCACTTGGTGCATGGCCTGAAATTGAGAAACATCAACACAGAAATAATAGGTTAATTATCAGTTCATAAATAAAAGGGTAAACTTCATCAACACTTCCTTATATTAGTACTTATGTAACTAAATGTGTCATATTCAGTCACATATGTTTGACAAATGTGATTAAATAATCACAAAAATAACAGTTTTACCCTTCCATTTTATCTTGTTTTTTCATGGTTCTACATGTACGAAATCTGATTTCGAGCTCAGAATTTGCGTAAATTTGAATTCGGTTCGAACCCAGAAACGCAAATCTGAGTTCAAAAATCAAATTTCAAGTTTGAATCAAAAAAGAAGAAAATGAAAAACATGAATATGAAGAAGATAAGTGGAAGGGTAGTTTAATCATTTTTGTGCATGATTTCTTTTTGTAATTGTCCAGTCACATTTTGAGATATAAGTAACTGTTCAGCACAAGTTTCAACTGTTTAGTCACGTGTGTCAAAACATAAGTAATTGTTAAGCTAATTTACCCTAAATAAAATCAAGTAAAGAAAAATTGATCGACCTTGAGTCCCTCGGGTGAAAGGCAAGCGATACCACCCGCTTGAGAGAGATTGGATGCACCATTGAAGCAGGTGTTCACAACACGTCTGAAATCATTCACCACTGGAAATCCATCTGAAAACAACACCTGCTTTGGAACAACAGTCCATCCCAGACGAACACCCGTAAATCCTGCATACTTGCTAAATGACGATGTCTCAATTGCAACCTGCATTAAAAAAACAGACTCAATGATGCTGAATCATTGTACTGTATTTGCATTAACATTACTAGTACCTCTTTGGCTCCAGGAATTTCAAATATACTCCTCGGGTTATCATCAGACATATAGAGAGCATAGGCAGAATCATAAACTATGATCGAACCGTTCTTCTTTGCAAACTGAACAAGTTGAGTGAGTTGTTCTCTTGTTGCAGCAGAGCCAGTGGGATTGTTTGGAGAGCAGAAGAATATGATATCTGTTCGGACAACAGTTGATAAATCTGGGAAGAATCCATTCTCAGGAGAACACCTCATGTATTCAATCTTTCCGTATTTCCCAAGATCGCTTTCAAATTCTCCAGTTTGTCCCATTATAACACTGGAATCCACATAAGCCTACAGAGTACACAGAGGCAGCAGATCAGATCTTGATGAAATCCAACCAATATCAATACATATATATGAATAAAAAACCATTATGTTATAAGCAATACAATCAACAAAACATAGTAGGGTACCCTCACTTTTCCTTCTCTGGATTACTATATATGGAAGAGTTCGTTAAGATTACAAGTCTTAAATGCATCCAACAACATTAGAGACTCTAGTTCATCAAGTTTTAAGATTCTGCAGGAAAAAGAAAAGAAAAAACTTTTACTTGATTTTTTTTTTTGCATATCGAATCAAATGAATTACCGGGTAAGAAGGGTCTTGGACTGCCATGGTCACATCAGATCCAAAAATGATCTGTCACAAAGTAATCAAAATTAAATTTTCATGATGAAACTATCATCATGTCATGCTTGAAAAGTAAAAGTAGGATACAGTGTCAATAGAGTTTTTGGAATAGTTATCAATTAAACACTCATACACACCTGAAGACGAGAAATATCACATTTCGCCCCATCAGAGACAAATATATCATCTTCTTTTATGCCAACGTCGCCATAAAAAGTAGAGGCAATTGCACTTCTCAGTGGCTACAAAAGAATTTCAAGAATATTTTTCACTCTCATCACTAATGTTTTGCCGATCAGAACTTCAATTACTAATAACGAAAATCTCATTGATATGGAATGTAGCCAAAAGAACATCAAAGCACTCCAATACAATTTCAGAGCGATATATCAAGGATATTATCATCACTGTGTAAAAATGAAATGAACGTATTAAGATTGGGAGTACTTTCTCCCAGTAAATGGTCACTGCATCAAGACAGTCTAGCTCTGCAATTAAGGGTATTAATGTAGGCACTCATCTGATCTTGTTCAGCGCATAATAAGATGCAATTGGGTAGCTAGAATGTAATAGAAACAGTTAGTTGTCTATCAGAAACTAACGACTCTATGTATGAGCAACTCTGCTTTTGTACTTCTAGATAATGGTTGGTTATTGCAGGTCATGCCATCTACTAAATGAAAATAGCATAAGTAATAAGCTGGAAGACGATTTATGTAGCATCTAATTGCACCAGATCAGCTATAACTCGAAAATTATATACCTTTTCACCCTGCTCTCCGCCATACCCGGTGTAACCTTCTAAGGTGGACAACGCAGATGCTTTCTATCCAAAACCCAGTTACCAATCAGTTACAGTGCATGTATGTTGGAAAAAGCAAACACACACATAATAATGATAGAATTACACCTTTGATATGGCAGTTGTTATCACATCTGGAATTGGTTCAGTTGTATCACCAATTCCTAAGCTAATAACTTGTGCATCAGGGTACTTAACCAGATGTGCTGCCTTTCTTCTGGCAACCTATTCCAAGGATGAGTTATGTTAGTTATGACATAAAATGAACTATCTGACCACTTACTGTATCAGAAGACACTAGAACGTAAACATTACACAACTCTATTTTTATTACAATATTTGTTTAGGCAATAATCAGTGATTAGATCACGAGTACTTGTGTATTGTACATCATAGAGTTCGATTAACTCAATTATGACAAGTCCTTGAAAACTTATTGATGAAGATTAGTGTAGATGGGAGAGAGGCTTGTACTGAATATATATTTGAGAATAGAAAAGGAAAGAACCCTATTGATTTTTCTTGAATAACTTTTTTTTCATAATTATTCCACAATTCTCTTCTACGGGACACATCTTTCTCAGTACCCCACAATTGAGCATTTAACTAAACCATATCAACAATTAAGTTTCCCTATTAATTAATAGAGCTTAAGTACAAATAGCATACAACCACAAAGCAGCAGCAGCAAGGAACCAAACCTCAGGGAAAAGATAACCAGCTTGAAGCTTGCCAATGTTGGCATTGCGGGAAACTTTTGTCTTGTAACCTTACCATAAACATGCAAATACTATTATTAAGTACATACTACAAATATGCACACAGGCGATACATGTTCTCATCAACTCTTTTTACTAAAGATAAAGATGCCAACATAACCCACGAGCAACTAATGAGAGCTCCTCTAAGACAGAAGCCAAGTTTCTAGCCTATCCAGTAAAATCAGTAGTGTTAGGATCGATTCTCTACAAACACTCAATCGGATGAAGAAATCACTTAGGATTGAGAAGGAAACCCTCAGTTTTTCTAGAGAGGAAAGGAAAGAGAGAAACCTCCACGCGGTTTAGCAAAATATATTAATGATGGTTACTGTTACAAAATACATATACATGGAGAAATACAGTATAGTCTATGGGTTCGGGGCAGCCGCCTTCGGGTGGGGCGGGACATTAATACATAATCTATCATTACATATTAATCAGACTACAATACTTAACAAGTAGTCCCACCACTATGCTAGAGAAGATCGTGCTTATACTACTACACCAATACTAATACTAAACTAAATGGCAGAAGCCGTACTATTCTTTCGCAATCTATGGAAGGTATAATAATACAACTATACACATGCTATCTGTTGCGAAAAGTTAACATAACAACAATCACCATGACGCCAAAGTTATCGCAACAGTAAACAAAGAGCTATACTTTTGCAGTTTCAATTGCATGAAAAATATAGAATAGAGTCGTAGAGCGCACCAGTGTTTTCCTCTATAGGCGTGGCACTCGCAACAAGTCTACAGAGGCCTACTTTCTTAGCTGGTACTCCATCATTTGAAGCCCTGTAAGGAAAAATTAACATTGAAAAATAACATTTCTTGATCACCCGATTGATTGAATCATGGAACATTCAACTACACGATCAACGACAGGAACAGTAAAATCTAGCAAGTAAATCAATAATAACACGAAAATACTAGAGTTCCTTCGCAGATTCTGTGAAAAATTGCGATCAGAGGACGAGAGCGCAAACCTTGAAGATTTGACGTTGGATGAGGTGAGAAAAGCAGAGGAGGACGAGATTGCAGTAGAAAGACTGTTACTTTGAAGCACCATTTTCTCCCACTAGTGACCGATCGAAATCTCAAATGGAAGATCAAGTTAGCTAGTGCTGATTTCGGAATGTCGAAGAAGAATATTGATCAGAGACGTATCAGCATGGAAATCCGTCTGTTAATAATGTCAGGAGACGGAGAGACGTCGGGGATTAAAAGGGAAAAGTATGGAATTGCACCCGGATGTTTGCCAGAATTGGTAACTGCACCCATGATGTTTGTTTTTACACCCATATGTTTGCACTTGTTTGTAATTGAGCCTTTCCGTCCATTTCTCACAGTAACCGTTATATCTGACCTGGTATACCGAAAATACCCCCAGCCTTATTATTGAATTGGCACAGCCAGTTCTCCTTTCATACCAGTCAACTCTTCCCATTTCACTTCTCACACACCGCGTCTTTGAAGCTCCCACGTCCGAATCTGTATGTCAATACATCATGGGTGGTAAGTAGTAAGTACGATGAATGCTCTTCTTGTTCTTCTTCCTCTTGGGCATCGAAGCCGAACATGACATCCATGGAACCTATGTGCTACTGCCAACTCCAATGCCGTGCGACAACAGTGTGGACGAATAAAAATTTCGGTCGGGTGTTCTTTGCATGTCCAAGATACCAGGTAATGAAGCCAATTTCTTGTGTTAATTGCGGTTATATGACCGATTGGTCTACGGTGAACCAATTTGGGATTTTCTGAAACCCTAATTTCTTGTTACTACTATGAAGCCATCAAGTTCTTTGAAGAGGAGTTGCGATTTCTTTGCTTGGACAGATCCACCTATGTGTGTGTATGGAAGGAGAGCCATGACCAAGTTTATGTCAAAGGAATCCGAACTCAACAACCAAATTTCTGTGTTACGTAGCAGAAATCAGCAACATCTGTGTGTTATAGTGTTCTTAGTTTTCGTTGTTGCTGGACTTCTGTTGAAGATGTAGCTGTGTTTAACACTTTTGTTTTATAGTGTGTACGTTATGTACGTTGTCATTCAATTGTACTTGATGAATGTTTAATGAAGACATTGTGGACCCATAAGTTGTGTACGTTGTTATTCAGTTGTACCTTATGTTTGTTGTAGTGTTTGGTTTTCCACCCTTATGTTTGGCCAAAATTTGGTAAACGCACCCATATGTATTGACATACAGCATACAAACCAACCTGTTATCCAACAGAACACAAACCAACAGAACGCCAACAAACCTGTTTTAACCTAATATCCAACAGAACACAGACCAACAGAACACACAATCCAACAGAACACAAACAACCCTGTTTTAACACAAACGAAGGTTCCACAGACCTAATATCCAACACAAAATGTAGTCACCCAACCTAACAAACCAAAATGTCACTGCAACATCAGCGCACCGAACGTACTACAAAATATCAGTGCACCTAACAAACATATTATCACTGAGTAGATCGTCGCCCAAACTGGGGTGAACTGCGAGTACCCTGAACTAGTGTCTTCTTCCTTGTTTTACCTGTTTTAAGTGGTTGGGGAGATAAGACTAGTGCCCGACAATGTGATAACTCCGGGGCAAATTTTTAATGAGATAATAGCTGCTGGAATAGGATAAACACTGACTTCATTCCACGTTGTACTCAACCTATATCAACAAGAAATGATAACAGATGAACCCTAGAGACTATGATATCAAGAGAAAGACAAAAACTAAATGCATGAAGCAGTAAGAAATAGTTAAATTCCTTCCCCGCTATATACCTACAGACAATGGCTTATATTATAGCTTGGTGACACTAAAAACAACAAAAGCTAACCTGTTATCATCTGTGACACCCTCGCGTTTCCAGATATTCATCAAGAAAGCGAGTGATATTCCACATTTCAAGGTCTCCACCTAGTTTCACCAAGTAGACAGTTGAGATCATCACCAAACAAGTATACATATAAGAATTCATAACTCTGTTAATGACCAATTTCAAAACTGGCAAATAAAACTTATTCCACCCCTCACCATAAAGTTTGCAGTGGTGACACTGTATTCATACTTTCCAGCCCTTTTTGACCAAACAATTAGTATTGCTTGAGAACTCGTCAGAAAAGTCAAAGCAAGGGTAACAAGCGACCTAAATCAAGGAGGGAAAAAAGTTAGCAGAATGCTTTACAGTTGCTTGTAATCTGTCTCTTGCAGAGATTCTTACTTGCGTTTCCACTTCGAACGCTCAACAGGGCTGCCTCCTAATGCACTCAGAGGGTTCACTGAACGCAGCAGGTCAGAAAGAAATAATGCATATTAATTCGAGCTCAGGAAGAAATAAATTTCATATTAAAAAGCTGCATCAAGTTAGCATAATCATACCAACTGAAAGACTCTTCCCACGCAGGCTCTCCAAATCATCCGCAGTTGAATCGTCATCTTTATCCTGCATGATGCATGCCAGTCTTAATCATTTTCTGTTCTGGAAGTGGGATCAGAAGATAACCACCAAGCCTTCTAATCACTTTAGAAATAAAATTGCGCCTCATAATCGAATCGACTGATCTAAAACCGAATTATCCTTCAAACAATTCCAAAGTGTCCGAGCCATACAATGGAGAGACAACAATACAAGGTGTCAATTGTGTACTTAGACGCCACTCATTCCTCGACACTCAAGTATACGACTGTTGCCTGAGAGTTCGATAACCAGCTTCACAGCTCAATAACCCAATCTACAACTCTCCATGAAACTTGACACTGAGTGCTACTCAATCAGATCAGAAGATCAACAAGAACTGCTTCCAAACAGAAAATCGCTCTAAAATAAAGGAAGAGCAGCACAGCACGAAGAGGACATATAAATGCCAGTCCTAAACGTACGCAAGTGAATATAAGCGTAAATCGCATAGACATTGTGTAGCTAAGCACCTGGTCTTTGAGCTTTCTGTATTCCATATCCTTGAATCAGCTCAACAGACGATCTTCTCCTCTCGTCGTTCTCCTCGGAATCTGAAGATCTCTCCTTCAATCACAACAACGATTTGAGGAAGCTTACGCAGGATTTTGTAGGAGCTTTCCTAGGGAGAACGCGGTCGCTTCTCGGGCGGACTGGTCGGGCGGACGACGACAGCACTTCAGGCGGGCGGACGACGGCAGCAGCACTTCAGGCGCAACGGGAGAAGACAGCAGTAGAGTTCAGGCGGGCGGAATTCAGACAGCAGTAACAATTAGGTTTTTGATTCAGACTTCAGGTGTTGTTCAGAGGTTGAAGACAGTATTGGAGGAGTTGAAACCGAAACAAAGGTGATGGTTTGCCTTAGGGGTAATTCGGTCATTTAACATGGCATCGGTTCGAATTTAACGACAACACGTGCCCTTCACGTGAGACTTAACGGGATTTTTTAACGTTGGGTGCAATGACCAACAAAATGAAACATACAGGTGTAAATAATTGCGGCAAAAAACATATAGGTCCAACGACAAAAAATTGCAAACATCCGGGTGCAATTCCATACTTTTCCCGGGATTAAAACTTTCAAAAGTATTATCAGACCGGTGGCCTGGACCGACCGGACGCAACCTGTCAACCCGACGGTTCGGTTCTTTCAAAAAATCGAAAAGTATAGTGAAGAATTTTTCACCAAAATATACCTTAAATATTTATTAAATACGGAAATGCCCTAATCCTAAATGGTCTCAACCGTTGGAGGGATGAAGGTGGATCGACAGTCGAACCGTATGAGCCGGAAGCCGACACCCTAATCCTAAATGGTCAGTGGCGAGTCTGGTCTGATAAGCCTTTCAAATTCCACTTTTGCCCTTCTCTTCCCACTAAATTGCAACCCTCTAAAACCCTGATTCCTAACAGAACTCGACTGGCTGAGCTTCAGTCTCTCCTCGACGCCTCTCCTCTCCCGGTATCATCATCGTGGTTCCAGACGGCAAAGCTACCGTCAAGTCTCCTCCGTTTGGGTGGTATAGCTGATCCTCTCACGGTTGCGCGCTGTTTCAATACTCGGTCTACCAGCAGAAATCACAAAGGTAACCCTCTCTTGTAAGTGTTAGTATTTCTATTCAATTCATATGATTTGCATCTTCTGTCCAATTATTGGTTTATCTTATAATATTAAAAAGTGGCATTTGTGATCTGACCTCTAGTCTGCCTTGGAATTTGTAAGCTTTGGAAACGATAGTGCGGTGGGAGGGGGAAGCGGAAGGGGAGGTGTTTGGTTGGAGAAGCCCTAAAATCAGTAATTTCAGTAGATAGAAGTTACTTCATTCGGCTTTTCATATCCTTATGGCCTTTGCCTTTGTGATTAGATCAGATTCAAATAGGAGGCGATGTTAAGAAAAATCTACAACATAGTGAGTTGTTGAAACTGGTCACATCTTTCGTTCATTTAATTTGATTCTTCAACAGTGTATATCATGTAGAAATTAGAAAGGGGTAGGATTATTCATATATTGAGGAAATGGTCAACTATTCTCAACTTATTTAATTCTGCGATACTCCTCTGCAGAAGATATTATGGAGTAACTTAGGTTGGAGTTGGACGAAACAGTTGTCATATTAGCTTCTACCCTCTTAATGGTTTTATTCTTCTATTCCAGATAATCAATATAACAGCTGATCCTTTCTATTTTTTCTTCATTTATTTAATTGTGGATTGCTTCATCTCAAGAGTTGTGTCAACACGTTAGCAATCCGGAGATGCTTGTTGTTCAATTTCTTTCTCGGCGATCTCTGCGGATTGGTTTATTGCATTACGATAATAATGCACCGCATGTGAAGCCAGCTTCTTCAATGCTCGTGTGTAGCTTCTCCACTGACAACACATTTCTCACTGCTGATGTGGAAAAAGTTTATAAGGTTATGAATAGCTCTACATCTGCAAATGATCTTAAGCAGTGTTTAAGCATGGGTGGTATATCTCTCTCAAATGACTTGGTGGATAAGGTACTTAAAAGGGCTAGATTTAGTCATGGAAATCCAATTAAAGCTCTTGAACTCTTCAGATATGCTGATGGTAAAAGAGGATTTTATCACACTGCATTTTCTCTAGATACAATGCTTTATATATTGGGTAGGAGCCGTAAGTTCGATCTGATATGGGATGTCTTGCTCGAAATGAGGAGGAAAGATCGGTCCATAATCACACGCCGGACTGTTATGGTGGTTTTAGCTCGAGTTGCAAAGGTCTGCTCTGTTAGGCAAACTGTGGAGTCATTTAGAAAATTCAAGAAATTTGTTCCAGAGTTTGACACTGCTTGCTTCAATGGATTGCTTAGGACTTTATGCCATGAAAAGAGTATGACTGATTCGAGAAATGTTTATCATGGTCTGAAGCATGATTTTCGTCCCAATATAATGACTTTCAATATACTTCTGTCAGGATGGAAATCCTCAGATGAAGCTGAGAGCTTTTTCAAGGAAATGAAGGACATGAATGTGAAACCTGATGTTGTCTCATATAATTCCTTAATTGATGTGTACTGTAAATGTAGGGAGGTGGACAAAGCGTATAAGATGATTGAGGAAATGAAGAAAGACGATATACTGCCAGATATCATCACTTACACAAGTATAATTGGTGGGCTAGGTTTGATTGGTCAGCCTGATAAAGCTAGGGATGTATTGAAAGAAATGAAGGAACTTGGATGTTACCCAGATGTTGCTGCATACAATGCTGTGATTAGGAATTACTGTATTGACAAGAGACTTGGTGATGCCTTCTCTCTTATGGATGAGATGATGCACAAGGGCTTAAACCCAAACCCAACTACATACAACTTGTTCTTTCGAGTCTTTGCTTGGTCAAATGACTTGGAAAGTTCTTTGCATCTGTATCAGAGGATGATGGCTGCTGAATGTCTTCCAAATACACAGAGCTGTATGTTTTTGATGAGGTTGTGCAAGAGACAGGAGAAGGTTGAACCTGCGTTAAGGCTTTGGAATGACATGGTAGAGAAAGGATTTGGATCTTATATACTGGTATCGGATGTGCTGTTTGATTTGCTTTGCGATCTGGGTAAGTTGGTGGAAGCGGAGAAGTGTTTTCTGCAGATGGTGGAAAAAGGGTATAAACCAAGTAATGCTTCTTACAGAAGAATAAAGGTTCTGATGGAATTGGCTAATAGGCATGAAGCTCTCCAGACCTTGTCAGCAAAGATGTACACCAGCCATCTAAGCTCCTCAGACTACAGATGACATTATCAGCTTGCTGATATTACTTGAACAAAAGTTCCATCAGCTGCTTTCAGTTGATGTAGAAGGTAATTGCTGATTTTGCATAACCAAGTTTGATGTCTCGCATTGTTGATGTCTTGTTATAAATTGCAGTCACGTGCTGAGATTATTTGCTTGGTGGGTGGACGACGTATGGTAGGAAGTTAACTATTAGTCCACCTAAATGGTGCGTCTTGTATTAATCCGTAAAAATACAATACAGTTTTAGTACCATTTTTTTGGCCAAAATTTTATAACATGACAAAGGAAGACAATCTAATTCACGTACATGGCACGTGAATGTACTTTGGCGTTGGATAATTAATTTTTAAACTGCTGGAATATATTTAATTAGATGATTGGAATTTTCGGTTTTTGTTAATTATTATTTATTCCTTCAGTTTTATAAAAAAATAATAATTTAATATTAGGGTGAAAAACTCTATAAATAGAGGGTTAGTTCATGTGTAGACATTTTTAGTCGGGTTTGATAATGAATGTTCCTCATATTTACCAAAAAAAAAAGAGGGTTAGTTCATCATATTTTCCACACCTGAAAAATTAGAACTCTCAAGAATTTGATCTATGTCTGGTCTAAATTTGTGATTTTCAAGTTTTGAGATTGTTCCAAATTTTCGTCT
Source organism: Chamaenerion angustifolium (assembly GCA_946814005.1). Classification (NCBI taxonomy): domain Eukaryota; kingdom Viridiplantae; phylum Streptophyta; class Magnoliopsida; order Myrtales; family Onagraceae; genus Chamaenerion; species Chamaenerion angustifolium. Next base: position 29,255,488 of record OX328272.1, read on the forward strand.
ACGTCCGAGTTCAAGTATTACTTAGTTCGGTTAAGGGAAATACTATGTTTGTTTCACCTTAACGACATTGTTTTGTCATGGGAGGTAACTATCCAAATTATCCTCTTACACAAACGAATTCCGGTGAGGGGACAAAATTGTCTTAAGTGGATTGGGACTTAGTTTTTAAACAAAAATTGTTTTCTCATAGCAATTTCGTATTTATTAAAGTCTTGCATGTTATAGTAGGGGTTTATACAATTATTATTATTATTGATCCTTCTATATTACTACCAATGTTGACTTATTTTGCATATATAAAACATAAGTAAATCTATCACATGTTATACTTTCTTCTAATTGTTTTTTTTACCTCTGTTATAATATTTCATTAGCGTTTTGGATCGATCCATGTGTGCTCCCGCATCATGCGAACACGATTGTCGCTCCGAAAAATAGTCTGACTTACATGAGCCAAGTTTTACTAAACACCACTTTTTTCTTTTTGTAATTTCGATCCGATTTTTTACATGAACCGTTGGAATATATTTAATTACCTGACTATTGGAATTTTTTATTTATTTAATTATTCCTTCAGTTTTATAAAAAAAATAAAAAAATAATTTAATGTTCATTAGTGCATGTAGGGTGAAAACCCCTACAAATAGTTCTTAACATTTTTCACACTTGAAAATCAAAAGAACTCTCTCAAGAATTTGCTATACCTCTGTTTGAATTTGTGATTTCCAAGTCTCGAGATCGTTACGAATTTCCGTCGACGTCCGAGTTCAAGTATTGTTCAGTTCGGTTAAGACAAACACCGTGTTTATTTCGCATTAATAATATTGTTTTATCTTAGAAAAACTTATTCGGGGGGGGGGGGGGGGGAGAATTGCCTTAAGAAGACCGTGTACCTCACATGATTTAGATTTTATATAATTATTAATATCAAGGAGCTACCTGAACTTTGAACGTTTTGCAACGAGCTACCCGAACTTTAAAAAGTCAAAGCGGGCTACCTCAACTTTGGACGAAGGTGCAACGAGCTACCTCCGTCTAATTTCTAACGAATTTCCATCAACAGTTGACGGTAATTTGGACGGAGGTAGCTCGTTGCACCTTCACCAAAGTTGAGGTAGCTCGTTTTTTTAAAAAATAAATCGGGTAGCTCATTGCAAAACGTTCAAAGTTCATGTAGCTCCTTAATATTTAACCCTCCACCCTTATTATTATTGATCCTCCTATATCACTAGCAATTTTAAGGCAATTATTGATCCTTCTCCCTTGTAGCTTTCAATATTAGAGGGTCGCACATGGTGCGGGATAGTCAAAGTCAGTATTTCGAGAGCGAAAGGATACGAAGCCCTATCCCGGAGACGAGGCATGACCCGACCCTTATGTTCCTTCACCTTCTGGTAGATCATCTCCTCCAATTCCTACCTCGTCATAGCACCGATAAGTGGTGTCATTGAAGTAGCGCCTCATGGGAAAAGCGGGTTGTTGTGTTGGGGGGCGTGGCCTAGAGGTGGCTTCTTCCACCTTCGTGGTTTCTGCCTGGCGAGCGGCGGCTTTAGTAGCCACTCTTTGCTCTATTCTATAGAGCGGGTCTTCCAGCCGCGATGAGCGCAGGTGTCAAAGTCTACCGGTTTGGCAGCTTCGACTCCTAAGGCGGTAGGTTGTCTGGACGGTGCGCCTTGACGTTTAAGTTCATAGGTTTGCCTCTCCTGAATGACCTCATTTTGAGGTATAACGACAATTCCGCCCAGGTGCTGCTGTAGGATGTGGAGCGAGTCATTTTTGATGACTTCTCGGTAGTTATTTGCTCTGGTGGTGGTGGAGCCATAACTGGTTTTGCTTAAGGTTCCTACAGACGGTGCCAATGTTGGATCTCGAAGTCACCACTTCGTTCTTCGGAATCTCGTGTTGGGCGGTCCACATACCTGCAAGAAGGAAATCTCGGGGTGTTCCCGTCGTTTCCCCTCTGATGCCAAAGTTAGACGGAGTTTGTGTTTTGCAGAGAGTATATGTAAGGTAAAATGCATCTTATCACATTAGTTTTAGAAGTGGAGATGGGTTATGGTATTTATAACTCTCACCCCTAACCTGATTTGAGTTACTTCCTACTACGGTTGTCCTAGGTGGCACCCAGCTAACTGAGTGGGGTTGTCTCGAGCCCTATGTTACCTGGTGTCCCGTACATAGTGACACTGTGCCCCGTGCCTCTGTTCCACGCCTGGCGTGCTAGTATCCCATTCCCTCTTGTTGAACCTCGAGTATTGTATTTGTCAGAAAGGAATGCAGGGGAGAGCTCTCCCCAGTGACACCTTTATGAGCCTCTTGGGCCTCATACCCAATTGCGAGGGGCCAAAGGCCAGGAGCCATCAGTCACAATCACACATAGAATTTGAATTTAATTTCTATCCATATTTGTTAGTCGCAAATAAATATAATCTAGGTATTATTATAGTACTTAGTTTTATACGATTAAAAACAAAATAAATTAGGAACAGGTAGTTCATTAAAATCCTTAATGACAAAAGCACTGGGACGCTCAAAGAGGGAGGCACTGAGATTCTTAACAACCATGGTCAATGACAAGTTGGCAGGGTGGAGGCCGAAAACATTGAACCAAGTAGGGAAGGAAGTGCTAATTAAGGCGATCATTACCGTGATTCCCACGTATGTCATGAGTGTGTTCCGACTCCCAAAACCATGGTGCTTGGAAATAGACGCTCTCATAGCAGACTTTTGGTAGGGGCAAACAACGGAGGTGAAGAAAACTCATTGGTGGAAATGGGAGATCCTAACCTAAGCAAAGGAGACCGGGGACTAGGGTTCTGAGAACTACAAAGCTTCAATACGACTCTACTCACGAAGATGGCGGGCCGAGTAATGTCCAAACCTGACACACTATGTGCGCATGTCCTAAAGGGGATATATTTCCCAAGGTGTTCCTTTTTAGAGATGAAAAAAGGAGTCCGGGCTTCGTGGGGGTGGAGTAGCATTACACACAACCGCGATGTGATGAAACAAGAAGGGGTGTGGATGATTGGTACGAGAGAGAATATCCGAGGACCCATGGATATACACAAAAGAAACACAAACGGGTGAATGCTGAAATAAGTGTGGAACACGGGGAGACCTAAGGGTACGTGAGCTCATACAACCGAATGGGAAATGGAACGAAGTCTTTGTGAGGAGCATAGTAAATCATGAAGATGCCAAACACATCCTTAATATCCCGTTACCGCATGATGGATGCAGCGATCGGTAGATATGGCCACACACAAGGGACGGAACACCAATGGTTCGATTGGTGTACCACAAAGTAAGGGAGAAGACCAACCAGCGAATGAGGCCGACTCCACCTAGCCAAGGCACATTTTGGAAGGACATTTGAGCAACAAAGACGATACCTAAGGTAAAAAATTTCGTTTGGAGATTCACAACAAATGCCATAGCCGTGAAGGCGAATATAGCAAGACGGGGGATGAACGTAACTCCAGGTTGCCCAATATGTGGTGAAGTTGAAACAAGGGAGCACATGATCCTTGAATGTGGATGGACCGAACATGTGTGTATCGACATACTAGGGCTAAGAGTGGACTGACCGAACAACCTAGACGTGGTCAAATGGCTCGAGATGAGGAGAGCGGAACCGAGTGGACAAGCTGCAATAAGCGAGCGGAGATGGGCACTCACACTATTTACATGTTGGAAAATATGGAAGACAAGGTGCAAGCCGGCCTTCGAAGCAAAACAAACTAGTCCAAGGGCCGTGATCATGGAGTCCAATGACTAGCGATATAATCGGAATGACAAACCGTTGTCATAGAGACAGACTCACACTCGGTTCACCAACAAATAGAGGAGGGTCCGAGACATTGGAGGGTGTCAACCATCATAACAAACATCCGATCACTAGCATGGAAAATCGAGCAAGTGCAATGACGAGCAATTTCAAGGACGACAAACGAGTGTGCGAATTGGATAGCCAAACAAGCGAGATTGTGAATGAGTCTAAATGATTGGGTTGAAAGAGCATCACTACTATTCTTATGTTTAGTGAACAAATGATTATATGTCCGAACATATGTGATTAAGAGTCACAACGTTTTATAAAACGTTAATTTGAAAAAAAGAAGAAGACAAAAGCAAGTTAATTGTTTCCTTTGCCTTGTACTACAGCCGCGTTAGACGCTTGACAGATGTTCTTCTTCCTTCTTTCATCTGTCTTTGTTTGACAGTTTGATTCTTCATCACGGTGGGCCCCGTGCTCGGTCTCCTCTCCTAGAAGATATCCTTTCTGTATTTTCCTTTCCTCATTCCCTCGAGCTGCCACTCAATTTCCAATTAGGGTTGGATTGCCGTACATCAATGTCATTCGGTTGTCACTCCAACGACCTTCTCAGGGGTACCTGATTTTCTATGTACCCCCGCCTCTCCTCTCTTTTAGTGGGGACCGTCAGGTACTCGCGATTCACCTAATCTTCTTCTCTCAATCGATCGGTTCTTTCGTGGCTTCTCCTGTACTGACAAGGAATCTGTCGGTCAACTCAAGTTTTTCTGCAGTCTGCCCCCGCAGTTCAGCTTGTGCAACCAAACAGCGACTGCCGCTGCTTATGTCCAATAAATTTCAGGTCCATGTCTGTCTTGCTTCATGAGTGTTTAGTTTTTGTTCTGTTGATTATCCTGTCAAGGCAATATTTTTGTTTGGTTTTGTTTAGTTGATTATAGGGGAGTTTCGAGAGTATGTAGAATGGGTTTCTAGAAGCATCTATTTTATTGAATGGTCAGAGGAATTAGTTATATTTTGGATAGTTTACTCAGAATAGCTTGTGGTATTTCAGGTGACAGAACAATGTGTTCACGAATTAAAACTTCTCAAGATGAAAAGCATCAAAGTAGGACAGTAATCCACAAATTGTATTGCTATAGCAATCCTTTGTGATGGACTAATGCCAAATGCCGTAGTTGTTGCCTTGCCATCATTCTTTTTCGTCCAACGTATTGACTTTGGATTTGAATAAATATCCAGGGACGTTCCTAGTCCATGTCTAAGCCAAGGTTTGGGCTGAACTTACCTTCCTCTTCTCTTCTCTAATTGTCATTTTTTGAGCACAGTGGCATAATTATAGCTCTTACTAGACTAGAGCTTTAAGTAGTCTCCTACTCTTCTTCTCCTTCTCCTTCTTCTCCTTCTCCTTCCTTCTTCTCCTTTTCCTTCTCCTTCTCTCTCCTCCTTCTCCTTCTCCTTCTCCTCCTTCTCCTTTTCCTCCTTCTCCTTCTCCTCCTTCTCCTTTTCCTCCTTCTCCTTCTCCTCCTTCTTCTTCTTCTTTTATTTTTTTTTTTCCAAATCAACCTGAATGGCTGAATATTATTGCTCTGACTCTGATGTGGTTTTATGGATTTTTCTTTCACTAGTCACCCAAATATTTAAGATTAGCGTCTTGTTGGTGGTTGAATGTCCAAGAATGGCGTCCTTGGTTATTGTTTTAAGTGCTACTAGTTGATTTGTTTTTATATTTTCTTAAAAGTTGTCTACACTTCACAGGTAGTTATTTCAAGCTCTACAATTATAGTTTTACTGAAAACTCCAGATTGTCAGACCTCTATGTTTTAGTGTGATTTGGAAGAAAGATTTATATTTCTTGTAAGAGCGTGCAAGAGGGGATGGAGGAACCAAGTAATTTGGGGAACAAGGCTTCCCTTCCGTGTGAAGTTTCAACATCACGCAGGATACTCTTGAGCGATGGTTCTTCCGGAAGTGCTCCTAATTCCTTCCAGGGTAGGATGAAATTCCTAGGATTTCGTTCTGCGTCTGCCAGATTCAAGCGATTAGCTGAGGAAAGAGATGATATTTCACGGTCAGTGGCTTCGTCAAATGATGGTCATGGGTTTAGGGAGAGGTTCCGCTCATCTTTTGCACGCAAGATTGACTGGGGTTCAGTTAGTAAGATGTGCAAAGAGTGGTTCAAAGACCCGATGAATCTGGCACTCTTTGTATGGATCGCTTGTGTTGCTGTCTCGGGTGCCATTCTGTTTCTAGTTATGACTGGAATGCTGAACCATGCACTGCCAAAGAAGTCTGAAAGAGATGCTTGGTTTGAAGTTAATAACCAGATCCTCAATGCACTCTTCACTCTCATGTGTTTATACAACCATCCGAAGCGTTTCTACCATCTTGTGCTCTTATGTAGATGGAACCCAGAGGACATTTCGAGATTACGGAAGATTTACTGTAAGAACGGGACGTATAAACCTCACGAGTGGGCCCACATGTTGGTGGTTGTGATTCTACTTCATCTTAACTGTTTTGCTCAATACGCCCTATGCGGTCTCAATATAGGGTATACGAGATCTCAGCGGCCTGCCATTGGAGTCGGGATATGTATAGCATTTGCAATTGGTGCACCTGCAATTGCTGGTGTCTACACCATTGTTAGTCCCCTCGGCAAAGATTATGACTCTGGAGGTGATGAGGAAGCACCACCCCAAGTCACAGCAGGCGAAGAGAGATTGAGGGGTAAGTCAATGGAGAGGAGGTTTTCGTTTGCATCTGGAGGTGATCAACAGAGAGTGGTTGAAACAACGCCAAGGTGGAACGGAGGTGTACTTGATTTCTGGGATGACATTTCATTAGCTTATCTATCACTGTTCTGTAGCTTCTGTGTGTTTGGATGGAACATGGAGAGGCTAGGGTTTGGTAACATGTACGTCCACATTGCAACTTTTATCCTGTTCTGCATGGCTCCCTTCTGGATATTCAACTTAGCTGCTGTCAACATCGATAGCGACACTGCCCGAACTGCTCTGAGCCTGACTGGGATTCTTCTGTGTCTCTTTGGTTTGCTTTACGGGGGATTCTGGAGGATTCAGATGAGGAAACGCTATAACTTGCCAAAATACAAGTTCTGCTTTGGGAAGTCGGGTGTTTCTGACTGTGTACTGTGGTTGTGCTGCTGTTGGTGTGCACTTGCTCAGGAAGTAAGGACGGGGAACTCTTATGATATTGTGGAGGATAAGTTCTGCCTAAAGAGTGCCGAAGATGGGATTCCCCTCTCTGAGGGTTTGGTTCAGGACAGGTCGGGTTTGAGTTCTGGGATTGTTGTATTTGAGAATGGGAGTTCTCCAAGTCCGAGCAGAGTGTATCGAAGTCCGGAAGGGAGGCTTACAACAGTGAAGGAAGAGTTGAGTGCATCTGAAGGTCAGTCTACTATGTGCCCTCCTCCTGCATTAGTGATTCATAAAGATGCCACCTAGTTACCTACCTATACATTGTATAACAAAAGAGATACATACACGCGTGAGAGTTGTTATGTTTTACGTTATTATGCATTTGAATTTAGTTTGTTTGAGGGAAGTTTGTTTTGTGTACCGCCCTAATTATCAATTTGAATTCCCGTAGTGAATATAATATAACGTTATATTGTCCTTCCCTTACTCCCTTTCTGTAGTTATAACTGAATGGATGGGAAGAAACAAGTGTATATGAAAGTCGGTGGTGGAGAATCTGTGTTTTTATATTCATCCAGGAAAAATATAAGAATACACTTGAATGTTAATATTTTTTAGTAATTGTATCAATGTGTTTACATTGATGTTTTTTTCTTTCTATTATAATGTTTTCATTTGTTAGTAACTGCAATTTTTGTCAAACAACAGTTCATTTTGGCTGTAGCTGTTAAATAGCTAGATTGCAATGTACGTGTCAAAACTGTTTGTTTTTAAAAAAAAAAAAATGTAAAATGAAATATCCATCTTGCCTCCAACAAAAGTTTTTTGTACTTTTCTAGTTCAACTTACTCATCTTGATAGTACATGACTGTATAGAAGATGTATTGGCGAGTATTGCTTTAGAATACAAAACTTTTTAGTATATTCTATATATGAATTTATAGTTTTAGTGCTCATTGGAACTTCTACTCATTCAATGCAAAACAAAAAGTTTTACCCTTTAATGTTTGAACATCCATGTTTTTTTTGACCGTTTGAACATCCATGTTCACGATGCTATTCTATTTCACCCAGAGTATTTTTGGCAATTATTGTTTACCCTTGGTTTGGGTTTAACAATTTTGTTTATAGCATTTGGGGGTTGGGGGTTGGGGGTGTCTCTGGATCATGAAAGAGAGAAGGTAGAAACTCAAACTTTCATTAACAGAAGGATGTTACATACTCGGAGACAACTCAAGCATAAGAACACCAAGCACTCAAATACAAAGGATTCTCACTTGTTGGGTCTCAACCGTGAGTATCCTTCTTCTTTGATACTCCATTTATAGAGAGGAAGATATAATATTGGGTGCGCTCTGGGCCCCAATGTTATCATCCTTATCTCTTCACGGACTTATTCTAACCATACAATAATTACATAGTGGAAGAGATAAGGTAGATCGGGTGCGCTCTGGGCCCCATCGACATCATTCTTATCTCTTTACCAACTTTCTGTTGTCCACACTAAACCATTCAATTATTACAAACTAGTCATTATTACACAACGTTCCACACCATACATTTAATTACCTAAGCCTCCCCTTATATGAAAGGCATATCGGTAAAATAGTCTACCGATTTCTCTAACTCTTGTACCTTGTTGGTTTCATGCTCCAGCATCTCTCTGGCCCAGTTTCTTTTGTTGCTTGGGCTCCCATCCTTGTGAGTTTTATATACCTCATAGATAGCAGGAGAGTCATTTCTCCTTTGACCCTCTTGACCTGTTCCTGATATAGCTTGATGAGCTTGACCCTTTCTTCTCCTGACTCCTTGTGGTCGATTGGACTCCTGAGTAAATTTTCCGTTAGGATTTTGAAATGCTGTCGCTTAGCAATGCCCCCGGAAGTACAGTCTTCAGTATATTGTGCAAGAGTGCTTCCTTCGTGGATACATGCTTCCCCTTTGTCCTTCCACAACTTAGCTCTCGTATACCTTCTTCCATCTGCTCCACCGTAGTGCTTAAGCCTTTTTCCTCCACTGGATCCTGGTTCCATCCTGTAGTCAATAGAAAGCATGTTAACCTTGATAATGTGTCTGCCAAGGCGTCCTGCTTTCCATCTATATGCTCGATTTGAACTTCCACTCCTAAGCCAGTTATAAAATCCACAAAGCTTAACCATCTAACCCTTGATGGTTTATGTTGTGAGTTTTTATTGTAAAAACTGACAATTGCTTGACAGTCAGTTCTTAATGTAACTGACTCTTTATCCATATAATAAATCTTGAATGCTTTCATTCCCTCCATCGAAGCATGAATTTCTACGTCTATGGTGGATTTTATCACTGGAAATTTTCCACTGGCATAAGCGCAGACCTTTTCAGCACTTTGTGGGTCAGCCTTCTTTGGTTTCCACTTACAAACCGCGCCCCACCCTTCCATACAACCATCTTCTTCAATCACCATATAAGCATTCTTTGGTGGTAACTCCATGTCTGGGAGTTCTTGTATCTTCTTTTTTATTTGCCTGACTATGTCCCAGTCTGAGGCCTTCATCCTTTTATCACCATGTGGACCTGTTTTCTCATAGAGAGGCCCCAAGAGAATTCCTAGTTTTGGAACATACGATCGGGCATAATTAAGAATGCCCAGCCATGATCGTAATCCCTTCTTTTCCATCAAACTCTTATCATCAAATTCTGCTATCTTTTTGATGATATGTGGTTGGAGCTTGATATTTGATCTTCCAATTATGGCTCCAAGGAATTCTATTTCCTCTACTACAATCTTCATTTTATTGGCAGATAGTACCAACCCTTGCTAACTGCTAGCATTTGAGCTAAATGCTTTGCATGTTCCTCTTCATTTTCCGAGAAAACCAGTATATCATCAATATATACTGCTATATAATCAGCATGATCTCGAAAGCAATTATCCATTTTTCTTTGGAAAACTGCAGGAGCATTTTTCAACCCAAAAAACATTACCTTCCATTCATATAGTCCTTCTGGTGTAAGGAATGCGGTCCATGGGATGAATTCTTCATGCATGTCCACTTGATGGAATCCACTCTTTAGATCAAACTTTGAGTATATCCTTGATCTCCCAACCTTTTGCATGATGGTGTTGATTCCTGGCAGGGAATATTGATCATTATACGTGTTATCATTCAGTGCTCGATAATTGAACACCATCCTCTCTTTTTCCTTTATCTCTTTCCCAGTAGTTGGATCTACTGAAGATCATGAGTAAACCATCATGGACATTGTCCTATGTTTACTCTTACTTGGTCGTATCACTCCAAGTTTTAAGAGGGCATCAATATGCCTCTTAAACTGCTCTTTCAACTTTAGGGTAACATGCTTGAGAGGCTTATCCTGAATGGTAATGTCAGGATTGATGATGTCTAGCTTGCACTGTACTTGATTCTTCGACTAATGCCTCAAAGGATCTTCTCCTATATAGCCTTGTTCCTCTAATTTTTCCAACAACACTTGGAAACGTCTTTTGAATGATGGGCTTGTATTTCCCATGTTGAATAATACCATCTTCTGGAAGGCTATATACTCATTTTCTTCCATTTCCAATTCTTCTATGGCCATGTTTGCTTGCAAAGTTTCCTGCCTCGTGTGGATTGAAGTCAGGTTCTTGTAGAAGGTAATTATGTTACCTTCTATTCGCAATCCTCCATACATGGCTCTGATGAAATTGCATCCTATGAGCATTTCAATTCCCTCTTTCATGCTCATACTGAAGCTGTAGGTGAAAAGTATTTTGAATCTGTTTTCACCTATTTCCATCTGCCCTTGTTTCAACTTGTGCCTTGCTATTTGTCTAGAGTTAATGCTCGAGAATACAATTGGATTTGGGCTTAACTCTAAAGCTCCCTCGGGAACTATCTTCTGGTCAATACAGCATGTTGTTGCTCCCGTATCTAGTATTGCTCTTACTGTGAATGGCTTCACTCCAGGAATGATCATTGTGACTGTCATGTTGTACAGTCTGTTGGTTACTTGTTTCCCTTCATTTTTCTCTTCTCCCAAATGATAAGTTTCTTCTACACTTTCTTTTTCCTTTTCTTTCCCAAGGTCCTTCAAGTCTTGTTTTAGTGATGCAGCTAACTGATCTTCAACTTCCTTGGTTAACCTTTCATTTACCTCAACAAGGTAAGCGCAGTAAGCTAGCAGTTCACGTATCAGAGTATCTTTATTGCATTTTGGGCAATGACTCCTCATTTTCTTCAATATTTTGTATCCGCAGAAGATGCAGGCCTCCTGTCCTCTGTTTACTTCTGTATTCATTTGTAGTTCATGACTGCATTCCTCTTTTTCTTTTTCAAGGATTACCGCTTTTCTCCAACCCAAATCTTCTCCTTTTGTTAAGACGAAGCCCAATTCATCTAGGAGCTTATCTCCTGTTAGGACACTTGATATGAAGTCCCTTGAGCTCATCCCTTCTCCTTCTGAGAAACTGCAAATGGCATCTGAGTCTTCTTCATTTAGATCCACCGATACCACATCAAATTCTTCCGGTAGATCCAAGTCTTGTACCACAGCTGCTCTTGCGATGTTGCCATTTTGGCGTTTGCATTCTCGTGCAAAATGCCCCTCTTCACCGCAGATGAAGCATTTACACTTCCTCACTCTATCCGCATGTTTTGTCTTGAAGATCCTTACATGCAAATCATGTGGTTTTCCTTTGTAGTTCCAGGCTTTTCTTAGTCCATACTTTCTTCCCGTGTTGTAGTACCCTGGAATTGGGACCTTACTATAGAAAGAAAGGTATTTCATACTTCGTTGTAAGGCATCCTTCTTGCATGCTTCCGCCAGGTACTGGTACGTGAAATGTACCCTTGGAATTACTGCGCTTACTGTCCTCGGATATTTTGCATTCCGAGCATCTTCTAGCTCTTTCCCAAGCAATGGTGGCATTTTTCTAAATAACTTTTCTGACACATCTGAAAAATACGCCCTTCCAAATTTGCTTGCCAGATTCTTGAAGTCATTCAGGTACTGGACAATTTATTTTACATCATCACATCGGAGTCTTTCCATATCATTGTATGCCCTGTTTTGTTATTCTGTACTTCCTTGGTAGGGATCTTCCAGTATGAAAATTCTCCTTATCTAGGAGAGGACATTCTGGGTATCTTCAGCAATTTCTTCAACAGCTGCATAATCATTTGGATATGCCCCCTTCCATTGCAAGTATATCTTCTTTTCATCCTCTCATAACAGGTTCTCAATGTATTGCATTTTTATCCTATTCGAGGGCCACATCTTGCTGGGGTCATCTATTAAGTTTGTGGTTATAGATTCCCAGCGCGAGATGACATCAGTGTACAACCCAATGCCATCTGATAATACAAGTAGCACTCCTTGCGCCTGTCCTGATGTTGACAGATTCCACATATTAGGTTGCAGTGCTGCAACCCTTGTTCTGAGTTGCTGCACATCAAAAACCGGGTTTGTTCCTCTGCTTGTCCCAATTGCTATTCTGGGATTGGCAGGAGGATACATTACTTCTCCCATGTCATCTATTAAGTTTGTGGGGTCATCTATTAAGTTTGTGGTTATAGATTCCCAGCGCGAGATGACATCAGTGTACAACCCAATGTCATCTGGTAATACAAGTAGCACTCTTTGCGTCTGTCTTGTTATTGGCAGATTCCACATATTAGGTTGTAGTGCTGCAACCATTGTTCTGAGTTGTTGCCCATCAAAAACCGGGTTTGTTCCTCTGCTTGTCCCAATTGCTATTCTGGGATTAGCAGGAGGATACGTTACTTCTCCCATGAGTGGTTCAGTTGGTGGCCTATAGGGTGAGGTACCAGTAGTTGTACTGCTGTATATTTCTTCCTCCTTATATTCCCCTACCTTTGCTTTTCTTGACAATTTCCTTAGTGCTGGATAGTCTGTCAGGTCTTCCTCTTCCCCGTCTTCCTTGAGTACATATCTATCTTCATTGAATGCTTTGAGTTCATACCCATCACTTTTGAAGGCCCTTGGTGCTTCATTGAATGCTGTAGGTGCCGAGGCAAGGAAATTGTGGTTTCGCCTAATTCCACCACCTTCCGTAGTATACCAGAACGGTACCCAGCTGTCTGGAGATGTGGGTATTGGTTCTGGATCGGGAATTTGTTGAACAATAGTTTCCAAGGAGTTTTCATCAGGGGAATGACCCCGCACTAATGAAACCTCCTCTCTAGATTCACTAGGGAAATTTTCGGAATTTTCCCTCACTAGTGATGTGCCCTTTTTATACGATTCGGGAGAAGTATTAGTATGATAATTTGCTAAGAAATTATCACGATAATCTTCTATCTCTTCATCATTGCGATCATCCAAGTAGGTTGCTATGGAGTCATCATCACGATCCGAGGTATCTTCATCGGATGAATGATAAGATGCAAGACTTTCTGAATCGCTATCATCATGCTCCTGTGCCAATTCCATCTCTTGATCGGATATTTGGGGTGTTTTGTCCCAAATTGGTTCTCCTTCGTCGGATTCATCATCAGAGTTATAGATGAACTGTTGTGCCTGGTGGTTTGTGCTAGCACCTTCATTGTCTTCCCATCCCGTACAGGTTATTTCTGACAATGGTATTGATGAGTGAGAGGGAGGTGTGTACTGCACCATATATTGATACATTTCTCCATCTTCTCCAAGGGGTGCCCATCCTTCATTAGGGTCATAATTTTGCTCAGGATAGTAAGGGTATCGTTCCTCCAGCATATCCTGATCTTCCTGTAAGGCCAGATTTTCTAGATACATGTCAGTATCATACCATTCCATTCCCAATTCCGGTTGCGTGTATGCCACCTTTTCTCCATGCCATTGAACTTCATCTTCCCAGTGGAGATTATGTCCCTATATAGCATGTATTAATTCTTCCTCTTCTGGCCATGTTTCATCATCATTTCCATCAACTGCTACAAGTCGCACTTCTTCTGATGCCGCGTTGTATGCTGCAAATCTAATGGATACCGATCCATCAACTCCGGTTTGCACATCTGCCCTCTCTAGTATATGGGTTTGACTCCTTCGTGTAGGCTGTTGTAAGATCCATCTTTGTCCTTGTAGGTGCTCTGCAGTTCTTTCTTGCCCTGATACCGCCTGAATCCCATTAGAGGCTAGGTATTCAGCTACATTATTAACATTGTATATGAATCCCATGAAGCTTGTATTTGTTAGCCTTCATACCATGGATCTTATTATTAGGAGATTTGATTCTCCCTGATAGCCTTCATATCCTCGAACTTGTATTGACATTTCTACATGGCGGTAGAAATCATGCATGCTCATCATCATGTCCGGTGTGATGTACACCAGTTGCGTTCCTCTTGTCATATCAACTTCCATTGTTCCGATGATTGACCTATCATCGAGCCATCTGGTGTCCCGTAATACCACCAGGACATTAGTGCCAGCCCCACGTCGATACAAGGCATACACCCTTATCATGATAAGTCCCAAGTGTATATGCTCCATGTTTGCTTGTCGCAATTGATTATAAGATTGTTGATTAATAAATCTCATATTCAACTGCTGCCCTTCACGAGTTACCAGTATTCTTTCATCCGAGTAATCGATGTTCAGGTACCCTACTCCCCAATTCGTAGAGCGTTTCTGCTGGTACGAGGTTTGCTCGCCTTCTCTGGGAAAGGCGTAACTGTTCTTCTGGGCCGAGCTGACTTTCCAGGCTCCTCCTGAAGGTTTGTGGTCGAACTTCATACCAGGCCCTGCTTGTTGCTCGGTACGAACAGATCTGGTCTTCCTGTGTTGGCATCCTTATCTCCTGGTGTGTCTCCCGCACAGGTAAGGTGTGCCGCAGGGTTTCAGTTCTGCTCATTGTAACCCGACCTCCTTTTTTCTTCCTTAAGGATTTTATGCGGATCCCTAAAGATGTAGAAAAGTGTTGTTTTCTTCTTTGGTGCCTTTGGTCCTGAAGTTCCTTCACCAATATTGATTTTGGTTAAGGAACTGGATAACTGCTGTATTTGTTCCGCAAATTCGTCGGTTGTCTCCTTGCGGTTTTCTAGTCTTTTGAGGCGTTCCCGGATTTCCTTCAGATCTTCTTCAATATCTTTAAGCAATTCGGTTTGATTAAGTGCTTGATAAATGAGGAAGTTGTTCTGCTTGATAAGTATGGAATTTCCTTGGACAACTGAGAGTCCTTCTGTTTTGGCCAATCCAACTGCTGGTGGACTGAATGGATCAAGTGTTCGCAGAGTTTCAATATACTCACTTGACTGTACTGATTGATCAAGTGAGCTCATGAAACTAAGTACCCTTTTATTTCCTGCAAAAGGTTTTCAACCTTTACAAGTTGTAATCGGAGTTCTTCAGTAAGCTTCAACGCTTCCGTTTCCACAAGCTTGGGTTGTTGTGAAATTTTTTCTACCAACCGTAGCACCTCCTTCTTGGTCAAGGGTTTATGGTCCCCTTGCTCCTTTGAAATCTGCTTCTGCCCTTGTTGCAATGTCCTTACTTCCTTCGTCAGATGCTCCAGTTTTTGCTCCTGATTGCTTAAGTTTTGGTGCAACAGATGGAAGTGCCTTAAAGTAGACTTACTAAACAAGCCTAACCTATCGTAGTCATAATTTTGGTTATTATGGATTCCCAAAATACAATCACACAATAGATTCAACTGAGGGTTTCCTGAGTGGGATATATGCTGGGCTTGAACTGGGTGAAAACAATTAATTGTAAAACCGTCTATATATATTCTTTTACTGGGTTGTGGAGTTGCAAGGTCTAAATATTCTAGGTCTGCTACTCTTGAGTTTTCATACCATTCTTGGATTGATCTTTCAAATCGTTCTGCGTTCATCCTATCATGTTTTAGTTGTAATCATATCTAATGATTCTCCATACTTAGAGTCTTAAGATCGGTTCTAAACCTGCCTTTCACAAGTACTCCGGGTTTTGACTTCCCTGTTTAACTTTCAGATCTTTTACCTTAACTATACTTGTACAATCATGCCTTCTGAGGTTTTAATATGCCTACGGAGGTCTTACTCGACTCGTGTACTAGTATAATTAGATTCAAATCTTTCCAGTTATCCAGGCTTACAACCACCTCGTGAAATTGAGGTTTAAAACTTACTTAAAATCTAAATACGGATAAATCATAAGTACAAGCAACTGAAAGCATTAATAATAAAAACACAGATTAATGATTGATCATTCTAAGAATAATACTAATAACTCTTGAGGCAATGTCATTCGTCTCAGTCAGAGTAAGTTTCTTTAATTGTTTTATTTAGACATTTATTTCTTCTTCGAGGTTTCTGATCTACTTTTTTTTTCCTGGGTTAAAGTTGGAGTTGATCACATCTGAGCAACTTGGACTGATGCTTGTGGTTTATCCCTATGTCAAAATAGGACGTCGTTTGTTGGACTCGTAATTGAACGCTCTACCAACGGTAAGTTTTGAGAATTTTACCGAGATGTTCAAAAAATCAGTGAATAACAGGATATTAGGTTTCACCTCGTTGTGCATGCCACAAATAGAACAATATATTTGGAATTTGAATTAAACCCTAGGACGATGCTAGTTCTAAATAGGTGACTGCAATCTTATGGGAACTTATAGCTCAAATGCAAAACTTATATTATGGTTTACGTTAATTCTATGGAATTAGGACTGCATAGCTATCAATATTAGATATAGGGTTAAGTGCAGGTAACTAATCCACGATTATTTCTATGTTTATGAAATAAATTATTTTTCTATATTACATGAAATTTTAAAGATGAACTATGATTATTTTAGAATATGAATATGAGTTTCGTTTATAAATTTTGAATCAAGTGCGTAAAACTTTGTTAGGAAGTATGACTTTGATATGTTGTCCGAGTTTATAATTATATTTTCATGAGCTGTTTTGGCATAAAATTTTAGTTGAAAATAGTTTATGCAAATTCATTTTTGGAAAGTGTGATATTTTTTTCTTCCTAATTTTGTGCTCGTAAGTCTACTACGGTCGGAAATATTTACGAGGGCACTTCAGCGTATCGATACGAAGATCATGATTTATTTTTGTCGCCCAAAGAATATATATGGGCTTCACGTCCACTCAATAGAGCTTAAACATTGAAGTCCTTTCAAGTAAAGGATTTTTCAGCTTCACTATATACCAATTTATTCAAGTAAATAGCGGTCATCACCCTTAACTTCTTGTAGAACTTCCGATGGAGTTTCTTGGATTGATATAAAGTCGTGACGACACTTCCAGATTGAAACAATTTGGTGACACCCAAATTTTCAATCGGATAAAATCAGTATTCTGAACTAGAACTTGAGAAGGAATGTGAATGTTTGTGATAAAGTTTTCGGACCTCCCCCATGACCAATTTATAGTGTTTTCCACACTCTTTGGAATAGACACCACACCCTTTGGAACCTATAGGAACCATTCAACCAAAATGTTACCTATTCATTTGAATTTTGGCTTCAAAGCAAAGGGACCCCTTGGGAAGATGACTTGGTGCTGAAGTCATTACACCATTTCGGCCTAAACTTGACTCCAAAGCAAGTGTCCAAAAAATGGGGAATTTTGAGTTAAAATGTTAAGTCATTAATTCCAAAAAAATCAAAGTTGTAATGAATTTTTAGAATAGTAACTCTAGGACCCAGCCCAGGGGTGCTGCCCCCAGACCCCTACTTAGGGGGTGTTGCCCCCTTTGACTCCCGTTGCTCGTCCATAAGCAACTGATGAATTTTCGATACCGTGAATCATAATATACTTAAACAAGCGTGCACTCCGCACCCTCCTAACTTGTTTAATGAAATACTATGATCGTATTGGTCAACTAGTCAATCCAATTACACTAAAATATTTAACAATCTCTCCCCCATTTTAGTGTAATCCTTTTTAACTAAAAACAAGATCACAACAAACTTATGCATAAATGAAATATCATGACGATTGAATTTCATCCTAGTGTATTACACATTTCAAATATTCGAATATCAATGTGTCACTATGGATTGAACCTTTGCTATTCATTGTGAATACATGAAGATAATATACACATAAATTAACATTCTCAAATGTTATTTCTTAACACTATCTTTTACTAGCCTTCTGTCCTAATCCTTCATAAACATATCAAAGGCAAGTCCTAGCTTCTTGAAGCGGCTAAACTTCATGTTTACATTGGTAGCTTTTTTACTCTTGCACCTGCATATGCAATTTTTCAAAATAACTATTAAGAAGTTAAACTTCAACCTCCTCTACCTGCAGGTCTGAACACATACATTGGGATGATATAACCAATGTGTTCCAATCTCTAGATGTTAAGCTTTCCACATTGAATTCAACACCTAATGTCATATTAGGTGGGAATTGGGTATCTCAACATGAGAGATTTCAAATGGACTTTAATCCTATCCCCACATCCGATTTGTGCACAAGATCTCTTCTTAACACTTTGGTTAAATGATCGACTAAATTATGTTGAGTTTTTATAAACTCCACTAATATAACACCATGCATGATGAACTCACGAATCATGCTGTGTCTGACACCTAAGTGTTTAGACTTGCCTTTGTATACTTGCCTATATGCATTAGCCAATGCAGATTCACTATCACATCTGATAGATATAGAAGATATCGGTTTAGGCCATAATGGAATTTCATAAATCAGATTTCTTAGCCACTCGACTTCTTTACCAGTCGATGCTAATGTCACAAACTCAGACTCCATTGTTGAGTGAGTAATGCAACTTTGTTTCTTTGATGCCCAAGATATGACACTTCCCCAAAGAAGGAATACCCATCCACTTGTAGAAGAATGATCTTCCACATTGGAAATCCAACTAGCATCTAAATATCCTTCAAGAACCGAAGGGAATCCAGAATAAGTCAAACCATAATTCATGGTTCCTTTCAAGTACTTGAATACTCGATTTAAGGCTTGCCAATGATGTGAACTAGGATTGCTAGTATATCTTCTAAGATTTCCAACAACATATGCAATATCTGACCTAGTGCTAATCATGGCATACATAAGACAACCAATAGCTCTCGAGTATTCAAGTTGAGATACTGCAACACCTTTATTAGGCATAAGCTTCAGACTAGGATCTATGGGAGTGCTAACTGGAGAACAATCTTTTAAATTTAATTTATTCAGAATCTTTTCAATATAATGAGATTGATAGATTGAAATATCATTGTTCTTTCGCTTGATCTTTATACCAAGTATCACCTCAACCTCCCCCAAATCCTTCATGTCAAAATTTGATGACAAGAATTTCTTGGTTTTATCAACTTGATTTTGGTTAGTACCAAAATTCAACATGTCATCTACATATATACAAATGATAACTCCTTTACCAGAAGCATCAACGTTGCTATATACACACTTGTCTGCTTGATTAAGAAGAAAACCATTAGACAATACCACATCATCAAATTTTTGATGTCATTGTTTTGGTGCTTGTTTAAGACCATACAATGATTTCTTCAACTTGCACACCTTGTTTTCATATCCAGGCATAACAAACCCTTCCGGTTGTTTCATATAAATCTCATCATCCAAATCACCATTCAAGAATACAGTTTTCACATCCAATTGATGAATTACAAAGTTATGTATAGCTGCAAGTGCTATTAATAACCTAATAGTGGAGGTCCTAGCAACAAGAGCATAAATATCAAAGTAATCAATCCCTTCCTTTTGCCTGAAGCCTTGGATAACCAATCTTGCTTTATACTTATCTATGCTACCATCCACTTTTATTTTCCTTTTGAAGATCCATCTGTTTCCCAAAGCTTTACAGCTAGGAGGTAGATCAGTCAATTCACATGTATTATTATTCATGAACGAATCCATTTCATCCTGGATACCTTCTTTCCAGAATGCAACATCTCTTGAGGCCATAGCTTCACTAAATGTTCTTGGATCCTCTTCAATCATAAAACAGTATTGATACTGATACTCAATATCATCTCTTGACCCTTCAACCAAATAAAGTTGAAAATCGGATCCAAAAGATTTGTTTTTTCTAGTTCTAGTGCTTCTCCTTGGTTCAGTCGATCCAGGTACGGAAACAGTACCACCAGAAGCCTATCAACTTAAAGAATTCTGAATCATATCTTTTGGTCTAGGTATAGATGTAAATCTATCTTCATCAAAGTTAGCATCTCTTGATTCTATAACTGTGTTAACAGACACATAGTCATTAGATTCTAATACATAGAACCTATATGCATAGGAATGCTCAGCATACTCAATGCAGATACAATCTATACCTCTTTCACCCAAGTTTCTTCTTTTGAGTTCAGTGAGGCTTACAATTGCTCTACATCCCCAAACTCTCAGAAAACTTAATTTTGGTGGCTTTTTATACCACAATTCATATGGGGTAATCTTATTCCTTTTATTAGGAGTTCTATTCAATAAATAACAGTCTGTTAACATAGCTTCACCCCCAAAAACCTTCACTTAAACCTGAATAGGATAACATGGAATTAACCATCTCTTTCAAAGTCTTATTCTTCCTTTCTGCTACACCATTTTGTTGTGGTGTATAAGGAGCTGTAGTTTGATGTATTATACCAGTAGATTGAAAATATACTGGATCATGATACTCACCTCCTCTATCAGTATGTAAATTTTTAATCAAATAACTTTGGTTTAGCTCAACTTCTTCTTTATAAATTTTAAATTTATGAAGAGTTTCATCCTTAGCATGCAACAAATAAACATAGCAATATCTAGAAGCATAATCAATAAAGTAATGACATACTTTTTATTTCCTAATGAAGGAGTAGGATGAAAGTCACATAAATCGCTATGTATCCGTTCCAATACTTTGGATACTCTATTTACATCCTTGAAAGGTTTTCTGGTTATCTTAGTTAACATGCAAGTTTTACATTTTTCACTGTTTGTATCAATAGCAGGTATGAGACTCATTTTAGACATATCTTTCATTCTTTTATAATGAACATGTCCTAGTCTAGCATGCCATAAATCTGATTTATTCATATTATTGCTAGTACTAATAGAAGGCATACTAGCAGATTCATTATTAAATGAAACCTTAACATTCAACATAAACATACCATTACTTAAATAATCAACTCCTACAAAATTACCATGTTTTGACAAGATATACTTGTCACTTTCATACACCTGTTTGTAACCACAATTATTTAAAACAACACCCGATAAGAGATTCTTTCGAATCCCGGGAACATACAATACATTGTTTAAAGATACACATTTTCCTAAAGTAAAGACAAACGTAACATTTCCTAGTCCTTTGATTGGTTCAGTTGCAACATTTCCCTTCTTTAAGACATATCCATCTTCAATTGGTTGAAAGTCTTTGAACCAACGAAGATCTTTACATACATGAGTTGTTGCTCCTGAATCAATCCACCATGCAAGATGATCAATCCACTCAAAAACCGGAAATTTTGAGTTAAAATGTTAAGTCATTAATTTCAAAAATTCAAAGTTGTAATGAATTTTTAGAATAGCAACTCTGAGACCCAGCCCAGGGGCGCTGTCCCCGGACCCCTGCAAAGGGGGTGTTGCCCCCTTTGACCCATTGCTCGTCCATAAGCAACTAATGAATTTCTGATACCGTGAATCATAATATACTTAAACAAGCGTGCACTCCGCACCCTCCTTACTTGTTTAATGAAATACTATGATCATATTGGTCAACTAGTCAATCCAATTACACTAAAATATCTAACACTTGTATGGTGGATTTTGGGACGTGAGAGAGTGGTATCGAAGTTAACCCTAGACCCATAACCATGTTATTAAGAATGCTAGTCAAGTGTTGAACTATGAACTAACAATATGGAAGACTCTAAAGATATGAGAAATTTAAGAGTTCACATGGTTATGCTATGGAGAATATTCTGGATGGTTGATACGAAGTTTGTCAAGTAATAAGGGATTCATGGTAACACAAAATTTCATGGAAGAAATTTGTTGTCAATGAGTCATGAAATTGAAGCGAATAACATGGCAACGAGTAAGAGATTAAAGTGGAGAGTGACCTCTTGAGACGTTTAAATTACAATACGTTGGGAGACTATTATGCTATTGGATGTAGTAATTCAAGATGCTCAATCTCTTGAAAGAAGGGAAATGCTTATATAGAAAGAGTATACCGAAGAAGAAAGTTTAGGCTATTTAATAAGTAAATATAAGTTGAAGTCAAGATTAACCTATTGGACGTTAATTGTCAAGGGCTGCTAAGGGATCGTGTAGTTGATTGAATTTTGTTTCAAAATGTTTAGTCTCACGAACAAGAATGAAACTTTGATGATAAGAAAGAGGTTACCTGAAGGAGGCAATCCGACTTTCAAGATAAAAAAAAAGGTTTATTAAGCAAGTAGATGAAAGTTGACGTCAAGCTAAGATTTATGATCAAGAATTGGGGATCTCTTGAAAGGAGGAGTACGTGGAGAAATTTTCAACTCATTGAAATGAGTAAATTTTGGAAAAAATAAAATTTGTCATTAAGATAAGTAGGACCGCGCTCTCGGGAACAATTTAAGCTAAATGATGGAGTCTAATCAGTAAAATATGTTGGGTAAGAAAAGTGAATCTGTCGTTCAGAAGATTTAATAATGCAAGGAAGCGAGCCCAATCATTTCTGATGGTAATGAGCACGATATGTCGTTTCGTTCAGAAGTTTGGATTTGGTGCAGCTTAATTAATAGTTGTTGAACTCTCAATGTACTCTTCCTAATCACCCCATTTGTATATTATGTATTTGCTAAATTCAGTCAATCTTGCATTCTTTTGTAGACATTTGTATATTAGGTATTTGGTAAATGACCTTGATAGAAAGAATTATGTATTGATTTATATGTGTCCAGGCAGTGGTGTTGCTTCATGCACATAAAAAATGTAGAGAGCGTAACTTGTTCTGAGTAGAGCATAATATTGTGACAACATGCAAAAAGTGTTGCATGTGGATCCCAATACCTGCTCCGTTTGTATCTCTCTCTCTTTTAGATAAAAATAAATAAAACACAATGGGTGATGAGAAACTCGCACGCTAGTCCTTACAATAAAACAAAATAACCAACTAAAATTTATTGTCCTCGAGTAGACAAATCTCACGGTGTTCTTATGGATATCGTTTGTTGTTTCCACTTGTAAAATTTCATGAATAACGTAGATCTGACTTTGGTTAATCGTCATACCTGCCATGATGCCTGCAACCACATTTTGTTCTCGAAAAATATGCCAGAACTTCATTATGTTGAACTGCAGCATGAGTTTCCTACAATCCGTATTGATAGACATTAGTTTTAGATTTGAAGTATTATCATCAGAGATGAGCTTATGGGCTAACAGACCATCTATTGATTTGAAACCAAGATGTTTGCCAAGAATAGCCCATCACGGATGACCCAACATTCCGCTATGAGAATCCCATCTTCTTAGAGAAGTCAACTATCCACTGACCCATATTATCTCTTATCACTCCTACCGAACTTGCATGCTTCAAATTTTCCTTAGACGCTCCATCTGTGTTGATTTTCATTCACCCTTGCTCTGGGGGGAGCCATCTAACATCAATAGAGATAATTAACTTAGATTTCTCAATCACTTGAATAATATTTTCTACATTTTAGTGAAACCTGGCCTGAGACAAAGATAGCTCTGAAATTGAAGTATTTAAGGCTTTATCTTTAAAAATGAGAGAATTTATATTTTTCAAAATATTCCAAATTGCATAGGGAAAGAACAGAGCCCATTCAATTCCTTGAATATGAGCCCCTCATACCTGACACCCAAGCTTGACCCAATTTTT
The DNA here is from genome assembly GCA_946814005.1 of Chamaenerion angustifolium. Taxonomy (NCBI): domain Eukaryota; kingdom Viridiplantae; phylum Streptophyta; class Magnoliopsida; order Myrtales; family Onagraceae; genus Chamaenerion; species Chamaenerion angustifolium. The sequence goes on from OX328272.1 coordinate 29,279,212, forward strand.
CAAAGGGAAATGAGTTCTGTGAGCCACTTTTGATGGCAAAGTAAAAGAGTTCCACATTTATTTTGCATGCTCACACCCACGCAAAATGTGATTGATGTTCTTCACTTTCGTTTGACAGATTCTGCAGATAGCGCTAATATTGCAACCCTTATGATTCAACAATTTGCAAGTTGCTAATTTATTTTTGAGACACATCCAAATGAAATACTGGATTTTAGGATTTTTTTTATAGTTATCCAGACCTAATCCCATTGATCCTGAACCTGGATATTACTATCGTGATCCGCTAAAAGAGAATAGATAGAAGCAATTGTAAAGTTAACTGACCCAGAACAATTCAAAATTTGTCTATCCATGGATTCATTTGTTCGGTCACCCGAAATGCTCATCAACTGATCCAACATGATTTTAGGAAATTCAAAGGAAGTTCTATCTAGGTTCCACTCGACATTAAGGAAGACATCCCCGATTGTTAGGTTGTCTTCCTTAATCGAAAGTGGACCATAGATAGAAGAACACAAAGTTTCATCACCCACCCAAATATCATGCCAAAATTTAATGTCCCCACCATTTGTCACCACATACCCAACTATTAGTTTAAGAGTATTCATACCTTCGTTAATTGTTTTCCAATTACAAGGAGTTTAGTTCGAAGAGGTCAATGCTCGTTTCCTTTTTCAATCTCCAAACAAGGCTACCCAACAAGACTATCTTTTGAATAAAAGCCGATTGAATTCCCAGCTCCCCAAGCTTTTTCGGTTTTGGAATTTTCTCCCAACAAATAAGGTGAATTCTTCTCTTCTGGTCCGTGGATCCCAAAACAAAATTCATGTTTATCCTGTCCAGTTCTTTACAAACTGCAATAGCATAGTACATTGCAAATAATATAAAGGAATACTAGACACAACCGACTTCATCAAAGTTACCCTACCTGACATTGATAAGAGATTAACCCTCCGTCCCGAAAGTTTGTTCCTAACTTTATCCATGATAAAGTTAAAGGAATGAACTTTAGAATTGGACAATTCAAGGGGAAGACCAATATATGATCCAAAAATTTCCACCATCTTGAATGTTAAGGCTTTTGACAAATCGTTTCGTTTTGTAGCTGAAACATTTTTGGAGAACAAAACTGTCGACTTACCCTAGTTGACATTTTGGCCTCACATTGCACAATTTTTTTCCAAAATCGAGTTGATGCAATAACAATTATCAAGAGTAGCATCTTCATGAGAATGAGGTCATTAACAAAGAACATGTGGGATAGATTCAGACTACCTCTTCCCACTTTTATTCTTTTCCATTGACCCTGCATCACTTTGTCATCAATAAGAAAATCCAGATATTCCATGCACAAAATGAAGATATATGGGGATAAATGATCACCTTGTCTAATACCCCTTGAAGGGTAAAAGCTTTCAAGTTTACCTTCATTAGACAAAATCTCAATCGAGGAAGTGCAAATACAACTCATGATCAACATAATGATTTTACCAGGAAATTTAAAAAATTGAAGACTACTTGTGATGAAATCTCATTCAATTATGTTATTAGCTTTTTCAAGGTCAATTTTTATGATCATGCAACCTTTTTGGCTCTGTTTATGCTTAGCAAAGTGGATGACTTTTCTCAGTAAGATTACATTGTCAGATCCCTTTCCCCCAGGGACAAAACTAGTTTGAAAAGGATAAATAAGAATTTTCAAGCAAGGTCTAATTCTGTTTACAAGAATTTTTGAAATCACCTTATAAATGGAATTGCAAAGACTGTAGGTCTAAATTGAGAGACAGAAATAAGGTTACAACATTTGGGAATCGGGCACATAAATGTTTTGTTCAAACTGGTAGGAATCATCTCATTTTCAAAAACTTCCCTAACAACGATGGTCAAAGAATTACGAGTACAGTTCCATAACTTTTGGAAAAAAGCCAGGTGAAGACCATCCATACCGGGAGCTTTAAACGGTTTAATGTCCCATGTGGCTTTCTTAATGTTTTCTGAAGGGATAGAATTGTTTAAACGAAGAACTTGGAAATCAGTTAAGCATGTTCTCCAGTTGTCGGGACAGACATAAAAAAAGTCACCTACAACTAGCCAATGACTAGAAATAGTAGCGGCAACCGACTTAAGATTATCCCACAACATCAATCTTTCCTTTAATTTAGGGATACCATAGATTGCATACATGTACCATTAAAGAGTTGAAGGGATAACCTGGATTTTGAAGTGTAATTCTTGCTCAGTAGAAGCTATCTCTGTAGTATCAGTCACAAAATCAATCCACATAACTAGAATTCCTCCATTGAAACCCTTGACTTTCACCCCAAGAAACTTGTTGAAAGGTAATTTAACTGTTTGCTCAACCATCCCTTGACTACTAAGTCTAGTGTTAATTAGAATCAACACCGTAGGCTTATGAGTGCAGATAAGTTGCTTAACAGCCTATAACGTTCCACACTATGGATCTCATGTGATCTTTTTCAAGAACCATATTACTTTATATATAATTTTGATTCATAATTAATATGCAAAAATCACGACCAATCAATTACATAAAAGTACTAACGTGTAAACTTTTGGTAGAAAACTCACCTTGGCGATCATTGCCTTGAGTTAGAGAGTTATGACTCTCATTCTTAGAAGGTGTCATTGCGATGTTAGACATTTCAATTGAATCTTTATGTTCCACATTCAAGTTAAATCTCGCCTACGGTGATCCTTGGAGTTTGCCTCTACTATTCCCTGTCATTTTTCCTTCGCTTCCCCTTTTTTCCTATATTCCAGATTAAATAGATCCAATATTTGAAAATCAATTAAGGACGTTGGGATTGAAACCTGGGCACCCCAAATATTCTGCAATTGTCTTCAGTTTGATGGGCCAAACAGCAGAATTCGACTCAAGTTTTGGTTTGGGCTAACCCAAAGACATCTCCACTTGGGCTCCACAAACAGGCCCAGTCGCGGGATTTATGCCAATCAAAGAAGGCCCAACCGCAGTAGAATTGCCCAACCCAGCAGGAGACCCAGCTGCAGAAAGAATTGCCCAGATGGAGAGAGCTTCCGCTCGGCCTGTCCAGCAAGGAGGAGCCACAGACCGACCTAGTTTGTTGAGAGGAGGCCTGGTTCAACATCTCAATTTAATTCCTTCCTGTTTCTTTTCAGACTAAGTTCCATCTATATTCTTCCCGTTGGGTCTTCCAGCAGCATCCTTTCCCACGACAAGGATTTTGGTTGTTGAGGTAGCCGTTATCGGCGGGATGCGATGGTGGCCAATCAATTTCCGTTTTCTCCTGTGTTCGATAAGCATCCAGGGACCTCCGTCTTCCTCCTTCTGTTCCCCGGCGTGAAGGCCAATAGCCGCAACAATCTCCCTTACCTAGTTCGAGTCCGCCAAAGGTGATGTCCCTTTTCTCTCTACATGCATAGAGATTTGATGGAGAGAACAACTCTCCTTAAAATGACCAATAATACCACAAGTCAAGCAAATAGAATTGATTCCCTCGAAGGAAATTCTTTGGGTATAATCTTCAATGTCGATTAGCGATGGTAGAGGTTTGCTAATATCAAATTGTATGTATAGCCGAGCATATCTATCCCGTTTCGCATTTTGTGTGAAATTGTGAATTCTAAGTAAGGACCGATTGTGTTACCTATCCCCCGAAGAATTTCTAAGTCGTAGAATTTCATTGGGAGGTTTCTTAATCTTATCCCTAAAGCAACCATGGAGAGATTAGCTCTTTGTGGATTGAATTTGGGTTCCCATAACCACATAGAAAGAAATTGCCCATTGATAAACCATGTACCGTTCTTAAGGACACAGTCAAAATCCTCCTTATTATTGAAATTTATCAAATAGAAGCCTTGATTAAGCAGGATGCAATCCATCTCCCCTGAAGGTTTCCACATCGATTTTAGTCGAATGACCAAATAGTTATAATTGATGCTCTTCCCCATCAATTTGATGATGAGGGAAGATTTGTACTTACTGCGGATTCTAATATTTTCCTCTTTCGAAATGTAGAATTTCAATCGTGAATTGTTTGCCACAGAACGCCCATATCTTCAAGGTCATCCTTAGTATCCTCAACAAACCGATGCTCATGGTATAGGTTTGCTTCGTAGACCCCTTGAGAAGTTCCAATCAAGGTTTCATTGTAAGAAAAAGTGGAGGTGGAGCTAGGGATGTCGTCCTCCATAGTCACACCAACTGGATGGGCTGATATCTCTCGAGGTAGGGCAGTAATTCTCCATTCTTCTAGCATAAGATATGCATATGGATGTAGAAATGGAAAGCTGAGAGTTGAGATGAATGGAGAGCAGATGCACAGTTTGTTCCACTTGTATCTAAGTTGTTAAAAGAGGGTATTGAGGCATGGAGCTAGAGCAATATGACTTGGATGATACCGATGTTGGTTGTAAGAGTTTCATGCGTATATCAAATTCCCTAAGCCTTATCAAGTCATTTTTTTCTCTGCAGATCAATCGTAAATCCAATTTTAACATTTTTTACATCAATTGAATTGCAATTAAATATCTACTTACTCTAATTTTTTTAATAAATACATAATTTAATTTTTAATTAAATATCGTGTCGTTGAAAAAAAAGAAAGAAATTGGTCTACACGCCACCCTTAGTGGCGTGTTGTGCCAAGATGGCACATCACATTAACCTGGGTGCGAGTTGTGATTAAACTCACACTCCGGGGTAGCGTGTACGCCCATATTTTGAAATATATTTTTTCTAAATGTTTTATTTTATTATACTTTTTAAAAAAAACTCGCCAATCTTTTAACAAGGTGAATTAAATGAAGCACATCTACGAAAAGAGAGAGGGAAAGAGAAGATTAATATGGTATGCATTTATTGTTGTCGTTTTTAGTCTTAGAAGAGCATAATGAATGAAAAAAATTGAACATTTTGTATGGATGAAGGAAAAACTGAGAAGCCATTCTTGGTGGATTCAGTACTTTCTCCAAATAAAATTAGAAGAAAATGAGTAGGTTATAATGAAGTTTCAGCAGAATGTGATGACGAAGTCATACAAAACAGGGTGCTAAGTCTTCCATCTCATATCATTCAAAGTCTCGAATCGGCTATAGATCCAATTCCAATAAATATTAAAACCCATATACGATATAGAGGAAAGATGAGATATTCCTGCTTGGAGCATATACTGGAAAAATACCCAAAAGACGTATTGGTCATTGGAAGGAAATCATCTATAATGTAGTTTCATCTTTCTTTATGGTACTGATGAATCTGTTTACGATTTTAATGTTTCTGCCTCATCAATGTAAATTTAGGTGCACTACTTGAGATAACATTACTTAATCTATGGATTTTACTGCATTTTTGTATATTGAGCATTTGCATTATGTAAGATTTTTTTAGTTGAATTTTAAGAGTTTGGACAAATTGCTAGTTGAACTTTATTTTTGGACAAATTGCTAATTTGATTTTATTTCGGAATATAGTGCTATCTGATTTATTTAAAGTTGAAAGTTGCTAACTCGTCTATTGTTGTTAAAATACGAAAAAGACATATATAGGTCACCTCATACGCTAAAAAATCGAAAAGTAAAAATGAGAAAGGAAGTGAATTAAAACCAGTAAAAATTAACTCATAATCAATAAGAAGTTATTGTATGTCGATGTGTCAGTCTCTCATAAGGTTTACCACAGTACATAACTGATCTATGGCTTAAGTCAAGATTATGTAGAAATACTATATTATTACTACATTAGTGAGGTACCTACTTTTCATACATACACATATTATTGCTTCCGAAAAGTATGTCTGCCTTTTTCACCGTAGGAGAACTATCAGGTAAAATCTGAGCTTTCCTTCTTGCAAGTTAAAGAGTATCGTACTTGGATTGCAGACTTGAGTAATCAGAATATAACATTATCACCATATGTGGGAATAAGACTCGACTTGTGGCAACAATCTCCTCCAAATGTGACACTCGCGATGTATCAAGTGGAGGAGATGATCAATTGAAAGCTCATAAAAAATAAAGGGTGTGATGATGCCTATTCTACGTGATAAGACATCATATCCTGTAACGCCAGAAATAATGTCGATTATCGACCCTCACGACCTGATAACATGAGCAATCACTGATTACAATGGCGAAGGTAACCTTGTCCAACAAATTCAGAAGCATGAATACTCTTGCGTAGGACCAACGACTATAACTATTTCACGCTACTATTCTTAAAGACGTTTATGAGGAATGCCTCATACTGGTTCTTCAGTCTCCCTAAGGCCTAAGTCGTCTCCTGGCCTGACCTAATGATGAAATTCTTTCTACACTGTATGGAGGAACGCAAACTCATAAAGAACGTTGAATCCCTAGACAATATAAGATACAACAACGATGAACCATTGATAAGCTATTACAACTACTTTAATAAGAAGTTGACAGTTATCGAGATGGTCATCTAGGAAGAACAAGTCGTCCGAGCATTTGTTAGATTCATAGGCCTAATAGTCGCCCCCCTGAATGATAATATAATTGTCATCCCCATTTTCAACTCAAGGGAGTTGTCTCATAGGGTAAAGGATTACATTTACCTGAAATCTTTAAAAAAAGTCGAAACCCAACGAAAGAAGTGGCGACCAAAAAGGAGAATTGGGGAGGAAAATGGATGGAGTAGTTCCCCTCAAAGAATTCAAGAGGGCAGGAACAAAGGTGAAACCCAGGAAAATAGTTTTGTTTTTAAGGTGAAATCCAACGTCGGATCCGACTTTCCTAGACATTTTTTTGAAAGTTATTTTTATTTTTGCTCGAAAATGTCGGATCTTGGTGAGCGACGGATCCGGTCGAGCGGGGTCATCAGCCGAACCGAAAAGTGAAAGAGTCATCACCGATTAAATAAAAGCTAATCGGAATCCTAAAATTTGCCTAGGGCACATGGTGTTAACATCCTAGGGTTTCAAAAAGTTTTCGCCCAGAGAATTTAGTTCAGAGGTTTGATTACGTCTTAAGGGCTCGCGAGCCCACAATATACCCTTCCGAGCACACGTGAAATTTTAAGGTATATATATTTGACTATACTTACTTCCAAGATGATGAATCCGTGTAACTTATAATTATTAACTCATTTGTTATGTAAAATTGTACATATTATGAGGAATTTTTTTCAAAAAGTGTATAGTGTAGAAATTGTTTTTGAAAAAGTAGATATCGTCCAAACATGTTTAGGAAAATGTTAATAGGCGCGACTTTGAAATCGCGCCTATTGCCCAATTATATGCGGTTTCAGCCCAATTATTATAAAAATTGTAACAGTAATAACCAATTATTACGTATATTCCATAAATATGTACCGAGTTGCTCATCTCCTGCGTAGCATATCGTCTTCCTCAGCATTTACGCATATCTTCTTCCTCAGCATCTCCTGCGTAGCATATCCAAGGTAAGTTATTTATTTTTATCTATTTCATAATATTAATTTTTTAAAAATGTGTAGGAGTTATATTTACATATATATCATATATGATAAGAATTTTGATACTACTAATTTTTTAGGATCAAGCATGACAGAAATTGGTATAATTTGCTTATATGGCGGCCAAATAGTGTCCGAGAATGGTAGTGAGGTTTATGTTGGTGGTACATCCAGTATTACTACAGCTACCTTGGATATCTCTCTTTGTCGCCTAAAGGAAATTATATGTATGGAGTGTGGTTGGCCGGATGTTGAAGCCATGTCCATAAGCATTTCATATAAATTTACAGATATTGATGGACTTTGCAAGTTTGTGCGTATCCGATCGGATTCAACATTGTCTTTTGCTTTAGAATTAAGTTCTGCTAGTCGATTTATTGTGTTTAGCGTGACTAGAGAAATCAATTTGATTCCAAACATCAGGGATGGGGGTGAGGAGATAGTGAATATTTTGCATGGTCACAACAATGATATCTCAGATGACGATGTCGACGTTGATGCACTCTCAGATGACCATGTGGTTAATGAAGAAGATCCATATAGTCAGCATTTTACAGGGAACATTGATGAAGACAACGAAGTGGTGTTTGAAGTTGACGAGAATTCTGAAGATGTACACGGAGGTGTCCATGGTGGAAGTAGCTCACACGACGTGCAAATGATGCAACCGACTGCTGAAAATTGGGTTGATAGTAACTGGATCGACAACTTTCAATCAAGGGATGAGTGGTCTATGGCGGTTGATGACACGTCGAGTGAAAGATTCCTAAATACAAACATGAAGTTTAGTAGTAAGGACGAGTTAGCTTCCGCTGTGAGGAAATGGCACATAGCAAATTCTAAGGTGTGTATTGTCGAGACATCCACTCCAAAATCAATTGTTTTTAAGTGTAAAGTTGATCAAACAAATTGTTCTTGGTCATTGAGAGGAAGTCTTTTTAAGCATACTGGATTGTGGAGAATATCCAAACTGCATTCTCCACATACATGTGCTAATGAAGTCCTCATCGAACGACACCAAAACATCGACTGCAAGATGATAGCGTCTTTAATAAGAAATTCTGTTTTAGCTGACACTGGATTGAAAATTTCAGTAATCCAGTCGATGGTGGAGAATGAGTTTGGTTCGAAAATTGGATATCCGAAGGCGTGGTACTCGAAACAAGTGGTGTTGGAGTCGTTATATGGAACGCACGAAGATGCGTTTGTAAACCTCCCTAGGCTACTTTCAGCTATGGTCGTATATATCCCTGGGATAGTGTATGATTTCATGCCCAAAAAGGTAAATGCTGAAACTGGAGTAGCAACCTTTGGAATGATGTTTTGGTCATTCGGTCCAGCCATTGAAGGATTTGCCCATTGTCGGCCTCTTATAAGTATAGATGTGACACATTTGTATGGGAAATACAATGGAAAAGTGCTTGTAGCCGTATCGTACGATTCTAACAATGGCATATATCCTTTGGCATTTGGTATTGCAGACGGAGAAACAAATTCCTTTGGCATATGGTACCTGATCAGCTGACTGAGACTCCAATTCATCCCTATAGTACACCAAATTCGTAGTTCGAATTTGGTGACTAAACGATCTTTTGAGAAATGCCCACCTATTAAGAAAAATATTCACCATTCAGATTTCAGCAAAATTACGAATACAAATGTTTGTCACAATCAATCCAAAAAAAAATTAAATCAACCTGTATCCTAAGGGATGCATCTCTCCACCAGGAACTTCACCCTGGAGCACAGGACGCCCAAGGTGAAGGTGCTCCCACGACCATAACTGTAGTGTAAAAAAATTAATAAAATTGTAGAATCAATTCTAAATATTCATCCAAAATTTTCATATGGAATACCTGTACTAGGATGGCACATCCTGAGAATGTTGCAGCGTTGAGCTCAGAGGCATCACACAATCCCCGATATGTAGCCGCCAAAACAGCTGAACCCCAACTATAATGAGCTGCTCTGTCTAAATCCCTCAATAGGGGTAAGTAGATTAACGACACATTGTCTTTCTTTGTCGTTGTAAACAACACACCACCGAGTATCATGAGGATAAATGTCCTCGCTTGTTGTTCGGCGGTAAGATGAGGATGAAAAAGATGTTGTCGTAACGTAGTCAACTTAACAAAATCTTTACGACCTTGTAAGTTCAGACCCAATAATTCCATACATGCAGCATCCATATCTGGCTCAACGGCATAATCATCTGTTACGGCATCTCCGTGTATACGTAGTCCAAGTATCACGGCTACGTCCTCTAGAGTGATCGTCATCTCTCCATGTCTGAGATGAAAGGTGTGTGTCTCTGGCCGCCAACGCTCGCACAATGCGGTCAGTAACTTTGGATCCAGTTTGGGATGTGACATAATAACCACATCCCATAATCCAACTGCTTGCACAATCGCTTTTGCATTTTCTGAAATTAGATTTCCTTCGCCTTTTAAACATCGAAACGTTATTTGTTGATTATCGCTAAGATCCGACGAACGATGATTATCTTGACCCCAAAGGACCGATGGATCTAAAGGACCAACATTTATCACGTTTGTACCGTGCGACAGATTTGTCATAACTACGCGCGGCTGCATGATAACTGTACAATTAAACAGTATAAATTTTTTATTTATAACAATTTATATTTTTGGCACAATATTTTTACTAATCATTATCTAATTAGCACTATAATTTTACTAGTTTAATTTAATATGGCTAATTAGCATAACAATAAATATTAATAATCATATATTTATAAAAAAAAATATTTATTAAAACAAAAACAAAAATAGTTACCGAGGCTGCTGCTGCGGAGGAGGCTGCTGCTGCGGAGGCGAGGCTGCTGCTGCTGCGGACGTCGGGATCTGGAGGCTTGGGTGCGGAGGCGAGGCGAGGCGGCTGCTGCGGAGGCGAGGCGACGTCGGGAGCTGGCGCAACGATGGAGAGGGAATGCAGGCGGAACCCGACGATGGAATGAAGGCGGAACGGGAGATCGGGCTGGAGCTGGAGACGGCGAGGCGAGGCCGGAGCTGGAGACAGCGAGGCTGGAGCTGGAGCTGGCGAGGCGGGAGTTGGCGTCGGGAGCGTTGGAGAGGAGGCGTCGGAGGCAACTGAAGGAAGAAAGGGTTCTTTAAAAAGAACCCTATGTTCTGGCGCATCCCCGGTGTCACGCGAGTACATAGATTTCTAAATTTTCTTTTTCAATATTCACTTTTTCAAATATTTTTTTTAAAATAAACAGTTTTTGAAAAAAATTCTATTATGAGAGCTCAGATTCTAGAAAACGATTAAACTTTGCTTTTGGATATTATAAAAAAAGACAAAAGTGAGTCATCCACCCACCACGATACATCAATGCAACTTCTGAATGCCTTCATCAAAAGGACTTGTGTTGATTATTGAAATTTTCTTGGTCATTTACAAATGTAGAATAAATAAAATTTCCACGTTAGTAGATTTTCTATCGTTTTGCAAGGATTTTCTGACGCAACATGGGTCTCAGATAATTATGAAATAAATCCTACTAATGCTTGTGTATTTACTTTTGATGGATGCGCTATATCCTCAAAGTCTCTCCAACAAATACATGCATGACACGCTACCCCAGGAAAGAAAACTAAATGGTTGAGAAGTTTCTTAGTAGATTTACCGGGGAGATGAATCATACATGTTTCTCTTTGATGGGATTCACAATCAACGATTCAGGTAGCAAGAATAACGTCACAACAACAAAGCAAGACATTTTATCCACATTCGATATAGTGTGTGAAACAACTGTTCTAAAAGAGTGTTATTACCTTTCAATAGGTGAGATCTAAGATAAATTTAGCGGATCCATTTACCAAAGGGTTGAGGAGAAATCTGGTTCAGGAATTATTTAGAGGATAGGGTAATGAACTCATGAATTTGATATATATACAAGATTTTTTATTCTCTTAATGATTCGATAGCCTGAGTTAAGTGGTCCTAAAGAAGAAAAGGACTTAATGAAATTAACGAGTTAATGATAGTCCTAAACCATTTTGGGCAGTAGTATAGAGACGAACTTGATGAACTCACCCATTTTGAACGTGAAAGTGGGAGGAATGCCTGGAAACAATTAGGGTAATTTTTCTAGAGCACTCACAAAATATCACAATATGGGATATATTGGCATGTTCTTTTCACGGAATGGAAAAGGAATTCGGCTTATGGATTCCGTAAGAAGTTGTTCTTTTCGCGGAATTGCAAAAATTTGGCTTACGGATTCCGGGCGGGGTAGGGTTAGACATTCCGTGTGAAAAGCTCGGAATTCCTAAGCCGGGCGCGCTAGGAATGAGGAATAGGAGGCGAAATGACCGAAATGCCCTTATATTAAAATTTATATTAATTCAACAATTTTATTTTAATTAATAATTAATTAAATAAGTTATTTTATTTTTTAAAATTATTAATTAATTATATTATAAGTTTGTATTATTCTTAATTTTAAAATTAGTTAATACAAATTATATATATTATATACTATACATATACAAGGAGGGGTAAATATGTCATTTTACCACATTTCATTCCTTTTCCATATACAATTCCACCAAATAAACAACAGATTTCTTTATTCCATTCCATTCCACCAAACAAACAACTTCATATTCTTATCTCCTATTCCTTATTCTCTATTCCTATTCTCTATTCCGTATTCCTTATTCCGAATTCCATGAAAGAAACGCCCCGTATATGTTGTAAACATTTATTCCGATTTGTTTTTGTTATGTATGTTATATACATCTTGCAAAATTTGCACTTTGATTTTAAGCAAATATATATATTGTCTGGGTCTCAATAAAACTATATTGTAATGAGTTCAACATTCCTACACTCATTAATTTTTTTTATTGTTGTCTCATTTTACTACGTGTTAATTCAAACAGAAAGAAATTAATTTTAAACTATATATTTGTTCTCCTTTCACCCATACTTCTTTTGTTTATTATGTTTTTTTTTTTTTTTGATCAAGAGTTTATTATGTTTGTCAGTCGCATATTGTTGGATAATGAATTCTTTTAAACCTGCAAGTTTGTCGCTTGTAAGATTATATAGTTTTTTAATTGTTACCACCTAAGCTTATGGTCAAAACTTTAGTATAGGCTTGATCAATTTAACCGGTTCGGATGAACTGGTCTTATTCTAGCCTGGTTCGAATCGGTTCGACCAAACTAGTTCCAAAGCCAAACAAGTATTTTAGGCTTCAAATAGACCAATTCAAAAGATTACCAAAAATTCAGTTCGAACCGGTTCGAATCGACTCGTTTTTTTATACTGGTTTATACTTAAATATAAATCAAACCACTTTAAACCTATATAATTTTAGATCTGGTTTGAAGCAAAATCAACTAAACCGGTCTGAAATTAAACCAAACCTAAAGATGTCTTCAATAAACCAAACCCAGAGATGTATTGGACTCTCGTATGTTGATGTTAGACAAGATTTTAGTCGGTTGTGGAACAGATTTTTAATCGGTTTAGTGTGTTTTTTAGTCGGCTCAGTGTATTTTTCAGTCGCTTCAGTGTATTTTTCAGTTGGTTCGGTATTTTTTCAATCGGTTCAGCCTGTTGGACAGTATTTTCAGACGGTCTAGTTTCGGTTTGAGCCGGATTATTTCATAACCAAAATTGTTATTAAAATAAATAGTCGAGAACAGTTCAAACCGGTTCTGAATCGGTTCGAACCAGACCAGTTCTTTTTTCCATAAACCAGACCATTTTTTTTAGAAACAGAAAAAAAGTACTGATTTTTTACAAATCAAACCAGTTCAGTTCTGAACCGGTTCGATCCAGAACCGGTTCATGAACAAGCCTACTTTAGTAGATACATTTTTACATTTTCAATTTTTTTTTTCTACCTAACAAACTTTTAGGAATTAAAATTTTTAACCAAAAAATAGATGCCGTACTCTTAAGTCATTAAAAATTTATCAACATTGCGAGCATATACGTCATTTGATAGTGGACTGTGTTAACATTGGTTTGAGACCGTTATAATAGAATTTGCACCCGGTGTCCAATTCTTTGTTAATAAAGTTGAATTTATAATGACTTAGCTTTTCTGTTTTTTAGTGAGTAGTCAAATCCTATATTCGTACATATTATAATTTTGAAAAAGAGCCAACTCGTTATAAGAAACATACATATGTAAACTTATACTTATTTGTTAGAAACAGATGTGTACGTACGTATGTAGCAAATAGCATGGACATCAGTACACTCTTCCCATTTTAAGTATGATATGCGTATTATTTTATTTCTTCATCGAACTCTTGAGCAACCTATAAACTGTAAGTAGCTCATCGGTCGACATACAAGCTTATTTAATGACCAAACACAGACACACACATTCATATATATATATATATATATATATATTAATAAGGCTTCTCGCCGACATAGTTGCCGGGCGGATCATAGTTGCAGCCAATGAATGTTCCGCCAGTGCTACATCGAACCTTTGCACAACCGATACGGACAGAGTTACGCCAGACAACCTGGGTGTAGTGTCCGCACACCTTGTTTGGGGAACAATTATTGGAATTGTAGTCGTAGTCTGCCTTTTCACTCACCCACATGTCCACAGCGGCCTTACCCGAAAGGTCGGCACTGCTCCAAGCTATGTTTTCTCCGTAAGGACCACCGGAGTGGATCAACTGACAGTCTCCAGCTCTTTGGTTGGCATAGTTCTGTGCATAAGCAGCAACAGTGTTATCCCATTGAACGGGACCCACCCCCACCTGAGCTCGAGCTGCATTGTGGGCATCTACGTAGTCCTGGGGTGAGTCCTGAGCAAGGGTCAAGAGTGGAGACACTAGTAAGGTTATGATCAAGAGGAAACACAAAGGAGAAAAGGATGATCTCTGGAATGATACCATCATCATTATATGATTGTTGGAGATGTAGAAGAAGGATTGAAGCAATGAAGATGATAGATAGTGGGGGCTAGGGCTAGCTATTTATAGCAAAAAGATCTTGTGGAAATTTGTACATGGATAGCAAAAAGGTCTTGTGGAAATTTGTACATGGATAGATTGATGAGCATCATGGAAAGTTGAAACTTCAAAGATTTTGAAAGTTTCAAAGCCTTCATACATACGTTCAATATTATATAAAAAAAAAGGTTTCTATCAAGGTCGGCATAACTAAGATTAACAATTTAACATTGCAGCTCAAGTGCAAGGGTTTATAAAACCATCCATATATATTTCTGTCAAGTTAGAGCTTTTATAATTTAAAAATATGATGTCCCGGTATATATACAAGAAAAGTTTTGAGAGCATCTATAATTGATTTATTAGTACTAGATATATGATACATTAAGTAAATAAAAATATATAATATATATACCGTATTTAGTATTTATTAGTTTGTTAATTTAAAATATTTTTAATTAAGAATATAAATTTAACTTAATACTATACAATAAAGGGTAAAATACGATATTGTTTACTCATGTTTGGACAGATTTTTAGTTTTCCCCCTCAAGTTTAAATCGTAAAATTTATTTTTCTCATGTTTGAAATATTATTATATTACAAATTGATCCTGCTAAATTACTAACAGTGGTTGTCCTCTTAGGTATAGCATGTTTATCTACCTGCTTAACCCATCTTTTAGCACTCACAAATGTCATTATAAGGACGTTGCATTCATGGAGATGCTATATTATTTTCTGGACATAAATTTATATATTATTTACTCTAACCGTTCACCTGCGCTTTTGAATACATAACTAATAAATATTTTGAACAAGCGAACTTTATAATATGTATTTCTTGTTATCTAAGCCTTCACGTTAGTTGATACTACAGTCAAGATCGTGGGACGTTCAAATATGCCTTCTCGAGTGCTTAAACGTTAGTTTTGCAGCGAGGGAATGTGGTAGATAGGAGGCAGACAATCTAGTTTCTTGATGCAGACTTATTCATTGACAAAGTATATATTCCATCATTGAATAGTCTCCAAGAGTTCGGATAGTACTTAGATTTGAACTCAGTTAGGTTCGACAAGGTAATAAAGTTTATAGTTGTGAGTGTTCTATACATTGAACTTTCATCAATATAAATTATTTGCGTGTATTTCAGTCAATTGAGTTTATTTTTCTTATAGATAATTGAAATTGTTGTCAATATCTAGTATCAAATCTTTGTGTGTTTGAGATGCGGTGCTGTCTATATGGCTTTGTTTTCATCAACTTGATAAGCTCATATTCAACAAATACAATCACAAAATTGTAAATTTGATTGGAAGTGATGGAACCCAGGGCCCCGCCTTGGTGCACCACCATGCTTCGACATGGTTGTCACACCAGCAAAGCTTGTGTCCTTATAAGTATCGCTCAGACCCTTAGATGATAAAAAAGAGACGACTGACAGAAGTGACATGAGTAACATGAATTATTTATGGACATCGAGGGCACCAAACATGTAGAATATACTTAGGTGAAGTGTATACAAAATACTTCGTAAGATATTTTCTACCCACTGACCATGGTTAATCCATCAATTAGTGGAAGACGGTTGACCACGGTTAAAACCTAATCGAGTGAATAGTAACAAATAATTTGCTATAAATACAGATCCACCAACCTTTGTACAAGGTAATCAATTAATTCTCTGACATATACACATATTATTCTCAAGCAACCTCCTATTGACTCAGTCATCGGAGGGGATACAAAGAGTAACACCCGAGTTTTCCTTTTTATAGGTCATAAGAGATCAAGAAATCGTTGACTATTCTAGGATCTGCGTAGAAGTCGATACCTTGGAATCATAAGAGCTTGACACGTGGTAGAAATATTTTCATAGGAACCAACTGTAAACACCTCGTTTTAGCTCGAGGTAAAAATACCGTACGCGAGAAACCGAGCCGATAAAAATTGAGATTAAAAAAGAGAGTTATATATATATGCCTGAAATAACTCTCAGTCATGTAGTATATATATTATTTATACATATATATATATACATATAAAAAAAAAAAAAAGTAAACACTTTCACCCACCACTATGTACTACCTATATCACTCACCAATTATTAAAAAATATCAATAAATAAATATGAGATGTTTAATATAATAATATGAAAGTTGGTGCAATAACTATATTTGAAATATATAAGAAAATAAATTAAAATTAGTAGTGTAGAATGCGTAGTGGTAAAACTTTTAGTTTCTAAGTAAGATGTCTAAGGTTCAAAACTTATTAAAAACCTAAATGTTTCACTATTTTAAACTGTAGTTTGGTAACTACTAAAATTTGGGTTGATTTGATAATTAATTTTCTTAAAATTAGCAAGGATAAATATGTAAAAATCTATTAAAGCATTTTAGTATTTTAACAAAAATAATAATATGTATAAAGTAATATGGTATTCAAATAGAATTTCTCTTTTTTAAGTTATCAAAACAAATGTAAAAGTTTGATATTTAACTTATTCAAATTCCTTAGATTTAAAATACTTCCGATAACAACTCCATTCAAGAGAGAATTACGTTTCGAAACAATAACGTTAAGTTAAATAATTTTTTCGACTAATAAAAGCACCTGCCCACTCGTTTTCTACAAAGAAGAATAATGGATATCTAGAAGCGTTTCGTTCGTGATTGTCTAAAAGATGGTGTTGTGAGGATATTCTAGTCAGTGGCAGACCCCATCTTTGGTCGCAACGAACTGAATTAGTCATCATCGGTCCGTTAATTGCGTCAATTAGAAAGATGGAGAAAAATGTTGTATTGACTACCTTTTATCTCCTTGACTAAATTAGTAAATTATATATACAGTGAGAAAACAAAAGTCTAGTTTTTGAGTTATATATATATATATAAATATATAATCCTTTAAAATAATAATAAAAATCAAATTTTATTTATTTAAAAAGTGAAACATTGTTTTTAAGAAAATACAAAAAATAAGGAAAACCATAAAAAACACAACTATGGAGACGTGTTCATGTATCCCCTTGCAAAATATATTCTTTTTAATAGTTTTCTATAAGCTTTTTTTTTAAAATTTTTTTTTCTAATTATAGGTATATTTTTTAAATGGGAGAAGACTTAATTGGTCGGTCATCGATCACACGTGAAATTTTAAGGTATATATATTTTACTATACTTACTTCCAAGATGATGAATCCGTGTAACTTATAATTATTAACTCATTTGTTATGTAAAATTGTACATATTATGAGAGCTCAGATTCTAGAAAACGACGATTAAACTTTGCTTTTGGATATTATAAAAAAACACAAACGTGAGGCATCCACCAACCACGATACATCAACTTCTGAATGCCTTCTTCAAAAGGACTTGTGTTGATTATTGAAATTTTCTTGGTCATTTACAAATGTAGAATAAATTAGATTTTCCACGTTAATTAGTAGACTTTCTATCGTTTTGCAAGGATTTTCTGACTGGGTCTCAGATAATTATGAAATAAATCCTACTAATGCTTGTGTATTTACTTTTGGTGGATGCGCTATATCCTCAAAGTCTCCAACAAATACATGCATGACACTTTATCCCATGAATTCTGAATTTATTGCTCTTGAGATGATTTGAAAGGAAACTAAATGGCCGAGAAGAAGTTTCTTAGTAGAGTTACCATTGTAGGGGGAGATGAATCATACATGTTTCTCTTTGATGGGATTCACAATCAACGATTCAGGTAGCAGAACAACGTCACAACAACAAAGCGAGACATTTTATCCACATTCGACATAGTGTGTGAAACAACTGTTCTAAAAGAGTATTATTACCTTACAATAGGTGAGATCTAAGAGAAATTTTGCAGATCCATTTACCAAAGGTTTGAGGAGAAAACTGGTTCAGGAATTATTTAGAGGATAGGGTAACGAACTCATGAATTTGATATATGCACAAGATTTTTTCACCCCCTATGTCTTCGGTTGAGTTTTATTCTCTTAATGATTCGATAGCCTGAGTTAAGTGGTCCTACAGAAGAAAAGGACTTAATGAAATTAACGAGTTAATGATAGTCCTAAACCATTTTGGGCAGTAGTATATAGACGAACTTGATGAACTCACCCATTTTGAACGTGAAAGTGGGAGGAATGCCACGAAACAATTAGGGTAATTTTTCTAGAGCACTCACAAAATATCACAATATGGGATGTATATGTTGTAAACATTTATTCCGATTTTTTTTTGTTATGTATGTTATATACACCTTGCAAAATTTGCACTTTCATTTTAATCAAATATATATATTGTGTGGGTCTCAATAAAACTATATTGTAACATTTTTTTTTTTTTTTATTGTTGTCTCATTTTACTATGTGTTAATTCAAACCGAAAGAAATTAATGTTAAACTATATATTTGTTCTCCTTTCGCCCAGACTTCCCCTTTTGTTTATTATGTTTGTCAGTCGCGTATTGTTGGATGATGAATTCTTTTGAACCTGCAAGTTTGTCTTTGTAATTGTTACCATCTAAGCTTACGGTCAAAACTTTAGTAGATACATTTTTACATTAATTATGATTTCCAACAAATTATGCTCTCTAGAAGATTAATCATATCCATTATCCTGATATATATTAAAAAAATTCTCATATCCACATTTTCAATTTTATTTTTCTACTCAACAAACTTTTAGGAATTAAAATTTTTAACCAAAAAATAGATGCCGTACTCAACTTCTTAAGTCATTGAAATTTCATCTAACATTGTGTGTGTTGAACTAGTCTCAAGTTCTTCATTACGAGCGTACGTAATTTGAGAGTTGACTGTGTTAACATTGGTTTGAGACAGTTATAATAGAATTTGCACCCGGTGTCCAATTCTTTGTTAATAAAGTTGAATTTATAATGACTTAGCTTTTCTTTTTTTAGTGAGTAGTCAAATCCTGTATTCGTACATATTATAATTTTGAAAAAGAGCCAACTCGTTATAAGCAACATACATATGCAAACTTATACTTATTTGTTAGAAACAGATGTGTACGTACGTATGTAGCAAATTGCATGGACATCAGTACACTCTTCCCATTTTAAGTATGATATGCGTATTATTTTATTTCTTCATCGAACTCTTGAGCAACCTATAAACTGTAAGTAGCTCATCGGTCGACATACAAGCTTATTTAATGACCAAACATAGACACACACATTCATATATATATATATATATATTAATAAGGCTTCTGGCCGACATAGTTGCCGCGCGGATCATAGTTGCAGCCAATGAATGTTCCGCCAGTGCTACATCGAACCTTTGCACAACCGATACGGACAGAGTTACGCCAGACAACCTGGGTGTAGTGTCCGCACACCTTGTTTGGGGAACATTTATTGGAATTGTAGTCGTAGTCTGCCTTTTCACTCACCCACAAGTTCACAGCGGCCTTACCCGAAAGGTCGGCACTGCTCCAAGCTATGTTTTCTCCGTAAGGACCACCAGAGTGGATCAACTTACAGTCTCCAGCTCTTTGGTTGGCATAGTTCTGTGCATAAGCAGCAACAGTGTTATCCCATTGAACGGGACCCACCCCCACCTGAGCTCGAGCTGCATTGTGGGCAGCTACGTAGTCCTGGGGTGAGTCCTGAGCAAGGGTCAAGAGTGGAGACACTAGTAAGGTTATGATCAAGAGGAAACACAAAAGAGAAAATGATGATCTCTGCAATGATACCATCATCATTATATGATTGTTGGAGATGTAGAAGAAGGATTGAAGCGATGAAGATGATAGATAGTGGGGGCTAGGGCTAGCTATTTATAGCAAAAGGATCTTGTGGAAATTTGTACATTGATAGCAAAAAGGTCTTGTGGAAATTTGTACATGGATAGATTGATGAGCATCATGGAAAGTTGAAACTTCAAAGAATTTGAAAGTTCAAAGCCTTCATACATACGTCCAATATTATATAAAAAAAAAGGTTTCTATCAAGGTCGGCATAATTAAGATTAACAATTTAACATTGCAGGTCACGTACAAGGGTTTATAAAACCATCCATTTTTCTGTCAAGTTAGAGCTTTTATAATTTAAAAATATGATGTCCCGGTATATTTACAAGAAAAGTTTTGAGAGCATCTATAATTGATTTATTAGTACTAGATAGATGAAACATTGAGTAAATAAAAATATATAATATATAATATATAATATATATACCGTATTTAGTATTTATTAGTTTGTTAATTTAAAATATTTTTAATTAAGTATAAATTTAACTTAATACTATACAATAAAGGGTAAAATACGATATTGTTTACTAATGTTTGGACCAATTTTTAGTTGTTTAAATCATAAAATTTATTTTTCTCATGTTTGAAATATTATTATATTACAAATTGATCCTGCTAAATTACTAACAGTGGTTGTCCTCTTAGGTATAGCATGTTTATCTACCTGCTTAACCCATGTTTTAGCACTCACAAATGTCATTATAAGGACGTTGCATTCATGGAGATGCTATATTATTTTCTGGACATAAATTTATATATTATTTACTGTAACCCTTCACCTGCGCTTTTGAGTACATAACTAATAAATATTTTTGAACAAGCGAACTTTATAATATGTATTTCTTGTTATCTAAGCCGTCACGTTAGTTGATACTACAGTCAAGATCGTGGGTACGTACGTTCAAATATGCCTTCTCGAGTGCTTAAACGTTAGATTTGCAGCGAGGGAATGTGGTAGATAGGAGGCAGACAAGCTAGTTTCTTGATGCAGACTTATTCATTGACAAAGTACATATTCCATCATTGAATAGTCTCCAAGACTTCGGATAGTACTTAGATTTGAGCTCAGTTAGGTTCAACAAGGTAATAAAGTTTATAGTTGTGAGTGTTCTATACATTGAACTTTCATCAATATAAATTATTTGCGTGTATTGCAGTCATTGAGTTTATTTTTCCTATAGATAATTGAAATTGTTGTCAATATCTAGTATCAAATCTTTGTGTGTTTGAGCTGCGGTGCTGTCTATATGGCTTAGTTTTCAACACCTTGATGAGCTCATATTCAACAAATACAAGTCATTGTCGGCCACATGCATTCTCATGGTCCATCATTTTTATTCACACGACTATGCATTGCCTATATCATCTACTTGAGGAGACCAAGACAAAAAAGGGGGAGGGGAGGAAGAAAACACACGTGGGATAAATATTGAGAGGAAAGAAATTGCCGTGAGGTTCGGGGAAGTGGTGAGGACCGAAGGCTTCGTGAAGGAGAGCTTTGGCCAATCGGGGGGGTGGGGGGTGGGTGGGTGGGTGGGTGGGGGTGGGGGTGGGGTGGGGGTGGGGGGGTGGGGTGGGGGACTGGTCAAAGGCTTCGGGGGCTTCGGTTTTGAGGGAAAGGAGAACACCAAAGAAAAAATAAATAAAGAATGAGAGTGAAAACAAATAGAGAGTGAGTAAAAAATATCGGTAATTATCGGTCTCGGTTTTTTGTACAGTATTTAAACTCCGAATGATTTATGTATATCTCCCTCATATTCAATATTGTATTTTTATTTTCTAATGTGAATGAAATTGAGGTTTTATATGGGTGGGGGGGTGGGGGTGGGGTGGGGGTGGGGGGGTGGGGTGGGGGAATGGTCAAAGGCTTCGGGGGCTTCGGTTTTGAGGGAAAGGAGAACACCAAAGAAAAAATAAATAAAGAATGAGAGTGAAAACAAATAGAGAGTGAGTAAAAAATATCGGTAATTATCGGTCTCGGTTTTTTGTACAATATTTAAACTCCGAATGATTTATGTATATCTCCCTCATATTCAATATTGTATTTTTATTTTCTAATGTGAATGAAATTGAGGTTTTATATACATATATTATATATCTATGTATAATATACGTGATACTATATATATATATATATATATAAAATAAAAAATATTTTCAAAAATGACTTTGGTCATTCTTGAACTTTGATGAAAGTTACAACTCGATCCTTGGACTCTCGGGTCATTCTAGGTCTTTATCGAGTGTTATATACCAAACCAGAAAAGTTTTTGGCTATTTATGCAACTTTTAAAAAATCTTTTCAATAACAACTCAAATTTTCAAATAATTGTGTTTTGGTCCCTAAACTTTTTTTGACACCTCATGACTTCTCAAAGTGTTACAAATTGGTCCAACATGCTTAATATCCTCAAAATCATTCGTGTTATTCTCTCTTGTTTATTTATTTGAAATTAACTCGTAAATAAAAAAAATGCTTGTATATGGTTTAGTTAGTGTTTTATGAAAAACGCATGTAAACTAAAGTACTGAAAGGGCGGATTATGGTCTCGCGAGCCCTTAAGACGTAATCAAACCCCCGAAGTCAATTCTCTAGACGTAGACCTTTACAAGCTCTAGGATGTTAACTCCATATACCCTAGGTAAATTTTAGGATTCTGATTAGCCTTTAATTAATTGGTGGTGACTCTTTCATTTTTTTGGTTCGGTTGATGACCCCGCTCGACCGGACCCGTCGCTCGCCAAGACCCGACATTTTTTAGCAAAATATAATATTTTTTTTCCCAAAAGGGTCGGGGAAAGTCGAATTCGACGTCCGACACCAACATTATCGCCGTTTGTGTGCACACCAAGCGATAGAGCAAATTTGAGTGACTATACTCAAGGTCAGACCCTTAATCCCATCATGTCTAAGGGTGGGAATGAAGCGGTGCTGGCAGCTAGATCCTCTAAATTTCAACTAGAGGATGATAATTACCAGTAGGAACCATCTTAAAGGCCGCCTACTTAGGGTCAGGACTATGAGAAAGGGCACAGGGTTCCTGCCAACCATCAAGAGAGGTTCCTTATTGGGAAGCGGTTGCTACCCCTACTCTTACTGCGGCGTTGGAGGGATTGCTTAAGCGGTAGCATCATTAACAAGGTCCTACCACAACACTCTATTTTCAAACAGCCCCTCCTAGAGAGGAGGAGGCCACTTCCAACTCTCAAGCCAGTGTTACTCACCGGGTACAGGATTTTCATTTGGTCAGAACAGCCCCCCAATATATGTCATCGCATCTTAATGCGCGTGCATCACCGGCTGGCCATGTCCCTAGTGACCTGAGCTATACATACATACATGCCCCTCCTCCACATGAGGTATCTTAATGCTCACCATGATTCAAGTGGAGGAGGTATTAAACAGGAAGCTCAAAGAGCAAAATGACTGTGTTATGATCTTCGTGATAGGGTAACACCTCCCTTCACGCGAGAACTTATGTCGATCATTATCGCTCGTGACGTAACAGACCGACGAATTCTGGATTATACAAGCGAAGGGGATCCAGTTCAACGTATAGAAAAGCATGAATCATCGTTGCTAGGTCGGACAAATGATGATAATCACTTTGCTTTGATCTTTTCGGCGACGCTTTTCGGAGTCGCGACATACGGGTTCTCTGGCCTCCCTAAGGCATCAGTATATTCCTAGCATGTTTTGAAAATAAAATTTATCACCTAGTACGTTGGAGAACGACAACTTTTAAAGGATGTCAGATGTCTGTATGATGTGTGATAGCAGGAGGATGAGGCTTTAGCGAGCTATTACAACCGCTTTAACAAAAATCTAGCCAATAGCGATCAAGTCATCACCGATGGTTAGGTGGTCCGAGCCTTTTCCAAAGGTCTGGGGCCTTGTGGAAATGCAGTGGGAAACACCTTTAGAGTGGCCCCGGTTTAAACTCCAGGGGAGTTAGCCTAAAGGGTCAATGCGTACATTGACCTCGAACGGGGTGAAGAAAGGGAGAGCGAGACCCAGTCAGGGACTGGACGACAAAAGGAATCAAATGCTCAAGAGAAGCAGCCTCAGGCGCCGCCTCCCCCTAAGAGGGACCCTTGGAGGTATGATCCTCGACTGCCTAGAAAGGAGGATGAAAGGCGTTGCCCTCAAGTTATGGTAGTCTCGACTTTTACCCCATTAAGAAGGGAAGTAACGACAGTATTAAGAGAAATGAAGTGTAGTGATCTGGCGACGCCTCCAGCCTCTCAAAGAGATGGTGGTCTAATGGGTCAGGATCTAAATATCCACTACAACTATCACAAGGTTAAGAGTCACCGTATCGACGATTGCTACATACTGCATCGAAACATTGAGTCGTTGATTTAGAGGGGATTCTTGAAAAAACTCTTTGTCAAAAGGAAGGAATCTAGGAGCCCTCCGAGAAGAGATGCGTTCCCTCCACTACCTCCATTACACTTAGAGAGCATTCACGTTCTAAGCGAGTGTCTGTCAATGTCATTGACGGTGGTTTTGCTTCAGGAGGAGGAACGAGTGATGCTCGGGAGATATATGCTATAAATATACTTACACGAGTTACATTGGGAAAAATCCCTAAGCCAGTAGAAAGTGACGCAATATCCTTCTCAGATGAGGGTTTGAGCCATGTCGCTAGTCCTCATGAAGATGCTCTGGTTATTATAGCAAAAGTCGACGAGTATGATGATGAAAGGATACTTATCAACTCAGGAAGCTCTATAGACGTTCTCGTTTTAGAGGCATATTTGGGTATGGGAAAGTAAAGGGTGAATTTAAAGGAAATCGATTTCCCCTTGATAGGATTTGCAAGGAAGACCACTTACTAGGGCTGGCAATGGTGCGGTGAAAAACCCATAACCATGGTTATAACCGGTACTGTTTAATATGGTTAACCGTACCATTATGGTGCGGTGCGGTTATGGTGATGGATTTTCTACCCATAATGGTTATGGTTATGGTATTTGAGTTATACCCATGGTTATAACCATGGTTATTATATATATAATATTTATTTATTATTAATAAAATAATTTATATAATATACTAAATATAAATTATATAATTGAAATTGTTGAAGATTGAAAGCGCCAAAGTCCAACGATGGTAATATAGATTGATGTATTTTTAAAATAAACTTTTCGATCTTTTATTATATTACATGTGGAAGGAATATGGGTATACGGGTAAAACCATGGTTAATGACCACGGTTATTTTAATGGTTATGGTATTGAAAATTATACCCATAATGGTTATGGTATGTGGTTTAAAAATATGGTATGGTTATGTTATTTGTCATACCCTGACCATACCCTAACCATCGACAACCCTACCACTTATCCTTTGAGGTAAATGAGTTTGCCAGTGGTCATGGGCGATGGTTGGAAGGCCCTAAGGACGGAGATCACTTTTATAGTGGTCAACGCTCCGAACTCCTACAACGCTATCCTGGGACGTACCACACTAAACTCCCATAATATAATTGTTTCTATCTGCCACCAAAATATGAAATTCCCGACTCCTCATGGGATCAGAGAAATAAAGGGTGACCAGCATGCCTCAAAGAGGTGTTATGTTAATGCATTGAGGTAGTGTAACCAAAGGGAAACTCTGTCTATATAGATATATGATGATCCTCTAGAAGATGCATGTTACCCTACTCCTGTCGAAAGCTAAAGGAGGTGGCAGTCGATGGCCCGACCAGAATGGTAGGAATTAGAACGGCGCTCCCCACAAGACTAGCAAAGCAGTTGACAGAGCTACTGGTTAAATTTAAGGAGACCTTCGGTTGGAGCCCGAGTGACATCCAGGAATTGCAGCAGATGTCATCACCCACAAGCTGCATCTAAATCTTATAATAAAGTCGGTGGCACAAAGGAGAAGAGTAATTGGTTAAGAAAAAAGACTAGTCATCCGTTAAGAGGTGGGGAAATTGATCGATGTTGGGTTTGTTAAGCATGTCAGGTTTCAAACCTGGGTGGCCAACCTAGTGCTAGTAAAAAAGTCGATGGGAAAGTGGAGAATATGTGTTGACTTCAGGGACCTTAATAAGGCATGCCCCAAGGATTGTTACCCTCTTTCTCATATTGATCAGTTGTTCGACGTTGCTTCTGGACATGAACTATTGAGCTTAATTGGTGCGTACTCTTGGTATAACCAAATTAAGATAGCAGAAGAGGATGTGCCACATACTGCCTTTTATGCTGATAGTGATATTTATCACTACGCGTTGATGCATTTTGATGCCTTTTAGTGACACCATTTTACCGTCAGAGTGACCTTTAGCCACGAGACCTATCCTCGTGATGAGACTTAGCCCGCTGCTAAAGGTTAGTGACGACAAATACCTTTTAGCAGCTATTTAACGTCGATGTTATAGAGCAACATTCTTCTAGTGGAAGATGGTAGAAAATGAGGATATTTTGTTAGCTCCGATATAGTGAGAGAGAGACATAAATATATTTTACCACCGTCAAAGAGAGAGAAAAGATTAATGATGATGGCCTTGATCGTGGGATAAGATACTGAAGAAGAAGTTTCTTCTCCATCTTGCTCCTCCAAAAGAACCAAAATCGTAGCGTGGAATAATGCGATTAATAGTAGAATAAATTCTGCTGACGAGCAACGACTGCAAGTTAACAATTCTTATATGATTTATGTAAATAAAATGAGTGATTAATGATTCAAGATCACTACAAGAAATTCGGGCTATAGTGTCAGTTGAAATTCGTTACTAAATGACTATTTATCGTTACTAATTTTTAGCGGCAATAAACTTTATCATAATAGGATCCATTACTAAAGGTATAGACAGGCATCCTCCACAACAAAATCCCGTCGGTAAATGTTTGTCTCCACTAATACCATGGGGTGCATGCGCCTTAGTGGCGACATTTGTCAACACCGTTGTAGCGTAATGTTACGAGCATGTTGGGTCTGAAACTCTCAGGTGCTGACTTGACAATGAATTGAATGCCAAATGATGGATGATCTTAGGTCTTTTACCTTAGGTCTTTTCGCCTGATTTTGTTATGAGGTCTTTTGCCTAACTTTTACCTTAGGTCTTTTCGCCTGATTTTGTTATCGAGTCTTTTGCCTAACTTTGGCGTTAGGTCTTTCGCCTGATTTTGTTATCAGGTCTTTTGCCTAACTTTGCCGTTAGGTCTTTCGCCTGATTTTTTTATCAGGTCTTTTGCCTAACTTTGGTGTCTTTCGCATGATTTTGTTCTCAGGCCTTTTGCCTAACTTTGGCGTTAGGTCTTTTGCCTGATTTTGTTATAATGTCTTTTGCCTAACTTTGGCGTTAGGTCTTTTGCCTGATTTTTTATCAGTTCTTTTGTCTAACTTTGGTGTTAGGTCTTTCGCCTGATCTTGTTATCAGGTCTTTTGCCTAACTTTGACGTTAGGTCTTTCACCTGATTTTTTTATCAGGTCTTTTGCCTAACTTTGACGTTAGGTCTTTAGCCTAAATTTGATTTTAGGTCTTTCACCCAATTTTGATATCGAGTCTTTTGGCTAACTTTTGCGTTAGGTCTATCGCCCAATTTTGATATCGGGTATTTCACCCAATTTTGATATTGGGTCTTTTTGGGAAAGGAACTATTACCTTGATGGTTCGTTCGCAATCCTCTTTCTTTCTTCGTTTTGGTTTGAGTGGCTATGCTTTAGGAAAGAATGATTTCCAAGTAGTAAGATCCTCGGGCGACAATCTCTACCACTTTGTATGGACCTTCCCACTTAGCTGAAAGCTTGTTCTGACTGTCTAGTCTTGTGAGTTACTTCCTTCGCATAACCATCTCCCCCACGAAAAATTGGTGAGCGCTGACTTTTCTGTTGAAGTATCAGGAGGTCGCAAGTTGCATTTTAGCTTGGGCCTTGTCTGATTGCCATCGCTTTTCTTCTGCAAGATCGAGGTCTGTTCTGCGCTCGATTTCGTTCGCTTCAGTGTTAAAGTGTAAGATTCTGTGGGTAGACACCGTTATTTCAACGGGTGCTACTACTTCTGATCCGTACACTAAACTGAATGGCGTTTCCCCCGTTGTTGTTTTGGGTGTTGTTCGAATAGCCCACAGTACATTATCCAGCTCTTCTGCCTAGTTTTCTTTGAAGGCTTGAACTCGCTCTTAGAGTCCTGCTAGGACAACTTTGTTTGCTATTTCGGCTTGCCCATTCGTTTGAGGATGGTGCACTGAGTTGAATTTGTGATCGATATGGTATTCTTCGGAGAGCCACTTGAGTTCTTTTCTTACGAATTGTCGACCATTATCGCTTATGAGTATTTTGGGGACGCCGAACCGCGAAAATATGTTGATTTTCAGGAACTTGATCACTTGGAATTCAGTTGTAGAGGCCAAACCTTTCGCCTCTATCCACTTGGTGAAGTAGTCGATCGCCACTATAATGTGAGTTCTTTGCCCAGTGATGATGGGAAAGGGGCCCAAGATTTCTATTCCCCATTGGGCAAAAGGCCAGGAGCCCTCCATTGAGGATAGCAGTATTGGTGGTCGATTGTCAATTCTGCCGCATTTTTGCTCAAGGTTGGCCAATAGTAGCCTAATATGAAGATTTTGCGTGTCAATGAGCGTGCACCTTCATGGCATGCGACAACTCCTTTGTGAGCTTCATGGAGATGCATCTTAGATAGGGAGTTGAATATCCTCGCCTATAGAGCTCTATATCTATGAGAAGATAGCGTGCAGACATACAAATTATTTTTGTGGACTCGCTTTCGTCTTCTAGGAGTATTCTTTCTTTCAAGAAGTTCTGGAACAGAGTCATCCAGGTTACCTGCCCTTGAATGTTGAAGACTTCTGCTCGGTTGTCGAGAACCGATTATAGAGCTTGTTCCAGAAATTGAACATCCTGAATTCTTGTCCCTCCGAACGCAAGCTTGCTAGAGAATCTGCCAGCTGGTTGTCTTGGCGAGGAATAGACTCTATCGCGAAAGTAGGGATTTCGGCGATGAGTATTTTTAGCTATGTTGAGGTACTTTTTTTTTATCTTTTCCCCCTTTGCTTCATAAGTGCAATTGATTTGATTGACAATTAGCTCTGAGTCACTTTTTGCCCTGAGTGACGTTATGCCTATTCCTTTAGTGAGTCGCAGTCCACTGCTAAGAGCTTCATATTCAGCCTCATTGTTGGTCGCCTTAAAAGTAAGGGCGATCGCATACTTTAAAGGCTCTCCCTCAGGGGGAATGAAAATTAATCCTGCCCCCAAGCCTTCTCTTGAAGAGGATCCATTAGTATAGAGTTCCCAACCTTTGCTTGTATCTGTTGACTGACTTGGCTGGTTTTCTGCTTCTGTTAGACCATTGCATGT
Source organism: Chamaenerion angustifolium (assembly GCA_946814005.1). NCBI lineage: Eukaryota > Viridiplantae > Streptophyta > Magnoliopsida > Myrtales > Onagraceae > Chamaenerion > Chamaenerion angustifolium. Next base: position 29,308,735 of record OX328272.1, read on the forward strand.
ACTTTCCACTATGAAATCTTCCAATGCTTGACCTTTGATGTCCGTTTTCAATTTGATCTTGAATTCGCTCAACTCGATCGCCCATTTAACCATTCTTCTTGAAGAGTCTGGCTTCAGCAGGAAGTGTTTGAGAGGTTGGTTGGTGAGGACTATAATCGCGTGCGCGTGGAAGTATGGTCTTAACTTTCGAGCAACAATAACTTAGGCATAGAGATACTTCTCAATCTGGACATATTTTATTTTAGCCGAATTAAACATCTGCTTCCAAAATACACTGGACTCTGCTTATTTTCCTATTTTCTTATTAATACGGCACTTGCTGCAACCTCGCTAATACTCAGATAAAGAAAGAGATGTTTGCCGAGAATGGGCTTCGCCAAAGCTGGGAATGTTTGAAGGTGTTGCTTTAAGGATTGGAAGGCATCCTCGCATTCCGGTGTCCATTCGGACTTGCGGTTGGCCCTGAGAGTCTTGAAGAACGGGAGTGACCTATCGCTCGCCCTGGAAAGAAAGCGATTGAGTGCGGCCAGGCGACCATTCAGACATTAGACCTCCTTGTGGCAAGTTGGTGACTTCATCTCATCGATGGCTTTGAGTTTCTCCCGGTTCCCCTCTATTCCACACTCACTTACCATGAATCCCAGAAATTTGTCTGACCTGACTCCAAAGGCACACTTTGATGGGTTTAGGCAAACGATGTGCCTCCTCATGCACTCGAATGCTTCACGAAGGTGTTCTGTGTTAGGGCATCCCTTTATTGTCTTGACGAGCATATCATCCACATAAGCCTCCATGTTGCGCCCTAGCATGTCTTGAAAAAGTCGGTTTACCATTTGCTGATATGTTTCCTCTGCATTGATCATACCAAAGGGCATCACTTTGTAGCAAAGTATATATCCGTCTGCATAGAAGGCTGTGTGGGCTTCATAGGCCGGGTGCATTTGGATCTAATTGTACCCTAAATAGGCATCCATGAAGCTCAGCATTTCATGACTAGAGGTTGCATCGACCAACTGATCAATTCGAGGAAGGGGGTATGAATCTTTCGGGCAAGCTCTGTTCAGGTCGCGTAAATCGACGCACATTCTCCACTTGCCGTTTGATTTCTTCACGAGAACTGGGTTGGCGACCCATCTCTGAAATCGTACCTCCCTTACAAAGTTGGCTTCGATCAGCCTGCCTATTTCTTGCCTTATCGCCAAACGCTTTTCGGATCCAAATGACATTCTTTTCTGAGCAATCGGCTTTATCGAGGGATCTTTCCTTAACTTATGAGAAATTATGTCGGTGCTGATGCTTGGCATGTCACTGGGCTTCCATGCGAAAAGTTCCTTGAATTCTTTCGAGAGGGAAGTCAGGGCGTTTCTCTGGTCGTCGCTCAAGTTGGTCTCAATGCGCACCTTCTTTTCTGGACCATCGATCTCAACCTCTACTAACTCCTCCATTGGCGCTGGCTGAGCCTGGTCTTCACGCGGATCAACCTCTATCTCGATAGTGAGGGTTTCCCTTTGGTTCTTCCTGCGGAGACAGTACACATAGCATTGACGTGAGGAGGGCTGGTCGCCCAGAACTTCTCTTTTGGTGGACTGTGGAGGGTTTCCCTTTTGGTGGACTGTGAAGTCCACAATCTTATGAGGATTGATTGTGGTCCTCCCCGGGATGTCGTTATATGATGTAGGCGACCCGACTACTAAGAAGGTGACCGACACCTTTATGCTCTTCCATCCTTCGCCCAGTATTACCGACAGGGTTATGGCTCCTACCGGATAAGTTGTTTTCCCAGCGAAATCGATGAGGGGAAAGTCGAGTCGCTTTAGGTTGCGCTTGGATTTGCTCATCTTCTCGAAGGAGTCCAGAAATAGAATGTTTGTCGAACTTCCTCCGTCAATCAGAATTCTCTTCATATCACAGTCGTCGACTTCAGTTGTGATGACTAGCCTATCATTGTGCGGAGTGGTGACGTGTGCCAGGTCGTCCACAGAGAATGAGATGATGCAATCCTCTTCATCCTGAGATCTCTTTCCTAGCTGAATAGCTGTAGAAATCTGAGCAGCATAGACTTCTCTTGCGTTCGACCCCTCGCCTCCAGCACCAAACCCTCCAGCAATCAGGTTTATCACCCTCCTGCTCTGGGTTGGGCCAGATTGCTCGGGCGGAGCTGGCGAGTGGTTTCTACATGGGGTCGTTCGACTTCTGTCTCATCCGACGACAAATTCCTTCAACCTGTCTCTCTGTATCAGCTTCTCGATGTCGCGCTTGAGGATGTGAAATCATCAGTTTTGTGGCCTTTGGCCTTGTGATATCTGTAGTAGCTTTCTGTGTCCTTCTCCATTGGTTGAACACTCTTGCGGGGTATGGGTGGCCTTGCCAGAGACATTCTTTCCCTCTCGACTAGTACCGCCGAGATCTGCCTATTTAAAGGCCTGAATTACTCGGGGATCTCTGGATGTCTAGGCCCTGGTTTTTCTGATATGGGCTTGTCTCAACCCTTCTTATCCTTATTTTCCTTCCTACCATCGCGTCGGGGCTCTGGAACCACCCTTGGCGAGGTTGTCAGGAAATTGGCTTCAGAGTTCGCGCTTTCCAGGTCTATGAAACCTTTAGCCCTCACCGTTAGCTCCTCAATCGTCTCTATCTCCTAAACGTGGTAGATGTTGCGCAGTTTCCTCGAGGCTTTGTTGGCCACATCAAGTCCTCTGTAAAAGGCTCGAATTAGGTCCCCATCTATTCCTGGTTCCATGTATCGCTCCAGGAATTTGCTCTTGAGTTCGGACCAGGTCCCTATTGATCCTGCAGGGAGGCCAAAGAAACAGGACGACGTCGAGCGCATAAGGGTAGACGAAAATAACAGGGCTAAGTGATTCGGATCGTTCGACATACCCAAAAGAGATGATTCATGCTTGTTGACATGTATGATAAGATCTCCTCCACCACTGTATTCGGGGATGACCCTGGCGACTACATCCTTTGGAATTTTGATCATTATTAGATCAGTGGTGAAGGGATGAGTTGATCGCTCCTGGAAGGGAGGTATGACGGTCCCACGTCGTTCCTTGAGCCTTTTGCTGATAAGATCCTCAACTTGGTCAAGAGTGCACTGATTCCGCTGTCCTCCAATCGGTGCGGAACTCGATGGATTGACAGAGTGGGTAACTGTCAGCGCCTCAGTGGAAGCCGTTGGTAAGGACTGCTGTCCAGAAGTCATCTCCAGATCTTCTTGAGGGGCAATGGTGCCAGGATTTCTAGTTTTTGCTTGTCGTGGCCCCCCGGGGCGAGGATCTTCCTGAGCAATAAATTGTCTGCGAGCCTGTCCTATGATAGTGTCCAAGAGGGATATCATCTCCGTGGTTAACTGAATGGTTTCCCCAGACACTTGAACGGTTGGGCGAGCTGGAATCTCTGCGGCGTTTGGAACGGGGGCTGGTCTGGAATTTCTAACGTGTTCTCGTGCCCACCTTAGAGGGACGGCATTAGGGACTGCTTGGCTAGCAGGTTCTTGGGGGAGCGGCGAAGCGACAACGGAGCCAGAGTTATCTGAGGATTGCTCATTGGCCTGGTTCCGGTGATTGCTTTTAGAACGAGTTTGCATGATTGTTTTGTTCGTTCTCACAGACGACGCCAAATGTTGAGTTTGAAACACTCAGGTGCTGACTTGACAGTGAATTGAATGCTAAACAATGGATGATCACACGCTTTCGCCTGAGCTCCGGTGAACCTGCAAGAATGGGATCGCAACAGAGGGGGTAACTCTGGGTCCCTCTCCGATACTTAAATGAGTATACTGTGTGTGTGAACTCAAAACGTAATAAACGTATTGAAAAGTAAGGGTCTTTATAGAGTGAAGAGATCAAACCGTTATAGGCAACAAAATATACTGGTAAATATTGTGCCGGTAAATATTAGGATAACAGATATTACAGTTATGGCGTAATATTGCAGTTACTGTATGTAATCTTTAGAGAATATCATTACTAAATACAAATTTTATGTGGCAACGGCTAATCAATGCTAAATAAAATTTAGGAATGTATTTTTTTGTATTATCATGCTACTCTATATATAAGATTTGAACTTGTAAATTCATTTAAAAAAACATAATGTAGTAATTATTAAGTATATCTTTACATCTTAATATTAACATAACCAAACCAGATATTTATAAGATGATGTGGAAAAAAAATACATGATATCATAAATACAAACGTAGTTACTTCAAAGCATTGGACGCGCAATGACAACACGATCTCCATCCACCTCACTAACTTCAATGGATGCAAAAACATCAGTTTTTAGGGTTAGGGTCTATTTCACATTGGACGTCTAAACCTAAGAACTATGCTGGCCAAGTGGAATAAAACATTTGGTTAAAATATTATTGATGTAAATTTCAACTTAATTTGCATAAAATAATGAAATAATTTAAACACTCTAATTATTTAAGAAATTGCTAGAGCGACCGAGAGACCGGGAGCAAGAACATTCCTAAAGTAAGTCTCAGTCACTCTAGTACAATCATTAGGGAAATACACTTTAGTGGATTAAATTGATTTCACTTAAAATATTTTTTCAGTTGTGTATGTATAAGACATCTACATGTTATGAAGGGACAATCCTTTATTTACTATTGTAAATATATATATATATATATATGTGTGTGTGTGTGTTGATTCAAGTTTTTCTATAACTATTCAATGAGTATAAATAGTCTCTTAAAGGACAATATAATTATATAAAATGATACAAATTAACATTAATAGTCAACAAATAAACAATTTAAATTAAGAAACACTATTACAAAAATTAAGATATACAATTACATTCTTAGTAATTTAAGAGTTCATTGATCTATGTAACAAAACATTTATGTAGACTACATTTCAAGTACGTATACCTGTAATACCTTCGTAGTCTCATTTCTTAACCAAAACTTTTGTTGTGACTGCGTGGTGTCACATGATAATATAATATATAACTGACTGTAATTATTAACATGGTCAAAAAAATATAGATCGATGTTGGACAAAGTTTGATTTTGCATTTTTATTTATATTCATCACAATAATTAGCCGTACCGAAAACAATTTACGAAACATTTGAAAATATAAGTGAACATTTTTGTGATTTATTTGCTATCTTGAAAGAAATGTTTTAGTTCATTTAAATAGTCCACCAAGACTTCTGCATAAAAGCGATTACGCATAAAATCCAAACATATCAGTCTTGTGTCGTTACAAAGAACATTAGACTTAAAAATCCGAAAAAATAATTATTTTGTGCATCTGCTGCGCACCCTAATACAGTCACTCAGTCTTGCCCACCTTAGCTAACTAGTTTTTATTGTGACGTCCCCAGGATTTGAACCTGTGAACTTTAATACCAATCTTTTCCGACAAATACCGACCTCAATCTTTAACCGTCGCCTTAGCCAGCCACCTATGGTTTTCCAACACACTTTGATACCAATCTTTGCCGACAAATACCGACCTCAAACTTTGACCGTAGCTTTAGCAGATTCTGGCCTCAATCTTTGATACCAACATGTTCCGCTTACTATTTTCCAACGTCTCTAAGATTTGAACCTGGACAATCTAATACCGACCTCAATCTTAACCTTTGTCTTAGACAATATCGAACTCCATCTACCTCCGCCCTAAGACTATTTTTTTCTAGAGTCGGCAAGATTTGAACCTGGGCACTCTGATACCATCTAAGATTTCAGACGTACGTCTTAACCAACTGTCTCATGAATCCGAACTTGTGAGAGAATGCATTCGGTAAACATTAAACATATCTTAAAGTGCTCATTACCGTTTCTATGAAACAAATATTACAAATCTACCGTGACAACATTAAGAAATTTCAGTGAATTTTTTTTTAATAAAAAATGAAATTAGATATTTGATTAATTTATTACTCATTTTTTTACTTTGATATTTTCAAACTTAAGATGTTTTAAGTTTGTATGTACATTCTTTAATGGGTAGAAAAAAGTAAAGTGAACTTATTTTTCAGAGTTTGTTATTTATTTCATTATTGGATAAATTACGCGTTTCTACCCTAAAGTTTGAGGCGATTTTGGATTCCCCCATAATGTTTGAAATTTTAGTCTTAATGTTTGGAAAAGATTAATATTTCCCCCTTAACATCATTTTTCTGTTTTTTTTTTTCGGACGGATTCGTTGACATGTGCGTGTCAAGTGGTATTTTCAAGGTGGGAATTGACAAAATTGTCCTCCTCTCAATATGAAGAAGAGGCTCTTGAGGTCCTCTCCGATGGCACCTTAGGTACTTTTGATTTGATCTCTCTTTTCTTAATTAATTAATTACAAATCCAGCTGAAGAGCTCAAGAAAACAAAATTTTCAATCAAGAAGATGCTATTTGATTGTGTAATACCCACATTCACGTTTCTTGATTTGCAGCAACCAGGCAAACGTTGTCGATTAAAAAGTAGGATCTGATGTCTTGGATTTCATCCTTTGTTACTAATTTCAATATGATCTACGTTACTAATTTCAATACGATCTGCAAAATCTTCCTTTGTAATCTTCAAAGTATTAGATTATTGATCAAATCTGAGCTAAAGCTTCTGTTTTCTTATCCCTGACCGCTCAATCATGTACCATCTAACATGTGTGGCATGTAATCTCTGCAGGGTGGATATGAACAATGTTCTTCCTTACAGATTTCCTGGTCATCCCTATTTTTACGGGTCCCCGCCGAGCCGAGTCTCTAACCCACTAATTAAAGATTGTAGATTCGGTGACGAGAACCTCCTGAGTCTCTCTCCATTATCTAGCCTATCCTATTACTTACCTTATTCAAGGAAAGGAGGCATCTGCTTTATTCGCGATAATTTTGGTAACAAACCTACAATTCAAGTTGAGGGCTTCGACTGCTTCAAGAAGGACCGGAGGAACTACAACATCCTTGCGACATCCCACACCTTTGCTGAATGGTCTGTCTAGATCGAACGACATTATAGTTCATCCCCTCCGAGTGAAGAACGAAACTGAGATTCCACTTATGTCGACGGAGAAGTAGACAAACAATACCCAAATCCCACCAGAAGCAGCTACACCGATGAACAATACCCAATTCCCACATATAGAGTAAAAGGAGCGCAATTTTGTCATTTCCTACATTGAAAATACCATGTGACACACATGTCAACGAATCCGTCTAAAAATAACATAGAAATGACGGTAAGGGGAAATTTTAATCTTGTCCAAACATTAAGACTAAAATTTCAAATTTCAAACATTAAGGGGGAATCTCAAATTCGACTAAAACTTTAGGGGGGAAACTCGTAATTTACCTTTCATTATTTAATCGAAACCGTGAAATTAAAAACTTAGATCACCGTCGTCATAAAAATATCATTTTATCGATAAATTTGGAGAATTTAATCTGAATTAAGATCGATCAACAACCCTAAGGAATCATTAAATTCTAAAAAGAAAATAAATAACATACTCTGAAAATAAGTTTACTTCAGTTTTGGATACCCATGAAAGAATGTACATACAAATTTGATTATTTTGTGTGTATAAATTATTTATCATTTTAAACAATATATTATGTATATTCAACATATAAATATACGCCAATTTTGATTGATATTAATTCAGTTTAAATTCTCATAATTTAATGATAAAATGAGAATTTTATGATGACTGTGATCTAAGTTTTCAATTGCATGGTTTCCTCGAATTTGTTTGGGAAGAAGAGGAGAGAAAAATGTTGAAGAGGAGTAAAGAAGTAAGTAAAAGAGTATCAACATGAAATGATAAAAAAAATTAATGATTGATTAGGAAGAAAGGAGAAGATTTTGAAAGAAACAAATATGCATAAATTTTTATTGATATTAATACACTTTATAAAATGAGATTTTTATAACGAAAGTGATTTAAGTTTTCAATTTCACGTTTTTCTCATATTTGTTTGGGAAGGGGGAAGATGAAAGGAAAATGATGTAGATGAGTAAAGAAGTAAGTAGACGCATGCAACATTAAAAAGAGAAGATTTTCTATATAATTGTCGAGAATTTATAAAAGTGATAGTATAAGGATAAAGTATGGTATTATTATAGCATAGACACAAATTTAATTTTTGATTGGGATAAAATTTTACAATAATTGTTTTTTCGCTTGAGTACTACTGATCTAACGGAAGAATGTGTTATTGTAATAGTTATAGGTCTTAGGTTCAAATTTGCTGGAGTTTTTGTAAGAGATTTTCTTTTCATAAATTGCATTTAAGAAAATTGTCGAGAGAAAAAATATAAATGACAAAAATAATCATGATATGTTTAAAATAATTAGATTATTAAGATATATTTGTATAATTTTACAGATAATTACAATTATAAAAACAACTTTGTACTTTATAAATAATATAGATAAACATGAATATGCTATTTCAGGAATATCAATTATGCACAGAGAATGGACAAAGTAAATTTCCACCAAACTCAATATATATAGTTAATATGTTACCAACTTAATAATCAAGCAGTTCAATAGAATGTCAAGGATTACCAAATAGGAGTGATCCTAGAGGATTATCAAAGACATTAATTTTCACTATTCATTTGTTCAACTCTATGTAGTAGATAAGTATATGTACAACTTGATATAGTTAATTAACAATGATATGATGAATAAACCAAAGAATCCCGATTTGGTACAACAATTAAGGGTAAAATATGAGTTTCCCCCCTAAAGTTTGAGCCAAATTTAAGATTACCCCTTAATGTTTAAAATTTAACATTTTAGTCCTAATGTTTGGACAAGATTAAAATTTCCCCCTTTCCGTCATATCTCCGTTATTTTCAGACAGATTCGGTCACATGTACGGGTCACGTGGTGTTTTTAAGTTGGGAAATAACAAAATTGCCATCCTTTCACTCTATACATATACGCCAACTTTGCATTTTGCAGTGTTTGAACTTCAAGCAACTCCTTTAACGAAGAACAACTGAAACCCTAAGTTTCTTCAACATTTCAAGTTCCCTCTTCAAGTAAGTTAATTCTCGCGGCAATGTCGACACAATCTTCCTCAAAGGTATCCTTTTCAAGTATTCACCGATGTAATTGTGGATTATCACCTCGTTTGAGAATGTCCCGAACGCCCAAAAACTATGGCCGTGAATTTTGGGGTTGTCCTCACTTCAAGGTATGATTGAATCCCGATTGAGTTAAGTTCCTTAAATTTCGAAGGTTAATCTAGAGTTCGTTATGTATATGGTTTTTTCTTTAGAATAGTGAGAATTTGGGATGTGGCTTTTTCAAGTGAGTGGACATTGAAGAACAAGAGGTTGATAAATTCAGATGTTGTGGTAGTGCTCTATCAAATTTACTGGTTTGTAGCAACCATTCAACTCGAGGACTATAGTCAAAAAGAACAAATTTATCGACTTTGCTTGTTGATGTCTATATTGTTCATCTTACTTGTGTTATTGACGATATAACGTAGGTGGGTTTTGTGTATGTTTTATGTATCATCTAAAAGTGATGTTATGAAGAATCCATTGTTGTATATGAAACTCAGTTTTTGTTCTGCAATAAAGGTTCGGTGTTCTTGAAATTTCCCAGGTGGAATAAGTATACCCCCTTAATGTATTGCATTTGTGTAATATTCCCCTTGAAGGTTTTGAACGTAATAAGTTTTCATCAAGCACCATTTGAACAGAGTGATTTTTGTATAACCACAAACCTTCAAATACGTAATACTAAATCAAAACCTGTATGTTTCAACATGTTTCAAAATCTAACATATACCAACATTCAACATGTTGCAAGTCCCGTTTCCGTCTAACACATACAATACCACAAAATTAGACTGATTTCCTACCTTTATATCTTTTCCTTTGCTAGATATGGTTCATTGACTCGGTGCACTATCTTGTGTAGATGGAGGAGCTTCAGTTCCTTGATTTTGCTCTTAGTGTTGGGGCATGTTTTGAGTCTTCTTTGTTTTCCCCTTTCCGCATGATCTAGCATTATGCCAAACTTGCTTGCATTTTCCACAATGTTGGAGGTCCCCAGTTTTTCTCAATTTGCCCGTATTGGCTTCCCATGATGACGATGTCCTTTTCTTCTTCGGTCGGCCCGTTGCATTCCTAAATTCTGGTGGATTTAAGGGTCAAGCCGTACTTGGCACCCACTCGTCAGCACCTATTTTGACAGCATATACAGCCATAAACTGAACATCAGCACTCCCAAAACATCTATAGCAAAACAGAATATAGCATATAATCTCAAAACAACTTTGGCATACGCAAACATAACAGCTATAGCAAAACAGAATCTACACACTGATGACGCAACAACATATAATCTTACCTGGAATTGGATGGATGATATCCTCGCATGTCTTCAAATACGACTCTTGACTATAGTAAAGAGATACATAATCCAGCACGTAAGACTGATGATGCAAGACTTCCGAATACGAATGTGGACAAGGTATTCTGGAAAGCTGCCACTGACCACAGCTGCAACTCCATTCCCTTGTGTTCACAATACAAGTTCCACCGTGCGACTTCTTAGTTTCATATATTCCTGAGCCGACATATGCTACAATATGGTCCATTGCCTTTAGCGCAACCATATCCAGGTTCCTTTTAATCGTTGGACAGACCCTATGTGTGAACATAAACAACCACATCAATTGTTCAAACAGAGTAATAACTAGTTTGTCTCGCAGTCGATGAATCTTGGCGTTGAAACTCTCGACAATGTTGCTGACTATAAGATCTGTCTTAGAAAACCATTGGAAATGTGACCGAGCCCACGACTGGACTGGTATATCCATTAGGTACTCATATGCAGCCAGTTTAACCTCTTTTAGTTGATTCATCCAGTGATTGTGCCAAGTGACGCTATAGCTAGACGCTGCTCCCCACAAGTAGTATTTAACAGCCTTCCATCTCCATTGATTGGGCTGCATGTTTCCCCATATATGCCTAACACATGAGTGATGCTCCGATCCTTCAAAAATCTCCTCAATTGCAAGCATCAAACCTTGCCAAAACAAGACCAAAAGAACATTATCAACCCTACAATATTTGGAAAAGCAAAAAAGGCATCATAAGTACGCACCTTCTATCTATCGGACATTATGGTCCACTTCAAGTCGGTACCTACATCGGAAGCTAACACACCTAAGAACTACTCCCACGATGCCTTAGTCTCGGCTTCAACCCATGCAAAAGAGATGGGAAACAACTGGTTTTCCGCGTCTCGTGTGAAAGCACATAGTAACTGCCCCCCTGCTGAACCCTTTAAATGGCATCGTCGAGGCAGATAAAATGTCTAAAACCACGAAGAAACCCATTGTGCATCACCTTGAAGGAGACATAAAATCTTTGAAAATTGGGTGTTAATGATTTCCCAATCATGTCAATTGCAATCACTGTAGTGGACCCACGTCTCTTGAACTGTTTCGCTGACACTCCATGCAACTTTTCCAATGCGTTCTTATGGACAAGATTAATCTTGTAGTGACTGGCCTCTATAGTGAAGTTTTTCATGATGTCTTCAGCAATAACCTTGCATGACATGGTTGAATCAACACTCCACTTGTGGATGTATCTATCAACTATCCACTCTGTTGTGATTTGGGTTGACTTATGGGTCCTAGGACAAATGTGTGTCCCAATCAAATTTTTAATTATGTACGTCTATTCATCCCCGACATTGGACACATACAATTTCCAATCGCAGCCCTGGTCTGCCAACTCTTCCAAATCGGCAACCCTGTCCCAGAATTCCTTGTCTTCAATAAGGTGATTATTTTCATATGTGGGGTGTTACTCAGGTACAGAGTTGCTTTCAGTCTCATGGGTGTAGGGTTGTTTTTCACATTTGGGTGGGCTTTTTCCGCTGTGGGATGATTTCAGGTATTGTTCTTTCCACATCCTCATCATCCGAAATGTGAATGGGCTCATGCTAACCACCTTGACCCCCTACTGTTGCATGTGATCCTCATAGTGCCTATTGAAACGATACAACTTTATTCCTTCTGCATTGGGATCCTGCATCTCTTTCTTCCGTATTGTATCTCCTTCCCAATCAACAAAGATCATCCTAGTAGGTACAACAAGCTCACAGTCCTCTATAAACAAGACAATGATTTCCATGCCGTTTTGGTAACCCTTCAAGTCGACCACATCCTCTTCTGTAGCAATCCTCACTAAATACTTATTAATGTCCATAAATGGGGCAAGTAGTATATCTGATCACACTTGAATATTATCGTACCAGTGTTAAATGGTTCAGCAAGTCACACAAGCGAAATGAGATAGGCCACCTAGGTCTAACGTATTTCTGACCAACGTAGATATTTTTATCTTTGACTGTATCGAATCTACCCCCGTAAAATGTGTGTAGTGTGTAACTAGGCAGACCTTAGGGGAATATAACCTATTTGATACACTTGTAAACGGAACAACAACACAATCACACTTAGCAAGAAGCCCTGTAACTGGATCAAGTATCACTTTTGCAAGCTTTCTCTGGTGAAAACGCCCACTTCTCGTGGAAAGCAAAATGATGAATATGAAGACTTCAATGAAGTAGAAGGTCAAGATGCCGTTTCTGAAATTCCAGATGAAAGGGAAATGGAAGTTAAAGAAAACTCAGAGAAATGTAACAGCATCTCCTCTGCCTTATGCCAGCTCTCCCAGGTCAGGAACAAATATGAATGCACGCTCTCCGGTTCATGCTGGGCACCGAATGCATGTGTGGTTCACTTATGTACTTAATAACCACAGGAATCCCACATAAGATTAGCTGATTCTGTCAGTTGTTGAACTTTTTGGAGGACTTCTTTCACTGAAATCCTGATGATGATAAGCATCCTTATGTTGTGAAGCTGAATCCTGATGATGATAAGCAGAACATTTTGTTAGCTGGTATGATTCTGTCTTGGTGGTTGTAATTGGAAAATATTGATCGAGAAGGGCAAGCTGGATGACTATATACTGCTCTACTTAGTTGTTGGTGACTACGGTTTGCCAACTATATGGAACAGAGACGTGACTTTTAGATTGACTTTGGTCAATCAATTTTTTCCTGATTGCTCCATGACACAAGGAGGACGATTTATCTTCAATGAAAAGCACACCGAGAGTGGTTACCAATTCAAGGATCTCCAGAAAAACGGAAATGGTTTTGTTGTCAATGGCTCTATGATTGTAGAAGCTGAGGTTTTTGTCCATTCATCTATTCCAAGAGCTGCAAAAGGCAGTTGATTCGACTCTTACCTTCTCCATGGTTAACAGCAGCACGGAGTATATATGCTGAATGCTGATATATGCTGCTATATGCTGAATGCTGATATATGCTGAATGCTGATATATGCTGAATATGCTGATTGTTGATGTTGCTGATGCTGAAATGCTGAAGTTTACCCCGGTTTCATACTGAAATTTGTTGATTAAAACCCCTGCAACCAATTCTGAATTACTTGTTTTCGAATTGTTGGATTAGTAACGTGAAGATGTGTAATCCCGTTGAGTTTGGACAACCAAGTTTTGATGACTACAATAGATTTGATACAAGTTTGAAGTGTTGAAGTCAGATTTTAGTAGTAGTTTCTTCTTTAACGGCATGACCACGATGGGATGACCAAGATGGCACCGCGATGGCATGACCGATTCCTCCCTCTTCTCGTCTAGATATCAACTTGAAGATCTTGTGTTTGAATGTGGAGTATCTCATTGAAGATGAAGGTGTGCAAGCTCAATTAAGTTAGAGGTTTGATCGGGATTAAACTTGGGATTCGTCACGAGTAAAGAGCGTTGGAAGTTTGGGGTCGAAAATTCAGCAAATCAAGAGAAAAACAAAGACCGTGGATGAATGTTAGAGCATACAACATGAAGAAAACGAAGAACTAGGGTGTATGTGAGAACACCACATAGATTAGCTTAATGTTTTCTAGTTTAATCTTTATTAGTCTCTTGTCTAGGGTTTTATTCCTAGTGGCTCTATATAAAGAGCATTACTTGTATTGCTACAGTAACCCGAAATCAAATATGTTCTCCTTAATCAAAGCTATATCTTCATCATTTTCACCTCATCTTCATTCAATCCACCGAAGCTAACAAATAACAGTCATTCCAGACGAAAAGTCGGACACCCTAAATTCCGAAAAATCGATATTTTGTGTAAATAGAGAAGAACCAAACCTAAATCATCAGCAAAGTAAGAAAAATCCATACTTTTCTTCGACAAATCATTCCGATCAACAAGTTGTAGGAAACCTAAACTCTAAACTGGAACAAGGTCGCGACTTAGCACGGGAATTGGAACAAGTAAACCTAAACCCTAAACCTCTGAACATTGGAACTTACATTGGTGCTCTGGAATGTCACGACTCTGCTCTACAAACTGGAAGGCGAAGCCAAGGAACGTCGCAGCTGGAACGTCGTGGCTGGAACCCGAAGCAATGAAAGTCGCGACACTGGAACCTGAAGCAAGGAGAATATGAAAGGTCCTTAGTTATTCTTTTCATGGGGGTGGGGGTGGGTTGGAAAGGAGGGAAACTTAACTGATCATGAGGGAAGCTGAAAGTAGGGCAATTTTTCTATTTCCCAACTTGAAAACACCACGTGACCTACACATGTGACCAAATCCGTCTGAAAATAACCAAGATATGACGGATAGGGGGAATTTAATATTGTCCAGACAATAGGAGTAAAATTAAAATTTTAAAACATGAAGTGAGAATCTTATATTCGGCTCAAACTTTAGGGGAAACTCATATTTTACCCAACATTTAATAAATGGGAACTAAAATTTACTTGAGACCATTTCATGTGTACTGAATTAAACTTGTATATACAAATAAATTTAATTTTGTACCTAGGCCAGTGCCCATCTCCTTTTCGACCTTGGCTTGCAATTCACATAGAACATCAACTTCTTCTTCGATCTGCTTGAGTCTCTTTTCGTGTCCTCCCATTCCTGATCAGATAAATGAGTAGGATAATGTATAATGCAGATTGATTGGTCAGAGAAAGAAGAAAGAACCTTGCTGGAGGTGTTAGAATTATCGGTAGTAGCAAGGTCTTCACAGTAATCGATTATGGATTTGGGTTGACCCCAGTTCTAGGTTCGAACTTAACCCAAAACTCTGATTCTGGGTTTCGACTAAACCAAAAATTTCAATTCTAGGTTCAATTCCGAACGGAGATCTGGGGGTCGTATGCTTAGGTTGAAGTATACTAACTCAGAGAGAGGTTTGAGTTTGTTGAATGGACCTTACAACCTTTTCACTTATGCGAAGAGGTACTGGAGCGACGACACCAACAACGGGATTAGGCGGAAGAAGGCGAATGAAGATCCATGAATGAACAAGGAAGGACGAAAAACGAATGATGGGTTTGTCACAAACCCATCACAAACCGTTTGTGGCGTGAGGGGAAAGGAGAGCAAAGGTGATGTAGTAAATTAGATATTCAGAATGGTGTATCCTCATCAATTATAAAAGGACGAGTTTGTCTCTTCAATTTTTTTATACCCAAACCACCCTTCTCTTAGTGTACAATCAACATTTGATTTCCTTCGCCAAGCATCGTCTCTTTCAACCATCCATTGTCCACACCCTCCTCCGAGCATCATATACTTCCATATTTAAAATAGGCGCTTTCCTTTTTTTGTTTGCATTATTTTTTTATTTTTTTGCAGTCTGTTGAGGCTATTACGTCGTCTCTTCCATGAAGCTCGACCACCATCTATCGGTATTCCCTCCCGTGGCTATGTTTGGTTTGCTGTTATTGACATGTGATATATATATATATATTTTGATAGATAAGGAAAAATAAAACATGTTGGGTGATGAGAAGCTCGCACCCTAGTTTTTTTAAAAAAAGTAAATGATGGTTCAATCGAATTAGTAGCGGTTTAGATGGTTTGGTGTCGTTAATATACCACACCTAATTGTGTGTGAATACCAACAGACAAATAGTGACACTAATAATAGATTATACCATTAAAGTTAGTTCATTATTGATTAGATTATTTAATGTCAGCAATATGTTGACACTGATGACATGTTCTTTTCGCGGAATTCTTATGGAATAGGTGTTAAGGATTCCGTAAGAAGTTCTTTTCGCGGAATTGAAAAATTACGTCTTACGGAATCCTATAGGGCTGGCTTAGACATTCCGAGCAAAAACCAAAAAATTCCTAAGGAGATTGGGCAAGGAATCCGGAATAGGTGCCCAAATAACTGTTTTGCCGTAATGAACTTTTCATCAGAGCCAAAATAACCTCCCTTATCTTCTTTACCTACTGAAGAAGGTCCCATGTCGTGTTGCCTGGTGTTGTTTGCGTTGGTTTCCGCCCTCGCCGTTAGCGGTCCGACAGTCTACTAGAAGCTGGGGAAGCACATCAACTTCTCTGATTCCAAAATCTCTTGCCCTCCTCCACTTTCTATCCTGAAGATAACTCCTGGTAATTCAACTTATCTTTGAGTCCTCTCTCCATTCCTGATTCTAGGTTCGGTTGAACCCAAAAATCACGATAGTGTTAAACTATGTTTGTTTGAATCTATCCTCAAGGACAACATGTTGATAAATGTTGGATTGTACTCGTATCAGGAAGTTAAATGTTGATTGTTTATAAATTTTGGATTGCTGCATTGTTGTGAATAATGAGTTAATTGTACATGTTATCACATTTGTTTCTCTTATTTGCAGATTCCATCAAACATATCTCGATTTGTGGTCGGAAGCTATGACAGTGAAGTTGTAGCTAAATTTGCTTTGATCTTCACATTTTATCTTTATATAAAGGTTAGAATGTTGATTCTGGGTTCGGTTATTGTTGGTGCTCATGAAACAGAACTTAGAATCTGGAGGACACGATTCCTCCATAGTTGGTGGTCATGCAACAGTAGTCCATTCCTTTTGCCTATTGTTTTCTAGTTGTGATTGATGCATGGTGGTCAATTTTGAATGCTTATGAAATTATCTCTATAATATGTGCCATTATTAGGGAAATTTGGTTGGATTTTGAGGTTTGAAACATCGGAGTTCTGCATTTGTCCATTCAAAGAAACTGGAACTTTTTGATGTTTTTGTTATTGTCTCTCATCAAACATATACGTATTTTAATTTGTTTTTTACATGGCATTATTGATCGGATTGTTGTTATCTTGATGTTATTGATCAACTTTTATGGTTTATTCAGGTCAATTAATGGATGTTCTTGTTCTGTGTTATTGATGTTCTTGTTCGAAGAAATTGAGAAATCGATTGGGTTGTTTCTGTATTTATTGAAGGTTATGAAGGCGATGAGAATGTCGGAATCGAGACATGAGTAAATGAGAATGAAGATTGTAGGTGTATGGTCATTTGATTGTACGTGTATGGTCATTTGTAATGGAATATGATATTTTGGACATTGTAATTACGATTTTGTATATGCAAATATGACAATTTACGAAGGATATGAAGAAATAGTTGTCAAGTTCTTTTGTTAATTATATTATGGATTGTTAGATATGGAGATACAAGAGATTGTCCTTTAAAATTAATTAAATAAATTATTTTAAAAAGTTTTTTTAATTAATAATTAATTATATTTAAGTATTAACTATGTATTATTATTAGTTAATACATGTATTAACTAATACAATGTTTGATTAGAAATAATAGGTGGTACTAATTAATACCTATGTATTAGCTAATACACATTTCTAGTGTTAATTGTGTATTAACTAATACATTCTATAACCATGGTATTATTTAATACATAATAAAAAATTACCTAATTACCCTCAATTAACCTACACAATTCCTATCTATAACTCAATTACTTGATTGTTTTTGACGATTTGTTTTTTGAAACCGCATAACTTTTCGAATTCTATGCAACCCATTGCCATAAGACGATTTGCCCCACTAATTTCTTCTAAAAACACTGTTTTACATCTTAATTCCCCGTTTTTTCTATCAACCTCCACCTCTTCAAATATTTCTCACCCTCGTTCATCACTTTTTTTTAACAATTTGTTTCAATTTCTATCATAGCACTGTTACTCTTGGTCCTCACACGTCATTAAGCTACTCGATTTTGATCGGGACCCCATCGCTAACCGCATACCGCATTTTCGGGTCCCGACAAGCATGCTCACACTCGAACCCGACAGGTGCCAAAGCATGCCGAGCGGCGCGCACTGCCTACCACGATCGCAGCGACGACGTTTCTGCGAGCGTATCAAAGGCTCGGGCTTGGGCCGCCGCCGCAATCCGCATCGGTCCACGCCCCAAATCGATCGGTGGACCGACTCATCACCGTTCCACATCTGACCGGGGCTCATCGCCGACCCCCATTCGCTTACCTCCCGACAATTTCAAGCACTCTTTGACTCTCTTTTCAAAGTCCTTTTCATCTTTCCCTCGCGGCAATTGTTTGCAATCGGTCTCTCACCCGTATTTAGCATTGGACAGAATTTACCACCCGATTGAGGCTGCATTCTCAAACAACCTGACTCATCGACAGCGCCTCGCGGTGTGACAGGGTCCGTACACGACGGGGCTCTCACCCTCTATGGCGCCCCTTTCCAAGGGACCTGTTATGGTCAATGATTTCCATGTTTATTGTTGTCATATGAATCTTATCGAATGCCACTTATAATCTTTCATGGTCTTGTATGACTACACTTGAGTGATTCTGGTGTTCATTTGCACATATTAAATAAATTTATGTGTACACAATTTTAATATTTAAAAAAAAAAAAATTAAGGGTATTAATCTATTTTTGTCATTTTACGAATAATTTTATATTGAATCAAAGACTGTATTAAGTTATACACGTATACGTATATGTTAATACATGTTCCATTCAAACATAGTATTAACTAATACGTGTATTAACTAATACATCCAATCAAACGCTACCTAATATACATATTAAAAGAGAGACAAATATGTCACTTTACCACATTTCATTCCCTTTCCATATACAATTCCCCTAAAGCAACAACAGAATTCCTTTTTCCATTTCATTCCATCAAAAAAATAATTTCATATTTTTATCTTCTATTCCTTACTCCCTATTTCTTATTCCGTGAAAGAAACACCCCGTAAGTTTGTTTTTCAGTTTAATTCAAAAGTGACCGACAATTTTCATCACTGAACATTACTATTAACAACTCCATTTAAGTTGATTGTATAAACGCGTAATAGTTATAAATAATTATGTTGCCACTAAATAATATATTTAATAATAAAATCTACTAAGGAGAAATTTTAGTGCACTCTAAATTAATTTTCTTATAGTGGATCGAGTACTTATTAATTAAATACTCATTTTGGACAGAATCAGGAATAAACTTTCAGGATGGAGGTCTAAATTGTTATCTATGGCCGGCAGAAATGTCCTCATAAATTCAGTTATGATCACTATTCCATCTTATATAATGCAATGCACGGCTCTTCCAATTGGGATTTGCAAGGGGTTGGACAAGTTAAACAGAGATTTCTTGTGGGGATCTACAAAGGATAAAAGGAAGATCCATGCTTTAAATTGGAATTCTATTACGCTCCCAAAAGAGTTTGGAGGTTTGAATATTCCTATTACCAGAGAAAGAAATCTTGCTTTACTTGCCAATTTTTCATGGAGATGTCAGAATAATACTAGCCCTTGGGCTAAAATTCTGAAGTTCAAATATTTGAACCCAAATCGGAAACTCAACAGATTGGGATCCATGAATGGGAAAGCGTTGGTTCAAGGAAGTCGAACCATGGACAAAGGTATGGGTTGGGTTATTGGTGAGGGAGATAAAGTTAATGTTTGGTCTGACTCGTGGATGGGAAAAACAAATCTTAGATCGATCATTAGTGGCCCCCTGAATTGGAATGAGGAAAAGCTTCTTGTAAAAGATTTAATGCAGGAATCGGGGGAATGAGATTTCTCTCATTTGTCCTTCCATCTTCCTGTTGAAGTCAAAGAGAAAATTTGGGCAATTCCGAGAGGTTCTTCGGTTGTTATTCAGGATAGGTTAGTTTGGATGGGCGACCCGAAAGGTATTCCGTCTGTGTCTTCTGTCCATCATTTCATAAAGCAAGAGAGAATCAGGAATCTAGAGCTGGTCTCAGGAAACTGGGATTGGATCTGGAAGTGTGATACCATCCCGCGCATAAAATCTTTTTTATGGTTGTGTAACCATAATAGGCTTTCCACGGTGCAGCTACTTAACAAAAGGGGCATGAACATTAACCCCATTTGTCAGGTTTGTAGTATCGAGGAGGAAAACATCATACACATCCTTCGGGATTTCATGGTTGCGAGAAAAGTTTGGAATGATATTGGTATTCCTTATGGTTTAACTGACTTCTATTTGTGTAATCTCTCATCTTGGCTTGAGTTGAATTGCAGGTTCAATCATATTCATGCGAAAGGAATTGAATGGAGATTTATCTTCCCATCGACCATGTGGTTCCTCTGGAAGAACAGAAATTCTTATGTTTTCAATAACCCTCCTATTTCTGTTGATGTCCTTACTTTAAGTTTGATTCAGGCTAAGAGCATCTCAGACAACTTCAAGAGGGAAAAGATTCATCAGAGAATAAAGACCATCCGGGTGGGTTGGACGCCTCCAGAACATGGATGGTTTAAACTTAACACGGATGGCTCAGCAATGGGGAACCCAGGCCCGACAGGAGGAGCGGGGGTAATGCGAAATGAATGGGGAGGTTGGATAAAAGGCTTCCAAAGACTTATTGGAATCACCAATAGTCTCGTGGCGGAACTGTGGGCTATAAGAGACGGTTTAACCATGGCATCGAATTTGGGAGTGCAGAATCTTCACGTTGAAGCAGACGCACAGGAAGCAATTAACTTGATAATTGAGGATCCATATGCAGATAGACCATTAATGCCTCTCATATTGGATTGCAGGAAACTTATTTTGGATTTTAACAAATTCAAAATCAGACACGTGTTCCGGGAAGCAAATGGGGTAGCAGATGCTTTGGCTAAAGAATCTGTTACTCTGGATGATCCATTTCATACTCTAACGAATCCTCCCTCGGACATTTTGAAGCTCTTGATATTTGATAGTGAAGGAAAATCCACTACTAGAATAGTTAAAAATAATTAGTATTTAGTTTTGTTATGTTGTAGTTTATGTTATACCAAAAAAAATTAAATACTTACCTAAAAAAAGTTGGTTTTGTTATTAAATGTTACAATTCTAAGATAGTTGAGAGCGTCAAATATTACATTAAATATCACATTGTCTTTTATTACTTAGGATAAAATTTTAGTTTTCCCCTAAATTTTAAATCGTAAATTTCATTCCCTCATGTTTGGCCAAAGTACAAATTTGCCACATCCGTCAACATTTGCATCCAAATTTAACATAATTAGTTTAAAAATAATGCAAAAAAAAAATATATATATTACAATTTAACCTTTTCAAATGTTCCAATTGAGTCCCGATTCGATTGGTGATTGATTGAGACCCAATCGAGGGGGATTGGGTCAAGGTCTTGACCCATACTGACCACCCTGGGTAATAGACCAGGTATGGGTCAATAACAAGACTCGATCCCCAATCGAGTGGCTCGAATTTGTGTCTTGACCCAAACCCGAGCCTTCTTGATTGGGGTTCAATCGAGTGATGATCGAATCGGGACTAATTGTAATATTTAAAAAAGTTTGGAATAGTTAAATTATATAATTTCTGAAAGTTTTCTTGTATTTTTCAATTTTCAAAACTATTTCTGTTAAATTTAGATGAAAAAGATGACGGAGGGGACAAACTTGCACTTTGGCCAAACATGAGGGAATAAAATTTTACGATTTAAACTTTAGGGGATAAACTGAAAATATGGTCAAACATTAGGGGACAATATTGTATTTTACTCGTAGTTGACAATTTAAGTCGTGCATATAAGTGACGGTTATTTTCACGTTGTTGTCTCCACGCTACCCTGATATTTTTTTTTTCCAACATAATCACTTCATTCTCATTCACTACCCGAATCCATAATGTCCAACATACATAACGAAAACAATTGAGGTGGATGTATGAATGTTCAGTTTACTGGACACATCCCCTGTCTAGATTTCCTAGCGACCCAATTTGCACATCTATTGGCGCTACGTCTCACAAATTGTCATTCCACCTTATGAATTCCTTTCGATAATTCTAAGGCGTCTTGTAACACATGTTTGATTTCCCAATCCATACCATTTTCCGGTTGTTTCAGACATTTTATTATTACCTGGGCATCCGACTCGATTATCACCTCGGTCCATCCATTGTGCACCGCCAGTTCGACCGCATGGAACACCGCCTTTGCCTCTGTTACTATCGCATTGGTCTCCCTACTATGCGTATGCCTTCCCCCTACCCCCACAATATTCGATAATTCTAAGGCGTCTTGTAACGCAAGTTTGATTTCCCAATCCATACCATCTTCCGGTTGTTTCAGACATTCTATTATTACATGGGCATCCGACTCGATTATCACCTCGGTCCATCCATTGTGCACCGCCAGTTCGACCGCATGGAGCACCGTCTTTGCCTTTGTGACTATCGCATTGGTCTCCCTACTATGTGTATGCCTTCCCCCCACCCCACCCCCACAATCTTCCCATTCCAATCCAGAGTGACGATTCCGGTACCTCCGACCAGTTCTTGCATCCCAAGCCCCATCACAGTTCAGTTTGATCGAGTTGATACTGGTTTCGCCCACCGTGGTTGTCTCGTTTGTATGGCTCGTGTTTGTGCACCTATGGTTGACCGCTTCGTCCCCAAACATTCTTCAGCTAGAATCTTTGTTACGGTAATGACATGGTTCGGTCTTGGTTGCTCTTCTTCGTGAATCGCACGACACCGTTCCTTCTAGATCTCCCAAGCCACGATCTCCTCTCGTAGTCTCCCCTTCTCGCCCGTCTCGCCCACCTCCTCGTCCATGGCTAAGATGTATCTGAGCCACTCGCCACGCCCTTGATCCCGTGCGTTCGACAATCTTATCCCCAAGCTTCCCAACCAAACGCTCCTCGCCCGAGTGCACCTAATTAGTGCATGTTCCACATCTTCCGACTCGCTGCAAAAAGGGCATGTTCGGTGGACCTCGAGTCCTCGCCGCTCCATCACCTCTCGAACCGGGATTGAGTTGTGACCTGCTTGCCAAAGAAAAAATTTACCTTTGGCGAGGCGTTCCCCTTCCATATCTTATCCCACTTCGGCATTCTGGCACTACGGGAGAGGGGACAAACAACGGCTAAACATCACGACTCAATGTGTATTGGGCCGTTATAAATGAAATTAAATTCAATATCATGGCTCAAATGACATTGAGCCGTTATTAAGTTGATTTTACGGCTCAACCCACTGAGCTGTTACCTTTATCACGACTCAAATTGAGGTTGAGCCGTGATAAAAAAAGTATTGTCACATTTTAAAATATATATATATATATATTTATTTATCACGGCTCATTTACTTAGCCGTAATAAATGTTTTTTTATAAAAACAAATAACATTTATCACGGCTCAAAGTGAGTGGAGCTATGACAGTGGCCATTTAGAAGAAGTCGGGCCTTCACAGAGACTTCATTCTGCAGACCAACTTCTTCTGTTCTTCTCCTCTACGCAGCGCCGTTCATCAACTGCAGGTAATTTATTTTTTTTTCTTCAATTAATCGATTTAATTGTTAGCCGGAAGTCTTATATGTGTAGTCCTTGTTCGATTTGGCAGTATAATCAACTGATTTAGCCTTCAATATCACGACTCGGCCACTCCGATTTGGGTATGTTTTTTTTCGATTTTTTGTTGAATTTGTTAAAATTAATTGATCTTCCCAAGTCTTATATGTGTTCTAATTGTTAGATATATATGTATAATTGACTCAATCGGAAGATTTGAAGAAAAGTTGCAAACCCTAATTTTTCCA
Organism: Chamaenerion angustifolium; assembly: GCA_946814005.1. Lineage (NCBI taxonomy): Eukaryota > Viridiplantae > Streptophyta > Magnoliopsida > Myrtales > Onagraceae > Chamaenerion > Chamaenerion angustifolium. The sequence goes on from OX328272.1 coordinate 29,332,659, forward strand.
AGCAAGGTAACCCTTCATCAATATCCGAATTTATTGTTTATTGGACATGTATAGAAGCAATTAGTCATATATTATACATACTCATGACGAATTTAAGTTGCCTAGTATAAATTGAATGGATGACAATTTTTTTATTGATTGTTAGGAACTTTAAATTTAAGTTGCCTCAATGACGAATTTAAGTTGCCTAAATGTTTTTTTTATGGTTAGCAAGTTTAGAATTTGACATGGATAGAAGTTGGATAACAAAACCAAGAATTAGCAAATAGTATCAATCTGGTGTCAAAGACTTCATTGAATTTGCTAATAGAAATGGATTGGTTAATGGAAAGATGATATGTCCTTGCCGTAAATGCAAGAATAAAAAATATCATGTGGCGGAAGAAGTAGAGAGTCACTTGGTTTGGAATAGTTTTTGGTTGGCTATATAATATGGTTTTTTCATGGTGAATCGTGTGTCCAAACTCAGCCAAATATGAATCATGAAAGGAATATTCCTATAAGGAACAGTGAAATAAACACTCATTTGGATGGACAAAGTGAATTACGAGATTTATTTCATGTTGCCATGGGATCTGCTCCGTCAAACGTTGTGCAAGATAATAGTCCAGTTGTTGGTGATAATGACGCTTCCGGATCACAACAATATGAGGCAGTCCCTGAACAAATTTCACCTCTTCAAAAATTAATGAGTGAGTGTGAGAAACCATTATATCCCCATTGTGAATCATTCACACTGATATCATTCATCTTACACATTTGGAATATCAAAACAGTTGGTGGTTGGTCTTGGAAATCAGTTGATATGTTGTTTGAAGTTTTAAGAATTGCATTTCCTTCAGCAACCTTTCCAATTTGTTATTATGATGCTAAGAAATTGATTACATAATTGGGTATTGGGTATGATAAGATACATGCATGCCCAAATGATTGCACATTGTATTGGGGTGAAAATGCTGAGCATTCCTTTTGTCCAACTTGTGGTCTTTCGAGGTGGGAAAAACATAAAAAAGACATAGCTGAAGATTGTACATAAGAGACTACTTCTTCAGGAAAAAAAAAGAAACCTGCAAAAGTATTGCGGTACTTTCCGTTAATTCCAAGATTCAAACGACTATACATGTCAAAGGATAGTGCATCTTCGATGCGATGGCATAAGGAGAGTCGAACAATGGATGGAGTCTTGAGACATCCTGCTGATGCATTGGCGTGGAAGTCATTCGATGAGCGTTACCCAGATTTTGCTTTTGATCCACGTAATGTCAGATTAGGATTAGCTAGTGATGGTTTTAATCCATTTAGGACGATGAGCGTAACTTATAGTACATGGCCTGTTTTAATAATCCCTTACAATATGGAGTTTTGGTCGTGCATGAAAAAGTCGTCTCTTATATTGTCAATGGTCATCCCTGGTGAAAAAGGTCCTGGAAATGATATAGATATTTATCTAAAACCACTTATCGAAGAGTTAAAACAACTTTGGAAGGGTGTTGAGGCATATGATGCGTTAAAGGGTGAGCACTTTACTCTTCGTGCATCACTCATGTGGACTATTAATGATTTTCCTGCATATGATAATTTATCTGGTTGGAGTACTAAAGGTCGGGTTGCATGTCTTATATGTGCTTATTCAACTGAGTCTTTGTGGTTGGATAACGGTGGCAAATACTGTTATATGTGTCATCGTCGCTGGTTACACAGAGATCATCCATTCCGTCGTCAAAAAACTGAGTTTGATGGTACAACTGAGATGTGACTTTCCCCAACAACTCTGTCTGGTGTGGAGGTTTTCGAGCAAATGAGAAGGTTAACAAGCAGTTATGGTAAAGGTAGTAAGAAGGGTCAAGAGATGACAATACCATAGTTGTTGATACAACATTGGAGGATGAAGATATATTTGAGAGAGACGATTACTCTGAATAAGGTGCCTCGACATCTACTCAAACCAGTATCTTGTGGAAGAAGAAGAGCATATTTTTTGAATTTCCTTATTGGAAATATAATCTTCTCCGACATAATCTGGATGTGATGCATATAGAAAAAAATGTTTGTGATAACGTTATTGGTACATTGTCGAATGTCGATGGGAAGACAAAGGATAATGAGAAGGCTCGACATGACTTAAAGATTATGGGTATAAGACATGAACTTCATCCTGTAGATTGTCCCAATGGGAAGACTTATTTTCCTCATGCTTATTACACCTTTACATTGGCTGAGAAAGATAGATTTCTTACATTGTTGAAAAATCTTTAAAGTTCCTGATGGATATTCTTCAAATATATCAAGGGGAGTAAACCTGAAAGAGCGGAAGCTTTCTAATCTTAAAAGTCATGACAGTCATGTGCTAATGCAAGATATTCTACCGCTTGCATTGAGAGGTGTATTGACAAAACATGTTGTTCTAGCTCTCAATGAACTGTCAACTTCTTTTAAGAAATTGTGCTCTAAAACTCTCCATCTCGAGGATTTGGATGAACTTCAGAGCTGTGCAGCACTGGTTCTGTGTCATCTAGAGAAGATTTTCCTCCAGGATTCTTTACGGAGATAGTGCATTTAATTATACATCTACCAGTGGAAGTAAAACTAGGTGGTCCTGTACAATACCAGTAAATGTATCCTATTGAAATGTTAGTTCTATTAAATTTCCTTATCCAATGTGTTAAGCGGAATATGACAATGTTTTCCTTCTTCATGAATTCTTAAGCTTTTTGGTCACCTTGAAAAATTACGTTCGGAATAAAGCTCAACCAGAGGGCTCAATTGCAGAAGGATATATTGTTGAAGAATGTATGACCTTTTGCAAAAGGTTTATGGGAGAACTAGGCTCGATCTTTAACCGACCCAAAAGGAGGTTATCTTATGCAGGAGGTGAAAAATATTTGTTTTCATTGGTAGTGCTCAGACAACAGTGCTTGATCGGATGTTGCTAGCTCAAGCACATCGTTATGTCTTACTTCATAGTGATATAATCGAAACACACCGTCGGCCAGTTTTCTTTTTACATCAATTAATTATGTTTCAATACCAAATATTTAAAGGATAGAGTCGAATTAAATGGAATTGTGCAGGAGATTTATTGATGTTCAACGAGGACAGTACCCTTCAGTTTCAACTTCTCGCATTGAGGGTTAATGGTTTATAGAGAAATTTGCAGATTGGCTTAATAGACAGGTTTATATGAACTATTTCTTGTTCTTACTCTTCGTCCATAGTTTTCTTATTAATTACTTCTATTCTTATAGTATTTCTACCAATCTAGGTCCCTGACATGATTGTTAATAATTGTTCACAAGAAGAAATTGCTCTCGCAACTGGTCCAAATTCTGTTGTTCGAAAATTTAGTGGATTCTCTATCAACGGATTTGTATTACACACTAAAGATCGGGAGAAAAATAGAAAATGTCAAAATAGTGGTATAATGGTTGAAGCAGATAGCCAAACTTACTATGGAAGACTATCAGACATTGTTGAACTGGAATATTTTGGGAGATATTATGTCATATTATTCTGGTGTGATTGGGTTAAAGTGAAATCTCTAGGAGGGCTAAAGAAGGATTCAAATGGAACAATATTGGTTAATTTTTTGAGATTGATACACACAGGAGAACGACTGCGTGATGATTCATTTGTGTTTTCATCGCAAGTAAAACAAGTTTTTTATGTGCAAGATCCAAAAAATGTGGATTGGCACTTGGTAGTGGAGATGAAGCCAAGAGACACATTTTATATGGGAAAAACTGAAGATGGTGATGAAGATGATGATTCTAGGCAGTGTATGCCTTATCATATTGTAGATGTAGATGAACTTAATAATCATCATCGTTGGAGTCGAGAAGATGTTGGAGAATGAGTTCTACTTTACTTTATGTACTTCATCCTTTATGTTGAATATATATTATTATTTGGAATTTACCTTATGTCAATTTATAGTATTATTTTGTATTATCTAACACTATGTTCACTGTTAAATCATAAGTGTCTTTTATATTGTCTTTTAGTGGAAGAAACATGCCAGGCACATATTCAGGTTCCGCTAGTTACAATGATCACTCTGCTAGTTGTCCTACACCAACTCCTTCTCCCTCAACATTTGAGGGACGGGACGAGGGTGCATCGTTACTGACTCATGTGGAAATTTTAGGTGATGTAATTTATAATTTAATGTATAATGGATTTAAATATTTGTTTTTTCATAATCTTTGAAATTTGATTAACAGATAACTCTGGTCGTCGATATTTGCGAAGAAGTAAACTTAGCCCAATGGAAGTATGGAAAATGCAAGATTGGGAGAATAGTTATTTACTGTAACCAATATGGTTAACCATATGGTAAATCAGGAAAAGTTTTAAGAATTTGGCTTGGACAAGTTGCTCGTAATTCCAAGCTATGCCCTTTGAACTTCAGAGGATGGAAGAATATGCCAGATAACTTCACAAAACAAATACTATCCATTACAAACGTAAGTTATATGTTAATTTTTTTGCAAGATTTTTTCTCTGTTTAACTTATTATCTATTTTCTTACAAACATGTTTGCAGACGAAATTTGTTTGTCTGGATGATAATGGGTCCTTTGACAAGTTTATAATGAAATCAGTCGCAAAAAAATAGAAGGATCACAAAAATTCTCTAAAAGCAATGTTTTATAAGTCGGGGGCGACAAAAGAAGAAATCAAAGCAAATAACTTTGAAGAAGTGGACAAATGGCAATGGGATTTACTAGTAGATCATTGGTTTTCTGATGTAGGACAGGTTAGGAAGTCTATTATTTTTCTTACAATATTGATTCCCATTGCGTTGTATTTATTTGTTGGTTTATGTGAAGGAATCATCCTCTCGGGGGAAACAGGCTCGGTCGCAACAATCATCTCTTCACACCACTAGGTCAGAGAGTTTTGCTTTTGCAAGATATAGATTGGAAGATTGGTACGAATGCTCCTAAACACATGTTTAAATTAATTGACATAATTTTAGTGTTGCTTTACAATGTATTTTATCGTATTTATTTATTAGGAACTTGAATGTAAAAGACCCGTGGGGAGTCTTGAATTCTATGAGTACGCCCATGTCCATAAAAAAAGTGGTGCGTTTGTTGATGATGAGACGGCGTCATTAGTGGTAATATAAGAAATTTTCAGTTTAATTATGCGTACTATTTATAGAATATGTTATATTAACATCATCTTCATTCTTAACTGTATGTTGTAGGAAAAAGGAGAATCTAAATTGCAAGAGTGTGTTTCTCATAACCCGGACGAGGATCCACTTATAAGAGAGGAGAATGTATATCGTGAGGTTATAGGTGGACAAAAACCGGGGCGAGTCAGAGGTTATGGGCTTGGTGTTACACCGACCATGATACTTGGATCAAAAAAATCTAGCTTGAATGAAGAAGACGTAGAGAGACGTGTACGAGAACGTCTCCAGGCATATTATGATGAGAAATTGACACAACAAGAAGCTAGAATGGAGGCACAGATGCGAAAGATATATAAACAATTCCAGATGCAATTTCAGGTCATGCAAAATAATATGCACGGATATAATTCTCTTCAAAGATTCATGACAAGAGGTTCTACTGATGTCCCCCCTTTTGACAACTTTGGTTTGGGGTCCTCTCATTTACCAACTGGAAATCAAGTAAGTATATAATTTACATTTTGCAATGATATCATTTTATGCATTACAGTTTGATGGATAGTAGTTCAAATCTATTATTATTGTGTTTTAGTGTTTTGGATTCTTTAGTCATGCAAAATAATTGTTGTGCATCTTATAATTTCAGTTAGTTTAATCTTTAAATGTTGCATCTTATACTTTAAATTTTGATTGTTTATATAGGATGATAATATAAATCATCATTCTAGCCCGTACACCCCCTTTACCAACCTTGTGTTGGGTTCTTCACATTTACCAGTCGAAAATCAAGTAAGTATTACTTTTCACGGTGTTTTTAGTGTTTTGGATATTTTAGTTTTTCTTGAGAATTGGGGTTTAGTTTGCATCTTATAATTTCAGTTAGTTTAATGTTATGATTTTTGGATGTTTTTATAGAATGATCAAGCAACTCATCAATCAGCAACATCTAGTAGTGAACAATCTGCTAGTGGAAGTCAAGAAAACGATGAAGAAAATGAATCATTTTAGTCAAGACAGTGTTATGAATGAAGAATTATTATAAGATATTATATATGTTTATGAATTAATGAAGCGAACTGACGGATATGTAATGTATTGTCTGCAAAAATTATGATTTTGGTATGTAAACTATTCAAGTTATGGTTATTGTTGTATGATTCGGATTATAATATAAATTATTATTATTTTTATTAAAAAAAAATGTTTTTCATTTTCACGACTCATATGAAACGAGCCGTGAAAATATGAATTAAAAAAAATTAATTCATTTTGCACGGCTCATTTGCATTTGAGCCGTGAATAATGAATTAATTTTTTTTTTAAATTCATATTTTCACGGCTCAAATCCAAATGAGCCGTGAATAATAAGGGTTTAAAAAAAAGTATCGCGGCTCAACTCAAAAGCGCCGCGATAATTATTTTTGCGGCTGGTATGAGTTTGGGCAGGCAATTATCACGTCTCAAATGAAATTGAGTCATGATAATTGTCCCGACGCTTAATGTTACAGCTCAAATTCATTTGAGTCGTGATAAATTAACGGCTGGATTTTCCAGTCGGTAAAAATACCATTTTTGGCCGGTAAACACCATCTCTCCCGTAGTGTGGTATTGGTGCTTACCTCGTCTCCTGCTCCCATCTCCTCGTTGTTCGGTTCCCTTAGTTTTCTATAGATTAGTTTCGGTTCCGGTACCCCCTTCCTCGATGTTGGCCATACCAATCTATCTTCGGTCTCATTTCTGCACAGGTAGATGGATTGTATTGCTTGTTTCCCACCCTCGGATATCATGTTGCCGATCAGTTGGAGGTTCCAAGTGCGAGTGTTCTTCTCGATCAAGTCCTCCACTCGAAGACTCCTGCGTTCAGTGCCTCCGGGTTTCGCAAGCATTGCCTATTCGTCCTTCCCGTAATCCATGGGTCTCTGAATACCTTGATTTTCTTTTCGTTCCCCACCTGTCATACCCCGTGTTCCTTCATTACCTCTCTCCCGTGCAGTATGCTATTCCATGCCCAAGATGGTCTCGCTACCCTGATACTTAACCATCAATTTTTCTATTAATTCCACCTAAATAACATTCAAGACTTTATTATTTAAAATCTACTTAGATACCAATTACTCATATTTAAAATGTAATGAATTATTTAACAACGTTAAAAAAAAAAGTAAAAGTTAAGTATTACTAACTAAGTAGATAATTATCAAAACTTGTCCACCTGCTCCAACTCTCTCTCGGCGCTCCATCTCTCTCTCGGCGCCTGCTGCTCCATGTATGAGTTTTCGAAAAAGATCTTAACCCCTACTACTCCATTCTCAGATTTGACGGACCCCATGGATACTGAGGGGTGTCCTCCTAAGAAGGCAAACAATGGGAAATTGTCCTACAAAGCAAAGCTAACGAAGGTTATACAAGGAGCCTTTGGAAAGGCTTTTTTTTATGAACAACACTTATATGATGATATTGAGGAAGAAGTGGATGAATTTCCATATGTAAAATGCATCAAAGTATTCTTGTCTCGTGAAGAGAAGATAGAAATGAGAAAATCGCATGCTCTAGACATTATCATAAAGCTTTTTGGAAAATCGATTGACTATACTTACTTGTGCAGGTGTTTATCGATGCTCTGGAAAATTCAGAATTGGTTCGAGGTGATGGACCTCGGACACAGATTCTTCAAGGTCGCCTTCCGTTCAAGAGAAGATCTCGATGTAGTTCTAAAGGGAGGATCATGGTTCATTAACTCCTCCTTCCTGACCATGAGGGGTGTGGGAACCAAAATTCCAACCGACTACAGCAAAACTAATCGCGACAGCTATCTGGATGAGGATTCTGATGCTTCCCTCTGAGTACTATGAACTAACCTATTTGGAAAAAATTGGGAACAATTTGGGAATTCTTCATAAAATCGATATGGCTACTGTCAATGGAGAAAGAGGAAAATTTGCTAGATTTTGTGTTCAAGTTAATCTCCTACAACTATTACCTCTATTTATGAAAATTGATTTGTTTAAACTATATGAAGGTCTAAACTCGATTTGTTTCTCCTGTGGTATGGTGGGGCACAAGGACAGGTACTACAAGCACGACTCAGAGGAAATGGAGAAGAGTGTCGATCCAGATCAGCAATAAGAGGAAAATCAGCCATCCTATGACCGACTTTCAGGGGAGGAAAGGAAATCAGATGTGTTCAATTAGAACAGGGTACTGACCTGAGTATGGAATCAATAGAAAACAAAGGATGCCCAATTGAGTGATGGAATATCTCAATCTGGGATATGGATCGTGGGTGGTGGTGCAACACCGGAAAAAAACTCCATTCAAACACAAGAGACCACCACCGACCAGCTCAATGCAACTCCCAAGGTTCGCCGGTCAGACCTTCTCCAACGGGAATAAACAAAAGGCCATTGATCTTGTAGTTAGTTGAAACGTTGTCGGCAAAGTAATGTCTGGGAAAGTTGTCATGTATGGTAAAGCTAACATGGAAAGCACTATGAAGTATGAAGCATCTTGTATATGGGAAAGCATCTCATGAGCTGCCTCTTGGAGTTATTCACATGAGGAACAAGGAGTTGTCCTCCAAGTGTCAGCATCAAGAGAATGGGGTTGAAATGGGCTTGGAAAATGAGGTTGAAATGGGTTTGCAGAATGAGGTTGAAATGGACTTGGAGAATGTTGGCCCAATTATTCTGGAACAAAAAATGGACTAGAAGTGGGCCCTGAAATCTCCAACTGGTAAAGCCGACAGCTCGAGTTTGGGAATTCCTTCATGTTTTTCGGCTAAGCGATCGGATGGGTCTGGATGTGAGTCAGCTCAAGACGATGGAAGCAGACCGGCGATTCGTAGCAGGAGTATGGCAACAGACTCTGACATGCTTGTGGGGAGCTGTGAAGAAATCGGGAACTGTAGAATGCTGAATGTAGGGAGCTGCGATGGGAATCCGAATGTCGAGACTGAATGTGGAAACCTGAATGGCGAGAGGGTTAACACGGAACCAGACTCAGGTATTGTTGGGCCTCACTCTATAATTGGGATAGAATTATTAGAAACAAACGGTCCAACGCATGGAAACGCCCAAGATACCATAGAATTCCCTAAGTTGCTATCGGTTCCTAAGAACAAAGGGAAGGGTGCGAAGACTTCTACGAGAAATCCTATCTCAGAGCAAATCAATCAAATGGGAGGGACACCTGTCTCTGATGAAAAAATTGCTAAGACAACTGGATGGGGGAAGGAAACGGGAATCAAACATGGATAATGGAAGCTCTGGTTATATCGGGGGAGAAAAGGAGCGATAATGGAAGAGGGAAAATTCTGAGGAGCCTTATCATCAAGAGTGTAGTACCCGTGAAAGGAGAAACCCGAACCAATCTAACAAGAAAAGTTTGGGTGTGCAAAATTTAAACTTATAAGGAGGAAGACACTATATGAGATTGTTCAGTTCTTCCGCGTCTGCCCAGTGGGCAACAGCGAAGTGGTTCCTTAGTCGAGGGAAGTTTCCTTATCCTGATCAGTTGTGTTAATAATTTCCATTATTAGTAATACAATTTCAAAATATAGAATGATGACGGGTAGTGTTAATTGCATTTAGAACCTGCGAAACCGAATATGAATATTTTCATTTGGAATTGTAGGGCTAGGTAGCAATCTATCCATAAACTGTGTGAACGACTGTATTCGCAGATTCAAGTCAGAGCTGGTTATACTTACTGAGACCATGTTCAGTGGAGAAAAACTTAATACGCGCGCAGAAAAGCTTAACTATGACCAATTTAAATCGGTGGATGCTAGGGGCCTGAGTGGGGGATTCTTCAAATTCTCGGAACATCAGATCAGGAAATTCATGCGATCATAAAAGTACCTCTGTCAAATTTTTCTTGGGTATTGTCTATCATTTATGCAAGTGTGGACATTGCTGAAAGATTAGTGCTCTGGCAGAATTTGAAAAAGGTAGCTGATACTATGAAGTTGCCTTGGGTTGTTATGGGGGATTTTAACGACATTTTCAGTCATTTATATAAGAAGACGGAAAATTAACCTGAATAGGGGTAATAATTTCAAAAACATGTTGGACTATTGCTCCTTAGCAGATTTGGGGGTTTCTGGTTCGAGGTTTACTTGGGCTAAGATGTGTCAAGGAGATCATTATGTACAGCAAAGACTAGATAATATTGTGGCCAATCCGGATTGGTTCATTAATTATACTGAAGTCAAAGTTGTTCACCTGCTTAGAACTAAGTCTCATCACTACCCTATTCTTTTGTCCCTCTCGGGCGTTAGTGCCTTCTCTGAGACCTTTTAGACTTGAAACTATGTGGCTAGACCACCCCAATTTTTTAAATTTGGTGAACCATACTTGGTTGTATGCTTTGAATAATCATGAGTTCGCTACCCTTATTTTCCCTGATAGAGCAAGAGAGTGGAACAAGCACACTTTTGGAAACATTTTCATAAGAAAGAAAAAAACAATTATTGCTCACTTAAGGGAATTCAAAAGAATCTTGGCCAAAATCCCAACTCGCTCTTCATTGAGCGAGAGGAAGTTTTAAAAAATGATTATCTTGATATTTTGCAGAAAGAAGAGAAATTTTGAGCTACGAATTGTAGAACGAAATGGATTTCGGATGGGGATAGAAACACCAAATATTATCATGTCACCACCATCATTAGGAGAAATCAATCTAAAATTGGTAGGATTAAAGATAGGGAGGGGTCTTGGGTTTATGATCATAATTTGATTAAATTTGAATTTCAAGGCTTCTTGTCTAATCTTTTTTCCTCATAGAAAATCCAGGTTCCTCTTTTGTCTGACTGGTCACTCAACCAGTTAATGCTCTGTCACCCTTTATGACAAGATCTCTGGAGCGGGTTGTCTTTATTAGTGAAGTTTAAAAGGTCATCCACTCTCTTAGCCCATTTAAAGCTCCGGGTCTGGATGGTTTGCACCCAATTGTTTTTACCAAATTATAAAGGGAGACTGTGGGCAGTTTAGTCTATAACACCATCTCCAGCATTTTCCAGGGGAAACCGATCCTAAACGGTCTCAACTGTTTGATCCCAAGTTTAACAACCCCTATTTGGTTAGCCAATTTCGTCCTATCAGTCTTTGCAGCACGGTTTATAAAATGATTTCCATAGTGATAGTCAATACGATGAGTCCCCTCATGGAGCATCTTATATCTCTCTTTCAAGGGAGTTTTATCACGGGTAGAAGAATAGTTGATAATATGGTTATTCTTAGAGAAGTTCTAGAGTCTTTTATGAAAAAAATTGGAAAATCTGGGTTCATGGTTTTAAAACTGGATTTAGAAAACGCTTACGATAGGCTTGAATGAGATTTTATTTATAAAACTTTGGTTCATTTTCAATTTCCTATCTCTTTGACAAAAGTTATCATGTATTATGTCTTTTCTACCAATGTTTAGATTCTTCTGAAATTAGGTAAATTGGAGAAATTTTCTCCATCCCGAGGCATTCGTCAGGGAGATCCTCTATCTCTTTATCTCTTCATCTTGTGCATGGAATACCTTAGTTTCCTCATTTAGGAGGAATCTACAAAGGGTAGGTGGATCCCGTTAAAGTTGGGTAGGGGATCAGTTGTTTTATCTCATCTTCTTTTTGCATATGATCTTATTTTTCTAGGCACTACCTCAATTCAGAATTGTGAGACTCTGAGAAACTCTAGATACGTTTTGTTCAATCTCCTGCCAAAAGGTTAATTTTGAAAAATCCGAAGTTGTTTTCTCAAAAACATTAGATGATGCGTCAACTTCGGATTTTTCTAGAATGTTGAGTTTAAAAAAAGTTGAAAAACTGGATTCTTATTTGGGTTTCCCAATGAACTTGTTGAACAAAAAAGTAAATTCTTTTAACTTCATTGTGGACAAAATCAGGAATAAACTTTCAGGTTGGAGGTCTAAATTGTTATCTATATCCAGCAGAAATGTCTTCATAAATTCAGTTATGACCACAATTCCATCTTATATTATGCAATGCACGACTCTTCCGATTGGGATTTGCAAGGGCTAGACAAGTTTAACAGAGATTTCTTGTAGGGATCTACAGAGGATAAAAGAAAGGTCTGTGATTTAAAGTGGAATTCAGTTACGCTCCCAACAAAGTTTGGAGGTTTGAATATTTCTATTCCCAGATAAAGAAATTTAGCTTTACTTGCAAATTTCTCATGAAGATAATAGAATAATACTAGCTTTTGGGCTAACATTCAGAAGTTCAAATATTTGAATCCAAATTGGCAACACACCAGAGGGAGATCCATGAATTGGAAAGCGTTGGTTCAGGGAAGTTAAACCGTTGACAAAGGTATGGGTTGGGTCATTGGAGAGGGAAACAACTGTAATGTTTGGTTTGACTCATGGCTAGGACAAACTAAACTTAGATCGATCCTTAGTGGGCCCCTAAATCGCAATGAGGAAAATCTTCGTGTAAACGATTTAATGCGGGAATCGGGGGAGTAGGATTTCTCTCAAATCTCCTTCCATCTTCTTGATGGAGTCAAAGAAAAAAATTGGGCAATTCCTATAGGCTCTTCGGTTGTTATTCAAGATAAGTTAGTTTTGATGGGAAACTCGAAAGACATTCCATCTGTGTTTTCTGTCCATTCTTTCATTAAACATGATAGAATCAGGAATTTAGAACTGGTTCCAGGAAACTGGGAATGGATCTGGAAGTATGATACCATTCCGCGCATAAAAACCTTCACTTGGTTGTGTAATCATAATAGACTTTCTGTTAGAAATAGAAATATATACAATAGGAATGTAATATATTGTAATATATAGTCTTCCTTTTTAGAGTTATTTTCTTGTAATATTGTTTCCTATTCTAGCACTAGGGGCCTATATCTATTGTAACATCTTGCAGAATGAAATACACTGAATAGAAGAATTCTTACAGTAAATCACTTCTCGAGTTTTCCCTTTGGTTTTCATCATGGTATCAGAGCACGAGTTCTTAATCAATTAGGGACCAACCGTTCTCAGCCTCATCATATAGTGTGGCCGAATATAGACCCAAAAGAGCAAGTAGGATGAACCACCGAGACGTCGACTCCCGTAGTACAAGTCTCGGATGCTTCGGGCCCGTCAACCCCGGCGAATATTCCTGAGGGTAGTAGTCCTTCTGCGGTATTCCCTGTACTTAATAGCAATGAGACTGACAATGAAGTTGATCCAGAAGTGAGAATAGTACAAGAAGAAGCTCCACCAACACAGGGAAGATATGAGTTACCAGCCAGAAGAACAAGAGGGGTCCCTCCCGTTCGGTATGAACCAGAATACACCCCTAGAGCCAGTCGGTATCCAGTGGATAACTTAGCTAGGGGGAGTCTGTCACCAGGAGCTAAACCCTTTGCAGTAGCTGTATATTCTCATAAATACCAAAAACCGTAGAAGAAGCACTCAAAACCCCCAAGTGGAAACATGCAATGGCAGTCGAAATGGAAGCACTGGAGAAGAGTAGAACGTGGGGAAAATGCACACTTCCTTTGGAAATAGAGTTGTCGGGTGTCTATGGGTGTTCACGGTGAAACATCGAGCAGACGGATCTGTCGAGAGGTACAAAGAACGATTAGTTGCTAAAGGCTATACCCAGACCTACGACATCGATTATTTAGAGACCTTCTCTCCAGTCGCAAAAATTGACACTATCAGGGTCGTGTTCTCGATAGCAGCCAATCGTGATTGGCCACTTCATCAATTTGACGTGAAGAACGCTTTCCTGCATGGCGACTTAGAAGAATAAGTCTATATGGAGCCGCCTCATGGATTTAAAGACGATTTTCGCAAGGCAGATGTATGCAGATTGAAGAGAGCATTATACGGGCTCAAGCAGTCACCTAGAGCCTGGTTCAGGAGATTTACGGTGGCTATGAAGAAGTATGGATACCACCAGAGCAACTCAGATCATACCGTGTTCCTGAAAAGGAGAGAAAATCGGGTAACATGTCTAATCATTTATGTTGACGATATGATTATTACAGGGGATGATTATGAAGAAATGTCACATATCAAGCAAAGTATATTCAAGGAATTCGAGATGAAAGACTTAGGAGAGATGAAATACTTTCTGGGAATTTAAGTACTTCGCTCAAAAACAGGGATCCTGATCTCTCAGAGAAAGTATGTCCTAGACCTGCTCGTTGAAACAGGACTACTTGATTGTAAGCCAGTAGAAACACTTATTATGGTGAATCACGGTTTCAAAATAATCAAGGGAGCGGAGCCAGCAGATTGTGTCCAATATCAGCACTTGGTGGGGAAGCTGATCTATTTGTCTCACACGAGACCAGATATTGCATACTTAGTAGGTGTCTTCAGCCAGTTCAGGCATAATCCTCAGATGAGTCATATGCAGGGTTCCATGAGAGTCCTTCGATACTTAAAAGGATCTCCAGGTTTAGGAATCTTATTCCGGAAGAATAGCCACCTGGACTTAGAAGCCTACACTAACGGTGACTGGGCAGGAAATCCGACAGATAGGAGATCGACCTCTGAGTACTTTACCCTGGTTGGAGGAAACCTCGTCACCTGGAAGAGTAAGAAGCAGAACGTTATAGCACTGTCCAGTGCCGAGGCAGAATTCAGAGGAGTAGCTCGAGGCCTAACGGAAATTTTATGGTTACAATTGGGTTTCCCCTAAAGGAACCCAAGCAGGCTAATGTGCGACAATCGTGCAGCTATTAGTATCTCCGAGAATCCAGTTCAACATGACCGGACGAAACATGTTGAGGTTGATCGTCATTTTATAAAGGAGAAACTGGAAAACTGGATTATCACCCTTCGCTTTGTACGGTCTGAAGATTAGATGGCGGACATCCTCACGAAAGCAGTAAATGGAAGGAGTTTCAAAAGTGTTCTGCGCAAATTAAATATTGGCGATCCCACTATTCAACTTGAGGGGGAGTGTTAGAAATAGAAATATATACAATAGGAATGTAATAAATTGTAATATATAGTCTTCCTTTTTACAGTTATTTCCTTGTAATATTGTTTCCTATTCTAGCACTAGGGGCCTATATCTATTGTAACATCTTGCAGAATGAAATACACTGAATAGAAGAATTCTTATAGTAAATCACTTCTCCAGTTTTCCCTTTGGTTTTCATGACTTTCTACAGCGCTGACACTTCACAAAAGGGTAATGAACATTAAGCATATTTGCAGGGTCTGCATGATCCATGAGGAAAATACTATCCTTATTCTTCGAGATTTCGTGGTTGCGAGAAACGTTTGTAATGATATTGGTATTCCTTATGGTTTAAATGTCTTCTATTTGTCTAATCTCCCATCTTGGCTTGAGTTGAATTGTAGGTTCAATCCTCTAGAAGAACATAAATTCATATGTTTTCAATAACCCTCCTTTTTTAGTTGATGTTTCTACTTTAAGTATGATTCAAGCAAAGGACATCTCAGAACACTTGAAGCGAAGAACTATTCAACAGAGAAGAAAGACCATCCTAGTGGGTTGGACGCCTCCGGAACATGGATGTGTTAAACTTAACACAGATGACTCATCAATGGGGAACCCAGACCCGACAGGAGGAGTGGTTGTAATGCGAAATTAATGGGGAGACTCCCTAAAAGGTTTCCAAAGGAGTATTGGAATCACCAATAGACGTATTTGGAACTATGAACTATAAGAGACGGTATAACCATGACAACAAATTTGGGAGTGCAAGAATTGCACGTCGAAGTAGACACCCAAGAAGCAATTAACTTGATAATTGAGAATCCAGATGCAGATAGACCATTAATGCCTAACATTTTGGATTGCATGAAGTTTATTTTGGAGTTTAACAAATTCAAAATCAAACACGTGTTCCGGGAAGCAAATGGGCTGGCAGATGCTTTGGCTAAGTAAGCTGTCAATCTGGATGATCCTTTTCATACTCTAACGAATCCTCCCTCAGACATTTTGAAGCTCATGATGTTTGATAGTCAAGAGAAGTTCAATACTAGAATAGTTAAAGACAATTAGTTATTTGCTTTGGTTGTTGTAATTTCTCATTTATCAAAAAAAGACTAAGTGGATAATTAACTTTATTGAATAATACATGGAATCACAAACAACCTAATAATTAAGGGAAAAGTATGAAAAATATGTAATATGTTTGCCCAAAGTGGTACAAGTGACACATTGTTTGTTTTTGATTGAACATGTTTGTTGTTATTGGTTTTTGATGAAGTCTGTTTGCTTTCGTGAAAAATGTATGTTACGTCCTCACATGTCTTTCACGTGACCTCCGTTTAGTGTGAAATTTCTCAAATTCCCCTGCCTTCTTCAGTGTTCTTATATGTAGTTGTTCCGTCCCTGTTTGTTCTTCATTCACGCGAAGTGTTCGGTTCGTCTCCTCCCAAGGACAGGTCTTTCCCAATAAGGGAAAGAAACTGAGAATTGGTTATACGGTAATGGTTAATGACACAATCATCTTTCTTTGATGAATCGTGAAAACAATTGAAGGTTTTTGTCTCAGTACCTTCAATACTCATACATTGGTAGTCAAGCACTTTGCAATTTTAAATTATTAGGAATCATCTATAAGTAATTCAATTAGTAGAAAATTTGAACAGAGAGGTTCATGTAATAATTTTGACCAGGTAACTCCTTAGTTTCCCAAATTTATTATTCTAGTCATTTGAAGGGTTAATGGTAGCTTTTTGATTCCACATATTATGGTAGAGTTAGAGTTTCTGTTAGACTTAGACCCGCAAATGCAGAAGATCTTCTACTAGATGCTGATTTTGCATATTGTGTTGAATTGCAACCAGATGTGAGTGAAGATTGCTATTTAGAGCCAGTTTTTCCAGCACAACATCTCTCTAACTTATTTGCAATATAGCTGAAGCGATTGAAGTTGAGGAAAAACAACAGCAACCCTGAATCCTATAGATTTGATGAGGGTTCACAGAAAGTTCCTCCCTAACGGGTATATGAAGTTGAAGTGAAGCTACTTGTTGAGGTAAAAGTGTATTACATTCCCATTGTTTACAAAGTTATACATCATAAAATCATTCTGGTTGTTAACTCGCCAACCAACATATTTACATTTTTGCAGAGTGTACTGAATGGATATAATGGGAATGTCATGGCTTACGGTCAAACTGGACAGTCATGACCACCAGTCTAATCTTTGTTTGTTTTTATCATTCCATTTCATCCATTCGATTTCTTACAGGGGAGAACACAGTCAAAACTCTTGCCCGTTCAGTGCTCCTTGTCGGACATCGGATTCGACTTTTCCCGACCCTTTTTGAAAAATATTTTTAATTTTAGTTTGAAAATGTCGGGTCTTGGCGAGCGATGGGTCCGGTCGAGCGGGGTCATTAACCGGACTGAAAAAATGAAAGAGTTGCCACTGATTAATTAAAGGCTAATCGGAATCCTAAAATTTGCCTAGGGTACATGGAGTTAACATCCTAGGACTTGGAAAGGTCTACGTCCAGATAATCGAGTCTGGGGGTTTGATTTCGTCTTAAAAGCTTGCAAACTCATAATCCGCCCTTTCGGTACTTTAGTTTGATTTTGATTTTTTTTTTCAATTTACCTGAATTGTCCGTTTTGATCATGCTTGGCCCAAAAAGACTACATACATTTTCTTTAAATTAAACAAACCATGTACAAACATTTTTTTTTATGAGATAATTTCAAATAAACAATAGAGAACTAAAATTAATCGTGTTCGGAAAAAAACGGTTTAACTCTTGAGCCATTCTAAACGTGTCAAAACATGCACAAATGATTTTTGAAGATGTCAGACGTCGGATCCGACTTTCCCCGACCCGTTTGGAAAATATTTTTTAATTTTATTTTGAAATGTTGGGTCTTGGCGAGCGACGGGTCCGTTCGAGCGGGGTCATCAGCCGGACCAAAAAATGAAAGAGTCGCCACCGATTAATTGAAAGCTAATCGGAATCCTAAAATTGCCTAGGGTACATGCAGTTAACATCCTAGGGCTTAGAAAAGTCTACGTCCAGAGAATCGAGTTTGGGGGTTTGATTACGTCTTAAAATCTCGCGAGCTAATAATCTGCCCTTTCGATACTTTAGTTAGATTTTGATTTTTTTTTAAATTTACCCGAATTGCCCGTTTTGATCATGTTTGGCCCAAAAAGACTACATGCATTTTCTTTAAATTAAACAAACCATGTACAAACATTTTTATTTTTTTAATTTCAAATAAACAAGAGAGAACTAAAGTTAATCGTGCTCGAAAAAAAAATGGTTTAACTCTTGAGCCATTTTAAACGTGTCAAAACATGCACGAATGATTTTTGAAGATATTAAACTCGTTGGACTAATTTGTCCCATTTTGAGAAGTTATAGGATGTCCAAAAACAATATATGGACCAAAATGCAATTTATTAAATTTGAGCTGAATTGGACAAATATTTTGAAATTTACATAAATGACCCTAAACTATTCTGGACTTATTTGTAATACTTGGTAAAGTTCTAAAATAACCCAAAATTTATTCTAGACTTATTTGTAACATTTTAAAAAGTCATGGAATGTCGAGTAAAATTTAGGAATCAAAAATGTAATTTTCGAAAAAAATTATAACTGAACTGAAAATATATTTTTTAAAATTACAGAATTGACCCTAAACTATTCTAGATTTCTCTGTAACACTTGGTAAAATTCCAAAAATAACCCGAAAATTATTCTAGACTTATTTGTAACATTTTGAGAAATCATGGAATATCTAGAAAAGTTTAGAAATCATAATGTAAATTGTTTAAAAAACGAGCTGCATTAAGAAAAAAATTCAAAAATTGAACAAATGTCGCAAAACTTTTCCGGTTTGGTTTATAACGCTCGATAACGTCCCAGAAATGACACGAGAGTTCAATGACCAAGTTGTAACCTTCATCAAAGTTTGGGAAAGACCTCAGTCTTTTTTTGTTTGTTTTTTTGAAATAATTTTTTCACATATACATAATATACATATATTATACATATATATAGTATTACATAGACTTAATATAAATATATATTATACATATAGATAAATAGATAACATATACATAATATATATATATATTATACATAGACATATATATAATTACATAGACATAATATAAATATATATTATACATATAGATAAATTGATAACATATACATATATATATATATATATATATATATATATATATATGTGTGTATATATATATATAGTAACAAGTATATTATACATAAATATATAATATATGTATATTACTCTTAATTTTATTTCACATTTAGAAAATACAAATATGATATTGAATATGAGAGAAATATACCTAACTCATTGGAGGTTAAAATACCGTACGAGAAACCGAGACTGATAATCACAGATATTTTTCACTTTTTTTTCTCTCATTCTCTCATTATTTCTTCTTTGAAGCTCACCCACCGTAGCTTCTCTTCCTTTCAATCCTTCACCATTTTTCTTCAATTTATAGAAGAATGAAATCTTATTTTATTAATTTTTTTAATAATAAAAAAAATCAACTTGGTTCAAAAGCGGAACATGGTCATGTGGCCATGTTTCAAGCTCAGATATTTTTTTTAATTTTAATAATTTTTGTTATAATTTTTTTATTTTTTTTTAATAATGATTTCTCTCGGTTCGATTCCTTGCGTACAGTATTTTGACCATGAGCAAAAATCAGATGTTTACAGTTGCCTCTCTTTGGACACGCGCTCATGGAAGTGATCTCATGAGTGTGCGTTCATGAGATCCCGCAAAAATCAGGTATTTTGTGCGCTCATGGAAGAGAAACAACTGATTTTGACTCCTCTTTATTCATTATTTACATAGTAGACAAACATCATTATGCAACTTTCGGAAGCTAAACACATATAGATCCCGATCGTTAACGATGATTTGTGGAGACTGAGCGTCTAAACGCTCATCAGCTTGTGACTCCCAAAAGCTGGACACCTACAGGTCCTGGTCGTCGAGGATGACTTGCGGAGGCTGAACACTTAAAGGCTCCGTTCGTCGGTCGGCTTGTGACTCATTGGGGATGACTTGCGGAGGCTGAACACCTAAAGGCTCCGTTTATTGGCTTGTGACTCCCAGAAACTGGATAACTACAGGTCCTAGTCTTCGAGGATGACTTGCGGAGGCTGAACACCTAAAGGCTCCGCTCGTCAGCTTTGTGATTCCCAGAAGCTGGATAACTATAGGTCCTGGTCGTCGAAGATGACTTGCGAAGGTTGAACACCTAAAGGCTCCGCTCGTCGTTTTTTCCCCCCAGAAGCTGGATAACTACAGGTCCTGGTCGTCGATGATGACTTGCGAATGCTTAACACCTAAAGGCTCCGCTTGTTGGTTTGTGATTCTTTGGGGATGACTTGCGGAGGTTGAACACGTAAAGGTTCCGTTTGTCGGGTTGTGACTCCCAGAAGCTGGATAAATACATGTCCTGGTCATCGAGGATGACTTACGGAGGCTGAATACCTAAAAATTCCGCTCATCAACTTGTAATTTACTTTGGAGATAAAAACCCTTCTCGAGATGTTCGACTGCTTATGCGAACTTCTCAGCCTGTTTTCTGATTAATCGACTTTGGAGTCCTACTTGATGGAGTTCCCTAAATCCATTCATGCTATGCTCACAAGGTGTATCCATGCAAGTTGTCGAGGCATCTCAAATTAATGTTGATAACAACTTTTTTTATTGCTACTGTAGGAAACACTGTCGTCCACTTTTGAGCATTTTTTTAATCTCTCGATTTTCTTTCCTTTTGCTACGGTATTTTTTCTTTTTACCGCACCTCTCGGTTCCCTTATTTTTTTTTCGCCTAAGGTCGCCCTTTTCGGTTTTCAACCTAGCAGGGATTTAATTATTTTCCTTTTACCATGATCGCCCTTTTTAGGGATTTTTAATCTTGACCCTCTTTCCCTAAATTTTGCATAAACCGCCCTTTTGGGTTTTCGATTTAGCGGGATTTTCTCTAACTTTTGGAGGCTCGCTTTCTGATTACGAGTTTTTTTTTAAATCTCTCACTTTTATATCTTTTTACTACGTTATTTTTACCGCACCTCTCGGTTACCTTAATTTTTTACTAGGTTGCCCTTTCGGGTTTTCAACCTAGAAGGGATTTGATTCCTCTCGGTTTGCCATGATTGTCTTTTGGGGGATTTTCAATCATGCCCCTCTTCCCTAAATTTTCCCTAAACCGCCCTTTCGGGTTTTCGATTTAGCGAGAATTTTCTCTCATTTTTGGAGGTTCGCTTTATGGTTACGAAATCCTTATGTATAGTATTTTCTGACTGAGTCCATATTGATTGGACTGGGGAGTTCTTGATCATCCATGTCGGTGACGATCATGGCTCCTCTGTTGAAAGTCTCTTTGGCGTCATAACACCCTTCATATTTAGGCACAAAATTGCCCCGAGAGTCTGGATAGACTCAAAAAAAAAATTCTAAGAATTAGATTGCCTGCTTGTAATTCTCTTAGACTGACTTTCCTGTTAAATGCACGAGCCATGCGTTGCTGGTACAAATGCCCATGGCACTGTGCGATGAGCCGCCTTTTGTCATGAGGTTCAATTGCACGTATCTGCATTTCACCTACTCCGACTCGTCCTTCTCTAACTCGGCGAGGATCCTAGCTGTTGGGAATTCTACTTTAATTGGAAACACGGTTTCGATCACGTAAACAAGGGAGAATGGGGTTGCCCATGTTGGTGCCTGTATTGAGGCCATGTATGCCATAAGTGCCCAAAGAAGCTTATCATGTCAGTCCTTTAATTGTTGCTTCCACTGCGTCATTCATTTGTGGGCAATATGGAGATGAATTTTTATACTTGATCACAACTCATCGACCAATTTAGATTTCTGGCATTGCCGGTGATGATTGACTTCGGCTTCCCATGACACACGATGATGTCCTCGCTAATGAAAAATTCAATGGTCTTTCCCGTTATTGACGTCAGGGTAATAACCTCTATCTCTTGGTGAAGTAATCGATTGCAATCAATATGAATCGATGACCGTTGGACGCCTTTGGGAAAAACATGTTGATTACATCGATGCCCCACAATGAGAAAGACCATGGGATAGAGCTCCTGCAGTGGCTCGTGGATTTGGTCCGCGTACACTTGACAAAGGTGATATTGTTGGACATGTTTTATACAGTCATCCATCATGGTGAACCAAAAATATCCAAGTCTCGCACGTTCATGTGTGGTCCGCAACAACCTTCATGAATTTCTTCCATTAGATACTCAACTTCTTTAGCATTCACGCATCTCAAATGGGTATAGTCGGGCCACTGTGAAATTAATTGCAAGTCATTCCTCGCATGACCATTCAATCATTTTCTTGTGTCGTTCTTTGGGAACTCCGTACGCCAGGTATCTTTTTATATCAGTGAGTCATGGTTGACCGTCTGATTTTTTGATTGTACAACAATAGGGTAAAACCTCTTTGATTTTGATCTCCATTGGAAGTTTTTGGTTTCCCAGAGAAATTTTACTCATGTGTGCAAGTGTTGCCAATTTGTTTTATACGCTAGGACGCAAATAAGAACACAACGTGATCGCTGGCCTGCTTCTCTTCTTCGCAGTTGTCATTCCCGTGGTGACGACGTTGCTAGAGTCGATGTTGTTATCCCTCTATGGGTTTCTCCACCCTTCGGGGAATCCAATCAGTTGGAAGTACTCCGCCTTGCTGTGACGAAACTTTCTGTAGTGGCTACATTTCATGCCTTTTCAATCGACGCCGCCAATAATGGTGTCTCCTCTGCAGGAGTCAACAACGGGGTTTGTCCCGTGTCAACAATGGTGTCTCCTCTGCAGGAGTCAATAATGGCGTGTGTCCCGTGTCAACAATGACGACTCTTATGCAGGAGTCAACAACGGCGTCTTCCCCGTGTCAACAATGATGACTCTTCTGCAGGGGTCAACAACGGCGTTTGTCCCATATCAACAATGACATCTTGATGGCGTCTCCCCTTTGTTAACAATGACGTCTCTTCAGCTCTATTTAAGTCGCCTCTGTTTTAGCTCGATCAAACGACAGGGAGTTGTTTTTCTCATCTCCTTTACTTTGTAAAACAACATTCCCTTTCCCGGTGGTCGAATGTGGTATGGTGGCGTGGGTCGGTTTGACTATGATTGCCACTTTCTCTAAGCGAGGTATAACATAGAAGACAGACTCAATTCTGATGATGGGAACGTCGGTGTCCCTCCTTTCTGCGGTACCCATTACTTATCTCTGGTCCCTTCCTTGATCGGATAGTTGCATAAGTCGATTCTTCCTCACGTAACAGGTTTTCTCGTAGTAAATTATCTTTTTCTTGATTATACTCATCGCTCACTGCATTAAGGAATTGATACAATTTGGTATCTGCTTGATTTTATGTTACAAATTGCAATGTTGTCTGGGCCAACGGATC
Source organism: Chamaenerion angustifolium (assembly GCA_946814005.1). Lineage (NCBI taxonomy): Eukaryota > Viridiplantae > Streptophyta > Magnoliopsida > Myrtales > Onagraceae > Chamaenerion > Chamaenerion angustifolium. The sequence continues at coordinate 29,356,205 of OX328272.1, forward strand.
CTTTTCCGTAATGTATAAAGTCAGATTCAGCAAGGGTGCCCCACTAACGAGTGGACGATCAAAAAGGCATGCGGGAGCTTTATCAATCAAAGCTCCAATGGTGATACCAGTTCAAAATATGCATGACAGGCCCTTGTGAGTATCAACGTCATCGAGTTAGATCCCTTGTGGTAGACCTGGGAATGAAACGGCGAGGGGAGGAAACAACAATGTCCTTGAACTTTCGTCTAAATGATTCCTCCGGGCGACTTCATAATCTTTGCAGTTAGAACGAAAATCCAGTCCTAAAAGTGTCTTTTTCCTTCCGGGTGTTTGATGGTCATATGTGGGAGGTAGACCTTGGTCAGGATGACCATATGTGGGAGGTGGAGCTTCGTCAGGATAGCAAAACTGCATGACATGGATTGATGAGGTGCCACGACAACAGTGTTCCTCGAGAAGACGAGGTCGGGGATACTGTGGTAGTCACGGCTGCCTAGAATTCAAAATAGCAAAATCTGCTCGGCCTGGGAGGTCATGTCAATGATTGACTGCACTGTGCGGGAACTCATGGGCTGCATGGTTTACTTTAGCTTAATGAATTTCTCCTCGTGTTTTTGAGGTGCTGGAGTCATCGAATTGTGAATGGGTTCTAGGAAACCTAAATTCAAAATATCATAGTTAGAAGGATGAATACCAATTTGATCATGCATGATTGATTTCAAAAATTCTGCATGTTCCGTTCATTCCATTCGTAGACTTTGATTGCATGTATGGCAAAAGTTTTTTTCAAAAATACTTTAAAAGGATTTGGCCAATCGATGGCTAGTTCTTAAGACGTTTCACACGACGACGTAGCTTATTCAGTGCATTCGTTGCTTGTTCATTGGTTTGAACGAAGGTCGAGGACATGCATTTTGATAATCTTTTTATTCGCCTCGTCCTTGGTTCGAAGGAAGGTCTGAATTATTCAAGGGTGTCATTCAACTCAGCTACGTTGCCCCCACATTTTTCAAGGTGCCCCTACATTGATAGAATGGCGGTGGTTGTTCGGTTCTATCCCCGATTATCTCATTCGGGTTGAAAGACGGATTTGCAGGTGTTGAATGGAACTTGTGAATGTATTCTGTTGTTGTTAATCACGCGTTTTCCATATTCCAGAATTCAGACAATGCGTTAAGGAGAATCCAATTGACTTTGTAGTTCACAAGCTCGTGAACCTCGTCAGTATTCTTGTTCTCGTATTTCTGATTCCCTTTTGTTATGGCTTTCCATATTCGGCCATTTTTCGACCGTAGGGGGTTGTGTGACCTTAATGTGAGGGCAATGGTTTTTTTTCATCCTTACCAAAGATGGTGTGTGAAACGTCTGAAGGATACAAGATAGAATGAATGGAACTTACATTTTTTTATTTAAAAAATGCAATGCAAGTGCGAGAATTTAACTTCATTAGTAAGACTCGTATTACATTTGTAACAGTCTGGAGTATATAATACAAAAGCCCAATCTTATACATGTCATCATGATCTAGGGCCCAAACAAAACACATTTACATCAATGTACCAAACTTCTTCATGGGCCAAATTTCTTCATGGGTTGTGGGTCAATTTTGTATCCAAATACTTCGGCCGAATTCTCATTTACATTAGTTGGGACCAAAAATGGAAATACACACAAAACTGGTAAAGACTAAACACTGTGTGGAGCATTTGTTCTAAATGGATGAAATTTCTAGGTACTCTGAACGAGCGGAACCTCACCCCCTAAAGAGGATCACGGGCCCATTCTGATCATCGAGTTGAGTTGTTGGGTGCGTGTCAGCTGTCCAAACAGCTCCGGGCGCATTCCCCTACTAAACTCCCTAAGCTCTTAATGTGCTTCAGGTCCGAGCGGGTAATGGTAACCAGCGTGGTGTGTGCAAAATAAGAGCTTACATTTTTTTTTATTACAATTACATCGCCTTTTGGACAAAATTTCAAACTGCAACCATGAGCAAACTGTCAAAACGGATAAGGCAAAAGTATAATATGGCAAAGCAAACATGACAAAGCCTAAACCCTCTAAAAGAGATCCCCAGCAGAGTCGCCAAATTGTCAGATGTCGGATCTGACTTTCCCCGACCCGTTTGGAAAATATTTTTTAATTTCATTTTGAAATGTTGGATCTTGGCGAGCGACGGGTCCGGTCGAACAAGGTCATCAACCGGACCAGAAAATGAAAGAGTCGCCACCGATTAATTAAGGCTAATCGGAATCCTAAAATTGCGTAGGGTACATAGAGTTAACATCCTAGGGCTTAGAAAGGTCTACGTCCAGAAAATCGAGTTCGGGAGTTTGATTACGTCTTAAAAGCTCGCGAGCTCATAATCCGCCCTTTCGGTACTTTAGTTTGCTTTTGAAATTTTTTCAATTTACCCGAATTGCCCGTTTTGATCATGCTTGGCCCAACAAGACTACATGCATTTCCTTTAAATTAAACAAACCATGTACAAACAATTTTTTTTATTTCAAATAAAAAAGAGAAAACTAAAGTTAATCGTGCTCGGAAAAAAATGGTTTCACTCTTGAGCCATTTTAAACGTGTCAAACGATGCACGAATGATTTTTCAAGATATTAAGCTCGTTGGACTAATTTGTCCCATTTTGAGAAGTTATAGGATGTCCTAAAAAATATTAGGGACCAAAATGCAATTTATTAAAATTTGAGCTGAATTGGACAAATATTTCGAAAATTACATAAATGGCCCTAAACTATTCTGGACTTATTTGTAATACTTGGTAAAGTTCTAAAATAACCCAAAATTTATTCTAGACTTATTTGTAACATTTTAAAAAGTCATGGAATGTACAGAAAAATTTAGGAATAAAAAATTTAATTTTCGAAAAAAATTATAACTGAAAATTCCATATTTACCCGAATTGACCTTAAACTATTCTAGATTTATTTGTAACACTTGGTAAAATTCCAAAAATAACCCGAAAATAATTCTAGACTTATTTGTAACATTTTGAGAAATCATGGAATATCTAAAAAAGTTTAGAAATCACAATGTATTTTTATTTAAAAAACGAGCTGAATTAAGAAAAAAATTCAAAAATTGCACAAATAGCCCAAATGTTTTCCGGTTTGGTTTATAACACTCGATAACGTCCCAGAAATGACCCGAGAGTCCAAGGACCGAGTTGTAACCTTCATCAAAGTTTGGGAAAGACCTAAGTCTTTTTTCACAAAAGAGGAACATGGCCACATGGCCATGTTCCATGCTCTTATATATATATATATATATATTAAATATCGATTTCTCTCGGCTCGATTCCTTCCGTACGGTATTTTGACCATGAGCAAAAATCAGGTGTTTACAGAAGATATTAAGCTCGTTGGACTAATTTGTCACATTTTGAGAAGTTTTAGGATATCCAAAAAAAATCTAGGTACCAAAATGCAAATTATTAAAATTTGAGCTAAAATGGAAAAAAAAATTCGGAAATTGCAGAACTGACCCTAAACTATTCTGGACTTATTCGTAACACTTGTAAAAGTTCTAAAATAACCCGAAAATTATTCTAGACTTATTTGTAACACTTTTAAAATTCATGGAATGTCCAGAAAAGTTTAGAAAATCAAAATGCAAATAAAAAAAATCGAGCTGAATTAAAGAAAATATTTCAAAAATTGCACAAATGGCCCAAAACGTTTCGTGTTTGGTTTATAACAGTTGATAAAGTCCCAGAATGACCAGAGAGTCCAAGCACCGAGTTGTAACCTTCATCAAACCTTGGAAATGACCTAAGTCATTTTTGAAAATATTTTTTCACATATACATAATATATATATATATATATTATACATATACATATATAGTATTACATAGACATAATATAAATAGATATTATACATATAGATAGATAGATAACTTATACACGTATATATATATTATACATATACATATATATAATATTACATATACATAATAAATATATTATACATATACATATATATAGTATTACATAGACATAATATAAATATAAATATATATTATACATATAGATATAGATATAATATCACATATATATTATACATATATATATATATTAACAAGTATATTATACATAAATATATAATATATGTATATAAACTCTCAATTTTATTTCACATTTAGAAAATACAAATATGATATTGAATATGAGAGAAATATACGTAACTCAGTGGAGTTTAAAATACCATACGAGAAACCGAGACTAATAATCACCGATATTTTTTTCACTCTTTTTTTTCTATATTTTTTTCACTCAATCACTCTTCTATTCTATCCTTACTTCCCTTCACTCCTTCACCTTCCACAAGCCTACGACACTTCCCATCTATTTATACACAATTTGCATCTTATTTTATTATTTTAATTTTTTTAAAAAATTAATTAAAAAAAGACCAACTTGTACAAAAGAGGAACATGGCCATGTGTGGCCATCTGACCATGTTCCACGTTCAGAAATGTTTTTTTTTTTTAAATAATAATTTCTTTTTAATATTGATTTCTCTTGGCTCGATTCCTTGCGTACGGTATTTTGACCATGAGCCAAAATCAGGTGTTTAGAGTTGCCCCTCTTTGGACACGCGCTCATGGAAGTGATCTCATGAGTGTGTGTTCAAAGACAAACAAATGATTTTGGTTCCACTTTATTCATTATTTACATAATAGACAAACATCATCACACAACTTTTGGAAATTAGACACCTATAGGTCCCGATCGTTTACGATAATTTGTGGAGACTTAGCATCTAAACGCTCATAAACTTGTGATTCCCAGACATTGGACACCTACAGGTCCTGGTCGTCGAGGATGACTTGCATAGGTTGAACACCTAAAGGCTCCGCTCGTTGGCTTGTGACTCGTTGGGGATGGCTTGCGGAGGCTGAACACCTAAAGGCTCCGTTTGTCGGCATGTGACTCCCAGAAGCTGGATAACTACAGGTCTTGGTCATCGAGGATGACTTGCGGAAGCTAAACACCTAAATGATCCACTCGTCCGCTTGTGACTCGTTGGGGATGACCTACGGAGGTTGAACACTTAAAGGCTCCGCTCGTCGTCATGTGACTCCCAAAAGCTGGATAACTACAGATCCTGGTCATCGAGGATGACTTGCGAAGGTTCAACACCTAAAGGCTCCGCTCGTTGTTGTTTTTTTCATTCCCAGAACGAGCTGGAAGTTGAGCATTTTTCTGGCCAGAAACATTGTTGAGGATGATTTGCTGGGGTTGAGCACCTCAAGGCCCCGTTCATCGGCTTGTAACTTTCAGAAGCTGGATATCTATAGGTTCTAATCGTTGGGGAGGACTAGCGGAGGTTGAGCACCTAAAGGCTCCATTTGTCGGCTTGTGACTCCCAAAAGCTGGATAACTACAGGTCCTGGTCGTCGCGATTGACTTGCGGAGGCTGAACACCTAAAGGATCCACTCGTCGGCTGGTGACTCGTTGGGGATTACTTGCGGAGGCTAAACACATAAAGGCTTCGCTCGTCGTCATGTGACTCCCGGAAGCTGGATAACTACAGATCCTGGTCGTCGAGGATGACTTGCGAAGGTTCAACACCTAAAGGCTCCGCTCGTCGTTTTTTTATTCCCAGAACGAGCTGGAAGTTGAGGATTTTTCTGGCCAGGAGTATTGTTGAGGATGATTTGCGGGGGTTGAGCACCTCAAGGCCCCGTTCATCGGATTGTAACTTTCAGAAGTTAGATATCTATAGGTTTTGATCGTTGGGGATGACTTGCGGAGGCTAAGCACCTAAAGGCTCCGTTTGTCGGCTTGTGACTCCCAGAAGCTGGATAACTACTGGTCCTGGTCGTCGAGGTTGACTTGCGGAGGCTGAACACTTAAAGGCTCCACTCGTCGTCTTGTGACTCGTTGGGGATGACTTGCGGTGGCTGAACACATAAAGGCTCCGCTCATCGTCATGTGACTCCCAGAAGCTAGATAACTACAGATACTGGTCGTCGAGGATGACTTGCGAAGGCTGAACACCTAAAGGCTCCGCTCGTCTTTTTTTTTATTCCCAGAACGAGTGTAACTTTCAGAAGCTGGATATCTGTAGGTTCTGATCGTTGGGGATGACTTGCGGAGGCTGAGCACCTAAAGGCTCCGTTTGTCGGCTTGTGTCTCCCAGTAGCTGGATAACTACAAGTTCTGGTCGTCGAAAATGACTTGCGGAGGTTGAACACCTAAAGACTCCGCTCATCAGCTTGTTATTTACTTTGGAGGTAAAACTCCTTCTCGAGATGTCTGACTGCTTGTGCGGACTTCTTAGACCGTTTTCTCATTAATCGACTTTGGAGTCCTTCTTGATGGAGTTATCCAAAGCCATTCATTCTATGTTCACAAGGTGTATCCATGCAAGTTGTCGAGGTAGCTCAAATTAATGCCGATCACAACTTGTTTTGAGCATTTTTTCTTATCTATTGATTTTCTTTCCTTTTGCTATGGTATTGTTTTTCTTTTTACCGCACCTCTCGATTCCCTTAATTTTTGCCTAGGTCGCCCTTTTGGGTTTTCAACCTAGCAGGGATTTGATTCCTTTCCTTTTGCCATGATCGCCCTTTTAAGGGATTTTTAATGATGCCCCTCTTCCCTAAATTTTGCTTAAACTACCCAAGTCTCGCGCGTTCATGTGTGGGCATGAACAACCTTTATGAATTTCTTCCATTAGATGCTCAGCTTCTCTAGCATTCACATATCTCAAATGGGTATAATCGGGTCACTGGGAAATTAATTGCAAGTCATTCCTCGCATGACCATTCATACATTTTCTTGTGGCGTTTTCTAGGAACTCCGTACACCAAGTATCTTTTTATATCAGTGAGTCATGATTGACCGTCTGATTCTTCGATTGTACAACAATAGGCTGAAACCTCTTTGATTTTGATCTCCATTGGCAGTTTTTGGTTTCCCAGAGAATTTTTACTCATGGGTGAGAGTATTGCCAATTTGTTTGTACGCAAGGACGCAAATAAGAACACAAGGTGATCGTTAACATGCTTATCTTCTTTACAGATTTCATCCCAGTGGTGATGACGTTGCTGGCTTCGATGTTGTTGTCCCTCCATGAGTTTCTCCGCCCTTCAAGGAATCTGATCAATTGGAAGTACTTCGCCTTGCTGTGACGAAACTTTCCGTAGTGGGTACATTTCATGCATTTTCGGTTGACACCGCTAACAATGGTGTATCTCTGCATCAACAACAACGTATCCCCTATTGTTAGCAACGACGTCTTCCTGTGTCAACAACGGCATCTCCTCTGGAGGAGTCAACAACGGAATCTGTCCCGTGTCAACAATGGCGTCTCATCTGCAGGAGTCATCAACGGCGCCTACCCTGTGTCAACAATGTGTCTCTCCTGAGTCAACAATGGTGTCGCTTCATCTCTATTTAAGTTGTCTATGCTTCATCTCGATCAAACGACAAGGAGTTATTTTTCTTATCTCCTTTACTTTGTAAAACAACCTTACCTTTTCCGGTGGTCGAATGTGGTCTGGTGGCGTGGGTCAGTTTGACTCTGATTGCCACTTCCTCTGAGCGAGGTGTAACATATAATACAGACTCAATTCTGGTGATGAGAACCTTGACGTCCCTCCTTGTTGCGGTACCCATTACTTCTCTCTGGTCCCTTCCTTGATCGGATAGTTGCATAAGTCGATTCTTTCTCAGGTAACGGGGTTTTCTTGGAGTAGATCTCGTTTTTCCTGATCATACTCCCCACTCATTGCATTCAGGAATTGATACAATTTGGTATCTGCTTGATTTTGTATTCCAAATTTCAATGTCGTCTGAGCTAACGGATCCTTCGCCGTAATGTATAGAGTCAGATTCGGCAAGGGTGCCCCCATTAGCGAGTGGACGGACGAAAAGGCATGAAGGAGATTCATCGAGCAAAGCTCCACTGGTGATACTTGTTGAAAATAAGCCAGACAAACCATTGTGAGCATCAACGTAATCGGGTTGGATCATTTGTGGTGGGCCTGGGATGAAACGGCGAAGGAGGGAAACAACAATGTCCCTGAACTTTCGGCTAAATGTTTTCTCCTGGGGACTTCATAATCTTTGACATTAGGGCGAAAACCCAGTCCTAAATGTGTAATTGTCCTTCTGGGTGTGGGAAGGTCATATGTGGGAGGTGGACCTTGGTCAGGGTGGCCATATGTGGGAGGTGGAGCTTGGTCAGGATGGCAAAATTGCTTCACATGGATTGATGAGGTGCCACAACAGTAGTGTGTCTCGGGAAAACGAGGTCGGGGATACTGTGGTAGTCACGCCTGTCTGGAGCTCAAAAGAGCCAAAATTCACTCAACCTGGGAGGTCATGCCAACGATTGATTGCACTGTGCAGTAACTCATGGCGTGCATGGTTTGTTCTAGTTGGATGATTCTTTCCTCGTGTTCTTGAGGTGCTGGAGTCGTGGAATGTCGCATGGAATCCCTAAAACTATATTCAAAATACCGTAGTAAGAAGGATGAATACACAATTGATCATGCATGATTGAATTTGAAAATTCTATGTTCCATTCGTAGACTTTGATTGCATGTATGACAAAAGTTTTTTTCAAAAATACTTTTAAAGGTTTTGACTAATCGAAGTCTAGTCCTTAAGACGTTTCACACGACAGAGTAGCTCGTTAAGTGCATTTATTGATTGTTCCTTGTTTCGAACGAAGGTTGGGGACATGTATTCTGAAAATCTTTTTATTTGCCTCGTCCTTCGTCTGAATTATTCAAGGGTGTCATTCAACTCAACTATGTCGCCCCCACATTTTTTTCAAGGTGCCCCCACATTGCTAGAATGGCGGTGGTTGTTCGGGTCTATCCCCGATTATCTCCTCCGGGTTGAAAGACGGACTTGCAGGTGTCGAATGGAAGTTGTGAATGTATTCCTTTGTAGTTTAAGGAGAATTCAAACAAGGCGTTAAGGAGAATCCAAAATACTTTGTATTTTACGAGGCGTTAAGGAGAATTCAAACAAGGCGTGAACATCGTCAATCTTCTTGTTCAAGTATTTCTGATTCCCTTTTGTCATGGCTTTCCATATTTGGGCAATTTCGACTGTAGGGGGCTGTATGGCCTTAATGTGAGGGCAATGAGTGTTTTTTCATCCTTACTAAAGATGTTGCGTGAAACGTCTTAAGGAAACAAGATTGGATGAAACGTTTTGTTTTTTGAAAAATGCAATGCAAGTGCGAGAATTTAACTTCATTAGTAAGACTCGTATTACATTTACAACAGTGTGGAATATATAATACAGAATACCCAATCCTATACATGTCATGATCAAGGGCCAAAACAAAACACATTTACATAATGGGTCGAACTTCCATCTAGAGTTATTGGAATGATTTCCAATTCCCAACAGTTGGGTCGAATCTTCTTCATGAATTGTGGGTCAATCTCGCATCCAAATGCTTGGCTGAATTCTCATTTACATCAGTTGGGCTCAAAAATGGATATACACACAAAACTGGAAAAGACTAAACACGATGTGGAGCTTTTGTTCTAAATGGATGGAATTTCTAGGTTCTCTGAACCAGCAGAACCTCACCCCCTAAAGAGGATCAAGGACTCATCCCGATCATCAAGTTGAGTTGTTTGGGTGCGTGTTGGCGGTCCAAACCGCTCAGGACCCATTCCCCTACTAAACTCCCTAAGCTCTTAATGTGCTCAAGGTCCGAGCGGGTAATGGTAACTAGCGTGGTGTGTGCAAAACAAGAATTTACATTTTTTTTTTAATTATTATAATTACATCGCCTTTTGGACAAAATTTGAAACTGCAAGCATGAGCAAATGGTCAAAACGGATAAGGCAAAATATAATATGGCAAAGCAAACATGACAAAGCGTAAACCCTCTAAAAGAGATCCCCAGCAGAGTCGCCAAATTGTCGGACGTCGGATCCGACTTTCCCCGACCCTTTTTGAAAAATATTTTTAATTTTCGTTTGAAAATGTCGGGTCTTGGCAAGCGACCGGTCCGGTCGAGCGGGGTCATCAACCAGACCGAAAAAAGAGTCGCCGCCGATTAATTAAAGGCTAATCGGAATCGTAAAATTTACCTAGGGTACATGGAGTTAACATCCTAGGGATTGGAAAGGTCTAGGTCCAGAGAATCGAGTTTGGGGGTTTGATTGCGTCTTAAAAGCTCGCAAGCTCATACTCCTCCCTTTCGGTACTTTAGTTTGCTTTTGAACTTTTTTTTCAATTTACCTGAATTGTCCGTTTTGATCATGCTTGGCCCTAAAAGACTACATGCATTTTCTTTAAATTAAACAAACCATGTACAAACATTTTTTTTTATGAGATAATTTCAAATAAACAAGAGAGAACTAAAATTAATCGTGTTCGAAAAAAAATGGTTTAACTCTTGAGTCATTCTAAACGTGTCAAAACATGCACGAATGATTTTTGAAGATAATAAGCTCGTTTGACTAATTTGTCACATTTTGAGAAGTGCTACGACGTCCAAAAAAAATCGAGGGACCCAAATGCATTTTATTAAAATTTGAGCTGAAATTGAAAAATATTTCGAAAATTACAGAACTGACCATATCCTATTCTGGACTTTTTCGTAACACTTGTAAAAGTTCTAAATTAACCGGAAAATTATTCTAGACTTATTTGTAACACTTTTAAAATTCATGGAATGTCCAGAAAGTTTAGAAAATCAAAATGCAAATTAAAAAAAAAAACGTGCTGAATTAAAGAAAATATTTCAAAAATTGCACAAATGGCCCAAAACTTTTCGGGTTTGGTTTATAACACTCGATAAAGTCCTAGAATTACCTAAGTCATTTTTGAAAATATTTTTTCACATATACATAATATACATATATTATACATATACCTAATATATATATATATATATATTATACATAGACATAGACATATATAGTATTACATAGACATAATATAAATATATATTATACATGTAGATAGATAGATAACATATGCATATATATAATATTACATATACATAATAAATATATTATACATATACATATATATAGTATTACATAGACATAATATAAATATACATTATACATATAGATATAATATCACATATATATTACACACACACACACACATATATATATATATATATATATATATATATATATATATTAACAAGTATATTATACATAAATATATAATATGAGTGTATAAACTCTCAATTTTATTTCACATTTAGAAAATACAAATATGAGAGAAATATACCTAACTCATTGGAGTTTAAAATACTGTACGAGAAACCGAGACTGATAATCACCGATATTTTTTTTCACTATTGTTTTTCTATATTTCTTTTTCACTCAATCCATCTGTTATTCTATCCTTACTTCCCTTCACTCTTTCACCTTCCCCCTTGAAGCCTACGACACTTCCCATCTATTTATACACAATTTGTATTTTATTTTTTATTTTTTAAAAAACATAATAAAAAAAAGACCAACTTGTACAAAAGATGAACATGACCATGTGTGGCCATGTAACCATGTTTCACGTTCAGATATTATTATTTTTTTAAAACAAATAATAATCTTTAATTTTTTATTTTTTTTTAATATCGATTTCTCTTGGCTCGATTCCTTGCGTACGGTATTTTGACCATGAGCCAAAATCAAGTTTTTACACTCCTCATCTAGCTTCTCGTAGTCCTGATCATCAACTCGAGCTACACTACAAATCTAACATCCATCCTCATAGTTCAGCAATTATTCTCTCCTATAAAAGGTATTGAAATTTTGAGAGAAGGCGATGATCTGATTGTCTATCAGGTGGATTCTTTTGCAAATCATTACCTGATCGAAGAGCTCGAGATACCTAGTTCTACACTCAAGCCTCTTGGGTCACCAGAAGAATACGGAAAAGCATTGAAAGATGGGCGGGGAAAGGGATGCGTGGCATAGATGGACATCGGTGCGATAATTGTAGGGAAATGATGAGGAGGGTAGTTTTAGCATTTTGAATTATTATTTTTTTAACGTTAAAAAAATGGTCACGTGAGATGTACATGAGCAATTTCAACGGAAAGCTTAACGTTTAATCAAAAACCAACAAAATAAAACATAATATATTATAAATGTACTACCAAAAACAAGTTTGATCAGTTACCACTTTGGGCAAACATTTTACTTTTTCTTTATCATATTTTTCTCAATAATTAACTATGAACAATCCCAAATGTACCTTAATGATTGAATCGTATGCGGAATGGACATTTAATGGCTACTAAATGGGAGTGAGGCCTGCCTAAATAAAAGTCAATTAATTCGATCGTTGATGATGATAAAGAGGTGATCTAATTATTGATTGCTAGAAATTATGATTAAATTCCAAGAAATTCAATCTAATAGATATACTTCGTTAATTAATCGAATAGAGTACTTTATTTACCAAAAACAAAAATCAAATAGAGTACTGGATGCTTTGACAAATGAGATTGTCTTTGACAAATGATATTGTCGATTGAGCTGCCAATTTGAGCTTTCAGATTGAGTTGTAGCCAATTGTCTCGAATTCAACTGGCTCAAAATTTTATATTCCTCTGCTCAAATTTTAACATTTTCATGAGCATTGATTAGTTTGTGGTTAGTTATAATGTCAAGCATTCTATCGTAATTGAAGTCAATCTATGTTTTGCTCCATCTTAGTTTGGAATTGAATGCATAATATATTTTTGTAAAAGTTTAACAGGTTGTTTGATTTTTTTGCTATAGGTGATGGACAGTTTCTAGAAGATGAAACCAATAAGAACATTGTGAGGAAGGTAGCTAACCATTACAGTGCTCAGACTAATCAGACGCTTGAAGAAAGAGAAGCAAGTCCGATAACTCATCTAAAGAAGCTGAACAACTGGGTATATGAACATTCTTGATTTACCTGAAATTTCAACTTAAAGTGAATGAGATTAGAAATGTGAATAATCGTCTTCTGCAGATTAAGAGTGTCTTAATTCAGCTCTATACGCAGAGAGGAGATGCTGTTCTTGATCTTGCATGTGGCAAGGTAACTGAAGTCTTCAAAAATGTGATGGAATGATCACAAGGATAAATTAGTCTTTTTAGTTTGCATCGTTTCAAAATAAACGGATTCACGTGACAGTTAACGAGTATAATTAACGTTTGGTGCAATTACCATCAAAATGAAACATATAGGTGTAATAACAAACATAAAAAACATTTGAGTGTTACAAAAAAAATGTAAAGATTCAGGTGTAATTTTCTACTTTTCCCTGAATAATTTACGTACATAATGACTTCCCTTTATTTTATTAAATCAGTTGGGACTAACTCAACAAACTAGACTAGTTACTTGTTAATCATCGTAATCGAGTGTTTCTGTCTGTATTTAGTACTTACCAAAAAAAAATGTTGATGATGTCTTTTCAAGGTTTGTTGTGGTTATTAATTGACAAGAATGTCCTGGAACAGATATAACATCCACCGAACCAAACACGTTTATCCCATTTAAATCGATTGATGCTTGTCTCTTCCTCCCCTATCCTGAACAACACTTGCAAACACACAGATTTCTTCCACCCCACTATGTCATAGCAGTCCTTTGCTTTCCTTTCCTTTCCTTTCCTTTCCTTTAGGAGAATATCAATGTTTGTGGTGTTGGGTGTAGATGTAATCGATGTGCGCCGCCAGGGTTCTTCTCATCAAGCACTCCTCCTCTCCCACACCCTCGCAACTCGATTCCATCCACAACACTTTATCTGACTCCGCCGATACAACCTTAACTCAATCCACACAAATCACAAAACGAACATAAGAAAAGAAGAAGAAGAAGAAGAAAATAGATGACATGTAGGGTATTAATATATACCTGAGGAGGTTGAGAAGAAATGGGGAAGGCAGGGTCAGGACGAGATGACGCAGAGAGAAAGAGGAGAATATGCACGGCGGTGAAGAAGAGAAGGGTGGTTCCGGAGGACATCACCATTTTTCTGGAGTTGGAGCTTTTCTCGGGGGATGTAAATGGATGGACTGAGAGTAGGGGTCTGTTGGGTCTCCTTTTGACTGAGGTCTTCTATTTAATTGCATGCTCTACGGCTGTCACCCACCATCTCTAAAATAATAGGGTGTTAATTTTGGACATAACCCATGAATAATTTGTTAGTAATTCGTTTATTGGTCGTAGTTGGATTGAATGTTTTCAATTCACGGGTCATTTTGGTCGACCTGTACAACCTATATGAAAAATGGAATCAGGTTTGGTCATACCTATCGTATATGTCGTATAAAAGTTCATGGATCGTATTTGTCATATGGATTAGGATCACGTGGGTCGCATGAATCCGTGAATTGTACGAATCAGTGAATCGTATGAGTTGACATGTCGTGTGGGTCGATGGGTTGACCTGTTAATTTCATGTTATTCAAATTGAAATGATATGAATTCACGAGTCAAATAGGTTGATTCGCGAACTCACAAAATGTGTTTAAGTTAAACATATTTTGACACAACTCATATTTGAGTCTTAAAAAAATGACTCAGTGTTAATCCTGCATTGTAATTATATTATCAAACAGATACTCGACAACACACGAGATAAGGAAGACTAATGATAATTGAGCTATTTCTCGAGTTTAGGCCTTTTTTTTTTATCGGATTTGGCCTCACAGTTGAAAGAATATATCTTTTTGAATCATTACTTTTCTCTCTCTAATTTATTATATTTTTCATTTTCCAAATTTTTTTCTTCAAAATACGTTTGTCTTTTAAAAATTAAATATTAATATAATCACTTTTCAAAATTATTAATTAAACTATACCAATACGTGACTATAAGTCGTGGTATGCTTTATTTTATATCCTATCCACAACTACTAGTTATGGATAAGAATAAAATTTGCTCCTACCCGCTATGAAAAATCGTGAGTGTAACAATAGTGTTTTTTTTACCAATGATTCTGTATATTACTTACAAAATTCGGGGTCGAAAAAGACCCCAAAACATATCAATGTTTATCCGTAAAAGTTGTAAAAGTGGTGGTGGTGGTTGAGAAACTCAGTCAACATGACTCATCCCCCTAGAGCTTGCTTTGCTAACCAGTCCGCACATTGATTCACGGATCTTGGTACCCAGCTCCATGATAGATTTCTAATCGAACCTGCCAAGTATAGACTCTTTTGCACTATAGTCTCAATATGCCAAAAATGAGCTATCCCTATAATGTTTTCTATAACCACATTTGCATCTGACTCTATGATCACTGATTCCCACCTTTCGTCGATGGCGAGTTTGACTCCTTGGAAGACCGCCCGTGCCTCTAGAGACTCAATGGATGGAGCACACTCCGAGCTGTGGGACCCACCTATGACTCGGCCTTCGTGGTTCCGAGCTACGACCCCTATGCCCCCTTGTAAAAGTAGTATTAACTACGCTGCTTGCATTTGACAAGCAAAACTTACCGTTTAATATTTTATTTTAATTAATAAATATTATTGTTTTATTAAAAAAAATCCATTTGTTTATACTTTTACTTTGTTTATCTAACCTACTTTTTCAATTTCTTGGAGATGCTGAAATGTATTTACTTTAAAAAAATACTATTCAAGGTACTTTAAAACTATATAATTTACAAATATAACTTTTTTGTACCATTTCCAAAATAAAATGAAAAACTTGATTGAGTGGATAAAAAATTAAAAGTCTTTACAAATCAAGACCGTTATGTTTTAATTTAAATTATGTTTTCATATATCAGTATTTTTTTTCTAATTTAACTCAACTTAAATAAACCAAATACATAATCAAATAATATTATCCAAAATATATGTTCTATTGCTTAATAAGATGAAATGAATCTAATTACGTCGTATTCAAATGAAATATAACTTACATGGGTATCACTGACTTCCCTCAACTAATCTCGATAGAACTGACGGTTGCTGGTTGTTGATTTTTTTTCTTTGACCTCTTCTGTTTTAACGACCTATTTAAAATGTGAAACAACAAAAATTATATTCTACATAATTAATTTAAGAATATTTGTTTGTGTTTCTTTACCAAACCCCGCCGATTGATATGTAGGAAGCAGAGAAATAGTGTAGATCATGGGTCTACCTACACATAGATGATTTATGCACCGTACCTACAACAAATTATTAGAGAGTATTATAATTTTTTTTAAGTGAAACTACTCTAGGTAATGACCTGTACCTATAATAGTACAACACATCTTGTGATGTTTTTTCGATTGAGGGTCACACACTTGAACATAACAACGTATAAAAGCTCAATACAGTAAAGCACCAACTAAATTGAAATATTTGCTATAAGTCCTCTACAAAAGGGAGGCACACAAGCGTTACTTTATCCCTGCTTGTGTTCGAGAACAAACATGTATCGAGAAAGTATAGAATATACCATTTAGCACTCTACATGGCTTCATCTTTACTCGCTGGGATCCAATTTCGGTTAGTGAATTTCCTCTGAAACAACACCTTCAACATAGATAAATACACATAGGTCTTGGTTATCTCTCCAAGTGTATGAGATATGGATGCTCTTAGTAGCTGTGGGCTTAAGTCAACCATATTTACCTCTTCATCACGCAATCTATAATCACCGATCATAGGTGGACAATGGACCCGTAGACCCAAGATCACTTGGACATACCTTAGGGTTACAGTTATTTCACATTTAGGAAGGTGAAATGTATGAGTCTCTGCGCGTCACCTCTTGACAAGAGCTGACAATAATCCCACATCAAATGAGGCGCAACGCGCGTATACATACTTTCCTAAAAAAAAAATTCGATATACACTTTTTCAAATATTTTTTATAGAGTAGTTACTTTTTGAAAAAAATCAATATCAATGTATAACCTAACATGTGGTTATAACCAGTGGTGAAACTCAAACTGTGGTGGAGCCCATTTCTATTATAGGGATCCTTACAGGTAATTCTATATATATCTGTGGTCTCATTATTCATGACTTCAGTTACAAATAGGAATCAATCTTTGAATGGTATACTTCTCTTCTTACAGAGAGAGCAATTGAGTTTGTCAGTGGGTATCAGACAATGCATATGTATATGTCGGGTTCGTAACAAAGTGGAGTTCTAAAAAGAAACTATGATGATGTAAGAAAGACATGATAACACATGTTTGGCTGGTAAGATCCATCTCTAAATCGGAAGAATTGACAGTTGGGAAGCTCAACATGAATGAAAGCTGTAACTAGAAAGTTAGAGTTTAGTTTTTTAAAGTGTGGTGTGCAGGGACGAAGCCATCAAAATTAGAGAGTGGGGGCAAATATTAGAGTAAGGACAAATAGTTGAACTAAAAATAATTCAGTGGGGGCAAATATATGATTCAAATGGGCTAAATTAAAAATTATTGCAATTTTTAGGATCAAATTTACACATAATTAAAAGTTGAGGGGGGACAATTGCCCACTAGGCTTCATGTAGCTCTGTCCCTGGTGGTGTGCGTAATGCGATTCTCTCACCGAAAAGATACGAACGCTCGATGGAGGCGCGAACAAGAGATGGATAAAAAGGAACAAGGATTGTGTGCATCATGTTAATACCATTACCAATGCGTGTTCCCTCTATTTTTCTTATTGTTTTGATGATTTCAGCAAAACCATGATTACGGCATTCAAATTGTTTTGAATCAAGTAGATTTTTTTTTATGCCTTTCGAATCAAGTAGATTGATCTACCATTTTTTTTGCTGGTGTTGGCGTTGCAGAACAGGCATAAGTCAATGTTATATGATATATATATATATATTTGCAATAGAAATACATGTTTCTTGATGTTTACTTGAATTTATTTATATATTTGATTAGATTGGATCAACTTATGTTTCTGCATTTTTTTTATTTTGCCATTTTATTCAGTTTGTTTTACAAAATATTTAATAATTTTGGCGGCTCAAAAAAATGAGTTGTGAAAATTGTTATTATTGTACTTTTTACAACTCATAAAAAGAGTCGTGAAAATAGTTATTAATTTTATTTCCATGATTCAATACATGAACACCGAAAAATATTAAAGATTTAGTTTCCACATTGTCAGACTTTTCATTCAAACTTAAAAAATATATATTTTAAATATAAAAAAAAAATAACAAGAACCTTTTAGAAATCTCACAACAAAAACCTTCAAAACTTTTATGCATGTTACAATGAAGTTTTGATTTGATCGAGATTCGCTTGAGCCTCAATAGAAGAGGATATGGTTTGTGTCTAATTTCTCACCTCAATTATGAGTTGTAATTTCTTTTTTATTAAATATATAATTAAATTTTTCATTCAAATTCGTTTATCCTTTCGATAATTTATATGACAAATGATGTTAGGTCAAAATAAATTTTAGATTTTAACGTAGGACATAGTGTCTAGTCAATCCTAAATTACAATTAGATATTCTTTGGGACGTTTCGATTAAAGTTCAAATTTATACATATTTTAATATTTTTATTAGATATATTATTTAATTTATAACCTAACACCAATTTGTAAATAATTATAAAAAGGGAGAGAGAGAAAAGTGTTTTTTTTCACAACTTGTACTTGAGGCAAATGCGTATATGCCTATTTTTAAAAAATAAAAATTACATTTATTTTTTTAAATCTTTTTAGGGTTAATATATTCAATGCTTACACATTGTTGCTCAATATGACTATTTAGTTATACATTTTTTTTGCGTAAGTAAATAATTACGTAACTTTCACAACATGTGACTATTTTGCTACAACTTGTGCTATTTAGTTACTCATGTTTGACAAATGTGATTGAATGATCAATATAATAACGATTTGGCCATTCCCCTTATCTTCATTATGCTTCTATTCATCTTCATGTACATCTTCATGTTTATCTTCAAGTTCATCTTATTTTTTACAAATCGAACCCAAAAATTCAGAATGAGTTCGTTTGAAAAAGAAGTAGAAGATTTTGAAGAAGAAGAATTTAAAGAAAAGGAAGAAGATTTTGAAGAAAACTAACGTGAATGAAGAAATGAAGATAAGTGAGAAGGATATTTTTATTTTTTCATTTCATAAAAAATTATTGTAACCAAATAATCACATGTCTAAATATACATAATCATTCTGTACGAAGAATAACTAATTAGTCACATAGGAAAAAATACATAACAATTGAGTATATTAACATTTTTTTTAAAATTTATATTCAGTTTTCCAGAACCCGTGTTACGCATGAGATATAAACACTACGAACTTATGTAACCTCATTAATCGTTTATGTGCGGTCGGGCAAAGCTTTCCATTAAATCAAGTATTTTATCATTGAATAAATATATATTTAAGGATAAATTTGTTTTTTAATTACCAAGTTCTTATAAAATTTAGCTGCGTATCTTATGGTGAAGTGAATTTATTTATTGAATTGTCCTCTTAAACTATTTTGTCTCAATATTAAGTGAATCATGAATAAATTGTCATGATGGAGGTCTAAATTGCTATCTATGACAGATAGAAATGTCCTCATAAATTCAGTTATGGTCACTATTCCATCTTATATAATGCAATACACGTCACTTTCAATTGAGATTTGTAAGGGTTTGGACAAGTTAAACAGTGATTTCTTGTGGGGATCTACAGATGATAAAAGAAAGATCCATGCTTTAAATTGAAATTCTGTTACTCTCCTAAAAGAGTTTGGAGGTTTAAATATTATTATTTTCAGACAAAGAAATCTAGCTTTACTTGCCAATTTCTCATGGAGATGTCAAAATAATACTAGCCCTTGAGCTAAAATTCCGAAGTTCAAATATTTGAATCTAAATCGGAAAATCTCCACATTGGGGTCCATGAATGGGAAAATGTTGGTTCAAGGAAGTCGAATCATGAATAAAGGTATGGGTTGAGTTATTGGCGAGGGAGATAAAGTTAATGTTTAGTCTGAGTCTTGGATGAGACAAACTAATCTTAGATCGATCATTAGTGGCCCCCTGAATCGCAATGAGGAAAAAACTTCTTGTAAAGGATTTAATGCATGAATCGGGGGAATGTGATTTTTTTCTTTTCTCCTTCCATCTTCCTGATGAAGTCAAAGATAAAATTTAGGCCATTTCGAGAGGTTCTTCAGTTGTTATCCATGATAGGTTAGTTTGGTTGGGAGACCCGAAATGTATTCCGTCCGTGTCTTATGTCCACCTTTTCGTAAAGCAGGAGAGAACCATAAATCTAGAGCTGGTCTCAGGAAACTGGGACTGGATCTGGTAGTGTAAAATCATCCCGCGCATAAAATCTGTCTTATGGTTGTGTAACCATAATAGGCTTTTCACAATGCAATTACTTCACAAAAGGGGCATGAACATAAACCCTATTTGCCAGGTTTGTAGTATCCATGAGGAAAACACTCTACACATCCTTCGGGATTGCATGGTTGCGAGAAAAGTTTGGAATGATATTGGTATTCCTTATGGCTTAAATGACTTTTATTTGTTTAATCTCTCATCTTGGCTTGAGGTGAATTGTAGGTTCAAACATTTTCACGCGAAATGAATTGAATGGAGATTTATCTTCCCATCGACCATTTGGTTTCTATGGAAGAACATAAATTCTTTTGTTTTCAATGACCTTCCTATTTCAGTTGATGTCTCTACTATAAGTTTGATTCAGGCTAAGAGCATCTCAGACAACTTCAAGAGGGAAAAGATTCATCAGAGAAGAAAGAACATCTGATTGGGTTGGACACCTCCGGAACATGGATGAGTTAAACTTAACACGGATGGCTGAGCAATGGGGAATCCAGGCCCGGTAGGAGGGGTGGGGGTAATGCGAAATGAATGGGGAGGTTGGATGAAAGGCTTCCAAAGGTGTATTGGAATCACCAATAGTCTCGTGGCAGAAATGTGGGCTATAAGAGATGGTCTAACCATGACAATAAATTTGGGAGTGCAAGATCTACACGTCGAAACAAACGTACATGAAGTAATTAACTTGATAATTGAGGATCCAGATGCAGATAGACCACTAATGCCTCTCATTTTGGATTACAGGAAACTTATTTTGGATTTTAATAAATTCAAAATTAGGCACGTGTTCCGAGAAGCAAATGGGGTGACAGATGCTTTGATTAAGGAAACTGTTAATCTGGATGATCCCTTTCATACTCTAACGAATCTTTCCTCGGACATTTTGAAACTCCTGATGTTTGATAGCGAAGAGAAATTCATTACTAGAATAGTTAAAAACAATTAAAATTTAGTTTTGGTTGTTGTAGTTTATGTTTTACAAAACAAAAATAGGTGCCTTAACCATTAGTCGTACAATAACCAAGTATTTGTACCTTTAGGTTCCTTAACCACGTTAATGAATTATCCGTTACGGGGCATTTACCGACCATTGGTCGTCCATTGCTAATGTAGAGACAATGTTGAGTTGAATCAGCAACAACTACCCCACGCACCCACTAAGCGTCCATCACAAGTGCATAGTTAGTGCCAATCTGATTCGTTTCCGTTCATCTTGATTTTGTTGTTGTTTTTGAGATCTGTGGAATTTTGATTTTTGGGGCTTTGATCTTCATATTATTGCTGCTTAATCGTTGATTGGAAACGCCTAATTGGTCTTATTGATTTAAACTCTCTACTGATTCTCTGTTCTTCAATTGCCGGTGGTGTGGTGCTCATGTAACCTCATGCTTGGTGATAACATTTTCACATGGTATTGTTAATAATCACCTCATGCGGCTCTGCTTTGTGTTGTCCCAATCTGATTTTATCTGAAAAGCAATACAAAGGTTGAATTTCACAATTCATGTATTGTTGGATCACGACAACTGAGCTCGCCTTGGGTCGGTTGTTCCAAGTGATGTCCTAGCTGCTCCGGTTACCTGTACGGAAGGAAAGTCCAGAGTGTTCCCGTTATTCCCCCTTTGATGATAAAGTCAGTCGGAGATTCGTTTGACAGACCGGGTAAATGCAGAGCAACTATGGTTGGTGAAAGAATAAATGGGCAATCAATATTTGTACAAGGTAGATGAGGGGGTATTTATAGTCCCCTTACCTCGACCATGGTCATGTCAGATCCTACCATGGTCATCCCTAACTGTCTCTAAGGCGAGGGAACCATTGTTGACAGGGGTGATAATGAGTGATATGACAGCTACTCTATGGAAAACTATCCTTTCTGTCAGTCTTGTCATAAATAGACGAACTAGGTTATAGGGGCGCCGACTTATAGGCTAGGGTACTCATTTGGTGCTCTGACGCACATTTAAACCTCGTTCTTTCCTGTCTCAAGTCTGAAAGGTGATAAAGGTGTCTGACGGCGACGCCAAACATTCCTCAGGAGAGCGACGTCCCTACATCCCTCAAAAGGCAGCGCTCTCAAGTCAAGCGAGTCAAGTTCCAACTGGACCTGGGTCGGGCATAAGAATACCCGGGCCCAAGCCCATAACCAATCATCTGCCCTGCCTTCGAAGCCCTGGATGAGCGACGATCATGGATGGATTATTATACTTTAAAGCAAGTTAACGACTTTTAAATTCAACACGATATAGTACCCTTAGTTGCGACACCTTTATTGGAGTTTATTGAGTCCTCTTAATCAGGCGGGCCAGCAAATAGCGACGCCATTTATATACATCTCTTGTTTGTCTTGCACGTGTCCTTCATGCACCGCCCGCCTGTTCATGATTATTTTTTTGAATTTTTAGAAGCTCCTGGAATTGAGGAGACTCTTCACCTTCTGGGGCAGTTTGGTAATTTCGGGTCCCTAGGGCGTAGCCTATGTGACATTTCGAGTCACCTATGGGGCCCTTTATAAATACCCTAAGCCTCCTTCTGCCCTCACTTTTGCATCCTCTCCCAAAAACGCGATCTCTCTAGAATTCCGGCCAAGTTCTAGTCGCCTTTTTGCTTTCCGAACACTTTTTTCCCATTTCTGTTCAATTCTTTCCTTATGTCCCAAATGCCTTTTCTAAGTCCAGTCATCATAGCTCAGTGCTACCCTCTTATCCTCAACGCTCACCATCTTCGCAATATACGCTGTATCAGGAAGATGGTCTCTGACTCCGACATTGGTAATCACATTTGTTAATAATCACCTCATGCGGCTCTGCTTTGTGTTGTCCCAATCTGATTTTATCTGAAAAGCAATACAAAGGTTGAATTTCACAATTCATGTATTGTTGGATCACGACAACTGAGCTCGCCTTGGGTCGGTTGTTCCAAGTGATGTCCTAGCTGCTCCGGTTACCTGTACGGAAGGAAAGTCCAGAGTGTTCCCGTTATTCCCCCTTTGATGATAAAGTCAGTCGGAGATTCGTTTGACAGACCGGGTAAATGCAGAGCAACTATGGTTGGTGAAAGAATAAATGGGCAATCAATATTTGTACAAGGTAGATGAGGTGGTATTTATAGTCCCCTTACCTCGACCATTGTCATGTCAGATCCTACCATGGTCATCCCTAACTGTCTCTAAGGCGAGGGAACCATTGTTGACAGGGGTGATAATGAGTGATATGACAGCTACTCTATGGAAAACTATCCTTTCTGTCAGTCTTGTCATAAATAGACGAACTAGGTTATAGGGGCGCCGACTTATAGGCTAGGGTACTCATTTGGTGCTCTGACGCACATTTAAACCTCGTTCTTTCCTGTCTCAAGTCTGAAAGGTGATAAAGGTGTCTGACGGCGACGCCAAACATTCCTCAGGAGAGCGACGTCCCTACATCCCTCAAAAGGCAGCGCTCTCAAGTCAAGCGAGTCAAGTTCCAATTGGACCTGGGTCGGGCATAAGAATACCCGGGCCCAAGCCCATAACCAATCATCTGCCCTGCCTTCGAAGCCCTGGATGAGCGACGATCATGGATGGATTATTATACTTTAAAGCAAGTTAACGACTTTTAAATTCAACACGATATAGTACCCTTAGTTGCGACACCTTTATTGGAGTTTATTGAGTCCTCTTAATCAGGCGGGCCAGCAAATAGCGACGCCATTTATATACATCTCTTGTTTGTCTTGCACGTGTCCTTCATGCACCGCCCGCCTGTTCATGATTATTTTTTTGAATTTTTAGAAGCTCCTGGAATTGAGGAGACTCTTCACCTTCTGGGGCAGTTTGGTAATTTCGGGTCCCTAGGGCGTAGCCTATGTGACATTTCGAGTCACCTATGGGGCCCTTTATAAATACCCTAAGCCTCCTTCTGCCCTCACTTTTGCATCCTCTCCCAAAAACGCGATCTCTCTAGAATTCCGGCCAAGTTCTAGTCGCCTTTTTGCTTTCCGAACACTTTTTTCCCATTTCTGTTCAATTCTTTCCTTATGTCCCAAATGCCTTTTCTAAGTCCAGTCATCATAGCTCAGTGCTACCCTCTTATCCTCAACGCTCACCATCTTCGCAATATACGCTGTATCAGGAAGATGGTCTCTGACTCCGACATTGGTAATCACATTTGTTAATAATCACCTCATGCGGCTCTGCTTTGTGTTGTCCCAATCTGATTTTATCTGAAAAGCAATACAAAGGTTGAATTTCACAATTCATGTATTGTTGGATCACGACAACTGAGCTCGCCTTGGGTCGGTTGTTCCAAGTGATGTCCTAGCTGCTCCGGTTACCTGTACGGAAGGAAAGTCCAGAGTGTTCCCGTTATTCCCCCTTTGATGATAAAGTCAGTCGGAGATTCGTTTGACAGACCGGGTAAATGCAGAGCAACTATGGTTGGTGAAAGAATAAATGGGCAATCAATATTTGTACAAGGTAGATGAGGGGGTATTTATAGTCCCCTTACCTCGACCATGGTCATGTCAGATCCTACCATGGTCATCCCTAACTGTCTCTAAGGCGAGGGAACCATTGTTGACAGGGGTGATAATGAGTGATATGACAGCTACTCTATGGAAAACTATCCTTTCTGTCAGTCTTGTCATAAATAGACGAACTAGGTTATAGGGGCGCCGACTTATAGGCTAGGGTACTCATTTGGTGCTCTGACGCACATTTAAACCTCGTTCTTTCCTGTCTCAAGTCTGAAAGGTGATAAAGGTGTCTGACGGCGACGCCAAACATTCCTCAGGAGAGCGACGTCCCTACATCCCTCAAAAGGCAGCGCTCTCAAGTCAAGCGAGTCAAGTTCCAACTGGACCTGGGTCGGGCATAAGAATACCCGGGCCCAAGCCCATAACCAATCATCTGCCCTGCCTTCGAAGCCCTGGATGAGCGACGATCATGGATGGATTATTATACTTTAAAGCAAGTTAACGACTTTTAAATTCAACACGATATAGTACCCTTAGTTGCGACACCTTTATTGGAGTTTATTGAGTCCTCTTAATCAGGCGGGCCAGCAAATAGCGACGCCATTTATATACATCTCTTGTTTGTCTTGCACGTGTCCTTCATGCACCGCCCGCCTGTTCATGATTATTTTTTTGAATTTTTAGAAGCTCCTGGAATTGAGGAGACTCTTCACCTTCTGGGGCAGTTTGGTAATTTCGGGTCCCTAGGGCGTAGCCTATGTGACATTTCGAGTCACCTATGGGGCCCTTTATAAATACCCTAAGCCTCCTTCTGCCCTCACTTTTGCATCCTCTCCCAAAAACGCGATCTCTCTAGAATTCCGGCCAAGTTCTAGTCGCCTTTTTGCTTTCCGAACACTTTTTTCCCATTTCTGTTCAATTCTTTCCTTATGTCCCAAATGCCTTTTCTAAGTCCAGTCATCATAGCTCAGTGCTACCCTCTTGTCCTCAACGCTCACCATCTTCGCAATATACGCTGTATCAGGAAGATGGTCTCTGACTCCGACATTGGTAATCACATTTGTATCAATAAACCTTTTTCTGGTCTTAAACCAAACACAATTTCTCTTTCTATTTTCAAAAAAACGGTGGCTGAGGCGGGAATGAGCGATGCTCATGCCGCCAGGTTCCCCATCCCCAATGATGCGGATCCTGAAAAATCCTCACCCCGTGTGTCTTCCTAAGGAGGGCGAGGATGCCATATTTTCGCTTCAAATTAATGTGGGGCTAAGGTTCCCCTTTTTCCCACCCTTGGTCGAAATGTGTTGCCATTATGGCATTTCTCCCACCCAACTTTCGCCCAATGCTATTCACACTTGAGTGGCTTTCGTAGTGTTATGTCACCACAGTCGATCGTCGTATTCATTAAATGTTTTCCGGTGGTTTTACCTCATCGATTCAAATCGCCTCGGGGTTTTCCTTTTTGCAACCAGAACGCTTCCCCCTTTCAAATACTGGCGTTGGGACTCCTATCACCCTTTAGTGACCGACTTTAAGATGAGAAATTTCAATTAGAAAAAATCCTATTTCTTCTTCAAATGAGGTGTCCCTTGGTGTCCGGGACCGGTGAAGGCGGGCAAGGATCCTTGACTAGGCATCAACGAACTGTCTTCGACTGACATGGAAGCATGGCCATTCACCTGGACCACTAGTCTGCCAGAGCCCAAATCATTTCAAAAGATTCCAGTGAGTCAGACTTAGAGAAAGGTGGTGTTTCCCTCGTAGTTTTTTTTGCAGATAGGGATTTTGCTTAGATTGCTCTTGTATTAGGCAACCCAAAGGAAAAGACACCCAAAGATATGAAAAAGGATAAAAGCGGCGCTCCTGAAGGCTCTATGAAACGCAAGAAGCATAATTCTTCTAAGAGATAGAAGAATGTGAAACCGGTCGAGAAGTCACTCGACCAACACAAAGCCCCAACTGAACTCTTCAGCGACAACACCAATGATGTTGTCGCCGCCTTTAAAGGTGCGGTTCCTAAATCCTTCTGAATCAATAGCAGCATCATTAGTAATAGGAATAATGTTCTTTTCACTAAGAAGTGGGGTCCCCCAATTTTGGCCCATGGCCTCATCAAGTGGACCTACCGAGTATTGTAATGGCATCATTAGAAAAGGACCGCTTGACCCTTCATTTGATCCGGAAGGACCGACACCTCCAAGACCTTCAGGGCACAAGGTGCAAACTCCAGCTCGAACTCCTGTTACCGGGTCTGTGGCGTCGCCTTCCACGGAGGTGATTGTACGGGACGAACGAACGACGATGCCCAAATCTACACCCCTAGCGGCACACACCTCCTCACCCATCGTGGCGCGCAAGGTGGAGGGAGGCTTCCCCCCTCACGTGGGGCCTCGTTTCGACCTTCTAGAGGCTGGAGGTGGACAAGAGCTTTATCGGCCTTGTGAGCCTTGTTCCAAGTGGAAAGGTGTCCCCCTATTTGAGGAGAATTCTATCCTTGACCCTAACTTGGATCTCCACCTGCTGGCGGGAGTTTGCCCACTAGCCGACCGGGCACCTGTGAGCCTAGAGTGTGACGAGCTAGAGAGCCTATTCAGGTAATCACTTTCTGTCATCATGAGCCAGGTATCCTCCTTTCACTCTTCTAATCGTTTATGACTTTCAATGTTTTTGTACTTAAATATTTTTCTAACACTTTGCCTTTCCAAGTTGTTCCTGCACAACTCAAGATGGGCGTCACCATCATCGGCTTGTCGGAGGAAAGGGAGGCCAACATCTCTAAGCTCCAAAAGGTGCACGCCTTGAAGTTGGAGTTGGAGCGCAAAGAACGTCGCCTCACCATCCATGAGGCAGCGCGTGGCGAGTTGGAGGCTGAAATGGCACAAAAAGAGTAATTCGCCACCAACCTGCGGGAAGCGCAAAAAAAAGAGAGTGCCCTCGTCGTGGTGGTAGAGAAGCTTCAAATAGAAGTGGCCTAGCTCTAAGGAGAGGTGTCTACTTTCCAGCAGGCAATCACGGAGGGGAAGAGAAAGGCAGCGCGGAAGCGTCGCGTCGCTCGTTAGAGTCGACCTTCCCAAGAGGTTGGAGGAGAGCGCCACGCAGGCTATCGAGACATTCTGAACCGTCTAGGAGTTTGGAATCGTAAAATGTTAATATCTATCTTCAAGAAAGCCTCCAGGGACATTCATATCATCGACACCAATTTTCCTTTGGATCAGCTTACATTATTCACGGATTACCTCGCCCTGAAGGCAAGAAAAGCTGGAGAGGCGAAAACGGCCAAACAAGAGGAGTTTGAGGGTAAGAGCGACTCATCTGAAGAGTCCGCTTCTGGTCATGGAACACCTCATGCCTCTCCCCTTAAAGAGGGTTTCTCCACGACGCCTCCTTCTCCCAAGGAAAATCCTCCTGCAACGACTTCTTCACCCAAGGATCTGCCTCCACCTTCAGAATAAATTTTCCTTCCCTTGTTTTGGCTTTTTAGACTTAGTCATTTTCACATGTTAGGTCTTAGTCTTTTTTCTTTACTTTGAATTGTAAAGACTTCGATGATTTGCGACGCCTTTGGGCAATGATATTTTGGTACTTAGCTATTATTTAGTTTCCACATTTTTCTTCTTTGTCAGCAACACATATCTTTATTATGGAAGCTCTTAGTATTTATTTTCATAAGTGTTTATACCTTATTCTATACCAACGCCGATTCCACCTATCCATGTAAGGGTTCAACACTTATCTTTATTTCGACTAAGTGTGGTGGTTACTTTAATGGTGCTGATTTAGACATGGGCGTCATAATTTTCAATAATTAGCATTTTATTGCTAAAGTATTATTCAAAAAATTGTGTTGCTTAACGATTCATTTTCCCTTACTTAGCTTTTCCCAAAGGAAATTGGATGTTGGGGATGCGCTATTGGATCATAACTTGACATTGAACCATAACGTCTTTACAACTTCATTATGAAGGATACACTTTGCGTTCCAGTCATCTGATCGCTTTTGAAGTACACAATCAAACCTAAGCATTTTGCCAATAAGTGTTGATTTTTCCACACTCTCAATGTTTATTAAATATGCCTTGGAAAAATTACGAAGTACTGAAAATTCCTAAGCCTTATACATACGCCTTTTAAGCATAAAATTTCTTCAGATGCTCCGCATTAAGGTTGTTCTTCAATACTTTTCCTTCTTCATCCTCGAGGATATACGCATTAGGGTAGGGAATGATGACGACCTTATAAGGTCCTTCCATTTAGGACACAACTTATTTATCCTGTCTTGGTGCGCAAAATCATGTGTTCTCCGTACCCTCTACCCCACAAAAAATTGGCGAGAAGATACTCGCCTATTATAATATATTTTCGTTGCGATGCGCATCCTGCCTTGGGTTTGTTCTGAAGCACATCTTTTATCTTCCACTATATCCAATTCGAGACACCTCTGATTATCATTAGCCGTCCCCTCAAAGTGTTTTACCCTGCAGGACGTCACTGCTATTTCTGTTAGGGCCACTGCTTCATAACCATATACCAAAGCAAAAGGCGTCTCTCCAGTCACCTGTTTTGGTGATGTTCGAAGCGAGCAAAGTAAATTTTATAACTCTTCTGTCAATTTTCCTCTCAGGGCGTCGAGCATCTTTTTCAAGCCATTCAACACCGTTTTATTCGACGCTTCTACTTGTCCATTGGCATGTACATGTTTTACCGAAGCATGTCGATGCTCGATCTTTAACTCTTCGCAAAACCATTTAAGTTCCTTCCCGGAGAATTGTGGACCATTGTCAGTGATTAGAACGCTTAGAATTCCATGTATATAAATAATCCTAGACGTAACTAATTTGATGACTTAAAATTCTGTAGTGGATTCTAACGCCTTCGCTGTAATCCATTTCGAAAAATAGTAAGTCGCCACTGTGATATAGGTGAGTTGCTTAGACCTTGGTAATGAGCCCACCAAATCAATCCCCCATTGGGCAAAGGGCAATGTGACGCCTATACTAGTCAACTCAGCTGGGGGGGGGGGGGCACTATTAATGGGCTAAACCTTTGGCATAACTCACACTTCATCACCAAAGTCGTCGCCTCTTGGTTCATTGTAGGCCAATAATTCCATTGGTTAAGAATCTTTTGCATAATGGACCTTGCGTCTACATGATAGGTCGCGTATTCTTCGTGTACTTCCCGCAAAATGGTAGTCGTCTCTGGATGAGCGACGCATTTGAGGTAAGGTGTAGAAAATCCCAGCATATAAAGCGTTCCATTGAACTATCTTTTTAGCGTTTACCTCATCTTGAGGAAGTTCTCCAGATTCAAATAAGCTTGGATGGGCGCCGCCGAATCTACTGTCGTATTGATATTTGCGCATGTCATATTCACCTCTTCATGGTGGTTTATACGAAATGCACTTGTATGGGCGTCTCTTGTCAGACATACTTGCCCAGGGAATCCACTTCTTGATTTGATTCACGAGGGATAGCCTCTATTTGGAATCTTTTGAACCCTTCTGTGTTGCTTCTTTCCAGTACACCTTCATGTTCTCCCCTTTCGCTGTGTATTCACTCTTAACTTGGCTTACTACTAATTGTGAATCACAGCAAACATGAAGTGAAGTGACGCCTAATCATTTTCCCAATCTTAAAACAGTGACCAATGCTTCGTATTCTGATCATTGTTCGTTGCCCCCGAGCCTTCAGATGATGACGAGCCATCCATGTGAAGCGTCCAAGGCTTCTCCTTCTCCTTCTCTTTTATTGTAGGTGTCGCTTCTTGAGGATAGATTGACTCAACAGTGAAGTTTGCAACGTTTTTCCCTTGATTGCAGTTCTAGGGGTGAATTTAATTTGAAATTTGCTTAATTTGAAAGTCTATTTGATCATTCTTCTTGAGGCGTCGGGTTTTTGCAAGAAGTGTTTCAAGGGTTGGTTTGTTAGAACCATGATTTCATGTTCATGAAAGTAAGGGCGAAGTTTCCTAGCCCATATTACCAACGCGTAAAGATACTTTTCAACCTCCATGTAATTCATTTATGCTTTGGCAGGCACTTGACCCTTGTCTATGTCCTTAACCAAGACTGGGCTTACAACTACAGGATTGATACTCAAATACAAGGAAAGTGCATCGCCTTTAGAAGGTTTTCCCAATGGTGGAAGCATCCAAATGTGATGCTTCCAGTCCTCGAACTCCTTTTCACACTCATGCGTCCACTCAAACTTCAGGTTAGGCCTTAACACTTGGAAAAATGGAAGTGACTTATCCCCCGCCTTCACCAGAAAACGGCTTAGCGTCGTTAGCCTTCTATTTAAGTTATTTACTTCATTGTGGCAAGTTGGGCTTTTCGTTCCTTCGATCGCCTCCAACTTCTCCAAGTTAACCTCTATGCCTCTCTGGATGACCATGTAGCCCAGATATTTTCCAAACTGAACGCCAAAGGCGCATTTAGCTGGATTCAAGTGCACTTGATAAAGGCGCATCCTTTTGAATGTCTTCCGAAATTCTTCGACATGGTTGACGCTCTTGATTGATTTCACCAACATGACATCCACATACGCCTACATAGTGCTTTGGTAGGTGGCGCCAACATTTGTTAATTCGAACGACATTACTGTATATTTCAATTGCACTTAAGTCACTTTTTACTGTATATTTCAATTGCACTTTAGTTAACATATGCTTAATACAAGTCACTTTCTGTATATTTCAATTGCACTTCAGTCAATTTCCTTTTAACGCTCGTTACCTCCGATTCTAGTTATGTTCAGTTCTATTTGTTCGAATAAAAGTAATTTCAAAGACATTTACTCTAACTCAATTCATATCAGGTTTCTCAGCAATGAACGAAAAAACAACACAATAGTCCAATAATTTCAAGATTAGTGCATGTACATTCAGAGTACATTCCATTCCTAGTGCCAAAAGATGGATTTTTTTCTTCAATTTTAACACTAATTTAATAATTAATTACGAAAATAACCCTTCAATTTTCAAATTTCCTAAACTAACTCTAAGCGCTAACAGGGTTTGCGTTTACAACAAATAGATGTAAACGCGACCAAGTATCTCCTAACCCCAGTTACTTTCTGGTTTTTTCCATTATCCATCCTCCTGTTGCCACCTTCCTTTCCGATCACCTTGTACATTGCCGCCAGCAGCAGTCCGCCTTCAGAAACACCCCATCGCCAAATGGCCTTCCCGACTTTTCCTCCCAACTCGGTCATTCAACAATAGTTGCTTTCTTCCTCCCTCGCCGAGTCATGTTGTCGCACTCGCCAACAACTTTGTCACCACCACACTGCACAGTTGTTGCACCCTAACGGGTGTAGTGCAGCCCCACACTTAAGTAATCCAAAACACTAATTTTTTTAATTTGGGCTAAATCATTGAATTAGATAAAATTAGATATAATTAGTAGTTAGAATACATAATTAGTAGTTAGAATGCTAAATATACGTGTTTCATTATTTTATTGTAATTATATATTTTTTGATATATTGTTTACGTGAATAGATATAGTTGAAATGAGTAATTAACGTGCATAATATCACCAAGTGATGAGTTTTAGATATAATGTTGTTTTGAAATTAATAAAATTGTTATTCAATTAGGTGTTACAATTACGCAATTCAAATGGTGACTATAATTTGTCAATATGATGGTAGAATCACTAACATTGATGGCATTATTAGTTATGTTGGAAGTAGTTGTCCCATGTTCTATACCTCTAAAAGTATATCCCTAACTCGGTTGAAGGAACTTGTTGATGTAGCTTGTGACTTTGGTGGATGTTATGACTTTGAACTTCATTAGAAGTTGGATAACTCTGTTTTTTTAAATAAACAATGAAGCTGCATTGAAATACATTTTTGAAATGTGAGAGAATAGTATGGATATCTATGTGACTAGTATAATTCCTCCATCGATACCTGTACGTTTCATTCCATCCCAAAGTGAGATCGATGAGCGTATGAAAAGTCAACAAAATGATGTAGGTGATAAAAGTGAAAGAGAGGATCATACTCTGATCTCTAATGACGATGCATTTTCGTCATCTTCGGAGGATGATGTTGAACTTGATGAAAGTTGCGTTGGTTGCTCGAATGTATCACAACCCAGTAGATTTAGACAACACCCTCCCGAGTTTACCTCAGAAGATTGGATGCATGGGTTAGAATGTAATGACTGAGAGGTAACGCAAAGAGAAACATCTCATGCATTAGAGAGTTTGCAGAGAGGCGAACTGTTTGATGATAAATCCGTACTTTAACATGAAGTGAAACTTTGTCATATCAACAACTCTTGTGAATGTAAATCTACAAAATCAGTAATTCATTTGAAGTGTAGTAACGTAAGTGGTGGTACCTGTTGATGGTCACTACGAGCTCATCAAAGGCAATTAGGCAGTTGAGAGTTTACCAAAGTAGGACCTCAACACTCTTGTACGAACACTGGGGCAATCCAAAAGCATAGACAACTTGATGCGGATGTGATATCAGATTTGGTGTATCCATAAATCTTCAAAAATACAGGGATTAAAGTTTGTCATTTACAACAGTTGTGAAAGATAAATTTGCACAACTAGTCTCTTATCGTAAGGTGTGGTACTCAAAACAAAAAGTGATAGAACAAATGTTTGGATCACACAAGAGTGCCTTTCAAAGGTTGCCACACCTAATGGTGGTTTATGTAAATCAAACCCAGGGACTATTTTCGAGTTTGAATAAAAGGGCGTACCCACTAAAGGTTACGATATACTTGGTAAGTTGTTTTGGCCCTTTGCACAGTGTATTGAAGGTTTTTCCCACTGCAAACCACTGACAAGTATCAATGTCTAGAATTTGTATGAAACGTATACAAGAAAACTATTAATTACTGCTGTATTCGATGCAGATAATCAAATATTCCCGTTGTGTTATGCTTTCGCTGATTCGGAAAGTGCAAAAAGTTGGATCATTACATCATTACATTACAAAATATATATTATTTCGGATCATCATGCTGGCATTAAAAATGTGGTTGGTAGGGTGTTTCGAGAGCCATTTAGAGTTCATAGGTACTGTGTCAGACATATGGCAAGCAACTTTAATTCTCACTTTAAGGACCGACTTCTTAAAAGTTGATTTTCTGAGATGGATTGAACTACATCTCGCAAAATGTTTGATAGGTTCTTTGCCGAATTCAGTACCCTAAACACTGGTCGTTCAAACAGTGATTTAATGACTGTGGTAACTTTAGTTTGAGGTTGCAAGCTTATGATGAGGGATACATATATGGAGTTATGATGATCAATCAATTCGAAGTATTTAATAAGGTGTTGAAAGGACCGCGATTGTTACCAGTGACAATGATTGTCGAAATAACCTTCACAAGGATAAATACTTACTTTGTTGAATGACATGCATGTGCGGAGGAAGTATCTTCGATGGGACTTTGGATGCCGAAAATAAACGAGTTGTTAGCAACCACTAAACAAACGTCTCATTGATTTGATGCAGAGACATATTCGTGTGGAGAGGAGTACAAGGTACGGTAATTCTCATAATTTATGTATAACTTTCTAAAATTTATTGTAATTTTCTATATTTTATTAAAGCAATTACTTATAGGTTACTGTCACCGATCACAGTAAATATGATAGATATTGAAGGGATGGTAAATGTTGGC
Source organism: Chamaenerion angustifolium (assembly GCA_946814005.1). Classification (NCBI taxonomy): domain Eukaryota; kingdom Viridiplantae; phylum Streptophyta; class Magnoliopsida; order Myrtales; family Onagraceae; genus Chamaenerion; species Chamaenerion angustifolium. The sequence continues at coordinate 29,390,574 of OX328272.1, forward strand.
CCATAGATCCACGCATTCGTGAGTGGGTTGATCTAGCAAGTTTTGGATGGGCATCTGATATATCTCGCATCATTGTTGATGATGTGTTACTTCATTCACTCATTGAGAGGTGGCGAACAGAGACTCATACATTCGACCTACGTTGGGGTGATATGACTGTTACATTGAGGGATGGGATGTCTAGGTTCTACTAGGTCTACGGGTTAGTGGACCCCCTATTACAGACACATATTATTTGGGAGAGTATGAAATTAATTTCCTCGATCTTTGCCCACAATTATAGGGACACCCACCCACCCGTGAGGATGGTCGAATCACACACAATGAGGTACAACTATCTTGGTTGAGAAGATTATTCGAGAGGAAACCAGATGCGCCAGATTGGATACCTCAAATTGAGGAAGAGGTTGTGATAAGAGCACATGGGTATATCTTGCACATGTTAGGTGCATTTCTGGTTACTAGCACGAGTGGGAATAAAGTGAACCTAGAATATCTGTCACTACTGGAGAATCTACATGATACTGCTCAGTATAGCTAAGGATCAACTATGTTAAATTACTTCTATAATCGGTTATGCAGAGTTGCAAAGAAGGGTAGAACGAACGCAGCACGATGCACTGTACTTCTACAGGTACAACTATTTGTCATTTCGTTTTATTAACCATGATATATTTATAGTATTCAACTAATTATTATCTTTTAAATGTGATAGTTGTGGTCCCGGGACCATTTATCCGTGGGTTGTCCAATGATAAAGAGTAATGCGAACTTCAACGGTCAAGTTCCATTAAGGATGTGGTGGACACTGTCCAAGACAAGCAAACTAAATCCTAAACCAAACGTTCGTCATTTCTACCGAGACGAGTTGGTTGCCCTTGGAGAGTTTTAGGTATTCAATCATATAAAAGTAAAATTTGCACGTCCAATTATATTATTAATTTCGTTCCTTTTTTTATCTTTGGCTGAATAGAATCACCTACCGAAAGTTAAACTTAATAAAAAATATGGATTGGATAAACATGAAGATAGAAGCTGAGCTCTGATACCAAATAAGGTGATTTTCGCTGATGTCAAATGAAAAACCTAGAAGTTGATGTCGCCACACCGTTTCTAGTTCAGTTTGGGGAATATAGCAAAGATGGCACAAACAGGGATGGATACTCATTTGATAAGTCAGTGATTCAACACCAGATAGAAAGTCTTAATAAGTTCGATAGGAGACACCACAAACGGTGATGAAGTTCCGTTTCATAAGTAAGGGATAGAACGCCACAAGGGGGAAAACCTTGATAGGTTAAAGAAGGAGACAAACTTACTTTAGAATTTCTATGGAGACCAGAGTTTGATTTATTAGATTAGAATACATGAATATATATAGAAAATTATAGTTATATAAAATCTTACGAAAAATATATCTTACCTAAATCTAAGGCTCTAAAGATAAATTCTTATTTATAAATATACTACTATTATATGGAAAGATATATATTTACTAGAATATCTCTTTCCTTTCTTCATTACAACTGAATATGAAACTAAATAAAGTTTTTTTTTTTGGCCAAACTAAATAAAGATTTAATCTATCTATAACTAACCAAATCTATCATCTATATATTATAATATTATTAAGCGTATTTATTCTCATATCATACATCCTTTGACCTATATACAAATTCTGAGATTTTTTAAAACTCTTTTGACGTTTAAGCAATATATATTGGTGTTTAAACTCTATTTTTTCAATAAATATATAATCTTATCTAATTTCACATAATATATTTATAGTTTCTATTATTATAATTTATCACAAAATTTTGATGATGAGTAGTTATTTTTAAGAGGCCACATATGGATGACATACTAGCTAGTTGCATAACCTTCTAAATTCTAGAAAGTACACATAGCAAATGATTAATTAGCTATTAGGCATTTTATTAGTTTATCTTCTAAACTTTAGTTTTTTACTTTAGAAATATTAAATTTCATTTTCCTCTATTCCTCGCCAAACTGCAGTAGACACCGCCTCCTAGTCCAACTATTCGGCTGGCCTTGGTTGTACAAATTTTGGTATAAGGTACCGTGATTGGTCACAAAATTCGTCAGGATTCGTCTACTTTGTTAATGATCGGTCCTAGAAACTGTAGGTTGATCCAAGATCCTGCAAAAGGGGAGAATTGGATGTCTTCTTTCGGGTCCATCTTTGATACTTAAATAAATATTATCTAAAAATACACAATATTCATTCAAGTATTTGAGGGAGACCAGAGGAAGACCTCCACCTGTCATCTTTACCAGGACATCGGATCAACCTGCGACGACTACGATTGATCACTGATAAATCAGATTAACTCCTGATGAGTTTCATGGTTGATCACGGTACCCTGTACGAATAGACCTTAGTCTGGTAGATGATTTCTCTCCTTCTCCACTCCAAAGGCAGCGTTTAGTCATCCGTTCTCTCTTGTCCCTTATACTTACCAGTAACTATCAACCTCACCACTACTCCATGATATAAAATCTCCATCTACGGAGATAGAACTCCTCTCTAAGTTCTAACCACTTATTTACCGCAATAAAATTCTAATTGCATCGAAAAATGACCAAAAAGGCGACATGTGATTTTCGTTATCAAAGAAAAACAATAATGTTCTTTTGTCCTCACGAAACATAGTTTCTTTCCACTGAATTTGAGTGTAGAAATCGTAATGAGGTGCAAATTTCTTCAAGGTATGTGTTGGGACATTCAAATAGGTCTCAGCAAGACTCGTCGGGAAAACTTCAATACCTGCAAAAGAGGAGGTGAAAGTAATTTATGAGTCTCTCTCCGATGCTTAATTTAGACATGTGTTAAAGCTATAAAAAAATGTAGGATTTCTGAATCCCTCTCCGATGCTTAATTTAGACAGGTGTTGAAGCTATAAAAAATGTAGGAGTATATTTATCTTAATAATCTTATGAAGGAAAGTATACATACAAGATTGTTGGATAGTCATGGACTGATGATTTATCGGGCTAGTAATCCTATACAAACCATTTTAATTGACCTACTTTGTTAATTGTGACCTATCTTAACTTTCCTATCTTTGTAAATTGATACTTTTTATTGTCTGTCCGTGCCACCCTTCTCTACAGAGGTCATTTTCAAGTGGTTATAGTATACAATTTATCATAAGCCTGACGGGTTAGTTTCTTGATGAAGGGGTGAGTCACAACAAGTTATGATCATTCTAAGAAAGTATTTTGTTCCCAATTTCCCGCTTGTTCTCAAACAACAATGCGTCATGCAAGTGTAAAATGTAGCATGAGGCTTTCATCATGACTTTTTATTCTATTTGTGGAATTCAATTTGGATCAAGCAGTTTCTCTTGAACAGTGTCCTCAACCATTATAAAGAGTACTATGTTGTGGTAAAATGGTATCGTCCACAGTATGGTATGTGTCCCAATAGTCATGGGCAATAATCTGATAGTTCACTTGGTTCGGACCGATACTTTATGTGTCAAGAACGGGGTAGTGTGGTGGTGGTGGTTTCACTAACACGATACTCAAAAGAATTTGCACATCCTGCAAAGTTACAATCATTTCATGCCAGTGTAAATGAAATGCGCGAGTCTAGGGCTCACTCCTCGATGAGAGAGTGTAGTAATCCCGCATCAAGGATGATTCTAGAAATATTTAAAGCTCATCCAAAATCATTTAAATTGGAGGAAAATAATTCATCATTTTATGTTTCATAAAAATGTCTGCAAACAATGATGTTCAAAATATCAATGCTTGAGCGTTGACAAATACTGAAGTCCCGATTGTATCGTTGAATGCACCCATTGTGGCGTCGACTGGGAGGATGACCATGACTCGTCCAACTGGACTTATACATGTAGAGAAGACCGAGAAATTTGATATGTCTAACTTCACGAGATGGAAGGAGAAATTAAAACTTTATCTTACCACTATAATCTTGGCCAGATTGACTGAAGTACCACTAACTCTAAGAGAAATGATGATCAACGATTCTTCATAGCTTTAGAATCTTGAAATCATTCAGACTATATGTGTAAACATTATGTAATGAATAGTTTATCTGATTCATTGCATGATGTATGTAGCAAAACCAAGTCCGCTAGGGAGCTGTGACATGCCTTGGAAGAAAAATGTGAGTTCGAGGATGCAAGGAAGAAGAAATTACTAGTAAGTTGCCTGTGTGACTGTAAGATGGTAGATGACAAACTATGTATGAAACATGTGATAGCTCTCTAGCTCCATTTCTAGGGCTCACCGAGGCAATTTAGGTAGCCTTTATTATTAAGAAGTTACCATCGACGCAGAATATCTTCAAGGGCTACCTGAACCACAAGCAAAAGAAGATTACCATGGTCAAGCTGGTCGAAAGGATAACGTGCAAGAGAATACCTGAATGTTGTACGAGGATTTTCAATCGGCTCCACGAACACAATCTCCTCCACCATGGCAAATGGGGTTGAGCATGAGAAGATCTCAAGCAGACATTCCTCCAAAGGCAATCAAAAGAAGCAAAAATGTTTCATTTGGGGTCCTAAGGGAGTTGTCTCGAAGAAGTTTGGATCCAAATGTTTGCAAGCCTTTACCGTCTCTTGTTACAATTGTGGTAACCTGACCATAAATCTATTGCTTGCAGGTTTCCTGAGAAAAATTATACCAACATGGTGCATGGACCTTGATGATATTAATTAGTTAGCAGTGGTGTTCGAGGTGAGCATGATTGATTGCAAGCTTTGGGAGTGGTGGTTGACACAGGTGTCACCAAGTATCTATGCTCGGATTAAGAGAATGTTCTTCAATTTTCAAGAAGTTGATTCTTTGGAAGGCTTATACATGATAAACGCTGCCTCGTCCGAGGTCAAGGGCAAAGGAAGCGTAGTTTTGGAAATGACTTTCGGGAAAGAGCTGACAGTGAAGCATGGTTTATGTCTTGTGTTTTCGTGAGATAAATTTATACTCACTAAGAATAATATGTATGTGGCAAAGGGTATGAATGTGGGGGCGTGTTCAAAATGAATGTAATGGCTATTAAGCCCTTTTCGTGAGATAAATTTATACTCACTAAGAATAATATGTATGTGGCAAAGGGTATGAATGTGGGGGCGTGTTCAAAATGAATGTAATGGCTATTAAGCCCAAATAAGTAAGAATGAGAATGTTTATTCTTCTTACTTGATTTAGTCTTCTAATCTTTTGCATGGTAGATTATGTCATGTTAACTGTGATACCTTGTGAATGCTAATTAACATGAATCACATCCCTAAATTTCAAGTTGATCTTAAACATCAGTCTAAAATATATGTTGAGGCTAAATTAACCAGGCCGTCCATTCAATCGTTAGAAAGGAATGTGAAACCCATTGGTTTAATATATAATAACGATGTTCGCGACTAAAAGTTTGTCCAAATGAGAGGTAGAAAGAAGTAGCTTATCACTTTTGTGGATGATAGTACACAATAATTCTATGTCTACTTGCTGAATGCTAAAGATGAAGCTATTGAAAAGTTCATTATTTACAAACAAGAATTTGAAAATCAATTGAACTAAGAAAATCAAGTTGTTGTGCACTGATAGAGGTTACGAGTATGCTGCTCCCTTTGGTGAATTTTGTGCTCAACATGAGGTCACCGTACCTTATTCACCCTGATCAAACGGGGTAGTGGAAAGGAAAAACTGAACATTAAAAGAGATGATGAATTCAATGTTGATAACATTTGGTTACCTGAGAACATGTAGGGGCTATTTAAGTAACAATTACCTTTTAAATAAGGTACCCAAAAAAAGAAGAAAAAACACCCTACGAATTATGAAAAGGTAGGAAATCTTCTTTCAATTACCTCTAAGTGTGAGGGTGTCTTGCTATAGTGATGGTGCCTCCACCTAAAAAGATTAGGATTTGACAAAAAACTGTTGATTGCATCTTCATTGGATGTGCTCAAAATAGCAACGCTTATCAATTTCGTGTGTATGATAAAAAAATTTCATATATACACCTAATGAGTGATTTAATAATCCCTCTTGGGGATCGATACCCTCCTGATCTTGATGTAAGGTTAGTGGAAGGGTTGGTGAAGCGACACCTGAATGTCGTCACCTTGGTAACATTTTTATCTTTTGCCATTTCCTTTGGTTCGTCATATCATAGTTTGATGGTTTCTTTAAGACATTCAAAAAAACATTATAGACAACCATGATAGATTGATCCAATACTAGGCCCGTCTCTTAACCGAAGGTTGGACTATATTGTAATATTATGAAAATGTACGGATCAATCTACAAAATAACAAAAATGAAGGATCATTAGGGAAATCATGAAAATCATCGAAATTAATATAAAAACAACTGAGGCTCGTGAGGTGCACTGACTATTTAAGAGAATTTCCCCCTTAGCTCGCAGGTGTGTACTTGAGGGTTTACGGGTCGATCACCTCCTAGAATACATCAATGTTATCTAGCTTAAACTTTATGACCGAATTGAACAACACCTGAAATCGGACAGAAGGAGCGATCACGACGGTCAACTCAAAAGAAAGGTCGAACATGAAGACCGAAAAGATTTCGATGAACGTCAACACTATCGTAATTTTTGAATTGTTTTATTTTTAAATGGAAAAACTGAATATGGCACAATTTCATTCACTATTTAGAGTTATTATCAGTTTTAGCTTAATTAAAAAACATCAAGGAAACATCCTAACGTACAAATTTGTCACCATTTTAATCCATTTTCTAACAATATATTGAGACATGATCAGATTTAACCTGTCGCCTCTTTGTCACAGATTCAGAAGAAGTTGATCCATCTTAGATAACAGAGACAACAAGAGTAAGATGACGACACTCTGGATTTGAAAGGGTAAGAGAATCCACTGGCTATTCCAAAACACTTCCCTCTATACAACGAATCTGTAGGTGGATCACAATTATATCTCGGTGTCATCACTCTCGATGCAATCATACAAAACTGTGATGTCAGTAAAGCACTTATCTATTGTCGGATCTAAAATCTGAACTCAAGATCATGTTTTGAATAAGTAATTTTTAGGTGTCGCTATTAGTTAGTTAAAACTAATTAGAAACCTTAATTATTTAGGAAAATAATTATATTAAAAGCTTAGAGTTTCAAATTGGTCGGAGATTAGAATTCAAGGGTTTTATTACGGGATATTTTTTTTTTTAATATCTCATCTTACGGTACTCTATTGACTCATATACCATTTTGTAAAAGCAATATACAATATAATATAAAACAAAGCAACATAAATAATATATATATATATATGAAAAAATGTGAATGAAGAGACAAACAAAAATAAATAAATAATATAAAATAAAAGAACATAACAGAGTATATATAATGGAAAGAAAAAAAATGCATATAACGAAAAGTATAATAAGTATGAAGAAGAAACAGCAAAAATATTAGATAAGTGTATAGCAAAATTTAATAATATATATGGGGAAGACATATTTCTACGGTAATCATAGTTATTAGACAGAGGTAATTATATTATTATCTCGCCCGACCGAAAACCCCAAATCGACCTAGGGTTTCCGTGCAAGCTTGTCCTCAAGCTGTTGGAGAATTGGTTTGTCCTCTGGCATTAACTGCCAAGCAACGGAACCAACTGTTGGAATTATGTACGAATCATGCAAACGATTAGGGCACAACATAATTCATAATTAAGTTGGCTCCTTGAACGATTTCCTTAACATAAGCGGAAGCGGATCTGCCTGAAGTTGGAACGGTCTGCCGGACGGGAGGACACGCCACGGTTTGATGGGCAATGACCTATAATACCACAGCTACTGATCTCTGTCTAAACTGTAGGGTGGCTAACTATCATTAGCATCGACATCAGATTTTTCCTAACCCTGAGCACCCCTATATATCATGATATATAGAGGGATAGGTTTTAATACCAGATACATAACTGGGCTTATGTAAATGAGCTCCCACTTATGGACGACCCATTATCCTAAAACCAACATCTCCCACTCGCACAAAGTGGATGCAGACTCATTCATCATACCAGCACCAAGAGAACGAATCTCATTATACAGTAAAGTCACATACGAGGAGGCAGCCGTGCGACCGACAGACACAACGAGCAAAGTGCTACGTACCAGTTAAGAATACGTAGCGACCCGCGTGTTAGGTTATATGTATAATTACATATAACATAGGTGTCAAAATGTAAAATTAGAATAAGGACCAATCTGCAATTTCCATGTTTTGAACTCTATATATACGTTAGGCGTGTAACAGATTAACCTACCTTGAAGAAATGAAAATCAGATTTATATCGTTTACTTCCTCTCTAAGTAAGTTCCTTGTTCTTCAATTTCTTTAGATTAAGAATATTAATATGGTATCAGAGCTGTTTCGATCTTGCGATTGCTGTATTGCGCCAAGTTCTGTGCGAATTTGCTGCTGCAATTTCAACTTCTCCGCTGCATAATCTGGTTTGATCTGTTGCTGCGTTTTTTTTTCTATCTGGTTCTGTTTGCTGTTTGTATCAATGGAGGAAATAGCTCAATCCTTCTTCAATAAGAAGGTATGTCGGTTGGAAGGTGAAGAAAACTTCCAATCCTGGAGACAACAGGTATTATTGGCTGTTAGAGGATATAATCTGGAAGGACATCTGCTTGGAAATCCGACGATTCCTCCGCGCATTCTAACAGAGGATGGTGATGAAGAACCGAATCCTGAGTACAAGAAGTATGTCCAGAAGGACAGCTCATTAGCATCATGGATGCTTGCTTCGGTATCTTCTCAAGTGAGTAGAGGACTCATTGGATGCATGACCGTGGCTGCGATCTGGCAGAAATTACATCGGGACTTCTCGTCCTCGTCGACGACTCGAATTATGCACCTCTATGATCGCCTAAAAGTGAGGAAGCTTCCTCATCAGAGCATGAGAGACTATCTGACCTCCATTCAGACGGCATGTGACAGTCTTGCAAGTTGCGGACATCCTATAGAGGAGATGCAGCAAATCTCCATCATCCTGAACGGTGTCAAAGGGCAGTTCGACAATGTGGTGTCCGTGACCCATGCAAGCAGGAATCCGTATGATTTGGCTTCGATCAGCTCGGTTCTTCTGGATGCTGAAGCAAGACAGGTAGATTTGATGTTTGATTCTAATGTCAGTGCGAATGTTGCTGTCAATTACTCACCTAGTGTGAAGAATAATCAGTCTGGAGGAGCTGAACCAGCCATGTCTCTGAATGTTAATGCGTCCTCTAATGGTTCTACATCTGATGGCATTTTGCCCAATCCACCTGCTGCTTCTGCTGTCCATCAAAATCAAAATTACAATTCAGCTGGATCAGGAAGAGGCAGAGGCCGTGGGCGTGGATTTGGCAACAATCGCCCTCAGTGCCAACTGTGTGGGAAGTTTGGACATCTTGTCCATAGATGCTATCACCGTTTTAATGTCAACTTCACAGGGGTGACTGATCCTGGTAATGCTGTATCACCTTCTGTCAATCTCTGTTCTACACAGTGGGATGATCCAGTTGAACAATTTCCTACTGAAAAGTCAGGATCGATGCATATGTCATCTGCACCTCCTCATGTACCTTCTGCTCCTTCTTCTCATGTGCAACATTCTTCTATGTCCTTTATACCTGCCAACTACTATCCTCCTGCTAATAATCTTTCTTCTCCTTATGTGATGCCCAATCAAACTCAGTCTTCTTCATTTTATAACAATACTTATCCTGGACCTAATGCTACGTATACTAGTATTGCTGTTCCGAATGGTTACCCGGGTCCTTCTGCACCAATGATGTATGCACCTATGTTATCTTTACCTCATGTGGTTCCAAGCACACCGTATGCCTCGTCTTCTATTCAAGGTATAGGTCAAGCTTTGGACACTCAATCGGTCTTCAGCAATGCTCAGGCCAATTCTGCAGTGTCCACTTCTGGTGTGCAGCACGACTCGACTTGGTTCCCAGATTCTGGTGCAACCAATCACTTGACAAATGCCGCTCCTTCATATATCAATGGATGCATGCCTTACAATGGCCAAGGTAAGGTTACAGTAGGTAATGGTTCTTCACTTAGTATAGCTGCTATAGGATCAGCTGCTATTCCTGCCAATTCTGTTGATATAAATTCAAAAAATCTGTTTCTACATAATATGCTTTATACACCTTCGGTTACTAAGAATTTGTTATCTGTCTCTCAGTTCGCCAAGGATAACAAGGTTTACTTCGAGTTTCATGCCAATCACTGTGTTATCCGAGATGCTCAGTCACATCATGTATTGCTTAGAGGATTGGAAAACTCTGGTTTATACAAACTCGACTTCTCAAAACTGTCTCCGTGTCAATTTGCCAAGTCTAGTGTTTCTGTTAACAATAGCTGTAATTATGTGGAAGTTGAAAACTTTAGCAATGAATTTTGTAAGATGAATGCTGGTTTATCTGGTTCGAATAAAGTTGAGTTTGTTAATAAATTGAATCTTACTGTGATTCCTCCTGTTGTTGTTTCGTATGATCATTCTTCTGATATATGTGCTGATTCTGGTAGTATGATGAATTCGACTGAGGCTAAGTCTGCTGATAAAGAGAGTCTGTTGTCTATTCGTATTGATTCTAAAGATGTGAATTCTAATGTTATCACAGCTGAGTCTATTGATAAACTGGATATTGATTGTTTGGTAGCTACATTAGACAGCAAAGAGTCATCTCAGGTATGGCACATGCGGCTTGGGCACCCATCGAACAAAATTCTTGTTAACTTCTTACGGCTACACAATCATCCAGTGGTTCACTCTCCTATTCAATGTGTTGCTTGTGCTGTGGGTAAGAGCAAGAAGCAACCTTTTCATTCTTCAAATACAGTTTATACTCATCCTTTGGAGCTTGTTCAGGTTGACCTTTGGGGACCTGCTGCATGTGCATCTAATGGAAATCTGTATTATTTGAGCATTGTAGATGCATTTAGTAGGTTCACTTGGATTTATTTCTTATCTAAGAAAAGTGACGCTGCTCAATACTTTGTGGAATTTCACAGGATGGCAGAGAAACAGCTTGGACATTCACTCAGAGCTGTACAATCTGATGGGGGTGGAAAGTTTCGGTTCCTGTCTGCATATTCAGCTCAGTATGGGATATCTCATAGGATCACGTGTCCGTATTCGTCTGAGCAAAATGGAATTGTAGAGCGCAAGCATAGACACATCGTGGAGCTTGGTCTCACATTGCTGGCACAGGCTTCGGTACCCTTACATTTCTGGTCAGACGCCTTCTTTACTGCTGTATTCCTCATAAACAGGCTTCCTTCTCATAGTTTAGATAAGAAATCTCCTCATGAAAAGCTATTTGGTTCTGTTCCTGACTACTCCTTCTTACGGGTGTTTGGTTGTTTATGTTTCCCACATTTAAGGCCTTATAATCGACACAAACTTGCTCATAGATCAGAACCTTGTGTATTTTTAGGATATTGTTCAAAGTATCGTGGATACAAGTGTTTGTCTGCTACAGGTAGAGTGTATACGACAAGGAATGTGGTGTTTCATGAAAACACGTTTCCTTTTGCTGATAGCAAAGGCAGTTTCTTCACTTCGGTGTCTCCTACTCAGAATTACACTTCATTGTCGTTCTTCTTACCATGTGATACTCACTTCTCTTCTTCTTCGTCTGAACAGGTGTTGGATTCAGGACCATCTCAAGCATCGTTTCCTGACTTAACACCACCTTCGGTTATTCCTAACTTCTCTTCTTCTTCTCCTTCAAATGTGGTGTCTGATTTACCTATGCCTACTTCTAATCAATCTCTGTCTTCTAATTCTCATTCTCCTGTTGCTATAAATTGTCCTGAAGTTAGCATCAATGATAATACCTTGCATAATGCTCCGGTAATGCAAACTGATAACTCTTCTCTTCCTACTATTACATATCGTTTACAAGATTCATATTTAGTTCCAGTACAGACTTCTGATGTTACTTTTCTGTCTAAGTCTATTCCTATCAACTCTCATTCTATGCAGACTCGCTCGAAAAGCAGAGCTGCTTCTCATAATTCTATTCAAGCTCTACTTGTTTCTTCTGAACCTTCAGATTCATTGATTAATAATGAACCAAAATCTGTGTTTCAGGCTCTTCATTGTCCTCACTGGAAGGAGGCTGTGGAAGCTGAGTATTCTGCATTATTGCAGAATAACACTTGGACAGTGGTTGAGCTTCCTCCTGGTCGCATTCCAATTGGGTGCAAATGGCTCTTTAAAATAAAAAAAAATGCAGATGGATCAATTGCAAGGTATAAAGCCAGGTTAGTAGCTAAAGGTTTCTCTCAGAAACCAGGCTTTGATTTCCAGGAAACATTCAGTCCGGTTGTTAAATCAGCTACGGTGCGTGTTGTTCTGTCTCTTGCATTATCTCACAAATGGTATTTACGTCAAGTCGACATTAACAATGCGTTTCTCCATGGTGATCTATCTGAGGAAGTCTACATGATTCAACCTCCGGGGTTTGAGCAAGTGACTAACTCAGATTCATTACTGGTTTGCAAACTGAGGAAAGCGCTATATGGCCTTAAGCAGGCACCACGTGCGTGGTTTGAAAAGCTCAAGAATTTTCTTATTTCTAAGCTACAATTTCAAGCATCTGTTGCTGATAGTTGTCTCTTTATTAAACATTCCAATATTGGTTCTGTCTTCTTGTTAGTATATGTCGATGACATTGTAGTTACAGGTCCTTCGTCGACAGCAATAACTGAGGTGATCACGGTTATTAATGAGGAGTTTCAGCTTAAGGATCTTGGGAGTTTGAGCTACTTCCTGGGAATGGAAGTCACTGCTTCAGATGAATTTCTGATACTCAATCAAAAGAAATACATTCAAGAGCTGGTTTGCAAGTTAGATCTCTCGAAAACGACTGATTTTCCTACACCTATGACAGGTAACTGTTTATCAAAAACAGGTATGGTTATGTGTGATGAATTGTTTGATAATGCTACTTTGTATAGGCGTACCATTGGGGCGCTGCAACACATATGTGTAACTAGACCAGACATTAATTTTTCTGTGAATAAACTCAGTCAATACATGCAAACACCTTCGGTAAGTCATTGGAAATCTGTTTTACATATTGTTAGATATCTGAAAGGGACTCTGGATCACGGTTTGGTTTTCAGAAATAATTGTTTTCCTGTTAAAGAGGTATCCTTAACTTCCTATTGTGATGCAGATTGGGGAGGGGACATTGCTGATAGGAAGTCAATCTCTGGTCATTATCTCCTCCTAAATGGGAATCCGATCATCTGGAGTTCCAAGAAACAGTCTGTTGTTGCTCGATCTAGTGCTGAAGCTGAATTCAGGGCAATTGCCAATGCGGTTTGTGAAATTCTTTGGGTGAAATCTCTTCTTTCTGAAATGGGTTTATATTTGTCTGCTGTACCTACTGTCTGGACTGACAGTTCAAGTGCTGCGGCTATCACTGAAAATCCCATTCAACATACGAAAATGAAACATGTAGAAATTGACATGTTTTTTGTCCGTGAAAAGGTGAATTCTGGACATGTCTTGGTTAACTATGTGCCTTCCAGTGAGCAAATTGCTGACATACTTACTAAACCTTTGACTGAGAAGATGTTTGTTCCGTGTAGGAAAAAGCTGGGAGTATGTTCTATTCAGGAATTGGCTGAGTCAGAGTCAGGTGGAGGTATGGCTCTGCTTGCTTTTGATGAATGATTCTGTGTTATGTTTTCTGGGGTCTATACTATGTTATATGACTTCTGTTGATGCATTTGGTCCCTGGATATTGATTATGATCATAGTATTGCCTGATATTCTGATTGGTATTTGCTGTCATCAAGTTTGTTCAGTTAATTCTGCGTTTCTGCTGTATAGTCGTTACAGTCATGTTCATGCTTGGTAGCTCAGTTTTGGCATATGTCTGGTCATGTTTTGTCTAGAATTGTAGGCATTTGCTTTGCTTGCAGAAGTTCATCATATAGACGGTCACTGTGAGTATATGTGGGTTTGTAATTGATTCGGAATGATGCATAATGAATTGTAGCTGTCAATATGTTCAGCTGAGCAAGCTATCTGGCTGTCAATCTAAAGGAGTAATTGGCATAGGACATGGTTTGATTCCAAAAACAGAGTTCGGCTCAAAGAAAACGTCAAAGATACTTTGAGTTGTCTCTTGAGGAAGAAAGGATGAGGGCAAAAACCCTCCAACCATTGTTGATAAGATAAGGGCTCAAACCCTTCTGCCAATAATAAAAATAAAAATAAAAGAGTGATCAGTCAAAGACTTGATCATATACAGATCGTTTGTATCTGAAATAAAGAAAAAAAAAAAAGAGAAAGGATGATAAACAGATGTGTAATGCTCAGCTGAGATATTTGAGTAGTAACATGCTGTTATGGGTCATTTTGGTTCAGTTCTATGATCCATTATACTTTCTGTGCTGGTCGTGTAAAAGGTGTCTTCCCTAGTATTGCATATGATTTGCAAGGATAGACAGCATGATATTCATATGCTGAAATGGATCTAGGTAAGCATGAGTATGAGTGTGTTGTTCTATGCAGAAGATACTGCAAAGTTCTGCTGAAAATTCGTGATGGAAGCATATACTGATATCAAGAATATCAGATGATATATGATCAGTAGTCTATCCTTTAGTGATCGATTGATTGATGGATGTTCATACATACGAGTATATGATTCTAAGAAGACAGCACACAGAGTTGTTCGTCATCAACACAGAGTTGCTCCATCGACATAGAAAACACAGGTCTGGAAAGTGACGACAACATGTGGTCGCCAACATGTGGTCTCCAACATGAAAAGTGTTTCGATCTTGATCTGGAAAGTGAAAAGTGGTCGCCAACATGTGGTCGCCAACTTCAAGACTCGCCAACATGTGGTCGCCAACTTCAAGACTTGATATCAGCATCAAGGAAAAATGGAAAAGTGGAAATTGGATCTTGATTGGGGAATGTTAGGTTATATGTATAATTACATATAACATAGGTGTCAAAATGTAAAATTAGAATAAGGACCAATCTGCAATTTCCATGTTTTGAACTCTATATATACGTTAGGCGTGTAACAGATTAACCTACCTTGAAGAAATGAAAATCAGATTTATCTCGTTTACTTCCTCTCTAAGTAAGTTCCTTGTTCTTCAATTTCTTTAGATTAAGAATCTTAATATTTCTTATTATTAGAGCGACCCGCGAATCCCACACCAGCAGTGGAAATGTGCCCTGCACCCTTGGTCATGTAATATTTCTCCAGGTCTAACCACACAATGATCTTTCAGATCTATATATGTATTGCGCCCACAACCGCAGCCGATGCCGCAGTTGATCGCCACCTAGTGGACACAATATCGAGAAGATCCCATAATGACCATCCTCTTCCCACAAAACCATCAACACAATTCAACTCACTTTTCTAGAACTGGGACCCTGGTGGAATACGTCGAAGGCCCATCGAGCACGGACTAAGATAGCAAACACTGAACTGAACCTCAAGTCTGTGTTCAGAGTAATGAGGGTACGTACGCGACTCTTACACAAAGAGCTCTGGGTCTGATACGACTCCGAGTTAAGATCACATCTCGGGTCATACCCATGGTCGTATTTGGGTGTGCCGCGGTATGGAATGCACGCTACAGCATATCTTATCTCCCATGGAGTATGTGTCCAAATGTTGTACAGATGTTCATCAGGCACACAAAGTACCCGAACCAAAAGTCACAAAGACTCCCATCCAATCCCTGAGTGGATTGACAGACCGGAATCCGTTGTAGTGCAAAATCAGATAGTTCCGGACACAAAGCCCTTTCCGGTCACCCCAACAGACTTCCAGAACTAGAAACCATCACCAACCTCACCTAGCCACAAAGACATAGAAGCTATCACCCGTGTGAGAGCGTGATCTAATCCACTTTGACATATCAAGAAACAATCACAGTAAGAACATACAAAACACTCAACCTGTGAAAACATGCATACTCAAATATTATCCAAGTTAAAGAACATTGTATGGGAAATAAAACCAATGAAGTATTTCAACTAAGTCTACATAGTCTTAAAGACTATACATGCCTCACTAAAGACTCCCTCTTCAAGGTTGGAGAGACGATCCACAACCATCTCATTAGTAGACAAGTACTTCAAACTCACCACCTTGTGTCTAACCACGTCTCTAACATAGTTTCGCTCAATATCTATTTGCTATGACTTGTTATGATACTTGGGTTTCTATATCACGGAGATTGCGACTCCAATGACTCAGCAATCAATCTGGAAGTCTCTTCAACCATACAACCTACTAAGTGGTCCACATAAGACCCACAAATTTGGCATCAATGGCGATCAACACAATGCGCGACTGCTTCTTGCTCATCCACGATATGGCGCCATCGGAGAGCAGAGCATAAAGTTCGAGGCGGGTTTTCTCTCATCAAAGTCACCACCATAGTCCGCATTGTTATACCCAGTCATCCAGAGATTCTCGGATCTCTAGTAAGTCTATAGCAGAGAGCATGCCGATGCCCTTAAGATATCACATCATCCTATTTACTGCCTACCATTTCTTCAATCTGGGTTCAACTTGGTACCTACATACCATGTCGACTACATGACAAATATTAGGTCGGTACACACTATTGCGCACATCAGGCTTCCGACTGCACTTCGCTACAGACTTTATTTATCTGGTCCATATATCCATTTTGAGAGGTTGACCAACGTAAACTGGAGTTTCAATTGGTTAGCAGTTACTCATGTTGAACATTTCCAACACTTTGTTTATGTAGCTTTCCTGTTAAAGCCACAACTGCCTCCTACGGCGATCTCTCGAGATCTAAATCCCAAGGATGTGCGCCGCCTCACCCATGTTCTTCATCCCAAACAGAGAAGACAATCAGGCATTTACTTGTATGAGGAACTCCAAGATATTTACGGCTGTGAGTATGTCATCTACATATAGAGTCAAAAACAAAGTTCGGTCCAGACCCTTTTGGTGTACACGCAATGATTCTCATCTATCAAGAGAAATCCATTTTCCACGACCAAATCATGAACTCTACGGTACCACTGCCTAGAGAATTGTTTCAAACCTAGAGAACTATTTCAGCCGGTCTTAACGCTTATCTAGTACAGTTCCCAGTCTAGACTCACTCCAATAGCCATAATCAATCGAGTTTTGATACTCAACTTTTCATCAGCCTTGAGCTTCATCTTAAGAACATATTTAGCTCTATTGCTCTCTATCCTCTCGAAGGTCGACCAGTATCCAAACACCGTTCTTCCTTGTAGATTCCATTTAGTCCAAAGTCTTTATCTCATCTTCCATTACTTTCATCCATTCTTCTTAGAAGGTTCCATGGAGAGTTTGTCTAACATTTTACGGCACAATAACCATATCGTCAGATATTAGGGTGTTTAGTTCTCCATCACTTTCGAATGCATATCGTCGGGAGGAAAACTTATGTTCTAGCCCACGACCTAACAACTCACTACTACCAGGGTATGACCATGATCACTCCCACTGAGAATGAGATCCCTAATGCTCCTTGTAAACACCTGATTTTGGCTCAAAATACCATATGCGAGTAATCGAGATTGAATATATATATATATAGTGTTTATATATATATACATATATATACTATATATATATACATATATATATTTGAAAACTTAAAAAACATTGTGTTTTTTTTTTAAAAATAATAAAAAATTCAACAGTGGAAAATTTCCCCTTTTCCACCGTTCTTATTTTTTATTATTAAAAAAACATTTTTTTTATTATTAAAAAAAGAAGTTTTTATTAATTAATTAAATATGTATACATTTCTCTATAAAATGAAGGCTTGATGAATGAATTGGGGGGAGGATGAGAATGAGAAGCTATGGTGATTCATGAGAGAATGAGGAAAAAAAATAGAAGAAAAAAATGAAAAATGTCGGTGATTATCAATCCCGGTTTCTCGTACGGTATTTTAACCTCCAATGAGTTAGATATATTTCTCTCATATTCAATAGCATATTTTTATTTTATAAATGTGAAATAAAATTGAGAGTTTATATACATATACATATATTATATATTTATGTATAATATACTTGTTAATATATATATATATATATATATATATATGTATAATATATATTTATATTATGTTTATGTAATACTATTATATCAATATCTATATATAGAATATATATTTATATTATGTTTATGTATTACTATATATATCTATATGTATAATATATATTTATATTATGTTTATGTAATACTATTATATATATATATGTATAATATATATTTATATTATGTTTATGTATTACTATATACTAGACCCCGGCACGCGCTACGCGCGTGCATGTTGTCGTCGTTGGTCGCGCGTGAAGTCTTACGAGAACATGATCAACCCGACTCTTAGGATAATACAAGAATTGATCACTTCATAAAAATATTATTAATGTAAAACTAAACTTAATTTGCATAAGTTAATGAAATAATAAAATTTAAAAACTCTTAAATATTTTTAAAAAATTGCTCGAGCGACCGGGAACATATAACACTATCAAAAGGAATCCCGGTCGCTCGAGCAATTTTTTAAAAATATTGAAGAGTTTTTAAATTTTATTATTTCATTAACTTATGCAAATTAAGTTTAGTTTTACATTAATAAAATTATTATGAAGTGATCAATTCTTGTATTATCCTAGGAGTCGGGTTGATCATGTTCTCGTAAGACTTCACGCGCGACCAACGACGACAACGTGCACGCGCGTAGCGCGTGCTGGGGTCTAGTATAACCATTAGAGAAATACACTTAAGTGGATTACAAAGATTTCAATATAGTTTAGTAGTTAATTAGATATATCTATATATATGCGCAACACGTATCTACATATTATGAATGTACATCGTTGAGTTTGTTCCAATTTTACTCTAACCACTTGACTAAAAATATTATTTGAATTGTAAAACTAAACTTAAATTACCTAATATAATTAAATAAAAATAATTTTGTTTTAAATAGTTTTAAAAAATTATTCGAGCAACCCGTAGCCTCTTTAGTAGTGGTTCTTGGTCCCAGTTGCTCGAGCAATTTTTTAAAAATATTTGCTACTAAGAATATGATCAAACAAATATATGTCGATATTTGATAAAGTTGACATTGCGCATTGTTTATAGTCATACTATGAGTATTTTCACTCACATACCTTGTCATAATATCTCATCCCATATCAACTATCGCGTAATGCTTGACATTGCTCTATGAGTATTCATACAGGCTATTACAACGACTATTGCAAATCTATCATGATAATATCAACTACCGTTTAATGCTCAATCTCGAACATTCTATGAGTAATTTTCACTCATGTATCATGTCATACTATGATCTCATACCAACTATCGCTAATGCTCGACATCGAACTTTCTATGAGTATTCATACCAACCTCGAACTTTCTATGAGTATTTTCACTCAAACAACATTCGTAGGATTCATATTGATTTTTATATTTCAGTAATTCGTAAAATATTATTTCAACACATCACCGGAGTTATTTTAATTTTGTACTAAAATATTTTTGTTACTTTTTTCTCGACATGTTATACCTAAATTTGGGATAATATTAATTTTGAGTAATAACATATTGACAACTTTGGGCAGCTGGAATCATTTATGCATTAATATTAATAATATTAAAAAAAGTATAATTTTTTAAACATTTTAATAATCTCATTATTTGAAAATACTATATAATTTATAATTATCAATATAAAAAATATATACATTAATCAAATATCTCCTTTCAAATTTAATAATTTTTTTGTATTTATTGTTTCACGCGATAGATTATATCTATTCAACATATAAATATAGTAAATTTTTATCGATTATAATTCTATTTTAGTTATTTTAATTTAGATCTATATCTGGTCAAATATAATTTTCTTCTTGTAGCTATTAAAGTTACATCTATATTTGATCAACTATTTTGGTCATTTCTGGTTACAAATAGTTGGTCTACTAATAAAAAGTTATAGGAGTTCGTGATGATCATTAAGGTTATAAAAATATAGATATAGATAATATAAATAGATATAGATCTAAAAAACTGATGCATGAGAAAAGCGAAAGACATAGTGATAAAGAAAATATAATTATCATCTTGTTTAATTTGTAATGTTGTATACGTCTGTAGCTGGTTAATACATATGTCTTCAAGTTATAAGGTCATAAGTTCGAGTCTTCGTGGAGATACGTTTTATAACATTTATGACCCAAATAGTCATGATAAATATAAACTAATTAGATTATTAAAGGGTATTTGTGTCAATTTACATGCGGCGGTTACAAAAACTATTTCTGCCTTAATAATATAGATATAGTAATACATAATAAATTAGTAACATATTAAAATTATTGTAAGTATACCTATAATATACCATTATGTTGCTATTAATAATTGAAGGTAAAAATCATGATTTTAATATACCATGATTGTTAATTGTTATAATACGTATTAGTAACAATAATATTGTAATCTTAATATTACATTTTAAGGATCCAAATATACTTAATATTTAATATTAAGATACTTAATATTGGAGAGATAGTAGGATAAAAAATTATGTTGAAGATTGGAGATATGGTGGTTGGTGGGATAGTGAAAGAGATGGGAGAGAGAGGGATAATGAGAGAGATTTTATCGTAAAAAATGGATGTGGATGGTGGAAGAAAAATAATAAAATAATATGGAGAGAAAGTGAGGTGGATAAATAATAAAATAATAAAATCTGAAATGACTAAAATAGTTTATTAAATAATGTATGTATTTAACAGTTTCATGCAATTAAAGGGTATATTAGTAATTTAAACTGATGACGGTTACATAAACCTGTTTAGCCTTAATAATATAGATATATATATCTATATGTATAATATATATTTATATTATGATTATGTAATACTATATATATATATATATATATGTATAATATATTTATCTTATGATTATGTAATACTATATATATCTATATATATTTATATTATGTCTATGTAATACTATATATGTATATGTATATTATGTATATGTAAAAACAAAATAATTTCAAAAATGACTTAGGTCATTCCCAAACTTTGATGAAGGTTACAACTCGGTCCTTGGACTCTCGGGTACTTTCTGGGACGTTATCGAGTGTTATAAACCAAACCGGAAAAGTTTTGGGCCAGTTGTGCAATTTTTGATTTTTTTCTTAATTCAGCTTGTTTTTTAAAAAAATTAAATTTTGATTTCTAAACTTTTCTAGACATTCCATGATTTCTCAAAATGTTACAAATAAGTCTAGAATAATATTCGGGTTATTTTTGGAATTTTACCAAGTGTTACAAATAAATCTAGAATACTTTAGGGTCAATTATGTAATTTTAAAAAAATATTTCCAGTTCAGTTATAATTTTTTCGAAAATTTAAATTTTGATTCCTAAATTTTTCTAGACATTCCATGACTTTTCAAAATGTTGCAAATAAGTCTAGAATAATTTTCGGGTTATTTTAGAATTTTACCAAGTATTACAAATAAGTCCAGAATAGTTTAGGGTCATTTATGCAATTTTCGAAATATTTGTCCAATTCAGCTCAAATTTTAATAAATTGCATTTTGGTCCCTAGTTTTTTTTGGACATCCTATAACTTCTCAAAATGGGACAAATTAGTCCAACGAGCTTAATATTTTCAAAATATCATTCGTGCATGTTTTGACACGTTTAAAGTGGCTAAAGAGTAAATTTATTTTTTCGAGCACGATTAACTTTAGTTCTCTCTTGTTTATTTAAAATTAACTCAGAAAAAAAATGTTTGTACATGGTTTGTTTCATTTAAAAAAAAATGCATGTAGTATTTTTGGGACAAGCATGATCAAAACGGGCAATTAGGGAAAATTGAAAAGTAAACTAAAGTACCGAAAGGGCGGATTATGAGCTTGCGAGGTTTTAAGACGTAATCAAACCCCCAAACTCGATTCTATGGACGTAGACCTTTCTAAGTCCTAGGATGTTAACTCCATGTACCCTATGCAAATTTTAGGATTCCGATTAGCCTTTAATTAATCGGTGGCGACTCTTTCAATTTTTAGATCCGGTTGATGACCCCTCTCGACCGGACCCATCGCTCGCCAAGACCTGGCATTTTTAAACGAAATTTTAAAAATATTTTCAAACGGGTCGGGAAAGTCGGATTCAACGTCCGACAATTTGGCGACTCTGCTGGGGACCTCTTTTAGAGGGTTTAGACTTTGTCATGTTTGCTTTGCCATATTATATTTTGCTATATCTGTTTTAACTGTTTGCTCATGCTTGCAGTTTCAAATTTTGTTCAAAAGACGATGTAATTGTAATAAGTAAACAAAAAAAAGTAAATTCTTGTTTTGCACACACCACGCTGGTTACCATTACCCGCTCGGACCTGGAGCACGTTAAGAGCTTAGGGAGTTTAGTAGGGGAATGCGGCCGGAGCGGTTTGGACCGCCGGCACGCACCCAAACAACTCAACTCGATGATCGGAATGGGCCCGTGATCCTCTTTAGGGGTGAGGTTCCGCTGGTTCAGAGGACCTAGAAATTCCATCCATTTAGAAGAAAAGCTCTACACTGTGTTTAGTCTTTACCAGTTTTGTGTGTATTTTCATTTTTGGGCCCAACTAATGTAAATGAGAATTCGGCCCAAGTATTTGGATACGAGATTGGCCTACAACCCATGAAGAAATTTGGCCGATGAAGAAGTTTGACCCATTGATGTAAATGTGTTTTGTTTTGGCCCTAGATCATGACATGTATAGGATTGGGCTTTTGTATTATATATTCTAGACTGTTATAAATGTAATACGAATCTTACTAATGAAGTTAAATTTTCGCACTTGCATTGCATTTTTTTTTAAAATGTAAGTTCCGTTCATTCAATCTCGTATCCTTAAGACGTTTCACACACCATCTTTGGTAAGGATGAAAAAAATCATTGCCTTCACATTAAGGCCATACAGCCCCCTACGGTCGAAATTGCCCGAATATGGAAAGCCATGACAAAAGGGAATCAGACATACGTGAACAAGAAGATTGACGAGGTTCCAAAGCTCGTAAACTACAAAGTCAATTGGATTCTCCTTAACGCCTTGTCTAAATTATGGAATATGGAAAACGCATCTACGTGATTAATAACAACTTAATACATTCACAAGTTCCATTCGACACCAGCAAGTCCGTCTTTCAACTCGGATGAGATAATAAGGGATAGATCTGAACCGTCATTCTAGCAATGTGGGAGCACCTTGGAAAAATGTGGGGGAAACGTAGCTAAGTTTAATGACATCCTTGAAAAGTTCATACGAAGAATGAGGCAAATAAAAAGATTTTCAAAATACATGTCCTCGACCTTCGTTCGAACCAAGGAACAAGCAACAAATGCACTCAATGAGCTACGTCGTTGTGTAAAACGTCTTAAGAACTAGACATCGATTGGCCAAATCCATATAAAGTATTTTTTTAGAAAAAAACTTTTGCCATACATGCAATCAAAGTCTATGACTCGAATGAACGGAACATGCATAATTTTTTAAATCAATTGTGTAGTCATCCTTCTTACTACGGTATTTTGGATTTAGGTTTCCGGAAACCCATGCGACATTCGATGACTCCAGCACCTCAAAAACACGAGGAGAAATTCATCAAGCTAGAGCAAACCATGCACACCATGAGTTCCCGCACTGTGCAGTCAATCATTGACATGACCTCCCAGGTCGAGCAAATTTTTCTCTTTTGAATTCCAGGCAGCCGTGACTACCACAGTATCCCTGACCTCATCTTCCTGAGGAACACTGCTGATGTGGCACCTCATCAATCTATATCATGCAGTTTTGCCATCCTGACGAAGCTCCACCTCCCACATATGGCCATCCTGACCAAGGCCCACCTCCCACATATGACCTTCCCACACCCGGAAGGACAAATACACTTTTAGGATTGGGTTTTCGTTCTAATTTCAAAGATTATGAAATCGCCTGGAGGAAACATGTAGACGAAAGTTCAGGGACATTGTTGTTTCCTCTCCTCGCCGTTTCATTCCCAGGCCCACCACAAGTGATCCAACTCGATGACATTGATGCTCACGAGGGTTTGTTAGTCTTATTTTCAACTGGTATCACCATTGGAGCTCTGCTTGATGAAGCTCCCTCATGCCTTTTTGATCGTCCACTCGTTAGTGGGGTACCCTTGCCGAATTTGACTCTATTCATTACTGAGAAGGATCCGTTGGCCCAAACGACATTGCAATTTGGAACATAAAATCAAGCAGATACCAAATTGTATCAATTCCTGAATGCAGTGAGTGAGGAGTACGCCATCAAGATGTCAGTGTTGAAGAGAAGCCAAAGTTGTTTGTTCGAGCTGAAGCAGAGGCGGCTTAAATAGAGTTGAAGAGAAGCCGTTGTTGACACTGGGGAGACGCCATCAAGATGTCAGTGTTGACACGGGGAAGACATCGTTATTGACTCCTGCATAAGAGTCACCATTGTTGACACGAGACAGACGCCGTTGTTGACACGAGGAGATTCCATTGTTGACGCTCGCCATTGTTGACAACATGGGAGACGTCGTTGTCGATGCAGAGAGACACCATTGTTGGCGGCGTCAATCAGAAAGGCTTGAAATGTAATCACTACGGAAATTTTCATCACAGCAAGGCGGAGTACTTCCAACTGATCGGATTCCTCGAAGGGTGCAAAAACCCATGGAGGGACAACAACATCGACGCCAGCACCGTCGTCACCACTGGGATGAAAGATGCAAAGAAGAAAAGCAAGTCAACTATGACCTTGTGTTCTTATTTACGTCATTGCGTACAAAACAAATTGGCAATGCTCGTACCTATGAGTAAATTTCTCCGGGAAACCAAAAACTGCAAATGGAGATCAAAATCAAAGAGGTTTCAACCTATTATTGTACAATCGAAGAATCAGACGATCAACCATGACTCACTGATATAAAACGATACCTGACGTACGGAGTTCCCAGAGAAAGCCACAAGAAAATGTCTGAATGGCCATGCGAGGAATGACTTGCAATTAATTTCCCAGTGGCCCGACTATACCCATTTGAGATGCGTTAATGCTAAAGAAGTTGAACATCTAATTGAAGAAATTCATGAAGGTTGTTGCGACCCGCACATAAACGTGCAAGACTTGGGTACTTTGGGTTCATCATGACGGCTGACTGTATTAAACATGCCCAACAATATCACATCTGTCAAGTGTACGCGGACCAAATCCCCGCGTCACTGCACGAGCTCTAATCCAGGAATTCCCCACGGGCTTTCTTAATGTGGGGCATCGATGTAATCAACATGATTTTCCCAAAGGAGTCCAATGGTCATCGATTCATATTGATTACAATCGATTACTTCACTAGGAGTAGAGGTTATTACCCTCGCGTCAATAATGACAAAGGCCATTGAATTATTCATAAACCAGGACATCATTGTGTGTCAATGGATGCTGAAGTCAATCATCACCGGCAATGCCAGAAATCTAAATTGGATTGAGTGGTGATCAAGTATAAAAATGCATCTTCATATCACCCACAAATGAATGACGCAGTGGAAGTAGCAATTAAAGGACTTACATGATAAGCTGTCATGGGCATTCATGGCATACATGGCATACATGATCTCAATACAGACACGAACAGGAGCAACCCCATTCTCCATTGTTTTCGGGGTCGAAGCCGTGTTGCCAATTGAAGTAGAATTCCCGTCATCTAGGATCCTCGCCGAGGTAGAGAAGGACGAGTCAGAGTAGGCGAAATGCAGATACGTGCAATTGAACCTCATGACAAAAGGCGGCTCATCGCGTAGTGCCACGGGCAATTGTACCAGCAACGCATGGCTCGTGCATTTAACAGGAAAGTCAGTCCAAAAGAATTACAAGCAGGCAATCTAAGTCTCATAAAATTTTTTAGAGTCAATCTAGACTCTCGCGGCAACTTTGTGCCTAAATATGAAGGGTCTTATGACGCCAAAGATACTTTCAGCAGAGAAGGCATGATCGTCACCGACATGGACAACCAAGAACTCCTCAGTCCAATCAATATGGACGCGATCAGAAAATACTATCCTTAAGGAGTTCGTAACCATAAAGCGAACCTATAAAAGTGAGAGAAAATTCCCGCTAAATCGAAAACCTGAAAGGGCGGTTTAGGCAAAATTTATGGAAGATGGGCATGATTGAAAATCCCTAAAAATGGCGATCATGGCAAAAGGAAAGGAATCAAATCTCTGCTAGGTTGAAAACCCAAAAGGGCGACCTAGGCAAAAATTAAGGGAATCGAGAGGTGCGGTAAAATAAAATAATGTAGCAAAAGGAAAGAAAATCAAGAAATAAAAAAATGCTCAAAAGTGGACGACAGTGTTTCCCACAGTAGCAATAAAAATAAGTTGTGATCATCATTAATTTGAGCTGCCTAGACAACTTGCATGGATACACCTTGTCAACATAGCATGAATGGCTTTAGGGAACTTCATCAAGAAGGACTCCCAAATCGATTAATGAGAAAACAAGCCGAGAAGTCCGCACAAGCAGTCTGACATCTCGAGAAGGGTTTTTACCTCCAAAGTAAATTACAAGCTGATGAGCAGAGTCTTTAGGTGTTCAACCTCCGCAAGTCATTCTCGACGACCATGATCTGTAGTTATCCAGCTTCTGGGAGACACAAGCCGACAAGCGGAGTCTTTAGGTGCTCAACCTCCGCAAGTCATCCCAAACGATCAGAACCTATATATGTCCAGCTTCTGAAAGTTACAAGCCGACGAACGGGACCTTGAGATGCTCAACCCCCACAAGTCATTCTCAACGATACTTCTGGCCAGAAAAATCCTCAACTTCCAGCTCGTTGATGGCAAAAAAAGAAAAAACAAAAGACGAGCAGGGCGTTTAGGTGTTCAGCCTCCACAAGTCATCCTCGATGACCAGAATATGTAGTTATCCAGTTTCTGGGAGTCACAAGTCGACAAGCGGAGCCTTTATGTGTTCAACCTCCGCAAGCCATCCTCAATAAATCACAAGCCGATGAGCGGAGCCTTTAGGTGTTCAGCCTCCGCAAGTCATTTTCGACAACCAGGAACTGTAGTTATCCAGCTTCTAAAAGAAAAAAAAAACGATGAGCGGAGCCTTTAGGTGGTCAGGCTCCGCAAGTCATCCTCGGTGACAAGAACCTGTAGTTATCCAGCTTCTGGGAGTCACAAGCCGACAAGCGGAGCCTTTAGGTATTCAGCCTCCGCAAGTCATCCTCAATGAATTGAACTTGTAGTTATCCAGCTTCTGGGAGTCACAAGCCGACAAACGGAGCCTTTAGGTGTTCATCCTCCGTAAGTCATCCCCAACAAGTCACAAACCGATGAGCGGAGCCTTTAGGTGTTCAGCCTTTGCAAGGAATCCTCGACAACTAGGATCTGTAGGTGTCCAAATTCTGGGAATCACAAGCCGAGGAACGTTTAGGCGCCCAGTCTCCACAAATCATCGTCAACAATCGGGACTCGTAGATATCCAACTTCCGAAAGTTGCGTGATAATGTTTGTCTAGTATGTAAATAATGAAGCGAGAGAAGCCAAAATCACTTGTTTGTCTTTGAACACATACTCATGAGATCACTTTCATGAGCGCGTGCTCAAAGAGGGGCAACTATAGACACCTGATTTTGGCTCAAAATACCGTATGCGAGTAATCGTGATTGGAAAAATAGATATAGTATATATATACATATACATATATATATTTGAAAACTAAAAAAAAAATTATTTTTTTAAAAATAATAAAAAAATTAATAAAAAATTCCAACGCTGGAAAATTTCCCTCTTTCTTTTATTATTAAAAAAACATTTTTATTAATTAATTAAATATGTATACATTTCTCTATAAAATGAAGGCTTGATGAATGAATTGGGGAGAGGATGAGAATGAGAAGCTACGCTGATTCATGAGAGAATGAGGAAAAAAAATATAAGAAAAATTTAGGCAAAATTTAGGCGGTTTAGGCAAAAATTTAGGGAAGATGGGCATGATTGAAAATCCCTAAAAAGAGCGATCATGGCAAAAGGAAAGGAATCAAATCTCTGCTAGCTTGAAAACCCAAAAGGGCGACCTTGGCAAAAATTAAGGGAATCGAGAGGTGCGGTAAAAACAATAACGTAGAAAAAGGAAAGAAAATCAAGAAATAAAAAAATGCTCAAAATTGGACGACAGTGTTTCCCACAGTAGCAATAAAAATAAGTTGTGATCAGCATTAATTTGAGCTGCCTCGAAAACTTGCATGGATACACCTTGTGAACATAGCATGAATGACTTTAGGGAACTCCATCAAGAAGGCCTCCAAAATCAATTAATGAGAAAACAAGCCGAGAAGTCCGCACAAGCAGTCTGACATCTCGAGAAGGGTTTTTACCTCTAAAGTGAATTACAAGCTGATGAGCGGAGTCTTTAGGTGTTCAACCTCCGCAAGTCATTCTCGACGACCATGATCTGTAGTTATCCAGCTTCTGGGAGACACAAGCCGACAAGCGGAGTCTTTAGGTGCTCAGCCCTCCGCAAGTCATCCCAAACGATCAGAACCTATAGATGTCCATCTTCTGAAAGTTACAATCCGACAAGCGAAGTCTTTAGATGCTCAGCCTCCGCAAGTCATCCCCAACGATCATAACCTGTATATGTCCAGCTTCTGAATGTTACAAGCCGACGAACGGGACCTTGTGGTGCTCAACCCCCGCAAGACATCCTCAACGATACTTATGGCCAGAAAAATCCTCAACTTCCAGCTCGTTGATGGAAAAAAAAAAAAGAAAAAAAAAGACGAGCGGAGCCTTTAGGTGTTCAGCCTCCGCAAGTCATCATCGATGACCAGAATATGTAGTTATCCAGTTTCTGGGAGTCACAAGTCGACAAGCGGAGCCTTTAGGTGTTCAACCTCCGCAAGCCATCCTCAACAAGTCACAAGCCGATGAGCGGAGCCTTTAGGTGTTCAGCCTCCACAAATCATTTTCGACGACCAGGACCTGTAGTTATCCAGTTTCTAAAAGAAAAATAAACGACGAGCGGAGCCTTTAGGTGTTCAGGCTCCGCAAGTCATCCTCGATGACCAGAACCTGTAGTTATCCAGCTTCTAGGAGTCACAAGCCAATAAGCGGAGCCTTTAGGTGTTCAGCCTCCACAAGTCATCCTCAATGACTTGAACCTGTAGTTATCCAGCTTCTGAGAGTCACAAGCCGACAAACGGAGCCTTTAGGTGTTCATCCTCCGTAAGTCATCCCCAACAAGTCACAAACCGACGAGTGGAGCCTTTAGGTGTTCAACCTCCGCAAGGCATCCTCGAAAACCAGGATCTGTAGCTGTCCAAATTCTGGGAATCACAAGCCAAGGAACGTTTAGGCGCCCAGTCTCCACAAATCATCGTCAACAATCGGGACTCGTAGATATCCAACTTCCGAAAGTTGCGCGATAATTTTGTCTAGTATGTAAATAATGAAGCGAGAGAAGCCAAAATCACTTGTTTGTCTTTGAACACACACTCATGAGATCACTTTCATGAGCGCGTGCTCAAAGAGGGGCAACTATAGACACCTGATTTTGGCAACTATAGACACCTTATTAATTAATTATATATTTATACATTTCTCTATAAAATGAAGGCTTGATGAATGAATTGGGGGGAGGATGAGAATGAGAAGCTACACTGATTCATGAGAGAATGAGAGAAAGAGGAAAAAAATAGAAGAAAAAAAAAAGGAGTTAAAAATTTCGGTGATTATCTGTCTCGGTTTCCCGTACTGTATTTTAACCTCCAATGAGTTAGGTATATTTCTCTCATATTCAATATCATATTTGTATTTTATAAATGTGAAATCAAATTGAGAGTTTATATACATATATTATATATTTATGTATGATATACTTGTTAATATATATATATATATATATATATGTGTGTGTGTGTGTGTGTGTGTATAATATATATTTATATTATGTTTATGTAATACTATATATATATATATATATGTATAATATATTTATATTATGTTTATGTAATACAATATATATAATATATATTTATATTATGTCTATGTAATACTATATATATATATATATGTAAAACAAATTAAAATAAAAATTGACTTAGGTCATTCCCAAACTTTGATGAAGGTTACAACTCGGTCCTTGGACTCTCAGGTCATTTCTGGGACGTTATCGAGTGTTATAAACCAAACCAGAAAAGTTTTGGGCTAGTTGTGCAATTTTTGAATTTTTTTCTTAATTCAGCTTGTTTTAAAAAAAAAACATTTTGATTCCTAAATTTTTCTGGACATTCCATGACTTTTCAAAATGTTGCAAATAATTCTAGAATAATTTTCGTGTTATTTTAGAACTTTACCAAGTATTACAAATAAGTCCAGAATAGTTTAGGGTCATTTATGCAATTTTCGAAATATTTGTCCAATTCAGCTCAAATTTTAATAAATAGCATTTTGGTCCCTAGTTTTTTTTGGACATCCTATAACTTCTCAAAATGGGACAAATTAGTCCAACGAGCTTAATAATTTCAAAATATCATTCGTGCATGTTTTGACACGTTTAAAATGGCTAAAGAGTTAATTTTTTTTTTCGAGCACGATTAGCTTTAGTTCTCTCTTGTTTATTTAAAATTAACTCAGAAAAAAAATGTTTGTACATGATTTGTTTCATTTTAAAAAAATGCATGTAGTATTTTTGGGACAAGCATAATCAAAACGGGCAAATTGGAAAACAAAATTCAAAAGCAAACTAAAGTACCGAAAGGGCGGATTATGAGCTTGCGAGCTTTTAAGACATAATCAAACCCCCAAACTCGATTCTCTGGACGTAGACCTTTCTAAGCCCTAGGATGTTAACTCCATGTACCTTAGGCAAATATTAGGATTCCAATTAGCCTTTAATTAATCGGTGGCGACTCATTCAATATTTCGGTCCGGTTGATGACCCCTCTCGACCGGACCCATCGCTCGCCAAGACCCGACATTTTCAAACGAAATTTTAAAAATATTTTCAAACGGGTCGGGAAAGTCGGATTCGACGTCCGACACTCCCACTGCCAACAAGATGATCAGGAGCGGAATTTGTTCCATTTGCTCTAGCAGGCGGTGAATCCGGCGGACGACGAACTGATCCATCATCTCCGGTTTCAACTCTCCCACTCGAATTAACAGGTGTCTGCTCAAGTTGATCTTGAATCTCATATAGATATCAATCCAAATCAATCTCCCATTTCTTAGGAAATTTGTTCTCTACAAATGTTACGTCTCGTGATTCGATCTCGGTAACACTCTCACTGTCCTGCTCGACTATAAACACATAACCCTTGGAGGTACCAGAGTAACCAAAAATACTCTTCTTTCCTCTAGATCCAATCTTTCCCAAACTTATTTGAGAAATCATGGGTGTAAGTTGCACACCCCTATGGGCGCATATGGTGAAGGTCCTGAACTTATTCCAGTCCAAAACTTATATGAAGTGGAGTTAACCGTCTTCGTCGGCACATGGTTCAGGATGTAGGCATCAGTCTTCAAAGTGATTCCCCATAAAGAAATCAGCAATTGAGTTTGCGCCATATCGACCGAACCAATTTAAGGAGCGTTCTATTACGCCTCTCCGCAAAACCATTTTGCTGAGGCGTGAACGGGATCATCAACTGATGAATGCTTCCTTTTTCATTACATAAACTGTTAAATTCTGCTGAAAGATACTCTTCTTCCACGATCAGGTTGGAGGGTCTTTACCCTCCTGTTTAACGGGTGCAATCATCTGTAAAAGTAATGAAATTTTGCCCTCCGAACAGAGCCCTAACACTAAGAGTGTCACAGACATCATAATGGATGAATTGCAAGGCAAATTCGGCTCTAGGTGCCTAACCAAAAGGCGTTCCGGTGGAATTTTCTGCTAGACAATTTACACAAGCAGACAACTCCACTTGTGGAATGTTGGACAACAAACCCCATTGGGTTAGCCGCTGCATTCTATGTTGACCTTAATAGTCAAGTCTAATTTGTCTTTCGTTCACATCGCAAACATATCCGCGAGTAGAAGAAAAAACATGAAATTATTATTGTTGCATGAATCCAAATCTGAAACAATAAATCCACCATAAATAATAACAAAGCCTAATGAAGTTGAATCTAAAAACTATTAGACGGAAGATTCATGAAAAGATAATCTAAAACCGAATTTCATTAATTCTAAGACTGAAATAACATATCGGCGAATCTGCAGAGCATAGAAGATATGAGATCAGACTAAGACTCGGCCACCGCGCAAGCGCAGCTCACTAGTTCTAATCCCTTTGACTTCAACACGAAAGTTGTCGTCAATGTACATCCACCTAATTTTACGGGGAACTCTATGGCACTATACAAAAACGTCACGATCCTTGGCAATGTGATTTGTCGATCCTGAATCCAAAATCCACAAAGGACATGACTCAGTCAACATATCTGTACTAGAAACACAAAGTTCACTAAGTAGCCAACAAGACATTTAGGTCGGGTCGAATTAGGACATGCCTTCACAAAGTGTACCCACTGGCCACAGTTGGAGCATTTCCTGTATTTAGGTTTCTCGGCCTTACGTGAACATTTTTGCGGTGTTGTTTTCGGAGGAGTCCTTGGGTTCACCTCATTCTTTGTCTACTTTGCGTTCAATGCATTTGCGCTATCGCACTATGCATTACTCCCTCACCTTCGACGATTCTTCTTAGGTCTAGAGGATGGCGCCACACACACCTCAACCTTAAGTCCAGTGACCTTGGGTCTGTCCTCTACAACTCAATGTGCCTTCGAACGAGTTCGAAGGTAGTGAGGGCCTTAGAATGATTTATTTAGATTTTCATCTATTTCTAGGAGTTAGGCAAAGAACGGATTACGCATTGGATTTGCTGCTCATCGGTCATTGACTGACCATTCACCTTGAGTTTTACGATTATATTGGCCACATGCCTCAGATGCTATCTCGCGGAGTGCTGAGGATTCATCATGTATGAATCAAACTTAATGTTGAGTGAGCACTGTTGGGCAGTCGTATAGAACCATTTCTAGCCTGCAAAGTATCCCACAACCCTTTAGCAGTGTGTTAAGCTCAAACTCATCCACCGTACTCAGCATCATGGCGCACGTCTCTGCATCATTAACCTCTCACTCAAATGGAAAGTCTTCTGCTGATTCGTTGTTCCAGAATCGGGTCTCTTCATAATCTTCTTGATGTGGTTAATGGACTTCTACTTAGGACCATCTTTATATGCTTTCTCCAGATTTTATATATGTCATCGTTAAGTCTAAGACATTTGTACAACTAAGGGAAGATGTTCTTCATGGCGGCCTAATTTCTCTAACTAAAGGAAATTCTAATTGGATCATGGAGATACAAGGAACAATGTTCTATTGCATGTAAAAGACAAGTCTCAGACCGATAGGACAAACTTGAGAACATACTTAAACCCGGGCGACAACCCTAGCTATGTCGAGAAGCACTCCCCATTTCTAAGCATGACCAAAAGTCACTACTATCAATCGAAACACAATCTATACCAACAGTCCTTAACGGACTGGAGTCGAACATATCGCACTAAACCTAAGTGTTTGACTCTTACACAAAACAATTGTCCTAGCATTATTCAAGGAAATTCGGAGAACCTCGCAGACTAACCGACCGGTTCACACTCAGGAACATTTCCTAGGTGTAGTTCGTACTCATCCAAACTTCTGAAAGGTTACTAAGGACAATCCTAAAGGTTTGCTATCTATGCTAAGCGAAAACTATTAATTTGAGGCTAATATGTAATTTTCAAAACTTTGAGGACTAAAGTCACCCTAACTAAAAGTTTGGGGATCAAAATCACCATGAATAAAAATTTGGAGACCAAAGTCTCAACAAATAAAAATTCAACGACTAAAGTCTCAACAAACAAAAGTAATTAACATGTTAGACCAATTTTCACACACTATACTAAGATCTCAACAATCACTACCTAGTCATGGAGTCAAGAACCAATCAAATAAAGACAAAACTATTTACCCTGCAGAAAACACAAAGTAATACAGGGATCTCAAGGAACCCACACATCGTTCTACCTATCCAGCCATGCAACATAAAGCAATATAAGGCTTTCCCAACAATTTAAATTGGTTGAACAATTAATTAAATTAGCCCAAAAATTATTTATGAAAGGGTCCAGGCACATTTACTGGACTGAATAAACCACTAGGACCCACAGAGGATCCAGGATCGACACCAAATTCGTTTCAGGACTCCGATTTAGTTTAGACCGGTCCAAACAGCACGAAACCATCTGAACCGTCCCAACCAGTCGGTCTGAACCGAACCGATCGATTTGAGCCAACTAAAATGAACCGAACCGGAATAGTTCACAGAAAAGAACCATTCTGGTTCATGTCAGGCCGGTCCAGTTCACAAAGAACCTGACCGATACTGTTCATCTTCCCCAACGGGAAGATGAACCTGTTGCTAGGGTTGAAAACCCTAGCAGCAGCAGCCAACCCCAGGGAGGTGGCCAGCCATGGTAGCTGGCCACGAGTGGGGGCCAACCACCACGGGCCCCCCTCCCGCCGAAGGCTGGCCACGGGAGTGGGTCGGCCATCACTGGCCTACCTCACCCCATCGTCAGGCGGCTGGAGCCCTAGCCACAAAGGCCACGACAAACAGTCGATGAGCCACAACCGCGAAGGCTGGGACCCTTCTTCTCGGCCGCAGCCACGAAGGCTGCGTGCTGTGGTCGAGCTGCGAAGGATGTGGCCTTGCCTGAGGTGGCCGCAAGCACGAATGATGCAGCCCTTCTTCTCGGTCGCAGCCACGAAGGCTGCACCCAGCCACGAAGGCTGCACCCAGCCACGGTGGATGCGGCCAGTAAGTGCTGAGTTGCGGCCACGAAGGCCGCTGCCGCCCCTGATTTGGCCGAGGGGTGGTGGTTTCAGTGGCTGGGGGTCATCGCGGTCACGACTGATTGCGGTGGGGATTTTCCTGAAAATCGACAATTTGGAAACCAATCTACTATGACTCTGATACCAATGTTGGAATTATGTACGAAACATGCAATCGGTTAGGTCACTACATAACTCATAATTAAGTTACATCCTTGAACGATTGCCTTAACATAAGCGGGAAGCGGTTCTGCCTGAGGTTGGGATCACGGTCTGCCGGATGGGAGGACACGCCACGGTTTGACGGGCAATGACCTATAATACCACAGCTACTGACCTCTGGCTAAACTTTAAGGCGGCTAACTATCATTAGCATCGACATCAGATTTTTCCTAACCCTGAGCACCCCTATATATCCTGATATAGAGAGGGATAAGTTTTAAGGCCAGATACAGAACTGGGTTGATGTAAATGGGCTCCCACTTATGGACGACCCATTATCCTAAAATCAACACCAACCAATCAGAATAGACGAAAGGGAGGGAAGACACAGTGTGATTGAGACATTTTCATGAAGAACAAAGCTGGGCACTAAACGGAGGATACGACTGATTCACACCGAAGGAAAACCAAACCCATATTATTTTTCACGCCAATTCTAACTGTTCTGTTCTTTTCCCCTGTTATTGTAGGAGAGATGCCAGCTACGGTGAGGGCGCCGAACCCACGGCAGGGAGATGGACTACTCCTCCAGGTCCGGCAAGCAGAATAGACTCGGGCGACCTGTGATGGACCTAGATTCAAACCACTAGATGCAGAATTGTTCATGGTACATGAGCAAGATAATAGCCCAGAAAAAAGTGAAGATGAGCACAATCCATAGTGTGCTCCGGACGGCGTGGGCACGATACGACAAGGTTTCCATATCGTAGGCGGAGGCGGGGAACACTTTGCTCGTATTTGACAGGGAGGAAGATGCATACCAAGTCCTTGATTTTCTACATGGGCGATCAATACGCATATCTTGTATATTAAGAAATGGGAACTGAGCAAGGGAGTAAAGGAGGTGGAATTCAATTAGGTAAACTTCTAAACCCAAATACATGACCTAGGGCTGGAGAAGTTTAGTGATGGAAATGACTGGAAAATAGGGATTATGATAGGTATATGCCTGGATAAAGACAGCACGGTTGGGAAGATAAGTATGAGCTACATGCGAGTCCGAGTAGAAGTGGATTGGGGAAAACATATCGGAGGCAGGGATCGTTCTGCTCGAATTTGACAGGTAGGAATATGCAGCCCAAGTCCTTGATTTGTTTCCATGGGCGATCAACATGCATATCTTGAATATTAAGAAATAGGAACCGGGCAAGAGAGTAAAGGAGGTGGAATTCAATAAGGTAAACTTCTAAACCCAAATACATGACCTAGGGTTGAGGAAGTTTAGTGATGGAAATGCCTGGAAAATAGGGAATATGATAGGTAGATGCTTGGATATAGAAAGCACGGTTGGGAAGATAAGTAGAAGCTACATGCGAGTCCTAGTAGAAGTGGATGGGGGAAAACCGTTGATGGCAGAGTTCTGGTGGAGAAACTCACAAGGGATAGATATGTGGGCATCAATAAAGTATGAGAGGCTATATGATTACTGCTATGGATGTGGCATGTTGGATCATACGACCCAAGTATTCAAAGAGGCAATACAGATGGCTAAAGATGATCCAAAAATACCTACATACGGACCATGGCTTGTTTGGGTGAGACCACAGCCAGACAACATGGGGGGGCGAGGAAGGTCAGGGATCAAACACAAAGCAGAGCGCGAGAGGTCGTGGTTTGACATAATGGCGGAGGCACGTCATTCAGCCAAGAGCGAGGTAAACAAGGGGAAACAAAGGGATGAGGTGAACATGTATGGTGGGGAGGAGGAGAATAGCCCCAAGGGAGGCATTAACGACATGATGAATGTTGACACTAAGGAGGAGGCTTCCCACGGAATCCTAGGGGAAGAAGTCCGTAGCAAAAATAATGACCAAAAGCAAAGGAGGAGCAGGCCGGAACCGATGGAAGAACAGACCGAGGAGAGGGCTATAACCATACATAAACATACCCACCACAACCAGCCAAGAGACCAACCGAATCGAACATACCTGAGCCAAATAAGCCAAGGAACCGACCCAACTGAGCCACCCACCCAGACCAGAAGCAGAGCCAACCAGCCACAAACCGTACCGATCCCAACTAACCTACCGAAATGTCTGTTATCCACACCCAACCATACCTCAGTCGAACCACAAAGAAACTAGCAGCCCTAAAACCCTAACATACCTATGATCACATACCTTCCCGACCATACCACCCAACCACCAACAAATGATATCACAACACCCATCCAAACCTATATAGTGGAAAATCCGTCGGACACCCCACCCACATCACCCACCCCAGACCGCCCAAACCCAGCATCCAGACTAAGCCCGTACCTTAATAAGATGACCCTAAAATGAACTGGGGATGAGATTGAGTAACCACCGATGGGGAAGAGAAGGAAACAACAGGAGGAGGAACCAATGGGGGGAGGGAGGAAAAGAACGACTGAGGACTAGAACTAGCTCGAGGGCAAGGTAAGGTAAACCAAACCCCGCGAGGAATAAGAGCATGGAGAGGAAACGAGAGATGAACCGTAGGAAAATGGAACCAACCGAGCAAAAAAAGGGTTATGATGGCTGTCCAGAAACAACCACACGGGATCAATGAGTGTCATCACATGGAATTGTCACGGTTTGTCGGCCTTGACAGTTCAACACCTACACGATCTCAACAAATGGTATCGCTCGAACATCATTTTCTTAATGGAAACAAAGAATGGTGATACCTACTGCGAGAGGATAAGAGCACGAATGGGGATGGATCACAAATACTACATAGGACCGAGTGGAACAACGGGGGGCTCGCTTTGTGGTGGTCGGCTGAGACCAGGGTAAACATTACCCATGCCGACTCGACATGTATTGACTGCTAAGTACTCATTAAACCACATGATGAAGCAATGTTTGTGACGTGGCTATATGCGAGTACGAAGGAGCAATAAAGAACACAAAACTGGAATCTCCTACAAACGCTAGGAAGGGGCCGAAGAGGTCAATGGATGATACTTGGAGATTTCAACGTGATATGTCACCCACACGAAAAGCGGGGGGTAGGAGGAAATCGCAAATAAAAATGGATGAATTTATCAACTCATTGATGATTTGCACATGGAAGATTTGGGAGCTACCAGGAACAAATATACGTGGAGTAATAATAGGAGCGATTGTGAGAGAATAAGTGAACGACTGGACCGGGTACTCATGAACGGGGAGTGGGCGGCGAGAAACCAGAAGGTGTATAAATGAGCTAGCTATCATATCGGATTACACACCGTTGGTGATCCAACTAAGCCGACCGAAGAAAAGGGCCAGACGAAGATTCAAGTTTGAAGCAATGTGGCTCGAACACCCGACATGTAAAAAACTCATAAGCAAGGCGTGGGGAAGACCAAACCGAAGGGGAGTGTGTGGGAAATTACAGAAGTACCGAAGGATACTCACCACGTGGAATAAGGAGCACTTTGATAATAACCTAAAGGAAATCATGAATACGAAGGAGATCTTAAGGAGGCACATACAAGGGGTGATGGACCGAGATGCAATACGGGAGGAAAAAAGGTTGAAAGGTAAACTCCAAGGGATATGGACGAGGGAGGAGATGTACTGGAAACAGAGATCCAGGGTTAAGTGGCTAAGGGAAGGGGACCGACGCACAACGTTTTTCCACCAAAGCACGATATCAAGGCGAAGACGAAACCAAATAGGTCGATTGAAGGGAGTGAACGGTGAATGACTCATGAAAGAGGAGGATATAACCGAAGAAATAGGGAGGTATTTCTGAGAGGAAACAGAACCGGGGGAGGAATTCCTTATATGGGTGATGAACCATATATCACAGGAGATGAAAGACAACTTAACATGGGAGGTGACAGAAGGAGAAATCAGAACGGCGACATACCAACTTGGGGGGTCATGAGCTACCAACTTGGGGGGTCACGAGCACCGGGTCCGGATAGGTTTCCGGGTATATTCTATCAAAGGAACTGGAACGTCGTAGGAGCGGACATCATCACCGCGGTCAAGGCTTTCTTCAGAACAGGTACCATTCAAAACCTGTTGAACCATACCGATATTGTATTGATAGCTAAAGTGCCCATACCCACAATTCCGACTGAGTTTAGGCTCATTAGTTGCTGTAATTTCCTGTACAAAATTATATCAAAAGGTCTCGTAAATCACCTAAAGTTGTATCTATCGTAACTTCTCACCCTGTTCCATAGTGCTTTTGTATCAGGAATGAACATACATGACAACATCATGGTAGCTCATGAAGTGTTCCACCACCTCCAGACGAGCCAAAACGAAGACAATGTGGAATGTGCGCTAATGAAAGACATGCAAAAGGCGTATGACCGAGTGAAGTGGGACTTCCTTATTGCCACGTTAAGGAAACGGGGATTTGCGTACAAGTGGATTGGATGGATCAAGTAATGCATATTGTTAGAGGATTATATTTCATTAGTTTACAAGTTGATGTCCCTATGTTTATGACATTTGCTTATTAGTACCTAGTACTTCCTATATAAGGATTACTATCCCTTTGTATTTGATCATCTAATCATTCCACAATGTTTTCAATACATAAAGCTTTGATCTCAAGTTTCTCTCCTCATTCAATCTCAAATCCTTTCATGGTATCAGAGCTGGTTGATTAGGGACGAAATTTAGATTCGGTTGGAAATTTCCAACTGAAATTTCGTTGGAAAAACTTTAGGCAGACTTCACGCTGTTCTTCACTCACGCTCATTGTTTTGAAATTGATCATATCACAGCAATCCTTCTTCAAATCTTGCAGCTCTCGTCCTCATCACATTCAGAAGAGGAGAAATCGCTATAATCCAAGCAAAGGAGAACCGAACAACATCAATCATCAAATCGCAAATTCAGCACTCTGTTCTTCAGCCGCGACGACAGCAATCCAAAATTGATCAATTCCAGCAGCTTCCTTGTTCCAATCAAAGTAGATCTCGTCCTCATCAAGTTCAGAAAAGCACAAATCACTCAATTCCATGAAAAAGGAGACCTGAACAACATATTTCCACGTGATCAGAAGAAGATCCAGCACAGAACAACATCAGCGTGGCGTTCCTTCTAGCGACAAGAATTGAATCGTATCAGCAACGTCATCCATTACTTCCAGCGATTCAGTTCAATGATGCGTTCCAGATCAGAAGAACATTGGAGCAAGAAGCAATTGCTGTAAGTTTTTCTGTTAGATCGAAGCAATCGCTGTAAGTGTTTAGTATGTTCTTGACGACTCTGTTATGCGCGACTCTGCTGATGCTGTGATGCTACTCGGTTTTGTGATGCTGCTGACAATTACATTCGTTTTGGTACTTGTGGAATGTGAAAATTACATCCTGATGATTCTACGATGCATAATGCTGTATTTTGTGATGTTTTCATGCTGATTCAAGCTGCAACTTCAAGACACAACTGGTTGTGTCCTGGTCTGCAATTCCTGTGCTGTCCTGTTCTGCAATTCCTGTGCTATGATGCTGCTGAAAGTCCTGGTGATATGCTGTTATTGTGAGCTTAGCTTGAGAAGGCTTATGTTCTGATTTTCTGCCTATGTTGAAGCATTTCATTGAGTCGTTGGTGTTGTTAAGCTGTTGATTACAAACTGAAAATCTAAGCTGTATTGCTCTGTTGATTGCTGCTGTTTGAGCTGATATGGATGTTTGAGCTGAATCATGCTGAGCTAATTCATGTCTTGATCGAGAATACTAAGCTGATTAATGTGAAATTGCTGAGTTGATTCATTCCTCAAAATGCTGAAATGCTTGATGCTGAAGTTCTTGGTTCAAGATTGATTGGTGTGTGGTTGAGTTTCTTGCACAAGCAAGTCTTTGATGAGATTGCTTTGAGCTTTGGCTGCAAGTTCAAGTGTCGATCCGACTTTTACTTAGTTGTTTCATTTAGCCTAAAATGGCGTGATCACGATGGATGACCAAGAAGGCACCACGGACATGACCATGGCGACATTGCTTTAGTTTAGTTTTACTTTCGTGTTCGTCCATATACGGTTACCCACGTGCTTGTGTTGGGCTCAAAAAATCAATTTGAAGATGGAAGGTGTGTGATCTCAAGTCAGTTGCGGACTAGATTGGGATTGGATATGGGACTTTTTGCACAAGTAAATAAGCATTGGAAGTTTGGGGGACCAATTCAGCAAATTTCAAAAGTTTGAGGAAAAATAAATCAAGGAAAACAAAGATCATGAGTGAATGTTAGAGTAGTATGTACACTAGTCTAATATGTTCAAGATAAATCTAAGATTAGTCTAGATTAGTCTAGAGAATTACTTGTTAGTTACTTAGTTTTTCCTATATAAGCACTACTAATCTTTGTATTCATTTTATCTCAAATCAATACAATGTTCTCCATTTCTAAAGCATTGAGGTCTTCATTTTCTCCTCATCATCGAGAATACTAAGCTGATTCATGTGAAATTGCTGAGTTGATTCATTCCTCAAAATGCTGAAATGCTTGATGCTGAAGTTCTTGGTTCAAGATTGATTGGTGTGTGGTTGAGTTGCTTGCACAAGCAAGTCTTTGATGATATTGCTTCGAGCTTTGGCTGCAAGTTCAAGTGCTGATCGGACTTTTACTTAGTTGTTTCGTTTAGCCTAAAATGGCGTGATCACGATGGATGACCAAGAAGGCACCACAAACATGACCATGGCGGCATTGCTTTAGTTTAGTTTTACTTTCGTGTTCGTCCGTATGCGGTTACCCACGTGCTTGTGTTGGGCTTGAAGAATCAAATTGAAGATGGAAGGTGTGTGATCTCAAGTCGAGTACGGACTAGATCGGGATTGGATTTGGGATTTCGCACAAGTAAAGAAGCATTGCAAGTTTTGGGACCAATTCAGCAAATTTCAAAAGATTGAGGATCAAAAATCAAGAAAATGAAGAACTTGGGTGAATGTTAGAGGATTATATTTCATTAGTTTACAAGTTGATGTACTTACTTTCAATTTCATGTTAGTCCCTATGTTTAGGACATTTGCTTATTAGTACCTAGTACTTCCTATATAAGGATTACTATCCCTTTGTATTTGATCATCTAATCATTCCACAATGTTTTCAATACATAAAGCTTTGATCTCAAGTTTCTCTCCTCATTCAATCTCAAATCCTTTTACATATCAACAACAACTTACCAACTGATGGTGAATGGGGACTGAACCAACACAATCAACCCAACTAGTGGCCTCTGATAAGGTGACCCCCTATCACCCTACCTATTCATACTACATGTGGACGTGCTATCGAGATGCTTGGTAGGGGCAGCCCGGGAACAAAGCATACAGGGAATTACTCTGAAGCGGCAATGCCCGGAACTACATCATATTTTCTTTGCAGATGATTCACTTTTCTTCATCAATGGGATGCTCGAAAACGGCAGAAACCTCAGGGCCATCTTGGAATCCTACAGTCAGGCATCAGAACAAAGAATCAATGTGGAGAAATCGACCCTCTATTTCAACAAATGAGTGACTTTGAGGACAAAAGAGCAATTAAGGAGGCACTAAATATACAGAGCACAGGGGACCCGGGAAAATACTTGGGACTACCATCGATATGGGGGCGCTCGTAAAAGGAGGCTTTGGGGTCTCTAAAAATAAGGATCAATGACAAGTTGGCGGGGTGGAGACCAAAGACATTGAATCAAGCAGGCAAGGAGGTTCTAATTAAGGCGGCCATCACAGCTATCCCCACATACGTCATGAGTGTCTTCCATCTTCCGAAGACATGGTGCTCGGAAATAGATTCACTAATAGCGGATTTCTGGTGGGGACAAACGACGGAGGGAAAGAGAACTCATTGGAGGAGATGGGATGTTCTAACAAAATCAAAGAGCACAGGGGGACTAGGGTCCCGGGAGCTGCAGAGTTTCAACAAGGTACTACTCACGAAGATGGTGGGGTGCATTATGGCCAAACCAAACTTTCTATGTGCACGGGGTACTAAAGGGTGTATACTTCCCACGGACATCCTTCCTAGAGGCGAAACGGGGAAGCCGAGCGTCGTGGGGATGGAGCAGATTAATACACGGGCGGGATATCATGAAAAAGGAAGTAATGTGGATGATAGGGTCGGGGGAGGAAATCCGAGTCTTTGAGGATCCGTGGATATACACAAAGGAGGGTGCACGGGTGAGTGTTAAGACAAGGGTAGAACATGGGGGAGAGCTTAGGGTGAGCGGCATCATAAGGCCGAACGAGAGATGGAATGAGGATATAGTGTGAACCATCACGATCCAACAAGATCTTTAACACATACTTAGTATCCCTATACCGCTACATATGGCCACACACAAGAGTCGGGATAGCTCAAGCCCGATCGGTGTATCATAAACTACGGGAAACAAATGACCAAGGAGGGAGGGGGCTACAAACAGACCAAGGCTCAATATGGACGGACATATGGGTGACCAAAACTCAACCCAAGATCAAAAACTTCATATGGAGACTAGCCACAAATGCAATAGTCGTCAAACTGAATCTGGTTCGGCGAGGGATGGCCATCACCCAAGGATGCCCCATATGCGGAGAAGGCGAGACACATGAACATATGATACTTGAGTGCACATGGACCGAACCAATATGGTTTGGAATACTAGGATTGAGAGTGAACCTACCACCTAACATCGACATGGTCAAGTGGCCCGAGGTGCATAGGAAGGAAACGAGAGGAGACGGACCGATCGGGGAGACGAGGTGGGATCTCACTCTTATCACGTGTTGGAAAATATGGAAAGCGAGATGCAAAACCACCTTTGAAGCAATCCAACCAAACCTGAGGAGAACGATAACGGAGATAAAACAGGTTTTCGATGAACAAAAGGGAAGAGGCCGAACTGAATTAGCAACGCCACTAGCACGGAAAAAGCGAAGATGACAACCACCGGAGGATAACACTATAAAGATCAACTGTGATGCATCATGGTGCAAACAAACACGGAGAGCCGACATAGGGGTGGTAGCGAGGAACAAGGACAGTAGAGTTGTGGAAGGAACAAACCGCAGTTATCGGAGTGGCGACATAGAAACCATGGAAGCCATAACAATACAAGAAGGAGTGAGACTAGAAATCCAAGAGGGATGGAAAAGCATTGTACTAGAAACAAACTCACAAGCGGTTCACAAACAGTTAGAAGATGGGCTGACACACTGGAGGGTATCCACCATAATACCAACATTCGAGCACTAGCAAGGCAAATTGAGCAAGTGCATTGGCGAGCTATTCCAAGAACAGCAAATGAGTGTACAAATTGGATAGCAAAGCAAGCGAGATTGGGAGTGAGTCTTGATGATTGGGTTGAAAGGCCCACACTACCATTTTTATCTTTAGTTGAATATGATTGTAATCCCGAACATCCGTGACAAAGAGTCACGACGTTTTATTTTCATTAAGTAAAACGTTAATTTGACCAAAAAAAAGGTCATAGTTATCAGAACTGGACAGGACCGGCGGTCCGACAGTGTTCGACCGGGAACCAGATTCTGTCTAGTTTAGTTCAATTAAAAGACCAGCTTACATGGAGAATTTGTTTTTCTTCGGTTTAAACCAATTTATTTTGGTATGTACAGCTGGTTCGATCAGTTCTCTTCAACTTAAAGCTTAAACTAGGTTTTTCATTTCAGTTTTCACACACCTCAA
The DNA here is from genome assembly GCA_946814005.1 of Chamaenerion angustifolium. Taxonomy (NCBI): domain Eukaryota; kingdom Viridiplantae; phylum Streptophyta; class Magnoliopsida; order Myrtales; family Onagraceae; genus Chamaenerion; species Chamaenerion angustifolium. The sequence goes on from OX328272.1 coordinate 29,435,410, forward strand.
TATTGTGGAGAGAATCTAATATGATATATTTGCATGTACCTGAAAATATAGAAATCCATGACAGATTATAGCAACCTCTTTAGATTTAGTTTCGTGCAATATCCCAATAAGCTTCTCCTTGTGTGTTGGATCCTTAGAGATTCCCGTGTGTTGAGATCCTGTACTTCGAGACATCGACTTTTATGCGGACTTCCTGAAAGAGCGGCGACATCTTGATCTCCTGAATCCTGCAAGAAGGAAAACATGGGTGTATCCCTTTGGTTCCCCTCCGGTGACTAAGTCAATAAGAGGTTCGTTTGAATATATATATGTGGGTAAGCCTGTATTTATAATTTATTATTGGTTACTATTACTGGTAAAAATATCTCAACAAGAGTTTTGTACACACCTGCTATCTTACGAAGTGTGTCACATACAGTTTGCCAAGAGTTTTGTACAAACCTGCTATCTTTCAAGGTTCATAAAAGCATGCTATCACTTCGGTCAGAACTGTCACTTTGGTTAGTCATGTCATTCTTATCCTGTAGTGGTCAATACGTGACGCCTTACTAGGATACAAGGCACCGTTGGTGCTATCCCATGTCGACGCACGATGATACATCAAAGAGACATCGTAGGATCCATAATCTTCCCCCCAAGCATAAGTGGGACTATGCGCAACTTATGCCCGTTTTAGGGTAAAGTGACGCATGGAAGAAGACGAAACATTTTGGGGGTGCCTGTTGAAATTTATAACCATTTAGATCCAACAGTTGAAGCTTAGTGATGCTTGACACCCATGGTCTAGATTTTCCTTTCTTTTTTACCGTTTAGATCGAACGGCTGAAGGTTAATGACGTTTGACCTTTACGATCTAGATCTTCACGATCCTTTTTTAACCCTACTATATGAGCCATGAATCTTCCCAAATATGATTTACTTGTTCCGACAACTTATCTCTCCTTGACCTTTGCTTGCCCCCACTTTCTCTTTGCAGCTCTGTCGGGAACCCCTTTTATTTCAATCTCTAGGCCAACTTCGAGAAGCTCTGATGGTATCCAACGATTATTATAGGTGAGGAAAACATCTACTTACCCACCCATTTCGTAATCCCAAGCCCAATACTATAACCCCTACAATATTTCAATAGGGCGTCGTAATGTTGGGTATGACCAACAGTCATTGCCCCCGCTTTCCCGTAATGCAGAATCCTGACAGGAATGACGCTCCCTTCGTTCAACAAGCCTGCGAAGGGGAAGATGTCATTTTTCCCTCTCAAATCGACGCAGGGATGCGTCTTCCCTATAGCGTCGTCGTGGTTTAGATGAGCTGATATTTCCATATTTTTCCAATTAAACTTTCCCCAAATATTATTCGCTCTTGGGACGGGTTTAAAAATCATGTGTTTTCAACGGAAATGGGTATATTCCCTCCAACTCTTCATATCTTTTTTCCGTTTCTAGTGCAACCCTCAAGGGGTTTACCATTTTAAACCCATTTTCCCTATTTTAAATGGTGTACTTGGACAGGGGAGAAAGGATTGTTGGTCGACGGGTATAAGACGTTCAACTCCAACTAGAAGACCCAGTACTTTTTCTTCCAAGGTGGTGCCCCCTGGTGCATAGGAGCGACCTATAATGTCCTCAATGTGGCACCGACCATGTATGAGCTTTCCCTGACAGACCTGAATATGATAAGGGTCGTTATGAATGCCTACAATTGGAGGGTGCCACCTTATATATCAAAAGACACCACTGACACCCTACTCTTAGAGGCGAGGGTTATCACGTTGTCTACTCCTTCACCCTTTAATTGGGTATTTCTTGAACCTTATGCCTTTCCTTTCTATTTTGTAGGGTACGAATTATTCAAGAGTATGAGTGTGCAGGAACACATATGCGTCTTTTTTCAAGAGGCGGAGTCCTCCCGAGAAAGGAAAAGGACGCCCCAAACACCTAAGTCCCGTAAGGGTAAAGGCATTTCGTTTTCCCAACAAGAGGAGGAGGAGCCAACTGAGGATGAGGCCCGAGAAGTAATGAAGGGGGAGATTCCCCTCATCGATCTTGATATGGACCCTGCGGGGGTCAGAATATAGATTTCGAGATGACGTCTGGTCATGGTGAGCGCTTGAAGACCCCATCGCCAAATAGAAGGGTGTCACCCCTTTCATATGGATGAGGCCAAGCTACACCCTTATTGCCAAAGGATGGACTACTAATGCCTCCTTCGCTCGAGGGCGAGCTAATAATCAGTCCCGCCAATTCATTGGATACATCCCACTTGATCCAAGTTTGGGGAAGTCGTCCCAGGGTGGCCTACCTGGGTCCGCCATGTGACCTGATAGCCAATCTAAATTTCATTGTGTACCAAGAAGGTCTCAAGCTATGGCGCCCTTGGGAGTACCTCCGGAACGTCCCGTTAATGGAGAGAAATACCTTTTCTGATGATAACCTAAGTCTTCATTTGCTGACCGGACTGGTCCCTCCAGGGGACCGGAAACTGGTTTTGATGGCTTCTGACAGTGTGGAGTAGTCAATCCGTCGACATTTGTCGTACATTGCCAATGTAGAAAGCATCCTACTCCTTTTATTCCTTTCACCTAGGGCAGGCTAACCTCACCCTTCGATTGTCACAACATACAACTCGGCTCACGCATGAACTTCAACAGGAGGTGGTGGAGAAGGATGAGTTAGCTAGGGCACTCTGACACTCTAAGGAGGAGGCCAAGGAACAGGACAACCTTTTAGAGGAAAAGTACCACCAGGAGATAGATGATGTCTAGCATCGAGCAGTCCTTTCTGAGGAGGACGCCCGAGAGACTACAAATTAAGCCTGCTCAGCAAAGGGTAGCGCGCTCTGAACGGAAACTTCCTCATAAAGCGGTGGAGGACTTCAAAAACAGCCCCGCCTTGGCAAAGCTGTTGAAGATTTCCTGACCACCAAGCTTATTGAGCTCTATGAGGTCCTGACCACTCTAATCAAAGGTGTCAACCCTGACTTTCCTTTGGATAAGGTTGAAGCCCTGTGTTCATTCTTTCAATGGAAGAAGGGTCGGGAAGCTCCTCCTCCTCATGAAGAAGGCGAATCTTCCTCGAGCGGTCTCAACAACGTTTTTGACAACGCGTCTGATGCCCAACCATTAGAATGACTTTCCCATATTTTCAAACTTTCGTTTACAATTCTCCTGTGTTTTGTACTTTCTTTGTTTGTCCTGACCAAGTAGACCTTTTGAGTTTGTTTAAACTCTCATATGGGTTATTATGGAATTTATCCTTTGGCATCAGAGGATACTCAAAGAGTGGTGCTTAAAGTAGGCAACCCATACTTGAGTATTATCATCAAAGGCGTCGATGATTTTTCATAAATTCGTCATTGTTGCATAAGTCGACGCCCACTGTCACAAATCATGTGATTACCTTTTCAATCTCATAAAAAATCGACAACTATGGCCAAGACATTTTATTAATATTCTTGATTGATGTCCAACAATATAGGAGTTTACGATATGATCTGAACTTTGGGTGCGTGACAAGGTCAACATATTGAACTTTTGATGTATGACAAGGTCGCCGCATCTGAGCATACATGTAATGACTTGAATATGATAATTTCATAATGCCAACCGATGTGTGTTGAACATATTTTTGAGCTTTCTACCATGCATATCTTCTAATATATAAGTGTTAGGGTGTGCGATATCAACGACTTGGTATGGTCATTCCCATTTAGGGAATAGTTTGTCTATCTTGTCTTAATGTGTGAATTCATTTCGTCTTAGCACCATTTCCCCTCCAAATATTGGCGAGTGAGGACTCGACGACTGTAAGATAACGTCGATGTCAATCTCATTGTGGCATGTATTTTATCTGATGCCCAACCCCTTTCATATGCCATATCCAGTTTGAGGCAATACTAATCATCATTGATATTGGTATTGAATCATCGAATCCTGTGTGTTGATACAGCTATCTCCACTGGAGCTACTGCTTCTGAACCATAAACAAGGTCGAAGGGAGTCTCACCCGTTGACCTTTTCGGTGTGGTGTGAATGACCCATAAAACATTTTCTAATTCCTCAACCCAAACGCCCTTCAGAGCGTTGACGCATTTTTCAAACCATCCAATACGACCTTATTTGCATCCCCACCTTGTCCATTTTTCTGCGCGTGTCGCACCGAAGCAAATCTGTGCTCTATGCGATGATCCTCTAAGAAACCATTTGAGCTCCTTTCCCACGAACTGTGGTCTATTATCACTTATCAATACATGTGCTATCCCGTATCATAATATAATTTGAGATTTCAAGAATTTTATCATTTGAAATTTTGTTGTTTGGGCTAACAGCCTCGACCCACTTTGAGAATTAGTCAATGGAGATAATAATCCATTTCAGTTGTCTCGTTGACCGGGGTAGAGGTGCCACCAAATCAATTCCGCATTGCGCAAAAGGCTATGCACCCGGGATCGACACCAACTCTGCGAGGGATCGATTGATTCGGGGGGGGGTTTTTGACAAGGTTTACAGGCCCGTACAAATATCCACGAATCCTTTAGCATTGTTGGCCAATAATATCCTTGTCGTAATGCCTTTATGACCATTGATCTGGCCCCTTCATGACAAGATACGTACCCTTCATGCAACTCCCTGAGGATGCGGTCACTATCACGAGTAGCGACGCATCAGATATAAGGTGTGGAGTAGCCGTTTTTGCATAGCATTCCGTCGATTATCACATAGTTAGGATCAAGGCATCGAATCCTCAAAGTGTCATATTCCATATCAAACTCTTTTGCTTCTTCCAAGAATGCCCTAATGGGGGTCATCCAGGTAAAGGTTTCCCCCGAGGGTTGATCCTTATCAATGATTGAAGGAGTGCCTGTTTCAATAGAGTGCATTTCTTGCCATAACAACGCCCCAAAACATACTTGCTTAAGGCGTCAAATTCCTGATTTTCTTCCCTTGGTATAGCACGTATGTCGAAACATTTTATTCCTTTTATTAGGGCCTTAACCTCATCCAGATATGCTTTCATCCGCTCCCCTTTAGCCTGATTTTCCCCTATTACCTTGTTTACCACCAGTTGGGAGTCACATTTTACCCTTAAAGCATCAACACCTATTCCTTTTGCTAGGCGTAGACCTGTGACGAGAGCTTCATATTGGACCTCATTATTCCCGACTTTGAATGTTAATGCCAGAGCATATTGCAAGGGTTTGTCCCCATGGGGTGGCGCTAGAACCAAACCTGCCCCGAGCTCGCTTTTGAAGAGGATCCATCTGTTCGCATTTCCCAAAACTCTTGTTTGGGTAGAGCCTTTATGATAGGTGTTGCTTCCTTCACTAGAGGGCCTGTTGACTCTACAATGAATTCGGACAGGGCTTGTCCCTTAATGGTCGTTGTTAAGGAGAAACTTATGGAAAATTAACTTTATTCCACCGCCCATTTTACCATTTTGCCTGAGGCATCCGTTTTTTGTAAAAAGTGTTTTAACGACTGATTTGTTAAAACAATAATGTTATGAGCATGGAGGTATGGTTGTAGCTTTTTGGCTGAGACAACCAACGCATACAAATACTTTTCAATTTTCAGATATTTCATTTCAACTGGGCTAAGGACTTTCCTTACAAAATAAACCGAAACATGTTTCCTATCTTCGTCCTTAATAAGGACAGGGCTTACAACGACAGAGTTGATGCTCAAATATAAGTACAAGGCGTCGCCTATTAGAGTCTTAACCAAGGGTGGTAGAGTTCTGAGTTGACTTTTCAGAGACTGAAAAACATATTTACACTCCTGTGTCCAAACAAACCTTTTGTTTGCTCGCAACACTTGGAAAAAGGGTAATGACTTTTCCCCTGACTTTGCCAAAAACCTTCCCAAGGCAGCTGGTCGTCCATTTAAGCACTATACCTCCCTATGGCGGCAAGCTTTTCTGGATTAACCTCAATCCCCCTCTGACTCACCATAAATCTGAGAAATGTTTATGAAGTGACGCCAAAAGCGCATTTAGCGGGATTAAGGTGAACATTGTGCAACTTGATTTGCTCTAAAGCTCGTTCTAGATCTGATCCATGGTTGACACCCAAACGATACTTTACCAACATGCCATCGACATATGTTTCCATGGTGTCTCTCAACATATCTGAAAACAACCGGTTTACCATCCTATGGTAAGTAGACCCTGCATTAATCAAATCGAATGGCATGACTGTAAAATGATAGACATTGTTGTATGCATAGAAAGCGGTGTGTGAAGCATCTTGGTCTGCCATTTTAATCTGGTTATACCCAGAATATACGTCCATTAAACTCAATAACTCATGCCCAGATGTGACATTGACCAGCTGGTCAATGCAAGCGACAGGGTAGCAATCCTTAGGGCAGGCTTTATTAAGGTCCCTAAAATCGACTCACATTCTCCACTTTCTTCTGGATTGGACACCCAAATTTGAAACCTGACCTCCTTGACGAATCCTGAGTCAACCAACTTTCCCACCTCTGAATAGATGACCAGTCATTTTTCGTCACCCATTGCCCATCTCCTCTGCGTCATTGGTTTTATGAGAGGGTCCAGATGTAGCTAATGGGTGATAACATCCACAACAATGCTCAGCATGTCGCTCGGACTCCAGGCAAAAATCTCTTTGAACTTAATGAGTAGTTATGTCAATTTATTTGCTTGTCCTGTAGGGAGCGTCGCCCAAATTCTGACTGTTTTGGTCGGACCATCAACTGCTACCTCCACTAACTCCTCCACAGGAGTACGGCGACGCGCTTCTTCCCTAGGGTCATCGTCTTTTTGGATAGACATAGTTTCCTTTTGATTACGACACCTTAAGGTGTTAACACAACACCTGCTTCTGGTCATCTTTTACCTCCCCAATCCCATGAAGAGTTGGGAATTTCATCTGTTGATGGCATGTAGAGACGATAACATTATGAGGGTTTAAAGTGGTGAGCCCCAGGATGGCGTTATAGGAAATTGGAGCGTTGACCATGATAAAATTGATCCCCGTCCTAAGATTCTTCCATCCATCCCCAAAGAACACTAGTAACATAATCGCACCCAATGGGTAATTACTACTGGTATTTGCAACGAACATCCAATTGTCGTCTCATTGGTCTACCATCCTGGTTAGGGGGCGGAGGAGTCGCTAGATCCCAATGTTCCATTTCCCTCAATACCTTCGACATTTCCTTTGTTAAAGGGGTGATGGCCAACATTTCCCGACGTCTGGAATCCTCTCTCGTAGGCGATCGGGGATCGTTTCTCCAGTGTTTTTTCTTGGGCGGAGGTGCTACCTACGGCGGCCTTTACTGAGCATTTGCCTCTTTTAGATTTCCTGTCCCAGGTTGTGCGCCGCTTACCCTTTCTTCAACCCACTCGAGGTCAATATAAGACTTAACCTTTTCTGCCAATTCTCCCGGAGTAGAAAATGGAGCCATTCTAAAAGTGTTCCCCATAGTCTTTCCTCCTCCTCCCACACCTTTGCAAAGGGTCATACAACCTCGCCGTCAGTACTAACCTGGTCGGTATTAGCCAAATTGTTATTGAAGCGGCTATAATAGCTCACCAGAGATTCATCCTTCTGTTGTCGTACGTTATCGAGACAACCGACGTCCTTTAAGAGTTGTCACTCAACGACATACTGGGCGATGAATTTTATTTTCATATCATCCCAGGAATAGACTGGTGCCTTTGGCAAGCCAAAAACCAGTACGACGCTACTCCAGAGAGTGTTGCTGGAAAAAACAGAATAAAGTGATTATCCTAAGATGTCTGACCTAGCAACGATGATTCGTGCTTTTGAATATGTTGAACTGGATCACCTATGCCGGTGTAATAAGGAATTTGTCGGTCCATCACGCCACGAGGGATGATGATCGACATAAGGTCTCGAGTGAACGGGTGTGAAACCCGATCATAAAGAGTGGGCATAATATCGTGTTTTGCTCTTTGAGCTTTCTGTTTATAACCTCCTCCACTTGACTCAGAATGAGCATTGTGGCGGAGGAGGAGCTTGCAGGCTTGTATAGATCGATCCACTGCGGACGTGGCTAGCCGGTGATGTGTGTGCATTAGGATGCGACGACATATATTGACGGGGCCTAAACCATGTGACCGCTTGGGCCGACTAAAAATATGGTGGATGGTGATTGGGGAGGGGCTGCTTAAAAATGAGGCGTTGTTGTAGGGTCTTGTTGGGGTGCCGAGGTAGGGCCTTGACGGGGTGACATAACTATCCTTTATTTCAATCTAAATTTTTATTTTGTAACTTTTTTACATAACACTCTTATTTATACAAGTTTCTAGAGTTTCTAAACTAGGAACTGTATCTGCAATAAAATATTTTTTTAAATATTTCACAATATACTTTATATATTACTGAATTAGAAATTTCATAATCCACCATATTTGAAAATTTTCATGTTGATGCACCACGTGTTGCGATCTGAACGTGTCGCTTCCAAGTCAAAAGTGTCTACATGAGTCTTTAGTGAATACACAACATCAAACAACCAAATAACTATTGAACATTTGTAACTACCATAAACAACGAAGAAGCTATAGCAGAAGAGATGCGCGAGGAAAGGGTGAGGTCATCGGGACTGAGCCATTTCTTAATTAAAATGACTCTGAAAAGGCCACGTGAAGGTGACGAGAAGGTGATGGATCAGAGAAATGTAAGAACAAGAGGGGGACAAGGGGAACAATCGAAACAAAACAGAGAAGAGTTGGGTAAAGGAAAAGAAACGAGATAGATTAAAATAAAGGCACAGAGGGGGAGAAAGAAGAGAACAATGTTAAGAAAGTGGAAGGAAGGGGAAACTATAGCAGTGGGTGTGAGTAACGAAGGTGGTGATGTAGATGCGGGTTGCGGTGGCTGTCCCCAAACAGCCACACGGGATCAATGAATACAATCATTTGAATTGTCAGGGTCTGGAGTCTTCCCTGACAATTCGACACGTGAAAGACCTCAATAGAAGGTTCAACCCGGAGATAATATGTTTATTCGAAACAAAAAACGGGGAGACCTTCTGTGAGCGTATAAGAAATCAAGTCGGAATGGACTATGCATACTATGAGGAACCGGGGGGTATAGCGTGTGGGATTGCATTATGGTGGGGCGAGGGCACGGGCGTAAGGGTGCTGGGATCGACTCCAAACATGGTTGATACATGGGTGTTGTTAAAAAATAAAACAAGACCTATGTATATTACTTGGGTGCATGCGGATACGGATGAACACAAAAGAAAACAAAACTGGGATGACCTTCGATGTGTAGGAAGGGGGCGAACCAACCCTTGGACATGCGTAGGGGATTTCAATGCAATAACCCACCATCATGAAAAAGAAGGTGGGCGAAGAAAACCACAAAAACAGATGGAGGAATTCAGAGAGTTCATCAATGATGTTGAGATGGAAGATATGGGGGCGAAAGGGCAAAGATACACTTGGTGCAACAACAGAAGGGGAGAGGAAAGAGTATATGAGAGACTCGATAGAGTGCTAGTAAACGAGAGGTGGGCGACTCAATTCCCAAACGCACAATGTCTGAACGAGATTGCGGTGGGATCAGATCATACACCACTAATATTAACCATGGAGAGGGGAAGGAGGATGAGAAGAAGGGATTTCAGATTTGAGGAAATGTGGCTCAAAAATCCCGAGTGTAAGGAAGTAATACGAAAGGCATGGGGGGAGAACAATGATCGGGAGAGGGGGAGGAGGTTGTGGCCAAAATTGGGAGGATGCAGGAGGAGGTTGACGGTTTGGAGTAAGGAATGTTTTGGAAATAACATGAATGAGATGAGGAAGGCAAAGGAGAGATTGAGGATCATAGGCTATGATAAGCCAACGGTGGACACAATTCGAGAAGAAATACATATACGGGGATACATAAAGGAGTTGTGGAAAAGAGAAGAGCTATACTGGAAACAGATGTCCAGGATTCATTGGCTAACAAATGGGGACCGAAACACCACATTTTTCCACCTGACAACAACAACTAGGAGGAGGAGAAATTAAATATCCAGGTTAAAAAATGGAGAGGGCGAGTGGATAAGCCAAGAGGATGACATAAAAAACGAGATATGGAGGCACTTTGAACAAGTGTTCCAAACCGAGCAGCCTTGTGAGGAGGAGGCGATGTGGGCATGCATACCAAAACAAGTGATTGGGGATATGAACATTGGGCTCACAAGGGGGGTCACACAGGATGAGGTGAAAAAAGCAGTATACCAATTGGGGGGAACAAAAGCACCAGGACCAGACGGTTTTCCGGGTTTGTTCTGTTAGGATACATGTATAAGTGTGATTACTTGGGTTGTAAGGAAAGGAAGGAAGGTGTCGTGTGTTTCAAGAAGATGTTAGAAGATGCTAGAAGATTATAGAGTCTTAGTTGTTTAGCATAGAATTTTGGTTGTAGATGTAGTATAAATAGGTGTGCTTGGTGATCTTAGAAGTAACTTGAATGAAAAGTAAAGAGCTTCAAGTTGTTATTTCTGTTATTTCAGTTTCTCTCCTTTCTTCATCTTCAAGCTACCTTCATTATCCTCCATTGAACTCAGATTCTTGACATGGTATCAGAGCCAAGCTGATCCCTTGCGTGCTGATTCATTCCTGCTGCATCTCTGGTTGATTCGAACTGAAGATATCGTCAATTGCCAATCAGGTTTCCTCAGTTCTATTACTCTGTTCTTTCGGGTTTTAATGATTCTGTGAATCTGCTGCGTTTTCTGTGTATCTGTGTGTATTAAGTTCTGGTTAAGATCATTTCAGCTAATCTGATCCTGCGCTTGCTGAATCATCGCTGCTTCAACTCTGGTTGATCCGAACAGAAGAAATCATCAATCTGTAAATCAGGTTTCTTCGGTTTTGCTACTCTGTTCTTCAGCATAACCGATTATGTTACTCGGTTCTTCAGTTTGTTAATATGTTCCTCTGATTCTTCGGTTTGTTACTCTGCTAATCTGAAAATCTGCTGTGTTGCTGTCTTTATCTTGTTGTTAATCTGTGTGTATCAAGTCTTGGATAAGATCAATTCGTTCTGCTACTCTGTCCTTCAGCATAACTGATTATGTTACTCTGTTCTTCGGTTTGTTAATCTGTTCCTCTGATTCTTTGGTTTGTTACTCTGCTAATCTGAAAATCTGATGCGTTGCTGTCTTTATCTTGTTGTTAATCTGTGTGTATCAAGTCTTGGATAAGATCAATACGATTATCTGATTCACATCTTATCAATTTAACTCTGCTGTTTCATTGCTTATTGATACAATTCTGTTACAACACTGATCTGATCTATAGCTATCGAATGCAAATCTGGTTCATCTGTTCTGGTTTTTGTTGTTGTCAATTGATCTGAGATTTTCCTTCTGCTGCAACTCTGATTTAGATCTGCTTTTTTGCTTATTGATACAATTCTGTTACAACACTGATCTGATCTAGAGCTACCGAAAAATAAATTGCAAATCAGGATCATCTGTTCTGATTTTTCTATTGTTCTCAACTGATCTAATCTTGTCTTTCTACTGAAACTTTGTGCGGATCAAAGGCATGGATGACATCATCCCTGCTTTCTTCAACAAGAGAGTGTGCCAGTTGACAGGAGAAGATAACTTTCAAGCATGGAAGCAACAGGTCCTGCTTGCGGTTCGAGGTCTCAACCTGGAAGGTTATTTGTTCGGCACATTTCATGTTCATCAATACATTGAAGATGATGATGGAAACAAGCTGCCCAATCTGGAGTTTCCGAAGTTCTATCAGCAAGATTCCTCACTTGCTTCGTGGCTGCTAGCATCAATTGCGTCTCCTATCAGCAAAGGCTTGGTAGGATGCATGACAGCTGCGGCAATTTGGAATAAGCTTCATCAGAACTTCTCGTTTTCATCAACAACGAGGATAATGAGTCTGTATGACAGACTAAAGGTCAGGAAACTTCTCAACCAATCTATGAGAGATTACCTTACAAAAATTCAACTTACATGTGATAGCCTAGCGAGTTGCGGACATCCGATAGAGGAAATGCAACAAATCTCAATTATTTTGAACGGTGTAAAAGGACAATTTGACAGTGTTGTGGCAGTAATACATGCTAGTCGTAATCCCTACGGCCTTGCCTCGATCTCTTCGGTGCTTTTGGATGCTGAGGTCCGTCAACGGGACATGTTATTTGACAGTTCAATAGCAGCTGCGAATGTGGCCATTAAAGGAGCTGATCAAGAAGATAAATCCTCAGGACACACAGCAACGATAGCTCAGGCCAAAATGCAATTTGACTCTGGACAATCCGTGCCTACTAACAACACTCTGGAGTATCAGCCTGCCTATGGACGTGGTAGAGGCAGAGGTCGAGGGAACAACAGACCGCAGTGCCAACTTTGCGGTAAATTTGGACACTTGGTCAATAGGTGTTACCATCGGTTTAACGTGCACTACCAAGGTGTTACTGCACAATCTGGAGATCATATATCTGCAAACCTTGCAACGACTCAGTGGAATGAAGACGATGCCAAATCCTTCACAACATCAGGATCAAACAAGAATCACTATTCGGGATACTCGCCTACTAGTGCTATGGTTCCCTTGTCAACGAGCTACTCACCAAATGCAACCATGGTTTCTTCGATCAACTCTGGAATGCAGCTGCTTCCACCGAACACAATGCAGTTGTTTCCACTAAATGCAATGGCTCAACATCTTCCAATGTACATGGCTCCCTATCCGCAGCAATCAATCCGTGCTTTCCTTCACCATCAAATGCTGGATTTTCTGGTTCATTGTCAACAACACCATATACTCCTCAGGTTCAGTCGACAATTCCTTCAGCCCCCTCCCAATCTAGTTCAATAATCAGCCCATCAGAGACAAACATTTAAGCCAATCTGGTTCATCATGCTGCTGCTGCGTCTAATCCTGGAGTTCATCAAGCTGACAAAGCTTGGTACCCCGATTCAGGCGCAACTAATCACTTTACATCCAGCATGCCTTCAGGTGCTCAATCATATACCGGGTCTGGTAAGGTTCAAGTCGCTAATGGTAACTATCTTGACATTAGCAGTATAAGAACTTCGGTTATTAACACTTCAGTTAAACCTCTTGTGTTACATAATCTGTTATGCATTCCGCAGATAACTAAAACCTTGGTGTCTGTTTCGCAGTTTACCAAGGATAATCACGTATATTATGAATTTCATCCATCATATTGCGTGGTTAAAGACTCAAGCAATCATCAGGTTTTGCTTCATGGAGTTCAAAGTGAAGGATTGTATAAACTTGACTTTAGTCGGTTCTCAAATAAGCATGTGTTGACATCTGGTAACAATACAAATAAATGTTTTTCTGTTGATTGTAACATGTCTGACTCTGGTACACAGATGGTTGTATGCAAATCGGTTTAAATAAAGGTTTCTCCTATTGTGTTACATCAAAGACTTGGTCACCCGTCCAAACAAACTCTTGCATCTATTATAAAACAACACAATTGGAACTTATCTGCTCAAATTCCTATGTGTACTGCATGTTCTATTGGCAAGAGTTGTAAGTTGCCTTTTAAAGAGTCAAACTCTGTCTATCAGTTTCCGTTAGAACTGATTGAAATGGACCTATGGGGTCCTGCTCCTTTGGTATCTAATGGTAACTTGTATTACTTGAGCATTGTTGATGTGTTTACTCGGTATACATGGATTTACTTTTTGAAAAATACAAGTGATGTTTCAGTCATATTTCCGCAGTTTCACAAAGCAATTGAAAATCAACTTGGCTACACCATCAAGGCTGTTCAGACGGATGGTGGTGGGGAGTTCAAAGCCTTATCACCATATCTACTTCAGCATGGCATCAATCACAGGTACACTTGTCCATACACATCAGAGCAAAATGGGATAGTTGAGCGAAAACACAGGCATATCGTAGAAATGGGCTTAACTTTGCTAAAACAAGCTTCGTTACCTATGCAATACTGGAGTGATTCGTTCTTCACTACTGTGTTTTTAATAAATCGTTTACCATCCATTGTTCTGGATAAAATATCACCACATGAAAAACTCTTTTCGAAACCTCCTGACTATGATTTTCTGAGAGTTTTTGGTTGTCTTTACTTCCCATATATTCGTCCCTTTAACAAACACAAGTTGGATTTCTGGTCTACAACCTGTGTGTTTATTGGTTACTGTGCTAACCTACATGGCTACAGGTGCATTGATGATTCTGGCAAAGTCTATGTTTCAAGGCATGTTCGGTTTAATGAAAACGTTTTTCCATTTGCTAAAAAATCTGGTTCATTTATGTAATATGGAGCTGTCAAGAACACGGCCACATCTTTACCGTTCTTTCTACCTTTCAACTCTTCTTTGTGTAATCCAGTTGATATAAATATAGACTCTAGAGATTGTATACCTACTAACATTAGATCATCTGTTATTCCGTTATGTCCTGCAGATCAACAATCAGGACCTTCTTCTTCTTGTGAAATCATTACACCAGTAGATGAGCCTTCCGTGTCCCCGGATTCATCTCCTACTAGATGTTCCCCCGTGCCAGAACATGTGCCTTCACAGGTTAGTCCAGAAGCGAATGTTCCTTCCTTAGGTACATCTAGTCCATCAAATCCGGACCCTGTCAGGTATGTTCTCCAAGATTCAGCTCTTGTGCCCTTAATATCTGGAACTGAGGCATCTCAAAATGTTAATGTGAGTACTGATTCGGCTCAAATGTGCCTGATACATCTCCTGTTAGAACAAACACTCATCATATGCAGACTAGATCAAAGGCAAGAACACTAGTTGCATTGACATCATCGGTCATAGAGGTATCTAAGTTGGAAAATTCTGAACCTCCTGATGTTCATACTGCCATGCGTTGTCCTCTATGGTCAGCTGCTGTTCGTGAGGAACTTCATGCTCTTGTTCAAAATAATACGTGGAAGCTTGTCACTTTACCTGAGGGGAGGGTTCCTATAGGATGCAAATGGTTGTTCAAAATCAAGAAAAATTCAGATGGGTCTATTGCTCGGTACAAGGCAAGATTAGTTGCAAAGGGGTTTTCTCAAAAATCGGGATTTGACTTTCAAGACACTTTTAGTCCTGTGGTTAAGGCACCAACAGTTAGGATAATCCTCACGCTTGGTTTGACACATAAATGGCATTTAAGGCAAGTAGACGTGAATAATGCATTCTTACATGGGGAGCTATCGGAGGATGTGTATATGACACAGCCACCTGGGTTTGAACAGACTGATTCGAATGGGAATGTTTTGGCGTGCAAGCTCAATAAAGCACTGTATGGTCTTAACCAAGCTCCAAGAGTTTGGTTTGAAAAATTAAAATGTTTTTTACTTACATCTCTAGCATTTACAGTTTCTCTTGCAGATAGTTGCTTGTTCGTTAAGAAGACTAGTTCAGGTAATGTTTTTCTTCTTGTATATGTTGATGATATCGTCATTACAGGTAGTGATGGCTCTACTATAGAATCAGTTATTAGAAATATTAATGAGGTATTCAAGTTGAAAGATCTTGGTTCATTAAACTACTTTATAGGTATGGATGTTCAGGTTAATGATGATAGTTTGATTCTTGGTCAGAGAAAATATGTTTCTGATCTTGTTCATAAAACAGGTTTGACTGATGCTGCGGCTTTACCTACTCCTATGTCAGGGAATTTCTTGGCAAAGGTTGCTGAACTTCATGAGCATTCTCCACCTACAGACGAATAACAATACAGGAGTATAGTTGGTGCTCTTCAGCATGTCTCCATAACAAGACCTGATATTCACTTTGCAGTCAACAAATTGAGTCAGTATATGCAACAACCGAAGGTGTGTCATTGGAAAGCAGTACTTCGTGTGCTAAGGTATCTCAAAGGTACCATTGATCATGGTCTGTTATTTCGGTCTAACTCTGTGGCTTCATCAGATGTTAGTCTAGTATCTTATGCAGATGCTGATTGGGGTAGTGATTTGGTAGATCGCAAATCTGTTTCTGGTCATTACTTATTACTCAATGGTAATCCTATTGTGTGGAGTTCAAAGAAACAACATGTGGTATCTAGATCATCTGCTGAGGCAGAATACAGGGCTATTGCAAATGTGTTATGTGAGGTAATGTGGGTTACTTCTTTATTATCCGAGTTAGATGTAAATCTTACTTCTGTGCCTGTTATTTGGAGTGATAATACAGGTGCTGTCGCGTTAACTGAGAATCCTATTCATCATTCTAAGATGAAACATGTTGAAATTGATTTGTGTTTTGTTCGGTAAAAAGTTCAGAATGGCCAAGTAGTGGTGAATTTTGTGCCTGCATATGATCAACTAGCTGATATATTGACGAAACCTATTACTGCAAAATGTTTTGTTCCGTTTCGCAGGAAGCTTGGGGTGATGTGGTTTAAAGAATTATCATGTCTATCAGAATATGGGAATGAAGATGTAATCAATGATGATCTGTTAGAGAATGGTTCTGATGATGATTAATTTGTTTCATGATTCCTAAGGTCTCGGTTAAGATGATTGTTTCTCTTCCATGGTTTATCATGTGATCTCTGTTTTAATTTCTGTCTTCGTTTGGATTGCCTTCAGTTGTCTGTTCTGGCTTTCACTTCTTCTGCTTTAATAACTCCTATATGTATTCTTGAATATGGTATACTCATGGATACTCTGATGGATGTTATGTGTTCTTACAGACTTATCTCAGATTGATAGAGATTTCTTTTCCAACTTGAGCCTTGGCTATCAGTATGCTCTGCTTCTTATAGTTCAACTACTTATTCTATTATCGTTCACTATGTTTGATGATTTTAATCACTACTGTCTAAATAGACTGTTCTTTCACCTATCTGTTTCTGACATAGGGTGAAGTTTGAGTCCAAAAAGAACACTTCTCAAAGAAAACGTCAAAGATACTTTGAGATGTTGTTTGAGGACGTAAAGATGGAGGAAAATGAAAAACTCCCAACTTCACTGGTAAGATAGAGGCACATGAAAACCTCTCTATCGGAAAAAAAAAAAAAGGGAAAGAAAAAGGAAAAAAAAAAGGAAAAAAAGAGAATGACATGAATCAAAAAGAAAAAAAGGGGATTCAATGAGAAAAGTATTGATTACAGGGTGAAAGCTATGTATCTATTTTTCCAGAAGTGATCATTATCTCAGACATGGATGAATGCATATAAGATTGGTAGATTGGATGGTGTGATAGCAGATGTATTGATTGTTAATAAAAGGCTCGTCTTGTAAAGATGATTGTGCTATCATGCATGAGAAATAAGAGGTGATAAAATCTGGTTAAGAATAATAACTGTTGTTGGAGTATTCTTGTGTATACAGGTGTTCAAGGAGACATTGATGGATGGATGTTAAAACAGAATGAAATGTTAAAGATCTGCAAGCAACTGGAGTTCAGAAATCCGAATGTAGATAGATAAAAATGTCACTTGAGAATTTTTTTTCTTTCAGAGAAGGAAAACAAACTTCTTAAGGGAATGTTAGGATACATGTATAAGTGTGATTACTTGGGTTGTAAGGAAAGGAAGGAAGGTGCCATGTGTTTCAAGAAGATGTATGAAGATGTTAGAAGATGCTAGAAGATTAGAGAGTCTTAGTTGTTTAGCATAGAATTCTGGTTGTAGATGTAGTATAAATAGGTGTGTTTGGTGATCTTAGAAGTAACTTAAATGAAAAGTAAAGAGCTTCAAGTTGTTATTTCTGTTATTTCAGTTTCTCTCCTTTCTTCATCTTCAAGCTACCTTCATTATCCTCCATTGAACTCAGATTCTTGACATGTTCTATCAAAGGAACTGGGAGGTCATGGGATCAGATGTGTTTAATGTGGTCAAGGACTTCCTCGATACAGGTACTTTCCCTCCCTCCCTAACCCAAACTGATATTACACTTATTCCAAAAATACCACATCCCACTCGCGTAGCTGATTATAGACCTATAAGCTTATGCAATTTCATTTATAAGGTTGTATCTAAGGTGCTAGTGAATAGACTGAAGGTACACCTTACAGTTATGATTACTCCCTTTCAAAGTGCATTTGTAGTAAGTCGACTAATACAGGATAACATCATGGTGGCGCATGAGGTTTTCCATCATTTGAGAGCTAGAAAGAACATGAAGGGGACGGAATGCGCGCTCAAACTAGACATGCAGAAGGCGTACGATAGGGTGGAGTGGGAGTTCCTATTGACTAGCCTGTAACGAAGGGGATTTGGACCGAAGTGTATTGAGTGGATGCGAGTGTGCATTACGACCCCGGTCTACCAAGTGTTGGTCAACGGAGAACGAACAAACTAGATCAGACCAACACGTGGGCTAAGACAAGGGGATCCGCTGTCCCCCTACATGTTTATATTAATGGCGGATGTGTTGTCTAGACAGGTGGAATGGGAAGTGAATGAGAAACGATTACAGGGTGTCAGGCTCAAACGGGGATGCCGAGAACTCCATCACCTGTTCTTCGCAGATGACTCCATGTTCTTCATACAGGGAACAGTAGAAAACGCCAGACACCTAAAAGAGATCATAATAAGGTATTGCAGAAGCTCAGGGCAACGAATAAATGAGGCAAAGTCGAGCCTAACCTTTAACAGAGGAGCGGATGTGGGTGTTACAAAGGACATCGAGGAAATCTTATGCATATCTAGCACGAATGAACCCGGAAAGTATCTGGGTTTACCCACAGTGTGGGGAAGATCCAAAAGGGAGGCGTTGGGGTTTCTAAAGTCAAGAATCCGGGATAAGTTACAAGGGTGGAGATCCAAGACCCCAAATCAGGATGGGAAAGAGGTATTGATAAAGGCGGTAATAACGGCAATCCCAACATATGTCATGACTATATTCAAATTTCCAAAAACGTGGTGCATGGAGGTAAATGCAATGATAGCGCGATTTTGGTGGGGAGGCGGAAATGAGGCCCGAAAGATGCATTGGAAAATGTGGGAGGTTTTAACAAAGACCAAAGAAGAAGGCGGATTGGGTTTCAAAGAATTGGAAACATTTAACGTGGCATTATTGACAAAAATGGCGGATAGAGCAAACAAGGAACCAGATGCACTATGGGTACGAGTAATGAAGGGATTGTACTATCCGAACGGGGAGTTCAAATCAGCGAGCAAAGGTGGTCGATCGTCATGGGCGTGGGCGAGTCTTCTAAAAGGAAGAGATGTACTGTTTAAGGAAGGAGTCTGGACGGTGGGTGATGGCGCACAGATACGGGCTGCGAGTGATCCCTGGTTGTACAACAATTCTGGTTTTATTGTTGAAACGACTAAGGAGTGGGAACAAAGTGGTGATCTGCGGGTGCATGATCTCATTGACACCAAGGAAGAAAAATGGAGGGAAGAAATGCTGCAAAACTTGGCAACACCTGCAGATGTCGACCAGATTCTGAACATTCCAATCCCAACACCAGTGATCCAGGATCAATTTCTATGGCCATACACAGAACATGGGAGGGTCTCGGTCCGAACTGCATATCACAGGCTTAGAGAGCCAGCGGAAGGGAGGATGGCCAACATCAATACTCATGGGTGCAGGTCGAATACAATCTGGACAGCAGTCTGGAAATCGAAAACAAAGCCAAAGGTAAAGAGTTTCATATGGAAATTACTTGTGAATGCTTTACCTGTAATGACAAACTTAATGAGAAGGGGAATGGATGTTAGTCCAAATTGTCGGATGTGTGGACAGTTAGAAGATGTGGAACATGTGATGTTTGGGTGTGGATGGACGAAGGATGTCTGGACCGAATGTCTGGGAATCACAGAGGAGCAGCATAGAGGTAAATCAATGCTGGTGTGGCTGACAGAATGACACACAAATCTGGGGGAATCATTATGCGGCAGGAGGCGAGGTGGAGCTTGTGTTTGACAGCATGCTGAAAGGTGTGGCAGGCCAGGTGCAAGGCGGTGCTTGAGCACGTTCAACCGAAGCTAGGGGAAGTCATCGTTGATAGCAGAACCGAAGCAACAGAGGACACTCAAGCAAGAGCTGCGACACAAATGGCACCCATACCGGAAGCAAACCAGCAATGGACAAAACCATAAATGGGTTGGGTGAAGATCAATTGTGATGCCTCATGGTGCGGAAATACAAGAAGGGGCGAAATCGGGATTATAACAAGAGGAGAACACGGAAACATGATAGGTGGGGCGAATAGACAAATGATAGGATGGAACATCGAAGCACTTGAAACAGAGGCGATCCTAATGGGTGTGATACTTGCAAAGGACAAAAGGTGGACGAACATAATCATGGAATCCGACTCCGTGAAGATAATGAATATGATACAAGGAAAAACACACGAATGGAGACATGAGGCAATTTGCTCAAAGATACGGACAGGAGCAAACATGGCCGGGGAAATACATTGGTCGACAATTAGACGTATAGTGAACGAGTGCGCTAATTGGATTGCCAAACAGGCGAGATTGGGAGTGCGACTAGTTTTACAACCCCCACTCCCACTAGTTTTACTTTTAAGTAGTGATTGTAATGAAACTATTGGAAACGTGTCGGAAGTTTGAATGAATATCGTATGTTTTGATAAAAAAAAACATAGGTAGGGCATAGCTCATTCAAACACCTAATTTACTAAAATGAAGTGTCGTTATTGTACTGTTAAATACTAAAACAAATATCAATTAATGATTCTACTCTCATGTCCATCTTTATTTATTTTAAATTCTAAATGACAAACCAAACCAAACAATGCATACTTGAGTTCAAATTGAACCCTGAAATGCAATTCAGATTAATGAAGATGGATATAAGGGTAAAATTGACATTTTGATAGAAAATAATAATATTTAAAAGCATAATTGTACAGAAAAATCATGTCTGTGCAAATAACATTAGGTTCAAACATATAAGTGCAAATATCAATATGGGAATATAAACAAACATGTTGATGCATTCACCCATTTACCCGTATATTCTTCCAAACTGAAACTGACAGAACAGAATTTTTCTAGATGCAGGTTCGCTTAGAGGAGTGTGTTCCTCTCATCTCACATGACGCTGAGAAGACTCAAAAGTTGGTGTCCATACCATTCATCTAGAGTCAAGTCTAAACTCGATTAGTGTTGAAAGTTTGGGCTAAAGTAAGGTTTAATTGAATTTTAGGCCGAAAGTGAAAAAATGCTAAAATTTGGACCAAGAGGAATTGGGCAATATATAAGTAAAAACACTTTCATAAGAGTTAAGTACACGATTGTCAATTTGAAAAGTCTGGGTTTTGCAAGTCAGTTTTACTGAAATCCATGAAACTTCCAACAAAACCCTTCTTTAATATAAATAAAATAAAATAAAAATTAATAGGAAAAATAAGAAAACAAATATGGAAAAATTGGAAAAAGTTTAAAAAAATATATATTTTTTAAAATTTTATATATTAATAAAAATGAAAATGTTTATATAAATAATTAAAAACATAAAAAAATAGCATTGTATTGTCTAAAAGTCCAAAATTAACGCATAGTTAGCGTCATTTAATTTTTAATTAAATTATCTACGCACTGTAATTTTTTTATTTTTTATTAGTAAGTACATAATTACATTTCTCACCTAATGCATTTAATTATTTCGGTCAAATTATAACACAAACGATGTTATGTTAAAAATTCATTGTATTTCTAATAAAAAAAATTACCCTAGGTAGATAATTGAATTACGACATAAATGACATTGACCGTGGTGAGTTTGGAGTTAAATGGTATGAGTTATAATTTTTCAATTCAAATTTTCATATCTCAACTTACGGCAGAGCGTACAGTCAATCTGTAAATCCAAATTTAATATTTGTTTGCATCATTTTAATCACAATTAAAATATCTACTTACTATAATTGTTTTAATGATTTTTAATAGATACATAATTTTATTTTTAATTAAACATCGAGTCGCCATTATTGATCAAAACATTTTAAAAAAATAGGTAAAATCCAACCTAGGCGTGTATGAATACACGCCACTATGGGTTGCATGTATTTTCAAAATGCAATACATACTACCCTTGGGTGCGCGTATTGCCAATACGTGCTACCCGGTGGTGCGTGTATACCCATTGTTCGAGATATTTTTTTATATAATTATTTTTCTTAAAAAAATAACAAATGTCTACTTTTTCAAAAAACTCATAAATAAAGGGCATAGCTAGTGTAGTGACTTATGTGTAAGTGCGTACATATATATATATGCTTATTTATATATATTTTACTTTTTTAAATATATATATATATATATGTAGAGAACAGAAAGACGGGTACCTAACACAGTTCAAGTTAGGCTTGTTCATTTAAACCGGTTCGGTCGATTTGGTTTGGTTTGAACCAGTTCAGCTGAACTAATTTCAAAACCAAATAAGTTTTTTAGGCTTCAAGTAGACCAGTTCAAAATAATAGTTTCTATTCAGTTCGAATCGACTTATTTTTTTATACTGGTTTATACTTAAATTTAAATCAAAACACTTTAAACCTATATAATTTTAGAACCGGTTTGAAACAAAATAAACCAAACCGGACTGAAATTAAACCAAACCTAGAGATACCTTCAATAGACCAAACCTAAAGATGTATTGGACTTTCGTATGTTGATGTTGGATAGGATTTCAGTTGGTTGTGGAACAGAGATTTTCAGTCGGTTCAGTGTTTTTCAGTCAATTTAGTATTTTTTCAGTCGGTTCAATTTGTTTTTCAGTTGGTTCAGTGTGTTGGACAGGATTTTCAGTCGGTTCAGTTTCGGTTTGAACCATATTATTTTCTAACCAAAATTGTTATTAAAAAAAATCATACCAGATCAGTTCAAATCGGTTATGAATTAGTTCGAACCAGACCATTTTTTTTACCTAAATCATACCAATTTTTTAGAAACGGAAAAAATACTGATTTTTTTACAAATCAAACCAATTCAGTCATGAACCGATTCAAGATCGAACCGGTTCATGAACAATCCTAGTTCAAGCGAGGTGACATTCTTCTTGATTTTGGTAGGAACAAAACTTAAATTTAGGGATACTCGGGACTTACTTATAACAAAATAAAAAATATTTAAATATTTAATTGCGCATATAAACAACTATGATATTTTTTTTACAAATTTTAAAAGCATATTCCATTCGTATTTAACAACAAACAATCCAAAGTGAAAAACATTTTCAAAATATAAAATGACTGAAACGTAAAAAACTAAAGAGTAGGCGGTTTCTTAAGAAATGTCCAATCATCAGGGATAAGTGTTAATTTAAGATTATTCACACTTTATCCTTAATTTGTTTTGTTTTATTTTAAAAAAAATATGAAAAAAGAGTTAAGCCAAACCAACTAATGTACAGAAAATATAAAGTAAAGAAAACAATATATTTTTTAAAAGTAAAAAAACAAGCCCTTAATATTATATTTCCCTTTAAAAATATGTATTATATTTATTGTATAAACTTTACTCCAAACTATTGTACCTAATTTTTAATAACTTTATCTATTTTTAATATTAAAAAGCTAATATAACTTAATGATTAATTTGGTGAAATTTATTATTTTTAAAAGGTATTGATAGAATTTTACATAGAAATTTAATGTTGATTATAATTGAATTCGACACGTTTTAGTTGAAGACTATTTGTGTATAAACCCCACATTCCAACACCAGAAGACAACGCCAACGAAGTTTCAATATCTCTATCCCTCAGTCAACCTATCCAAATCTGTAACCACATTTCCTTCCATGCCTGCTTTCCATTCGATTTGAAATTGCCATCGCCAACCACTTCTCTTCAAAATCATCTTCTTCTTCTTCATCTTCATCTACAGAAATAATGCTCCACTACGTACACAACACCAACAACCTGTATTTAGACCATCTTCTTATATAACGTAACAAAGCAGTCAGGTAAAAAAATCTGCAGACCCATCTCCTTCACCATCACTAGCTAAGTTCTACACATCTTCTTCTAAACATGGAGATGCCCTGCTGTCTCCTCCGTTTCTTTTTTCTCTCTATCCTTATCTCTTTTGTAGCCATTGAAGCTCAAGCTGCCAACATTGTCAAGTCTATACCTGGGTTCGAAGGTGAACTCCCCTTTACCCTGGAAACTGGGTACGTCATCTAATCTACTCCTTGATTCAGGAATCAAAACGTAGGCTTTATGTTCTTCTGGTGATCATCAGGTACGTTAGTGTGGAAGATTCTGAGCTGTTCTACTACTTCATCGAGTCGGAGACGAAACCCAAAGAGGACCCTCTTTTACTTTGGTACAGTGGAGCCCCCGGTTGCTCTGCATTCAACGGTCTCATTTTTCAAAATGGTAACATTTCTGACCGCATCATCTGCAACAATTCCGGCGGACTGGACTGAATTCTATGCCGCCGATGACATATCTAAAAAAAGGAAATTAGGGGATGTTTTGGGAGGTAGTTACCAAACCAACATTCTAAATGGGAAATTATAAAACAGATTAATTGTGATTTAATATTTTATTTGTATAACAGTGCGATTTAATTATATCTCTCTATACAATTAATTAATTTATTTATTTATTCAAAAATTTAGCTCTTAAAAATACCAAACTAACATTCAATTTTTTAAAATATAAATATAACACTACTATCAAATTTAAAGATATTATTTTCTTGGACGATATCCAAATAAAATGAAAAATTATAGTGAGTAAATTATAAGAAAACTAAACGATGTTGAGTTTTGTCTTTGTAACCGATGACCAAAAAGTTGGGGTTTATTTTCTGGAAATAGGAGTTTGTGTTAAATTTTATGTTTTATTTAACTGTCTGATGTTGACCAAAAAATATTTGAAATGTTCCATTTTGTTGGACAGCCTACAATGTGCCATGGGATGTAAGTTCAACTGACATCTCACGTTTGTACAATCACTTGGAAAATGCACACTCTTTAAATGGCAGTGTTTTATTACCTTTTTAAGGAAAAATATTCATTACATCACTATATTTGCCATATATATATTTACTCTACTAACATTTTAGTGGTTTAAGAATATCGATAGATTCTATCAATGTTTTTTTGGTCAAATGATTCTATCAATTCACTGTCTAATATTGTCATTAATTACTTTTAAATTATCCAAGTTATGAATATTTTTTTAAATATTATAACTAAATTTTAATAATTTATTAATATTACAATTGAATCCTAACTCAAACTCAACAAGATGAAGATAATCCATCATCCGAGTTCCTATCCAAACCATCTCTTCTAATAGGTACCCAAATCATTGGAGATTGATTTGAATCCTCTTTTTTTTTTGCCAACTTAAAACTTTCCTTCAAATTAATACCGTGTTCGGTTTGTCCAATAACAATAAAGATAGTAGAGGAGATGGCGGTGTACAGGCCCAATTTACCGAACACATCTCCTTTTTAGATTGCTTAGCAATTCAATCCACACATCTATTGGCGGTTTGTCTTACCCAACTCCATTTGACGCTCTCTATGTGGGATGTCACCTCATGGATCGAGGTGACTATATTCTCCATGCGGCAATCCGTATCTGTAGCCAAACCATTCAGTAGTTTGATCATCTTTTCGGAGTCCGATTCGATGATCACTTTCTTCCATTCGTGTTGGACGGTCATTTCCACACCTTGTCGGATTGCCCGGGCCTCCATGTTTTCCGTCGAGATATCCCTCTTGGTTGAGTTTCTCCCCGCGATCACATTGCCCTTGTAGTCTCTAGCGATCACTCCCGTGCCTCCCTTGGCCGAGCCTTCGTCCCAAGCTCCATCACAGTTTATCTTTATCATACTTTGCTCGGGTGGTCTCCATTCCATATTACGGTTTGTCCCTCCCCCAAGCGGTGGAGTGCCACTGTTGGTTTGCCCTCCCGTCTCCGATTCCCGAGTCAGCTTGAGGCCTCGCTCGAGTGTTAGGGTTGGTCGTGGTGTCTCATTGTCGTGGTACGCCCAGCATCGCTCCTTCCATATCTCCCAGGCCACGGTTTCCTCATTGATTAGGGCTCAATTTAAACCCATATCGATTGGGGTTGGTTCGGCCCTAAACAATATAGGGTTGAATTGATGGTGCCTCCAAAGTCGTCCAAGGGCACTAGCGGATCTAAATTCAATGATGAATGTAATGAATTGTATTATTCTATTCCATTGATGGTATCTTGATTCTTTTTGTTGTAACGTAGTGCAATTTTGAAATTGTTTCATGCATGTAGGGCCTTTGCAGTTCAACATCACTGAATACTCGGGAGGCGTTCCATCCACTGAGTATTACCCGTATTCCTGGACGAAGGTACGTACGTATACGGTCAATATATATATTATATGTATACTCCATAAGTGTTGTGGTCTCTTTGAACCAATCCAATTGTTGATGCAGTTTTCCAGCATTTTATATGTGGATGCACCCGTCGGATCAGGTTTCTCATACTCTACAACTCAAACGGGATGGTATACTTCAGACACACAAGCTGCATGGCAAACTTTCCACTTCTTGAGAAATGTACGTACGTACGTAAGCTTCGTCATTATGCAATTTGCAATTTGCTAGATACAACGTATAATGAATGACTCCTCTTCATTTGTTAGTGGTTGATCGCACACCCACAATACTTGGGAAACCAACTCTTTGTTGGGACAGACTCATTCAACGGGGTATCAGGCAGTATCCTCGTCAAACATATACTAGATGGTAATTAACTCACACACACCAACTACATGGAATCGACAAGAAACAAACAAAAAGGATTTATGTGTCTGATTCAGTGTCAATAAATATTACAGCTAATGATGCTGGAGAGCTGCCACGACTCAATCTCCAAGGATACATTTTTGGCTCCCCAAGAATTGATTACCCAATCAATGAAAATTCCAAGTTGAAATTTGCTCATCGACTTGCTCTCGTATCCGATGATTTATACGAGGTATATATATATATATATTCATTCTTCCTATGTATCCTACGTACTATTTCATCATTACCAAGTAAGTAGTAACCACCCTATCACAGGCAGCTGAGGATTCTTGCAACGGGACCTACTACGATGTATCCGCTTCCAACACAAAGTGTTACGAAACACTCGCAGAGGTTGCCAAGGTGAATATCGACAGATAGAGATAAGAGTATATATCTATATATATGCTCCGTTTTCATTTCAAAAGTATATTTGCAGCTTCTAAAAGATATCAACGAGTACAATATCGTGGAACCTAAATGCACATGGGCGTCTCCGGACACGAACCGTCGAGCTCTTGATGAGAGCCAAAGAAACTTCATCCTGTCGCCTCCCAAGATACCCGATTTTTGGTGTCACGTAAAATCTCTCGTCCTTCCTTTCTTTGCTCTCCTTATGATACACAATGTCCATTGGTAAATGAATGATTGGGTGTGCAGAACTTCAACTATGCACTCTCTTACATATGGGCGAACGATCAAACCGTGCAAGCAGCTCTCGGCGTTCGGCAGGTATATTCAAATGCATTTTCTAAGCTGTTGTGTTGTTTGATACACGTAGTTGATGTGTTCGATTATCTTCAGGGTAATATCTCAGAGTGGGTCCGATGTAATGAATCTATTTCCTACACCTACGATGTTGAAAACGGTCTCGACTATCAGCGTAACCTTAGTACCACGGGTTTGCAAGTGTTGATCTACAAGTACTTGTTCTCTCTCATTCTCTACCTTCCTATGTGATAGTGATTATAGATGAACCTTATTCATTTTTATACAACAGTGGAGACCATGATCTGATCGTACCAACCACTGGGACACAAGAGTGGATCAGGGAGCTGAATTTAACGGTGGTGAATGACTGGCGGTCATGGCTCGTCGATGGCCAAATTGCAGGGTACGTACCCATTTTCGGATCAAAATTTCGATTCAAAACCATCAAGTAAATGATGACATTCTGTATTACCATTATAGGTATACCAAGAAGTATTCAGAAAATGGATATAAACTCACATTTACAACCCTCAAGGTAACAAACAAACCACACATGCATAAGCTTTCCAAAAAAATATTAATATTGTTTTAATTAATGAATTGTGTGTGTGTATAGGGTGCTGGTCATTCAGCTCCAGAGTACAAACGTCGTGATTCCTATGAAATGTTCCGACGATTCATCCATTACTACCCGATGTAGAGAAGAAAATATATGATTTCATCAATTTTTCGATAATGGAATAATCGTTTCTATAATTTGAGAGCTATTGGATTGGTATCATTAATCCTTTTCTTTTAATAACTTATACATTAACTATTGGAGCGTTTCTGTTGAGTTTTTCATCTATATTAACTGGAAGAAAAAAATATCATCACATGTACATGTTAACTACAATACCGACATGACATTCATTGTCTTAGTAAGATCTCATAACAACACACCCTTAAAGTTTACTTCAAGACTTTTAAGTCCCTAAACTCCAAAATTTGAAGAAAAAAACATCGAGATCGGTTAGTGGATCGATTGACCCACCAAAGGGGGATGATCCTAGCTTAGGTCTGAATGAGACCAGGTCACGCAAACCAGCCAACCTAATCTAGGTCCCAAGCTAGGGCGACTTCTTTTGGCGTATGTTCAATCAAGTTACGGACTTCACGCTTTAAAAAATGAAGAAAAAAACTAAGGTTCATTGGTTGTGAAGTACATTTCAAGATGAAATGTTGTAAATTGAAAGTCAAACGAGCAGAGACTCATCCTCTTGGCGGACGTGCTTTCTAGACAAATTGAGGAGGTCATTCAGATGGAGAAGTTGTGCGGTCTCACACTGAAAATGGGGGTGACCAGAGTTGCACCACCTATTTTTTGCTGGTGATTCACTATTTTTCTTGAAAGGTACGGTGGAGAATGCCTAGGATTTGAAGGATATATTGACCAGGTACTGTAAAGCATCTGGGCAGCGCATTAGCAATGTGAAGTCGAACCTGGTCTTCAATAAGGGTGTAGATAATGACAGGTGTAGAGAGATCGAAGGGGTGCTGCAAATTCAAGGCACTTCGGACCCTAACAAATACCTTGGACTCCCATCCAGCTGGGGTCGGTCTAATAAGGAAGCACTGGGCTATATCAAAAGTAGAATCCGTGACAATATCCAATGTTTGAGGTCGAAAACCCTCAACCGGGCAGAAAAGGAAGTTCTCATAAAGGCAGTCATTGCTTCATACGCGATGAATGCCTTTAAACTTCCTAGGACATGTTGCTCGAAAATTAACGCCATGATCGCAAACTTCTAGTGGGGTGAGTCGAATGAAGGAAATAAAATTTATTGGAAGAGATGGGAGGTGCTTGCTAGATCCAAATTGATGGGGGCTCTTGGCTTCCGGGAATTGGAAACTTTCAATGAGGCACTTCTCACCAAGATGGCTGCGAGAATACTGAATGAACCAGAGGCACTTTGGGTCCAAACCCTCAAGGGACTTTACTTCCTAAACACAGAGTTTAGATTGGCTAGGAAGGGTGGTCGAGCTTCTTAGCGATGAACGAGTCTGGTCCATGGCACGAACATCTTGTTTGCGGAAGGGATGTGGCCAATTGGAGATGGCACGAATGTGAAAATCTTTGAGGACCCGTGGGTGGTGACGAAGCCAGGTTTCCAAGTGGAATGGCCAAATGATGGAAGTCAGCCGCCGGGCACGAGAGTTCATGAACTCTTTGGGCCGAATAGAACTTTGGATGAGGAAGTCCTTCAGGGCAGCTTCAACGACACGGATGCACTGAGATCTGAACCATGCTCTGACCAAATGATATGGCCCTATACAAATTATGGGAGTGTTACGCTGAAGTCAACCTATCATCGGTTGAAAGAGAAGGACAGAGCCACGACGCAAGAGTTAGGTCTTGATGATGATGTCTAGAGGATGATATGAAGGTAAACACTTTGCCTAAGGTTAAGAATTTTATGTGGCATTTACTTTCAAATGCATTTGCGATTGGACGGAATCTCAGGCGAAGGGGGATGACAGTGGATGTGGACTGTTCTATCTGTGGGTTCGAGGAAACAAGAGAACATATGATCAGTGGGTGCGGGTGGACAGAGGAAGTGTAGTTCGGTGTTTTGGGTATTCGGCAGATTCAGAGCCAGACTTCGACCCTTAACGAGTAGATCAAGGAACGAATGACAGAAGGGGGATTCACGCGCAGAGCAAGAGCATAGCGACAAAGTCTATGCATATGGACTTGTTGGCATATATGGAAAGCCTGATGCAAAGCAGCCTTTGAGGGGAAGAGACCGAACTCAATTGAAACAGTTTTTCACATCAAAGGAGCACACTCAGAGCTCTCACAAAACGAGACTCGATACAGCACCAGTATCAGGGAGAGCCACACAGAAAGATGGACCAAACTGGGAGCAAGAGTAATCTGAAACAATTGCGACGCGTCATGGTGCAACCAAACGAAACGAGGAGGCATTGGCGTCGTGGCAAGGGACGAGAAAGGCCAGCTAGTGGGAGGACTGAACCATAGATCTTGGAGTGATAAAGTGGAAATTTTAGAGGCTCAAGCGGTATTGGAAGGCATAAAGCAGGCAATTGATAGAGTTTGGCAGAAGATCGAAGTAGAAACAGATTCTTTGAGGGTCGTGGAGCAAATTCAAGGGAAGAAAAGCTACTGGAGACTGGACATTACATACGAGAACATCAAGGTCATGGTACAAGAAAATCCATATGTCAGTTGGAAGGCAATCCTGCATTCAGCTAATGAGAGCGCAAATTGGATAGCTAGACAAGCTAGATTGAGTGTGTGTTTAGATAATTGAGTCTGTGTACCCCCACCCGAACTTAGTAGTTTATTATTGGTTGATTGTAATAAGGATCCTCCATGATTTTTTTGATTGCGTTTTTCTTTTTGAATAAGAAGTATTGAAGTTGTTGATAAAAAAAAAAAAGTCACACGAGTGACACATACGTGATTATTTTCCGAGAAACTTGGCGACAAAATGATAAATTATATAAAAATGTAAATTTATACCTAATTGGATATCAACTATAGATATCTTCATAGTGACTTATTTTGTTTTAATAATGGATATCTTATCATTGAATGTGTATTACATCTGGTTCATGTATTCCTCTTCAAGTCCTAGTCCACTAATCTCATAGCCCCATCATATTGCATCAACAACCTGATCTCATGGTCACGATTAGTTTCTATCTAGTGGAGAATATTATGGAATGATCTTATAATGACCATCTTCCTCCTAGGATCCCATTAACCCCATCTAACTCACTTTTCTAGTTGCACACAGACTTAGTCATTTTTAGTCATTCGGAAGTAAACTAAACCTCAAATTTCTATTTAGAGTAGCGAGACTACGTATGACTATGAGCTGGGACCACTACCTATGTCATCTTCCATGATCGTTTCTGGTTCGCTCGTTAAGGAACATTCGTTAGAACATATCTCATTTTTCTCACAGAGTATATATCCAAATGTTGCATGAATGTCCACCAGGCACACAAAACATCCAAATCAAGATTCCACAAACTCCCATCTGACCCCTAAGTAGATCGATATCATAGTTTGTTTAAGTGTGTAATGTGGATCGACCATGCTTTAGTGTGAAATTTGTTGTTCCGGGTTCACCTTTATTTGAATTATCCACAAATATGGGAAAACGAGAACTATCACATGTTTAACTCGAACACAAAAGAAAATAAATCATTACACGTGTGAGAGGTTAACACAGTATCCACTTGACAAGCGTTAATATATAATCAGAGAAAGAACTTGAACGAATATTCAAATTGTAAAACATGCATCTCCAATTTCATTCAAGGAGTGGAACAGTGTTCGGAGAAAACAATCAGTGAAGTACATTAATCAAGTCTATGCAGTCCTAAAGTGCTATAAAAGATTTGCCTTTCAAGGGTTGGTGAATAAGTTTGCAACCATCTCATTTTTAGACAAGTACTCAAATTAATCATTTTGTTTCTAAAAATGTTCTTTGCCTAGTTATATTTGATATCTATGCGTTTCGATTTAAAATGGTACTTCATGTTTTTTTGTCACAAAGATCACAACTTGATTCTCTTAGTAGACCAAAAATTGTTTGGTCACAAGCCTACTACTTAGCAATATATCCAGGAGCCTCGTCAACCAACAGAGTCATGAGTGATTGATTTTAGGGTCACAAATTCGACCTTTATGGTAAACTGTGCAATGCATGGATGTTTCTTGCTCAACCACGATATGATGACATTAAGAGCAATAAGGAAAACGTTTAAGGTGGATTTTGTTTCATTTAAGTCATCACAAAGTCAGCATCATTCTACCTAGTCACCCACAAATCGTGCCAACATTGAATATCATGTCGTTTGCATATGGTGTAATAGAGTACCATTTTGATAGTACATGATCTTTTTTATTACTTGTCCGTGTTTCAATCCTATGTTGATTTACCAACATAACATTCCTCTCATGAGACATATATTCGAACGAGTAAGGACCATTGTTTACATCAAGGTTCTAACTGCACTCATGTACAAAATTTATCCTAGCATGTCTCTATCTTCTAATGTCTTAGGACACATATTTATTAAGAGGATGACCTAACTCGACTGGATTATTGAAGAGGTTTCAGTTACTCATGTTGAACTTTTCTGGCAGTTTGTTTATGTAATTCTTATGTGGAAGCCACATATGCCTCTTGAACAATGTATCAAGACCTGGATTCCAAGGCCGTATGTTTTCTCATACATGTCCTTCATCTCGAATGGAGAACAAAACTAAGCCTTACATTGTGTGAGAAACTCCACAGTGCTTCCATCTACGAGTATATCATCTACTCATAGATACAAAAGTTCGGTCTTGAAATTTTATTATATGCATAATGGTCCTTATAAAACATCCATCTGGTGAAGTATTTGGAATCAAACAAGTTGTGGTCAATCACACAATTGAGGAGAATACGTCCTTTTAGTTACTCACTTCCGTTGTGTATAGCCCCGCTCAACCAATAAGTCTTTATAATTCTCATTTTTGCACTCTTGCATAACCATTATTTTAATAACTCATTTGGTTGTCATAACTCTCCTTTCTTTGGGGAGGTCAACCAGTATTCAAATACGGTTCACCGATATAGACTCCATCTCATTCTCTATTGCTTCCATCCATTTGATCTAGATAGGTTCCGCTAGAGCGGAGGTAACATTTATTGGTTCGTTTAAGTTCTTGAAGATTAATATGTCATAAATAATATTTTATTGATTACTTAATTTATTATTAGTTTTTTATTATTAATTATATTTGTATATATTTTACTTTTATGATTATATGAAGTACATAATTTTGTAACTTAAATAAACACTACAGGAGAAGTAGTAATTAACATCTGCAAAAATTATTTATAACAGCTCATTAATTGAGCTGTTAATTTTCACGGCTCAACACAAATTGAGCCGCTATATGAAAAGTCGGAGGAATTATCGTGGCTCGAATTTGGTAGAGCATTGATTAACGGCTCAAATATATGAGTCGTGAAAAATATTTTATTTTTTTATTCTTTATTTTTTACAACTCATTAAAAGAGACGTAAAAAGTATTTATATTTTAAAAATATATATATACATTGGTAGGTCAACCTCTGTCCCTTTTTCGGTGCTTCACCTCCAACCGGTCACCAGTGTTTCACCTCCGACCTCATTCTGCTCCACCTCCGACCCTTTTCCTCCGACCTCTCCTGCTCCACCTCCGACACACCTGGTCGGGCAACCTCCGTCGGGCCACCTCTGTCGTCCGTCTTCTTCTTCGCTCTTCTTCTTTTTCATTCGTCGTTCGTCTTTTTATTCGATCTTCTTCTTCTTCCTTCGTCGTCATCTTCTTCTTCTTCTTCTTCTTCTCTAAAGGTGTTGCAGCTCTGGTTCCAGAGGAAGTGAAAGGTGCGGCGGGAAGATGGTGGAGGATTTGAAAGGGAAAGTTTAAAATTTTGAGAGTGAAAATTTTAAAAAGGGAAGATAGTGAACCTGATTTTTTTTTCACGGCTGAAAAAAAAACCGTGAAAAAAAATCTTTTAATTTGCGGCTCTGACATTTGAGCCGTGATTTTTTTTAAAAATAAAATGGTGGCTCTTCCAAGATTGAGACGTGAATAATCAAATAAAGAAATTATTCATGGCTAAAAAAAAGTCGTGAAAAAAGAATTTAATTTTCTTTTAAATCGTGGGTCTAACTTTGAGCCGTGAAAAACAATTCTTTTAAGTAAAATGGTGTCCCATCCAAGATTGAGTCGTGAATAATTAGATAAATAAATTATTCACGACTCAATAGTATTTGATATGTCTTATTCATCTGTTATCTCACTCTTCTCCCATAGTGATTGTTGTAAAACTTTAGTATTCATTTTAGAAAAAAAAAAAACATAACTTCAATATGGTTTAACTGAGTACCCAGAACCTGTTGGTATCAACAAGTTTCAAGTAGGTTCCGGATCTAATACGAACTTTGTAAGTTTCGTGTACGAAAATTAGGAACCAGATTATATCAGATAGATTTTGGGAATCCATAAATTTATGTGTCTTGCATCTTGTTCATGTAATTCTCTCCAGGCTTCACCCCAGTAATCCCATGCTCCTGTCGTATTGCATCAACAACTTGACATTCATGGTCACAATTGATGGCTATCTAGTGAACAATATTACAGAAATATTATATAATGACCATCGTTTTCTCACGATCTCGCTAACCCCATTTAACTCACTTTTCTAGTCGCACTCGGACTTAATCTTTCATAATTATTCAACAATAAAGTAAACCTCAAATTTCTATTCAGAGTAGCGAGACTACATATGACTATGAGTTGGGTTTACCACTTAGGTCATCCCCCATGATCGTTACTGGTCCACTCGTTAAGAAACATGCATTATTATATATCTATTTTTTTTCATGGAGTATATGTCCAAATGTTGTATGGATGTCCACCAGGCACACAAAACATCCAAACCAAGATTCCACAAACGCCCATCGGACCCCTAAGTATATAGATATCATAATTTGTCTAAGTGCGTAGTGTGGACCCACCACGTTCTAGTGCAAAATGTACCGTTATAAATTCACCTTTATTTGAATTATCCACAAAGATGACAAAATGAGAACCATCACAGGCTTAAGTCGAACACAAAAGAAAATAAATCATTACACATGTGATAGGTTAATCCAGAATCTAGTTGACGGACATCAATATATAATCACAGAAAGAATATGCACGAATATTTATATTTAACACATGCATCTCCAATTTCATTCAAGGAGGTGAACATTGTTAAGAGAAAACGTTCTATGAAATACATTAATCAAGGATATGCGCTCCTAAAGTACTAAAAAAGACTTGCCTTTTAAGGGTTGGAGAATGAGTCTGCAACCATCTCATTTTTAGATAAGTACTCAAAATAATCATTTTGTCTCTAAGAATGTCTCGTGCCTAATTATATTTAATATCTATATGTTTTGATTTATATTGGTACTTCATCTTCTCTGTCACAAAGATCATAACTTGATGGTCTTAGTAGACTAAAATAATTTCGGTAACACACCTACTACTTAGCAATCTACTCAGGAGCCTCATCAACTACACATATTGGTGAGCGATCAATTTCAGGATCACAAATTTGACTGCTATGCTGAATTGTACAATGCATGGATGTTTTTTGCTCATCCATTATATGACGCCATTGAAGAGGAAAAATGCTAAGTCAGAGGTGGATTTTGTTTCATATAAGTTATCATGAAGTCAGGAGGACCACTGTACCCATTCACCCATAGATCGTGTCAACGTTGCTTGTCACGTTGTAAGCATATAGTGTAACTGGTTACCCTTTTAATAGTGCATGACTTTTTTATTACTTGTATGTTTTACAATCCTAGGTCAATTTACCAACATAACATTTCTTTTGTGAAACATATATCCGAACGAGTGGGCACCATTATGTACATAGTTATTGTATTCACGTACGAAATTTATCCCAGTTGGTCTCTATCTTCTAATGTTTCAGAACACATATTTACTAAGAGGATGGCCTAACTCAACTGAATTATTACGGGGTTTCAGTTACTCATGTTGAACCTTTCTGTCACTTTGTTTATGTGATTCTTATGTAAGAGGCACAAATGACTCTTGTAACAATGTATCAAGATCTGATTCCAAGGATGTATGTTTACTCACACATGCCATTCATCTCGAATAACAAATAAAACTAAGCCTTATATTTTGTAAGAAACTATGCATTATTTCCATCTAGGAGTATATCATCTTTTCATAGAGTCATAGATACAACTTTCAGTCCAGTTGTTCACACGATGGTGCTTATCCAGCATCCATCTGGTGTAGTCTTTGAAATCAAATAAGTCGTGGTCAGTCACACAATTGATGAGGAGGTCTCATCATAGCCACTCCCTTCTATTGTGTATAGCCCTACTCAACCATTGTATCTTTATAATTCTCAATGTTGCCATCTTCCTTGAACATTATTTTAATAATCCATTTGGTTGTCATAGCTCTCCGTTCTTTTGGGAGGTTAACTAGTATTCAAACATGGTTCGCCCTCATGACTCCATTTTATCCTCTATTACTTACATCCATTTTACTGTAACAAAAGTTCTAACTGTGAAGAGACGTGAAGGAATGAAGAAGGCTTATTGAAAAAGCCTGAGAGAAACTGAAAAGGTGCATAGGAAACTGAAAACGTGCTCGTGAAGAGAAAATGAATCTGAATTTTGGCAGATCACCTAGATGATCTTTAATGCATAGTCATCACTGCCTTAAATAACCTTCGGAAACACGCAAGCCATTAATTACATCGGTTCAATAAAAATAAACCACAAAAATCTACAGACTCAGACAAATACAACCTAACCTTTATTAACATACCAATATGACCCTTAATAAAAGCAAGGACACAATTATTGAGGGTTAGCTTGTTTCTCAACACTCCCTCTCAAGATACCACTTTCATATATATCCTTAAGACCAAGCTTCCTTAGCAGATGATAATGTTGTTGTCCACCCAGAACCTTCGTGAAAATGTCAGCTACCTGATCAACGGGTCGAACATACTGAGCTTTGATAACACTTGCACTAATTTTCCCCTGACAGAATGATAGTCTATCTCTATATGTTTGGTACGCTCATAAAACATAGGGTTAGTAGAAATTTGAATAGCAACTTTATTATCACAAAACAATAACACTGGTTCAGAATGTACAATACCCAATTTAGAGAGCAAACCTTTCAGTCATACTACTTCTGAAACAGTAACTCACATGCTCCTATACTCAGTCTCAACTGAGGATCTTGATATTGTACTATGATTCTTAACTTTTCAAGAAATTAAGGAATCTCCAAGTTTGATACAAAAACAAGTTACAGATTTTTTAGTTTCAGGACATGTGGTGGCCCAATCAGAATCACAAAACACATACATATTAAACGAACTAGAAGCAGATAAGAATAATCCTAAACCTGACTGATTTTTGACATAGTGAATAATTCTAAAAGATGCATCTAAATGAAATTGTTTTGGAGACTGCATATATTGACTTAATTTTTGAACTGCATACGCAATATCATAACAAGTTATGGTAAAATAAAGTAGCTTGCCTATCACTTTCCTATAAAAAGTTGCATCAAACAAAATCTTATCACCAGATTCCTTATTAAGGCATCATCATATGCAACTGAGGTAAATGACAAATTTAATTCCATATGGGTTTTACTATGTTTAGCACCCAACAAGCCAACCTCTAAAATTAATTACAAGGCATACTTACGTTGATTCAACATTATACCATCAGCAGACCTTAGAACTTCGAGGCCAAGAAAATACCTCAGCTCTTTTAAGTCATTCATTTTAAAGTTCTTTTCAAGAACTAATTTTAACTCAGCTATCAGACTACCACTATTACCAGTGATCAACAAATCATCCACATATACTACCAAAACAACAATATATGGCCCTTTATGCTTAATAAACTAGGACTAATCATACTTACTTTGCTCATAACCATGACTGATTAACGTTTCATCCAACTTTATATTTTACTGTTGTGGAGCTTGTTTAAGCCCGTATAAAGACTTCTGCAATCTGCATACTAGGTTAGTACCAAACTCCCCTTATTATTAAAACCCTAAGGGAGTTCCATATAGATTTCTTCATCCAAGTCACCTTGAAGAAACGCATTAAAAACATCCATTTGATATAAAAGCCAGTTTTTAAAAGAAGCAACAACTACAACAGATCTTAGAATTACCATTTTAGCAACGGGAGAAAACGTATCACCATAATCTATGCCTTTTTTTTTTACTAAAACCATTTGCTACTAACATAGCCTTATACCTTTCAACAAACCCGTCAGCCTTATACTTTACCTTATAAACCCATCTGCAACCTACAACATTCTTACGAGTCGGCAAAGAACCAACAAACCAAGTGTTGTTATTTTCAAGTGCAGTGATCTCTTCTTTCATAGCAGTCACCCATTTACTATGCTTTTTAGAATCTTTAAAACAAACAGGCTCTGTAATTTTTGAAACAGAGCAAGCAAATTGTTCATATTCATCAGAAATATCATCATATGAAATAAAAATGTTGATAGGATAGGTAGTGGATGGCCTATCAGCTAAGTTCATAACATAATCATGTTGCCAAGAGGGATCTCTGCTAACCCTAGTTAAGCATTTTGGTTCAGAAACAATCTCATCATCACCAAGATTTTCACTAGAGGGTAAAATTTCTACCTCATTAGGAATATGATCAGCATCAGAAGCAACAGATACATCAGACAAGTCACCAGAATGATCAGCAGAATGATCACATTTATCAGAATTATCAGCATCTACATATTTAAACAGCAGGTCATCATTCAACCTTCCTTCAGAGCACATTTTGCACATTTTGAAACTTGTTTAAACGGAAATATATATTCTTTAAATTGAACATCCCGACTTACAAAAAACGACTGCGTATTTAGATTAAATAGTTTATAAGCCTTTTGAGTTAATGAGTAACCCATGTGCACAACAACGACATAGCTAGAACTACACTTGTCCAGATTATTAGGAATCTTCGCAAAATATAGACACCCAAACACACGCAAGTGTTTAACATAAGTTTTCTTTCCAATTAGTTTTTCAAAAGGAAAAATACGCCTAAAACTAAAGTAGGTAACAAATTCACAAGATAACATGCTGTAAGTATGCATTCACCCCAAAACTTAACACGAACACCACTCTCAAATCTTAAGGCACGTACAATTTCAAGGAGATGACTATGTTTTCTTTCAACTACCCCATTTTGTTGGGGAGTATAAGGAAAACTAGTTTCATGAATTATTCATTTTTCTTTAACACAAACTATGACAATTTTCATTTATAAAAGGGTTAATTGTCAATTTGCCCCTAATGTTTGGACCGAATTTAAGAATCCCCCTTAAAGTTTAAAATTTTAAATAATAGTCCTAATGTTTGGACGTCGTCAAAAATTGCCCCATTCCGTCTTCAGGCCGTCTGATTCAAACGGAAATCCCGTCACGTGCCTTACACATGCGTTTTATGAAGATACAAAGACAAAAATGCCCTTATTGCAGTCTATAGAAGAACGTAACTGCATATTTTGAAATTGAAGCATGAGTTGGAGAAGAAGTGACCGAGCTAGGGTTCTTGAAGGGGAGGTGAAAGGCGCGGGATAGGCCAGATTCTCAAGGGAATGTCGACCCAATCTTCGTCAAAGGTATCATTCAAGTCTTCTTCAAGTCTTCACCGATGTAATTGCGGATTGTCACCTCGTTTGAGAATGTCCTGAACTCCCAAGAATTATGGACGTGAATTTTGGGGTTGTCCTCACTTCAAGGTATGGTTGAAACCCGATTGAGTCAAGTTGTTGAAATTTCGAACCTTATTCGGTATGTTTCGTTATGTATATTGTTTTTCGTATAGAGTAGTGACAATCCGGGATGTGGGTTTTTCAAGTGGTTGGACATTGAAGAACAAGACGTTGATAAATGCAGATGTTGTGGCAGTGCTCTTGCAAATTTAGTGGCTTTGTATGAGAAGACAACAATTGAGGTCGAAGGCTATCGTCGAAGAGAACAAATGTATCGACTTTGTCTGTTGATGGCTTTATTGTTCATGTTAGTTGTGTTCTTTAGTATGTAATCTTGTTTTTTTTTAGTGTATTTGTACTGAATGATGTAACAAACTGGTTATGAAGTATGTAATGTTGGTGTATGAAACTGGTTTGTGGTTCTGCAACGCGGTTTTGATGTTCTTGAAAAATTCCAGGTCGTTCAACTATCCCCATTAATGTATTGAAATTGTTTAATATTACCCCCTTAATGTATTGAAATAGTTTAATATTCCCCCCTAAAGTTTGTGAAAGTAATCAGTTTTTATCCATGACCATTTGGACAGATTGGATTGCCAAACACCAAAAGCCTACACATACGTCAAAACCATCCGAAATTGCATGTTTGAACATGTCTCAAAAGCAAACACATCAAAAGCTAACACATGTCCTGTTTTCGCCTAACACATACAATACCAAAACGACACCAACGGTTACATGTCCTACGTTTACATCTTTTCCTTTCCTAGACACGTTTCCTTGACTCGGGGCACTATCTTGTGTTGAAGGAGGACCTCCGGTTCCTTGACTTTGCTCTTCGGGTTGGGTCCCTTGTGTAGTCTTCCTTTTTGTCCCCTTTCCACATGATCTGGCATTATGGCCAATTTGCTTGCATTTGCCACAACGTTGGAGGTCCCCCGTTTTTCTGAGTTTTCCCGCATTGGCTTCCCAGGAGGACGCTGTCCTTTTCTTCTTCGGTCGTTCCGGTGCATTCCTTAATTCTGGGGGGTTTAAGGGCCAAGCCGTACTTGGCACCCACTCGTCCGCACCTACATATACAGCAATATGGCAAATAACATGGCAAATCAGACAGCACTACAGCACTACCATACAGCACGGTTTCAGCAAAAAGCAGCAATATGGCAAATAGCAGGAATTCAGCAATATTGTAAATAGCAGTAAGCAGCAAAAAGACAGCACAACACTACATCACGGTTTTACCTGGAATGGGGTGTATGATATCCTCGTACGTATTCAAAAACGACTCCTTACTGTAGTAAGGAGATACGTAATCCATTACATCGGACCTATTGTGCAAGATGGCCGCATACAAATGCGGACAAAGTATTCCGGACAGCTGCCATTGACCACAGCTGCAGGTCGACTCCCGTAAGTTGACAATACAACTTCCACCATGCGGGTTCTTCGTTTCGTAGATGCCTAAACCCGCATGTCTGACAATATGGTCCCTTGCCTTTAGTGCGACCTTGTCCAGTTTCCTTTTGATAGCCGGGCAGACACGAGGTGGGAAACCTTCGCCCTTGTCCCGTCATTCTGCGAACTCCAGCATAAACATCCACCGAAGCTGTTCAAACAAAGTTATAACTGGCTTGTCCCGAAGTCGACGAATCTTTGCATTGAAACTCTCGGCAATGTTACTAACTATAAGGTCAGTTTTAGAAAACCACTGGAAATGTGCGCGTGCCCACGAGTGGACCGGGATGTCCATAAGGTACTCATATGCAGCCAGTTTCACCTCTCTCAGTTGATTCATCCAATGATTGTGCCAAGTTACGCTGTAGCAAGACGCTGCACCCCACAAGCAGTCTTTCACTGCTTTCCCTCTCCACTGCTTAGACTGCATATTGCCCCAAATATGCCTAACGCAGGATCGATGTTCCGATCCTTCAAACACCTGATCTATTGCAGGCATCAAACCCTGCACATCAGTGTATAAACAGAATGCAAATCAGTACCTACATCAGCATATAAACAGAATGCAAATCAGTACCTACATCAGTGTATACACAGAATGCAAATCAGTACCTTCTGTCTGTCCGACATTATGGTCCATTTCAGGTCGGTACCTACATCGGCAGCTAACACCTCAAAGAACCACACCCATGATGCCCTAGTCTCGGCTTCAACCCAGGCAAAAGAGATTGGAAACAGCTGGTTGTTGGCGTCTCGTGTCACTGCACACAGTAGCTGTCCACCTGCTGCCCCTTTTAAATGACATCCGTCAAGGCATATAAAGGGTCTGCAACCACGCAAAAACCCTTTGTGCATCGCCTTGAACGATACATAAAACCTTTGGAAAGTCGACAT
This sequence comes from Chamaenerion angustifolium, assembly GCA_946814005.1. NCBI lineage: Eukaryota > Viridiplantae > Streptophyta > Magnoliopsida > Myrtales > Onagraceae > Chamaenerion > Chamaenerion angustifolium. The sequence goes on from OX328272.1 coordinate 29,477,518, forward strand.
TAGTGATGTACCGATTTGGTCAACAGCAATCTTCGCCGTGGACCCGGGGTTGAACTTCAACAGGGCCTCCGCATAATCTCGAAGTCTCTCGAACTGCTTGGCTGAATCTCCGTGCAACTTTTCCAAGGCTTTTTTATGGGCAAGTCGGACCTTGTAGTGGCTGATCTCAATACTGAATGTCTTCATTAGGTCCTCCGCAATAACTTTCCACGATAATGTGGAATCCACACTCCACTTGTGGATGTACCTATCCACTAACCACTCAGTTGTGATTTGGTTTGACTTGTGGGTCCTTGGACAGACGTGCTTCCCAACCAACGTTTTAATTCTGTACGTCTCCTCATCACCGACCTGCGACCCATACAACTTCCAGTCGCACCCCTGCTTGCACTCCACCAACACTCTAGTGGGGTCATTCTTCACCCATTTGATTTCCAACCCATTTTGGACACTCCAATTCCGGATGCAATTCCGTAAGGCAACCATTGATGGAAATGTTAACCCAAGACTCGGTTCCTGGACCGAAGAGTCATCGGCATTATATTCCGGCATTCTAGACATGTTGTCCTCTTCATTTTCAGATCCACATGGGGTTCTAAGATCATCACTTTCATATTGGACATGTGGTTGTTCAACATTGTCATCCTCCCTAAGTGGTTGCTCGACATCTACACTTGTATCGGAACTGTTTGTACTCTCCGCGTCGACATCCGGTTCCCAGTTGCTCTCCTCACTTTCTTGAGGATCATCTAGTGGTGGAGCTCGGTCAGCCAACTCCTTCAACTCGGCAGTCTTCGCCCAGAATTCATCGTCTTCACTAAAGTCAATTAGTTCGGTTGCAGGCTATTTTTCAGCAGCTTCGGTTGCAGGCTCACTTTCAGCAGCTTCGGTTGCAGGCTCTTTTTCAGCTGTTTCGGTTGTGGGTTGATTTTCATTGGGCTCATCATCCACTATTTCAATGGGCTCATGTTGACCACCTTGACCACCATGCTGTTTCATGCGATCCTCGTAGTCCCTATTGAAACTGTACAATTTCATACCTTCTGCGTCCGGATCCTCCATTTCTTTCTTCCTGACTAGATCTCCTTCCCAATCATCAAAAATCATCCCAATAGGGACACCCACCTCACTGTCCTCTATAAACAGAATGATGGTTTCCATTCCATCCTGGTAACCCTTCAAATCGGCCACATCCTCCTCCGTCGCAATCTTAACTAAATCCTTATTAATGTCCGCAAATGGGGGCAAGTAATATATCTCATCGCCAGTCGAATACTGTTGAACCAAAGTTAAATGGTTAACTAAGTCTGCAAACCGAAAGGGGATAGGCCACCTAGGTCGAACGTATTTATGCCCAATGTAGATCTTCTTCCCATCTACTGTGTCCAACCTACCCCCGTAATATGTATGTAGTGTGTAACTAGGCGGGCCTTTGGGGGCATACAACCTATTTGACACACCTGTCAACAAAACACTATCAGCAACATTCCAAATAACATAACCTACACTATCAGCAATATTCCAAATTTGGCCAAAAAACGTACCTAAATCATCAGCAAAGTCCGAAAATTCCATATTTTTCGGAGGCAAAACTTCAAATCGGCAAATCAGTGCAATCCCACACAAAAGCTGGAACAATGTCGATTGTTAGAAAGGTATGTACAACAACCAAGCCTAAAACCTAAATATCAGCACTACATCGACAAAAAACGGGATTTCCAACAACCAACAAACCCTAATATTGAAGTCGGCCCTTACCTTGAACCAGAGGAGAAGATGTCCCGTCGTGTACGGACAGAACGAAGAGGCGCTGAGTCGACGCGAGGCGCGGAGTCTGGGCGAGGCGCTGAGTCGAGTCTCTGAAGTCTGGGCGAGGCGCAGTGATTCTGTCGCGGTGATTCTGTCTGGGAGAAGAGGAACTGCTGCTTAAGGGACTCTTCAATTCGGTATGTGGAACTGCCTTGGCATCCTTGGGTATATGGAGGGAAACGAGGTGATGAACTGCAATAAGGGCATTTTTGTCTTTGTATCTTCATAAAACGCATGTGCAAGGCACGTGACGGGATTTCCGTTTGAATCAGACGGCCTGAAGACGGAATGGGGCAATTTTTGACGACGTCCAAACATTAGGACTAATATTTAAAATTTTAAACTTTAAGGGGGATTCTTAAATTCGGTCCAAACATTAGGGGGCAAATTGACAATTAACCGTTTATAAAATCTTTTCCATTGTCAGGTCTGATTTATTTGACTGAACACCCAAACTGAGTTTCTACTAACGCAAGGAAATGCCTGATCACAACAATAACATCAAATTTTAAAGATAGCAAATATGTCCAAGTATTTCTAGAAAAATCATCCATAATGGTAAAAAATACTTCTTATTATCATGAGTACTTACATTTGAAGGACCCCAAACATCCATATGAACAAGATCAAAAGTCTTATATGTACTACTACTAGACTATCTAGCCATAGGACAAACCGAACACTCATTTACATGCTTATTCGGAGTATCATTCAAATCCAAAATAAACAATTTACACAACACTTGCAAAGGAACATGTACAAAACACTTATGCTAAAGAAACAGAGCAACAGAAGATATGGAGGAAGCATTCATGCTCAAATTGATCGTGAAAGAAGATTTAAAGAGGTATAAACCAACAACTTCCTTACCAAACCCAGAACCACTCCACTAAAGAGGTCCTGAATGATTACATGGATTAGGAAAAAAGTAACAGGGCAAGACAAATCTTTGGTAAGTTTTGCAACAGACATCAAGTTATATTTAAATTTAGGAAGATATAACACATTTGACAAGTACTTATGTTTGCATGTTAAGACATCATCTATAGCTCCAACAATAGAATAAGCACCATTAGGCAATATTATTAACCCTAGACGAACTAACCCTTGGACTAAGTAACCAATCTGACCTAGAGCACATATGATTAGTTGCACCTGTATCAAGAATCCATGAATCACTATTATAGTTATCAATGGAATTAGAATTACCTGAAGCATTTGTTTGGGCCTCAGTTTTAGAGTCTTTTAACACGATCTCAACTATGTGCTCAAGATTTTCCTTGGTTAACATCATCGGCATGGGGGTCTGATCATCAACAGGGGTTGAGCAACTAGTCGTAGCATATGTTGGTGTGTAAAACTCCTGAAGAAATATGGGTCTCAATAACACTGTTAGATTGTTCAGTTTTGTCCTTAAATTTCCAACTAGGAGGGTAACCCTTCCTTTTAAAGCATCAATCGTAATCATGGCTTTTTCCTTTACAGTAGGTACAAAAAAGGTTCCAGGTCTTTTTGTTGGGTGGCTTATTTGAAGAACCACTGCTATTTCCACTATAGTAGCCAGACAAACCATCAACAAATTATATAGAAAATTGTTTGAGATGCCTCTCTGATTTTCTTCTTGAACTAAAATGGCATAGGCTTGATATACAGGAGGAAGAGGCTCTCTCATAACAAGAATTGCATAATATGATTCATTTAAACTGTTTAGGAACTGAAAAGGCTTAAGGTTATTTGCATGCTCAATATGTTTCTTGAACATATCACAACCACAACAAGGAAGACAAGTAATAGCATCAAATTCTTCTCATATCATCCTCAACCTAGTAAAATATGCAGATATGGGATCTACTCCTTATTGAACAAGACAGATCTCACGATGAAGTTGAAAACCCCTAGAACCATTTACTTTGTTCAGCCTTTCCCTCGGATTGGACCAAACAAGAAATGCACTAGTGGAATAAAGGACAGTACTCATGAGATATTTCGAAATTGAGTTCATGATCCATGCAAACACCATTGTGTTACATCTTTTCCAGAGGTGATGCATGGAAGGGTCAACAGATTCTTTCGGCCAAGATCTATCAATAAACCCTAACTTGTTATTGACAACCAACTAAATATACATGGCCCTACTTCACAATCCATAATTTTCGAGACCATTTAACTGAAAAGAGATCAAGGAAGCACCTATGGTGTTTGAAGGATTTAAGTACATAGGGTGATTAGATTCTACCGTAACCGGAGTTGCAACCGTATAAACCTCAGTTTTGACATCATCAGTGGGGGTCGTCTGACCAGATGCGAAGAGGTGAAGCCCAAGAGGATGAAACAGACTCAATCAGAGGTCTGATGCTCTGATACCATGTAAAGAGCCGTGAAGGAATGAAGAAGACTTATTTAAAAAGCCTGAGAGAAACTGAAAAAGGTGCACAGGAAACTGAAAATGTGCTCGAGAAGAGAATATGAATCTGAATTTTCGCAGATCATCTGGATGATCTTTAATGCAGAGTCATCACTGCCTTAAATAACCTTAAGAAATATGCAAGTCATTAATTACACCAGTTCAATGAAAATAAACCACAAATATCCTCTAAACTCTACACAATCAAACAAATACAATCTAACCTTTATGAACAAACCAATATGACCCTTAATAAAAACAAGGACACAATTACTTAGGGTTATCTTGTTTCTGAACAATAACTTAATTAATTTTTTGGAAAATATGTGGATCGTTGAGTAGTTAGTGTGAAAGATGTAAGTGGGAATCGAGATCAAACTAGGATGTAATGGTGTCACATTGCGTTATCAATGGTTGATGCATTCTAACTTGTTCTCTTGGTAGGATCAATAATAATGCAGTAAAAAACTGTCAATTTCGGTCTTTTCACTGCAATTAACGGTATCATAATGGTAAGGTTATGCTTTGTAATTTTTTTTACCACTTATGTCTATGGTTATATTGTTAGACTAATAACCACACTTAATTATAATCATATATAACTATTTTTAATTAAGAAAAAATAATTATGTAGTGAAATATCTTTTATCTTATCATAGTGGTATTGTCAAACTTTGGAGTTTGGATAATATTATTAATTTTGGCATAGTATCTGTATTTGTATTTTATGTATATATTAATATAGCTAGATTATATAGAATTGTGTTAAATAAGTATTTATAAATTTTAATTAGTTTATTTATTTCAAACATAAAATTCTTAATATAAAATCTTTCTAAGTTTTTCATTCTCCCTAATAAATTACAAAATTGTAACCATCTCTTATTAATTCTCATGACCATTTATGATTTTTTTTTTCTTAAATTTATTTTATGTTGTATATTTTATAGAATAATATAATTTATAATTTTTTATGTTATCAAAAGTAAGTAGGTGCATAAAATGGATTTAAGAAAAAAATATAATATATATTTAACTGAAGAGATATGATTGAAGTAATGTAATTTACGTACTAAATAGATATTCATTAAATCTCGTAGATAATAAATAAGACATTTTAGAGAATTTTAAAATAATATAGAAGGCATACCACCTGAGAACGTGAAAAAAAATAAGTATGACATGATCAATTAAAAGAGATGAATACAACAGGAAGATTGAAAAAATGTAATAATTTTTTTTGTATTTAATTGTAAGTGTTATTTATATATATTCTAATTAAATTAATATATTTAGATTATTATAGTGTTATTGTTGTTGATTAATTATTATTGTATTTTAATAATAAAAGTTGTATATCATGAATAACTAACTGAATGAGCTCTCTCACTCAATTACATCTTTTCCACCCTGCAATGCAACCACTCTTTCTCCATCATCGCTTTTCTTCTCCTTCTTCCCAAAGAACAGCCTTCTCCATCTCAGGCTCTGCATCACGTACAGGATCCACTTCCGCAGTTGGACGACTCTAAGCACATATTGGGACCATGAGCTACTACAACCCGCAACAGCCACCGGTCGGCGTTCCTCCTCCTCAAGGTCAGTTTCCTCCTCCGCAAGGTCAGTTTCCTCCCCCGCAAGGTCAGTTTCCTCTTCATTCTGTTACTCCTCGTTCGCTGTGATTATGTTGAATCTGGTTGGATATTCTGGGTGTGATCGGTGGTTAATCTGATTGCGATGGAACGAACAGGTTATCCGACAGAAGGATATCCCAAAGACGTTTATCCTCCACCTGGATATCCTCCTCAGGGCTATCCTCCACCTGGATATCCACCCCAGCCAGGTTATCCGCCTTCTCATCCAGGCTATCCTCCTCCCTATGCTCCTCAGTACGCTCAGCCACCACAACCGCAACCGAATCAAAGCGGCAGTAGTGGTTGCCTAGAAGGCTGGTTCGTCTCTCACTCTCTTCCCTCCTGTTGTGTGTGATTATTTACGGAGATCGGTGTCATCGACTCAAATCTTTAAACTCAATAGATTTTAAGCAAGCAAGATCATTATCTAACCGTTGCATGTAGGATGAATTTTGCGCATTTCAGATTTTAATTTATAAAGTTAAGACCTTTACGACAAACGAACTTCCTGATTTGCGATGCCAACAATAGATGTTTTACCCATTATATTTTTTTATTATTGACGCTAGGATTCGTTGGATTCTATCCAGGTCTGAAGACATGAGTAAATCTGTTTTACATATTGCTGGCTTGTTCTCTTCCGTTCCTTTCCTTAGGTGTTAAGAAAATTGCAGTTGTGTTTGGTAATAATTAGATACACAGTCCCATCTATAGCTTCACTTTGTTCTTTGTAATCAATAATAATAAACAAACGCATCATGATATTGAAGCTTTGCAAACAAAAGAAGTTTTCTTCCATGTACTGAAAGCAGTACAAGCTTGATTGATGAATAAAACATTCAACAAAAGTGTAATATGTGTGCCACCGTACTCCTAGTCCTAGTCTTCTCCGCAAGACCCTTTTACCACTCAGGTGTTTGTACTGGAACTCTCTCAAACGCATTATGCATGCTAATTTCTACCAAATTAGTTCTTGGATTCAGGTTCAGTTCCATTGCTTCCCTTTTGTTGTACCAGTACCTAATCAACATTTTTGTCTAACTAACTGATCATAACCTCATAATAATGTCCTTTCATGCAGTAGAAGAATTTTGATATTTTGTATATATATGATGACTCTCAAACGTATAGACTGTAAATGGAATCAATAGCACCGCTGTAACTATTCCATAGATATATATTGGATTTGATGTCTGAAATGAACCTGGGGAAATTGCAGTTTGGCTGCTCTTTGTTGCTGCTGCCTTCTGGATGCTTGCTTTTGAGTGGAGTCTACTCTGCAGGAGTGATTCAATCATTGACCGAGGCAGATCTGGTAAAAAAAAAGAAAAGAAGATACTTCTCCATCAAAACCGTCATAAGGAAGGTGGTCACTGGTGTTCTCATTGAATTCTCTTTTTCTAGTCATTTGTTATTGTTCTATTGATCCGGACTCTCACCTAGTCTGTGCTGCAACTTGCTGAATAATGTGGAGTCTCCTACTGCCTGCTGGATAATCTGATTCTTCTCCATTTTTCGAGAATTTTGACCTGAATTTTGCTCTATAGATAGAAAATCATTATCCTTGATGATGTTGTGATTCGAAATTACATGATTCATCTTCTTGACATTCTTGTTATTTGATGCTCTAAGGTGGGCCTGTTTATTTTCTGTAAAACAGCTCGGACATTTAGATTCTCATGTGGTTTGGAATTTCCATGTTTCTATTGTAGTTTGGGGAAAGGAATATGTTTGGTCCTTGCTAAAGCAATCTCTTTAAAACTAATTTTGGAAAAGAAATGTGGTCCATGTGTCATACTTTACTTTTCAAGGTAAGGTATCTATTTGTAAGTCATAGGTTATTTTTAAGTATGATTATATATGAGCAAATTAAAATGCACTCTTCTAAAATCAAAGTACCTACCTTCTAAAAGTTTTAGATAATGAACAAGATAGTGACAGAAAAAACGGACGATCAATTGACGGAGTGGTTAAGAAGTCATATTTTTAAACGTAAGTAACCATTTAATAACATAAAAAAAAATTCAAAAGGTAAGTTCGACCATGATATGAGTGCATTTATATATTTAGGCTACGTGGTTATTTACATTGTGTGGTTTAGTGCAACTGCAAATTTGTTGATTGTAGTTACATGCACTCTTATTACTCTTTCAATTTTTGTCTATTTATACAGATAAATATTATATTTTTGTCAAATTGACATTTTTACCATTTTGTTCTTTTTCATTTCTTCTTTTTATGTCCTAAATCACTAATTCTAATTTGAATTATATCCTAGATCACTAATTCTATTTGAAACTGTATTTCTGGATTCCAAACGAACTCATAATTGCTAATGTGATCTTATTTTGATCCCAGAAAGCGTTTTTTTAGTTCAAAACGGACCCATAATAGCTTTTATAAGTTGGTTTGAATCCAAAATTAGTTTTTTAGTTTAAAACGAATTCAAAATAACATTATTGGGTTCTTTATGGAATGATAAATAGTATTTCCAGGTTAGTAAACAAAATAAAAATATGATAAAAATCAGATTTCAATTCTTGAATATCATTCAGGTTACTGAAATATTCTTTTTTAACTTAACACATATCAATTTAACAAAATTAGTTAACAAATGGTCCATAAATAACATCTTCAAACTTACAAGCAAACTTTTGGGAACCAAACTCATTTACTATATTTTTTTCAGGAAAAAGAATCATTATGGTGCTGAAATCAGGATTATGATAGTGTACTATGTTTACCAAAATTATTAGTTAGGTCTAATATATCTTTTTATGTTGGTTTTGAGGTTGGATACAATATGTTTTAGGATGTTAATTTTATATGACTTCGTGAGCTTATCATCCCTTTTAATTTTATTGATGATACATACTTGTCAAACACGATATTCAGTGTTAAAAAATATGATATTTTAGTTGTTTTTCTTTTAATCTTTAAATGCTATCATTTTTTAGAAAACAAAATATGCATACAAAAACCTGGATTTTTAGGAAAATGTAGGTAATATATTTAACTAAACTTATTATAGAGTTTTGTTTTTTTAGAGATAATATGTTTGATGTTATTAATTTTAAATAAATTTTATTAATTTATTATTGTAAATAAAACGACTATTAAATCAGTATATGATCAAAAGAAATAGAAAATACTCGTAATACCCTTGAGATGAAGGTCTACTACCCATGGATAGAGTCAGTAATGGTGCGGTGAAAAACCAAAATCATGGTTATAACCGTCATTTTTTTATATAGTTAACCGTACCATTATGGTGTGGTGCAGTATTTTCTACCAGTAGCGTTTATGGATATGATTATTGTATTTTTAGTCATACTCATGGTTATAACCATGATTATTATATAAATATAATAATAAGTTAATATTAATATATTACTAAATAGAAATATAATTTTCACTTTTAGATTTCATGAATCCTTAATTTCATAGTGAAATGTAATTAAATTATGTTAATGTTAAATGATAGTAGTGATAATTTTGAATAGTGATAATGTTAAATGATATTAGTGTTTGTTGTATATTTTTGTTATTTGTGACATAACTTTATGTATTTATTTAGATAACATTCATGATATTCTATTACACTTCACATGAGGTAATAAATCTGATTGTACGGTTAAAACAGTGGTTATTAACCACAGTTATGGATATGGTTATGTTATTGGAAATTGTACTTGTAATGATTATGATTATGATATACAATTTAAAAATACGATATGGTTATGATATTTGTCATACTCGTATCATACTCTAACCATCATTAGCAGTGTAAACACCTGATTTTGTCTCGGGATAAAAATACTGTAGGAGAGGAATCGAGATTTGAAAAATATATATAGTATATATATATACATATATATTTTTGAAAACTAAAAAAAAAAAATTAAAAATAATAAAAAATTCAATGGTGGAAAATTGACTCTTTTCCACCGATTTTATTTTTTTATTATTAAAAAAAAACGTTTTTTTTTATATTATTAAAAAAAAAAAGTTTTTATTAATTAATTAAATATGTATACAATTCTTCTATAAAATGGAGATGAAGGATAGACTTCAAAGGAGGAGGCTTCAAGGCTACGGTGGTGAGCTTGAGAGAATGAGAAAAAAAAAAAGAGAGAAAAAAAAAGAGAGAAAAAGAGTGAAAAATACCTATAATTATCGGACTCGGTTCCTCGTACGGTATTTTATCCTCCCATGAGTTAGGTATATTTCTCTCATCTTCAATATCATATTTTGTATTTTCTAAATGTGAAATAAATTTGAGAGTTTATATACATATATTATCTATTTATGTATAATATACTTGTTAATATATATATATATATATATATATATGTATAATATATATATATATATGTATAATATATGTATAATATATGTATAATATATGTTTATATTATGTTTATGTATTACTATATATATTTATATTATGTTTATACTATTATATATATATGTATAATATATATTTATATTATGTTTATGTATTACTATATATATCTATATGTATAATATATATTTATATTATGTTTATGTATTACTATATATATCTATATGTATAATATATATTTATATTATGTTTATGTAATACTATATATATCTATATGTATAATATATATTTATATTATGTTTATGTTATCTATTTATCTATATGTATAATATCTATTTATATTATGTCTATGTAATACTATATATATATATTATGTATAATATATGTATATTATGTATATGTGAAAAAAAAATTCAAAATTGACTAAGGTCATTCCCAAACTTTGATGAAGGTTACAACTCAGTCCTTGGACTCTCGGGTCATTTCTGGGACGTTATCGAGTGTTATAAACCAAACCGGAAAAGTATTGGGCCATTTGTACAATTTTTGTTTTTTGTTTTAATTCAGCTCGTTTTTAAAAAAAATTACATTTTAATTTCTAAACTTTTCTAGACATTCCATGATTTCTCAAAATGTTACAAATAAGTCTAGAATAATTTTTGGGTTATTTTTGGAATTTTATCAAGTGTTACAAATAAATCTAGAATAGTTTAGGGTCAATTCTGTAATTTTAAAAAAAATATTTTCAGTCAAGTTATATTTTTTTTCGAAAATTAAAATTTTTATTCCTAAATTTTTCTGGACATTCCATGACTTTTCAAAATGTTACAAATAAGTATAGAATAATTTTCGAGTTATTTTATAACTTTACCAAGTGTTACAAATAAGTCCAGAATAGTTTAGGGTCATTTCTGCAATTTTCGAAAATATTTGTTAAATTCAGCTCAAATTTTTATAAATTGCATTTTGGTCCCTATATTTTTTTGGACATCCTATAACTTCTCAAAATGGGACAAATTAGTCCAACGAGCTTAATATTTTCAAAAATTATTCGTGCATGTTTTGACACGTTTAAAATGGCTCGAGAGTTAAACCATTTTCTTTCGAGGACGATTAACTTTAGTTCTCACTTGTTTATTTGAAATTTAAAAAAAAAAAAAAAATTGTTTGTACATGGTTTGTTTAATTTAAAGAAAATGCATGTAGTTTTTTTTTGGCAAAGCATGATTAAAACGGGCAATTCAGGCAAAATTGAAAAAACATTTCAAAAGCAAATTAATGTACCGAAAGGGCGGATTATAAGCTCGCGAGCTTTTAAAACGTAATCAAACCCCTGAACTCGATTCTCTGGACGTAGACCTTTTTAAGCCCTAGGATGTAAACTCCATGTACCCTAGGCAATTTTAGGATTCCGATTAGCCTTCAATTAATCGGTGGCGACTCTTTCAAAATATTTCGGTCCGGTTGATGACCCCGCTCGACTGGACCCTTCGCTCGCCAAGACCCGACATTTTCAAAAACGAAAATTTAAAAATATTTTCCAAAACGGGTCGGGAAAAGTCGAATACGACGTCCGACAATTTGGCGACTCTGCTGGGGACCTCTTTTAGAGGGTTTAGGCTTTGTCATGTTTGCTTTGCCATATTATATTTTGCCATATCCGTTTTGACCGTTTGCTCATGCTTGCAGTTTCAAATTTTGTCCAAAAGGCGATGTAATTGGAATAAGTCAAAAAAAAAAAATTAAATTCTTGTTTTGCACACACCACGCTGGTTACCATTACCCGCTCGGACATGGAGCACATTAAGAGCTTAGGGAGTTTAGTAGAGGAATGCGCCCGGAGCGGTTTGGACCGCCGGCACGCACCCAAACAACTCAACTCGGTGATCGGAATGGGCCCGTGATCCTCTTTAGGGGGTGAGGTTCCGCTGGTTCAGAGGACCTAGAAATTCCATCCATTTAGAACAAAAGCTCCACACCGTGTTTAGTCTTTACCAGTTTTGTGTGTACTTTCATTTTTGGGCTCAACTAATGTAAATGAGAATTCAGCCCATGTATTTGGATACGAGATTGGCCCACAACCCATGAAGAAATTTGGCCCATGAAGAAGTTTGGCCCATTGATGTAAATGTGTTTTGTTTTGGCCTTAGATCATGACATGTATAGGATTGGGCATTTTGTATTATATATTCCAGACTGTTGTAAATGTAATACGAGTCTTACTAATGAAGTTAAATTCTCGCACTTGCATTGCATTTTTCAAAAAAAAAAAAATGTAAGTTCCGTTCATTCAATCTTGTATCCTTAAGACGTTTCACGCACCATCTTTGGTAAGGATGAAAAAAAAAAAATCATTGCCCTCACATTAAGGTCATACAACCCTACGGTCGAAATTGCCCGAATATGGAAAGTCATGACAAAAGGGAATCAGAAATACATGAACAAGAAGATTGACAAGGTTCACGAGCTCGTAAATTACAAAGTCAATTGGATTCTCAACGCCTTGTCAGAATTCTGGAATATGGAAAACGCGTCTGCGTGATTAACAACAACGGAATACGTTCACAAATTCCATTCGACACCAGCAAGTTCGTCTTTCAACCCAGATGAGATAATCAGGGATAGAATCCAACAACCACCGTCATTCTAACAATGTTGGGGCACTTTGGAAAAATGTGGGGGAAACGTTGCTAAGTTGAATGACACCCTTGAACAATTCATACGAAGAACGGGGCAAATAAAAAGATTTTCAAAATACATGTCCTCGACCTTCGTTCGAACCAAGGAACAAGCAACAAATGCAATCAATGAGCTACGTCGTTGTGTGAAACGTCTTAAGAACTAGACATTAATTGGCCAAATCATTATAAAGTATTTTTGAAAAAAAAAATTGCCATACATGCAATCAAAGTCTACGAATGGAATGAACGGAACATACAGAATTTTTGAAATCAATCATGCATGATAAATTGTGTATTCATCCTTCTTACTACGGTATTTTGGATTTAGGTTTCCGGAAACCCATGCGACATTCGATGACTCCAGCACCTCAAAAACACGAGGAGAAATTCATCAAGCTAAAGAAAACCATGCACACCATGAGTTCTCGCACAGTGCAGTCAATCGTTGGCATGACCTCCTAGGTCGATCAGATTTTTGCTTTTCTAAGCTCCAGGCAGCCGTGATTACCACAGTATCCCTGATCTCGTCTTCCCGAGGAACACTACTGTCGTGGTACTTCATCAATCCATGTAAGGCACTTTTGCCATCCTGACGAAGCTCCACCTCCCACATATGGCCATCCTGACCAAGGTCCACCTCCCACATATGACCATCACACACCCGGAACGAAAAAGATACTTTTAGGACTCGGTTTTCGTCCTGATTTCAAAGATTATGAAGTCGTCTGGAGGAAACGTTTAGACGAAAATTCAAGGACATTGTTGTTTCCTCCCCTCGCCGTTTCATTCCCAGGTCCGCCACAAGTGATCTAACCCGATGATGTTGATACTCACGGGGGCTTATCATGCTTATTTTCAACTGGTATCACCATTGGAGCTCTGATTGATGAAGCTCCCTCATGCCTTTTGATCATCCACTCGTTAGTGGGGCACCCTTGCCGAATCTGACTCTATTCATTACAGAGAAGGATCTGTTGGCTCACACGACATTGCAATTTGGAATACAAAATCAAGCAGATACCAAATTGTATCAATTCCTGAATGCAGTGAGTGAGGAGTATGATCAGGAAAAACGAGATCTACTCCGAGAAAAATCTGTTACCTGATGAAGAATCAACTTATGCAACTATCCGATCAAGGAAGGGACCAGAGATAAGTAATGGGTACCGCAGCAAGGAGGGACACCGAGGTTCATCATCATAATTGAGCCTGTCTTCTATGTTGCGCCTTGCTTAGAGAAAGTGGCAATCATAGTCAAATCGACCCACGCCACCAGACCACATTCGACCACCGGAAAAAGGAAGATTGTTTTACAAAGTAAAGGAGAGAAAAACAACTCCCTTTCGTTTGATCGAGCTAAAGCATAGGCGACTTAAATAGAGATGAAAAGACGCCATTGTTGACACGGGGAAGACGCCATCAAGATGTCATTGTTGACACGGGACAGACGCCGTTGTTGACCCCTGCAGAAGAGTCGCCATTGTTGACACGGGGAAGATACCGTTGTTGACTCCTGCATAAGAGTCACCATTGTTGACACAGGACAGACGCCGTTGTTGACTCCTGCATAGGAGATGCCATTGTTGACTCTCTCCGTTGTTCACAACAGGGGAGACGTCGTTATCGATGCAGAGAGATGCCATTGTTGGCAGCGTCGATCGGAAAGGCTTGAAATGTAGTCAGTACGGAAAGTTCGTCACAGCAAGGCGAAGTACTTCCAACTGATCGGATTCCTAGAAGGGAGGAAAAACCCCATTGAGGGACAACATCGACGCCAGCACCGTCGTCACCACGGGGATGAAAGCTGCGAAGAAGAGAAGCAGACCAACAATCACCTTGTGTTCTTATTTGCGTCTTTGCGTTCAAAAAAATTGGCAACGCTTGCACCCATGAGTAAAATTTCTCCGGGAAACCAAAAACTGCCAATGGATATCAAAATCAAAGAAGTTTCAGCCTATTGTTGTACAATCGAAGAATCATACAGTCAACCATGACTCACTGATATAAAAAAAAAAGATATCTGGCGTACGGAGTTCCCACAGAACGCCACAAGAAAATGTCTGAATGGTCATGCGAGGAATGACTTGCAATTAATTTCTCAGTGGCCCGACTATACCCATTTGAGATGCGTGAATGCTAAAGAAGCTGAACATTTAATGGAAGAAATTCATGAAGGTTGTTGCGGCCCACACATGAACGTGCAAGACTTGGGTACTTTGGAGTTCACCATGACGACTGACTGTATAAACCGTGCCCAACAATATCACCTCTGTCAAGTATACGTGGACCAAATCCACGTGCCACTGCAAGAGCTATATTCCAGTACTTTCCCACGGGCTTTCTCAATGTGGGGCATCGATGTAATCAACATGATTTTCCCAAAGGCGTCCAATGGTAATCAACATCGATTCATATTGCATTGATTACAATCGATTACTTCATCAGGAGTAGAGGTTATTACCCTGACGTGAATAACGGCAAAGGCCATTGAATTTTTCATCAGCAAGGACATCATCGTATGTCATGGGATGCCAAAGTCAATCATCACCGGCAATGCCAGAAATCTAAATTGGATGAGTTGTGGTCAACTATAAAAATTCATCTCCATATCGCCCACAAATGAATGACGCGGTGGAAGCAACAATTAAAGGACTGGCATGATAAGCTACTTTGGGCACTTATGACTTACATGACCTCAATACAAGCACCAACAGGGGCAACCCCATTCTCCCTTGTTTACGGGATCGAAACCGTGTTACCAATTGAAGTAGAATTCCCGTCAGCTAGGATCCTCGCCAAGGAAGAGAAGGACGAGTCAGAGTAGGCGAAATGCAGATACGTGCAATTGAACCTCATGACAAAAGGCGGCTCATCGCGCAGTGCCACATGCAATTGTACCAGCAACGCATGACTCGTGCATTTAACAGGAAAGTCAGTCCAAGAGAATTACAAGCAGACAATCTAATTCTCAGAAAACAAATTCTTCGAGTCAATCCAAAATCTTGGGGCAACTTTGTGCCTAAATATGAAGGGTATTATGACGCCAAAGAGACTTTCAGCAGAGGAGCCATGATCGTCATCGACATGGACAACCAAGAACTCTCCAGTCCCATCAAAATGGACGCAGTCAGAACATACTATCCTTAAGGAGTTCGTAACCATAAAGCGAACCTCCAAAAGTGAGAGAAAATTCCCGCTAAATTGAAAACCCGAAAGGGCGGTTTAGGCAAAATTTAGGGAAGAGGGGTTTGATTGAAAATCCCCAAAAGGACAATCATGGCAAAAGGAGAGGAATCAAATCCCTGCTAGGTGGAAAACCCAAAAGGGCGACCCTAGGCAAAAAATTTAAGGGAACCGAGAGGTGCGGTAAAAAAAAAAATACCGTAGCAAAATGATAGAAAAGCGAGAGATAAAAAAAAAACTTCAAGTCAATCAAGACTCTCGGGGAAAGTTTATGCCTAAATATGAAGGGGATTATGTCGTCAAAAATATTTTTAGCGGAAGAGCCATGATTATCACTGACAAGGACGAGCAAGAACTCCACGATCCAATTAATGTGGATGAAGAAAAAAACTCGTAACCAGAAAGCGAGCCTTCAAAAGTGAGAAAATTCCCGCTAAATCGAAAACCCCAAAGGGCGGTTTAGGCAAAATTTAGGGAAGAGGAGCATGATTGAAAATCCTCAAAAGGACAATCATGGAAAAATGAGAGGAATCAAATCCCTGCTAGGTTGAAAACCCGAAAGGCCAACCTAGGCAAAAATGAAGGGAACCGAGAGGTGCCGTAAAAAAAAAATTACCGCACCAAAATGATTTAAAAGCGAGAGATTAAAAAAAAAAATCCTTCAAGTCAATCAAGACTCGCGGGGCAAGTTTGTACCTAAATATGAAAAAATTTATGTCATCAAAGAGATTTTCAGCAGGGAAGCCATGATCATCACTGACATGGACAACAGAGAACTCCCCAATCCAATCAATGTGGATGTAAAAAAAAAAAACTCGTAATCAGAAAGCGAGCCTCCAAAAATGAGAGAAATTCCCGCTAAATCGAAAACCTGAAAGGGCGGTTTAGGCAAAATTTAGGGAAGAGAGACATGATTAAAAATCCCTAAAAAGGGCGATCATGGCAAAATGAAAGGAATCAAATCCCTGCTAGGTTGAAAACCCCAAAGGGCGACCTAGGCAAAAAATAAGGGAACTGAGAGGTGCGGTATAAAAAAAAATACCGTAGCAAAAGGAAAAAAATCAAGAGAAAAAAAAATGCTCAAAAGTGGACGACAATGTTTCCCACAGTAGCAATAAAAGGAAGTTTGTCATCTGCATTAATTTGAGTTGCCTCGACAACTTGCATGGATACACCTTTTTGAACAAAGCATGAATGACTTTAGGGAACTCCATCAAGAAGGACTCCAAAGTCGATTAATGAGAAAACAGACTGAGAAGTCCGCACAAACAGTCTGACATCTCGAGAAGGGTTTTTACCTCCAAAGTGAATTACAAGCTAATGAGCGGGGTCTTTAGGTGCTCAACCTCCGCGAGTCATCATCAACAATCGGGACTTGTAGATATCCAACTTCCTAGAGTTACAAAACGACGAGCGGAGCCTTTAGGTGCTCAACCTCCGCAGGTCATCCCCAACGATCAGAACCTGTAGATGTCCAGCTTCTGAAAGTTACAAGTCGACGAACGGGGCCTTGAGGTGCTCAACCCCCGTAAGTCACCCACAACAAAGCTTCTTTAAAAAAATGACGAGCGGAGCTTTTAGGTTTCAGCCTTCGCAAGTCATCATTGACGACCAGAACCTGTAGTTATCCAGCTTCTTGGAGTCACAAAAAAAACAACGAGCGGAGCCTTTAGGTGTTCAGCCTTCACAAGTCATCATCGACAACCAGGACCTGTAATTATCCAGCTTCTGAAAAAAAAAAAAAACGACGAGCGGAGCCTTTAGGTGTTCAGCCTTCGCAAATCATCCTCGACGACCAGGACTTGTAGCTATCCAGCTTCTGGGAATCACAAAAAACTACGATCAGAGCCTTTAGGTGTTCAGCCTCCGCAAGTCATCCTCGATGACCAGAACCTGTAGTTATCCAGCTTCTGGGAGTCACAAGCGGAGCCTTTAGGTGTTCAGCCTCCGCAAGTCATCCCCAACGAATCACAAAGCCGACAAGTGGAGCCTTTAGTTTCAGCCTCCGCAAGTCATCCTCGATGACCAGAACCTGTAGTTATCCAGCTTCTGGGAGTCACAAGCCGACAAGCGGAGCCTTTAGGTGTTCAGCATCCGCAAGTCATCCCCAACGAATCACAAAGCCGGCGAGTGGAGCCTTTAGTTTCAGCCTCCGCAAGTCATCCTCGATGACCAGAACCTGTAGTTATCCAGCTTCTGGGAGTCACAAGCCGACAAGCGGAGCCTTTAGGTGTTCAGCATCCGCAAGTCATCCCCAACGAATCACAAAGCCGGCGAGTGGAGCCTTTAGTTTCAGCCTCCGCAAGTCATCCTCGATGACCAGAACCTGTAGTTATCCAGTTTCTGGGAGTCACAAGCCGACAAGCGGAGCCTTTAGGTGTTCAGCCTCCGCAAGTCATCCCCAACGAGTCACAAGCCGACCGACGAGCGGAATCTTTAGGTGTTCAACCTCCGCAAGTCATTCTCGACGACCAAGACCTGTAGTTATCCAACGTCTGGGAATCACAAGTTGATGAGTGTTTAGACGCTCAGTCTCCACAAATCATCGTCAACGATCGGGACCTATAGGTGTCTAGCTTCCGAAAGTTGCGTAATAATATTTGTCTATTATGTAAATAATGAATAAAGAGGAGCCAAAATCAGTTGTTTGTCTTTGAACACACACTCATGAGATTACTTTCATGAGCGCGTGCTCAAAGAGGGACAACTGTAAACACCTGATTTTGGCTCGGGATAAAAATACCGTAGGAGAGGAATCGAGATTTGAAAAATATATATATATACATATATATATATTTGAAAACTAAAAAAAAAATTAAAAAAATAAAAAAATAATAAAAAATTCAATGGTGGAAAATTGCCTCTTTTCCACCGATTTTATTTTTTTATTATTAAAAAAAAAAAAAATTTATTAATTAATTAAATATGTATACAATTCTTCTATAAAATGGAGATGAAGGATAGACTTCAAAAGAGGAGGCTTCAAGGCTACGGTGGTGAGCTTGAGAGAATGAGAAAAAAAAAAGAGAGAAAAAGAGTGAAAAATACCGATAATTATCGGACTCGGTTCCTCGTACAGTATTTTATCCTCCCATGAGTTAGGTATATTTCTCTCATCTTCAATATCATATTTTGTATTTTCTAAATGTGAAATAAAATTGAGAGTTTATATACATATATTATCTATTTATGTATAATATACTTGTTAATATATATATATATATATGTATAATATATGTTTATATTATGTTTATGTATTACTATATATATTTATATTATGTTTATACTATTATATATATATGTATAATATATGTTTATATTATGTTTATGTATTACTATATATATTTATATTATGTTTATACTATTATATATATATGTATAATATATATTTATATTATGTTTATGTATTACTATATATATTTATATTATGTTTATACTATTATATATATATGTATAATATATATTTATATTATGTTTATGTATTACTA
This sequence comes from Chamaenerion angustifolium, assembly GCA_946814005.1. Classification (NCBI taxonomy): domain Eukaryota; kingdom Viridiplantae; phylum Streptophyta; class Magnoliopsida; order Myrtales; family Onagraceae; genus Chamaenerion; species Chamaenerion angustifolium. The sequence continues at coordinate 29,497,062 of OX328272.1, forward strand.
TATATATCTATTCCAGGAATTCCCCACAGGCTTTCTCAATGTGGGGCATCAATGTAATCAACATGATTTTCCCAAAGGCGTCCAATGGTCATCGATTTATATTGATTACAATCGATTACTTCACCAAGAGTAGAGGTTATTACCCTGGTGTTAATAACGGCAAAGACCATTGAATTTTTCATAAGCGAGGACATCATCATGTGTCATGGGATGCCGAAGTCAATCATCATCGGCAATGCCACAAAACTAAATTGGTCGAAGAGTTGTGATCAAGCATAAAAATTCATCTCCATATCACCCACAAATGAATGGCGTAGTGGAAGCATCAATTGAAGGACTGACATGATAAGCTGCTTTGGGCACTCAAGGCATACATGAACTCAATACGGGCACCAACAGGAACAACCCCATTCTCCCTTGTTTACGGGATCGAAGTCGTGTTGCCAATTGAACTAGAATTCCCGTCATCTAGGATCCTCGCCGAGGCAGAGAAGGACGAATCAGAGTAGGCGAAATGCAGATACATGCAATTGAACCTCGCGACAAAAGGCGGCTCATCGCGCAGTGCCACAGGCAATTGTACCAGCAACGCATGACTCGTGCATTTAACAGGAAAGTCAGTCCAAGAGAATTACAAGCAGGCAATCTAATTCTCAGAAAAGAAATTCTTAGAGTCAATCCAGACTCTCGGGGCAACTTTGTGCCTAAATATGAAGAGTCTTATGTCGCCAAAGAGACTTTCAGCAGAGGAGCCATGATCGTCACCGACATGGACAATCAAGAACTCTCCAGTCCAATCAATATGGACCCAGTCAGAAAATACTATCCTTAAAGAGTTCGTAACCATAAAGCGAACCTCCAAAAGTGAGAAAATTCCCGCTAAATCGAAAACCCGAAAGGGCGGTTTAGGCAAAATTTAGGGAAGAGGGGCATGATTGAAAATCCCCAAAAGGACAATCATGGCAAAAGGAGAGGAATCAAATCCCTGCTAGGTTGAAAACCCGAAAGGGCAATCTAGGCAAAAAAATTAAGGGAACCGAGAGGTGCGGTAAAAAAAAAAAATACCGTAGCAAAATGATAGAAAAGTGAGAGAAAAAAAAAATCCTTCAAGTCAATCAAGATTCTCGGGGCAAGTTTATGCCTAAATATGAAAGGGGATTATATCGTCAAAAAGATTTTCAGCGGAAGAGCCATGATTATCACTGACAAGGACGAGCAAGAACTCCACAATCCAATTAATGTGGATAAAAAAAAAAAAAAAAAAAAACTCGTAACCAGAAAGAGAGCCTTCAAAAGTGAGAAAATTCCCGCTAAATCAAAAACCCAAAAGGGCGGTTTAGGCAAAATTTAGGGAAGAGGGGCATGATTGAAAATCCTCAAAAGGACAATCATGGCAAAAGGAGAGGATTCAAATCCCTGCTAGGTTGAAAACCCGAAAGGCCCACCTAGGCAAAAATGAAGGGAACCCAGAGGTGCGGTAAAAAAAAAATACCGTAGCAAAATGATTGAAAAACGAGAGATAAAAAAAAAATATCCTTCAAGTCAATCAAGACTCCCGGGGCAAGTTTGTACCTAAATTTGAAGGGATTTATGTCATCAAGAGATTTTCAGTGGGGGAGCCATGATCATCAATGACATGGACAACAGAGATCTCCCCAATCCAATCAATGTGGATGCAGGGAAAAAAACTCGTAATCAGAAAGTGAGCCTCCAAAAAATGAGAGAAATTCCCGCTAAATCGAAAACCTGAAAGGGTGGTTTAGGCAAAATTTAGGGAAGAGGGGCATGATTAAAAATCCCTAAAAAGGGCGATCATGGCAAAAGGAAAGGAATCAAATCCCTGCTAGGTTGAAAACCCAAAAGGGCGACCTAGGCAAAAATTAAGGGAATCGAGAGGTGCGGTAAAAAACAAAAAATACCGTAGCAAAAGGAAAGAAAATCAAGAGATAAAAAAAAATAAAAAAATGCTCAAAAGTAGACGACAATGTTTCCTACAGTAGCAATAAAAGAAGTTGTGATCTGCATTAATTTGAGTTGCCTCGACAACTTGCATGGATACACCTTTTGAACAAAACATGAATGACTTTAGGGAACTCCATCAAGAAGGACTCCAAAGTCGATTAATGAGAAAACAGACTGAGAAGTCCGCACAAGCAGTCAGACATCTCGAGAAGGGTTTTTACCTCCAAAGTGAATTACAAGCTAATGAGCGGGGGCCTTGAGGTGCTCAACCTCCGCGAGTCATCATCAACAATTGGGACTTGTAGATTTCCAACTTCCGAGAGTTACAAACCGACGAACGGAGCGTTTAGGTGCTCAACCTCCGCAAGTCATCCCCAACGATCAGAACCTGTAGATGTCCAGCTTCTGAAAGTTACAAGTCGGCGAACGGGGCCTTGAGGTGCTCAATCTCCACGAGTCATCATCAACAATCAGGACTTGTAAATTTCCAACTCCCGAGAGTTACAAACCGACGATCGGAGCGTTTAGGTGATCAACCTCCGCAAGTCATCCCCAACGATCAGAACCTGTAGATGTCCAGCTTCTGAAAGTTACAAGCCGACGAATGGGGCCTTGAGGTGCTCAACCTTCGCAAGTCATCATCAACAATCGGGACTTGTAGTTATCCAACTTCCGAGAGTTACAAACCGACGAACGGAGCGTTTAGGTGCTCAACCTCCGCGAGTCATTCCCAACGATCAGAACCTGTAGATGTCCATCTTCTGAAAGTTACAACCCGACGAATAGGGTCTTGAGGTGCTCAACCCCTGTAAGTCACCCTCAACAAAGCTTCTGGAAAAAAAATCATCGACGACCAAGACCTGTAGTTATCCAGCTTCTTAGAGTCACGAAAAAAAACGAAGAGCGGAGCCTTTAGGTGTTCAGCCTTCGCAAATCATCCTCGACGACCAGGACCTGTAGTTATCCAGCTTCTGGGAATCACAAAAAACTACGAGTGGAGCCTTTAGTTTCAGCCTCCGCAAGTCATTCTTGATGACCAGAACCTGTAGTTATCCAGCTTCTGGGAGTCACAAGCCGACAAGCGGAGCCTTTAGGTGTTCAGCCTCCGCAAGTCATCCCCAACGAGTCACAAGCCGACCGACGAGCGGAGTCTTTAGGTGTTCAACCTTCGCAAGTCATCATCGACGACCAAGACCTGTATGTGTCCAACGTCTGGGAATCACAAGTTGATGAGCGTTTAGACGTTCAGTCTCCACAAATCATCGTCAACAATCGGGACCTATAGGTGTCTAGCTTCCGAAAGTTGCATAATAATGTTTGTCTACTATGTAAATAATGAATAAAGAGAAGCCAAAATCAGTTATTTGTCTTTGAACACACACTCATGAGATCACTTCCATGAGCGCGTGCTCAAAGAGGGGCAACTGTAAACACCTGATTTTGGCTCGGGATCATAATACCGTATGAGAGGAATCGAGATTTGAAAAATATAAATAAAAAAAAATATATTTTTTTTTTTTAAAATAATAAAAAATTTTAAAAAAATAATAAAAAATTCCAACGGTGGAAAATTGCCTCTTTTCCACCGATTTTATTTTTTTATTATTAAAAAAAAAACGTTTTTTTATATTATTAAAAAAAAAAAAGTTTTTATTAATCAATTAAATATGTGTACATTTTCTCTATAAAATGAGGGTAGCTTCAATAAATGAGGAGGGCTTCAAGAAGGTAAGCTACGGTGAAGAGTTTCAAAGGAAGAAAGAATGAGAGAAAAAAAAAAGAGAGAAAAAGAAATAGAAAAAAAAGAGTGAAAAATACCGATAATTATCGGACTCGGTTCCTCGTACGGTATTTTATCCTCCCATGAGTTAGGTATATTTCTCTCATCTTCAATATCATATTTTGTATTTTCTAAATGTGAAATAAAATTGAGAGTTTATATACATATATTATCTATTTATGTATAATATACTTGTTAATATATATATATATGTATAATATATGTTTATATTATGTTTATGTATTACTATATATATTTATATTATGTTTATACTATTATATATATATATGTATAATATATATTTATATTATGTTTATGTATTACTATATATATCTATACGTATAATATATATTTATATTATGTTTATGTATTACTAATTACTATATATATCTATATGTATAATATATATTTATATTATGTTTATGTAATACTATATATATCTATATGTATAATATATATTTATATTATGTTTATGTTATCTATTTATCTATATGTATAATATCTATTTATATTATGTCTATGTAATACTATATATATATATTATGTATTATGTATATTATGTATATGTGAAAAAAATTTCAAAATTGACTTAGGTCATTCCCAAACTTTGATGAAGGTTACAACTCGGTCCTTGGACTCTCGGGTCATTTCTGGGACGTTATCGAGTGTTATAAACCAAACCGGAAAAGTTTTGGGCCATTTGTGCAAATTTTGTTTTTTGTTTTAATTCAGCTCGTTTTTTAAAAAAATTACATTTTAATTTCTAAACTTTTCTAGACATTCCATGATTTCTCAAAATGTTACAAATAAGTCTAGAATAATTTTTGGGTTATTTTTGGAATTTTATCAAGTGTTACAAATAAATCTAGAATAGTTTAGGGTCAATTCTGTAATTTTAAAAAACTATTTTCAGTTAAGTTATATTTTTTTTCGAAAATTACAATTTTTATTCCTAGATTTTTCTGGACATTCCATGACTTTTCAAAATGTTACAAATAAGTATAGAATAATTTTCGAGTTATTTTAGAACTTTACCAAGTGTTACAAATAAGTCCAGAATAGTTTAGGGTCATTTATGCAATTTTCGAAAATATTTGTCCAATTCAGCTCAAATTTTTATAAATTGCATTTTGGTCCCTATATTTTTTTTTGACATCCTATAACTTCTTAAATGGGATAAATTAGTCTAACGAGCTTAATATTTTCAAAAATTATTCGTGCATGTTTTGACACGTTTAAAATGGCTCGAGAGTTAAACCATTTTCTTTGGAGCACGATTAAATTTAGTTCTCTCTTGTTTATTTGAAAAAAAAAAAAAATGTTTGTGCATGGTTTGTTTAATTGAAAGAAAATGCATGTAGTTTTATTTTGGGCCAAGCATGATTAAAACGGGCAATTCAGGCAAAATTGAAAAATATTTCAAAAGCAAATTAAAGTACCGAAAGGGCGGATTATAAGCTCGCGAGCTTTTAAGACGTAATCAAACCCCCGAACTCGATTCTCTGGACGTAGACCTTTCTAAGCCCTAGGATGTTAATTTCATGTACCCTAGGCAATTTTAGGATTCCGATTAGCCTTCAATTAATCGGTGGCGACTCTTTCAAAAAATTCGGTCCGGTTGATGACCCCGCTCGACCGGACCCGTCGCTCGCCAAGACCCGACATTTTCAAAAACGAAAATTTATAAATATTTTTCCAAAACGGGTCGGGAAAGTCGGATCCGACGTCCGACACGGTTCATTTATAAAATGGTCTTTTAACTGAACCAAACCGGATAGAGGTCCGGTTCCTGGTCGGACCGCCTGTCCAGTCAGATTTTGATAACTATGGAAGAGATACTACTACAAACATCTTTAAATAGGCAAGATCTAAATTCCCGAGGGAGGTTGTCGTGAATGGTGAAGGTTTGTTCTTGATTAACGGCAAAGTATGCCAAAACATCCTTGAACTTATTTTTTTTTTCAACTCTTGAACTTATTTACTTTTCGAAAAATATATATAAGCTTTATTCTATCGAACTGGAGAACGAGTTATCGAACTGGAGAATGAGTTTAGTGCAATCCAAAATAATATACATTAATTTTAAATTAGTGTTGATGTCAAAGGTAAGTTTATGGACCAAGAGAGCATTAGTTTCCAAACGGACTGAATGGATTCCCAATTGATTTTCTAATATCTGACCATCTTAGTTGGTCCAACATTCAACCATAAAGATTGTTACTTCATGTCCCATATTATCTATAATGACCCCATTAGCTGTCGTTTTATCAAAGTTTCCTTTGGCCACACAATCAGTATTGACCCTGATCTAACCCGGTTTATGTGGAAACAATCTAACATTAATTGAAGTGAAGACATTAGTAATCTCTTTGGTAACAAAAGAATCTTGAAAAAAAATTAGCATGAGATAAAGACATCGAAAAGTGAACTAGATAAAGTTGTCATTCAAAATAAAGGAGTTTCTGCTTTTTTTCAAAGGTCCCATAAGGCCATAAGGGCTAACTAAAAGGTGGTACCAGTTATTAGAAACCTCTCTAGAGTCCCTCTACTATTGCCAATCGATCTGCATTTCGTGCGGAGGCATATCAAGATGGAGGCTCGGTGCAAGCCTCCGACCAACTTTAATCTGCAGACGCATCAGGGGGTACGGTTGATCTGATGGAGACTGAGATGGAGCTTGACAGGGAATTGTATCAGCAAAAAGTCTCCTACAAATCGAAACTCACGGGGGTAATCCTGGGAGCTTTTGAGAAAGCTTTCTATTTTGAGCAATACCTGTTAAATGATGTCGAAGAGGAAACGGATGAGCATCCGGACGTGAATTGCATCAAGATTTTCTTCTCTCGGGAAGAAAAGATGGCGATGAGAAAGAAACATGCGCTGGATATCATAATCAAACTGTTCGGGAAGTCAGTGGACTATCGTTTCCTTATTAGGAAACTCAATAGCATGTGGAAAACATCGGCAAATTTTGACATGATGGACCTGGGGAACGGTTTCTTTAAGGTGGACTTCCAGAACAAAGAAGACTTGGATAGTGTTCTGAAGGGGGTGCCCTGGTTTGTCAACACTAGCTTCCTAACGATGAGAATGTGGGAACCGAAATTCCAACCGGTCAAGGCATCTTTCTCCGCGACAGCGATCTGGATTCGTATTCCGATGCTCCCATCGGAATACTATGAACTGAAATCACTTAAAAAATAGGGAATAGCCAGGGGCGCTGCTAAAGATTGATATTGCTAAGGTTAATGGAGAAAGGGGCAAATTTGCTAGGCTATGTGTTCAAATGAACCTCACAAATTCGTTGCCCCTATTCCTGAAAATTGACAACCTGCATCTCGATTTGGTGTATGAGGGATTAACATCCCTCTGTTTCGACTGTGGCATGATCGGACACAAAAGACAAATTTGTGGTGAGAGGAAGGAGAAAGCATACCCGGAATCGACGATGGAAGAACAGGGGTGCGGGGAAGACAGACCCTTCGAGGGGATTGGAGCAAGAAACCAGTCTGACTCGAGAATGAAGCCTAGCATCACAGAAGACGGAGCTACAACCCAGGGGGAGGTAACGAACCGGGGCTACGGGCCTTGGATGTTGGTGCAACCACGAAGGAAGCCGTCGGGCAAGGCCACGAAAGCTCAGACCAGTAGGGACAAGGATATCGAAATTGGTGAGCTGACTAGGCAAAGGTATGGACAAGGGGGAATGGGTAAGTCGATAGTGGAGCAGAGGATGGGCGGGAGCTCTACCAACGGGAGGAAAGCGTGGAAGGATGGGGTGTTTGACAAGAGTGCAGATGAACCACTATCAAGAGAAGGAGAAGTGGGCAGAACAACTGAGGTGGAAATGAGAGGTGGGCCTCCAAAGGTTCAGCAACCCAAAAGGGACGGAGGTCCAGGCCTAGTAAAATAACAGCCCAAAGGTGGTGGGACGGGCCAGGGAATGGGCAATTTCCCATATCTAACCTTGATTGCCAATAGGAAGGCCAAAGTGGAGAACGGGCATAGATGCGGGAAGAGACCACGGTGCCTGGGTCGTTGGGGGAAAGTTCAATAAGGAGAAAGGTGGAGCAAATGCAACGGGAAAGCACCAACCAAGCTTGGTGGGAGCGTGCCAAGCTTCTTATAGAAGGAAAGCAAGGAGGAGAAGGCACGGGAAGTCCGCATCTTCGTGTCCAACAGCAAGTCGAGAGAATCAACCGAGCACAAGTCGATAGAAACCCTAATAAGGAAGTCGGGACTGAAAGAGAAGAGACGAGTGGGAGAAACTCGGACCGAAAAAGGAGTAGATCCCCCATGAGGATCTCTGGTGGAACCAATAGGGAATCGACGCCGGGGTTGGAGCAGTACGGGGGTATCACATATTGAGGGAGTATTTTCTTCCTTGCTAGTGTTTGTGTCCGTTTCTATATTCTGTTTTTATGATCAGTACAACAAATTTGAATGTTGGAGGTGCTACCCTGGTGGGGGATTCGAATTCGGATAGGGGTTGCTCTAATTTAAAAATTATTGCTTGGAATTGTAGGGGTTAGGAAGCAATTTGGCTATTAACTCTGTCAAGGACTTGATTTGCAGGAATAATCCGGATATGGTTATCCTGACTGAAACGATGATCAGTGGGGAGAAGATTATCGAACAAGCCAAAAAGCTCAAGTTTGATAAATTTGAAAGTGTGGATGCTAGGGGCCTAAGTGGTGGAATTCTTATTCTCTGGAATTCAGCATCTATGAGCATTGCGGTCATGGGAGCCACGGAGCAGGAGCTCCATGTTTCGGTTAAGGTACACACCACTAGCCAGTCCTGGATGCTGTCTGCCATTTATGCTAGTGTCGATGTGGATGAAAAGCAGCATCTTTGGAATAATCTGAAAGCGGTGTCGGATTCCCTGAATGTGGCTTGAGTTGTCTTAGGTGATTTTAACGATGTCATTAGCCAAGAGGAAAAGAAAGGGGGCAGACCGATTGACTTGAACCGTGTGAATAGATTTAAGGATATGCTTGATTATTGTGGCCTGAATGATCTGGGGTTCTCTGGACCCCAGTTCACCTGGGCTAAAATGTATAGGAACGATAGTTTTGTCCAACAAAGGCTAGATAGAATTGTGGCTAATTAGGATTGGATTGTGAAGTTCCCTAAAAGGTGGTACCAATCCGTTCCTTGAATTGTGCACCCTATAATCTAGTAGCCAAACCTAATGCAAGCATTTAGAGATAACAATTAAGTACCAAGTTTATTCGGACTAATGCAAGAACTCCAAAACCTTTTTATTCGATCGCATCCTCACAAGATATGATTTATAGTCTCCATATAAGAGTGACAAATTCTGCAAATAAGGCTTACATCTCAATCTATGTAATTCAGTAATTTGCAAGTGACAAATCTATTTTTAAGACAACCAAATAAAATACTGATTTTTCTTTATCGTAGGAGTCTTCCACACCCAATCCCATGATTCATGATCTTGAATGTTAAAATTATCGTCTACCAACAATGAATAAGTACAAGCAATAGAGTAATGACCAGAGTTGGAGTTAATCCAAAATTTTCTATCCATAGGCTCAGTAGTAAGTTTAATCGAGATACTCTGGAATATGTCGAAAATGTTTATGTGGAAGGCAAAAGAGATTTCTTCCAAATACCACGAGGCTTATAGAATACATCATCAACCATAAAGATGTCTTTCTCTTACATGAAAGGCCAAGAAATGTATAAACAAAAAGTTTGATCAATGTTATCGGTTAGTACCCCTATGTTCTTTCATGATACTTTATGTTTCATAATGTTGTTTTTTAGTACAAATTACTATTGACCGTCAAGTTTGACTAACGGAATAGTGACGTGATGTTGACGTGGCAGATGTAAAGTAAAAATAGAGAAAAAAAATTAGAAAAACTTTAGAAAAAATATTTTAAAACTTTATATATATATATATATGGAAAAAAAAAGAACTTAGTAAAATTAAAAAAATAAAACTTATTATTTTTAATCAAAAAAAACAAAAATAACTAGGGAATGACCCTTGGGTCCAATTAACTGAGCCAAGGGTCGAACCCTGGGCTAGGTTGGACCCCGACTAGGTTGCCTGACCTGGGTGACTAGGTATGGGTCAGACCCAGACCCGAGTTCGATCTAGGATGGGTCAATTGGAACCCAAGGGTCGTTTACCCTTAGGGTCCAATTGACCCAGACAGGGTCGAACCCAGAGTTGAGTCCTACCACGACCTGGTCGGGGTCCAACCCAACCTAGGGTTCAATCTAGGTTGGGTTAATTGGACCCCAAGGGTCGTTTATTCTTAGGGTCCAATTGACCCAGGAAGGGTCGAACCTAGGGTTGGGTCCTACCACGACCTAGTCGGGGTCCAACCGAAACAGGGTTCGATCCTTGGATGGGTCAATTGGACCCAAGGATCCTTCCCTAGTTTTGTTTTGTTTTTTGATTTTTTCATTAAAAATAAAATTATAAATAATACATTTTAGGATTTTTTTTTTTTTTCAGATGTTACTCGTTATTGCAAGAAATTGTTGAAGGCAACAACCAGAAGGTCAAAGAAATATGTCGACGAGATTATGAATGTTTATCAGTTCTCCCACGACATAACTGGTGAACTATCGGGGTTCAATCAAATGATGACAGAACCTGTGTCATCTAGTGAGAATGAACAAGTAGAGTTAACAGATACACCAGAAGATACCGATGAACATATGTTTCGTCATCATGCATATTCACCGCATCCGTCACCCAATAATCACAAAGGTTATTTTGGTTAGTGTTTTGAATTATTTTTGGAAATTTGAAAAACACAAGATTACTTTGGTTATTAATTTTAAAAAGTAGGTTAAATCTAAAGTGAAAAAAATCAAAAAATGAACCGATTGAAATATAGTGTATTCAAAACAAATGTAAAAAATATGTTATATTTAAAATATATATTAAAAAAAATATTTTTTTTTAATATATATACTTAACTCATTATTTTAATACGTGTTATTAGTTACTCGAGACACCAGGACCAAGGGCTCATGTTCAATCGGTAAGAACTCGTTGTGGACTAAAGGTTCAGACCATCAAATTTAGAGTTTCAACTTTCAACTTTGATGAAATAGTCAATTCTAAAAAAAGAAGGATAAAAAAAAGGAAAATCGACTAGACAACGTCAAGTGCTTTTTCTGTTTGTTTGTTTTTAGAAGAAAAGTCAATAAACGTTACATATTAAGAGTACTCTACTAAGAATTCTTACATCATCAAACAAAATAAAAGATAGCATTTCACGGTTTTAGTGTAGTGGTAAAATACTCGTCCATTCTGATAGCATTCTTTGCTAGGGCATCCGCTACTCCAGTTGATTCATGAAACACGTGTCGAATTTTAAATTTCTTAAAGTTCAATATCAGTTTCCTGCAATCAATAATTAAAAGCATAAGTGGTCTATCCACTGCATCATTCCCTATAATTAAGTTTATCGCTTCCTGTGCATCAGATTCCAGGTGTATTGCTTCAATTTCTAGGTTTTTCGTCACCATCAACACATTGCGGATTCCCGAAAGTTCATCCACTAGACTATTTATTGTACCAATACGTCTTTGGAATCTCTTAATTCATTCTTGCCTCTCATTCCTAAGTACCCCTGCGTATCCTGTCGGTCCCAGATTTCCTAAAGCGGAGCCATCCGTATTGAATTTGATTCATCCGTGTTCAAGTTGAGTCCAACCCACATGGATAAAATTCATTTTTCTGAGTGTTCCTAATTTTTGAACAAGCATACACAATCTCTTTTCCCTGGTTTAAAGCAAGAATAAGAATATCAATTTTAACAGGATGAGTGTTAAAAATAGAAGAGTTCCTGCTTTTCAAAATAAATCAGACGGTTGAAGTGATAATAAATCTCCATTCAATCACACTTGTATGAACGACATTATTCCTACAATTGTGATTCAACCACATAGATATATTAGTCATAAAGAAATTGTTCAAGTTTTGTGGGAGTCTCGTATGTGTCTAAACGTTTTTCACAAATGTGCAATCACGAAAGATGTGGATGGTATTTTCGACCTCCCTGCACAAAATTGACACAAGGGACTTATATTGAAGCCCCTAATATGAAGCATGCTTACGGACGATATACGATCATGGTTACATAACTAGATGAAGAATTTGATATGGGGAATCGTTTCGCAATTCCTCACCCAATCCTAGTTACTGACTCTAAACTCCTGCTCTTGCATTCTATTTTTACAACGTCAAGTGTTTCAAAAAGAGATTTCAACCTCAAGAGAGAGGCGAGCGATGGTAAAGGCCGCAGGCGACTGTGAAGCCGACATGGAGCGACGAGTGTTGGGACAATAACAGCAACGAACGACACGTAAAAATTACATTAAAAAATTGCTAAAATAAATAACTTAAAGTTTGGGTAGAAAATTTAGTATAGTGAAATGATATTTTTATTTTCAAATTTAACTTGAAGTGTAAAATAGAGAATATTTTAATTGAGTTTGGACTTACAAAGTCTGATTTAAAAAAATTTAACTCAAATTTTGGGAGTGTAGAGTCAATTCTTAAGTTGAAATTCAATATTTTTTGTATAAGTTAGATCGCAATTCAAATATCTATTCACTCTAAAGTTTCTATTTAATAGAAACATAATTTAATTTTTAATTAAACGTTATCGTCTCAATTAAACAAAATAATTTACTATGTCAACATACCACCTAAGACAGTACCTATGCTAATTTTCTAAATATATATTTTTATACGATTCTAAATATTTGTTAATTATTGTAAGTGAACTACAGAAGGACAAATCAGAGTGATTTATATATAAATATCATTAAAGTTGGTAAGAAATTGACAATGTTTATAATGTTGTTTATAATTAATTTAAGGGAAAAGTATGAAAAAAATGTAATATGTTTGACCAATGTTGTCAAAGCGACACATTTGTAGTTTTTGATGCAACATGTTTGTTGTTGTTGGTATTTGATGCAGTCGTTATGTTTCCGTCCAAAATAGCTGTTAAGTATTCACATGTCTTGCTCTACCAACAATGATTCCGCCTCCGTCGAAGGTACGCCTCTCTCCAATCGCTTCCTCAGCTCGCCTTCTCGGTCTCTCGCCCTTACCTCCGTTGAGGATCTTTTATGTTTAGTCTTGTGGTTGCATTCCATGATTTGGATCGACCGCTTAATTACACAACAGTAGCTGCATTTTCTGATTCTTGTTGTCAAGAACAGATGCTACTGCCTGACATATAGGCATCTTCCGTATTTCATGTATCTGATAGTCGAATGGAGCCCACAAAGAGCAAACAGGCAAAGACATAAGACCATGAAATTAATAAAAAAATTGGTGATGCAAACAAAATGGATGCGAAGAGTCTTCCATATTTTGATAGAGGCTCCAAAAAGCTTGGAAGAACTTAAAGATTTACTTGATGGCCATTCCAACTCTGAAATAGCACTAATAATCAGTAGAGTGCGAGTTAGCAATGCTATTGCTCTTGCAGCAGAAAATCGCAGAAAAATGCAGATAGAATCAACACAAAAGTTCACCACTGCATTGGTTGGTGTTATCATGTTTGAGATGTTATTGTCCTTTGTATTTTTTCTGAGATATCAATCATTATATGCAGGTTTTCTATGGGGTACCGATGCAGTATTTTGCTGTATTAGCAAACAAAAAGCCCTTGAAATTTGAGTTGGTTAACTTGTTGGTTAAGCCATTGATGGAGATGAGTGTAGAAATTCCATACTTCGCCGCGATCTGTGCCCGCCAGAGAATCTTAAAGATTCGACCACAGTTTTGTGTGAATATCAAGAACACAGGTTTGTTCAATATTAAACGTATTTTTGCAGCTTTACCATCTTATGGAAGTGAAGGCTCTTGCACCTCTGCTCTGTATACGTGGAAAAGTGACTGAAATCCAACCCTTTAATATTCTCAAGTTGATGGAAATGTCAGATAGTAGTGAAACTTTTAAATCGGATGGTTTCAGGTATGATTCATTTCACTTGCTTTTAAATCTAGTTTTCTTTGCCTTGGAGAGGATATAACCTGGTTTCTTGATTTTGGATCATAATTATCTGACTCTTGCGACACTTCAGTTCGGGGAAGAAGGAAAGACTTCGGGATATGAAAGGAAATAGGTGTAGGGGTAACTTCGGCATTTACATAATATTTTCATTAAAATAACACCAAGCATGTCACGTGTCTGACACATGCTGGTTTTTAACGTCACAACAAACGGAAGAACAAATGTTTTCATCTAAAACCTACAAATTGAAACATGTAACATCAGTTACCTACACTCCAAAACTAGTTCCATCAACCACCACTTTTGGCAAACATATTACATTTTTTTCATACTTTTCCCTTAATTTAATCGTCAAAATTTCTTAATTGAATCATTTAGTTCAATTTTACTTAACTTGAACATTGCATAATTGGAGGAAAAAAACTATGATTCTAATATTACGGTTCATAAAATTGGTAATCTGGTAAATTTGCTCTGCAAAATATTTCAATATTTATCCAGTTTCAAATAGCCTTCCTAGTTTGCTTATTAGAACCGTACCGACTATTGAACCAACAAAGGCGTTGTTGCCCGATTCGCTTGGTCCACCCATCGGTTCGCTTACTGATTTAACATCTCTCTTAAGATGAACACCAGCACATCAGGTCGCACCTTCAACTACATGACCTCTAAGTTTGAGGCCCTCGTCGGCATGGACGCCAAGTTGCCAACCTCGCCTCTTCCCCCTGCGGCGTAGCCTCCCAATCTGACGTCTTCTCCATCATCGAATTCGTTTCGTCCTCCTGGAACCTTCCTTCTTCGGTCTCTTCCACCTCCGTAAGGGTGGGATCCTCATCGACATGACCATATCGGTTTCGTCCCTTGAAATCAAGATCTCCGCAGCGGTAATTGCAGTCGGATGCGCCGCCGTAGACACTCCCAAAGACGATGGTGACTTCGGCGCTAAGGATTGAACCGTCAAGATCTTCCCCGGAGGCGAATCACCAATCATCAACAAATCGGCACGCTCTCCTCTTCCTTAGCAACAACAATTCAGCGATAACAATCCGATAAGTTCTCCTCTGACGGCCATCCACCGATCGTGTTGTTTATACATGATGTTTTCCTTCATTGTAATTGTTTTGCTGAGGAAGTAATCGATTTTCCATTCACTGATTTTCCGGCGCCCATAAGAAGAGGAAGATACTAAGATTTGTTTTTCAGTCTAAAAGAGTGAATTGAAGAACTGATTGATTTTGTAAAAACCGTTCGATTCTCTAAAAATTGCCCAGTTCTCACACGTCGAACCCGGTTCAATATGCATTTCGATCTTTTAAAAGAATCAAGCCATCAATGTGGCTGAATCACGGTCCGGTTCTGATAACAGTACTTATAATTATATAAATCCCAGCTTATAAACTCCAATTTCTTTAATTTACTTAACCTGTCCCGGTAACCTTATAGTGTCTCATTATAATTATATTATATGCTTTATAACTATATAATTTACCCATACAAATCCGAATTGAAGTTTCATCTTTTTCAATTTTGTTTAATTGCTTCTTTTCGTAAAATTTCATCTAACTTGGTCTTCCAACTTTACTATAGTTTAATTTCTCCGATGAAATTTAGAAATATATATATTTAACCATGACAATAATGCCGCCATTTGCAACTTTCAAGATCTTATACACATAATATTAATAACTGTAGCACTTACTCAATATCCATGCTTCTTCTACGTGTTTTTTTTCTCACGAAAAGCTTCTTAAAAGTACAACAGGAAACTTCTCTTTGCAGACTGCTCGACTGACAAATTCACACACCAAGGAAAACAAATTGCGGCATCAAATAAACCTTCTCACAGTAATCCAATAAATCTTTGTGAATTGTCATCAAACAAACCAATTTTAAACAATCTCACAAGAATAATAGCCGGAGATGAAGGCATGTACTGGCTCCGGCAAACAAAATGAAAAAAAAACTCACAAACAAGACAGAGAGAGAGAGAGAGAGAGAGAGAGAGCTTATCAGTGTTTCAACTTGGAATGCTTGACAAGCCAATCGATCACCGTACTGATATTGGTAGAGTTCTTGCACGAGATCATGTAGCAACAAACTTCTCTATCGCTAATCAACTTCAGATCCCTGCATTGCCAAAGCAAATTACAAAACTATTTTCAAAGTAAATGAAACAACACCAACACCCAAGAAACAAATTATCAAAAACAAACACCCAAAAACAAACTTATATATATATATATATATATATTATATACTGTTTTGGGCTAATAACCAAATTATTAACCAACTGTGAGCAATTTATAAATTATTACCTAAACTTTACTTTTTCAAATTTCATCACCCGTATTTTTAGAGTTGGCGCAACTGCTATCTCGATTAAGTTTTTCATTAAATATGAACGGAAAATGACGTAACAGCACATAATTGATCCATAATTTAGAAAATTAAATAATTTTTAAAAATACCAAAAAATTATATTATTTTCTTTTTAAAAGAACTAGAAAATTAATACAAAAAATCAGTCTTTAATATAATATTTTTATTAAAAATATGAAATAAAAACTATATTTATTATTTTTTTATTTTATTTTTTTAATAAAAATAGTATATTAAAAACTTACTTTTTCTATTAATTTTTCAGATTTTTTTAGTATATTTAAAAAATAATATATTTTAAAATGATATATCAATTATGTGTTGTCATGTCATTTTCCGTCTATATCTAACGGAGAACTTAACTGAGATAGCAATTTGTCCCAAGTATCAAAGTTTAGGTAGCACTTTTTTAAAAAAACAATTTTGGATAACGATTTATAAAGTGTCCAAAGTTGGGGTATCAATTTAGTTATTAACCCAAATATTTTTGCTGAAAATAGAAGACTGTTTTACTCACATTTGCTCCGTCAAGTCCTGTTTTGATAAAGCTCCTTGCAAGTCAATCTTGTTACCAAGTACAAGCAGTGGGATGCCATTCAGAGAAGGCTTGCTCAACAAGTCATGAAGCTCCCTGTTCGAGACGCTCAGGTTCTCATAATCAGCAGCATCAACTACATAACTGCATCATCATCATACGAACAGATCAATGCACGATTCTGTTTTTTCTTAACAGAACCATTAATTGCTTTTGAAAGGCAAACAACATTCATTTAACCCTCATATTTAATGGACAACACAAGTGTATGCATTAATAAGAAATAATATCTATCTACACTCAAGATGGCCTCGGTTCCAAATAAGCATTTTGGACAACATGTGCATAATACAATAGTAAAGCATATGAACAGATAAGTAATTTTCAATGCAGATCTCACATCTAAGTAGATCTTCTGCTTGTTTCTTTTTTGAGATTCCATGGGAAGCTAATATAAAGCCCGATTACAAAGATGATGTATAATAGCAATCAAGTTGCTATTGCACTCGCCTCATTTCAATTTCAGCATTACACAGTAACAAATTAGAATGGGATTAGTTTAAAAGAAATTCTGCTGTCCATAAACACGCAAGCACATTAATAATGGCAAAAAAATGTTTGTCTAGTTCTTGGATGAGCTACCAAAATAGCTTTTTCTAAACAGTTTGCCCTCTCCATTCTGTTAATAATGGTGTCACTTTAATCATTCAGATGAAAAAGAATGGAACATACACTATAGCTGAAACTGAACGGCAGTATCTTTCCCACATAGTGCGAAATCTGGGTTGTCCGCCCAAATCCCATAGTTTTATGGTAACACCTCCCTTGCTTACTTTCCTCATATTAAATCCAACCTGTCAGCACAGCATATAATAAATTTCAGCAAACTGAAATACAATGCTTTCAGATTTTGATGAGTCCAGAGAATAATTGCATCACTCATTGCTCATCTTTTTGAAGGAATAATTTGGTCCATACTATTAAGAATCTAAGATACATATCCATCCAGTTTCAAGTTTCAACCCATTTTTCACTGAAAGTATTTTTCATTTGGTGTACCAGGAAAACCTACATAGTTAGAAGTAGATGAACCTCCCAATTTCGAGAAGGTTTTCCAATTTTTTACCTACAGCTACTTTGCTCTATTGACTTAATAGAACATTACTGAGAAACAATCGTAAACATTTATTTTGTATCTCAAACTAAATTATAGATTATAGACGCTTACCGTTGGAGTCATATCTTCACTAAATCCACCAGTCTGCCAATAACATCCAGAAAGAAATCAGAAATCCAGTATCAAACATGAAAAATCAAAAATTCACCTACATAGAAAAGATTACTTACTGCTACAACATTTACAAGAGATGTTTTTCCAGCATTTTGAAGACCTATCAGCGATAGCTCCATTTCTTGTTTGAAAAAGAGACTGCGTTATCCAAAGAACATACATCAATATCAAGTTGAGAAATCATGAAGAGTTTATTGCAGCTTTACGTAGCAATAACAACCAAGAAATTACAATTTTAAAGAGACAGATTATAGTCTCCACGCTAAGAAACCTATCCACAGTCGAAAACCAATACAGAGGAGCGACTAAAAGGTTACCAACCAAATAAGACCTTGCCTCAGCTCCCGTTTACCACAAAGATAAAGCTTTAAGCAAGGAACCAAAAGTCGCCTCAAATTCTTACATTTACATTTGGTAAGTCCTTCTGACCAACAAGTTTATCATCTATCTATACTATTGCAAAATCCATCACAAGATACTTTCCGATTGAACCCTCATGAGTGGCTTTATCTGAATCAGAGCCGGGGTTTCCAAAATTATCCATTATATTGAAAGTTAACCTTTACATTAATTTCGAAACAGAGCTACAGCTGCTCCTGAGTTTCATACAAGTCAAAGCTTTAACGGAATGAGATTTAACTAACTGGTAACCGTCTGATAAGAGGGTGATAACTTCGCCGAATTCAATTATACAGAGTCTTCAATTAGGAATCCATTTTTGCAGCGGGGTTCTCAGAATCCATCCAAACAAGTAAAGCAGAAAAGAGACTAAACTGCATTACCTGCGAAGCCAAATAAGAAACGCTTCCCACAGTCCCATCTCTTGGATGAAGAAACAGAAGAGAAATTCAATTTCGCTCCTCTGGAGTAGATGACAAAGAGAATCCGAAAGCTCCCTTGACTTTCTCTACTTCTGTCTGTCCAAATTGAATGTTCAAAATGGCAGCGAGAAAGAAAACTTTATTTGTCGCGGTTGGCTTGTAAACACATCATATCCTTTATTTTTTTTGGCCAAGACATCATATCCTTTAATACTAGGCTTGTTAACTCATTAAAACAGCGAGTCTATTTAACCATAAAAAATTGATTTGGTGTTCGAAACTTAATTTGAAATGATTGGGTCTGTTTTTTATTAAGAAATACTCGATTTCGACTGATCCCAAAGTAAAACCGAACCGATTTTTATATTTATTTGCTTTTGTTGATGATTTAACACGTACATGACCCAACAGAAAAGCAGAAACAACCACTGATCTAGGCTTCAGGTGGTGTTTGTACTTTGTAGTTGTAGGCTTAAGTGGTGGCATTTTCAACAATGACTTTCTGGATGGTGAAGAAGATTTTTTTTTTTTTGGGTCAAGTACCACGTACTATATTACTTCATTAGTTGAAATAGAGTTTGAATACAAAATGTTATCCGCAAAAATACATCTAAGAAGAGGGGTTGGGGGTGAGGACACTCAATCCAAAGGACACAACCCGAGCAATGTGTTCCTCGCTATCCAGTCCGCGCACGAGTTGGCGGACCTAGGAGTGTACACCCACACGATAGACTGAATCGTCGCCGATAAAGTAATCGCGTTAGACAAAATTGGTGCAATCCTCCAAGCGTGAACCGAACCTAACAAATGATTAATGACGTTGGCGGAGTCCGACTCGATGATGATCGACCTCCACCTATGATGCAATGCAAGCCGAACTGCCGCCAATACCGCCTCCGCTTCGGCCTCGTCAGCCGACCCCGTAGCCATAACCCCGTGCGTACCCCCTTTAACCGTGCCCGAGGCGTCCCGAGCAATGACCCCTAACGCTCCCATCTTCGTGCTTGCGCACCAGGACGCGTCACAGTTAATTTTAATCGAATCAATCGGTGGCCTCGTCCAAGCGGTAAAGGTGGTAGGCGGAGGTGGAATGAGGTTTGGAACCCGAAGCTCCTGAACCGTCCTACTGATCTCAAGTAAAAGCGATGCCACAACCGGTTGTCTGTTCTCGTAGACCCACTTGCACCTCGCCTTCCAAATGATCCAGCACACAATCATGGCCTTGTTCCACACCATGTCAGCTTCCCTGCGGTTTGTCCCCGTTCTGACCGATACTCGACGAAGCCATTCCTCCAAGTTGTTTTGACCGCACCACAATAAGTCGGCCCTTATGTGGTGCCTCCAAACCTGTTGTACCCACGGGCATCCAAAGAATAGATGTTCCCGCGTCTCCTCCACCCAACACCTCAAACAAAGAGGTGTTATTGGCATACCCCTTCGGTACAAGTTTGCCCCCGTAGGGAGCACATCCATAACCAGCTTCCACATAAAAGCTTTAACTTTAGGCAACACCCTAGCCGACCAAATAGAAGACCATACCTGATCGACATCGGGACGAGGCCTACGGTTAAGGTCCATACCTGTCGGCTGGCTCGCGGCGTGAAGCACATGATATGCCGATCTAACGGAGATCGAGCCGTGACTGTTATGAGGCCATCTTAGACTGTCTGGAGCATCCATGATCGGAATGGTGACATTCAGAACCGCAGCGACATCAACCTGAGCAACCTGCTGGCGCACCACCGAAGTCGTCCACGCCCTCTCATCCCGGTCGAACCAGTCCGCAACACTTGTCGGCCCAACTGAAAGGCTATCTGACCTAGGCTGAACCCTAAGAGAGTCGCTTAGTGGCACCCACGGGTCATGGAAAGTCCTAATGGAACGACCATCTCCCAGAACCCACAAACCGTTCGACTGTAGCACCTCACGCCCCTCGAGGAGGCTCGCCCAGGCCCACGAGGCTCGACTCCCCGCGTTCGCCTGCATGGAGGACACGTCTGGAAAATAAATGCCTTTTAGAACTCTTACCCATAATGCCTGAGGTTCGTCCATGATCCTAGATGCCATGTTCGCAAGTATCGCCAGGTTGAAGGAAAACATGTCTCTAAAGCCGTACCCACCCTCCTTTTTGGAGATAGACATCGAACCCCAGTTTTTCCAATGGATTTTCCTCGAGCCCTCCCTAGATCCCCACCAGAAACGTGCAATCATGGCGTTTATCTCATTGCACCAGGTCGTAGGTAGTCGGAAGATGTGCATGACATAGGTCGGAAGCGCATTAAGGACGGCCTTAATGAGGACTTCCTTCCCCGCCTGGTTGAGCAATCTGTTCCTCCACCCATGTATCTTGTCCCTGATCCTCTCCTTGAGGTATGCAAGAGCATCCCTCTTTGATCTCCCCCAGACCGTCGGGAGACCCAAGTAGAAACTCGAATCTCTAGTTTGAGCCACGCCGAATATATTTGAGATCTCCGCCTTGTACGAATCATCCGCAGCCGAGTTGAAATAAAGGGTGGATTTCACAAGGTTGACCATCTGACCCGAGTCGCGACAATACTGATTGATGACGTTCTTGAGGTTGCGGGTTGTTGTGAGCGAGCCTTTAAGGAAGAAGAGCGAGTCATCCGCAAAGAAGAGGTGCTGAATTTCCGGGCAACCCCTTCGTATGCGGATTCCCCTAATAAGGCCCCTCGAGACCTGATTCTCCAGCAACCTGGACAGAGCGTCAGCAACCAAAATGAAAAGATATGGTGAAAGAGGATCACCCTGTCGGAGACCCCTTGAAGGGTTTATGGTCCCGGTTGCGCTCCCATTCACCAAGACCCTGTAAGTGACCGTCGATATGCACGCCTCTATCATCTTGACCCATTTTCCCCCAAAACCCCGCTTGCGCAGGCTCTCTAACAGGAAATCCCATTCAATGCAGTCATATGCCTTCTGCATGTCAATCTTCAAAGCGCACTCCGATCTACCTTTTGGACCACTTTGGCGCCCCCTCGTCTTGAGATAGTGGAACATCTCGTGGGCAATAATGATGTTATCCTGTATTCTCCTCCCTGAAACGAATGCACTTTGACACGGGGTGACCAGTTCTGGTAAATAGGTTTTGAGCCTATTTTCCAGAACCTTAGAGATAACTTTATATGCGAAGTTACAAAGACTAATCGGACAGAAATCAGATGCACTCAACGGGTTTGATATTTTTGGAATTAAGGTAATGAAAGTTTGGTTAAGAAACGAAGGCATAGTACTTGTGATGAGGAACGCATTGACGGATGTGATCAGGTCTGGTCCGATCGTGCCCCAACTCCTTTGGAAGAAAGTACCTGAGAACCATCCGGTCCTGGTGCCTTCGAACCCCCCATATGAAAACATGTTGTTCTAACCTCTTCTGGGGATGCCACCCCCGTCAGAGCCTCATTGATCTCCACTGAAATCTGTGCTGAGATGCACCCCAACGATTCCACAAAGCCCCCTCGACCATGGCTGACCGAATCCGAAAGCTCCCTTGACTTTCTCTACTTCTGTCTGTCCAAATTGAATGTTCAAAATGGCAGCGAGAAAGAAAACTTTATTTGTCGCGGTTGGCTTGTAAACACATCATATCCTTTATTTTTTTTGGCCAAGACATCATATCCTTTAATACTAGGCTTGTTAACTCATTAAAACAGCGAGTCTATTTAACCATAAAAAATTGATTTGGTGTTCGAAACTTAATTTGAAATGATTGGGTCTGTTTTTTATTAAGAAATACTCGATTTCGACTGATCCCAAAGTAAAACCGAACCGATTTTTATATTTATTTGCTTTTGTTGATGATTTAACACGTACATGACCCAACAGAAAAGCAGAAACAACCACTGATCTAGGCTTCAGGTGGTGTTTGTACTTTGTAGTTGTAGGCTTAAGTGGTGGCATTTTCAACAATGACTTTCTGGATGGTGAAGAAGATTTTTTTTTTTTTGGGTCAAGTACCACGTACTATATTACTTCATTAGTTGAAATAGAGTTTGAATACAAAATGTTATCCGCAAAAATACATCTAAGAAGAGGGGTTGGGGGTGAGGACACTCAATCCAAAGGACACAACCCGAGCAATGTGTTCCTCGCTATCCAGTCCGCGCACGAGTTGGCGGACCTAGGAGTGTACACCCACACGATAGACTGAATCGTCGCCGATAAAGTAATCGCGTTAGACAAAATTGGTGCAATCCTCCAAGCGTGAACCGAACCTAACAAATGATTAATGACGTTGGCGGAGTCCGACTCGATGATGATCGACCTCCACCTATGATGCAATGCAAGCCGAACTGCC
Organism: Chamaenerion angustifolium; assembly: GCA_946814005.1. Classification (NCBI taxonomy): domain Eukaryota; kingdom Viridiplantae; phylum Streptophyta; class Magnoliopsida; order Myrtales; family Onagraceae; genus Chamaenerion; species Chamaenerion angustifolium. The sequence goes on from OX328272.1 coordinate 29,520,173, forward strand.
GCCAATACCGCCTCCGCTTCGGCCTCGTCAGCCGACCCCGTAGCCATAACCCCGTGCGTACCCCCTTTAACCGTGCCCGAGGCGTCCCGAGCAATGACCCCTAACGCTCCCATCTTCGTGCTTGCGCACCAGGACGCGTCACAGTTCATTTTAATCGAATCAATCGGTGGCCTCGTTCAAGCGGTAAAGGTGGTAGGCGGAGGTGGAATGAGGTTTGGAAACCGAAGCTCCTGAACCGTCCTACTGATCTCAAGTAAAAGCGATGCCACAACCGGTTGTCTGTTCTCGTAGACCCACTTGCACCTCGCCTTCCAAATGATCCAGCACACAATCATGGCCTTGTTCCACACCATGTCAGCTTCCCTGCGGTTTGTCCCCGTTCTGACCGATACTCGACGAAGCCATTCCTCCAAGTTGTTTTGACCGCACCACAATAAGTCGGCCCTTATGTGGTGCCTCCAAACCTGTTGTACCCACGGGCATCCAAAGAATAGATGTTCCCGCGTCTCCTCCACCCAACACCTCAAACAAAGAGGTGTTATTGGCATACCCCTTCGGTACAAGTTTGCCCCCGTAGGGAGCACATCCATAACCAGCTTCCACATAAAAGCTTTAACTTTAGGCAACACCCTAGCCGACCAAATAGAAGACCATACCTGATCGACATCGGGACGAGGCCTACGGTTAAGGTCCATACCTGTCGGCTGGCTCGCGGCGTGAAGCACATGATATGCCGATCTAACGGAGATCGAGCCGTGACTGTTATGAGGCCATCTTAGACTGTCTGGAGCATCCATGATCGGAATGGTGACATTCAGAACCGCAGCGACATCAACCTGAGCAACCTGCTGGCGCACCACCGAAGTCGTCCACGCCCTCTCATCCCGGTCGAACCAGTCCGCAACACTTGTCGGCCCAACTGAAAGGCTATCTGACCTAGGCTGAACCCTAAGAGAGTCGCTTAGTGGCACCCACGGGTCATGGAAAGTCCTAATGGAACGACCATCTCCCAGAACCCACAAACCGTTCGACTGTAGCACCTCACGCCCCTCGAGGAGGCTCGCCCAGGCCCACGAGGCTCGACTCCCCGCGTTCGCCTGCATGGAGGACACGTCTGGAAAATAAATGCCTTTTAGAACTCTTACCCATAATGCCTGAGGTTCGTCCATGATCCTAGATGCCATGTTCGCAAGTATCGCCAGGTTGAAGGAAAACATGTCTCTAAAGCCGTACCCACCCTCCTTTTTGGAGATAGACATCGAACCCCAGTTTTTCCAATGGATTTTCCTCGAGCCCTCCCTAGATCCCCACCAGAAACGTGCAATCATGGCGTTTATCTCATTGCACCAGGTCGTAGGTAGTCGGAAGATGTGCATGACATAGGTCGGAAGCGCATTAAGGACGGCCTTAATGAGGACTTCCTTCCCCGCCTGGTTGAGCAATCTGTTCCTCCACCCATGTATCTTGTCCCTGATCCTCTCCTTGAGGTATGCAAGAGCATCCCTCTTTGATCTCCCCCAGACCGTCGGGAGACCCAAGTAGAAACTCGAATCTCTAGTTTGAGCCACGCCGAATATATTTGAGATCTCCGCCTTGTACGAATCATCCGCAGCCGAGTTGAAATAAAGGGTGGATTTCACAAGGTTGACCATCTGACCCGAGTCGCGACAATACTGATTGATGACGTTCTTGAGGTTGCGGGTTGTTGTGAGCGAGCCTTTAAGGAAGAAGAGCGAGTCATCCGCAAAGAAGAGGTGCTGAATTTCCGGGCAACCCCTTCGTATGCGGATTCCCCTAATAAGGCCCCTCGAGACCTGATTCTCCAGCAACCTGGACAGAGCGTCAGCAACCAAAATGAAAAGATATGGTGAAAGAGGATCACCCTGTCGGAGACCCCTTGAAGGGTTTATGGTCCCGGTTGCGCTCCCATTCACCAAGACCCTGTAAGTGACCGTCGATATGCACGCCTCTATCATCTTGACCCATTTTCCCCCAAAACCCCGCTTGCGCAGGCTCTCTAACAGGAAATCCCATTCAATGCAGTCATATGCCTTCTGCATGTCAATCTTCAAAGCGCACTCCGATCTACCTTTTGGACCACTTTGGCGCCCCCTCGTCTTGAGATAGTGGAACATCTCGTGGGCAATAATGATGTTATCCTGTATTCTCCTCCCTGAAACGAATGCACTTTGACACGGGGTGACCAGTTCTGGTAAATAGGTTTTGAGCCTATTTTCCAGAACCTTAGAGATAACTTTATATGCGAAGTTACAAAGACTAATCGGACAGAAATCAGATGCACTCAACGGGTTTGATATTTTTGGAATTAAGGTAATGAAAGTTTGGTTAAGAAACGAAGGCATAGTACTTGTGATGAGGAACGCATTGACGGATGTGATCAGGTCTGGTCCGATCGTGCCCCAACTCCTTTGGAAGAAAGTACCTGAGAACCATCCGGTCCTGGTGCCTTCGAACCCCCCATATGAAAACATGTTGTTCTAACCTCTTCTGGGGATGCCACCCCCGTCAGAGCCTCATTGATCTCCACTGAAATCTGTGCTGAGATGCACCCCAACGATTCCACAAAGCCCCCTCGACCATGGCTGACCGATCTGCCTGACTGAAAAAGATTTGAATAGAATCCAAAAAGCTCCTCCCTTATCTGTCGGTCGCTGTCCAACCAAGCCTCGTTCCCATCTTGGATCCTAATGATCTTGTTCCTCCTCCTCCGAGACAAGGTCGTCTGATGGAAGAAATGTGTATTCTTGTCCCCATGTGCCAACCATTTGATCCTCGACCTCTGTTTCCAGTATATCTCTTCCCGCTTCCATAACACGTAAAGTTTCGACTTAAGGGCCCGCTCCTCATCAAAGACGGACTCGTCATCAGTTCGGCCATCGAAGCGCCTCAACCTATTCTTGACTTTAGAAATCTCGACCAAGTTGTTTTTGAATTCCGCTTTGCTCCACTTTTCCAGAGCACCTTGACAATTCTTGAATTTACGGTCTAGGTCGTCCCCGGCCGAGACCGGGCCCCCCAAGCTCCATGCGGCCCGAATAACCTCCTGACATTCAATTCTCTCAAGCCACATATCTTCAAACCGGAATTGCTTAGGACCCCGAGCTTGAGCATGAAGAAGATGAAGAGAAATCGGCGCATGGTCTGAGCCGATTCGAAGTTCGTGAATGCACTGAGCCGCGGGAAATAAGTTGGCCCACTACTGATTTACAAGAGTTCTGTCGAGCCTTTCCCGGATCCGATCGGTCCCTTTCCTATTGTTCGACCATGTAAACATATGTCCCTTGAAGCCCAAATCCTCGAGAGAGAGATTGTCCATTAATGTGATGAAACCATCAATCTTTACTTGTTCCTTTCGATTGCCTCCTACCTTCTCTCTATGATGGGATATCTCGTTGAAGTCTCCGATGCACGCCCACGGACCCCGGCGACCATCCCCCAAGCATCTAAGAGTTTCCCAATTGAGCACCCTCCTCGAATAGTTTGAGTCCCCATACACCCACGTCATATGAAAGCCCCCCCAACACTCGGCCGAATATGAAAATAAAGGAGAACATAGCGAAGAGAGAAGAAGAATAACAAATATAACTTTTTTATTTAGTTACTCATGCGGTTTGATAGGAACAAAAGATTTATATACAAACAATGCGAGTACTATGAAACCCAACCATATCATATAAGTTGTGTGGAAAGAACTGTTGGATCACGTTTTTCTGTAAAACTCTTTCCGGTATGTACCGGGTCAGACTTCCTCGCTGCTCCGTTAACCTGCACAAAAGGAAAGCTCGGGAGTTCCCGTTGTTTTCCCTCTGGTAATTAAGTCAGGCGGAGATTCGTTTATGGAGGAAGGATATGGAGTACGTATGCAATCTTACAATAGTTTTAGAATGGAGATGGGTGAGAGTATTTATAACCCTCACCCCTAACCTGATCGGAGTTCATCCTGACCATGGTCTTCCCATGTGTCATCTAATTAACTGGTCATGGTTACGTCTTGAGTCTCGTGCTGCTTGGTGTCATGTGCATAGTGTCACTGTGTCATGTGCATAGTGTCCTTGTTTCCTAGGTTTCTGTCCCGCACGCCGGCGTCTCCATTACGCTTTGTCTGGCCTAGATCCTTGAGTCGTATTTGTGCCGTAGGAAGGATAAGGAAAGGTCGACTTCCAATTGGTGTCGCCTCTATTGGCGCCGCCACCTATCATGAGTCGGGCCGGTCTTTATTCCGGCTTATCCGAGGACATGCAGACGGATACCCAACATCTTGCCCCCCTCCGAGGCCAAGGGTGAGTAGCGTTCGCCATTGGGTTTGAATGCAGCACCTTTTCCGCTTCCTTCAATATGGTGGCGCGCCCTGTAATTCACAGATGCCACATTATGAACCCAGGTGAATGGAATAGCGCCCCCATAATGACCTGACTGTTGGGTTTTCAATGGTCGAGCTTCTGATTGTTGCTATCTTTTCAACTTCTGAACCAGTCGTATGAGGTGGTGACGTGTGGTGACACACCATAATTATGTTTTTTCAAATTTGATTTTTGTCTATCTGGTATCGTGCCACGTGGAAAAATATCTTTACCTTTCCAAAGTGAACTTTCAGATTCCAAGGAACAGTTCCAGACACCGAACTGTCACACGCGAACCGTTGCTTGGTCAAATCGTTGTTCTACTCGACCCAGTCAGCTGAACCGTCGTCGGGTTTGTTATAAAAAGGCCCAACAGAAGCAACTGAAATGTCAGTTCATCTGGAGTGTCGCCTGGTTTGTTATGAAAAAACTCAACTGACGCAGCCGAACTGTCACCTCCCACGAACCGTCACCTCCTTCTTCTATAAATCCCCCTTCTCCTTCACCATTTTCTACACTTCTCCCCAATTTGAGGCTTTCTCTATCTAGAAATCCTCCTCATTCTCTCTAGAAATCCACCCTTCTTTTAGTGATAAGATTGCTCGTGTATCCTCTGATCGGATTAGTCGGAGTTTTAAATCCTGCACCGAGCCATGTCAAAGGATGTTGCCGACTTTTCAGGTGAGAATGTCTTTTTCCCTTCCGGGTTTTCAGACCCAAAACCCAATCATCTTTCTCGAGCCATCTTTGAAAAAAATGTCAAGGAGTCGGGGATGGATGAGAGCTATTTTCCTCACTATCGCATTCTCGATGATAGATATCCTCAAAATTCCCACCCCGTGAGCGTACCTCAATCGGGCAAGGAAACCATTTTCCCCCTTCAAATTGATATGGGGTTAATGTTTAATTATTGTCCCGAGTTGGTGGAGATGTGTACGTATTACGGGGTTTCTCCTACCCAACTCTCCCCAAACGCTATTTCGGTTTGAGTCAGTTTTAAAATATTTTGCCACGACCGTGGATACCCATACTCCCTTTCCTTGTTTCGGCACTTTTATCGCCCCAATCGCGTCTTCCTTTTCGTCTCCCGTAGCCCTGATGTTAATAGTCGGTTATGAGACACTTTTCGCCCCATTGTCCAAGGTTTTTGAACCCGAAACTCCAATTGGAAGGTTCAGTATTTTTTCTTCAAGGTGGCGTCTCTTGGTGTCTTAATGCCAAGGCGTTGCGCGACCCGATTCCTTTTATGGAAAAATGTTCTTATGCGGACGTGGAGACGCTCTCCCAAATTATCATAGAACATGAACATGGTGGCACAGTTTACATCTCCAAGGCGACGACAGAGGAAGATTTAAGGCACGCCGACATTTCATCGGTAGAACGCTGGCCTTCTCCCCCAAGTCGGGTAATAACTCTTTCCCTTTCTTTTTTCAGCTCAAGATTTTGCACGTCTCGCTCACACGTTTACTATTATTCCGGAACATAGGCGTGACAGGAGGCGCAAGGAATGAAGTTCCTCCCAAGTTGTTGATGCTCCTGAGACGTCAAAGAGGAGGCGCACCCCGAGCCTAAACGAGAAGAAGAAGGCGCGCTACGAGGATTACGTAGATCCTCTTACGGTGCCACAAGAAGTTCTGAGTCCCGACACTCTGGAGGCAGTGGAGACTTTTAAAGGTGTGGTTCCTTATTCTCAATATGCTAACGATACAATTTTGCGTCGACAACTTAACATTCTGTATACTAAGAAATATAGCGCGCCCGTAGTGACAGATTTGATGCTTTCATGGTCTTAGATCGAGTTTTCTACTGGTTCCACATCGAAGAAGGTTGGTGGCTATGCTCCAGTGCCATTGGGGTTATATTCAGGAGCGCCTTCTAGGAAAAAGGCCCCAGCGCGCCGCCGTGATACTCCTGCGCAAGAGTTTGAAGGAGAGGGTGTGATGTTTTCCTCTTCTACGCACACCCTTCGGGAATAAGGGTTTGAAGACGTTCGAGGGTCTTCTCATCACGGCGCTACTCTCGAGCCTGAGGACAAGGGGAGCGCCTTTCCCTACATTGGTCTGCCCTTCAGCCTCCGTCGTGATATGAAAATGGATGAAAGTGAGAAGTCGCTCCTGGAGTCTTGGAGGCCTTGCCAGCTCCTCTAGGGGGTTCCCTTGGTGAATGGGAATTCCATGGTGGGTAGACACTAGCCCCCAGTTGATAGAGTATCAGCCTCTACTGAGGGCGGCGCTCTGGAAGGGTTAGTGCATCGCAGCCTTTCCGCCTTTTCCCAGGTGGGTTCGGCTACTTTGATTTCTTTATTTTCTATACCCATGTTTTTAATTCTAACTCCAAATGATTGAGACCATCATAAATTTTCCTACCGCTCTACCTTCATGTACGTTTACAGTTTGATTGAGCGGGACATTAAGCATTATTTCCCTGACTTCGACCTGGTGCGCCTTTAGTGTATGGAGAGCTTTTTGGAGATGCAACGCCTGGAGAAAGAAGCTGACTACTTAGAGAACGAAGCGGAATCTGAGGCGTGCCTTCCCCTCCTGCCAGCACGTTGTTGGTTGATGGTGGTCAGTCGCCCCTACCTGAAGGCGAGAGACTCCCAACTCTTCGTCCTCCCAATGAAGATGTGGCGCCCCCAAATCAGAAGTTGCTTTAGTTTTAGCAGACTTATCTTTGTAAACCTATCTTTTTTAGTAGCTTTCTTTTATTTCTAGCAATGTAAAAACAATGTTTTTTTAATATAAATTGTGGCTTCCTTTCATCCGATATCTGTCTAAGTGTGGATATTTACTCAGTAATAGCAACGCCATTGATAACTTGTCTGAACTTAGCTTTACATTTGTAGTGACACCTTTGGTATCCAACATTTTAGACTTAAGATTTTGGCCATTAAGTCATGGTTACATCACTAAGACCTGTTAGTTTATACTTAAGCATTTTGCCATTAAGTAATTAGTCTGAAGTAAGAGATGCAATTAATCATTTCCTCTAAACTTCAGGTTACTTTACCCTGGTTGGAGGCAATTTAGTTACCTGGAAGAGTAAAAAGCAGAAGGTGGTGCCACTCTCGAGTGCTGAAGCACAGTTTAAAGGTATAGCTAGAACCGTCATAGAAGTGTTGTGGTTACCAAAATTATTGGTTGAGATCGGTTTCCCGATAAAAGGAGAGTGGATCATAATGTGTGACAATCGTGCAGGGATCAACATTTCAGAGAATCCAGTACACCATGACCGTACAAAGCATGTTGAAGTTGATCAACACTTCATCAAGAAAAAGATGGAAGATAAAACTATTGCACTGCCATTTGTACGCTTTGAAGATCAACTGACAGATATCTTAACTAAAGCTGTAAATGGAAGAGTCTTCATAGGAGTTCTATGCAAGTTGAATATTAGTGATCTCAATATCCCACTTGAAAGGGAGTGTTAAAAAAGGAAAACACAGAAAATGAGAATTTTGTATTTAGGAAACAAATCCTTTGTAATATTATCTATTGTAAGTATTTCCTAATACCTTGATGTAATGTATAGGATATAAGTACATTGGTAGAATGACTAAAAAACACACAGTATAGTTGCACCAAAACTTTGTTTCTCTTTGTTTCCTCATGTCTAATTCGGTCCAGACCAAAAAAATTGATAATAAAAATTGGTATGGAGATCGTTAAAGAGCAAGAAACCTTTAATTTTTACAACATATATGCTAAAAAAAATTAGATCTAATACTTGAAGAAGTAAAGGGCATCGTGATAATTTTGGAAGATGGACAAATTGATTATTCGTTTGGTCCTTGTCGATCTTACGATCCGACTTTACCTCGAAACATGAGAGAAATTATTTCGACATCAGAGTCAAACACCCTACAGGGCAAGGCAAGTCACTCTCCACAAATGTGGTAAAGTCAAATAGGATTCACCCGTTAAGGTAAGCACTTCATGCTTACCCTCATCAAGATAACAAGACATAAAATCAACAAAGTCAACCTGTCTTCATCAATAGAGGTGAGCATGCCATGCTCGCCCTTACAAGGAAAAATACGTGAAACTAGCAAGATTGAACTAGAAGATAAAGAATAAAGGTGAGCATGACATGCTTGTTCTAGTCAAGTGAAAAATTAGACACAAGATTAAGTCTCCGGAACCTTTCTCCATCAAAACGATGCCTGTCTAGACCCGATTCTGCGATTAAATATGAAAGTTACACTAAATCTTAATGAAAGAAATAGGAAATATATCAAATAAATCCGCCCACGAATCTTGTCTTAATCTCATACATAAAATCTTAAATGATAGGTAACGATAGACTTGTTCATGAACCAGTTCGACCATGAACTGGTTTTGAACTGATTTTAATAAAACCAGTATTTTTTCACACTAAAAGAACTAGTCTGTTTCACCCAAAACAACTAGTTTGATTTGAAACGATTCATAACTGGTTCAAACTGTTCTAGGCTATTTTTATTTTATTTTTAACAATTTTGGTATGTTTCCGGTTCTGTTCAACTGGAACTGATCCGGTTCAACTGGAACTAATCTGATTTTATTCTCCAGTGGCTACATCTACTTCTCAACTTCGTGATCAATATGAAATTATTCATTACAATTTCCTTAATTAAACAAAGAACTACGCAAATTGAAGTAGGAACCGGCGATAAAGGTAAATTGTGATGAATTCATCATAATTTACCTTTATCATCGATTCCTACTTCAATTTGCGTAGTTCTTTATCATCAAATTAATGATCCACTGAGGGACGACAAAGAGATGAATTTCATTCCCAAGAAAAAGAAAATCGAAATCAAACTGATAAAGAAAAAATAAAAGAAATCGGACAAGATAACACATCAAAATATAGAAATAGGAAAACAATGATAGCAGAAATCATCAAAGAATCAACAAAATCAAATAACGGTGAATACAATCGAATCTGGAAAAAGTCAAAAATCATAAACGTAACAATAGAAAGCACGTCAAATGCGAAGCGATTGTTGATACGTCGGGTATGAGATAAAAGAGAGTCGAGAGAGGACATGTGGTTAGGGTGGTAGTGGCGGTGGTCGAACAGGTTATGTCCATTGAGAAAGCTCCTGAAGCTGGCCGATTAGCTGTCGCGGCATCGCCTGGCGCTCCACTTCATCGATTAGTTGTCACAGCATCGCCTACCGTAGCATCGCATGCTGCATCATCTTCTTCTCCAACTCCAATTGGTCTCGCTCTACTCCGACTCAAATTGGTATAGCTATTGTCCGTGAGTTTTATGCTTCTCTAGTTGGTTGCGGCTACATCTAGGATTGGTTTAGTGGTTTATTTATTTTCTGACCTTATACTCACTTAAGCATTGGAAGGTGATCTAGAGGAACATCTCGAATGTCTCTTCTTACAGGCCAAGGAGTTTTCCATCAGATCATCCAACGAGTCTACCCAAGCGAAATTAGCATACATCCCAACACTTCCAGTGGGGGTTAAACATTGGAGACTTCTTGTGACACAATAGGCGTGGTAAAAAGACTAGATCAATCTCTGTTTCTGCTCCGTTATGAAATTCAACAAGTTTGAACCTCTGTTTTTGTTTAGTTATCAAGTTTAATAAATTCAAAAAAACTACATTTTGATTAACCTCTATCTCTGAATTATTTATTAGTTTTAGTAAGTTTACATCGCCTGATTTTGATAAGCTCTGTTTCGTGAAATATTTTGAACTCTCTGCATTATCTAAATGTTTATTGAAAATTTTACAGCTTTAGGTAGGATATCTGCCAGTTGATATTCAAAGCGTACAAATGGCAGTGCAATAGTTTTATCTTCCAGCTTTTTCTTGATGAAGTGTTGATCAACTTCAACATGTTTTGTGTGGTCATGGTGTACTGGATTCTCTGAAATGTTAATCCTTGCACGATTATCACACACTATCACGCACTCTCCTTTTATCGGGAAACTGATCTCAACCAATAATTTTGTTAACCACAACACTTCTATGACGCCTCTAGCCATACCTCTAAACTCTGCTTCAGCACTCGAGAGTGACACCACCTTCTATTTCTTACTCTTCTAGGTAACTAGATTCCTTCCAACCAGGGTAAAGTAACTTGAAGTTGACCGCCTATCTACTGATTCCCTGCCCAGTCAACATATGCATATGCTTCTACATCCAGATGCTCATTTCTCTTGAACAATACTCCACTTCCTGGGGAACCCTTTATATATCGAAGGACTCTTAGAGCAGCTTCCATGTGATTTGCTTGCGACTTGTGCATGAATTGACTCAGAACCCCTACTGCATACGCAATATCAGGTCTCGTGTGTCAGAGGTAGATCAACTTCCCTAGTAGGTGTTGATAGCAAGTTTGATCTGGCAGTTCTGCTCCCTCTACTATTTTCAAACCATGGCTCAGCATAATTCGTATGTCTGCTGACTTACAATCAATTAAGCTTATCTCTACTAATAAATCTAATATGGATTTTCTTTGTGAGATAAAAATACTTGCCTTAGATCGTAGCACCTCATCTCCCAAGAAATACTTCAGCTCACCCAAGTCCTTCATCTCAAACTCTTGAAACAAATTCTACCTGAGTTGAGATATTTCCTCGGTATCATTCCTTGTAATGATCATATCATCAACATAAATAATCATGCACGTCATCCGACCTTCTTTGCTTTTGAAGAACAACGTGTGGTATGAGTTGCTTTGTTTGTAGCCGTATTTCTTCATAGTCACTGTAAATCTTCCAAACCACGCTCAGGGTGACTGTTTCAGTCTATATAATGCTTTCTTCAATTTACACACAACTGAGTCATGGAATCCCGACTTGAAACCTGGTAGTGGTTCCATATAGACTTATTCCTTCAAATCACCATGCAGGAAGGCATTTTTTCACGTCAAAATAGTGGAGCGTCCAGTTTAGATTTGTTGTTATTGGAAAACAACACGAATAGTATCGAATTTTGCTACTAGGGAGAAGGTCTCTGAGTAATCAATATTGTATGTCTGAGTAGAGCCTTTAGCTACTAACCTTTCTTTGTATCGTTCAATCGACCCATCTGCCTGATGTTTATGGTGAAAACCCACCAACAACCTTCTTTCCATGTGGAAATACACATTTCTCCCAAGTTTGATTCTTTTCTAACGCCTCCATCTCTACTTTCATGGCTTGAAACCATTCTATGATATTTACTATTGATTCCACTGTGCTAGGTATATCCTGAGCGTATATTGCAGCTGTAAAGCACATGCAACTGATGGCAAGCTCTTCCTAACCAAGTTTTCTACTGAGCATTGGCTTGCTTCAAGGTTGCACTCTTGTTCATATTGTACAGGGGGAACGCCTCTGTTTCTCCTGACTGGTAGTTTGTACCTCTCCTGAACTATCTCCTGTACGCTTTCCATTTCTGGATTGGTATAATCAGAGTCATCTGCGAAAGAAGTTTGAGAATTATAAAATATAAGAGTTATCCCACCATTAGTGTGACTAACCTTAGGAGTATTCGTCAGGGTCGACGTGCCCGAGTCATCGAAGAACTGTACTATGAGATTCAACGTCTCGGTGGTTCCGCCAACTTGCTCTGTTGGGACTACTTAGGGTCACACTGGAGTGACCAACCAATCTAATGGGCTACTTACGTTCTCCCCCTGACTAGTAGATTGGATGAAATGCGACTCTCTAGAATAGTAGTATTCTGTTTTAAGGAAATTACAATCCATCGTGATATACATACGATGATTGTGAGGATTATAGCAGCGGTAGCCTTTTTTATGTATTCCATACCCCACAAAAACACATTTAATGGAATAGGGATCAAATTTACACCACTCTGGTTTAAGGATGTGAACAAACATAGAACACCCAAAGACGTGTGGTTCGAGTGTTAAAGTTGTTGGAACACTCATATGATTAGATAAGATCTAGAGAGGTGTTTGAAGTTATAACACCTTTGTAGGGAGACGGTTAAGGAGATAGACCGAAGTAGGAACTCGTGACTCAAGCATAAAGGCTCTTGTCACTTCTAGGATATGATAGTTTTTCCTTTCCGCAACCCCATTTTGTTGTGGTGTATGCGGACAAGAAGTCTTATGGATAATGTCATTTGCATGGAAAATAATTTTGAGCACAGAATTGACATATTCTCCATCATTATCTGAATTGAGGACCTGAATTTGGGTATGGAACTGTGTATGAACTAAGTTGTGAAATTCTACAAACCTAGACGAAACCTCAGACTTATGTTTTAGGAAATATACCCAAGTCATGCGAGAAAAATCAGCGATAAAGAGTACAAAATATTTGAAATCATTATTAGACATGCGTCTACCAGTACTCGGGGCAGGACCCCACACGTCTGAATGAACAAGGGAAAAACAGACCTAGCCCTAGAATTAGATTGAAAATAGGACTGTTTATGACACTTCGCAAGCATACATGTCTCACAGGAAATATGTGTAGTAGACGAAGATAACTAAGGGAATAATTTATGAAGGTACCCTGTGGACGGGTGTCCAAATCTTCGGTGCCACAAACATTGTTTTCTGTCAACCGTCCCGTGAGCAAGCGTTGCAGTTCCGTTTTGAGCCACTTCGCCCACATAGTAAAACCCCTGATACTATACACCACATCTAATGATTTTCCCCGAACGAGTATCCTGCAATAGACAGAAATTTGGATACATTAGTACCATACAATTTAGTTATTTGGTCACATGACTAGCTTGACATATAAAGACAATTCTATAATTTTAATGTTGGTGTCAATGCAATATTTCCTGCTCCATGGACTTTTGACAACACCCAATTTGCATTATGAATCATCGTTTTACTTGGTATTCTTTGACTAATAAAATCCTTCTCGTCATACGTCATAGTGGCAGTGGCCCCGCAATCAAATAGTCATTTTCTATTTATTTTTTCCAAATCCAGATACCCGATTATATGCTCATTTCTCAAACAAGGATATACCAAGCTGTCTATTATGAATTTTAGGGCCTAAATCATTCAACTGAAAAAGTTAGGGCTCAAACTGAATATGAGGAGAAGTCTGAGAGCAAAAGGGTAAGTTCTCCCTTTCTAACCATATACCTTTGGTTCGGCTGATTGGTCTGAGGGCAGAAGGGTCTTCATTTTGCTGAGACACTCCTTGGTTTGCTGCGGTAAACCCTAGCTCCTCCCCCGTTTGATTCGTTGTGTTTTCTTCATCGAATCCGATCTTCTCTTTCGTTTTGTCATGGCTTGCGGTACTGATTGATGTTGTGGCTGCGTTCCCGACACTGAATCCTCTGTTACGTCATTGGCTCTTCAACCCTTCGGGAAATCCGTTGAGTTCGAAGCATTTGGCCCGGCTGTGACGAATGTTCCCACAGTGGATGCACCTCATGTTCCTCTGATCCAGGCCGTCGCTGCGAGATGACGATTTTCTCCTTTCAGTGGCCGATTGTGGCTTGGTGGCGTGGTCTGTGGGGATGCCAGGATTTTCCGAGTCAGGTATGTGCTTGATCTGGAGGTTCTAGTTGATAGACCTGTTCTGATTCCAGTGTCTATGGTGAATTTGCCCATGTCCCTTCACGATGTTGTCATGACTAGCCTCCGGTCCCTCTCGGATCGTATTGTGGCATACGATGTCTTCACCTCAGGAAGAGAATTCTCACGGAGCAAGTCTCTCTTCTCCTGATAGACAATGTGGTTTCTATTGTAGCTGGCTCACCGGAGTTAATACTGCCATGGTAGATGATGAGTGTTGAGAATGATCTTTAATTGATCGACAATTCCAGCTCTGATACTATGTTGATCTGGACCGAATCACACATAAGGAAATAGAGTTTTGGTGCAACTGTACTGTGTATTTTTATGTACTGTGTATTTTTATTCACTCTACCACTGTACTTATATCATATACATTACATCTAGGTATTAGGAAATACTTACAATAGAAAATATTACGAAGGATCTATTTCCTAAATACAAAGTTCCCATATTCTGTGTTTTCATTTTCTAACACAATTCTTCTGAAATATTGTAGAAAGTGAACTCCGACCATCTTGATCATGTTTTGCACTTCTTCTATATATTGATTTTCATATGCTAAATCAAAATCAAGTCTCCGACAAGATTGATTTTTTTTTTTAATAATAATATTCTTTCTCCATCATCTAAAACAAGATGCAAATTAAGATACGATTAAACATGTTACCTAAAATTCATAAATATACACACATAACAACTTACTATACCTGCACATAATTTTCTAGTAACAAATTTTATAGTTTAAATATATAAATTTACATTAATCGATGGAATTGAAATTTTTGGGCTGGGATAAAAACAATTGAAAGGTATGAGACAATCTAGAAAACGCCGATGGTCAAAAAAAAATCTAGAAGACGCCCGTTTAGAATGAACTTTGTAAGTTTACTTAGATTCGCCCGTCTCCATTATTTTTGGGAATTTCCAACTCTGTATTAGAGCAAAATTAAATAGGAGTTAAACTGCCCAAAAAGGAGACTTAAATCAACACGTGCTTCGTATATAACTTAATGATTTGTACAGACACAACTATTAAAATTAATATCCTCCCTTGTTGATTAACTCTTATTATAAGGTCCATAATTAATTCGAAATAACTAACTAACATAAGAAATGAATATCGTCATGGAAACATGAAACAAAGGAAAGAAAAGAATTAGTTACATTTTTATACAATCTACTCTTATAGATAAAATCAATAAAAAATGAATAGAGATATTTTTTTAATCACTTAAACCTTTTTCTATTTATTGTTATTCCAATTTTTTTAAAATTAATATGTATATATATATATATATATATAATAATTTTAATATTTCTAGATAGCTTAAACATACAAAAAAAAAAAAGAGTTGATCATGTTTTTTTCAATTGAAAATTGCTAAGTAATACTTATTGGAATCTCGGGCGAGTTTCACTTAAATTGTTAAAAAAGTTAGGTTGTTCTGATTCACTGTTTGAATCACTGAAAAATTGAATCATAGAAAAATGTAATATATGAGAAGAAGAAATCTCTAATTGGGTATGTTTATTTTAGTGTATATATATACTATAGTATTCTATGTATGAAAACACTAAATACTTATAAAAGTTAGGGTTAAATACCAAATAGCTACCCGAACTTTGGACGTTTTACAAATAGATACCCGAACTTTGAATTTTCAATAACGACTACCTAAACTTTGGACGAATGTGCAAATAGCTACCTCAACTTTGACACATGGGACAAATCGCTACCTCCGTTAAATTTTCCGTTAAATATGGACGAAAAATGACGTAGCAGCACATGATTGGTCCATAATTTTAAAAACTATATTATTTTTTTAAAATACTAAAAAAATTAGAAAAAATCTTTAAAAAACTGGAAAATTAATAGAAAAAATAAGAGTTTGTAATATAAATTTTGTATTGAAAAAAATTAAACAAAATTTAAAAAAACTAATCATTTTTTTTTTTCATAATTTTAATAAAAAAATTATATTTAAAACTCTTATTTTTTCTATTAATTTTCCAGTTTTTTTCTGATTTTTTTAGAATTTTAAAAAAATATATTGTTTTTAAAATTATGGACCAATCATGTGTTGTCACGTCATTTTCGGTCCATATTTAACGAAAAATTTAACGGAGGTAGTTATTTGCCCTATATGTCAAAGTTTAGGTAGCCATTTTTGAAAATTCAAAGTTGTGGTAACTATTTGGTAAAATGCTAAAGGATATTGTATATTATAATACATATAATAGATTAGTCTAGATATAAGTGAATAATATATATATAAATAAAACAAAAGAAAGATGATAGAGAAATTAAAAGAACACGTGAATTATTTTATGAAACGTGAATTGTGTTTTAATAATGACTTTTTTCTTAATAATAATATTGTTCTCAAAGTAGTGTGAAATTGGTAATGCAATCCAACCATATATGCCCGTTCACTAACTTCATGAATCAATCTACTCTAAGATGGAATGTCCTGTCCTCATCCTTATGCACCTTAATTGTTGAAGAAACATAGTTGTTCGTGTACAACGGGTGCGTTACAGTAACCTCATAATCCCCATTAAACAACGTTGTTTGAAAGACTCCATGGCTATCTGTCTTAGCCTCCACACTCTTGGATCTCCACTCATCAATTAGCTTGTCAACCACATCACCTGCAGCTGTGTTGTTGAAGTGTTGGTCAACCAAGGTCGTCTCATTAAATCCAGCAGCTGCCGGACCTGCAAACATGATGATCCCTTCGACTGCAGGATGACTGTATGCCTCTCTCAGTACCTCCTCCAAGTATTCAGCCTGTTATGCTTTCAATGTCATTATAAAAATCATATACTTATATCAGAAGTTGCATTTTTACAAATAGGTACGTTAAAAAAATTATTTCTTTTAGGTAACTCAGAAATCATAAATGTATCTAATTTAATATTTCGATCATGTTTTCATCAAGTATTTAGTATTTTGTTCCATTAAGATAACTTTTACTTTATTTTACTATTGCTTTCAAGTATCTCTAAGTTATGTAACAATTAAATATATTTACTTTATCTTTATTGAATTATTAATTTTTTTTTTGTTACTTTCAGGTACCCAATTAAATTAGATACATTTATGACTTTTGAGATATCGGAAAGTAATTTTTAAAAAAATAACTGAAGTACTTGTTTATAAAAACGTGACTTATGAGATACCCAAATAACTTTTATCTCAACCAATCATATATGTTATGTTTTTTTAAAATTGAAATGATTTCTTATCTTAATCAATCATAAATTACCTGTCTTAACAAATTTGAATCATTGCCAGCAGACACTTCCGTAAGCCAAATCGGAAGCCCGGTAGTTGCAAAAATGTCAATGGTTGCCCTCATATAAGCCAGGTTAGGTTGACCTGAGCCGAAATGCCCCTGCAACCCTATCCCAATAGGAAGCCTTTCATTCCCAGGAAAAGCCTGTATCTGTCTGATCTTGTTGATGTACTTCACTGGCCAAACCATCTCATCATCACTCCACTCAATCGTATTGTACTCATTTATGAAGATGATGGGTTTCGGGTCGAGGCTATGAGCTACGGAGAAGTACATTGCCGACGTGTTCTCTCCGAGTTTATCCTCGTAGAATTTGAAGTGCAAATTCTCGTTCATACAGTCCCAATGGATAATATCCCCAGCATACCTGGTGACCACAGATTTGATTCTTCTGTCTGCAGCAGCCTTTAGTTCCTTAGTCGACAGTTGGGGTACCCATTTTGGCTGATACTTTGGGTCTTCCCAGAAGATGTTATGACCTCGGATGGAAATATTGTGTTGTTTTGAGAATTTGACCATTCCGTCCGAAACTGTGTAATTTTCATGTCCTTGTTCCTGCTCATTGCTGTACCATTTCATGGCGTTTGTGAAAGCTGTAACTGGGAATCGAGCGGTGAACCACTTTCTGTACTGTTGGCTATCCAGAATGTGGTAGTTCAAACCACAGCCAAATGGGAATGAAGGGAGAATGGATGATATGGATATTGTTGCTCCTTGTAGTTGGGTGTTATTGGCTCCAGTGATGTGGAACTTCATTCCACTCTTTCTTGTCTACAAAGGAAACCATATGATTATATGGTACTTAGAAAAGATTTTAACTAATCGAACATGACAGTCAATGCAAAAGAAATGTCATATACTTTACCCTATTTATCCTGTCATTCTGCTGGGATCTCCATTGCTCTTTCGTAAACGGTTGCAGTGACAAATTATCAGCCCAAATCTCCACCCCTGGATTCTTTGTCTGTCCCACAAAAATAGAGAATCAGTTTATTTTTATACAGAATAAGTGAATGGAAAGTTCACCTACCTCAAAGAGAAGATCAATAAGGCCAGTGTAGTTAGCAGCTATTCCTCCCTTTATCATAGACCAACATCCATTTCTAGCAAGAGTTGATCCGGATCGAATAAACTCACCGTCTCGATTTCGAAACACTACCGAAACTAATTCGGATCCTTCACTTATTTGTACCCATCCTGAAATTAGAGTGAGTTTTTAAGCCACCAAATGAAATGGCTACCTGAAATGATCAATTCTTACACACTGCAATATTGCATACCAGAGAAACAATAGAAACCTCCTTCAGTTATCATGACTTTCTGACCAAAACTGTCCAATGCCACTGTTCGATTCCGTATAACGATGTACTGGTTATGGCCATTGTTAGAGGTTCTTTCCTCAATCACGCCATGCCCAAATAAGACCCAGTCTGAAACTCCATCTTCAAACTTTGGGTTCTTTAAGATGCCTCCACGGTAGAGCGGTTTCCATGGCTTCGCCAAGCACTGAAAACAAGCTGAAACCAAATTAAATAGCTAGAGAATCAAGGATATGAAGTAATAAATAGAGGTTAATTACCTCAGTCGTTGCAGACGAATCATAAGAGACGTCATTCTTCGTCCCTTCAACTGCTGCAAAGAGGTAGACAGCAAAGAAAAAAAGAAATACAACATCGTTGTTCGACATTGTCAAAGGATTAATTCAGTTGATGAAAAACAGTTGGAATCATATCCAGTTGAGCAATGGGTAGAGAAAAACAACGATTTAATAGATAGAGAGAAGATAAAGGAGGAATCCGTCTGGAGATTGAGAAACATGAATTTCCGACAAGGCTTCAATAATTCCTGTGTTGGAGGGCTTAATTTCGCACGTGACTCTGACTCATCTCTCCTGTATAAATAAATAACTAATAAGTAAATAGATAGAGTTTGATTGGTGTCATAATCCTAGGGGAAAAGAATTTAAATATATATATATATATATATACCATTATACACATGTTTTATTCGGTTGATTTTAAACAAAATAATTAACGTTTTACATAACAATTTTGTTAACTTTAATAATTGTACAAACTTTATAAAAGTGGCACCACATAATTAGACATTGATGTAAAAAATCATAATATATCATTAAAAACATAAAAATTATATTTTTATATATAATATTTTATTAAACAATCAAATAAGAAAGAAAAAAAAAATGTTCACTAAGAATTTGAAATTTAAACATCAAGTTTATTTATATAATATATTATTCATGTGAGTAAAATAAATTATACTAACAAATTAGGAAAATATATTTTTAGATTTTATCATTTATTAAAAATATGAAATATAATACACAAACTACAGTTTTTTATATTAAAAAATCGAAATTAAGTCTATTTTACTTTATTTAATTTTTTTCTATTATATAAATAAAAATTATATTTTATGTTTTCTAGTATTTCTCTATTTCATATTTTACAATGATGTGTTTTTTTATATTTGCATTATATTTTAAAAAGCAAAATCGATTTTTTTAAATTTTTTTATTATAATAAAAATTATTTAGAAAAAGAAATTGTTCCCTATTACTTCGGCATGTTTCCATTTTTTTTTAAATGAATAAACTATTTATTTAACACGTAATCATTTCATTTGACACGTCCGCAATCGTTAGTCTTATTTAATGGAAGTACTTTAAACTCAACACAATATAATATATTACTTTTTAAACAAATAAGGTCTATACTCTTACCGATTGAAACGACTAAACTAAAATAAGTCGGAAAAAAACGTCTTCTCTCTCCTATGGTTCCCGAGTGAGAGAATAGTTCGCCGAAAATATCGGCATTTCATTTCCTGCCAATTAATGTGCTGGGAAAGTCAAATCAACAACAGTGAAGAGGTGACTCCGACCAATCAGATTCGAGAGTGTCAATTCTAGCCAACCTGAGTGCCCAATCCTTCTTCAACCTACAGAAAACATCATGCATACTGCAATTTGAGCTACGTAAAAATTGTGGTGTGCCACACTCTGTTTTCTGCTGTTTTTCGTGTTGACTACGACTACATTGAACACATTTGAACTACAACCATGATGAGGAATCAACGTGGAACCTCTAGAGACCAAAACCAACTTCGGAAAACTTCGATCAATTTGTCGTCCAACCCACAATTGGTAGACAAGGAAAGGTGTGTTGCCACTGTTATATCTCATAAGGGAATCAAGGCATCTGCAATTCAATCGGTCCACAACGACTCTAATTAAAGAGGTAAACTACTATCTGAAGATTTGAAGAAATCAAGAGAAAAATTGAAGTTACATTCCATATTGATTTAGAATCGCTCTGGCCTCAGTGTACTTTGGGTCTATCTTGATATTCTCTTCAATATCTCTTGGGTTGATTGAATCTGCTCTTGATAGAAAATTTTAGCGATTGCATTTGTATTATGACACAATCCAAATTGGTGAAACTTCAGATTATCCCTTTGTATTTGTACCTAACGATTGCAAGTTAAAATTGGGGAAAAATATAAAATTATTTAAAAAAAAATAGGATATACACTACTACCATTAAAAGTTAGGGACAATTGCCCCCTCAATCTTGATCATCTACGTCCATGGACACAACTGCTCACAAAAAACAACACCATAATCCACATTTACAAATTTTCACTACACTATTGCGCTTCCTCCGTAGGGCCGGCAGTGGTGCGGTGAAAAATTCATAACCATGGTTATAACCGGTACTGTTTAATATGGTTAACCGTACCATTATGGTACGGTGCGGTTATGCTGGTGAATTTTCTACCCATAATGGTTATGGTTATGGTATTTGAGTTATTCTCATGGTTATAACCATGTTATTATATAAATATAATATTTATTTATTATTAATAAACTAATTTATATAATATACTAAATATAAATTATATAATTGAAAATTTGAAATTGTTGAAGATTGAAGGCGCCAAAGTACAACGATGGTAATATAGATTGACGTATTTTTTAAATAAATTTTTCGATTTTTTATTATATTACATGTGTGAAATGAATATGGGTATACATGTAAAACCATGGTTAATAACCACGGTTATTTTAATGGTTATGGTATTGAAAATTATACACATAATGGTTATGGTATGTGGTTTAAAAATAGGGTTAATTACTTAATTGGTTACACATGTTTGACCAATGTTCAGAATAGTTACACATGTTTCAAAATGTGATTAATTGGTTTTGCTATGTGACTAATTGGTTACACATGTTTTTCCCAATGTGATTAATTGGTTATTCCGTTAGTAAACCGTTAATTTTAACGTTAATTCATTTTTTTAACATATTATTGAATTGTGAAATGACTATTATGCCCTTAGTTGTATTGAAGAACACATTGAAGGATTGAAGAACCAGAATCGAATCAAATTCGATTTGATGTTCTTGAGAACCCAGAATCAAGAACCCAGAAACAGCATTTATGGGTTATTCACATTGTGGGTAACATGTCGAACCTTTTAATCACATCATTTCAAACAACAGTATCCATTTAATCACATTATAGAGAAACATGTATGACATTTTAATCACATTATAGAGAAACATGTATGACCATTTAATCACATTTGGTGATAACATATACTGCAATACCGAACTTCAAGAACCCACCAGAAATGATGTTTCTGGGTTCTTCTAACCATCGACAACCCTATTCCTCCGTATAGTAATGGCACATTTCACGGAATTATGTCCATATGTGAGGAACGCAACCGTATAAACCGAACTTTGAGAAAAAATTAAACAACAAACCGAACTTTTTTTTTATAAACAACAAACCACGCTTTTGGAATTAAACAATCAACAAACCTACTTCAAATTGACATTATGTTTGAACATATTTTTCAATGTTTGAGAGAGTTATTAAGTCGTAATACTCTTTCCTTATAATATTTCAACTAATGTTAACTTAATAACTCCCTTAAACATTGAAAAATTCGTTCAAACATTATGAAAATTTGAGGTAGGTTTGTTAATTGTTTTATTCTAAAAGTTTGATTTGTTGTTTATCAAAAAGAAAATTTGGTTTGCTGTTTAGTTTTTTCTCAAAGTTCGTTTTTTTTTTTGGTAATTAACCCTTTATATATTCGTTAGTAAGTAAAAAATCTATTTAAAATAAATCAATCTATGTTTATAAAGTATTTACTGATCATATATGAGTTCTTTAACATATTAAAATTTATTATTATAAACTATACATTATAACGATGAATTATATTTTAAAATGGTTAAAAATATTAGTGAAAGTTTTTTCAATAGTAACTACACGTTAACTATATAAATAAAATTATAAATATTAAGTATATTTTTTCATAAAAATAATTTCAAGTAAATATTAAGTTTCTTAATTTTATAAGAAAAAAAGAGTATAGTAAAAATATGTTTATTATAATAATAGTATAGCTCACTTATGATTAATTATACAAATAATAATTTTGCAATTCATAAATTAAGTTAAGTTTAAATCCAGAACCGTTACTAATCAAGAATTTATTTCATCTCATTCGACTCCTAAAGTGAAACTTACTCTAATATGCTTCAAGAAGGCACAATGTTTGCAGAAAAATAGCTCAATCTTTAATACATGTAGGAGCTCTCTTGACTCTAAATATAATGAAAAAACTACTGTGAATCCCATCCTAATTGAACTCCAAAAGACATATAGATTGACATTCTTCACACATTCCACCAATGGAAGAGCTCCACGAGAAATCTTCTTACTATTTTTTTTTTGGCCATTAAATCTTCTTACTATTTTTTGTGAAGTTCAACTAAATAATCTCAATCACAACCGTCTGTCTGCTGTTGACTTTTAATTTGCAACCTAAAGGGATACTTTTTTTTTTGGTAGAACAAAATTACAACAAACCAAAACTAAATACTAATTGTTTTTAACTATTCTAGTAGTGAATTTTCATTCACTATCAAACATAAGAAACTTCAAAATGTCTGAGGGAGGATTCAATAGAATATGAAATGGATCATCTAGATTAACAACTTCCTTAGCCAAAACATTTGCCACCCCATTTGCTTCCCGGAACACATGCCTGATTTTGAATTTGTTAAAATCCAAAATAAGTTTCCTGCAATCTAATATGAGAGGCATTAATGGTCTATCTGCATATGGATCATCAATTATCAAGTTAATTGCTTCCTGTGCGTCTGCTTCGACATGTAGATTTTGCACTCCCAAATTCGATGTCATGGTTAAACCGTCTCTTATAGCCCACAATTCCGCCACGAGACTATTGGTGATTCCAATACGTCTCTGGAATCCTTTTATCCAACCTCCCCATTCATTTCGCATTACCCCCGCTCCTCCTGCCGGGCCTGGGTTCCCCATTGCTGAGCCATCCGTGTTAAGTTTAAACCATCCATGTTCCGGAGGCGTCCAACCCACCCGAATGGTCTTTATTCTCTGGTGAATCTTTTCCCTCTTGAAGTTGTCTGAGATACTCTTAGCCTGAATCAAACTTAAAGTAGGGACATCAACTGAAATAGGAGGGTTATTGAAAACATAAGAATTTCTGTTCTTCCAAAGGAACCAAATGGTCGATGGGAAGATAAATCTCCATTCAATTCCTTTCGCATGAAAATGATTGAACATGCAATTCAACTCAAGCCAAGATGAGAGATTACACAAATAGAAGTCAGTTAAACCATAAGGAATACCAATATCATTCCAAACTTTCCTCGCAACCATGCAATCCCGAAGGATGTGTATAACGTTTTCCTCCTGGATACTACAAACCTGACAAATGGGGTTAATATTCATGCCCCTTTTGTGAAGTAGTTGCACCGTGGAAAGCCTATTATGGTTACACAACCATAAGAATGATTTTATGCGCGGAATGGTATCACACTTCCAGATCCAATCCCAGTTTCCTGAGACCAGCTCTAGATTCCTGATTCTCTCCTGCTTTATGAAATGATGGACAGAAGACACAGACGGAATACCTTTCGGGTCTCCCATCCAAACTAACCTATCCTGCATAACAACCGAAGAACCTCTCGGAATTGCCCAAATTTTATCTTTGACTTCATCAGGAAGATGGAATGAGAAACGAGAAAAATCCCATTCCCCCGATTCCCGTATTAAATCTTTTACAAGAAGCTTTTCCTCGTTCCAATTCAGGGGCCCACTAATGATCGTTCTAAGATTAGTTTTTCTCATCCACGAGTCAAACCAAACATTAACTTTATCTCCCTCGCCAATAACCCAACCCATACCTTTGTCCATGGTTTGACTTCCCTGAAACAACGTTTTCCCATTCATGGATCCCAATCTGTTGAGTTTCCGATTTGGGTTCAAATATTTGAACTTCAGAATTTTAGCCCAAGGGCTAGTATTATTCTGACATCTCCATGAGAAATTGGCAAGTAAAGCTAAATTTCTTTCTCTAGTAATAGGAATATTCAAACCTCCAAACTCTTTTGGGAGTACAAGGGATACTAATGAATGGACTTTGGGCCTAGCTCATATTGACCACACCTTGAGCGGTGTAGTCAACCGTACGACTACCGTCGCCGTACTAATTCCTACTGGACTTTAATTGCTATCATTAGAACAAAACGCTTTCAACAAATAATTGTCTTCCCTTTGAAACCGCGTCTAATAACAATCGAAGGCTCGTCCTCCTTATATATATAGATAGATATATAGATGTGAACTTTATGCGAGAATACATTATTCATTTGTATTAGGAATCTATCTAATAGGGTTCAGATAGGAATTTTTTATATTTTGCTACGATTCAAGATTTGTTTTTTAATATCAACCAGTTAAATCAGTTCTGATTCTATCAATAAGATTCATGCATTGGAACCGTTCTAAATAAATAAATATTAGTATGTTATAAACAATATTTTATATTTGTTTGTTTGTTTTATATAAACAAATGATGTCATGTCAAAATAAGTATATTGTTTCACATGATCATGTTCGATAGGTTTTTCATTTATCAACTTAATATATCAACCTAATAAGCAAATTAACACAAAAATAATTGAAACATGAAATTAAGTTTCTCACTAAAACTGTGAAAATAAACAATGGTTAAGAATATATTCTTAATATAAATAACATAATAAACAAATAGTAGATATATGTGAAGATGGCCATTAGTTAATACGTATTATTGTGATTCTCAATACATGATTCATGTCATTTCTTAACTTGTACCCATGAACTTTATTAACTTCTCTAAATGCACTTTCAAATATGACGTATTATCATATGATTCAATCTGATTCATATTCAAGTAACTGAATAATATTATAATGAATAAGAATAAGATGTCACAGGAGAACCATATCTTATCTATAAGATGAGTGTATTATTCAACATTGAAAGCTCTCTCGTTCTTTATATTTCTTTCTCATGATCAAATGTTGATTGCATGCCAAATATTCATAATATAGAGGGCAATTCATGTTGCTACCAACTTAATAGTGATTAAAATAAAAACACCAAGTCTCCAAAATTTTAATAACTTTAATACTTTTACGTTGTAGTTAGGGTTGTCGATGGTTATAGTTAGAGTTGTCGATGGTTATGGTATGGTAAAGGTATGACAAATACCATAACCATACCATATTTTTAAACCACATACCATAACCATAGCTATTATGGGTATAATTTTCAATATCATAACCATTAAAATAACCGTGGTTATTAACCATAGTTTTATCCGTATACCCATATTCATTTCACAAATGTAATATAATAAAAAATCAAAAAAAATATTTTAAAAATACATCAATCTATATTACTATCGTTGAACTTTAGTGTCTTCAATCTTCAACAATTTCAAATTTTCAATTATATAATTTATGTTTAGTATATTATATAAATTAGTTTATTAATAATAAATAAATATTATATTTATATGATAACCATGGTTATAACTCAAATACCATAACCATAACCATTATGGATAGAAAATTCATCAGCATAACCGCACCGCACCATAATGGTACAGTTAACCATATTAAACAGTACCGGTTATAACCATGATTATGAATTTTTCACCGCACCATTGCCGGCCCTAGTTGTAGTAGAGGTAGTGAGTTATGTAACAAACAAGTATAGATGGTACAAATACATACATACCCATTTCCCTTTCAACGTTCACTAAAATTGCGTTTTTTGAGGTGGAATCACACTCCAGTTGCACATAACAACAGAAACATAAAAGGACGACAAAGACTATGTACATGATCAACATCAAATCCTTGGAATAATTATAGATCCTCCTCACTAAAACCTTGAATACAGCAGCATCACGGACTTATCTTCTAAGGAGAAAGTACCTGTACAATCCTTTGATCCAACTGAAACGGAGACTCATAGAGAGGCTGATCCTACCTCGTCAGACATGGAAAGAAAAGAGCAGAAGCCATAACTGAAAATGGCTTGCAGTGTATGATTCAGGAATAACTTGATGCAGACCGGATCAACAATCCAAATCCAACCATCCTTGTGACAAGAAAAAAAAATCTAATTTATTCATAGTTATTGAATTGTGGTATAATGATAGTCATAAGAAGATTGTAGTTTTAATCATCAAGATTTGGTTCAGTCCAAAAACTACCCAGTCAATTGTACTGTATTAATTCAAACAAGTGGCTTAAGAAAGATAAAAACTTACCATAATCTGATATACTACTTATGACTAGAGGGGGAGTGTGGACTCCAATCGTATTCCCATTTGGAAATAATTCGGAATTATAATATGGTGGTATTATGTCAGACAATGGCCTCAGAAGTTCATCAATCGTCGTAGATAGAGGCATGTCCAAGTCCTCTAATGTAATTATGTCTGAGAGTGGAGCCATTATCAGGTCTTCAGTAGCATTTATATGTACTGATGCCTGAAGTATGAACAACAAATAGTGTTATGCTCTTACAAATATAGAGGTTAGTGGCATGAATTAGAAAAGGTATAGTCCATAGACAGAACTCTCAATCAAGTACCTTAGAAACTGCTGCCTGGGGACTTTGATTATCATTTTGAGATGGAACAGTATAATTCTTTGGCTTCTTGGTTATAATATCATTCAAGACACAACTCTGATGAAACAACAAAATCACCAAACAGTGTTCAGATTAATGAAAAATCCTGTTACTGATGTATGTAACAGATAATACATAATTGCATAACATCCTATATTAGGGGATTATAGGACTTGGCCATAATAATTATAAATTTAGTAACATTCAAGAAGTAGTGTCTTCTTACATACCTCAAGACTTGCTTCTTGATGAGATTCACTATCACCGGTAAACCCAACCTTGCGCTTCTTTCCAGCAGAAGCAGAGAACTTCTTCTTTGGCCTCTTCGTGATGCGACAGAGAACGAACCTCTTATGATCGAACAAAAACAAGTCAGTCCCTAAAATTACTCACTACTTATAATGATAAAGGCACACTCAATCAATAAAAAGAGAGGCAAGAGAGCAAGTACCTCATCGGAAATGAGCCTAAATTCATGCATAACCCAATTGGTCTGTGTAGCATTTCTGTGTGTCCCAAGTCGGTGACAGAAAATGCGCTTGGCCCATTTGTGCTTATCATTGTCCTGAGGCTTCCTTCCTTCACCCGTCTGGTGCCAAAACCCCTTCTTCCCTTCTGCAATCTTCCTCATATTGCATCTGCGATTAGGATCCTTGTAGAGATGACTGAAGAAGAAACACTCTAGGCCATTGGATTTTATGGAAGCCATGTCTACATCACAGCAACACCAACCAAATCAATCAAAAGTTCTACACTTGGAGGAAGCAGCAGCATGCTATAATTATTGCATCGATACAGAGTTCATCACCAAAATAAGAAATTGCCATAAAAAGGAAAAGACAAAACAAACCAAAAAAAGAGTAACAGATGCCCATAGATGGAAATGGAACCCCAAAGACTCATCACGGAATGTCTTTCCCTAATCGAACATCACAGACTCATCCCAGAATATCTAATTTGGCCTAAAAAATTGAATATCTAAAGAATCTCATTAATTAACATCATAGATAGAAAGATATATATCCCAAATTAAATACGCAGACGCCCCCCTCACCCTTGTTTTGTTCACTGAATTTTCCGAATTCTCCCAAGTTTTGTGTGTGAGATTTTACTTTTAATAACATAAGTGGCAATATACAGCTTGATCTCGAAGAAAACGAAAAAGAATCAAAAGAAGCGAGCTGCTGATTGGCATTTCCATAAACTACAACTTAATTAAACACTGAAGCTAAATACGGAGAGAACATTGGAAAAACATCCAGAATTAATCGTGGAATTCGTAATAATGGAGTTGCTCAGAGTTAGCAGAAGGATGATACTTACTGTCGAACAAAGCTATCAGATCTCGCGGTTCGTACTTGTAGATATCGAGCTCATGAATGAAACAATTGCCGTCTGGGTGGGAGATGTCTTGGAGCTTCCTCATCAAGAAGAAGTTAATAAGATCTTCATCCTGGGGGTTCAAACGGAATCCCGCTGGAAGATTCTTCAGCGAGCTCATAGCCGCCATTACTCTCTCTGGATGAAGAAGTTGGATCTTTGAGAAACGGAAGAAGAAGAAGAAGACAATAGCAGCTTGAGCTTTACTTGAGAGGAGTCAGTTCAATTGAATTATGAGAAAAGAAAGAATAGATGGGAGAAACAAAGAATTCAAGTAGAAATTTTCTTGACGGAAGGGTGGGTCATGGCCGAAGAAGGTAGGTGACATTCTGACTCCACCAACGGTGATGGTGACTAAGACCGCGATAGTCGGAAATACAATAAAAATGAAATTTGTGTTTGGGAACTTATCGAGTGGCGGTGATATCTATTGATGTTTTTCTAATGTTTAAAAGTGAAAATTTAGTTCTTAATGTTTAGTCAGATGTTTAGGGTAACTTAATGTCTTTAATCTCTATTTTCGTTAAATTTTTTATATAAACTTAATAGATTATATTTTGAAAAATACAAAAATAACATAAAACTTTAAAAATAACACAATATAGTCATTCAAAACTTTTTTATATATTATAATTGAGTCTCAATTCAATCGAAACTCGATTGAGTACCAATCAAGTGGGTTAGCGTCTTGGTCTTGACACAAACTAGCTCACCTATGGATGGGTGTTTGGTCTGGGTCAAGACTCGGACCTTAACTTCAATTGAATTGGGGTTCGGTTACCCCCCACCCATGGATGAGTAAAGTTGATCTCGGTCTTAAGCCATAAACTAACTTATTCCATTAGAACTTAATCGAGTCTCGATCGAATTGATACTCAATTGAAACATGTAGAAAAGTTTTGAATGGTTAAATTATGACATTTTTAAAAGTATTATGTTATTTTTAAAAAATATTTAGGTAAGTGTAGATGGAAAATTTAACGAAGAGGGTAAACTTAACAAATTTTCAAATATTAAAAACTTAAATTTCATTTTCAAATATTAGGAAAGAAACTCAATTTTGGATCAAATATTAGGGATCAATACAATATTTAACCCTAAAAAAATTAGCAAATTGTTTCAACTAGCTACTAAGTGGTTGCGAATTGTGGCAACTCGCTCTTATGGCTACCAAGTTGTCACATCTCTCTGTATTTAATTGCATAATTAGCATTAAATTAAATTAAATCTAACTAGATTTCTCTTTATTACCCCTACCCCACCATCAATTTTTTTTCATTGTTTGATCTTCCTTACTTAGAATATCTCTCATTCACTTCCTTTATTTTGCTCTTGTTTCAACTTATTGTTATTAAGGTATTACAAATTAGGGGTGAACAAATTACCCATTTGGAATCGGAACTTACGCAGAACCGTCGGTCAGGTTAGATTCCGAGTAGCAGTTTTAATAAAAGAGTATGGTCCGAAAGTTGTTTTTATAGATTCTGTATTTCCAGTTCTGGTTCTGATCCAGGTAATAGGGTACCCAGAATCGATTATATATATGTGTATATATATAATATTAATATCAATAAAAAAGAATCAGTAGTTGTCGTTTTATTCTAAGTTTTTAGCCCGAAATTTGATATTGTTTTACATAGTACAAACTGCCGCAAATTATTTTCTCAGTTTTCTCTCGCACGGCACACACAAACTTGATTCTACTACGTGAATGATCGTATTATTTTTTAAAAATTTGTGATTGTTGGATGATTGCATTATCATTTTGTATGATTGTTGCAACTTCATATTTGTTTTGGAAAAAAATCAGTTTCAAACATATTCATTAAACAAGTTTTAAATAATTTATTTTGAAAGAAGTTCCTAATATGGTACCCAGAACCGTTGGTATAAACAAGTTCTTAGTAGGCTCTGGTTCCAAATGCAACAGGGTAGGTTCTAGTTCCATGTTTTTTTTTTGCCAAATAGTTCCAAAATTCAATACCTTGTTTGCAACGAAGTAGGTTTCGAGAACACCTAAAATTCAAACGCTCACCCTTATTACAAAATTGAAGTACTTTTTTTAGAGAATAAAATATATTTTTTGAATTTTTAATATCAATTTTATTATTTTATAGGTTGTTTGGATTTATGCACAAGTAGAAAAAATGTAATATTTGTTTAGATCTTAAATTACGAAATTATTATTTTCTTTTGTTACGTATTAAACTAATTTTACTCATTAAATTTACACTTACTTTTTAACATATTTAGATGTTGTATAAGTCTTGTATATTACTTACAAGTAAGTAATCTGAATATTTAAAATAAGTAATAAAATTGTATTATTTCGATACCAGGAGATGACAATCAGTCTAAAGGATGTCATCATGTTACTTGACTTTCGGATACACACTGAAGTTAGGGGTGAAAGCAAAAATCGGTTGGTCCGAAAATTCGGTGAAAACCGAATCGGTCTGAATCGAAAAACCCGATTAGAAAATGTACGGTTCGGTTTAGGGTCGGATTTTTGGTTTGAAACGCCTTTTTAGACCGTTCAGTCTACAACTCTAAAAGACCGTGGAGTTCGGTCCGACCGTTTATATGTATATTATTTTAGATATTGTATTAGTTAGTATTAATTAATATAATTAATCAACGAATACAAACAAACAATAATTTTATTATTTAATAATTATTTTAGTTGTTTAATCGGTTTAGTAGAAATCTATGTAAACATTGTAAATCAAATTATTTTGTTGTTTAATTTAATTTTGAAAACTTATTTTTGTTTTGAATGTGTATTTTTTTGCTTTTTCAGTTAAACCGAAATCTGGTCCGAAAATCCGAATGGACGGTTTATTTTTCCTTATACGGTCTTTTGGTCAGACTTTTTTTTGAAGAAAAACTGGTCCGAAAATATAGGTTCCCGACCGAAATAGTAAAAAAAAAAAACAGTCTGACCGACCCGATTTCACCTCTAAGTGGAGTAGTTATAGACAATTGCATTACCATGTAGTCATAATGATTTTGTTCAAATAAAACAATTGAGGCAACATTTCTTGGAAGCCCAACTTAGAAGAACAAGCCACGACATACATTCTTATCATACTTGACTCTGTTCTGTTTACAACTGAGGTGATATTTGCACACTTGTCTAAAGTTGAGGTAATCATTTTTGAAAATTCAAAGTTGAGATAACTATTTGTAAAACGGTCAGAGTTCGGATAGTTATTTGACATTTAACCCTAAAATATAATAACTTTTAATATTTTATATTAATTTTTTAAAAATATATTACGTGTCATAAGAGTTGACCCAACAATCCATCAAGTCGGGTTCTGATCATCATAAGCGACCCATGAAAACGCACAGATCGGGTTCGAGGTGATCTCCATAGACTCGTGTGACGGATCAACCCGACCCAACCCCGACGGGTTGACCCGTATTGGCATCTAGTTATTTATTGATAGCGGATTGGTCAATGGTCACACACACGTTTGTTTAGGGAATCCCTAAAGACATAATCCGGAACTGGAAAAGAGAAATCGGGGTTTGGGAAACTATCATTCCATAATTTGTGTCTCTCTATTTTGGGGGGCAAATTTTCAAATGATCAGAATTGTGGGTAAATGGAGAAGAAGTTATATTTATAGGAGCAGCTTTGGCGCGGTATATTTTTCCTCCGGCTTCTGAAACAAGCTTAGGACTATTGCATTATTGCAGAAGAGACAGTAATGGCGGAGGGTGAGAGCACATCAGGCGAGCAGCTGCGGCCATGGCAGTTGTACAACACCACCTATACCAACGCTAAAGCTGGTGATCAGTCTACACTGTTCATTCGTTTGATCTAATACACTTTTTCCCGCGTAATTAATCTATCGATTTCCTGATAGACGTGTTCATGTAGTAGAGGAAGGAATTAATTACTGGGAAAATCATGGATCTAATTTGTTGTTGGTTGTTTTCTGGTTCTTGTACATTTTCAGTTTGCTGTTGCATAATCATGTCAAGATTTGTTAGTTGAATACTTGAAGAGTAGATAAGTTTTGAGTCAATGCATCATTATACTGTGCTTGCGGTCGATTTCGGGCTCTAAAACTTGAGTTTCTTATCTTTATGTGAATTAGGAATGGATGGGGTAGATAAGGAAAAGGTCCAGAGAATTGTTTATGAAATGAGCAAAGGGTCGAAATATTTTGAGAATGAGGAACGCAAAGAGGCTGAGACGAGGCAGAAGATAGAGAGAATGCGTGCACGGTGCGCAAAGCTCACGTCTGTGGAACTGACGCAGTATCAGATGGTACTGCAAATTCACATCTCATCTACTGACTCTTCTGCACTGTCTATAATCTATATGTATAGTTCAGTAGTTCTTTGCATACTAGCTATTCGAGCAAATAATTTTCACAATGTTTTTGATAAAAGATTAGAGTCTAATTTTATTTGCAACTCAGTAATGATGCTGTTATTACCATGCCAGTTAATTGCCATTTACATAATTGCTCGTTAAACAAGCTTTAACTGCATCAAAATTATATGTTTAAATGTAAAGTTAAAGGAATCTACGTGGTTTATGGACATTCTGCTATTAGTGAAGGAGAAGTCAGGTCACCTTCTTTATATATTCATTGTTTCGCTGCTGAAAATGAATAACAATGGGAATGCCTCGGCTTGATTATAAAATCAGATAGATATCTAAAAAGTTTTACTTTGTTGCTTTACATGCTATTGATTTCGACCAATCGATGTTTCTTAGTAATAATGTAATGTAATATAGATTACTCTTCTCAACTATGGATATTTCAGTTTCAGATGTATATTTATTTCACATACCACAACTATTTGGTTCACAGATAGCTGATAATAGAATTTTGGAACTAGAAGCTACACGCGACCTCTCAAAACTTTGGCTGCATGTGGACATGGATGCTTTCTATGCAGCTGTTGAAACGTTAAGTGATCCTTCTTTGGAAGGGAAGCCAATGGCTGTTGGCAGCATGTCTATGATCTCAACTGCTAATTATGAGGTTTTTACTTTTTATTTTGCTTCTATAGATTTCACTGTTGGTTGCATTCTATGATCTCGGCATAGTTAAAGTCCTGTTGAGGTCTTCTTCATGATGAAATTCTCATTTTGTAGCGTCATCCATAAAAAATATATAATCTATCATAAAAAATTGAACTTGATGCAGGCCCGGCGATATGGAGTTCGTGCTGCCATGCCTGGTTTCATTGCTCGTAAACTATGCCCAGAATTAATATTTGTTCCGACTGACTTTAAGAAATACACTTATTATAGTGGTTTGACTAGAGAAGGTAGTTATCACTTACCGTGCTTTCAGGATCAATTTTGGATCATAAATTTGTCATTTGTTTACTAAGGAGATATACATGTTCCTAGTTTACCAGAAATATGATCCCAACTTTGTGGCTGCTAGTCTTGATGAGGCTTACCTTGACATAACGGAAGTTTGTAAAGAGAGGTGTGTTTCTGGTGCAGAGGTAAGTTACTTTCTGAAAGGTTGTGATAAACTACAGTGGGCTAGTTGTAATTGTTTTAGCCATTTTAGATTTTCTTATGTTGTATCTCAAGGTTGCTGAAGAACTTAGAGCTGCTGTTTATAAAGTTACTAGCCTCACGTGTAGTGCTGGAGTTGCAGCAAATCGCTTGCTTGCAAAGGTTCACATCCTTCATCTTTCCTTAGCTAATGCCAATTATATTAATCAAGACACTTAATGCTTCAACACTGCGCTGACTTTTTTATGTGCTAAATAAATATAGTACGGATGTTAAGCTAGAATGAAATCGAAAGGAAATCGAAACCGTAGTAGAGGCTAGAATGAGTACAGAAGTAATTTTTTTTGTTTCTAAGTTTTTTTTTCATGCGTTTTCATTTTATATGTTGCTTTGCATGTAATACTTTAGAATAATGGTGAGCTAGATTGAAGCCCTGACTTGAGCCTTGATTAAGGCCTGATATTTGGACTTGATATAAAATCCAGGTTCGATTTATCTAAGTACATATTGAAAGTTGAAAAGATAGTGTTACTAATAATCTTACCTTTGATTGCCTTGTGGAATTTACTTCTGCCATTGAATTGATTGGATCATTGATCCATCCTTAAGCTTGAAAGATGAAGAAGTTCACGAAGAGATGTTTTACGTATCAGTCTGTAGGTGAAAGTTCCCATCTTTCTTTCTCTCTCTATAGGAATTTAAAAGAGAAGTTGTTGAAATATAACTACATTACTACTTAGATCATGACATGCATGTCTAGATGTCCATAATCGTATATTGTATTCTTTGATGTTTTGGTTGTTTTATGGCTAGTTATGTTTCCTACTAGAAACAATGTTAATCTTTTGAAAAATAAAGATCCGAATATCATTGCTATGCATCTGGAAGGTTCAATTCACGTGGTTAAAAAGAGGGGAAAAGATTTGCTTGCTTATACAGGAGAAATTCATCTATAAACCGAAATATCAAAAGCATCATTCCTTTAATAGATGTTGACTCATTTTGTGTGTATTCATCAGTCACTGCTACACAAAAACTGCTCTTATAGGTACGTACTCTCTCTCAGGTATGCTCAGATATAAACAAGCCAAATGGGCAGTATGTCTTGCCTAGTGAACGAAGTGCAGTCATTACATTTGTCAAATCACTTCCAATTCGAAAAGTACCTCTTCTTATTTATACCTTTTCATTTATAACTGTATTACCAAATATGATGCAAAGAATTTCCTCATGCTATGTCTTTCAATTGATTGTGGAAGTCCTCATCAAATAACTGCTATTTCACAGATAGGCGGAATAGGTAAGGTTACTGAAAGTCTTCTAAGAGATGTAATTGGAATTAAAACCTGTGAGGACCTGCTGCAGAAGGGTGGATATCTTTGTGCACTGTTTTCTCAAGGCAGTGCAGGTATATTATTGGCCCATCTTGATTTTTATATATCTTGGAATTACAATTAGTACTAAAGAAATTTTCCAACATAATTTCATGGCTATTTATAAGCCTACTTTTTCGCTAGACCATGATTTGATATTTGTATAAATTCTGTCTTGGGTTTCTTAATGTTGAATATCCGTATGAGATTTGTCCATATGAGATTTGGCAATCGCTCATTTATATTTTCACCTTGTTTTATCTAGTTTTTTTAGAAATCAAAACTAGGCAAATATTCAGTTTCTTGCTGTTTTCTTACTCCCAGTTGTGACAAGACTATAAGAATCCCGAAGTGAGAAACTAGCAGTCAGTCATGCATTGCCAGTATATTCATCCGTATTATATTCTTTTAATATCGTGTTAGATTGTTAACCACTGCGAATTTGCAGACTTTTTCCTTTCTGTGGGTCTAGGACTGGGGGAGACAAATACTCCTCAAGTGAGACTTCGAAAGAGTATTAGCAATGAGCGGACATTCTCAGCCACAGATGATGAGACTGTGCTGTATAAGAAATTAGGTCATTCTTCTTCCATGCATTGGTTTGTCACTAGTTTTTTGAAGATGAAATAGGAAAGGGCGATTTGCTATCAAAGTACTACAACCAGCTATTTGAGTATTTGTACCAAGGATACTCTATACTGTGAGAAGTTGAGATCTCTTGGTGAAAGTCAATCGGCAATTGCTTACTATGTTTTGCTGTACAGCTGAACTTGCAGAGCTACTGTCTGCAGACATGCAGAAGGAAGTTCTTCATGGACGGACATTAACTCTAAAGCTAAAAACTGCAGCATTCGAGGTACACTATCACATTCTATTTCTTTATTAACTCAACACTTCATTGTGCAAAACCCAAGCCAATCACATCATCTTTTAAATTCTGCCTTGACACTTTGTAGCTTTCACTGTACATATATATATATATATATATATATATGCACATGCTTCAGCCATAGTCTCTACTAACAGTTTTCAGCAGGTTCGGACCAGAGCCATCACTCTGCAAAAATATACCTGTTCAACTGAAGATATATGGAAGTATGCTTGTAAACTTCTCAAGCCTGAACTTCCTGTATCTTTGCGATTGATAGGTATTGTTTGGCTTTGTTGCATTGCTTTCTCTTTTGTATTATGACTACGTAGCCTGTACTGCCTCAGTATTCATCAATTTGACTCTTTATACTCGGGAAGAATGAATAATAAAGTGCAGTAAGTCTATATTGCATGTACCCTGCCTTGAGCAATACAAACTTGTCTAATGTAATCCGCTTCCCTCCATGGAGCCACTATACTGTTATTCCACTTTGACATTGAGAAGACAACAGTTTTGTTCACTGTTACGAGATAAAATAATACTCCACCATGTAATGTTTTGGTCTTTCAGGGCTTCGATTATCTCAGTTTAAAGAAGAAACTACTGACCCCACACAAAAAACTCTACTGAATTTTGTCTCCGGAGGAGATGGTTCGAGACAACTCACAAGTGGCCAAAGCTCCATGTGCTCAGACAGTAGTAACCATACATTGATGAATCATGACACTGGACCCAACTTTACTATAGATGGACAAGACCATGTTGATGATGGGAGTCCTAGATATTTATACAAAAATTGCAACACTTTTTTGGATGATAGAATGGAAATTAGAGATGAAGCAGCTTCATCATCTCATCTATCCGAAGATTTGACTTGGATAGACGACTACCAGTGTTCAATATGTGGGTTTGAGCTGCCACCATCATTTTTTGTGGAAAGGCAAGAGCATTTGGATTTTCACATTGCTGAGAAGCTTCAAAAGCTGGAGGAATCTGTTGTTGGATCATCAAATTCAAGGTTGCCTTCCAGATCTTCTTAGTTTCCGTTGCATCTTGTTGGTTCTGTTGACTTGGATGATCTATATTCCGGAAAATGTCAAACTGTTTTCCAGGTTGATTCGGAAGGAGCAGAATGGTGCCCGGACGGAGAGTAAGAAGCAGAAGTCCTCATCTTCGAAAGCCGGTGGACAAGTTTCTATCCATCTATTCTTTGCCAAGCTCAACAAAAAATACACTTCTAACCTGGAAAAAGAAAAAGAAGACAAAAACTTGTCTTCATGAATGTATTGTATTGTATATAGCTCATTAATGTCAATTATTTTTTTTAATGGGAAAAAAAGGTATGTAATAGGGTAATATGTTTGACTAAGTTGAGTGAATAAATCTGATTTGTTTTGGGTGTAGACTGTTCCTTTTGTTAGTAACTAAGTATATCCGTTAACTAATGAAAGCTAACGAGATGGATGGAGAGATGATATGGATAATAAATACATAAAGTTTTCAAAAAATGCTTTAAAAAGGAAAAATAAATAGGGGGAAATTTTAAATAATAAAATAATTTTGATTGAATTTCACAAAAAGTAAACTAAATCCAAAACATGATAATGCATAAAAAAATGAGAAGTTATTTATAATCCAATATAGAATATAGTCGCGAAAAATAATCAAATTATATTTATTGATAAGTACAAAATTATATAAATATGATAATAACACTAAATTGAAGATTTTTTTAAAAAATAATATGCGACGGCTTTTTTTTTTGGCCAAACAATATGCGATGGCTCGAGCCATCCAAGGGCGCCTATGTAACAGTGAATTTATAAGTCTTGAAACTTATTGAATTTGGGTTTTAAAGGCTTAAAATAAATATTTATATTAAAATGTACACTTTTTGTTCCAAATAATTTCCTTTAGAGAATTTTGAGTATATATATAATTGTAATTACTATAGTTCTATTTTGCAAGATCGCAAAAAACAGAGTAGAAAAGTTAAAAAAACACAATTGTTTGTTCCTTTAATGTTTGTGTAGAAATATTATCATGGGATGTTGTATATGTTAGTAATAAGGAGGCCAATCTATAATAATATAATATTTTCAGATCAAATAATAAAATGACGAATTTTGTAGACTAACATGTAAGTATATATATATATATATATATATATATATATTAACTGATGTTCGTGAGGTGCACGGTCTCCTTTAGTCAATTTCGCCCCCTCACTATAATAGGTTAGTGTAAGAGGAAAACGAGACAATCACATCTAGTATACAGCAATGTCGTCAAAGGCGAAAATAAGTATATTGTTTTCCTTGATTGAACTGAATAGTACCTGAACTTGGATGTAGACGAAAAATTAGATGAAACTTCTGAAATGACTCGTAACAACCCAAGTTTGGATAGATATTAGAGCAACTTTGACAAACATTTTTTTTCTTCAAATTTTTGAGTGTGTAGAAATGTGAAGAATGAATCTCGTATTTAAAGGGTTTCTCTACCCTTCAAGCCATTATTAGAGCACATAATACTCTAAATATTTTTTTTTTCCAAAACTGAAAAATTGTTAACACTAAAAAAACTTCAAGTTACAACATTCATACCAATATGTTTTTTTTTTTTGCGATGATGTATTGTACAATATGCTTGAAAACGATGGTAATTGGTTCTTTCGTTAATTATTTTGTTAAAAGTTTTTGTTAATTACTTTTCATATTTATAAAATTAACCGAATGCTTTTTCAAACGTTACAATTACACCTTAAAAACTTATATTAATGTTACAATTAAATCTCAACTCTAAATTGAACCCCAATTAGGGGTCCTACGGTC
Source organism: Chamaenerion angustifolium (assembly GCA_946814005.1). Taxonomy (NCBI): domain Eukaryota; kingdom Viridiplantae; phylum Streptophyta; class Magnoliopsida; order Myrtales; family Onagraceae; genus Chamaenerion; species Chamaenerion angustifolium. The sequence continues at coordinate 29,559,357 of OX328272.1, forward strand.
TGGGTTCAGACCCTGATCAGGTAGCCCAAGGTCGGGAACCTGGTCTGGGTAAACCCAGACTATAGGACCCCTGATTGGGGCTCAATTGGGGCCCTAATCAGCTGGACTAGATTGGGATCGAACCTGCTCCAGCCGATTGAGGCTCAAATTGAGTTTCAATCAGGGGGTCCAATGGTCTAGGTTTGAACTCAGACTAGGTCTTCAATCAGGGGGGCCAATGGTCTAGGTTTTCCTCACAATATAGTATATTTAACCTAAGATAATTAGAGTCAGGAACGAAGCCAAGATGTAGAGTCAGTGTGGACAAAATATATAATAATTTTTCTAATTAAATTTTACAATTGTTCTCGACGAATTTTCATATTATGAAAACATAATAAAATTATATCATTATCATAGTAAAAAATATATATATTTAATAAGAGTAACTGAATAGTCGTTCATCCAAGAGTCACCCATCTTGTTTCACAATCTATTCTTCACAATCTTTATCGCCGAGAAAACTCCTTCAATAGAATCAGTGCTAATTGGCAAGATCAATGCTAACTTCAGGAGCAAATAGACCAATGGATACACAAAATATGTCTTTTATTTTCAACTACCTTTTGAGAGAGTTCGCCAATACCTTTGAAATTTAGAAACTCAACACTTGATTTCATGTCAAAAATAAATCTATCTAGTTGTTTGGCAAGAATATGAAGATCAACCTCAAAAAAATCCGAGGGATAAATTTGGCGAGACGAACCAACTTCTCTTTGTTAAAAACTACCAAAGAATCAACTAGATTCAAACAAGCTACAAATAGAAGTAACTCAGTATTTACCTCATTGAAACTGTTATTGAGTTCATGCAATTGTCAATCAATCACATTATTGAATAAATCAAATTGATAATGGTTGTGATTAGTCTTTTTTTCTCTCTTACGTCTTGAACCTTTTTAGTTCCATAAACATCATCCATACATGAAACCAGAATATCATGTTTCTCACAAAATGAAGAGACATTATCCATAAAAAATCTCCACACATCATTTCTCATATATTGCATTTGTTGTTTAACTCACTTAAAATCATAACATTGATAATGGCTTGATCATTCCTTTTGCAATGCAAGTGATACTTCATTAGTGATTGACAATATGTTTATCATCAAGTGTAGATAAAAGTAAACTAAAAAATAGACAATATATTTATTAGGGAGCATGTTTCTCCTTCTTGAGGGTGAGATTGTCCATCTTGCTCAATAAACTCAAGGACTTGAAGAACTGAAGAGAACATAACAAACAAATTAATCAACGATTTATAATGGGAGCCCCATCGTGTATCACCTCCTTTTTGAAGACTCCTCTCTTGATTCAAGTTCGACCCACTTGAAATTTTACTACAACCAAATGATTCAATCATTTTAAAGCACTGTTTTTTTAAGGAGATCTTTTCGCTTACACGAAGCTCCAACCAAATTCTTCATACTTTTGCTTCAACAACTTCTCATTTATTTTTTGGTTTGAAGTTCATTTCTTCTTCGTGTGTAGACTTTCTCTTAATTCTACTGAAAAATTTATCAATACCTAAAAAAATAAACAAACGTTTAAGTACAAATAATTCTTTTAAATAAACATATAACAAATATTTTAAATAACATTAGCCTCTAATTAATTAAAATTTGTATGCAATTAATCCAATTTAATTCAGTTGGACTTGGACTCAAAATAATTAGATTCTTAATGAATAAAATTCATTTTATAGAGCCCAAATAAAGCCTACAAGATACAACCCAACTTGAACAAACCTAATACTAATCCTCCTATTCACATTGTGTCACACACAATGAAGAAAATTGTGAAAAAAATAGTTTGCTTTTCTCCATATAAAAGAGACAGAAAGTTGCGGCTCTTCCTAGATAGGCACAGAACTACGAAATCATCCATACACGGAGCTATTCCTTGTTGGCTCTTACTGCGTCTGTTCTTCGTCCAATTAAAGAGGTAAACATCTATTTTTTTTCATTCTAAATCTGATTTCTATCACTTATCAACGTAATTTGTCTACAAGGTAAGTATTATCTGAACCATATGGGTTGATGGGTCACGTTGGTTGATAGGTTGACAAAAAATTTCATAACGTAATTTGTCTACACGTAAGTATTATCTGAACCATATGGGTTGATGAGTCATGTTGGTTGACAGGTTGACAAAAATTTTTATATTGTATAAATTAAAATGATGTATCCACGGTCATACAGACCTGTGGACCCATAAATCGTGTTTGAGCAGTAATTAACACGACCCACAGTTGATCCGTCATCACAAATTGACACCCCTACCTATTTTCATGAGCCGGACCTGATCCGAACGTCAGGTCCATATCATTTTCGGATCTGGTCTTATTTTGCCAGGTCTACCCCGAGCTTCCCTTCCCTTATCCAGCTATCCTCCCCTAATTTTTCAATTTCACAGTAAAGTTTCTGATATTACATTAATACCCTTCAGAATCTCAATACTGATTAATGAATTGAGTTCCACGATGAAATTAAAGCTTTGACGGGCAGCAGCCCCATCAGTCGAAACAAGGAATAGTAGCTATGTCGAGGCGCGATGATCGAGATTCCGAATCCAGACTGCGACGGTCAATGTTCGACCGCGAGCCCAGGTACTTATCTCTTCCTCTCTCAAGTTCTCCGTCTCTTTCGTCTCATGTTAACCGGTTGGCATTACGATTCTCTTAACTGAGCGAACGTATACGAAGAACATTGATGTGAAACTCCAATCCTTCTTTGATGGGTGTAGGGTGGATTATTTCTCTTAATCTCTCGGCTTCTTATACGTATACAAATCTGAAATTGGGAAAAAAAATCAATCGTCTTGGATTTGTTTAATTTGGTAGTCGTCTACTATTGTGTTATGGCCCGCTGCGATCTAGTAACTTTTTTTTTTTGTCATATATCTAGTAACCTCGCTAGGGTTCCTTTCTCTTTTTATTTATTTATTTATTAGGGTCGGAATAAAAAATATAATTTTAATTACGATATTTTTAAAAATACATAATAGTTCCCAAGAAAATGATAAAAAAATGATGCAATAATATTTAAATAAAATTAAGTAAGATATATTGAAATCTAACCACTAATTATTATCTAAAATGATCATAATTGATTCTATTTTTATTTATTTATTTACTAGGGTCGGAATAAAAAATATAATTTTAATTACGATATTTTAAAAAATACATAATAGTTCCCAAGAAAATGATAAAAAAATGATGCAATAATATTTAAATAAAATTAAGTAAAATATATTGAAATCTAACCACTAATTATTATCTAAAATGATCATAATTGATTCTCTTAAAAAGTTCTTTATGAAAATGTATAAAATTATATTGAAAAATATTAAATTTGAAAACAACTGTAGTTAACAGATCTACATGTCCAAACTCAAATCCATTTATGCCATTTATGAGATGTGGAAGATAGAAGTATTCTGTGTCATATATATGCAGTTCGACATATAACTTAGTATATATAAATAGACAAGTAATTAGTAATTCACTTTTTTTGGAAGAGAAATGTTTATCGGAAGTTTGAACTAACAAACTAAGTTACTAATAAATCCATAGTCTAGTTGCAACTTTGAAGATGACAGAATGAAAGTAAAAAAACATTGAGCTTTCAAAATTGAACTTAGACACTTTGAAGAACATTGAGATGAACTTCTGCATAAGAGGAATGTAAACTTCATTAACCAGAAGTTGCAGAAAAAATAAGAAGTTACATAGTAGTTAAAGTATATGTCTTGCAAGAGAATCAAACCACTGTCGTTTTGGACAAGAGTTGAGTGTCTTCTTACAAGCTACACAATATTTTATGTTAAGTGTTGTCCTTAATAAATATTTAAGGTCTCCTAAAAAATTATTAAAATTATACTAGAGGTTAACTAGATTAAAATATATATATATAAAATAATTCAAGTGGGCTCCTAAGACCCCACTTATTACATGCTAAATCCGCCTCTGGTTATGGTCTAATACCCATTGCAAGGTATGACACTTGTACCGCATTAGTTGTATGAGCAACTATTGTGGTGTTTATAAACTAAATGGGTTTTCCACCTAATAGACTAATTTATTGGTCGGACTCTTCCATTTGGCTTGTAACCATTGTTATCAGAGCCGGACCTTGGAGTGGTGGTCACATAGTGGTGACTTGAAAAAAAGACAGTCGTGACCAACAAGGGCTCGAAGTGGTGACTCAAGGAGTGGTGACCTAGAAAAGCTAGTCATGACCAACTTGACCGTGACCAACGAGGATGTTGGTCTCCTTAAGGGGGGACGAATGTTATGGTTTAATAGCCATTGCAAGGTATGAGATTTGTACCCATTGGTTGTATGGGTAACCATTGTGGTGTTTATAAGCTAAATGAGTTATCCTACCTAATAGATTAGTTTATTAGGTTGTGATCTTCCATTTGACTTGTAACATATTGTCCTATGTATTTTCGAAGAGAAGGGTATTAATAGAACTTATGCAACTTGATATCTGGCAAGAATGGCTGCTTTTTTTCCATTTCAAGGTTTGTGTTCTCGTATGGTTATTCCAATTGGATAGATAAGTAGTTCCTCTCCTTTTCTTGAATGAAGGGTATCCGAACTATGTGCATAAGATATGCGCATTCCTTGGGCTCCAGTGGGGTGCGAAAGTTGTGTTCTTCAAGAAATGTTCTCTCTTTTTCTTATGAATTTTTTCGGAACAGATAAAACAGTTCACTTGTTTATTCAGTGTCCACTTTTGAGGATATTAATTATTTTTTTGCTGGGTCAAAATACATTCATTTAAAAGAAACATGGTCAACTTCGCAAGTACAAAGATAACACAGCAGAAAACCAATGACACTGAGGATATTCTCTTAGTAGTTAGAGAGAATTTTGAAATGAACCAATGATTGTTCATTCTAAATTATATGAAAAATGGATATTGCCAGGCTCTTGATTCAAGTAGGTTTACTTTATCGGCTTATCGATTTTCATAGATTTGATGCTTACCTATAAGAAGTATGTGTATATCCCAAATGGTAAATGTGGAAGGAGATTCAGCATTAAACTTAGTCGTGCATCTTTTTATTTTATCAATATTCTGCATAGTTTTCGCAGTTGAAGTTAGCATTATTTGCAGATATTAACCTTAGACAATTGTATAGCCCAAAGAGATCTAGGAGGGACAGAACAGCAGAGAGAGGCAAACCTGGTTCTGGAGATCGTGCAGAGCAGAATGAAAAGCAGCGCTGCCGCCTGCAAGATGCGTTACCACTTGATCCCCCTTTAGGCCCTGACAACAAGTCAGATAAGAGGACTTCAAGCAAGGAGGCAAACAATAAAGGTTATGGAGACTCAGAAGGAGCTAAGAATTCTTCTGATCCTAGTAAAGTGCCGTTGTCAAGATCATTTTCTCAGGTTTCACCACTTTCTTAGAGCTATACAGCTTTTTGCCACTGGCAGGAGAACTAGGAAGAGGCCCAATTTTATTTCATTTTTCCAGTTTGACCCAATTTGCCCTCTACCTTAAAATTACCCAGTTCCATTATATAAAAGGAAGCATCCTGGTTCCATCTCTTTGCTTACTAACTAGTGACATAATTTGATTAAAAATCTATAGATTAGTAATCACTAATCTTTTTTAACATTGCTAATGGAAAAGTCATGTTGAGTTGCAAACATACAGTTTATTGTGTTTAAATTTCGCTCTGCAAATGTCTAGCAGGAATCAGAGCTTCAGTTTTCTTTAATTTATTAAAGAAACTCATGGGATATTGCACCATCAGTATCTTTTTATTTTATTTTTCCTTTTTTTAATTAAAACTTGCGTAAAGGTAGGGAAAAGAAAGGTATGCCAGTTGTTGAAAACTGAGGATCCATATATTGGTTCAGAATGATCCTATTGAGAAATGTTACCGTGCAAAAAGAATATTCTAATATTTTGGTTATAACATAATTTGGGATTGAATTCTATAAATATGTGGCTTGTTGATTGTATATACATTAGAGTATTCAAGGTTGACATGACCAATATCATTGTCTTAAAATTCTTCATGGATTGGTTTGTGTTATGAATTCCTTTTGAGATGGATGTTCATTTAATCCCCTTAAGTCTAATATTTTGTTATTGACTGTACTAGAACATATAGTTTTGGTTCTTGGAGGATGATGTAGCATGATTCTGCTTCAGCTGTGCTTTCCAGTGCCTTGATGTGTATAACAGTTTTGGACTTCCGTGTAATATATAACAGCACGATGAGCGCAATCATGCTGGGCAAAGTAGTCGAAGCGCTAGCCTTAGAACTACTTCTGGTAATTTTTTTTTTTCTCAGTGAGGAAATAGGCTGAACCATTATCTGTATTTACTAACACAAGGAAAATTCTACAGTATGTGGAACTTAGTGATAAAGTGGCCCAAGTGGGATAGTTAACAATTTTCATGAAATGGAAAATCTATTTTCTTACAAAGTTCCATTCTAAGTTTTGCAGTTTGTAACATTGCTCCTAATACAAATATTAGGGTATCTTGTATATATAATTACATATACACAAAGTGGCTTAGCAAGCAAATCCCTTCTCTTTAGTTATTATTATGATTAGTCTGAGATCTCCCCCTTTTGAGAGATTTGTGTTGGTTTCTCACTTTCACATGGAATATCTTTAGGACATTTTTAGTTTTCCTTTTTTACACTGGAAATGATTCATATATACACGTTATTTCGTGGGGGAAGAATCTGACATGTGAAGTGGTGTTGTAATCTTGAAGAGCGTGGATGGTGGAAAGACTATAGAGTTCAGCGTGATGAACAGGAACCTGCAAAGAAGTCAAGGGATGATGATTCAAGAAGAGGAGAGAAATCGAACAGACGAGAAGATGGTTGGAAACATGACAGGTTCCTAGAAATGGAGGCAAATCCACCTCCACCGCCATTAACACGTAAGAAACCTTCATTTAGAGAGCAAAAAAATCATAATGATGGTAAATCCAAAAGAGATGCTTCCAAGACAAACAGTGCTGATTTACAAGAAAGCGAGATAAACGATGACAAGTATCATTGGTATGAAAGAATAGCAAGAGGAGACGTGCCACAACCATATAGGTATGGTGGTGGTGGCAACAGATTTAGGGGAAGAGGAGAGAGTTACAACAATGCAAGGCGGCAGCAGCAGCCTCATTATAACAATCGAATGCCAACTAATACCGGAGTTGAGAAATGGAGGCATGATATGTTTGATGAGTCAAATAGAAGCCCGGACACACAGAAAGATGAGGATCGTTTGGCAAAAATAGAAGCTTTGTTGGCTTCCTAAGTTTGTTTCTTGAGTTTTTCTAAGACTATCTTTCGTTTTATCATGAGTAAGTTGTTCCAGTTCCAACGATGACATCAACCAAAGTTAATGTTTCTGTTGTGTTTTTCTGGTTTATGAATGAATGAGATGTTTTGTATGTGCTTCAGTGTTGGTGGTGGAAAATGAAATAGAAAGCAGCATAATTTATTACATTTCCAGATGGGTACTTGCCATTTTTGGCCTTTACAAAGGAAATTTTAGAAAACAAACCAATCGAATCATTTCATGTCCAGAAACCCTTCACCTCACCGCTGTTGACGGTAGTCTGAGAAATTCCTGGAACCGTTTGTTGAGTACGACCCCCCCCCAAGATTTGATCCATTTCCAACGGTGACTTGTTGTTTTTGAGTTGATATCTGATCTGAGAACAACTCCGTTTGGGTCCTGTGGTGAGATGAGCTGCCATCAACGGCATCACTTCCTGTCAGCAAATGGTAGCTCCGGTTGGAGGCATCCGACAAGCATCTGTAACTGTTCTGAGGCCTCTGTTTTCTGATGACTTGCATAAGAAATGGAATCAATCCTTCCATTTTCTTCCTTCTTCTTTCTTCTTTCTTGTAAAGAACCTGTCTTTTATATGTAATGTGATAAAGAGAAGAGCTTTATATATATGTTTGGTGGATCTGCAGAATAAGAAAGTCAAAAATGTCGATTCAAATATGACGAACCTGGTGATAGGGATGAGATTGTTGTTGACTAAGGAGACGACGAATGGGTAAGATTAAGATATGCCAGTTGTTTTATGTTCATTGATTTGTTGTATTGTATTGGGTGGAAGCCGCCTTAAGAATTTATATTCGCAAGCAAAAGAAATATAGCAAACACGAATTGGCGAAAGAGGTAAAGGCCAAAAAGAGAATGATCATAAAAAAGAAATTTCCTTACAAATCATAACCTGGACAATTATAGGAATTACTTTCTTGTATATGTTAGTTTAAAATTAGTATTATTAAAAACAATAGGAACCACTTTCTTGTATATGTTAGTTTAAAATTAATATTACTAAAAATAGTATTATTAAAAACAACATCTATATATTAAAGGCGTAATTATTTATTAGGATTGCTAATTTTGTTTTTAGAATAAATTATGTATTGACTTTATAGATATATAGTTATAATTTTTCAACTTTATCTAATTTATTGTTAAAAACTATTAATTAACATTGTAATAATAAATGCTAATGTTAGCTTTTATTATTGACTCATGTATTTTAATTCTTTTTATGAATAATTATACTTAATATAATTCGTAATCTTTCTAGTCTATAATATAATTCATAATATTAAATCCCATGAAATAATTAATATTATGAGGAAAAAAAATCTAATAGGCTTAACAATTCTTCTACAAATATATTTAATTTTTTATGGTATAATACTTAGTCAAGTTATTCCTTAATTAAAAATATTATTATTAATTAAAAAATTAATATATAAATTCTACATATATATATATATATATGTATTATTTCTAGTTATTTTACTTAATATTTAATATAAAATATATTATATATCGGTGAAACGTGTATCAACTCTTTAGATTAGATGGACTCCATACATTTGTTTAACTTATAAATTAAGTTAAACACTTGGCCGAGAGCAATATCAAGCTTAAGAATTCTAATCACTCTTCTTGCGCGATTGAACACTCCAAGAGAGAGTTTCTTTCTCCCATGGAGGAAGACATCTCTCGATCAACAAAGATTCCTTCGTACAGAGAGAAACTCATTGAAGTGATACGGGGCCTGTTCGTACAAAGATTCCTTCATATGGGAAAATCTGCTCCTTACCATTTTCTGGTTCATAGGCTGAAACAACTATGGAGGCCTACACGATTTTTATCTTGTATTTTACTTGGTGAGGGCTTCTATCTTATTCAGTTCGACCTAAGTGATGATATGAACAGAGTCTTCACAGATGACCCTTGGTTCATCAATGGTCAGTTCTTATCAGTTCGTTTATGGGAACCTAAATTTAATCCAGATAGAGCAAATGATGCAATTGTGGCTGTTTGGATTAGATTACCGAAATTACTTATGGAATACTTTGATGCCCAAATCCTCAAAGGAATTGGAAATACCATTGGATCACTCTTAAGAATCGATAGTCTTACTATCATTGCAGAACTGTGTCAATTTGCTAGAATGTTCGTCTAGTTGGATCTTAATAAACCTTTACCTGTTGTGATCGACATCGATGGTCACACACAAAAGATAACTTATGAGAGGATCAACTCCTTATGTTTCTCTTGTGATCTCGTGAGACACAAGAGGGAGACATGTATAAATTTGCATACCTCAGTTTTAGGTAATACAAAACAAAGTATCGAAGGAAATAGTGTTGTGGTGTCGAATAGGGCAAGGCACCTTGATGCGGTGTCGAACAGGGAAAACCTTAAGGAAATCCCCATGGAAGCTATCCTGTAGGTTAGAGAAAATGTCAAGGATGAGAGAGGAGCATGGGTGATCGTGGAACCACGGTGAAGGCGGAAACAGTCGCACAACAACAAAGCTCGCCGGAAATGGCTCTCTACCAAGACACGAGTGTCAAATCAACCAACGACTCTAATGAGAATAAACGGGAAGATGAAGGTTGGGGAGTCAAACGTTACCTCAACCGCCGCAAACCTTGCCATCGGGAGAGCTGCTGGGAGACCTAATGGGAAGAGGGATGGGACTGTGGCTGAGAGGAGAAGCATCAAGAAGGAAGTAATTGAAGCTGTCGAATCGACTTTTGCTGGGCCAAAATCGGACCAAATGGACAGACCAGTCCAGAAGATATGCTATGCTGGGATGCCGAGTGAAAGCTCTCCTATGCTGGGTTGCCTCACTTTGATTTGGGTTGGGACGAAAACAGACCATTTATTCTCTCAGCTGGGCAGGCCGGTACAAAAGAGCTCCTCTACTAGGCTGCCGAGAGGAAGTTCTCCTATGCTGGGCTGCACTACTGCGGGTGGGCCTCCAGGTTTTTGTGTCTCAACCCAAGCTGAAATGGTTGTGGGTCAACCCAAAACACAACTTGAGGATGCTTCAGGTGTTTAACCCATCAAGCTGAAGACAATTCTGGAAGATCTGAACTCCACCGAGACCACATTGAAACATACTCTTATTAGTCCTATTTATTTTCCTGATGTGAAAACAAATTTGACTACTTATGTGATTTTTTCACAGGACAGGGACACAACTTAAAAGAGTACGGATTTGGAAGTTTCTACACCAAAAGGGGAAAGACTCATGAAGCCGGTAACCAAAGGTAATTCCAACAGTAAAATTCTTACTAAGGGCGTTGATAATTCACTCATCAGGGATCCCTAAGGAAAAATCTCAATGCACTTAGTTGATTTTCAAAGATTGGGTCTATTAAATCGGGATCATAGAAAAAAATCAGGAAGCGGAGGAAAATTGATAGGGAATAGCAGAGGAAGAGTCCAAGGATCACCGTACGCGATATTTCACTTGGATGTAGAACAGGAATTACCAATCGACATGTCTAACATCATAAGGGAACCAACTAAGCAAGGGATCCAAGAATCCTCACCCAAAGATAGTGATCACCATGATGAGGTAACTAACATTTGTTTAGATGGTGTTAGATGGTAGTTTTGTTTTTGCAAATTTTATGAATCAGATACAATCTACAAGTACTAGGGCGCTTGAAAAAGTTCATATGAAATCCATCGTTTGGAATGTTAGAGGATTTGGCAATCCGGTTGCCGTGAAGGTAGTCAATAAGTTAATCCGTAAACATACGTCAACGGTGTTGATCCTGATTGACACTGGACTGAGTAGTCAACGTCTGAGAGAGCAAGTAGGGAAATTACCTTCCAACAAGTTTTTAGGGGTGGAAGCTAGAGGCTTCAGGGGTTGAATTCTGGTCTTGTGTAATGACTTCGAGACTACTATCATGGAAATTGCTTCAACAGAACAAGAACCTCACTTTAAAATCCAGGTTATCCCTTCGTCTTTAACTTGGATTATGTCTACAGTCTATGCTAGCCCGAAGTTAAATGAACGAATGCTTTTGTGGGATAATCTAAAATTGGTTGCTTCTGATTTCTCTAGTCCTTAGTTAGTTGTAATTTGATTGACGTTGGCTTTAAAGGACCCAAGTTTACATGGGTGAATCTTTGGAACTCAGATAGATTAATTCAGCAAAGACTTGATAGGATGATGGTAAATATGGATTGGAAATTTTGTTTTCCTAATGTCTCTGTTACCCATCTTTTGAGAATTCACTCTAACCATTGCCCACTTCTTCTTAATTCTGGTAGGGATAGTGGCATTAAGGGAATTAGACCGTTTAGGTTGGAGCCTATGTGGCTTGATCACCTAGGTTTTGAACTCCTGGTCAAGAATACTTGGAACGAATTTAGTAATAGGATTACGCCTACCATTAACCACTTCCCTGACAAAGCTAGATCCTGGAATAAAGATGTTTTTGGAAATGTTTTTCAGAAAAAAGAAACAATTATTGGGAGGATCTCAAGAGCTCAAAAGTGTATTGCTAATTCCCCAAACGATTTCATCGTCTCTCTAAAAAAGAATCTCCAGTTATAGTTTTATGATATTCTTGACTAAGAAGAAAAACTTTGGGCTGCAAAGTCTCGCACTAAGTGGATCAGAGATGGGGATAGAAACACTAAATTCTATCACATTTCTACTATTGTTAAAAGAAGAAATAAGATTTTGGCTATTAAGGACTTAGTTGGTAATTGGATTTTCGATGAGGGACTTATTCAGGTGGAATTTCAAAATATCTTTTCAAAGCTTTTCACCACTTCTAAGGTTACATATTCTTTGTTGATTGTTTGCCCCGACTCTTGGATAACTTTTTTTGTCTGAAAACCAAATTCTTAGCTTAAACAATTCTGTCACTTTGGAAGAAATTAGGAAAGCCACTTGGGATCTTAAACTTCTTAAATCTCCAGGCCTTGATGGCCTTCATACGACTTTCTTCCAAAAGTCGTGGAACTGCACTACTAGTTCTCTGACAAATGTTGTTAGTGAGGTTTTTAAAAGAGGGTTTATTCCTACAAGTTGGAACGACACGTTTATATGCTTAATTTCAAATTGTAGTCAGCCTACTTCGGTTTCCAAATTCATGCATATCAGTCTTTGCAATTCTATTTACAAGGCGATTTCAAAAATTTTGGTGAACATAATCAGACAAATCCTAAAAAATATCATCTCTCTTTTTCAGACTAGATTTGTCCCAAGTAGAAGGGGTTCTGACAATGTGATTTTACATAGAGAAGTGCTCCATTTTTCTAAGCATAAACACGGTCATAAAGAGTGCATGATTATTAAAATTGACCTTGAAAAAGCGTATGATAGAATTGAGTAGGACTTCATTAGAAGTACTCTCCATTTTTTTTAAATTCCCTAATACAGTCATTAAGTTGATTATGAGGTGTATCTCCACATCTTCAATTGAGATATTGTTTAATGGGGGGAATCTTGAAAAATTCTCCCCGTCAAGAGGTATCATACAAGGTGACCCTCTATCTCCGTACATCTTTATTCTTTGTATGGAATATCTCGCGTTCTTATTGATGAAAACGTTATGCAGGGACAATGGAAATTAATCAAAGTGGGACGAGGTAACATGACTTTATCCCACCTTTTCTTTGTTGATGACCTCATTCTCATGGGGGAGGCGATACCTAGAAATTGTAACTGTATCAACTCAGTTTTCGAAGATTTTTGCGCATTTCAGGCCAAAAGGTTAATTAGGGCAAGTCGATCATACTTTTCTTGAAAAATGTACCTACTACCAAAAGAACGGATCTCTCACGTGTTTTAAAGTTTAAAACAGTTGAGAATTTTGGGTCTTACCTTGATTTTCCTCTTGATTTGTCAAACTCAAAAGTTAACTCCTTTAACTTTGTTTTGTATAAAGCTAGGAACAAACTTTCGGATTGGAGGGAAAATCTTTTATCAATGGTTGGTAGGGTTACTTTGGTCAAATCGGTCTTGTCCCTGATCCCCTCCTACTATATGCAGTGTACTATGTTTCCTATTTCAGTGTGCAAAGAATTGGACAGAATTAACAGAAACTTTGTTTGGGGCTACACATACCATAAAAGGAAAATTCAATTGATCAGTTGGGATAAAGTCAGCAATGTATCAAAACAAAGCACTCATAGGGAGTTTGGTATGGAGATTGAAAAAGGAAACGACACCTTGGGCCGTAATGATTAGAAACAAAACGTTTAAGCATAATGGAACTTTTCTCACTACTTCGACCAAAACGTCATGTAATTTGAAAACAATCAATGAAGGTATGAACACTCTTAAACTGGGTTCATGGTGGGTGGTGGCAAATGGCAGGGATATTAAATTCTGGCACGATAATTGGGTGGGTGGCCAATCCACTTACTCGAAATCTCACTTATCCAATTCCATTGTGTTTTGATACATTGCTGACTTTATCCCAACTGATCAATTGAATTTTCCTTTTATGGTATGTGGAGCCCCAAACAAAGTTTCTGTTAATTCTGTCCAATTCTTTGCACACTGAAATAGGAAACATAGCACACTGCATATAGTAGGAGGGGATCAGGGACAAGACCGATTTGACCAAAGTAACCCTACCAACCATTGATAAAAAATTTTCCCTCCAATCCGAAAGTTTGTTCCTAACTTTATACAAAACAAAGTTAAAGGAGTTAACTTTTGAGTTTGACAAATCAAGAGGAAAATCAAGGTAAGACCCAAAATTCTCAACTGTTTTAAACTTTAAAACACGTGAGAGATCCGTTCTTTTGGTAGTAGGTACATTTTTCAAGAAAAGTATGATCGACTTTCCCTAATTAACCTTTTGGCCTGAAATGCGCAAAAATCTTCGAAAACTGAGTTGATACAGTTATATTTTGGTATGGAGATTGAAAAAGGAAACGACACCTTGGGCTGTGATGATTAGAAACAAAACGTTTAAGCATAATGGAACTTTTCTCACTACTTCGACCAAAACGTCATGTAATTGGAAAACAATCAATGAAGGTATGAACACTCTTAAACTGGGTTCATGGTGGGTGGTGGAAAATGACAGGAATATTAAATTCTGGCACGATAATTGGGTGGGTGGCCAATCCATTCGATCTTCTATCTATGGTCCACTTAAGTATGAGGAAGACAACTTGATGGTAGGAGATGTCTTCCACAATGCCGAGTGAAACCTAGATACAACTTCTTTTGATTTCCCGAAAATATTTTTGGACATGTTTAGGAGCATTCCAAGGGACGCGACCAATGTCTCTTTGGACACTCAAATATGGAATTTATCAAACTCGTGGAGTTTCACTTCTACATCTGCTTATTCTCTTTTAGCGAGTCATTTCTCAAATAGCCAGGTACTTGACCAGTGAGATTGGGTTTCAAAAATTTAGAATACTCCAAAAATTCAGTATTTAAATTTGGTTGTGCCATAAAAATAGACTAGCCACTTGCAAATTATTGAACCATAGAGGATGCAATTTGAGCCCGATCAGTAGAATTTGTCATTCTGAGGTGGAGGACACCGATCACATCTTGAGTGGGTGTGAGCATGCAAAATATAAGTGAAATTCAGTCACTTGGTCGTCCAGTCTTAGGCAATCCTTCCACTATCATTTGAATGAGTGGATCATGTTTGGTTGTTAGGTATCAGGGGCCCCTATTCAAGGAGTTGATTGGAGTTTCTTCTTTCATTATGTTTTATGGAACATTTGGAAAAATAGGATCTCACTTATTTTTAATGATAAATATGCTTCTTCTTCTGTTTATGATCTATCTTTATCTCAAGTCAAGTTTCACTAAAATGCTTATCTTGCGATTGAGACCACCAATCAGTTTATCTCCATTGATATTAGTTGGGTACCTCCAAAAAAGGATTGATTTAAAATTAATACAAATAGAGTGGCTAAGGGAAACCCAGGTTTTGCAGGATCGGGTGGGGTGATTAGAGATTATAAGGGTCAATGGGTAGCGAGCTTCTCAAGGATTTTGGGTTGCTCTAAAAGTATCGCTGCAGAATGTTCGGTCATCCGAGATGGCGTTCTACTGGCAAAGACACTCAGATTAAATTCAATTCACTTAGAAACGGACACTCTCTCGGCTCATAAGGTAATCTCTAACGAAAATATGTCAAATTTTAAATTAATGCCCATCATTGCGGATTGCAGGAAACTCCTAATGCAATCGAAAGAATGAAATTTAGACATATCTTCCGAGAAGCAAATGCGGTCGCTGATATCATGGCGGACATGGCAATCAACCAGTGTCATGTTTTTGAACTTCATACTTTCCCTCCGAAAGAAACTACTAACGAGCTTCGTAAAGACGCTGTTGATTTTTCCTTTTCGAGAATTTTTAAAGTTAGTTAGTTTTGGTTTGTAGTTTGAACTTGGGTTCAAAGTTTGTCACCTCTAGCGGTTTATTCCATAATTATATAAAAAAAAACTCTTTAGATTAAATTATTATAATAAGATTTAAGAAAAAGATCATGCTCTGAAGATACTGCTATTATTTCAACATCACACACCTAATTATTTAAATTTAAAACATTTATAAAAATAAAAATAATTATAAATAGTTCTTAATATGATGTTATCAACATTATGTACCTAATTATAATTATTTTTAAAATATATTTTATTATATGAACCAAAACTACAATTATCATAAGTATTTTTTTTAAAGATACATCTTTCGTATATGTTCATACTTGATAAATTCAACATATGTAATTACGATTATTATGTATATTCAATTACATGTTCGAGATAAGTACACTATAATAGTAAATATCATAAAAATTAAGTTGAAGATCAGTTATTAATACCATATTAGTAAAATTTTATACTATTATTACTAATATAATACAAAATACTTTAAATTTAAACAATTGAAAAATATTTCATAGATAAGTGCATGTGAATTCCAATGTTTCTAGATCTTAAATTATCATCAACTTAACTATAGAAATATAATGAAACATTATTTTTTTAAGAGAATAACTAAATAACATATAAACATTTTAAAAGAAAAGTAAAATCTAAAAATAAAAATAAAAATAAAAATTTATTAACATTATGTTGAAAATGATTTCAATAAACACACAATATCACAATTTAATAAAATACAAGTATTCCTAACAGAAAAAATTTAATGTATAATTCTTTTATTTGTTAATATAATGTGATATGTATATATATAAATCATTGAACGTGACACTCATGAGACCACTTCCATGAGTACATGTTCAAAGAGGGATAAAGGTAAACACCTGATTTTGACTAGGGATCAAAATATTGTTATGCAAGGAATCGAGATATAAAAAAACTAAAAAATTATTAGTAGGGAATTTTTTTAAAAAATAAAAAGTAAATTATATATATATATATATATATACATGAAATCGAATAATAATAATATAAAGAAGAAATATTACAGCCACCCACTCATTTTCATTGTCATATTACATAATCTTTTTACCATAGGGTAAAATACGACATTGCCCCCTAAAGTTTGGCTGGTTTTTCAGTTTATCCCTTAATATTTAAATCATAAAATTTTTGCCCCATCCGTCAACTTTTACATCCAAATTTAACATAATTAATTTCGAAAATTGCAAAAATAACAGAAATCTTTCAAAAATATGACAATTTAACCCTTTCAAACTTTTTTAAATGTTACAATCGAGGGGGCTCGGGCCTCGGTCTTGAACCAGACTGACCCCACATGGGTGGGCGACCAGATCAACCCATACCTCGTCCCTTACCTATGGGGGATCAGTATGTGTTAATACTAGTGTTATCAGAACCGAGCCGGATCAGCGGTCCGACTGGAAACCGGACCCCTGCCCGGTTTGGTTCAGCTAAAAGACCGAAATGCATATGAACAGTGTTTGAACCGGGTTGGACCGACCGATTTTCGATTCGCATTTTTTGAAGTTTTTTTTTTAATTTTAATTTTGTTAAACCGACCCAGTTTAAATTTTTCGGTTAGGTCCCAGTATCTGAGTCCCTCCAATTCATCTGCTGCTAGGGATTTTCATTTACCCTTCCTGCTTGCTCTTTCTAAATACATCATCCAATGAGTTTTGCTACACCTTCCAGCTCCTTCGTAGCCGCCGGATTTGCCGATCCTTACGCCGCAATGAGAATTTCTAAGAGACCTACATCTCTTCAGCAATTCTCCGCTTCTTAGTTAGTTCATTTAGGCTTATCCAGGTAATCGATCTTTGTTCTTGTTCTTCAGGCTTCTTGATCTGGATTCGATCGTTCCAGTATAATCGTACCATGTACGAGGTTCGTTTTATTTCGATATATCTTTGTATCCGTGCATTCCAGTTATGCGAGCTTGTTTGTGTCACAGCTTTAATTGCTTTCCAACACACGATCCTGTTCTGTTTGATTTGTCATTGAGCTCAACATGTTCGATTTGTTCGTTCTTCGTTTAATGGATATGTATGTATGTCAAGCTCACGTCTGTTCTTCGTTTCTGTCAAGCTCAAATGTTTCTTGTTAATTGTTTCTGTCACGACTGTTCTTCGATTCGTTCTGTTTCAACCATGTACTATGTTCGATTTTTTCATTATGTTTTGTTAAACTTGTTTCAAGCTGTTTTGTTCGTTCTGTTCAAGCTCAACCCTGTAAGCATATATTCTACAATATTTGAAGGACAACATTAACTTTTGATTCCTTACATCCTAAGAAGTTTGCTGTCTGAATAAGCCACGCACCTTCACTTTCGAGGATCCCAGATTTGGCTTGCTGTGATGGAAGATCTGCTTGCCAAAGGAATGAAAAATGCAGAAAATGTAATGATTTTCAAATTTATTTATTTTTTTCGCGCTTCAAGCTCTAATCTACCTTAATTCATTCTACTATATTATGTACGATTGTTGGAATATGCAACTGAATTTCTTGCTAATATAGGCTCTTCTATCGGGTTGTTCAACTGACGGATTGACCTCGACATTGCACTGCGATGGATTCCGAGCTCTGCTGCCGATGGGAGCCAAAGTAAAATGCCTATCAGATGCTGGTTATTTCATTAATGTGTAAGCTCCATTAGACACGGAATGGATCCATTCGACAAGATTGAAACATCTCAACACTATTTTAATGATTTCATCGGACCAAACCCGACATTGTTTGACATGTTCTTCGAACTAGATGGAAAAGTTGATTGTTTTTTTGGGGGATCATGATCAACAATAAAATTGCAAATCCTGTAGGCTTGTCCAAATGAACTGGTTCGAACAAACTGGTCTGGTCTGGAACTGGTTTGGTTCGAATAGGTTCGGCCGAACTAGTTCCAAAACCAGACCAGTGTTTTTAGCCTTCAAATAGAACAGTTCAAAATAGTACCAAAAATCCAGTTCGAATCGGTTCAACTCGGCTCGTTTTGTGTTACTGGTTTATAATTAAATTTAAATCAAACCACTTTAAATCTGTATAATTTTAGAACCGGTTTGAAGCAGAATCAACTAAACCGGTCTGAAATTAAACCAAACCTAGAGATGTTTTCAATAAACCAAACCTAGAGATATATTGGACTCTCGTATGTTGATGTTGGACAAGTTTTTTGTCGGTTGTGGAACAGATTTTCAATCGGTTTAGTGTGTTTTTTAGTCGGTTCAGTGTATTTTTCAGTCGGTTCAGTGTATTTTTCAGTCGGCTCAGTGTTTTTTCAGCTGGTTCAGTGTTTTTCAATAGGTTCAGTATTTTTTAAGATAGTTCAGTGTGTTGGACAAAATTTTCATCTGGTTTAGGTTCGATTTGAACCGGAATATTTCCGAACCAAAATTGATATTAAAAAAACAGACCAGAACAATTCGAACCGATTCTGAATCGGTTAGAACCAGAACAGTTCTTTTTTCTTTAAACCAGAGCAGTTTTTTTAGAAACAGAAAAATGTACTATTTTTTTTCAAATCAGACCAGTTCAGTTCAGAACCGGTTCGACCCCGAACTGGTTCATGAACAAGCCTAAAATCCTGGTACCTTTAGGACAAAAAAATAAATTATTTTCTAGGATGTGCATGAGACCAAAGGATGTGTGTATTTAAGACTATGTAGGTTGAGGTAATTATGTGTGTGTTTGACAGTTTGAGACTATGTATGTATTTTCACTTTTTTTTTTCCATTGTGAACAGTGAACCGCACGTCGACCGGGTTGGACCGGACGAACCGGGAACCGTCCCCGTCAACGGTTCGAAGGCCGGCCCGGTTATGATAAGACTGGTTAAGACATAGACCCGAGACCCCTCGATTGTAACATTTGAAAAACTTGAAGGGTTAAAGTGTGATATTTTTGAAAGATTTTTGTTATTTTTACAATTTTCAAAACTAATTCTGTTAAATTTGGACGGAAAAATTGACGGAGGGAGCAAACTTTCACTTTTCCAAATATCGAGGGAAACTTTTTACGATTTAAACATTAAGCTGAAAAAGTGACCAAAATTTAGGGGGGAATGTCGTATCCCTTTTACCTTATCATATCAATACATTATCTTTTCAACTTATCATCACCTTATATAAATTATAATAATAAAAAATGATGGAAAACTGTATATAAGAGGCGCTCGACAATCGATAGCTTCAGGAGGGGAACAAAAGGATGAAGGAATTTGGGACTTTTTTTCTTCAAAAGTATACCTCAATAAAAGCAAATATCAGAATATCCTCACTTTAAAAATATATATAAATGTATACCTACCCGTGAATGACATTCATGAAAGGATTTAGAGAGTGATGTGGTGAAAATGAAGAACTCAAAGATTTAACTAAGGAGAACATTGTATTGCTTTGAGTTGAAATGAATACAACCTCTACAAATCCTTATATAGGAAGAACTAAGACTAACAAGTAATCTTCTAGACTAATCTAGATTATCCTAGACTAGATTACATAATACCCTAACATTCACTTATGTTCTTTTATTTTCTTGATTATTAATCTAACATTCATCCATGTTCTTTGCTCTTCTTGTTTTTGGTCCTCAAATATTTGAAATTTGCTGAATTGGTCCCCAAACTTCCAATGTTTCTTTGGTTGTGCTGGATCCCAAGTTCAATCTCGATCAAATCTCCAATTGAATTGAGCTCGCACACCTTCATAATCGGTGAGATACTCTACATTCGAATACAAATTTATCAAGCTGAAATCCAGAAGGGAAGGAAGAAGACTCGGTTAGGCCATCGTGGTGTCATCTCGACCATCTCGTCGTGGTCATGCCGTAAAAGAAAGAAGGGTCATCCTGATCATGCCATCGCGGTGCCATCTTGGTATCTCGGTGTGGTCATGCCATCGCGACTAAAAAGAATCTAAAATCTAAATTCCAACACTCCGATCTTGTATCGAATCCAATGTAAATCAACAAAAACTTGGTTGTGCAAACTCAAGCTGATCAAACATCTTCACGACACTAAATCGACAATTCAGCACAAGTAATTCAACATTGTTTGTGGAGGCATTGAATCAACAAGTAATTCAGCATAAAATCAGAAAAGAATCGAGCAAAGAAACGCAACAAAGCAGGTATGATCCTCAACAATCCATAAGGCGTAGCAAAACAGAGTTTCAGTCAGTCAAGAACAGAGCAGCAGAGCAGGTATGATCCTCATCAATCCTTTATATGTAGCAAGCATCAACAACATAGTAAACAACTCAGCAAGGAATAACCAACATCATACGTGAGAAATGAGTCAGAATTATGAAGATCAACAGCTCCACAAAACAGAATTCCAATCAAGAACAAAGTACTTACATCAGTATGATCACAGGTTTGATCATACTGATCGAATCTTGGAGAAGCTAATTCTTAGAGGTGGCAATTTCGGACTCGACCCAAAAATGACCCGGAATCGACCCGGGTTCGGGTCGGGTTCGGGTCAAAGAAAAGGCTTAACGGGTCATTTCCGGGTTGCCCCGTCTGGCCCGCCACAAGAGGCGGGTCGGGTCCGGGTTGACCCGTCTGACCCGAACCCGACCCGTGAAAAAAAATAGTCGAAGAGTCAAGAGACCCTGAGGTGAGTACTTCATTTTCATCTTCATTCACAATCACACTTCACAGCCTCCATCTCCACCATTCGGTCCTCTCATCCTCTGCTTCTGTCTTGCGCTCGCCGTCCTCAGTCCCGTCCCGTGATTCCTCATTCCCGTGTCTAGCCGTCCAGTAACAGACTGCAGCACTCCAGCTCAGGCGTCCTGCTGCAGCAGCAACAACGGAAACCACTCTTCTCTCAAACTCAATCGACTGGATTGGGATTCCAGTCCTCGTTGTTCGCTTGCAATTGACAACTCGGATGGCTCCCGTGACTCCTCTCCCATTCTCGATTCTCCCTCGCCGATCGCGATATTCAAGTAAATTCTGTCCCCCTTTGAAGTGAACCCTAGGCTCTGCTTGTTTCACTCTTCGAGCATATTATATGTGTTCCCGTTTGATACATGCGTTCCAGCATATTATATGGCAATGTGTTCTGGAGCAGGAAAGGGTCTCGCCTTGGGCATGATTCTCTTGTTGATGGAATGTTGAAGCATGGATTGTGGGACGTGTATAATGACTGTGGCATACGAGGGAAGAACATGTACACTTGTTCATATCTGGTTGTCTGGTTTGTTTTGATTCTGCTCCTTGGTGCCTGTTGTTTGAGTTTGTTCTCGATCTCTGGTTAAAATTCTTAAACATGTATCTTGCTATTTCCACAGGATAACTATGCTATCCAGAGCTTTGAGCGGGGAATTGCTGCTCAAGACAGTGGTTTTTTTCATGGGAGATTTTTCCAGTTGCACATTTAAGCCTTTTTAAACTGGTGTTGCATTTTCTTTCCCATAAGAAAGGTAGCTAGATTTGGTCAAAAAAAAGAAGAAAGGTAGCTAGCTGTCTTGTTGGATTATCATACCTTACACAAAGTTAATCAACATTACTTGGATCTTTAAAATGCCTGAGATCTGTTGCACTCTGTTGGGGGTGTATGAGGATGGATGGATGTGGGTCCATGCCTCACCTTTACTTAATATTTCAACCATCACCTTGTTGCCAAGCATACACAAATTTAAAATTGATGTGCTTCTATGTCTATCATTGACAGTTTGACCCTGCCAAGCTAAGAAAGCTTCGCCCAAGTTTCAAGGATAACGACTCTGTGAAAGCTGGCAATGCCTCTAGTATAAGCTTCTATATCTAATGTGTTTATTCTAGGTCGGTTGTTGAATGAATTTTACCTTGAACATCAAATCTGTACGTATATCTAAATTTTATAAAAGTATAATTATTGCCAAGCTCTTTTCATTCGGATGATATTGTATTGACAAAGTAATTGCACATCTATCATCTGTGGAGCACTAGAGGGGTTCAGCTGGCAGTTGGTCAATTGCAGGCTGTTTCTTCATGGGCGGGTCAGACGGGTCTACCCGTCAACCCGCCAGGTCGGGTTCGGGTCATGAAATATGACCCGCACAGTATGGCGGGTCGGGTCCGGGTTGACCCGCACAGTGCGCCGGGTCAGGACGGGTCGAGTCGAACCCGGCGGGTTGACCCGAATTGACACCTCTACTAATTCTGAACGAGGAGAAGAAGCAATTCTATTTCGATTCAGCAGGAGCAGAGTCGAATTCAATCCAGCAGGAGCAGAATCACACAGACACACATAATTGTCGATGCATCAGTGTAGAGTCGAGTATCTGTGGTCGAAACAGAGAAATCAACATCTGCAAATTCGATCTGGAGAATTGATACTGAATTGGAGCTGCAAAATCGGTGCGATCTGGAGAATTGATGTTGAATTGAAGTTGTTGCAGGAGGAGCAGACTAGATGAAGAACAAAGCCGAAATTGACCTGCAACATACGAGTGAAGAATAGAGCCGAAATTGATTTGCAACACGCGAATTGAATCTGGATTGATGTTGAATGGGAGTTGCAGAATCGATGCAATCTGGAGAATCGGTGCAACTGAACTGCTTTGAAATGATCTGGAGAATCGATGCTGAATTAGAGCTGCAAAATCGGTGCAACGACATCAACAAAGATTTGGAGTGCACCAACAATAGAGAATTGAAGCTAATTTGGATGGATTGTTGATGATGAATCGACAACTGAGCAGGAGGTGGCAAGTTGAACTACCCCAAGGTGATGCAAGCAGGAGGTGGAAAGGAATGCACGATCTGAACTGAGTAGAGCTGATGCTGATGTTGATGAAGAAGATGATCGACAACTGACTCGACCCTTGGAATTCAGTTGCAGATGATGTGTGGCAATGAAGCAACGAACGCACGATCTGCAGGAGTTACCGAAGGTGGATGATTGCTGGACGAATGCAGGAGCTGCTCACCAATTGACAACAGAAGCTGCAATTCGAAGTTGAAATTGGAGCTGCAATCTGAACTGGAGCTACAATTGGAACAAATTTGGCCCTAGGATAGACTAAGCTATACCATGAAAGGATTTAGAGAGTGATGTGGTGAAAATAAAGAACTCAAAGATTTAACTAGGGAGAACATTGTATTGCTTTGAGTTGAAATGAGTACAACCTCTACTAATCCTTATATAGGAAGAAGTAAGACTAACAAGTAATCTTCTAACCTAATCTAGATTATTCTAGACGAGATAATATAATACTCTAACAATTCATGGATAAACATACTGAAAAAGAGTATCCGTGAATGACATTCACGAGTCCTCTTTTTCAGTAGCACTCGCAGATGGTATTCCCGGTTGAAGCTTTATCGTTAATTGCAACCGTGAATGGCATTCACGGGTGCGGCTTGAATTCTCACAAATGAATGGCATTTGCGGGTGCGACTTAAATGCCCACCAGCGAATGGCATTCCCGGGTGCGTCTTCATCAAGACAGACTCACTCACGCATGAATGTCATTCAATTCTTGTTCTCCTCTCCCGTCGCCTGCCTCTGACTCTCTCCAGACGCAACCTATGCCGCCCTCCCCTCGTCGTCGTTCCATGAAGGTTAGAACCATAACTTCCTGTTTAAAAAAAAATAGTTGAAAGGAAAAAACAGACCTTGCACTACAATAAATAATACATCGTGTCACGAATAATAAAAGGGAAAAGTATGAAAAAGATGTAATATGTTTGCCCAATGTTGTAAAAGTGACACATTGTTTGTTTTAGATGCAACATGTTTGCTGTTGTTGGTTTTTGATGCAGTCGTTAAGTTTCCGTCCAAAACAGCCGTTAAGTCCTCACATGTCGTGCACGTGACCTCCGTTTAGTGTGAAATTACTCAAATGCCATTGTCTTCTTCAGTGATGTTATAATAGCAGTTATGACACTCCTTCGATCTGCGACTCCAATCTTCGAAATTGAAGAACCGAAGTCTTCCTCCTTGTCTCCAATCTATGAGTGTCCCAATTATAAGGTATGTTTGTCGATTTCATTGAGTTTTAACCCTAATTCTAGTATCAATTTGAAAGTCCCTTCCAAAGGTACCTTCAAAACCCTAATGCGAATAAAGTTTATTACAGAATCACGGTTATAACTATTTTGAGTGGTGTGAACCCCCAATGTGCATTTACGGAAGGAGGTCCGAAACAAAATTCTGAGAAATGCATGTCAAGATGGAAGCTGAAGTTGTTGTTGTCCGTCGAAGGAAAAAACTGTGGATTACTGTTGTTGGAGTGCTTGTGGTGCTGCTGTTTGCTGTTGGAAAAAGCTGTTACTGCTGTTATTAGTTGAAGTGTGTTAGCGTGTAAATTAGTTGTAGTGATGTTTGCAGAGCGGTTGTAGGTTAATGATGTTAGGGTGTGTGTTGTTTTGGATAACTCACGTTTTGTAAGTGTTGGTTTTTAATGAAAAATGATTATGAACCAATTGAAATTTGATGTAATATGTTTTGAATGACCGGTGAAAAAGTCTACCAACATAACCGAATTGAATTCCACCTGTAAATTAAAACTTGTCACCCAAAACAGACAGAACCCATGCATATTCAGAAGAACCTCATATTTGTTACCTTAACTGTCTTTTGCCTTTACAAAATACTTGCGTACAATACCATGGCTAGCTAGATTTCTTTTGTTTGCTCTTAGAATCTTACATAGATGACAATATTTTATAATATCAAGTAGTAAGTGCTGTAAATTGTGCTAGAAGAGGTTGGATTAATATGGATACGGATACAATTGTTTGTGAAGCATGTGGAGCACGACTACTCTTTTTCAACCCTTCATCTTAAGGATTGTCTGTCTTCTATATGTATCTCTATGCCACTCAAGAGGATTACCTTGCATTGTTTAAGCAATCTTACTTGGTCTTGGGATTTGCTCAGTTGAGAAGGCAACACTTGTATTTAGTTTGAAGCTTGATGATGGGCATAAAGTACTGTGACCATGGAGTGATAATGGATGTGATGAGACTCTGCTCAGTTTCCACCTTTGCCATCTCATGCTTTAGTTGAGCAATATAGGGAGAGGTCTTTTTTACTTGTGCAACTTTTTTCTCTTCTTATTATAACTTAATTT
This sequence comes from Chamaenerion angustifolium, assembly GCA_946814005.1. Classification (NCBI taxonomy): domain Eukaryota; kingdom Viridiplantae; phylum Streptophyta; class Magnoliopsida; order Myrtales; family Onagraceae; genus Chamaenerion; species Chamaenerion angustifolium. The sequence goes on from OX328272.1 coordinate 29,585,200, forward strand.
GCAATTGACATAATGAAAAACCCTCAACTAGACCAATTTTTACAAGAGTCTTCAACTCACATATCTTTGACAAAGGTCCACATAAATTGTTTCGGTGTGGGGTCTGCGACTCTTTATTATCAGGTACTTCCAACTCTTTATTGCTTTCCCGTGACTGGATCGAATTTACCAACACCCGGAGAGAAACAATTATGATTTCAAACATAAGAAATGAAAATTTTTTAGTAAAAGAAAAGGTTTATTTTTGGAATTTTACTGTGATACTTATCGTCTACTTTTTCAGCGTAAGGGTAGCCTCAACCTAAAACTACTATAACCAACCCAAAACATCCAGAAGTGCGATTTCATCAGGAAACTCAAAATTTATCACCATAATTACTTGAATCGAAAACAATACCGATGAGAAAGAAACATACCGCTTAGTGACATAATCAAGAAGTTCATCGATACCAAAATGTTCAATGTTAAGATCAACCAGACAGCAAACGATTACAGAAGGAGGAGTTATGGTTTCACAAATAATTGGGGGGAAGGGATTCGATTAGGAAGACGGGACGAGATGTGTGAGAGACTTCGGGGAAGATGGGGAGACTCACTGAGGCATATGGAGGGAAATAAAGGTAGGGGTAACTTTAGCATTTCTAAAATATTTTCTTTAAACGTTCAAAAATCATGTCACGTGCGTGGCACATGAGGGTCTTTAACGGGACTACAAACGTTTTCATCTATATACAAAATGATACATGTTACATCAAATACCTACAACCCAAAACAACTTTCCTGAGTCGCCAATTTTGACAAAGATATTACATTTTTTCATACTTTTCCCATAGTAAAATCATACATAGTGACAAAATTAATTGTGATGAAATAAAATTCATCACAAGTATGATATTTGTTGTAGCGTAAAGTGGGCACGACTGAAGATAATGACGAGCATGAGAGGATCACTGTACGAGGCACGGTAACATGACATAACACGACTGAAGGCTGAGGGGGGGGGAAGAAGTTGTTCTAAAGGAGTCGCGGGCAGAGTCGTTTGCCCTACCTGCGACTATGAGTCGCTGGTTGGTATAGTTTGGTAAAAATAAATTGAAAACTAGTTGTTTTGGTATTTTGATTTCAAAATATTTTATATGATGTTAATGCAAACTCTTCACGTCAGTTTTTATAATTTTTATTTTTAACGTGTAATTATCACGAACATTAAATTGAATTATGTATTTTAATTAGTGTAGCTATTATATATGTTAAGTTTAACAAGTATGAACACATAACATATAAGAAAAATGTATACTTAAAAAATCATTATGATAAATTTTATATCGTAAACATATCAAATTAGGTACATAATGATGATAGCATCATATTATGAACTATTTATGATAATATCTTTTTATAACTATTTCAAATCTAATTAGATGCATAATTATTAGAATATTATGTGATAGATGAAATATATCCTTAATTAATTTTAAATTTATTTTGTAAGAGTAAATTTAATTTGTGCAGACTTAATATTAATAAAATATAATTTTATAAATTTTATAAATTTTACATCTTAAAATAAAGAGGAATGATTAAAATGTCGTAATTTATCTTGAGAATTAATGTGAGACTTTAAAAGATTTTAAAGTGACTTTCATAACATGCTACCTTAAAATGAGAAATGTATAATTGACATAAACTAATTAAAAGAGATTAATTTGTCAATAAAAGTAAGAAAATACAATAAAAAGTTTACTTATTTATATTTTAAGTAATTTAATCAAATTAATATATATATATATATATATATATAGAGAGAGAGAGAGAGAGAGAGATAGTTACATACTTATTTGTCAACGATTTTATTTTGTAAAATTTATGATTATATACTAGATAATTTAAAATATTAAACTCTTATCGTATCTTACTCTTTGTCGAACTAGCCTCAACTGGGCCCAAACCGAATTGGGGTCGAACCAACCCCCAATTCGATTGAGGATCGAGTATGGGCCTTGACGCTGACCTGGTTCCCTACCCATGGGGCTAATGTGGGTTAAGACCCAAACCAGAATCCCCTTGATGGGGGCTCAATTGACTCCCGATCAAATCGGGACTCAATTATAATATTTGAAGAAGTTTAAAAGGGTTAAATTGTGACATTTTTGAAAGTTTATGTTATTTTTGAAATTTTTAAAACTTATTATGTTAAATTTGGATGGAAAAGTTAACGAAGGGGACAAACTTACCCTTTAACCAAACATGAGGGAAAAAAATTTACAATTTAAACTTTAGGGGAAACTCGAAATCTGGCCAAACATGAGAGATTATAAAGATTAGTTTGAACTCTGAATTGATGAAGGTTTGATTGAGACACAATTCGATAATATGATCCCTATCCAAAATAGCTCGTCACCGATAGTCAAGCTGTTATGGATGGAGATTTAGACCAATGGCCCCCAAATTGTGGATGAATTCAACCTTTAATTGATTGGATATCGAATTGAGCATGATCTCGTTCCCACTCGAAAAAACTCACACTATTGAAAAGTTGGTTTGTGTCCCAACCTAAATAAGAGGCCCATGAGCTCGACCTTTCTCTAAAACCAACAAAAACTTGGTTATAACTAATTTTGAGATTGATTCGAACCCATAATTGATGACCTAATGTTCTAGATTCTTACCAGAATTATGGATTAAGTAGTTAGATCCTAATTGAGCTAGAAGTTAATTGTAAACATTCTTTACATAGAAAATTAATTGAAAGTGTAATTATCTTGTGTTTACAATATTATATTGTAATTAAGAACGAGAAAAATATATTAATATAAATATATATATATATATATATTAATTTGACTATGACGTATAGATTGATGACAAGTAAGCAAAATGATTTTTTTACTAAATTCTATTGGTCCACCTAATCGTACGTTACACTTGCTTGTGTGACATTATAGTTTTGTATATGTGGACACATTAAGATTCTTCCTAAGTACCATATTCAATCTCGAAAACCGTTACATTTTATCATATCTTTTTACTCACAAACTAATTTATTTATGTGATTTTATTATATATATATATATATATATATTAATTTGGCTAGGATGTATAGAATGGTGACAAGTAAGCAAAATGAATTTTTTTACTAAATTCTATTGGTCTACCTAATCGTACGTTACATTTGCTAATGTGTCATTATAGTTTTGTATATGTGGTCACATTAAGATTCTTCCTAACACCATATTCAATATAAAAAACCGTTACGTTTTATCATATCTTTTTACTCATAAACTTATTTATTTATGTGAGTTTATTTTTTCTACAAGTTTAATTTTCTATCTTTTTATTTAGTAAAGAAACTATATTAATATTTGTCATTTTATAATATATTTTTCAATAAATGTACTTTGGATGATTTTGGATTAAAAAATAAAATTATTTTTTCTTATTTTATATATTATTTGTATAATTAAAAAATAAGTGAGAAAACATAATTTATTAATATTTTTTTCAAATATGATTAATTTTTATATTATATATTTTTTTTTAATAAAAATTAATATATTAAAAAAATTAATATGATGAAATTTTTGTTCCCGAACAACGAAAGTGCAACTAGACTAAATAATAAATATAATTAATAAACATGTTATAACTATATATAATTTTATATAGATTTCTTATTTAATAACTACTATATAATTAAATTGTTTATTGCACAAATCAAATTTCTAATATTTAATATTTGGTCAAACACTTTGATATAAAACCTCAAGGTTTTCAAATTACATAATTTAACGCATGCATTTACATGACTACATATATTAACCTTGGAAGGGTGGGAGTGTTCAACCCCAAATCTCTACACCAATGGATACTTGGTTCAACGGTATCGCTTTGGCTTGAACGCAAAATGTACTGAAATTGTTCCAAGATTAATTCATGGATAAAAAAAAAAAAAATCTCCACATCTCGGACTCGCTCCCGCTCCACGTACCCCATAGATACCATACCATACCAGACTTTGTTGACTCACGGGTCAACTGCCATTTTGCCAAAGGGTGAAGACACATTTCGTTTAGCAGCTGAATCTGCGTTTGCTGTTTTTCTAAGCAAGTCAGTTTTCTTGCAGAAACTCCCCACCCCCACCATTATTGTTATCCAACAAAACCCCAACCACACTGCTCTCCATCCTTCCTCCGTAAGGAAAAAAAATGAAAGACTAGAGAGCGGAAGAAGAAGACACCACACTACCCTCCAATTTGTTCACTCAGACAACAAGCTTCCTATTCCATGTACCGTTAACCCACAAATTAACTTACTTATCTAAACCCCCACGGATCTTGCAAGCTACTCATTTCTTGAAACACCATGAAGTTGCTCCGAAGATCAGCCCCTGCTGCTGCTTTCTTTTTAGGGTTCCTGTTCCTCTTGCTTTCCTCTCTATCGACGGCGAGATTCGTCGTGGAGAAGAACAGCTTGAGGGTGGTTTCGCCCGACAAAGTTAAGGGCACATACGATAGCGCTATAGGAAACTTCGGGATTCCGCAGTATGGAGGCAGCATGTCCGGGGCTGTTGTGTACCCCAAGAACAATCAGAATGGATGCAAAGAGTTCAGCGATTTTGGCATCTCTTTCCAATCAAAGCCTGGCGCTCTTCCCACTTTCGTTATGGTTGATCGTGGAGGTAGTGTATCGATGTTTATGATTTGTCAACTGCAAATTTGATTGATCTGAGCGCTAACATTTAGTTTTATTGTTTTAAGTTAGATCGGCTTACTTGCTTTCACTGATACTTTCTGGGTTATTGTATTACTTCTTAATGCTGGGGAATGAACTTAAAATATTTGCATGCAGTTTGCTGTGGATGCTTCTGTGCTTTTTCGAAGGCTACCCTAATTTTTCTTAGCTCATAGCCGATTGTAAAATCTATCGTTTTGTATATTCACTTTGTTGTTACTGATAATTGGATGAACTGCACTTATTTGCTTTTGGGGCGGATTCAATCAAGTTTATTCTTGCTGCTATAGGTAGATAACTGTTCCTTTGTTTTTACATCATCTGTCCTTAGGTTGAAGCATCCTAATACGTAGAATTATCTAAGCTTGCTTCAGTTCATTCTTACTGCAATATAGATGATACCCTTTTATTTTCATATTTAATTATTTATTTTGAAGGCATAGACACTAGCAATATGTAAAACAACACAGTTAATTTTCATGTTGGACATACGAAATTAAGTGTGGTGGTTGAAGATTAGAGAAGAAAAAATGGTGGAACTTAATTTCTCTTTGTTGTAACCAAGCCAAGTGGTTAATAGATACGTTCTGATAAAATTCCAATGATCTTCATTTGCATGTCAAAACTGGTTATACCAATATAATTAGCCTCAGTATTTATTTGTTTCAAATTTTCAAGTTCTTGAAAAGCAGTTAACCTGATATTGCCCAATCAAGACATTCACTCTTCGTTAATTTGACTTGCCCTTTTTTCTATTTAAAGTTAAATATATGTTTTAACTATTTGGTTCCTGTTTTTTCATTGTTTGAAGTTGGTGATCTCAAGTTTTCAGCCTCAAAGATATCATAATCATTACTATTTTTGCCAATTTCCACTTTCTCTTTTTATTTTATCGTTTGGTTATTGCATCATGATCATTTTTGAGTATTCTTTTTCGCCGTATTGTCTTCCAAATTTAGGATTTGCCTATAGAAGGATATTATGTCACGTATTGATGTCACACATTTCCTAATAGTGTTCTCGTAGGTCATTTCCTTATGGAAGATTTTGTGAATTTTATATTGTCTATTTACCTTCACACCTCATCAATCTTAGCTTTGCGAGTATTCGTAAATCATGAATTCGTTTATTTTTCCTAACCATGAGTTATAACCTTTATCTCTGTTCTCCAGATTGCTTCTTTGCTTTGAAAGTCTGGAACGCCCAGAAAGCTGGTGCCTCTGCAGTTCTAGTTGCTGATGACATTCAGGAGGCATTGATAACAATGGATACTCCAGAGGAGGATGGTTCGACAGCAAAGTACATTGAGAACATTACAGTACCATCAGCGCTCATTGAAAAAAGTTTTGCAGAAACACTGAAAAGAGCAATCAGTGGCGGGGACATGGTCACTGTGAATCTTGATTGGAGAGAAGCTGTACCTCACCCAGATGACCGTGTGGAATATGAGCTGTGGACCAACAGCAATGATGAATGTGGTGTTAAATGTGATATGCTTATGGAATTTGTTAAATATTTTAAGGGTGCATCTCAGATTCTTGAAAAGGGAGGATATACTCAGTTTACACCACATTACATAACATGGTACTGCCCTAATGCATTCACTTTGAGCAAGCAGTGCAAATCTCAGTGCATCAACCATGGTCGATACTGTGCCCCAGACCCTGAGCAGGATTTTAGCACAGGTTATGAGGGGAAAGATGTTGTTCTTGAGAACTTGAGGCAGCTGTGTGTCTTCAAAGTTGCAAATGAGACTAAAAAGCCATGGGTCTGGTGGGACTATGTTACTGACTTTCAGATTAGGTGTCCTATGAAGGAGAAGAAATACAATAAGGAGTGTGCTGATGGTGTTATCAAATCTCTAGGTAGAGAAAATTTAATATTCCAATTCCAGTTGGTTTGTTGAGTAGATGTCAGTCTTTCATAAAAATCGACATGTTAATTTTCTATGAAATTTGCAGGCCTTGATGCAAAAAAGATAGAGAAGTGTATGGGAGATCCAAATGCTGATTCTGATAATCCTGTTCTAAAGGAAGAACAAGATGCACAAGTGAGTTAATCTCGTCAGTTGTCTTCCGGATTAGTAATTTTCCCAAAATTTTCCTTTAAGCTGCTAGGCATTGTTAAATAAGTTGTTTACTGATATTTCACTTCTACCCCTCTTCGATAGGTCGGAAAAGGATCTAGAGGTGATGTTACCATATTACCAACTATAGTGGTCAACAATAGACAATATCGAGGTATGTATGCGTCCTATATTGGAGTGTTTTCTCTTCTTTGACAAATCAATCATCCAATTTTGAAAATCTGCGATTTAGCATTTGATGGATTCTTCAAGCTTCACCATCTTTAAATGGGAAACATATTATTGTTCTTCTTCCTTCTCGAAAGTTCTTGCATCATGCTCTGTGTTGCAATTCTGATATAGAGATTTTGTTCTCTCAGGCAAGTTGGAAAAAGGTGCTGTTTTGAAGGCTATCTGCTCTGGTTTTGAAGAAACAACAGAGCCTGCTGTATGTTTGAGCGGTGGTAAGTTTTTATCATGGCATGATTTAATGGTCTTCTTGGTGTCTGTTAAGTTATTGGTTGCATTATACAGAGGTGGAGACCAATGAGTGCTTGGAAAACCATGGAGGCTGTTGGCATGATGAAACAGCTAATCTCACGGCATGTAAGGTATGAACAGAAATGCGGTGATACACATTTGATTATATATAAATACATTATGTTATTTGTGCTTATGTACCTTTTCTTTGCCAACAACTAGGATACGTTTCGTGGTAGAGTGTGTGAATGTCCACTGATCGATGGTGTGCAATTTAAGGGAGATGGCTATACCACTTGTGAAGGTGATTTCTTGTTTAGATCTGTGGTTCACTGTTTGTCGTGATAAGTGGTAGTACTAATCAAAAAAGCTAAACACCCAGTTGTAAGAATTTTGTCTGTAAACATTAAGTGCATGAGGTCTTGATCTATTTTGAAGTATGTAGACACAATAATTTGGCCCGTACAGATTGTTGTGCTCTGCATGTTTGTTATGCTGGGGTTATCTGAAACCACCTTGGATATATTTTACTGTTTGGTGTAATCTTTTCCATAGAATCTCGTTCCTACTACTTGTACTTCAAACAAAAGAACGTAGTCCTATTATGACATACTAGAGCTGTAAAATAATACGTGCTATCTCTATTTTGTTTTAATATGTTTGTTTTTTTGTCTGTGCATATCGAGTTACTGGGTTTATGTTTTAGTGTCTCATTTACATATTGTTTGCGATTTGTAGCAAGTGGACCTGGGAGGTGCAAGATTAACAATGGAGGGTGTTGGCATGAATCACGAGCTGGGGAAGAATATTCTGCGTGTCTGGTGAGTGATGTTTCCTTTCGAGTTTTACTTGAGAGTGCAATTCTAAACAAAGTAAGATCATTAGCTTAAATCTTGTTTATAATGTTGGTAGGACTTCGGAAACAGCAAATGCCAATGTCCTGTTGGTTTTAAAGGTGATGGTGTTAATAGCTGTAAAGGTAAGAGACATACCAGCTTGTGTATTGAAACATGAATTTATTCCATCTACGTCTCCTATTATATATGCCAATAGTTTCATTTGTAATCTGTATTTATACACAACTTTGCGGGACATCTAATAATACAGTCAATAGCCCTCGCTGAGAAGTTCCGCAAAGCATTTCTGGGGTTATTTAGGACCTGAGGCGCAACCGTAGTTTCTGTTATCATTTATGGATGTGTCCAAAATTGTAAATCCATATCTGTGGTGGCCAAAACTGCAAATTATGTCTGTCTCCTGGAAAAGTAACTGATATCTAATCTGCTGCTTTACTCCGGTTGATGTTTCTTTTGTTTCTTTTAAATAAATAAATAGATGTGGATGAATGCAAAGAGAAGAAAGCATGTCAGTGCCCGGAATGCAGCTGCAAAAATACCTGGGGAAGCTACGAGTGCACCTGTAGTGGAGATCTTCTGTATATCCGAGATCATGACACCTGCATAAGTATGTCCCGTTACTCAATATCCTATCTTATTGGTTTTAAATGATTTTAAATTGATTCTATAGAATAATAATTCCACACTTTTAGATTGCTTCCTAATCTGTTCCTGTTTTCTTTTTCTTGGCATGCCAGGTAAGAGGAGCTCAGGGATACAATCTGCCTGGACTGCTGTTTGGGTCATCATGATTGGTTTGGCTGTGGCTGCTTCTGGTGCATATCTTGTCTACAAATACAGATTAAGGGTAAGCCACACATTTTTGTTTTCCTTTCCTCAGTTGCTCTACAATCAATTGGTTTGAAATATTAGACAATCGAGAGGAAATTTTATTTGAGCATTTAAAGATGTCTTTCATTGCGGGCTGTTGTTTTGCAGTCTTACATGGATTCCGAGATCAGGGCAATAATGGCACAGTACATGCCGCTTGATAGCCAATCTGAAGTTCCGAATCACGTGAGCGAGGATAATCACCATCCTTAAGGATAGATGGATGGATGATGGAGTCTGTTGATTCAGGTGAAGTGAAAACACGGATTTAGGGGTCCGAGGATTATTTGTTCCATCCTGCACTGTTTCCATTCACAGTTTTTTCTTTTCTTTTCTTTTAAAGGTCATATTTAGGATATGAAACAATACTTAAAAGAAAGAAAGAAAGAGAAGTGTTGGTGTTAGTGTCTAGACAGTGTATGTCTGTTTTTTTACATCTTTGGAGAGGGGTGTTGGACATCCATTGTATATGGTTGGTTAGCTTAGCATATGCATGCATGCAAGAGTTTTTGATGATTGTACTTATCTCTTCACATTTTCCTTTTCTGGCCTTGTTAGGGAGAACTGTGTATGCTCTGAGTGCATTAGTCTATGCTTGTATGCTCTGAGAACTGTGTAAGAAGATGGGTCATGTATTCCATATTGGTAATGAAATGTAAAACAAAACACTTACTTTAACATTGTAAGATCCTTGAACATAAGAAAAAATTGTTAATTGCGTGACAAAAATACACTTGTATGTATGGGTTACACTCTTAGGTTGTGGGAAAATACATATATTATATATAACCACAATTTGTTTTTAAAAAATTATGTACAAAGAAAGATAAAATCCCTCTTTAAATTCTAAAGTTAGACAACTAATTAGCTATTAACGGTGCAAATGCATTTTTCGCTCAAAATTGTTTGAGTAATTGCATGGATTGAGGGTGTTGAATAATTTTAAGCTAAATCACTTCAACAGTCTCAACAATTACTTATGTTTGCCATATGTGACTAAACGGTTAATATGTTTTTTTTTTGTAGATAAACAGTCACTTAAGTTTCAGGATGTAACTAAACGGTCATTCCGTGAAGTTGCCGGTTAGTTTTTCTGTCTCTATTTCACTAGGAAAGCATGTGATATCATTTCAACTAATTAATATTTTATGAACTGACAACTTTACCCTTATGTTAACTTTCTCCCATTTCTCCCCTTTTTCATATTATGTTTGCTAAAAATCACATCACACTCTCAAATCACTATAACTTCACTCTCTCTTCCCACCCTTCCAACTTTCGTCCTCTGTTTGAAACCTCCCTCATTTGTTTGAAACCTTACCCACATTGTTCCCGTTCATCGTCTACTCCAATCCATCTTCCTTTTTCCGTTTGCATTTTGAATCTGAACCCCGTATCTCTGTGTTTTCATTTCGACAGTGCCATCTGTGAATACCTTTGTGAAATTGGTCGGATCAGTTACATCTTCGACATTTGAAGGCCACCATATGCGTTGATTGAGGACTTTAATCGTAAAGATATAACCTTTATAACTATTTCACCTCTAAATTTGTTAATATATCTAGGGTTTAGTATAAAGATTGAGGTTGATTTATTTCAGGGCTTGAATTGCTTGTTTTGATATTTTTTTTGTGAAATTAGAACTATTGTTGGGTAGACATTATTGTTTCAGTGTTAAAGTTTACTTTTTTATTTTTAAAGTTTTTATTTTTATTTTTTTCATTTCTGATTCATATTTTCTGTTAAATATTTGATAGTAAAGTTTGGGCCTTTGTGTGTTTACTGGGTGACTTTTGTTTCAAATTTTTTAATCAAGTGATTATATATGTTTATGCAATATGATTGACTAATTATTTATATTCAGGAATGAGGAGCAATGAATTCATTTATACCCTTTACAGTAGGCACAGGGGCAAGTGGATTGAGTCTAGTGTGGGACTCGTTCGTATGAAGGTTAGCTCAAACCACTGGTGATACCGTACGAGGGTATGAATTACTAGTATTTGAGCGAATAAGCTGCAATATATTGTCGTATAGTAGAACATGAAGCAATCCTATATCTGCAGCCGAACGAAGACTCCCAAGCTACATTGAAGTCATTAGAGAACCATCTGGTGATTTAAAGCAATTCCAATTCTCTGGTGAACCATCTAAGAATACCTAGATGGAAGGTGAATAATTTGTACCAATTGCGGATGAGGAGTCTGAGAATTTCGAAGTAAGAATGAGAAAACACACGAGAGGGAAATAATCGAAAGCACCGTTAGAGAAAGAAATAAAATGGGAAGTACTTGGTTTTCACGAAGAGTTTAGCGAGTGTCAAAGCAATAAATGGGACACTGATAATCTGTTGTTAACCGTGGCATTCATATGTGTTGAAGCAGAAAATCAAAACTCATGGACCTGGTTCTTAGATATACTTATCAGAAACATAGGTACTGACAAAACCTGGACTATTATCTCTAATCAACAGAAGGTACGAACTACATGATTTTCTCAGGCTGATTTATCATTTAACGTTTGTGATTTAATAGTCATTTATGTTTATGTTATATATGACATATTTGTAACTTAGGTTTTTCAATTTGTGATTAAATGGTCATTTATGTTTCCAAAATATGTGATTAATTATTCATTGTTTTTACATGCATAGGGATTACGACAAGCTGTGCAAGAAATTATACCTGATTCTGAGCATATGTATTGTATGCGACATATTTACCAGAAGATGCAGATAATAGGGATGAGAGAATTTGAGGTAAGAAAACGTGTTTGGTCTGCTTGGTGTGCATACACATACCAGAGACATAAGTGGCACATGAATTTGCTAAAGATTGTTAACAAGAAAGTCTGAGAGTATGTATCATCTATTGCCACAAATGCGTGGTGCATATATCAGTTCAGGCCTGCTTCAAAAGCTGATTTGGTTGTCAACAACATTTCAGAGAGCTTCAATAACAAAGTCATTAACGTACGAGACAAGACTCTAGTGACACTCATTGAGTAACTAAGGATAATGTTGATGTTGGACTTTGAAAAAAAAAAGAAATTGATGATTAATCAAGAAGGCCAACTAGGTAAGAATATTGTCAAAAAATTAAAGATCACAAAGGGAATCAATATCTGCGAGGTCATCTATGTTGCGCATGGAGAGTACGAGGTCCATGTTGCACCAATAATTTCATACAAAACTAATATTACTGCAAGAACATGCACCTTTCAGGTATGTGAACTGAGTGGATTCCCTTGTGTGCATGGGATAACTTGTTTGTCATATACATGTATATTTGATCTCGCTCCATACTGCAACCCAGTCTATCATAACGGGGCTTACATAGAGACATATTCCGGTGTTATCCATACCATGCCCAGAAGAGATGATTGGTGCACGAGTCTTAGATTGCCAGTTGATCCACCTATCTTCAAAGCACGTTCTGGAATACAAAAAAAAAAAGAGAGAAAAGGGTTCTGTCAGCATTTGAGGATCCTCAACCAGGTGCAACAAAATTGAACAGGGGTAGTTTAAGGCAATATTGCTCAGCTTGTGGAGAAACATGCCATAACAATAGATGTTGCGATTTCACACCAAGTCAGACCTATGTAGAGGTACACTTGAAACCTGAATATTAATTAACATTGTAGTATACTGCTAGGGTTTATGATTTCGTTATGTTTCTTCTGTTGAGTAGCAAAATGAAGAACAAATTGAATCAAGGATCGAGGTTTGTGAAGATCAGCCAACAACAAAGAAGGCGAGAAAAGTTCGAAGAAGGTTGCATGAAGATGATATTCCATTATAATCAACTGAACAAGTCGAGACTCGTTCGAAATGCAAGGCTAGTGAAAGTGCAAGTCAATCGCAATCGCAGACTACTCTAGTAGAGACTACTGCTGATGAGAAAACACCACAACATCGCAGGAAAAAACTCCTAACACCAAAAAGAGACATACCTAAGGGAAATGGTGAGGGACACATGCAATACAATGTTGTTGCAACACCAAAAGGACCAGAGGTGGTTACTACACCCAAGAAATGGGTGCAAACTATAACCAAAAAGGTTAATCAAGCAGTCCTTCAAAAGTTAATGATATTGTAGTGTCTACTAACTAACAAAATATGTCATTCATATGATTTATGCACACTCGAGCAGTCCTTCAAAAGTCAAGAGAAGAACATGAAAAATGACTGTTATTGATATCGAGGATACTCTCTCATCAAACCCGATTCTTTCATAGTCGAGAGCTTTGGTTCTTCTGGCTCAACCACTCGAAACTGTCCATCCAAAGAGAACGAGGCAATTCTGGAGGTCTACCTAGTAGTTTAATTGGAACTTATTTGATCAAAAACTGTATTGTGATGTTGTTGGATAATCATGTTGGTAAGGTGATGTAGGTCTGTTTTAACGAAAACTGTTTTGTGATGTATGCCAGATTATGGTGTCGGTTTGAGATATAGGGTTGTTCTAACGAAAATTGTTTTGGGGTGTATGTGGGATCATTAAAGTCATTATATTCTACTTATAGGAAACTGTTATGGTGTTTGAACATATATGAATTTTGTCATACATAAGTAACCCTTCGATAACAAAATCAAAAAACAAAAGTAACTGTTTAATAATAGTTATGTTAACATAGTAGTTCATTTAACAATTTGTTGACAAACATAGGCCACTCATACAGATACGACAAAATGTTGTTCATACTTCAGTTACATTGAAATGCCATATGTGGCAAAGTATCTAAGACGGCCTACATGATCGCCATTACACTTAGAATAAAAATAACCATAGCAATTTTCAACGCAACAAGTAACTTTCGATTTGGTCGACTTTCAAGAGATCGGGCATTCACAAAATCCAATTGTTCTTTCAAACGGGTCTCTTTTTGTTGAAATTACATCACTGCAATCCTGCCATACATGCACATAGCTGGATCTTCCCAATACAAAAATGCCACATCCGGGATTCTGTACAGACTATCCATAACCAGAACCAAGCAAGTAAAATGCAACAAAGATAGGGTTCGAAATATGCTAAATAATTGAAGAAAATTGAATTAGGGTTACCAACTCTGAAATTAGCTCCAAATTGGGGCAACCGTGGAACCGCCGAGAAAAATTATGCCACGTACCAGCTGATTTCATGGAGCATACAAGCCCACAGTAGCACATTATTGTCCTTGACACTACATGGCAGGGGTTGGGTGAATAGTGTGAGTGAGAACGCACAAGTCGACTTAAGTTTTGTTGGTTGTCATCCTGCATATGCGCAACTTTATTGTCAATCTTCATGGTACGTAACCCTTGATCTGCTCTCGTTGGTTGACCTCTCTTCTTTGCTCTCGTTGACTGGTCTCTGCTCCTTTTCAGCACTCTGATATCTAAATATAATGTGTAGATAAATGGAGAAGGAGAAAGGCATATTAGGTATTTCAAGTATAAAAAAATATCACGTGCAGAGCACATGTCTACTTTTAACGGGGAAATTTAACAACATTTAGACATTTGAACCGTTCAGTCACATTTTAAACATGACTAACTGTTGGACTAATGAAGTTTCAACTGTTAAATCACATGTGCCCACAAAAGGGACTATTGAGTTAATTAACCCATAATTTTACTCAAATGTACTTAACTCAGTTTTCTTATTGAGCTCGGTCAACTGCGTTCTATAAGACTCATTATGTATGACTCAACTAGAGCAACACCCAATTAGATATTTTAGTGTAATTGGATTGACTAGTTGACCAATATGATCATAATATTTCATCAAATAAGTCAGGAGGGTGCAAAGTGCACACTTGTTTGAGTATATTATGATTCACTGTATCAGAATTTCACCGGTTGCTTAGGGGCTTCTCCCCTAAGCAATGGGGGGGGGGGGGGGGGGTCAAAGGAGTAGAACCCCTATCTGAGGTCGAGCTGCCCCCAGAAAGTTACTATTTTTTTATAAAGTTACTATTCTAAAAGTTCATTATAAATTTGTTTTTTTTTTTGGAATTAATCACTTATTTTTGACCCCCAAAATCCCGGTTTTGGACACTAACCTCAAATCACTTACTTCGGCGCCAAGATTGATTCGAAGATGTGCAAGGTAACTTTGGCGCCAAGTTTGATACGAGAAGGTGCAATGTAACATTGGCGCCAAGTTTGATCTGAAAAGGTGCAAGGTAACATTGGCGCCAAGTTTTGATCCGAAAGGGAGCAGTATCTTTGGCGCCAATCTTCATCAAAGAGACACTCTATAAGTTGGTCATGTTTCAGGTTCGAAGATCACACAACAAATAATCTACTCATACTCAGTTCTTGGTCAATTTCTTATTTTATCCGATTGTAATGTTGAGTGAACCACCAAATGGTTTCAAGATGAAAGTGTCATCATGACTTCAGATCAATCCAAAAATCCCCTCGAAATTTCTACAAAGATTGAAACTATTTCTCTGAAGCTGACTATCGCAGAATCTGCTAGGGATATGACAAGCAAGTTTGCAAAACTGGACAAATTTGAAGGCAATGATTTTCGAAGATGGCAGAAGAAGATGCACTTCCTTTTAACAACACTGAAAGTTGTGTTCGTGTTGAGTACCCCTTGTTCGAGAATTAAATGGTGTAACAAACTAGAAGGCGATGTAAATGGGAGAATGTTGACTACATCTGTCTTGGTCACATCTTGAATGGTATGTATGATTCCCTTTTTGACATCTTGAACGTTGAGTCTGCAAAAGAATTATGGGATTCCCTTGAATCCAAGTACATGCCCGAAGATGCTTCAAGCAAGAACTTTCTGGTTAGTAATTTTAATAATTACAAGATGGTTGATACTAGATCGGTCATGGAACAATACAACGAATTGTTAAGGATTCTGGGATAGTTTGCTTAGCATAACATGAAGATGGATGAATTCATCTCGGTTTCTAGTGTTATAGAAAAACTGCCAACATCATGGTAATATTTCAAACATACCTGAAACACAATAAGGAAGAGATGTCTCTTGTTCAACTTGGAAATCACTTCAGGATTGAGGAGTCTTTCAGGGTTCAATAAGTCGACAATAACCCTAAGGGTAAAAACCAAGTTGGTAACTCTTCTGAAAACATGATTGAAGAGGGTCAATTTTCAAATTCGAACAAAGGCAAGGGTAACAAACATAAGTTTAAAGGAGATGACAACAAGTCTTCCAACAAGAAGCCTAAGGTGGCATGTTGAAAGTGTGGCAAACCTGGTCAATTCAATAAAGATTTTCGGGTTGGTAAAGGCAAGTATAACGCTGGTCCAAAAGGATCTAAGGATCCAGAAAACAACAAAGTCAGTTTAATACAAAATTATATTTTGGGTCAGAATTATGTATCATTAATATCTGACGAATTTTATGTGCAGGATGATCATGTTGCGTGGTGGATTGATTCAGGAGCAACAAGTTATGTGTGTAAAGATCTTCGTTGGTTCAAAGACTTTCAACCAATTGAAGATGAATCTATGTTAAAGATGGGAAATGTTGTGACTGAACCAATCAAAGGACTAGGAAATGTAAAGCTTCTTTTTACGTCTGGAAAATGTGTGTCTTTAAACAATGTATTGTATGTTTGTATGTTACCGGGATTCGAAAGAATATCTTATCTGATGTTGTCTTAAATAATTATGAGTACAAACATGTGTATAAAATTGACCAGTATATCTTGTCGAAACATGGTACTTTTGTAGGTTTTGGTTATTTATGTAATGGTATGTTTGTGTTAAATGTTAGGGTTTCGTTTGATAATGAATATGCTTGTATGGATGCTACTAGTACTAGCCATAATTTGAATAAATCAAAATTATGGCATGCTAGACTAGGACATGTACATTATAAAAGAATAAAAGATATGTCTAAAATTAGTCTCATACCTGCTATTGATATAAACAATGAGAAATGTAAAACTTGCGTGTTAACTAAGATAACCAGAAAACCTTTCAAGGATGTAAATAGAGTATCCAAAGTATTGGAACTGATACATAGCGATTTATGTGATTTTCATGCTACACCTTCATTAGGAAATAAAAAGTATGTCATTACTTTTATTGATGATACATCTAGATATTGCTATGTTTATTTGTTGCATGCTAAGTATGAATGTCTTGATAAATTTAAAATTTATAAAGAAGAAGTTGAGCTACATCAAAGTAATTTGATTAAAAATTTAGGTACTGATAGAGGAGGTGAGTATTATGATCCAGTATATTTTCAATCTACTGGTATAATGCATCAAACCACAACAAAATGTTGTAGCAGAAAGGAAGAATAGGACTTTGAAAGAGATGGTTAATTCTATGTTATCCTATTCAGATTTAAATGAAGGTTTTTGAGGTGAGCCTATGTTAACATCTTGTTATTTATTGAATAGAATTCCTAATAAAAGGAATAAGATGACCTCATATGAATTGTGGTATAAAAATCCCCCAAAATCAAGTTTTATGAGAGTTTGGGGATGTAGAGCAATTGTAAGGCTCACTGAACCCAAAAGGAAAAATTTGGGTGAAATAGGTATAGATTGTATCTTCATTGGGTATGTTGAGCATTCCTATGCATATAGGTCCTATGTATTAGAATCTAATGACTATGTGTATGTAAGCACAGTTATAGAATCGAGATATGCTAAATTTGATGAAGATAGATTTACATCTATACCTAGACCAAGATACATGATTCAGATTTCTTTAAGTAGGAACTCAGTTCAAGTTGAAGATGTATCTGGTGGTATTGTTTCTATACCTGGATTGTATGAACCAAGGAGAAGCACTAGAGCTAGAAAATCCAAATCTTTTGGATCCGACTTTCAACTTTATTTGGTTGAAGGACCAATATATGATATTGGGTATCCATATCAATATTGTTTTATAATTGAAGAGGATCCAAGAACATTTAGTAAAGCTATGACATCAAGAGATGTTGCATTCGGGAAAGAAGCTGCTATCCAGGATGAAATGGATTCGATCATGAATAATAATACATGGGAATTGACTGATCTACCTTTTAGCTGTAAAACTTTGGGAAATAGATGGATCTTCAAAAATATAGTGAAAGTGGATGGTACCATAGATAAGTATAAAGCCAGATGGGTTATCCAAGGCTTTAGGCAAAATGAAATGATTTATTATTTTGATATTTATGTTCCTGCTCCTAGGACCTCCAATATTGGGTAATTGATATCACTTACAACTATACACAACCTTGTAATTCATCAAATGGATGTGAAAACCGCATTCTTGAATGGTGATTTGGATGAGGAGATTTATATGAAATAACTGGATGAGCTTGTTATGCCTGGGTATGAAAACAAGGTATGCATGCTGAAGAAATCATTGCATGGTCTTAAACAAGCACCAAAACAATGGCATAAATTTTTTGATTATGTGGTATTGTCTAATGGATTTCTTCTTAACCAAGCAGACAAATGTGTATACAATAAGTTTGATACTTTTGGTAAAAGAGTTATAATTTGTCTATATGTGGATGACATGTTGATTTTTGGTACTGACCAAAATCAAGTTGATAAATTCAAGAAATTTTTGTCATCTAATTTTGAAATGAAAGACTTGGGGGAGGCTGAGGTGATCCTTCGTATAAAATTCAAGCGAATGAACAATGGTATTTCAATATCTCAATCTCATTATATTGAGAAGATTCTGAATAAATTTAACTTTAAAGTTTGTTCTCCAATTAGCACTCCTATAGATTCCAGTCTTAAGCTCCTACCTAATAAAGGTGTTGCAGTATCTCAACTTGAATACTCAAGAGGTATTGATTGTCTAATGTATGCCATGATACGCACTAGGCCATATATTGCACATGCTGTTGGAAAACTTAGTAGATATACTAGCAATCCTAGTCCACGTCATTGGCAAGATTTAAACCGAGTTTTCAAGTACTTGAAAGGAACCATGGATTATGTTTTGACTTATACTGGATTCCACTTGGTTCTTGAAAGTTATTGAGATGCAAGTTGAATTTCCATTGTGGAAGATCATTCTTCTATAAGTGGATGGGTATTACTTCTTGGGGGAGCTGCTACCTCTCTAGCATCAAAGAAACAGAGTTGCATTACTAACTGGACAATGCATTCTGAGTTTGTGGCATTAGCTGGTAAAGAAGCTGATTGGCTAAGAAATCTGATTTATGAAATTCCATTGTGGCCTAAACCGATATCATCTATATCTATAAGATGCGATAGTGAGTCTGCCTTGGCTAATGCTTATAGACAAGTATACAAAGGCAAGTCTAGACACTTAGGTGTTATACACAACATGATTCGTGAGCTCATCATGCATGGTGTTATATCAGTGGAGTTTATAAAAACTCAACATAATTTAGTCGATCATCTGATCAAATGGTTAAGAAGAGATCTTGTGCACAAGTCGACTGTGGGGATGAGATAAAAGTCCATTTGAAATATCTCACGTTGAGATACCCAATTCCCACATAATATGATATTTTGTGTTGAATTGAATGTGGAAGGCTTAACGACTATATATTGGAACACATTAGTTGTATCGTCCCAAGGTATGTGTTCAGACCTGCAAGTTGAAGAGGTTGAAGTTTAACTTCTTAATAGTTCTTATGAAAAATTGCATACGCAGGTGCAAGAGTAAAAAAGCTACCTATATGAGCATGAAGTTTAGTAGCTTCGAGAAGCTAGGACTTGACTTTGATATGTTTATGAAGGATTAGCAAACAAGGCTAGTAAAAGATAGTTTCAAGTAAGAAAATTGGAGAATGTTAATTTATGTGTATATTATCTTCATGTATTCATTATGAATAACAAAAGTTCAATCCATAGTGACACTTTCATATTCAAATATTTGAAATGTCTAATACACTAAGATGAAATTCAATCGTCACGATATTTCATTTATGCATAAGATTGTTGTGATTTTTAGTTAATCAAGGATTACACTA
Source organism: Chamaenerion angustifolium (assembly GCA_946814005.1). Lineage (NCBI taxonomy): Eukaryota > Viridiplantae > Streptophyta > Magnoliopsida > Myrtales > Onagraceae > Chamaenerion > Chamaenerion angustifolium. Next base: position 29,605,134 of record OX328272.1, read on the forward strand.
AAATGGGGGAGGATTGTTAGATATTTTAGTGTAATTGGATTGACTATAATTGACCAATATAATCAAAATATTTCATCAAACAAGTCAGGAGGGTGCAAAGTGCACACTTGTTTGAGTATATTATGATTCACGGTATCAGAACTTCCTCGGTTGCTCTGGCGCTTCTCCCTTAAGCAAGGGGGGGGGGGGGGGGAGCAGGGGTCCGGGGGCAGTGCCCCTGGCTGGGGTCGACCTGCCCCCCAAAAGTTACTATTTTTGATAAAGTTACTATTCTTCAAATTTATTATAAATTTGATTTTTTTTGGAATTAATCACTTATTTCTGACCCCAAAAATTCCGGTTTTGGACACTAACCTCTAATTACTTACTTCGTCGCCAACATTGATCCGAAGAGGTGCAAGGTAACTTTGGCGCCAAGTTTGATCCGAGAAGGTGCAAGGTAACTTTGGCGCCAAATTTTGATTCGAAAAGGGGCAGTCTCTTTGACGCCAATCTTCGTCCAAAAGGGGCGAGACATTTTATAAATTGGTCATGTTTCTGGTTCGAAGATCACACAACTTACAATCTACTCATACTCAGTTCTTGGTTAGATTCTGATTTTATCCAATTGAAATTTTGGGTGAACCACCAAATAGTTTCAATCTGAAAGTGTCATCATAATTTCAGATCAATCCAGAAATCCTCTCGAAATTTCTACACACTATACAAGACAATGCATAAAGATAGTTAGTTAACGTGGAAATTTGTATTGCATAATTAGCTTATGGTTAAGTGATTAAAATCCAAGTTTGTATCTAACATGACAAATTAACTATTAAAGGAAGAGGAAATACAATTGATATCGATTTATGTGATCCTTTATGTTTACACTATGCCATAGAATGATGATGAGAAAACAACTATTTTACTTATGTTAATAAGTACACTTGCTACTGTCAATCTATGTAACTTTGGTCTAGCTATGTTCATGGTCATGATTAGAGATACCTTAGTTTGAGTTAAATGTGAAAAGTGGGGTGAATCGGCTTGGAAGCTGACTCATGCTTGAAAATGTTTTTCAATATTTCTTACCAAATCTCTTATGATAGATATCTAACATAAATGAGTTAAAAACTTTATCATACACTACTGAAATTTTCCTTTTTGGAGAACGCATAATGTTTAAAGTTTAGTTTAAATCCGTTCCCTAGTCAGCCTTCTGTATTTTTCACCAGCATAAAGTCTTAGAAAAGATGATTCCATGTTCTCAAATGTAGGGCTACTACTAGTAGCCTACGAGTGCTAATTAACCTCTGGAGGTTGAAATATAGAAAGCTAGTCTGAATTGTAAGAATATATTATATAAATAATATTTTAATAATTCAAAAATAGGTTTAGTTATAAATATATAAAAAATATATTTCATAAAACTATAAAAAAAAAATGTCAATGTCCATATAATACTGTTAACTTATTTTTTTAGGTTTATTACTTCTATTAATGAGGTATATATGGAAATCACACTTGGGTATGAGAAGGAGTTAGAGTAGGGAAACATCTGCAGATTAAAGAAGGCATTATACAGACTAACACAATCTCCAAGAGCCTGGTTCGCGGTGGCTATGAGAAAATATGGGTATACACAGAGTAACTCAGACCATACTCTGTTCCTAAAGAATACAGATAAGGGCATGACGTGCTTAATTATATACGTGGATGACATGGTCATTACTGGAGACGATGAAGACGAAATATAAAATTTGAGAAGAAGTCTGTTTATGGAGTTTGAAATGAAGGACACTTGCTTGGTATTTAAGTGCTAAGATCTAAACGACGAGTGTTCATATCACATCGGAAATACATACTAGATCTGCTAGCAGGTACATGGATGTTAGGGTGTAAACCTGCGGAAACGTCCATGGTTGTAAACCATGACCTGCAAATAAGAGAGGATGGGATACCGGCAGACAAGGAAAAATACCAACGTCTAGTAGGTAAACTTATATACCTACCTCACGCTAGAATTTATATAATAGTCAAATAATAAAGATTTCGATGTCTGGGATAACTTGATAACCCTCAAAGGATTTAGCTGAGTTGTTATCATTTTGTAATTTTATATTTTTCATTTTATTAACAAGTTTTTCTCAAAATCAACTATGATACTGCTTACATAAGTAAGTAACTAATCTAACCCCATCATTTTATTTTTCATTTGGGGACCTTTAATTGGAGTTATGAGCAAAATGGAAACCATATTCATTCGGTGAACTAACAATCTTAACTAGTTGATTGAGTTGATATCAAATTGTGATTTGAGATAAGACATCATGGACAACTTGGCGAAATCGGATATCACATCAATGAAGGAGCACACGAACAGAATGATGGACCACATGAGCTATGCCTCCAGATTTCCCAAAATCGAGAAGCACATAAAGCTCATCCTAAGCATGGTGATTACTCATTGCCTCAGTTTACATTCTACCATCAAGTGTGTACGTCGCATGCCCCCGAGATCTTTGTATTGTTAACAAGGGAGGAAATCCGTTGTTTAATTCAACTTAAAATTGACGTTCAGTAAATGTTTTAGATATAGATCCAATTGGACCATTTATGTTAAGGATCATCTAGGGTAAGTAAAGATTACAACTTTTGTTTCTAAATTAGAATCCTTCCTAAATATCATGTTTCTTTAAGCTCTTGTTTCCTTAATCTGACACCCCCCTCAAGTTGAGTAGTCGGGTCGTTGATACTCAACTTGTCCAATGTCTCACGAAATATTCTTCCGCTCACTGTTTTCGTGAGTATGTCTTCTAAATGATCTTTAGAGCGTACGAATGGTAGCTTGATAATTCCTTCCTCCAGCTTTTCCTTGATAAAGTGTCGATCCACTTCGATATGTTTCGTTCGATCGTGTTGAACCAGGTTCTCTGAAATGCTTATAGCTACCTTATTATCACACAATAGTACGAGATGTCTGAAAGCCAATCTCCGTCATCAACTTCCTGAGCCATAGTATCTCTGAAAGTCCTCGAGCTATTCTTCGAAATTCTGCTCTTGCACTTGACAGTGCTACCACATTCCGCGTTTTACTTCTCCAGGTTACAATGTTACCTCCAATGAAGGTGAAATAGTTTGAAGTTGACCTCCAGTCATTTGGATTGCCCGCCCAATTTGCGTTAGTGTATGTGACCATTTCTCCTGATTCATGTCCTGACATTCCTCTTAAGTACCTAATAATTCTTAAGACTGCTTCCATGTGGTCAATCTGAGGTTGATGCATGAATTGATTGACCACTCCTACTGCATAGGCTATATATGGTTGAGTGTATGATAGATATATTAGTTTGCTTACTAGCTTCTAGTACGATTCCTTGTCTGCTAGTACTGCTCCGTCTGGCATTCGCAAACCATGATTTACTACTATTGGAGTTTCGAAAGGTTTACACTCCAGCATACTTGCTTCTACTAGAAAGTCTAATATATACTTCCCCTGAGATATAAAAATCCCTTCTCCTGGCCGTAATACTTCAATCCCAAGAAAGTAATTTAGATTTTCCAGACATTTCATCTCAAATTCGTCAAACATGTTTCTTCTTAAATAGCGTATATCTTCTGCATCATTCCCAGCAATGATCATGTCATCAACGTATATGATTAGGCAGGTTATCCACGCGCCTCGTTTCTTTAGGAATAAAGTGTGATATGAATTTCTCTGCTTGTATCCGTGTTTCTTCATTGCAATTGTAGATCAACCAAACCATGCTCGCGGAGACCGTTTTAATCCATATAGTGACTTCTTCAGTCGGCATACCTCTCCTTCTTGAATCGGTTGACTGTATCCATGTGGGACTTTCATGTAGATTTCTTCTTTTAAATCTCATTGAAAAAACACATTCTTGACATCGAATTAGTGGGCTGACCAATCTTAATTTGTATGCAACCACTAATAGTAAGACCCAAATTGTGTCAATCTTGGCTACATACGAAAAAGTGTCAGAGGAATCAAGCCTATACGTGTAAGTGTACCCTTTTGCTACGAGTCTCACTTTGTATATTTCAATGGACCCATCATACTTATATTTGATGGTGTAAATCCACATGGACCCTACTTTTTTTTTTTTCTGGTAGGAAGTCTGCATAGTTCCCATGTACTACTCATTTTGAGTGCTTTCATTTCAGTATCCATTGCATGTTGCCACGCCTTGGATCACTGAGCCTTTTATACTGTATCCAGGATTTCTTTAGAATAGACTGACATGATAAATGCCCTTGCTTCATTGCTCAGTCTCCCCATTCCCACATTGGTTAGGGGGTATGTGGTTTTCCTTGACTCTTTTTTCTGGTGTGTACCTCTTTGGTTGCGTCTTCGATTTTCTCTTAGAAGTAAAGCGTATCCTTGGATTTCTGAATCTTCGCGTTCCTTACTTTCCATTAAGGCCTCTATGTGTTCCTGCTCCCCTGTTTCTTCAATGTTATTAGAAACCTCCAACTAATCATCATTTTATGATAAAGAATGACTTACCTTGGATACCTCACATGGCAGTGACCTACTAGTTGTGACAATTGGATCGTCGTTCGGTACTGACGCTTCAGGGCCAGGTCCGGTAGTTCGACTAGCTGATTATGTTGGACTGACATAGAAGAGACATGTTTTGTAGACCCAATCCAGTGAATCTATTTTAGAACTCTGCCCTGATCACTAGATTGGTGATAATAGTACTATGCTTCAAGAAAGTCGCAGTTCATAGCGGTGACCATGCGACGAATTATGGGATCATAACAACGTTATCCTTTTTGGTGGACACAGTAGCCTACAAAAACACACTTGACCGCACATGGATCAAATTTTGTGCGATCAGTTTTAGGTATATGAACGAAAGCAAAGAACCCAAGTACAGGATGAGAAAAACTTAAGGGTGATGGGATCTTAGCTTTTTGGGAGAGAGCTTGAATAGGTGTCTTCATGTTAAGGAGTTTGGTGGGTAGTCAATTGAGAAGTTATGTTGCGGTGGCAATGATTTCAGGCCAAAAGTATTTTGGTACTTTAGATTCAATGAGTAAGGACCTGGTCAATTGATGCTCATCCGAACGGTTACTCCCCGCGGATGTGCCATTCGTCTGTCCGTTCTCCATGGCTACCACCGTAGAGATTGTCTATTTGGAAGGTTAGGTCATCTTGGATGAGACCTAAACTTGTTCCGGTTTGGGAATTGATCTTACTATCAGACATGTTGTTTCGACTATTTCGATACATGATGAGAAAACAAAGAATAGTCTACTATGGATTGTGAACCTGCTCTGATACGATGTGAACAAGGGAGGAAATTTGTTGTTTCATTTAACTTAAAATTTCAGTTCAGTACATGTTTTAGATATAGATCCAATTGGACCATTTATGGTAAGTAAATATTACAACTTTTGTTTCTAAATTAGAATCCTTCCTAAACATCATGTTTCCTTATGCTATTGTTTGCTTATTCTGACATGTATATCCTGCAATAGTTACGAAATTTGCTCCATTTAGACCATCTAGAGGTCTCTTACTAGGTGATTGAATGCCACCCTAGTTGCTTATTATGGTGTGTGATATGTTCAAGGATGGTGATAACGACTATTTCCGAGTATGCGTTTGAAGGAACAAAACTAAGGCGTACTTGTCCACTACTTCACCACCTGTTTTTCATGGATGATTCATTATTTTTTTCAATCCATGACACATAATGTACTACACCTGAAGATGCTTATAAACCAGTATTGTTGCATGTCGGGACAGGCGGTTAATATGGAAAAATCAAGTATTTTCTTCAGTGGAAACACGAAAAATGGAGACAAGAATTATGATCAAGAGGGCAATAGGAATTAAGATGGTGAGCAACTGAGGGAGATAACTTGAGTCTGACCTAAGAAAGAAGCGTTGGTGTTCCTACATGACAAAATCTTACAAAAACTCCAAGGATGACACCATATGCATCTCAATAACACAGGGAAGGAAGTACTTATTGAATCAGTTTTGTACACCATACGTCAAGACACGATGCGTATCTTCTTTCTTCCCAAGACATGGTGCTCGAAACTCAATGCAATCATCGCTAAATTCTAGTGGGGATAGGGGAATTCCCAGTTGGGACACCTTGACTCGACCAAAGGACACCCGAGGATTGGATTTCAATGTACTCCAATCGCAGAACTCCACTACAAGAATCTGTGGCAACAACGACAGAGATTTCGTGTTGACGTTAAGAATTGATGTGGAATGTATGTGTATTGTGTCAGCAGTTGTTGTTGTCGTTATTATTACTTATTAGACACAATATGTTTTCCACCATTATAAAGATACTTTTAGTATTATTTTTTTCCGTCACTTTATTTTTTACATGGATGAATGTGTAATGACGACCAACACTGATGTGAAATGACTCCATCAGTAGCAGATGACTTTTCTGTTGTAAATGTACATATTCAAATGCGAAGTGTTTTGTCGTAAATATAGCGATAACAACAACAGATGTATACCGTAACTAATCAATTTTGTCGTCGTTAAAACATAAGTACCGTAAAAATGTAAGAATAGGTTTACATGTCAATATATTGTCGACGTTAATATAGTCATTCAGTAACAGATTCAATATTTTTTGTAAAATAGTTATTTAGTGACGACTATTGTTGATGTTAATAATCCACAAACATTCTAAATTTCAACAGTGAAAAAACAATTTTGAAAACAAACAAAATTCCCGATCTTTTCACCCTCCCCTCAGCCTCACCCACAATCACATCCTCACGTTAGTTTGTAGGACTTCCCTTCCTTCCCCCCACCAACACCCTCACCCTCCCTTCCCTCCACCGACTGAGCTGCACATGTACCTGTCCGGAGTTGCTGGATTACCGAGACCTGCGAATGTTCGGAGCTGGAATGAAGCTGGTGCTGGAACCGAACTGCACTGGAGTTCCGAGCTGGTGGTGCTGCTGTAGTACAGAGACCCGCACTTGTATGGAGATGGAACCGAAGCTGGTCCTGGAACCGAACTGCACTGGAGTTTCGAGCTGGTGCTGCTGCTGTTGTGCCGAGACCTGCACATGTCCGGAGCTGGAACCGAAGCTGGTGCTGGAACCAAACTGCACTGGAGTTCCGAGCTGGTGCTGCTGTTGAAGTTCCAACGACATGCAGTGGAGTGTCGAGACCTACACAGGAGCTACACTTCCCTTACCTCTGTTGGAGTTCTGAGACCTGCACGAACATTGTGAAGAACCTGCAGTGGACCTGATGCAGAACATGATGAACCGCATGAAAAAACAAATCGGCCCAAAAGTAATAATTAATGGAAATTGTGTTTTTTATCAAACGCAGCAACGCAAAGTCATGTTTGAAACACTACTTTTACGACAAAACGTTTTCATCACTAATAGTAATATGTAACATCGACAATGTGTTGTCGCCCTTGTACTATGTTTAACAACAACGAATTCCGTTATAAAAAAGAAATGGGGAATGACTTTCTAACAGCGGAAAACCTTTTACAACGGTAAATTGCAGTAGAGATAATCTTTAACGACGGGGGGCTACCGACACGAAAATTTTGTTGACGCGAAAAGTTAACAACAGTATTTATGCCTTTAGCAAGAATTGTTACCGTCGTTGTTTCCGATATGGCCTCGAGAGAAATGCAACATAGGGATGCTTTCAGTGTTTGTATGCTAAAGGAATTTATTATACTTCACGTGATATAATAAGTGCGACAGAAGGGGCACGAGCGTCTTAAGTGTGGACGAGCCTACTAACGAAAGGGGACATACTTGTACAAAATGGGATGAGGTCCATAGATGAAGGGGTAATGTGTGTATATTTACAGGCCCTTGGATCCTATACCTTCCCAATCATAAATAACATTGAGGCTACCGAATCAAGAGTTAGAAGAGCTACGGGTGAGGCTCCATGTTTGGATATGATGGGAATGGGTGAAATATTGAGGAAATTCGTCCTAGGGTCACGACTGAAGAGGTGGTAACAATTGAAAGGATCCTAATTCACGTGAAGAAAAGAAAACACGAACTCATTAGGTCACAATCCACGTCTGGATAACCCTCTATCCAGTCAGTCTACATAACACTCTCAAGAAGTGATCCACAGGTGTGAGAGCTCTAAGTTCAACGGAGGTCCCGAAGGAAATTTGGAAGGAGATTTGGCATATAGGGACTTTACCCAAAATATGATCTTTCATGTGGAAACTCGTCTCAAACGCACTAGCAATCTAAAATAATCTACACAGATGAAGGATGCAAGTCGAGTCGTAGTGTGCATTCTACGGGGCATAGAAGACAAACCCGTCTGTTTAGATATGGGTACACAAACTTCAAAATAGAAAGGGGAACAATGGTGATTGAGATGTGGGATTGTGTGTTGGCAGATTTAGAAAGAGAGAGGTGCATGGTTGTCTTTAATAATGATGTTTCCTACCCACAAAGAGTTATCGATGCGTTCAGAGGGAGCACAATGACCAGTTGGATACGGTTTTGCGAGCTCAGCCAAATGTGCACCTCATCACTCCTAGCAGGAAAACGAGTCATTGGCTCAGACCCCAAGAAGGGTTCATGAAAATTATCTTTCTTGCTTCATGGGATGAGCAAGCAAGGACGGGTGGTATTAGGGTCATTGCACGCGATTGTGAAGGACGATTGGGCAAAGGACCCAATCCTCGAATTAGGCACCACGTGTTGGAAACATTGGAGACAGTAGCAATACTGGAAGGATTGAAGTTCACATCTTAATGTTGGCTGGTCCTTACTGTAAGTGGAGTCGGAGATCGTGATCAAGCAAATCGTGGAGCGAACATCGAAACATAGCAGAAGAAGACTTTCACCATACATTAACAATATTAAGGTGATGTTTACGAACTTCAATAGAACAATGTGGTTACATTTAAGCGTAAAATCAATTCTTGTGCAAACTGGATTGCGAAACAAACGAGAAAGATGACTGGTTTGATAATTGGGTGTCTCAAACCCCATCCTCTGTTTTATTACTTTTATATAAGGATTGTATATTCGAACTATCTTAAAGTTGAGGACTTGTTTTCAGTAATATATTATCCTTTTCCAAGTCGCCATTAACATATCAAACAACTCTCTTTTCCACGAGACAACCAAACACATTGAGAGGTGGACTGCCACTTGTTCGAACTGCTTCATGTTCGGTCATGTAAGCAGTTAGAAGCCTAGACCTCTTCTAACTTCCCTAAGGAAGTTAGAAGAGAGGGGCATTATATTAACTAACTTGCTCAGAGAAAGTTCGACACGATAGTTGGTAATTATAACTGTTTTATATCGTAGAAATTAGAACTGTTAGCAGTTAAGCTCTCACATCCGTTGTACTGTAATCTTATAATGAGAATAGTGAATGTCTGCGTTCAAATGCTTGTACAATGTCGTGTCAAAATCGGATGAATCTTATTTACTTTTTGGGATAAAAGTCATTTAGACCTCAGAGTCACACTTTTACAAATAGGTAACTTAAAAAAAATTGTTACTTTTCGGTACTTCAGAATTCATAAATGTATCTACTTTTCGGTCATGTTCCTGTCACGTATGTAATATTTTGTTCCATTAAGGTAACTTTACTTTATTTTACTGTTGTTTTCAGGTATCTCTAAGTTGTTTTAATTTATTGTAACAATCAAATATATTGAATTTGTCTTTATTGAATTAATATATATTTTTTTACTTTTAGGTACCCAATTAAAGTATATATATTTATAACTTTTGAGGTACCCGAAAAGAACAATTGTTTTTTAGGTACCTATTTGTAAAAATGTGACTTATGAGGTACTTAAATGACTTTTATCTCTTACTTCTTTTAAGAATTGGATTGACTTAATTAGTGTCATAAAGAATCGTCGCAAAAGCTGGATCAAGATATATCATCTAATACACAAAATTTTTGTATTTAAATTGCAGTCCTAACTAGAGGTTTATTGTTGAATGATGACGAACAAAATCGCCAATGTTGTCACGACAGATATGCTTCCACTCTCGTCCTCTACGTGCAGGATTATCACCTCATCAGTGTGTTCATCCTCATATCGAGCCCGAGGTCAATGCCATTGTAAGCAATTGGAGCAAACATCCAAAGATCATCGGAACTCAGTAGCTGAAAACAATGTAATGAAGCATTAATTCCATATATATAAAGAGAGAGATTTCAATGTTTAACTATGTCATAAAGAATACATATATACCTTAATCTGGAGCCGTAAGAACTTGACGTAGTGTACTGCTTCTTCAAGCATTGTGCTGATATCAACCTAACAAGTATGAAATCAAATGTCATTCTTCAATCAACACCATGCATAGTTCACTATCTTTCAACCAATCTAGATTCTACCTTTGTTCCATTTGGGATAAGACGTTGTAGGACTTTCAATCTCTCGTTGATCCGCTCCCTTCTTTTCTGCAACACCAACACAAACGACGTAAACAAACACTGCATGATGCTTTTATATTCAATGAATCAGTAACAATAAAGAATGTATGGTGTGATCTATACGATCATATATATATATATATATATATACCCTTGCATAGAGACTCTGAGGATCGGTAGCTGTGCCTCGGCTAGCTCGGGTTCTGCCACTAAGGTTCAGTGTTGCAGACTCTTTTACACTTCCGTTGGGATCCTGAGACAAACTCGAGTCTTCTTGATCTGAGCAACACGCGGTTGACTTATGAGCTCGGAAGTTGCCTCCATAGTCCTCCGTCTGGCTCGAGAACTCAAGGCTCTGGGTCTTCTTCAACTTAACAGTTCTCTTCAACTTCTGAATCTAACACCCCAAAATACTATGATCATTAGATGAATTAACAATATAGAAGCTATTGAATTCTGATCTCTAGCGAGCTAGCTACTCACATTTCCTGTGCTGCGAGACCTTTTCCTTGAGCTTTCGAAAGCGTTTTGGATATTCTCTTTGGGCATCTCTTCCTCTTCTTTGAGCTCTACATTGTTATTATTCATATGTTGAGGCATCATCTCATCATGGTTCAAGTACTTATCTTCTTCAACAAGAGCAGATTGTATAAACAACCTCCTGCTATTCGAGGCCGTATTTGGGTTATTCATCAGGGTCAAATAATGGTCGCTCTCATGGTGATGATGAAACGAACCATTTGGGATTTGCGAAAAGAAGTTAGCAGAAGCAGAAGAAGAGGTGTAGAATGATGTTTCCTCACTGCTATGCCAATCCAAGCCTCTCAACCCAGAACACAAACTGGAGCTTGAGTCAAGCTCCACGTTGAGAGGTGGGTTGTTTCCATCGAGCAATTGGGCCATGAAATTAGCTTCCTCAGTCGTAGTGTACATTCCACCGAGGGAGCTCCACTCTCCTTCTGATAGAACCTCCACTGACGACTCCATTTGGCTTTAGGGTTTCTGAATTAAAATGATGAGAAATTATATTGAAGTAGTGATTGATAGGATTAATCAGATCATTACGGAACATTTATAGTGCGAGGAAATATTGTGCAGAAAGGATAAAATGATGACTTTATCATCATGGTATAATAAAATTCTATGAAGGGGAAGAGAGATTTGAATAGATTAATTTGTGTATATGGAGTCCCAGGAGCTTGATTAATCAAAAACACGCCAATACAGCCGTAATGAGTCATTAAAAAACTCTTAAAGACTTTTGGATGCCACAAAACGCTCAGGAAATGTAAAATGGTGATATATAAGATTTTTTGGATCATCAATAACTACAACTACTACTGTTAAGAAAGAGAGAAGGGAATCTCCAGGAGAGGGAGAACGTGCGAGAATGATTAAACAAAGGGGATTGTGAGCCGACATTCTCGGAAGGGTTTGAAACAGACAACGATGTCTGCTATCTGGAAAGAGCGTCACATTCGTGTCTGTCTCCTTCCATAATTGGAACTATATTTATATCTATCTATCTATATACTACTTACTTACTTCCTTCATCTCATATATCAATATGTCTCCAGTACCAGTGGACACATGATATGATATGATATCAATAATGGTATATTTGCTTCTGTAGCTACTACCCCTTCCCTTTCCATGTCATATAAAACATTATGAATGAATAACGAACTCCATTACGCATCAGATGTCGATGACATAGATCCTGGAATATCTGCTTGATACATGGACATCTTTAGATAACCTGTAAGAGTCTTCATAGTAGAAACCAATATATATAAACCAAAAAATTCAGCACTAAAAGAAACAAACAAAATACACAATTAAAGGGACAGAAGCACGAAAGTTTAGCCCGTAGAGGTGAGCAAAAACAATTTCTCCCAAAATATATCCCCGTGAAGAAAACCCTAGATTGGGTTGAAGAGGTTTCTAGAATACAAAGAGAAAATGAAGAGACGCAGATTTAATTTTGCAGATCACTTAGTCAATTGCTCATCACTACTTAACATTAAATACTAAATAAATAACAGAAATAATTACAACGGTTCAGAATATAGAGAGTCGGACGGTTTGCGACTCAAACCGGACCAACTAAACCAAAATAAATACAACTGAAAAAGAGACCCTAAACTATACCTAATAAACAAATAAACCCTTAAACAATGTTTAGCTTGTATTTTTCACACTCCCCCTCAAGCTAACATTTTCAAAAATATCTTTAACTCACAACTTCTTCAACAAGTAGAAATGCTGTTGATTTCCCAGCACTTTCGTGAAAATATCAGCACTTTGCTCCATTGATTTAATATACTCCAACTTGATAATTCCTGCAGAAATCTTTTCTCTAACAAAATGGCAATCTATTTCTATATGCTTTGTACGCTCATGAAACATAGGGTTAGTTGAAATTTGAATAGCAGCTCTGAAACCAAATTACCTCTGAAACCGTAACACCTATGCTTCTGTACTCAGCTTCTACTGAGGATCTTGAGACTGTATTCTGCTTTCTAACTTTCCAAGATATTAAGGAATCACCAAGTTTAATACAAAAACCAGTAACAGATTTTCTAGTTTCAGGACAAGTAACCCAATCTGAATCACAATAAGCAGACATATTAAGAGAACTAGATGCAGATAAAAATATTCCTAAACCAGGCTGATTTTTCACATACTTGATAATCCTAAAAGTAGCATCAAGATGAGACTGTTTTGGAGATTGTATAAACTGACTTAATTTTTGAACAGAAAAAGAAATATCAGGCCTGGTTATGGTCAGATAGATAAAGTAGCTTTCCAATCACCTTCCTATAAAACGTTGCATCAGATAAAATCTTATCATTTCATTCAGTCTTAAATGCTTCATCATATGCAACAGAGGTAAGTGACTGGTTTAATTCCACAGGGGTTTTACAAGGTTTTGAACCAAACAAGCCAACCTCTGAAATTAATTCCAAAGCATACTTACGCTGATTAAGGACAATACCAACATCAGATCTAGCAACTTCAAGACCAAGAAAATGTCTTAATTATCCTAAATCCTTCATCTTAAAATGATATTCAAGAACAAATTTCAATTCAGAAATCAGATCATTTCTATTACCAGATATTAACAAGTCATCCACATAAACTAGTAATATAACAATATCAACTCCTTTACGTTTAACAAACAGAGAATAATCATACTTACTATGCTCATACCCATGACTAACCAAAGCTTCAGTTAGTTTCCGATTCCACTGTCTAGGAGCCTGTTTGAGACCATACAAAGATTTTTGCAACCTGCATACCAAGTTAGTACCAGACTCCCCCTGTTTATAAAAACCTTGAGGAAGTTCCATATATATTTCTTCATCCAAATCACCTTGAAGAAAGGCATTAAAAACATCCATTTGATATAAATGCCAATTGTTTACAGCAGCAACAACCAAAACAGACCTAACATTTACCATTTTTGCAATAGGAGAAAATGTATCACTAAAATCTATACCTTCCTTTTGACTATAACCTTTTGCAACCAATCTAGCTTTATATCTTTCAATAGATCCATTAGCTTTATATTTAACTTTATAAACCCATTTACATCCAACAACATTCTTATTATCATGCAAAGGAACAATAGACCAAGTATTGTTACTTTCAAGAGCAACAATCTCTTCTTTCATAGCCTCTACCCACTTATTATCCTTTTCAGCATCTTTGAATAGGACAGGTTCTGTAACTTTCGAAACAGAACAAGCAAACTGCCTATATTCATCAGAAATTCCATCATATGAAATAAAGTTACTGATAGGATAAGCAGTGGAAGTATCATTTATCAAATTCAGAACATAGTCCTGCTGCCATGAAAGAGCTCTACTAACTATAGTAGACCTTCTAGGTTCAGAAATAATTTCATCATTACCAACATGTTCACTAGATGGCAAAACTTCAACCTCATGAGGGACATAACTGTTATTGATACTAGTCCTATTTTCATGAATATGAGCATCATTTGGATATGTAAAATCAAACATAGATTCATCACTCAGATTATGATCAGCAAAGACAGGGAAATCCATACTACTTTGAGATTGCTTAAATGGGAAAATATCCTCCTTAAACTGAACATCTCTACTAACAAGAAAAGACTGAGTATTCAGATTATACAACTCATGAATATGAGCATCATTTGGACTAGTAAAATCAAACATAGAATCATCACTCAGATTATGACCAGGAAAGACAGGGAAATCCATACTACTTTGAGATTGCTTAAATGGGAAAATATCCTCCTTAAACTTAACATCTCTACTAACAAAAAAAGATTGAGTATTCGGATTATACAACTTGTATGCTTTTTGAGTTGGAGAATATCCCATATGAACAGAAGCCACAGATCTAGAACTGAATTTATCTAGATTATTAGGAACTTTAGCAAAACACAAACATCCAAACACACGGAAGTGTTTAAAACCAACCTTTTTTCCAGTCAACTTTTCCTTAGGAGAAATACCACCCAAAACAGAAGATGGTAATAAATTCACAAGATAACATGCAGTAAGAATACATTCACCCCATAATTTAATAGGAACACCACTTTCAATTTTTAAAGCACGAGCGATTTCAAGTAAATGTCTATGCTTTCGCTCAACAACAACATTTAGCTGATGGGTATACAGACAACTAGTTTCATGAATAATCTCATTTTCTTTAAAAAGATTAAAACAATTTTCATTTAAAAATTCTCTTCCATTATCAGATCTAATTCTTTTAATAGAGCACTCAAACTAATTTTCAACTAATCAGAGAAAATGTCTAATTATAACAATAACATCAGACTTTAAAGATAACAAATAAGTCCAGGTATTCCTAGAAAAATCATCTACAATGGTCAAAAAATACCTTTTGTTATCATGAGTATTTACACTATAGGGGCCCCAAACATCCATATGCACAAGTTGAAATCTACTAGAAGTACTACTACTACTTCTAATTAACGGAACCCTAGATTGCCTAGCCATCAGACAAACAGAACAATCATTTATACACTTGTTGGAAACATCATTCAAATTCAACTCAGACAGTTTACAAAGAACTTGAAGAGGCACATGCCCAAATTGTTTATGCCAAAGAAAAGAAACAGTAGTCGAAGAACAAGTTGTATTCATGCTCAGGTTGGTAGTAAGAGGAGACTTAAAGAGGTACAATTCAGCAACTTCCTTACCAATCCCCAGAACAACTCCAGTGAAGAGGTCCTGGATGATAACAAGCGAAGGAAAGAAAGTAACAGAACAATACAATTTCTTAGTGAGCTTAGCTACAGACATCAAGTTGTATTTGAACTCAGGAATATACAGCACATTAGAAAGCTTTTTATTTTGATCTATAAAAACATCACCTACTCCTTTAACAACAACATAAGCACCATTAGGTAAATGAACCTTAGACATGCTAGGTCTAAACCAAGATAACCAATCAGATCTAGAGCACATATGATTTGTAGAACCAGTATCAAGAATCCAAGAGTCAATATTATAAGCATCAGGAGAATTAGAACTACCTGAAGCATTTGCTTTGGCCTCAGACTTGGAGTCCTGTGATAGGCGCTCAAAAATATGCTCAAGGCCCTCCTTTGTTAACATCACGGGCCTGCATGACTGATCATCACACGGGGTCGAAGTGTCAGGCGTACCATATGACAATGACGTGGAAACTCCTGAAGAAACAGGGGTCTCAACAACACTGTTAAACATTTCATTCTTATTTTTAAACTTCCAGCCTGGGGGTAACCTTTCCTCTTAAAACACCGATCATAATCATGACCTTTTACTTTACAATATGTATAGAAAAGATTCCAGTTCCTTCTGTTAGGTGGCTTGGTTGAAGAACTACTATTCCCACTTGAATAACCAGCCAAACCATTAACAGAAGACATGGAAAGATTGTTTGAAATACCCCTTTGATTTTCTTCTTGACCCAACACAGCATACGATTGATTAATAGAAGGAAGAGGTTCTCTCAAAACCAAATTTGCCCTAATAGCAGAATAAGACTCGTTCAAACCATTCAAGAACTGAAAAAGCTTGAGATTATTAGCATGCTCGATATGTTTCTTGAGCTAGTCACAACCGCAGCAAGGAAGACAAGTAATAGCAGCAAACTCTTCCCACATCATTCTCAATCTAGTGAAATATGCAGAAATAGTATGTACACCCTGTTGAACAAGGCAAATTTCACGGTGGAGTTGAAAAACCCTAGACCCATTTACCTTGTTCAACCTTTCTCGCAAATGATCCCAAACTAAATAAGCACTGGTAGAATAAAGAACCGTGCTCATCAAATCCTTTGTGACATAGTTCATAATCAAAGCAAAAACAACCGCGTTACACATTTCCCAAAGATGATGCAACGACGGGTCAAACGATTCTTTAGGCCAAGATCCATCAATAAACCCTAATTTGTTCTTAACCACCAAAGATATGTACATAGCTCTACTCCAGAAACCATAATTTTCCGGACCAGTGAACTGAAAAGAGATCAAAGAAGCACCTGTGCTGTCTGATGGATACAAGAACAGGGGATGATTAGAGTCTACCGTGACTGGAGTTGCAACCTTTTCCTCCTCAGTCTTGACATCATCGACATGATCCATGGAAGATGGTTGCCTTCTCAACGGGGAAACTCAGGCGCAAAATACAGAGACTCAAGAACGAGATGGCAGACTTAATCGGAAGTCTGAAAGGCTCTGATACCACGTGAAGAAAACCCTAGATTGGGTTGAAGAGGTTTCTAGAATACAGAGAGAAAATGAAGAGACACAGATTTAATTTTGCAGATCACTTGAGTCAATTGATCACCACTGCTTGGCATTAAATACTAAATAAATAACAGAAATAATTACAACGGTTCAGAATATAGAGAGTCAGACGGTTTGTGACTCAAACCGGACTAACTAAATCAAATAAATACAACTGAAAAAGAGACCCTAAACTATACATAATAAAAAGATAAACCCTTAAACAATGTTTAGCTTGTATTTTTCACACATTTCAGAACCAAATACCAAAATAATAACTTTACAAAATTAATTATCAAAGTATACCTAATCATGACTGGCAATCATGGGGAACATTCGTTAAGTTCTACCCACGACTGACAGTCACGAGTAAGTGTATTAATTTTTAAATATTTTTGAGACACTAAAAAAATAGTTTCAAAATTTTTATTCGTGATTCCCCAAACACCTTTATTTAGGTATATAATTTTTTCGTACTATTTTAAAAACTAATTAGGTTCAATAACTAAACATATTACGACTATAACCAAACAAATGGTATTACATTACGAGTTACTAAATGATACAAAATAAGTATTGAACCAGTTGTTGATTTACATTAAATCTAACGTATTTTCCAATAATTATAGTATCTCCATCTAGTAAGTAGTATCTCCAAGAAAACCATGTCCACTAGTGTGGTGATTTTTCCTTGTATTTGATGAGAAGAAAGGATACGGTCCCAATTGTTATTGTATCTCCATATAACCTAGAAATTGGATGTTCAATGGTTATTGTACCTCAAACTGGACAACTGAATAACTACAAACAATGAGATACTAAGAACTATAATATCTCCATATAACTTGTATTTCTGCTTGAGATAGTGTGGTGGTGGGTTAACTTGGAGTGTGATGAGGGTTATTTTGGAGTGTGATGAGGTCAATTAGAACACTCCCAACAAAGATAGCATCCCCATATAGTTGGTAGTCACTGGAGAAGATGAAAATGATATCGTTAGTACAGAGAAGAAGGAGATTCATCCATGGCAGGTGACTCTGAGGTAAAACATCTTAAAGATTTGAACGAATTTGAGGACGCCCTGTCAGATGATGAAATCAGTAACAATGTTTTTTTTACCCAATTTAGTCAGTTTTTTACTTATAATACCCTCTTGAGTTTACATCGGGCTATTAGCAAGCAGGGTTTGAATGTACTGATTGGATAGTCAGGCAAGGGGAATCATCCCACAAAGAAGATGATTTCCATGTTGGCGCACAGTATGAGGATAAAGTTTCAATTCAACATCATGTCAAAATGTGGGATATTCAAAAATTTCTGTGAATGCGTCCCAAAAAGAATCAGTCTTACTGTAGTGTCATTTTTAGTGCGCTAACGAGAATTGATCTTGGTCTTTGCAATGAACGCATAAGAAAATACGTAACTGGGAAATCACCAAAATCGGCTCTACATACTCATGTACGAATGTTGCTTGTATTCAACAACATAGACAACTTAACTGCAAAGTTATTACTTATTTAATATAGGGTTAATTACTTAAATGGTTACACATCTTTCCTCATTGTGCGGAATGGTTACATATGTTTCCGAATGTGACTAATTGGTTTTTCTACTCTTTATCGTTTATTTTCTCCATTACGTCGCTATTTGAATATATAAAATGACCCAATTACCCTTACCTTCATCCTTATCTACCTCCAGAATGTTCAAGATGATCTTCATCAATTGAAGAAATTATATGGGAAAATAGACCGCTTCTTCTTCTTCTTCTTCGTAACCTGTGCATCACCAAAATCGCTGCTTCCGGAGGTGCTGAGAAGCCGAGTTGGTGAGTCCGAAGAAAAACTGATGAAGTTTCTCGATGTGGTCTTCTCAATCGAGCTGCAATTGTTGAATTTTGTTGTAAGAGAATGGGTAGAATAGTGACGATCTCTTTCACTAGGAGGTCATTACTGTGATCAACTCTTTAAGACGGCTTGGTCCATCGATTCCATGAAGCCCAGTATACCATATTCTAATCTAGTTTGTTGAAATTTAATTGGTTATGAACATTTGGAACCCAGATGAAAGTAAAGAAATCTTCTTTGTGTTGTACATCGTTAAAAATATTGAACCTCATTCTATTCAACCATTATTTTACTGATTCCTTATGTTCTCCTTCTTTAATTACTTGGGTAGTGGTTTTGTATCACTATCAGAGCATTTCTCAAATCATAAACATGGACTATTAATTATTTGTGTGAAATTGATGTTTCCTTGAGTAAAGAAAGATGGATATAGCATTCAATTATGCAATGTGAATCTGCTGTTGAAGTGCAAAAAAAGGGTCGGGTTTGAGTCATGGGATTTGGACTCGAACCCGAACTGTGACCCCATTTTCTTTGAATATTATTATTTGCTAGGGTACAACATATGCTAATACTAAGAATACTCCAATTACTGTATGTTAAACATGCAATAACATGAAAAATTAGATAAAAAATGACACTCACATTTGATTTATGGTCGACCGAAGTATATGACTTATTTTTATCTAGTTAGATAATAATGTTAGAGGTATTTTGTTAATCATCAAATTCTACAGTCATTAAAATTTGGATATCATAGTTAAAACTAAAAGTGATAGTTGAATACTTAATTATAAGATATAAGCACTTTTAATAGTTATTCATATTTTATATATTGTTTTTTAAAAAAAATTGCGAGTCATATGGGTTACTCGTCAAGTCAGGTTTGGGTCACCATAAATGACCCGTGAGGGTTCGAAGGTTGGGTTCGGGTCAACTCCCGTGGAACTGTAGGTCGAGTCAATTTGAATTGACACCTCTAACGATAAGCTTATCGTATTCACAAAAACGAAATCATCATGCAATTTTTCATGAATATTCATGTTATATTATCGTGTTGTGTTAAATTAGTTAAGTCATAAGTTCAAATGTGATATTTATAAGAAACTATCAAAATGACAATCTAGTCATGGTAATACGTATGAATTTTGACATCATATTTTTCGGGACCTTAATGTAGAATTGATAAACGTTAAAATAAAACAATTAATTGAAGTTTAAAAGTTATTAAATAAAACTTGTGCAAAAAAAGTATTACAAAATCAGACATTTACACATACAACTTTATCGTATTATGTGGGATCGTGTTGTGATAATAGTAACACAAAATGGAAAATACATTGTGTTATCATGTTAGTGCCAATATATTAGACTTTGATCATATGATTCCACGAACAATATTTTTTCCTATCGTATAGGAAATTGTCGGCCTTAAGAAGTGTTAAGTACACTTTCGTCTCTTTTCATGGTTCTATTTCTTGTCAGACCTCCAAGATCAGTTTGGCTATCGTTTCCGTGGTTAAATTAATTGCACGCCTGCGTATCTCCTACAATAACAACAAAATACATAATTTTAATGGCAAGTCGAACGTACTGCACTGCTAGCCAGTCATCATCGTAATAAATAAATATTTATATTGCTTATTTTGTTTAAATGAGCATAAGGAGAACGACGTCACTTAATTATAAAGTGAATGCATGAGCCTTTCCTATACCTTACTAGCCCATGAAGCTATCATTTCCAACAAAAATATTATAAGCCTAGAATGTTAACAACTCATTCACTTAAATATAATAAAATCTCAAGTCTTCAATCAACGAGAAAATAAGAATTTTTTCATCAAGATTGTAGGCCTGCCTGCACGATATAATGTCAAATAATGTATATGTTTATTTATTCAATACATCCACCATATAATTATTTAATTATTCTTTTAATATATGTCCATAATCAAGCTTCAGGTGCTGATTCATTTCGTCCTCCAACTCACTATCCAATTCCACATTGCTTGAGTTGTTTGGAAAGAAGTCCACGTCGTGATATGAATCTGAGTTCGAACTCATGTAGAGATTTAGTATGTCAAAAAGAAAACACTATTTGGTATGTAATTTGTTAATGTATACAAAAATGAAATTTGTGTATGAATTTGAGGATCAAATCAAACACAATCAAGAGTTTGAGGGTCAGTAATTAGCTCGGGATGTTTGGTGAGGGGTGTGCCGTCTCTTTATATTATATATTGAAATTTCATCACCATTCATTATTGCTTAATAATGTAGTATCGTATTTACTCATTCACCAATCACCATTATTATCGAAGCGTATTACTTATAAACTGAAGTTTTACACAATTATAATTATCAAATAATATGATTCTTGTCAATGTTAGATAAAAATCTTAGCAAGTTGAAGTTTTTGGACTGTTTTTGCTTCAGGAGAGTATTAATTAACCTTGACACTCTTTGTTGGGGAGGCAAAAACCTTGGTTTGAAGACGGTACAATTAATGATGGAAACTTGATTATAAGTCGTAGTCTAACGCCACAAATAAATCTTATAAGTTTGATAGTTGTCAAAGAACCAAAAGAACAACATTTTAAAAAAATGTAATTTTCAAATTTAATATGTAAAATCCGACCATCATATATAAGTGACTATTAAAATGCTACAAGATGACTTGAATGACACAAATAATTAGTTAAATGAAGTCTGAATGAACTTATCTAATGTTGCTTGGTATTTTCAGCTTACTCAACTCGTAAGAGACCTAACCAAGCTAACTTTAATAAAAGACTTCAACAAACTATGAACAATGCCTAGAAATAAATAAGATTTTTAAGGCTAGACTCGTGTCAAACTTGTTGAACATATGCTTGTAAGACCTCATCTTCTTGGCTCGAGTCTTGTGATACGTCACACAAGAATATTCAAGGCATAATCTCCGCAATTGGATGCCTTTTCACCTTAATATAGGTTGCTCACATGATTTAGAGTTCACATATCACATATAAAATGTAAGACGAAAAATTAATGCAGATTGTAATAAACATTGTTGGACCAATATACCGAGATTAGCCCCGAAACACGTTGGGAGTTGATATTGGTCGATGCATGTCGATCCTAGCAGTTAGGACCTAGTCGTCATAGGTTGATACATGCACCTGTAAAATGGGATGCCTGGAGGTGTTCTTTCGGGTCCTTCTCCGATACTTAAATGAGTATTGTGTATATTGAGATAATATTAAATGTGAAAAGAGTAGGCTTTTGATAAGTCCATGTTAGTCTGCAGTTTCCTTAATGTCGTGATCTCTAGAAGATGTGCCAATACTACCACTTTGTCTAGTGCAGTTGATCCCTAACGCCATAAGGATGATGGTAGGCTTTCAGATACTCTGTACTCTTCGTGAGTGGAAGTATTCCATAATTCTCTTCTGGTCGTACTTTCACCTTTGCAACAAACATTAAGCTATTGATCATTTTCAGGTGAAGTAACCTCGATTCAAGGAATGGCGAGCACGGGAGTTACCGTTTCAATCGGTTGATGAGTCGACAAAGTTGACTCGTTAGTTGGCTTGAATCCATCCCCTACATTCGGTCTGATGTTTTGATTAATTTTTGTAACTTCATTCTCCTTTCATATATGTTACGAGGTACTAGTCGATCTCTAATATGTCACCTCTTTTGTTCGCAGGTCAAAACATGTTTGTCTAATGAGGGGACCTCTCTTCACCCTTCTTCTCCTTTGCGTAGGCTACTAAAGAGAATAACATTTTGATCGACACACTGATGATAAATGAAGAAGAGGAAATAGAAAGATCAATCGTGAACCATTGCAGATGATCACTAGAATCACAATCAAATCGATATTTTATTTCATACTGAAAAAGACCTATATATGGAAGCTACAACAACAAATGATCTAACATAACTATTATCACTATTAATACTTAAGCCCCTAACTAAATTATACTCAATAATAAGCCCCTCATAATTTCACCCCCCTTAAGAATATAATATGAATAACCATTATACTATGTTATTCTTCTTCTCCTATATTCCATTTCCTTTCGGCTGATTCCCCTGTTGCTGCATAACTACTTCAGTTGGACTGACAGTGAAAATGTTTTTAACACCAAATTGATGCAAGTGTTCAGACTTGCTTAAAGCCTTTGTGAGAAGATCAGTTGGCTGCAATCTTGTAGGAATATGGGTTGTAATAATCGTATTATCCATTCTCGGATCACGAACAAAATGACAATCAATCTCGATGTGCTTGGTACGTTCTTGAAACATAGGATTATTAGCAATATGAAGAGCAGACTTATTGTCGCAGTGAAGGATAGCTGGTTCAACCTGAGAAAACCCAAGCTCGGTGAGAAGACCACGAATCCAAATTACTTCACTAACAGCAGAACCGATAGAACGGTACTTAACTTCAACCAAGGATTTAGCCAAAGTAGGCTACTTTTTAACCTTCGATGAAACCATGGAAGTTCCAAGCTTGACGCAGTAGCCGCTGAGAGAACGACGGATAAACGGACAAGCAACCCAATCGCTATCTGAATAGACAGTGATCACAGCAACCAAGCAGGTCGGACAGTGATTAAACCAAGCAGGCCGAACAGAATGTCTGGAGTTGGGACGAGGCAGCAAGGAATCTGAAGCATCTGGTTTGGAAACATGCGGTGCTGAAGTATTTGGTTCAGAAATATCCAGAGAATTGTAACTGGTATTAACAGCATCACCAGTGTCCATAAGGGGTGAAATGAAGGTGTCATCAAGAGCAACATCTTGAGCAGGTGCCGAACCTGTTTCATGAGATAGAGGACCAGCATCAGGTGCTGGTGCTGGTATGTGAACCAAACCATTACAATCAATATGGCCAAATTAGGTGTTGGTGTTGGTATGTGAGGAAATTGCCAAGCCTCTACCCTTGACATTGGTAATGGGAATACACACTCACAAAAAGTCACATCTCTGCTCGTGAAGAATGCCGAATCTGAAATTCTCAGTAATCTATAACCCTTGTGTGATGAAGAATATCCCATAAAGATGGACGGAATAGACCGAGTACCGAATGTATTTGTAACACCTACCATGGTTGCATAACAAAGGCAACAAAAAACTCGAAGATGAGAGTAAGAAGAAGGTGCACCATATAACAACTCAAACAGAGTCTTTCTATTCAAAACTGCAGTAGGCATAATGTAGATTAAGTGGCATGAAACCAGAACACAACAGTCCCAATACTTCGTAGGAACAGAAGCCTGAAATTTCAAGGCACGAGCTGTTAGGATGTATGAGTCAAGTGATTACTTTCTATGCAAGTTATTGAGCCGTAAGGTGTAAGATTTGTCTAGAAGAGTTTAGATGTTTAGAGAAGATTCCAGAAGCTGTTATTTCTGTTGATTACCTTCTAGTTATTGTATAAATAGAGGAGGTAGGACTGATTTGAAGATAACTTGAATGAAAGATTGAAAGCTAAGGTTCTGTTATTTATGTTATTCATTTCTTCATCACCAAGGTGTCATCTTCTTCATATCAACTCCTCTAGTTCTAGTTCAATTCGTTGAAATGGTATCAAAGCTGTTCTGATTTCTGTTCCGCGATCAAGACCTGCTGCGATTCTCTTCTCCAAAAGATTAGTTCATTCTATTTCTCTTTGGATTAATATTCAATCATATCTCCTCTGTTATCTATGTGTGTTTTCTGTTTGATTGCCATGGATGAGCTTGGACCTGCATTCTTCAACAAGTGAATCTGTCCGCTTACTGGCGACGACAACTTCCAATCCTGGAAACAGCAGGTGTTACTTGCTGTGAGAGGTTTAAACTTGGAAGGATACCTGTTTGGATCTATTGACATTCCAAGATACATTGATGATGAGGACAGGAATAAAGTGCAGAATCCAGAATACACGAAGTATGCTCAACAGGATTCGTCTCTCGTATCGTGGCTTCTGGTTTACATTTCCTCTCCAATCAGTAAAGGACTGGTTGGCTGCATGACTTCTGCGTCAATCTGGAACAGATTGCATCAGAATTTATCCTCGTCATCGACAACTCGGATAATGAGTCTATACGATAGATTAAAGGTCAGAAAACTTCTCACACAGTCTATGCGTGAATATCTAACTGATATTCAATTAGC
The DNA here is from genome assembly GCA_946814005.1 of Chamaenerion angustifolium. NCBI lineage: Eukaryota > Viridiplantae > Streptophyta > Magnoliopsida > Myrtales > Onagraceae > Chamaenerion > Chamaenerion angustifolium. The sequence continues at coordinate 29,630,323 of OX328272.1, forward strand.
AAGCGATAGTCTGTCAAACTGTGGTCATGCTATTGATGAAATGCAGCAAATCTCCATAATCTTGAATGGTGTGAAATGCCAATATGACAGTATTGTGGCTGTGATTCACGCAAGTCGCAATCCATATGACCTTGCATCTATTTCATCGGTTCTTCTTGATGTAGTGGCTCGGCAAAAAGACATGTTGTTTGATACTTCATTAAATCTAACTAATGTTGTTAAAAGCTCTGATGTAGCTGCAAAATCTTTGGATTCTGGACAAGTGACTCACATTGATTCAGGACAGCAACAAAGTCAGTCATCTTCTGCTGTCCATACACCAAATTATCAACCAAATCAAACTGCCTATGGTAGAGGAAGAGGCAGGGGAAGATGATTTGGCAATAACAAACCACAGTGTTAGCTCTGTGGGAAGTTTGGACATCTGGTGCATCAGTGCTATCACCGGTTTAACGTTCATTTTCAAGGTGTCACAACTCAACAAAATGAAGGTATGAGTGCTAATCTATCTTCTATTCAGTGGAATGATGAAGATACGATATAATTCTCTAGTATTGGATCGACAAAGAGTCAGAATCAAAATGCGGTACCTCATCAGTTTGGGAGGATCATCCAACTTTTGAAATTATGTTCAGCCTCAGAATATGCTATCTTCTGGTTCTGCATACATGAATCATTATCCTTCGTTAAACTACAGTCAGTTTGTCCCTGTTTCTGCTCCTCCTCATGGATTTCAATTTCAACCATATACTGTTATGCCATCCATGATGAACATTTAGCCTATACTGCCTTCGGTCTCTTAGTTTCAGTCAGTCATGCCATCATATCAGGCTGTTCAGCCCTCAGCTCCTGCAAATTCATCTCTGCATTCAACAACTCTGGATACACATTCGCAAGCTCATCTGACTTCTGCTGCCCCAAACTCTGGACAAAACATACCAAACAAAGCTTGGTACCCTGACTCCGGTGCCACAAATCATTTTTCTCAGACGAATCCTCCTGGTGCTCAATCCTACTCAAGATCAGGTAACATACAAGTAGCAAATGGTAGTCTCATTGATATTAGCAGCATAGGTACAACTGTAATCAATACTGCTTCTAAATCGTCGGTGTTACATAATATGCTTTGTACTCCTCAAATCACTAAAAATCTGGTTTCTGTTTCGCAGTTTACCAGGGACAATAAAGTGTATTTTGAGTTTCATTCAAATTACTGTCTGGTGCGAGATTCATGTAGCCATCAAGTTTTACTTCGAGGATCTGAGAGTGGAGGATTGTACAAGTTGATTTTAGTAGTTTTGTGAAAAACAATAATGACTTTTCTGTGATTGGTAATAAGGATAACACTAGTGGATCTATGGTTTGTAATATGTCTGCTTGTAGTTCTGATAGATCAAACTCATGCAATTTGGTTCAAATAAAATTGAATTATGATATTCTTCATCAAAGACTTGGTCATCCGTCCTAACATACGCTCTCTATGGTTTTAAAACAATCAAATTTGAAAATAAGTGCTAACACATCTATGTGTATTGCTTGTGCTGTAGGAAAAAGTTGTAAGCTTCCTTTCACAGAGTCCAACACCGAGTATCATACACCGTTAGAATTGCTCGAAATGGACCTATGGGGGCCTGCACCTATTTCATCAAATGGTAATCTATATTACCTCAGTATTGTGGACGTGTTTACAAGGTACACTTTGATTTATTTTCTGAAAAAGAAAAGTGATGTGTCGACTATTTTTCCACAATTTCATAAGGCAGTGGAAAATCAGTTTGGTTTTACTATTAAAGCTGTGCAAACTGATGGAGGTGGCGAATTTAGAGCTTTATCTTCGTACTTAAGCAAATATGGAATAAAACACAGACTTACATGTCCCTATACGTCTGAACAGAACGGGATTGTTGAGAGAAAACATCGTCATATAGTTGAAATGGGATTAACCTTGATGAAACATGCATCTATGCCAATGCAGTACTGGACTGACTCGTTTTTTACTGCAGTATTCTTGATAAACAGGCTTCCTTCCAAGGTAATTGATAATCTTTCTCCTCATGAAAAAATGTTCTCCAAAGCTCCTGATTATGGTTTCTTGAGATTATTTGGTTGTCTGTGCTTTCCGTATATTAGACCATTCAATAGACACAAGATAGATTTTAGGTCAGTTCCATGTGTTTTCATTGGATACTGTGCAAATCAGCATGGTTATAGATGTCTTGATGATTCAGGTAGGGTGTATGTGTCTAGACATGTTCAGTTTAATGAAGGTGTGTTTCCTTTTGCAGATCGATCAGGGTCATTTATGCAATCTGGAGCTGTGAAGAACACTGCAACTACTTCACCATTGTTTTTACCATCCAATTCTTCCTTATGTAGTCCTGAAGATGTGCATCATGCAGATGATTTCAGATATGTTTCTGACAAATCAAATTTTACTCCTTTGGTGTGTGTTCCTTCAAATTTAACAGGTCCAGATATACTATCTTATGAGGATTCTTTACCTGAGAATGTCGTTTCCTCTCATGAAGAACCTGTGGCCAATCAACCAGTACTGAGGTCATCTTCTCCTTTGGTAAGTCTTGCTACAATCTAGTATGTTTTAAGAGACTCGGTTATGGTTCCTGTTTCTTCTACATCTGATATCACTGATCCATCTAATCTGGTATCATCTTCTAATATTGTGAATGATAATGGGAATATCGTTGCTTCTCAGAATAATAAACATTCTATGCAAACCATATCGAAGACAAGAAATTTAGCTGCTTTGACTACTTTTGTTATTGATTTGTCAAAATATGATCAAACTGAATACATGTTGCTATGAAGTATTCTGTGTGGGCGTCTGTAGTACAGGAGGAACTACAAGCCTTAGTTAACAACAATACTTGGAGTCTGGTTCAATTACCAGGTGGAAGGCTACCTATAGGCTGCAAATGGCTCTTCAAGTTAAAGAGAAATTCGGATGGATCTATTGCAAGATATAAGGCCAGGTTAGTAGCTAAGGTTTTTTTCTCAAAAACCTGGTTTCGATTTCCAAGATACGTTTAGTCCTGTGGTTAAAGCTGCAACAGTTAGGATTATCCTTACTTTAGCATTAACACACAAATGGAAATTAAGACAGGTTGATGTTAACAACGCATTCTTACATGGGGAATTATCTGAAGACGTTTATATGATTCAGCCTCCCGGGTTTGAAAAAACGGATGCTCAGGGTAATACTCTGGTCTGCAATCTTAAAAAGGTGCTCTATGGTTTGAAAGGCTTAAATGTTCTTTACGCTATTCTCTTAGGTTTCTGTTTCTCGTGCAGACAGCTTTTGTTTGTGAAGAAAAGTGACCCATGTACTGTGTTTCTTTTAGTTTATGTAGATGATATTGTAATAACATGTAGTAATATGGCTAATATAGACTCTTTCGTGACTGATATCAATAAAGAATTGAAATTGAAAGATCTAGGTACATTAAACTACTTTCTGGGTATGGATGTTCAGTTTACTGATGATTGCCTGTTCTTGGGACAAAGGAAGTACATCATGGAGCTGATTAATAAGACAGGGGTAAAAGATGCAGATCCTCTTCCCACACCGATGTCTGGAATTTTTTTAACCCAAGTTGCTGAGATCACTGATGAAGCTTCCTTTGTTGATGAGCATCTGTACAGGAGTATTGTGGGTGCATTGCAGCGTGTCTCTGTTACTAGACCAGATATTCACTTTGCAGTGAATAAGCTGAGTCAGTATATGCAACAACCTGTTGTTTGTCACTGGAAAGCTGTTTTGCGTGTGCTCAGGTATCTAAAAGGTACCATAGATCATGTTCTTCTATTTAGAACTAGTTATGTTGCTTCTTCTGCTGTTACTCTAGTCTCATATGCTGATGCTGACTGGGGGAGTGACTTAGTTGATCGTAAGTCAGTCTCTGGTCATTACCTTTTGCTGAATGGGAATCCTATAGTGTGGAGCTCCAAGAAACAACCTATCATCTCTCGATCGTCAGCTGAAGCAGAGTATAGGGCCATAGCTAATGCTGTGTGTGAGGTAATGTGGGTTACTTCTCTGTTATCTGAACTTAATATTAAACTTACATATGTCCCTATAGTATGGAGTGACAATACAGGGGCAGTTGCTTTAACTGAAAATCCGATTCATTACTCGAAGATGAAGCATGTTGAGATTGATTTGTGTTTCGTAAGGGAAAAAGTACAAAATGGACAAGTTTTGGTAAATTTTGTTCTAGCTTCAGAGCAATTGGCAGACATACTTACAAAACCTATTACTGAGAAGCAATTTGTTCCATTTCGAAGGAAACTTGGAGTTTTATCGTTTCAAGAACTAACAGATTTTCTTAGTATTGCAGATAAGGTGGATGAAGGTCATAATTAGGTAAACTCAGGGTAGTATCTTTGGTTTTCATGTTATATGTTTTGTTTCATGTGTATGGTATCTATTGTTTCATGTCAGTTGTTTGGTTTGTGTCTCATTCTGTTTAAGATGTTGATTGTCTGATCTCTCTTTCTTTGATTACTATGAATAATCTGGTGTTTCTTTTGTTTTCTGTTAAATCTGTCTGATTGAGTTCTGGTTGTTTCTATCTGCTCTATGGTCTGTCATACATAGTCTACACTTAAATTCTCTTATGGTGATTTCTCATTGCATGGTTCAGATGATTCTGTTTCCTATCATGATAATGGTTTTCTTTTTCAGATTGAGTTATTCACTCATTATATTCATATCTAGTCGCATATTGATGTTTAACTTCTATGATATCATACTGTGCTGAGTTCTTCCATTTGATGTGATATTTTTATCAGCTCGTCTTCCTTCAGTGATCATACACTGACATTGGGTGAAGTTTGAATCCAAAAATAATACTTCTCAAAGAAAACATTCAAGCAACTTTGAGAAGTTGTTTGAGGATGAAAAGATGGAGGCAAATGAAAACCTCCCAACTTCATTGGTAAGATAGAGGCAAGTGGAAACCTCTCTGTCAGTTAAAAAAAATATCGAAGAGAGCAATGAATAAAAATGATGAATTCATCATGGAATTGTGAAGTGCTGCAAAATATCAGCACGGGAAAAAAAATCATTGTTGTATGATCTGTGGAAGACTGAGTTGATGAAATAAATCATCAAGTGGATAGATCTTTTGAAGCTGTATTGTGGAGGTTGATGTTGATATGCGTATAGTTGACGTGTTGATCTGATTCACATTCATCTGATGAAAGAGATGCTTATCATGTGTGTGAATCAGTTTTGATTGAATCTATGTATGTGTGCTAATCATTTTAAGAGTTTTGAGTGTATACGGGTGTATGATGATTAGAGATGAAGATTGTGAAATAGTCAGAACATAAGATTACAGATTTCAGTGCAGAAGTTTTCAGCTGATTGATTCATGAAATCAAAATTGAGAAAGAAGAAAATCAATCTTCTAAAGGGAATGTTAGGATGTATGAGTCAAGTGATTACTTGCTATGCAAGTTATTGTGCCGTAAGGTGTAAGATTTGTCTAGAAGAGTTTAGAAGTGTTTAGATGTTTAGAGAAGATTCAAGAAGCTGCTATTTTTGTTGATTACCTTCTAGTTATTGTATAAATAGAGGATGTAGGACTGATTTGAAGATAACTTGAATGAAAGCTTGAAAGCTAAGGTTTTGTTATTTCTGTTATTCATTTCATCATCACCAAGGTATCATCTTCTTCATATCAACTCATCTAGTTCTAGTTCAATTCGTTGAAATGAGCAACCTCCAAAATGTGGCAGTGTTTACGTTCAACACAACCATTTTGCTGCCGCGTACCAACACATCTACTCTGATGTAAAATCCCATGTTGAAGAAAAAGTCTTCGAACCGAATCATTAAAAAACTCGGATCCATTGTCAGATCGAACAGTTTTAACTGATGTTCGAAACTGATTAGTAGTCATGACCAGAAAATCCTTAATGTGAAGGAAGGTTTTTGATTTCGTCCTCAACAAATATATCCAAGTACAACGACTATGGTCATCGACGATCGTAAGAAAATAACGAAAACCATTGAAAGTAGGAGTTTTATACGACCCCTAAATATCCATGTGTACCAAATCAAAAATGGATGAAGCTCTACTATTATTCAATGGAAATGGGAAACAAGTTTGCTTAGCTAAAGGACAAATATCACTCTCTGTATTCAGATGATCATCAACATTAGATAAAACCCCAATTGTCTTGACACAACTAAAAGAAGGATGACCCAAACGCCGATGCCATAAATGATAATCAGTGGTTGCTGAAATTGAGTTGAACCGAAATGCTGAAGCTGCAGGATCAGGTTTCTGGTCCTTCTAAATGTCTAAGCCACTATCAAGGCTACCAATCCCCGTGACCCTCCCACTTGATAGGTCCTGAAAGACAACACGATTAGGATAAAACACAGCTGAAGAAGCTAAATCATGCGTGAACTTTGAGATAGAAATCAGATTGTACTGAAACTCCGGTACCAACAGAACATCATGAAGAACATGGTTTGAGTCAAGAACATAATCTCCAATGTGACTAACAAGAGAATATTGACCATTCGACAAGCAAACAGAACGAAAACCATAGGTATTGGGACGCAAATTACAGAGCTGTGAATTATGAGAAGTCATATGATTTGTGGCTCCCGTGTCGATGATCCAAGCAGAATTCACAATAGTTGAAACCAACAAAAGATATACCTGCCTTATGTGCCTTGGAATTAGTAGTAATTAGCCGAGAATCAGCAACATTGTCAACAGAGACAGCTCCAGGAACATCTCTAGCACTAAAAAAATGAGGAAATTGATCCAATTGCTGAGGAGTAAAGGATGTTGCAGCAACAGATGTGTTCAGTTCATATTCATCAGGATGCTCCAGTTTCGACTGAGAAGATGGTTTTCGGACAATTCCACCTGCTGAATCTAGTTTCTTCTTATAGCATTGTTCCGCCTTATGACATCTCTTATTACAATAAAAGCAGGTTAAGTTCCCTTTCGGTCGTGAAGCATTATTTGCTGAGTACATAGCCACCAAAGGATCAGTAGGAGTATCAAGAAGACCAGGACCAGGATTGCTAGAGTTCGTGATCAAACGCTGACTTTCGTCCTGTGAAAGCATCAAAAATGCTTGATTAACAGAAGGCAATGGATTCATGAGCAGCAACTGGCTACGTGTATGACAAAAGCTCTCCTTGAGCCCAAATAGAAATTGCAGTAATTTATGTTGACCAAGATGAGCTGAGAATTCCGATATTATACGAAGAAGAGGTTCAGATTGGCCCAGAGAGACCTCAATCGGGAAAAATATGCAGTAATGGTTGACGTTCCTTGTTCAGGAGTACAAATTTCACGATGTAGCTGAAATATACGAGTGCCATATACTTCGTCATATCTCTGTTCAAGATCACGCCAGACATCAAGAGCAGTAGTCATGTATTGCATACCAGCAAGCAAATTCTAAACAATTGAATTCATAATCCATGTTTTTACGCAAGCATTACATCGATCCCAGCGGAAGATATCAGTAGCGGGCACAGAATCAAGCAAATAAGTACCATCGATAAAGCACACCTTATTCTTAACTAGTAGACAATCAAGCATAGAACGACTCCATATCTGATAATTTCCATCACCAGTAAGCCTATCAGAGATAAGAGAAGAATATGGAGAATCTAAAGGGTGCAAGTATAATCGATCATTGAAGCCATGAAGCTGATAAGTAGCAACAAGACCGTGTGATAGATTGCTATCCCCATGCAAAGGATTTAGAACAACTGGCAGAGTACCAAACTGCAATCTTGGTGACGATTACAACGACATCCTGCGCTGCGAAGAAGACGCAAAGAATACTCTGCACTTGCTGCAAAACTCTACTTCAAATCTTCATCGACAAAATCTATGATACCATGATGATAAATGAAGAACAGGAAATAGAACGATCAATCGTGAACCAGTGCAGAGGATCACCAGAATCACAATCAGATCAATATTTATTTTCATACTGAAGAAGACCTATATATGGAAGCTAGAGCAGCAAATGATCTAACAAAACCATTATCACTATTAATACTTAAGCCCCTAACTATATTATACTCAATAATAAGGCCCTCGTGTAGGAACAAGGTACCTCAGGAACTCGATGCTCAAGACATCGTGAGAGAAATAAATTTTGAACTTACTGGGGTCCGGTTGTTTGAGGTTAGGTGAGTCGAGGTGTTGTTCAGTGATTCTGCGGTACCCTCGAGATTGGATAAAGTTTCGGGCTGGTTCCTTACTTGTCCAAGTGGTATACTTACGGGCCTCATACTCCTACTACAGGCGAGGATGGCGAGATGAGGAATCTAACATTGGTAGGATGCCTTTGGGAAAGAGGTAGAACACTCATGCCTTTAAATGTAAGAGAAAGGCTCTAGGCTCCCCTTCACGATCAACTGGAGAATCTTCGTTGGATGCTCTCCGACCGGTATAATTGCCTATTCTTACCCAAGAAGGTTGTCCCGTCGTGGTGGGGATACTTTTTCTCTGCCTCAGGTTGTGGCGCTTGAGGGGTCTCCCTTTGCCAGGAGAGAGAAAGAGCGTGATTTATCCCTTTGATTGAAAGTACTAGAGAATATAGGTCACCCTACTTTAATGGATATTTTAAAGGTCTCTCTTGGTTAAATAAGATGCTTCGTGGATGCCCTAGTATACCCTTCGCGACACCTCACTTCCTTCTTACTTGATCTTCACGACAGTGACTTGTGCATGCATATTTTCCGTTGCCTACTTCAGAGCAAGAGCAAGTCCCCTTGGCGATAGACGATATCGAATACTATCTTCGAGGTTATATTTGTCATGTGGCGCACATAAGGATTTCAAATGTTTTTCCATGCCTATCATTTTCCAATAACGTGACTCGTTTAAATAGTTCTTTTCCTTTTGCATATTGTTCATTGAGATGTTGCCATGTGGGTGACTTTTCCTTGGCCTATATGTCGGCTTTGGAGAAGTTAGCTTCGTGGGATAGGTTGGATGCCTTTGAGATGAGTCCTTAGGACAAGGTCGATCAACTAAGACGTTAGTAGGTCGTTCTTGACAAGAACCGAGACAATCAAGTCCGCATTGTGAAGAGGGCAAACCGTTGGCTCTGGAAGGAGATCGATGTCTTGAAGTAGAGCAGTCTCAGGTCTCGAGAAGAAGGCGCATCTGGGAGCGGACTTGGCCGTGCTGGATGAGGAAAACCACGCTAGAGGTGGATGTTGACACATTGAGGGAGGATTGGTATCGGGCTTAGGTTGAGGCCGAGTGCTTCCGAATGGAGGTGCGTACCTCGATGGTCATGCAAGAGCAGTTGCAAATGGACACGGGCTAGTTAAAGTCAACCATGAAGTTCGTTTAGTCTAGGTTCCTTGGGGAGTACATAATTTCTAAGCAGTATCAAATGGAAGCCCTTGAGTTCATGAAGTCAAAAATCTTTTCGTTCCTTCAGATCTTGACTGAGGAAATCCTAGTGGTTAGCCCTTAAAACGAGTATGCTGTGTGTATGAACTCAAAACGTTGTGAACGTATGTAAGGCGAGATTATTTATAGAGTTTGAGGATCAAACTGTTGTAGGCAACTGAATATCTTTGTGAATATTGTGCCGATAAAGATTAGGATAGAAGATGTTACGGTTATCACGTAATATTGCAGTTACCTTATGTAATCTTTATAGAATATGTATCTGATATACGCGGGATATCGTGGATTTATATTCGGGGTCGGTTTGTGGGACCAGAGTTTGAGAGATTTTATTCTCTTAGCTAGCACTCCTATGGCGAGCAGTAGGAGGCTTTGGCCTTCGCCGAGGGCGACCTGAAATAGGGATTTGACGTCCACTTTAGCTTTGGGTTTGGTACTGAACCACTTTATGGGTGCCAACTTACCCTTAATGTGGGCCGACCTAGTTTTGAATGATGTGGGCTCTATCCCTTGTAAAGTAATTGGGTCTTCTAGGCCTTATAAATATTGGTCTGTTATTAGCATTCTAGGCACAAATGAGGGGAAAATTGAGAGTTTAGAGCAATAACTAAGGAAAAGATCATATTAGTATTATCATTGCCTAAACTTGATTTTACAAGAGATATGAAACCCTATTTATAGAGTTTCAAGGGGATATGTCTACACATCATATATCCTAACATTCCCCTTTCAAGATAAACCTTCTAAACTCTTCAAAAAAACCAACAAACCAGAACTTTAACTTCTAAAACTTGCTGAATCACTAAGACTGATCTGCACTAGGTGGACACTGCTGCTGCACTGAAGATGCACTACACTGACACGGCTGAGGCACGACAGATGCACGCCTGGAACACTGGAGATGCACTACACTGGCACAGCTGAGGCACGACAGATGCACGCCTGAAACACTGGAGATGCACTGAAACTGGACTGGAGCTGAATTAGACCAAGCACAGGTCTGCTTGTCTTTAAAGGTGAATCGAGCACAGGTCTACTCATCATTCAAGGAGAACCGAGCACAGGTCTGCTCATCTTTCATGAGGAACCCGAGCACAGGTCTGCTCGTAAGATGATCTAGTTGCTGTGAAGTCAGTTTTGAACCTACGAACTTGGAGACTCTATTGACTTGCTCTTCTCGAGGTCTCAAGCCTCAGTTCTCGCAGCTCTCACGACCAAGCATATGGCAACTCAGATCACTCAACCACTTCTGAACCCGTTATATCATAAAGCAGCAACACATGGTAATTGTGAATTCCTGGAATTCAAGCGTTGCGTATGACTCCATCTTGTTGTCATGTTAGATGACCGAGACTGTGCGTTCGGAATCTTGTCCACTTTAGCAAGCAGGAGGTGGAAGATGCAGCACACTTCAGCAGTCAAAACATGCCTCAAACGATTGAGAAACCACAGAATCAACAGTTTCACAATCAACCAAGCAACATAACTATATCTCAGCTCTGTATCACAGCATAACTGGATGAATCTGAAGGATTCAGCTCTGTACTAAGTAGTTTCAGCAAGATAACAACAACAACATCTCAGCATCACAAGAGACTAGCATCAGCACGAAATCAGAACCAGGACCAACACGAAATCAGGACCAGGACCAGCATTATCGCACCGGCGTTATAACAGCAGAGCATCATGTCAGAGTCGAGCAGAGCAGCAAGAACAGCAAGCTTATGCGAAATCAACACAATTGGAGCAGCAATATACAGAAACAATATGAAATGCAGCAGTTAAACACTGCACAGACCAGTAGAATGAAGATCAGCAACAGATTAACCATAGAGACCACGAACAGAGAAGCGCTCGAACAAATCAGTCAGCAAACAGAGAATCTCGACCAGAAATATCAAGTAGAACATATAATAGAATAGAAACAAGCTTATCTGCGTCAATCATCTGCTGATTGAACCGTATTGAAACAAATCTGAAATCTGCTGAAATCTGATCGGAGCGAGCACTACGCAAGCACGAGATGTGCACAGATCTGAATATGCAGTTCTTCAACCTTCAAAGTTGAATCGATCTGATTTGATCTTCAGGTGATGGCGATCCGATCTTATCTGAAGACAAGCAAAATGATTGCTGTATTGCCAATCGAAGATAACTGCACCTGGAAAGCTGGATTGCTGGTGCGCAGGAAGCTTGATTTTGAAGATGCTGGCCGCGCGGGAAGAAGCTGCAGAGCAAGGAAGATTTCAACGGAAATTTGCAACGAAATTCAGATTCAGTCCCTGATCTTGTAGCTCTGATACAATATTAGCATTCTAGGCACAAATGAGGGGAAAATTGAGAGTTTAGAGCAATAACTAAGGAAAAGATCATCTTAGTATTATCATTGCCTAAACTTGATTTTACAAGAGATATGAAACCCTATTTATATAGTTTCAAGGGGATATGTCTACACATCATATATCCTGACATCTGTCACAAAGCTTGAGTGAAGTTTCTTCGGTCGAGCTTGATATTGTGAGAGGGTTCGAGATAGTGACTTCTCGATTGAACTTTTAGCTGTCCTTGCCTAGTAATAGTGCCTTTGGAGGTTTCGTATCCTTTGGCGAATGATTTTTGGGCTGCTTAGAGTTTGTGGAATGTTTGATCTCTTACCCTTTTAGGCGAACGCATTGGGTTGCCAGGGTTTATGGATGCTCATTCATTACACTTTGGGCAAACCCTACCATTGCAAGGGTTTTAGGAGAGGCTTGGTACAACTTTTGGCGATCTCTTTTTTTGTGTAAGGTATTGAGCATTTAATGAATGCACCATTATCAAGAAGTCGAGAGGACATTTGAGGCATGTCTGTCTCTTTGTCTTACGTAACCAGAGCGTAGAGTGATAATTTTTCGTACCGTTTCAACGTTTTGTCTCCCCGATGTGACCCTTGGAAATCTGACATCGCTTCGATTTTACCCAAAACGTACCCGTTCGGTTTCCCCCATTCTGGCTATAAAATGCCGAACTTTGGCATTTAGCCCTTTACGCAGTCAAGCCATTTGCATTCCAGAGCTCAAGTTTTCTTGAACCCTCTGTTCAAACTTTCCCCTCCTCTTTTTCATATTCGGTAATGTTCCTTTTTCACCATCTGACAAAGGATCATCAAACAAACCTTCTCCTGCCCAGCCTTCCCCTGGGCAGAAAGTTGCGGCTAGGGCTGCAAACTCTCCTCTGGTTATTGAGAAGGCTTCTTCCCCGACACAGGGCCAGAGAGCTCCAACTTCTAAGCATCCGTCGGTCACACCGTTAGGTGGATGTGCTCGATACAAATGTCCCCATCTTTTTCTCCAACATGTAATTTTTTATGTTTTCTTTTGCTTCTTTTTAGGCGGTAATGCTTCCTCCTTTTTGTTATTTTAGTATTGTTATTGGCATGCCATGGTATTTAGATTAGATATCAAGCCCAATGAGTTGAGGCTAGCTCAGTTCAAGGCAGTGGTCGCCTTGACCGCTTTAGGTGAAACGTATGCACCTAGGTTCCGAGGTTTAGGTCTGCACTATCCTCACGAAGGAGAGGTTTACGTTTATGCGGCCCAGGTTGACACTGGGTTGCATTTTCCTGTCTGCGACGATTTGAAGGAGTTGTGTTGCTACTATGGGGTAGGGGCCCTACGCAGCTAGTGCCCAACGCCATTCCGATGTGGATTGGGTTCAAGTTCATGTGTTTACGTCAATGATGGACGTATTCATTGTGTTAGATTTAATAGAACATGGAGACGTGAAGGAGATGAATAAGAAAAACATCTGACTCCATTATTGAGAAACCTAGTTATTTTGTACATAGAGAACTAGATATATATAGTATAGAGATAACTATCTATATATATTTATTCTATCTATAAATATATTCATACTATCTATCTAACTATATATATAATAAACTAAATCTAAAAGGATAAACTAATTAATATAGATAAACTAAAGATAAAGACTAATCTTGATTAATCAAGACTAGACTATATACTACTCTAACATACACCCATGTTCTTTGTTTTTCTTGAAATTTGCTGAATTGGTCCCCAAATTTCTAATGCTTCTTTGCTTGTGTCGGATCCCAAATCCAATTTCGATCAAATCCCCAATTGAATTGAGCTCGCACATCTTCATCATTGGTAAGATACTCCACATTCGAATACAAGTTGTTCAAGCTAAAATCCAGATGAAAAGGGAAAAAAAAGAAGAAAAAAAACTCGGTCATGCCATCGCGGTGCCATCTTGGGCATCTCGTTGTGGTCATGCCGTAGTAGCTAACAAACTAATCTAAAATTTGAATTCCAGAATTCCAATATTCTATTGAATCCATTGTAAATCATCAAAAAACTTGGTTATGCAAACTCAATTTAATCACACATCTTCACGATACAAAATCGGGATTTCAGCACAATTAATTCAGCATTGTTGAAGAGACATTGTATCAGCAAATCACTGATCAGCAGCAGGAATGATTCGGTCATTGGAAAGAAGGCTCTGATACCATGTTAGATTTAATAGAACATGAAGGAGATGAATAAGAAAAACATTTGACTCAGTTATTGAGAAACCTAGCTATTTTGTACATAGAGAACTAGATATATATAGTATAGATATAACTATCTATATATATTTATTCTCTCTATAAAGATAGTCATACTATCTATCTAACTATATATATAATAAACTAAATCTAAAAGGATAAACTAATTAATATAGATAAACTAAAGATAAAGACAAATCTTGATTAATCTAGACTAGATTGTATACTACTCTAACACACTGGTCCTATTCCAGTGTTTTTACCAGTTGGCCGCCGGGGCTAACCACCTTCATCATTTCCAAAACCGCTAGCCGAAATTCGAGGAGTGGAGGGGTCAGGCGTGGAGTTGGAACGTCCATTTTCACCTCGTGGGTAAATTCCGGGCTACCAACTCCAACTACAAGAAGTACTACTTCTTTTGCAAGGGTAGTGTGTCTTGGGAGCTTTTCCAGACGGAACGGGATGTTCACCCAAGCTTTGTTGAGCTGTCGGGGAGTGATAGAAATGCCATATACGATTTTTTCCGACACCATAGGCAGACCAACTTCTGTTCAATCCGGTCAGTGGAGGAAACTTCAGAGTCGATGCTTAGGATGGTGGGCATTCATCAGTACGCGCCAGTCTCTATTGATTGGGTAAATATCTAACCCTTTTTCTTTGCTGGTTTTGCATTGTAGGCACTCGGGGGTCTAAACTTCTCAGTCTGTTTTCCAAGAAGGCTAAGGCGGGGATATCAACTACCCAAGAATCTTTGAGTCCAACTCCTCCTCCTTCAAGGCGCGCGACCAAGCATAAGCATGAGGAGGAACAACCTGGGGTCGCTTCTGGGGATCGCCCAAGAGGCATGTATCAGACTATGCCCTTTGGTTTTCTTTTTCTGCTCTAGCCTTAGGTTTTAATACTCTTATTGATTGTTTTCAGAGAATGTCGCAACTGAGGCGGCTCCTGCTCCTGGTTCTGCCAAGAGGGCGAGGAGTTCTGGCAAGGAGCGTCCAACTTCCACCGTGGGATCCACTGTTTCTCGGGGCAAGGCCCCTGCCACTGGGGAGGTCGTCGTCCCTACCTTTCGATCTTGCTGCTCCCAACCCCTCCCGGGATGCAGAGGCTCGGAAGAGGGTCCAGACCCAGAGTGCCGCGACGGGAGTACTTCCAAAACTTCATTTACCGGGGAGTACTGCTCTCTAGTGGGCTTATTTCAGCCACCAAAGGTGGCGGACCCAAGGGGTCTCTGAGCTCCTTGGCACAATCTTCGGAAGGTGGAGATCTACGACAAGTCCTTGCTGTGGGGTAACCCAGACCTCTACATGCACTTGCTGGATGGGATCCTTCCACCTCAGGATCAGGTGGAGGTCCCCTCGCACCTGAGGTAGCATTTTGAGCGGGTTGCCTTAGTAAGTCCTTCCTCTATTATTCCTTCTTTCAATCTACCCCTGATTCTTTCATTATTCGCTCTTTTGTTGCTCATTGACCTCATTTTACTTTATTCCCTTTTTTCCTATTGTGAGCTCATCCACGAGGAGATGGCAATCGGGCGGATCGTAGGGAAGCTCGCCGATAATCAAGTTGATATGCTTATCGAGCTGGAGCAGTTCCGGAGTATAGGTTAAACTCCTGAGGAGATGGAGGACTTGAAGAGGAGGGCGGAGGCGGCCACCGAGCTGGTGGAGCATGCCCGTCGGTAGTACGAGGAGACAGAGAGGAGACTGCTCACCACCATCAAGATGAGGGAGGATCAGGTGGCTCTCGCCGTGGACAGTCGGGTAAGAGCTCAGATTTGGATCAAGAAGGCCGACCAGTACTCCACTCGTTTGGAGGCGGAGAATGTTGACCTCAAGGTTGTGCTAAAGGAGTCCTAGGCTAATAGGGATGCCTCTATGGCTGAGAAGGAGCAACTCGTCTTGAAGATGAAGGTTGTCCTATCCCTTAGAGCGTGGTCGAGGACTTTAAGAAGTCCGAGGAGTTTTCCGACTGCGCCCTGGAGGTGATGAAGGCTGAGGTGGCAGCCTATGTCTAGGTCTTGGCTGACGAGATTCAGGAGATTGGTCCCAAATTTCCTCTCCGGGAGGTGAAGTCTCTTCAGGACTTCATTGAGAGAGGTTAGACCAAGGAAGTTCCTCCTGCTGCTGTTGGCGAGGAGGCTGCCCCTGGGACCGAGAAGGAGACCGCATCCCCTGATGAACCCAAACCTTGAGGTCTCAGGCCCCCAAGCGACCGAGTCGATGTAGAGCTTCAAGTCGAAGGAGCCTGTTCGACGTCCTCGTGCTTTTTGCTCCTCCTTTTTTCTTGTTCTCATTGATACTCACTATTAATTTCCCTTTGTTTTGGGAACCTTGTAATTATTCTTTCAACTTCAGACTCAGATATTATTTTAATTATAATGAACGCCTTTTATTTCGCAAGCCTTTACTCTTTTTCGAGTTTGAATGTGTTTGGTCGTTCTTCCGATGTCTTTTCGTTCGAATGTTTTAGGAAGTTTTACCATATTTGTTTTTGTGGGATAGTATCGCCATAGAGGATCTTAGACCTTTATTTGGAGGAAACATTACCTTCTAACAGGTTTTCTCGCTCCTTTAGCCTTCGAAGGGAGGATTGTGTCCCTTTATCAACCCATCCTTTCCTTTCGCCAAGTTTCTTAAGGGAACTGTTACCCAACGACCATCCCTTTAAGGACACTGTCATCCCTTATGGATCCGTTGGCCTTTTAGGTTTTGAGTCCTTCGGTTCGTTCGCCTATGCGTGGAGAATTCTTACCTAAGATTTGCTCGCCTTTGTAGAAGTTGTTATCTTAGGTTCATTCGCCCACATTGTTGTGCCCGATTTGTATAGGAACTATTACCCTTGTCATGGGTTGGTTCGCCTTTTACATCAGGACTTAGTTTTATCCCAACTTGTAAGGGAACTGTTACCTTTTCGGTTCGTTTGCCTTTTATATCAGGACTTAGTTTTTTGCCCAACTTGTAAGGGAACTATTACCTTTTCGGGTCGTTCGCCTTTTATATAAATACTTAATTTTTTGCCCAACTTCTAATCGAACTGTTACCTTTTCGTGTCGTTCTCCTTTTATATTAGGACTAAGTTATTTGCCCAACTTCTAAGGGAACTGTTACCTTTTCGGTTTGTTCCCCTTTTATATCAGGACTTAATTTTTTGCCCAACTTGTAAGGGAACTGTTACCTTTTCGGGTTGTTCGCCTTTTATATAAGGACTTAGTTTTTTGCCCAACTTTTAAGGGAACTGTTACCTTTTCGGGTCGTTCACCTTTTATATCAGGACTTAATTTTTTGCCCAACTTGTAATGGAACTATTACCTTTTCGGTTCGTTCGCCTTTTATATCAGGACTTAGATTTTTACCCAACTTGTAAGGGAACTGTTACCTTTTCGATTCATTTGCCTTTTATATCAGGACTTAGATTTTTGGCCAACTTGTAAAGGAACTGTTACCTTTTCGGTTCGTTCGCCTTTTATATCAGCACTTAGTTTTTAGACATAGTTTGGGTGGAACTGTCACCTTCCTGGTTCGTTCGGCGCTCGTTCCAGGTCTTCATGGGAGAGGAATTGTTACCTTAATAAGGTTCGTTTGCAATCCTCCTTTTCTTTCGATAGGTTGCCCAATCTTTGGGACTTTTCATTTTGGTTCGACGGGTATGCTTTATATGAAGGGATGATTTGTTTTATTAACATAACATTTTGATTACAAGCTATGCATAAAACCTCTGTAAATGATCGGAGTTGTATGGACGAGGTAGCCTTACACCTTCTGCGGAGTAGGACTCTGGTGCGGTGATTTCAACTACTTTGTATGAACCCTCCCATTTAGCTGAGAGTTTGTTTTGGTTGTCCAATTTTGTGAACTCATTCCTTCGCATAACCATCTCCCCCACGAAAAATTGGCGAGCACTGACTTTTCTATTGAAGTATCAAGCGATCGCCAGTCGCATTTTAGCTTGTGCATTGTCTGATTGTCATCGCTTTTCTTCTACAAGATCGAGGTATGTACGACGCTCGATTTCATTTGCTTCAGCATTAAAGTGTAGAATCCTGTGGGTAGGCACCACTATTTTGGCGGATGCTACTGTATCAGATCCGTAAACCAAACTGAATGGCGTTTCTCCCGTTGCTATTTTGGGTGTCGTTCAAACAACCCACCGTACATTATCCATCGTTTCTGCACAGTTT
The DNA here is from genome assembly GCA_946814005.1 of Chamaenerion angustifolium. Lineage (NCBI taxonomy): Eukaryota > Viridiplantae > Streptophyta > Magnoliopsida > Myrtales > Onagraceae > Chamaenerion > Chamaenerion angustifolium. The sequence goes on from OX328272.1 coordinate 29,648,489, forward strand.
CCTTGAAAGTCTTGAACTCGCTTTTTGAGTCCTTCCAAGACAACTTTGTTGGCTGCTTCGGCTTATCCATTCGTTTGAGGATGGTGTACCGAGTTGAATGTGTGATCGATATGGTATTCTTTGCAGAGCCATTTGAGCTCTTTTCCCACGAATTGTGGACCATTGTCACTTATGAGTATTTTAGGGATGCCAAATCGTGAAAATATGTGGATTTTCAAGAACTTGATCACTTCAGCCGTGGAGGTCAATGCTTTCGCCTCTATCCACTTCGGAAAGTAGTCCATCGCCACGATAATGTGCATTCGTTGCCCAGTGCTTAAGGGAAAGGGCCCCAAAATGTCTATTCCCCATTTGGTGAAAGTCCAATAGCCCGCAATCGTGGATAGCAACGTTGGTGGTCGACCAGATCGTGGTGCGAACTATTGACAAGTCGCGTACTTTTTTGTTAATTCTGTCGCGTTCTTACTCAAGGTTGTCCATTAATAGCCTAGTCTAAAGATTTTGCGCGTTAATGAGCGTGCACCTTCATGACATGCGACGACTCCTTTGTGAGCGTCACGAAGAACTCTTTCTGTCTCGGGATGAGAGATGCACCTCAGATAGGGAGTTGAGTATCCTCGCCTATAGAGTTCTCCATCTATGAGAAGATAATTAGTGGCCAGACGGCTTATTTTCGTGGACTCGCCTTCGTCTTCTGGCAGTATTTCTTCTTTTAAAAATTCTGGAATGGGGTCATCCAGTTGTTCCGCTCTTGAATATTGAAGACTTCTGCTTGGTTGTCGAGGACTGAGTATAAGGCTTGTTCCAGAAATCGCACATACTGTAACTTTGTTCCTCCAAACACCAGTTTACTTAGAGAGTCAGCTATCTGGTTGTCTTGGCGAGGAATGGACTCAATCGCGAAAGTCGAGATTTCGGCGATGAGATTTTTAGCAATGTCGAGGTACTTCTTCATCTTTTCCCTTTCGTTTCATAAGTGCCATTGATTTGGTTGACGATTCGCTCTAAATCGGTTTTTGCTTTGAGTGACGTTATGCCCATTCCCTTAGCGAGTCGCAGTCCAGTGATTATTTGGCCTCATTATTGGTCGTCTTTAAAGTAAGGGCGATCGCATACTTTAGGGGCTCGCCTTTAGGGGGATAAGAATTAATCCTGCCCCGAGCCTTCTTTTGAAGAGGATCCATCAGTATAGAGTTCCCAACCTTTGTATGTATCCTCTGTCTGTCTTTATCATTTTTCTACTTCTGCTAGACCATTGTCAGTGCTTTCCACTATGAAATCTGCTAATGCTTGACCTTTGATGGTCGTTCTCGGCGCAAATTTGACCTTGAATTCACTTTAACTCAATTGCCTACTTAATCATCCTTCTTGAAGAGTATGGCTTCAGCAGGAAGTGTTTGAGACGCTTGTTGGTGATGACTGTAATGGCGTGAGCGTGGAAGTATGGTCTTAACTTTCGAGCAGCAATAACTAAGGCATAGAGATACTTTTAAATCTCGATATATTTTATTTCAGCTGAATAAAACAATTTGCTTACAAAGTATACTGGAGTCTGCTTATTTTCCCATTCTCTTATTAAAACGACACTGGCTGCGACCTCACTAATACTTATATAAAGATAGAGTTGTTCTCCAGGAATTGTCTTCGCCAAAGCTGGGAGTGCCTGCAAGTGCTTCTTAATTAATTGAAAGGCAGCCTCGCACTCTAGCATCCACTCGAACTCGCGATTTAACCTGAGAGTTTTGAAGAACGGGAGAGACCTGTCGCTCGCCCTTGAGAGAAAGCGATTGAGTATGGCCAGGGGACCATTCAGACTCTGGACTTTCTTATGGAAAGTTGGGGTCTTCATTTCTTCAATGGCTTTGATATTTTCAGGGTTCGCCTCTATTCCGCGCTCCCTGACCATGAACCGCATAAATTTACCTGATTTTACCCCAAAGGCGCATTTAGCTGGGTTTAGGCGAACACTGTGTCTTCTCATGGATTTGACTACTTCTCGAAGGTCTTATGTATGAGGGCTTCCCTTTAATGTTTTGACGAGCATGTCGTCCACACAGGCCTCCATGTTACGCCCCAACATTTCTTGGAACAACCTATAAACCATTCGCTGATAGGTTTCCCCTGCGTTGATCAGACCGAAGGGCATCACCTTATAGCAAAGTATATCTACGTCTGCATAGAAGGTTGTGTGGGCTTATCGGCCGGGTGCATTCGGATCTGGTTGTAGCCTGAATAGGCGTCCATAAAGTTCAGCATTTCGTGACTAGAGGTTGCATCTACCAACTGATCAATTCGAGGAAAGGGGTACGAATCTTTTGGGCAAGCCTTGTTCAAGTCGCGGAAGTCGAAGCACATTCTCCATTTGCTGTTTGATTTCTTTACGAGCACTGGATTGGCGACCCAACTTTGGAAACGTACCTCCCTAACAAAGGTGGCTTGAAGCAGTCTGCCTACTTCTTGCCTGATCGCCAAGAGCTTGTCGGATCCTAATGACCTTCTCTTTTGAGCGATAGACTTGATCGAAGGATCTATCCTTAGCTCGTGGGAGATTATGCCGGTGCTGATTCCTGGCATGTCACTGGGCTTCCAAGCGAATAATTCCTTGTATTCTTTCAAGAGGGAGGTCAAGCCGTCCCGCTGATTATCGTTCAATGTGGTTCTGATGCGCACCTTGTTTTCTGGAGCATCAATTTCAACCTCTTCTAGTTCTTCCATTAGGTCTGGCCGAGCTTGGTCCTCACGCGGGTCAGCCTCTGTCTCGATGACCAGGGTTTCCCTTTGGTTCTTCCTACGAAGGCAGTTAACATAGCATTGTCATGAAGACGACTGGTCGCCTAGAGTTTTCTGGTGCACTATTGTGGCCACGAGTTTTTGAGGATTGATGGTGGTGCTCCCCAGGATGGTGTTGTACGAGGTTGCAACGTCGACCACTAAGAAGGCGACCGATACCTTTATGCTTTTCCATCCTTCGCCCAAAATTACCAGCAGGGTTATGGCTCCCAGCAGATATGTTGTTCTCCCAACTAAACCGATGAGGGGAAAGTCGACTCGCTTGACGTCCTTTTTAAACTTGCCCGTCTTTTTAAAGGCGTCCAGGAATAGGATGTGTGTAGAGCTTCCTCCGTCGATCATAATCATTTTCATATCGCAGCCATCTACTTCAGCCGTTATGAATGAAGCATCATTGTGCGAAGTGGTGACATGTGCCAGGTATTCCTCAGAGAATGATATGATGCAATCTTCTTCAGGGCGAGGTCTCTTGCCCAGTTGGACAACTGTAGCGATTTGGACGGCATAAACTACTCTCGCCTTGGACCACTCGCCTCCGGCACCAAACCCTCTGGCAATTAGGTTTATCATCTGCCTGCCCTGGGATGGGCCAGATTGTTCTGGCGTAACTGGCGAGTGGGATCTACGTGGGGGCGTTCGACTTCGATCTTGATTGGCCACAAATTCTTTCAGTATGCCTCTCTAGATCAATTGCTCGATGTCGTGCATAAGATTACGACAATCATCGGTCTTGTGGTTCTGGACCTTACTATATCGGCAATAGCTATCCATGTCTTTTCCCATTGGCTGAGGATTCTTCCGGGGTATAGGTGGCCTTGCTAGGGACCTTCTTAACATGTCGACTAGTACCGCCGAGATCTACCTGTTTAAAGACATGAAATACTTGGGAACCTCTCGATAACTTGGTCTGGGGGTATCTGATCTGTCCTTTTCGCGACCCTTCTACCATCGTGTCGGGGCTCTAAGATACCCTTGCCGAGGTTGTCAGGATATTGGCTTCAGAGTTCGCCCTTTCCAGGTCTATGAAACCTTTCGTCCTTACTGCTAGCTGCTCCAACGTTTCTATCTCTTGAACATGGTAGTTGTTGCGCAGTTTTCTTGAGGTTTTGTTGGTCACATCAAGCCCTCTATAAAAAGCTCGAATAATCTCATCATATGTGACTCAACGCTCTATTTCTGTAACGTTTTTGTGAAAATGCCCGTAGAAGTCACCCAATGTCTCTGCTGGATGTTGTTTGACGGCGTTCAAGGCAACCACGCTTTTTAACAATTGGCGCTCGCCCATATACCATTCCAAAAATTTTCTTTTTAACTCGTACCATGTCCCTATTGATCCTGCAGGGAGGCCGGAGAACCAGGTCAACGCCGAACTCGAAACGGTTGACGAAAATAATAGGCCTAAGTGATTTTCATCATTCGACTTACCCAACCGAGAAGCTTCATGCTTATTGACTTGGATCACATGATCTCCTCCGCCACTATATTCACGAATGTCCCTCGCGACTACATCTTTTGGTATCGTGATCGTCATAAAGGAGTATTCAGTGAATGGATTAGATGATCGTTCTTAGAAGGGAGTCATGACAGTTCTGCGTTGTTCCTTGAGTCTCTTATTCATAAGCTCCTCAACTTGGTCAAGAGTGAATCGGGGTTGCTTTTCTCCAGTCGGTGAGGTACTCGACGGGTTGATAGAGTTAGTGACCGCCGACGTTTCAGTGGAAGCTGGAGGCAGGGACTAATGTCTGAAAGTTATCTCTTGATCTTCTTGAGGAACAGGGGTTTGCCAGCGGGTCTATCCTATGATGGTTTCCAAGAGGGATCAATAGGGGCTTCCCTGCGGGCTTACCTTCATGAGGAGCCAGCGGTTACTTGAATGGTTTCCTTAGCCTCTTGAACGGTCGGTCGAACTGGAATCGCGTGGGATTTCGCGGGATATTGTGGCTGTATATTCTGTGTCAGTTTGTGGGACTAGAGTTTGAGAGATTTGATTCTCTTGGCGATCGCTCCTATGGTGAGTAGTAGGAGGCTTTGACCTTGGACGAGGGCAACCTGAAATAGGGCTTTGGGGTCCACTTTAGCTTTGGGTTTGGTACTGGACCGCTTTACGGGTGGTAGCTTACCCTTACTGTGGGCTGACCCAGTTTTGAATGATGTGGGTTTTATCCCTTGTAAAATAATTGGGTCTTCTAGGCCTTATAAATATTGTGTCATCACTATCGATACCCAAAAGGTCTGAAGAGGTCCTCTCGAAGGAGGTAAGTTCCTTGCTCGCCAAGATATTCCCCTTCCTTATGTTGTTGAGGCTTTTCATTTTGTATTTTTTTGTCTTATATTTATGTAAAGCTTCTAGTTGAATGAATTGATTTCTTTTTTTTTTTTGCCATCTTCTCGCCCTCATTTCCTTTTTGTTGTCGTCCTTGTGTTTTCTATTTCGATTTGGATATGTTCGTGAATGTACTGAATAAAGTATTTTTTTTAATCATTTTTTATATTGGTCAAGAGGCATAGAGATTATAAGAATTGACCAATCCCATTTTACTCCATTTTAACAAATTTTGGATTTATGCTTGGATGAGTGGAGGATGGTGACTTGAAGTCATTCGTTCCCCTCTCAGCCCTTTGCCCAAGTCTTTGATTTCCATTTGCGTGGATGGGGAGACACTGACCTTAAGTTAATCGATCATTTCTGACACCTATGTCTATGTTTGTGTCTTAGTCTTAGTTTTCTATTTTCTTAGATGAGGGACGGTGACTTGAAGATGACCGGACTCTTTTGACCCTTTGCGTAAATCTTATGTATCTGTTTTCTTAGATTGGGGAATGGTGACTTGCGATGGAGTGGTCCTTTTCTACCATTTGCCTAAGCCTTATGTTTATGTTTGCTTAGATAGGGGACAGTGGCTTGAAGTCGACTAGTCATTTTCGACCCTTTGCCTAGGACTTATGCTAGGGTTAATAGGATTCGTGATCATCGTTAGTTTCTCTTTCACACTTGTACATTAATGTCCCGAAGAGCTCATGCGTGAATTGATGCACAAAATATATTAATAAATTAGACATAATTTTTTTTAAATGATTTACATTCAAAGGATAGGGTAGTTTCAGTCCTTTTAAGTTTTCTAACTAATATGAACATGATACGGCAATCTCGACGATCTTGTACGACCCTTCCCACTTTAATGTGAGCATATTCTCGGTTCAAAAATTTTAAACTTGTCCCATCTCAGTACGAACTCCTCAACAATGAATTGGAGAGCATTGACTCAACAATTCAAGTAGTATGTCTTGGCTAACGTCATATGTCCTTGCGTATGCCCAGAGTTTTTCATCTTCTAGGCTTAGATTTATCTTTCGTTCCACAATGTTTGCAGATTGGTGGAATGATTTAGTTTTGTATGAGGCAACAATAATCTTTGTTGGAGCGACAACTTTTGACCCGTACACGAGGCTGAAGGGTGTTTCTCGTGTAACTCTTTTTTATACTCGTTTACAATGCCCAGATGATGTTATTGAGTTCCTATGCCCATCTTCCTTCGGGTTGACTCGCTATCTTCTTTAATTTGAATACTATTTTGTTTTATCTGCTTCAACTTGGTCGTTGATCTAAAGTGATGCAACTATCTGAATTAGTGTTCGATGTGTAGCTGGTTGCAGATCCACTGTAATTATTTCTCGCAGAAATGGGGTATGTTTTCACTTATGAAGATTTAGGGAGGTCGTACCTGGAGATTATGTTAACCCTTAATGTCTTCAGATTATGTTGACTTGGAACTTAGTAATGATGCAATGGTTTTGCCCTCGATCTATTTGGAAAAGTACTCGACTGCCACTATGATCATGGTCCTTTTCCCAGTGCTAATTGGGAAAAGATCAAGAAAGTCGATGCCGCATTAGGCGAAAGGTCAAGCACTCATAAATAGTGTGAGCTTTGTTGGTGCTTCCTCTATTTTTTATGAGTGTTTGTTTTTACAAATAACATATTTTGCTTCCCTACTTTGAAGGCGTCTAGGAAGAGGGTTTATGTTGAACTCACCCCATCCAGCAAGATTCTCTTCATGTTCAATCCATTGATCTCAACGGTTATGAAAAAGGCGTTGCCATGAGGGGATTGTGACGTGGTTCATATTCTTGTCAGAGAAAGTTATGACATTTTCCACCGTTGATTTTGGCATTTTGCCTAGTTGTACGGTCGTAAAGAGTTGGATGTCGTACACTTCTCTTCTCCCCTTTACTTGCCTTCTTCTACAACTGCACACGATTTGACATTGATGGTCCCTTTTTATGTTGGTAGAACCTCGGTTATCCCCGCGAATGCTTTTCGAACTCGGTTACAATTACAAAAACGTCCCTATTGAAGGGGTGAAATAGTTGTGTATGTCACCTTGTGGTTTGTGCTAGAGTCTCGTGCTCCTTTATCTCTTCTTTTACTTTCATTTTTTCTCTCGTGTTAGAGTTTGTGGGATCATTATTGAGTTTGCGTTTTCCATGTCTATATACCCGTTTGTCTTGATGACAAGTTTTTCCATGGTGTTGATGTCTTTGACAATGTAGTTGTTTCTTAATTTTGTTAAATCCTCATTCAGGGGGTCGAGGCCCGAGTAAAACACGTGAATTGTTTTGCTTTCCCTAATTTTTTGGTCTATCTCGCCAACAATATTGGAGAATTGCCCATCGAAAGTAACTAGAGTCTCGCCGAGTTCACCAACACTCATTTAGAGGAACATTAGGATACACTTGGATGAAAGCAAAGTGTGTAAGGTTACAACCTCCATCCTGCACCTAGCTTAAAAGCCTAGATCTAAAATCACTCAGGTCCGTCCCTGCAATACGATGCACTAGTCTCTCATTTGGAGTGATGTCTCCTGTATTATCCACTTACTAAAGAATGGATCATGACTCATAAAGATATATCCTATTAACAATGGATCAGTGTTAGGGAGTATGAAATAGAGTAACTTGGGGTGAGTTCTAATATTTTCAACATTTTCATATTAGTTCTACTCCACTCTTATATATAGTCTACTGCGAACTTTGTAATAATTCAAGCTAAGAGTTGCAAAAATATCTTTTTCTCTAATTGTAGACCTTAGCTCTTGTTTCTCCCCTCATTTTCCAAAATGTCTAGATAATATCAAATCTATTTTATTCTAGGGCTTTCTTCCATTTTGATTTTGTTTTTCTTCAACAAAGATTTTTTTAGTTTGATTTCAGCTCCAGAGCATGCCCACTGCAACTCTAGTGCGTCCAGTGCAACTGTGCACGCCAAGAACATAGATTTTTCAGTTGCTTTCTTTGTTTACGTCTGTTATTTCAATCTCTGTTTTATTTTGCTGAAAGTTGATACCTTGTCCTAGTCTCAATGGATTAGTTTGTACAACCTTCTTCTACAAAAAAATATTTATATGCAAGATGCTGCACAGTTAGTTTTCTTTCATTTTGCTCACCTGCTCGTTTTTCTTTATTTGTATTTAAGACCGGCGTCGTCTTAGTGTTGGCATTTGGTGTGCTCTCCATTCTCTACCTTCTATTTGATGCATTTGTTAGACGTTAGCAACAACTCTCTTATTCGTTCCATTTGGTTTCGAAGAGAGTATTACCTGTGTTAACATGGTATCAGAGCGGGTCCACAATCCATTGAAGAATGGGTGTTTTTCTGGTTGCTCATCATATACCAGAATAACCCTCTATCCAACCGACAATGTCCGACAACGAGATCCATAATTCCCACACACAAACGGGGCCAGGTCTTAGCGAAGACGACCTAACTCTCAAAATAGCCAACATCTTAAAAAATGGTCTCAACCTCAGTCAGAAACTAGCCAAAAGCCTACCCAAAGTAGTCACAGTGAGCATCAAGCTAATCAGTCACAATTACCATTTATGGTCTAGATTGATGCAAATTGCAATCGGGGGAAGAGGCGATTGTAGCACATAACCTGGGATCTGGAACCCCCAAGCCGATTCGAAACCCGGGTACGAAAGGTGGAATGTTGTGAAGTCTCGGATTGAATATATTAATATTGCAGATTTTGAGAAGGTTAAGGTGACAGGTATGAGAACAGTAGATATTTCTCCAACCGTGAGAATATCAGTCTCCTAGTTCTAACGCTCTCGAATAAATTATTGTCAGTATCGCATGTCACCAAAGAAATGAATTGTACTATGGTAATGAATCCGAATTTTTGCATACTACAGGATATCCAGACGGGAGTAATTATTAGGTTTGGCACTGAATGCGCTGGTTTGTATTACATTGATGAAGTGGCTCAACCAGGTTCAGTGTTACTTGGTCACGGTATTTTAGAAAGAGAGGCTTGACTATGGCATAGGATATTGGGTCATCCATCCTCGGGTTATCTAAAACTTTTATTTCCTAAGTTGATTTTGAGTAAAAGTAGTAATCATTTTTGTGAGACGTCTATTCTTGCAAAAAGTCATAGACAAACGTTTAAGCCTAATAATACTCGTATTAATTCTATGTTTTCCTTAGTACATTATGTGTGTGTGCGATCCAACTCCTATATCTAGGGGTCAAAGTCTTAGATATTTTGTGTTGTTCGTCAATGATTGCAGTCGTATAACGTCGGTGTATTTTTTAAAACAAAATTCTAAAGTGTTTGACAAATTCACTCACTTCTTCCGAATGATCCAAAATCAGTTTCAGAAAAATATAAAAATCCTTAGGTCTGACAATGGAGGGAATTTGTCAATTAACATATATAAAAAAAATTAAGAGAAATGAATTTTTCATCAAACTTCTTGTTCGCACACTCCAGGGTAAAATGGTGTGGCTGAAAGAAAAAATCGCATTCTCCTTGAAATGACAAAATCCTTACTCATTGAGTCCAAAGTCCCAAAAACGTTATGGCCTGAAGCCGTTGCTACGCCAACATATCTCATTAATTTTCTTCTCACAAAAATCATAAACCTCAAAACACATATTCAATGACTTTCTGAAATTACTAAAGTACCCCCGATCCTTTGCGTAACTCCTCGGATCCTTGGTTGTTTTGTGTTCGTTCACATACCAAAAACTGACCGCACCAAATTTGATCCATGTGTCGTCAAGTGTGTGTTTGTAGGGTATGGAGTCAATCAAAAAGGGTATAGGTGTTATGATCCTAAAAGTCGTCACATGTTCACCACTATTAACTGTGATTTCCTTGAAACATAATATTTTGATCACCAATCTAGTGTTCAAGGGGGGAGTCTTACAGTCCTATGACAGACCAAGCCTCTCCGATGAAAGACCAACAGAGAAAGATAATCCAACTACCGAGCCAACATCTGCTACATCAGTACCGAACAGTGAACTAAGAGTCATAACTAATATTCCACCGTCTGAGGTATCTGAGGTAAGCCAGGTAAGATCACCTGAAATACAAAATCGCAATTTTTTCGTTAAAGAATAAGGTGAACAAGAGGAGATAATGATTGGAGGATACAGATTACCTCCATGAGAGAATCGAGGACGACCACCTAAGAGGTACACACCGGATAGGGAGACAAGCAAATCAAGGTAGCTGGTGACAATACAGTAAGGGGGAGGCTAAGTGAGGAGGTAAAGGAATTGACAATGTATATTCTCACTAAAGAAGTTCCAAGTACGATCAGAGAAGCTCAACAGTCCAAGAATTGACAACGAGCAATGGATGTTAAAATGGATGCATTAGAAAAGAATAAGACGTGGGAGATGTACAGGTTGTCGGTTGGAAAGAAACCGGTAGGTTGCAGGTGGTTGTATACTATAAAATACAAGCAAGATGGGTCCATTGATAGATACAAGGCGAGGTTGGTGGCAAAAAGATACACTCAGACATACGGGATTGACTATTCCGAGACATTATCGCATCTAGCCAAGATAGATACAATCAGAGTATTGTTGTCTATAGTCGTGAATAAAGACTGGACTCTCCACCAGTTTGATGTGAAGAACGCATTTATTCACGGAGATCTTGAAGAAGAAGTATACATGTAAGTCCCACCAGGCTACAAAGATGAAACTCAGGAAGGAAAGGTGTGTCGATTGAAAAAGGCACTCTATGGTCTGAAACAATCTCCTCGAGCATGGTTTGGGAGGTTTACTATAGTCGTGAAGATATATGGGTATAAGCATAGAAACTCAGACCATACCTTATTCTTGAAGAAGACATGAACTCTCATAACCTATTTAATCATTTATGTTGATGACATGATTATCACAGGGAATGACGTAGAAGAAATGCACAAGCTCAAGAAGAACTTGTTTGAAGAATTCGAAATGAAGGATCTCGAAAATTTAAAATACTTTCTTGGAATCAAGGTATTAATATCAAGAGAAGCTGTCTTTATATCTCAAAGGAAGTATATTTTGGATTTTCTTACAAGAACAGGGATGCTAGAATGCACACCAGCTAAAACTCCAATGGTAGTAAATCATGGCTTACAACTATCAGAAGGAGCAAGACTAGCAGACAAAGAACGATACCAAAGGCTAATAAGCAATCTTATATATCTGTCACATACTCGACCAGACATAGCTTATGCGGTTGGAGTAGTGAGCCAGTTTATGCATCAACCTCAAGTTGAGCATATGGAAGCGGTCATGAGAATCATAAGGTATTTGAAGGGCACTTTAGGGCATGGAGTTTTGTTCAGAAGAAATGGTCATTTGGAAATACGGGGATATACAGATGTTGACTGGGCAGGCAACCCAATTGATTGGATAACCACATCCGGATATTTTACCTTTATTGGTGATAATCTGGTAACATGTTGAAGTAAAAAGCATAAGGTGGGGCTCTCTCAAGTGCAAAAGCAGAGTTCCGTGGCAACTCAAATATTGTGGCTGAGAAAATTAATGACAGAAATTGGGTTTCCACCAACCGAATCATGTGAGCTAAGATGTGACAATAAAGCCACAATCGGTATTTCAGAAAATTCAATTCAGCACAATCGAACCAAGCATATTGAGGTGGACATACACTTCATAAAAGAGAATCTCGAAGCAAAACACATCAGAATTCCATTTGTTCGTTCAGAAGATCAATTAGCAGATATACTCACCAAAGCAGTGAACTCGAAGGTTTTCAAAGAAGTACTGGACAAATTGAGTATCGGAGATAAAACCACTCAACTTGAGGGGGATTGTTAGAATAACTGAGTCAAACATTCAACAAAGTTAGGCAAGATTGTCAAAAGTAGAATAGTAATGTTTGACAAACTATGACAAGCTGTGGTCAAATGTAATAATTACTATAGCTACTACATAGATAGGTAAAAGTTGTATAAATTACCTTGTATGGCTGAATTAATGTAATCAAGTATGAATTTCCAGAAATGAAGAGAGTATTACCTGTGTTAAGAGGTTTATGTTATGTTAATTTTTTCGTTCTATTCTAGTGTGACGTTTCTTTGTGGTCTTTTGCATGTTTTTTGTTTCCTTGCATTGCTTATTTTTGGGTGTGTTTTTTGTTCGACGTGAGCTTTTTGTTTTCGATATGTGTTGCATTGTTGCTACGTTTTTCCTTTCGCTGCGTTGGTTAATCTACTAATTGGCTTTGTTTTATTGTGTATTCCAAGTTACTTGTAGTGATGTGATGCATGATGCCATGTTGTTTCTTTATATTCTGAATTGTTGCATTGTTAATCAAGTTACTCCTTCTGTCTGGAAAGATTTTGTGCTACTATGTTATAAAGGCTTACGATGGTTTGGTAAGCTAACAAATGCATCTGCTGAGTTGATTTATTGTTGAATTGGTTCCTCAAATAATAATGTATTTTTTCCTTATTCACACTCTGAAGCAGACTTGTGCTTCTTGGAGTTGTATACTGCGATGATCTGAACTTCCCACACAATGTTGTTGTTGGTCACAACATTGTTGTGAGTATGTTTCATTCAATTTTGTTTATTGAACTAATCCTAAATTGATGAGTTTATCTTTTGTTTTTTGTTATTCAACTCAAGCTAAGATAAAAACTGAGTTTGATTTTGTTCAAGCCAAATGAAGAAAAAAGGAGTTCCTTTAGGTTTTTGCTTAGATATCATCAAAAAGTGTTGCATTGTTTCAGTCAAGTCAAGATTATGCTTTCATTATTCTTGTTGGGAACTTAGATTCAACACAGCTAAGCAAATACCTCAGTGATTGTTTCTACCCAGACATAGTTTTATTATCAGTCCATCTATAGTGCCTATCCAAGTGCTTAACCATAGTGCATCGGCAATGCTTCTCTGAGTGTCCAACCATTGTGCACCTGCAATGCTTCTATGAGTTCCCAAACATAGCGCCACCACCAGTGCACATGTTGTGCTTCTCTCAGTGCCAACCACAATTCAGGTGAAGTGTTAGTCACACTTCTAACTGCACTGGAGGTTGACTGCATTCATTCTGCCAAAATAAGTGTAATTTGTAAATGCACCGTGAGTTTCTGTCGTTGTACCACCAGTAGCATAGTCATAGTGTCCTCTTCAAGAGCATCTACAGTGCCACACCTTGTGCAATCATAGTGCCATGCCAAGTGCCAAATTCAATGCCTCACATAGTGCCAAATGCAATGGCTCACACAATGGCAAGTTGAACTCCAGCAACCTATCTTTCTATTTCGAATGTTTCAGGACATTGTCTAATGTTTTACAATGTTTAAGAGGTAAGATAGAAATTGATGTTAGGAAGCATGAAATAAAGTGATTTAGGGTAAGTCCCCATGTTTGGACTTTTGCATATTAGTCTTACTCTACTTATATATATATAATATTCCACCCTTTGTAAAACTTTAAGCTAAGAGTTGCATAGATAATTTTCTCTCCTATTGTAGCCCTTAGCTCTTGTTTCTCCCTTCATAGTCTAAAATGCTAAATTCAGATCTCACCTAACACTCGAAGACACGACAAAATATATACAAAGTACTGTGTCAATAATCAAAAGACAGCTGACATCCTTGTTAGGGTTTTCCCAATACAAAGACGTTATGCTTTTCCTCTATTTACACTTAATATTATCTCAATATACATAATAATCATTTAACCATCGAAGAGTGACCGTGTGGAATACCTTCACCCGTCCACTTTCGCAGGTGCTGGCTCAACCTACGACAGCTAGGATCGACACCCATCGACCAGGATCAACTTGGAAAAGTTTCACGAATAATCTGGTTATGTTGTACCAATATTTCGCATTGTCAGTGGGAAAAAGAACAAAAAGCCATGCAAACTCGTGGAACAATCAATAAGGGTAAAAACGTGAAAAAAATTTCTGAGCCAACTTCTGAACCTCCCCTATTATTCATCCTACCACCACGAGGCACGCTCGCGACCCCTCGTCATCAACTTACCTTGACGACCATGAGCCAACAATTTCATAGCAAACTAGATTAAAGAATAAGAATAACTCAATAAACACTTGAAGTTATAATTTATCCCCACAAAAAAGTTTAGGATATGAAGATAAATAGTGAATCTTGAACTTTACATAATACACTTAAAAAAAGATTAATTAATTTTAATTGAAAATATAATTTATTAGATACTTTCAAACTAACTAAATTACTCAAAAAATAATAAAATTGTACTAAAAAATACATTTTATTAGAAATTTAGAATCAATTAAAAGAAATTAATAAAAGAAATGGTTAATTACTAACAAACACACTGAACTTTCATTTTTGTTTGGTTTTTTTCTCAAAGTTCGTTTCTTTTATATAATTTACCCTAAAATAAAACATATTAGTAATTTTAGAATATATTAAATCTTTAAAATAGAAACTTTAGAACATATTAAATTATTATAAATAAAATATGTTTCAAAAATTTAGAATAAATTAAATTAAATTAAAAATAATTACAAAAATATATTTAAATTTAGGTGTTTTCATGATTAATTAAAATGGTTATGTTAATTTCATCATTTTGATTTTATTCCCTATTCCATGAAATTCGAAATATACATTCTGTCTCCAAAAAACGAAAGGCTATTCTAGGACTTTCCAAAGTTCTAATTAAGTATTTCCCAAATTGTGGAAAACTAAACAACGGAATACAAATTTCGTATTCTGATTCTTTCTCTATTCCGACAATTGAACATGTTATTACAATTCTATTTTTCACCTGTGATTCGACCATGGTCAACTATGGGTGAGACTGGGACCGTTTGATACGGTCTTGATCTTTTCAGTTTTAATTTAGTCGTAGACCATTTGAATTGTTTAGCCACATATATTTATTGCGAGTGACTGAATCGGTTTTTAATTATTTCGGTCGTGTACCTATGTTTTTGGGCTTAATTTCTCCACACAAAAAAACGACGACAAAACCGTATAGAAAAAAATAAATCGCCCATTCATATTAAGGATCTTCAGACTTATTTTTTGATTTAAAACGGAAATCCAAAAAAAAACGCATGCAAAATCAAAATAAGTATTCAAAATCAAATTAAATAACAAAATAACTCGATTAACAACGTGTACATAATTTTCTATTAAACCGATTAAATAACTAATTTAATATTAGCTTTTATTCATTGATTAATTATATTAATACTAATTAATATAGTATATAAAATTATGTGTATATTAACGCTCAGACCAGATGCCACTGTCTTGTAGACTCGTAGACCGAACGGTTCAAAAGTAAAAAAAAAACAAGCTAAAAAAACGGTCATAAATCGAACCGTGTATTATTTTTCCAGTTTTTTCGGTTCGGTTATTACAAGATGTTTCTTTCACCCCTAATATGTATATAATTTTATATTTTGATAATAAATTAAACAATAAAACTGAAATTAATCAGTAAAATAAAATAACAAAATTGTCTTAGGGTCCGATTCAGTTTTAATAGTTTTCAATGGTTTAAAATCAAAATTAAGACCGGCACCAATAAGACCGTTAAGCTAAGACCTTGGTTTCTGTCGACAAACGGTCCGATGTTTTTTTAGTTTTGATAAATTATGATTCAGTCATGGTTTAAATGGTTTGTTGCTCATTCTTATAGTCAACCGTGTTTTGTCTAACTGCTCCTGTATCTACTTGCAGGGAGAATCTATCTACCAAATAATAGTCGTCGTTCTAATGATTAGATTAGTACGTCGCGTCATGAGTCGATTAACAAAGCTTAGTTTAGCAATATGTATGTAGTCCATTCTACGGTAGATATGATCCATTAGGAAATAGAAGGTGGATTAAATAATTTATTTAAGACCTTTCCAAAGGTCAATTATTTTAATATGAGAATTAATATTATGATTAATATATATATTTCTTGTGTGGCTAATTTGTTGTTATTCTTTGTGGAGAATGGTTATGTATTTTTGGATATGTAACTATTTAGTTACAATATTTTTTTATGAAATAAAAAGACAAAAATACTTTTTTGACTTATCTTCATTTTCTTCTTGTTTTCATTCATGCTAACTTTCTTCAAAACCTTATTCTTTTTATTCAAAATAATATTTTGTTTTTATTCAAAATCTTCTTCTTCTTTTTAAAAATCTTTTGTGAAATCTTCTATTCTTCATCCAGCGAACTCATACTCAATTTTTGGGTTCGATTTGCAAAGAATAAGATGAAATTGAAGATAAACATGAAGAATTCGAAGATGTACATGAAGAACATGAAGATGAATATGAAACATGATGAAGACGCGGAAGGACAAAATCATCATTTTAGTTACTATTTAATCACATTTGCCAAACATGAGTAACCAAATAGTACAAGTTGTAACAAAAGAGTCACATACTGAAACATATGCAACCATTTAGTTACGCGAAAAAATATGCATAACTAAATAGTCGCATTGGTAGGGCTGGGCATGAACCAGTTCGGGGTCGAACCGGTTCAGAATCGAATCTTTACCACTTTTTAAAATAGGTACGGTTTACCGCTCCAGTTTTTGGCCGCTCCAGATTTTGAACGATTTACCGAACCTTATATGAACCGGTTCAACCGAACCACTTTATTTATTAAAAAAACAAACAAATCAAGAACTGAACATTCGACTATTCCAGCGAACACTAAACAGAGGCTACGGAGCAAAGCGAGCAAAGCAATCCATCCAACAATGGAGTTCACACAATAGCAATAGGCAATCAACAAATCAATCCATCTTCAACACATTTGAATGAAGCAATAGGCAATAGCAATCAACAATGAAGCAATATCAATTAACAATCAATCCATCTTAAACACAAATCAAGTTCAGTGAAGCAATAACAAATTACCTTCGGCTTCAAGGCTTCACCAGCTTCTCCTTCACCACAAGGCACGAACGAACGACGACGAAGTGAAGATAAGGGAAGAAGACGACGTCACGATGCCTTCACCAGCAACAACGACGACGCCTTCTCCTTCACCAGCTTCGCTTTCGCCTTCACCAGCTGCCCTGGCTCGCCGCGCCGCTGCTGCTGCTGTCGCGGCTCGCCGTTCCTGCTTCGGGAAGAAGAACTGAAGAAGAAACGAGTAAACGTCTGAAGAGAAGGTGAAGAAGTGAACAACTGAACATATTTAGGTTAGTCCTGGACCGGTTTAAGGGAAGAAGTTAGTCCAACCGTCCGGTCTGGTTTAGTAATTAAATATTATATTATATTAAAACCGGTACAAAAAAAGGTTCGGTTAACCGGTTTTGAACCGGTTTTCTGTACCTATTCTGAACCGCTTCAATTGTTTTTGAAAAAAAACGTTTGTTTTGTGAACCGGTTCGGCCGAACCAGTTCGGAACCAGTTATTTTTGCCCAGCCCTACGCATTGGACAAAGATGCGTAACCATTGAAAATATTAACCCTTAATATTATTAGAAAAATTTGCTGACCTTCACGCGCATGAATAAGGAATCGTCAAAATATATGAGCTTTAACAATATGCCTTCACCTACATATCAAACGATGACTATCTGAATACTAGGTGTCGACCGATGACTTATGAACTGTTTGGCGCTCAAGGGTTTTCAGAATATGGTCAACACCACGAATCTATTTAGAACTCGCAATGTGTTGTTGGGTGTCGATAGTGACAACCTAATATGACACAAAGCTCACAAGGCCTTCTTTGCCCAATACAATCTTGGAGGGGGCTACGTTCAAATATTTTCAGACATGGCCAATCCATACTCCTGGAGAACTCGAAACCACAAATAGGTCCAGTCCTAACTAGAGTCCAAGTGGTCTCCAAAGCCCTAAGTGGTCGCCTAGACCTCAGTTAGGGAATCTCAGGTGATCGCCCTGAGAGCGCTCGCCAAAGAACTTAGACCCCACCTTTGGTCCTTGAACAGATGCGAAATATTCAACAATATCTTCCTGCATATCTCAGGTATATATTTGATAGATGTTACATATGAAAACTGCAATATTACATGATAACCGTAATATATTATATCCCTAAAACCACAAGGGTCGATAGTCACAAAGATTTGATTTCCTAAGGTGGTTTGATCAGCTACCTCTATAAATACTCTTGTTTTACACACATCAATTAATTAAGACTTTGCATAACAAAAGCATACTTATTTAAGCATTTACAGGACATTGAAGGGTCGACGAGGCGTCCAATCACCATCCATGAATTCATGTCCCAACATTTGGCGTTGTTTGTGGGGAATTAGGCAAACAGTCATGCATAATCGATGTACTCGCAATCGCAACATATAGGTGATGAACGAGTCGTCTCAGAACAGTTCCGAATCTACAGCCTCACCTGTAGAAGCTATCCAATCGGAAGTTCCCAATATCGGAGTTCCCACCGAATCTTAGCTATCCAGTGCCCTTCCAGTCAGACCGGCGGAAGAACATGTCAGCACCTGTCGCCCGATACCGGTTCCTCCTTCGACCGACGTCCAGGCTCAGCCCGTCGTCGATTTTGTGCAAGTGCCTGGAGAGATTATCTTGATCACCACATAGATGTTATCCCTTTTGGAAGGCATCCTAGGGCAAGCCCGGAGACAGACCTCCGCCCCAAGAAGACCCGTCCGCAAGGGAAACCGATACCAGAAACCAGTAATCCCCGCTCCGTCAATCCTATGGAGGAACAAGAAGTGACCCTGTGGGCCCAAGCCAAGCATCCGGCATCCCCTATAGTACCAACGACGGCAGCCGCCAATCCTCCATGGGCTAAGTTGAAGAACCCCTATTTACCATGGGAAATCCTCCTCGCTTTACCCAACTGAGACCAATAAACCCTATTTGCCATGGGCTAAGTTGAAGAACTTATAAACAAGAAGTTGATGGAGCAGTGAAGAACTGTAATAGCCCTTTTCAGGGAATGATCCTCATATTCATTCACGTCCGCCCTCATAGCCATGTTAATTCCGAAAAATGTGGTAGCCTGACCCATACCCGAATACAGCGAAAGAGGAGATCCCATCATCCACGTGAATAGGAACGAGGCCTCCCTTCTAGGTAAGTCGAATGATGATAATCACTTGGCCCTATTATTTCCTTTCACCCTTTCTGGTACAACTTTTTCGTGTTTCTATGTCCTCTTTGCAAGATTGATAGGGTAATGAGTGAAGCTGGAAAGCAAATTATTGAAGCGCTACATGGGCCAGCGCTAACTATTGAAAAGTGTGGTCGCCTTGGACACACTGAAACAACAACCAGGAGAAACCATGGTCGACTTTTATGGTTGTTTATATAAAAATGGCACGGAGATTGACCGTCGGATTATAGATGGAGAGACTGTTTGGTCCTTTTATAGAGGGCTTAACCTGACAAATAAAACTGCTCCAAAGCGGCAAAATAACTACCTGGAAGAATTGGCAGTCCTGTAAAAGGGCTTTATAGATTTGGAATCGCATAGGGCCAATGTCGAATTGAGGCGCGAAGCAAAGAAGGAGAAGAAAGACAGGAGGGAAAGAGAGAATCCTCGATCTAAAGCCCTTAAAGCCGTATCCTAGAGAGGCATGTGAGTACCTCACACCTCTCAACAGGCAAATCTCCGTGGTACTGGCGGAGATGGAAAGAAGATCACTGGTCAAGCCGTCGATGGCTCGAAAGAACAGTCAATCCATGAGGAAGGATGTCGAAAGCTATTGTCGCTACCACAAAACAAAAGGTCACTATTATGATTCTTGAATGTGAGGAGAGAATTTAGAACTTAATGCCTTTACTAAGGAGAACATTGTGTTGCATTGAGATGAAATGGATACAACCTCTAGTAGTCCTTATATAGGAAGAACTAAGACTAACAAGTAACCATCTAGACTAATCTAGATTATCCTAGACTAGATTATATAACACTCTAACATTCACCTGAGTTCTTTGCTTTTCTTGATTTTGTATTACTCTAACAGTCAGCCATGGTCTTTGCTCTTTTTCATTTTGGTCCTCAAACTTCTGAAATTAGCTGAATTGGTCCCCAAACTTCCAATGTTGTTTTGGTTATGCCGAATCCCAAATCCAATCTCGATCAAATCCCCAATCGAATTGAGCTCGTAGACCTTCATCATCGGTGAGATACTCCACATTCGAATACGAGTTTTTCAAGCTGAAATTCAGACGAGAAGGAAGAATACTCGGTCATGCCATCGAAGAGTCATCTTGGTCATCTCGTCGTGGTCATGCCATACACAAAGAAGGGTCATGTCGGTCATGCCATCGTGGTGCCATCTTGGTCATCTTGTCATGGGCATGGCATCATGGATAAAAACTAATCTAAAATTTGAATTCCAACACTCCAATCTTGTATCGAATCCAATGTAAATCATCAAAAACTTGGTTGTGCAAACTCAATGTGATCACACATCTGCACGATATCAAACCGGCATTTCAGCACAAGTAATTCAATGTTGTTTGTGCAAGTATTTCAGCCAGCAGATCAACTTGACTGTAGAGCGAACAAAAATGCAAAGTATAGTGAATTGAAAACATCAGCACAAACAGATCAACTTGAATCAGCTCAGCCATAACAAAGCATAATACTCTTGAATCAACTCAGCCATAACAGAGCGTAGTACTCTTGAATCAACTCAGACATAACATAGCATAACACGCTTGACTCAGCTCAACAATAACAGAGCATAGCAAAACAAAGGAGTGATTCAAACATGCTTGATCACAACAAAGCAGCATTATATGCAAAGATAAACTGAAGACAACATAAGATCAGGAACACCATTATCCTCAATAACAGATCATGAACAATATTGTCCTTCACAGCAGATCAGGAACAACATTATCCTCTATAGTAGATCGGGAACATCATTATCCTCCATAGCAAATCAGAACAGTTATACCTGAATCGATCAACTATAGGCAGAGTAGAGTATTGCTTGATTAGAATTTGGTGGATGAATCTGATCTAAATCAGAGTGTTATTTGTGGACAGATTCATTGATAAAGGTTGATTCAAATAAGCTTGATGCTGTCATGATCAGTGAATTGATTCAAATCAGAAGCTCGATGTTGCAGAAGCTCAATGCTTTCATGGATCAGTGAATTGATTCAAACCAGAAGCTCGATGATGCAAAAGTTCGATGTTGTCATGAATCAGTGCAACTAATTTCAGTGGAGATGCTAGATTTAATGGAGTCGATGATGAATAGAAACAAAGCAGAGTTAACAGCTAGAACTGAATTCTCGGTGGAGTAATCAGATTTGGTGGAGAGCTGCTGGATGAATTGCTAATGATGAATCTTAACAAAGCATGAGGTGGCAAGCTAATTTGAACTGAAGTGATGCAAGCAGGAAGTGGCAAGTTGATCTGTACTGAAGTGATGAACTCTTAGAAAACAAGTGATGAGATAATTTGACCTTCACTGAAGTGACACAAGCAAAAGGTGGCAAGCTGATCTGCACTTAAGTGATAAACTCTCGGATTGCAAGTGATAAAGATGATCAACAGAGGTAGCATCATGAATGAACCGAATGAACAAATTTGACTCTAGGATAGACTAAACTTTGATACCACGTTAGGATTCTTGAATGTAAGGAGAGAATTTACAACCCAGTGCATTTACTAAGGAGAACATTGTATTGCATTGAGATGAAATTAATACAACCTCTAGTAGTCCTTGT
Organism: Chamaenerion angustifolium; assembly: GCA_946814005.1. Lineage (NCBI taxonomy): Eukaryota > Viridiplantae > Streptophyta > Magnoliopsida > Myrtales > Onagraceae > Chamaenerion > Chamaenerion angustifolium. The sequence goes on from OX328272.1 coordinate 29,670,253, forward strand.
ATAGGAAGAACTAAGACTAACAAGTAATCATCTAGAATCATCTAGATTATCCTAAACTAGATTACAGAATACTCTAACAGTCACAAGACTGATCATTGTCACGTCCTCAAACGAGATATCGAAAAGTTGATCTAGAAAGGCATGTTGAAGGAATTCATGGTTGGAAGATAGCAAAGTCTAATGCCCGCAAGGAGAGCCCGTTCGCCTGCAAATCAAGAACAATTCGGTCCTTCATAATGCAAACGAGTCATCATTCTGATTGTCGGAGGATTCAGAGATAGAGGCGAGCGGAGCCATGCTAGGAAAGTCTATGCCACACAAATCTCCATAGCCGCCTAACTGGGCAAAAGACCCCACCCCGAGGAAGACATTGTGATATCTTTTACTGAGGATAATCTGGCTCACATCACAACCCCTCACAACGATGCTGTAGTCATCACTGCTGAAGTCCAAGAGTGTGACATGAAGATGATTCTGATCGATGGAGGTAGTTTGACGGACATCATGTTCCTAAACGCCTTCGAAAAAATGGGCAGATCCAAAAAGGACCTAAAACGAGTCGACTACCCCCTCATAGGATTTGCTGGCAGAGCAACATACTCGGTAGGAGCCATCACCTGACCTGTAATCTTAGGTAAATACTACTGAAAATACTTACATTTAGCAACATCATTTATTTCATCAGCATAATTCAGTCGATAAAAGTAATAACTACCGACGAAAATATAATTTTGTCGACGAAAAATAATTTGGATGCTAAAAATAAGTTTTATCGACAACAATTTGTATTTCGTCGTTAAATAAAGACATAAATATCTTTTACAGATGAAAAGTTAAATTTCGTCGGTAAATAAAGGCATATAAAAATATTACCAACAAAAATTATATTTCGTAGGTAAATAAAGGAATATAACATTACCTACAAAATTAAATTTTCGTCGGTAATGTTATATACCTTTATTTACCGAAGAAATTTAATTTTTTGTTGGTAAAAGATATTTTAGTCTTTATTTACCGAGGAAATTAAATTTTATCGGTAAAAGATGTTTTTATGTACCAAAATCGAAAATTTGTCAACAAGTGTGGCTGCCCAGTTTCGAACACACGATCTTTAGATAAATGTTAAATCTTATTACCACCGAACCACGTGGTACTTGTGTTAGTCTTTAACAAATATGTAATATATACTAGGGTTAATTACTTAATTGGTTACACATGTTTCACCATTGTGCAGAATGGTTACACATGTTTCAAAATGTGATTAATTGGTTTTGCTATGTGACTAATTGGTTACACATGTTTTTCCAAATGTGATTAATTGGTTATTCCGTTAGTAAACCGTTAACTTTAACGTTAATTCATTTTTTTAACATATTATTGAATTGTGAAATGACTATTATGCCCTTAGTTGTATTGAAGAACAGATTGGAAGGATTGAAGAACCAAAATCGAATCAAATTCGATTTGATGTTCTTGAGAACCCAGAATCGCGATTCTGGGTTCTTGAGAACCCAGAAATTGCAATTCTGGGTTCTTGAGAACCCATAAAATGCTGTTCTGAACCCAGAAGTTGCTATTCTAGGTTCTCAAGAACCCATAAAATGCAAATATGCTGTTCTGGGTTCTTGAGAACCCAAAATATGCTGATCTGGGTTCTTGAGAACCCAGAAAATGCATTTCTGGGTTCTCAAGAACCCAGAAATTGTTGTTCTGGGTTCATCAGAACCTAGAAAATGTTGTTCTGGGTTCGTGAGAACCCAGAAAATGCTGTTGAAATTGCTGTTCTGGGTTCTTAAATAACCCAGAACAGCAATTTCAAACATTTTGAATGGGTTCTTCACAATGTGGGTAACATGTCCAACCTTTTAATCACATCATTTCAAACAACAGTATCCATTTAATCACATTATAGAGAAACATGTATGACCATTTAATCACATTTGGTGATAACATATACTGCAATACAGAACTTCAAGAACCCAGAATTGCGATTTTGGGTTCTTCAAGAACCCAGAAATCAGATTTATGGTTTCTTGAGAACCCAGAATCGCAATTTCTGGTTTCTTCAATTGTTGTTCTTGAAGATGATGATGTGTTCTTGAAGATGATTCTAGGGGTAATTACGTCATTTTACGTATCTAAATAGTGACTTAACTGTGATTTTAACGGTGAACAGTAAAAAAACCAAATAGTCACATTTCAAAACTAATTAATCACATTTTGAAACATGTGTAACCATTATGAACATTGGTCAAACATGTGTAACCAATTAAGTAATTAACCCTATATACTATCGATTACTTTGTCTAATGAATTAACAATTCAAAAACCTAACTGCACATATTCTAACACATCTTTCTTTATTCTAACACATCTTCTCTGCCGTTCTCACCTCTCCTTTGGCATTCTCACTTCATCGCTCGTTCACACGGTGACAGGACCGCTCGTTGATGGTGAACTCATCGTTCGATCGTGAGCTCGTTCACTTCTTCTCACTTCGTTCGCTTGTCGATGGTGAGCTCCACAGCTGGGGTCGAGTCACAAACCAATTTCGATTTTGTTAAAAAACTTAAAATACTAACTCTCTGTCCCTCTAATTTCACTTTGTTCTTTTGTTTGTCACTCAAGTGTGTCGCCCTCTGCTTTCTCCATCTCTAGACTTTCATACCTTGTCTACTAATGAGCTATGGTTTGAAGATTTGTTATACTTGATTCATAATTTTGCTCATAATTAGATTATTGCAATGAATCTAGATTTGAGTGCATTTTTTTGTGGATTAACTAGTAGTTAATTCATCCTGGTTTTGATGTTCGTGTGTTGGGTTCTTGCATAATAAATTGTTTCATTGGTCTATTTTCTATATTGAGGCAATTGACAGAATCAGAGTTGTTATACTGAGATTGACATAATTGTAATACTGGTATATTTGTTACAAGATTTCGGTTCTACTCCTAGTAGCTACTAGTTCGTGCTGGAAAATATCGACATGTGCAGCAGATGGTGTTGATTCTTGATTGATAGGCCATGAATGAAGTATTCTCTTGGCTTCTTTAACTATGTTTGCCCATCAACTAGTATATTGCTATTATATCCGTTTACAATCTGTTATCAAACTTCTGTACATAGGGAGGTAATTGACTTATCCTAATGGTTTATCTGTAGGCAAATACACATGTCAGTAGAATAATGGTTTAATTGAACTCATGTGGTTTACATGGTTCTTGTGTTCTTTCATAGGAATATGAATACTATTTTTTATTATTGCGGGACTACCACCGATTCTATGCCCCGATCAGTGGAATAATTGAGCAATGTGTAGATATACATGGGTGTTTATTCATAGTGAGTTCGTTTATGGAATTTGGGAAATGAAACCTCCAAAGAAGTATGACCCTTGTTTGAGAACATAATTCATTGTTAGTGGTTTGTTTGAATAATACCTTATGATTCTGTCATTGTTTGAGAACATAATTCATTGTAGATTTGAACATAATTCCTTTACGTGGTTGTTTATAGAATTTGATTAAATTAGTCACTCCATTTGTGAATTAAATATTTTGTTCTTCTAAATATATATTGTATACGTAATATTTGATTATTCTTCTATTTGTAAATTTTTTTATTTTTTATTTTTTTAAAATGAGTTCTTCTTTTACCGACTAAATTTTCCGTTGGCAAATAATGATTACCAACGACAACCATTTGTCGTCAAAAAAGTATTTACCGACGAAATGGTTTTGATCGGTAAATACATTTTTGCCGAATAAATTGATTTTGCCGACGAAATCGATTTTGTTGGCAAAAATATATCTTCTCACAAAAAAACATCTTTACCGACGAAAATTGTGTCGGTAAATATATTGTTTTTACCGACGACAAATTTGTGTCAAATTTCGTCGGTAAACATTTGACGACGGGGCATTCACTGACGAAACCTTTACCAACAAAAATATCATTTTACCAATGACTTTTATTTTTACCGGCGAAATTTACACTTTTTACTGACGAAATTTCCAATAGTAAAGGATGGAAAGACATTGAGGTGTCACTCGCCTTCATAGTGGTGGACGTTCCCGCTTCGTACAAGACCATCCTGGGGAGGACCACAAAAACTCCTAACAAAATTGTGGCCTCCACACTCCATCAAAAGATGAAATTCTCCAAGCCGAACGATTTTTGAGAAGTCTTGGATGATGAGCCATCTTCGCGATGGTGTTATGTAAATTGCCTTCGCAAGAAGAACCAAATAGAGTCTCTAACCATTGAGACAGAGGCTAACCCACGTAAGGACAAAAACCGAGCTGCACTAGTAGAAGAGCTAGCTGAGGTCAAGATAGACGGTCCAAACAAAAAGGTGCGCATCGGGGTCACCTTGACTGAAGAACAGAGGAACGCCCTGACCTTCCTCCTGAAAGAATATAAGGAACTATTCGCGTGGAAACTCAGTAACATGTCGGGTATCAGTACACACTCATTTCTTACGAGTTGCGGATAGACCCATCAATCAAGTCCATTGCTCAAAAAAGGAGGTCATTCGTGTCTCACAAGCGATTAGCAATCAGATAGGAGGTTGGAAGACTGCTCGACGTCAAGTTAATAAAGGAAGTATGCTTTCAGAGTTGGGTCGCCAACCCAGTGCTGGTGAAAAAGTCGAACGAAAATTAGCGCATGTGTGTGGATTTCCTACACTGGAACAAGGCATGCCCTAATGGTCAGCTGGTAGAAAAAACCTCTGGTCATGAAATGTTGAGCTTCATTGACGCATATTCCAGCTACAACCATATTTGAATACACCCGAAGGACGAAACCCATACAACCTTTTACGCAGACGGTGATATGCTTTGTGATAGAGTAATGCCTTTTCGACTAATCAATGCAGGGGCAACCTATCAATGCATGGTGAACCCGTTGTTCAAGGAAATGCTGGGAAAGAAAATGGAGGCTTATGTGGACGACATACTCGTAAAGTCCACCACAGAAAGCCTACACACGACAGACCTTCGGGAATATTTTGAATGCATGCCAAGGCATAACGTTCGCTTAAACCCGACGAAAATCGATTTCAGGTTAAAGTCAGGCAAATTCTTGGGTTTCATGGTCGTGAAGAGGAATTGAGGTGAACCCTGTAAAGGTTAACTACATAGAAGAAATGAATTCACTGATTTGCTGTAAGAACTCAAGAGATTGAATGGTTACCTGACTGCATTGAACCGCTTCCTATCAAAGGCTAGCGATGGATGTCTCCATTTCTTCCATACTCTCACAGTCAACCGCAAGTTTGAGTGGACCCCGGGGTTACTTAAGCAGCACCTGCAGTTACTCTCGGCGTTGGCCAAGCCAGTTCCCGATGAACTATTTTTCCTTTATTTAAGTGTTAGTAGGGTAACAGAAATGCCGTATTAATCATAGAAGAGGTAATCATCATTTTTGACACAAATGATGATATAATTGGGAGTTTATAGCAATTACTAAGGAGGCGATCCTCTTAGTATCTTAACATTGGGTAAACTTGATTATTACAAATGATATGAGACCCTATTTATAGAGTTTCTAGGAACTAATCAACATTCCCCTAGAATACTCTATATCATATTTCCTAACATTCCCCTTTCTAGTTAAATCTTCGAAAGATTTTTAAAACAATAAAAAACTTATAATCTTGAGATTGCAAATGATACACTGTTGAAGCACCATGGATGTACTACTGGAGCCCGAGTCTAGCACTGCTACTACACTACTGAAGCACTATGGCATTATGGGTGTATTGATTGAGCATTTGTTGAGCACTGCTGCAAGAACTGGCTTAAAGCACCATGGATGCACTTATGCTGCACTGAAGAGCACATGTCTGCTCAACAATGTTAGGTTTGCTGCATTATGACAGAAGGCTCAATGTCTTGCAGCTGAGAGACACTGCATATGCACCGAATTTGAAGCTTCATCATGACAAATGAACAACAACCACAGTTCTGCTAAAGAAAGACGAGCACAGGTCTGCTCGGAAGATGATATAGTTGCTTTTTTGTCGGTTTTGGATCCATGAACTTTGAGACTCCTCGATCTTGCGCGATCTTGAGCCTCACGTCTTGTAGCCCTCACAACCTAGCATAGGGAAACTCGAATCACTAAAATGATGTTGAACGGCTGAATGAACAAACCACAAAACCAAAGTTGAATGAAGCACAGGTCTTCTCTAGAACATCACCATTTCAGCCTTCAGATTCTTGAATTATAATGTTGCAATTAGGTAATGGTTTAGGGACTCAAATTCATGAGTTTTGGAGCGAGTTTTCACCATAATTTGTTGAAGAATCGCCTAGCTGAGCAAACAGAACGCAGTTGTATGAACACAACACATAAACACAAAACAAACATTAATGTATGTATCTTCGCTCCGGTGTCATCATCCATTCTTGGTTCTTCCTGGTACAGAGATCATTCAGGTACACATTTTTACCTTTCACTGTCACCTACTCTTTACAGAACCAGATACAATAAGAACGAACAGAATGGACCAAAACGAGCAATTTTAACAAAAGGAACGGACTAGTGCAGGAACACTGAACAAACGCAGACCAAAACACAGTCGGGCAGAGAAATACAAACGAAACATAGGAGCTTCGATCAATTCAACAAATTTTGATGATCTTCATCATACCAGCAGTAGGATTAGCAATATGTTTAGCTCAATATGATTGTTAGTGATCCGTGATTTCTTGTTATTCTGCTCTGATTTGTCTTGAAAATTAACTAATGAAAATTACTTGTCAATTGAATCGCAAAGAAGGAAGATGAATTGCAGGAGAACCGAACAATGAAATTGTGCGCGAAAATCTGAATTGCTACTGGACCTGAGAGTTGCAACGGATTTGCAACAAAATTTTGCTACCAGATCATGAAATCTGTCCCTAACCGCCAGACTCTGATACCATATCAGCATTTTAGACACAAATTAGGAGAGAATTGGGAGTTTAGAGCAATTAGTAAGGACAAGATCATCTTAGTATCTGAACATTGCCTAAACTTGATTATTACAAATGATATGAGACCATATTTATAGAGTTTCTCGGCTATTCAACATTCCCCTAGAATACTCTATATCATATATCCTAACAGAGTGGGGTAACCAATGTCCAGTTTTTTTCGTATGCAAAATTTTCAACGCGATCCAAATGAAATATCGAGATTGAAAAGTATCTTTATGCTTTGGTTATCGCGCGCGAAAGTTCCACCATACTTTCACGCATATGCAATAACAGTCCTCGCCAACAAGCCCTTTCAGCATTTCCTCATGAAGACATACTCTTTAGGCAGGATGGTCAAATGGGAAATATAATTGAGCGAATTCAGAATAAAATTCGCCCCAAAAACAACTATCAAATGAAAAGCTTTGGCTGACTTCATAGTGGAAAGTATCATAAATGGTCGTAATAAGATCGAAGAAAAACGACCAAAGTGCAAGACGAAAAATGGGAAATGTACACACAAGGATCTTCCTCAAAAAAGGGTTCGGGAGGAGGTTTGGTCCTCATTCCTCCTAAAGGATATCCCCTCAAATATGTCATCGCCTCACATTCAAGGCGACCAATAACATGGCAGAGTATGAAACACTCATTACAGGTTACGACTCGCCAAGGATATGAGCATAACCTCCTTAAAAGTGAAAAGTGACTCTGAACTGATCCTCAATAAGATAAATGGCAATTACGAAGCCAAGGGTGAAAGTATGAAAAAGTACTTCCACAACCGAAAAGGACTTATAACCGAGATCCCGAGGTTTTCAATTGAATCCATCCCTCGCAATGATAACCAGCTAGCAGAGTCTTTTAGTAAGCTTGTGTTTGGAGGGACAAGAATTCGGGAAGTACATTTCCTGGAATGATACTTGTACTTGGTACTCGAAAACAGGGAAGAGACCTCAATATACAAACGTAGGACAACTGGATGAATTCTCTATATAGTCTTTTGACAAAGGGGATCATGCACAGGGAAGAAGCCACCAACATAAATCACATAGTCACCAATTACCTTATCATCGATGGGGAGTTATATCGACGAGGGTTCTCCACCCCGTTCTTACAGAGCATCTTTTCTCCAGATACAGAAAAGGTCCTACGTAAAGCTCATGCAGAGGTCGACGCATGCCATGAAGGCGCACACTGATCGGTGCAAAAGATCTTTAGATTAGGCTATTACTCGCCAACCTTGAGAAGGGATGCGTCATAATTAACCAAGACGTGTGAAACGTGCCAGAAGTTCGTGCCATGAACTGGTCGACCACCCACCTTACTTTCTGTTATGTCAATGGGGGGTCGACATTCTGGGACCTGGGACCTTTTTAAATAAGCACCGGACAAATGACCCACATCATCATGTCCATCGACTACTCCAAGTGGACAGAGGCGAAAGCTTTGGCCTCCACGACCGATTTTTAGGTGATAAAGTTTTTGAAAGTCAATATAATCTCACAGTATGACATTCCCAAAGTACTTATAAGTGACAATGGGCCACAATTCATGGGAAAAGAGCTCAAGAGACTCTGTGAAGAATATAAATTTGACTACGGACTCAGCTCAGTACATCACCCTCAGACCAAGCAGATCGAAGCAGCCAACAAGATAATCTTGCTAGGTCTCAAAAAGATAGATCAAACCTTGAAAGAAAACTTGTTAGAAGAGCTGGATAATGTGATGTGGGCCATCAGAATGACGCCCAAAATAGTAACCCGGGAAAGGCCATTCCGTATAGTATACGGATCTGAAGTCGTGGCCCCAACTGAACTAGTCGTGCCCACTCATAGGATTCTGCATTTTGACCCAGAAGCGAGCAAAATCAAGCGACGAACAAACCTCAATTTAGTCTAAGAAAACATATGGCAATCAGATGAAGCACAAGTAATAATGAGGTTGGCGACTGCTCGTTACTTCAACAGAAGAGTCAACGCTTGCTAATTTTTCGTGGGGGAGATGGTTATAAGACGGAACAAATTTACAAATTTGGACCAGCACAACAAACTTTCAATCAAATGGTAGTAGAAATCGTAGCACCGAGGGGCATACTATTTGGAAAATATGTAGGGTACAAGGTTAGCTCGTCCTTTGAATTCCGAACATTTATGAAGGTTTTATGCATAACTTGTAACCATTATATGTAAATAAAGAAAAAATCTCCTTCATAAATATTATAACCAATCAAATGACGAAGAATAGAGCCTCGAAGAAAGGGCGGACGAACCGACAAGGAAACTTATCCCTCTTAAAAGAGCAATGTTATGACCTAAACGAAAGGGGCAGACAAATTAACAATCCCCTCAGTTAGGTAAGATAAGGAGTGCGAACGAACCAGCAAGATAATAGTTCCTCTCCTAAATGACCTAAAACCGATAAGCGAACGAACCCCGAAGAGGTAACAGTTCCCCCCCCACTTAGGCAAAAGGAGCGAACGAACTATCAAAATAACAGTTTCTCTTAGAAAAGCCTTAAGGAGCGAATGAACTCTAAAGAGGTAACAGTTCCTCTAAACGATGAAGTGGCGAGTGAATCACCAAGCAATAACATTTCCCTCTACACGCGCAGAAGGAGCGGACAAACTAAACAAGTAATAGTCCATCCTCAAAAGCCTTGAGGAGCAGAAGATTCTTCAAAGATAAGGACTCTCAAAGGTTCCCCTAGAAAAACAAGGAGGTTCTGTCTACTCGAGTAAAAAAGGGTATGATTCATTAAATTGAGATCAAGGCTAGGATGAAGTCAAAAAACAATAGTAAGACTCCACGAAAGCCATCAATAATTCAACGCTGGAAACAACTCGATTTACCCGAAGTCCAAAAATACCAGACTCGTGAGGTCATCAAGACTAACAACTACCTACGCTAGTTGAATGACTAAAGAAAAGTTGAAACAAAATAAAACACACGTTTCGCAAAAGAAATAAAATAAATCTTATTTACAAATAGTAAGGGTTCATTACACAAAAAGAGATAAAAAAAGTAAAACAACATGAGGGAGTCTAAGTGACTTTGCAAGGTTGTAATCCATCTTGGCATAGCAGACTCCCCACTTGAAGCTCAACATCAACTTGGTCACATGGAAACTTGGAAGATTAGGGTATGGCTCTTCAGGGGACTTGGTATCCTTTTCGCCCACATGAGCAACCTTCTCCTCGCCAACAACAACTTCAAGAGGAACATCCTTGACATAGCCACTCTCCATGAAATTATGCAGCGACTTCACTTCCCGAAGAAGAAACTTGGGATCCATCTCATATTCCCGAAGGGAAAGGCAAGGGGGCCCATAGACCTCTCGAATCAACTACCTTCAACGACTGGTTGAAGAACATAAACGTACAGTATTATCCATTAAAGGAAGTCTTGAAATTCTTGGCCCTCATAGATCCCTTGGTCGGGACCTCCTTTGTTGCCCAACCACCTTCGAGGGGTCGAGGCCAGCACAGTTGCTCATGCGAGGCAAAAACTAGCCCTTGATGAAAAGCAGACTCACTTATTTGGAAGGATGTATCTCTAGCTGTGGACTCCTGGGAGGCACTCGGTTGGTGTCTTTCCTGAAAAGGAAAGCATAAGACATGTAGTAGTCAGCTATGGCGAACGGAAAATTAAAGGAAGAACAAGACACAATACCTTGAAGGCGATCACTAGAGGTGATCCTAGAAATTTCCTCCTTGGGTTTGCGCTTAATCGGGCGCCTAATAGGAGAAGGAAGACTCAATGATGCGTGGGTTGCCGATAACCCTGTCTTATCCTGCTTGGAAATCATTATAAGTAGTTAAGGCCCCCAGGTGACAACAATACACAAAGAAGCAGAAAACGAAAGTTAGAAAATTATCCAGTCAATAGAGATGAGGGTTGTTGAATGCCCATCAATTACAGAAAGGTTTCTGAAGTCTCTGCCACTGAGCGGACCGAATAGAAACCCAGTTGTCGGTGACATTGAAACAGATCATCAATGGCGTTCCAACCACGCCCAAACAACTCGCCAAAGAACGAGGCAGGTCTAGCCCCAGTTGATGAAGGTTGCACCACACTCCTCGCTTATAAAAGAAGTAGAACATGTTATATTTGGAGTTGGTGGCCCGAAATTCATCTATTATACAAAAATGAACATTCAAATTCCATTTTTGGCCCGCCATTCCTCAAACTTCGGCCACCGCGCTTGAAAGTGATGACGAAAGTTAGCCCCCACGGTTGAGCGGTACAAACACCACAACAGAGAGTGTGTGTATCTCCAGCCTAGACGTACACACATTATTTTAAACCCTACGCACATCCTGAGGGCATTGGGCACCAGTTGAGTAGGAGTTATTTCTTAATAACAACAAAGCTCCTCTAAGTCTTCACACAAGGGAAAGGTAACCCAACATCGATCTGGGCAACATAAATAACAATATCTCCTTTCCTAGGAAAGTGCAACCCTAGACCTGGATAATTGGGAGCCTCAGCCTACCCTAGGCCTGCTTGGGCAACCACGACCTTGAACTGAGCTGACCTTAATTCATTAAATTAATGTCTAAACAGCGTAACAAAAAGCAAAGAGGAACAAGGCTTAATATACGAAACGAAAAACCATACTACAAAGAAGAAAAATGCTAAGAGGCAAGAAGACTACCTATGGGAGAGAAGGTCGGAACGATGGCATTGAAGGATCCACCACAATTGCCGTGGTGTTGTCGCTCTGAGGGGCAGATTTTGGCACCGGGACCTTCTGGTTCGATGTTGGGGTGCTGTAACCTCGCGGGGAGTCCCTAATATTAAAAGGGCAGCAGTGACCCTCGTAGTAACCACCTTCTCGCCAGAGGAGAAGTGAGGCAGTGAGGGTTTGGATGAGAAGGCCTTTCAAGATGCATTGTTCTTGTTTCCAACCATTGTTGTTCAAGAATATTGGTTTTCTACAACGAAGTTGAAACGGGAAGTTGAACAAAAAACACATTTGGAGGCAAAAAGGATGAACTCTTGAGAGAAAACTGCGAAAACGTAATGGGGAAAGTGCCAAATAAAGTGTTTTTATTTACAAGAAAATGGAAGGTGAATAGTTTCCTGCAGAAAATCTCTGAAAATGATTACCCCTTTTTGGAAGAATTCGAAGCGACGTCAGAACATCAAGAGTTGCCTTGGGGAGACAAAGGAGAAACAACACAAAATAGGCACATATATGTCAAGCTATCTCTCCTAGTATAGAAGTCAAAGAGATGCGCATTCAGAAACACACGTTCGACTTTCTCATCCCCAACCGAAACATTATTGAGCGCCTAAACCCAAGAAATGAAAAAGTGTTCGCCAAAGGGTAAACGCAAATATTCCTAAACCTTATGAACTAAAATCGTTCGCCAAAGGGTAAAGGCCAACATTGGATAAAGCTCAAATGAAGCATTATAATGCCCAGTCAATTTTCACTATATCAACCCTTCTTAAAGGGTCAAGTTCGACTGAAGCCTCTTCACTCAATCTTCGGGGGGAAATGTTGGGTATCGATAGTGATGGCTCAATATGGCACAAATCCCACAAGGCCTTCTTGTCCTAATACAATCTTGGAAAGGGCTACGTTCAAATATTTTCAGACTAGGCCGACCCATACTCCTGGAGAAATGGAAACCACAAATCAGTACAGTCTTAACCCATAGTCCAAGTGGTCTCCAAAGCCCCAAGTAGTCGCCAGACCTCAGTCAGGGTCTCTCCGGTGATCGCACTGAAAGCGCACTCCAAACAACTCAGCCCCACACCTTTGGTCCCTCAACATATGCGAAATATTTGGCAATATATTCCTGCGTATCTCGGGCATATATTTGACGGAGGTTACATATGGAAATTGCAATATTATGTCACTACAAGAAAGTAGCACTATAGTCACGGCGTAAAATCGTTGCTAAGTTAGGTTTTGCCGCTGCTAAGATGACATGACGATACTAAGGGTTGTGCCTGAAATCCCCGATGCTAAAGGTATCCGCACGGACAAAAAGTTGATGCTAAATGTTTACCGCTGCTGGAATGAACAGTTGGTCATACCTTTACCATCAATATACTGTCAATGGTGTTCATGCGTAATTAGTGTCGGTCCTAATTGGATGTTATATAGGTGGTTCAGATACAATATGAATTGATGGTAAAATGGAGCTATCGGCTACAGCATATATGTGTTGTTGTTTCATGGTTTTTGTGTCTACCATCTGTGGATACAGTAAGGTGATATTAACGTCGAAAATATTTAGAAAGTAATTATACATAAATAGCATTACATAAAGTTTAATGCAAGAAAATGTTAATACAGTCTAAGTTTGTGGTCGATGCAAGTCAAGTGTGCGACCTAAATTGCATTGTTTGCTTGGTGTTGAGGTTATTGTCTACGTGTAGCCGCAGTAATTATCGTTGTCTACTTGACTACTTTTGTTGCAGTTAAAAGGTAATTGCATCGGGGGTTTTCTAACTATATTTGGCGTATGTACTGGTAATGAAATTTTCGATGCTAATATAGCTATACCAGTTTCAGAATAAATGTTTCAGATTTTCACCAGCTAGACATTACATATAATGCATACCACCCAGAACCAACCATTCATACACTTCCATATACAAAGTGTCCAACCTCAGCATAAACAGAGCACATATATAGCAGACAATAAGTTTCAGCATGTACATGTGGTCCAAAAGGACCAAAACACATAACAAACAAAGACAAAATATTGTTAAGATGTTCTAGCATTACAAAATGGCACATTTTCTGTTTCAAGGCAGATACTATACTTGGCCTAACCCAACCGGACATCCAACCAAGTGAAAAATTATTACCTAAATCAATTGTTGCGTCATATTTCAAACATTTCGATCTGCAAGAACACCAATAGGTTGAATTAGAACAACCTCACATTAACATGCCTAACAAACAGAGTACCATCACTCAAACAAAGACTTGTTTACTGTACCTTATGCATCATCATCGAGCAATGCACCATTGGCTTGAAGTGCCCTTCTCATGAAGGCCATATCTCTTTGGACTGCCGTCATGTTTTCTTGGAACTTCATTAGAGTTAATGTCGCTTCCTCTGCCTTCCTTGAACTCTCGTCCGCCTTCCTTGAGCTCCCCTCCACTAACCTCTTCAGTTCTGCAGTTTCAGCTCTAGCTAGATTCACTTCTTCCCTCGCTTTCTTCAACTACTCACTCTCCATCATCCGTGCAATTTTGGATACACGAGATCGGCGACGGTAAGGCTTACGAATTTCATCATAAAGTGCATCCTTGTCAACGAGAACGTCCTCTTCAGCTTGTAGTTCAGCAGCCGTTTGTTCAATTGCATTCTACAAACCAGTACAATCCAATCTCATGTGTTAGGTGTGAAACATTTTAAAAATTAAGAAGGAAGAGGAGGTCTTATCGCTTACCAGGATTGCTTGACTTTTCGGATCTCGAGGAACCCCCTTCTTGTCCACATGGGTCTTCCGAAACATGTGGTATTCACCCGGATGCACCCCATTATTTTTCATAATCTGCATTTTTAAAAACAAGCACTGTAACTGAGTCGTTACTAGATTCTAAAGAGTGTGGGTGTATGGGTTCATTACCTCTTCCAATCCGTCTTGGCAAAGCTGCATGTCCCCGCAGTGTGCCTGATGACTTGGTGAGCTTTGTTTGCTTTGTTACGCTCGCTCCTCACCTTCAATTCAAGTATGAAGACACAAACAGTCATATGGTTAATAAGATATAAAAACTTGCTATAAACCGCAGTAAAGCATAAAAGAACAAGATTTCCACAGTTTCACCACCTTAAACTCCTCTGAACTGAACCAGTTCACTGGCCACGACCAATCTTCTTTCACCACGTCCGGGGGTATGTTCTGTATCCTTTCTTCATCGGTAAGGTATCTGTCATAGTACTTTCTTTTGAGGTTGGCCCTGTAATTCTTGTACTTATCTCTCAGTGTGCATACAATCAGTTGCTTCAAGTTATCATCTTTAGGGATAACAAACGTTTCCTGCGAAGCAAACATACAAGCATTAGCATTTTGGCAAACAAACACATTCTGTCATATTGAACAACGGTCGTTAAGAAAGAGCATGTAAGTGTACTTACTCCAACGAGCATTAGCATTTTGGCATCGTAGTCAATGGATTCCTTTGGGATCTACTTCCAGTCTTTCACCATCAATGGTGCATTCGTTCGTTTTCGTACGATGCACCCACACCATGAGGCAAACACTGATGCATTCTTCGAGCAGACCTTGCCCAAAGCATTAAACTGTAACTCTTCCTTTTCATTTATTTCATTTCTCGATATCAGAATACACCTGGTCCGCCCCCTCCGTAGCTTCTCAGCTGGTGGCCTTGCACCTTCCTCCTACACACTTACACCTTCATCTTCCACTCTTACACCTTCATCTTCCACCCTTACACCATCAACTTGCACTTCTAAACCATATGCACTTAATATTAAACACACGACCATAGGAATAAAGGATTAAATAACTTCCAATAGTTGTGGGCTGTTTTGGTTTACACAAAGACTTACCCTGTTCGGTCGCATGCTCTGTAACCAATGGAGTAACATGCTATGTTTCATGTGGTTGAATTTCTTCAACTAGGGGGTCTAAAGTGATCGGTGATGTACGGTTCTCCACCAAGGTGTCAACAACTGATGAACCTGAAAGTGTAAAGTTAAGCAAGGAAGTAAACCTATATGGGTACAAGATATACGTCTCCCATGTCCTGTAAGCCACAAAAGTTTGGAGGAAGTAAACCTACTTGGTCCTGCGCGGGACAGTTTCCGGGGTGACTTCCGAGTTATTTTTGCCTTAATTGGGGGTGCTACGTTTGTACTATTGAGCCTCATTCTTCTAGTTCCCACCATGTTGACGACTGTGTTCAACACTAAGAAGGCATATTGTTTTGACAACCGATCGAAGAAACCCTAACAAGACATGTATCTTCCAAACTGTGGCTAATCATGATTTCAAAAGGTTTGACATTGTAAAGTAGCAATTTTTAACGGACTGTCGTGGAGTCAAATGTAAGAACAGCACAGATTGTGCAAAACTAAACTAAACCTGAATTGCTCAAGTTTCTTAAGAACAGCACAACGCAGCGAAACAGCACGAATGTTCCTAAGAACATCACAGCACAGCGAAACAGAACCTAACACTGAATCCTACAAGTTTCTTCAACGACAAGTAAGCAGATGGTTCTGCAATAACATGAACATTACCTTTGGTACTAGATCTGCAGAACTTCGTGAAGATCAACCGTCCCTTTGAATCGTCAGAAGAGAGGAACTTACTTCGGTGAGAAATGAAGAAGACAGAACAAAATGCGGGGAGAAGGAGAGAAGGGAGAAGTAATGTCTACTTCGGTAAGTAGACACTACTGTTTTCCACCCACCAAGTGTTTTACAACTGCTTTGTCTAGAAAAGGGAATTATCAATTCTGTTACAAAACTGAGATCCTATGCATAGTCTTTGTTTAAAAGCAGTTGTTAACTGCTGTATAATTATGTTGGTAGAAGCTTTACCTGAATCCATGATAATTAACCAACTTTCTTCAACGATAAATTCAGTTAATTCTGTTACTGTAACAGAGCAGCAATCGTACAGTGTGTATACACTTAACCAAAAAATCAAACAGACGATTTGTAGTGTAACGCAACAGAAATTGTGAGAAACTGACACATTTTGTTATGTCTACATTCGGCAATCGCCTTCGTACGAATCAGATAAGCTGATTAGATAAGTTGTTATCTCTAAACGAACACACAGTCACTCAATTCGTTAATCGATTAGATAAGATGCTCTTTACGTGATGTACACAAAATGAAATACATTGACAACACAACAACTAGGTGAATTTCATTGTCTGAGCTCAAAAAATTAGACGTCAATTCATAATTTGAGGAGTAAACCGTACCTTTCCATAATGCTGCAGGAAAAAGGATGACGATGCAGGGAAGTTAAGTGAAGGTTGTCTCGGGGTGAAGGTTGGGAAGGTTGGGAAGTTAGGAAGGTTGGGTAGATCGGTTGTGAAGTGAACTGAAGGTTGTCGTAAATAAGGTATGCAAAGCAACTTCGATCGATTTGTTCCGGTGTAATTACGGTGAGATGGTTTATGGAATCGCTTCGAAGTGACGGTGTCGGGGTGATTCAGAAGTCTGGGCTGAGGAAACGGCTACGTAGGTCATCTGTATCAGCTGCTAGTAAAATACGAATTGTTCTGTTAATTTGACAGGTTAGTATCCGAATTAGTAACGGCTAACTAAGCTTTCAATACGTAATTACTGCGACGCTGTTAACAATGAATCAACAAATATTGACAGTAAAACAATGAATCAGACATAGCATTAATACATGTTGTTGTTGATGTATATTACCCTCGGATACGTATTTGTCAAGATTTTTTTTGGAACTGACACAACCAGTCGCGGCAAAAGTACACACTAAAGCATTGTTTAAGCTACGACAAAACGTTTGACTCCAAAACAACTCTATTCCCTCGAAAAATAGTGTTAACACAAAACATGCTTATTAACAACTACTACCCAGCGACAACACAATATTTTCGTGGCTGTTGAGGCAGATTCTTGTAGTGTGTGAAAACCGTAATATATTATATCCATAAAACCACAAGGGCCAATACTCCCAAAGATTCGGTTTCCTAATACGATTTGATCCTCTACCTCTATAAATAATCAGGCTTTACATACATCAATTAAATATGACTTTACATAGCACAAGTATACTCCTTTAAGCATCAGAGTGTGACCCGGAGGAACCCCCTTTGTTGCGTTCGCCTTCTTGCATGTCATCGGAGCTCCGGTGAGGAGGCCAATCGCCATTCAGTCAACATCCGGGAATTCCTGTCATAACATTTGTCACCTTATTAGTGTCGATTCCTTCAGAGTGATTCTTTAGGATGTTTTGCCAATGAAACATGCAACTGACCCGATGTAGAAATTAAGAGATCTACTAACGCGAAGATTCATAAGAAAATAACATTAACTCGATAAAACATTACTGTAGTGTATTGTGTCAACCTTATAGGGACTGACCATGGTATGAAACTTTCCCTAGACCCAGATTGAACGATCTCTATGTATACTCCATTACTACCTAACAATTCAAAGATACTAAACCATTCAGAATACATATATTGTAGAACATATACCGTGTTTATCATTAAAGGGGAAATACCCAACAAAAATTGAGATTTCATTCCTTAAAGTTAAGGAGCATCGCACAAATTTTTAATTATAAGGGCGAAGACAACCCCATCTAGTACATCCAAAATTATGAATCCTTGTTCCTGATCAGGAAAAACGACGATAACTATTTCACGTTCCTGTTTCGAGTGATGCTTATAGGGAATGTCTCTTATTGATTCTTCGGCCTTCTAAAAGATTTGTCACTTCCTAGCTGATGCAAAAGAGGAATTTTATCCAGCACTACATGGGCGAGCGTTAACTTCACAAAAATGTTGACTCCTTGGATGAAGTTAGGTAGGATAACGATGAGACACTAGCAAGATACTATAGTCGTTTCCATAAGAGATTGGAAGATATTGACCAAGTCCTATATGAGGGGAGGTGATACAAGCATTTGTCAGAGGATTGGATCCTAAGGGCACCGCCATGAACGAAATCGTGAACATCATTCCCATATATAACTTGGAAGAGTTGGTAAAAAGGGTAGGCGTATATGGACTTGGAACGGTTGAAGGAGCAAAATCGATATCATATTAAGGACACAGCTTCTGCGTCGAAGAAGGAGATATGGTAAGGAAACCGGAGCATAATCAACTAAAGATATCAAGGGGTGATGAATAGAGACGATGCCTCAAAAGATAAGTTTACGAAAATATCATTCCCCTTACAAGAGAAATCTATGTGGTTGTAAAGAAGACGGAGCGTAGACGTCTAGCGTTACCTACAATGCAAAAGATGAATGGAGGCCCTATGGGAAAGGAAGTTGACCAATACTTTCGGTACCAACGAACAAAAGGTCACCACACCCAAGATTTCCATATCCGAAAGAAGGATATAGAGGCATTTATTCAATAGGATCAACTGAAGAATTTTGTGGCCTATAAAAGAGAAAGGATTCGTAGTCTGACTAAAACGAAAGCAGGTCATTGCATCCTATACCACCAAAAGTTGCCCATTATGAGCAAAATAGACATAATAAACGTGATAAGTAGAGGTTTCACCTCCGGTGTATAGTTCGTTTATCAACGTTAGTTAGGTATACACCTCACACATTTTGACAAATGTGATTCTTGGGAAGTAACCAAGGCTAATAGAGAGTGTCGTCATCTCCTTCACATATGATGACATGGAACACGCCACCAGTCCTCATCACGCTGTGTTGGTTATAACCACTAAGATCGACGACTTCAAAGTGAAAAGAATTTTAATAGACGACTTCGACGTGAAAGGGATTTTAGTCTACTCCCAAAGCTCAACGGTCCTGCTCTTCCCTAATGCCTTATTGACTATGGGGAAAACAAAGAAGGATATGGATATGGTGGAGTTTCCATTGTTTGGATTTGTGGGAAGGCCTTCCTGTGGTTTGGGGCAACATAGGGAAGGTTCTAAAGATTTATATTGTCTTCATAGTTGTTGATGTTCTCTACTCATACAACTTATTTTGGTTCACACCACATTGTACCCTAACAAGACCATCGCTTTCACATGCCACTAGATGATGAAATTATCAACTCCCTGCGGTAATGGAGAGGTTAGGGGAGATCAACTCACATTAAGGTGATTTTATGTCAACGACCTTAGGCGGCACAATAAAAGGGAGACTCATTATATTTAGACAGGTGAAGCCTCATGGAAGATACGAGTCGTCCCATCCTCGTTGAAGAATTGGTTGAGATTTTCAGATGCAAATAGGTCGTAAATATAGGAACAACGCTCCCCTCAAGAATAATCCAAAGTATGTATTGAGCTTATAAAGAGATTCAAAGAGATGTTCTCCTAAAGTACAAGTGACATGCAAGTCATCGTCACCTCATTTATCACCCATAAGTTAAACATCGACCCCTTGGTCAACCCAATCTCCCAATGAAGGAGGCCAATGAGTGATGAAAATACATTGTCCATCAGAGTCGAAGTTGAAAAATTGGTCGACGCTAACTTTTTAAGGGAGATTAGGTTGAAAATTTGTGTGGTCATCCTCGTCCTCATTAGAGAGCCCACTGCCATGTGGAGAATTTGTTTCGACTTCATGGACCTGAATAAAGTGAGCCCTAAGGACTCATACCCTCTGTCTTAACTTAGTCGGTTGGTCGACACCACTTCTAGCCATGATCTCTTAAGTTTCATTGAGTCATGTTTAGACTAAAACCAAATAAAGATGGTTTATAAGGATGCATCGCATACACCCTTCTACTCGTACAATGACATCTATCAATATATTGTGATGCCATACGGGCTGATCAACAGAGAACGACCTATCATAGGATGGCTAACAAGTTGTTCGCTAACTTGATTGAGGAAACCATGGAAGTGTATGTTGATGACATCCAGATGAAGTTCGAGGTAGATGTTAACCACCAATGAGACATAGAGCAAGCCTTCATGAGTATGAGGTTTCACAATGTTTTGACCCAACCCTTCCAAGTGCACATTTGGCATTTACTTTGGGAATCTTTTGTGCTTCGTGGTAAGTCAAAGAGTGATTGAGGTCAATTCAAAGAAACTCAACACCATCGAAAAGATAATGTCCCCCACTTTCCATAATGAGATGCAATGCCTAAATGGTCGCCTCACCGCCCTTAGAATATTTTTCTCCAAACCAAGATAACAGTTTTTTCCCTTCTTCCAAGTGCAACGAGTGAAAAAAATGGACATTTGAATGTGAAGAGGCTTTCCAATTGCTGAACAATTACCTAAAGACTTTGTTGCTAATGGCAAAGCAAGTTCCATGAGACACTTTGTACATTTACTTAAGCATCAACCTGTAACTATAAACTTGTTTTAGTAAAGGAAAAGATTAAGGGGCCAAGTCCCGGTCTAGTAATACTAGGTAAGCGAAGTTTTCACCAAGGTTGATTTGACCTATCTAAAAATTCAGAAGTAGATTTATGAATTTGTTGTCTCAGTTAGGAAACTTCGCCTATATTTTTCAAACGATGAAATCATTGTCCTCATCAATCAACCTTTGAAACATTTCCTCCAAAAACCTAATGTTCATGGTAAGATGATAAAATCGGTGGTCGAGTTACGCAAACTTAAGACTAAAATTACGACACGGACCATCATTAAAGGTCGAACACCGCAAACTTCATTGAAGAATCAACAGAACCAACCCCTCTTTAGGTGCTGCCTCCTGCTTCTAAAAGCGATAGAAACATCGAAAGAGAATTGAAGAATGTATCCAACCTCAGGGCTAGCATTAAATCCTATAATCCACCAACATATGCAAAGTCTCGGGGGTGAGGTGGGTCAGTGCCACTACATAGTACTATCACAAGTCGACAAGATCAGTATAGTTTGAAATAAAAAATACCTACATCTATTTGAGAAAAAACATTATCTCTCTTCGTCGAATGTATGACAAATCGGAAAAGAAGAGCCGCACCCCAAATATAAAGGGATGGTTACTCAATATGAAACCTCCACCGCGTTGATAATTCTCGGGGATCGAGATATTGAGTTTAGTATCCCAAGGAGGAGGAAGAGGAAATACATTTTCATCGCCTGGTCGGGGAGCGTTGCCATTAGGTAGTATTCGGTCTACCCACTGTCGTAATACAATAAGATGCAGGAGGCAACACAAAAATTTGCCAAGTAGGAATATATGGGTGACGCTCTTTAAGCAGCAAAAAGGAAAATTAGAGACATAATTTGACAATTCAAAGTTAGACTTGTAATTAAGTTTTAGAAATAAAGGGAAGACCGTGATTACTTCGACACATATTTTTCGCTGAGGATCACTTCCATTAGGATGATATTCACAATTAAGACATTACGAAATTTGGAAGTACATCAAATATATGTAGAGACATAACTCTTAAATGAAAAATTAGAATAATAAACTACATATAACAATCTGAGGTTTATTTTAATCGGGACAAAAGAAGAAAGTTTGTACATTGGTTAATTCGTTTTATGAAATAGAACTGGTGATGAAACATTGACATTAGAAGTTTGTCATTTTAGAAAAGATATTTAAATAAAGTAATGTAACAAATGCATGTGCGTGGAAGACACAAATTAAGATTACATCATTTTGTGTCATTATGTTAATGATATGCTTATTGACGAAAGTAATGATGAGATTATTAAATCTATGGAACAATTGTTGAATTTGAGATTTAACATGAAATATATGGGTCTAATTGATGTGAATGATGAGATGATAAAATCTACGGAACAATTGTTGAATTTGAGATTTAACATAAAGTATATGGGTCTAATTGATGTGATCCTTGGGATAAATATCACTAAAATATTTTAAGGAATCTTGTTAAGTCAATCTCATTATATTAACAAGATATTAGTGGAAAAAATCAGTAAGAATGATAAGAAAGAGGTATGCTTTCCAATATATCCAAGAAAATATTTAGTAAGAAATAGAGTTGAGAGTTACTATAAAGTAGAGTACTCCAATAACATTGAAAGTGTTATATATATAAACTTGATGACAAGCAGTTCTCACATTCAGTAAATATATGAGTAATCCAAGTGCCTATACTGGAATAAATATATTAAATTACTTTGGTACTTGAGATATACTCATAGTTATGAGTTCCATTATTATACATATTCAATTAATATATAAGGTTATAGTTACACCAGTTGGATATATGGGTCAAAGGATTAGAACACCACGAGGGGATTCATGTTCACCAATGGGGTGCCGCTGTAGCGTGAAAATATTCAAAACAATTTGTTACAGATAGATACAACATGAAATCTGAGTTTATAGCCAAGAAATAATATGTTGAGAAGGTTGACTAGCGATGTCATTTTCTAGAGAATATTTTGAGGTGGTTAAAATGAGACCCTCAATTTGCGTACATTGTGATAGTCAATCTACGATTGACAGAGTCAAAGTAACATATGTAATGGGAAGTAAAAACAAATGTATTGAATACGTAGCTTCATTAGGTAATTTCTCACAATTGAAATTATCACGGTCCACCATATAAAACCGAAGGATAAAATTGTGAATCCCTTAATCAAAGTACAACTTGGTTAATCATACAGAGCAATAGTACTTAAGTTCATGATATAAACACTTTTAAAATGAAAAACTCAACATAGTTGACTGGAAATTTCAAGATTTGGGTTAAGTAGGAATAATCTAATCATAGTGATTTAATCTATGAGGTGAGGATAAGCACATGTTTTTAATGATTTAGAAGATCGGAAATCTTGGACGATCAATTTTGTTTATTCGCCAATGGACCATCAAGGAAGTTGCAAATTAGAAGAGAGGGGTCGTTTCGA
The DNA here is from genome assembly GCA_946814005.1 of Chamaenerion angustifolium. Lineage (NCBI taxonomy): Eukaryota > Viridiplantae > Streptophyta > Magnoliopsida > Myrtales > Onagraceae > Chamaenerion > Chamaenerion angustifolium. The sequence continues at coordinate 29,693,696 of OX328272.1, forward strand.
AAATAATTGTAGATGGCAATTTGCAAAATGCAAACAAAATCAGGTGATATCCATGACCAAAATTAACATGAACATAAGAACATGATTATGTTTGGAAGGTGCTTGTGTGGTTATGCCATCATTAACATCAATAACTCAATAACGGACAATTAAAGAATATCGTATATACTTATAAAATAGTAAAGTTAATACACATTTGGTATTTGATACGCGCTTTACAGAGTAAGTTATAAATATTATTTTTATTTAGTTTAAGTTATATTTGATAATAAGAAAATATTAAATTTAAAAATACATAAAATAATGAATTATATATATATATATAAATATATATATATTAGTTATGAAATATTAAATATAAAATGTTCTTGATAATAAAGATATAATTTTATCATCAACATGATTAATGGGTTGAGTTAGAAACTTCTAGCAGTAACAGAACAATTTATTAATGGAGAGAAAATATTAGAAACATATTTAGAAATATATATTTAAATAAATATATTTTTATGTTTTTTATGTTAAAAATAATTAGAATTATTTGAAATTAGAATTCCATACACACACACATATATATATAACATAACAAATATTTGAGCATTACATATCATATTATATTAACAAATAAAAGGATTATAAATTATTATTTTTTGAATATTTGTATTTATTAATTATGATATTATGTGTTAATTTAAAACAATTTTCGCTATAATAGTAAAAACTTTTTATTTGTATATGTTAATTTTATATTTGAAGTTTTAGATGTTATTTAATTTTGTATATAAATTAATTAATGTTTTATTATGTTTTTATAGTTAAGTAGACTATAATTTGTGATCTAGTTAAAATTTTGTATATACATATATTTAAATATATTGGTATTTGTTTTATCAAAAATATTTATATGTATTCATTATGCATTTACCTATAAAATATTCTCTAATTGTTTAAATTTAAAGTATTTTGTATAGTTGGCCAAAAAAGGGATTTCATATTGTATATATTAAAAACTAGGGCTGGGCAAAAATAACTGGTTCAGACGAACCGTACTGAACCGTACCTGAACTATACCGGTTCCGAACCGGTTCGGTCGAACCGATTCACAAAACAAACGTTTTTTTTCAAAAAATCTGGAACGGTTCAGAATAGGTACAGAACACCGGTTCAAAACCGGTTAACCGAACCTATTTTTGTACCGGTTTTAATCTTAAAATACTACTAAATACTAAATCAGACCAGACCACTTCAGACCAGACAAAACCGTTTTTTCTTAACTTCAGACCATACCTAATTGAGTCTTCACTCTCAGTAACCTCACTCAACGTCTTCAAGTTTACGAACTGCAGACTGCGCAGTCTTCAATCAAGGTCACGAACGTCTTTAAGTTCACGAACGTTCGCATCTTCGCCGCTTTTCGTCTTCGCCGCTCGTCGCCTGTCATCTTCGCATCTCATCTTCGCCTGTCGTCGTCACGCCTCGGCCGTCGACCAGGTTCGTCTTCACTCTTCTTCGCCTCGGCCGTGAACCGCTTACCCTTGTTCTCATGCTGTTCTCAGTTCTCATGCTGTTTAATAATGGTATTCTACTATAATATGTTGTTAACCACTGAATATTAATGAAATGATAATGAATGTTGTTCGAATGTTGTTCTTAATGTTGTTTAACAGGGGCATTCTTAATGTTGTTCTTAATGCTATCGAATGTTGTATATGTGTAGGACGGATTTATTGATTTTAGGATTTAGGTGTAAGATAGTAGATGCATTTACTGATTTATTGATTAGAAGTTTAGAACTGATTTACTGATTTATGGAATTGATTTATAGAAGTCTACCACTTGCAAGTGCTGCAAGTATCTGCTGTCGAGTTTGACAGAAGCGGGGACTATCTTGCTACTGGAGATCGTGGGGGTCGAGTTGTTTTATTTGAAAGAACTGACACTAAGATTGTGAGTGCCATTACTATGGTCTAAACAAGGGCAGTTCTTTTATATCGATTTGCTTTGCTGTAATTATGTTATTTGCTGAGATTTACTTGTATCATATGAATTATTAATTCTCAGTATGGTGGCCATAGAAGAGATCGAGAAAAAACTGATTACTCAGTTTCTAAACGTCCTGAATTCCGTTATAAAACAGAATTCCAAGGCCATGAACCCGAGGTACTGCCCTGTCTGAGTGTTTGGAGTGGATTTATTGTCCAGTCATGAGTTGACGTTCTTAACTTATTTGCTATGAATTCTATATGAACGTGAGAAAAAATTGCCTAAGATGGTGGGGAAAAAATTGGTAAACCCCTCCTAGTGGTTAGATAAATAAACTAATATGAGATATTTTACTCATGGTTTCTGTATAATTGTAAATTGTTGAATCCTGCCTCTGCTAACATCAGTGGATCTTCCCATTGTTAGGAGGCAACACAGGGGTGTTTTACCATTAAGATCAAGACTCTTTGGGTGCACTCTAACTCTCTAAGGTAGGTACCCATTTGTATATAGCATCCAGCAAATGTTGCCATGTAAGCCAAATCTTAGATGAGAACTTAGAATATGGTTCCAGACAATTTGATGATTCAGTTAATTGTTGTTATACTCCACAATCTGCATTAAAAGGAACTGATTATATGGGTCTTTAAAAATTATGTGGTTAAGTCAAATACTGTGCAATCATGCAAACGATCTGTTGGATCAGTTGATCATTTATTCATTCATTGGATTGTGATATTTAAGATTTGGACATGATCTTGAAAGATCATTGTGTTGTGATATTTGCATATGCATTTTATGAAGAAGAGTCAGGTACTTATCTTAATATTTGTATTGTACTCAAATCATCAATTAGTTCAATTGTATTGTACTAGTCAATTGTATATTTGTATTATACTATTCTTTATAATTGCAGAATCTGCTGAGGTGACGTTGGAGTTGGCACATACCTTTCCGTTGTCTAATTTGGATTATGATGACTAGGGAAACATGGTTACGGGCTACGGCCTACTCTAATTTTGACTCCATTAATGTATCTTGATCATTGTATGGTATTGTTGTAACTTTTATGTAATGTTGGGAGAAAATGAACTTTGTTTATAACTTTGTATGTTTGTTACTTGGTTGATTTGTATTTTGTACATTGTATGTTTGTATTTGGAGTTTGGACAAAATGAGTTTTTTTTTTTTTGGTATAAACAGGTTCGGCTGAACCTGTTCTTAAACGGTTTTTGAACCGGTTCAGAACAGGTATGGTAAATCAGCCAAAATCTGGAGCGGCCAAAAACTGGAGCGGTAAACCGTACCGGTTTTAAAATGTGGTAAATGTTCGGTTCTGAACCAGTTCGAGGCTGAACCGGTTCATGCCCAGCCCTATTAAAAACCGTACAAAGATTTACTAATATGATGTTTGCATGCTGTTGAACTTAGTTTTTACATTATTTATTATTATCGTGTATTTTTCACGAATATTAAATTGAATATATGTATTTTAATAATTTTAACTACAATACTTTAATAGTAATTATTACCTATGTTGTCTACCAAGAATGATCATGTAAAAAAATATGTATTTTAACAAATCATTTATGATAATTATAATTTTAGTTCATATGGCAAATTTTATATTTAAATATATTCATAATTAACTTTGTGTAATTGATTATTTTTAATTATAAATTTTGACATATTATAATTAATAAAACCCTAATGATTCAATTTCGAATAACAATTCTAAAACCTACCAATATAGATTTGTGAATAAAACATATTAAAATACCATAATTATGGATATATGTTTTTAATAAAAAAATGTAGAAAACGAAGCTTGAAACGACTTTTAAGGTTTGTAATAAATGTGATAAAATGAAACGACTTTTAAGGTTTAATGTGGTGTTTTGAAACAATTTTAAAATGTCCACATATGCAAAATTATGTTGTCACATAGGCAATTGGGACATACAATCTAGGTGGGACAATATAATTAATTAAAAAAATTCATTTTAGTTACTTTTAGATATTTTATACATCCTAGCCATATTAATATATATGGAACGTTTAATGGGTAATACTTACCTTTCATTTGCAAGTAGAGTTAATATACTCAATGGTTACGTATCTTTCCTCATGTGACTAATTAAATATTTTTTGTGCAGAATGATTATGTATCTTTGGACATGTCACTATTTGGTTGCAATGGTTTTTTATGAAATGAAAATACAAAATACCCTTCTGACTTATCTTATCCTCTTCATTTGTTCTTCAAAATCTTCTTCTTTTCTTCAAAATCTTCTTCTTCGTCGTCAAAATCTTCTTCGAAATTAAAAAATCTTATGTGAAATCTTCTACTTCTTCTTCAAACGAACTCATACTGAATTTTTGGGTTTGATTTGCAAAGAATAAGATGAACTTGAAGATAAACATGGAGTACTAAGATGTACATGAAATGAATATGAAGCATAATGAAGATAATGGAAAGGGCAAAATCGTCAACTTAGTGACCATTTAATCACATTTGTCAACATATTAGTAACTGAATAGCACAAGTTGTAACCAAATAGTCACATGCTGAAATATACATAACCATTTAGTTACGCAAAAAAAGATGTATAACTAAAATACTAATATTTGACAAATATGTGTAACCATTGAATATATAAACCCTTTACAAGTATCGATTGTTAACTCTGACTTTAAATTGTTGCAAAAAGGGATAAGACGGTGGGCTACATATTATTGGGTCTGAATTTCCCAAGTGCTAACTTGGCAGTGAATTGAATGTCAAAGGATTGATGATCGCACGTTTTCGCTAAAGCTCCGATGAACCTGCAAGAAGAGGATCGCAACAGAGGGGGTACCTCCGGGTCCTACTCTAATGCTTAAATGACTATACTGTGTGTATGATCTCAAAATCTAATGTACGTGTGTAAAGAAAGAGTATTTATAGAGTTGGAAGATCAAACCGTTGTAGGCAGTTGAATATCTTTGTGAATATTGTGTCGGTAAAGATTAGGATAGCATATATTACGATTATGGCGTAATATTGTAGTTACCTTATGTAATCTTTATAGAATATGTGTTAAATATACATGGGATATCGTGCTGTATATTCAGTGTTGGTTTGTGGGACCAGAGTTTGAGAGATTTGGCCTTGGCTGAGGGCGCTCCTATGGCGAGCAGTAGGAGGCTTTGGCCTTGGCTGAGGGCGACCTGAAATAGGACTTTGGCGTCAACTTTAGCTTTGGGTTTGGTACTGGACCGATCCATGGGTGTCAGCTTATCCTTAGTGTGGGTCGGCCCAATTCTGAATGATGTGGGTTGTATCGCTTGTAAAGTAATTGGGCCTTCTAGGCTTTATCTGTATTGGGCCCCCACTATCGATACCCAACATTTGCCCCCGAAGCTTGAGTGAAGTTTCTTCAGTTGAGTTTGATCTTGTAAGAGAGTTCGAGATAGTGACTTCTGGATTGGACTTTTAGTTGTCCTTGCTTGCTATTAGTGCCTTTTGAGGCTCCGTATCGTTTGGTAAACGGTTTTTGGATGCCTAGAATTTGTAGAATGTTGGATATCTTACCCTATTAGGCGAACGTTGTTGGTTTCCAGGGTTTATGGATGCTCATTCATCACTCTTTATGCGAACGCTACCATTGCGAGGGTGTTAGGAGAGGCTTGATATAGCTTTTGGCGATCACCCTTTTTGGTGTAAGGTATTGAGCATTTAATGAATGCACCGTTATCAAGAAGTCGAGAAGACATTTGAGGCATGTCTGTCTCTTTCTCTTCTGTAACCAGAGGATAGGCTGACAGGTTTTCATATAGTTTCAACCTTTTGTCTCCCCGATGTGACCCTTGGGATTCTGACATCGCTTCGATTTTACCCAAAGGGGTGTAATCATTGCCTGATCCGTTTCGGACGTACCCGTTCGGTTTCTCCAATTTTGGCTATAAAAAGCCAAACTTTGGCATTTAGCCCTTTACACAATCAAGCCATTTGCATTCTAGAGCTCATATTTTCTTCAACCCTCTGTTCAAACTTTCCCTTTCTCATCTTTCATCTTCGGTAAAGTTCTCCTTTTTACCATGGCTAGCAAGAATCAATCGTCTAGCAAGGGATCATCGACCAAACCTTCTCCTACCCAGTCTTCTTTTGGGAAGAAAGTTGCGGCTAGGGCTGCAAATGCTCCTCTACTTATCAGGGATGCTTCTTCCCCGGCACAAGGCCAGAGAGATCCTGCGCCAAATCTGACTTATGGTCATTCGGTAGTCGCACCGGTAGTGGTGGACGTGCCCGAGATAAATGTCCCCGCCTTTTCTCTGACAGGTAATCTTTTATGTTTCGTTTGCTTCTTTTTAGGAGGTAAAACTTCCTCCTTTTTGTTCTTGCCATGCCATAGTATTTTGTTTAGATATCAAGCCCAATGAGTTGGGGCCAGCTCAGCTCAAGGTGGTGGTCGTCTTAACCGGTTTAGGAGAAGCAGATGCACCTAGGTATCTAGGTTTAATTATGCAATATCCTCGTGAATGAGAGGTTTACATCTATGCAGCCCAGATTGATGATGGGTTGTGTTTTCCTCTCTGCGGTGATCTGAAGGAACTATGTTGCTACTATGGGGTAGGCCCTATGCAACTGGTGCCCAAGGCCATTCGGATGTTAGGTTCAAATTCATGTGTTTACATCAATGATCGGCGTATTCACTGGCCCTGCTCCAGTGTTTTAATCGGTTGGCCGTCGGGGCGAACCACCTTCACCATTTCCAAACCCGCTGGCCGAAGTTCGATGAATGGAGAGGTCACGCGTGGAACTGGAACGTCCATTTTTGCCTGGTGGATGACTTCCGGGCTACCAACTCCAACTACAAGAAGTACTACTTCTTTTGCAAGGGTAGTGTGTCTTGATAGCTTTTCCAGCAGGAACGTGATATCCCCCAAAGATTTGGCGAGCTGTCGGGGAGTGATAGGAACACCATAGGCGACTTTTTTCGATGCCATAGGCAACCTGACTTCTATTCGATCCGCTTAGTGGCGGAAACTTTAGAGTTGATGCTTAAGCTGGAGGGCATTCATAAGTCCGCGTCAGTTTCTATTTATTGGGTAATTCTCTAACCCATTTTTTTTTTGCTGGTTTTGCGTTGTTGGCACTCGAGGACCTAAACTTCTCAGTCTGTTTTGCAAGCATGCTAAGGCGCATCAACGGCCCAGGTGCCTTTGAGTCCACCTCCTCCTCCTTCCAGGCGCGCGATCAAGTGTAGGCCGGAGGAGAAACAACCTAGGTTTGCTACTGGCGATCGCCCAAGAGGTATGTCTCGTAGTATGCCCTCTATTTTTCTTTTTCTGCTCCAGCCTTGGGTTTTAATACCCTTTTTTGCTTATTTTTAGAGAATGTCGCAGTTGAGGCGACTCCTGCTCCTTCTTCTGCCAAGAGGGTGAGGAGTTCTGGCGAGGAGCGCCCAGCTTCCACCGGGGGATCTTCCGCTTCCTGGGGCAATACCCCTACCGCTGGGAGGTTGTTTCCCCTGCCTCCGATCATGTTGATCCCAACCCTTCCAGGAAGCTGGGGCTCAGAAAAGGGTCTAGACCCAAAGTACCGCGACGGGCACTTCTAAGACTCTCTTCACCGGGGAGTACTGCTCTTTGGTAGGCTTATTCCAGCCACTGAAGGTGGAGGACCCTAGGGGTCTTTGGGTTCATTGTCACAATCTCCAGAAGGTGGAGATTTTGGACAAGACCATCTTGCGGGGTAACCCATACCTCTACATGCATCTTCCGAACGGGATCCTTCCACTTTAGGAACGGATGGAGGTCCCTTCCGATTTGAACGACATCGAGGTCGTTATGAGGTCGCACTTTGAGCGCCTCGCCTTGGTAAGATTTTCCCACTTCTTTTATTCCTTTACAAAACTTCCCTTTCATTGCTCGCTCTTTTACCGCTTCTTAATCCTTTTTAACTTTTTCCTTTTTTTCATCCGTCTGCTCATCCATGAGGAGACGGCGATCGGGCAAGTTGATATGCTTATCGATATGGAGCAGTTGGGGAGCTCGCCGATAAGCAAGTTGATATGCTTATCGATCTGGAGCAGTTCTAGAGTTTGGGCTACACTCATGAGGAGATGGAGGATTTGAAGAGGAGGGCGGAGGCGGGCACCAAGCTGGTGGAGCATGCTCGATGAGAGTATGAGGAGAAGGAGAGGGGACTGCTCGCCACCCTCAAGGTGAGAGAGGATCAGGTGGCTCTCGCCGATGACAACGGCTAAGGTCTGCGATTCGGACCAAGGAGGCCGATAAGTACTCCGCACGGCTGGAGGCAGAGAATGCTGACCTCAAGGTCGCGCTGAAGGAGTCCTGGGCTCAGAGGGATGCCTTGGTGGCTGAGAAGGAGAAGCTCGCCTTGAAGCTGAAGATTGTACCATCCCCTAGAGCGTGGTTGAGGACTTTAAGAAGTCCGAGAAGTTTTCCGACTGCGCCTTAGAGGTGATGAAGGATGAGGTGGCCGTTTATCTCCAGGTCTTAGTCGTCGAGATCCAGGGAATTGATCCCAAGTTTCCTCTCCGGGAGGTGAAGTCTCTTTAGGACTACATCGAGAGTGGTTACACCAAGGAAGGTCCTCATGCTGTTGTTGGCGAGGAGGTTGCCCCGGGGGCCGAGAAGGAGTTTGCAGCTCCTGATGAGCCCAGACCTTGAGGTCCTAGGCCCCCAGGCGACCAAATCGATGTAGAGCTTCAAATTGAAGGAGACTTTTTGACCTCATCATGTTTTTTGCTCCTCCTTCTTTTCTCTCTTATAAATGACAATCACTTTCGATTTCCTTTTGTTTTTAGGAATCTTGTAATTACTCTTTAACTTCAGACTCATATATTATTTTAATTATAATGAATGCCTTTTATTTCGAAACCTTTATTCTTGTTTGACTTCGAATGTATTTGGTCGTTCTTCCGATGTCTTTTCGTTTGAATGCTTGAGGAAGTTTTACTATATTTGTTTCCAACTTCACTTTAGCTTTTGTAGGATAGTCTCGTCATAGAGGGTCTTAGACCTTTCTTTGGAGGAAACATTACCTTCTAACAGGTTCTTCTCACTTCTTTAGGCTTCGAAGGAAGGACTGTGGCCCTTTATCAGCCCATCCTTTCCTTTCGCCAAATTTCTTAAGGGAATTGTTACCCAAGGATCATGCCTTCAAGGAAACTGTCATCCCTTATGGATCCGTTTGCCTTTTAGGTTTTTAGTCCTTCGATTCGTTTGACTATACGTGGGGAATTATTACTGTAGGTTTGCTCGCCTTTGTAGAAGTTGTTACCTTAGGTTCGTTCGTCAACTTTATTGTGCCTGACTTATAAAGGAACTGTTACCTTTGCGATTCGTTCGCCTTTTATATCAAATCTTAGTTTTTGCCCAACATGTGAGGGAACTGTTACCTTTTCGGTTCGTTTTCCTTTTATATCAGGCCTTAGTTTTTGCCCAACTTGTAAGGGAAGTGTTACCTTTTCGGTTGGTTCGCCTTTTATATCAGGTCTTAGTTTTTTCCCAACCTGTAACAGAACAGTTACCTTTTCAGTTCGTTCGCCTTTTATATAAGGTCCTAGTTTTGATTAACTTTTAAGGGAACTGTTACCTTTTCGGTTCGTTCGTCTTTTATATCAGGTCTTAGGTTTTGCCCAACTTGTAAGGGAACTGTTATCTTTTCGGTTCGTTCGCCTTTTATATGAGGTCTTAGTTTTTGCCCAACTTGTAAGTGAACTGTTACCTTTGCGGTTCGTTCGCCTTTTATATCAGGTCTTAGTTTTTTCCCAACTTGTAAGTGAACTGTTACCTTTGCGGTTCGTTCGCCTTTTATATCAGGTCTTAGTTTTTTCCCAACTTGTAAGGGAACTGTTACATTTGCGGTTCGTTCGCCTTTTATATCAGGTCTTAGTTTTTGTAGAGCCTAGTTTTGGGAGAATTGTTACCTTGTTGGTTCGTTCACCCCTCGCTCTAGGTCTTCATGGGAAAGGAACTGTTACCTTAATAAGGTTCGTTCGCAATCCTCTTTTTTGCCTTATGGTGGAGATGGTTGCCTTTATTGGCTCGTCTGCCTGTACACGTCAGGTCTTTTTCTTTCGTTAGCTTACCCATTCTTTGGGAATTTTCATTTTGGTTCGAGTGGCTATGATTTATATGAACAAATGATTGGTTTTATTGACATAACATTTAGATTACAAGCTATGCATAAAACCTCCATAAATGTCCGGAGTTGAATGGACGAGGTAGCCTTACGCCTTCTGGAGTTTCCAGGCAGTAGGACTCTGGTGCGGCGATCTCAACTATTTTGTATGGACCTTCCCATTTAGATGAGAGTTTGTTTTTGCTGTCCATTTTTGTGAACTCATTCCTTCGCATAACCATCTCCCCCACGAAAAATTGGCAAGCGCTGACTCTTTTGTTGAAGTATCGAGCGGTCGCCAGTCACATTTTAGCTTGTGTATTGTCTGATTGCCATCGCTTCTCTTCTGTAAGATCGAGGTATGTACGACACTCAATTTCATTCGCTTCATCATTAAAGTGCAGGATCCTGTGGGTAGGCACCGCTATTTCAGCAGTGTTACTGCCTCGGATACGTACACCATACTAAATGGTGTTTCTCCCGTTGTTGTTTTGGGTGTCGTTCGGACAACCCACAGTACATTATACAACTCTTCTGTCCAGTTTCCTTTGAAGGCTTGAACTCACTTTTTGAGTCCTGCTATGACAACTTTGTTGGCTACTTCGGCCTGTCTATTTGTTTGAGGATGGTGTGCCGAGCTGAATCTGTGATCGATATGGTATTCTTCGCAGAGCCATTTGAGCTCTTTTCTCACGAATTGCGGACCATTGTCACTTATTAGTATTTTGGGGACACCAAATCGCGAAAATATGTGGATTTTCAAGAACTTGATCACTTGAAATTCAGTTGTAGAGGTCAATGCTTTCGCCTCTATCCACTTGGAAAAGTAGTTGAATGCCACTATAAGGTGGGTTCTTTGCCCATTGTTTATGGGAAAGGGCCCCAAAATGTCTATTCCCCATTGGGCGAAAGGCCAAGTGCCCACCATTAGGGATAGAAACGTCGTTGGTCGATCGAATAGTGGTGCAAACTGTTGACCAATTGCACACGTTTTTGTTAATTCTTGCTCAAGGTTGGCCAGTAATAGCATAGTTTGAACATTTTGCGCTTCAGCGAGCGCGAACCTTCATCGTATGCGACGACTCCTTCGTGAGCTTCACGGACAACTCTTTCTGTCTCGAGATGAGAGATGCACTTCAGATAGGGAGTTGAGTATCCTCGCCTTCGTCTTCTGGTAGTGTTCCTTCTTTTAGAAAGTTCTGGAATGGGTTCATCCAGATATCTTGCTCTTGAATATTGAAGACTTCTGCTCGGTTGTCAAGGACCTAGTATAAAGCTTGTTTAAGGAATTGCACATCATGTATCATTGTTCCTCTAAACGCCAGTTTGCTTAGAGAGTCAACTAGCTAGTTGTCTTGGCGAGGAATGGACTCAATCGCGAAAGTCAGAATTTCGGCGATGAGTTTTTTAGCAATGTCGATGTACTTTTTCATGTTTTATCCTTTTGCTTCATAAGTGCCATTGATTTGGTTGATGATTAGCTCTAAATCGCTTTTTGCTTTGAGTGACGTTATGCCCATTCCCTTAGCGAGTCGCAGTCTAGTGATAAGTGTTTCATATTCGGCCTCATTATTAGTCGCCTTAAAAGTAAGGACGATCGCATATTTTAGGGGCTCGCCCTCAGAAGGGATGAGAATTAATCTTGTCCCCGAGCCTTCTTTTGAAGAGGATCCATCGGTATAGAGTTCTGAGCCATTGTCTGTCTCTTCTATTGTCTTTGCCATTTTTATGCTTCTGCTAGACCATTCCCGGTACTTTCCACTATCAAATATGTTAATGCTTGACCTTTGATGTCTGGTTTCGGTGCAAATTTGATCTTGAATTCACTCAGCTCAATTGTCCACTTAACCATCCTTCCTGAAGAGTCTGGCTTTAGCAAGAAGTGTTTGAGAGGCTTGTTGGTGAGGACTGTAATGGCGTGAGCATGGAAGTACGGTATTAAATTTCGAGAAGCAATAACTAAGGCATAGAGATACTTTTAAATTTCGATATATTTTATTTCAGCCGAATTAAACAATTTGCTTACAAAATATACTCGATTCTGATTATTTTCCTCTCCTCTTATTAAAACTGCACTGGCTGCACCCTCACTAATACTTATATAAAGAAAGAGTTGTTCGGCGTGAATGGGCTTCGCCAAATCCGAGAGTGTCTGCAGGTGCTGCTTGAGTGATTGAAAGGCAGCCTCGCACTCCGGCATCCACTCAAACTTGCGGTTTGCCCTGAGAGTTTTGAAGAACAGGATGGATCTGTCGCTCGCCCTTGATTGGAAGCGATTGAGCGCGGCCAGGTGACCATTCAGACTCTGTACTTCCTTGTGGCAAGTTGGGGACTTCATTTCTTCAATGGATTTGAGCTTTTCAGGGTTCGCCTCTATTCCTCGCTCGTTGACCAAGAATCCCAGGAATTTGCCTGATTTTACGCCTATGGCACATTTTGCTGGGTTTAGGTGAACGTTGTGCCTTCTCAAGCATTCGAATACTTCTCAAAGGTGTTATGTATGAGGGCTTCCCTTTACTGTTTTGACGAGTATGTCATCCACATAGGCCTCGATGTTGCGCCCCAGCATTTCTTGGAACAGGCGATTTACCATTCGCTGATAGGTTGTCTCCGCATTTATTAGACCGAAGGACACACCTTATAGAAAAGTATCTATCCGTCTGCATAGAAGGTTATGTGGGCTTCATCGGCCGGGTTCATTCCAATCTGTTTATAGCCTGAATAGGCTTTCTTGAGGTCACGGAAGTCGACGCACATTCTCCACTTGTCGTTCGATTTATTTACGAGCACTGGATTGGCGACCCAGCTTTGGAAACGTACCTCCCTAAAATAGTTGGTTTCAAGTAGTATGCATACTTCTTGCTTGATCGCCAAGAGATTGTCTGATCTGAATGACCTTCTCCTTTGACCTTGTCTGATCCGAAACGTACCTCCCTAACAATGTTATGTTTGATCGAAGGATCTATTCTTAGCTCGTGGGAGATTATGTTGGTGCTAATGCATGGCATGTCACTGGGCTTCCAAGAGAATACTTCCCTGTATTCTTTCAATAAGGAGGTCAAGGTGTCCCGTTGGTCATCGTTCAAGGTGGTCCTGATGCGCACCTTCTTTTCTGGACCATCGATTTCGACCTCTGTCAGTTCTTCCATTGGGGTCGGTCGAGCTTTGTCCTCACGCGGGTCAACTTCTGTCTCGATGGTCAGGGTTTCCCTTTGCCTCTTCCTGCGAAGACAGTTCATATAGCATTGTCGTGAGGACGACTGGTCGCCTAGAACTTCTCCAATCCCATTCGGCGTGGGGAACTTCATTTTTTGGTGGACTGCGGAGGCAACGATCTTATGAGGATTGATGGTGGTCCTCCCCATGATGGTGTTATATGAGGTGGGAGGGTCGACCACTAAGAAGGTGACTGACACCTTTATGCTTTTCCATCCTTCGCCCAAAATTACCGGTAGGGTTACGACTCTCAGCGGGTATGTTGTTCTCCCGACGAAACGATAACGGGAAAGTCGACTCTCTTGAGATCTTTTTTAGACTTGCCCATTTTTTCGAAGGCGTCTAGGAATAGGATGTCTGTCGAGCTTCCTCCGTCAATCAGAATCATTTTCATATCGCAACCATCTACTTCTGTCGTGATGATTAAAGCATCATTGTGCGGAGTGGTGACATGTGTTAGGTCGTCCTTGGAGAACGAATGATGCAATCTTATTCAGGCCGAGGTCTCTTACCCAGTTGGACAGCTGTAGAAATTTGAGCGGCATAAACTTCTCTCGCATTTGACCCCTCGCCTCCAGCTCCAAACTCTCTGGAAATTATGTTTATTACCCGTCTGTCCTGGGATGGGCCAAATATTTACCCACTCTTTCACTCTAAGTCTCAACAAATTCTCCGCACTCAATTTGTAGTTTTTACCCTGTTCATTCTCATTCAGATGTTTCAGTTTCTTCCTTCAACAAATAACCTTAAAGATTGACATCCTGTCATTCAAGTGATTTGAACTACTCGTCTTGATGCAGATCTGCCCCAACTTCCCGTCATTCAAGTTAGCACTGATAGACATTCTATTGCCTCTGCCCACTAGAAACTCTGAATCAAACCCCGCACCAATTACCGTATCCTTATCAAAACACAAAATCGATTTTTTACACCAACATGGTCAGTTCTTAAAGGATAATGTCTTCCTCTGAGAGTCACACCAAAGTTTCCAGCGTACGCCACTTTTTCTCCTCCCTCTATCCGACCACCATTCACCACGAATTTCAATCTTTTCCCAACATAAATTTGGTCTTCAATCATTGCACTTGCATAATACTTGTTCTCGAATGATGTCAGAGAAACCCCAATATCTACAATATTATGCTTCAGAGGGTTAAGCTTCATGTTGCACTTGATTGTGCATATGAGGTCTTCACCAGAAGATTGGACATCAAGACCTAATCAACTCCTAGGATCTAATAGTTTCTTCAAAACTAGAGTTTCCCAGATAATCAAGCTTCTCCAAATAATCTCTTTTCTGTGATTCATTAAATTTCTAGAAATTCGATCTTGACAGAACTCTAAACGAAGGTAATTGATCATAATATTCTTTTTCATCTGTCTCTGACAACAAGATATTCGCGATTTCTTCTTTTATTCCATTAATGCTCTCTTCTGGGTGGTTTCGCAAAAGTGAAGATAGGAGATGGGGAAGAGATGGTTGCTCATAACAAATTGAATGGAGGAAGAACCAAATTGAGTTTGTGGACTATGGAGAGTGAAATAGTGGGTAAATATTAAGATATTTTTGCGAAGCAATTTTGAATAATAAGATAAAAGAGGGAGTGGAAAATTAAGTGATCTTTATTTAGTTATTTTATTTTGTAAATAGGTAAGGTCAAATATATAAAAACAACTATTAGAGCATTTTAGTCTTTTGAAAAAAGTTGTCAGTATATAGTAGTAGATGATTTGCAAATATAATCTTCGAGACTTTGTGTCATCCTTGAATTGGGCCAAAATTAAATATAGCCCAACTTGTGAATGGGAAAATGGCAACTTTGAGACCAAGCATTGTATACTTGTCCCACATAAATGTTTTAAGGAAAGTTAGACAATATATAAGGCTCAACACTTTACGGAAGTGTAATCACTTACAAAATAATAGATTTTCTTGTGCGTGTAGAGGGTGACACTACGGGAGACATCTTAGATAACGGATGGAAAAATAATTTTTAACGGCTCATTAATTGAGCCGTTAAATTTTCATAGCTTAACAAAAATTGAGTCGCTATAGAAAGCCGTTAAATTTTCACAGCTCAACAAAAAGTGATCCGCTATAGAATGTGTCGCGAGATTTATCATGACTCGAATTTGGTAGAGCCATGAAAATTAACGGCTCAAATAAATGAGCCGTGAAATATATTTTTATTTTTTTATTCATTACATTTTACGGCTCATTAAAAGATCCGCCAAAAATATGTATATTTTTTTAAAATATGTATATGTATATATATATATATATATATATATACACATATTTTCGGTTCAGTAGGAGGGTCCTCGAACTGCCGAAGGTTTCGAGTTTTCTTCTACTGTCGGAGGGAACCTTTTGCTCAAAGCAACCAGTCCTGTCGCTGATGGTGGTTGCGCTCCTTTTGCTCAAAGTTTCAGCTCCATCCACCGTCCCAACTCCAGCTTCACTAGATCCATATGTTGCAAAGGACAACGAGTCTTCTTCAGCTCCACTAGAGGGACGACGAGTCTTCTTCAGCCTCAGCCGCTCCATCCACTGTCCACTTGAGCTCCTGGTCAGACATCACGCGTGCGGGAGGATGAAAAGAAGGAACGGTTGTGGGGAGGCTCTGCTCCAGCAGGGAGGTCATGGGTTGGGTATCAGCCACTATGACTTCAAGGGTGGGGTTGAACGTAAAAGTGGTACCTACATCGACGGTCAGACTAGTCCTCCACCACCGCAGATTCAGGTTCAATTTCAGAGGGCGGAGAAGCTGGGACCACGACGGTCGGAGGTAGGGGTGGCAATCGCGTCGTGTCATTAATTGTGTCATGTTGAAACATGTCTCGTGTCTAAACGGATAAGTCTTAAAGGTGTCTCAAAACTTCAAACACAAACACGACACGATTATTAATCGTGTCTAATTGTGTAAGAGTTGTTTAGACACATGATCTGTTAAAATCAAACTCATATACACTTTAAAGCATATATATACACAAATCCATATATACAAAGTAAAATCTTCAAACTTCAATATTAAAAATTAAGTCGGTATTTTAATATTTTATTATTATTATTATACTTAAATGTGTCTAAATGTGTCACATGTATACACGATATTTGTGTGTGTTTATTACGTCTATCCAACAAAACTTATTTGAATTTCTACATGAGGAATTAATTTTGCAATTATGGCTTGAATTTTGTTCAATTCGATTTCTAACAATAATGTTGAAAGTTATTACTGAATTAATTGATAATCAAGTGTCTGGATCCTTTAAATAGGATGACATCTACTCATTTTGCTTCTCCAAAAAAATTCTCACACATGAATTGTTCATACATTTCAATTTTCCTCTCCTTCAATGACTTGTTTGTCAGTCATTGTTATCTTTTCATTCTTCTGTGTTTGACCTACCTTTCTAGTTCTTGTGTTTCAGGTGTTAGTGATAGCAAAAGCGTTGAGGTACTGAAATGACTCTCAATTAAGGACCTGCTTGTTCATGATGCACAACTTGTTTGATTGATTCCCACACATAATGACAATGTTGTTGGATTTAGGGATATTGCGAGAAGAAAATTGAAAATCAGTAGAAACTTCTCTACTTCTCTTATTCGACTGATTTGATGACTGTCTGCATATATAGCAGAACTAGTAACAGAATGCAACTAATAAAGTGTAAAGATTACACCCTTAACTTTATAAACTAAACATATAAGTCCTTATACTTCAACATTCCCCCTTATCTCTTCCTTCTTCTTCGATGGTTCTGCAGAGTTATCTGTATTGCTGCTGCAAAATAAATCCATTATACCAAATTTCTGAAGTAGAAAATGATGATGGTGTCTCGACAGAGCTTTGGTCATGATATCTGCAACTTGATCCTTTGTTCCAATATAAACGGGAGCTACTATTCCATCTTGAATCTTCTCTCTCACAAAATAGCAATCGATCTCAATATGTTTGGTCCTCTCATGGAACATAGGATTACCTGCAATCTGTATAGCTGCTTTGTTATCACAATAAAGATTTGCAGGTTCATTGATCTCAATGCAAAACTCCTTCAATAATCCTCGAATCCATACCAGCTCCGAAACTGCAAGCCCTATACTTCTATACTCGGATTCAGCACTTGATCTTGAAACAGTGGCTTGCTTCTTTGATTTCCAAGATATTGTGCTACTTCCCAACTTAACACAATACCCAGAAACTGAACGTCTTGTGACAGCACATGCAGCCCAGTCACTGTCACAATATACCGCCATGGAATCAAGTTTATTCGAAGCACAGAAAAACAAACCTTGGCCCGGATTTGCTTTAATATAACGAACAACACGATATGCAGCATCCAAATGAGACTGCTTAGGAGAATGTACATATTGACTCAGTGTTTGAACCGAGTATGTGATATCTGGCCTTGTCATCGTAAGGTAAAGCAGTCGTCCTACAATTCTGCGGTAATGCTCTACATTGTCAACAGGTTTATCTGCTGCATTGACACCAAATACCTTGTCATAATCACCAGAAGTGAGATGTATATTTTGCTCCATAGGAGTATGAGCTGACTTCCCATCCATCAGACCAGCTTCCATTATCAATTCAAGAGCATACTTGCGTTGACAAACAACAATTCCAGACATAGACCTTGCAATTTCCAATCCAAGGAAATATTTCAACCTTCCCAAGTCTTTGAGCTTGAAATGAAACTTCAAAATCTCCTTCAGATCATTAATCATTTTCTCACTCGATCCACTGATAATTAAATCATCTACATACACCAGTAGATGGACCTGATGACCATTCTCAATCTTGCTGAATAAAGAGTAGTCGAACCTACTCTGTATGTATCCATGCTGAATAAGAGAATGTGTGAGTTTCAAGTTCCATTGTCTGGATGCCTGTTTAAGCCCATATAATGACTTTAACAATTTGCAAAGCTTTTTCTTCCCTTCTACATGAACATGATGCTGATTATGCTGATCAAATCCTGGAGGAATCGACATATATACTTCCTCATCGAGGTCCCCTTGTAAAAATGCATTGTTGATGTCTAATTGGTATATAGACCAATTTCTGGAAGCTGCAATTGTTAATAGAACTCGAACAGTCACCATTTTCACAACGGGTGAAAAGGTTTCAGTGAAATCTGAACCAGCCTTTTGGGTGTATCCTTTGGCAACCAAACGTGCCTTATATCTCTCAAGAGTGCCATCAGCATTATACTTAACTCGGTATACCCATTTACATCCAATAGGATTCTTCAGTTCAGGTAGATCAACAATTTCCCATGTATGATTATCCTGAAGAGCTTGTATTTCTTCTTTCATCGCTCGCATCCAATGAGGATTAATACTAGCTTCTTCAAATGTAATTGGTTCGTGAATCTTGGATATTTCAGCAACAAAACATCTGTAATTATCAGTCAGCTGCTCATAATTCACTGTAGAACAATGAAAAACGTAATCAGTACTCCATCTAGGTGCTGATACAGTCCTAGAAGATCTTCTTGGTACATCTGGTAATGAATCAGATTCGGAAATGACTGGTGGAACAACAACAGCTTCAATGTTAACATCTGCATCTTCGGGTACTGCAGCATCTTCTGATGGTAACTCAGAATTTTCCCACAGATCAGCACTATCTTGTTCATCATGCATCCAAGAATTAACTGAAGAGAGAGACTTTTGAACAAAAGCATCACGTCTCATCTTAAAAGGAAAAATATTTTCCTTAAATATAACATCTCGACTTATGAAAACAACACGAGTTTGTATGTTGAGCAGCCTGTATCCCTTTTGATAAGTTGCATAACCCAGCATTACAGATGGAATTGATCGAGACTTGAACTTGTCTTTATCATGTAAATCAACTGCAAAGCATAATGACCCAAAAACCCGGAGATGAGTCGGATCAAACTTCTTCTTGTGGAGGGCTTCATAAGGGGATAATCCTCCAATAACAGATGAAGGAACAACATTGATGAGATAACAGGCTGTAAGAGCACAAAATCCCAAATATTTATCTGGAACCGAAGCTTGAAGTTTTAGGGCACGAGCTACTTCGAGGAGATGCCGATGCTTCCTCTCTACCACGCCATTCTGTTGTGGTGTATAGATGCAGCTTGTTTGATGAGAGATCCCCAATTCAGCAAATAAATCAGCAACCAATGAGTTAATGAACTCAGTCCCATTATCACCTCTACACGTTTTGACCGAAGTTGAGAAGTGATTTCTAACAAATGAAAGAAATCGTTTAATGTGCAACAATGCCTCATCTTTATACCGCAGCAAGAATATCCAAGTAGACCGTGTATGATCATCCACGACTGTTAAAAAATATCTATATCCTTCCGGCGTTTGAACTCGATGAGGACCCCACAAGTCCAAATGAATCAAATCAAACGGATGATCAGAATGAGAAGCACTCATAGGAAAAGTAGATCGAGTCTGTCTAGCTTGAGGGAAAATCAAACAAATTTTCACCAAAGATTCATTACAATCCTGAACAACCTTTTTAAGTTGACTAAAAGGTAAATGTCCAAAACGTAAATGCCATAAATCCATCCTCTCCCTCTCCAAATAAAACTGTTGATCATGCTGTCTATTTACTGAAATCTGCATTGCTCTGCCACCATTCGAAGTTCTTGTATGAAGAATGTATAATCCTGATTTCCTTTCACCAATCACCATCCTCTTCCCATTGGAATGGTCCTGTAAAACCATCACATCAGGAGTGAAAATAACCGAGCAAGCTAAATCATGACACAGTTGAGAAACTGAAATCAGATTGTACTTGAATTCCGGAACGAATAGCACATTATGTAATATCATATTAGGAGCAACCATACAACTTCCAATGTGTGTGACTTGAACAGATTGACCTGTACGTAGAACCACAGTTTTGATATTTGAAGAATTGGTATGCATATCAAATAGCCATTCCCTTCGACAAGTCATGTGGTTAGTCGCACCACTATCTACTAACCAGTGATGTGTAGAAGGAATTTCAGCATCAGAAGTAACAGAAAATATACCTGAAACAGCATTAGCTCCATCAACTAGATTAGCTTTCATCTCAGATTTTGGTGAAATCAGTTTCAACAGTTGTTCCACTTGCTGCTTGGTAAAAAATGAGGACTGAGACTGATTCAACACCTCTGACAATGGGCGAGAATGTTGCTGCTGTTGAGAAGCAACTGGAAGTTACTCCGCCGAAACAGAATTGCTGGATGCATTCTGTGAACTCCAATGTTTCTTCACCTCATCAGGGACACCGTGTTTCTTCCAACATTTGTCAACACGATGCCCTTTCTTACCCCAAAAAAGCACTGCAGATCTCGTTTAATTTTCTGATTCTGAGAACTATCAGAAAATGATGTATTCGAACTAGATGAGTACATAACAACAACATCATCATTATTCGATAAAACAGAACCAGTCAACATGCGTTGATTCTCTTCTTGAATTAATACTGAATAGGCATAGTTCACTGATGGCAACGGATTAAGCATCAACAGATTCGACCTTATACCAGCATAGGTTTCATTTAACCCTATTAAAAACGGAATGAGTTTCTGCTGTTCCTTCTTGGCCATGGCTTTTGCAGATACAGAACAATCATTGCACAAGTAATCATCATCTACAACAGCTAATTCATCCCAGATAATCTTCATTTTGCCAAAAAACTGAGCAATCGAGAGTGTACCTTGTTTCATTTGATACATCTCCATGTGAAGATGAAAAATGCGCGTACCGTCTACTTTGTTAAATCGTTCTCGCAATTCCTCCCAAATAGACTGAGCAGTAGGGTTGTAATGCATTCCATGTTCCAAATCTTTCGAAACGGAGTTGATTATCCACGCTTTCACCACCGCATTGCACCTGTCCCATTTCTGTTTCATCGGCTCTGCAACCGACTCACGACTGCAAGTCCCGTCAACGAAGCAGAGCTTGTTCTTGACAAACAAGGCGTCTGAAATCGCTCGAATCCAGGTCTGATAGTTGTCCGACCTAGTTAGCTTCATCATGATTAATGAAACTCCGGTGGTATCTGATGGGTGTAAATAAAATCGATCATCGACATCTTGTCCTCCAACACGAGGCCAAGCATTCGGCACTCCAGCTCCAGCCATATTAAGCAAATCTCAGAAGAATCTCTCTGATACCATGTTGGATTTAGGGATATTGCGAGAAGAAAATTGAAAATCAGTAGAAACTTCTGTACTTCTCTTATTCGACTGATTTGATGACTATCTGCATATATAGCAGAACTAGTAACAGAATGCAACTAATAAAGTGTAAAGATTACACCCTTAACTTTATAAACTAAACATATAAGTCCTTATACTTCAACAAATGTTGTATCTTGATCAATTAGGTCAGTCCAAATTCTTCAAGCTCCCAAACATGCACGAAAGAAAGCTCGAGTTTGACTCAGTCTTTCACATGTGATGATCAAGTTAGGGCAAGGCTTTAGGAGCAAACAAAATATGTGTGAGGTTGTTTATGTTTATGTGTTGTGTGTGTAGACCAAAAAGTGAGATAAATAAGGCTATTTATACAAGGACCTAACTTGTTGGTGGGCTAGGTTTTGTGGTTGATTTGGATTTGTGTAACAACAATAGCCAACATTATCGATAATATAACGCAATAAATTCACTTCCTCGAATGATTACTCTTGAATTTTGTTCATCATGCATCTCTCAAAACTTCTGGTTGATCACCTTCGCGCATGCGAGCACATTTTATCATCATACTATTTAAAATAATTGCATCCTCTGATATAGTAAATACATAAAACCTCAAAAATTACAAATGAATTCAATAATTTAAGTGAAATTCAAAGTTAATATACTTACCTTGCTAAATATTTGGTATCAAGGACACCTCCATATACTTACAAATGCATCACTAAAACATCCATACAAAATTTTCCCACTTTCATCAAGATTTAACCCTTGAAACAAGGACTCATTTACACGTGTTTTATCAACTGAATTACTATGAGGTATCAAGAAAATGAAGAAAACAAACTGAGGACATCATCTTTACATCTTTGTTTTGTCGCTCCTAAAGTGAGAATACAAACAATGAACTTGGACAAATTGATTAAGTTTTAAAAATGCAGAGAGAATACTAGGTTAGATGAAAGGTCGGGGTGTCGAGGCAGTTTAAATATTTCAGGTTCGACGTTAGCCAAATTAGTCAATAGTCACAATGCACTTGTAATATGTAGGCTTGTTTATGAACCGGTTCGTGTTTATAAACTGGTTCGATCATGAACCGGTATTAAGTTGAACTAGAACTGTTTAAAGCAAACAATTATTTTTTTGACTCACTAAAAGAACTGATCTATTTTACGCATAAAACATTGGTCTAGTTAGAACCGGTTCAAACTGGTTTGGATCTATTTTTTTCAAAAAACACAAGACTTAGTTCTGATTCATTCAATAGAACTAGTTCAGTCTAAAAATAGAACCGGTCCAATAAATAGATGTCATTGAACATTGAACTACATAGAATACACAAAAAATACTTCCCTATAATTTTCATCAATTATATTAGATCGGTTGGTTTGTTTTATTTAGGCTGGTTCAAAAATTGTATAGATTTAATCCCGGTTATTTTAATTTTTAGTATAAACTAGTACAAAAAACGAATCGATTTGAACCGGTTCGAACTGAATTAAAAACCATTTTTTTAACTGGTTTATTTTGACCTTAAAAAACTGGTATAGTTTTGGAAAAAGTTTGTTTGAACCTGCTCAAACCAATCAAAAAACAATCCAAATCTGATTCAGTTAGGCCGAACCGTTTTTTTAAGGGAAAAGTAGGTAAATGCACCCGGATGTTTCGTTTTTTTTGTAATTGGACCCATATGTTTTTTGACGTATGCTATGACACTCGTATGTTTGAATTTGTTGGTAATTGGACCAAACGTTAATTATACATGTTAAGTGTCACGTGGTAATCATGTGCGAACGTTTATTTTGAAAGAATGCAATGTAAAAGACATGTTTACCCTTTTGACATCTCATCACCTTCTTTGGAAACTGATTCTTGCTTTCTTCCCATAGGCATATTCAGTTCGACTCTCTCCCCCATTTGAAAACTTCTCAAACCCTAAACCTCCGCAGCTCCGACTGCTATTCCCTTCGACTGCTTGTCACTGGGACGAACTGGCCCGAAGACACCGACGAAGAAACTCCATTGCGGCTCCACTCCTTCCGTTGATTGCGTCGATTGTGCAGAAAATCTCTTCAATCAATTTCACCATTTCTTCAATCAATCGTAACCTGGTTCAGTGGTTATCAAAGAACTCCTCTCCATATTCGTCGTAAGCTGTAATCATTTCAAGGTAAGAGCTCTAGTCATCAACATTGTTCTTAAGTCCCCAACCGACACCCATTTTACTATGTTCTGGTCGATTTATGGTTTAGCTGAGTGTTACAGTTCTATTGCAAATCAAATGACCAATTTTGTTTTTGGGTTTGTCGTCATACACATGGATTAAACATAAAGTGCATTTCTTGGCTCTCAGTGGTGAATCTGGCATTTTCTATGAAGATTGCAGCCTTAATTAGGATATTATCCATTTGAGACTTGTTGGAAAGAAAGTACATAGTGATGCCCACCAAGTGTTTGTGTATGTTCTTGAGAGATTAGGATTTTTTGGAGTGAGCTTTCTGTAAATATCATTCTTTGAATTCGATTTTTATTGGGAAAAGTAGGTAAATGCACCCGGATGTTTCTTTTTTTTTTGTAATTTACAGAGTTGGATGCATTCTTCGATGGAGCTTCAAGTGGTTGAGACCTGGACGTATATATATATCTACAACTTCGATGTTGCTAGCTGTATGAGATCCTTCCTCAGAATTTTTCCTCATGGATTTTTGGGTACCGACGTGATGAAGGCCACTCTCCGAACCCTCTTGTATGGAGCAACCTAGGATTAAAAGCATGAACATTGTTTTGATTGATGTAGAGACAAAACACTACCAAATTTGTGTGAATATCTACTCAGTGAAAACACTTCACCCCGTTTTGTTTAAATGGATGTTGTGACCGCAATGTTTTGTGGGATGTTAGGTTCGGTCATGTTTTCTGGTTTGTTATGTTCAATGACTTCATTTTGTTGGATATTCTATTTGTTAAACCTTTGTGTTGGATATTATCTAAACAGGTTGGTCTCATGGTCTGTGTTGAATGTTCTGTTGGATAATGTGTAAACCTTTGTTTATGTGGATTTTCTTTAAACGGGTTGGTTTGTGTGTTCTGTTGGATAATGTGTGTTCTGTTGGATTTTCATGTCGATACATATGGGTGCTTTCACCAATTTCGTCTAAACATAAGGGTGGAAACACTAACTATACAACAAACATAAAGTACAACTGAATAACAACGTACATAACTTGTAGGTCCACAAAGTATTCATTAAACAATCATCAAGTACAACTGAATGGCAACGCACATAACTTACACACCATACAACAAACGTTTTAAACGTAGCTACATCTTCAACTAAGTCCAGCAACAATGAAAAGTAAGAACACTATAACACACAGTTGTTGCTGATTTCTGCTGTGTAACACAAAAATTTGATTGTTGAGTTCAGATTTTTTTGACACAAAGAAATTAGGGAAGTGGAACAAACTCAACCCTATTTTTTCTCTTAGGAAGAGCTAATGGAACAATAACATATTTTCCAAAATAAAAAATAAGAAAAAGTATGTACCTGAAATCTGTGGATGGATCCTTTCCTTGCCAACCCATGTCCTTCCATTGGTCAGATATTAAACCACGAAGTTCCTCTCCAAGAAAAGAAGCTTTCCACAATGACCTTAAGGCCTCCTATATAAATATGAACAACAATTGAATGTGTGAAAATGTATAATTTGCTTGTATATCTGAAAGTCCACAAACTGGCCTTCTCGATTCTTTTAACATGACCAATTTCAAAATATCCACAAGAAAATGACGAAAGAAACAAAGAAAGATAGAAGAGAGGACAGCAAACCTGGTGCTCTGGTATTGAACTGTCGTAAGTCATCTCTATACGGTTTTGTAGCCTCTGAAGAGATTCTTCCTGAAAATATCAAAAGAACATGTTCATATTCATGAAGACACACAGATATATGTACAAGTGCCAAACGAACGAGGAAGGGATAAGACAAATGAAAAAGGGAAGAGATACAAAGATTTTAGGTATTAATCATTTATGAGTCAGGCACATGACAACCACGTGAGCCTAATTTAACAGAAAACGTTTCAGAATGGACGGAAAGGTCCAATGACCAATAAACGTAAACATCCGGGTGTAATAACAAACATCATGGGTGCAATTACCAACAGGTGTAAACATCTGGGTGCATTTACTTACTTTTCCTTTTTTTAACGAGTCTAGTAATAAGTGTAATTCTCCGTTCCAAATTGACTAATAATGAAACGGAAATAACATTTTCCATCAAGTGTTTTCCTTCAAAAAATAATAACTTGATAATTAACCCTAGTTCAAAATGATCAAACCATGTGCTGATAATTTGTATATTGGGAATTAGTATGAGACAAAGTAATATGTACAACTAGAACTCTAAACATATATATACGTTAAAGATATGATATTGTGAGAAAATTGCTCACAATGGGTATGATCACAATCGACTATGTAACGACAAACGTTAATATTATGAACTCACTAACTAAATGGTTAACAAAATAGCAAATTTTAAAATCATCACCGGAAATTATGCTTAAACCCACGAAATGATATGGTTTTGTGAAGAAAAACTCAACTTAATGGACAAGAGATTTTAATATTTAAGTTCAAAGGAAAAACGTAATAAGTTGAATTTGGCTTCCTCAAATCATTTCATTCAATTATGAGAATACGTGATGATAAAGTTAAGAGTAATGTTGTAGTTTTTTCTAATGATTTATATTTAAGAGTAATTGATATAATTCGTGTTGAAATGTATTATACAAGTGGATGATGACTTATACGACATACGTACATATAGGAAAGGATAAGAAGCATATTTTATTCAATAGATAGATATCGTCTATTTCTCCATTTCATTTCCCGCCTAACCTAACTGGAGAACAGACTCGACCGACGTTGGAAGCTTAAACTCTGGAAGAGTGGAAGTTTGGCCACCTTCGATCATCAGAAGACACGTGTCGAAGTAACGTCTGGTTTGGGAAATTCGACATCCAACAAATGGACGTCTCTCGTTGCTTCTCCGTCGTGCCAAGACAAGATTGGGAGGATGAAGAACACCCAACTACGCCACGTGTCATCCATACGATGGAGAAGCGCGTTGCTTGAAGACGGCTGTGCATCGCTGGAAAGCCAGCGGAGCAGCAACAGTTGGAGAAGTCCACTCCTCGAGTCTCATGACTTATGTTGTAAGAAATCTTAGTTTTGCTCGATGGAATCGGAAGCTTAATATAATAATTATTAGTATATAATATAAACGTAAAATCATAATACAATGAAAGGAAATTAATAGCATATAATATAAACCGGCAATTATTCTTACACTTTTTTATAGGAACTTCATAAAGATGGTGCTTTTAACTTTCAAGGTATAACTAACAAACTCAACTTAAAATTGTAAATAAAATTAAAATTGACATGCTTTAATCTATTTAGGTGGATTTTTCTAATGAGTATATTTTACCTCAACACACATTGGGTGTAATGTCCACGTTTGTCACGTGTTATGAGTGTATGATTGACTCCAAAAATGATACAAAATTAACTCCAAGAAAATTAACCACCATCCTAATAAGATTAAGATATAATTTGATTCGAAAAGTAATAATTTCATGTAAAAAAATAAAATTACATACAGTAATAATATAAAATTTAAAAATAAAGGTATTTGTGCTACCCAGAGTAAAAAAAATAACTAAAGAAACTTCAAATTGCACGAGTAATTTTATTTTTATTTCATTATCTAGACTATTAAGGCTCAACTAATCTTTGTAACCACTCATTTTTAATGTGCTTTCAACTATTATAAGATACTCAGAGGTATTTATTCCTCGTTTAGTTACTCAAATGAAAGAGAGAGAAAAAACAGTATTTAATTAAAAAAAATGAGGAAAGAATCTTAATAATTTCAACATATTGTCATCACAAAAACTTGAATCAAACACATTATACATGACATATGTCACTGCAAATGCTTGTTTAATATTTGATGGCATCAAAATACATAGAAGTTTTTTAAAAAGTAGGTACTGTGTCCAAAGAATTTGAAAAAGTAAGTATACTGAAAAAAATATTTTGCAAAATGTATATAAACGCTACTTGAGTAACAAAGTATACGTTCATAATACACCATACGTAACAAATTAAAGGACAACGGTGTGCAGTATAATTGCTTACAAAATTGATAAGATAAATCACAAATTTAAATAAGATAATTTATGTTCTCTAATAACAACTTCTATCTATAACTGCTGTTATTATGAAACTTACTTTTTATTTATTTCTTATATATTATTCATGTGCGAGATTCTATGTGCTGCTAAATACTCCTACAGTTTATTATTTTTTTTGGCCAAACTCCTACAGTTTATTAACACCCATATAATTTGTAGGAGTAATTTCAGTCTTCCAATTCTAGATCAGACATTACAACACTGTTATTCTAGTAAATGTCAAAATTTAGGGGTGAGTAAAATCCGGTTCGGTCGGGTCTAATTCGGTCTTGAAATCGGGACCGAAATTTTCAATTATCTATTTTCGCTTTTGAGATCGAAAGCGGAACCGTTAGGACCATTTGATTCGGTCTTAAACCGTTTAGACATATATATTTATATAAATTTATATTTTAATAAAATATTAATCAATAAAATTAAAATTAATTTAATTAATCAATAAAATAAAAATAACAAAAATGTCTTACGGTCCGGTTCGGTATTAACTATTTTCATTGATTTAAAAGCGTAATTAAGATCGGAACCAATAAGAACGTTAGTTTCGGTTCACAAGCCGATCTTTTTTATTTGGTTTCGGTCGATTATAATCCGGGAGTGATCTAAATGGCTTTCTTTGAGTACGTCGCCTTCTCACTTATCTCAATTATTATTATCAGTAAAATTCATGAAGTTTAATTAATTCGTATTTAATAAAAAATGATAATTATGGGGCAAGCAAAGGACTAAATCGTTCTTGACTTGGATAGTAGAAGGACTCGGTCAGTAAATGGAAGCGCAGATGATGCCCTCTCGAACTGCCCTGAACCGTGGCTCCACCAAGTCTCTCTCTATATAAAACACACAATCCTTCAATCTCCTCCATCATCAGACCATCTCTCCTTCTCTCTCCCCTTCTCTCTCCCCTTCTCTCTCTCCTTCTCTCTCCCCTTCTCTCTCTCCTTCTCTCTCTGTCTCAGGTATCTCTCTGAAAATGGCTCTGGAAGCTCTCAACTCTCCAACCATGGCCAATCCCTTCTATGAAGAAGCAGTAGACAACTATGAGTCTTGGGCTAAGAGAAAGCGCTCCAAACGTCATCGTTTTGAGACCAACAACCCTCCCAACGAAGAGGAGTACCTTGCCCTCTGCCTCATCATGCTTGCACGCGGTCACACCACCACTCAAGCCAACTCATCAGACCAGAAGTTGCCGGAGCCGCCAACTTTAAAGCTCTCCTACAAGTGTACTGTCTGCAGCAAGGCGTTCCCTTCCTACCAAGCACTCGGCGGACACAAAGCAAGCCACCGCAAATCTTCCATGGATGCAGCAGATGCTGCCGGCACCACAGACAGAGCTCCAGCAACAACCTCCGGATCTTCCGCTGCCAGTGGAGGCAAGACCCATGAGTGCTCCATCTGCCATAAGACGTTCCCCACTGGGCAAGCCCTTGGTGGCCACAAGCGGTGCCACTATGACGGAGGCAACAGCCACACTGTGGCTGCTACCAACTCCAACGTCAATGGCGTGAGCGGTTCGAGCTGTACCCTTCGAAACTTTGACCTGAACCTTCCAGCTCAACAAGACCCATGCCCCGTCGGTGGAGAGCAAACGGTCCCCTTACAATTTCAATGTGAAGCAGTTAAGGAAGAGGTGGAGAGCCCTCATCCGGCGAAAAAGCCTCGTCTTTTGCTTGGCCGAGACGACGGCATGGATACTTGCCAAGATTGATCTCCCAGCTTCCGTGGATTACTAATTGTCTTTTACTCTTGTTAGGATAGGAATACTGTTCCGTTTGGACTTGGCTTTGCTTTACATACTTAATTTGTACAGATTCAATCTTTCTTCAACTTGCTTGTAATCTTTCGCTTGGAAACTACTTATTCTTTACTTTTATTGGATGGGTACATTAATATGATCACCACACCAACACAATTCGAGACATTAAAAAAAAAAATGTACAGAATTTATGCAGTTCCGTAGTAGATTCGACGTACGTCACGGGTAATATCATAAATTGTTTATTTGTTTTGTCATCATGATTATTTATCCTTTTTACATTATTATTAGCATCATATTATCTTTTTATTATTTATTGTTTGTATATTTAATTAAATAGTTACTAGTATCATATTATCTTTCTATTATTTATCGTTTTTATGTTATTAAATGGTTATTAGCATTATATTGTCTTTTTATTATTTAGGGTGAAATATGACATTACCCCATAAAATTTACGACGATTTTAAATTTCTTCCTTAAAGTTTAAAAATTGAAATCATAGTTTTAATGTTTGACCCAGATGAAAAATGTCCATTTACCGTCACTTAGTAGTTTATTCTTGACGAATTGGTCCTCATGTGTGTGGCACGTGCTATTTTAGTGACGAAATTGCCCTTCTTCATCCATGCTTCTTCATCCTCTCCATTCTTGACCGATTGACTGTTGGGAAGGGTTTTCGGGGAGGGATCCGGGTGCATAGAGATGGAGCGGCCGAAAAATGGGTGGTGGGGCATGCCAGAGTATTCACGATTGGAGGTGTAATGATTGATCATCAACATTGATTGGAATTCGATTTTAGGTGGATCGAGGAGTGGAAAGGTTTGTCTGGATTGGATTGGGTCGTAAAGAACGAACTTGGGCAGCAGTTTGTTGCAGCAAGTGCTCGAGAATGATTGAGGTTGTGGGCTTGTCGATCATGGGTGCCGATTTTGGAGGGCCTGTCCGATTTGTTTCCTCCTGGAATCGGTGCTCTTGTTCATCGTGCTGCCGGTGAAGAGCGAACTGCAACTCTGGAAGCTCTGGGACACCTGCTTGTGGTAAGTGGTAATTACAAAAAATTACCTAACAGGAGATGAAGAGGAGAACTACAACTCCTCTCCTCTGCCTTAGTCTATGCAACTCCACGGCGAAAACCACAGCAAACACTCACATGGCCAGGTTGCCGCCACGAATAAACGACTAAGTGATAGTAAGGAGGAATGTTTCATCTGGCTAAATATTAGGATTAAAATTTCAAATTTTAAACTTTAAGGAGAAAATTTAAAATCAACGTAAACTTTAGAAGGCAATATCATATTTTACCCTTTTATTTATCATTTTATGCTATTAAATGGTTATTAAAATGTAATTAATTAGTTACTCGTTAAGTAGTCATTCATTAGTTTTATCCTCTCTTATTCATTGCGTAGCTAAACTTATAAAGTAAGTGTTTTGATTTTAGAAAATGAGATTTGGATAATTTATATATATATATATGTTTTGCGCTGTCGTAGCATCTTATCAATTCGAAAATCGAAACTCCAAATTATTGACGACATTTATGTCGTAATTCACTTATCTACGTATTGTATATGTATTGTTTTTCTTTTTATCTTTTTAGCATGTATACAAATAAATTTATCACATAAATCATTTTTTCATTCCAGGCGAATTATAGGACAAACGGTGGTTCGGTTATTTTTTTAATTATATACCTAATATAAAAAAAAATACGAATAATTGAATTATGACATAAGTGTCGCCCCTACTTTTGAGTTTCAACTTAGAAAGTCTCAGTTTAATTTTTCTAAATATAAATTTCAAAACTTAACTTATGGTAGAGCAAATGGTCAATCTGCAACTTGAAATTCAATATTATTTGTATCATTTATATCACAATTCAAATATCAATTCACTCATTAAAAAAAGTATTTACTGGATGCATAATTTAATTTCTAAACAAATATATAAAAAAAAACTGTATTTTGAACACGCTGCCAATGTAGCAAACTGTCCATTTTTCTAAATATATAAATGAATATCCAATTCCAAGATGAATAATATTACTATGGATCTATCATGTACAGAATATGTAATTCTTAATATTTATTTTCTATATTTCTAAAGAAGAAATAATTTGATCTGTTATATAGATATATTTTTTTTCTTTGTCAAGATTACGTAAATAAATAAATAAAATATATTAAACTTACGAAATCATGTTGAATAAGATTTTTTCCTCGCATTCGGTCTTATATTTTTTTTCTTCCCTTTTCCCCCAAGTATTTTTTAATAATATTCTTCACTATAAGGTATTGGATTTTAAATTGGAAATACTTTTTGAAAATATTAGTGTCATAACGGGTCAAATATCACATTCGGGTCAAATATCACATTGCTCCTGGCCAAAGTACAATTTTACCCCTCCGTCAACTTCATTCAAATTTAACATAATTAGTTTTGAAAATTGCAAACATAACACAAAACTTTAAAAAAATGTTACAATTTAACCCTATCAAATCTTTTCAAATGTTACAATTGAGTTTGGATTCAATTAGCTCGATATTGGGGCTCGAGTCTGGGTCTCAACCCAGACCAACCCCATGGGTAGGCGACCATATCTGGGTCAAGACCTGAGCCCCCCTCCCCGCTCTCTCTTAAAGCTCAATCAAGCTATAATCAAATTGGGGAATGGTTCGATCCCAATTAAATCCCATATGTGTGTGACCCTTCTCAATTCTCACCTAGCTCACATACAATTGAAGCAAAAATAAGAAATAATTACTGAAATTCCTAAACACTCAAAGCTATTTGAATGGAAAAAAGACTATAATTTGTTTTGATTGCTTTGGCAAGTATCCCACTCTAAGGTCTTCTCTTTATTGGGGTTGAAGCGTGCTATCATTATCTTTATCCTTACATGAAAATGATAGCAAGTGCACATAATTTTGAATTTTCAACAAGTCTAGTCAATTTAATCACTTAAGTGGGTCGACTCAATGTATTTTGAGTCATCTTAGACCAACTTATTAGTCAAATATGTTACCTATTGAGATTCTCAAATTTCTTTCAACAAACAACAAGGGCAACAATCAACAAGGACAAGCAATAGGTGAAAGACGAGCCTCCTCACGCAACTTCGGAACTTGCCCCCTTATGCATCCTATCATCATGAGGCTCGCTCATGACACATACCGTGGAGCCTATCCCTTCGCACTCAACAAAACCGTCAATGTATTCGCTTCGCAACCGCCTCTGGAAAAATCAACATACCCTTTGCCTCACCTTGGAAACCTTTCATCCACACCTTATTGCCCTAGAAACGCTCGTGGAGCAGGCCAAGTGACAAGAATTCACCTACACATAAACCTTAATGCAAGCTCTTAACGGTGCCCTAAAGAAAAGGAATTGCATGCATCACCCCAATAAGAGGTTATGTCCAGTATCCATTGTGCTCTTCTAAAATCATTGACATGATAGGGACAAGGCACAACACTATACACAACAAGTGACCAACGCTACTGCTCCAAGCTAGCCGATCAACCACTTTTTATTCTAGGCTAGGTAAAAAAATTAATCAATGGGAAACTGAAGGAACAAAGAGGAAATGGGTTTGTGATCACTGCCCTAAGGGACAAAGTGTCATATCCATTCATCCCCTCCTTTATAGTTGAGGACATATCCAATGACGTGGTGGTCAGAGCGATCCCCAAGTACAACGGGGTAAGCGATCCCATAGTTTAGTAGGCACAGGGCCTCCCTCATAAAAAAGATCTGCGATGATGATCATATTGCATTGCTATTTCCCTCAACATTATTATCAATATCAACATTATCATGTTTTTTTTTTGTAACCACCGACATCTATTACCTAATGGGGGAACGTTGAGCTGAAGTTCATACATAGGTGTATGGTCGAACGACGGTTACTAAGAAGCGTAGTAGCCACGAACACCATAAAGAAGGAACTGGGGAGATTATGGATAATTTATATGGAGCATTCCACGTAAAATAGGTGGCAAGATAGACCAACAGGTTGGGGAATATGAGATATACTGTGTGTTTTACTTAAGCTTTGGTCCCCTAAATAAGACGTCCGAAAAGCTGAGAAATACATACCACGTCCAAGACGTCAACACCCTGGAAGAATTCACTATTAGAGATAAAAGGGTATGTAGTCATGGAAAATTAAAACTAGGTAACAAACCCACCTATTACAACACGAGAAGAAAATAAGAAGAAGGGGGACCAAGACCCGAGCACAAACCGTAGAGGAACATAAACGACTTTGTAACCCCCTCAACATGGACATTTCGACCATCTACACCGAGATGAAAAAGCAGTCGCTAGCAAGGGCCCCAACTCCAAAGGATGAACGGTGCCTCCAAGCATCGTGACAAGAACAATTTTTGTTGATACATCCTTAAATTTTGTTGAGACGGCCCTAGTGTTAGTGTTTGTGTAATAGCAGGTTGAAGATACCGGGTGGTTGTTCGAGATGAATATATAGTCAAATGACACATTCTTCATGCATTTATTGTTAGAAACAGGAATGTAGAAACATAGAAAGTTTTTATTTAAGTAAGAAATGTCATACATTATAAGTTTCCTATTGTAAGTTTTTCCTATTCTAACTACTATGTACATTTTAATTAGTATGTAAACAATACAAAAATATATATAAAAATAAAATATTAGAACATTTGTTCCTTAGCCAATTTGACATGGTAAGAGAGCCAAATTTCTTGATCAATTAGGCGATAAACCTTTCTCGACGTTCATCATTTACTAGTTCTTGTTTTCCTTCAATCGTGGCAGAATTTGAAGATGGTAGTGTCAATTCCGGCGAACCTGCTACAACGGAAATCACATTGACGACTCAACTGGCGACACTATTCTCAAACCTGTCTTAGTCTAATAATAACAACGATAAGAAATATGTATAAGTCGCAACAATCATTCTGAGTGTAAACTCAATGAAAATAACTACTCCCTATGGTCTCTGCTAATCTGTATGAAATTCGGTGGGCAAGGGAAGTCGCACCATCTCATAGGGATTCCAGAGTCACTTGGAATTGAGAATCTGAATTACCCACAGTGGGAACAAGACGATTTAATCGTCTGTTCGTGGATGCTAGAGAGCATGGAGCTGGATTTGGTAAACCAGTATGTCGAATTCCTAACAGAAAAAGAATTCTAGAAAGCACTATTTGCAACTTACAACAAAGGGAAAGATGGAGTTTAGTTATTCAACCTGATTGTTCGAGCCAATAACACCAAACAAGGGACTAATTCCCTTGAAACATTGTATAGTAAATTGCATAAAATATAGTGAAATATTGAACTACGAGATCCTAATCCGATGAAGTATCTTGAAGATATTGCAGTATGGGAACACAAAAAGGCCAGAAACAAAGCTATATCAATTTCTGCATGTTGTTAGTGATGAGTCCGATCAACAAAAACGTGATTTGCTTTGAGAAAATCCGTTACCTGAGGTAAAGTTTGGTTACGCGCTAATACGCTCGGAGAGGAACACGAGACTGTTAGACGTTCTTTCCAAGACCGTAATCAGATCAGGATCCTCGACCAGAACCAATTACTTGGCCAGGATTCCTCGCTCGGAAGAGGTGGTGCCCAATTATGCCACGAATCACGCTGCCAAGCCACAATCAGTCACGCAGATGAGGAAATCAACTCGCGATGATGGTGTTGACCGGAAGAATATGCGGTGCAACCACTGTTGGAGGTTTCGTCATAGCAAGGCAGAGTGTTTTCAGTTGATCGGGTTTCCGGAAGGCTGGAAAAGCCAACTGAAGGAAGGGAACACTGTTGTAATGGCCACCACGACAGTCAGAGGCCGAATAATGGAGTTGATATCGGTTGAGGAAGAACAACTACGGTTTTCTCAGGAAACAGACGCAACAAATGAAGAACACAGGTGCAACTGCAATGAAGGACGCACTTAGTCTTTAGGTATAAGGTTAAAGGGTAAATGAACCTTTTATCCTCAAAACCCTAATCTCTATTTTACACCCTCATATTTACACTGAAGTACTTCATCTCCTGTAGCTAGAATTGATACTATAAGAGTCTTGTTTTCTATAGCGGCAAATCAGAATTGGTCGCTACATCCGTTTGATGTAAAGAATGCATTCTTACATGGTGATCTAGAGGAAGAAGTCTATATGGAACCCCCGCCAGGGTTCATGACAGGGTTCCAGGGATCAACAGTATGTAAATTGAAGAAAGCTCTATATGGTCTCAAACAATCACCCAGGGCATGGTTTGGGAGATTTACTGTAGCCATGAGAAAAAATGGTTACAAACAGAGCAATGCAGATCATACCTTGTTCTTTAAGAAAAGAAGAAGCCTAGTAACCTGGTTAATTATATACGTGGATGATATGATTATTACAGGTGATGATACAGAAGAAATATCCCTACTCAAGAAGAACTTATTTCAGGAATTTGAAATGAAGGACTTGGGAGAACTCAAGTATTTCTTAGGGATTGAAGTTCTTCGATCTAAAACAGGTATTTTCATTTCACAGAGAAAATACATTTTAGATTTGCTAGTAGAAACAGGATTGGTGGATTGCAAGCCAGCAGAGACACCAATTGTATTAAACCACGGGCTTCAAATAGTGGAGGGAGCTGAACTGACTGATCAAACTCGATTCCAACATTTAGTAGGAAAGTTGATCTACTTATCCCACACCAGACCAGATATTGCATATGCAGTAGGTGTGGTAAGTCAGTTTATGTACAAGCAGATCACATAGAAGCAGCAATCAGAATTCTTCGGTATTTAAAAGGCTCACTAGGAAGTGGAGTATTGTTCCAGAATAATGGCCACTTGAAGGTGAGGTCTATACTGATGCGGATTGGGCAGGTAATCTGATTGACCGAAGATCAACTTCAGGATATTTTGCCAAAGTTGGAGGAAACTTGGTAACATGGAAAAGTAAAAAACATAAAATGGTAGCGCTTTCAAGTGTAGAGGCAGAGTTCAAAGGAATTGCTCGAGGTTAACAGAAGTACTATGGTTATAGAAATTATTAGCTGAAATTGGTTATCCTGTCCACGAACCATGCAAGATAATATGTGATAATCGTGCAGCTATAAGTATTTCTGAAAATCTAGTTCAACATGACTGCACCAAACATGTTGAAATTGATCGACATTTCATAAATGATAAGCTAGAAGATGGGACCATCATTATTCTGTTTGTACGCTCAGAAGATCAACTTGCCGATATACTTACTAAAGCAGTAAACGGAAAAAACTTCAGACGAGCTCTATCCAAGTTAAACATTGGAGACCCCACTGTTCAACTTGCGGGGGAGTGTTGAAACATAAGAAGATGTGGAGCATGTGCTGCTAGGGAATCTTACTTTAGAGGCAAGCATCTCAAGTCACATGGTACACATATTCGGTTAACACATCACAGAACCACCGAGAGCATGGGGTTAGACATAGATAAATAAATGTTGATTGTAATAAATAGTAGACTTGTATGTAATAGTTTGTAGTTCAGTTTTATGAAAGAATGAGCTTATTAAGCTCTTGTTCAAATGTGTGTATGGTTGTCTAAATTCAACACGTAGAAGTTTGAAGCAATTTGGAAGCTTCTCAACAGCAACTGTCCTCCACAATGAGATCAAAGTTGGCTAGAGGCAAAGTTTTGCACAACACACACACACATATGTATAAGGAATGACTATGTGTTCATTTATCTACTGTTTTTGCTATCTTAATTGCAGTGATAAACAGAATCTTTGGAGCTACCTCAAAAGCTTTAGTATATGGTCAGTAGTATATATGACAGATTTATTAATTAGTATATATAGTCTATTTACAAATAAAGATTGCAATGAGTTAATGCATGCAGTCCCAAGTTTCAAACACGTCAGAGATGTAAAGCATAAGTACAAGTGCATCATGGAGTTGTTGGAAATTACATGCAAAACAATGTCGGAATGGGATGCCAATACCATCAGAAGATACATCGAGGAACGACCAATTCATTACATGACATCAAAAGATGGAGTGATTGATATCATTAGAACACTTATCAGACATGTCCCACATTACATGGACAATAATAGTGTTGAGATTAGCATCCTTTTATGCGCTGTTAGGAATCGACGAGAAAACGTTTTTAACTTTAGGATG
Source organism: Chamaenerion angustifolium (assembly GCA_946814005.1). Lineage (NCBI taxonomy): Eukaryota > Viridiplantae > Streptophyta > Magnoliopsida > Myrtales > Onagraceae > Chamaenerion > Chamaenerion angustifolium. The sequence goes on from OX328272.1 coordinate 29,731,384, forward strand.
GAATAAGGTGTAACCGCCAAGCTTAGACCTGACTACGCCAGTTTAGTAGATAGAGAAACCATGTTGCATGTTACTGCAAAATTAGCACCCTACACTCACCTTATGTCAGTGTCTAGTCCAGCACTGCAAATGCAACGAGAATTATAGTGGTTTCAGGTAATCACTTTTAAGCAAACTTTTACCTAGCTTATACATACTTGATTAGTGTATAAACAAGTTGAAATTCGAAACTCATCCACCAAAATTTCGAGACATACACAAAATGATACTAATAGAAAGTTACTTAAGATACGATATTTATGTGATTCAGTCCATTTGACTTACATATACATATAGCATCAGAAATTTTACTCAGAGTTATGAGTAACAAAAATGTATAAGATAACTAGAAACTCCTTACGGTTTTAACGACACATTTATCTACTCTCCTTGAAAGATAAAAACATTCACGTAATGCCACCTATACTTTCAGAATTGAAACAAACGCTACCTCTATTTTTCGTCAAACTGAATGGAAATTGACATGTCAATACTGTTTGACTGATGTGGTAGAATCTGCAAAAAAATATATTATTCTTGTTGTTTTGATTCAATAGAGATACAAGCTACATATTGTACAATACAGTGGATAAACTAGGTAAGTGTATACATTGTGACTTAATTCCTAATACATATTTTCCTTTTCTACCTTTTCCTTTTCTAATATGTTTCCTTTTCTAACACTCCCCCTCAAGTTGAGTAGTGGGATCGCCGATATTCAACTTACACAAAACATCTCTGAAAACTCTTTCATTTACTGCTCTGGTTAGAATATTTTCCAATTGGTCTTCTGAGCGGACGAAGCGAAGAATGATGACCTCGTTCTCTAACTTCTCTTTGATAAAGTGACGATCAACCTCAACGTGTGTTTCGTACGGTCATGTTGTACGGGATTCTCTGAAATGTTGATGGCCACCCGATTGTCACACATCCACTTGCACGCTCCGTGCATGGTGAACCTAATTTCTCCTAGTAATTTCTGCAACCATAATACGTATGTGAGAACTCGAGCTATAGCTCTGAATTCTGCCTCAGCAATCGAGAGTGCTACAACTTTATGCTTATTACTCTTCCAGGTAATCAAATTTTCTCCAGCTAGAGTGAAATATCCTGAAATTGATCTCTTGTCCATTGGACTTCCAACCAAATCAGCATCCGTGTATGATTCTATCTCCAGATGGCCATTCTTTCTAAATAGGACTCCACTGCCTGGTGATCAAATTATATAAATATAGAAGGACTCTTAAGGCAACTTCCATATGATCGGACTGAGGCTCATGCATAAACTGACTCAAAACGCCCACTGCATATGAAATGTCTAGTAGCGTGTGAGTGATATAAATCAATTTTCCCACCAAATATTGGTACCGAGTACGGTCTACTGGTTCAGCTCCATCTACTATATTCAACCCATGATTCATCATAATGGGTGTATCCACAGGTTTACAGTCAAGCAGCCCGGTTTCCACTAACAAGTCCAGGATGTACTTTCTCTGAGAAATAAAGATACCTACCTTAGAACGTAATACCTCAATCCCAAGAAAGTACTTAAGCTTACCCAAGTCCTTCATTTCAAATTCTTGAAACAGATTCCTCCTGAGCTTACCATGTTTTTTCATAGCCACTGTAAATATTCCAAATCATGCTCTTGGTGACTGTTTCAATCCATACAGAGCCTTCTTTAACTTGCATACCTCAGAGCTTCGAAATCCTGACCTAAAATCTGGACGTGGTTCCATATACACTTCTTCTTCCAAATCACTGTGTAAGAACACATTTTTTACCTCAAACTGATGGAGTCGCTAATCCTTATTTGCTGCTGCTGAGAACAAGACTCTAATAGTATCAATTTTAGCAACTGGAGAGAAAGTTTCTGAATAATCAATACCGTACGTCTATGTATAACCTTTAGATACCAGTCTTGCCTTGTATCTTTCGATTGATCCATCAGCCCCGTGCTTTATAGTGAACACCCAACGACATCCTACTGCTCTTTTTTCGCGAGGCAAATTACATTTTTCCCACTCCATTTCCACCTTCATAGCCTTGCTTCATTCTTGGTCCGCAAGGGTTGTCTCAACTGATCGGTGGACATCCTGATTGTATATAGTTGCGGCAAAGGCACATGCAGTGGGTGTTAGGCTCCCCCTGGATAGGTTGACTACACAATACCGACTTCCTTTTGGAATGTACTCCAGTTCATACCGGACGGGAGAAATGCATCTAGTTTTTCTTGGTGGCAGCACATACTTCTCTTGGGGTGATTCCGCTGTCTCCTGTATTTTCTCAACTTCTGGGCTCGTATCATCAGAATTACGTGTGGAATATTGAAAATCATAATTAGCCACAGTAGGACTACTAACCTAAGGGATATTCGTCAGGAGTGACGCGTTTAAGTCATCAGAAGCATGTACTATGGGGGTCGACGTCTCGGTGGTTCCGCCTACTTGCTCTTTTGGGTCTGTTTCAGGCCACACTGGTTTGGGCCATACTGAGCTACTCAACCAATCCAAAGGTGGACTATTCAGATTATCCCCCTGGACACCAAATTGGGTTGAGTAGTAGAACTCAGTTTCAAGGAAATTGCAGTCCATCGTAGTATACATGCGATTACTGCGAGGATTATAGCAGCGGTAGCCTTTTTGATGAATCTCACACCCCACAAATATACACTTAATGGAACACGGGTCAAATTTTGAGCGTTCTATTTTGGGAACATGAACAAAAACAAAATATCCAAAAATACGAGGTTGGAGTGTCAAGGATGTCGACACACTCATGTTTTTGGACAGTATTTGAAGTCGTGTTTGAAAATTCAATACCTTAGTAGGCAGACGATTTTGAAGGTAGACTGAGGTTGCAACTGCTTCTAGCCAAAAAGAAGTAAGAACATGTGACTCAAGCATAATAGCTCTCGTCATCTCAAGAATATAACGATTTTTCCTTTCCACTAATCCATTTGTTGTGGAGTATGCGGACAGGATGTTTGATGAATAATACATTTTTCCTGAAAGAACTGTTTAAGTACTGAATTTACGAATTCGCCTCTGTTATCATAGTTGTCGGACGTCGAATCCGCTTTTCCTCGATCCGTTTGAAAAGTATTTATTAAATTTCAATTTGAAAATGTCGGGTCTTGGCGAGCGAAGGGTCCGGTCGAGCGGGATCATCAACCGGACCGAAAAATTTGAAAGAGTCGCCACCGATTAATTGAAGGCTAATCAGAATCCTAAAATTGCCTAGGGTACATGGGGTTAACATCCTAGGGCTTAGAAAGGTCTACGTCCAAAGAATCGAGTTCGGGGGTTTGATTACGTCTTAAAAGCTCGCAAGCTCATAATCCGCCCTTTCGGTACTTTAGTTTGCTTTTGAAATTTTTTTTCTTCAATTTGCCTGAATTGCCCGTTTTGATCATGCTTGGCCCAAAAAGACTATATGCATTTGCTTTAAATTAAACAAACCATGTACAAACAAATTTTTTTTGAGTTAATTTCAAATAAACAAAAGAGAACTAAAGTTAATCGTGCTAAAAAAAATGGTTTAACTCTCGAGACATTTTAAACGTGTCAAAACATGCACGAATGATTTTTTTAGATATTAAGCTCGTTGGACTAATTTGTCCCATTTTGAAAAGTTATAGGATGTCCAAAAAACAAATCTAGGGACGAAAATGCAATTTATTAAAATTTGAGCTGAATTGGCCAAATATTTCGACAATTGCATAAATGACTCTAAACTATTCTAGACTTATTGGTAACACTTGGTAAAGTTCTAAAATAACCCGAAAATTATTCTAGACTTATTTGTAACATTTTGAAAAGTCATGGAATGTTCAGAAAAATTTAAGAAACAAAAAATGTAATTTTCGAAAATATTATAACTGAACTAATTTTTTTTTAAAAAAAATTACATAATTGACCCTAAATTATTCTAGATTTATTTGTAACACTTAGTAAAATTCCAAAAAAACAACCCGAAAATTATTCTAGACTTATTTGTAACATATTTAGAAATCATGGAATGTCTAGAAAAGTTTAGAAATCAAAATGTAATTTTTTTTTAAAACGAGTTGAATTAAGAAAAAAATTCAAAATTTGCACAAATGGCCCAAAACTTTTCCGGTTTGATTTATAACACTCGATAACGTCCCAGAACCGAGTTGTAACCTTCATCAAAGTTTGAGAATGACCTAAGTCATTTTTGAAATTATTTGTTTTTCACATGTACATATATTATACAAAGACATAATATATATACATATATATATATATATATATATATATATATATTATACATATAGATATATATAGTATTACATAAACATAATATAAATATATATTATACATATAGATATAATAGTATAAACATAATATAAATATATATTATACATATAAATATATATAGTAATACATAAACATAATATAAATATATATTATACATATAGATATATATAGTAATACATAAACATAATATAAATATATATAGTATAAACATAATATGAATATATATTATACACACACACATATATATATATATAGTAATACATAAACATAATATAAATATATTATACATATATATATATATATATATATATATATATATTAACAAGTATATTATACATATATATATTATATATGTATATAAACTCTCAATTTTATTTCACATTTAGAAAATACAAAATATGATATTGAAGATGAGAGAAATATACCTAACTCATTAAGGGTTAAAATACCGTACGAGAAACCGAGACTGATAATCACTGATCTTTTTTACTCTTTTTTTTCCTTCTATTTTTTTTCTCTCATTCTCTCTTATTGAAGTTGAATCGCCGTAGCATCTACTAATCCTCCTCTCAATTCATTCATCAAACCTTCATTTTATAGAGAAATGTTTACATATTTAATTAATTAATAATTTTTTTTTAATAATAAAAAAAACGATTTTTTTAATAATAAAAATAAAAACGGTGGAAAAGGGGAAATTTTCCACCGTTGGAATTTTTTTTTATTATTTTTTTTAGTTTTCAAATATATATATATATACTATATATATTTTTCAAATCTCGATTACTCGCATACGGTATTTTGAGCCAAAATCAGGTGTTTACAATAGCGGAGGACCTAGATCTGGGTGTGGAATTGAGTTTGAACTAAGTTGTGAAATTCTACAAACTTAGACGCAACTTCTGATTTTTGCTTAAGAAAGTATACCCAAGTCATCCGAGAAAAGCCATCAATAAAGAGTACAAAATACTTAAGCCAATTGTTTAACATGCAGACACCATTATTTAGGGTAGGTCCCCAGACATCAGAATGAATCAAGGAAAATGCAAACTTAGCTCTAGAATAAGATTGTGGATGAGATTGTTTATGAATTTGGCAAGTATACATGTCTCACAATGAATACTTTTATTTGATAAAAATAATTTGGGAAATAAAGTATGAAGATACCGTATGGATGGGTGTCCCAGCCTTCGATGCGACAACCATTGTTGTCGATCAACTGTCCCGTGAGCAAGCGTTGCAGTTCCGTGTTGAACCATTTCATCCACATAGTACAGTCCCTGATGCTCAACACCATGTCCAGTGACTCTCCTTGACTAAATATCATGTAGTAGACAAAAGGATGGGTATATTAGAACAGTGCAGTCTAACTCTTTCGTCACATGGCTAATAGAAAGCAATTTGCACAACAGACTGGGCACATAAAGAGAATTTTACAATTTCTGAGTTGGAGATACTGCGATAGTTCCTGCTCCATAGACCTGTGATAGACCTCCATTTGCATTGCGTATTATTTTTCAGTTTGGTACGGAATGTGTGATGAAGTCTCTTTTATCAAATATCATAGTATTTGTAGCACCGCAATCAAATAGCCACCGATCATCTTTAACACAGTCAATATTTTCTAAAAAATTAGTTGAGGTACTAATTTCACAATTTCCTGAATAATTGGCCATGTATTTCTGATTATTGCTAGTTCTAGGGTCAGAAACACACATATCCTGATTAATTGGTGTAAAGCGTAAATAATCAAGAGTTGGAGGGCTGGAGTGTAAATTTGCTCCAAACCCTCTACCTCCTTCGGTTTCTTCAATTGGAGCATCCGCAGTCCTTCTTTCCTTTTCCTCCCCATCCAAGAACAGGTAAGTCTCCTCCTTCCTTCCAGTGTTTGTCGCCGCAGCTTCTCCCTTGTCATCGGAAGTTGCTGTCGTGGCCACATTGCTACTCCCGACCCCATATCTTCATTGGCTTCTCCATCCGTCTCGAAAGCCAATCAGCTGGAAACATTGTAATTTACTATGTCGAAATTTCCCACATTTGCTACATTGGATGCTCTTCCGGTCGATGCTGCCGCCGCGAGGCGATTACCAAACTCTGGTGACTTATCACAGCTTGGTGGTGTGGCCTGAGGTAGGATCAGTCCCTTCGTCTGATCGAACCTTTGTTGAGAAACCAAAGACGATTCCGGTGTCGGGGGTGTTATTCGCTCCAACTTCTTTCCTTGCAGGTCCCATGATCTGCCTTCAGTCTCTTTCTGACCGGATAATAGCATACGATGTTTCGACTTCTGGTAATGGATTTTCACGAAGTAAGTCTCGTTTTTCTTGATCGAACTCGTCGCTAACAGCATGTAAGAACTGGTATAATTTTGTTTCTGCCCGTTTGGTATTCCATATTGCAATATCCTCCGGATGTTTCATCGAATTTGGGTCCCGTAGCTCGATGTCCCTCCATGATTGTTATAATTTGTTGTATAACGTTTCAAGGGAGTGACTCCCCTGTTTGGTGTTGTTTGTCCTAACAATTAGGTCGAACAATTGAACATCGTCTCGTCCCTTGCTGTAAGTCGCGGACAACCCCTTCCATAGATCCTTCGCAGTTGGAAATTCAGTATATTGATGGACCATATCAAGTTCCATGTTGTCCAACATCCACTAGAAAATGATCAAGTCGTGCTGCTCCCATTGCGAATATTATGGACTATCGACTTCAGGTGGTTCTAGCACGCCAGTAAGGTGATGCAGCTTCCCTTGTCCCCCCTCCCCCTCCCCGATTTTCATCCGGATCAATCGGGCCCACATGGAGTAATTATTCTCATTGAGTTTTACACTCAAACTAATAGTTGGGATTGATACTTGTTTCTGTGTGTTGTTACTTGATTGTGGCAGGTTGGAGAGTAGTGCCATCAGTTGAGACACCAACGTCATATATGTTGCAGTTTGTTCACCGGTATGGACCCTACCTTCTTCCGCCTTTGCCATGATTGGTAGACGATGACGTCGAGAAAAATCGATCCCTAATTGATCGAAGAATCATTCGGCTCTGACACCATGTTTAACAAAAGTGGTAGAATCTGGTTTAGATCGAAGAATCATTCAGCTTCTTGTTTTGATTCAGTAGAGATACAAACTATATATTGTACAATACACTAGCTAAACTAGGTAAGTGTATACATTGTGCCTTAATTCCTAATACAGCTTCTCCTTTTCTAATTCCTTTTCTAACAAATACATGATTGATTCATATTGTGAAAATTGTATTATTCTTAAAAATTGTAAAAAACAAAAGAGGGTTAAATCTATCTGTCTATATAAAAAGAAGTGTGAGGAAAAATTTGAATTTTCAATAATATTTTTTTGTTAAAAATATGAAATAATTAACAAAGTACTTATTTATTTATTATATATTTAAAATAAAACTATTATATTAAAGACTCAAATTTCCCATCGTAGTGTTCTATTTTTTCATATTATTAAAAATAATATAGATTTTTAAAGCATGAATCAATTATGCAGAGACACATTATTTTTTAGGGTTAAACACCAAGGAGTTACCTGAACTTTGGACGTTTTGCAACGAGTTACCCGAACTTTAAAAATTTAAAACAGGTTACCTCAACTTGGACGAAGGTGCAAATAGCTACCTTCGTCCAATTTACCGTCAAATGTTGACACAATTTCGGAAATTTGTCAGAAATTGGACAGAGGTAGCTATTTGCACCTTCGTACAAGTTGAGGTAGCACGTTTTGAAATTTTAAAGTTCGGGTAGCTCGTTGCAAAACATCTAAAGTTCAGGTAGTTTTTTTTATTTCAAATAGTCAAATTTTAGATACATTTTGTTTTTTTTATAAACCCTATATTATATCATAATTTTCAATTAACCATTAGTGTATAACTCCAAAAGGCAAGTTGCTAATTATTTAATCATTGTCCTTAATTCTCAGTGTATGGAGACGTTTGTTCATCATGCTTTGAAGAGATGGGTAAACAAGGATAGACAAACTGGTCGAGAATTATTTACGACTGAACACAAGGATTTAGCCCAAGGTGCAGAGAGATGGTTGAAGGATACATCGAGCTCCTGTCTGGTAGTATCAGCCCTCATAATAACTGTAATTTTTGCAGCATCTTTTACATTTCCAAGAGGCAACATTGAAGGAACAGGAACTCCATTGTTTCTGAATAAGAGCGATTTCATGGTGTTCATTATTTCAGATGCAGTGGGGATGTTTTCTTCTGCAATTTCCATTCTCATGTTCTTATCGATTCTTACTGCACGTTATGCAGAAGAAGTCTTCCTCCGTTCTCTACCTAAGAGGTTAATATTTGGCTTGGTGTCTCTGTTGATTGCTCTTGCAAGCATGATGGTTGCCTTCGGGACAACAATTTATATATTCTTATATCCAAAATTCAAGTGGATCATCTTCCCGATCATAGGACTCACTTCAATTCCTGTCGGGTTATTCATTTTGTTACAACTTCCTTTGTTCACATGGTCAGATCAACGTACGGACCCAGTATACTAAAGCCTATGAAGACACCTAAGTGAATGGAGTCCTGTCTTTTGAATTGTATTATTTCTTTTGGTGATGATTATTTTGTAATGTGTATGCAAAATTTCGAGTTTTGAAAGAAAAACTTTCTTATTGATTTGGTTATCACTGAATTCATTTAGTGCTCCAATGTTGAATAAACATTTCAGTTTATGATATTTGCTACTAAGACCCATCTCTAATGACCATTGCTTCTCTATATTCTCGAAACGAACACAGATAGTTTTCATGGATATATATAGGAAAACGATATAGCGATAAAACAAACATGATTACACGATAAAAGTTTGTGTCATATTTAGGTATCACAACAAGATACTAGCAACAACATGATGAAGTTGTTCATATAATTTGATTTTTGAGTAGTTATTTGAATACATTTTGGCTAATAGCTTTTAGAACTTGTATTTATTTAATTTTGATGGAAACAATTATGTAAGAGATAAAATGGCAGTTTATAGAGAGAGTGAAGTGACATGAAGGAAGACGTAGAGTGTTTCATGTAATCATTTATATCTTGCAACAAAGAGCATAAAGATGTATTGAGAAAAACATATGAACTTCATGCTATCTCACATGTTCTTACTTGCCAAATAATTCACCAGTTGCACAATGTCACGACTAGAATCATAAATTCGAGCATATTGGATAGTTTTCTTGTCTTCTCTGCAAACTTGGTACTATTTAAGAGAGTTGCAGAGGTACTGAAAGCTAGAATAACAATCTTTAATGTAAGAAACTCCTTTTTTATTGTTTCATCGTTTACGTCTCTTGTTGGTTAATATACCATTACCAACACTGTATTTAATGCAACATTTGTAAGAGTACGAACATGCATGAATGCATGCAATTGATGATAATCTCCTCTTCATTCCTTCTTACTATATGTGTCGATCAGTTCATTGCAGAATTATAGATGATCAACTCATGCATATAATAGCACAGTCACCACTTGTACTCGACGCCGTTGTGAAAACGCCTTCATTTGTTTCAAATTATGTTATGTATATGTGTATGTATGTATATATTTATGTATGTCTTAGCGTTTTAGTGTTTTTTGGTCGGTGATGTGTATGAAAATAACAATAAAAAACTGATTCTCACAATGGACGATAGGAAACTTGGATCAAATCATGCAAAACTCGGTCTAGAGAAGTTAGGTGATGAAGCTTCCAATGAAGAACTTGGACCAAATGCAAGTATTCAACAGTCAAATCAAGTTATGTCAAAAGCACTTATGTTAGTCTGATGCAACATTATCTCTACATTCACAAAATTAACTATAGCGAAGCAACTAAGAACGATAAGTCAATAATTTTTGGAATATAATAAACATGCAATCTCTAAATATGTACATTTAGATTACTTCTTTAGAGAGATTGCATTTTGTGGAAGCGGATCTGTCTGATGTTGGGATCATTGTCTGTCGGACGGGAGGGTACACCACAGTTTAATGGGTAATGACCTATAATACACAGTTAGTGGCATCTGTCTAAATTGTAGAGCAATATGGTTTTTCCATACTATGGGTGAGCAAGAGTGAGAATGTTATCATAATCAGGTTTTCTAACCTGAGCACCCCCACATATAGTCATACATAAAGGGAATGGTTTGAGTTAGTATTCAATACTAGGCTTATTAGAATAGACTCTCATTAATGGGCTACCAAATTCCTAACTATAGCTATAACTATAACAATCTTTTTATCGGCACGACAATCTTTTGCAAGATGCCCCACTTTACCGCAACTATAACATTTGTTGTAGTGACCACACCTGTGACACTTGTAGCACTCGATATTGAAATTGTTCGACTGAATGCCTCTTCCTCAACCGCGTTCTCTTCCTCGTCAGTTTGGTTGACTCGACTGTTCCTTCTCCTTATAGTACCCTTCATGATTGTTGCGACCTCTTCCACGACTTCCACGGCCACACCCTCTACTTCCACGGCCACACCCTCTACACTAGGGCTGGCAATCGTGTCGTGTCGTGTCATAATCGTGTCGTGTCTAAACATGTCTCGTGTCTAAACGGATAAATTTTAAACGTGTCTAAACATGTCTCGTGTCTAAACGTACAAGCCGTTTAATCGTGTCTAAATGTATAGAGTTGTTTAGACACGGGATCCGTTAATGTCAAACTCATATACGCTTTAAAGCAGATATATACACAAATACATATATACACAAATTCAAATATACAAAGTAAGGTCTTCATAGTTCAATATTAAAAATTAAGTGAGTATTTTAATATTTTATTATTATTATTATACTTAAATGTGTCTAAACGTGTCACATGTATACACACCACGATTAGACACGAATAGTTAATCGTGTTTATACAGATATCCGCAGATCTGAGTTGTTTAGACACGATTAATAATCGTGTCTAAACGTATAAGAGTTGTTTAGACACGGGATCCATTAAGGTCAAACTCATATACGCTTTAAAGCAGATCGTGTCGTGTCGTTTAATCGTGTCCTGTCAGAAATTGTCAGCCCTACTCTACACCCAATAATGTTTAACTTTTGTTTATTACTTTGAGTCATTTTTCAAACCAAATCAATAATGTCTTTATATAGGCATTATACAAAATAAACATTAATATCCTATTAAAGTTCACCCTTTGGCCTTTCATCTACAAAAACTCTTGACCTTTTATTTTCCTCCATTAATTTTTAAATTTAAGACTCACTAAAAACAGCACTTAATGTTTATTCAACAATGCTAACTATTTATCTATTCTCTTCCACAATTGTGGTACAATCTATGATGTTTTGATATCGATATAGGATTCTCACATCAACCTCCTTCCTCCACCATAGAGTCAAACCTACGGCGACATTTCCTCTTGGTGGAACATAAGTCAGCTCCTCCATGTAGACAGATCTTTATATTCGTTTGCAAAAGGCATGAGAAATTTTTATTTCAATTAGGAAATAGAACAGCAAATGGTTGATACATTTGCATGACATCCTTTAGGTAGTGAATTGTCAGGTTGACTCGCAGACTCTAACAATTCCAGTTGAGTAAACTCATTGGACCCTTGTGGTTATTTTATAACATTCACTCTGAAACACGTAGTTTTAATAACTTCCAATTGAGACTTTGTCTTATCCTCACTTGGTTGAATCGATTTTCGCACCCTTATCAGCCATGTGTTTCCCTTGTTTCCTCTTAGTCTGGGTGTCACCATGTTAACTCCTCATGGTAGAGATTTTAACTCTCGTTTCAGAGAATCAAGTGGGCAATATCTAGCTTTGTTTCCAGGGATGTCGTCATTTATGTCTTCACATATTTATTTTTATGGGAAAGGGCTTAGCCCAGACTAGGATATTGGTAGTGTTTGCACTTTTGTTGGGAAACGGTTCTTAGGGGGGGTATTTTACATAGTAAGAAATAGGACACTACTCAGCCCTGCTAGTATGTAGGATGAGCGATCGAGACATCTGGGAGAAAGGTGATGTTGCCTATAGAGAGTGATAGTTGTACAAATAGGTGGTTTCCTCGGATTAGGGTTTTGATGGGAGTAAAGGGCAGGTAGCTGGATATGGTGTGAGGCAGTAGTCTTCGTTGGCCATAAGTGGTTTTGGTTGTAAAGGGACTCAGTTGTTAAGTGGGTAGGTGGGGTTGGGTTGCCAAGTTGGGGCTTTCTTGGGTGGGCATGTGAATAGTTGGGATTGACATCTCTTTAGGCATTGTGTTTCGTTCGAGAGCTAACATGAGATTAAGAGGGCCTTCTGGTGCTTCCCGGGTTTAAGATATGATCCTACCTCTGGTATCGTGGGATTGTGCATGATAGTATTTCATGGGAGAGTTCACATGTTGCATGGATTCAACTTAGTCCTCATAATCTTGGGGTGTGTGACTGATAGATTCCTGGTCGACCTTATTCTTGAAAACAGTTGGTTCAACATCTGTCTCCATGGGATGGCAATTCTTGTTGTGTCGTTATTAATCGTGTTGTATCATTAATCATGTCATGTGTAAACAAATAGGTCTTAAATGTGTCCAAAATTCAAAGACGAACAAGATACGATTAATAAACAGATCACACGTGACACCAGACAATAACACGATTAACTCTTTGGAAAAAAACAAATCTATACAAATAACGTGTTGTGTCACACGATACATCTTTATTTGACTCAACTCAACACGATACTATACAACATGAAATTCACTAACTCCACAATCAACTCACTGATCAAACCGAATTTAATAAAAAAAACATCATTAGAGGCGCGATTACATACATATAATTAATCTTGTCACAGGTTAGACACGCACGATTAAACAGGCATAATTAATCGTGTTTAATTGTATTCATGCGTATATTTGTAGATCAGAAATGTTTAGACATGAGTAATAATCGTGTGTAAACGAATACGAGTTGTTTAGAAGAAAAAAATGTGTTTAATGCAGAACATTATACGCTTAAATGCAGATTATTACATATCGTTTAATCATATCATGTAAAATGTCATTAGCGGACCTCCTAGTCCTAGGCGCTTCCGCTTCTTTCATGATGTCTCTCTATAGGTCCGTCTTAACGAAACCTTTGCGTGGTGGTTATTCATTCCCTGCTCTCCCACAGTATAAGGACTGATGTTCCCTTTTTATTTTGTTCCTACCATTCATGGCTCGTACAAAGGGAATCCAATTTTTGTTTTCGATATCACCACATATGCATCGCATTGTTGGGTTGTATGTCTGAGTTTGCCACATCCATAGCAAGCATTGTATAATCATTCATTCATTTATTGTTGCCTAATAATGCCGACAAGGGGGCCATTAATCACCTCCACTTTTATTCCAATGAAACTTATTCGAACCTAGACGTGATCCTCTAGTTTTAATACACTTTCCAATATTGTTCCAATCGTACAAGCATTTTCAACGCTATATTTCTTTAATTAAAACCCGTTGATTTGTATCTAGAATTGTATATAACTAAAATCCACCTCCTCGAGGCTAAGGTCCAGTACCCACTTCCTCAAATTGAGATAATGTCCTTGCACTGCCCACAGAGTGATCAAATATCATCTTACTGTCATGTTTTTCTTGAATCTTCACAGAGATGTATTTGCCCACACTAGGAGTGCATATTTACCGCTACAGTTTTAATAGTTTTATGTGTGATCACCATACCCACATAGTGGTCGCTCTCTATCTGATGGGGTTCAAGATGATGGACACTTTAACTCATCGGGACAAATCTATTAAAATTAGATGTGCAAGTTTGATTGGTCATGGTTATTTTTATTGATTTGTATTATTTAAGGACCATTTTGTAGTTTGTTGTATTTTATTTTTGTCTGAGTCATTTTGCTTCATTTAAATGTTTTGGGTATAAATCATAATTAGTTCTGTAGGGTTTTGTATTTAAGAGAGAGGATTTGCCAAGGAATTAATTATGATGACCCCCAATTTTGTTTGCTGCTTCAGTTAGGGTTTCCTATCTTCTTCACCATTCGGTTTTTATCAAAATATGCATCTCCAGAATTAGAATATATGCCCATAGTGAGAGTATTCCAAAACACATTCATAACCGTCTTCTCTAACCTGCAATACAAACTAGAGGTAAAATTTATGTTAACAAAATAAAAAAACAATGGTACGAAAAAATGTCAATGTCGCAACGTGAATGTTCTATGTTGGTGTAGGATTAATTTATGGGGTGAGATTTTGATTGGACTGCGTAACATACTCCCTTTAATAGACACATGGAGATTTATTTAACGGAAAAGACTGAAAATGATTCAACATATTTGCACAAAATGATTTTTCAATCCAAATTATTTTAAATGGTACGACATGTTTGAAAACAATAGTAATTGGTACTTTTGATTGTCGTTCGTTAAAAATTCACATCAAATACTTTTCAAATTTACAAAGTTAATTAAATACTTTTTCAAACGTTACAACTAAACCCTATAAACTTACATTAATATTGCTAACAAGTTCCAACTGGATTCAGACTCAATCAACGATCTTTTACTTAGGTCCCAACCCACACCAGATCTCCCAAAATCTGAGACTTGGGGTCTATTTATTGGACCCGGCCCGAGGATCTCCGATTGGAGCCCCAATCGGTTGGACATAATTCATCCTCAATCATTTGGTACTCCAACTAAGACCTAATCTGAATTGAGACTCAAGTAAGAGAACTCTTGACTGAGACTGGATCAAGTTGAAACTTGTTAGTAGCATTAAGATAAATGTATACATTTTAATTGCAACATTAAAAAAAAATATTCAATTAAAGTCACCTCACGGTACCCGTTCTTTTGTGTTTAAGGTCTCTATTAATGAAGTTACCTTAGGCAAAGATAAGACAACATTTCGTAGTAATTGACAAGATTCTTTACATTAATCTTTTGAACTGAATATACAAACAATGACTTGGGACGGTCAACCGAATGAAGCCATATAGAAATTGTCGTCAGAAATCCTGGAAACTGGTATGAAATTCCCGCCCTCGATCCGCACCATAACCCTAATCCTTTTTAAATTCCGTAAAACAAGGTGCCCTCTGGATGAATTGAAGGGGCAACATTGTTTATTAAGAATACTTGCTTCTTTGTCCTCCATTATATATATATATATATATATTCCAAAAAGGTAATCACAAACAAAAAGATTTCAATTTTTGTCCACTACTATTGTGTTAGGGTTTTGTACGGCCAATCGGATTCTTCCAAAATCCTTTGTTTTTGTACTATAATAATAAAAATAACGGAACAGAATATACCCCGGTAGATAAGGTGATTATTTTTCTTTCAAAAAAATACCTTTTGTATATAAAATATAAACAAAAATAACTTATAAACTATTCTTAAATCTAAATAAGAAAATTGGAAACTTATTTAATTAATTAAATTAAGTTTTAAAAATACATAAATTTTAAATTTACAAGTTATAACTTTTTTTTTTTTTTGTTAGTATACAAGTTATAACTTTACTAAGCAAATGTTTGTTTGGAGTCTTGGACGATGAGTTCAATTTCGTGTACTTTTTTCTTATGTGGATGGAAAGGATAAGGATGCCACGTGGACTACCTATCCAATGTAAGATTCCTATCGTCGCCCGCTCTTTTGTAATTACACACTTCCTCCTCTAATCCATGTTTGACGAACAAAATGAAGTGGAATCTCAATGTGTTGTGCATTGCATATGAGGATGAGTCGAGATAGGTGCACTTTCATGACCAAAAAGGACCATTCCAACTAGTCTTTATACTTTACAGTGAGTGAGTAAGTGGGGATTTGGTATATATTTATTTGATTTGGTTATTTAAATTAATATATTTTTTATGTGCATATTTGTATCTAATCTCGCCACTACCTTAGCGTTTTCAACAATAGTATCTATTCTCCACAAGAAACCGTTCCCCGTGAAGTGATTGACGACCATCTCCGCATCTGACTCGATCAAAACTGCTTGCCACCTATGCTCGGTTGTAAACTTCACACCTTCCAAAATTGTCATGGCCTCTAACTCCTCTATGGAGACCCTGTCAATCTTGGCGATGCAGCCCCCGCGAATCTGTCTGTCACTATCCCGGGCAATAACCCCGATACCTCCACGTCTCGATGTTGGGCACCAAGCGACATCACAATTAATCTTCATGATCCCTAGTTTCGGAGCTTCCCACCTTCTCCTTCGCTGAGCTTGCTGGTCCAGGTTCGACACCACGCCTGGATGTGCCTGTGCAGCCCCAATCTCCTCCCAAGCTCGGATAACCTGCTGCACGATGCTGCTTGGATTGGGCACCTTGTTTTCAAAGACAAGATTGCACCAATTTTGTTGTTAAGTAGGACAATTTTTGTCAATAACGATCTTAGTCTCATATTTATTTTCATATCATCTTCATTTTTTAATTTAAAATGACTAAATGAACCAAAACAATTGTTCCTGATATTCAAAATAAAAAAAAATGATGAAAATCAAAATCTTAATATTTCATTTCTCTTCCTCTTCTCTGTTGCTATGGGTAAACTAAGTTTTTTTTTTTAACTTAACACATGTTAATTTAACGGAATTAATTAACTAGTGCTAATTTTTGGTGTTAATAATAAAAATTTCAAATATATAGGTGTAAATATTAATATGTGTTCTGTAAATAATAATATAGATAAACATACGAGTACACACAAATTATTTAATTTATAGATGAATATTTTACAAACGAGATAGGATAATAATGACACAAAGTTGAAAGTCCAACGAATGCACGTAGGGTAAAATTGAGGGGGTAAAATAAAAAGACAGACATGGTCTAAACTCTACGATACGATTGAATGAAATATTTACTCTTTGAAAAAAATGAAACTCGATTTTGTTTGGGGTAGCGCATGGTATATATCTACCTTTAGTCATATTCTGGAAAAAGCTCAGGAGATTAGCTTGTACCTGACCAGAAATTCAGTAAAAAAAAGAGAAGGATATTATGCAAGTGAGATGTACCCCCACTGCCTTGTGCTGGATTAAATTTAATACCGATGGTTCAATATTGGGATATTTGGACTAGATAGGGGGAGGAATACTAAGGAATGAGCATGATGATTGAATAATTGTTTTTAATAATTATGGAATAACCCGCGACAGGTGACATAGTTGTTTTCGACATGCAATGTGACGATTTGATAGGTTACTTTCAAAGAAATATTAATGTTACAAAACAATTTAATTGTAGAACTAGTTTTAAGAGATGGTTTGAATTTTTTTTTACAAAAAGTTTAAATATAAGGTACATCTATCTTGAAATGGATGCAAAAATCAATAAATACCATCTCTGAAAAATTAATCAAGGATAGATGACTTTCTACAAAATTTAAAAAATACAAATTTCGGCACATATTTAAAAAAGCAAATAAGATGTAAATAAAGCTACAAATAATGATGTGAACTAAAAAAAAAATTTAATTCAACCACTGGTGAATGTGAAACTGAGACACCTAATCTAATTGTTTTGTTATTTTGTTTCGCGGAGACACGGAGCCGCACCTCTTCATCAGTCATCACCCCCCAACTCTTTGGATAAACAAGCCATCCCATTCACCAACTTGGGAAACTCAGTTTAACTCTGGTTAAACCCAACATACAACCAAAGAAAGGAAAAAAAAAATCTCAATATATAAGATTCTCTTCTTCCCAAATCTTCCTTCTGGTTAAGCTAGCTAGCTAGTGCCTTTCCAATTTGCTGCTGCCCTTTCAACTTCACGACCTCTTCCATTCTAGAGTCCATCGTCAAGGAAAACTCGTTGATAATCATAATAATGAGTTGCAACGGATGTAGGGTTCTGAGGAAGGGCTGCAGCGATAACTGCGTGCTCAGGCATTGTCTGAGTTCGATTGAGGGCTCTCATGCCCAAGGCCACGCCACACTCTTCGTCGCCAAGTTCTTTGGCCGCGCTGCACTCCTCTCCTTCATCTCCGCCGTCCCTGAACTACAAAGACCTGGTAAGTATTCCCTCATGGTCGATAGACACAACCGATTTCCTTGCAAAGTTGTGATTTTTTCTGGTTCGGATGGATTACAGTTGAAGTAATTTACTGAATCTTGTTCTTCTGTTTCAGCTTTGTTTCAGTCCCTATTATTCGAGGCTGTAGGAAGAACTATTAATCCTGTCGGAGGAGTGGTTGGGTTGCTCTGGACAGGAAACTGGCAACTTTGCCAGGTAGCGGTGGAGTCGGTACTCCAAGGCGGCGCGATACAACCACTCGCCGATTTTCACGGCGGAGTGCTGCTGTCTGACGCAGACAATTGCTCTGAATCCGTTGTGGACGATTCGCAGAAGAATATTAATACGTTGCAAAAGAGGAGTATTGACGGGGAGTGCTGCAAGCAACAACAATGCGATCTCGATCTGTCGCTGATGCCCGTCGTGCAAGAGAAGACAATGAAGCGTCGGCCACGGATTCCGGCATCGAAGAGGTCCAAGTCGTCTGAGGGTTCATCGTCGGACTCTAGTTCCGACAGTAAAGACAGAAAACTATTGAAGTTATTCGTCTGAGTCTCTGAGACCAGCTACAAGAACAGACGGAGGATTTTACCCTGCACGCACGGCTGCTTAACTTTACTGATACCTTTTCTTTTCGGAAAAATCTTGATGCACAATACTCATTATTACATTAAAAAAACATTAATTTAAAAGGGTAATAAGGCAAATGCACCATCAATTTTAACTCATGCTATTTTAATAATTTTTTAATGATAGGGATGTAATCTTATATTCATAATTTACTATTTTAGTTTTTTTACAATTCACATTTAAAAATCACAACTAAATCACTATTTAGATACATAAAATAACGTAATTACCATTTTCATCCACTAAGCAGTTTTCTTCATCAATTAATCCAGAATCACGATTCTTAATCCACATAGCTGATCTTTATCGCGATTCTGGGTTCTTGAAGAACCCAGAAATCTCTTGGGTCTTCCCCATTCCATTGACCAAATTCCTGAACCAAGGTCCGGAAGAAAGCTTACAAAAGTGTCGTGAAGATAGCCTCATGAAGAAACACAGAGAATGACTTATTCTTCTGTTGCAGTAACCACCTTTGGATGCATCCCATGATCGAAATTTTCTCCCATGAAGAAGCAAGATCATGTTCTTCTCATTAAGCCTTAAGGGTATTATACCACTAATGGCATAATAGTCATTTGACAATTCAAAAATATGTTAAAAATATTAATTAACGGTAAAATTAACGGTTTACTAACGGTATAATCAATTAAACACATTGGAAAAAACATGTGTAACCAATTAGTCACATAGCAAAACTAATTAATCACATTTTGAAACATGTGTAACAATTCTGCACAATAGTGAAACATGTGTAACCAATTAAGTAATTAACCCCAAAAAATATTCACTACGGAAGAATGGTGAGATAACGGCTCAACGAGACAGCTCAAATACAATTGAGACGTGAATAATTTATTTATCTAATTATTCACGGTTTAAACGATATTGAGACGTCATTTTATTAAAAATATATTTTTCGCTCTCAACACGTGAAGATTGGTCTTCCATGGGAAAAAAGCTCGGCGCTCCACCACCGATGAAGAAGACTCGTCGTCCTCAACCTGGAATGGAGCTGTAGCTCGCTGGAGCTGGAGGTGGCTGAACAACCTGGAGCTGGAGGTCGTCGTCCTCAATCTGGCATATCAACAACCGAACTGACTTAACCGAAGAAGAAGAAGAAGAAGAAGAAGAAGAGAGGTGGCCGAGGAGGAGGAGGAGGCCGATAAAGGAGGAGGCTGAACAGGAAGGTTGGGGACGACGAGAAGGCTGGAGGGACGAACGGGAAGGATGGGGACGACGAGAAGGCTGGAGGAACGAACGAACCAGAAGAGAAGAAGGAGGTCGAACGAAAGAGGAAGATGTGGTTGAATGGGAAGGCTGGGGATGACGAGAAGGCTAGGACGAACCAATCAAAAATATTTTTTAAAAAAGTATTCATATTTTTTAAAAAACATACTCATATTTTTTACAACTCAATATATATATTGAGTCGACAAAAATAAAAAAATAAAAGCCTTTTTGACTTCTCTTTCTTGTTGAGTAGTCATTTTGACGACTCATTATTTTGAGTCGTTCCTTTTGCGGCTCTGTCCTCTTTGAGCAGTCATAAATGGGACAACACTTAATATGACAATGCATTTTTATTGAGCCGTCTAAAATTAACGGCTCAAAATATGAGTCGTTAACTATTCTACTTTCATCTGTTAACTACATACTCTCCCATAGTGATTAAAAAAAATAGTTTTTCAAGTCCAACTTATAGTTGTCCAAATAAAACTTCAATTTTGTCATGTTATTGTGTTCTTATACTTAAATATGAACACGATATAAAAATATTTTTGTATTATATTGTTCATACTATTGTGTCATCATGTCATACTTCACGAATACGATTTTTTTGCGTGTGTCGTGTTATTATGTTGCGTAAGAAATTGTCAACTCTATTATTTGATCTCAGCGTGTTTTGTTATTTTTTTGCTAAATAGTTACGTGATTCGAACAAGATGTGTCAGATGAATACCGCGTTAGCTTCATGTATGTGTCACATCAATAACACGCCAATATTTAATATTTAATTTAAATACAGTTTATATTAAAACAATAATGTAGTTTTTCTTTGAAAAAAATGTATAAATATAATTTTACCAAAGAATGCATAAATAATCGAAACTGATATTTAATTGAAAAAATAAGAAGAAAAAAGTGTAGATATGTTTTTTAAAAAATAGGTTCTATTACTCAAAAAATCAGAAAACTAAACTCCTAAGATATAAAATTTCTTATATATATATTTATATTATTGAAAAGCATAAGCACGAGACCCTAGCTCATTTTTCTCTTAGTGTTTTCATTTTTTAAATAAATATTTTTTAATAATTCACAAAATCTAGATATAAGTTTTTTTTGTTAAGTTTCAATATTTAACAAATATATTCTTAGTTTTTGTTAAACACATTTCCTAATTATTTTTTCATATATTTTGCTCAATAGTTTTTATTTATTTTTACTATTCATCTGTACGGTGTTTAAACCAAAATCTTCCTTAATTAACCATAAGAGTCACTGCACAATATAAGTGTATTATCTGATCATAATAGTCAAACTTAAGAGTGCCATTAAACTTATTAATCCAGATTTAAGACAATTTTCAATTTATTCTTTAAGTCAGGGCTCTTAATTTGTGCAGGTCATATCTAGTTCGTATCGTGATAGATTATATTCTTTCTCATAGGGTTTTCTCGAAGACGTCTCAATACAAATATATGTCAATTAAGTTTATTAATTATTTTTTTATTTACAAAAAAAAAGGTTGGCATAAACACAATATAAAACGGAAAAACAAATTTGGTATAAACTGATCAAGAAAGTCACATATAACCTTTCTTGAAATCAAAATTTAAGGATTACTCAATATAAGAAATTCAGTTCAAATACTGCGAAGTACCAGTGTTAACTGAACATAAAACATACATTAAAGAACAAAGTTTCAAGCAAAAATATTTTGCCGAAATTTGGAGCTTTTGCCAATGAAACAGGACACACAATCATCAATCTTCGTTTATAATTTAGATCGTTTAGAATTTAGGCGACCCTATAAAGCCCTCTAATAACATGTAGGAAATATGATAAAAGTTTTTTTCAATTTTTATTCCCTTGTAATACTAAAATTAGTTACTAGATTATAATTAAAAAAAATAAACGAACTACATAATACCAAGATATAAAGATGTTTTTCAAAAAGTAAGTATAAGAAAAACATATTTAGAAAAATAAATATAGATAAAAAAATATTTCAAAATATGTGAATACACGCTACTTTTGGCTGTGACGTTCTACGTGTGGTAGCGTGTTGTCCCATTAATTGTTTTTACGATTTAATGTTTAATTAAAAATTCAATTATATATCTATTATGAAAAATTATTACTAAGTAGATATTTTAATTGTGATTCAAATGATATAAAAATGATTAAATTTGGACGTATAGATTGACCATAAGCTGTGCCCTAAGTTTAAATATGAAAATTTGACTTAAAAAAATCTAGCTCAGACCTTGTAAGTCCAAATTCAACATCGTTTAATTATCTACCTACTCTAATTTTTTTGGATTTTTTTTATTAGATATATATTTAATATTTTAACTTAACATCGTTTATCCTATGATTTGATCGGAATGATAAAATAAATTAGTTGAAAAATTTAATTATATACTTACTCATAAAAAATTTAAAACATTACAGTATGCAGATAATTTAATTACAACATAAATGACGTCAACTAAACGTTAAATTTTGACTTTTAAATTTACCGTATGATACGACACATAAACAATTACATAGATGTATATATATACATATATATAGGTAATATACGGCACATAAACCCTATTAAATGTCGTTAGCCGTATTGAGTTTGGACTTACAAGGTCTGAATTAGATTTTTTTAAGTCAAATTTTCATATCTGAACTTAGAGCAGAGCCTATCGTCAATCCGTAAGTCCAAATTTAATATTGTTTTATATAATTTGAATCACAATTAAAATATCGACTTACTAATAATTGTTTTAATAGATACATAATTTAATTTATAATTAAACATGATCAAGTCGTAAAAACAAATAATGAGCAACACGCCATTTGGGCTCATATTTTTTTTTGTATCTACTTTTCTAAATATATATTTTATTATACTTACCTTTTGAAAACAAATTCACATATGATGAAATAATAAATAAATATTAGGTATATAAAAAGAAATAGATAAATCAGATTTTAGTTCCTCATGGCTCATACATGTGTTAGGCACAGAAAACAATTATGTCATAGGAAATAAACAGCTCAAAAAATGTTTTCTCATGTAGGATAAATGCTAAAAGTAAATTGAATTTTTTTTTTTTAAATACAAATAGTTTCACCAATTAGACAAATTTTTTTAAAAAAGTGGATGACCTATGAAGAAGGTTAACTTTCAAAGTTGAAGAGACATACAACACGACATATTGGGCAATTCCCTTTCTTTTAACTGAACGAAAAACATTGCGCCTGCAATCTCTAGACCAACAGACAAATTCCGTATTTTGATATATTTCATTTTTTTTTAATCTAAATAATATAATTATGTTTGATTAAATTAAATAATGATAAGTAATAATCCGCATTTATGAGATTTGATAAATAGAAAATTTTAATCTCGAACATGTATTGGAAAATTGTGCTACATTAAACATATTATCTTAATATATATAGAAATGTTTATTTACTTAAATTTTATCATAGTATTATCTAATTTTGACTATCGTAATTAAATAGTCAGATTTTTTGTTACATAATTTACAAAACATTTTTTCATATAAACATATAAATGTGAAGAGATTTCAAAATACATGGTATATTCTTTTAGTTTAACCTACATAATTATAAGAACTTAATCTAAAATAAAAAAATATTTTAGAATATTAATTTAATTAAAAAATTTAGATATTAATTTAAATAAAAATTTATGCAGGAAAATAACTTAATAATACACACATCCGTCTTTTTGACCACCACCTACACCCTGAATACACATATGGGTCTCAATCCACTTGAGGATATAACAAGTAGTCCTTTTTCTCCTTTGCTAGTTTAATTCACCAAACATTGTTGCCCCCTGCGTGTGGTAATCAGTAAGTGTAGGCAGAGTATGAGTCAGATGGATGGATGATCCGTTGAGTTAGTGCTGTTGGGTCAACAAGGAGTCACACGACGATTCCACTGCGATATGTTTGTTTTTAAGCTCCTCTCCTTCACCTGTCCCATTCCATCATCAAATGAAATTGACAACAACATTAAAAAAATGAATAGATGGAAGGAAGGAAGGAAGGAAGACATGATAATATCATTGGATGGGTAAGTCCATACTTGCAATGCAGACTATTGGATTATGTAATATACATGCAATCTATATGGTAAAACATAATCACATATAATTAAGTTACCTCTGAATTGATTGCCTAAGCGGAAGCGGATCTGCCTGAGGTTGGGATCACGGTCTGCCGGACGGGAGGACACGCCACGGGTTAACGGGCAGTGACCTAGGTTTCCACAGCTGCTGACCTCTGTCTAAACTGTGGGCGGCTATCAGTTTCTGTTCTCTCTTCTCATTAGGTTTTCCAAACCCTGAGCACCCCTATATATACTGATATATAGAGGGATAGGTTTTAAAGCCAGATACACAACTGGGCTTATGTAAATGGGCTCCCACTTATGGGCGACCCATTATCCTAAAACCAACATCTCCCACTCGCACAAAGTGGGGGGCGCTCATTCATCAAGCCAGCACCAAAGAGAACGAATTCTCCTTATACAGTTAAATCACATACGAGGAGGCAGCCGTGCGACCGGCAGGCACTACGAGCAAGGTACTGCGCATCTGTTAGGAGTTGCAGTGACTCGCGGATCTCACACCATCAGTGGATTTGTGCCCTGCACCCTTGGCCATGTAATATTTCTCAAGGTTTGACCACACAATGATCTTTCAAACCTATACATCTGCATTGTGCCCACAACCGCAGCCTATACCGCGATTGACGGCCGTCTAGTGGACACAATATCGAGAAGATCCCATAATGACCATCCCCTTCCCACGAAACCATCGGCACAATTCAACTCGCTTTTCTAGAACCGGGTCCAAGGTACTTGTGAGCGCACCCATCGATAACGGACTAAGATAGCAAACACTGAACTGAACCTCAAGTCTCTGTTCAGAGTACTGAGGGTACGTACGTGGCTCTTACGCAAAGAGCTCTGGGTCTCACACGACTCCGAGGTAAGATCACATCTCGGGTCATACCCATGGTCGATTTAGGGTGCGCCGCGGTATGGAACGCGCGCTACAGCATATCTCCTCTCCCATGGAGCATATGTCCATATGCTGTACAGATGTCCATCAGGCACACAAAGTACCCGAACCAAAAGTCACAAAGACTCCCATCCGACCCCTGAGTGGATTGACAGACCATAATCCGTCGTAGTGCGAAAACAGATAGCTCCGGACACAAAGTCCTTTCTGGTTATCCCGACGGACTTCCAAAAACTAGAAGCTATCACCAGCCTCACTCAGCCACAAAGGCATAGAAGCTATCACCCGTGTGAGAGGGTGACCAAATCCACTTCGACATATATTAACAAACAATCACAGAAATGAACACACAAAATACTCAAACTGCGAAAACATGCATACTCAAATATAATTCAAGTCAAAGAACATTGTATGGGAAATAAAATCAGTGAAGTACATCACTAAGTCTACACAGTCCTAGAGACTACACATGCCTCACTAAAGACTCCCTTTTCAAGGTTGGAGAGACGGTCCACAACCATCTCATCCGTAGACAAGTACTTCAAACTCATCACCTTGTGTCTAACCACGTCTCTAACATAGTTTTGCTTGATATCTACTTGCTATGACTTGTTATGATACTTGGGTTTCTATATCACGGAGATTACGATTCCAATGACTCAGCAATCAATCCGGAAGTCTCTTCAGCCATACAACCAAGTGAGTGGTCCACATAAGACCCACAAATTTGGCTTCAATGGCGATCAACACAATGCGCGACTGCTTCTTGCTCATCCACGATATGGCGCCATCAGAGAGCAGAGCATATCCGAGGTGGGTTTTCTCTCATCAAAGTCACCATCATAGTCCGCAATGTTATACCTAGTCATCCAGAGATTCTCGGATCTCTAGCAAGTCTCTAGCACAAAGCATGACGATGCCCTTAAGATATCACATGATCCTATTTATTGCCTACCATTTATTCAATCCGGGTTCAGCTTGGTACCTATATACCATGCCGACTGCATGACAAATATCATGCCGAGTACACACTATTGCGCACATCAGGCTTCCGACTGCACTTAGCTACAGAATTTATTTATCTAGTCCATATATCCATTTTGAGAGGTTGATCAATGTAAACTGGAGTTTCAATTGGTTCGCAGTTACTCATGTTGAACGTTTCCAACAATTTGTTTATGTAGCTTTCCTCTGAAAGCCACAACTGTCTCCTACGGCGACCTCTCGAGATCTAAATCCCAAGAATGTGCGCCGCCTCACCCATGTTCTTCATCCCATACAGAGAAGACAATCAGGCCTTTACCTGTGTGAGGAACTCCAAGCTATTTACGGCTATGAGTATGTCATCTACATATAGAATCATAAACACAAAGTTCGGTCCAGACCCTTTTAGTGTACACGCAATGATTCTCATCCATCAAGAGAAATCCATTTTCCACGAACAAATCATGAACTCAGCGGTACCACTGCATAACGAACTGTTTCAGACCATAGATCAATTTGTGAAGTTTGCACACTAAGTACACGTGGTCTTTCTGCACAAAGCATTCAGACCGCTCCATATAGATCTATTCTTCTAACTCACCATTGAGGAAGACGGTCCTAACGTCTATCTAGTGCAGTTCCAAGTCTAGACTCACTCCAATAGCCATAATCTTAAGAACCCATTTAGCTCTATTTCTCTATGTCCTCTCGAAGGTTGACCAGTGACAAACACCGTTCTTCCTTATAGATTCCATCTAGTCCAAAGTGTTCATCTCATTTTCCATTACTTTCATCCATTCTTCTTAGAAGGTTCCATTGAGAGTTTCTCTAACATTTTACGGCACAATAACCATATTGTCAGATATTAGGGTGTTTAGTTCTCCATCACCTTCGAATGCATATCGTCGGGAGGAAAACCTCTGTCTTAGCCCACGGCCTAACAACTCACTACTACCAGGGGTACGACCATGATCACTCCCACTGGGAATGAGATCCCTAATGCTCCCACTGTCAACAAGATCATCAGGAGCATAATCTGTTTCATTCGCTTCAGCAGGCGGTGAATCCGGCAAACGACGAACTAATTCATCATCTGCGGTTTCAACTCTCCCACTCGAATTAACAGGTATCTGCTCAACTTGATCCGGCATCTCATATAGAGATCGATCCAAACCAATCTCTCCCTTCTTCGGAAATCCGTTCTCTAAAAACGTCGCGTCTCGTGATTCGAACTCGGAAACACTCCCACTGTACTGCTCGACTATAAACACATAACCCTTGGAGGTATCAGAGTAACAAAAAATACTCTTCTTTCCTCTAGGTCCAATCTTTCCCAAACTTATTTAAGAAATCATGGGTGTAAGCGGCACACCCCTATGGGCGCATATGGTGAAGGTCCAGAACTTATTCCAGTCCAAAACTCATATGAAGTGGAGTTAACCGTCTTCGTCGGCACATGGTCCAGGATGTAGGCATCAGTCTCCAAAGCGTTTCCCCATAAGGAAATCGGCAATTAAGTCTGCGCCATATCGACCGAATCATTTTAAGGAGCGTTCTATTGCGCCTCTCTGCAAAACTATTTTGCTGAGGGGTGTAGGGGATCGTCAACTGATGAATGATCCATTTTTCATTACATAAACCATTAAATTCCTCTGAAAGGTACTCTTCTTCCACAATCAGGGTGGAGGGCCTTTACCCTCCTATCTAACGGGTGTGATCATCTGTAAATGTAATGAAATTATGCGCTCCGTGCCGAACCCTAGCACTAAGAGGGTCACAGACATCAGAATGGATAAATTGCAAGGGAAATTCGGCTCTAGGTGCCTAACCAAAAGGCATTCCAGTGGAATTTTCTGCTAGACAACTTACACAAGTAGACGACTCCACTTGTGGAATGTAGAACATCAAACCCCATTGGGCTAGCCGCTGCATTCTATGTTGACCTCTGTAGTCAAGTCTAGTTTGTCTTTCATTCACATCACAAACATATCCGCGAGTAGAAGAAAAAACATGAAATTATTATTGTTGCCTGAATCCAAATCCGAAACAATAAATCCACCAGAAATAATACTAAAGCCAAACGAAGTTGAACCTAAAAACAATTGGACGGAAAATTCATGAAAAGATAATGTGAAACCAAGTTTCATTAATCCTAAAACTGAAATAACATTCCGGCGAATATGCGGAGCATAGAGGACATCATGTAAGACTAGGACTTGTCCACCGCGCAGACGCAGCTCACAAGTTCCAATCCCTTCGACTTCAACACGAGAGTTGTTGCCGACATAAATCCACCTAGTCTCCCGCGGAACTCTCCGGTACTCAACGAAAGCGTCTCGATCCCTGGCTATGTGGTCTGTCGATCCTGAATACAAAATCCACATAGGACATGATTCAACCAACATAACAGTACTAGAAACACAAAGTTCACTAGAATTGCCAAAGAGATGTACCTGTCGCGAGAGGTACTCTGCCAATGAGTTAGGGCATGCACTCGCAATGTGTCCCTTTTGGCCACAGTTGAAGCATTTCCTAGACTCGGGCTTTCTGGCTTTGCGCGGACGTTTCTGCGCTTCTGCTTTCGGAGCATCAGTCTTTATCTTCTTTGCCATTGGTGCACCTGCGACAGCTCGCCGTGCACCACTCTCTCGCTTACGACGGTTCTTCCTAGGTCCAGAGAATGATGCCATATGAACTTCAGCCTTAGGCCCTGTAGCCTTGAGACGTTCCTCTTCCAGCTCAATGTGCCTTCGAACGTGTTCAAAGGTGTTGAGTCCTCCAGAGTGAGTCATTTGAATCTTCATATGTTCCCAGGAGTTAGGCAAAGAACGGATCACGACCTGGATTTGCTGCTCATCGGTCAGGGGCTGACCGGCCTCCTTGAGTTCTGCGATCATGTTAGCCATATGCCTCAGATGCTGTCTCATGGAGTGCTGAGGATTCATCTTGTAAGAATCAAATTTGATGTTGAGCGAATGCAGCTGAGCAGTCGTATAGACACCAAATCTATCCTGCAAAGCATCCCACAGCCCTTTAGCCGTGTCTTCCAGCTCAAATTCACACAGAATATCATCATCCATTGTACTCAGCAATGTAGCGCGCGCCTCAGCGTCCTTGGCCTCCCACTCATCATAGAAGGCCTTCTGCTGATTCGTTAATCCAGTCTCGGGTCTTTTCTTGATCTTCTTGATGTGGTCAATCGACCTTTGCTCAATCAGGACCATCTGTATACGCTTACTCCAGATTTTGTAGTTATCACCGTTAAGTCTCAGACCTTTGTTAAGCTCAGCAATGATGTTCTTCGTGGCGGCCATTTCACTAACTAAAGGAAATTTGATTAGGATCATGGAGACACAAGGAACAATGTTCTAATGCATGTAAAAAGACAAGTCTCAAATTAATAGGACAAACTCTAAAACATACTTAAATTCGGAGGACAACCCTAGCTATGCCGAGAAGCACTCCCCGTTTCTAAGCATGTCCTAAAGTTACTACTATCAATCGAAACACAGTCTAAACAGTCCTCAAAGGACCGGAGTCGAACAAATCGCACTAAGCATTCAACTCTAACATAAGACGATTGTCCTAGTATTTTTCAAGGAAATTCAGAGAACCTCGCAGACTAACCGACCGGTTCACACTTAAGAACATATCCCCAAGTGTAGTTCGAACTTATCCAAACTTCTGAAAGGCTACTAAAACAATCCTAAAGGTTTGCTACCTAGACTATGCCAAAGCTAGATCTTCCTACCAAGGTAATCTATCCTATGCAAGTAAGGTAACAAACCACACAATTCAATACACACACATATATATTGAAATCTTTCAAAAACAAATTAATTTGGAGCTAATTTATAATTTTCAAAACTTTGAGGACCAAAGTCACTCTAACAAAAATTAATTAACATGTTAGACCAATTTTCACACAGTATGCTGGGATCTCAACAAGTCATAACCTAGTCAATTCTACCAGTCATGGAGTCAAGAGCCAACAATATAAAGTAAGGCAAGACTATCTACCCTGCAGAAAACACAAAGTAAACCAGGGAACTCAAGGAACCCACACAGCGTTCTACCTATCCAGTCATGCATCATTAAACAATATAAGGCTCTCCCAGCAATTAAATTGATCTAACAGTTAATATAATTAGCCCAAAATAATTATTAATGAAATGGTCCAGGCACAAATACCGGATATTACAAATCACTAAGACCCACTAAGGATCCAAGATCGGAACCAAATTCGTTTCAGACCAATTCAGGTAGCCCAAAAGCCTCTGAATGAGCTCAGACCGGCTTAAACAGCTTTCAGCCATCTAACCGGCCTGAACCGGACCGGTCAGCCTCAGCCAACCAGTCCTGGTCAAACAGGCCGGTCAATCTCAGTCAACCGAACCGGACTGAACCGGCCGGTCCAACATCTCAGACCGAACCGGGGTTAAAACCGGTCTGGTCCAACTTATTGAACCAGACCGGTCTGGACCGGTTCACTTAGACCGGTCCAGAACAGTGTCATCTCCCTCACTGCAACGCTAGGGTTTTGAAAACCCTAGCATTGCAGCCGCCGCCGCCGCCTTAATGGCCAGCCACGAAGGCTGGCCACGGGGTTGGGGTTCGGTCGGCCATCAATGGCCGACCGAACCCCGGCCTTCGGCGACTGGTGCCGCGGCCACAAAGGCCGCTGCATCCAGTCGCAGGGCCACAGCCACCGAGGCTGTGGCCCGTGGCTGGGGTGGCTGCAGCCACCGAGGCTGCGGCCCTCCCTTGGCCGCAACCACGGAGGTTGCGGCCCATCCTTTGGCCGCAGCCATGGAGGCTGCGGCCCATCCTTGGTCGAGCCGCAGCCATGGAGGCTGCGGCCCTTCCTTGGCCGAGCCGCAACCACGGTGGCTGCGGCCACCAGGGGATGAGCCGCGGCCACGAAGGCCCCGGCAGCCCCTATGTCGGCCTCGGAGTGGCTGAATCGGTGGCGGCGGGCTCGTCGCGATCACAACTGACCTCGATGGAGATTTTCCTGAAATTCGACAATTCGGAAACCAACCTAACACGGCTCTGATACCAATGTTGGATTATGTAATATACATGCAATCTATATGGTAAAACATAATCACATATAATTAAGTTACCTCTGGATTGATTGCCTAAGCGGAAGCGGATCTGCCTGAGGTTGGGATCATGGTCTGCCGGACGGGAGGACACGCCACGGGTTAACGGGCAGTGACCTAGGTTTCCACAGCTGCTGACCTCTGTCTAAACTGTGGGCGGCTATCAGTTTCTGTTCTCTCTTCTCATTAGGTTTTCCAAACCCTGAGCACCCCTATATATACTGATATATAGAGGGATAGGTTTTAAAGCCAGATACACAACTGGGCTTATGTAAATGGGCTCCCACTTATGGGCGACCCATTATCCTAAAACCAACACAGACAATATGGATAAGAAATCTGTGCACTGATTCAGAGAAAGACATTCTTTGGACACACATATCCAACCTCACCAACCAACCGTCTCATTTCATCCACCTGTGTTGTGTTGTGTCAGATTCATTCATTTGTAGTTGTATCAAATGAATTGGTTTAGAAAGATGAACAGATTGTTAGTAGTTTTTGTTTGGGAGATGCCCGTTACTTGAAGAGTGTACCTTACCTTTGATGAAAATGAGCAGATAGAAGACCCCATTCCATGAAACACATCAACCGCTGAACCCACGGCATCCTTCACTTGTTAAAGGTCAGACTATGACTATAATTAAATTTCTCACTAAGTTTCCACGAATCTTGTAGGATTATTTTCCAGATAGTGAATTGAAGGTTGAGTAGTACACATACTGTTGCTTTCCCGACAACTGGGAGACGGATAGTACTTGCTCTAAGAGCTTCTGTTGCCCCGTGAAAGGAGCTGCTGTGATCTTTCTCCACGAAGCACCACGATTCCAAATATGCAATCTGCGTTCCATATTAACAGAAGATAAACACTCTTGACAATTTGTTATTGTTGGATTTAGGTTAATGGGTCGCCCATAAGTGGGAGCCCATTCAGGTAAGCCTGGTATATGATACTGACCCTAAACTCAATCCCTCTATATATCTATATATATATGGGGTGCTCTCTTTAGAAAAAAAGAGTGAACAGAACCAGATAGCCACCCACAGTTTAGACAGAGGTCAGCACCTGTGGAAACTTAGGTCACTGCCCGTTAACCCGTGGCGTGTCCTCCCGTCCGACAGACCGTGATCCCAACCTCAGGCAGATCCGCTTCCGCTAAGGCAATCAATCCAGAGGTAACTTAATTATATGTGATTATGTTTTACCATATCGATTGCATGTATATTACATAATCCAACATTGGTATCAGAGCCAGATTAGGTTGGTTTCCGAATTGTCGAATTTCAGGAAAATTCCCATCGCGGTCAGTTGTGATCGTGACGAGCCCCAGCCGCAGATTCAGCCACTCTGATGCCGACTTAGGGGCCGCAGCCACCGTGGCTGCCGCCACGCCGACGCTGATCGCAGCCTCAGCCTCTACTAGCCGCAGCCTTCGTGGCTGCGGCCACCCCAGGCAAGGGCCACAACCTTCGTGGCTGTGGCCCTGCGACTAGATGCCGCAACCTTTGAGGCCACGACTCCAGTCGCCTGAGGCCGGGGTTTGGTCGGTCAGTGATGGTCGACCCAACCCCCCGTGGCCAGCCTTCGTGGCTGGCCACATGATGGCGGCGGCTCACTGCTAGGGTTTTGCAAACCCTAGCAGTGCAGCGGGGAAGATGACTGTTCTGGATCGGTCTGAGTGAACCGGTCCAGACCGATCTGGTCTAATACGTTGGACCAGACCGGTTTTAACCCGATTCAGTCTGAAATGTTGGACCGACTGGTTCAGTCCAGACCGGTTGATAGAGGTTGACCGGCCGGTTCGGCCAGGACCGGTTGACAGAGGCTGACCGATCCGGTTCAGTCCGGTTTGGATGGCTGAAAGCTGTTCAACCCTGTCTGAGCTCATTCAAAGGCTTTGGGCTACCTGAATTGGTCCGAAACGAATTTGGTTCCGATCCTGGATCCTTAGTGGGTCTTAGTGGTTTGTTATATCCGGTAATTGTGCCTGGACTCTTTCATTAATAATTATTTTGGGCTAATTAAATTAACTGTTAGATCAATTTAATTGCTGGGAGAGCCTTATACTGTTTAATGATGCATGACTGGATAGGTAGAATGCTGTGTGGGTTCCTTGAGTTCCCTGGTTTACTTTGTGTTTTCTACAAGGTAGATAGTCTTGCCTTACTTTATATCCCTGGCTCTTGACTCCATGACTGGTAGAATTGACTAGGTTATGACTTAATGAGATCCCAACATACTGTGTGAAAATTGATCTAACATGTTAATTAATTTTGGTTAGTGACTTTGGTCCTCAAAGTTTGGAAATTATAAATTAGCCCCAAATTAATTTATTTTTGAAAGATTTCAATATATATATGTGTGTGTATTGAATTTTGTGGTTTGTTACCTTACTTGCATATGATAGATTACCTTGGTAGGGAGATCTAGCTTTGGCATAGTCTAGGTAGCAAACCTTTAGGATTGTTTTAGTAGCCTTTCAGAAGTTTGGATAAGTTCGAACTACACTTGGGGATATGTTCTTAAGTGTGAATCGGTCGGTTAGTCTGCGAGGTTCTCTGAATTTCCTTGAAAATACTAGGACAATCGTCTTATGTTAGAGTTGAACGCATAGTGTGATCTGTTTGACTTCGGTCCCTCAAAGACTGTTTGTATAGACTGTGTTTCGATTGATAGTAGTGACTTTAGGACATGCTTAGAAACGGGGAGTGCTTCTCGGCATAGCTAGGGCTGTCCTCCGAATTTAAGTATGTTCTAAAGTCTGTCCTGTTAATTTGAGACTTATCTTTTTACATGCATTAGAACATTGTTCCTTGTGTCTCCGTGATCCTAATCAAATTTCCTTTAGTTAGTGAAATATGGCCGCCACGAAGAACATCATCGCTGAGCTGAACAAAGGTCTGAGACTTAACAATGATAACTACAAAATCTGGAGTAAGCGTATACAGATGGTCCTGATTGAGCAAAGGTCGATTGACCACATCAAGAAGATCAAGAAAAGACCCGACACTGGATTAACGAATTAGCAGAAGGCCTTCTATGATGAGTGGGAGGCCAAGGACGATGAGGCGCGCGCTACATTGCTGAGTACAATGGATGATGATATTCTGTGTGAATTTGAGCTAGAAGACACGGCTAAATGGTTGTGGGATGCTTTGCAGGATATATTTGGTGTCTATACAACTGCTCAGCTACGTTCGCTCAACATCAAGTTTGATTCTTACAAGATGAATCTTCAGCATTCCATGAGACAGCATGTGAGGCACATGGCTAACATGATCGCAGAACTCAAGGAGGTCGGTCAGCCCCTGACCGATGAGCAACAAATCCAGGTCGTGATTCGTTCTTTGCCTAACTCCTGGGAACAGATGAAGATTCAAATGACTCACTCTAAAGGACTCAACACCTTTGAACACGTTCGAAGACACATTGAGTTGGAAGAGGAACGTCTCAAGGCCACAGGGCCTAAGGCTGAAGTTCATATGACATCATTCTCTGGACCTAAGAAGAATCGTCGTAAGCGAGGGAGTGGTGCACGACGTGCAATCGTAGGTGCACCAATGACAAAGAAGATAAAGACTGATGCTCCTCCGAAAGCAGAAGCGCAGAAGCGTCCGCGCAAAGGCAGGAAACCTGAGTCTAGGAAATGCTTCAATTGTGGCCAAAAGGGACACATTGCGAGTGCATGTCCTGAACCAGCACGACAGGTATATCTCGTTGGCAATTCTAGTGAACTTTGTGTTTCTAGTACTGTTATGTTGGTTGAATCATGTCCTATGTGGATTTTGGATTCAGGATCGACAGACCACATAGCCAGGGATCGAGAGGCTTTCGTCGAGTACCAGAGAGTTCCGCGGGAGACTAGGTGGATTTATGTCGGCAACAAATCTCGAGTTCAAGTCGAAGGGATTGGAACTTGTGAGCTGCGTCTGCGCGGTGGAAAAGTCCTAGTCTTACATGATGTCCTTTATGCTCCGTAGATTCGCCAGAATTATATTTCAGTCTTAGGATTAATGAAACTTGGTTTCACATTGTCTTTTCATGAACTTTCAGTCCAATTATCTTTAGGTCAAACTCTATTTGGTTTTGGGATAGTTTCTGGTGGATTTATTGTTTTGGATTTCGATTCATGCAACAATAATTTCATGCTTTCTTCTACTCGTGGAAATGTTTGCGATGTGAATGATTGGTACGCTAGATTAGGTCATATTGGCCAACATAGAATGCAGCGGCTGGCCCAAAGGGGCTTGCTGCCCAATATTCCGCATGTGGAGTTGTCTACGTGTGTTAATTGTCTAGCAGGAAAGACCACCCGAAAGCCTTTTGGTAAGGCCCCAAGAGCTGAATATCCACTGCAATTAGTTCATTCTGACGTCTCTGACCCTCTCAGTGTTAGGGCTCGGCATGGAGCAAGATATTTCTTCACATTTACAGATGATTATACACGTTATGGATTCGTCTACTTGATCTCCCATAAATATGAGGCAATAGGTTGCTTCAGATCATTTTTGAATTTGGTTGAGAATCAGTTAGATCGGAAGGTTAAGACCCTCCGCACTGACCGTGGAAGATAGTATCTTTCAGTGGAATTCAATGACCTATGCACCCAAAAGGAGATCATTCATCAGTTGACGGTTCCCTACACCCCTCAGCAAAATGGTGTTGCAGAGAGGTGCAATAGGACACTCCTTGACATGGTTCGGTCGATGATGGCGCATGCTCAATTGCCAATTTCCTTTTGGGGAGATGCTTTGAAAACTGCTGCCTACATCCTGAACCGTGTGCCGAAGAAAACGGTTAACTCCACTCCATACGAGCTTTGGACTGGAAGAAGTCTGGACCTTAGCCGTATGCGCCCATGGGGGTGCGCCGCTTACACCCATGATTCCTCGAACACGTTTGGGAAGATTGGACCTAGAGTAAAGAAGAGTATCTTTGTTGGTTACTCTGAAACCTCCAAGGGACATGTGTTTATAGCCGAGATGGACAGTGGGAGTGTTTCCGAGTTCGAATCACGAGACGCGACGTTTTTAAAGAATGAAGGGAGAGATTGGTTTGGATCGATCTCTATATGAGATGCAAGATCAAGTTGAGCAGATACCTGTTAATTCGAGTGGGAGAGATGAAGTTGTAGAGGATGAATCAGTTCGTCATCTGTCAGATTCACCTCTTCCTGGAGTGAATGAAACAGATTTCGCTCCTGATGATCTTGTTGACAGTGGGAGCATTAAGGATCTCATTCCCAGTGGGAGCGATCATGGTCGTACCCCTGGAAGTAGTGAGTTGTTAGGCCGTGGGCTAAGACAGAAGTTTCCCTCCCGACGATATATATTCAAAGGTGATGGAGAACTGAACACCCTAATATCTGACGAGACAGCTTTCGAGCCGAAAACCGTTAGAGACGCTCTCAATGGACCCTTTCAGGAAGAATGAATGAAAGCAATGGAGGACGAGATAAAATCTATGGGGAAGAACGGTGTTTGGACATTGGTCGACCTTCCGAGAGGACACATAACAATAGGATCCAAATGGGTTCTCAAAACAAAGCTAAAGGCCGATGGAACTGTTGAGCGTCTCAAAGCTCGACTTGTTGCGAAAGGTTATACACAACAGGAGGGAGTGGACTTTAAGGAGACCTTCTCACCGACAGTGCGAATGACCACAATTCGCTTGATTCTGGCTATTACAACGAGTCTAGATCTTGAACTGCATCAGATGGACGTTAAGACCGCCTTCCTCAATGGTGAGTTTGAAGAGGAGGTTTATATGGAGCAACCTGATTGCTTTGTGCAGAAAGGTCATGAGCACTTAGTGTGCAAACTCCATAAATCGATTTATGGTCTGAAACAGTCTTCTAGGTAGTGGTACCACAAATTTCATGATTTGGTCGTGGAAAATGGTTTTCTCATGTTGGATGAGGACCATTGTGTGTACACCAAAAGATCTGGACCGAACTTTGTGTTTATGACTCTATATGTGGATGACATACTCATAGCCAGAAATAGTTTGGAGTTCCTCACACAGATTAAGGTCTGGTTGTCCTCTCTATTCGAGATGAAGGACATGGGTGAGGCGACATATATTCTTGGGATACAGATCTCGAGAAATTGCCGGAAGAAGCAGTTGTGGCTTTCATAGGAAAGCTACATAAACAAAGTATTGGAAAAGTTCAACATGAGTAACTGTAAATCAATTTTAACTCCAGCTTCCATTGGTGAACCTCTCAACATGGATATGCGTCCGAATACTATGGAAGAAATGGACAAGATGAAATAGATTCTGTATCTAAGCGCAGTCGGGAGCTTGATGTACGCAATGGTGTGTACTCGGACGGACATCTGTCACGCAGTCGACATGGTATGTAGGTACCAAGCTGACCCCGGATTAAAGCATTGACAGGCAGTAAAAAGGATCATGCGATATCTTAAGGGCACCGTCAACTATGCTCTGTGCTTTGAAGGAGACTTACGGAGGTCAGAGGATCTTCGAATAATTGGGTACAACGACACAGACCACGGTGGTGACTTGGATGAGAGAAAATCCACTTCAGGTTTTGTGATTTTGCTCACCAATGGAGCAATATCATGGATGAGCAAGAAGCAGTCCTGTACCGCATTGTCTACTATGGAAGCCGAATTTGTGGCTGTTGCGACGACCACTCAAGAGGCTGTGTGGCTGAGCAGGCTACTGGATCAATTGTTGAGCTGTAGGAGTTCAGTTGAGCCGATCCTGGTTTACTCCGACAATCAGTCCGCAATCTCCGCTACAAAGGATCCAAAGTACCACAATAGGTCAAAGCACATGCGGTTGTGGGCACAATGCAGATGTATAGGTTTGAAAGATCATTGTGTGGTCAAACCTTGAGAAAGATTACATGGCCAAGGGTGCAGGGCACAAATCCACTGATGGTGTGAGATCCACGAGTCACTGCAACTCCTAACAGATGCGCAATACCTTGCTCGTAGTGCCTGCCGGTCGAACGTATGCCTCCTCGTATGTGACTTAACTGTATAAGGAGAATTCATTCTCTTAGGTGATGGTTTGATGAATGAGCGCCCCCCACTTTGTGCGAGTAGGAGATGTTGGATTTAGGCTAATGGGTCGCCCATAAGTGGGAGCCCATTCAGGTAAGCCCGGTATATGAGACTGGCCCAAAACCCTATCCCTCTATATATCTATATATATATGGGTGCTCTCCTTAGAAAAAAAGAGTGAACATAACCAGATAGCCACCCACAGATTAGACAGAGGTCAGTAACTGTGAAAACTTAGGTCACTGCCCGTTAACCCGTGGCGTGTCCTCCCGTCCAGCAGACCATGATCCCAACCTCAGGCAGATCCGCTTCCGCTAAGGCAATCAATCCATAGGTAACTTAATTATATGTGATTATGTTTTACCATATCAATTGCATGTATATTACATAATCCAACAGTTATTACGTGCAAAAAAATTCATTTAAATTATATCTAAGCCACTTAATATAGATGAATATATATATATACATGGCTTATAAAAATGCAAACTCTAGGGAAGTTCACTTGGTTGGTGCATCTTGAAGTTTGACAAATAAAATCCCATGGTTGGTCCATACATCACAAGTCAAATGGTGCTTTTCACAAAACAAATGTTCTTGTCAAATAGGAAGGAGACGAGGGCAAGAACAAATACTATATTATCCACACTCCATATTCCATCGGAAAGTTCAATAATTGATTGAAACACTTTTCACACGATGCATTGTAATAAACGAAGCATGTATCCGAATTATAGATATAAATCTGCATGAAATATAGGGACATCTATCAAGCTAACCATTTAAAACTACAGAAAATGCAAAATAATATAAGCATATTAACTGTGAAGTTTAAGTGGAAGGATAGAGCACACATATCTTACTTGTCTCTTAAGGATAGAACTTAGCTTCAACTTTTGCTTCAGCAGGAGATAATTCATCCTTTTCAGCGTGGCAGAATGCAGCCATACTCTTGTTGAATAATAAACATTAAATGTTGCATTTAGTGAGTATTGAAGTTAGAAGTTAATGAAGGAAAATAGAAGGTCAAGAGTTTTTTTTGTAGATGAAAGGTCAAGAGTCATAGTAGATGAAGATTAAGAGTCTCCATTAATAGTTTTTATTGTTCTTGTTTGTATAATGCCTATATAAAGGCATTGTTGTTTTTGGTTTAGTGTATGACTCAAAGTAATAAACAAAAGTTAAACATTCTTGTGAGTTCGATTTGAGTTTTCAACTCTGAGATTGAAACCCATGAATTCCACAAGTTTTTCTGGTCAACACCAGAATGTAATTTTAGAAGTAATAAGATACATAACAGCTCACTTCTTCTATTCTTTTGGTTGATGATTATAATAGCAAGAAATATCTCAAGCCTAGACGTATGTAATGCACACATGAATCCAGTATGTGAGCAACAGATCTACCATAACTTTGAGTTCACTCACGAGAATGACATAGCAAGCATCTCTACGAAAGGGAAATATGCACGTTTCTTCTGCTTTTTTTAAAAATGAATGTCTGTTCCACTTATAGGATATGGGCCTTGCCATTTACTTATCTCTTTTCTCATAACAAACATATAAACCTAATATGGTTGTTGTTTGTTGGATATCAAGATACATGCATGAGAAATAGCACGTTAGAATGACAAACAATGTTATACGAAATTATACTTACATCGTTCGACGTGTGATAGTGGAAGCGTGGGAGATCGCTGGCGGTTCGGAGTCACGGCGGGGGCGTGCCGGTCGAAAGGATACATCACGTAATCGGAGCGCACCTTAGGTGTACACGGAGGATTACCCAAAGATCGGACTAGAGCAACATCGTAGGGTTTTCGGGAGTGTACCAATCTCTATTGTATATCTACACATATTGTATTGTATATGTTGTATGTTAATATGTGCAGCCAAAGGGGTCCTTCCCGGGGAAGTTACAATATTTGTAACTTTACACTTTAGGCCACGATCTTTTTATGGCTTGCACTTAGAACCCATATGGGTGCCATTTTCCTACATCTCCCACTCACACATAATGTGGATGCTCATGTGTGCAAGAATACATACTCCATACACCTCGTTCGTCTTTCATACAGGGTCTCGTCTGTGCGACCGACATACTTCATGAGATCTAGTTGTTGTATATCTGTTAGGAGTATACAACCTCTCATTGGGATCAACCTGCAATAATAAAGTATGATTGTACCCTAGATAGTCGAACTTCATTTAGGTATCTTTAAAGATCTCATTAGTCATACCTTGTATTCACAATCATAATGCTAAATCATGATTGGTTAACCGGTGAATACAATTCTTAAAAGATATTTCGTTGACAATCTTCCTCTTTTCACGATCCTTCAAACACTAACTCGACTCGCTTTTCTAGACATGTTTCTCCCGTCCGAATCTGTGAACATGACCATCGGGCAACATACTAAGCTAGCGAACATCGTGTCAGGTCTCAAGTCTCTGATCGGAGTCATGAAGGCACATAATTTGAAACTTTTCAAGGATTCTTGGGTCTCACACTACAACTAGCTGAGATCGTGTTTGTGCAAACCCGTGGTCGATTAATAGCACACATAGTATGAAATACGTGTCACAACACCCTTCTCTTTTTCTCATGGAGTGTATGTCATTTGCCATAAG
Organism: Chamaenerion angustifolium; assembly: GCA_946814005.1. Lineage (NCBI taxonomy): Eukaryota > Viridiplantae > Streptophyta > Magnoliopsida > Myrtales > Onagraceae > Chamaenerion > Chamaenerion angustifolium. Next base: position 29,772,386 of record OX328272.1, read on the forward strand.
ACGGTGTTGTGCATATATTTATCTAAATACTGTATGCATCTAAACCAGAGTTCATCAACTCCCATCCTGCTCATAAGTAAACTACTTGATCCTGCTCATAAGTAAACTACTTGGAAGTAATATTCCATTAAAATTATCAATGACCTCATATCAATGGCCATAAATTTTATCGGTGATCTCATTTTAATGGTCGACTTATGAATTCGAGTAGTTAGCTCTCAAATCATCCACTTGACGATTTTCAACTCGAAATCCTGTCTCATCTCCATTTGTCACATAGACGCGACATTACTAAGACGCGGAGGCGGTTACTCGTGTGAGTGAGTTAACCTAAAGTTTACTCGACATACATTTCAAATACAAACCATGAATGCACTAAGCAATCATTATAAACATGTGTGTATTCAAATCAAACTTATTGATCAAAAATGAATATTGTGATGTGATTAATCTTATTGGTCTATGCAATGGTCGTTACCATTTTCTTTATTAAGACAAAAATATTGGATGAATGCATCCCTATATAAGAGTTTTCACGGGCTTATCTGTTTTATCCATCTTTTGTCGATTACCAATTCACATCCTTTTTCTTGCATGTCACCATGCCTTATGTATAGTATGGTCTTTTGAATGTTCTATCATCAATAGGATCCTTTTTGAAATATATGAAAACACAATTATCAGTAGACAAACACTGGATAATTAGTGTGTATCATCTACAATACTTGTAGGAACCTATTAGACCAAACTAAATTCAGTTGTTGGTGCGAGAGCCACTCACTTAGCTTCAATCGCCTATAGTGAATTTTTTACTCATTATCGCTTATCGAATTAGATGACCATCTTTAGTAAGAAACCTTATCCCGAAAGGTCTTAACCGCCACTAGAAAAAATAACTTCACAACATTCTATCACACGCATATACATAGTGCTTCAACAATGATTAATTATGTGATCCTTGAGCATCAAATCAAGTCGAGTCATATACCTGATTTGGTAGTTGGTCTAGTACATGTCACAACATGCATACAACTTCTAACTTATCTCATCTTTAAGACAGTTGGCGCATTACGTGATGAATTTTAGATACAAGAGTTTTAAACGAGTAATACTTTAATTGATCACTTAGGGACTCAATTTTCCAAGATGCCTATCTCGGAATCTTAATTCCAAAAATATATTACTGTTTACTCTTTAATCATCAATCAAGTCTTATTCTTCATTGATCAACTCAGTAATTTCCCAGCATATACTATGTGTCATGACACTTGTACATTGTAAGATCTTGTGGATATTTTACTAACGAACTTATTCCATAGTGTCTATCCCATTCCATATGAACTAATCACGTTTGACATGTATAGTATTGCCTCAAGAGAAAACATAGAGTTCTAAGGATCACTAAAGTCCTAAAGTTTCATTCTCATACTCAATATAAAGAAGCACTTCGCTTTATACTCCTAATACTTCTTGGGCAACATTTATATCCAAGATCTACATATGGGTGTATACAAAACTGATATTCGTAATCAATCGAGACACAATTCTCAAGATGAGTCATGTCATCTAGGATCCATTTGATCCATTTATGCTTGACATTTTTCATCTTATCCTCCATTTTGTTTTAACAGGGTGAAGTATAAGAAACCACTCAGGCTGCCATTGGGATCAAGAACATTGTACACGCTCCCACTGGAACGATATCTTTTGATTATTATCTTAGAGTAACATCATCTTGTTCCCACGTGAACTAAGGTGGTAAACCAAGATCATTTGTATTCGCACTTGATGATGAAGAAGGGAAGTTGTGATGAGAAACTAATTAAACATATGCATAAATCTCCTCCATGTAGGATGTCGGATCCGACTTTCCCCGACCCGTTTTGGAAAATATTTTAAATTTTCGCTTTTGAAAATGCCGGGTCTTGGCGAGCGAAGGGTTCGGTCGAGCGGGGTCATCAACCGGACCGAAAAATTTGAAAGAGTCGCCACCGATTAATTGAAGGCTAATCGGAATCCTAAAATTGCCTAGGGTACATGAAATTAACATCCTAGGGCTTAAAAAGGTCTACGTCCAGAGAATCGAGTTCGGGGGTTTGATTACGTCTTAAAAGCTCGCGAGCTTATAATCTGCCCTTTCGGTACTTTAATTTGCTTTTGAAATGTTTTTCAATTTTGCCCGAATTGCCCGTTTTAATCATGCATGGCCCAAAAAAAACTACATGCATTTTCTTTAAATTAAACAAACCATATACAAACAATTTTTTTTTTTTATTATTATTTCAAATAAACAAGAGAGAACTAAAGTTAATCATGCTCGAAAGAAAATGGTTTAACTCTCGAGCCATTTTAAACGTGTCAAAACATGCACGAATAATTTTTGAAAATATTAAGCTCGTTGGACTAATTTGTCCCATTTTAAGAAGTTATAGGATGTCCAAAAAAATATAGGGACCAAAATGCAATTTATAAAAATTTGAGCTGAATTGGACATATATTTTCGAAAATTGCAGAAATGACCCTGAACTATTCTGGACTTATTTGTAACACTTGGTAAAGTTCTAAAATAACCCGAAAATTATTCTAGACTTATTTGTAACATTTTGAAAAGTCATGGAATGTCCAGAAAAATTTAGGAATAAAAATTGTAATTTTCGAAAAAAATATAACTTAACTGAAAATATTTTTTAAATATTACAGAATTGACCCTAAACTATTCTAGATTTATTTGTAATACTTGGTAAAATTCTAAAAATAACCCGAAAATTATTCAAGACTTATTTGTAACATTTTTAAAAATCAGGGAATGTCTAGAAAAGTTTAGAAATCAAATTGTATTTTTTTTAAAAAAAGAGCTGAATTAAGAAAAACAATTTGCACAAATGGCCCAAAACTTTTCCGGTTTGGTTTATAACACTCGATAACGTCCCAGAAATGACCCGAGAGTCCAAGGACCGAGTTGTAACCTTCATCAAAGTTTGGGAATGACCTAAGTCATTTTTTTTTTCACATATACATAATGTACATATATTATACATATACATAATATATATATATATATTATACATATAGATAGATAGATAGATAGATAACATAGACATAATATAAATATATATTATACATATAGATATATATAGTATTACATAAACATAATATAAATATATATTATACATATAGATATATATAATAATACATAAACATAATATAAATATATATTATACATATAGATATATATATAGTAATACATAAACATAATATAAATATATAATATACATATAAATATATATAGAGTAATACATAAACATAATATAAATATATATTATACATATAGATATAGATATATAGTAATACATAAACATAATATAAATATATAATATACACATATATATATATATATATATCAACAAGTATATTATACATAAATAGATAATATATGTATATAAACTCTCAATTTTATTTCACATTTAGAAATTACAAAATATGATATTGAAGATGAGAGAAATATACCTAACTCATGGGAGGATAAAATACCGTACGAGGAACCGAGTCCGATAATTATCGGTATTTTTTTCACTCATTTTTCTCTTCTTTTTTTTTTACTCACTATTTCTTTTTTATTCACTCTTCAATCAAGCTCACCGTGAGCTACGGTCCTCCCCAACTTCATTGAAATGCCTTCAATTTATAGAACATTTGGATTCTTATTTTATTAATTTTTTTTTTTAATAATAAAAAACCCAACTTGGTTCAAAAGAGGAACATGGCCATGTGTGGGCATGTGGACATGTTCGAAATTCAGATATTTATTTTTAAAATAATTTTTTTTTAAAATATCGATTTTCCTCGGCTTGATTCCTCGCATACGGTATTTTGATCCCGAGCCAAAATCAGGTGTTTACACTCCCACTCGAATCAAGTTATCTTGGTGGATCCAGACGAGAAACTAATTCATCATCTGCTAAATCCTCCCACTCGAATCAAGTTATCTTGGTGCACCTTACCGCAAGAAATCAAAATGGGCGTAATCCACTTTTTACCCTTATAAAAATATATTTCACCTTGACATACTTTATTTGAGGAACATTCGTAAATCCCCATTCAGACTTTTTCCGGTTCATAACTCATATCGGCTCTCTGTAAAATTCAAGCCAAAACTCTGATCGGCATTCATCATTGCTCGTTTGGCCAAAAAAAAATCATTGCTCGATGTTTTCCCTCGCTCTTAACGCCCATCATCTCCGCGCCGTTCGCTCATATAGAAGAATGACCTCCGACTCTGATCTCAGTAATCATATTTTTCTCCCTACATCTTTTCTTGATCTTAAACCCAATACACTTTCCTTTTCTACTTTCAAACAATCGGTGGCTGAGGTTGGTTTGAGCGACACTCATGCCCCCAGGTATCCTATCCCTCATAATGCGGATCCTGAGAATCCCTACCCCATATGTAAACCTAAAGAAGGCGAGGAAATCATATTCCCTCATCAAATTGATGCGGGCCTAAGGTTTCCTTATTGTCCTCCTTTAGTCGAATTGTGTCGCCATTATGGCATTTCTCTCACCCCACTTTCTCCAAACGGTCTTCGCACGGATAGACTTCCGTCTCCTTTGTTATCGTCGCGGGTGGGACTATTCTTTAAACATTTTTAGATGTTTTTATCGCCTCGATGCCAATCGTTTAGGCGTACGCCATTTTATAACTCGATTGGGTCCGCCTTTGAAAGATTGGACCTGGGATTCCACTCATCCCTTAGTCCCGGGTTTTCGAACCCGTAAATCAAATTGGAAGATCGCCTACTTATTTTTATAAGGATACGTTCCCTGGTGTCTAGTATCGTCAAAGGCGACCAAATATCCTATTCCAGGCGTTGAGGAACTGTCCTCGACCGACATGAATGCCTTGGCGACCATCTATTTAGATCATCAGGCGGGCGCGCACATATAATCTCCAAAGATATCCGTGAGTCTTATTTAGATGAAGCTGTCGTGTCCCTTGTAGAACGTCACCTTCTGCCTTTTATTATGGTAAATAACCTTTTTGTTCTCATTTTATTTTGCAGACAAGGATTTTGTTATGTTTTCTCACCTTGTAGCGCCTCATCAGAAAAAGGCGTCGAAGGAGAAGAAGAAGGCAAAGGAGCCCAAAGGCGATGCTCCTAAAGGCTCTAAGAAACGCAAGAGCCATCACTCCTCCAAAGGGCAGAAGAAGGCGAAACCTATGGAGGAGTCGTTGGATCCTCTTAATTCCCTAGCCGAACTTTTCAGCGACGCCACAAACAAAGCCGTCACGGTTTTCAAATGTGCGATTCCTAAATCCCATTGGATTAATAACAGCGTCATTAGTAATAGGAAAAATGCATTATTCACTAAAAAGTAGGGTCCCCCTGTCTTGGCCTATGGCGGCATCATGTGGACCTACACCGAAAATCATAATGGCGTCCTTAAGAAGGGAGCATCCATTCCTTTGATCCGACAGGAGCGGCGCCTGTTGAAGCTTCAAAATCCAAGACACCGACTCCCACTTGAACTCCTCCTACCAGGTCCGAAGAGGTGATCTTGGTCGACAATCTTCCTGATGTCGAGGATGCGCCCCCTCCTCCATCTTTAACATTGGTTCGCCAACGCTATGAAGGTCCTCCCCTACACAGGTCCACATTTAGACCTGATGTGAGAGCTCCTGGCGAATGTAGATTCGCCCAACACCCAACAACCCAGGGAGCCTTGGTCCAACTAAGGGAAGTACCCTTAGTAGCTGGTAACTCCTGCCTAGACCCTAACCTGGGTCTTCACCTGCTTTCAGGCACATGCCCCCCTGCTGATATGAGGCCTTTAAGTTTGGAAGCAGAAGTTGTGGATGGACTGGTTCGCCAATCCCTTTATTTGGTGATGAGTCAGGTATGCGCCTTTTCCATCCTTCCTGCTTTATGAATTTGCATACTTGTATTTTCTCACCTTTTGAAATCTTTCAGATTATTCCTGCTCATATGAAGATGGGTGCGACCCGTTTGGGGTTATCAGAGGAGAAGAAGCGCAACGTCTCCACTATCCGCAAGCCGGAAAAAGCTGAATTCGAGTTGGAGAAGTTGCGTCGTCGCCTCACCATTTCAGAAGCGGCGCAAAAAGAACTGGAGGTTGAGCTTGTCCAAAGGAACAAATCGCCGTCAATCTGCGAGAGACCCAAAAAAGGGAGAACGCCCTTGTCGCGGCCCTCCAGAAAGTTCAACGGGAACTCACTCATTTCAAATATGAGGCGTCGACTTCCCATGAAATGACCAAGGAAGCAAAAACAGAGGTGGAGCAAGCGCTGAAGGATGCAACGCAGTCAGCCCAAGAGGTCGAACTCCTAAACACTGAACTCCCTAAGTGATTAGAGGAGGCAGTGGAGTCCTTTCGCACTAGCAAAGAATTTTCCCAAGCTACTGCAGAATGGAATCGCACAGGAGTGATAACCATCTTCAAGAATGCGGCCAAGGATATCCATAAGGTCGACCCCAACTTTCCTCTAGACAAGTTGGATTTCTTGAAGAGTTATCTCGTGCTTAAACCTTGGGAAGAAGATGAGGCGTCGAAGGGAGCTGAGGAAGAAGAATATGAGGATGAAAGCGTTTCCTCTAGAGGATCCGCCTCATTACAGAAGCGCCCCTTGACCCAGAACCTGCTCCGCCAACTCCGAAAGTGACATATGTTACCGACGCTCCTTCAAGCCAACCGCCCCCACCTAGCTCATAATTTTTCCTTTTAATGCTTTTATTTCCTTAGTCCTTTTTTGGGTTTGTAAGAAATGATTACAACACCTTTATCATATTATATATGTGAATTCGCCAATTTCCTTTTTTCATTCTCCTCGCATTTTACATGTTTCATACTTAGCCTTATTTTGACTAAGTATGGATATCATACTTGTTGTTCATAATCACAAACAAACAAGTCACCTTAAATATTTGTAATGAACCCCATCGCCTAAACAAAAATTTCAAACTTAGCCTTATTTCAACTAAGTATGCTTATCATACTTGTTGTTCTTAATCATAAACAAACAAGTCGCCATAACGCCATCGCCTAAACGCATTTTATTCAATTAATCAAAGTCAAGCGATCGCCAATAAGTATTGATTTTTAATTACAATCACTTCGACATTCTAGTACATTCGTACACCATACGCCATCTCTTATGCATAAATATTTTTTCAAATGCTCTGCATTAAAAGTATACTTCAATACTTTCCCTTCTTCATCATCCAGCACATATGCGTTTGGGTGAGGAATGGCAACGACCTTGTAAGGTCCTTCCCATTTTGGAGACAACTTATTGACTCTATCCTGATGCGAGAATTCATGTCTTCTCCACACCCTTTACCCCACGAAAAATTGGCGAGAGGATACTCGCCTATTATAGTATATTGTCGTAGCTAAACGCATCCACCCTTGAATTTCTTCCGAGGCCCATCGCTTTTCATCCACCATATCCAATTCCAGGCGCCTTTGGTCCTCATTACTCAAGGCGTCATAATGCTTTACCCTGTGGGATTCGACTGCTATCTCTGTTGGAGCCACAGCCTCAGACCCATACACTAATCCAAAAGGTGTTTCTCCAGTCGTCTTCTTTGGGGTTGTTCGCAACGCCCATAAGACATTTTCTAATTCTTCTGTCCACTAGCCTCCCAAAGCGTCAAGTCTTTTCTTTATGCCATTCAACACTGTTTTATTTGCCGCCTCCACTAGTCAATTGGCTTGCGCATGTTTGACTGAAGCATGCCTATAGTCAATTTTTAGTTCTTCACAAAACTATTTTAATTATTTTCCGGTGAATTGTGGACTATTGTCACTGACTAGTACACTTGGGATTCCATAACAATTCTTGACTTAAGGAATTTAATGACCTGGAACTCAGTAGTCGACGCCAATGCCTTTGCTTCAATCAACTTCGAAAAATAGTCAAACGCCACAATTATATAGGTGTGCTGCTTAGACCTTGGTAAATGACCTACCAAATCAATTCCCCATTGAGCAAATGCGCACACCGCACATATACTAGTGAGATTTGTTAGAGGACGCACTATTTTTGGACTATACTATTGGCATGACTCACATTTCATAACCAAAGTTGTCGCCTCTTAGTTCATTGTAGGCCAATAATATACTTGGTTCAAGATTTTCCTCACAATTGACCTCGCTCTTTCTTGACAAGCTACATACCCTTCATGTACCTCTCTCAAAATGGTAGTTTTTTCACGATGAGCGCCGCATCTAAGATAGGGTGTAGAAAAACCCTTCTTATAAAGTAATCCATCAAATATTCGAAAGCTATGAGCTAATTGAATAAGTTTCCTAGCATTGGCTTCATCCGTAGGGAGCTCTCCTAACTCCAAGTATACTCGAATAGGCGTCGCCCAATCCATAGATACATTTACATTTGCGCATATCATATTCGTGTCCCCATGATTGATTTCTATGAAATGTACTTGTGTGGGTGTCGTCTGCCAAGCATATTTGCTTAAAGCATCTGCTTCATGATTCGCTTCTCGTGGGATAGCTTCTATATGAAATTGTTTAATTCCTGCTACTAACGCCATAGCATCTTTCCAGTACAACTTCATTTTTTCACCTTTTGCCATATACTCGCCCTTAATTTGATTGAGTATCAATTGTGAATCACAATATACATGAAGAGAGGTAACGCCTAACCCTTTAGCCAATCACAAACCAGTAACAAGCGCTTCATATTCCGCCTCATTATTGGTTGCCTTAAAGGTAAGCATTGATGCGTATCTTAATGATTCCCCACCATCTAGTGGGGTCAAGACTAATCCTGCCCCCGAGCCTTTGACTGATGAAGAACCATCTGTATGAAGTATTCAAGGATTTTCTTCCTTTTCCTTTTCTTTAGGCGTCGCAGGCTGAGGACATGTGGATTCTACAATGAAATCCGCCAAAGTCTGTCCTTTTATTGCGTTCCTTGGAGCAAACTTAATCAGAAACTCGCTCAATTCAATGACCCATTTAACCATACTTCCTGAAGCATCTGGATTTTGCAGGAAGTGTTTTAACGGTTGATTTGTTAAAATAGTAATTTCATGTTCATGAAAGTATGGTCGTAACTTCCTGGCAGATACCACCAACGCATAAAGATACTTCTCAACTTACAGATAATTCATTTCAGATTTGGTGAGCACTTTGGATACATAATAAGCAGGCACCTGGCCCCTGCCTACTTCTTTTACCAATACTGAACTTACATCAACTGGAGTGATACTTAAATATAAAGAAAGTGTGTCGCCTTTTGATGGTTTCGCCAATGGTGGGAGAGTTTTGAGATGTGTCTTTACGTCTTGAAAACGCTTCTCACATTCAGAAGTCCATTCAAACTTCTTATTAGCTCTCGACATCTGGAAGAAAGGGAGCGATTTATCCCCCGCATTTGCTAGGAAACGGCTTAGTGTCGCTAACCTTCCGTTCAAGCTTTGTACTTCTTTGTGGCAGGTGGGGTTCCTCATAGCCTCAACCACTTCCAACTTCTCGGGGTTGACTTCTATTCCTCTATGGCTAACCATGTATCCCAGAAACTTGCCTAACTGAACGCCAAAAGAACATTTTGCTGGGTTTAGACGCACTTGGTGAAGGCGCATCCTCTCGAAGGTTTTCCTCAAGTCTTCAACATCATCAACGCTTTTTATGGATTTCACTAACATGTCATCCACATATGCTTCCATGGCGACGCCTATCATTCCAACAAAACATTTGTTTACCATCCATTGATAAGTGACTCCTGCATTTAATAAACCAAAAGGCATCAGTGTATAGTGATAAATATCACTGTCCGCATAAAACGTTGTATGTTGAGCTTCACCCTCGACCATTTGTATTTGGTTATAACCAAAATACGTATCCATAAATCTAAGCAGTTCATGACCTGAAGTGACATCGACCAATTGATCTATCCTCGACAAAGGATATGAATCTTTTGGACATGCCTTATTTAAGTCACGATAGTCAATGCACATCCTCCACTTACCATTATTCTTCTTGACCAATAATGGATTGGCCACCCAGGTTTGGAACCTAATTTCTTTTACAAACCTGGCCTCTCCCAACTTCCCCACTTCTTGCCTGATGGTGATCGCATTTTCTTCACCTACAGGGTGACGCTTTTGGGCAATGGGCCTAACATTCATGTCTAGGTTGAGCTCATGGGAAATCACATCCATGCTGATGCCTGGCATGTCACTGGGTTTCCATGCGAACAATTCTTTGAACTCTACCCAAAGCATTGATAGAGCTGTAGATTCATCATTTTGGAGCGACGCTCCAATATGTACCTCCTTCCCTGGACCATCAACCTCTACCTTCTTCAAACCTTCGACCGGCTGGGGTCAACTCTTCTCTTCTTTGGGATCCTCCCCCGTTTGAATCATTAAAGATTCTTTCTTTTTTGTATGGCGTTGCGTTGCTTGGACATATCAACTACGCACTGCAGGTTGGTCTCCTTTAACTACTCCTACTCCATGAGGCGTCGGGAATTTCAGCAACTGGTGATATGCAGAATGCACCATTTTGTTTGGATTTAGAGTCAATTGCCCTAAAATGGCATTGTATGATGCAGGGGCATCTACTACAATGAAGGTGACCTCCAAATCCAACGCTTTCCATCCTTCGCCCAAGTGGACTGGAAGAGTCACAGGTCCTACTGGGTAGTATGCGAGGCGAATCCCATCAATGGAAAATTGACCTTTTACAAGTCGTTTTCCTTCCTTCCCATTCTTTTATAAGCATCCATGAATAGAATATCTGTTGAACTCCCTGAATCCACCAATACTCTCTTCATATTGAACCTGTCCACTCCCATTGAAATCACCAGAGCATCATCATGTGGGGAAGTGACATGTCCCATTTCGTTTTCTGAAAAAGGAAATAATCACTTCCTCCTCTTCTCTGGGGCGCTTTCCTAACTTAGAAGTTCCTGAAATTTGGGAGGCGTAGACCTCCCTAGCGACACTTGTTTCTCCCCCCTTAGGTGAAACCTCCGTTTATCATGTTCATGTCTTCCTGCCTGCTAAGTCCACCTACTGACTGATTGTGTCTAGGCGACGCTCTTCTTGGAATTCTACTCCTCTGGCGTAGGGCCACAAAATATTTCAAATGCCCATGTTGGATCAGCATCTCAATATCCCTTTTCAAGATATGACAGTCATCTGTATGATGTCCCTTACAACGATGGTATCGACAATGTTGATAGGGATTACTTCCCATGAAAGTATCGGGCTTCCGTTGTGGTGGGGGCGTCACCCAATTCTTCTTTTCCATTTCTGTCAATACAATGGAAATTTCCCTGTTTAAGGGTGTAAATCTTTCAAATACTTCTCTTTGTGGGCGAGGCACGAATTGGTGACGCTTATCATCATGCACAAATTTAGAAGGACGCTGCTTTGATTTCTTTCTTTTCGAAGTATAATACTTCCTTATTAGTCTTCCTACCTTCTCTTGCAATTTCCAAGTCTACATAAGACTTAACTCGCTCCGCCATTTCTTCTACCGTAGTGATAGGTATGACACTCATGCTATCATACAAAGTTGAACCCCTTGGTCCCAATCCACGTATAAAAGCGCGAATGGTCTCCCCTTCAGTAATGGCTTGATCAATTCGAGCTAGTCTTTATTGAATCTACTGTAGAAGTCGCTCAAGCTTTCATCACCCTTTTGTCTTAGGTGATCAATAGTTCCCATACCTTTTAGAAGTCGACGCCCTCCTAGGTATTGTATAATAAACTTTTCTTTCAATTCTCCCCATGATCTTATTGATGCTTTAGGAAGACTGAAAAACCAACAAAGACGCTTCGTGCCTTTGTATATGGAAAACTGGATCACTTTCACCACCATAGGAATCTATTTGAAACGTCAGTTGTACATGTGTCAGCACTATTACTGACAGGATTTCTGGAGCAAAGGGATGTGACGACCTATCTCGAAGATGGGGCATGGTTCTACCCTTTTGCTCCTTTAGTGTTTGAGTGATAAACTCTTTGACATCCCCCTGGGTCAGTGTGCTAGGAGGAGGAGTCATTGTCAAACCTGTGCCCGTCGTGGCAGTACTTGTAGGAAAAGGCGCATGCGGTTGGTTTCTTGTCAAGTCTCGAGGTCGGGAAGTGGCTTCTTGGGCTGCCTGAGCATTTTCCCGTTGGGCTGCTCGGGCAGCGGCTCTCTGCTCTCTCCTATCCAGGAGCGCATCAAGGTCCGCTATGAACGCTGGTGTCAATATGATCTCTGGAGCTACCTCTACGCGAGACGACGCTCTTTCCGCTGAAGAGTCTATGCGAGACTGCGCGGGTCTTGGCATATCAGGATCATATCTTTGTTCATCAGGGACAGACGGTGCCCCAAGGGCAGGTACTTCGTCGGAGGTTCATTGTATTAAGTACTCAAATTGTATAAGTGTTTTAGTATCATAGAATCATTACCCCTGATTGAGAATGATAAGGCTGTATTTATAACATTTCATACATGTACCATGGTATAGTCAAATTCTACCATAGTTTTCTGAGTTGTCACTGAGGCGAGCCAACCGTGGTTACTTTAAAGAATAATCTTCTGTAGTGGTTATTCCACTGTAGACTATCCTTTTAGTTTGTTTAATCCTAGGCGTGCTAAAAGCAACCAGCCTAGTTCATAGGTGTGCAGACGCACTTAATCTGAGTTTTTCTTATCTTTGGCGCATCCTTAAAGGCGACGCTTTTAAGGGTCTTATCAGTCAAGGGCAACACCCAAATGTAATTGGGCTTTTAATAAGTTCAGTCCATAGCGTTATTGAGTCAAATATTAAAAATAGCCCAGTCCAATATTCATAGTCCATCAGGTGTGTCGTATATGGTGTCAATCACCATTATAGGAGGGCGTGGAAGAGGAGTCTTTCTAGGTGGAATATGACTTATTCCTTCACATTGATTCTGAATATGCAGAGATAAAGAGATTCTGAAGATTAACAAAACCCAGTTGGTTTCACATAGAGACGTGTAGCTCATAAGCTACGACGTTGCAGAGAAGATATAGTTATGGAGTTGAGGAGATTGGAGAATTGAGCTAGGATTCCGAGTTGCAGTTAGGGAAACGGTACAGAGAAGAGGAAGAGTGTATGTTGCAGGTGGGGTTTCTGGGCTTCTGTTTTCCTTTCTTGTGAATCGTTGAGGTGACAGTTTTCTATTTAACATCTCTTGCTTTTTTGCCCATCTGTATTTTTTTAATTAAATATATTATTATATTCCTTAGCTCTAGCAATACAGTACATTTTTTTGGCCAATAATACAGTACATTAGATCTTATAAATCGCCAATCGGTCCTTCTTTATGTGCATTTATTTATTTCTATATCTATTTATTTAAGGTATGTCTGTCTGTGAGGTACTTTCATGATAGTACTGCTCAAAATGTAATAAAACACTGGTATCAGAACCGTGCCGAACCGACGGTTGGATCCGAGCGGACTTTGAAGCGGTCATATTGATAGTCTGGTTCTTTTAAAAAGCCAAAGTGCAAAATGAACCAGTTCGAAAGTTTAAAATCGTACAATTTTTAAAGAACCGACCGACTCTTCGGTCTAAGGAAAGAGAGACAGGGGGAATGTGTAAGGGGGAGTGTAGGACATACAACTGTAATAGAGTTGTTGGAACAGTAAATACGACTGTTAGAAATAGTAATAGAACTGTTATAGAAATGTGTATAAATAGATTGCATGTAATTTAGGAGTACGTATATGTCACCTACTTACTCTCACACAATAGTGAAAACTATAGTCTTGCCCGTAAGTCTGACACTTAAGGAGGCTTCAACACCTTAGTATGTTGCCACCTAAGAATGAAATTCGAGAAAAGGATGACCCTGAAAATCGTGAAGAAAGTGACATGAATTCAATGATATGTTACCAAGGTTCACTGTGTCAGCCTCACATAGGATTGACCATGGTACAGAAGTAACTTTGGACCTAAGTTAAGTATCTTTATAAATACTTCACTATTACGTTAATAATAAGATTTTTTAAAATTAACAAATTATTGTGCCCTAAAACCTGAACTGACTTTGTTACCAGAGAGGAAATACTAGGCAAACTCGACTTTTCCTTCTTGTAGGTTAAGTAACATTACACAGATTCACGAGCTGAGTCATCTTACTAAAAATTATCCACATTCCAACCCTTGTTACACCCTACAACATGTTCCTTTTCTTAGTTTTGATTCTTCAGTTGTGGAAAGCTGCATGCTTTCTTCTTTCATTCTATTTTGAATTTGTAAGAGTTATACTTATGTTGAAGCCAATTTCCTTAAGTAACTAAACGCTAGAAGTTGATGTTATTGAGGAAATTTATGTGGGAGTGTTTCCTCTTCTAGGAAACTTATACTCGCTGAAAATAAAAAGAATAGAAAGAGTGGTGCAATATTGGTATACATATATTGGATTTTGTAATTGGGAAATGGAGTAAAGATTGATGGATGACTTCTCATGTTCAAAACAATATTTTTGAAAGTTTGAGGTGTAGTGAGGTTTAGAGGTCAAATATCGCCTCAATTTTGAAGCGTGCATCAGACGCTCACTATTATACAAAGCTTTATTGAGATATACTAGTTCAATAATGATGAAACACAACACAGAATTCACTTGAAAAAGAGTTATACACGGCGTGACCAAGTATTGTCATTGCCATAAAGAGTCATAGGAAGAGCTACACAAACGAGAGACAAATACTCTTATACATAAACAATTACCGACTTGTTGCTGTATAAGAAGAAGATGAGGTGTTGTTCTATTTAGGTTCTATTGTTGGAGAAGAAAAATGAACCAACGTCTCTACATCCACAATACAAACTACAAAACTTAATATTGTGTTCTATTGTTGATGTACAAACCCCTGTCTGGTTTGGTTAATCTAAAAGACCGAAATGCATATGAACAGTGTTTGAATCGGGTTGGACCGACCGACTTTTGGAAAACCAGACGGTTTCCAGTCCTAGTTTTTTTGGGGGTGGTATAACGTTTTTTAGTGGTTCTTTTCGGTTTAAACCGACATATTCGGTTCGACCGATCAATTTCTTCGGTTTAGAAGTTATGTTTAAAGTTTAAACCTATTGTGTTTGATTTTGAGACTATTGTGTTATGTATGTTAAAAGTTTGAGGTAATTATGTTGTGTTATATTGTGTTTGATTTTGAGACTATTGTGTTATGTATGTTAAAAGTTTGAGGTAATTATGTTGTGTTATATTGTGTTTGAGAGTAATGTGTATGTTTTAGACTATGTAGTTTGTGTGTGTTTGAGGTAATTATGTGTGTGTTTGAGACTATGTAGTTTATAATTGTATTTTTAATTTTTTATTACTTGTGAACAGTGAACCGCACCTCGAACCGAGTCCAACCGACCGAACCGGGAACCGGCCTCCTTGCCGGCTCGAGGGTCGGCCCGGTTCTGATAACAATGCTTTTTATCACTTCAAAAAACCACCCTAAACCTAAGGTTAAAAGGATGCATCCTCATTTTTGGCCTAATTCTTCTTCTGATGATCTATTCAACCTCTCATCAAACAGATATACCTTGATTATATTTCATCTCTTCAATAAGTTTAGTAATGAGTATAATAGCCCTATTGTTCCGATGGAGAGAAGAACCTAGGATTCTCTTTTTTGCGCCTCGACCATGTGGAGGCGCACAAAGGGGTTTGAACCTCAACCAAGTGGAGGCGCAGACCTCTTGGTGCGCCTGACCTCTTAAAACATTGGTTGAAAATTTTCCAAACGCCATGTTTGATTTGTTGAGACTGTATTGATCAAGTGTATATGCTTTCATCAACATATTTCTCATAGAGTTGCATATGTTGTGGTTGCAATCAAATATGATCTTTAGAAGATGTGCATTTATATTAATGTTTGATAACTTCATCTCTTTGGTGCTTGTATTGTATGGAGGCCAAATCATGCAAACTTGTGTGTCTTATAATAACTTTGGATTCGGACAATGTGAAATGATCGCCCTCCTATCATTATCATATGGTATCCCTATCAAACATGGATTCAATCTGCAACTTTACGTGGTGAATGGAAGGATTAGGTGCGTGAATCCGAGTAACTGTTTATGCTTGTGCTGCAAGAAAGTGCTGTGCAGTGGGTTTGTGAATAACCATATGCTCCAGCATTATCAACAGAAAAGACACTCTTTGTCCCTTAGCTACAGGTTTGGTGAGTCTTCCCTGCATCTACCAATTCAACTTACCTCAACCAAAGATCAATCCTCCTAAAGCAATTAGGCTTTTGTCATTTCTACATACATCTCCGACTGAGATGGCTATTGGAAATACATACGTCTTGGTGATTGACAAGTTGATAGTTTACATTTATATATAAGTAGAATTATTGGTTTGATTCATCAATGGATAAGCAAATCAGCCAAATGCACTTCCCTCAGACAAATTTTGTAAGAGTGCCTTGTACATCACATGCTCGATGCTCACACTCAAGCTTTCCCCATCTTGCATCAACCCGCTCACACGGGAACACCAATTTCCCAAGACTGCCAAATTCATCAACAAAAGGATTGGCAACTCGTTCATCATCATCAGTGACACCATAGGAACCAAAATCTGAAGAGGTAATTACCTACCTTCTGTTAACAATGTTATGAACGTGGCATAGCCACTGTGATAACTCAGCATGAGACCCAGCTTGAACAGGATTCACTCTATCGAAATCAATTCAAAAATTGAGAAGATTAATAACATTTTCACACGGATCCATTTGCTTCACTTGATGCATAGAGAGCGACTACGTGCCTGAGTACATCTTTAAAATGGTCAGCACATTCCTGGCAAGGATACATTCGAGATAATATAGCCATCTGAAAGTTAAAATTCACGAGTTATTTGTCCGGGTCATTCTACATTGCAGTTTCATTTTACATCTATAAGACGGAAATGACATGTATCAAACTGGATAAGAAGTAGGTGAAAATATACCAAATCTTTGACATCCTTCTTTTGCTGTCTTGTTGGATTGTCCGGATACTGAAAGAATCACCAGTGAGGAGTTACGAAAGAGTAACAACAGCAATGCTAGCGTCAAATAGTAATGGAAAAATGATACTGATACCAAGAACAATAATCATAAACAAACACACAGTTAAGGGAAAATTCGGTCAAGCTACCTAAATTTGAATAGACTTACCTGTGCAGCAAGTGTGTGAAGAAAAGTCCAGGTGCACCTCCCGAGCTCTTCTTTTGTCAAGGGAGCAACAGATTGTGCCTGAAGAGTACCGACTCTTACACAACTATGGTTGCTCTATCTATAGTTTGATATGAATTTAATATATCTAAAGAGACATTATATAGCTCAACTTAAAGTCAGGTTAGGTTGGCAGAATGGAACAGAGTAAGGACTCAAATGCAGCTTCCCTATTTCCTTTTTCATTAGCCATATCCTGGCCAGAAGAGTCTGCCATCTGATCAACAGATAGCTATCCTCTAACTATTGACATGTTAATACCCATAATTCAGAAATTAGAGTTTAAGCTTCCACTTGGAACTTTCATCGAACATCTAAGATGCGTCAACTTCTATAAACCAAAGCCAGATAAACATACATAGGATACGAGACTTAAAATTACGACACGCCAGCTATGAAAAAAACTAGAAGACCGGTACCTTCTTCAAGATGTCTGTGGGTTGAACTGGATGTGCTATGTAGGTGTTTGAAACTGTTTCTCTGGATGATGAAGATACAGATAAGAGTGGGCTTTGACGAGTTGAGGGAGGCGCGTTACTATTAGATAAACCACCGATGATGAAATTAGATAGATGGGTCTGTACGCATGCTGATATTTTTTCCAAGTTCTGAAAGAGAGCATGCAGTGGATTCTCAGGCATTTTCAGGGTTTGAGCAGGCAAGATGAAGGAGAAGATGGACAACAGAACCGGGAACAGCTGTTCCTTTTTCTAAATGTGGGAAACAATATTTACGAAACTACCCCTTGAAGATGTGGGAACTTCTTATTTATTACCTAAAGTTTATACTACTATCGCAATTTTTTACGCACCACGATAACACGACACAAATACGCACGAAAAAAAAAATTGTGTTCATAAAAGTATATGATAGAATGATAACATGAAAGTATTTTTGTGTCGTGCTCATGTTTATGTATCAGAACACGACACATACAATAACATGTTAAAGTTGACCTTAACAAGACTCTTTTAATACCTTTAAAAAGTCTATTTAGATATTTAATTTCTAAAGTTTGTCAATTTTATATAAGTAAAATCGTATGTTTGAATTGATAATTCTTAGTATGGACATTTCGTTATTATGATATTTCTTTATAATTTTTGCACGTGAATATATATTTGACTAACTTAAGACAACATGATAACACGACATGAACACGCACGAAAAATTGTGTGTCGTGTTCGTGTTGAGGAACAATTGAGTCCCGATTCGATCGGGGCTCGGGTCTGGGTCTTGACCCAGACTGACTCCCCATGGGCAAGGGACCAGATTTGGGTCAAGACCCAGACCCGAACCTCATCGATTGGGGCTCAAGTGAGCCACAATTGAATTGGGAGCTAGTTCGACCCCAATCAGGGGGGGCTCAGGTCTGGATTTTGACCCCAACCAACCCCCATGGATGGGTGACCAGTTTTGGGTCAAGACTTAAACCCAAGTCCTAATCGGATTGGGGGCTAGTTCGACCCCAATTCAATTGGGTGTCGATTGAGCCCAATCGAGGGGGCTCGAGTCTGGTTCATAACCCATACCTGGTACCCCACCCATGGGGTGGGGGGTCAGTCTGGGTTCCCCTAACCAAGGAAGGTCAGTTTGGGTCAAGACCCTGAGCCGAGCCCCCTCAATTGGGGTCAATCGAATCTTGATTAGATCGAGACTCAATTATAACATTTGAAAAAGTTTGGGATGGTTAAATTGTGACATTTCTAAAAGTTTTCTATTGATTTGTAATTTTCAAAATTTATGCTCTTAAATTTGGATGAAAAAGTTGACGGAGGGGGTAAAGTTGCACTTTGGTCGAACATAAGGGATTTGTTTTTATTGCTTCAACTTTAGGGAGGAAACTGAAAAACTAGCTAAGCATTAGAGGGACAATATCATATTTTATCATTTAAAATATTTTGGGTTGAAAAGTCATTTTGTGTCAACATGTTGAACTGTTTTATGAATTTTCCCTAATTATCATGGTCAACATCGACTCCCTTGACTTCAAAGCTTACAATGTTGTAGATATGACAAATATTATAACTTAATCATATTTTTCTTAACAACATACCACAACATTCGAGTGTACAATTTTTAATACCATAATTGTATCATAACCTTGGTTGTTAACCATAGTTTTCCTCGTATAACCATATTCAAAATAATCATTTTATTACAGTACCGGTAAAACAAATTTTGACATTTTTAGTTGTAAAAGAATAAGTTAATTATTAAATCACTGTAATTTTAACACAATTAATTTAATCAAAATTAACATAAATAATGGAATTTATTTACAAGATATGTTCTTATACATATACAGTTATGGTTATAACTACGATTATGAATACAATATCATAACTATATTGAGTAGAAAATCCATTATCATAACTACACCGCACCATATTGGTGCATTTAACCATACAATATGGTGTGAAAAAATACGGTTCTCGAGTTTTTACTGCACCATTGACAACCTTAGTTATGCACTAGGCACTGGAGTATCTTCTCCCGAAAAATTTATATGCTTTGGATTGCGTACTTACACCAAGAAAGAAACATTTCTCAGCTTTCTCATCAAGCTTCTTCCTTTTCACATCTATAATATGAGCATACAAAATAAATCCAAATATTCTGAAAAAATCCACAACAAATGTTTTTACCACTTGAAGCATATTCTCAGATGTCATATTCTAAACTGCAATAGTTAGTGAGATTTATATTCATAATATAAAAAACTCTGATTTATTGATTTAGGCTAGAAAGTTTTCGAGAAATAAATTCTGTTGGCTCACATAAACCGGATTCTACTTCCTAGCGTTCACTCCGTTGACCTGCACAAAGGAAAGCATGGGGTGTTCCTGTTGTTTCCCCTCCGATGACAAAGTTAGTCGGAGGTTCGTTGTATCAAGTATTCAGATTGTGTAATTGTTCTAGTATCATAGAATCCTTAATGAGTCTGTATTTATAACATTCCATACATGTACCATGGTAAAGTTAAATCATACCATAGTTATCTGAGCTGTCTCTGGGGAGAGTCAACCGTGGTTACTTTAAAGAATATTCTTCTGTAGTGGCTACTCCACTGTAGACTATCCTTTTAATTTGTTTAATCCTAGACGTGCTAAAAGCAACCAACCTAATTCTTAGGTGTGCAGGCGCACCAACTGAGGTGGTTAATGGATGCGGTGTCACACACTTAATCTGAGTTTTCTCATTTTTGGCGCATCCTTAAAGGTGACGCCTTTAAGAGTCATCAGTCAAATGCGACGCTCAAATGTATTTGGGCTTTTAATAAGTTCAGTCCAAAGCGTTATTAGGCCAAATGTTAGAAATTGTCCAGTCCAATATTCATAACCATCAAATTCTTTTGAGCACACGTTTAACCATATCACCAATGGTTTTAGGCTTCGTTTCTAACACACCATCCTGTTGAGATGTGTGTTGTAGTCAGTTCCTTCCAGTCAGATACCATGTTTTACACAAAATGCTTGAAATTGCCTCCTTTGTCGGTCTGAAAATAATTATTTATTTTATCTTCGCATTCTCCGTGAGATCCTTAAAGGTTTTGAATACATTAAAAGCCTCAGAAATTTTATGGAGAAAATAAAAATAATTTTTACAAATAATCAATTAGGGTAATAAAATATGTTTTAAAAAAGAAAATTCATTCGGAAATGGGGTTTTCCCGTTTTATTTTTAATCAATGAAACGAGTATTTGGTCAAAAAAAAGAGAAAGAAATGGGTTTAGGGGGCTGCAATTGGACTCCAGGACTTTCCTTTAGGAACTTGAGATCGTGTTTGTTTGCTAACAACACAAATAGAACCCAAATTTCCTGGAGACCATATACCACTTTCTTCTGTTGGAGTTTCTTCAAACCTCCGAAATTCAAGTGTCCATACTTCAATTGTCATAACAAAAATGGATCTTTCACTCCCGTCATCAAATTAGATTGAATTGTTTCAATCTTTAATGGAGACAATACATCAAGTTGTTCAACGTCTTACACGGTCATCAAGCGCGTCTCGTTTTCCCACTTCTCAACCAAAAATGCTTTATTTTCCTTGGACAACTTGACATCATAACAGTTAGATGCATAATGATCAAATTTATAACGTCTAAAATATTCTACGTGAGATTTTTCATAATCTCATCATCTGTTACTCCCTTGGTCATTTGTATTTCTACTGCCATATTTGTTTCCATGACTTTATTGGTCTTTCCTTCTCTCTTTGCCCATATTAGTAGAATCCTTCAAAGCGTCTCCACTGGTTGGACTTTGATGCATTTGTTGTTCATGAACCAAAAAAAAAAATTGCAATTCGTTAAAGCTGAGTGAATCAATATTCTTTAATTGTTCAACTGAGCATACAACATAACTGAATTGGGGGAAGGGGGGCAAAGAATGCAAAATTTTCTCCATAATGGTGACATCTTGCCTCTTCTCGCCGTGACAACGCATCTTGTTGCTTACCTCCATCTTTATGCCAAAACAACGGCAGACAAGTTCCTCTTCTTTCATCTCTAGGGTCTCAAAATCTCTTTTTAAGGTCTGAAGTTTTCGCGCTTCACTCTAACTGAGCATTTACACTTCTTCTTCATGGAGTCTCATATATCTTTAGATGTATCTTAACAAACAATTATTTTCAATGTGACACAGTCAATTGTCTAAAAGAGAGTGTTTAATCTTTAGATCATTCAATTTTCTCTCTGTCCATTCCACTTTCTAAATCTGTGTGACTGTGTCAATGTAGCACCGTCATGTGGTTTTTAAATGTTTTATTCAACGAAGGACCAATTTTCCTTTGCTCGCAAGAAATTCTCCATTATCATACTCTAATTATTAAATTGTCTATCAAATCGAGTAATAACAAATTGGACGAATTAAATTTTGCCATACATAAATTATATGAAGTGAGATTTTTTTTTTCCCAAGTATGAAGTGATAGTTAAGTTACACTATTATACAAATATGAGAAATACCTATTAGGTGATGAGTTACCCAAATTTATATTTTAGTAAATGTATCAAAAAGAATGATCTTCCGATGCGTAGAGAGTTTGTTCCAGACAATAGTAATAAAGTTTATGGTTTGATCGATTAAAGACATGGTTTGGTAAACCTTATGGGTGGGCGGTTAGGTATTGTAGTATGATTGATATGTAATGGTCGAGGTGGGGTTCGGGGCAGTGCCCCGAACCCATAGACTATACTGTACTGTATTTCTCCATGTATACGTATTTTGTAACAGTAACCGTCATGAATATATCTTCTAAACCGTGTGGAGGTTGCCCACTTGGGTGTTACCACAAGAAATCAAAGTTCTTCTTCTCTTCCTTTCCTCTCTGAAAAATGAAGTGTTTTCTTATCAATTCTTAGTGTTTTCTTCATCAGATTGAGTGTTTGATCCTAACATGGGCAATTGCTTCACCAAAACAAACATGTGTTGGGTCCATATATGGTCCTGTAGACGGAGAGCAGGCATGTGTTAAGCAATTGTTGCAAACCTTTGGTAGTTGTCGGATATTAGGAATAACAAATGACAATGAAAGAGCATAAAAAAGACTCTCTTCATCATGGATGAGGCCACTAGAAAGGTGGAGGGAGAAGTGAATAGGTTGACTTAGGATAGCAAACTCCATTGAAGACCTTACCTTTAAGAGACTTCTACATACAAATTAATCTTTTGAAAACCCAAGACTTCCATGTATATATATATAAGATCTCAACTTTAGTGGTGAAAAAACAATGGGTGATCCGAAAATCTGGTGAAAACCATATTGAACCGGATAAAAAACACGATCCATAAACACGGTTTATTTTACAATCATTTTTTTAATTTGATTTGGACTTTTGGACCGTTCAATCTACGAGTCTAAAAGATTGTGGGGTCAGTTCCGACCGTTATATTAATTAGTATTAATTAATCAATGCATACAAATTAATATTAATTTAGTTATTCAATAATTATTTTAGTTGTTTAATCGATTTAGTAGAAAATTATACACTACAAGAAATTTGGTTTTTTGTGAGGGTCAAATTTCTAAGGGAATTTCAAAAATTCCTTAGAAATTTCACTTTGTAAGGAATTTTCTAAGGGATCTACCCTTAACAAATAAGCTTGCTAGAAAAAAAAAGCAATTTAAAAGGAAAATTCCTTGCAAAAAGTTTCAACAAATTTTCCTTATAAAATCCATAGCAAACTTTTAAAAATCAATTCTCTCACAAACTTATTTAGGGAATTTTGTGAGTATTTTCCCTAGTAAATTATAAATGATTTTTTCAAGGATTTTATTTAGTAAATTTACAAAGGGATTATTAAGGAAAATCACTATAAATAATTATATATATATATATATAAAAATATATATATATATATATATTATATATATATATTATATATATATATATAATATGTATTATATTTATAACATGTAACATAATACACACATATATATATATTATTATATGAAACAAGTTTATAGTTTAAACATTCAAAGTCTTAACTAAAGAGATAACAATTAACAACGTATCTAAATAATACATACTTAGTCAAAAATATCTAAATAGAAATTATGCATCAACTTATGTATTTGAACCATTATCCCGTTGAAAGGGATTAAACTCTCGACCGTTATATTAATTAGTATTAATTAATCAGTGCATACAAATTAATATTAATTTAGTTATTCAATAGTTATTTTAGTTGTTTAATCGATTTAGTAGAAAATTATATAAATATTGTTAAATCGAGATATTTTGTTGTTTAATTGAATTTGAACACTTATTTTGATTTTTTATGTGGATTTTGGTTTAAATCCAAAAATCCGTAATATTGGACGTTTTCCCCCTATATGGTCTTTTGGTCGTTTTTTGTTTTGAGGAAATTAGATTATAAAATATAAGTACCAAATTAGAATAGTAAAAAACCAGTGCGACCGGATCGGTTTCACCCCTACTTATCTGAAATCGACGGTTTGCATCATTAGGTGTCAAGCCTACTTAAGTTTATAATCTTATATATATAATAACTTTGTATGAGTCTTTCCAAAGAAAACAATTGAAAGAGACTTACTAGTGAGTTCCACTACCATTTGATCAAAAAAAAAGTTCCACTACCATTTCATATACCTCATGCGTGATTTGCATGATTTATATAACAGAATAGATGCTTTGCTTCTGTATTTAGTAGTAGTTTGTCCATGATGCATGCTATCGTTTTGACTCAATTATTATAATCGCAAGCACCTTCAACTATAATTAATGTAATTACCTCATGTTCGGTAGCGGCGTATATAGGAACCTCGCTAAATGGGTTCCTGATTTAAAAAAAATTGTACTTATTTATTAGTAGCGAAACATATCAGTATCAATTCGGGTCGAAATAAAAAGTAGAATATTAATTAGGATGATTTTAATAGAAATACATAATAGTTTCAAAAACATTATTAAAAAATGTATTATAATACAAAAAATAATGCAATAATATTTAAATAAAATTAAGTAATATATATTAATATTTTTAACTGCACTAACAGATTGTCATCCGAAATGATCATGACTGATTTTCTCTTAAAATTCATATTGAAAAATATTAAACTTGTAAAACAACAACGCTAGTTAGCAAACCTTCATGTCCACATTCAAAATCATTTATGAGATCTCTTTTCTACATATGAAGAGTAGAAATATTATGTGTCATATATATATATATATAGTTTGATATATAACTTAGTACTAATTAGACAATTAATTAGTACTTCACTTTTTAAGGGAATAAAAATATTTGTCGGAGTTTTTAGCTAACAAACTAAGTAACTAACAAATACATAACCTAGGTTGCAACTTTGAAGAATGTTGATTTAATTTTCGAAAGAGGAGAGAGATAGGTCGAGACTTGAGAGTCCGCACAAGAAGAATAGAAGTTTCAGAAATCAGAAGCTGCATGAAAGAAAAAAATTGTTACATAGTAGTTAAAATAGATATGTATGTTTCTAATAAAAGTAAAATAAATAAATAATATGTTATAATAACATGAATCAAACAGTGAACTTTTGAGCTAAAATTTAGTGTTTTTTCAATAAGTTGCATAAATTGTTATGTTAAGTGATGTATTTAATAAATATCTATAAAAAAGTTATTAAAAATATTCTAAAAAAAAAATATATATATATATATAACAAATCAAGTGGGGTCGTAGGACCCCACTCATAGTATGCTGGATCCGCCTCCTGCTGCTCCTTTCACCTTTATCATTGATTCGATGATTTTTATTTTCTGTACGTGTGCTTCTTTATGTATATATATATATATATATTCTAGTCGACGTCGTAATGTTACAGTAGTTGCGCATAATGTAGTCGACGTCGTAAATGGTAATAAAATCTTGCAAATCTCTAACTCTAAGCGTACATATCCAACTCCAATAGAATTATTCCCTCTTTAATGATGCTCGACAGTGGAAAGGAATCATTCTCTGTTAATGGTTGAAAAAAGTTGTTAATGAGAACCATCCTTTGGAAGAATCATGTGTTTCTGTATATTGTTTTATGGGATAATGGTCAAAGTATCCCTAAAATTTGGCCGAAATTTAAGAATCCTCCTTAAACTTTAAAATTCCCCCTAATGTTAAGAAAATGATGAATAATTCCCCCTAAAAGAGCATCTAATAAGGGGGGATATTTCATTATTTTCAAACATTAAGGGGCACTTTAAACTTTAAGGAGGATTCTTAAATTTCGGCCAAAATTTAGGGTGCACTTTGACTATTATGGTGCAACTTTTTGCTTTATCAACACATGTTTTTTTACCATAAATATTAAATAGATGTGATAGAAGAACATATGTAAAACAAGGGAGGAGAGTAAAAAGTGACTTTTCGAAAGCATTTTTTGTTTTTAAAAAAACAATAGGATTGCATGCATGCATGCAGATGTAGTAGTATATATATAAAGCCAACACCCACTTGAAAACTAACTTAACGTACACTACCTACCTTCCTTCCTATTGAAGGTTTGTGGAGCTGCTTTGCCATCGGAAGAAGAAGAGGGTTGAAGCTTGTGTGGGCATGGTCAAAGCCATTGTTGCAACAACCAAGCTGCTGCTACGTCGGTAATTAATAAATATTCTATAAGTAGAACAAGAGTATGTGTTTGAATGAATCTTGTTTAATGCGATTGAAACAATTAAGAAAACTGATCGATAGAGATTTCATGCAGGGAAACAAGGCGGGCCCTAAGCATCTGTTTCTATTCAGCAGAAGAAACCCGCCAAATGAAATTGTGTGTTGGTGTGGTCGATGATCATCAAGTGGGTGACGAAGACGGGGGATGGAGGCAGAGACACGTTGGACCGTTGTGGGTTCCACATCCAAGGACAGGGGTATACGTGCCACAAGGCCATGAGAGAGTGATGGATGACGTCCCCGACAGTGCAGCTTCTTTCGTAGAGACATATTGGATCAGGAACAGTGATAATGCAGATAAAGAGACTCACTGGAATTAATATCATAAGACCTACCTCAAGGAATAAGAAGCTCCTGCTGAAGATTACATCCAGTTTATCCAGCAGGAAAACGTTATGTCATGTAAAATTTATGAGTTTAATGGAGCGTGGATGATCCATTCTTGTACTCTTCTCCAATATTATACACAGCTTCATTTAGTCTTATATAGGGGTGTCAATTTCTGACACGATATGATTAAACGACCTGGAATTTACACAATAATAACACGACACGATTACTAAACGTGTCTAAACAACTCTTATACGTTTAGACACGATTAATAATCGTGTTTAAACACATCTAACCTGCTAAAACACCACAAACACACGTTTAAACACGATTAATTAATCGTGTCTAAATGTGTTTAATCGTGTCGTGTCTAACTGTGTCTAATTGTGTCGTGTCTAACCGTGTCTAATCGTGTATAATTTTCACTAACTCAGTAAGCCCGTAAACGTGTCTTATCGTGTCGTTTCTTGTTTGCCGTGTCGTGTTACCGTGTCCTGTCGTGTCTAATCATGTCGTAATCGTGTAGTGTATCATGTGACACATTTAATAAACGTGTCATGTACGTGTCTGACATTTAAAGACACTTTTAAAACTTATCCGTTTAGACACGACACGTTTATTGATACAACACATTTAATAACACGACACTATTAGACACAACACGATTGTCACCCCTAGTCTTATACAAATACAAATGGCAAGGTGATCCAATTAGACTTTTTGTCTTTCAAATTTTAATGAATTAATTATCAAAATAAGTAAGCTATGTTAACTATGATCAAACTCGCGAATAACATTCAAGAGTTTGACCGAAAATTTTAATAAAAAACGTGAATGGTATTTGAGAGTTTAATCAAACGAACTCATCAAACTTGTAAATATCATTTGAGAATTTGACCTAACTCACTAATGACATTCAAATTTCTTTTTTTAAAAAAAAGAGAGAGAAGAGAAAAGGAATAAAAAGAAGAGAAACAGAAGACAGAACAAAGAGCAAGATCAAGTTGGTTGCAACACCCATTGCTACGAAACAATCCCTATCGACTCATGATGATGAGCTCCTATCTGAATCAACGATTTACAGGCAAATGGTTGGTGCCTGCAGTATGTCACTACGACTCGTCCAGACATCTCCTTGGTCAGCGCGGTCAGTTAGTTTATGCACCAACTGGGAGTCTCTCATCTCCAATCAGTCAAACACATTTTCCGCTACCTCGCCGGCACCGTATCACATGGTTTGTTTCTCAAAAAACAACCACGTTTTCACCTTCATGCATATGCAGATGTAGATTGGGCAAGATGCTACGATACAGGACGCTCAACCTGGGGATTCTGCCTCTTTATTGGCTCAGAGGTTGTCTCCTTGTGTGCCAAAAAGCAGGTGACCGTGGCATGGTCTAGTGCGGAGGATAAATTCAAGTCAATGGTAGATTACGTTGCAGAGCTCACATGGCTGCAGCAACTTCTTGGTGAAATGGGTGTCTCCTTACCTCCGGCTCTCACAATCTATTGTGGTAATATTTCAGCCACCTAGCTATCTTGCGCTCGACCCTATCCTTCATGACCGTACTAAGCATATCAAGTTGGATGTTCACTTCGTCTGAGGATAAGTGGCTTCGGGTTGTCTCCAAGTTCAGTACCTTCCCTTTGATCCCACTGAAGATCAAATCACAAATATCTTTACTAAATAACTATCATGCTCGGGCAACAAGCTCATGCGTGATAATCTCATAGTCATTGCTCTTACTTTTGATTGAGAGGATATTAGAGCATATTCAAAGAAACTTTATTACCCTTAATATTCTCTTTTGATAAGCTTACTATACTTTTCATGTTTATATTGCCCTTAATATTCTCTTTTGATAAGCTTACTATACTTTTCATGTTTACCTTATGAATCTACATATTCTTATGTAACTACTTTCATTTTGGTAGTTTTGATTATGTCTTTACATTGAAAAAATTCTCACTTACATATCAACACTACGGGAGAGTTATCAATTAACGGCTCAACCTCGCGGCTCAATAATGTTTGAGCCGCGAAAAAACATTTTAGCTAAATATTTGTGGCTCCATATACTTTGAGCCATGGATATTGTTTATTTTTAAATCAAAATTAATTTCCACGGCTCAACCTATTCAGTCGTCCCTTATTAAATTACTTAATTCCTTTTCAGAAGACATTTTAACGGCTCTTTACACTTTGAGCCGTGAAAATTGATTATTTTTTAAATCAAAATCAATTTTCACGGCTCAACTTTTTCAACCGTCCCTTATTAAATTATTTAATTCATTTTCAGAATGACATTTTAACAGCTCTTTATACTTTGAGCCGTGAAAAGTGATTATTTTTCACGGCTTGTTGTACTTTGAGCCGTGGCAATTCAATTTTTCAAAAAAATAATTCCCGCTGATTTGAGTCTGGAGCCTTCACTTTCACTTTCACGTGGCCTTCACTTTCTTTAAAAATTATGGAGTCTTCACTTTCTCTAAAACAATTCCCATGCTTCTTCCCGCTTTGTCTTCTTCCCCTCGACTGGAGCCTTCACTTTCACCTTCATTCTATTTCGACTGGAGGCTGGGAAGAACAGAGGGAATCCGTTCCAGCCGCTACGGTTCATGAAGGATGTGCAGAGGGAAGAACACACCTCCATTGATGACGCAGAGCATAAGAAGGGTCTTTGTCCCTATGAAGAACACACCTCCGGACGCGGGGTTTGCCACTGGGAGGAGTACGAGTTGTGCTTCCAGATGCCCGACGCGGGGTTCGCCACTGGGTCGAGGTTTTCCTGAGCTGTTGGATCGAGCAGACTGAGCAACGACGTCATGAGAAGCAACATGAGCGACTCATTAAAAATAAGGAAAAAAATATATTTTCCACAGCTCATTTATTTGAGCCGCTAATTTTCACGGCTCTGCCAAATTTGAGCCGTGATAATTATCCTGACACTTTATGTCACAGCTCAACTTTTGTTGAGCCGTTAAAATGATATTTTTGAGTCGTTAATTAATAACTCTCTCGTAGTGCAATCAATAAAATTCTTCTATGTTGATTCATTAAGTTTAACCAAAAGACCTCATCAAATTCGCAAATATCATTCGAGAATTTGACTGATTTTCAATCATCCTCACTAATGACATTCACATGAACATAAAAAAAAAAAAGAGGAATTTAAAGAACACAAAATAGAGAGAGAAGTAAGAGAAATATAAGAGTAGGGCAAATAATGTGAGATAAAACTCGGAAAATGTAGTTTTCACACTGGTTCTTTTATGTTGTTAAGCACGTCATTATGTTGCGGTGCAGTTATGATTATGAATTTTATACTCGTAATGATTATGGTTACAACTATGATACTTTATTTATCCCTATAATTATAACTCATAATAGTATATATAATATTCATAGATGATGTTTTTGGTTTTTGGTTTTTGTATTGTATTAATTTAAATTTCTTGTTATCAAACTTGAGCTAAACTCGATTATGTTGAAAGCATATCGTTTTAATAGTTGAGTTATTTTTTTAAAATAAAAAATCCAAAATTTATTTTTGAATATGGTTATACAGATAAAATTGTGGTTAATAATCGTGTTAAAATACAATTGTATTAAAAGTTGTATCCACAACGATTATAATGATTATGATAATGGTACGATGTTAAAAAGCACTACAAGAAACTAATTATACCTACAACTGTCAAAAAAATTGGTCGACACTAATATATGATGCTAAAATGAATATTTAGTGGCGACACTTGAATTGGTGACTATTTGTAATTTTTATGATTATAGGAATAAATGTTGTTGATAGTTATGTTTTGTGACTTCTAATGCCGCAACTTTTTTCACTAATTGGTGTTTATATCCACTTACAACATTTAACTGTGAGTATATCATATATCACTTAAACAACAACGGTAAATCAGCTAACGCTTAAAACCTTTTTTTATGGAGCATGTTTAAACTCTGGCAGTTGAGCTATTTATAGCAACAACATATTGTCACAACAATGCTGGTTGTCACAGCAATTCTGCTTGTCACCACTATTGGCTTTTCCAAACAATTACAGAATTGATTTAACAGAGGCATGACAGGAATCAACTCAGAGACTATAACTGAAGTTTTCTTTAGTCAGTTTTGGCCAAAAAAAAAAATTATGACCAGTTCATATACAGACCCAAAATTGGAGAGAAAAGAAGGCATATTCAACTCAAAACCATTATATTCTAGAAGGAACTTGAAGAAACTCCCAATCCTTTCTCGCCTTTGACTTGTTTGTTGATAATTGGAGGGGTTATCCTGTCTTTTGAATGTATATACCGGTAATTGAGTTGATACCTGGTCAAAATAGGCTAGTCAGCTGAATGGATAATATTGAACCTTAGGTGTAGTCCTAGAGTGATGAATGTCACGCCAAATGATGATTCTGCCATATTCCTATCAATGTGGTCCTGGACTTGTCATTTGTTCTTTTATTCTTAATTGACCAACAATGTAGTGGATATAACTCTCACGAACATTGGATCATTATTTCAGCTGCAGTTGTTTACTCAATAACATTTGTATGTTGTTGAGTTCAAAACAAACAAATGGACAAGACTTGCATGAACAAACTGACGTAAGCGTGGAATATAAGGTCGGTGCAAGTCAATTTCTTGACTTTGCATTTACTCATTCATCTTAGGAAAAGGGAATTTACCGTCTGTGTGTAAATCGTAATGATTGTCTGTTAATGACAAGAATACAAGAATACGTGAAGTTTCACCTTGAGCATTGCGGGATAATTCCCACATATACTATACGGGTTGATCATGGGGAAAAATATAAGCAATAAGGATCACTACAAGAAACTCGAGATTTAACGTCGGCAACAAATAATTGCTAAAGGCATAAATACCGTTGTTAACTTTTAGCGTCAACAACATTTTCATATCTGTAGCCCCCGTCGTTAAAGGTTATACCTACGGCAATTTGCCGTTGTAAAATGTTTGTCGTTGTTAGAATGACACTCCTCATTTATCTTTTACAACGACATTAGTTGTTGTTAAACACAGTTCAAAAGCGACAACATATTGTTGATGTTATAGTTCATACTTAGTGATGAAAAATATATGTCGTATTTTATGTGTTATAGACACGAGTGTTCGTTGATGCTTTTGGTAAGAATCAATTGCGGTGTAGAGAGTTGTCAAAACTGTATATTTGCTATGGAATGACACATGTGACAATTCCTATCTTTTAACCTCCACAACTTTTGTAATGAATCTCGTTTATTTATTTTCACTAAAACCCATCAATTGTCAATTAATGTATATGAAGGTTGGTATTGTTGTCATAAGATTGTCTTTGTTATATGTATATTTGAGTGTCAACCAAAGTTGTTGCAAATTGCTATATACTGTGTCTATCATAATTTTCAAGTGTTGTCAATTGTGTAGGACAAACAACAGTATATTTAATGATGTTATATATCATGTTGTATATTAATATGTACTATTTTAATACATGTTATTTTCATATATATAGAATTTCATTCTTCCATGTTATAAGTCTATTTGGTCATCCTCACTTTGCCTCCATATATCTAAATATACAGTAACCATAATTAGTGGAAGTGGAAGAAGTCGAATTAACATCTTGACATTCAACAAAATAGTCCACGTCCAAAGTACTTGTCCACATCCACCCAACATCCAACACCCCAAAACATATACATCACGCATTAGCATGGCATGCTTAATATGATGATACACAAAACATCAACAAAACCATAAAACATGCCCAAAATAAGTCACTGCACACAACCTATAATGTCTACAGCAACAAAACCATAACACATGCCCAAAAGTAGTCATTGCACACAAACTAAGGTTCCCCTATTGTTCATGCATTCAGATATGCACATTAAACCACCCAAATGTTAGTAGGCAATGTATGATATGTTTGGATGTAATAAGAACCGAACTGTTTGTTTAAAATATACCTTGTATTTCTAAATCATCTTGGAGTTGACCAGTTGCAATCATATCCCTTCTCATCATTAACATATCCCTCTGAAATGAGTCCATACTTGCGTGAAATTCCGCCAACTGCCGAGTGGCTTCTTCAGCTGTACTAGCACTTTCTTCAGCAATTACACGAAACTCCATTGATTCAGCCCCAGCCTATTTCAGTTGTACACTCTCCATGGCACTTGCCACCTTGGTTAGACGGTTTCTACGTTGCTCCGGCAGTCTAACTTCCTCGTACAAAGTGTCCTTGTTTGGTTAAGGTGGTATGGGATATCTCCTGTTTTGAAGAAAGTTTTAACCACGGTAATGACATCTGGTCCCAAGGTGTGCAAATTCCATTGATAAATTAGACTTGGGAACCCATCAGAGCCTGGCGCTCGGGACCCCCCCAACTGAAAGGTGGTCGACCGTATTTCTTTCTCTGATACCTCCCGTGTTAGATTCGCATTCATGTGAGGTATTATGTGGTGTGACAGACATTCAAGTATCTCCTCCCCCGGATCTGTGTTCTCCTACCTAAAAATCTCCCTGAAGTACTCCCACAATTCCAAGACTATCCCTTTCTCCTGTGTTAACCTGTCACGTCCCCAAATTCCAATTACGTTCTAGGACGTGACCGATCATTATTCCCTAACTTTTATAGAAAATAATGAAACCTTTAGATTTTTTAAACACCATTTCCAACGTCCATCTATAAAAGATATCGTTCAACACATTTTCCAAAACTTAAACTGACGCATAAAGCAGACTAACTTATTTTGAATTGCAATTAATCCAAAACAAAACAGTACTTCTGAACCTTCGGCACCTTTGGAGATGAGTCGCCTAGTCCTTAGAGGCTTCCTTGTCACTATCTCCTTCCAAATCTGAAAAGGGGAGAATAATTGGGGGTAAGTTGCTGGGGAGCAACTTAGTAAGCAGTATTAACTTATCCATACTAGATCAAGCTCTTATATAACATATCTTGAAATCGGTATAAACTTAAGACTTAAACATTTAGACATTATAAAGTTCAAAAGATTTACGGAACAAAGTTTGTCAAAATGAGATGATGCAAACCTACTAAGTTTATAAATGTTTCAGAGTCAGAGTCTAATCAAAATGTAAATGACAAACAAAAAAAAAAAAAAACCATTTAGAACTGAACGGATACGGAGGTTCGAACTTATCAAAATTCAGAACAGGACACGAACGGAGGTTGCTCTAATCTTCTTTTACCACGCCTACTGTGCCGCAGGAAGGCTCCAATGTTTAACCCCCATTGGAAGGATGCAGAGCCCAGATATATCCGCTGGGGAAGCCAGAGTGATCATGATCTTTTTGTATTGATACGCCAGTGGACCCTCGTAAGGGTTTCAGACCGTAGTAGACTTACGAGCACAGAATCAGAAACAGATGTCGAACTTTCTAAAATGGTTTTCACTAATTGTTTTCCACTAGCACAAGAAAATATAGTCGGACAACAAATCAAAAGCATACTTTATAAAACAACTTCAATCACTTGATCCGAATTTTATAAACGAAAAACTCATATTCATGCTCTAAAATAGTATTTTCTTATCTTTAAACTTTCATGCAATGCAGAAAATAATTTCTTTAGTAAAAGTAGAAATAAGTTGAAACCACTTATCTCAATTGAACCCCGAATTTAACACCCATGACTTCGTTAGTCCGAGTTTCCTAAAATCAATACGAATGAGAATATAAGGTTTCCATTCGAAACATGAAGTCCTAATAAAACCTTACTCACTTATTCAGAACTAGTATCCCCTAGGGTCCAATTCAGATTCCAAAAATTTCGGTTTTGTCTTTGCCACGCAAAACGAGGCAACAACCGATATGTCGTTCTACACTGATTTTCCGACCTTCTCAGAAAAATTCCGAAATATTACTGTATGCATAGGATTCAATTACGAGCCCAAAGCCGCAGACGGAATCGCGTTTCGACACCGGGGTGGTTCACACGCGCCAGTCAAAGTTGTCCGGGCGTGGTCAACTTCATCTTCAACCTAGAGACAATTATACAGATTGCAGGGCCAAGTTTGACGGCTTCGTTCTCCCTCATTAGAGATCCGTTTTGGGTGTTCTTAGGGTCTATGGAAAGCCCTTACCTTGAACTACAAGGTTGATGAGTCCTTTTTATGATGTAACCAATAAAAACGTCACTTTTAGGTCACCAAAGTTTCGGTTTTGAAATCGTGGCTGAATCTTCTAAGTTCGATATCTCATGAACGAATCCATTAAACTCAATTCTGTCAATTGGGTTAGGTTACTTAAGATCCTTAGAACCTAACCATGGCAATAAAACGAGAGTAAACTCTACCATACGGAAATTCACCATTAATGACTTTTGAAGTTTTCTCTCTCTAAAATCAAGCAATCGTGGGGAAAGAACTGAGCATGAATATGAAGTATGACCTTAGTCGTGATATTCCCCATTGTTGGTGGCTTGAGGACGCTTCACTTCGGCCGTTTTCACGGCGATACGGTCGAAATCCAAATTCTCACTGATTTCCCTCTCCAAACTCTTTTCTTTTGTTTCCAACGCTCTAGGGATTGATAGGTCTGCGAAACCTAAGTTGCAGACAAGAAAACAGAATCTCTACTCTTCCGTGATCTTTGATGATTTTTCTGTTAATCAAATCTCAACCACGTCCACCACATGCAATCCCATACAAAATCTGGTTTGTCCTTAAATTTTACCATAAATTGTCATTAGCCTTCGAATTTCTTCTCTTGCAAAGTTTGGTCCTCAAAACGTTGTGAGTGTTACATAACCATTCCCTATTCCTGCCTTTCATTCGGCATATGTGGTTTCTACTTCTTCTTGTTTTCATTGTTAGATGGAAGAAGGTTATGTTCCAATCTCCTTCTTTTAACCACTTGACTCGCAACCATAGGTCGTGGAGTTTACCTTTTAGGCGTTCTCTTCCTGAACTGCATTTTGATCCATTCTCCCTTACACGTGGTTACGAAGCACCTCCTTTGTCTTGCCTATCGTCTTGATGTTATTGTCGAAGTGTCCTTTGCTCCCTACAGTAAGTTTCTTGCGACACTTTTTCAATTTTGTGCATACCCCGTTTATTGATACATTCGGTTGGTATTGTCCCCAGGCTTGCTGAATCACCTCTTTGCATGTTGGTTTTTCCATCCATATGGCCTCAAATTTGAATCTTCGTTTCATCCTCATTTTCGCCTGTTCTGTTTGCAAGACTATATGTGAGTGGTCTGATCTGATCGCTAGTTCGTTTATGCATCGGATGTTCGGGTACCTCACAACCCACTCTGCATTAACCAAGACACGGTCAAGTCGTTCGCTTATTATGTCCTCCCCTGCTCTGATTATTACACCATGTGTGAGGTAGGGCTTTTGCTCCCATATCCTCCAATCGTAAGTCCTCGATCAATTGTTTGAATTAGTCGATTTGTCGTTATGGTTTTCTCATTACTCCCTCTTATCATGTTGATATTATATGGTGTTATAATCTCCTAGGACCACCCATCTTTCCTGCTGTCCCCTTCCTATAGTGCGTAAGACATTCCCATTTTGAGATCGCGTTTGGGCATTCGTATCCGCATATACATGCGCTCGCCTCTTTGGCCTATGGTCACCACACAGTCCATGGAGTTTGCGTCGCTATATAGAATTTGGATCGTTGTATCGACCCTCCACCACACCGCTAATCCCCAAATCAACCTCTCAGGCTAATATACGTCTTACCATCCATCCCCATCTTTTTCTAATTTTTTTCATAGTAGGTATCCTCGTTCTTTGTTTCCATGAGAAAAATAATGTTCGTGCAATACCTTTTATTAAGGTCTTGTAGATGTTGGACTGTTAGGGCAGACCCCGGACCCTGATAGTTCCATGAGATGACACTCATTGAGCCCGTGTGGCTGTTTCGGGACAGCCACCAAAGCCCTTTTCCATATCCTTTGAATCCCATTGTATGTTTATTTCCATATTACTTTTCCCACCTCTCCTCCCCCTATTAGTGTGTGGTCGGTTGCGCCGACCTTTTTGCTTCGCCCTCCCTCGCCCCCTTCAACTACCCTCCCCGCAACTCGTCTCGGTCGTGCCTTTCTATTTCTTTGTTGATGGTTGATCCTCCATCTCTTCACGATTTCTTTTGAGGGTCATCTTATTTAGGTAATGTCTAAAACCTGACGTGGGTTTTTGGTTATCATGGCTAGGTGTGGTGGGCGGTGTATCTGGTGGGTTTTACACTGTGTATGTCATAATGGGTGTGGTTGTGATCATGCTATGCTGGGTAGTAGTACTTTCGGACAGGTACTATGTCGAGGGTTCGTTTGGGTGGAGGCATATGTCGCGCAGGTTTCCTCTCGGCCACCTGGTGTGTGGGTAGTGTCGCTGTGTGTGGATGTTCTTTGGCTCCTTTACGGTATGTGTTCGGGTTATCGACTGGTCTTGCTGTTCCGCTGGTAGTGTTTCCACTGGCATTTCATTCAGGTCTAATTCAGTTTCCTCATTGGCCGGTTCCATTCGGCCAGACTTTGGCCTAGATACATGTGCTACCCACGGTTCCACTTCCATTCCATCTCCACTACGTTCGCGCTGTATAACCTTCCTATCATGGTTTGCTTGTTGTTCAGGTTTCGTGGTCCGGTCTCCTTGATATTTCAACTTTGTCTACCTTATCACTGCAAACATTATATCGGACCACGTTCTACGTGCCCCTTGTTTAGCTCGGCAGCTAGGTCTTTCCTCATCCCCAGAAGCTTGTCTTGGCACCATGTTCTTTGGTCTCACCCCGACCAGCCATGGTCCATACGCCGGGATGTTTGCATCATGTTCTGACATCTTCACCTCATCTTTGCATATTTTAGTCGTATGTCCCAACATCCCTCCCCCATAGCAATAGTCGGATAACCGTTCATATTTAACGGATGCCCATCTTTCTTTCCCTTGGGAATTCGTCCACCAATATCCTGTCATTAACAGATCATTCCCATTTATCTCCACTCGAATTTTCATGTAACTTCTATTTATTTTTGCCACATTCTGTTCTACTTCTAGGCATTTCCCAAGCATGTTTCCGATTTTCCAAGCATTCTCAGCACTAAATTTTTCTAATCCTAGGTCATGGATTTGAACCCATAAATTTACCTTATGGAACTCCACCTCCTTGATGCTTATGCTCGGGTCCCATCGTTTTATGTTGAAAATATGTCCATTGATGACCCATGGTGATAGGTCACGAATTCTTTGGACATTATCCTCCCTATCGAACTCGAACATTAAAGTTCCTGTCTCCACTTCCGGTATCCCGACCTTCCCATACCTCGCCCAGACCTGTGTTAATACCTGGTGGATGGTGTTCAATTTGACGGGTTTCTGACTGAGGATTCTGCCCACATATCAGTCGTCATTTTCCAATTGTGGGTTCGAGTTGAGGTCCACGATTCGTTTCCGAGGTCTATTTTCTTCATTGGAATTGGCACAGTGATTGCTCATGGTTTCGCAGTCCAGATGTCGTCACTGCAGCTGCCCCTTCCTGCAAGAAACAAAGAAAACCAGGGAAGAAGAAAAATTTGTTAGCTCACTCTCATTGTTTCATTGCTCACCCAGTCTCTGCTTATGGGGATGTCGCTGTCGAGGGAAACTTTGTTGTTGGATTGCTCTATTGTTGTCTACTAATTGAAGGAAACCGCAACATTAATTGCGCGATGAAGAAAGTCGATTAGAGGTTGCAGGATTCTCTCACTTCGGTGTGAACCCTAGGAGAGAAGCGCGTGGTGCTCAAGCGCTCACCGACAAATGAAGAGTTCACACAGAGTTTTTCTTATACAAAATAAGCTAAAGATTTTATATCGGTCGAAGGTAGATATGCTCCTTCCTTATAGAAGATATGCTCCAAGGTCTAAAAATCCTTCGTGGAAGCCTTTGTTCATCTCGTCCCAAGCCTTTCCTCATCTCGTTCAAGTAATGCTAACTACTCCGTGGAAGTCTACTCTCATCTCATCTCTTGGTCACTCTTTTACATGTTTAAACTTTTCCAACTTTAGTTCTTCATCGGGGAAGCATTTAATTCCTAGGGTTACCTTACAGAACGAATCATCATCAACACGTGTTGTATGTGTATTATTGTGTAAGATTTGCTTGCACAAAATTGAAAATTGACTCTTTTAGGGTTTGTAATATGTTTTTTTGTCATCACATTTCATGAAGAAGAAGATAAAGGAAGGGAAAATTAATTATCATTTTAATGACTATTTAATCACATTTGTCAAACATTCCAAAAAGTTATTTTCTGAAACGCAAGTGACCGCTTAACTACGCCAAAAAACAAATGACCATTTAGTAACGTAGCCATAAGTGACTGCTGAAGTGTTTTACCCGAAAATATTTAATATACACAGCTCCAATCTTCCCTTTTATAGGGTTAGAGGGATGGTGACGCTTAATATTCTTAATTGAAACAATTACTTCAGTGGAATTCAAATTCATTTCGCATCTTTACTGACTTTTAACTACATCAACAAATAACGGATCCATGTGATGAATCGTAATAGTTCATCCTTATTGTAGGCTAAAGTTGACTTATGTGTCGTCGACAAAGACTTCATTCTACAAAGCTTTTGGGGAACAATATGTCTTATATGTATGAGTGACATCCAAAAGGATAAGCGACTGTTTTGTTTATATATAGATTGTTCTTTTGTATGAGGTATGTTTCATATTATTGATTTAACTAAGCATCAAAAAGTTTTATACTGTTAAAAGGAGTAAATGATAGGATTGAGCAAATGAGATGTTTAGAGTGGTCATAACTCATCTCCAAGCCAATTCAGCTAAAGTGAGTACGCAAAGCACTCAAAAAGGGCGTGGGGTAAAGAGTGTCTAAAAGTAGAGAAACAATCACGTGACACTCAAATATTTGAGATGATTTGTAAGAAAAAAGGATGCTCAGGCCTTTCTTATTTATACAAAATAATTAACAGATGAACGATTTCAAAGGTAAGGATCATCTTCTTATCTAGTACTTACATAGATGGATATCAAGCATTCATAACTTGAAAATCAGTTAATAACTTGTTTGATCCTTGACTATTTAGCACTCGAGAACACCAGGTAGTTGGCAAGGTGTGATGCCTATTCACGAGGTACTATTAGCGTGCTACCCATACTTTCTTACGTAAGGAGAATACAAATTTTTTTCTTGAGAGAAGACTAGAGCGATGCCTAAATGCCATTGACATATGGTCATAATGAGGTGTTGCCAAAAAAAAGCTTGACTTTGTTTTTTATAGCTAACACATATCAAGGCAAACGCCTGAAAGATGTGATTGAAGTGCCCCTAAGTTGAGTCGATATTACCATGGTTCAATATATCAACCACACAAAGTGAAACCCTAATACATAAGTTGTGATACCCCGTCCCACATCAGATAGAAAGAAAATGATTCGAAACTCTTATAAGTAGAGATGTACTATCAAGTCCAACATGAATTCCTCATTTTCTCGGCCCAAGTGAGGACAACATGCTCAGTTAGACTGGGTTGGGCTAGTGAGAACAGTCGATCGAGCTTCAGGCGTTACAAATGGTATCAGAGCCGACCCGGGACCGTGATCGTGCTTGCAAAGTTTGATGACTCGTGCCAACGGGAGAAAATAATTGGTCAAGCCCTAGCGTATCTGAAAAGCATAGGACTTGCAAGACTGAATCACCTACTGAGGGTAAAGATTCTGGACTGGGCCGCGACAAGGATGTCGCACGCTTTAAGGGGGTAGATTATGATACCTCGTCCCACATCAGATAGAAAAAAATGATTTGGAACTCATATAAGCAGAGATGTACTGCTCAAGTCCAACAAGAGTTCCTCCTTTTCTCGGCCCAAGGGAGGACAACGGGCTCAGTCAGACTGGATTAGGCTAGTGAGGACAGCCGCTCAGTCTTGGGGCGTTACATAAGCTGACCAGTGACACATTTTAAGACTTTCTATAAATATTATAACTTCTACTTCATTTGGAAGTAATCAATTCAGATTCAACACTACATATTATTTATTTAAAAAAACTGATTGAATTTATCATCATACGAAAAATATCAGCCATACTCAATTCAGCACTTCAAGAAAATCGTGTATTAGCGTCGGCATAAAATCGCCATCAAAGGCATAAATGGCATTGATAACGGTTAGTGACAACGAAATCTTTGTGAGGGTAGCCCCTGTCGCTAAATCGTTTACCTACGACAATTGACCGTTGCCAAATGTCTGTCGCTGCTAAGATGCCATCTCCTACAACTCCTTTACAGCCAAAGTAGGTTGTTGTTAAACACAATGAAAAGACGAAAAACACATTTTCGATGTTATAGATGCTATTTACTGATGAAAATTAGTCATCGTTAAATTGCATTTTTAGCAGTGACTTTGAGGGGCTGCATTTTATTCGAAACAACGTCCATTAACTTGTTGTAAATACATAGTTTTAGTGATCACAATCACTAATATCAGTTTATGTTACTGCTAAACACAAGTTTTTTGTGTCAACAACCACTAATCATTGTTAAATACAAAATTTTGTATGTAATTTTATTAATTATCTAGTTATTGCTATATGATATGAACTACACAATACATTTTAAAAAAATATAATATATTATTTATCCAAGTATATACATACATCTTAATAAACATCCAAACTATGAGAACTTAAAATAATTTTACTTGTTAATACATACTTTTCTCAACAACTAATATGCTTTTATACTTGAGATGGCTGTGAATTTGGAATGCCGGAACTACGAACTTCATCTCCATCTCTACTTAACGATCCCCTACAATAATCCAACAATATTACGTGAACATATAGAAAGGAAAAACAATAAATACAATAACAAAATCATTTTAACACAATAATCTAAAACATAGCACGTAACACCAGACATCTTAACACAATAGTTTAACCACGGCATAACACAAGACACCTCAACACAATAGTTCAAACACACAACATAACAATAGCACTACATAACACTAGTTCATACTGATTGTGTTGGACAACACTTAGTGCAGGACTATGTTTTTCTTTTATTTTGGGACAAACTAGAACAAGAGATATGAAGTTGCATAACATAATTGGGAAAACCATAAGCTAACAAATTCTAAGACCTAAATTTATTGAAGGAAAATAATTTTCTGCTAAGCGCTCTAAGAAAATAAACAGATTCATGGAAATGGAAAGCACATGACAATTATTTGAATAAGGGAAAGAATGTCACTCTGATAGAGCAATCACCTCATAAGTGTTATCAATATCTACTGTGTACTATACGAAAGGAAAAGAAATGTATATTTTCTGGCCAAGCACATAATTAATCAGAGAGAGACAAATATGTTATTAGGTTCATACGAGAACCATTTAGAGTCCGATAGAGCTTGTTAAAAAAAACGTACCGAACTAGGGATGGGCATAACAAATTGGTTCGGCCGAACCGTACCGGTTCCGAACCAGTTCACAAAACAAATGGTTTTTTGAAGAAAAAAAATATGGAGCGGTTCAGAAGGGCTACAAAAAAAACGGTTCAAGATCAGTTAACCGAACCACTTTTTGTACCGATTTTAATATACTATTAAGCTACTAAACTCGACCCGACCAGATTTACCAGACCGGGCGGTTTGAACAATAATTCAGTTTAAAGTCTGAACCAGTGAACAATAATTTACTAGACCGGACGGTTTGAACAATAATTCAGTCTGAACCAGTGAACAGTAATTTGCCAAACCAGACGGTTTGGTATTTATTTAATATATATAAAGTGGTTCAGCCGAACTGGTTCTGAACCGGTTCATAATAGGTACGGTAAATCGGCCAAAATCTAGAGCGGTAAACCGCGCCTTTTTAAAATGTGGTAAAAGTACGGTTCATGAACTGGTTCGACCCTGAACCGGTTCATGCCCACCCCTACTTGGAACCGTTCTAGTATGTCTCTATATCAACCAGTTCTATTCTTATTGTTTTAAATTTTTTAATGATTTTAACTAATCATACCCGACAAATTAAAACAATAATTATTTTTTACCGAACTCCTATTATCTATGAAATTTAAATAGCTATCATTAATAAATGCAATGTTTTAATAGATTCTGGTCAATCGATCTTATGTCGTAGCATCAGATCCATATCTTGTTAATTGGCCAAAAATAATAAAAAGATATGATGTCGTAGCACCACAATGGAGTACAAAGCTTATCTTGTTAATTGGAATAGACATCTAAATTATAAGCTACGTGTTGGGTATCGATAGTGACAGCCCAGTAAGGAAAAGGCCTCGAAGGCCCAATAACTATAGAGGGGGTAAACCCATGACATTTGAACCAGATCGGCCAAGGTACAAGTTAAACTCGGCCCTCCATAGAATGGCCCAGAACCGAGCCCAAGGACTCTGAGAACGCTCTGAGTGCTCGCCATTCTTCACTAAGGCCGCAACATCTCACTGCTCGCCATGAGAGTGCTCGCCCCGAAGAGAGCCTTGCCTTTCTCCTCTGGTCCCACAAAACCGTTAATAAGGAAGTGACCATGATATCCCGCGTATCTCGGTCACATACTTACTAAAGATTAGATTTGGTAACTGCAATATCTCGCAGTAACTACCATATCCCACGATCCGAATCTTCAGCAACACAATATACACTAAGATATTCAGCTGCCTTATACGGTTCTATCTCTCCCACCCTATAAATACCCTTGCTTTACATACGTTCTTTACGTTTTGAGTTTTATACACACACATACACTCATTTAAGCATCGGAGAGGGACCCAGAGACACCCCCTCTGTTGCGCTCCCCTACCTGCAGGTTCACCGGAGTTGGAGCAGAAGCGTCTTCCCAACCTTGTCTGGCATTTAATTCACTGTCAGATCAGCATCCAGGATTTCACGATCCAACATTTGGTGTCGTCTGTGGGAACGAGCAATTCAGCCATGAGAACTCGATCCCAAAGCAACCGTCGAAACCAGACCAGGGAGCGATCCTGCAGGCCCGGGGTCGAGTCTCATCCAGCGCCTCGCCATCCAGAGGTCCCTGAGTACTTCACTCCTTTAAATAGGCAGATCTCAGCGGTACTAGTCGAGATGGAGAGGAGATCCTTGGTGAGGCCACCGATGCCTCGTCGAGGTGGGCAGCCCATGGAAAATGATGTCGAGAGCTACTGCAGATACCACAAATGCAAGAGCCATAAGACAGATGACTGCCGCATTTTGAAGCGGGACG
Source organism: Chamaenerion angustifolium (assembly GCA_946814005.1). NCBI lineage: Eukaryota > Viridiplantae > Streptophyta > Magnoliopsida > Myrtales > Onagraceae > Chamaenerion > Chamaenerion angustifolium. The sequence goes on from OX328272.1 coordinate 29,816,382, forward strand.
TAGAGAGGCTGATTCAGGGGGGAATGTTGAAAGAATTCGTGGTAGGGCGAGACCGAAGTCGAACGCCCCCAGGAGGCATCGTTCGCCAGCCCCTGCAGAACAAACTGAGCCATCCGGAAGCAAGAGGAGAGTAAATCTGATTGCAGGAGGATTAGGTGCAGGCGGCGAGAGATCAAGCGCCAGGGAGGTCTACGCCACTCAGATCTCTACAGCAGTTCAGTTGGGGAAACAACCCCGACCTGAAGAGAACATTGTCATCTCATTCTCTGAAGATGATTTGGCACATGTCACCACCCCACACAACGATGCTCTGGTCATCACAGCAGATATTAACGGTTGTGATGTTGCAAGAATTCTGGTCGACGGAGGCAGCTCGACAGACATCCTATTTCTGGACGCTTTTGAAAAGATGGGCAAGTCCAAACGTGACCTGAAGAGGGTCGACTTTCCGCTGATCGGGTTTGCGGGAAGAACAACTTATCCACTGGGGGCTATAACCATGCCAATGATTTTTGGCGAGGGATGGAAGAGCATCAAGGTGTCGGTCACTTTCCTGGTGGTCGATTCACCTACATCCTACAACGCCATCATAGGGAGGACCACGATCAACCCAAACAAGATTGTGGCCTCCACTGTCCACCAGAAGATGAAGTTCCCCACTCCTAACGGAATTGGAGAACTGCTCGGAGATCAGCCTTCCTCACGGCAATGCTATGTGAACTGTTTGCATAGGAAGAACCAAAGGGAGGCGCTCGCCATCGAAACAGAGGCCGACCCCCGCGAGGACTTGGCTCGGCCAGCACCTATGGAAGAGTTGGAAGAGGTTGAAATAGATGGTCCGGACAAGAAGGCGCGCATTGGAACCACCTTGAAGGAGGATCAGAAGGAGGCCATGACCGCCCTTCTCAAAGAATTTAAAGAGCTCTTCGCCTGGCAGCCGAGCGACATGCTAGGAATCAGCACAGATATCATCTCCCACGAGCTCAGAATAGACCCTTCCATCAAGCCAATCGCCCAAAAGAGAAGATCATTCGGGACAGACAAGCGTTTGACGATCAGGCAGGAAGTCGGCATGCTGATTGAGGCTGACTTCGTCAGAGAGGTGAGATTCCAGAGCTGGGTCGCCAAACCAGTTTTGGTTAAGAAATCAAACGGCAAGTGGAGGATGTGCGTCGACTTCTGCGACTTGAACAAGGCTTGCCCCAAGGATTCATATCCCCTTCCGAGGATTGATCAGCTGGTCGATGCTACCTCGGGTCATGAGATGCTGAGCTTCATGGACACCTACTCAGGCTACAAACAGATCAGAATGCATCCAGACGATGAGGCTTTTTATGCTGATGGGGACATTCTGTGTTACAAGGTGATGCCCTTTGGCCTTATCAATGCCGGGGCAACTTATCAACGCATGGTGAGCCGACTGTTCCAGGACATGCTGGGAAGGAACATGGAGGCCTACGTGGATGATATGCTCGTCAAAACCATCAAGGGCAATCCTCACACAGCGGACCTCCGCGAAGCTTTTGAATGCATGAGAAGACACAGTGTTCTCCTGAATCCTGCCAAGTGCGCCTTTGGGGTCAAGTCCGGTAAATTTCTGGGTTTCATGGTTAGTGAAAGAGGAATCGAAGCAAACCCGGAAAAGCTAAGGTCCATAGAGGAGATGAAGTCGCCAACCTGCCACAAGGAAGTCCAATGCCTGAATGGACGCCTAGATGCTCTCAACCGCTTCCTCTCCAAAGCGAGCGACATGTCCCTCCCATTCTTCAAAACTCTGAGGGCCAACCGCAAGTTCGAGTGGACGCCAGACTTCGAGGAAGCGTTCCAGTCCTTGAAGAGACATATCCAAACACTCCCAGCTCTGGAAAAACCCGTTCCAAGCGAGCAGCTTTTCCTTTATCTAGGCATTAGCGATGTGACAGCCAGTGCTGTCTTAATAAGGGAGGAAAATAATGTCCAGAGTCCAGTGTGTTTCATTAGCAAAATGTTCAACTCAGCAGAAATAAAATATGTCCAGATTGAGAAGTATCTCTATGCCTTAGTTATTGCTGCTCGGAAGCTGAGACCTTAATTTCATGCGCACGACATCACGGTCCTCACCAAACAACCTCTCAAAAACTTCCTGATGAAGCCAGATTCTTCAGGAAGAATGGTCAAGTGGGCGATCGAGCTCAGCGAGTTCAAGATCAAATTTGCACAAAAAACGGCCATCAAAGGTCAAGCACTAGCTGATTTTATAGTGGAAAGCACAAGTACCGGTCAAACAGAAGCAGAAAACAGGCCAAGTCAGTCAGCAGACGACGATCAAATCTGGGAACTCTATACGGACGGGTCTTCATCAAAGGAAGGCTCGGGGCAGGTTTAATTCTTATTCCTCCTGAGGGCGAGCCTCTGAAGTACGCGATCGCCTTGACATTCCCAGCGACCAATAATGAAGCAGAATATGAAGCTCTTATCACTGGACTCAGACTAGCAAAAGGGGAATGGGTATAACTGTGCTTAAGGTAAAAAGTGACTCAGAGCTTATTGTCAATCAGGTTAATGGCGCCTATGAGGCAAGGGGAGAAAAGATGAAGAAATATCTCAGCATTCCCAAAAAGCTGGTAGCGGAAATCCCAAATTTCGCGATTGAATCTATTCCTCGCCAAGAAAACCAGATGGCAGATTCTTTGAGTAAACTGGCCTTCGGGGGGGCGACAGTCCAGGATGTACAATTTCTGGAAAAATCCCTATGTTCAGTCCTGGATAGCAGAGCAGAGGTCTTCAACATTCAAGGACAGGTAACATGGATGACCTCGTTCCAGAATTATTTAAAAGAAGGGATTCTCCCAGAGGACGAAAGCGAATCCACGAGGATTAGAAGACTCGCAGCCAGTTATCTAATCATCGATGGAGAACTCTACAGAAGAGGCTATTCGACGCCTTACTTGAGGTGTGTTGCTCATCCTGAAACAGAAAAGGTTCTTCGAGAAGCTCACGAAGGGGCGGCAGCATGTCATGAAGGTGCTCGATCACTGACCAGGAAAATCTTCAGATTGGGATATTACTGGCCGACCTTAGGAAAAGATGCAGCCGAGTTAACACAGAAGTGTGAGATTTGCCAGCAGTTTGCACCACGATCGGGTCGACCATCAACATTATTATCCCCAATGGCGGGTGCCTGGCCTTTCGCTCAATGGGGAATCGATATTCTGGGTCCTATTCCTATTAGCACTGGTCAGCGTACTCACATTATAGTGGCAATCGACTACTTCAATAAGTAGGTAGAGGCGAAAGCTCTAGCTTCGACAACAGAATTCCAAGTCATCAAGTTCCTACAGGTCAACATATTCTCCAGGTTTGGCATTCCTAAGATACTCATCAGTGATAATGGTCAGCAATTTGTTGGAAAGGAGCTGAAATGGATCTGTGAAGAATATCATGTCGACCATCGTTTCAGCTCAGTACATCATCCTCAAACGAATGGGCAAGCTGAAGCAGCCAACAAGGTTGTCTTAGCAGGACTCAAGAAAATGGTTCGAGCATTCAAAGGGAACTGGGCAGATGAACTGGAAAATGTATTATGGGCAATCAGAACAACGCCTAAGGCGGCCACAGGAGAAACGCCTTTCAGTTTAGTGTACGGATCAGAAGCAGTAGCACCAGCCGAAATAGCAGTACCTACCCACAAAGTCTTACACTTTAACGCGGAGGCAAATGAGATCGAGCGCAGAACTGACCTCGACTTAGCAGAGGAAAAGAGATGGCTCTCGGAAAAGACACAAGCAAAGATGCGCTTGGCGACCGCTCGGTATTTCAATAGAAAAGTCAGCACTCGCCAATTTTTCGTGGGGGAGATGGTTATGAGAAGGAATGAATTCACAAGGCTGGACAGTAAAAATAAACTCTCAACCAAATGGGAAGGACCGTACAAGGTAGTAGAGATCGCCGCACCAGGATCCTACTATTTGGAAACCACCGAAGGCGAGAGGTTACCCCGTCCATTTAATTCTGAGCATTTAAGAAGATTTTATACATAGCTTGTAATCAAACTGTTATGTCAATAAAAGAAAGTCATTCCTTCATAAAGCGTGTCCACTCGAAGCAAGGCAAAAGCCCTGACGCAAAGTCAGGCCAAAAGCCCTAACAACAAAGTTAGGCCAAAAGCCCTAGTAACAAGACTAGGCCAAAAGCCCTAGTAACAAGACTAGGCCAAAAGTCCTCATGCCAAAGTCAGGCCAAAAGCCCTGACGCCAAAAGTCAGGCCAAAAAGCCCTGACGCCAAAAGTCAGGCCAAAATCCCTAGTAACAAGGCTAGGCCAAAAGCCCTATCGCCAAATATAGGCCAAAAGCCCTGACGCCAAAGTCAGGCCAAAAGCCCTAGTAACAAGGCTAGGCCACAAGCCCTGACGCCAATGTCAGGCCAAAAGACCTAGCAAAAAGTTAGGCAAAATAAAAGGCCTGACGCCAAAGTCATGCCAAAAAAATTTTAGGCGATCACTATGGATGATAAAGCCTGAAATCAAAAAATTCCCCGTTAATATGCCAACACCTCAAAGATTTAAACTTCAAAAAATGTAATATCTCTTTGAACTTAAAAGTTTATGCTTTTAAGTGTCAGGAGTATTATCCTTAGAAAGTTCGTATAAACTTATGCTTGGTCTAAGGCTTTAAGAGTCGAAGACATTACAGCAAGAAAAGTCAAGAGTAATTATGATTAAGATATTGGATAGCCAAATATGTTCGAAGTCGATTAAAGGCTCAAGAATATAAAGGCATATAAAAAAACCCAAGTCTTAAATAAATAATTATAAACCGAAAACAAAAATTACAAAAACAGCTATCCAAAAAAGATAAAAAATACGGTCGCCAAGGAGTTGGAGGCTTCAAGCTTTGGGATCCTCGGGAGCAAGGGTGCTCTGCTCGCCTTCGGGGGCAGGAGTACTGGGCTCGCCTTCAGGAGCAGCCTCTTCAGCAACAGCGGGCCGAGAAGGGCGACTCCGCAAGAAGCTCTTCAAGTATGCAACTTCCCCAAGGGGAAAGTTGGGGTCGACCGCCTGGACCTCCTCCACCAGGTCTTGGAGAAAATCGGCAATCGCCGACTTCATCACTTTCAAGGCCTGGTCCTCAAAGTCATCGGAGGCCTTGAACTCCTCGACCACGGCTTGGGGTGAAGGAACCGCCTTCAGATGATCAGCCAGCCGGTTTTTCTCCTCCTCCAGGGCGATCCCCCTAGCTTCAGCAGCATCCCTCTGGGCCTCAGCGGTGACCCTAAGAGCGTCTGAATCAACCACCTGAGCACGAGCTTCCTTCAACTCGGCCTCCAAGCGAGCACGAACCACCTCCCCTTCATCAAGGCACCGATGAAGGGCCTCAGCTTCTTGAAGGTAGGCTGCAGCATCAGCCTCCCTCTTCTTCACATCAGCGAGGAGGCGCTGCTCCTTCCTGAAGTACTCCTCCCGGGCGCCGTCCACCAAGGTGATCGCCACGTCAGCGGTCTTCTTGATGGCCTCCAACTGCCCGGGGGTGACCCCCGTGCTTCGATATTGCTCCAGCTCGACAAGCAGATCAGAGTGCTTGTCGGCGAGCTCGCCGAAGACGCGGCCAAGGATCACCTCTTCCCGAACGAGCTGACAACAAAAACACAAGTAAAAATGTCAAGTCATCAAAATAAAAAGGAATGACAAGGAAGAAATAATGGAAAGAAGGCGAGATCATACCAGGGCAACTCGTTCGAAGTGGGTCCGCAAGAACCCCTCGATCCGAGGAAGCTCCGTGGGGACAATTGAACGGTCCTTGAGGGGAATTATCCCATCAAGGAGCCGCATGCAGATATCCGGGCTACCCCGGAGGCTCTTTTGGGCGGGGTACCCCTTCTTGGCAAGGTCCCCACAAGGGACCCAAGACCCCCGAGAGTCCACAGCCTTAAAAGGCTAGAATAAGCTCGCCATGGAGCAGTACTCCTCGGTGGGAGCCCTCGAGGAGCTGGAAGCAGCAGGCCCCTTCTTCTGGGCCCCAGATCCTTAGGAGGAACCGTTGGCATCGAAGGAGTGGGAGGCGCCAAAGACAAGGCCTTCTCCTTAGTGGCGGAAGGGCCCTGAGGAGAGGGAGAAGGGGGCGCCGTGTCCAGACCCTTCCCCTTGCTGGCAGAAGGGCCCTTAGGAGGGGGAGGAGGGGGAGGAGGAGGATACTGGTCGACCTCAGGGTGCTCCTCACTCCTGACCTTCTTAGAATGAGGAGGAGGAGGGTCCCGGGCCGCGTCAGCCGAGGACTTCTCTACAAAATAGCAAGACAAGAAGTCAGAAACAAAAAAACCGCAGAGTGTGAAAACATTAAATCCACAAAAGGCGAGGTGATATACCTGGTTGGCGAGGGCCAGTAGTGGCCGAAGGAAGCACCTCCTCGAAATTCCTCTTGGACGAACGCCTAGAGGGAGGAGGAGGAGAGCTCAGCAGCGCCTGGTCGGAGGACAATCCCGCCGATCCCTGGTCATCAAAGAGACCTATCAGTTTTCGGCTCTTGCTTACGACCTTGCCTACAAGTGATAAAACAAGATAAGGGTTAGAGAATTACCCAATCATCAAAGATTGGCGTGGCTTGATGAATGCCCGCCATCTCAAGCGCATTCTCAGTAGTCTCCGCCACTGAGCGAATAGACTTGAACTGGGACGACCGATGCAGCCGATACAGGTCGTCGATGGCGTTCCGGTCACCCCCTGACAATTCTTCGAAGGAAGGAGGAAAATCCTTGTCCGGGGTAAACAATTTCCAGGGTACACCCCCCTTGTACAAGAAGTAAAACTTCTTGTAGTTGGAGTTAGTGGCCCGGAAATCATCGACCAGACGAACATGGACGTTCCAAGTCCATCCTTGAGAGCCTCCCCACTCTGAAAACTTCGGCCAGCGTGGTTGGAAGTGGTGGAGGTGGTTCACCCCTGCTGCCAACCGGAAGAAACACCGGAACAAGGCCAGTGAATACACCCATTCCTGGCGTATGCACAGGAACTTGAAACCGACCCACATCCTGAGGGCATTAGGAACGAGCTGCGTGGGGTGAATCCCGTAAAACTGGCACAAGGTCTGTAAATCCTCACAGAGAGGAAAACGCAACCCAGCATCGATCTGGGCCGTATAAATGTAAACCTCTCCGTCGTGAGGAAAATGAAGACCTAAGCCAGGATACCTAGGAGCATCCTTTACGCTGAAGCCACCAAGCGCCACCATGGTCTTAAAGTAAGCCGGCTTCAATTCATTAGGCTTGACGTCTACTCAAATAAATTCAGATATAGCAATGACAAACATAAAAAACAAGGAACAACAGAGGATATTACCAAAACAGAATACTGAAAGGACAGAGGTTTACCTTTTGGAGAAAAGATGGGCGTCTAGAGCTCAGGCCCATCCACCACCACTGGGGTGGCTGCGGATCTCCCCACGTCAGGCTGTTCCCCCGCTGAGGGGGGCATGGCACCATCCCTAATGGTCAGGGGGGCATTGGTACCCTTGGGGGCATTTGCATTTTTGGACCCCTTTGTAGCCGTGTGCTTAACTCTTTGACTTCGGGTAGCCATGGAAGCAGTGGAGAAAAGGTTGAAGAAGATCGAAGAAGATTGAAAAGGAAAAGAGAAGGTTCGCAAAGGAGCTCTGGAAATTTGAAAGAGTGAACAAACGTAAAAAACAAAACAGAGAAAATGATGTCTCTTATATAGGTCAAAAAGGAGTAACCGCCACGGGCGAATCGAAGCGACACAGAGGAATAATTGCACCTTTTTGGAAAAAACCGAAGCAATGTCAGAATTCCAAGAGACACCTCGGGGAGACAAACGGTTGGCTGATACAGACAGCTGTCAGACTACCCTAGGTTTACGGAAAAGTAAATGTCAGGCGTGCCTCAAGTGACCGTTCGATTTCTGGACAACTGCGCAGTTATTAAATGCTAAAAGTCTACTAAGAAGACAAGGGGGTCGCCAACACACTAATAGGCGTTATCAGAAATACCTCGGGCAGGTAGTGATCGCCTAACTAAGAAAGATAGACTTTCATAAACCTAGATTACCTCGAGTGATCGCCAAAGGGGAATAAAAGGAAGGATATCTTTTCAGCTTTGAACGAAGAAAAAACTGCTCACCAAACGAGCTCGAAATGCCTCAAAGGTCATGAACCATTACAAGAAACGAAGAAAACCGAATCTGGAACGTCACTATCTAAAACCCTACCAGGAAATAAAGCTCGACCGAATAAACTTCAATCAAGCTTCGGGGGCAAATGTTGGGTATCGATAGTGACAGCCCAGTAAGGAAAATGCCTCGAAGGCCCAATAATTATAGAGGGGGTAAACCCATGACATTTGAACCAGATCGACCCAGGTACAAGTTAAACTCGGCCCTCCATAGAATGGCCCAGAACCGAGCCCAAGGACTCTGAATCTTCGGCAACACAATATACACTAAGATATTCAGCTGCCTTATACGGTTCTATCTCTCTTACCCTATAAATACCCTTGCTTTACATACGTTCTTTACGTTTTGAGTTTTATACACACACATACTCATTTAAGCATCGGAGAGGGACCCAGAGATACCCCCTCTGTTGCGCTTCCCTACCTGCAGGTTCACCGGAGTTGGAGCAGAAGCGTCTTTCCGTCCTTGTCTGGCATTTAATTCACTGTCAGATCAGCATCCAGGATTTCACGATCCAACACTACGTAAATTATTTCAGAATGTAGAATGTGTGATCCTCTTATTTTCATTTAAATTATAATAAGAAGTTTATCTAATCTTTTCTTTAAAAAGAGGAAACAGAATCCATATAAAACAGATGAAGTATAATAGTTTGACAATTCAAATCATGTATTTCAACGAGCGTAGCTTAGATTGAAAATGTTGACCTTTCTCCATTAACTTTAAAATGGACAAATAAAAATTTCATCACGGCATGGTGTCAACGATTGCCGATCTGTCATATCATCATTTTTCAGCAAATTGTCTATTTTTTGGAATAAAGTTGAGGAAATTTATTCGATCAAAATTTAAGTGTTTTTTTTAAACCTTAAAATGATCCAATTCATTTTAAAAGGTATCCATGTATAGTTGAGTAGTATTAAACTGCCTCCCTGGAAATGAAATCCCAAACCTATGACCCAACATTAGTCAATAAAAGCTTTATATTTGGAGATTAGTAATTGTTTTTTTTTATCATCAATTTTAAGATAAATATTTACATGATGTTTTGTATTTGGAAGACATACTTGTTGGACGTCGGATCCGACTTTCCCGACCCGTTTGGAAAATATTTTTAAATTTTCGTTTTTGAAAATGACGGGTCTTGGCGAGCGAAGGGTCCAGTCGAGCGCGGTCATCAATCGGACCGAAATTTTTTGAAAGAGTCGCCACCGATTAATTGAAGGCTAATCGGAATCCTTAAATTGCCTAGGGTACATGAAATTAACATCCTAGGGCTTAGAAAGGTCTACGTCCAGAGAATCGAGTTCGGGGGTTTGATTACGTCTTAAAAGCTCGCGAGCTTATAATCCGCCCTTTCGGTACTTTAATTTGCTTTTGAAATGTTTTTCAATTTTGCCCGAATTGCCCGTTTTAATCATGCTTGGCCCAAAATAAAACTACATGCATTTTCTTTCAATTAAACAAACCATGCACAAACAATTTTTTTTTTTCAAATAAACAAGAGAGAACTAAATTTAATCGTGCTCCAAAGAAAATGGTTTAACTCTCGAGCCATTTTAAACGTGTCAAAACATGCACGAATAATTTTTGAAAATATTAAGCTCGTTAGACTAATTTATCCCATTTAAGAAGTTATAGGATGTCCAAAAAAATATAGGGACCAAAATGCAATTTATAAAAATTTGAGCTGAATTGGACAAATATTTTTCGAAAATTGCAGAAATGACCCTAAACTATTCTGGAATTATTTGTAACACTTGGTAAAGTTCTAAAATAACCCGAAAATTATTCTAGACTTATTTGTATCATTTTAAAAGTCATGGAATGTCCAGAAAAATTTAGGAATAAAAATTGTAATTTTCGAAAAAAATATAATTTAACTGAAAATATTTTTTTAAAATTACAGAATTGACCCTAAACTATTCTAGATTTATTTGTAATACTTGGTAAAATTCTAAAAATAGCCCGAAAGTTATTCTAGACTTATTTGTAACATTTTTAGAAATCATGGAATGTCTAGAAAAGTTTAGAAATCCAATTGTATTTTTTTTTAAGAGCTGAATTAAGATAAATAATTTGCACAAATGGCCCAAAACGTTTCCGGTTTGGTTTATAACACTCGATAACGTCCCAGAAATGACCCGAGAGTTCAAGGACCGAGTTGTAACCTTCATCAAAGTTTGGGAATGACCTAAGTCAATTTTGAAATTTGTTTTTTTCCACATATACATAATATACATATATTATACATAATACATAATATATATATATATTATTACATAGACATAATATAAATAGATATTATACATATAGATAAATAGATAACATAAACATAATATAAATATATATTATACATATAGATATATATAGTAATACATAAACATAATATAAATATATATTATACATATAGATATATATATAGTAATAAACATAATATAAATATATATTATACGTATAGATATATATAGTAATACATAAACATAATATAAATATATATTATACATATAGATATAATAGTATAAACATAATATAAATATATATAGTAATACATAAACATAATATAAACATATATTATACATATAGATATATATATAGTAATACATAAACATAATATAAATATATAATATACACATATATATATATATATTAACAAGTATATTATACATAAATAGATAATATATGTATATAAACTCTCAATTTTATTTCACATTTAGAAATTACAAAATATGATATTGAAGATGAGAGAAATATACCTAACTCATAGGAGGTTTAAAATACCGTACGAGGAACCGAGTCCGATAATTATCGGTATTTTTCACTCTTTTTTTTTCTCTCTTTTTTTTTCTATTTTTTTTCTCTAAACTCACCTCACCACCGTAGCTTTCTCTTCTCTTCTAAGCCCTCTTCATTCATTGAAGCTACCCTCATTTTATAGAGAAAATGTACACATATTTAATTAATTAATAAAAACTTTTTTTTTTTTTTAATAATAAAAAAATAAAATCGGTGGAAAAGAGGCAATTTTCCACCGTTGGAATTTTTTATTATTTTTTTTTAAATTTTTATTATTTTAAAAAAAGAAAAAAAAATTTTTTTTTTTTTTATATTTTTCAAATCTCGATTCCTCTCATACGGTATTATGATCCCGAGCCAAAATCAGGTGTTTACAGTTGCCCCTCTTTGAGCACGCGCTCATGGAAGTGATCTCATGAGTGTGTGTTCAAAGACAAACAACTGATTTTGGATTCTCTTTATTCATTATTTACATAGTAGACAAACATTATTATGCAACTTTCGGAAGCTAGACACCTATAGGTCCCGATTGTTGACGATGATTTGTGGAGACTGAACGTCTAAACGCTCATCAACTTGTGATTCCCAGACGTTGGACACATACATGTCTTGGTCGTCGATGATGACTTGCGAAGGTTGAACACCTAAAGACTCCGCTCGTCGGTCGGCTTGTGACTCGTTGGGGATGACTTGCGGAGGCTGAACACCTAAAGGCTCCGCTTGTCGGCTTGTGACTCCCAGAAGCTGGATAACTACAGGTTCTGGTCATCGAGGATGACTTGCGGAGGCTGAAACTAAAGGCTCCACTCGTAGTTTTTTGTGATTCCCAGAAGCTGGATAACTACAGGTCCTGGTCGTCGAGGATGATTTGCGAAGGCTGAACACCTAAAGGCTCCGCTCGTCGTTTTTTTTTCGTGACTCTAAGAAGCTGGATAACTACAGGTCTTGGTCGTCGATGATTTTTTTTCCAGAAGCTTTGTTGAGGGTGACTTACAGGGGTTGAACACCTCAAGACCCTATTCGTCGGGTTGTAACTTTCAGAAGATGGACATCTACAGGTTCTGATCGTTGGGAATGACTCGCGGAGGTTGAGCACCTAAACGCTCCGTTCGTCGGTTTGTAACTCTCAGAAGTTGGATAACTACAAGTCCCGATTGTTGATGATGACTTGCGAAGGTTGAGCACCTCAAGGCCCCATTCGTCGGCTTGTAACTTTCAGAAGCTGGACATCTACAGGTTCTGATCGTTGGGGATGACTTGCGGAGGTTGATCACCTAAACGCTCCGTTCGTCGGTTTGTAACTCTCGGAAGTTGGAAATTTACAAGTCCTGATTGTTGATGATGACTCGTGGAGATTGAGCACCTCAAGGCCCCGTTCGCCGGCTTGTAACTTTCAGAAGCTGGACATCTACAGGTTCTGATCGTTGGGGATGACTTTCGGAGGTTGAGCACCTAAACGCTCCGTTCGTCGGTTTGTAACTCTCGGAAGTTGGAAATCTACAAGTCCCAATTGTTGATGATGACTCGCGGAGGTTGAGCACCTCAAGGCCCCCGCTCATTAGCTTGTAATTCACTTTGGAGGTAAAAACCCTTCTCGAGATGTCTGACTGCTTGTGCGGACTTCTCAGTCTGTTTTCTCATTAATCGACTTTGGAGTCCTTCTTGATGGAGTTCCCTAAAGTCATTCATGTTTTGTTCAAAAGGTGTATCCATGCAAGTTGTCGAGGCAACTCAAATTAATGCAGATCACAACTTCTTTTATTGCTACTGTAGGAAACATTGTCGTCTACTTTTGAGCATTTTTTTTTTTATCTCTTGATTTTCTTTCCTTTTGCTACGGTATTTTTTGTTTTTTACCGCACCTCTCGATTCCCTTAATTTTTGCCTAGGTCGCCCTTTTGGGTTTTCAACCTAGCAGGGATTTGATTCCTTTTCTTTTGCCATGATCGCCCTTTGTAGGGATTTTTAATCATGCCCCTCTTCCCTAAATTTTGCCTAAACCGCCCTTTCAGGTTTTCGATTTAGCGGGAATTTCTCTCATTTTTTGGAGGCTCACTTTCTGATTACGAGTTTTTTTTCCCTGCATCCACATTGATTGGATTGGGGAGATCTCTGTTGTCTATGGCAGTGATGATCATGGCTCCCCCACTGAAAATCTCTTGATGACATAAATCCCTTCAAATTTAGGTACAAACTTGCCCCGGGAGTCTTGATTGACTTGAAGGATATTTTTTTTTTCTCTCGTTTTTCAATCATTTTGCTACGGTATTTTTTTTTTACCGCACCTCTGGGTTCCCTTCATTTTTGCCTAGGTGGGCCTTTCGGGTTTTCAACCTAGCAGGGATTTGAATCCTCTCCTTTTGCCATGATTGTCCTTTTGAGGATTTTCAATCATGCCCCTCTTCCCTAAATTTTGCCTAAACTGCCCTTTTGGGTTTTTGATTTAGCGGGAATTTTCTCACTTTTGAAGGCTCTCTTTCTGGTTACGAGTTTTTTTTTTTTTTATCCACATTAATTGGATTGTGGAGTTCTTGCTCGTCCTTGTCAGTGATAATCATGGCTCTTCCGCTGAAAATCTTTTTGACGATATAATCCCCTTTCATATTTAGGCATAAACTTGCCCCGAGAATCTTGATTGACTTGAAGGATTTTTTTCTCTCTCACTTTTCTATCATTTTGCTACGGTATTTTTTTTTTTACCGCACCTCTTGGTTCCCTTAATTTTTTTGCCTAGATTACCCTTTCGGGTTTTCAACCTAGCAGGGATTTGATTCCTCTCCTTTTGCCATGATTGTCCTTTTGGGGATTTTCAATCATGCCCCTCTTCCCTAAATTTTGCCTAAACCGCCCTTTCAGGTTTTCGATTTAGCGGGAATTTTCTCACTTTTGGAGGTTCGCTTTATGGTTACGAACTCTTTAAGGATAGTATTTTCTGACTGGGTCCATATTGATTGGACTGGAGAGTTCTTGATTGTCCATGTCGGTGACGATCATGGCTCCTCTGCTGAAAGTCTCTTTGGCGACATAAGACTCTTCATATTTAGGCACAAAGTTGCCCCGAGAGTCTGGATTGACTCTAAGAATTTCTTTTCTGAGAATTAGATTGCCTGCTTGTAATTCTCTTGGAATGACTTTCCTGTTAAATGCACGAGTCATGCGTTGCTGGTACAATTGCCTGTGGCACTGCGCGATGAGCCGCCTTTTGTCGCGAGGTTCAATTGCACGTATCTGCATTTCGCCTACTCTGATTCGTCCTTCTCTGCCTCGGCGAGGATCCTAGATGACGGGAATTCTAGTTCAATTGGCAACACGACTTCGATCCCGTAAACAAGGGAGAATGGGGTTGTTCCTGTTGGTGCCTGTATTGAGTTCATGTATGCCTTGAGTGCCCAAAGCAGCTTATCATGTCAGTCCTTCAATTGATGCTTCCACTACGCCATTCATTTGTGGGTGATATGGAGATGAATTTTTATGCTTGATCACAACTCTTCGACAAATTTAGTTTTGTGGCATTGCCGATGATGATTGACTTCGGCATCCCATGACACATGATGATGTCCTCGCTTATGAAAAATTCAATGGTCTTTGCCGTTATTGACACCAGGGTAATAACCTCTACTCCTGGTGAAGTAATCGATTGTAATCAATATAAATCGATGACCATTGGACGCCTTTGGGAAAATCATGTTGATTACATTGATGCCCCACATTGAGAAAGCATGTGGGGAATTCCTGGAATAGAGCTCGTGCAGTGACGCATGGATTTGGTCCGCGTATACTTGACATATGTGATATTGTTGGGCATGTTTTATACAGTCAGCCATCATGGTGAACCCAAAGTACCCAAGTCTTGCACATTCATGTGTGAGCCGCAACAACCTTCATGAATTTCTTCCATTAGATGTTCAACTTCTTTAGCATTCACGCATCTCAAATGGGTATAGTCGGGCCACTGGGTAATTAATTGCAAGTCCTTTCAAGCATGACCATTCAGACATTTTCTTGTGGTGTTCTCTGGGAACTCCGTACGCCAAGTATCTTTTTATATCAGTGAGTCATGGTTGACTGTCTGATTCTTCGATTGTACAACAATAGGTTGAAACCTCTTTGATTTTGATCTCCATTGGCAGTTTTTGGTTTCCCGGAGAAATTTTACTCATGGGCACGAGCGTTGCCAATTTTTTTTGAACGCAAAGACGCAAATAAGAATACAAGGTGATTGTTGGTTTGCTTCTCTTCTTCGCAGCTTTCATCCCCGTGGTGATGACGTTGCTGGCGTCATTGTTGTTGTCCCTCCATGGGTTTCTCCACCCTTCAGGGAATCCGATCAGTTGGAAGTACTTCGCCTTGCTGTGACGAACTTTCCGTAGTGGCTACATTTCAAGCCTTTCCGATCGACGCTGCTAACAATGGCATCTCTCTGCATCGACAATGACGTCTCCCCTGTTGTGAACAACGACGAGCGTCAACAATGGCATCTCTTATGCAGGAGTCAACAACGGCGTCTGTCCCGTGTCAACAATGGTGACTCTTATGCAGGAGTCAACAACGGTGTATTCCCCGTGTCAACAATGGCGACTCTTCTGCAGGGGTCAACAACGGTGTCTGTCCCGTGTCAACAATGACATCTTGATGACGTCTTCCCCGTGTCAACGATGACGTCTTTTCATCTCTATTTAAGTCGCCTATGCTTTAGCTCGATCAAACGAAAGGGAGTTGTTTTTCTCATCTCCTTTACTTTGTAAAACAACCTTCCCTTTTCCGGTGGTCGAATGTGGTCTGGTGGCGTGGGTCGATTTGACTATGATTGCCACTTTCTCTAAGCGAGGCGTAACATAGAAGACGGGTTCAATTATGATGATGAACCTCGGTGTCCCTCTTTGTTGCGGTACCCATTACTTATCTCTGGTCCCTTCCTTAATCGGATAGTTGCATAAGTGGATTCTTCATCAGGTAACAGATTTTTCTCGGAGTAGATCTCGTTTTTCCTGATCATACTCCTCACTCACTGCATTCAGGAATTGATACAATTTGGTATCTGCTTGATTTTGTGTTTCAAATTGAAATGTCGTCTGAGCCAACAGATCATTCACTGTAATGTATAAAGTCAGATTCGGCAAGGTGCCCCACTAATGAGTGGACGATCAAAAAGGCCTGAGGGAGCTTCATCAAGCAGAGCTCCAATGGTGATACCAGTTGAAAATAAGTCTAACAAACCCTCGTGAGCATCAATGTCATCGAGTTGGATTACTTGTGGTGGGCTTGGAAATGAAACGTCGAGGAGATGAAACAACAATATCCCCGAACTTTCGGCTAAATGTTTCCTCCAGGCGACTTCATAATTTTTGAAATTAGGACGAAAACCCAATCCTAAAAGTGTATTTGTCTTTCCGGGTGTGGGAAGGTCATATGTGGGAGGTGGGCCTTGGTCAGGATGGCCATATGTGGGAGGTGGAGCTTCGTCAGGATGGCAAAAGTGCCTTACATGGATTGATGAAGTACCACGACAGTAGTGTTCCTCGAGAAGACGAGATCAGGGATACTGTGGTAGTCACGGCTGCCTGGACTTTAGAAAATCAAAAATCCGCTCGACCTAGGAGGTCATGCCAACGATTGACTGCAATGTGCGGGAACTCATGGTTTGCTTTACCTTGATGAAATTCTCCTCGTGTTTTTGAGGTGCCGGAGTCATCGAATGTCGCATGGATTTCCGGAAACCTAAATCCAAAATACCATAGTAAGAAGGATGAATACACAATTGATCATGCATGATTGATTTCAAAAATTCTGCATGTTCCGTTCATTCCATTCGTAGACTTTGATTGCATATATGGCAAAAGTTTTTTTCAAAAATACTTTATAAGGATTTGGCCAATCGATGTCTAGTTCTTAAGACGTTTCACACAACGACGTAGCTCATTGAGTGCATTTGTTGCTTGTTCCTTGGTTCGAACGAAGGTCGAGGACATGTATTTTGAAAATCTTTTTATTTGCCTCATTCTTCGTATGAATTGTTCAAGGGTGTCATTCAACTTAGCAATGTTGCCCCCACATTTTTCCAAAGTGCCCCAACATTGCTAGAATGACGGTGGTTGTTGGAGTCTATCCCTGATTATCTCATTCGGGTTGAAAGACGGACTTGCTGGTGTCGAATGGAACTTGTGAACGTATTCCGTTGTTGTTAATCACGCAGACACGTTTTTCCATATTTCATAATTCAGACAAGTCGTTGAGAATCCAATTGACTTTGTAGTTTACGAGCTCGTGAACCTCGTCAATCTTCTTGTTCACGTATTTCTGATTCTCTTTTGTCATGACTTTCCATATTCGGGCAATTTCGACCGTAGAGTTGTATGACCTTAATGTGAGGGCAATGATTTTTTTTTTCATCCTTACCAAAGATGGTGCGTGAAACGTCTTAAGGATACAAGATTGAATGAACGGAACTTACATTATTTGTTTTTTTTTTTTGAAAAATGCAATGCAAGTGCGAGAATTTAACTTCATTAGTAAGACTCGTATTACATTTACAACAGTCTGGAATATATAATACAAAAGGCCCAATCCTATACATGTCATGATCTAAGGCCAAAACAAAACACATTTACATCAATGGGCCAAACTTCTTCATGGGTTGTGGGCCAATCTCGTATCCAAATACATGGGCCGAATTCTCATTTACATTAGTTGAGCCCAAAAATGAAAGTACACACAAAACTGGTAAAGACTAAACACGGTGTGGAGCTTTTGTTCTAAATGGATGGAATTTCTAGGTCCTCTGAACCAGCGGAACCTCACCCCCTAAAGAGGATCATGGGCCCATTCCGATCATCGAGTTGAGTTGTTTGGGTGCGTGCCGGCGGTCCAAACCGCTCCGGGCGCATTCCCCTACTAAACTCCCTAAGCTCTTAATGTGCTCCAGGTCCGAGCGGGTAATGGTAACCAGTGTGGTGTGTGCAAAACAAGAATTAAATTTTTTTTTTTTTTTTGACTTAGTACAATTACATCGCCTTTTGGACAAAATTTGAAACTGCAAGCATGAGCAAACGGTCAAAATGGATATGGCAAAATATAATATGGCAAAGCAAACATGACAAAGCCTAAACCCTCTAAAAGAGGTCCCCAGCAGAGTCGCCAAATTGTTGGACGTCGGATCCGACTTTCCCGACCCGTTTGGAAAATATTTTTAAATTTTCGTTTTTGAAAATGACGGGTCTTGGCGAGCGAAGGGTCCAGTCGAGCGCGGTCATCAATCGGACCGAAAATTTTTGAAAGAGTCGCCACCGATTAATTGAAGGCTAATCGGAATCCTTAAATTGCCTAGGGTACATGAAATTAACATCCTAGGGCTTAGAAAGGTCTACGTCCAGAGAATCGAGTTCGGGGGTTTGATTACGTCTTAAAAGCTCGCGAGCTTATAATCCGCCATTTCGATACTTTAATTTGCTTTTGAAATGTTTTTCAATTTTGCCTGAATTGCCCGTTTTAATCATGCTTGGCCCAAAATAAAACTACATGCATTTTCTTTCAATTAAACAAACCATGCACAAACAATTTTTTTTTTTTCAAATAAACAAGAGAGAACTAAATTTAATCGTGCTCCAAAGAAAATGGTTTAACTCTCGAGCCATTTTAAACGTGTCAAAACATGCACGAATAATTTTTGAAAATATTAAGCTCGTTAGACTAATTTATCCCATTTAAGAAGTTATAGGATGTCCAAAAAAATATAGGGACCAAAATGCAATTTATAAAAATTTGAGCTGAATTGGACAAATATTTTTCGAAAATTGCAGAAATGACCCTAAACTATTCTGGAATTATTTGTAACACTTGGTAAAGTTCTAAAATAACCCGAAAATTATTCTAGACTTATTTGTATCATTTTAAAAGTCATGGAATGTCCAGAAAAATTTAGGAATAAAAATTGTAATTTTCGAAAAAAATATAATTTAACTGAAAATATTTTTTTAAAATTACAGAATTGACCCTAAACTATTCTAGATTTATTTGTAATACTTGGTAAAATTCTAAAAATAGCCCGAAAGTTATTCTAGACTTATTTGTAACATTTTTAGAAATCATGGAATGTCTAGAAAAGTTTAGAAATCCAATTGTATTTTTTTTTAAGAGCTGAATTAAGATAAATAATTTGCACAAATGGCCCAAAACGTTTCCGGTTTGGTTTATAACACTCGATAACGTCCCAGAAATGACCCGAGAGTTCAAGGACCGAGTTGTAACCTTCATCAAAGTTTGGGAATGACCTAAGTCAATTTTGAAATTTGTTTTTTTCCACATATACATAATATACATATATTATACATAATACATAATATATATATATATTATTACATAGACATAATATAAATAGATATTATACATATAGATAAATAGATAACATAAACATAATATAAATATATATTATACATATAGATATATATAGTAATACATAAACATAATATAAATATATATTATACATATAGATATATATATAGTAATAAACATAATATAAATATATATTATACGTATAGATATATATAGTAATACATAAACATAATATAAATATATATTATACATATAGATATAATAGTATAAACATAATATAAATATATATAGTAATACATAAACATAATATAAACATATATTATACATATAGATATATATATAGTAATACATAAACATAATATAAATATATAATATACACATATATATATATATATTAACAAGTATATTATACATAAATAGATAATATATGTATATAAACTCTCAATTTTATTTTACATTTAGAAATTACAAAATATGATATTGAAGATGAGAGAAATATACCTAACTCATAGGAGGTTTAAAATACCGTACGAGGAACCGAGTCCGATAATTATCGATATTTTTCACTCTTTTTTTTTCTCTCTTTTTTTTTTCTATTTTTTTTTCTATTTTTTTTTCTCTAAACTCACCTCACCACCGTAGCTTTCTCTTCTCTTCTAAGCCCTCTTCATTCATTGAAGCTACCCTCATTTTATAGAGAAAATGTACACATATTTAATTAATTAATAAATTTTTTTTTTTTTTTTTAATAATATAAAAAAACGTTTTTTTTTTTAATAATAAAAAAATAAAATCGGTGGAAAAGAGGCAATTTTCCACCGTTGGAATTTTTTATTATTTTTTTTAAAATTTTTATTATTTAAAAAAAAAAAAAAAAAAAAAAAAAAATTTTTTTTTATATTTTTCAAATCTCGATTCCTCTCCTACGGTATTATGATCCCGAGCCAAAATCAGGTGTTTACAATACTAATTAAAAGATATTTTATTATTATTAAGAGTATATTGGTCTATTTTTTTCATATTTAACCCCATCTCTTAATTTTCATTCTGCTCTTCCTTTCTATACTGTAAACCAATTATGCCATTAATCAATATCACTACACTTTCATATGCATTCATTCGAAGGAACATAACTGGTTTATAGATGAACGATACTGACAGTACCATCAACAACAAACACATCAACGTTCAAAACTACAAGTCCGGCAGGTAGCTATTGGCTTTCCTCCTTGCCGATACTACCACTGCCGTTTCTGACTTGAAACCAAAAGAAAAGGTTAATGGCAGCTTTACCCTAGAAAGCTTTCACCACGCCACAGCTTCTTTTCTTCTAATGAAATGAAAAGTGATGTAACAAACTGTACTCCTATTACCACTAGTAGGATAGAGTTCATCCTCCAACTCTATTTACAGAAGGATTACCCAAAATCTTGAATCCTACTTAGTCGGGTCAGTTGTATGAATAAATTGTCCTTCATCAAATTTCCATCTTCCTCCAATCAAAACATCGTGGGATTTCTCTAATGCCGCTATTTTGGCCCTGTGAGAAACCACTGTTTCCTCCAGATGAGGGGGGTTGTGGGTGTCACTGATGACTGACCCGGATCTCAAATCTGCAGGAGGGATGAAACAGTCTAGGGACAAACCAGGAACATTAAAGGCAACCTCTTCGATTGTCCAACACTCCTCCATCTTAGTCTTGGTGTGGCTCATGGCTGTCTCTCCAAACCTGTAGAGGGTTGCAATAGAACGACCAGAGTGAGCAATCATCATCCCTTCCACAGGCTTGTAGTCTTCAAGAAATGAAGTGATCGTTGTCTCCCAATATGTTGCATCTCCATTTGAATGGATTCGGGTGAGTTGAGAATCTTCCATTCGAACAAGGAGTCCTGTTTTTTGGCTGAAGTAGCCAAATAGAACATGCCTTATAATCTCTGCGGGGCCATCGCTTCTGAATTTTAGTGTCTCGGAATCGATAGAGAGTTTAAGGATGAAGCAGTCTTCACCATTAAGAGTCTTCTGGCCTCTGCATGTTGCATCAGCAAATAGGCTAGCAGTTGCTCTAGGATCAAGACCCTGAAAATAATGATAAGAGATAAATCCTTCTACATGACAGTCGTTTTTTCTTTCTAATAATCTTATCAGAGCTGAAAACAAATATATTTAACAAGCAAAAAACTAAATCTTTGGATCCACTTGATTCCATTATCTCTACGGAACGGAATTGATAGGATTTTTTATTTTTTATTTAAAAAAATACCTGAAGTGATCGACGTAAAGGTCTGACTGGGCCTTTTGCAGCGTAAGCACCGAGCCATGGAGTATGCCTCCAAACCATTTTGCCATTGCATCCAGCATGAACCTTGCTGTCTCCAACAACTAGTTCCACATACCACATGTCTGGGTTCATCTGCCACAACACGAACCCGCCTGTTTGGGCTGGAGTCTGATTCTTAATCACCCCTGTTATGTCCTCATATTCTGACGTTACCATTTTTAACTTACCCAGTGCATAGGCATTTTTAATAGAATTCTGCAGCTTTGCCCCACCCGATGCAGCGGTAAATTGCTGCAGAATATATTGAGCAGAGGATGTCTCCTGCAAAGAATTTACAATAGAAAGAGGGTCAATCTTAAGACAATTCATGAGTAAATCGTTTGTAGAATGATAACATGATCTGAACTTTGAACCATGGACTAGTTAAACCTCTAAAGAAATCTATTCCTGATACAAAATTCCAAATCTATAATGAAACAGAACTAATGAAGAATCTTCAAACACAAAAATGTCACAATCATAGTTAATCTTGATATTATTGGTTCAAAACCAAAAAATCAATAACTTTGTTTCTTCATTTATGTATTTAGTTCAAAGCTCTAAATGAATCTATTCCTGATACACAATTCCAAATCTATAATGAAACAGAACTAATGAAGTAAATATTGAAAAAAATGTTGTATATGATCTTCAACCACAAAAATTTCACCATCATAATTAATATTGTAATTATGGGTTCAAAACCAAAAACTTTGTTTCTTGACTTATGTATTTAGTTTAATAATCGTGTCTTAGCAGTGTATACAGGACTTCAGACCCGAAACTTGACAAGAACATGACAACAAGACTCCCTCCTTAAAACAAAGGATTCCTAGCAATTTAATTGGTTTTCACATAGTTGTTCCCACCAAACACACACAGTGCTGCGTTAACTACTTCTTCCCAAGTTGAAAAAGTAGGTAAACTTAAAGATACTTGGGGAACTCCTTCCAATAATTGCAGCTTAATTAAATACCTACTATGACTTCTACATACCGACCAAATAAATAGAACACACATCAATGCTCAACATTCTAAAAGAATTAAATCAAACTCCATGATTCATGAGAAACAAGAAAGACAAGCCATTCTATGATAGAATAGTAGAAACAAGAGACGAGCAGAAGGAATTTCATGCTTCCACATTCTGAATATAAACTAGCTAGCTGTTAAATTGTGAATTTTCAAAGCACTGTCAGTTAAAGAGTAAATTTGGGTCAGGTACTCACGATTGGAGTGTCTTTGACACTGAGGAGAGGCAATGGGCCCAACGAACTGACCCGAATCGGCGCCAGAGGTGCTCCTAGGACCCCAAGCATCAGCTTAAGATCAGACCTTTTACCCGCCACCGAGTTCACCGAAGGACTACGAGAGAACTTGCCTCTCATCCAGTGCCCCAAACCCGATCCCCCGCTGCTCTTATTTGGATCCCTACCTCCCCTTCCCTGCGGATCCGGACCCTCCATCAGCGGCGCCAGGGTTAAGCTCCCTGATCTCTGTACTGAATCATCGTATGCGGAGTGGTCGCCGGAATGTTTCTTCCGCCGCATGAGGCTGGAGTCTGTTCGAGCAGGACTCGAGGACCTAGAACGGACGCCGCGCACTACTTGGCCTTTGAGGGATGAGAAGAAACCACGCTGCTGTTTCTCCATTCACAGAGAGTTGGAGAGTAAGAGAAGTGGTGGAGTGGAGTGAAGAGTAAACGGCAACTGTTTCAGCAACTAACTGGTGCGTGCTCCCTTCCCTTCATAGTTAAGGAGGGTGAGTGTAGCGGGGAGAATGCGTCGGATTTTTGAAGAGTGATCTGCAAGCGAGCGAGGGAGCAACTGAGCAGGGATTCTATTGAGTGGGCAGAGAATTTAAGTACGAAATATAGTAACATCTTGCTTTATTTTATTTTTGGGTAAACTTATGTTACTTTTCGATTGAAATTTATATCATTTAGTCTTTTATTATTTAAGTCATTAAGTGTAGTGAAGTACGTACACTCGTGACATTATTTTGTGAGATAAAATATCGAAAATATCTCATTATTCTTCTTGTTTCTGATCAAAATCAATGATCTAGTTCTCAACCATGAAGAAAGTAGTAAGAGTGAACTATCATAATTTCATTCTTGCCTAGTTTTTCTTAACACCTTTCCATGTCGTACTATCCTTCTTGTCATAACCATGGTCTCTGTTCTCGTACTCAACGGAGTAGCACGTGTCGAGGTTGATGGTCTCAAACATTGGCACATATCCCTTGAGATGGATCACCTTGTCGATATTTGAGTGCATGATAATGTCTCGAGAGAAGTTTTTCCATGAGCAACCAAGGTACGCTTTGTTGATGTCCATGACAGACAGAGACAGGTAGGCCAGGTCCCCTTTAATGGTGCAATTATGGAGAACAATGGTAGTGACTGAGTGATGGTCAATACATCTGAATGCAGACAGAGTGCATTGTTGGCTTTCGAATGGCTTCCCAATAATGATAATCTCACAGCTCTAAAACAACGTTAGGAGTCTTCGATAATGATATCCATGGTGTCTGTGATTGTGCAACTCCAGTAAAATTGTTGATGGGTGATCACGTAGAGTGTGTTGTGATATTCATGTATATGGAAGTTGTAGAACGTTGAGACACGTCCAAAAAGGCCTCGACAAGAATAGTTAGAAAAGCTCTAGAACTTCTAAAAAAGGATGGTGAAGGTGGTTTATGTATCCATCTCTAAAACTTAAGTTAGTTCGGTGTTGAAGGTATATGCGTGTAACAATATACTAGTCAAACTAAATAGGGTATTGTTGTTGTATCATCCTATACAAATAGTCAGTCGGGGTGATTAGCCTATATTGACTGTCTTAATTGACCTAGTCTATTACCTATCACTTGTCCCAATCAACCTAACATGTTACTAGTCTTGTGTCCTAACAGACCTATATGGCTAAAGTAAACCAACTAGGTGTTCGCCCTTTCCAGGTATATAAATCATTTGACTCGACTAATGAGCTCTTTTATCTTGTTGATGGTGCTAGACTGATAAATGTTCCTCAATTTTGTCGACACCTTGTTCTGAAGGTCGAGGTTCTGATAGAAGGCGTTGATCTAACCGTCAATGATTAGTTTGTCAATCTCACTGACCTTCCTATGGATCTGACAGTAGAAGCATGTCCATTTCTCTCCCGGTTTTTACCTCACGTCATTTAGGGCGATGACGTTCTTCGGTAATTGACATTGCTTACCCAATTACCTCCCTAGAAATTTACCTTGAAGCTCTAACCACAATCTCATGGACGCAGGGGGAGTACAAATAATTAGGTATTTGTCATTCCTAAGAGTGTTGAGGAGAAAAGGAAGGCTAGATGATCGTCATCGTGACACATGTCAAAGAGTAACTTCTCGTGTCGGTTGATGTTGGTGATGGGGTCTCCACTCCCGTTGTACTCTAAGATAGGTCGTGGGACCGCATCTTGTGGGATCTTTATGTTTACTATGGAGAGGGTGAATGAATGACAAACTCAATCTCTAAGGATGGTCATGATTGCGCCTCTTTTGTCCTCCAACTTTCGATTAATCAATTCCTCCCCTTGGTCGAGGGGTGGAGAGGTGTTGCTTTGTCATAGTAGAGGTTGCTTGTGGGGAGGTACTCATTGAAGGTCCTTCCACGACTATGCTTGTTATAAGTGCGGCGTGTTTTGGAAGGATGGGAGTGTCACCGAGTGATTGGTGTAGATACTGGAGGTGGCCTCTTGCACACTCTGAGGAGAGGGGACTTCTCGAGTGAGTGCATTCAGGAAAGAATAAGTCTGCTAGAAAATAAAACCCCATGAAAAGTGTCTGAATAGGGGAAGGAGGTTTCTTGGAAGGTAGAAGCGTGTCGTTTTGCCTGATCCAAAAGGACCTCCTTCATAAGAATGATTTTTGGGGAAATATGGATTATGCCTCCAATCATAGGGGAAAAAATCGTGGTGGGGTGGAATATCGGGACTGATGGTTCTGCGGAAGAGGTATGTCGAGGGCTTTCTTCAGCGGAGAGGGTCTCACTACTTGGGAGCCAGGGTATAGTCATTGACCAAAGATGGAGTTGGTTGGTGGTTGTTTTTGGAGGAGATGTTTCAAGAACAACCAAAGTGTAATGAAAGAAGGTGAGAAGTAAGTCCAGCAGCATCCTAAGAAGGTTCCTCCAAGACCTGCTTGGTCAGTATGATGGTTGTACGAGTTTGCATTATTTTTATATCATGTTCCCACAAACGATGCCAAATGTTAGGACATGTTTGAAAGAACCTCCACAAGAACCAACGGTTTAGCTTCAACACCTACAAAAAGGGATAGTGGATGTGGTCTTGGTATCTATCTTCAAAGTTTAAGTTAGTTCATTGTTGAAGCAATATGCGTGTAAAGATATGTTGACCAGACTTAATATGAAAGGACGAAAAGAAAGTATATATAGGGATTGTTGTTGTACCATCTTGTACATGTAGTCTGTCGGGTTGCTTTGTCTATGCTGAATATCTCAATCGACTTAGTTTATTACCTCTCACCTGTTCTATCCAATATAGTCTTGTATTTGTCTCTTGTTTAATGGTGACGATCTAGCATGTCACTTGTCCTATGTCCTAACAGACCTATAGAATTGCTGGAATTTGTCTCTACAGTTTGGTATACTCTTTGTTTTGTCTTTGCCATCCTACTTTCTACAAATGTCATTTTTAGCAACAAGTCTTTATCATATGTATGTCAGAATTAGGGTTATCAATGGTTAGGGTATAGTGCGAGTATGTCAAATACCATATTCATACCATATTTTTAAATTGCATACCATAACCATAATCATTACGATTATGGGTAAAATTTTCAATATCATAATCATATTCATAACACATGGTTATAACTACGGTTTTAACTGTATACCAATATTTATTACCACCATGTGAAATGTAATGGAACATTATAAATGTTATCTTAATAAGTAGATAAAGTTATTTCACAAACAACAAAAAATATTGAATATTACTATCATTCAAAATTAACACTGATACCATTTAGCATTTACATCATTCAATTACAGTTCGCTCTGTAATTATAGATTCGTGAAATCTAAGACTAAAAATTCTACTTCTGTTATTAGTATTTATTAATATATTAATAATAAATAATTATTATATTTATATAATAACCATGATTTTAACATAACCATAACCATTATGGGTAGAAAATTCATCACCATAACTATACTGCACCATAATGGTACGGTTAACCATATAAAAAAAGGGAAAAGTCTGGAAATAGTACAACATGTTTGATGAAAATGGTTTTCCAACCCAATCGATTGTTTTTGGTCCAACATGTTTGAAAACGATGGTATTTGGTACCTCCGTTACTTTTCTGTTAAAAAATTCCGTTAAATATTTACAAAATTAACCAAATATTTTTCTAAATGTTACAATTAAACCCTACAAACTTACACTAATGTTTCAAACAAGTCCCGACTCGATTCGAGCAACACAGGGAGTCTCCTAGCCAGGGTCCGAACCCAGACTAGGTCACCCAACCCTGAGGACCTAGTCTGGGCTCGGACCCAGACCATAGGCCCCCCCCCCCGATTGGGGCTCAATTGGAGCCCCAATTGTTTGAACCAAACCAAGCTAGGTTCGGCCCAAACCGATTGGGGCTCCAATTGAGCCTCAATCAGGGGTCATATGGTCTAGGTCAGAGCCCAGACCAAGTCCTCAGGGTTGGGTGACATAGTCAAGGTTCAGACCCATACCATAGAACCCCTATTTGGGGCTCAATTGGAGCCTCAATTGTTTGAACCGACCCGAGCCAAATTTGGTCCAAACCGATTGGGGCTCCGATTGAGTCCCAATCGGGGGTCCTATGGTCTGGGTCCGAACCCAGACCAGGTCCCCATGGTTGGACGACCTGGTCTGGGTTCGGATCCAGACCATAGGACCCCCAATTGGGGCTCAATTGGAGCCCCAATCACTTGAACCGAACCCAACCAGTTCGGTCCAAACCGATTGGGACTCCAATTGTTCCCCAATCATGGGTTCTATGGTCTGGGTACGAACCCAGACCAGGGCTCCATGGTTCGAAGACTTGGTATGGGTTCAGACCCGGACCATAGGACCCCCGATTGGGGCTCAATTGGAGCCCTAATCATTTGAACCGAACCCATCCAAGTTCGGTCCAAACCGATTAGGGCTCCAATTGAGCCCCAATCAGGGGTCCTATGGTCTGGGTCTGAACCCAGACCAGGTCCCCATGGTTTGTAGACATGGTCTGGGTTCGTTCCCAGACCATAGGACCCTTGATTGTGGCTCCAATTGAGCCCCAATCGGGAGTCCTATGGTCTGGGTCCTAGACCAGACCAGGTCTCCAGGGTTGGGTGACCTTGTCTAGGTTCGGACCCTGGCTAGGGGACCCGTGGTGTGGCTCGAATTGAGTCGGAACTTGTTTGAAACATTAGTGTAAGTTTGTAGGGTGTAATTGTAACATTTAGAAAAATATTTAGTTAATTTTGCAAATATGAAAAATATTTAACGGATTTTTTTAACAGAAAAGTAGCGGAGGTGTCAATTACCATAATTTTCAAATGTATTGAACTATTAACCATCACTAAAAAACAATTTGCACCGAAAACCATTTTGTGCAAACATGTTGAACCATTTTGAGACTTTTTCCTTAAAAAAAAATAATGTTTATAACCATGGTTATGTGTTTTTCCCCACACCATTGTCGGCTAGACTAGTCCTTGATTGAAGGGTGAGTTGCTATGAATAGAATAAGTTTGTTTCTATTATGCATCATATGGTGGAGAAGGGTCAAGATAGTCTAAGGACTATTTGGTAATAATAAGGTATCGGCCCAAAGGTCGAGTACTAAAAGACAAGCAACAAAAGTAAGACATCAAAATCGAGCACACAAAGTCGATATAAGTACTAAAAGTCAAACTCTCAATGTTGAGTGGAACTTCAACCCCCCAACATAGAACATGGACAGGTCACTAAGGAAGAAAAACCGGTGTTGATAACTATGCAAGTAAGCAACTTAACTCAAAATCCAAAGCTAATTAAGAGAAGTTTCTTGTGTTAAAGATGATATTTTATTTTAGTTAGAGTGATGGTTCTTCATGGAGTGACAAATCGTATATCCAGGTGTACTTCAAACGTTTATTAGTATTCATCAGTCTTAAATTATGCAAATGTTGTATGTAAATGTACCTAAATATTTGAAGAATAAATATGCTAAAAATACAAAGAAAAGGTTCAAGCATGTGCTAGTGCAAAAGTAAAGCGCAGAAGACGGCCATAGAAGAGTGAAGAAAAAAAAAGTAGCAAGAAATATGTGATGAATCAACATTTTGGTTAAGTGCAAACTTTGTGGCAGTGCACAAGAAACTTTTAAATGGAAATTTTGTTGAATTTAGCAAGTATGCTACTCTACTGTTAAGATGGGACTATATATTTTCGATTAAGTAATTATGTTAGTTATGTGCATGATTATGGATTACTATCGATTTAGTCTTGTTGGTTTGTTTAACTAGGCTTGTTAATGAACCGGTTCGACCCCGAACCGGTTCTGAACTGAACTGGTCTGGTTTGAAAAAAACCAGTACATTTTTCTGTTTCTAAAAAAACTGGTCTGGTTTAAGGAAAAAAGAACTGGTCTGGTTCGAACCGATTCAGAACCGGTTCGAACTGTTCTGGTCTGTTTTTTTTAATATCAATTTTGGTTCAGAAATATTCCGGTTCAAATCGAACCTAAACCGGATGAAAATTCTGTCCAACACACTGAACCGTCTTAAAAAATACTGAACCAACTGAAAAACACTGAACCGGCTGAAAAAACACTGAACCGACTGAAAAATACATTGAACCGACTGAAAAACACATTGAACCGATTGAAAATCTGTTCCACAACCAACTAAAATCTTGTCCAACATCAACATACGAGAGTCCAATATATCTCTAGGTTTGGTTTATTGAAAACATATCTAGGTTTGGTTTAATTTCAGAGCGGTTTAGTTAATTTTGCTTCAAACCGGTTCTAAAATTATATAGGTTTAAAGTGGTTTGATTGAAATTTAAGTATAAACCAGTATCAAAAACGAGTCGAGTCGAACCGGTTCGAACTGGATTTTTGGTACTATTTTGAACTGTTCTATTTGAAGACAAAAAACACTGGTCTGGTTTTGGAACTAGTTCGGCCGAACCGGTTCGAACCAAACCAGTTCCAGACCAGACCAGACCAGTTCGCCCGAACCGGTTTATTTGGCCAAGCCTATGTTTAACAGATTTTTTTGTTTCTCCAAATTAGTATATGTGTATCTTTAATTGATTCCTTTGATTTTCTAAAAACAGTGTTCAATATTATTTTCATTTAGGTGTGTGAAAATAAAATATAAATGTTTCAAGAATTAATAAAAAAAAAATTTGGTCAAATTAACGCTTTACTTGATGAAATAAAACGCCGTGAAACACGATCACGGTTGTTCGTACATACAATCATTCTCAACTAAACATATAAATGGAAGTGGTGGCCTCTCGACCCAATCATTTAGACTCACTCCCCGTCTTGCTTGTAAAGCTATCCAATTCGCATATTCGTTTGCCGACCTTGGAATTGCTCGACATTGCACTTGCTCGAGTTGCCTCGCTAGTGCTCTTATATTCGTGATGATGGTTGTTAACCTCCATTGGTTCGGTTAATTCACGATTTGTTGGTGAACCGTTTGTGAGTCCGTCTCGATAATAATTCATTAACCAAACTCATTTAATTTGCAATATTAACATTTACTTTGCACCATAGATTGAGTATGATAAAACACAAAACTTCAAATTTGCATCCTCTTACGCAAATAGTTAAAGTAAAAAAAATTAAGAGAGGGCAAATGTAAGAATTTAAAGGGCTAAATTAAAAATAAATATATTTTTTAGGGTTAAATTGACACAAATTCAAAAGTTGAGGGTGCAATTGCCTCCCCCAGTTAGGATCTAATCGCAACAAACCCACTTGAATCGGATGAAGAATTTACACACAAAATGAGAAGGGACACTGAGAGGAAGGGAAGAGAAGAAAACTCTGTTTTTCCGTGGTAACACCCAAATTAGGGTAACCTCCACACGGATTGGTTAATATGTATTGATGATAGGTTACTATTACATAATACGTATACATGGAGAAATACAGTACAGTACATTACAGTACAGCCTACGGGTACATTAATACATAAACTAACATTACATATTAATCAGGTTACACTACCTAACAATTCTCCCACTTGGAGACTGATTCAGTAATCAAGACAGTATTCTCTCAGCATCGTCATCAATATCTTCACCGCACCATCTGTAGCAACACAACTACAGAAGACCAATCGAGATTTTGCACAACCCAGTTTCTCAACATCGACACCTTTTGTCAACATGTCTGCTGGATTCTTCGCACGCTCTATCTTCTCTAAGCACAAGTCGCCTTCTTTCACTACCTGCGAGTGAAATGATACCACCTTCTGATATGCTCAGTTTTCGAATGATAAACTGGATTCTTCACCAACTGTATGACACTCTGGCTATCTGAATACATAATATTCTCACTCTGCTTCTTGCTCAACTCTTCCACATAATCTGCCAGTCATGTTATCTCCTTCCCAGCTTTAGATATTGCCACATACTCAGCCTCAGTAGATGAAATAGCAACACATTTCTGAAGCTTGGACATCAAACTCACTGTTGTACCACCTATGGTGTAAATGTATCTGGATGTGCTCTTGCTCGAGTCCATATCACCAACAACATCAGCATCCACAAAACCCTGCAGACTCACTTTGTCTTTGCCAAAACAAAGTGAAGTACTGGATGTACATTTCAGATATCTCGGAAGCCACTTCACAGCTTCCCAGTGCCTTTTACCCGGATTTGCCATGTACCTGCTAACCACACCCACTGCATGTGCTATGTTAGGTCTTGTACATACCATATCATACATCAAACTCCCAACTGATGAGGCATATGGAACCAGTGTCATCTGCTCACGCTCTTCAACTGTCTTGGGTGACTAACCCTTTGACAATTTTATGTGATTTGCCAAAGGAGTAGTCCTGGGTTTAACATCAGTCATTCTGACTCGGGTCACTGCCTTCTCAATGTACTGCTCCTGGGATAGACGTAAAGCGTACATTAATACATAAAATAACATTACATATTAATCAGGCTACACTACCTAATACCCCATCATCCCTCTATGGCTTCGTGCCTGCCTCAAACATTTATTGTCGTCTTAAACACTGTTCAACAATCAAATTATGAACTATAACAAAGTTCTTCTAGAAAAATTCAAACTACACAAAGTGAACTACTTATCCTAAATTTACACAAAATGAGTTCGGTTAACAATTTGTTTTTAAAAATTAGTTAGTAATTTCTCTAACACATCAAATTTCAATTAAAAATATAGTAATTAACCCTACAAGTATGAAGAACTCGTGTTATGGATACAAAATTACTTAATAGAAGTTTATATATTATATTAGTTATTAGTTTCACATTTTCCACAAACTTATTTTAAATGAATTAATATATTAAAAGAACATATGCTTCTTGTTCTTAAAAAACGTTTTACACTAATATTGATAAATAAAAAATATATAATAAATATGTCATTAGAAAGTGTTTCACTTTCACCTACTTTCACATGGGTAAAATAAATGTTTATAAATCGGAGTAAGTTAGAAACACTTATGGCTATCTAATTATGATACTTAAAATTAGAAAATATAATAGTACATAAATGGAAGCAAAATATCTAGAGGTTTAAACTAGTATAGTATTATATTAAGAAATGAAAATAAATATGTATACATATATGCATGTTAGCAATCACGAAGTTTTGACTAAATTATAATACTTTAAAAGTATAATAGGATAACCAACATTCACGATCATCATACATATTACTAAAATTGACAAATTTCAAACTGAGACCCGTGAGGTGCACGATCTCCATATGATAATATTTGTCCCTCACCCGTAGGTTCGTACTAAAGAGTTCATGGAGCGATCACCTTCTAGGATACAACAGTGTCGTCAGGTAGAAATTGACACGAATTTTATCCTAACTGAACTGAACAACAGTTGAACTCAATACAAACTGACTGACTGAATATAAAGGTCACTGCGAGAGAAAGGTCGAACACGATGATCGGAAAGACTCCGACGAATGTCAACACAATTGTCGTGGAGAAGAAAAATAACTATGGAAGAAAATTGTCATTTTAGCAATTTTCATCTTCTTAATGGATTTTGAAAGAGAGAAATGACTTCTATTTATAGAGTGAAAATCATTATAGAGTGAAAATCTTGATGATTGTAAAAAAACTCAATGTCGTACAATCTGCATTCACTTTAGGGTTTTGTGTAAGTTTTGACTAATTACAAAATCAACCCAAACTTTCACAATTTAACTCATTTTTCCAAATTTCCTTCACAAGAATGATAATTGATGGATTACCTAAGGTAGCTCTAGACTCAAAGTTTGAGTTCAATGGTTGACACCTGCATAAGATAAGTAATTAGTGTTACCATTTGAACATTCTCTTGTGAAGTTACATTGTCATTACTGGTTAGTCAATAGATGAGATGATTTTGAACTATCTGTTGTTGGTGTAAACGATGACATAACCACACAGGTATCTTTTTAATATGCTTCAGTTCTCGCGTTCGTATCTGTCCTGGTCATGGACATTGTATGGTTCCTCAAGTGTTTCTAAGAATTGTGTCCTCAACAATTCATTTTGAAGCGACTCATTTTCTAATTTGCATAGGATGATTAACTATCTCAAAAGTTAATCCATCTCTCCAATGAGATTTCTTAATTTCTGAACATTAAAAGCATTTACGTAATCTAATCCACTATCATCATTGTTTCTCATCTTATGAATAGACTTGAGGTTTTAAATCCCCCACAATGATCTACCTCACTCTTGTAATTAGCTTGTCCCTTTGAACCTAAATATTGGGATCTCCAGTTAACTAGGATGTGTTTTTCTTCTTAAAAGTGTTTACTACTTGGGCATTAGTTTCATTTCTCTTGATGATTGACCAACTTGTTCTTTGTTTAACCCTTTTTTTGTTAACGGATCCGCAATATTATCCTTCAACCTTACATAATCGATCGAGAGCAATTGTGTAATGTATTTATGTCTTCAATGAATATGTCTAGACTTACCATTATACATATGACTTTGTGTTCTGCCAATCACAAATTTATTATCACAATTTATGCAGATTGCATGCACTTGTCTTGGTCACCTCAA
Source organism: Chamaenerion angustifolium (assembly GCA_946814005.1). Lineage (NCBI taxonomy): Eukaryota > Viridiplantae > Streptophyta > Magnoliopsida > Myrtales > Onagraceae > Chamaenerion > Chamaenerion angustifolium. The sequence goes on from OX328272.1 coordinate 29,850,280, forward strand.
AATATCCTCAAGAAAATGATGTAGTCATTCAACCTCATCAACACATTTATCCAATGCTAAAAACTCATATTCCATGGTGGAAGTGGTTAAAACTGTTTGTTTCTAGGATTTCCATGACGCAACTGCACCCCCTAGGGTGAACACAGATATACTCATGGAGTTCGAGTCTCTTGATGCAGATATCCAAGTAGCATCACTATATCCTTCTATAATAGTTGAATATTCTTTATTGTGCAACCCATAACTACGAGTGTATCTCAAGTACATGAGTAATCTTGTGATTGCATTCCAATGATTGATACTTGGATTACTTGTATATCTACTCAACACACCAACAATGTGTGCAATATCAGGTCTAGTACATGTCATCAAGTACATCACACTTCTAGTGATCCTTGAGTACTCTACTTGACAAACACTTTCACTTGTTTTTCTTGAGAAATACTTATTAGGATCTATTGAAATGCAAACCTCCCTTTTGTGATCCTTGTTGAATTTTTCTAATATCTTATCAATATACTGAATTTGACTTAGAATAAATACTTATGATATTCTATTAATTATTATTTTCAAGAATTATATCAGCAAAACCCATATCTTTCCTGTCAAATATTCAATTCAACATATGTTTTGTTAGTTTAATCGTCTTATTGTTACTTTCAACGATAAGCATGTCATCAACATAAGACACAAAACTACATATATAACCTTCATTCGTGTATTTAACATAAATAAATTTGGCACATATGTTTATTTTGAATTCATTTTCCAGGATGACATTATCAAATTTCTGATGTCAAAGTTTTCGATGCATGTTTCAGCCTGTACAGTGACTTTACCAATTTAAAGACTTTCTTTTCTTGCACTGGAGTAGAGAAACCCTACGTTGTTCCATGTAAATTTCTTCTTCTAAAACTCCATTTAAGAAAGTTTTCTTTACATCCATGTGATGTACTTTCAAATTTTACAATGTTGTTATTGCGAGTATCATCCTAATGGACGTTATTCTCGTTACCGGAGAATATGTGTCAAAGTAATAAAGGTCTTCTCTTTGCGTGTAACCCTTCATTATAAGTCTTGCCTTATACTTATCAATTGTTCCATTTGTTTTCATTTTTCTTTTAAGCGACTACTTATAGCCTAGTGGTTTAGATACAAGAGTAAGATCCACTAACTCTGAAGTATGTTTTTGAAGGAATGAATTCAATTTCACTATTGATTGTCTCTTTCCACAAAGGTCCTTTAGAAGAATTTACGGTTTCTTGAATGTTTAATGTTCAACTTCAAGCATATAGGTCAAAACATTTGGACCAAAACATTTTTCAACCATAGCCCTTTTGCTTTTTCTAGGTTCCACCTTGACATTTCCGTCATTTTCTAGGTCTTGAATATTATCATCAATAGTCTCATAAGTTCACTTTGAAAAACTTGCATCCCCCTAGGCATATTCGGAAATACTTCTTCAAGGAAATATGCATTTCTTGATTCTATTATCGTATCCTTGTGCATATCCAACATCTTAGAATCATGCATAAGAAACCGATAAGGATTACTATTTTGAGCATATAACTTGAAAATGCGGTCAACAGTTTTTGGTTAAATCTTAACTCTCTAGGAGGAGGCACCATTACCTTAGCAACCCCCCCTCCCCCCCCCCCCCCCCCCCCACACACACACACACTCGGAGGTGATTGAAAAGAGGTTTTCAACCATTGCACAATTCAAAATATTTTTCTTCTTCTTTCGTTTGGGGTACCTCATTTAAAAGGTAATTGAAACTTAAAATAGTCTCTCCCTACATGTTCTGAGGTAACACAAAACTTATCAACATTGAATTCAGCATCTCTTCGATGTGCAATTTTCCGTTTCTGCCACCCTATTTGATTGGAGTGAATAAGGCGCAGTAACCTCCTGTATGTTTCTGTGGTGAGCGCAAAACTCACCAAAAGGATCATTATACTCGCCACCTCTATCACCACGCAACATCTTGATTTTCTTATCAATTTGATTTATAACTTCTTGTTTGTAAAGAATGAACTTTTCAATAGCTTCATCTTTAATTTTTAACAAGTATACATAGTAATAATTTGTACTATCATCCATAAAAGTAATAAATTACTTATTATCATCTCTCGTCTGCCCAAATTTAAGTCACATACGTCGTTATGAAATAAGTCAAAGGGTTACGTGTTCCTTTTTATTGATTAGAAGGATGCCATTTGTTTACTTGCCTCAACACATTTTCACACTTATGTTTGAAATCAATATGAAATATAGGGATATGGTTCATGTTAATTAATACTCACAAGTTATCTTAATTAACATGTCATATTCTATCATGCTATAGATTAGGAGACTCAATCAAATAAGCAGAAAAAAATACTTTTTTCTTCTTATTCATTTTTTACTTGATCGCCATTATATACTTGAGCATAATCCCATATTCATAGTCCTTACCCACATAAAACGCCTCTTTTAGTAAGTACAAAACATATTACACCCAAACAGAAATCAAAATATGCTTGCTGAGCAACGAACACGGCAACAAGCCCTTTCGGGTTAAGAGGCTCCCATTTGTTTTGTGTCAGATTTACATACTCATTAATGAAAAACTTCAACTGAAAGCAGTTGTTGAGCCATCTACTTTACAATTGACAATGATAATCATACTAATACACGTTTTCGTGAGACACACCCACATTTGAGTATAAATGCAAATGTTTCACTACATTTCACACTTGTGGAGAGTTCTATACTCTACTTGGGGTCCTCTAATACAAGAAGTTGTTATTTCATAGCTACCCATGTTATAAGTGACTCAATACCTTTTTAACGTGTTCAATATATTATGAAATTTTAATCATCACAACACGATTTTGGACTCAAAATCTTATATACTTTAGTCACCTCAACATCGATATTAGTCCTAAAACCATAATTTTCGCCAAGAAAAAATTCAAATTATTTATGGGTATCCAAATCTCATTTACACTGATTCTATGGTCGCAGGAAGATTCACATAGTGTCCTATTGCCAATCTTTTCTAGACAGAACCATAAATTTCCCAGGCTAGGTGGGGGGTGGACCACTGTTTCCACTTCAAACCTGCTTCTTAGACAGAATCTCTAAAATTCAACATTTATGTGGATCCCACCATAATAATATTACCATATCCAGATTCATACCACACCTATCGCTTTTTTGCATGGACAAATCCAACTAGAAGATACATAGTTAGTCCCCCATGTAGCTCTATAACCCAATCGTTGCTACAATGAAATGCGAGACTCATTTCTATTTTCAAACGGGATATCAGTCACTTGAGTCAAAGTCTATAACTGATTCAAACACCATTGTTCGTAGTCATCCTTTTGAAACTCAGATAATGCACAATTTCTTTCCAAATAACATTTTCAAAATTAATTACACATAAGATCAGACAAAAACTCCATTGCAAATAAATGAACTTGCCTTAAGATTGTTAGCACACAAGAGGGTTGGGTAAATTATAATGAGGACCAATATGCAAAATAACCAACATTCAGTATTATCATGCAAATCATGCATATCACCAAAATTGACCTAGAAAATTGACAAAATTTCAAACCGAGGCTTGTGTGAGATGCTTGGCCTCCTTAAGGCAATTTTGTCGCCCTAACCCGAAGGTTCGTACTCAAGGGTTTATTGAACGATCACATCTTAGGATACAACATTGTCATCATGCAAAATCTAGCATGAAGTTTCTCTTGACCGAACTGAACACCACTTGACCTCAAGCAGACTGGCTAATCGAACATAACAGTCAACGCGAAAGAAAGGTCAAACACGATGACCGTAAAGACTCCGACGAATATCAAGACAATCGTGGAAGGATAAGAAAAATAATTATAGAAAAGATTCTCATTATAGGGTTTTCTTCTTAAATGAATTTGAAAGGGAAAAAAACTGATATTTACAGGGTGAAAATTCTGACAAAATTCTGAATATAATGAATGTTGTACAATTTTCATTCACTTTAGAGCTTTGTGTAACTTTTGGCTAATTACAAATCAACTAAACTTTCATAACTTTCACAATTTAACTCATTTTTTCAACCATGCATTAAAATATTACTTAATCATATACTTTTTTCGGTTAGGGTTTGAGAATTAGACAAAGAGAAGACCTGGTCAATAATTGTACAAAGGATTTATAATGATAAATATTTGTAACGATTCAAAATTATGACATTAAGAAAGTAAAAGGCCACGAGAAATAATTTTATCACTAAATTTGTTTAACGTTCATTCTGCCAACATGTGTTACACACGTGTCGTTTTATCCCAAATTGACAGGAAATGAGTTAGAGCCATTTATTTGCAATGCTGAATAAGTTTTGCTAACAATTTGTGTAAAAAAAAAATTTGTAATTTTTCTAACACGTCACAAGTAGATAGTAATTAACTTTATAAGTAATGAAAACTCGTGTTATGGGTAAAAAAATCACTTAACGAACATTTATATTATATAAGTTATTAGTTTCGTATTTTGTGCACAAAGTTATACTAAATTAATAAATTAAAAGAACATATGCTTCTTGTTCTTAATAAACTTCTTACACTAACGTCGATAAATAAAAAATATATGATAAATTTGTCATTAAAAGTTTTTCACCTACTTTCACATGGATAGAAAAGAATGTTTATAAACCGGAGTACGTTAGAGACAATTATGACTATCTAATTAGCACACTTAAAATTAGAAAATATTATAATACATACATGTAAGCAAAATATTTAGAAGTTTAAACTAATATAGTATTATATTAAGAGATGAAAATAAATATGTAATTATGTATACATAATTATATATGCATTAAAATACTATAATATTATTTAATAATTTAATATTTTTCGTTATGTTTTAAAACTCATAATTACTCATTGATACACATAACAAAATAATAGATATTTGGGTCAAGATAGTATAAATTAAAAAGTTTATACGCGCTTTGCGCAATAACTATTTTTTATATTAAGTGAATATATATATATAGTTTACTTATTATTTATTAGATTTTTAATTGAATAAAATTAACTTAATAATATACAATAACAAAATAGGTATAATTATAAATAATATTAACCTTATTAGTATTTGTGTATAATATAAATTATTTTATCTATATAAATATCATAATTATGTTAAAGAAAATGAAGATTAAGTCTATTTATTCAGAAAACTAAATTAAAAAAAATACATGAATGCTTATTAAAAAACAATAATTAATACAATAATAATTAATAATTTGAAGTTATTTTTTGTGTCTTTGTTACTTCTATTTGTGTAATATGTTAATGAAAAATTTAGAATCAATAATAATTTTTTACTAATTATAAAAATAGTAAAAATATCCACAAACAACATTTTATTTATTTTCTATTTATAAAATATGTCGAGTCTATAAATATAAAAAAATCATATTTTTTAATATATTAATGTCCATATAATACTTTTGACTTAACTATTATTTTATGACTTCTATTAGTTTTATATACTTATATAAAAATGTCAAAAATTTATCTTCATAATATTATTATTCATTGATATGTTAAATTTGATTTAAAAATTTAATTATAATAAGGTAAACAATATTGACATGCAATTTGATAAAAATATTATTTAATAATTTAAATTTATACTTCATTAGTCTATAGAATTTATAATTGTAAATTTTAATATGTTCATATTTGTTATCCATCAAATGTAATATTATGTATTTTATAAAACAAACTATATACAATATATTTAAGATAAAATCATCAATATAAATGTAAAATCAAGAAAAAATATTAACATTTTGTAACTTATCTTGAGAGTGAATAAGAAGGTTTGAAGAATTTTAAAGTAATTAACATGACATGACACTTAGGAGTGAGAATTGTATGTTTGACATGAACTAATTAAAATTGATTATTTTGACATTAAGAATGAGAAAGTGCATCAAAAAACTTACTTGTCACAATTGCATACATTATAACCAAATTAATATATAGAGCGAGAGAAGATTAATTTTATGAACATGACTGATTTTAAGATGTCATTTTCCATTTTCTAACTTAATTAAATTTAATTTCTTTACATTTAATTAAGTACAATGCTGTTATTTAAATGTGGGTACCTACAATATCATAAAGGATTCTGCATTTTGTTAACAATTGTTGTTTTCTCCATATAATATTTGGAATGCAGAATTATTGCCTTCCAGAAACATAAGGAAGCAGTTTCGAACTCACCAAGGATAAGAAGCTGAAAAAGTAGATAAATCACACATCATCCTTTACTTTGCCATACCAAATTATCGATCTTATTACATCATTCATATCTTCGTACAATTCTTTTCCTCTAATTAACATCCACGTCAAGATAAACCAAATTACTTTGGCAATTGATATAGTCATGTACTCAGTCCCAACCAACAACTAGGGTGAGAAGAAAAATCATTTGCATTCGGAGTCTACTTTAATTTGACTTATAGGATAAGGTTCGGGTACGATATATTTGTTTTGGTGAATATCGAGTAAGGTTCGATATTAAGATATGATTAGAGAAAAAATAATTTTGGTTCAATTAAAAATAGATTTGATTCGGTATAAAATAGAACCAAACCAATAAATAGATGCCATTTGACATTGAATTACACATAATACAGTAATATACAAACAAAATACTACTATGTACTATAATTACCTGAACCGTTACTTATGTTGACACATGTGACTGAACCGTTACTATCACCTAACTGACGTTATTTTTTCCCGTTAAGTAGTGACATGTGCTTGTCACTTGGTGTCTTAATAATTTGGAGTTCCGAAACTACCCTAAGCTTGTCTACTTAAGAACAATGGCGGTGGCTCTACCCTCCCTCTTCCTCAATCTATTCGTCGCCAGCGATAAGAATCAGTGAGCGTTCTAGGTTCTTGCAAGATTCCAAGGATTTGCAGGTAATCTCCGATTTCGTCTTGATTCTGCGGCTCTCGATCTTGATTTGCAGGTAATCTCCGATTTCGTATGCTCTGGAGTTGTTTTTATCGTGCAGTCTAATTGTTGACTATGGAGAATCGAGCTGGAGGTGAAATTACTGCTTCATTTTCTGGTGGGTTTCTACGATTTTCCCGCAAAGTGTAGTGAAATTACTGCTTCATTTTCTATGTAGCCTGTAATTTACTGTCATTTCTGCTGCTAATTTCACAGGTTATATTTCTTCATCCGACCCCTCTCCATCCTCATATTTACAGCAATGGTCACATTTGCTTAGGTATTCTTTATTATGTTTCTTTTTATTTGTGGCTTCATTTTCATTCTAAGGTTTGCAATATCCATGTTTAGATATTGTAGATGAGTGTTACATCAGATAGTAGAGATGGAATCTCTTTGTCAGACTGGAACTTAATATTAGGCCTGCTGTCAGTTTCAAGTAACTAAACTTAATGGTTAACTACCTAAGTTCCTAAACTGTCTAGGAGGTAAACCTGAACATAGGGGACCTAAAAAAGTTTGGTTTTGAATTTTTATGAAAGCTTTTGAATTCTGGAATCTGGCTCATGAAAGTTAAGAGCATATAACTACTATTGGAATGGAAAAGGTTGTGGTGCCTAATATGTATGTGTTCCATTGAACAAGAGTATGACTATTCAGCAGTGAAGCTAGTTCTGCAGGATGTGCCACTGTATATCTGGGAGTTTGATTAGTATGATGCCAGGTGAATTGAACTTTGTTAGTATATTGCTATAAATTATCTGCTACAATTTATGGCATTTGCAATATCTTATTATGTGGCTTTTGCTTCATGGATAGGTGAATTTAGTCAAGACACTCTTACTGTGCTGAAAAACAGGGTAATGATAGTTGTGGCCTCAGTTTGGAAATAGTTTCATTTTTCTCCTCCCATTTGGTAATCTATGCTTCTGCATTTCCTTCCTAAAGAATTTTAAATGTCTGACGTGTAAAAAAAGCAACATGGAAGTTCATAATGGATGTTAATGTGTCCTCACTAGATATGCTATCCTTTGGTATTTGGCTTTGAATAAGAGTATCACTGTACTTCTCCATTACACTTTATTTTATCATGGTAAGTGTTGAAATCTTATTGGAGAACCACTATTTACCCATTGTTTTTATTGGATAGCAATTTGTATCGTCTGTTGTTATTGCATAATAGGTGAAGAATGCCCTATAATCAATATAGGAACTAACTTTGCTGTATTTGGTGGTATCTGTTTATTTTCTTTTGCAACTTCCTGCATCTCCTCTACAGCTTCTCTACTTGGTTTTGGAAGGTTAGCAATTGGATTATTCTTGTGATGGTTGTGTCAATTTATTTTTCTCACATTGTGTTTCATCAAACCGATGAAGCTTGGTGAATTAAACCGCTTTATAGGGAAATAACGTAACTATATTTGCTGATTTTATAGGGAAAGAAAAGGAAAGATACTATTTGCATTGCTCTTGCTCTTTACTGTGAGATCGAACCTGAGGGTTAGACTGGGAGATGTTGTTTCTGTGCATCAGTGTGCTGATGTCAAATACGGAAAGCGAGTGCACATCCTTCCAGTGGATGACACGATTGAAGGAGTTACTGGAACAGAAGAGCTTAATGATCAAGTTGAGGTGTCAACCGAATAGGAAAATATTGTCTTGACAGATACGAATAGGAATAGTGATAGTGAGAAATATAGAAAATAGAAAATTGTTGTATGTATTATAAATTCGTTTGATGCTACTTGATGTTTATTTAACTGGATTTTCATCAAACAGAATCATATATTAAGAAGTAAATAAAATGAAATGGTTGCAAATGTGGTGAATTATGTTTGTGGAGAAGTTGTTAAATGATGTTTTATCTTCTTCTAAATGTTATTAAACGGTTACTTTAGTTTGAACATTTTGTTACCTAACCGTTACTACTTCATAATCCATAAAAATAAAAGGGGGGTAGAATCGTCTTTAAATTAGGTCACGTGACTTGCACGTGACACTTTGACGGTCAGATTTGACGGAAAGTTCACGGAGTAACCTTTCAGTCACATCTTCAAACTTAAGTAACGTTTCAGCTACACAAAAAAAGATGAGTAACCTTTTAATCACATGGGTCAAACATAAGTAACGGTTGAGGTAATTAACCATTTAATCAATTAAGTTATATAAGTTTCTTTTGTTTTGGCCGGTTAAAAAACTGTATAGGTTTAATCCAGTTTGATTTAAATTTTTAGTATAAACTAATAAAAAAACGAGTTGATTCAAACTGAATTGAATCAATTGTTTTGATCTGGCTTACATTAACCTTAAAAAAATGGTTTAGTTTTGGAACTAGTACGGTCAAACCGGTTCAAACTAGAGCAGATCCGATTCGGTTCGACCGAATCGTTTTTTTTTTAAATCAGCCTAAAAGAATTGATAAGAGATTTTAGTAATAGAAAAATAATTTTGTTTATATATATTATTCAGGTTTTGTAAACATAGAGTTATTGTTGAATGTTAAACATATTACTAACAAATTTGAGTTTATACGATAAATAATTCAAAATAAAAATAACAAAATAAGTAATATCAGTAATGTATAGACTCAAATACCCAGCCCTCCTTGGCTTTGGAGGGAGTGACCTTGCCAAGCTCTTCGTTGAGCTCACCTTCGCCATCAATTACCCGAGCGAAAAAAAGTCGAAAAATTTACCAAGTCAACAGAAACGAAGGTTGAATGCTGAATGTTAGTCGACCCAAGCATAAGCTCGGAAGTTATGTCAAAAAAATGGAATGGCTTACCGGCGAACTCCTTATGGTGATCCGATATGATGTTGATGACATTACAGTCTTGTCAGCTAACATCAAAACTAAATGGACGTCTTAGAAAGATAAAGCAAATCCCATGGCACTCCCCAGGAAGAAAATGTACCATTTTTAGTAATCGAAGTTACTCAACTGAAAAACGTCGACTAACCAAAAATAAGTGTCCCAATCCCACGACCTTCTCACTCTCCATTCCTTGAAATGAGGTTATCTCATTTGAAAACGATGTAGCCCTTGTCCTGTTTCATAGAGTGTATCCCTAAGGGAGTACTCTCACCCTCGAAGGGGGCATAGTATCCTGCAGTATACCCCCATACTGAGGGCATTACGCGTTAGCTACACTGAAATAAGATGAACAACCAATACACCATTTCTAATAAATTTTGGAGAAGACAACAAGAATGCACAATTCGATTATGGATTTTTAGCGAATAATATGAAGTGCTTCTTAAAATAGTCCATCTTAGTTTATGAAGTCTGAAGCAACGTTCTATAACATTTTGATCCCTTTCATGTTTCATATTGAATTATTCTTTAGCATTTGCATGTTGATGTCTAATACGTCATTTATTCAAGTGATAGTGCACTCCTCTATATGGTGCTAGAAATCCCTCAAAATTTGCATAGCTAGCATCAACTATACCTGTGTTATCAAGATGTAAGAGTCCCCTTTACCTTGAGCAGTAAGACACTAATCATCAACAATGTTTAGGGAAAGTCACCAAACCTTGTAGTACAAGGCAGTTTGCGCATATTTATATTTGGCAACTTGCTGCAAGTCGCAAATTCTAATACTAGTGTTGTGATATACGTATGGATATGTCAAATCAGAAATTAATTTGCAATTAAGTTGTCTATGATGTTGGATAGTATTAACATTTGTAAAGGGTTGTGGAAGACCTATTTTGGTGATCTCACAGTTGCCTAGTTTCTTCTACGCTCCTCTTAAGGACCAAGAACATATATAACTGCTCATATTAACATACTAGAATGACACTATTATTGGATTGGATATTGCAGTGGTTTATTCACGTGATTACTAATATGCCAAATTTTGACAATGCTAAAGTGTAACTTTATTATCATATTCAACGCTATTTGAAAATCATTTGCACCCGTAGAGGATTCATCGTGCATGACCATCCAAATGATACATTCAAACTCATGTACGGTGAATCCTCTACGGGTGCAAATGAACTCAAGATCGTCATGCACATATTTTAAAAACCTACCGTGCATGACCATCCACATATTTTAAAAACTTCATCCACTGATTCTTCATCAGTGATTGGATAAAAATTATTACCCGATTTCCAAAGAAGGTCATAATCAACTACTTCAAAACTAAACCTACAAACTACGGTAATAAGTTCTTTTAAGTAGGTCAGGGTCGTTGTTCTTTCAATGGAACTAATCGTGAATTGAACGTCGACATAATTAATAACTTGTTCGTCTAGTGTAATTTTACCACCATAACGAAATACGATAGTTACTATTTTCAGAAGACTACTAACACATAGCTAATAAAGAATATGGATTCGACATACTTTGTGTTATGTGACAATTGAATATATCACTGTAAGGAAGAGTTCCAGACTACCTCAAGGGACGACGTAGGCCACTTATAATAAATTGCCTAACAATGTCGAAGTTGATCAGTAGGTTTGGGCAAAAACAAAAGTTCGGTTGAACCGAACCATACCGTTTTCGAAACGGTTCAGCCACATCGGTTCACAAAACAAATGTGTTTTAGTGAAATTATGGAGCGGTTATGATGAAATACCAAAACCCGATTCACATATGGTAAGTCGTACCTCTTTAAGAACTAGTTTTAATATATTATTATTTAATAAAATGTCTAATTTAAGTATCTAACTAAGTAAGAGCTAATTCTGCAGTTTAGTTCGTGAAACTATCTACTTTGCATTGATATGTCTTAATTTTTTTTTCTCATTTTTCAAGGATCTGATATGGGCATCATATTTACATCAAACAATACGTCATATTTGGATCGAGTAAAGAAGACAACAATATTAATACACTTTTGATTTCAAACTTTATGTGGAATTGTTGATGTATTATCGGATTGAATTGTTTATGTTTTATTGGATTGATAATTTTTTTAAAAATAAAAAGGTTTGGTTGAACCGGTTTTTGAACCGGATTAGAAGATGTACGACAAATCATAAAAAATATGGAGCAATTCGGGTGAAGGGGACTAACCGTACCTTACCTAAAATGTGGTAAAGGTACGAATCTGTACCGGTTTGACCCCGAAAGGGTTCATGGCCAACCCTACTGATCAGACACGACACTGAAAGGCTGAACGTGGCTGATCAAGCGTGGCGGCGGATGAAGCGGGGGCTGGGGAGGAGTTTTAAACTTTGGCTGCATGGTCAGGTATTTATACTGATGGTCAAGTATTTAGACTAATTATACCCGTGAATGACATTCGCAAGTAACAACTTTTAAACATACTCGCAAATGGGTAGTATTGTTCTGAATTTCTAATCGCAAATGATTCATATTTTGTTAAAAAAAGTGATATTTCAGTATTTGTTTTTGTGGGTATACTTTTGAAAAAAAAAAACTTCCTTTACAAAATTATTTCACCGCAAATCGTCTCCGATTCCCTCTCCCCCTCTGTTGAGTTTGAGCATTGTTTGGTTGAATTTCAACTTGCAAGAAAGGGAGGGCTGTTCTTCTGCACGCAATTCTCTCGATGGCAAATCCAGTTCAAGAGGTATTCCCTTCAACCTATATTTTCACCATCTCCATCATCTTTTTTAGCGATGTAAGGTTGTATATGTGTATGTAAAACTTTGAACTTTACTTGCGAAATACCATGGCAGATTATTGAACAGCAAGTCCTCTCAGTGGCCAAGGCTGTCGAGGATAAAATTGATGACGAGATCGCGGCTATGGGTCGGCTTGACCTCGACGATATAGAGGTGTTGAGAGAGAGGCGTCTGCAGCATATGAAGAAGATGGCGGAGAAGCGGAACCACTGGATCTCTCTCGGTCATGGAGAATATTCTGAAATTCTCTCCGAGAAGGAGTTCTTCTCTGCTGTTAAAGCCAGCGACCGTGTCGTTTGTCACTTCTTCCGTGAATACTGGCCTTGCAAGGTACTTTTGTTTTCCCTTCTGTGGCATTCTAGGCTCTTTTTTTTTTTTTTTTTTTCTATTGTAGATTGATGGAAACGGCGGTACACATTCTGAAATTCTAGTAGATTAAGTCTAAATCGCGAGATGATTTGTACATTACTATGGACTATTATTCAAGATGTCACGAAGCATCCAAAGAATGGGTAAGTTAAAGATCTTTTCTAGATGATAAAAAAAAAAAAGATCTTTTCTAATAAGCTGCTAGATTTATGCATAGTCTCGATTAAGCAAAAACTGCTATTAAATCTTGGGGCGAAAATCAGTATCCCCTACAATCCAGCTCCTCTATCAGCTTGGTGATGTGAAAAAAATGGAAATTAATTGTGATTTCGATTCAAATCTTTGGGTTTACTTTTATTAATACTTGTTGATAAGTCCTGTGAACAGCGTTAGAAAAAGGGGAGTTGAAGATTGTGGAGACCAGTGTTATCAGAATCGGACCGGACCGGCGGTCCGACCGGGTGCAACCAGAAACCGGACTCCTTGTCCGGTTCGGTTCAGCTAAAAGACTGTTCTGCAAAGTAACAGTGTTTAAACCTGTGAGAACCGGCCGATTTTATTTAAAACCATCCAGTTTCGGTTCACTTTTTTTAAGCGTTTTTAATTATTTGTTTTTAAAACGACCAACCGGTGAAGATTTCTTCTGTTCGAGAGAGGAAGGGGTGGGCGGCAGGGAGGGAGGGGGGAGAGAAGGAAGGGATGGCGGGGAGAGGAGGCGCAGCAAGCTCACTCGCAACCAACTCCACGCCTCCGCCGCAGCAAGCTCACCAAGCTCTTCCTTGTTCATGCCGTACTTCCACGCCTCACTTCCTGCTGGTGCGTCAACTTTAGATTGATTGCGGAGGAGGTGGTTGGTGATATCCTTTTATCTGGTGCATGGAAGTTGTTATGAGCCCAATTATATTGGCCTCTAACCCACCAGAATAACAACCTGCAATAAGCAGCCCACTAGTGATTCTACTGTCCTATAACATGTAGTAATCCAGCATCGGAAAAGTTATGCAATAATAATTAATTCTCTCTCCTTGTCACTGTATTTCTCTTCTCTCTCTACTCTCAATTTTGTTACGCATCGCAATAATAATTAATTCTCTCTCCTTATCACTGTATTTCTCTTCTCTCTATACTCTCAATTCTGTTACGCATCCTTGTGCGTAACAAATTGGTGTCAGAGCACCGAAAGCTAATCGGAAGGGGACCTACCTCGTAGGGAAACTTCCATTTGCAGCCGGTCAATGGCGACCTCAGGTGAGACGCGGGAACAGAAGGATGCTCGAGTGGATAGCACACTGTAGGAACATGGACGTGCACTATCCGAGCTGACGGAACAGGTTCAGGCAGGCATCGCTCGTAACCAGACGTCGTTTGAGGAACTGAAGGCGATGTGTACGCGCAACCAATCGTGCTTCGACGAACTCAGGATGGCCATTACAAACTTAGCGGGTAAGCAATCGGAATCGGTATGAGACTCAGCTGGAGTTTTGGGCTCGGGCACCGTCATCAGTCGCTGCGTGCAAACAAATGTTCCATCTCCTGTTATGACTGTCGTTCATCAACAACAGGTAGAATCCCGCGAACCGCGTCATTCTTTCCGTGTGGGGAGGGTCGATTTTCCACGATTCTCAGGCCATGATATTTGCAGTTGGCTTTATCAAGCCGAACATTACTTTGAGATTGATGGCACACTAGAAGATTCTAAGCTGAAACTTGCAGCCATTCACCTCGAGGGAGAAGCTCTCCAATGGCATCAGAGGTATATGAAGCTCCACTTGTTTCGTAACTGGACAGAATATGTTGATGTTCTTAATGCTCGTTTCGGGGATGAGCTCTTTGGGAAAGAAGAGGAAAGAAGTTTGGGGATCCGATGCTAGAGATGGAAGGATTACACTAGGATGGTTCCTTCGTGTATTACCAACGTCGATTCGACAATCTCCTCAATAGGGTGCAGCTCATTGAGAAAGTATCAGAACGATCGACGATTAGCCAATTCATCGGAGGATTATCACAACACCTTCAAGGCCAGGTTCGTCTTCAAAGGCCACAGTTACTTCGTGATGCTTATGTTATAGCTAAACTCCATGAGTTCATCCTAGGTCAAGGTACTGTACCTAAGGCATCTGCATCTTACCGTAGTCATGCTCCGACTAATAATAGTAGCCATGTTGTGAGTAGTAATGTGATGTCGAATAGAGTTGGAATGTAGAGCAGTGCTAAGTCATTTTCTGGTTCAGTCGGTAGTAAGTCGTATGCAGGGAGCAGAAATCTCAGATTGACGACGAGCAAGGAAATGGAATCTCGAAGGGCGAGGGGACTTTGTTATTGGTACCCAGAGAAGTATAGTATAGGGCATCGGTGTAAGGAAAAACAGGTTTACATGATAGAAGTAGAAGGAGAGGATTCAGGGTATGAAGTGACCGAAATGGGCAATGGGGATGACACTAAAGAAAACCCGGAAATCTCAATCCATGCCATCACAGGAACCTTAGGGTGTTCAACCATGAAGATAGAAGGAAGGGTTAACAATCGTAAGTTGCAAATACTCATCGATTTAGGAAGTACACATAACTTTCTGGATATATCGACAGCAGAGAAGTTGAGTTACGTTACAGAACAGGTACCGCCACTTTGTGTTCGGGTAGTTAATGGAAATGAGATGGCATGCAACCGGAGATGCAGAGGATTTCAGTGGTGGATGCAAGGTCAAGTGTTTGAAGTTGATGTATACTTGATTGCATTGGAGAACTACCATGTGATTTTAGGAGTCCAATGGTTGTCCACTTTAGATGATATTATATGGAACTTTTGTAATATGACGATGAAATTTTTGAAGGGGACAGAGTTCTGCATACTACGAGGAGGTGAGGTGAATTCGTTGCAATTAAATAGCACTGAAAGAATGGATAAACTCCTCTCGAAGAAGGAGGAATTGGCTTCAGTACAACTAAGCTCTATTTCGGTTAGAGAAACAGGGGATCATCCCTTCTTGTTTGCTGCACAGGTGCTGGACCAAACAGCTGAAATGGAAGAGTTAGACGAGCTATTGAAGATATTTGAATATGTGTTTAGAGTTCCAAATAAATTACCACCGCAGAGGACCATTGACCATCGGATTCCGTTGAAAGAAGGAGCTTCCTCTGTTCGAGGCCTTATCGATACCCTGCACCACAAAAAGATGTGATCGAAGGAATGGTGTCTGAGATGTTGAATAGTGGAGTCATTCGACCACACATGGAGGATGTGCGTGGATTATCGGCAATTGAATGACATTACGATGAAAGACAAGTTTCCAATACCATTGGTGTAGGAACTATTGGACGAACTACACGGAGCTTCCATCTTTTCAAAGATCAATTTGAGGTCGGGATACCATCAAGTGCGCATGGCTACTGTCAATATCCACAAAATGGCCTTCTGCACTCACGAGGGTCATTATGAGTTCCTCGTCATGCCATTTGGTCTCACGAACGTGTCGGCGACCTTTCAAGGCTTAATGAATTCAGTTTTTAAGGATCAATTGAGGAAATTCGTATTGGTATTTTTTGATGATATACTTGTGTATAGCAAGGATTTTGAGCATCACTTAATACATTAAGGAACTGTGTTATCACTCCTGAGGCGGCACTCGTTATTTGCGAAGAGATCAAAGTGCAGTTTTGGTGGTAAACAAGTGGAATACTTGGGGCACGTGGTAACGAAAGAAAGAGTCTCAACGGATCCGTCGAAGATCGCAACCAACAAAGAGTGGCCAGTGCCAACATCTGTGAAGCAACTTCGGGGTTTCCTTGGTCTTACGGGTTACTACCGAAAGTTTATTCGAGGGTATGGGGGTATTAGTCGACCGCTCACGGAGTTACTTAAGAAAGATGCATTCCGTTTGTCAACCGAAGCAAGAACGACGTTTGATACACTCAAAATCGCTATGATCACAGCACCTGTCCTCACACTACCAAATCTGACAGAGACATTTACAGTAGAAACAGATGCACGTGGCTTACATTAGAAAGTCAATGTCACGTCATCAACAAGCATTCCCGGTCTATGAAAAAGACCTCTTGGCGATACTCTTGGCCATAAAAAAATGGCACTTCTATTTAGCCAATCGGCATTTTGTGATCAAAACCGATCATCGCAGCTTGAAATACCTGTTAGAGCAGCACCTTAACACGCCCTTGCAACACACTTGGTTGACTAAGCTACTCGGGTATGATTATGAGATTAATTACAAGAAAGGATCGAATAATGCTACAGCGGATGCTCTCTCTCGTGTGCAAGGATCGGAGCTGTTGTCGTTGGACATATCCTCTATATCAGTCGATGTGTTGAACCAAGTGAAAGAAAGTTGGAAGGAGGACCTGACTTGCAGTCAATTACTCAAGCATCTTGCAGAGTCTTCGCAACCATCCAAATTCAACCTTGAAGCAGGTCTTTTGAAAAGGAAAGGTAGACTCGTGGTGGGTGATGATAAAGATCTTCGTCGAGACATTGTAGCGTTATATCATTCTTCGGCGGTAGGGGGTCATTCAGGTGCAACGGTTACAACTAAACGCATCTCAGCTTATGTTTATTGGAAAGGACTGAGGAGGTATGTTAGAGTGTTCATACGTTCCTGTGAGGAATGTCAAAGGCATAAGTACGATCGGTCAGCTTCGTCGGGTCTCCTTCAACCTCTGCCCATATCGAACGCAATATTTTCAGACATCTCCATGGATTTCGTTACCGGCCTACCGAAATCACATGGTAAAGAAGTCATTTATGTAGTGGTTGATCGGTTGTCTAAGTATGCACATTTCATAGCCTTGAGTCATCCCTACACGGCTATAACAGTGGATGAAACCTTTGTGGATCAGATTTATAGACTACATGGGTTGTCGATCACCATATTTAGTGACAGAGATCCAGTGTTTGTGAGTTCATTCTGGCGGGAGTTATTCAGGCAATTGGGAGTTTCGATATGCTTATCATCCTCATACGATCCATAAACCGACAGCCAAACGGAAGTGGTAAATCGTTGCTTGGAATCTTACCTCTGTTGTATGATTGGAGATGGGCCGAATACATGGAGCAAATGGTTAACTCTCGCGGAGTGGTAGTATAATACCTCGTATCACTCAACGATAGGTATGACTCCTTTTGAAGCTTCGTACGGATTTCCGCCACCATTACACGTTCCACATTTTCAAAAGGACTCACAAAATGAAGGAGTGGATTCTATGTTGCGACAAAGGGAATAGAACATTAAGATGTTGAATCTACCTTACGAGGGCACAAAACTGAATGAAGCAAATAGTGGATAAGAAGAGAACTGATAGAAGTTTCGTGATTGGGGATTCGGTATTCCTGAAGTTACAACCATATGCTCACCACACTCTAAAGAAACAAGGTGAACACAAGTTACTACCTAAGTGGTTCGGCCCTTTTGCAAGTTACACAAGTTACTCTAAAGAAACGGGGTGAACTGAAGTTGGATCGTGGAGAGAACCTGCAGCATACACCACTTCCTCCTGGTGCAACTCGACCCTTTCACCGTGTGCCGGAGAAACTTCTCGCAAGGAAATAAGGCAGCCACTAAAGTACTTATTAAATGGAAGGAATTGGATGAAGACAAGGCTACTTGGGAGTTCCTTGAAGATTTCCATCGACAATACCCGAATTTCGACCTTGAGGACAAGTTCGTCGCTTAGGGAGGGTGCGTTGTTACGAGCCCAATTATGTTGGCCTCTAACCCACCAGAATAACAGCCTGTAATAAGCAGCCCACTAGTGAATCTACTGTCCTATAACATGTAGCAATACAGTATCGGGAAAGTTATGCTATAAGAATTAATTCTCTCTCCTTTTCATTGTCTTTCTCTTCTCTCTCTACTCTCAATTCTGTTACGCATCCTTGTGCGTAACAGAAGTGGATTACAGAAAGAGTAGACTGAGAGGTTTTGTAGAACGGAAATATGGATGGGTTGATACATTCAAACACCCATCACGCACTCCAACAACTTTTGAGGAACACAATACAATGCAGTGTAAGTGGGAAAGTGAGGTTGAAGTCTTGAAGATGTGACTAGAAGTTCTCCAATAGGGTGGCGCGAAAAATATTGGACAGCGACGTGCCATGTCATCCGACAACCTTTCTTTTTCCTACTTTTTCTTACTTAAATTAAAACAACTCAAAAATAGTGATTTAACATGTTAGAGTTTGTATTTTGAATTGTTTTTATTATGAACAATGAACGACATATTGAATCGGGTCTGGACGGATTGGACAGTCCGAACCGAGAACCGACTCTCTTGCTGGTTCGAAGGCTGGTCCAGTTCTGATAATACTGGTGGAGACGGACATACACAATCATTTGTTTGTAAAAAACATGACCCATTTCAGATTTCAACACCTTTTAGTTCAAGTATAGACAAAATTTAAAGGGTTAATTACTTAAATGGTTACACATGTTTGACCAATGTATAGAATAGTTACAAATGTTTAAGAATTGACTCAATAATTACACATCTTTTTCCTAGTCTTCGTTAATATTTTGAGTTACTCTGTTAGTCTTCGTTAATATTTTTAACATATTTTTGAATTATTAATGATTATTTTTCCCTACTACTGTTTATCTTTTCCCTCAAGAACTAACTCATGTTGTTCAATCTGTTGAAGTAGTAGGAATCTGTTGAAGTAGTAGGAATCGGGCGTCAATCCCAATTTCTCCATCTTCTCGAAAGCTTCCACAGCTTCACTACAAATGTCTCCTTCGGTCAGTTTCCACTACTTCAAAGATACATCAGTGCAAATCTCCATCTGACGAATTGAAGTGGAATCTTCATTATCTTCAAATGTCTTCCTAATCAGTTTGCGGTTGAATTGAATTGGAATCTTCCTTTGCGAATTAGTGATGCGGAATCTTCATTGTCTTCTCCATTTTCATTTGCAGTGAAGATTCCCACTGCAAATGTCTCCTTCAGTCAGTTTAACTAGAACTAACGAAGGTGATTGCTCCACCTTGAAGATTACCCAGAGCTTCGTGGGTCTGAATTTGCAGGTCACTGACTATGGTTTGTGGCTTCGTGGAATTTCGTTCATTGTGGACAATTTGTCGATTCGGTGAACAATGTTCAAATTTAGGTATTAGGGTTAATGAATTAATTATACATGGGTAATATTGTCATTTTATATGTTAAAATAGTGGCTTAACAGTAATTCTTTTACGATGAACAGTAGCAAAACCAATTAGTCACATTCTGAAACATATGTAATCATTCATCACAATGGACAAACATGTGTAACCATTTAAGTAATTAACCCAAATTTAAATGAGCTCACAAATGATACACAACCAAAATTTCATTTTTTGTAGGTTTGTCCATATAAACCGGTTTGGCCGAACTGAACCAATTCTGCTCTGGTTTGAACTGGTTTAGCCGAAGAAGTATCAAAACCAAACCATTATTTTAGTTTTCAAGTAAGCCAGTTCAAAATAGTAGTTTCAATTCAGTTCAAATCGATTCATTTTTTATATTGGTTTATACTTAAATTCAAATGAAACATATATAATTTTAGAACCGGTTTGAAGCAAAATAAACCAAACCGATTTAAAATTAAACCAAACCTAGAGATGTCTTCAATAATTCATTCAGAAGTTCTTCTTAGAGACTCAGACTCTCAGTTCTACAAAGTCCAAATCTAGAGCAGTAGCCTCCTCAGTCGCTTATTCACTTCCTTCTTCGTGTTCGCTGTCGTGTTTCAGATGAACTCCTCGATACACTCACGTCGTTTCCTCAATTCCTCGACGAACGCATTCTTCTTCTTCGTGATTCCTCGATGCAGTCATGCCCTCTACGATTCCTCGACGCAGTTCAACACCATGAGTTAAGAAATTAAAGTAAGCCACAAACCCTAATTTCGATTGAGTGACCTAATTTCGATTGACCTAAATTATGCTTTGTTATAATTGTGTTCTACTTTGCTTTGTGCTCTGCTATGATTGACCCTAAGTAAGCTATGATTTGTGCTCTACTATAATTGTACATAGTTTTACTGCATTAGAAAAGTCCTCTGAAAATCCTTTCTTCTTCCTCTTCTACTAGGCTTGTTCATTTAAACCTGTTCGGCCGAACTGGTCTGGTTTTGGTCTGGTTTGAACCGGTTCAACTGAACTAGTTTCAAAACCAAACCAATTTTTTAGGGTTTTTTTTTTGCCAAAATATTTTTAGGGTTTAAGTAGACCAGTTCAAAGTAGTAGTTTCCATTCAGTTTGAATCGGTTTGAAACAAGTCATTTTTTTATACTGATTTGTACTTAAATTTAAATCAAATCACTTTAAACATATATAATTTTAGAACCTGTTTGGAACAAATTAAACCAAACCGATCTGAAATTAAACCAAACCTAGATATGTCTTCAATTAACCAAATCTAGAGATGTATTGGACTCTTTTATATTGATGTTGGACAGGATTTCAGTTGCTTGTGGAACCGATTTTCAGTCGGTTCAGTGTTTTTTCAGTAAGTTCCGTGTGTTGGATAGAATTTTCAGTCGGTTCAATTTCGATTTGAACCAGATTATTTCCTAACCAAAATTGTTATTAAAAAAACATAACATACCAGTTCGAATCAAACTAGTTTTTTTTACTTAAATTAGACTAGCTTTTTTAGAAACATAAAAAAGTACTGATTTTTTATAAATCAGACCAGTTCAGTTCTGAACTGGTTCGGGGTCGAACCGGTCCATGAACAAGCATATCTTCTACCTTCGGCCTTTGACGTCTAAGGAAGAGATAAAACAGAGTAGAGGTGTGTGACACTCTGATCTGATTCAACTTGGAAATCCAAGGGAATAAGTTTTGGTAAAGGAAAATCATTCAGACCAAAATTGGTAAAAACAATAAAAAAAAAAAAACAGAACAGTTCGAACCGGTTTGGATTCAGTTTAAACCATACCAATTTTTTCAGATGAAAAAGATCAGATCTTTTAGTGAGAAAAAAATACTTATTTTATTAAAAGCAGACCAGTGCAAAACTGGTTCATGAACAAGCCTAATGTTTTGTGAACTTTTGGATTGTGCTACACTCGGATCTTATACGAAGCTTTTGATTCTTATAAGAAAATTTCTAATGGATGTTCTATCTACCATTCCGATATGATCCTTTTCAAAATTTAAATTTGTTGCCTCTATGATTTGGGATTAAGTTATTGTTGCATTTGGGAAGAGGTGTTCATGCTCGCAAATTGTGTGCAGGTGATGGACAAACACTTGAGCATACTAGCAAAGCAGCACATTGAGACTAGATTTGTGAAAATCCAAGCCGAGAAAAGCCCTTTCCTTGCAGATAAGCTCAAGATCAGGGTTCTTCCAACTCTTGCCCTTATTAAGAACACTAAGGTGGATGACTATGTGGTATGTATGATAAATGTCTCACTTTTGTATTTCAAACTATCATATTATTGGCCAAAAAAACCCTATCATATTGCTAATTTTAGATACCATTTTTTACCCTTATGTTTTGCACTCTTGGTTCAAATCCTTAGGTTGGATTTGATCAGTTTGGTGGGACAGGTGAATTTAGCACAGAGGACTTGGAGGAACGATTGGCCAAGTCTCAAGTTATCTTCTTTGAGGGTGAGTCCTCATCAAAGTCTGGTGCACAATCCAGACGAAGTGTCTGGCAAAGCTCAAATCCGGACTCATCAGATTCATATTAAATGTAGTATGTCAGTATTTTATGTTTATTCGGTCGAGTTTTGCATTTAGTGATCTAATTCTGAAATGTGTTGCTGTCTGTCAATGTTTGAATCTTCAAGCTCACCTTATCATGAGGACCTTGTTTTCCCCTTTTGTGGGTACATCTAAAGATGCAGGTCTGATCTGCACTAAACCAAAATGTCCCCTTCAATACAAGTTAATTTTATTGTTGGTGATGTACAGAATCTCCATTTTAGTAAGCATGGTTTTGTTTGGATATTTTCCTTCTCTTCTTCTCCTTTGTTCATTAGTGATTGCCAATTGTTTGTAACATGCATCTATCCTTATATGGAATCAAGCAAACACCATGTGAATGGTTTGAAAAAATCAGTCTGATTATTCAAGAATTTGGGATGATTAAGAGCATAGTTAGACTATTTTTGATGATATCATCATCACTAGGAGCGATCATGAGAATGCTAATAAATTGAAGAGACACTTGCTTAGTCACTTTCATATGAAAGATTTAGAAAACTTTAAATATTTTTTGGGACTGAAGTTGCTCAGCCAACTGATATCTATATTTTTTAAAGGAAATAAATATACACTAGATATTCTAAAAGAAATGAATATGTTAGGTTGTAGGCTATTGATAGTTCTGGACCCAAACAATACTTTTATATTAAACCAATAGGAGTTATATGATAACCTAGAGATATAGAAAGTCAGCAAGGACGAAGTTGTTCAAGGTCCAGGGGTTGCCCCCTGACTTTTAATGGCAGTAGTGTATACCCTAATTGCATGTTCTTTTCACGGAAAGGAAAAGGAATTCGTCTTACGGATTCCGTAAGAAGTTGTTCTTTTTGCGAAATTGGAAAACTTTGTCTTAGACATTCCGGGCGGAGTAGGCTTAGACATTCCGTAATAAAACCTCGGAATTCCTAAGCCTAGAAGGCAAGGAATCCGGAATAGGAGGGGAAATGACTGTTTTGCCCTTATATACATTTTATATGATCATTCTTATCCCTCCGCGTTTTAAACCGAAGCTCCAGCTCCCTGGTCTTCCCGAAGCTCCTGTGCTTCTCTGCTCTTCACGAAGCTCCAGCTCCAACTCCAGTTTCCCTGCTCTTTACGGAACAACCCTCTCTGTTTCCAATCCCCACTCCTCAGGTACCCAATCCCGTGTTCTTCTGGATTTCCCATCAAGATCGAACCCAAAAATCAAGTTTTCTGGTTTCGATCGAACCCGTTTCTAATTTTGTGTGGGTGGAGTACAGGAGCATGACCACCAGGAAGATTGTGGACGAAGAGTGGCAGCAGGGAACTGATTACCTCAATGATAGAAAGGATGAAGAAGTCACAGGCGTCGGTTGCTTCACTAGCAGCACCAGCAGATCCAGGTTAGGCTTAATTTATGGGTTTCAATTAATTTCTTAATTTCTTTGGTATCTTAGATATGAAATTGGGCATGTTCTTGTTGGTCACTATAGAATTGAACTATGGGATGGCTTAACCTTGAACTGTCTTCATTTTGTTTCGTTAATGAGTTTGGCTAAACCTTGTTGGTCAACGATTGATTGTAGACTTGTAGTTTGATTCGTTATCTTGCACTGATAATATGGATATGCTATTTGAAATGGGAGACCGCTTTACAAACGGGAGTCAGAAGTAAAAAATGTTCAATATCTACTAAAATAGTTGCAGTTGTCCAAGCTATAGCAACTCGAGTCGCATCGTTTCCTACTGAAAGTGCATACACCAACACTCTTGAGCATAGAGAACAATTGTGTGAAAGATATGGGTTTATACAAATTGGAGAACCACTACCCGGTAATGTTACACTCAATAATATCATTACTTCCCTGCCAAAAAAGGTAATTCACAGTCCAAGCTAATGCACCACGTTTACGGTTTATCATATGTTTTACTCATGGATTTTTCTTCTCTGTTTCACTATATAGTTCCATGTCCGCCTTGATTTTTTATGTTCATGGTTTCATATGGCTTATAGCAACAGTTGTTTTCCATATCTAGAGTTGGAAGAATATTGCATCAGACATTTGTTGTCATACTAACATGATCTGGCAATGACTTTGTTCTTGAAAATGCAATGTTTGTTATCGGGAGGAATACGAAGAAGGTGACGAGCTCGTTAAATTGAACTGCCGCCATGGACTAAAGCTGCAGTTGTGTTGTAGAATCTCGAGTTTGCTCGGTTGAAATGCAGGAGGATGAGAGAAATAAGGTCATGAAAGATGTTGAGTTGTATTAATTTACACCCTCTATTTTAATATCCTGTCTCCATTAGTTGTAATGGAATAAGTTATATTTGGAATATTATATTTCGGCTAGTGTGATTAATGATATTATGGTTCAGAATATTATATTTCTGCTAGTGAGATTAATGATATTATGGTTCGGGTAAATATAAATTTAATGGATTGTGGAAAAAAATGAATTTAGATTATAATGGACATTAATTAAATTATTTACTAAAAAATAAGTAAAGGGATTTACATTTAAAATTAAATAAATTATTTTAAAAAACAATTAAACTATTAATTAATTATATTTAAATTTTTATTATTATTAATTTTTAAAAATAATTAATACAAATTATATGCATTATATACTATAGATATGCAATGAGGGACAAATATGTCATTTTACCACATTTCATTCCCTTTACATATACAATTCCATCAAAGAAACAATAGAATTCCTTATTCCATTTCACCAAAGAAACAACTTCATATTTTTACCTCCTATTCCTTATTTCCTATTCTGTATCCCTTATTCGGAATTCCGTGAAAGAAACACCCCGTAAGAGAATAACATTTATCAACAGTGGACTCATTCTCCTACATTTACATGGAGAGTAAGCAACTTTGCGCCCACTGCTGTGTTAGGAGGTGGTCAAATCATTTCAATATAGGATGTTGAAAGAGACTAATCAGTTCCATTTGAAGTGACTACAACTGTGATGGAATGATGTTGGACGAAACAGTTTCACACCTTGTAAGATGGATTGTAACTATAAATTTGTGGAAAGTATACTTGATACACACATAAAATACATATTTTATTTGTGACAGAAAGAGAATTCAAGGGTTCAGAGCTATGTTTGTGTGATCCAACAGCAACAATAAGACAAAATTTGACTATGACGCCAACTTATATTTGATAGCATATTTATCAGAACTGGACCGGCGGTCCGATCGGGAACCGAAGCCCTCTCTAATTTGGTCAATCAAAAGATCGACTTGCATGACAGGTCCGGTTGAACCGGTATGAACCGAACAGTTTTTTAAAACTGACCGATTTCTGGTTTGCTTATTTTGGGAGGTGTTTTTAGTGGTTTTGATTCATTTTTTTGACAAACCGATCAGTTTTTTGCTTCTATTGTTGCTAATTCGGTTGCACTCTCACTCTGGTTGAACTAACCTCTTCCCAACACCGATTGCACTCTATTTATTACAGGGTTTTGGATTTTTCCTTATAAATGGCAGCAGCAGCAGCAGAGGAGGCAAAACCTATGGTCAGGTGGAGAGGGCGGGAGATGGGGGCGACAAGAGGAGCTTGGCGTCCGAGAGATGGGCGGGTATATGGGGGTCGAGCTAGAGGTGTTGGGCAGCGGGATCTGCTTGGGTAAAGGTGGTGGTAGGGGGTCGTTGTATGAGTTGGGTGGGTAGAGGGGGCATGGGCTAGAGGTGTTGGGGGGCTAGGGTGGAGGCATCGGGAGGTAGATCTGGGTTGGTGGAGGTGGAGCTGCGTTGATGGAGGTGGAGCTGCGTTGATGGAGGTGGAGTAGGGGGAGGGGAACGTGCTTTGAGTTGGATGAAGGGAACGAGAGGTGTTGGGCGACCGGGGGGCTTGTTGTCGAGGAGGTGGGCAGGTGGAGGGTCTGGAGGAGCTGAACAGATAGAGGGGGCCCAGGTTAGAGGTGTTGGGCGGAGGGAACTGGGATGGTGGAGGTGGAGCAGGTGGGGAGGTGCTAGCGGAAGATGGGGGCAACGAGAGGTAGAGCTGGGCAGCGAGATGTAATGAGGTATAGTTGGGCTAGTGGACATTGCTTTTGTTGGAATCTGTACGAAACATTCAATCGATTAGGGCACAACATAACACATATTTAAGTTACCTCCTTGAATGATTGCCTTAGCGGAAGCGGAAGAGGATCTGCCTGAGGTTGGGATCACGGTCTGCCGGACGGGAGGACACGCCACGGCTTGACGGACAATGACCTATAACACCACATCTACTGATCTCTGTTTAAACTGTAGGGTGATTATCTATCATCATCAGGTTTTTCCTAACACTGAGCACCCTTATATATACTTATATATAGAGGGATAGGTTTTTAGGCCAGACACACAACTGGGCGTATGTGAATGGGCTCCCACTTATGGGCGACCCATTATCCTAAAATCAACACCTCTCACTCGCACAAAGTGGGGGCGCTCATTCATTATGCCAGCACCAAGAGAACGAATCTCATTCTACAGTAAACTCACATACGAGGAGGCAGTCGTGCGACCGACAAACACAACGAGCAAAGTGCTACACACTGGTTAAGAATACGTAGCGACCCGAGGATCCCACACAGCCAGTGGAAATTTGCCCTACACCCTTAGTCATGTAATATTTCTCTAGGTCAGACTAGGGTTGATCATGGGCGGTCCAAGCCGGTCCTGAAGGCAAAACCGAGACCGAAATTTCTATCTTGCCTTCTGAAGGACCGAGACTGACCTCGGCCAAAAATGCCCGCCCGAGTCGGTCATTCTTGACTCGGGACGATCTCGGTCCTGAACCGAATCTAGCCCAAAAAAATGAATTTGTCCAAATACAAACATCATTGGAATCAAAGTAACTAAATTACAAAGTACAAATCAACCAAGTAATAAACATACAAAGTTCTAAACAAAGTTCATTTTCTCCCATAATTCCAAACATACATCATTGGTTTTTAGAGTTTGTATAATAAATTCGGTTTGGGCCGGTCCTAATCGGGCTTTCAGGAAAAAAGCCCTAGACTGAGACCGACCTTGAAGAAAAAAAAATGTTTTCTCGGTGTCGGTCTTGATCCTAGTCGGGTCGGTCTCGGGTCGGTCTTGTTGGGAATTCAGTCCAACAGTTTTTATTATCACCCCTAGGTCTGACCACACAATGATCTTTCAGACCTATATATGCATTGTGCCCACAACCGCAGCCGATGTCGCGGTTGGTGGACACCTAGTGGACACAATATCGAGAAGATCCCATAATGACCATTCTTTTACCACAAAACCATCAGCACAATTCAACTCGCCTTTCTAGAAGCGGGACCTGGGCGGAATACGTCGAAGGCCCATTGAGCACAGACTAAGATAGCAAACATTGAACTAAACCTCAAACCTTTGTTCAGAGTAATGATGGTACGTACGCGGCTCTTACACAAAGAGCTATTGGTCTCACACGACTCCAAGTTAAGATCACGTCTCATGTCATACCCATGGTCGCTTTGGGTGCGTCGTGGTATGGAAAGCACGCTACAACATATCTCCTCTCCCATGGAGCATATGTCCAAATGGTGTACAGATGTCCATCAGGCACATAAAGTACCTGAACCAAAAGTCACAAAGACTCCCATCTGACCCCTGAGTGGATTGACAAACCAGAATCCGTCGTAGTGCGAACTTAGATAGTTCCGGACACAAAACCCTTTTTGATCATCCATTATACTTCCAGAACTAGAAACCATCACCAGCCTCACCTAGCCACAAAGGCATAGAAGCTATCACCCGTGCGATAGGGTGATCTAATCCACTTTGACATATATTAATAAATAATCACAATAAGAACATACAAAACACTCAAACTGCGAAAACATGCATACTCAAATATAATTCAAGTTAAACAACATTGCATGGGAAATAAAATCAGTGAATTACATCAAATACGTCTACGCAATCCTAGAGACTTCATATGCTTTACTAAAGATTCCATCTTCAAGGTAGGAGAGACGATCCACAACCATCTCATCCGTAGACAAGTACTTCAATCTCATCACCTTGTGTTTAACCACGTCTCTAACATAGTTTCGGTTGATATCTACTTGCTATGACTTGTTATGATACTTGGGTTTCTATATCACGGAGATTGCGACTCCAATGACTCACCAATCAATCTGTAAGTCTCTTCAGCCATACAACCTACTGAATGGTCCACACAAGACCCACACATTTGGTATCAATGGTGATCAACATAATGCGCGAAAAATATCAGGTTGAGTACACACTATTGCGCACATCAGACTTCGGACTGCACTTAGCTACATAATTTATTTATATGGTCCATATATCCATTTTGATAAGTTGACCAACGTAAACGGGAGTTTCAATTGATTCGCAGTTACTCATGTTGAACATTTCCAACATTTGGTTTATGTAGTTTTCCTATGAAAGCCACAACTGCCTCTTATGGCGATCTCTCGAGATTTGAATCCCAAGGATGTGCGCCACCTCACCTATGTCCTTCATCCCAAACAGAGAAGACAATCATGCATTTACCTGTGTGAGGAACTCCAAGCTATTTACGGTTATGAGAATGTCATATACATATAGAATCATAAACACAAAATTTGGTCCAGACCCTTTTGGTGCACACGCAATGATTCTCATCTATCAAGAGAAATCCATTTTCCACGACTAAATCATGAACTCTGTAGTACCACTACCTAGAGAACTATTTAAGACCATAGATCAATTTGTGAAGTTTACACACTAAGTGCTCATGGCCTTTCTGCAGATAGCATTCAGACCGCTCCATATATATATCTTCTTCTAACTCACCATTAAGGAAGACAGTCTTAACGTCTATCTAGTGTAGTTCCAAGTCTAGACTCACTCCAATAGCCATAATCAATCGAGCTTTATCTTAAGAACCCATTTATCTCTACTGCTCTATATCCTCTCGAAGGTCGACCAGTGTCCAAAAACTGTTCTTCCTTATAGATTTTATCTTGTCCAAAGTGTTCATCTCATCTTCCCTTACTTTCATCCATTCTTCTTAGGAGGGTCCAATGACAGTTTCTCTAACGTTTTACAACACAATAACGATATCGTCAGATATTAGGGTGTTTAGTTCTCCATCACCTTCGAATACATATCGTTGGGAGGAAAACTTATGTTTTAGCCCACGGCCTAATAACTCATTACTACAAGGGTATGACCATGATCATTCCCACTGAGAATGATATCCTTAATGCTCCCACTGTCAACAAGATCATCAAGAGCGGAATCTGTTCCATTCTTTCTAGAATGTGATGAATCCGGCGGACGACGAACTGATTCATCATCTGCGACTTCAATTCTCCCACTCGAATTAACAGGTGTCTGCTTAACTTGATCTTGAATCCCATATAGAAACCAATCCAAATCAATCTCTCTCTTCTTAGAAAATTCGTTCTCTACAAACGTTACGCCTCGTGATTCAATCTTGGTAACACTCTCACTGTCCTGCTCAGCTATAAACACATACCTGCAACATTTCGACCGAACCATTTCAATGAGACTTTTATTGTGCCTCTCTGTGACACTATTTTGTTGAGGGGTGTAAGGGATCGTCAACTGATGAATGATTTATTTTTCATTACATAAACTGTTAAATTTTGCTGAAAGGTACTATTCTTCCGCGATCAGGGTGGAGGGCATTTACCCTCCTGTCTAACAAGTGTAATCATCTGTAAGTGTAATGAAATTTTGTGCTCCATGCCGAACCCTAGAACTAATAGGGTCACAGACGTCAGAATGGACTAATTGGAAATGGAAATTCGGCTCTAGGTGCCTAACCAAAAAGGCGTTCTAATGGAATTTTCTGCTAGACAATTTACACAAGTAAAAGACTTCACTTGTGAAATGTTGGACAGCAAACCCCATTGGGCTAGCCGTTGCATTCTATGTTGACCTTTATAGTCAAGTCTAGTTTGTCTTTCATTCACATCAAAAACATATCCGCGAGTAGAAGAAAACATGAAATTATTATTGTTGCATGAATCCAAATCTGAAACAATAAATCTACCAAAAATTATACTAAAGCCAAAAGAAGTTGAATCTAAAGACAATTGGATGGAAGATTCATGAAAAGATAATCTAAAACCGAGTTTCATTAATCCTAAGGCTGAAACAACATATCGGCGAATCTGCAGAGCATAGAGGATATGACATCAGACAAAGACTCGACCACCGCGCAAGCGCAACTAACAAGTTCTAATCTCTTCAACTTCAACACGAAAGTTGTCGTCAATGTACATCCATCTTATTTTACGCGGGACTCTATGGCACTCTATGAAAATATCACGCATGACTCAGTCAACATATTTGTACTAGGAATACAAAATTCACTAGATTAGCCAATAAGACATTCATGTCAGATAGATTCAGTGCATGCGTTCACAAAGTGTACCCACTGGCCATAGTTGAAGCATTTCCTATATTTAGGCTTCTCGACCTTACGCAAACATTTTAGCGGTGTTGTTTTCGGAGGAGTCCTTAGGTTCACCTCAGTCTTTGTCTACTTCGCCTTCAGTGCATTTGTGTCATCGCGTTGTGCATTACTCCTTCGCCTTCAACGACTCTTCTTAGGTCCAGAGGATGGTGCCAGACGCACTTCAGTCTTAGGTCCAGCGACCTTGGGTCTGTCCTCTTCAACTCAATGTGCCTTCGAACTTGCTCAAAGGTAGTGAGGGCCTTAGAATGAGTTATTTAGATTTTTATTTGTTTCCATGAGTTAGGCAAAAAGAGGATTACGACCTGGATTTGCTACTCATCGGTCACTGATTGACTATTCTCCTTGAGTTTTACGATCATGTTGGCCATATGCTATCTCGCGGAGTACTGAGGATTCATCATGTATGAATCAAACTTAATGTTGAGTGAGCACAACTAAGCAGTCGTATAGAACCATTTCTAGCCTGCAAAGTATCCCACAGCCCTTTAGTCGTGTGTTAAGCTCAAACTCATAAAGGATGTCGTCATCCACCGTACTCAGCATCATGGCGCACGTCTCAGCATCATTAACCTCTCACTCAAATGGAAAGACTTCTGCTGATTTGTTATTCCAGAATTAAGTATTTTCATAATCTTCTTGATAAGGTTAATGGACTTCTACTTAGGACCATCTGTATATGCTTTCTCCGGATTTTATAGATGCCATCGTTAAGTCTTAGAGCTTTGTCCAACTAAGCGATGATGTTCTTCATGGCGACCTAATTTCTCTAACTAAAGAAAATTCTAATAGGATCATGGATACACAAGGAACAATTTTCTATTACATGTAAAAGACCAAGTCTCAGACTGATAGGACAAACGTGAAAACATACTTAAACCTGAGTGACAACCCTAGCTATGCCGAGAAGCACACCCCATCTCTAAGCCTGCCCTAAAGTCACTACTATCAATCGAAGCACAGTCTATACCAACAGTCCTTAACGGACCGGAGTTGAACATATCGCACTAAACCAAACTGTTCAAATCTTACACAAAACAATCATCCTAGCATTATTCAAGGAAATTCGGAGAAGCTTGCAGACTAATCGACTGGTTCACACTCAGGAACATTAACCTAGGTGTAGTTCATACTAATCCAAACTTCTGAAAGGCTACTAAGGACAATCCTAAAGGGTTGCTATCTATGCTAAACGAAAACTAGATCTACCTATCTAGGTAATCTAATACATGGAAGCAAAGAAACAAACCATACATGTCAATACACACATATATGTATTGATACCTTTCAAAAATAAATTAATTTGGGTTAAATTTGTAAGGACCAAAGTCACCCTAACCAAAAGTTTGTGGGATCAAAATGACCTTGAATAAAAGTTTGGGGTCTAAAATCACCATGTATGAAAGTTTGGGGATCAAAGTCTCAACATACAAAATTCAGGGACTAAATTCTCAACAAATAAATGTAATTAACATGTTAAACCAATTTTCACACAATATGTTGGGATTTCAACAAGTCATAACCTAGTCAATTCTATCAGTCATAGAGTCAAGAGTCAAGCTTAAAAAGTAAGGCAAAACTATCTACCCTGCAGAAAACACACAGTAACCCAGGGATCTCAAGGAATCCATACACTGTTCTATCTATTTAGTCATGCAGTATAAGATAATATAAGGCTCTCCCAGCAATTTAAATTGATCTAACAATTAATTAAATTAGCTCAAAAATTATTTATGAAAGGGTCCACGCACATTTACCAAACTGAAACAAGTTCTTTGAACACTGGGTACAGGATCGGCACCAAGTTCGTTTCGAGTCAATTCATGTGGCCTAGAGCCTCAGAATGAGCTCAAACCGATCCATATATCACTAAACTGTCTAAATCGGTCCAACCGGTTCACCCAGTCGGTCCGAACTGAACTGTCTGATCGGTCCAAACCAACTAGACCGGATTGGACCGTACGGTTGGATCAAACCGACTGAAACGAACCAAATTGATTCAAAATGAACCAATCCAGTTGGAATCAGGTTGGTCCGGTTCACACATAATTGAACCGGTACTGTTCATCTTCCTCAACGGGAAGATGAACTTGTTGCTAGGGTTTTCAACCCTAGCAGTCTCCAGCCGAAGGGGAGGTGGCCAGCCACCATGGCTGGCCACGAGGGGGGTCGACCTCGCCCCCTCCTCCTCCCGTCGGTCGAGGTCGGCCACAGCTGGTCGACCCCCTCCTCCTGCACCCCGCGCCTGAGGCCAGAGCCGCAACCACGATAGGATGCGACAACTAAGCTGTCGTGGCCACAACCACGAAGGTTGCGACCAGCGTGCCAAGGTCGCGTCCACCATGGCTTCGGCTTTGGTTTGGGGGTCAGCTTCGTCGCGGTGGGAATTTCAACAGCAGCAATTCGGAAATCAACCTACTATGGCTCTGATAACGATGTTGGAATCTGTATGAAACATGCAATCGATTAGGGCACAACATAACACATATTTAAGTTATCTCCTTGAACGATTGTCTTAGCAGAAGTGGATCTGCCTGAGGTTGGATCACGGTCTGATGGACGGAAGGACACACCACAGTTTGATGGACAATGACATATAACACCACAGCTACTGATCTCTATCTAAACTGTAGGGTTGCTATCTATAATCATAAGGTTTTTCCTAACCTTGAGCACCCCTATATATACTTATATATAAAGGGATATGTTTTTAAGGTAGACACACAACTGGGCTTATGTGAATGGGCTCCCACTTATGGGTGACCCATTATCCTAAAACCAACAACTTTAATCGGAGCTTGGTCGAGCTTCGTTCCAGAAAGTCTTCCTTAGATGGTTTTGTAATTTGTTGAATGGATTGATGTGGCAATTAGTTTGTATTTTTATATATAAATAAATATTTCTACTTGGTGAATTGGCAAGTTCTGGCCTTCTTACCGGTTCGAGAGTCGGTATGATTCTGATAACACTGTTTGATAGACTACTTTTTATATATATATATATATATATAACTTCTAAAATAGTAGGCTTGTTCATGAACCGGTTTGGGGTCGAACCGGTTCTGAACTGGTCTGGTTTGAAAAAAACCAGTACATTTTTCTGTTTCTAAAAAAACTGATCTGGTTTAAGGAAAAAAGAACTGGTCTGGTTCGAACCGATTCGAACTGTTCTGGTATGTTTTTTAAAATATCAATTTTGGTTCGGAAATATTCCGATTCAAACCGAACCTAAACCGGCTGAAAATCTTGTCCAACACACTGAACCGTCTTAAAAAATACTGAACCAACTAAAAAACACTGAACCGGCTGAAAAAACACTGAACCGACTGAAAAAAGCACTGAACCGACTGAAAAACACACTGAACCGATTGAACATCTGTTCCACAACCGACTAAAATCTTGTCCAACATCAACATACGAGAGTCCAATATATATCTAGGTTTGGTTTATTGAAAACATCTCTAGGCTTGGTTTAATTTCAGACCGGTTTAGTTGATTTTGCTTCAAACCGGTTCTAAAATTATATAGGTTTAAAGTGGTTTAATTTAAATTTAAGTATAAACCAGTATCAAAAAACGAGTCCAGTTGAACCGATTCGAACTGGATTTTTGGTACTATTTTGAACTGTTCTATTTGAAGGCTAAAAACACTGGTCTGGTTTTGGAACTAGTTCGGCCGAACCGATTCGAACCAAACCAGTTCCAGACCAGACCAGTTCGGCCGAACCGGTTCATTTGGACAAGCCTATAAAATAGTGATAACTCACGGTAATTTCTAGATATACAAGAGTTATACTTTCAGTTTCTGAATCACAAATTTTCTAATTCTAAACATAATTAAATACGTAATTCATCTATTTCTAAATACTCCTAACATTACATAATTCTCATTATTTCTAAGT
The DNA here is from genome assembly GCA_946814005.1 of Chamaenerion angustifolium. Lineage (NCBI taxonomy): Eukaryota > Viridiplantae > Streptophyta > Magnoliopsida > Myrtales > Onagraceae > Chamaenerion > Chamaenerion angustifolium. Next base: position 29,885,323 of record OX328272.1, read on the forward strand.
ATTTCGTACACTTCTCGTACCCTTGTTCATTCTAGTGCAGAGCAGGAGAGGGTCATTATGGTATTATTATTATTTTTTTTGCCAACAAAAATTGTTCATTCATGAACTATGGAGCCTTGGCTCGCCAACAAGAGAATCCGCTACAAGTAAATCTGAAAGAGCGGGTGGGGGTGATGAAACTCAATCCGAAGGACACACCCGAAGCCTAGCGTGGTTAGCCACCCAATCCGCACATTTATTAGCGGATCTAAGGATAGCCACCCACCTAACAACATCCATGTAACTAACCATGGATTTAACATTCTCGACAATAGAATTAATCCTCCACAAAAACGTGTTACCTCGGATGTGATTAATAACCACCTCCGAGTCCGACTCAAAAATGACATTCCTCCAACGGAACTCCGAAACAAGCTTGTTCGCTTGGAAAATGGTCATTGCTTCCAACTCGATAATGGATCCCCCCCGAGACGGTTCCGTGATAGCCACCCCGGATAGATCCCGACCGGTCCCGAAAAATGACGATGATCCCTCCCTGACCCGTGCCCGAGCACCACGAGGCATCGCAATTAGCCTTCATGGCATCGTCGTCCGGTCTGGACCACCCAGCAAGGGCTCGGCTGGAAGGAACCTTCGTAGGTCTGGTGCACTGTCGACCGAGCTCCTCGTGCGCATTGGTGATCTCCTTGGCAATCCAGGAGGGGTTCGGCCACCTGTTCTCCATCGTCAAGCCACACCTCGCCTTCCATATCAGCCAGTCGGTGATCATGCAGCGTTCCCAGGTGTTGTCCCTATCCTTCCTGGTGCGGAAGCCTGCAGGTTCGACCCCTCGGATGAGCCAGTCCAGCAGCATTTGCAGCACGGGTCCAGACATGTCCCAGCCAAGAGCTCGCCTCCAAACATCCCGAGTCCCTCCGCAGCCATCGAACACGTGATCAACAGACTCATCTTAATCACAGGCTGGGCAAGTCGTCTGGATTGCCATGCCTCTCCTCGCTAGGCTCAAACGAACAAGTAAGGCTTCGACTCTAAGCTTCCAAAGGAATGACTTGACCTTCGGCCAGGCCCTGGAGTTCCAGACGCTCCCCCAAGCTGCCCTCACCTACCCGTCACCTTGCGCTGCTGGAAGTTGTCGATCACATAGACGGTGATACACCGACCTCACAGAGGCAGCACCATCTGTTGTGAAAGGCCACAGAAGGATGTCCTTCCTCTGTATGACGGGAAGCTGGATATTCAAGACCGAGACAGCATGCTGCGATGCCACCTCCTGGCGAACCGTCTCCTCGTTCCAGCGCCCTCCACTAATCCAGTCTTCTACTATGTCAGCAACCGCAGGTAAGTGGTCTGCGTCCCTGTGGTTAATACGGAAGCCACCCGAGTGCAAGGGCATCCACTGGTCCTGAAACGGTCGAACCGACCTCCCATTACCAATAGACCAAACACCCTCCTCTTTGATCGTGTCACATCCCGATAGTAGGCTCGACCAACCCCAAGAGGCTCTACTCCCCCTAGCGACATGCAAGAAATCAGAATTCGGAAAGTAGAGTCCCTTGAGCATCCTCACCCAAAGTGAATTCGGCTCCTTAAGAACCTGGGCTGCCATGTTCGCCAAAAGTGCGTCATTGAACTTTTGGAGCTCCCTAAAACCGAGGTCACCCATCGCTTTTGATTTTATCATAAAGTCCCACCTCTTCCAGTAAATTTTCCTATCTCCATTGCTTGCCCCACACCAAAATGCCGCGATCATGGCATTAATTTCCGCACACCAAGTGGAAGGTAGTCTAAACACGTTCATAGCATAAGTCGGAATAGCAGTCATGACCGCCTTAATCATCACTTCTTTCCCGGCGTTGTTCAGGAGTTTGGATCTCCACCCCATCATCTTGTTGCGGATCCTGTCTTTAAGAAAGTTTAGAGCATCCTTTCTTGACCTACCCCATAAAGTTGGGAGCCCCAAGTAGTTCCCCGGGTTAGACACTTAAGGAATACGCAGAGTCCCCGGGTAAGTATACATTTTACTTCGTCATTATGGTATTAAGAAGAACGTACTCTCCGATTCTGAACAAGGAAATTCCTTCTAGGTTGGGGTCTCCAAGGAAAAATGGATATTTTAATTTATAGGATTACCTCGACTGTCCAAATCCAAAAGGAGCATCATCCACCTTATCAAGGAAACGATGCTATTATTATTTCACATATATATCGACAAAGAACCAACTACATAGAAAGCACCCTTGAAGCAATATGAGATTGACGACCTAATTATCTTTTCCCGGTCCTTCGTTCGTAGTATACATTTTGCCCTCACTCACTGTCTTCGCTTCAGGAACCACCAAGATGTTTCCTATTTACAAAAGAGAGACTGAAAACAGTCTCCTGAGCAACAACCTTCAGTCTGCTTATTATCTTATCATCTCAGGGGATGTGTTCACCACCAACAACATCAGTCTGGCCATCGGTGGAGAGGGATAAAAGCTCCACAAGCTCTAAACGGTACTCCAGCCCTCTTAGATAATGCCCCAACAACATGCACCTGATGATTCCATGCTCGGTATCAGTATCACAAAAGATCCATGAGGAAGAAAAGTTGATTATGAACGGTAAATTGACATTTCATTTAAGTTTCTCATTTGAACAAAAACAATATGACACACTGGTAAAATAATCATCAATCCATGTCCTCATATTCAGTAAGAAAACCGATACAGGATAGATGTGCACAAGCCAAAACCATTCAGTCCTCGTAATACCTCTACATGATGCGTTTTTGTGTTCTTGATTGCAGCATCATTCAGTTATCCCCAGACTGATACCTTTTTTTTTGTTTTTTTCCCCCATTAGTCCTTCAGTGATTTTCATCACCTAAGATGGTAAGTTTATACCAGAGTACCCGTATACGGTAGAGATAATTGAATTGTCTATTAGAAACCCTAATGAATAAAATGGTTGAAATTCGTGCTTTAATTCCAACAGACCACCATAAAATTCTCAAACATGTCACTTCTTAAACGAGTGACCTGTTGACTATGGATCTCTTTTTGCAACAGGAAGTCATCAGCATCCAACTACCCAACAAAACAAAAAAACAGCTCAAAGATAAATAGTAGGGCAAGGAACAGATCTTACCAGAAGAGCAGACGTGCTAGGTAGTCCCTAGTTAATGAAATGAGGGGTTGGAAATGAAGTGAAGTGTTCTCAAAACGTTCAGGACTATCTTCACTAACAGCACCGGTTGAGGTATTGTCTGATGAAGCAGGAGCTGCCTTAGAGTGTATTCTAGGGGACAAGATTGCAAGAAGACCATAGACAACAGACTGAATTGTTTCTTTCAGTTCAGGACATGTAGGTTCTGAAAGCTCGGCTACCTGTTCAAACAAACATTTGAATCAGGAGACAAACGTAGCTAACTGAACATTCTTGTGGTTACACACAAGGTATCAAATCTCTGGCAAAAAAATCATCTGCAATCTTAGGTTACAGAAATGTCTGATATTGGTTGAAATTATATGAACTGCAGAAAGAGATTCAAAACTTTGTCTAGGCATGCTTGTAAGCTGTGGCCTGTGGGATGGAGGAATATCAACGCACACCCTTCAGACAATGGCAACAGTGGTATCTTTCCAGTTATCTTTGGGTGATCATCAAGAAATGACACATTTGGGAATTAAAATCTACCTACCTTTAGAGTTATAAATGAAAAACAAATAGGGATCAGAATCATGATGATTCCAGTAAATTAGAACTTCCTATCACCATAATACCAAGTTCATTGATGTGGCTAGGGCTAGAATAATGAGAATGATTTACCTCAAATAAAGACATCAGAGCATGAAGCTTAACAATGCTTATTCAAAGGAAATAAATTGTTTCCACTTAATTTCTGCAGAAGGCACACAGAGAATAAAGTGCAAACCTTTTCTGGTTGTAGCGATCTCAAGTAGTCCAGTAAATCATTCTTTTCCTCCCCAACAAACTGTTGCATTTGCAAAGCAGCATTTTTCCTTTTGACATCATGAAGTTCCTGCCAAAAAACGAGGAGATGGCATATGGTAACCTACCCCTATACACCATAATGACACATAAAAGTATGTGAAAAGCAATAGCTTAAAATAGATCGATATCTTAATATCATATTCATAATCCTGTTACCAAAAAACAGTTCTCATGCAGTTGAAAACTAAAAATTGTTATTTCATTATATGAGATGACTTGATTGAAAGAAAAGTACAACCCCTCATCTCCTAGGAAAAGGCGATATTTACAGCTCTCATCAGAATAAGGTCAACATTTGTATGATCATATTTGGGGAAAGTTCAAAGGCGTTGAAACCCTTAATTGTAAACCCACATTTTTATATTACTTTGTATAGAATGAGTTAACCCATATTTATTCCTACCAGTTTCTGTATGTGCAACTTGGTCCTAAGCAGTAACTGCTTCACATAGCTGCGAAAAGAGGATTGTCTGGTGTTGGCATGTGTATAATGCCTTATTGCTGTTTTGCAGCATGCACCAGGGGCTACTGATAAATTTTTGTAGCTACAAATGTGCAGAGAGCAGCAACGCTACAAAGTTGGATGTTTGTAAGACCTTGATAAGCTTTCATTCCACAACCAACATGGATATCATATCTAATCTAAAAGTATTTAACTATTAGTTGGTGGAAGGCCATGCAATAACCATCTTCATACTCCCATTCGTACTTTGTTTAAGCCAAAGTATATCTAAACACTGGCACTACTAAGCATTAATCAACATTCTTTTGAACAGGAAGTCTCATTTTACTAGGTATATAAATATACCTTTTTGGCTGATGATAAACGAGACTGTAAATAGAGGATGTACTCCTGTGCTTCATGAGAAATTTCACCAAGCCCCTGAATGTCGATTTCTGCTTCTATGTTTTCTTGAAATTCTTCAAATTTGGATGACAGAGCACTTTCTCCAGGAAATCTAATCTTTTTGGCATTGTCAAGTAAGAGTTCCTGCATATATAATTTGGACCTATCTGCCATTTGATTTTCTGATTTCTGTTCATAAATATCCAGATTCCTTTCCATGCAAAGTCTGTACTCAGCATTTCTTAATGTGTAACTGCAACAAAGGTGATCCTGTTACAATTAGTTAATCATGCAGTTCAACACAACCTGTCCATAGAAAGAACAGATGTTCTCTTCACGACATCTCCATTTTTTAATTATCTAATTAATTTTATTATTAAGCTAATTGTAATGGGTAAGAAAAAGGAAACTAGTGTAGTGTAAGATCATCACTAAAATGACACAGAATAAGTGTTAGACTGCAGTGTTCTTTTTCATAGAATCCCCGCTGTGCATAATAAGAAAATTACTTTGTATTGGATGCATAGTCAGATGAAAGGTACTAACAAGCATACCCTGTCATCATCGAAGAAATCAGCAGCTTTGAGAGGGGCTCCCATAGAGCCTCAATATGCACTTGAAACTGGTTAGATGGAAGCAGTCCCAGCATGCCAGAGATTGTTCGTTTCATTGCATCTACAGTGGTTAATGGAACATCTTTCTGAATAAGGCTCACATCAAGTGGCTCTATCTCCTGGATTAAAGTTGAGAGAACCGATTTCTGCACGAAAGAAACAACTTTAAACAACAGAACAAGAAACACTCTTATCTCTGAAGAAAAGTTAGAAACCCAATCATCAGGACATGTCACACTAGAAATAAGGTCAACTTTGCAGGAACTTCAAGCATTCAGGATAATTAGGACTGCCACCAGTCAAATACGCGATAAATCGTGTTCGAAATACAGGAACGGCAAGAACGAATTAATCAGAATTAGTCGGAAACCTTAGATAAATTGTCGGGGAGCGAATCTTCACTCGGATTCAGCTCTTCGAAGGAGGCATCCGTCGATGACGAAGCCACAACAAAGGTGACGATTTTCCTCGTATGCAGGGAGATGCGAGAAGAAGAAATTGGGACTTGCAGATGAGTACTACGGAAGAGAAGATTGGACTGATGGTGATAGCGATAGCCATAGCGGTGGCGAGGAAGAAGAAGAGGAGAGGAGAGGAAGGAGGAGAGGGTTGCCATTTCACAGACCACCAATCACCAACCCTCTCTCTCTCTCCCTCTCTGACTCAGGGGAAGAATCTATGGCAGCTAACGGCAGCCACAATTAAAGGGAGGATACGACAAAGAACAAACCAATTACAACGGGACGAGTCAACCGGCCAATCAAAGTAGACCTGGCAATCCGGGTCAACCCGCCGAGTTCGACCCGACCCGGCTCGCCGTGCTTCACGGGTCAATTTGTGCGACCCGAACCCGACCTGCCGGGTTGACGGATCGACCCGCCTGACATACCATTACATCCAATATATTCATTCATTTTGTAATAACACAACTGACCCATCAACCATCATATTCAGTCATTCAGATACAGAAAAATACCAATACCACACACCAATACACCATACATCCAATGATCCAAGTACCATTGTACCATCACCTAAACTTCTTCAAAATAAACACACTAAAAAGAATCCAAATTCCAACGAAAAACATCTAAATTAAAACCACATAATTTCAAGTTTCATGCATGTGACTCTTCCTCATTCGGGATAAAATCGTCAATCTCTTGCTCCAAATTTGTTTCTTCATCTTCATCTATGCAATTGCAAACATATATTTGTCATATATATAATCATAAAACAGTAAGAAACAAAAATGTAAAAAGATTATAGATATTACTTGTCTCGTCTTCAATCCAATCACGAGTGCACATAATAGCTTCCACAGTTTCCGGCTTGAGCGAACTCCTGTATTGATCGAGAACACGACCACCAATACTAAATGTTGATTCAAAATCCACTGTTGTAATAGGGATGCTGAAAATATCACATGCCATAGCAGAAAGAATAGGAAATCGAGTCGATTCCCCATGCCAATAATCAAGAACATTCAAAGTCTTCTTCCTATCAAGTAGTTCTTCTTCCAAATATCGATCAAGTTGCGATTTTTGAGTTGATTGACTGTTGGATCTTAAATCATCAAATTCCTACAACACATATTAAGAAATAAGAAACATATAAAATAATTGAAAGATTAGGAAAAAAAAATAGCATTAAAGAACTTACATTGAGCACATTGCCTCCAGCGGTCGAATGATGCAACACTTGATCAGTGTAAGAAAATGTTGAACGACCCTTTTTACAAGCCTGAGATTTCTTCTGTAAAGAAGAAGATGCTACAACTGACTTATCCACATACGCATTATATAACTCATACAACTTAGACCGAATAATTTCAGCTTCAACGACCCCATACTCTTCACCATGCAACCTTTTATAAGCAAACTCGACAAACTCATACTTGTATCGAGGGTCCAAAATAACAGCAATTGCCAAAATGACACTGTAGTTCGTCCAATACTTATCAAATTTGGACCTCATATGATCAACCATACCTCTCATGAACAAGCGCTCACCGTCAAATTTGCAGTAGGATACTTCGTTCCCGAAAAAATCACAGTCAAATCATAGAAAACACCTAGAAAATCTGCAATTGCTTCCAACTTTGCCCATTCAGCCTGGTTAGGACACACCAATGAATTTCCTAAATCCATGTGACGAATCACACTCTTATAGTATAAAGCACTTTTAAGCATCAAAAATGTGGAATTCCACCTGGTTGGTACATCTTGCCGCAAACCTCGACGATTATCCAACCTCATATCACTGACATGTTTAAGAAATTCAGTTTTTCTAACCTGTGAGCCTCGAATGTACTTGACAATTTCTCTTATACTCTTCACCACATCATCAATTTCTTTCAAGCCTTCTTGCACAATCAAGTTAAGAATATGAGCACAACAACGGATATGGAAAAACTCACCATCCAAGATCAGTGGATTGTGAAGTGACAGCTTCTCCTTCAACACTTCAACACAAACATCATTTGATGAGGCATTATCCAAAGTCAAACAAAATACTTTATCAAGAATTATCCAACTCCCCAACATGTCATAAATTTTGTCAGCTAAAGCCCTACCAGTATGTGGAGGTGGCATAAAGCAGAATCCTAAGAGGATCTTACGCAATACCCAATCAGCATCTATAAAATGTGCAGTCAAGCATATATAACCATCAGTTGTAAGAGATGTCCACAAGTCTGACGTTAGACAAATCTTACTACGGGAATAACCTAGCAACACCTTGATCTTCTCCTTCAAAGAAATGTACTTCTTCATAACATCAGATTTAACTGTATTTCTACTAACCAACTGCACATTTTGGCGTAGATATTTAAAAACTTCTTTGATACCAGCATATTCAACAAACTGAAAGGGCAAGTTATGTGCTACAATAGCATTTGTAACCAACTCTCTAAATTTTAGAGGATCAAACTGAGCACTTTCGAGAGTAACAGTGTTTCTATTTGCTGCAATGAACATTTGACCTATGTCCTTAAAATCTCTTTTTCCACATTTGTTCAAATGACGCTTCATATTTCCAGTTCCATAACTAGCATCACAACGATATTGTGCTTTACACTTCAAACAACTACTTTTGGTTATCCCATCTGTCTTATCTAACAGAAGAATTTCAAAATAATTCCAGACATCAGACTTCAATAGCTTTTTCATTCTCTTACTATCACCTTCAGAACTTTCTGGAATTGATTTCCCACTAACCTTTTCAACACTTTCTTCTTGTTTGCGCTTGCCTTTAGCTTGTTTAGTTTTTGATCCGGTCTCAAGTATATCAATTCCGTCGACATCAACATCACCTTCATTAAATCTATCATCGTCAAAATCAAGCCTCCAAACTTCTTCATCATCCATGTTCACAGTTCACTGCATTGCATATCACAGCACAAATCAGTTACATATCAGTTACATATCACAGCACAAATCAGTTACAAATCATCCTTCACTAATCTATCACATATCACAGCACAAACCAGTTACACATATCAGCACTAATCTGTGAAGTAATCTATCACATATCACATATCACAGTTACACAAACTCACAGTCACAGTGAAGTAAAATCAGTGAACCAACAACATGTTTAGGATACAACCGATTATTGTAAAATTCGAATAAACACAGATACAACCGATTAGTAACAGGTAAAATTCGAATAAATACAGATACAACCGATTAGTAACAGATACAACCGATTAGTAACAGAACCGAACATAGAGAAAATAAACATATCGTGTTTTGCAAAATTTTGTCTCAAGTCGGAAAACAACTCGAATATGATGATGAAGTACACAAAATGTGAAATTGCTTTCATGACTACTATCCTCACATAGAGTTGTCGTACATATTCTACGATAATGAATAAACAACAAAAACAAGTTCATTCAAACTGGACGTCCTTGACTTGCTATCTATCTAGAAAAAATGGCATTGAAATTGGAAATACGATTATTTTTAAATTTTGAAAAGGGATGGTATAAGAAAAAGGGGTTTGAAATGAAACCAACTATGAATAATCATATTTAAAAAAAAAAAAAGATACAACCGATTAGCAGCATTCGAAGGACAGAAAATAAACACAGATACACAAACACAAATACAGAAGTACAGAACCATAGACAAGAAGAACCCATTAGTAGCAGCATTCGAACTTCGAAGGACACCATCATGTGTTCAGAAGGACTAACACGAGGTACGGAGGTAGCAGCGAAGGCGAGGTAGCAGCTGCGACTATCAGGCGAAGGCGAGCCGAGGTCAGCGAGATCAGGCGAAGGCGAAGGTGTGTTCTTTCTGAGACTTGAGAGTTGAGAGACAAAGAGTGAAAGACTGAGAGTACCACTGACTGCGTGTGTCTGTCAAAACAAAAGAACGAAGTAGAATACTAGAATTTAGGGTTTTGTTTTGGCGGGTCGGGTCCGGGTCATAAGGGTCAACCCGGACCCGACCCGTCTCTTGTGGCGGGTCAGACGGGTCAACCCGAAAATGACCCGCCATCCATTTTTTGTGACCCGACCCGACGCCGGGTCGATTCCGGGTCATTTTCGGGTCGGGTCATTTTTTGACAGGTCTAAATCAAACTACATCTGAAACGGTTCTCTTGGTCGCGGTTTAAGTTTAACACAGGAAATGGCCAAAAATAAAGTTTAACACATGTATCCATTATCATGTCCCGCCTGGCTAGGGCTTTCAATGGTTAGGGTATGATATGGGTATGACAAATATCATAACCATATCTTATTTTTAAATCGCATACTATAACCATTACGGTTACAATTTTCAATACCATAACCATTAAAATAACTGTAGTTATTAACCATGGTTTTACTCATATACCCATATTTATTCCATACATGTAATATAATAAAATACCAAAAATTTTATTTTAAAAATATACATAAATCTATATTGTCAACAATAAAAATATATAAAACTAACATCATAGTTATTTATTATATGTATGTATAGTAACTTCCATTATTTAATATATATTAGTTTATTAATAATAAATAATTATTATATTTATAGAATAACCATGGTTATAACCATGGATATAACTCAAATACCATAACCATAACCATTATGGGTAGAAAATTCATCACCATAACCGTACCGCACCATAATGGTACGGTTAACCATATTAAATAGTAACGGTTATAACCATGGTTATGGGTTTTTCACCGAACCATTATCAGCCCTACGCCTAGCCGCATGGGTAAGCATAAATGATAAAACAGTAAAACACGTTGAAAAGTGAAAAAAAACAACAACAAAAAAAGAAGTTAATTATGTCAACAAATACTTATCTTTGAGTTGTGTGATTAAAATGTTACTCATGTTTTTGTGTGTGACTGAACCGTTACTTAAGTTTGAGGATGTGACTGAACGGTTATTCCGTTAAGTTTCCGTCACATATTTCCGTTAAACTGTCACGTGACCTAATTTAAAGACGATTCTAGCCCCCCTTTTATGTTTATGGATTATGATGTAGTAACAGTTAGATAACAAAATGTTCAAACTAAAGTAATCGTTTAATAACATTTAAGAGAATATAAAATGTCATTTAACAACTTCTCCACAAACATAAGTCACCACATTTGCAACCACTTCATTTCATTTTCTTCTTGAATATCTGATTTTGTTTGATGAAAATCCAACTAAACAAACATCAAGTAGCATCAAACGAATTCATAATACATACAACAATTTTCTATTTTCTATATGAATATCTGATCAAGTTTTATGAATACAACAATTTTCTATTTTCCTAGGTGAGTGTAGCCTCTTGCCGATAACTCCTGCTTCAGTTCTTGCCGATCCACTGCTCTTACAAGAGCATCGAAACAAGTCGTCCCCACTGTCACAAAAACAACTTAAAACCACATTAGTGCACGCATAACTGTAGATAATAAGATTTTCAGTTCATGCCCATACAAATCTAATTATTGAACTCAGACGAAACAAGAAAGAAGATACTGCAGTAAAATGAAAAACTAAAAGTCAAGATTTCTATTATTGCCTCAGCAGCTTCCTTGTCTTTTTGTAGCATAGCATAGAGAGCTCCAAGAAAACCCGTACCAAATACACCAACTCCATTCAAGATAGAGAGGAAAGAATTTGGTGAAGCTTCTTTGTTTATCTAACTCAAAATCAGGATGTTACAAGCATTACTGCAACTGCACAGAATTAGGATGTTACTCAAAATCAGGATGTTCATCATTTGATATTATACAAGCATTTGCCATTTGTGAATATTGTTACCTCGCCGTTCATTACCCAACCACCACCAACGATTTCCAGTTGTCTGTTATTCTCCAAATTGATGAAAGCATCTCTTTTAATGTCAAGGATATCCTCCACCATCTCTCCAAGTATGACATCTCTTCCCAGATGAATTTTCTCTGAGTGTCCTGCTCATGTAAACAAGAAGGTAGCGGTTCATCAATTCAATCAGATGAAAAAAAAAATCAAGCATTACTGCAACTTCACCTGAATCCTTTTCTTCTGTAGACAATGGATAATCGTCAAATCTCAGACTACAAAATCAAATGATGATAAGCAACTCCCAATCAGGAGAGTCAAAACTCAGAAAAAATGCCAGCATTAACAAAAAAATGGTTTCAAAATCTAATTGTTAGAAATGAATTAAACACCATTCTTGAAACCTTTAATTAGTTATGTCCAAATTCCTTCACTCTCCCTCATTTTAATTGGAAAAGATTGGTTATCTGACACTGTTTACCTAAAATCTCAAAATTGACTACAGAAAATTCTTCAAAATTCTTCAATCCAGTGTTTTCCATAACGACATATATACACGTACATCAGCAAGATGAGATTCCACCTTTTTAGCTGCCACTGAACCATTGAACTTTATATTTCTCCTGCAAGTTTCGACAGATGTTGCATAGTAAAAGTATATGAGGGTGAATCTTAATGCAGATGTTACTAGTCTACTCTACATTCTTATTTTCCAAGATAGCGAACATCCAATAGTTGATAAAAGATAATTTAAAAAGAAAAAATTGATTGCCTAGTCCAAGAAACTCGTAGTAGCAGCAAAGATTTAGATGGGTTCATCCTTATTGCCCCAACAAACACTGATTTGAATCAATATGATTAATGAAAGGAACTTTTATCATTGTCGAGCGCCACAACTTGACCAACCCCTTCCACTTCACGGGCATATCTAATAGCTCTTAACCCAGATGTTGATAGGGCCTTCAATCAGGAAGGACATGAAAAGTATGAAATGAATGTAAACTAAATTAGATAAAATCAAGGTGTTGATATTGAACTCAATTCTTTTTCAGAGAAAGAAGAAAACCTCAAGAACTCTAGATGGCTTCAGTTGATGTCCATTTGCCTTCACGCTCTTAGTTGTATCTTCTTTTGATTCTACAGCAAGGGCAAATTCTCCGGTTGAGATAACGTATAAAACTGCAACGATGAGTTGAGAATCAGTGGAAAGAAGGAAGTATTTTTGTGTCTTTACCTTATTCTTCTGGAGTTATGCGGCTCTTTGTCCCTCGATGTCGAAGTGAGTTCAGATTTCAGGAAACCCTAAATTGTGTGATTAAATCGAAGAACGAATCCTGGATTAAAAAGTTTGAGGACAAATCTGGAGGCGCCATCGAAGGACGAAGAATTGAGAACAAAGGGGGAGTACTGGAGGAGGAGAAATATCGAGAAGGATATATTAGGACATTTAATTTTGAAGAAGGCCACGTGCACAGTACATGCGCAAGTTTAATGACGATAATTAACGGATGTAACCGTTCAGTCACATTTGCCAACATAAGTAACGGTTGAGCTCAAGTTTGAACCGTTTAGTCACATTTGCCAACATAAGTAACGGTTGAGGTAATTAACCGTTCAGTCACATGTAAAATCTATCACTTCACAAGTTTATCTAACTTATCCTTATATTTAAAGTTGAAGTTAAAATTATTTGTTTTGGCCAAGTAATTTAAACTATTTATAAAGTTAAAAATATTATACATAAATAAAAAAAATAGAAAAATGGAAATTATATATTAATCACATATTATTATTTTACAATACTAACCAAATTAAAAAGTTATAAATAAATATGTCTTTAATTAAAGTTATTCAGTTTAATTTTTTAACATTTTATAATATTAATTAATTATTATCATATATTTATTAATTATTATCATATATTTATTACAATTGTGTTAACTTTCTTAATAATAAAATATTAAGAAAATTATTTGTGAGACTTTATTTAGTGTTCATTTGATTTATTTTCTATGTTGACATTATCTTCTAATGTTAGATTATATTTTGAGGTTCCCTCCTAAAGTTTAAATCATAAAATTTCGGGTTAATTACTTGAAACATTACACATGTTTGGCCAATGTCATTAATTGGTTACACATGTTTTTTCGCGTGACTGAATGATTACACATGTTCCAGTATGTGAGTGATTGGTTACTCCGTCAGTCGACCGTTAAAATTTTTCGTCTAATCGGCATGTGCAAATCGTGATAGGAGTTAGTTTTTTTTTCGATATACAAAATTACATTCAAGTCCCTTACATCCCCTTAACCAATTCCCCCCATATTCCTCCACCTTCAACTTCGCACTCCACTCACAGCTGCAGCTCTAATCCCATGAAGTAACCACCATCTGTATTGGTGACGGACGACTGGTAGAAAGCATTCCTATTTGGCTTAATTCTTCTTCTACTGGATTAAATTCTGTCACAGATCAGAATTGTCAAAGCTGAAGTAAATTGTCACATATCAGAAATGTTAAAGCCGAAGTAAACTGCTCGGAGTCTCTTGTAGGCTATCCTCTCAGTGCTTCCTCCTCAGGTGAGCAATAAGTCTTGATTTTCTATTGCACCTTTTGTTCTTTCGCTATTAGAAGCAACTACCTTTCCAGAAGCATGTAGGACGATTTAAAGATCTTCGAGATTTTGGTTTGAATTGTAGTAGTCATTGCTATTTAAATCTACTTCTCTGAACGTTTTGATGGCGGTATGGGTTTCTGTTTTCTTCTCTCCTTTCTCGCGTCCACACCACCTACTGGATTTTATTGTTGTTTTCTAAGAATTTTGGATCAGAAGAACGGACTGGGTGAGGTCGCTCATCGGTGTGGTGGAGAATGATGATTGGCTGACTTGATCTGTATTCTGGTTGACGCTCAATTCTGAAGCAGAATTCTGTGGCTTTTCGCGTTTTAGGACGATACTTCTGTTTCATGTTTTTCTGCAAATGAAAATGCTGGTACACTAGTATCATTCAGCTGGAGCATGTGATGATACATCTAATTAATTATAGGGAAAAGTATGAAAAAGATGTAACATGTTTGCCCAAAATGATAATCGATGAAATTTGTTTTGGGCCGCGGGTATTTGATGTAAAACGTTTACTTCTGTAGGTTTTTGAAGAAATGTTAGTTTTTCTGTCAATTTATCCATTAAAAGTTAACACGTGCTTCTCACGTGACATATAATTTGAACGTTAAAATAATCAAAAACAAAAATACCCAAACTACCCAAACCTCCTATCTCCACAATCCAATCACCACATTCAATTGCTCCACCAGAGATCGAACCACCTTCTTGTCAGAACCAATTGCCTCCACCAACCACCACCTGGAGGGACGAGACTCTCTGACGATTCTGATTCCGGCGCCATCTTCTTCGAGAAGAGCCCATCACTGTCGTGTATTCTTCTATCTCAGCAGCAGTTTATGTTCCTCCTCCAAGCTCCAGAACAACATATGGCCGCCACAACATATGTCGGGTACGATGCCCTCTTGCCCACCATGGGCGGCCAGACTGCACTCAACCTGGCGGTGGCTTTGGCTGAGAGTGGTGCGTTGGACAAGTATGGCGTTGAGTTGATTGGTGCAAAGCTAGTGAGTTTTGTTTTGTTTTGTTTCATACAGAAGAACTCCTTTTCATGGAGATTTTAATAGTGTTGTATTAAACTGCAAATGTTTTCCGAGCTTCAAATGCTAACTCCAATGGTGCCCTCAAGGGAGGTATACTTCATCTGATACTGTAAGCAGCTGAGTGGCGAGCGATTGGCTATTGTGGATGTCTCGATTGACAAAGTCGAGGACAACATCGATGCTTCTCTTGTCAAGTGCAGAAAACGGCCTTCTGGTTGCATCATTGAAGACAAATCCAATGGCCACTGCAAGGTACGTTATATCATTCAAGTATATACAAAATTCATGCACTTGTATTGCCATTTTCATTGGATAATGATATTAACGTTGGATATATGTCATCAGGTCATATGGGTGGAGCACCTGGAATGCCAAAAAAGCACAATTCACCCGATGTACCGCACCATTGTCAACAGCGGTCTAGCCTTTGGGGCGAGACATTGGGTGGCAACACTGCAGCTCCAGTGCGAGCGACTCGTCTTCTTCATGGCGACCAATGTTCCCACCAAGGATTCAAGTGGTAATTAGATTCAACTAAATAACCTCCACCTCTTAACAAAGCCGAGTTTACAAAGCAAGCGAATGCAATGCAGGTGTTACAACTCTTGCTGGGAGGAAGAGCATCTTGAGGCTTGCACAGAGGATGACTCAGAGCTTCTGCCATGCTATCGGAGCATCAAGCTTCCACAGATGGACCAAGGTGCCAGGTAAAACAGGTGAAGACATAAAGGTAGCTTCTAGAAAGAACCTCAACGACCCAGGAGAACCTCTGGGAGTGATCCTGTGCGCCGTGGCTTCTGTACTGTTGCTTGTCTCTCCTAACACACTCTTCGATTTCCTCAGGGACGAAGTGCACCATCACGGGCGGTGATGGTGGCTTTGCGGACGGAGGAGACATTGGCGAAGGGGCGTACGGTGTTCTTGTCCTTCAGCACGATACAATCGAGCTCCGGAATGTAGAGCTGATTGGCGGCGGAGCGGGAGGGGACGTCGAAAGAGAAGCCGTTTCCGGCGAGGATGGACTTGGCGATCTTGAGAATGATGGATTCTATCGGTTGGAGGAGAAATACTAAGGGGAATTTTGGTCTTTCTAAAAGGACAGAAACTCACGTGCAAGGCATGAAGGCAACTAACAGACTTTTTTGACGGACACAAACATATTTTGACGGAATTCATCAAAAACCTACACAAACAAACATATTTCATCAAAAACAAACATTGGGCCGCATTCACCACTTTGGGCAAACATGTTGCATCTTTTTCATACTTTTCCCTTAATTATAGGGTCATCTGACTCAATCTGCCAACTTATCTGAGATTTGTGACAATATGATTTTTCTCAAGTACGTAGTGGAGTGTGTTGTCGAGTTTTTGTTTGGTAGAAAGAAATTTAGGTGCATGTATTTTGTGATTTTGCATTAGTCTCTTTCTGTCAGTCATTCCTTTGTTGTTCATTGGTGGAATTTTGTCAAGAGAGTTTCTTTGTTCCTCCCGGCTTTTATTTCTTGTATGTTGGTTTCGTTATTTGCCTTACATTACTTTTCCTATTTTTGGTTGAAAGTGATTTGTACTGATTTGCCAATTAAAACAGGGAAGTTGGTAGAGCAGATATTGTAGAGCAGATAATGGAGACTGACTATTTATCACAGGTATGATGAATAATTTAGGTTAGCCAATTGGGTTGTGATTTTTTTATGAAGAATTTATTTATTTTGGTGGAACTTTATTGATCAAGTTGTAATTTTTCCTGTTACATTGATGTAGTTCATTGTACAACTGTCATGAAGACACTGGAGACAGGGGAGAGAAGAGATGTCACAAGATGGGCATTAGAGTACATAAAACAGAATACACCCGAGCTATTGAATCTGATTATTCATACTGAAGTTTTCTGCTTTAGCAATGGCGGAGTAACAAATATGTGCACAAAAATGGGGGGGTCCGTTTCTGGGCAAAGTTCCATTAGATCCACAACTGTGTAAGGCAACTGAGGAAGGAAGATCCTGTTTTTTATTTGTAAGCTGTTGAATTTCACGGAAATAGCATACTTATGTGTTGTAGGTGTTCTGATTTTGTGTGAGGTTTTGCGAAATAGGTGTTCTACTTTTGTGAAAAATGTTTTGCGGTCTTTGTACATACGTTTTGGGTCCCAAATGTGGTTTGAGTACTGGGTACTTAACTGGATTATGCTGAACTTCTTCTGAAGTAAATGAATGTCTGAATACTAATATGGTGTAAATTGATATTTGTCTGAATGGAACATGTCAATGCTCCCTTGTTATGGCTATTTAACCATTTAATCACATTTATATGAAACATGGTGTACTATTTAATCACATAGTAGGAATACAAGTTCAACCTATTAATCATTTTTTAGAAAACACCTGTGACCATTTAATCACATTACAAAAAACCATGTATAACCATTTAATCACATTCAAGGATAACATATGTAAACATTTAATCAAATTTCAACTTAGAATGTACTCTTTAATTTAGATACTATGCACTTGAAAATCATCTGAACAACTCAAACCCAGCTGCAAAAGAACTTCAGTACAGAACATGAAGAACTGAAACCCATTTTCATAAAATATTCAACAACAAATTCACATACACCTACTTGTTTAGTACATTGATCAAAAGTAAATAACACACAACGACAATCTGCAACCAGGATTTTGTACAGACTACTGAAATTTCCAATTAGGGTTCTTATCAAAATTAGGGTTTGGAGGGGACGAATCTTGACACAAAAGGGAACGAATCTTGGATGCTAGTGTAAGAACGAACAAACTCGAAATGCTCTCGCTGATTGTAGGGGACGAACCCAGTCGATGCTTCCTTCTTTGGCTTCATCTTCGAAGTAGGAGTTGCTCTGCTGCTTTGAGTTCAAATGAAATGGAAATCAATTATAATAAAGGAGATAAGGGCATTTTCGGAAGTTCAGGTTGGTTTACACTCACGTGCAAGGCACATGTCAAACTTAACGGTGATATTTCACGGTAAACAGTAAAAATGACCAATTAGTCACATGTTGAAACATGTGGAACAATTATGCACAAGTTATAACCAATTAGTCACATGCGCAAACATGTGTAACGTTTCAATTAATTAACCTTAAATTTCATTCTCTTATGTTTGGCCAAAATGCAAGTTTCAACTTTTTCATCCAAATTTAATATAATAAATTTTAAAAAATGCAAAAGTAACAGAAAACTTTTAAAAATGACACAATTTAACCATCTCAAATTTTTTCAAATGTTACAATTGAGCCCTGATTCGATTGGGGCTCGGGTCGAGGTCAAGACCCAGACCTGGTTGCCCACCCAGATTCAAATGCAAAAATTATTTAGTATGGACTTTTGAGTTGAACATAAATGCGAGTCAATGCTAATCAATCACTTGTTTGGCCATAATTAACCAAGTTTGACTAACACGTGTGGTATTACAACCACACATAAATTCGTACAATGTACTATTAAAAAAAATATTACGATGAATTTAATGTATATATGGTCTTTTGTTATGACATGTCTATCCACATTTACCACATTTGTTTCTTTGACATGTTTTGCCAAATTTAAGGTTAGACTTTTTTTCCAATTGTTTAATGGATCATGTAATTAGAAATAATTAATATTTAGAATGCCTTAGTGTTAGTTATTGATCAATTTGGGTGTGTTTTGGTTGAATTGAAATACCTTATCAATTTGATTTTGAAAACCTAATTTGTGGATTTGGGGGTCATTGTTCAATTTAGGTTAATTGGTGTTATGTATTTATAATGACTAAATGTTAGAAATTAATCAATTTTATTGTGTAATTTTAAATTAAATTGTCTTATTTGATTAATTTTGAAACGCTAATATGTGGATTTTAGGGTTGTGTGTAATTAAATACAGTTAGTATTTGAGTACAAACAATGGATTGTAGGGGTGAGCAAAAGCGGTCTGGTCCGGTCTTGAGACTGGGATCGAAAATTTTAGTCCATTAATTTCGGTATTGAGACCGAAATTGGGACCGTTTGGACCATTTATATGGTCTTGGTTTTTTCGGTTTTGGTTCGGTCTAGACCATTTGGACCGTTTAGACCATTAGACATAATTTTTTATATAATTTTCTATTTTACCAAAAATATTAATCAAATAAAACAAAATTTAATTAACCAACAAAAAAATATTTATCTCATACTTCATCAAAATATCATTTCATTTTGAATTTTTGCATGTTCTTTCTCGAATTTGACAATAATTACACATATATATATATGTATGTACCAACATTCGAACAAAATATTCATGCTCCAATATTCCAACATTTCAACAAAATGCTACTACATTCCAACAAAACAATACTACTCTAATATTCTAATAAAATACTCGAGACTCTCAATTTGATGATAGTTTCTTCCATGATCTTTTTTGTGTTACTCCTTAACACGACGAGAAATATCATCAACCTAATAAAAAAACATCACACTCAAGAGTTAGTTAACTCGCAAACTTTAAAGTTTATTTTAATATTGAAAATAATAATTACTTACACATTTATGTTAGGTCATCCTTAATGAACATTGTTGGCAAAATTTCCTCCAATTCCCTTATCTCATCTGCGGACTCTAAAAATAATAAACATATTTAAACATTAATAAATATTCAGAATAAGTGTATTAACAAATTATAAAATACGATTGTTTACCTTCACATTCTTCATCACATTGATATTTTGGAGATTTTAACCAGTGTTATCAAAACCGGACCGACTCTCAAACCGGTGAGGGGGCTGGTTCCCGGTTCAACCCGGTCGGACCCGGTCGGACCTGGTCGGACCCGGTTCGGTGTGCAGTTCACTGTTTATAAGTAAATCCTTGCAACTTTGCGGCCATTTCCTGTAAATCCTCATGTGTATCCTCCATTGATCTCGACTCCATCGACCTCTCCACTGATTTTCACTATGTCGCCTCCTTCTTACTAAGTTTGGACTGCTTAGAATCCCTCTCGCTTAAATCAGCTAACCTCGCCGGAACCGTTGTCGTGACGACATGATTCAGATGTGGAGCTCTGCTTTCCAGTTTAGATCTATCGAGGATCAATCTGTCTGCCCAAGTATGTCCTAGTCCTTTTCTAATTATAATGTGATTAAGCATTTTCTATCCAAAATATCTCTACCATGCTTAGTGTTTGAGGTCTGATAACTGATAACTTTCTGGTTCCCCTCTTTTTAGTTTTTTAGAACCAACAAATTCTATATGTAAGTAATTAAATAAGAGAACAATTCCTTTTAACCATATCATAAATGAGCGGTGCAGACGAAGATACTTCCACACTACTTCAATTTCAAAATTCAATGAAAGTTATTTTATTATTACTATATATACTAACTCTAAGCCTTGAACGGTTTTTACAGTGCCCACCCACTTTTAGGGATGTTGTAGATGTACCTCTGGTAGTGATGAGATTGCACAAATCGCGTGAAGGGGTTTGTTACATAGAGTTCAACAGTCTAACCTCTGGTGACGTCGATGTATCGAGCTGGGACAAGCTAGCTCACTTTGACATTTCGTCGAACAATTTCTCTACAACTATCCCTAATCTCGGGTACTGCATGACTATGGAGTTCTCTGATAGGAATCTCAGAATAAGCTAAGAGAAAAGGAGAATTGAAAGCTTACTTGAATGTTAATAAAGCAATCTTGATTGAAGTTCCAAGTTAGTTAAATCTGGTACAAGACTATTATATTTATAAACTAGAAGAAACTGAAAATTACAGCTTGGTCCTTCTAATATTTGCAGATCTAATCCCTAATTATATGTAATTATACATATATCCTAACATTTCCCGATCAAGATCCAATTCCTTGTTGTTGAAGATGACCTTTCTGTCAATCTGAAAAACACCAGAAAAACTGAAAACAAAACAAATCTATGTATTCATTAGCTTCATCCTTGCTGATTAATATCACATCAGTTACTCCACAATGATCATAACCAGATTGAAACACCACTATAGTTCTAATGATCATCACTTATCAGAAACATACATTTTGATTCTTATCTTCCTGAAAATAATAGATTGACTGACCATTTCTAACACATACTAAAACATATTCATGTAGATTATTCTCAGTACACATTTTTCATGCACAACTGCATTCTCAGCACATACACTATCACTAGAGTATACACACAACTGAAAACCACTTAGTCACACAATGGAACTTCTGACTAATCATAACAACATATTCAAAAGCATTAAGCTGTCAAGAACATCTGCTTGCTAGATAATATCAAATTTCTCATGCCGATTGATCTTTCTTTCTTTTCTTCTCTTCCTCTTTGATTTGATTGATTTTTTTTTATTGACAGAAGGGTTTGAGCCCTTATCTTATCAACACTGATTGAACGGTTTGAGCCCTTATCTTTACTTCCTCAAGAAATATTTCAAAGTATCTTGTCGTTGTCTTTGAAACAATCTCTATTTTTGGAATCAAGCCAGGTTTTATGTCAATATATACACAGCTTGCATTGATGCACTGAACTTCTTCTTTCTTCTTTTTTTTTTTTTTTTTTTTTTTCAGATGAAGAAACCGATATTATAGCAAGCAGAGTTCAAACACAAACTTACTACTCTTGCATATCTGTCATAACTAGAAAACGCCCCACATATATGACTATAATAAGTCTCAGGTGATAGCATATTCGTAATGATAGAGATGACTTTAAAATGCACTGAATCATGCTAAATGTGTACCAAAAAAGATCTAAACAATATGAATTAGAATGTATCCAAAACAGAACAGCAAACTGCATCATAAGCAAGATAAGATAGACACAATCATGAGATAATAAGAATGATCATAATGAACTAGAACAAAAAATGGACATGATCAATATGATAATAACTGTGACCCATTAATCTCAGCAAAAAAGCATAGAAAACGTAGAATTACTCTGAACAGGTTCCTTGAGCAAGCAGCATTAACGATTTGTCATAATTGACCTCAGAAACAGAAAACACACCTAACTTCTTCCTGCATGGAACAAACAATTTCTCTGTTAGAGGTTTGGTAAAGATATCAACAATTTGTTCACTGGATGGAACAAAGTTAACCATAACATGACCAAAACTCACTTTCTCTCGCACAAAAAACATATCAATTTCAACATGTTTCATTTTAGAGTGTTATATTGGGTTTTCAGTAATAGCAGCAACACTTGTACTGTCTGTCCAGACAGTTGGAACTGAAGACAATTGTAATCCCATTTCTGTAAGAAGTGACTTCACCCAAATGAGTTCACACACTGCATTGGCAATTGCCCTAAACTCGTCTTCAGCACTAGAACGAGCTACTACAGATTGCTTCTTTGAACTCCATATAATTGGATTGCCATTTAATAAGAGATAGTGCCCGGATATAGAATTTCTGTCTGATATGTCTCCACCCCAATCTGCATCAGTATATGAGGTTAGCAAAATTTCTTTCATAGGAAAAGAATTGTTACGAAACATAAGACCAAGGTCTATAGTTCCTTTCAAATATCTAACAATATGCAAAGTAGCTTTCCAATGACTCAGAGAAGGCGTCTGCATGTACTGACTGAGCTTGTTGACAACAAAATTTATATCGGGTTTTGTAACACAAATGTGTTGCAATGCTCCAATTGTACTCCTGTACAAAGTAACATCTTCAAATGGATCTGAACACATGACAACATCTGTCTTAGATAAGCATGTACCTGTCATAGGCGTAGGAAATGTAGTAGCATCAGAAAGACCAAACTTAACAATCAGATCTTGAATATATATTTTCTGATTCAACAGCAAAAACTCATCTGTGGCAATGACTTCCATGCCCAAAAATAACTAAAACTGCCAAGATCCTTAAGTTTGAATTCAGAATTAATGACATGAATTACCTCAGTAATAGCAGAAGCAGAAGGACCTGTTACAACTATATCATCAACATAGACTAACAGAAAAACAGAACCCAAATCAGTTTGCTTAATAAACAAGCAACTGTTAGCCATAGATGCCCGAAACTGCAGATTTTGAACAAGAAAACACTTGAGTTTTTCAAACCAAGCTCGAGGACATCCGTGGCATATGCGATTAGGACATCCGTCAAACAAGATTTTGCTTAATCTTTTAAGAATCCATAATCATCATGTGAATCACTCTGCTATACAATGTGCAACATGTGCCGTGGGGAAGAGTAAGAAGCAACCTTTTTCTTCTTCATCTACTGTGTATACTCATCCTCTTGAGCTTGTTCAGGTGGATTTATGGGGACCAACTCCATGTGCATCCAATGGAAACAGATACTATATGAGTATAGTTGATGCATTCAGTCGATACACTTGGATTTACTTTCTAAAGCAGAAAAGTGATGCATCTAAATGTTTTGTTGATTTTCACAAGCTTGCAGAAAAACAGCTTGGTCCTTCTAATATTTGCAGATCTAATCCCTAATTATATGTAACTATACATATATCCTAACATTCTCGACCTCTTCACCAACCATTTCTACGGGCCTACGGCGCGATTGAGAACGTATTCTTAGCATGTTCGCAGCTCGACCTCTCCTTAAACCATCTCTTCGGCGATCTACATCCGGCACTGAGCGCGTGCACCGTGCTCCAGTCCATCGACATATCGAACAACAACTTTTCGGGCGAGCTGCCAGGCATCAGAATGGCTGCGGCTGCTGCCAGGTGAAGGACTTCTGCGGGCTGCGTCAAACTTGGAAATGAATGAATGAGCAATCAGTTTAGGTTTATGCAGAAAACTTAACCTAGTAGTCGGTTTGGTTTAACACTGCATAAAATCAATTGGTTTGTGCATAACAAAACCAATCGGTTTAAACCGAAAAAACGATTGGTTTGTTAAAAAAACTAAAAATTAAATCGAAAACCGTTCGGTTTTCCAAAAACCACCATGTTCAACCCGGTTCAATCACTGTTCATTTGTATAACAGTCTTTTAACTGAACCAAACCGGACAGGGGTCCGGTTCCTGGCTGGGCCCGGTCGGACCACTGGTCCGGTCCGGTTATGATAACTATGATTTTAACCAATCTTGTGAGCAAATTCATGCATCTACCATACCTGGTCCCAAAGAACTTCGATACTTATTCAATACACGTCCTCCAGTGCTAAAAGCACTTTCAGAAGCCATAATAGACACAGAAATAGCCAACACATCTCTAGCCATCATCGCAATAATGGGGTACCTTGAACCGTGCTTCTTCCACCATGACAAAATCTGAATTATTATCGAGAGCTTCTTCCAAATAATTTTCTATATCAGACTTTTCACAGAGATAATAAGTTCGTATCCCTGTTTTACGCTTAAATCTCAAATTCAACTAATCGTCTTGATTGTTAACGACTCTATTAGTTCGAACTCTCGTAGTTTAACCTTCAATAGTATCACAGGTGCTCGACCTATTTAAAGATCTCTCATATTGCTCAAACATTAATTGCACTGTTGAATGCAATTCATTCTTTAGCTCAGATGTTGTGTCAGTATCATAACATTCTTCAATGATATACTCAACAAATCTCATTTTACGTTGAGGATCAAGCACAACAGCTACGTAAACAACAAGTTCACCTTCTTCACATTTCCCCAATATTTATCATGCTTTGCCTTCATTTTTTCAGTCATTGACTTAAATATAGGATCTTGAAGATATTCGATAATCTGAATTGCGATCTTACAAATCTCAAACATGCAATCATTACTTGTAGCATAGTAGTATCCAGACATACGGACAGTGGCATCATAAAATATTTTTAAGAAAGACAAAATATCACTAGCCTCCTCCCAATCATTCTCAGTTGGCAATCCTATACTATTTCTAAGCTCATATATATATTTAGAATTTCGCTTGTATTTCTCTAAAAACTCAAATGCTTTTCTGTACTTAATAACTGAGTCTATCATAAGAAAAGTAGAATTCCATCTAGTTTCAACATCCAAGCATGGGTTTCCTGTCCAAATGAGTCTTTCTTGTTCCACAACATACTTAAACTTTTGCATTCGAGCAGGAGATAGTCTAAAAAACCTAACTGCAGAACGGATTCTTAAGATGCTTTTAGATAACTCACGTAGTCTGTCCTTTACGGTTAAGTTGAGAATATGAGAAACACACCTGACATGAGTAAACTTTCATTCTAAGATTGATGTATTCCATGTTTGAAACATTTTCTTCAAATACTTGACTGCAACATTATTAGAAGTTGCATTATCAATAGTCGCTATCAAAAACTTATTTATATCCCATCCAAGCAAACATTTCTCAATAGTTGCACCAATCACATCTCTAGCATGACTAGAAATTTGACAAAAGTTCAAGATTTTCTTTTGAAACTTCCAATAATTATCGATGTAATGAGTAGTCAAAGACATATAAGACATATTCTGAATTGAAGTCCAAGTTTCAGTAGTAAGACAAACTCTTTGCTTGCTTTTTGAAAATACTGGCTTAATTTGAACTTTTTTTCATTAAACAAACTGATACAATCAGGGGCAACAGTAAAGCATGAAGGCAATACAACACTGGGTTGCAAACTTTTCACAAATTCTCTGAATGAATCACTCTCCACAAGACGAAACGGTTTCTCAACATCAATGATCATTTTTACAAGTTTTTTTTCTAGCAATATCATCATCAAATTTCCATGATGTCTCTGTGACCTCAAGAGAACATGTTTTCTCCTTCTTATTGTCTTTCTTTTTATTGGGAGAATAAGCAATGCACCGACTAAGATAATTTTTCATCCCACTAGTTCCTGATGAAGAACGACAAGAGTAGATATTTTGACAATAATTGCAAGAAGCCTTACTATTGTCATCCGCGAGTGTTTGAAAGTGAAGCCATATTTTAGACCAAAATTTCCTGGAAGTGCTACTACTTTCAGGTCGTGGAGGTTTTGACGTAGTTGTAGATACAACTTCAATTTCTACACTTAGATTATCAAATGTTGGATTAGTGGTGGATCTCAACTCGGCAACATTCTCACAAACACCTGTTGTTGATGACATCTGCAATTGCAAACAAATACATTAGATTATTACTATCAATGAGGTCCCAAAGTTGAGCAATATAAATGGTAAAAGACCTTTTTTTCCAAAATTAATAAGGCACATTGCTTGATGAAGCTGTTAAATACAAATTTAAGAAATAAGAAATTTTGAAAATACAGCCGCTAGAAATTCAAGAAGAAATACAATTTTCTATATATATGACAATCTTTTAAGCATTTCATCGAACAGTTTACGTGCATACATATATATAGATTCATGGCCATGTAATTTTTATCCAAAGACCTTAATTTTATAGGATTAAGTGGCAAGGAGGAGATTATCATGGCGAGGAGACGCAAATTTTCAGCAACGAAGACGAACGCAAAGCTAGAGGCGGAAGGCGGAGACGCAACCGTGGTCTGCAGTCGTCCTCGTCCTTTTGTGTGTGACCGCGTGGGGGATGTGGAAGAGAAGCTATGAATAATGATGGACGTGGAGGCTGGAGCTGTGAAGATTTGACAGAGCGGGTGTGAAGAATGAAGATTTGTCGATTTGATAATAGAACTCTGATTCTGTGAAGACTGAAGATAAACTGAGCGACATGTTTTTAAAAACAAACCGATCTGGTTCGGTCCAAATGGTCTCCAATGGTCTAAGACCGAAATTTAGACCAGAACCGATAAAACCGTTTAAGTGAAACCGTTGGTTTCAGTCCACAATTTTTTTTTTTTTTATCTCGGTCGGTCTTGGTCCAAAGAGTTTTATTGCTCACCCCTAATGGATTGTGGCCAGGGAAGCTCATCTAGACACTTTTTCGGTTTACAAAAGGAATTGATCGATCTTCACTTTTGTATGTCAACCACACCATGTGTCACAACATGTCGCTACAGATACGGTAACCCAAAATTCTTGTAAGATTAATTGTTTTTATTATATTATTAATTAGTACAGTTAAATAATAAATAAAAAAATACATTATAGGTTCATGCTAGTGCTAGACATAGCCATAACGATGATAAGATGCTTCATGTGGGAAAATGTTGGGTGGTAGATATGAGGACCCGACATTGGGTCTATGTTGTTGGGTTTGAATAATCTGCAGATATATTTTGGCCAAAAATCGATGCGAGATTACTACATGGTCTTGTCGATAGGTGACGCATAGAGACTCATACATTTAGAGGTGAAATGATTGTAAACCCTACAAGATGTTTATGATCCTGGGTTTACGGGTTCACGGTCTACCTGTAACCGATGATTACCGACCATGTGCTAAGGAGGTAGACATGGTTGAATTATGCCCACGACTACTAGGAGCATCCCCGTCACACACATTGGGTGAAATAACCAAGACAGATGTACAATTATCCTGGTTGAAGATGTTGTTTAAGAGGAAACCCAATGACCAGGGTTGGACCTAACGATTGAAGAGGAAGTCATACGGAGAGCGAGATGGTATAATTTATACCTTCTAGGTGCTTGTTTATTCACAAACACAAGGGGGTATAAAGTGGTGTTTTAATACCTCCCTCTTCTAGAGGACTTACATCAAACAACTCAATGTAGTTGTGGATTTGTTGTATTGAGCTTTCTATACGCTTGTATGTGCAAAAGTGTGGCTCCCAACAAAAAAAGAATCACGAGATGCGCTGCATTGCTACAGGTACATGCTATCAAGAGCCCTTTTACTTAAAAGTTTTTTTCCTTCTAATATTACCTTATAATTTATTGTAGGTATGATGTTGGGATCATCTATCTATATGTAGACCCATGATCTACCTTCTTTTTTTTTGATCTTAAACATGGATATTGCTATTACTTAACCGAACGGTAAAAAGTCTTCCGATACGCTATTACAATCGCTACGAATTAGAATACTTAGTGGGAGTGGGGGTTGTTCAACCCAATTATCAATACACACACCCAATCTTGCTTAAGTCGCAATCCAGTTGGCGCACTCGTTTGCAGTTCGTGAAGTTGCTCTCCACTCGAAATGTTGAGATGTAGTCAGCAGTTTCCGGATGTTGTCGCAGGTTGTTGATATTCGCCATTGGTTGTTCGTCCCGTTGAGCTGCTCGATCACGTTTGAAGAGTCTGACTCGACAATCACCCTTGGCCAGCCATGGTTCGTTGCCAGCTGAACACCTAGCTTGATCGCTTGTGCCTCCAGTTCATCAATGCTCGGTCCTGCAACTTTCCTGTTTGCTCCTCCAACGACAGCACCATTTGAATTCCTTGCTATTGCGCCTATCCCGCCTTGCTTCGTATGTTTGCACCATGCAGCATCCACGTTGATTTTCGTCGTTCCCAGTTCTGGTTTGTGCCATACTGCAGCTGGTCGAGATCGTGCTGGTACGTCTGGTCTCTGCATAACTCTGCAGTATTCATCATGCAGTTTCTTCGCTTCGGCAATCGTCCCTTCTGTGCTCGGTTCGACTTGGTCATAGACTGCTCTGCATCGGCTTTTCCAGATTACCCAGCAGGTCCAGAGGCACAACTGCCATCTCCGTTCCTTGGTCCTCTGTTCTGCTGTTGAGTCGTTCCTGCGATCCACCAACCAGTTTTGTACATGATCTACCTTACCTATGCAATTCCTACACATCAACCAGTGGGAACCTGGTAAGAAAATAAAAAAAAAACATGTCCATCAATTAATTATATAGAGTACAACTTCTTATGCTTAACATTCTAAATTTAGTGGCTAGAACAGAAGATATCAAAAGAGAATCAACCACCCCACAACCGTCAGCTATATCGAGATGATTTGAGGGCACTTGGTGATGCCCAAGTACGTTTCATTTGAATTTCACGTAATTGCAATTATTATAACAATAATTAAACAATGGGACCTACATTTTATTTTTTCAAATAGATTAGAACCCCGACAACATGCACCGTATCCAAAACCCCTAACCTATTTGTACGGACAGGGGTTGGCTAAGTGTGCTCCGGTTGCCACTGATCCACTTCAATAATGTTAAGTGGCACATGTTGGATCGCGTTTATCGTCAGTTCCAATTCCAACAGCCTATCACAGACCTTATTGAAGACTGTCAAGAATGGGATACGTTGCATAAATTGTGGTGGGATAAGTCGCCCTGTATCCCGTGGATCATCAAGCATGCACAATACATAGAGTTGTGGGCGAACAGGGTCAGGCTTCTGATACCGTACCATGTTTGAGTACACGCCTCTGACTACATGTCATGGTACCGTAGGTATACGGTGGCGATGATCCATGTGATCCCATCCTCCCCTGCTAACCCAGTAGAAGAAGCGTCAAGCATACCCCCGGTGTAGTTTGAACCACATGGAAACCAAACCATTTTGTGTTATATTTTTAATTGTTTCATTTCATAACTGGTTTGTTCTTTCATTAATTTTTAGTTGATTCCATACTACTACATATGCGGGGGCGGTGTCACATGACCAAATTGGCCAAAACCTGGTTGAAGAAAGAAACGAGCCAATAGAAGAAATATGTAGAAGAATTGATCCAGACATGTCATTACAATCACGAACTCACCGATGATCTTGACCACGAGTGACGTCGAGTTCCGAAGATCAACCCGACTTGCAATATGACGTAATTGATCTTCAACCACTAGTGACTCAAACTACTGAAGTAAAGGAGGAGGTAGCTGAAACACCGAGACCCGCCAAGATAAGAAACATTTTAGAGTAGAGAGAGGGGGGAAAGAGCGATCAAGGTAGCAGTGGAGATATTTACTTTAGATAATATTATTTAATCATGGTTTATTTTAATTTATATGTTGAGTTAATTTTGGAAGTATAAACCAATATTTTGAAACTTAATTTAAACTGAAACTTAAAGTTGTTAAGTTGTGTAGATTTTTAAAATGTCTATTTTATTTATTTATTGGGAAATGATATAGATTTTTAAAATGAATTTTATTTATTTATTGGGAAATGATACCAAAAACGTATATTTGTAAATTATATGGTTTTAATGTACCTCGAAGAACGATTATGAAAGTAACTATTTTTTTCATCATCTCCTAAAAAATGGCATTATTTTAGGTTAAATAAATAAACAATATACAATTATAAACAAACACATTATTTTTTTTTAAATAAAGTAAGTATATTTATTTGTTTTTAAAAAATTAAACCTTACCCGTGACTGTCATTCGCTGACAGAGTTTAATTAGTTTAGAAACAACATGTAATACTTCTGTTAACACCCACGATTAACAATTACAAGTAGGAACGAATTTCAGTGCCACCCATGATTGACAGGAGTAAATACTCCTAACTTTGATTGTCAGTCACATGTATACTTTGGTAAATATTTAGGAAAACTGATTATTTTGGTATTTGATTTTCAAATTTGGTATTTGTTGGATAAAATTTCAAATGGATATAGTGAGATTTAATTTGACGGAATGGCACCTGCATTGGGCCGAGTTTGAGGCCCAGAAAGTGGTAGCGAGGATTACGGAAGACGAAAGACATGACAGCGCCACGAGCACAAAATACTGAAAGGCTGAGGCACGTTCCCTTCAACGGTGGCCCAGATTTAGAGGGCTTACGCTTCTTCTCTCTCCCTCACCTTTCCCACCGGCAGCGGCAAAAGCTCCAAGAAACTCTCTCGAGACATACCATTCCCTTCCTTTCTCGGCACATCTGTTGTATGTCTATGTGTACGGAATCCCGTCTTGCAGCTCCGCCGTCTCGTACGTAGATTTTTACGGACGACAGCGAGATTCGGTCGAGACCACAGCAAATACGAGGTTCACCGCCTCCCTCCCTATTTCGTAGTTCGTATTCTCTCTCATTTCTTCTGCTTCTGCGTCGTTTGGGGGTTGAATTTTTCTCCCTCACGGAGTTGTTGCATTGTTGAGCTATTGAGCAGAAGCTAGTAGTTCGAATTGTAGCTCCTCTTGGCTTGAGCGATCAAACTGAGCTAAACATGGAAAGAAACGCCGCGCTTTCCACTCTCTTTTGTTGCTGTTGCCATTTCCTCTAGCTTAAATTGTGACAAATTGGCTGTGGACCTTGATGCATTCTAGCTAGACAGATGTCATTGCTACGTTCTGCCTTTTACCATAGGTGCCCTAGCTTTGAAAACGTAGTAGCTACTGTGTCCCTCTTCCTCATTAGTCTATCATCTTTCGTGATGCAGGTTTAGAAATTGCGTGCAGAGTTTGTACTATAGAGGATTCCTCTGGACAGAGCGAAGTTAAAGTTGAAGTCTTCTATTAGTACACAAAATTTAGAGCGGAAGTATTGTCATTTTTCAGAATTACTTCGTAGAAGTTCGTGGGCCTTTACTCAAAGTTACACTTAGTGGAAAAGATAGTCCGTCCCTAGCCAAATTTTGTTGTCTGGTTGTGGAGATATATTCGCTGGAGTCGAGTCTGAAGTATGCTGGGTGAAACTTCTTCGTGTCCCGAGGTGGGTAAACAGGAGCAGCACCAAGATTATGTATTGGAAAGATTGCCAACGGAGGTAGCAGCATCAAATGACCAGGTTGGAACTAAGAATTATGTCAATGAAGTCAGAGAAGGAAGCGTTGAAGCAGCTAATTATGTTAAGGATCAGAAAATACAAGACCTTCCTCAAGATGCGCCACATGTGATTGATAGCGAGTTCTCTGCCAAAAATTGTGGAGATGAGAGTGGTTTTCAGAATATTGAAATGACAGGCCACCAAGTTCATAGTGTTGAAGACATACATGGAAGGGATTCTGAAGAAGTTGTAGCCCTACAAGGAAAGAATTCTGACGTGGGTTTAGAAGAAACAAGCAACATAACATTGAAGCATATAGTCCATGAGCAGTTGGAAAATCAAAAAGAGAATCCAAAAGGTCTTGAGGATGTAGGAGGTCAACCCAGTTTAGAAATGGAGAATGGAAGTGCGATTAAAAGTTTTCCTTCAGAAGCTGTGACAGGTCATTCTAATGATGTGTCTGCAAGTGGTTCACATCCTGAATATGCTAACCCAAATCAGACTTATGGATCAGTCTATGTTCAAAATCATGATGCTCTACCAATTAGTACAGAAAAAGAGTTATCTCCACATCCAGCTTCAGTAAACAAGGATGAAGTTCATTTTGGTGATATAGAAATACATCCTGAGGATAGAATATGTGTTCTTGCTACTCAACAATTGGATATACCTGTTGAAGTCATCTCTGGCCAGAAACAGCTAGAAGCACAGTCTCAAAATCCAAGGAAGATTCTGGGCCGGTCTGGTCGTAGGTACAAAACAACTGCTAAAGTAATGAGAAAAAATTATACGTTGAGATCTTCTCTTAGTTCTGATAGATCTCTTCGCTCGAAGTCAGTTGACAATGCAAAAGATGCGGACTTGGAGAATGAGAAGGCTAATGCTACTACGACTGAAGTCAAAAAACGTGGAAGGAAGAAGAATAGTGAAAAGAACGTGACATCCAATGAATATTCAAGAATTAGAAAAAACTTAAGTTATATGCTAAACCGGATAAGATATGAGCAAAGCCTGATTGATGCTTATTCAAGTGAAGGATGGAAAGGGCTGAGGTATGGAGAATGCTGTAGCTACATGAAAATATTGTTTTTGCTTATTCTCACAGATGATGGTATTATCAACCGCGCCTATTTTTTTTTTCATGGAGTAACTGGGACCCTTTTTAAACATGTCGCTATTTCTCTAAGTTATAAAAAATACATGACTATCTAATTTCTCCTGAATGGTGAACGTTGGTTTAAATGTTCTGATGGACATGTCTTCATAATTAACCTGAGTTGTCTTATATCTTAATCTGCTGGTGATTTTGAATCCCTGCTGAACTTGATAGAAGATCTTGAAGTAACTACTGGTTGTTTGAAAGAGCTACCCAGTCAATGAAGTCACTTGTTTCGTATTCATTAGTTATTATTTCCTTAATTGTATAATTTATTCTGCAGCGTAGAAAAGTTAAAACCTGATAAAGAGATTGAGCGGGCCAAGTCTGAAATTGTTCGAAGGAAGTTAAAGATAAGAGATGTATTTCAGCATCTTGATTCACTGTGTGTGGAAGGAAAGCTGTCAGAAGATCTGTTCGATTCTGAAGGCATGATTGATAGTGAGGATGTAGGAATCATTTCCTTAGATAATGCATTAATTTTCCATGCTATTTTTATTTCATACAACTAATCCATGGACCAATGACCTTGTATGTTCATATGGCAGATATTCTGTGCGAAATGTGGGTCCAAGGATTTAACTCTTGATAATGATATCATACTGTGCGATGGGTTTTGTGAGCGTGGGTTTCATCAATTCTGTCTGGAACCACCATTGCCTAAAGAAGACAGTAATATCTATTTATTAGCTTCCATAATTTAATCGACTGTTTTTCTAAATCTATTTTGAACTGATTTATTTTCCTCTTGGCTTATAGTCCCTCCTGATAACGAGGGTTGGCTATGTCCTGGATGTAATTGCAAAGTTGAGTGCGTGGACATGCTTAATGAATCGCAAGGAACGACACTTTCAATAAATGACATCTGGGAGGTTATTGACAGAAATTATAGCCATATCTGTGTTGATTAATGTCCATCTTTATAGTTTATGAACATTGATAGTAATCGCATTATGGCTATGCAGAAGGTTTTCCCTGAGGCTGTTAAATCTGGGAACCTGGATCCCAACTCTGGACTTTCCACAGATGATTCTGAAGATGACGATTATGACCCTGAGAAGGCTCAGAATGACGAGGAGGGAAATGAGTCAGGTTCTGGGGGTTCTGAATATGCTACTGCTTCTGAAAAATCCAATGGCGGACCCTCTAAGGATAATAATCAGGACCCTGGCCTTTCTTCGGATGATTCAGAGGACGACGATTTTAACCCTGATGCTCCAGATATCGATAAGGTTAAGGAGGAAAGTTCAACTTCTGATTTCTCGTCTGATTCTGAGGATCTTACTGCCATGTTGGTTGATGAGGGTCCTGTAGGAGGAAAGAAGCGGAATCTGACTGATGAATCATTGATGGAGTCAGACACTGGAGGAAGTGGAGCTAGTCCTATTACAGCGAAGAGGCATGTTCCTCGATTGGACTATAAAAGGCTACATGATGTGGGTCTTCTTATTTAGATCTTTCATCTGCAGACTTTGTTAATCACAGAATGCAAGTCAAATATCTGCATCTCTTTCCTTTTACTCTTCCTTTTTGCTCCCAGATAGGACTTATCTGCACCAGTCATGTTCGATTACACACACACACACATATGTATTATGTATATATATAATAAAATTATAGATGTGGTCTCTTTAGGTTCTATTGCCCAGACATTGATCTCAAAGGTGTTAATGTCTGTGCTCTGTGTGTATGCTACTCGTTCTTTTTTCTTCCGAAGCATTTCAACCTTCACTGCGTCTGAAATTGTATATCTGTCCGTCATAGGAGGAATATGGGGGTACTTCATCTGATGATTCAAGTGATGATGAAGAGTGGACAGATGCTGCCAGGATGAGAAAAAGAAAGCAGCAGATGGATGAGCCTGAAGCAAGTGCAAAGAAAAGCCGTATCGGGCAGCATTCCATAAGTACAAATGCATCAGCCGGTTCACAAATTAATGACTCCCCAAAATCAAATTCTGCTGGTGCAAAAGGTCAATCATCACATCCTAGAAGAGTGTTGGGGAAAGAAGCAAAAGAGGTAATTCACACAACTAAGATTTAATTCATTTCGTACTAGAATGTGTTGGTGAAATTTTCTTAAACCCATTAGATATTACTGTTAGGAAGTGAAGCAGAGCATGCCATTTTTTTTTCTTCGAAACACGCTGTTTTCTTTCAATCAATAAGATACTGTTGGAAACATTGTCCATTAAGGACAGTTCTGTATCTGAAATTGCCGAATTTTCTTGGGAAAACTAAAGGGATTTTACAATGTTTTGAGCTCCAAGAACTCATGTGACCTATGGAAATTCAAGCTTTTGGATGTTGCTATTAATGGGAAAATATCGATTTTGTGATGTGATGTGTGGCGTGTTAGTATTTGGTTTGCTAAGGTTTTGTTTGGAATTGCATTTTGGAGGGGAAGGGAGTATCTTTTTCTCCAACTCCCTCCTGTCCTGGAGATAATTGTGCTCCCTCCAATTTGGAAGGAAAGAGGGGAATAATTATAATGAAATTACTATCTTGTGAGTTATCTCTCCTACTACATAATTAATGGAAGGATAATTTAGTTATATTCACCCAACCCTCTCTGCACCTTTCCTGTAATGACATCTAACATGTCCTATCAAAACAACAGGAGTATAATGTTTTCCTTTCCTTTAGTGAGGTTATCCAACAAACGGAGGATAAGGATCCCTTTTCTTTTCCTTCACTTCCATATATTGTGCTTTTCTGTTAATGAACCGTATCCACAGCATGCAAGCAATATCTAGCGTATTTTCCAATCACTTAAATAATACAATAAGTTTTTGTTAACCAAAACAACTTCATACAACCAGTCAGATAAATCCTTGTATTTTACCGTGGAAATTGTAGTGGACACAAACATTTGCATGATCTGTTTAAGGTCAAGACTTACTCTTTGGATTTTAACCCCTTGTTAGGGTAGGAAAAGAGATGTAGGGCAAGAGAATTGGAGGAAGCTGGAAGGTTCTTCTTCTTTCCTGTTAACAAAGCAAATGCCAAAACAGAATTAGTAAAAATCCTCTTCCCTAAGTTCTGGTGCCATTGCTAGAAAGAAAACTAGTAAAAGAATTACAAATCTCTAGTTATAATCATATTCATGCGTTGGCATTTTTTTAAACGTTTCATGTGATTGTTAGAGTAGAACTGAATGCTATATTTACTGGTGGTTGATTCTCCCTTACAGAGACTTCAAGTGGCATTCAACAAAAATCACTTTCCCGATCGTGCTGACAAAGAAAGCTTAGCACAAGAACTAGGAATCACTTTCCAACAGGTCACTCGCTCCATTCAATAGATCCATCAACCTATTTACCTTTCTAATTTGCGGTACTTGTATATTTCCTCCCTTGAACCTTATCCTGACCTGTCCTTGTTTGTGCTATTTTGATTGTGCAGGTGGACAAGTGGTTCGGGAATGCGCGTTGGTTCTTCAACCATCCTTCCGGAAGGAAAATAAAGGTGTCCGGTAAAGCTGCAAAGAGTAATAATCCTGTCCCTGAAACGACATTAACAGTTGGGAATACTGATAATGCCACTGCCTGTAGTAATGGAGGAGATCAAAGTGCAGTGAAACCCGAGTCAAGTTCTGTTTCCCGGAAGAAGCTAGAAGAACGAAATCCTAAGAGCACCAAAAAAACTTGTCCTGGGAATAGAAAGAACCCTAAAACTCCCCAGGGGCAAACTACTAGATCCAGGAGGCAATCAGGCACGTGATGAATTGAGTAGAGCTGGAGTGTATTGCCCTTGCCTCTCCCTCTAATCATCTGAGTTCTTTTAAACCATTGAGATGCAAATGAGATGAGTTTTGGATTGTGGGGTACATCTCCAGGAAGAACTTGCCCTCTCCTTTTCTACCAAGGTTTACTTTCACTTCAATGGTCTTACGCATACATAAGAACATGAGACTGGAGAATGCAATTAGAGGGTGGGAGGAGGGGAGCAGATATCGATTTAGGCCCCCGGAATTTTAGCTTTATATTGGTACTCAAGTCAGTCACGTGGTTGTTTGTATGATGACGAATATGAGATATGTAGTTGACTAATGTTGGATTATGTATTATGATGTAAAATCAGTGAAGACACTGACTAAATTTTATTTAGTAAAAAAAACTTTTGGTTTCTTCAATAGGAGTGAAGAAACGTGTTCCTTAGTAGCAGCGAGTCAAGTTTGTTAGACTTGTCGAGTTTACGAAGTATTCAACGAATTTTACATTTTTGAAGCATGATTAACACTATCTGGCTACACAACAAACAATAAATGAAGTGTTTAATGAATTTTACATGTTTGAAGCATGATTAATAGTATACACTTTCTATCTGGCTACACAACAAACAATAAATATTCTTAATTTGAAATGGATTGTTAATATTGTGTTTAACTTGTTATAGTAGGTTGATTGGTTTTCAATATATCTTGGTCATTATAGTGAAAATGACATAAGTGTCCAAGCTATCATTGATCTTAAAAGTGGCGTCATGCTTAAACTAGTCTATACTAATAATTTATCTCTTAAATATGGGTAATCATCTCTTGATGGAAATTTCTTAACCATGCTAGAAGCAAAGTAACATAATATATTCAATAAGATTTAACGGCTTTGAAAATACTTGCATGGGCATATTATAGATCCTAAGAAATTAATTTCCATACTAGGACTGTTCATACAACAAGACATCTAACCATCTTATAATAACATTTCTTAATCACTTATCTTTTCTACAAATCAATAGGGTCAATTGTTGTTAACATCAAGTCAGTTGAAACAAGTGTCCTAAGATTCAGTGGTTTTCTTTCTAAAACCCATCAAATTAAATCATAAGTAGATGAATTAAACTTGGTAAACTTTATATTTGTTTGGTGTAAAATTATATTATGCAGCTAATGTTTATACGTCTTGAAAAAACACCTAAGAAGCAAATCTTGGGGTCACGCAACAGTCCTATGGAACGACCCTTGCAACCATTTGTTAGCGTTCCAAAGGGTACATCCATAATCAGAAGAAAGGAACGGGCAACTAAGAGGCGTGTGCAAAGAATTATCCTAAACAGATTACGAATAGTTTCAAAGAATAGGAGTGACCAAGATAAACAAAGACCAACTTTACTCTCCAATATATAAGGAGACAGGAATAGGAATAATCACAACAAATCTCCTACTCTAAACCCTTACAAATTATGAGTATGAAAGAATATATAATGGTCATCAAGATAGTTGCTTGGGTTGAGACCCCTACTAATTAAAACCCTTGCAAAGTTGGATTCAGAGAGTGATCTTAAACCAATCTTCATTCCTTGCAACACTTAATACCTAGCGAAAGAAACCTCCACAGAAGGGTCGAACACCAAAGTTCAAAAACGATCCCCAACACAAAAGGTTATTTGCCAAAGGTAGTCCCAAGTCAATCGAAAAGGGTCACCTAAAGGTAATCCATAAGTGGTGGAAAGAAATCGTAAGATTTCAAAAGGGCCGAAGGCGATCTAGAATAACAAAAAGTTTCACCAAAGAGTAACTTGGAGATAGACAAAAAGCTCGCCAAAAGGTGAACTATAAGTGACAAGTAAAACTTACAAATGCTAAGGAGATAAAAACAAACAGGAAAACATATGAAGAACTCACAGGAGTAAAACTTGTTGGAACGAGGTTAATTCAAGTTGGAAAAACTCATCGAGATTATCAGGATATGTGTCTAATTCATCTGAGCAGACTCGTTGGAAGACTAGACCGGGAACTCCTTGACCTACGGTAAAGACATAATGGTTGAGGATCCTCTTTGATGATTAAGTGAGTATAGGGTTTGAACGTATGCAATTCAGAATTCAACCATACTTTAAAGAGGGTAAGTGTGATGTATTTATGCACGAGGCGATATTTTATTGTCCATTACCATATGGTTAAAATTTGGTGCCTAAGATATCGCTGAGGATCGTGGCCAAGTTTACTGATATCTTTAACTATTTTTGTATGTTAAGATTCAGTGTAACTACCAGATTTGGTGTCGGGATCGAGTTTAGCCGAGCTTCGTTGTTTTAGGAAAGTGTCCTAGAGACTTAGTTTTTTATTCCCTAACTCTTTGTTTGGTGAGGGAAAGCATGGGTTGCTCGTCTCTTCTTTAGGCAATGAGGTCGACCCTCGTTAGTTGTGCACGTTTGTTTCCTTGTCAAGGGCGAGGATAAAGTACTTGACTCGTCGGAGGGAAGTGCTAACTTTTGTACGCCTTACCTTTCTGTGCCTATTTGAGGCTATCTTGATACGTTCGCCTTGGAGGCTAGGGCTAACTCGATTTTGTCACGTACAAGTCACGTGACTTATCTTCCTCTGAGGGTTATTAGCTTCAGTGTCTCTTGCAAGTCTTCTCTTGTTTCTAGGCAAAGTCAGTGTCCATGCCCAACATTTATCACCGAAGCTCGTCGGAAAGGAATTTTTAGGCGAGCTTCATTTTGATAGGAATGAAGTGATGCCCTTTTCACTTAAGAGTTCCGCACAAGTGTTGTGGTTTTTCTTTCCATCCTAACGTGTACGGGAAAGCGAGCCTCATCTACATGTCAATTTAATCACGCGACTCGAGTACGGCATATTTTTAATTGGTCTCTTGCGCTTTATTACCCCATGAGTGGTCATGATATAGGCATCCTTAGGTTTTATTGGGCAAGCTTATTTATATTGTCTTTGGTTTTCTTTCTCTCTAACTGTGTTGGTCTTCACGATGGGAGGATTTTTTAACTCAACTTTTGTCTTCTTTGTGGGGGTTTCTTATAGATGCTAACTGTTGTAAGGAATGAAGCAAGGATTGGGATCACTCAATGATCCCTACCTATTTTTGGCGAGGGCTGAGTGTGGTCTTGTACCAGGCTACATAATGGGAATGCTTACCAATTGGTTCATATCTTGAATTTGTAGGGAGTCGAGAATGATGGAGGTGTTGGTGCTTCTTATTTTGCAATTGCGTTCCTCTTATATAGTGGAAGGTGTATTTCATTATGGCGTAGATGTCATCCTCATTTTTAGGGATTCCTCGCTTTATTCTGTGTGCAAATTTGCGATTGTTGATTCCTCTCTTTGATCAGGTGCGTGTCCGCTGTTGTCACTCAAGGTGTCAGTTAGGAACTAATCGCGTTCCCCCAAGTCATTTGTCCTGCTTTTCTCTCTCCCTGGGGGTTTTCGGTGGGGAAATCTTTCTGTATTACGTCGTCTCTGTTTCAAGGTTTTCTAGTGAAACCATCATTACTTTTTGGAAACTTTCCCGAGATTCTTTGCATTTTCCGATAATTTTAAGTGGGATTTCACCATTTCCCTTCTCTTCCAAAATATTTTCTGTGATTAAAAACTTTTCCAGATTTCTTATGCATATGAGCTTTTTCTGAAAACTTACAAACTTTCGTGTCTTCTCAGTTCTTCCAAATAACTAAATTTAATTTTAAAAAATGGTCGAAAACCAGTCATCATCCGCTTCTAAAGGTCCATTTAGAGGGAACTTCATCATCCCTGAGTTTTCTCCTGAGGGTGAGTTTTTTTGTTTCTATGTTGATTTCTGTGTTTTTTTTTAACTCCCCAAGTCTGAATGACTGTCCCCACTAGCCCAATTCAGTCTAACTAAGCTCGTTGTCCTCACTTGGGCTCCTAAAGGGAGGAATTCCTGTTGGACTTGAGTAGTACATCTATGCTTATATGGGTTCCAAATCACTTCTTTTTATTCGATGCGGGACGGGGTATCACAATCTACACCCCTTAAAGTGTGCAACGCCAACGTCGCGACCAATCCATCATCTTTGCCCCCGGTAGGTGACTCGGTCTTCCAAGTCTTATACTTTTCAGATACTCTTTTTGGGTTTGGCCAACTATTTTCTCCCATTGGCACGAGTCTTCAAACCTTGCAAGCTCGATCACGGTCTCGAGTCGTCTTTGATACCATTTTAACGCCCCAAGCCTGAGCGACTATTCCCACTAGCCCAATCCAGACTAACTAACCATGTAGTTCTCACTTGGGCTCAGAAAAGGAGGAATTCATGTGGACTTGAGTAGTACATCTCTGCTTATATGAGTTCCAAATCACTTCTTTCTTTCTGATGTGAGACGAGGTATCACATTTTTATGCATGTTTTCTTATTCTAGCTCTCAATTTCTAGAGATTAGGTTTCGTCCAATTTTGTAGATGTTAGGGTGAACCAGTTGAGACTGGAGCAGTTTAGGGATGTTGTAGCCCTTGATTGTTTGGGAGAGGTCCAAGCACCAAGGTATTCAGGTTTGGATAAAAATTTTCCACGATCGAAGGAAGCCTTCAATTTTCCTGTTCAGGTGGATGATGGCTAGCGCTTTCCTCTTTGGGAGAATTTGGAAGAACTGTGGCGGTATTACTGCATTGCTCTCACCCAATTGGTACCTAATGTCAGTAGGATGTGGATTGGATTTAAAGTTGTGTGCATCATGGATAGACTTACTCACTTGCTAAGTTTCACTGATTGTGCAGGCTCACCACGGG
This sequence comes from Chamaenerion angustifolium, assembly GCA_946814005.1. Lineage (NCBI taxonomy): Eukaryota > Viridiplantae > Streptophyta > Magnoliopsida > Myrtales > Onagraceae > Chamaenerion > Chamaenerion angustifolium. Next base: position 29,926,861 of record OX328272.1, read on the forward strand.
GGTCAACCATTCTAATTATTTCCAAGCGCGTTTTCCCAAGTTTCAAGAACATCTCTTCGCGTGGAACCGGGATGCTCGCTTTAGGTTTGTGGACAACCTTCAAGCGACTAAAAGTGACTACTAAAGGTTTTATTTCTTTTACCAAGTGGGTGTGCCTTACCCTAGAGGTAGGGGTGAAAGAAAAAACCGATTGGTCCGAATATTCGGTGATAACCGAACCGAAAAATACGATCCGAAAATGTACGGTTCGGTCTGTGGTCGATTTTTTTTTGTTTGAAACGGTTTTTTAGACCGTTCGGTCTACAACTCTAAAAGAACGTGAAGTCCGGTCCGACCATTTATATGTATATTATTTTATATATTGTATTAATTAATATAATTAATCAACGAATACAAACAAATAAAATTTTTATTATTTAATAATTATTTTAGTTGTTTAATCGGTTTAGTAGAAATCTATGTAAACATTGTTAAATCAAATTATTTTGTTGTTTAATTTGATTTTGAATACTTATTTTGGTTTTGAATGTGTATTTTTTTTCTTTTTCGGTTTAAACCGAAAATCCAGTCCGAAAATCCAAAATCCGAATGGACGGTTTATTTTTCCTTAAACGGTCTTTTGGTTGGACCTTTTTTTGAAGAAAAACCGGTCCGAAAACATAGGTCCCCGACCGAAATAGTAAAAAAAACCGTCCGACCGGTCCGGTTTCACCCCTACCTATAGGATCCTCCACACCTTGAAGAATGTCGTGCCAGGGTTTCACAATTTTTTCTGGCGCGTGAGGCATGCTATTAATCATTTTCGTCATTTTCATCGTTGCTCAAATTTTTGGCCATTTGGGTCTATCGACGAGACATCAGAGACAATTTTTTATTGCCGTGTGTTTTACATGTTGTTCCTGCCTTTGTCGAATGAGTAAATTTTGATCTCTTATGTTCCTGCCTTTATTTTCTATTTCAAACAAACTGGACCTTACCTTTCTGCTGAGGAGGTTTCTCTCAAGAAGACATTTCCCCCATCTCAAAAGAAGAAAGGAAATGATTTCTTGTCTTATGAGTTGTTTCCTCAGTAGAGAGTACCACGGGGATTCACATCTCTGATACACTTGCCCCCACATCAATGAAGGTTCAAGGTGACTACCCCTCATATTTTATTATCGTTGTTTGTCATAGTGGTGTTAATCAATCTAGATCTTTTCTTATTAAGTTCCTCGCATGTGCCTCTCACCGCTCCGAAGATGAGGGTGAAGACCTTGTCCAGGAAGTGGAGGGATTCCATTCGTGTTGGGGGAAAATGCATGGACACCAAGGATGCATCGAGGCAAGACAAGGTCCCTCGAGGCAAGACAATGTCCCAAGGACACCAAGGATCGTCGAGAGACACCAATGGAGATTGTTGACATCGAGGAAGCTGTTAGGCCGCACCTCACCTGGGTGCCCTTGGTAAGTCACTTTCTGTAAGTCACTTTCGCTAGTAACTTTTACTATTATGTATGTCCTTTAATGTTCCTGTCTTCGTGCAACTTGTTCGTGAGGAGACGGCTCTCTCTCTTGTATGGTTGGGCAGTTGGATCATGTCCAAGGCGACGTAACCATAAAGATGGAGACCTATCGAAAATGCAAAATTGTTCGTTCAGTGTTTGGGTATCTAAAGGGGAAGTCGAGGAGCTGCGAGTGCAGGTGAAGTGACTTAAGAGGGGTATAGATCAACACAAGAAAATGACACTGTACTCAAAGAAGGTCAAGGTGAAGGTCGAGAAGAAGGTGTGAGAGGCATGTCAGAGTTTTGCCCAGGCAGAGGCGAAAGTGGCTTGTCATATGGCCTTGTTGCAGACCACCCATGTGAATCAGAGTAATATGCACACTCAGCATGACCTCATGGTGTCGTCTGAGAGGAAGAAGCTTCTGTCCGGGAAGTTTCAACTTGAATGTTGGCTGAAAAGGGTCTATACCCTTACGATGGTGGTGGCAGACTATAATAAGCCTAAGGAGTTTACCGGTGCTCCCTTGAATGTAATAAAGGAGGAAACAATGAGATATCTCGAGATGTTGATGAGCGACATCCAGAAGGTTGATCATAAGCTCCTTTGAATGAGGTCCAAGCACTTATTTACTTCTTGGCCTACTCCTACATTGCTCCCGAGTCCTTGGACGAGGTCTCCCTTGTTTCTACTCGCGAGCATGCCACTAACAAAGGTGAGACTTTGAGGGAGTGAATGTGTTTTCTGCTTTCCTCACCTTTTTAGCTCTTCTTACTCTCTTGTAGTCCGTTATTTTTATACACCCCTCCTATTGACCTTGTAGTCTTGACATTTTTTGTAATGAGACTATTTCTTTGTGTTTCTTTGATCTTCGAGTGTGTTGGTACCCATGATAGGTATTAGTTTTGATGCATCATAGGCTTTATCAACTATAGGACCATTTAGGAACAACCATCGTATTAGCTATGATGTTTATACTTGATTATAGGGTGATCTTAAATCGACCACTATACCAAGTCTTTTGTTTGCCTGGTTATAGAGTGAGATTAAGTCGAATGCTATAACATGTATTTTGTTTGCTTTGGTACAGGATGATCTTATGTCGATCACTATAACAAGTCTTTTGTTTTGCTTGGTGTTAGGGTGGTCTTAAATTGACTGCTATAACACGTTTTTTGTTTGCCTTGTTATAGGGTGATCTTAAGTCGACCACTAAAACAAGCCTTTTGTTGCTTGGGATGTTAAGTTGACCGTTATATACCAAGTCTTTTGTTGGCTTGGTTATAGAGTGATCTTAAGTACCGCTATAACAAGTCTTTTGTTTACATGGTTATAGGGTAATCTTAAGTTGACCGCTATAAGAAGTCTTTTGTTCCTTAGTTATAGGGTGATCTTAAGTCGGCTGTTATAACAAGTATTTTGTTGCATGGCTTTGAGATGACTTTATTCGATAATTATAACTAGGTTTTTCTTGATACCCTCGATTATAAGATGAATTTAGTTTGATCTTCCGGGTAAGATCTTGGGATTTTGGCAGCAAGTCCTTGGTGAGTCGTCGTTGTAGGGAGCATACAGTAATCACATGACCAAACAACATTTTATTCATTTTGTTAAAACAAGAGAACAATGAGGAATCTACTTTAAAGAAACTACTTAAATTGTCTAAAAGAATGATTGAATTAAACCTATTTGACAACTTTAATGTTTGTGTGGATTTTATAACAATATTTCATAAGTAATTCATCGTTCGGTCAGTTGAACGTTAAATTGTCTAAAAGAATGATTGAATTAAACCTAAAGAGATAGTCTTACACTTTGATAACTTTATTGTTGGTGTGGATTTTATAACGATATTTCATAAGTAGTTCATCGTCCGGTCAGTTGAACGTATAGGTTCCTCCCTTGATACATAGGCGAGCACGTTATTCCTTCCCACCAGGAATTATTTGTCCCGCGGGCGTCAGCTTCCTTGTGGTTTTTCCTTCACAAGTAGTTCATATTACATTTCCTGGAAGCGTTTTGATTGCTCCGGATTTGCCTACCCTTTTTTTTGGGGGGGGGGGGGGGGGGGGGGGGGTAAGAACTTCATTTTTGGGTGGACGATGTAGACTATGATCTTTTAAGGGTTGATAGTAGTTCGACCAAGGATGGTATTGTAGGTCGAAGGGGCACTCACTACTATGAAAAGAACATTTATCTTGATACTCTTTTGCCCATCGCCTAAGACTATTGGAAGTTTGGTCGCTCCAAAGGGGTAATTTGTGCGTCTTGCAAATATGACGTGAGGAAAGTTTGTTAGAAGTTAGAAATAGAAATAACTAACATTAGCAAAGTTCTGTTTAAGGAACAAATTACATTGATATGTTTCCTTTCCTACACATTTTATATGTTATAAGTGTAAACTAGTATAATGGAAAATACAACCTCACAGGGGAAGCTGCACATTGATATGTTTCCTTTCCTACACATTTCGAATGAAAATTGGCGAATAGGGGAAGCTGCACCACCTCACAGGTGTGTCAAAGCCACCTAGAAACGAGGATCCAGTTTACTCCCAATGGGAATAAGATGACTTAATCGTTTGTTCATGCATGCTTGATTATATAGAGCTGAATCTGGTACATTAGTACGCAGAATTTGCAATTGTAAAAGAATTGTGGAAAATACTTTTCACAACATAAAGTAAGGGAAAATATGGCGGTCAATTGTTCGATCTAATTTGTCGAGCAAACATAATAAAACAGGGGCCAGATTCCCTTAAGACATTTCACAGTAAAATGCAGAGGATTTGGAGAGATATTGAGCTACAGGATCCTAATCCCATGAAACATCCCGAAGACATCGCAATTTGGAACACGAAGCGGGCAGAGACTAAGCTATATAAGTTTTTGCATGCAGTCAGCGATGAATTCAACCAAGAGAAGCGGGACATACTTCGTGAGAATCCGTTACCTGAGGTCGAGATGGCATACACCACGATTTGGTCAGAAAGAGACCGACAACAAGTAATGGGCACAAAGAATCGGGACATCGATCTGATAATTGTTCCTCTCGAGACTGAAATTGGGCCCGGCCTCTCGGCCAAAACCTCCTTCTCGAAAAGGAGTTCTCGCACAGACGAAGTTGATTCCTCCATGAGACATACCACCAGGCCATAATCAGCCGCCAGAAGGGGAAGGTCATTATCTCGCAGTGACGGCGATCAGAAGAACATTCAGTGCACTCATTGCAGGAAGTTTTGACACAGCTGGGTCGAGTGCTTCCAGCTGATACGCTTCCCCGAGGGATGAAGGGGCCCACGAAAGGATGAGATCAACACGGTCAATATGGTCGTGACCACGATCAAAGGAGAATGAGGCTCGACTGGAAGCATGGAGGAGGAGCTAGGGTTTGCAGGAGCAGACACACTGAAAAGGGGACATGCGAAGGAAGGATCTAGAGCGACACAAAAGGAAAAGACTGAGGTAGCTTCCTCGGGACAGCACACGAGATGATGTATACGGTTAAGAGGGGTAAAGTTACCCTATTGGCCTCAGCACTTTATGCCTTCTAAGTTTGCACCCACAAGTTTTGAAATATCTCATTCGACCCTTGAACTTGTTAATAATCAGCAATCTAAGAAAAACAGTAGATGATTATTTGATTGTGGTGCTACTGACACTATGAGTTATGATAAGAGTCACTTTATTAGTCAATCAGTGCTCGGTAGGAGTATGATTCAAAGTGAAAATGGAGACTTATCGAAGGTTCATGGAGCGGGAATTATTAAATTTTCTCTAACACTACAATTACATATCTGTCCTTATCTGTCAAACTTGTCATGCAAAATTTTATCTATCGATCATGTGACAAGAGAATTGAACTGTATGGTGCTGATGTATCCAAGTTTTTGTGTGTTGCAGGATATTCAATCGGGAAAAGTTATTGGACGTGGTGTTAAGTATCATGGGTTGTACTATGTGGACGAAGTGACTCGACACGGAACTGCAACTCTTGCTCGCGGGACAGTTGGCAGGCAACTGTAGATGTGACACCGGAGATTGGGACATCTGCCTGCAGGGTACCTTCATAAGTTATTTCCTGAGTTATTTCCATTGAATAAAAATATTTCATGAGAAACATGTATTCTAGCTAAGAGTCATAAACAGTTTTGCTATCAATCTGATTCTAGAGCTAAGATTGTTTTTTTACTTATTCATTCAGGCGTGTGGGGTCCCGTCTTAAATGATGGTTGCATGTCTAGTAATGGTTTTAAATATTTCATGTTATTTATAAATGACTTTACTCGTATGACTTGGGTATATTTTCTAAAACACAAGTCTGAAGTCTCATCTAAGTTTGTAGAATTTCACAACTTAGTACAAAATCAGTTTCATACCAAGATTCAGGTATTCCGCTCCGATAACGGAGGAGAGTTCGTCAACTCTGTCCTCAAAAGTTTTTTTCCTAGAAATAAGGATTATCCACCAGACATCCTGTCCTCATACACCCTAACAAAATGGGGGTAACTGAGAGAAAAAATCATCATATCCTAGAAATGACAAAACCTATTATGCTTGAGTCTCAGGTCTCTACTTCCTTCTGGCCTGAAGCAGTTGCAACCTCAGTATATCTCTTGAATCGTCTCCCTACTAAAGCGATAAATTTTCAAACTTCCTTTCAGATACTATCGAGTCATATAAGTGTTTCAACAACTTTGGCACTCCAACAACGTGTTTTTGGATGTTCTGTTTTTGTTCATATTCCTAAAACATAATGTTCCAATCCATCTTCCAACAAATGTGTCTTTGTTGGATACATCAAAAAGGATATCGCTGCTATAATCCTTACAACCATCGTTTATATGTCACAATGGATCGTGATTTCGTTGAAATCGAATTTTACTACTGAGGGTAAGTAAGGTCCACCCAATCTACTGTTCAGGGTAGGGTGGGGGGAAACTTGGATAGTCCATTAGATGGGTTGATCACTCCATTATGGCCCGAAATAGTCCCAAAAGAGCAAGTAGACGGAACCACCTAGACACTGAATTCCGTAGTACTGCCACCTGAGGACTTGGATACGTCAACCCCGACAAATATCTCTAAGGTTAGTAGCGGTCCTGAAGGTGAGACGAATGATAAATATAATTATACTCATCCACAAGTTGAAGTAATACATGAACTGGTAAAACTCACACATGAGAAGTATGTAGTACTAGCCAAGAGAAATAGAGGAATCTCGCATGTACGGTATGAACTGGAGTATAGTCCTAAAACAAGCCAATATCAAATGACAATTTTTTTCAGGGGAAGTCTATCAACAGCACGTGCCTTTATGACTACTGTCTACACTCAGGAGATACCAAGAACAGTAGAGACCGCACTAGCAAGTCCTGAGTGATGTCAAGCTATGAAGATAGAGATGGAAGCGTTGGAAAGAACAAAATTTGGGAGAAGTGTGTTTTACCACACAGAAAGAAGACAGTTGGGTGTCGATGGTTGTTTACCATAAATAATCGTGCAGACGGGTGAATCGAACGGTATAAAGCGAGGTTGGTATCCAAAGGTTACACTCAGACATATGGTATCAATTACTCAGAGTTTTACTCTTCGATGGCCAAAATCAATACTATCAGATTTTCCATAACCGCTAACAAGAATTGGATGTTTTACCAGTTTGATGTAAAGAACGCATTTGTGCACGGTGATTTAAAGGAAAAAGTATATATGGAACCACCCCGGAGGTTCAAGTCAAGCTTCCGTAGATCATAAGTGTGTAAACTGAAGAAGGCTCTGTATGGTTTAAAACCATCACCTAGAGCGTGGTTTGGAAGGTTCACTATCGCTATGAATACATATGGATACAGACAAAGCAATTCAGACCATACCTTGTTCTTCAAGAGAAAAGGAGGCCAGGTGACATGCTTAATTATCTATGTTAATGATATGATTATTACAGGAGATGACACCAAGGAGATACCTCAACTCAGGCGAAACTTATTTCAAGAATTTGAGATGAATGACCTGGGAGAGCTCAAGTATTTTATGAGGATTGAAGTATTAAGGTATAAGATATGTATTTTCATTTCACAAAGGAAATACATATTAAATCTGCTCGTAGAGACAGGCTTGATGGATTGTTAACCAACAGACACACCTATTGTGTTAAATCATGAGCTGAAGATAGTGGAGGGAGCAGAATTAGTAGATTAAACCTTTTACCAACACTTGGTAGGGAAGCTGATTTACATGTCTTACACATGACCTGGCATCGCATGTTCAGTAGGTGTTTTGAGTCAGTTAATGCATAAGCTTCAGAAATATCACATGAAAGCGATTTTAAGAGTTCTCCGGTATCTAATGGGATCTCCAGGAAGCGGAGTCTTGTTCAAGAAGAACGATCAACTAGACATAGAAGCACATACAGATGTTGACTGAGCGGGCAATTCAGTAGACAGTAAGTCAACATCAGGTTATTTCACCCCGGTTGGACGGAATTTACTAACCTGAAAAAGTAAAATGCAGAAAGTAGTGTCTCTCTCAAACAGAATATGTGGCTACGAAAGCTATTAGACGAGATTGGTTTCCCTGTAAAAGGAGAAAGCAAATTGATGTGTGATAATCGTGCAACAATTAGCATTTCTGAGAATCTATTGCAACACGACCGCACACAACAAGTTGAAATTGACTGATAGTTCATCAAGGAAAAGTTAGGGAACAAGATCATCGCACTGCCATTTGTACGATCTGAAGATCAACTGGTAGACATTGTCACCAAGGTTGTGAATGAAAGGTTCTTCAGAGATGTTCTGGGCAAGTTGAATATTGGTGATCTCACTATTCCACTTGAGGCAGAGTGTTAGAAGTTAGAAATAAAAACAACTAACATTAGGAAAGTTTCGTTTAAGGAACAAATAACATATGTTTACTTATTGTAATATTTCCTTTCGTACACATTTTGTATGTTATAAGTGTAAACTAGTATAATGGAAAATACAAGCAGACAATTACTAAAATTCCTCCCCTGGCGGTGCTCTGTTTTTCGACTGCTTTCTATCAAAGTCAACCCTTTTCAGGTCATTATTTTTATTTCCCAACTTCTCGAATGCCTCCAGGAACATGATTTCTTCTGAGTTGCCTCTATCCACAATTATCTTTTCCAAGTTGAACCCTTCGACTTCAGACGTGATCGCTAGAGCATCGTCGTGGGGGGTTCTCATCTGAGCAGTGTCTTCGTCGGAAAAGAAGATGATGATGTCCTCTTGGAATTGTTGTCTATATTCAAATTGTACGACTGTGGATATTTAGGTAGCTTATACCTCTCGGGCGTTGTTCGTGTCTCCACTTGCTGCAAAATCTCCTACAATGACGTCGATGATTCCTATTTTATTATGAGAGGGACCAGAACCGTTTGGCTCAAGAAAGACCATTCATTGAGGAGGAGTGCAGTTTCTCTCACTGCGTGCTATGGATTTCTCAATAGGTCCTTTGGATCAGGTTATCAATGTATCGCTTGAGGATTCAACAATCCTCAGTCTTGTGCTCCTTCGCCTTGTGATAGCGACAATAGACATTGACTCGCCCCATGGTCTATCCGTTATTCCTTGGTGGTGGAGGTTTTGTGAGGTCTTGCTTCTCCATCTTGACTACGATGATCGTGATTTCACTATTCAGAGGGGTGTAGATGTCCAAGACTTCTGTAGGGGTCCTGCTCTGCCTTTTCCTTGCCCCCGCTCTTTCCTTGGTTTCTTGTCCTCTCGTGGGATGGTCAGTACGTGTGAAAATGTGCATGTGGTTACCCACTTTATCTCTATTATTCGTAGCTTCTTAGACGCCTTGTTCGCCGGGTTTAGGCCTCTGTAAAAGACTTTAAGTATCTCTTCGTCTGTTACCCATCGATCGTTTCCGTAATTCTCCATGTTGTTATTTTATCTTGTCCAGGACGATCATGCTCTTTAGCAGTTAGCGTCAACCCATATTGCACTCTAGAAATTAGGTTATGAGATCCTTCCATGACCTGATGAATGACACAAGAAGGCCTCGTCTCAGTTAATGTAGGTTACAGGATCGTCGTTGTTGTGTACTCCAGGATGACTCTTAGGATAACATATTTTGGTATCTTAACAGAGACTAATGAGAGAGTAAAGGGGTGTGAGGTCTTGTTATGCAGGGTGGTCATGTGGTCTTGAGAGATTGAGGGGGGGGGGGGGGGGGGATGTCCTTACCTTTCGATGCCTGTTTGGGGCAAGCTTGAGATGTTCGCTTTAGAAGCTGAGGGTAACTCGATCTCATCACGTGCAAGTCGCGTGACATATCTTCCCCCATGGATGGTCATCTCCGGTGCCATTTGTGGGTTTTCTCTTGTTTCCAGACAAAGTCAGCGCCTAGGCCCAACAAAACCTAATCAAAAGGCTCTTCGAGCAAAGCCCCATGACCGAAGTTTGTTTGGACTAATGACCTTGTCAAACAGATACGTACACTGATTGCAGTCGCCTAAAACCTATAAAGTTAAATTCAACCAAAAATTCTCAATGGAAAGTGTTGGATATTAGGTGACCATCTAACAGTCTAGCACTCATCCAAAGGAATATTGGCAAACACTCAAACACAAGGTGAGCACGTAAGGTGACAACCTCCAACCTCACTCTAATACGATGCGTAAATCTCATCTTAACAATAATGGCCCCTTACCCTACATTATCCGTGTATTAAGAACATAATCATAACTCATAAATATATACCTATTATCAAGGGATAAATCCCACTTAACACTTGAACTCACTGCGAGATATATAGAAAGTATAGTGACGGTAAGCAAAGGACATAGAATATTACTGCTAGCGTTTGAGAATATATAAATACGTTATGCTTCTTCTCTTTTTATTTTTAATATTATCTTAATATACAGAATACTCATTTGGACATCAGATAGGGACTCAGATGAATCACTTTCACTCGTCTCCTTTGCAGGTGGCTAGATCAACTTATGACAGATAGGATCGACTCCCATCAACCGTGATTAACTCTCAACTAGTTTTGGGACTAATCTCGGATAGCTTGTACCAACCTAATAAAATTCTATTCATCCTTAGGGAAACTTACTTTATTGAAATATGTGTCTACTACATTTGGTTTTCACCTTACTTGTAGCTCTAATTTAGGGGCGCATTCAACCAAGGCAAGAAAAATGGCAATTACACAAATTTCTACATGTGTTGAGTGAAATAGAGATTTTATACCAAATTACATGTCCACTCTATATATCTATACTATTATTTTACAAAAATTACAATAAGAGATGATAAGTTTGTTACATAATAACGTTTGATATTCGTGACACCTCTACAAGTAAATTTAGTTTTTCTTTTCTTTTTAAAGTCGACCGGGAAAGATAACTAAATATCAAATGATAACTATTTTTTTTATCCAAGTACACCAACCCGTAATAGTATTCACGTGGTTCAATATTTGAAAAACTTGACCCGAGAATGACATTCGTTAGTAGAATTCGGTTAAGTCCTACTCGAATGTCATTCGCAGGTGAAACTTTTTGTAAAAAAAGGTACCCTCAACAAGATTCAAAGTCATAACCTCAATTTTCACAACATATTTATTTGGTCAAATATTCAATAGATAAAAAAAATCTATCCAAACAAATGATGTTTAGATTTGAATTACCCAACGATCTGAAATTCCAATCAAAGTTGATTTAAAAACTGCTAACGTTAAACCGTCAACTTTAATAAGATAAGATAAATATAATTCAACCATGTCATTCATGAATAAAACTTAACACTCATGTGAATGTCAATGATTAAAAAAAGACATTACCACTTTAATATTTAGTTATCCATGCAAATTCACTTTGCAAAAAGAAATCATAAATTTATCCATCACTAAATGAAGTTAGATGAACTAAGTAAATGTATATGAATGTTGTAGGAAACCAAGATCCTAAAACAAGGAAGCATTAGACATGAAGGCATAAACATGGAGTGGACACCTTTTCCATATTCAAGCAATAGATTCCTCCTTATACTAAGGATAATGTTTAAGATTTTATGTATTCTAGATAGCTATATAATATGTTGTAATTTTCAAAATGAATATATGAGGATATGTGAATTATATCTACAAACTAGTGTATTAAGTTCAATATGGTATCAGAGACTTGTTTTTTCGATTCGTTCATCTACCGATTACCTGTTTAAGTAGTCGAATCATGTCGGAATCAGACGGAAGAGCCAGTTCCGGACAGAAACTAGCCTCAATAGTTCAGTTGGCGACTCAACTGGCAGCTCTGGCAGCTCAACTGGCGGTGGCTGCGAGCACTTCGACAGAGCTCATCAAGGAAGTGAAGCATGTGGGAGAAGCTGAGGCGTGTCTCGAAGAGGCGTTGCTTCGTGGAGGTGTTGTCATGGACGTCGCAAACGCCGAGCAAGCGCGGCTTGCCAAGGAAGCTGGTCTCGCCGAGCAAGCACGACTTGCCGAGAAGGGAGCAAACGCCGAGCAGGCACGTCTTGCCGAGGAAGATGGTCTCTACGAGTGGCACAACTTGCCGAGAAGGAATCTGTTCTCGCCATGGATGCTATCGACAATAGAATATGCTGCCGAGAAGGAACTTTCCGAGAAGAGGTTGGCACATGCGATGTCATGGAACTCGCGAAGGAAGCTGTCGACAGCAGGTTGACACAGGCAGACACATGCGTTGTAATGGCAGAGAAGAAAAAGGGAGCGTGCTCCATGTTTGCTCCATCACGTGCATGCTATCATGCGTCAGAACCTGGAAGGCCATCACGTTCATTTTCCTCTGTTGATGAATTTAGAGTCCACATGGAACACATATGGGTTAGTGACTACGGGATAAACGAAGGTAATTTAGGGTTTTATGAAAAAAAATACAAATTACAGGTTTGGTCCCTCTAATTTAGTCAAATGTTCAAATCAGCCTCACGAGTTTGATATGTGTGCAAAGCAGCGTAAAGTGTATTTAACAAGTTGTCCAAAAGGAAAAAACGGACAGTAGCTCCTGGATTCGGGTGCTACAGACACGCTGACATTTGATAAAAGTGACTTGGAGGGACGCACCAATCCTACTCGGACATGTATTCAAAGCGCGAACGGTGATTTATCAGCAGTTTGTGGAGCAGGGTCGATAGAAATCTCGGCATCACTTAAACTGAATAATTATCTTTATGTTCCAGGACTTTCGTGCAAATTAATGTCTATAAGTCATGTGACTAAGGAATTAAATTGCATGGTGTTAATGTATTCGGGTTTCTGTGTATTACAGGATATTTAGTCGGGGAAGACGATTGGGCATGGTACTGAGCGTGAAGGATTGTACCATGTTGACGAGGTGGCTCAACACGGAACTACAACGCTAGCTCACGGGACTATTGACAGGCAACAATGGTTGTGGCACCGATGGTTGGGACATCCATCTTCAGGGTATCTCCGCATGTTATTCCCTACATTATTTCCCCAGCAGAATAATTTCTTGTGTGAAATTTGTATTTTGTCCAAAAGTCATAAACAGTCATATCAACTTTCTAAAGCTAGAGCGGACTGAGTTTATTCCTTAGTTCATTCAGATGTGTGGGGTCCTGCCCCAATTTTCGGGCCATGCATGAATAGTACTGTCTGTAAGTATTTTGTGCTATTTATAGACGATTGCTCTAGGATGACGTGGGTTTATTTCCTTAAAAAGAAATCTGAAGTGATTCCCAAGTTTGTTGCCTTCTATGAAATGATCCAAACACAGTTCAATCAACATATAAAAATCCTACGGTCTGATAATAGAGGTGAATTTGTTAATTCCTCCATGCAAAATTTCTTTAGGGAGCGAGGTATGATCCACCAAACATCGTGTCCACATACTCCACAATAAAATGGGGTTGCATAACGAAAAAAATAGGATTGTCCTTGAAATGACTCGTGCGATTATGATTGAGTCTCATGTCCCTACTTATTTCTGGTATGAAGCTGTAGCAACTTCCGTATTCCTACTAAATCGTCTACCTACTAAATCAATCAGTCTTAGAACTGCACTACATGAACTCTCACAACATGTTAAGGTTCCCTCAACATTAACTCGTCGACCACGTATTTTTGGGTATTCTGTCTATGTTCATATACCAAAATTCGACCGTTCTAAACTTGATTCATGCGCAGTCAAATGTGTCTTAGTAGGCTATGAAATTCATCAAAAAGGCTATCGTTGTTATCATCCGTCTACACATCGGTTATATACCACGATGAATTGTGATTTTCTTGAGACAGAATTCTATTACTCCACCCAACATAATGCTCAGGGGGAGAATCAATCAGACCCATTAAGTTGGGTGTCAAGTCCGGAATGGCTTGAAACAGTCCCAAAAGAGTTAGTAGGCGGAACCACCGAGACACTTCAAAACATAGTACAATCTGACCAGGCAGGCGCTGGTATCATACCCACCCCGACTAATACTCCTGAGGTAAGTACCCAAATTTCAGATAATGAGTGCACAAGTTATTCTAATAACAATGGTACATGAGAACAAGATCAAGGGGAGATAGATACATCGAGAAGATATGTATTACCACCCAGATCAACTTGGGGAGTGCCACCAACTCGGTTTTAATCGGAGTATGTACCAAAGAAAACAAGATACCCAATTACGAATCTGGCGAGAGGGAATATGTCACGAGTGGCGCGTGCATTTTCCATGGCGATTTATTCAAAAGACATACTAAGGCACGTTCATGAGGCTCAAGCCAAAGAAGAATGGTGTCAAGCAATGAGCGTAGAAATGGAAGCACTAAAGAAAAGTAAAACATGGGAGAAATGTGTACTCCCATCCGGGAAGAAGGTGGTTAGATGCAGATGGGTTTACACGATCAAACACAAGGCAGATGGGTCGATTGCGAGTTATAAGGCAAGACTAGTAGCCAAAGGATACACTCAGACCTATGGAGTTGACTACTCGTAAACTTTTTCACCAGTAGAAAAGATTGACACGATCAGGGTATTGTTCTCTATAGCAGCAAATAGGAGCTGGCTGCTACACCCATTCGATGTGAAGAATGCCTTTCTCCATGGAGAACTTATTGAAGAAGTATACATAGAAGCACCTCCAGGCATGCCAGAGAAGTTTAAGAAGAGAGAATTATGTCGATTAAAAAAGGTATTGTATGGGTTGAAACAATCTCCTAGAACGTGGTTTGGAAGATTCACGACAACAATGAAGAAGTATGACTACACGCAAAGTAATGTGGATCATACGTTGTTCCTAAAGAAGAAGAACGGGAAGGTAACTTGCTTGATCATTTATGTTGATGATATGATAATTACAGGAGATGATGATGAAGAGATATACCAGCTGAGAAAAAATCTATTTGAGGAATTTGAGATGAAGGAATTGGGAAATCTCAGGTATTTTTTGGGAATTGAAGTACTTCGATCAAAGAAATGGATTTTTATTTCTCAACGAAAGTATATCCTAGATCTATTTGTAGAGACAGGAATGACAGATTGTAAACCTGCTGATACTCCAATTATAGTAAATCACAGATTAACAATCAATCAAGAAGTAAGGCCAGCAGATCAGGGACGATATCAACATCTAGTGGGGAAGTTGATTTATCTGGCACATACGCGTCCTGATGTAGCCTATTCAGTAGGGGTTCTTAGTCAATTCATGCATCAACCCCAAGAGGAGCACATGGAAGCAGCCATGCGAGTTATAAGATATCTGAATGGTACACCAGGAAGAGGGATCCTATTCCAAAACAACGAACATCTTTGAGCTCGAGGCGTATACAAATGCAGATTGGGTAGGTAGCAAGATGGATAGAAGATCAACGTCTGGATACTTCACATTTGTAGGGGAAATCTGGTAACCTCGAAGAGCAAGAAACAGAATGGTTGCTCTATCTAGTGATGAATCCGAGTTTAGAGGAATAGCTCGAGGTCTGACTGAGATACTGTGGATACAAAAACTATTAACAGATATTGGATTTCCAATCAAAGGATCGTGCAACTTATGGTGTGATAACAAAGCTGCAATCAGTATTTCTGGCAGTTCAACATGATAGAACTAAACATGTTGAAATAGATAGACACTTCATCAAGGAAAAATTAGACGAAGGTATTGTAGCTTTTCCATATGTACGATCAGAAGATCAACTTGTTGATGTACTAACTAAAGCTTTCAATGGAACATTATTTGATGAATTTTGGTGCAAGCTAAATGTGTGTGATCCCACAATTCACCTTGAGGGAGAGTGTAGGAAACCAAGATCCTAAAATAAGGAAGCATTAGACATGGAGGCATAAATAGGGCTGACAATGGTTAGGGTATGGTCAGAGTATGCCAAATACCATAACCATACCATATTTTTAAACCACATACCATAACCATAACCATAACCATTATGGGTACAATATTCAATACCATAACCATCAAAATAACCGTGGTTATTAACCATGGTTGTAACCGTATAACCATATTTATTCCACATGTAATATAATAAAAAGGGAAAAGTCTGAAAAAGGGTCATGATGTTTGACCAAAATGGTTTTCCAACCCTCGTCATGGTAAATGGTACAACATGTTTCGAAAAGATTGTTTTTAGTCCTTCCGTGTCACTTCCGTTCGAATTAGACGTGATGTCATCACGTGCGATTGCACGTGTTCCAATTTGCTGACATGTTATTTGTAATACCTATTCTGCCCTTATTCCTCCTATTAATCCCGCTAGAAATCCTCTCTTCACACACAATACCTCGCCAACTTTGAAGAGCGTTCGAACGGAGGAAGATTGCTTAGCCGAGCCTTCTCCTCAGGCAGTCCGAAGTTTTTCATGGGTCCTGGTAAGTACTCTCCCTGTTCATCTTCCTCATTCAAGCAGAAGGCGAAGTCGATCTATTCCCCATCGTATGAGAGTCGCACGTGCCACTGTGGGCTGATGTCCCATGCAATTCCCGCGGGCACGTCGAAGAACTTCAGCCGTATATTCTATGGGTGCCCAAGATACTCGGTAATATGTGTTTAATTTGTCAATTTATGGGTTTTGGTTCTTGGTGTTGGAACCCTAATTTCAGCACTATGCTGATTTCGGTTCTTGCAGTGGAAGACGGGTTTAGTTGGTAGTAGTCACTGCAATTACTTTGAATGGGCAGACCCTGCAATGTGCAAATATGGAAGGAGGGCTCTGATGAAGTTCGAGGCAATCCGGACGGATTTGAATGAAGAAATTATGACACTGCGTATGAGGGTTCAATTTCTGAAAAAAAAATTGTAATTTCAATTTCAATTGTGATAGTAGGTCTTCTTTTTTGGGTCATTATGTAGTCATAGTAGTATGTTTATTTAGTGTCTAAATGTTGTAGTCATGTTGTGGTTTGTATGTGTTGAAGTTGGACATGTTGAAATTCAGTTCTGTCATGAACATTCAGTTCTGTTAAAATGCAGATTTGGTTTAACAACACCAGACATATGAACATGTTTCACCTGTTTTAACACCATTCTGTAACATGGTGTACCATTAATGACTCCGACAACAAACATGTTGTACCTTAAGTATGAGGTAAAGGCAACATGGTGTACCAAAAACCACCAAGTTTGACATTCAAATGAAGTGTAGAACATGGACATAACCGTCAAACCATTACAACACAAAACAACCAAGTTCATTTCCAAGTGACAACACTGTCATACCAAACACCCAAATGTTCACAACTGTCATACCAAACACCCAAAATGTTAACAACCGTCATACCAAACACAACAAATGTTCGAACCGAAAGACACACAATGTTAGAACCGAAACAGACCCAAAATGTTCTAACAGTCTTGAAACACTAAACTAAACATTGAGTAGATCTAGCTTTGGAGGTCCTCGGACGTATTATTTTCCTTGGTGATTTTCGAAATCCTTCCCGAAACACTTTTGTCTTCTTAGTCTTCAATGGTTGGGGTAGAAGTACTATGTCTCTGCAGTCGGACAGCACGGGAGGGGCACTTGAAGCACACTGGAAATCATCGTCACTGTCAATGTTGATAGATTGAGGTGCCGTGACTGGAGGTACCTCCCTTTCAGGTGCCGTGTCTGGAGGTACATCCCTTGGAGGTGACGTCACTGGAGGTTCCGGGACTGGAGGTGCATCCCTTGGTGTGCGCTGACTGGAGGTTCCTGCCTTCGGTTTCCTCTTGACTGATCCTGCCTTTCTGGATTGCGATGATTCTCCCATTGGTTTCCTTTTTCTCTGTCAAATAGGTCAGCATGTATAAACAATATAAATCTGAAAAAAACTGAAAAATAGGAAACATGTATAACCATAAAACGCAGTACATTTTCAAGTAAATCAACAAGAACACAGCAACAAAGCAAACCCGTTTCCAATTTGTGGTGCTCAACAAACCGGGTAAACTTAAAAACCGAAACGTTAGGGCTCTACCATAAAGAGGATGCTAACCTGAAGGTTCAACAGTTGCTCGGCGACAAGGAAGATGCGGAAACCTTCTTGATCGGAGTTCTTCCGAACAACCCAAAGTTTGGGGAGGAAGCCTCCGCAAATCTGCCTCAAAGTCGATCCGCCTCTGGAAATCGGTCTCTGTTACGTCGTCTACAGCGCTGGAACTCGAACGGAGAAGAAGCTCTCGTCGTCTACGCCTTCGAACGGAGAACAACCCTTCGGAAGCCTCTGGAGAATGTGAAGAAGAAACTGATGTCTGAAAACGACTGAATGTGGGAGTGGGAGTTCAAAAGGCTATACATAGTGAATAGGGTATTTTAGTCTTTCGTACAAACCGAAAATAAAATAGAATCTCACGTGACAAAAACGTGACAAGTTAACGGTAAAAGGTAACGGGTGGTCGACGGAAGGTTTGGTTACCATCGTTTGGCAACATCATGTACCATTAACAATCGTCAAAAAACATGTGGAACCAAAAACCATTTTATTCAAACATCATGACCATTTTTCAGACTTTTCCCTAATAAAAACCCGAAAATTTAATTTTAAAAAATATATCTATCTATATTACCAACAATAAAAATATATAGCACTAAAATCCTTCAACATTAACACTAACATCATTCAACATTCATATGATTCAACATTAAAATTCACACCACTGAATTAACATTAATAGATACGAAACCATGCATCTACATTACAGTCAAAATTAAAACATCTATCAAGGATGTCACGGTCTAGGAAGTAAATCTCACAGTGAAAAAATGAACAGAAATGCAAGAAAGCCTGCTATTTCAGAGAAATCATAGACTCGGGAAGGCAACATAACTGCTTAACCATGAATATGAATGCAACGATGTACAAAATCAGTAAAAAAACGTCCAGATCTGCATACTCAACATATATATTACAAGGAATAAAACTAATGTTTAAATCACAGACTGAAACTGCAGTAGATAGTAGTTAAACACAATGTTTAAATCACAGAGCTATGTGTCTTGACACAACCATACAAATCGAAACCAAGAGAAAGAAAAGAGAGAGGAGGGAGGAGTAGTACCTGAGAACTGAGAAAGAGATGAAGTGATGAACTAGACTAAAGCAACTCAGTAAAGTCTTGTTCGGTCCGATATAAGTCATTATGTACACTGTTCAACAATTCAATATTTAATTCATTATTTAGTATAATAATATATTTATAAAAGCTAACTTTATCTTTTTCTTTGATAGCTTTATCTCTTTTGTTTTCGACAACTTCTTTATGCTGTAATTTATATTTAGTATAATATATATATATATTAGTTTATTAATAATAAATAATTATTATATTTATAAAATAACCCTGGTTATAATCATGGGTATAACTCAAATACCATAACTATAACCATTATGGGTAGAGAATTCATCACCATAACCGCACCGCACCATAATGGTATGGTTAACCATATTAAACAGTAATGGTTATAACCGTGGTTATGGGTTTTTCACCGCACCATAGGTGCATAAAACATGTAGTGGACACCTTTTCCATATTCAAACAATAGATTACTTCTTACTAAGGACAATGTTTAAGGTTCTATGTATTCTAGATAGCTATGTAATATGTTGTAATCTTCAAAATGAATATATGAGAATATGTGAATTATATCTACAAACTAGTGTATTAAGTTCAATAGACGTAATTAACTATATATGTGTAATTCTGGAATTGAAAGTTGGTACCGATATAATACTATTATGAGGTCCAGTCTTCTATTAGAAAACACAAAATATAAGATACGACGTGCATCAATTGTTGCAGCTACCTTATTGTAAAATATTTGTGAGATGGTACATCTTTCTTATTTATATTAATAAAATATATAGGACAAGTGAAATTAATTTTTTGTCATTTTGTTCTTTATACTACTAGGTAGAGGTTCGTGAGCCACAAATTTAGCCCCACGTACAGTAAAACAGAAACATCTCATCCATGTCACCCTCACAAGTTTTGTCCATCAAGAACCTTATCTTCTCTACCTTCCTCCTCCACACAATCAGAGCTAGGTTTAGTGACGCAACTAACATGGCAAACTGGATGCTTCTTCACGGAAAGAGCGTCGTCGACAAATTGCTGAGTTGTCTTCTCAGAGGAGCCGCCAGGGCCAAGAGCCTCCCGAGCAGCCCGTCTAAGCTCCTCGGCGTTCTTCCTCAGCTCAACGGCTTTGTCACCGACCATCACTTGTTCAATACATTTCTGTATCTCAGAGCTCGTGACGATGCCCGTCTCGTCGTCTTTATTAAGTCTCACGCCATTCTTGAACATATCAGTCACCAGCTTCGCATTCGTCGGTTGGTCGGTCCATTGAGGGTAAGCTATTAATGGAACACCTGAGGATATGGCTTCGAGCATGGAGTTCCACCCGCAGTGAGTCACGAAACAGGCTATTGCGGAGTGGTTCAAAACCCTAGTCTGAGGGCTCCAGGGTACAACACGACCTTGCTCCTTGGTATCATCAAGAAACCCTAGCGGAACCTGTCCCGTCCCGTTTGCAGATGTTATCTCCTGCAACTTAGCCACCCAGAGAAACGGCCGACCGGAGTTCTTCAAGGCCATCGCAATATCTTCCATTTGCTTAGAGGTTAAGCCAATGATGCTACCAAACGACACATATATGACTGACTGCGGTTCTTGTTTGTCCAACCACCCGATGCAACTATCGTCCGATTTCCACATCTCGACGACAGAGCCTTCTTCCTCTTCCTTGTCCTGACCAAGCAGTAACGGCGGGACAAGTGGACCGACAGGGAACACACGGTGTGGGATAGAATCGATCACGCTCTTTTCGAGCTCATAGAACGAATTCACCAACACCCACTTGAATTTGGGCAAGCTTATGCGGAACAGCTCAAGCATCACTTTCGACATGCTGTTGAAAGGGTTTGTCGGGAGGACAAAAGACGGCAAGTCTTGCGTCGTAAGGAGTGGCAGTCCTGGTATCTCCACACTCTTTTCAGGATCTTCTTCGGTAGGGAAATGGACCTCACTAGATTTAATATAGAAATTATAGTATATTGAGTACAGTGAGCAAGGCTGAATCCATAGAAGGGCAGATGGGATCCCGAGCTCCGATGCCACATCAGCAACCCAAGGAACGAAAGGGTTTGCAATGAGACAGAGAAGCTTCCTTTGACCGCCTTCTGGGTACCTGTCCTTGATTAAGGCCGATAGATTGATAGGTCCCGCTTTGTTTATCGTGTCCATGAAGTAGTCGAGGTTGGCACCACGGTTGTAGTCAAGGCTCATTCCATCGGAGAAGAAGACCAACTCGACGCCGGAGGAGGAGTCTTTTGTGGGTCCATTATTTGAGTTTTGCATGCGTTGGCGAGTGACCTCGGTGGTAGCAAGAGTGAGGTGGAGGCCCTTGGAGATCAGGAGCTTACCGAGCCTAAGCATAGGGTTTATGTGACCCTGAGCAGAGAAAGAGACCATGAGGACATGATTCTCTAAATCTCTGCTCATCATATTTTTCTCAGAAGAAGACACAACCGTGGTATCACCATTTTCTAGAGACGGCAGAGGTGGAGGAGAAGTTTCCGGTGCCGTGGGGCTCAACATATTTGCTGTTGGGTGTGATAGAATGGGATGCATTAGGAAGTGGAAACGAATGGACGCAGTATATATAGACATGTAAATATATATATATTATTAGGCAAGATATCAACATTATCATCTTGCCATATTAGTCTTATACACTACCATATTTACCATGTAATTATGCTCTCTTTTACCCAAAAAAATGTAATTATGCTGATACTTTAGAAACGCTAATATTTCCTTATATGTACACATCTCACTTGAACATATATAAGCTCATAACTCATAGAAGAGTAATCTATTCACAAACGTAACACCCTAGTTTCATAATAAATTAATATATATCTATAACATGATTATTTACACTTTATATAGGTATATTAAATTAATATTAATTCAATTACACAACATAAAAATTATTTTTATAATATTATACAATATACCAATTATTTATATTTTATAAAACTAATTGAAAATAAATGAGTAGATAATAAAAACAAATGTAACCAATTATGAATATGATGCTAATTAATAATTTTAAAATTCATTTTATGACATATTTTATTTTCATATATTTTTAAATAAATACAAACTATTAGAATATATATATATATATATATATATGTATATTATATGTATATGTATATGTATATGTATATGTATATGTATATGTATATGTATATGTATATGTATATGTATATGTATATGTATATGTATATGTATATGTATATGTATATGTATATGTATATGTATATGTATGCATATTAGTTATAGTAATTATAAACTATATAAATTATTTTTAAATTTTGTAATACATGTTGATTCTAATAGAATATACCAATGATATTTTATAAAAATAGTTCTAAGAAAAGTATGAAGAAATTATATGAAAATTATCATTATAATTTTTTCATACCCTAAATTTTATGTCATAATTATAAATTTCTACATAAAATTAACATGTGATTATTATTTTCATAAAATTGATATATAATATACATAATAATCCTTAATTTCATCTTAAATTATCTTGTAATAAAAAGATTTAATTTATACATCTTATTGCTTTTCATAAAATATAAATTTAGTAAATAAAATAAACTTAAGAAAAATCATAAATGCACATGAAAAATAAAAAAATATTAATGAAATTTTGTAACTTATTAGAAAAATATATGAGAGAGTTTTGAAGATTTTAAACTAAGTTACATGATATGCCACATATGAGTGAGAATTATATGTTTGACATGGATTAATTAAAAATTATGAAATTGATATTAGGAATGAGAAACTGTCTTAAAAATCTTACTTGTCAAATTTATATTTCGTCTAGATTTATTCCTAGAAGAATAAGTTTATAAATTAATATTAAACTTACAAGGGTTCCGGAGGTTATGTCGGTTAGGTGTGTGACGACGAAGATGACGAAATGCTAACGAACATGGAAACTAGAAAAGATACAACATCACATGTGACGACGATAAGTAGGACCAGTGAAGTGCCGTGTTTCAGCAATGCTTTCACGTGCTTCGCCCCTATTGTCTCCAATTTTTCTCTAGGGGAGAAGTTTTTTTTTTTGGCCAAGCTAGGGGAGAAGTTAGGATATGCTAATTTGTTCACAAATAATCGGCAATTAATAGAATTACTTTTTATATTAAATGTTAATTGAAAATATATGCATGTACAGTTTATTTTATCAGATTTTTATTTTATAAAAGTATTTTTAATGATGAAGAATAAATTTAACTTAATATTATACAATAAAAAAATAAGACATATTTATAAATAATATTAACTCTATTAATATTTGTGTATAATATAACTTATTTTATTTATTTTAAATTATAATTCTATTAAAGAAAATTACGATTAAGTCTAGTTATTTAGAAAACTAATTAGTAAATACATGACTGACTATTAAAAAGCAATAGTGACAATTATTAAGACAATGTAAATTAATAATTTTAAGTTATTTTTTTGTGATTTTGTCACTTCTATATTTATTTAATAGGTTATTGAAAATGTTAAAATAATTAATAATTTTTAACTAATTGTAATAATAGTAAAAATATCTACAAATAAAATTTTATTTATTTTATGTTTATAAAATATATTGAGTCTATAAATATAAAAGTAATTTTTATATTTTTTTTAATATATTAATGTCCATATAACACTACGGAAAGGGGCAGATAACACCTCAATGTAACGGCTTAATTAAAATAAAGTCGTTAAAATTAATTCAGATAGAATATCACATATACAAATTTAAAGTATTCTACAAGGAAAATGATGATGTCTCTCTATCATGGATGTCAGAGAATTTTGAAAGACAAAATTAAATAAAGTAATCAAAAGGAACTTAAATAATAATATGCAAATACAGTCAAATTATAGCAGTAACAATCACTCATTAGTTATTTTATATATACATAGGGTTGACAATGATTATGGTATGGTACGATCATAACTATACCATATTTTTAAACTATATACCATAACCATAATCATTACGGATACAATTTTCAATACCATAACCATTAAAATAACTGTGGTTATTAACCATGGTTTTACCCGTATACCCATATTTATTCCACACATGTAATATAATAAAATACCGAAAATTTTATTTAAATAAAATACATAAATCTATATTATCAACAATCAAAATATATAAAACTAACATCATAGTTATTTATTACATGTATGTACATTAACTTCCATTATTTAGTATATAATAATTTATTAATAATAATTAATTATTATATTTATATAATAATCATGGTTATAACCATGAGTATAGATTAAATATCATAACCATAAGCATAACCATTATGGGTAGAAAGTTCTTAACCATAACCGCACCACACTATAATGGTACGGTTAACAATTTTAAACAGTAACGGTTATAACCATGGTTATGAGTTTTTCACCGCACCATTGTTGGCCCTATATATACATATATAGAGTGTGAGGAAGCTGGTGGTTATTACTTCTAAGCATCATACTGAGTAGCATGCTAGTGAGTGAGTACGTGAAGCCATTGTTAGCTCACAAAGCATAGGATTAGCTAATAAAGCACAACATTAGACAAGATATTGCATGTCAGAATACTACTGAAATCTCTTCAATATGCAGACGTTGCATTGGACCGTAAACCCTAAAAATCTGTAGAACTCACCAAATCAACCTTAATAGCCGACCGTTACCGGACATCGCGCAGGTATGGCCAGCTATTTGGAATGCTCGGGTGTGGCCAAAAATCAAGGCGTTTATGTGGAAACTAGCCATGAATGTGTTGCCTTCGAAAGAGAACCTGAGTTGGAGGGGGATGCCAGTCCTGAACCTGTACTCGGTGTGCCTAATCGAGGAAAAGTTTAGCATTGAAAAAGTAAGAGGTTAATTTTTTTAATTTTCATAATTAAATTATTCTAAACTTCTTTTACATATTACACTTGACTAACGATTTGATCGAAATTCAAAAAAAAAAAAAAAGAATTAAGTTTTAATTCCATTTAGCCACATTTCAATTATTGAGATGTAATTGAGGATAGAAGAGACTATTTAAAAAAAAAAGCATTAAAAAAATTGAGGGGGTAAATTGGTAATTAGACGTAGCAATTATTCATATTCTCCTCCTTATATTGAAGTGAAAGGATATGTTTGGTCAAAGAGAGTATGATTACAACCTCTGCAGTCGTTCCGGTTAATTTATTCGTGCAAATAGAAACCATTTTTGTATTTGTTATCTATGTTACCTAAAACTAAAAGAACCATGTTTTACAGTCTTTCGTACACACACCTACTAACTTATTGAGATTCTTATTCTCTGTCCAGCTTAAAATGAGAGACTTGATGTTTTTGCTCAGATATGCTCCTTTATTTTTATCCTATATATATATTGCAAAGATTAATTCTCTAATAATTGTTATATTAAACAAATGTTTTCGAGGTGTATACATACAATCGATTATCTTTTGTGACTATCTTTTTGTAACGCTTCAATCCCGACTCAACCTGACTGAATCAATTATCTCACTTGAGCTCAGAAAATGAAAAATTCTTATTGAACTTGAACAGTACATATCTACTTATATGCATTTCAAATCATTTCATTCTATATGATGTTATCAAATCTTCCATTCTTCTTATTGTGAATCCAAAACGTAAGATAGGATCCTTCCCAACCATATTATTCACGTCATGGAAAACTTAGTTTTTTGCTATGTAAAGGACATTATAAACCTTCGAATTAATGATGCATGGGGATTAGATAAGGATGAAACGTATATACTCATTAAGTCATACATACATACACATATATACATAAAGATGGGAATGATATAATAGTGTACACTTTCATATATATATAGGAAGAAGAAAGATTAGGAACATACTTTCATGAAGCTTTTCTTTTTCTATTCTTTATATACATAACAATTGGCCAAAAAAAAACTATGGAGACACGATTTTATTTCGCTTACAGCTCGGTTGTTTGAGTCGTGAAATTTCTCACTTTTCACAGCTCAATTTCATGTGCCGTGAAAATTTTAATTATTTTTTTATATAATTTTAGTTTCTCATAGCATTTTGGGCCGCAAGTTTTATTTAATTATTATTTTAACTAAAATTTCTATTTTTCGTGGCTCATTATTTGTTCCAGACGTCGTTATTATTTAATTTTAAATATTTATAGCGACTCGTTTTTTGCTTTCAGCCGTGAAAAATATTTATTTTATAAAATAAAATTATTTTTCACGACTCATTTAATTTTTGAGCCGCGACAAGTCTATAAATTATATATATATAAATATTTTTTCATGGCTAGTTTTTGTTTTGAGTCGCTTGTATTTTGAAACACTGATTTAATTTAAGTAAAAATAAAATATTTATCGCGGCTTTTTACTTTCAGCCGTAAAAAATCTAAAAAAAAATCACGGTTGATTCTGTTTGGAGCTGTGATACACTTGTAACTATCGCGACTCATTGCATTTGGAGCCACAAGTTTTATTTAATTTTTATTTATTTTAATTAAAACTTCTATTATTCGCGACTCGTTTTACTTTCAACCGAGAAAAGAAAAAAAAAACGATTACGACTAATTCTGTTTGGAGCTGTGATACACTTGCAACTATCGCGACTCATTGCATTTGGAGCCACAAGTTTTATTTAATTTTTATTTATTTTAATTAAAACTTCTATTATTCGCGACTCGTTTTACTTTCAACCGAGAAAAGAAAAAAAAAACGATTACGACTAATTCTGTTTGGAGCTGTGATACACTTGCAACTATCGCGACTCATTGCATTTTGAGTCGCATGTTTTATTTAATTTTTATGTAATTTTAACTAATTTACTCTCAATTGTGCAAAATCTAAAATTTTAAAAAGGAAAAAAAGAATTTTCACTGGTCATTCTGTTTTGAGCCGTGATACACTTGTCAATATCGCATAAAACTAGAATTTTTTTCAAAAACTAAGCATTTTAGTTTTGTTTTTTTAGAAAAGTAAGTATAGAAAAAAAAATTCAAATAATAGGTATACGCGCACCCCCGAGTAGCGCGTATTGACAATATGCGGACCCAAGGGTGGCGCCTATTGCACTTTTTTTTTAAAAATACTTTTGTTCCATAATGACGATTCGATGTTTAATTAAAAATAAAATTATGTATCTAGATATTTTAATTGCGCTTCAAATGATGCAAAAAATATTAAATTTGGATTTACGGATTGCCTGTACGGCATGCCGTAAGTTGAGATATGAAAATTTGACTTAAAAAAAATTACAACTCAGACCATGTAAGACCAAACTCAACACGGTTAACGTCATTTATGTCGTAAATCAATTATCTACGTAGGATAATTTTTTTGATTAGAAATACAGTGATTTTGTAACCTAACATCGTTTGTTTTATAATTTGACTGAAATAAATAAATGCATTAGGTGAGAAATTTAATTATGTACTTACTCAAAAAAAAATCAAAAAACTTACGGTGCTAGATAATTTAATTACTAATCAAATGACGCTAACTATGCGTTAGTTTTTAGTTTTAGACTGACTGTATAATACGATACGTAAAAAACTCTACATACGATAGAAAAACTTCCAAATAGTGTTTTGCAAAAAATTACGTATGGTATTAAATTACGTATGGTATTATACGGTCAGTGTAAAAGCAAAAAATTAACGTCTAGTTAGCGTCATTTAATTTGTAATTAAATTATCTACTCACTTTAATGTTTTTTTATTTTTTTGAGTAAGTACATAATTAAATTTCTCACCTAATGCATTTGATTATTTCGGTCAAATTTTAAGACAAGCGATGTTAGGTTACAAAATCACTGTATTTCTAATAAAAAAAATTACCCTAGGTAGATAATTGAATTACGACATAAATGACGTTCACCGTGGTCAGTTTGGACTTACAGGGTATGAGTTATATTATTTTAAGTCAAATTTTCATATCTCAACTTACGGCAGAGCCTACAGCCAATCCGTAAGTCCAAATTTAATATTTTTTTGCATCATTTGAATCGAAATTAAAATATCTACTTACTGTAAGTTTTTAAAATTTTTTAAATTAAACATCAAATCGTCAAAAAAAGTCAAAAACGTACAAAAAAAAAAAAATCGCCACTAGGGGTAGCGAAATTCATAAAAATGCTACCCCAAGCAGCGTTTTATGAAAAACGCTACCCCTAGTGGCGTTTTTTGAAAAACGCTACCCCTAGTGGCGTTTTTTGAAAAACGCTACCCCTAGTGGCGTTTTTTGAAAAACGATACTCTAAGTAGCGCACGTTGTAAAAAACGCTATCCCGAGTAGCGCTTATATAAATTTTGCTAAATAGTTTTTGAGTATACTTACTTTTTCAAATTCTTTTGTCACAGTACCTACTTTTTAAAAAACTTCTTAAACTTTCCAACATTTATCTCAATCAAGAAACTCGAGAATAAGATTGGCAGAATCTCTTCGCGTTGAAGGATGAAGTCGCCCGGTTGAACCCAAAGATTGTGAAAATGTAACGGCAGGATTAATGAGTCATTAAAAATATTACTTTTAGTCGTTATTTGCGAAAACTTCCGTAGTGTAATACTTTTAACTTAAGTATTATGATTTTATAACTTCTATTAGTTTTATATACTTATATCGTAATATAAAACATTTGACTTATTATTATTATTATTCATTCATATGTAAAATTTATATTACAATTTTAATTATAATAAGCTAAACAACATTGATATGCAATTTGATAAAATTAATTTTTAATAATCTAAATTTATACTTACTTAGTCTGTTTAATATTTAATGACAAATTTGTAAATTTTCATACTTGTTATCCATCAAATATAATATTATGTATTTTATAAAATTCACTATATACAATATATTTAAGATAAAATACAAAAAATGTTAAGATTTTACAACTTATCTTGAGAGTGAATGAGAAGGTTTGAAGATTTTTAAAGTGAGTTATATGACATGCCACTTATGAGTGAAAATTGATTATTTTGGCATTAGAAGTGAGAAAATGCATCAAAATATTTATTTGTCACAATTGCATACATTCTAACCAAATAGATAGATATATTCTTTATAATTTCGCATAATATTAGAAATTTGGAGGAATTTCAATGATTTATATTAAAAAACATATACCAACAATTCTTTTTGTAAAATAGAATCTTAACGCAGTTTGCGGTGTTAAAGACTTAAAGTCATAATTTTATTTTTTTACTTCAAAAAATAAGATACAATGTATAACGGTACAATATATTGGTCTATCGTACCTGTCGGACGTCAAATCCGACTTTTCCCACCCGTTTTGAAAAATTATTTTATTTTTTTCGCTCGAAAATGTCGGGTCTTGGCGAGCGACGAGTCCGGTCGAGCGGGGTCATCAACCAGACCGAAAAATGAAAGAATCGCCACCGATTAATTAAAGGCTAATCGGAATCCTAAAATTTGTCTAGGGTACATGGAGTTCACATCCTAGGGCTTAGAAAGATCTATGTACAGAGAATCGAGTTCGGGAGTTTGATTACGTCCTTTCGGTACTTTTGTTTGATTTTGATTTTTGTTTTCTTCAATTTACCCGAATTGCCTGTTTTGATCATGTTTGACCCAAAAAGATTACATGCATTTTCTTTAAATTAAACAAACCATGTACACACATTTTTTTATGAGTTAATTTCAAATAAACAAGAGAGAACTAAAGTTAATCGTGCTCGAAAAAAAATGGTTTAACTCTTGAGCCATTCTAAACGTGTCAAAATATGCACAAATGATTTTTGAAGATATTAAGCTCGTTGAACTAATTTGTCACATTTTGAGAAGTTATAGGATGTCCAAAAAAATCTAGGGACCAAAATGCAATTTATTAAAATTTGAGCTGAATTGTAAAAATATTTCAAAAATTGCATAAATGACCTTAAACTATTCTGGACGTATTCGTAACACTTGGTAAAACTCCAAAATAACCCGAAAACTATTTTGGACTTATTTGTAATACTTTGAGAAGTCATGAAATGTCCAGAAAAATTTAGGAATCAAAATGTAATTTTTGAAAAAATTATAAATGAAATGATTTTTTTTAATTAAAGAATTGACCCTAAACTATTCTAGATTTATTTGTAACACTTGGTAAAATTCCAAAAATAACCCGAAAATTATTCTAGACTTATTTGTAACATTTTGAGAAGTCATTGAATGTCTAGAAAAGTTTAGAAATTAAAATGTAACTTTTTTTTAAAAAAAGGAGCTGAATTAAGAAAAATATTCAAAAATTGCACAAATGACCCTAAATTGTTCTAGTTTGGTTTATAACACTCGATAAAGTCCTAGAATGACCCGAGAGTCCAAGGACCGAGTTGTAACCTTCATCAAAGTTTGGGAATGACCTAAGTCATTTATTTATTTTTTAAATATTGTTTTTATCACATATACATAATATATATATATTATACATATACATATAGTATCACATATATATATATATATATAGTATTACTTATACATAATATATATATATATGTGTGTGTGTGTATATATATTATACATATACATAAGTAGATATAACATATTACATAATATACATTATTCATATACATATACTATCACATATATAATATACATATATATATATATATAGTGTTACATATACATAATATATATATATTATACATATAACACATATATATTATACATATATATATATAGTATTGCATAAATATATAATATATGTATATAAACTCTTAATTTCATTTCACATGAGAAAATACAAATACAATATTGAATATGAGAGAAATATACCTAAATCGTTAGGAACTTAAACACCGTACGAGAAACCAAGATCGATAATTACCGATATATTGTTTTTACTTCTTTTTTTTTTGTTTTCACTCTCTCCAATCACTATTATCTTCTTCAATTCCTTCACTCTTCCTTTCATTCTTCTTTCTCTTCACCGTAGCAATCTTCCTCTATTTATAGAAAAATTTACTACTTATTTAATTAATTAATTTTTTTAATAATAAAAAAATAAAAAACGGTGGAAAAGATGAAACATGGCCATGTGACCATTTTCCACGTTGGAAAATATATATATATATATATATACTATATATATTTTTTCAATCTCGATTACTCGCGTACGGTATTTTGATCCCGAGCCAAAATCAGGTGTTTATAGTTGTCCCTCTTTAAGTACGCGCTAAAGAAAGTGATCTCATGAGTGTGTGTTCAAAGTCAAACAACTGATTTTGGCTTTTCTCGCTTCATTATTTACATAGTAAACAAACATTATCGCGCAACTTTCGGAAGTTGTACATCTACAAGTCTTGATTGTTGAAGATGATTTGCGGGGACTGAGCGCCTAAACGTTCATCAACTTGTGACTCCCAGAAGATGGACACCTACAGATCCTGGTTGTCGAGGATGACTTGTGGAGGCTGAACACCTAAACGCTCCGCTCGTCGGCTTGTGAATCGTTGGGGATGAATTGCGGAGGCTGAACACCTAAAGGCTCTGTTTGTCGGATTGTGATGCCCAGAAGCTAGATAACTACATGTCCTAGTCGTCGCGGATGACTTGCGGATGCTGAACACCTAAAGACTCCGTTTGTCGGCTTGTGACTCCCAAAATCTGGATAACTACATGTCCTGGTTGTCGAGGATGACTTTCGGAGGTTGAACACCAAAAGGCTACGTTTGTAGGCTTGTGACTCCCAGAAGCTATATAACTACATGTCCTGGTCGTCGAGGATGACTTGCGGAGGTTGAACACCAAAAGGCTACGTTTGTCGGCTTGTGACTCCTAGAAGCTAGATAACTACAGGTCCTGGTCGTCGAAGATGACTTGCGGAGGTTGAACACCTAAAGGTTTCGTTCATCGACTTGTGACTCCTAGAAACTGGATAACTACAGGTCTTGGTCGCCGATGATTTTTTTTATCTCTCAATTTTGTTTCCTTTCGCTACGGTATTATTTTTTTTAATTTTTGTTTATCACACCTCTCAGTTCCCTTAATTTTTGTCTAGGTCGCCCTTTCAGGGTTTCAACCTAGCAGAGATTTGATTCCTATCATTTTGCCATGATTGTGCTTTCGGGGATTTTCAATCATGCCCCTCTGCCCTAAATTTTGCATAAACCGCCCTTTCAGGTTTTCGATTTAGCGGGAATTTTCTCTCACTTTTGGAGGTTCGCTTTCTAGTTACGAACTCCTTAAGGATAGTATTTTTTGACTGCGTCCATATTGATTGGACTGGAGAGTTCTTGGTCATCCATATCGGTGATGATCATGGCTCGTCCAGTGAAAACCTCTTTGAAGACATAAGACCCTTCATATTGAGGCATGAACTTACCCTGGGAGTCTGGATTGAATCGAAGGATTTTTCTGAGAACTAGATCACGTGCTTGTAATTCTCTTGGACGTACTTTCCTGTTAAATGCACGAGCCATGCGTTGCTGGTACAATTGTCTGTGGCACAGCGCGATGAGTCGCCTTTCATCTATGAGGTTTAATTGCTCATATCTGCATCTCGCCCATTCCGACTCGTCCATCTGTACCTCAGCGGGGATCCTAGCTGACGGGATTTCTACTTCAATTGGCAGTACGATTTTAGCCCTGTAAACAAGGGAAAATGGGGTTGTCCCTGTTGATGTCCGTATTGAGGTCCTGTATGTCATGTGTGCCCAAGGCAGCTTTTCGTGCCAGTCCTTACAATTGATAGTCATTTTCTCTATGATCATTTTTATATTCTTATTTGCTGCTTCCACTGCACCATTCATTTGTGTGCGATATGGAGATGAATTTCTATGTTTGATCTTAAATTGGTGACACAACCCATCAACCAATTTATTATTCACATTTTTGGCATTATCTATGATGATTGACTCTGGCACCCCATAACGCACGATGATATTCTGCCTAATGAAACGCTCGACCGCTTTTGCCGTTACTAACGCTAGGGTGATAGCCTCTACCCACTTGGTGAAATGATCGATCGCCACCAATATGAATTGATGACCATTGGACGCCTTTGGAGAGATCTTACCGATTACATCTATTCCCCTACATTGAGAAAGGCCATGGGGAAGTCATGGGATAGAGCTCGTGTAGTGGCACGTGGATTTGGTCTGCGTAGACTTTACAGAGGTGACAATGTTGGACGTGTCTCGCACAATGAGACAACATGGTGGACCAAAAGTATCCAAGTCTCATGATCATTTTTTATAGCATTCGCCCGCCCATGTATGGGCCGCAACAACCTTCGTGAATTTATTCCATTAGGTGCTCAGCTTCTTTGGCATTCACACATCTCAAGAGGGTATCATCAAATTATCTTTTGTATAAGGTCGAGCCACTGAGAAATAATTGCAAGCCATCCTTCGTACGACCTTCCGGTCATTTCTTGTGGCACCTTCTGGGAACTCTCCGGACTCCATGTATTTTTTTATGTCAGTTAACCATGGCTGACCATCTGACTCTTAGACTGCACAACAATAGGTTGGAACCTCTTTGATCTTGATCTCCACTAGCAGTACCTGATTTCCCGGCGAAATTTTACTTATTGATGCGAGCGTTGCCAATGCGTTTGCAAATTGGTTCTTATTTCTCGGCATATGAGTGAAAGTGATGTCTTCAAATTCTGCAGCTAAATCCTCAAGGTGGTCGTGGTATGGTTAGATTTTGGCATCCCTCGTTTTCCATTCCCCCGTCGTTTGGAGGATGATTAACATGGAATCTCCGAACACTTAAAGGTTATTCAATTCGAGGTCTAGTGCAGCGCACATGCCGAGAACACATGCCTCATATTCTGTGATGTTGTTGGTGCAGTGCAAGGTGACCTTGGCCGCCACTGGAAAGTGTTACCCCTTTGGTGAGATGAGCACTGCCCCGATACCCCCTCCGACTGAATTCACAGCACCGTCAAAGTACATCCTCTAATTTGCCTTTGACATCCCTTCTTCTTCTACTTTCATAATCTCCCCATCTAGGAATTCAGAGTTGATCAAGTGATCGTCTTCTATGGGAAACTTCGCTAAATGATCGACGATTGCTTGCCCCTTCACCGAAATTTGAGGCACGAATTCTATGTCATACTCAGATAGTTGAACTTGCCACTTGGCGAAATTTTTTGTCCATGCTGGGTTATCTAAAAGATATGTCACGGGATCCATCTTCGAATACAAACGTATGGTGTAGTACAAGGTATACTGGCGAAGTCGCTGCATTACCTACACAAGTGCGCAACATATCCTCTCCACCTCCTGATACTTTGTTTCACCCTCCGTGAACTTATTACTCACGTAGTATATGTCATGTTCATTCTTTCAAGTCACATCGAGTTGTCCCAACATGCACCCCAACGAGTCTTGGCTCACTGTTAAATATGTAATGAGCGGTAGTCCTGGAGTTGGAAGCACCAAGACTCGTGGGCTCATTATGTAATTTTTTATGTACTCTAAGGCGTTCTGGCATTCTTCATCCCAGATTATCTGAGCGTTCTTACGTAAAAGACGAAAGAAAGGTTGACACTTGGTTGTCATATTTGCGATGAAACACGCAATGTATTTCAAACGACCTAATAGGCTTCGGACCTCCTTGACGGTCGATGGTAAGGGTAACTCTTGTATCGCCTTGACTTTGTCAGGGTCTACTTTAATTCCATTTTCACTGACTATAAAGCCCAATAACTTGCCTGATGTGGCTCCAAAAGTGGATTTAGTCGGGTTTAAACGCAACTTGTACTTCTTGAGCCTTTCAAGTATCATGCGTAAATTGATCAAGTGATCTTCACCTTCTTGAGACTTTGCAATCATATCATCTAAGTACACCTCGATCTGTTTGTGCATCATGTCGTGGAATAGTACCATCATTGCCCTTTGGTAGGTTGCCCCTGCGTTTTTTAAACCGAAAGGCATAACTCTGCAACAAAATGTGCCCCATATTATGACAGATGTGTTTTTTGACTTATCTGCCTCAGACATCTTGATCTAGTTGTATCCTGATAACCCGTCCATGAACGAAAACATAGTATAACGTGCCGTGTTGTCGACCAACATATCAATATGAGGGAGAGGGAAATTATCATTCGGACTGACTTTGGTAAGACCTCAATAGTCAACACAGACGCGGCCGCGACCGTCTTTCTTGGGTACTGGAACAATATTTGCTACCCATTCAGAATAATTGCAAACTTCTAGGAATCTAGCATCGATTTTCTTGATTATCTCTTCCTTAATTCTAAGGATTAGGTCAGGACATTGTCTCCTCAGGTGTTGTCTCTTGGGTCGAAAGTTCTTAGTGTCTAGTGGCAGAACGTGCTCCACGATTGACGAATCAAGACCTGGCATGTTAGCATATGACCAGGCGAAAATCTCCTGGTACTATTTTAGCAAATCCATCATCTGAGTTCTTTGGTCAGGACCCATACTTGTCCCAATCTTCAATTTGCGTGGTTCCTGAGGAATGCCGATGTTTATGACCTTAGTGACTTCTGTTGTTAGGAGCTTGTCTCTCTCGTGCCTGTCCCAACTTTATTTAATTTCTTTAGTGACATCCTCCTCACCGGATCCTTCTCTATAATATACAGAGTCAGATTCAGCAAGGGTGTCCTTGTACGAGATTGAATCATGGTTCCCCTTGTGTTCTCTAGAGGTATTGTTCCTAAAGAAGGAAGCAAAAGAGAATGGAGATTAATGTTAGAAGTAGGTAGAAGGAGATATAATATTGATAACATGATGGATTAACAAAAGAATGGATTCATTTGACGTGGTCATGACAAATCTTCCCTATTCCAAAAACGTGAGGCTCTTAACATATGCCCTACGCAGAATACATCCCTTTTCAAAAGGTCTTACTCATTATTACTAAGAGAAAACGCATAAGTAGGTAATGTCATCCAGTTTGTTATATTCTCCCCACTAGCAAGTGGACGGACGAAAAGGTCTGAGGGAGCTTCATCAAGCAGGGCTCCAATGGTGACACCGATTGAAAACAAGCCTGATAAGCCTTCGTAAGAAGCAACGTCGTCGGGTTGAATCATTTGTTGTGGGCCAGGAAATGAAACAGCGAGGGGAGGAAACAACAATGCCCATGAATTTCCGGTTAAACGTGTCCTTCGGGCGACTTCGTAATCTTTGAAATTAGGAAGGAAACCCAGTCTGAAAGTGCCTTTGTTCTTCATTGGAGCTATTGGGTGTATGATGCCCTGACCGTGGATTCCCAGAATGTGTCCTAAGATAAAGTTGTTGCCTAACATGATCTTCCTCACCATTAGCTCGACTCTGTCTGGTGCTGGCTTTCCCCAATCTCTAATCACAGAAATGAGATCGAAGGCATGGAAAGACAATGCATCTTCAATCTTGATTCCGATGAAAGGTACGAAAATCTCCTTATAAATGTTGTAATCTTCCTCCCCATCGATCACAACCAGGCGATCCTCAAGATATAAATTTTACTTTCTAATGCAGGGTAGAAGGCACCGCCCCAGCATCGTGTATCCAAGATCTTCCCAAAAGTAGACTGTAGACCCCTTGAATGTCCAAGACTTTGAAAGATACGCTAAATACGCATGGATCAATCTACAATGGTAATTCAATTTCTCCTTCGACCTCCCTTATATTGCCATCAAAAGCTCGAACATCACTCTTGGTTGGACGGATGAGTGACTAATCAATCTTTATATGTTGGAGGGTAGACATCTGACATACATTTAAAGATGAGCCGTTGTCAATCATTACTCTTGAGAGAACATATCCCTTACTCTTGCACACGATGTGGAGGGTCTTGACATGTTGTTGTCCCTCAGAACCCAACTCTTCATCTCCGAAGGCAATTTGGCTAGCAAAAATCGAACCGATGAGATTCTCCACTTGGTGGGTTGAAATTTCCTTTGGTACAAGGGCTTCCTTTAAAACATTCATTAATGCATCTCGGTGTGGTTCAGAACTCAACAACAGAGCCAACAAAGATATCTGCGCTGGGGTTCTACGCAGTTGGTCTACAACCTTGTACTCATCATACTTTACAATCTTCATAAAATTGCTCGCTTCTTGTTCAGTTATCTTCTTCTTTAGGGCTACCTCTACCTCCTTTTCCTTGGGTGGGTTTTCTGGCTGGATATAGCAACGTCCGGATCAAGTCATACTGAAAATGTCTTCATTTTTCGCAGATCCTTCTGCTTGACTCCAATAGCTCCACAGTACCCTTTTGTTGCTCTCGTACTTGAATGGTGTCGGTCCTTGCGGTACGTAGACAATGATTAGTGGGGTGATCATCAAAACATAATTATTTTGCATCTCCCGACCCATGGGGCTGACCAAAGGGGTTAGTCGTTCTTGTAAGAATATCATATCGATTGAGCCTGAAGCGTGGTTGGGTAGCGGATTGGTCTTGACATTCAGTGGCGAAATGGGATTTAAGACCAGGTACTTATGATCGATAAGGTCTTGGATTCAGTGCTTCAGGCGAGGGCAATTGTTAGTGGTGTGCCCAGGTGCTCCCATGTGGAACTCACATTTTGAATTTGGTTCATTAGCCAAAATTCGCGTTTCGGGGCTCAGAACCTCAGGACCTATGAGTCCTTGAGCCAAAGCCTTCTTGTACAATTCAACCAACGGTATTGGAAGTGGGGTAAATTGTCGGGGCTCTCAAAATATCCTTTGGTTCCCACCTCGGTTGATAGAATCTTGTGGGTTAGGCATGGAGGTTGTTCCTTGTGGGGCTCGAGGTGCATGAGGTGTCGGGACCACCAGTGATGGTTGGTATTGTTGATACAGAGCCGAGTAAGGAGCCTGGTAAAGGTTCGAATAGACTGCGCCTATGGTCGGGGTAGGCTTCATTGTTCGAGTGTTCTTAGGATCTGTTGCACTTTTGTATGGGTCTTCAATTTTTCCGTACTGATGCCCTCGCTCGATCAATTCGCCCATCATGATAAGATTTGAAAATTTCGTTGTAGATTGACTCATCATTTAGGTATAATATATACCCTTAAGAGTGCTGATAAAAATTGGGACTGCCTCGTTCTGCCCGAGAGGGGGGTTCATGCAGTTAGCCTTTCCCCTCCACTCAGTCACATAATCTTTGAAAGATTGTCCCTCTTTAATCTCCATAGCCTGAAGATGAAGGCGAGTAGGAGCGTTATCCAGATTGTGATTATATCGGCGGTGGAAAAGCTTGGCCAACTCCTCCATATTTGGCACTTGCTCCGTTCTTAACCTTGCGAACCAAACCATCGTCTCCCCTTTCAAACTTTCCTGGAAGGTCTGGACCATGTGTAAACACCTAATTTTGGCTCAGGGTCAAAATACCTTACGTAATGAATCGAGCCAAGAGAAATCGATATATGAAAAAAATTTAAAAATAAAATATTTTTTTACAAAAAATAAAATATATATTAAAAAAATATCTCAACGTGGAACATGGCCATGTGGCCATGTTCATCTTTAATCCAAGTTGAAGTTTTATATATTAAAAGAAATATATATTAAAATATGTATTCAATTCTTCTATAAAATGTAGAAGGAGTGAATGAATTCAAAGGAGGCTACTGTGGTGAGCTTCAAAGAAGAGAGAATGAGAGAAAAAAAATAAAAAGAGTGAAAAATATCGGTGATTATAAGTCTCGGTTTCTCGTACGGTATTTTAACCTCCAATGAGTTAGGTATATTTCTCTCATATTCAATATCATATTTGTATTTTCTAAATGTGAAATAAAATTGAGAGTTTATATACATATATTATATATTTATGTATAATATACTTGTTAATATATATATATATATATATATGTGTGTGTGTGTGTGTGTGTGTGTGTGTATAATATATATGTGATATTATATCTATATGTATAATATTAGGGCTGGGCATAAAAAACCGGTTCGGCCGAACCGTACCGGTTCACAAAACAAAAGTTTTTTTTTGAAAAAATATGGAGCGGTTCAGAAGAGGTATAAAAAACCGGTTCAAAACCGATTAACCGAACCACTTTTTGTACCGGTTTTAACCTTAAATATACTAATAAATCAGACCAGACCATATTTAACAGACCAGACCACAGACCATGAGACCAGACCGAATGACTCTTTACCTAATCTGCTAATGTGTTCTTCATTCACTTTCAGACTTTGCGTTCTTCACTCAGTTCACCTACGAATCCACTCTGGCACTCTCCCATTCTCCGTCTGCAGTCTTCTCCTCAATCCGACTCGGAACCAAGCTCGGACCCTTCAACCGGAGTCACCGACGAATGGGGAGACAAGTCCGACAAACCCGAGATCACTACTTACTCTACTTTCTCTTATTCAGACCCGCCGGAGGAGAAAGACGAGTGGGAGGATGCCACTGAGCTGCTCGATGGCAACTGGGTTTTGGTGTAAACTCACTTTTGTATGCTCAATTTGAGATTTAGCTGCATATTCTGCTGCAATTCGAGATTTTTGCAAAACATATGATTATAATGTGTCTAGATGAAAGGTTTATCCATGGTGTTATGCTGTTGCAGGTATACTGCATTTTCAGAGCTGCTGCCTCTTCTTGCAGCAAGCAGCATACCTCTCTTGAAAGTCGATCAAATAATACAATCCATCGACAGCAGCAACCTTACGATCAACAACTTCATCACATTATCTAGCCCTCTTGGTTCAGTATCGTTCAGTGCATCAGCTGCTTTCGAGATCAGAAGCCCTTCAAGAATTCAGGTAAAAGTTTCTAACTTTTTTAGGGATGAACTTGTTGACTGAATTTATGCATAATTGCAAGATGCTATTTCCGTCCAATTTGTTGTTAAGTAGAGACGGAAATTTGATTGTTGTTTGTTATCTTGCCAGATTAACCTAAAATCATTAGCTGAATATTTTTACAGTTTCTGTTACTTACCCGACAATCTGTAGGTTCAATTCAAGGAAGGAACTTTCCAACATCCTGAGATCAAACCGGCGATCAATCTCCCCGAGAATGTTAGCCTCTTTGGCCAAAACATCAGTCTTTCTCCACTCCAAGCAGTCGCTCGGTCCCCTGCAAGAAGTCGTGGCGAGTCTTGACATTGGCGTTTTTTATTTATGCAGAGCAATCGGCACCTTAGACAAAAAAAAATACTTTTTTGTGTTATGTATGAAGTGGTTCGGCTGAATCGGTTCTGAACCGATTTTTGAACCGGTTCAGAACAGGTACGGTAAATCAGCCAAAATCTGAAGCGGCCAAAAACTGGAGCGGTAAACCGTACCATTTTTAAAATGTGGTAAAGGTTCGGTTCTGAATCGGTTCGGCCCTGAACCGGTTTATGCCCAGCCCTATATAATATATATTTATATTATGTCTATGTAATACTATATATATCTATATGTATAATATATATTTATATTAGGTCTATGTAATACTATATATATCTATATGTATAATATATATATTATGTATATGTAATATTATATATATGTATATGTTATCTATTTATCTATATGTATAATATATATTTATATTATGTCTATGTAATTATATATATGTATATATATATATATATATATTATGTATATGTTATCTATTTATCTATATGTATAATATATATTTATATTATGTCTATGTAATACTATATATATATATTATGCATATGTATAATATATGTATGTTATGTATATGTGAAAAAAAATGACTTAGGTCTTTTCCAAACTTTGATGAAGGTTACAACTCGGTCCTTGGACTCTCGGGTCATTTCTGGGACGTTATCGAGTGTTATAAACCAAACCGAAAAAGTTTTGGGTCATTTGTGCAATTTGTGATTTTTTTTTCTTAATTCTCGTTTTTAAAAAAAAAAAACATTTTGATTTCTAAACTTTTCTAGACATTCCATGATTTCTCAAAATGTTACAAATAAGTCTAGAATAATTTTCGGGTTATTTTTCGAATTTTACCAAGTGTTACAAATAAATCTAGAATAGTTTAGGGTCAATTATGTAAATTTTTTTTTAAACAAATTCAGTTCATTTATAATATTTTCAAAAATTACATTTTTGATTCCTAAATTTTTCTGGACATTCCATGACTTTTAAAAATGTTACAAATAAGTCTAGAATAATTTTCGAGTTATTTTAGAACTTTACCAAGTGTTACAAATAAGTCCAGAATAGTTTAGGGTCATTTCTGCAATTTTCGAAATATTTGTCCAATTTAGCTCAAATTTTAATAAATTGCATTTTGGTCCCTATATTTTTTTGGACATCATATAACTTCTCAAAATGGGACAAATTAGTCCAACGAGCTTAATATCTTAAAAAAAAAATATTCGTGCATGTTTTGGCACTTTTAAAATGACTCAAGAATTAAACCATTTTTTTCCGAGCACGATTAACTTTAGTTCTCTCTTGTTTAGTTGAAATTAACTCATAAAAAAAAATGTGTGTACATGGTTTGTTTAATTTAATAAAAATGCATGTAGTCTTTTTAGGCCAAGCATGATCAAAACGGGCAATTCGGGTAAATTGAAAAAACATTCAAAAGCAAACTAAAGTACCGAAAGGGCGGATTATGAGCTCGCGAGCTTTTAAGACGTAATCAAACCCCCGAACTCGATTATCTGGACGTAGACATTTCTAAGCCCTAGGATGTGAACTCCATGTACCCTAGGCGATTTTAGGATCCCGATTAGCTTCAATTAATCGGTCGTGACTCTTTCAATTTTGTTGGTCCGGTTGATGACCTCGCTCGACCGGATCCGTCGCTCGCCAAGATCCGACATTTCAAAATGAAATTAAAAATATTTTTCAAACGGGTCGGGGAAAATCGGATCCGACGTCCGACAATTTGACGACTCTACTGGGGATGTCTTTTAGAGGGTTTAGGCTTTGTCATGTTTGCTTTGCCATATTATATCTTGCCCTGTCTGTTTTGACCGTTTACTCATGCTTGGAGTTCTAAGTTTTGCCCGAAAGGCGATGTAATTGTAATAATTAAAAACAAAAATGTAAATTCTTGTTTTGCACAGACCACGCTGGTTACCATTACCCGCTCGGACCTGGAGCACATTAAGAGCTTAGGGAGTTAAGTAGGAGAATGCGCCCGGAGCGGTTTGGACCGCCGACACGCACCCAAACAACTCAACTCGATGATCGGAATGGGCCGGTGATCTTCTTTTGGGGGTGAGGTTCTGCTGGTTCAGAGGACTTAGAAATTTCATCCATTTAGAACAAGAGCTCCACACCGTGTTTAGTCTTTACCAGTTTTGTGTGTATTTCCATTTTTGGGCCCAACTGATGTAAATGAGAATTCAGCCCAAGCATTTGGATGCGAGATTGACCCACAATTCATGAAGAAGATTCAACCCAACTGTTGGGAATTAGAAATCATCCCAATAACTCTAGATGGAAGTTCTGCCCATTATGTAAATGTGTTTTGTTTTGGCCCTAGATCATGACATGTATAGGATTGGGTCTTTTGTATTATATATTTCAGACTGTTGTAAATGTAATACGAGTCTTACTAATGAAGTTAAATTCTCGCAATTGCATTGCATTTTTTCAAAAAAAAAATGTAAGTTCCGTTCATTCAAAAAAAAAATGTAAGTCTTACTTATTCTTAGGACGTTTCACGCACCATCTTTGGTAAGGATGAAAAAAATCATTGCCCTCACATTAAGTCCATACAGCCCCCTACGGTCGAAATTGCCCGAATATGGAAAGCCATTACAAAAGGGAATCATAAATAAATGAACAAGAAGATTGACGAGGTTCACGAGCTTGTAAACTACAAAGTTAATTGGGTTCTCCTTTACGCTTGTCTGAACTCTGGAATATGGAAAACGCGTATCAATGATTAACAACACTGGAATACATTCACAAGTTCCATTCGGCACCTGCAAGTCCGTCTTTCAACCCGGAGGAGATAATCGGGGATAGACCCGAACAACCACCGTCATTCTAGCAATGTGGGGGCGCCTTGGAAAAATGTGGGGGCAACGTAGATGAGTTGAATGACACCCTTGAATAATTCAGACCTTCCTTCGAACCAAGGACGAGGCGAATAAAATGATTTTCAAAATACGTGTCCTCGGCCTGCTTTCGAACCAAGGAACAGACAACAAATGCACTCAATGAGCTATGTCGGTGTGTGAAAAGTCTTAAGAACTAGACATCGATTGGCCAAATCCTTTTAAAGTATTTTTGAAAAAATTTGCTATACATGCAATCAAAATCTATGAATGGAATGAACGGAACATGCAGAATTTTCGAAACCAATCATGCATGATCAAATTGGTATTCATCCTTCTAACTATGGTATTTTGAATTTAGGTTTTCGGGAACCCATGCGACATTCGACAACTCCAACACCTCAAGAACACGAGGAGAGAATTATCCAACTAGAACAAACCATGCACGCCATGAGTTCCTGCACAGTGCAGTCAATCGCTGGCATGACCTTCTAGGTCGAGCGAATTTTGGCTCTTCTGAGTTCCAGAAATGCGTGACTACTACAGTATACCCGACCTCGTCTTCCCGAGAAACACTACTGTTGTGGCACCTCATCAATCCATGTCAGGCACTTTTGCCATCCTGACCAAGCTCCACCTCCCACATATGGCCACCCTAACCAAGGTCCACTTCCCACATATGACCTTCCCACACCCGGAAGAACAAATGCACTTTTAGGACTAGGTTTTCGTCCTAATGTCAAATATTATGAAGTCGCCAGGAGAAAACATTTAGTCGAACGTTCAGGGACATTGTTGTTTCCCCCCTTCGCCGTTTTATCCCAGGCCCACCACAAGTGATCCAACTCGATGACGTTGATGCTCACAAGGGTTTGTCGTGCTTATTTTCAACCAGTATCACCAGTGGAGCTATGCACGATGAAGCTTATTCATGCCTTTTCGTCCGTTCACTCGCTAATGGGGGTACCCTTGCCGAATCTGACTCCATACATTAAGGCGAAGGATCTGTTGGCTCAGACGGCATTGCAATTTGGAATACAAAATCAAGCAGATACCAAATTGTACCAATTCCTGAATGCAGTGAGTGGGACTATGATCAGGAAATACGAGATCTACTCTGAGAAAACCCCATTACCTGAGGAAGAATAGACTTATGGAACTATCCGATCAAGGAAAGGACCAGACACAAGTAATGGGTACCGCATAAAGGAGGGACATCAAGGTTCTCATCACCAGAATTGAGTCAATCTTCTATGTTAGACATCGCTTAGAGAAAGTGGCAATCAGAGTCAAACCGACCCATGCCACCAGACCACAATCAGTCACCGGAAGAGGGAAGACTGTTTGGCACACTAAAAGAGATGATAAAATATCTCCCTGTCTTTCGATCGAGCTAAAACAGAAGCGACTTAAATAGAACTGAAGAGACGCCATTGTTAACACAGGGGAGACGGCATCAAGATGTCATTGTTGACATGGGACAGACGTCGTTGTTGACCCCTGCATAAGAATCACCATTGTTGACACGGGACAGGCGCCAGTGTTGACTCCTGCATAAGAATCACCATTGTTAACACGGAACAGACGCTGTTGTTAAACTTTTGCATAAGAGTCGCCATTGTTAACACGGGACAGACGTCGTTGCTGACTCCTCCAGAGGAGACGCCATTGTTGACACGAGAAGACGTTGTTTTAACAACAGGGGAGACGTCGTTGTCAATACAGATAGACACCATTGTTAGCAGTGTTGATCGGAAATGCATGAAATGTAGCTACTACTGAAAGTTTTGTCACAGCAAGGTGAAGTACTTCCAACTGATCGTATTTCCTGAAGGGTGGAGAAACTCATGGAGGGACAACAGTAACGACGCCAGCAACGTCGTCACCACGGGGATGAAAGCTGCGAAGAAGAGAAGCAGGTCAGCGATCACCTTGTGTTCTTATTTGCGTCCTTGCTTTAAAAACAAATTGGCAAAGCTCGCACCCATGAGTAAAATTTCTCAGGGA
The DNA here is from genome assembly GCA_946814005.1 of Chamaenerion angustifolium. Classification (NCBI taxonomy): domain Eukaryota; kingdom Viridiplantae; phylum Streptophyta; class Magnoliopsida; order Myrtales; family Onagraceae; genus Chamaenerion; species Chamaenerion angustifolium. Next base: position 29,971,792 of record OX328272.1, read on the forward strand.
AACCAAAAACTGCCAATGGAGATCAAAATCAAAGAGGTTTCAGACTTTTGTTGTACAATCGAAGAATCAGACGGTCAACCATGACTCACTGATATAAAAAAGATACATGGTGTACGGAGTTCCCAGAGAACGCCACAATGTCTGAATAGTCATGCGAGGATTGACTTGCAATTAATTTCCTAGTGGCCTGACTATACCCATTTGAGATGCGTGAATACTAAAGAAGCTGAACATCTAATGGAATAAATCATGAAGGTTGTTGCGTCCCACACATGGACGTGCAAGACTTGGGTACTTTTGGTTCACCATGAGGGTTGACTGTATAAAACATGCTCAACAATATCACATATGTCAAGTGTACGCGGACCAAATCCACGCGTCACTGCACGAACTCTATTCCAGGACTTCCCCACGGGCTTTCTCAATGTGGGGCATCGATGTAATCAACATGAGTTTACCAAAGGAGTCCACTGGTCATTGATTCATATTGATTACAATCGATTACTTCACCAGGAGTAGAGGTTATTACCCTGGCGTCAATAACGACAACGTCCATTGAATTTTTCATCATCCAGGACATCATTGTGTGTCATGGGATACCAAAGTCAATCATCACCGGCAATGCCAAAAATCTAAATTGGATTGAGTTGTGATCAAGTATAAAAATGCATCTCCATATCGCCCACAAATGAATGACGCAGTGGAAGCAGTAATTAAAGCACTGGCATGATAAGCTGACTTGGACACTCATGGCATACATGACCTCAATACAGGCACCAACAGGAGCAACCCCATTATCTCTTGTTTACGGGATCGAAGCCGTGTTGCCAATTGAAGTAGAATTCCCGTCAACTAGGATCCTCGTCGAGGCAGAGAAGGACGAGTCAGAGTAGGCGAAATGCATATACGTTCAATTGAACCTCTTGACAAAAGGCGGCTCATCGCAGTGCCACAGGCAGTTGTACCAGCAACGCATGGCTCGTGCATTTTGAAAGTCAGTCCAAGAGAATTACAGGCAAACAATCTAATTCTAAAAAAAAAAATCTTCGAGTCAATCCAGACTCTCGGGGCATCTTTGTGCCTAAATATGAAGGGTATTATGACGCCAAAGAGACTTTCAGCAGAGGATCCATGATCGTCACCGACACTGACAACCAAGAACTTCCCAGTCCAATCAATATGGACGCAGTAAAAAAAAATACTATCCTTAAGGAGTTCGTAACCCAAATTCCCGCTAAATCGAAAATCCGAAAGGGCGGTTTAGGCAAAATTTAGGGAAGATGGGCATGATTGAAAATCCCCCAAAAGACAATCATGGCAAAAGGAGAGGAATCAAATCATTGTTAGGTTGAAAACCCGAAAGGGTAACCGAGGCAAAAATTAAGGGAACCGAGAGGTGCGGTAAAAAAAACTGTAGCAAAAATATAGAAAAGCGAGAGATTTAAAAAAAATACTTCAAGTCAATCAAGACTCTCGAGGCAAGTTTGTACCTAAATATGAAGGGATTTATGTCATCAAAGAGATTTTCAGCGGGGGAGTCATGATCATCACTGACATGGACAACAGAGAACTCCCCAATCCAATCAATGTGGATGCAAAAAAAAACTCGTAATCAGAAAGCGAGCCTCCAAAAATGATAGAAATTCTCGCTAAATCGAAAACTCGAAATGGCGTTTTAGGCAAAATTTAGGGAAGAAAGGCATGATTAAAAATCCCTAAAAAGGGCGATCATGGCAAAAGGAAATGAATCAAATCTCTGCTAGGTGGAAAACCCAAAAGGGCGACCCTATGCAAAAAATAAGGGAACTGAGAGGTGCGGTAAAAAGAAAAAACACCGTATCAAAAGGAAAGAAAATCGAGAGATAATAAAAATAAAAAAAATGCTCAAAAGTGGACGACATTGTTTCCCACAGTAGCAATAAAAAGAAGTTGTGATCGGCATTAATTTGAGCTGCCTCAACAACTTGCATGGATACACCTTGTGAACATAGCATGAATGACTTTAGGGAACTCCATCAAGAAGGACACCAAAGTCGATTAATCAGAAAACAGTCTGAGAAGTCTGCACAAGCAGTCAGACATCTCGAGAAGGGTTTTTACCTCCAAATGAATTAGAAGTTGATAAGCGGAGTCTTTAGGTGTTCAACCTCCGCAAGTCATTCTCGACGACCAGGACCTGTAGTTATCCAGCTTCTAGGAGACACAAGCCGACAAGTGGAGTCTTTAGGTGCTCAGCCTCCGCAGGCCATCCATAACGATAAGAATCTGTAGATGTATAGCTTCTGAAAGTTACAAGTCGACAAGCGGAGCCTTTAGGTGTCCAACCTTCGCAAGTCATCCTCGACGACCAGGATCTGTAATTATCCAGCTTCTGAAAAAAAAAAACGACGAACGGAGCCTTTAGGTGTTCAACCTCCACAACCCATGTCCAACGAGTCACAAGTCGACGAGCGAAGCGTTTAGGTGTTCAACCTCCGCAAGTCATCCTCGACGACCAGGACCTGTAGGTGTCCAACGTCTGGGAATCACAAGTTGATGAGCGTTTAGACGTTCAGTCTCCACAAATCATCGTCAACGATCGGGACCAATAGGTGTCTAGCTTCCAAAAGTTGCGTAATGATTTTTGTCTACTATGTAAATTATGAATCAAGAGGAGCCAAAATCAGTTGTTTGTCTTTGAACACACACTCATGAGATCACTTCCATGAGCGCGTGTCCAAAGAGGGGCAACTGTAAACACCTGATTTTGACTCGGGGTCAAAATACCTTACGTAATGAACCGAGCCAAGAGAAATCGATATATGAAAAATTTTAAAAAATATATATATTAACAAAAAGAAAATATCTCAACTTGGAACATGGCCATGTGGCCATGTTCCTCTTTAATCCAAGTTGAAGTTTTATATATTAAAAAAAATAAAAAAAATATGTATTCAATTCTTCTATAAAAGGTAGAAGGGGTGAATGAATTCAAGGGAGGCCACGGTGGTGAGCTTCAAAGAAGAGAGGATGAGAGAAAAAAAAATAAAAAGAGTGAAAAATATTGGTGATTATCAGTCTCAGTTTCTCGTACGGTATTTTAACCTCCAATGAGTTAGGTATATTTCTCTCATATTCAATATCATATTTGTATTTTCTAAATGTGAAATAAAATTGAGAGTTTATATACATATATTATATATTTATGTATAATATACTTGTTAATATATATATATATATATATATATATATATGTGATATTATATCTATATGTATAATATATATTTATATTATGTCTATGTAATACTATATGTATTTATATGTGTAATATATATATATTATGTATATGTAATATTACATATATGTATAATATATATTTATATTATGTCTATGCAATTATATATATGTATATGTATAATATATATATATATATATATATATATATATATATATATTATGTATATGTGAAAAAAAATGACTTAGGTCTTTTCCACACTTTGATGAAGGTTACAACTCGGTCCTTGGACTCTCGGGTCATTTCTGGGACGTTATCGAGTGTTATAAACCAAATCGGACAAGTTTTGGGCCATTTGTGCAATTTTTGAATTTTTTTTCTTAATTTAGCTCGTTTAAAAAAAAATTACATTGATGAATATGTATAATATATGTATATGTGAAAAAAATGACTTAGGTCTTTTCCACACTTTGATGAAGGTTACAACTCGATCCTTGGACTCTTAGGTCATTTCTGGGACGTTATCGAGTGTTATAAACCAAACCGAAAAAGTTTTGGGCCATTTGTGCAATTTTTGAATTTTTTTTCTTAATTCAGCTCGTTTTTAAAAAAATGTATATTTTGATTTCTAAACTTTTCTAGACATTCCATGATTTCTCAAAATGTTACAAATAAGTCTAGAATAATGTTTGGGTTATTTTTGGAATTTTACCAAGTGTTACAAATAAATCTAGAATAGTTTAGGGTCAATTCTGTAATTTAAAAAAAAATCAGTTCAGTTATAATATTTTCAAAATTTACATTTTTGATTCCTAAATTTTTCTGGACATTCCATGACTTTTAAAAATGTTACAAATAAGTCTAGAATAATTTTCGGGTTATTTTAGAACTTTACCAAGTGTTACAAATAAGTCCATAATAGTTTAGGGTCATTTATGCAATTTCGAAATATTTTTCCAATTCAGCTCAAATTTTAATAAATTGCATTTTGGTCCCTATATTTTTTTGACATCATATAACTTCTCAAAATAGGACAAATTAGTCCAACGAGCTTAATATCTTCAAAAAAAAAATCATTCGTGCATGTTTTGACACGTTTAGAATGACTCAAGAGTTAAACCATTTTTTTCTGAGCGCGATTTACTTTAGTTATCTCTTGTTTATTTGAAATGAACTCATAAAAAAATATGTTTGTACATGGTTTGTTTAATTTTAAAAAAAAAGGTTAATGGTCAATGTCCGCCCTAAAGTTTGGACGAAATTTAAGATTCCTCCTTAATGTTTAAAATTTTAAATTTTAGTCTTAATGTTTGGACCGGATAAAAAATCCCCCCATTCCGCCAGCTGACCGTTTATTACTAACAGAATGGGGATCATGTGCGAGACACGTGCTATTTTAATTTTTGTAACTGACCAAAATGCCCTCGTCCTCTTCCACTGTCCACTTGAAGAGGTGCCTTCTCTACCTAATGGATTCTCCACTCAAGAGCTCTTCTACACCTTATCTTCATTCTCAAGACTTAATGAACAGACTCGGGTAGACACATTGGATCATAGCAATGCAGCAGAGCACAGACTGAAATCTTCATCACCTCCATGATAATCATCAGCTGTGGAACATATCAGCGTTTGCCATAATGGGTTGTATTGAATAAGGATTCTGCTGCCATGGTTGTATTTCGAGAATGTCGAGGGTGAGCCCACTAACCTCTTCAACAATCTAAAGAACTGAATTGAGTGATCTGAGACGAACGGTCAATTCCATAACCTGAGCTCTGAGGACATTGTTGTTGGACTCAAACTCAACGAATTTCTACGTGGTGGTGTTGATACTTGCTAAGAGGTCATGGTTTGATCTCTGCAATTGGTTCACTTGGTTAATTGAGTCCTGCACCTGCTTCTGTTTGCGTAGAAGAATTTCAAAGGACAAAGAGTCCTCTATCGAAATTTTGGGCAGAAAATGCTCTATGGTTACAAACTAAAATTGGTATATAATAAATGGGTTAGATGCCAAACTACTAGTTGTTGTAACCGATGAGCTAGTTGTTTTTTTGAAAACCATAATAATTCTTCTACATTACGGAAATTAATTGAACCTTCATCAACCAATGTAGTCATATCATGCATGCAAATACCTGATTTTAGATACAATTTTGAAGAAATAAATTACTAGTTCAACATGTAACACCATCATAGCAGCACAATATTCCATTTCTGAATCAACAATATCTCTACATTGTTCAATCATACAAAGAGAAATCAACTCCAACGACCAAAAATACATCAAATTTGGTGGTAGGAGAAGAACGCACTCGAATCGAAAACGTGAACGAGGTTGGTCTGGCAGTTATCCTTTCCGTATCCACCGAAGATATAGACGAACCTCCCACCTCTAACGAAGCTACAGGTGTGGCCCCACCTCTTCCCCGGGCCTTCGGCGCTGCCTACGGTTGCCATTTCGTTGCGATGCTCAGCTCTCTCCCACTTCATTCTCCACCTGAAAATTAGCCCCGCTCACAAACCGCGCAACGAGGGATTCAAGAAACACAGAAGATGGGTAATTAGGCTAAGATCTTTGAAAACACATAAGGGCATTTTTGTATTTTCAATTTAAGTCACGGCACGTGCACAACACATGTTCGGTTTACCGTATCAAAAAACGGTCTTATGACTGAAAGGGGGAATTTTTTATTTCGTCCAAACATTAGGACTAAAATTTAAAATTTTAAACATTAAGGGAGATTCTTAAATTTTGTCCAAACTTTAGGAGGCACATTGACCATTACCCTTAAAAAAAATGCATGTAGTCTTTTTGGGCCAAGCATGATCAAAACGGGCAATTCAGGTAAATTGAAAAAAAATTCAAAAGCAAACTAAAGTACCGAAATGGTGGATTATGAGCATGCGAGCTTTTAAGACGTATTCAAACCCCCGAACTTGATTATATGTACGTAGACCTTTCTAAGCCCGATGTTAACTCCATGTACCCTAGGCGATTTTAGGATTCCGATTAGCCTTCAATTAATCGGTGGCGACTCTTTCAATTTTTTCGGTCCGGTTGATGACCCCGCTCGCCAAGACTCGACATTTCAAAATGAAATTAAAAATATTTTCAAATGGGTCGGGGAAAGTCGGATCCGACGTCCGACACCATGAACTAGGTATACTGCTGATATGGAGTCATTTTCGCCATGTAGATCTTGTGATGAAAAATCGGGTGTCTTGTTCCATTGAACCTTTCAAAGTCTGACACCTTGAATTTATTGGGCATCGGGATTTACTGAAATAGAGCTAGATCAGAGAAGTCCAAGTCTCCCAATCGATCTACTCCTTGAATAGACCTCATATTTTCTTCAATCTGCTTCAACCGCTTGTCTTGTTCAGTCTCGACCAGGACGACTGTGACCAAGTAATTAGAGAGCCCAAACGTGGATCGTGCGAGCTGGTTGGGGTAAACAGGTACCGGAGGTGCAACCCGATCATGCTGAAGAGGAAAAACTTGCTCGTGAGGGTCATGTACGGGTAGTGGAACTTGATTAGGACAGTCGTATGTAAGAGGTGAAGCTTGGTTGGGATGGCCATATGTGGAAGGTGGAGGTGGAGCTTGAACGGGATGACCATATGTAGGAGGTGGAGCTTGGTCAGGATGACCATATGTGGGAGGTGGAGCTAGGTTGGGATAGCCATATGTGGAAGGTGGAGCTTGTTCGGGGTGACCACATGTGGTAGGTGGAGTTTGGTCGGGTAAGACCAAAGTACTTGGGATAGATTGACGAGGTGCTACGGGCGGGGATGTTACTTGGGAAGACGAGGTGGCTGCCTGGGCGTTTAGAAAAAACAAAATCTGCTCGAACCGGGAGGTCATGCCAGCCATGCCAGAATTCATGGTGTGTATAGTCTGTTCTAGCTGAATTATCCTCTCTTTGTTTTCTTGAGGTGCAAGAGTTGTCAAATGTCGCATGAGTTGTCAAATGTCGCATGTGCCAGAGGGCTTTGATTTTGTTGTTCCATTCATTCCCGTTGAACGAAACCGCGAGTGCGTATCAGGCTTGTTCTTGATAGATATGCCTAAATCATTCAAATACCATAGTAAGAAGGGTAAATGCACAATTGAACATGCATAGTAAGAAGAAGTCAAATAATAATCATGTGCCTTTCATGTGATGTAATAGTAAATTTATATTTCTAAAATACCCTCTGCTTGTCTACTTAACTCCTCTGTCGTCACCTCCATCTCCATCCTCTTCACCTCTATCACTATCCCCTTCTCCACCCATCTATTGTCAAAGGCCTCCACTATTGCCAAATTCACCCCCACTGCCTCCGTTGTTCTCTCCACCACCACACAACCCTTACTATTATAGTTCACCACCTCCACCATACTATTCGCCACCACACCCCCTCCGCATTCACCTCCCCCTCCAATTTATTCGTACCTATCACCACCCCATCCTCCTGTGTATTTCGCTCCACCATCTTCTTCACCTCACCGTGTATTGAGCCTCCACCACCTCCTCCACCATGCATTGAGTATCCACCTCCGCCTTCGCCACCATCTCCATCACCTCTGCCATCCACTCCATACTTTCCACCACCATCTCTATCACCTCCACCACCATATTTCTATAGCTCTCATCCCCATCCTCCCATATATGTGTACAACTCTCCCCTACCACCACTCCACTACATCTCTCCCCCCGACCACTACCCGCGTCCCCACCTGCACCATGACCCAATTATCTTAAAGCCCAAGGTTACATAACGTGTACCAGACAGAGGCTGAGGTTGCATGCAGGATGATCATGCAACAAAATGAATGGTCAGGTCATTCTCAAACATCGGAATCTCCGATTATGTTGTTGTATTCTTGTAGACAAAATGAAACAGAGACAGAGAGAAAGGGGAGTGTTCAACACCAGAAAATGTCATCACCAAATCCTCCTAGTATGAACTCAGATTCGACCCCTGATCAAGATGCAACAGGTTCGAACTTAGTGGTACCCACTACTAAAAATTTCCTATGTAAAAATAAGAAAAACATTTGTCGGTAAATTTCTTGTCGGTGAATATCCCATCGGTAAAGATTTATCGACGAAAATTGGACCATATCTTTTGTGAGAAAAAGTCTTATGTTCACCGATGAAAATTCAGTTGGTAAATTTATGAAGTTTGTTGACTTTTTTGAGTATCGTCGGTAAAAGTCTGTTTTTTTGTAGATAAAGACGAAAGTCATTACTGACGAAAGTTTTTCGTCGGTAAAACAAAAACTCATTTTTAAAAAATAAATAAATTTACAAATAGAAAAATTATATTGTAAATTTACAAATAGAGGAATTTACACAGTTCATAAACAAGATTTACATATTGATGCACTACATTTTACATCTAGTCAGTCCCCGCCAAAATGATTGAGGATTCTAACGTTGCCAAAAGATAATTATGGAAACCATAATTGAAACAGTCACCTATCTTTTCCCAATCATATTTGCGCTCACCAACAACATACCAAAATTTCAACATCATAGAACCACCGCCGATCAACTTTAATGCCTATACCAGACTATAATTTTAAAAACTTATCATTGTTGATAAAAAGGTTAAACTAAACACAGTAAATATTTCCATGAAATAAGAAAGTAAGGAAGAGACATACATCTAGATTTTTGAATGTTGGGAGATTAGGAGAGAGAGAAAGTGCAGCTTTTCCCTTGTAAATGGACTTAGGAGCAAAAATCCTATAAGAGACACCTCCTGAACCAAGCTCCAACAATAGTTGAGAGTTGAGACAACAAACAACAACCCAAATAATTAACATAACAGCTCACAAGTAAAATGAAAATACATCTTATCACAATACCTACCGCAGAGTAATTCTTTGTAACGGCTGAATAACCAACCTTTGACTTGTTAGAGCAGACACACAAAGCATTTATATGGTACGCAGCATCCGCAGGTGAATGGATTTCAGACAAACTAACCCTTCAAAAATAATAGTTCCATGTAAGTCTTGCAAGCAATGAAATGTCAAGTGGGTGTCTATAACACGACAGACAAACTTGAGTAATGGTAGGTAAGGAAAACAAGAGTTAAGCAGAAATTACATATTGGTTATCAATCCAAATACTTCACACATTGAACAACTTTAAAGAAGAATTACATATCGATTATCCCTAAGCTTCCCATAAGTGTGACTGACTTAATGAATTTTGAGCTCCAAGGGATTGACTTGTCATGGTAAGATAACAGTAGCTCACTCAACCAAGTAAAACCACTATACACTCAAAGCAGCTCCAACTTAGGGTGAGTAATACAGTACTCCAAGCATTATCAATATCTTCGTAGTCTCTTCTCCAACTTAGGGTTGGTAATACAGTACCCCAATCATTAAAGCAAAATTCATTAGATCTGTCAAAAATTAAAGTCAGACTACACTTCTATTTTATGAAGTGATTAAATTTATTGCATTTCATCGAAAAAATAACACCAAAATTTGACTCGCTAGAGAAACCAACCTATAAGCAAATGACGACAACATCCGATCAACCATAAGAAATTCAAGATTCACGAAGAATTACCTCAATAGTAATCAATTCCTATGCTTTGGAACCACTAAATAGCAAAACAGATTTGAGCAAGAAGACAGATATCTTGACAAAATCCTACTTGGCTAAGCGAAGAACCACTAAATCTACCTCGAATTCAGTTAAATCAACTATGTAAAAGAGCTAATTCGATCAAATTCCTAACTCATGAGCTAAAAAAATCACTCGTTGCAACGAAACAAGGGAAATTCTACATATCGAGAGATGGAGAAAATAGGAGGACCTCCGGTGCGATGCGGTTGTAGTGGCCGCACCACAAGGCGTAGAAATCAACCACGATGTAATCGAAGGAGGCAATCGCTTTGTTGAGACTGGATTCGTCCATCTCGAGTACCTTGTCGTCCCTAACCGAGAATCTCTCCAACGACGACGACGACACATAAGAAACTGAAAATAAAGTGATTTGGTATGGAGCAGGAACCATGCCAGAGGGAAGGTTTGTGGAGGGGGATTGAGGATAAGGGAAGGGAAGGGGCCGACAAAAGAAGGGGGAATGGTTTTAACTTTTACCAATTCAAATTTCAAACATTATTATTGCTGACGAATATTAAGTTTCGTCGGTAAAATTAATAGTTGATATATTTATTTACCGGCGATATATTAATATTGTCGGTAAATACCTAATTACCGATGCAAATTGCACGTCGTCGGTAAAGACATGAGATTTTACCGACGACATTACTTAATTTTATGGGTAAATATATATTTTACCAACGAAATTTGATATTGTTAGTAAAATAATTTTTTTCACGATGAAAATTAAATTTTGTCGGTAAGTTAAGATTTACCGCTGAACTTAAAAAATTTCGTCGGTAATGAGGAAAATTTCAGTAGTGACCTGCTGATGCTACAACGCCTTCATCGGAAGGCCACATGATGTGTCTTCTTTGGTTACCAATCAGTTGCGCTTCTGGAGTTGTCATGGGGTCCATGTTCAGATTCACTACGATTTCTCTGCATTCATATATATTTGTACATGCATACACAGCTGCTGCACTTGCACCTTCGCACCACCTGCATTGCTCCAATGATATGATATACATCCAGAAGCAATGCTTCGTGTCTATAGAGATGGTTTATTTCATAATACTAATGATTGATATGCCCTGCGCGAGACATCTCTTCACCTTCTGCTATAGATCCTCGTTTTTCTTCTACCGCATCAAAACCTATGATTTGATCTCTCTCTCTATATATATATGGACTTAGAATTATCAACACTATATATATACATATATAAATAACACAGAATAACCAAGCCTAAACTTACATGGTAGAGTTTCTGCAACCTAAATCGAGATAAGTTATGGATGTTGCCTGATTTTCGCGATCATATATGTATGATATATAAATTGCATTAGATTGTCATACATAAGTACATGTATTAAAAAGGATAGGTGAATCAAATATGAATTAGTGTTATGAACAATCAACCCTAATTTTTGTCAATTACTCATTAATGGCAGCAATAAATATATATCTACCTATATTCTAAATACTATGTATGTGCATGAACTACAAGTGTTGGGTTTCTCAATAAGAAAGGTATGAAAGACTCATTTACATATGTCAGGTCAAATGGCAAGGTACAACCTCTACCCTTGCTCGCTTAAATTCCCTCTTCAATCCATCTTCAATTCCATCTCAAGGAAGCATTCTCTTCTTTCTGCGACTCTTTGAAGTGGAAGAGGAATCTCATTGCCACTGCCACTGGAGGAAACAAATTCTCTACTTATTCGCAATAGGCTTCTCAAAACATTGCACAAAGTCTTATGCAACAATTTAACGAAAGTTAGATTTCTAATTTCCAAGTTGAAATGAGGGTAGATGATGAAGATAAAAAATCAGTAACTTTTGCAGTAGACGATAGTAGAACCAAAACAACTAGTGTAAACCAACAACAAATGGGGGAAGAACCGAAGAAAATAGTTAAGGGGTCTTCAAAATGTTATGAGATGTGAAGATGAGTAAAAACGTTTTTCTGTTTGGAATTAACAGTTGCGCATGCCATGCACATGACACTTAACAGGTACATTTAACGAAAAGTGCAATTACATACAAAATAAAACATATGAGTGTACTTATTTACGACAAAAAGCAGCAGGTGCATTTACTAAAAAAAAATAATAAACATAGGGTCGTCTTTTTTTTTCTTTTTTTTTGGCCAATATAGGGTCGTCTTTGGAGTTTGGACTATTCTCTATGATATATGACGCCCACCTAAACCCTTTCTTCGGGTTTATCAGTTTTCCTGACCTGCGGGGCTGCGTCAACTACATCATTATACCGCGAGCGCTATGCCGGATCCCTTATTCCTCCGGAGGCACCTCTTCCTATCAGGATCGTCCCCCTCCGCAACCGGCGGACCAAGGCTCCTCGCATCGTTGCTCCAGAAGCTAAGCTCATATTACGAGGAGCAAACCCGCAGTTACAACACAAGTAGCAGCAATAGGATTACAGGCAGCTGGCTGACTTTGCCCCCATTCGATGGTACTGCTGATGGCGCCGCTTTGGGGAGAGAAGCATCTCACGGAGGCTCAGCTGAACTTCCAACAGCCGCCGCAACTTCCGCGCTGAAGTGGGTTTCTCGGTGCTGTCCGGAGCTGTCCAGAAGTCTTGTTCAGAAGCTCTTTCGCTTGAGACAGGTCTTTGCTAACCCATCTTCCATTTCACTTGTTAGCGTCTTTGTCGTAGCCTGGATTTCTGAATTGGGTTGTTGCCTCATTTTCCAATATCACAATATGAGTAAGTTTAGAATTGGAGAAGGGGAGGGGGGTTGAGAGTAGATGTTGACTTATGAAGGGGAACTTTAAAGGCCTATGTCAGTGTTGGAGGATCAAATGTGTAGTCTATCGATTTTTTTCTTACCTCGGGATAAGATGCAATTGCCAATGAAACAGGGCAATCGATTTCAGTTTCTTCTTCTTTTCTTAATCTGAATATCAAAATCATAATGATTCTTGTAGGTACGAAGGGACTCATCTGGCGTGGATCAGTTTAGTTCTCAGCTGAAAAGGGTAATGGAAGCCTAATCTTTATTTGTTTTTCCCATAAAAAGTAACCTTCTCTATTGCAGTATGCATCCATGATAATTATAGTTTTTAATTTCTTTATTTCACTTTGCGACTCTTGTTATGCGTCACAAATCTAACATCAGAATTTGCCGAAAGATTGCAGCTAAAGATTCAATGAACCTAGGAGATCGAGTTTATCTTCCTATCTCTGTTAAAGACTTACACCCAAAGAAGCAAGAGAAAAAGTGTCATTTCAACTCTGAAGAACAGAACTTTGTTAAGAGCCTTGTGATTTATAAGGTTCTGAAATCTTATATTTTTCATTATTGAATTTGCCATCTTTTACGTCTCATCAGGAGAATGATTCTTGACATCCTTATCTTACACAAGGCAGGATTCATCCATTATTGCAATCAATAAGCCTCCTGGAATGCCAGTCCAGGTTGACTAAGTTTTCATGTATTTCTTGTCTCTTTGATTGCTATTTTATTTTGGTTCCCTTTGGTCATTTGAGAAAGATAACATAGATCATAAACTCAGCTTGTCTATCAATTTTTCTGTGCAGGGTGGAATTGGTATTCAAACAAGTTTAGATGAGCTGGCTGCTACTTGTTTAAAATTTGACTACACGGAGCCACCTCGATTGGTAAGTTTGGGTGTGCTTAAACAACTTTCTCTGCTTATTGTACTTGTTGATATCTTTTCTCTTGTAATTACCAGAATGTATATATTAAATAGTATGCTTAAATGCTTCTTCGGATTAGAATTAACTTAAATAATTACCCTTCAACTTGTGATAAAATCGACAGAGTAAATGAATTATGGAAGAAAGGTCGTACTGATGAGATAGTTAGCTCATACTAAACAGAGTTTGAGTGACTAAGCGAGAAGCATGCTGTTTCACCAAATTATAATTGTTAAAAACTATAGCTAGTAAATGCTGCTAAAATTAAGCAAAGAAGAATAACTCAAAATTGAACTGTCTCACATCATATATGTGCTCATTATGACACTCTACTTTCAAAGTACCTGAAGACAAGCAGCTTATGATTAATGGAAGTTATAGAAAGTTCTTCTTGCATTTTTAAGGTGCACAGATTAGACAGAGATAGCAGCGGCATCTTGGTGATGGGTAGGACAAGGACGAGTGCGACATTTCTGCATTCCATATTTCGTGAGAAAACCATTAATGCATTCGATAACGTGAGTCTCATGGCTTAATGTACTTTAATGATTGATATTTCATGTAAATCTTGTCATTTAAATTTGAAATCAATCCATTGGGAGCTCGTTTTATTGTAGGAGGATGTCTCAAGAAGAAAACGAGTACTGCAGAGAAGGTATTGGGCTTTGGTAATGGGTAAGCCGAAACAATCGAAGGGAGTGATTTCAGCACCACTGGGGAAGGTTAGAAACTCATCCTTTCATTCTTGTACAACAGTTGAGAAAGACACAAATTCACAATCTGCTTTTATGTCACGTGGCTTTATTTTGAGTTTTTTTTTCAGGTTATTGTTGATAATGGGAAATCAGAACGTATAATGGTAATTAAAGACAGCGATCAAGTCCAGTCAAGTTCAACTCAGCATGCAATAACAGAGTATCAAGTTATTGACTCTTGCAATGGTTAGTCATGTAGCTCTTAAAATAGCATATTGAGGTTGAGGTGCAACCAGGACTCATCTAGTGATTCTTTCCGGAGAACGTCTTTCTTCCAAAGTGATTATGAATCATAAAAATGTGCACTGACCTGAAAAATACCCAATTTCAAAACTTGTACCAAACTCTATTGCTATTGATCTTTTAATGCTTCATCATGGTATGCAGGTTATACATGGCTAGAATTGTCTCCTCTCACAGGCCGAAAACACCAGGTAAATCCATGATGATTTTTATTTACATAATCAAGCAGTTTTATATATGGTTTCTGATGTTTATTTTTATGGTTTGGGGGATTGAATTAGCTTCGAGTTCATTGCTCTGAGGTGTTGGGTACTCCTATAGTTGGTGATTACAAATATGGGTGGCAAGCTCATAGGAAAAGGAATTGGGAACAGCTTCCTTCCTCCAATGTGGACGATGTAGGGAAGAAGTCTTTTCTTCCATTCAGATTGGAGGTGGAGAGTGGAAGCATATGTGATAAGCAGCCTCGACTCCATCTGCACTGTAAGCAAATTCATTTACCAGATGTATCTGCAATCTTGGAGCATCATCAAGCTTCAGGATATGACCTCTCAGAACTGGAAAGCCTCGACTTGGTGGCTCCTCTACCTCCATACATGCGAAAGAGCTTAGACTCTTTAAAATAATTCTTGATTAATCCATTCTTATGAAACAAAGTCCTAGAGTGAGTTCGTTGGAACACAGGTAGATAAATGCAGAAAAAACTTGGATATAATTTAGCCTCAGGAATGTTACTTGCAGAATTTCCAAGGAGAAATACAGTCGGTGAAAATTTTTATGTATGACAGAAGATGTGCCCTTTGATGCGGGTAGGATTTCACCTGAACATCCTTTTTTATTTTTTTTTTCAATGTGCTCATTGCATTGATGGTATTACCATAAATGCATTTCTCAATGTGCTTTACATTTAGGTAAGTATTTCAGTTACCTCACATAGCGTGCCATGTGATTGGGTGAGGCCTACTCGTAAATTGATCGACAACCAGCACACAGGTATCTGACTCACTGAGTTGAACTCCCAACATTGACGCCTTATGTGACAACCTAACAAACAAGCTATGACTCCGTTCAACCCTAGAGCTCCGGTGAACAAGAAGGTCCTTGAGTCTCATAATAGTGACTCGAATCACCTGGTGTAACTAACATCCTTGAGTGGGAAACATCCATGAGTGGCGCTTTATGTGACTTTGTAGGCAAGCTCTTCTCAGTTTTTGTTGGACTACTTCAGTCGTAGAAGATAAATTGTTCCGGCCTCTCCCATAGATGTACATGGGATACCTCTAATCCGAGTATAGACTATAGATGCATAGACAATCACTGTATAGACCACTCGGGATGGAACTTGGACTTGGTTCATGATCATGTCTCGGCACACGAAATATGCTGCATACTCAAGGCCCAGAGAAGGATGGCTTGGGAACATGATGAACTGATTTGGCCCCATGGGAGGAGCAGTTAAGTGACTGCAAAAGTCGTATATGCCCATGTGGAAACAACGAGTCAGGAGGAGTGAACGCAACAAAGAGGGTCGACGATTGTGGAGCAAACAAGGGCAACACTTTAGAGAGTAGTATGGAATATGAAATTTATCCCGAAGATAAAAACCTTTGTGTAACGTCTGTTCTAATGCGTTCGTAATCAGATGCAATCTTCGAAGACGAGGCATGAACACATCAGATGATTCGCCTTTATGCGGGATTGACCTTTATGACTATCAGATGTGCGTGGGTTAAGCCTGCATGGTTTGCATCGCTCGGTGCTTGGGTGGAGAATCTCCGTTGGCAAACAATTAGGAGGTGGCACGAATCGTTTGCCCTCAATTAGGGTGTTTCGAAAGCGGATTGGGACCGAAGATGGGCGTTGTGTGGCATAGTATGGTAGGAGATTTGGAAAGAAAGACGTCGAGCTATGTTAACAACCAACTTCATCCCAACGCGACGACAGAGTCAAGCATGCAGGATATGTATGAATGCACTGATGCTACAAACGAGCGAAAAATGGGATGAATTCAGGCAACAACAGTACGAGCAAATGATGGCGGCCAATAGCAGACAAAGTCAAACTTAATTGCAATGCGTATGGGGACGAGATGACCATAACCTAGGGCTATGATGTGGTTGCAAGACTCGAATGGCTCTCTCGTCGGGGTCTCAATTGGAGTATCATGGGAGAAGCGGAACAATGCGAAGCAGAAGCCATCCTCCATGAAATTCAATTGACGACAGTGGACTAAGAATGGAACAAGTTGATGGTGAAATCTGACTTGCTTATCAGAATTAACCAGATCTGTATCCCTCTCACCATAATTCGTGGGTGTCAGAACGAATGTGAAAATTGGAAAACATCGATATAATATCCAAATCAATTTTCTATATCGATTTTTTCATTCGTCAACCGAAATACTAATAAAGGGAAAAATATGAAAAAGATGTAACATGTTTGAGCCCGGTGGTAAAAACGGCCCAATGTTTGTTTTTTATGCAATATGTTTGGTGTTATTGGTTTTTGATGAATTCCGTTTGTGTCCGTTAAAAATTTCCGTTAACACTGCAAATGTCTTGCACGTGACTTTTTTTCGGTGTGAAATTCCACAAATGCCCCTCACTTCTTCACTGCTATTACATGCGGTCTTCTTCTTCACTGCTCCACATATCCCTGTCCTCAACACGCTTGGGGTTTCTCTGGCACGCATTGACTACGCTCCTGGAGGGCTAAACCCACCCCACCCACCCCTTCGTGCAACAAAAGTTGTGTTTGTGCTCAAGGGGGAATTGGATGTCGGGTTTATCACGACCACAACTGTTCTAATCTCAAAATCCATCAAGAAAGGTGACATCTTTGTGTTAGCTCGTGGGTAGATGTACTGCTTCTCTCCCAATCCAACCCCCAAAGCTTAGCCATTACACAACTTCATTTTTATGCAGCAACAACTAGAACACTGCCACTCAAAGTATGTAGAAGCTTAGCCAAACCAACCACGTTAGCGGGCCCACCATAAATCACTTCTCCCCAACCGAAGTCCACCTCTCTAAACCCAGCTCGTCTCACATCCACCACCATGTAGGTCTGTGTCATTGTGAAGTGGGGACGACCCCTCACCACCATGAGGTCCGCAACTGAATGCATATACTCCTCTGTTACCTCCGACTTGGCTTTACGTACCAACTCTAATGCAAACCCTAGCGGGTTACTGCAGAGTCTCCCAGCTGTCGTCACGGCCATTGGGAAGGCAAAAGCGTTGTCGTAGTAACCACTTGGTAAAGGATGATCGAATATGGCACGTGTGTTGACTATGCAGGCCATGCGTACCTCCTCGTCAGGGCCGAGATTTATGGCAACAGTGCGGCAGCGCCACAAACATGCAGTGAGCACGTCGAAGGTGGAGCAAGAGCGAAGGTGCGATGGGATGTATTCCGGATGGTTGATATCTCTGTTGACCCAAAGAAGAAGGACTGCTGAGCCATTTTGTGAGGAGGGGTGATGGTATCCACCACCTGTTCGTACTCGTGGTGGACCCAGGTGATTCTAGGTGGAACCCTAGATCCCAGTAAATGTTTGTCCCGCACTGATAGGGTCATCGGCGTGGTGGCTCCTCTCGCTATGTCTCCCACTGCTTTCATGAAAAGAACTAGCCCATCGGCGTCACTCATGGTGTGGTTATGGCGTATCGCCAAGATGAAGCCCTCGCACTTGAGTCACGTTACCTGTTAAGACATTGAGAAAAAGATATCAGTGAAAATAATAACCGCGCGCACATGAGCTCTGAGCTATTATCTAACCTAATCAAGAACAATACCATTAATCAGCATCCAACTTGAATAAGTAACATAGGAGAATCAAGGATTCCTGCAGAACCAGGAACATCAAACAACAGCTCCTCCAGACAAGGGAAAGGAGGTTGAACAACACCACCGAACTGCTCCAGCCTTACGCCAGCATCTGCTTCAATGAACATCACCCCTTCGCCGGTGCACTCCACCACAAGCTTCCTCCCCTCTACCCCCCTCAGCCTCCCTGCAAACAGGTAGTAATACACCAACGCCTGACGGATCCCCTCCCATATCAACTTCATTTTTCTGCAGCGACAATTAGAACACTGCCACTCAAGTAGTGTTCACTGCAATCAACAGGAAATTGGACAACACTTGTTGGAGTCTGAGGCTGTCGTCGTACAATGTCTCGGTCATGACGTCTTCTTCTGCATCGTGCACGATTCTTATGCCCTTTCCATTTCTCTTCATCATCACTTTACTCACAGAGGCAACTAGTACTTCGTGCAGTGTAAACTCAAACATCTCGAGCTCTAAGTACCTGTCCAAAAATTACTAACTTGATCCATAGTCTAAGTATTCTATTTGGTTATTTACTAAAATAGTTGCATGTTTCGTACCCATCGATAATGCTATCGAGGTCCATGTCAGTAAGGTCCTTATCAAGATGCTTTTGGCACTGGTATCTGTTTTCAGTAGTTGCTTATGTTCATCTCCGAGATCGGTTGATTCGAGCATTTTCCTCGAGAAGATAATACCCGACAACAGATTCTTTACTTGCTTCCTTATATACGCCAATGCTTTCAATTTCTTCTGCGATGTATGCTCAGACAATCTGTGCACATGTAATGCTTGTTGCAGCTCGAGTCCGTGTTGATTCGGTTTGGTCGTGTCGCGTCGGAGGGGAAGGCAGTTGGGAATTGCAGAAATTGCACCAGCACTCCGTTCGTAGCAGCTGGAGGTCTTCAAGGAGCTCCAGGCATCACAACAGGTTCACAACAGGGGGAGAGCTTCAGATTAGGGTTTCGCAAGGGGCTCTAGGCGTCGCAAGGGGCTTTAGTTTCGGGAGGGAAGGATTGCACCGATGATGGGTTTTTGGGGAATAGACATCGATTCGGTTTAGGGTGGATGAAGAGGTTGCAAGGAGATAGAGGGAACCGGTTCAGATATTGGAGGGAAAACAGTTCGAGGGTAGTTTCAGTATTTTCAATTTTTTTTTTTAATGTTCAAAAAATCAAGCACGTGAAGTGCACGTGTCCAATTTAAACGGATAAATTGACGGAAAAATAAACATTTCTTCAAAAATCAACAGAATGAAGCATAATACATCAAAAATCCGCGATCTAAAACAAGTTACGGCCGTTACCAATTTTGTTAAACATGTTATTGTCTTTTTTCTAGTTTTCCCTACTAATAAATGCATTAACTAGTTTGCTATCCATGTCTCAAAGGGAATGTGTACTTCATACTGGGTATCCCGACCCATTACGTCTTAGATACTTCCTTTAACTTTGATATGGCATTTGACCCTCCATAGACTTTGTACCAAAATTTGAGTAGTTTCTTTCCTTTAATGTATCAGCATCAATTGAAAAAAAAGAGAGAAGAAGAAGTAATAAGCTGCTTTCTTTCTCTACAGTTCAAACCAAATCCCTATTGTTGTTGTTTACATCTCTCTCTCTCTCTCCAAATTCATTATCTTCTCCACGAAGCAGAGAAACCTAACAGCTTTTCCCTCCAGTCATCTTTACTGACTCCTCCTTTCTTTGTTTGCAGTATTCACCCACAGAGATCGGGTGACCCGAACAACTATAACTGCAGTCGCTTACCTTTTTAACTTTCCTCTGTTTTTCTTCCCTCTGAATCCCCAACCCTAACTCCCACTATACCATCTCTCACTTTCTCTACGACCCAGTATGAACTCAAAACCCAACAATAATCTCCATCCATGGTGGAGAACAGACATATTCTTCTTCACCCTTGTCCTTCTCTTCGTTTCAGGACAATCTGCTCTGAACAAAGACGGTATCTTACTACTCTCCTTCAAGTACGCTATCCTCAGCGACCCGTTAGGAGTGCTAGATTCATGGAACTACGACGACCAAACCCCATGTTTATGGAACGGTGTCCTCTGCACGCAGCTAGGAGACATGCTTAGAGTGACAAGCCTTACTCTACCCAACAGAAAACTTCTGGGTTCGATCCCTAGCGCAGTTGGGAAGCTCGAGCACCTGACCCAGCTCGACCTCTCTGGAAATTTCTTGAATGGATCTCTCCCCGACGCCATTTTCAGCTCCACCAACCTCCAGGTCATCTCTCTCTCCAACAACGTCATCTCCGGCGTCATTCCAGAGGGAAATGGGATGGGCGCACTGAGGATCCTAAACCTCTCCAACAATGCTCTCGCAGGGAATGTTCCTCGTACCTTGTTGTCAGGTCTCCAGAACCTGACTGTAGTTTCTCTGAGAAGTAACTACTTGTCAGGGAGCCTTCCTGGTGGTTTCAGCTCCGTTCAGGTCCTGGACTTGTCTTCTAATCTTTTGAACGGATCATTTCCGACGGATTTCCATGGGATAAGTCTCAAATACTTGAATCTTTCCTATAACAAGATCACAGGACCGATCCCGTCAGAATTCACGTCCAATGTTCCCAAAACGGCAACGGTGGACCTGTCGTTTAACAAACTAAGCGGAGCGGTTCCTCAGTCCTTTGCGGTCTTGATCTTAGCAGGGAATACAGAACTCTGCGGGAAGCCGCTAAAGAGACTCTGCTCCATACCTTCAACTCTCTCCACGCCTCCGAACGTTTCCACGACTCCTCCGGCAGCCATCGCCGTCATTCCGAAGCCAGATGAGTCGAGCCCAGAGACAGCAACTCCGACCACAACTGGTGCTTCGTCCAAAACCGCCGTTAGTAACCAGTCAGGAGGTGGACTAAAAGTGGGGGCTATTGTTGGGATCGTACTTGGAGATCTAGCAGGGTTTAGCATTCTTGCTCTTGTAATCTTCTACGTTTACAAGTTGAGGAAGAAGGGACCGACCCTTGTGGGATCATCTCAGCAGACCGTTAATTCGATAAAGTCTGAGGTTGCCACCCGACAAGATCGGGATTCAAGAAAACCTGCGGGTTGGACGACCTGGTTGTGCTTCACCATCAAAGCCCAGGCAACATCGGAAGCAACATCTATCTCAGAAAGTGATGAAGAAGATACACGCATGTCCATTGATGAAAATCAGGTTCTATAGAGTGATCTTAATCTTAGTTACGTTCTGATTAAAACTGGTGGTGTGATCTTCTTATTAAAACTCGATATGTCTCAGAACTATTCTAAAATATTCGTGTAAGATCCAGTTTCAATTACTCTGCTCCCTCCCTCCAGGCAAATGGGTCGAACCAGAAAGTGGGATTGCTGGTGATGGTGGATGGTGAGACCAAGATGGAGTTGGATAGGCTACTCAAGGCTTCTGCATATATTCTGGGAGCAAGCGTGGGCAGCATAGTGTACAAGGCAGTGCTGGAAAACGGGATGGCATATGGTGTTCGGAGGATCGGAGAGAACGGTCTGGAAAGGCTTAAAGACTTCGACAGCCAACTGAGAGCCATGGGGAAGCTGAAGCACCAGAACGTAGTTAGGGTTCGAGGATTCTATTGGGGTGACGACGAAAAGCTCATCATCTACGATTACATCCCAAATGGCAGCCTCGCCAGTTTCAGTAACCGTAAGTAGCAGATATTCTATCCACATCTTATATTATTTCATAGATTTTTCTATATTGATTGATTTAGTTATAATTATCTTTCCCTGAGTTAAAAGTAGTTTCCCCATCAGCATGTCGGTGGGATGGGGATGTAGATTATGTCAGAATCACCCTCAAAGAAAATAAGACAAATCAAGATTCGCACGTTTCCCCCATTACAATAAAAGTGAGTCCTTTTTCACGTACATACTGTTGGAGTTGTAGTATTTTGTGTGCGTTTTAACTTATCAGAAGATAAAAACATGGTTTCTGCCCTGCTCTTCATTTATAAGCGTTTCTCTTGTTTTTTTTAATTAGATTGAACCCGTGAGTTAGATAAGATAAATTTTGTCATCACAAACGCCCTATTGGTTGATAAATGTAATAATAATAAACCTACATTTTACCAAATTTACATATTTATTTGTGTTATTATTTACACCACTTATATTCATATTTTCACCCTTATGTTTGAATATTTTGTTATTTGTACGGTTCTCAATGTTTTGTTCATTTGTGCCGTTATTATTTACACGTTACTTGTTAAAATGACGTTTTATCCATATGTTTGTCTTTATATCAGCTTCATTAATTAATTTTAAACTTTTTTTAAAAAATAAATAACTTAGAACAATTTTGAATCAAAAAATGCATATATGGGTTTGATTCATTCCAAGTTCGATTGAATCTAAAAATGTATATATGTTCCAAGTTAACAAATGAATATTAATTAAAATGAGCAACATGGTAAACTTATCATTTTGATAAATATCTGTAATATTTAATGATAGAATAGTAACAATAGTGCATTTAAAAATTTAATTACGTCAAAAAAAACATATGGGTGTACTAAACCATATAAGAAAAAAAAACATATGGAGTAGACATAAGCGCACCCATACTATAAAATAATAATAATATAACAAATTACGATTTTATAATTTTGGACACAAAGTATCTTTGAATGCAGGTCGACCAAGCTCCTCGCCCTATCACCTTCCCCTGGAAACTCGAATCAAGATAGCCAAAGGAGTGTCTCGAGGGTTAGCCTACATTCACGAAAAGAAGCATATCCATGGCAACATTAAACCTAGCAACATCCTTCTGACCTCTGACATGGAACCAGTGATCAGCGATCTAGGGCTCGACCGTCTTGCTATTGGCAGCCAGAGCAGGAAGTTAGGAGGCGGGTCAGCTCGACATCTAGGAAGCCAACGGTTCACGCCCATCATGCACGATAGACCCCATGAAAGCCCTAGCCCTTACACACCAGTTTCCATGAGCACAGTTGCTGTATCCCCTTACCAAGCCCCGGAGTCTCTGAAGAACGTAAAGCCTAACGCCAAGTGGGATGTCTACTCATTCGGCATCGTCCTGCTTGAGCTTCTCACCGGAAGGATATTCCTAGAACAAGAATTAACCCAATGGACGACTACTCTCGGTTCTGAGGACGCAACCCGGGTCCTCAAATTGGTCGAGTCTGGGTTAAGAATCAATGTCAATTCGAGAGCGGATGAGTTGATGTCATGTTTGAGGTTAGGGTTTAGTTGTGCTTGTTTAGTTCCCCAAAAGAGACCGTCCATGAAAGAAGCCCAAGGGGTGCTTGAAAATATAGCATGAACATTTGTATTGTGTGTTCATTTCATGCTAAGTAAAGATATGGTAATGATATTTGTGCCTGTCCCATCTAGATAAAGTTAGACAATAAAGTTAAAAGCTATTGTCTTTTTATCCTTTGTTGACTTATTGAATGTATTGTATCAATTATTGAAATGGTTCATCATGGACATGTTTACTAATTATAAGTGTGCTTAGACAGTCAAATTACAGGTTTGTCCGGGCATGAATCATGAGATATGGGCAGTTCCAACTGTGAGAAGAAAGATGGGTGAGGAACAAAAACATTAGGAATTGGATAACTTAAACCACCAGAAGTCTAAAATTAAGATTTACTTAGTAAATGAAAATTAACTCAGTTGGTAAAAAAGTTGCAATTTCTTATTGTTTATCTGGAGATTCCAAGTGGGTCAACTCTTGTGCTGCTCAACATAAAACTCTAGTAAACATAGTGGTAGATATTTTTTTTTGAGCCGTTTATACCACGGGCAATTGTGCTCTAGTGGTTGAGAGCGTTGATTCTCAAATGGTTTGTGCTGACTCCCAAATGGTTTGACTCTAGGGTCATGAGTTCGAATTCTCTAACATAGTGGTAAATAAATAGTAGAACGGAAAACTCAACTTTTTTTCTAACAGTAATAATATGTTTGGTTGCTTGAATAGAATAGAGTGAGTAAAAATACGAAATTCATATTTCTTTGTTTGGTTGATAAAATTGTGCGTAATACGGAATCAAAATTTTGGAAGGTCTTTAATAATCATTCTTTGGGTTTGGTATAGAATAGAGAATACAAATAAAGAAGACCAAAATGTATTGAACTATTTTAATTAGTTATGAAAATGCCAAAATCTAAATATATTTTTATAGGTCCTATAATTAATCTTTTTGTATTAAATTTAGTTTATTTTAAAGTTTATAATAAGTTATATTCTTAATGGCGGCGATAAAAGAAGGAGGCACTAGGGTCACTCAAAGCAAAGATCAAGGAGAAACTATAGGGATGGAGGCTGAAAACTTTGAATCAGGCGGGAAAAGAGGTTCTCATTAAAGCAATCATAACAGCGATCCTCACATATGTAATGAGTGTGTTCCGCCTACCAAAAATATGGTGTGCGGAGATAAACGCGCTTATTGCGGACTTTTGGTGGGGACAAACTGCATATGGAAAACGAACTCACTGGAGAAGATGGGACGTACTAACTAGAGCAAGACAAGTAGGGGGCTCGGTTTCCGCGAGGTGGAGAGCTTCAACTCGGCTTTGATCACGAAGATGGCAGCCCGAATACTAGAGGTACCGAACTCAATATGCGCCCAAGTATTAAAGGGGTTGTATTACCCCCGATCGGGTTTCATGGAGGCAAAACGAGGAGGACGGGCGTCTTGGGGGTGGAGTAGCTTAGTACACGGTCGAGACATAATGAAGAGGGATGGCCTATGGATGATCGGTTCGGGAGATGACATACGTGTGTTTGCTGACCCGTGGCTACACACGAAGGAGGGGTGGCGGGTCGGCACCGAACACGCGGTTGAGCATGGAGACGAGCTTCGGGTTAGCCACTTGACACTAACCGAGCGGAGATGGAATGAACCGTTGGTGCGGAGAATTGTAAACCCCGGAGATACCGAACACATACTCAATACACCCCAACCGATGGAAGGAGGAAAGGACCGATTTATTTGGCCCCACATGAAGGACGGAACGGCCCAAGTCTGCTCGATTTACCACAAACTGAGGGAGGAGCCGAACCGACCAAGGGGGACTCTGGACCGGACCGAACTATGGAAGTTGGTATGGGCATCAAAGGTACTCCCCAAGGTAAAGAATTTCATTTGGAGACTAGCCACAAATTCCTTAGCCGTGATGTCAAATATGGTTCGGAGAAGGATGAATGTAAGCCCGGCATGTCCAATATGTGGGGAGGAGGAGACAAGGGAACATATGATCCTTGGATGTGCTTGGACGAAACCAGTGTGGTTCGGCCTACTTGGAGTCCACACCGATCGAACAAACATCCCGGATGTACCGACGTGACTCGAAAGGAGATGCAACGAATAAAGGAGCCATGGACCGCAACAGGAGCTTCGGTGGGGGAAAACCCTTATCATATGTTGACACATATGGAAAGCACGATGCAAGACCGCTTTTGAGAATAAGAGACCGAACCCAACAGAGGTCATCTTCGAGATCAACCAAGCACTAGCCGAACTATTGACAACCGAGCACAAGACACCTCCACGCCAAGAAAGAGGGACAACCGAAGCATGGAATGCTCCCACCGGAAATACCATCAAGATCAATTGTGACGCATTGTGGTGTAAGCTATGTGAAGATTGTAACCGAACGAGAGAAGGGAACGACAAGGAGATGAAGAGAATCGTCAACCCTAGAAGAGAGGAGAAGACTATCTGAAATGTAAAACTATATTGACTACGCAGGAGGAATGTCTCCTTAAATAGGAGTAAGAGTCTAACATATTTACAATACAAGCCCCTAATGTTCTAACCCTAGCTAATCTGATCTATAAAGAAAAGAAAAGCAAAATACACTCTAAACTATTTGAATATAACAAATACATCCCGAAACTTAGGATAACAGCTTGTAATTCAACACTCCCACTCAAGCTGATATCCTAAATAAATATCAATCATTCCTAATTTCTTGAGAAGATAATAATGTTGAGCTTTCCCCAAAGCCTTCGTGAATATGTCCGCAATTTGCTCCCGTGAACGTATATACTCTGTCTTGACCACCCCTGCATTTATATGTTCTCTCAAAAAATGGCAGTCAATTTCAATATGCTTAGTATGTCCATGATACATAGGATTTTCTGCAATTTGGATTGCAGCTTTATTATCACAATATAATTTAGCAGGAACAAAATTTTCTATTCCTAACTCATTAATTAAACCTTTTAACCAAATAATTTCAGAAACTACAGACCCCATACTACGTTATTCAGCTTCTGCTGAAGATCTAGACACAGTAGCCTATTTTTTTACTTTCCAAGAAACAAGAGAATTACCTAACTTCACACAATAACAATGGATCACCAAGTTTCTAAACAACTGCCACAGTTAGAATCACAATAAGCAATAATATTTGAATCACAATCAGATGATAATAAAATTCCTAAACCATGCTGATTTTTAATATATCTGATTATTCTATACACAGAATCAAGATGAGATTTTTTTTGTATTTTGCATAAACTGACTGAGATGTTGAACACAACAACTAATATCAGGTCTAGTGATTGTTAAGTAAAGCAATTTTCCAACTAATTTTCTATACAAAGTGGGATCAGATATCAGAGCATCATCATCATTCAGCCCAAACGTCTCATCATATTCCTTTGAGGTCAGCTTGAGATTTTGCTTCATAGGAGTTTTACTGGGTTTACCTCCTAACAAACCAACTTCAGCAAGAAGTTCAAGAGAATATTTCCTTTGGCACAGAAAGATACCCTTTTTGGATCTAGCAATTTCTATACCTAAAAAGTACTTTAATTCTCCCAAATCTTTCATCCTAAAGTTGTTTTGTAAGGTTGCTTTTAACTCAGTAATAAGATGTTGACTATTTCGAGTGATGACTAAGTCATCAACATAAACCAACAAAGCAACAATATCATAACCACATTTCTTAGTAAATAAGGAATAATCATAACGACTTTGCTGATAGCCAAGTTTTACCAAGGCCTCGGTGAGTTTCATATTCCATTGCCTTGAAGCTTGCTTTAATCCATACAAGGATTATTGCAAACGACATACAAGATTGTTCTGCCCCTGTTTGTGAAAACCTTGTGAAATTTGCATAAAAATCTCTTTGTTTAGGTCTCCCTGCAAGAAGGCGTTAAAAATATCTATCTGATAAAGGGGCCAATTACATGTTGCAGCAATAGAAAGAAAGGTTCTGACAGTGACCATTTTGGCCACAGGGGAAAAAGTATCAGCATAATTGATTCCTTCTTTCTGATTATATCCTTTTGCAACTAAAAGGGCCTTATACCTGTCAATGGTTCCATCCGAATTATATTTTATTTTATATATCCATTTGCAACCGATTGCATTTTTACATGGTGGAAGAGAAACAATAGTCCAGGTTTGTTATCTTCTAAGGCCTTAATCTCATTTTTCATAGCATCAATCCAATTAGGATCAAGATAGGCATCAACATAGTTTTCAGGTTCAGACTTCTTATCTAATGAACTGATAAAGCATTTATGATTGGAAGTGATACCATCATAGCAAACCTGATTGTGGATAGGGTAGGCAATATTGCTGCCAGACATCACATAATCCTTCTGCCAGGCAGGTCAAGATGACCTTCGTGGTTCTTAATTAGGATTTTGTGAATGTTCATGGTTGTCTGAATCATCCTCATCGACTGGATGTTCAGGAAGGTCGGGATCAGGAATTTGATCCAATGGTGCATCCAAATGGGGTAGACTGAGATCAACATCAGTCAGTCCAACTGGCTCATCTGTAAACAAGTTTTTCTTTATTTTTTCCGTATTCTTGAAGGGAAAAACATCCTCCATGAACTTAACATCTCTACTTACAAAAAAACTATTGGTTTGTAAATTCAATAACCTGTACCCTTTTTGGGTCAATGAATATCCCATCATAACACAGACAACAGAACGAGATGCAAATTTATCAGAAGTGGGTAAAACCTTCGCATAACCAAGACATCCAAGTATACGAAGATGAGCTAAATTCGATTTTCTTCCTAACAATTTTTCATGCGGAGATTTTCCATTAAGGACAGGAGTAGGCATCAAATTCATCAAATAACATGCTGTTAAAATGCAATCACCCCAAAATCTCAAAGGAATATCGACTTCTAACTTAATTGCACGAGCAATTTCCAAAAGATGTTTGTGTTTTCTTTCAACCACCCCATTCTGCTGAGGAGTGTAAGGGCAACTACTCTCATGAAAAATTCCTTGGTTTTGAAAAGCAAGTTGCACTGCTCATTAAAAAATTCTCTCCCATTGTCAGTTTTTATCCTTTTTACAGATTTGTTAAACTGATTTTTCACAAGGATAAGAAAATACTGAATCACAACAACATCAGATTTCAGGGCAATCAAATAAGTCCAGGTACTTCTACTAAAATCATCAACTATAGTCAGAAAATACCTCTTGTTGTCATAAGTGGGCTTATGATAGGGCCCCCAAACATCCATATGAATCAGTTCAAAAGCAGATAAAGTTTTGGAAGAACTAACAGGAAAAGGTAATCTATGCTGTTTTGCCAACGGACAAACAGAACAACCAACAACACATTTGTTATGAAAAACAACCGATCTAAGGGAATCAATTTTTTCTAAAGTTTGAATAGATGCGTGTCCTAGCCATCTATGCCATAACATGGAAGGAGAATGCAAGGAAGAAGAAGCTTGAAGAGCTATGGATGGTATATGAGGCTTGAAGAGATAAAGCCCTCCAGCTTTTCTACCAATCCACTGTAAAGATCCTGCATTATCACAATCTTAGGGTAAAAAGTAACAGAACAAGATAAATCTTTGGTTAATTTCGCGATAGACATCAAATTATGCTTAAAATCTGGCAGATATAGAACATCATTCAACCTTTTTAGATTACCAAATAAAAAATTTCAAGATTTAGAAACACCTGTACATGAACCATTTGGTAATCGGACACTGGAGCTAATATTTTTTAAATCAGTTAACCAGTCTAGTCTACTACTCATGTGATCGGTAGCTCCAAGGTCCAATATCTAGAAATCTGCTTTATGAACAGAGTTGCAAAAATGAACCATACCTGCTGCATTTGCGCTTATTTCATGAGTGTCCTGCTGCTCCTAAACCTTACTCAACATGTGCGCCAGATGCTCCAAGCTCTCAGTTGAAATCATGGCAGATTCGTTGCGCGGCATGTCCAGAGGCGTAGAACAACCTGTATCAACAGACTCAGGTGTGGAATAGAGAGAGGAATTGGTACTGGCAATGTTGTTGGCTTGAGTTCTTTTTCCTTGATCCTGGTTGTTTCTCCTCCAACCAGGAGGAAAACCATTCTTCCTAAAGCATCGGGTCACATTGTGCCCTTTGCCTTTGCAAAATTCATAGAACAAATTCCTTCTCGGTGGTCTGGACTGGTTCACAATATTGGCCATGTTGTTCTCAGATTTGCCTCTCTGATGTTCTTCTTGAATCAGAATAGAGTAAGCTTGGTTAAGAGAGTGAAGTCTCTCTCTCATGAGCAGGTTAGACCTAATAGCCGAATATGACTCGTTCAAACCATTAAGGAACTGGAACAGCTTTAGGTTCGACGCATGCTCAAGATGCCTCTGGAATTGTTCAAAACCACAATTTGGAAGACAACAGATAGACTCAAACTCATCCCACAACAACCTCAATCTAGAAAATTACTCAGAAACAGAATCAACACCTTGCTGGACTAAAGAAATCTCACGATGCAACTGAAAGATTCTAGATCCATTGATCTTGTTAAAACGTTCTTTAAGATCAGTCCACACACGAAAAGCACTAGTCGAATACACAATACTAGACATAAGCTCACGCGACACAGAATTCATTATCCAAGAAAACACCAAGGCATCACACCTATCCCAAATATGATGCAGACTGGCATCATAGTTTTCCTTAACACACGACCCATCTATAAAACCCAACTTGTTTTTTTCCAAGAGAGAAATATACGTTGCACGACTCTAAAAAGAATATGTATTTGAACCAGTCATTTTTTCAGATATAAGAGATCATCCATGAGTATCTGAGGGGTGCAAAAACAAAGTGTGGTTATGGTCTATCATAGGCGGAGTTGGAGTCACCATAGTCAAAAGACCGGTGACTCCTACCACAGTAGTAGAGCTAGATGAGAGGGGTGCAGAGGTTGATGCCATAGGGACATATATTGCGAGAGAAAAATAGGTAAGAAGGCTGCATAAGAAATGCAATCAAGAAAACAAAAAACAAACACCGATCAAAAAGCGTGCCTCTTATATCATTCATATACATATACTAAAAAAGACAGATCAGAAAAACATTGATACATGCCTTTAATAAGTACATACGATGACAGAATATGAACAATAATAAGAATACATCAAAAACAACGATAAGAATCTATAGAACAAAAGGAAAAAACAGAGGTAAAAAAAAAATCACCACATATCCAGACTCATTTTCCAGTAATATCAACCATCCATAAGAACCGAAATGATACAGACCAAAAATAATCAGCGGAAAGCATATTTACAAAAACCGAACAACAGATCTTTAAAGGATTAATATGAATGAAATCATAAAAAAACGAAATAACAACAATAGATGAGCAGATCTGAAACAACTAAACGAATATGAAATAAGCAGATCTGAAAAAACTAAAAAATAAGCAGATCTATTTCGCAAGGTCTTTAATCATAAAGATTCAACCGATTTACCAAAAAAACAAGTCATATATTGTCATCACAGATTATGAAAAACAAGATTACAAAAAATAAAAGAGAAAGTTCCAATAAGAAGAACACGATACCGAAGTCGCCAGTTTATGATAAACAAGATTACAAAGAAATAAACGAGAAAGAACCAAAGATAAGAACACGATACCGAAAGATTATGATAAACAAGATTACAAAAAATAAAAGAGAAAGATCCAAGGATAAGAATACGATACCGAAGTCGTCAGGTTATGATAAACAAGATTACAAAGAAATAAACGAGGAAAAAACAAAGATCAGAACACGATACCGAAGTCGTCAGGTTATGACGATGAAGAGGACGGAAACGATGAAGGCGTGTCAGCGATGAAGAGGACAGGATCGATGAAGGTGCGTCAAAGCACGGAATTTCTATGATACCATGTGAAGATTGTAAGCGAACGAGAGAAGGGAACGACAAGGAGATGAAGAGATTTGTAAGCCCTAGAAGAGAGGACAAGACTATCTGAAATGTAAAACTATATTGACTGCGCAGGAGGAAGGTCTCCTTAAATAAGAGTAAGAGTCTAACCTATTTACAATACAAGCCCCTAATGTTCTAACCCTAGCTAATCTGATCAATAAAGAAAAGAAAAGCATAATACACTCTAAACTATTTAAATATAACAAATACATCCCTAAACTTAGGATAACAACTTGTAATTCAACAAGCTAACAAAGATGGGTGGCATCAGAGTCATAGCGAGGGATAACGAAGGCAAAGTGATAGGTGGCATGAATCGGAGGGAGTAGAGCAATGACAATGACATCATGGAAGCCAGGGCATTACATGAAGGCATAAGGCTCGCAACCGAACGGGGATGGCACAATATTATTATGGAGACGGACTCGCAAACGGTCCATAGACAAATAAGTGGAGCGGAACCAGCGCAATGGAGACTTGAAACCACGATACGAAACATTAGAGCTATGGCGAGTCGAATAGCCAACGTACAATGGAGGGCGATTCCGAGGACATCGAACGAATGTGCGAACTGGATAGCTAAACAAGCAAGAATGAGAGTGTGTCTAAGTGATTGGGTCGAGAGACCACCACTACCATTAGTTCGATTACTAGTTAATGATTGTAATTCGGGACATCCGTGACCTTGTGTCACGATGTTTTATTTCTTCAAGTAAAGCGATTTCTTAGACAAAAAAAAAAGGGTTATATTCTTAATTAAATTTATTTTAAATTTTCTAATATATTTTAATAATTTACTCTACAATTTATAATATATTTAATTTTTTATTTAATTTATTCTTAAGTATTTAATATATTATATTTTTAATTTGAATTATTTAATCTAATTTTTAAAATTTTATTTGTTTTGGTATTAGACATATTGAAGTAAAGAATATATATGTCAACTAACTTAATTGTCGAGCCGAACTGTACGGTATGCGGGGGAGAAGAAGATGTCAAACACATGATTCTAAAGTGTGGTTGGACGACATCGGTGTAAAGGGTGTGCCTAGGGCTGGACAACATCAACCAAACCGACATACCGATTGGGGAGTGGATCCGAGAGAGGAGAATTGAACCGAGTACAAACCGAGAGACCAAGGAGACTAGATGGTAGTTGTGCCTAGTGACGAGCTGGAACATCTAGAAAGAAAGATGTAAGGTGGCGTTCGATAACAAGGTACCAAGCCCGAGGGAGGTGATAGAGCAAACGAGGAAGGCGTATGACGAATTCCGACGTGCTCAAACAATACCGGGACCGAACCAACACCCTAGGTAGCCGGGGTCATGGAAGAGACCGAACCAAGAATACGTTAAAATAAATTGTGACGCATCATGATGTGGTCGGACGAAGACAAGTAGAATTGGAGTACTCGCGAGGAACAATGGAGGTGGCTTGATCGTGGTAATGAATAAACGCTTAAGGGGATGGAACGTGAACGCAATGGAAGCTGAGGCAATCCTCTTAGGAGCGAGAATGTCAATAATGGAACACGGATGACGCAACATCATAATCGAATCACACTCGAAGACGATTATGGACCAACTACAAGGGCGAGTACAAAATTGGCGAGTTGAAGTGGTATGCTCTAAAATCCTAGCTTTGGTATGAAATTTTGAGTCATTACATTGGTCAACAGTTAGACACACAGCGAATTAAGGTGCTAACTGGATTGTCAAACAGTCGAGAATGAGAGTGAGTTTGCACGATTGAGTCTTACAACCCCCACTCCCACTAGTTGAAATTTTAAGGAAATATTGTATTTTGTTTGATGAAAACAATATTGAGGAATGAAATGAGTATAACTCTTTTGTGATAAAAAAAAAAAAACTAACTTAATTGCATTATATTTTCATATACCATTTTACAGACAAAACATTGAATTTTATATTTTTATTCTATTTTAAGCAATGAATCAAATAATTTTGAATTCTCATTCTCTATTTCGTAACGTTTACTTAGTAAATTAATTATACTATAATGTTTTCAGTTCATGCTTGTGCGAGAAATCGTTTTTACATTAGTATACTAAAAAAATATGTTTCTTATTATTGATTTATATGTTACAATAATGTAAATATATTTAAAAAATGGGATATAATTTGTGTTGGGTATCAATATTGACAGACCAATATGACATAGAGTCCACCGGGCATTCCCAGCCCAATACCATTTCAGAGGGAATAAACCTAAACAATTCAAGACTCGACCGGTCCACAAATAAGGTAAGTTGGAGCCCATAGAGTGGTCTAGCATAAGATCCGGAACCAAAGTGATCACCAATAGGGCCGACAATGGTGCGGTGAAAACCCCATAACCATGGTTATAGCCGTTATTTTTTAATATGGTTAACCGTACCATTATGGTGTGGTGCGGGTATGGTGATGAATTTTCTACCCATAATGGTTATGGTTATGGTATTTGAGTTATACCCATGGTTATAACCATGGTTATTAAATAAATATAATATTTATTTATTATTAATAAACTAATTTATATAATATACTAAATATAAATTATATAATTGAAAATTTGAAATTGTTGAAGATTGAAGGCGCCAAAGTCCAACGATGATAATATAGATTGGTGTATTTTTTAAAATAAAATTTTCGATCTTTTATTATATTACATATGTGGAATGAATATGGGTATACGGATACAACCATGGTTAATAACCACAGTTATTTTAATGGTTATGGTATTGAAAATTATACCCATAATGGTTATGGTTATGGTATGTTGTGTAAAAATATGGTATGGTTATGGTATTTGTCATACCCTGACCATACCCTAACCATCGACAACCCTAATCACCAAAGTCCCTAGTGGTCGCCAAGACCACAGTCAAAGTCTCCCATTATGCTCGTCATGGGAGCGCTCACTAAGAGAGTCTAACCTCTCATCTCTGGTCCCACAACCGACTCTGAATATACACCAATATTGCCCCGCATATCTCGGGCACATATTCTACAGAGATTCTATAAGGCAACTCCAATATTACGTGATAAGCGTAATATATGCTATCCTTATATCTACAATGACACAATATTTATAGATATTCTGTTACAAAAAACGGCTTGGTCTTCCATCCCTATAAATACTCTTGCTTTACATACATTATACACATTCTGAGTTCATACACACAATATAATTATTTAAGCATTGTAGTGGGACCCCAGAGGAACCCCCTTTGTTGTGCTCCACTTCTTGCAGGTTCATCGGAGCTCCGACGAAAGTTCACAGTCACCGTCCAGTTGACATCCTCATCAGCACCAACTCAGAATCCAGTCACCACCTGGAAGATCATGTCCCAACATTTGGCACCGTATGTGGGAAACGAGCAAACAGTTATACAGACTCGCTCTAACCGCAATCATCATAAGCAAACGGTGAATGGTTAGGTTTGAATCCACTGCTGCTTTGCCGCTCCACTCACAGTTCCCAATATCGGCCCACCAAGACCGGCGGAGGAACATGTCGACACCTCAAGACCAACTCTAGTTCCTCCCCCATCAATATTCCAGTCCGGCTAGACGTCCATTCAGTACAGGTAGCCAGGGAAACCATTCAGGTCACCGCGGAGATGATTTCGCTCCTGGAAACAATTATAGGGCAAGTCCGGAGGCAAGCCTCTGTCCCTCATGAAGTCCTCGTTCTGCGGGACCACCAGAAGC
This sequence comes from Chamaenerion angustifolium, assembly GCA_946814005.1. Taxonomy (NCBI): domain Eukaryota; kingdom Viridiplantae; phylum Streptophyta; class Magnoliopsida; order Myrtales; family Onagraceae; genus Chamaenerion; species Chamaenerion angustifolium. The sequence goes on from OX328272.1 coordinate 30,007,035, forward strand.
AAAAACTGACAATCCCCGCACCACTGCTCCTCAAGAAGACCAAGAGATAACTTCATGGATTCAATTCATGCCTCCAGCCTCTTCCTCAGCGCCGACATCCATTCTTTGTGTCAACCCGTCGAGTACATCACCGACCGGAGAATAACAACCCTTAATCCTTGAAGGAACGTCGCGGAGCCACCCTAGCTCCCTTTAGAGAACGTTCCTCCATCTTTTCACAACTGCCCTCCTAGCAGTGCGAATCTCAAAGAATGTGCTGGCCAAGCCTATCCCTAAATATAGTGGCGGAGGAGATCCCATTATCCACATAAACAGGCATGAAGACTCTCTCCCGCTGTAAGACAAATGATGATAATTGTTGGATCGTGAAATCCTGGATGCTGATCTGACAGTGAATTGAATGCCAGACAAGGTTGGGATGACGCTTCAGCTCCAACTCCGGTGAACCTGCAAGCAGGGGAGCACAACAGAGGGGGTGTCTCTGGGTCCCTCTCCGATGCTTAAATGAGTATATGTGTGTATAAAACTCAAAACGTCAAGAACGTATGTAAAGCAAGGGTATTTATAGGGTAAGAGAGATAGAACCGTATAAGGCAGCTGAATATCTTTATGTATATTGTGTTGCTGAAGATTCGGATCGTGGGATATGGCAGTTACTGCGAGATATTGCAGTTACCAAATCTAATCTTTAGTGAATATGTGACCGAGATACGCGGGATATCATGGCCACCTCCTTATTAACGGTTTTGTGGGACCAGAGGAGAGAGGCAAGACTCTCTTCGGGGCGAGCACTCTCATGGCGAGCAGTGAGATGTCGCGGCCTTAATGAAGAATGGCGAGCACTCAAGGCGTTCTCAGAGTCCTTGGGCTCGGTTCTGGGTCATTCTATGGAGGCCGGTCCGGTTCGAATGTTACGGGTTTACCCCCTCTATAGTCACTGGGCCTTCGAGGCCTTTTCCTTAATGGGCTGTCACTATCGATACCCAACATTTGCCCTCGAAGCTTGATTGAAGTTTCTTTAGGCGAGCTTTATTCCCTGGTAGGGTTTTAGATAGTGACGTCTCAGATTCGATTTTCCTCGTTTCTTGTATTGGTTCATGACCTTTGAGGCATTTTGAGCTCGTTTGGCGAGCGGGTTTTTCTTCGTTCAAAGCCGAAAAAATATCCTTTCTTTTATTCCCCTTTGGCGATCACTCGAGGTAATCTAGGTTCATGAAAGTCTATTTTTCTCGATTTGGGCGATCACTACTCGCCTGAGGCATTTCTGGTAAAGTCTCTTAGTGCGCTGGCGACCACCTTGTCTTCTTAGTGGACTTTTAGCATTTAATAACTGCACAGTTGTCCAGAAATCGAACGGTCACTTGAGGCACGCCTGACATTTACTTTTCCGTAAACCTAGGGTAGCCTGACAGCTGTCCATGTCAGCCAACCGTCTGTCTCCCCAAGGTGTCTCTTGGAATTCTGACATTGCTTTGTTTTTTTCCAAAAAGGTGCAATTATTCCTCTGTGTCGCTTCGATTTGCTCGTGGCGGTTACTCCCTTCTTGGTCTATATAAGAAACGTCAGTTTCTATATTTTGTTTTTACGTTCATCTACTCCCTCAGATTTCCAGAGCTTCGTTGCGAACCTTTCTTCTTTCTCTTTCAACCTTCCTCAGCCTTCTTCATCCATTTCCATGGCTCCCCGAAGTCAGAGAGTCAAGCATATGGCCTCCAAGGGCACTAGCAAAGCCAACACTCCTAGGAATGCCAATGCCCCCTTGACCATCCGGGATGCCGCCGTGCCCCCCTCAGTGGGGGAACCGACTGATCTGGGAAGGTCTGCAACCGCTCCCGTAGTGGTGGACGGTCCTGAGCTGAACACGCCTATTTTTTCCCCAAAAGGTAAACTTTCGCCCTTTTACTGCTCTGTTTTGGCAATATCCTCTGTTTTCCTTTGTTTTTTATACTTGCTGTGCCATACTTGAACCGTTCTGAGTAGATGTCAAGCCTAACGAATTGAAGCCAGCTTACTTTAAGACCATGGTGGCGCTTGGTGGCTTCAGTGCGGAGGATGCTCCTAGGTATCCTGGCTTAGGTCTGCATTTTCCTCACGATGGAGAGGTTTACATTTATGCGGCCCAGATCGATGCCGGGTTGCGTTTTCCTCTCTGTGAGGATTTACAGACCTTATGTCAGTTTTACGGGATTCACCCCACGCAGCTTGTTCTGAATGCCCTCAGGATGTGGGTCGGTTTCAAGTTCCTGTGCATACGCCAGGAATGGGTGTATTCACTGGCCCTGTTTCGGTGTTTCTTCCGACTGGCAGCAGGGGCCAACTACCTCCACCACTTCCAATCCCGTTGGCCGAAGTTTTCAGAGTGGGGAGGCCCTCAAGGATGGGCTTGGAACGTCCATGTCCGCCTGGTCGATGATTTCCGGGCCACTAACTCCAACTACAAGAAGTTTTTACTTCTTGTACAAGGGGGGTGTACCCTGGAAATTGTTTGCTCCGGACAAGGATTTTCCTCCCTCCTTTGAAGAATTGTCAGGGAGTGATCGGAATGCCATCGACGATCTGTACCGACTGCATCAGTCATCTCAGTTCAAGTCCATCCGCTCAGTGGCGGAGACTACCGAGAATGCTCTTGAGATGGCGGGCATTCATCAAGCCACGCCAATCTTTGATGATTGAGTAATTTTCTAATTCTTATCTTGTTTTATTACTTGTAGGCAAGGTCGTAAGCAAGAGCCGAAAAATGATAGGTCTCTTTGATGACCAGGGATCGGCGGGATTGTCCTCCGACCAGGCGCTGCTAAGCTCTCCCCTCCTCCCTCTAGGCGTTCGTCCAAGAGGAAGCCCGAGGAGATGCTTCCTTCGGCTACTACTGGCTCTCGCCAACCAGGTATATTACCTCGCCTTTTGTGAATTTCATGTTTTCACATTCTGCGGTTTTTTGACTTCTGACTTATTGTCTTGTTGTTTTGCAGAGGAGTCCTTGGCTGACGTGGCCCGGGACCCTCCTCCTCCTCCTTCTAAGAAGGTCAGGAGTGAGGAGCACCCTGAGGTCGACCATCATCCTTCTCCTCCCCCTCCTAAGGGCCCTTCTGCCAGCAAAGGGAAGGGTTTGGACACAGCGCCTCCTTCTCCCTCTTCTCAGGGCCCTTCCGCTACTAAGGAGAAGGCCTTATCTTTGGCGCCTCCCGCCCCTTCAGTGCCCACGGCTCCTCCTAAGGAGTCTGGGGGCCAGAAGAAGGGGCCTGCTGCTTCCAGTTCCTCGAGGGCTCCCGCCGAGGAGTACTGCTCCATGGCGAGCTTGTTCCAGCCTTTTAAGGTTGTGGACTCTCGGAGGCCTTGGGTCCCTTGTGGGGACCTTGCCAATAAGGGGTACCCCGCCCAGAAGAGCCTACGGGGTAGCCCGGATATGTGCATGCGGCCCCTTGATGGGATAATTCCCCCCAAGGACCGTTCAATTGTCCCTACGGAGCTCCTCAGATCGAGGGGTTCTTACGGACCCATTTCGAACGAGTTGCCCTGGTATGATCTCGCCTTCTTTCCTTTATTTCTTCCTTGTCATCCCTTTTTATTTTGATGACTTGACATTTTTCCTTATGTTTTTGTTGTCAGCTCGTTTGGGAAGAGGTGATCCTCGACCGCGTTTTTGGCGAGCTCGCCGACAAGCACACTCTGGTCTGCTTGTCGAGCTGGAGCAATACCGAAGCACGGGGGTCACCCCTGGGCAGTTGGAGGCCATCAAGAAGACCGCTGACATGGCGATCACCTTTGTGGACGGCGCCCGGGAGGAGTACTTCAGGAAGGAGCAGCGCCTCCTTGCTGATGTCAAGAAGAGGGAGGCTGATGTTGCAGCCTTCCTTCAAGAAGCTGAGGCCCTTCATCGGTGCCTTGATGAAGGGGAGGCGGTCCGTGCTCGCCTGGAGGCCGAGTTGAAGGAAGCTCGTGCCCAGGTGGTCGAGTCGGACGCTCTTAGGGTTGCCGCGGAGGCCCATAGGGATGCTGCCTAAGCTAGGGGAGTCGCCCTAGAGGAGGAGAAGAACCGGCTGGCTGATCAGCTGAAGGCGGTTCCTTCACCCCAAGCCGTGGTTGAGGAGTTCAAGGCCTCCGAGGACTTTTAAGACCAGGCCTTGAAGGTGATGAAGTCGACCATCGCCGATTTTCTCCAAGAACTGGTGGAGGAGGTCCAGACGGTCGATCCCAACTTTGCTCTTGGGGAAGTTGCATCCTTGAAGACCTTCCTGCGGACTCGCCCTTCGCAGCCCTCTGTTGCTGGTGAGGCTGCTCCTGAAGGCGAGCCCAGTACTTCTGCCCCCGAAGGCGAGCAAAGCACCTTTGCACCCGAGAACCCCAAAGCTTGAAGTCCCCAACTCCTTGGCAATCGTATTTATCTTTTTTAGATAGCTATTTTTGTATTTTTGTATTTTCTGTTTTTGGTTTGTAATTATTTATTTAAGACTTGGATTTTTCTATTGAATGCCTTTATATTCTTGAGCCTTTAATCGACTTCGAACATATTTGGCTATCCAATATCTTAATCATAATTACTTTACGCTTTTTCTTGCTTTGTAATGTCGTCGACCCTTAAAGCCTTAGACCAATCATAAGTCAAACTTTCTAAGGATAATACTTTCGACACTTAAAAGCGTAAACTTCTAAGTTCAAAGAGATATTACCTTCTTTGAAGTTTAAACCTTTGAGGTGTTGGCATAATAATAGGGGATTTGTAATTTTTCAGGCTTTATCATCGATAGTGATCGCCTAAACTTTCTTTGGCCTAACTTTGGCGCCAGGGCTTTTATTTTGCCTAACGTTTTTGCTAGGTCTTTTGGCCTGACTTTGTCGTCAGGGCTTTTGGCCTAGCCTTGTTCCTAGGGCTTTTTGGTTTTGCCTAACTTTATTGCTAGGTCTTTTGGCCTGACTTTGGCGTCAGGGCTTTTGGCCTAGCTTTGTTGCTAGGGCTTTTGGCCTAGCTTTGTTGCTAGGTCTTTTGGCCTAACTTTGTTGTTAGGGCTTTTGGCCTGACTTTGGCGTCAGGGCTTTTGGCCTAGCTTTGTTGCTAGGGCTTTTTGGCCTGACATTGGCGTCAGGGCTTTTGGCCTATCCTTGGCGATAGGGCTTTTTGGCCTAGCTTTGTCGCTAGGGCTTTTGGCCTGACTTTGGCGTCAGGGCTTTTGGCTTCGGCTTGCTTCGAGTGGACACGCTTTATGAAGGAATGGCTTTCTTTTATTGACATAACAGTTTGATTACAAGTTATGCATAAAATCTTCTTAAATGCTCAGAATTAAATGGACGGGGTAACCTCTCGCCTTCGGTGGTTTCCAAATAGTAGGATCCTGGTGCGGCGATCTCTACTACTTTGTACGGTCCTTCCCATTTGGCTGAAAGTTTGTTTTTACTGTCCAGCCTTGTGAATTCATTCCTTCTCATAACCATCTCCCCCACGATCAAATTAATGGAAATTATGAAGCAAAAGGGGAAAATGAAGAAGTACCTCAGTATTGTCAAAGGACTTATCGCTGAAATAGCAACTTTCACAATTGAGTCAATCCCTCACCGACAACCAGCTAGCAGACTCAAGTTGGCGTTCAGAGGAACCAGAAATTAAGAAGTACACTTCCTGGAACAAGCATTATGCTTGATATTTGAAAACCGAGTAAAAGTCTTCAATATTCAAGAGAATGACAAATGGATGACTCCATTTCAGAATGTTTTGAAAAAATGAACTTTGCCTGAAGACGACAGCGAGGCCACCATGATAAGTCGCATTGTCGTACACTATCTCCTTATAGATGGGGAGATTTATAGGCGAGAATTCGCAACTCCGTATTTAAGATGCATTTATCATCCAGAGATAGAATGAGTCATGCGTGAAGCTCACGAAAGGGTTGCCGCTTGCCATGAAGGTGCACGCTCATTAACCCGAAAGATATTCAGATTAGGCTATTATTGGCAAACTTATAGAAAAGACGCAACATAATTATCAAAGAAGTGCGAGACGTGCCAAGAGTTCACACCAAGAACTGGTCGAACACCCACATTACTTTTTCCAATGGCGGGTGTCTAGTCGTTCGCCCAATGGGGAATTAACATCCTTGAGCCCTTTCCCATAAGTACTTGGCAAAGAACCCACATTATCGTGGTGATCGCATATTTCTCCAACTGGATATAGGTGAAAGCATTGGCCTCTACAACTTAATTTCAAGTGATTAAAATTTTAAAGGTCAGCATAATCTCGCAGTTCGACGTTCCCAATATACTCATAAGCGACAACGGGCCACAATTCGTGGGAAAATAACTCAAATGTCTCTGCGAAGAATACAATATCGATCACATATTCAACTTAGTGCATCACCCCTAAACAAATGGACAGACTGAACCAACCAACAAAGTGGTCTTAGCAGGACTCAAGAAAAAGGTTCAAGCCTTAAAAGGAAACTAGGTAGATGAGCTGGACAATGTGTTGTGGGATATTAGAATGACACCCAAAACAACAATAGGGGAAACACCATTCAGTCTGGTGTATGGATCTGAAGCAGTGACACTCGCCGAAATAGTTGTGCCCACCCACATGATCCTACACTTCAATTTCGAAGCTAATGACCTCAAAAAGCTTCAAGAAGCGAAAGAACCTTCAAAGGTAACATTTCCTCCTGAGTCTAAGACACTTCAAAATAAGAAGGCAAAGACTATTCGAAGAGAAATACTTTTTTACTAAAGAGGTCAGTTTCAGACTGAAGCTAAAGTGAAGTTGAAAACAAATATGGTAAAATTCCTAAAGCTCCCAGACAATTCAACATCGAAAATAGCCAAAAATATATATCCGATTCAAGAGTCGAAACAAAGTGATTACAAGATTCCTTGAGAAAAGAAAAACAAATTAACTCTCATTTATAAATGAGGGGCAATACATAAGAGGAAGAAAAAGAGCAAAAGAGCATAAGGGAGATCATGTGACTTTGCGAGGTTGTAATCCTTCTTGGCATAGCATACTCCTTCTACTTGAAGCTCTGCATCAAATCTGTCACCTTCGTGCGATCGTGTTACACTGGTTCTCTGAAATGCTTATAGCTGCACGATTATCACTCATTAACTGGCACTCCCCTTTAACTGGATATTCGATTTAACCTAGCAACTTTCGTAACCATAACACCTCTGTTAATTCTCGAGCAATCCCTCTTAATTCGGCTTCAACACTTGAGAGTGACACGACTTTCTGCTTTTTACTCTTCCAAGTAACCAAATTTCTCCCAACCAGGGTGAAATATCCTGAATTAGACCTTCTGTCTACTAGACTGCCTGCCCAGTCAACATTTCTATAAGCTTCCACATCTAGGTGACCGTTCCTTCTTAACAGTATTCCACTTCTTGGGGATCCTTTTAGGTATCGAAGAACTCGTAGAGCTGCCTCCATATGATCTACCTGTGGCGTATGCATAAATTGACTTAGAACACCCACTGCAAATGCGATATCTGGTCTAGTGTGGGAAAGATAAATCAACTTCCCAACTAGATGTTGATACTGGGTTTGAATTGCTAAGTATGTAGCCATATTTTTTCATAGCTACAGTGAACCTCCCAAACCATGCTCTTGGTGATTGTTTTAGCCCATATAAGGCCTTCTTTAGTCTGCACACAGCTGAGCCTTGGAATCCTGACTTTAAACCAAGAGGTGGTTCCATGTAGACTTCTTCCTTTAGAACGCCATGTAAGAATGCATTCTTCACATCAATCTGATGGAGTGACCAACTTTGATTAGCCGCTAGAGAAAATAAGACTCTTATGGTGTCAATTTTCTCCACTGGAGAGAATGTTTCCGAGTAATCAATGCCATAAGTATGAGTGTATCCTTTGGCAACCAACCTTGCCTTGTACCACTCGACTGTTTCATCTGCACGATGTTTTATGGTAAATACCCATCGACATCCAACTATCTTCTTTCCGCGCGGTACGACACACTTTTCCCAAGTTTTGTTTTTCTCTAGTGCCTCCATTTCGATCTTCATAGCTTGACGCCATTCTAGATTCTCAAGTGCTGCCTCCACTGTGCAAGGAATCTTTTGAGTGTAGATGGTTGTAGCAAAGGAATATGCAATCGGTGATAAACTCTCCCTGACTAGGCTTACTACTGGATACTGACTTGCTTTAGGACTGTATTCCGGTTCATATCGTATCGGTGGTACGCCTCTAGTCTTTCTATCTGGCAATACATACCTCTCTTGAGTCAATTCAACCGCCTACTGTACTTTCTCAACTTCTATGTTGAGATGATCATAATTATGTGTACAAGACTGAGCATGATCAAAAATAGGAATCATTGTACTGCTACTAACCTTAGGAGTATTCATCGGGGTTGACATGTCTGAGTTCTCCGGAGGCTGTACTATGGGACTCAGCGTCTCTGTGGTTCCGCCTACTTGCTTTGTTGAGACTGTTTTGGGTGACGTTGGACTGATCAACCAATCTAATGGGCTACTCAAGTTGTCCCCTTAAACAGTAGATTGGGTGGATCTGGACCCCCTGAAATAGTAGAACTCAGTTTCAAGGAAATCACAATCCATCGTGGTATACATACGATGTTGGTGAGGACTATAACAACGGTAACCTTTTTGATATATCCCATATCCAACAAAAATACACTTAATAGAATAGGGATCAAATTTGGATTGTTCTGTTTTAGGAACATGAACATAAACAGAACATCCAAACACATGAGGTTGGAGTGTTAAGGTTGTGGGAACACTCATATTACTAGATGGAATCTGAAGGGGTGTTTGAAATTGTAATATTTTAGTGGGAAGACGATTGAGTAGATACACTGACGTTGCAATTGCTTCAGGCTAGAAAACGATAGGAACTCGTGACTCAAGCATAATTGCTCTTGTCATTTCAAGGATGTGACGATATTTCCTTTTCGCAACTCCATTTTGTTATGGAGTATGCAAACATGAAGTTTGATGAATAATGCAATTCCTTAAAGAACTGTTTGAGTATAGAATTGACATATTGTACCCTGTTATCGGAGCGGAGAACCTGAATTTTACTGTGTTTGTACTAAGTTGTGGAATTGTACAAACTTAGATGTGACATTAGACTTATTTTTAAGGAAATATACTCAAGTCATACGAGAATAGTCATCTATGAATAACACAAAATACTTGAGGCCATTGTTTAACATGCAACTACCATTATTAGGAGGAGGACCCCAAACATCCGAATGAATAAGAGAAAACACAGACTTAACTCTAGAATTAGACTGTGAATAAGACTGTTTATGGTTTTTAGCAAACATACAAGTTTCACAAGGAATATTTGTATTTGAAGAAAATAACTGAGGAAAATATTTATTTAGATACCCTACATATGAGTGTCCCAATCTTCGGTGCCACAACCATTGTTGCATGTCCATTGTCCCGTGAGCAATCGCTGCAATTCCGTGTTGAGCCACTTCGTCCACATAGAACATTCCCTGATACTCACCACCACGTCCAATGATTTTTCCCGACTGAATATCCTGTAACACACAAAACGTAGGATAGATCAACACCATACAGTTCAACTCCTTTGTTACATGACTAATAGATAGTAATTTGTACAATGAACTAGGCACATAAATATAGTTCTATAGTCGTAGTTTGGGGTAATGCAATAGTCCTTGCTCCATGGACTGGTGATAAATCTCCATTCGCGCTATGTATCATTTTCTTATTTGGTACTGAGCAACTAATAAAATCATTATTGTCATAGGTCATTGTGTTAGTCGCACCACAGTCAAATAACAATCTACTAGTTTTTTCAGGTTCAGATTCCCGAGCTACAAAAACCTGAGGGGTGCAATGCTGATTATATTTAAATTCATGCCCTGAATTGCTAATATGTAAATATGTAGCGGTAAAATGGGAATTAGGGTTTTGAGGGCAAAAGGGTAATTTACCCTTTAACCCTATACCTGCCGAACCATTCTCATTTTAGTGTCAATTGAGCCGCCAACGTGTTCTCCGTTGTGGCGGGTTCACCGGAATTGACGCTGCCATCTTCGGATTCTGCTATGACTGAATGAGGGCTCTCGATCTGGTATATGATGAGGCTGAGAAAATTTGATCCCTAATTGATCAAGAACTCCAGCTCTGATACCATGTTTGACAGACTAGAGGAGCCAAAAACACTTTGTAATGTATATTATTTTTGCATACTTCACATGTAATGTTTTACACAACACGTATAATGTACATAGGTGATATACTAGGAAGGAAGTTACAATAGGAAACTACTTACACTAGTAAAGAATATTGTATGAGATTTCTTCCTTAAATAAAAATTTATATATTCTGGTATTTCTATGTTTAACAGAAATGACACTCAGACTTAAGTTTTATGGATACTCTAAGAATTTGAATCAGTGCCTCTCTAAGTATCCCTTTGGACTTAAGTCAATTGGTGACTCCCTAGCTGCTATAAATCACCATTTGCCTCATCGTTGTTCATGCCAAACTCCTCTCCATAACGAGTACCTGATTTCCCACCTGCTTTCTTAGAGATCGTCGCTTATTCACCCACAACTGACATACATTCTACTATGTTGATACCATCCTTACCTCTCTCTTTGCTGCAGGATTCCCATCTCCCATAGTTGCCCCTTCTCCCTTTGCCACCAATACAGATGAGACACCTTCTGGGACTCCCACCACCTTTTCCACCTCCATGCAAATCAACCAAATTGAGCAGCCTAACCATCCCTTGCAAAGCATATCTAAGTTTGGCATTGCAAAGTCTCGTCACCTTCTTAACTTAAATCAGTCTCTACCGACCTGTGCATCCAAAGTGGTTCATGACCCAAAGATGACAACAGTAGATGAATATTTTTTTTTGGTAAATAGAACAAATATTACAAATAATTAATCTGAACAGTCTTGGACAAGTCTAGGAACCGTTTTCCTAGCAGAATCAAAGGAGATGTTCTTATACACATTTTGGGGAGGGTTTCCAAGGATAACGAAATGCTCTTCTAATCCGACTGCATCCTTAGCCAAAATGTCCGCTACTCCGTTTGCTTCACGAAAAATATGACGGATTTTGACTTTCTTGAAGTACAACATAAGTTTCCTACAATCCAAAATAAGAGGCATTAGTGGTCTATCTATATTATTGTCCTCTATAATAAGGTTTATCGCTTCCTGGGCATCTGATTCCATATGCAGAGCTTGCACGCCCATGTTAGCAGCCATGATTAGGCCATCCCGGATAGCCCAAAGTTCTGCAATGAGACTATTGGTGATACCAATTTTCCTTTGGAACCCCTTGACCCCCCCTCCCACTCGTTTCTCAGAACCACCGCAGAACCATCAGTGTTAAGTTTTATCCATCCTTGTGCCGGAAGAGTCCAACCCACGTGAACTATATTTGTTAGATGTTTTGCTTTGTTCCTTTTGCACCCCTCTGATATATCCTTTGCCTGACACAATGATAAACTTGTCACATCAATTTTAACTGACGGGTTATTGAAAATGCAAGAGTTCCTATTCTTCCACAGGAGCCAGATTGCATAGGTGGATATAAATCTCCATTCGATCCCTTTCCCGTGCACAAAAGTGTTCCTGCAATTAAATTCCAACCAACTAGAAATGTTGTCCAAAAAGAAATTAGTACCATATGGAGGAATTCCCAAGTCATTCCAGAATTTTGTAGCCACTTTACAATCACGAAGGATATGCATGGTGTTCTCTTCCTGAGTACCACAAACCTGACAAAGGGGACTAATATCCATTCCTCTTTTATGAAGCATGCTAGCCGTAGCTATTTTATTATGATTACACATCCAGATGAAATATGTAATTCTAGGAATCGTGTCACATTTCCATATCCAATCCCAACTAGCTTCACCAAGATCTTGATTCTTGGTTCTAGTGTTTTTAGGAATCGATGAACCGAAGCCACAGTTGGGACACCTCTCGGGTCCCCCATCCAAACTTTCCTATCTGGCGTCCCCACCACCGAGCTTATCGGAGTGGCCCAAATTACCTCTTTTATCTTATCCGGTAATTGAAAAGATAGATCCTCAAAATTCTACTTACCCGAGACAGTTGGCAAGTCCTTAACAGTTAATTGGTCCTCATTAGCGTTCAAAGGACCACTGATCTCTGCCCTAACCGTAGATTGCCCCATCCATGAATCCTTCCAAAAATTAATTTTGGATCCATCTCCAATAGCCCATCCCATATTCTTCTCCAATAAGTTTTTACAATGGATCAACGCTTTCCAATTTAGGGAGGCCGTTGTCGAAGGGTTCCTATTGGGGTTAGAATACTTAAACTTAAGAATCCTAGCCCAAGGACCCGAGTTTTTCTCACATCTCTAGGAAAAATTAGCAAGCATAGCAAGGTTTCTTTCTCTAGAAATGGGAGTATTCAAACCCCCCATGTTTTTGGGAAGGGTAACAGTGTTCCAATTCACAGCATGCATTTTTCTTTTTTCATCAGTAGACCCCCAAAGAAAATCCCTATTCAGTTTATACAATTCCTTACAAGTAGCATAGGGGATATAAGCGCACTGCGTGAAATAAGAAGGAATGGAGGACATGACATAATTAATCAAGACATTTCTACCAGCCATAGAAAGAAGTTTCGTCCTCCATCCAGCAAGTTTATTTTTGATTTTGTCAATAATAAAATTGAATGAGGCATTATTCTCATAGAGAAACCCAGATACGAATCCATCTTTTCCACTTTTTTTAACCCTAATATTCTTGATAGATTATTAGCTGTCAAAGTGGGAAGATTTTTTGAAAAAACTACTTGGGACTTTTCAAAATTGATTTTTTGACCCGAGATGGAACAGAAGTTCTGAATAGTGCTTTTCATGGTGTGGCAATTGTTAACAGAGGCCACCCCTAAAAGGATCAGATCATCAGCAAAAAGGAGGTGGGATAAAGTAACCGAGCTCCTCCCCAACTTTCAGGGAATCCAAGACCCTTTTTTTGTTTCTTCCTCTATGAGGAAACTCAGATAATCAATACACAAGATGAAGAGATATCGAGAAAGAGGATCACCCTGCCTGAGTCTGCGGGACAGACAGAAAGACTCAAGTTTACCCCCATTCAGCAAAAGAGAGACCGAGGTGGAAGATACACACTCAATAATAACCTTGATAAAGTCTAAAGGAAAGTGAAAATGAATCAAAGTTTTATATATAAAGTCCCATTCCAGTCTGTCATAAGCTTTCTCCAAATCAAGCTTAAGCACCATAAGAGCAGATTTGCCTTTTTTGTTCTTAAGAGCTTCAAGGACTTCTCTAAGGACACAACATTGTCAACCGATCTTCTACCCGGGATAAAGCTACCTTGGAAAGGAGAAATGAGATGCTCCATAAGAGGTCTCATTCTTTTGACAATAATTTTGGAAATGATTTTGTATACCGTGTTGCAAAGGCTAATGGGACGAAATTGATTGACCGTCTCAGGGTTGATCAATTTTGGAATCAAGAAGATAAGAGTGTCATTGAGTTTACTAGGGATTGGATTCCCCGCAAAAACTTTTAAAATCAGATCGCAAACCGAGTCCCCAACAATGTCCCAGTTTTTTTTGATAGAAAATAGGGTGAAGCCCATCCGGCCCAGGAGATTTAACAGGGCTCAAGGAAAATAAGTCGACTTAATTTCCTCCTTCGAGACTCTACAATCCAGAGATCTAAACATTTGGGGAGAGACCACATTGGTCGGGTTGAAAATCATATTAGAAATCAAAGGAACATTAATTTTTTCAGAGGAGAAAAGCTTTTCGAAAAAATCTTGGAAATGATTTTTGAGAAGGGTTGGGTCAGAGATCCACATACCCCACCTATCTTTGATAGCTCCAACTTTAGCATGATTTCTCCTCATAAGGGTAGAGACATGATAGTACTTAGTGTTTCTGTCCCCATCGGAGATCCACTTAGTTCTAGATTTCATGGCCCAAAATCTCTCCTCTTGATTCAAGATATTAAGGAAATCAGCTTTTAAATCTCTTTCTCTCTCAAGGAGGTGGGGATTAGGATTACTACTAACTGAAAACTGAGTGGCCTCAAGCTTAGCAAGAATTTTCTTTTTCCTAGAAAAAATATTACCGAAAATGCACTTGTTCCACTCCCTCGCCCTCTTAGGGAAGATAGTAATTGCATTTTGGTGATTGTTCATAGCCGAGTTCCAAGTATGAGTAACCAGATTCTTAAAATCAGGATGCTCCAACCACATAGGTTCAAGTCTGAAAGGTCTGTTGAAGTTCTTACAAGACTTGTCAGCAAGAGAGAGGAGCAAGGGGCAATGATCAGATCTGGTTCTAGGCAAGTGATAAACTTTAGCTTCAGGAAATTTCAAAATCCAATCAGGGTTAGCAACAATCCTATCCAACCTTTGTTGCACAAAATGACCACCTCTACACATTTTAGCCCAGGTGAACCGAGACCCCGAGAAACCCAAATCAGCAAGAGAACAATAGTCGATCATATCCCTAAATTTTTTAATCCTATTCAGGTTAATTTTATTCCCTCCACTCTTATCCAAATGGCTAGCAATATCGTTAAAATCACCCAAAACCACCCAAGGCAATTTCATAGAAAATGTCACATTTTTTATGCCATAAAACAGATCTTTCAACAGTATTTACACTAACATAACAAGCAGACAATACCCATGAGAAATTTGAAGATTGCACCTTGATAATGGCGTGAATTTCTTGGTCTGAGGTTCCAAGGATTTGGAGGTCCATGGCTGACGAATTCCAAAGCATCAATATACCCCCACTAAGACCTCTCGCATCCACACTTTTGTGCTTGTCGAAGTTTAGTTTCTTAGCTTGCACATTGATTTTTGGGTTAATTACTCAATAGGTTACACATGTTTGACCAATGTTCAGAATGGTTACACATGTTTCAAAATGTGATTAATTGGTTTTGAAATGTGACTATTTGTTTTTTTTACTGTTCACCGTTAGAAATCACAGTTAAGTCACTATTTAGATACGTAAAATGACGTAATTACCCCTAGAATCATCTTCATGAACACATCATCATCTTCAAGAACAAGAATCGAAGAACCCAGAAATCTGATTTATGGGTTCTTAAAGAACCCAGAATCGCGTTTCTGGGTTATGTTCTTCAAGAACCCAGAATCGCAATTCTGAAGTTTTGTATTGCAGTATATGTTATCACCAAATGTTATTAAATGGTCATACATGTTTCTCTATAATGTGATTAAAATGTCATACATGTTTCTCTATAGTGTGATTAAAAGGTCATACATGTTTCTATAGAATGTGATTAAATGGATACTGTTGTTTGAAATGATGTGATTAAAAGGTTCGACATGTTACCCACAATGTGAAGAACCCAGAAATGCAAGAACCCAGAAACAGCATTTGTAGGTTTAGAACCCAGAAACAGCAATTTCTGGGTTCTTCAAGAACCCAGAAATTGCGATTATGGGTTCTCAAGAACATCAAGTCGAATTTGATTCGATTGTGGTTCTTCAATCCTTCCATGTGTTCTTCAATACAACTAAGAGCATAATAGTCATTTCACAATTCAATAATATGTTAAAAAAATGAATTAACGTTAAAATTAACGGTTTACTAACGGAATAACCAATTAATCACATTGGGAAAAACATGTGTAACCAATTAGTCACATAGAAAAACCAATTAATCACATTTTGAAACATGTGTAACCATTCTGAACATTGGTCAAACATGTGTAACCAATTAAGTAATTAACCCTTGATTTTTTCCCTACTGAGCATGGTCTCGGTAAGGATGAGCAATTCTGGTTTGTGTCTGCGAATTAAATCATTAACACAGTTAATTGCTAGATTACACCCAAGTCCTCTGCAGTTCCAAAAAAGTATGTTCATTTGGAACTTAGGCAAATCATTAGGCAAGTTAGAATCCCCCCTATCAGTTCTATCATATCCGTAATTTGTACTAAACATGGAAACGACTAAGAAAAAGAGGATGACACAAGAGATCTTACTCCCCCCCTGTACGGGAGGGGGGGTCGGATTTTGATTTGCGAACTGGAGCCTTCGATGACTGGTCTATCGATCTGAGGGGGGATCGTGATCTCTTCCTGTCCTCAATCGCCTCTCCCTTCTCCGATCGTCTTTCTCGCTGAAGGCTTAGCCTTTGTTCCCCCATGATAGGTCGGTTCCCCTAAGAAGAATTTCTGCGTTCAATGGCCTCCTCTTGTGTTTGACTCTGGTCCCCTGTTGGTGTGTTTTCCCCCATTTTCTCGTCTGGAACATTCTGATTTCCAAGTGGCTCTTCAGATGCCTGAATATCCTTGACCCTGTTCCTTATTCCTACAGACAAAAGTTTAGGAAAAGAAAAGGTTGGATGGGCTTCTCCTAGGCCTTGCTTCGGTTGGGCTACTCCTAGGCTTTGTATTGATTCAGGTTCTTCTTGGGCTTGCTTCAGTTGGGCTGGTTCCTTCGATTGGGATCCTTCTTTACCATGAAGTTGTTCGATTCTCTGTTGTTCTACTTCATTTGCAGTTTGCGTCTGACAGCTCAACACCATCCCCATCTTTGTGTTCCCTAGGTTGTCTGATCATGTTTGATTATTACCGTTACAGTGTTGTGCTGCTTTACCGATGGTCGGAGTTGATCTAGGATTAGGGTTCCAATGTGGCTTCATTTTCTTCTCCGGAACCCTTTTCTGGTGGCTAACCACCATCCAAGGCCCGTATCCACGGTTCTCCTCCGTCTCCTCTCGGTCTGAAGCCCTCCCGTTCAAGCTCCGACTCTGGTTGGCCTTCTCTAGGTACGTTTGGTTCTTCCCTTCCTCTTGCATGAGTGCCGAGTTCTCTCCTTCTGCTGTGATATCAGTCCGAGAGATGTTCGATTCTAGATTTGTGGTAGTTTCTTTTTTATCACATATGTTCTCACGGTGTCCCACTATACCACGGCAGAAATAGATGGAGGACAACCCTTCATAGACAATATCCAATTGTATATTGTCGATCTTAAGGAAAAGCGCTAGAGGTTGAGTTAGGTTTACCTGAACACAAAAACGAGCGAATTTGCCACATTCCCCATTGATAGTTGCCCAATCAATTTTCAAAAGAGTTCCCAGTTGTTCGATTCTAGATTTGTGGTAGTTTCTTTTTTATCACATATGTTCTCACGGTGTCCCAGTATACCACAGCAGAAATAGATGGAGGACAACCCTTCATAGACAATATCCAATTGAATATTGTCGATCTTAAGGAAAAGCGCTAGAGGTTGAGTTAGGTTTACCTGAACACAAAAACGAGCGAATTTGCCACATTCCCCATTGATAGTTGCCCAATCAATTTTCAAAAGAGTTCCCAGTTGGTTTCCGATTTTTTCCAAGTAGCTTGGTTCGTAGTATTCCGAAGGTAGCAGCAGGATTCTCAACCAGATAGCAACTGCGTTCAGTTTGGCTTTTGCCGGTTGGAATTTAGGTTCCCACGTCCTCATGGTGAGGAAACTTTGGTTAATAAACCAAAGTCCATTTTGTAGAACGGAGTCAAGGTCGATTGGTGTCTGAAATGCGACTTTGAAAAAGCCGTATCCCAAATCCATAATATCAAAGTTTTCAACTTTCCACATTGATTTTAGTTTCCTCCCAAGGAAATTGAACTCAAGTGTTTTGCCAAACATTTTTATGATGATGTCAAGGGCATGTTTTTTCCTCATGTTTATCTTTTCTTCCCTTGAAGAGAAGATTTTTATGCATTTCACATATGGAAATTCATCCATCTCCTCCTCCATATCTTCAAACAGTTGTTGGTCAGAATAGAAAGCTTTTTCAAAAGCTCCAGGTATAATTCCTGTAAGCTTAGATTTGTAAGACAATTTAACCTGCAATGGCTCCTTTGCAGGAATTTCATCTGCCTCCATTGGAACAGAGACTTCATGAGAATTTTGGTTGAGAGGGTCGGAGTTCCGAGTGAGCTCAGCCATGAAGAAGGACAGTAAACAGGGGACTAACACAGAGATATATAGAGAGCAACAGAGGAGCTCCGAAGACTTTAAACTTTAAAAAAAAAAAATGGTAGATGAATATAATGTCTTGCTTTCTAACTCCACGTGGGACCTAGTTTCTTTTTCTATTATGTTTTTGGTGGGTTGCAAATGGGTGTTCAATATCAATGAGATATATGATGGTTCCATTGAGCGATTCAAAGCTTGGTTGATTACCCAAGGCTACAAACAACTACACGAATCGTACTACAGTTAAACATTCAAACCAATTATTAAGCCAGAAATGATTCGGATTTTCCTTTCTTTGGTGCTAGCCTCAAATTGGTCCATTCGACAACTAATGTAAAAAAGTGTTTCTTCACGGATGATTTCATGAATTTTTCTATAAGAATCAACCACCTGCTTTATCCACCCTAAATTTTTAAACCGTGTTTGTCGGGTCAGAGCAATAATATGGACTCAAACCAAGCTCCATGGACTTGGTTCCGACGGTTCAATTGAGTACTCATATCGTTTGGGTTCCAAGCGAGCAATGTTAATTCTTCTCTCTCTGTCTACTCCCGTGGATCAGCAAAGATATTATTACTTCTATACGTTGATGATATTATTGTGTGTACCAACCACTCATCTCTTTTTGATAATCTTCTGGCCTCGTTATCCTCCACATTTTCCATGAAGGATCTCAACCCACTACATTTCTTCCTCGACAGAAGAACATTTTAGTAGAAGTGGCTTAGTCCTCACACAATCCAAATACATCACGATGTTGTCGTGTAAGTATGACTTGGTCGTTGTCACACTAGTTATGACTCTAATTGCTTCCAACACTAGTTATGACTCTAATTGCTTCCAAGCAATTCTGATCGACACACAATGGCGAGATTCTCTGTGGCTCATTGATCTATCGATAGATGGTTGGAGCACTACAGTATGATGAAACCGGCATTTCGTTTGTTGTAAGTCTAGTTAGTCAGTTTATGCATCAAGCTCGACTTCCACATTTGCATATGATTAAACAGATATTTTGGTATCTTGTCGGAAATTGTGTCTTAGGGTCATTTGTTAGAGAAGCAATCTCGTGTTGATCTGCATTTTCTTGATGTTGAAAATGACTAAGATGGTTGCTATGACACCCGCCAATTCATGTCTGAATGTTGTATTTTCTTGGCAATAATCTTGTCTCTTGGCGTGTGAAGAAACGAGCTACAATGTCTTGATCTAGTATCAAAATCGAAGATTGTATTGTTGTTGATTGTATCACTGTGCTCGTTTGGTTGCAACAACTACTTGGGGAGGTTGCCATCACTATCCCATGTACGCCTAAGATAACATATTGCTACATACATATCTTTTCATGAACGTTTCAAGCATATCGAGTTAGATGTTCACTTTATGCGCAAAAAGGTAGCATCGAGATGGCTTCATATCACATACCATTTGACATTTGTAGATAGTACTATTTGACATATGTAGTATCATCACATACCATTTCCTTCTCTTTACAGACCACCTATTCCATCTAGCAGTGTAACCTTCCTTCTTGTTTGGTGTATGTATGTAGTATGTTTATAAGGCGCCATTGATTTAAGATTCACCTTCTCATTAGACAAAGGTTGTACATTTTGGAAATGTACATACAGCATATGGGATGATTACTATACCATAAAGATATGTCCCTAACATGATTGAATAGCCAAACAGCAAACAAATTTCACATCTCGATGGCAAAATGTAATTGTCACAGGTTCATCTAGCTAGATGTTGAGTAGAAGAAGAAGAAGATAACTGATTAGGGAGACTGCTTGCCTATGCTCCCAACGGAGCTCCAAATATCTCCCATAGCCCTGAGGAAGTGAGGCAACACACTCTGCATCCCCTGGAGCGCAACCCCAGAAGCAAGTCCGACCCCAAAAGCTCCTCCATACCCAGGCTTTGAATCAAGCTTCATATCCAGAACAGCGAGGCGGGAATGGAGGGACTCAACCTTGCGAGAGACCTGCGGGTCGAGCTTTTCCTTCCGGTTCGATGCGATGAGGCGGAAGACGACGCCTTGGAGGTCCTCGATGGCCTTGATGGCAGATTGACGGGAGTCGAGTCCTTTGGATTCGTAGTGGGAAATGAGTTCCTCTGGCGATGGAATCTTCCTCTTGTCTCCCGCGGGGGGTCGGGGGACTGCAGTTCCACTGCCGAGTTTGGGTGGTTCCATCACGGCGAAGCGGAGCGGCTACTTCTCCGGGAACAACGCGGCGAGAGAAGATAACGCTAAACCCTCGATAAAGCAGAACAGCTTTGTATTGTAAATTTGCCGTCAGGGTTTTAGAGATAAGGAATTTATTCTTCAGGCCCGCGCAACATTTCCATATTTTCTTAAAGAAACGAACTAATCAATTTTTTACCAGTAGCAAAAATGCACCTAGTCCAATTTAGTATTAAAATTTATTATTTTCAGATTCGATCAGTATTTAAAAAATAATTACCAAACTAACTTTATAATCTTACTTAGAACGTCCGTTTGTGTTGACGTTCTACCTGCGAATGAGAGTTAATTTCAACATACATATGCGTTACGTTATCCCTTACAGTAAACTTTACCCAAACATAATAATCCTTATGATTTCAACATAAATATAATTATAACTTATTTATTTACATATATTAATTTTTTGAAAGCGTTTATAGCTTATAAGATTTTTAAAATGTAATAGACGCAGCATCATTCAATATAAATTCAAATAATGTTATACAACAAACTAAATAGAAACTTATGTCACAGTTTTGTATAGTTTATCATCTAGAGTCTCCAAACCCTACAACCATCATCTGCGACTCTTGAGTGTCCAAAAGCAGTGGATTTGCACAACATTGGAACATGTGTTCGCCAATGTCGAAGACATCTTCCGATTGCTCTGTATTTTCTATTTGTTCATCCTCACTGGATGACATAGTTTCTGTCATCATTTAGTTGAATACTAGTTCACTAGTTACATCGTTGAAGAACTGACAAACATTCATAATCTCGTCCACATACTTTTTCGATCTCCCGATTGTGGTCCACAACAATTTTTTACAATAACGAGCGATATGTTTCCAATCTCTCATCCATAAAAAAAATGAAATATTGATAAGTACACCAAATAATATCAATTATTGTTGAATTTATGTATTCCAAAAACTTACCAGCAACATAGTTTGATTGTCATGTGGTTCAAAGTGTATGGTCGGTATTACCTCAACATTTGCACCAGCTGGTAACAGTGGTCTTACGTCACTGATTAATATAACTGTCATCCTTGAGTACCATGTCAAGTACTCAGAACAAGCTACATGTATCTCTAGTTCATGAACTAGATGCAGACCATAGTTGTTCCACAATTGCGTGTATCCATGGTGTCGTATGGCGCATGGCCTGCATATCTTCTATATCTTCTTATCCATCGTTGTTTGAGCAACCTATCCCAATCTTGTCGATCCTCGAATGCTTCTGGGATAGGTTTACAGAGGCAAAACTGTGGCATTACACGATCCACCATGTTTCACTCTACATTGGTCAAGCATAAATGTTCATCCTCCATACATACCGAGGGCACATTTACGAGACGGTCATGTTTGCATGGGTTCAACTGCTTTCAATATCAATAATATATATATTACCATTGCACATGCGAATTGATGTGATTACAATGAATATCTGCAATTCTCTAAGGGAAACCAACCCGTCTCGGTAGAAATGACGAAAGTTAGGTTTATGATTTTTGTTTGTTTGTTTTGGGTAGTGTCCACCACATCGTTAATAGAACTTGATCGTGTTTACAATTGTCTTTATCAGTGGATGACCCATACATAAATGCTCCTAGATCGCATTTAATATACATGATTAGTGTAATCATTCAAATATGTTAAATTTAGAACAAACATATGTGAATGAGTTGCACATGCAGAGGTACTAGGCATCATGTGGTGTTCGTTCTATTCCTCTCTACATCTTTGCATAACTCGTTGTATAAGTAGCTCAATACAACTGATCCCAAACTATATGGACCTCCAATAGTGGAAAATACTCCAAATTTATTTTGTTCCCAGTAGTGCTAGAGAACAAACATGCACCTAACATGTGCAAAATATATCCACGTGCTCTCATTACAGTTTTTTCCTCTATCGAAGTTATAAAATCTACATCATTTAGTTTTCTCTCGAATAGTCTCCTCAACCAAGATAAGGAAACCCGATTATTAGTGATCTCACCCTCCTCACGGTTTCGTATGTGTTCCAATAATCGTGGACATAGATCCTGCAAATTGATGCGCTATTCTCCAAGATTGTATGTGTCTATGACAGGGAGTCCACTAACTCGTAGCCCCATTAGAAGTTGCACATCCCGCAGCGTGACAATCATTTCACCCCATCGTAGGTGAAATGTGTGAGTTTTTTATCGTCACCTCTCAATAAGTGAATGAAGTAAACCATCATCAACAATGATGCAAGGTATATTTGACGCCCACCCAAAACCTGTTAAATCCACCAACTCCTGTGTACGTGGATATAGGGGCCAACACTTAACTGTCCTCCAATATCTATCATATCTTGTATTCAACCGTCATAACCTATAGTCTTAACACAATTTTGAAATATAACAATAATTGACAACAATTTTACCAACGTTAAAAATAAAATATTATAATTACCATATAGGTTGTGGCCTCCTGAAACATATGATACTGTTGAGCGTACAAAAATGATGGACCCAATGGCTCATGTGTGGCAGCCATCTGACATGCAGGCCAATTCCTTAAGCTCCCTTGTTCGAGATCCATTATCTGATAATGAATGAGTATAGTAATACTGATCAACTGCATAAAAAGGGTATAACTAAATCATTCATTTGTAAAACTCCTAACACTTACATTAAGTTTCACATATTCTTTTGTTCTGGTCAACATTGCCACATTTATTGCTTCTTCTTTTTTCTGTCTAGACACCTCTCTAGTATCCATTTCATTGTGAATCCTTATCTTCTTGCGACCACATTTAGATATCATCATTCGAGGATCACATTGAATTATGGAACCAATCGACTAGTTCCACTAGTCTTCATCTGGTAGATGATGGAATTTAGTCAGGTACGTCTGTTTGTACAAGCCAATTCCAAAATAAGGATCTATGTATTTCTTCCAATTTATGTTAGTTACACGTAGAGCAGTCATCGGGTGTGCACATGACCTATGAAATAGTGTCCACTCTTTGCACATTCATGACTATTGTACCAAGTTACTGTATAATATTCACCTCCACATGCTTTTATCATGTGCTTCTCCCCTTAGACATATGTCTAAACATCAATGTACGAGACATCTCCTATGTGGTTGCTAAGAGCTCTTGTATTTTTGGCATCCAGACATGGTTCATTGAATATGATTGGTCACAACGTGCACGACGTTCAACAAAGTACGTATTTAACCATGTAAAGGTTATTTCTATATTGGTTGTCACTGGTAATGAGCGCCCTCCTTTCAAAGCTTTGTTAAATACTTCGATTGATTGTCGTCATTACTTCATATATGCATCACGCATAGTAAGATTGCGCCCACAAGCCAAAGTCATCGCAGTCAATCAACCATTGTTGAACTGCCCGTTGTGTTAAGGTAGCGAATTTGGTAAAGAATTTATCAAAAATAAATATTTGATGTAATCTATGTCATCTAAGAGAATCTACTTTTAAGAGTTTGATTTTTGAAATTAATATTGAAGTTGATTGTCATATGTCAAACACAATACATATGAACGCTAAATGGATCTAGAAACACCATGTCGACTGCAACTTTAATCCCTGCATGATGATCTGAAAGTATACACATCTTTCGTTGATCTTCCGTAATGTAATTATGCAGCCGCTCCAGAAACCATGTCCAACTATTTGAACTCTCAGAATCAACGAAAGGATAACACAACAAAAATATTTAAGTATCTGAATCAAAGACAACAAAAATTAATAGTTTGTATGTATACTTTTCGTACAAAAGTGTAGCGTCGATTCTTTATAAACGGTCTGTAATGATCAAAACCATGCATTTCTGCTCAGTCATTTCTGCTCGGTTCGGTCTATCACACGATTAGGTTCGCCATGAATCACCTTAGGTATGCCATGTCGGCTTGATGACGTTCGTCTGCTTCGCGTTGGCAATCTTTTGCAGCAAGCTGCCATTTCTCCATTGCACGCTAACGGTCGATCACAGTGGCTACGTGTTCGTAGTGGTCCTGGAGCTTTTCACGGTCCTGGAGCTACGCAACAACTCAAGCTTCGCGTTGGGCTCGGGTCTCCGTTGTCGTAGTCGACATTGCTGTCCGGATGAAGGTAGTTGTGGGATGGTACAGGGATTGCTGGTATGGTACGGTACGGCTGGTACGAGGTTGGCTGGTGTGGTATTGGGATGGCTGGTACGTACAGTTGATGTAAGTGTTTGGATGACTGGTGTGGCTGGCGCAAACGGGAGCAGTGGAGTGAAGGTTGTCTAAGGTTCGCTGAGATGTCTATGGCGGGGTGGCGGTGACTGGAGTAGTGGCAGACTTGGTTGGCAAAAGACGTAGCAAAAGACAAATTTCCGTGAGTGAAGGAAGAAGGAGAATGTCGGCGGAGAAGTTTGTTGCAGAAGAAAGAGAAGGGGGGGGGGGGGGGGGAAGGAAGAAGACAGTAAAGGAGACAATCGTGAGTAAGGATAGAGAACACAATACGAAAATTGTATTATTTCAGCATGTCCAAAACACCACCTAAACATACCTATATATATATAGTGTTAGGATCATATAGGGTCGGTAATTTATTAACTAGACGAACTGAATTATTAACTAGCCGAGCTGAACTATCCAAACCGAATATTACTCGACCCCGTAACACAAAGGAAGAAACATAATGTAAAATGATAAGGGGAATTTGGGACGTCAGAAACGATGGTGTAATCATACCATGGATGGTGCAATCCAAGATTATGCCAAAAAGGCAAATGTATTTTTAGATTACGATCAAGATTACAGTTAATTGTCTTATAAACCTTCTACATTACACCAACACTGTAATCTAAACAAATTTCGTCCTTAAAATTTGGGAATTTATTCCATTTTACTGCAGAAACTAGTCTGCAGTATGTTTGTAGTTGAGCCAGACAAGCCAGGGAGATGGATTCTGCCTCCTAATCCTTCTCTATTAAACAATATATATATATATATATATTAGATGGATAGATACAAAAGGACTAGCTAGGGCTGTTTGTTGTGGCAATGATACCAATATATCTATCTTTTCTACACTCCACATCAACGCCATCTTGGTAGATTGAATCTATCTGCACCGTCTGATCGATCCAAAACCTCAGCCATCCTATATTTTACACAAACATCTATTCACCACTGCAGCCCAGAATTGTACCCTCAAGCTTCTTACTGAACAAAGATCGGATTCTCAATTCTTCACGAAGATGACATAAAAGGAACCTGAGCCACTGTTGTGGGTAGTGCCAGGTGAAGGTTATGAACTGCTAAATACACAGCAATTCCAGCAGCATAACCAGCAAATGCAAAACCGCTCACCTAATCATTAATGGGAATCATCCTTCCAGGTAATTAAAGAAAACAAAAGAATAGGAAACAGAAGGAGAAAAAAAATGCAGTGTTTACCTTCTTAAGGTACCAGAAGAAGTTGACCTTCTCCATCCCCATGTAGGCTACTCCTGCAGCTGAGCCAATGATGAGCATGGAACCCCCAGTGCCAGCACAGTAAGCAATGAGCTGCCAGAACTCTGAATCTTGAGGAAAAGATGTGAGGTCATACATCCCCATGGTGGCTGCCACAAGTGGAACATTGTCTATGATTGCTGACACCACTCCTATTGCACCAGCAATTAGTTCAATGTTCGGGATATGTGAGTCTAGGTAGTTTGCAATCTCTCTCAGAAGTCCAGCTGCTTCAAGGCTGCACATATCTTATACATTATTTCATGTCAAAGAATTGGATCATCTAGCGAATCTAACAGACGACTGTCTATGGGTGTCATTTATAAGCGATGCACAGTCTCATATCCAACCCAATGCTTAAAATGATAGATGAGTGAACCTTTCACACTTACATACATCAATAACCCAAAAACTGTTGGTTGGACATAGAGCACAGGATAATTCGTCGCTCCTGGTCAATCACAGTTTATGGGACCCATCTCTCTTTTAGTGGGTCCTACATATTGTGATAGTTTGGAGTTTTGCTCTTAGAAAATGGAATAACCTCTCCTGACTAACCCTTTCATTCTAATCAATGTGGGTCTTTGACATTCTTGTGGTGCAGTGCATCCACAAGAGCCTGCCTTTGACACCATGTTAAATTAAAATGGGTGGAGTATATAAGGGATTAAGCTCAAGCTTATAGGTGGGTTAACATTTCAGACTAATGTTCTAAGCTGACTCTTTCATTCTAATCATGAATGTGGTCTTGGGTGACTTAACAGTTTTGCGTGGTTAAGACATTTTACCTGCTAACAGAAAGAAGAATTCCGAGGAAGAAAAGGACTCCTTGGGTGTCGATACGAGACAATGCCTGTGGTACTTTCAACTGTTGTCTCTCAGATTCACCATAATGGATGGCATCGGTTAGAATCCACAAGACTCCAAGTCCAAGAAGCATTCCCATGTATGGAGGCAAACCAGTCAGGGCCTTAAATACCGGAACGAAAACCAAAGCGCCAATACCCACAGCAAACACGAGCTGTCCTCGAGGTGCCATCTGCTCCGATGCCAATACATCAGGGTAGTCTTGTCCCTTCCCACTAACTTCACTGCACCAACCAACAGGAGACAAAGCAGATTTACAGATCACTCCAATACATCAACATTACACCAACTGTTAGATGGAAAACATACCTGGTAAAGGACATAAGAGCCAATGGAACTGCAAGAGAGACTACTGAGGGCAAAGCCAAGCCCTGGGAGATAAAACACAGAAACCACAGTTTTAAACATTTGCTGATATATATTGCTAAGCAGGAAAAAGTGCAAGAAATCACAAGCTACTCCACATAATATTTCCCTATAAACGTCTGATTCTTGGCTACTCTTGGTGTTTACACCACGCCAACAGAAACGTGTCAAGTATTAGACTATTTTCTCTTTTTATTCTACAGCTCCAAAGGGATGGGTGAGACCCTAGGGGAATGGGTGACACATGGCACTCTGTGGTTGGCCTGGTGTAAAAACCAAGCGCACCCGAAGATTTTTCCCTTCAAAACTGACAACTTTCAGAATATGTTTTTTTTTTTTTTTCCAGTTTGATAAGCCATCTACTTTTCAGTTTCAACAAACTGGAGCTGAAACAGGAGAGAAAGGTACCATCATTGTTGGCAATGTGGATATCTGCCCATGTATCCACAGCATGGTTGTGGTAACATCACCAATTGGAGTCCATGCCCCACCAGCATTTGCTGCTATCACAACAACGGCTCCGAGGAGTCTGAAATATCATATGCAAAAAACATTCAAATACTAATATGAGTGCTTCTGAAAATCCGTTGAAGTTCTAAACCAATTCTCTTCACAAAACAGTATCGGGAAAGAGGAATTTCTATTGGGAATAACTAATCATCCAGATCAGACGTCTGATGAAACGGAAGTAAACTAGCTGATGGGACTTACTTGCGGTACTCAGATTTGGGAACTAATTTCCTCAATAATGAGACCATGACAATGGTTGATGTTAGGTTATCCAACACAGAACTGAGGAAAAATGTCACAAAACCGACCTGTATTTTGACAAGGAAAGATCAGTATATTAGTAATTAGACATCAAATCCGAGTGTAAAAGGTAAAATATTTTTCAAGCTCTTAATTCTCGAATGCTTGATTTTTTTAATGCAGGTATCCCTTCAGTTGTTAATTAAATACTGTGATATTGAATTGGCATATCACAGTGACTAAGGAAAACATTCTATGACAACCGCATTTGAGTCTAAACAAAGCTTAGAATCTATTTGTCTCCTCAAAATATCAAATAATTGATTGGGTGTATTTGCTTATACTTGGACGAGGATTTGAAAATTAAAAGAATTCAATTTAATCCAAACTGACTATAGATAAATAATTAATTGCTGGAAATTTATAAATGGAGTAGGTGATGATTAACCAAATGGTGTGTAAGAGATGAATTTGAGAAGGTTAAATCCTTTCCCAAGTATTATTATATACTTTTATTATCTTTTCCTATTGGTTTAGGAAGTACATTAAGCTAGGGAAGAAAAACGATTTTTGAAGACATTAGAAGAAATACAATGTATGACAGTCTCTTAGAATATGAATTAAAGGAAGAGTTGTTAATGAGTAATCTCATTATGCAAAATAGGCAGTAGATTAAAATGACTGCACGTACCACCCATAAGAGAGTCCTAGGTTTCCTAGTTGTTATATTGTCTGTAACAAGTTTAAATCCTTGATGAGCATCTACTATCTCCACAATCGTCATTGCTCCAAACAAGAAAAACACAATTTCGCTGACTTCAGCTGATGCATGTGTTAGCTCTGAGACAGCAATATCGGTTGAGGGAGCCTGAAGCACAACCCCAGAACATCAACACTTTTTACAGTAGCAATTAACATGAGAGAATAAGATTGTTAGAAAACATGGAGCTTCTTCACAGAGCAATTTTAAATTTAATGGGTTTTAGCTAAATTTAGATAAGGTTAGAGATGTTATATCACAATCAGTCTTACCCCAATACTCCGGACCACCCATAGGCTGACAGCCATAATCAGTCCTACCCCACTTTTATTGAAAGCTAAAGATTCTTCGAAAATTATTCCTGTGTATCCGACAACAAATAAAATTGCCATGGCGAGATCCTGCACCGATATAACCCAAGTCAGTAACATTCAACATCTTTTTTGCTGGATAAAAACAGGCACAAGTTCTTATCAATTCCAAAACCATTTATTAATTAAGTACATAATGAAAAAGGGTTGAACGTAATGAGGTAACAGAAATAATAAATATGGAATCTGAAAAGAACCTGATTGGCAGCAACCCATGAGTGACTAATTGCTAAAGTTCCTGTTGCAGCAGCAGCGAAAATCGCAAATGCTTTAATCAGATCAGTTTTTGGTTGGTAATTGGCTTCAAAATCTTCAGAGCTTACTTCATCGACTGAACACAGAGGATCACATGTTCCATTTGGAGAAATATCCTGGAGATACATTACAAATACTCATAAAATTATATCACTTTCCTTTGACCAAGAAACATCAAGAAGAAGAGCTCTGGCAAATTTCAAATAAGAGGAAGATGCTATTGGAGAAGAATTTGGAAATTAGTAAACAGAAGACATTTAACCTAATATCTGGAAAGAACTGTAATTTTTAACATATTACTTCTAACCAGTAGATCTTTTCCTTGTTAGAATGCCCAGCAAACCAGGAGAGGTTATACATGAAATTCTGAAAATCCCACTTTGTCATCTTTTCATTTTTTCAACCATGACTAGTCAGATCAAGAACTTTATACTGCTTCGCTATACGAACACAAATCACACCTTGAAAATTATTTGTTGCCGTTTATATTTAATTCGGGAATTATTTTAATCGTGAAAGACAAGTACATGATTCAAATTAAAGTGAATATATGTAGCTTAATCCTACTAAACTAAGTCATGTCTATTTCTCTCAGAAAACGGAGAACCTTCGAATAAAATTATAGCCCAAGATAGGATGGAAGTTCACATCTTTCTTCTCAAGTATCTGTCTCTCATCCCTTTCGTGAGAAATTATAAAACTAATTATAGAGCTCAATAATGGAATTCCACAGCAATGCCTTCTCAAGTAAAATCTCAGTTTTCTTAATGATTAAACAACTTCCTTCCTGTGAGACACATTCATAATAGAGATTCTCCTTAACCAACTGCTTATACATGAGAAGAGACCAACAAAGCTCCAATCGATTCAATCAAATAGATAAAGCAACCACTGAATAACCTGGAAGCGTTTCTCTGAATTAGACTGAGGTTGTTCAATCGAAGAAGACCCTTTTGCCTTGTCTTCTGCTCTAGAAAGAATGGAGTCTCTGAGAAGTCTTGAGGTCTTATAAATATACATAGAAGACGGAGAATTGCCCAGAAGAAGAGGTGGCTTAATCTGGAAAAGAGCAGTGGGTGAGTGTCTCCCGATGCGGTGATGAAGGGAGACATGGGTGGATCCTATGGGAGCGAAGGAAGCCATCGGTAGAAGACACGATGATTTTTCAACGAATTTGAGATCAAAAGCGCCGGATATCGATCGAGAACGACGAGGAGGTCTTAGCCTCTTAGGATATGGACACTGAACTGGGGACTGAGGCTGGTCTTTCCTTCTTTGTCCACAGATGAACAAAAGCAAAGTCTTCCTTTTTTCTATTATTCATATTTTTTGTAAATTACTAAAATTAGAAAAAGGCTTAATAATTGAGTATTTTCTCTTTTTTAAAACATATTTTAATTAAGGTAGTACTGATTCGTAAATTTGAAATAATATAAAGATACCCAACTTGAGGGAAAATAAACTGGAATTTTTTCAAAAACTGTTTAGTTTAGAAAAAGTATTTGAAAAAGTGTATATCGAAATTTTTTTTTTAGAAAAGTATGTATACGCGCGACGCGCCTATTGAATAGGCGCATCCCTAGGACGCGCCTATTCAATAGGCGCGTCCTAGGGATGCGCCTATTCAATAGGCGCGTCCCAGGGGTGCGCCTACTGCAATAGGCGCGTCCCAGGGGTGCGCCTACTGCAATAGGCGCACGCCAGTGGTGCGCCTATTGCCTAAAAATTTTTTTCTTTCCCAAAAACACCGGTCTATCAGAAACCACGTTGATTTTAAGTCTGCTTATGGTTTTCCTCCTAAATAGAAATTGAGAGATAGTCTCGCGCGTTGCTTTATCTCAGTATTCACAGGTTTTCCTCCAAATTTTCCAACTTGTTCTGAACAACAATGAAACAAAGTTGTTTATTCACAAGTTTCTGAATGAGACTTTTCTTCAGATACACTAGCTAGTTTGACATTTTCAGGAATTACTCCTGCAAAAGAGCTCTTTGGGGTTACTTTAGGTTCCTGTCCTAAATTTTCCAACTTGTTCTGAACAACAATGAAACAAAGTTGTTCATTCACAAGATTCTGAATCTTCCGAATATCTTGTAAAGCTTCTCCAATGACTATAGCTTTTTATATGAGTTCAAGCCTGCTTATGGTTTTCCTCCTAAATAGAAATTGAGAGATACTCTCTCCAGTAAAGAAGAAAGGAAGTTCTAAGAAGAAATGGTTTTCCTCCTGAAAATGTCAAACTGGCTAGTGTATTTGAAGAAAAGTCTCATTCAGAAACTTGTGCATAAACAACTTTATTTCAGTGTTTTACCTCGCGGATGTTGTTCAAAACAAGTTTGAAGGTCCTCACACAAGTAAAGGTCCTCACACAAGTTGGAGTCCTAGGGATGCGCCTATTCAATAGGCGCGTCGCGCGTATACATACTTTTCTAAAAAAAAAAATTCGATATACACTTTTTCAAATATTTTTTCAAAAGTGAACAGTTTTTGAAAAACTCAATAAACTGTGGATAAATCTAACTAAATCTATACGGTTAATTAGGAGGACGTAGGGATAGTTTAGTCATTATCCACTTAAACAAATTAACTTTAAAAATCATTTCATAACAAATCGCTATATCATTAGTTATAAATTGGTCATTCAACATAAAAACTGTAAGTGTAAGAGGAAATGGTTTATTTTAAACTTTCTCATTCTTAAAATTTAGTGAAAATTGTCCTTTAATATATTCTCGATTTTTTTTTTTGCCCAAAGTTCTCGAATTAGAAATAGTCAAAATTTGCGAATATAAGGCATATGATAAAATAAAACACAATTCGAATTTTCAAGTTTTCACAAGTAAGAATCTGAGTTTTAATTTATTTTTTTGTTATACTATTTTTTAGATGTTTGTATTACATATTTTAGTATTGTTTTATTACTATAATACAATAATAAATAGAAATGAGTATATTACAATAGCAAACAAATATTAGGTGCTTTAAAATATTAAAAAAACACTCAAGTACATATTTGTCAAAGTAAAATTTCACAAATTTGAAAGACTTTTAGGAAAATTTATTCGCATATCATCAATTACTTTATACATACCATTTTTGCTGAAATACTAAAATACTTAATAACTTTGTACATATTTGTCCTTACTAATTTTAAGTAGTAATTCATATTTCTAACCAGATTTGAACACTAGACCTTCTACCAAAGTGCTAAGGGTTTTTACTGTTATACTAGCAATTTAATTTCAGTAACATTTTTATCTACTTCAAATATATTTACTTCAACAAATCTCAGATTACTGTATTAAATATCTCATATTTATTTAGAGTTAGTAACCAAATTGTTACCACAACTTTGGACACTTTACAAATTACTACCCGGACTTATATTTTTCAAAAAGTGGTACATAAACTTTGACACATGGACACTACATCAATTCAATACCAATCGTCTTTCTCCTCTAGTGAGAGAAGGCTCCGTTGTTGCTAGGGTTAGTTGGTGGTGGATTTTGCACCGTCCCCGTCAAACTATTCGGGAAGAAGTCCGTTGTAACCACGCGAAGCTCTCCAATTCCCCGTTCCCCGCACCATCCCCGTCAAACTGTTCGGGAAGACGCTTGTTGTAACCAGTCGAAACTCTCCAATTCCCCGTTCTGAAGACGAAGGCCAATCAATCTAGCTAGAGCAATTACCCACCAGCCAATTACT
Organism: Chamaenerion angustifolium; assembly: GCA_946814005.1. NCBI lineage: Eukaryota > Viridiplantae > Streptophyta > Magnoliopsida > Myrtales > Onagraceae > Chamaenerion > Chamaenerion angustifolium. The sequence goes on from OX328272.1 coordinate 30,039,791, forward strand.
GGAGCCTCCAATTGCTCAATTTAAATCCCCATCACCCCCGGTCCCAACTTCTCCCACCAATCCCGACCCCCGTTAGTAGGATGTCTGATTTGTTCTTCCTAGCCACTCTCTAATTCGTCTCTTTTTGTGGCTCTTTGCATGAATCCTAAGCATGGGTGACATATAGGGGCACAAGCCACTCAACGACACGAACAATGTTACCGATAGAACACACTAGGAAAACATCACTTTGAACCTGCAAGGGACTACCGAGGAACACCACAGCTTCAGGTGTATGGGGAAAGTGCTCAGTGATAAAATCATCAAACTAGTAGCAGTCCAAGAAGTTCTCAAAAGTGCTTAGCACCGGTATGCAGGGGTAAGCATCACGGATATGGGCAATTCAGTCACAATATTCGGATTTGAAGATCCAAGGGACATGGCTGATGCACTCGATTTCAGCCCTTGGGCAATCCAGGGACATTGCCTATCAATCAAGCAATGGGAGGGAGGTATGCGATTGGAAGATGTTGCATTCTATAATATTCAATTATGGATTCAAATACATGGCTTAGAATTGGATAAACTGAATGAATCAAATGTTGTCATTATTGGTAAGAGCATAGGGAGAAAGATCTAGGTTGATAGTATTAAGGGTCCGAAAGGGTTGGTAGGAGTTACCTTCGCATTAAATTGGAGATTGATGGTAGTAAATCGTTGGTGCCTAGGTTTTGGTATAAGAGATCGAATGGAGAGAAAAGTTGGGCATCAGTTAAATACGAATGACTTGTAGAGTTTTGCTTCAATTGTGGATGTTTGGGTCACACAGAAAGGGCATGCAATGAACCAGTAGTGATGTATGAGGACAACCATGTCCAGCCATGCTATGGACCATGGATGCAAGCCGAAAGACCCCGTAGAAGAGAGACCACCTGGAGTGAGGTAGGGAAAGGAAGAGGAGGAACATTTTCAGGTGGCACACGCCAACAGTGGAGACCACACGACAGATCATAAACACAGGAGAAGGCGAGTCAAAAACATTTGGGGGAGGAACAAAGGAATACGTATGATAGCTTGGTGATTGGGTAGCTAAACAGGGAAAATATCAGGGATGAATATGACAGGAGATTGATTGAGGTCCTGACATACCCGAATGTGGCAACACACACAAAACAGGGGACGATATACAATGTTGACAGACCCAATGAGCAGGAGAAGCAATCGGGTCTTGAAGAGAATATGCAGATGGAGGAGGGGAGTCTCTATACCCCCCCCCCCCTTGCACGGGCCTAAGCCCCCTAGTCCGAAGGATGTCACTGAAAAGGACGGATCTGGAGGACAAGGACATTGAGGGAAATGTTGGTGAAGGAAACTACAAAAAAAAATGCATCTGAATTGAGCATGAAGCAAGTGAGACAAAGAACAGAAAAATGAAAGAATAACTAAGCAAACCAAGAAAGGGCAAACAGATTGATAGTGGGACAAAAAGTCGAGTGACTAGAAAGACCAAGACTAAGGAAATGCTTCAATCGATGGATGAAGAAATGGGTTCTGGTGGCTGTCCCTTCACAACCATGGGTGCCCCATGAGTGCTCTGGTGTGGTATTATCATGGATTGAGATCGGACCTGAAAATTCCCCATTTAATCGATCTCGGAAGGAAGCACCAACCAGCAATAATCTTTATGATGGAAACAAAAACAAAGAAGCGGTATGTGAAAGGGTGAGACGGAAGATGCAGATGGATAATACGTGTTATGTGGAACCCCTAAGGCTATCAGGGGGCTCGCATTATGGTGGAGGAAGGAGGTACACATCCAAATCATTCAGAAGAACTCCCATTTCATTGACACTCTGGTTCTGTTTGATGGGAGTAGTGGAGCAGTTAATATCACTTAGGTGTATGGATACCCAGTGTGGGAAGAAATGGTCAAAGTGTGGAATGTGATCCGACAAATGGAGATTTCAACGATATTAGTTACTGATACGAGAAGGACGGCGGGAGGCCCAAAGACCCAAAAAAGATGGATGCCTTTAACTCTTTAATTTCGGACCTATCGATGTGTGACATCGGATTCAAAGGCAACCCGTACACATGGTGCAATAATAGGATTGGGATCGACCGAATACGAGAACGCCAAGATTAAGGGATAGGAAATGGTGATTGGTTAAGCAGATATCTGAATACTGTCCTATTCCACAAACCAGCTATAGGCTCAGATCATAGTCCAATGGTACTAATGATAGACCACTGGGATAGCAGGGGAGGAAAGGATTTAGATTTGAGACAATGTGGATGACGGACGAAGGGTGTGAACAAGCGGTTAGGGCATCGTGGGCATCCAATCCATCAACCTTCCGAAGAGCTGCCTTCCATACCAGGATAAACAGGTGTAGAACAAAACAGGTACAATGGAGTAAAAAGAATTTCACAAACAACATAGCAAAAATAGCAGAGATCCAGAGCCAAATTGATAGAACTCAAAGGGAGAGCAACATGACACATATGAGTGACAGGGAGGGAGAAAGAACTTAAATAAGAACCGTCCAAATACTGGAGAATTAAAGAAACCTACTGGAGCCAAAGGGCGAGAATTCGATGGCTAGGAGAGGGGGACATAAACACCACATTCTTCCACAAATCTACTCTTGAAATGAGAAGTAGGAATAAAATCAAAAGCTTCCATCAGATTGATGGAACTTGGAAAGAATCAGAATAAGATATTATTCAGTAATGTGAAAGGTGTTGGATCGTGAAATCCTGAATGCTGATCTGGCAGTGAATTGAATACCAGACAAGGTTGGGATGACGCTTCAGCTCCAACTCCGGTGAACCTGCAAGTAGGGGAGCGCAACAGAGGGGGTGCCTCTGGGTCCCTCTCCGATGCTTAAATGAGTATATGTGTGTATAAAACTCAAAACGTAAAGTACGTATGTAAAGCAAGGATATTTATAGGGTAAGAGAGATAGAACCGTATAAAGGCAACTGAATATCTTAATGTATATTGAGTTGCTGAAGATTCGGATCGTGGGATATGGCAGTTACTGCGAGATATTGCAGTTACCAAATCTAATCTTTAGTGAATATGTGACCGGGATATGCGGGATATCTTGGCCACTCTGTTATTAACGGTTTAGTGGGACCAGAGGAGAGAGGCAAGGCTCTCTTCGGGGCGAGCACTCCCATGTCGAGCAGTGGAAGGTCGCGACTTGGTAGAGAATGGCGAGCAGTCTGAGAGCCTTTGGCGTCTCTATAGACTTTGGGCTCGATTCTGGATTACTCGATGGTGGGCCAAGTTTGGCTTGTACTTGGGCCGATCCGGTTCGGATGTCATGGGTTTACCCCCTCTATAGTTATTGGGCCTTCGAGGCCTTTTCTTACTGGGCCGTCACTATCGATACCCAACATTTGCCCCCGAAGCTTGATTGAAGTTCCTTCAGTCGAGCTTGATTTCCTGGTAGGGTTTTAGATAGTGACGTCTTTGGTAATGGTTCAGTGCCTTTGAGACACTTCGAGCTCATTTGGCGAGCGATTCCTTCTCTGTTCAAAGCCGAAAGAATATCCTTCCTTTTATTCCCTTTTGGCGATCACTCGAGGTGACTCAGGCTTATGGAAGTCTATCTTTCTTAGTTAGGCGATCATTATCTACCCGAGGTATTTCTGCTAAAGCTTTATTAGTGCATTGGCGACCACCTTGTCTCCTTAGTGGAATTTTAGCATTTAATAACTGCACGGTTGTCCAGAAATCGAACGGTCACTTGAGGCACGCCTGACATTTACTTTTCCGTAAACCCAGGGTAGCTTGACAGCTGTCTGTACCAGCCAACCGTTGTCTCTTGGAATTCTGACATTGCTTCGGTTTTTTCCAAAAGGGTGCAATTATTCCTCTGCGTCGCTTCGATTTGCTCGTGGCGGTTACTCCCCTTTTGGTCTATATAGGAAACGTCAGTTTCTGCATTTTGTTTTTTACGCTTATCCACTCCTTCAGATTTTCAGAACTTCGCTGCAAACCTTCCCTTTCTCTTTCAATCCTCTTCAGTTCTCATTTCGACCATTTCCATGGCCCCCAGAAGTCAGCGAATAAAACACATGGCCATCAAGGGTGCTAACAAAGCCAGCGCCCCTCAGACTGTCGGTGTTCCCTTGACCATTAGGGATGAAGTTGTGCCCTCCTCAGCGGGGAAACAGCCTGACGTGGGAAGGTCTGCGGCCACCCCAGTGGTGGTAGATGGCCCTGAGCTGAACACGCCTATTTTTTCCCAAAAGGTAAACTTTCGCCCTTTTATTGCTCTATTTTGGCAATATCCTCTGTTTTCCTTTGTTTTTATACTTGCTGTGCCATACTTGAATCATTCTGAGTAGATATCAAGCCTAACGAACTGAAGCCGGCTTACTTTAAGACCATGGTGGCGCTTGGTGGCTTCAGTGCGGAGGATGCTCCTAGGTATCCTGGCCTAGGTCTGCATTTTCCTCACGATGGAGAGGTTTACATTTATGCGGCCCAGATCGATGCTGGGTTGCGTTTTCCTCTCTGTGAGGATTTACAGACCTTGTGTCAGTTTTACGGGATTCACCCCACACAGCTTGTCCCGAATGCCCTCAGAATGTGGGTCGGCTTCAAGTTCCTATGCTTACGCCAGGAATGGGTATATTCACTGGCCCTGTTCCGGTGCTTCTTCCGGCTGGCAGCAGGGGCTAACCACTTTCACCACTTCCAATCCCGCTGGCCGAAGTTTTCGGAGTGGGGAGGCCCTCAAGGATGGGCTTGGAACGTCCATGTCCGCCTGATCGATGATTTCCGGGCCACTAACTCCAATTACAAGAAGTTTTACTTCTTGTATAAGGGGGGCGTACCTTGGAAATTGTTTGCTCCGGACAAGGATTTTCCTCCCTCCTTCGAAGAATTGTCCGGAAGTGATCGGAATGCCATCGACGATTTATATCGGCTGCATCGGTCATCTCAGTTCAAGTCCATCCGCTCAGTGGCGGAGACTACCGAGAATGCCCTTGAGATGGCGGGCATTCATCAAGCTACACCAATCTTTGATGATTGGGTAATTTTCTAACCCTTCCCTTGTTTTATTACTTGTAGGGAAGGTTGTAAGCAAGAGCAAAAAACTGATAGGTCTCTTTGATGACCAGGGATCGGCGGGATTGTCCTCCGACCAGGTGCTGCTAAGCTCTCCCCCTCCTCCTTCTAGGCGTTCGACCAAGAGGAAGCCCGAGGAGACGCTTCCTTCGGCCACTACTGGCCCTCGCCAACCAGGTACTACCTCGCCTTTTGTTGATTTAATGTTTTTACATTCTGCGGTTCTCTGACTCCTGACTTATTGTCTTGTTGCTTTGCAGTGGAGTCCTTGGCGGACGTGGCCCGGGACCCTCCTCCTCCTCCTTCTAAGAAGGTCAGGAGTGAAGAGCACCCTGATGTCGACCAACATCCTTCTCCTTCCCCTCCTAAGGACCTTTCTGCCAGCAAAGGGAAGGGTTTGGACACGGCGTCTCCTTCTCCCTCTCTTCAGGGCCCTTCCGCCGCTAAGGAGAAGGCCTTGTCTTTGGCGCCTCCCGCCTCTTCAGTGCCCACGGCTCCTACTAAGGAGTCTGGGGCCCAAAAGAAGGGGCCTGCTGCTTCCAGCTCCTCGAGGGCTCCCGCCGAGGAGTACTGCTCCATGGCGAGCTTGTTCCAGCCTTTTAAGGTTGGGGACTCTCGGAGGCCTTGGGTCCCTTGTGGGGACCTTGCCAAGAAGGGGTACCCCGCCCAGAAGAGCCTACGGGGTAGCCCGGATATGTGCATGCGGCTCCTTGATGGGATAATTCCTCCCAAGGACCGTTCGATTGTCCCTACGGAGCTTCCTCAGATCGAGGGGTTCTTACGGACCCACTTCGAACGAGTTGCCCTGGTATGATTTCGCCCTCTTTCCATTATTTATTCCTTGTCATTCCTTTTCATTTTGATGACTTGACATTTTCCTTGTGCTTTTGTTGTCAGCTCGTTCGGGAAGAGGTGATCCTCGGCCGCGTTTTCGGCGAGCTCGCCGACAAGCACTCTGAACTGCTTGTCGAGCTGGAGCAATACCGAAGCACAGGGGTCACCCCCGGGCAGTTGGAGGCCATCAAGAAGACTGCTGACATGGCAATCACCTTGGTGGACGGCGCCCGGGAGGAGTATTTCAGGAAGGAGCAGCGCCTCCTTGCTGATGTCAAGAAGAGGGAGGCTGATGCTGCAGCCTTCCTTCATGAAGCTGAGGCCCTTCATCAGTGCCTTGATGAAGGGGAGGCGGTCCGTGCTCGCCTGGAGGCCGAGTTGAAGGAAGCTCGTGCCCAGTTGGTCGAGTCAGACGCTCTTAGGGTCGCCGCGGAGGCCCAGAGGAATGCTGCCGAAGCTAGGGGGGTCGCCCTAGAGGAGGAAAAGAACCGACTGGCTGATCAGCTGAAAGCGGTTCCTTCACCCCATGCCGTGATTGAGGAGTTCAAGGCCTCCGAAGACTTTGAGGACCAGGCCTTGAAGGTGATGAAGTCGGCGATTGCCGAATTTCTTCAAGGCCTGGTGGAGGAGGTCCAGGCGGTCGATCCCCACTTTCCTCTTGGGGAAGTTGCCTCCTTGAAGACCTTCCTGCGGAGTCAGCCTTCGCAGCCCTCTGTTGCTGGGGAGGCTGCTCCTGAAGGCGAGCCCGATACTTCTGCCCCCGAAGGCGAGCAGAGCGTCTTTGCCCCCGAGAACCCCAAAGCTTGAAGTACCTAACTCCTTGGCGACCGTATTTTTCTTTTTTAGATAGCCATTTTTGTATTTTCTGTTTTTGGTTTGTAATTATCTGTCGAAGACTTGGATTTTTCTATTGAATGCTTTTATATTCTTGAGCCTTTAATCGACTTCGAACATATTTAGCTATCCAATATCTTACTCATAATTACTTTCCACTTTTTTCTTGCTTTGTAATGTCGTCGACCCTTAAAGCCGTAGACCCATCATAAGCTAAACTTTCTAAGGATAATACTTTTGACACTTAAAAGCGTAAACTTCTAAGTTCAAAGAGATATTACCTTCTTTGAAGTTTAAACCTTTGAGGTGTTGGCCTAATAACAAGGGATTTGTAATTTGTCAGGCTTTATCATCGATAGTGATCGCCTAAACTTTCTTTGGCCTGACTTTGGCGTCAGGGCTTTCATTTTGCCTAACATTTTGCTAGGTCTTTTGGCCTGACTTTGGCGTCAGGGCTTTGCCTGACTCTTGGCGTCAGGTTTTTTGAGGCCTAACTTTGTTGTTAGGGCTTTTGTGGCCTAGTTTTGTTACTAAGGCTTTTTTGGCCTAACTTTGTTGTTAGGGCTTTTGGCCTGTCTTTGGCGACAGGGCTTTTTGGCCTAGCTTTGTTGCTAGGGCTTTTGGCCTAACTTTGTTGTTAGGGCTTTTGGCCTGTCTTTGGCGACAGGGCTTTTTGGCCTAGCTTTGTTGCTAGGGCTTTTGGCCTAACTTTGTTGTTAGGGCTTTTGAGGCCTGACTTTGGCGTCAGGGCTTTTGGCCTAGCTTTGGTGCTAGGGCTTTTGGCCTAGCTTTGTTGCTAGGGCTTTTTGAGGCCTGACTTTGGCGTCAGGGCTTTTGGCCTAGCTTTGGTGCTAGGGCTTTTGGCCTAGCTTTGTTGCTAGGGCTTTTTGAGGCCTGACTTTGGCGTCAGGGCTTTTGGCCTAGCTTTGGTGCTAGGGCTTTTGGCCTAGCTTTGTTGCTAGGGCTTTTTGAGGCCTGACTTTGGCGTCAGGGCTTTTTGGCTTCAGCTTGCTTCGAGTGGACACGCTTTGTGAAGGAATGGCTTTCTTTTATTGACATAATCCGTTTGATTACAAGCTATGCATAAAATCTTCTTAAATGCTCTGAATTAAATGGACGAGGTAACCTCTCGCCTTCGGTGGTTTCCAAATAGTAGGATCCTGGTGCGGCGATCTCTACTACTTTGTATGGTCCTTCCCATTTGGCTGAAAGTTTGTTTTTACTGTCCAGCCTTGTAAATTCATTCCTTCTCATAACCATCTCCCCCACGAAAAATTGGCGAGCGCTAACTTTTCTATTGAAATACCGAGCGGTCGCCAAGCGCATTTTTGCCTGTGTTTTTTCCGAGAGCCATCTCTTTTCCTCTGCCAAGTCGAGGTCAGTTCTGCGCTCGATCTCATTTGCCTCCGCGTTAAAGTGTAGGATTCTGTGGGTAGGCACTGCTAATTCAGTTGGTGCTACTGCTTCTGATCCGTACACTAAACTGAAAGGCGTTTCTCCTGTGGCCGCCTTAGGCGTTGTTCTGATGGCCCATAATACGTTTTCCAGTTCGTCTGCCCAGTTCCCTTTGAATGCTCGAACCCTTTTCTTGAGTCCTGCTAAGACAACCTTGTTGGCTGCTTCAGCTTGCCCATTCGTTTGAGGGTGATGTACTGAACTGAAGCGATGGTCGATGTGATACTCTTCACAGAGCCATTTCAATTCCTTTCCAACGAATTGCGGACCATTATCGCTGATGAGTATTTTGGGAATACCAAACCTGGAGAATATGTTGACCTGCATGAACTTGATAACTTGGAATTCCGTTGTCGAAGCTAGAGCTTTCGCCTCTACCCACTTAGTGAAGTAGTCGATCGCCACTATAATGTGAGTACGCTGACCAGTGCTAATGGGAAAAGGACCCAATATATCGATTCCCCATTGAGCGAAGGGCCAGGCACCCGCCATTGGGGATAATAATGTCGATGGTCGACCCGATCGTGGTGCAAACTGCTGGCAAATTTCACACTTCTGTGTTAATTCGGCTGCGTCTTTTCCCAAGGTCGGCCAGTAATATCCCAGTCTGAATATTTTCCTGCTTAGTGAACGAGCACCTTCATGACATGCCGCTGCCCCTTCATGAGCTTCTCGAAGAACTTTTTCTGTTTCGGGTAGAGCAACACATCTCAAGTAAGGCGTCGAATAACCTCTTCTATAGAGTTCTCCATTGATGATTAGATAACTGGCTGCGAGTCTTCTAATCCTAGTGGATTCGCCTTCGTCCTCTGGGAGGATGCCTTCTTTCAAATAATTCCGGAACGGGGTCATCCAGGTGACCTGTTCTTGAATGTTGAAGACCTCCGCTCTGTTTTCAAGGACTGAACATAGGGCCTTTTCCAGAAATTGCACATCCTGGATTGTCGCCCCTCCGAAGGCTAGCTTACTCAAAGAATCTGCCATCTGGTTTTCTTGGCGAGGAATAAACTCAATCGCGAAATTTGGGATTTCCACAACTAGTTTTTTGGCGATGCCGAGATATTTCTTCATCTTTTCTCCCTTTGCCTCGTAGGCGCCATTAACCTGATTGACAATAAGTTCTGAATCACTTTTTACTTTAAGCGCTGTTATACCCATTCCTTTTGCCAGTCTGAGTCCAGTGATAAGAGCCTCATATTCTGCTTCGTTATTGGTCGCCGGGAATGTCAAGGCGATCGCGTATTTCAGAGGCTCGCCCTCAGGAGGAATAAGAATTAAACCTGCCCCCGAGCCTTCTTTTGATGAAGACCCATCCGTATAGAGTTCCCAGATTTGATTGTCGTTTGCTGACTGACTTGGCCTGTTTTCTGCCTCCGCTTGACCGTTACTCGTGCTTTCCACTATGAAATCAGCTAGTGCTTGACCTTTGATGGCCGTTTTTGGCGCAAATTTGATCCTGAACTCGCTGAGCTCGATCGCCCACTTGACCATTCTTCCTGAAGAATCTGGCTTCATCAGGAAGTTTTTGAGAGGTTGATTGGTGAGGACCGTGATGTCGTGCGCATGAAAGTATGGTCTCAGCTTCCGAGCAGCAATAACTAAGGCATAGAGATACTTCTCAATCTGGACATATTTTATTTCTGCTGAGTTGAACATTTTGCTAATGAAATACACTGGACTCTGAACATTATTCTCCTCCCTTATTAAAACAGCACTGGCTGCCACATCGCTAATGCCTAAATAGAGGAAAAGCTGCTCGCCTGGAACGGGTTTTGCCAGAGCTGGGAGTGTTTGAATATGCCTTTTCAAGGACTGGAATGCTTCCTCGCAGTCTGGCGTCCATTCGAACTTACGGTTGGCCCTCAAGGTTTTGAAGAACGGGAGGGACTTGTCGCTTGCTTTGGAGAGGAAGCGGTTAAGAGCAGCTAGTCGGCCGTTCAGGCATTGGACTTCCTTATGGCAGGTTGGTGACTTCATTTCTTCTATGGCCTTTAGCTTTTCCGGGTTTGCTTCAATGCCCCTTTCGCTGACCATAAAACCCAGGAACTTCCCGGACTTGACTCCAAAGGCGCACTTTGCTGGGTTCAGGCGAACGCTGTGTCTCCTCATGCATTCAAAAGCTTCACGGAGGTCGGTGGTATGAGGATTGCCTTTGATGGATTTAACGAGCATATCATCCACGTAGGCCTCCATGTTCCTTCCCAGCCTGTCCTGGAACAGTCGGTTCACCATCCGCTGATAAGTTGCCCCGGCATTGATGAGACCAAAGGGCATCACCTTGTAGCATAGAATGTCCCCGTCAGCATAGAAAGCAGTGTGGGCCTCGTCGTCTGGATGCATTCTGATCTGGTTGTAGCCTGAATAGGCGTCCATGAAGCTCAGCATCTCATGACCCGAGGTAGCATCGACTAGCTGATCAATTCTTGGAAGGGGATATGAATCTTTGGGGCAAGCCTTGTTTAAGTCGCGGAAGTCGACGCACATCCTCCACTTGCCATTAGATTTCCTGACCAAAACTGGGTTGGCTACCCAGCTCTGGAATCTTACCTCTCTGACGAAGTCAGCTTCAATCAACCTGCCGACTTCCTGCCTGATCGCCAAACGTTTATCAGTCCCGAACGATCTTCTCTTTTGGGCGATCGGCTTGATGGAGGGGTCTATCCTGAGCTCATGCGAGATAATATCTGTGCTGATTCCTGGCATGTCGCTCGGCTGCCAGGCAAAGAGCTCTTTGAATTCCTTGAGGAGAGCGGTCATGGCCTCCTTCTGATCCTCTTTCAAGGTGGTCCCAATGCGCACCTTTTTGTCCGGACCATCGATCTCGACCTCCTCCAATTCCTCCATGGGTGCTGGTCGAGCCAAGTCCTCGCGGGGATCGGCCTCTGTCTCGATGGCGAGCGCCTCCCTTTGGTTCTTCCTGCGTAAACAGTTCACATAACATTGCCGCGAGGAAGGCTGATCTCCGAGCACTTCTCCAATCCCGTTCGGAGTAGGGAACTTCATCTTCTGGTGGACAGTGGAGGCCACAATCTTATTTGGGTTGATCGTGGTTCTCCCTATAATGGCGTTGTAGGATGTAGGTGAATCGACCACCAGGAAAGTGACCGACACCTTGATGCTTTTCCACCCCTCGCCAAAAATCACTGGCATGGTTATAGCCCCCAGTGGATAAGTTGTCCTTCCCGCAAATCCGATCAGCGGAAAGTCGACCCTCTTCAGGTCGCGTTTTGATTTGCCCATCTTTTCGAAGGCGTCCAGAAACAGGATGTCTGTCGAGCTGCCTCCGTCGACCAGAATCCTTGCAACATCACAGCCGTCAATATCTGCCGTAATGACCAGAGCGTCGTTGTGGGGCGTGGTGACATGTGTCAAATCATCTTCAGAGAATGAGATGACAATGTTTTCTTCAGGTCGGGGTCGCTTCCCCAACTGAACTGCCGTAGAGATCTGAGTGGCGTAGACCTCTCTGGAGTTTGACCTCTCGCCGCCTGCGCCGAATCCTCCTGCAATCAGATTCACTCTCCTCTTGCTTCCAGAAGGCTCAGCTTGATCTGCAGGGGCTGGTGAACGATGTCTCCTGGGGGGCGTTCGACTTCGGTCTCGCCCTGCCACAAATTCCTTCAACATTCCCCCCTGAATCAGCCTCTCTATATCTCGTTTCAGAATCTTGCAATCGTCTGTCTTATGGCCCTTGCACTTGTGGTATCTGCAATAGCTCTCGACATCCTTGCCCATGGGTAACCCACCTCGGCGAGGCATCGGTGGCCTCGCCAAGGATCTCCTCTCCATCTCGACTAGTACCGCTGAGATCTGCCTATTTAAAGGCGTGAAGTACTCAGGGACCTCTGGATGGCGAGGCGCTGGAAGAGACTCGACTCGCGGCTTACTTTCTTTTCCCTTTTTCTCCTTCTTGACCTCCTTCTTACCCTCGCGTCGGGGTTCAGGGGTTACCCTTAGCGAGGTCGTCAGGAGGCACCCCCTCTGTTGCGCTCCCCTACTTGCAGGTTCACCGGAGTTGGAGCTGAAGCGTCATCCCAACCTTGTCTGGTATTCAATTCACTGCCAGATCAGCATTCAGGATTTCACGATCCAACAAAAGGTACTTCAAAAATCTGTTCCAATCGGAGGGCACGACCAACTCGGCAAACATACTAGGGAGTGTGGCTCCGGTAGTGACAAGCGCAATGAATCAAAGTCTTCTCAAACCGTAAACTGATGAAGAAATCAAACAAGAAGTCTTGCAACTGGGAGGGGCGAGAGCCCCAGGACCTGATGGATTTCCTGGTTTGTTCTATCACAATTATTGGGAGGTTGTGGGACATGATGTCATTCATGTGATAAAAAATTACTTGTCAAATGGTACACTTGACTCTTGATTTTATTATACAAACATAGTATTAATCTCTAAAGTGCAAAAACCTTTTAAAACAACTCATTTTCGACCCATTAGCCTGTGCAATTTCGTTTATAAAGTGTTGTCCAAAACTTTAGCGAACAGTTTGCAATCTATACTTCCATTGTTAATAATCCTTTTCCAAGGGACGTTTGTGGCTAACATGCTAATACATGATACTATAATTGTGGCTCATGCGGCATTTCACCATCTAAGGACAAGCAATAGGTAAAAGGTGGAGGAATGTGCGGTAAAAATTGACATGAACAAAGCATATGATCAGGTGGAATGGAGTTTCCTCCTAAACACCATGAGAAGAATGGGGTTCGATGAAACATGGGTCTAATGGATTGAAGGATGCATCACAAATGTTCAGTATAGAGTTATAATAAATGGAAAGAAGACGGAAAACTTCTCACCCACACGAGGTATCCAACAAGGGGACCCCCTATCCACTTACTTATTTTAATTTGTGGTCGATGTTTTGTCAAGACAGATTGTACAAGCGGTTGAAAGGAGACATCTCAAAAGAATCCGGACTAGGAGGACATGCCTGATTGTCCACCACCTCCTATTCGCGGACGGCTCGGTCTTCTTCATCAAAGCGAACGCGAGGAATGCGCATGGAATCAAGTAAATATTGGAAGAATACAGTCAAACATCATGCCAAAATGTCAACCTCCAAAAATCAAGCATCCATTTCAGCTCAGGGACGTCACAAGTAACTAGGCGAATGATAAGCCAAATTCTGGGAATTGAGGAAGCACGAAATGCGGGGAAATACCTAGGGATTCCCACGATATGGGACCGATCAAAATGGAAGGCACTAGGGTACTTGAAGGACATAATTTGGAGCAAGATGAACAGATGGAAGAATATATACCTAAGCCATGCAGGGAAGGAAATATTGCTAAAGTCGGTTATCACCGCATCTCAATATATGCAATGACCCTTTTCAAACTACCAAAGACCTGGTGTGGAGAAATGATGACCATGATGACACGTTTTTGGTGGAGTCAAAGTATGGACAAAAGAAGAATTCACTGGAGAAAATGGGAACACATGACAAAGTCGAAGGAGAAAGGGGGAATGAGATTCAGGGACATAAACACCTTCAATGTAGCCATGCTAATAAAAGAAGCTTGGAGCCTTCACAATAACCCAGATGCATACTGGGCAAAGGTAATAAAATGTATCTATTTCCCCATATCCAACTTGTTTCAGGCGAAAAAGGGAGGGAGGGCATCATGGGCTTGGTCAAGCATACTCGAAGGGAGAAAGGTACTACAGGAAGAAGGAATATGGCGGGTAGGAAACGGGGAGGCTATTCGAGTGTTCTAGGATGCGTGGATCCCGGGAATTAACGGACACAAACTATCATGCGGAACACCACACTCAGAGGATGACAATATGCGGGTGGCGAACATAATGCGGGACGAAGGGCAAAAGAGATCATCGAGTTAGCCGATGAAAAACATGTTGGAAGAATCATTTTAAAGACTAAAGTAGAAAAATTGGCATGAGAGATATGGAAGGAACGATGTCGAGCGTATCACAACAAGGAACAACCATAAACAAAACCCACCCTTGATCGTGGACTAAGACTAGCCCAAGAGACATGGGACACATACGAGAGGACGTGAAAGGAACAGACGAAGAGGACCACCGCCCACTATAACCAGAGATGGACACCACCGCACCATGGGAAGATAAAGGTTAATTCTGACGGTGCGTGAAACACACCGACAGGCAAGGGGGGACCAGAGTCATTGCTCGCGACGAAGTCGACAACGTGGTTGAGGGACGATAATACTCAAGGAGGAACACATTGACAATAAACATGGAAGCCCATGCAATACTCCAAGCAGTGGAGCTAGCGGCTCACCACGGATGGAAGGAGGTTATCATTGAATCTGATTTCGAGCAACTCATCAAACAGCTTGATGTATTGGGACAGGACCAAAACTGGAGGTTGGAAACATCATAAACACGATAAAGGTGATAGCGTCGCAAATCCAAGATGTCTCATGGAGTTGAGTAAGTTGTAAAGCAAATAGATGTGTGAATTGGATTGCTAGACAATCTAGAAGAGAGATGTGTATGGTAAATTGGGTATGTGAACCACCATCTGCTCTAATTTCCTTGTTATTGGTAGACCAATTGATTATGTTTCAGGATTAATGAAGGTTTTCATTCTGGCAAAAAACAAACCTTTGACACATGGGGCAAATTGCTACCTCTGTAAAGTTTTTCGTTAAATATGGACGAAAAATGACGTGACAACACATGATTGGTCCATAATTTTAAAAAAGGTAAAATACGACATTGCCCCCTAAAGTTTACGTCAATTTTAAGTTTCCCCCTTAAAGATTAAAAGCCTTCAGCATCTTTCTCCATCCTTGATGTGACTTTTTCTTCATTCATTCTCTTCCTTTTGTGTTGTCTTTGTTACTCTATTTATAAAGTTTGCAAAATATTTCTTTATTGCAATTGAGAAATAAAATAAGAGGGATGGAATGGTGGGCAATGATCAATGGTGACAAAGGGTGGCATGGTGGCCAATTGGGTAGTCAAGTGGATGGCATGGTTATGGATTTGTGGCCGAGAGTTTTAGGGATTTATGGGGTTTAGGGTTTTAGGGTTTAGGGTTTAGGGTTTGGGGTTTGAGGTTTGGGTTTTAGGATTTAGGGTTTAGGGTTTAGAATTTAGGATTTGTGGTTTTAGGGTTTGGGTTTTTTATGGTTTAGGGTTTGGGTTTAGAGGTTTAGGGTTTGGGGTTTGAGGTTTAGGGTTTAGGGTTTATTTTATTTTTTTCTATTTTTTCTTCGGCTCGATTTTTCTCGGATCAGATCCCCGCGTACAGTATTTTGTCCTCGAGCCAAAATTAGGTGTTTACAATATTTTCGTCTGTTAACTGCTAGTGCGTTTCTGTTTTGGTGCACGTTATTGCTCCATCTTTGGGTTCAAATTTGTTGTGTTCAAAACAAAGCATAACGATTCTACATAGTTGTCGTATCAAATTTGCTATGTTCGAATCTATTCACGTTCATATCAGCTGGTGATATACCCTGTCGTTTTACTACAACTTTTTAATTGATTTCTGTCAAAGATGTTGCTCTGTTATCATCCTTCTTTGTATTATATTTTTCTCATGTTTTTCCTTACTAGTTTTTGAACTGTTTCCACTTATCTATCGGTTCTTTTGGTTGCCAAGTGATGATACCTCCTCTTTTGTTCGTCTTCTTGATGTGTTGAAACTTGTGTCTCAATTTTTCTGTTGTAGTGTTCGATTTGTTGGTACAACTGAAAATGGTGAAGCTTAACGTGTTATACCTGTTGTTCTGAACAGAAGTACCTTGTGGTTTTATATCTTGAACATGTTTGATGATTTGTCAAGTTGAAAATGAAGATGTTGAGTTAGTCCGAACAAGTGAATCATTACTACTAGTCCGAACAAGGCATGAGGGGTTCTTCGACCTGCCCAAGGCATCCGTCTCCTCCTGGGATGACTTGAAAATCAAGTTCATCACATGGTATGAGGGGAAGCGACAACTCTCCAAGGACATCATATGCTTGGACGAGGTTCGACAATAGGAGGATGAATATCTGGCGAGCTACAATAACCGCTTCAACAAAAACCTGGCTAACATCGACCATGTCATCACGAATAGCGAAGTAGTCCAAGCCTTCATTAGAGACATGGGGCCTGGATGGAGAGCAGTAGGGAACAATTTCAGGGTGCCCCAGTCTACACGCCAGCAGAGAGCGTTAAAGCCTACATCGACCTTAAGCGTACAGAGGGGTGTGTGAGGCGCCGCCTCGTGAAAGACTAACAAGGTCGTCACCTCCTCTTAAAAGGACGATTGGAGCAATAATCTGCGCCCCCTAGGAAGGAAGATACAGCGCGTTGCCCTTAGGTCATAGAAGCATCAACTTTTTCCCCCTTTTAAACACCTGATTTTGGCTAGGGGTTAAAATGACGTACGCGAGAAACCGAACTGAGAGAAATCAAGATTGAATATATATATATATATATATATATATATATATATATATATATGTATATAAACTAAATAAAAAAAATAGGAGTGGCCAATTTGAGAAACATGGCCATGTTCCTCTTTTGCACAAGTTGGTGTTTTTATATTTTAAAAAACAAATTATTAAAATAAGAAGCCAATTGCTTCTATAAAATGGAGAAGTGATTGAAGGCTTGGGGAGGAGAAGTAGTAGCTTATGGCAATGAAGGTAAGGAAGAGTGAAGAAAAAAATAGTGAAATAAATATCGATAATTATCGGTGTCGGTTCCTCGTACGGTATTAAACTCCGAATGAGTTTGGTATATTTCTCTCATATTCAATATCGTATATTAGTATTTTCTAAATGTGAAATGAAATTAAGGTTTTATATATATACATTATATATCTATGTAATACTATATATATATATATATATATTATGTATATGTTATCTATCTATCTATCTATCTGTATAATATATATATATATATATGTATATATTATGTATATGTATAATATATGTATATTATGTATATGTAAAAAAATATTTTAAAAAATGACTTAGGTCCTTCCCAACTCGATTGTATATTAATAAAATATTTTCTTTAATTCAACTCGATTTTTTTTTTCATTTTGATTTCTAAACTTTTATGGACATTCCATGAATTCTCAAAGTGTTACAAATAAGTCCAGAATAATTTTTGAGTTATTTTGGAACTTTACCAAGTGTTACAAATATGTCCAGAATAGTTTAGGGTCAATTTTGTCATTTTTAAAAATATATTTCCAAATCAGCTCGAAATTTTAAATAATTGCATTTTGGTCCCTAAATTTTCTGGACATCCCATGACTTGTCAAAGTGTTACAAATTGGTTCAACGTGCTCAATATTTTCAAATCATTCGTGTATTTTTGACACGTTTTAAGTGACTCCAAAGTTAAACCACTTTTTTCTCGAGCACGATTAACTTTATTCTCTCTTGTTTATTTATTTAAAATTAACTCATGAAAAAAAATGTGTGTACATGGTTTGTTTAAAAAAACGCATGTAATCTTTTGGGTCAAGCGTGATCAAAACGGGCAATTCGGGTAAATCAGTAAAAATTAATTTCAAAAGTGGACTAAAGTACCGAAATGGTGGATTATGGGCTCACCAGCCCTTAAGACGTGATCAAACCCTCGAACTCAATTCTCTGAACGTAGACATTTCCAAGCCCTAGGATGTTAGCTTCATGTACCCTAGGCAATTCTAGGATTCCGATTATCCTTTACTTAATCGGTGTTGACTCTTTCATTTTTCAGTCCGGTTGATGACCCCGCTCGACCGGACCCGTTGCTCACCAATACCTGACATTTTTCGAGCGAACTGAACAAATTAAAAATATTTTCCAAAAAGGGTCGGGGAAAGTCGGATCCTACGTCTGACACCCCTTCAAGGGAAATGTCAGTGGTATTAAATAAAATGGGGCGCAACAACCTAGCAGCGCCAACACGTCCCTGTAAGGATAGATGTTCCATGGTCATGGATAAGGGTCACCATACCAATAACTACTTAATGTTGAGGCGGGACATCGAGGCCCTGATCCAGATAGGGTTCCTGAAGAAATTCCTAGCAAAGAGGAAGAGGTCGGAAAACCCATCAGATAGGAAGGCATTACCTTTTCCAGCACCACTACCTCTAAGGGACGCCTCATACACGAAGAGGATGACAATTAATGTCATTAGTAGGGTCTTCGCCGCAAGAGGTGAGACAAGCAGTAGTAGGGAAGTGTACGTTGTGAGCATCCAAACAAGGATAGTGCTAGAATAGAGGCCCCAACCAATGGAGAGCAACACCATGTCAGATGAGGACCTAGAGCATGTGGACAGTCCTTATGAAGACGTGTTGGTTATCACCACAGAGGTCGACAGGTTCGACGTCAAGAGGATTCTCGTTGACTCTGGGAGTTCCACAAATATCCTATTCCTGGATGCATTTTTAGGTATGGAAATGTTGAGGGTAGACTTGAAGAAGGTGGACATCCACTTGATCAGATTCACGGGAAGGACTACCTACCTCTGGGGGCAATAAGCCTACCGGTGGTTCTACGAAGAGTCGAATGCCTTAAGGACGGAGATCACTTTCGTAATGGTCGACGCTCCAAACTCTTACAATGTCATCTTAGGGTACACCTTCCTAAACCCCAACAAAATTGACTCCTATACTTTCCATAAAAAAATCCCGACTCCTCATAGGATCAGTGAAGTAAAGGGTGATCAACACATCGTTGCCGCCAGGGGAGTAGCAACACACTTCTCGTTCTTCGATCGGTGAAATCTCTTCATTTTTCTTGGAAATCTCCTCGCCTTGAGGAGCGACACTCGTACTTTCCTAAGTGAGATCGTCCTTGAACAACTCAAAACCTACCAAAATAAAAGGGAAGATTTAGAAAAATACCCAACGAATTGGAGAGTGACATGATGACTCTATCAGACCCGCCACTAGTAGCGACACATCGGTGGTCGTCTTTTATCAGTAGGGGACTTTTGTTGTAATATTTGTTGATTAGCTTGATCATTTATAGGTCCTCCACGGATAGTTGTTCTATGGTAGGGGAAGGTTCGGCTTTGTCGCGCGACGCCCAAGACAAAGTGTTGGGTCTTCTCGTTTGAGTTGCTGGTCTTGAAGTCGTCCACCAATAGGTGCTTTCCGGTCCAGTGCCATTCTTTGAAAGCGGGAATACTAGTCTGGAAACGAAAACTTCTGAAGGGGTTACATTGAAGACGGTAAAAGAAAGGGAAAAGTATGAAAAAAGATGTAACATGTTTGCCCTAAGAGGTAAAAGCGGCACAATGTTTGTTTTTGATGCAATATGTTTGGTGTTGTTGTTTTTTTATGAAGTCCGTTAAAAATTTCCGTTAAAACCGCACTTGTCTTGCAAGTGACCTCCTTTTGGTGTGAAATTACTCAAATGCCCATGTATTCTTCATATATGCAGTCATTCCCTGTTTATTCTTCATTCATGCCTTGCACGAAGTGTTCGAAGCTTTCAAATTTTCGAAGTGTTTGTCTCCTTCTTCTCGGATCTCCGTGTCTCCCAACAACAATTGTAATTGGGTGTCCCAATTATAAGGTATGTTTGTCGATTTCTTTGATTTTTAACCCTAATTTACCGTGAAGAAACTTGATTGCAGAACCACAATTGTGACTATTTTGAGTGGTGTGACCCCCAATGTGCATTTACGGAAGGAGGTTCGTAACCAAATTTCGAGAAATGCATGCCAAGATCGAAGTAGAAGTTATTCTTATTCGTAGGAGAGAAAGGATGTTGCTTACTGTTGTTGGATTGCTTCTGGTACTGCTGTTTGCTGTAATATTAAAATTGGTTACTGGTTGAAATGTCTTAGGATGTGTATTTAAAGTAGTTATGTTTGCGTAGCGTAGCGTAACGACTTTTATGTATTTAATGGTTCATGATAACATACGTTTTGTAAGTGTTGGTTTTTTATGATAAACGTTTGTTGACAAATTGAAAGTAGATGTACTATGTTTTGATTGATTGAACCAAAAGTCTTCCAATAGAACCCATTGAATTCCACCTGCATTTCTTAATCTGTCGCAGAATACACACAGAACCAATATCATTTCAACAGAACCATTTATTTCCAAAGTTAACTGTCATTGACGTTTACAAAATACCAACTTACAATACCAAGTTCACAAAACTCCAAAGACTCCAAAGATTCAGATACAATCAAAGACTCCAAAGAGTTGTTGAGAATGGAGAACCAAAATGTTTGGAGAACTAGGAGAGGTCTCAGATAATTGAATGCGACCATATTTCCGTGCCTGAAAGAAAGACACATATATGTGAACAAAAGCAACTACATAGCTGAAAATATGCATGTCTTATAAGGAAGCACCAACTAAAGTCGACAATGCAAATCCAACAGAGACACTGCAAACCCATCACAGGAATAAAATGGCTACAAGTCAGTATCCATGCATACAAGAGCAATGCTTCCATTGTTAACTAACATTTACAGGGTCAACATTTGATTATCCACAGAAATTAGGATTCAGAAGTCAGATCCAGAGCTTCGAAATGTAGTAAATGAATAGATAAGAAATAATGAGAGATAAACCTATTGCAATCTTCTGACAGCCTGGATTCATAATTCGGAGGAAAACTGTAAACATAAAATAAATTGAGTTCATATACATAATTAGCTGCTTTCACAGACTCATTCCCTGCTAACATGAGGTCAACCTGCCACGTGACCAAAAGAAAATAGCAGAAGTTAAGCACACTCATCGGCTAACCATAGCGAAAGAAGAACATCTAAAAAACTCATAGACTACAATCACCTAATAAAGAAGTTATTCCTGCGACTTGCTCAGTCAAGATTCCTCGTTATTTAGAAGAAGAAGAAAGAACTAAAGAGTTATACATGAAAGGAACATACTTCTGTACCAACATGCTCTCAGCTTATTTTTGCAACAAGTACTTGTATCACATCGTCTGAGGCTGGTGCTTTTTTCAGTTCTTCATCCAGAGTAAACTTAAATCAAGGAGCTCCAGGCGTCGCAACAGCGGGGACGATTAGGGTTCCGAAAGCAAGTCTTCTTTGGGAGGGGAAGATTGCACCGATTATGTTTTTTTTTTAAGAGAGATCGGTTCGGTAATTTTGATGATGAAGAGGTTGAAAGAAGGAGATAGAGGGATATTTGAGGGAAATAGGACAAGGGTAGTTTCAGTATTTTCAATTCTTGTTTTTTTAACATTAAAAAATAAGAGCACGTGAGTTGCACGTTTCCAATTAAAACGGATAAATTGATGGAAAAACAAACGTTTCTTCAAAAACCAACAGAATGAAACATAATACATCAAAAACCCGCGGTCCAAAACAAGTTACATCAGTTACCAATTTTGTCAAACATGTTACATATTTTTCATACATTTCCCTAAAAGAAACGAAACAGGAGGAGGGAGTAAGTACAACCGGGTTGATAACAGAGGATTTTAAACCCGGCCCAGGAGCGAAAGGTGTTGGGGGAAATCTGTGTCGACGTTATTTGGAAGTGCCGACATAACTCGACGAGGGCAGTGCTGTAAGGAAAGTGCAGCCCTATGTCGATATGGCATGGGAAGTTAGTCTCTTCCTGCGCACAAGGCTTTTCGACGTATGGAGCATTGCTCCCGTCTAGATTGGGCATCATTGGGTAACGGGGGCGGTGGCCGTTACACATGGTCGTTGCTTCTTGAAAGAGATACGGGGATAGAGTATTGGGCTTAGGGTTGCGAAACTGAACAGGAAAAAGTACATTTTCCTCACCTATGTTGTTGTAGTTGGCCATGATGTTGTAAGTTGATTAAGGTTGAACACGAGCGGAAGCGTCAACTTGAGTGAGAGTTCTAGAAAGAGAAAGGAACAATTGGGAAGAAGAGATAGAGAGCTCGGGTAAAAATGAGAGCAACAAGTGTGGAATATATGAATAAGAAGGGGTTTATATAGGGGGCTTAAAAGAGGTCAATCAATCTGGACCTTGAATGCAAACAGTTGCAAATCCTTAATCGTAGGATTGTAACGGTAAAAATTCAAACTAATTCCCACGAAAACCTTTTATGGTTCGTCTCAAATCTAGGTGAAATAACACCTCAATAGGTTTTGATCCTCAGCCTGGCGTCGCTACACTCGGGCTCGAGAGCAGATGATGGAACCTAGGTGCTACCTATTAGCATGGTATACGTTGTTGGGTGTCTTAGGAAGGTGTCGCTCCCCAATTCCTTACCATCTCACAAATTGATCGAAAGGACATGGGCATTTAATGGAAAGCAACAAGTACACCTAGAGATAACTTTGACAACAACCATTTAAGACTCTCTAACCTAAAAGTAACTATGGTTGAATTCTCAGTAAACAAGCAAGGCTAACTGAGGTACAACCTCAACCAGCTAAACAGTGCACTAACTTTTGACTATAAATACTGGCCACCTACCTTTGTACGAGGTAATCAATTCCTCTGATTTACACATTCACTTACCAACAACCACTTACTGACTTAGTCATCGGAGGGAAAACAACGGGCAACACCCGATATTTCCTTCTTGCAGATCACCAAAGGGTAAGGACAATAGACCACTACAAGAAACTCGAGCATACACATCGGCAAAAATGTGTTGCTAACTGCATAATTACCGTTGTTAAGTCTGAACAGCGACAAAATCTTTGTCGCGGTAGCCCCCGTCGTTAAAGGTCTATACGTCGACACTTTGCCGTTGTAAAAGGTTTCCCGTTGTTAGCATGTGGCTCCCAACTTCAACTTTACAGCGGAATCAGGTTGTTGTTAAACACAGATGAACGGCGACAACACTTTTCCGATGTTAGAGCGGACTCAGGTTGTTGTTGGTCGATTTTTTTTCTGCGATTTTTATGTCCGATCTTAAATTATTTGTGTTCATCCATGGCTTCTTCATCCTTCTTCATCCATGGCTTCTTCCTCTTTCTTCATCCATAGCTTTTTCATCCATATATCGTCACTTCATCATCTATGGCTTCATCCATGGTGAAGGCATCGGAGAGCAAGCACTTCTCGAGCTCTAGCTCGCCTTTTACAGGTCCAGCTCGACTTCTCCTGCTCCAGCTCGACTTCTCCAGCTCCAAGTCGCCTTCTCAAGCTCCAGCTCCAGCATGCCTTCATCCATGGAACTTTGAGCAGCTCCAACACTTCATCCATGACAGGTCGGTCGAGCTTCAACTCGCCTCCAGCTCGAGGTCAAGCTTCAACTCGCCGAGAGGAAGCCGAGAGGGTGAACATCCATGGAGGGTGAGGTTTAATCCTTTGGAAAACGTTTTGAATTAAGAGAAGGTGAAGGGAAGGAAGGGAAGATAAGAGGAAGCTGTTTTGTAAAACGTGTAAATAAGTTGTTGAATGAAAAAAATTTGAATTTTTAAATCAAAGCGGGAAAAAAATTCGAAAATTTGATTTTTTAACAACAACAATAGTCGTCACTAAATAAACTATTTTACAACAACAATTAAATCTCTTGTTGAATGACTATACTAATGTCGACAATATATTGACACGTAAACCTACTCTTACATTTTCCCGGTACTTATGTTTTAACGACGACAAAAATTGATTAGTTACGGCAAACAACCGGTGCTGATATCACTATATTTACGACAGAACGTTTCGCATTTGAATATGTACATTTGCAATGAAAAATTCACCTGCTACTGATGGAGTTATTTAACATCAAGTGTTGGTCGACATTACACATTCATCCATGTAAAATATAAAGTGACGGCAAAAATTAACACTAAATGTATCTTATAACGATGGAAAACATATTGTGCCTAATAAGTAATAATAACGACAGCAAAAACTGTCGACACAATATACATATATTTAACTACAACTGTTAGCGTCAACACAGAAGTTTCGTTGATGTTGCAACAGATTCTTGTAGTGGACGACTTCACAAAACAAGAGCATAGTCATCGACTGGAGTAAACGAAGATCCAACATAAATAAAATGTCAAAATTGGATCTAAAAATAATAGTTACAAAGTGAAAATTACATGCAAGTGACACATACCCGCATACCATAGAGGTTTTAAGGACCATTCACCTTGTGATACATGGCGGTCCCATATTCGGAAAGTTGTAAAAGGTTCCGTGCAGATGTGGTAGCAATCGAGATATGTCCAGATTCAACATACAAGTCTTGGTTCATTATACTAGAGAATATATATCACATATACTTGTTTTCATGTGTGGCCCTCGTTAATTGTAGGTAATATAGATTTTTCCATAAGAGAGCTCCCCTCACTTATATATAAATGAATCTCTCCTCTCATTGTATTCACCAAAAAATCCATACAGTAATATAAGAATTAGTGTTTCTCTCATATATCGAGTGTTTGTTTGTAGTTTTCTGTGTGAGTGAGTGAAATGTTGCTTATCGTTAACCTAAGGTTGTAAGAGTGAAGCGAGAACAATAGTTTTTCTCTAAACCCATGACACAAGTATAAACCGCATTTGACATAACAAATTCCATATGCGGTTTGGACCTTCATCTGGAGTTGTTGTTTGTCGGCCTCATTTGCTTGTAGAATTTAATACCTCAAGCATGTTCAACCGAGATTATGATATTTTTTTATAAGCTCTAAACAATGTATTGATAAAAAATGGAAATAATTGAAAAATATCATTGTATATTATATTAGTATATGTAACTGATTTTTAAAAAAGTATATATATATATATATTACCATAAAAGATTTCATCAATAATTTGCATCTAAAAAATAATTTTATGCAAATAATGTACTATCAAGTCTAACCGAGTCTGTTGAGAATCTTTCAACTCGATTGGATATATGAAATTTTTAAGGGTAATAATCAAATCGATATCCCAACTCTAATTACTTTACAAATTACTACCTAAATATTACATTTTTAAAAGCTGTTATCTAAACTTTCACACTTGAGGTAAATTACTACATCCGTTAATTTTTTCGTTAAATTTGGATGAAAAATGACATAGTAACACATAGTTGGTCCATAATTTAAAAAATAATAATAATAATTTATTTATAAATACCAGAAAATATAAAAAACAAATATTAGGAAAATGTGAAATTATTATAAAAAATACGAATTTTTATTATAATCTTTTTTATTGAATATATGAAATAAATAATAATAATTTTATTATTTGTTTGTTCATATATTTAATAAAAATATTATATTAAAAACTAGTATTTTTTCTAATAATTTCAAATTTTCCTAATATTGTTTTTCTTCTATTTTCTGGTATTTTTTAAAAAACTAATATAATATTAAATCTTGAACCAATCATATTTTTCATGCAAATTGAACCTACATGTATGATAGTATTATAATTTTAAAAAAACAAATTGGGAAATAATTTACTTGATAATGTTATTTTGGAAAATAATTATATTGTGTTTCTATATTTTTCATGTTTCATCATGAGAGCAACATCTTTTCTAAATATGCTTATTCTGTACTTTTTTTTTAGTAAATCAGAAACTACAACAACCAAAAACTAAATACTAATTGTCTTTAAATATTGTAGTAGTGAATTTTCCTTCACTATCAAACATCATGAGCTTCAAAATACCCAAGGGAGAATTCGTTAGAGAATGAAAAAGGGTCATCCAGATTAACAGTTTCTTTAGCCAAAGCATCTGCCACCCCATTCGCTTCTCGGAACACGTGTCTGATTTTGAATTTGTTAAAATCCAAAATACGTTTCCTGCAATCCAAAATAAGAGGCATTAGTGGTATATATGCATCTAGATCTTCAATTATAAAGTTGGTTGCCTTTCTGGGCATCTGCTTCGATGTGAAGATCATGCACTCCCAAGTTTGTTGCCATGGCTAGATCATCTCTTATAGCCCACAGTTACGCCATGAGACTATTGGTGATTCCAATACGCCTTTGGAAGCATTTTATCCAACCTTACCATTCATTTCACATTACCCCCGCTCCTCCTGTCGGGCATGGGTTCCCCATTGCTGAGCTATCTATGTTAAGTTTAACCCATCCATGTTCTGGAGGCGTCCAACCCACTCGGATGGTCTTTCTTCTATGATGAATCTTTCTCCTCTTGAAGTTGTATGAGATGTTCTTTTCCAGAATCATATGTAAAGTAGGGACATTAACTGAATTAGGAGGGTTATGGAAAACATAAGAATTTATGTTTTTCCAGATGAATCAAATGGTTGATGGGAAGATAAATCTCCATTAAATTCCTTTCGCAAGAAATTTTTTGAACCTGCAATTCAACTCAAGCCAAGATGGGCGATTAGACAAATAGAAGTCATTTAAACCATAAGGAATAGAAATATCATTCCAAACTTTCCTCGCAATCACGAAATCCCGAAGAATGTGGATAGTGTTTTCCTCATAGATACTACAAACCTAGCAAAAAGGGTTAATTTTCATGCCCCTTTTGTGAAGAATTTGCGTCGTGGAAAACCTATTATGATTACACAACCATAAGAAGAATTTTATGCACGGGATGGTATCACACTTCCAGACCCATTCCCTGTTTTCTGAAACCAGTTTTAGATTCCTGATTCTCTCCTGCTTAATGAAATGATGGACAAATGACGTAGACGAAATATCTTTCGGGTTTCCCATCCAAACTAACTTATCCGGAATATCTAGGAATTGCCCAAATTTTCTCTTTGACTCCATCAGGAAGATGGAAGGAGATATGAGAGAAATCTCATTCCCTCGATTCCCGCATTAAATCTTTTACAATAAGTTTCTCCTTATTGTGATTTAGGGGGTCACTAATGATCGATTTTAGTTTTGTTTGTCCCAGCCACGAGTCAGACCAAACATTAACGTTAGTTCCCTCGCCAATGACCCAACCCATACCTTTGTCCATGGTTTGACTTCCCTGAAATAACACTTTCCAATTCATGGACCCCAATCTGGTGAGTTTCCGCTTTGGATTCAAATATTTAAACTTTCGAATTTTAGCCCAACGGCTAGTATTATTCTGACATCTCCATGAGAAATTGGCAAGTAAAGTGTAAAGCTATATTTCTTTCTCTGGTAATAGGAATATTCAAACCTCCAAACTCTTTTGGGAGCGTAACAGAATTCCATCTAAAGCATGAGCTTCCTTTTATCATATGTAGAACCCCACAAGAAATCTCTGTTTAACTTGTCCAACCCCTTACAAATCCCAATCGAAAGAGTCGTGCATTGCATTTATAAGATAGAATGGTGGCCATAACAGAATTTATAAGGACATTTCTATCGGTCATAGATAACAATTCAGAACTCCGGCCCGAAAGTTTATTTCTGATTCTATCCAGAATGAAGTTAAAAGAGTTATTCTTTGGTTCGACAAGTTCATTGAAAACCCCAAATAAGAATCCACTTTGTCCACGTTTCTTAAGTTCAACATTCTAGACAAAACCAAAGTCGAAGCATCATCCAAATTATTTGAAAATACAACTTGGGATTTTTCAAAAGTAACCTTTTTGCCCGAGATAGAACAAAGAGTATCCAGAGTTCTTTTCATAGTCTCACAATTTTGTATTGATGCAGTGCCAAGAGAAATCAGATCATTAGCAAAAAGGAGATGATATAAAGCAACTTATTCCCTAACCAACTTTAAGGGGATCCACCTACACTTGGTAGTTTCCTCCTCAATGAGGAAGATCGGGTATTCAATGCACAAGATGAAGAGATAAAGAGATAGATGATCTCCCTGACGAATGCCACATGATGGAGAGAAACATTGGTAGAAAAGACACATTCCATGTTAACTTTTGTCAAAGAGGCAAGAAATTTAAAGTGAATCAATGTTTTATAGATAAAATCACATTCAAGCCTATCGTAAGCTTTTTCCAAATCCAGTTTTAAAACCATCAAAAAAGATTTTCCTTTTTTATTCTTAAGAGACTCCATAACTTCTCTAAGAATAACCACATTATCAACCCCTCTTCTGCGAGGGATAAAACTCCCTTGAAATGGAGATATAAGATGGTCCATGAGGGCTCTCATTCTATTGACAATCACTTTGGAAATCATTTTATAAATCGTGTTGCAAAGACTGATGGGACAAAATTGGCTAACCAAAGAGGGGTTGTTAAACTTAGGGATCAAATAGATAATAGTGTCGTTGAGACTGTTTCGAATTGGGTTACCCTGAAAAATACCTGGAGATGGTGTTATAGACTGAAATGCCCACAATCTCCCAATGTTTTTGATAAAAAAACAGGGTGCAAACCATCCAGACCCGGAGCCTTAACTTCACTAATAGAGACATACCGCTCCAGAGATCTTATCATTTGGGGCGAGAGAACATTGGCTTGGTTGAGAGACCAATCAAACAACAGAGAAACCTGGATTTTCCCGGAGGAAAAAAATTTAGAAAAGAAGTCTTGAAATTTAAATTTGATCAGATTGTGATCAGAAACTCAATACCTTTCCCTATCTTTAATCCTACTGTTTTAAGATTGATTTCTCCTAATGATGGTGGTGGCATAATAATATTTAGTTTTCTATCCTCATCTGAAATTCATTTAGTTGTAGATTTCATAGCCCAAAATGTTTCTTCTTGCTGCAAAATATCAAGATAATCATTTTTTTAAATCTTCTCACGCTCAATCAAGAGTGGATTAGGATTTTAGCCAAGATTCTTTTTAATTCCCTCAAGCTGATCAATATTTTTTTTTTCGTTCTTATGAAAATGTTTCCAAAAGTGTGTTTGTTCCACTCTCTTGCCCTATCAGGGAAAATAGAGGTAGCAAACTCATGATTGTTCAAAGCATACAACCAAGTATGATTGACCAAATTTTCAAACTTTGGGTGGTTTAGCCACATAGTTTCAAGTCTAAAAGGTCTCTCATAAGCCACTAAATTTTTACCTGGGAGGGACAAAATAATAGGGTAGTGATCAGACTTAGTTCTAGGAAGGTGAGCAACTCTGGCCTCAGAAAATTTAATGAACCAATTCAGATTGGAAACTACCCTATCCAGTCTTTGCTGGACATAATGATCGCCTTTACACTTTTTAGCCCAAGTAAAACTCGAACAAGAAAACCCCAAGTTGGCGAAGGAGCAATAATCCAACATGTTTTTGAATTTCATGTTAATTTTTTCCCTCATCTTATCTAAATGACTGGAAATGTCGTGAAAATCTCCCATAACAACCCAGGGCAAATTCATACTATCAACTACATGCCAGAGCATTAATCTTTCTGCAATGTCAACACTTGCATAAATAGCAGACAATGCTCAAGCAAAGTTAGACAAAGGTACCTTAATGGTCGCATGTATTTCCTGATATGATGTTCCTACAATTTGAAGATCCGTATAATTTGAATACTTAAAACCAGTGTTATTAGAACCAGACCGACCCTCGAATCAATGAGGGGGCCGATTCCCGGTTCAGCCGATCCAACCCAGTCGGACCAGATTCGACGTGCGGTTTACTGTTCACAAGCAAAAAAACGGAAAATACAATTGCAAACTACATAGTCTCAAACACACACATAATTACCTTAAACTACATAGTCTCAAACATACACATTACTCTCAAACACAACATAATTACCTCAAACTTTGAACATATATAACACAATAGTCTCAAAATCAAACGGAATAGGTCTAAACTTTACACATAACTTCTAAACCGAAGAAGTTGCTCGGTCGAACCGAAGAAGTCGGTTTAAACCGAAGAGAACCATCAAAAATATTTAAACCACCAAAAAATAATAGAGTCGGAAATCGACCGATTTTTAAAAACCGTCCGGTCCAACCCTATTCAAACACTGTTCATATGCATTTCGATCTTTTAGCTGAACCAAACCGGACAGGGCTCCGGTTTCCGGTCCGGTTCTGATAACACTGCTTAAAACAATTTTCATTCACGTAGTTAGTTCGTAAACGGTTAAATGCTAGTTACATTTTTTTTTTCATTCTCAAAATCGAAATCCAAAATCTTTTCTACTCAATAGTCAATAGTTTATTTCTGTGTTTGTTGCTGTTGTTTAGTGTTTCCTCAAACGCATAATGAGAACCCTCTTCTTTCTTTACCTCCTCCTCTGTCTTCTTCACCCGTTCTTAGCATCCGTCTCCTCGGACAGCATCGCTTATCCGTCCGTTCCCGGCACCGGCAGCCAGGTTTGTTCAATCTCAACCGTCGGCGAGGATGTGAGACCTGGTCGCCGCGAAATCTATGACGAAGGTCGAATCTTCGATATTAGTCACAGGATCACTACCAGTATGCCCTCGTTCGGATCGACGGAGGGGCTAGGACAGTTCCTCTGGCTTCCATCGAGCATGAAAAACGGATCGCTCGCCAATAACTCGGAGATGAAACTGCCCACTCACACAGGCACGCACGTGGATGCACCGGGACATGTCTTCGATCACTATTTTGATGCTGGGTTTGATATGGATACTCTTGACTTGGGAGTTCTTAATGGTGCTTGGATCAATTTTTGATTAGCGGTTAATTTTTCTAGAGGGGCGTTTCATGAAATTCTTATTTCCAGTAGTTCTGGTTATCCTTGATTTATGAAGATAAGCTGTTGGTTTTAGTACGTCTTAATATAAGAATGCTAATACTGTTTTGATTTGCAGTTTTGCAATATGATAGTGAAAGAAATTTGTCGACTTCATCATGTCAAGTGTTCTTCTTTAACCCTGATCCGCTTGTATATTAGGAAAATAAGATTACATGATTTCCTTAAGTTCCTTTGTCGGTGTGTTTGTGGACAACCATATTCCGTACACAGAATTTTTTCAATAATAACACTGGTTTCACTTCATCTCAGGGCCTGCTCTACTAGTTGATGTTCCCAGGAATAAGAATATAACTGGTATGTACTTCTCTATTGACTCCATGGATCTTTTTGAAGTTGTTGCACTGCATCGTACACTCATGTGATCCATACAACAAGAAGGGTCGTAGTTCTTCTCTTTAGATGAGGTATATAGCTTCGACTTCAATTTCCATATTTAACCCTTTTCTGATTTGAAAATACTAGCAAACAAAAGCAATGCTATTCATCTTTGTTGTTACTTTATACTTTATCACACAAGTTGGAAACAACTCAGTAGCTAACCGATAAGGAATGAGTGACATCTATTATGTATATATCTTGTGGGATTAACATTATAATGTATATAATGCTAGTCTACCAGAATACAGAATTTATGTCATTGCTTATTTTGTATGCTGCTGAGTTGTACAATAGATACAAGGTTGCATTTTGTTGTCAAGCACTTAAAGGCTATGATGCTTTATCCTCTTGTCAAGTTTGCTTATCATTCTGATATTTTGCTGTCAGCTGAGGTTATGGAGTCCTTGCATATACCCAAGGGAGTACAACGCGTGATCTTTAGGACTCTAAACACGGATAGGTACTTTCTCATTTTATAGATGGTCCGTTTCTTTCATATATATATATACTTGAAAATGAGGATGTTAAGTATATTTGGAAGTTTTTAGGATCGTCTTCTTAAAATCCACTTCCATATCATCAGATAATGAAACCAAAACAAGAGTAAGAATGCAATTGCATAAAGCTTGCTCTTTATACAATCAAACTCATACTAAGAACGTTGTTGGACTGGTAAATTCAAAACAAGATTTAGAAATTCACTATAACTAACTTATAGCAATTTATTCACCAAATTTAGAATTTAGTTCCACATCACAATCCGAAGATTGCACAACATATGCAAGAGGCAATTTGCTTCAGAAACTAAAACATTTGTGTTGATGGAGGAATAGAAAGGTCAATTTTGATGTTTCTTTCTTTTTTCCTGAGAGACTGCAACATGGTTGGTGCAAATAATAGATATTATCGTCAATACTATAATGTATGGACTAAACAACAACGATACATGTCTGGCAAGGGACTTATGTATAAAAAAGAGTTTGACTCTAGCTACGTGGGGTTCATGAAAGATGGAGCAAAATGGCTTGTAGAAAACAGTGACATCAAACTTATTGGTAGGTAACATTGTTTTCATCTATCGCTTTGTATTTCTTTTGAACTCTATTTAGGTGCTGCTACATTGAAATGCTACTTGTTATCATTACTATGATGCCAACTATGGTCTCTTGGGTCCTTTGTCTTTAGAATAGTTGTTCGAGCTTGAGATAAGCTAATATTTGATTCTCCATTTATTATCCCATCTGATTATGCACCATAACCAATGCAGGAGTTGATTATTTGTCAGTTGCTGCGTATGACGACTTGATTCCATCACATCTCGTTCTCCTTGAGAATAGGGTACAAACACTCGAGTTGATATATAGTTCAAGTCTGGATTCTCATATATATGTGTATCTTAACTTTTATCAGTTAATTATTGATGAGAAATGTTGCAGGAAATAATCCTCGTGGAAGGCCTCAAACTCGATGATGTTCCTGCAGGATTATATTCCGTTCACTGTTTGCCTCTGAGGCTGCTCGGAGCCGAGGGATCTCCTATAAGATGCATCCTCATCAAATAAATATGAATCTCATGAGGAGAGCACCGCTTTAAGAAATGATAATAGATAAGAACTTAAGGCATTAGGTGTAGCTTCTTGTCTATGCTTAAGTCAAAAGTTGTAGTATTGGCAATAGAACTTTGTGTAAAATTTGTATATGGGAACTTTGTTTTGGTTTATCAATTATATACATGCTGTTTTCATAGGCAAGTGGAATAGCTTGCAGATGATATTCCAAATGTTGCCTAGCCCCCTGAAGAATTCTCCTCTTCCATATCTGTTTGAAAGGTATGCCAAATGATTCCTTATTGTAGTAGATAATTATTCCTTGTTACCAAGGATAAGTAGCTTTAGTAATACATAAGATAATTTCTGATGAACTGTAATCTAATGGCCCGTTCTTCTCATGGATTGGCCATGGAATTGGGTTTACGGATTCCGTAAGCCCATGTTCTTCTCATGGAATGGCCAATCCATGGCATATGTATTCCATGCGGTCCGGGCTTAGGGATTCCGGGTCCAAACCTCGGATTCCCTAAGCTCGGACCGCATGGAATCCGGAAATGGACTCCAAATGACGATTTTGCCCTCGCCTGTTTGAATAAATGCCGAGCGTGCCCCTCTGGAAGTCTTCTTCGATTTCTTCAGCATCTTCTTCGTTCGTTGGTCTTCGATTTCTTCAGCTCGGCCGATTTGGAGAACAGGTTAGTATCTTGTTGTTGTTTCTGATTTCCGATTAAGTTGTTTTAAACCCATGATTCTGGGTTTTCTAGTATATATCCCTCTTTTGATTCAGTCGCTGTTGGTTCTTATTAGCAAAGGAGAGGAAGAAGGAAGTTGAGAAACAATGGCCAAAGTGGAGGAGCCGCAGCAACATCCGTCCAAGGATCAGCTTCCCAATCTTGCTTACTGCATCACCAGTCCCCCTCCGTATCGTCAGTCCTTTCTTCCTTATTCTTCACAAATGTGATTGATTCTAGTTTTTGTGGGTTTATGTAATGAAGTTTGTCTGATTTTGATCTCCACTGTTTTGCATCTTTCGAGCTGTAGCTTAA
Organism: Chamaenerion angustifolium; assembly: GCA_946814005.1. Taxonomy (NCBI): domain Eukaryota; kingdom Viridiplantae; phylum Streptophyta; class Magnoliopsida; order Myrtales; family Onagraceae; genus Chamaenerion; species Chamaenerion angustifolium. The sequence continues at coordinate 30,073,440 of OX328272.1, forward strand.
AGTTGTCTTATGTTTCAGATTTTTGCCCAATTGCCTTTGTCCTGTTCATCTTGCTATCTGTTTCCATATGAACTTGTTTATTTATTTTGCACAATTGAAGTTTTGTTTTATAGATCATGGGTTTATGTTTGTTATTTCATTATTATAGCCAAATAGGTTTTCTTAATAGTCTACTGAATCGTATCTAAATGTTAGCTTTGAAAGCATTTGGACCATTGTATAATAATAGTTGATTGTGCTTATAGATATGAACAATAAAATTGTTGAAGGCTAGAGAATAACAGTGTATGCTGTGGGATGAATATTGGTTTTTAATTATTTATCAACTTTTGTTTTTATTATAAATATGCTACTATCAATTTATTGATGAGATAATGAAAATCTGACCTATCGAAATGCTTGTGCTTGACTTCCAAATACAGCTGAAGCAATCTTGCTTGGTTATCAACACTTTATGGTGATGCTTGGAACGACTGTTCTGATCCCTACTGCTCTTGTACCTCAGATGGGAGGCAGAAATGTACGTAACAATAAACTTAATTATATTGATCTCTTTTAGACCATCACATAATGATTGTGCACCTAAATAATGTGATGTGTGATAATGGGAGGAGAAAGCAAAGGTGATCCAAACCTTGCTGTTTGTTGCTGGTATCAATACATTTCTGCAAACGATGTTTGGTATCAATACCTTTTTCTTTTTAAATGTTTCAATAGAGGTTTGAAAGAAAAATGAGGGCAATTCAGGGATCTTTGATCGTCTCTTCAACTCTTCAGATTGTTCTAGGCTTCAGCGGACTGTGGAGGAATGTTTCGAGGTATTTGAATGACTTTCAGTTCCATTATCCAAAAGATATTCAATACTGTGCAACTTTAGAAACTTGAAAGATGGATAGACTTGACGAGCAACATCTGTTAAGCTTGTGTTATGTGGCTGCCATATTTCGGTTTTTAATTTATTTTTCAACAAAGTCACTTTGATAAGTTTGGCGATTTTTTCTTTCTGGTGTGTGCGGTTTAAATTTTGAAAAGTTACCCTGTATATAGGTTCTTGACTCCTCTATCAACAGTTCCTTTGGTGGTTCTTACTGGATTTGGCCTTTACGAGTTGGGTAATTATTCTTCCAACCAGAGCATGCAATATGTATTACATACATAATGCCTCGTTAATTTGACCCTTTTATTATTTTCAGGTTGCTAAGTGTATTGAGATTGGACTTCCAGAGCTTGTTATGGTGGTATTTATAACTCAGGTACGCTTTGTTTTAAATGTTTTGTGCTTATTGCAGCATATTTGTAGACATTAGAAAAAATTATTATTGGTTAATAAACAAATTCATATGGATTGAATTTTCTATCTGTAGTATATGCCTCAAGTGATAAAATCAGCAAAGCCGATGTTTGAGCGGTTTGGTGTCCTAATCTCTATATCAATCGTCTGGACATATGCTGCTCCTTGGTAAGTTAGGAGTGGTTGCGGGCAATTAAGATGTAGATTTATCATAGTTTTATCGGATCGACATGTATGTATAATTTTGATTAAGGACAAACCCACGTTTTGTATAATGTATGTGGTGACTAACAACATTTTGTATTATGTATGTGGTCATTTTGGCTAGGTTTCAAGCAAATGACTTAACACTTATTCGGAACGACTATTGTCGTACGTTCATGAAACGTTATATTGCGAATATTATATGTATCGATATTTCTAATCATGTTAATGTTATGTAATCAATTGATTGTTGAAGAAATTTTATTTTGCATGACAATTTACATTCTTTATTTTTTAAAAAATAAAATTAATAAATTGGTCTTTTTTAAAAAATTAAAAATTTCGTTTTTAATTTTTTTTTAAGTTTTATAATTAATTAATACAAATTATTTTTATTATATACTATACATATACAAAGAGGGGCAAATATGTCATTTTACCACATTCCATTCCTTTTCCGTACACAATTCCACCAAAGAAACAACAAAATTCCTTATTTCGTTCTATTCAATTCCACCAAAAAAACTTCATATTCTTAACTCCTATTCCTTATTCCCAATTCCTATTCCGTATTCCGAATTCTGAATTCCGTCAAACAAACGCACCGTAAGATTCAGTATTTGGTAGGGTGGGAATTTGTGCATGTCGTGTATAAATGTGTTGTGTCATTAATCGTGTTGTGTGTAAACAGATAAGTTTTAAACGTATTTCCAAATTTTAAATAAAACATGATACGATTATTAAACATATGACGCACGATACACATGATTAACTTTTTGAAAAATAAAACATCATATATACATTACACAAGTCGTGTCTCCAAGCAACACTACATGAGATACACATTCATAATTTAATTTTACAAGTAAGCTTTAAAATCCATAAGTGATTTAAAAACAAGTACAAGAACAAATTCAAATATTTGATCCATATACTTAATCGTGTTTATGTGCATTAATCATGTTTATGTGCATCACGTGACAATTTGGGATATGAAGTCGTTTTTCAAAATATAATACTTACCCCTACTTGTAAATGGATTTGTTAACTGGTTACTAATAAATCATCAACCGAGGATAAAACAAAATCACAAAACCAACAATAACAAAACTCGGAGACATTGGTTCAGAACTTCTAATGAACAAAATTTTAATTGGATACCGCATAATCTAGAGAAAACACAGTTACATGAGAGTAAATAAACTAATTATTATATTGGATGTGTGGTATGTAATCATTTATTTAGGTATCCAAGTGTTATGTTAGTAATATATTTAGGTATCCAAGTGGTATGTTAGTAATATTGGAGGATCAATTTTTTTTAGGGTTAATAGGTCCAACGGTACCATATGTTTGAGCAATGTGATCGGATGATACCCCTATGTTGTTTCTTGGTACCTTATATTTTCATAATGTTGTTATTTAGTCCAAGTTACTGTTGCCGTCAAGTTTAACTAACGGAATACTGATATGGCGGATGAAAAATAAATAGGAAAATTAGAGAAAAAATTACTAAAAAAAATCATTTTTTTTTAAAAAAACTTTATATATTAATAAAATTTATTTTTTAAAATTAAATCGAAAACTGGAAAAAAAAACTAGGGTTCGACCCTTGGGGTCCAATTGACCCAACCAAGGGTCGAACCCTCGGCTGGGTTGGACCCCCACCAGGTCTGGGTCGACCCCAAGGGTCGACCCGTAGTTTTTTTTTTAAAAAAAAAAAATTAAATTGATAAAAAAATAACTTTTATTAATATATAAAGTTTATTTTTTTTTATAATTGTCCTATTTATTTTTCATATTTTTCCTATTTATTTTTATTTTTTAAATTACATATTATATTATATATATACGTGGCATTAATGTGGCGCTGGCGTGGTGCTGACATATACCATTTAACAGAAAAATTTAACGGTTGACTAACGGAATACCATAGGACAACATCCTCCAAACATAACGAATCATTTGACCACATCAAAAAACATACAGTACCATCCGATCACATGACCCAAACATATGGTACCATTGAAGCTATTAACCCTTTTTTTTACCTAGACCAATTGTTTCAATAGTGAAATTAGCTAAGGTGATAACTTGTGTACAACACAATACCACGTTGGTTGGAAACATGTTTTTTGGCTTAAATATATTGTATTTTGCTTCTTACAAGTGTAACAACTTACTAGAAGAAAGTCTCTTTCGCATTCGGAGGGTGGAGGTGGGGGATGTGAATCAACCAGATTGGCACTCCTCGGTTCGTCTCGATCCACGTGTGCACTTGCACCATGCGAACATGATTGTCGCTCCGAAAAACCTATCTTGCGTGAGCCGGGTTTTGCTAAAACTCGCAATTTGTTTTGGTCAAATCGGAATTTAATTCGACCCAAATAATTTTTTGTTGGATTTTTTATTGTTGGGAAATAATTTTTTCTGACACTTGGAATTATAGATATTGGATAAATTTGATTTGATTTTTCAATTTTTATAATTTTATTAGTTTTAATGTGCCCTAATTAATTGCATGGTTGGTGAAAAAATCATATAAATATGGCATATCTCTTCAGAAGTTTCACGCACTTGAAAAATATCTAAAAATACTCTCTTGGTTGCTAAAAGTTCGGTCATAATTTATCATTTTAAGTTTATGTCCGAATTTCCACCGAAATCCGAGTTCAGATATTGTTTAATTCGATTAAGGGAAATACCGTGTTTGTTTCGCTTTAATGAAACTACTTTATCCTAGGAGGTAATCATCCCAATTTTCCTCTCACACGAACCTATTAGGGTGAGGGGATGAAATTGCCTTAAGAAGACTATCGTTTTCACGAGGCAATAATTTTGATAGGGGCAATTTCATCATTTTGTATAATTTTTGCATGTTTTAGTATGGTTTTTATAAATATTATCCGAAAATATTATTATTGATCCTCTTATGTTACTAACAGTCTTAGGGAAATTTCCAGTTTATAGTGATACACGAGACCAAAGGACCGATTCAGTTCATTAATTTGTATAATCTTTAATAATTATTTTCGGTAAAATAATTCAAGATTTTATGTTTTAAAAAATGTCTTCAAACAACAATGTTGTTGATATCAGTGCTGAAGCATTGACCCAGTCTGAGGTCCCAATTGCGTTGTTGAACGAACATGTCGTGGCGTCGAATAGAGGGATAACCATGTCTCATCCGACTGGACTTGTGCATGCAACGAGGCCCGATAAATTCGACGGCTCCAACTTCAAGTGGTGGCATGAGAAGATGAATATCTATCTGACTATGTTGAGATTGACATAATTTATGACAGAAGAACCACCAACTGAAGGCGAACATGATGATCAAGGCTTAACTATAGAAGCGTGGAATCACTAGGATTATTTGGGTAGATACTATGTAATAAATTTTTTATCTGATTCGTCGTATGGTATATAGAAAAACAATGCTTGTTAGGGAGTTATGGCATGCTTCGGGAAAAAAATGAGTTTGAGGATACCGGGAAAAAGAAATTCCTAGTTAGTCGCGTGCAAGAGTTTTTTCAGAGTGAAAATCATATCCGCATGATGCTGGTGCACATGTGGATCGACCCAAACCGTGGAGTGGCAATCTGGTTGATGCGCACCCCCACCCGATCGCACAAGAGAGTTTTTCTTTTAGTAAGTTGTTACACTTGTAAGAAGCAAAACACAATATATTTCGACTAGAAAACATATTTCCAACCGGTGTAGTATTGTGTTTTACACAACATATCACCTTAACTTAATTTGACCATTCAAACAGTTAGGCTAAGTCCAAAATATTAGGCTAAAAGACCCAAAGGGCCAACATGTTAACCTTAAAATGATTGCATCATTTCATTTGAATCACTTCAAAGTGTTAACATGAGTTCATTGTACCACTTCAAAGAGTTGTATCACTTCAAATTATGTGTATCATTTGGCGTTTTCTAGAACTTTTTAGAATTTTATCTGTGAAATTTGTCTAATTTACAAATCTATCCACATTCTTAATTTTTCGTGATACGTTCACACCTATCAATACCACAATCTACCACAAAATTTCACCATTGAGGTTGTTTAACAAGGTGCACAAACTAATGCTTCGAGGGGTAGGTGAACCAAAAGCTTATGGAATTAGCGAAAAGGTGTAAGAAAGGACTGTTTTGCTACCTTGTGAATAAGTTGACTGTTTTGTTATTTCTACAAGTTAATTAGTTAGGTTAGTTAAGTTTTTTTTTTATATATATATAAGGAAGCTCCATGTGACAATGAATGAGAGTTGAATAGTGAGATTTGCAAGTTCGGGAGATGCATGTCTCTCCTCACTAATGTATCTTTGTTTGCAATTTCACTATAGCTTGATTGTTTGTTACTGCGTTAGACTACTATTTGATCACTTGATCAAATGTTTTCTTTGTCTCAATTCTATGATTTTGGAAGGAAAACCCCATATTTAGTTAGGAAACACTTCTAACTGTGATTAAACAATCTTGTGAATTATATATCGAGACTCTTTTAATTACTACATTACCACTTGTTACGAAAGTTTTATGACCTCGTGATACTGCCAATAACACTACGAATGCATATAACGCTTTTGTGGAGTTCATTGGTAAGGATTCATCTATCTATAACCTGCAAAAGCACTTGTAGCAGGTTTTCAATTAATAAACTGTGACAATTATCAAGTATGGAATGTGTTATATCTGTTGCATTTCTAGTGCAGAATGAATTATATTTTGGAGAGGATACTCTTGTGTGGATTTGTGTGTGAGAATCTTTGTTTTTGTTGGGATCGTTGTAATGCTATTATGAAATGTTGATTGATAAGATATATAACTTAAGTTTTGGTAGCAAATAATACTTAATCGCATTGGCATGGATCGGTACCCAATCAACTCAATATCGATGATCTGATTCTAGTTTAGATTTGGGTATATAGTGAAGGCGCCCCAAACGAGATTGGAAGCCCAATCATCTCAACATTCAGTTGTGTAGATTAACCTCTGACGAGTTTCACGGATACCTTAAGTACCTTGTTCCAACAACACTAATTTTTCCTTATATGTGTATTAACTTAGGATCAATCTCTTTAATACATTAGTTAGGTAAATACCCGATAAATAATGTATATAAAAAAGTCTAAAATACGCCATTCATATATGTTTCATTCCTTCTGGTCTTTTGAAGGACGCGTGATTATGTATGTTACCGTTGTTAGGTGCAATGAAATAATTATTTCGATCAAATAGCAAAATTAGAAATACATACATACACATATATATATATATATAAGAAAACAACATACAAATTGTGAATAAACACGAAATTGACCCCAAAAATGGCTTTTATTTAAACTGATGCTCGTGAGCTGCACGATCACTTTAAGGCAATTTCGCCACTCACCATAACAGGTTCATGCTAGAAGAAAAAATGACAAAATTACGTCCTAGGATACAACAATGTTGTCTAGGTGAAAATAAACACGATGTTTCTCCAGATCGAACTGAATAATATTTGAACTCTTACAAACAAATTGAAGACCATGGTCAAACTCGTACATAAAATTGAAATCACAGCAACAAGAGCAGAAGCTAGAGCACTTAAAGAGAGGGAATTTTTGTATTTGTTGTGTATAAAAAATATAAAGAAGATATTCTCCATTTATAGGGTATTTCTACACATAGTGCAATAATAAAAGCAGTAATAACCGTAATTAAAAAAAATCGAAAAAATATATAATTTAGAAAACTGAAAATTTATAACATAAAAATACTAGCTCACAAAGAATTGCAAGAGTAAAAAAATTCAAGTAGGGTTTTGTTGAAAAACAAATAATGGGTTTTGGCAAAATCAGGCTTGTGCAAATCAGGCTTGTGCAAATCAGGCTTTTTGACCTGACAATTGTGTACACATGTTGTGGGTACACACCAAGTCCCAATGTCCAAGGTGTTCTTATCGATTCGTGATTTGCACACACCCTAGGCGTGAGAGAGAGTCTATTGTCTTGTAAGTTCTTACACTCATGTGTAGTGTTTTTGCTTATATATTGGCAAAACTTACTCACAAATTTTGGTGTAGGACTAGGATTACATCCACATATGTCATTACTCATTCACAAACATTTGGGCCTTTTTAGAATTTTGGCCCAAACCTCACTAAATCCATCAAGCAAACCCAATTTTCAACAATCTCCCATCTTAGTAGAAATGACTGAATTACTAGTATTTTGGCTCTAGGCTTTGACTAAGAGTTCAACCTTTGATACCTGTCAATGAAAAGTAGGTGTTACCTTTTGTACTTCCCCTTGTGAAGTTACATAAACTTTATTGGATAATCAATAGATGTGATATTCTTGAATTGTCGACATGTGGTATAAATGATGGCATAACCCACGCATGTATCTTCATAGTATTGCTAAGTTCACGTGTCCAAGTACATTGTCTGGTTCTTTAAGTGTTCCTAAAAATTGTGTTCTCAACAATTCCTTTCAAAGATACCATTTTTCACAGTTGTATAGGTGATTCATTATCTCAAGAGTTCTCCATCACCCTACTGAGACGATTGAAAGAAGTTTTTCTACCCATGATTCAAAATGTGGTTTTCCTCCTTTATATTGGGGTACCTTATTTAAAAGGCAATTACTACTTAAAATAGTCTCCCCCACATGTTCTAGTGTAACCCATTAGCAACATTGAATTCATTATCTCTTATAGTGTTCGATATCTACTTTCCAAGACTCCGTTTGATTGGGGTGAGTAAGGCGTTGTTGCCTCAAGTATGATGCGATGTTTAGCACCAAACTCACCTAAATGAGCATTATATTTGTCACCTTTATTACTTCCCAACACCTTAAATTTATTATTAAATTAATTTTCAACTTCTTGTTTATAAATAATGATCTTTTTAATAGATTCATCTTTACTTTCCAACAAGTATACATATAACAATATTTTGTACGAAAGTGATAAAGTACTTTTGTCACCACCTCTCACATGAATAGTTGTAAATCGCAAACATAACTATGAATTAAAAGGACGTCCTTGCTAACTTAGTCTCAACACATAATATTTAGAGGTATGATTTATCATAATTAATCTTTGTAAGGTATCATGATTAATATGTTCATTTCTATACGCCAAAAATTAGGAGACTTAATTGAGTAAGCAAAATAAATATTCTTTATCTTATTCATTTTTGACTTAATAGTCATTACATTTATTTTCAACGTTCCCCACATTCATACACTTTACCCACATAAATACCATTTTTATTGAGTTTGTCACCTTACACACTACTTCCGTTTAAGTGTTCATTAATATTACTCAACATGAGTGTGAGAATATGAGGGAGTTATCTAGTATCCAAACTCCACACTCGTCGTCAAGATGCATGGAATACAACCTGCTTTCCTGCAAAGTGTTGGATGAGGGGACAAGATCCTTGAAGATTGGAGACACCGAAGATCACCTCTCTTTGATGAACTCGATAGATTGAGTACATACAGACTCATTGGCTGCTCATTATTGAAGACGGTTGACACGAAAACCTTTCAAATAATTGAGCCAAAACTGTAGTTGTAAAATAACTTGTTTTTTTTGGGTAAAAGAGTTGTGAAAATTGAAATAACTTAAAAAAGGAATCTTGTCCCACAATATTCATGTGGGGTAAGTTTCCTATACAAAAGAAGAAGAAGAAAATAGTAGCAATTAAAGTAACCGATTAATAATCACCTATCGGTCACTCAATAATACATATAGGCCGGAGAACTAAATTGCGTTTCGTGTACAGAATAAAATTTATTTGAATTATAACGTTATATGGATTTAGTATGATTATAAAGATTAAATTATAATATAAATAAGCAAAAATATATCAAGTTATTTTTAATCGTATTGTTATATTAATAAAATTAACACAACTTATAATATGATAATGATTTTGTTATTAATTAATATTATTCGACTTACTTTTTATGTTTTATAACGTTTAATATTTATCATATATTCTACCGTCATTTGTTATTAATTAATATTATTCGACTTACTTTTTAAGTTTTATAACGTTTATTATTTATCATATATTCTACACTCATTGTCATTGAGTTATTGAGTTATACAACCATAAAAAAGTTATTTATAAACACTTTATTTAATATTCATTAATCATCTCTTATTTATTTATTTATTTATTTTCTTACCTAAAAATATTTGAAAATTATATATACTCTAAAATAACTTAATAAATTGTATATATATATATATATACACACACTATTTTATAATATTATTAATTTTATCCTTAAACAAATATATTATATATATATATAATGGCATAATAATATTGAATTATTATTTTATGAAATTTTATGCAAAAGACAATTTCATTTCATGTTAGTTTTATAATTATAAATACACCTATCAAAGTCGTAACATGTGTCTATATAAACTTATTTTCTAAGATAGAATACTATGGATCAATGAAATTCCTTGCCAAAACAAATTGTAAGAAAAACATTTTGTATCGTATAATACATATAATACCAAAACATATATTAAATTTTTCTTTAATTGTATCGTATGTAGAGTTTTTTACGTATTGTATTATACGACCAGTCTAAATGTTAAAAATTAACGCATAGTTAGCGTCATTTAATTCGTAATTAAATTATCTACGCACTGTAATATGTTTTTATTTTTTTTGAGTATGTACATAATTAAATTTCCCACATAATGCATTTAATTATTTCGGTCAAGTTACGTGCATTTAATTAGTTCACCGTGGTGAGTTTGAACTTACATGGTCTGAGTTATAATTTTTTAAGTCAAATTTTCATATTTTAACTTACGGCATAGCGTACAGTGAGTCCGTAAATCCAAAATTAATATTTTTTTTTGCATCATTTGAATCGCAATTAAAATATCTACTTACTATAAGTTTTTTTTTTTTTTAATAGATGCATAAATTTATTTTTAATTAACCATCGAAACATCAAAACAAAAAAAATGTGAATTTGAATAGGCGCTACCTTGAGTAGTAGCGCATATACCCAGATTTCAAAATATTTTTTCTATATACTTACTTTTCTAAATTATTTTTTACAATACATACTTAAAAAAAAAATCTATATAAACTGTTTTCTTCCATGTGAAAGCATATATATATAGGTTTATAATGTTATGATATGTTTATAATTTATGTATATTATTGGAACAAAATATTTAAGAATAACAAAAATATGCATTTTAATATATTAAACAAAAAAAAATAAACTTTTTATTTGAGTAAAATTTCGTGCTAGACAGTAGTTAGTTAACCTAGTATATATGCTTCCCCTCATTTACAATTGTATCGTAATGCTTACATATAATACCTGGAACTATCCTTTTCGTTCGAATGCAGTGAGTGAAGCATCTTGTTTTATTATCTTCCTCCCAAAATTTAGGAGCAAATAATGTACACCACTTTGCTGAAAATATCCATGCCTTCATTCAAAAGATATTCCAGCCTCCAATCTAAAGCAAATAAATAAATAAAAAAATAAAAAAGAGGGTGTTATATATTTTATACCTTAGGGCGGAGAAAAAAAAAATATACCGAAAAATTGAAGGAAAAAAAAAACTAAATTATCTTGAATGGTCTCTTCAGAGTTTAAGACTAATACCGATTAGACATTTTTTGTCTTGTTTTTTTTTTCTGGTCAATTACCAATTAAACTGAATATGTCCTAAGTTTATCGATCCTAATAAAATCTACATGTATTATATTTAGTTGATGTCATTAATTGTACTTATTCAAATTACCATGACAACATTACACTCTAAAACTTGTACATTATAATTTATTCGTTTAAAATTATATCATGTATTCTTTTTCTGTTATATGCTTTAATATTTTAGTTAAATATTTTATTCATATTTCCCTAATAATACAAAAAAAAAACTAGATTGAGCAGTTAAACAAGTTTGTCCCGATTTGATTCAGTATCTGTTGAACCCTAATTGAGTGAGCTAGGGGTTGTATCTTAACCGAGACAACCCCACCCATGGACGAGATAGTTTGCATTAAGCCCTTAATTTAATTAATTTTCGGTCGAATGAAAATTCAATGTATCATAAAAAAATTTGAACAGTTAAATTATGATCTTTTAAAAACAAAAAGTTAAAGTTAAATTTTTAAAAAAAATATATTTTAAATTTGGATAAAAAAGTTGAAATGAAAGAGAAAATAAAAATTTCTTCAAATATTAAAGATGATTTTTTGTAAAAACATAGTTTAGGGAGGGAGAAATGTTCATTTTCCCCCAACCCCAAGTATCAATTCAAGACATCTGAATCCAGCCTCCCACTTCACTAAATAGATCCATGCTTGTAGCTTAGGTTTATCTGACCTTAGTTAACTAAGTATTCCGATTCCAATAGAATACGTTTTGACTTTCTATTGGAAGATGACCACTATTGGAAGAAACATTCACTCACTCAACACCGTCTTACCCTATAATTACGCTGTATTTGTCATCTAATTCTTTTATAAAAGGGCGGGCTTTCCATCTCCATCTCCATATTCCAAACGACCCATCTGAAATATTCAACACATAAGATTGGTGTCATAGTCAAAGATACAATGACTCCTTCGCCAAGACATAACAGTGTTTATGTCTCGATTCTTGTCTTTCTGATGATTGCATTGTTGGTTGATGCAACACCACCAGGCATTGCAAACAACCCGAGCAATGCAAGGTGCATGGACGACAGATACAAAACTTGTAAGAACTTGGTGCATGTGTGCCCAAAGTTCTGCCCTCAGTCATGCTATGTTGATTGTGTATCTTGTAAGCCACAATGTGGAACCGCCCCCACGCTTACTCCTACTGTAACACCATCCCCACCTCCACCAACAAATCCCACGGCAACGCCGTCTCCTCCACCACCCACATTTTCTCCTCCTCCAACTCCGGTAACTCCAACTGTAACCTCCTCGCCTCCTCCACCAACAATTCCCACGGCAACGCCTTCTCCTCCATCACCCACATTTTCTCCTCCTCCAACTCCGGTAACTCCCACTGTAACCTCCTCGCCTCCTCCACCAACAATTCCCACGGCAACGCCTTCTCCGCCATCACCCACATTTTCTCCTCCTCCAACTCCGGTAACTCCTACTGTAACTTCCTCGCCTCCTCCACCAACAATTCCAACGGAAACGCCGTTTCCTCCACCACCCACATTTTCTCCTCCTGCAACTCCGGTGACTCCCACTGTAACCTCCTCGCCTCCCCCACCTAATCCGACGGTTACATTTTCACCCCCTCCTCCCCCTCCTACTACTTCTAATCCTTCTACTCCATCTACACCACCGCCTCCAGCTCCGCCTTCACCCCCTCAACAAACACCTCCAACGCCATCAACTTGGACCATTACATATCCTCCGCCTCCTCCACCGTCGGATTCATCTACAGGTAACGATGGTATCCAAAGAGCCAGATGCAAAAGCAAGAACTATCCCCAATGTTACAACCAGGATCATACTTGTCCTACTGCTTGCCCTTATAGATGCACAGTTGATTGTGTCACTTGCAAAGCTGTTTGTCGTAAGTATATATATATATATATTCATTTTCAATGGAAATTAATGAAGCTTCAAAACCCTAACTTCTTCCTTCTGATGGATGACAGAATGTGATGGGCCCGGTGCAGTATGTCAAGATCCGCGTTTCATCGGAGGCGATGGTATTATGTTCTACTTCCACGGTAAGAAAGATCAAGACTTTTGCCTCGTCGCAGACTCTAACCTTCACATCAATGCTCACTTCATTGGCAAGCGAGGCAACTACATGAAAAGGGACTTCACTTGGGTAGACTCTATCGGAGTCCTCTTCGGGAAACACAAACTTTTCATCGGAGCGAAGAAGACAGCTGCATGGGACGACTCGGTTGACCGTCTTGCCCTTTCTTTTGACGGAATTCCAATAAACCTATCCGAACACGATGGTGCTATGTGGGTCTCTAAAACCAAGCCAACTGCATCAGTTGCTAGGGTTGGAAGTAACACTAACATTGTTGCAATAGAAGTCGAGAGCAAATTCAGGATCACAGCTAGGGTTGTACCGATAACCAAACAAGAATCTAAGGTGCACAACTATGGGATCACTGAAGAGGACTGCTTTGCACATCTGGATCTGAGTTTCAAGTTCCATTCTCTAACCAACCAAGTCGATGGCATATTGGGACAGACCTATAGGGATGGATATGTGAGTCGGGTCAAAATCGGAGCAACCATGCCAATAATGGGAGGAGACAGTAAGTTCGTGACGTCGAGCTTGTTTAAACCCGACTGCAACGTTGCAAAATTTAGTGGTGCCAGCGAAGATGATAGTGAGACATATGCAGAATCCATGCTGGAGCTCCCAAGCTTAAGTTGTTCAAGCCGCATGGATGGTCGAGGAGTCTTTTGCAAGAGATAAGCCTTTGGGGTAGTGGATCTCCTCTCATAATAAGTAATAATTACATCCATTGGATTTTCTTTTCCCACGCGTAAAAGTTTGTAGAAGAACTTACCTGTCTGAAGAAGAGGTGTTGATGAGTAAGGAATAAGGTATACTAGTACTTCTTGTTGATTCGAATGAATGATGTAATAATTTGAACTAGTTGTACCATTTCATTTGGATGGAATAAGTTTCATCCATATGTTAAATAGTTAATATTATTAAATAGACCTTATATATCTTGATAAATTTATACAGTTAACAAGAGAGTTCATCTGGTTTTAATGCTTATATTATTGTGTAATAAAACAAATAACATAAAAGGTTATATGAAAAGAAATTAGAGTAGGGTTGATATCAAAATTTCATTTGAAAGTAGATGTCAAATTTCAACTTTTAAATCCATAATTTTTTTGGACAAGTTTAAATATTTTATTTTATAGAGATAACACTCAAAATAAGAGAAAATTAAAACTCGTTATTTATCTACAATTATAAAAGGGTTAATTACTTAATTGGTTATACATGTTTCACCATTGTGCAGAATGGTTACACATGTTTCAAAATGTGACTAATTGTTTTTTTTACTGTTCACAGTTAAGTCACTATTTAGATACGTAAAATGACGTAATTACCCCTAGAATCATCTTCAAGAACACAACATCATTTTCAAGAACAAGAATCGAAAAACCCAGAAACTAGATTCTGGGTTCTTCAAGAAACCAGAACCCAGAAATCAGATTCTAGGTTCTTCAAGAACTTAGAAAGCTGATTTCTGGGTTCTTGAAGAAACCAGAACCCAGAAACCAGATTCTTTGTTCTTCAAGAACCCAGAACCCAGATTCTTGGTTCTTCAAGAACCCAGAAACCAGATTCTGGGTTCTTCAAGAACTCAGAAAGCTGATTTCTGGGTTCTTGAAGAACCTAGAATCTGATTTATGGGTTCTTCGATTCTTGTTCTTGAAGACGATGATGTGTTCTTGAAGATGATTCTAGGGGCATAATAGTCATTTCACAATAAAATAATATGTTTAAAAAATTAATTAACGGTAAAATTAACGGTTTAGTAACGGAATGATCAATTAATCACATTTGGAAAAACATGTGTAACCAATTAGTCACATAGCAAAATGTTTAGGGTCATTTTTGGAATTATGCCGAAAATTTGAGTGTAGTTCAACTGTTTGCGAATGAAAAATGTGGATGTAATCCTAGTTACAAACAGTGAAAACACTTAATAGAAGTGTGTGAATTTATATGACAAGAGACTCGTAGGTCGGGGGTATAAATCACAAATCGAGTAGCACACCTCAAACATTTGAGTTTGCGGTGCGCTTGCGTGCATAATTCTCGAGGCTCAAACAACTACTTTACGGAATTTGTCTTTGCCATATGGGAAAAGTATGAAAAAGATGTAACATGTTTGCCTAAAATGGTAATCGATGAAATTTGTTTTGGGCCGCGGGTATTTGATGTAAAATGTTTACTTCTGTTGGTTTTTGAAGAAACGTTAGTTTTTCTGTTAATTTATCCGTTAAAAGTTCACACGTGCTTCTCACGTGACATATAATTTGAACGTTGAAAAAATAAAAAACGAAAATACCAAAAGTACCCTCTATATGTTTTCCCTCCCTAACCGAACCGCTTCTTCTTCCTAAAAGGAACACCGAAGACCCTCTGATCTTCATCCCTATTACATCATGCCTTCTGGTAAATTTTCTCAGTTTTCTATTTATGTAGCATTCATGCAGACACGCACTTTCCTTGTTTCTGTTATGATCGAAATGCTTTGTCACAGACTTTCCCTTTTCATGCTTTGTGTCACACACTGTCTGTCTGTCAGTCATGTATTCTACTCTGTTTTTGTTTCTCAATCAAAACGTAAGATTTGTCAAATGATGCATTGTTTTGTATTGTTACATTGCTCAGGACAGCAGTATTTCTCAACGACTCATCTTCTGAATGTTGACTATTGTAATTAGACACATGCATGTTGTCTATTTGCCTTGAGCTTTCCTACTTTCTTAAGTACTTATGTTGTTTCTGCAGGTGCAGCACTAGGATAGGAAAGATCCATTCCATATAAACAAAACCATTGAATTCTTGTACCCATACCTACTATGAGCAACTTAAGATCATCACCCAATCCATGGAGCATCTATTCGTCCGATCCAAACCAAGGAAACCAGCAGATACAAGACAGATGGAAAGGATTTGGGGGAGGAGCATCAGGCAACGCCATTTCGTTTGGCTTTGTAGCCACAACTATCCTCATTTCCTTGTTCCTCATTATGGCCATCTTTGAGCATCTCTATCGCCCTCAGGAGGAGGAGTCTGCTTCTGCTCTTTAGGTAGGAGGAGGAGGAGGGCATCTTCAGAAGCTCAGAAATCCACCATCTGTAGGTAGTACTATTCTCCATCATTAACTATTGTATTGTGGTTTCATCATAGACAAACCCATAAACATTGTGCGTCCTGACAGGTTCACAGGACAATGGATCAGATTTTTCAGTGGTAATGCCGGGACAACAGTATTCGACCTACATTGCTCAACCTGCCCCTCTACTACCTTGCCCAAGAGAAGGCATCTGTTTTCCTCCACATTACCAATCGTAACCATCAATTCATTTGTCTTCTTCTTCTACTTTCTGCCTTGTACATACACATTATATATTAGTGTCGATCTACTTCGTTTCTTTCAACACACCCAATCCAATCCAAGCGAGCATACGCATGTATATTTCAACACCAACCCCATGATTATTCAGATCATATGCTCTCTCTCTTATAGTCTTATGAACAACAGCAAGCATGACGGAGCCATTATGCAGATTTTGTATCATTTTCTACCTTCTTTCCTTTTGTTGCTCTGTATACATCTTGTCTTCTACTATATAATATACATCATGACTATTAAGGAAGTGAAGTAACATCAGATGCTTTAAAGTTCAAGCCATTTGTTTTTATACACACGGGCAGCAATCAACGACGCCAACACTATTCACTTATGGTCTTTTAGTGGTCTTCACTCGTTAGTATTGCAAATTGGAGAAGACTCTTGGATCTTGGAGAAGAAATCAATTTGCTTCAACGGGGAAGAAGACTGTTATAATAAGTGGAGTACTAAGGGGCATCTTTTTCTTTTCACACGCACCGAAAGTCACGTGCAAGGCATTGGAGGCTACTAACGGACTTTTTTTACGGACACAAACGGAATTCATCAAAAACCTACACCAACAAACATATTACATCAAAAATAAACAATGTGCCGCATTCACCACTTTGGCCAAACATGTTACATCTTTTTCATACTTTTCCCTTGCCATAACCCATTGTTTTTTCGAACAAAATGTATTTGTTTTTTTACTGTTGGTATTTATTTTTGTAATTTTAGTTTTCTATTTTTTTTTGCAGTTTTATAAAATCTACTTAGAATTATTATTGTCTTAATTATTGCAATTGGATGGAAAAATCTTACAAATAGAAGTGCATTCATCATCATGAGGACATAACAACAAAAATATTACTTTTTGGAGTTGCTCTTACAATTTCCTTTAGTTTTTGTGATTTTGTGTTTCTATTCGAACTTGAGTCATCTTTCTCTCGATATGTTCTAAGAGTTCAAGTATTTTCAGTTCGGTTGGGAAAGCATTATGTTTGTTTTCGCCATGACGACATTGTTGTACCCTAGGAAATGATTGCCCTGTTTCCCTTTAACACGAACTTATTATGTTGAGGTGACGGAATTGAATGTTTGTGTTGAAATTGGAATTATGTTTGCCAATGTGGAAGTTATATTTTCGTGGAGGTTATATTCTCTGTTGTTGTTTTCTTTATGGGCCCTTCTTGTTCAATTTAATAGTTAAGGATATTATTAGGTTTTATTTGTTAATTGGTTGTTCTTTGTTCCGGTGTTATTTTCGGGGTGTAAAGCAACAATAGTTTTATTAGGTTTAGATATTTAAAGGGTGAGAAGCCACCAGATGAAGGAACTGGCTTCAGTGATCCCCAAGTCCTGCCTCTTCAGTTCATCAATCGTCTTCTCCATTTCCGTTTAGGGTTTCTTCCAAAACTCTGTTTTTAACATGGTATCAGAGTGTTGAGGCAACCTTGCCTCTCATAACACATTTCTCTTTCTGGTCTGTAGCAATTTTCAGGATTACCTTGCCCATCGTCTTCTTGAGCCTCTACGTCGCTGACAGAAACCGTTATTCTTGAGAGACGTTTTCTGTATATCTTCTTTCTGTTTCGCGTGAAAATCTTGTTCACGATTGAAGTAGCTATTGTTTTATTCTTGAGAAGTTTCGGTTCTCTGTGTTGTTCTTTTTTACAGTGACGGTTTGACTTCCCTTTTATGAATCGATTTTCACGGTTGATTCAGTTCCGATTTGAGAAGCAACCCTCCCGTGTCGATTCCGCTGCTGCTTTATATGAGGTTTGCAAAGTCTGTGAGTATTGAAAGATCATTCATCTGCGATTACCCCTATCAAATTTGGGGGGTTGTTCTTGTGGAGATTTTGGTGTATTATCTTCTTGGCATTTTTTTTCACCCTATTTTCTTAGTTCATTGCATGGCTGAGGGGAAACCAATCATGGAGGTAGATAATGATTCTACCGATGAGGTTAACCACGAAGCTATGCGACGGTAGACTCTCATCACCCTTTATATTTGCATGTTAGTGATAACCATGGTATATATATGATTTATGTTACCTTGACTAGACCCGAGAATTATGTTACGTGGACCGTGCTATTCGGTTCACCTTGTTGGGTAGAAACAAATTAGTGTTTATCACTGGTAGTTGCATGCGTGACAAATTTGAACGTGTTTTTCACCATCTTTGGGATAGATGCAATGCAGTTGTCCTAGGATGGATTATTAACTCTGTTTCTAAGGATTTATGCAATGGTTACATGTATACTGAGGATGCTTTCTTAGTGTGGAAGGATTTGAAAGAAAGATTCGATAAGGTGAGCGGGCCTAGAACCTATCAATTACACATGGAAATTGTTTTGACAAGACAGGGTCTAGATTCGATCTCCACCTTCTTTACTAAGTTTAGATTACTTTGGGACGAATATGATGTAGCTCGTGCTTTACCGCATATAGATGGAGATTATTTTAAGAAACACATTGAGCATAAAGAGAACCACGTTTATTTCAGTTTTTGATGGACTTAAATGAAAATTATGTTAGGGTTAGAAGTCATCTGTTGCTCTAGAATCCTTTGCCTTCTGTTAATCAACCTTATAATATGTTAATGCAAGAGGAAAGCCAAAGACGAATTAACTCTGCTATGAATGCATCTGTTGGTTTTAATTCTGCAAATGTGTCTCTTAATTCGGATAAGCCCAAAGGAAACTAGAATCTTGAATGTTCCTCATAAAAAGGGTCACACCATTGATAGATGTTTTGCTAGAGGTTGTGATTACTATAAGAGAAAAGGTCATGCTAAGGAAAATTGTTTCAAATATAATGAATTTTTGGAAGCAAAAGGAATTAAAGGAAAATCTAATATTGTTTCATGTGACAATGAGGATCTCAATTCTGGTTTTCATAAACATGTTGCTAATGATTCTTCTATGAGCTCTTGTTCGCAAGGTTCCATTACTCTCAGTCGAGAGAAATTTGAAAATCTTTTGCAGACTATGGGACAAGTTGGCATCACTGTTACCACAACAGATTCTACCGCCCCCAATGAACATCGATCTAACACAGTAGGTATATCTTTTAACTCTGTCTATTTACCTGATAAGGACAGTTGGATTTTAGATACCGGGGCATCAAACCGTATGACAAAAATATATGATTGGATTGATAATGCTAAAAGGGTTTCTGGAACTAGAGTGCAATTACCTGATGATAGCTATTCTGATGTTGATAGTACTGGAAACATTTTTTAGCCCTTGAAAAAGGATTGTAGAACGTGATGTATATACCTGATTTCAAATATAATTTGTTGTCTTTTTCAAAGCTTACCAAAGAGTTAAATTATTCTGCAACGTTCTACTCCAATTTTGCTGTCCTACATGATCTCTCAAATGGGAAGGTCTTGGGGACTGGTAAACACTCGGGATTATATTTTTTAAATCCTCTCACACGTATGATGGATCTACTGTTGTTTCTTCTTTGCTTGAAATATATTTGTTATGGCATATGCGGTTCCGTCATGCGTCTATTAAAACATTAGAACATGTTAATTCTTTGGATTTACCTAAGAATAAAATCTTAAGTTTAGGGGATTGTGCTGTTTGCCCTAAAGCTAAGATCATTAAAAACTCATTTCCTCATTCAGAGTCAAGAGGAGATGTTGCATTTGATTTGATACATGCCAGTGTATGGGGACCTTATCATAGTCCCATTCATGATAATAAACATTTTTTTTTACATTGGTGGATGATTTCTCTAGAGTTACTTGGGTTCACCTGATGCAATTTAAGTCTGATGTGTTTGTTGTGATGAAGGGATATGTCAATATGATCGAGACCCAATTCAGTCAGAAAATTAAATGTTTTAGAACCGATAATAGAAAAGATTTTTTTAATGAGCATGTGAATAATTTCTTTCATGAGAAAGGAATTATTCACCAAAGTAGTTGTCCTGATACCATTAGTAATGATGGGATGCCCTGAGACTCAAAAAGGATACAAACTTTATAATTTGATCGAAAAGAAATTTTATGTTAGTCGTGATGTTCAGTTTAATGAAAAAGTTTTTCCTTTTGAGGATGGTAGACCTTTTTTGGGGGGCCAACCGAGGATGGTAGACCTGATCAGCATCCCATGTTATTTGAGCAATATGTCGATTCTGAACCCTATGATGTCATAGTTTATAGAAATATTGCGACAGAAGATTACAGAATTGACACAGATATATTAGCTTCAAATGATGAGTTCTTATCGAACCCTGATGAAGCAACACCAGATGATGAATCTGTTGTAGATTCTGATGGAAATCATAATCCTATCGTCCAGAATCCTACATTTCCTCTCACCAGCAGGTCCGGTAGGACAATTAGACCTCCTATCTGGATGAAGGATTATGAGATTTCGAATGCTTCACATTGTTATTATATTAATCGTTTCATATCGTATGATGGTTTATATGCTACTTACCAATGTTATTTGAGTTCAGTTTCGAAATTAACTGGCCCTGAAAGTTTTTCTGAAAGCATGGATTCAGGCCATGCAAGAAGAGAACCAAGCTCTTGAGGATAACCGAACCTAGGAGATTGTCTCACTCCCACAAGCTAAGTCCGCAATTGGTTGGAAATGGGTGTACAAATTGAAATATAAATCTGATGATAATCTGAGTCGATATAAGGCTAGATTGGTAGCAAAGGGATATAACCAAAAATATAGAATTGATTATTTTGAAACTATTTCACCAGTTGCCAAGATGAATACTGTTCGGATTGCGTTAGCTTTAGCTTCAATTAACAAATGACCCCTTTATCAAATGGATGTTTATAACACTTTTTTGCAAGGGGACTTGGATGAAGAAGTCTATATGAAAATCCTGGATGGTTTTGATAATAAAAGGAAAGGTAATCTGGTTTGTAAATTGCGTAAATCTCTCTATGGGTTGAAGCAAGCTAGTAGACAGTGGAATACTAAATTCTGCAATTCGCTTGTTAATACTGGTTATACTCAGTCTAAATTAGATTATTCCCTGTTTACTAAGCGTGAAGGATCTGATCTGGTTGTGCTATTAGTGCATGTTGATGGTCTGCTTATCATTGGAAACAGTGAGAAGCTTGTATCTGAATTGAAACATGTGCTGGAAACCAATTTTAAAATGAAGGATCTTTGGGAATTAAGATACTTTCTTGGCATAGAGATTGCTAGATCCCAATAGGGATTTGTTCTCTATCAGAGAAAATATGCCCTTGAGTTGATATCGAGTATTGGTTTATCGGGTGGAAAAACTGCTAAAACACCTATGGAAATGAACTTGAAGCTGACCAGTAGAAAATATGATAAACATTTAGGTGTTAACCTTGATGATAAACCCCTAAGTGATATATCTCAATATCGGAGACTGATAGGGAAATTACTGTATCTGTCCAGACCTGATATTTCTTACGTTGTTCACAGTTTGAGTCAATATATGCAGGATCTTAAAAGTTCACACTTGGATGCGGGATTGAGAATAGTCAGGCATATCAAACAAGAACTAGGTAAAGGTATTATTTTATCTTCTAATTCTGCACCTGATCTTGTGGGATATTGTGATTCGGACTGGGCTAGTTGTGTGGAAACTAGAAAGTCAGTCACAGGCTTTTGTGTTTTTCTGGGTAAGTCTTTGATATATTGGAAAGTTAAAAGGCAAAGTACTGTATCAAGATCTTAGGCTGAGTCGAAATATAGAAGTATGGGATCAACCTTATCTGAAATTATTTGACTTAGAAGGTTAATGGAAGAACTTGGATACCCTCAAGAAAAACCGATTGTTTTGCATTGTGATAATACATCTTCTATACAAATTGCAAATAATTATGTGTTTCATGAAAGAACGAAACACATTGAAATTGATTGTCACTATATTAGAGAAAACTTACTTGAAAATGTATTGCAGCTTCAACATGTAAAAACCTCAAAACAATTTGCTAATTTGTTAACTAAGGCTCTTGCAGGTCAACAACATAATCACATTTGTGAAGAATTGGGAATAAAGAACATATTTAGAAAAAGACGAAACCAAGATGATGACTTCCAAATTAAGGGGGACTGTTGAAATTGGAATTATGTTTGCCAATCTGGAAGTTATATTTTCGTGGAGGATATATTCTTTGTTGTTGTTTTCTTTTCGTGGAAGTTATGTTTGCCTCCGGAAGAGTTATCTTTTCTGTTTAACAGTCTGCCCACCATGGAAAATGTTCAGCCGGAGGTAGGGTCTAGCGGATGGAATAGCACCGCACGTCACGTGGTGTCTGGTACACCCCCGGCGACCCTTGAAAATCCGGAGGACCGAGTGTCTCCCACGACTGGTCGTACTCATAATCGCATCAGGTCTCCAAGGTGAACAACCTCTGGCTGATGGAATAATGTAGACAAGAAAAGTCGGCAAAATGGATTCGTAACCTCGGGAAAAAGATTGTCTTTGGGAGTTGGGCACGGGGCTACCAGTCCCGAACCCATCGGTTGCTGGTGGACTACTTGACTTGCTACTGCGGTGAGAGCGGGTCGCCGCGTGCCTGCTAGGGGACAGACTGAGAACGGGCTCTTTCGAGGGCCTTTCACCGAGCGTCGAACAGTCGACTCAGAATTGGTACGGACAAGGGGAATCCAAATGTTTAATTAAAACAAAGCATTGTGATGGTCCCTGCGGATGCTAACACAGTGTGATTTCTAACCAATGCTCAGAATGTCAAAGTGAAGAAATTCAACCAAGCGCGGGTAAACGGCGGGAGTAACTATGACTCTCTTAAGGTAGCCAAATGCCTCGTCATCTAATTAGTGATGCGCATGAATAGATTAACGAGATTCCCACTGTCCTATCTATTATCTAGCGAAACCACATCCAAGGGAACGGGCTTGGCAGAATCAACGGGGAAAAAAGACCTTGTTGAGCCTTGACTCTAGTCCGACTTTGTGAAATGACTTGAGAGGTGTAGAATAAGTGGGAACGGACAACGGCAAAAGTGAAATACCACTACTTTTAACGTTATTTTACTTATTCCGTGAATCAGAGGCGGGGCATTACCCCATGAATAATTAACCATAAAATTATTGTTAACGTTTACCAAAAAGAGTTATTATTGTTAATATTCAACATAGGATCATTTTATTTATTACGATTCTATGTTTAGTATAATTATAATTATATGTGGGTGGGTGGGCGGAGGGGATGGGATGGGATGGGAGATTTGTTTTTGGTAGAAAACTCCCCTTTAGAAGAGAGCTCCCCATCTAATTACAAAACGACCTAACCCTAATTCTAAATACTCTCCCCTTATATTTCCAAATTCAAGACCCAAACACGACCCGAAGGTCCATGGGTCAGCCTGTTTGACCCGTGTCATTTTAATTAGTACAATACAAAATATGCGGGTCAACGCGTCAACCCATATGACCCACTGATTCATGCAACCCACGTGACCCATGCAACCCACACGACCCGTGCAACCTAAGAATTTATATACAATTTATATACAATTTATTATAATATATATTCAGCTATACGAGTCCACGAGTTGACCCACGATTCTATAGGTACGACCAAAATCCAACCCTATTTTTCATACGGGTTAGATGGGTCGTATCAAAATGACCCGCGGGTCCAAAATATTCAACCAAAACACAAGACATGGGCGGGTCACCCATGAGTTGTCCAAAAGTGACACCCCTACATTCCCGTAACTTACAAGTCTCTCATCCTTTACATAGAGCCCAACTCACAAGAAAAGAAAATTACCTAGGAAAAGATTCGAAGTGGGTTCGGATTTGGATTTGACTTGACAAACCCATATTTGAAGTTCTGGGCTCAGATTTAACCCCAAACCTCGATTTTGGTTGGAATTTCACCTAGAACCCCAATTCTAGGTTATATTTGAACCAAGAAACTCAATTATAGGTTATGTTCAAGCCAAGAACCTAAATCCTAGATTCAATCTTAACCAAAACAGGAGGTTATTGATTCATGTTTGTTGACGTCTTCGTTGTCAAATGAGGTCGTGAAGGAAAAAGAGTCAACTTGTGCTGTTGTAAATCTCCATGTCTCGTTTGTCTCTGCTACATGTGTGTCTTCGTTTTGATGGGTCATTTGATGACTTGTGGATGGCATGACCTGTTTCAGATTTTTTGGATCACGATTTTTCGCGCCTTAGCTCCGGGTGCTGCTCCGTCGACCTGTAAGAATGAAACCTCGGGTTTTACCCATGGTTTCCCCTCCGGCGATCAAGTTAGTCAGAGATTCGTTTTTGGAGAGCATGGAGAGGAATGTATGAAAAATCAGCCCCCTTCAAATGAAGGGGGAATGAAGTATTTATAGAATATAATTTATTAATCTAATAATAATTTATTATTGATCGAAATTTTTTTCATTCAAATTATATTTTTTTCCTCGAGCGTTATTTTATAATTAATTCTATCGAAATAAGAAATATATAATAAATTCACTAAAAAATAGTTAATGGTCTCCAATGGTCCCCATGGTCTTAACGGTCCAGAACCGATTTAAGACCAAGACCGAAAAAGACCATAAGCCAAGACCATTGGTTTCGGTGCACAAATAGTCCCGTCTTTTTGGTTTGGTCACGATCTTCGCGGTCTTCTCGCTCACCCCTACATCTCAGTGCGATCATGAAAAGTTCGACGCTGGAAGATCAATTTCAAGTGGCAAGGTAATCCTCCTGGATACAACTTTTAGTTGACTAAATTCCCAAACTTAACAACTCATCAAGATATAGATTATTAACTGCAAGATTTGCTTTCATATCCAACACTAGTCATCTTTTGGAATACACGTGGAAACTTAATATCATTAATAGTTTGGTAGAATAATTATGGACAATAGGGATGACTTAGTTATCGCAAAACAAAATCATCATAAATTTCCGATGTGGAATTTGATATGAATGAAGTTATCGATCTAATTATTAAAGACCTGAATAAGAAATGCACGTTAATACTTTTAATTTGTGATTAAATTTAGTAATTCATCTCGTCACAAATATGTAAGATCAAACACATTTATAGATAAGTAAATCAAGGTGTTCACTAACTTAAGTCTTTGCAACATATCAACTATCAAATGAAGAACCTTAAGTTTGGCCAAATATTCTATTTTCAAGATTCATTATTTGGAGTTTCTCATGAACAACATATATATATATATATAATATAAAAAGTAAGGTAGTCTCATAAAGTTGTTGCTTGAGTAACACTGTGGTAAGGCGAGACATGACAAATTAGGAATATTTTTGACAAATTGCGAACTCAGATTCCTTAGAGCTAGGCTTGTTCATGAACCGGTTCGGGGTCGAACCGGTTCTGAACTGAACTGGTATGGTTGAAAAAAAAAATAGTACATTTTTCCGTTTCTAAAAAAACTGGTATGGTTTAAGGAAAAAAGAACTGGTCTGGTTCGAACAGATTTAGAACCGGTTCTAACTGTTCTGGTCTGTTTTTTTAATATCAATTTTGGTTCGGAAATATTCCGGTTCAAACCGAACCTAAACCGGCTTAAAATCTTGTCAAACACACTGGACCGTCTTAAAAAATACTGAACCAACTGAAAAACACTGAACCAGCTGAAAAAACACTGAACCGACCGAAAAATACACTGAACCGACTGAAAAACACACTGAACCGATTGAAAATCTGTTCCACAACCGACTAAAATCCTGTCCAACATCAACATACGAGAGTCCAATATATATCTAGGTTTGGTTTATTGAAAACATCTCTAGGTTTGGTTTAATTTCAGACCAGTTTAGTTGATTTTGCTTCAAACCGGTTCTAAAATTATATAGGTTCAAAGTGGTTTGATTTAATTTTAAGTATAAACCAGTATCAAAAAACGAGCCGAGTCGAACCGATTCGAACAGGATTTTTGGTACTATTTTGAACTGTTCTATTTGAAGGCTAAAAACACTGGTCTAGTTTTGGAACTAGTTCGACCGAACCGATTCGAACCAAACCAGTTCCAGACCAGTTCGTCTGAACCAGTTCATTTGGACAAGCCTACTTTGAGCTAGTTGTTCCTCATACTGTTGTTGACTTGTACAGTCACTAACATAGTTTTTTTTTTACATTAGTAAGGTTCGTATTATATTTACAGCAGTCTGGAATATATAATACAAAAGGTCCAATCCTATACATGTCATGATATAGGGCCAAAACAAAAGTCATTTACATAATGGGTTGAACTTCCATCTACATTTGTTGGGCTGACTTCTATATCACAACAGTTGGGTTGAATGTTCTTCATGAATTGTGGGTCAATCTCGCATCCAAATACTTGGTCTGAATTCTCATTTACATCAGTTGGGACAAAAAATGGAAATACACACAAAATTCAGATAAATTAAACACTGTGTGGAGCTTTTCTTCTAAATGGATGGAATTTCTAGGTCATTTGAACTGGCGGAACCTCACCCCTTAAAGAGGATCGCATGCACATTCCGATTATCGAGTTGAGTTGTTTGGGTGCGTTCCGGCGGTCCAAACCGCTTCGGGTGCATTCCCCTACTAAACTCCCAAAACTTTTAATGTGCTCCAGGTCCGAGTGAGTAATGATAACCAACATGGTGTGTGTAAAACGAGAATTTAAATCATTTCGAATTATTACATTTACATCGCTTTTCGGAAAACATTTAGAGCTGCAAGCATGACCAAACAATCAAAACGGATAGGCAAAAATATAATATGGCAAAGCTAACATGACATAGCTTAAACCCCTTAAAAGACATCCCCAGCATAGTCGCCAAATTGTCGGACGTCCGATCCGATTTTTCCCGACCCTTTTTTGAGAAGTATTTTTATTTTCCCTCGCTCGAAAATGTCAGATCTTCATGAGTGACGGGTCCGGTCGAGCGGGGTCATCAACCAGACCAAAAATGAAGGAGTCGCCGCCGATTAATTAAAGGTTAATCGGAATCCTAAAATTTGTCTAGGGTACAGGTTTGGAATGATCTACATCTAGAGAATCGAGTTTGGGGGTTTGATTACGCCTTAAGGGCTCGCGAACCCATAATCCGCCCTTTCGGTACTTTAGTTTACTTTTGAAATTGTTTTTTACAAATTTACTTGAATTGCCCGTTTTGATCATGCCTGGCCCAAACGATTACATGCATTTTCTTTAATTTAAACAAACCACATGCAAACATTTTTTTGAAAAAAGTTAATCGTGCTCGGGAAAAAAGTGGTTTAACTTTGGAGTCATTCTAAACGTGTTAAAACATGCACAAATAATTTTGAAGATATTAAGCACGTTGGACAATTTATAACACTTTGAGAAGACATGAGATGTCCAGAAAAATCTAAGGACCAAAATGCAATTATATAAAATTCGAGCTGAATTGATTTTTTTTTTTTAAATGACAGAATTGCCTCTAAACTATTCTAGACTTATTTGTAACAGTTGGTAAAGTTCCAAAACAACCCGAAAATTGTTCTGGACCTATTTGTAACACTTTGAGAAGTCGTGGAATGTCCAGAAAAGTTTAGGAATCAAAATGTAATTTTTTAAAAATTGGAGCTGAAGTCATGGTAAAGTCACTCTCACTCTTTTTTTTGTACTTTCCTTTTTTCTTTCTCTTTTCTTTGTATTTTTTTCTTTGGTGTTCTTCTTCTTGTCGAAGCTTACGTCAACACTTGGTCATCTCAAATTTGTCAAAGCTTGCATTTCCCTTTATACAGTTTTCCAAACATTATTATAAGGTGATCAAGTGGGCAAGTGGTGATGGGAATTAGGACATCTTTCGGTGGTAGTTGGAGAGAATTTGGCCAAGGATGATGGTGGGTAAGCAAAGGTGATCAAGTGGCCAAATGGTGATGCAATTGGAAGGATTGTTGGTGTTAATTGGGAGTGATTTGTCGCATGGTGGGGATTTGGACGAAAATGGATGGCATGGTGGGTGTTTGGCCAAAAATGAGTGGCATGGGTTTACGGGGTTAGGGTTTGGAGTTAGGGGTTTAGGGTTTGGGTTTAAGGTTTAGGGTTTGAAGTTTAAGGTTTAGAGTTTGGGGTTTAAGGTTAAGGTTTAGGATTTAGGGTTAAGGTTTAGGGTTTAGGGTTTAAGTTTTGGGATTTGAGGTTTAGGGTTTAAGTTTTGGGATTTGAGGTTTAGGGTTTAGGGTTTGCGGTTTAGGATTTGTGATTTAGGTTTAGGGTTAAGGTTTAGGGTTTAGGGTTTGGGTTTAAGGTTTAAGGTTTAGAGTTTGAGGTTTGGGTATTAAGGTTAAGGTTTAGGATTTAGGGTTAAGGTTTAGGGTTTAGGGTTTAAGTTTTGGGATTTGAGACTTAGGGTTTGGGGTTTAGGATTTGTGGTTTAGGGTTAAGGTTTAAGGTTTGTGAGTTTGGGGTTTAAGATTTGGGGTTTAGGGTTTGGTGTCTAAGGTTTGGGGTTTGGATTTTGGGGTTTGGGGTTTAAGGTTAAGATTTTAGATTTAGGGTTAAGGTTTAGGGTTTAGGGTTTAAGTTTTGGAATTTGAGGTTTAGGATTTGGAGTTTAGGATTTGTGGTTTAGGGTTTAGAGTTTAGGGTTTAGGGTTTCGGGTCTATCTCCGATTATCTCCTCTAGGTTGAAAGACAGACTTGCAGGTGCCCAATGGAGCTTGTGAATGTGTTCCGTTGTTATTAATCACACAGACGCTTTTCCATAATCCATAATTTAGACAAGGCATCAAGGAGAACCCAATTGACTTTGTAGTTTACTTGCTCGTGAACCTAGCAATCTTCTTGTTCACGTATTTGTGATTCTCATTTGTCATGGGTTTCCATATTCGGGAAATTTCGACTGTAGGGGTTGTATGGCCTTAATGTGAGGGCAATGATTTGTTTGCTTCATCTTTACCAAAGATGGCGCGTGAAACGTCCTAAGGATACAAGATAGAATGAACGGAACTTACATTTTTTTTAAGAAAAATGTAATGCAAGTGCGAGAATGTAAATTGCATTAGTAAGGTTCGTATTATATTTACAGCAGTCTGGTATATATAATACAAAAGGTCCAATCCTATACATGTCATGATCTAGGGCCAAAACAAAAGACATTTACATAATGGGTTGAACTTCCATCTACATTTGTTGGGCTGACTTCTATATCACAACAGTTGGGTTGAATGTTCTTCATGAATTGTGGGTCAATCTCGCATCCAAATACTTGGTCTGAATTCTCATTTACATCAGTTGGGACAAAAAATGGAAATACACACAAAATTCAGATAAATTAAACACGGTGTGGATCTTTTCTTCTAAATGGATGGAATTTCTAGGTCCTCTGAACTGGCGGAACCTTACCCCTTAAAGAGGATCACAGGCGCATTCCAATTATCGAGTTGAGTTGTTTGGGTGCGTTCCGGCGGTCCAAACCGCTTCGGGCGCATTCCCCTACTAAACTCCCCAAACTTTTAATGTGCTCCAGGTCCAAGTGAGTAATGATAACCAGCGTGGTGTGTGTAAAACGAGAATTTAAATCATTTCGAATTATTACATTTACATCGCTTTTCGGAAAACATTTAGAGCTGCAAGCATTAAGAAACAATCAAAACGGATAGGGTAAAATATAATATGGCAAAGCTAACATGACAAAGCTTAAACCCTCAAAAAGACATCACTAGCATAGTCGCCAAATTGTCGGACGTCCGATCCGATTTTTCCCGACCCGTTTTTGAAAAGTATTTTTATTTTCCCTCGCTCGAAAATGTCAGGTCTTCATGAGTGACGGGTCCGGTCGAGCGGGGTCATCAACCAGACCAAAAATGAAGGAGTCAGTGCCGATTAATTAAAGGTTAATCGGAATCCTAAAATTTGTCTAGGGTACAGGCTTGGAATGATCTACATCTAGAGAATCGAGTTTGGGGGTTTGATTACGCCTTAAGGGATCGCGAACCCATAATCCGCCCTTTCGGTACTTTAGTTTGCTTTTGAAATTGTTTTTTGGAAATTTACTTGAATTGCCCGTTTTGATCATGCCTGGCCCAAACGATTACATGCATTTTCTTTAATTTAAACAAACCACATGCAAACATTTTTTGAAAAAAGTTAATCGTGCTCGGGAAAAAAGTGGTTTAACTTTGGAGTCATTCTAAACGTGTTAAAACATGCACGAATAATTTTGAAGATATTAAGCACGTTGGACAATTTATAACACTTTGAGAAGACATGAGATGTCCAGAAAAATATAAGGACCAAAATGCATTTATATAAAATTCGAGCTGAATTGAAAATATTTTTTTTTTAAATGACAGAATTGGATCTAAACTATTCTAGACTTATTTGTAACACTTGGTAAAGTTCCAAAACAACCCGAAAATTATTCTGGACTTATTTGTAACACTTTGAGAAGTCATGGAATGTCCAGAAAAGTTTAGGAATCAAAATGTAATTTTTTAAAAATTGGAGCTGAAGTCATAGTAAAGTCCAGAAGTCATGGTAAAGTCACTCTCACTCTTTT
Source organism: Chamaenerion angustifolium (assembly GCA_946814005.1). NCBI lineage: Eukaryota > Viridiplantae > Streptophyta > Magnoliopsida > Myrtales > Onagraceae > Chamaenerion > Chamaenerion angustifolium. The sequence continues at coordinate 30,104,533 of OX328272.1, forward strand.
TTATTTACTTTCCTTTTTTCTTTCTCTTTTCTTTGTATTTTTTTCTTTGGTGTTCTTCTTCTTGTCGAAGCTTACGTCAACACTTGGTCATCTCCCCTTTGTCAAAGCTTGCATTTCCCTTGATGGAGTTTTCCAAACATTATTATAAAGTGATCAAGTGGGTCAAGTGGTGATGGGAATTAGGAGATATTTCGGTGGTAATTGGAGAGAATTTGGACAAGGATGATGGTGGGTGAGCAAAGGTGATCAAGTGGCCAAATGGTGATGCAATTGGAAGGACTGTTGGTGTTAATTGGGAGTGATTTGTCGCATGGTGGAGATTTGGACGGAAATGGATGGCATGGTGGGTGTTTGGCCAAAAATGAGTGGCATGGGTTTACGGGGTTAGGGTATGGAGTTAGGGGTTTAGGGTTTAAGGTTTAGGGTTTGAAGTTTAAGGTTTAGAGTTTGGGGTTTAAGGTTAAGGTTTAGGATTTAGGGTTAAGGTTTAGGGTTTAGGGTTTAAGTTTTGGGATTTGAGGTTTAGGGTTTAAGTTTTGGGATTTGAGGTTTAGGGTTTAGGATTTGTGATTTAGGTTTAGGGTTTAGGGTTTGGGTTTAAGGTTTAGGGTTTGAGGTTTAAGGTTTAGAGTTTGGGGTTTGGGGTTTAAGGTTAAGGTTTAGGATTTAGGGTTAAGGTTTAGGGTTTAGGGTTTAAGTTTTGGGATTTGAGACTTAGGGTTTGGGGTTTAGGATTTGTGGTGTAGGGTTAAGGTTTAAGGTTTGTGAGTTTAGGGTTTGGGGTTTAAGATTTGGGGTTTAGGGTTTAGGGTTTGGGGTTTAAGGTTTGGGGTTTAGGGTTTGGGGTTTAGGGTTAAGGTTTGTGAGTTAGGGTTTGGGGTTTAAGATTTGGGGTTTAGGATTTAGGGTTTAAGATTTAGGGTTTGGGGTTTTGGGTTTAGAGTCAGTTCTTTCTCGACTCGGTTCCTTTCGTACGGTATTTTGATCCCGAGCCAAAATCATGTGTTTACACAAATGATAATAACTTGTTAAATAAATATAAACACTTATACTTGTTAACCATAATAATCTAGGTTAATTACCTAATAACAAATTAAACTTTAACAGTTAAATAACTTTCATTTTTTATAAACAACAAACCTAAATTAGCAATTAACAAATATACCTCAAATTGCATTTATTTTTGGTAGGAAATGTTTTTTTTTTTTGCAGAACAACTTCACAGATGGCCATTATACCCATGGTTTTTACCCATGGTTTTTACCCATTGTACATTTACTTGCATGAAATACATTGTGCTATTACAATTAACCTAATTGATCGAATTTTGTTGCAAAACTACAACAATAATTTAACATCTATGCAAGTTGCAACAAATAATAAGCATACTACAAGAATGAACAGATACAACCGCGGTAAAAAGTCGCCACCAAATGTCAATTTGTCGTCACTAACTTATAGCAGTGGGCTAAGTCTCGTCGAGATAGATCTTGTGGCTAGGGGTCCCTCCAACAGTAAATTGTCGCCACTAAAAGGTTTGTCTCCACTAAAGGTTTGACTCCGCTAATAGATCGACAACATTAATTGACAATAAATATTGTTACTATATGCACTATATTAAGAACGATAACAAATTGTCAATATACAATTCTATCAACATCATTTTATGTTGTTACTAAACATTTATATTTATGGACAGCGTGTCCACCTTAAAAACACTTGATAATGTCAGATGATTTTGTTCCTAAAAACATGCGTTTTTTGCAACAACTGCTTTTCAATGCTAAATATAAACTTTTGTTTTTTTAATTAATTATTATCATGTTCTTGATATAAAGTATGAATTACAAAATTGATTTCAAAAAGCACAATATATTATTCATCAAAATATCTATGTACATCTTAATACACATACAAATAAAATAAAATTACAATAAATTATATAAGTCAGTACATATAATTCGTCGAAGCAAGAACTCTTGGTCACGGTTCTCAAATGACTTGAACACTAACTATTAGAAAATGTACTCTTTTTTCCTGACATTTGAAGAAGGAAACTTAGTATGTTAGTTCAGTATTTTTCTTATCCTACAACTGCAAAATCAACATGAATACCACAATAGTTCATCCATCTCATTCCAATGCTAGCTACTTTAAGAAAAGACTAAACAACTTTTTTTTTGGTAAAAAAAGACTAAACAACTTAATGTAATACAATTAAAACCATTTGTGCAGGTACATAGATATCTTGGCTCATCTATCAGATAGATATTTATTTGTAGGAACAACTTCTGCCAAGAAGATATTTACCTTGGGCAGATAAATAGAGCATAAAAAACGAAACTTTCTAACAGAATAATAGAGCATAAATTTTTTTCATTTTTCTCTAACAGAAAAAGTAAAATGCATGCACCATAAAAAACGAAACTTTCTAATCTTGGGCAGATAAATAGAGCTCCGGTAGTTCACCTTCTACGACATGCACGAGCTTATGTTAGCTTTCAGGTTTGTACAAATAAATTTAAATGCACACCGCAAGAACATTTTATATAATCCAAGTTACCCAGTGCCACTTATCTCTCAGTTTTCTGGATAAGACAGTTTATTAATGCAAATTCATCAAATATGTGCATCATCTTTTATACAACATTCAACTGACCAAAATTTTCAATTTAGGCTAATAAAAGCATATTTCATATGACAACATATGCACAGCTTGCTAGAGCAAACCATTAGAGAAATAGATTAAGATAAACCATTGATCTTTTAGCAAAAAGAGCCAAACCATTAGAAAGATATATTACAAAACAAACCATTAGAAAAACTTGGGGCCTTGGATAAATAGATAGATAGATATGTTAAGATTGGAATCAATCGACAAAGAACTCTCGTAAAAACCCTAGAACCAGAAAGACGAAGAGGCGGCAATTGGGGATCATTTGATCTGGTTCCTTCACTTGGCAGATCATCACCCTTAAATACCCTAAACCTAGCAATTGTTCATTTACAATTAATGAAAGAAACTGAAACGACTAAAGGAAATAACGAAACGACACAAAATAACTATCAGAACAAAAAACGGGCCGAAACAACAATTGGGCCAAACAATAATATCTCGGTCCATATGAAAGAAGCCCATAACAGAAGCAGACTGATATCTCAACACTCCCCCTCAGGCTGAAGACGAATTTGATTAATCTGATGAAAACTCCCCCTGTTTGCTAAAGATGTTCTTCATACCAAGCTTGTCAGACAAAAAATAATGATGTTGGGAACCAAGGGGCTTGGTGAATAGATCAGCAAGATGATTACCTGTCCTTATATGCTCAAGCTGCACAATTTTCTCAAGCAATTTTTCACGAATATAATGACAATCGATTTCTATGTGTTTAGTCCGTTCGTGAAAAACAGGATTATTAGCAATTTGTATAGCAGCTTTATTGTCACAATGCAGAACAACAGGATCATCATGCTTAAAATTTTACTCTTTCATCAATCCTATAAGCCAGATTATCTCAGACAAGCAAGCACCCATACTTCTATACTCCGACTCAGCAGATGATTTAGAAACAGTGGTCTGTTTCTTTACTTTCCAGCTCACTAAAGAATTTCTCAACATTATGCAAAAACCAGTAACAGATTTTCTAGATTCGATGCAACTTGCCCAGTCAGAATCACAATACCCCACAAGTTTAGGAACCGAATTAGATGAAAGAAGAATACCTTTGCCTGGTTCCCGTTTGATATACCTAATAATCCTAAGGGCAGACGCAAGATGTGAATTTTTTGGATTCTGCATATATTGGCTAAGATTCTGCACAGCAAAAGAGATATCTGGTCGAGTAATAGTCAAGTACAACAGTTTCCCTATCAGTCTTCTATAAAGAGTAACATCATCTAGGGGTTCATCCTCACCATTAACATCAAGGTGTCTATCATAATCAATTCTAGTAAATTTAACATTTTGCTCCATAAGAGTTTTAGCAGTTCTAGCACCAGATAATCCAACATCAGAAACCAATTCCAGGGCATACTTCCTTTGACATAGTACTAAACCCTTTTCAGATCTAGCTATCTCAATGCCAAGGAAATACTATAATTCACCAAGATCCTTCATTTTAAAATTCGTTTCCAAGACATGCTTCAATTCAGAAATCAAAACATCACTATTCCCACAGATAAGCAAATCATCAACATAAACAAGGAGAATAACCAGCTGATCACCATCATGCTTTGTGAATAGGGAATAATCATATTTTGATTGCACATATCCAGCATTAACAAGAGAATCAGTCAATTTAATGTTCCATTGCCTACTAGCTTGTTTTAAACCATACAAAGACTTTTTTAATCTGCAAACAAGCTGACAGCTATCCTTATCAACAAAACCTTCAGGAACATTCATATAAACCTCTTCATCTAGATCTCCTTGCAAAAAGGCATTGTAAACATCCATTTGGAAAAAAGGCAACTGATGTATAGATGCCAAAGCCAAAATCACTCTCACAGTGTTCATTTTAACAACAGGGAAAAACGTATCAAAATAATCAATTCCATGTTTCTGACTATACCCTTTAGCCACTAACCTCGCCTTATGTCTATTTAAAGATCCATCAGATTTGTACTTCAACTTATAAACCCACTTACAACCAATTGATTTTTTACCTGCTGGGAGTGGAACCAATTCCCAGGTTTCATTCTGCTGTAAGGCCTCAACTTCATCCTCTATGGCCTGAATCCAGGCCTTATCCTTTATGGCCTCAGAAAAGGTGTTAGGTTCCGTCAACTTTGAAACTGAACCCAAATATACTTGGTAATCATGAGATAAATTGTCATACGATACAAACTTATCAATAGAATGAGTACAGTAGACATTTGAAACCTGATAATCCTTCATCCAAATTGGAGGCCTTACAGTCCTTCCAGATCTGCTTATGACATGCATATCATTTCCATTCACACTCGAGTCATTGTCACCATCAGAGTCATTCAGAGACTCATCATTCGGTGGGATTCCATCAGTGCCATTATCAGCATCATCATTTGGATCATTTGCACTGATTTCAGTGTTGTCCTCAGTATTTGCATCACGAGGGATGCTTACATCATCGGGACAATCAAAAAATATGGGTAACTGATCCGTCTTGCCATTCTCAAAGGGAAATACACTCTCATTAAATTGCACATCACGACTAACAAAATATTTTTTTTCAACCAAATCATAGAGTCTATAACCCTTTTGAGTCTCAGAATAACCTAGTAAAACAGATGGTATTGCTCTTGAGGCAAATTTATCAGTCACCAACATATTTTTTGCATAACAGAGACACCCAAACACCCTAAGGTGATCAATCACAGGTTTTCTTTTTCCTAAAACCTCAATAGGTGACTTTCCATCCAACAACTTAGAGGGCATCAAATTAATCAGATAACACGCAGTAAGCACACAATCACCCCAAAAATCATTTGGAAGAAAAGCTTGCAACTTGAGTGCCCTAGCTACTTCCAAAATATGTCTATTCTTTCTTTCAACCCTCCCATTTTGTTGGGGGGTATAAGGGAAACTGCTTTGATGAGCAATTCCCTTTTCTTTGAATAAGGCTTTCAGTTGTTCATTAAAGAACTCCCTGCCATTATCTGTTCTGAAACGCTTAATAGTTTTTTTAAACTGATTTTCAATCAAGGCAATAAAGTGTTTCAGAATGATAACAACATCAGATTTAAACTGAATTAGGTGGATCCAGGTAACTCTTGAGAAATCATCCACCAATGTCAGAAAAAACCTTTTATTATCGTGTGTGGGGGTATGGTAAGGCCCCCACACATCAGCATGGATAAGGTCAAATGCAGCATCAGCTCTTGAATTAGAAAGAGGAAAAGACTTTCTAATAATCTTAGCTTTGGGACAAATAGAGCACTCTTCCACATCAATCATTTTATTCTTAGGCAAATTGATAGAATCAATACGTTCCAAAGCTTTCAATGAAATATGCCCAAGACGTCTATGCCACAACATAACATTGCCAACAACAGAAGAACAAACATCCACAACAACGTTCTCACAGCCATTCTTAAAGAAATACAGCCCCGCAAATTCTTTACCAGTCCCCAAGACCTTCCCATTTGAGAGGTCCTGCGGGACAGCAACTTTGGGGTAAAAAACCACACTACAGTTTAACTCTTCAGTAAGTTTAGAAACTGATAACAAATTGTACTTAAATTCAGGTATATAGAGAACATTCATCAGTTTCTTGTTCTTACTAAAGGTTAAATTTCCAACACTAGTCACACAGGAATACCCCCCATTAGGTAATTGAACTTTAGTTCCTGGAACCAACTTATGATCACATAACCAATCATCTCTGTTGATCATGTGATATGTTGCTCCAGTATCTAAAATCCAATAATCATTGTTGTGCGGGGCAAATGAATTAAGGGATATACATGCTGTATTAACGCGATGTTCCTCGGTAGTGGTAGCACCTGCTGATGCAGTGCTGCCAGCCTGTCCAATACTATGCAACAGCTTCTCAAACTGATCTCGGGTAAGGGTGATAGATCCTTGCACAGAAGAACTCGAAGAAACATCATTAGAACCATTTTTATGAAAAACAGAGCTAATGTCACCAGTCTCAGAAGAGGCAACATTAGCTTTGGGATTTTGCCCTTTTGCCTTCAGAAAGTCCCTATGTTTAAAACAATTTTCCTTTGAATGACCCTTCTTTTTACAGAAGTCGCATCCTCGGGAAAAACATCTTTCAATAGTATGACCTTTCTTTTTGCAAAAAGTACATTCCAAATTCTGATTTCCTTTCGGTCTATCAGAATTAACAGATATATTTGCAACACCAGAATCAAAAGAACTCATGCTAGAGGTTATGCCTCTTTGACTTTCTTCTTGCATCACAAGATTATAAGCAACATTCACAGAAGGAAAAGGATTCCACAAAAGCAATTGACTTCTCACAGCAGAATATGTTTCATTTAAAACCATCAAAAACTGGAATAACCTTTGGTTATCCTTATGCTCTATGTGTTTTTTGAAATCGTCACCCTCAATATGAGGTAGAGCACAAGCAGCATCGTATTCTGCCCAGAGAAGCCTAAGTTTTGTCAAAAACGTAGAAACAGAATCAAGACCCTGGCGGGTCATGCATATTTCCATATGTAACTGATAGGTCCTAGGGCCACTTACCTTATCAAATCTTTCTTTTAAATCTTTCCAAATCAATAAGGCACTATCAGTATACATATATCCACTACCAAGATCCTTTGCAATAGAATTAGTAATCCATCCTATTACCACAGCATTACACCTATCCCATAAGTGATGCAAAGCAGGATCATATTTCTCACGAATGCAAGTTCCAGTTATAAACCCTAATTTGTTTCTACCTAACAGGGCAAATCTAATAGCACGACTCCACATAGCATAATTTTCAGGCCCTGTTAAAATAGTAGAAACCATACTTACACCCGGGTTGTCACTGGCATGCAAATACAAGGGGTGATGTGACCCTACAATGGCCATAGCATCATCGTCATTGTCATCGGTGGCACGACGAGCTGCCTCCTTGACAACCTTATCCTCAGCCATGAAACAGCAAACACCAAATATACAGGTAATATATGTTTATCTCAATAATCGCAAAAAGAGTGATACAAACCGTCAATCGGGGCTTCGGTTACAGACAACCGATTCGTCAACTAGGTCACCGCCAAGGAGAAGATCCGGCAATGACACGGTTGGCAACACAGGAAAGCAGCCAAAGATGCGATTAAGGGAATCGTAAATAGAAACGAACCGTCGGGACCAAGATTGCGAAAGAATCGCAAGAACAGCAAAACGTCGGGACGGAAGAAATGGACCAAGAACAGCCAAAGGAATATATCACAGGTAAGATGAAACGATCGTAGTCTCTGATACCATGTTAAGATTGGAATCAATCGACAAAGAACTCTCGTAAAAACCCTAGAACCAGAAAGACGAAGAGGCGGCAATTGGGGATCATTTGATCTGGTTCCTTCACTTGGCAGATCATCACCCTTAAATACCCTAAACCTAGCAATTGTTCATTTACAATTAATGAAAGAAACTGAAACGACTAAAGGAAATAACGAAACGACACAAAATAACTATCAGAACAAAAAACGGGCCGAAACAACAATTGGGCCAAACAATAATATCTCGGTCCATATGAAAGAAGCCCATAACAGAAGCAGCCTGATATCTCAACAAGATAAGCAGTCTAGAAAAACAAACCATTTCTCATTCACATGTAAATAAATAGATAAGCAGTCTAGAAAATAGCATATGATTATGACACCATTGGATACATATAAAATTCTATATGTTTCCTCATAAATCATTAACCATCAAACAGGCAAATGGTCGTACAGGTCACCAACGGTAGGAAATTGGCACATATTGTAAAACCATCGGGGACTAAAGTGCAAACCATAAAACGATCGGGGACTAAAGTGTAAAGTTACAAATATTGTAACTCCCCCGGGGCATACAAATATACCTCTCTGACTGCACATATTAATATACAACATATACAATAGAGATAGTTACACTCCTGAAAGCCCTACGAAGTTGCTCTAACCCGATCTTTGGGTGTAATCCTCCGTAGAAACCTAAGGTGCGCTCCGATCACGTGACGTATCCTTCCGACCGGCACATGCCCTCTGTGACTCCGAACCGCCGGCGATCTCGCACGCTTCCGCTACCACAGTAGGAAAATGGCACCCATATGGGGTACTAAGTGCAAGTCGTAAAACGATCGGGGACTAAAGTGTAAAGCTACAAATATTGTAACTCCCATGGGGCCTATAAATATACCTCAATGACTGCACATATTAATATACAATATACACAATATAGATAGATACACTCCAGAAAACCCTCCGAAGTTGCTCTAGTCCGATCTTTGGGTAATCCTCCGAGGAAACCTAAGATGCGCTCCGATCACGTGACGTATCCTTCCGACCGGCACGACCCCGCCGTGACTCTGAACCGTCAGCGATCTCTCACGCTTTCGCTACCGCACATTGATATCCCGACCGATGTAAGTATAAATTTGCATAACGATGTAAGTATAAATTTGTAGCTCGATTTCCTATATTGGTATCAGAGTCGTAGGTTTGGTCTCCAGCATCCTCTTTGTGATGGTCGTTTTTCCCCACTGATGAGTGTTCGTCGCTCAATGAGTGTTCATTGCTCAATGAGTCATGCCGAAAGTGTTCGGCTCCCTATGCTTCGGTTCAAGACCGAAAGTTTTTCCTTCGTCGTTCGTAGGTCTCCAAGATGGGTGCTCTTGTATTGCCTTCGTGGGCCTTTGTGAGAATCATCCTCCACGTGAGAATGTTGTGGTCAAGAATCGAAAGTGTTTGGTTCCCTCTCCTCTCGTTCGGTCTTCCATGAACCGAACGAGAATGTCGTGCCCATGAGTATAATCCATTAAAGTAGGCATTCGTCCACCATCATGGCCTTCATGCATGGACGAAAGGTCTCCATGAGGAAGTTGGCCATGGAGGAAATGCTTTGTGCGTGGGAGGAGAAGTTGAAAAAGATGAAGTAGAAAAATAAAAACAAGGGAGGTCAAATGGTTTTGGCTACGTCTCTCGTTCACACACTTCATCCTTCCTCCCGTCCTCATCAACCAAGTTCCAACAAAGAGAGAAAAGTTGTGGTTATTAGAATAAGTTTCCATTGACAGTTACTCAAAGGTGGTGGTTGTCGGAGTAAGTTTTCGACGATGATGCCCACCGAAGTCGCCGGTGATATGTTCTCGGTGGCGATTATGCGACGGTTATCACTGATGTCGCCGGTGAAGAGTTCTCGGCTACAATTACGAGAAAAAGGTGGAATAATGGTTTCTCGGGGCATACACTTATATAACTGAAGTCATCCATTTCTGTCTTAGTCGCCGGAAATAGGTCCCAGACGGTTACTCGGAAGACTGTTATCAAGCAGTTGAAAAACGGTTCGACAAAACGATGATGAGGTTGAAGAAGTTTGGACATGGAAGAAAAGTTTCGTTTGTGTGTGCATGGAGGTTGAAGAAGGAGTTATTAGGAGAAAGAAATGTATTTTTTCGGATTAAAAATAAAACTGTTTTTTTCTCGACCGGTGTGGGCACTGTCCTAGACCGATCTGGACACTGGCCCAGTCCATTTTGGGGACCAACCCAAATCGGGCTGGCCCCAAAACCCCATAAGCTCGGCCATGACCCAGTCAATGGATGGGCTGTCACAGTCGACTAGGCCCTGCCCAATTTGTTTGGGGGGTTGCGGTCCAACTGCAAGTAGGCATCTGCCCAATTTGCACCTGGAATGTCACAGCCGACTAGGCCCTAACCCAGTCATTATGTGGGTTGCGATCCAGTAGTGGGTTGTGGCCCATATGGATCGGGTCGTGATCCGGTTCATGATTAAAATATATTTTGGACCCTTAGTTTTTGAAAATGTTCAATTAAGTCCTCAAATTTTATTTATGGATAAAATAGTTTTATTTTATTTTAAAATGGTCCCTATTCTTTTCAAAGCAATGAGTTGTTATTTATATTTAGGGTTAATTACTTAATTGATTACACATGTTTGACCAATGTTCAGAATGGTTACACATGTTTCAAAATGTGATTAATTGGTTTTGCTATGTGACTAATTGGTTACACATGTTTTTCCCAATGTGATTAATTGGTTATTCAGTTAGTAAACCGTTAATTTTAACGTTAATTCATTTTTTTAACATATTATTGAATTGTGAAATGACTATTATGCCCTTAGTTGTATTGAAGAACACATGGAAGGATTGAAGAACCAGAATCGAATCAAATTTGATTTGATGTTCTTGAGAACCCAGAATCGCAATTCTGGATTCTTGAAGAACCCAGAAATGCTGTTTCTGGATTCTTGAGAACCCAGAATTGTTGTTTATGGGTTCTTCAAGAACCCAGAAATGTTATTTCTAGGTTCTTAAGAACCCAGAATCACAATTTCTGGGTTCTTCACATTGTGGGTAACATGTCGAACCTTTTAATCACATCATTTCAAACAATAGTATCCATTTAATCACATTATAGAGAAACATGTATGACCTTTTAATCACATTATAGAGAAACATGTATGACCATTTAATCACATTTGGTGATAATATATACTGCAATACAGAACTTCAAGAACCCAGAAATGATGTTTCTGGGTTCTCGAGAACCCAGAAATTGCGATTCTGGGTTCTTGAAGAACACAGAAACGTGATTCTGGGTGCTTTGATTGTTGTTCTTGAAGATGATGATGTGTTCTTGAAGATGATTCTAGGGGTAATTACGTCATTTTACGTATCTAAATAGTGACTTAACTGTGATTTCTAACAGTGAACAGTAAAAAAAAAAACAAATAGTCACATTTCAAAACCAATTAATCACATTTTGAAACATGTGTAACCATTCTGAACATTGGTCAAACATGTGTAACCAATTAAGTAATTAACCTTTATATTTATTAGTATCATGCTTAGGAAACTATGATCTATAATAATTTATTTTTGATAAATTGCATGATGACCCTTATAGTTTAATTTGTTTGAAATATAAGCGAATTTATTTCGCTAAAGTTTTAAGGGATTCAATTGTGATATTTTTGAGTTTAAATTGAGTAAAAATTCTCTCTAGAAAGACCGAGCTAGAAGTGGAAACTTAACACTGTGCCTCTTCCTCCCTAGCATGGGAACCTACGAGTTTTCGGCCCGTCAAGCAGCCCTTCGGTCCACCTGGGAATTTTTCCTCTAAACGTAACTTTTGAGAGTATTAGATTTTCGTCCTTATAGTCTTCGAAAGTAGAGTTGTGTGCAAGTTAGTCTTGTCGAATTGGAAAAGGGCACTTAATGTTTGTTGAGTAAATATTATGTTACATGATGTTTTGTTATTTATCAAGCATGATGTGTTTAGGAAATTTAAGGATTATCAAAGTGCAAAGACGGTTTGTGAAGCTTTGAGAAAGAAATTTGTTTTTTATTCCACGGAAAGGATAAAGTTCCTGACTATGAAGTTAGTTTCCTACAATAGACACCCTAAACACTCCTTGAAGTTACATGTTGACACATGGTCGATATGATATTTGAACTGAAGCACGCCGACCATGTTCTCACTAAAGAACAACAACTCCAAATAGTGATACGTTCATTAAACAATTCTTGGAGGCATGTTAGAATGCAGTTGTCCCGCTCTGATTGGGCTGCCACACTGGAAGACATCCAAAGGAACCTAAATTTCAATGAGAAAAAGCATATGGGTAAACGAACTTTGGCTGAGTTGAGTATGACAACTTCCTCCAATACTCAACAGAGACCTAAAAGGCGGGATCGTGATAAGAAAGACGAGCTTGCTAAGTCCACTAAGAAACAACAGACTAATGAAATTGGCGACCGGAAACGACCATGTCGTATGCAGATGGCTAAAAGAAAGTGTTATAGTTGTAACCGGAAGGGTCACAACTCTAAAGATTGCACTGCACCGAAACGTCAGAATTGAGCCACAGACATGAAGCATTATCATTAATCTCTGAAAATCATCCTAAGCATGATGAAGTGGAAAATTCAAGAATTGCCACCAAATGAGTCGGTGTTTGTACGCTATGTCTATGTGACAACTGAGTCATCAATGCTTTATTAACTAATTCATGAGTTGTTTTTCAATTTTATTTTGTTTCTATCAAACCTATGTTTTTCATTTATTGTATTCATGTTATTGAGTTTATAATATATGGTCTGTTCCGGTGAATTTATTGAATATCAACATTACATGATTTGTTCTTGCCATGATATCAATATATTTGTATATTTCATTTACTCTATTATGTGTGTTTAACCGGAAGCCTTCACGTAGCCAACCGGAAATAATTCACTTAGACATGTACTACTCCATCTTTATTATGGAAAAGTATATTAATGCTTCGTATCAATTATATTTATGTGATTGTTCTACAATGGCTATGCGAGCCTTGTGGATAAATTCAAAAAATAATTCACTTACAGTTCGTAGATATGTTGAGACATTGATTAAGATCATCAACTCAACTTAATGAGATACGAGATAAAGAGGATAACTCATTCATTGACTATATTTTTGGATCATACAACTTAGTGTTGTTGTTAGAAATTGTGATCAAAACTTCTACAGATAGTTAAGTGATAACATTGTCCAATTGTACCTTGCCCATGGTAATGCGAGGGTCGCTCTATTAACAACACTCACTACTTTCGGGATAAATGTTTATCAACTTAATTGAGTACCTAGAATATCAATAACATACCCCTTCATATAAGTTATGAACCGAAACAGTCTGAATGGGGTTTTGCGAATGTTCCTCGAATGAAATATGAAATTGTGAAATATATTTTTATAAGGGTAAAAAGTGGGTTACGCCCATTTTTGAGTTATTGCGCTAAGGTGCACCAAGATAACTTGATTCGAGTGGGAGGATTTAGCAAATGATGAATTAGTTTCTCGTCTGGATCCACCAAGATAACTTGATTCAGGTGAGAGGAGATTTATGCAGATGTTGAATTAGTTTATCATCACAGGTTCCCTTCTTCATCATCAAGTGCGAATACAAATGATCTTGATTTTCCACCTTAGTGCAAGTGGAAGCAAGATGATGCTACTCTAAGTTAGCAATCAAAAGATATCATTCTAGGGGGAGCATATACAATGTTCTTGATCCTAGTGGGAGCCTTTGTGGTTTCTTATACTTCACCCTATTAAAACAAAATGGAGGATAAGAAGAAAAAAAAATGTCAAGCGTAAATGGATCAAATGGATTCTATATGTCATGACTCATCTTGAGAATTGTGTCTTGATTGATTACAAATTTCAGTTTCGTATAAACCCATATGTAGATTTTGGATATAAATGTTGCCCAATAAGTATTAGGAGTATAAAGTGAAGTGCTTCTCAATATTGAGTATGAGAATGCAACGTTAGGACTTTAGTGATCCTTAGATCTCTATGTATTCTCTTGAGGCAATATTATACATGTCAAACGTGATTAGTTCATATGGAATTGGATAGACACTATGTATTAAGTTCATTAGTGAATATCCACATGATCTTGCAATGTACAAGTGTTATGTCACATAGTATATGCTGAGAAATTACCGAGTTGATCAATGAAGGATGAGACCTAATTGATGATTAAAGGGTAAACAATAATATATTCTTGGAATTAAGATTTTGAGAGAGGTCGCTTGAGAAATTGAGTCCCTAAGTGATAAATTAAAGTATTACCAGTTTAAAATTCACGTATCTAAAATTCATGATGTAATGCGCCAAGTGTCTTAAAGATGAACTAAGTTAGAAGTTGAATGCATGTTGTGACATGTACTAGACCAACTACCAAATCAAGTATATGACTCAACTTAATTTTATGCTCATGGATCACATCATTAATCGTTGTTGAAGCATTATGTATATCCATGTGATAGAATGATGTGAAGTTTTTTTCCCTAGTGGGAGTCAAGACCTTTCGGGATAAGGTTTCTTACTAGAGATGGTCATCTAATTAAATAAGCGATAACGAGTAAGAATATCACTATAGGCGATTGAAGCTAAGTGAGTGGCTCTAGCGTGAACAACTTAATTTAGTTTGGTATAATAGGTTCCTACAAGTATTGTAGATGATGTACATTAATTATCCAGTGTTTGTCAACTCATAATTGTGTTTTCATATATTTCGAAAAGGATCCTAGTGATGATAGAACATTCAAAAGACCAATATTACTATGCATAAGGAATGGTGACATGCAAGAAAAAGGATGTGAATTGGTAGACAACAAAATATGGATAAAACGGATAAGCCCGTGAAAACCCTTATGTAAGGATGCATTCATCCAAGATTCTTGTCTTAATAAAGCAAATGGTAACGACCGGTTCATATACCAATGAGATTAATCACATTGTTCATTTTGATCAATAAGTTTGATTTGAATACACGCATATTTATAATGATTGCTTAGTGCATTCATGATTTGTATTATAAATATATGTCGAGTAGACTTAAGGTTAACTCACTCACACGAGTAACTGCCTCTGCGTTTTAGTGATGCCGTTTCTATGTGACGAATGGAGATGAGATAGGATTTCGAGTCAAAACCCGTCAAGTAGCTGATTTGAGAGCTAACTACTTGAATTCATAAGTCGGACGTTGAAATGAGATCATCGGTAAAACGTTTAGCCATTGATATGAGATCATTGATAATTTTAATGGAATATTACTTCCAATTAGTTTACTTATGATCAGGATGGGAGTTGATGAACTTTGGTTTAAATGCATACGGTATTTAGACAAACATCTGCACAACACCGTCTTTATGACAAATGACATACAGTCCATGAGAAAAGGATAAGGGTGTTGTGACACGTATTTCATTCTACGTGTGCTATTAAACGACCACAAGTTTACACAAGCATGATCTCAGCTTGTTGTAGTGTGAGACCCAAGGATCCTTGATAGGTTCCAAATTATGTTCCTTCATGACTCTGATTAGAGATTTGAGACCTAAGACGATGTTCGTTAGCTTAGTATGTTGCCTGATGGTCATGTTCACGAATTCGGCCAGGAGGAACATGTCTACAAAAGCGAGTTGAATTAGTGTTTGAAGGATCATGAGAAGAGGAAGATTGTCAACAGAATCTCTTTTAAGAATTGTGTTCACTGGTTAACCAATCATGATTGTGAATACAAGGTATAACTAATGAGATATTTAAAGATGCCTAACTGAGGTTCGACTATCTAGGGCACAAGCATACTTTATTATTGCAGGTTAATCCCAATGAGAGGTTGTATACTCCTAATAGATATACAACAAGTAGCTCTCACGAAGTATGTCAGTCGCATAGAGGAGACCCTGTATGAAAAACGGAAGAGGTGTATGGAGTATGTCTTCTTGCACACATGAGCACCCACATTATGTGTGAGTGGAAGATGTAGGAAATTGGCACCCATATGGGGTGTTAAGTGCAAGTCGTAAAAAGATTGGGGACTAAAGTGTAAACTTACACATATTGTAACTCCTCTGGGGCCAATAAATAGACCCCTTTGACTACACATATTAATATACAATAGAGATAGTTACACTCCCAAAAATCCTACGAAGTTGCTCTAGTCCGATCTTTGGGTAATCCTCCGTGGAAACCTAAGGTGCGCTTCGATCACGTGACGTATCCTTCCGACCGGCACCCCTTCCCCCCCGTCGTGACTCCGAACCGTCGGTGATCTCGCACTCTTCCACTACTGCACGTCGATATACTGAGCGATGTAAATATAAATTTGTATAATGTTCTCACATGCCCTTTCTCGTGCATGTATCTCGATTTCCTACACCAACACAGAGGACTCTCACTACATAACCTTCGGAATGGGTATAAACTTAAACTGAATATGTAGTTATTATGGTGTCAATCAGTTTACCTCAAAGGAAGCAATGCAAATTGGTGTCAATCTTCTAGGCTTATAAACTCTTACAAAGGAAGACTGGTGGAATTAGGAAAAAATTATCATTAGGTACTAGAGGGAATATTGGTAAAGCGAATAAAATATTCATCAAGATAGGAGGTTAACTTATTGCAAAGAGGATGCAGGAGACGACTCATTAAGCTCTTATTTCCATTAACGAAGCACATGTTAGGATCGATTTTGCAACACACGCAGAAAACATATGAAGAAGAACAAGAATTGATAAGGATTTTGGGAAAGCTAGAGAGAAAATGTGTGAGAGATTTTTACATTGTGAGAGAAAATTCCCGCTAAATTGAAAACCTGAAAGGGCGGTTTAGGAAACATTTAGGGAAGAGGGGCATGATTAAAAATCCCTAAAAGGGGTGATCATGGCAAAAGGAAATAAATCAAATCTCTCCTAGGTTAAAAACCCAAAAGGGTAACCTAGGCAAAAAAAATTAAGGGAACCAAGAGGTGCGGTAGCAAAAATATAGAAAATCGAGAAATAAAAAATTCTTCAAGTCAATCCAGACTCTCAGGGAAAGTTTATGCCTAAATATGAAAGGCATTATGTCATCAAACAGATTTTCAGCGAAGGAGCCATGATCATCACTGAGATGGACAACAAAGAACTCCCCAATCCAATCAATATTCACGTAGTAAAAAAAAGAGCTTGTAACCAGAATGCGAGCCTCCCAAGGTGAGAGAAAATTCTCGCTAAATTGAAAAACAGAAAGGGCGATTTAGGCAAAATTTAGGAAAGAGGGACATGATTAAATTTCTCTAAAAAGAGTGATCGTGACAAAAGGAAAGGAAGCAAATTCCTGCTAGGTTAAAAAAAATAAAAGGCATCCTAGGCAAAAAATTAAAGGAATCGAGAGGTGCGGTAAAAAAATAGCAAAAATATAGAAAATCAAAAGATAAAAAAACCATTCAAGTCAATCCAGATTCGCGGGGCAAGTTTGTGCCTAAATATGAAGAGTCTTATGTCGTCAAACAGATTTTCAGCGGATGAGTCATGATCATCATTGACATGGACAACAAAGAACTCCTCAGTCCAATCAAGATGGATGCAGTAAAACAAACTCGTAACTATAAAACGAGCCTCCAAATGTGAGCAAAAATTCCCGCTAAAATGAAAACATGAAAGGGCAGTTTATGCAAAATTTAGGGAAGAGGTGCATGATTAAAAGTCCCTAAAAAAAGGGTAATCATGGCAAAAGAAAAGAAATCAAATCTCAGCTAAGTTGAAAATCCAAAAGGGCGAGCTAGCCAAAAAACAAAATAAAGGAACCGAGAGGTGCGGTAAAAATAAATTAATAATAAATACAGTATCAAAAGGAAATAAAATTGAAAGATAAAAAAATCAAAAGATAGGGCTCAAAAGTGGATGACAGTGTTTCCCACGGTAACAATAAAAAAACGTTGTGATCGGCATTAATTTGAGTTGGCTTGACAACTTGCATGAATACACCTTGTGAACATACCATGAATGACTTTAGGGAACTCCATTTAGAAGGACTCGAAAGTTGATTAATGAGAAAATTGACAGGGCGTTTTAGCCCTAAAGTGAATTACAAGCCGACGAGCGAAGCCTTTAGGTGTCCAGCCTCTGCAAGACATTCCCAGCAAGTCGATACCTGACAGGTGAAGTCTTTAGGCGATCAACCTCCGCGATTCATCATCAACAATCAGGACCTATAGATGTTCAGTTACTGGTAATTACAAGTCGACGAACGGATTGTTTAGGTGTTAGATGTCCAACTTCCGAGAGTTACAAGACGACGAACGGAGCGTTTAGGTTCTCAACCTCTGCGAGTCATCATCAACAATCGGGACTTGTGGATGTTCAACTTCCGAGAGTTACAAATCGACGAACGGGTGTTCAATCCCACAAATCATCCTCAACAATGCTTCTGGCCAAAAATAAATCCTCAACCTCCATCTCGTTGATGAAAAACAAACTCGACGACGAGGATTTGTAGGTTTCCAGCTTCTGGGAGTCAGAAGCCGACGAGCGGAGCCTTTAGGTGTTTAACGTTTACAAGTCATCCCCAACAAAAAAAAACTGTAGATGTTCAGTGTCTGGTAATTACAAGCCGACGAGCAGAGCCTTTAGGTGTTCAACCTCCGCAAGTCATCCTCGACGACCAGGACCTCTAGGTGCCCAGCTTCTGGGAGTCACATGTCGACGAACGGGGTCTTGAGGTGCTCAACTCCTGTAAGTCATCCTCAACAACACTTCTAGCAAAAAAAAAATCATCAACCTCCACCTCGTTGATGGCCAAAAAAAACTCGACGACGAGGACCTGTAGGTGTCCAGCTTCTGGGAGTCACAAGCCGACGAGCGGAGCCCTTAGGTGTTCAGTCTCCGCAAGTCATCCCCGACAAACTAAAGTACAGAAAGGTCGGATTATGGGCTCGCGATCCCTTAAGTTGTAATCAAACTCTCGAATTCTATTCTCTAGGCGTAGACCTTCCCAAGCCCTAGGATGTTAACACCATGTACCCTAGGCAAATTTTAGGATTCTGATTAGCCTCTAATTAATCGGTGGCGACTCTTTCATTTTTCGGTCTGGTTGATGACCCCGCTCGACCGTACCCGTCGCTCGCCAAGATACGACATTTTCGAGCGAAACAAAAATAAAATAAAAATTTCAAAAGGGGGCCGGGGAAAGTCGAATCTGACGTTTGACAATTAACAAGTATATTATACATAAATATATAATATATGTATATAAACTCCCTTTCTTATAAAATAAATTTCAATAACATTAGGAAATACAAATACTATATTAAATACGAGAGAGATATACCCAAATCGTTCAGCGCTTAAATACCGTACGAGAAACCGAGACTGATAATTACCGATATTTTTTCACTCACTCTATATATTTTTTTTCCTTTCATTTCTTCCTTTTCTCTTCACTCTCTTCTCTTCACACACACACACACACCTCACCCCATAGCCTTCGACTTCCTTCTATTTATAGAAGAATTATATTCTTATTTTACTAATTTTTTTTAATAAATAAAAAACAAAAGTTGATGTAAAGGAGGAACATGGCCATGTGGCCATGTTCCTTCGACTGAGAGCTTGTGCTTTCGGCCGAATATATATATAATTATTCTTTTTTTTTCATATACATTTATATATATATATATATATATATATATATATATATACGTCGATTTTTCTTGGTTCCTCGCGTACGATTGTTTTTTACTTCAGGTCAAAATCAGGTGTTTACAACGCTCATTCAATGTTGTGTTCATCCTCTCAGCAACTCCATTCTACCTAGCCTTGCCGGGAACTATCCTCATCAATCAGATTCCCTCAGCAGCACAGAACGCTTTGAATCCTGACTTGTCGTACTCTCCTCCATTGTCAGACCTCAGACATTTGATCTTCAATCTGTTCTGATTCTCAACTTCAGTTTTCCATCTCTTGAATGTTGCAAACACATCTGACTTGTGCTTCAAGAAGTAAACCCATACCTTCCTGTTGAAATCATAAATGAAGGTGACATAGAACCTGGCTCCTCCAAGTTATGAAACTGGAGATGGTCCCCAAACATCTGTATGGACAATTTCCAACAGCACTTTCTTCGGCTTTCTCGGAGTCTTTGTGAAGCTAACTCGCTTCTATTTGCCCATAACAGAACTTTCACAAAGACTCATATCAACATACTTCATATCCTCTAAAGCTCCTTTTGCAACCAGCATCTTCATTCCCTTTGCACTCATGTGTTCAAGTCTGTTATGCCACAGGCACGAACCAAAAGCACCCTCAACGACAGCAACCATGTTTATACACCATGCAGTGATGTATAAGGTTTCAGATTTTGTGCCACAAGTTACAATCATTGCACCCTTTACAATCTTCCACGAACATTTACCAAACTCTGTTGCATATCATGTGCTATCCAACTAACTAACAGAGATCATATTCTTCTTGAGTCCAGGAATATATCTGACATCCTCCAATGTCCACTGGTTTCCCGATGGGGTCTTTATGCGAACATCCCCCTTTCCTAAAATCTCCAAGGTTTTGTTGTCACCAAGGTATACCTTTCCAAAATTTCCATATTTGAAATTTTGAAACAATTCCTTGCTTGGAGACGAATGAAAGGATGCACCATAATCCAAAATCCAGGATTCAACTAGGTTATCCACATTAAGGATTAGAGCATCCCCAATGTCTTCTGCTGAATTTACAAAATCAGAATCATCTCTGGATTTCTGATTCTGCTTCTTCTTTGGTTTCTTGCAGGTTGTCCGATAAAACCCTTTATCTCCACAATTCTAACAAATCATGTTGGCTTTGTTCGAAGACTTTACTCGATTCTTTGATTTTGATCATCCATGTTGATTTTAGCCCTTCGACTTGCTTCTCCCCTTTTGGTCAACGCTGAGAGCACTGCCCGATGAATCTATCATTTCTCGTTTGTGAATACTTTTGCTGAAAACAACATCTCGGATTCCATCGAACTTAAGTTTCTCAGAACCACGAGAACTACTAATATCAGCAACGACAGTATCCCATGACTCAGGCAAAGATTACATCAAAATGAAGACTTTGATTTCATCTTCGAAATGAATCTCCACATAAATCAGTTGACTCACAATCATATTAAACTCATTTATATCACCAACAACAAATTCACTCTCACACATCTGTAAATTGAACAATCTACGCATCAAATATACCTTGTTCATCGCAGATGGATTTTCGTACATATTTGATAGCGCCTTCAACATATCGGTCGTCGTCGTTTCCTTGACGATGTTGAACGTCACGTTCTTCAACAAAGTCAACGGATCAACTCTAAGGCCTAACGATCTTTCAGCTTCCACTGCTCCTCCGTCATGGAATACGGCTTCACCCCGAGCAAGGGTTCGTGAAGATCTTTCTGGTACAGACAGTCTTTGATCTGCATCTTCCAAAAAACGAAATTGGATCCATCAAACTTCTCGAATCCAAGCTTTGAACTATCCATCTTCAGTGATTGTGTTGAATCTCCTTAGCTCTAATACCAGTTGTTAGGATCGATTTTGCAACACACACAGAAAACTGATGAAGAAGAACAAGAATTGAGAAAGATTTTGGGAAAGCTAGAGAGAAAACGTGTGAGAGAGTTTTACGTGGTAACACCTTTTCAAGGTAACCTCCACGGCGGTTTCAAAATGTATTGATGATTGTTCAACTTTCTATATTACAGAATACATTAATGGAGAAATGTATATATAGACAAAACTATGACTAAGTGCAAAATTCCAACTTGATCACGTTTTCTTGCACAACACGTTTTCCAACTTGCACCGTCCAGGCACCTGTGTTGACCATCGTCCAGCCGCCCATGTACACCATCCATTCCATTGTCTTATTAGGCACCGTCCACATCTACAGTGAATCCTACAGCTTGTGGTTCGGAACGATGCCCCGAATCCCAACTTCGGCTGGGAGGCTCATACCCCCTACCCCCCCCCCCCCCCCCCCCCCCCAACACACACACACACCGGCAACCTCACCACGGAGATTGAACCGGGAGACGCATGAACATTAATATATAAAATACATTACATATTAAGCAGACTCCACAACCTAACAGTTCCGACTCTCTTTCCTAGCAAACTACAGGTCCATGAACATGCCTTGTAGGTCATCCACTTGGTTTTTGCCCCGGTCTTGGAACAGCTTGTGGGATGTAGACGAGCAATAAACTTTTGACCCCTTCCCTATCATAACAATACGGGACCTCTCTGGAATAAAACCTCAAGAAAAAAAAGTGTTACATCATATCAAACCCAGACAGAGCAAACACATGACTGAAGTAAGTGAGGTTCCAATCACTCCTCAGGCAATTTCTAGAATCATGACATAATAATAAGAACTCCAAGTACAAATTGTTAGTGTTTTGTGAACTCCAAGTCCATATGTAGAGTGATAACATTAATTCGTACATTAACATTGTTTTTTATGTAGACTTAATTAAACCTATGCTACACCTACTCTGACGCAAGCAACACCAAGATTCTTCAGAAAAAAGGATGGTTACCAAGGGAGGGAAATAAGATGGAGCCTCAAACTTACCAAGGGATGCTCAAACAATCATCAATACTTAAGAATCAGTTAATATGATATTGAAAAGGAAAACAAATTAATATTCAAGTCGTATGTGGACCGTGTAGTGATAGATAGTTATCTTTTGTGAGCATTTATATGAACATCCCATCTAGGTACATACTATGGGCATTATGTGCTCAACCACTTTTTGTAATGAATGGTAATGGGCCTAATGTTGCTGCTGCAGTTAAAATGCACTTTTTTTGTAATGGTGCAACTGTGAAAATGTTGGTATTGTTATAATTCATGTTTACTTCTATAAATGATTTTTGATTTTAATATTGCTGCACTTCTCCAGTAACAACATTATAATGTTATTGCACTTTTCCAACAAAATAACAAAATTCAATAACAATTGTACAAAAAGACATTGATTGTCAAAATATAATTACATCTTTTATCAGGATCAATCTGAACATTTGGAATAGTATAGATGTTTAGTGTTAATTATCTTATTGAGGACTAGTTTAGAATTATTTGTATTTCTTTTACTATATATAGAGTAGGGTTAAAGGGTGATAGAGTACCAATGAATAGAATACTCTAAATGATCCCCCAAATGCTGTGCAA
Source organism: Chamaenerion angustifolium (assembly GCA_946814005.1). Classification (NCBI taxonomy): domain Eukaryota; kingdom Viridiplantae; phylum Streptophyta; class Magnoliopsida; order Myrtales; family Onagraceae; genus Chamaenerion; species Chamaenerion angustifolium. The sequence goes on from OX328272.1 coordinate 30,127,727, forward strand.
ACCTTGGATGGTTGAGATTGAGTCTGAATATTGAAATGGTATCAGAGCCATCCAATTATTCCTTGTACAGATCCGATTTTGTTGCTCCGGTCCGCCTCATTTGATCCGGATCCGTTGGCTCTTCACCGCTCCGATCCGCTCTTTTTTCCTAGGCTATACGGGTGTCTTTTGGGTTTCTTATCAGAAACCGTCCACATTCTTGCAGTTTTTCGAGGAGACGATTCGTCCCTTTCTCTCTATAACTCTTTCCGCCTAGGGTTTCTTCTGAAAATCAATCGTTCTTGATTGATTCTTGTCATCCCTTCCATCATCTGGTTCTTGAGGGATTACATCTGCTTGTGTCTTCTTGATCCTCTGGCTGTTCTTGATCCTCTGGGTGGCTGTTCTTATTGCAACCCCTAGAAGAATCGCGATTCTCTCATATATTCTCTGCTCCGACCATCAGTTCCTCTGCAACATCCTTCGTATTCTTTCTTCATGGATGAAAGGGCTGCAAACGCGGAGGCGGCGGTTCCCGTTGTCCAACCTGAGGCGGCGGATCTGTGCGCAGACGTGGAGGCACCTGCAGAATGGCCCGACTTTAATGTGGAGGTTAATCCTAATCATCCACTATATCTTCATCCTTCGGATAACCCAGGTATGAGTCCCATATCCACTAAACTCACTGGACCGGAGAACTATCCAATGTGGAGTAGAGCTATGATTGTTACCCTTCGGGGGAAAAACAAGATCGGATTTATAGATGGATCTTTCGATAAAACCCTTTTCAAACCCTCTCTTCATGATTTGTGGGAAAGATGCAACGCCGTGGTTTTCGGTTGGATTTTAAACTCGATTTCTTCAGATCTTTCCAACAGTATCATGTATTCAACATCTTCTTATCTTGCCTGGAAAGATCTGAAGGAAAGGTATGACAAGGTTAATGGTCCTCGTCTCTATCAGTTACATAGAGAAATTTGTACTGCTCAACAAGGGCTGGATTCTGTTTCAACATTTTTTACGAAGTTGAAACTCCTTTGGTCGGAATATGATGCTGCTAGTGCTTTAGATCAGTGTGATTGTGAGAAATTCAAAAAGCATATCGTTCATTATGATAATCAGCGTCTCTGTCAGTTCTTAATGGGGTTGAACGAAACTTTTTCTAATGTTAGAAGCAGTCTGTTGATTTGGGTTCCCTTGCCTAGTCTTAATCAGGCATACAGCATGATTATCCAGGAAGAAAGTTAGAGGAGTATGACTGGTGGGATCTCTGTGAATCTTGCCTCCTCTTCTGACAGTAAAACTAGGCTGAATCCTAACATTGAGTGTGATTTTTGTCACAAGAAAGGGCATACCAAGGACAGATGCTATGCGAAAGGATGTGAGTTTTGTCAGAAGAAGGGTCATGTGAAAGAAAATTGTTTTAAATTTAGGGATTTCAAGAAAGGAAAAAATCCCCAAGCTAATGTTGCTTCATCTGTTGGATCTAATGTTGTTGATTCTATGTCATCTAGCTACAGCTCCTCTGTTCCATCCGTGAACTCCAAACTGCAAGGAGGAGTGAACTTCACTACTGAGCAGTTCAATCAAATCCTCCAATCCATAAGCCGTGCTGGCACCTCCTCTGTGCAGAGCCCTACTGCCTCAGGTGCTCACGTCAATATGGCAGGTATAACTAGCTTGACTTCTCATTACCAAAATGATGATGTTTGGATTTTAGATACAGGTGCTACTAATCATATGTCTAAAAGGTCTGATTGGCTTGAGAATAAAAAGTTAGTTGCTAAATCTAGGGTTCAATTGCCTAATGGATTGCATGTTTCTGTTGAAAGCATGGGTGACTATAAATTGGGTCTGAATAAGATGCTGAGAAATGTTCTTTATTTGCCCAATTTTAAGTACAATTTGATCTCTGTTTCCAAGCTCACTGCTGAATTGAACTGTTCTATAACCTTTTACCCCAAGACTGTTGTTATGCAGGACCTCTCGAGTGGGAGGGTCTTGGGGATTGGTAGTGAAGAATCTGGTCTCTTTGTTTTCAAACCTTCTTCTGTAGGACATGTAAATAGTGTAAATAGAAACATGAATTCTTTGTCTGATGATGTTTCATTGTTGTGGCATAGAAGATTTGGTCATGCTTCCGTTCATTCTTTGATTCATGTAAAAGGATTGGATTGTTTTAGAAATAAGAATTCGGTTGTTAAGAATTGCACTATTTGTCCTTCGGCCAAGATAACTCGATTGCCTTTTCCAGTTTCCCATTCTAAAGCTGATGAATTGTTTGATCTGTTGCATGCCGACGTGTGGGGTCCTTATCAGAAACCAACTTACGATGGAAAGAAATATTTTTTAACGTTGGTTGATGATTTTTCGAGGGTCACTTGGATCTATCTGATTGTTAATAAATCTGATGTTGTTGTTGCCATCAAACAATTTCTTGCCATGGTCAATAACCAGTTTTCAAAGTGCATCAAAACCATTAGATCAGATAATGGTGGCGAATTTTTTAATGAACATTTGCATGATTTGTTTAAGGAAAAAGGCATTTTTCATCAGAGTAGTTGCCCGTATACCCCTCAACAGAATAGTAGAGTAGAAAGGAAACATAGGCATCTGTTAGATGTTGCTAGATCTATTAAAATTCAAGCTGCTGTTCCTGATATATTTTGGGGTGATTGTGTGCTTACTGCTTGCTATCTCATAAATAGAACTCCATCTTCGGTTCTTAATGGAAAATCCCATATTGAGGTTATGACTAAGAAGAGACCAAGTATTGATCATTTGAAAACCTTTGGTTGTCTCTGCTTTGCAAAGAATCTTGTTATGCATGATAAGTTTGCTTCTCGTGCCATCTCTGCTGTTTTTATGGGATATTCTGATGTGAAGAAAGGGTACAAGTTGTATAATATGGATACTAAGAATTTTTTCATTAGTAGAGATGTGAAATTTTATGAGAACATATTCCCCTTTGCCGAATACAATGATGAAAATTCTTCGTATGTGAATGAGCAAATTGATTATACTGATGTTACATACAAACCATCGAGACATCACATACAACCTTCTGAATCTGAGGGTGAGGTAAGTAATGTTCCATCTGACCCGGACAATGATGAGATTATATCTGAGTCCAATGACCCTCCAAGCCAAGATACTTACATACCTCGCAGATCTGGAAGGGCTACTAGGCCCCCAATATGGCATAAGGATTACCAGGTTGAAAATTCCAATACTCAACACTCTATATCAAATTGTGTTTCATATGATAAGTTGTCCCCTTCCTTTCAATGTTTTGTTTCTTCCTTGTCCAGAATTGAAGAACCAGAATCTTTCTCTGAGGCCGTGAAGCATCCTGAATGGGTAGATGCCATGCAGACCGAAATAGCAGCCCTTGAAGAAAATGGAACATGGGAGTTGGTACAACTCCCATCAGGTAAGAAACCGATAGCATGCAGATGGGTTTATAAAGTTAAACTCAATTCGGATGGTTATGTAGAAAGGTACAAAGCTAGGTTAGTGGCCAAGGGTTTTACTCAAACTCATGGCATTGACTACTTTGAAACCTTTTCACCTGTTGCAAAAATGAACACCGTCCGAACTGTTTTAGCTTTAGCATCCATCAACAATTGGCCATTATTCCAATTAGATGTTCATAATGCTTTTCTTCAAGGGGATCTTAATGAAGAAGTTTTTATGCATGTGCCACCCGGTTTTCGTAATCAAGGGGAGAATGATCACAATGTTGTTTGTCGATTACGAAAATCTCTTTATGGTCTCAAACAGTCTTCTAGACAATGGAATTTAAAACTGACTGAGGCTCTTGTTGATAATGGATATATTCAGTCAAAGCTTGATTACTCTTTGTTTACAAAGAGATCTGGGGATGAAATTGTTATATTACTGGTATATGTCGATGACCTCGTTATTTCAGGTAATAGTGCGGTTTTAATTGATCAACTTAAAACTGTTCTCAAAGACAGTTTTAAGATGAAGGATCTTGGTGAACTAAAGTTTTTTCTGGGAATTGAGATTGCAAGATCTCGAAAAGGTTTGATCTTATCTCAAAGGAAATATGCCCTTGAATTAATATCAGAATCTGGTCTGTCTGCTTGTAAATCTGCGAAGACCCCTATGGAGCTTAATGTTAAACTTACGAGCAGGGCATATGATAATCATCTCAAGATTAATCAGGATGATCTTCTTCTTGAAAATCCTAATTTGTACAGGAAGTTGATTGGCAAATTGCTATATTTGACGATTACTAGACCTGACATATCTTTTGTGGTTCAGCATCTTAGTCAATATATGCAGGAACCTAAAAAGTCTCATTTGGATGCTGCCCTTAGAGTCATCAGGTATGTTAAGAATGATCCAGGTCTTGGTATTCTGCTTGACTCTAGTAGTAAGCCAGTTTTGACAGCTTATTGCGATTCTGATTGGGCTGGTTGCATTGAAAGTAGAAAATCTGTGACAGGATATTGCATCAAATTAGGTAACTCCTTGATATCTTGGAAGGTAAAAAAGCAAAGTACTGTATCTAGATCTTCAGCGGAAGCTGAATATAGAAGCATGGGAACCACTTTATCTGAGATCATATGGCTTCGAAATTTACTTGTTGAATTGGGAATATCACAAACTAAACCAGTTATGTTGTACTGTGATAACCAAGCTGCATTACAGATTTCTTCTAACCCTGTTTTTCATGAGAGGACCAAACATATCGAGATAGACTGTCATTATATCCGAGAGAAGATTCAAGAAGGCGTGGTTCGAACTCAACATATAAAGACTTCGGAACAATTGGCGGATTTATTCACAAAAGCTCTTGGAAGACATCAACATGATTATTTGAAGGATTTACTTGGTTTGAAGAACATTTTTTGATTGTATATTGTTGTTTTGTTCAGATTGAAGGGGAGTTTTATCAGGATCAATCTGAACATTTGGAATAGTATAGATGTTTAGTGTTAATTATCTTATTGAGGACTAGTTTAGAATTATTTGTATTTCTTTTACTATATATAGAGTAGGGTTAAAGGGTGATAGAGTACCAATGAATAGAATACTCTAAATGATCCCCCAAATGCTGTGCAAACCTTGGATGGTTGAGATTGAGTCTGAATATTGAAAACATCGAGAAATAACTACTAGTACTAACAAGAATTGAGTAATTTGGTGTTAATTTTTTTTGCTACGACAGGTAACAACAAAACGTCACCAAATCCGTGAATACAAACGATTCTAACTTGGACTAATTTTTGTTACTACTGCTACCAATAACCGATTAAGATGAAATGCATAGTCAACTCAAACTATTCATCAAAAGAAATGCAAGAGCAAGACAAAGACAATCAACAATGACAAGTATAATCTTTTCCCTTATTATAATTTTTTAACATTCTCTTTGAAATCTTTCGCAATCTTTTCAACTATGTTTGCAACTCTGCTGGAATGGATTGTAAAGAATCGAAGTGCTTGATTGCACTTGCCCAAGACCGTACTTTACTAACAAGAGAAGAACTTGTATATGTATAACACTCTCACTCTAAATATGATATATTGGAGACTCTCTTGTACAACACACTTGTTGGTGATTCTTGTTGTTGGTTACATAACACATGACTACACCTATTTATAGTGTCCTAAGATACTTCTAGTAATACCTAATTCTAGAAACTCTAGAGTGTCCTCAAATAATCTCTATCTACTAATTATCCCTAGAATTTTCTACACATACTTTAATCACTAATTTTCTAGATCTTTCTCCAAATTACTAAGCCCATAATCCTAAATATACTCTTGATCCAAATCTTATAACCCAACCCATAAAGTCAATGTTGTACTTCAACACTCCCCCTCAACATTGACTTTCCTCCGCGTTTCTTCTCGTCAATGTTGTATTCCGATTGATGTTGCTTTGGATTCTTCAATCTTATTTTTCCGCTTCGGTAACATTTAATGTTGTCATTGATTCTGGTGAAACTTCCATTCCTCAACTCGAGTTGTCTGTCTCGGTAGATCTCCGTGCTTTTATAATTTCCTCCTCTTGAAGACTTCATTCTTCTAACATTGTGATCTCCACATTTGGCAGACCAGTATGATCTTCTTCCATTAGCGTTTTCTGCCTTAGGAACTCTTTCTCTAGTTTTCCTTGAGAATTTATCTTTCAAACTTCGCATCACTGTTCAACTTTATCAGACATCTCGAAGTTCCACTTCTTCTTCCCATTCTTATTACGAGACGAAGATTTTTCCTCAACTATCGGCCTTGCAATGAAGCAAGAATACTTTGTACCAATATTCTTATCCCGATAGTGAGATGACTTAATGATCGATTTGTTCGATCCTTGAGTCACCACTTGTTTATCATCGGCTCCCCCATGGACGTCTCTGTGAAGATTTAAACTCCCCCTTTCTCCATGAACCTCATTTAAATAGGGTTTCTTATGTGAAGTCGATATGACATACATGTGAAGTCGATGTGAATGACATCCGCCTTGACCATCTCAACATTTTGAAGAAATTTCACATCATTCGGACCAAATAAAACATACATACCTGAATCAACTGCATTCGCCACCGAGAGAAGATTTTGCTTTACTCTGGGAACATGGTAGACACTATCAAGCTTGATTGGTGTCTCACCTCTAGTGTTGATTACAACATTACCTTCCTTCTCAACGGGGTGAATGGTGTCATCCGCCGTAACTATAACTTTTTCTTCTCCATAGTTGTGAATAGTGAAGAATTGATCCTCGTCTCCGGTGAGATGGTGACTGCAACCAGAATCTACAATCCACTCATTTCTTGAGTTTCTGGCCGCAAGAGCAGGAATGCTCTTAGCTATAAAACACTTAACCCATTCATCATCTTCAGTTTCAATCTTATACCCCACCATGTTACTCTCCTTAAGTTTGGTCCGACAATTTCTTTTCAGATGTCCAGACTTACCACATCGATAACACTTGAAACCTTTCTTACAAGATGACTCCGCATTACCACCAACCATTTTTCTGGCGTCATTCTCTTTCACTTGAGCCACGAGCACACATTGATCTTCTTCTACCTTGATCCCGACCATTTGCTTAGCCAACGACTCTTGTGAAGCTAGAAGATTCTCAAATTCCTCCAAGGACGGTTGTTGAACCCAACCTTGAATTGATGTAACAAACGGTATATATTCGGGACGTAATCCTCGAATAATGCACCGCTTTATCCGCACTTACGAAATTGGCTCCTCCGGGTTGAGTAAATTAATCTCTGAACACAAGTTCTTAACCTTTAAAAAGAACTGTGAAATCGAAGACTCACCCTGTTTTGCATTCGCCAGATCGGTCTCCAACATTTTTAGTCGAGCCTCATTTTTCTTGTTGTACAACTGGTCTAGCGTCTTCCAGATCGAACTGGCAGAGGTGCATCGTGAAATATGCTCAAACACCCCTGATGATATCGACCTCTTCAAGGCAAATTCCACTTTTGCATTCCTCCGCTTCCAGTGCTTGATCTCTCCACCGTTGGCGTCGTTCTCCTCCGGGGATGTAGTGTCACTCCCTCCAACAACATCCCACAAGTCTTCGCTTATGAGATAGGACTCCATGCAAGACTTCCAAATTCGGTAATTGGACGAATTGAGTAGCTCCATACCTATTCCAATCACACGACCGCCAGCATCCATATTTAGAGTGCTCAAGTTCTTCAATCAATGATCTCGACTTGTTCCGTGTTACCACGAAAGTGGCTCTGATACCATGTAAAGAATCGAAGTGCTTGATTGCACTTGCCCAAGACCGTACTTTACTAACAAGAGAAGAACTTGTATATGTATAACACTCTCACTCTAAATATGATATATTGGAGACTCTCTTGTACAACACACTTGTTGGTGATTCTTGTTGTTGGTTACATAACACATGACTACACCTATTTATAGTGTCCTAAGATACTTCTAGTAATACCTAATTCTAGAAACTCTAGAGTGTCCTCAAATAATCTCTATCTACTAATTATCCCTAGAATTTTCTACACATACTTTAATCACTAATTTTCTAGATCTTTCTCCAACTTACTAAGCCCATAATCCTAAATATACTCTTGATCCAAATCTTATAACCCAACCCATAAAGTCAATGTTGTACTTCAACATGGATACACATTACTAGATCATACCAATGGAAGTAACCACAACCTTTGATATTCAAGTCGTACTGTAAAAATAAAATTTGTTGTGTAGAAACACAAATAAAAAGGTAGGAGATCAAATATCAATAACTTGATATTTTTATATTTACATATTATAGCAGGGGCATCCATAAAATTTTCGTCATAGTTCTTGAAGTTGTCCAAGAGGTTTCAACTCAACTGAGAGATTACAGCAACACACTCTTACATTTTGATCTATTATGGAGTTACAAGAAATCGAAGACATATATGTGTTGAATTTTCGTAAGATTAATGGTGTTTGTTTAGATGAAACAAGTGTGCAAGTTCAGAGTTGAAACCCTCTAATTTTGAAGCAAAGAACACTGCACATGAGTTTAAATGTTTAATGTCAAAACTCAAAAGAGAATAGTATAATGGGCATCTGAGATGTTTCTCCATTAAAAAAACACGTAACGTTAAAAAATAACGGCAAGTTGAGTTATCTTTGTTAATTAGCAATTACTAAATATGATTTGTTGTTTGGAAAAAAAAAATAGTTTTTTGTTTGCAATATAGTCAAAATATGTTTGTTGTTTAGTAGTTAACCCAAATAAACCCTACATTTTTAGTTCAAAACCCTAACATCTCTAAACAAATTCATTTCAACAATTTGAATGTTATTGTGCTTTGAATCAATAAAAATTACAAACCATAGATACCAAATTCGTTCGAAAATTCATGAAACATAATTTAGTATGTGAGCCCTTCGAAGTTGGGTGTGTTTGTTCACTAGATTGAAATTCTTAGTGCTCATACTAAATTTCGAAGCACTCATAATTTTGAAGCGCTCATACTATATTATGTTTTATGACTTTTCGAACGAATTTGAATTACGTTTCATGACTTTTCAAACGAATTTGGTATCTATGGTTTGTAATTTTTTAGTTTATTTACTGTTATATATTTTAGTGTAATTGGATTGACTAGTTAACCAATAGGATCATAGTATCTCATTAAACAAGTTAGGAGGGTGCGGAGTGCACGCTTGTTTAAGTATATTATGATTCACTGTATCGGAGATTCATCAGTTGATTAGAGATGAGACAATGGGGGTCAAAGGGGGCAAAGCCCCTGGGAAATTTTTTATTATTCATAAAGTCACTATTCTAAAAATTCATTATAAATTTGAATTTTTGGGACTAATGACTTAACATTTTAACCTCAAAATTCCCGGGTTTGGGACACTTGCTTTAAAGCCAAGTATTAGGTTGAACCATTGCAATTACTTCGGCTCCAAGTCATCATCCTAAGGTGTCCCTTTGGTTTTGGAGCCAAATTTTGAATCAAAGAGGCATGTTATGGCCGAAATTGTGTGTTGATTGACCAAATGGTGTAGTGTCTCTTCCAAAGGGCATAGTGTCTCTTTCAAAGGGTGTGGTGTCTCTTCCAAAGGGTATGGCTAACACTATAAATTGGTCATAGGTGAGGTCCAAAAATTGATCTCAAACATTCACAATCCTTCTCAAGTTCTAGTTCAGTATTCTGATTTTATCCGATTGAAAGTTTGGGTGCCTCCAAATTGTTTCAATCTGAAAGTGTCGTCACGACTTCAGAATAATCCAAGCAATCATTCGAAAGTTCATCAACACCATCCATTCGAGAGTTCTCCAACATTTGGGATCATTTCAGAGACTGGTCTTACTCCTAAGTCGGACCTGACTCTGGCCCAGCTATCAATCCACCTCAGGCTCAAAAAATAAACTCTTACCTTGTAATTTAGTAGGTGTTTTTTATAGTGTTCTGTATGTGGGTCGGTGTCACAGTCAGATAGTGTATCATCCATCCAAGAAACAAAAGATTCCCCTTCATGCAAATCTTTGCTTGTGAAGCAAATGGATCGATGGATAGCAACCAACTTTTATTATTCAAGACTCTCGCTCGCTCGCTCGCTCGTGACCACATATACATTTGTAGAGCCCTCTCCCTTCACTTTCTCCCTTTGCAAATTTCGAAATCATCAATGCAAACCAATCCCTGGGTTCGTTCTGCATTCAATCCTTTGACCTGTTGTCTGTGTTTCCATATCAGAAGCATTTTTCATAGTCTACTAACTGACTAATTAACATGGATGTCAATTCCATTACTTACAAAAATAATCTAATCTTTTAATTTATATGGTAACAGAATAATATGAAAAAATTGTGCTCTTAATCAACCAGGTGAGGATGTTTTGGCATCCCTATGATGGCAAACCGTTATGGTAAAATAATCACACAAATCATAGTTTTCACCAAAAGAACCAAACCATTTCATGTGGGTAGATTGGTCTGAATTTATCCTCTCCCTCATAAATGAAATGATTCTTCATGTCTATTGCAATATGTGAACCCCATTTGTTCGTATGAGTATTGGTCCTCCATTGCAGTGATTTGGCAACCATCTAGCTAGGCCAGACCAGGTCAAGCAACTATCGTATCTAATCTTTGTACATTTAAAACTGCCTAGGACCACATTACCTATCACACTGCTCTCTCCTTAAATTTCCTTTCTCTAATGAATGTGGCGCCTCTATAAATCTCTTTCAGTATTTGTCCTATCAATGAACCCTAACAAAAGGTTTTATTGATTCGGACCCTACTGCAGATGCAAATGAAAAGCATTACATCCTCTACACTTTATTATACATAAAACAAATATGCATGGTCTCTCTCTCTCTCTCTCTCTCATGTACTTATATAAAAGGAAACGACCAACCATCCAATAGCTAATTATCAAAAAAAACAAAAATCCAATAGCTACTACCACTAATTAAGAGCCTAAGCTTCACTTGCATTTACTGTACTATTCTATATTGCTCAGTTCATTTACTATGGTTTGTTGGAACTGTGATTATGAGTCCTTATTCCATTCAAATCTATCTACTTTATTATGTTGGAAACATTATTTGCTAGTTACGTGTTATTGCCTTCTAGTAATATGCTTGCCTTCGACAGAAAATGAGTTAGTGATCTACATTGAAAATGCCCCTTATTATAGAGTATGTAATTAGATGATAGATATTTATCTGATTTGCTGCTTCCTATTTTCATTCTCTTATATTTCTAGTGCACATAGTTTAGTGTTGATTCCATTGGAATGTTCAAAATTCAAGAAGATAGAGAGAAGAAAGCTCTCAGATTTTGACAGTGCATGGAAGATGGTTAGTGGTCCATCGTTGTGCAGTGAAATCTTCAGACACATCGAACGCTGAGTTATGCAGCATTGCATCTCCAATAAATTGAACACCCACCAGAAAGAGTTTTCTTTTTGGTTTGAGGATTGGGATGAGTTCAATAATTTGAGTCACGTAATGGATGTGTTGTTGGTTGTTCTATTTATTGTGTTACTACCAGAAAGAGCAGAGAAAAAAAATCAGTTTTGTCAGCACAGACGACAAGTGCTTTCTTTGTCTGGCTCCTCCTCCTCGAGAATTTCTTCTTCTTTTGAATAAGATGATAATTTAATAACAGACGGTAAACAATGAAGAAAAATATGAAAAACTTAAATATGTTTAATAATATTATTGATGTTGTTTTAAGGGAAAAATATGTAATATGTTAAGTTAAATTATTATTAAATATAATTTCTTTTGAACACTTTATTTGTGATAAACTGTGTTTTATGTTTTATTAAGTTGGTTATAGATAAATTATTATTTTTTCGTCTAACTATTCCGGTAAATTTGATGATTGTATAAGTTTTGCATATGCGGCATCACATTATTAGACCACCTTGTAAAAACTAATACTATTATTATTTTAAAACATGAATAAATAGGAAAACAAAACAGAAAAAATAAAAATCTTATTTTTATATATTTCCTATTTATGTAAATAATAATAATTTATTTTTTCAAATAAGTAATAAAAAACTAAAAAATATGAAAATATGAAGAAAAAAACATAAAATTGATTTATATAATATATCATTAATATTAATAAATTAAAATTATTCTGAGAAAATATATTTTATATTTTCTTAAAATTTTGAAATTGAATATACAAAAATCAGTTTTTTATATATTTAATTTAATTTCATATTTTTATCATACATTCTATAAATAAAACTAATATTCTTTCAGATATTTTTCATTTTTTCAAATATTTTTCTATTTTATAGTTATAATATACTTTAAATTTTTACATAATGTTTTTTGTTAAATATTTTTAAAAACATTTTTTTATATTAGACAATAGACACGACGTTTTTTTCTATATTTTTGGATTTTATATTTTGTTAAAAATATGAAATATAATATTCAAAGAATTTATTTTTTTTATGTATTATTTCGAACTTGAAGTAAACTTTAATAAAAAAAATTATACATTTTATGATATATGAAATAAATAAAAATAATATCTGCAACGTTTTCCAATTGTTTTAAGTATTTATCTATATTATATTTATAATAATGTTTTTTTATATTTGGAAAATAATTTTTAACAAATGTTTTTTAAAATATTTTTATTTTAATAAAATATATTTAGAAAAACAATCTGATTTTTCCTTATATTAAAGTATACCACTTTTGTAATGTAACATAGGCTTGCTCAATAACCGATTTAACCATGAACCAGTTCTAAACTGAACTAGAACGGTTTAAAGTAAACCAGTATATTGTTGACTCACTAAAAGAACTGGTTTATTTAACACATAAAAAATTGGTCAGGCTAGAACCGATTATGTGATAAAAAAACGATTTGAACTGGATTGATATGTTTTCCTTATAATAAAAAATGTTTCGGTTCAAACCTGCCCGAGAGTAGGCTTCGTGGAAGAATTTCTTATACCTGGCTGAAAAACTGAGGGACAGAGGCAGAGGGAGTGTAGAGTGATGTGAAGGTTAATGTATACTCTCCATATATTTAGGTTAGACCGGTTTGGTTTAGTTTGTTTGGGATCAGTTAAAAAATTATATATATTTAAACCGATTTGATTTAAATTAAGTATAAACTAGTACAAAAAATGAATCGATTTGAACTGATTCTGAATTGAATTGAATTGAACACACTTTTAAAACTGACTTGCTTTTAACCTTAAAATACTAATTTAGTTTTGGAATTAGTTTGGACAAACCAATTTAAACCAAAATAGATTTGATTCGTTAATTTTGAACAAACCTAAAGTTAATAGAGTCGTTAATATTTTTACACGTGACTCAAGAGTCAAGTCCACACAAATCCCTTTCAAATAATACACCTAAAATCAAACAAAATCCACCATCATTCCTACTAAATTTGTTCTTTTTAATGTGCTCAGAAAGAGGGACCCAATGCTCTCCCGTCGTGTCCCCTTCTTTTTGTTCATGTGCCATGCGTTACAGCTGGGGTAAGGAGGGATAGGAGAAGGTAATACACCAAGCTGCAAGAGGAGAAACATAAAGGTCTTATAAGTTTAACCCTTGACGTTGAGGAAGTTTTCTAATCCAATTTCCAATAAATATCTTCTATTGATAAACTGAAGTAATTCTTCCAATATTCACATGAAAATGTTAATTGTAGCTATGTTAATATAAGACTTTTTCGTTATATATATATATATGATAAAAGAAAAGGATGTGATGAACTACTCAAATTCTTCTCTAGAAGTGTTAATAGGTTGTGGTGCACTATAAATGTGCAATACATTATTAAAATTTGGCCCAAAACGTTTGTGACTAGTAGGGTCGGCAATGGTGCAGTGAAAAACTCATAATCATGGTTATAACCGTTACTGTTTAATATAGTTAACCGTACCATTATGGTATGATACGGTTATGGTGATGAATTTTCTACCCATAATGGTTATGGTTATGGTATTTGAGGCATACTCATGGTTATTATATAAATATAATCATTAGTTATTATTAATAAACTAATATATACTAAATAATGGAAGTTACTGGACATACATGTAATAAATAACCATGAAATTAGTTTTATATATTTTTATTATTGGCAATATAGATTTATGTATTTTTTTAAATAAAATTTTCGGTATTTTATTATATTACATGTGTGGAATAAATATGGATATACGGGTAAAACCATGGTTATTTTAATGGTTATAGTATTGAAAATTGTACATGTAATGATTATGGTTATGGTATTTGTCATATCCGTATCATACTCTAACCATCGTCAGCCCTAGTGACCAGCAGATTATGGTGCATGTTTGGTAAGAGTAAATGATTCTCTCGCACCACTACGGTGCGAGGTGATTTATGGTAATGGATGTCAAACTCATAGATCAACTCGCACCATTATGGATTTATATAATTTTATATAAAAACAATATTTCATATTAATCCGTAATATTTTTATTAAAATAAATAATTTTTATATATTAATAAATAAAAAAAGTTATAGGGCACCGGAGTTGAACTGCAATGCAATGATAATTAAAGAGCAATCTAATCCACCATCTTCATGATGCGATATCGGGCGAACATGGACTAACCCCCACCATTGATATTCCTAGTAGTTCTCTTCCTGTGTTAATTAATAATATTAGGGTTTCTTTTCCTAATAGAATTAATAAATTATAAAGTAAGATCAAAGTGGCAAAGATACAATTTCATCCTACCGACATTCAACATAGATCTTCATGAAATGATCCTAAAGGTCGACGGTGAAGCAGATGCTCAAGCAAATTAAGGTAACCAAATCCACACCCATAAGCACTCCTTTAACTCAGAACAAGAGTTTTTGGACATCCAAATTAAATTCTGATTATACGTTTGAATAAGACTTAGGAATAAAACACATTATTCAAAATTTGGTAAATTTACTTTAAGCATTCTATTTTTTTCAAATAACCCAATAAGTTCCGTGATCAAAGGAACATTAGTGGAATAATCCACGTTAAACAGTTTTCGTGAGTGATAATGAAGCAAAAAAATCCCTCGACGTGGACAAATTATTGGGAGTGTGGGGCATCGATGATATATCTATATATATTTTCTATGGGTATTGTTTCCATCATTTTGTTATATATATTTCAATTCAACGAAAAACTGGGATCAACGAACACTTTGATGGCAGAGTTATGGAAATAATGGACTGACTCAGTTTGGTTGAATTAATGGAAATTACGAATTTCTTTATCGGATCGAATTTCAAAGAGGTAATAGGTATGGTTGTGAAAGAGTGATAGACCACTAATGTCACTAATCTCTGAATGCGAAAAACTGTTGCTAAAGTTTGAAAGATTCAAAATTAGACACGTGTATCATAAAGCGAATGGGGGTAGCGAACCTACTTGCAAAGGAAGCAGACTGAATTGAAGAAAAAATTGTGACTCTTTTTTTATCATCTCTTAGGTGTATTGTGTATTATTAGAATTGACTATTTTAGTATAGTTAAGACTAGATTTATAAGTTTTAGCTAAGTCTATTTGTTCTCCGCTTAACTATAAACCTTAGTTATCATATATATTTCAATACAATTTGTTGAGTCTCATGTTACAACCACCAGGAGATAATCACGAACATAAAACTTTCTTTTACAATGTTTTTTGTTTTTGATAATTATGGAATAAACCGCTACAGGTGACAACTTTTTCACTCAAGTTCAAACTACAAAAACAAAACTAGCTAGCTTTAACAATTCTCAAAAATGAAAAATCAACAACGTTTTTACGGAGTGCGTTAATAGTTTCTTTCAGAGTTGAGGTATGAAGTTCAAAAACATGACGCTGGTTAATCGTCATGCTCGCCATGATATCATCGACCACATTTGCTTCTCGAAAAATATGTCTAAACTTCATTCTTTCGAACTGCAACAAGAGTTTCCTGCAATCTGCAATGATGGACATTAATTTTAAATTTGACATATTTCGTCAGAGATTACCATGAGCTGAGAGAGCGTCCGTTTCAAGGGGAATAGAATTTAATCCGAGTATATTCTGCAGCGAGGTTGTTTGAGCAACCCAAATTCCTTGAGAAGCCCGCAACCCATTGACTCTTGTAATCTCTAATCACCCCACCCGATCCTGCAAAATCTGGGTTTCCCTTAGCAGCTCCATCTGTATTGATTTTAAACTAATATTTTTTTGGAGGAACCCAACTAATATCAATGGAGATAAACTCATAAGTGGAACTTTACCTGAGATAAAGATAGATTATAAACAAAATAAGAAACGAATTTATCATTAAAAATAAGTGAGTTCCTATTTTTTAAAATATTCCATAATACATAAAGAAATAAGAAATTTCAATCAAATCCTTAAACAACCTCTACTACAATGTATTTTACTTTTTCATTAGATGAAGTTGTTACAGATAAAGCAATGCATTACAATCCGACATAAATACTAAAGAAATCAAGAAAATTGGTCCGACATTCATCTAATTCTTCTATACTTTTTCAATTTATTTAGTAAATACGGTTGTATATATATAATACGTGAAAAAAGGTGTTCCGAAAGAGGAAAAATCAATAAAGAAAAAGAGGAAACAAACATGCTTGGCAAAGAAATAATCTCTCACTCGACTATACCCATATGTTAATGTCTTGGCAAAGAAATAAGGTCAGACGCAGGTCTCTGCCAAATTTTTTTGAAAAAGAAAGTATAGCAAACAATATTTAGAAATTGGTATATATGTGCTACAATGTGTAGTGCGTTATTTTATTTTTACAAAATGCGCTACTCGGGGTAGCGTTAGTTAGGTTAGCTATTTTTTGTTATTTTATTCTTTTTTACGATTCAATATTTAATTAAAAATTAAATTATATATCTATTAAAAAATAAAATAAAAAATTATTGTAAGTAGATATTTTAATTGCAATTCAAATATTAATAAAAATATTAAATTTGGATTTACGAATTGACGGTAGACTCTGCCGTAAGTTGATATATGAAAATTTGACTTAAAATAATATAACTCAGACCATGTAAGTCCAAACATAACACAGTTAACGACATTTATGGCGAAATTCAACTATCTGTCTAGGGTAACTTTTTTTGTCCTATAATTTGACCGAAATTATTAAATGCATTAAGTGAGAAATTTAATTATATAGTTACTCAAAAAAAATCAAAAACATTACCGTGCGTAGATAATTTAAATACAAATTAAATGACGCTAACAGAGTCTGAGTCATATTCTTTTAAGTAAAATTTCTATATCTCAACTTACGGCAGAGCGTACAATAAATTCGTAAATCCAAATTTAATATTTTTTTGTACCATTTGAATCGCAATTAAAATATTTACTTACTATAATGTTTTTAATAGATACATAATTTAATTTTTAATTAAACAGCGAGTCGTCAAAAAAAGAAGAAAACCAAAAAAAAAACTATCTAACACTAGGGCTGGGCATAATAAATCGGTTCGGTCGAACTGTACCTGAACCGTACCGAACTGTACCGGTTCACAAACCAAACGTTTTTTTTGCAGAAATATGGAGTGGTTTAGAAGAGGTAGAAAAAACTGGTTCGCAAACGGTAAACCGTACCACTTCTTGTACCGGTTTTAATATAATATTATATTAAAATTTTAAAATATATACTCTAAACCATTAGACCAAAGTTGGTTCGGTGATGATATACAATCTACATTAGTATAATAAAATATATATTATGGTTTATGGATTATGGATTATGGATTATGGTTTATAGATTATGGTTTATGGATTATGGTTTATGGTTTATGGATTATTTATATGTATTATCATAATACATAATAAATAATTCATAAACCATAATACTATTATGTATTATTATAGTTTTTTTTTAATATATATAAAGTGGTTTGGTTGAACCGGTTATGAATCGATTCAGAAGAGGTACAATAATTTTGTCAAAATCTGGAGTGGTAAACCGTACCTCTTTAAAATGTGATAAAAGTACGATTCATGAACCAATTCTGCCCCAAAACGTTTCATGAACCAATTCTGCCCCCGAAACGGTTCATGCCCACCCCTATCTAACGCTACCCATTGGTAGCATTTTTTCAAAACGCTATCTTATGTAGAGTTTTGTAAATACCACTACCAGTGTTAGCGCATTTTGTAAAAACAATATATAACGCGCTACCGTGGGTAACACTTATATACAGATTTATAAATATATTTTTTTTTGTATACTTACTTTTTCAAAAATATTTACACAATGCCTACATTTTTTAAAATTTTCACTCCCTATTATAGAAAAAACAAATACGGTAACTAATTTTGGTGGTGGGAAAATGAAGGAAACAAATATTAGTGGAGTGGTCGTCAGCGTGGGTGGGTGCATGTTGAATGCGACACACAATTATAAAAAACAATTAGAAATTAATAGATATGAATAAGAAATTCAATAATAAAAGTAAGTAATTATTAGAGCGGTGCATAGCTGCATATAAAGAAGAGCAATGCATTTGCAAGGCCGCTCAGTGGTTTATATATATATATACAAATAGTATATTATTCATAATAAAAGTAACTTAATTAGAACTATATTATTCATAGTAAAATAACTTAATTACAAAAAAATATATTTGCATTTGAGTTAATTTACTGAAAATTATCTAAATTTTAGTTTTTTCAAACTTTGTTACATGTATATTCAGAGGTGGGGCAATAAGTCATCTCTTTTTGTTTTTGCAACAAATTTGAGAGGAAATTGATAAGGCAGTTCCTAATTGGTAAACAAATATGAGCTTTTAATATATAAGGCTTGGAAGAAAAAAAAACAAGTATAAACTTTTAATATAATATTTTTTATAATGCTTTTTTCATTTTTAATTATTTCATATTTTAATATATAAAAAATTTAAAAAATATTATATTAAAATCTAAAAAAATATTAAAGTTTACCTTTATTTTTTTAACAAAATAGTTTCTTACATTGTTAACGAATCATGCGATGCGTTATTACATCAATTTGCGTTCAAATTTAACAAAAAAAAAAAAATCTCTAATTTTTGGGTATTGAGAAAACACAAAATATATTTTATTTATAATTAATATATTTTTTTAATACCATATTTTAAAAACATATTTTCCTTTATTTAGAAGATTAGAAATTTAAATATTTGAAATATTTAATTTCTTATCAATGTTTTTGAATTCGAAAAATTTAACATAACTTGAATTAATATTTGGTCTATTACTAAATATAAAATAAGTCTAGGGTTAAAATAATTATAAAAAAACAAACTAATACAAATGTTTTTTTTTTGCCAACAATTAATACAAATGTTGACCGGATTGTTTTATGTACTTTTGGAAAAGTTCACATAGCTAATAAAAAAAATATGTAGCTTTTTTAGGTTAAATGTCTCAAATTTATTCTCTCTATATATATTAATTTGGTTGCCTCACATAGAATATTGTCTTGGAAAAAAAAAAGGTAGAATGTTGTCAAATAATTTTTTTTTCTATTTTCTTACTGCTAATGTTGAATTAACATATTCTAATTGGTTCATATCAATTATAATTTTTTCATTCCTAGGTGGCATGCCATGTAAATCACTTTAAAATCCTTCAAAGTCTCTCATTCATTCTCAAAATAAGTTACAAAACTCATATAATTTCTCTTTATTTCATATTATAATTATACTTTTTTCTTAAATCTACTTTATGAAGTGACATGTATGTAATAATAAAATACATAATATTATATTTTATGAATATCAAGTATGCACATATTAAAATTTACTTTTACAAATTAAAATATAGATTAATTAATGATACATTTTATCTATCACATAATACTATTATTAAAATAAAACATAAGTCAGATATAAACATCGTCTATTTTATTATAATAATATCAAAATAAATTTTAACAATGTCACAAAATTAAATGTTATATATTTATAAAATCAATATAATTTAAAATTAACAAAATAGATAAAATATAATATGTATACTAAAACATTAGATTGTTACAATTGCTAGAAAATTACTAATATTTTTTATATGGACATAAAAGTTAAGAGTATTATATGGACATTAACATATTTTTTTACAGTTTTATGAAAAATAATTTTTTTATATATTTATAACTCAATGTATTTTTTTTAATTATTAAAATACTATTTATATAATATACTATTACTTTTACACACAAAAAAAAATTAGTCATGATTTTATTAGTCTTTTGTAAATATATGTACTAATATAAATCATAAAAATATTTAAATTAAAAGTATTACTTATTATTTTATTACTAATTCAGTAATTTTTATTATTGACTCATGTATTTTTAACTAATTTTATGAACAAATACAGTTAATATAATTTATAATTTTTGTTTTTATAATATAATTTATAATAACTTATCTATATAATTAATTATTTCATAATTTTAATATTTTTATTCTTTTTGAAAAATTATTATAGTGTGTATTCACTTCAAAAAAAATAACTTTATAATAGTAGACTTATTGTTCTTTTTAAAATTCTTATAGTCTATATTCACTTAAAAATAATTTAAATATATATTATCTTGTACGCTATAAAAAAAAGAATATTAAAAAATAAAATATATTACTTAATGTGTTTTTGAGCAAACCAGATATCTAGTTAAAGTAGTAAATAATTTAGACAAAAAAAAAAGAAAAAGTTAAAATAGTAATTTGATTATTAATCATTTTATTTTACACGGTGTGTATAAAATTTATGATAACATCTTGCCTAAAATCAATGATGATTTTAACACGTTTATATTAGTTAACAGTCAAGTGGAGACTAATTTAGTATCATAATAAATTCTATTAAATTTTAGATTAGTCTATGATTAATGATTATGCTTTGTACGTTGAGCCGTTGACTTCTCACTATAATATTAAGAAATGCTCTAATACTATTGGAAATATACCCTTTGCTGACAATATTTTCTTCCGTCTGAAAAAAACTGTTGGCAAAGGCACTAATAAGTAATAACAGATTAAAGCAACATATTATAGGTAAAAGTGATTTTTTTTTTTTGTTTATCATGAATACCGCTTTACTTTAAGAAATAAAACGCTGTGACACATGGTCACGGGGGTTCGTACATCATATCATTAACTACTAAATATACAAATGGTATTGGTGGTCTTTCGACCCAATCATTAAGATGCACTCCTATTCTCGCTTGATTTGCTATCCAATTTGCACATTCGTTGCTCATCCTTGGAATAGCTCGCCATTGCACTTGCTCGACTTGTCTTGCGAGTGTTCGGATGTTCGGTATTATTGTTTATAGTCTCCAATGTTTCGGCCCCTTCATTAGTTGTTGGTGAACCACTTGTGAGTCCGTTTCTATGATGATGTTTTGTCATCCCGCTTCAATTTCTAAACGTAGTCCTTCTTGTATCGCCAAGGCCTCCATCGTTTCTATGTTATCGCTCCTTTGCCTCTGGTTCATCCCGCCCACTAGCTTGCCGGTTTTGTCTCGTGCTATCACTCCTATGCCCGCTCTTTGTGTTTCCTTACACCACGATGCGTCACAATTTATCTTGATCATGTCACCCGTCGGGGGGTGCCATTGATGGTTCAGTCTATCCTCATGTACGTTCGTGGGTTGGGTTCGAAAGACTCCTAGTTGCTCCTCATAAGTTTGCTTGATCTCCATTGTGACAACCCTCGGGTTCGGTTGCTTTGCTTCAAAGGCCACCGCGCATCTCGTCTTCCATATGTGCCAACATGTTATTAGGATGTGGGCCCACTTTTTGTCGGTCATTGTGCTTGGACCATGCAGCTCATCCTTCTTCATAATTAGCCATTCCACTTTGTCTAGTCGGTTTGGCCGATCCAATTGAGCTTCAAGTGTGCCGCTTCAAATCTGCTCCGTCCACCCACATTCCAATATCACATACTCCCGTGTCTCGGCTTCACCACAAATTGGGCAACTCGGAGATACATTCATCCCCTACGGATCATAGTCAAATCCACACTACTAAGAGTTTTTTTTTGGTAGAAATCCACACTACTAAGTTTTTTTTTTTTGATAATTCACACTACTAAGTTACTAACCCTAGTTACGGACTGGAGAATACTACTATTTTATAATATATTTTACTAATTACTCCATACCACTCTTTGTGTGTCTTATCATAGACAACTACTCTCCACAGTTGTCCACATATTCGAATATCTAAAGATGATTTACTGATAAGAATAGTATATTATTGTGCAATAATGCAGTTAAATGGTCTAGATAGATATGGAGAAGGAGAAGGTACAAGTCCTATAATTCTACAGAAAATATGCAAAATGTAGGAGCAGTGCCATCCTACCAAGGTCAAGCAAAAGATGATAAAAGTTGGGTTCTGAATAGGTTTCAAAATCAGATAGGTAGACCAGGACATAATCACGACTTAGTAGATTTGTCCCCTACATGGCTACATCTATAGACTAAACAGCTTAATAACTACAAATAATGGTCTTGAATTAATTGGATTCATACAAAATTAACCATTATTATGTTCAACATAAACAGAAATACTGCCTCCGTAGCGGAAAAATGACTTGACAATAAACAAATACAGTAGTTTGAACAACAAGAACGTTCTTCATCTTCTTCTCCGCTTCACCATGCCTTTTTGTTCGGCTGCTCCCTTTAATTATTCTTTGGGTTTTCACCCTAAGGTAATAATAAAAAGCATAGTACATTGCATATATCCTCTGCTTCGTGTTTTCTTAATCGATTTTCTTGTTCGGTTTGGTCTGTTACTTGGTTCATTCTGCATTGATCATCGATCTATAGAGATGCATGAGGGACTAAGCACAACGGTTCGTACGATGATCTTCATCATTAGCGTGGACTGCTGATTGCAAATGCGTGATTCAGCGAAGCAAATTTGCTGTTGCCGCACCACTTCTTCTTCTCCATGAACAATCTACTTCTCTTTAGAGATGAGGACCAGGAAGAGATATCTTCTTCTTCTTCGGAAGAGCTGAGAAGATGAGACTCCAGCTTCCGCTTCCTGTTGCTTGAACTACTAGTGGTAGTGGCCCTTGATAGGATACCCTCAATGAGTTGAGAACAACCATCGACATCTTCCTGTTCCAATATTTAAGAACTTGTCCATAAGATTGTAGCTTTTAATGTTGATGTCTGTTTTCCAACACTCAGTACGGATACATTTTTTATGTTGTGTTTTGTGTTAGATTATGGTTTGACATGTTGTATGTGAATCTAGATGAATAAAGTTGTGGACTTGTTACCTTTGTCATGCGAAGCACACGGAGAAGCTGGTTCTTGTATTGAAGAGGGTTGGTAGGTTCAACCTCGTCTATGACGTGCATCATTGTCGCAGCAGCAATTACAGAAGGAAGACAACCCATACATCTTGAATCTACAAAACCGTCATCTTCATTAGTAAGTAGTGATTTCATGAGAATGTTGAGATAGATAGATAGGATCTTGCTTACCGGAGATGAGGAAAAGGAGGAGAAATTGGCATTTGGTGAGGAAATCCAAGTGAAGTTGGGACTTCAGGCCAAGCCTCCTTACGATGTGGTCCAGGAATGACAGTGGAGTCACAGGGTGCATCTTCCATTGTAGCGTGGAAAGCACCACCACCTCCATCCTCTGTATTGTCTTTGCTTCAAACACATACTTTGCATGCCCAACCTTCAACAAACACACCCATAAAAAACACAAGACAAAAGTTGCTTGAATTCTCATCTCTTTATTATTTAGGGTTTCTTTCATTCATGGAAAATTCCTAGAAGTAGCTTGAGAGTGTAAGGAGATGAGGTTATTACTTGGAGGTCGAGGAGGAGAGGGACGTGGATCTCTTCAACTTTTGCAGCAAGAGAGAGGCAAGTGACAGCAACAAGTTGAATCATCCATGGCTTATCTGCCTGGACGTGGAAACGGGAGAGGAACCTGTCCAGATAGTTAACGGAGAGTACAGCAGTGAGAGGGGAGAATCCGCAGTGAGAGATGGCCTCCACCATCCACTCCACTGCCTCAATCCTCACCTCCTTCATCGTAGTCAGAACAGAAGAGCAATCATTTGTTTTCTCCATTTCCTGCTGCTGTTCTTGCTCCTTGGAGAAGAGACGAAGCAGCTCTTCATCTTCCCAGAACAAATCTTGTTCTACCGATAGAATTGATAATCGGGATGGAATGTTTTCTGCCACGTCATCTTCTTCTTCATCTCCCCAGTACCTCTGTTCTTCCTCCTCGCAGTACAGAGCATCCTCAAGCAACAAACAAGAGTTACTGCTGTTGGAGTCATCTTCTTCTAGAAATGAAAATCGCTGTTGCTGCTTCTGCATTGCCATTTGTTTCTTGTTGGCTGTGGTAGATTGAGGAGTGTAGAGTTATTTGTGCTTGTTGGGTCATTGTAGAGTGTACAGGAGCTGCAATAAAGAAAGGCCGGAGCTGCTTACTTTCTCACTGACCATCTCTTCTTTCTTTCTTTCTTTCTTTCTTTCTTTCTTTCTTTCTTTCTACTGCATCTGCGTATTGGACAGAGTGGAGGATTTTGCTCAAAGCGGGAAAAAGGCAAAAGAGTAGGTTTGGACTGGTGGAAGAAGCTCAAGAACAACAAGAAGAAACGTTTTATTTATGAGTTGGTTTCACGCCTGTCCTTCTTTATATGGGGTTTTGGAATGAAATGGAAAAGAGAAATCATACATTTCTTAGTAGTCCCTCAATTGTATGGTAATTGCAGATATGTTCTTTCTAATAAGTAACACTTGAAATTTCTATCAACACAATATGTTTGACAGTTTATGGAACGACATGACAAAAATTTATTTTAAACCATATATAAGTTTGATATTAACATATTCTGTGTCTAAATAATTTTTATACGTTTGTCTAAATACTTCTGACCTGTAGAGATATGTATAAACACAATTATACACGATTAACTAATCGTGTCGTGTATAAATGTGACATGTTTAAACATATTTAATTATAAAAAATACTAAAATAAGCACTTACCTTTTGATATTGAACTTTTAACACCTTACTTTGTATAAATGGATTTGTATTCTGAAAAATATGTGAAATTAATGAATTCCGTGTCTAATCGTGTCGTGTCAAATTGTGTTGTGTAGTATTGTGTCTAATAGATTTGTATCGTATGACCCGACATGTTTTTCAGTTTTATTTTTGTTCATTAAAATTAATCGTGTCACGTGTGATCTGCTAGCTAATAGTGTTTGAAGTTTTGAGACACATTTCAGATCTATTCATTTAGACACTATACATATTTAGTAATACGAAACAATTAGATACGGCACGATTGACAACTTCTACACCACTGTATGATAAAATCACATAAATAGACTCCACAATATTGTGTTTGTGCATCGATACTAAACATATTTTATAAAAATACAAAGTAAAAGTTATTGTGGTTTCACGTCTAGGTAGACATGCACAATATTGTTATGATGGTAAATTTAGTTCTTAAATATATTTTTTGAATAACTTATATTTAGTCATTTTGAAAAGTTTTAATAATTTGTTATGCTTGTAAAATATGCATTCAGATTTGGTGAAATTCAATATATAAAATCATGCATCGTATTTTTGGAAATTTATTATTTTATATTTGTTTAATGTTTTTGAATATATGCATATGACTAACTCATAATAAATTTTGTTACAACATTAAATACAAAAGAAATCAAAATATATTATTTTCCTATTTGTAAATACAATATGCAAAATTCATTATACATACATTTTTTTATCAACATAAATTTATTAATTAACACGTCTAATAACACATAATTTGCTATCTCTATTTTGTAACTTTCATCATGGGGAATTAAGACATTTGCAATGTGACGTGGTAATGTCCATGTGGACAGAGTGAGTTGAAGGTTCAATAGTCACTGCACTTTATTAATTTTTGCAGGTTTTAAGAATTTATTCAAACTTTAGCAGAAAAATAATGGAATGCTTAAAATGAATAAATATTTTTTTTATAGATGAAGTCCAAAATTAGATTAACAGTGAATAATTAAAATAAAAACAACAACTAATAACATTAATTAAAATACATATTATTGGTTTGGAGCATGCTTATCAGAATCAAACTAACCTTCGAACTGGACCCCCGATATGTTTTTAGATTTTTTTTGTTCATTAAAGTTTATCGTGTCACGTGTGATCTGCTAGTTAATCGTGTCTCAAATTTTGAGACACGTTTAAGATCTATCCGTTTAGATACTATACATGTTTAGACACAACATGATTAGTAACATGAGACGATTTGATACAACACGATTGCAACCTCTACAATCTACACCACTGTATGATAGAATCACATTTTAAAAAATACAAAGTAAAACATATTTAATAAAAATACAAAATAAAAGTTCTTGCGGTTTTGCCTCTAGGTAGACATGCACGATAACAATTATGACGGTAAATTTAGTTCTTAAATATATTTTTGAATAACTTATATTAAGTCATTTTAAATTTTGTTAATAATTTGTTATGCTTGTAAAATATGCATTCAGAATTGGTGAAATTCAATATATAAAATCATGCATCGTATTATTGGAAATTTATTATTTTATATTTGTTTAATTTTTTTGAATATATGCATATAACTAACTGATAATAAATTTTGTTACAACATTAAATACAAAAGAAATTAAAATATATTATTTTCCTATTTGTAAATACAATATGCAAAATTCATTATACATATTTTTTTTATCAACATAAATGTATTAATTAACACGTCTAATAACACATAATTTGCTATCTCTATTCTGTAACTTTCATCATGGGAAATTAAGACATTTGCAATGTGACGTGATAATGTCCATGTGAACAGAGTGAGTTGAAGGTTCAATAGTCACTGCACTTTATTATTTTTTGCAGGTTTTAAGAATTTATTCAAACTTTAGCAGAAAAATAATGGAATACATAAAATGAATAAATATTTTTTTCATAGATGAAGTCCAAAATTAGATTAACAGTGAATAATTAAAATAAAAAACCAACTAATATTTATTTTTGACCAAAAACAAAAAAACAAACTAATAACATTAATTAAAATACATATTATTGGTTTGGAGCATAGTTATCAAACCAGACCGGCTTTCGAACCGGAGAGGGGGCCGGTTTCCGATGCATCCGGTCGGATCTCCGGTTCATAGCACTTGGTATTAAAAAAAAATTGAGCGGAGGTTCAAGAGGCTTCCAACTTCCAAGTCAGCAAAGTTCAATTTTAGCAAGGAGAACAATGAGACCACTCCAGCTGACCACCTCCTAAACCCAATTCATCTCCTCCCCCCCGCATCCAGTCGATCACATCCACTCGACCACCTCTTCCACCCACCTCAGGCTGAGAACCATGAGAAATGGAGGAACTTTATTTTCATAGCATTAGACTTGCCCCTGCTTCCCTCACCTCAGCAGAAAAAAATAATATTTTATTCCCTTCGCAAATTTCTCCATATGGAACCTGAAGTTGTTTATTTGAATCCCAAACTGAGTTGGGTTTTGATTTTATTCTTCCTGGAATCCAGATAACTTTTCTTCCTAGCTTTGAGGAATCTAGAAAACTTTTGGGTTTATGAACCGGGAAGTGTCAGTTTGGGAATTCCATGCTTGTTGCTCCCAGTAAGCAGAACCCTCTTCTTGAAATTTCTAATTTGAGGCTTCTTTCATCTGAATTTCCTGATGTATTAAGTCTGCTTGATTGATTGTGTGGTTAAGCATGTGATTCCATTTCTATGCATATTCTGAGACAAGAAATTAGCAGAAGGGTTGGAACTGGAAGGCTGCGTTTTTTAAAAAACAATAAAAACCACAAAAAAAAACTAGAACAGGAAATCAACCGGTTCATACCGGTTCAACCGGATCCATTATGTATTTCGATCTTTTAATTAAACCAAATTAGATAGGGGTCTGATTACTGGTCGGACCGGCGGTCCGATTATGATAACTATGGTTTGGAGTAGTTTTTTTTTTTTTTTGGTAAATGAGTAGGTAATGTGCTTAAAATGTCAATTCTTCCCTACAATTAATATATAATAATTTTATTTTTTTTACGTAAATTTTGGATGACTATATTATGAATCTCTATTGACCAAAAATAATAATTATGTATCTCTTTGGCGGGAAGAATTGTAAGACAGAAAAGCCAAAGGTCCCCTGTCTAAAATAACCCTAGGCCTAGACTATACATAAAGATGTAAGCAAAAATAATGTGAAGAGGCTTTGCAAAGAGTCAAAGGTTCTTAACTTGTCTGTTGTGCCTTCTTCCAAATTTTTTGTCCCACCGAAAAAAACATAGATTACAACTAATTAATTATACATGTCTCTAAGTTGTGTAGTCAATTTCAGTGTTGACGGGCAGTGCTTGTGCTGATTGTTCAATGGATAAAAACTCAATCGAGATCCGAACAGGAAAGTCCGAACATTATATAGCGAGATGGGTCTAGGGTAGCCTATTTTTTTTTTTGACAAAAAAAAATATATTTCTACACTACAAAGATTTAATTATAAAAAAAAAATTAAACACTACAAAGATTTGCTACCCCACACACTAAAAATACCTGTCAATTTGTTTAGGTAAGGGAGACAAGTATTAGGAATAGTATATTGGATCTTATCTACTTAAACCATACCCACGACCCACCCCACCCCATCTAATCTATATCTATATCTATATCATGCTTAAGTACTTAATTGCTCAAGGGAAAAATATGATATCACCGTTAATGTTTGACTAAATTTTCAGTTTTTTCCGTTAAAGTTTAAAGCGTAAAATTTATTTCCCACATGTGTTGGTGAAAGTAAAATTTCCCCCCAATTTTTCATCCAAATTTAACATAATAAGTTTTGAAAATTATAAAAACAACGAAAAATAAAAAATATCACAATTTAACCATCCCAATTTTTTTTTAAATGTTATAATTGAGTCCTGATTCGATCGGATCTCGATTGATCCCCAATCGAGGGAGCTCGGGTCTGGGTCTGGACCTAGACTGACCCAATGGGTGGGCGACCAGGTCTGGGTCAAGACCTAGACCCGAGCACCCCCCGATTAGGGCTTCGAACCAGCCCCCATTTCGATTGGGGCTCGGGTATGGGTCTTGACCCATACCTATCCCCTACCCATGGGCGGGTCAGTATGGGTCAAGACCCAAGCTCCCTCGATTGAGGCTAAATTGAATCCCCATCAAATTGGGATTCAGTTATAACATTTGAAAAATGTTTAAAAGTGTTAAATTGTGACATTTTTGAAACTTTATATTATTTTTGCAATTTTCAAAACTTATTATGTTAAATTTGGATGAAAAATTTGACGGTTGAGGCAAAATTTCACTTTATTTTACGATTTAAACTTTAAGAAGGAAACTTAAAATTTGGTAAAACAATTATGGGGCAATGCCATATTTTACCCATTGCTAAATAAACTTTGAGTCTATGAACAATTTGCTAATGGGTTTTGTTTTGAACAAAATCGTATACATTTTTGTATAAAATTGTAAATTGTTATATTTTACAAATTTGATGTTAAATTGTTACAGAAATTTGCATTTTATTTATTACCCTACTTTAATTTTTATACAATTTGGTAATTGAAATTTTTTAAAATTTTAAAATTTGCTAGTTGACACGTGAATGATGTAGACCTTAATTTTGATCTAAATGGAACGCTTTTAAAATCGTGACACGTAACAATTATTATGAATTTTTTTAAATATGACAAGTTACATAGTACATATGTTTCCTAGTTTTTAGTAAACCTACAAGACTTCTTAGCATAAATAGGAGTGACATGTTTTAAGTTCATCATATTCACAGAAGCAAGCAACCTTTAAGAAATTCCACGGTATTGATTTTTGCTCCCTGCTCGTACAATTCTTATGTAGTCGTACCTGTTGGGTATTGATAGTGACAACCCAATAAAGAAAAGGCCTCGAAGGCCCAATAACTATGGAGGGGGTAAACCCAAGTTATTCGAATTGAACCGGCCTATGCCAACGTCAATCTGACCCACCATAGAGTGACCCAAGATCGAGCCCAGAGTGATATGGACGCCAAAAGCTCCATAGTTGGTCGCCATTCTTCCTGAGTCACGGCCTCCTACTGCTCGCTATAGGAGTGCTCGCCCCGAAGAGAGCCTTGTCTCTTTCCTCTGGTCCCACAAGCCGTTAATAAGGAAGTGACCACGATATCCCGCATATCTCGGGCACATATTCACTAAGGATTAGATATGGTAACTGCAATATCTTGTCGTAACTGCAATATCTACTATCCAAATCTTCAACAACACAATATTCACGAAGATATACGGTTACCTTATACGGTTTGGTCTCTCCTATTCTATAAATACCTTTGCTTTACATACATTCATTACGTTTTGAGCTATACACACACATATACTCATTTAAGCATCAGAGAGAGACCCAGAGACACCCCATCTGTTGCGATCCCCTACCTGCAGGTTTACCGGAGCTAAGGCGAAATCATTGTTCAACCGTCACCTGACATTCAATTCACTGCCAGATCAGCAATCAGAAGTTTACGATCCAACAATACCAACCTTTTATGATTTATCATCTAATTGGAATAAAATGTAATATATATATATATATATATATATAATACAATACATATAACATACATGATCGTATAATTCCTC
The DNA here is from genome assembly GCA_946814005.1 of Chamaenerion angustifolium. Lineage (NCBI taxonomy): Eukaryota > Viridiplantae > Streptophyta > Magnoliopsida > Myrtales > Onagraceae > Chamaenerion > Chamaenerion angustifolium. Next base: position 30,158,422 of record OX328272.1, read on the forward strand.
AGTTTTTTCAGTTTTGATCGCGCGCGTGGGATGACGCGCTCCTCTCTCGGTCCTGAAACCTAGCGACGCGTTCGTCCGTTTCCGAGGAAGCCTCAGCCAGGAGATTTGTCTCCTTCAGCTCGATTTGCCAACAATTTTCCAGCTCGTTTGTTCCCGTTCTCAGCTGTAGCCTCAGCTCTAGTTCGGAAACCTTCGCCTTCTTCACCAAGCTAGGAATTTCTCGCCAGTCTCGCCAGCCGCAGAAGCTGGTTGGACATCCTCGGCTCCTCGGGCATTCGTCTGAAAGCGGTCCAATTGCAACCTATTTCTACTGGCAATCCACCGTGGGAATCAAGTCGCGATCGCTGCAAGCCATCTCCCTGGCGTTTCAGTGTAATCCCTGACCCATATCCTTTTCCTTCCTTCAATCGTGTCTTCCTTCTCTGTTTGTAGGTGGCTGATTCCGCTGTGTGCTCGTCCGATCCGTGGTGCCAATGGAAACGTCCAACTCTGCTGGTGAAGCTGCCCCGGGTATGGCCTTGCTTAGCTTGGTTTCTTCGGGTAACCTAGGATTGCATAAAGGTCCAGAAAATAGAGCTCTATGGATGATGATTTCAGATAAGCATATTAAGAACAATGTAGTGATGAATGTGCTGCGTGAAGCCTGGGCTAGGTTCGGTTCGGTTAGTATTGCTTAAGAGAATGAATCTACATTGGTTTTTGATTTTACAAGTTTAAAGGATAAGGAGCAGATTATTGATTTATCTCCTTGGTCGATTCACGGTCACTGTCTGAATGTTAGATCATGCCCGGTCAATAAGTCTGTTGCGGATGTGGAGTTTTCCAGGTTGCGGGCTTGGGTTCAAATCCACGGTTTAAGCCTCGAAATGATTAACGGGCCGAATGCTCGTAGTATTGGGGATAGCATAGGAGTGTGGCTGAGTTCGGAAGAGAACAGGATCATGAAACAGAGGAATTTCCTTAGAGTTAAAGTGGACTTGGACACTTGCGCTCCTTTGATGCCGAGATTCAAGTGGTTGGATTCAAGTGGTAATGAAAAATGGGCTACGGTCAGGTATGAGAGACTTACGGACCTATGCTATGGGTGTGGGGTCATAGGACACTCTTCAAAGTCTTGCACCGAACCTGTTGTGACAGATCCCACAAACGACTCACCTTTGTATGGACCATGGGCTACTTGCGAACGCCCCAAGACTAACAACCGTTGGGTTTGTGTGGGGGGTGGTGCATGGCAGGCCACCTCCAGAGATCTACGGTTGAAGTCTTGGAGCCAAGTAATGCAGCAGCATGGGACTAGACAGCAGCAGGGGTCTGGCTGCAGGGACCTACCGATCGGCTCTAGACAAATGGGGCGGTCGGGTTGGAAGGCGTGGGGGGAACAAAGGAGCTATGCTTCCAGTTCATTTTCCAATAATATTCCTTCTGTTATGAACCAACCGAGGGAGGCAGCACATGCTCTTGATCGAGCTGACTCCTCCAAGAGAACGGGTTCGCCCTCGAAGAGCCAAGACCTACAGAATGTTCAGCCACAGACTGTTTGCGTGGGGGACAAGGAAACCATTGCTGGGGTTGAGGCCGAGGAAGGTGAACTTCCCCAATCGGATATCCAAAGAATCTTGGAAACAACTACTCCTCTTTCGCCTACTCGATCGGAATCACACGGGGCAAGCATCTTTGATAGAAATGCGGTGTTGTTTGGAGACCAAGGAGCTGTGTTTGACAGAAGTGCGGGGCAATATGCTGCGGTTGACACAGAGGTGGTTGACAGAAATGCTGTGGTTGACAAGGCGGCTTTACTTGGGGACCGAGCAGAGGTGGGTCTGGTCGTGGACTGGAGTCAGACAGAAGTTGGGGGGGCCGGAACGGTAGGTACTGCTCTCTTATCAGTAGGCAATGCTGCTAGATCTTCGTCCGGGGTATCTGCTGCCATGATAAATGCAGACTCGGGCTCAATTGTGGCTGTGCAGTTTGGTCCAAATCTTACTCAACATTGGTGCAAAGAGGCCGAAACCAATGACAAGGCTGGTAGGATTGAAGGGACGGGGAGGAGCTCGGATTGGATGAGTGCGGTAACTATTCCGACTGACCCGAAAAGAAAGGAAAACAACAACCAGAAGGAGGGGGCTGCCAAAAGAAGGAAAAAACGGAGCGGACCTTCAACTATGGGGAGTGGGGGGATGATCTGTTTCGGGATGGGTGACCAAGGGGCTGATACAGTACTGAGGCAACCTCAGAATGTCGAAAAGAAAGCTGCGGGTAGAAACACTAGGCAATCGGAAAAGGCGAAGCGGTCCGGTGGCTGTCAATCGACAGCCACTGGCTCTCAATGATTTTCATTAGTTGGAATTGTCAGGGGTTAGGGTCTCCCCTGACAATTCGTCACCTAAAAGACCTGGTGAGGGGCTCTCATCCGGCTATTGTCTTCCTTATGGAGACAAAGAAGAATGAAGCCCACTGCGGAAGGGTGAGACGTGAGGTTGGTTTGGACTTTGCTTCGTACGTCCAACCGATTGGTGCTAGTGGGGGTTTGGCTCTTTGGTGGACAAAAGAGGTAGACCTTCATGTTATTTCAAGCGACAAGAATTTCATTGATACGACGGTTTCGAGTAAGGAATTCAGAGGTACGACCCGAGTCACATGGGTCTATGGTGACTCGGTGTTTGCAAGGCGGTGTCAGAATTGGGCAGATTTGAGGGGTTTAGGGGCTAATCGGCGTGAGCCTTGGGTTTGCATCGGTGATTTCAATGACATCTCCCATCAAAGGGAGAAGGAAGAGGGGGCGAAAAGATAAAAAAAAAATAGACGGGTTCAATAATCTCTTGGACGATCTTAACCTCGAGGACTTGGGCTACAAAGGGTCAATCTACACTTGGAGCAACAATCGGAGAGGTCAAGATCGGATTAGAGAAAGATTGGATAGGGCAATTGCAAACCCGGAATGGTTAACCCTTTTTCCCTCAGCGCAATGTATTCACGGACTCATGATTGGGTCCGACCATGCCCTAATTAGTATTCTTCTTAGGCGAGAAGAGCAAAGAGGAAGGAGACAGTTCCGTTTCGAGGACATGTGGCTGGAGAAGGAAGAATGCCTAGACATCATTAGCTCGGCATGGCAGAGAGGGGGGCCGATGACTCACGGGCCCGAGCTAAAGACTAAACTTGATCGGTGTAGACTTGCGTTGACCGAACGGAGTGCTAAGGAGTTCAAGCATAACCTTGTGGAGATTGCGAAGGTTAAGGCGGAAATCAGACATGCTTCAGCAATCACATCAAACGGGGGAGACTTGGATGTGGAAAGGGCTCTCAAGTCTAAGCTTCACGCTCTTTGGAAGCGGGAGGAGTTATTCTGGAAGCAAAGGTCGAGGATCAAGTGGTTGGGCAACGGTGATAGAAACACGAGTTTTTTTTTCATCAAACAACACTTTCTAGAAGAAGGCGAAACAAAATTATTCGTCTTCAAGATGAAAATGGGGCTTGGATAGATGGGGACAAGAGGATCAGAGTGGAATTGCATGGGTTCTTTTCCAACCTATTTACATCGGAAACCGGGAGGGGGATGCAACCGAGAACATTCGGCCATATTCTGGATTGTGTGCCGAATCGGATTACTAATGATATGAATCAGAGTCTCTCGACTTTGGCAACCATGGAGGAGGTGAAAAAGACTTGTTTTCAGATGGGGGGCTCGAAGGCACCAGGCCCGGACGGCTTCTCGGGAACGTTTTACCAAAAGAGTTGGACCACGATCGGATCGGACCTGCTCACTTCGGTTAACGCCTTCCTTACGACAGGTATCATGCCTTCATTTCTTAACCAAACCCATATTACTTTGATTCCTAAAATTGCTAGCCCAGTTTGTGCGTCCGATTTTAGGCCTATAAGCCTTTGCAACTTTGGGTACAAAGTTATTTCTAAGGTTCTGGCGAATAGACTAAAAAACTATTTGCCAGAACTGGTCACCCCGTTTCAAAGTGCGTTTGTTTCAGGGAGACGCATACAGGACAGTATTATTATTGCTCATGAGATGTTCCATTACCTGAAGACAAGAGGCAAGCCAAGAACGACCTCGGGGAGGTCGGAATGTGCGCTAAAGATTGACATGCAGAAGGCTTACGATCGGGTGGAATGGGACTTCCTCTTTGCGAGCTTGAAACAAAGGGGTTTTAACGCCAAATGGATTTCTTGGATAAATGCCTGTGTTTCCTCGGTCACATACAAGGTCTTGATCAATGGCGCCCGCACGGACATTATCCGACCATCGAGAGGACTCAGACAGGGTGACCCTCTTTCACCTTACCTTTTCATTTTGGTAGCTGATGTCCTTTCTAGATTGCTCGATGACCAGGTTTCGAAGGGAGTGTTTATAGGCATCCGCCCAAAGAGGTCATGTCCAGAAATTCAACACCTCTTCTTCGCGGATGACTCTATCTTTTTCCTGAAAGGCTCCTTGGCCCAAGCCACGAACTTTAAGAGCACACTTTCAGACTATTGCATAGCCTCAGGACAGAAGATCAATTTCTCCAAGTCATCCTTTTTCTTCAACTCGGGGGCTCAGGAGGACTATAAGAGGAGTATTTCCGACCTGTTTGGGGTAGCACACTCGTCGGACCCGGGCTTCTACTTGGGCCTACCGACTATTTGGGGCAGATCGAAGAGGGAGGCTCTAGCCTACCTTAAGGAGAGGGTTCATGACAAAATTCAGTGTTGGCGCAACAAATTCTTGAATCATGCGGGCAAGGAGGTACTTATTAAGGCCGTTCTTAGTGCCATCCCTACTTATATCATGCACATTTTCAGGATTCCGACCACTTGGTGTAATGAGGTCAATAGCCTCATTGCACGATTCTGGTGGGGATCTAGAGAGGGAAACAAGAAGATCCATTGGAAAAACTGGGCATCGATGACCTCGGCTAAGTCGGTTGGGGGGTACGGATTCAGGGACATGAACCAGTTTAATCGGGCCATTCTCGCAAATATGGCCTCCCGCGTCATTCAGGAACCGGAGGCTCTTTGGGTAAGATTTGTGAAGGGGATCTATTTCCCTAATTCATCCTTCATGCAGGCCTCGCAAGGGGGGGAGAGCTTCGTGGGCTTGGGCGAGCCTCCTCGAGGGTCGGGACGCTATCAGGGAGGAGGGTGTATGGACTATTGGTGACGGGAGATCCATTCGGCCCTTTGCTGATCCGTGGGTGCCGAACACAGCCAACAATCGCATAAGACCTCTTGTAGAGGATGTTCAAAGGCCGACACAAAGGGTGACCACGTGGATTCACCCACACGACCGTGTGTGGGATGAGGTGTCGATCCGCGAGGCTGTCCACCCGGACGATGTATAGTCTGTCTTACAGGTGCCAATTACTCTCGTACATACCACAGACACTCACCGATGGCCGCACTCGCGGACGGGGAACATATATTTTCGATCTGCTTACCACGCCCTCCATGCAGACCAGCTTCGCCGCCGCGGGTTAGCCGTCCCGAACCTATTTCTGCAGCCGGTGCATCCCTCGATTTGGAAAGTGGTTTGGTCGGTCAATGTTTGGCACAAGATCAAAGCCTTTATGTGGAGGCTTGCTAACGACATACTTCCGATTGGAGCATCTCTTGCTCGGAGAGGAGTAAACATTGATGGGCTTTGTTCGATATGCCTTGTTGATGAGACTAGAGAACATGTTTTTTTGGGTGCCCATGGGTAAAGCAGGTGTGGTCTTCATGTGCTGATATTTCGGATCTCGATCTTGGCGAGGATTCGGTCGGCGATTGGTTAGCCGCAGTTACAAACTTTACGGGACCTCGGGGGAAGGCGAGGTCTGTTAGGATATAAGTGTGTCTAACACTTATGTTTAGGATCAATATGTAAATATTGTTGCTTGAGGCCCAAGCATCAATTAGTTTAGTATTAGGGACTTAGTTGCAATTCTCGGTAAGTACTGTTTTGTCTTGCTCTCGCCTACTTTACCTTATATCTGTTGCACTGTTGAACGATTCTTCTTAATCAAGTTATCATCTTTGATTCAGAGAGCATTCTCCTTCTTCTTCTTCGCTTTACCTTTCTTCTTCTCAAACCCTAAATCCAAACATGGTATCAGAGCTCGATCGAGCCTGAAATCTTCTCATTTCAACCTTTCTTCTTGATTCATGGAAGAATCTAGCCCTGCCTTCGCCAACAAGAAAGTAGCTCAGCTACTTGGTGAGGAGAATTTCCAGCAATGGAAACAGCAGGTTCTACTCTCTGTAAGAGGGTATAACCTGGAAAGCCATCTCCATGGAGCTAACGTACCTCAGTTTCTGGAAGATGAAACTGGGTCTGCTGTTCCAAATCCTGCATACACGAAGTTCCTCCAGCAGGACAGCTCCCTCACGTCTTGGCTTCTTGCCTCTGTCTCCTCTCAGGTCAGTAGGGGTCTTATAGGGTGTATGTCAGCTGCTGCCATTTGGCAAAAGCTTCATAGAGATTTTTCATCATCGTCCACCACCAGAATCATGCATTTATATGATAGACTTAAGGTTAGGAAGCATGTGCATCAGCCTATGAGAGACTACCTCACTGAAATACAAACCACATGTGATTGTTTAGCTAGCTGTGGTCACCCTATAGAAGAGATGCAACAAATCTCGATTATTTTGAATGGGGTAAAGGGTCAATATGATAATGTCATTGCTGTCATCCATGCTAGCCAAAATTCCTACACTATCGCTTCTGTGAGTTCTATGTTATTAGATGCTGAGTCTAGGCAGTCTGACCTTTTATTTGATGATAGTGCTTGTGTCAACATAGCTTCTGCTAAGGTTCCCAAACCCAGTAAGCCCCTTGTGTCGTATGCTGAAAACAACTCTGGTAGTATGCCTGGAAATCCTGCCCAGACACCCATGTCTGGTGTCCTCCCCACACCCCAACCCACAAACCAAAATGCTCAGTCATTTTCCTATGGTCCCCCACCATTTGGTAATCAACAATCTAGGAGGGGTAGGGGGCGTGGTAGGGGCTTTGGAAATAGCAGACTCCAATGCCAGCTGTGTGGAAAATTTGGGCATTTGGTGCACAGATGTTTCCACAGGTTTAATGTTCAATTTACTGGTGTGACTGATCCTCAGTCCAATTCTCCTGCACCTTCAGCAAACCTGGCTGCTTATGACACTGAGCCCGACCCTTACCAACAACAACAACTGAACCAACTCTACCAACCACCTCAGCTGCACAAAGTTCAGAATCAACCTCAACCACCTCAGACCACAACCATCCATCCTCCTAACACCCATACACACTCTGTTATGCAGTACTCATCCTATCCTTCACCCTTACCGCCCATCTACCCCTACATGATGGCCCCCCCCCCCCCCCCCCCCCCCCATGTTACCCACCTCAGCCATATCAAGTATTTCCCAATCCTCAGCCTCACCTGAACCCTATCCCTGCTCAACCCCCTCAAGCCAATCACCTGTTAACCAGGAGCCATAACCCAGCCACCTCTGATAGCAGCTGGTTCCCAGATCCAGGAGCCACGAACCACCTGACGAATGCTCAGCCTTTCCAGAACATGACTTCTCCTTATTCTGGCCCAGGTAAGGTCTTAGTGGGAAATGGCTCTACTCTTGATATTTCTGCTATTGGTTCTTCTACTTTACCTTCCACTGGAAAACCATTACTCTTAAATAACTTACTTTACACTCCTGCTGTCACTATAAACCTGCTTTCTGTATCTCAGTTTTCAAAGGATAATCAGGTTTATTTTGATTTTCACCCATCGCATTGCCTGATCAAGGATTCACTCTCCAACAAGGTGCTGCTCAAGGGTTATGAGTCTGGGGGTCTTTATCGTCTTGACTTCTCTAGTTTTAGGTCTAAGTCTAATAATTTAGTTGAGTCTGCTACTGTTAGTCCAGATCAGTGTTTGAATCTCTCTACTGAATTTCAGTCTTTTTGTAATAATGCAGTTTTATCTGCACAAAACTCTGCCTTACCGGTTATTAGTAATGACAATTATGCTGCATTTGATGTTTATCATGGTACCTCTGTTTCTCTTCCTGCTTCTAATGCTGATGTTTCTGATGATTCTTCTGATGTTACTTGTTTTAATAGTGCATCTTCTAATGCATTACCTGATTTTGAAATAAGCTGCTTTCTCAGCTCTTTGAAAACAACTGATCCTTCTCACCTATGGCACATGAGGTTAGGCCACCCATCTAGGAATATTCTTGTTAACTTCTTGAGATTACAAAATTTGCCCACTAAACACATATCCTCTGAGTGTGCTGCCTGTGCAGTGGGTAAGAGTAAGACCCCCCCCTTATCAACCTTCAGAAACTGTCTACTCTCACCCACTTGAAATGGTTCAGGTAGATCTCTGGGGTCCTGCCCCCTTCTCCTCTAGTAACTGCAATTACTATCTTAGTATTGTTGATGCCTTTTCTAGATTTACGTGGATTTACTTTCTGAACCGTAAGTCTGATGCTACTAAAGCCTTCTGTGAGTTTCATCTCTTAGCAGAAAAGCAGCTTGGCACGAAGCTCAAGGCTGTGCAATTTGATGGAGGAGGTGAGTTCCAATTTCTTACTACATACTTAGCTCAGTATGGCATAGTTCATAGGATCAGCTGCCCATATTCAAGCCAACAAAATGGCATGGTGGAGCGTAAGCACCGCCATATTGTTGAATTGGGTCTGACACTGCTTGCACAGTCATCCGTCCCTCTTCACTACTGGACGGATGCCTTCTCCACTGCTGTTTTCCTAATTAATCGCTTGCCTTCCAAGACTCTGGAGAACTGTTCTCCTCATGAGCTTATTTTCAATACCAAGCCTGACTACTCTCTGAGAGTCTTTGGCTGTTTATGCTTTCCCCACCTGAGACCTTACAGGTCTCACAAGCTGTCCTTCAGATCAGAACCTTGTGTATTCATTGGGTTCTGTTCTGACCACCATGGCTATAAGTGTCTCTCTTCATCAGGAAGAGTTTATGTGTCACGAAATGTTGTCTTTCATGAGACAGCATTTCCTTTCAGTAACACCACAAGACCTTTCTATGCTTCAAACACACCAAAAGCCTCCACTCCTTCCAAACCATTTTTCATACCCTGTGACCCATTCTTCCAACAACCCACCTCTGTTCCCTCTACTATCACTCATTCCTCAGGACCTCCTGTGCATGCCCACACGTCGGGGGAATCCAGCTTACCCTCCACCACACCCTCCCAAAACATCACTTCTACTCGGTCTCCCTCTGTACCTGTTCCTGCTCCTGACCTTAGCTCCCCTACTGAGGTCTGTAGATATGTCCCTTCTGGTTCTACCCTTGTTCCCATTTCTGACCCGGTTTCCTCTGCACCACCACCACCAGCTCACTCTGATCAGTCCTTCCCCACCTCCCCACAAGCCCATCCACCCTCATCCTCTCGACCCTCTCGCCCCAAATCTTCCACCAATGTGCATCCTATGCAGATCAGGTCTAAATCTTCCCTTCATGAGATGTCCACTTCCCTTGCCCTATCCACATACCTAAATAACTCTGAGCCTCGTAGCATTCACGAGGCTCTTCAGTCACCTCATTGGTTTAAGGATGTGCAGGAAGAGCTTACAGCTCTTACTGCCAACATCACCTGGACTCTTGTTTCCCTACCTACAGGTCGTATACCTATAGGTTGTAAATGGATCTTTAAAATCAAAAGAAATGCAGATGGGGATGTTGTCAGATACAAGACCCGTCTTGTTGCCAAAGGTTTTTCCCAAAAACCAGGCTTTGATTTTCAGGAAACCTTCAGTCCTGTCATTAAATCTGCCACTGTTCGTATTGTTCTGTTCTTAGCTCTCACTCATAAATGGTGTATCAGACAGGTGGATATTAACAATGCTTTTCTTCATGGTGACCTCTAAGAGGAGGTCTACATGACACAACCTCCTGGTTTTGAGGTTCACTCTAATACTACTAACCTGGTTTGCAAACTTCAAAAAGCTTTATATGGTCTTAAGCAGGCTCCCAGAGCCTGGTTTGAAAAACTGAAGTTCTTTCTCCTAAACTCTCTTGGCTTTCATGTTTCTACCTCAGGCAGTTGCCTGTTTATCAAATCTGCTCATGATTCTTTCGTATTACTTCTTGTCTATGTGGATGACATTGTTATAACTGGCACTTCTGTTAATCTTGTCTCTAATATTGTTGACTCTATCAATGCTCAGTTTCAGCTGAAAGATCTGGGAAACCTGAACTACTTCCTTGGCATGGAAGTAGTTTCAGGTGATGACTTTATTCTGTTAAATCAGAAAAAGTACATTCAGGAACTTCTGGATAAGGTAGGTTTGAAAGATGAATCTGAATTTCCCACTCCAATGACAGGTACTTGTTTGTCAAAGTCAGGTATGTCTTCCTGTTCTGATCTTTTTCATGATGAAACACTATATAGGAGCACAATAGGTGCTCTGCAACATGTCTGTGTCACTCTACCAGACATTCACTTTTCAGTGAACAAACTGAGTCAGTTTATGCAGGCACCAAATAACAGCAACTGGAAGGCTGTTATTCACGTTCTGAGATATCTCAAAGGCACTCTCAATCATGGTATGTTGTTCAGACCAACACCCTCACCTGTCACAGACATCACTCTTACCTCATTCTCTAATGCTGACTGGGGTGGTGATCAAAGTGATCGCCGCTCCATCTCAGGGCATTACCTTCTCCTGAATGGTAATCCCATAGTATGGAGCTCTAAAAAGCAGACAGTAGTCTCTAGGTCGAGTGCAGAGGCTGAATTTAGGGCCATTGCCAATGCCATGTGTGAGATCATGTGGGTCCAATCCCTTCTCAAGGAAATTGGACTTCACACTCCCACTGCACCTGTCATCTGGACAGACAACACAAGTGTTGTAGCTCTGTCTGAGAACCCCATCCATCATTCCAAGATGAAACATGTAGAGATTGATCTCTTCTTCATCAGAAAGAAAGTTCAAAATGGGGATGTCTTAGTCAACTTTATTCCAGCTTCAGAACAGACAGCTGATATCTTGACCAAGCCTCTGACAGAAATTTTTTTCATTCCCTGCAGAAAAAAACTTGGAGTCTTCTCACTGGAGGAACTGGAGGATCGTGACGTCTCCCCATTCCTTCAGCTTGGTTCCACTGCTCAATGAACTTCCCACACAGTCTGTATGTTTATTCTTTCTCTGTTTACTTAGTAACTTGCCTTGTCCTATGAGCTTCGGGACAACCATATGTTTGTTATCTGAGCTTTCCTGTTGACTGCACCTCTGTTTTTTTTAACCTCTGTCTGTCCTTATGCATGACTGATCAACTCTATCTTGTTTCAATTAGTGGTTGTAATCTTTGTATGTTCTCGTCTGATTTCCATGTCTAGCATATACCTGAGTATCGCCTGTCATGTGTGCATTTCTCTCTTCTCTGATCATAAGCCTTGCCTTTGTGCATCACTGAATATATCTCTGAAAAAAAGAAGAATCAAAACTGCTGCATTAACCATGGCATAGGGTATGGCTTGAGTCCAAAAACAGAGTGAAAACCAAAATAAAATGACAAATTCATACTGAGGTTTTCACTCTTGAGGATGAAAAGATCAAGGCTAAAACCTTGCAGTCATACTGGTAAGATAGGAGCTCAAACTCCTCTGTCATGTTCTGAATCTCTCAATTTTCAAGACATTCCAAATGAATGAATGAAGCAGCAGTTAAAATGATTATATTAGTCTGTCTGATGCACTTTGGCAACAGTTTACTGATCTAGAATAGAGAGAATTATGCATATGATTGTGAATATGAATACTTGGTACTGCTTTTCGTGTTTTTTCAGACTTGTTCATGATCTTAGATTACAGGCATTAATCGACCAATGATCAGAGTTCTGATTATCCATACTAAAGACAGCACAGATGCTTAAAATTGCAAAAGTGCATCTCAGCTAGGAGAACTCAGCCATACTACGTATTCTGCTCAGATGTGTCAATTAGGAACAGGCAAGTACTTCGTTCCAGAGAATGGATTTACTGCAGATTGTCAAATTTCAGGGAAAATCAAGTTTCGGATCAGCTCACATCACTCATACCTTGAAGCTTTGGCGACCACGAGTGCATTTGGCGACCACAATGACAAGATTAAGTTCTTTTGGCGACCAAATGTTCAGGTGGCGACCACAATAACAAGATCAAGTTCAGTTGGCGACCACAAGTGCATTTGGCGACCAAAGATCAAGTTTCAAAGTCAAGATCAAGCATAGGGAATGTTAGGATATAAGTGTGTCTAACACTTATGTTTAGGATCAATATGTAAATATTGTTGCTTGAGGCCCAAGCAACAATTAGTTTAGTATTAGGGACTTAGTTTCAATTCTCGGTAAGTACTATTTTGTCTTGCTCTCGCCTACTTTACCTTATATTTGTTGCACTGTTGAACGATTCTTCTTAATCAAGTTATCAATTTTGATTCAGAGAGCATTCTCCTTCTTCTTCTTCGCTTTACCTTTCTTCTTCTCAAACCCTAAATCCAAACAAGGTCGAGGGATTGGCGGAGACTCATGGTCGTTGCATGGGTGATATGGAAGGCGAGATGCAAGCTTGTGTTCGAAGACGTCCAGCCGGTCACGACTAACATACATAACGAGGTAACCCGTACCTTGGGAGAGTTGGGATCGGCGAAACAACCGTGTCGAGCCCAGGACAGGTTTAGGGCGTGGATTGGGCCACCTCCGGGAGTCATAAAGATCAATTGTGATGGTGCTTGGTCAAGCAATACATTGCAAGGAGGGTTTGGTGTCATTGTGCGGGATAACACGGGTGCGGTTTGTGGGGGAACTTCGGGGATTCGGATCGCGGGTTCGGTCGACGAGATTGAGGCCGAGGCGGTCGCACAAGGGGTCCAACTTGCCATCGATAAGGGTTGGGCTCGGGTCATCATTGAAACGGACTCTATGAATATCATTAACCATATCCGTAGAAGGGAGTTCGCTTGGAGGATAGACCCAATTTTGTCTAATGCGGTTTATCGCTCGTCTTCGATCGGGGAGATTGCTTGGGAACATGTTCCACAGTCCGCCAACTCATGCGCGGATTGGTTAGCAAAGAATGTCTTAGCGGGGTTGTGTCCTTTGGATTGGGTGTCTATACCACCAACCTCTTTGTTTCGTTGTATTGTTTCGGATGTAATTTTGAACTTGAACCCGTCTTCGGGTGTTTGAATGAATTATGAAGTTTATTGGCCAAAAAAAAAAAAAATTCAAACAAATGGATGAGAGAAATATATATATATATATATAGCTTCTAACGATTGATTGATTCAATAAGAAAAACAGGTAAACTATTCTTTATTTTATAGTGTAAAGTGTTTATCTTGTTTGATTTCTTTTCCTCATTTTATTTTTCATATCTGTAAAAATTGCCAAGGAATGTTATAGCTAATTAAATTATTATGTAAACGCACACGAAATTAAAAAAAAAACTATTAAACTAAGTGAATAGACGGGATTTTAATTGCATTGTTGTTTCATAATAGGGATTTCGGAATCCTAACCTCTAAATGTAAACTGATTTAAGACCTAAAAAATTAATTCTCATTTTTTCTAGGCAACATGAAGTTCCAATCACCCTTAATGAATAGGTGCCGATTCTAAAAGCATTTACTCTAACTATTACCATTGGTTGGATTTGGGCATGACAATTTGACAAGTATAATGGGACTTCGAGGGTTCAAGCTCATTATAATCGCTTGCCATATTTTTTTTCTCGTTATTTTTTCTTAATTTCTCTAACTTTATATTTTTTTTTGTGTGTGTGCTAAGTGTAGATTTTTTTAGATTGTAAACAATTGTTTTGTTATTTTTATTTGATTTTTTTTTTTAATGTATAAACTTGGACATCCAATAAAGTGACAGTCATTTCACCACAACGTAGGTGGAATGTGTGAGTCTCGGGTCGTGATCTCTCAGTGAGTGAATAAAGTAACCCAACATCAACAATGATGCGAGATATATCACATGCCCATCCAAATCTTACTAGATCCACCCATTGACTAGTGCGTGGATCTAGGGGCCAACATTTCCCCGCCCTATAATATCTCATCTCTACTGTGATCACTAGCAGTAACTTATAAGTAACAATTTTTAGTAAATTCACAAAATAACAACACCTTTTTGAAAGTTAGACATAAAATATGAGAAATACCGTATCATCCACAACTTGTTGCGATATGTGATATTGTTGAGCATACAACAATGACGAATCCTCGGATTCTTTTGACGTGCTCAACATATCTCTACTTGATCTCCTTGGGTCGTGGGCCATTATCTATCAATGAAAGATAATATTACTAATACAGACACATCAATGTTTATACTATTACGTACATTTAGATTTTAACATAGAATCCACTTACATTATTTTTTACAAGATCGTTTGGTGTGACCAGTTTGACCACATTTACCACAATTTTTCTTTTCCTTTAACTCTCGGCTATCCATTTCGTTATGGATCCTTGATCTCCTACGACCACGTATTGATATCATCATTGGTGGATCACACATGACAACGGGACCAACCGACGCATTCCACTGATCTTCATTCATTAACGGGTGAAACTTAGGGAGTTACGCACGCCTTTATGCTGCAACAGTGAATATGGATCCACTTACTGGTTCCAACTTCTATTGGCTACACATAAAGACGACATCGCGTGTGCATATGACCTATGAAAGAAAGTCCACTCTTCGCAGGTGCATGACCATTCAACAATATGTATCCACATTAAATCGACGAGACGTTTATTCGGTGTTTGCTAACAAATTGTTTATTTTCAGCATCCACAGTTCGCCCATCGAAGATGCTTGCGCGACGCGTGCACGACATTCAACAAAGTAAGTGTTGATCCTTGTAAAGGTTATTTCAACAATCCCTGTTAGTGGTAACGACCATGCTCCTTTCAACACTTTATTAAAAACTTTAGATTGATTGGTTATCATTACTCCATATTTGTATCCCTAATCATAAGCTCGCGACCCTAAACTAAATTCACCGCAGTCATTCAACTAGTGTTTGAACTGACCGTTGTTTAGGGTACTGAAATCGACAATGAATCGATCAATTTTTTTTCGCGATATAGTCCAAGCCACCTCATCTACTTTTAAAAGGCCGATCCTTAAAGTGCGCATTGAAATTGCTCGCCATATGTCTGACATAGTACCTATGAACTCCAAGTGGTTCTAGACATAACTTGCAAATCGATTTTAATGTCAGCGTGCCAATCTAAAATAATGCATATCTTTCGCTGATCTTTTGTAACGTAGTGACGTAGTCGCTCGAGAAACCACGTCCAACTTTCGACACTCTCAGAATTAGCGAAAGCATAACACAACATGAATATTTGATTATCCGCATCAAATGCAACAACAATTAATAGTTTTCTTGTATATTTTCCGTACAAATGTGTAGCATCGATACGTATCAACGACCTGTAGTGGGAAAATATTTCAATGGAGGGTCCAAATGACCAAACAAATTACCAAATACTGCATATCTTTCAGTTGGTACCCCCTCCATTCAAAATCGAAAACAATTATTGGGTTTGATTGACATAAACCGACCATGAGGTGTGGTAACCTTTGGAAAGCACTCTCGTGTGAACCAAATATTTGTTCAATCACTTTTTATTTTGAGTGGCTTACCTTACGATACGAGTCTGATTGTGCGAATTTAGCTTTCACTACTTGTTGTAAATCACAAACTTTAATCCCAGCGTTGTAGAATACGCAAAGATACACCAAATCTACTATCACAGCCGCATCAAGTTGTCTATGTTTTTGCATCACCCCAGTGTTCGTACAAGAGTGGAGAGGGCCTACTTTTGGTTATCTCCCAACTACCTAATTGCCTTTGACAAGCTCGTAGTGACCATGAGCAAACACCACCGCTTACATTACTGCACTTAAAACGAATTAGTGATTTTTGTAGATTTCATTGTTTTACGTTCACGAGAGTTGTTTATATGCCAAAGTTTGACTTCATGTTGAACTGCAGATTTATCATCAAACATTTCGCCTGTCTGCAAACTCTCTTAAGCATGAGTTGTTTGCCTTTGCGTTACCTTCCAGTCATTACATTCTAACCCGTGCATCCAATCTCTGGAGGTAAACTCAGGGGAATGTTTTCTAAATCTACTAGGTTGTGATGCATTAGAACAAATAAACACCACTTTCATCAAGTTCAACATCTTTCTCTGAAGATGACGAAAATGCATCATCGTTAGGGATAAGAGTATGATCATCTCTTTCACTTTCATCTTCTGACTAAGTTTATTCTTCTTATTCTTCAGTATCCATACGCTCATCGACTTCAATTCATGATGGAATAAAGCGTACAGGTATCGCCGAGGGAACTATACTAGTGAGATAGATCTCCATACTATTCTCGCACATTTCAAAAAGGCCTTTCAATGAAGCTTCATTGTTTATTGGAAAAATCGAATTATCCAAATTCCAATGAAATTCAAAGTCATTAAATCCACCAAACTCACAAGCTACGTTAACAAGTTCCTTAAATTGAGTTAGGGATATACTTTTAGAGGTGTACGACATCGCAAAACTACCTCCAACATAGCTAATAATGTCTTCTTTGCTAGTGATTCTACTACCATATCGATAAATTATAGCCACCATCTTAATTGAATAACCTATAAAAAATAATTATTAGTCATCAATTTCATTATATTTGGCATTCTAATTACGCATTTTAACCACTAATTGTATATAATTTTAACCAAAAAGTGACAAAACGTATTTTGTTTTGTCTTCTGACATTTGTGACACACCACTGAAAGAAAAGACTTTGTGAAGGCTGTACTCTAACCGAAGAAGACCAAGAAAACAGTTGGACTTTGACAACAAGCTTTATGGCAGATTCTTCTCCTATGGCCGGTTCGGTTTGGTTCAGTTTGATTTTTTCGACTCGTTTCTTGCATACAGTATTTTGATCCCGAGCCAAAATCATGTGTTTACAGTTTTGTTGATTCAAATTAAGCAGCTTGTACCGATTCAACACGTTCTGTTTCTAGGTTTTGCATTTTTTTGTAAACTCTTTGATCTCTTGGAAATTTAAAAAGTAGGCCACAATTAGTCGTTCTATAGCCGAAGCTGAGTATCGGGCCATGACATTAGGTACTTGTGAATTGGTATGGTTATCTTCATTACATAAGAGTTTTCATCTTCTCGTATGATCTGCATCTTTGTGCTGCAACAATCAAGCTGCCATATACATTGCTAACAATCCAGTCTTGCATGAACGAACGAAGCATATAGAAGTGGATTGTCACTTTGTACGTGATAATATTCAGGACGATTTTCTACAACTCTTCGATGTTCACTTTTACAATCATATCGATGATCTCTTTACGAATCGGCTTCATCAAACCCTGTTTCAGTTAGACTTGTCAAAATATGACTGACCCGAAAATGACCCGGAATCGACCCGAGTTCAGGTCAAGATATAGGTGCGGCGGGTCATTTTCGGATGTCATCAACACCTTTTAGATCATTGTTTGAAAAAAAACTTTTGTCATATATGTCATCAAAGTCTACGAATGGAATGAACGAAACATGCAGAATGTTAAATAAACAAACAAACATGCACGATCAATTGTGTATTTACCCCTCTTACTATGATATTTAAATAAATTAGCTACATATGGCAAGAACAAGCCTGATACGTACTCACGATTTCATTCAACGGGAGCGAATGAAACAACAAAATCAAAGCCCTCTGTAAACACCTGATTTTGGCTTAGTATCAAAATACCGTATGCAAGGAATCGAGCCAAGAGAAATCGATATAAAAAAATAAATTAAAAAATATCTACAAATATTTTGTGTATAAATAAGGGAAGATTGAAAAAGGAAGGCTACGGGAAAAAAAAGGAAATAGTGAAGAAAGGGAGAGAAAAAAAAAAGAGTGAAAAAACAACAACAGAGATTGAGTAAAAACAATATCGATAATTATCGGCATCGGTTTCTCGTACGATATTAAACTCCGAATGAGTTAAGTATATTTCTCTCATATTTGTATTTTCTAAATGTGAAATAAAATTGAGAGTTTATATATATATATATATTATATTTATGTATAATATACTTGTTAATATATATATATATATACATATAATATATCTGTAATACTATATATATCTATATGTAGAATATAGGTTTATATTCTGTCTATGTAATACTATATATATGTATAATAAATATTATGTATATGTAATATTATATATATGTATATGTATAATATATATATATATATATATGTATATGTTACCTATCTATCTATATGTATAATATATATTTATATTATGTCTATGTAATACTATATATGCCTATGTATAATATATATATATATATATATATATATATTATGTATATGTATAATATATGTATATTATGTATATGTGAAAAAAATATTTTCAAAAATGACTTAGGTCCTTCCCAAACTTCGATGAAGGTTACAACTCGGTCCTTGGACTCTCGGGACATTTCTGAGACTTTATCGAGTGTTATAAACCAAACCGGAAAAGTTTTGGGCCATTTGTGCAATTTTTTATATTTTTTTTCTTAATTCAACTCGTTTTGAAAAAAAAATTACATTTTGATTTCTAAACTTTTCTAGACATTCCATGATTTCTCAAAATGTTACAAATAAGTCCAGAATAATTTTCGGGTTATTTTGGAGCTTTACCAAGTGTTACGAATACGTCTTAAATAGTTTAGGGTAATTTCTTCAATTTTCAAAATATTTTTCCTATTCAGCTCAAATTTTAATAAATTGCATTTTTGACATCCTATAACTTCTCAAAATGGGACAAATTAGTTCAACGAGTTTAATATCTTCAAAAATCATCCGTGCATGTTTTGACACGTTTAGAATGGTTCAAGAGTTAAACCATTTTTTTCCGAGCACGATTAACTTTAGTTCTCTCTTGTTTATTTGAAATTAACACATAAAAAAAATGTTTGTACATGGTTTGTTTAATTTAAAGAAAATGCATGTAGTCTTTTTGGACCAAGCATGATCAAAACGGGCAATTCGGGTAAATTGAAAAAAATAATTCAAAAGCAAACTAAAGTACCGAAAATGGCGTATTATGAGCTCGCGAGCTTTTAAGACGTAATCAAACCCCCGAACTCGATTATCTAGACGTAGACCTTTTCAAGCCCTAGGATGTTAACTCCATGTACCCTAGTCAATTTTAGGATTCCGATTATCCTTTAATTAATCAGTGGCGACTCTTTCAATTTTTCCGGTCCGGTTGATGGCCCCGCTCGACCAGACCCGTCGCTCGCCACCCGACATTTTCGAGCGAAACAAAAATATAAAAATATCTTTTCAAAAAGGGTTGGGGAAAGTCGGATCTGACGTCTGACACCCTCTACCAAGTTTCCCGAAACCCATGTGACATGCAACACCTCAAGAACACGAAGAAATGACCATTCAACTAGAACATACCATTCACACCATGAATTCTCGTACACAGCAGCCAATGGTTGACATGACAACCCAGTTCGAGTGAATTTTTGCTATTCTAAGCGCCTAGGTAGCCATGGCTACCACAGTATCCCCGACCACGTCTTCCTGAGCAACACTCCCTCCCGTAGAACCTCATCAATTCATGCTGAGTACTTTGGTCTTACCCAACCTAGTTCCTCCTCCCATATATGGCCATCCTGTTTAAGCTCCACCTCCCACACATGACCATCCTTTCCAAGCTTACCTCCCACATATGGGCCATCCCAACCAAGTTCCACCTCCCACAGGTGAGCAACACAACCAAGTTCCACCTCCCACAGGTGAGCAACACAACCAAGCTCCACCTCCTACGTATGACCATCCTAATGAGCAAGCTTTACTTATTCAACATGAACAGGTTGCACCTCCGGTGCCTGTTTACCCCAACCAGACTACACGACCTGTGTTTTGACTCCCTAATCATACTTCCTCTCACTATGTTACAACCATTCCGATCGAGACCGAATACGACAAGTGGTTGAAGCATATCAAAGAAAAAAATTGTTGGGTATCGATAGTGACGGCCCAGTAAGAAAAGGCCTCGAAGGCCCAATAACTATAGAGGGGGTAAACCCATGACATCCGAACCGGATCGGCCCAAGTACAAGCCAAACTTGGCCCACCATCGAGTAATCCAGAATCGAGCCCAAAGTCTATAGAGACGCCAAAAGGCTCTCAGACTGCTCGCCATTCTCTACCAAGTCGCGACCTTCCACTGCTCGACATGGGAGTGCTCGCCCCGAAGAGAGCCTTGCCTCTCTCCTCTGGTCCCACTAAACCGTTAATAACAGAGTGGCCAAGATATCCCGCATATCCCGGTCACATATTCACTAAAGATTAGATTTGGTAACTGCAATATCTCGCAGTAACTGCCATATCCCACGATCCGAATCTTCAGCAACTCAATATACATTAAGATATTCAGTTGCCTTTATACGGTTCTATCTCTCTTACCCTATAAATATCCTTGCTTTACATACGTACTTTACGTTTTGAGTTTTATACACACATATACTCATTTAAGCATCGGAGAGGGACCCAGAGGCACCCCCTCTGTTGCGCTCCCCTACTTGCAGGTTCACCGGAGTTGGAGCTGAAGCGTCATCCCAACCTTGTCTGGTATTCAATTCACTGCCAGATCAGCATTCAAGATTTCACGATCCAACATTTGGCGCCGTCTGTGGGAAACGAGCAATTAAGCCATGAGAACTCGATCCCAAAGCAACCGTCGGAATCAGACTAGGGAGCGATCCTCAGATAGCTCTGATTCCGCCGCCGCTTCACCACTTCAACAGGAACCTGCCAGCCGAGCAGGAGTTAATGCTGTTCCTCTGCGGACAGCCCGAGAACATGTCGGTGATTCAAGACCGACCCCAGCTGCTGATCAAAACGGAGCCCCTGCGCCGCAGACAGTCCACATTGCGGGGCAGAATATTAATTTAACCCCCGAGATGGTCTCCTTGCTGGAAGCCATCCTAGGACAGGCGCGCCGCCAGGCCCCTGCTCCTCAGGAAAACAATCCCTCTGCTCCTAAGGAAAATCACCGCCCTGCTGCCACAGGGCCTTCACCTTCAGAAGCGGCCAATCCTAGTCCTGCTGCGCATCAGGAGGATCAGGAGATGACGTCAGGTCAGCAGTCCCTACCTCCAGCGCACACCAAGGAGCCAGCAGCCGCATATACTGCCAATCCTTCCGGTCCGCCTCCACCCGGAGCCTCTCCCATGTACTGCACTGTGGAGCAGATGGATGACCTCCTCAACAAAAGGCTCCAGGAAAGACAGTTGACAGTCATAGCTCCCTTCAAGGAGCAGTCCTCTCATCCATTCACCGACGCGCTCGTCGCTATCAAAATCCCGAAGGATGTGGTTGCTCGGGCCATACCTGAGTATAGCGGTGGAGGAGATCCCACCGTACATGTCAACAAGCATGAGGCCTCCCTTCTGGGTAAGTCAAACGATCCCAATCATTTGGCTTTGCTATTTCCATCTACTCTTTCGGGTTCGGCTTCGTCCTGGTTCTTCGGCCTCCCTGCAGGATCAATCGGAACTTGGGCAGAGTTAAGAAGCAAGTTCCTGGAGAGATACATGGGCGAGCGCCAGTTGCTGAAGAGCGTGGTCGCCCTTGACTCGGTCAAACAGCAGCCTGGAGAGTCGCTGTCCAACTTCTACGGGCGTTTTCATCAAAACGTCACAGAATTAGATCGCCGAATCTCGGATGGGGAGATCATTCGAGCATTCTACAGAGGTCTGGATGTGGCCAACAAGGCCTCGAGAAAGCTGCGAAACAGCTATCACGTAAAGGAGATAGAGACATTGGAGGAGTTGGCATCCAGAGCGAAAGGTTTCATAGACCTTGAGCGCGCAAACATCGAGGCTAACCTCCTGACGACCTCGCTAAGGGTAACCCCTGAACCCCGACGCGATGGTAAGAAGGAGGTCAAGAAGGAGAAAAAGGGAAAAGAAAGTAAGCCGCGAGTCGAGTCTCTTCCAGCGCCTCGCCATCCAGAGGTCCCTGAGTACTTCACGCCTTTAAATAGGCAGATCTCAGCGGTACTAGTCGAGATGGAGAGGAGATCCTTGGCGAGGCCACCGATGCCTCGCCGAGGTGGGTTACCCATGGGCAAGGATGTCGAGAGCTATTGCAGATACCACAAGTGCAAGGGCCATAAGACAGACGATTGCAAGATTCTGAAACGAGATATAGAGAGGCTGATTCAGGGGGGAATGTTGAAGGAATTTGTGGCAGGGCGAGACCGAAGTCGAACGCCCCCCAGGAGACATCGTTCACCAGCCCCTGCAGATCAAGCTGAGCCTTCTGGAAGCAAGAGGAGAGTGAATCTGATTGCAGGAGGATTCGGCGCAGGCGGCGAGAGGTCAAACTCCAGAGAGGTCTACGCCACTCAGATCTCTACGGCAGTTCAGTTGGGGAAGCGACCCCGACCTGAAGAAAACATTGTCATCTCATTCTCTGAAGATGATTTGACACATGTCACCACGCCCCACAACGATGCTCTGGTCATTACGGCAGATATTGACGGCTGTGATGTTGCAAGGATTCTGGTCGACGGAGGCAGCTCGACAGACATCCTGTTTCTGGACGCCTTCGAAAAGATGGGCAAATCAAAACGCGACCTGAAGAGGGTCGACTTTCCGCTGATCGGATTTGCGGGAAGGACAACTTATCCACTGGGGGCTATAACCATGCCAGTGATTTTTGGCGAGGGGTGGAAAAGCATCAAGGTGTCGGTCACTTTCCTGGTGGTCGATTCACCTACATCCTACAACGCCATTATAGGGAGAACCACGATCAACCCAAATAAGATTGTGGCCTCCACTGTCCACCAGAAGATGAAGTTCCCTACTCCGAACGGGATTGGAGAAGTGCTCGGAGATCAGCCTTCCTCGCGGCAATGTTATGTGAACTGTTTACGCAGGAAGAACCAAAGGGAGGCGCTCGCCATCGAGACAGAGGCCGATCCCCGCGAGGACTTGGCTCGACCAGCACCCATGGAGGAATTGGAGGAGGTCGAGATCGATGGTCCGGACAAAAAGGTGCGCATTGGGACCACCTTGAAAGAGGATCAGAAGGAGGCCATGACCGCTCTCCTCAAGGAATTCAAAGAGCTCTTTGCCTGGCAGCCGAGCGACATGCCAGGAATCAGCACAGATATTATCTCGCATGAGCTCAGGATAGACCCCTCCATCAAGCCGATCGCCCAAAAGAGAAGATCGTTCGGGACTGATAAACGTTTGGCGATCAGGCAGGAAGTCGGCAGGTTGATTGAAGCTGACTTCGTCAGAGAGGTAAGATTCCAGAGCTGGGTAGCCAACCCAGTTTTGGTCAGGAAATCTAATGGCAAGTGGAGGATGTGCGTCGACTTCCGCGACTTAAACAAGGCTTGCCCCAAAGATTCATATCCCCTTCCAAGAATTGATCAGCTAGTCGATGCTACCTCGGGTCATGAGATGCTGAGCTTCATGGACGCCTATTCAGGCTACAACCAGATCAGAATGCATCCAGACGACGAGGCCCACACTGCTTTCTATGCTGACGGGGACATTCTATGCTACAAGGTGATGCCCTTTGGTCTCATCAATGCCGGGGCAACTTATCAGCGGATGGTGAACCGACTGTTCCAGGACATGCTGGGAAGGAACATGGAGGCCTACGTGGATGATATGCTCGTTAAATCCATCAAAGGCAATCCTCATACCACCGACCTCCGTGAAGCTTTTGAATGCATGAGGAGACACAGCGTTCGCCTGAACCCAGCAAAGTGCGCCTTTGGAGTCAAGTCCGGGAAGTTCCTGGGTTTTATGGTCAGCGAAAGGGGCATTGAAGCAAACCCGGAAAAGCTAAAGGCCATATAAGAAATGAAGTCACCAACCTGCTATAAGGAAGTCCAATGCCTGAACGGCCGACTAGCTGCTCTTAACCGCTTCCTCTCCAAAGCAAGCGACAAGTCCCTCCCGTTCTTCAAAACCTTGAGAGCCAACCGTAAGTTCGAATGGACGCCAGACTGCGAGGAAGCATTCCAGTCCTTGAAAAGGCATATTCAAACACTCCCAGCTCTGGCAAAACCCGTTCCAGGCGAGCAGCTTTTCCTCTATTTAGGCATTAGCGATGTGGCAGCCAGTGCTGTTTTAATAAGGGAGGAGAATAATGTTCAGAGTCCAGTGTATTTCATTAGCAAAATGTTCAACTCAGCAGAAATAAAATATGTCCAGATTGAGAAGTATCTCTATGCCTTAGTTATTGCTGCTCGGAAGCTGAGACCATACTTTCATGCGCACGACATCACGGTCCTCACCAATCAACCTCTCAAAAACTTCCTGATGAAGCCAGATTCTTCAGGAAGAATGGTCAAGTGGGCGATCGAGCTCAGCGAGTTCAGGATCAAATTTGCGCCAAAAACGGCCATCAAAGGTCAAGCACTAGCTGATTTCATAGTGGAAAGCACGAGTAACGGTCAAGCGGAGGCAGAAAACAGGCCAAGTCAGTCAGCAAACGACAATCAAATCTGGGAACTCTATACGGATGGGTCTTCATCAAAAGCAGGCTCGGGGGCAGGTTTAATTCTTATTCCTCCTGAGGGCGAGCCTCTGAAATACGCGATCGCCTTGACATTCCTGGCAACCAATAACGAAGCAGAATATGAGGCTCTTATCACTGGACTCAGACTGGCAAAAGGAATGGGTATAACAGCGCTTAAAGTAAAAAGTGATTCAGAACTTATTGTCAATCAGGTTAATGGCGCCTACGAGGCAAAGGGAGAAAAGATGAAGAAATATCTCGGCATCGCCAAAAAACTAGTTGTGGAAATCCCAAATTTCGCGATTGAGTTTATTCCTCGCCAAGAAAACCAGATGGCAGATTCTTTGAGTAAGCTAGCCTTCGGAGGGGCGACAATCCAGGATGTGCAATTTCTGGAAAAGGCCCTATGTTCAGTCCTTGAAAACAGAGCGGAGGTCTTCAACATTCAAGAACAGGTCACCTGGATGACCCCGTTCCAGAATTATTTGAAAGAAGGCATCCTCCCAGAGGACGAAGGCGAATCCACTAGGATTAGAAGACTCGCAGCCAGTTATCTAATCATCGATGGAGAACTCTATAGAAGAGGTTATTCGACGCCTTACTTGAGATGTGTTGCTCTACCCGAAACAGAAAAAGTTCTTCGAGAAGCTCATGAAGGGGCAGCGGCATGTCATGAAGGTGCTCGTTCACTAAGCAGGAAAATATTCAGACTGGGATATTACTGGCCGACCTTGGGAAAAGACGCAGCCGAATTAACACAGAAGTGTGAAATTTGCCAGCAGTTTGCACCACGATCGGGTCGACCATCGACATTATTATCCCCAATGGCGGGTGCCTGGCCCTTCGCTCAATGGGGAATCGATATATTGGGTCCTTTTCCCATTAGCACTGGTCAGCGTACTCACATTATAGTGGCGATCGACTACTTCACTAAGTGGGTAGAGGCGAAAGCTCTAGCTTCGACAACGGAATTCCAAGTTATCAAGTTCATGCAGGTCAACATATTCTCCAGGTTTGGTATTCCCAAAATACTCATCAGCGATAATGGTCCGCAATTCGTTGGAAAGGAATTGAAATGGCTCTGTGAAGAGTATCACATCGACCATCGCTTCAGTTCAGTACATCACCCTCAAACGAATGGGCAAGCTGAAGCAGCCAACAAGGTTGTCTTAGCAGGACTCAAGAAAAGGGTTCGAGCATTCAAAGGGAACTGGGCAGACGAACTGGAAAACGTATTATGGGCCAGCAGAACAACGCCTAAGGCGGCCACAGGAGAAACGCCTTTCAGTTTAGTGTACGGATCAGAAGCAGTAGCACCAACTGAATTAGCAGTGCCTACCCACAGAGTCCTACACTTTAACGCGGAGGCAAATGAGATCGAGCGCAGAACTGACCTCGACTTGGCAGAGGAAAAGAGATGGCTCTCGGAAAAAACACAGGCAAAAATGCGCTTGGCGACCGCTCGGTATTTCAACAGAAAAGTTAGCGCTCGCCAATTTTTCGTGGGGGAGATGGTTATGAGAAGGAATGAATTTACAAGGCTGGACAGAAAAAACAAACTTTCAGCCAAATGGGAAGGACCATACAAAGTAGTAGAGATCGCCGCACCAGGATCCTACTATTTGGAAACCACCGAAGGCGAGAGGTTACCTCGTCCATTTAATTCAGAGCATTTAAGAAGATTTTATGCATAGCTTGTAATCAAACGGATTATGTCAATAAAAGAAAGCCATTCCTTCACAAAGCGTGTCCACTCGAAGCAAGCTGAAGTCAAAAAGCCCTGACGCCAAAGTCAGGCCTCAAAAGCCCTAGCAACAAAGCTAGGCCAAAAAGCCCTAACAACAAAGTTAGGCCAAAAGCCCTAGCAACAAAGCTAGGCCAAAAAGCCCTGTCGCCAAAGACAGGCCAAAAGCCCTAACAACAAAGTTAGGCCAAAAGCCCTAGCAACAAAGCTAGGCCAAAAAGCCCTGACGCCAAAGTCAGGCCTCAAAAGCCCTAGCAACAAAGCTAGGCCAAAAAGCCCTAACAACAAAGTTAGGCCAAAAGCCCTAGCAACAAAGCTAGGCCAAAAAGCCCTGTCGCCAAAGACAGGCCAAAAGCCCTAACAACAAAGTTAGGCCAAAAGCCCTAGCAACAAAGCTAGGCCAAAAAGCCCTGTCGCCAAAGACAGGCCAAAAGCCCTAACAACAAAGTTAGGCCAAAAAAGCCTTAGTAACAAAACTAGGCCACAAAAGCCCTAACAACAAAGTTAGGCCTCAAAAAACCTGACGCCAAGAGTCAGGCAAAGCCCTGACGCCAAAGTCAGGCCAAAAGACCTAGCAAAATGTTAGGCAAAATGAAAGCCCTGACGCCAAAGTCAGGCCAAAGAAAGTTTAGGCGATCACTATCGATGATAAAGCCTGACAAATTACAAATCCCTTGTTATTAGGCCAACACCTCAAAGGTTTAAACTTCAAAGAAGGTAATATCTCTTTGAACTTAGAAGTTTACGCTTTTAAGTGTCAAAAGTATTATCCTTAGAAAGTTTAACTTATGATGGGTCTACGGCTTTAAGGGTCGACGACATTACAAAGCAAGAAAGTAATTATGAGTAAGATATTGGATAGCTAAATATGTTCGAAGTCGATTAAAGGCTCAAGAATATAAAAGCATTCAATAGAAAAATCCAAGTCTTCGACAAATAATTACAAACCAAAAACAGAAAATACAAAAATGGCTATCTAAAAAAGATAAATACGGTCGCCAAGGAGTTGGGGACTTCAAGCGTCGGAGTTCTCGGGGGCAAGGGTGCTCTGCTCGCCTTCGGGGGCAGAAGTACTGGGCTCGCCTTCAGGAGCAGCCTCGCCAGCAACAGAGGGCGGCGAAGGACGACTCCGCAGGAAGGTCTTCAAAGAGGCGACTTCCCCAAGAGGAAAGTTGGGATCGACCGCCTGGACCTCATCCACCAGGACTTCGAGAAAATCGGCAATCGCCGACCTCATCTCCTTCAGAGCGCAGTCCTCAAACTCCTCAGAGGCTTTGAATGCCTCAACTACGCTCTGGGGCGAAGGGACGGCTTTCAATTGTGCAGTTAACCGATCCCTCTCCTCCTCCAAGGCAATCCCCCGGGCTTCCGCAGCTTCCGTCTGAGCCACCGCAGCTTCTCTCTGGGCGTCAGCAGCGTCCCTTTGCGCCTCGGCAGCGACCCTGCGAGCCTCCGATTCTGCCCCTTGCGCCTGAGCTTCCTTAAGTTCAGCATCTAGGCGAACTCGGACGATCTCTCCCTGATCTAAACACAGGTGAAGAGCGTCAAAGTCCTGAAGAGCGGCAGCGGCTTCAGCCTCCCTCTTCTGGACATCAGCAAGGAGGCGCTGCTCCTTCCTGAGGTATTCCTCTCGGGTATTATCTGCCAAGGCGATCGCTGCATCTGCAGTCGTCTTGATAGTCCCCAATTGCTCAGGAGTGACCCCCGTGCTTCGGTACTGCTCCAGCTCGGCGAGCACACTGGAATACTTGTCGGTGAGCTCCCCGAAGACACGACCAAGAATCACCTCTTCCCGAACGAACTGGCAACAAATATAGAATAAAAGCTGTCAGGACAACAGACAATAAGGGAACGACAAAGAGAGGACTCTACGAAATAAAAGTATGAGATCTTACCAAAGCCACTCGTTCGAAGTGGGACCGAAGGAACCCCTCGATCTGATGAAGTTCCGTGGGAACAATCGAGCGGTCCGCGGGGGGAATTATCCCGTCCAGAAGCCGCATACACATATCCGGGCTGCCCCGGAGGCTCTTCTGGGGAGGATACCCCTTCTTCATAAGGTCCCCACAGGGGACCCAAGTTTCCCGAGAATTCGCTGATTCAAGCGGCTGAAACAAGCCGGCAAGGGAGCAATGCTCATCCACAGGAGCCCTCGATGAGCTGGAAGCAGCATGCCCCTTCTTCTTGGTCCCAGACTCCTTAGGAGGAGCCATGGGCACAGTAAGAACAGGAGGAGCTAAGGTCAAAACCTTCCCCTTGGCGGCAGAAGGACCCTGGGGAGAAGGAGAAGGGGGCACCGCGTCCAGACCCTTCCCTTTATTAGCGGAAGGACCCCCAGGAGGGGGAGGAGAAGGATGTTGGTCGACTTCCGGACATCCCTCACTCCTGACCTTCTTGGAGGGAGGAGGAGCATGATCCCGGACCATGTCGGTTGAGGACTCCTCTGCAAAACAACAAGACAAAATGTCAAAAAACAAAAAACCGCAAAGTATGAAGATATTAAATCTACGAATAACAAAGCAACATACCTGGTTGGCGAGGGTCAGCAGTGGCCGAGGGAAGCACCTCCTCAGACTTCCTCTTGAACGAACGCCTAGAGGGGGGAGGAGGAGAGTTCAGCAATGCCTGGTCGGAGGACAACCCCGCTAATCCCTGGTCATCAAAGAGACCTATCAGTTTCTGGCTCTTGCTTACAACCTTCCCTACAAGTAATAAAGCAAGATAAGAGTTAGAAAATTACCCAATCATTAAAGATTGGCGTGGCTTGATGAATACCCGCCATCTCAAGGGCATTCTCGGTAGTCTCCGCCACTGAGCGGATGGACTTGAACTGAGAAGACCGATGCGACCGGTATAGGTCATCAATAGCGTTTCGATCACTCTCTGATAGCTCCTCGAAGGAAGGAGGGAAATCCTTGTCCGGGATCAACAATTTCCAGGGCACCCCCCCCTTATAAAAGAAGTAACACTTCTTATAATTGGAGTTGGTGGTCCGAAAATCGTCGACCAGGCGGACATGGACGTTCCAAACCCATCCCTGAAGGCCTCCCCACTCTGAAAACTTCGGCCAGCGGGATTGGAAGTGGTGAAGGTGGTTTGCCCCTGCTGCCAGGCGGAAGAAACACCGGAACAGGGCCAGTGAATATACCCATTCCTGGCGTAAGCATAGGAACTTGAAACCGACCCACATCCTGAGGGCATTCGGGACAAGCTGTGTGGGGTGAATCCCGTAAAACTGACACAAGGTCTGTAAATCCTCACAGAGAGGAAAACGCAACCCAGCATCGATCTGAGCCGCATAAATGTAAACCTCTCCATCGTGAGGAAAATGCAGACCTAGGCCAGGATATCTAGGAGCATCCTCCACGCTGAAGCCACCGAGCGCCACCACGGTCTTAAAATAAGCCGGCTTCAATTCATTAGGCTTGACGTCTACTCGAACAAATTCAAATATTGCAATGATAAACATAAAAAGCAAAGAACAGCAGAGGACATTGCCAAAGCAGAGCAATAAAAGGGCGAAAGTTTACCTTTTGGGGAAAAAATAGGCGTGTTCAGCTCGGGCCCGTCCACCACCACAGGAGTGGTTGCAGTCCTGCCCAAATCGGTCTGTTCCTCTACTGAAGGGGGAACGACTTCATCCCTGATGGTCAAAGGGACATCAGCATTTCTGGGCATGTTGGCTTTGTTGGCACCCTTGGGAGCCGTGTGCTTGACTCTCTGATTGCGAGGAGCCATGGAAATGTTGGAAGAAGGCTGAAGAGGATTGAAAGAGAAAGGGAAGGTTTGCAGCGAAGTTCTGAAAATCTGAAGGAGTGGATAAGCGTAAAAAACAAAATGCAGAAACTGACGTTTCCTATATAGACCAAAAGGGGAGTAACCGCCACGAGCAAATCGAAGCGACGCAGAGGAATAATTGCACCCTTTTGGAAAAAACCGAAGCAATGTCAGAATTCCAAGAGACAACGGTTGGCTGGTACAGACAGCTGTCAAGCTACCCTGGGTTTACGGAAAAGTAAATGTCAGGCGTGCCTCAAGTGACCGTTCGATTTCTGGACAACCGTGCAGTTATTAAATGCTAAAATTCCACTAAGGAGACAAGGTGGTCGCCAACGCACTAATAAAGCTTTAGCAGAAATACCTCGGGTAGATAATGATCGCCTAACTAAGAAAGATAGACTTCCATAAGCCTGAGTCACCTCGAGTGATCGCCAAAAGGGAATAAAAGGAAGGATATTCTTTCGGCTTTGAACAGAGAAGGAATTGCTCGCCAAATGAGCTCGAAGTGTCTCAAAGGCACTGAACCATTACCAAAGACGTCACTATCTAAAACCCTACCAGGAAATCAAGCTCGACTGAAGGAACTTCAATCAAGCTTCGGGGGCAAATGTTGGGTATCGATAGTGACGGCCCAGTAAGAAAAGGCCTCGAAGGCCCAATAACTATAGAGGGGGTAAACCCATGACATCCGAACCGGATCGGCCCAAGTACAAGCCAAACTTGGCCCACCATCGAGTAATCCAGAATCGAGCCCAAAGTCTATAGAGACGCCAAAAGGCTCTCAGACTGCTCGCCATTCTCTACCAAGTCGCGACCTTCCACTGCTCGACATGGGAGTGCTCGCCCCGAAGAGAGCCTTGCCTCTCTCCTCTGGTCCCACTAAACCGTTAATAACAGAGTGGCCAAGATATCCCGCATATCCCGGTCACATATTCACTAAAGATTAGATTTGGTAACTGCAATATCTCGCAGTAACTGCCATATCCCACGATCCGAATCTTCAGCAACTCAATATACATTAAGATATTCAGTTGCCTTTATACGGTTCTATCTCTCTTACCCTATAAATATCCTTGCTTTACATACGTACTTTACGTTTTGAGTTTTATACACACATATACTCATTTAAGCATCGGAGAGGGACCCAGAGGCACCCCCTCTGTTGCGCTCCCCTACTTGCAGGTTCACCGGAGTTGGAGCTGAAGCGTCATCCCAACCTTGTCTGGTATTCAATTCACTGCCAGATCAGCATTCAAGATTTCACGATCCAACAAAAATGAGGTCTATTCAAGGAGTAGATCGATTGGGATACTTGGACTTCACTGATCTGGCTTTATTTCAGGAAATCTTGATGCCCAATAAATTCAAAGTTCCAGACTTTGAAAGGTTCGATAGAATAGGGCATCCGATTGTTCAACTCAAGATCTAGATGGTGAAAATGACTCCATATCTGCAGTATACCAAGTTGATGGTCCATACCTTTCATGAAAGTTTGAAAGGGGAGACGTTGGTCTGGTTCGCAGGGTTAAGAACGGAGCAAGTGCTAAATATGGAGGAGCTGGCCAATCTTTTCCACTGCCAATATAAGCACAATCTGGATAATGCTCCTACTCGCCTTGATCTTCAGGCTATGGAGATGAAAGAGGGACAATCTTTCAATGTTTATATGACTGAGTGGAGTGGAAATGCCAACTGCATGAACCCGCCTCTCGAGCAGAATGAGGTGGTCCTAATTTTCATCAGTACTCTTAAGGGTATATATTATGCCCAAATGATGAGTTAATCCACAACGGAATTTTCAAATCTCATCATGACGGGCTAATTGATCGAGCGAGGGCCGGAAAGATTGAAGACCCATACAAAAGTGCAGCGGATCCTAAGAAAACTCGCACAAAAATGCCTACCCCGACCATAGGCGCGGTCTATCAGAACCCTTACCAGGTCCCTTACTCGACTCTGTATCAACAATACCAGCCATCACCGGTAGTCCCGACACCTTAGGCTCCTCGAGCCCCACAAGGAATAACCTCCCCACCCAACTTGCAATATTCTGTTAACCGATGCGGGAACCAAAGGAGATTTCGAGAGCCCCAACAGTTCACACCACTTCCAATACCGTTGGTTGAATTGTAGAA
The DNA here is from genome assembly GCA_946814005.1 of Chamaenerion angustifolium. Lineage (NCBI taxonomy): Eukaryota > Viridiplantae > Streptophyta > Magnoliopsida > Myrtales > Onagraceae > Chamaenerion > Chamaenerion angustifolium. The sequence goes on from OX328272.1 coordinate 30,190,650, forward strand.
GAAGGGTTTTGCTCAAGGGCTCATAGGTCCCGAGGTTTTGAGTTATGAAACGAGAATTATGGCTAAGGAACCAAATTCAAAATGTGAGTACCACATGGGAGCACCTGGGCACACCACCTCGCCTGAAGCACCATAGCCAAGATCTTATCGATCATAAGTACTTGATCTTGAATCCCATTTCACCACCGAATGTCAATACCAATCCGATACTGAATCACGCTTCAGGCTCAGTCAATATGATCTACTTAGAAGAAGTACCAACCCCTTTGGCTAGCTTCATGGGTTGAGAGATGCTAGAAAATTACATTTCGATGATCACCCCACTAATCATTGACTACGTGCTGCAAGGACCAACACCATTCAAGTACAAGAGCAACAAAAGGGTACCTTGGAGATATCAGGGTCACACAGAAGGATCCGCGAGAGAAGAAGACATTTTCAGTATGATTCGACCCGGACGTTGCTATATCCAGCCCGAAAACTCACCCCAAGGAGAAGGAGGTGGAGGGAGCCCAAAAGAAGAAGTTAACCGAAGAAGAAGCGAGCAATTTCATGAAGATTGTAAAGGATGCTTAGTACAAGCTCGTGGATCAGTTGCGCAAAACTCCAACGTAGATATCTTTATTGGCTCTATTGTTGAGTTTTGAACCACACTGAAATGCATTAATGAATGTTTTGAAAGAAGACCTGGTACAAAAGGAAATTTCGCCCCACCAAGTGGAGAATCTCATCGGTTCGGTCTTTGCTATCCAAATCACCTTTGGGGATGAAGAGTTGGGTTCTGAGGGACAACAACATGTCAAGGCCCTCCACATCGTGTGAAAGAGCAAGGGATATGTGCTTTCGAGGGTAATGATTGACAACATAACAACTTTAAATGTAAGTCCGATGTCCACCCCCAACATATGAAGATATATTCGTCATTCACCCGTTCAACCAAGAGCGTTGTTCGAGCCTTTGATGAAAATATAAGGGAGGTCGAAAGAGAAATTGAATTACCATTAGATATTGCTCCATGCGTGTTTAGTGTATGTTTGTAAGTCTTGGACATTCCGGATGTATACAATCAACTTTTGGGAAGACTTTGGATACACGCCGTAGGAGCATTACCTTATACCCTGCATCCGAAAGTGAAATTTATCTCTGAGGATCGCCTGGTTTTGATCGATGGGGAGGAAGACTACAACATTTTTAAGGAGACTTCCGTACTTTTCATCAGAATCGAGATCGAAGATGCATTGTCTTTCCATGCCTTCGACCTCATTTATGTGATTAAGGATTGGGGAGAGCCAGTACCAGATAGAGCCGATCTAATGGCAGAGAAGATCATTTTGGACAACAACTTCATCTTAGGACTCTTTCTGGTAATCCGCGGTCGGGGCATCATAGACCCAGTAGTTCCGAGGAAGAACAAAGACACTTTCAGGCTGGGTTTCCATCCTAATTTCAAAGATTACGAAGTTGTTCGAAGGAGACTTTTGACCGGAAATTCAAGGGCATTGCTGTTTCCTCCCCTCGCTGTTTCATTTCCTGGCCCACTACAAGTTATCCAACCCAACGACGTTGCTGATCACGACGACTTATCAAGCTTGTTATCAAACGGTGTCACCATTGGAGCTCTGCTCGATGAATCTCCTTCAATCCTTTTCGTCTGTCCACTCGCTAGTGAGGAGAATATCACAAACTGGATGACATTACCTGCTTATGAAGTTTCTCTTAGTAATAAAGAGTAAGATCTTTTGAAAAGGGATGTATTCTGTGCAAATCATATGTCATGAGCTCCACATTTTTAGAATAGGGAAAATTTGTCATGACCACATCAAATGAATCCCTTTTTTAGTTAATTCATCATGTTCTCAATATTATATCTTCTTCTACCTACTTCTGACATTAATCACCCCTCTTTTCTAGTTCCTTATCTAAGAACAATACCTCTAGAGAATAGAAGGGAAACCATGATTCAATCTCGCACAGGGACACCCTTGTCGAATCCGAATTTATACATTACGGAGAAGGATCCGGTGAGGAGAGTGTCACGAAAGAAATTGATGAAAGTTGGGACATGTATAAGAGAGAAAAACTCCTAACAACAGAAGTCACTGAGGCCATAAACATTGGCATTCCCAATGAACCACACGAGTTGACGATCGGGGCAAATCTAACTCTTGACCAAAGGAATCAGGTGATCGATTGGCTAAAAGAGTTCCATGAGATATTTGCTTGGTCATATGCTGACATGCTAGGATTTGATTCGTCAATCGTGGAGCATGTTCAACCACTAGATACTGAGAACTTCCGACCTAATAGACATCACCTAAGGAGGCCAAGTCCCGACCTAATTCTTAAGATTAAGGAAGAGATCATCTTAGAAGTTTGCAACTATTCTAAATGGATGGCAACCATTGTTCCAGTACCCAAGAAGGATGGTCGCGTTCGCGTCTGTGTCGACTATTGAAATCTTAACAAATCCAGTGCGAAGGATAATTTTTCTCTGCCTCATATCGATATGTTGGTCGACAACATGGCATAATATACGATGTTCTCATTCATGGACGAGTTCTGCCTGATCAAGATGTCTGAAGCAGATAAGTCAAAAACCGCATTTGTCACAATGTGGGGCACATTTTGTTATAGAGTAATGCCTTTCGGTTTAAAGAACGCATGGGTAACCTTCCAAAGGGCGATGGCTGACGGTGACACTATTCCACGACATGATGCACAAACAGATCGAGGTGTACGTAGTTGATCAAGACGGTCAAGATCACTTGATCAACTTACGCATCTTATTTGAAAGGCCCAAGAAGTACAAGTTGTGTTTAAACCTGACCAAATGCACTTTTGAAGCCACATCAGGTAAGTTATTGGGATTCATAGTTAGTGAGAAAGGAATTGGGGTAAACTCTGACAAATTCAAGGCGATACAAGAGCTACCCCACCATCGACCGTCAAGGAAGTCCGAAGCCTATTAGGCCATTTGAAATACATTTTGCGTTTCATCGAAAATATGACAACCAGTGTCTACCTTTATTTCGTCTCCTGCATAAGAACGCTCGGGTAATATGGGATGAAGAATGCCAGAACGCCTTAGAGTCCATAAAATTTAACTGATGAGTCCACCAGTCCTGGCGCCACCAACTCCAGGACGACCACACATTATGTATTTAATAGTGCGCCAAGATTCGTTAGGATGCATGTTGGGGCAACTCGATGTGACTGGAAAGAATGAGCATGCCATATACTAGTTGAGCTAGAAGATCATAGAGGTTGAAGCAAAGTACCAGGAGGTGGAGAGGACATGTTGTGCACTCGCGTGGGTAATGCAGCGACTTCGCCAATATGCGTTGTACTACACCATATACCTATATTCGAAGATGGATCTCGTGAGATACCTCATAGAGAAGCCAACATGGACAAAAATGTCACCAAGTGGCAGGTTTAGCTATCCGAGTCTGCCATAGAGTTCGTACCTCAAGTTTCAGTGAAAGGGCAAGCAATCACCGATCATTTAGCGGAGTTTCCCATAGACGACGATCACTTGATCAACTCCGAATTCCCAGACGGGGAGATTATGCAAGCAGTAGAAGAAGAAGGGATGTCGATGAAAAATTGGAAGATGTACTTCGACGGGGCTTTGAATTCGGTCGGAAGGGGTATTAGGCCAGTGCTCATCTCACCAAAAGGGAAACACTTTCCAGTGGAGGCCAATGTCACCTTCCACTGCACCAACAACATCGCAGAATACGAGGCATGTGCTCTCGGCATGCGCGCCACACTAAACCTTGAAGTGAAGAAACTAGAGATGTTCAGAGATTCTGTGTTAATGATCCTCCAAACGACAGGGGAATGAAAAATGAGGGATGCCAAACTCCATCCATATCATGAGCACCTTGATGACTTAGCTGCAGAATTTGAAGACATCACTTTCACTCATATGCCAAAAATAAGAATCAATTTGCAGACGCACTGGCAACACTCAGATCAATGAGTAAAATTTCATCGGGAAACCAGGTACTGCTAGTGGAGATCAAGATCAAAGAGATTCCAACATATTGTTGTACAGTCGAAGAATCAGACGGTCAGTCGTGGTTCACTAACATAAAAAGATACCTAGAGTCCGGACAGTTCCAAGAAGGTGCCACAAGAAATGACTGGAAGGTCGTATAAAAAATATCTTGTAATTATTTTCTCAATGACCCGACCTTATACAATAGATCATTTGCTGATACCTTTTTGAGATGCATGAATGTCAAAGACGCTGAGTGCCTAATGGAAGAAATTCACGAAGGTTGTTGTGGCCCACACATGGGCGGACGAATGCTGTCAAAAACGATAATGAGACTTGGAGACTTTTGGTCCACCATGACGTCTGATTGTGCGAGACACATTTAACATTGTCACCTCTATCTAGTGTACGCAAACCAAATCCACGCGCCACCACACGATCTCTATCCCATTACCTTTCTCAATGTGGGGGCATCAATGTAATCGCCATGATCTCTCCAAAGGCGTCCAATGGTCATCAATTCATATTGGCAACGATCGATTATTTCACTAAGTGGGTAGAGGCTATCACCCTGGCCTCAGTAACTACAACGGTTGTCGAGCGTTTCATTAGGCACAATATCATCGTGCGTTGTGGGGTACCGAAGTCAATCATCACAGACAACGTCAAAAATATGAATAATAAATTGGTTGATGGGCTGTGTGACCAATTTAAGATCAAGCATAGAAATTCATATCCATGTCGCTCACAAATGAATGGCGCAATGGGATCATCAAATAAGAATATCAAGAAGATCATAGAGAAAATGACTATCAATTATAAGGACTGACACGACAAGCTGCCTTGGGCACTCATGGCATACTAGACCTCAATACAAACATCAACAGGGCCAACCCCATTCTCCCTTGTTTACGGGACGGAAGCACTACTGCCAATTGAAGTAGAAATCCCATCAGCTGGGATCCTCGCTGAGGTAGAGACGGACGTGTCAGAATGGGCGAGATGCAGATACGAGCAATTAAACCTCCTAGATCAAATGCGATTCATCGCGCTATGCCACAGATAATTGTACCAGCAACGCATGACACATACATTTAAAAAGAAATGCACCCAAGGGAATTACAAGCAGGCGATCTAGTCCTTAGTAAAATCTTTTGAGTCAATCTTGATTTTCGAGGCAAGTTTGTGAATAAAAATGAAGGGCCTTATGTCGTCAAATAGATTCTCAGTGGAGGATCCATGATCATCACTGGCATGGACGACCAAGAACTCCCAGTCCGATCAATATTGACGCAGTCAAAAAATTCTTAAAGAGCTCACAACCAGAAAGCGAACCTCCAAAAGTGAAAGAAAATTCTTGCTAAATTGAAAACTCGAAATGGCTATTTAGGCAAAATTTAGGGAAGAGGGGCATGATTAAAAATCCCTAAAAAGGGCGATCATGGCAAAAGAAGAGAAATCAAATCCCTGTTAGGTTGAAAACCTGAAGGGGCAACCTAGGCAAAAATTAAGGAAGCCGAGAGGTACGGTAAAAACAAATACTATAGCAAATGAGTAGAAAATTGAGAGACAAAAAAGAAAAAAAAATCTTCAGGTCAATTCAGACTTTCGAGGCAATTTTGTGCCTACATATGAAGGGCCTTATGTCATCAAAGAGATTTTTCAACGGATGATCCATGATACATGGACAACAAAGAACTCCCAATCCAATAAATATGGACGTAGTAAAAAAATCCTTAAAGAGCTCGTAACCAGAAAACGAGTCTCCAAAGCGAGAAAATTTCCGCTAAATTGAAAACCTGAAAGGACGGTGTAGGCAAAATTTAGGGACGAGGGACATGATTAAAAATCCCTAAAAATGTTGATCATGACAAAAGCAAAGGAATCAAATCCCCACTAGGTTAAAAGCCCGAAAGGGAGACCTAGGCAAAAAACAAATTAAGGAAATTGAGAGTTTTGGTAAAAAAAACAAATCGTAGCAAAAGGAAAGAAAATCGAAAGATTAAAAAAAAAGTGCTCAAAAGTGGATGACCATTTTTCCCACAGTAGCAATAAACAAAAGCTGTGATCGACATTAATTTGAGTTGCCTCAACAACTTGCATAGATACACCTTGTGGACATAGCATGAATGAGTTTAGGGAACTTCATTAAGAAGGACTCCAAAGTCGATTAATGAGAAAATAGGTCGAGAAGTCCACGCAAGCAGTCAGACATCTCAAGAATTGTTTTACCTCTTAAGTGAATTACAAGCTAATGAGCGGGGTGTTTAGGTGCTCAAACTCTGTGAGTCATCATAAACAATCGGGACTTGTATATGTCCAACTTCCGAGAGTTACAAACTGAAGAACAGTGTGTTTGGGTGTTCAACCTCTGCAAGTCATCCCCAACGATCATAACATGTAGATGTCCTACTTCTAAAATTTACAAGCCAACGAACGGGGCTTTGAGGTGCTCAACCCTTATAAGTCATCCTCAACAATGCTTCTGGCTAGACAAATCCTCAAATTCCAGCTCGTTGATGACAAAAAAAATTCGATGACCAAGATCTGTAGTTATCCAGCTTCTGGAAGTCACAAGCCAATGAACGGAGCCTTTAGGTGTTCAACCTCTGCATGTCATCCTCAACGACCATGACCAGTAGGTGTCTAGCTTCTAGGAGTCACATGCCGACGAACGGGGCCTTGAGGTGCTCAACCCCAGTAAGTCATCCAATGCTTTTGGACAAAAAAAATTCTCAACCTCGATCTCGTTGATGGCCAAAAAACCCTCGACGACCAGGACCTGTGGTTATCCAGATTCTAGGAGTCACAAGAGGACGAGCGGAGCCTTTAGATGTTCAGAATCTGCAAGTCATCCTCGACGACCATGACCTGTAGTTATCCAGCTTCCGGGTGTCACAAGCCGACGAACAGAGCATTTAGGTGTTCAACCTCCGCAAGTCATCCCCAACGAGTCACAAGGCGACGAGCGGAGCCTTTAGGTGTTCAGACTCCGAAAGTCATCCCCAACAAGTCACAATCCAACGAGTGGAGACTTTGGGTGTTCAGCCTCTACGAGTCATCCCCGACGACCAGGACATGTAGGTGTCTAGATTCTGGGAGTCACAAGACGACGAGCGGAGCCTTTAGGTGTTCAGCCTCCGCAAATCATCCCCAACGATTCACAAGCAGACGAGCGGAGCCTTTAGGTGTTCAGCCTCCGCAAGTCATCCTCGGCGACCGGGACCTGTAGGTTTCCAGTTTCTGGGAGTCACAAGGTGATGAGCGTTTAGGTGCTCAACCTCCGTAAACCATCATGAACGATTGGGACCTATACGTGTCCAGCTTCTAAAAGTTGCTTGATGATGTCTGTCTACTATGTATATAATGAATTGAGAGGAGCCAAAATTAGTTGTTTGTCGCTGAACACATACTCATGCGATCACTTCTATGAGAGTGTGTTCAAAGAGAGGCAACTGTAAACACCTGATTTTGGCGCGGGGTCAAAATACCGTACGCGAGTATCCGAGTCGAGAAAAATCGAGACGAAGAAAAACACAAAACAATAAAATAAACCCTAAACCCCAAACCCTAAACCCCAAACCCTAAACCCCAAACCCTAAACCTTAAACCACAAACCCTAAACCCTAAACCCTAAACCCTAAACCTTAACCTTAAACTTAAACGACAAACCCTAAACCTTAAACTCCAAACTCTAAACCATATACCTTAACCTTAAACCCTAAACCCTAAACAAAACCTTAAACCCCAAACCCCTAAACCCTTAAGCCACGACCAATCCCCACCAATTGCCCCAAAAGTCCTCCCAATTTACATCACCTTTGCCCATTTGATGCCTTTGCTCACCCACCATCATCTTTTGACCAAATCCTCCCCAATCACACCAAAAGTCCTCCCAAATTGCCAATCACCTTTGTCCATTTGATGACTTTGTTCACCCACCGTCATCATTTGACCAAATCCTCCCCAATCACACCAAAAGCCCTCCCAAATTGCTAATTACCTTTGCCCATTTTTTATCACCTTTGCCATCCACTATGGTTTGTCCATGATTTATCATCTACTTGAACAAAAAAACAACATTAAGAAAACTCCTATAAATGGGGAGAAGCTACGGTTGATGTAGGGGGGAGAAGATAGAGAGAAAGACTGAAAGAATTAAGGGAGATTGAGTGGAGTTTGTTTTATCAATATTATGTGTTAATAGTTGTATTTCATATAAGAATCATATTCAATTTTAAGTTCGATATATCTTTGGGGTCATTTTAGACATTTGTGAAAGTTATGGGGGTTGTTTCGGTCAAACAAATAATATTTTCGAAATGAATTAGGTAATTCCCAAAACTTTGATGAATGTTACGATTCAGTCCTTGGATTCTCGGGTCATTTTGGGACTTTACCGAGTGTTATAAACCAATCCAAAAACGTTTTGGCCAATTTTTGCAATATTTAAAAGATTTTTCCAAATCAGCTCGAATTTTTAAATAATTGCACTTTGGTCCCTAAACGTTTCTGGACATCCCATTACTTCTCAAGGTGTCACAAATTAGTCCAATTTGCTTCGTATTTTCAAAATCATTCGTGTATGTTTGACACGTTTAAAATGACCCCAAAGTTAAATCACTCCTTTTTCGAGCACGATTAACTTTATTCTCCCTTGTTTATTTATTTGAAATTAACTCGTAAATTAAAATGTCTGTACATGGTTTATTTAATTTAAAGAAAATGCATGTTATTTCTTTGGTCAAGCATGATCAAAATGGGCAATTCATGTAAATTGACAATTCAGGTAAATTGACAATTCGGGAAATTGGAAAAACATAAATTCAAACGCAAACTAAAGTTCTAAAAGGGAAGATTATAGGCTCGCGGGCCCTTAATACGTAATCAAACCCCGAACTAAATTCTTTGGACGTAGGCCTTTCGAAGCCCTGAGATGTTAACACCATTTACCCTAAGCAAATGTTAGGATTCCGATTAACCTTTAATTTATCGGTGACGACTCTTTTTTTCCGGTCCGGTTGATGACCCCGCTTGACCAGGCCCGTCGTTCGCCAAGACCCGACATTTTCGACCGAAAAAAAAAATATTTTTTCAAAAAGGGTCGGGGAAAGTCAGATCCGACGTCCGACATAGCGTTTGTCGAAATCTTATGTTTGTTGCTTGGATGAGGGTAATTATTTGTAAATCGATCAATCTCTTTTTGACCCTTGCCTAGATTGTTACTTATTTTGTATATATAATAATATAATTTATATAATTGAAATTCAAGTCCAATTATGTGCCAAGTTATAATTATGCATACAATCTAAAATTTAATGCATTAAAAAATAAATTACTAATATATTTTCTTAATATGTTTTCTTTTGTAGTTTTATAGAACTTTATATTTAAATGTAGATTTAACTTATTTTATGGGTTGAAAAATCTTATTTGTATAATTGTACAAAATTAAAAGTTACTATTAGTAAAAAGTATATTTTAACTATTACTTTCAACATTTTTTTTTATAACTATATGACAATAATAGACTGTATAAAAATATTGTAATTAAGTTAAAATCATTAATTAACATCATATCATTAATTAATCATATTCATTTTTACTATTGAATTTTAAACTTTGAGTTATTTTAAGAAAAAGTATACTTATTCCATATATTTGATCATATTATTCATATAGTGCAATCATTATTAAAAGAAGAATATATTAACTAATATTTGTAACATTTTATTAAATTAAATTAAATTAATAATGTTAGATTTAAAAGAGTAATTAGCATTACATAAATAATTATTAATATTTATTTTTATCAACGTATGTACTTTTTAATTATGTTTACAAAAAAAATACAATTGATCTTTATGTTTTATACTATTGTGGGTATAATGTAAATATAAATGTAATTACTATTAAAAATATTTGTGATTACTATTAAAAATATTTGTGATTACTATTAAGTAACTAATATATGATCATCAATTGTTTTTTTAATATATATATGTATATATATATATATATATTATATTTATTATTAATTATATAGAAAAAAAATCGCGCAAAGCGTGTATTAGATTTATAGTTAAGACATTATTTGAAAGAGTACCATTTTTTTAATACCGATCTTTTATTGAAAAATATGATGAAAAAGCAGAGGACATTAAAGTATTGAAAAATTTGTGAGTTCATTGTTATGATGTTGAAATGGCTAGTTCAAAATAGCAGATACTCTTGGAACATTCTTTGTCAATGTCAAGAGTAAGAATGAATATAGAGGATGTGATATACATTGAAAATCTTATTGTCTGCTGTTGGTTTTAGGATAATGGGTCGCCCATAAGTGGGAGCCCATTGACATAAGTCCAGTTGTGTATCTGGCCTTAAAACCTATCCCTCTATATATGAGTATATATAGGGGTGCTCAGGGTTTGGAAAACCTGATGTCAGTTGTCGATGCTAAATAGTTAGCCGTCCTACAGTTTAGACAGAGATCAGTAGCTGTGGTATTATAGGTCATTGCCCGTCAAACCGTGGCGTGTCCTCCCGTCCGACAGACCGTGATCCCAACCTCAGGCAGATCCGCTTCCGCTAAGGCAATCGTTCAGGGAGGTAACTTAATTATGTGTTATGTTGTACCTTAATCGATTGCATGTTTTGTACATCAATTTCCAACATTGGTATCAGAGCCATAGTAGGTTGGTTTCCAAATTGTCGGATTCAAAGAGGAAAATCCCCACGGCGTCATCGTGACTGCAACGGGAGCGAAATCGGGAAAAGCAGCCCCACCGAGGCCGAAATAGAGGCGGTCGCGGCCGCAATTCAGCCCTATCGAGGCCGAAATAGGGACGGTCGCGGCCTTCGTGGCCGCAACTCAGCCCCAACGAGGCCGAAATAGGGGCGGCCGCGGCCATCGTGGCCGCAGCTCGGCCCCTACTGGCCGCAGCCACCGTGGCTGCGGCCACGCTCCAGTCGTCCGCAGCCACTGTGGCTGCGGCCGCGTTCAGTTCGGTCCGCAGCCATCGTGGCTGCGGCGACTGGTCGCAGCCTTTGTGGCTGCGGCCAGCCGCTGTGGACGATGGGGAAGGGCCGGCCAGTGGTGGTCGACCCACCCCTGTGGCCAGCCCTCGCGGCTGGCAACCATGGAGGCTGCGACTGCTAGGGTTTCAAAACCCTAGCGACCACTGTTCTTCTTCTCTGTGGAGAAGAAGAACAGTACCGGTCCGGTTCTCTGTGAACCGGATCGGTCTGGTTCAATGGGACTTGTTCTGTTTGAACCAGTCCGACTCGATCCAGTCCGGTCGATTTGATCCGACCGGTTCGGTCTAGTCCAGTCGGTTTGAGCCGACTGGTTTGATTCAGTCCGACCGGACTGGTTCGGTTCAGACCAACTGATTGGGCCGGTTCAGATAGTTTTGTGCTGTCTGGACCGGTCTAAGCTAATTCGGAGGCCCCGAGTCACCTGAATTGGTCTGAAACAAATTTGGTGCCGATCTTGAATCCTCTATGGGCCCTAGTGGTTTATTTTAGTCCGGTAAATGTGCCTGGACCCTTTCATAAATAATTTTTGGGCTAATTTAATTAATTGTTGGACCAATTTAAATTGATAGGAGAGCCTTATATTGCTTTATATTGCATGACTGGATAGGTAGAACGCTGTGTGGGTTCCTTGAGTTCCCTGGTTTACTTTGTGTTTTCTGCATGGTAGATAGTTTTGCCTTACTTTATCTGATTGACTCTTGACTCCATGACTGGTAGAATTGACTAGGTTGTGATTGTTGAGATCCCAGCATAGTGTGTGAAATTGGTCTAACATGTTAATTACTTTTATTTGTTGTGACTTTAGTCCCTGGATTTTTATTTGTTGAGACTTTGGTCTCCAAATTTTTATTCATGGTGATTTTGATCCCCAAACTTTTGGTTAGGGTGACTTTAGTCCTCAAAGTTTTGAAAATTACAAATTAGCCCCTAATTAATTTATTTTTGAAAGGTATCAATATATATGTGTGTGTATTGAACTGTGTGTTTGTTACCTTACTTGCATAGGATAGATTACCTTGGTATGGAGATCTAGTTCTAGCATAGTCTAGGTAGCAAACTTTTAGGATTGTCCTTAGTATCCTTTCAGAAGTTTGGATGAGTACGAACTACACCTAGGAAAATGTTCCTGATTGTGAACCAGCCGGTTAGTCTACGAGGTTCTCCGAATTTCCTTGAATAATTCTAGGACAATTGTTTTGTGTAAGAGTCAAACACTTTGGTTTAGTGCGATATGTTCGACTCCGGTCCTTTGTGGACTGTTGGTATAGACTGTGTTTCGATTGATAGTAGTGACCTTAGGACATGCTTAGAGATGGGGAGTGCTTCTCGGCATAGCTTGGGTTGTCCCCCGGGTTTAAGTATGTTCTTAAGTCGGTCCTATCGGTTTGAGACTTGTCTTTTACATGCAATAGAACATTGTTCCTTGTGTCTCCATGATCCTATTAGAATTTCCTTTAGTTAGAGAAATTAGGCTGCCATGTAGAACATCATCGCTTAATTGGACAAAGGTCTTAGACTTAATGGTGAGCACTATAAAATTCGGAGAAAGCATATAAAAATGGTCCTAAGTAGAAATCCATTAACCCCATCAAGAAGATTATGAAAAGACTCGATTCTGGAATAACGAATCAGCAGAAGACTTTCCATTTGAGTGGGAGGTTAATGATGCTGAAACGTGCGCCATGATGCTGAGTACGGTGGATGAGTTTGAGCTTAACACACGACTAAAGGGTTGTAGGATACTTTGCAGGCTAGAAATGGTTCTATACGACCGCTTAGTTGTGCTCACTCAACATTAAGTTTGATTCAAACATGATGAATCCTCAGCACTCTACGAGATAGTATCTGAGGCATATGGCCAACATGAACTCAAGGAGAACGGTCAGACAGTGACCGATGAGCAGCAAATCCAGGTCGTAATCCGCTCTTTGCCTAACTCCTAAAAACATATGAAAATCTAAGTAACTTATTCTAAGGCCCTCAATACCTTTGAACACGTTCAAAGGCACATTGAGTTTAAGGGGACAAACCCAAGGTCATTGGACCTAAGGTTGAGGTGTGTGTGGCGCCATCCTATAGACTTAAGAAGAGTCGCTGAAGGCGAATGAGTAATGCACAACGCGGTGGCGCAAATGCATTGAAGGCAAAGTAGACAAAGACTGAGGTGAACCCAAGGACTCCTCCGAAAACAACACCGCGAAAATGTTCGCGTAAGGCCGAGAAACCTAAATACAGGAAATGCTCCAACTGTGGCCAGTGGGTACACTTTGTGAAGGCATGTCCTAAATCGATCTGACCTAGATGTCTTGTTGGCTACTTAGTGAACTTTGTGTTTCTAGTACAGATATGTTGACTCAGTCATGTCCTTTGTGGATTTTGAATTCAGGATCGACAAATCACATAGCCAAGGATCGTGACGTTTTCGTAGAGTATCATAGAGTCCTGCGAGAAATTAGGTGGATTTACATCGACAACAACTTTCGTGTTGAAGTCGAAGGGATTAGAACTCGTGAGCTGCGCTTGCGCGGCGGTAGAGTTTTAGTCTAAAGTCATATCCTCTATGCTCCGCAGATTCGCCGATATGTTATTTCAGTCTTAGGATTAATGAAACTCGGTTTTATATTATCTTTTCATGAATCTTCCGTCCAATTGTTTTAAGGTTCAACTTCGTTTGACTTTAGTATTATTTCTGGTGGATTTATTGTTTCAGATTTGGATTCAGGCAACAATAATAATTTCATGTTTTTCTTCTACTCGCGGATATGTTTGCGATATGAATTAAAGACAAACTAGACTTGACTACAGAGGTCAACATAGAATGCAGTGGCTAGCCCACTGGGGTTTGCTGTCCTACATTCCACAAGTGGAGTTGTCTACTTGTGTAAGTTGTCTAGCAGAAAATTCCACCAGAATGCCTTTTGGTTAGGCACCTAGAGCCGAATTTCCCTTGCAATTCATCCATTCTGATGTCTGTGACCCTCTTAGTGCTAGGGTTCGGCACGGAGCGCAAATTTTCATTACATTTACAGATTATTACACCTGTTAGATAGGAGGGTAAAGGCCCTCCACCCTGATTATGAAAGAAGAGTATCTTTCAGCGGAATTTAACGGTTTATGTAATGAAAAGGGATCATTCATCAGTTGGCGATCCCCTACACCCCTCAACAAAATAGTTTTGCAGAGAGGCGCAACAAAACGCTCCTTAAAATGGTTCGGTCGATATGGCGCATACTCAATTACTGATTTCCTTATGGGGAAACACTTTGGAGACTGCTGCCTACATCCTAAACCATGTGCCGACGAAGACGGTTAACTCCACTTCATATGAGTTTTGGACTGGAATAAGTTTTGGACCTTCACCATATGTACCCATAGGGGTGTGCTGCTTACACCCATGATTTCTCAAATAAGTTTGGGAAAGATTGGACCTAGAGGAAACAAGAGTATTTTTGGTTACTCTGATACCTCCAAAGGTTATGTGTTTATAGCCGAGCAGGACAGTGGGAGTGTTACCGAGATCGAATCACAAGACGTAACGTTTGTACAGAACGAATTTCCTAAGAAGGGGGAGATTGATTTGGATCGATCTCTATATGAGATTCAAGATCAAGTTGAGCAGACACCTGTTAATTCGAGTGGGAGAGTTGAAACCGCAGATGATGAATCAGTTCGTCGTTTGCCGGATTCATCGCCTGCTGAAGCGAATGAAACAGATTCCGCTCTTGATGATCTTGTTGACAGTGGGAGCATTAGGGATCTCATTCTCAGTGGGAGTGATCATGGTCATACCCTGGTAGTAGTGAGTTGTTAGGCCGTGGGCTAGAACTAAACACCCTAATATCTGACGATATGGTTATTGTGCCGTAAAACGTTAGAGAAACTCTCAATGGAACCTTCTAAGAAGAATGGATGAAAGTAATGGAAGATGAGATGAACACTTTGGACTAGATGGAATCTATAAGGAAGAACGGTGTTTGGACACTGGTCGACCTTCAAGAGTACATAGAGCAATAGAGCTAAATGGGTTCTTAATATTATGGCTATTGGAGTGAGTCTAGATTTGGAACTGCACTAGATAGATGTTAAGACCGTCTTCCTCAATGGTGAGTTAGAAGAAGAGATCTATATGGAGCAGTCTGAATGCTTTGTGCAGAAAGACCATGATCACTTAGTGTGCAAACTTCACAAATTGATCTATGGTCTGAAACAGTTCGCTATGCAGTGGTATCGCAGATTTCATGATTTGTTCGTGGAAAATGGATTTCTCTTGAAGGATGAGAATCATTGCGTGTACACCGAAAGGGTCTAGACCGAACTTTGAGTTTATGATTCTATATGTAGATGACATACTCATAGCTGTAAATAGCTTGGAGTTCCTCACACAGATAAATGTCTGATTGTCTTCTCTGTTTGGGATGAAGGACATGGGTGAAACGGCGCACATCCTTGGTATTTAGATCTCGAGAGATCGTCGTAGGAGGCAGTTGTGGCTTTCACAGGAAAGCTACATAAACAAAGTGTTGGAAATGTTCAACATGAGTAACTGCGAACCAATTGAAACTCCAGTTTACATTGATCAACCTCTCAAAATGAATATATGGACCAAATAAATAAATTCTGTATCTAAGTGCAGTCGGAAGCCTGATGTGCGCAATAGTGTGTACTCGGCCTGATATTTGTCATGTAGTCGGCATGGTATATAGGTACCAAGCTGAACCCGAATTGAAGAAATGTAGGCAGTAAATAGGATCATGTGATATCTTAAGGGCATCGTCATGCTTTGTGATAGAGACTTTCTAGAGATCCGAGAATCTCTGGATGATTGGGTATAACGATGCGGACTATGGTGCTGACTTTGATGAGAGAAAATCCACCGCACATTGTGTTAATCGCCATTTAAGCCAAATTTGTGGGTCTTGTGTGGACCACTCAGTTGGTTGTATGGCTGAAGAGACTTCCGGATTGATTGCTGAGTCATTGGAGTCGCAATCTCCGTGATATAGAAACTCAAGTATCATAGCAAGTTATAGCAAGTAGATATCAAGCAAAACTATGTTAGAGACGTGGTTAGACACAAGGTGATGAGTTTGAAGTACTTGTCTACGGATGAGATGGTTGTTGACCGTCTCTCCGACCTTGAAGAGGTATTCTTTAGTGAGGCATGTGTAGTCTCTAGGGCTGTGTAGACTTAGTTGATGTACTTCATTGGTTTTATTTCCCATACAATGTTCTTTAACTTGAATTATATTTGAGTATGCATGTTTTCACAGTTTGAGTGTTTTGTGTGTTCTTACTGTGATTGTTTATTAACATATGTCAAAGTGGATTAGATCGCCCTCTCACACGGGTTATAGCTTCTATGCCTTTGTGGCTAGGTCAGGCTGGTGATAGTTTCTAGTTCTGGAAGTCTGTTGGGATGACCGGAAAGGACTTTGTGTCCGGAACTATCTGATTTCGCACTACGACGGATTATGGTCTGTCAATCCACTCAGGGGTTGGATGGGAGTCTTTGTGACTTTTGGTTCGGGTACTTTGTGTGCCTGATGGACATATGTACAACATATGGACATATGCTCCATGGGAGAGAAGATATGCTGTAGCGCGCGTTCCATACCGCGGCGCACCCAAAATACGACCATGGGTATGACCCGAGATGTGATCTTAACTCGGTGTCGTGTGAGACCCAGAGCTCTTTGTGTAAGAGCCGTGTACGTACCCTCAGTACTCTGAACAGAGACTTGAGGTTCAGTTCAGTGTTTGCTATCTTAGTCCGTGCTCGATGGGCCTTCGACGTATTCCGCCCGGGTCCCGGTTCTAAAAAAGCGAGTTGAATTGTGCCGATGGTTTTGTGGGAAGAGGATGGTCATTATGGGATCTTCTCGATATTGTGTCCACTAGGTGGCCACCAACTGCGACATCGGTTGCGGTTGTGGGCGCAATACATATATAGGTCTGAAAGATCCTTGTGCGGTCAGACCTGGAGAAAGATTACATGACCAAGGGTGCAGGGCACATTTCCACTGCTGGTGTGGGATCCGTGGGTCGCTACGTATTCTTAACCGGTGCGTAGCACTTTGCTCGTTGTGTCTGTCGGTCGCACGGCTGCCTCCTCGTATGTGACTTTACTGTATAATGAGATTCGTTCTCTTGGTGCTGGCTTAATGAATGAGCGCCCCCCACTTTGTGCGAGTGGGAGATGTTGGTTTTAGGATAATGGGTCACCCATAAGTGGGAGCCCATTTACATAAGCCCAGTTGTGTATCTGGCCTTAAAACCTATCCCTCTATATATGAGTATATATAGGGGTGCTCTGGGTTTGGAAAACCTGATGTCAGATGTCGATGCTAAATAGTTAGCCGCCCTACAGTTTAGACAGGGGTCAGTAGCTGTGGTATTATAGGTCATTGCCCGTCAAACCGTGGCGTGTCCTCCCGTCCGACAGACCGTGATCCCAACCTCAGGCAGATCCGCTTCCGCTTCCGCTAAGGCAATTGTTCAGGGAGGTAACTTAATTATGTGTTATGTTGTACCTTAATCGATTGCATGTTTTGTACATCAATTTCCAACATCTGCATTACTAAATGTGGACAAGGAAATTAATAATGAGAGTCAGAGATCTCTGTATTACATTATAAAGAAAAAGGTAAATAATTCATACATTGTATATGAAAATAAATATCTTATGTATATAGTATTTAGATGAGAAATGATATTATTTTTATATTATATATATTGCTTATTCCAACATAAATAAGTATATATAAAATTCTGCTTAACTCCTCTTGATCAGTTAACCATTTTTGTTGACATGATTTCCTCGTAGAATTTCAGCGTTCAACTGATGAATATTTTCAATGCAATCGCAAATGCAGAGGTTGAGCGAACAACGACAACAAGTTGTAATACTGCAATCGTTCACCGTCTTACAATGAGTAACTATATTCCTTGCTGCTACTTTCGTAACTTGGTGTTTAGACCCTACAACAATGACGATGAGGAAATAATTAATTCAATTGTAAATATTAATTGATGATTAATTCATGTAAAATATAGAAAGAAAGAAATACCATAAACTGCGAGAAAAAAGAGCAGTGCAGTCACTTTTGTAGAAACCATATTCGAACTACTTATCATCAAGTTGCTTGTGTTTTTTTATGATGAATCATAATTGCTTCTCCTCGTATATATTGATACAAAAAGAGAGATATATAGTTTTTAAGATTTAACAGAAATAACCAACTTTTCTTTTATTTTTATCCATAATTGGTTTCCCCCAAAAATAGATAGACTAATTAAATCAAGTCTTACTTGAATTTTTAGAAATTTTTCAAAAAGTGTATAGGTCATGATTTGTTTTTTGAAAAAGTAGGTATCCATATAAACATTTTATGAAAATGTTAATACGCGCTACACCGGGTAGCGCATATTATAACACGCGCTACCCGTGGTAGCGCATATTAACAATTTGACACCAATTATTTGCGAAGTGCACAATTATTTACGAAGTAAACATAGTGTTTTCAATTATTATACGTTTTTTTATGTTTAAATGTGTAACTGATATCGTTTCTCACATTGCCATTTCATTGAGCTCCCGCTTGCCTCAACTCTTTCCATTTCTCAGCTTCTTCCCTTCCTTAGCTCTCCTACCTCTTTCAGTAAGGTATATTATATATTTTTTGTATATTGTATAATACTAATTTTTTAAAAATTAGTAGCACTTATATTTACATAAATATTAAGTTAACTAAAGGATAAACATATCTGATAAGAACTTTTATAATACTAATTCTTGCGAACTGTTGACAAGTTGCACACTTTTTTGTTAATTCTGCTCCTTCTTTGCTCAAGGTTGGTCAGTAATAACCTAGTCTGAAAATTTTGCACGTTAATGAGCGTGCACCTTCATGGCATGCGACGACTCCTTCGTGAGCTTCGCGCATAGCTCTTTCAATCTCAGGATAGGAAATACATCTCAGATAGGGAGTTGAGTACCCTCGCCTATGGAGTTCTCCATCTATAAGAAGATAGTTTGCGGCTAAGCGACTTTTTTTGTGGTTTTGCTTTCCTTTTTTGGCAGGTTTCCTTCTTTCAGAAAGTTTTGGAACAGAGTCATCCAATTATTCTGCTCTTGAATCTTGAAGACTTCTGCTCGATATTTGAGAACCGAATATAGTGCTTGTTCCAGAAAGTGTATTTCCAGTACTTTTGTTCCTCCGAATGCCAGCTTGCTCAAGTAGTCTGTTAGTTGGTTGTATTGGCGAGGAATCGAGTCAATCACGAAAGTCGGACTTTCGACAATACGTTTTTATTGGCAATGTCGAGGTACTTTTTCATTTTTGCCCCTTTGCTTCATAGGTGCCATTGATTTGGTTGACAATTAACTTTGAATCGGTTTTTGCCTTTAGTGACGTTATACCCATTCCCTTAGCGAGTCGCAACCTCGTGATAAGTGCTTCATATCTAGCTTCATTATTGGTCACCTTGAATGTAAGAGCGATCACATATTTTAGAGGCTCGCCCTCAGGAGAGATGATGCCTAATCCTGCACCGAGGCTTCTTTTGAAGATGATCCATCCGTATAGAGTTCCCATCTTTTCTTTCGTCTTTTGGGTGTTCTTGTCATTTTTCCACTTCTGTGAGACCATTGCTAGTACTTTCCACTATAAATCTGCCAAAGTTTAACCTTTGATGGTCGTTTTCGTTGCAAATTTGATCTTGAATTCGCTCAACTATCGCACGTCTGACCATCCTTCCTAAAGAGTCTGGTTTCATTAGGAAGTGTATGATGGTCTCGTTGGTGAGGGTTGTTATGGCATAGGCGTGGAAGTATGATCTCAACTTTCGAGCAGCAATAACTAAGACATAGAAATACTTCTCAATCTCGATATATTTTATTTCAGCCGAATTAAACAACTTGCTTACAAAGTAGACTCGACTCTGCTTACTTTCCTCTTCCTTTAGTAAAACTGCACTGTCTGCGACTTCACTAATACTTATATATAAAAAGAGTAGTTCATTGGGAATGGGCTTCGCCAAGGCCGGGAGTGTCTGTAGGTGCTGCTTGATTGATTGAAAGGCATCCTCGCACTTCGACGTCCACTTGAACTTGCGGTTTCGCTAACCATGAAACCCAAGAATCTGTCCGATTTTACTCCAAAGGCGCATTTCGTTGGATTCATGCGAAAACTGTGTCTCCTCTTGTATTCAAATGCTTCTCGAAGGTCTTCTGTATGAGGGCTCCTCTTGATTGACTTGACGAGCATGTCGTCCACATAGGACTTCATGTTCCACCCTAACATTTCTTGGAATAGCTGATTTACCATTCACTGATAGGTTGCCCTCACGTTTATCAAGTCGAATGGCATCACCTTATAGCAAAGTATATCCCCGTCGGCGTAGAATGATGTGTGGGATTCTTTGACTGTGTGCATTCAAATATGATTATAGTCTGAATAGGCGTCCATGAGGCTTAGCATTTCGTGACTAGAGTTTGCATCCATCAGCTGGTCAATTCGCAACACGGGGTACAAATCCTTGGGGCATGATTTGTTCAAGTCGCGAAAGTCAACACACATTATCCACTTTCCGTTCAACTTCTTCACCAACACTAGATTGACGACCTAGCTTTGAAAACGTATCTCTCTGAAAAATTTGGCTTCAAGTAGTATGCCTATTTCTTAACTGATCGTCAAACGTTTATCTTAACCAAATGACCTTGTTAGCTCGTGGGAGAGTATGTCGGTGTTGATGCCTGACATGTCACTGGGCTTCCAAGCAAACTATTCTTTGTATTCTTTCAATAGGGAGTTCCAGGCGTCCATTTGGTCGTCGTTCTAAGTAGTTCTGATGCACACCTTCTTTTCTGGACCATCTATCTCAATTTCTATTAGTTCTTCCATTGGGTCTGACTAAGTTTTGTCCTCACGAGGGCCAGTATATGTCTCGATGGAAGAGACTACCTTTGGTTCTTCTTGCGGAGGCAGTTCACATAGCATTGTCGTGAGGACGGTTGGTAACCTAGAACTTCTCCAATCCCATTCGGTGTGGGGAAATTCATTTTCTGGTGGTCTCTAGAGGCCATGATCTTATGTGGATTGATGGTGGCCGTCCACAGGATGGCGTTGTATGAGGCGTGTGCGTCGACCACTATGAAGGAGACCGACACCTCTATTCTCTTCCATCTTTCGCCCAGGGTTACCGGTAGGGTTATAGATCCTAGCGGATATATTTTTCTCCCAGCAAAGTCCATGAGTGGAAATTCGCCTCGCTTGAGATCTCTTTTGGATTTTCCCATATTTTCAAAAGCGTCCAGGAACACAATGTTTGTCAAACTCCCTCCATCGATCAGAATTCTTTTCATATCGCATCCTGTGACGTCTGCTGTGATGACTAAAGCATCATTGCGCGGAGTTGTGACATGTGACAGGTCTTCTTTAGAGAACGATATAATGATATCTTCCTTAGGCCAAAGTCTATTTCCTTGTTGCACAACTGTGGAGATTTGTGTGACATATCTCTATCTTGAATTGAAACCCTCGCCTCCGGCTCCAAATCCTCTGACAATTAGGTTTATCACTGTTTTACCCTGGGATGGGCCAGATTGTTCTTGGGGAATAGGCGAGTGAGTTCTACGTGGTGGCGTTCGACTGCGCTTCCTTCTACTTGATGCCTCTCTGGATGAGTTTCTCGATGTCGCACTTGAGAATACGACAATCATCAGTCTTCAGGCCTTTCGCTTTGTGATAGCGGCAGTAGATCTTCGAATCTTTACCCATAGGATGAGCATTTGTTCGGGGGCATTGGTGGTCTTGCTTAGGACATTCTTTCCATCTCGACTAGTATCGTCGAGATCTGCGTGTTTAAAGACGTGAAATACTCGGGAACCTCTCGATGACTTGGTTTGGGGGCTTCAGATCTAGGCTTCTCACGACCTCGCTTCTCATTATTTTCCTTTTTTCCATCGCGTTGGGGCTCTGGAATAGCCCTTGGCGAAGTTGATACCAGTAAATTAGCTTCAGAATTTACCCTTTCTATGTCTATGAAACCTTTCACCCTTACAGTCAGCTCCTTTAATGCCTTTATTTCCTGAACATGGTAGTTGTTGCGCAATTTTCTTGAGTGTTTGTTAGCCACATCCAACCTTCTGTAAAAGGCTCGAACGATCTCTCCATCTGTGACTCAACGATCAATCTTCGTCACGTTCTTATGAAAACGCTCATAGAAGTCAACCAAGGTTTCTCCTGGTTGTTGCTTAACAGAGTCTAAGGCGATCACGCTTTTCAGGAGCTGGCGCTCGCCCATTTAGCACTCCAGGAATTTGTTCTTTAACTCGAATCATGTCCCTATCGATCCTGCTGGGAGGCTAAAGAACCAAGACGACACCGAACTAGAGAGGGTTGACAGATATAGCAAGGCTAACTGGTTATCATCATCTAACTTACCCAAAAGAGAGGTTTCATGCTTGTTGACTTGGATCACAGGATCTCCTCCGCCACTATATTCGGGGATGGTCTTGCCACCACATCCTTTGATATCCTAACTAGTATGAGGGCAACATTGAATGGATGGGAGGATTGTTCTCGAAAGAGGTTCCTGACGTCTCCACGTCGTTCTTTCATCTTTTTGTTAATGAGATATTCAACTTGTCCAAGAGTGAATTGAGGTTGTTGTTCTCCGGTCGGTGAAGCACTAGATGAATTGATAGAGTTGGTGACTGTCGGCGCTTTGGTCGAGGCCGGAGGCATGGACTTATGTCCAGAGATTACCTCTTAGTCTTCTTGAGGATCACTGGCACGCAGATTTCCAGATTCTGCTTCTAGTGGCCCCACGGGACGAGGATCTTCATGAGAAGTAGGGGATTGTCTGCAGGTCTGTCCTATGATAGTTTCCAAGAGGGATAGCATCCCCGCGGTTACCTGAATGGTTTCTCCAGCCACTTGACCGGTTGGTCAGACTTGAATTTCGGTGGTAAGCGGAATCGGGGCAGGTCTCGAATTTCCAATGTGCTCCTGTGCCGGTCTCGGAGGAACGACATTAGGGATTGCTTGGTTAGAAGGTCCTTGCTGATGGAGCGGCAAAGCGACGACGAATTCCAAGCTATCCTAGGATTGCTCGTTAGCCTGTTTTCGGCGATTGTGGTTAGAGCGAGTCTGCATAATTGTTTGCTCGTATTCCTATAAACGACGTCAAATGTTGGGTTTGAATTTCCTAGGTGTTGATTGGATGATGATTTGGCAGTGATCTGGATGTTAATTGGTTGATGACCGCACGCTTTTGTCAGAGCTTCGATGAACCTGCAATAAGGGGAACACAACAGAGGGGTTCCTCTGGGTCCCACTCCAATGCTTAAATGAGTATGATGTGTGTATGAACTCAGAACGTAATGTAACATATGTAAAGCAAGAGTATTCATAGAGATGGAAGACCAAACCGTTTTAGGAAACTGAATATATCTGTAAATATTGTGTTGTTGTAGATAAGTATAGTAGATATTACAGTTATCACGTAATATTGCAGTTGCCTTATGTAATCTTTGTAGAATATGTGTCTGATATACGCAGGACATCGTTGTTGTATATTCGGTGTCGGTTGTGGGACCAGAGTCAAGAGGTTTGACTCTCATGACTCTCTAGGAGGCTTTGGCCTTGGCCGATCGCGACCTGTAGGGACTTTGGCGTTCACTTTATTTTGAGTTTGGTGCTGGATCGCTTTGTGGGTGTCAACTTACTCTTAATGTGAGTCGACCCAGTTCTGAATGATTTGAGTTTTACCCCTGAAAAGTTATTGGGCCTTTGAGACCTTAGCCGAATTGGGTTGTCACTATCGATACCCAACATCATATATTTTACTTATTTATTAATTTATTTTGTGATATTCAGAATTATACAAGGTGTTAGGTTATTTTGAAGTTGATATCATACATAAACTTTAGAGTATGGTGTGTATATAGGTAACAAAAGGTTCATATTCAATCCAAAAGTTTTATTTTTAAGATTTTTTTTCTTCTTATATACTACATTGACTCCTTGACGTAGCAAGTCTCCTATATATGCATGTTACACAAAATATTGCATACGATGAGTTAAAGTTAATTTTTAAACCCAACTTCAGTTGCCACCAATAGGTTCGGAGCTATCAACTATCAGTGTTTCTAAGTGCTTCATAAGCAGAGACATTACTGAAATACCCAATTTTTAACACGTGCCCGATTCTGGCGTCGTGATGACTATTTGCGATATTCTCCTGAATGTTGTTTACTAAGTTAATGATCTGACCCAACAAACTCATCGAAATATGACCTTGTTTCCAAATACCGTTTTGAAAAATATTACTAACTTTAGCGTCTATTCATGAGCCATGAGAGGGTCATGCATAATATTTCTCAATGGTTTGTTAGTAACCCAACTGTCGTTCTAGAGATTAATATTCTTACTATTGAAGTCCAGTGTGCTAAAATACCACAACGATGGTATACACAAAAATAGGCACCATAAATACAACAAAACTAACTCCTATAACCAATTGGTTTTAGGATGGAACACAAGTTGTATGTTGTGGTTACTATTTAGGTGTTGGCTCGATCCCGATATTAAAATTTATCATGGTATCAGAGTTCGGTTCCGTTTGACGGTGTTGAGTTGTTTTCCATTGCGCGTTCCCGATGTGGGTTTGTTGTGTCCCGTTTACTCCGCGTACCAGAGTTCGGGTCGGGTCTGGACGTGAGAGGGGATTTGTTGAGTCTCAACCCGTCTAGATTAAATGTGTTGTTACTGTGCCTTTAAAAATACGAGTCGTCACAGTGCGAGGAGTGTTGAAGTCCACTGTGATTAAAATACGACACTGGTTGGTATACACAAAAATAAGCACCATATATACAACAAGGTTATCTCCTCCTATCATCAATTGGTTTTAGGATTGAACTGAAATTGTATAATGTGGCTGCTATTTGAGTGTTGGATGCTCGCGTTACTATGAGAAATATTATTGCGAGATTTAGTAAATACGTCCAAGAACCTTGACATTAAGCATTTTAAACCCCCTAATAAAGTTTTTATTTTTCAATTCAGCCTTCCTCAAGCTGAGAGCTCCCCTCCCACAACCAAAGGAAGGGTTAAAACTTAAAAGTATTCAAGTTAACCAGATGGATTTTCTTCTTAAGATCATTAGTGCTCCCAATTTTTTTATTATTAAATCTATCCAAATCCAGACAAGTTATGTTTTTTTTAATCATGGTGCATTGCATGATATGACTTGGGTTGGCAGACATAACGGATTTAACAAATGTCTAACAAGTGTTTTTTTTTTGGCCAATAACGAGCTTACTTTCATAATTTAAAATAAACCGATTACAAGGATAAATCAAGTTCCATAAAACGACAAAGATCGGGTGGGGGTCTTTCGACCCAATCCAAAGGACACACCCTTAAAAGAGCTAACTTAGCGACACAATCCGCACTACAGTTTGCGGTTCTCGGAATTGCTACCCACCTAACGGTTGGTAACGAAGATGCCAAAACCCGAGCGTGTGAAAGTATAGCCTCAAGCCTCCAGGTAAACGATAACCCAATGATGTGATTGATTACCGTCTCAGAGTCTGACTCCACCTGAACATTACTCCATCCCCGGTCCACGGCCAAGGTGATCCCCTCGACGACCGCAGCTGCCTCGATCTCGACCGCTGATCCTGCTGTCATGTGCCTCTGGCTCCCGCCGATAAGTGTCCCTGAGTGATCCCGAGCCACTATGCCGATCCCTCCAAGCTGCGTCTGAGCATTCCATGCGGCGTCCACGTTGATTTTCACTTGTCCCACGATCGGTTTTGCCCAGTCTTTGAAGATCCTGGGCCGTTGATGGCGTCCTCTACAATGATCGTCTGTTGCACGTCCTGGACTCCCCAGCGGTCGGTCTGATGTCCCCTGCTGCCCTTGGTCGTGGACAGATCGACCCGACGCCGCCAGGGCCTCCATCTCTCGCAGCGCCATGCTCACCTCCTCAGCTATTGCCCGAGCATTTGGTGTTCTGTTTTCGAACACCAATTTGCAACGAGCCTTCCAGATCATCCAGCATGTCGTCATGGTCGCTGCCCACTCCTTTTCCTGCTGCTGTCCGGTGCTTGGCTGGAAATGGTGCCCAACGCGAAGAGAGGCGTCTGCTCCCCACAAGATGAAGCTGGCAATGTCTTGCAGATCCTCAGGTCCCAGCTGCCTCCCCTTCACTATAGACCATACCTGTGCTGTCCACGGGCATCCTGCAAGAAGATGGCTCTCCGACTCGAGTTCCCCACAGGCAATGCAGCTCGGCGAGATGGGAATCCCCCTGGCCGCCAGGTTCGCTCTCAACGGCAGCACCCTAGCACACAATTTCCAAACAAACGATTTAATTTTGGGCCATACCTTTGCATTCCATATTCTCGTCCATAGGTGTTGGTCCGCCTGAAATGATGTTGATGGAGATCGTCTCTGTTCCTTGAGCTGGTGGTATATCGATTTGACCGACGGTTTCCCGTCCTTGGTGAAAGGCCACCTGAGCGTGTCCCCCACCATCGTTCTGTGAATGGGCACTCTGAGGATGTCCTCTACGTTGTTGTCACCTACAGCGATCCTGACAACATCCGCACGCCATCTCCTCTGGTCGGAGTCCAACCAACCTGCCAGTGAGTCCGAAAATAGGTGGCCCGGCTGCTGAACATTCTGTGCTGCAGTTCCATGGTCGCGTGGCTGAGGCTGATGGCTCGAGGAAGGAGGTGCTGAGCCATAGACAGGGTCGACAGGGTGGTGGATCCTGAAGTCGGGTCTGGAAGTCACCCACCTATCCACAAAGGGTCGAATCATGGATCCATCCCCCACGCACCACACTCCGTTGCTACGCACAATGTCTCTCCCCGCTAGGAGACTGGACCATCCCCACGAAGCCCGACTTCCCTTGTTCGCCTGCAAAAAACACGTAGTAGGAAAATATATACCTTTGAGAACCCGCACCCATAAGGCATCGGGCTCATCCATGATCCGGGCAGCCATGTTGGCGAGAAGGGCGAGATTAAAGTGTTGGAGTTCCCGAAAGCCAAATCCCCCTTCCCGCTTCGAGGTGGTCATAATGTCCCATTTCTTCCAATGAATCTTTCTATCCCCGTTACTAGCCCCCCACCAAAACCTTGCTATCATCGCATTAATCTCGGCACACCAAGACGTCGGTAGCTTGAATACGCTCATGGCATAGGTAGGAATAGAAGTGATTACCGACTTGATCATCACCTCTTTCCCTGCATTGTTAAGAAGTTTGTTCCTCCACCCGTCAATCTTGGTCTGAACCTTCTCCTTGATGAACAACATTGCATCTTTTCTCGACCTTCCCCAAACCGTAGGAAGACCCAAATAGTGCCCGGGGTCCTCCTCGCACCTTACCCCCAGGATGTTGGCAATCTCCTCTCTGTGAGTCCCACTCGCCTCCCCGTGGAAGTAGAGGCTGGACTTGTTTAAGTTTATGGTCTGTCCCGAGGCTCTACAATAGTGTTCCAGAACTGTCTTTAGTCCCCTAGCGCTCTCTGTCGAGCTCTTGATGAAGAAGAGAGAGTCATCTGCAAAGAAAAGATGATGAAGGACCGGGCACCCTTGCTTCGGCCTAAGCCCTTGAATTTGACCCCTCTCTACCTGTACTTCCATCAACCTGGACAAAACATCAGCAATCATAATAAACAAATACGGGGATAGGGGATCCCCTTGCCTCAAACCTCGCGATGGTGTGATCATGCGTGTTTGCTTGCCATTGACGTTGATCCTGTATGATACTGTCGTTATGCATGCCTTTATCCAACCTACCCATTTGTCCCCGAAACCGCGCCTCCGTAGGGTCTCTAATAAAAAATCCCACTCCACACGGTCATAGGCCTTTTGCATATCAAGCTTCAGAGCACATCCCTGCCTACCTGCAAGACCTCCCCTTGACCTGCTGGTTTTCAAATAGTGGAACATCTCATGGGCAATCAAAATATTGTCCTGGATCCTCCTACCTGTCACGAAAGCACTCTGGTACGGGGTTATCAGGTCTGGCAAATAGCGCTTCAGTCTATTTGCCAGGACCTTAGAGATAATCTTATAACCAAAGTTGCACAAGCTAATAGGTCTAAACTCAGAAGCATGGGTCGGGTTAGCGTTCTTAGGAATAAGAGTAATATCAGTTTGGTTTAAGAACGAAGGCATGGTACCTGATGTGAGGAAGTCATTGACGGAAATGACTATGTCTGGGCCGATGGTGTGCCAGCTCCTTTGGAAAAAAGTCCCCGAGAAGCCATCCGGCCCCGGAGCGCGAGAGCCCCCCATTTGAAAGACCGCCCTTTTGACTTCTTCCGCCGAAGCCGGCCCTGATAGATCCTGATCCATATCTCTCGTTATTTGTGTCGGGATGCACTGATAGACTTCCCCCATGATCATCTCCCTCCCCTGAGTCTGTTCCTGACGCATAAACATATCTGAGTAGAACTTATAGATTTCTTGTCTCACACTCGAGTCCCCTTCTACCCAAGCCCCGTGCTCATCCTTTATCCTGACTATTTTGTTGCGTCTTCGTCTAGCTAGGGTTGTCTGGTGGAAGAACTTAGTGTTCCGGTCGCCATGCCTCAACCAGCTGATTCGAGATCTTTGCTTCCAATATATTTCCTCCCTTTTCCACAGAGCATCGATTCTTGACTTAATCGCTCTCTCCTCCCCTTGTTCCTCCTCATTTAATGTCCTAGCACTTAAAACCAGCAGTTTGTCCCTCTCCTTGTTTATCTCCCTAATATTGTGCTTGAATGTCACCTTGCTCCAATGTAATAATGACCTTTTACAAGCCTCGAACTTAGGCTCAAGGTCCCTCACCTGTCTCACTTCCCCACCTGAGAACCAGGCCCCGCGGATTACCTCTCGACACTCCTCCCTCTCGAACCACATCTCCTCAAATCTAAATTTCCTTATGCCTCTCGCTTCCGAATAGTCCATTTTCAGTTCAATCGGAGAGTGATCCGAACCTATAGCCAACCCATTAATGCATTGAGCCTTCGGGTACATCTGAGCCCACATAAGGTTAGCCATAACTCGGTCAAGTCTTTCCACTATCCTTTCGCCTCCCCTTTTATTGTTCGACCAAGTATGCATATGTCCCTTTTGACCAAGATCCTCCATCTGTATCTCCTCCATAAAAGCCCTAAATCTGTTGATTTTGAATTGATCCTTCCTTCTTCCCCCTATCTTCTCCCCATGGTGCGCAATATCATTGAAGTCCCCCATGCACATCCAAGCATCTAGTCTGTTTAAGCCCATGAGTCTGATAGAATCCCATACCATAGATCTTCTAGCAAAGTCTGTATCCCCATACACCCATGTTGCGAAGAACTCCTTCCCCGGTTCCTTACCTTTCACGTAGCAGTCAATAAAATTCTTTTCCTTCCTCAATACAGTGATCGTGATATCTCGAGCCCACCACAAGGCGAGCCCTCCACTTAATCCTATCGGATGCACGTATACCGCATTCTCCAAACCCACTTCTCTTCTAACCCTCTCACACGAGGTCTCAGCTTGCTTTGTTTCCATAAGAAAAATGATATCAGGCTGAGACCTCTTTATTAGGTCTTTTAGATGGCGAACTGTCCGGGGAGACCCCAACCCCTGACAGTTCCAACTTATGATACTCATTTGGCCCGTGTGGCTGTTACGGGACAGCCACCAACTCCCTTTTCGTTTGTTTCCTTTTGAATACTCCCCTCCCCCAACCCTTTCGAGCTAGAGTTAGGGTTTGATCTTCCTTCCGAGATCCTCATCCTTTTGTAGCCATGCCTGTTCGAATTCCTCTTTCCTTTCTCCTCAAGCACGCCTTTCCTCTTCTCCCCTCTACTGACCTCTCTGAGATCCCTCCTGGGATAGAGCTGAGCTGCCCCTTGTTGCCCCTGGATAGAAGGAGGCTGACCCAGCCTCAAGGGAGCGCTTGGAATGGTGGTCGTCTTCATAAGGGTAGGTTGGTCCAGGGCCCGGGCTAACGGTTTGGAGGTAAGGGTTGAAGCGGCTGGGTTAGTGCCAGAAGATGGGGTGTCACTAAGGCTAGGGGCGACGGCGGTAAGCTGGGAAGCATGAAAGGTTGGTGATTGGGGTAACGCACAGATGGCACGGCTTTGTAGGGCATGTGCAGCGGTATAAATGGGTGGTGTTGTGGTGTATGGCCAAGTGGAGCTGGGGGGTGGACGTGCAGTTGAGACGATGGAGGTTGGTCCCGAGAGGGTGGCGACGGCGGTAAGCTAAAGAGCATGACAGGGTGATGAGAGGTGTAATGCTCAGATGGCTCAATAGACGAGGTTTGGTAGGGGATGGGCCAAGGCATGCATGGGTGGTGTTGGGATGTATGGAGAGGTGGAGCTGGGAGAAGGGTGACGGTCCCTTGCAGCGGAGAGGGTGGAGGTTGGGATGTATGGATAGGTGGAGCTGGGGGAAAGGTGACGGTCCCTTGCAGCGGAGATGGTGGAGGTTGGCCCCGAGAAGGGGATGTGATGAGAGGAATGGAAGGACGAGGCGGAGGCGGAGGCGGCATAGGCAGCAGATGCGGTGGCAGGCAAGATGGTGGACCAGGATGGACCTGCATAAGATCACCAGACAGAGGCTCGGTTGAAGGCTGGTGACCCGTGTCCAGCAGAAGCGTCCCCGAGCAACAGCTTTGAAGGTTGGAGGGCCCTGGTGCAACATGCAGCGAAGCTTGAAGGTCTGGGAATAGAGACAATCCCCCACCTTGGTTATCTTCCTCCTCCTCAGGAACTTCATTGAGGTTGAAAGCCATTCTTGGAGCTTTGGCTTGTGTAACTTCTTCATGATCATGAGATGAGGCAGGCTCCACACTTGCCCTACCCAGCCCCAACTCAGCATGGACGTTGCACTCCTGCATGACGGAATGGCTTGTCCTTCCGATAGAGGAGTTGTCTCTCGACTTAAGGTCCCGGCTCGACCCACACGAACCTAACCTATCATTCATTATATCCCTCCACGATTTGCGATCCCAATCCCTTCTCGGTTGATCCTTCATCCTCTCCCCCCCTATATGATAAGACTTGTTTTGAGACCTAGGTCTAGCCACCGAGAGCCACGGGCCAAACCTGGGTGCCTCGGGGTCTACTTCTGACATGGCCACCTCTTCCCCACAATTAATCGAGGTATGCCCTAATCTTCCGCACCCATAGCACACATCGGACAATCTTTCGTATTTAACGGTCGCCCACTTCTCCTCGCCCGATTGACTCGTCCACCAAAAACCCTCAATCAGAGGCTTCGACACATCGATCTCTAACTTGACTCTCATAAAAGGTCGGTGTCTCGCCACGTTGTCCTCTTCCACACCCATACAACTCCCTAAGGAGTTGGCAATGTTTCTTGCATTTTCCTGGTTGTGCATGTCCAAGCTTAACCCAAACACCTGAACCCACATCTGCATTTTATAGAAATCCACTTCTTCTATTCTTACCTTGCCACCACACTCCTTCAAGCTCAAGCAGTGGCCCTGGACCGTCCACGGGGACATGTCCAAAACCTGAGCCTTCTCCCTATCCGACTGAAATTCAAAGCTCATCGTACTGTCGTCGACCTCGGTCATCTTGACACTTCCGAACCTAGCCCATGCAGCTTTAAGAATATTGTGGACAGCTGAGTTCTTCAAAGGCCGTTGGGATATAACTCGTCCAAGGGTCCGATGGCCATTTCCAGCAGGGGTATGCGAGACAAGGCGGATGGGGGCTTTCCCAAAAGCACCCCCTCCTCCAGTGCTAGCCCGCGCGGCCATAGGTGGCCTCAGCTCTGGAACGGCGAACCTGGACAACCAGAGTAAAGAAAACCAGCGCAAGAACAGGGCAAGCAAGGCAAATAGGCAGCAGAATAAAGAGCAGCTAGATAAACAAATCACTTAGATACAACTCAGAAAGCAAATAACACAGCGGATAAGGCAAAAAGATGAGAAATGGCAGCCCAAATCTAGTTCAGTCAACAAGCAAGAAACAACTAAGCAAAGGCAAGAAGCAACTTAGGTTTTTGGACGTGCAGCTTGCTTCTGCATGGATTTGGGCGTGTATTGCCATTTTTACAATACACGCCACTTGGGGGTGCATGTATTGTCAAAATGACAATACACGTTAGTTTAGGTGCACCTTTTGAAAAAAAAAAAGTGTGCTACTAATGGTAGTATAGTTTTCACTTTTAGATTTTACGAGCTCATAATTTCAGGGTAGAATTTAATTGAATTATGCTAATATTAAATGGTAATAGTATTAATTTTGAATAGTGTTAATGTTGAATAATATTAGTGATAAATATTTTTATTATTTGTGACATAAATTTATGTATTAATTAAGATAATATTCATGATATTCTATTACATTTTACATGTGGTAATAAATATGAGTATATTGTTAAAAGCGTGGTTAATAATCACGGTTATGAATATGATTATGGTATTGAAAATTGTACCATGGTTATGATTGTAATTATGGTATGCAATTTAAAAAAATAATATGGTTATGATATTTGTAATACTCGTACCATACCCTAACCATCGTCAACCTTGTTGCATCATCTTATAATATGTAACTATATTCTTTGTCGCTAATTTTATTACTTCGAGTAAAGACTGGTGAATGAATAAGCAAATAGATCTGGATATATGAATAAGTAAATAGATATTTTATTACTAATATAGAAATGGATTACAGATTGATTCATAAGTAATAGGGTAAAATACGAGTTTCCCCCTTAAAGTTTGAGTCGAATTTAAGATTGCCCCTTAATGTTTAAAATTTGAAATTTTAGTCCTAATGTTTGGACAAGATCAAAAATAACTCCATTCCGTCATATGTCCGTTATTTTCAAACAGATTCGGGTACATGTGCACACATGTGTTTTCAAGTTGAAAAAATGACAAAATTGCCCCTAGATATATATGTAATGTTCAAAAGACAACCCTTGCAATATGACAATGAATCTTCAAGAAGCAGCATCCAATCCGGCATCACCCACCTATCCATCTCGACGATGTCATCTTCCGACTTGGAGAAACTCGCCCTCTTGCCTTTGAATCTCGGAATGAGTACTGGAATCCGTCACTGGCGGTGAATCATGCCCTCTGAAAATGAGTTCCAACGTCATGACTCCAGGTTCTTCGAGAGGTAGCCCAGAAGAATCCAAAATCGAAGCAACGAACTTCAAATTGCAGATGACAGAGAAATCAGTAATTGCATCATTCCTTTTCCCGTAATACAAGCACCGCCCCTCGCTAAGAAACAACACAGACTTGAACATTTGCTACACTCTACTGGACGACTGGTGAACGGAGGTAACCACTGTACTCCCCTTAGACGCAACCGCTTCAAGTGTGGTCACTAGGAATCTACTACTGGTCACAGCTTCTATAGATGAAATTGCTCTCAAGAGGCCAATTCGAATTGACATTGATTTGCAAATTGTAGGGGTGAGCAAAATGCGGTTTGGTTCGGTCTTGAGACCGAGACCGAAAATTTTGGTCCAATAATTTTGGTCTTTAGACCGAAATCGTTTGGACCGTTTATATGGTCTTGATTTTTTCGGTTTTTGTTCGGTCTAGATCATTTGGACCGTTTGAACCGTTAGACATAATATTTTATATATTTTTATATTATGTATGTATATCGCTATACAAAAATACAATATAAAAGCCTAATTTTATTACTTCTTTATAAAATATGTAATGTATCAAAATAATATTTTATTCAATTGACATAATTTAGTTCTAAATTGAAATCAACCGATTAGATCGACTTTTTAAAAATCATTTCAAAATCAAAATAACTATACTATCCAATATAATTTAATATCATAATATAGAATTATATAAATTACTATAACATGATAGTATTTAATATAATTTATTAATGTTATAATAATTTATTATTGATCGAAATGTTTTTCATTCAAATTATATTATATTTTTACTCGAGCGTTCTTTTATAGTTAATTCTATCGAAAAAAGACATATATAATAAATTCACTAAAAAACAGTTAATGATCTCCAATGGTCCCCATGGTCTTAACGGTCTAGGACCGAAATAAGACCAAGACCGAAAAAGACCATAAATCAAGACCATTGGTTTCAGTCCACAAATGTTTCGGTTTTTTTGGTTTGGTCTCAGTCGGTCTCGGTTTGGTCTCGGTCTTCGTGGTCTTCTCGCTCACCCCTAGCAAATTGTTGGGGCATTCACATGGGTGGGGAGATCTTCAATGGAGATTAAGATGGAAGTGCTCCAAGGAGCGTGATTGTGTTATGCATATATTTTTTCATACTTTTATTTGCTACTGAATTTTTTGTTTATAAATTTCTGTCATTTCTTGCTAAAATAAAATTTGACAAAAAATGTTTCATAAGTCATTAAGTCATGATAACTTTGGGCACGAGCTAATTAAATATGCAGAATTTATGCTTTACTTCTTGTTCTTGATTGCATTCTTCATTTTCTTATAGCAGAAATATATTCTGGGCCTCCACCTGACATCTCTAGCATCGCATACTATTTACAGCATTGTTTAGACTTGTCTTATGTCTTTGTTGGTTCTTCTATTACAGATACCAATGATCCTTCAAATTCAGCATCTGCTCTTACAACAAACTTCACATTTGTTGGCCGTGACCCGAAATCTGGTAAATCAGCTCATGTTAACCCGATCTTGGCCGAGAAACTGCTCTTTGAAGAGGCAGAAAAGCGAAACAAACTAAGGAAAAAGATGATGGAAGAGAAACGACAAAGGGCTGATGTAGAGGTTGCAGATAAGCTCAAGGCCTTGCTTGCTGAAGGTTGGATCCTCTGTGACATGCTTGCTTTGGCTGGCAGGGACAGTATTCTAATACGAGATGCCCGCTGTGAGAACTCACTGTTGTAACACTTAACCTTAGACTTGTCGAAGGTACGTGGCTTTCGGTCACCATTTCCTCGACCTCCGCCATTTCCACGATCACGTCCTTTCCTGTGAAATCCTCCTCTTTCGTTACTACTCGAACCTTCATGCGACTTGTTCTTCGCACACCTTGTCTCCCATTCGGCTTGGGTAAGGAGCAACTGATCTCCACTATCCTTTGAATGCATTCGGCCTTTGAGTCCTTCTTCAAAATTTCGAAGACGACCGATCGCCTCCGAAATCGACATGTTCTCAATATCCCCAAACTGTTCAATCGTTCCGATAATGTGGAGAAATCTGTCCGGGACTGCACTAAACAACTTCTCAACAACCTCACCGTCATCAAGCTTCGTGCCTAGAGAACGAATTTCGCGCACCAACGTAGTGAGCTTCATGGAAAACTCATTGATCGTCTCTGAATTCTCCATTCGTAAGTTGTTCAATTGCTGTTTCAATACTTGTACACGAGCCTTCTTGACACGATCCTCGCCAACCCGCATCTCCCTTAATGCGTCCCAAGCTTCCTTGGCCGTCTCCTTCTCCGCGATCGCCATCATCACGTCGTCCGGCACGGCTTGGGAAATGGCTACCATGGCGCCTTGATCCTTGTCTTCGCTCGTGTCTTCACCTTCGATCACTGACCATACCCCTAGTGAACGCAAGATTATCTTCATCTTGACAGCCCATATGTCGTAATTCGTTTCACTTAACATGGGATATTGGACCGGGATGGAAGCTCTCGTCGTCAGTTTCATGGTTGCGTTTCTTCCTTCGTGATCATCCATCTTCTTCCAACCTTGCTCTGATACCAATTGTTGGATTTCTTGCCACAATTACTTGGAATATCAACCACACTAACACACACACACAATTGCAATTGAGTATGGTCATTTTGCCAAGGAATGCCCTAAGCCAGACCGAAGAGAAAGGGCAAACCTGGTTGAAGTGGAAGTTGATGATGAACCAACACTGTTGATGGATGAAGTGTGTGTCCTCAATCACATGAATGAAGACAAGGTGTTACTCCACGAAGACAAGGTAGTGCCGAGAAGGTTGACAACACTCCGGAGAAGGCTTGGTATTTGGATACCGGCGCGAGTAACCACATGACTGGTTGTATCGATCATTTTGCTGAAATTGATACAACCGTTAAAGGATCCGTCAAGTTTGGGGATGGATCGGCTGTGGATATTCAAGGGAAATGTTCAGTTCTACTTGAGTGCCTCACGGGTGAGCATCGTGTGCTCACTGATGTGTACTATATACCGAGCTTGAAGAGCAATATCATTAGCCTTGGTCAGTTGGATGAGAACGGGTACAAGGTCGAGATTGAAGGTGGAGTTATGTCTATTGTGGATCGATCGAAACGACTACTAATGAAAGTGGGTAGGTCAGGAAAACGGTTATATGTGTTTAACATAGCACAAACTTTACCTGAATGTCTTCTAACAAGAAGTAAGGATGAAGAAGATGACTCAGGAGAAGAAGATGACAGTGTGGGTGATATGTGGAAAGAGATGGATCTAGCCATTGAGGATTCAAAGGATGTTGCTGAAGATTCTCCTGGCGGAGATGGTAGAGAAGACGAGGATGAGATGAAGAGGCTTTGCTTAGCCTTCGAACAGCAGAAACTCGGAGGAGCTACTGTAGAGATCATGTATGAGGAAATAGACCAAGTCCGTAGTTATGTGGAGATGGACGAGCTATTAGGCAAGATTGATATTAAGCAAGGAGTTTGGTTAGCTCGACTTCTAGCGGATATGATGCGGTCCGAAATGAAGAAAGTGCTCCTAAAGATCGATAATCAATCGGCAATTGCGTTGAGTAAGAATTCGTTTTATCATGATAGGAGTAAGCATATTAACACCCGGTTTCATTACATTAGAGATTGTGTGGAGTCGGGAATGATTGAAGTTCAACACATTTGTACGGAACAACAACGTGTCGATATATTGAAGAAGTCACTGGCTGGATTAAAATTCTTGGAGATGCGAGAGAAAGCTGGTGCACGGATCGTGTAAGACAACAAGCTTAAGGAGGAGATTGTTGTAAGGTTAAGCTAGTTGTTTACCTAAGTTTTTAGTTGTTTTGCTTTGTCATTATTTTAGACAAATAGTTAAGAAAGTAGAGTTACAAAACTTATGACAAATAGTTAAGAAAGTAGAGTTACAAATAGTTAAGAAAGTAGAGTTACAAATAGTTAAGAAAGTAGGGTTACAAAATTGTAAGACAAATAGTTATGTAAGTTATGGTTTTGGTTTAGTAATATAATGAACAAAAAAATAGAAAATGATGCAAGAAGTTGAGGCATCACAAACACAGTTGTTCATTTGTTGTGTCTTCAAGTTTTTCAATTGCAATTGTGTGTGTGTGTTAGTGTGGTTGATATTCCAAGTAATTGTGGCAAGAAATCCAACACTCACTTATTTGTCAACCTCAACAAAAAAACATCTATGCACGTATTTTTGGTGGTTTTCTCATGCGGAGAGCGTTTGAGCTAGCCTTCTCAACTACTTACACCTTTGTTGGTGCTGCCCCATGCTTTGTGGACAACCCTGGACTCCGGGAAGGCGCAGAGTCAAGCTTGAGCCATGGTTTCCCATTCTTGGGACTGGTCAACGCCGACGTGTCCAGCTCATGCATCAACAAGGAATGAAACCGAGGAAGAAGAATGGTTGGTAATTGAGGGTAATTTGTTTTTCATTTCAAAATTTTAAAAAATCACATGTCAAACACATGATTGGTTTCCGTCTGAGCTAAACGACAATTGGACGGAAAGGGGGCATTTTTCATCGAGTCCAAACAATAGATCTAAAATTTAAAATTTTAAACTTTAAAGGAAAAAATTAAAATCGACCTAAATTTTAAGGGGGAAACTCGTATTTTACCTTAAGTAATATAGAAAGAAAGATCACTACTATCGCAAGAAAAAAGAGTTGCGCGATCACTTTTGTAGAGACCATAGTGGTACTAATAATCAAATTGCTTTAGTTATTATTATTATATAGAATGCTTTAACTAAATTATCTAAACAGTTACTTATCTTGACACATGTAACTGAGTAGTTGAACCTTATGTTGAATAATTACTTATGTTTCAAAATGTAACTGAATCGTTACAAAATAATTATGCAAAAATATCATTCACCTTATCTTCTTTATCTTCATACTCAATCTTTTATTGCTCAATTCAAATCGAAAATATGATATTGAACTTAGATTTACGCAAATCTAGGTTCAAATCAAACCCAAAAACGTGAATTTGAGTTTGAACTGAACTTAAATATGTGAATTTGGGTTCGATTTGAACCTAGATTTGTACAAAATTTGAGTTTGAAATCATAGTTCGGATATGACCATGAAGAACAATATAAAATGGAAGGGTAAAATTGTTATTTTAATTACCATTTAATCACATTTGTTAAAAATAAGTGACTTAAAATGTCAAATTTAAACAAAAAGTCACATTCTGAAATATAAGTGTATGTTTAACAATATAAAAAAAATATAAGTGACGATTAAGTCATATAGTGTTAATAGAAGTGACTGTTGAGATGATTTATATGATGTTTTAATAAATGATAATCGGTTCTCCATGTATATATTGATATAAACGAAAGGAAAACTTAATTTGAAAGATTTAACCGAAATAATTAAGTTCTCTTTATTTTATCCATAACTGATTACTCATTTCTTACCCAACCTGCTTACCTCAAGTATCAACCTTTTTTTATTTCTTTTGTATATGAGATTAGTGTATTTGCTTGAAAGGACATATAAGACGAATGGAGTAGGTTGAAATGATAAAGATGACCGTGACAATTTTGTTCACATTAATTATTGAGATAAATAAAAGAAATTAATATATACACAGAACCTTTAAGTGGAATAATAATAATAATAATTAATTAAAATAAACTCATCTACAACTTAAATTTTTAATAAATAGGCTGAAAGTTTTTGCTATCTATCTATTATATTAAGTATTTCGACCAAAACAAAATCTATTATATTAACTTCTTAAATCTAGTCAAATTGCGAGATAAAATACACACTACCTACTATCTCTAACTTTCTCATACTTACTCAGTGTGT
Source organism: Chamaenerion angustifolium (assembly GCA_946814005.1). Lineage (NCBI taxonomy): Eukaryota > Viridiplantae > Streptophyta > Magnoliopsida > Myrtales > Onagraceae > Chamaenerion > Chamaenerion angustifolium. The sequence continues at coordinate 30,229,709 of OX328272.1, forward strand.
TTCATTTAACCAAGTCTTAAGCGATTTTTTTGTTTAAATTTGGGATAGTCGAACCAAGTTACGAGTTACGGCTCCTCTATTTTATTTATTATATATAGTGTGATTATCAGAATTATGTAGGTTACTTGAGTACAGTGATGTATACGAGTTACTTTGTCTACCTATGTACTACACTAACTCCTTAAATTTGATGAAATTGAGACAAATCACATATTATATTGCTTTTTGTTTTAGATTTAAGCTTGGATGTAAATTAAATAGCAAATAAGCAATAAAGTTTGAATATTGAGCAGACCCCTATATTTCATTTGAAGGTGCTTAAAAGAAAATGGAATTAATCTTTAAAAAATAGTAAAAAAAATGGAAACTGTTTTTTCAAAGTAAAAGTAAATTAAGAATCCCCAAAAATTATTTAACAATTACAAAAATAAGATAAGATTGCTTAACCTCTCAAAATGACCTCACGTATAGTTGAAAGTTGTGATCCAAATGTTTGACCCGAATTGTCAAACTTTGACCGACGTGTCTAGTAAATTCAGAAGTTGAACTCGACGTCGTTTGCAATGTTAATGAAGTAATTCAATTATCAAATTTGTTTGACTTTTTGTGATAGTCCAAAAATGAGTACATTTTAATTTCTGGATTTTTTTTCCGAAAAGTATACATTTTAGTTTGTTTTTTTAGAAAAGTAAGTATAGAAAAACAATATTTCGAAAAATAAGTATACGCGCACCCCCGGGTAGCGCGTATTGGCAATACGCGCACCCCAGGGACGCGTCTATTGCATAGGCGCATGTTGGGGTTGCGCCTATTGAATAGGCGCATCCCCAACATGCGCCTATTCTATGGTTGTTTACTTTTTTTTTTTTAAATATTATTCCATAATGACGACTCGAAAATTGTTCAAGACTAGAATCCCGTGATGGGCGTGAGTTTCTCTCGAAAATGGATATGTTGCTTCTTTTCATATATATTCTATAAGTTTTTTTACATTCTCTTACCTATTTATCAAAATTAATTATTTAAATTGGTTCATATTCAAAATTATAATTTAGTAGTGACATTGGTATTTGGTACTGGCATTGGACTTTGGAATACATGCTTTATATACATGACTTCTGCTTTATCTACAGAAAAAAAACACTAATGACACATTTATATATACATGGGTTTGGGAGAGTATTATATTGCGAGTAAGAAAAAGGTTTGGAATACTGGCATTGGTAGTGACATTGGTATTTGGTACTTTGGAATACATGCTTTATATAAATGACTTCTGCTTTATCTACAGAAAAATAAACATTAATGACACATTTATATATACATATATACATGCTTTATATCAAAACATTATCTTCTACAGAAAAAGAAGCATTAATGCCACATATTTATATATACATATTTCTTTTTCTGTAGATAAAGCAGAAGTCATGTATATAAAGCATGTATTCCAAAGTCCAATGTTAGTACCATATACCAATGTCACTACTAAATTATAATTTTGAATATGAACCAATTTGAATAATTAATTTTGATAAATAGGTAAAAGAATGTAAAAAAACTTATAGAATATATATGAAAAGAAGCAACATATCCATTTTCGAGAGAAACTCACGCCCATCACGGGATTCTAGTCTTGAACAATTTTCGAGTCGTCATTATGGAACAATTAAAAAAAAAAAGTAAACAGCCATAGAATAGGGGGCATGTTGGGGATGCACCTATTCAATAGGCGCAACCCCAACATGCGCCTATGCAATAGGCGCGTCCCTGGGGTGCGCGTATACCTATTTTTCGAAATATTTTTTTTTTCTATACTTACTTTTCTAAAAAAAAAACTAAAATGTATACTTTTCGAAAAAATTCTAATTTCTGGGTTTCGTAGACTAGGTCTCCAAAAAATCATAAAATTATAATAGGTTAATAAAACGTCGAGAACGACATTGACTTTCGATATTAGGAATGAGTACAAAGTTTGACCAACAAGTGTAGCAAACATGTAATTAAAATTTGACTTCAATTGTGATTTTAGACTCGTAATTCAATTATTTACCTATTCTAACGTTTTTACTTTTTTGTGATAGTTGAAAATATGTACATTATTAAATTTGGGGTTTCGTAGCTCTCTAAACTCAATATTTAGAAAGGTATTGATTATATACAACTTTAACACTATAAACGAAGTCGGATTTCAACTTTCGGAATGATCACATACGCCGAATGTTTGATCACACTTGTCGAACTTTGGCCAATGTGCGTATTAAATTGGAAACTCTAAACCTTACGTCGTTCTTGTTGAAACAATATAATAGATAAAATGCATGTTTCTTGTATTGTAATGACATAAGGATGTTTAGAATATAAACTTGCTCATACTACCATAAAGGAAATAATACATAAGGAAGCATATATATATATCATAAATGGTAAAGAGTATCAAGATAGAATATTGAGAAAGAGTTTGAATATTTGGAGAATATTTAGGGCAATAGAGTTTCCTTGTTTATGTGTTTCATTAGCCCCTCTCAATATGAGGAAAGTGCATAGGGCCGACAATGGTGCAGTGAAAAATCCAAAACCACAGTTATAACCATTATTTTTTAATATGGTTAACCGTACCATTATGGTGCAATGCGGTTATGCTGATGAATTTTCTATCTGTAATGGTTGTGGTTATGGTATTTTAGTCATACTCATGGTTATAACCATGGTTATTATATAAATAAAATAATATTAATATATTATTAAATACTAATAATAGAAGTATGAGTTTCACTTTTAGATTTTATGAATCTATAATTTCATGGCGAACTGTAATTGAATGATTTAAATATTAAATTGTATTAGTGTTAATTTTGAATTGTGCTAATGTTGAATATTGTTGTTTTTTGTGATATATTTATTACGATAACATTTATAATGTTCCATTACATTTCACATGTGGTAATAAATATGGGTATACAGTTAAAATCGTGGTTAATAACCACAGTTCTGGATATGCACGGTTATGGATATGGTCACAGTATTGAAAATTGTACCCGTAATATGGTTATGGTTACGATATGTAGTTTAAAAATATGGTATGGTTATGGTATTTGTGATACTCGTACCATACCCTAACCATTGATATCCCTAAAAGTGCAATGACCGAGAGATTTCCGCGCATGAGCTTGTGACAGGATCCCTAAAAATGTCAGCAATTTGATACTCAGTGGGAAGGTATATCGAACTTGGAGATGACCCGAAGCAACTCGTTCTTGGAAGAAATGAACATCTAACTCAATATGTTTAGTGCGAGCATGAAACACTGAATTTAAAAACAAATAGGTTGTTGAAATGTTGTCGCAACACACCCTAGGGATCAAAGTTAAAGAGACGCCGATCTCCCAAGTAATTGTTGCAGACATGTAAGTTCCGGGACACAATCAGTCATACACCGGTACTCAGCTTCTTTGCTAGACTGAGCCACTGTAGCCTACTTTTTGGCACGCCAAAAGACAATTTTGGGACCGAGGAAGAGACAGAAAACTGAGGTTGATTGTCGGGCGTCGTAACACCCGACCCAGACAGCGTCAACATAGTCATAGAAGTGAAAATGAGGTTTTTTTGGAGAAACAAGCCGTTAGATGTAGTAATGACAAGGTAACGAAAGATCCGCTTGACCGGTTGCATATGAGAAGCACGAAGTTGATGCATAAAGTGACTGACTGTGTTAACCGCGAAGGATATTTCTACTGAGTCATTGTGACATATTGTAAAGCACTAACCAATTGTCGATAGATGTTTGGTTCGACAAGAATATCACTTTCATAGACCTATAGGAAGTTTAGTTCACTTGGAGGCAAGTGGCGTGGATACCGACTTGAGATTGCTCATGTTGAACTTGTGAAGCAGTTTCGATATATACTTCGGTTGTGACAAGAGAAGCCCATCCTTGTGAAAATATGCTTCAATCCTCAGAAAGAAGTGCAACAGACCAAGATCCTTCATAGAAAACATGGAGGATACCTATTGAAGAAGCTCTTGAAGAAGATTAGTATTGTTACTACAAATAAGAATATCATTGATGTAAACAAGAAGCATAATAGTCGTCGAGAGCCGAGCGTAAATAAACAAGGAAGTGTCGACCTTGCTTGCACGAAATCCTAAAGAAAGAAGTGCACCACTAAACCGATTGAAACAAGCACGAGGCGCCTGTTTGATCTCATATATAGCGTTCCGCAATTTGCAAACGTGATCGGGGAAGTCGGGGTGAATAAACCCTTGACTATCTCACGGAGTTCTCCATGATCAAGAAACACATTCTTGACGTCAAGTTGACGTATGATCCAGCCAAAGGATATGTTTGCATTTTGAGAACAGGACTAAATGTCTCATCATAATCATGATCATGTTGTTGTTTGTACCCTTGAGCGACTAAGCGAGCTTTGAAGCGTTCAATGGAAACATCGACATTCTTCTTCATCTTAAGCACCCATTTGCACCCATAATGAAACGAAACTAAGTCCTAACTGCGGTTGGTTAGTAATACATTATATTCATCTATCGTGGAAGATTTCCAACGCAGGTCAAGGGTCGCTTTGGAATCACACGTAAGCACATCAATTGTAAGGGCATGAGTAAGATTTAAAAGATGTCAAGGATAGAATATACCTTACTTTGCACGGGTCTGCATGCCGTGCAAAAGACCGGGAGGAGCATCAAGTATTGAAGAAGACTGTGACACTTGTTTAGTGATCAGTGACTATGCAATGGAAGGGTCGGAGGAGGACAAAACATCGACGAAAGAACTGGTCGGGGTGGGAGAGTGGACTGACGCGGACATGTAAATTTGTGAGGAGGCCACAGAAAATTTGACGAACATGGTGCGAACCACACCAAGTGTAGGATAGGAAGAAGGAAACTGGAGGGGTGGCACGTCTCAAGGTGTAGTGGGCGCTATCGACGTAGGTGGACGGATAATGCAGAGCTCCAGAAATGGGAAGGACGCAGCAGGATGATTAGACTGGGATGCGAGGACCACTGAATATGAAGCATGGAAGGGGCAGGCATCCTCGTCGAATTGAACGTAACAACTAGCAATCCCACGACATGTGGTACGATCAACACACTGATATCCTTTCTTGTTCGCTGCATAACCAAGGAAAACACACGAGCACGACTTAGGAGCTAATTTGTGAGGTGGGTGAGATAACAATAAAGGATAACAAAGACATCCAAATTCCCTCAGCAAGGTATAATCCCGTGTGATATCGAAGAGGACCTAAAGAGAAGACTTGAGAGAGCGAGAGCGGTCAGATGTATCCAATTAGTAATATAAGTGGTCGTAAGGACCGAATCAACCCAAAATTTGGGCGGCATGGAGGCATGAATTAGTAACGTGCGAGTTGTTTCAATTAAGTGGTGGATTTTACGTTCCGCTAAACCATTTCGAGACGGTGTATGTGGACAAAATGCGCGATGTGAAATACCATGCGAAAGAAGATAACTTTGAAAGTGCTTACTTACATATTCACATCCTTCATCTGACTGAAGATAACGAACACGAGTGTTACACAAATTTTCAATTGTGACCGAATATTATGAAAGTGGGTCGGAACTTCAAACTTACATCGCATAGGAAACACCTCAGTATATCGAGAATAATCATCCACAAACAAAATAAGATATTTGTAGCCAGAATTTTACAATACATGGCTTGTCTAGACATCAAAGTGCAATAATACAAGGGGAAACGAAGTACGATGAAACCAATGTCAAAGGCACGTCTATGATACTTACCTAGACTACAAGACACAGAACTCTTAAGCTTAGAATGCGAAGCTTTAATGACTTACGAAGATAATCTCGAGAACGACCATGAAGGTGACCAAGACAATGATGCCAACGATCGATGGACGGAATTGAAACGATAAAGGCTGTGACGGTGGACAAAGGTGAGTGGATGACTGGGTACAATGGGGAAGTTGATTCAGACCGAAGGAGGACACTCATCGTTGTCTTGTCTTTAAGAAAAATAGAATTAACATCAAAACAGATAGCACTGAAATTATCTTTGCAGAGTTATTTGACAGACATAAGATTGCGAGAGAAAACACAAAAATGATAGACATTAGATAAGCACAAGGAGCTAGATGGTGTATGAAATTTAGAAGATTCAACTGCACAATATAAGGAATAATATAATTAAGAAAACGTTATAAGGAATAATAGGAATAAGGAAACGTTTTAATCAGATTATCCTTTGTTTAGAATGTTCTATATTGTAATATATCTAGTGCCTAACTTTTAGGGTTTTCTATCTTTAGTTGTTTTCTATGTTTAGTTGTAATCCCTTTGTATATACATACGGCTGTACAATCCATTGAAAAGTGTAATAACAATAACTTAATATTATTTTGCCAAATCCCTTTTATGGTATCAGAGCATATTGCTCCAACGAGCAGCTCTTGATCTCTGTGGCATACCCCAACCCTAGCCATGGCACACGACAGCCTTGTTGCAGCCGGTCTCATCACCATCAACGCAGCAGCTCAACTCCCCTTGAAGCTGACATTGAAAAACTACACGTCATGGCGAGCTCAATTCCTCCCTCTCATGGTCGGCTGTAACCTTGTTGGCTACATCGATGGCACCAACAAGTGCCCTCCCAAGGAAATTCTCGAGGGAACCGTAAACGTTCCCAATCCAAAATACCAGCTGTGGGTTCGACAGGATCAGCTGATCCTTCATGCCATCATCGCTTCCGTCACCGAGTCCGTCATCTCCCTGATTAGCCTTGCCAAGACCTCAGAAGAAGCTTGGACAAAACTCAGCGCTGCTTATGCAAACAGGTCACGTTCTCGTCTCATGTCATTAAAGGAACAACTTTCACGGCTCACCAAAGGCACTCAATCGGTGACCGATTACATGAGCAAGATCAAGTCCATCTCTGACGAACTGACCATTATCGGCTCCCCTCTTGATGATCTTGACCTAGTAATCCACACTCTCAACGGATTAGGTCAAGACTACAAGGAGATATCCGCTGCGGTTCGTGCTCGTGAGTCTTCTATCTCGTTTGAGGATCTCTTCGACAAACTCCAAGAGCATGAACGCCTTCTTCAACGTGATGACGACTCTTCAGATTCAGCAGTGGTCACCGCCAATTATGCTCAGCAGTCTCAGAATCGCAGGAACGGTAACAATTACCGTGGAAACAAGAATCATGCCTCAAACAATAATTTCTCCCGTCCGCAGAATCAGCAGCTTCAGCACGCAGAGCAGCGGAACCAGTTCTCCTCTCGTAGCAATTATCGGGATAACAGAGCCCCTCGTGTCATCTGTCAGCTCTGTGATCGTCCCGGTCATTCAGCCAAAACCTGCCGATCCGCTACCACCCGCCAGCCAGTTGCCAATTCTGCCATAACTGCTCACGCAGCGACCAGCAGCTCGACCCCGTCAGATTCATGGCTAGTTTCTGGAGCATACCTGAATGTTACGGATAAGAACTTTGTTATAATGATAATGATGTTTAAGATTCTGGAGCATACCTGAGTTGTTCGTCATGTAGGCAGATGCACCACTATCAAGGTACCAAGTTTGTTCCACTGTTTCACCAAGAGATAATGCAGAGATAGAATCAGGAAGTTTAGAGACAGCATATGCATGATAGAACCTGTGAGGGAAATTGTGTCTAGTATGCCTGGTCCCGTTGCAAAGTTGACACGAGACTTGAGGTCGGTTGCCTAAGATACCCTTTTGAGAGAAAGGTGGGTTGTATGCACGCTCTGAGCGAGAGCTATCCGGTAGGGAGGAACTGGACGTCTCTTGTGACGATGAGGTGAAAGTCCATTGGCGTGAGTCTCGCCCACGCCCAAGGACACCGCTTACCACGACCTCTGAAAGGTTGACCGCATCCTGTAGGAGGGTGATATGAGGTTGTAAGGGCTTGATCCATGTCCGACGGAGTTGCATGATGTTGTTGAAAACGTTGTTATTGGGTCATAAACTTTGCTCGTAACCCTTGAACAGTAATGACGAGCGGAAGATTGCTGATACCGACGATAAATGCATCACATTCAGGTGGTAGCCCATTGAGAGCTTGAGTAACGACATCCTTTTTCACTGATGGGGAAATTTATTGCCAAGAGGGAGTCAGTAATTGTCTTTAAACTGGACAGATAATTCGAGATTGACTGTGTTGGCTGCTTGGAGTATCCATAGAATTGAAGATTGAGAGTCATCTCGTTGGAGACACATTGATCCATATAGCGAGCGGCAAGAGCTTCCGATAGTTCACGAATGGTACATAGGTGGTGAACATCTTTGTGAATGTGGTATGTTAAGGTGGAAGTGATCCAGGTGCGGACACATTGATCGACCTTAACCCAAGTAGCAAATTGAGGGTTAAGCATGGCTTTACTGGATGTGTCTACGAGAATTCTAGGAGTGCGCGAGAGTGAGCCATCAACAAAGCAAAAGAGATCATAACAAATGAGAGTGAATCCCATATGCGATTTCCAGACAAAGGGAAATTTTCGGCATCAAGTTTTAGGGTCACGAGATTAGATAAGCTAGGGAGATGAATTTGAGGTAGGCGGTGGCATATGGTTGTGCCGATGGAGATAATGATTTGATAGACATTATATTTGGGATAAATGTCGACGAAAGTGTTGTGGGCAATGGTTGAAGTCGAAATTGAGGTGGGAAGCGATGTCGCAGTGGATTCGTCCCGTTCTGATACCATGTTGAAATAATCGAATAGAAGGAATGTATGTTTCTTGTATTGTACTAACATAACAATGTTTACAATAGAAACTTGCTCACACTACCACTAAAGGAAATAATACATTAGAAAATAATACACTAGGAAATATATATATATCCTAAATTGTAAAGAGTATCAAGATAGAATACTGAGAAAGAATTTGGACATTTACAGAATATTTAGCGCAATAGAGTTTTCTTGTTTATGTCATCTATTAGTTCTTAACGTAAAGTTGTAATCAGTTATCTATATAATCTATTTTTTTTATGTAGTTTGTTGAAAAAATTCTACATTTTAAAATTTGGTGCTTCGTGTTTCTCTAAACCAAAAACTTAGATTTTTTTTTTTACTATCTCCAAAAGAAAAGCAAAAGAAAGAAAAAAAGAAAAAGAAGAAGTTATTCAGACTATCTATACTCTTATTCCACTTTTACATGTCCACCGAAGTTCCAATCTGAAGATCTTCCCCAAAAACCTTACGAGAAGATAAATAAATAAATAGTAATTATTGGCTCAAGGGTTTCATTTCAATAATTGTATGTTTGGTAAAACCTGTATATAGTCAACTTTTGTAATAAGTCAAATTGGGTGAATGAGAGAATAAGTAAACATCATCCAAATTGACAAGGATAGAATGGAGCAAGCGTATTCCACCGAAAGTAATCATATTTCTTTTGATTTCAGTTCCACTCTAACCCAAAACTGCTCATCACTCTTCTTTATCGATCTGATTATTTACAGCTGTTTTAAAAGAAAGAAAAAATAAATAAAGTAGAAGTCTGAAAGAAAAGAACACTCTAGTAGTAGTATCTTTCTGAAAGAAATGGAGGACAGACAGACAGACACAACTTTCCAGTCCAGGGTTAGAAACTAGAAAGCATTTGAACTGCTGCGCGTAATATATTACATTACACTGCACTCAATGATTTTTCTAACCACCATCAACAACATCGTCTTCTTTGCAATATTTTATGTGGCCACATCGATATATGTTAGAATATTGGGTTTTCTTAAGGGACCTTTTAACAATTTGGAGAAGTTTTGAGTTTTGAGCTCAAATATAACAAAATCAATGTGGAATAGATGAGAATTGTATTTCTCTTGTAGATTTGAAGCACCACACCCACTAAAACTATGCTTGGAGTAACATATATATGTTTGTTCACTTTTCAAGTGTGTAAGTAAGTAAGTCAAAAGACTCTCTCTTGCGCGTAGGGGGAGGAAGAGGTGCAAGTGCAAATCATGGATTCGATTAGTACCTCAGACCATTTGGCTTTTGTGTGTGCCCGCGACATACATACACGATTGTCAGACCAAAAAGCTTGCCTAGCGTGAGCCTTTTTTTGCTATACCATATTATTATTTTTGTCCAGATTCAATGAACTTAATTGTAGAAGCCTCATAAGCAGCATATATAGGCAATCATCTGCTCAGTCATTTGACACACCTCAACATTCTCTCAAAAATTTCCTCCTTCTTTGCTCTCCGTTTTGACAATCAGCAAAGCTCTCTCATGTCGTTGTGTTCAGTCTTTCTTGTTATTTAATCTTTCTAGACGTCGTGTTCGGCCTTAGAAGTTCTATAAAGTCGTCGTGTTCGACTGATTTCCAAAGGAAATCAAACTTAGTTCAGTTCGACCGGTCACCACTATGTGCTTAGTCCAAATCGGTGTCGTCGTTGAATGCTGTGAGGTAATAAGCCTTATACATCCCCTTGCACAAACCTTTCGAGGGTTGGGGAGGACAAAATTACCCTAAGGAAACAATGCTTATCATGGGTCTTGACTTTTTCTCTTCAACTTTGCATGGTTGTAAATTAATTTCTTAAATTACAATTTCGTCCATCAACTTTAAGTTAATACAGATTGATCCTTCATATTTATTTTAAAGTTAACAATATTAAGGTAATTTCCTTTGTGTTTTCACTCGGTATCCAAGGACAACTTTGTGTATTAATATAAGTTCAGGATTAATTGCGGATTTTGAGGGAAACAATTTCAATAAAATGCTAACTTAATTTATATCCATCTCTCAAAAATGGCTTTGAACAAGAATATGGAGAACATGAACCAATTGGGCCAAGATGGGGGCAACCAAAATAGAGCCCAAGAGCATGTCCAGAATAACCCAATTCTTGGAAGCTCAATTGGAGCTGCAAAACCAGTGGTCCGACCACAAGGTCCGCTAGTTTATGCCGAGAAGCCAGAGAAATTCGACGGTTCAAATTTTAAGATATGGCAAATGAAAATGCAATTCTTCGTAACAACCGGGTTGACGAGGTTTCTGGTTGATGATCCCTCGATCCTGGGAGAAAATGAACGAGAATACTTGTTAGCTCGAGATCAGTGTAATAATTATGATTACTTGTTCAAGAATTATGTGATGAACTGTCTGACTGAGTCTCTGTACGATGTGTACCTGGAAAAAAAAACTGTCAAAAGACTTTGGGAAGCCCTTTACAAAAAGTACAATGATGATGAAACCAACAAACAAAAGTTTGTGGTAGGACGATTCTTTATCTTCAAGATTGTGGACCCCAAGTATGTGTTGCCCCAGGTGCATGAACAACAACTCTTGATACAAAAAATTGAGAAGTTGAACATGGAATTTGGAAAAACCCTTCCAAGTTGCTTACATGATAGAGAAACTACCTCCAAGTTGGTGGAAGTTCAAGGTAAGCCTAAAACATGAAACTCAGAAGATAATAGTTGAAGATTTTGTCCGCCGTGTTTGAATCCATGAAGAAACAATAAAGGCTGGGAAGGCGGTTAACCCCGTTAAAGCCAATGTTGTGGAACACGACCAAAAGGGAAAGCGGAAGGGTAAAAAACTTAGACCCAAGGGTGGAATCTCCAAAACGCCATAGAGCCAACCTCTAAAAGTCTTTCAAGGACCGTGTTTTAACTGCGGTAAGACAGATCATACGACTAATGTTTGCAGATTACCTAAGAAGAAGCAAGAAGCAAACACAATTGGGGGTGTCTCTAAAGACACAGAGGAGTTGAACCTTTCTACTGTCGTGTCTGAGGTGAACCTTGATGACTACAACCCACGAGAATAGTGGGTAGATACAGGGGTCACCAAACACATCTGTTCTGATTGAGGAATGTTCAACATCTTTGAAGGAGTTGAAATTGATGAAAAGTTTTTCATGGATAATTCAGCTTCTTCAGAGGTCAAAGACAAAGAGAATGGTATTCTGAAGATGACGTCTGACAAGGAACTAACTCTAAGGAGTGTACTGTTCGTGCTAGACATCCGAAGGAATTTAGTCTCTAGGTCCTTGCTCAACAGACATGGCTTTCACTTAGTCTTTGAGGCTGATAAATTTGTATTAACTAAGAATGGGGTGTTTGTAGGAATGGATATGATTGTAGGGGCATGTTGAAGCTAAATGTAAAGATAGTCAAACCAAATATGAATATAGAAAGTTCTTCTTCTAACATGCTTGAGTCTTCTGATGTGTGTCATAGTAGACTTGGTCACGTCAATTATGATACAATACGTAGATTAATCGCGTTAAATAACATTCCCAAATTTTAATAAATCCCAAACACAAGTGTGTTACTTCCTAATGTCAAATAAATTTTCAAGACATTTTCTCATTCCTAATGTCAATTTCATATATTCTAATTGGTTCATGTCAAACATATAATTCTCAATCATATGTGGCATGGCATGTAACTTAATTTAAAATCTTCCAAAGTTTCTCATTCATTCTCCCAATAAGTTACAAAATTTCATTAATATCTTCTTATTTTTCATGTGCATTTATGATTTTTCTTAAGTTTATTTTATTTATTAACTTTTATTTTATATTTTATGAAAAGTAAATATATGCATGTGTTAAATCTTTTTATTACAATATAATTTAAGATGAAATTAAGGATAATTATGTATATTATATATCAATTTTATGAACATAATAATCACATGTTAATTTTATCTATATTTATAATTTTGTATGCAACATAAAATTTAGGGTATTAAAAAATTATAATAATTATTATAATATAATTTCTTCATACGTTTTTAGAACTATTTGTTTTATAAAATATATTTGCTATATTCTACTAGAATCAACATATATTAAAAATTAAAAACAATTATATAAGTTATAATTACTATATATATATTCTAATAGTTTGTATTTATTTAAAAATATATGAAAATAATAGATGTCATAAAATGAACTTTAAAATCATTAGTTAACGTTATATTCATAATTTGTTTTTATTATCTACTCATATATTTTCAAATATTTTCATAAAATATAAATAATCGTTATATTGTATAATATTTTAAAAAATAAAAATAAGTTTACGATTTTTTCATAAATATAATTAATTTTCATATTATGTAATTGAATTAATAGTAATTAAATATACTTTAATAAACTGTAAATAATTATATTATAAATATATATTTATATTTATTACAAAATTTTATTAATTTATAAATTAAAACAATTATTATATTGCACGAACTACGAATAATAAAAAAGACAAAGAAAAGTTGACCTGCTCTCAGTAAATTGCAAAAGAAGCAATACAACTTAATAATTTTTATTTTTTAACTATCCTATATGTGCGCTACAACTTATTCTTTTTTTTTTTCTTTTCCAAACGCTACAACTTATTCATAGACGACTAATTTTTGTCTTTCCTCTACGAAGAACTTTTTGCTAAATAATATGGGCTTTAGAGGTTAGGTGGTAGATTTTAGCATTTTTGGCCGAAATTGTTGTATGTGAGGCTAATGAATAGTCAGACCAACTTAAGGGTGAGAGAGTGTAGCAAAAGTGTAACATTACATTGAAAATTATGAAGGTTTTTAGAGAATTTATTAGCTTAAACGTGTGTAAGTCAGGAGGATCTCTCTTGTGTGCAGGGTAATTTGATTCTAAAAGTTTGTAACGTGCGTACACGATTGTTGGTCCTACCAGTTGGATTAGCTCAAGTTCAATTTTGTTGTACATATTTTTTTTATTCGCTTGATTAAAAAAAGGGTTAATTACCTCAACCGTTACTTATGTTTGACCCATGTGATTAAAAGGTTACTCATCTTTTTTGGTGTAGCTGAAACGTTACTTAAGTTTGAACATGTGACTGAAAGGTTACTCCGTAAAGTTTCCGTCAAATCTTACCGTCAAATCTTACCGTCTAAATGTCACGTCCACAGCACATGACCCAATTAAAACGATTTGAAGTCAATTGAAAGTACAATTATGCCCTCCTGTCACTTTGCAACGTTTCCTCCTCGTTTGATAATCATCTCCCCACTCCAACTTCCTATCAACTCCCATTTCCCTCCAACCGAAACTTGCAGACCTCCTTCCACCCCGATAGTGTCGATTTTCAGCACGGATGGAACCCTCCTCAGCGACATTGCGTTTCGGAACTGCAACTGGAAGTAAGTTTGTGTTTTTGCTTCGATTGAAGTTCGGTTTGTGTGGCTTTTCGCATTCTTTCTGTTTTCATACTTGGGTTTGTGTTCTTTTACCCTGTTTCACTTCGTTAATCTTCGATTCGGTTGAAGATTAGGGCTTTGATGTTGGTTTGCGGTACGAAATGATGAAATTGCTGCATAATATGTTCGTATTTGGGTGTGTATTCAATTTCGAGCTCTAAGATTTGGTTGTTTGCCGTGAAGATAGTGGGTGGTGGTGATGGTTCTGCTGTTAAATTGATGAAGTGTGCAGTAATCGATTGAACAAACTTGATGAAGTGTGCTGTTAAATTGATGAAGTTAATTGATGAAGTGGGTGAGAGTGACGAGAATGAGATTGAACAAATTAGTTTTTTAAATGTTTAATTTGCTTTATGTTGGTGGGTTAATTATAATAGTTAGTCTGCTGCATTGAAGCTTAGTGGTGAATTAGTGGTGAAATTAGGGTCCACAGTCACACTTGTGGTTATTTCAACCTCTATACTCCACAGCAGCAGCTATTCTTGCAGTCTTTGAAGTAATTATTGTGTTATTTTGATGCTAATACATTCATTAGCTTTTAGAAGTTGCAACACATTATTCAACAATGGGCGATGGACTATATATGTTCAGGGAAGTTGTACTAATATGACATGATACACATGCTATTGAACTAATGTGATAACTGAATTCAGTACTATAAACCCATTGCATTGCTTCTCTAAGTTGCTGTTATCTACCTTTCAGAGAAAGAAAGGAACTCGGCTAATAAGCCAACAGAGATAACGTGATTGAGGATAGGGCAGATTCCCCAAGAACGCTAGGACTAATGTGCGATGAACGAGACACTTCTTTTCTAGAAGATGGGATTTTGGACCACAGTAGAAGAACGATGACTGATAAGAGCAACTTACCCAGAGAAGAATAAGAAGATTACACGAGGATTTATGCAGATGAGGATTTATGAATACAGCCCCTCAAGACGGTCCTTCTAAAGAGAATCGAGTTCATTTTGTACTTCCATATTTTGTTAGTTATGAAGGTATGTTTTAACGGAACCTATTTTAGGATTATAAGATGGATTATGTTTTGGGATGTATTCTGAATTCTGGATTTTGATGAATTATTATGGATTCTGTGTTTTCGGATGTATTCTGTATTTTAGTAACGGTTGGGTAACAAAATGTCCATACTTAAGCTACCTTTTAATCACAGTTCCCAAACGTAAGTCACCTTTTAATCACAATTCACAAACTTAAGTCACCTTTTAATCACAGTTCAGAAAAGATAACACTTCATTTAACAACATGTCCACAAACATAAGTCACCACCTTCGCAAAATACACATTGTTCTTCATCCTTCAGTTACAGACAAAGGTACAACTAACTTCTACTAATTCTTCGCAATTGAACTTAGAACAAAAACAACAACAACAACAATTACCAAGACTGCAACTAACTTCCGATTGCGTCGACTTTCAAGAGCTCGGGTTTTCGCAACATCCAATTGTTCTTTCAAATGTTTCTTTCTTTGTTGAAATTGCATCACTGCAATCCGAACGTAAGGGCACATAGCTAGATCTTCTCAGTCAAAAAACCCACATCCGGTGTTCTGTACAGACTACAAAAGAAGAAACAACAAACAATTACCTCAGATTTGACAATTTAAGGTTCGAAAATAAGGCTTTACAATTCAAATTACTGCAGCAAAACGAATTAGGGTTGCCAATTAGGGTTACCCACTGTCAAATTACCTCAAAATTTGGGCAACCATGGAATCGGCGCGAGAAATTTTGCCACGTACCAGCAGTTCTTCTCAATTGGGTTCTTGGGTTCTTCCTTGTTCTAACATCTCTTCGCGCTCAAACTTCTCCAGGCCTAAGAATCAGCTGCTGTTAAGTATACAAGTTGTTTAGGGTAGTTTGGGAACTTTAAATTACAACTACATCACGTGACAAACACATGTCACTACTTAACAGGAAGAAATAACATCGGTTAGGTGATAGTAACGGTTCAGTCACATGTGTCAACTTAAGTAACGGTTGAGCTCAAGTTTGAACGGTTCAGTCACATTGTCAAACATAAGTAACAGTTCAGGTAATTAACCCTTAAAAAAAACAAATTGATTCTAATTATTATGGAAGGTGCTTAATTATAAAAATTACACCTCAAATGGTTTCTTAATTACTATTCAGATTAAATACACTTATATGAATTAATTACAGGCATTATTCAAAATCTTATTAATTGTCTGAATTAATCACAAATTGAAACTTATGGCACCATCTTCTTCATAAGGTTGATAATGGTGAGTGTAGTATAGCAAATCCTACAACTGCATCATATTATTTTAACTAAATACCATAATTCTAACCGTAATCATAACGAGTACTATTTATAGTATAATAATCGTATTCAGAAATGCGGTTTTACGTGCATACTCATACTCAAAGTATTATATTTTATTCTAGGGTTTCTATATAAAAGTTTAAGACTTTTTGATGATAAATAATTTAACTTAACAATTAAAATAGATTGATTTCAACACAGTCAAAATTAATTAAAGTTTTACATATATATTGAAATTTATTTACATGGTAAGTTAATACATATATATTGATAACTAAATATCAATACGGTAATGGTTGTAACAACTAGGGCTGATCATGGGTGGGCTGGTCCGATCTTGGAGGCAGGACTGAGACCGATACCGAAATTCGGTCTTGACATTTGGAGGACCGAGACCAACTTTGGCCAAAAAAAGCCCGTCGGAGTCGGTCTTGCTCGACTCGGGCCGGTCTCGGTCTTCGACTGAATTTTTTGGTAAAAACAAAAAATCACTTGGATTGGCCAAAACAAATCGCCGAAGTTTTGGTCTTGGACCCGCTCACTTCTCGTCTTCCGTTGCATTTTCCTTATGGAACCGATCCAAGGGTTGTTGAATAATTCAAGGTCATGAATTACTAGTGTTTCAAGGGTTACACCATGAATTTCTATGGTTTTCTTCAAGGTCGGGATGGTTCGGTCCTAGTTAGGCTTTTGGGAAAAAAAAGCGTGAGATCGAGACCGACCTTTAAGAAAAAAGCCCGCCCGTTCGTTCTCGGTCCTAGTTGGGCCGGTCTCGAGCCAGTTCTATTGGGGATTTGGTCCAACCAGTCTTTTTTTTATCACTTCTAGATAACGATCGTGGATCAAATACCGTAACCGTAACTATTACGTTTAAAAATATCATTATCATAACTACACTGCACCATGCTGGTGTTGTTAACCATATTAAAAAATGGTACAAAAACCATGATTTTTGAGTTTTCACCACAACATTATTTGCCCTACACTTTCTTGACCACATAAATGTCACAATAATCTCTCATTTCAAGCACACAGAAAATTCACAACTCTCTTTGATTTTTATCTCCTCTCTTCTTCGTGTTGACTTGTCAAGAGTTTTCTCGGATTGTCATATTTGGCTCTTCCTTGTCTACTTATGTTTCCAATCGTTGTGTTTGACAACTTCCCGAGGGAGTTCAATCATGGTTTAGTTTGGCAGATGAAGTTACGTGCTTAGCCTAGACTGATTTCGTCATTAAATCCTAAGAGGTAATTGTAAACATCTGATTTTAGTTAGGGGTCAAAATACTGTTACACGAGGAACCAAACCGAGAAAATCCGAGATAGAAAAAAAATTAAAATATAATTAATAGGAAAATAAAAAATGTTTTTCTCTTAGCTTTACTAAAAGGGAAAATTTTGTTTTATAAAAATAAATAACTAAGTTATATATATATATACTATCATATAACATTATATATAAGAAGAAAAAATAAACTTAAATCTCACGCCACCCTTGCGCAGCCCCTACCCATCCACTTGCTTAAGCATAACTGAATCGTCGATCCGACTGAGAACCGAACCCCTATTCGATTTAGTTCAATCAAAAGACTAAAATGCATGACGAACCCAATTGGACCGGTGTGAATCCGGTAGGTTTGAAAATCAGTCATTTTTTAAAAAACAATCGTTTAGCGGTTCTAATTTTTTTGTGTGGTTTTAATTTTTTTGGTGGTTCTCTTTAGTTTAAATCGACTTCTCCGGTTCAACACAACAACTTCAACCGGGCGGTCTTCAGACTTCAACATGGGGTCTAGATTTTAATTCCAATTCATTTAGGTCATTTCAACATAGATTTCAGTTCGACCATTTCATCCTTCAGCAACCGCAACCTTTGTTCCAGCGATTCTTCAATTCTGGACTTCGATGCTTCGGTTCCAGAATCCTTCAGTAGTTGCAGCCTTCCAACCCTCTGCCAGCTCGGTTGTTCTTCTCTGTCGCAGCTCTTCATCAGCCTTCTTCAGCATCAATCCTTCACCACCAACTCTAATATCCTTTATCGTAGCTCCTCCTCTCGTGATCCCCTGTTGTCGACCTAGGGACTTTCACTGTCTCTTGGCACTTGCAGATGTAGTTGTGCCAAATGGTCCAATATTCGATTTGTCTGATTCCTACTTCTAGAGAGCTTTGACTGATGAGGGAGAATAAAAGTAAGGGTTCGAGCAATTCATATCTCCATTCTCCAGCATTTACTGATTTTCTCAAAAGCAGGGTTTGGTAACTTTGGTTGTGATTTTGCTACATGACTTTCAGCCTTGTCTCTCATAATAGGTTTTAAGTTGAAATCTAAGAGGGTAGCTTCATACAAGCTTTCCAGTAAAAGCTTCAGATTTCTTACAAAAAACACTTTTGGAGAAGTGGAAAAATTGGTGGTAGTTAATCTATTAGTTATTACTGGAAGCTGAGAAATTTACAAACTCAGTATCATGTGAGTTTCTCGAGCTTCTCAAATTTGAATTTTATATATTTTTTTTATTTCTGCACGATGAACCGGTCGGTCCGACCGAGTCCGATCTACTGAACAGAGAACCAACCCTCTCACCGGTTCGAGATTCGATCTGGTTCTCATAACAGTGACAAATAACATTCCACAACTTCAAACGAAAAACACACAGCAACAAAGACACAATAGGGAGAGGCCACCACAAGGAACGCAAGAAGGCCCAGAAGATATAAAAAACATAGAGAGTGAGAAAATAGAACAAGAGAAAATTAGTAAAAACAAATATTGACGATTATCGGTCTCGGTTCCTCGTATCATATCTAAATTTCGAATAACTTATGTATATATATCTCGAATTCAATACTGTAATTATATTTCCTAATGTGAATAAAATTTATCTTCTCGAGTTTATGTGTTAATAGTTATATTTCGTATAAAAATTGTACCTGATTTGAAGTTTGGTATAACTTTGGGATCATTTTAAATCTAAAAACAAATATTTTTAAAACTGATTTAGGCCAGTCCTAAACTTTAATGGAGGTTATAACTCGGTCTGTGGACTTTCGGTTCATTCTGGAACTTTACCGAGTGTTATAAACCAAACCAGAAAAGTTTTGGGTCATTTCTTCAAAAACTTTTTTAAAAAAAAAATTTCAGTCCATTTGAATTTTTTAAATAATTACATTTTGGTCCCTGGACCTACTACAACTTTTAAAAGTGTTACCATTTAGTCCAATGTGTTTTATATATGCAAATTCATTCGCATGTCTTTGACACGTTTAAAATGACCCTAAAGTTAAGTCATCCATTTTTCGAGCACGCTTAACTTTATTCCCCTCTGGTTTATTTATTTTAAAATGTTTGAACATGGTTTATTTAATTTAAAGAAAATATATGTAATCTCTTTAGCCAATTATGATCAAAACAAGCAATTCAGGTAAATCGGTAAACAAAAAAATTGAAAACATTAAACTAAAGTACCGAAATGGTGAATTATGGGTTCACGAGCTCCTAAGACGTAATCAAACTCCCGAACTCAATTCTCTGAGTGTAGACCTTTCCAAGCCCTAGGATGTTAACACCATGTAACCTAGGAAAATTTTATGATTCTGATTAGCCTTTAATTAATCAGTGGCGACTCTTTCATTTTTCGGTGCGGTTGATGATCCCGCTCGATCGAACCCCCGCATGCCGAGAACCGACATTTTCGAGCGAACAAATAATATTTTTTTAAAACAATAATCGTGGAAATTCAGATCCGACGTCCGATAACTTGGCGACTCTGCTAGGGATGTTATTAGTTTAGAGGGTATAGACTTTGTCATATTTGCTTTGCCCGTTATACTTTTCTCTATCTGTTTTGACTATTAGCTTGTGCTTGCAGTTTTAAATTTTGTACAAAAGGAAATGTAATTGTAATCATTCAAAAAAATTTAATTCTCATTTTGCACACACAATGTTGGTTACCATTACCCGCTAGGACCTGATGCACATTAAGAGCTTAGGGAGTTTGGTAGGTAATGTGCCTAGAGCGGTTTGGACCGCCAACACGCACCCAAAAAACTCAACTCGATGATCGAAATGGGCATTTGATCCTCTACAGGTAGTGAGGTTCTCCGATTAAGAGAACCTAGAAATTCCATCCCTTTAAACAAAAACTCTACCCCACGTTTAACCTTCTACCAGTCGTGTGTTTGTTCCATTTCCCGTGTTTTGTTTTGGTCCTAGATCATGACATGTATATGATTGGGCCTTTTGTATTCCATGTTCCCAGACTTCTGTAAATGTAACACAAATCCTAGTAGTGACATTTACATTCTCGTACTTGCATTGCATTTTTTTAGAAAAAATGCAAGTTCCGTTTATTATGTCTTGTATCCTTAAAACGTTTCACGCATCATTTATGGTAAGGATGAAACAGACAAACCATTGCCCTTGCACCAAGGTCATTCAGCCCCTCACGGTCGAAGCCCGAATCTGGAAAAACATGACAAAAGAGGATCAGAAATACCTGAACGAGAAAATTTGCGAGGTTCATGAGCTCCCAAACTACAAAATCAACCGGGCTCTCTTTGATGCCTTATCTGACTTATGAAATGTGGAAAACATTGTCTTTATGATTAACAACAGCGGAGTACATTTACAAGTTCTACTCGACACCCGCAAGTCCGCATTTCGACCCGACAGAGATAATCGGGGATAGGTCCGAGCAACCAGCGTCATCTTAAGAGGACATCTATGAAATCATGAAAGCTAGGGTGGAAATTCAAAGTATTGCTTGGGATGATGAACACTCTAGGTCTAAGAAAGAGATCGAGCACCTTTGCAACGAGTTACGGTGTGTACGAAATGAAGTGAGGGGTCGTGATCGGATTTTGGAGAAATGTGAGAGCAAAGTTACTGAGTTGAATGACACCCTTGAACAATTCAGATGAAGAACGATCCAAATAAAAAGATTTTCAAAATGCATGTCCTCGACATTCCTTCGAAACAATGAACAAGCAACAAATGCATTCAACGAGCTGCATCGCCGTGTGAAACGTCTTTAGGACTAGACTTCAATTGGCCAGATCCTTTTAGAGTTTTTTTGAAAATACTTTTGTCGTATATGCAATCAAAGTCTACAAATGGAATGAACAGAACATGCAGAATTTTCAAAACCAAACATACATATTAAATTGTGTATTCATCCTTCTTATTATGGTATTTGAACTTAGGTACATCTGGCACGAATTCTCGGAACCCCTGCGACATCCGACGACTCCAACACCTCAAGAACACGAGGAGAGGATCTTTAAGCTAGAGCAGACCATGCACGCCATGAGTTCATGAACAAAGCAGTCAATCGTTGGCATGACAACCAGGTCGAGCGGAGTTTTGCTCTTCTGAGCGCCCAGTTAGCCATGACTACAACAATATCCATGACTTCGTCTTCCCGAGCAACATACCCGCCCGTAGCACCTGATCAATCCATGCCAGGTACTTTTGCCTTGCCCAACCAAGTCCCTCCTCCCACATAAGGTCATCCTGACCAAGCTCCACCTCCCACATGTGGTCATCCTTAGCAAGGTCCACCTCTCACATATGACTATCACACACTCATTAGCTTCAAGGAAGAACAAAGAAACTTTTGGGTTGGGTTTCCATCCTAGTTTCAAAGATTACGAAGTCACTCAGAGGAAATGATTAGCCGGAAATTCAGGGACATTGTTGTTTCCTCCCCTCGCCATTTCATTCTCTAGCTAACCACAAGTGATCTGACCCGACGACTATGATGCTCACGAAGGATTGTCAGGCTTGTTTTTAATAGGTATCACCATTGGAGTTCTGCTCGATGAAGCCCCCTCATGCCTTTTCATAGTCCACTTACTAGTGGAGAGAACATCACAAACTGGATGACATTACCTGCTTATGCGCTTTCTGTCGGACGTCGGATCCGACTTTCCCCGACCCTTTTTTAAAAATATTTTTATTTTTTTTCTCAAAAATGCCGGGGCTTGGCGAGCGACAGGTCCAGTCGAGCGGGGTCATCAACCGGACCGAAAAAATGAAAGAGTCGCCACCGATTAATTAAAGGCTAATCGGAATCCTAAAATGTTGCCTAGGGTACATGGAGTTGACATTCTAGGGCTTAGAAAGATCTACGTCTAGATATTCGAGTTCGGGGGGGGGGGGGGGGGGGGGGGGTTTGATTACGTCTTAAAAGCCCGCGAGTTCATAATCGGCCCTTTCGGTACTTTAGTTTGCTTTTGAATGTTTTTTAAATTTACCTGAATTGTCTGTTTTGATCATGCTTTGCCCAAAAAGACTATATGCATTTTCTTTAAATTAAACAAACCATGTACAATTTTTTTTTTGATGAGTTAATTTCAAATAAACAAGAGATAACTAAAGTTAATCATGTTCGAAAAAAAATGGTTTAACTCTTGAGCCATTCTAAACGTGTCAAAACATACACGAATGATTTTTGAAGATATTAAACTCATTGGACTATAGGATGTCCAAAAAAGTCTACGGACCAAAATGCAATTTATTAAAATTTGAGCTCAATTGGAAAAATTAATTCGATAATTGCATAAATGACCCTAAACTATTCTGGTTTGGTTTATAACACTCGATAAAGTCTCATAAATGACCCGGGAGTCCAATAACCGAGTTGTAACCTTCATCAAAGTTTGGGAAGGACCTAAGTCATTTTTGAAAATATTTGTTTCACATATACATAATATATATATATATATATATATATATTATACATAGACATATATAGTATTACATAGACATAATATAAATATATATTATACATATAGATATAATATCACATATATATTATACATATATATTATACATAGATATAGTATTACATAGATATATAATATTAGTATATAAAACCTCAATTTCATTTCACATTAGAAAATACAAATATGATATTGAATATGAGAGAAATATACCTAACTCATTGGAGTTTAAAATACCGTACGAGAAACCAAGACTGATAATCACCGATAGTTTTTTTCACTTTTTTTTTACTCTTTTCTTTTCCACTCCTTCAATTTCCTTCTTCCAAACTCCCCACCGTAACCTACGACTTTCAAGCACCCCATTTCCCTTAACCAACTTCTCCTTTTATAGAAGCCTAGAATACTTATTTTATTAATTGATTTTAATATAAAAAAACTCAACTTGCAAAAGATGAACATGGCCATGTGGGCATGTTCATTGTTTCGGTGGAAAAAACAAATCTCCCTCTCTATATATATATCTATATAGATATATAGATAATCCTTTATATATATATATATTTATTTATTTATTTATATATTTCTATCTCGATTTTTCCGGCTCGGTTCTTCGCGTACGGTATTTTGCCCCCGAGCCAAAATTAGGTGTTTGCAGTTGCCCCTCTTTGATCACACGCTCATTGAAGTGATCTCCTGAGTGTGTGTTCAAAAACAAATATTATTTACATAGTAGACAAACTTTATTGTGTAATTTTCGGAAGTTGGACATCTACAAGTCCCTATTGTTGATGATGATTTGCTGAGACTGAGCGACTAAACGCTCATCAGCTTGTGATTCCCAGAAGTTGGACACCAACAGGTCCTAGTCGTCGAGGATGACTTGCTCCTTGCGGAGGCTAAACACCTAAAGTCTCCGCTCGTCGTCTTGTGACTTGTTGGGGATGACTTGCGGAGGTTGAACAGCTAAAGGCTCCGCTCATTGTATTTTTTATTCCTAGAAGCTGGATAACTACAGGTCCTGGTCGTCGAGGATAACTTGCGAAGGTTGAAACCTAAAGGCTCCGCTCGTCGTTTTGTTTTCCTGAAGCTGGATAACTACATGTCCTTGTCGTCGAGGATGACTTGCGAAGGCTGAACACCTAAACGCTCTGTTCATTTTTTTTTTTTGCAGAAGCTGGATAACTACATCTCCTAGTCGTCGATGATTACTTGTCGGATTTTTTTGCCATCAACGAGCTGGAAGTTGAGGATTTTTCTGGCTAGAAGCATCGTTGATGATGAATTGCAGGGGTTGAGCACCTCAAGGACCCGTTCGTCGGCTTGTAACTTTCAGAAGCTGGACATCTACAGGTTATGATCGTTGGGGATGAATTGCGGAGTCTGCGCACCAAATGGCCCCTTTTGTAGGGTTGTAACTCCTATAAGCTGGATAACTACAGGTCCTGGTCGTCGAGAATGACTTGCGGAGGTTGAACATCTAAAGACTCCGCTCATCAGCTTGTAATTCATTTTGGAAGTAATCCATTCTCAAGATGTCTGACTGCTTGAGCGGACTTCTCAGCTTGTTTTCTCATTAATCGACTTTGGAATCCTTTTTGATGGATTTCCATAAAGTCATTCATGCTATGTTCACAGGGTGTATCCATGCAAGTTATAGAGGTAGCTCAAATTAATGTCGATCACAACTTCTTTTTATTGCTACTATGGGAAACACTATCGTCTACTTTTGAGTTTTTTTTTATTGTTTTTTTTATCTCTTGATTTTCTTTCCTCTTGCTACGGTATTTTTTTCTTTTTACTGCACCTCTCAGTTCCCTTATTTTTTGCCTAGGTCGCCATTTTGGGTTTTCCACCTAGCAGAGATTTGACTCATTTCCTTTTGCCATGATCACCCTTTTTAAGGATTTTTAATCATGCCCCTATTCCCTAAATTTTGCCTAAACCGCCCTTTTGGGTTTTTGATTTAGCGGAAATTTCTCTCATTTTTGGAGGTTTGCTTTTTTATTAAGAGTTTCTTTTTGCTACATACACATTGATTGGATTGGGGAGTTCTCTCTTGTCGATGTTAGTGATGATCATGGCTCCCCTGCTGAAAATCTCTTTGATGACATAAATCCCTTCATACTTAGGTACAAACTTGCCCTGAAAGTCTAAATTTTTTTATCTCAATTTTATATTCTTTTGCTACGGTAGTTTTTTTTTACCGCACCTCTCGGCTCCCTTAATTTTTGTCTAGGTTGCCATTTCCGGTTTTCAACCTAGTAGGGATTTGATTTCTCTTCTTTTGATATGATCACCCTTTTTAGGGATTTTTAATCATGCCCCTCTTCTCTAAAGTTTGCCTAAACCGTCCTTTCAGGTTTTCGATTTAGCAGGAATTTTCTCACATTTAGAGGCTCGCTTTCTGGTTACGAGATTTTTTTTTACTGCGTCCATATTGATTGGACTGAGACGTTCTTTGTTGTCCATGCCAGTAACGATCATGGCTCCTCTGTTGAAAGTCTCTTAGGCGACATAACTCCCTTCATATTTTAGGCACAAACTTGCCCCGAGAGTCTGAATTGACTTGAAGGGTTTTTTCTTATAAGAATTAGATTGTCTGCTTGCAATTCTCTCGGGCGCATCTTCCTGTTAAATGCATGAGTCATGCGTTGCTGGTACAATTGCTCGTGACACAGCGCGATGTCTGCATCTAGCCTACTCTGACTCGTCCATTTCTGTCTCGAGGAGGATCCTAGCCTGCGAGATTTTTACTTCAATTAATAACACGACTTCGATCTCGTAAATAAGGGAGAATGGGGTTGCCCCTGTTGACATCCATATTCAGGCTTTGTATGTCATGAGTGTCTAAGGCAGTTTGTCGTGTCAGTGCTTTATTTGCTGCTTTCTCTGCGCCATTCATTTGTGGGTAATATGGAGATGAATTTTTATACTTGATCACAACCCATAGACCAATTTAGATTTCTGGCATTACCGGTGATGATTGACTTCGACATCCCATGACGCACGATGATGTCATGACTGATGAAAAATTCAATGGTCGTTGTCGTTATTGACGCCAGGGTAATAACCCTTATCCACTTGGTGAAGTAATCAGTCGCCACTAATATGAATTGATGACCATTGGACATCTTTGGGAGAAATCATGTTGACTACATCGATGCCCCATTTTGAGAAAGGTCATGGGGAAGTCATGGGATAGAGCCAGTGCAGTGGCGCGTGGATTTGGTCTGCGTACTCTTGATAGAGGTGACACTGTTGGACGTGTCTCACACAGTCATCCAAAAGTATCCAAATCTCGCCCACTCATGTGTGGTCCGCAACAACCTTCATGAATTTTTTCCATTAGACG
Source organism: Chamaenerion angustifolium (assembly GCA_946814005.1). Taxonomy (NCBI): domain Eukaryota; kingdom Viridiplantae; phylum Streptophyta; class Magnoliopsida; order Myrtales; family Onagraceae; genus Chamaenerion; species Chamaenerion angustifolium. The sequence goes on from OX328272.1 coordinate 30,256,307, forward strand.
CTCAGCTTTTTCAACATTCATGCATCTCAAACGGGTATCATCGAATTATCGTTTGTATAGAGTCGAATCCGGTAAGGGTCTCCCACTAGCTAGTGGACTGACAAAATTGCTTAAGGGGCTTCATCGAGAAAAGCTCCAATGGTGATATTGGTTGAAAATAAGTCTGACAAGCCCTCGTGAGCATCAATGTCATCGAGTTGGATCACTTGTGGTGGGCTTGGGAATGAAACGTGGAGGAGAGGAAACAACAATGTCCCTGAACTGTTAGCTAAATGTTTCCTCTGGGCCACTTCATAATCTTTTAAATTAGAACGAAAACCCAATCCTAAAAGTGTGTTTGTCATTCCGGGAGTGGGAAGGTCATATGTGGGAGGTGGGCCTTGGTTAGGATGGCAAAAGTGCCTGACATGGATTGATTTTGAAACTTCTATGTTTCATTCATTCCATTCGTAGACTTTGATTGCATGTATGGTAGAAAAACATTTCAAAAATACTTTTAAAGGTTTTGACCAATTGATGTCTAGTCCTTAAGACGTTTCACATTACGACGCAGTTCGTTGAGTGCATTTGTTGCTTGTTCCTTGGTTCGAACGAAGGTCGAGGACATATATTTTGAAAATCTTTTTATTTGCCTCGGTCTTCGTATGAACTGTTCAAGGATGTCATTCAACTTAGCTATGTTGCCCCCACATTTTTCCAAGGTGCTCCCACATTGCTAGAATGACGGTGGTTGTTCGAGTCTATCCCCGATGATATCCTTTGGGTCGAAAGACTGACTTGCAGGTGCCGAATGGAACTTGTGAACGTATTCCTTTGTTGTTAATCACGCAGGCGCGTTTTTCCATATTCCAGAATTCAGACAAGGCGTTTAAGGAGAATCCAATTGACTTTGTAGTTTACGAGCTCGTGAACCTCGCCAATCTTCTTGTTCACGTATTTCTGATTCCCTTTTGTCATAGCTTTCCATATTCGGGCAATTTCGACCGTAGGGGGCTATATTAGGGGTGAGCAAAAAATACTGGTTGGACCGAGACCGGCCCGAGACCGGTCTGAGACCGGCCCGACTAAGACCGAGACCGACTAGGACCGAGACCGAGCGGGCGGGTTTTTTCCTCTAAAGTCGGGATTGGGCTCGGGTTCGGGTTTTTCCCCGAAATTCCCGATTAGGACCGGCCCGGCCCGAGTTGCCTAAAAACCTAATACATAATACTATATATACTATACAAGTATAGTAGTATTCAACAACTCACAAAGTCTACATGTGTGTTTGGATTGTATGTTCTATATTTATAATGTGTGTTTGGATTGTATGTTTGATACTTGATTTATTGTGTTTGTATGTTCTAAATTTGGTGAAAATTCAGATTTTTTTTTTTTTTTTTTAATTTGGATTGAAAATTTCGGTAATGGACCGAGACCGGCCCGAGTCAAGCAAGACCGACTCGGGCGGGCTTTTTATATCGAAGTCGGTCTCGGTCTCGGTCTCGGTTCTCCAAAGGTGAAGACCGAAATTTCGGGCTCGGGCTCGGTCTTGCCTAAAAAACCGGCCCGGACCGCCCAAGCTCACCCCTAGGCTATATGGCCTTAATGTGAGAGAAATGATTTTTTTTTCTTACCAAAGATTGTGCGTGAAACGTCTTAAGGATACAAGATTGATGAACGAAACTTACATTTTGTTTTTGAAAAATGAAATGCAAGTGCGAGAATTTAACTTCATTAGTAAGACTCGTATTACATTTACAACAGTCTGGAATATATAATACAAAAAATTCAATCTTATACATGTCATGATCTAGGGCCAAAACAAAACACATTTACATAATGGGTCGAACTTCCATCTAGAGTTATTGGGATGATTTCTAATTCCCAACAGTTGGGCCGAATCTTCTTCATGAATTGTGGGCCAATCTCGCATCCAAATTCTTGGGCTGAATTCTCATTTACATCAGTTGGGCCCAAAAATGGAAATACACACATGTTAGGGATTATAGTTTAGATAAGTGTTCATATTGTCCAAATGTTTAGGACAATTGCATACAAGTCCACATGTTTAGGACATTTGCTCTCATATCCCTAGCTTCACCTATATATAGATGTCTACCCCTAGTGTATTTCTCAAGTTTAAAGCAATACAAGATGAAATTCTCTCTAAAGGTTGCTTTAAGCTCTTTATTTACACCTCACTCTCTCAAAACTCCTAAGATGGTATCAGAGCTAGAGATTAGGGACCAAATTTCGTTTTCGGTTGCATAATTCAGTCACAGATCTGGTTTTTCGTTTTCGTTTTCATGCTGAGATGGAATTCCATTTGCTGCAGAAGTCATCATCATCATTTAATCGTGCAACCTCCAGCAGATCCAGTTGCATTCAGTGATCTCCAGCTGTTGTCATTTAATCATTCGTTGCCATCAGATCCTGCTTCAATCGCCAGCTCCTGCTTCATTTGCCACCTCCTGCTATAATCTGCAGCATTTCGGCATCGTGTATTACAGTTTGTCACCGATCCGATTCACTCCAGCATTACGATGCGTCTGCAATTCAGCGATTCAACGATTCTTCAATCTCATCCTGCAGAAGATCTGATCAGCATAGAAGATCAGATCAGCATCGTTTCTTCAGATCGAAGTTACATCAGCAGTTACTCTGTTTCGGTTTCAGCATCCTCTGTTTTGGTTCAGATCTGTTTTGGTTCCAGCAAGTTGATATCGTTCCTCCTCCTGCTGGATCAACCTTCGCAAAGAGTCAATTAGTATGATCATACCTGTGATCATACTGCTGTAAGTCTCTTGAGAATCAATTGTATTTCCTGCTGCACATCATTGCTGCACATATCTGTTTTGCTGAAATTACTCCTAGTTGCATGCTGAGATTAATTTGAGCTGCTTGCTGAGATTAGTTTTGATCGTACGATGCTATATGATGCTGATATTCGCTCCTGATCTGATCTATATTGAAGAAGGACTGATTCCTTTGATTCATTGAAGCTGCTAGACTGATTTTCTGGAAAGTTGAGGCTGATTTCTCTGGTTGGGCTGAATTTGTGTTGTTTGAGGCTGATCTGCTCATGCTATGGTCTCTTTTGTTTTCGTTTCTTCTATATGGATATCCTAGTGTAAGCTGCAGCGCTGCACTTTCCTTATTCGATGATTGCAACCTCGGTGATTTCATGTTGAGCTACGTGTGTTTACAAACACCGTTTTCAGCTTTTTACTGTGTTTTGCTGCGTGCCTTTCAAGCACGTTTACTGCATCACGAGTTTGCTTCATTCGATTCAGCATTTCTTTTGCTTGTGTCATGCTTGGCCAAGCTGAATCAGATTAGTAACATCACTCAAGCAACCAGTAAATTCAGTATATCTGCAGTGCCTATAGAGTGTTTTCCTAGTGCTTCTGCAGTGCACTTCTAGTGCAGCTCGGTTCTCAAGTAATAGAGCAGACCTGTGCTCATTAAAATCAGTTGGATCAGCTCACATCACTCATGCAAATGCAGCAAAATCAAGTTCACAAGTTGAGGATGGCATTGGTAGTTGAAGATTTGGCGACCACAATGACAAGATCAAGTTCATTTGGCGACCACATGTGCAGTTGGCGACCACAATATCAAAATCAAGTTCATTTAACGACCAGGTCTGATCAGGTTGGTTGAATATGATAGATGAGATGTTGATGATCTTCAGATTCTGTTTTTTTGTTTAGAGTCTTGTTTTTCATTAGGAAGTGGATCTTCATAGGGGAATGTTAAGGATTATAGTTTAGATAAGTGTTCATATTGTCCAAATGTTTAGGACAATTGCATACAAGTCCACATGTTTAGGACATTTGCTCTCATATCCCTAGCTTCACCTATATATAGATGTCCACCCCTAGTGTATTTCTCAAGTTTAAAGAAATACAAGATGAAATTCTCTCTAAAGGTTGCTTTAAGCTCTTCATTTACACCTCACTCTCTCAAAACTCCTAAGAACACAAAACTGGTAAAGACTAAACACAGTGTGGAGCTTTTATTCTAAATGGATGGAATTTCTAGGTCATATGAACCAGTGGAACCTCACCCCCTAAAGAGGATCACGAGCCCATTCCGATCATCAAGTTGAGTTGTTTGGGTGCATGCCAACAGTTCAAACAACTCCGGGCGCATTTCCCTACTAAACTCCCTAAGCTCTTAATGTGCTCCAGGTCCTAGCGGGTAATGGTAACCAACGTGGTGTGTGCAAAACAAGAATTAATTTTCTTTTTTTGAATTATTACAATTACATCGCCTTTTGGAAATAATTTGAAACTGCAAGCATGAGCAAACAGTCAAAACGTATTGGACAAAAATATAATATGGCAAAGCAAATGTGACAAAACCTAAACCCTCTAAAAAGAGATCCCCAGCAGAGTCGCCAATTTGTCGGACGTCGGATCCGACTTTCCCCGACCCTTTTTGAAAAATATTTTTATTTTTTTTCTCAAAAATGTCGGGTCTTGGCGAGCGACATGTCTGGTCGAGCGGGATCATCAACCGAACCAAAAAAATGAAAGAGTCGCCACCGATTAATTAAAGGCTAATCGGAATCCTAAAATTTTGCCTAGGGTACATGGAGTTGACATCCTAGGGCTTAGAAAGGTCTACGTCCAGAGATTCGAGTTTGGGTGTTTGATTACGTCTTAAAAGCTCGCGAGCTCATAATCCGCCCTTTCGGTACTTTAGTTGGTTTTGAATTCTTTTAAATTTACCTGAATTGCATGTTTTGATCATGCTTTGCCCAAAAAGACTAAATGCACTTTCTTTAAATTAAACAAACCATGTACAAACATTTTTTTTGATCAGTTAATTTCAAATAAACAAGAGAGAACTAAAGTTAATCGTGTTCGGAAAAAAAATGTTTAACTCTTGAGTCATTCTAAACGTGTCAAAACATGCACGAATGATTTTTGAAGATATTAAGCTCGTTAGACTATTTTGTCCCATTTTGAGAAGTTATAGGATGTCCAAAAAATCTAGGGACCAAAATGCAATTTATTAAAATTTGAGCTCAATTGGAAAAATTAATTCGAAAATTGCAGAAATGACCCTAAACTATTCTGGACTTATTCGTAACACTTGGTAAAGCTCCAAAATAACCTGAAAATTATTCTGGGCTTATTTGTAACATTTTGAGAAATCATGGAATGTCTAGAAAACTTTAGAAATCAGAATGTAATTTTTTAAAAAAAATGAGCTGAATTAAGAAAAAAAATTAAAAAATTGCACAAATGGCCCAAAACGTTTCCGGTTTGGTTTATAACACTCGATAAAGTCTCATAAATGACCTGAGAGTCCAAGGACCGAGTTGTAATCTTCATCAAAGTTTGGGAAGGACCTAAGTCATTTTTGAAAATATTTGTTTCACATATACATATATTATACATATAGATAAATAGATAACATATACATAATATATATATATAGGATTACATAGACATAATATAAATATATATTATACATATAGATAGATAGATAACATATACATAATATATATATATATATATTATACATATACATATATATAGTATTACATAGACATAATATAAATATATATTATACATATAGATATAATATCACATAAATATTATAAATACATAGATATATAGTATTACATAGATATATAATATATGTATATAAAACCTTAATCTCATTTCACATTAGAAAATACAAATATGATATTGAATATAAGAGACATATACCTAACTCATTGGAGTTCAAAATGAAAGAGTCGACACTGATTAATTAAAGGCTAATCGGAATCCTAAAATTTTGCCTAGGCTACATGGAGTTGACATCCTAGGGCTTAAAAAGGTCTACGTCTAAAGATTCGAGTTCGGGGGTTTGATTACGTCTTAAAAGCTCGCGAGCTCATAATCCGCCCTTTAGGTACTTTAGTTTACTTTTGATTTTTTTTTTTTAATTTACCTGAATTGCCCGTTTTGATCATGCTTGTCCCGAAAAGACTAAATGCATTTTCTTAAAATTAAACAAACCATGTACAAACATTTTTTTATGAGTTATTTTCATATAAACAAGAGAGAACTAAAGTTAACCGTGCTCGAAAAAAAATGATTTAACTCTTAAGCCATTCTAAACGTGTCAAAACATGCACGAATGATTTTTTAAGATATTAAGTTCGTTGGACTAATTTGTCCCATTTTGAGAAGTTATAGGATGTCCAAAAAAATATAGGGACCAAAATGAAATTTATTAAAATTTGAGCTCAATTGGAAAAATTAATTCGAAAATTGCAGAAATGGACCTAAACTATTCTGGACTTATTTGTAACATTTTGAGAAATCATGGAATGTCTAGAAAAGTTTAGAAATCAAAATGTAATTTTTAAAAACACAGGCTAAATTAAGAAAAAATTCAAAAATAGCACAAATCACTTAAAACTTTTCTGGTTTTGTTTATAACACTCGATAAAGTCTCATAAATGACCCGAGAGACGAATGACCGAATTGTAACCTTCATCAAAGTTTGGGAAGGACCTAAGTCATTTTTGAAAATATTTATTTTCACATATACATAATATACATATACATAACATATACATAATATATATATATATATAGTATTACATAGACATAATATAAATATATATTATACATATAGATAGATAGATAACATATACATAATATATATATATATAGTATTACATAGACATAATATAAATATATATTATACATATAGATAGATAGATAACATATACATAATATATATATATATATATATTATGCATATACATATATATAGTATTACATAGACATAATATAAATATATATTATACGTATAGATATAACATCACATATATATTATACATATATATATAGTATTACGTAGATATATAATATATGTATATAAAACCTTAATTTCATTTCACATTAGAAAATGGCCCAAAACAATTTCACATTAGAAAATACAAATATGATATTGAATATGAGAGAAATATACCTACCTCATTGGAGTTTAAAATATCGTACGAGAAACTGAGACTGATAATCACCGATATTATTTTTCCGCTTTGTTTTCACTCTTTTCTATTTTTCTTTTCTACTCCTTCAATTTCCTTCTTCCAAACTCCCCACCGTAACCTACTACCTTCAAGCCCCCCATTTCCCTTAATCATCTTCTCCTTTTATAGAAGCCTAGAATACTTATTTTATTAATTCTTTTTAATTAAAAAAAAAAACTCAACTTGCAAAAGATGAACATGGTCATGTGGCCATGTTCATTCTTTTGGTGAAAAAAACAAATCTCTCTCTCTCTCTCTATCTCTCTCTCTATATATATTATATAGATAGATATATAGATAATCCCTTTTATATATATATATATATGTATTTCTATATCGATTTTTTTGGCTCGGTTCCTCGCGTACGGTAATTTGCCTCTAGCCAAATCAGGTGTTTACACTTTCTCTTAGTATAATAATGAGTAAAATATTTCGAAAAAAGATGTATTTTGCATAGGGCATATGTCATGAGCCCCACGTTTTTGGAGTACGGAAAATTTGTCATGACCATATCAAATGAGTCCATTTTTTTGTTAATTCATCATGTTCTCACTATTATATCTCATTCTACATGCTTCTGACATTAATCTTCTCTCTCTTCTGTTTCATTCTCTAGGAACAATACCTCTACAGAACACAAAGGTAACCATTATTCAATATTATTCAATCTTAACACCCTTGACGAATCCGACTCTCTAAATCACGGATAAGAATCCAGTGAGGAGGGTATCACGAAGAAAATTGAATAAAGTTGGGAAAAGTACGAGAGAGACAAGCTCCTAACAATGGATGCCACTGAGGCCATAAACATCGCCACTACCGAGGAACCACACAAAATTAAGATCGGGACAAGTCTAAGTCCGGATGAATGAACTCACATGATCAATTTACTAATAGAGTACGAGGAGATCTTCATATGGTCATATGCTAACATTTCAAACCTTGATTTATCAATCATGGAGCAAACCCGAGTATCACATAGAGTTCGTATCCCGAATTTCGGTGAAGTGGCAAACAATCGCTGATCATTTAGCGGAGTTTCCCATAGACGATGATAACTTTATCAACTCTGAATTCGCAGAAGGGGAGATCAAGCAAGTAGAAGAAAAATGAATGTCGAAAGCAAATTGAAAGATGTACTTCGACTGGGCTGTGAACTCAGTCAGGGGGGGTATTGGGCCAGCAGTCATCTAACCAAAAGGGCAACACTTTCCAGTGGCAGCCAAGGTCACCTTCCACTACACCAACAACATCGCAAAATACAAGGCATGTGTACTCGGCATGCACGCCGCACTAGACCTTGAAGTGAGGAAACTAGAAGTATTCGGAGATTCCATATTAATCATCCTCCAAACGACAAGAGAATCGAAAACGAAAGATGTCAAACTCTAGCCATATCACGAGAACCTTGAGGATGTAGATGCAGAATTTGAAGATATCACTTTCACTCATATTCCAGGAAACAATAACAATTTTGCAGATGCATTGGCAATACTCGTATCAATGAGTAAAATCTCCCCGGGAAACCAAATACAGTCAGTGGAGATCAAGATCAATGAGCTTCCAGGCTATTATTTTACAATTGAAGAGTCAGACAGTCAACCGTGGTTCACTAACATAAAAGGATACCTGGAGTCCGGAGAGTTCCAGAAGGTGACACAAGAAATGATCAGAAGGTCATGCGAATAATGACTTGCACTTATTTTCTCAATGACCCGACTGTGTACCAAAGATCATTTGATGATACCCTTTTGAGATACATGAATGTCGAAGAAGGTGAGCGTTTGATGGAAGAAATTCACAAAACTTATTGTGGCCCACACATGAGTGGGCGAATGGTGTCGAAAAAGATAAGGAGACACGTCCAACATTGTCTGCCACCTGACTGTGTGAGACACGTCCAACATTGTCACCTCTATCAAGTGTATGTGAACCAAATCCATGCGCCACTACACGAGCTCTATCCCATGACTCTCCCATGGCCTTTGTCAATGTGGGGGTATTGATGTAATTAACATGATTTCTCCAAAGGCGTTCAATGTTCATCGATTCATATTGGTGGGGATCGATTACTTCACCAAGTGGGTAGAGGCTTTCACCTTACCATAAGTAACGACGAAGGCCATCGAACATTTAGGTGATCAACCTCCGTAAATCAACGTCAACAATCGGGACTTGTAGATGTCCAATTTCCGAGAGTTACAACCCGACGAGCGAGCTCTTCAGGTGATCAGTCTTCACAAGCCACCCCCAATGACCAAGGCCTACAAGTGTCCAGCTTCTGGAAGTTAGAAGATGATGAACGAGATATTTAGGTGCTCAACCTCCGCAAGTCATACTCAACGACCAGGACCTATAGGTGTCTAGCTTCTGCAAGTTACAAGCCGACGAGTGGGGTCTTTAGGTGCTTAACTTCCGCAAGTCATCCTCGATGACCAGGACTTGTATGTGTCAAAATTCTGGGAGTCACAAACTGATGAATGTTTAGGTGCTCAGCTTCTATAAGTCATCATCAATAATCGAGACTTATAGATGTCCAACTTCCGAGAGTTACGAGTCGATGAACGAGGCCCTTAGGTGCTCATCCTTCGCAAGTCATCCTCGACGACCAAGGCCTATAGGTGTCCAGCTTCTGGGAGTCACAAGCTAAAAGTGGGGCCTTTAGGTGCTCAATCTCCGTAAATCGTCATGAACGATCGAGACCTAGAAGTGTCTAGCTTCCGAAAGTTGTACGGTAATTTGTGTCTACTATCTAAAGAATGAATCGAGGGGATCCAAAATTAGTTGTTTGTCTTTGAACACGACACTCATGAGATCACATACATGAGCGCATGTTCAAAAATGAGCAACTGTAAACATCTGATTTTAGCTAGGGGTCAAAATATCGTTACGCGAAGAACCAACCCGAGAAAATTCGAGATTGAAAAAAATCCAAATATTATTAATAGGAAAATAAAAAATGTTTTTCTCTTAGCTTTACTAAATGTGAAAATTTTTGTTTAAAAAAAAAATAAGTTATATATATATAGTATCATATAGTATTATATATATGAAAAACAAACTCAAATCCCACGCCACACTTGTGCATCCCCTGACCAATTATGATCAAAACGGGCAATTCAGGTAAATCGTTAAAAATAAAACTAAAGTATTGAAATGATGGATTTTAGCTAGGGGTGAAAATATCGTTACGCGAGGATAGCCAAAAATCAAAATATTATTAATAGAAAAATAAAAAAACATTCTCTTAGCTTTACGAAAAGAGAAATTTTTATTTAAAAAAAAAATAACTACTAAGTTATATATATATATATATATATATATATATATATAGTATCATATAGTATTATATATATGGAAAACACAACTCAAATTCCACGCCACCCTTGCTCATCCCCTTACCAATTATGATCAAAACGGGCAATTCAGGTAAATCGTTTAAAAAACAAAATAAATAAAGTACCAAAATGTTGGATTTATGGGCTCGCGAGCTCTTAAAACGTAATCAAACCCACGAACTCAATTATCTAGGCGTAGACCTTTCCAAGCCCTAGAATGTTAACACCATGTAACCTAGGCAAATTTTAGGATTCCGATTAGCCTTTAATTAATCGGTGGCGAGTCTTTTATTTTTTCGGTCTGGTTGATGACCCCGCTCGACCGGACCCGTCGCTCGCCAAGACCCGACATTTGCAAGCGAACAAATAAATATTTTAAAAAGAAAAATTAGGGAAAGTCGGATCCGACGTTTGACAGTAATAACTTTCAAATAAAACATGTGTATATTTGAAAATTCAACTGTGTAAATGAGATTGGATAACGGTAGTTATAGAGATATTTAACCAAGATCTGAAGTTAGTGATCTACCCTGGTTAATCCTCTAATGAGGCTGACACCATGATCACTTTCTATCGTGACACGGCCGTCTAACACAGTCGTATTAGTACACTTATACTTATTTCACAAAGTAATGTGTGGAAATGTCGTCTATCATGACTAGATCGCCACGCATGTGGTCTTTTCTAAAAGCGTATACATAAGCAATGCCCTTGAGCCTCAATCGGATCACGGAAACAGGTAATCATGGTTTGGTTCTCGGATACCAACGCTAAATATTCATCGCTCTCTAAATGAACAAACCAAATTTAAAGACATTACCATTGAAGAAAACTTTGAACCACTTACTCACGATATTATAATTTAAGTCAAATAATTTTTTAAATTTTATCCATTTCTAATATAAAATCGAAATACTAATACTAATACAAACACAAATATAATTACTTTAACACTATTTGTGTTATACTTTTGCAATAGTATTTAGGCGTGAATAGATAATCATTGAGTACATATTTGTGTAAAGCTAGAATCTTTAATCAAATGAAATAAAAACAAAGCACCTAAAACCTTTTCCTTTCCCATTGATTAAGGAAAAGCAGCTACGAAGAGTCCTATAAAAACACGAAGAGTCCTATAAAAACAAAGCACCTAAAACCTTTTCCTTTCCCATTGATCAGTAAGCACGAAGAGTCCTATAAAAACCCTTGTAAAAGATTTTATACCGATCAGATCTTCTGCCCTATTCTCTTTCTTGTTCAATGTAAAAGATACTTTTTGCACTTTATTTGTTGGTACGGTCGTGTTTAAGACCACTGAGTTGTTGGATTAGAGCATTTAAGTCAGAGTGAGACGACCCACCTTCCTCCACTGCCTTCCTAGCCATCCTAGCAAATGCTTGTGCCCTTGCCCTGACCAACTCTGCTTCTTCCCCTTTCATTACTTTCTTCAGTGACGTCTCTATAGCGTTCCTATCAACAACCGTCGCGACATCCCTATTCCCAAAAAACCCTACCCACTGCTTCGCTCCGACAGAAACTCCAATTTTTAAAACATGGGTAACAAGCTTCTCGTTGTAAAATTGTTCTGCAGACACTGGCCATGTCACCATTGGGACACCTGCAGATATGCCCTCCAGTGTGGAGTTCCATCCACAGTGCGTCACGAACGCCCCAACGGACTTATGGTCCAGGATTAGAACTTGCGGGGCCCAATCCCTTATGATCAAACCTTTACCTTGATTCACGAACCCATCCATGATCGATGACTCATCTTCATCGCCTCTTACGACCCAAATGAAGTGTTCACCCGAGGCCTCCAGGGCAAGCTTGATTTCTTGGACTTGTGCCTTGGAAAGCCTCGCCACGCTCCCAAAACAAACATACACCACTGAATTCGGGTCCTTAGAGTCGAGCCATGTCAAGCACGCATGACCATCTATCATTGGCTTCTTTATCCCTCGTTGGAACTTTTCGTCAATATCCCTATTACACAGTGAGACAGGACCTATCGCCCAAGCTCTCCTCTTTAGGACATCATGAAAGAAATCAGCATAAGCGGGTTCCAACTCGTAGAAGCTATTCACTACTACACCGTAGCTTCGAATCTCTGATTCCTTAGCCTCGTGCAACAGCTTCAACATCTCGTTCTCCGCCTCACCGCGTAAATGATCAGGGAGTTGAGCTCGGGTAAGTTCGATGTTGTCTGGGAGTAAAGGGATGAGGAATGACTCGGAATCTGATGCCACCTTGTTGTGCGGCTGATGGAGGCGGATAATCTCAGTGGCGCATAAAGAGAAGAAGCTTGTTCCGTGAAAAACAAGACGAGGAATGCCCAACTTGTCTGCCACGTCAGTTGCCCAAGGAAAGAACATGTCAGCCACCAGACAATCGGGGCATTCTTCGATCAGCAACTGCTCTAATGGCTGCTGAAGTAATCTAGTAGCTCGGAAGAAGGTTATCAACGTTTCCTGCATCGTTAAAGGGATGGAGATTGCAGTTTACAGAGGCTAGTTAAATTGATAGTCGTCAGTTTTGAAACTATAAAGCCAACATATCAATTTCTAGACTACTAAGTTCATGTAAATCTATCTATACGTATTCCTTTAAAAAATAAATCCAGTAGGTTAAATACCTGAGATTTGATAGAGTCGAGATTCTCACAGCCCTCAGGGAGCCCAGACTGCTGAACGGAAGGGAATTTGAGTATCTTTACGTTGATCTTGGTCCCATGTTTTTGGTTCATTTGTATGGCGGAGTTGAAGTTTGGGGCGTTGAGAGGGGTGGTGACGATGGTGGTCATGAGGCCGCGCGACACAAACAGCTTGGCCATGTCAATGGTGGGTAAGATGTGTCCATGAGCCATGAAGGGAAAGAAGAGAATGTGGAGAGAATGGGAACCCATTTCGAATACTAACTAGTTCGATAAAGAAATCAGAGATCACGTTCATCCATATAAATATAACACTAATCTATACTATAAATATGAAGAGCGATTTCTGATCGATAATGATGGCCCTACATCCTGAAGATTCAAGAACTTTGTGTATATTATATTTTAGTACTTGTCATACGTGTAAATCTTAGAGTTGATATTCATTTACGTTATGCAAGAACCTTTGAGAATCATCCATCCTTCTGATCTATTCCTCCAAATTAAGGTGGACCCAGATGCACAAAATAATTGACTTATCGGTTGAAAGTTGAAACGACGTTTAAGTATTGGATACGAATCCAATAGTTTCACCCAAAATTAGTACCTTAAAATTCCATCATTTTTTAGTCTTTATCAACAACGTGATATTTATCGAGGAAACATAGTTTGTCGATATTTACGAAATGATGTCGGTAAAGTTTCATCAACAAAAATAGTTTGTAATATCCTTGATAATAATAGTTTTACCGATGAAATACCCTTGCTCGGTGAAACACCTTAACCAACAAAAAGTTTCGGTCGATAGAACTTATATAAATGTGGGGTATCGATAGTGACAGCCCAATAAAGAAAAGGCCTCGAAGGCTCAATAATCCTGGAGGGGGTAAACCCAAGATATTGGAACCGGACCAGCCTAAGTCAAAGTCAACCTGACCCACCATAGAGTGGCCCAAGATCAAACCCAAAGGCGATATGAACGCCAAAGGCTCCTCAGACTGGTCGCCATCCTTCACCAAGTCGCGACCTCTCACTGCTCGCGCATGGGAGTGCTCGCCCCGAAGAGAGTCTTGCCTCTCTCCTCTGGTCCCACTAACCATTAATAAGGAAGTGGCCACGATATCCCGCGTATCTCGGTCACATATTCACTAAAGATTAGATATGGTAACTGCAATATCTCGCCGTAACTGCCATATCTACTATCCAAATCTTCGACAACACAATATTCACTAAGAGATACGGTTACCTTATACGGTTTGATCTCTCCTACCCTATAAATACCTTTGCTTTGCATACGTTCCTTGCGTTTTTGAGCTATATACACACACATATACTCCTTTAAGCACCGGAGTTGGAGCAGAAGCACCATTCAACCTTCGTCTGGCATTCAATTCACTACCAGGTCAGCAACCAAGATTTCACGATCCAACATTTGGCGCCGTCTGTGGGAATCGAGTGATACAGCCATGAGAACTCTATCACAAAACAATCGTCGGAACCAGACTCGCGAGCAATCCGCGGATAGCTCTGATTCCGCCGCCGCTTCAGCAAGAACCTGCCACCCAGGCAGCACCCAATGTCGTTCCTCTGCGAATGGCCCGAGAACATGTCGGTAATTCCAGACCGACCCCAGCTACCAACCACATCGAGACTCTAGCTCGACAGACCGTCCACATCACCGGGGAAAACATCCAGTTAACCCCGAAGATGATATCATTGCTGGAAGCCATCCTAGGGCAGGCCCCGCCGTCAAGCCCTTGCTCCCCAAGGAAACACTCGCACTGCTGCCACAGGGCCCTTGCCGTCTAAAACCGCGAATCCTGGCACCACAGCACCCCAGAAGAATCAGGAAATGACGTCAGGACAACAGTCCCTACCCCCGGCATATACCGAGCAGCCGGCGGCTACATACTCCGCCAATCCTTCCAGTCCCTCTCCGGCCGGGACTTCGCCAAAATATTGCACCCTGGACCAGATGGACGACCTTCTTAACAAAACACTCCAAGAAAGACGATTGACAGTCGTAGCTCCCTTCAAGGAGCGATCTACTCATCCCTTTTTCGACGAGCTCGTCGCCATCAAGATCCCCAAAGACGTAGTCGCTCGGGCCATACCTGAGTACAGTGGTGGATGAGATCCCACCATACACGTCAACAAACACGAGGCTTCTCTGTTGGGTAAGTCAAATGATCTCAATCACTTGGCTTTGTTATTTCCATCCACTCTTTCGGGTTCGGCTTCGTCCTGGTTCTTCGGCCTCCCTGCAGGATCTGTAGGAACTTGGGCAGAATTAAGGAGCAAATTCCTGGAGAGATACATGGGCGAGCGCCAGCTAATGAAAAGCGTGGTCGCCCTGGATGCAGTCAAGCAACAGCCTGGAGAGTCGCTGTCCAATTTTTACGGACGTTTTCATCAGAACGTCACAGAAATAGATCTCTGAATCTCGGATGGGGAGATCATTCGAGCCTTCTACAGAGGTCTGAATGTGGCCAACAAGGCCTCGAGGAAGCTGCGAAACAACTATCACGTGAAGGAGATTGAGACGTTGGAGGAGCTGGCGTCCAGGGCAAAAGGTTTCATAGATCTTGAAAGGGCGAACACCGAGGCTAACTTCCTGACGACCTCGCTAAGGGTGGTTCCTGAGCACCAACGCTATGGTAAGAAGGAGGTAAAGAAGGAGAAGAAGGGAAGAGACAGCAGGCCCCGAGTCGAGCCTAATCCAGTGCCTCGAAATCCAGAGGTCCCTGAGTACATTACGCCTTTAAATAGGCAGATCTCAGCGGTACTAGTCGAGATGGAGAGGAGATCCTTGGTGAGGCCACTAATGCCTCGTCGGGGTGGCCAGCCCATGGGGAAGGACGTCGAGAGCTATTGTAGATACCATAAGTGCAAGGGTCACAAGACGGATGACTGCCGCATTCTGAAGCGGGACATAGAGAAGCTGATTCAAGGGGGTATGTTGAAGGAATTTGTGGCAGGGCGAGACAGAAGTTGAACGCCCCCTAGGAAACAACGTTCGCCAGCCCCTGCTGAGCAAACTAATCCATCTGCCAGCAAGAGGATAGTGAATTTAATTGCGGGAGGATTCGGTGCAGGAGGCGAGGGGTCGCACGCTAGGGAGGTCTATGTCACTCAGATCTCTACAGCAGTTCAGTTGGGAAAGCGACCCCGACCTGAAGAGAACATTGTCATCTCATTCTCCGAAGATGAGTTGGCACATGTCACAACCCCCCACAACGATGCTTTAGTTATCACGGCTGATATCCACGGCTGTGACGTTGCAATGATTCTGATCGACGGAGGCATCTCGACAGACATCCTATTCCTGGACGCCTTCGAGAGGATGGGCAAGTCCAAGTGTGACCTGAAGAGGGTCGACTTTCCGCTGATTGGATTTGCTGGGAGAACAACTTATCCACTAGGGGCAATAACCATGCCAGTGATTCTGGGCGAGGGATGGAAGAGCATCAAGGTACCGGTCACTTTCCTGGTGGTAGACTCACCTACATCCTACAACGCCATCCTGGGGAGGACCACGATCAATCCCAACAAGATTGTGGCCTCCACAGTCCATCAGAAGATGAAGTTCCCCACTCCCAACGGGATTGGAGAAGTGCTCGGCGACCAGCCTTCCTCGCGGTAATGCTATGTGAACTGCCTGCGCAGGAAGAACTAAAGGGAGGCCCTCGCCATCGAGACAGAGGCCGACCCTCTCGAGGATTTAGCTCGGCCAGCGCCCATGGAGGAATTTGAAGAAGTCGAGGTCGATGGCCCAGACAAGAAGGTGCGCATTGGGACCACCTTGAAAGAAGATTAGAAGGAGGCCATGACCGCCTTGAAAGAAGATTAGAAGGAGGCCATGACCGCCTTCCTCAAGGAATTTAAAGAGCTCTTCGCCTGGCAGCCGAGCGACATGCCCGGTATAAGCACAGACATCATCTCTCGCGAGCTCAGGATAGATCCGTCTATCAAGCCGATCGCCCAAAAAAGGAGATCGTTCGGGACGGACAAGCGTTGGCGATCAGACAGGAGGTTGGCAGGCTGAATGAGGCTGACTTCCTCAGAGAGGTGAGATTCCATAGCTGGGTCGCCAACCCAGTTTTGGTCAAAAAAATCAAACGGCAAGTGGAGGATGTGCGTCGACTTCCGCGACCTGAACCGATCTTGCCCCAAGGATTCGTTTCCCCTTCCCAGGATTGATCAGTTGGTCGATGCTACCTCTGGTCACGAGATGTTGCGCTTCATGGACGCCTATTCAGGCTACAACCAGATCAGAATACACCTAGATGATGAGGCTCACACCGCTTTCTATGCAGACGGAGACATTTTTTGTTACAAGGTGATGCCCTTTGGTCTCATCAATATCGGTGCGACTTATCAGCGGATGGTGAACCGCCTATTCCAGGACATGCTGGGAAGAAACATGGAGGCTTATGTGGACGATATGCTCGTCAAAACCATCAAGGGCAATCCGTACACAACAGACCTCCGCGAAGCTTTCAAATGCATGAGGAGACACAGCGTTCGCCTGAACCCTGCAAAGTGCGCCTTTGGAGTCAAGTCTGGCAAATTCCTGGGATTCATGGTCAGCGAGAGGGGCATCGAGGCGAATCCAGAAAGGCTGAAGGCCATAGAGGAGATGAAATCGCCAACCTGCCATAAGGAGGTTCAGTGCCTGAATGGTCGCCTAGCTGCTCTCAACCGCTTCCTCTCCAAGGCGAGCGACAGGTCCCTCCCATTTTTCAAGACTCTAAGGGCCAACCGCAAGTTCGAGTGGACACCAGATTGTGAGGAAGCGTTCCAGTCCTTGAAACGGCATATCCAACACTCCCACCTCTAGCAAATCCCATTCCAGGCGAGCAGCTCTTCCTCTATCTAGGCATCAGTGACGTGGCGGCCAGTGCTGTTTTGATAAGGGAGGAAAATAATGTTCAGAGTCCAGTGTACTTTATTAGCAAAATGTTTAACTCGGCAGAAATAAAATATGTCCAGATTGAGAAGTATCTCTATACCTTAGTTATTGCTGCTCGAAAGCTGAGACCTTACTTTCATGCGCACGACATCACGGTCCTCACCAATCAACCTCTCAAAAACTTCCTGATGAAACCAGATTCTTCAGGAAGAATGGTAAAGTGGGTGATCGAGCTCAGCGAGTTCAAGATCAAATTTGCACCGAAAACGTCCATCAAAGGTCAAGCACTAGTTGATTTCATTGTGGAAAGCACAAGTAACGGTCAAACAGAAGCAGAAAACAGGCCAAGTCAGTCAGCAGACAATAATCAAGGTTGGGAGCTCTATACAGATGGGTCTTCGTCAAGAGAAGGCTCGGGGCAGGTTTAATTCTTATTCCTCCTGAAGGCGAGCCTTTAAAGTATGCGATCGCCCTAACATTTAAGGCGACCAATAACGAAGCAGAGTGCGAGGCTCTGATTACTGGACTCAGACTGGCGAAAGGAATGGGCATATCTGCACTTAAGGTAAAAAGTGACTTGGAACTTATCGTCAATCAGGTCAATGCCACTTATGAGGTAAGGGGGGAAAAGATGAAAAAGTACCTCAGCATCGCCAAGAAGCTCGTCGCAGAAATTCCAAATTTTGCGTTTGAGTCTATTCCTCGTCAGGAAAACCAGATGGCAGACTCCTTAAGTAAGCTGGCATTTGGGGGAACGACAATCCAGGATGTACAATTCCTGGAAAATGCCTTATGTTCAGTCCTTGAAAGCAGAGCAGAGGTCTTCAACATTCAGGGGCAGGTCACATGGATGACTCCGTTTCAGAATTACTTGAAAGAGGGGATCCTCCCGGATGACAAAGGCGAATCTACGAGGATAAGACGACGTGCAGCCAGTTATCTGATTATAGATGGAGAACTCTACAGGAGAGGCTACTCGACCCCTTACTTAAGGTGTGTTGCTCATCCAGAAACAGAAAGGGTTCTTCGAGAAGCTCATGAAGGGGTGGCAGCATGTCATGAAGGTGCTCGATCATTAACGAGGAAGATATTTAGACTGGGATACTACTGACCAACCATGGGAAAAGATGCGGCTGAATTAACGCAGAAGTGTGAGACTTGCCAACAATTTGCACCACGATCAGGTCGACCACCAACACTATTATCCCCAATGGCGGGTGTCTGGCCTTTTGCTCAATGGGGGATTGATATATTAGGTTCTTTCCCTATTAGCACTAGTCAACGCACTCACATTATATTGGCGATCGACTACTTCACCAAGTCGATAGAGGCGAAAGTTCTAGCTTCTACAACGGAATTTCAAGTCATCAAGTTCCTGAAGATCAACATATTCTCCAGGTTTGGCATTCCTAAAATACTCATTAGTGATAATGGTCCGCAATTCATTGGAAAGGATCTCAAATGGCTCTGTGAAGAATACCATGTCGACCATCGTTTCAGTTCAGTGCATCATCCTCAAACGAATGCGCAAGCTGAAGCAGCCAACAAGGTTGTTTTAGCAGGACTCAAGAAAAGGGTTCGAGCATTCAAAGGAAATTGGGCAGAAGAGCTGGAAAACGTATTATGGGTCATTAGAACAATGCCTAAGGCAGCCACGGGAGAAACACCCTTCAGTTTAGTGTATGGATCAGAAGCAGTGGCGCCCGCCGAAATAGCAGTGCCTACCCATAGAATCCTACACTTTAACGCTGAGGCAAACGAGGTCGAGCGCAGAACTGACCTCGACTTGGCAGAGGAAAAAAGATGGCTATCAGAAAAAACACAAGCAAAGATGCGCCTGGCGATCGCTCAATACTTCAACAGAAAAGTCAGCGCTCGCCAATTTTTCGTGGGGGAGATGGTTATGAGAAGGAATGAATTCACAAGGCTGGACAGTCAGAATAAACTTTCAGCTAAGTGGGAAGGACCATACAAGGTAATAGAGATCGCCGCCCCGGGATCCTACTATTTGGAAACCACCGAAGGCGAAAGGTTACCCCGTCCATTCAATTCTGAGCATTTAAGGAGATTTCATACATAGCTTGTAATCAACCTGTTATGTCAATAAAAGCAATTCATTCCTTCATAAAACATGTTCACTCGAAGCAAATCGAAGAAAAAATACCTGACGTCAAGAGTCAGGCGAAGACCTGATGACCGAATCAGGCACAAAAAGCCCTATCAAAGATAGGCCAAAATCCCTAACAACAAAGTTAGGCCAAAAGCCCTGTCGCCAAAGTCAGGCCAAAAAGCCATATCGCCGAAGATAGGCCAAAAGCCGTAATACCAAAATCAGGCCAAAAGCCCTAACAACAAAGTCAGGCCAAAAGCCATGTCGCCAAAGATAGGCCAAAAAGCCCTAACAACAAAGTTAGGCCAAAAGCCCTAACGCCAAAGTCAGGCCAAAAGCCATGTCGCCAAAGTCAGGCCAAAAAGTCTTATCGCCGAAGATAGGCCAAAAGCCCTGATACCAAAATCAGGCCAAAAGCCCTAACAACAAGGTTAGACCAAAAGCCCTAACAACAAAGTTAGGCCAAAAGCCCTAACGCCAAAGTCAGGCCAAAAGACCTAGCAATAGAGTTAGGCAAAACGAAAGACCTGATGCCAAAGTCAGGCAGAAGACCTATTACCAAAATTAGGCAGGAGTCCTAACGACGAAGATAATCAACCCATTAAAGAAGTTATCCTCTTATACGTCGGACAGATTTCAGAGAAGTTATCCGCTAAGGATGACAATTTCTTTGCGAAGGAAGTTATCGAGGATGGATAAGGAATCCTAGGCGATCACTATGGATGATGAAGCCTTAAGTTAACAAGTTCCTTGCTATTAGGCGAACACCCCAAAGGTTTAAATTTCAAAAATGTAATATATCTTTGAGCTTAGAAGTCTATACTTTTAAGTCTTAGAGTATTGTCCTTAGAAAGTTTATACTTAATAAGGGGAATAGATAAGTCTATAGAGACTTATCCTTTCAAGCCTAAGCAAAAGGTCCAAGGCTTTAAGAGTCAGGGTCATTATAAAGCAAAGAAAAGTCGAGGGTAATTATGATTAAGATATCGGAGAAATAGCCAACACATTCAAAGTCAAGCAAAGGCTTACGAATATAAATGCATACAATATAAAATAACTGAGTCTTCAATCGAAAAATAATTACAAATTAAACTTAAAATACAAAGGAAAGATAAGAAAATCCAAAATCTAAAGAGGATGGTCGCCGGAGAGGTAGAGACTTCAGGCTTTCGGGTCTTCGAGGGCAGGAGTGTTTGGCTCGCCTTCGGCGGCAGGAGTGCTCGGCTCGGCTTCGGGGCCAACCTCTTCTACAGCCGCAGCTGGGTCGATCTCTTCAGCAGCAGGGGTAGGCTGAGAATGAGAACTCCGGAGGAAACCCTTAAGGGACTCAACTTCCCGAATAGGAAAGTTGGGATCGACCGCCTAGACGTCCTCGACCAGTACTTGGAGGAAGTCGGAAATCTCCGACTTCATCACCTCCAAAGCACAGTCAACGAAATCCTTAGAGGCTTTGAATTCGTTGACCACACTTGGGGTGAAGGAACAGACTTCGGCTGTTCAGCCAGCTGTTCCTTCTCCTCCTCCAAGGCGATCGCCCTGGCTTCAACAGCAGCTCTCTGAGCCTCAACAGCTTCCCTCTTAGCCTCAGCGGCGACTCGTTGAGCTTCCGACTCAGCCATTTGGGCTCGAGCTTCCTTCAACTCAGCCTCTAGGCGAGCCCGGACTGCCTCCCCTTCATCTAAGCACCGATGAAGGGCTTCAGATTCTTGAAGGGTGACCGCAGCATCGGCCTCCCTCTTCTTTACAACAGCAAGGAGCCGCTCCTCCTTCCTGAAGTACTCCTCCCGGGCACCTTCCACCAAGGAAAGCGCCGCGTCAACGGTCGACTTGATGGCCTCCATCTGCCCGGGGGAGAGCCCCGTGCTCCGGTATTGCTCCAACTCAACAAGCAAATCAGAATGCTTGTTGGCGAGCTCTCCGAAGAGGCGGCCCATCGCCACCTCTTCTCGAACGAGATGGCAATAAAGAAATAACGAAGATTGTTAGGTTATGGAAAAGAGGGAACAATGCGAAAACATAACGAGGAATCGAAATCTTACCAGAGCGACTCGTTCATAATGGGACCGCATGAATCTCTCGATTGGGGGCAACTCTGTGGGAATTGCAGAGCGATCCCTGGGAGGAATTATCCCATCAAGAAGTCGCATGCACAAATCCGGGCTGCCCCGGAGACTCTTCTTGTCTGAGACCCCCTTCTTCGAGAAGTCTCCGCAGGGGAACCAAATTCCCCGAGAGTTCGTAGCCTTGAGTGGCTGGAACATGCTCGCCAAAGAGCAGTACTCCTCAGGAGGAGTCTTCGAGGCGCCAGGGGTATCAGACCCCTTCTTTTGAGTCCCAGATTCCTTCGGAGGGACCGAAGACACGGAAGGAGGAGGGGCCGCCAGAATCAGAGACTTCTCCACGGGGGCAGCAGGGGAGGAGGAAGAGGAGGATTCTGGGGGAGAACCGGGCGATCCTCACTCCTGACCTTCTTGGCAGGAGGAGGAGGAGGGTTCCGGGCCACATCAGCAGTGGACTTTTCTGCAAAATGACAAGGAAATATGTCAAAACCCGAAAATGGCAAAGTATAAAAACAGCAAACGGCGAGACAATATACCTGGTTGGCGAGGGCCAACAGTAGCCAAGGGAAGTGCCTCTTCAGGCTTCCTCTTGGATGAACGCCTAGAGGGGGGAGGAGGAGCATTCAGCGACGCCTGATCCGCAGACAGACCCGCCTTGCCCTGGTCATCAAAGAGACCTATGATATTTCGGCATCGGTTGCCTACATCCAATAAAACAGAAAAAGTCAGAAGAGTTACCCAATCATCGAAAATTGGCGTGGCCTGATGAATGCCCGCCATCTCGAGCATGTTTTCAGTAGTCTCTGCCACTGAATGGATAGAGTGAAAGTGGGATGATCGATGCAACCGGAAAAGGTGGTTGATGGCATTCCGGTCACTCCCTGACAGCTCTTCGAAGGTAGGAGGAAAATCCTTATCCGGCGTAAACAATTTCCAGGACACACACCCCTTGTAAAAGAAGTAGAACTTCTAATAGTTGGAGTTGGTGGCCCGGAAGTCATCGACCAACCGGTCGTGAATATTCCAATTCCACGATTGAAGGCCTCTCCACTCAGCAAAATTCGGCCACCGGGATTGGAAATGGTGGAGATGGTTCGTCCCAGCCGCCAATCGGAAAAAGTACCAGAACAAGGCCAATGAATACGTCCATTCTTGACGTATGCATAGGAACTTGAATCCAGCCCATATCCTAATGGCGTTAGGTACGAGCTGTGTGGGATGTATCATGTAGAACCGGCACAACGCCTGCAAATCCTCACAGAGAGGAAAACGCAACCCAGCATCGATCTGGCCCGCATAGATGTAAACCTCTCTGTCGCAAGGATAATGCAGACCTAGGCCTGGATATCTAGGAGCATCCCCCGCACCAAAACCACCAAGCGCCACCACCGTCTTAAAATAAGTCGGCTTCAACTCGTTGGGCTTGACATCTACTCAAACAATTCAGATATGGAAACAACAAGGATAAAAACAAGGAAAAACAGGGGATATTATAAAAACAGAGCAGTAAAATAGAATGTTTACCTTTCGGAGAAAAGATGGGCGTCAGAAGTTCAGGCTCATCCACCACCACAGGCGTGGCTGCGGTCCTCTCAAGGTCAGCCAGCCTCTCCGTCGAGGCGGGCAGAGAGACGTCCCTAATGGTCAGGGGGCATTGGTGTTCTTCGGCGCATTAGGGGCTGAAGAGGAAGCCTTGTTGGTTGTTTGCTTGGTCTTCCCGGATTGACTGCGAGTGGCCATGGAGTCTGTTGGGATGAAGTTTGGAAAGATTGACAAGGAGAAAGGAAGAATTGGTAGAAAAGGATCTCAGGAAACGAAGAAGGCTCTGAAAGTCTGAAGGAATGAATGCGTAAAAAACAAAATAAAGAAACTGCTGTTTCTTATATAGACGAAAAATGAGTAACCGCCACAGACTGAATCAAAACGACGCAGAAGAATAATTGCACCTTTTTGGAAAAAAACCGAAGCAATGTCAGAATTGTAAGAGACACCTCGGGGATACAAACGGTCGGCCAGTACAGACAGCTGTCAGACTACCCTTGGGTTACGGAATATTAAATGACAGGCGTGCTTCAAGCGACCGTTCGACTTTTGGATGACTGTGCAGTTATTAAATGCTAAAGTCCACTGAGCAGACAAAGTGATCGTCAGCGCACTGATAGGCTTTATCAAAAATACCTTTTATAGGTAATGATCGCCTAGCAAAGAAATATAGACCTTCACAGGCCTAGACTGCCTCGAGTGATCGCCAAGAAGGAATAAAAAGAAGAATATACCTTCAGCCTTGGACAATGGGATGATTGATCGCCAAACAAGCATGAAGTGTCCCTAAGGTCATGAACCACTAAAAGAGACAAGGAAAACCGAATCTAAGGCGTCACTATCTCAAACCCTACCAAGAAATCAAACTCGACTGAAGGAACTTCAATCAAGCTTCGGGGGCAAATGTTGGGTATCGATAGTGATAGCCCAATAAGGAAAAGGCCTCGAAGGCCCAATAATCCTGGAGGGGGTAAACCCAAGATATTGGAACCGGACCAGCCTAAGTCAAAGTCAACCTGACCCACCATAGAGTGGCCCAAGATCGAACCCAAAGGCGATATGAACGCCAAAGGCTCCTCAGACTGGTCGTCATCCTTCACCAAGTCGCGACCTCTCACTGCTCGCCATGGGAGTGCTCGTCCCGAAGAGAGTCTTGCCTCTCTCCTCTGGTCCCACTAACCGTTAATAAGGAAGTGGCCACGATATCCCGCGTATCTCGGTCACATATTCACTAAAGATTAGATATGGTAACTGCAATATCTCGCCGTACCTGCCATATCTACTATCCAAATCTTCGACAGCACAATATTCACTAAGAGATACGGTTACCTTATACGGTTTGATCTCTCCTACCCTATAAATACATTTGCTTTACATACGTTCCTTACGTTTTTGAGCTATATACACACACATATACTCATTTAAGCACCGGAGTTGGAGCAAAAGCACCATTCAACCTTCGTCTGACATTCAATTCACTGCCAGATCAGCAACCAGGATTTCACGATCCAACAATAACGAGGTGATCGTGTTTGTTTGTAATAATGTTGATTAACATGTTTGTGTGTGTGAAAAACCTTTACGTAATTTGAATAATGTATTATTTGATTAATTTGTCAAAACACAAATTGAAAATCTTAATTTGGAGTTTTTATGAAAAAGATTCAATTATACTGATTTAACTTTAATTACGATTTATCAATTTAAATGTTTCACAATTTACCATTTATAATGTAGTTTTTTTAATTATTTTCTAGAGTTTAAGCTGTTAATTGGTTTGATTGATAATGGTAATGTTATTTAATTCGGTAGATGTTGGTAATTGTAAACTGTAGTTAATATGTTCAGTTAGAAATTAGTATTAATTACCTTATAGACATGATAGTTCTACTCCATCGCTATAAATGGTAGAATCACCCGAAATCGAAGAGTTCTTAATTTTGCCAACGGTAATGTTCAGTTAGAAATTAGTATTAATTACCTTATCATTTGTATGATCATTTTTTTCACTTCCAGAATCATCAAATGGTCATCCCATAAGCATCCAATAACTATATACAAGATGCAACATTTGGACAACAAAACCAGCTTAAACTAACATATTCATCCCTTAATATAATCCACAATAATTAACCAATCAAAGACAATTATGGCCAAAAAAAAATAATCAAAGACAATGGATTATTTATAGATATTTATAGCCAGTAAAGGAGTATACGAGAGAAACAAAATCTAAAGATAGTAGTTGATCTTGAAGCACTGCAACTGTTTTCAATAACCTTCAAGCATAAGGTGCAGAATAAGCAATGGAAATTCCTGAAACATACTTGAATGCATTATAAAAATTGCATTTTAAAAAGAATAACCACAAATTCTACTATGTGTGAACTTCTAAGTTCTAACTTCTCTCCATTGAAAATCTTAGAGAACTCCTTCCTAGTATAAGATCATCTTCATACCATCATGGATATTAATGCAGAACTAAAAAGCTTATACGAACTGTGCACGAGAACTAATTGTTTATATTAAATAGTAAGTGAATATATATGTATAGTTTCCTTATTATTTATTAGATTTTTATTTTATAAAAGTAATTTTAATTAAAAATAAATTAAACTAAATATTATACAATAAAAAAGCAATGCATATTTATAAATAATATTAACCTTATTAGTATTTGTGTATAGTACAAATTATTTTATTTATTCTAATATTATAATTTTGTTAAAGAAAATCAAGATTACGTCTATTTATTCATAAAATTAATTTAAACAATACATGAATGATTATTAAAAAGCAATAGTAACAATTATTAATTAATAATTTTAAGTTATTTTTTGTGATTTTGTCACTTCTATAGTTCTATTTGTGTATTATGTTAATGAAAATGTTAACTTCATTAGTAATGTTTTTACTAATTGTAATAATAATAGTATCGACAAACAAAATTTTATTTAATTTGTATTTATAAAATATGATGAGTCAATAAATATAAAAATAAGTCAATAAATATAAAATATTTTTCATATTATTTTAATATATTATGTCCATATAATACTTTTAACTTAATATTATGATTTTATGACTTATATTAGTTTTATATAATTATATAAATATATCAAAAATTATCTTATTATTATTATTATTCATATATTAAATTTATATTAAAAATTTAATTATGATAAAGTAAACAATGTTGATATGCAATTTGATCAAATTGTTATTTAATAATATGAATTTATGCTTAATTAATCTATTTAATTTTTATATGTTCATACTTGGTATTCATCAAATATAATATTATGTATTTTATTATTTTATAAAATTCACTATATATAATATATTTAAGATAAAATTATAAATATATATGTAAAATAAATAAATAAAATATTAAGGTTTTGTAACTTATCTTGAGAATGAATGAGAATGTTAAGAGAATTTTAAAGTGATTTACAGGGTATGCCCCTTAGGAGTGAGAATTGTATATTTGACCTGACCTAATTAAAATTGATTATTTTGACATTAGGAGTGAGAAAATACATCAAAACAATATTTATCATAATTACATATATTTTAACAAAATTAATATATATATATAAAAATACTCAATTCTTTTTCACCACAAAACAAATGTATCAATATATATATTACAAGAAAGTTTGGTAGGAAGCTCGTGAATAGACTCCACAAAATGGAAAGTAAGTTCTTAGTTAATCAAGAGCATCACTTTGAATTTGAACATTTTTTGGTTGAAACAACTCCAATATATATTTCTTGCATGCATCAGGAGGATGCCAAATACCACCAATTATATCAATGGATGTTCTAACTATTAATATATGAAATCATCTCCCGTGTGTGAAATATACTAAGGACTCAAGTAATAAGGTTCAATCGCAATACGACAATAATGATCTCAAATGGGCACGCATTCTACTTAAATGTAAGGATCATCCTAAACCATAGTGATACTAACAAACTTGAAAATATTCCTAATAGCACTTTCTCCTAACTTAGTCAAATTTACTGTTTAAACAGTGAAATTTACTATTTAAACAGTTGTACTGTTTAAAACACTATTTGGAATATTTTGTATCGAATGTAGAGTTTTTTACGTATAGTATTATACAGTAAGTCTAAAAGTAAAAAATTAATGCATAGTTAGCGTCATTTGATTCGTAATTAAATTATTTACGCACCGTAATTTTTTTGAATAAGTACATAATCAAATTTCTCACGTAATGCATTTACTTATTTCGGTCAAATTATAAAACAAACGATGTTAGGTTACAAAATCACTGTATTTCTAATAAAAAACATTACCCTAGGTAGATAATTGATTTACGACATAAATGACGTTAACCGTGATGAGTTTGGACTTACATGGTCTGAGTTATAATTGTTTAAGTCAAATTTTCATATCTCAACATACGGCATGTCGTACAGTCAATCTGTAAATCCAAATTTAATACTATTTGCATCATTTGAATCTCAATTAAAATATCTACTTAGTATAATTTTTTAAAAATATTTTAATAAATACATAATTTTATTTTTAATTAAACATCGAGCCGTCATTATTGGAAAAAAAAATTAAAAAAAAAGTAGAGGTACATGCGCCACTTCAAAGTGGCGCCTATGCAATAGGCGCCACCCAGGGGTGCGCGTATGTCCAATACGCGACACCCCAGGGTGCACGTATGACCAATACGCGCCACCCGGGGTTGCGCGTATAACCAATACGCGTCACCCGGGGGTGCGCGTATACTTATTTTTTTCAATTTTTTTTTTATACTTACTTTTTGGAAAAAAAATCTAACTTTTGGTCTAACCATATTGGTGGACACATTTTCCAAATTCTATAATATTCTATAATATTTTCCAAATTCTATAATATTCTAGTTTATGCTAATCAATATAAGAGTTTGGAACCAACTAAAATATGGTGGGAAACACGAGACACGAACAAACTACATTAACATCTCGAAATTACAATTTAGGCATTAATTACTTAAATGGTTACACATGTTTGATCAATGTGCAGAATGACTACACATGTTTCAAAATGTGACTAATTGATTTTACTACTGCGCAGAATGGTTACACATTTTTCCCATATGTGATTAATTGGTTATTCCGTCATTGACCGTTACTCTTTTTTATTAATTAATTTTTTTAACATATTTTTTTATTTATCAAATGACTATTATACCCTGACATAGTTGTTCTCCATATACCCACAAATCAGCCAAGAAAGAACCCACAAATCAAAAACAAAATCCTTAGTCCAACTTTAAGGTGGATAGTGAACGGCATAATATAAGTTAGTCAATTTTTTTTTTTTGGCTAAGCAAGCAGAAGACACCAGTTGAACGAGAGTATCAAAAGGTATTGTGAGATTGTTGATTTTGTTACTGCAATCTTCATGATTATTCAAAATCCGGGTTTTATGTAAGAATATTAGTATCCCAGTTCCATGAATGAGAAAGAACCCTAAATAGAACATAACAGTCATTATATCCATGAATCACAACAATACACCCACCATTACTGCCATTATCACCGCCCCACTTATTAATCACCTCCTCCTATAATCAAAATCCTATCCCAACTCACCCAGAAAGGAAGCGTCTTTCCATGGGAGCTGAGCTCGACACCAAGATGAAGAAAACGATTAAGTTGGATTCACTGGACGAGAATCTTCTGTTCGAGATTCTGAAGCGTGTCGATGCCCGGACGTTGGGCGCAGCGGCGCGTGTCAGCAAGCTCGGGCACAAAACCGCTGAGGACGAGAGACTCTAGGAGCTGATCTGCACGAAGCACTTGGCCAACATCGGTTTCGGTATACAACAACTCAAATCCATTGTCCTCCCTCTCGGCGGTTTCCGCCGCCTCCACTCTCTCTACCTTTGGACTCTGCCCAAGCCTCAGTCGAGTTTGACGCGTACCAGTTCTACCTCCAGACCTAGCTCCTGCTATGCTTCTTCCTCCATAGCTTGGGCTCGTTTGGCACCGATGATCGGGTCAAAGCCTCCTACTCGATGGGGCAAGGACGAGAACAATCTCTTTCTTTCGGTGTTCTTCCGAGTGATCTTCGTTCTTCCGAGGGAATCATAGGGTTTAGGGGTAATATTGTCATTTCATATGTTCGAATAGTGATTAACGGTGATTTTTGACTATGAACATTAACAAAACTAATTAGTAACATTTTGAAACGTGTGTAACTACTCTGCACAATGATCAAATATGTGTATCCATTTAAGTAAATAACCCTATAATTTATATAAAAAAAACTATCGAACGTGATTCTCGCTACCATATTTTGTCCCTTATTGGATCTCTAATAGTGTAATGAAAATTCCACTTGCTAAATAAAGTTTGATTCCACCTCCACTATGCTTTTAATTAATCATCACTTTTACCTTTCCTAAACATAACAATTAAAGAAGAATTAGAATAGCGTTAATGGATGGAGATACAAAGATGCTTTGTTATACTTTCCGTTAAGATTTATCGACATCATTAGAGTAGGAATGAAGTAAACAGGAAAAAAAAGAAGAGAGTTAAATGGCAAAAAAAAGAGTAAACAAGGGGATAAAAATAGAGAATAGCAAAAAGAAATATATTTGATTATTACAAATAATAATAATTATCTATGAAAAAAGTAATATGCTCATATCCAGGAATGCCATGTATTCATATTTTTATGGTTTCACTTTTGGGCAATTCGTGTTATGATAGGTTACTAATGGTGTTATGTCGTTTAACATAATGTGTGTAAATGAACGAGTCTTAAACGTGTATACAAACTCAAAACATGAACATCATTATTAAACATATCATATGCGACTTACATAAATAACAAAACATCATGAAATCTACAAAAATTATAATTTAATTTCACAATTAAGTTTTAAAATCTACAAGTGATTCAAAAAATGTACAAAAACAAATTCAAATATTACATACATATACTTAATTGTGTTTATGTGTATATTTGCATATAGGTGTTAGGCACTGTTATTAATTAATTAAACGTATAAAAATTGTTTAGATACGAAACGTGTTAAGTCAAACTCATATACGTATAAATACAGATCGTTATAAATTGTTTAATCGTGTTGTGTCGGAAATTTTCGATCTTAATTTCACTACAAAGATTGGTTTTAAATTAAAAGGCAAGATAATCATGTATATATTTTAACATTACTTCATTTGAAATGTTATTGTGTACGTAATAATGATATACACAAATACTTACTTTTAATATTTTATAATAAACAATATTTTTCAATTTTAATTATCTCTAGTACAAACTTTAGTCGCAATCACAACCCTATTCCTCGGTGCGAGCTCCATGGTGACATCGATGTTTAAAGATCAAATCATCTTTACCATGTCCTAGAGAATTAAAGATCAATTTTAATTCGATGTTTTACTAGAGAATAAGATCTACATATGATTGTGTAGTAAAATAATATACTAGGAAGTGTGTGAAAATAAAAAACTAATATACTATAGAAGAGTATGAAGAGATATAGATGATAACGGCTGACTTATAGTATACAGGAAATCACATAATAGAGAAATCACTATTAAATCAACTTCACCATTAAATTGAGTTATTGAATACAAAGTTAGACTTTTCTATATATAGTACACAATAAACTAAAAAAATATTTTATAAAATCATAACAAATCTAATCTAATACTTATATTTAAGATAAAATATTATCTATCAGGAAATTATCTCTATCTAAAAAAATGAAACGATGTATCAACTTACTATTACTTGATGTGCTCATTAAGTTGGGAGTGTTATAATGAATGTAACCGTACAACAAACCGTATCTATTGGTTGAGATGAATGGATGTATGTTCGTAGGTAGAGTCCACATCAGACAGTCAAGACAAATTACAAGAACCACGTGAGTCCACAAAACTCTATCTTATTAATCGTTGGGTTTAGGGCTGGCAATGGTGCGGTGAAAAACTCATAACCACGGTTATAACCGTTACTGTTTAATATGGTTAACCGTACCATTATGGTGCGGTGAGGTTATGGTGATGAATTCTCTACCCATAATGGTTATGGTTATGGTTATGGTATTTGAGTTATACCCATGGTTATAACCATGGTTATTTTATAAATATAATAATTATTTATTATTAATAAACTAATATATATATATTATACTAAATTTAAATTACAGCATAAAAGTGAAATCAATTGATGATATTGAGGAAGATGATGATTGATAGAAACAAATACGACAAGTGTGAAATGGTTAGGGGTGTTGAATCATTACTCGTTATGGGTGTTTGTTGAATTTTAATGTTAATTCAGTGGTGTGAATGTTAATGTTGAATCATATGAATGTTAAATGATGTTAGTGTTAATGTTGAATGATGTTAGTGCTATATATTTTTATTGATGGTAATATAGATAGATGTATTTTTTAAAATTAAATTTTCGGTCTTTTATTATATTACATGTGGAATAAATATGGTTATACGGTTAAAACCATGGTTAATAACCATGGTTATTTTGATGGTTATGGTATTGAAAATTGTACCCATAATGGTTATGGTATGTGGTTTAAAAATATGGTATTTGTCATACCCTGACCATACCCTAACCATACCCTAACCATTGCCAGCCCTAGTTGGGTTTCCATCTCACACTTAAAATCTATATTATATTCTTAGAGGCTAGGGTAGGCTAACTAGGTCAGGCCACGGCTGGCCACACCGCCACCAGGAAGGGGCCGCCGTGTAGAAAATCAACAAGTGATGTGGTTGTCACTCCTCCTCACCTTCCACCACGGTCTCAATAAACGCTGTCCGTTTCTTTATGACTCTCCGTACACTAATGGGACCTCCATTATCGTCCTACTTCATCTTCTATCACCCTTCTCTTTCAGCTTGTTTTTTCTTCCCGTTTTCCTTCCTTTATTGAGTCCACTTCACTAGCGTTGAATAATATAATATTATATATGTGTGTGTAACTCCACCTTATTATTACAGCCAACGTATCTGTCGGTGGAGTTACCCCTCTTCACTGAACACAACACAATATGAACAGTAGGGAGAAAATGAATCTCCATTTGTGACACATTTGTTGTTTCTTCCAGTACGAGGGACATCCTTCCCATATTTTATGTTTTCTCCATCACTTTCACCCTCGCATATACGCAGCAGCAACATCTCTCTCTCTCTCTCTCACTCTCTCTCTCTGGTGGATGTTGTAATGATGTGGGTTGGTTCTTAACGTTTCTTCTTGCTTCTAGGATCTTGTCATCTCAGCCCAGTGAGAGGTTAGAACCACTCTCTCTTTTAATGATGTGAGAGGTTACAGTGGAAATGGTTCTGTTTTATATGCATATAATCTGATCATCTAAACACTCTCTCTTCTCTTTCTGTTATAGATCAGCAGGAACACGACATGGACCCTAAGAACTGGCGTTGGAGGAGAAAAACTTCAGAGAAAACAATCACGGCGAGCGACAGTATCTTGAATACAACCGAAACAGAGGTAATAATACATGAGTCCTCTCTTCTCGATGACCATGGCTAGAGTAAAGGAATAACTTAGACAGACAAATATAGAGATTAGTGTTCTAATACTTTTTCAAGTTTTATTTTTTTTTATAGAATGGAAAAAATGGTTAGTTGATCGTATACAATCAATATCGACGTTTCATTCATTGCTCCATCTAGATACAAGCAATTCCAGTGAAGCAAGAACTGGGGCAGCACGATTCATCGGTCAAGACCCTCAATGAAAAGTTGGCTTCCGTTCTTGTTGATTGTCATGAAAAAGATGAAGTTGAGTTTACAGGTATTCAAATAGTTACAGTTTATTTCCTGAGTTTTGCATCAGATTTCAACTTCTGCTCCATATCACATTGTTTTTCTCCAGTATAATTTTTGGTTTCATAACCAAAGCTTGTATTTCAGGTTCTTGCAAGGTGGAAAGGGAAGTAGAGCATCTAAGGCTTGAACTTGATGATGCTCTTAGTCGACTCGCCACTGCCAATGAAAACTCAAGCCATCTCGAAACTCAACTGAAAGAACGCAACGAGCAGTTGACGGCTCTTCGTGAGGAATCAAACCGCATGGTAAAGGATGCAGTGTTCGAGACCTCGAGAGATTTTCTGGAGTCGCAGAAAAAGATGGAAGATAATTTATTGGAGTCGAGCAAAAAGCTTGATGCTACATCGTCCGAGGTATTGGCAAAGGAGAAATTAATCGAGAATCTTTCGAGATGTAAATCTCAAACCGAAGCAGAATTCAACGCGCTGATGTGTAGATTGGATTCGATCGAGAAAGAAAACGCTTTCCTAAAGTACGAGTTCTGCATTCTTGAGAAGGAGCTCGCGATTCGAACCGATGAACTGGAATATCACCGCCAATCTGCAGACTCATCTCACAAAAAGCACCTCGACAGCTTAAAGAAGATCGAGAAGCTTGAAGCGGAGATTCATCAGCTTCGTGTTCTTCTGCAGAAGAGACTCCCGGGTCCTGCTTCCATGACGAAGAAGAAGCACGAGGTCAAGATGCTCGGCCGGGATAGAAACCCTAAATCATCATCGACAAAGAAGTTGTACGATGTGGAAGAGGAGAACAAGGCTCTGAAGGAGCTCCTGCTGAGGAAAGAAACCGAGCTCAAGTATTCTAGAACCTTGTGCTCCAAGACGTCTTTAAGGTTGTCGGATGTTGAAGCTACTAGACAAGGCAGGGAGTTGGGGAAGGTCGATGACGATATAGCTGGATCCCGAATGAGTTCTTCAGGTTCTTGGGCTAATGCCCTCATCTCCGAGCTTGAGAATTTCAGGATCGAGAAGCTGAACGCAATCGAGATTGATAATCTCGCTATAGTTTCAGTTCCCGAAAATGGGTCGAGACAAATGACCGATATATCATTTGATTGGCTTCAAGTTGTGTTGAACGCAATGACGGAGCAAACCCGGATCTCAAACCGAAGTTTGCTCGAGCTCTTTGAAGACGTAAGCATTGCTCTTGGTTTTATGAATCAAACGGAAAGTTCAGACGTCAAAATCTCTGGTTATCTACCATGGAGATCTCCATCTTCACAGGGCGATGTGGATTATCATAAAAGTGAATTCAGCAAATCGGTCCAGAAACTTGCTCGATTGATCGAGTCGTTCACCCCGAAAAAAGCAGACTACTTTGTGCACGTTTTTCAGTGGAAAAGCTCGGAGTTGAGTGTGATCCAAGAAAAGATTCTTCAAGCGTGCAGTGATCTGCTAGATGAAAAATACGATGTCAAGACGTTTGTTGTAGAATTAGCAGATGCATTGGAATGGATGATGAACAGCGATTCCACCACCCCCAAGAATGCATCGAGGGACAGAATCAAGAAAAAGATCAATTTCACTGACTCCCCCAGTAAAGACGATCTCGATAACCATTCACGATCGAAACTAGATAAGAATTCATCATTTGTGGACGAAAACGCCTTTCAAACAGTAGAGATGAAGCTTAAATCGGCTACTGATGAGCTCGAGAAAGCCAGGCAGTGCATCGCAAGCCTGAGATTGGAGATTGAGGAGCTGAAAGAGGAAAAGTTCGTGATGGAGCATCAAATTGAAAATCAGAAAGCAATTAATGTGGATTTGGATACGCAGCTCAGGATGACCCAATCCAAGCATAATGAGAACTTACAGAAGTTGTCTTCCTTGGAGATTGAACTCGAGGAGAAGAAGCGCTGCTGCGAAGAGTTGGAATCTACTTGCCTTGACTTTCAACTTCAGCTAGAAAGGTAATATTTTGTGTAGATATATCATTCTACGTCCATTATAATAGTTCATTTCAAATCTCATGTAATTCGTTCATGTTCATGCAGTGTCGTGAAGGAAACTCCGAAACACCCAAACCAAATGGTAGCCTACCCTGTAAGTTGTTCAAATCCTCTGTTCCTTGGACTGCAAGTTTTCATCTTTCCTCTTCAGAAAATTTGTATAACAAAGAACATATAATGTACTAGCTTTCCAAAAGTAAAAACACTACGGACTTCAGATTCTTAGTTAAATTCGTTGTCTTGAGGATTGGTTTCAGGGGTGGGAGATAACATCAGCTTCAGTGAAATTAGCAGAATGTCAAGAGACGATCGTACACCTCGGAAGGCAGTTGAAGGCTCTGGCATCACCGAGGGAGAGATCATTATTGGAGAAAGTTCTCTCCCCCTCTAACCCTCCAAATGCCATTGTGGAGAAGAACTTAAGTAAGCATTCTTCTCTCCGTGACCGAATGCTAGCTGAGGATGATTCCATCCCAAGAAACATCGAATCCATTGAATGTGGAGATGGGCAAAGACACAAACATGGTAATCATAATACAGTCTCACTTGCCATTTTGCCAAGCAAGAAACAGAATGGGATTGGTTTTCTGAGGCGTCTGCTATTTCGGAGGACAAAAGTAAGCATCAAGAAATCCTTGTTCGACAAGACGATTTCGTTGCGCAAGACTAGATGATAGAGTTGCCCGAATTTGAAAAGTCGAGAGAGAAATTCAATAAACATAATGAAGAGTGTGAGAAAGATGTGTTTGGAGTGATCTCTTCTATTTACTTTGTTAATTAGGATGATGTTGTGTGGGGCTGGTTTGGTTTGTTGTGATTATCTCCTTTGCTTTGTGTTGGATCTTGACAATGATTATTGTATATATAGTCCTTTCTTCTTCTTTCAGGCATTGATTGGAGGGCCAAATGGAAATACAGATCTTACTTGTTTACCGACTGTTACAGGAAAGCAAAATGGAATTTTGAATGAAATCTCCCTTATTCGTCCTCCATAACTTCTCTGTTTTTCTTCCTATTCTAAATCCTACTTGTACGTTCCTTCAATATCCATACTTCTATATTATGTTTTGTTGGAGATAAATATCTAATAGAGATTATGTTTTGTCTAAAATATAGGTATAAATGTTAAATTATACTAGATTTGTTAAAGTCTACATTCTCAGTTTCATTACAGATCACTAAATCTATTAATCACAAAAGCAACAAAAAAAACTCGGAATAATCTCTTATTCTTTCTAGATAATTCTAGCATCTACACAACTTCTAGGAAATTCTTTAGAATTTGTAAAGTAATCATCTTCTATAATTTTTTAGATATTTTAGAACCAAGATTATTCTCTAGTAGAGTATAATTAGAAGTTGAGTCACTTATGTAGAATTACTATCACAACAAGTACAACAACACAAGCTATAACAAACATCTCCAACATCACTTAATAAGTGAGTTGTATGAGAAGTCTTCATGATATCAAATTTAGAGTGAGAGTATTATATATGTATATATAGGTACTTCTCTTATTGATATATTACGATTTTGAGCAAGTGCAAGTGCATTTTATTATTTTACATGGTATCATATTCTCTCTTGTGGTGACGCGGTATGAGTAAAGATTGAAGATTCAAGGACTTTAAATATGGATGGTGTTGGTTGTGTGTCTGTCTTGTTTGTGATTGTTTCTCTGATATTAATGAGTATTTATTGAGTCAATTACACATATGTGATTACTTATGGAAATCGAAAAATAGAATAGGAACTATCTCCAAGTCTGCTAAGCTAGTTGATTGTGTAAGTAATCTCTTTCTTTAACCTTTACAAAATCTTAAATTTCTGGGGATAGAATTCATATGTTAAAGACCATGTGGAATTTTATGGTACCGATTTCACTTACACTAATCAGTTTGATTGAAAGCTCAATTTTCATAACCTGGTTTGCTTGGATGTTATGATGATTTTAGATTAAAGGTCTCTCGAATGTGAAGGAGGAGGTGTATGGAGCTCTTGATTCTTTCATTGCCTGGGAGCTAGAGTTCCCTTTGATCACTGTGAAGAAAGCTCTCAAGGCTCTTGAAGACCAGAAGGAATGGAAACGAATCATCCAGGTTTTCTACTGAAATACATTCTCTTCTGCACATTCCCAGTTGTGTATCTCGTCTTTGATTGTGCTTATGAATGGTATTATCATAAATTTGTGGATTTAGGTCACAAAGTGGATGTTAAGCAAAGGTCAAGGAAGAACAAATGGGAGCTATTTCATGTTACTGAATGCATTGGAGCAAGATGACAAGCTTGGTGAGGTCGAGCAGCTTTGGGAAAAGCTATTCTCAGATAATCTCGAAGCCACACCTCGTATTTTCTTTGATAAAATGATCTCCATCTACTACAGGAGGGGCTTGCACGACAAATTGTTCAAGGTACTTTGAAATGAAAAATAAACTGAAGGAAGACCTCAACAAATCGAAGAAATACATTTATTGGTAGAAACAAGACCTCAAACATAGTTCATGACTTCATGCCTTTTTTTTTTTTTTTTTTTTTTCGTGGATAGGTGTTTGCAGACATGGAGGAACTTGGTATGAGACCTACTAGTACAACAATTAATATGGTGGGAGAGGTGTTCCAACAACTCGGTACTGACCATGGAAAATGCCTATTTTGAAGAGAAAATGAGGCATGTTCTTGATAGTATGCTTCTTTAGGTCCACCTTCTAGGTGAAGGGTAAGCATGCTGGAAAAAAAACATCATTTCTTCATTTGTTTCAGAACCTTAGTTAAACCCAATTTCTATAACTTTTCTTGTTTAGGATTATTGGAGAATCAGCATTTACTGGAAAGCATCAGTGGATGCATGGCTGAATACTATTATGTTTGATTGTTTGTAATGGATATATGTTTGTATTGGAACCTCAATTGGATTTATGTTTGTATTGTAATCTCAATTGGATGCTGGCTGAATTGGAACCTCAATTTTGTTTTTTGGTATGAACAGGTTCGCCCGAACCGGTATGGTAAATCGACCAAAATCTGGAGCGGCCAAAAACTGGAGCGGTAAACCATACCGGTTTTAAAATGTGGTAAATGTTCGATTCTGAACCGGTTCGGGGCCGAACCGGTTCATGCCAGCCCTATTGAGAATGAATGAGAGACTTTGAAGAGTTTTAAAGTAATTTACATTACATTCCACCTAGGAATGAGAATTTTATGATTAACATGGATCAATTAGAAAATGTTAATTTAACATTAGGAGTGAGAAAATACTATAAAAAACTTATTTGCAACATTTTATATGATTTAGTCAAATTAATATATATATATATATAGATAACTGAAATAATACATTCTTCATCAAAATACTCATCCCATTAATATCAGTTTTCATTAATAAATAATGAATATTAATTATGAATGATGAATATTTGTTTTTAATTTTGATATGTTTGGTTTAAATTCCACAATTTATTATAATGAAAAAAAAATCATTATTGCCTTTTCTATTTCTATTCATTTATTAAACTAATATTATTACTTTAATTATATATATATATATATTATTATTTTGGTTAGGTTATGTTGAATTATGACAAGTAAATTTTTTAAAGACATTTTCTCATTCCTAATGTCAATTTCATAACTTCTAATTGATCTATTTCAAACATATAATTCTCACTCTAGCATGCCATGTAACTTTGTTTGAAATTTTCCAAAGTCTCTCATTCATTCTCCCAATAAGTTACAAAATTTCATTAATATCTTCTTATTTTCCATGTGCATTTATGATTTTTTTTAAGTTTATTGTATTTACTAAATTTTATATTTTATGAAAAGCAAGTAGATGCACATATTAATATTTTTATTACAATATAATTTAAGATGAAATAAGTATAATTATATATATTATATATCAATTTTATTAAAATAATCACCACATGTTAATTTTATGTACATATTTATAATTATGTATGCAACATAAAATTTAGCGCATAAAAAAATTATAATAGTAATATTAATATAATTTCTTAATAATGTTTTTAGAACTATTTTTATAAAATACACTAATTTATTTTCAAACATTTTTATAAAATATAAATAATTTATATTGTATAATAATAATAAAAATAAGTTTAACATTTTTTTCCGTAAATATAACTTTTTTTATGTTGTGTAATTGAATTAATATTAATTAAATGTACTTTAATAAAATGTAAATAATTATGTTATAAATATATATTTATATTTATTTCAAAAATATTATTAATTCAAAAACTAAAATAATTATTATATTGCGCAAAGCACACGAATTAATTTTATAGTTAAATTATATTTTAGAAAACACTAATTGAAGTGGGGGAGGTTAATATGCCAGTGTAATGAGATTTTATTTATTTAATTGTTTAGAATATTATCAACATATCTATAAAGTTGTTCCTTAAATGTATATTTTTGTTAACTTTTATGTTTTATATAATTGAGAAGACACATCAGAGTGTAAATGGATTTTCAGTGGGTGGAGGAGCAGGATACGGGATTGTAACCTCATTCACAACCAAAAAGGAAGTATCAATCAAGGAAAATGGAATTTGTTAGGTGGGGATCGAGTAATCTCATCGAGTTTCTCAAATCGGTTGGTATAGAGACGCATGATTAGATCTCTCAGCAAGATGTTGGAGCAATTATAGCGCGGTATATCAATGACAACAAACTGAATCACCCTACGAAGAAGAGTGTAGTTTGTGATGAAAGACTTCAATTTCTATTTAGGAGGAAAACCATAAGCAAACGTAAAATCAACGAGTTGCTGTCAGTATACTATGCAGAAAATCAAGAGTCTTCAGATGAGGAATTTTGGAGTTCGGGTGAGGATGTTGCACCAGTTAAAGTCGGCCGCCCTCTTGCACCTAAAACCCCCCAAAGAGCTCTTTTGCAGCAATAATTCCTGAAAATGTCAAACTAGCTAGTGTATTTGAAGAAAAGTCTCATTCAGAAATTTGTGAATAAACAACTTTGTTTCAATGTTTTACCTCACGAATGTTGTTCAGAACAAGTTGGAAAATTTAGGACAGGTAATATTTGCCTAGGAAAAAAGTATTTAACTTCTTATAACTTCCTTTCTTGTTTACTTGATGAATTTGGTGAGATTAGCATAGAGAATGAACAAACATCAGTTCGCTTGAAAGACCTTGGTTGTTGTACCATGTTAGTATCTAAACTTCATATTTTTAGAGAACCAGTTGAGGAATTTGGTGAGAC
This sequence comes from Chamaenerion angustifolium, assembly GCA_946814005.1. NCBI lineage: Eukaryota > Viridiplantae > Streptophyta > Magnoliopsida > Myrtales > Onagraceae > Chamaenerion > Chamaenerion angustifolium. The sequence goes on from OX328272.1 coordinate 30,297,015, forward strand.
TAGCCTAGAGAATGAACAAGCATTAGTTCGCTTGAAAGAACTTGGTTGCTGTACCATGTTAGTATCTAAACTTCACATTTTTAGAGAACCAGTTGAGGAATTTGGTGAGACTAGTCTAGAGAATGAACAAGCATCAGTTCGCTTGAAAGACCTTGGTTGTTGTACCATGTTAGTATCTAAACTTCACATTTTTAGAGAACCAGTTGAAATTGTAGCACTGACACTCTTTTGTCTGACAGATTTTCTTTAATAATTTATGTTGCAGGCTTGGACCTATGAATACTGAGATGAAGCAACGCAAAGTCCCTGTCCATCGAAAAACGTCACGTAGTGGTGAATGAGTGATTTTTTTTTAAAAAGTGTATATTTTAGAAATTATTTTTGCAAAATCGTTACTACCACTTACGATTTTCGGAAAATCGCTAATACCACCTGCGCAGATGCACATTTTGCTAAATATATTTTTTTAAATATATACTTTTTCAAAAAAAAAATCTAAAATAAATACTTTTTGAAAAAAGTTCTAGTTTAATATTAGAGTTAATAGTCCACTTCTTTGCCTAGTGTGATTATTTGGTTAATTTTTTTTTTTTGCGTGACTCAGTGACTCAATGATTACGTATTTTTTCAGCATGTAACTGAGTAGTTACTCCGTTAATGAACCGTTAATTTTTTTTAATTAATTAATATTTTTAACATTTTTTAAACTAGTTTAATATTTCCATTAATTTTTTAATCTTTTTCGACCAAGTGGTCTCCTTGAGAATTTCGGTAATGAAATTCTTCGATTTGGGCAAGTGGAGCCTTAAATCTGCCTTGTTTAAAAAAGATGAACAATTAATGACATAATAGTCATTTGATAATTCAAAAATATGTTAAAAGTATTAATTAACAGAAAAATTAACGATTCATTAACAGAGTAACCAATTAATCACACTGAAAAAAGAATGTGTAATCATTCAGTCACGTAAGAAAACCAATTAGTCACATTATGATACATATGCAACCATTATGCACATTGGGCAAAAATGTATAGGCCATGTAAGTAATAAAGGTTATTATATATCTAACGTTAGACCAAGTATTGAACACCCATCTTGCCATAATACAGTTACAATAATTGTAGCGTAAATTAAGATATATCCTTACAAAAAGTAATCAATTTGGTATCTACTTATTATAAAATTATTTTTACTTCTACACCATATACTTAATAAATACATTAGTTATTTATTAGTTATTGATCCGCTTGTTGTGAGAATATTATAATTAATGCTATAATAATATTTTTGGCCAGATAATGTTATAATAATTTAATAACATGTTTTTGTGTAGATTTGTTAATTAATTATCATGTTAAAAGAATATATTTATCTTTTATTTAATTCATATATTACAGAAATGAAAAAAATAATGAATCAAATAAACAGATAAATATATTCAATTTTATGCCCTAAATAAATGAAATAAAATAAATACATAGATAGGTACGTATATTAAATAATTTACAATATTTTCTTTAAAAAAATGAATTAATTTTAAATTTATCAACTTGAGGACGTTTCATCTTATTTTAATTTCGATGAGCGTTTATTGGTACAACAGGATTAGGTCAATCGACCCAACAACTCAAAACAAAACCCCATAAAAAGAAGAAACAGAAAAATAAATTAAACAGAACAAAACCGAACCGAACCAATGGAAGGTGGACTCAACGTGGGCCAAAATAAAGCAACACGCTTCTTCACCCCCGCAGACTTCACCAACCCCCGACCGGTATTAGACCGGAGACCCAACTACCCCTAACCTGGTCGGACCTTTCCCACTTTCTTACACTTCCCTGGTCTACCTTTTATAAAAAGCATGTCCAACCTTCCATCAGCTCAGTATCCACCTTCTTCAATCTCCTTCAACAACTTACCAAAGCAAGAAACATCTGCAATGGCAACCAATGGAGAAAACGAGATTGGAAGGCACCAGGAAGTTGGACACAAGAGCCTTCTGCAGAGCGATGCTCTATACCAGGTAAATTAATAATACATCACAGTAGACTCTCTCTTTGTCGTTGCCTGATCTGAATCGGACACTTGAATAGTTTTTTGTTGTGGTGCATGCAGTATATACTGGATACCAGCGTGTACCCGAGGGAGCCGGAGCCGATGAAGGAGCTGCGAGAGCTGACTGCTAAGCATCCATGGTGGGTTCAGTAGTCATGGAGGGTCACATCCTCATCCTATATATCATCAAATGATCACGACAGTTCAGATTTGTCTTGCTGTTTTGTATTAATAATAAATGCTGAATTTTCAGGAACATCATGACTACATCAGCAGATGAAGGTCAGTTCTTGAACATGCTGTTGAAGCTGATCAACGCCAAGAACACCATGGAGATCGGTGTCTACACCGGCTACTCCCTCCTCGCCACCGCCCTTGCTCTCCCTCATGATGGAAAGGTACGTAGGTTTCGAAAAAGTGGAGTTGCTGAATTAATGATGATTCTATATCTAACGTAAATTGTTGGGTTCGTTATTGTTTGTATCTCAGATATTGGCGATGGACATTAACAGAGACAACTATGAGTTGGGTCTACCGATTATCCAAAAAGCTGGGGTTGCCCACAAAATCGAATTCAAAGAAGGCCCTGCTTTGCCTGTTCTGGATGAGATGGTTGCAGACGTAAGTTCAATTCTCACAATAGAATAATGGAATATCCAACGAAAAAGAGACACGAAACAAATGATTGAATGGACCAACACTTAAATATTAATATAGTTTTGCTGTTAAATATATGTTTACAACACTATATTCAACTCTGCAAATTTTGGTTCAATTTCAACTAAATCTGTGTTTGAGGTTGAATTCAATCTGCATTTTTTGTTTGCAATTCAATCCATAAGATTCATATTTGGGTTGAATTCAAGCAAAAAATTCAGTCAAAATCTGTATATTGAGATTAAATGCGAATCAAAATATGTATTTTGGGATTTGATTCGAACCTATATTTGCGTTTTGGAATTGGATTTAGTATTAAAGATATTACGAAGATGAATAAAATGGTAAAATTATTATTTTAACATATTTAAAACAAATGGATGAATAATTAGCTGTCGGTGCATTTAACATGTTCAAACGTGTGAATGCAAATAACTATATATGTTGGGCAAATAAATACATAAACAAAATATATTAGTGCATTGAGTCTATTTCCCATTTCATTCAATAATTTGTTTCAAATCATTGATTTATTGTTAGGTTAATTCCCATGGATCGTATGACTTCATCTTCGTGGATGCTGACAAAGACAACTATCTCAATTACCATAAGAGACTCATCGATCTGGTGAAGGTTGGTGGTCTCATCGGTTATGACAACACCTTATGGAATGGGTCTGTAGTGGCTCCACCTGATGCACCTCTTAGAAAGTACGTCAGGTACTATCGGGATTTCGTGCTGGAACTCAACAAAGCATTGGCTGCTGATCCAAGGATTGAGATCTGCATGCTACCGGTGGGAGATGGGATCACTCTATGCCGTCGGATTAATTAACTGAAGACAACATACAATATATGTTATGTTGGGGGGATTGAATCGGATTTCTCATGAAATTCATGGCTTGCCATGTTCAAAAAATTCGTATTGCACAAACTTGATTGATTTTCTTACATTTCCGACAAAGTGATTGTATCTTTAAATTTCAACAAACCAAGGGGGAATAAAGGCTCTAATATCTAGATTATTTCTTATATTATATAATAACAAACAAACACATACGTTATGAAAATGAGTCACACCAAGGTTACCCACATCCATATATATATATATATATAGGACAATAGATGTATTGGGCATGTTGTCAACTGTCAGACAACTAACGAAATGATAATTTATTATAATGATGTTGTAACTTGTACGCCTAACCTATATGGCTATATATATATATAGAGAGAGAGACTATATACTATATACACTGTGAATCAATTAACCTTGAAGATATATTATATATATAAAGAGACACATGTATACGTTCGGAAATTAGATGCGGTTATATAGAGAGAGAGACTATATACTATATACACTGTGAATCAATTAACCTTGAAGATATATTATATATATAAAGAGACACATGTATACGTTCGGAAATTAGATGCGGCTAATTTTCGTCTGGCAAGACATTAGACATTGAGATTCAGTGACTCCAGATAAATGCACACGAGACAAGAAGATTTACGTGGTTCACCAATTTGGCTACGTTCACGGCTCACACCCACTTCACTATAGACAAATAGTGTTCCAGATAGTATATCATTCAAACATACACTATGTATCACTTGAACTCTAAAATATTCACTCCGTATTTTTGGCTCACAGACACAACACTATTTTCGTCCCACACTCAACACTCCAACAACCGTTTCTTACTCTTATCTCTTTCTTGTTTTTCTTTCTTCAAAATTGTTGGCTTCTTATAGACAAAAAATATAGACCAAATTGTTTGCTGAGTGTCTTCTCCACTTTGGTCAGTGGCTTGCCCACTTCAGTTGAGTTGCTTGCCCACTTCTGTTGAGTGGTGGTGGTGACTCGAAAGTCTCCATTGTCTAACAATCCCTCACTTGGAGGTTTTAAAAAATCCACCAATGTATCCATGAGTGAACTCGGTGTGAGGCTCTCCTGTCTTCTGTCCTTGAAGACCCACTGAAGGTGAGCACAATTTCAGTTTCTCTGTAGTGATTGTCTTGGTTATCATGTCAGCTGGGTTCTTGCTGCCCAGGATCATGTCAAGTGTTAAAACTCCATCCTCTAGAGTCCGATATGTTTGGTCCTTGAATGGAATGTTGAATTCTTTGCCATATGTATAGCACTCCGTCTGTCACTGTGCAAAACATCCTTCGTCTGCCTTAGACCCAATTCTGCTAGCAATCCCTGTAGCCAGATCATCTCTTTGCTTGCCTTAGTAACTACTACGTATTCCGCCTCTGTGGTGGATAACTCTACTATCTTCTGTATCTGTGAAATCCAACTGACTGTAGTAGTCCCTACTGAGAATACATAATTGGTAGTACTCTTCCTATTGTCTACCTAACCTCTGAGTCTACAAAGCCTTGTAGTCTCAAGAGTTTGACTGCTTCCCAGTATTGCTTTTCAGGATTAGTCATGTAGCTGCTCACAGCTCCCACTGCATGAGCAATATATGGTCTTGTGCAAACCATGATATACATAAGACTTCCAATGGTTGAGGCATATGGAGTCTTAGCCAAGAAGTTCCTTTCATATTTCGTCTTGGGTGACTGTTCCTTGGATAGTCGAAAGTGACTAGACAATTGTGTGTTAACTGATTTAACACCACTCATGCAGAACCTTTTGAGAACACGCCCAATGTACTTCGCCTGAGATAGCTCCAAAGTACTCTTTGACTTGTCTCTATTGATTCTCATCCTAACAATCTGCTTTGCTGCACCCAAATCCTTCATGTTAAACTCACTCGATAGTTGCTTCTTTAATTCATTGATTTCACCAATATCTGAACCTGCCACTAACATGTCATCGACATAAAGTAGCAAAATAATGTAGTTGGACTCAAGCCTTTTGAAGTAGCAACAATGGTCAACATTGCATCTGAAATAGTCGTTCGTTTGCATAAACCTGTCAAATGTTTTGTACCACTGCCTTGTAGGCCGTTTCAGTTCATACAAACTCTTCTGCAATTTACACACGAGTGTCTCCTTACCACGTTCTGAGAAACCCTCCGTCTACTCCATGTATATATCCTCCTCAAGGTCACCATGAAGGAAAGCAGTTTTTATATCTAACTGCTCAAGGTGCAAGTCTTCTGCTGTAACAATACTTAAAACTGACCAGATGGTAGTCAGTTTCACAAATGGTGAAAATATGTCAGCGTAGTCGATACCTTCCTCCTGCTGAAATCCTTTGGCTACAAGTGTTGCCTTGTACCTTTTGGAACCGTCATGTTCCTACTTGACTCGATAAACCCATTTGTTGTGTAAGGTCTTATTTCCCACAGGTAACTCAGCTAACTCCCATGTCTTGTTAGAGATAAGGGACTCCATATGTTCTTTCATTGCAAGCTCCCATTTGCTAGTAGCTTCCACTTGACATGCTTCATCACAACATTCAGGTTCTCCTGCATTAGTAAGCAACAAATAATTCATGTACCTTCTATTTGGTATAAGAGGACGTTCAAATCTCCTTAGTATAGGAGATGAAAATGGAGACTGTGGCGGGTCAGTCTGTTGTGTGTTGCTCTGCAATGTTTGTTCCTCTAGCTGAGGACTCTCATTTGTTTGTTGCACTATACTTCTATTCGGGACATCATCTGGATCAATGTACATATGATCGCAATGTGTTGCACTACTAGGCTGTAGTGTATTTTTGTCCTTGTACATCACATTTTCATTGAATATCACGTCTCGACTTCTGATCACCTTCTTGGTCTGGTCATCCCAGAAATTATATCCAAGCTCATCTCTACCATATCCGATGAAGGTGCATTTTAGTGACTTGGGTTCAAGATTTCTCCTAGCCTGATCACTAATATGCACATATGATACACAACCAAAAACTTTCAAATGAGAGAGTTTTCCCTATTTTCCGCTCAACACCTCTTCTGGTATTCCGTACTCTAGCGGTACTAATGATCCTTGGTTGATCAAGCAAGCTGCTGTATTGGCTGCCTATGCCCAGAACTGCTTGGTAGTCGTGCATATATGCGCATGTTTATGTCTCTCTCAGTCAATGTTCGGTTCATCCATTCTGCTACACTATTCTGTTGTGGTGTCCCTAGCACAGTCCTTGCTAGTGTGTTGTCATTTTCACAATAGAACTTCTTGAACTCCATGTCATCATACTCGCCACCATTGTCGGATCTCAATTTCTTGATCTTTAGACCTGTCTCATTTTCCACCATGACTTTCCACATCTTGAACATTTCAAACACTTTTGATTTGTATCTCAAGAATTAAATTCATACCTTCCTGGAATGGTCGTCAATGAAAGTCACGAAATATGACTTCCCACCAATGGATGAGACAGTAGTTAGGCCCCAGACATCCGTGTGAACTAGCTTAAGATGTTCTTTCTTTAATGATCTGTCACTCTTTATGAAGCTAACTTTCTTCTGCTTCCCAAAGATGCAGCTTTCACATAAGTTAGTGTAAACTGACTGTATGTATGGTATTTTTCCATTGGAATGCATAATCTTGAGACCCTTTTCACTCATGTGACCAAGTCTCTGGTGCCATAGATTTGGATCATCTTTGATGTCTGCAACTGTCAATGACCCATAAATGTTCGTCGTCGTATAGAGTGTACCACTCTTCTGGCCATGAGCGACTGTCATTGCACCTTTGGAAAGTTTCCAAGTATCACCATTGAAGGTTGTGACGTAACCTTCAATAGCTATCTGGCCTACCAAGATCAAATTCTTCCTCAAGTCAGGAATGTGTCTCACATCCCTTAACTTCCACAAAGATCCATTTAACTTGATCTGTACATCACCATTGCCAACCACATCGCAGGGTTGATCATCACCAAGATATACCTTACCAAGGTTGCCTGATGAATAACTCATTAAGAGTTCTTTGTTGGAGGTCGCATGGAAGGAAGCTCCGGAGTCTAGCACCCGTGACTCCGACTTGCTATCCAAAGAGCATATAAATACTCCGACTTGCTTCTATCTTTCCTTCTTTTTCTTTCTTCGAGGATCTACACTGATTTTTGTAGTGACCAATCTTGTCGCAGTTCCAACATTAGATCACCTTCTGGTTCTGATTTTGGTTGTTGGAATTTTTTAGATTTCAAGATTGTGACATTCCATTTTTGGGTTTGGACTTATTGGGCCTTCTACTCCTGTTTGAATCTATGTATCTGCTTTCTACATTCAAAGCTGACGTTGAGCCAGAAGTATCATTTGACCAATTTCAAATTTATTCAGTCATAATGGTGCTGACTACATCATCAAACTTCAGTTTTCTCTTTCCTGCAGATCCGGTGATTGCAGTGACAATGTCTTTCCAACTATTAGGCAACTGCCCAAGAATTGGACAGACGCGTATCTCTTCATTGAAAGACATATCCACTGCTTATAGCTGGTCCGTCACTTCTTTGAACTCTATGAGATGCTCTATGAATTGTGCTCCTTCTAGCACCGTCATGGTGAACAACTTCTTTATTAGATGAATTTTATGGTGAACAACCTGGAGAGAGCCTTCATGACAGACACGGTTGTCTTTTCATTTTTGATGTTGTAGGCTACTGACTTTGACAGTGATAGCCTTATGGTTCCGAGAACTTTTCGGTCCAGCAGCTTCTACTCTGAATCTTTCATTTCCTATAGTTTGTCACCCAAAGGTAAATAAAGATCCTTCTGGTACAAGCTGTCTTCTATTTGCATTTTTCATAATCCAAAATTTGTGCCATCAAAATGAGAAAATTTTGGACACTCTTTCTCTGACGCCATTGCTTTCACTCGAACAAATAGGAAGAATACAAAAATCATTTCACATAATAATTTTCATAAACGTCTATCGTGCCTTCGATTCACGAACCAAAAGCTCTGATACCAATCGTTGGGAAATTAGATGCTGCTAATTTCCGCCTCGTAGGACCTTGGAATTTAGTGGCTCAAGAAAAATGCATTCGAGACAAGATGATTTACGTGGTTCGCCAATTTGGTTATGTCCACGGCTCATACCCATTTCACTATATACAAATAGTGTATCACTCAAACATACACTCTGTATTGCTCGCTCTCTAAAATACTCACTCCGTATTTTTGGCTCACAGACACAACACTATTTTCCTCCCACAGACTCAACCCTCCAACAACTGTTTCTTACTCTTCTCTCTTTCTTGTTTTCCTTTCTTCGACATTCTTGGCTTCTTATAGACCAAAAAGATGACAATCTTCAGTGGCTTGGCCACTTTGCTAAGTGTTTTGCCCACTTTGCTCAGTGGCTTGCCTACTTTCGTGAGTGGACTCTCCACTTCAGTGAGTAGCATGCCCACTTCAATTGAGTGGATTACCCACTTAAGTTGAGTGGTAGTGGTTGTCCGAAAGTCTCCATTGTCTAATAATGTACCAATTACACAGTATCTTAATTAGAATTAATATATAGTTTTAAGTGTGTGTCTCATATTTAATTAGGTTCATAAGTTATAAAGTATATATATAGAGATAGAGAGAGAAAAAAAATATACAACTCATTATTTTAAGGGAAAAGTATGAAAACGGTGCAACATGTTTGACAAAAAATGTTTTTGGTACAACTTGATTTTTGACGATGGTTAATGGGTAAGTACGTTGGAAAATGATGGTAAATGGACATTCCGTCGACCCGACGTTTAATTATGTCGTTAAGTAGTCACGTTTTTGTCACGTGACTTTCTATATATTTTTTCTTTTGTAAATCAATTTTGAAAAGACATAATTACCCTCCATATCCTTTCGTCACTATCCATATCCTTTCAACTTCGTCTTCACTTTCTTTTTGGGAATTGTCTCTCCTATGTTTCTCCCGTTCAATTCGCTTCCTTCCATCTCGGTTCGCTTCCTCTGCTTCGTCTCCTACTTTGGTTCGCTTCGTTCTTCCTATCACTTTGTGGCTTCTTTTTCAGCTGGAGAAGTAGGTTCGTGCCGTGCTTCCCCTCGGTTCGAGGCGTCTCTTTGTCTCAGTTCGTCTAAGATGAGAAAGAGTCTAACCATCCAGACTTTTGGCGGAACAAGTTCGTAAAAACCTTAAGGTCAGTATTTTGTTTGTTTTTATCCTCGAAAGTCTTGATTTTTTTTTATGTGTTTAGGGGTTGTTTAGGACTAAAATTTGGAAGAATCGTCCTTACGTATGTCTAGTTACTAATTTGCCGTAAATGCAGAAGAAGTATAACATTGGAAGTCTTGATTTGCCACAAATACATAAGAAGTCCTTAGGATGATTAGGGTTTAGAGTTTGTTTGAAAGTGTTGGTCTTTTTGGATTCTGTCGACTTTTAATATTCTGTTCGAAAGTGTTTATGTTCTGTTTTGTTCTGTTTTGGTTTTGTTCGAAAGTGTTTATTGTGCTGATTGTAATTTTTTTTCCGATTTGCTTGTCTCTATGTTTGTAAAGTAATAGTAATATCAAAAGACAAAGGCAAGAGACCAATGGAAGATGATTTGGATTATTATAGAGTCGATGTATTCGGTGACAAAACAGAGACATATTTAGATTCTGATTCGGTGTCAGATCCGAACTGGAATCCAAGAAAAATTGACCAAGGGGATTTATACTCGAGTGATGACAATTTTGATGATAGGATCATAAGAAAATCGGTTAAGGCAAAAGATAAACAACATCACAGGAATGAGGACGAGGATGATATGATTAGAGTGGAATCCGCATTTGGCATGGCCACTCAGACAAATTTTGCTTCTTTTCAAGAGGTGGATGCAAATAACTTCAATAAGGGTCATATCCAAGTGATACGTTAAGAATTCCACCACCCTCGGATGTTGGGATGAAGTTACAAGTCAGAAAAGACATCATATAATTGACCAAGAAGTAGATGGTGAGAATACCTTAGGTAAGACCAAGAAGGAGTTTAGACTTGGGATGTTGCTTGTGGATGCCAATGCATTCTGTGAGTACATGATCAATCATAGCATCCGAGAGGGATATGAACCAAACTTCAATAAGAAGAATTGTGATGCAAGGGTCATTTTTGGATACAAGGTACATAATTGTCCTTTCAAGGTTGTGGGTGTTAAACTAAACAAGTAAAAAACGTTTCAACTGTGACACATCACAAAGGAACAGGACTGTCCGAAGGCCTATATGAAGAAATATTGGTGTCAAGTGGATTGCGAAGAACTATCTTGATCTGATAAAAAATGAACCATAAGTTAGAAGCAAGACATTTGCAGAGGAGATATCAATGACAAATAATTTCGATATAAATAAATGGAACATCCAAGAAGGAATCCGCATTGCGAGAAACAAACTTCAAGGAGATAGACAGTGGGAGTTTGAGAGATTGCGAGACTACGTAGCAACTGTGATGATGCACAACCCTGGAAGCGCAGTAGGCATTCAAGTTGACCCAATCCTAAACCACATGATACCCAGATTTGAAAAATTATACATGTATCATAGGGCATGTGTGGATGAGTTCAACGCATGTAGACCATTCATTGGTCTAGATGGTTGTCACTTAAAAGGGTTGGATGGGGACAACTGTTGAGTGTTGTAACAAGATATGCAAATAATAGAATATTACCTATAGCTTATGCATGGGTGGAGGCAGAAACTACGGAATCCTGGACATGGTTCATTCAGCTGTTGAGAAGTGATATTGGAGATAGCAGACATTTGGTGCTTATGTCTAACAGATAGAAGGTATGAATGTTTTTCATTCCGTTTCAACTGCGCCATGGCAGCCACTAGCTCTGTCAACTGTTCATCTTCAACAGTAATTAATCTCCATAGCTCAGAATTTTCGATAAGGGTTGAACTAACTGACGTGAAATTTCGGCATTTCGGAGCTCAAATAACTTTTTGCTAGTTCTGTATACATAATCCCTTTGTTCCTTCTTGCTGTTTACCTACTCGAGATAAGGATGTTTTGATATTTTCTCTATTTTTCAGTCACCAACCATCTTCACAAAGCACCATTGTCCCATCCTCAGTTAAGATGCTTAAGCGAAATCCCGAGATTGTGCTTGAATCAATCAGAGTATTATTGAAGTTGGTCATGCTTGACTTGAGTAAATATGCTGTTGAAATGCTTTTTGTGGTATTACTGCAAGCCCGCCATTCTTTTCCCAAAAACAAATTACTGAGTACCCATAAAACATCTTGCTGAAGTTCTTCGACGTCCCAACTGGATTTGCATGCGACAACAACCAACAGTGCCATAATCGACAATCATACTGTAGGAATGTGTTTGGCAAAGACTTCAGATTGGAAGAGGAAGACGTAGAGTAATTACCAGGAGTCATGAAGAACTTCACATATAATCTTCACAGCTAGGGGACTCCACAGCAACACGAAGACTTCCTAGCGGTACTCAGGAAGGCTTCGAGACAAACTACTTCGTTATAATTGGGCGGGATCCCTAAATAAGATAATAATGGCAGAAATGATATTGCAAAAATTCAATTTTTTAGGGTTGGTCACGTGACATGCCACGTGATAAGTTTACGTATATATTCAATGACAATTAGACGGAAGTAACAAAAACAATCGTTTACAAATATGTTGTACCAAAAATCATCGTTTGAGTTGGAAAACCATTTCCGTCAAACATGTTAGCATCATTTTCATACTTTCTCTTAATTTAAAAATCATCGTGAGAATTACTATATTCAGGTCCTGCATAACGTCTTGCCATTCTTTTGTAGAAAATCAAGGAACTATTTTACTTTATGAAGAATTGAATTGACTATGTAGCTTTTTTATTTGTTGTTGTCAAAATTGACTATTTTCCCTTAATGCATTGAACGTTAATGATGTAGGTTGTTGGAAATGCGAGTTGAATGCTCCTCTCATTTATGGTGGATGAACCTTTTTTTTGGTAAAAAAAGGGTGGATGAACTAGCTGCATCATTTTGGTGCAATTAGGCTGGTTGCTTGGCGTCATTTCTAGGGGGTCAATCACATAAACTACAAAAGTCAAAAATTGAAAGCTATGTTTTTTGAAGTTTTTTAAAAAGTAACTACTTTGCAAAAAATATTTAAAAAAGTAAGTATACTAAAAAAATATTTAGCAAAATGTATATAAACGTTAATGGGGTAGCGTTTTTTAGCGTTTTTCAAAAAACGCTACTTGGGTAGCGGTTTTATGAATTTCGCTACCCCTAGTGGCGTTTTTTTATTACGATTTGATGTTTAATTTAAAACAAAATTAAAAAATTATTAAAAATTTATTAAAAAATTACAGTAAGTAGATATTTTAATTGCGATTCAAATGATGCAAAAAATATTAAATTTGGACTTACGGATTAACTGTAGGCTCTGCCGTAAGTTGAGATATGAAAATTTGACTTAAAAAAATATAACTCATACCCTATAAGTCCAAACTGACCACGGTGAACGTCATTTATGTCGTAATTCAATTATCTAGCTAGGGTAATATTTTTAATTAGAAATACAATGATTTTGTAACCTAACATCGCTTGTCTTAAAATTTGACCGAAATAATCAAATGCATTAGGTGAGAAATTTAATTATGTACTTACTCAAAAAAAATCAAAAAAATTAAAGTGAGTAGATAATTTAATTAAAAATAAAATGACGCTAACTAGACGTTAATTTTTTGCTTTTAGACTGGCCGTATAATACGAAGTAAATTACGTATTGTATTATACGGCCAGTCTAAAAGCAAAAACTTAACGTCTAGTTAGCGTCATTTAACGTCTAATATTTTTTTGCATCATTTGTGTTGGGTATCGATAGTGACAGCCCAGTAAGAAAAGGCCTCGAAGGCCCAATAACTATAGAGGAGGTAAACCCATGACATCCGAACCGGATCGGCCCAAGTACAAGCCAAACTTGGCCCACCATCGAGTAATCCAGAATCGAGCCCAAAGTCTATAGGGACGCCAAAGGCTCTCAGACTGCTCGCCATTCTCTACCAGGGCGCGACCTTCCACTGCTCGACATGGGAGTGCTCGCCCCGAAGAGAGCCTTGCCTCTCTCCTCTGGTCCCACAAAACCGTTAATAAGGAAGTGGCCACGATATCCCGCATATCTCGGTCACATATTCACTAAGGATTAGATTTGGTAACTGCAATATCTCGCAGTAACTGACGATCCGAATCTTCGGCAATACAATATACACTAAGATATTCAGCTGCCATATACGGTTCTATCTCTCTTACCCTATAAATACCCTTGCTTTACATACGTTCTTGACGTTTTGAGTTTTATACACACACATACTCATTTAAGCATCGGAGAGGGACCCAGAGGCACCCCCTCTGTTGCGCTCCCCTACTTGCAGGTTCACCGGAGTTGGAGCTGAAGCGTCATCCCAACCTTGTCTGGTATTCAATTCACTGCCAGATCAGCATTCAGGATTTCACGATCCAACATTTGGCGCCGTCTGTGGGAAACAAGCAATTCAGCCATGAGAACTCGATCCCAAAGCAACCGTTGGAACCAGACCAGGGAGCGATCCTCAGATAGCTCTGATTCCTCCGCCGCTTCACCGCTTCAACAAGAACCTGCCAGCCGAGCAGGAGTTAATGCTGTTCCTCTGCGGACAGCTCGAGAACATGTCAGTGATTCAAGACCGACCCCAGCTGCTGATCAAAACGGAGCCCCTGCACCGCAGACAGTCCACATTGCGGGGCAGGATATTAATTTAACCCCCGAGATGGTCTCCCTGCTGGAAGCCATCCTAGGACAGGCGCGCCGCCAAGCCTCTGCTCCTCAGGAAAACAATCCCTCTACTCCTAAGGAAAACCACCGCCCTGCTGCCACAGGGCCTTCACCTTCAGAAGCGGCAGATCCTGGTCCCACTACGCCTCAGTTGGATCAGGAGATGACGTCAGGTCAACAGTCCCTACCTCCAGCACACACCAAGGAGCCAGCAGCCGCATATACTGCCAATCCTTCCGGTCCTCCTCCACCCGGAGCCTCTCCCATGTACTGCACCGTGGATCAGATGGATGACCTCCTCAACAAAAGGCTCCAGGAAAGACAGTTGACAGTCGTGGCTCCCTTCAAGGAGCAGTCCTCTCATCCTTTTACCGACGCGCTCGTCGCTATCAAAATCCCGAAGGATGTGATTGCTCGGGCCATACCTGAGTATAGCGGTGGAGGAGATCCCACCGTACATGTCAACAAGAATGATGCCTCCCTTCTGGGTAAGTCAAACGATCCTAATCATTTGGCTTTGCTATTTCCATCTACTCTTTCGGGTTCGGCTTCGTCCTGTTTCTTCGGCCTCCCTGCAGGATCAATCGGAACTTGGGCAGAGTTGAGAAGCAAGTTCCTGGAGAGATATCTGAGTGAGCGCCAGTTGCTGAAGAGCGTGGTCGCCCTTGACTCTGTCAAATAGCAGCCTGGAGAGTCGCTGTCCAACTTCTACAGGCGTTTTCATCAAAACGTCACAGAATTAGATCGCCGAATCTCGGATGGGGAGATCATTCGAGCATTCTACAGAGGTCTGGATGTGGCCAACAAGGCCTCGAGAAAGATGCGAAACAGCTATCACATGAAGGAGATAGAGACATTGGAGGAGCTTGCATCCAGAGCAAAAGGTTTCATAGACCTTGAACGCGCAAACATCTAGGCTAACCTCCTGGCAACCTCGTTAAGGGTAACCCATGAATCCCGACGCGATGGTAAGAAGGAGGTAAAGAAGGAGAAGAAGGGAAAGGAAAGTAAGCCCCGAGTCGAGTCTCTTCCAGCGCCTCGCCATCCAGAGGTCCCTGAGTACTTCACGCCTTTAAATAGGCAGATCTCAGCGGTACTAGTCGAGATGGAGAGGAGATCCTTGGCGAGGCCACCGATGCCTCGTCGAGGTGGGCTACCCATGGGCAAGGATGTCGAGAGCTATTGCAGATACCATAAGTGCAAGGGCCATAAGACAGACGATTGCAAGATTCTGAAGCGAGATATAGAGAGGCTGATTCAGGGGGGAATGTTGAAGGAATTTGTGGCAGGGCGAGACCGAAGTCGAACGCCCCCCAGGAGGCATCGTTCACCAGCCCCTGCAGATCAAGCTGAGCCTTCTGGAAGTAAGAGGAGAGTGAATCTGATTGCGGGAGGATTCGGCGCAGGCAGCGAGAGGTCAAGCGACAGAGAGGTCTACGCCACTCAGATCTCTACGGCAGTTCAGTTGGGGAAGCGGCGCCGACCTGAAGAGAACATTGTCATCTCATTCTCTGAAGATAATTTGGCACACGTCACCACGCCCCACAACGATGCTCTGGTCATTACGGCAGATATTGACGGCTGTGATGTTGCAAGGATTCTGGTCGACGGAGGCAGCTCGACAGACATCCTGTTTCTGGACGCCTTTGAAAAGATGGGCAAATCCAAACGCGACCTCAAGAGGGTCGACTTTCCGCTGATCGGGTTTGCGGGAAGAACAACTTATCCACTGGGGGCTATAACCATGCCAGTGATTTTTGGCGAGGGGTGGAAAAGCATCAAGGTGTCGGTCACTTTCCTGGTGGTCGATTCACCTACATCCTACAACGCCATCATAGGGAGGACCACGATCAACCCAAATAAGATTGTGGCCTCCATTGTCCACCAGAAGATGAAGTTCCCTACTCCGAACGGGATTGGAGAAGTGCTAGGAGATCAGCATTCCTCGTGGCAATGCTATGTGAACTGTTTACGCAGGAAGAACCAAAGGGAGGCGCTCGCCATCGAGACAGAGGCCGATCCCCGCGAGGACTTGGCTCGGCCAGCACCCATGGAGGAATTGGAGGAGGTCGAGATCGATGGACCAGACAAAAAGGTGCGCATTGGGACCACCTTGAAAGAGGATCAGAAGGAGGCCATGACCGCCCTCCTCAAGGAATTCAAAGAGCTCTTCGCCTGGCAGCCGAGCGACATGCCAGGAATCAGCACATATATTATCTCTCATGAGCTCAGGATAGACCCCTCCATCAAGCCGATCGCCCAAAAGAGAAGATCATTCGGGACTGATAAGCGTTTGGCGATCAGGGAGGAAGTCGACAGGTTGATTGAAGCTGACTTCGTCAGAGAAGTAAGATTCCAGAGCTGGGTCGCCAACCCAGTTTTGGTCAGGAAATCAAACGGCAAGTGGAGCATGTGCGTCGACTTCCGCGACTTAAACAAGGCTTGCCCCAAAGATTCATATCCCCTTCCGAGAATTGATCAGCTGGTCGATGCTACCTTGGGTCATGAGATGCTGAGCTTCATGGTCGCCTATTCAGGCTACAACCAAATCATAATGCATCCAGATGACGAGGCCCACACTACTTTCAATGCTGACGGGGACATTCTATGCTACAAGGTGATGCCCTTTGGTCTCATTAATGCCGGGGCAACTTATCAGCGGATGGTGAACCGACTGTTCCAGGACATGCTGGGAAGGAACATGGAGGCCTACGTAGATGATATGCTCGTCAAATCCATCAAAGGCAATCCTCATACCACCGACCTCCGTGAAGCTTTTGAATGCATGAGGAGACACAACGTTCGCCTGAACCCAGCAAAGTGCGCCTTTGGAGTCAAGTCCGGGAAGTTCCTGGGTTTTATGGTCAGCGAAAGGGGCATTGAAGCAAACCCGGAAAAGCTAAAGGCCATAGAAGAAATGAAGTCGCCAACCTGCCATAAGAAAGTCCAGTGCCTGAACGGCCGACTAGCTGCTCTTAACCGCTTGCTCTCCAAAGCAAGCGACAGGTCCCTCCCGTTCTTCAAAACCTTGAGGGCCAACCGCAAGTTCGAGTGGACGCCAGACTGCGAGGAAGCATTCCAGTCCTTGAAAAGGCATATTCAAACACTCCCAGCTCTGGCAAAACCCGTTCCAGGCGAGCAGCTTTTCCTTTATTTAGGCATTAGCGATGTGGCAGCCAGTGCTGTCTTAATAAGGGAGGAGAATAATGTTCAGAGTCCAGTGTATTTTATTAGCAAAATGTTCAACTCAGTAGAAATAAAATATGTCCAGATTGAGAAGTATCTCTATGCCTTAGTTATTGCTGCTCGGAAGCTGAGACCTTACTTTCATGCGCACGACATCACGGTCCTCACCAATCAACCTCTCAAAAACTTCCCGATGAAGCCAGATTCTTCAGGAAGAATGGTCAAGTGGGCGATCGAGCTCAGCGAGTTCAGGATCAAATTTGCGCCAAAAACGGCCATCAAAGGTCAAGCACTAGCTGATTTCATAGTGGAAAGCACGAGTAACGGTTAGGCGGAGGCAGAAAACAGGCCAAGTCAGTCAGCAGACGACAATCAAATCTGGGAACTCTATACGGATGGGTCTTCATCAAAAGAAGGCTCGGGGGCAGGTTTAATTCTTATTCCTCCTGAGGGCGAGCCTCTGAAATACGCGATCGCCTTGACATTCCCGGCGACCAATAACGAAGCAGAATATGAGGCTCTTATCACTGGACTCAGACTAGCAAAAGGAATGGGTATAGCTGCGCTTAAAGTAAAGAGCGACTCAGAGCTCATTGTCAATCAGGTTAATGGCGCATACGAGGCAAAGGGAGAAAAGATGAAGAAATATCTCGGCATTGCCAAAAAGCTGGTCGCAGAAATCCCAAATTTCGCGATTGAATTCATTCCTCGCCAAGAAAACCAGATGGCAGATTCTTTAAGTAAGCTAGCCTTCGGAGGGGCGACAATCCAGGATGTGCAATTTCTGGAAAAGGCCCTATGTTCAGTCCTTGAAAACAGAGCGGAGGTCTTCAACATTCAAGAACAGGTCACCTGGATGACCCCGTTCCAGAATTATTTGAAAGAAGGCATCCTCCCAGAGGACGAAGGCGAATCCACTAGGATTAGATGACTCGCAGCCAGTTATCTAATCATCGATGGAGAACTCTACAGAAGAGGTTATTCGACGCCTTACTTGAGATGTGTTGCTTTGCCCGAAACAGAAAAGGTTCTTCGAGAAGCTCATGAAGGGGCAGTAGCATGTCATGAAGGCGCTCGATCACTAAGCAGGAAAATATTCAGATTGGGATATTACTGGCCGACCTTGGGAAAAGACGCAGCCGAATTAACACAGAAGTGTGAAATTTGCTAGCAGTTTGCACCACGATCGGGTCGACCATCGACATTATTATCCCCAATGGCGGGTGCCTGACCCTTCGCTCAATGGGGAATCGATATATTGGGTCCTTTTCCCATTAGCACTGGTCAGCGTACTCACATTATAGTGGCAATCGACTACTTCACTAAGTGGGTAGAGGCGAAAGCTCTAGCTTCGACAACGGAATTCCAAGTTATCAAGTTCCTGCAGGTCAACGTATTCTCCAGGTTTGGTATTCCCAAAATACTCATCAGTGATAATGGTCCGCAATTCGTTGGAAAGGAGTTGAAATGGCTCTGTGAAGAGTATCATATCGACCATCGCTTCAGTTCGGTACATCACCCTCAAACGAATGGGCAAGCTGAAGCAGCCAACAAGGTTGTCTTAGCAGGACTCAAGAAAAGGGTTCGAGCATTCAAGGGGAACTGGGCAGACGAACTGGAAAACGTATTATGGGCAATCAGAACAACGCCTAAGGCGGCCACAGGAGAAACGCCTTTCAGTTTAGTGTACGGATCAGAAGCAGTAGCACCAGCTGAATTAGCAGTGCCTACCCACAGAGTCCTACACTTTAATGCGGAGGCAAATGAGATCGAGCGCAGAACTGACCTCGACTTAGCAGAGGAAAAGAGATGGCTCTCGGAAAAGACACAGGCAAAGATACGCTTGGCGACCGCTCGGTATTTCAACAAAAAGTCAGCGCTCACCAATTTTTCGTGGGGGAGATGGTTATGAGAAGGAATGAATTCACAAGGCTGGACAGTAAAAACAAACTTTCAGCCAAATGGGAAGGACCATACAAAGTAGTAGAGATCGCCGCACCGGGATCCTACTATTTGGAAACCACCGAAGGCGAGAGGTTACCCAGTCCATTTAATTCTGAGCATTTAAGAAGATTTTATGCATAGCTTGTAATCAAACTGATTAAGTCAATAAAAGAAAGCCATTCCTTCATAAAGCGTGTCCACTCGAAGCAAGCCGAAGCCAAAAAGCCCTGACGCCAAAGTCAGGCCTCAAAATCCCTAGCAACAAAGCTAGGCCAAAAAGCCCTGACGCCAAAGTCAGGCCAAAAAGCCCTAGCAACAAAGCTAGGCGAAAAGCCCTGACGCCAAAGTCAGGCCAAAAAACCCTAGCAACAAAGCTAGGCCAAAAGCCCTGTCGCCAAAGACAGGCCAAAAGCCCTAGTAACAAAGCTAGGCCAAAAGCCCTGTCGCCAAAGACAGGCCAAAAGCCCTAGCAACAAAGCTAGGCCAAAAGCCCTGTCGCCAAAGACAGGCCAAAAGCCCAACCAACAAAGCTAGGCCAAAAAGCCCTAGCAACAAAGCTAGGCCAAAAAAGCCCTAGTAACAGAACTAGGCCACAAAAGTCCTAACAACAAAGTTAGGCCTCAAAAGACCTGACGCCAAGAGTCAGGCAAAAACCTGATAACCGAATCAGGCACAAAAGGCCCTGACGCCAAAGTCAGGTCAAAAGACCTAGCAATAAAGCTAGGCAAAACAAAAAATCCCTGACGCCAAAGTCAGGCCAAAAGACCTAGCAATAAAGTTAGGCAAGATGAGAAGCAGACGCCAAAACCAAACAAATGGATCTGCTAACAGAGAATTTTAGGCGATCACTATGGATGACAAAGCCTTAGGATGACCTCGAAGGTCTAAACTTCAAAGAAGGTAATATCTCTTTGAACTTAGAAGTTTATGCTTTTAAGTATCAGAAGTATTATCGTTAGAAAGATCGACTTATGCTTGGTCTAAGACTTCAAGAGTCGAAGACATTACAAGTCAAGAGGAAGTCGAAGAGTAATTATGATTAAGACGTTGGATAAATAGCCAAGCATGTTCAAAGTCGAATAAAAGGCTTATGAATATAAAGGCATTCAATAAAAGAAGCCAAGTCTTAAATCAAATAAATAATTACAAGGAAAATAAAAAATTAAAAAGAAAAACAGCTATCCAAAAGGCAAATATTGTCAATAAAAGAGATGGAGACTTCAGGCTTGGGGATCCTCGGGGGCAGAGGCACTTGGCTCGCCTTCAGGGGCAGGGACGATTTGCTCGCCTTCGGGGGCAGGAAGGCTTGGTCCGCCTTCGGGAACAACTTCTTCAGCCATAGCTGGAACAACCCCTTCAGCAACAAGGGTAGACTGAGAGTTACGACTCCAGAGGAAGCTCCTCAAGGACCCAACTTCCTCAAGGGGAAAATTGGGATCGACCGCCCGGACATCATCCACCAGGACTTGGAGAAAATCGGCGATCGCCGACTTCATCACCTTCAGAGCGCAGTCTTCAAAATCCTCAGAGGCTTTGAATTCCTCGACTACACTCTGGGGCGAAGGGACGGCTTTCAATTGTGCAGCTAGCCATCCCTCTCCTCCTCCAGGGCAATCCCCCGGGCTTCCGCAGCTTCCCTCCGAGCCTCCGCAGCTTCCATCTGGGCCACCGCAGCTTCCCTCTGGGCATCAGCAGCGGCCCTTTGCGCCTCGGCAGCGACCCTGCGAGCCTCCGATTCTTCTCCTTGCGCTTGAGCTTCCTTAAGTTCAGCATCTAGGCGAACTCGGACGATCTCTCCCTGATCTAAACACAGGTGAAGAGTGTCAAAGTCCTGAAGAGCGGCAGCGGCTTCAGCCTTCCTCTTCTGGACATCAGCAAGGAGGCGCTGCTCCTTCCTGAGGTATTCCTCCCGCGTATCATTTGCCAAGGCGATCGCTGCATCCGCAGTCGTCTTGATAGTCCCCAATTGCTCAGGAGTGACCCCCGTGCTTCGGTACTGCTCCAGCTCGACGAGCACACTGGAATACTTGTCGGCGAGCTCCCCGAAGACACGGCCAAGAATCACCTCTTCCCGAACGAACTGGCAACAAATACAGAATAAAAGCTGTCAGGACAACAAACAATAAGGGAACGACAAAGAAAGGACTCTACGAAATAAAAATATGAGATCTTACCAAAGCCACTCGTTCAAAGTGGGACCGAAGGAACCCCTCGATCTGATGAAGTTCCGTGGGAACAATCGAGCGGTCCGTGGGGGGAATTATCCCGTCCAGAAGCCGCATACACATATCCGGGCTACCCCGGAGGCTCTTCTGGGGAGGGTACCCCTTCTTCATAAGGTCCCCACAAGGGACCCAAGTCTCCCGAGAATTCGCTGATTCAAGCGGCTGAAACAAGCTGGCCAGGGAGCAATGCTCCTCCACAGGAGCCCTCGATGAGCTGGAGGCAGCATGCCCCTTCTTCTTGGTCCCAGACTCCTTAGGAGGAACCGTGGGCACAATAGGAACAGGAGGTGCTAAGGTCAAAACCTTCCCCTTGGTGGCAGAAGGGCCCTGGGGAGAGGGAGAAGGGGGCACCACGTCCAGACCCTTCCCTTTATTAGCGGAAGGGCCCCCAGGAGGGGGAGGAGGAGGATGCTGGTCGACTTCCAGACATTCCTCACTCCTGACCTTCTTGTAGGGAGGAGGAGGATGATCCCGGGCCATGTCGGTCGAGAACTCCTCTGCAAAACAACAAGACAAAATGTCAAAAACAAAAAACCGCAAAGTATGAAGACGTTAAATCTACGAATAACAAAGCAACATATCTGGTTGGCGAGGGTCAGCAGTGGCCGAGGGAATCACCTCCTCAAACTTCCTCTTGGACGAACACCTAGAGGGGGAGGAGGAGAGTTCAGCAATGCCGGGTCGGAGGACAGTCCCGCCGATCCCTGGTCATCAAAGAGACCTATCAGTTTTTGGCTCTTTCCTACGACCTTGCCTACAAATGATAAAACAAGGAAAAAGGTTAGAAAGTTACCCAATCATCAAAGATTGGCGTGGCTTGATGAATGCCTGCCATCTCAAGCATGTTTTCAGTAGTTTCAACCACTGAGCGAATGGACTTGAATTGGAACGACCGATGCGACCAGTATAGGTCATCGATGGCGTTCTGATCACTCTCTGATAGCTCCTCGAAGGAAGGAGGGAAATCCTTGTCCGGGATCAACAATTTCCAGGGCACCCCCCCTTATAAAAGAAGTAACACTTCTTATAATTGGAGTTGGTGGTCCGAAAATCGTCAACCAGATGGACATGAACATTCCAACTCCATGCTTGAGGGCCTCCCCATTCGGAAAACTTCGGCCAGCGTGGTTGGAAATGGTGGAGGTGGTTCGCCCCTGCTGCCAGTCGGAAGAAACATCGGAACAAGGCCAGTGAATACTCCCACTCTTGGCGTATGCACAGGAACTTGAAACCAACCCACATCCTGAGGGCATTCGGAACGAGCTGCGTGGGATGAGTCCCGTGAAACTGGCACAATGTCTGCAAATCCTCACAGAGAGGAAAACGCAACCCATCATCGACTTGGGCTGCATAAACGTAAACCTCTCCGTCGTGAGGAAAATGCAGACCTAAGCCAGGATACCTAGGAGCATCCTCTGCATTAAAGCCACCAAGCGCCACCATGGTCTTAAAATACGCTGGCTTCAATTCGTTAGGCTTGACATATACTCAGAACAGTTCAAGTATAGCACAACAGGTATAAAAAACAAAGGAAACAGAGGATATTGCCAAAGAAGAGCAGTAAAAGGGCGAAGGTTTACCTTTCGGAGAGAAGATGGGCGTGTTCAGCTCAGGCCCGTCCACCACCACAGGAGTGGTTGCAGTCCTGCCCAAATCAGTCTGTTCCTCCACTGAGGGGGGCACGACCTCATCCCTGATGGTCAAGAGGACATCAGCATTTCTGGGAGTGTTGGCTTTGTTGGCGCCCTTGGGAGCCATGTGCTTGACTCTCTGACCGCGGGGAGCCATGGAAATATTGGAAGAAGGCTGAAGTAGGTTGGGAAAGGAAATGGAAAGGTTCGCAATGAAGCTCTGAAAATCTAAGAGAGTGGATAAGCGTAAAAGACAGAATACAGAAACTGACGTTTCTTATATAGACCAAAAGGGGAGTAACCGCCACGAGCAAATCGAAGCGACGCAGATGAATAATTGCACCCTTTTGGAGAAAACCGAAGCAATGTCAGAATTCCAAGAGACAAACGGTTGGCTGGAACAGACAGCTGTCAGACTACTCTAGGTTTACGGAAAAGTAAAGGACAAGCGTGCCTAAGGTGACCGTTCGATTTCTGGACAACTGAGCAGTTATTAAATGCTAAAAGTCCACTAAGGAGACAAGATGGTCGCCTACGCACTAATAAGGCTTTAGCAGAAATACCTTGGGTAGGTAATGATCGCCTAACTAAGAAAGATAGACTTCCATAAGCCTAGGTCACCTCGAGTGATCGCCAAAAGGGAATAAAAGGAAGGATATTCTTTCAGCTTTGAACAGAGAAGAAACTGCTCGCCAAATGAGATCGAAGTGTCTCAAAGGTCCTGAACCATTACAAGAGACGTCACTATCTAAAACCCTACCAGGAAATCAAGCTCGACTGAAGGAACTTCAATCAAGCTTCGGGGGCAAATGTTGGGTATCGATAGTGACAGCCCAGTAAGAAAAGGCCTCGAAGGCCCAATAACTATAGAGGGGGTAAACCCATGACATCCGAACCGAATCGGCCCAAGTACAAGCCAAACTTGGCCCACCATCGAGTAATCCAGAATCGAGCCCAAAGTCTATAGGGACGCCAAAGGCTCTCAGACTGCTCGCCATTCTCTACCAGGTCGCGACCTTCCACTGCTCGACATGGGAGTGCTCGCCCCGAAGAGAGCCTTGCCTCTCTTCTCTGGTCCCACAAAACCGTTAATAAGGAAGTGGCCACGATTTCCCGCATATCTCAGTCACATATTCACTAAGGATTAGATTTGCTAACTGCAATATCTCGCAGTAACTGACGATCTGAATCTTCGGCAATACAATATACACTAAGATATTCAGCTGCCATATACGGTTCTATCTCTCTTACCCTATAAATACCCTTGCTTTACATACGTTCTTGACGTTTTGAGTTTTATACACACACATACTCATTTAAGCATCGGAGAGGGACCCAGAGGCACCCCCTCTGTTGCGCTCCCCTACTTGCAGGTTCACCGGAGTTGGAGCTGAAGCGTCATCCCAACCTTGTCTGGTATTCAATTCACTGCCAGATCAGCATTCAGGATTTGACGATCCAACAATTTGAACCGAAATTAAAATATCTACTTACTGTAATTTTTTAAAATGATTTTAAATTTTTTATTTGTTTTTTAAATTAAATATCAAATCGTCAAAAAAAGTCAAAAATGTAAAAAAAAATAGGTCAAAAGAGACAAAAGCAACTATATCAACTATCATAGGGCAAAAGGTCACAAAACCGACGACTAGTGCATTCTCAAAAATGACATATATAATCTTATTCAACGGGGACACCTGAAGAACTTCTAGATGCATAGATAACGAAATCTGTTGTTTATCAAGCAAGATAATTTGAAGAACAATAGAAAACAGAAGCAAAATATGCAGAACTTGAATTGATTTTATGCTATCTGCAATTGAGAATTTATACAAGAGATACTACCTATTTTTAGCTAATTGATCCACTACCTCCACTACTTCACTATTTTTAGCTAATTATTCCACTACTTCCACTATTTCAACTATTTTTAGTTAATTAATCTGCTACTTCCACTAATATGGAAACCTAATTTTTAACTAACACCCCTCCTAAATCAGGTTGTTGCAAACTCCCAATATTTCCCTAAGAAGTAATACTTGACCTCGAAGTGTTTTGTCCTTGCATTCATAGGTCACGTTTTATCCTGAAGAACCTTCTTAATTGCATTTGTCTTTCCTTTTTCATTCTTCTCAATCATGGAAAGCTCCTCCTTCATTTCAACTAGCCATTTCTTGTCAATCTTTGCTTCCTCATATCCTCCAGGTTCAAGGACTGCAAGATTGCATCTTTGAGAAATCTCAACAAGAGATCTTATCCCCCTAACAGATTGATCATCTGTCAGTTCATCGTCATCAAGGCAGACGCTTTCGCCTTCAACTGTAGGATAAACAAAAGAACAACACTGGAAGGGTTTGTCCTTGATCTGATCCCTCGACCGCTCCAACTCCGAGCGAAGCGTATCCACGGTCACATTTGCGATCTCAAGTTACCATCTGGTGCTCCTTATGACTTCCTTTGTGTGAGCTTCAGATTCTTTACAGTCAGCAAGTTCATTCCTTAAGGTTTCCATCAGGTTTAGGGTTTCAGAGAGCTCCATACGGAGTGTATGTACATCGTGATGTGCAGACTCTATGATGCCTTCTTTGATTGTGAAAGCAGATTGCTTCTCCTCCAATGGATTGAGTGCAAAACTCTTTCCCTTCACTTTGATCCTAAAGAGATCCTTACCACTAAAATCTATAATAATTCACTTTTTACTTCTAACAACAGCTTAAAATTATTTTCTAGCAATTCACCAACACTAAGCAAGTTTTGATCAATTTCAGGAACATATAACACTTCTTCAATCAGCTTCGTACCTGAATTGCTATCTATAGCTACTGTCCCTTTTCCTTTAATAGATATGAACTCTCCATTTCCAATTTTCACTTTGGAAAGAACTGACCTGTCAAGTTGTTTGAAGAGTCTTATATCACCAGTCATGTGATTAGTGCAACCACTGTCGACCAGCCGCCCATTACTCGATGCTCCTATTGTGAAGCAAGAAGCCTTAAATAGATGCTCTTCCTCTTCTTCATGGACAACAACTTGAGTTTCTCTATTCGGCTGATTGTATTTTTCAGGGCAAATCTTTTCTACATGCCCCATCTTCTGACACCTCCTGCATTTTATGTCTAGCCTCTTCCAACATTTGTAATGCGGATGGTTCTCCTTACCACAATGCTTACAAGGAGGAAGAGTTCCTCCTTTTTGACCCATTACTGTCGGATTTGACTCTCCATAACTAGAATTAGGCTTGCCTTTCCATTTCTTCTCCTTACTCTTCTGGTTTAAGTGCAACTTGGCCTTCAAAGCACCTTCAATTGCCCATTCTTCACGCATCAATAGTCTTTGCTCTTGAGCTTGAAGAGAACTAAGGAGTTCTGCCAATTTTAGAGTTGACAGGTCCTTGGTGTTCTCCAATGAGGCAATGGTTTCTTCAAATCTCTTAGGAAGATAGACTAATATATTCTCCACAATTCTGACATCCTTCATCTCCTTACCAAGTATTTTAACCTGGTTTGCAAGTCTCACCAATCGATCTGAGTATTCTTGGATGGTCTCAGATTCCTTCATTTGCTCCTTTTCGAATTCCCTTATCAAGTTCAGAGATTTCATGCCCATTATCCTCTCATCTCCTTTGTATTCTTCTTCGAGGAAGTCCTAAATTTCATTGACTCACTTTATGGACATGATTCTGCTGAAAATTGCAGGTGAGACAGCCGAATAAAGGCATGACTTGGCACATGCCTTTCTCATCTTATTCTCCCTTTGAACCTTGATTTGAGCAAGTGTGGGGTTGGGTGGAAGAGCTGGAATTTCATAGTCTTCTTCAATAGCCTCCCACAAATCAGTGCCCTCCATGTAAGCTTCCATTTTGACAGCCCAAGCTTGGTAGTTTGAGCCATCGAATTTTGGTGGAGCTACACCTGAGAAGGATTCTTCCATTTGATGAGATTTTAGAGTGTTTATGGGTGGATGATCTAAAGAAATCGACAATCACACAACCTCACAAATCCCTCAAGAAGTTAAGCTTTGATACCACTGTTGTTTATTAAGCAAGATAATTTGAAGAACAGCAGAAAACAGAAGCAAAATATGCAGAACTTGAATTGATTTTATTTGATTTGCAATTGAGAATTTATACAAGAGATACTACCTATTTTTAGCTAATTGATCCACTACCTCCACTACTTCACTATTTTTAGCTAATTATTCTACTACTTCCACTACTTTACTATTTTTAGCTAATTATTCCATTACTTCAACTATTTTTAGTTAATTAATCTACCACTTCCACTAATATGGAAACCTGATTTTTAACTAACACTCCTCCTAAGTCAGGTTGATGCAAACTCCCAATATTTCCATAAGAAGTAATACTCGACCTCGAAGTGTTTTGTCCTTCCATTCATAGCTCACGTTTTATCCTGGGTTCTTCAGGATAAAACGTGAGCTATGAATGGAAGGACAAAACACTTCGAGGTCAAGTATTACTTCTTAGGGAAATATTGGGAGTTTGCAAGAACCTGATTTATGAGGAGTGTTAGTTAAAAATCAGGTTTCCATATTAGTGGAAGTAGTTGATTAATTAACTAAAAATAGTTGAAATAGTGGAAGTAGTGGAATAATTAGCTAAAAATAGCGAAGTAGTGGGAATAGTATAATAATTCGCTAAAAATAGTGAAGTAGTAAAGTAGTGGAAGTAGTGGATCAATTAGCTAAAAACAGGTAGTATCTCTTGTATAAATTCCCAATTGCAGATCAAATAAAATCAATCCAATTTCTGCATATTTTGTTTATGTTTTCTGCCGTTCTTCAAATTATCTTTCTTGATAAACAACAAAGTCGCATGTCTTAGAGGCGGCTAACCTCACATAGGCGAATGCATCCTGAGCCATCATAAGCGACTCGGAATGTGCAATATCATAGTGGACGACTTTGCCTAAGTTGAGGAAAGGAAGTGACACTTGAGAAATCTATGACACACGTTATCAAGTGTCGTCCATTTATAAAAGTCTGAGTTCGTAAGAGAAGGTTTTAATCTCATTCTTAGAAGAGGATATGTGTCGCATCACTTCCCTCACACAATGACGACTTGGTCATAACAACTAGGGGTGACAATTTTTGACACGACACGATTTAACGACCTATAACAACATGCAATTTACACGATAATAACACGACACGATTACTAAGCGTGTCTAAACAACTCTTATACATTTAGACACGATTAATAATTGTGTCTAAACAAATCTAACCTGCTAAAACACGATAAACACACGATTAAATAATCGTGTCTAATCGTGTCGTGTTGATTCAGTTGGATTTGTGTTGAATGTTGAATCTATTGAGTGTTGATTATGTGTTGATCTAAACGTGTATTATCATGTCGTGTTTTATCGTGTCGTGTCTATCGTGTCATTTCGTGTCGTGTTATCGTGTCTTGTCGTGTTTAATCGTGTCTTGTCTTATCGTGTTTTATTCGTGTCCTAATTGTGTCGTGTTACCGTGTCGTGTGTCGTGTGACACATTTAATAAACGTGTTGTGTACGTGTCTGCCATTTAGAGACATGTTTCAAACTTATCCATTTAGACACGACACATTTATTGACACAACACGATTAATGACACAACACAATTAGACACGACATGATTGACACCCCTAATAACAACTAAGGTGGATGGGTTCACTATGAATTATTTTTTTAGTTGTCGACGAAAACTCAATTGGCATACTATTCTTGAAGGTGTTTCAGAAAATTGGAAAATGCAATTACTAAAATAGGTCTGATTTCTCTTTATAGGGTTCACTAATTGGGTGACTTGGCATTATGGGTCATTATCTTGTCAACCATTTTCGACAAGGGTTGTAAGAGTTCAAAGGTGAATGTTCTATTTATGCTGGTGGAGTCTCAACTAAATTGAATAAAGTCCACCTTCATGTACCATCAACTTATGCAGTTTCCTACTATCCATGAAGTGAGGTTCCAACCAAACAACCAGTGTCTAAGCATTGCTATATCAACTACCTAATAAGAAACAACTTACGGGAATCTGAAAGGATCTCTACATATCATTACATAGATTTACCCTAGGGAGGAGAAAGAGTGACCTTTGCCATTTAAGGATCTAACCGAGGTAGCGGTTGATAAGCTCGACTAGAAGGAACATCAACTAGAGGAAGTTGAATGAATTTTTCAAAAGTGTGTTAGGTAGAAACATGAAAACTTACATG
Organism: Chamaenerion angustifolium; assembly: GCA_946814005.1. Taxonomy (NCBI): domain Eukaryota; kingdom Viridiplantae; phylum Streptophyta; class Magnoliopsida; order Myrtales; family Onagraceae; genus Chamaenerion; species Chamaenerion angustifolium. Next base: position 30,326,591 of record OX328272.1, read on the forward strand.
GGTGACATGCCAGTCAACTCAGTTATAGGCGATCATCACTCATCTAGTGTCATGGTGGTCTTTGAGTACATACAATTTCACAGTTTTTGCCTTAATACGATGAAATGAACTTTCGAGGTGAATTCAGGGATGTTTAAGAGTTTCATGGTCATTCGTAGGGGAATTTAAGGAAACCCGAAAAATATCACAGACATTGAAGAAAATAGATTATAAACTTGCCACAAGGTGGTCTATTGCATGAATGAACATTTGACCATGTTAACTAGTTTTCTATAAAATGTAAGCGATATTTCATTCCTTTGTTTCAATTTCTAAGGAATAGTAAGATGTTTTAATAGAATACAAAGTTCGAAGCGGATTTTAATATTTTAAGAAACACCTCAAGTCTCTCTTGGCACTCACCAAACATGTTTTGGGTCAAACCCTTTTCGATTATGTAAGTGTTAGTGCTTAAGCAGACAGCGCAGACCTTGGAAGAGAACCAGTGAAAGCCTAACTCTTTGATCCCCCTTTAATCCTAATCTATATATTGCAAATACAACTGGAAAATAATCTAATCTACACATCCTAAAATGGTTCAGAAAAAAGAACTAATAACTAATATACCGTAAACAATACATAGTGTTCAGCTTGACCCAATAAAACTCTTCCTCAAGCTAAAACAGAGATAATCATAATCAACAAATGTAAACATTCTTCATTCCAAGAGAATCTTTCAAGAAATCATGATGATGGCCTCCAAGAGCCTTGGTGAATAAATCAGCTAACTGATTTGATGTTTTCACATGTTGGGTCCGAACTACCCCTTCTTGAATATTTTTTCTCGAATGTAGTGACAATCTATCTCAATATGCTTGGTCCTCTCATGAAAAACAGGGTTAGAAGAAATATGTAAAGTAGTTTGATTATCACAGTATAACACTACATGTTCGGCTTGAGGCACCCCTAACTCAACTAACAAGTTACGAAGCCATATGATTTCAGATAAAGTAGTACTCATACTCCTATATTCATCCCCAGCTGAAGATCTAGACATAGTACTTTGCTTTTTAACTTTCCAATATATCAAGGAGTTCCCTAATTTAATGCAATATCCTGTGATAGATATCCTAATTTCAACACAACCAGCCCAATCAGAGTCACAAAAAGCTGTTAGAATTGGTTTACTACTAGAATCACGAAGAATACCCAAACCTGGATCATTTTTGATATACCTGACATCTCTAAGGGCAACGTCGAGATGAGACTTCTTGGGTTCCTGCATATATTGACTGAGATTCTGAACAGTGAAAGCTATATCTGGCTGGTGATGGTTAAATATAACAACTTGCCAATCAACTTCCTGTAAATGTTAGGATTCTCAAGAAGTAAATCATCCTGATTTATTTTAAGATGGTTATCATACGACCTACTTGTGATTTTAACATTGAGTTTCATGGGGGTCTTGACAGGTTTGCAAGTCGAAAGACCTGATTCAGATACCAGTTTAAGAACATACTTTTGCGATAAAATCAGACATTTATCGGACCTAGCAATTTCAATGCCCATAAAAAATTCCAATTCACCAAGATCCTTCATCTTAAAGATATCCTTAAGAACAAATTTAAGTTGATTGATCAAAATATCACTATTTCCTGAGATAACAAGGTCATCAACATAAATCAACAAAATAATAATCTCATTTCCAGATATCTTTGTGAAAATATAATAATCAAGCTTAGATTGAATATACCCATTATCAATAAGAGATTCAGTCAATTTCAAGTTCCATTGCCTAGATGCATGTTTAAGACCGTAAAGAGATTTTCGTAATCTACATACCATATTACCACACTCCCCTTGATTACGAAAACTGGGTGGCACTTGCATATAAACTTCTTTATGAAGGTCCCCTTGAAGAAAAGCATTATGAACGTCCATTTGAAATAAGAGTTAATTGTTAATATATGCTAGGGCCAAAACACTTCAGACAGCATTCATTTTGGCAACGGGGGAAAAAATTTCAAATAATCAATGCCATGAGTTTGGCTAAAACCCTTAGCAACCAATCTAGCTTTGAATCTTTCTATAGAACCATCTGAATTAAGTTTGATTTTATATACCCACTTGCAAGGAATCGGCTTCTTACCTGATAGGGGATGTACCAACTCCCATGTTCCATTTTCTTCAAGTGGTGTGATCTCGTTTCGCATAGCATTCACCAATTCAGGATCCTTGACAGCTTCTAAAAAAGGCTCATGTTCGAAAATTCTGGACAAAGAAGTCAGAAAACACTGAAAAGTAACATACAAATTTTCATATGACATAAAGTTCGATATAGAATATTGGGTATTGGAACCTTCAACCTGATAATCTTTGTGCCATATCGGGGGTTTCATAGCTCGACCGGATCTGCGAGGCACATGGATGTTTTCTGCTTAATGGTCATTGTCTGAGACAGATGGATCATTATTGGACTCAGATAAGATACCATCATTGTCTAAGTTGGGTCTGTCATTTCTTACCTCAGGTTGTGTTTCAGATAATGGTGCATGATGGCGATGGGGCTTATAAGTAACATCAAGATAATCAACTTGCTCATGCACATACGGGGATGATTCATCATTATACTCATCGAAAGGAAATATATTTTCATAAAATTTCACAGCCCTACTAACAAAGAAGCACTTAGTTTTTATATTATACAACTTATATCCCTTTTGTACTTCAGAATATCCCATAAACACAGAAGGAATAGCACGAGAACCCAATTTATCATTGATGATCAAATTCTTGGCAAATCAGAGACAACCAAAGGTTTTCAAATGATCAATATTCAGTCTTTTCTTTGTCATTATTTCAATTGGGGATTTTCCATTGAAAATTGAGGATGGTGCTCTATTAATAAGATAGCAAGAACTAAGCACACAATCACCCCCAAAAAATATCAGGCATAAACAACTTGCAATTTCAAGGATGTAGCAACCTCTAAAAGATGCCTATACTTTTTTCAACCCTATTATTCTGCTGAGGTGTATACGTCAACTGCTTTGATGAACACCATATTTTTCTTTAAACAAATCACTCAAATGATCATTAAATAATTCCACACCATTATCTGACCGAAGTACTTTAATACATTTACCAAACTGATTGTTAATCAAGGCAAAAAAATTGTCGAATAGCAACAACCACATCAGATTTATTAACAATCAGATAAATCCATGTCACTCTGGAAAAATTATCGACTAAGGTTAACAAATATTTTTTTCCCATCGTAGGTCTCTCTTTGATAAAGACCTCACACATCAGCATGCTCAAAGATCAAACAATGCATCGACCTTAGAATGAGAAACAAGAAAGGGCAATCTAGTTATTTTAGCAGAAGGACAAACTGTACAATTTTTTTGCAATAGAATTCTTATTCCTGAAAAAAATTCAATCCTTTTACATGTTGTAAAGAGTGCGAAGATGAATGTCCAAATCTTCTATGCCACAACAAGGACAAATCAACATTTTTAATAGAAGATGAAACTAAACTCCTAGAAATAGTACAATCAGGAGTATCACAAGCAGGTTTAAACACAGAGAGACCAGATTCCTCTCTACCAGTCCCCAAGACCCTCCGACTCGAGAGGTCATGCAGAACAACAGTTTTGGGATAAAATGTTATGGAGCAGTTCAATTCAGCAGTAAGTTTGGTTACAAATATCATATTATACTTGAAATTAGGCACGTCAAGAACATTTTTCAAGATTTTATCTGATCCTAAGTTTTAATGACCTACACTTTCAACTGAAACATGCAATCCATTTGGTAAGTGAACCCTAGACTTAGCAACTAGCCTTTCATTCTCAAGCCAATCAGGCCTTTTAGACATATGATTCGTAGCACATGTATCTAAAATCCAAACATCATCATTTTGGTAATGAGAAGTCAAGCTAGTTGTACCTACCATACTGACGTGGGCACCTGTGGTAGTGGGGGGGTTGCCCTGGGGAGGCACCATCACGACTAATGAACTGGTTAAACTACTCAGTAGTGAAGCTCACTCCTCCTTGCAGATTATAATTCCCAGAGGGAACTAAAGTATTAGAGTTAGCTGAGACACAATCAACAACATTAGATCCAACATATGAGACAATATTAGCGTGGGGGTTCATATTTTTTCCTTTCTTGAAATCTCTAAATCTGAAACAGTTATCCTTCACAAGCCCCTTTTTGTAACAAAAGTCACAACCTTTAGCATAGCATATATCCTTGGTATGACCTTTCTTTTGACAAAAATCACATTCAATATTGGTATTTGTTGGGTATCGATAGTGACGGCCCAGTAAGAAAAGGCCTCGAAGGCCCAATAACTATAGAGGGGGTAAACCCATGACATCCGAACCGGATCGGTCCAAGTACAAGCCAAACTTGGCCCACCATCGAGTAATCCAGAATCGAGCCCACAGTCTATAGAGACGCCAAAGGCTCTCAGACTGCTCGCCATTCTCTACCAAGTCGCGACCTTCCACTGCTCGACATGGGAGTGCTCGCCCCGAAGAGAGCCTTGCCTCTCTCCTCTGGTCCCACTAAACCGTTAATAACAGAGTGGCCAAGATATCCCGCATATCCCGGTCACATATTCACTAAAGATTAGATTTGGTAACTGCAATATCTCGCAGTAACTGCCATATCCCACGATCTGAATCTTCAGCAACTCAATATACATTAAGATATTCAGTTGCCTTTATACGGTTCTATCTCTCTTACCCTATAAATATCCTTGCTTTACATACGTACTTTACGTTTTGAGTTTTATACACACATATACTCATTTAAGCATCGGAGAGGGACCCAGAGGCACCCCCTCTGTTGCGCTCCCCTACTTGCAGGTTCACCGGAGTTGGAGCTGAAGCGTCATCCCAACCTTGTCTGGCATTCAATTCACTGCCAGATCAGCATTCAGGATTTCACGATCCAACATTTGGCGCCGTCTGTGGGAAACGAGCAATTAAGCCATGAGAACTCGATCCCAAAGCAACCGTCGGAATCAGACTAGGGAGCGATCCTCAGATAGCTCTGATTCCGCCGCCGCTTCACCGCTTCAACAGGAACCTGCCAGCCGAGCAGGAGTTAATGCTGTTCCTCTGCGGACAGCCCGAGAACATGTCGGTGATTCAAGACCGACCCCAGCTGCTGATCAAAACGGAGCCCCTGCACCGCAGACAGTCCACATTGCGGGGCAGAATATTAATTTAACCCCCGAGATGGTCTCCTTGCTGGAAGCCATCCTAGGACAGGCGCGCCGCCAGGCCCCTGCTCCTCAGGAAAACAATCCCTCTGCTCCTAAGGAAAATCACCGCCCTGCTGCCACAGGGCCTTCACCTTCAGAAGCGGCCAATCCTAGTCCTGCTGCGCATCAGGAGGATCAGGAGATGACGTCAGGTCAGCAGTCCCTACCTCCAGCGCACACCAAGGAGCCAGCAGCCGCATATACTGCCAATCCTTCCGGTCCGCCTCCACCCGGAGCCTCTCCCATGTACTGCACTGTGGAGCAGATGGATGACCTCCTCAACAAAAGGCTCCAGGAAAGACAGTTGACAGTCATAGCTCCCTTCAAGGAGCAGTCCTCTCATCCATTCACCGACGCGCTCGTCGCTATCAAAATCCCGAAGGATGTGGTTGCTCGGGCCATACCTGAGTATAGCGGTGGAGGAGATCCCACCGTACATGTCAACAAGCATGAGGCCTCCCTTCTGGGTAAGTCAAACGATCCCAATCATTTGGCTTTGCTATTTCCATCTACTCTTTCGGGTTCGGCTTCGTCCTGGTTCTTCGGCCTCCCTGCAGGATCAATCGGAACTTGGGCAGAGTTAAGAAGCAAGTTCCTGGAGAGATACATGGGCGAGCGCCAGTTGCTGAAGAGCGTGGTCGCCCTTGACTCGGTCAAACAGCAGCCTGGAGAGTCGCTGTCCAACTTCTACGGGCGTTTTCATCAAAACGTCACAGAATTAGATCGCCGAATCTCGGATGGGGAGATCATTCGAGCATTCTACAGAGGTCTGGATGTGGCCAACAAGGCCTCGAGAAAGCTGCGAAACAGCTATCACGTAAAGGAGATAGAGACATTGGAGGAGTTGGCATCCAGAGCGAAAGGTTTCATAGACCTTGAGCGCGCAAACATCGAGGCTAACCTCCTGACGACCTCGCTAAGGGTAACCCCTGAACCCCGACGCGATGGTAAGAAGGAGGTCAAGAAGGAGAAAAAGGGAAAAGAAAGTAAGCCGCGAGTCGAGTCTCTTCCAGCGCCTCGCCATCCAGAGGTCCCTGAGTACTTCACGCCTTTAAATAGGCAGATCTCAGCGGTACTAGTCGAGATGGAGAGGAGATCCTTGGCGAGGCCACCGATGCCTCGCCGAGGTGGGTTACCCATGGGCAAGGATGTCGAGAGCTATTGCAGATACCACAAGTGCAAGGGCCATAAGACAGACGATTGCAAGATTCTGAAACGAGATATAGAGAGGCTGATTCAGGGGGGAATGTTGAAGGAATTTGTGGCAGGGCGAGACCGAAGTCGAACGCCCCCCAGGAGACATCGTTCACCAGCCCCTGCGGATCAAGCTGAGCCTTCTGGAAGCAAGAGGAGAGTGAATCTGATTGCGGGAGGATTCGGCGCAGGCGGCGAGAGGTCAAACTCCAGAGAGGTCTACGCCACTCAGATCTCTACGGCAGTTCAGTTGGGGAAGCGACCCCGACCTGAAGAAAACATTGTCATCTCATTCTCTGAAGATGATTTGGCACATGTCACTACGCCCCACAACGATGCTCTGGTCATTACGGCAGATATAGACGGCTGTGATGTTGCAAGGATTCTGGTCGACGGAGGCAGCTCGACAGACATCCTGTTTCTGGACGCCTTCGAAAAGATGGGCAAATCAAAACGCGACCTGAAGAGGGTCGACTTTCCGCTGATCGGATTTGCGGGAAGGACAACTTATCCACTGGGGGCTATAACCATGCCAGTGATTTTTGGCGAGGGGTGGAAAAGCATCAAGGTGTCGGTCACTTTCCTGGTGGTCGATTCACCTACATCCTACAACGCCATTATAGGGAGAACCACGATCAACCCAAATAAGATTGTGGCCTCCACTGTCCACCAGAAGATGAAGTTCCCTACTCCGAACGGGATTGGAGAAGTGCTCGGAGATCAGCCTTCCTCGCGGCAATGTTATGTGAACTGTTTACGCAGGAAGAACCAAAGGGAGGCGCTCGCCATCGAGACAGAGGCCGATCCCCGCGAGGACTTGGCTCGACCAGCACCCATGGAGGAATTGGAGGAGGTCGAGATCGATGGTCCGGACAAAAAGGTGCGCATTGGGACCACCTTGAAAGAGGATCAGAAGGAGACCATGACCGCTCTCCTCAAGGAATTCAAAGAGCTCTTTGCCTGGCAGCCGAGCGACATGCCAGGAATCAGCACAGATATTATCTCGCATGAGCTCAGGATAGACCCCTCCATCAAGCCGATCGCCCAAAAGAGAAGATCGTTCGGGACTGATAAACGTTTGGCGATCAGGCAGGAAGTCGGCAGGTTGATTGAAGCTGACTTCGTCAGAGAGGTAAGATTCCAGAGCTGGGTAGCCAACCCAGTTTTGGTCAGGAAATCTAATGGCAAGTGGAGGATGTGCGTCGACTTCCGCGACTTAAACAAGGCTTGCCCCAAAGATTCATATCCCCTTCCAAGAATTGATCAGCTAGTCGATGCTACCTCGGGTCATGAGATGCTGAGCTTCATGGACGCCTATTCAGGCTACAACCAGATCAGAATGCATCCAGACGACGAGGCCCACACTGCTTTCTATGCTGACGGGGACATTCTATGCTACAAGGTGATGCCCTTTGGTCTCATCAATGCCGGGGCAACTTATCAGCGGATGGTGAACCGACTGTTCCAGGACATGCTGGGAAGGAACATGGAGGCCTACGTGGATGATATGCTCGTTAAATCCATCAAAGGCAATCCTCATACCACCGACCTCCGTGAAGCTTTTGAATGCATGAGGAGACACAGCGTTCGCCTGAACCCAGCAAAGTGCGCCTTTGGAGTCAAGTCCGGGAAGTTCCTGGGTTTTATGGTCAGCGAAAGGGGCATTGAAGCAAACCCGGAAAAGCTAAAGGCCATAGAAGAAATGAAGTCACCAACCTGCCATAAGGAAGTCCAATGCCTGAACGGCCGACTAGCTGCTCTTAACCGCTTCCTCTCCAAAGCAAGCGACAAGTCCCTCCCGTTCTTCAAAACCTTGAGGGCCAACCGTAAGTTCGAATGGACGCCAGACTGCGAGGAAGCATTCCAGTCCTTGAAAAGGCATATTCAAACACTCCCAGCTCTGGCAAAACCCGTTCCAGGCGAGCAGCTTTTCCTCTATTTAGGCATTAGCGATGTGGCAGCCAGTGCTGTTTTAATAAGGGAGGAGAATAATGTTCAGAGTCCAGTGTATTTCATTAGCAAAATGTTCAACTCAGCAGAAATAAAATATGTCCAGATTGAGAAGTATCTCTATGCCTTAGTTATTGCTGCTCGGAAGCTGAGACCATACTTTCATGCGCACGACATCACGGTCCTCACCAATCAACCTCTCAAAAACTTCCTGATGAAGCCAGATTCTTCAGGAAGAATGGTCAAGTGGGCGATCGAGCTCAGCGAGTTCAGGATCAAATTTGCGCCAAAAACGGCCATCAAAGGTCAAGCACTAGCTGATTTCATAGTGGAAAGCACGAGTAACGGTCAAGCGGAGGCAGAAAACAGGCCAAGTCAGTCAGCAAACGACAATCAAATCTGGGAACTCTATACGGATGGGTCTTCATCAAAAGAAGGCTCGGGGGCAGGTTTAATTCTTATTCCTCCTGAGGGCGAGCCTCTGAAATACGCGATCGCCTTGACATTCCCGGCGACCAATAACGAAGCAGAATATGAGGCTCTTATCACTGGACTCAGACTGGCAAAAGGAATGGGTATAACAGCGCTTAAAGTAAAAAGTGATTCAGAACTTATTGTCAATCAGGTTAATGGCGCCTACGAGGCAAAGGGAGAAAAGATGAAGAAATATCTCGGCATCGCCAAAAAACTAGTTGTGGAAATCCCAAATTTCGCGATTGAGTTTATTCCTCGCCAAGAAAACCAGATGGCAGATTCTTTGAGTAAGCTAGCCTTCGGAGGGGCGACAATCCAGGATGTGCAATTTCTGGAAAAGGCCCTATGTTCAGTCCTTGAAAACAGAGCGGAGGTCTTCAACATTCAAGAACAGGTCACCTGGATGACCCCGTTCCAGAATTATTTGAAAGAAGGCATCCTCCCAGAGGACGAAGGTGAATCCACTAGGATTAGAAGACTCGCAGCCAGTTATCTAATCATCGATGGAGAACTCTATAGAAGAGGTTATTCGACGCCTTACTTGAGATGTGTTGCTCTACCCGAAACAGAAAAAGTTCTTCGAGAAGCTCATGAAGGGGCAGCGGCATGTCATGAAGGTGCTCGTTCACTAAGCAGGAAAATATTCAGACTGGGATATTACTGGCCGACCTTGGGAAAAGACGCAGCCGAATTAACACAGAAGTGTGAAATTTGCTAGCAGTTTGCACCACGATCGGGTCGACCATCGACATTATTATCCCCAATGGCGGGTGCCTGGCCCTTCGCTCAATGGGGAATCGATATATTGGGTCCTTTTCCCATTAGCACTGGTCAGCGTACTCACATTATAGTGGCGATCGACTACTTCACTAAGTGGGTAGAGGCGAAAGCTCTAGCTTCGACAACGGAATTCCAAGTTATCAAGTTCATGCAGGTCAACATATTCTCCAGGTTTGGTATTCCCAAAATACTCATCAGCGATAATGGTCCGCAATTCGTTGGAAAGGAATTGAAATGGCTCTGTGAAGAGTATCACATCGACCATCGCTTCAGTTCAGTACATCACCCTCAAACGAATGGGCAAGCTGAAGCAGCCAACAAGGTTGTCTTAGCAGGACTCAAGAAAAGGGTTCGAGCATTCAAAGGGAACTGGGCAGACGAACTGGAAAACGTATTATGGGCCATCAGAACAACGCCTAAGGCGGCCACAGGAGAAACGCCTTTCAGTTTAGTGTACGGATCAGAAGCAGTAGCACCAACTGAATTAGCAGTGCCTACCCACAGAGTCCTACACTTTAACGCGGAGGCAAATGAGATCGAGCGCAGAACTGACCTCGACTTGGCAGAGGAAAAGAGATGGCTCTCGGAAAAAACACAGGCAAAAATGCGCTTGGCGACCGCTCGGTATTTCAACAGAAAAGTTAGCGCTCGCCAATTTTTCGTGGGGGAGATGGTTATGAGAAGGAATGAATTTACAAGGCTGGACAGTAAAAACAAACTTTCAGCCAAATGGGAAGGACCATACAAAGTAGTAGAGATCGCCGCACCAGGATCCTACTATTTGGAAACCACCGAAGGCGAGAGGTTACCTCGTCCATTTAATTCAGAGCATTTAAGAAGATTTTATGCATAGCTTGTAATCAAACGGATTATGTCAATAAAAGAAAGCCATTCCTTCACAAAGCGTGTCCACTCGAAGCAAGCTGAAGCCAAAAAGCCCTGACGCCAAAGTCAGGCCTCAAAAAGCCCTAGCAACAAAGCTAGGCCAAAAGCCCTAGCACCAAAGCTAGGCCAAAAGCCCTGACGCCAAAGTCAGGCCTCAAAAGCCCTAGCAACAAAGCTAGGCCAAAAAGCCCTAACAACAAAGTTAGGCCAAAAGCCCTAGCAACCAAGCTAGGCCAAAAGCCCTGACGCCAAAGTCAGGCCTCAAAAGCCCTAGCAACAAAGCTAGGCCAAAAAGCCCTAACAACAAAGTTAGGCCAAAAGCCCTAACAACAAAGTTAGGCCAAAAGCCCTAGCAACAAAGCTAGGCCAAAAAGCCCTGTCGCCAAAGACAGGCTAAAAGCCCTAACAACAAAGTTAGGCCAAAAGCCCTAGCAACAAAGCTAGGCCAAAAAGCCCTGTCGCCAAAGACAGGCCAAAAGCCCTAACAACAAAGTTAGGCCAAAAAAGCCTTAGTAACAAAACTAGGCCACAAAAGCCCTAACAACAAAGTTAGGCCTCAAAAAACCTGACGCCAAGAGTCAGGCAAAGCCCTGACGCCAAAGTCAGGCCAAAAGACCTAGCAAAATGTTAGGCAAAATGAAAGCCCTGACGCCAAAGTCAGGCCAAAGAAAGTTTAGGCGATCACTATCGATGATAAAGCCTGACAAATTACAAATCCCTTGTTATTAGGCCAACACCTCAAAGGTTTAAACTTCAAAGAAGGTAATATCTCTTTGAACTTAGAAGTTTACGCTTTTAAGTGTCAAAAGTATTATCCTTAGAAAGTTTAGCTTATGATGGGTCTACGGCTTTAAGGGTCGACGACATTACAAAGCAAGAAAAAAGTGGAAAGTAATTATGAGTAAGATATTGGATAGCTAAATATGTTCGAAGTCGATTAAAGGCTCAAGAATATAAAAGCATTCAATAGAAAAATCCAAGTCTTCGACAGATAATTACAAACCAAAAACAGAAAATACAAAAATGGCTATCTAAAAAAGATAAATACGGTCGCCAAGGAGTTGGGGACTTCAAGCGTCGGAGTTCTCGGGGGCAAGGGTGCTCTGCTCGCCTTCGGGGGCAGAAGTACTGGGCTCGCCTTCAGGAGCAGCCTCGCCAGCAACAGAGGGCGGCGAAGGACGACTCCGCAGGAAGGTCTTCAAAGAGGCGACTTCCCCAAGAGGAAAGTTGGGATCGACCGCCTGGACCTCATCCACCAGGACTTCGAGAAAATCGGCAATCGCCGACCTCATCTCCTTCAGAGCGCAGTCCTCAAACTCCTCAGAGGCTTTGAATGCCTCAACTACGCTCTGGGGCGAAGGGACGGCTTTCAATTGTGCAGTTAACCGATCCCTCTCCTCCTCCAAGGCAATCCCCCGGGCTTCCGCAGCTTCCGTCTGAGCCACCGCAGCTTCTCTCTGGGCGTCAGCAGCGTCCCTTTGCGCCTCGGCAGCGACCCTGCGAGCCTCCGATTCTGCCCCTTGCGCCTGAGCTTCCTTAAGTTCAGCATCTAGGCGAACTCGGACGATCTCTCCCTGATCTAAACACAGGTGAAGAGCGTCAAAGTCCTGAAGAGCGGCAGCGGCTTCAGCCTCCCTCTTCTGGACATCAGCAAGGAGGCGCTGCTCCTTCCTGAGGTATTCCTCTCGGGTATTATCTGCCAAGGCGATCGCTGCATCTGCAGTCGTCTTGATAGTCCTCAATTGCTCAGGAGTGACCCCCGTGCTTCGGTACTGCTCCAGCTCGGCGAGCACACTGGAATACTTGTCGGTGAGCTCCCCGAAGACACGACCAAGAATCACCTCTTCCCGAACGAACTGGCAACAAATATAGAATAAAAGCTGTCAGGACAACAGACAATAAGGGAACGACAAAGAGAGGACTCTACGAAATAAAAGTATGAGATCTTACCAAAGCCACTCGTTCGAAGTGGGACCGAAGGAACCCCTCGATCTGATGAAGTTCCGTGGGAACAATCGAGCGGTCCGCGGGGGGAATTATCCCGTCCAGAAGCCGCATACACATATCCGGGCTGCCCCGGAGGCTCTTCTGGGGAGGATACCCCTTCTTCATAAGGTCCCCACAGGGGACCCAAGTTTCCCGAGAATTCGCTGATTCAAGCGGCTGAAACAAGCCGGCAAGGGAGCAATGCTCATCCACAGGAGCCCTCGATGAGCTGGAAGCAGCATGCCCTTTCTTCTTGGTCCCAGACTCCTTAGGAGGAGCCATGGGCACAGTAAGAACAGGAGGAGCTAAAGTCAAAACCTTCCCCTTGGCGGCAGAAGGACCCTGGGGAGAAGGAGAAGGGGGCACCGCGTCCAGACCCTTCCCTTTATTAGCGGAAGGACCCCCAGGAGGGGGAGGAGAAGGATGTTGGTCGACTTCCGGACATCCCTCACTCCTGACCTTCTTGGAGGGAGGAGGAGCATGATCCCGGACCATGTCGGTTGAGGACTCCTCTGCAAAACAACAAGACAAAATGTCAAAAAACAAAAAACCGCAAAGTATGAAGATATTAAATCTACGAATAACAAAGCAACATACCTGGTTGGCGAGGGTCAGCAGTGGCCGAGGGAAGCACCTCCTCAGACTTCCTCTTGAACGAACGCCTAGAGGGGGGAGGAGGAGAGTTCAGCAATGCCTGGTCGGAGGACAACCCCGCTAATCCCTGGTCATCAAAGAGACCTATCAGTTTCTGGCTCTTGCTTACAACCTTCCCTACAAGTAATAAAGCAAGATAAGAGTTAGAAAATTACCCAATCATTAAAGATTGGCGTGGCTTGATGAATACCCGCCATCTCAAGGGCATTCTCGGTAGTCTCCGACACTGAGCGGATGGACTTGAACTGAGAAGACCGATGCGACCGGTATAGGTCATCAATAGCGTTTCGATCACTCTCTGATAGCTCCTCGAAGGAAGGAGGGAAATCCTTGTCCGGGATCAACAATTTCCAGGGCACCCCCCCCTTATAAAAGAAGTAACACTTCTTATAATTGGAGTTGGTGGTCCGAAAATCGTCGACCAGGCGGACATGGACGTTCCAAACCCATCCCTGAAGGCCTCCCCACTCTGAAAACTTCGGCCAGCGGGATTGGAAGTGGTGAAGGTGGTTTGCCCCTGCTGCCAGGCGGAAGAAACACCGGAACAGGGCCAGTGAATATACCCATTCCTGGCGTAAGCATAGGAACTTGAAACCGACCCACATCCTGAGGGCATTCGGGACAAGCTGTGTGGGGTGAATCCCGTAAAACTGACACAAGGTCTGTAAATCCTCACAGAGAGGAAAACGCAACCCAGCATCGATCTGAGCCGCATAAATGTAAACCTCTCCATCGTGAGGAAAATGCAGACCTAGGCCAGGATATCTAGGAGCATCCTCCACGCTGAAGCCACCGAGCGCCACCACGGTCTTAAAATAAGCCGGCTTCAATTCATTAGGCTTGACGTCTACTCGAACAAATTCAAATATTGCAATGATAAACATAAAAAGCAAAGAACAGCAGAGGACATTGCCAAAGCAGAGCAATAAAAGGGCGAAAGTTTACCTTTTGGGGAAAAAATAGGCGTGTTCAGCTCAGGGCCATCTACCACCACTGGGGTGGCCGCAGACCTTCCCACGTCAGGCTGTTTCCCCGCTGAGGAGGGCACAACTTCATCCCTAATGGTCAAGGGAACACCGACATTCTGAGGGGCGCTGGCTTTGTTAGCACCCTTGATGGCCATGTGTTTTATTCGCTGACTTCTGGGGGCCATGGAAATGGTCGAAATGAGAACTGAAGAGGATTGAAAGAGAAAGGGAAGGTTTGCAGCGAAGTTCTGAAAATCTGAAGGAGTGGATAAGCGTAAAAAACAAAATGCAGAAACTGACGTTTCCTATATAGACCAAAAGGGGAGTAACCGCCACGAGCAAATCGAAGCGACGCAGAGGAATAATTGCACCCTTTTGGAAAAAACCGAAGCAATGTCAGAATTCCAAGAGACAACGGTTGGCTGGTACAGACAGCTGTCAAGCTACCCTGGGTTTACGGAAAAGTAAATGTCAGGCGTGCCTCAAGTGACCGTTCGATTTCTGGACAACCGTGCAGTTATTAAATGCTAAAATTCCACTAAGGAGACAAGGTGGTCGCCAACGCACTAATAAAGCTTTAGCAGAAATACCTCGGGTAGATAATGATCGCCTAACTAAGAAAGATAAACTTCCATAAGCCTGAGTCACCTCGAGTGATCGCCAAAAGGGAATAAAAGGAAGGATATTCTTTCGGCTTTGAACAGAGAAGGAATTGCTCGCCAAATGAGCTCGAAGTGTCTCAAAGGCACTGAACCATTACCAAAGACGTCACTATCTAAAACCCTACCAGGAAATCAAGCTCGACTGAAGGAACTTCAATCAAGCTTCGGGGGCAAATGTTGGGTATCGATAGTGACGGCCCAGTAAGAAAAGGCCTCGAAGGCCCAATAACTATAGAGGGGGTAAACCCATGACATCCGAACCGGATCGGTCCAAGTACAAGCCAAACTTGGCCCACCATCGAGTAATCCAGAATCGAGCCCACAGTCTATAGAGACGCCAAAGGCTCTCAGACTGCTCGCCATTCTCTACCAAGTCGCGACCTTCCACTGCTCGACATGGGAGTGCTCGCCCCGAAGAGAGCCTTGCCTCTCTCCTCTGGTCCCACTAAACCGTTAATAACAGAGTGGCCAAGATATCCCGCATATCCCGGTCACATATTCACTAAAGATTAGATTTGGTAACTGCAATATCTCGCAGTAACTGCCATATCCCACGATCTGAATCTTCAGCAACTCAATATACATTAAGATATTCAGTTGCCTTTATACGGTTCTATCTCTCTTACCCTATAAATATCCTTGCTTTACATACGTACTTTACGTTTTGAGTTTTATACACACATATACTCATTTAAGCATCGGAGAGGGACCCAGAGGCACCCCCTCTGTTGCGCTCCCCTACTTGCAGGTTCACCGGAGTTGGAGCTGAAGCGTCATCCCAACCTTGTCTGGCATTCAATTCACTGCCAGATCAGCATTCAGGATTTCACGATCCAACAGTATTTACCCTAGCCTTATTATCATAAATCTCACCACTCATACTCCTCTGACTTTCCTCCTGAATGATCATACTATAGGATTGATTCACACTAGGTAAAGGAACCCAAAGTAAAATACTGCTTCTAACGTTTGAAAAAGTTTTGTTCAAACCCATCAGAAACTAACACAAACACTGATTATCATATTGAACAATATGTTTCTTGAATTTCTCACAATCACAAGGTTCTAAGGCACAAGCAGCAGCATATTCGGACGAGAAAAGCTTCAGTTTTGTAAAAAATGTCGAGATAGAGTCAAGACCCTGTTGAGCTGTACACATTTCTGTATACAACTGATAAATTCAAGGGCCATTCATCTTGTCATACATTTCTCTTAGATCTTTCCATGCAAGATAAGAAGAAGTCGAGTACATAATACTA
Source organism: Chamaenerion angustifolium (assembly GCA_946814005.1). Lineage (NCBI taxonomy): Eukaryota > Viridiplantae > Streptophyta > Magnoliopsida > Myrtales > Onagraceae > Chamaenerion > Chamaenerion angustifolium. The sequence goes on from OX328272.1 coordinate 30,342,663, forward strand.
TTGGAAAAATTCTGAGAAAGTGAGTTCAAAATCCATCCGAAAACAACCGCGTTACATATCTCCCATAAATCGTGTAGAGACGGCTTGAAAAGAGTTTTATCAAAAGAGTCATCTATAAAACTGATTTTGTTCTTTCCCTGTAGGGTCACAGCCATAGCTCTACTCCACATCATAAAATTTTCAAGTCTGGTAACTTTTGTAGATATCAGACGCATACCTGGGTTATCCAAAGGATGAAGGTAAATAGAGTGGTTAGGGTTAACCTCCACTTCAAAATCAGGCCATTCGAGGGCTGCCTCCGCGTCTGCAAGCTGATCCTCCGCCTTAGGGGCCATGACGGGAACCGCCACCTCCGCGTTTAACACCGATAGTCCATATCGGAATAGCAAAGGGATTTTTCAGAAATACAAAACACCCGAGAGACGAACACGTGCCAAAGAAGAGGAGCAAGCAACTTCACCAAGAACCATCAAGAAAACGGTTCTAAAACTACCAAGGGTTGCAAGAGGAACAACCACCTAGAAGAATCGATGAGCAGCAATGGAGAAAGATTAAGCCACACGAACCTACATCCAAGATTCATAGAGAGAAAAAGTTTGATCGGAACTCAAACACCTTTCTTAGAGAAAACTCAATAGAGAAGGGTTACAAGGAGTGGAATCCTCTGGCAGAAGCCAACAGAAAAGTCAGACGAAATCCTGAAGAACCTGGACAAATCTTGGGGAGTGAAACATCACGAGAGAACCAAGGTGTTTTTTTTTGGAAGAGCATATGACAGAAATCCACTGCTTCAAAACGATTTAGTGGATATGAGAAGTCGAACCGAATTGGGGTGAAAAATCAAAGAACCACACCTTGAAAGTTCGGATACCATTTCAACAATGGTGAAGCATGGAGAACACCAAAATAATTTGCACAAGCACTTGGGGATCACTAGAAAGATTCTATTCATATATTCTTCTTCACCCTTTAATCCTAATCTATATATAGCAAATAAAACTGAAAAATAATCTAATCTAAACATCCTAAAATGGTCCATAAAAAAGAGCTATTAACAAATATACCCTAAGCAATACATAGTTATCAGGTTGGCCCAATAAAATTAACGCCTTGAAGGGGAACTGACCAAAACAATTCGATAATGAGCTTTGGTAAATAAAGACAAACCTTAAAAGGACACTAGAGAGACACTCTTTGGTCTCATATATGTATCGGAAGCGGTTGCAACATTAGATGTAACTGTAGAACACATAGTGAGATATTTTAATTAAATTTATGAGTGTTAAGGAGAAGAAAATAGGGTTTAACCTAAAAATTGAAAAAACAAATATAGGCTTCTTAAGACGTTCAATTAACGATGATATTACCGACTTGTCGATACTTCATTAGAAGGGTCGACCCGTATAAATCATGATGAGTAATATTGTGATGTAAAGAGATTAATTCACCAACCTTGATCAAATGAATAAACTCTCAACTAACACTACTGGAATTCCTTTATTTACTCACAAAACAAATAGGGTTAATTGCTAAAGTACTACCCCAACTTTAGACACATTACAAATCACAACGAGAACTTTAATTTTTCAAAACGTGTTGCCTAAACTTTGACACATGGGGCAAATTGCTACCCCCATTAAGTTTTTCGTTAAATATGGACGGAAAATGACATGACAGCACGTTGATTGGTCAAAATTTTTAAAAATTATATTATTTTTCAAAATACTAACAAAATTAGAAAAACACTAAAAACAATTGGAAAATTAATAGGGATAATAAGAGTTTTAAATATATTTTTTTATCAAAAATATGAAATAAAAATACATGATTAAATTTTTATATTTTGTTTCATATTTTTTAATAAAAAATTTATATTTAAAACTCGTATTTTTTGTATTAATTTTCCAATTTTTAAAGTAATTTTATATATTTTTGGTATTTTAAAAAATTTATTTAGTTTTCAAAATTATGGACCAATCATGTGTTGTCACTTCATTTTCCGTCCATATTTAATGGAAAATTTAACGGAGGTAGCAATTTGCCTCAAGTCTGAAAGTACATGTAGCAAAATTGTAATAAGCAAAGTTTGGGTAGCGATTTGTACAGTATACAAAGTTGGGGTAGCGATTATTTTATTAACCCAAAAAATATTTTGTCAGTAAAAAAGCGTTGGTAAATCCTAACTTAGCAACAAGATTTAATTTTCATCGTAAATATACTTTTTTGCGACAAACTTAAATGTTGTGGATAAAATAATGTTATACCGACAAAACGTAGTATGGTTGTCGGTAAAAAGACATATATTTATCGACAACATGTAATTATCATCAACAATTATGTATTTATTGACAATACTTAGATATCGTCAGCAAATTAATGAATTATGCCGACGAAATTTAATTTTCAATGGTAAATTATTTTTACCGCTGTCGACAATTATTTCATTACCCTAAATTAATAAAATCCCAGTTCGACTACAAAAATGCTCTTCGAGGCTTCGAACCAACGATCGCAGAATGGACGTAAAATATCCTTAGTACTGAAGTAGTGGTATTTCTTATAAGTTTTTCAAACTTCATTCTAAATAATTTTTCTTATATAGGTTATAATAAGCAAAAACTTGAAACCCTAACTCTCAGTCCATTTTTTCACTTTGTTTATTTGTTCTTTATCCTATGTCGTCCTCTCCTTTTTTGGATTCTGTTCGTCGATGCTTTCCTCAAACATAGTGGTCGATCCTTGAGAATTTAAGTTCACCTTGCCATTTGATGAATCCTTTACACCGAAGGCTTCAGTATGACCTTTTCTTTCAGGTATGTTTCTGAAACTAAAATTAGTGTCTTTGTTCAGTTAATACGAACTCAGAACTCAGTTTCGAAGTTCGTCAAGAACCCATAAACTCGAATATGGATTTGTTACGAACCCAGAACCTCAGATCTGGATTCAACAATAATGTATTACGACAATTTTAGAATGCTCCTTAGTGTATTAAAATGTTGATTTCGTGTTGGTCGTTGAGGTTTTCGGTGTCCCCTAACTAGGTCACACTTAGGGTTTAAAATTTTGATTGTTAATCATCTGTTTATTGTTGATTTTCCAGCAGCTTTGTCCACTCATGTTCTTATTGTGAATGTTGATGACTTATTTTGTCAACCCTTTTTTTCGTTTTGTTCCTAGTATTCTGCTCGGGTGTTGGAAATGGAATGATTTATATATGGAGCTCTGTGAATTCCAACTCAGGTATAATGAACATTAGATTATCGAGTTTTAATTATTTTGCAATCCCCTCTTTAGTGAGGCAATGTGTTGTTTATATTATGTTCATTTACCGTGTTTGTGCACTTCTTTTGTTGTGTTTTTTCTCCTTTGAATTATGTTGATTGGGGACTGTAAGAGTTATGGATATCCATGGAACCTTTTTGTTAGTCGAACATGTTTTCTACTTTACCTTCAATTATCATTTCAAGAAACCAGTTAAATAGAATTCACTTCAACCAGGAATTACTTACTATGATTATGAAGAACTAGTGCATTATTATTTTTCTATATGTTTATTCAGGAAGACAACTATGATAGTTTGTATGGTAGGAGATGTAATTCTATGAGCTTCTTTGAATCTTTTGTGTTATCAGAGGATGCATGATCTTTCTTCTCAAAGCTAGTGAGATCCTTCTCAAAGCTAGTGACATGATGAAGGGCTCTAAGACATCAACCTAGTTTGTTTAGTTAGAAGAGAAAATTAACAATTAAAATTCTAATTTTTCTTTAAATTCATTTTTTATGCATGATTTTGAAAAACTAATATTATTTGATTCATTTTAATTTGGAGTTGTGACAATGCAACAAGACGTCTCTTTGGTCGTTGTTCAAAGTGGTTCTGATGCGCACCTTCTTTTCTGGACCATCTATTTCGACTTCTGTCAGTTCTTCCATGGGAGCTAGCAGATCTTTGTCCTCACGATGGTCAGCCTCTGTTTCGATGCTGAGAGACTCCATTTGGTTCTTCATGTGCAGGTAGTTCACATAGTAATGGCGCGAGGACGGCTGGTCGCCTAGAAATTGTTCGATCCCATTCGGTGTGGGGAACTTCATTTTCTGGTTGACTGTGAAGGCCACGATCTTATTTGGGTTTATGGTGCTCCACCCCAGGATGGCGTTATATGAGGCGGGTGCGACCGACACCTCTATGCTCTTCCATCCATCACCCAAAGTTACCGGTAGGGTTATATCTCCCAGCAGATATGTTGTTCTCCCAGCAAATCCGATGAGTGAAAAAGTTACCTCGCTTAAGGTCTCTTTTGGACTTGCCCATTTTCTCAAAAACATACAGAAATAGAATGTCTTTCGAACTTCTTCCATCGATCAGAATTCTTTTCATATCGCACCCATCGATGTCAGTCGTAATGACTAACACATCATTGTGCGGAGTTGTGACATATGCCATGTCTTCTTTGAAAAATGAGATGACGATGTCCTCTTCGGGATAATGTCTCTTTCCCAGCTGCGCAGCTGTGGAGATTTGTGTGACATATACATCTCTTGCATGGGACTCATCACCTCCAGCTCCAAACCCTTCTGCAATTAGATTTATTACCCTTTTGTCCTGGGATAGGTCAGATTGTTCTTGAGGAACATGATAGCGGGTTCTACGTGGGGGCGTTTGACTACTCTCTTTCTGCCACGAACTCCTTCAGCATGTCTCTGTGGATTAACTTCTAAATGTCGCGCTTAAGAATGTGACAATCATCGATTTTATGGCCTTTCGATTTATAATAATGGCGGTATCTTTTCGTTTCTTTGCCCATGGGTTGAGCATTCTTCCAAGGCATTGGTTCCTTGCCAGGGACCTTCTTTCCATCTCGACTAGTATCGTCGAGATCTACATATTTAAAAGTGTAAAATAACCTCTCGATGGCTTGTCTTGGGGGCTTCGGATCTAGGCTTCTCTCGGTCTTGCCTGTCCCTCCTTTCCATTTTTCCATCGTGTCGGGGCTCTGGAATAGTCCTTGGCGAGGTTGACACCAGGAAATTAGCTTCAGAGTTTGCCATTTCCAGGTCTATGAAGCCTTTCTCCATTACTGCCAGCTCGTCCAGTGTCTTTATTTCTTGAACATGATAGTTGTTGCGCAGTTTTCTCGAGGCTTTGTTAGCCACATCCAGCCATCTGTAAAAATCATGAACGATCTATTTATCTGTTACTCGGCGATCAATCTTAGGATGTTCTTATGAAAACGCTCGTAGAAGTCGACCAAGGTTTCTCCTGGTTGCTGTTTGACAGCATTTAAGGCGACCACGCTCTTCAACAATTGGTGCTCGCCCATATATCACTCCAGGAATTTGTTCTTTAATTTAGACCATGTCTGTATTGATCCTGCTAAGATGACGCCAAATCCGAGAGGTTTGACGGAAATAGTAGGGCTAAGTGGTTATCATCATCCGACTTACCCAAAAGAGAGGCTTCATGCCTGTTGACGTGTATCACGGGATCTCCTCCACCACTGTATTTGGGGTAGGCTCTTTCCACCACATCATTTGGTATTATGATCGCTATAAGGGCATCAGTGAATGGATGGGAGGATCATTCGCGAAAGGAGGTCATTACGGCTCTGCACTGTTTCTTTATGTTTTTATTTATGAGCTCCTCAACTTGGGCAAGAGTGAATTGAGACTGCTTCTTTCCGGTCGGTAAGGCACTCGACGAATTGACAGAATGGATAGTTTTCGGCTCTTTGGTGGAGGCCGGAGGCATGTAATGATTTCCAGAGGTCATCTCTCGGTCTTCTTGAGGAGCGGTGGCACGCAGATTTCCAATTTCATCTTCTGGAGGCCCCACGGGACGAGTATATTCATGAGGAGCAAGGGCTTGTCTGCGGGTTCGTCCTTTGATAGTTTCCAAGGGGGATAATATCTACGCGGTAACCTGAATGGTTTTCCCAGCCATTTGAACAGTTTGCCAAGCTAGAATCTCGGTGGGATGAGGAATTGGAACCAGTCTTGAATTGTCGATGTGTTCCTGTGCCGGTCTTGGAGGGACGACATTGTGAATTGCTTGGCTAGCATATTCTTGCTGATGGAGCGGCGAAGCGACGGTGGATACCGAACTATCCTGGGATTTCGCGTTGGTCTGTTTACGACGACTACAGTTAGAGCGAGCCTGCATGACTGTTTGCTCGTTTCCCACAAACGGCACCAAATATTGGGTAAATGTCCCGGATGCTGACTGGATGTTGATTTGGATGCCATTTGGTTGATGACCGTAAAATTTTGTTGGAGCTCCGATAAATTTGCAAGAAGGGGAGCGCAATAGAGGGGGTTCTTCTAGGTCCCACTCCAATGCTTAAATAAGTATACTGTGTGTATGAACTCAAAATGTAATGTAACATACGTAAAGCAGGAGTATTTATAGGGATGGAAGACCAAACCGTTTTGGTAACCGAATATATTTATACATATTGTGTCGTCTCAAATAATGATAGCACATATTACTGTTATCACGTAATATTGCAGTTGCCTTAAGTGACCTTTGTAGAAAATATGCCCGAGATATGCGGGACATCGCGGTTGTATATTTGGTGTTGGTTGTGGGTCCAGAGTTGAGAGGTTTGACTCTCTTGGTGAGCGCTCCCATGGCAAGCACTAGGAGACTTTGGCCTTGGTCTATGGCGACATGTAGGGACTTTGGCGACCACTTTAGCTCTGAGTTTGACACTGGACCACTTTATGGGTTCCAGCTTACCCTTAGTGTGGGTCGGACCAGCCTTGAATGATTTGAGTTTTACCCTTCTAAGATGGTATTGTGCCTTGAGGGTCTCATGGACTTTTCCCCATATTGGGTTGTCACTATCGATACCCAACAAATGATAAATCAATCACCATTGAGATCCGAAAGTTTTGGGTCAAATTTTCAAATGTCAACCTTGTGTTATGTGGTTAGATCGTAAATACACTACTGAAATATTCACTTTTACTAACGAAATGGTTCGTCGGTATAATACATATTTACCGACGAAATTAACATTTTATCGGTAAATGTTGTATTTGCCGACGAAATAATATTTTGTCGCTTAAATTATTTATTACCAACAAATATAAATATTTCGTCGAAAAAATATTATCAATGCCAACAAAATATTAAAATTTGTTAGGAAAAAAAATAAATAATCCCGTCCAACTTGATAACACTAATGTGTTTTGAACTCCTAATCTAAACTTAACAGTCTTCCATGTTAGCCAAGTGGAGTATGACACAATTTAGTCTTCATATGGTATTTTATTTATATGTAAACTGTAAAACAATAAATTCATATAAATATAAAACAAAAACCCTAACTCTAGTAATAAATAAAGTTTGCGTCTCTCTAACTCCTCTTCACGCAGAAACCCTAAGTCTGCGTCTCTCCAATTTATTCCTCTCAGACAAGGCTTTTCCATGGCACCCTTCTCCTCTCTTCTCCTTCTCTCGGCCACGACACTCTTCACGCCTCACAATGCTTCAGCCACGACGTTCTTCACGTTTCGCCTTTCTTCGGCCACAAAGTTCTTCAGGCCTCCCTTGCTTCGGCCCTACCTGGCCTCGCTGCTGATGAAGAAAGTCAGTGGTAAGGATTTATTATTCATATATAAACTCCGGTAAAAACTCTTCTGTATCCTCGAAGATTCACGGAGTTCCCTCATGATATCTTTCGAACCTAGATCTTCAACTTATGTGGGTCGAACGAACTCAAACCTTGAAGTTCTGAATCTGAATCTCACCATACCTTTGAACATATTTAATATATTAAGGTTATTTGATTTCTAGAAGATTTGTTATGTTATCGGCTCCCCAGAAACATCCTGTACATGTCCATCTTTCCGAGATCGAGTTCACCAGAACTGGGGCTTCAATGTTTCAATTGTTGAAAAAAAATCAGACCTTTATGTTAAAAGAGTACAATTTGCAGGTCTGAGTGTGGGTGCAAGGCTTTGCTGATTATTGGATACATTCTAGAGGTATGATTGATTATAAACATTACCCAGTATTATGCCTATGAGTAGTAGATTTAAAGTACTTTCTAGGGAAGTAAACTCTTAACTAAGGAATTACAAGTAATCCTGGGTATGTTCAATTCGAAAGCTTAAGTTGATAGGTTGTGGGATCGTTTCCACTGATATATCCACTCTTAGCACAACAAATCATTGTTATCATGGGATGTTGCTATCTTTTACTCAGTAACTGAAATTTTTGAGTTCATTGTTATGGATTCCATGGCATCTTCACAATCAAATCATTCTACCTGAGGAAGTTGTTGCCTTTGATGTTGATTCAACATCATCATGGTGCCCATAGCAGAGTGTTGTGCATATTATGGAGTGATGTTGTGAATGCTCCTCTTAGTGGAGATAACATGTTTCTCAATAATATAATTGCAGTCCAAGCATGACTTGAAGGACAAAAGTCAGCTAATATATTTGATAAGGAAGTATCCAGAGGGCATTTTTGTTATTGACGTCAAGTATTCCTACCCTACAGTAATGGTGGACTAAGTTTGGTGTTTGCCCTGGTAAGCTCAAGGACCTCAAGGATTCCTACCCTACTGTCACATTGCCTTGGTAGCTAGGCTCGGTGTTTGCACTAAGTTTTTTTTTTTTTTTTGGGGGGGGGGGGGGGGGGGGGGGGCGGGGGCAACATGTTTGCACTAAGTTTACAAGATCATGACATGTGTGTTATTTAGACTAGTGTCTCATTCATCTCATTGACACATGCTACCAAACTGAAACTTATTGTTCATGTTGCAAACGTTGTCGAGACTGTATCATGGTTTATATGGTGTAATTTCTGGTGATGGATTCTATGTTTGTTGGACAATAATGTTTTTTTTTAGTTTGATCAATTATCATAAATCAGGTTTCTCATCCAATATATTAGTTGTGCATATGGCGTCGAAATGTGATTTTGTCAGTAAAAAATATGCAATTATTTTTGTCGACGAAATTAATATACCGACAAATAATTTTTCGTAGCCAAACACATTTGCCGACGAAACAACTTTGGTAATTAGGGAAAATCAATAGTGTTTGCGCAATTAGAGTAGCAATTCAATGTCTACAATTTTTTTTTAATAGTTAGATAATTGAATTTTTTACCTAACCTTAAATACAAAAATTGAGCAACTTAGTGTTAGTTAAATATTAAAGTAGTGTATAAAAATTTAAGAAAACGTTATAGCTTAAAGAAGAAAAAAAACAGAAATTTATCAAATTGGATAACTAATTATTAAATATATATAAAATGAAGACAAAATAAATTAGGATTCTTGGGTGACTTTTGGCCTTGTTTTTTTTTTCTTAAATTTATTGAAAATTAATATATAGTAGTTTTTCATTTTGTAGAGAAAAAAAAAACATTTTGTATTTATTTTCTAGTTGAAGTGTATTTTCCATTCCATAATTCATGGAAGTTGCTGAGGCCTGTGGGTGCTACTTTTGCCTTTCTATACTAATGAAGTTCCTAAGTTTCGGAAAACATTTTGAAAAAAGATATGAGAGTCTAGTCGGATATTGATAAATATTTATTTTTTTGGCCAATAAAACTCCATAAATCATTCAACGTCCGAAACCGGATTCGAGTACAAGATTACATCAGCAACAATACAACGAAATAAAGGGGTTGGTGGTGAAGACACCCAATCCGAAGGACACAACCCCGCTAATACATTTTTCGCTAACCAATCCGCACAAGAGTTTGCGGATCGAGGAATATGTTCCCAAGCAATCTCCCCAATCGAACTAGATAGGTTGACCGCAATTGACAAAAAGGGATCAATCCTCCAAGCGAAATCCCTCCCTCGAATATGATTGATGATGTTCAAAGTGTCCGTCTCAATGATCACCCGAGCCCAACCGTTGTCGATGGCAAGTTGGACCCCATGAAGAACCGCCAAGGCTTCAATCTCTTCCACCGAGCCAACGAGTTGGATCCCGGTTGCTCCTCCGCGAACCACGCCCATATTGTCCCGCGCGATTACCCCAAAGCCTCCTTGCAATGTATTACTCGACCATGCCCCATCACAATTAATTTTGATGACTCCCGGTGGAGGCCCGAGCCATGCTTGAAATTGCGAGTCAGCTCTGTCACGGTGCTTGGTCGACCCCAACTCTTCCATGGTTCAGCTGATCTCAATGTGAATCGCGGTGGCGCACGGTTGAACGTTTTCGAACACGAGCTTGCACCTAGATTTCCAAATGACCCAAGCCACCACCATGAGCTTTCGCAAATCCCGGGCCCTATGTTTTCCACGCGGCCCTGAAAAATCTGTAACCACTCCTAGCCAGTCGTCGACCGAGAGAGATCCCACGTCGACATCCGGTTGGGCCGAATAAGGAGACCACACCTGTTTCACCCAAGGACAACCAAACAACATGTGTTCTCTAGTATCATTGACAAGGCAAATCGAGCAAAGACAATCAATATTCACTCCTCTCCGAGCAATAGTAGCCTTCGTCGGAAGGATATCGTTGGCAAGCTTCCACACAAAGGCCTTGATCTTTGGCCACACGTTTTCCGACCACACCGCCTTCCATACCAAAGGTCTTACCATCGGCTGTCTCGTGTTAGGGGCTGTGATCCGGAAGCGACGAGCTTGATTAGCGAGAAGTGCATGGTATGCGGACTTGACGGATATGATCCCCGACCTCGTGTGTGGCCATATGTGGGTGTTCGTGGCTCCCACGCTCGGTATAGGGACCTGCAGTACCGCCTGAACATCGTCTGGGTGCACTATGTCTCGGATGATTGCCTCATCCCAACCACGGTTGTCTTGCTGAAACCATGAGACTACCCTTTGTGAGGGTAATTGTTCATCGGCAGCTACGGGTCTTATCCTGAGGTCGGACCTGTTTGGAACCCACGGGTCGGCGAACGGGCGGATAGATCGCCCATCTCCAAGCGTCCACACCCCTTCCTCCCTAATGACATCCCGGCCCTCTAGGAGACTCGCCCAAGCCCACGATGCTCTCCCTCCCGCCGAGGCCTGCAGAAATGAGGAGTTCGGGAAGTAGATTCCCTTAAGAAACCTTACCCAAAGAGCATCCGGTTCCTGCATGATCCGGGAGGCCATGTTTGCAAGAATCGCACGGTTAAAATTGTTCATGTCTCTGAAGCCATAGCCTCCAACTGACTTTGAGTTCGCCCTCGAGCCCCAGTTCTTCCAGTGAATCTTCCTGTTACCCTCCCTGGACCCCCACCAGAACCGGGCAATGAGGCTATCAACCTCATTACACCAAGTGGTCGGGATCCTAAAAATATGCATGACATACGTTGGGATTGCACTAAGCACAGATTTGATGAGTACCTCCTTTCCCGCGTGATTAAGCAGTTTGTTCCGCCAACATTGGATCTTATCACGAACCCTCTCCTTGAGATAGGTGAGTGCCTCCCTCTTCGATCTTCCCCAAATGGTCGGGAGGCCCAAATAGAATCCCGGGTTACTCGTTTGTGTTACCCCGAACAGATCTGATATGCTCCTTTTGTAAACATCATGTGCTCCGGAATTGAAATAAAGTGTTGACTTGGAGAAATTGATCTTCTGTCCTGAGGCTGAGCAGTAGGCACCTAGAGTGGTCTTGAGGTTCGTTGCCTGGGCCAACGAGCCTTTGAGGAAGAAAATAGAGTCATCCTCAAAGAAGAGGTGTTGAATCTCGGGACAAGACCTCTTTGGGCGGATGCCTCTAAAGGCACCCTTCGCAACCTGGTCGTCAAGTAATCTAGACAAGACAGCAACGACCAAAATGAATAGATATGGTGAAAGAGGGTCACCCTGTCTTAGACCCCTTGAGGGACGGATGATGTCAGATCGGTTGCCGTTGACCAGGACCTTATAGGTAACCGAAGACACGCATGCCTTAATCCAAGCTATCCATTTGTCGTTGAATCCCCTTTGTCTCAAGCTCACAAGCAGGAAATCCCATTCAACGCGATCGTAAGCCTTCTGCATATCTATCTTTAGCGCGCATTCCGACCTCCCTGAGGTCATTCTTGGCTTGCCTCTTGTCTTGAGATAATGGAACATCTCGTGCGCAATTATAATACTGTCCTGAATGCGTCTCCCTAAAACAAACGCACTTTGGAACGGGGTGACCAGTTCTGGCAAATAGGTTTTTAACCTATTCGCCAGAACCTTAGAAATAACTTTATAGCCAAAGTTGCACAAGTTAATAGGCCTAAAATCGGACGCACACACTGGGCTAGAAATTTTTGGAATCAATGTAATATGTGTATGGTTAAGAAATGAAGGCATTATACCTGTCGCAAGGAAGGCGTTAACCGAAGTGAGCAAGTCCGTCCCGATCGTGGCCCAACTCTTTTGGTAAAACGTCCCCGAGAAACCATCCGGGCATGGTGCCTTTGAACCCCCCATCTGGAAACATGCCCTTTTCACCTCGTCATAAGTCGCCAAGGCTGTTAGCTCATCGTTCATTTCCGTCGTAACCAAGGTCGGCACACTTCCAAGAATCTGATCAAAAGAGGTAGTCGGTCGACCCCCCCACTGTCCGAGGTGAATAAGTTCGAGAAAAACCCATGCAATTCAGCTTTGACCTTCTTGTCCCCTTCGATCCAAATCCCATTCGCGTCCTTAAGCCGAAGTATTTTATTGCGTCTTCTTCTAGAGAGGGTGGTTTGATGAAATAATTTCGTGTTCCTATCACCGTGGCCCAACCACTTAATCCTCGACCTTTGCTTCCACTATATCTCCTCCCGCTTCCAAAGCGCATGAAGCTTTGATTTTAGGGCCCTTTCTTCGTCCACACCCGACCCATAGTTTGGAGCGGCCGAAGCATGTCTGATTTGTGTCTTTACCTTTGCAATCTCCACTAAGTTGTGCTTGAACTCCTTTGAGCTCCATTCGGCCAAAGCAACCCTACACCGATCCAGTTTAGATTTCAGCTCATGACCATGTACTACCGGACCCCCTCTTTGCCAAGCCGAGCTGATTATGTCTAAGCATTCATCCTTCTCCAACCACATATCCTCGAATCGGAACTGTCTCTTGCCTTTTGTCTCATCAGTCCGAAGTTGAATGCTAATTGGAACATGGTCGGACCCAATCATGAGCCCGTGAAAGCATTGAGCCGAGGGTAACAGTGTAAGCCATTCCGGGTTTGCAATCGCCCTATCAAGCCTTTCTATGATCCTATCCCCCCCTCTCCGATTTTTGCTCCAAGTAAAGATGGATCCCTTGTAGCCCATGTCTTCAAGGTTGAGATCATCTAATAGATTGTTAAAAACGTCAATTTTGTTTTGGTCCTTCGGGCCTCCTCCGTCCTTCTCCCTTTGGTGGGAGATGTCATTGAAATCGCCAATGCAAACCCATGGCTCCCGCCTATTAACCCCCAAGCATCTCAAGGTAGCCCAATTCTGTGTCCTTCTAGCAAAAACCGAGTCTCCATAGACCCAAGTGACCCTAGTCATACCTCTGAATTCACAGCTCACAACCGTAGTATCTATGAAGTTTTTGTCACTCGAAAGAACCTTGAGGTTTACCTCTTTTGTCCACCAAAGAGCTAAACCCCCAATCTCACCTATCGGCTGCACGTACGCAGCAAATTCCATACCAACTTCTCGTCTCACCCTCTCGCAGTGGGCTTCATTCTTCTTCGTCTCCATGAGGAAGACAATAGCCGGATGAGAGCCCCTCACCAAGTCTTTTAGGTGTCGAATTGTCAAGGGAGACCCTAACCCTTGACAATTCCATCTTATGTAAATCATTTCGACCCAGTGGCTGTCGATTAACAGCCACCGGACGTCTTTGCCTTCTCCGATTGCCTCGTCATTCTCCCCCTGGTCTTCCATCAACCTCCGTAACAGTCCCAGCCTTCGTGTCTTGAGTATAGTCCCCCGTCCCAAAACAGATCATTCCCGCATTTCCCATGACGGAGGGACCACTCTGTGTCTTCCTGCGTTTCACCTACCCCTCCTTGTGTTCTAGGTGTCCCCTCCTTTTCGGTTCTGGTGGTTTCGAAACCGCACCCAACCAGTCTGTACTTCTCCACATTCCATCACTTCCTTGATCAGTTCCATTCAGCACAGGTGCAGCCAAGGCTGTAGCAGCCGTGCCAGACACCTCCAGTTCCAAACGTGGTCTGTCAACAACCAGCCCGTCCATTCCTTGCTCGTCAAGACCCGGTTCCTTGTTCACCACGTCATATTTAACACTTCCTGTACCTGACTGCAGGATGTCCAGCTCCCCATACATGAACGCATTTTTGTCAAAAATGCTGGTTCCTTGAGAATCATCTTGGATAGGAGTTAACGGTGTAGCTGTTGCCAGAATCCGTTGTATCTCCTCCATGGGCAGTTCCCCTTCCTCCACCGTATCCTTGTTAATGCTCCCTTGTTCTCCACAGGTGCCCACCAATTGGTATTGGTTCTGCAGAACGGGATCTTGAGCTGATGTTTGTTTCTGCTTCGAGGATTCAGCTTCCTCCTGGATGTGAGTCACATGTCTGGGGTTGTTCCTCACTGATGGGGCATTGTTAGAATTGTAGATTGACACATGGCTCCTTTGATCCCCCCAAGCTCTCCAACCCGATCGTCCTTGATGCACCAGTGCATTAGAGTTTCCCCTGCATCCTGACCCTTGTTGGAATTTCGGTCCCTGTTGCTGCATGACTTGGCTCCAAGACTGGAACCGCGGATCTCTGGAGGTGGCCGGCCGTGCACCACCCCCCACACAGACCCAACGGTTGTTCATCTTGGGGCGATCGCAAGTTGTCCAAGGCCCATACAATGGTGATCTATCTGAAGGGTCCATAATAACAGGTTCCGAGCAAGACTTGGATGAGTGTCCTATGACACCACACCCGTAGCAAAGGTCCGTGAGCCTCTCATACCTAACTGAAGCCCACTTCTCGTTGCCACTCGAATCTATCCATTTAAATCGAGGCATCACAGGGGCTGATATATTCAGATCAACTAGAACTCTTAGGAAAGTTCGCTGTTTCATGACTCTATCCTCCTCCGTTTTCAAGAAAACCCCTATGCTGTCCCCAATACTCTGTGCATTCGGTTTGTTCATCATCTCCAAACTTAACCCGTGAATCTGCACCCAAACCTGTAATCTGAAAAACTCCACATCTGCAACTGCTCTGTTCACGGGACAGGATCTAATATTGAGGCAATGACCATGGATCGACCAAGGCGAGAGGTCAATTATCTGTTCCTTGTCCTTCAAACTGGCAAAATCAAACACTAAAGTCGAGTCGTTCATCTCAGCAATGTTAACAGGACCGAATCTAGCCCAAGCTTCTCTAAGGACATTCATCACTACATTGTTTTTAACATGCCTATCCGAAAGCAGCATCCCTAGAGCCCTATTCTCAGGTCCTCTATCCAAACCGAGATTACCTGAAGACACCAAGCTGAGCAAGGCCATACCCGGGGCAGCTTCACCATTATTGTTGGGCGCAGACATTGTCACCACAGACCGGACGAGCTCACAACCGTATCAACCACCTGCAAACAGGACGGAGAAAGGAAAGAACAGGTAAGGGTGATGGATTACAGTGAGATGCTGAGGCAATTGGAGTTTGGCGATCGCCAATTGATTGACCCGGATCGCAGCTCCCCTGATCAGAAGGTTCAGCTCAATTAGTCTTTGGAGAGGCAACAGACGAACGAGAGCTGGGCAGGAACTTGCAGCGAAGACGTCCCCGAAGAAGAAGACTGATCGAGCAGGAGAAAAGCGAGCTAGCGGAGACCGATCCCTGAGCTGGTTGCTTGCCTCGGAAACGAGCGATTCAATCGCTAGGTTTCAGGTGTATCAGCTGGGAGAAGCGCGTCCATGTACGCGCGCGACATGATCCTTTGATAAATATGAGAGTCTAATTGGATGTTAAAAACTATCATCTGAGAAAAAAATTGGGATCCATAAAGTACTTAACGGTAAAAGTAATGGTGTTAGATTAAAAATGTAATTACCAACAAATTGAAAAATTATGATGGATAAAATCGTGAATCTAAATATGTCGCTACAATTACAGGGAAAAACATTCAGTTGCATTTTCATATTTTTCTAAAAAATATTTTCATGTAGTGTAAAGTTAATCTCACTTATTTGTTAGGGTTTATTTTTGTATGGATTAAATACAAAATAGCTACCCAACTTTAACCGTTTTATAAATAAGTACTTCAACTTTGAATTTTCAAAAACGTCTACCTCAACTTTGGACAAAGGTGCAAATAACTACCTCAGTTAACGTTTCCGTTAAATATGACGACAAATGACGTGACAACACCATGATTGGTCCCTGATTTTAAAAACTAAATGATTTTTTAAAAATATGAAACAAAATATAATGATTTTTATTGAAAATATGAAACAAAATAAAAAATAATAATTTATTTCATATTTTTAATAAAAGTGTTATATTAAAAAATCATATTTTCTCTATTGATTTTCCGATTTTTTTGGTATTGTTAAAAAATTATTTAGTTTTTTTTTAATCAGTCACAAATCATGTGTTGTCACGTCATTTTTCGTCCATATTTAATGGAAAAGTTAACTGAGGTAGCTATTTGACCCAAGTGTCAAAGTTTAGGTAGTCATTTTTAAAAATTCAAAGTTGGGGTAGGTATTTGTAAAACTATCAAAGTTCGGATAGCTATTTAGTATTTAACTCATTTTGTATCTTTCCTCTATCCTATTCTTCCTCACTATTTAATTGCTACGTACATAAACATGTTTTTTTTTTTGGCCAAGACATAAACATGTTCAACTACATTAATTTCTTACTTAAAAATAGAATATGCTTTTGAAAAGAGCTGGTCAATATAAATTTATGTACTTATATCCTATTTGGTATGCTTCATAAATAATATCACATTAATAAGAAAAAGGGAACCAGATAATCAAAAATCATACATATAATTCATATTATAGTAATTTAAAATAGAAAAAATGTTCAACGTATTGATTACTAACTATTATAATATTATTTGTTATTTAAACATCCATATTATATATATTAAGTTGGTTAAATCATATAGAATGTTGACAAGCCTTTTATTGTATTTTATAACTCCTAATGTTAAATTAACGTCTTCTAATTGGTCCATGTCAATCATCAAATTCTCATTCTTAGGTGGCATACAATGTAAATGACTTTAAAACCCTTCAAATTAAAGTCTCTCATTCATTCTCAAGTTACAAACTCATATAGTTTCTTTTTATTTCACATTATATAATTATATTTTTTTCTTAAATGTATTTTATGAAGTGAAATTTATATAATAATAAAATACATAATATTATATTTTATGAATATCAAGTATGCACATAATACTAATTTGGTTGAAATTTCTAAAATATTGACACATAAGAAATTTGAAGTAATTTCTATAACCTAATGTTAAAGTAATTGATTCTTAATAACTTGTTATTGATCTATGTCACCTTTAATTTTGTTTTCTTTTAATAAAATTATAATTGATGTCGTGCAAACACTCTAGAATAATCATTTATATCGGTGGACCATCAATAATTGTGATTGTTAATTTATCTAATTTTTCATGATAGAGCTTTTTTTTATCATGATTTTCATGATAGAGCTTGTTTAACTAGTAGATGTAGTATCCTATAAAATAATAATATAGAGGAGAAAAACACATTTAAGAAAAGGTCGGGTTGGGTATAAACTTATGAGTTATGACATGAATCCGACCCATTTTCCTACATGTTGGGCAGTTCAACCCGTACTGAATTCAGATTGGGTCCAGATCATTTTCAGGTCGTGTCGCATATAGCCACCTACTTTGTTATCCGCGAATGACAATGATAATTGGTAAGCTACGTGTAATTTGTTGATCATATTCTTCATTACTCATCAAATGTTTTGACGTGAATATATATATATTGTGAAATACACATTGTAAGGCTGCCTAGCTAGGGCACACTCTTACTAGAAAAATGTGATCAAGGATTATCTTCTGATAGACCACATATATACGTAGAGGTTTGAACCCATATGCTATATATGATACAACCTTAACATTTATAATGTACTTAAATAGAGTTTTCGTTATATTAACAGGTATATCAACTACGTGTGCTCCTTAAAATATATTGATTTTTATTTGTTCAATACCAAGATATATACTTAGTTGTCAATCCTATCAGCCTACTTGTGTTATTTCACTGAAATTTCAATTTATCTTCCAACTTGTAACTGAAATCTTTATATATATATTATTCGTCATTTGTAAATTATTCCATTATTAAATAAAATTTAACACGTCCACTTTAAAACTTGGCATATCATTTCATTATAAAATAAAATTACTGGAAAGTGGAAACTAATGCTGGTCTAGTGTTTACCAAGGAAAAATATTTTCATTTTAAACTTTCTCTGTAAAACCTATTTTTTCCTTGTTCAACCCCGCCCCATCTTTTTCAAACTAATCTCTTTTATTTGGTAATTTTTCTTATAAGCATTGAAAACATTTTTTGTATACTAACTACTCATAATAAATTGAAAATAGTAAGAATAAAATATTTTTTACGGCAAAATTCATATGTATACTATGAATAGACTATAAACTGTGATTTTGATGAATTTACCCTTTTAAATTGTATTTATTTTTTAGTTTAAAAATGTACAAATTTATTTAAAAATTGGGGGAAAATTCAAAGTATTTTTTATACAGAAAATTATCATATGTATTTCTTTTCTCTAAAAAGATAAAGATCAAATATTTGTTTTTTCCATATAAAAATGTTTCTTTTAGTTTATTTTCAATTGTTATTTTTCCTGTATTATGATCATTTTAAAAAATAAATCCCTGTTTGTTTTTTTAAACCAATATGATTGTTCATTTTCACTTAGAATAAAATAAAATTTCATGATTAAATGAGAATAATCATAAATGGTAATTTTTACAATATAATAAATGATTTGTGAATATAATTTCGGTTATGAAAAAACTGACGCTGAAGCGTGAAAAAGACCGTCAAAATTGTGGGACCCACCGCGTGTAACATTTTGTCTAGTTTTATTAATATAGACTAAAATCATTATTTTTTTTCTTATTCTATTGTTCCCAATCTTCCCTAGTAACTGTAATGCCCTAAGACTGAGTTTTTTGTTTTCTCCTTTTCCCCTAGTATTTAAGATTAAAGTCATTTCATCTTAATGTACTTCCAACTTGATATCCTTTAAATCTCTGTCTGTCTCTCTGTCTCGCCATGGTTGAGGAAGGATTAAGCCATAATGAGCTTTGTTTGTGGGAAAACCAGTCATTGGTTATGTTGAACTCTCTTGCCGGCAACATGATCTCCGGCAACATCCCAACTGAGGAAATCAACAAGACGCTGGTTTCGAGTACTGTCAATACACCAACAGCTGGAAAGGACACCAAAGACCAACCACCACCATCTCAGCCATCTGCACCGACGACTTGGAGAAAGAAACGAGGTCGTACTGAGGTGGACAAAAGTAACAAGGCAAAGAAAGGTGGTGGTGGTGGTGATGAAGAAGATGACAGCCACATCTTGACGGAGAGGGAAAGGAGAAAGAGGATGAGAGACATGTTTGACAATCTTCATGCTTTGCTTCCTCGTCTTACAAACAAGGTGAGCAATTGATATATGTATATATGAATTAATATATATATATATATATATATTGGTGCACTTCTTATATATAACAAAATTCTTCCATAATTGGTCTTCAAACAATATTATTGCTAGCTGTTTTGGAGGTATACATACATATAGGTCTCACTTAGTATGGATTTTCTCTTTTATTAATTACATTTTCACCAAAAACTTGGATAATCAATGCAGGATCTTGAAAAGAACCCAAAATTGCAGTTAACCAACTACCATTTAAAAAACAAAGTTGACAGAAGAAATTGTTCAGGTTGAATTAGGGTTTGATCGATCCGGACCAATATATTCCCAGAAAATTTTTGACTAAAAAAATCCCAAAATTGTGTTCCATGACGTCTGACATTATATCTGTTTAATTAAACTTAATGAATAAGGACTTCAAAATAGAATAAAAATCTAACGAGGGCTTAAAAATGCATACATAGATGGAATTACATATAGATACAAGAATTCGTCTCGTAACGTTAATATAGTATGCTTCAACTAGAAGCAAACTCACGTTTAATTTTAAGATTACAAGGTTTTTTTCACTTGTTTCGCGACATTTCCGGATGATTTTACGGTGTTATTATTTAAGATATATGAACATCAATTAGATGGATAATGTTGGAAATTGGCTCCCACTTATGGGCGATCCATTATCCTAAAACCATCGTATAATAACCCACAATTGTAGCCTCTTTTCTTTTCATTTTCGATGTGTAGTTTATACGTGACTTTTTCATGCCTTGATAAGGTTATCCACTGTTTAGAGTTCACATACTACTTACTTACCAATATGGTATATCGCTGCAGGCAGATAAATCCTCGATCGTGGATGAGGCCGTAAGCTACATCCGAAGTTTACAGAGCAAACTTGATGTCCTTGAGAAGAAAAAGCAGGATAGGGAACAACCCTACAAAACAAGGGAAGCTTTTTTAGCTGACCAAGGATCATCTAACAATGATGTCATTCCTTTTTCCAACACCGGTGTCAACTCCTCCGGCAGTTTTCCGGTGGGATTTCAGATCTGGACATCCTCCAATGTTGTATTGACCATCTCTGGAGAGGAAGCTCAGTTTAGTATTTGTTCGACGAAGAAGTTTGGAACCTTGTCGGCCATTTTGTCGGTGATGGAGAAGTACAAGATAGAGGTGTTAGCTGCTAATATCTCGTCGGATGCCCACCGGAACATATACATGATTCAAGCTCATCATGTAAGTCAATACAAAATTCATATTTTTATTATGAAGTGTAGACGTAGATAATTAATTTAACTATTTTCTTATATACCTATTTGATCTACCATTTATACTCCGACATTTTTTATATATAGACTTAACCAATTCATTTTTTAGGTCAGAGGCGACGATCAGTTGATGGAGTTGTTCTCAGTGGAAGATATTTACCAACAAGCTTCGGAAGAAATTAGGCAATGGATATCGAGTTGAATTAATATATGTACCAGATTGCGTAAAATTTGAAGTTCAAGGATTGGGAACATTTTAGAGAGTTTTATCATTTTATGGTTCTAATGTTTGTTTTAGAGATTTTGCTGAAAAGGCTACATATATTTATATTACCATGATCTATATACTTTGGAATCAGAATTTCAAAGAGAAACACAGAAATTATGCATGATTTGATTTGAAAAACAAAATCATGAAGTGCACATTTAAAAAATAACATAAAAAAGGAAGAAAAAAAATAATATATAGGTAAATTCAGGTAATTTTTTAGTTTTAGAGAAGATAGTGCATGACATGTGTTTACATTTTGGACGCTTCTAAGAAAAAACGGACACTCAAATATAGAACAACGTCTCTCTTTACAACACCGGAGAGAGTTGTTTTTTCTAAAAAAAGAATATCATAATTTCCAACTACATTCCTTATATATATATATATTTAAAAAATGTCGGGTTTATAATTTTAGCATATATTATCTGATTTACATTTACTAAAGATCTCATCTTTAGATCTTTCACGCAAATACTATTTATTAATAACAATTTAGAAATACTAGCGTTTTTTTACATGTTATATATATATATATATAATTTAGTTCAAACCATAGTTATCGAACGATCTAATTGCGGTTCACCAAATGAACCGGCGGGTTCTTCCTCTTTGTTGCCCTTCTTCTTTTACGGGAGTTCTCCTCCCCCATTCAACTGCAATTCTCCACAACACTACACCCCTCATCCCCCCATTCAGCTGCCTACCCATCCAGCCTCCGCCCCTCTAGCCGCCCAGCCCCACTTACCAGTTACCAACCCCCCCACCCTAGCTTAAATGTTGAAATATAACATTTTAATCCATTTAGAATTGTGTCTAGCCGACTCAAAATATGTCTAGATATTTGGTTTGTGCTTTATGCATTAAGTTAAATATATGACTTTTTATTTAGTTTAAATTATATTTTATAATAAAGAAAATATTAAATTTATAAAATGCATAAAATAATTATATATATCAGTTATGAAATATCAAATATATATTTTTTGTATGATTTTTCTCGATAATAAATATATAATTTTATACTCATTATCAGTGTTACCAAAACCGGATCGGCCAATCCAACCTGGTCGGCCCCGGTTCAATGTGCGGTTCACTGTTCATAAGTATAAAAAAAACTGAAAATACAAATTACAGTACTTGATTAAATCACCTTCTAGGTCTCGATTAAATCCTTTAGCACTCTTCAGTTCTTAACGCCCACGGTAGGTGTAGGGCTGACAATTTCTGACACGACACGATCTGCTTTAAAGCGTATATGGGTTTGACCTTAATGGATCCCGTGTCTAAACAACTCTTATACGTTTAGACACGATTAATAATCGTATTTAAACAACTCAGATCTGCGGATATCTGTATAAACACGATTAACTATTCGTGTTTAATCGTGTCTAATCGTGTCGTGTATACCTGTGACACGAATAGAGACACGTTTAACTAATCGTGTCTAATCGTGTCGTGTAAACGTATGACACGTCTATACACATATAAATTCTTATAATTATTCACTGTTGGATTGAAACAATCCAACGACTTGAAATCTAATGGTTGTCTTATCTTTCCAGCTGTCCAGCATCAGACTCAAGTCTCACTCATTTCATTTCAAAGTTTTATCAGACTGAAATTTGTGGACGGCGCCTGCGAACTACCACGACCCGAGCAGCTCCGCCCTTCCCCTGCGAGCTTCGAACGCGCCACCACAGCCACACTGAGCAGCTCCCGTCCTGTCCCAAGCAGCTCCCTTCCCCTGCGAGCTTCAAGCGCGCCACTGCAGCCACACGGAGCTGCTCCCTTCCCCTGCGAGCTTTGAGCGCGCCACCGCAGCCACAGTGAGCAACTCCCTTCCCCTGCGAGCTTCGAGCGCGCCACCGCAGCCACACGGAGCACGGGAGCAGCTCCCGTCCCGAGCAGCTCCCTTCCCCTGCGAGCTTCGAGCGACCGGCTGCTGCTCGACCTCTTGGAGAAACCACACAAGCAATCGGAAGATCCAGGAGAAGAAGAGGAAAGAGAAGAAGCAGCCGCACAAGTATTCGGGTTGGCGGTAGATGCTTGTAGTGTGTACTTCTTGCTTTACTTGCTAATTTTCGAATTCTGGTGATACCGTCAGTTTCTGAGAATTTGTTTGTAGAGATTCTGAGACCTCTATGGGATTTGATCGGCTTTGTTGATCCTCATTGCGTTAATTTCAATCTTTTCGTTTCTATTTTGTTGAATTGGTGGATGAATCTATTTAGTTTGTATGAACAGATTTGTATTTTGAATTTCGTACTTAATCGTGTCTAAATGTGTCATGTTGTGTTTAATCGTATCATGCATCCGTGTCGTGTCGTATAACCCGACATGTGTTTCCTTTTTTTCTAAAAAAGTTAATCGTGTCACGTGCCGTGTCACATGTGATCTGCTAGTTAATCGTGTCGTGTTCGTGTCTGAACTTTTGAGACACGTTTAAGACTTATCCGTTTAGACGCGACACATGTTTAGACACGACACGATTAAACACACGATACGATTAGACACGACACGACACGATTGCCACCCCTAGGTAGGTGTGATAAAAAAGACTGGCTTGACCGAATTCCCGACAAGACCGGACCGAGCGAGTGTTTTTTTCTCTTCAAGGTCAGTCTCGAGCTTTTTTCCAAAAGCCCGACTAGGACCGGACCAAACCGACCTTGAAGAAAACCCTCCTAGACATTCATGGTTTAACCCTTGAAACACTAGTAATTCATCTCCTTCAGGCATTCAACAACTCTTGGATCGGTTCTATAAGGGAAGTGTGACGGAAGACGAGAAGCGAGAGGGTTCAAAACCAAAACTTTGGTGATTTTTGTTATCAATACAACTATTTTTTTTACCAAATATTTCGGTCCAAGACCGAGACCGGCCCGAGTCAAGCAAAACCGACTCGGGCGGGCTTTTTAGGCCAAAGTCGTTCTCTGTCCTCCAGATGTCAAGACCGAAATTTTGGTCTCGGTCTCGATCATGCCTACAAGACTGGCCCGCCCCGCCCATGATAATCCCTAGCCCACGGTATTGAGGATTTTTACTTCCAATTTGGTCTCATCAATAATCAAGTGTGAGCCTTCAGGAACTTGTAGTGCTGCAGTTATTAACCTGAAAGATGCAATGCTAAACATCAGGATTTTAGAATAAGGAAAAAACTAGTGGGAGTAAAATCAATTCCCAAACAAATTCTTCAAGGGGGATAACGATCATAGTGGAGACAATGAGCATGCCCCGAGTAAGGTATGAATGATGCGATGAAATTTACATCAGGTAAAAAGAGCAGAGGAGACAATGATGTTGCTGAATCTGATCATGCCCCAAGTAGGTTATGTGCTTTACCTGATGAACTTCTTCATGATATAATAGTTTTGCTCTCAATCAATGAGGGCGTAAGAACTTATATATTAGCTAAAAGGTGGGAACATCTATGGAGGTCCATGCCTTGTCTAATTTTCAAAGAAGATTCTACGATAACAAATCTTAACTTACCTAATTCCATCTCTCTTCCAATACTTAAGGTCTTACACCTTCAGGTAGTCAAAATGAAATATGGGAATTCAATTCAGAAACTGATTTCTTCTTGTTCGATACTTGAGGAATTGATTCTCAACTACTGCTGGTGAGGGGACAACACCATATCTCGTGTCACATATTCTGCCCCTAACCTTCAAAGACTTTGAGTTAGAATCTCATATTATCCTCCTACGTTGCCTGATTTGTTGATCCATTGTGAGAATCTAAGGAGCTGAAGTATGTAGGAACACTCGAGCATGAAATCCTTGTATCTAGGAGAAATCCTTGAAGAAGACAACTCACGGACGAAGTGAAGAACGAAGACAACTCACAGACGAATTGAGGAAGAACCAAGAAGAAGCTTGGGTGCGGCGTGAACAAAAAGAAGAAATGAAGCTTGTTGTGACTTGAGCGTGCAGAAGAGGAAGAACACTGATGTCAAATGTGTGAGTGTGCAGAAGAAAACCTAGTTTCAAAACCGGCCAGTTGTGCAGGACAAAGTAATCGGTTTAAAGTTTAAACCGAAAAAACCGATTGACTGTAAAAAAACATCTAAAAAAAACGAATCGGAAACCGACCGGTTCAACTAGGTTCAAACACTGTTGTTATGCAAATCGGTCTTATAGTTGAACCAAATGGGACAGGGAGACGGTTCTCGGTCAGATCGTTGGTCCGGTCCGGTTCTAATAACAGTGCTCATTAGTATTAATGTGTTGAGTTTAAAAGTTCTAGGACTAACAAAACAATTTGTTAATGGAGAGAAATTATTTAAAAAATATTCAAAAATATCTATTAAATAAATATATTTTTATGTTAAAGGTAATTAGATTTATTTGAAATTAAATTTTCACATACACACATATAATAAATATTTGAGCATTGGATATCATAATATATTAATAAATAAATTATTATATTTTTTTGAATATTTGTATTTATTAATTATGATATTATGTGTTAATTTAAAATAATTTTCGGCATGCTAGTAATAAATTTATATTTTTACATGCTATTTTTATGTTTGAAGTTTTAGATGTTATGTAGTGTTTTTTTCTGGAAAAAAATAATAATTAATGTTTCATTATGTTTTTTCTAGCAGATCATTTTGGGTATTGTTTCATCTTCACCCCATCACTATTCATATATAGCAAACAATAATTACATTATCGAACTTTACATCCAGTACTTTCTAGGAAGTTCATAATAGTCCTAGTAGAAACAATACAAAAGTGAAAATACTTAATTACACCCCAACAATATAACAAAGAACAAATACATTATGAACACAAGTAATAGCTTGGGGGTCACATTTCAACACTCTCTCTCAAGCTGATACTTCCATAAAGATCTCTAAGACCAAGCTTCTTCAACATGTACTCATGTTGAGCAGCTCCTAAAGCTTTGGTAAAAACATCTGCTAATTGATCAAATGAACTTACAAACTCCGTCTTGATTATTCCTACATTAATTTTCTCCCTAACAAAATGATAATCTATTTCTATATGTTTTGTACGCTCATGAAAAAAAGGATTAGTACCAATTTGAATATCAGTCTTATTATCACAAAACAGTAAAACTAGAGAATCATAAATAGCACCAAGTTCATGCAAGAGACCTTTCGACCAAACAATTTCAGCTATGGTAACTACCATAGATCTATACTCGGCTTCATCCGAGGAACTATAAATGGTGGTTTGTTTCTTCACTTTCCATGAAACTAATGAGTCACCCAGCCAGACACAGAAACCAGAAATAGAACGCCTGGTTTCAGGGCAACATGCCCAATTTAAATCATAGAAGACACTAAGCCTTAAACTACTTGTTATAGATAGAAAATACATAAACCAACCTGGTTTTTAATATATCTAACAATCCTAAAGGGAAAAGTAGGAAATTGCACCCAGGATGTTTGCACATGTTGGTAATTGCACCCATAATGTTTGTTATCACACCCCAGATGTTTGCGTTTGTTGGTCATTGGACCTTTCCGTCCATTCTCAAACGTTGTCCGTTAAATTACCCTCACGTGGTTGTCATGTGCCTGACTCATAAATGTATATACCTAAACTACCCTAGGCACGTTGATAAAGTCTGCGTGTCTCTTCCATTTTTCATTTGTCTTCTCCCTTCGTTCGTTCAGCCTCTGTTTTGTCTACAACCAACGTTGTGATCTCAGATTATTAACAGAATGGATAAACTCACAGGTCAAGATTACTATATTATTGCTTAGAGTTTCTCTGTTCGAGACAGCTATCTTGTAAATGGAACAAAATGTATAAAGACAGACTGGGAATGCTATAGAAATATCATACCACTTAAGTACAGAAGAAGACATGAACTTGATACATTTTCTTAAGAAACTAGATTACCTCTCTAGTAGTTTCATTGTTGTTGCTTCATCCAATACATCTTTGCAGCTACTTAGGAAATCACAGAATTCTCTGATTATTAGGTGGTACTCAGAGTTGCGATTTTCTAGGGTTGTGTCATCCTCCAAGAGTAGCAGCATAATCGATCACGACAATTAACCAAAGCAGCAACATAAACTTTCATGTCCAGGTATACCTTCCACATATCCCGTCCTTCATCGTTTACAGAAACCTAAAATACATTTAACTTCCAATTATGATTCTGCAGAATTAGAAGATAACAAAAAATAGTTGATCAATTAGAGTCTAAGCAAACCCGAAAAATGGAGTTCTGGTCACACGCATAAAATAACCCAGCTGAGGAATCACTACATAATCCAATGATACCCCTTGAAACTGACTCTTGTGTCTGATCAAATTGAAGTTCCTCTATGATTTGCTCACTGATTCTGTTTACAACCTATACATCATTCAGAAAATTTCCAATAATCAAATTTTAATATAATTTATAGCAAAATCTAAGATGCTCATCAGAATAACTATAATTAACTTGACAGGCTAAAGTTTACAAAACTGAAACTAGAATTCATCTACCAAAGCCAAATGGCACAAGATGACCAGCAATGTGTAACTTCTGAAGAGCAGATGTGATAATGTTGGAGGATCAATTGAAATATGTAAATAAGAAATAAGGTAAACGTAAAAACAGGATACACACCTTAACCTTGTTGCCAATAAGAAGCAAAAAATGAAAATCCGACACAGCTAAAGAGCTCGGTATAACAGTCTCAGAGCCTTCTGAGAGTTTCATATAAGACAGCAGGTCCTTGTTCTCAACGAAGTTCTCATCTCCATCAGGAAAGCTATGTGTAGCACCAAAGTTTAGGTCGCCATGATAGATGCCTGCTCCATAAAGCCAAGCGAAATGCACAACTCTTCTTTGCTTGATAAAATAATGCAGTTCACTATTTGGAATTTCACCAGGAAGTTCCATAAAATGAACTGTACGGTCTAAGTATTTAGCAAATACAGCTTCTGGCGACCCAATTCTGGTAAAAGAATACAGACGTGTCGGAGTAACAACCATCAAATAGTATCGAGTTCTGGTACTCACAGCAAACGTTTCCATTTATGCAGAATAAACAGAAAGTAGACCATCAGTTTAGTACTGTAAGTGTATAGATCTTAAAACCATCATTCACCTAGAAGGGACTAATAGTTCCAGTTTAAGGCATCACTTGATCTAAGCAACATGAACTCTTCAGTTTTCTAACTCCTAGACTGTTTTAAAAAGTGATGATATAAACTGCCTTTTGTTACACGTATGGAAGCTTGCTGCAAGAGCTGAGACTAGCTCTCTGGTAGCAGATCGACCTTCCGATCACCTTGAAATGGGCCACTTCGTCACAGTGACAAGATTAAGGGAGAAGTCGGAGTCAGAGCAAAAGGAGGTTTAGGGTTTGAGAAGTTCTCACATGGAGGAGAAGTCGAACAAACTGAATTCCTATGGAAGAAAACAAACATCGATTTCCAAATAAGGTGATGGGATGTCAAAAGGGTAAACATGTCTTTTTACATTGCATTCTTTCAAAATAAACGTTCGCACATGATTACCACGTGACACTTAACGGGTATAATTAACATTTGGTCCAATTACCAACAAATTAAAACATACGAGTGTCATAACATACGTCAGAAAACATATGAGTCCAGTTACAAAAAAAAATAAACATCCGGGTGCATTTACCTACTTTACCCAATCCTAAAAGCAACATCAAGGTGAGATTGCTTAGATGATTTCATAAACTGACTAAGCCTTTGTATATCACATGACTAGGCCTAGTAACAGTTAGATAACTTTTTGTATATGGTTGCATCAGATAACAGTTTATCATCATCATGATTTTTTTTTGCTGAATGATCATATGCAACATAAGTTAATGACAAAATTATATCCATGGGTGTTTTGCTAGGTTTAGAACGTAGCATACCAGCCTCAAGTTATTAGAGAGACCTCTTTGATTTTCCTCTTGAATAAGAACATCATACGTTTGATTTAGGGACAGAAGAGGTTCTCACATAACCAAGTTTGAACGAACAGACGAGTAGTAGTCATTCAAACCGTTCAAAAACTAGAATAACTTCAAATTCTTTGCATGCTCTATATGTTTCTTGAACAATTCACAACCACAACATGGAAAACATGTAATAGTAGTAAATTCTTCCTAAAGCATTCGTAATCTAGTAAAATAGGCAGCAATGATATCTACTCCTTGTTGTACCAAAAAAATTTCTCTATGAAGCTGAAAACCCCTAGATCCATTAGCTTTATTGAATTCTTCCCTAAGGTTTGCCCAAACTAGAACATCACTTGAAGAATAAAAAATCAAGATCATTAAGTCTCGAGAAGAAGAATTCATAATCCAAGCAAATACCACAACATTGTAATGTTCCCAAAGGCGATGCATACTAGGGTCGAAGGATTCTTTTGAACAGGAACCATCAATAAACCCTAGTTTGTTATTTACCAGTAAGGATATGTACATGGCCCGACTCTAGAAACTATAGTTCTCTGGACCCGTCAGCTGAATAGAGATAAAAGATACGCATGTGGTGTCTGATGCATGCATGTAAAAGGTTGGTTCGAATCGACAGATACCCCGTTGTTTCCCGTCTCATGTGGCAAATTGACATCATCAACTTTTGTCGTTGCAGCCATCAACAAAGATGTTTAACCGCAACGAATTGATTGACTGTTTGGTATGGATCTAGCGAATACAGAGCAGTTACGACCAAAAGAAACCGAGAAAACACAGAGATGGCCAAGACTCGAACAAGACAGGACTGTTCAAGATTATTCCGCTAAAAGACCAAAAGAATCTCAAGAGAGGCCAGTAACACGGAGATGAAAAGGATTGAACAGTGCCTTTGGGAAGAACCACAGATAAGGGAAAACATAACCATAGTAAATGGTATCGGGAAAGGAAGGGACGCAGAGGAAGCGTAGGAGACTAAGCGTCTCTAAAGGAGGAACCGAAGATACGTCTCAATCTGAAGAAATCGAAGAAACGAAGATAAGGCCACACGTCTCAAGCTATGATACCATGTCAGAAATGGTGAAAGGACTAAAGCAACACTATAAGCGTTTAGCAAATCATTTGGGGTATTGCTTCATTTGCACCCCATCGCTGCTAATATATAGCAAACAAGAATTACATTATCAGGATTTACATCCAATACTTTCTAGGAAGTTCATAATAGTCCTAATAGAAACAATACAAAAATCTTTTTTTTTGTCATCAAAGAGTGCTTCTATTTCATTCAAGTAACGAGTTTTCATCAAGCGAATTACAAACCGAAATACAATCTTTCCTTAAAATAGATACTAGTGGAAGTGGGGGTTGTCGAACCCAATTTTGTAATATCACTCCCAATCTCGATTGATTAGCAACCCAGTTAGCACCTTCATACATCGAGCGCCTAACCGTTGACCAATTTAGCGACTCAAAGTTTCCTACCAATGTTAGGATCTTCGAGCATGTCACTGCACTTCACCAATATTGAGCCCTTCCTTGTAAATGTTCCATGATCCTCATCGAATCCGACTCCATTGTGACTTTGCGCCATCCCATATCAAGTGACATCTTCACCCCTAAGAGAATCGCCTTGGCTTCTAGGGCATCAACATTTCGGCCCATTAGTCGCCTATTTGTTCCTCCTACCAAAGCACCCACCCATTTCTCGCAAGTACCCCAAGTCCCGTCATTCCAGTTTGACTACACCAAGATGCGTCATAATTTATCATTGCATACCCTTGGTTCGGTTGAGTCCATACCTGCTGCACCCAAGGAGTTTGGTTCGGTTCTTTGATTGCTTGAGCACCTTGGTACTCCTCGTACCCTATCATTATTAACTCGATGACCTCGCGCGTGTTTGGCCTCTCATTCTCGAACGCCATCTTGCACCTTGCTTTCCAAATGTTCCAACATGTAACTAGGCACAGCTCCCATCTTGTTTGCTGTGTCACATGATCCATGTTTGATTCGGTGAGTCTCTTTCGCATCCACTCAAGCATCGACACGTTGTTCTGGTTTATGACATTTGCTCCCAAGATATCTATCCACACCGAGCTTGCCCACCCTCATTGGAGGACCATATGTTCCACATCTTCATTTTGTTCACATACCGGGCACTTTGGTTCCACATTCGTTCCTCGCCTCCTAAGATTATCCATTACCGGCAAAGAGTTGGTAAGTAGCTTCCATATGAAAGTTTTTACATTTGGCATGATGTTTGTTTGCCATACTTCTCGCCAAATTTTGGTGGTTCCGGTCCTGTCCTATCTAAAGGCTGTAGCATGCCCGACCTCGGCCTCCTTGAGTCGACGGTAGGCTGTCTTGACCGACACACTTCCATCATCTGTATAAGACCATATTAAGTAGTCTGGTCCGGGTTCTTCGGGTAGGTTGGTCTCTAGAATGTGCGTTGCATCATTAGCTGTGACCAACTCCTGGATTAGCGCCTCATTCCAACCCCCATCCTCCCGATAAATTAGGTATGCAACCTTCATATTCGGGCATTCATTCCACCCCTCCGTCTGTTCGGGTTTAAACCCAGTTTTGGATTGTAACCATGGGTCCACGCCTACACGGATAGTCGTCCCATTCCCGATCATC
The DNA here is from genome assembly GCA_946814005.1 of Chamaenerion angustifolium. NCBI lineage: Eukaryota > Viridiplantae > Streptophyta > Magnoliopsida > Myrtales > Onagraceae > Chamaenerion > Chamaenerion angustifolium. The sequence continues at coordinate 30,374,367 of OX328272.1, forward strand.
CACAAACCCTCTTGAATCAGTGTGTCTCGACCATTTAACATGCTCGCCCATCCCCATGAGGCTCTCGCTCCTCTCCCCGCTTCCGTGAAGTTTCCTCCCGGAAAGTAGAGCCCTTTGAGTACCCTAACCCAGATTGAGTGGGGTTCCCTATTTATGCGCTCTGCCATCTTTGTTAATAGAGCTTTGTTGAAGGTCTCCAACTCAAGGAATCCAAGTCCACCCTTTTCCTTTGTTTTGGCCAGATCCGTCCATTTCCTCTAATGAATCTTCCTTTTGTCATCTGTTTTCCCTCACCAAAAAACTGTTATGATCACATTAACCTCGGTACACCAAGCCTTTGGTAGTTTGAAGATGCTCATCACATATGTTGGAATGGTCGTGATCACTGATTTAATTAACACCTCCTTCCCTGCCTGATTTAGTGTTCTCATTCTCCATCCATTCAGTTTGTCTCGGATTCGTGTCTTGAGGTACCCCAAGGCTTCACGCTTTGATCGCCCCCATACTGATGGTAGTCCCAAGTATTTCCCTGGATCATGTTTGCTTGGTATCCTCAGCGCCTCCTCAATTTCTTTACACATGGCACCATCGGCTCCCTGATTTAACATGAGGCTAGATTTTGCCTCATTCAGTTTCTGTCCCGAGCACCTGCAATATGTCATTATTACCTCCTTCAGGCGCCTCGCATTCTCCACTGTTCCCCGTATGAAGAAGAGTGAATCATCCGCAAATAGTAGGTGATGTAGCTCGGGGCATCCTTTTTTTAAAAATGATCCCTTGTATCCTCTTTTCATTAACCTCATTTTCCACATGTCGTGACAACACATCCGCCATAAGGATAAAGAGATAAGGAGAGAGGGGGTCTCCTTGCCTTAGTCATCTTGTTGGTCTAATGAACTCTGTCCTTTCCCCATTCACGATAATTGTAGGTCGTTATACATGCTCGCTTCCAGCCAATCTATTTCTCCCTGAACCCTTTTCTTTCTAGACTCCGAAGCAACAAATTCCATTCCACTCAATCTTACACTTTTTGCATGTCTAGTTTCAAAGCGCAATCCACCCTATGCTTGTTCTTTTGTATCCTCGGGTGGTGGAATACTTCATGTGCCACCATAATGTTATCATGTATTAGCCTACCAGCCACAAACGCACTTTAAAATGGGGTTATCAAGTATATTAGATACTCTTTAACCCTATTCATAAGCACCTTTGATATAACCTTATAAGAGAAATTACATAGGCTAATAGATCTATAATCAGATGTACACATCGGGTTCGGTATTTTTTGAATTAGGGTTATATCTGTCTAGGTAAGGGTGTTTGGGAACATACCTGTTGCAAGAAAGGATTTGATTGCAGTGAATACGTCTGCTCCCACGACCCCCCAGTTCCTTTGATAGAATACACTCGGAAAACCGTCAGGACCCGGTGCCCTCGAACCACCCATTTGGAACACCGCTCTCTTCACCTCTTCCATAGTGACACTTCTACATAAATCGACATTCATCTCCTCCGTTATCTGAACCGGAACACAATCTAAGATCCCTTCATCTATGTCCGTGTTTTCTGTTTCAAACATGTTTCTAAAGTGGTTCCATATCTCCCGATTGATTTCTCTATCCTTCGTGATCCATTCCCCATTCATACCCTGTAACCTAGAAATCTGGTTTCTCATTCTTCTGGAGTTCGTAGTCATATGGAAAAAAGTCGTATTCCGATCCCCCATATTGAGCCATGTGATCCTTGATCTCTATTTCCAGTATATTTCATCTTTTTTCCACAGATCCTTAATTCGCCCCTTTAGACTAGTTTCTTCTTCTTGGCTTGCCAGTGTGGGGGTAGTTGTTTAAGCTTGCGCAACTCATCTCCACCATATTGTTCACAAACATTTCCTTGCTCCATTGCATTAAGTTTCTCCTACATTTTCCCAGGTTTGGCCATAGGTTGCTCCCCCATCGCCTATTTTCCCCCCATGCCGCTTGGATAACCTCTTTGCACTCCGAGTTTTCCATCAACATTTCCTCAAATCGAAAACCCCTCCTTCTTCGTCTCCTAACCCCATCGTGTATTAGGATTAGAGGTGAATGATCTGATCCCACTGCCACAAATAATACAAAACTCAAAACACTTTACACCCCAACATTATGACAAAAAAACAAATACATTCTGAACACAAGTAACAACTTGTGAATCACCCTTCAACACATATACTATTCATACTGGCCAGCATCACAAGTGAATCATAAGATCAAGAACAATATTGCCATAAAAATGTGGACATTGCTTGACTATTCGAAAGAGGAGATCATATAATTTCTTATGTTTGGCTTTGGTTTTTTCTCAAGAGCTGCAATACAACTTGAGTAGATGGTGATAGAATGGTGATGGTGTAGCTCCTTTTGTTGAAATGAGAAACATTAATACCCCAATGTACTTAAGATATCCTACTGCAATAATTAAGGACTATCAATTGAAGGAGATAACATAGTTGAGAATTTGTACATGTCTTAGCAGGGACGAAGACACATATGGTTGAGGGGCAATTTAATCCCATAAACTTTTGACTTTGTGTAAATTTAGTCCAAAAAATGTATTTATTTTCTTTTAAACCCTTTAAAATTCTTACATTTGCCCCCTTGAAAAAATATATTTAATTGTTTGCCCTTACATTAATATTTGCCCCCAGTGAGCTAAATTTCTGGTTTCATCCCTATGTCTTAGGTATTATCATTCTTGATAAAGCAACCCTTGAACCATAACTTAATATTCCCTTTTTAAGAATCAACAAGCTGAAGTGAAGTGAAGTGTTGTCACCCAAATAAGATTGAAGCAAAAAAGTTGATGGTTGTTTCTCCTTTGAGGAAACAAAAAATTGGAGAGAGATAAGTGGAATGGCTTCAGAAACATACCTAATGGGGCATTGATAACTTATGAAAACTTTTTGTATAGACTCACTTTATGTACATGAATACTTTCCGAGTTAGAGCAAAAATAACCAATACTAAAGGAGACTTGAGAGTCAATATATTGATTAAGCTGATTGGAATAACAGTATTTCATATACGAAGAAGGCAGAAGGAAACTCTATAAGGAATGGAGAAGAGTGTGACAATATAAACTTCTATGAAGATGAGACTGAAATTGTTGATCAAAAAACACTGGATGAGGGCATGTTTTAAATCATGAACGCCACTAATGGAATGCGTTAGTACAAGTGGTGTCTCTAATGGCTAAACTAAAAAGGGCACTCATAATATAACTCAACCATCTATAAAATGCTAAGAGTTTTAATGGGGAAAATAATGTTTAACACAACTCTTAGCATGTAAATACTTCTTATTTTCCTAATAAACTTGAGTCTCAAAAGATACGGAAGGTCAAACAAGACTCACATGTGTGTGTGTGTGTTTTATTCTACTTATAATAACAATTAATGAAGTGAAAATAACAATATAATGTAAAACGATTGTTAACGATATAGTGCATAAAATAATAATAATAATAAGGTAAGAAGAAATATGCATATATATTAATGTGGTTCAGTTAAATTGACCTACATTCATGCGTGGTGGAAACTTAATATTAAAGTAACTGATTACAACAAGTTACACTTGACCCACCAAATAATTCGCTTTTGCAAGTGTCACTACAAGAATCAGTGGCAACAGTGACAGAGATTTTGTGTTGACGCTAAGAATTGATGTGGAATGTATGTATATTGTGTCAGTCGTTTTTGTTGTCGTTATTATTACTTATTAGACACAATATGTTTTCCACCGTTATAAGATACTTTTAGTGTTATATTTTGTCGCCACTTTATTTTTTACATGGATGAATGTGTAATGACGACCAAAACTTGATGTTAAATGACTCCTTCACTAGCATATGATTTTTCCGTTGTAAATGTACATATTCAAATGCTAAAAGTTTTGTCGTAAATATAGTGATAACAACAACGGATGTATGCCGTAACTAATCAATTTTGTCGTCGTTAAAACATAAGTACCAGAAAAATGTAAGAATAAGTTTACGTGTCAATATATTGTTGACATTAATATAGTCATTCACTAATAGATTCAATAGTTTTTGTAAAATAGTTTATTTAGTGACGACTATTGTTGATGTCAATAATCCACAAACAACTATGGCATATTGTCGACTAACATTAGTCGTTGTCGTCACTAAATGTTAAGAACCCCCACTAAACCGATAGAACCGCCACTAAACCGAATTGAACCACCATTTAATGTGAAAAAAAACTAGACCTAATTCTAAAAAACTTAACCTAACTCACTATCACCACTTCTCTTTGTAACCTAACTCACGCCTCCACAGCAGTTCAACTTTCTTCGTCTTCAGTTCTGTGTACAGCTCCCGTTCGGCTTCATCCAAACTTCGTTCTTCTTCCCGTTCGGATTCGTCCTGCGTTCGGATTCTTCGGTCTTTCCTTTCCAGGTACAACCCTCTTCCTGCGTTCGTCTTCTTCCTCGTTCTCGTCCTAGTCGCTGCATCATCCTTCGCCTCGTCCTACGAACCCTTAGCTCGCAGCAAGGCCATAAGCTCATGTTCGTTCTGCTGTTCTCGCTCAAATCGTTGACTAGAAAGATGGATCTGACTAGGTAACACTTGAAGATCCTAGAGTAGATTTGGTGAGGACATTTATAGCTTCGATTCAATTGATGTCCTACTTTTAATCTATCTTCTACTGATCCGAGTATGATTCGACTTATATGCAAACTTAGGGATTAATTATTTTTGTTTCATGATTGTATGATTGTATCTGCTTAGATAGATTCATTCGCGGAATCCTAACCATTCGAGGACATCGAACTAGAACAATATATTGTGCATAATAGGTACAAACTGAATGTACATTCTTAGGTTATGTTGTAGCAAGAGTGTATGTAAAACATTTTTCTAGTTGATTATTTGCTATGTATGGTGGAATCTTCTCAAATTATGTCATTTCTTTTTAATCATTTGAACAATCAAAATGAGGTATAGATTTTTTTCATCTTCTAATTGAATGTTGTAGCTATTGCTCTAGTATAATTCTTGACACAAATGACAAACATTACGTAAGCTGTTTCTCTTGAAAGTTGAAACCTTGACTATGAATAGGTTGGACACTGGAGATACTGGTTAGAAAATGTATATTGTTGAAATAAAAACGTCATGGTTGAAACTATCAATGGTTGAAACGGTCTAGTAACTTGTGATGGGCTAGCCATTGATGAGTTATCAGCTTCCACGACATGATCTGGCTTTTGATCTGGCCCTCTATAGCTCTAGGTATTCTTTTAACGTGTCCTTTTCATTTCTCTTTGCATGAAGTATCATTAAGTAACTTGCTTTCATATAAAAAGTAGTCTGAACTCTTATCTTCATCTTTTGCCATTTCAGTTACTTGCTTTTGACTGTATTCATTTCTGCACTAAGTTTATATTGATTTTCTTGTGGCCTTAGGATGGATGTTGTTTGTAATTCCAATGAAAACTCCATCGAAGACTTGATCATTTGCCTCGAAGAAAATGTAGGCAGTTCAAAAATCCTTAACAATTTGATGTAATAAAGTATTAGGCCCTACATTTATTGTTAGACTGGAAAAAAAAAACAATTTTTCCTAGTGTAATCCACTTATATCACATAAAGATATTCGAAGCTTTAGATATATGATTCACAATCAGCTATTTGGTTAATCAGGTTTGCTTGGCTCTAGTTTAATTGAAGGATATGGAAGGATTTGAGCATTTTCTAATGAGTTCAAGCCAATCCCTGACCCCTAGAAGTTACAAAGATGATGTTGAATCAAATTTAGCTGAATTCTGCAAGGTATTATAAACATGAGCATAATATTTGACTTTATCATTTGAGCCTGAGTTATCATTTGAACGTGGTTGCTTGGACTTATCACTGAATGTCCTCATGAAGACTCAAAGTGTTGATGTACACATGAACTGTATAGGTCTGTTAACTTTCTTAAGATATTTCATTTTTTTGTTTGTAGGTAAAAAGCACGAACGTTACTAAGCAGGTCCAGTTTCTATACTTGATCTTCACAATTTTTCAGCATCTCGATACTTATCTAATGTTGGTAAGTAATCAAGCTTTTCATTGATTTCTAGTTTCCTTCTGAACTTGTCATCACTCTTATAAGCCTTTTGATCAGCACTTTGATTTTTTTTTCAAAACACTTTTGAAAATCATATAGCTATACGAATTAATGAAATGAGATACTCATGGGCCCCATCTGTTGATTCCTGTCGGTAGAATTTCTTATTTTGAAGTTCCATCAAAAGATTGATTCAGTGTTGTTTTATGTCCATTCCATTTTTATCGCTCAATTACTAATAGTTAACTGTATCAGTGGGAAGCTTAAAAATATTGTCTTGAATAAAAGCTCTTTGACCATACTGTTGTGATGTTTGAACTAGTGCTTAAAAATCTTGTCTTGAATTAGTGTTTGAACTATTGTGTTGAGGTGTCTTGTGTTATGCCTTGGTTAAATTATCGTGTTAAGATGTCTACTGTTATGTAAGGTGTTCTAGATTATTGTGTTAAATGATTTTGTTATTGTACTTATTGTGTTTCCTTTCTATATGATCACATGGTATTGTTGGAGCTTGTAAGGGATCGTGAATTAGAGACGGAGATGAAGTTCGTAGTTCCGACATTCTGAATTCACAACCATCTCAAGTATAAAAACATATTAGTTTTAGGTCTTCATCTGATTTGCAAAACTATGTATTTACGTTCAAAATTATTATAAGTTTGTAGTTTGGATGTTTATTAAGATGTATATATATACTTGGATAAATAATATATTATATTTTTTAAAATGTATTGTGTATTGATATCATATAGCAATAACCAGATAATTAATAAAAACACATCACAAAAGTTTGCCTTTAACAATGATTAGTGGTTGTTGACACAAAAAACTTATGTTTAGCACCGACATAAACTGATATTACTGGTTATTATCACTAAAAACATGTATTTAGCAGCAACATTACCTGACAGTATCAAATGCTTTTAATGATGGATTTGTAGTCACTAAATACATGTATTAACAACAAGTTAATGAACGTTGTTTCGAATAAAAAACAACCGCTCAAAGTCAATGCTAAAAATGCAATTCAACGATGAAGTATTTTCATCAGTAAAACTCATCTATAACATCAACAATATGTTGTCGCTTTTGAACTGTCTTCAACAACAACGAATGTCGCTGTAAAAGATAAATGGGGAGTGTCATTCTAACAACAGCAAACTTTTTACAACGGCAAATTGCCGTAGGTATAACCTTTAACGACGGGGGCTACCGGCACGAAAATTTTGTTGACGCTAAAAGTTAACAACGGTATTTATGCATTTAGCAACGATTTTTTACCGACGTTGATTCTAAAGTTTCTTGTAGTGTGTCACGAAACACATGCTTTCACTCACTCCGAAATCACTAGATCTTTGTAGCTAGGATCTATCGTGACTCTCATGAAAATTGAAAACACAAGTTTGCTAGAACACATACTTGTACTATTTTATAGCACTCAACTAATGTACATGTAAGCCTAGTGTGTTGATGTAGAGACAAAAACAAGTGAATAAAGCGCACACTCTTGTTGTTGTATTATCCAATGACCCAAAATATAAGAGTTCCTCTACATCAATCGTATCAGGTGAGATAACTCAAGAATGGGTGAGTAAAATCCAATATATTCTTGTCTACTCCTCCATAATAAAGACTCTCATTTGCTTTGGATAATGACCTGATTCGACACTGTCCAGTACAAAGTTGGTTCGCATTTCCAACTATGGCCGATTACCCAACACTTCGCATTTTTCCTAATCTAATCTATGAAGCCTATGATCGTTTTATAAGTCCTCCGGGTCTATTATACTAAACCCCTCATTCGTATAAATTTTCAACAATTGCACCTTCCTACAATAGATTAAACTCTTACGGAGTTTAGATTTTCAACCACTACATCCTCCAAACCTAATGGATTACACTCGTACCCGAGTCTAGATTTTCACCTTTGAGCTACTCAAGCCCAATTGTACTAAATTTATATCAAGTCAAGATTTCAGTGTGAGACTCTGTCAATCCTGACATGCACCTCCATGCATATCGAAAACTAATCTAGCTCCCAAGAAACCTAATCTCACTCCTGAACCTAGATTCTACACCAAGAGTAACTTAGAAATTCTCACAAACTAGTCTCTCATAAGAATCTATACTGCATCAACATAAGACTTGGACCCACCAAACTTTGGTCATAAGATACTAAACCTTATGGCTTAGACAACAATAAAAAAAAAAAAAATTAAAACCTATTCAACATATTATTTTTTTTACCACAACATATTTTGTTTAAACTATTATTTAGTAAACACTTTTATTTATCATCATTAAAACCAGAGTTAAACTTACTTTAATCTCGAAAGTCAACAAAAAGTACATGGAACAAGAATTCTAAATTCAGAAGAATAGACCATCGAAAAAACAAGGACAACGACAACTTCCATGTATAACATCTGAAAAATTCTATGTTTACACGTATAGGAAACACACTCTAATTTCTCGACAAATGCTAAAAAAATAAATAATGAAGTGACTACATTTTCAAAGGCATTCTAAGTAACCCTTTTAAGACAATATTTAATATTTGATTACTTTACTTAATGGCTTAAAACGATTAAACGTCAAAACAATTCCTATTAACTAAAGTACCCGTTCTAAGGTATCTTACACATTTGATAATATGGAAAACTACCAAATAGGTATCCGAACTTGGCACTGATTAGCAAGTAGGTACCAAAACATTTTTTTGTAGCAACCAAGTTGTCGAACTTATAAAAATTAGCAAATCAAGGTCTCCGTTAATCTTCCCGTTTAATTTGGATGGAACTCATCATGTGGTCAGCACGTGTGGACCAGATTTGGCGAAAATGAGATGTTGGGTCCAAAATACCATTGTTTAATGTATATTAGGTCTACCGAATTTGAAACAACTGAGAAGTGGGAAGCCATTCTCTCAGGATAGCTTCAACAAACCGGAGAGTTGCATGTCGTTTTCTTCTTCTATTTCACTTCACTTTCAACCAAAAGTTGTGAAATACTGCAAATGTGAGCTCGCAATAGCAGTAATTCCAGGTTATACTTGGAATAACTTTGCAAGGAGAGTTTATGGTTGCCCTAATTTCGACAAGGTGAGTGATTTTGAACGGTTTAATTATGTTTTCTGAAGTTTGATTTTGCTTCACATGTTTCAATTTTAAAAAAAACCTGGTTTGGGTTGTCGTTGTTTCTCATGGTATGATCCCGAAATGTGCTCTCATGAGGGAAGGGCGGTAACTAAATTTCGTCAAATGCAAGCTCAAACCGTTGAAGATTTGGAGAAGTATAAAACGAGGGAGAAAATTTACTTGATTATGCTCGTAGTCATGTGCATTGTGGTTGCACTTGTGTTAGGAATGGTTGTTTACGGTTTGATGTTTGTTTTTCCTTTATGTAGTGTTTGGACAATGTTAGTTTAGTGTATGTGTAGTGTTTGTAAGGATGGATGTTGATATGTATCCTTAAACAATGTAAGACAATTTGCACAATCTATGGATGTACGAACAACATTAAGTTGGCAATATATGAATGGATTAACAACATTTTGCACAAACAGCATTCCTTTGGCACAAACAACATTGTACCTGAACTGTTTCACAATATGTTAGAGCACCATTTGTGTTTCACAGTATGTTAGAGCAAACAAGACTAATTACATTTGTCTGTGTTAATAAACATAGTTCTTCATGTTTCAACTCAATTTCAAGTATTTTACTATGTAACTTCATATGTTAGAGCATGGTCAAGCGAATCTGGAGTTGCCCATTTCGTTTAATGTATTTTGTTAGCCTATTGTTGATTTTCTGGTTATATTTTAGAGTTTAATACTTAGTCGCTAGCGACTTCATGGTCCCGAACTGATGAAGACTTGGTTGTGACAAAACCAATTCTACAACGCCAATTCATAACCAAATCTACAACACTGAACCAGAACTGATGAAGATTTGGTTGTGACAGCACCATTTGGGATAACACAAAATCTGCACCACGTACCAAATCTGCAGTACCAATTTCATATGATTTGTATTTTGTAGGACGTACAACACATACAGTCACATACAAAATCTGCAGCACATACAACACATATAACAGTCGAACCAAAAAGGCGGTGGATCCTTCATATTTCATTCATGAAATGAGTTTTACACATTGTTCCCAAAATAGGTGACACATTAGTTCTAGACCATAAGTTAGTTACAAACCATGACTGTCTAGTATTAACAAAAACAACATTCCACATGAGTTCCTAAAACGACGAAGTCGGGCCTTTTGGAACTCTAAAATGCACAAAATATTTCAAAATGCTTCAAACAACATACTTGGTTCTTTAACAACCGAATAACTTCAAAATGCATCATGTCCAAAGATCAAATTACACGCCATTTAGCTGTTGGAAGTTCCATGGTGGAGCCCCTACAACACATAAAACAATAGCATGTTGTGATGCCATATAGCAGGACCTAAAACCAATAGCACATACAACAACACCTAGCAAGTACCACATCAAAAGCACGTACCTATGGCATTCCTGTCGTACCATCAAGTTCAATAATTGGGAGTGTAGTTGTCCTTCCAATTTGACCGGACATCTACACAATTAAAAGCAATATTATCACAACCCAGAAATGTCAACCCAAATGGTAACATTATAGTCAAAATAGGAGATTGATAATAGGCATGTTCCTTGCATCCAAGATTCGATAGTTGAAACTCTCGTTGATATTATTCACAATGAGATCCATCTTGCATATCAATGGAAAGTGTGCCCTGGTCCAAGCTCTTCTTGGGATCACGTCCAAGTATGCATGTACCTGAGGGTATTTCTGTCTTAGCACATTCATTATGTGGGTGTGTTTGAAGTTATCATGCATAGCGGCTACTCCCCATAATAGCTATTTGATCTCTATTCCCTTAAACCCGTTGGTGACCATATTTGAATAAATATGCCTCACGCATGCCCTATGCTCAACATCTAGAAGAACTTCTTCTATAGCTGCTACAAGACTCTTTTGCCTATCACTCATAATGGTCCACACACGCTGAGTAGATCTATATCCAATATCACGAAAAAGTAAAGTTAAAAACCAAATCTGTTATTCTCTTATTTCAGCCTCTACTTAAGCAATGGATATTAGAAACATTTCATTGTTTGGATCTCTACCTATTGCACTTATCAACTTACCACCATCCTGACCCTTTAAATGACAACCATCTAGCACAAAAAAGGGCTTATAACCTTCCAGAACTCCAGACTTACAAGTCTCGAAGCACAAGTACATCTGTTCAAACATCGGTCACACTCGGTTTATGGTTGAGCTCACCTGAAATTTTTATAATACTACTTATGTTGTACAACAACAAGGTATCAGCATCACTACTGAAAATTCGGTATATTTCGTCGGTAAAAGATGTTAATTTCGTCGGTAAAGACTTTTTTTCGTCGGTAAATATATTGTCGGCGAATGCCTCGTCGGCGAAAGTTTACCGACTAAAAAGGGCACAAATTTTTCGTCGGCAAAAATGATTTTTTTGCCGACGGAATTTTTGTCGGCAAAAATGATTTTTTTGTTAAAAAAAATGTTTTGGCCGACAAAATCGATTTAGTTGGCAAATAGGTATTTACCGACGCAAACCATTTCGTCGGCAAACAAGTATTTACCGACGAAAAACATTGCGTCGGTAAATACATATTTACCAACGAAATTGTTTACGTCAGAAATACCTATTTGCCGACGGAAAATTGCGTCAGTAAAATATAACTCATTTAAAAAAAATGAATTTACAAATGAATTCCGTCAGAGCACACTACACATCAAAAGTACACAACAAACATCCAGTTATGATGTTCTCAACTCACGACATATCATAATTATAAGTTAGGTAAAGTTACAAACCATTTCTGATGTTACATCCTTATTAGTTGCACCATCCGGGGCAATGATGCTTTGAAGCAGGAACGTTTCCTTGTATTGCATATCAGCCGGTGTTTCTTTTGGGGCATGCATTGTGACTACATAATATAGTTCCATACTAGAAAGTTAGGGCCGTAGAAATATACGTATATCCTAAAATAATTGAATCTTCAAAAGGTAGTGACGAAGTAGCAAATATCAATTGATCCAAAGAGTCAACTAGACCCTCCTAATGCAAGATATGTATATCCCAATTCCGTAGTTACAGATGAGACTGAAATAGTGATTGATATCTTGATAAGCTTTGTGTAATCCTTCTTCGATGTCCCGTATTTATTCATTAACTAAGAAGTTGATGTTGCTTTGAGGGTTCATCAATTTTACCAGGGTATTTTCGGATCCCAAAGTTACTCATCCTTAGACCATCACTATAGATTTTATTCTACAATAAAATATAATTTGGTCACCTTAAGTACTAAAACCTCCTACCTATAACAAACGAAGAACCAAAAATGACCCAATTCAATTATATATAGAGTAGAGAGCCCAGAAAGACAAAAGTGCAATCTGGTTCCTGATAGGTTACCACAATGAACATTTCAAATGACGAAACACTTAAGTCGATTTCGTTTTTGGAACTAGTTCTATGATCTTACCATTAATGGCAGTGTATTGCTTCTTTACCTTAGCAGTTATGCTCTCCGCAATGGGATCAACCTTGTGCTCGTACTTCTCATACAGAACAGGCACTGTGTGGAGCAACACAAACACTGCAATCGATAGGTGGAAACATTATCAATATCAGACAAATATTTCCCTCCCCTTTAATGGTCAAATCAACAGTGAAAATATTATGATCACTTACTACGATTCTTCAACCTCATCCTTCTCTAACCTTGTGAATTCATGTTCAAGTTCTACCCAATATAATGCTCCGCAATCAAAATAGCAGATTTTACAGATTCCTAAAAATCCACCCTATTGATATATCTGACTATATAATCTGCTCACAGTGAGATAGAGATATAGGGAGAGGCTTCCGAACCTTGAGTCTCTGGTTCATTCAATCTAATTCAACAAAATAGATGAACAATCAAACAATGAATTACCCCTTTACAAATAAATTCTCGATTACCATAAGCGAGGACAATACAGTCAATTCAATCCAACAATCAAATTACCTCCGATTTGGCGTTCGATGAGGCGACACTACACAAACAAATGTGCTCAAAGCTAGATTCATTGCAATCTTCAAACCATAGTCCGATGACAAATCATCAAACCATAGCTTGTTAGCAGACAAGCAAAAGAACAAAGTTAGGGTTTTACGATTTTTTAGAAAATCGAAGTTGGTTTGTGACTCGACCCCGGCTGTGGAGCTCACCATCGACGAGCGAACGAAGTGAGAAAAAATGAACGAGCTCCCCATCCATGACTGTGAAGACTGTGTGAACAACCTGATGTGTTAGAAACTTAGAAAGATGAAAAATGACTGCGTGAAAAACCTAATCATTAGACAAAGTAATCGTAGTATATATTACATATTTGTTAAAAACTAACACTAAGTAACGTTTGGTTCGGTGGTAAAAAGATGTAATGTTAACCGAAAGATCATGCGTTTGAAACTGGGTGGACACACTTGTTGATAAATTTTAGATTTTGGTACAGAAAAATATATTTTACCAACGAAACTTTAAATTACGTCGGTATATAACATTACCGATGAAAATTTAATGTTGTAGGTAATGTTATATTCCTTTACCGACGAAATTATATTTCGTCGGTAATATTTTTGTTATATGTCTTTATTTACCGACGAAATTTAACTTTTCATCGGTAAAATATATTTATGTCTTTATTTAACGACGAAATATAAATTGTTGTTTGTAAAAAATATTTTTAGCGTCCAGATTATTTTTCGTCGCAAAAATAAATTTTACCGACAAAAATATATTTTCGTCGGTAGTTATTACTTTTACCAACGGAATTATGCTGACAAAATAAATTTCCGTCGCTAAAAGGAGTATTTTCAGTAGTGCATAACTCCACAAACTCTCAAATTGCTAAACGTTCAGACCATACAATGAATCCTGGATTTTCTTGTTACCCCTTTGGATTGTAATTCTATTGGTTCAGACCATGTTGTTGCACTAATTCAGTTTGAATGTAGGAGAAGCTTAAGTTTGGTTGCTCCCTAACATTCTCCTGGTACTTCTTACATATCCACAGTGAGTTAAGTCGTCTTGACTTACGAGGAATACCAGAACATTTATGGTCCGACTGAAAGGTCTTGGTCTGGTAAGTGGATTGGCCACTCACTTTTGACACGTAGATTTTCCACCCACACCCCTGCTTACACACGACTTGTAACTTCTTATTATTATTGAAGGTACATAATCATACGCATTTGCTATAAAATGGTTTATCAATGTTTCGCGAAAGGCTTAACGGGATGGAAACTGCATTCCACCTGTTCTTCTTCGTCAGAACACACAGGTGTGACAATCTTATCACTCCCATAAGCCATCTCAGTATCTACTAGATTGGATGTCTTTTCTCCCCCATGTTCTTGTGTTATTCCTTCTTGAAGTCGTCCATGACCCTGAGTTGACTCACCTTGCTCGGTCCCTTCTACTTGTCTACTTGCTTCTTCCCAGAACTCTACATCACTATCTTCATAAGATTCTTCGAATGAATCTGGCAGATACTCGTCATCATCGCCTTCCTCTGAAGATAAGTCCAGTGAAGCAACCAGCTGAGCTAATGTTTGTTGATATCCCTTGTCTTCAGCACACACCATTGAGCCTTTACTACATTCTCCCACGAATGGGCCAAAGATTGACCCCAAAATCTATACATGGTGTAAGCCCACTTGCTAAGACTACTGATCCACCACTGGGACCAACATCCTTTGGGTCACCTCCTATACCCACGGATCCATCCCTTGTATCAACCTCTTGTTCCCAAGTAGTGGACCTGCCACAAGCAGCAATATTCCTTTCAGTTGTCAATATTGTTGCATCATGAGGAGTTCGGCGTGAACCAAACAGGTATAGCCCCATGATGGTTCATGCACCTACCTTGTTGATTTCACTCTCAAATTCACTCTCAAATTCACTCTCATAATTGATTCGTTACAGTCCAGTTTCCAGTTTTTCAAAGGTTGGTTTGTGGTAGATTTCATCATAGCTACCGAAGTTGCATTTTTTCTGAAGCAGACAAACCAAACAACCATAATTTATACCCCTAACATCTTCAATATAATCCAACTTACCAATATATGTCTTGCCCAACAATGGAACAAAATGTCCACTGAAATGAACTTCCTAAGGTAAGGATTGATTATCCATTGTTTCCCTTCTGCAAAATCATACAACAAAACAACTTACGTTTTCAACATCCATGTAAGGGTCGATTATCTCATTTTTCGTTCATATACCAGTTACCTAATGATATAATTCAAGACAACTATGAAATAAAACCTAAATCTTTACTACGAAAATTTTCAACTTTACTACAACCTAGGAAGTACAGAAAATGAAGACCTACAACATTGATGAAAACATAGAGAAATTAAATATGGTATACCTCCGTTTAATCTTTCCAACCACTGCAATTGTCGTTAAAACGGGAATGGAGCAACCACGAGGAATTTTCAACGACGATCAGTGCATGCACTTACTCCATTGCTGAGAATCGTATCTTTCGAAGTTGAAAAGATGAACCCAGAAATAGAGAAAAACAGTGAAGGATAGAATGAAGGGTTCTTCAAGGTTAATCTATCACAATGAAGATATGAAAGGTCCTAAAGAATCTCAACAGCATGCACTAACAGGGGTAGATCAGTCACTTGCAAAATTCACCTATATAGGGCGCCAAATCCGATCCACACGTGTTGACCACATGATGAGTTCCATCCAAATTAAACGGGAAGATTGACGGAATCTTATGTTTCGCAATGTGTATTCGTTCGTTGCCTGCACGATTAGCTCAAGCTGCAGTGACACATTTCCATGAGCTTACAAAATTCTGGCCCTAGTTTTGGTGTTTCTTGTGATTGGAGTCATCATTTGGATCTTTCTGGACCTAGTTTTGGTTTGGCCTTTTATTATGCCCCCATTGTTTTGTTCTTGGTGTTTGCAAGGCAGAATGGTAAATTGTATCAAAGGAATCAGGTGGTGTGTACTCATGTTTTTGGAAACAAGACAATTGGGTACCTGCTTACTTCGCACTAGCGATTATCACCATGGTTTTGTATTTGAATTACATTTCATTTCCCTATTTTCAAACTTCAAATATTGTGTGGAGTATTGCATAGGTCTCATTGACATGCAATCGTCATGATTCCAACCAATTATTTGGTATTTATGAAGAAAAAAAACACTATCATGCTTCATTTTCTGAGATGTGATGATTTACATGCTTATTGGCTTGAAAGCTTGACATAATTGATGCATGTTTCTTGTACTTCAATATTTTGTTGTAGTAGTTTCTAATTAAACTAAGGATTCCCAAGTGGATGGAGCGCTCATTGTTGAACCTTTTGCATTATTTCTGCAGAATAACAATTTATATTGATGTTGTCCATGCATATGCTTGATAATTTTCTCTCTTCTAAACAATACATTATGTTGAAATATTTCGGTTGGAGTTCTAGACATTTTCTTGAATTTTTGGGGATCATTACAATATTTTACGCGAGTTATTTATACTCCCAGTACTTCACGATGATCATTTGGTTAATCGTGTCACTTTCTGTATTACGTGCCTGGGAGCTTCAAAGCAGTGTCTCAGATACAGAATTTCGTGCCCACCCCATCTATTCCACATCATCAGTACCCCTCATAAAAGCTCAATAGATGTTCCTTCTCCAACTGTAAAGAACCGACCCTGCAACAAAATTCAATACACAACACAGCTGAAGGCTGCAAATTTGGTGATAAATGCCATTTTGCTCACGGTGAAGTTTGAAAACATGAAAATGAACTGAAATGCAATTGCTTGATATAAATATAGGATTTATTCTGTATTTGGTATCAATATCTTCTTATTACGGATAGTATCCACACAATTGTTTCTTATAATGATTTTTCTATCCTTGTCCCATTGAATTATTTGTAAATTTGTATATATTTTTTTAAAAAGAGTTCTTCGTTTACCGACGGAAATAGACATTGCCGACCAAACCAATTTCGTCGAAAAAACATAAGTTAGTGACAAAAAAATGAGCTTTACTCTCAAAATTTCGTCGACAAATATATTGTTTTTACTGACAAAAATTTTGTGACATATTTCGTCGGTACACTTTTGCTGACGAAAGTTTTGCTGACAAAATTCTATATTTATCGTTGAAATATATCTTTACCGACAAAATGTTTACTTTTACTGATGAAAAACTTTCGTCGGCAAAAATGAAATTTCCAGTAGTGTGAGTAATCTCATTAGTCGATATCGCCAACCTTTTCTGAACATCTTAGACGTCCAGGGTGACAAAATTGGTCGCCACCTCTACCAATGTTAGCTTAAAGGAAAATTGGTCATGTCTAAATGCCCATACGGTGTTGGAATTCGCGAGGATTTCTTGGATTGACTTTGTTTGATTTTGAGAGAATATCTTGGATTGATCTGATGTCGTGACGACACTTTCAAATTGAAACTATTTGGTGGTTCACCCAAAATTTCAAGTGAATAAAATCAGAATTTGTCTGAACCCGAACTTGATAACAAATGTATGGTTTTTGTGATGATGTCTACGAAATTGAACTTTCACCAATTTATAGAGATTGTCACCACCTTTGGAAGAGATTTGGCGCCAAAAGAACTACAGCTCTTCAATCGAATCTTGGCGCCAAAGCAGAAGAACCTCTTCGGATGATATCTTGGCGTTAAAGTTATTGCACCACTTCGGTTGAAACTTGGCGACAAAGCAAGTGTCCAAAACCCGGGAATTTTGAGGTAAAAAATCAAGTTATTAATTCCAAAAATTCAAATTTATAATGAATTTTAAGAATAATAACTTTATCAAAAATAATTTTTTTCCAAGCAGACCAGGTCAGCTCGACCCCAACGAGGGGCGCCGCTGCCCCCAGACCCCTGCAAGGGGTTTTTGCCCCCTTTGTCCCCCATTGCTCGCCCCATCAGATGATGAAGTTCCGATACAATGAATCATAATATACTTAAACAAGTGTGCACTCCGCACCCTCTTGACTTGTTTAATGAAATATTATGATCATATTGGTCAACTAGTCAATCTAATTACACTAAAATATCTAACATTCCTCCCCCATTTTAGTGTAATCCTTGATTAACTAAAATAAAATCACAAAACACTTATGCATAAATGAAATATCATGACGATTGAATTTCATCTTAGTGTATTACACATTTCAAATATTCGAATATCAAGGTGTCAGTATGGACTGAACATTTGCTATTCATTGTGAATACATGAAGATAATATACACATAAATAAACATTCTCAAATGTTCTTACTTAACACTATCTTTTACTAGCCTTCTGTCCTAATCCTTCATAAACATATCAAAGCCAAGTCCTAGCTTCTTGAAACGGCTAAACTTCATGTTCATATAGGTGGCTCTTTTATTCTTGCACCTACGTATGCAATTTTTCAAAAGAACTATTAAGAAGTTAAACTTCAACATCCTCTACTTGTAGGTTTGAACACATACCTTGGGATAATATAACCAGTGTGTTCCAATCTCTAGATGTTGAGCTTTCCACATTGAATTCAATACCAAATGTCATATTAGGTGGGAATTGGGTATCTCAATATGAGAGATTTCAAATGAACTTTAATCCCATCCCCACAACCGATTTGTGCACAAGATTTCTTCTTAACCCTTTTGTTAGATGATCGACTAAATTATGTTGAGTTTTTATAAACTCCACTTATATGACACCATGCATAATGAGCTCACGAATCATGTTGTGTCTAACACCTAAGTGTCTAGATTTTCCTTTGTACACATGTCTATATGCATTAGTCAAGGCAGACTCACTGTCACATCTGATAGATATAGATGATATCGGTTTAGGCCATAATGGAATTTCATAAATCAGATTTCTTAGCCACTCAGCTTCTTTATCAGCCAATGTTAATGCCACAAACTCGAACTCCATTGTTGAGTTAGTAATGCAACTTTGTTTCTTTGATGCCCAAGAGATAGCACCTCCCCCAATAAGGAATACCCATCCATTTGTAGAAGAATGAACTTCCACATTGAAAATCCAACTTGCATCTAAATAACCTTCAAGAACCTAAGGGAATCTAGTATAAGTCAAACCATAATCCATGGTTCCTTTCAAGTACTTGAATACTCGATCTAAATCTTGCCAATGATGTGAACTAGGATTGCTAGTATACCTACTAAGCTTTCTAGCAGCATATGCAATATCTGGCCTAGTGCTCATCATGGCATACATAAGACAACCAATAGCTCTTGAGTATTCAAGTTGAGATATTGTGACACCTTTATTAGGTAGAAGCTTAAGACTAAGGGTGGAAAAACTTGCCCCAACCCGTGGGTGACCCGCACACGGGTCATGTTTGGGTCACGTGTTTTGACCATGGGTCATTTTGACTCAACCCGTAGATGACCCGTGACACCACGGGTCAGGTTTGGGTGTGAAGGTTTGACCCACGGGTCAACCCGTGACCCGTGGTATTTTTATATTATATTAAAATAACAAGGTTTTTGGTATGCATGGGTAGAACGGGTCATACTAACCCGCGGGTCATATGGGTTCAATGGGTCAGTCTGACCCACCCCTTTCATTTCTGACGGGTCATTCTGACCCGCGGGTCAGGTTTGGGTCAGGGGGTCCCTGACACGACCCAAGGCCGACACGACCCATGGGTCAACCCATTACCCGTTTTCCCACCCCTTCTTAAGACTAGGATCTATGAGAGTGATAACGCGAGAACAATCTTTAAAATTAAATTTATTTAGAATCTTCTCAATATAATGGGATTGAGAGATTGAAATACAATTGTTCTTTCGCTTTATCTTTATACCAAGAATCACCTTAGCCTCCCCCAAATTCTTCATATCAAAATTAGATGATAAGAATTCTTGGTTTTATCAACTTGATTTTGGTCAGTACCAAAAATCAACATGTCATCTACATGTAAACAAATGATAACTCCTTTATCATAAGTTTCAAAGTTGCTATATACACATTTGTCTACTTGGTTAAAGAGAAAACCATTAGACAATACCACATCATTAAATTTTTTATGCCATTGTTTTAGTGCTTCTTTAAGACCTTACAATGATTTCTTCAACTTGCACGTCTTATTTTCATACCCCAGGCATAACAAACCCTTCTAGTTGTTTCATATAAACCTCCTCATCCAAATCACCATTCAAGAATGTGATTTTCACATCCATTTGATGAATTACAAGGTTATGTATAGCTTCAAGTGCTATTAATAACCTAATAGTGGAGGTCCTAGCAATAGGAGCATAAGTATCAAAGTAATCAATTCATTCTTTTTGCCTGAAGCCTTGGATAACTAATCTTGTTTTATACTTATCTATGGTAGCATCCACTTATAGTTTTCGTTTAAAGATCCATATGTTTCCCAAAGCTTTACAGTCATGAGGTAGGTCAGTCAATTCCCATGTGTCATTGTTCATGATCGAATCCATTTCATCCTGGATAGCTTCTTTCCAAAATGCAACATCCCTTGAGGTCATAGCTTCACTAAATGTTCTTAGATCCTCTTCAATTATAAAACAATATTGATACTCATACTCAATATCATCTCTTGACCCTTAAACCAAATAAAGTTGAAAATCATATCCAAACTATTTGGGTTTTCTAGCTCTAGTACTTATCATTGGTTCAGATGGTCCAGGTACATAAACTGTACCACCAGATACATATGAACTGAAAGAATTCTGAATCATGTGTCTTGGTCTAGCTATACATCTAAATCTATCTTCATCAAAGTTAGCATCTCTTGATTCTATAACTGTGTTTACATACATATAGTCATTAGATTCTAATACATAGAACATATATGCATAGGTATGCTCATCATACCCAATGAAGATACAATCTATACCTTTTTCACCCAACTTTCTCATTTTGGGTTAACTGAGCCTTAAAATTGCTCTACATCCCCAAACTCTTAGAAAAAATAATTTTGGTGGTTTTTTATACCACAAATCATATGGGGTAATCTTATTCCTTTTATTAGGAATTCTATTCAATAAATAACAGGTTGTTAACATAGCCTCACCCCAAAAACCTTCACTTAAACCTGAATAGGATAACATGGAATTAACCATCTCTTTCAAAGTCCTATTCTTCTTTTCTGCTACACCATTTTGTTGTGGTGTATAAGGAGTTGTAGTTTGATGTATTATACAAGTAGATTGAAAATATACTGGATCATAATATTCACCTCCTCTATCAGTATGTAAATTTTTAATCAAATTACTTTGATGTAACTCAACTTCTTCTTTATAAATTTTAAATTTATCAAGAACTTCATCCTTAGTATGCAACAAATAGACATAGCAATATCTAGATGCATCATCAATAAAAATAATGACATACGTTTTTATTTACTAATGAAGGTGTAGCATGAAAATCACATAAATCGCTATGTATCAGTTTCAATACTTTGGATACTCTATTTACCTCCTTGAAAGGTTTTTTGGTTATCTTAGTTAACATGCAAGTTTTACATTTCTTATTGTTTATATCAATAGCAGGTCTTAGACTCATTTTAGACATATCTTTTATTCTTTTATAATGTACATGTCTTAGTCTAGCGTGCCATAATTATGATTTATTCACATTATTGCTAGTACTAGTAGAAGTCATACAAGCATATTCATTATCAAACGAAACCTTAACATTCAACATAAACATACCATTACATAAATAACCAAAACCTACAAAAGTACCATGTTTCGACAAGATATATTTGTCACTTTCATACACCTGTTTGTAACCACAATTATTTAAGACAACACCAGATAAGAGATTCTTTCGAATCCTGAGAACATACAATACATTGTTTAAAGCTTTACATTTCCCAGTCCTTTGATTGGTTCAGTCGCAACATTTCCCATCTTTAAAACATATACATCTTCAATTAGATGATAATATTTGAACCAACAAAGATCTTTACACACATGACTTGTTGCTCCTGAATCAATCCACCACGCAACATGATCATCCTGCACATAAAATGTCTCAGATATTAATGATACATAATTCTGACCCGAAATATAATTTTGTATTAAAATTTGACCCTGTTGCTTTTCTGGATCCTTAGATCTTCTTGGACCAACGTTATACTTGTCTTTACCAACCCGACAATCTTTCTTGAAATGACCAGGTTTGCCACACTTCCAACATGCCACCTTAGGCTTCTTGTTGGAAGACTTGTTGTCATCTCCTTTAAAATTTCGTTTGTTACCCTTGTCTTTGTTTGAGTTGAAAATCGACCCTCTTCAATCATGTTCACAGAAGAGTTACCAACTTGGTTCTTACCCTTAGGGTTATTCTCGATATTTTGAGCCCTTAAAGACTCCTCAATCCTGAAGTCACTTCCAAGTTGAACAAGGGACATCTCTTCCTTATTGTGTTTCAGGGTATGTTTGAAATATTTCCATGATGGTGACAGTTTGTCTATAACACTAGAAACCGAGATGGATTCATCCATCTTCATGTTATGTTGAGAAAACTGTCCCAGAATCCTTAACAGTTCATTGTACTATTCCATGACCGGTCTAGTATAAACCATCTTGTAATTATTAAAATTACTAACCAGAAACTTCTTGCTTAAAGCATCTTCGGCCATGTACTTGGATTCAAGGGAATCTCATAACTCTTTTGCAGACTCTACATTTTGGCATATATCAAATAGGGAATCAGACATACCATTCAGGATGTGACCACGACAAATGTACTCATCGTTCTCCCATTTGTCGCGCCTTCTAGTCTGTTCCATCGTTTCATTCTCAAACAGTTCTGGCATATGAGTACTCAACATGTACACAACCTTCAGTGTTGTCAAAAGGAAGTCCATCTTCGTCTGCCATCTTCGAAAATCATTGCCTTCAAACTTATCCAATTTTGCAAACTTGCTTGTCATATCCCTAGCAGATTCTCCGTTCGTCATCTTTAGAGGAAATAGTTTCAATCTTTGTTGGAATTCGAGAGGATTTCTTGTATTGATATTGTTGGATTTCAAGAAGGTTTCTTGGATTGATTTGAAGTTGTGATGACACTTTCAGATTGAAACTATTTGGTGGTTCACCTGAAATTTCAATCATATAAAATAAGAATTTGTCTGAGCCCGAACTTGAGAACAAATGTATGGTTTTTGTGATGATGTCTTTGAAACTGAACCTTGGCCAATTTATAGAGATTGTCACCCCTTTGGAGGAAACTTGGTGCCAAAGGAACTACACCTCTTCAATCGAATCTTGGTGCCAAAGCAGAAGAACCACTTCAGATGATATCTTGGTACCAAAGTTATTGCACCACTTAGGTTGAAACTTGGCGCCAAAGCAAGTGTCCAAAAATTGAGAATTTTGAGGTAAAAAAAATTAAGTAATTAATTCCAAAAATTCAAATTTATAATGAATTTTTAGAATAGTAAGTTTATCAAAAATAAAAATTTTCCAAACTAACCAGGTCAGCTTGACCCAGTCAGGGGCTCCCGCCCCTTGGACCTGCTGGGTCTGAATTTCGCGGATGCTGACTTGGCAGTGATTTGAATCTCAATTGACTGATGACCGCACGATTTCGTCGGAGCTCCGATGAACCTGCCTGTAGGGGAGCGCAACAGAGGGGGTGCCTTTGGGTCCCACTCCGATGTTGAAATGAGTATACTGTGTCAAGATCTTCAGATCAAAGATATAGATTTAGAGAAAATCAGATAAAACTGAAATAGATATGTTTTCTACAATTTGTTACACTGAATGCCTATATATATATATATATATATATCCTAAAACTAGTTGTAGCAACTTCCTCTAATTACAACTTAATCCTTAAACTTTGACACTTCTTCTAATGACATAATGATCATTAACCTTCGACATAACTACACTTATATCCTAACATTCTCCGGACTTGATTTGATTTTGAAAAACTTTGAAAATTTAGAGTCAAATTTACAAATAAATGAAAATTATTGCATGTTTTAGTCCTCAAGTAGCTTCGTCCCGGGTTGCACCGCCATCGCCCCGATCCTCACTTTGCTGGCCGGAGTCTGCAAAAATAGAACTAAGTTAAAACAACAAAGGAGATATGGAAAATGAAGAATAATAACTAGCTACTTATGGAGTTGGTCGTGGTAAAAAAGAATTAACGTCATTGTAGTTATTCTACTATAAACACGACGAATATATAAATGAGGATGGGGAAATGCATCGCGAGTGTGTCGTTGATGTCGCGGGGGTACAACTTACAAGCATCCTATGGGGTTGCCTGTAGTAGTAAAAAAATTTAGTGCTCGAGTAGATAACAGTCGACGCCTTCTTATCCTCTTTGGAGTACTCAATAAAGTTGGGGTTGGGTCGGTTCTAATTTTTTTCTAAACGCCAGAAAACACCACCATTGGAGAATTACATTTTCAACTAGAATCGGTAGATTTAAAACCACTCAAAAGTGGACTCCCTGTGTCCCAGTATACTGCTGCTTCCCATATGAGGCATGTGCATTTCAATCTTTGAATTCTTACATACAAAGAAAAGAAAATATTAAATGTATCGAAGCTATACAACCAATCTAACACTTTCGAACCGTTAATTTGATAGCCCATCTCCCTTTTCCCCCTCTATCTACGGATGAGTAAATGAAGGGGAAAAAACTGCGATATAATTATTATTAGAGATGAAAAAAAAAACGTTTCAGCAGAAGGGTACGACCACCTCACTGCAACCAAAATCATCAGAATTCCCGACGGAATCGATGGGCCACGAATCTCGAAGAAGCTTCAGCAGCATCTGAGCCTTCCTCTTGGCCCTCTCCGTACAGTCACTCTGCACTAGGAGGAGAAGCTGAGTCAGAACCCCAGCCGCAACCGCCTCAGTCTGGCACTGCTCCACCGCCGAACATAGAGATAGCAGCGCTCCGGTTGCGTACTCAGTCGCCCTGTCCGAGATCTTCAGTATCACCTTTACTAGGAGAGGTACACTGAGCGCGTGCGCGGAAAACGCAGCACGCCCGGCTGGAACCCGGCAGAGAAGCTCAATCGTGGCCAGGGCCCTTTCGGCGTCGCATTTCTCAAATTCCGGCAACCGATCCATGAGTACCTCCGCAGCTCCGGCGATTATAGCCTGGTGCCGAGTCTGCTTCACGAGGCAGAGCGCGAACAGAGCCTTGATCCCAATCTTGAGGGCGCGTGGGTAGGCGCTGCACGTCCGGAGTATGCTAACGACCCCGTCGAAGACATCATCGGCGCCGCTGATCTTTGCACGGATTTCCTGCGACCGGATCTCGGCGACGGTATTCTCGATGAGTGCGGCTGAGTTGAGCCGCACATCTATGGATGGACTGAACAGGAGGCTCACTAAATATCCCACTCTGTCCGAGTCAGCCGCGATTGCTACGCACTCCGACTCAGAGAGCGAGAACATCGTCAGAATCGCCAGCGCCTCGTGCGTCAATTCCGGCGAGACACCTCCGCTTACCGAGAACAGCACTCCGATGAGAATCTCCCGCACATCTAGATTAGCGATGACGGTTCGGTTCTTCTCCGAATCACGCGCCAGGCCCCTGAGTCGTCGCAAAGCTGAAAGTCTCGACCCATTCGGGGTGGAAGAGGAAGCCGCTTGATTGAGCAGCGTACGGAGTAGCGACGGATCAGCGGGCTGCTTGGGAGTGGGTATCCTCTCAACGCCAAAAGCTCGGTTTGCGACGCACCATTCTTGTATGAGGCGTCGTAGTGTATGGTTAGGTATAAGAGTGAATTCTGAGAGCGTGACCCTTGTTACAGGGCATGTGGTGTTTCCGGTGGCGATCCATGACTCTATGCTGTGTCTGTCGTATGTCTGTCCGGTGGAGACGGTGACGGGGTCCCGCATGAGCTCGAGGGATATCGGACACCTGAAGTGATATGGTATCTGTACGCCCAAATCAAGTGGCTCCAGGCTGCCAGGCATATTTCTTCTTCTTATTTCTGTAGCAGAACCTATTTTTGTTGGCTTCTGGTTCTGGAGGTGAGGGGAGTAAGAGAGAGGAATTTTGAAATGTTTGTGAGAGGAAGTTTGCTTTGCAGTGCAGAGATTCTGTTGGGGTCTGTGGTTGTTTCTTATACGAAAGGGAAGGAGCTGAAAGAAGAATACCCAGCGCAGCAGCAGATGATTTGCTTGGCTTTGGTTGGTTGATTTCTGACTCAACTGAATCACACGTGTGCTGGTGTTCGTTCTGGATTTCACAGTTTAGAAACTAATTTTTCCATTATTTTCATTAGTTCAACCTTTAAATTATTTCTTTATATCCAGTTTAGAGTAGTGCATCACAATTTACTAGGGGCAAATAGTATATTCCCGTGTGTTATCGTGCGTATCAATATGTTTATCGTGTGACACTTATCAAACTCGAACACACACGATAAGCTTATTCTGTCATTTTTCTCAACACGAGCACGACATTGAATTTTTCGTGTGTGTTCAAGTCGTATTATTGTGTTGTCTAAAATAATGAATTGCTCATAATAAGAATTAATAATTCAAATTCACTAATCTTTAACGTAGAATTGACAAAATCTAAAAATTAAATATTTAAATAGACTTTTTAAAAAAATTACTAAACGAGGCGTGTTTAGAAAAATATTGAAAAAATAGGTTTTCAAGTTTAGTTTTATCGTGTTATCGTCTGTACTGTGTTCTGATAGCTAAACAAG
Source organism: Chamaenerion angustifolium (assembly GCA_946814005.1). Lineage (NCBI taxonomy): Eukaryota > Viridiplantae > Streptophyta > Magnoliopsida > Myrtales > Onagraceae > Chamaenerion > Chamaenerion angustifolium. Next base: position 30,401,299 of record OX328272.1, read on the forward strand.
AACACGACACGAAAGTATTTTCATGTTATCGTTTTGTCATTTGTTTCTACGAACACAACTTTTTTCATGTGTGTTCATGTCGTATAATCGTATTGCGTAAAAAAATACCAGTCTTACAATTTACCCTCTTTAAAGTGTGTGGCATCGTCATTGCGACCTAATCCAGAATTTTTACCTTTGATTGGTGCATCAAATTTGTAAGTTATATACTTTTCGTTTTCGAGTACCCCTTCAGGGCTTGACTAACTATTTTTTCCTATTGGTACAAACTTTCAATCTTGCAAGCATGAATACAAAAATATCTAAACTGAAATTTTGGTCACATTATAATTGTATTTTTGAAAGTTGAAAAATTAAAAAACATTTATAAAAAATTGCAATAAGTAGAATATGTTGATAAATAATTTTAAAAAAAAATGGAGACAAATGTGAAAAGTATTATGAGGTTCAATAATGAATTTGAAGGAAAGATTTACTAATTTTCTTTATGTTTTTTAATATTTGAATTTTTATTTGTTTATACATGTCGTACTCGAAAAGATTTAGAGAAAATGATTACTTGATGTGAAAACTGGTTTGTTCTTTTAAAGTGTTTTATTATTTTCAGGGTTAATAATTTTAAAGGTACCACGTGTTTAAAATATATGATCGGTTGGTAACCCTATATTGTTTAATAATCTCTTATATTTCATAATGTTATTTTTAGCTCAAATTATTGTGGACCGTCAAATTTGACTTACGTAATAGTGATGTGACGCTGTGGCGGATGAAAAATAAAAATAAATAGAAAAAACTATTTAGAAAATTAATTTAACAAAAGATATATGATATATGAAAAACATAAAACTTAACAAAAAAAATATAAATACAAAACCAAAATTATACAAAGTAAGTATCAGTTTATTTTTAAAAAAATTGAAAAAAACAAAACTAATCCAAGGGTAAGGTCCTTAGCTCATTTTTTGAATGTTTTTTTAAATAATATGAAGAGATAATAAGTTTTCATATTATTTTTTTATAAAATATTTACACTTTTTATATTTTTTTATTATATAAATTAAATATTATATATTTATTTGGTATTGATGTGATACTGATACGAAGCTGACGCGATATTGATTTGACACAAGATAATATTTAATATAAAAAATAATAGAACACTAACTAAGAAAATAAAAGACAACAATCACAAATATAATAGTGCATTCAATAAAGCAAATATTTTTTGAAGTATCTTCAAATTACATGAAGCAAACATATTATTATTGATATAATTATTCCATATTTTTATTTATAATGCTGGAATCATATCGTATAAAGAGTAGGTAGTATTGTAATAGTAAATTTTACACTATTAATAAATTTACATTAATTATTTCGGTCAAAGGTATAGTATTTGGAATAGTGGATTCAAGCCTGACTGAAATGCTACTCACAAAGTGTCTGGAAATGAATGCCCACCTATTGTTGATATAATGGTGCATCAGACTAAAAATATCCCACCATAGTGATTTTATTAGGATGAGTGGAGTGGTTGCATTTCTGCCCCTCGAGTTTGTTTTCTTCCATGTCCTCTTTGTTCCTTTGATGCACACAAAGGTCCTTGTTCTTTACATCATGATTCATGATTCTGGTCCACATATATCTTTGACTGAGAACGATAGCTATAGAGGAGAAAAAGCAAGAGCATGTGAAGACTGTCTTTTCAAGTTAGCGTTCCTAACGTATTGAAAGAAAAAGCACGTAAACTTTTAACGTGACTTTGCAAAGTTGAAAAGGATAGCGGAAATAATGGCACACACATGAAGACACATACAAAGAGTATTAGGGGACGATTTTAACATTATGCAACCTTTATAGATATGAAAAATGTATTTATATTTTATTTAGATATATGAAGCAATATACATCATCATCTTCAAATTCTCCCCCTATGGTTGAAAACGATATGTCCTTATCGATACAAGATTGGGGTGACTGCAAAATCAATTAACGATCCACTATCGATTACTGTATGTTCCTTGGCTCGAACTATATCTCCTAGAGCATCAATAAGCAAACTACTTGCTCATTTTAGTGTGAAGGCTGAATATCGCTCTCTTGCTTCAGCCGCGAATGACCTCACTTGGATATTGTTCATTTTGCGAGATATTGGTGTGGCTCAATCACCGCCATCCTTACTATTCTCAGACAATATGTTAGTGTTACACGTGACAATGAATCTGCTTTTCCATGTTTGTACACAAAGTACATCAAACTTAACAGCCACTTTGTTCGGGAGAAAGTCGCCCTTGGCTTCATCACTACTCGTATGTTTCGTAAAATTCTCAAGTGCCTGACATATTTACAAAACCATTGGCTCGTGATCTGCTCCTTAATTTCTGAACCAAACTCGACATTTGAAAGTAATAGAGTAGTGATTCATATTATTTCTAAGGTAACATATTTATTTGTAACACCAAAGCACCTATATTGTTAGTGTATTTCTCACTCGTCTCTCTCTAAAATCTAAATACACACGCATAATTATGATATGCAATATGTGTATGAATAAGATAGTTGATATAAAGTTAACAATAGAAAAGATTTTAAATTTGAATAAGATCGAACCCACCCATGTAATTTTGTGTAAGTTCAATGGTCATTTAGGTGAGCCTAACATTAAACTTCAATTTCAATATAAAATTACGCATGGGAAGAAGAGGAAGGCACGTAGGGTTTTGTCTATCTATCTATATATATATTATAATAATAAAGTTGTAATCAATAATACGTGGTCAAGGCCAAGGCCTTTGCCTTTGCTTTGCTTTGTGGTCGTCCAAAAGAATCCAGTCATTTCTACTTTCATAGTCATTTCTACTTTCATGCAACGCAAAGCAAGCTTTTCATGAATTTCATCATTTCTCTCATCACTTTGACCAACACACATCACCATAATAATAATAATAATAACCATGAAAATGAAGAATGAAAGAGGACCACCTTCATCAAAATGGAATGGATGGAAAAAGAAAATTAAAAACATTCAATACAGAAAGAAAAAAAAACCCATAAAGGTGATGACCTCCTAAGAATAAGTCCATTATATGAAACATTAGAGAAATTGGGGATAAAAAAAAGAATAGATAAAAGTAAAGGGACAAGAAAAGGGCAAAAGTGTGAATAGATTCCAAATCAATGTGTTTAATAAATAAATAGTCTTTTGACAATAACGAAAGTGGGGACAGTCAACGGTCAAAGATTGTTGGACAGATTACAAGGGAAGAGAATGTGCGGGTCCAGGCTGTCCCTCTCTCTTCTTTCCATCTATTTATGCCAACAACATTATAATAATTTATAATAACTTTAATATAAAAAACAAAAAAGAAACAAAGGAATAATTGGGTGGATAACGTTAACAAGGGGTGGTTCTTAACAAGGGGTGGTTCTGCTTGTTCAACTCCATTGGGCCCACCGTCGTTAAATTTCAAGAGGAGAGACGACACGATATGACTCACAAGGAAAACTACAATAACGTTTAGTAACCTTAAAAATTACCTAAATTATTGTTAAAGTTAGCTAATTTTTGTTATATAATTAAATTTGGGTGATTAGTTGTTATATATAACGGTTTTTTTAATCCATAATTATCCAAAAAAAAACCTTAATTATTGTTTTCTATAAAAAAAAAAACTTAATTATTGTATTATTTATTATAATATTCATTTTGAAAATTATTAAAACAATAATTTTTTTCTTGAACTCAAGAATTATTATATTTTCATTTCTATATATTTTAACTCATTGTAAACTAACTGTAAAAATATTTAAAAAAATGTATTATTTAGGGTTAGATGTCTCATTTTTTTTATGAATCATAAATAAGATTTTGTGTGTCAAGTCTATATTTTACAAAATTAACGTTATTATTTGTATTCAGTTGTCAACTTGCCTCGTCTATCATCATTCCGTCAAAGTTGTCGGCCTTCAAATTCGTTTCTAGTTGGAGAATCTTTTAACATGATTTCTTCCAAGATTTCAATGAACTTTGAATACAAATGTAGATACGGAGCTACTCTTATTGCGGAAGGGTAAGTCATACAATGTTACTCTCTTCTAGCGCAGGCAATGGTTAGGGTATAGTCAGGGTATGCCAAATACCATAATCATACCATATTTTTAAACCACATACCATAACCATAACCATAACCATTATGGGTACAATTTTCAATACCATAACCATCAAAATAACCGTTGTTATTAACTATGGTTTTAACCGTATAACCATATTTATTCCACATGTAATATAATAAAAGACCGAAAATTTAATTTTAAAAAATACACCTATCTACATTACCAACAATAAAAATATATAGCACTAACATCATTCAACATTAACACTAACATCATTCAACATTCATATGATTCAACATTAACATTCACATTACTGAATTAACATTAAAATTCAACAAACACCCATAACGAGTAATGATTCAACACACCTAACAATTTCACACTTGTCGTAGTTGTTTCTATCAATCATCATCTTCCTCAATATCATCAATTGATTTCACTTTTATGCTGTAATTTATATTTAGTCTAATATATATATATTAGTTTATTAATAATAAATAATTATTATATTTATAAAATAACCATGATTATAACCATGGATATAACTCAAATACCATAACCATAACCATTATGGGTAGAGAATTCATCACCATAACCGTACCGCACCATAATGGTACGGTTAACCATATTAAACAGTAACAGTTATAACCGTGGTTATGAGTTTTTCACCGCACCATTGCCAGCCCTACTCTCTTCGTGGATTTATCATTAAGCTTACCTTAAATATTAATCATATTAAGCAGACATAAGTCAGAAGCTACATTTATATCAATAGAAGTCAGAATTTCTATAGGTGAAATACTACGAATTTCTGAAAAATAAAGGAAGACCAACAAGTACAATCATTTGCATCCACTAGTTTTATTGCTTGGACTATTAATAATAAGGATCTATGAATTATTGATTCAGTGCTTCAGAACACATTGCAAGTGACTCTAAAGTTGGTAGTAACGCTTCACCAATTTTATCTTAAAGTATGATTTTTATATAGTAATGTATGTCCTTTCAATCTAATTTTTACAAGCAATTAACTGATACATTTCATTGATTATTCAATGACCTTCATTAAGGACTCATTTTCTATATATATATATATACGTGTGGTATGAGATAGAGTGTCATTGGGGGAGGAGAACTCTACTACCTCAAATTACATTGACGGTAGAGTCTCCAATTCTCATTCAACAAATTACACTTAATATTGTCAAGTTGAAAACACTACATTGTGAGTCTTGTCAATTCAGAAAACATGTTCAATCTTCCTTTCCAAGTCAAGGTGAAATTTAGGTATAACTCTCATTTCTATGGCATACATGTAATCAATTATTTACCTCTACTGATAACAAATATTGAATCAATTTTATTGACAAAATCATTTGGTACACTTGAATATATTTAATGATAGTTCTTTATTATTATTATTTTTGTGTGTTGAAATTCATATTCATTTTGCTCAAACTATCAAAGTTCTTTGCAAACATAATGCATGAGAATATTTCTCGAGGTCGTTTTCATCACTTTTGAGTTGAAATGGTATTCTACATTAGTTCACATTTTCTCATACAACCCAGTTAATAGTATTGTTATAAGAAAGAAGAATCATATTTGTTTGTTTTTTTTGTTCAAAGAAACGTTTTATTAGATTAATAAAACGCCGTGATGTAAAAAGCATGGTAGTTCAACATTACAATCATTAGACAATAAGAAAATTAATGGGAGTGGGGTCGGGAGACCCAATCGTTAAGACACACACTCAATCAGACTTGTTTTGCTATTCAATTCGCGCATTCATTAGCTGATTGCGGGATGACATTACATTGCACCTGTTCTACTCGATTCGCCAGGGCTTTGATATTTGAGCAGATTGCTAGCAATCTCCATTGAGTCGCTCTTCCATCTTTGTGATGTATCACCACTTGTGAGTCTGGCTCGATCTCTATTTTCGTCCATCTATTATCAATCGCCAGTCGCACACCATCATATATACATCTGGCCTCCAATTAGGGGTGATACAAAAAGACTGTTGGACTGAATTCCCGACAAGACCGGCCCGAAACTGGTCCGACTAGGACCGAGACTGAGCGGGCATGTTTTTCTCTTCAAGGTTGGTCTCGGTCTCGAGCTTCTTTCCCGAAATCTCGTTTAGGATTGGCCTAGACCGAAGGAATGTGGATTTGGGATTTTCATAATACCACACTGAATGAATGTGGATTTGGTAGGTTTTCTATCTCTATAAAAACTGCATGGTGATAAATTTACAAACCACGCAGCCATGCGGTGAGCTCATAGCGAACTATTCTTTCGCCTTTTACTAAAGAATACCGTGAGCTCATTTTTTTTGGGTGCAGATTCGGTTCAGGACCGAGACCGACCTGAGTCAAGAAAGACTGACTCAAGAGTTTTTTGTTGCCGAGGTCGGTCTCGGTCCTCGAGAAGGCAAGACCGAAATTTATGTCTCAGTCTTGCCTTCAGGACCGTCTCAGCTCACCCATGATCAACCATACCTCCAATGTCTCAACGTCATCACTTCAGAGCTTACATTTTATTCCTCCTACCACACCTCCATCTTTATCCCGCGCAACCACTCCAATATCTCCCACCCTTGATTGTTTGCACTTAGATGCGCCACAATTGATTTTTATTGTTCCTGAGTTAGGCTTTATCCATCTGTGTTGTGGTTGTACCATATGTTCATTCGTCTAACTTTGAAGTGTTTTTATGTATTCCTCATATGTTGCTTGGATTTTTGCAACCACGACTGTCTGCTTAGGCATTTTTGCCTCAAAGGCAGCTTTGCAGCACCTCTTCAAGATATGCCAACATGTGAATAAACACAATCCATCTTGTTTTGCGTAGGTTCCCTTGGATTCCCGGTTCCGCTCTTCGCTATCTCACCCAGTTTTCGATGGAAAGTGGCGGAGCTAATCCACGTCGTATTCCTAGAACTCCAAACCAGACGGGCTCGAGTCAGTTACATATGAATACCATGTGTTCACATGTTTCTTCATAACTGCAGATTGGGCATTCGGGATTGATGTTCATCCCTCTATGGTTTAGGTTGTATTTGACCGCAATGGGCTTACGTACTGTTGCTTCATTCCATTGCATTTTTTGGTTAATTAGATTGCTTAATTTAAGCTCTCGGCCAATCACCGTGTTTTGAGCAGGGCGACTTTGAAGCCATTTTCGAGAAGATCCAGGGGTCTTCGTAGACTCGAATGGACGATCCTGATTCCATCGTCCATAAACCTTCTCGTTTGATTATGTCCCGTCCCGTCAATATGCTAGTCCTCCCCCATGATGCATGACCTGCCTTTCTTACTTCGAGGAAAATGTCGTTGGAAAAGTAGAACCCCTTTAATATCGTACCCATAGAAATTTGAGTTCACTAATTAATCTAGCTGCCATCTTCAGAAGTAGGTCTGTGTTAAAACTATGTAGTTCTCAAAATCCTAGGTCGCCCGTGTTCTTTGACGTGGTTAGTACCTCCCAACGTCTCCAGTGAGTTTTCCTCCCCTCATTAGTTATACCCCACCAGAAATCTGCAATAAGAGCATTGATCTATGAGGATCAAGTTTTAGGAAGATTGAAGACACTCATCACGTACATAGGGATGATCGTTATGACTGATTTAATTAACACCTTCTTTCCTATATGGTTTAGGATTTTTGGCCTCTACCCATCCAACTCATCCCGAATTTTGTTTTTAAAGTAACCCAGTGCTTCCTTTTTAGATTATGCCCAGATAGATGGTACCCAAATATTTCCCCGAGTCCCTTGTGCTTGCGTTTTGGATTTCATCCACGATGACCTTTTTTGCTTGCATATATGTACCTTTGTTGAAAAATAGGGACGACTTTTCTACATTGATTTGTTGTCCCAACGCATTGTAATAGTCATTAATGATGTTCTTGAGGTGTCGAGCATTTTCCAGTGATCCTTGCAGGAAGAAGAGTAAGTCATCTGCAAAAAAGAGGTGGGGTAGTTCTGAGCAACTTCTCTTTAGTGTGACTCCTTTAAACCTTTGCTATGATACATCGTTTTTGACTTTCCTTGATAGTACATCTGCAAGTAAGATGAATAAGTATGGCGAAAATGGGCGCCTTGTCGATATTTTTGTGTTGGCCGAATGGTGGTTGGTCGAGATGCATTCCTTTATCCTTGTGACCCATTGTTCAGAGAAGCCCCACCTTTTCAAGCTTTCGAGTAGAAATTTCCATTTCACACGGTCGTATGATTTTTGCATGTCCAACTTTAGAGAACAATCCACTATGTTCGTACTTCGTGGGGACTATAGGTAATGGAATGCTTCATATGCCACCATTATATTGTCTTGTATTGAACATCCTGCTACAAATGCACTCTGAAAAGGGGTGATAATTTCTTATAAATAGACTTTCAATCTACTTACCACAACCTTTGATATGATTTTATATAGAAAGTTGCACAAACTTATAAGTCTGAAATCGGGGGTCGGGTCAGATTTGATATTTTGGGAATACGTACTATATCAGTTTGGTTTAAAAGGTTTTGGGAGGGTACATGATCTACAAAACGATTTGACTGCGGTGATGATGTCTGGTCCAATAGTGTCTTAGTTCCTTTGATAAAATAGGTCTGAAAAACCATCTGGAACTATTGCTCGTGTTCCGCCCAATTGAAAGGCAACCATTCAAACTTTTTCCTATCAGGCGTCTCTAGTGAGGTCCTTATTCATCTTGTCGTTTACTTGTAGCGGCATACTCTCAAGTATATCCTCGTTCTACCACGGTTTCTCAGTTGTGAACATATCTCCAAAATATCTCTGTAATTTTGATGTTATGCCTTCTTTATGTGTTATCCAATTCCCCCTACTTCCTTGCAATCGACTTATTCAGTTTCTCCTTCCCCTCAAAATCGGGGTAAGGTGAAACAAAATTGTGTTACAATCACCTTTCGTTCGCCACTTAAGTCGTGATCATTGTTTCGAGTAAATTTATTCTCGATTCCATAGTTCTTGAATTAGATTTCCGAGTCTTATATCTTCCCCTGCATCTACTTGAGGTGTCCTGGATTTTATATGGTTTCAAAGCAGCTCCTTTGTCTTCTTCAGTTTTACTATATTGTTTCAAAATTGTTTCTTGCTCCACCTTTTGCAGTTGTTTAGTTTCGAGTACATTTCATACCCATATTCGTTTGAGTTATTAGTTGAGAAAGTTGATCGTATTATCTCCTTGGATTCTAGGTTTTCTAACTACATTTTCTCAAAGTACAATCCCCTTCTCCCTGTTTTCTTATCCTATCGGGTCTGGAGAATAATAGATGAGTGATTCGATCCAATTGCTAGCTCGTTTGTGCATTGAAAGTTCGGATACGAGGATGCCCAATCCGAATTTATGAGAACTAGGTCTAGTCTCTCGCTTACCCTTTCTTCCTCAGTACGGTTGTTGCACCACGTGAAGGATTGTCCCTTTGCCCCCAGGTCCTCAATTCGAATGTCCTTGATCATCTTGTTGAACTCATCCATTTGTCTCTGAGATTTCTGCCTAACTCCCTCCTTCTCATGATGGTGTTTTATCGGATTGAAGTCCCCTAGGTGTATGCATTTACATCTGCATACCCGATTGATAATTCTCAACGTCTTCCAGTTTTGGGTTTGTTTTTGCGCTTAAGTATCCGCATAAACCCATGTTGTATAGGTCGGGTCCTCATGTTATTCAAAAGTCACTACACAATCAATAAATTATGGGTTTGAAAAGAGAATTTGGACGTAGTTTCGACCTTCCATCACATTGTCAATCCCACTGAAATTCCACGTAGTCCGACATAAATTGCATTGTTCATTCCTATGTTGTTCCGATTCCTTTCACAGAAGGCATCCCCGTTTTTAGTTTCCATTAAAAATATAATGTTTGGTCGATAACTCTTGTTGAGGTATGTAAGTTAATGAATTGTCAAAGAAGACCTCAAACCTTGACAAATCCAGTAGAATGTCCTCATTGAGCTTGCGTGGCTGTTTAGGGACAACTACCAAAACATTTTTCTTCATAACTTATTTCGCTTGAGTACTTCTTACCCTACTCAGTTTCTCATACTTCGTTTTCATGCGAGCCTGTGTTTTGATCAATCTCTTCCTTGGGCTTGTTCTTTCCGTTTCCTACTTGAATTCCTTTTATGGTTCACATAGATTCCTTTCTTCTTTTGTTGTCTTTGCTTTTTTGTTTAGTGGTTCATCTTCAGTGTCTTCATTTGGCCTTTTTAGGGCCATCTTGCTCATGAACATGCTTAAACATGAGTTTGGATTGAGGTTTTCGTTGGTAAGTGTTTGAGGCGGTGTATCAGGTGCGTTTTCTACAGTATAGGAAAAGGTGTTTACTGCTCTATTCGAATAGGGAGGAGAGGGGGGTTATCTGGTAGTTGGGTGATGATGGGGTATGTGAGCTTCATGGTATGTGTGGTGGGCTTGATGTGTAAGTTTATGTGGATAGGGTGGTATCACATATACTCTAAGTATGAAAGGGACGATAAGTATTAGTTCTAGATCCCCATATATGTAGGTACATGGATTTAGTAGGTTTTGGATGGACAATCAATATTTCTTGCATTATCGTTGATGTTGGGTTACTTCACTCGCTAAATGAATGACGTCAACCACAAACTCATATATTTCACTTACGGTGGAGTGAAGTAATTGTCACATTGTGAGATGCGAAGCTTTTACTGGGGTTACATGTTAGTGGACCCGTAGTGAAAGACATGCATAACCTTGCAGAAGATCGTATATACTTGTCATATTTTTTCCTCGGTTATTTGGACATATATCGAACTATGAAAGACACACGATCACTAAGAGGTCTCTTTGTCCTAATTGAAGAGGTTGTATGAGAGTAAACCTGGTGCCTCAAATTGGATGTCGTCGACAGAGGAAAAAGCTGTAATAAGTGTCTGTGGATAAATTATGCACTTGATAAGTGCATTCTTTCCTTAGTACTAGTGGGAACAAAGTGAACTTATAGTATATTCTATTGGATCGTGAAATCCTGGTTGCTGATCTGGCAGTGAATTGAATGCTAGACGACAGTTGAATGGTGCTTTTGCTTCAACTCCGGTGAACCTGCAAGTAGGGGAGCGCAACAGAGGGGGTGTCTCTGGGTCCCTCTCCGATGCTTAAATGAGTATATGTGTGTATATATCTCAAAAACGTAATGAACGTATGTAAAGCAGAGGTATTTATAGGGTAGGAGAGATCAAACCGTATAAGCTAACCGTATATCTTGGGAATATTGTGCTGTTGAAAATTTGGATAGTAGATATGGCAGTTACGGCGAGATATTGCAGTTACCATATCTAATCTTTAGTGAATATGTGACCGAGATACGCAGGATATCGTGGCCACTTCCTTATTAACGGTAGGTGGGACCCGAAGAGAGAGGCAATGCTCTCTTCGGGGCGAGTACTCCCATGGCGAGTAGTAGGAGGTCGCGACTTGAGGAAGGATGGTGACCAGCTGGGGAGCCTTTGGCGTCCATATCGTCCTGGGCTGGATTCTGGGCCATTCTATGATGGGCCAGGCTGACTTTGACTGAGGCTGATCCGATCCGAATATTTTGGGTTTACCCCCTCCAGGGTTATTGGGCCTTCGAGGCATTTTCCTTATTGGGCCGTCACTATCAATACCCAACATTTGCCCCCGAAGCTTAATTGAAGTTCCTTCGGTCGAGCTTGATTTCTTGGAAGAGTTTGAGATAGTGACACTTTAGATTTGATTTTCCTTGTCTCCTTTTGTGGTTCATGACCTCAGGGACACTTCATGCTTGTTTGGCGATCAGTCATCCCATTGTCCAAGGTTGAAGGAATATTCTTCTTCTTATTCCTTATTGGCGATCACTCAAGGCAGTCTAGGCCTGTGAACGTCTATCTTTCTTCGCTAGTCGATCATTACCTATAAAAGGTATTTTTGATAAAGCCTATCAGTGCACTGGCGATCACTTTGTCTGTTCAGTGGACTTTAGCATGTAATAACTGCACAGTCATCCAGAAGTCGAACGGTCGCTTGAAGCATGCTTGCCATTTAATATTCTGTAACCCAAGGGTAGTCTGACAGCTGTCTGTATTGGCCGTCCATTTGTATCCCGAGGTGTCTCTTAGAATTCTGACATTGCTTCGATTTTTTTCCAAAAAGGTGCAATTATTCTTCTGCGTCGTTTCGATTCTGTCTGTGGCGGTTACTCCTTTTTTTGTCTATATAAGAAGCAGCAGTTTCTTTATTTTGTTTTTTACGCATTCATTCCTTCAGACTTTCAGAGCCTTCTTCGTTTCCTGAGATCCTTCTCTGCAAACCCCTCCTTTCCCCTTGTCAATCTTTCCAAACGTCATCCCAACAGACTCCATGGCCACTCGCAGTCAATCCGGGAAGATCAAGCAGACAGCCAACAAGGCTTCTTTTTCGGCCCCTAAGGTGCCGAAGAACACCAATGCCCCTGACCATTAGGGACGACTCTCTGCCCACCTCGACGGAGAGGTAGGCTGACCTTGGGAGGACCGCAGCCACGCCTGTGGTGGTGGATGGGCCTAAACTTCAGACGCCCATCTTTTCTCCAAAAGGTAAACATTCTATTTTGTTGCTCTGTTTTGAGAGTATCCCCGGTTTTCCCTTGTTTTTTATACTCGTTGTTGCTAGATCTGAACTGTTCGAGTAGATGTCAAGCCCAACGAGCTGAAGCCGGCTTATTTTAAGACAGTGATGGCGCTTGGTGGTTTCGGTGCGATGGATGCACCTAGATACCCAGGCCTAGGTCTGCATTATCCTCGCAATGGAGAGGTTTACATCTATGCGGCCCAGATCGATGCTGGGTTGCGTTTTCCTCTCTGTGAGGATTTGCAGGCGTTGTGTCGGTTCTACATGATACATCCCACGCAGCTCGTACCCAACGCCATCTGGATATGGGCTTGATTCAAGTTCCTGTGTATACGTCAAGAATGGACGTATTCACTGGCCTTGTTCCGGTGCTTTTTCTGATTGTCTGCTGGGACGAACCATCTCCATCATTTCCAGTCCCGATGGCCGAAGTTTGCGGAGTGGAGAGGCCAATCATGGAGCTGGAACGTTCACGTTCGGTTGGTTGAAGACTTCCGGGCCGCTAACTCCAACTATAAGAAGTTGTCTTGGAAGTTGTCTACACCAGATAGGGATTTCCCTCCTGAGTTCGACGAGTTATCGGGGAGCGATCGGAACGCCATCGACGACCTGTTTCGCTTGCATCGATCATCCATTTTTCATCCCATCCATTCGGTGGCGGAGACCACCGAGAATATGCTTGAGATGGCGGGCATTCATCAGGCCACGCCAATTTTTGATGATTGAGTAATTCTTCTAACCGTTTTCCGTTTTATTGGATGTAGGCAACCGGGGCCGAAAACTCATAGGTCTCTTTGATGACCAGGGAAAAGCGGGGCTGTCCGCGGATCAAGCGTCGCTGAATCCTCCTCCTCCCCCCTCCAGGCGTTCATCCAAGAGGAAGCCCGAAGAGGCACTTCCCTTGGCCATTGTTGGACCTCGCCAACCAGGTATGTTGTCTCGCCATTTGCTGATTTGCTGTTTTTATACTTTGCAGTCTTCAGGTTTTGACATATCTCCTTGTTATTTTGCAGAGAAGCCCACTGCTGATGTGGCCCGGGACCCTCCTCCTCCTCCTGCCAAGAAGGTCATGAGTGAGGATCGCCCGGTTCTCCCCAAAGTCCTCCTCCTCCTCCTAAGGGATCCGCTGCCCCCGGGGAGAAGGCTCTGATTTTGGCGTCCCCTTCCCTTTCCGAGTCTTCGGTCCCTATTCCTCCAAAGGAATCTGGGACTCAGAAGAAGGGTTCTGATACCCCCAGCGCCTCGAAGACTCCTCCTGAGGAGTACTACTCCTTGGCGAGCATGTTCCAGACGTTCAAGGCTGCGAAATCTCGGGGAGTTTGGTTCCCCTGCGGAGACTTCTCGAATAAGGGGGTCTCAGACAAGAAGAGTCTCCGGGGCAGCCCTGATTTATGCATGCGACTCCTTGAGGGGATAATTCCTCCCAGGGATCGCTCTGCGCTTCCCTCGGAGCTGCACCAAATTGAGGGATTCATGCGGTCCCATTATGAACGAGTTGCTCTAGTAAGATTTCGATTCCTCGTTATGTTTTCGCATTGTTCCCTCTTTTCCATAGCCCAACAATCTTCGTTATTTCTTCGTTGCCAGCTCGTTCGAGAAGAGGTGGCGATGGGTCGCATCGTCGGAGAGCTCGCCAACAAGCATTCTGATTTGCTTGTTGAGTTGGAGCAATACCGGAGCACGGGGATCTCCCCAGGGCAGATGGAGGCCATCAAGTCGACCGCTAACGCGGCGGTTTCCTTGGTGGAAGGTGCCCGTGAGGAGTACTTCAGGAAGGAGGAGCGGCTCCTTGCTGATGTAAAGAAGAGGGAGGTTGATGCTGCGGTCTTCCTTCAAGAGTCTGAGGCCCTTCATCGGTGTTTAGATGAAGGGGAGACTGTCAGGGCTCACCTAGAGGCTGAGCTGAAGGAGGCCCGAGCCCAAAGGGCGGAGTCGGACGCTCAACGGGTCGTCGCTGAGGCTCAGAAGGAAGCTGCTGAGGCTCAGAGGGCTGCTGCTGAAGCTAGGGGGATCGCCCTGGAGGAGGAGAAGGAACAGCTGGCTGAACAGCTAAAGTCTGTTCCTTCACCCCAAAGTGTGGTCAACGAATTCAAAGCCTCTGAGGAGTTCGTTGACTGTGCTTTGGAGGTGATGAAGTCGGAGATTGCCGACTTCCTCCAAGTCCTGGTCGAGGATGTCCAGGCGGTCGATCCCAACTTTCCTGTTCGGGAAGTTGAGTCCCTTAAGGGTTTCCTCCGTAGTTCTCATCCTCAGCCTACCCCTGCTGCTGAAGAGATCAACCCAGCTGCGGCTGTTGAAGAGGTTGCCCCCAAAGGCGAGCCGAGCACTCCTGCCCCCGAAGGCGAGCCAAACACTCCTGCCCCCGAAAGCCTGAAGTCTCCACCTCTTCGGCGACCATGCTTCTTTTGCTTTTAGATAATTGTTTCCTTATCTTTTTGTATTATGGGTTGATCTGTAATTATTTCTTCGACTAAAGACTCGGTTTTTTATTGAATGCCTTTATATTCATAAGCCTTTGTGTTTGCTCGACTTTGAATGTGTTGGCGATCCCTCCGACATCTTAATCGTAATTACCTTCAACTTTCTTCTTTCCCCTTTTGGACTTTTCTTTAGGCTCAAAATGATAAAACCTCATAGAATTATCCATTTATCTCACCAAGTATAGGCCCCTTAAGGAAAATATCTTAAGACTTAAAAGTATAGACTTCTAAGCTTGAAGATGTATAACCCTACTGAAGTTTAAACCTTTTGGAGTGCTCGCCTCTACGAAAGGACTTGCTTCTTGCAGTTTCACTTTCCATAGTGATTCCTTAAGACTCCTTATTCATCCTCGATAATTTGCCTCATGAAGATAACTTCTCTAAAATTTGTCCAACCTATAAGAAGATAGTTTCCTTGATGGATTGCTTATCCTCGTTGTCCAGATTCCTGCCTAACTTTGGTATCAGGTCTTTCTGCCTGATTTTGGCGTCAGGTCTTTTGGCCTGACTTTGGCGTCAGGGCTTGTGGCCTAACTTTGGCGTTAGAGCTTTTGGCCTGACTTTGGCGTCAGGGCTTGTGGCCTAAATTTGGCGTTAGGGCTTTTGGCTTGACTTTGGCGTCAGGGCTTGTGGCCTAACTTTGGCGTTAGGGCTTTCGTTTTGCCTAACTCTTGTTGTTTAGGTCTTTTTGGCCTGACTTTGGCGACAGGGCTTTTGGCCTCACTTTGGCGTCAGGGCTTCTGGTTTTTGCCTAACTCTTTTTGTTTAGGTCTTTTTGGCCTGCGTTTGGCGACAGGGCTTTTGGCCTGACTTTGGCGTCAGGGCTTTTGGCCTAACTTTGTTGCGTCAGGGCTTTTGGCCTAACTTTGTTGTTAGGGCTTTTTCTTCGACTTGATTCGAGTGGTCACACGCTTTTTGAAGGAACAACTTGCTTTTATTGACATAACATTTTGATTTACAAGCTATGTATGAAATCTCCTTAAATGTTCAGCATTGAATGGACGAGGTAACCTTTCTCGTTCAGTGGTTTCCAAATAGTAGGATCTTGGGGCGGCGATCTCTACTACCTTGTATGGTCCTTCCCACTTAGCTGAAAGCTTATTCTGACTGTCCAGCCTTGTAAATTCGTTCCTTCTCATAACCATCTCCCCCACGAAAAATTGGCGAGCGCTGACTTTTATGTTGAAGTATCGAGCGGTCGCCAGACACATCTTTGCCTGTGTCCTTTCTGAGTGCCACCTCTTTTCCTCTGCTAGGTCGAGGTCAGTCATGCGTTTGACTTCGTTTGCCTCAATATTGAAGTGTAGGATTCTATGGGTAGGCACTGCTATTTCGGCGGGCGCCACTGCTTCTGATCCATACACTAAACTGAAGGGAGTTTCTCCAGTGGCTGCTTAGGCGTTGTTCTGATGGCCCATAATACATTTTCCAGCTCTTCTCTCCAATTTCCTTTGAATGCTCGAACCCTTTTCTTGAGTCCTTCTAAAACAACCTTGTTGGCTGCTTCAGCTTGCCCATTCGTTTGAGGATGGTGCACTGAACTGAAACGATGGTCGACATGGTACTCTTCACAGAGCCATTTGAGCTCCTTTCCAATGAATTGCGGACCATTATCACTGATGAGTATTTTAGGAATGCCAAACCTAGAGAATATGTTGATCTTCAGGAACTTGATAACTTGAAATTCCGTTGTAGAAGCCAGAGCTTTCGCCTCTATCCACTTGGTGAAGTAGTCGATCGCTTCTATAATGTGAGTGCGTTGACTAGTGATAATAGGAAAAGGACCTAATATATCAATCCCCATTGAGAAAAAGGCCAGGCACCCGCCATTGGGGATAATAGTGTTGGCGGTCGACCTGATCGTGGTGTAAATTGCTGGCAAGTCTCACACTTCTGCGTTAATTCAGTCACATATTTTCCCAAGGTTGGCCAATAGTATCCCAGTCTGAAGATCTTCCTTGTTAATGATCGAGCACCTTCATGACGTGCTGCCACCCCTTCATGAGCTTATCGAAGAACCCTTTCTGTTTCTGAATGAGCAACACACCTTAAGTAAGGAGTCGAGTAGCCTCTCCTATAGAGTTCTCCATCTATAATCAGATAACTGGTTGCGAGTCGTCTTATCCTCATAGATTCGCCTTCGTCATCCGAGAGGATCCCCTCTTTCAAAATATTCTGAAACGGAGTCATCCATGTGACCTGCACTTGAATGTTGAAGACCTCTACTCTGCTTTCAAGGACTGAACATAAGACATTTTCCAGGAATTGTACATCTTGGATTGTCGTTCCTCCAAATGCCATCTTACTTAAACAGTCTGCCATCTGGTTTTCCTGGCGAGGAATAGACTCAATCGCAAAATTTGGAATTTCTCCGACGAGCTTCTTGGCGATGGTGATGTACTTTTTCATCTTTTTCCCCTTGCCTCATAAGTGCCATTTACCTGATTCACAATAAGTTCCGAGTCGCTTTTTACCTTAAGCGCAGATATGCCCATTCCTTTTGCCAGTCTGAGTCCAGTGATAAGAGCCTCGTACTCTGCTTCATTATTGGTCGCCTGAAATGTTAGGGCGATTGCATACTTTAAAGGCTCGCCTTCAGGAGGAATAAGAATTAAACTTGCCCCCGAGCCCTCTCTTGACGAAGACCCATCTGTATAGAGCTACTAGACTTGATTGCTGCTTATTGACTGACTTGGCCTGTTTTTTGCTTCTGCTTGAAACATTACTTGTGCTTTCCACAAAGAAATCAGCTAGTGCTTGACCTTTGATGTCCGTTTTCGGCGCAAATTTGATCTTGAACTCGCTGAGCTCGATCGCCCACTTGACCATTCTTCCTGAAGAATATGGTTTCATCAGGAAGTTTTTGAGAGGTTGATTGGTGAGGACTGTGATGTCGTGTGCGTGAAAGTAAGGTCTCAGCTTTCGAGCAGCAATAACTAAGGCATAGAGATACTTTTCAATCTGGACATATTTTATTTATGTTGAGTTAAACATTTTGCTAATAAAGTACACTAGACTCTGAACATTATTTTCCTCCATTATCAAAACAGCACTGCCTGCCACGTCGCTGATGCCGAGATAAAGGAAGAGCTGCTCGCCTGGAATGGGCTTTTCCAGAGCTGGGAGTGTTTGCATATGCCGCTTCAAGGACTGGAACGCCTACTCGCAATCTGGCGTCCATTCGAACTTGCGGTTGGCCCTCAGCGTTTTGAAAAATGGGAGGGACCTGTCGCTCGCCTTGGAGAGGAAGCGGTTGAGAGAAGCTAGGCGACCATTCAAGCACTGAACTTCCTTATGGCACGTTGGCGATTTCATCTCTTCTATGGCCTTCAGCTTTTCCGGGTTCGCCTCGATGCCCCTCTCGCTGACCATGAATCCTAGGAATTTTCCAGACTTGACTCCAAAGGCGCACTTTGCAGGGTTCAGGCGAACGCTGTGTCTCCTCATGCATTCGAAGGCTTCGCGGAGGTCTGTTGTGTGCGGATTGCCCTTAATGGTTTTGACGAGCATATCGTCCACATAAGCCTCCATGTTTCTTCCCAGCATGTCCTGAAATTGGCAGTTCACCATCCGCTGATAAGTCGCCTCGGCATTGATGAGACCAAAGGGAATCACCTTGTAACACAGAATGTCACCGTCTGCATAGAAAGTGGTGTGAGCCTCATCGTCTGGGTGCATTCTGATCTGGTTGTAGCCTGAATAGGCGTCCATGAAGCTCAACATCTCGTGACCAGAGGTAGCATCGACCAACTGATCAATCCTGGGAAGGGGATACGAATCCTTGGGGCAAACTCTGTTCAGGTCGCGGAAGTCGACACACATCCTTCACTTGCCGTTTGATTTTTTGACTAAATCTGGGTTGGCGACACAACTCTGGAATCTCACCTCTCTGATGAAGTCAGCCTCAATCAGCCTGCCAAGCGCTTGTCCGTCCCGAACGCCAAGCGCTTGTCCGTCCCGAACGATCTCCTTTTTTGGGCGATCGGCTTGATAGAAGGGTCTATCCTGAGCTCGTGAGAGATGATGCCTGTACTGATTCCTGGCATGTCGCTCGGCTGCCAGGCGAAGAGCTCTTTGAATTCCCTGAGGAGGGCGGTCATGGCCTCCTTATGATCTTCTTTCAAGGTGGTCCCAATGCACACCTTCTTATCTGGGCCATCGACCTCCACCTCTTCCAATTCTTCCATGGGCGCTGGCCGATCCAAATCCTCGCGAGGGTCGGCCCCTGTCTCGATGGCGAGGGCCTCCCTTTGGTTCTTCCTGCGCAGGCAGTTCACATAGCATTGCCGCGAGGAAGGCTGGTCGCCGAGCACTTCTCCAATCCCGTTGGGAGTGGGGAACTTCATCTTATGGTGGACCGTGGAGGCCACAATCTTGTTGGGGTTGATTGGGGTCCTCCCCAGGATGGCATTGTACGATGTAGGTGAGTCGACCACCAATAAAGTGACCGGTACCTTGATGCCCTTCCATCCCTCTCCTAGAATCACTGGCATGGTTATTGCTCCCAGTGGATAAGTCGTCCTCCCAGCAAACCCAATCAGTGGAAAGTCGACCCTCTTCAGTTCACGTTTGGACTTGCCCATCATCTCGAAGGCGTCCAGGAAAAGGATATATGTCGAGCTTCCTACGTCGATCAGAATCCTTGCAACGTCACAACCGTCGATATCAGCCGTGATAACCAAAGCATCATTGTGTGTGTGTGTGGGGGGGGGGGGGGTTGTGACATGTGCCAAATCATCTTCGGAAAATGAGATGACAATGTCCTCTTTAGGTCGGGGTCGCTTTCCCAACTGAACTGCTGTAGAGATCTGAGTTGCGTAGACCTCCCTGGCGTGCGACCCCTCGCCTCCTGCACAGAATCCTCCCGCAATCAAATTCACTCTTCTCTTGCTGGAATATGGATCAGTTTGCTCAGCACGAGCTGGCGAACGATGTCTCCTAGGGGCGTTCAACTTCTGTCTCGCCCTGCCACAAACTCCTTCAGCATCCCCCCTTGAATCAGTTTCTTTATGTCCCGCTTCAAAATGCGTCAGTCATCAGTCTTGTGGCCCTTGCACTTATGGTATCTGCAATAGCTCTCAACGTCCTTCCCCATGGGCTGACCACCCCGACGAGGCATCGGTGGCCTCGCCAAGGATCTCCTCTCCATCTCGACTAGTACCGCTGAGATCTGCATATTTAAAGGCGTAAAGTAATCAGGGACCTCTGGATTTCTGGGTGCCGAGTTGGGCTCGACCCGGGGCCTACTGTCTCTTCCCTTCTTTTCTTTCTTCACCTCCTTCTTACCATCGCGTCGGGGCTCGGGAACCACCCTTAGCGAGGTCGTCAGGAAGTTGGTCTCAGTGTTCGCCCTTTCAAGGTCTATGAAACCTTTTGCCCTGGACGCCAGCTACTCCAACGTCTCAATCTCCTTCACATGATAGCTGTTGCACAGCTTTCTCGAGGCCTTGTTGGCCACATCCAGACCTCTATAGAAGGCTCGAATGATCTCCCCATCCGAGATTCGACGATCTATCTCCGTGACGTTCTGAGGAAAACGTCCGTAAAAATTGGCAAGCGGCTCTCCAGGCTGTTGCTTGACCGAATCCAGGGCGACCACGCTTTTCATTAGTTGGTGCTCGCCCATGTATCTCTCCAGGAATTTGCTCCTTAATTCTGCCCAAGTTCCTATAGATCCTGCATGGAGGCCGAAGAACCAGGACGAAGCCGAACCCGAAGGAGTGGATGGAAATAACAAAGCCAAGTGATTGGGATCATTTGACTTACCCAAAAGAGAAGCCTCGTGTTTGTTGATGTGTATGGTGGGATCTCCTCCACCACTGTACTCAGGTATGGCCCGAGTGACTACGTCTTTGGGGATCTTGATGGCGATGATCTCGTCGGAAAAGGGGTGAGCAGATCGCTCCTTGAAGGGAGCTACGACTGTCAGTCGTCTTTCTTGGAGCCTTCTGTTGATAAGGTCGTCCACCTGGTCCAGGGTGCAATTTTCTGGCGAAGTCCCGTGTGGAGAGAGATTTATAGGGTAATGAACGTATGTAAAGCAGAGGTATTTATAGGGTAGGAGAGATCAAACCGTATAAACTAACCGTATATCTTGGGAATATTGTGTTGTTGAAGATTTGGATAGTAGATATGGCAGTTACGGCGAGATATTGCAGTTACCATATCTAATCTTTAGTGAATATGTGACCGAGATACGCGGGATATCGTGGCCACTTCCTTATTAACGGTAGGTGGGACCCGAAGAGAGAGACAATGCTCTCTTCGGGGCGAGTACTCCCATGGCGAGCAGTAGGAGGTCGCGACTTGAGGAAGGATGGCGACCAGCTGGGGAGCCTTTGGCGTCCATATCGTCCTGGGCTGG
This sequence comes from Chamaenerion angustifolium, assembly GCA_946814005.1. Lineage (NCBI taxonomy): Eukaryota > Viridiplantae > Streptophyta > Magnoliopsida > Myrtales > Onagraceae > Chamaenerion > Chamaenerion angustifolium. Next base: position 30,422,873 of record OX328272.1, read on the forward strand.
ATTCTGGGTCATTCTATGATGGGCCAGGCTGACTTTGACTGAGGCTGATCCGATCCGAATATTTTGGGTTTACCCCCTCTAGGGTTATTGGGCCTTCGAGGTCTTTTCCTTATTGGGCTGTCTCTATCAATACCCAACATATTCCACTGGAGATCGAGTCAACTGTATTGAGTTACTTATGTATTGAGTTACTTATATAAAATCTTGTACATAACTATAGAGAGGAATAAAGAAAACGTCACTGGTTGAGTCGTTATAGTATAAATAGGACCAGTTGAATTATCATCATACTAAACAATAATTTCTGGAAAGTTATAAACTAATTATTTAGGATTAAATGCGACCAATGTGGTCATGGGAGCATTTATTAGTGGTTCAGCCACTAATAAAGTAAAATTCAACTGTACCTAGTCAATTTCCACTAGGGATGTGGATGTGATGAACATTACAAAGATAACTAAGCAAAATCTCAAAACCAACGTTTGTAAATTCTATCGAGATGAGCTAATGACTCTTGGAGAGTTGTAAATATTCACTAATAGTTACTTATATATAAATATTATTTTTAATATTAACATGTTTTTGTGAATATTGAAGGTAAACTAAAATTCGTGCACATCAGAACATCTGCAGATTGTGCCTTTGGTGTGTATGGGGGATGCATATTTATGCTTGGCCAATCTACCACATATCCACTTCAATAATCAGGAGCGACACATGGTAGATTGAGTGATGCGACAATTCAAGTTTTATCAGCCTATTTCAGAAGCATTCAAGGATCAACAAGATTGAGATACATTGCACAAATCCAATGGGATAAAAATAGGTGCACGCCATGGGCCAAAAGGCGTGACACTTACATAATTCTGGAACAATTGGGGTTTTCATCTAAATCATGAACAAGAGATACACTTAGCGCATTTTGAGTACTTGGCGTAGTACTCCAAGATTACTGTTACACTAACCATAGATATCAGACCACTGGTACCAGAGGATGCATGTGCTAATGTGGTATCAACCATGCAAATCAAACCACATGACAATCAAATTATGTTGGTGGTAAGTTTTTTTTTTCATATTCAAGTGTAACTGTAATTGATTAAGATACATATAAAAGTTATGTTTGTAATTATAGAGGTTGGAGATATGTTGCTCGTTATTCCAAAAGTTTTTTAAGAGAAAAAACAGGGAATCAAAGAGATATATGGATGAGACATACTTGTTGTTGCACTACATAACTGGTGAACGAGTTACATTCAATCAAATGTTAGAAGTAGTATTGTCTAGTGAGGACGAATAGTCGAACCACATGGATCAACATGAAGATGTATCAACCTCATGCATATCCCCTACCCCATGTCACTCAGCAATCAAAGATACATGAGGTGCAACCGGAAACCTCCATGCTCACTAAGTATAAGAAAAATTCAAAGTCGAGATTGGGGAAGTAGATCTGGTAGCCATGGTGGCAGCGCCAGATCTAGGAACCTCACTAAGTAGGATCCTAGTATAAAACAAATTGTACTTATTTATTAGTAACGAAACATATCGAAATTAATTCGGGTCAAAATAAAAAGTATTATTTTAATTACGAATTTTTAATATAAATACATAACAATTTTAAAGAAAATGATAAAAAAATGCATTATAATACGAAATGATGCGATAATATTTAAATAAAATATATTGATTTTTTTATCTGCTCTAACAGATTGTTATCTAAATTGATCAGTGTTTATTTTAAAAAAGTTCTTCATGAAAATCTATAAAATTCATATTGAAGAATTAAAACTTGTAAAACAACGATATTTAGCATACCTCCGTGTCCACATTCAATACAGAGTTGCTGCAGTATATATATATATATATATATCTTAAAAAAGATCAAGTAGGGTACTAGGACCCCAAACAATATGCACTGGATCCGCCTCTGCATGGTGGTGGTCGTAAGGGTTGGGCACCATAGAAAAGAGACAATATTTAGCAAAACTTTGCCATATAATTCAATTTTTTTTTTTTGGCCAAGTCATATAATTCAATTTAGCTTGTATAAGTGTTATTTTATCTATAGTTGAATGCATAGTTATCCGAACCGGAAGTCAAACCGGAGAGGGCGACGGTTCGCAGTTGGTTCGGTCTGACCGCGGTCTACTAGTTGGACCAGCGGGTTCATTAGTCATCTTCTCCAAAATTCATCTCCTCCAGAAAGCTGAGCCTCATCATTCTAGATTAATTATACATAGACTCTCCCTTTCTCGTCAAATTTTAAAACCTAATACATCAACCTCTCTTTCTCCTTGTTTCCGTATTCGGCTGGATTTCCTCATCTTCATACATGGCTAACAGTAAATTTCGTCCGACCCATTTCCAAATTCTGATAAAGCTGTTTCTTTTTCCTTTCTTCCTTCATTAGTTGGGATATGAACCATCTGGGAGAGTAAAGTTAGTAATTTTCCGTTATGCATCTTCAAATGTTGAATTTTGAAGCTTGACATGCTCATCTGGAGGGTATGAGTTGAGGGAAAGGTTTCTAAGTGGGTTTCATGCCAATTCAATCTTGAGTGCCAAATCGCTGTAAAGTACAAGGTCGATGAAGATCAAACCAAGTCTTTGTTCACTAGAGAGAACAACATCTGAAGAGTACACTACAACTCCTAGAAGCAAACCGGTTGTCGGGTTTGTGTAAGGTAAAGGTTAGTTATGACATTTTGCTATTATGTATTAATTAATTGCATAATTTTAGTTATATTTAGCTAATATGTATTGAATTGGATAATTATATTGTAATTAATACATATATGGCGAAGTTAAATATTTATTTGGAGCTGGAAGCGTATAAAAGTTAAAAACACTTTTTAAAATAACTATTCCATCACAATTTACCTACTAACGTTGATGGAATAATATATAAAAAATGAATACAATATATATACCTTTTGCTTCAATTTGTATAATATATAAATAGCGGCGGATCTGGAAATCCACATAAGTGGGGTCCTATTACGATTTTTTATACAGAGTCATTAAAAAAAATTGGTATCAAAATAGATTGAAATAATTTATTTTTTAACTATATATATACAATAGTTTAAAATAAAATAATATAATAATTCATTTTTTCGTAGAAGTATTAGTAATTTATATCAGTTAAACTATATGCAATAATTATTGATAAGTTAAACAAATGCATTATCATTTTCATGACTGCCTAACGTGTTATAAAGAGTCTGATTTGCAACCAAAAAAACAATCATTAAGTCATATACATTATTTTTTTTTGGCCAATCATATACATTATTTAGTATATAACTTAAATTCTAAATAAAAAAATTGCTATTCGATTTTCTGATTTATGCATACTTTAAACTAAAACTAAAAAATATTATTATTGCTCTTAGACAAAACGTAAATTTTTTTTTTAAATTAAACATCAAACGAAATTGAAATTCTAATTATATTCAAAAATCAAATAAACATTTTTTAAAGTTGAGAATTCTAAATGAGACAAAAAAAAGAAAGATTACTTCACTAAGAATTAAACAGTAGATCACACTTAAAATGTAAATGCTTAAGGAGCTGATTTTGAACTGTCAACTAGTGTCCATACCAAAATTTAACCGGGGTCCTAATGAATACTACGTAAAATATACCTATAATTTAGAAAAATATATATAAATCAAGTGGGGTCCTAGGACCCAGTCTCTTTAAGTTGGATCCACCACTATATATAATACAATTATCATATAAAAAATATATTAATTAATTTGGAAGCTTAAAAATTAAGATTAATTAAATTAAAAATATATTTTCTTATAAAATTTTACAAAAAACTTTAATTAATTAAAAATTAGATTTAAAAAAATAATTCAATTCAATTGTAATTAATTAAATTAAATTTAAATATATAAAAATTCATTTTAGTTAAAATTTATAAAAATTATAATAAAATAAAAAATTTAATTTAAAAGAATTATAATAATTAATTAAATTTAAAAATGTAAATAATTATTTAAATTTAATTAAAATCTAAATAAATAAAGATATTTTTTAAGAGTAACAAATAATTAAATTAAAATATACATAAATAAATAATTATAATATTTTGGTCAATTCAACATCTATTTCTTATTCCTAACTCTCCCATAATAACCATTCTAATATTTTTCCATGTAATATCTATTTCTAGCTCTTTATGAATTTCAATTCCGTAAAATTTTAATTCCATATGAATTTCGATTATGAATTCTTCATTCCTGGCCAATTAATCATGTCATAAGTTAAGTTATTGCAGTTGCAGTTTGTGACATACGGTAAGATGGATTCTATTTTCTTATTGTTTCAAACACTCGCTTCAGACCGAAACTCTCTGGACCCCCCCCCCCCCCCCCAATTTTCTAAGTTTTTTGAAGTAAGCTAACATCAAGCCATCAATTGGTTTGTCCTTTGGCATTTATTGTAGCAAGGGAGAGAGGATTAATACTGTAGAAGCGATGGAGACGTAGCTATGCAGAGGAGAACGTCGCTCACCTATTTCCAGCCCAAGCCACTGCAGATTTTCTTTGAGCGACCCTTAACCAATTTTTCCATTCTGTCTTCTCTTATGTCCTTTTCCCTGTAGGAGTTGCCAGCTGCAGTGAAGGGTCGATTCCCACGCTCACATGATGTAGTCCAGTTCTGGTGAGACAAACGACACCAAGCGACCGACGATTGAACTCGACTCCAACCAACAACTGCAGAATGAGAACTGGTATGTGGGCAAGTTGATTTCACAAAAATCAATCAAAATGAACGTCGTACAGAGCATACTACGAACGACATGGGCGAGGTTCAGTTCAGTAACAATATCTGAGGCGGAATCCAGAATAATGTTGTTCGACTTCAGCCGGAATGAAGATGCAAATAGATTCTAGACTTATCACCGTGGACGATCAACGGACATATTTTGAATATCAAGCGATGGGAACCGAGCATAAGTGTGAAAGATGTGGACTTCAATAAGGTAAACATGTAAATTCAAATACATGACTTAGGGTTGGAGAAATTTAGTGATGAAAATACTTGGAAAATTGGAAATATGATAGGAAGATGCCTAGAGATAGACCGTATTGTTGGAAGGGTAACTAGGAGTTACATGAGACTAAGGGTGGTGATCAATGGGAATGAACCGCTGATGGCAGGATTTTGGTGGACAAACTCCCAAGGGGTTGAACGTTGGGCAACTATTAAGTATGAAAGATTATCCAATTATTGCTATGGAGGCCATACGACCAAATCATGCAAGGGGGAGGTACAAATGGCGGAACATGATCCAAAGCAACCCACTTACGACCCGTGGTTAGTAGGGGTGAGACCGAAATCCACCACGGTTCGTCAACATGTAGGAGGGGAGGAAGGTGAGGGATCTAACACGAAAACAACCATGAGGAAGTCATGGGCGAGACAAGGAAAGCAAGCAAAGAAAAGGGTTCAAACCAGAATCTACCGAGAGAATATGTGGGCGGGTGGCCAAACGAGGGAGGTACGAATGGAAGGGACAAGTCAGACTCAATGGACACAGATGGGGGCCGAATGAAAGGGGATCAAGGGGAGAAAGAGGACGAGGCAAATCAGGTCGAGAATCAGGACAACGAGATGGATCATACCATGGCCATAACGATACATACCACCACTCCGCAACCTTCCACCCGAAATCGAACCATGAACCCAATTCCTTACCCACCAATTCAGCTGAGCCTACCAACATGGTAGACTATCCACTGAAATCATAAGACATTTCCATCAAAACCAACCAGTTCTTACTCAACAGAGCTTACACATAGAATTATTTGATATCTAATTTTTTTATGATTTTTTTCCTGACAGGAAGGTTTTCACTTGCCTCCATATTACCAATGAAGCTGGGAGGTTTCCAATTTTCCTCCATCTTACCAGCCTCAAACTTCTACAGTATCTTGATGTTGTCTCTGTAGAAGCTGTTTTTGGCACCTAAGCTTCACCTTATGTCAACATTTTTTGTAACTACACCTCTTAACTCCATTGAGGAACTGGACAGATGGAAATTCATTCTTATCATACCAAAGATATCTATCTATACTGATTGACAGAGAGTTAACCAAGGTGAGCAGATAGTTCAATATTGATGTACTAATGATCATCATTCTAAAAAACCATAACAGAGTCTAAGAAAATATCATATGCAGAGAAGAAATCATTAATCAGCCTGCAAATTGCTGATGAAGAGTTTCTGAATTCAGCACAGCCTGTTATGAAATATGAACACAAGGTAATGAAAAAAAGATAAGAAGGAACAACCAGAGAAAGATAGAAGCATAGAAAGAAGAAGAAGATGATCCAAAACAATCTAAACATTCACAAAGATAACTCAAATCATATCAAACTAGATTACTCATGATCAGGGTCCAACTCAATACTACTCCTAGACTCAGACGCACAGATACTGCCAGAATCCTTACACTGATTATCAGACTGAATGTCCTCAAATGTCAGAACTCCAAGTTTATCACGAAAGTGAGAAAACAACTTTTCAGTAAGAGGTTTGGTAAGAATATCAACAATTTGATCAACTGCAGGAACAAAATTGACAATGATTTGATCATTTTGAACTTTCTCACGAACAAAACAGATATCAAGCTCTACATACTTCATCTTGGAATGTTGTATTGGATTCTCTGTCAAGGCAACAACTCCTGTATTGTCACACCATATTATAGGAATGGATGAGAGTTTAATTCCAAGTTCAGTTAACAAAGAAACAACCCAAAGCACCTCACACATTGCATTAGCCACAACTCTATATTCAGCTTCAGAACTAGACCTTGAAATCACTGATTGCGTTTTCGAACTCCACACTATAGGATTATTATTAAGCAGAAGATAATGTCCAGACACAGATTTTCGATCAATAGAATCACTACCCCAGTCAGCATCAGCAAAAGACACAAGAGTTACCTCTGTTGAAGGAACATAAGGTGCTCTAAACAAAAGACCATGATTAATTGTTCCTTTAAGATACCTCAACACTCTTAAGATTGCTTTCCAATGATGCTGAACAGGATGTTGCATAAACTGACTAAGCTTGTTAACTGCAAAACTAATATCAGGTCTAGTAATACAAACATGTTGTAACGCTCCTATAGTACTCTTATACATGGTTGAGTCAACAGGAGAAGAAGCAGAACCTGTTTGAGACCAATTGGCCTTACTGAGAAAATTCCCTGACATTGGTGTAGGTAGAGAGGATGAATTTGATAGTCATACCTTGAGCAAAAGATCAGTTATGTATTTCTTTTGAGACAACAGTAAGCAGTCATCACCAACTTGGACGTCCATGCCTAGAAAATAGTTCAGCAATCCAAAATCCTTCAGTTTGAATTCATTATTGATTTGTGTTATGACATCTTCCACTCTTTTGGAGTCACTACCTATAACTACTATATCATCAACATAAACTAAAAGATAAACACTTCCTTTGTCAGTATTCTTTAAGAACAGACAGTTATCAGCAAGTGAAGTGATAAAACTGGGAGAATTAAGCAAATTTTTTTTGAACCTTTCAAACCATGCTCGTGGTGCTTGCTTAAGACCATGGAGAGCTTTATTCAATCTGCACACAAGTACTCTACCTTGATCATCACATTGCTCAAATCTTGGAGGTTGCGTCATATGCACATCCTCAGACAGCTCATAATGCAGAAATGCATTATTAACATCAACTTGTCTCAACATCCACTTATGAGTCGGGGCTAGTATGAGAATAATTCTCAGCGTGGGTAACTTAACCACAAGACTGATTGTGTCCTGAAAATCAAATCCTGGTTTTTGTGAATATCCCTTGGCCACTAGTCGAGCCTTATATCGTGTCACTGATCCATCTGAGTTCTTTTTTTATTTTAAACAACCATTTGAAGCCCACTGGAATCCTGCCACCAGGTAACAATGTAAGACCCCATGTGTTGTTGACAACTAAGGCATTGAGTTCTTCTTGGATAGGCGTTTTCCAGTGTGGAGAATGTGGTGGTATGTCTGCAACAGTAAGATGATTATCTCCTCAAGAATGTATAGTCTGAGAAGAGCTGTCATATTGTAAAATATGATTAGGCAGCAAAGACTCATCAATAGGATTACAGATAAACGAATTGAAAGGTAGAAAGAATGGAACAGAAGTCTCTGTGTTCTTAACAGCTGAAGACTGCATAAAAGCACCTTGCTTATCTGCAAAAGGAAAGACTGATTCATGAAATTTAACATGTCTAGAGACATACACATGACCTGAAGAATCCAAATATTTATACCCATGTTGATTGGCACAGTAGCCCAAAAAAACACATGGAGCAAACCTAAAATCCAGTTTATGCTTGTTGTAGGGTCTTAACAAGGGAAAATATAAGCATCCAAAGACCCTTAGAAACTCATAATCTGGAGCCTTTAAAAACAATTTCTCATGAGGATAAATATCTAATAACACTTTTGTGGGCAATCTGTTTATTAAAAACACTGCAGTAAAGAAAGCATCTGTCCAATACTGCATAGGAAGAGAAGCATGTTTCATTAGAGTTAATCCCATTTCTACAATGTGTCTATGCTTCCGTTCAACTATGTCGTTTTGTTCAGATGTGTATGGGCAGGTAAATGTATGCATGATGCCATACTGAGACAGATAGGAAGCAATAGATCGAAATTCACCACCATTATCAGTTTGTATGGATTTTATCTGAAATCCAAGTTGTTTTTCAGCAGATTTGTGAAATTCTAGAAAAGTTTTAGCAACATCACTTTTTCTGTTTAAAAAATAAATCCAAGTGAACCGAGAGTACACATTAACAATGCTCAAATAGTAAGAACACCCATTAGAAAGCAGAGGAGCAGGTCCCTAGAGATCCATTTCAATGAGTTCAAGAGGATTATGATAGACTGTGTTTGATTAATTGAATGGAAGTTTACAGCATTTACCCACAACACATGCAACACATGAATCCATGGCAAATATTACAGATATATTGTTAGTTTTAACTATCATCGATAGAGTCTGATCAGAAGGATGTCCCAGTCTTTGATGCAGAATAGATGTTTTCAATTTTACTTTATTGGCAAGACAATGCATATCAGAATCACTCATTTTATTCAACTGATTATTGCTATCAACAGAGTCATACATCTTAGCAGTATTAACATTTGAATTGTTCAAAAAATTAGACTGATTACAATCCACAATTTTATTCACTAATCTGCTAAAATCAAGTTTGTACAAACCATTGCTTTCAACACCAGAAAGAAGTATTTGCTTTGTACCAGCATCCTTTATCAGACAACAGTTTGGATGAAATTCAAAGAACACTTCATTGTCCTTGGTAAACTGAGAAACAGACACAATGTTTTTTGTTATTTTCGGAGTATATAAGAGATTGTGAAGAACAAGAGGTTTAGTTGCAGTATTGATAACAGAAGTTCCTACACTATTTATATCAAGGTATGTCCCATTAGCAACTTGAACCTTACCTGATCCAAGATATGGATGGATTCCTTTACCTGGACGAGGACCCTGAGCAAAGTGATTGGTTGCACCAGAATCAGGATACCACGTCTTGTCAAGTGCTTGGGCTGAATTTGCTGTCAGATTTGCTTGATTGTCTATTGCTGGAGCTGTGGGATAGATTGGATGAGATGGAGGATAGGACGAAATGTAGTATGGAACAGGTGCAGGAATATATTGATTGAAGTAAGGTTGAACAAGATTGGGTTGTTGAGTAGGAAACATCATGCGTGGTTGAGATTGAAAAACTGGTAAAGAACAGGATTGAGATTGATTAATATGCTGAAAAGGCTGTATAGATGAGGTTGGGTCATGGATGAATATATTGGAACATCTCCTTCATTGTTCCATTGCACAGTTGAGGTAAGATTAGCACTCATGTCAGAAGAGTGGGCTGTGACACCTTGAAAGTTCACATTGAACCTTTGAAAACATATGTGAACCAGATGTCCGAACTTGCCACATAATTGACACTAAGGCTTGTTATTTCCAGCACTCCTACCTCTTCCTCTTCCTCTTCCTCTTCCATATCCTGTAGTATTAGCTTGATATTCTGGTATCAATTGTTGACATGTATCTGTACGCTGAGTCTGAATTGAGGAAGGATTAGCAGAAGACACCGATAGCTGCTCTGTAGATGCTTTCACAGCAACATTAACAGTAGGAAAAGTAGTTTCAAAACTGATTTCCTTATGCCTTGCTTCAGCATCAAGCAGAACTGAAGTGATCGATGCCAAATCGTATGGATTTCTACTCGCATGGATAACAGACACAACATTATCATATTGTCCCTTTACACCATTTAGGATAATCGATATTTGTTGCATTTCCTCTATGGGGTGTCCACAACCAGCTAAACTATCGCATATCAATTGTATCTCAGTAAGATATTCCCTCATAGATTGATTGAAGTGTTTTCTAACCTTCAATTTGTCAAACAGATTCATTATCCTGGTTGTAGATGAAGAGGAGAAGTGTTGATGCAGCTTGGCCCAAATCGAAGCAGCTGTCATACATCTTACAAGTCTTTTGCTGATTGAAGTTGATATGGATGCAAGAAGCCATGAAGCCAGATAACTGTCTTGTTGAGTATGCTTCGCAAAATCTGGATTAACAACTTTATTTCCATTTCCACCATCAAGCCAATGCGGTACATGAACAACTCCAAACAACATATCTTCAAGGTTGAATCCTCTCACGGCCAGAAGCACTTGTTGTTTCCATGACTGGAAATTATCTTCTCCACTCAACTGGCATATGCGTTTGTTGAAGAATGTAGGAAAATTTTCTTCCATGATGATAAGAGAGAATCTCTGAGGGTTCTTCTATCATTAACTTGCTCTGTAAGTAATCTAGGGTCCATACTTGAGTCGATTCCTTGTGATGTAATCAACTGTCTTGGTAATCTTTCATATGACTTTCATATACATCCTAACACCAACCAACCCACAATTACATAACTACCCGACTACCCTACACAAACACCCGCAAGCGAAGCCACCATACCCATCCAAAACTACATAGTCGAGAACCCACCGGATACCCTACCTACATCACCCAACCCATCAAACCAAAACCATCCGACCGACCTCAGCCCCTATCTTAACAAGATAACGTTGAAACAGACTGGAGGGGACATGGAGGATCAACTGGGGTCAAAGCGAATGAAAAAACACGAGGTAATGAAAGTGGAGAGGGGCGAAAAGAAAGGACCACGACTAAGGATCAGCCCGAGGAATAGAGTTAGTAGGACACCCCACAACCGGAGGAGAAAAGCCGAGGCAATTAAAGATGGGGGAAGGGACAAGGTGGAAACACATGAGATGACAAAGGGTTATGGTTTGGCATACTAGGGGTACATATTGACTGAACAACAAGCATGGGTGTGGTCACATGGCTCGAGACGAGGCGCACCGAACCGGGCGGACAGGGCACAACGAGAGAGACGAGGTGGATACTAACCCTCCTAACATGCTGCCACATATGGAAGACAAGATGTAAAACAGCTTTCTAGGCACATCAACCCAACCCGAGGGTTGTAATATCGGAAATCCATCATGCCCTCGACGAGTACAAGGCACACGGACACACGGCCCAACCGACCCAAGATTGCAGACCGCGTGAGCATTGGCGAGCACCTACGGGGATCATCATCAAGATTAATTGCGATGCATCGTGGTGTAGCCGAACATGAAGAGTGGACATAGGGGTGGTAGCACAGAATAGTGAGGGTAAGGTTGTAGGTGGCATGAACCGAAGGGAATGGAGCGGTGACATCGAGACCATGGAAGCGAAAGCCATACAAGAAGGATTCCGTTTAGCGATCGAGCGAGGATGACAGAACATTATCATAGAAACGGATTCACAAACAGTTCAACGACAAATAGGGGGCGAGACGTTGCATTGGAGATTGTCAACCACGATACGAAACATGAGAGTCCTAGCAAGACAAATCGAGCAACTACAATGACGTGTTATTCCAAGGACCGCAAACGATTGTGCAAATTGGATAGCAAAAAAGCGAGAATGAGAGTGAGTCTTAGTGATTGAGTCGAAAGACCACTACAACTATTGTTATGTTTACTAGTTAAAGATTGTAATCCCGAACAACCGTGACCCCGTGTCACGACGTTTTATTTCATCAAGTAAAACAATATTTTTGAAAAAAAAAAAAGTACGATGGATTCTGTGTCCGTTTGTCGTAGAGGTGTCAATTCGGGTTAACCCGTCGGGTTCGACCCGATCCGACTCGGCGCACTGTACGGGTCAACCTGAACCGTCATGCTGTGCGGGTCAGGTTTCGTGACCCGAACCCGACCTGGCAGGTCGGCGGGTCGACCCGTCTGACCCGCTCGTGGAGAAACAGCTTGCAAGGTTGCAATTGGTCATTGTTGGTTAAAGAAATGCAGTTAACTCTGTTAGTATCAACTTTTTCTTGTTATCTGGAAATGTATATATTTTTTCTAATGTCTTAGGCTTACCGTTTCTAAGGCTCCTCGGATAAATCCACTGAGGATATTGCAATAGTATAAGCCTTGACATGTATCTGGGAGTTCAACAAAGTCTACCAATGGATTGTTCTCCAAGACTATATGCTACAAGAGGTGCCATCAACGTCCCAGTTGCCCACAGAGGCTGTAACCCCTAAGAACATTTTAAATCCAACCTGTACTTTTATAAAATAATAAAGGTTAATTACCTTAACCGTTATTTACGTTTGACCCATGTGATTAAAAGGTTACTCATATTTTTTTGTGTAGCTGAAACGTTACTTAAGTTTGAACATGTGACTGAAAGGTTACTCCGTGAACTTTCCGTCAAATCTTACCGTTTAAATGTCACGTGTACAACACATGACCCAATTAAAACGATTTGAAGACATTTGAAAGGACAATAATGCCCTCCTGTCACCTTTGCAACGTTTCCCCTCGTTTTATAATCATTCCCACACTCCAACATCCCATCAACTCCCATTTCAAGCACACCGAAACTTGCAGACCTCCTCCTTGGCGATTTTCAGCAGCGACGGAACCCTCCTCTACCACATTGCGCTTCGGAACTGCGACTCCAAGTAAGTTCGTGTTTTTGCTTCGATTGAACTTCGGTTTGTGTGGCTTTTTGCATTCTTGCTGTTTTCGGACTTGGGTTTGTGTTGTTCCTCTGTTTCCCTTCGTTAATCGTCGATTCGGTTCAATATTAGGCTTTGATGTTGGTTTGCGGTACGAAACAAGGAAATTGCTGCATAATATGTTCGTATTTGGGGGTGTTTGTGCGATTTGAACCCGATTGTTGTTGAAGTTCGGTTTGTAGGTTATGGTTTTCCGTTGATGGGCTTCGTACGTGTTGTAGGTTGTCGATTTATTAACAAAGATTTGATTTTTATTGTGAAAGTTTGTTTGTTTTTAACTTTGTATATGCTGTTTTTGGTTTGATTCGGTTGTTTATGTGTTTGGATATGCTGTTAATGATGTTTTTGCTGTGTGAATTTGTGGTTTTCTTGTTACGTTTGTTCCGCATTATGTAATAAATGTGTTATCTATGTTCACAAATGACATATACATTTATCCGCAGAAATGTCATCCAAAGACTACCTTCATACGCTATACATTATGCATGGTGGTAAGTGGATTGAGAAATCTGGAATTCACATATACGAAAGTGAGGAGAATCCCTTTGTCATACCGTGGGAGAATATGTATTACGAGTTCATATCCGGATTAGCCGCCATATATTGCAATCTATTAGACGATGGTGGACTTCTATACCTCCCACCAAATGGAAACTCGAAGACAGATTTGCGGGTAATCAGTAATTAGAAAGACATTCCATTACTTTTGGAGTCGCAAGGTAGTTGTCCGAAAATTGAAGTTTTCGTGGTGCCTCCCCTAACCCAAGATGAGTGTTTGAAGGATCCCTTTATGATGATGATTCGCAACAAAATGGTTGAGAAGGCGAAAGTAAGTAGACGGAAGGAACCGAACCTAGACATTAGTATGAAGCATGACAGTGATAAAGGTAAGAAACCGGCTGGTGACAAAGGTAAGAAACCGGTTGTTGAGGAAGATGACAGTGATGATTCCATTTTTGAGGATGATGTAACCCTAGCCAATCTTCTAGACGAGTTAAAGAACTTCAAGTTCGAGGGTGAGACGAGCGACAGTTCAGTGGAGGCTGGTCCATCATGCTAAGTCGATGCGAAAACGGGGAATGAAGACGGAAGTAAAAAACAGAAATCACCGATAGAGAAGGTATGTCCATGGGAAGTCCCTGGTTTTGGGGCAGATGTAAGTGATTGTAGAAGCGACACTTTGGAGATGGGTGGAGAAGAGGTTGTCGAAGATGATGCCTCGACTTGTGCATTTTATAAATATTACAAGGACCAGAAGAATTCTGGTGATTTCGAGCTGCAACTGGGCATGTTGTTCGACAGTCGGGAAGCATTCAAGCAGGCCATGAGAGACCATGCCATATTTCATGGATATGACATTGTCATCCCGGTGAACAACAAGATCCGGATGGAGGTATACTGCACCCACAAGTGCGGATTCCGGGTTATTGCGAGGACGGTCAACAAAGAAAGCACGGTGCAGATTCAGGATTTGGTGAAAGAGCATAACTGTCCCCGTTCTCACATTAACCACAACGTCGGGTACAAATGGGTGTGCGATCACTTCATAGATATGGTTCGGGACGACCCGAAGATAAGGGTAAGGTTTTTACTGAAATATGTTTTAGTTGTCCTGGTTTTTATGCAGAACCTGGTTTTAGTTGTCTTGGTACTGAACCTGGTTTTAATGCAGAATCGCACTATTCGTGGTGAGATTCAAAGACACTATGGCTGGGAAGTTAATCAGTTTGTCGTTGCAAGGGGGATGAAACTTGCGAAGGATAAGTTGGCTGGAAATCGCATTGTTGAGTATGGTAGGGTGCGGGACTACGCAACGACTTTAATGGAGCACAATCCAGGCACGACTGTTGTGGTGCACGTTGATTCCATCTCGAGTCCACTTAGACCCCGGTTTGAAAGGTTGTACGTCTGTTTAGACGCTTGTAAGTAGGGATTCTTGAAGGGTTGTAGGCCATTCATAACACTTGATGGCTGTTTCCTGAAGGGATCTGATGGTGGGCAGTTGTTATGTTCAGTTACTAGAGACCCTGATAATGGTCTATTACCAATTGCGTTCGTATGGGTGGAGGCGGAAAATCAACAATCATGGAGTTGGTTCTTAGAAATCCTTGTCAGCGACATTGACAGTGAGAAAACGTGGACTATTATGTCCGAAGGTGAAAAAGCAGGTTCGACAGAAGCTCCCAACATGCAAAAGCGACCCGCGGGAATCAGTTGCTGCAGAACCGTCCATACCTGCAGAACCAGTTGCTGCAGAACCAGCAGTGACACCGAAGAAACGTGTTAAAACGCTAGCAAAAAGGGTAAGTACATCTGTCTTTCACATGTTCGTGTCATATTCGCATATTATAGATACAAGTATGATATGTAGGCCCACTCTAGCAGTCCGAAAAAAATCAAGAAAAGAAGAGAACAACCAACTGTTATAGAAATTGATGATACTGCAGATAATGAACCCGTCCTTTCAGACTCAAGAGCGTTAATGGTTCTGGATCAGCCACTCAAGACGGTCCTTCCAAAGAGAACGAAACAATTCTGGCGATCTACACAGTAGAGTAGAGTCGTGGTCATTTTGTTTTTTCATATTTTGTTATATATGGTCTATTTTAACGGAACCTATTTTGGGATTATAGGATGGATCATGTTTTGGGATGTATTCCGAATTCTGGATTTTGATGGATTATTATGGATTCTGTGTTTTCGAATATATTCTGAATTTTAGTAACGGTTGGGTAACAAAATGTCCAAACTTAAGTGGTCTTTTAATCACAGTACACAAACGTAAGTCACCTTTTAATCACAATTCACAAACTTAAGTCACCTTTTAATCACAGTTTAGAAAAGATAACACTTCATTTAACAACATGTCCACAAAGATAAGTCACCACATTCGCAAATTACACATTGTTCTTCATCATTCAGTTACATACACAGCTACAACTAACTTCTACTAATTCTTCGCAATTGAACTTAGAACAAAAACAACAACAACAATGACAAAGACTACAACTAACTTCCGATTGGGTCGACTTTCAAGAGCTCGGTTTTTCGCAACCTCCAATTGTTCTTTCAAATGGTTTTCTCTTTGTTGAAATTGCATCACTGCAATCCGACCGTAAGGACACATAGCTGGATCTTCCCAGTCAAAAAAACCACATTCGGGGTTCTGTACAGACTACGAAAGAAGAAACAACAAACAATTACCTCAGATTTGACGATTTAAGGTTCGATAATAAGGCTTTATGGTTCAATTACTGCAGCAAAACGAATTAGGGTTGCAAATTAGGGTTACCCACTGTCAAATTACCTCAAAATTGGGGCAACCATGGAATCGGCGCGAGAAATTCTATCACGTACCAGCTGATTTCACGGAGCACACAAGCCCACAACACATTCGCAGACGCGAAGCTCCGTGGTTGGGATTAGGGGAAGAGATTGACCGAGATCTAACGTTTCTATGGTTCTCAGAACCCATAGGACAGCATTCATTTGCAGACTTCATGGCTTCTGTCTTCGGTTCTTCACTTCTTGGGTTCTTCCTTGTTCTTCGCGCGCAAACTTCTCTTCCGTTCTTCCTTCTTCTTCGATTATAAGAATCAACTGGTGTTAAGTAGACAATCTGTTTAGGGTAGTTTAGGAACTTCAAATTACAAGTAAATCACGTGACAAACACATGTCACTACTTAACGGGAAGAAATAACAGCAGTTAGGTGATAGTAACGGTTCAGTCACATGTGTCAACTTAAGTAACGGTTGAGCTCAAGTTTGAACGGTTCAGACACATTGCCAAACATAGTAACGGTTGAGGTAATTAACCCAAATAATAATAATGATAATGGTTGCAGTCAGAATCCAACTGTATAGCAGTTGTAAAGACAGTAATCTGAAGAGGGGCATCAAAAGTAGACATATCTTTACTTCAAACCCATTATGTGAACTATTTCTGCAAGCATTATGCAAACATTATACAACAAGAGTTTAAGTTTGTTCAAACTCGTCTCGCATGTGCTAAACATCAGTCTTTTTTGGAATAAGTGCAATTTGTAAAGAAATGAAAATAAGATAATGCCAGGCCAGCCGAACCATTCCAGTCTAGTGCTCCACACACAGACGACACATTGACACTTGAGTACTTGACAGATGCGCCATACCCATTAACCCATACACATACTGAATAACTGAAACATTGCAAAATGCACACAGTACACACACTTGCTGTTGTTGCCAGCCAAACCACTCCACTTCCACTCCACGTCTCCAACAATTACATGCCAAGCCTAACCAATTCCAGTTGAACCAATTCCAACTGAACCAATTCCAGCCGAACCAATTATCCAAATTTCAATTTCAACCAAAAACATCCAATTGGAGAAGAGAAGAAAGAGAAGCAAACCTGGGAGAAGACGGAAGAGGAAGGTCCTTCACGGTTGGACGGCGACGGCGCGACGCAGTAGGTACCAGGAGTAGTCGAGACTCGAGTAGGACGCAACCACGCAGGAGCACGAGCAGGCGAGGCGAGCAGTAGGATGAAGGACAGTAGGACGAGTCGACGAGAATGGAACCTAGAAGAGATTGAATAGGAGTAGAGGACTGAGACTCTGAGAGCAACCGAGAAGAGGAGTAGAGCCTAGAGGACTGAAGAGAAGTCTGTATTTAATTTTAGTTTTTTTTTTAACACGGGGCGGGTTCGGGTCAGGTAGGTCAACCCGGACCCGACCCGTCTCTTGCGGCGGGTCAACCAGAAAATGACCCGTTGTACCTTTTTGTTGACCTGAACCCGACCCAAACTCGGGTCGATTCCGGGTCATTTTCGGGTCGGGTTCAAAATTGCCACCTCTAGTTTGTCGTCTATCCAAGAAGCACACGCGTAGGGAAGAGAGAGGGTGAGGTCGACATCGGCAGTGCTTCCCCACCATGAGCCACACGCCGCTATGACCCGATTGTCCCCAGTCAAACAGGCATTATTAGGCGTGCCAACAACAAATACTATTATATTATGATTTACTTCCCTAACCCCACGTGCTCTTGCCCACATTCGTACGTGTTTGCCAGCTAAATACTATCACTTTCTTATTTTCTTTGCATGATTAGAAACCTTCTAGACTCACATAATAATTATAATTACTAAATTTCAACAAGCGCTACGTTATGTATGGTGTTCTTAGCCTTAGCCGTGTGTGATGTATTATAAATATATATAATCGATTTAACTTTTAAAGTAATATAAGAATTTAAACAAAATTATATAGTTAATTAAAAATATTTATTAAGATATAAATATAAACTTACATTATATTAAATAGTAAAATATTTTTTTAAAAATTTATAAACATTTTTTTTAATTGCTCAACAGATGAAGAGCAAGAAACAAACTAAAAAGTCTCCCAGTTTTCCAAGTAATTTTTTTATAAATTTTTAGGTTTAATTTTATATTTTATATCTCAATAAATATTTTTAATTAATTATTTAGTTATGTTTAGATTCTTGTATTATCTTAGGAGTCAGATCGATCGTACATTCGTAACACGCGCACGACTAACGACGACAACATGTATGCATGTAACACTTGCTAGAGTCTATTATGACCATTAGGAAAATACATGTTAATAGATTAATAAACTTTTATTTTTTTTCTTCAATTGTATATATATAATATATATGATAAATATCTACATGTTAGGTAGGTATAACCCTTTATTCACTATTATAAATTATATATCTATAATAAGGTCTTTTGCTACTGCATTCCAGAGTCAAGCCTTCACAATCACATTGCATCGATCACGCTTTCCATGCGCTACAGGAGAGATGACAAATATAAGCTAAAAAATGTATTTTTAACGACTCATTAATTGAGCCGTTAAATTATCACGTCTCAACATAAGTTGAGTCGTTATATGAAGTGTCAAGATAATTATCACGACTCAATATATGAAGAGCCGTGATAATTCTCAGTTCAAATTGAAAGTGCCGCCAAAATAATTATAGCGACACTTTTTGGTGAGTCGCCGAAAAGTTTTTATTTTTTATTTTTTTAGTTTTGGCGGATCATTATATTTGAGCCGTGAAAAATATATACATTTAAAAAAAAAACACGCCAATTTTTCATGGCTGTTTTGCTAGAGACGCAAAGACGCGGAAGAACGATGAGCTTCGACGGCGCAGAGACACAGAAGAACGATGAGCTGCAACATATGTCGGTGCCGGTGTAGAGATGCAGAAGAAAGATGAGCTGCAACAGATGCCGGTGCAGAGACGCAGAAGAATGATGAGCCGTCATGCAGGTGCTCCATCATGCCGGTGATCGACATTGATGAGCTGCAACAGAGACACATAAGAACGATGAGCTGCAACAGAGGCGTGCAAACTGAAGAACAAAGCTACAACAGAGATGCGGAATGGCTCTGTCTCTGTCTCTAGCTCTGTCTCTGACGTGGAACGAAGCTACAACAGAGCTGCAACTGAAGAATGAAGCTGCAAACGAAAGAGGAAGGGAAACTCTATTTCGTCGTTACGAATGGCTATGGCTCTAGCTCTGATGCGGAACGAAGCTGCAACAGAGTTGCAACTGAAGAACGAAGCTGCAAATGGAAGAGGAAGGGAAGCTCTGTTTCGCTGTTACAAACCTGCCCCGAGCCTTCTCTTGACGAAGACCCATCTGTATAGAGCTTCCAGACTTGATTGTTGCCTATTGACTAACTTGGCATGTTTTCCGCTTCTGTTTGACCATTACTTGTGCTTTCCACAATGAAATCAGCTAGTGCTTGACCTTTGATGGCCGTTTTCGGCGCAAATTTGATCTTGAACTCGCTGAGCTCGATCGCCCACTTGACCATTCTTCCTGAAGAATCTGGTTTCATCAGGAAGTTTTTGAGAGGTTGATTGGTGAGGACTGTGATGTCGTGTGCGTGAAAGTAAGGTCTCAGCTTTCGAGCAGCAATAACTAAGGTATAGAGATACTTCTCAATCTGGACATATTTTATTTCTGCTGAGTTAAATATTTTGCTAATAAAGTACACTGGACTCTGAATATTATTTTCCTCCCTTATCAAAACAGCACTGGCTGCCACGTTGCTGATGCCTAGATAAAGGAAGAGCTGCTCGCCTGGAATGCTCTTTGCCAGAGCTGGGAGTGTTTGGATATGCCGCTTCAAGGAATGGAACGCCTCCTCGCAATCTAGCGTCCACTCGAACTTGCGGTTGACCCTCAGCTTTTTGAAAAATGGGAGGGACCTGTCGCTCGCCTTGGAGAGGAAGCGGTTGAGAGCAGCTAGGCGACCATTCAGGCACTGAACCTCCTTATGGCAGGTTGGCGATTTCATCTCTTCTATGACCTTCAGTTTTTCCGGGTTCGCCTCGATGCCCCTCTCGCTGACCATGAATCCTAGGAACTTGCCAGACTTGACTCCAAAGGCGCACTTTGCAGGGTTCAGGCGAACGTTGTGTCTCCTCATGCATTCGAAAGCTTCGCGGAGGTCGGTTGTGTGCAGATTTCCCTTGATGGTTTTGACGAGCATATCGTCCACATAAGCCTCCATGTTTCTCCCAAGCATGTCCTGGAATAGGCGGTCACCATCCGCTGATAAGTCGCCCCGACATTGATGAGACCAAAGGGCATCACCTTGTAACAAAGAATGTTCCCGTCTGCATAGAAAGCGGTGTGAGCCTCATCGTCTGGGTGCATTCTGATCTGGTTGTAGCTTGAATAGGCGTCCATGAAGCTCAGGATCGCGTGACCAGAGGTAGCATCGACCAGCTTATCAATCCTGGGAAGGGGATACGAATCCTTGGGGCAAGCTCTGTTCAGGTCGCGGTAATCGACACACATTCTCCACTTGCCATTTGATTTTTTGACCAAAACTGGGTTGGCGACCCAACTCTGGAATCTCACCTCTCTGACGAAGTCAGCCTCAATCAGCCTGCCAACCTCCTGTCGAATCGCCAAGCGCTTGTCCGTCCCGAACGATCTCCTTTTCTGAGCGATCGGCTTGATAGAAGGGTCTATCCTGAGCTCATGCAAGATGATGTCTGTACTGATACCTGGCATGTCAGGCGAAGAGCTCTTTGAATTCCCTGAGGAGGGCGGTCATGGCTTCCTTCTGATTTTCTCTCAAGGTGGTCCCAATGCGCACCTTCTTGTTCGGGCCATCGACCTCGACCTCTTCCAATTCCTCCATGGGCGCTGGCCGAGCCAAATCCTCGCGAGGGTCGGCCTCTATCTCGATGGCGAGGGCTTCCCTTGGGTTCTTCCTGCGCAGGCAGTTCACATAGCATTGCCGCGAGGAAGGCTGGTCGCCGAGCACTTTTCCAATCCCGTTGGGCGTGGGGAACTTCATCTTCTGATGGACTGTGGAGGCCACAATCTTGTTGGGGTTGATTGTGGTCCTCCCCAGGATGGCGTTGTAGGATGTAGGTGAGTCGACCACCAGGAAAGTGACCGGTACCTTGATGTTCTTCCATCCCTCGCCCAGAATTACTGGCATGGTTATTGCTCCCAGTGGATAAGTCGTTCTCCCAGCAAACCCAATCAGCGGAAAGTTGACCCTCTGCAGGTCACGCTTGGACTTGCCCATCCTCTCGAAGGCATCCAGGAATAGGATGTCTGCTGAGTTTCCTCCGTCGATCAGAATCCTTGCAACGTCACAGCCGTCGATATCAGCCGTGATAACCAAAGCATCATTGTGGGGGGTTGTGACATGTGCCAAATCATCTTCGGAGAATGAGATGACAATGTCCTCTTCAGGTCAGGGTCGCTTTCCCAACTGAACTGCTGTAGAGATCTGAGTTGCATAGACCTCCCTGGCGTGCTACCCCTCGCCTCCTGCACCGAATCCTCCCGCAATCAAATTCACTATTCTCTTGCTGGCATATGGATCAGTTTGCTCAGCAGGAGCTGGCGAACGATGTCTCCTAGGGGCGTTCAACTTCTGTCTCGCCCTGCCACAAACTCCTTCAGCATCCCCCCTTGAATCAGTTTCTTTATGTCCCGCTTCAAAATGCGTCAGTGATCAGTCTTGTGGCCCTTGCACTTACGGTATCTGCAATAGCTCTCAACGTCCTTCCCCATGGGCTGACCACCCCGACGAGGCATCGGTGGCCTCGCCAAGGATCTCCTCTCCATCTCGACTAGTACCGCTGAGATCTGCCTATTTAAAGGCGTAAAGTTCTCAGGGACCTCTGGATTTCTGGGTGCCGAGTTGGGCTCGACCCGGGGCCTGCTGTCTCTTCCCTTCTTCTCTTTATTCACCTCCTTCTTACCATCGCATCGGGGTTCGGGAACCACCCTTGGCGAGATCGTCAGGAAGTTGGCCTCAGTGTTCGCCCTTTCAAGGTCTATGAAACCTTTTGCCCTGGACGCCATCTCCTCCAACGTCTCAATCTCCTTCACATGATACGTGTTGCGCATCTTTCTCGAGGCCTTGTTGGCCACATCCAGACCTCGATAGAAGGCTCGAATGATCTCCCCATCCGAGATTCGTCGATCTATCTCTGTGACGTTATGATCAAAACGTCCGTAGAAATTGGCCAGCGACTCTCCAGGCTATTGCTTGACCGCATCCAGGGCGCCCACGCTTTTCATTAGCTGGCGCTCGCCCATGTATCTCTCCAGGAATTTGCTCCTTAATTCTGCCCAAGTTTCTATAGATCCTGCAGGGAGGCCGAAGAACCAGGACGAATCCGAACCCGAAAGAGTGGATGGAAATAACAAAGCCAAGTTATTGGGATCATTTGACTTACCTAGAAGAGAAGCCTCGTGTTTGTTGACATGTATGGTGGGATCTCCTCCACCACTGTACTCAGGTATGGCCCGGGCGACTACGTCTTTGGGGATCTTGATGGCGACGAGCTCGTCGGAAAAGGGGGGAGTAGATCTCTCCTTGAAGGGAGCTACGACTGTCAGTCGTCTTTCTTGGAGCCTTCTGTTGATAAGGTCGTCCACCTGGTCTAGGGTGCAATTTTTTGGCGAAGTCCCGTGTGGAGAGGGACCGTAAGGATTGGCGGAGTATGTAGCCGCCGGCTGCTCGGTGTATGCCGGGGGTAGGGTCTGTTGCCCTGACGTCATCTCCTGATCCTCCTGGGGTGCTGTGGTGCCAGGATTCGCGGTTTCAGACGGCAAGGGCCCTGTTGCCGCAAGGCGAGTGTTTCCTTGGAAAGCAGGGGCTTGACGGCGAGCCTGTCCTAGGATGGCCTCCAGCAGTGACATCATTTCTGGGGTTAACTGGATGTTTTCCCGAGCGATGTGGACGGTCTGCGGTGCTGGAGTCTCGATGTGGTTGGAAGCTAGGGTCGGTCTGGAATTACCGACATGCTCTTGGGTCGTCCTCAGAGGAACGACATTGGGGGCTGCCTGGCTGGAAGGTTCTTGCTGAAGCGGCGAAGCGGCGGTGGAATCAGAGCTATCCGAGGATCGCTCGCGAGTTTGGTTCCAACGGTTGTTTTGTGATCGAGTTCTCATGGATGTATCACTCGTTTCCCACAGACGACGCCAAATGTTGGATCGTGAAATCCTGGTTGCTGATCTGGCAGTGAATTGAATGTCAGACGACGGTTAAATGGTGCTTCTGCTTCAACTCCGGTGAACCTGCAAGTAGGGGAGCGCAACAGATGTGGTGTCTCTGGGTCCCTCTCCGTTGCTTAAATGAGTATATGTGTGTATATAGCTCAAAACGTAATGAACGTATGTAAAGCAGTGGTATATATAGGGTAGGAGAGATCAAACCGTATAAGGTAACCGTATATCTTGGTGAATATTGTGCTGTTGAAGATTTGGATAGTAGATATGGCAGTTACGGCGAGATATTGTAGTTATCATATCTAATCTTTAGTGAATATGTGACCGAGATACGCGGGATATCGTGGCCACTTCCTTATTAACGGTAGGTGGGACCAGAGGAGAGAGGCAAGACTCTCTTCGGGGCGAGCACTCCCATGGCGAGCAGTAGGAGGTCGTGACTTGAGGAAGGATGGCGACCAGCTGGGGAGCCTTTGGCGTTCGTATCGTCCTGGGCTAGATTCTGGGCCATTCTATGGTGGGCCAGACCGACTTTGACTGAGGCTGATCCGATCCGAATATCTTGGGTTTACCCCCTCCAGGGTTATTGAGCATTTTCCTTACTGGGTCGTCACTATCAATACTCAACACATAATAACACAACTACACGTTTGATAATTTTGGATCCTAGAAGTTGAAACGATATAAAGGAGGTACATGTTGTATAAGCAGGATGAAGATAAATAATATATTCAAATTCCTTCCTCTGTTTGTCCTCCGCATCCCTTGCAGGTTCTTGATCATCCATTGTGCTCCACGTCCCTTGCAGCTAACTCTGGTGGCCACGATTAGAGTGACTAACGTACTGGTGACCGAACAGTGGCAAACACTAGACACTGACGAACAGAATGGGCGAACAGAACAAGTCAATTAATACTGGATGGAGGAGTTCTTCAAGGATGCAGAGAACATAGTGCGTAGCTCACGAACAAAGTGCACGCACATGATGCAGCGAACAGAATACCCGTTCATAATGCCTTCAACTTGAGAAACGTCTTCATGCGAACAGTGGTCGGCGAGCAAACAATGGCCAACATGAGAGGAGGACGACGCGAAAGATGCCCGATGCGGGGGACGTCTTCTTGTAGGCGGACGGTGGCTGATGTGAGGAACAATGAGCGAACGATACGAGCAGGATGCAATAAAAAAATGCCTTCAACGGGAGGAACGTCTTTGTGCGAACGGTGGTCGGCGAGCGAACGGTGTCCAAGAAGAGAAAGGTGGCCTACGCGAAAGATCCCTCACACGAAAGGTGGCCGACGCGAAAGATCCCCGATGTGAGGGACGTCTTCTCACTATTTGAGGGAGTCGTAACAATGTCTGGAAAAATCATTTTTAAGGGGTCATTGAGCCGTTAAATTTTCATGGCTCATTAATTGGGCCTTTAATTTTTTACGTCTCAATACAAATGGAACTGCAATGGTATGTGTAGCGAAATTTATCACAGTTCGAATTTTGAAGAGTTGTGCAAAATTAACAGCACAAATGAAAGTGCCAACAAAATAATCATGGTGACACTTATACTAAGCCACAAAAAAAACTTTTACTTTTTTATTCCTTATTTTTGGCGGCTCATATAAAGAACCACCAAATATGAAACAAAATTTATTTTCGCAGCTACATAAAACAAGCCGCGAAAATTAAATTATGTTTTATATTTGGTGGCTCTTTATATGATTCGCCAAAAATAATGATAAATTTTAATCACGGAATTTTTCTTTTCAAGTTTGAAAATTGTTGTTTTTTATAAAAAAAAAACACTATTTTAGACCATAATTATAATCATACAACCTGAATAGTTTACATACCAATATATGTATTTTTGCATACATTACATATATGTTAGTTTTCTTCATTAATTAAAAAATATAATATGTTATAGCTATTCATTCCTACAACACCAAAGAAACAATCTCTAACTTAATCAATAAGGCGATTCTTTTGATTGATCATTATCCTGACTTCCACGTTCAACAGATTATTCACTGCCAGAACCTGCAGATTGATGAATTGTCTGACCATCCTATAAAAACATTCAAAAATTAAAATATAAGATGCAATATTTAAACATCAAACTAACTTAAATTATGCTATTCATATTTTGGTAAAATGCACAACAATTAAGCAAATTAACCTATTAAACTAAACACCAATTCACAGACAATACTCAAGCAAGCAAAACACTAAAAATACCATAATAATAGATTCAAACTACTATCCATCAAACAGTAAATGCACAAAGTGATATCATTGCTAAACGTAAACTATATACTTACTTGATTTTCAGTTGGTAAAAGTGAGGAACCCAAACCAAGGTTGGTAAAAGACGTGAAATCACTAAAACCTCCTGTCATGAAGCTTTGAAAATAATGAAATTCGTTCATATTATGTTGGAGGACCTATAATTGTTTATACATCTCCCTCATATGTGTCTTCATTCTAGCTTCTTGTTGTCTCGGTTTTTCATCATAATCTGCCTGGAGACGTACGTGTACACGTATTTCTCCTTCTTTTTCATTCATGCTAGATTTTTTCGACCAGCGTACCATGGTTGGTGTACCACCAAACCCATAACCTTTGATTCACCCCAGTTTTTCTCCACCTTCAGCCTCACGATGCACATCCTCCTATCTTATATGTGGCTTCTCATCCGAGTTATGAGAAACACACTCTTCCAATTTGGATTTTCATTGTTCCTACATCATACAATCAAGGATGATGATGATGTTTATTATGACATATTCTATAAATATAACTTGCACTCATAATTGAACTTTGAAAATTTCTTATATTTCCACTAATGATGTCATCACTTCATCAACAAATGCATCATTTTTTTATGGACATGAGCGTACTCAAAAAATTCAAGACTCTTCATGGGTCTTCTAAACTTAATAAACATGTGTAAGACCGAGTGGTGTAAACATGATCAAATAGATTGCAAAGCAACACTTAAAAATATGTCAATTAATTTAAACATGTGTTGAGAAGCATTCGTACCAATCTATATCTTGCAGAAGCAAAACTCTCTAACCAGTGGTGTGAAGAGATATCTGCTATGACCGAGTATGTTTTCCATGTGTGGATGATTCCTACACATAAACAATACTACAACTAAATACAATCCAATGGGAATTAATATTACGAATTGTAAGAAAAAAACACATTCTAACCTGTCTTACATAAAAAAAACAATGATCTACGAGTAATTCTCATTGTCATTGTTCCACTCCATCAATGACATTTGCTTTGATCTCTTCTTTTGTAGTACCCAACTTAAAAAATTGATTTTATAGCATTTTGGCGATCCTTCCATTTTTTAGCGTTTGATTTTAGTACAAACTTGTCAAAGGTTCTTCCAGTATCATCTGAACAAACGAATTTCGTTTGCAAACATGTTTGTAAGAAAATAGATAATAAGTTAAGCATAGAAATAATTTTAAAAAATGACAACATATAACTTACTTTTTTCATGTCTAGTAAATTTTGTGTGAAGTTATCTGGCATATATTTGCATCCTTTGAAATTCAAAGGGCATAGCTGGGATCTATGAGCAACTGATCCAAGTTAGTTTCCTAAAACTTTTGTTGATTTACCACATGGTTGACCTAATTGGTTGCAGTAAATAATTATTCCACCCTCTTCGAATTGTCATAAATCCTCTGCACGAAGATGACTTTTTCATCAATATCGATGAGCAGAGTTATCTGTTAAACAAAATTAAAAAATTATAAGAACTATTTAAATTCATTATATATTAAAATATAAAATACATCACCTAAAATCTTAACATGAGTAAGTAACGATGTTTCATCGTCTTGTCCCTCATATGTTGAGTTAGATGAAGTTGGTGTAAGAGAACTACAGAATGCCCTCTACCACTGTCATCACCATCATTGTAACTACCAGAATTTGAATCTGTGTCTGACATGTTTCTTCCACTAAAAGACAATATAAAAGACACTTATGATATAATGGTGAAAATAGTGTTAAATAATACAAAATAACACTATATATTGGACATAAGGTAAATTGCAAATAATAATATATATTCAACATACTGTATGAAGTACAAAATATAAAGTAGAATTCATTCTCCAACATCTTCTCGAATCCAATGATGATGATTATTAAGTTCATCAACATCTAAAATATGATAAGACAAACAATGCCTAGAACCATCCTCTTTAGCTTTTAACATATCAAATGTGCCTCTTGACTTTATCTCCACTACCAAGTGTCAATCCACATTTTTAGGATCTTGAACATAAAATACTTGCTTAACGTGTGATGAGAACACAAATGGATTATCACGCAATCGTTCTCCTATGTGTATCAATCTTGAGAAATTATCTAAGATTGTGCCATTTGAATCCTTCTTTAGTCCTCCTGAAGATTTGACATTAACCCAATCCCACCGAAATAATATGACTGAATATGTCCCATAATAATCGAGTTGAACAATGTCTGATAGCCTTCCATAATAAGTTTGTCCATCTGCTTCAACCATTATACCACTATTGCGACATTATCTATTTTCCTCACGGTCTTTTGTGTGGAATACAAATCCGTTGATAGAGAATCCACTAAATGTTCGAACAACGGAATTTGGACCAGTTCCAAGAGAAATATCTTCTTGTGAGCATTTATTAACAATCATGTCAGGGACCTAGATTTTTAGAAATACTATAAGAATATAAGTATTTAACAAGAAAACTATATACATTCAAATAAAATCAAGAAAGATTTCACATAAACCTGTATATTAAGTCAATCTGTAAATTTCTTTATAAACCATTGACCCTCAATGCGAGAAGTTGAAACGGAAGGGTATTGTTCTCGTTGAACATCAATAAATCTCCTGCACAGTTCTATTTAATTCAACTCTACCTTAGAAATATTTTGTAACGAAACATACTTATGTGATATAAAAAGAAATTTGACCGACGACGTGGTTCGATTATATCACTATGAAGTAAGACATAATGATGCGCTTGAGCTAACAACATCTGATGAAGCACCGTTGTCTTAGTATTACCAATGAAATAACCACGTGATGAAAACAAATATTTTTCACCTTCTGCATAGGATAACTTCCTTTGGGTCGGTTAAAGATCGAACCTAGTTTTTCCATAAACCTTTTGCAAAAGGTCATACATTCTTCAACAAGATATCCTTCTGCAATTGAGCCCTCTGGTTGAGCTTTATTCCGAACGTAATTTTTCAAGGTGACCAAAAACTTTAAGAATTCATTAGAAACAAAAATGTTACATTATAGTTAAACACATTGGATAAAGAGATTTAATTGAACTAACCTTTCAATAGGATACATCCACCAGTATTGTACAAGACCACCTAATTTTACTTCTACTGGTAAATGTATAATTAAATGCACCATCATAGTAAAGAATCCTGAAGGAAAAATCTCCTCTAGATGATATAGAACAAGTGCTGCACTACTATGAAGTTCATCCAAACCCTCCAGATGGAGAGTTTTAGAGCATAATTTCTAAAAAAAAACTGACAATTCATTGAGAGCTAGAACAACATGTTTTGTCAATACACCTCTCAATGCAAGCGATAGAATATCTTGCATTAGCACATGAGTATCATGCTTTTTAAGATTGGAAAGCTTCCGCTCTTTCAGGATTACTCCCCTAGATATATTTTACGCATATCAATCAGGGATTTGAAGAATTTTCAACAATGTAAGAAACCTATATTTCTCAGCCAATGTAAAGGTGGAACAAGCATGAGGCAAATAAGTCTTCCCATTAGGACGATCTACAAGATGAAGTTCAAGTCTTATACCCATAGCCTTTAAGTTGTGTGGAGCCTTCTCATTATCCTTTGTCTTACCATCGATATTCAAAAATGCACCAATCACATTCTCACAGACATTTTTTTCTATATGCATCACATCCAGATTATGTCAAAGAAGATTATATTTCCAATAAGGCAATTCGAAAAAATATGATCTTCTTCTTCTTCAACAAGACACTGTCTAAAACATTTCTTCATCCTCTAATGTTGTATAAACAACTACGTTATTACCATCTCTTGACCGCTTCTTACTGTATTTACCATAACTATTTGTTACCTCATTTGCTCAAAAACCTCCACAACAGAAAGAGCTTTTGGCATCACAGTTGTACCATCAAACTCAGTTTTTTGAAGAGGGAATGGATGATCTATGCGTAACCAACGAGGATGACACATATAACAGTATTTGCCACCGTTATCCAACCACAGAGACTTAGTTGAATAGGCACATATAGAACATGCAACTCCATATTTGGAAGTGAATTCTAGTAAGCATGCAGTGTATTTAGAAATTGTTCCAAGGTTAAACAACACAATCACTTACAGAATCGGAGTGACATTACTACAGAATTGAAGAGATACCTGGAAATCGAAGATCAACGACTTGATGAAGAATTTAGTGTTTGCACAAATGACGATTTTGGTCAACTCCTATGATCAATCGAAGAAGGAGAGACATATATAAGAATGAGGTAGGTTAAATCGTTGAAGGAATTGAAAAAGAAAGCATAGAAGCTTACCAATTCGGAACAACACGCACGACATGACAAAAAGGAGGTTTCTTCAATTCATTATACAATGGATGATTTCAGAGATCTCTTGAGTTAAATCGAACAAGTAGAAACATGTATAAGACTGAAAAATATCAATTCGTTGAATGAATTGTAAAACAAACTCACCGAAATTGGAGCGCCACGATTCCAGGCGAGAGAGCTGTGTTGGGGGTTATTCGGTGACTTCTACAGAATGAAGACCAAAGGCTTTCTTCGTTATTATCTAAGTGAATCATAGCTGAAAGAAGTATGATCCGTGAAAAATATTTTTCAATTAAAAAACTAAGTTTTTTCACGGTTGAAAGAAGAATGAGCCGTAAAAAATATATTATTTTTGGTTAAATTAAATCAGAGTTAAATAACAGCGGTTCAAAGAAATAACGAGGCTATAAAAATATTCAAAATTAAATAATAAAGACGTCTGGAAAGAAAACGAGTCACGAAAAATAGAAATTTTATTTAAATTAAAATAATAATGACGACAAAGTAAATAAGGAGACACAAAAAGAATAAAATATTTAACAAAACTTGCGGCCGAAAATGCAAAGAGACGCAAAAAATAAGTAAATTATTCACGGCCCTTGAAATTGAGTCGTGAAAAGTGAGAAATCTCACGACACACTCAATTGAGTTGTAAAAATAATAATATAACAGCTCAATAGTAATTGAGTAGTGAATAACTCTATAAATTATTTTTTTACGACTCAAATACCCATCAACCTTGGTAATGTGCTGTTATCATGACTCTATCCCATACTGTCTAGGGAGGGAACGTGAAGAAGATAAAGTGCCTTCAACGATCTTGCGGAAGAAGAAGATGATTTTCTGATGAACTGAGCAGAATGGAATATTGGATATCTTATGGACTGAAAGAAGAAGACGATCTTGCGAACAAGATGCAGAGGAAAAGTGTACAGGAAGAAGAGCACATGTGGGTTTAACCGAGAGAAACTTCTCCCATTATCTACAAAATTTGCTATGATACCATATTGTGATAATGGAAGGAACGAAAGTAATCTTCCATTGAACTGATTATGATATATATATATAGAAAAGCTAGACCTATCTATAACTAATTAACTAATGACATCATCTTTAGATACTTCTACACATTACTGAAAACATACCTTTTAGCGATGGAAATTTATTTCGTCGGTAAAAGTGTTAGCCACCGACGAAAATATATTTTTGTCAGAAATAAATTTGGACTTAAAAATAAAATTTACTGACGAAAATAAATATTTCATCGGTAAAATATAATAAAATTGCCGATGAAAAAGCATTTTTGTCGGTAAAGTAAAAGTTGAAAATGATAAAACTTATTTTGGCCGATGAAAAATAATTTGGACGCTAAAAATAATTTTTACCGACGAAAACAAATATTTCGCCGGTAAATAAAGACATATAACATTACCTACGTAATTGTATTTTCGTTGGTAAAATATATTTTTATGTACCCAAAACAAAAATTTGTTAACAAATGTGTCTGTGAGGTTCGAATCCACGACCTTATGATAAATGGTAGATCTTCTTACCACTGAACAAAATGACACTTGTGTTAATCTTTAGCAAATATTTAACATAAATTACTATTAATTTGTGTAATGAACTAAAAATTCAAAAACCTAAATGCTCATATCAAGTTCAGCGACACCTTCTTCTTTCTCATTCACCTTTTCTATGCTTCTTCTCTGCCGTTCTTACTTCTTTCTTTGCTCGTTCTCCTCTCACGGTGGTAGAACCTCTTCTCTCGGAAGCTCGACCTTTTCTCTCGGTGATTCAATCTCGTCCTCTCCGCGACTTGTCCTGCCTCGCCAGTCTCTATCAGGTAAAACCATAAATTGGAGAAACTCTTGTTCAAAATTATGATTTCGAGAAACTCGTGAAAACCCTAAATCCATTATGCTCTCTAAACTCTTTTTCGCTTGGCTTACTTGCATAAGATATAACAGTTGATGTTGAATTTAAGAATCCTCTCCAAATCCCGTACCCCTTTCTAGTATCACTTTGATTTGTGAGCTACCTGCAAACTCTGATGAGGCGAATTCTGGTAGGTCAATTCAGTTTGGATCTTCAGACTTGTCTGTCCTGAAATATTTGTAGTTGATTACAATCGTTTGTACCGCTGTTAGGTGCAAATACTTCTAGTGAGATTCACTGTAGTGAATAGACAATGGTAAGTGTTGTAGGTACTAGAGTGATACTTGTTGATGAATTGTCTTTGCCGTCCAAATTGATTTTGTCGGGAAAAACATATTTTTGCTGACAAAAGTTTCGTCGACAGATAAATTGTTTTTACTAACGATATAACTGTGATTATGTCGGTAAACTTTCGCCGACAAAATTATATATTTACCGACATTTTTTTTTCCGTTGAAAAAATATCGTCGGCTAAAACGAAAATTCCAGTAGTGACACTAGATATCCATGAAAGAAAGTATATAGAAAGTATATAGAAACTAATTAATACTAAATCCATTTTTAATAAAGATACAAATTAATTAATCATGACGTTTGGTTGAATTCATTGTCATGTATTGTAACATTGTTTAAGTGTAACTTTACTTCTCAATAAATATTGTTAATTAAATTACACAATCACACGTGTATCATTTTTCAAATACTTAGAAAATTAAATTGTTGAAAAACTTATGATAGTGTTGATTGCTAGATTTCAGTAATTGAGTAATAGGTCGATGATTAATCGAACACATCACTGAAGTTTTTTTTTTGCCATAACACTGAAGTTGATTAATTTAGTAGTCAATTATTTTTATTACCTTTTTCTTAGTTTAATACCTATTTTTTTGATGATCTTAGTTTGAACTAAAAACATTAATAACTTTGGAAAAAAAGAATAAAGATATTTTATTATCAAATTAGAATAATTTTGTTAAATTGTTGAATTGATCATCTATGCATTAATATTAATAACAAAATAAATCTATATTTTTTGAACATTTTATTTCTCTCAGTATTTAAAAAGTCTTTATCACATGACCAACCACTTAGCTTGCAGATGAGTAACATTGACAACATAATATATAATTATCATTATATAAAATTATAAAGTTACATAAATTGATATCACAGTTGAAAAGAAAATTTAATTAATTAGAAAAATTTGATAATATGAACAATATATCAAAATTCATTTTTCACACAATTTTTAATTTGAAAAACTTTATTATTTTGTATGTATTAGTTATTTATCGATTTAGATAATAGATTATGTATAACCAACAGATAAATATACGTCAATTTTGATCGATCTTAGTTCACTTTAAATTATATAAATTTATAGATGAAATGATATTTTTATAATGATAATGATCTAACTTTTTAATTTAACGGTTACATCATGTTTGTGTTTGAGAAGAAAGCGCGCGAGAGAGATGAGGGAAAAATGTAGTAGATGATGAAATAAATAGATAAAAGTATAAATTAGTAGGTAAAAAAATGTACGCATTCTCATCGCTTGTCACGTATAACGTGTTACGAAGACATGCTTAATGTGACTACGTTAGTAAGATAGTACAAGAATATTAGAGAAAATAAACACTAGATTACAAATATTAATTAAAATGTAAACTAAATTTTAATTACGTAATATAATGAAATAAAATTTTAAAATAATTGCTTGAGCGTCTGAACCCTTTTAATTAATGTTTCTTACAATTTTTTGGTCGCTCAAGCAACTTCTTAAAGTCTTTAAAATTTTGTAAATTTTATTTTATCATCTCAAGTGATTTAAGTTTAATACATTTCTATTAATATTTTTAATTCAGAGTTTAGTCCTCCTCTTATTTTTGTATTATCATAAGAGTTATATCGATCATGTCTTTGTAACATCCCACGTGTCACAAACGATGGCACACACACACACATGCCAGCGTCTACTATAACTACTAGGAAACTACATTGAATTAAATTAAAAACGTCAACTTTAATTGTGTACTATGCATATTTAAAATTATCACACGTTTAATGATCTCTCTTTGTTTGAGGAATTTGTTTTTTAACAGTCGATTATGTGTATTCGCTATGTGTACCTCTAGAAGTCCTAGAATTCTTCCGAAATGTCTAATAGATTTTCACGATATGTTACTAATTCTTTTTCACTTCCTCATTCATAGTATTCATTTTGTATTAAAATATTATTATTTATTGTCATACAAAAGTATTTTATTTTTCTTAAACAGATTTCATTGATTAAATAAATACTAAATATATTTAAAAGTATTTTATGCTCATTAGTATGTCAATAAAAAAGTTGAAAAGATTGTATAATCATAATAAAAAATATTAAATAATTGAAAAATATTTTATAGATAAATACCTATAAATACTCATAGATAGAACTAGCTCATAAATCATTACCAACTTAATTATAGAAAAATTATTTTTCAAAAAATTATTTTACATTCCCTTAAAAATTATGTTGAATAAGTTTTACACTATGCAATATTAATAATAAATTATAATTATAATTAAAAAAATATTAAATTAATAACTTATCGCACAAAAGACGGGATAAACCACCTAATCTTTTAATATAGAAACTGACGCAACAAACAAAACACAATTCTTTTTGGTAAATAACAAAAACGCAATAATTATTACGTAACTTTTTTTAATAGGTTAGTTAATTAATCTAAATCTTATATTTTCATTTTATTTATATGAATATCATTATTATTTATTACTTTGAAATTTGAACTAGAAATTTAATATATCATATATCTAAAAAAAGGTTATCTTATAATCACCGTCAACCAATTTAGAAAATGTGTAGAAAAAAATAAATCAATTTAGAGCGACAACATAATTCAGGATTGACCAACTAACAAAAGAACAGATATGATATGAGTGTAAGTTGTTATCACAGTTATTAATAAAAAATATAATAACATTGATAATTTAGGTAATCAATTGAAAAATAAGAGTAACGAAACTATTTTACTATCAAATTAAAATAACTAAGTGTTGAATTGATTATCTGAAATAAAAAATAATTCTCTAAATTTTTGTAGGAATTTAACCCTCTAGGCATTTGAGAAAATTGTATTACATGTTAAGCATAACATAATTATCGTTCTATAAAATTGTAGTTATATATATATATATATATATATATATATTGGCCATTAGAGTTATATAAATTAACCTATGAAGGAAACTTAAATTAATTAAGAAAGTTTCATAATAGTAATTATACAATAAGAGCACTTAAAACATATGAAATTTAAATAAATGTTAAATGATCAATTTTAGTGGAATAGCTGGTCAATACATGTATCGTTTATGTATAAAGTCTTTTTGTACAAATAATTAATAAAAGTTTTTATAATTATTTTTTATCACTTTCTAACAGAAAACTGTTATCAACTCTAAAAACTACTATAGAATATAGAGTCATACAAAATTTATATTTTTAAATAATTCGAAAAATTGCAGTTATAAAGATATATTCTCCCTAAGAATATATATATTGAGGACTTACATTACTTCAAAATCACTTGGTAATGCCAACAAATGGTGGGTATGGTATACCGACCTCATGCACTTGATTGTGTTTGTGGTCCTCTAACCAAATAATTGAACTCAAAACTTTGAAAACTTTCAAACATTGTTCGTCAACCGACACACCATGTGCCTTTTGTTTTGTAATACTGATGGGCTCCGTGTCAGGATGGCCTATAGATAGTTTGCTTCACAAATTCTTCACAAATTCTTCTTCTATATTGGTTGGTTATATTTTAGAATTATGTTGCAATTAGTACTTGTTTGTCAGTGTCTAATCTTTTAATTCATTAATCTTATATAATTATTAATCTGTGTCATATGTAATTGTTAAATACATTTCCAAACTTTAAAGACGACACGATTATTAAACAGATCACACGCAACATATATAGTTAATGTTTATAACAAAAAACACTCATATACATATGACACAAGCAATGTCACACGACATGTCACGAAACAACATGACACGAAATTCACAAAAATCATAATATAATTTTACAGCAAGTTTTAAATCTACAAATGATTCAAAAATAAGTATAAAAACATATCCAAATATTAAATTTATATAATTAATCGTGTTTATACGTATATTTGCAGGTTAGAAATTTTAGACACAATTATTAATTTAGTCTAAACGTATAATAATGGTTTAGACATGATATACGCACAAATACAAATTATTACAAATAATTATCTAAATCAGAAATTGTCAACCTGCTATATGTCAACCCTAGATACCACCTAATCATTCTTGCATTTTATTTTCTACTTACTACCAAGAGTGTGATTGAAGTCCTAGTAAATAAAGCTTAGAACTATCATTTTATTAGATTAAATCAAATAATAATACACGTAGAGACAATTTAATGACTTAATTTTTTTAAAAGAATTTTTTAACTCGAATGTCAACTATGTTTTATGAAAAATATACTTATTTTGCATATTTAATAATATATTCAATTTGTCTAATTGAAATACAATTAAATTAAAATTATGCATGCAATTTAAAATTTAACACATTAACAAAAAATAATTATTAATATATTTTCTTAGTACTTTTTCTTCTATAGTTTTATGGAACTTTATATTTAGATATTTTTGATTTAACTTATTTCATGGATTAAAAAAATATTATTTGTATAATTTAATTGAACAAATGCTTTTAAGTAATGCTTTTAACTTCTTTTTTTTTTAACTATATGACAATAATTGTATAAAACCCTACTTAATCCTTATATGACAATATAATAATCATATTCATTTCTATTATTGAATTTTAAACTTTAATTAAGTTATTTTAATAAAGACCCTACTTAATCCTTATATTTAATATTAATCGTATAGTGAAAATACAAATGCAATTATTATTAAAAATAATAATATATTTACTAATATCTTTAACATTTTGTTAAATGCAATTCAAATATTAAAGTTAGATTTAAAATAGTAATTAGCATTACATAAATGATTATTGATACATTTTGACTATCAACTTATGTACTTTTCAATCATTTTTATGTAAAAATACAATTAATCTTTATCTTTTCTACTATTCTTAGTATAATGGAAATATAATGTAATTACTATTAAAAATAATATTTTTACTATTTTATTAACAATTTCTAAAATGGAATTTTTTCGTTTTTATAATATAATAAGGATTTATAATATATTAAAGAACTAATTAATAATCATTAATTAGAGAAAAACTCTGGCCATGACTCCTAGTCACGGGTTGAGCCAAAACAAAAATTACAGAACAACTTTTTCACATCCTTCGCCAGAACACCTCCCTTTTCTCGTCCTCCCACCGTGCCCACGTAGTGTCTCCTCATCCTGTCGTGCCTACACCGTGCCTCGTCTAGTGCCTTCAGTCGTACCCATGTCGTACTCCCGTTGTGCCAAGTTTAAGGTCTGCATTTTTTTGTAAATTGTTCATTATTTGAATTGATGCAACTGCTATTTAGAATGTCTAATCAATCAAATTATTTGTTTCTTTTTAATTAAAAGGCATCATTGGGTTAATATGTGAAATCCTAATTTTTCAGATTTTGGGGCTAATTGTAAAATTCAGCATAAATAGTATTTATAATGCCCAAATATTTGAAATCGATTAGTTTTAATGTGCATGTTTAGTTTGAATTAAATTTCATTATTTGATTAATATGTTAACCCTTTTTGAATTGGGATAAATTGTTAAATTAAGTGTAATTATGTATAATTAATGTTTACAATGCCTAAATATTAGAAATGGTGAATTAATATACATTATTTGATTAATCGTGAAACTATATTTTCTGGATTTGGAAATAGTTATTAAATCGAGTGTAATTAGGTGTAATTAGCATTTGGGTATAGACAATGAATCGTGGTCAGGGAAGCTCCTCTACATAGTCATTCGGTTCACAGAAAGAACTGATCGATCCTTCTCTTTTGTATGGTGAACCAGACCGTATGTCACTGAATGTTGTTGCAAATACGATAACCCTAAATTTTTGTAGGATTAATTTTTATTATTATTTATTTTTAAGTACATAATTTAAAAAATATATAGGTTTATGCTAGCGCTAGATGTAGGCGTAGAGATGATAAGACTTTTCGGGTGGGTAAATGCTGAGTGTTAGATCCGATGACTTGACATTGGGTTGAGTTGGCTGGGTTACATATCTTGGTTGAAAATCGATGCGGTATTACTATATGCTCTTGCTGAGAGGTGGTGCCCAGAGACTCATACATTTCATTTTCCCAGACGTGAAATGACTTTAACGCTAGTAGATGTCCAAATGACCATGGGTCTATGAGTAAACGGTTCACCCATGACTGAAGACTACCAATTGTGTGATGAAGAGGTAGTCATTATTGACATATGCCTATGACTACTAGGAGCATTCCCGTCGCGCACACTGGAAGAGATAACCACGATCGATGTGCAGTTATCTTGGATGAATGCGTTGTTTCAGAGGAAATCCAAGACCAAGACTGGACCCAAGGACTGAAGAAGAAGCCATGCAGAGAACAAGAGAGTATATTGTATACCTTATCGGCGCATGTTTATTTTCAAACACATCTGGGGATAAAGTGGTGATTTAGTACCTCCCTTTTTCTGGAGAACTTACAACTAACTTAAAGCAATTTGGGCTCTGTTGTATTGAACTTTTTATACGGTGGTCTGTACAAAGGTGTGACCTCCAAAAATAAAAGTATCAAGGGATGCACTCTACTACTGCATGTACATGTTATTACCTAGAGTAATTTCAGTTAAAAAGTCTATATTTTGTTCTAATCCTACCTAATAATTTGTTGTAGGTATGGTGCTGGGAGAATCCATCTATAGGTAGACCCATGATCTAGCTTACCCTTGCGCTTCCTACACATTAATCAATTGAGATCTTCTAAAGAAACACAACCCTATATCCTTAAATTAATTATATAGAGTATAATTTCTGATGTTAACTGTGTAAATTAGGTGGCTAGAACAAACGACGTGAAAGAAAAATCCTACACCGCACAACCGACAGTTCTATCGAGATGTGATGAGGGCACTCCGTGATGCCCATGTACGTTTCATTTGAATTTGACATAATTAGATTTATTATATTTGTTATTAAACAATAGGAAATACATTTATAATTTCAGATAGATTGCAACCCCTACAACCTTCATTGTATTCAAAACCTCCCACCCGTTTGTACGGACCGTGGTTGGGTAAGTGTGCTTTCGTTACCACTGATCCACTTCAACAATGTTTAGTAGCACATGCGGACCGCGTCTATCGCTAATTCAGCTTCCAACAACTTATCCATGGCCCAGTTGAA
Source organism: Chamaenerion angustifolium (assembly GCA_946814005.1). Lineage (NCBI taxonomy): Eukaryota > Viridiplantae > Streptophyta > Magnoliopsida > Myrtales > Onagraceae > Chamaenerion > Chamaenerion angustifolium. The sequence continues at coordinate 30,462,543 of OX328272.1, forward strand.
GATTGTCAAAAATGGGATAGACTGCATAAATTTCAGTGGGATAAGTCATCTTGTGCCCCATGAATCAGCAAGCATGATCAATGATGGGTATTGGAGGCGCCGACGTCTAACAAAAGATGAAATTTTCTACAACACTTTGAGAAAGTCACGAGATTTCACCTACCATAACAATATTGAGGCGACGACCTAGAGATGCGCCGCCAAGGTCATCTACAAGGCGTTGACCCGACCAAAATGGGCACCGCCCCCGGGTATGCAAGGCGGAACATCTACTCATATAGGGAGTTTGTTCCCCTCTAACGGAGTCGTATGGTGCATCCCAACACCATAATATCCTTAGATTGGACGTCTCTAGATATTCAGGGATTATACCCCGTCCCATCTGAATGACATAAAGCAACTCCGGTTAGTGGTCAACCACAGTAAAAAGAGTGATCTGTTCATCATGTTAACCATTCCTATAAATATAAGCATTTACTCTCATTTACTACATTCAGAACCTTTACCACACAAATAGCTCCCAAAACCCCCGTCTGACTTGAGCTTCAGAGAGGAAACAAACGGGCCAACTCAACGTTTTCCTTTGTGCATGTGAGGGGTATAAGATGAGGGACGCCATAAGTGAGGTGAATTTTAGAAGACCAAACATTTGACACTATCTGTGTGAATCCTTGAGGTGAACACAACCATGACTCCTGCCAACACAATAAAAAGAACTAACAACAAGCAATCTGCTGAAGGAAGTTCACTTCACATCTTATAGCACCACCTGATGCCTTCAGCCTTCATGCCGTACAGGGATCACGCTTTGTGAGCGACACTACATAGCACGTCGACCTCACTAGGTGGCCAACCGAGGCCCCATTCAATAGTCACAACACTAGCTGTAGAGCTTCCGCAACCATCAATGCCTCTGCAGGATCAGGCATCACCTCGACTAGCACAATCCGGTATTGCATCTTCAGGAGGAAGAGCGCCGCCACCAAGGGAGGATGCTCTAGAAGTGGTCATTACACCCGCACGCCTCGCCCCAATTGACGAACTCTTGGACAAACGAGAATTTATGGTTGCCGCCCTCCACACTGAATCGAATCGCACAGACGAGTGACTTCAAGGCCTCAGGTCGTACCGATGTATGCGCCTCCTCCTTCAGTGATCCCCCCATCCAGTGAGCGCCGCCAATCATGAACAGGGGAATAATGACCCAGGAGAAGATCAAATAGCTTGTCGCCAGGTCAGCAAAAGAGTAGAAAGGAAAGGTGATGCCGCGATTGACGGACAGTCGCATCCTTTTACTCTAGAAATCTGATGGTAACGGTGCTGCCACATGTTCAGAATCCAAGGATCGATTGTTACAAAGAGGAAGGTGACCCCGTGGAGCACATTCAGAGGCACGAAGCCTTCCTTCTAGGAAGAACCAATTACGATAACCACTTCGCATTGTTCTTCCTATCAACCCCTGGTGGCGTTGCCTCCCATTGTTTGTTTTGGCTTACCAAAGGCGTCCATCAAATCGTGGGGAGACTTGAAGGATAAGTTTAAGAGCGTCCATCAATATATGGGCGGACGACAACTCCTTAAGAGCGTCACTACTCTCGATCACATCAAGCAAAGGAGTGACGAAAGTCAGGGAGATTTATACACTCACTTTAACAAGGAATTGGCGGATATCGACCAGGTTATCACTGGCGGCGAGACAATTCAAGAGTTTGTCCGAGCGTGAGGCCCCAAATGCTCCGCCTTTGACAATAACTTGAGTGTGATACCTGTCAATACGGTGGAAGATATGGCGGCAAGAGTCAAGTCATACATTGGCGTTGAGATAGACAAAGCGATTCTAAGAAAGAAGGCCAGGAAGGGAAAAAACCGGAAAAACGATCACAAAAGTACCCTACCCAAGAAGACAAGCGACGCCCCCTAGTGCAACGCCCGTCGAGAAAAGCCTTCGAGGATTTTACCTCCTCCAAAATAAAGATATTTCCGTTATCTTGAATGAAATGGAAAAAAGAGGGATTGGCCGTCACCACCAATGCCTTGAAAGATTAGATGGCCCATGGGGCCAGACCATGAACAATATTGTTGATACTATCGTTGTAAGGGACATAGCACAGACAATTGCAAAATCCTTAAGAGGGATATCGAGGCACTAATACAGAATAGACTCCTTAAGGATTTCGTGGATAAGCGGGGGCATAGACCTACTCCCCAAAAGGATCAAAGGGCGTCATCAAATAAGATAAAGCGGGCATGATTATCCCAGAGAAAAAAAGGGAACTTTAAACGTGATTAGTGGTGGATTCTCCTCAGGAATGGAGACCAACATCGCTTGAGAGGTGTATGTACCCAACTGTCGGGCATCGCAAAGGCAGAGAAACGTCCTAGGATGGAAGACAAAGTGAGCATCAGTTTCTGTTACGATAAAATAGACCATGTAAATTGCCTACACATGGATGCCTTGGTCATCACAGTTGAAATAGATGGATAAGATGTGAACAGGGTGCTAATTGATTCAAAAATTTCTACCGACGTCCTCTTTCTCGATGCCTTGAAGAGTATGGGAATCAGCGAAAAGGATTTAAGGAAGGTGAACTTCCGGCTCTTAGGCTTCGCCTCAACGCCTACATACCTGGTAGGAGCTATCACTCTGTCGGTATTTTTGGGCGAAAGGTGGAAATCTATCTCGATAGACGTTACTTTCACTACAAAAAAGTAGCACTATAGTCGCGGCGTAAAATCGTTGCTAAGTTGGGTTTTGCCGCTGCTAAGATGACATGCCGCTGCTAAGGGTCGTGCCTGAAAGCCCCGATGCTAAAGGTAGTCGCACAAACAAAATGCCGATGCTAAATGTCTGCCGCTGCTGGAATGAATAGTTGGTCATACCTTTAGCATCAATATATTGTCAATGGTGTTTATGCGTAATTAGTGTCAGTCCTAATTGGATGCTATATAGGTGGTTCAGATACAATATGCATTGATGGTAAAATGGAGCTATCGGCTACAGCATATATGTGTTGTTGTTTCATGGTTTTTGTGTCTACCATATATGGATACAGTAAGGTGATATTAACGTCAAAAAGATCTAGAAACTAATTATACATAAATAGCGTTACATAAAGTTTAATGCAAGAAAATGTTAATACAGTTTAAGTTTGTGGTCGATGCAAGTCACAAGTGCGACCTAAATTGTACTGTTTGCTTGGTGTTGAAGTTATTATCTATGTGTAGCCGCAGTAATTGTAGAGTGCTAGGTCATAGATCATGTTGTTTTAGGAGACATGAATAGTCTTTGCAGCCTAGAAGTTAGTGGAAAGTATCGGATAACTTTAACGGGAAGTTTTCCACCCTTTTGCTTAGATTTCTCCGTACTGTTCATTCCTCCTGCACTTTCATGACCTTGAAACCATCGTGACTCACCACATATTGGACACGCATCGAGATTGACGTATTCATTTCTAAATAGAATACAGTCATTTACACAAGCATGTATCTTCAGATAGTCCAAACCTAATTCAGATATAAATTTCTTTGCCTCATTGTACGACTTATGTACTGTATTCTCAGGTGGAAGTACTTTACTCAGCATACGAAGCAACTCATCTGCGAACTTGTTAGAAACCTTGTACAGAGACTTTAGATGTAGCAGTTCCACTAAGAAGGACATCTTGCTTTAGGATACACTCCCTGGGTATAAGCCCTTCTCACAATCTTCTAAAAGCTTATAAAATGTCCTAGCCCCTACATTGGGTTCCTCACCTTCATCACAACTCATACCACCCAATCCATCAGTTATCATATCTTCCATTTCTTCACGAGAGGTGGCAGTCCTCCTATTAGTAATGCTTTCTTCGAATTCTTCTCCATGGTCCACCCATGTAGTGTAACTTTGTAGTATTCCATATCTTTCCAGATGCAACTTCACCGTACTTCTCCCCAACAAAGAAATACCAACACAATTATGGCATGGACAGTAGATTCTCCCATCCCATGACGCACGCGAATAGGCAAAGTCCAAGAAAGAGGTAACACCTGCCTTATATTCCTGACTTTGTCGATGTTTGGTCATCCAACTTTTATCCATCCTTAATGAGTCTCTGTTTAGAAATGAGAAAATATTTAAACCAATATCACAACGTATCATGTAAGTACACACTACTGTTTTCCACCCACCAAGTGTTTTACAACTGCTTTGTCTAGAAAAGGGAATTATCAATTTTGTTACAAAACTGAGATCCTATGCATAGTCTTTGTTTAAAAGCAGTTGTTAACTGTTGTATAATTATGTTGATAGAAGCTTTACCCAAACCCATGATAATTAACCAACTTTCTTCAACGACAAATTCAGTTAATTCTGTTACTGTAACAGAGCAGCAATCGTACAGTGTGTATACACTTAACCAAAAAATCAAACACACGATTTGTAGTGAAACACAACACAAATTGGGAGAAACGGACACATTTTGTTATGTCTACATTCGGCAATCGCCTTCGTACGAATCAGATAAGCTGATTAGATAAGCTGTTATGTCTAAACGGACACACAATCACTCAATTTGTTAACCGATTAGATAAGATGCTCTTTACGTGATGTACACAGAATGAAATACATTGACAGCACAGTAGCTAGGTGAATTTCATTGTCTTAGCTCAAAAGATTAGACGTCAATTCATAATTTGAGGAGGAAACCGTACCTTTTCGTAATGCTGCAGGAAAAAAGGATGACGACGCAGGGAAGTTAAGTGAAGGTTGTCTCAGGGTGAAGGTTGGGTAGATCGGTTGTGAAGTGAAGTGAAGGCTATCGTAAATAAGGTATGCAAAGCAAATTCGATCGATTTGTTCCGGTGTAATTACGGTGAGATTGTTTATGGAATCGCTTCGAAGTGAAGGTGTCGGGGTGATTCAGAAGTCTGGGCTGAGGAAACGGTTACGTAGGTCATCCGCTTCAGCTGCTGGTAAAATCTGATTTGATCTGTTAATTTAACAGGTTGGTATCCGAATTAGTAACGTCTACGAAAGTTTTAAATACGCACTTACTGTGACGCTGTTAACATATATATTACATCAACAAATATTGACAGTAAAACAATGAATCAGAAATAGCATTAATCCATGATGATGTTGATGTATATTACCCTCGGATACGTATTTGTCAAGAATTGTTTTGGGACTGACACAACTAGTCGCGGCAAAAGTACACACTAAAGCATTGTTTCAGCCACGACAAAACGTCCGACTCTAAATCATCTCTCTTCCCTCGAAAAATAGTGTTAACACAAAACATGCTTATTAACAACGACTCCCTAGCGACAACACAATATTTTCGTGGCTGTTGAGACATATTCTTGTAGTGTTTCCTTGTGGTCAACGCTCGAGCTGCCTACATTGTGATATTGGGTCAATCTCCTTGAATACTCATCGAATGATCTACTTTACGTACCACCAACTACTAAAATTCCTAACGCCCCATAGGGGTAGGAATTGTGAAGGGAGACCTGACGGGGGATCGAAGTTGCTACGTCTAGTCCACGTAGCGCTGGGTGCTTAAGAATGAGACAATGTCCATCCAAACAGATGAGAATTCGAGGGAAAGAAAGTTCGCCCACCTCCGGTGGAAGGGTTGAGGAAAGCGCACATAGACGAACCTGAAAAAGTCTTCCAGATTGGAGCAACGCTTCCTATAGAGCACGCTGAGGCCTTAATCCTCCTACAAGTTGAAATTTGAGAACTCTTCGCCTACAAGCCTAGTGATATGCCATGCATCATTGAAGAAGATGAACATAGATCCTAGCATCAAACCGATCGCTCAGAAGCGACGACCCGTGGGGGAGGAAAAAGCTATTACCACCAAGCAGGAAGTGACAAAGCTAGTCGACACCCGCTTTGTCAAATAGATCAGATTTCAGACATGGGTCGCAAACCTCGTACTTGTGAAGAACAATAACAGCAAATGGAGAATGTGTGTCGACTTTTGTGACCTAAACAAGGCATGCCCCAAAGATTCGTACATCTTAAACAAGGCATGCCCCAAATAATCTCTCAAAGGTTGGAGATAAGTCACTACCCTTCTTTCAAGTCCTGAGGGCAAATACGAAGTTTGAGTGGAGGCCGGAATGTGAAGAGGCGTTTCAGGATCTCAAGAAGCATTTCCGTACACTGCCTCCATTACCAAGCCAGAGAAGGGCGACACCCGCATCATCTACTTAGGTGCCAGTCTCGTGACTATAAGCTCGGTTCTTGTGAAAAACATGTAAAAGATCCAAGTGTCAGTCTACTGTGTATCCAAAGTTCTTTACAAGGTAGAAGTTAACTATGTGTAAGTTGAGAAATATCTTTTTGCGTTGGTAGTTTCTACTAGGAAGCTTCGCCCCTATCTCCACGAGCATGAAATCACAGTATTAACTAATCAACCAATGAAACACTTCCTCCAAAAACAAAACGCATCTGGAACGACGATTGTAAACACCTGATTTTGGGTTGGGGTCAAAATACCATACGCGAGGAACCGAGCTGAGAAAGTCGACCCTAACCCCAAACCTCAAACCCCAAACCCTAGACATTAAACCCCAAACCCTAAATCTTAAGCCCTAAACCCTAAATCTTAACCTTAAACATTAAACCCTAAACCTAAAACCCTAACCCTTAAACCTTAACCTTACACCCAAAATCCTAAACCCTAGACCCTAAAAAAATTATAAACTCTAAACCAAACCCCAAACCCCAAACCCTAAACCCTAACCCCGTAAACCTCGTCCAATCCCCACCAATTGCCACAAAAGTCTTCCCAATTGTAATCACCTTTGCCCATTTGATCATTTTTGCTCACCCACCATAATCTTTTGAGCAAATCCTCCCAATGACATCAAAAGTCCTCCCAATTGCCAATCACCTTTGCCCAGTTGCTATCACCTTTTCCATCCGCTATGTATTGTCCATGCTTTATCACCTACTTGTATGAGGAAACCTCTAAAAATCAAGGAAGCTACGACAATTCAAGGGAGGGAGAAAACCGAAGGGAGATCTTGGAGAAACTGAGTGAAGAAAAATTGATGATTATCGGTCTCATTTCCTCGTACGGTATCTAAACTCCGAATGACTTAGGTATATGTCTCTCGTATTCAATATTGTATGTATATGTCCTAATGTGAATAAAGTTCGTGTTATCAATATTAGGTGTTAATAGTTATATTTCATATAAGAATCGTATTCGATTTTTAAGTTCGGTATAACTTTGGGGTCATTTTACACATTTCTGAAAGTTATAAGGGTTGTTTCGGTAAAAAATATAATATTTTCGAAAATGACTTAGGTCATTTCCAAACGTTTATGAAGGTTACAACTCGGTCATTGGACTCTCGGGTCATTTTGGGACTTAACCGAGTGTTATAAACCAAACAAGTAAAGTTTTGGGCCATTGTTGCAATTTTTAAAAGATTTTTCCAATTCAGCTTGAAATTTTAAATAACTGCATCTTGGTCCCTAAACTTTTCTGGACATCCTATTACTCCTGAAGGTGTCATAAATTAGTCCAATGTGCTTCGTGTTTTCAAAAATCATTCGTATACGTTTGACACGTCTTAAAATGACCCCAAAGTTAAACCACCCATTTCTCGAGCACGATTAACTTTATTCTATCTTGTTTATTTATTTAAAAATAACTCAAGAATAAGAAAAATACTTGTATAGTGTTAATTAAAAATGCATGCCATCTCTTTGGCCAAGTATGATAAAAACAGGCGAATCAGACAATTCAGGTAAATTGGTAAAAAAATAATAATTTCAAAAGCAAACTAAAGTACCGAAAGGACGAATTATGAGCTCGCGAGTTCTTAAGATGTAATGAAACCCCTCAAACTAAATTGTATGGACGTAGACCTTTCCAATCCCTAGGATGTTAACTTCATGTACCCTAGGCAAATTTTAGGATTCCGATTAGCCTTTAATTAATCGGTCGCGATTCTTTTTTCAGTCCAGTTGACAACCCAGCTCGACCGGACCTGTCACTCGCCAGTACCCGATATTGTTCGAGCGACCCAAATAAACATTATTTTTCAAAAGGGTCAGGGAAAGACAGATCCGACGTTCGACAATGATAAAGTATGCAATAGAGTTATGCGAATATCGAATCCGATTTGTCCCAAGGATAACCATAAAAGGGCATTCCCTCGCCGACTTCATAGTCGAATCAACCCATGAAGAGGCAAAGGCGTCGCCCTCCAATACTGAGAAACCTCCCCCAGCAAATATTGAAGAATCGCCTATATGGAAGTTATACACTGACAAATCTTTATGCATCGAAGGATCGGGGCTGGGATTTGTGCTAACTCCCCCGAATGCAAGGGAGCCTTTGAGATATGCACTAGTTCTAACGTTCAAGGCTACCAACAACGAAGCTGAATATGAAGTGTTGATTACGGGTTTAAGGGTAGCAAAAGGGGTTGGTGCCTTCCTTAAATTGTATTTTGATTCCCAGCTTGTGGTTAACCAAGTAAAAGGGGATTATGTGGAAAAGGAAGAGATGATGAAGAAATATTTCAAAGAGGACAAGACGTTGGTTGACAGTTTCGCCCAATTTGAGATCAACGTCATCCCAAGAGAAGAAAGTGCAGAGGCTGGCACTTTGAATAAATATGCCTAGCAGTCAATGCTCTTAAATGTTCATTTCGTAGAAAGCGTCTCATGCCAGGGGACTTATGAGTGTTTCAACATTCAGAATACTGATTCATGGGCGACACCCATAAAAGCATACCTGGAAACTAGGATTGAGCTTCTAGAAGAGGTTGAGGCAAAAAGAATGAAACACATTACACCTAACTATACTTTGATTAAAGGCATCCTTTATAAAAAGGGATTATCAACACCATTCTTGAGATGCGTTGCCCAACTTGAGACCATTACCATACTCCGGGATATACACAAAGGCTACGCCGCATGTCATGAAGGGGCAAAATCAATTGTCTGAAAGGATTTGAATCAAGGGTATTACTGGCTAACGATGGCAAATGAAGCAGCTGAAATGGTGCAAAAATGTGAATCGTGCCAAAAATACACCCCAAGAATAGACCGTCGACCATCTGAAATGATCCCAATGCGTGTCGCCTGACCATTCATGCAATGGAGAATCGACTTAGTAGACCCCTTTCCCAAGTCCAAGCAGAATAATTACATCATCGTTGCAATAAACTACTTCTCCAAGTGGGTTAAGGCCAAGGCTTTGGCGTCGACTACAGAATTGCAGTTGATCAAATTCATCAAGTCCAAAATTGTATCAATATATGGAATTCTTAATGTCTTGGTTAGTGATAATGGTCGCCAATTTGCTGGAAGATATTAAAGTGGTTTTGATAAGAAGTTCATATTGAGCATCACCACGCCTCAGTGAGACATGCACAAACAAATGGACAAGTAGAAGCGGCGGACAATATGATGCTCAATGGATTGAAAAAACGGATCGACGCCTTGCAAGGGAAATGGACTGAAGAGTTGGATAATGTTTTATGGGCTATAAGAACAATACCAAAAAAATCTACAAGTGAAACACCCTTTTGATTGCAGTGGCTTCCCATTGTGTGAAACATTTCGAGGCGATGCCTAATGATTAATAAAGGTGTGTCGACCTGGATCTGGTAGAAGCCAAAAGATGGATGTCAGATAAAATTCAAGGGAAATGAGGCTTGCCACAACCAGATACTATAATCGGTGAGTATCGCCAATTTTACGTGGGGGATAGGGTATGAAGGAGAAATGATTTTTCGCACTTGGACATGCTTACTAAGTTATCTCCAAAGTAGGAAAGTCCTTACAAGACCATCGTCATTCTTCACCCTAACGCCTATGTCTTGGAAGATGCGTAAGGAAAGAATTTGAAAAATATTTTCAATGCGGAGATTTTGAAACAAATCTATGCATAAATTGTATATGAGAAACGCCATTGTAAGACTCGAGTATTTGGGACATCAAACCTTAATATGATCTTATGTTATCAAGCGTCGCCATTAAGCAGTTTGACTATAAATCATAAGTGGTCGAACGTTATCAAGCGTCGTCATTAATCGATTTAAAAATAAAAGTAGTTGAACGTTATAAAGTGTCGCCATTAGGATCTGAATACCTAGTGTTTGATATACGATGACGAAATTTGACCCCTCCTTAAAGTTGAGTATATTAGAGGCGTCACCATTCATGGCGTTGGAATCCTTAGTTCAAATTTTATACAAGTTCTATTACGAGCGGCGCTATCATAAAAGGGTAAACGAGCCATAGGACAAAATTGTGAACATTGGGAAGGAAATTCCTAAGTAAAACAGCCAACGCCATGACACAAATAACAAAAAGGCAATGCCCTAATTTGATTATCTAAAAATATTAATTCTTACAAGGACCAAAACGTATCAAATTTACAAAACCTTAAAAGGGTAAAACATAAAAGCCTATAGGAGGAAAGGCAACAAGAAGAATTCAAGATTCCTCGTTAGGAGCGTCGCTTGACCCACTAGGATCTGGAGTCGCCCACGTCTGGCCTGCTTTAGCCTTGGTAGCTGAAGCCTCAACCTCCTTCCTCTGCTGGAATCTCAAAAAGACTTGGAGTCCTCTCACCCGATCCACGGGTAAATGGGCATGGACTCCGCAAATCTGGGTGACTAAGTCACCATAGACCTTGACGATCTTTGACATCAAGTGTCTCTCAGCAATCTTTTCGAAGTCATTAGTTTTCTTGAAAGACTCCACCGCTTTGACCTTGCTTGCATCAATCTTAGGAGCCCCGCCTCCTTCGCCTTGGTCAGGGCGGCGACTCTCTTCTTCGCCTCACAAGTATTGTCCCAATTCTGGTTCGGGAATTGCTCACACTTAGCAAATTGCAGAGCAAATTTGGATGCCTTGTCCACGGCAAACTTCGCCTTCTCAATGGCCCCATCCTTGAGGCGACATTGTTCATACATATATTCCTTGAGAAGACTTATCTCCTTCTTAAGGTCATCGACCTTGGCATCCTTCACCACTTCCCCCTTCATGGTGGCGCACTTGTGAGCCAGGCTCACAACCAAGGCACGGACCTCAGTCTGAATGGTGACGAGTTCTCCAAACTAGAAGTTTATTAAGTATAAAATTTGCTAAGATGGAAACTAATAATGGGTAAAGAAACTTACCGAGGAAACTGAGGTGACGTGACATTTAACATCCTCTTCACCCATTCAGGATAAAATTGGAGCTGATGACACTCACCAAGAGGCACCATCCCACTCACCAGAAGGATCGATCCCTAGGACCCTTGTTTCATCAACAAAGGTTATGTGGAGTGAAGACTTATGACATTCAGGCATCGCCTTGTCTGATATTTGACATGGAGGCTAGGGACCATATGTGTAACTCCTCTTACATATATAATATTGTTGATCCTCATTTAAAATGGGAGTTCAGTATCGCTTCATCGCCAAAATGTTGGAACTACGAAAATAAATAGTATCATCCTTATAAAGAGAGTAAGGAATAAAACCTTTAAGCGCCACGACCTCGTTAGTGTCATCCTCCATCAGTATGGGACTTGTAGTCAATGGATCCAAGGGTTGGGGTTTCTTCTTCTTGGAGCGTCGCTTCCCATTGTGCTTCTTCTTGGTTGGTTCATATTCGCTAACAAGTGGAAGAACACCAGTCGACGCCGGGATATAGGGCTCATCAGGTTCCAATAGAAAATCAAAAGGATCATCTGCAGAAACAAAGAAACAAGTAGAGAAATACCCAGTCAACCTTTAGAGAACGGTCCGACGACTTTATTGTCGCACTAGCAATCATCGCCTCTGTTGTATCTTTTAATATGTACGAGAGAAGGCCATTGGAGTGTTCTATGTGTATAAGGTTTACGGTATGGAAATTCTCTTCGAAATACTCAGTAAAGGAAAGCAAGGGATTTGTACGGGGAATACATAAGGTCCAGGCTACGGCTCCATTGAAGAAAAAATATTTACTCTTCTAATTTGAGTTACTGGACTTGAACCCACTAACAAACGGATTTTTCAGATTCCAAGACCAAGCGTCCCATCCAAGGAGCCGAACATTTCAACCCTTCGACTCTTGAAAATGGGTTTGAAAGAGGTAAACGCAAAATTCGTTGAACTGAAGATGGTAAAAAGACCCAAACAAAGATAAAGAATAACCCCAACCCCGGTCAAATCAAAGGACCTTAAAACCTACTTACATGCGAATGGTGTTGGGAAACGACGCTACGTTGGTGCGACACCGTAATAACTGCACATTTCCACGAGGGGTTCGCAATAAAGGAAACGATGCCCCACCTCTATTTGACCCAAATAGATCGTGGCCTTGTCTGCCCTTGGATTACTGATACGATCGTCGCCCACAAACTCAAAAAATTAAAACGAGGGTGCTCGATGTCGCTCATACCCGAGAGTTCTAATCTCTAGACAAAATTCTCTTGGGTAATCAGGTTGGGCTTAGGATCTATGGAAGGAAAGGGAAAGTTAAGATTCATACATTAGTTGGCATCTCCCAGAGATGTCATTCTGATCTTTTTTAAGTTTCCGACCTCTTACAAAGGAAGGTTGCAACAGGCTATGGTGTCGACACTCAGATGAGGTGACGAACTTGAAAATAGCAAGACAAGGGATTTTTAGAGAGAAAAATAAGAGATAAGGCAAATCTCTATCGACTAAAAGTCCTGAGAATGGGGAAGGAAACCATATTTATAGTGGTCCCTTGGAAGAATAACATCCATTACCTCGAAACTCGAAACGTCGCGCAATATGGACCGTTGGATCTTAATGGTCATGTGGATCGCTGATGTAATGGTGGTAGATGTGACATTTACCTATTCAAATTTAAATTTGAATTTTCCCACCTTCAAATTTGAATTTTCCCGTCTTCTGAAGATTCGAGATTCCAAGTTAAAATGTGGTACCATCTGTCGACACCTTGTGAAATAGGGACCCAACTTAGACAAGTCAATGTTTATGAATGAAGTCGACGCTCATTGAGGATTCTACCCAATTAGGACAAAGTCTCCTGTTGGCTCGGGGGGGGGGGGGGGGGGGGGGCAGATGATGGGTATTGGAGGCGCCAGCCTCTAACAAACGGTGCAATTTGCGACGACACGTCGACGAAGTCAAGAGATTTCACCTACCATAGCAACATTGAGGTGACGACCTAGAGATGCACCGCCAAGGTCATCTATAAGGCGTCGACCCACCCAAAATGGGCATCGCCCCCAGGTATCCAAGGTGACACCTCTACTCATATAGGGAGGTTGTGCTCCTCTAAGGGCGTCACCTGGTGCCTCCCGAAACTTTAATATCCGGGGATTGGGCGTCTCCATATATTCAGGTATTAGACCTCGTCCCATCAGAATTACATAAAGCAACTCCGGTTAGTGGTCAACCATAGTAAAAATAGTGAAATGTTTATCAGATTAACCACTCCTATGAATACAAGCCTTTACCCCCATTTATTACATTCCGAACTTTTAGCAAACAAATAGCTCCCAAAAGCCAGGTCTGACTTGAGCTTCAGAGAGGAAACAAAAGGGACAACCCGAGGCTTTCCTTTGTGCAGGTCAGGGGTGTAGGAGGAGCGACGCTATAAGTAAAGTGGGGTTCAGAAGATCCAACAATCAATACATAGAGTTGTTGGCGAACAATGGTAAACTTCCCATACCTGGACCTATAGGAGTACCCACCTTTGACTACATAGAGTGGTACCGTAGATATACTGTGACGATGATCCACGAGATCCCATCCTCCCTTGTGGCCCCGGAAGAAGAATCGTCGATCATAACCCCGTGCGGTTTGAATGCCATGGAAACCAATCCATGCTAACAGTGATTTACATTTTCAATTGTTTCATTTCCACAATTGGTTTGTTCTTTCATTAACTTTTAATTGATTTCATACTACAGATTCGGAGGTGGCGTCATGCGACCAAACTGATTAAAAAAGTGGTTGAAGAAAGTAATGGGTCGGTCAAATAAATATGCAGAGGAGTTGATCTAGATTTGTCGTTACATTCACAAACTCACTAATGAGCTTAATCAGATCATGCCATGTGTTCCGAAGAGGATCAACCCGACTGACAATTTGATGTAACTACTCTTCAACCAGCAGTGAATCATCATACTCATGTAGAGGAGGAGGTAGCCGAAGCAACAAGACTTGCCAAGATAAGAAATTTTCGAGGTCGAGATAAGGGTCGGGAAGAGATATGAAAAACTAAAGTGATCAAGATAGTGGTGGTAGGGGTGGAGCTATTAATTTTGAAGAATATTATTTTATTATGTATTTGATTTATTTTAGTTTATATGTTAAATTGATTTTAGAAAAAATTCCAATGTTTGAAAACTTAATTGAAATTTAAACTTAACGACACATATTCACATAGACTTTCAAGTTGTTTATCCATTCAATCTATTTTTATTTTTTGGAGATGTTACCAAAAACATGATACATCTAAATTATATGATTTTAAGGTACCTCAAATAACATTGTGGAAAGTAATAATATTTTTAATCATCTAAAATAAATTGAAAATATAGGTTGAATAGATAAACATACTAGATGTGTAAACAAACATATAATTTTTTAATAAAATAATTATATCTGTTTAAAAATAAATAAAAAAATCTACCCACGACTCACAATCGCTGTTAGGATTGAAATATATCCTACCTGCGACTACCAGTCGTGGGTTAGTATTGTTTTGTAAATTTTGAAAACAAGTTATCTTTTTATTTGGTTTTCAAGTGGAGTAATTATTTTTTAAAATCTATATTTCCCCTTTCTGTTTTAGTATATATATATATATATATATATATACTTTTTATTTATTATATATAATATTTTCTAATTTTGAGTATCATAATTTAAAAAAGCATACAATTCGTTACAACATTCTTCATTTACAAACTATTTTTTAATGTGAAAATAGATGGTGCAGGGTTTCCTAACATATGGAGCTATATACTTCTAAATATAGGACATTACTGAACAATTTAATCAATAAGAATCTCCACTTGCTTTTGTAGTATATTAATTTAAAGGAAAATGCACACTAATGCTCCTTAAACTCAAAATTTAGGAATGTATGTTTTTTTAATTATCTACAAAAATAAGGTAGGTAAATAATTGAATTATGACTTAAACGTCATTAATGGCGTCGGGTATTAACTCTTGAGATTACCACACACACCTTTCAAAATTATACAATTATATATCAAACATTCATATCTCAACTTTAACCAACGTTTGTGGTGATTCCGTTAGTTAAAACTCGAGAACTCTATTTTTTTTAAGACCATAAAAAAGTTGTACATTTCTAATAGACATAGTAAAATTGTATTTTGTTAGTTCAAAAATTTGTATAAACCTTTAAACCCTATTTTGTATTCAAACAATAAACATAATTCAAAAATACTACATTGTTATCTCATAGAAAAATTATAGTACCTCATATATGAAATTAAAGTAAACATTTCACATAGTTATGATACATAATTTCATTGATCACCTTCTTTCTCACCCCATTCTCCTCCCTCCATACCTCTTATATTTATTATATTTGCTTATCTGGAGGTTTATGTTTGCTCACAATGGACTGAATTCCTGACAAAACAGGTCTGAGACTGGCCCGAATAGCTCGACCCAAGCTTAAGACCAAGATCGAATGAGCGATTTTTTTTCCTGTAGGGAAGACTTGAGCTCAGTTTTTTCTTACAGAAGCCTGACTGGACCGATCCAAACCGACTTCAAAGACGGGAGTTGGTTTAGTGTGTTAGTGAAGAAGGTTCCAGTGTGTTAGTGAAGTAGTTTGGTTGAATCAGGAAATGTTTTCATTGAATATCAAAGAAATTTGAATGCTATTACTGTGATTTAGTATTGTTGTCCATGATTTTTAGTGATAGTGATTTATCATATTATTGATGGTGTTATGATTTTCTTGATGTTTTTTCTATTTGGCCAAAATTTCGATCCAAGACCGAGACCGGCCCGAGTCTAACAAGACCGACTCAGAAGTTGTTTTTATAGAAGAAATCGGTTTCGGTTTCAGTACTTCAGTAGTAAGGCCCAAAAAGTTGGGTTCGGTTTCGGTCTTCCCAACAAACCAGGCCTGTCCTGCCCAAGCTCACCCTAGTTCATCAGCGACGCCGTGTGCGTAGCAGTATGTAGTCATTCAATTCTTTCAAAATATAATATTTTAAATCATCAAAAGTATCTATAAATAATAAATATCAGAGTTTTTTGATAAAGTAGGTATTTGTTTTTTAAAATTTTGATGTTTCGATGTTTATCTAAAACTAAAATTATGTATACATTAAAAAAATTATAGTAAGTAGATATTTTAATTGCTATTCAAATGGTACCAAAAATATTAAATTTGGATTTATGGATTGACTGTACGTTCTGCCGTAAGTTGAGATATGAAAATTTGACTTAAAAAATTATAACTCAGACCATGTAAGTCCAAACTCAACACGGTTAACGTCATTTATGTCGTAATTCAATTATCTACCTAGGGTAATTTTATGATTAGAAATACATTAGTTTTTTAACCGAACATCGTTTGTTTTATAATTTGACTGAAATAATTAAATGCATTAGGTGATAAATTTAATTATGTACTTACTCAAAAAAAAATGACGAGTTAAATGACACTAAATATCCGTTAATTTTTTACTTTTAGACTGACCGTATAATACGATACGTAAAAAACTCTACATACGATACAAAAAAATATAAATAGTGATTTAAACAGTAAAGTCACTGTTTAAACCACTATTTAGACTTTTTTTAATCGTATGTATAATTTTTTACGTATCGTATTATACAGTTAGTCTAAAAGTAAATTATTAACGCATAGTTATGATCATTCATTATTTAATTCTTAATTAAATTATCTATGCACTGTAATATTTCTTTTTGAGTAAGTACATAATTAAATTTGTTACCTAATGCATTTAATTATTTCGGTCAAATTATAAAACGAACGATGTGAGATTAAAAAATCACTGTATTTCTAATAAAAAAATTACCCTACGTAGATAATTTAATTACGATATGCATGACGTTAACTGTGGTTAGTTTGGACCTAGATGGTCTGAGTTATAATTTTTTAAGTCAACTTACGGCAGAGCGTACAGTCAATCCATAAATCCAAATTTAATATTTTTTGCATCATTTGAATCGCAATTAAAATATCTACTTACTATATTTTTTTATTTTTTAATATATACATAATTTTATTTTTAATTAAACATAGAAACATCAAAAATTTTAAAAAATGATTTGGAATAGGCGCTACCTTGAGTAGCGCCTATTGCAAAGGGGCTACCATGGATAGCGCCTATTGAAAAACCGCGCTACCCACGACAGCGCGTATACATAGATTTCGAAATATTTTTCCTATATACTTACTTTTCTAAAACAAACTTACAATACCTATTTTTTTTAAAAAACTCCCCATAACCTACTTCTTTTCGCGTGCCTTATTAGAAGCCTATGCCTCCTCAGGCAAAGCTCTTGTCTAGTCAAATCAATAGTTTTATCTTTGTTGCGGTAGATCACACTTTCTCCAGCCAACTCCACACCTTCTCTGGTAAAATCAATAGTTTTATCAATTAACACATTCTATGGCCAACATCTTATTTGTGGTAGAACATTGTTCTACTCTGAACTCAATTGGAACAGACACAAGATATCAACACAACTTCCACCCGCGAATGACAGTCGCGGGTGATGTTTTTAGGGCACCCGTGAATGTCATTCACAGGTAGGTATAATTTGATATTTTGTTTTTTAAAAGTGATGATATTTCGGCATTTGCTTTTATATTGATGTATATTTCGGTAAAAAATTCTATATACTTACAACTAATATATTCCCTAATGTTAAATAAAATTACTTAAAAAAATATTTGACTATATAAATGATATATATAAAGTAAATAATTGATGAGAATGTAGGCTTGTTCATGAACCGGTTCGGGGTCGAACCGGTTCTGAACTGAACTGGTCTGGTTTGAAAAAAAATTGTACATTTTTCTGTTTCTAAAAAAACTGGTCTGGTTTAAGGAAAAAAAACTGGTCTGGTTCAAACCGATTCAGAACCGGTTCGAACTGTTCTGGTCTGTTTTTTTTTGTAATAATTTTGGTTCAGAAATAATCTGGTTCAAACCGAACCTAAACCGGCTGAAAATCCTATCCAACACACTGAACTAGATGAAAAAACACGGAACCGACTGAAAAACACACTGAACCGATTGAAATTCTGTTCCACAACCGACTAAATTCCTGTCCAACATCAACGTACGAGAGTCCAATATATCTCTAGGTTTAGTTTATTGAAGACATCTCTAGGTTTGGTTTAATTTTAGACCGGTTTAGTTGATTTTGCTTCAAACCGGTTCTAAAATTATATAGTTTTAAAGTGGTTTGACTTAAATTTAAGTATAAACCAGTATCAAAAAAACGAGTCGAACTGGATTTTTGGTACTATTTTGAACTGTTCTATTTGAATGGTAAAAACACTGGTCTGGTTTTGGAACTAGTTCGGCCGAACCGGTTCGAACCAAACCAGTTCGTCCGAACCGGTTCATTTAGACAAGCCTATGAGAATCTGAGAGAGAAAATAAAACATACATCGAGATTCAATATTTTAAAGGTATTAGGATTATATTATTTATTTATCAGTATAAGTATTCCAAATCTAAAGTATTTTGAAGATGATAACACGATAGTAGTGTCTTAATAAAAAAAAAATAGTATTTTGAAGGCATCGTTAAAATGTTTTTTTTTTTTAATAATTAAATTGTAATTATACCTATTAATATGAAAAATCTAACATATACACAAATTCATTATTTTTTAAAATATTATATTTTCATTATGCTAAATTGAACAAAAAATATATATACTTAGAATTGTGTACCGAAATATACATCAATATAAAAAAATTGCCGAAATATTCACACTTTTGAAAAAATACAAAAATATATCTACCTGTGGATGACATTCATGCGTGGATATAAAAAACATCACACACGAATGACATTCGTGGGTTAGAAATAGTTTTTTTTTTCTCTTCCATCACCCACTTCTTTCCGTGTGCCTAGTTAGAAGACTACGTCTCCTTAGGCAAAGCTCTAGGTTGGTCAAATCAATAGTTTTATCTTTGTTGCGGTAGACCACACTTTCTCTAGCCAACTCCACACCTTCACTGATCAAATCAATAGTTTTATCAATTAACACATTCTCTGGCCAATATCTTATTTGCGGTAGAACATTGTTATACTGTGAAACAGGAACAAAAACAAGATATCAACACAACATTGTTGCGGTGACATTCGCGGGTGATGCTTTTTAGGGCACCTGCGAATGTCATTCACAGGTAAGTATGTTTTGATATTTTGTTTTTCAAAATTGAGGATATTTCGGTATTTGTTTTATATTGATGTATATTTGGTAAAAAAATTCTATATACTCACTAGAGCTGGGCATGAACCGGTTCGGCCCTGAACCGATTCAGAACCGAACCTTTACCACATTTTAAAACTGGTACGGTTTACCGCTCCAGATTTTGGCTGATTTACCATACCGGTTCAGAACCGGTTCAGCCGAACCTGTTCATACCAAAAATAATAAAAAAATTGAGGTTTCAATTCAGCAAGCATCCAACTGACATTATAATACAAACATAAATTCAACTGAGGTTCCAATACAAACATAAATCCATTACAAACAATCAAACATAATACTACACTTAAATTGAAACAAGAAGTACGCCCCTAGATAAACTATATAGCATTTATGTAGTAGCTAAAGGGATTTTACCACAGATCTGACTATTGAATACTAAAGCTTGTACGGAGTATTACCCTGCAAACAAAGGCAGCAACAGCAAGTTCAGATAGATACCCATTTGATCGTCTTTGACGTTCAAGAACCCTGACTGCAAAACCTTTCTCATTGTTAAACCCCACTCCATTGTGAAAAGTGGGGTTGTTGTTCCACCTAACAGCTTTCCCATTGTCAGCTGCTTTCACATATTTGGAAGCTGTCTCACTGTTCTCGACTCTTTTCCTTATCAGCATATCAGCTTTTTCAAGTGTCAAGAACTGAATGAGGCGTCCATTCTCATCAAGGATAGGCCCGTCTATAATGCCAATAAGTATCTCAGCTCCAATTTCTAATGCGCAGGTGGTGGCAACTTCGTACGTGCTGCAATTGGTAAAACACAGAACTCAAATGGGCCATTAACATTTTGTTGAATTCATTATGAGTGGAAAAACTAACATGCTAAAATGAAGTATATGCTTGAGTGTCCATATTTTGCATAATCACTATGCAAATATCAATCAATTGATGGTCAATTTGCAGTAAAAATAGCAACATAAATGCCATAATGTTCAAGACTCTGCATATGGGTCGAGATTTGGACTGTTTACATCTCTGGAATTAGAATTACTTCTGTAAACAATATCCCCACTAATCAGCAACTAAGATAGCAAAATAGCAGCAACTAATCAGCATCCGACAAAGAAGAGTGAAGACGAACTTGGTCTAAAGTGAAGACGAGCGACGAGCGACGGCAGGCGACGGCCGAGGCGTGACGACGACGGGCGAAGACGAAGACGGCCGAGGCGACGAGCGTGAGAACGAGCGGCGTGACGACGACAGGCGAAGACGAAGACGACCGAGGCGACGAGCGGCATGAGAACGTATTGAAGACGAGCGACGTGAACTTGAAGACTGAATTGAGTGAGGTGAAGAAGACTGAATTATTGAAGACTCAATTATGTCTGGTCTAAAGTGAAGAAAAAACGGTTTTGTCTGGTCTGAAGTGGTTTATTCTGGTTTAGTATTTAGTAGTATGTTAAGATTAAAACAGGTACAAAAACAGGTTCGGTTAACCGATTTTGAACCGATTTTCTGTACCTATTCTGAACCGCTCTAGATTTTTTGGAAAAAAAAAAACGTTTCTTTTGTGAACCGGTACGGTTCGGCCGAACCAGTTATTTTTGCCCAGACCTAATACTTACAACTAATATTTTCCCTAATGTCAAATAAAATTACTTAAAAAATATATTTGACTATATAAATAATATATATAGAGAAAGTAAATAATTGATGAGAAGGTGTGAGAGAAAATGAAACATACGCCGACATTCAATGTTTTGAAGGTATTAGGATTGTATTTTTTTTTTATTTATCAGTATAACTATTTCAAATCAAATGATGATTAAGTGCATGATGGTAACATCATAGTAGTGTCTTAATAAATAAAACATATAGTATTTTGAAGGTATCGTTAAAATGTTTTTTAATAATTAAATTGTAATTATACCTATTAATATGAAAATCTAACATATACACAAATTCATTATTTCTTAAAATATTATATTTTCATTATGTTAAATTGAACAAGAAAAAATATATACTTAGAAATGTTTACCAAAATATACCTCAATATAAAATCAAATACTAAAATATGCTCAGTTTTGAAAAAATACCAAGCATCACCCACGAATGCTATTCGTGGGTGTAAATTCTACCCGCGAATGATATCCGAGGGTGTAAATCTTACTCGAGAATGGCATTCGATGATTAAAAATATTTTGTTTTCTCTCCTATCACCCAATTCTTTCAGCGTGCCTACTCAGAAGCCTACTTCTCCTCAGGCAAAGGTCTTGTCTAGGCAAATCAATAGTTTTATCTTTGTTGCGGTAGATCAAACTTTCTCTAACCAACTCCACACCTTCTCCGGTCAAATCAATAGTTTTATCAATGAAGACTTTATCTGCCCAACATCATATTTGCGGTAAAACACTATTCTACACTGAACTCAACAGGAATAAAGACAATATATCAACACAACTTCCACCTACGAATGACATTCACGAGTGATGATTCTTAGGGAACCTGCGAATGCCATTTACGGGTATGCTTTTTTAGTATACCCACCCGCGAATGTCATTCACAGGTAGGTATACTTTGATATATGTTTTTCAAAACTAAAGATATTTCTGTATTTGCATTTATATTGATGTATATTTCGGTAAAAAAATTCAATATACTTACAATTAATATTTTCCCTAATGTTAAATAAAATTAGTTAAAAATATATTTGACTCTAAATAATATATATCTATAAAGTAAATAATTTATGAGAATGTGAGAGAGAAAATGAAAAATATACCGAGATTCAATGGTTTGCATTTAGAACAACTAGCTATAAAATCTCATTTTTTGAATTTATAGGAAGAGATTTACATGTTTGTCAAACTGGAAGTTTTGGAGTTAAAAGAACGAAAGATATGGTCTTCGGACTTAAAAGGAATTTGTATGGCCTTAACCAAGCTCCTAAACGAAGGTATTTGAGATTTTATAAGTTTACGCAAGACGACTCAAAGTATCTTAGGTGTCATTCATATTGTTGTGTCTACTTCTAAATGTTTTAAGATGACAACTTTATTACCGTAACCTTTTTATATAGATGATCTGCTTGCGAGTTGCAGGAAACAACATGAAAATGATGAACGAGTTAAAGAGAAGTTGACATGTATTTTCTCGACAAAAGAGTTAAGAGGAGAAATAACTAATTGGTATGAAATAGAAAGGAACATAAAATTATGGATTTCTACATAAGAGTATGTATATATTGACTCCTCACTAATCACTTGAAGTTATGAAACTGACCTCTGTACCAAGTCAGAATAAGTTGCTCAATTAATTTTCTAAATGTTTAAGTATGTCTTTAAACAGTAATTGTGAATGCGTTTTGCATACAAACCTACACAATCATTATACGATTCTCCGAATAATCATAACTCTACGAAAATTGTTTTCGGTAAGAATTGAATAATTTTATTGCACTCAATTTTTCTGACTTCGGTCCAGTGTGGGTTGTATTTGACAATTCTAAGTAGTGAAATTAGGTATGCTTAAATGCAGGGCGTGCTTTATAGCTATAACAACATGTTCCTTTCGCGGAATAGGAATGGAATAGAGCTTACGGATTTCGTATGAAGTTGTTCTTTTTGCGAAATTGAGAAATTTTGGCTTATGGAATCCTAGAGGGCTAGTGTTCGACATTCCGGACAAAAATGTCGAATTTCCTAAATCTAGCACGCCCAGAATAAGGAATAGGAGACCAAATGACGAAACAACCCTCATCTATTTTTCCTATTGACCAAACTACCCCTCCTTCATTACTTCACCGCTTCTCCTTCACTTCATTACTTCAGTTAGGTTCGATTGTGGTAGGAGTTTGATTTTTTTTTTTGTAGGAATTATTTTTTTTTTGGTAGGAATTAGGTTTATCACGAACTCGGAATCGATTATGGGTTCGAATGAACTATCTGGGTAAAGAAAAGATGTCTTGATTTTCTGGGTAAAGAAAACATGTCTTGATTTGTTGGGTTTGATTGATTTACATGCATTTCTTGGTTCAGTTTATTTGCTGCGAGATTCTGTTGTGGTTTTTGCCTTGTTCTTATTGATTCATTATCATGATGGAATTTGTGTAGTAGATGATATTTTAACCTTGTTCTTGTAGTCCATCTTCCAACGTGGTAAGTGAGTCCTATTTTGCATCTCTAGAAGAGGGTGTGATGGTTCTTCTGAACCTTTCTTCTCTGTGGACTGGAATTGTTGAAGCATTTGATGGTTCTTATTTTGATCAGTTGAAGTTGTTTAGATGATGATCCTCGTTCGATTTGATCGATTGAAGCTGTTTAGATGATGATGATCAGTTAAAGTTGTTTAGTGGATCAGTATTACGAAGTTGTGATCAATATTACGAAGTTGTATAATTTTGGTTTAGGACGCTAATTGTTTTATATTATGTAACTCTAGTTAGTAATAATATTATGATTCAGGTAAATATATTGTCCATGGGTATTAGTAAGAATAATTAATTTACATTAATTCAACTATTTTATCTTAGTTAAATATAATAGAATTTTTCTTTAATATTAATTAATAAATTAAATTAATTATTTCAAAAAAAAAATCAACTATTAATTAATACAAATTAATTGTATTATATACTATACATAAAAAAGGAAAGGCAAATATGTCATTTTAACACATTTCATTCCATTTCCATATACTATTCCACCAAAGAAGTAACTTCATATTCTTATCTCCTATTCATTATTCCCTATTCCTATTTCGTATTCCGAATTCTGTGAAGGAAACGCAATGTAAGATTTCTTTATCTTCTGGAGTTGACTTATCTTCAACCGGCGACTTATTCTTTACATGCTTACAACATTGTTCATTGTGTCAACATGATTTTGATGTGGTGTAATGTCTTTGTTGAAAGGGATTGGTTGCTCCAAATAATTTCTTAAGATTAGCTCACGTGATCGGATGATACCACTATATTGTTCAATGCAGTATTATATTTAGCAAATATGGTTATTTGGTCCAAACATTATTGATTGTCAAGTTTGACCAACGAAACACTGTCGTGGCAAATAGAACGCAAAAATATAGAAACAATAAGAAAAATAATTTAACAAATATATATAACTTAAATTATAAAAAAAAAATTAATTTATGTTAATAAAAGAACGAGTCAAGGCCATTGACTCAATTAGATCAACCAGGGCCGAGTTTAACACTAGGTCCAACCTAGACCAAGTCTAAGTCAGTTTCAGAACACGATTCGAAGTAACTGCGTCCAATCAACCCAAGAAATCTTAACTTTTTATTCGGTATTCATTTTTTAAATAAATCTTTTTTAAATATTTAGGACTTATGTATGAATTTTAATTTGTCTGTATTTACAATTTTTTCTCCATAATTTTCAGTTAATTATTTTCTAATTCTAAAAACTATTTGCATATTTTGTTAGCAAAAAAAAAATATATATATATATATATTCATATTTAAATTCATACTTTATTTTTATTATATACACTATATATCGAGTACTCCTATATATCTAAACGATATTAATGTGACCTTAACAAGATGATTTGACATGTCATGTGCCGCCTCAAGTGACTGTTTAACGGTAAAGGTAACGAAAACTAACAGAGAGATCAAATAACATTTTCAAACAAATTAAGATAATTCTAATTAAGTAGAAAGCATTCGATCACATCATGAAAGGAAACTCCACTAGAATCACGAATCACTCGAAGTGAAACGCTAATATTATATATATATATATGGAAATTAAACCACACTTTTCGGCAGAGTATAAAAAGTTAGCTTGAGTTATTATAAAATTTTGTTAAGTATAAAGTTAAATTTTTGTATGTAAATATGTATAAGATTAAATATAATTTATCAAGATGTTATACAAAATATAGATATAACTAGGGGTGATCAAAAAAGACTGGAGGACCGAATTCCCGACAAGACCGGCCCGACTAGGACCGAGACCGAACGGGCGGTTTTTTTTCTTCAAGGTCGGTCTCGGTCTCGGGCTTTTTTCCCGAAAGCCCGTTTAGGACCGGCCCGGACCGAATGTATGTGTATTTGAGATTTTCATAATACCACACCGAAAATAATGTGGATTTTGGAGGTTTTCTATCTCTATAAAAGGTGCATCTTGATAAATTTACTAAAGAATATAGAGAGTTCATAGTGTTTCTTTGAGAGGTGAACTATTCCTTCGCCTTTTACTAAAGAATACCGTGAATTCATAGTTTTTTTTTTTGGGGGGTGTAGATTCGGTCCAGGACCGAGACCGGCCCGAGTCAAGAAAGACCGACTCGGGCGGGCTTTTTTGGCCGAGGTCGGTCTCGGTCCTCCAGAAGGCAAGACCGAAATTTCGGTCTCGGTCTCGGTCTTGCCTTCAGGACCGGCCCGGCCCGCCCATGTAACCATTATTAATATGACAACATGTTTTTCAACTCAATCTTTAAGGTTTATATACATTAGTATTAATTAATAAGTGAAAATATATGTAACATAAATATCTATTTATTTGTAAAATGTTTGATGATCATGTATTATATTTTTAATATATTATCAGAATCTAAGAAATAAAGACGAATTACATTTAAAAAATGTTAAGAAAATAGAGTAAAAAGTATTTTTATATAGCTACTACACTATCTGGCCAAAAAAAAAAAATAGCTACTACACTTACAATTTTCATTATACAAATAATAGTAAAGATTAATTAGAGTTTATTCTGTAAAATAGTTGAAAAAAAAA
The DNA here is from genome assembly GCA_946814005.1 of Chamaenerion angustifolium. NCBI lineage: Eukaryota > Viridiplantae > Streptophyta > Magnoliopsida > Myrtales > Onagraceae > Chamaenerion > Chamaenerion angustifolium. Next base: position 30,488,711 of record OX328272.1, read on the forward strand.
TATAAATTGGTAAAAAAAAACATCAATAATTATTTATATGAGGCTAATTTAATTTTTAAGATTATTAAAATTTACCATGATGATATTATTCTTCAAGTGTTACATTATATATTAAAATGTAATTATAATATGGTAGGTGATGTTGATAGGTGTCTATTATTTTGATAAAAGTGTTATGTAATAGTCAAATATATTCTTAATAGAAATTATTAATTTGTGCATACTTGATATTAATAAAATATTATATTATATATTTTAGTATTATATAAAATTTAATACACAAAATATATTTAAGATAAAATTATAAATATACATGTGAAGTAAATAAAAATGATTATTTTTTTGTAACTTATCTTTAGAATGAATAAATAGTTTTAGAGAATTTTTAAGTGACTTATATGACGTGTAATAGCATTACACGTGATTAATTTGACATTAAAAATGACAAAATATAACAAAAAGAAAACTTAGTTGTCACAAAATAGATACATTCTATTCAAATTAATATATATATATATATATATATATATATTATTAAAAACTCATGTACGATTAGTGAAATAGCAATGATGTGAGGAAGAAGTGAATGAGCAAAGATGTTGGTGAGAGGACATGTAGTACATTTTCTAAGTTTAGGAATGCATTGAAATATTGTTGGAACACAAATTTAAAAAATACTGTATAATTAATATTCATTGTGACAAATTTTCCATTTCTTATTTTTTAAAGTAAAATTATCCAAACAGATAAGGACTTGAAGCCATATTATATAAACTATTGTAACCGCTCTTAGGTTACGACAACAAACGGATCCGACATCCTTATTTTGCATGGAATGAACCTTAACTGTTAATTTATGGAGCAAAAGCAGACACGATAGGGCTCGTTACTTTATGAGTTCCATCAATCTCGTTCCAACTAATAAACCCGTAATTACCGATATAGTCACTTTGTGGAACGACACCTTCCACTCCCACGTCAATCTCCACACTAACACTGAACTCCGCCGTGCTGAGCCTCTGTGCGAAGAACAAAGTTTGAGGTTCCACTGTGACTGTCAACCCCTTCGGGCTCCTCGTTTCAACTGTATAAGTTGAGGCAGAATCTGCTACATTTGTCAGTACTCTCTTGAAGGTGGAGCTAGTGGTGTTCGTGTTGTTAAGGATGAGGATGAACGACGGGTAGTTCAGGTCGAGGCTTGCAGAATCACAACTAAAGTTGGATCTTCCGATTATAGTCATGATTTGTGTCATCGTGTAGTTCAAACCACACAAGAAATCGATGTAGTCTTGAGACTTTAGGTCGTAAATGAGACCAGGGTCAACCGCCCGGTTAGGGTCTATGTGACCCGAACCATAGTCAAGTGGGGTACCAGCAACTCCGGTAGTCATGTCGATTATGGTCCCACCTGTGTTATCAAGAGTATACGCGGTTGTCATCATCGCAGATCGGATCGCTGCGGGGCTCCAGTCGGGGTGGGCAGATTTCAACAGAGCTCCGACACCAGCGACATGAGGAGCTGACATCGAAGTTCCAGATTGAAGGTTATAGTCACTAAGAAGGTAATGATTCTCATCTCCTATTTGAGTGGCTCCTCGGTTCGATGCCCACGAAGCCAATACATCCCACCCAGGAGCTATTAAATCAGGTTTTAAAAGTATTGGGGCTTGGCGACCTGGACCCCTCGACGAGAACCATGCCACTCGAGGGTTCGGTTTGCTTCCCAATGTTGTTACCTGGTATTTGATACTAACCACAGGGTTCTGCAAGTTCAATATGTACTCTTTTATCCTATTTCCAACCTGTGGAACGACTGTCACGTATGGCGTAATGAAATCTTGAGGTTTTAAATAAGTTCCAGAATATGTGCTAAAGATGGCTCCTTCAGCTCCAACTCGAGTAATTTCATCAGGATTGGCAAAGTCAGCGTTGGGGTCATAGTCACAGAAAACTATTTTCCCCGCAACTTCCTTCGGATCAAGGGAGCCAAATTCACAAAGCTCCTTACTTTTGTTTCCATGGCCAAAGTACAAACCAAGTCTCGAGACTAGTAAATTCTCGGGGAAGAATGATTTTCCACTCACAGTAAACGATTCGTTACCTCTGCCAAGCGTGATTTTGGCACCGAGCTCTCTTGGAATGGTAGCGACTCCAACGGTGGTAAGCCAAGGGGCGCCATTGAGCATGGTGTAAGCGTGAGGTCCTGCATTTCCCGCCGAACATGCCACGAATATGCCTTTCTCCATGGCAGCGAAAGCACCAACTGCAATTGGGTTTTCATCAAATGGTGTCTCATGAAACCCTAGGGATAAAGATATAACATCGACTCCATCCACTATGGCTTGGTCGAGGGCGGCTAATGTGTCTGTCGATACTGAAACGTACGTGTTGTTTAGGAAAAGCACTTTGTACATTGCCATGTGAGCTAATGGTGCCATTCCTGAAGACATGCCATCGGCATAGCCGAAGTAGTTAACATCCCGTATTGGACTTCCAGCAGCGATGGAAGATGTATGAGTGCCATGACCCCGGTAGTCCCTTGGAGAGTCGTAGTCATCCGTGGTCGATATGCTTATGCCTAGTTCCTTCATTCCTTTACTAAACGATCGCGCTCCAATGAGTTTGTTGTTGCACATAGATGAGTTGAACTCCACTCCGGTTTCGCATGCTCCTCTCCAGCGATCAGGCACGCGTGGCATACCTTATTGGAGAATAAATAAAAATATTCATTAGGTTAGGTCGAAAAATATTACCATGATCTCTAGTTGATGAGGAAGATGACTTTACCTTTATCTCGGTAACTATCACTTTCCGGCCATATTCCGGAGTCTAGGACGCCAATGATCATACCCTCTCCAAAGTTGACTCTTGGCCACAACCCAGTTTTTTTCCTTAAGCCGAGGAATTTTGGTGTGTAAGTGGTGTGACCCTCTCCAAATATCTCCGAATATGCGGCGACATGTCCATGTGTTTTTTCTATCCGACCAAGTTGTGACTCGGTAAGCACTGCACTAAACCCCTTTACAACATGGTTGTAAGTATAGAGATGGGTTGGCTCAGTTTCTCCTGTTGAAGACACAGATGATAGCACCGAGGTGTACCAGTCATGGTGGCTCGAGAATGAGGAGGGTAGTGCTGACTCGTCCATATGGATAATATAAGCCCTACGATAACCATTCTCAGCAAACGCTATCGAGGAGATCAAGGAGATGATCACAAGGAAAAGGGAAAGCGAAAGGACGTCGCGAATAGTGAAGCGTTGCATGGTTGGTAATTGTATATGGTAAGAGCTCATTAAAATTGGGAAGGATGCTCTCCATTTATATATAGGTAACTTGATTGATGGGTACACGTATGATTTTCACGTTCATAGTAAATGTAGCCGACTCTGGGAATTTACGTTGTCAAGGGCAATAGTCGCTGTTGTTTAGGTTATTAAATGACTTGATGGGTCAGGATAAAACAGACGTTGCCGTCAAGAATCTCAAGGTTTGAAAGACTAATGTCCAAATTTGAGTGTATGACAAGGATACTTTCTACGATACACCCAAAGAAAGACGAAATTCCACCTTCCACAATGAAGAATCTCATATCCACCACTAATAGAGGAGGGGGTTTATCGCCTCTCAACGCTGAGTGTTGTAATTATCTTAGTGTGGTGCGAGAGCAAACATATAAAAAGAAGAGAGAATTATGATTATATGTGTTATACATAGAGCAAATGATCTTTTACATAGGAATTAGTTTGTTGATTATTAAACCGCACGAGTTCAAATTCTTTGTAGAGTTCTAATGATTGATTAATTTTGTATCACATGTGGACGTAAGTTGACTTGACTGGACCAAATAAACACATGTGTATACTTTTTCTAACTCAATATCTTACTGTACACAATTAGCTCATACATTTGAGTTTTTTTAAAAAGTAACTACTTCAGAATTTGTTTTTGAAAAAGTATATATATATAAAAAATATTTACCAAAATGTGCATCTGCGCAGGTGGGGTAGTAGCGATTTTACGAAAAACGCTACTGGTAGTAGTGTTTTTCGTTTTTATTTTTGAAAAAAAATCAAAAAAATCTTTAAAAAATTACAGTAATTAGATATTTGAATTTCGATTCAAATGATGCAAAAAATATTAAATTTGGACTTACGGATTGACTGTAGGCTCTGCCGTAAGTTGAGATATGAAAATTTGACTTAAAAAGATATAACTCATACCCTGTAAGTCCAAACTGACCACGGTGAACGTCATTTATGTCGTAATTCAATTATCTACCTAGAGTAATTTTTTTGATTAGAAATACAATGATTTTGTAACTTAACATCGCTTGTCTTAAAATTTGACCGAAATAATCAAATGCATTAGGTGAGATATTTAATTATGTAATTACTCAAAAAAAATAAAAAAATTAATCTAGGTAGATATTTTAATTACGACATAAATGACGTTCACCGTGGTCAGTTTGGACTTACAGGGTATGAGTTATATTTTTTAAGTCAAATTTTCATATCTCAACTTACGACAGAGCCTACAGTCAATCCATAAGTCCAAATTTAATATTTTTGCATCATTTGAATCGAAATTTAAATATTTACTTCCTGTAATTTTTTTTCAAAAAATAAAAAAGCGAAAAAAAAAAACGAAAAACGCTACTACGAGTAGCGTTTTTGAAAAACGCTACCTCCACCTGCGCAGATGCACATTTTGCTAAATACTTTTTTTACATATATGCTTTTTCAATTTTTTTCTAAAATAAATACTTTTTAAAAAAGTTCCATACATTTATCGCACTCTCGAACAAACATTAAGGGTGTGTTTGGTTGGTGAAATACGAAGTAAGTAATACAAAATAGGGAATATGAATATGGAATAAAAAATAAAATATAATAATATGATGTCGTTGTTTGGTTGATGGATTGAAATGGAATAAATATGAAATTCTAATTTTTAGTTGGTGGAATGATATATGAAAACGAAATATATACCATTTTCTTTAATATGTATAATATATAATACATTTATCTTATAAAAAGTTTATTAATTAATTTGGGAAGCTTAAAAATTAAGATTAATTAAATTAAAAACAATTTTATTAAAAACTTTAATCAATTAAAATTTATATTAATTAAATTAAGTTTAAAATTAATTAAATTAATTTTTCATTAATTAATTAAATTAATTTGTCATTAATTAAATAAAATTGTAATGAATTAAATGAAAATAATTACTTAAATATAAAATAATTGATTTTAATTAAAATATAAATAAATAATTAAAATTAAATTAATTAAAATATAAATAAATGATTTAATTAATTAAAAAGGTTAATGATTAATTTAATTAAAATATAAATAATTATTATAAAATAAAGTTAATTAAAATATAAATAAATAATTAATAGTGGAGGTTATTTTGGTAAGTTCACAACCTATTTCATATTTCGGGCGACCTAGGAATAAACAATCCTACCTTTTATGAGTACTTTGAAAAAATATGTATTGTAAAAAAAATAGGTATTGTAAAAAAAATAAAAAAGTAAGTATAATTTGAAATCTAGGTATACGCGCTACCGTGGGTAGCACTTTTTTCCCATAGGCGCTACCTAGGATAGCGCCTATTCCCAATCTTCCCATTCATTTTTATTTCGATGTTTCGATGCTTAATTAAAAATAAAATTATGTATCTATTAAAAAAAAATATATATTATAGTAAGTAGATATTTTAATTGCGATTCAAATTATGCAAAAAATATTAAATTTAGATTTACGGATAGACTGTACGCTCCGCCGTAAGTTGAGATATCAAAATTTGACTTAACAAATTATAACTCAGATATGTAAGTCCAAATTCACCACGGTTAACGTCATTTATATCGTAATTCAATTATCTACCTATGATAATCGTTTATTTTATAATTTGACCGAAATAATTAAATGAATTAGGTGAGAAATTTCATTTTGTACTTACTCAAAAAAAATAAAAAAAATTATAGTGCGTAGATAATTTAATTACTAATTAAATGACGCTAACTATGCGTTAAAGTTTTACATTTAGACTAACCGTATAATACGATACGTAAAAAACTCTACATACAATACAAAAAATTCTAAATAGTGATTTAAACCGTGTTTAAACAGTAAAGTCACTGTTTTAATCACTATTTAGAATTTTTTGTATCATATGTAGAGTTTTGTATGTATCGTATTATACGGTCAGTGTAAATTCAAAAATTAACGCATAGTTATCGTCATTTAATTCGTAATTAAATTATCTACGCACTGTAATTTTTTTTTGAGCAAGTACAAAATTAAATTTCTCACCTAATGCATTTAATTATTTCGGTCGAATTATAAAACAAACGATGTTAGGTTAAAAAATCACTGTATTTCCAGTCAAAAAAATTATCATAGGTAGATAATTGAATTACGACATAAATGACGTTAACCGTGGTGAGTTTGGACTTACAGGGTATGAGTTATATTTTTTTAAGTCAAATATTCATATCTCAACTTACGGCAGAGCGTACAGTATATCCGTAAATCCAAATTTAATATTTTTTGCATCATTTGAATCACAATTAAAATATCTACTTAGTATAATTTTTTTTAATAGATACATCATTTTATTTTTAATTAAACGTCGAAATATCAAAATAAAAAATAATAATAAGATTGGGAAGATTGAGAACAGGCTGAGTAGCGCTTATTCCAAAGGCGTTACCTTGAGTAGCGCCTATTCCAAAGTAGCTACCATGAGTAGCGCCTATTGAAAAAACGTGCTACCCATGGTAGTGCGTATACCCATAGTTCAAAATATTTTTCCTCTATACTTACTTTTCTAATTTTTTTTGTCAAAACCTACTTTTTCAAAAAACTCAAACATATTCCCACTTCTCTAGAAATATGGATTCCGTGAATTTTCAATTCCGCGAAACAAACCACTTCATACGGAATCCGTATTATTTATTCTGACTTATTCTACAAACCAAACAGACCATAAGACTTAACCAATCCCCTTTAAAGCTCAATGCCTATTGAAAAAACGTGCTACCCACGGTAGAGCGTATACCCATAGTTCAAAATATTTTTCCTCTATACTTACTTTTCTATTTTTTTTTTATCAATACCTACTTTTTCAAAAAACTCAAACATATTCTCACTTATCTAGGAATATGGATTCCGTGAATTTTCAATTCCGTCAAACAAACAACTTCATATAGTTACCGTATTATTTATTCTGTCTTATTCCACAAACCAAACAGGCCATAAGACTTAACCCATCCTCCTTAAAGCTCACTGTATTATGTATTATGAAATCTCTTGAAGTTATCTTTGACTATTTTCTAACCTATTCAGTGAGACATGTCACTACAAATCATAACACATTAGACTTACATAAGTTAAACAACACTAGTCTTATCGCTAACTCTATATTTCACTGTGAGACTAACATAAACCTCATACACATCTAATTGCAAATTGAAAACTATTGAAGTTTTCTGCAAACTTAAACAAAACCTTAATCAGAATATGTTTGAGTACGGAACCCTTAATCAGAAGTTTTCTGCAAACTATTGAAGTTTGTACCCACAAACTTTACTACTTGAGCTACTAATACTAGCATCTTAATTATTTAAAACACTTTTAATCAAAAATAATTTTAAGTTATAAGCTATATGCAACAGCCAAAAAGAAAGTTTGATCAACTTTTCAAAGCTTTTCAGCAAATGGATTTTGAAAAAAAAAAAAAAAAAACGTTCAAAGGTTCCTGTATGTTTTTTTTCAAATTAAAAAAAAAATGCAAAAGTTAGTATTTAACAAATGAAGTTAGCTAGGTTATAATTCAATTATCTAGCAAGTATGCTTTATTATTTTAGTGCATGTAAAATTGTTTTTCTAATAACCTTACATCTCATGTTCTTATAATTTGAGCAGAAGGAAATAACGTCAGATTAAAAGTTTAATGATACACCCACTAAAAAAGGTACACTCGATATGTAACTGAAGTTACGATCAAAATGTTGATCACTAGATTGAATTTTAACTTTGAGACTAACCATACTCTTTGATGGAACGTAAATTATGCATATATAAAATGGTAAAATACGACTTTGCCCCCTAATGTTTGAACAAAGTTTGAGAATCCGCTTAACGTTTGACCATATTTTGAACTTCCCTATCTGTCAATTTTTCTATCCAAACGCAACATAATATGAGTTCAAAAATTTTAAAAAATAACAAAATATTTTTATGAAGGTCACAGTTAAACTATTCAAAACGTTTATATATGTTATAGTTGAGTCTAGATTCAATCGGGACTCGATTTAGTCTCAATTGAAGGAACTAGGGTATGAGTCTTGACCCAGAACATTTCGCCCATGGGTGGGGGTTTGGATAAAGACCCATAACCTAGCCCCAATCGAATTGGGGTCACGCGGGGCTTCACACACCACATCCCATTTCTCTTCACTTTGTGAGTTCCTTTGGTTCCTCCTCAGGGATTGTCTAGCCAGCCTAACATTGCCTCGAAAAGACGGAGCTACTTGTTTTCCCGTTCTCGCTCTAGCGACGATGTCAGCAATAGTCTCCTCATTCCTTGCCATTACTTCCTGTAACACATTAAACACGTTATGTCGTTTCAGAGTTCATCGTCCCTAAATACTCTAAGAATCTAAACCTGGTCTCTGATACCACTCTGTCACGCCCCCAAATTCCAATTACGTTCTAGGACGTGACCGATCATTATTCCCTAACCTTTATAGAAAATAATGAAGCCTTCAAATTTTTCAAACACCATTTCCAACGTCCATCTAGAAAAGATATCGTTCAACACATTTTCCAAAACTAAAACTGACGCCTAAAGCAGAGTAATTTATTCTGAATTGCAAATAATCCAAACAAAACAGTACTTCTGAACCTTCGGCACCTTCGGAGATGAGTCGCCTAGTCCTTAGAGGCTTCCTTGTCACTATCTCCTTCCAAATCTAAAAAGTGGAGAATAATTGGGGGTAAGTTGCTGGGGAGCAACTTAGTAAGCAGTATTAACTTATCCATACCGGATCAAGCTCTTAAATATCTACAAGAAAATAGCACTATAGGCTCGGCGTATAGTCGTTGCGAAGTTGGGTTTGGCCGCTGCTAAGAGGACTTGCCGATGCTAAGAGTCGTGCCTGAAAGCCCCGATGCTAAAGGTATCCGCACGGACTAAAGGTATCCACCCTTTTGCTAAAGGTATCCACCCTTTTGCTTAGATTTTTCCGGACTGTTCATTCCTCCTGCACTTTCATGACCTTGAAACCATCGTGACTCACCACATATTGGACACGCATCAAGATTGACGTATTCATTTCTAAATAGAATACAGTCATTTACACAAGCATGTATCTTCTGATAGTCCAAACCTAATCCGGATATAAATTTCTTTGCCTCATAGTACGACTTAGGTACTGTATTCTCAGGTGGAAGTACTTTACTCAGCATACGAAGCAACTCATCTGCGAACTTGTTAGAAACCTTGTAAAGAGCCTTTAGATGCAGCAGTTCCACTAAGAATGACATCTTGCTGTAGGATACACACCCTGGGTATAATCCTTTCTCACAATCTTCTAAAAGCTTATAAAATGTCATAGCCTCTGCATTGGGTTCCTCACCTTCATCACGACTAATACCACCTGTCGGACGTCGAATCCGACTTTTCCCGACCCGTTTTGGAAAATATTTTGAAATTTTCGTTTTTGAAAATGCTGGGTCTTGGCGAGCGAAGGGTCTTGGCGAGCGAAGGGTCCGGTCGAGCGGGGTCATCAACCGGGCCGAATTTTTTTGAAAGAGTCGCCACCGATTAATTAAAGGCTAATCGGAATCCTAAAATTGCCTAGGATACATGAAATTAACATCCTAGGGCTTTAGAAAGGTCTACGTCCAGAGAATCGAGTTCGGGGGTTTGATTACATCTTAAAAGCTCGCAAGCTCATAATCCGCCCTTTCGGTACTTTAGTTTGCTTTTGAATTTTTTTTTTATTTACCCGAATTGCTCGTTTCGATCATGCTTGGCCCAAAAAAGACTATATGCATTTTACTTAAACCATGTATAAACATTTTTTTTTATGAGTTAATTTTAAATAAACAAAAGAGTACTAAAGTTAATCGTGCTCGAAAAAAAATGATTTAACTCTCGAGCCATTTTTAAATGTGTCAAAACATGCACGAATGATTTTTCGAAGATATTAAGCTCGTTGGACTAATTCGTCCCATTTTGAGAAGTTATAGGATGTCCAAAAAACAAATAGGGATCAAAATGCAATTTATTAAAATTTGAGCTGAATTGGACAAATATTTCAAAAATTGCAGAAAAGATCCTAAACTATTCTGGACTTATTTGTAATACTTGGTAAAGTTCTAAAATAACCCGAAAATTATTCTAGACTTATTTGTAACATTTTTAAAAGTCATGGAATGTCTAGAAAAATTTAGGAATCAAAATTGTAATTTTCGAAAAAAATATAACTGAATTGAAAATATTTTTTAAAATTACAGAATTGACCCTAAACTATTCTAGATTTATTTGTAATACTTGGTAAAATTCTAAAAATAACCCGAAAATTATTCTAAACTTATTTGTAACATTTTTAGAAATCATGGAATGTCTAGAAAAGTTTAGAAATCAAAATGTATTTTTTTTTTTAAAAAGCTGAATTAAGAAAAACAATTTGCACAAATGGCCCAAAACTTTTCCGGTTTGGTTTATAACACTCGATAACGTCCCAGAAATGACCCGAGAGTCCAAGGACCGAGTTGTAACCTTCATCAAATTTTGGGAATGACCTAAGTCATTTTTGATTTTTTTTTTTATATACATAATATACATATACATAATATATATATATAGTATTACATAGACATAATATAAATAGATATAATACATATAGATAAATAGATAACATAAACATAATATAAATATATATTATACATATAGATATATATAGTAATACATAAACATAATATAAATATATATTATACATATAGATATATATATAGTAATACATAAACATAATATAAATATATATTATACATATATATATATATATATAGTAATACATAAACATAATATAAATATATAGTATACATATAGATATATATAGTATAAACATAATATAAATATGTATTATACATAAACATAATATAAATATATAATATACATATATATATATATATATTAACAAGTATATTATACATAAATAGATAATATATGTATATAAACTCTCAATTTTATTTCACATTTAGAAAATACAAAATATGATATTGAAGATGAGAGAAATATACCTAACTCATGGGAGACTAAAATACCGTACGAGGAACCGAGTCCGATAATTATCGGTATTTTTTTCACTCATTTTGTTTTTCTCTTTTTTTTTTTTCTCTCATTCTCTCCTCACCACCGTAGCTTCATCTTCTCCTAAGCCTCCCCTTCATTGAATTCATTCATCTACCTTTTATAGAAGAAATGTGTAAATATTTAATTAATTAATAATTTTTTGTTTTTGTTTTTTAATAATAAAAAAAAAAGTTTTTTTTTTTAATAATAAAAAAATAAAATCGGTGGAAAAGAGGCAATTTTCCACCGTTGGAATTTATTATTATTTTTTTAAATTTTTTTTTTAGTTTTCAAATATACATATGTATATATATATATATACTACATATATTTTCAAACCTCGATTCCTCTCATACGGTATTTTTATCCCGAGCCAAAATCAGGTGTTTACAGTTGCCCCTCTTTGAGCACGCGCTCATGGAAGTGATCTCATGAGTGTGTGTTCAAAGACAAACAACTGATTTTGACTCCTCTTTATTCATTATTTACATAGTAGACAAACATTATTATGCAACTTTCGGAAGCTAGACACCTATAGGTCCCGATTGTTGACGATGATTTGTGAAGACTAAGCGTCTAAACGCTCATCAACTTGTGATTCCCAGACGTTGGACACCTACAGGTCTTGGTCGTCGAGGATGACTTGCAGAGGTTGAACACCTAAAGACTCCGCCCGTCGGTCGGCTTGTGACTCGTTGGGGATGACTTGTGGAGGTTGAACACCTAAAGGCTCCGCTTGTCGGCTTGTGACTCCCAGAAGCTGGATAACTACAGGTTCTGGTCATCGAGGATGACTTGCGGAGGCTGAAACTAAAGACTCCACTTGTCGGCTTTGTGATTCCCAGAAGCTGGATAACTACAGGTCCTGGTCGTCGAAGATGATTTTGCGAAGGTTGAACACCTAAAGGCTCCGCTCGTTTTGTTTTTTTTTGTGACTCCAAGAAGCTGGATAACTACAGGTCTTGGTCGTCGATGATGACTTGCGAAGGCTGAACACCTAAAGGCTCCGCTCTTTTTTTTTTTTGTGACTCCAAGAAGCTGAATAACTACAGGTTCTGGTCGTCGATGATGACTTGCGAAGGCTGAAACCTAAAAGCTCCGCTCGCCATTTTTTTCGAGAAGCTTTGTTGTGGGTGACTTACGGGGTTGAGCACCTCAAGGCCCCGTTCGTCGGCTTGTAACTTTCAGAAGCTGGACATCTACATGTTCTGATCGTTGGGGATGACTTGCGGAGGTTGAGCACCTAAAGGCTCCGCTCATCGTTTTTTTTTTCTCCCAGAAGCTGGATAACTACAGGTCCTGGTCGTCGATGATGACTCACGGAGGTTGAGCATCTCAAAGCCCCGTTCGTCGGCTTGTAACTTTCAGAAGCTGGACATCTACAGGTTCTGATCGTTGATGATGACTCGCGGAGATTGAGCATCTCAAGGCCCCGTTTGTCGGCTTGTAACTTTCAGAAGCTGGACATCTACAGGTTCTGATCGTTGGGGATGACTTGCGGAGGTTGAGCACCTAAAGACTCCGCTTGTCAACTTGTAATTCACTTTGGAGGTAAAACCCCTTCTCGAGATGTCTGACTGCTTGTGCGGACTTCTCAGACTGTTTTCTCATTAATCGACTTTGGATTCCTCTTTGATGGAGTTCCCTAAAGCTATTCATGCTATGTTCACAAGGTGTATCCATGCAAGTTGTCGAGGCAGCTCAAATTAATGCAGATCACAATTTCTTTTTATTGCTACTGTGGGAAACATTATCGCCCACTTTTGAGCTTTTTTTTTTTTTTTAATCTCTTGATTTTCTTTCCTTTTGCTACAGTTTTTTTTTACCGCACCTCTCGATTCCCTTAATTTTTGCCTAGGTCGCCCTTTTGGGTTTTCAACCTAGCCGGGATTTGATTCCTTTCCTTTTGCCATGATCGCCCTTTTTAGGGATTTTTAATCATGCCCCTCTTCCCTAAATTTTGCCCAAACCGCCCTTTCAGGTTTTCGATTTAGCGGGAATTTCTCTCATTTTTTGGAGGCTCACTTTCTGAGTTCCCTTCATTTTTGCCTAGGTGGGCCTTTCGGGTTTTCAACCTAGCAGGGATTTGAATCCTCTCCTTTTGCCATGATTGTCCTTTTGAGGATTTTCAATCATGCCCCTCTTCCCTAAATTTTGCCTAAACCGCCCTTTTGAGTTTTTGATTTAGCGGGAATTTTCTCACTTTTGAAGGCTCGCTTTCTGGTTACGAGTTTTTTTTTCATCCACATTAATTGGATTGTGGAGTTCTTGCTCGTCCTTGTCAGTGATAATCATGGCTCTTCTGCTGAAAATCTTTTTGACGATATAATCCCCTTCACATTTAGGCATAAACTTGCCCCGAGAATCTTGATTGACTTGAAGGATTTTTTTTTTATCTCTCGCTTTTCTATCATTTTGCTGCGGTATTAATTTTTTTTTTTACCGCACCTCTTGGTTCCCTTAATTTTTTGCCTAGGGTCGCCCTTTTGGGTTTTCCACCTAGCAGGGATTTGATTCCTCTCCTTTTGCCATGATTGTCCTTTTGGGGATTTTCAATCATGCCCCTCTTCCCTAAATTTTGCCTAAACCACCCTTTCGGGTTTTCGATTTAGCGGGAATTTTCTCTCACTTTTGGAGGTTCGCTTTATGGTTACGAACTCTTTAAGGATAGTATTTTCTGACTGGGTCCATATTGATTGGACTGGAGAGTTCTTGATTGTCCATGTCGGTGACGATCATGGCTCCTCTGCTGAAAGTCTCTTTGGCGACATAAGACTCTTCATATTTAGGCACAAAGTTGCCCCGAGAGTCTGGATTGACTCTAAGAATTTCTTTTCTAAGAATTAGATTGCCTGCTTGTAATCCTCTTGGACTGACTTTCCTGTTAAATGCACGAGTCATGCGTTGCTAGTACAAATGCATGTAGCACTGCGCGATGAGCCACCTTTTGTCATGAGGTTCAATTGCACGTATCTGCATTTCGCTTACTCTGACTCGTCCTTCTCTGCCTCGGCGAGGATCCTAGATGACGGGAATTCTAGTTCAATTGGCAACACGACTTCGATCCCGTAAATAAGGGAGAATGGGGTTGTTCCTGTTGGTGCCTGTATTGAGTTCATGTATGCCTTGAGTGCCCAAAGCAGCTTATCATGTCAGTCCTTCAATTGATTCTTCCACTACGCCATTCATTTGTGGGTGATATGGAGATGAATTTTTATGCTTGATCACAACTCTTCGACCAATTTAGTTTTGTGGCATTGCCGATGATGATTGACTTCGGCATCCCATGACACATGATGATGTCCTCGCTTATGAAAAATTCAATGGTCTTTGCCGTTATTGACACCAAGGTAATAACCTCTACTCCTGGTGAAGTAATCGATTGTAATCAATATAAATCGATGACCATTGGACGCCTTTGGGAAAATCATGTTGATTACATTGATGCCCCACATTGAGAAAGCCTGTGGGAAATTCCTGGAATAGAGCTCGTGCAGTGACGCGTGGATTTGGTCCGCGTACACTTGACAGATGTGATATTGTTGGGCATGATTTATACAGTCAGATGTCATGGTGAACCAAAAGTACCCAAGTCTTGCACGTTCATGTGTGGGTCGCAACAACCTTCATGAATTTCTTCCATTAGAGGTTCAGCTTCTTTAGCATTCATGCATCTCAAATGGGTATAGTTGGGTCACTGGGTAATTAATTGCAAGTCATTCCTCTCATGACCATTCAGACATTTTCTTGTGGCGTTCTCTGGGAACTCCGTATGCCAAGTATCTTTTTATATCAGTGAGTCATGATTGACTGTGTGATTCTTCGATTGTACAACAATAGGTTGAAACCTCTTTGATTTTGATCTCCATTGGCAGTTTTTTGTTTCCCGGAGAAATTTTACTCATGGGTACGAGCATTGCCAATTTGTTTTGAACGCAAAGACGCAAATAAGAACACAAGGTGATTGTTGGTTTGCTTCTCTTCTTCGCAGCTTTCATCCCCGTGGTGATGACGTTGCTGGCGTCATTGTTGTTGTCCCTCCATGGGTTTCTCTACCCTTCAGGGAATCCGATCAGTTGGAAGTACTTCGCCTTGCTGTGACGAACTTTCCGTAGTGGCTACATTTCAAGCCTTTCCGATCGACGCTGCTAACAATGGCATCTCTCTGCATCGACAATGACGTCTCCCCTGTTGTGAACAACGACGAGCGTCAATAATGGAATCTCTTATACAGGAGTCAACAACGGCGTCTGTCACGTGTCAACAATGGTGACTCTTATGCAGGAGTCAACAACGGTGTCTTCCCCGTGTCAACAATGGCGACTCTTCTGCAGGGGTCAACAACGGTGTCTGTCCCGTGTCAACAATGACATCTTGATGACGTCTTCCCCGTGTCAACAATGACGTCTTCCCCGTGTCAACAATGACATCTTTTCATCTCTATTTAAGTCGCCTATGCTTTAGCTCAATCAAACGAAAGGGAGTTGTTTTTCTCATCTCCTTTACTTTGTAAAACAACCTTCCCTTTTCCGGTGGTCGAATGTGGTCTGGTGGCGTGGGTCGATTTGACTTTGATTGCCACTTTCTCTAAGCGAGGCGTAACATAGAAGACGGGCTCAATTATGATGATGAACCTCGGTGTCCCTCCTTGCTGCGGTACCCATTACTTATCTCTGGTCCCTTCTTTGATCGGATAGTTGCATAAGTTGATTCTTCATCAGGTAACGGATTTTTCTCGGAGTAGATCTCGTTTTTCCTGATCATACTCCTCACTCACTGCATTCAAGAATTGATACGATTTGGTATCTGCTTGATTTTGTGTTTCAAATTGAAATGTCGTCTGAGCCAACAGATCATTCACTGTAATGTATAAAGTCAGATTCGGCAAGGGTGCCCCCATTAGCGAGTGGACGGACGAAAAAGCCCCTGGGAGCTTCATTGAGGAGAGCTCCACTAGTGATACCGGTTGAAAATAAGCATGACAAGCCCCCGTGAGCATCAATGTCATCGAGTTGGATCACTTGGTGTGGGCCTGGTAATGAAACGGCAAGGAGAGGAAACAACAATGTCCCTGAACTTTCGGCTAAATGTATCCTCCAGGCGAATTCATAATCTTTGAAATTAGGACGAAAACTCAGTCCTAAAAGTATTTTTTTCCTTCCGGGTGTGTGATGGTCATATGTGGGAGGTGGACCTTGGTCAGGATGGCCATATGTGGGAGGTAGAGCTTTGTCAGGATGGCTAAAGTGCCTTACATGGATTGATGAAGTACCACGACAGTAGTGTTCCTCGGGAAGACGAGATCAGGGATATTGTGGTAGTCACGGCTGCCCGGAGCTTAGAAAAGCAAAAATCCGCTCGACCTAGGAGGTCATGCCAGCGATTGACTGCACTGTGCGGGAACTCATGGTGTGCATGGTTTGCTTTAGCTTGATGAATTTCTCCTCGTGTTTTTGAGGTGCTGGAGTCATCGAATGTCGCATGGATTTCCGGAAACCTAAATCCAAAATACCATAGTAAGAAGGATGAATACACAATTTATCATGCATGATTGATTTCAAAAATTCTGCATGTTCCGTTCATTCCATTCGTAGACTTTGATTGCATGTATGGCAAAAGTTTTTTTCAAAAATACTTTATAAGGATTTGGCCAATCGATGTCTAGTTCTTAAGACGTTTCACACAACGACGTAGCTCATTGAGTGCATTTGTTGCTTGTTCCTTGGTTCGAACGAAGGTCGAGGACATGTATTTTGAAAATCTTTTTATTTGCCTCATTCTTCGTATGAACTGTTCAAGGGTGTCATTCAACTTAGCAACGTTGCCCCCACATTTTTCCAAAGTGCCCCAACATTGCTAGAATGACGGTGGTTGTTGGAGTCTATCCCTGATTATCTCATTCGGGTTGAAAGACGGACTTGCTGGTGTCGAATGGAACTTGTGAACGTATTCCGTTGTTGTTAATCACGCAGACACGTTTTTCCATATTTCATAATTCAGACAAGTCGTTGAAAATCCAATTGACTTTGTAGTTTACGAGCTCGTGAACCTCGTCAATCTTCTTGTTCACGTATTTCTGATTCTCTTTTGTCATGACTTTCCATATTCAGGCAATTTCGACCGTAGGGTTGTATGACCTTAATGTGAGGGCAATGATTTTTTTTTTCATCCTTACCAAAGATGGTGCGTGAAACGTCTTAAGGATACAAGATTGAATGAACGGAACTTACATTATTTTTTTTTTTTTTGAAAAATGCAAAGCAAGTGCGAGAATTTAACTTCATTAGTAAGACTCGTATTACATTTACAACAGTCTGGAATATATAATACAAAAGGCCCAATCCTATACATGTCATGATCTAAGGCCAAAACAAAACACATTTACATCAATGGGCCAAACTTCTTCATGGGCCAAATTTCTTCATGGGTTGTGGGTCAATCTCGTATCCAAATACATGGGCCGAATTCCCATTTACATTAGTTGAGCCCAAAAATGAAAATACACACAAAACTGGTAAAGACTAAACACGGTGTGGAGCTTTTGTTCTAAATGGATGGAATTTCTAGGTCCTCTGAACCAGCGGAACCTCACCCCCTAAAGAGGATCAAGGGCCCATTCCGATCATCGAGTTGAGTTGTTTGGGTGCGTGCCGGTGCTCCAAACCGCTCCGGGCGCATTCCCCTACTAAACTCCCTAAGCTCTTAATGTGCTCCAGGTCCGAGCGGGTAATGGTAACCAGCGTGGTGTGTGCAAAACAAGATTTTTTTTTTTTTTTACTTATTACAATTACATCGCCTTTTGGACAAAATTTGAAACTGCAAGCATGAGCAAACGGTCAAAACGGATATGGAAAAATATAATATGGCAAAGCAAACACGACAAAGCCTAAAACCTCTAAAAGAGGTCCCCAGCAGAGTCGCCAAATTGTCGGACGTCGAATCCGACTTTTCCCGACCCGTTTTGGAAAATATTTTTAAATTTTCGTTTTTGAAAATGCTGGGTCTTGGCGAGCGAAGGGTCCGGTCGAGCGGGGTCATCAACCGGACCGAAATTTTTGAAAGAGTCGCCACCGATTAATTAAAGGCTAATCGGAATCCTAAAATTGCCTAGGATACATGAAATTAACATCCTAGGGCTTTAGAAAGGTCTACGTCCAGAGAATCGAGTTCGGGGGTTTGATTACATCTTAAAAGCTCGCAAGCTCATAATCCGCCCTCTCGGTACTTTAGTTTGCTTTTGAATTTTTTTTTTTATTTACCCGAATTGCTCGTTTCGATCATGCTTGGCCCAAAAAAGACTATATGCATTTTACTTAAACCATGTATAAACATTTTTTTTTATGAGTTAATTTTAAATAAACAAAAGAGTACTAAAGTTAATCGTGCTCGAAAAAAAATGATTTAACTCTCGAGCCATTTTTAAATGTGTCAAAACATGCACGAATGATTTTTTGAAGATATTAAGCTCGTTGGACTAATTCGTCCCATTTTGAGAAGTTATAGGATGTCCAAAAAACAAATAGGGATCAAAATGCAATTTATTAAAATTTGCGCTGAATTGGACAAATATTTCGAAAATTGCAGAAAAGACCCTAAACTATTCTGGACTTATTTGTAATACTTGGTAAAGTTCTAAAATAACCCGAAAATTATTCTAGACTTATTTGTAACATTTTTAAAAGTCATGGAATGTCTAGAAAAATTTAGGAATCAAAATTGTAATTTTCGAAAAAAATATAACTGAATTGAAAATATATTTTAAAATTACAGAATTGACCCTAAACTATTCTAGATTTATTTGTAATACTTGGTAAAATTCTAAAAATAACCCGAAAATTATTCTATACTTATTTGTAACATTTTTAGAAATCATGGAATGTCTAGAAAAGTTTAGAAATCAAAATATATTTTTTTTAAAAAAGGCTGAATTAAGAAAAAAAATTTGCACAAATGGCCCAAAACTTTTCCGGTTTGGTTTATAACACTCGATAACGTCCCAGAAATGACCCGAGAGTCCAAGGACCGAGTTGTAACCTTCATCAAATTTTGGGAATGACCTAAGTCATTTTTGATTTTTTTTTTATATATACATATATATTATACATATACATAATATATATATATAGTATTACATAGACATAATATAAATAGATATTATACACATAGATAAATAGATAACATAAACATAATATATATATATATTATACATATAGATATATATAGTAATACATAAACATAATATAAATATATATTATACATATAGATATATATATAGTAATACATAAACATAATATAAATATATATTATACATATAGATATATATATAGTAATACATAAACATAATATAAATATATATTATACATATAGATATATATATAGTAATACATAAACATAATATAAATATATATTATACATATATATTATACATATAGTAATACATAAACATAATATAAATATATATTATACATATAGATATATATAGTATAAACATAATATAAATATATATTATACATAAACATAATATAAATATATAATATACACATATATGTATATATATATTAACAAGTATATTATACATAAATAGATAATATATGTATATAAACTCTCAATTTTATTTCACATTTAGAAAATACAAAATATGATATTGAAGATGAGAGAAATATACCTAACTCATGGGAGACTAAAATACCGTACGATGAACCGAGTCCGATAATTATCGGTATTTTTCAATTTTTTTTTTCTCTCATTCTCTCCTCACCACCGTAGCTTCATCTTCTCCTAAGCCTCCCCTTCATTGAATTCATTCATCTACCTTTTATAGAAGAAATGTGTAAATATATAATTAATTAATAAAAACTTTTTTTTTAATAATAAAAAAAAAAAATCGGTGGAAAAGAGGCAATTTTCCACCGTTGGAATTTTTTATTATTTTTTATTATTTAAATTTTTTTTTTTTTTTTTTTATAGTTTTCAAATATACATATGTATATATATATATATACTATATATATTTTTCAAACCTCGATTCCTCTCATACGGTATTTTTATCCCGAGCCAAAATCAGGTGTTTACACCACCCAATCCATCAGTTATCATATCTTCAATTTCTTCACGAGACGTGGCAGTCCTTTTGTTAGTAATGCTTTCTTCGAATTCTTCTCCATGGTCCACCCATGTAGTGTAACTTTGTAGTATTCCATATCTTTCCAGATGCCACTTCACCGTACTTCTGTCCAACAAAGACATACCAACACAATTATGGCATGGACAGTAGATTCTCCCATCCCATGACGCACGCGAATAGGCAAAGTCCAAGAAAGAGGTAACACCGGCCTTATATTCCTGACTTTGTCGATGTTTGGTCATCCAACTTGTATCCATCCTTAATGATCCGCTGTTTAGAAATGAGAAAATATTAAAACCAATATCACAACGTATCATGTAAGTAGACACTACTGATTTCCACCCACCAAGTGTTTTACAACTGATTTGTCTAGAAACGGGAATTCTCAATTCTGCTACAAAACTGAGATCCTGCTATTCAGAGTCTTTGTAATCCAAGAAGTTGTTAACTGCTGTATAATTATGTTGATAGAAGCTTTACCCGAACCCATGATAATTAACCAACTTTATTCAACGACAGATTCAGATAACTCAGTTACTATAACAGAGCAGCAAGAATACAGTGTGTATACACTTAACCAAAAAATCAAACACACGATTTGTAGTGAAATTAAACGCAACAGAAATTGGGAGAAACAGACACATTTTGTTATGTCTACACACAGTCACTCAATTCGTTAACCGATTAGACAAGCTGCTCTTTACTTGATATACACAGAATGAAATACATTCCTGACAGCAGCTAGGTGAATTTCATCGTCTTAGATCAAACAATTAGACGTCGTCAATTCATAATTTGAGGAGGAAACAATACATTTTAGTAATGCTGCATGAGAAAGGATGACGATGCAGGGAAGTTAAGTGAAGGTGGTCTCGGGTTGAAGGTGGTCTCGGGTTGGGAAGGTTGCGTAGTTCGGTTGTGAAGTGAAGTGAATGCTGTCGTAAATAAGGTATGCAAAGCAGCTTCGATCGATTTGTCCCGGTGTAATTAAGGTGAGATTGTTTATGGAAACGCTTTGAAGTGAAGGTGTTGGGTTGATTCAGAAGTCTGGGCTAAGGAAACGGCTACGTAGGTCAGCTGCTGGTCCAAGACGAACTATTCTGTTTATTGGACAGGTTGCTATCCGAATTAGTAACGGCTAACTAAGTTTTAACTACGCAATTACTGCGATGCTGTTAACATATATATAACATCAACAAGTATTGATAGTAAAACAATGCATTAGACACAACATTAATACATGATGTTGTTGATGTATATTACCCTCGGCACCGTATTTGTCAAGATGTTTTTGGGAACTGACACAAATAGTCGCGGCAAAAGTACACACTAAAGCAGTGTTTAAGCTACGACAAAATGTCCGACTCTAAACCAACTCTATTCCATCGAAAAATAGTATTAACACAAAACATGCTTATTAACAACGACTAACTAGCGACAATACAATATTTTCGTCGTTGTTGAGGCAGATTCTTGTAGTGAATAACCTATCTTGAAATCAGTATAAACTTAAGACTTAAACATTTAGACATTATAAAGTTCAAAAGATTTACTGAACAAAGTTTGTCAAAATGAGATGATGCAAACCTACTAAGTTTATAAATGTTTCGGAGTCAGAGTCTAATCAAAATGTAAATGACGAAAAAAAAAACATTAAGAACTGAACAAATGCGGAGGTTCAAACTTATCAAAATTCAGAACAAGACAGAAACGGAGGTTGCTCTAGTCTTTTTACCACGCCTACTATGCCGCAGGAAGGCTCTAATGTTTAACTGGAAGGATGCAGAACTCAGATATATCCGTTGGGGCGGCCAGAGTGATCATGATCTTTTCATATCGATACGCCAGTGGACCCTCGTAGGGGTTTCAGACCGTAGTAGACTTACGAGCATAGAATCAGAAACAGAGGTCGAACTTTCTAAAATGATTTTCACTAATTGTTTTCCACTAGCACAAGAAAATATAGTCGGACAACATATCAAAAGCATACTTTATAAAACAACTTCAATCACTTGATCCGAATTTTATAAACGAAAAACTCATATTCATGCTCTAAAATAGTATTTTCTTATCTTTAAACTTTCATGCAATGCATAAAATAATTTCTTTAGTTAAAGTAGAAATAAGTTGAAACCACTTACCTCAATTGAACCCCGAATTTAACACGGATGACTTCGCTAGTCCGAGTTCCCTAAAATCAATACGAATGAGAATATAAGGTTTCCATTCGAAACATGAAGTCCTAATAAAACCTTACTCACTTATTCAGAACTAGTATCCCCTAGAGTCCAATTCAGATTCCAAAAATATAAGAAGAGACGCGAGCAATGAGCCACATGCCACGATGTATACATCCAATTGTGGATCAATCGTGCTCTAAGTCTAGTTCATGAACCAGAGATACTCATAGCCCGTTATGAGTACTTGGCATGGTACTCAAGGATGACTCTAACATTAATCAGAGATGCAAGACCATCGGTACCAGTTGAGGTAACACTGACCTTGCACTTCGAACAACATGGCAACCAAACAATGTGTTTGCTATATATAAAATTAATTGTAATGATTTATTATTATTTGCTCATTTTTTATGATATATATGAGATGTTGGAAACATGTAGCTCGTTATTGAAAAACATTATTGAGGACAACAACAAGGAGATCGAAGAAGTATGTGGATGAGGTTATGAACGCTTATCGGTTCTCCCCCGACATAAATACTGAACTTTTGGGACTCATTCAAATGATGGCAGAAGTTATGGCATCCATT
The DNA here is from genome assembly GCA_946814005.1 of Chamaenerion angustifolium. Lineage (NCBI taxonomy): Eukaryota > Viridiplantae > Streptophyta > Magnoliopsida > Myrtales > Onagraceae > Chamaenerion > Chamaenerion angustifolium. The sequence goes on from OX328272.1 coordinate 30,511,980, forward strand.
GAGGATGAATAGGTAGAAAACATATATCAACCGAAAAAATTCTTCGACATTGACGAACATATGTTTCACCATCATGCTTACCCACCGTCTCTGGTCATGGTCACTCAACAATCGCAAATTGATGAGGTGCAAATTAAAGTCTCCCAATCAAACATGATTAGAAATGTTTAGGGTCGGGCTATGAGGCGTAAAACTGGTAGTAGTCAAAGTGGTAATTGTAGAGGTTAAATACTCTAGATGATAAACTATTATACATTTTGACATATGTTTGTATTTATATTTTTAGGCCAAATATATGTAAATTATTCGGGGAGTATTTTATTGAAGTAAAAAATGGTTCTTATTACTGTACCGTATTATTATTTTTATATAAAAAAGGCAAAATACGTGAACCACGTTCGCGTTTAGGTCGTCTAGACATACAGATATTCTAAATGTGAAACTGGTTAGCATTTTGAGTCATTTTGTAAAATTTGAAAATTAGGGGGTCATCTTGGTAATTAGTTTTAAGGGTGAATAACCAATTCGCTAACCCAATTTTGGGCACTTTATAAATTGTTACGTGAACTTTGTTTTTTCAAATTTTGCTAGGGACAAATTGTTATCTCTGATAAGTTTTTCTTTAAATATGGACGGAAAATAATGTGGCAACACATGACTGGTCCATAATTTAGAAAACTAAATAAAATTTTAAAATACCAAAAAAAATAGAAAAAATCTTTAAATGATATGGAAAATTAATAGAAAAAATAAGAGTTTTGAATATAATAATTTTACTAAAAAATAAAAAAACAAAATACAAAAGATTAATAATTTATTATTATTGTATTTTTCAATAAAAAAATTATATTAAACATTCTTATTTTCCCTATTAATTTTTCTGTTTTTTTTCTATTATTTTTAAAAAATAGTATAATTTTTAAAATTATGAATCAAACATTTTGCTACCACGTTATTTTCCGTCCATATTTAACGGAATCTTAACCGAGATAGCAAAATTGGGTAGTGATTTGTAAAATGTTCAAAGTTAGGGTATCAATTTGGATATTAACCCTAGTTTTTAAAAATGGGTCAACTTAGAGGAAGAATAAAACAAGTATTTGAATAAGTTACCATAATGATATACAAAGTGTTGAAAGTCACCCAAGAAGAAGCAGTCCACGTTTTCCATTTCCAGTCGCCCACTTTCTCCACCGCCTTTCTCCAAAGGAGCAGCCCACTTTCATGCAAGGAGCAACCCACGTTTTGCATGAAGTTTGAAGAGAACTCCTCCTATAAATAGGAGAGTTCTAATCTGCAGAATGAAAGCATCAAGAGAGAGTGGGAGAAGTAGAGTAAGAGATTGAGAGAATTTGTAGATTTTGGAAATCTTGTAACAAATTCTATGAAATAGGCTCCAGTGGACATAGGCAATTTGCCGAACCACTTTAAAATCGTTTTGTATGATTTCCGGAGAGGTGAGTGAAACATAACAAGTGGTATCAGAGCTTCAGTTCGAAGTTGTCCGAAAATTCAAGTTGCTCAATTTCAATTTTTGACAATTCCAGGGTGTTCCTCTCGTCGAGACGAATCCGTTGTCGCAAACGAAATCTAAAATGGAGGTCGGAGCAGCCCACACTTGCCCCTGCAAGAATCAGCTGCAATTCACGCGCACCGGAGGTTGAAGACGACTGAGCCAGACGCGCCCACGCGCACCCACGCGGCCCGTAGCTGTTCAGCATGTGATCCCATGCGCCTCCATGCGCCCCCACGCGCCCGGCAGATCTAAACCGTCAATTTTCAAGATCCATTTTGGTCTTGATCGAAGTCATTCCGAGTCCGACTTCAACGATCAAATAGTGCTTTCCAACTATTTGGATCATTCCGGAGTCATCCCTACGGTTAGAATTTTGAAATTTGGAGTCTAAATATTTTAAATTCAAATGGAAAAATCGGGAAGAGTTGGGAGCTCTGATAATGTCAGTAGCTCCAGGCAACATTCCAATTTTCAAATGCCAAGTTTCAAGTTGAGAAGTTAGATGGAACAAGCAACTTTGGCATGTGGAAATGTGAAGTCATGGACGTCTTGATCCAACAAGAATTGGATATTGCGTTGGGAAAAAAGTCAGATGATGTGACTGATCATGATTGGAAGAAGTTCAATACTCAAGCGTGTAGTACAATCTGATTATGCATTACCAAATAACAAAAGTATTTTGTCATGAGAGAGACAAATGCTAAGGTACTTTGGCAGAAATTGGAGAATAAGTTCATGAAGAAGAGCATTGAGAGTCGTTTGCACTTGAAGAAGAAGCTGTTCAGATTCCAATTTCGTGAAGGTATTTCAACGTCCGAACATCTAAACAGTTACAACCAAATTCTTGTTGATCTGTTAAACTTAGATGTTGAAATAGAAGATGAAGATAAAGCTTTACTTTTTGTTAAATTCCTTGCTCGATACGTATGAGCATTTAATTACTACTCTACTATACGGGAAGAAAAGTATTAAGTTCGACGATGTATCTAGTTCTTTAATTAGTAATGAGTACCGAAAAAGGGATAAGCATGTACAACAAGATACATCAAGTGAAGCTTTAGCAACAAGAGGGAGACCACAATCAAGGCATCCTAGAAAGAAGAACGATTCTAAATCGAATACCCAGGCCACTTCACTTGGTTCATCAGTCGGTAAAAAACTCGCCAAAGACAAGTGTGCCTTTTGTCACAAAGAGGATACTGGAAGAAGGAATGTCCGAACCGAAAGGGACAAATATGATGATTCAGATTTTTCCTTGATAAGTTCATTATCCATTTGTCATTCCAGTGAAAGGATTATGGATTCTGGATGTACCTATCATATGTGTCCCAATCGGGACTGGTTTACTGACTTCGCAAAGATCGAGTGTGGAGCAGTTCTTATGGGCAATGATAGTGTCTGTAATACACAAGGAATAGGTAGCATCCGGTTAAAGCTGCACGATGGTAGCATCAAGAATCTAACATAAGTTTGGTATGTTCCGGACTTGCGGAAGAATCTCATCTCACTGGGATCTCTAGATTCAAAGGGATTCAGAATCGCCATTGAAGACAAAACTCTCAAAATATTAATGGGATTTCGAGTGACAATGAAGGGTATAAGGCGAGGAAACTTGTACTTCTTGCAGGGAAGTACTGTCGATGGAAGAGCTTCCACAAGCTATAAGAAGCTGGATGAGACTGATGTCGACACCACCAGTCTTTGGCATATGCGTATGGGACACGCAAGAGAAAAAGCTTTGCAAACACTGGTGAAGCAAGGCTTACTCAAAGATGTCAAGACTGGTAAATTATCTTTCTGTGAGCACTGTGTATTAGGGAAGTAGAGGTGGGTCAAGTTTTGAACTGTAGTACACAATACACAGGGAATTCTTGACTAGGTGCACTCTAATGTTTGGGGACCTACCCAAAATGCATCTTTGGGAGGTAAACATTGGTTTGCAACTTTTGTTAATGATTATTCTCGTCGTGTGTAGGTGTATACGATGCAGAATAAAGATGTAGTGCTGAAAATCTTCCTTTATTGGAAGAAAATGGTTGAGACTCGGACCAGACAGGAAGATCAAGCGACTCAGATCTGATAATAGAGGTGAGTGCACGTCAGTCCCCTTCATGGAAGTATGTTGGAAAGATGGAATTGTCAGACACTTCACAGTACGAGGTACCCCGCAGCAGAACGGTGTGGCAGAACGAATGAAACGTACTTTATTAGAGAAAGTACGATGTATGATGTTCACTGCTGGACTCAACAATAAATTTTGGGCTAAAGCCGTGACATATGTCTGCCACATCATCAACCGACTACCCTCAGCTGCCAATGATGGGAAAACACCCATTCAAATGTGAAGAGGTAAACATGCTACTGATTATGATTTTTTACACATTTTCGGATGTCTTGCTTACTATCATGTTAAAGAAAGTAAGCTTGATCCTAGAGCTAAGAAAGCAAAATTCTTAGGCTTTAGTAGTGGTGTAAAAGGGTATAGACTCTGGTGCATAGAGTCCAAAAAGGTAATAATTAGTAGAGATGTTACATTCAATGAATCTGAGATGTTTAAGTCACATAAGCATAAAGATTCCAGTGAAGGCAGCACTGATGGCGAAACATCAGAAGATTCGCAGAAGGTGGAGTTTATTACTTCACAGAAGTTGGAAAAGCATGGACAAGATGAATCGGTCACATTACCTCCATGTCAACCCGAATCGATAACAACAATAGACTGAGACGAGATAAACGTGTACCAACACGTTATGCAGACTATGTGACATATGGATTACCAGTTGAAGGGGGTGAGATCCCAACCACTTACAGAAAAGTTGTACAGTCTAGTGAACAAGTTGAATGTACAAAGGCAATGAATGAAGAGATGCAGTCTCTTCATCAGAACCAGACTTGGAAACTTGTGCCGCTTCCAAAAGGAAAGAAGGTAATTGGCTGTAAGTGGATCTTCAATCAGAAAGATGATCAAGCTGCTAAAAATGGAGCATGATACAAAACTAGGTTGGTAGCCAAGGGCTACGCCCAGACAGAGGGAATAGACTACAGTGAGCTTGATGTAAAGACAGCTTTCTTGCATGGTGATCTGGAATAGGAGATTTATCTGTCTCAACCAGAAGGATTCAAAGAAGCTAGCAAAGAAAATTGGGTATGTAGTCTGAATAAATCTCTCTATGGCTTGAAGCAGTCACCTCGGCAATGGTATAAGCGGTTTGACCGTTTTATGATGGGTCTAAAATACACCCGTTGCCAATACGATCATTGTGTATATTTCAGAAAACTTGCAGATGGATCTTTCATTTATTTGCTTTTATATGTAAATGATATGTTGATTGCATGTAAAAGTAAGGGGGAGATAGATCGTTTAAAAACTCAGTTAAGTAATGAGTTTGAAATGAAAGATCTAGGAGAAGCACGAAGAATACTAGGGATGGAGATCAGCAGAGATAGGGTGAAAGGAACAGTTCACCTTACTCAGAAGCAGTATCTGAAGAGAATACTACAACGCTTCAATATCGACTCGAAGACGAAGTCGGTGAGGACTCCTATGGCCTCATATTTCAAGCTCAGTGCATTCAAGTCTCCTAAAACTGATGAAGAGCGAGACAACATGAGGAATGTCCCATATGCAAGTGTAGTTGGAAGCTTAATGTATGCCATGGTGTGTACACGACCTGATATCTCCCAGGTCGTTAGCTTAGTTAGTCGATATATGCATAATCCAGGAAAGGTCCATTGGCATGCGACTAAGTGGATTCTACGGTATATTGCTGGGACCGTAGATGTTGGTTTAAGGTTCGATAAGTGTGTATATAGTCTAGTAACTGGATATGTTGACTCAGACTATGCAGGTGATCTTGACAAACGTTGATCGACAACTGGTTATGTGTTCACTATGGCTGGAGGACCAGTTAGTTGGCGATCAACTTTGCAGTCTACAATTGCACTATCATCGACTGAGGTTAAATACATGGTTGTAACAGAAGTCGTGAAAGAAGCTATCTGGTTACAGGGATTGGTAACATAATTGGACTTTGAGCAGCAAGAGGTTACCGTTTACTATGATAGTCAAAGTGCAATCCATTTGGCCAATAATCAAGTTTATCACTCTCGAACAAACACAGATAGATGTCTGATTTCACTTTGTACGTGAAATATTAGAAGAACGTGACATCAAACTTCAAAAAATTGATACTGAAGATAATCCATCAGATATGTTGACGAAGGTCGTGACAGGAATCAAGTTTCAACATTGTTTGGACTTGATCAGTATTATACACTGCTGAGCACCGTCAGGTGCATTGGAGCATGTACGGTAGCAGAAATCTCTCATGTCAAAGCAAGATGTGGATTCATTTGAAGAATGAATAAATTTCCAAACAGTCTGGTATGACACTTGGGTGGAGGGGCGATTGTTGAAAGCCATCCAAGAAGGAGCAACCCACGTTTTCCATTTCCAGCTGCCCACTTTCTCCACCACCTTTCTCCAAAGGAGCAGCCCACTTTCATGCAAGGATCATCCCACGTTTTGCATGAAGTTTGAAGAGAACTCCTCCTATAAATAGGAGAGTTCTAATCTGCAGAATGAAGGCATCAAGAGAGAGTGGGAGAAGTAGAGTGAGAGATTGAGAGAATTTGTAGATTTTGGAAATTTTGTAACAAATTCTATCAAAGAGACTTCAGTGAACGTAGGTAATTTACCGAACCACTTTAAAATCGTTTTGTATGATTTCCGGAGAGGTGAGTGAAGCATAACACAAAGCACGAGGGAAGGAGAAGACCTAAGGAGGAGGCAGGAGGGGAGACACAAGGGAGGGTTGAGGGAAAGATCTAGGGGAGGATTGAGGGATGGGTGCTACGGGGGGGGGGGGGGGGGGGGGGATGCAAGGGAGGAGATAGGGAAGGGAAAAAGATGGAGAAGGGAGGGAAGGGGAAGAGTTAGAGGAGGAGGAAAAGATTTAGAGGTGACATAGGGGATGAGAGACGAGAGGAGGGGAGAAGCTACTGAGGGAAGGTGGCACAGGGATGAGGGGAAGAGATGGGCGACTCGAAAGTGGAAAATACAGTAGGAAAGAAGATAGAGGTGTATGGACTAACGGATAGACCCAAGGAATCAAAAACCATTTTTACAAATTTTTTATTATTATTTTAGAGGTATAATGTTCATCTCATAAGTTGTTTCGTCCAAAAATAACATTACATTTTCATTAAAGAATAAATATAATGGCAATGCAATGAATATTTGTTATTTTCATAAGTTGTTATTAGTTAGTTATTTGTAAAAATAAGATTTGTTTGCTTTTGTAAAAACAAACGTTAATATTTCGCTATTTTGTAGATAATTCTTTCTTTTAACTATTGATTTTGATGAAATTTTATTTATTTGTTGCTCATTTGTTTTATTTATTTGTTACTATAAAATTAATTCAAATTTTTCTATTATATTTTTCTAATTTAATATAGTGCTATATTAGTTTGACTAATTTATGTTCAAAGGTATTCTTTTATAAGATTGCTAAATATATTAGTATTTATACATTAGTAATTCATTTTAGACTACAATAAAATAACTTACCTTTCACGTGTTATTTATTTATTGGCGTATACTTATTGAATATATATATATATACTTCAAATGTCTAAATATAACCATATTAACCTCACATTAAGACTAACTGAATTACATTGATTTATTTTTCATGAAATTTAATTGATTTATTACAATCGAATTATTCTAAAGAAAGAATAAGAATTTGCATTTAAAAAATTTATTTTGAACAACTATAATGATCAATCTGCTTTATAGATTATTTTCTATTACTACAATTATTATTTTGTAAACCCTAAAAATTCAATTAACTACTTAACCTTCTTTTTAATATTTTAATTACTATTAGTAAATATTAACTACTTTTATTAACTAAATCATCTTTCCCATTAACAAAAATTACTGATTAATCTACCTGTATTTCTAAATTCATTGGTCTCTTCATATAACTTTTCACAATATTATTTCAACTTTGTTCAAATACCTTTACTATCGTTGTATCCTTGGGTCGCGAAGGTTCCACACCGGCCGGTTGTCTGAATCATTGCAGGCCCCACTTGAGCTTGAATCCTGGAATAGCGGCAACCGTCTATGAGCTGTAATGCACCGCCGTATTATCCAAGTGGACCCATCTCAGCACATGAAGGATTTGTAACATTTTGTATTGAATATGAATACCCCACAATATGTCAAAACTACAAAACAAGAGAAAAAACGTTACTCAACTTTGTACGTACTCATTAATCTTACTCAAGTTTGTGTTCCTTTTAATCATCAAATCCTTAGATACCTCTTTTTTGTTTGTGTTAGGAATCGCCTAACCAAACTGAGTAGTGGCTAGGGACGAAACCAGGAAGTGCAAAAAATTAAATACATGATTTTAGTACAAATTAATTATATTAAATAATACATAATAAGCCATGTAAAATCACAACTTTGAGAATCAGTGTTGCTCAGCCGAGTAAAATCACAGATTTAATACATAATATACCATGTAAGTAAATACATTATATGTTCGATTTTTGAGTAAAATTAGCTCAATCAGCCATGTAAATAACATATTATAGAATCAGCTCAATCAGCCCAACAACTTTTAAAATCAGCTTTTAACTAACCATCTAACACTAATTGCTCTTCTCGGCAGACTTCATTTAGGACTTAGGAGATAAAAGATTGTAGCAGCGCAGCCAAGATTAGAGCACCAACCGTAAAAGAATAATCAACCAATCGAGCAAGTAAGCAACATTTTCTTTTCTTCCTACTTCTTAAGCTTGTAGCGATTTTCCTCTTCTACATTATTGCAACACAATTGTTTTTCTAAATTTGATTTCTATCACTTACAAAAGCAATTTTTCTACAAGGTAACTACTATATGAACCGATCAAGACAAAAGAAGGTAACTTTCATATTGATTTCGACAATTTTGGAGTTGAAATGTGAAATTTGACAGAATCTGGAATTGGAAGCTGAATAGAGTTTTTTCTTTCATGAGAATACATTTTTGAATGTGTTGTGTGTTGAATGTGTTGTGTTTGGTAGATTACAATCTGCAGAGATTGACTTTCTAATTTAGTGTAAGTTTATTTGGTTCTTATGTAATTTTTTGTTGCTATGTTGTGTGCCTCATTTTTCATTTCCATGCTTCAGTACTCTGGTTTCAGTGGGGGCAGATTTATAAATTATAAGAAACAATCGGAGGTTACTACTGATATCTATTCAAAGTCAGGGGCAATTTCCCCTGGACCTTGAATGGCTCTGTGCCTCGTAGTGACATTCTTTTTTTTCTTCTTAAAATAATGTTTTGTGTTTATTTAGATATGAAGGTTCAATTAATTTTAAATTAAAATCATCCATGATGTAGAATTAGTAGATTTAATTATGAAAAAAAAATTCATGCACAGACTGAATAGGTACAGATAAAAATTAGGAAGCATCACTTAATGATTGTGTAGTAGGGATGGAATTCGTAAGTGTTGTGTAACTAATGGTGTCGTATGTAAATTGATATGTATTAAATATGTCTACAAACTCAAAATATGAACACGGCATGATTATTAAACAAATCACACGCGACACGGACGATTGACTTTTTGAACAAAAAACATCATTTATACATGTCACAAGTCGTGTCACACGACAAAAACCATAACGACACGTAATACACAAAATTTATAATGTAATTTCATGTTTTAAAATCCAACAGTAAGTTGAAAACATGCACTAGAACAAAATCAGATATTAGATACATATATTTAATCGTGTTTATGTGTATATTTACAGATACAATGTGTTTAGACACACAATTATCAATCACGTCAAAACGTATAAAAGTTTTTTAAACACGAGACATCTTAAAGTCAAACACATATATACGTAAATAAATATCGTTATATGTCGTTTAATTGTATCATATTAGAAATTGTAAGTTCTAGCTATAGTGATGAATACATTTCTTACTTATATATATGTATCTAGACTTTTCTGTTTAATCTCTTTCTATGTTATAAATCTTTTCCACATGTACAAGTTTTAGAGAGAGGTCATACTTTGTACCCTAATTGACCTTTCCGATTTTCTTATATTCCTTTAGCTTGCCCTATTATGATTTTTATGAAAAAAGCAATGCATTATGAAAAAAGCAATGCATTTGGTTCTTATAACCTTGATTTTTTTTTGAATAATAATAAAGATCCTACTCATCATTAGGGTTTTATTTGTGTGTGTAAGTAGTCATTTTTGTTTATGTAAATCAATGATATTATTCCCTGAAAGACAAATTTGTAAGCCAATATACCTTTCAGTTAGGTAAGTTTTATTGAACTTGGTAGATAACATCACGTAACATTATATCCTAAACCCTAATGAAAATAATTTAAAAAAATATATATGCTATGATTTATATTTGAGATGATATCGTCTCATAGTATGACATTGATATATTGCGCCGCCAAACTCATTATCTTCCACAAATTCGAAAGGCAAATTTCCCATATTAAGTATTACTTACGTGATCTTAATACTACATGAAACTTCAGGCACATTGGAGCTAATATGTTCGTATATTATGATGAAACGCAAAGAAAATGAAAGGGACAATTGAACATTTAATCGTTGGACAACAATATATGACAATTCAACTTTATTTGGTCGGCACGATCATTCAATTTGAGTGTTCCATGAAAAATAGGGAACACGAATGTCACTCACGATCAGTTGCAACGCAGAAACCATTACAAAAAAAATTGATCGTCAAAAATTTGCAACCACAAAATATTGTAAAAGAAGAAAAATCTATCATATATTTTTGTACATTAATGATGGAACGGCTTACACTCACTTCAATCATCACATTAAGAGCAAATAATGAATATACATGTTGTTAAGATGACTTAAAAGTATACTGAATGCATTCACTTACAAGTTCGGACTTTTGAGACCGTTGGTTAATGCGTATGTCTTAAGTTTCACATGGTATCAGAGTGTGCAACTTCAAATTATGGTGACACCGAAAATAAAAATACTCCCTTTAAAAAGGCCGAGGTCGGGCATTAAGACCATGTATGCCACCAAGTGGAACGCATCCTCCATCCTTGGTCACCCTTCGTACATGGGACAAAAGACCTAAGATGCAAGGTTCAATGTAAGACAAGATGTCACAAAGCACAATGTGACACAAAGTACCAGGTGACATAAAGTACAAAATGACACAAAACACAAGATGGCACAAGCCACGCAAGATAAAAAGTTATCATGGTTATGGTGTCAACCTCACAAAGGACTGAGTATGGTAAAAACTTGACCATGGACTCAGGTTAAGTATCTCTATAAATACTTTATTCTCCCTTCATTTGAAGGAGACCGATTTTCTTATATGTCTCCATGCTCTCCAAAAACGAACCTCCGACTGACTTGATCGTCGGAGGGGAAACCACGGACAAAACCCAGGGTTTCCTTCTTGCAGGTCGTCGGAGCATCACCAGAAGCCGAGACGCGGAAAATCGTGATTCAACACATGGTATCAGAGCGTGCAACTTCAAATTCTAGTGACACCGAAAATAAAGATACTCCCATTTAAAAGTCTGAGGTCGGGCATTAAGCCCATGGGTAAACTGATAGTTGGTTAGGGCCGAGGTCGAGCATTAGAAATATATTTATACGCTGAAGTAGGAAGTCAGTGATGTACCATCAAGTCCGTGTTTGATCTATTCATATCGATAGTTAATAACGTATTGCCGTTAGACTATACTATATGAACAATTTCATGATACCAAAGTACAATCAATAGCATGATTCGATATTGTCGTTGTTCAAAAATTCATCGATGTGAAAAGATATGTAATTTCATCCAACATCTCACATGAATAGGGTCAGCAGTACGTAATGGTAATGGTATGGAGCAATACCGATCACACACATAACCATCACTTTCTCCTTCGTCATTTAGTGACTCATACGATTCAGTAAGTAATTATAGTATGGGTTTCCTACATGAAGGGGACATTTATATATATTTTAATAAGGTAAAAAAGAGAGATATAATTACTTTAATTAATGAAACCATTTCATACTTTCAAAATAAGTAATCATTCTTCTTTGGGATGAATGAAATACCTACTAGATGATAGGTAGCATTTGGCCCTTCTAACATGATACCATTATTATCATGGAGATGTTCATAACAATTATTGAAACCCTAAACCCTAGACCTAGGGTTTAGGGTTTCTCGTCCATCATTACTGTTGGATCTTGATTTTCTGAATGTTGATCGCAGTGAATTGAATGCCAAAGGATGGAAGGTGCTCTCGCCTTAGCTCCGGTGAACCTGCAGGAAGGGGATCGCAACAGAGAGGGTGTCTCTGGGTCCCTCTCCGATACTTAAATGAGTATGTGTGTATATAGCTCAAAACGTAATGAATGTATTGAAAAGCAAGAGTATTTATAGAGTAGGGGAGACCAAACCATAGAAAGCAACATTATATCTTAGTAAATATTGTGCTGGTGAAGATTAGGATAGCAGATATTACGGTTATGGCGTAATATTGCAGTTACCATATGTAATCTTTAGAGAATATGTGCCCGAGATATGCGGGATATCGTGGCCATATCTTTAGGAACGGTTGGTGGGACCAGAGGAGAGAGTCGGGGCTCTCTTCAGGGCGAGCACTCCTATGGCGAGCAGTAGGAGTTCGCGACTTGGTGATGAATGACGACCAACGATGGAGCCTTTGGCGTCCATCTTAGGTTGGGCTCGACTTTAGCATGGGCCGGTCCAGATCGAATAACTTGGGTTCACCCCCTCCATTGTTATTGGGCCCCTGTGGCCTTTTCCTTATTGGGTTGTCACTATCAATACCCAACATTTGCCTCCGAAGCTTGAGTGAAGTTTCTTCGGTCGAGCTTGATTCCTTCATAGAGTTTGAGATAGTGACACTTGAATTTGGTCTTCTCTGTCTTTTCATGCTATTTATACCTTTATGAACACTTTATGCTTTTTTGGCGATCAGTCGTTCGGTTGCCCAGGGTTGAAGGAATATTCGATCTTTTATTCCTTCTTGGCGATCACTCGAGGCAGTCTAGGTTTATGGAGGTTTATCCTTCGCTATTTGGCGATCACTGCCTCTGAAAGGGGTTTCCCAAAAAGGCATAGTAATGCGTTGGCGATCACTTTATCTGCATAATGGACTTTAGCATTTAATAACTGCACAGTCATCCATAAGTCGAACGGCCATTTGAGGCGAACTTTTCGTTTATTCTTCCGTAACCCAAGGGTAGTCTGACAGTTTCTGTACTGGCTGGCCGTTTGTCTCCCTGAGGTGTCTCTTAAAATTCTGACATTGCTTCAATTTTTTCCCAAAAGGTGAAATCATTCTCTGTGTCGTTTCGATTCTGGCCGTGACGGTTGCTCCTTTTTTTTGTCTATATAAGGGACGAAAGTTCCACTCTTTTGTCTTTTACGCGTCCCATTCCTTCAGATTCTAGACAGTTCCTCTGTTTTCAGCATTCTGTTTCTTCGATTATCTTCTTCTTCCTCTCAATTTTTAAAAACTCCAAACCAAACATTCATGGCTACCCACAGTCAGTCTACAGGCAAGGCCAAGGTGACGGCAAATAGGTCTTCCTCCTCAACCCCGAAGGTGCCGCCGAAGAATGCCAATGCTCCCCTTTCTACTCCAGCTTCGGGCGAAAGAAATCCTGACACCGGACGGTCAGCGGCCACACAAGTGGTGGTGGATGGGTCACAATGTGCCCCTCTTTTCCCCAAAAGGTAAATACCAAGGTTTTTCTGTTTGCTGTTTTTCTGATAATATCCCCTGTTTTTCTTGTTTTCATATTGTTCTTGCCATATCTGATTTTCTAAGTAGATATCAAGCCTAATGAACTGAAGCCGGCTCAGCACAAGATGGTAGTCGTCATAGGTGACTTAAACGAAATGGATGCCCCCAGGTACCCAGGCTTAGGATTGCACTATCCTCGCGACGGAGAGGTTTACCTTTATGCGGTCCAGGTCGATGCTGGGTTGCATTTTTCTCTCTATGAGAATTTGCAGGAATTGTGCTGTTATTACGGGATAGGTCCCACGCAGTTCGTACCCAACGCCATTAGGATGTGGGTCGGATTCAAGTTCATGTGTCTACGTCAAGAATGGACGTATTCACTGGCCTTGTTCTGATGCTTCTTCCGATTGGCCGCCGGAGCGAATCACCTCTATCATTTCTAGACCCGATGGCCGAAGTTTGAAGAATGGAGAGGTCAGGCGTGGAGCTGGAACGTTCATTTCCGGTTGGTCGACGACTTCCGTGCCACCAACTCCAACTACAAGAAGTTCTACTTTTTTTACAAGGGGGCGTGACCTGCGAGTTGTCTCAACCGAAAAGGGATACTCCCCCTGCCTTTGGCGAGCTATCAAGGAGCGACCGAAACGCCATCGACGACTGTTTCCGTTTGCACAAGCAATCGAGTTTTTGCTCCATCCATTCAGTGGCGGAGACCACTAAGAATATGTTAGAGATGGCGGGCATTCATCAGATCACGCCACTTCTTATTGATTGGGTAACTTTCTAACCTTTTTCCTTTTATTGGTTGTAAGCGGCCGGGGCCGTAAACTCATGGGTCTCTTTGATGACCAGGGAAATGCGGGGCTGTCTTCGGACCAGGCGTCGACGAACCCTCCTCCTCCCTCCAGGCGTTCCTCCAAAAGAAAGCCTGAGGAGTAGTGCCCTTCAGTCACTCCTGGCTCTCGCCAGCTAGGTACATTACTTCCCTGCTTATTCCTTTTATTTTCTTCGCCTTGAATTTAGGTTCCTAATACCTTTGTTAATTTTTTGCAAAGAAGTCCATGGCTAATGTGGCTCGTGACCCTCCTCCTGCCAAGAAGGTCAGGAGTTCAGGCGAGGAGCACCCTGCTCTTCCCAAGAGCCCTTCCGTTCTTAGGGGTCCTGCTGCCCCTAAGCAGAAGGCTTTGACTCTGGTCACGGCGACCCCTCGTCCTCCTGATTGCCCAACCTCCATTCCTCCAAAGGAGTCTGAGGCTCGGAAGAAGGGGTTAGACGCCCCAGGACCCTCGAAGGCTCCCTCTGGGGAGTACTGCCCACTCGTGGGCTTGTTCCAGCCTCCCCAAGCTGCAAACTCCAGGGGCATTTGGATCCCCAAATGAAATCTCTTGAACGCGGGGGTTTCCTATCAGAATCTCTCTGGGGCAACCCAGACTTGTGCATGCAACTCCTTGAGGGGATAATTCCTCCCAAGGACCGGGCTGCGGTTCCCTCAGAATTGCCCGCCATTGGGAGGATGATGAGGCCGCACTTTGAACGAGTCGCCCTGGTAAGATTTTACATCTTTGTTCTATCTTCGTATTACTTGTATTTTTCCTTAGATTAACAGTGCTTTGCCCCCTATTTCCTTTGTTGTCAGCTCGTTCGAGAGGAGCTGGCGATCGGTCGGGTCGTCGGGGAGCTCGCCGATAAGTAGACTGACCTGCTTATTAAGCTGGAGCAGTACAGGAGTCTGGGGTTCTCCCCTGGCCAAATGGAGAGCATGAAGTCGAATGTCGACTCGGTGGTTTTCCTGGTGGAAAGCTCTCAAGAGGAGTACTTCAAGAAGGAGGAGAGGCTCCTCGCCTTCGTCAAGGAAAAGGAGGGAGATGCAGTGATCGCCCTCTAGAAATCCAAGGCAGTCCATCAGCACTCAACCGAGGTTGAGGCTGCCAATGCTCGCCTGAAGGCTGAGCTTAAGGAGGCTCAAACTCAGAGGGCAGATGCGGAGACTCATAGGGCAGATGCAGAGGCTCGGAGGGTTGCCGCTGAGGCTAGGGGAATGCCCTGGAGAAGGAGAAGGAACAGCTCACTATGCAGCTGAAGTCCGTTCCATCCCCCCAGAGTATGGTCGATGACTTCAATAGGTCCGAGGAGTTTGTCGATTGTGCCTTGGAGGTGATGAAGTCATAAATTGCTGACTATCTCCAAGTCCTGGTCGAGAACATCCAGGCAGTCGATCCCAACTTTCCTCTTCGGTAAGTTAAGGCTCTTAAGTCTTTCCTCCGGATCACCCTTCCCAAGGAGACTCCTCCTGCTGCTGAATAAGTTGCCCCCGCAGGCGAACCGAGTGCCTCCACTCCTGAAGAGCCCAAGTCATGAAGTCTCCAACTCCTCCGACGATCATCTATCTACTTTTAATGATAGTTTTTGTCTTCCCTTGTATTTCAGGAATATTTGTAATTAATTAATGATTTCGGACTTGGTTATAATATTGAATGCCTTTATCTTCATAAGCCTTTACTTTTATTTGACTTTGAATGTGTTGGCGATTCTTCCAATGTCTTTATCATAATTACCTTTGACTTTCTCTTCATTTTATAAGGGTCTCGACCCTCAGGGTCTTGGACCTTTCTTTAGGCTTGAAAGGATAAGTCTTTATAGACTTATCTATTCCCCTCGCCAAGTATAAACTTCTTAAGGAAAACATCTTAAGACTTAAAAGTATAGACTTATAGGCTTGAGGAAGTATTACCTTTTTGAAGTTTAACCTTTTTGATGTTTAAACCTTTTGGAGTGTTCGCCTAATTGTAAGGAACTTGTTTCTTAAAACTTCATCATTCATAGTGATCGCTTAAGGTTCCTTGCCCATCTTCTAGAATTTTCTTTATAAAGGAATTGTTATCCTTAGTATAGATAACTTCTTCAAAATTTGCCCAACTTATAAGAGAATAATAGCTTCCTTGATGGATTGATTGTCTTTGTCGTTAGGACTCCTGCCTGATTTTGGCTACAGGTCTTTTGCCTGACTTTGGCGTCAGGTCTTTCGTTTTTGCTTAACCTTGTTGCTAGGTTTTTTGTTTTTGCCTAACCTTGTTGCTAGGTCTTTTGCCTGACTTTGGCATCAGGTCTTTTGTTTTGCCTAACCTTGTTGCTATGTCTTTTGTCTGACTTTGGCATCAGGTCTTTCTCCCAATTTTGATATCAGGTCTTTGTTGTTACCTAACTTTGGTGTTGGGTCTTTCGCCTGACTTTGACGTCAGGTCTTTCGCCCAATTTTGGTATCAGGTCTTTGTTGTTGCTTAACTTTGGCGTCAGGTCTTTCTCCCAATTTTGATATCAGGTCTTTGTTGCCTGATTCGGTCATCAGGTCTTTCGCCTGACTTTTAGCGTCAAGTCTTTTTTCTTCAATGCCTAATTCGGTCATCAGGTCTTTCACCTGACTTTTGGCGTCAGGTCTTTTTTCTTCAATTTGATTCGAGTAGTCATGCTTTATGAAGGAATGACTTGCTTTTATTGACATAACATTTTGATTACAAGCTATGTATAAAATCTCCTTAAATGTTCAGAATTGAATGGACGAGGTAACCTTTCGCCTTCGCTGGTTTCCAAATAGTAAGATCATGGGGCGGCGATCTCTACTACCATGTATGGTCCTTCCCACTTAGCTGAAAGTTTATTCTGGTTGTCTAGTCTTGTAAATTCATTCCTTCTCATAACCATCTCCCCCACGAAAAATTGGTGAGCGCTGACTTTTTTGTTGAAGTATCGAGCGGTCGCCAGTCGCATCTTGGCTTGTGTTTTTTCTGATTGCCACATCTTTTCTTCTGCCAAGTCAAGGTCAGTCTTGCGCTCGATTTCATTTGCCTCAGTGTTAAAGTGTAGGATTCTATGGGTAGGCACCACTATTTCAGCGGGCGCTACTACTTCTGATCCATACACTAAACTGAAGAGTGTTTCTCCAGTGGCTGCTTTAGGCGTTGTTCGGATAGCCCATAGTACGTTTTCCAGCTCTTCTACCCAATTTCCTTTAAATGCTTGAAACCTTTTCTTGAGTCCGTCTAAAACAACTTTATTGGATGCTTCAGCTTGTCCATTCGTTTGAGGATGATGCACTGAGTTGAACCGATGGTCGATATGATATTCTTCATAGAGCCATTTGAGTTCTTTACCTACGAATTGTGGACCATTATCGCTAATAAGTATCTTGGGAATGCCAAACCTGGAAAATATGTTGATCTTCAGGAACTTGATCGCTTGAAATTCCGTTGTAGATGCCAAAGCTTTTGCCTCTATCCACTTGGTGAAGTAGTCGATCAGCACTATGAAGTGAGTGCGCTGCCCAGTACTAATGGTAAAAGGACCCAATATATCCATTCTCCATTGATAAAATGGTCATGCACCTGCCATTGGGGACAATAGTGTTGGCGGTCGACCGGCCCGTGGTGCAAACTGTTGACAAGTCACGCACCTTTGTGTTAATTCAGACGCATCTTTTCCCAAGGTTGGCCAGTAGTATCCCAGCCTGAAGATCTTTCGTGTCAATGATCGCGCGCCTTCGTGGCATGCTGTCACTCCTTCATGAGCTTCACAAAGAACCCTTTCTGTTTCGGGATGAGTAATGCACCTTAGATAAGGCGTCGAATAGCCTCGCCTGTATAATTCCCCATCTATGATCAAGTAACTGGCTGAAAGGCGTCTTATCATTGTGGATTCACCTTCGTCTTCTGGAAGAATTCCCTCTTTCAAGATATTCTGGAAGGAGTCATCCATGTTACATGTCCTTGAATATTGAAGACCTCTGCTCGGTTGTCAAGAACTGAACATAAGGCTTTTTCCAGGAACTGTACGTCTTGAATTATGGTTCCTCCAAACGCCAACTTACTTAAAGAGTCTGCCATCTGATTCTCTTGGCGGGGAATAAACTCAATCACAAAATTTGGAATTTCTGCGACGAGTTTCTTGGCGATGTCGAGGTACTTCTTCATCTTTTCCCCTTGCCTCGTAAGTGCCATTGGCCTGATTGACAATAAGTTCAGAGTCGATTTTTACCTTGAGTGTTGATATGCCCATTCCTTTTGCTAGTCGGAGTCCAGTAATAAGAGACCCGTATTCTGCTTCATTATTGGTTACCTGAAACGTTAGGGTGATCGCATATTTCAAAGGCTCGCCCTCAGGAGGGATGAGAATTAAACCTGCCCCCGAGCCTTCTCTTGAAGAAGATCGATCTGTATAAAGGTCCCAGATTTGACTATTGTCTGCTAATGAACTTGGCCTGCTATCTGCTTCTGTCAGACCATTACTTGTGCTTTCCACTATAAAATCAGCTAGTGCTTGACCTTTGATGGCCGTTTTCGGCGCAAATTTGATCTTGAGCTTATCTCGATCGCCAACTTGACCATTCTTCCTGAAGAATCTGGTTTCAGCAGGAAGTTTTTGAGAGGTTGATTGGTGAGAACTGTAATGTCGTGCGCGTGAAAATAAGGTCTCAGCTTTCGAGCAGCAATAACTAAGGCATAGAGATAGTTCTCAATCTGGACATATTTTATTTCTGCAGAATTAAAGATCTTGCTAACAAAATACACTGGACTCTGGACATTATCCTCTTCCCTTATTAAGACGGCACTGGCTGCTACATCACTGATGCTCAGGTAAAGGAAGAGCTGCTCGCCAGGAATGGGTTTCGCCAGAGCTGGGAGTGTTTGAATGTGCTGCTTCAAGGATTGGAATGCCTCCTCGCAGTTTGGCGTCCACTCGAACTTGCGGTCGGCCATTAGAGTATTGAAGAATGGCACAGACCTGTCGCTCGCCCTAGAAAGGAAGCGATTGAGTGCAGCTAAGCGACCATTCAGACATTGGACTTCCTTATGGCAAGTTGGCGACTTCATCTCTTCAATAACCTTGATCTTTTCCGGGTTCGCCTCAATACCTCGCTCACTTACCATAAATCCTAGAAATTTACCAGACTTGACTCCAAAGGCGCACTTTGCCGGGTTCAGGCGAACGTTGTGCCTCCTCATACATTCGAAAGCTTCATGAAGGTCCGCTGTGTGAGACTGCCCTTGATTGTTTTGACGAGCATGTTGTCCACATAAGCCTCCATGTTTCGTCCCGGCATGTCTTGGAACAGGCGGTTCACCATTCGCTGATAGGTCGCCCCATCATTGATTATACCAAAGGGCATCACTTTGTAGCAAAGATTGTCCCCGTCTGCATAAAAAGCGGTATGGGCCTCGTCATCTGGGTGCATCCGGATCTGGTTGTAGCCTGAACAGGCGTCCATGAAGCTCAACATCTCGTGACCAGAGGTTGCATCGACCAACTGATCAATTCTGGGAAGAGGGTAGGAATCCTTGGGGCAAGCTCTGTTCAAGTTGCGAAAGTTGACGCATATCCTCCACTTGCCATTTGATTTTTTTACAAGAACTGGGTTGGCGACCCAGCTCTGGAATCTCACTTCTCTGACGAAATCAGCTTCGATCAGCCTGCCAACTTCCTGTCTGATCGCCAAGCGCTTGTCCGACCCAAATGATCTCCTTTTCTGAGCAATCGGCTTGATAGAGAGGTCTATCCTGAGCTCATGAGAGATGATGTCAGTGCTAATACCTGGCATGTCACTCGGTTTCTAGGCAAAAAGCTCCTTGAATTCCTTGAGGAGGGCAGTCATGGCCTGCTTCTATAGGCGCACTTTCTTGTCTGGACCATCAATCTCGACTTCTTCTAACTCTTCCATAGGCGCTGGTCGAGTCAAATCCTCACGAGGGTCAAGCTCTGTTTCAATGGCGAGGGCTTCCCTTTGATTTTTTTATGCGTAGGCAGTTCACATAGCATTCTCTTGAGGAAGGATGATCGCCAAGTACTTCTCCAATCCCGTTGGGTGTGAGGAACTTCATTTTTTGGTGGACTGTGGATGCCACAATCTTATTGGGATTGATCGTGGTCCTTCCAGGATGGCGTTGTAAGATGTAGGCGAGTCAACCACCAGGAAGGTGACCGCCACCTTGATGCTCTTCCATCCTTCGCCCAGAATCACCGGCAAGGTTATTGCTCCCACCGGATAAGTCATTCTCCCAGCAAATCCGATCAATGGAAAATTGACCCTCTTCAGGTCACGCTTGGAGTTGCCCATCTTCTCAAAGGCGTCCAGAAACAAGATATCTGTCGAGCTCCCTCCATCAATCAGAATTCTCTTCACGTTACAACCGTCGAGATCGGCTGTGATAACCAGGGCATCGTTGTGAGGGGGTGGTGACATGTGCCAAATCGTCTTCGGAAAATGAAATGACAATGTCCTCTTCAGGTCGAGGTCGCTTCCCCAGCTGGACCGCTGTAGAAATCTGAGTCGCATAGACCTCCCTTGCATGTGACCCCTCGCCTCCGGCACCAAACCCTCCCGCAATCAGGTTGACTACCCTTCTGCTCTGGGATGGGCCAGACTGCTCAGGCGGAGTTGGTGAGTGGTTTCGCCTTGGTGGCGTTCGACTCCTTTCTCATCCTGCCACGAACTCTTTCAACATCCCTCTCTGAATCAGCTTCTCAATATCCCGTTTCAAAATACGGCAATCATCAATCTTGTGGCCCTTGCATTTGTGATATCTGCAATAGCTCTCAGTGTCTTTCCCCATAGGCTGACCACTCCTTCGAGGCATCGGTGGCCTTGCCAGAGACCTTCTTTCCATCTCGACTAGTACCACTGAGATTTGCCTGTTTAAGGGCGTAAAATACTCGGGGCCTCTGGATTTCTAGGCCCTGCGTTTTCTGCTCGGGGCTTGCTTCTTGTCCTTTTTACCATCGCGTCGGGGCTCAGGAACCATCCTTAGCGAGGTCGTCAGGAAATTAGCATCGTCGTTCGCCCTCTCAAGGTCTATGAAACCTTTCGCCCTTGCTACCAGCTCTTCCATCGTTTCAATCTCCTGCACATGGTAACTGTTGCGCAGCTTTCTCAAGTCCTTGTTGGCCATATCCAGTCCTCGATAGAATGCTCGAATAATCTCCCCGTCCGAAAGTCGACGATCTATCTCTGTGACGTTTTGATGGAAACGCCCATAGAAATCAGTCAGTGACTCTCCAGGCTGCTGCTTGACCGCATCCAGAGCGACCACACTCTTCATCAATTGGAGCTCGCCCATATACCTTTCTAGGAACTTGCTTCGCAGCTATGACCAAGTCCCTATGGATCCTGCAGGGAGGCCGAAGATCCACGACGACGCCGAACCCGATAGGGTTGATGGAAATAATAAACCCAAGTGATTTGGATCATTTGACTTCTCAAAAGAGAGGTCTCATGCTTGTTGACATGGATAGTGGGATCTCCTCCACCACTGTATTCGGGGATAGCCCTGGCGACGACGTCCTTAGGGATTTTGATGGCGACGAGATCATCGACAAAGAAATGAGTTGATCGCTCCCTGAAGGGAGCTGCGATTGTCGTTCGCCTTTCCTAGAGCCTTTTGTGGATAAGTTCGTCCACCTGGTCCAGAGTACATTGATTTAGTGGCGCCCCATTCGGCATGGGACCAGATGGATTGGTGGAATAGGTAGCTGCCGGCGACTCAGTGGACGTCAGGGGTAGGGACTGGTCTCCCGATGTCATCTCCTGATCTTCCTGGGGGCTGTAGCGCCCAGATTTCCAGTTTCTGTTGGCAGGGGCCCATCGGCAGCAGGGAGAGCATTTTCCTGAGGAGCAGGGCCTTGTCGGCGAGCCTGCCCTAAGATTGCCTCCAGCAGTTATATCATCTCCGGGGTTAACTGAATGTTTTACCCGGCGATGTGGACGGTTTGCGGTGCTGGAGTCTCGGTGTGGTTGGGAGCGGGAATCGGTCTGGAATTGCCGACGTGTTCTCGGGCCGCCCTTGGGGGGACAGCATTAGGTGCTGCTTGGCTAGCAGGTTCTTGGTGGAGCGGTGAAGCGGCGGCGGAATCAAAGCTGTCAGCAGACTGCTCATTGGTCTGGTTCCGGCGATTGCTGTTGGATCGAGTTTGCATGGCTGTATCACTCGTTTCCCACAGACGGCACCAAGTGTTGGATCTTGATTTCCTGAATGCTGATCTGGCAGTGAATTGAATGCCAAAGGATGGAAGGTGCTCTCGCCTTAGCTCCGGTGAACCTGCAGGAAGGGGATCGCAAAAGAGGGGGTGTATCTAGGTCCTTCTCCGATGCTTAAATGAGTATGTGTGTATATAGCTCAAAACGTAATGAATGTATTGAAAAGCAAGAGTATTTATAGAGTAGGAGAGACCAAACCGTAGAAGGCAACAGTATATCTTAGTAAATATTGTGATGGTGAAGATTAGGATAGCAGATATTACGGTTATGACGTAATATTGCAGTTACTATTTGTAATCTTTAGAGAATATGTGCCCGAGATATGCGGGATATCGTGGCCATATCTTTAGAAACGGTTGGCGTGACCAGAGGAGAGAGGCTGAGCTCTCTTCAGGGTGAGCACTCCTATGGCGAGCAGTAGGAGTTCGCGACTTTGTAATGAATGGTGACCAACGATGGAGCCTTTGGCATCCATCTTAGCTTGGGCTCGACTTTGAGCCACTCTATTGAGGGTCAGATCGACTTTAGCATGGGTCGGTCCGGTTCGAATAACCTGGGTTCACCCCCTCCACGGTTATTGGGCCCCTAGAGCCTTTTCCTTATTAGGATGTCACTATCAATATCCAACAATTACTATATGAAGCAGTCACGTTACTCAAATGTAACAAGTGGTGAAGATGCAACATGATACGTTTATGCTAGAAAGGAAGAAAAGGTACAACAATGAAGATGCAAGCTAGCTATCAAGGAACATATGCATGTTAGGAAAGATAACTTAAGAGTATACTAAATTTATTCACTCACAAGTTCAGACTTAATAGGACAGTTGGTTAAGACATATGTCTTAAGTCTCATATGATATCAGAGCGCAAATGTTCAAATTCTGTTCACGCTGAAAATAATGATACTCTCATTAAAAATATAAAATATAAATTAAATAACTTGAGCAAAATAATACGGATGCTTCTATGAAACTGTAAACCTCTAACTAGATCTCTACACACTATCATCTCATCTTTAATAAACTCACTACTGAAAATCAGATCTTTACCAATGAAAAAATTATTTATTCAGCAAAAGTTCGTCGGTAAATCTTAATTTCACCGACAATAACAAATTTTGTCGCAAAATATTTTTTTACCGACCAAATCCAGACATTTCGTCGGTAATTAGGTCTTTATCGACGCAACTCAATATATCGTCGACAAATAAATATATTACCTATAAATGTTACCGACGAAACTCAATTTTCATTAGTAAAAATTATCTTTACCGACAATACATAATTGTCGGCGGTAAAAATATATCTTTACGAACGATATGTAATTTTCGTCGGCAAAAGTAATATTTGAAATTTGAATTGTTAAAATTATTTCCTGCCACTTCCCTTCCCTTATCCTCTCTCCCGCTCCACAAACCCTCCCTCCAACATGTTCCTGCTCCCGAATAAAGAAGAATATGGAAATAAGCGCTT
Organism: Chamaenerion angustifolium; assembly: GCA_946814005.1. Lineage (NCBI taxonomy): Eukaryota > Viridiplantae > Streptophyta > Magnoliopsida > Myrtales > Onagraceae > Chamaenerion > Chamaenerion angustifolium. The sequence continues at coordinate 30,535,812 of OX328272.1, forward strand.
GAAAATCGGGGTGGAAATGAAATAGAGACCTCTTATCAAATTGAAGAACAAGAAGGAAGCAACTGCTTCGTTGATTTTCTCTCAGTTGTAACGAAGAAGAACTATGAGTAGTCGCTTTTGAGGCCCTTAATTAAGGCTGTCACTCAATTAAGAAGAGAATGTGAGTTCTCTTCCTCAATTACATGCCAATTTCGGTCACCACTGTCCATATTCTTGGTTTGGTTTAGTTATCGTCACCCACACAGACGCACATCAATTTAGAGGTAATCTGTGTGAATCTCTTGCTCAAATTAGACTAAGCGATTGAAAGCTTACAAGATTGTTGTTTATGGGTGCTACTGCAAAATTGTAGGATTAGGTTGCCATTTTTTAGTGCTTGTGTTTGTTGTTGCGGTCTCTTTGTGTCTTTTCTCTGGTCAAAAGCTTAACACTTCGGAATGAACACCAGAATTGAATTGAATTCGTTAGGAGGTTTTATTGTCTTTGAATTCATCTCTAAGTGCATGAACAATAAGCAACTAAGTTGATATATAAAACGTTTTTACTGTTTAGTGGTTTACTAAAGTTCAAATTTTGGGACACTCATTTCAGTGTTTATATGGAGCATTTTGTGACATGATATTGTGTGCGAAAGAAGCCAAAAGATGTATGTTTTTGCAGTTTCATAGTGTAACATATGTTCGTAATTCCTTTCTTGCTTTTGAATATGTACAATATGCAGAAAATCGGCCATAAGTAGACATTGTGTTCATTAGGGGTGAAATAAAAAACTGAGTGGTCTGAAAATTCGTCGAAACCCAAATCGTTCTGAACCGAAAAACCGGTCTGAAAATGTATGGTTCGGTTTATGTTCGGACTATTTTTGTTTGAAACGTTTTTTAGACTGTTTGGTCTACAAATATAAAAGACTGTGGAGTACAGACCGACCATTTATGCGTATATAATTTTATATATTATATTAATTAGTATTAATTAATATAATTAATCAATGAATTCAAACAAATAATATTTGTGTTATTTAATTGATTTCGTAAAATGTTATGTAAATATTGTTAAATCGAGTTATTTTGTTGTTTAATTTGATTTTAAATACTTATTTTGGTTTTGAATGTGTGTTTTTTTCCGATTTAAACCGAAAATCCAAAATCCAAATGGACAGTTTATTTTCCATTATACGGTCTTTTGGTCAGACTTTTTTTTGAAGAAAATTTGGTCCGAAAATATAGGTACCCGACCAAAATAGTAAAAAAGCTGGTCCGACCAATCCGATTTCACCCCTAGACTGTTCATCATAGTGACATGCAGTCGAATTCCAACACACAACATAAGTATCTATTATATTGTGCAATATTTATGCGTAGTAGACTTCACCATTGAGCTTGTTTGTGCAGTGGGGTAGGAGTCTGACATTGCAATGTCGCAGATACACTAACCTCTATTCCTGTTGCTTAAGTGCATACTGTTTCCACTCTGTTCCTGTTGCTTGATACACTAAGCTCGACTTAAGTTTCATTGGATTTGTTTCTCCTACTGAATGTAGCAGTTGCGTATTGGAAAACGATCTTATCGATTCAATCCAGTTTGAGGTGTAAAACTTGAAGAATGTCTTCACATGAGATTGATGTTTATAAGGATATTTATATATTACTTTGTTTGCTCATCATCTACTACAAACTAGTAACTAATTGCCTAATGATGAATACTATGATGGCATTTGCTTAATGTCTTGATTGGGTGCTAAGCAAAAACAACTTCTTGGGTGATATTCCAAGAGAGATTGTACATCTTTCCCGTCTGGAGTTGTTGAAGTTGAGAGATAACAACTTAAGTGGGACAATTCCTTCAGACATAGGTAGGATTCAGTCCTTGAAGCGATTGTGCTTGAAGCGATTGTGAGTTTATTTTTTGTATAAATGAGAGAAATTACACACATCATTAATATGGGTAGTCCTTTTGCTCATTGTTATTACTATTATATGAAGAGTTAGAAATAGAAAAGAGAATGGTAATTATATTGTCGCACTGTAAACAATGGAGGAGCATTAAACAAGATATATGAGTGTTCCAGAACCAATGTGGTCCTCTTAGGAATGAGAAAACTAAAACTTACAAGCAAATTCATACATCCATAGACACGGCTAGTGACTATTTTATGTACTCCGATTGACTATATAGAGAATCAATGGCATGCATGTGCATGTAGCCATCAGATTGCTAACTATCTATTCCTCCAATCGTGTTCGAACACGGTACCTAAATTCGTCTACTAACTCGTCAAGACTTGAATTCGGTTATCAAAGATTGATCTTAGACACCGTCAAATAAAATAGTTCCAACACCTGCAAAAGGGAATAAGTGGATATGTTTCTCTAAATCACTCTTTGATGCTTAAATAGTATGAACATATAGAGATACTAATGACTTAATAAAAGAGTAGAGTTGTAACATATTTATAATAGAGAAACCCTAGTGTGCGGTCCAATGTTTTTTTTGTGTGTGCATGGTACTTTTCATATATTTTGCAATGGAGGAGCATTAAACAAGATTTTATCTCTTAATAGTAGATTGTATCTTTATGGACCCTAATATGTATTTAATGAGCATATTATGTGAAAAGCTATTACTCCGAAGACCAGAGATTTGTATATAGTAGAGGAGTAAGTAATATGAGTGCTTTTAGCATTAAGACTTTAAGTTAGGCGAATGAGAGAGCTTGTTGTTTCGTGTGCTCGCTAACGGTTAAGTGTTTGTTAATATTTTTGAGGTGTTTGTTAATATTTTTGAGGTCGAACGACTTACCATACCGTTGCCTAGTATAAAACAAATCGCACACGGTAAAAGTTCCTCGACAGACGCAATGACATCATTTCAGATTTCCAAAAAAAATTTCCCCCCCATCGATATTTCTTTAGTTAACCGTCATAACCCATCTCTTAAAGCTCCTGCTTATTATGAAAGAAACCTTAAAAACTTGCAGTAGTTCCAAGAAGCTATACATAACGTGCTTCTTTCTTAAATCCCTTGGCAGTACATCAATCTAATGGATGATCGACCGACACAAGAACATGGGGGCCATTCAAGCCATAGAGCGTGCAGCCCAAGAGAAGCGACTGGCGTGCAATAGATAATGAAAGCACAAGGCAACCATATGGATGTGGATATTACATAACAGTCTGTGGAGGCATCTAGAGTAATGGTAGTGGAGTGGTATATACCATCGCGGTCATTGAAGGGGACTCGAGGTTGGTCTCGACCTAGGGTGCAGTTACACTGTGGTGGTTCAATATTTACTCCTCAAAACTATATATATATATATTCTCTTCCACCCACAAAAAGAATGTCCCGCCAAAAATACCAACATGTGGCCAATTTTTTATTTTTTTAAAAAAATCTTGGTGGAGGTTTCTCTTCAAGCTCTTTCTGTGTGGATATAAGCAGTACAATCATCATGGTTATTAATTAGCCATGCCATGCAAATTTGCACACAACCAAACCTCTATCTTCTCCTTTCTCTCTATATATAGACCCAACTCTCCTCTGCCTTCTCATCTTTTACACAGAAGAAATTCACCACAAAACACGCCTCCACCATCTCTAGAGAGCGAGCAAGTCGAGAAAAAGAGAGATGAAAATTATAATTTCCATCTTACCATACATCTTGCTTTTCCTCTCCACGCTTCTCTCGTATCCCTTGATTATACAGACTAAGAAAAGGAGGCATCAACCCAAACATGACTCACCAAGTACACGATCAAGTGGTAATCGCTATAAGCTACCTCCCGGTTCAATGGGTTGGCCATATATTGGTGAGACGCTTAGTCTCTACTCTCAAGACCCCAATATTTTCTTTACAACCAAAGAGAAGAGGTACGTACGTAATTTCAGACAGTCTTTGCAATAACCATCTACATGTCATGATGACTCGTTGTCATAACATATATACACTGTTTTTGCAGATACGGGGAAATCTTTAAAACCAAAATACTAGGTTGTCCGTGCGTGATGTTGGCGAGTCCAGAAGCTGCTAGATTTGTACTCGTGACACAAGCTCACCTGTTCAAGCCGACATACCCAAAGAGCAAGGAGAAGATGATTGGTGCTTCTGCTCTCTTCTTCCACCAAGGAGACTACCATCATCTCCTCAGAAAGCTTGTTCAGAGCTCTTTGTCGCCAGAAAGCATCCGAAGAATGATCCCCGATATCGAAGCCTTAGCTTGTTCCGCTTTAGAGTCATGGGCTGCATCCGCACGGACCATTAACACCTTCCACGAGATGAAGAAGGTGACTAATTAACCCCTCTCCTCTGTGCTTCTTCTCCATTATATTCAACTCAAGTTGTAGCTTTTGTTTATGATAAAGTTTCCGTTAAACTTCTGTTATTGGTGGGTATATAAACGACGTCACACGCGGACCACTGTTGTTGCAGTTGTCATTCGATGTAGGGGTTTTGTCCATCTTCGGTCATTTGGACGAAAGTTATAAACAGAGACTGAAGGAGAATTACTGCATTGTGGATAAAGGTTACAACTCTTTTCCCACCATTATTCCTGGAACGTCCTACCACAAAGCTACCTTGGTAAGGCAATGTCAGTGTTCATATCTATATTTTTTCTTCAACCATCAAGCTTTGGTCTACGTCAGTCAGTCAGGAAATCAGAATTCCTGAGTTATTTGCTTATAGAAATTACATTTTTTTGAAGGCGAGAAAGAGATTAGCACAGATCTTGGGGGAGATAATCCGTGAGAGGAGAGAGAAGAGGTCAACCAACAAGGAACTGTTGGGTCAATTACTAAGCTGCAGAGATCCGTCTGGAGAGACACTAACCGACGAACAGATTACTGATAACATCATCGGTGTCCTTTTCGCCGCCCAAGACACGACAGCAAGTGCCTTGACTTGGATACTCAAGTACCTTCACGATCACCAGAAACTTCTCGAATCTGTCAAGGTACAGAATCATTCAGCAACAAACGGACTCCCTGTTACGGTTTTCTTTCCAAATGGAACAAAACTTAATTATCAAACATATATCATATTTTTTAAATTAACTGTACTCTTGAATTTTATGTATGGACTTTTTTTTTTACCAAACTTCAAACGACATTCATGAATAAAAGTTAGTTAAAAAGTTATTTATTATATCAACTTTTAGATTATTATATTACGGTGTGTTTGCTTGATAAAATATGGAATAAGAATATATTAGACATCTTATATTTATTTATTATTTTACTTTAATAATTTAATTATCTATATTCTATAACTTTTTTAAAGATGGTTGAGAAATAAATAATAATATAATATTTTAAATTTTAAATTTATAAACTACTAAAATAGTCATGTTGAGAATTTATATATTTTTTCAATTATTTATATAAAATTAATTTAAAAAAAATATTGTATGGATAACTCTAACAAAACATAAAATATGGAATTTCAAGTTTTCGATGAACCATAAAATTCTTTCGTCCTTTCCATTGCAATTGCAATATTTAGGACGGAAAGGGTTAAATCTCCCAAGCTAGATCAACTAGACTAAGAAAAATGCCGTAATTGCAATCTGTGTTGCAATTGCAGCATTATTTCTGCTATAGGTGATTATTTTGGTAATTAATTTTTTAAATATGGATATTATTTGAAGTAAAACAAATCTGTGTTCTGTGTGTATATATGTATACGTATTCTCATATAATGAAAAGAATCCAGCCACTGAGCTGAACCTTCGTTTGCAGGCGGAGCACATGGCCATCTTCAACCAGAATGATGAAGGAAAAAGGACTCTTACTTGGGCACAAACAAGAAACATGCCCCTGACACACAGGGTAAGTGAAAATCAAGGAGACAGAATCCTAGGTGGCCGGCCAGTCACCTAATCTGGGAATGGTTGAGAGGTTTTTCTTCACAGAAAAATATATTAGAAACATTTATAGTGCACAGAAGGATATACCAAATACTCAAAAATATTATAAAATAGTCTCAAGGGAAGATATAACTTAACTAAGTAATCTATATACTATATTAATAAAAAAAAAATATTCTATGTTTAATGAATTTCCTTAAACAAAGTAATGATTCAGTATTTTTTTTAAAATTATCCTCACCAATCACATGATATAAACTAAGCTTTTCTTCTGTGTTTGATGTTGTGAGCAGATTATATTAGAGAGTCTAAGAATATCAAGTATCATATCATTCACATTCAGGGAAGCAGTAGTTGATGTAGAATACAAAGGTGAAAGTCAAAGCTGATCATTTTATTTATTTATATGTGAAATATCTTTTTGTATCATTTTTCAAACAAGTAAATTTCTGTTTGCAATTAAATGTAGGGTATATGATTCCTAAGGGATGGAAGGTGATGCCATCTTTCAGGAACATTCATCACAACCCAGACTTCTTCCCTGATCCTCAAAACTTTGATCCATCAAGATTTAAGGTATGTAGAACGTCTTCATCTGCAAGCTTTAAAAAGTAATTCATTATTGATCTGTTCAAACTTAAGTCATTGTGGTGGATGACAGGTTCCTCCTAAACCCAACACGTTTATGCCATTTGGAAATGGAGCACATGCATGTCCTGGCAACGAGCTCGCCAAGCTGGAGATGCTCATACTGGTGCACCATCTCATTACCAAATTCAGGTACGACTGAGATGGATATGAATAGGCAGATAAAGGGAATATCTATCGATTCACAATACTAATAATTGCTGTTCTTCAATGCTTGTTTGTGTTGTGGGCAGGTGGGAAGTGGTGGGTGCCCATACAGGGATTCAATATAGTCCATTTCCAGTTCCTTTACATGGTCTCCCAGCAAGATTTTGGCGAGATTCGACTTCCCTCCACCCTCTTTGACCTAATTAGTAGAGAGATAGATAGATCATTAGAAGTAAATAGTTATATCAGCTACGTACCTATTTGTTTCCTCTAAGAAAACGCCCTATCTTTTTTATCTATGGGGTCTGTAGTTCTTCCATCAGACGAGGAAGTAATAATGTCAGATTAGTCCTCTTCTTTTGAAGCTTTAGTTAATAAGGTGTGTAATACCCAGATAGCTTAGAGCATATTCTGTATAAACCATGATGGAGTAGAATTTTTTTTACACTCTGGTACCGAAATATTATTGTTCTAAGTTGTATCTCATATATACATATAATGTTGATGACTACTATCCTTTATATCCTCCTTACTTTCTCTAGAGATATGTCTGTCTGTGCTTCAGAGATACTACTATCCTAGAATGCTGTTTGATTTGAGAAATAATGTGGAAACAATATAGCTGAAAGATGTCATTTCCAAATGCTACCTCTATGCAATAAAATATTCAATGAACATAAGTCTTATCTTCTTTGTGAAGTGCACTATTAAGCTTCAGAGTATGAGTATGAATGGGTAATTTACCAAAAAAAAGAAAAAGAATATGAGTATGGGTGTAAGTTCGTGTCAACGGCTTCATGACATGTTGTAATTTTCATGACCTATCTAGGACTCGTGGGTTCACATATCAACATGCACGACCCGTGAACACATGTCCAGTTCATTTTTTGTGGTCCAAATTTTCCAGATCTACCCGTTAACCCGAGCGACTCGTAAATCAATATAATCCATAAACTCATGTAACTTAATGCGACCCTAAAGACTAAACTAGTTATATTATGTTTAGCTTTGTGTAAACAATAATCTCACCTACTAACTTTGGTCGTAACTAAGATTCAAGAATACGGTCAACAGATTCCAAACTCTAGATAGAACCTGTTGCTTTCAATCAGTTCCGCATACAGTAACAACCAGAAACAAAGCAACATTAGTCCAAAAAATTCAATTTCAAATAACTATTATATATATATTCCTTCTGTGTTTTTCATGTGGTGGTCCTCGGAACATTTACCTACCTCAGCACGTTAGGGTTCCCCATCACAGCTCAGATGGACTTACTCTTTCTAGTCATGCCGGAAGTATTAGTCATGTTAGGATTTACTATGAGGAGGTAGGTATAACTCTCTATAACAAATGAATTTATCTTTAAAATTATTATATTAGTAGTGTCTTTTATAACTCATTCATTATAGACGGAGAAAAATAATATCATTCCACTATCAGAATATACACATTATCCTCGGGTACATACACATCAAAAAGATGGCACCGCACCCCTGTGATATCGTTGCGGCTAAGATTATGGTATGTTAGAAAAATATGATTGCATTGAATGATGAACTATATCATATTTCATAGTTTATGTAGTTTGAAAGTTGCATTGCATACACAAGTGAATGAATGGATAACGCGAAATGAATTTGAAGGGGTAACTCCTAATGTGGATGAGATATACATAAAAGTATGAGACCAAGGAAGGAGTCATCAAAGTATAAATGACGTCCATATTGCAATAGTGATACAGGTAGCTCACAGATGATGGAGTATAAGAAGATAGTTGCAGAGTTGCGCACGGAAAATAGTAGCTCGAAGGAGCGTCTACAAGCATCAGAAGAGAAGACTTTGGATATGCAACTGAACGTTCAAGCACTTAATCAAAAGGTTGACTTATTGATGAATGTTAGAGAAGCTCATGTTACCGGAAGTGACGAGACTCAAGGTACTACACAAAATTTATCTTTTAAAATGTTGATAGTACTGTTTATCTCAAGTTGAAATATTGGTCTTTTTAATGCATTGATATTGAAACGGTATCCATTTTTATTGCAGATGGGTGACGCGAAACTTATAAGAAGAACGGTTAAGCGTACATTATGTTTGAGATTTTGTAAGTTCTCACTTTGACGGGACTAACAATGTCGGTTGTATATTTTGGATTATTTTTTGGGCATCTATTTTGAATTGACTAGACATGATTATTATATGTAAATTTTGGGTGATGTTTGAAAAGAAAGTTGATTTTTGCATTTTTATTTAACAAGTTAAGTTGATGGCATAGTAAAATTAAAAAAAAAGGTATATTCATTTATCGGCTCGAACAACTCACCGATAATTATCGATCTTTACTGGCGAGAATAAGTAATTGGTAATAATATATACTTTTACCAACGAGATATGTTGCCGGTAATTGTATATATATTTTTCGGCGACTTAATGTCAACAGTAAATGTATTTCATCGTCAGTAATCAACGGTGAACCGTGAGCTAGTATGCTCGTAGTTTACCCATTGAAAGACGGTTAGGGTTACATGAAATACTGCGCCATCGCTCCTAATCTTGGCCGCTAAAATTGTTATTTCCAGTAGTAATATATATATTCCTTGTGTACGTATTTTTCATGTGGTGGTTCTCGGAACTTTAACCTACGTCAACACGTTAGGGCTCCCCATCACATGACAGCTCCTTTCTCACCATATAAAGTAAATTACGTGCATCTGTTACAGGACACAGAAATAGAATTAGATTAACGTGTAAGGTGGACATTGGTTGTGGGAAAGCTAGTACTCAATGCTTCACGTGGGGAGGCAACAGTTTTTGTTCTCCGTAGCAGAATCTGTTCTGCTAAATGGAGATCCAGCTGGAATTTTATTTATATATAGTAATTATAAGAGGAGGAGGTAAAACTAGATAGATTAAATTTGATCACAAATCTCAGATAAGTCGTGCTTAGATTAAGAATTTTAAGAACTACAAATTGTTTAAATACAACCCTAACTCTAATCTTGTTGGAAATAAAATGCATTTATATAGTTTAGGCAATTTGACCTGTGGTGTTTATATTAGGTATATATTAGTTTATGTTGTAACTGTCTTAACACTCACTATTCAGATGAGCATGTAGTATGAGATAATGTTTTAAATTTTATCTTAAGGCTATCAAGCTCTCAAAGCAATTATGAGTACAAAGGATATCTTTAATGATTAATTAACCAAAAAGAGGAGTGATTTGAGTTGTTATAAACGATCACGAAACTCAATTTTCGCACGTTAAAGGCGCATAATACCTAATCACCCCCACAAATTAATAATGCTTATGAACAACAAATTAACTAATCTTTTAGCATTTTGTTGCTTGGTCTTCTACCTAATACACTTGATTCCTAAGCAGGGACGAAGGCACTTGAGGTCCGGGGGGGCAATTGCCCCCACTGACTTTTCTAATAAGCAGTGTATACTTCAGCAATTGCCCCCCCTGATCGAAGGAAGAAAAGAAGCTGTGTGTTGGTTGCTTGGAAGTTCGCTGTTTTGAAGAGATGTTAACTGTGATTAGTGGCTAGATTTTGAAGAGATGTTGGCTAGCTTGGGTATATGCTGAAATGATTCAAAGTCGTTTTTTTTTTTTTTTGCTTCTGCCCAATGTGAATGCGTTGAAGAACATATTGATAGGCTCTTAGCTTAAGCTTATTTATGGGTTTTTCATGGCGGTTTCTGTTGTCTTCAGCTAACTAGCTTTTACTTTCAATTGTTCTTAGAGAATGGGGAACAAAGAGACTCAGTGCCTTATTTCAAGGAGTATAGCCTGGACCAACTGAAGGTTGCCACCTCAGTCTGGTCTGTTATTTTTCTTTAGGGCTATACAATCATTGTGAGATGAACTAAGCTTTGATCTTATGGAACATGGTCATAATTATTATTTGATCCATAAGTTAGAAAATAGAACATGAGGTAGCTAATTAGCTACTATTCTGTGGTTTATTGGTATTCTAGGAAGAAGCAAAAGCAGTTGGGCAATTGTGCAATGAGTGTTTAGCAAATTTGATTGGTTGCTGATATGAAGGCAATGAGAGACTGCTCGTAGCATAGTTCATGCCAAATGAGACTTTGTTTAAGCATATTTTCCATTAGGAATCCTAAGGATATAGAAGATCAAGTATGTATAAGCTTTACGGTACTTCTAGTATTGCTAGTTAGTTAAACGAATATGACAATATGATGTAAAGTAATTGATAAACAAAAGTGCGTAAAAAGAAATGATAGAGGAAAAATACAAGTATTTATGTGGCTCAGTTAAATTCTCTTTCCATCACAAGTTTTTCTACACACCACACAAACTATTTTAAAACACTCATCGACTACACATCATCACTCGATATCAAAATTGTTTTGCAATATTTTCCCCTTATTTTGAAGTATCCGCATTTATCCATAGGTGCTCCAAGCTTCTATTTTATATGCAATTTGGTGAGGAAAAGGTCTAACCCACTAACCCGTTTCCACAATATACAACTGGCTTGAAATAGAGTTGATTTGTCCTACCTGAGTCTGCTCAGTCTTATGTTGTGAGTTGACTAAGGTCATCTTTAGTCGACTCAACTTCTTTGAGTCGGCTGGAGCACCTTGCTCATGTTGTCATATTATCTAACAATCCACAATGTATTCGTCTTTCTCTAACTACTCAAGATCAGGTTTGAGTCCAATCTCCAAAGAGTCCATTCGACTCAAATTGTATAATAAAATTGAATAATAGTTAATCATTTTCATACTAAGTCGACTTACCTTCAAATCATACTTGGTCCCAAAGAAGTTTTAAAGAGGTATTTTATTTATGAATTTGTCCCTTGACCAAAATCAAGTGTCTAGAAGATGGTGAAAGCATCATGAGCTGGGATAGAGGCGTTAGCATTCAAAGAAAGAACTAGGCTGAACGCAAATCTTATTGTTATTTTGATCATAGAATCGTTTTTTAAGATGTGCTTCGATTTATTAAACTTTTGAGGGCAGGATAAAGAATCGCTTGGGACATAGTCCTCATTTTAATGAGTTTTTTCTTACTTCAACAGTTTTTATCTAAAAATTAAATATTCCACGCTTAGAATATAGATTTCACTTAACACCCCAAAACAAACAAAATTACAAAAAAATCTCGCGTATTGACATTGTCACCTTACACGAAACTCAACTAATAAATGTGCATATTAAAACTTTATGAGTTTGTTACATGTTTTTGCATTCCGATTATTTTTATTTATGTGTAGTTTTATATTCTCATATTAACCCTAAATTTTCCCCCTACACACACAAAAAACAACAACAGCTTATTTTTGCTTATATCCTTGGGTGGAGGACTCTAATTCGCGGAGTCGACAAGTGTATTGCAATTGCAGTAGCATAACTATTCTCTTAAGTCAAAATGAAGCCGAAATTTTAATATGACTCTCTTTGGTTCCTTTGAATTATGTCCATTCTTAAGGAACCTAAGTTAGTCAATACTTCTTTTGTTTTGAGTTTATTTAAAAAAAATAACTGTTGAAATCGAAGATTGAGCAAACCCTAGGAAAGCCACGAAGAAGAAGAAACAAAGAGACAGAAACACTTGGAGATCATCAGAGTCTATTCCTACATTTGGAGACTCTTCACCCTTAAATATAAAACCCTCGAAAATAATATTCCTTTACATCCCAAAACTAAACAAACTACAAGTTACATCCTAAAAAACAGAAAACCAGAAAATGTCCACATTAAATATAAAACAACCAAATAAACTGAATATCTTCCAGATTGCATCTTATATTCTCAACACTTCACCTCAATCTGGAAGTCTTCAAGTTATGTCCCCCTTTCCATGGAAGATATTCTTCATTCCCAATCGATCACACAATTGATAATGATGTTGACCTGAAAGAGGCTTGGTAAACAAATCAACCAACTAACCAGAAGTTCTTATATGTCTAAGCTCAAGAATATTTTCAAGCAATTTCTATCTAATGTAATGGCAATCAATCTCTATATGCTTGGTTCTCTCACGGAAAACAGGATTATTGACAATTTGTATAGCAACATTATTGTCACAATATAGAATACTCTGTTCTTTTTGAACAAGTCCTAACTCATCCATCAATCTCTTAAGCCAAATAATCTCAGATAGAGCAGACCCCATATTTCTATACTCAGACTCAGCAGAAAACCTTGAAACAGTACTTTGCTTTTTAACTTTCCAGGATACCAAAGACTTACCAATCATGATCCCAAAACATGTGACTGACTTTCTGGTCTCAACACAACTGGCCCAGTCTGAGTCATAGTACCTAATAAGTTCAGGAACAGATTCAGAAAAAAGAAGAATACCTTTACATGGTTCCTGTTTAATGTACCTGACAATTCTCAAGGCTGCATCCAAATGGGGAATACTTAGGGTCCTGCATGTACTAGCTCAAGTTTTGCACAGAATAAGAGATATCTGGTCTAGTAATAGAGAGATATAACAACTTCCCTATCAGTCTCCTATATTGAAATACATCACTTAAGGGTTTATCCTCATGGTTCACTTTCATATGTTCATCATATTTTCTACTCGTGAGTTTCAGGTTCAATTCCATAGGAGTTTTAGTAGTTCCCCCCCCCCCCCCCCCCCAACAAGCCAACACTGGATATCAATTCAAGCGCATATTTCCTCTGACAGAGAACAAGACCCTGTTCGAATCTAAAATCTCAATGCCGAGAAAGTATCTCAATTCTCCCAAATCCTTCATTTTAAAATTCGTTTCTAATACATGTTTCAACTAGTAATAAGCCTCTCACTATTCCCAGTTAGAAGCAAATCATTAACATAGACCAGAAGTATAACTAGATCATTCCATTCACGTTTGGTAAATAACGAATAATCCAGTTTGGATTGGGTGTAACCTTCTTTAGTTAGGGACCTACACAACTTAGTATTCCATTGTCTACTAGCATGTTTCAGCCCATAAAGAGATTTCCTCAATTTACAAACCAGTTTACTCTTATTTTCATTTCCAAACCCATCAGGAATTTTCATGTATACTTTTTCATCTAAATCACCTTGTAAAAACGCATTGTAACCATCCATTTGATAAATGGGCCATTTGTAAATAGATGCCAGAGATAAAACTGTTCGAATCGTATTCATCTTTGCCAGGTGGAAAACGTTTCAAAGTAGTCTATTATGTGTTTTTGATTATATCCTTTTGCGACCAGTCTAGCCTTATATCGACTTAGACTACCATCTGACTTATATTTCAATTTATACACCCATTTACAGCCAATTACAGATTTACCTGGTGGGAGTGGAACCAACTCCCAAGTCTGATTGTCCTCAAGTGCTTGTATTTCCTCCTGCATAGCCTCAATCCATGCCTAATACTTTATAGTCTCAGTAAAGCTTTCAGGTTTTGTCAAACTAGAGACTGAACTCAAATAACACTGGTAAGCATCTGACAATCCATCATAAGATATAAATCGATAAATAGAATAACAGTGAGATGCATTTGAGACTTGATAGTCCTTCATCTCAATAGAAATACCTTTAAAGGTTTTGACCAATCAAAGTCTAGCTAGGCTTGTTCATGAACCGGTTCGGGGTCGAACCGGTTTTGAACTGATCTGGTCTGGTTTGAAAAAAACCAGTACATTTTTCTGTTTCTAAAAAAACTGGTCTGGTTTAAGGAAAAAAGAACTGGTCTGGTTCGAACCGATTCAGAACCGGTTCGAACTGCTCTGGTCTGTTTTTTTAATAACAAATTTGGTTCGGAAATAATCCGGTTCAAACCAAACCTAAACCGCCTGAAAATCCTGTCCAACACACTAAACCGTCTGAAAAAATATTGAACCAACTGAAAACACTGAACCGACTGAAAAAACACTGAATCGACTAAAAAATACACTGAACCGACTGAAAAACACACTGAACCGATTGAAAATCTGTTCCACAACTGACTAAAATCCTGTCCAACATCAACATACGAGAGTCTAATATATCTCTAAGTTTGGTTTATTGAAGACATCTCTAGGTTTGGTTTAATTTCAGACCGGTTTAGTTGATTTTGCTTCAAACCGGTTCTAAAATTATATAGGTTTAAAGTGGTTTGATTTAAATTGAAGTATAAACTAGTATCAAAAAACGAGTCTAGTCGAACCGATTCGAACTGAATTTTTGGTACTATTTTGAACTGTTCTATTTGATGGCTAAAAACACTGGTCTGGTTTTGGAACTAGTTCGGCTGAACCGGTTCGAACCAAACCAGTTCGTCCGAATCGGTTCATTTGGACAAGCCTAAGTCTAGCCCTTATGACGTTTCACACGACGGCGCAACTCGTTGAGTCCATTTGTTGATTGTTCCTTGGTCCAAACGAAGGTCGAGGACATGTATTTTGAAAATCTTTTTTTTGCCTCGTTCTTCGTATGAACTGTTCAAGGGTATCATTCAACTTAGCTACGTTGCCCTCACATTTTTCCAAGGTGCTCCTACATTGCTAGAATGACAGTGGTTGTTCAGATCTATCCCTGATTATCTCATCCGGGTTGAAAGATGGACTTGCTGGTGTCGAATGGAACTTGTGAACGTATTCTGTTGTTGTTAATCACACAGACGCGTTTTCCATATTCCATAATTCAGACAAGGCGTTAAGGATAATCCAAATGACTGTGTAGTTTACGAGTTCGTGAACCTCGTCAATCTTCTTGTTCATGTATTTCTGATTCCCTTTTATCATGGTTTTCCATATTCGGGCAATTTTGACCGTAGGGGGCTGTATGACCTTAATGTGAGGGCAATGATTTTTTTTCATCCTTACCAAAGATGGTGTGTGAAACGTCTTAAGGATACAAGATTGAATGAACATAACTTACATTTTTTTGTTGAAAAATGCAATGCAAGTGCGAGATTGTAAACTTCATTAGTAAGACTCATATTACATTTACAACAGTCTGGAATATATAATACAAAAGGCTCAATCCTATACATGTCATAATCTAGGGCCAAAACATCACATTTACATCAATGGGTCAAACTTCTTCATGGGCCAAACATCTTTTATAGGGTTGTTGGGCTGATTTCTAATTCTCAACTGTTGGGCCGAATCTTCTTCATGAATTGTGAGCCAATCTCGTATCCAAATACTTGGGCCAAATTCCCATTTACATCAGTTGAGCCCAAAAATGGAAATACACACAAAACTAGTAAAGGTTAAACACGGTGTAGAGCTTTTGTTCTAAATGGATGGAATTTCTAGGTCTTCTGAACCAGCGGAACCTCACTCCCTAAAGAGGATCAAGGGCCCATTCCGATCATCGAGTTGAGTTGTTTGGGTGCGTGATGGCTGTCCAAACCGCTCCGGGCGCATTCCCCTACTAAACTCCCTAAGCTCTTAATGTGCTCCAGGTCGGAGCGGGTAATGGTAACCAGCGTGGTGTAGGGCTGTTCATGGGCGGGCCGGGCCGGTCCTGAAGGCAAGACCGAGACCGAAAATTCGGTCTTGCTTTTTGGAGGACCGAGACCGACCTCGGCCAAAAAAGCCCGACCGAGTCAGTCTTCCTTGACTCGGGCCGGTCTCGGTCCTGGACCGAATCTGCCCAAAAAACAAAATTTGTCCAAACTCCAAATACAAACATACAAAGTACAAAATACAAATCAACCAAGTAACAAACATACAACAAAGTTCATTTTCTCCCAACATTACATAAAAGTTACAACAATACCATACAATAAGCAAGATACATTACTGGAATCAAAATTCGCGTAAGCCGTAGCCCGTAACCATGTTTCCCTAGTCATCATAATCCAAATTAGACAACGGAAAGGTTTGTGCCAACTCCAATGTCACCTCAGCAGATTCTGCAATTATAAAGAATAGTATAATACAAATATACAATTGACTAGTACAATACAATTGAACTAATTGATGATTTGAGTACAATACAAATATTAAGATAAGTACCTGACTCTTCTTCAGTATCAATGTCAAGTGTTGAACTAGTTGAAGATTTGAGCCAATCACCTGTGCAAATTAGTGCTTCAACCATACCTGCTGATAGTGAGCTCCGAAACTTATCCAACACGTGCCCTCCAGTACTAAAAGCACTTTCAGATGCTACTGTCGAGACTGGAATTGCTATGACATCTCTTGCAATTGCTGATAAAATGGGATATCGTGCAGCATTCAACTTCCACCAATTTAAAATGTCAAAATCACCTCTAAGAGTCTTGAGATCTTCCCTTAAATACTTCTCTAATTCCGATTTCTCATCACTAATTTCTTGCTGCCCACTTTTACTCAAGAACTTCATATCCAAATAATCCGTGAACGCATTACTAACCTCTGCATGTGAAGTAGTAATTTTGCTGAATGCATTATGATCCTCTGACATAGCTTTTTCTTTCTCAAAATGTGTCTCATACTGCCGATACAAAGACTCCAACGTCAAATTCAATTTGTCTTTCAATTGAGCAGATATTGTTATATCATAATGATAACACTCGTCAATCATCCATGACACATATATCAATTTACGCCTAGGATCAAGTACAGCAGCTACAAACAACAGCATATTAAGACTCTTCACAGTTCCCCAATATTTGTCATGTTTTTTCTTCATCTTTGCAGCCATGGTAGAAAATCTAGCATCTTGCAAACGTTCACTAATTTGCATTGATATCTTACACACTTCAGTCATGCAATTGTTGCTGGTAGCATAAGAAGAACCAAAAACAAGTAGAGTAGCATCATAGAAAATTCTAAGAAATGGCAAAACTGACTCAGCAAAATCTCAATCTTCATCAGTAGGAACTTTTACACCACTACTAAGTTCCAACACATACTTCGAGTTAGTTTTCCCTTCTAAATATTCAAATGCTTTTCTATACTTGATAGCTGTCTCTAACATATTAAAGGTGGAATTTCACCGTGTTTCAACATCCAAACACAAATTTACTGTCCAAACCAACTTTTCATGTTCAACTGCATCCTTAAACTTCTGTAACCTAGCTGGAGATCATTTCCAAAATCTAACTGCTGTACGGATTCTGCTAATAGATACAGTGATATCATTTAACCCATCCTTCACAGTAATTAGATTAAGAATGTGTGCAACACACCTAACGTGAGAAAATTCCCCTTTAAGTATGGTTGTGTTCCATACTTGAAACCTTCTTTTCAGATGGTTAACAAGAACATCATTAGAACTGGCATTATCAACAGTGATAGTAAGCACTTTGTTAATACCCCACATAACCAAACATCTTTCAATAACTACACCCATCGATTCACCGGTGTGGCTAGCAACTTGACAAAAGTTCAAAATTTTCTTATGTAACTTCCAATCAGGATCAATATAATGAGCAGTCAAAGACATAAAACACTGATTTTTAATGGAGGTCCATGTATCAGTCGTAAGACAAACACTTTGTTGTGACACAAGAAAATACTGTGTCAACTTCAATTTCTCTTCATTGTACAAACTAATACAATCCCGTGCAACAGTTAGACGTCCAGGCAATACAACTTTTGGGTTCAAGGATCTTACAAACTTTTTGAAACCCTCCTTCTCAACTAAGTTGAATGGTTTTTCAATCTCAATTATCATCTTTGCTAGTTCTTTACGAGCTACTTCGTTATCAAACTTCCATGACGCTTCACTACTAGCAACAGAGGTAAATGAAAGAGTCTTTTGCTTTTTATCTTGGACTCTATGTGGATTAAGTTTGCATCTTTCAAGATGGTGGTGCAAACCACTAGTTCCTTGAGCACTACTATAAGCAAAATCTTTTCCACAATAGTTGCAAGTAGCTCTACTAGTTGAAGCATTTCTCACAAAATGTTTCCAAACAGAGGACCAAGTTTTACCTCTACTAGTTGCAGCACTTGCAAGTGGTAGACTTGCAGTTTCAGTGATTGCCGGTGCATCTTCTAATGGAGTTGGAGTTGACCCAGCATCACTTGGAGCCGGGTGCGAACTTGGAGCAGCGGATTCACACTCACCCACCAAAGTCATCTACATAATCAACAATTCAGTAAATCAGTTCCATAAAGGCATAAATCAGTTTCTTTTTCTAATCTTGTACATGCAAGTTGCAATTACAATGATTTGACCAAAAACGTATATGCAGAAGACAGTGATTTGACCAAAAACGTAGTACAAGCTGGACACTGAGTAGTATAAACTATAAATCTACATAGCAGCATCTGTCATGTTTTTGTTTTAGTATCAAATATATATTTCTATTTTGCACATTACTATAGTAAAGTGATACACTGGAGTTGGTGTCTTGCGTTTTATCTTATCAGTATTAAATTATCATCACAGAATATTATGTGGATTTGGGGCATGATTCCGGTGAAAATGAAAATAGAAGTATATGGCATGGGTATACAACAGGTTTAGAGGACAAATTGTGAGTTATATAACGGGCAAAAGTATTTACGTTCGTCTGCTCTAAACACCTGCCTGATTTGCATATTTGATGATAGCTGAGTTCATTTTATTACGAGTCTTTTTTTGTCAAATATTTCGCGCTTTCCTCATTGCATGCGCAGAGCATTCATTTTTTTTTTAAATATTGTAGTTGTTATTAGGAATGTGTCTTGATACTCCACCCTATATTTGCAGAAAAACAGATGAACGATGCCCCTTCTCTTTATAAAATCTCAAATCTTAAAAATGATGACTATCAGTACAAGGGAGAAATGACGAACTACAGAGTCTCAGAAATGACTATCAGTATTCAACATACCAGAATTAGATGAACAAACTAATTGAACGAACTATCAGTATTCAACATACCTCCAAGACCTTCATACGAACGAAGTAATTGATTCGATTAACTCCTAATTAGCAGAGCTGCATTCGGAAGCGAGCTGGATTGGAAGCGAGCTGCGTTCGGAGCTGTCGTTCTCTATGACGAGCTGCGTTCTTGGAGGCAACTGGATTGGGAGGATGTCGTGGAGGCTGGAGGCTGGAGCTACAGAGAGTCAGAGTGAAGTTGGAAGAATGGAAGTAATGAAATGAATGAAGTGCGGCATTACTGAATGAAGACTGAATGTTTTAAATTTTAGGGTTTCACTAACTTCGGGCCGGTCCGGGCCTAAACGGGCTTTCGGGAAAAAAGCCCGAGCCCGAGACCGACCTTGAAGAAAAAAACATGCCCGCTCGGTCTCGGTCCTAGTCGGGCCGGTCTCGGACCGGTCTTGTCAGAAATTCGGTCCTACAGTCTTTTTTTATCACCCCTAGCGTGGTGTTTGCAAAATAAGTACTTTGCTTTTTTGTTTTTTGAATTATTACAATTACATCGCCTTTTGGACAAAAGTTAAAACTACAAGCATGAACAAACGGTCAAAACGGATAACGCAAAATATAATATGGAAAAGCAAACATGACAAAGCTTAAACCCTCTAAAAGATTGTCGGACGTCAGATACGACTTTCCCCGACCCATTTTGGAAAATATTTTTCTTTTTTGTTTCGCTCGAAAATGTCGGGACTTGGCGAGCGACGAGTCCGATCGAGCGGGGTCATCAACCGGACAGAAAAATGTGAAAGAGTCCCCACCGATTAATTAAAGGCTAATCGGAATCCTAAAATTGCCTAGGGTACATGGTGTTAACATCCTAGGGCTTGGAAAGGTCTACGTCCAGAGAATAGATTTCGGGGGTTTGATTACGTCTTAAGGGCTCGCGAGGCTATAATCCGCCCTTTCGGTA
Organism: Chamaenerion angustifolium; assembly: GCA_946814005.1. Lineage (NCBI taxonomy): Eukaryota > Viridiplantae > Streptophyta > Magnoliopsida > Myrtales > Onagraceae > Chamaenerion > Chamaenerion angustifolium. The sequence continues at coordinate 30,556,180 of OX328272.1, forward strand.
CTTTAGTTTTCTTTTGAATTTATATTTTTTCCAACTTGCTCGATTTACCCAAATTGTCCAATTTGATCATGTTTGGCTAAAGAGATGACATGCATTTTTTTAATTAACAATATACAAGAGTTCTTTTTTTTTTTTGAGTTAATTTAAAATAAATAAACAAGAGAGAATAAACTTAATTGTACTAAAAAAAGAGTGGTTTAACTTTGGGGTCATTTTAAGTCGTGTCAAACGTATACAAATGATTTTGAAAATACGAAGCATATTTGACTAATTTGTGACACCTTCAGAAGTAATGGGATGTCCAGAAAAGTTTAGCGACCAAGATGAAATTATTTAAAATTTCGAGCTAATTTGGATTTTTTTTTTGAAAATTGCACTAATGACCCAAAACTTTTCTCGTTTGGTTTATAACACTCAGTAAAATCCCAAAATGACCCGAGAGTCCAAGGACCGAGTTTTAACCTTAATTAAAGTTTGGGAATGACCTAATTCATTTTCGAAAATATTATTATTTTCACTCACTATCACTCAAATCCTCACTTTGATTTTTTTTCTCTCTCTCTTTTATTCTCTTCTCTTTTCCTTTCTTTCCTTTGTGTTTCTTTCCATTTCTTTGAACAAGCTTATGGCAAGCTTGGTCCAAACTATCCTTTGGTTTCTTCTTTTTCCCTTGAACTGTAGCTATCCCTTGCTTTTGTAGAGTTTTCTCCCCTAAATAGATGATAAACATGGACAATACATGTTGGATGGCAAATGTGATATCAATTGGGAAACGGTGATTAGCAATTGGGAGGTGATTGGCCATTGAGAGGTGATTGGCAATTAGGAGGAGTTTTGATGATAATTGGAGATAATTTGGCTAAAGATGAGAAAAGGTGATCAACTGGTCAAATGGTGATGGAGATTAGGAGACTTTTGGTGCCAATTGGGAGAAATTGGGAGTGATTTGGGGATGGTGGGAATTTGGACAAAATGGATGCAATGGTGGATGTTTGGCCAAAAATGGGTTTATGGGTTTATGGTTTGGGGTTTGAGTTTTATGGTTTGGGGTTTAGGGTTTAAGGTTTAGGGTTCAGGGTTTGGGATTTTAGGGTTTGGGGGTTTAAGGTTTAGAGTTTGAGATTTAAGGGTTAGGTTTTAGGGTTTGGGATTTTAGGGTTTAGGGTTTTAGGGTTTGGGGTTTAAGATTTAGGCTTTAGGGTTTAAGGTTTAGGGTTTAGGGTTTGTGATTTTAGGGTTTGGGGTTTAATGTTTAGGGTTTAGAGTTTGGAATTTAAGGTTTAGTGTTAGGGTTTAGGATTTTAGAGTTTGGGGTTTAGGGTTTAGGATTTTAGGGTTTGGGATTTAGGGTATAGGATTTATTTTCTTTTTTCTTCGTCTCGGTTCCTCGCGTACGGTATTTTGACCCCGAGCCAAAATCAGGTGTTTACAGTAGTGCGACCACCTTGTCCCACAATGTGCAGAAGTCTTTCAAACTGATCTCGGCAATGGGTCACAGAACCTTGCAAACCAGAACTCGTAACAACATCATTAGCAACTTGCTTAGGAAAAACAGAATTATGATCCTCATTGTCACTCGAAATGGCTTTGGCTTTGGCTTTGCCTTTAATTCCTTTTGCTTTCAAACAATCTTTATACTTGAAGCAATTATACTTAGCATGTCTTTTTCTTTTACAATAATCACAGACCCTAGCAAAGCATCGATCAATAGTATGTCCTTTTTTGTGACAGTGGGTACATTCAATATTCTGATTCCCTTTTGGCTTTTCCAAATTGAAGGACACATTAGTAGAATTAGAACTGACAGTTGCATTCATAGCAGAAGTTATACCCCTTTGTCTCTCCTCATGCATTAACAAGTTATAGGCATGATTAACTTAAGGCAATGGATTCCAAAGTAACAAGTGACTTCTAACACTAGAATAGTTCTCATTTAAGCCCATAAGAAACTGAAACACCCGTTGGTTTTCCTTATGCTCTATGTGCTTTTTAAAATCATTTCCTTCAATATGGGGTAAAGCACAAGCTGCGTCATATTCTGCCCATAGGAGTCTGAGTTTGGTAAAAAAGGTCCAAACAGAGTCTAGCCCTTGTCGAGTCATTACAATTTCCATGTGGAGTTGATAGGTTCTAGGTCCACTAACCTTGTCAAATCTCTCTTTCAGGTCTTTACAAACTAAAAAAGCATCCTCTGTATACATGTACCCACTTTTTAAGTAATTTGAAATGGAGTTTATTATCCACCCTAGGACTACAGCATTGCATCTATCCTAGAGGTAGTGCAAAACAAGGTCGAATTTCTCACGCATGCAAGTTCCAGTAATGAATCCTAGTTTATTTCTACCCAACAAAGTGAACTGAATAGTACGACTCCACATAGCATAATTCTCAGGACCAGTAAGAGTAGTAGAAATCATATTTACCACACGATTACCAATTGCATGTTAGTATAAAGGGTGATGAGAGTCTACCGTAGTCAAGGTATCATGATTAACCTCACTGGTGGCATCTTTGTTTGCCTCCTTGGTCGGTTTATCCTCAACCATCTCAAAAAAAGCTTCAAAACAAAAAATCACTTGAAGAAACGGTGAGAATCAGATACACTGATTGCCTTAACCAAACATGTTTGCAATCAAACAATGGATTTGAAGATAAGCACCATAAACAACAGATAATCAAAACTTGATGCCAAACCGCAGCGGAGTCAATAAGAAACTTTCTTACCACTGAATCGCAATAAGAATGCGAAGCGTTTTAGACCCAGTTCTCCTGTCCAAAAACATACCCCTAATCTAAATCGACACGGGGTAGGTCGTGATATGGATCAGAAACCCTACTAGTAGTGGAATCGCCAAAATTCTATCACAAGAACTTCACCGGAGGACGATCTGTCTCAAGAAGCCTCAAGAAGAACCAAGAAACATAGGTAACCGAAAAATTACCAAACAATCACCACGAATAGATAATCACAATAAGGTTCCCTTTCCAAGCCCAAGCAAATAAGATCTTCGCAAAGAAATACAAGAGCTGCAAAATAATCCAGAAGAAAAACGGTTTATGTATATACGAAAAGAAACTATTTGGAAAGGATGAGAGAATAACAATTGTAGGGTACGATTAAGGTGAGTATATTCAAGGATCGAAAGGATTTAGAGGCTAGGATTTCTCCATGGCTCTGATACCATGTTGAAATCGAAGATTGAGCAAACCCTAAGAAACCCACGAAGAAGAAGAAAGGAAGATAAGACAAAAACACTTGAGGATCATCAGAGTCTATTACTACATCTGGAGACTCTTCACCCTTAAATATAAAACCCTCGAAAATAATATTCTCTTACATCCCAAAACTAAACAGACTACAAGTTACATCCTAAAAAACAGAAAACCAGAAAATGTCCACATTAAATATAAAACAACCAAATAAACTGAATAACTTCTGGATTGCATCTTATATTCTCAACAATAAGCTCAATCTTTTTTCATGAACTTGTTCCATGAGAAAAATTAATCAAGTGTCAATATATATAGGGAGATTCTATTTGCAGAGATTACTTTATACAAACCATTTGTGTTAAAACACTAAAATGCTCCAATAACTTTTTACATATTTGCCTTTAATAATTTTGAGTAAACTAATTATCAAATCAACCTCATATTTGCTCAATCTAGGATTTCTCCATGGCTCTGTTACCATGTTGAAATCGAAGATTGAGCAAACCGAAAAAAGAAGAACCAAGAAACATAGGTAACCGAAAAATTACCAAACAATCACCACGAATAGATAATCACAATAAGGTTCCCTTTCCAAGCCCAAGCAAATAAGATTTTCGCAAAGAAATACAAGAGCCGCAAAATATTCCAGAAGAAAAACAGTTTATGTATATACGAAAAGAAACTATCCGGAAATGATGGGAGAATAACAATTGTAGGGTACGATTAAGGTGAGTATATTCAAGGATCGAAAGGATTTAGAGGCTAGGATTTCTCCATGGCTCTGATACCATGTTGAAATCGAAGATTGAGCAAACCCTAAGAAACCCACAAAGAATAAGAAAGGAAGAGAAGACAAAAACACTTGGGGATCATCAGAGTCTATTACTACATCTGGAGACTCTTCACCCCTAAATATAAAACCCTCGAAAATAATATTCTTTTACATCCCAAAACTAAACAAACTACAAGTTACATCCTAAAAAACAGAAAAATAGAAAATGTCCACATTAAATATAAAACAACCAAATAAACTGAATAACTTCCGGATTGCATCTTATATTCTCAACAATAACCTCAATCTTTTTTCATGAACTTGTTCCATGAGACAAATTAATCAAGTGTCAATATATATAGGGAGATTCTATTTGCAGAGATTACTTTATACAAACCATTTGTGTTAAAACACTAAAATGCTCCAATAACTTTTTACATATTTGCCTTTACTAATTTTGAGTAAACTAATTATCAAATCAACCTCATATTTTCGTATTTACTAAACTACAGCCCAAAATTGTGAAAAAATCATGCTTCTAGCAAGATTTGAACCCTAGACCTCTTACATACTAGGTAAAAGGTTGACCACTACACTACTAATTCCAATTGTTTTTTATACACTTCAAATATAGTTATTAAATTAATTGATGCTCTTTAGCTATCAATAAAATTTATCTCATGTTTATTTATTGATGCTCTTTAGCCATCAATAAAATTTGATCATAAAATGTAGTTAAATATCTCATATTAGTGTATTAAATATAATTAAGTTTCAATTTTCAGATCGGTCATAAAATTTGATCAAAATAGTGTTGCTAATATTTGACAATTTTATTAACTTTGACCAAATTTTATGATCGATGTGAAAATTAAAACTTAACACTATATGCGTTGTTATAACTCTAATTTAATCAACTACATACTATACTCTTTCAGAATGAGTATTTTGGTAGCCTATAAATACTAAATTTAGAGTCTTACTTATTTTTCAACTATTTTAAAAAATTAATACAGTAGATAGACAATTAAATTAAAACTATAATTAAATAAATAAAGTTGAACATAGGTTAATTACTAAAAAACATCAAAAAATAAACATGAGATATTTAATACAATAATATGAGAGTTGCTTCAATAATTATATTTGAAGCATATAAAAATAAAAATTGGAATTAGTAGTGTAGTGCAAAAATGTTTAGCTAGTATGTAATAAGTCCAGCGTTCAAAACTTTCTAGAAGCATGATTGTTTCACAATTTTGGACTGTAGTTTGATAACTACGAAAATATGAGATCGATTTGATAATTAGTTTCCTTTAAATTAGTAAGGACAAATATGTAAAAACCTATTGAAGCATTATAGTTTGTCAACAAAAGTGGTTTGTATAAAGTAGTCGATTATCTGCAAATAGAATTTCCCTATATATATTATTCTTTATCATGTGGATATGTAATAGGAATTTGAGTCCATAAACTCTTTAATTTATTTTAAAATTTTAGAATTATGGATGGTGATATATGGCATTTGATGACTTAATCAACCAATTTTTAAGATCATATCCAAGTATAGAATTTTCACATAGAGAAACATCATTGAAGAATTATATTTTTTTTTCATTACGATACTAAAACTTAGAAAGCATCTCCTTGGGCAAAGTTCGATTTTTTTGTCGCGTTCTTTGTGTGTTTGTGTGGATTAGGGTTTTGCGTTGTTAGTTAATTGTTATCTGTTTTTTTTGTGAATTTTCAACTGTTGTTTGGTGGACATTGCTGATTTAGTGCTAAAGTTTGTTTTTTGACTGTTAAAGTTTGATTTTATTTTCGAAATTTTGATTTATGTTCCTATTTTTGTTGTTCCTTCCTATTTCGATCGACAAAAGGTATGGTGTATATGTTTTGCAGCTGGTGATTTACCATCTTACGTATGTGATTAAATGACCTGTTATGTTTACCATGTATGTGATTAAATAGTCATTTATGTTTCATTTTTAATGATTAAATGGTCCTATATGTTTCTGATCAAATGTGATTAATTTGTAATTTTTTAACATGCATAGGGACTGCGACAGGTTGTGCAAGAAATGTTACCTCATTCTGAGAATAGATATTGCATGAGCATAGATAGCCTTCTGGTTCTTGAGGAATGAAGATGTATGGTGACACCTCTACAGACCCTTGCAGTTTGAGTTGATCGCTCCATTCTTGGTACACCATGTCATTGCTTTCTTTCTTAGCTAAACGTTGTAAGGTTAGGATTTATGATTTATATTTCTAATGGAAGTGGAAGTTCTCGGTTATAGTCTTTTATGTGATTTGTGTAGGTCTTGTGTTTGTTGCAATTCATTTTTACTGCTTCCTTTCTACCCGTTGGTCAATTCCTCGATTCGGTCTACCCAATTAGAAGTTGCAGAAAACGTTTGGAGTCTCACACCCCGATAGTGACATCGTCGTTGCTCAGACACCCACACACTTTCGTCTGCTATTCGTCATAATCGATAAACTTTCGGTTGTCAACCACCATATGAGCAGATTCGTCCTTAGTCTTAAAGGGACGGAAGCTCAAGAGTTGTTCTTTCTTCCTTCGATGCCTGGGTCACCTTTTCGCGACTTCAGTTCTGCAAAGTGGACACAGAGACTAATGGAGAAGGAGAGGGGCAAATTAGAAACTTCAAGTTTGAAGAAAGTCACGTGCACAACACGTGCCTAATTTTAACAGGGATAATTAACGACAGTTACTACTCTGAAATATTCAGTCACATTTTGAAACACGAGTAACGGTTGAACTCAAGTTTCAACTGTTCAGTCACATTTACCAACATAAGTGACTCTTCATGTAATTAACTCTACATATTATAATAATATAATATTTATATGACAATTGCGTTAATTTTGACATGTTAGATCTTAGGATTCCGGTTGCCCCACATGATAATATAATAAAAAGTTTTAAAAATGACTTTAACTATCTAAAACTATTGATAATGCATATAATTTAATAATTGAAAAAATCTAAGATGGTATCATTTAGGGGACGAAGCACTAGACAAAATTTATGGTGTTTTTGGACACCAATGGTTTTCTACCACCGTATACTGTGGACAATTTTTCTTTTATATATATATATATTTGTTGAAGATTTATTTTATTAAAGCTGATGGGAGTTGGTTGTTGGTCCCATCGATCACCATATTCATTGTGGAAAGAAAAGGAAAAACGTGAGCCATGAAATGAGGAATAATCTTACTGGTCATGCTAAGGGAATTTAGTTCATCATTTTGCCCACGGACTCGACCAATTCCTGGACTCTTCCAAAACATATTCAACATCATTCTTTTATTTTTTATATTACTTTTACAATTGAACTCCGACTCAATTAAAATTCTATTGAAATTCATACCACTAGACCCACTAGACCCTCCATGGAAGATATATATTTATTTTTAAGTATTTTTTATTAATTAAAATGGTTTAGGATAATTTTGCTCATATTCTTTATTTTGGAAAGTACCAGATTAAGCATTCCATATTTTGGAAAATCAAAGAATATCATATTCCAGGACTTCTCCTAATTCCGATTTTGTATTGTGCAAATTTTGTGCAACGAAACATCGTCGTAGACGGATTTTGTATTATGATTCCTCCTCTATTTTGCCAACCAAACAACCTGTAATATCATAAACTACGTTGAGATTGGACGACCGTACTGACCATACATGTTGGTCAAAGTTTAGGTCTGACACTTTTAATCTCAACTTTATCAGCTTGAATGGTTATTACGAAAGTCCAAACTCAACGAAGTTTGCAACATTAGAGTCGTAATTCAGTTATCCACCTACTTTTTTTCTTAGTAAGCGGATAATTAAATTTCTAACCTAACGTCAGAAGGTGTTGAGTTACGTAATACACAACACAAATCTCTTATGTTTTTTAGCTGGGAAAAAGGTCGAGGAATGCAGAGAACGTGGTGATATCCTTTTCGGAGGATCATATAACCCATGTCCCAACCACTAGTCATCATAACAAAAATTGACAAATTTGACATGAAGAGAATTATGAGGACGGAGGGAGCTCCACGGATATCATCTTCCCAAACATAATCGAAGTTGTGGGACACAACATGAAAGCGTTGAAGATAGTGACTTCCCCTTGATTGATTTACAGGAAGTACGATACCTCTATTAAGAGCCACAAAAATTTCTAGTGGTTACTACAAGAATGTTGGTCTACAGCCGCGGATCAAATTCGTTGTCTCTAAATATTATCACTACATAAGTTATTTTGTATCAACATTTAATGTCGTAGTTATACAACTGATTTAGTGTCTAATAATTTACCGCAGCTAAAACTTATGTTTTATGTGGATTTGTTCCGTTGTAGAATAGTTCAGCTAAAAAACATTTAGAGTGTCAAGACATCATCGAGAGTAATACAAGTAATAAGCAACAGACGAAAACGTTACTGTAAAAATATCTATGTGGTGTCAAATGTTGTAAATTTTATATAAACAACTTCGGTTTCTAGACTTCACATTTATCAATTTGTCGCCACTAACCTAAATCTAATTTAGTGATAGACAAATATTATTGTTATTTAATATAATTATCCATTGCGTATATGCTTTCTTTTTCTTTTTTTTTTTTAAAAAGAGGAATTTAAGATAGCTCGAACAGATTTTGAACTTGTGAAGTTCAACATCGAAGCCCTTACTTATAACCATATAAAACATTATTTGCACATGCACCATTATTCAGGTTGCCGTTGAACTTGGTGCTGATCCTGGTGACATCACTGACAAATATACTTGGTAAAGTTTCTTCATGTTCTATCTTAGAGTTTAGCCAAAAAAAAATTTATATCTCAAAGATCAACCTTGCAAATTTATACGCATAATATATTCATCATCCTATATTCCTATGTAAAAGATCTTTTTAGTTCTATCCAAATTTAATATTATTGCCAATATAAATTTGCATTTCTTTATGTTTACAGAATCTAATAATATTGGAGTCCTTGCTAATTGCATAGTTATAACTGCCAAATATCCTTGTTGAGCTTACAAATATCAAATGCTCAAGTTTGATTTCAAATGCTCATTTCTGGTTCCCAATTATTACACAGGTGAAGCTGTTTGAGAGTTGGATCCTTGCACATGCGGAAGCGGATCCAGCATGGTATAAGTGGGGTCATAGGACATTAGGACCCCACTTGAATTATATATATATATATTTATCTAGTTATACTCCTGGTTTGGCCAAAAAAAAAGTTATACTCCTGGAATGTTTTTAATAAATTTTTTAGGATACACTTAAATACTTATTAAGGACACCATTTAACATAAAAGGTTGTGTAACTTATGGAAATACACTGAGTTCTTGTTCAAATGGACACCACTTAACTTATTTCTTTATTTTCATTTTACTAGTATCTTACCTTGCAAGACATATACATATCGACTTTAACTAAACTTCTTTTTTCTTTCATGCAACTTCTGATTTGTAAAGCTTCTGTTCTTCTCGTGAGTACTCTCAAGTTTCGACATCTCCCTCTTCTCTTATGAAAAGTAAATCAACGTTCTTCAAAGTGCCCAAATTTAATTCTGAAAGCTCAATGCTTTTTTAATTTAATTTTGTTTCCTTCAAAGTTGCAACATGAGCTATATATTTGTTAGTTACTTGTTTGTTTGCTCAAACTTCCAACAAACATTTTTCTTCCCTCAAGAAATGAATTACTAATAGATTGTATCTTTATATATATTAAGCTATATCTCAAACTACACACACATATATATATATATGACACAAAATCATTCTACTCTTCGTATGTGGAAGAGAGATCTCATAAATGTGCTTAAGTGTGGACATGGATGTCTGCTAAATACCGTTGTTGTTTTACAAGTTTAATATTCTTCGATTTGAATTTTACATATTTTCATCAAGAACTTTTTTAAGAGAAAATCACCCATGATCAATTTAGATGACATTGTTAGTGCAGTTAAAAATATAAACATATTTTACATTATTTTATTTAAATATTATTGCATTATTTCATATTATAATTAAAAAAAATAATCATTTTATTTGAAACTATTATGTATTTATATTAAAAACATATTAATTAAAATTATACTTTTTATTCTGGCCTGAATTGATACTGATATGTTTCGTTACTAATAAATAAGTATAATTTTTTTAACAAGGAACTCACTTAGCGAGGTTCCTAGATCCGTCGCTGTGCACATGAGCTTCCTGAGATAGTATATTGATGTTTGAGTTGAGAGGGTCGTCATTATATGTATTTACTTTTATAATTTATTTCTTGGATCATCATTAAGATGTACATACATACTTTTATAAATAATATATTATGTTTTTTTGAATCTATTGTGTAGTTATATCTCATGGCAAAAACTAGATAACTAATAAAAACACTCAGCGAAAAATTGTATTTAGCATTGATTAGTAGTGACTTCCAAAAAAACTTATATTTGGCAACAATATTAACTGACATTCTCAAGTGTTTTTAATGGTGTTATTTTTATCACTAAATACATGTATTTAGCAGCGACATTAACTGATATTATCAAGTACTTTTAATGGTGAACATGTTGTAAATACACATTTTTAGTCACAATAAATTATGTTGTTGATACTATTATATAGTGAGAATTTTGGTCGTTGTTAATATAATGTATATAGTGGTGTATTTATTGTCACTGAATAGTGTCGACCTATTAGTAGCGGTAGACCTTTTAGTGATATTATTTTACCGTCGGGGAGACCTTTATCCACGGGGCTTACTCCGACGAGACTTAGACCACCACTAACGATTAATGACGACAAATGGACATTTGGTGATGACTTTTTACCGCGATTGTAACTATACATTCTTGTAGTAACGTTTTTTTTTAAAACAATTTTTGATAAGTCTGTCCAGTCATCTTCATGTCCAAATAAATGAATTTTCACTTTTCTCTCGGCGCGTCAGTATTGTATATTTAATCCCACCCTATCATACATTTTGTTTTGTTTTCTCAACGTTATTGACATAGTGATGGTTGATTCTCATCATGCTGATTAAGCAGTCAAAGGCAGTCCCATGAATTTAGGTTTAAAGTACAAATAACGTTGGCCTTAAGAAATTAGTGTTATTAACGACAGCTATCCTCACTTACAAGCTAACCAACAAGATGTCAAGAACTCAAAGGTCACTACTAGAAACTAGGCTTTTACCGGCTAGGAAAATATTTTCGCCGGTAAAGGTCGCCGGCAAAAATTATTTACCGGCGACATTAAAATTCTCGCCGGTAAAAGTTATTTCGCGGCGATACTCAATTATTCGCCGGTAAATGTTCACTTTTACTGCTGAAGTATTTTTTTCTCGCCGCTAAAGAACTTTTACCGGCGAGACTAAATCTTTCGCCGGTAAAAGTTATCTTTTACTGGCGAACTTATTAGTTTCGCCGGTAAAAGTTAACATGTACTGGCGAAAAATTTAGTCTCGTCGCTAAATAACTTTTACCGGCGAAAGATTTAGTCTCGTCGCTAAATAACTTTTACCGGCGAAAGATTTAATCTCGCCGGTAAAAGTTCTTTAGCGGCGAGAAAAAATGTTTCGCCGCTAAATAACGTTTAGCGGCGAAACTAATAAGTTCGCCAGTAAAATGGAACTTTTACCGGCGAAAGATTTAGTATCGCCGGTAAAAGTTCTTTAGCGGCGAGAAAAAATGATTCGCCGGTAAAAGTGAACCTTTACCGGCGAATAATATAGTCTCGCCACTAAATAAATTTTACCGGCGAGAATTTTATTGTCGCCGGTAAATAATTTTTTTCGGCGACCTTTACCGGCGAAAATTATTTCCTCGCCGGTAAAAGCCTATCTATTTAATCCGAAATCCGAATGAACCGTTTATTTTTCTTTATACGCTCTTTTGGTCGGATTTTTTTGAAGAAAATCCGATCCGAAAATATAGGTACCCGACCGAAAGAGTATAAAAACAGGTATGACTGGTCCGGTTTCACCCCTACCTTCAAGACCCATTCCCCTATACTCTCTAGAGAAGATGGGTCGGCCACCATGCTGTGACAATATAGGAGTGAAGAAAGGGCCATGGATAGACTTGTCAAAATATGACCAGACCCGAAAATGAACCGCAATCAATCCGGGTACGGGTCGGGTTCGGGTCGCAAAAAAAGTATGTCAGATCATTTTCGGGTTGACCCGTCACTAGAGGTGGGTCGGACTCGGGTTGACCCGTCTGACCCGGATCCGCCCCATACAGTGATGCAAACATTAAAAAACGAAAAAAAACACACCTAAAAGGCACTGATAACTAAGAACTTTCTCATTCTTTCTTTCTGATAACTGAGAACTTTCTCATTCTTTCTTTCTGAGAACTGAGTACTCTTTCATTCTTACTGAGAACTCCTTCGTTTTCGTCCGATCGTCCCTTACTTCTCGACATTTCCTTCTCTATTCGCCTGATCGGTGCTCGTCGTGCTCCCCTCCTGTTCTTCTGACCCGCCTGCTCGCTTCGCTTGCTCCGCTGGCCCTGCTCGGTACTCGCCTCACCTGGTCGGTGCTTGCCTCGCTTGGTCGGTGCTCCACTGCTCCCCTCTCCTGGTCGGTGCTCCACTGCTCCCCTCGCCGGATCTAAATCGATTTTTCGGTTTAAATCGATTTTTTTTACACACCAATCAGTTTTTCGGTTTCAATCGATTGGTTTGTTTATGCAGTGTTAAACCGATTCGGTTCAATGCTAGGTTAAGTTAAAACTTCAGAATCATTACGTGAAGGCAGGCATAAGTAGGGGTGAGCAAATGACCCATTTGGTCCCGGAACCGAACCGGAACTGAACCGGAACCGACACTTTGGGTAGGTTATGGGAAAAAAGTTTAAGAACCTCTTTGTTCGGTTCCGGTTCTCCTATATGGGTACCCTAAAGGAACCGGAACCGGTACTCTCTCTCTATATATATTAAAAAAAAAAAAAAGAATCCCTAATAATCAGTATGTGACAAACCAACCCTAATAATCGGCCTGTCTAACCAGTAGTCTCCATTATTGGCGTGACCAAGACAGAAGCCTCCTCTTGCGGCGCAGTGATGAAGACTTCGACCTCTAGTGACGAAGCCTCTTGCGGCGAAGCCTCTCAATTCGAAGCAGCCGGCAAGGAGGTTCCTGAATTTGAGCTCAATTCTCGCAGCGTTGCTCATTTATACAACTTAGCCACTATGTCTCAGGCTAAGACTCAAGCTGCAAACATTATCGCAGCCGATTTCCGCCAAAAAGCCACCGAGTACCGATCACAAGGTTCTTGCGTAGACCTGTCAAAATATGACCCGACACGAAAATGACCTGGAATCGACTTGGATTCGGGTCGGGTTTGGGTCAATAAAAAGGAACGGCGGGTCATTTTTGGGTTAACCCGTCACAAGAGACGGTCCGGGTCCGGGTTGACCCCTCTAACCCGGACTCGACCCGTGAAAAAAAATCACAGTGATTATGATTCTATTTCTATGAAGACTGCCTCTGAGTTCTTACTGAAGACTTCAACTTCAACCTGAGAACTTCTCCAATCGTCCACGACTCCACTCTTGCGTCGGTGTCGTTGCCTCCACTCTTGTCGTCGTGCGTCTGCGTCGCCGACTCGCCTCCAGCCGTCCACTCCAGCTCCAGTCGTCCACTCCAGCTCCTCCCGTCCTGTTCACTCGTCGTCGACTCGTGCGGCCCTGCCGTCCTGTCCACAAATCTACGTCCAGCCGTCCAGTCTAGCTCCAGCGACTCTGCGTGCGTATGTCGATCCTTGAATTTGCTCCACTTTGCTGATTTACCTTGTCTTGAAATTTGAAACTGAATTTGTTTCTATTTACTGCCTCACTTAGTTACTTGTCTCCGGTCGCTCGGCCCGCTCCCTTGAAACTGAAGTTGTTTCAATTTACTGTCTCCGCTCTTTGATTGCGTCAATGACTTTTCAAGTGTACTGTAAATGTTTTTGCTAATTTTAGCTTTGCCCCCACTGAAAAATTGAAGATGGGTACAAAGGAAGAAAAGAAGAAATTGAATATGGAACCCGAAGAACACGAATTTTCCAAATTATTCCAAGCTCCATTTTTACAAGTATTAAAATTTTCTTCTTTGTGCATATGGACTAATACCTTTGATGAAGAAACGTTTAGCCGGACCCTTCTCTGCATTTGGCAAGACATAGTGATAAACTGATAATGAAATCAATCAATCATGGAAGTGTTATAATAACTTGATTACGAAAAGAAAGTTTTATTAAGTAATGGAATAATATGGAGTTCATTGTTAGTTGCCATAACACAAGACACTTTGAAGTGATAAGCAAATCATGCATAGTTATAATAAGTTTTGATAGATGGCAGATAAAGTTTGATTAAGTAATGGACAGAGTTAATTGTTAGTTGCTGTAATTTTTTTTGTTTTTGTTTTTTTTGTAAGAAACCATGATGTTTTCTAGTCAAATTCTCTTGATCTGTTATACTAAAAAAGCTCATGCTGTGATATCTATAATTTCTCATCTTGTAGATGACAATTTTCTGGAGAAATTTGTGTATTGAATTGCTGTCTTTGGATCTACTGTATCATTTTTTCATAGACAGAATAGTGAATTTCGTCTTTCATTTTAGACCAACTTTATTATTTTGGAGATTATGTTAATCACAGGTTGCCTGAATGTGCAGGCTGAAAGCGCTACTCTTTTTGCAGTGGTTAGTGAGTTAAACTATATCAGTATCAGACATAGCCTGGATTCTCAGTTCCATCCAGACAATAAGCTCGGCTATATGGTAAGATTCTTGCTACTTGGCTCTGAATTTTTGTTCCTTTCCATTCGAGGTTGGCACAAAATGCTATCAACCTGAAAACTGCAAAAAAAAAAATCACTGAATATCCGTCCCGAACTCATTATTGCCCCCACTGAAATAAATTCCTGGCTTCGTCCCTAGCATCATGCGTGTGAACTGCAGTCCTTCCCGTAAGCCCAGGTCCGTGTCTCCGCTCCTTGTTGAGTTTCTATATAAGTTACTAACTTAGATAGAAATTAGAATCAATTATGCAATGATGCTGTGAATTGTGATGGATGCACTGATGTTGTGAATTGTGATGGATGCACTGATGTTGTCAATTATGCACTGATGCTGCAAGTTTCACAATTTGTGTGTAATTTGACTCGCAAGTTACTAATGCTGTTATGCATGCAAACTATATAAGTTACAACCTTTCCTTTATGCTGTTATGCATGCAAGCTTATGCTGTAATTTGACTCGCAAGTTACCACAGCTCTGCAATCTGCAATTGGAACTTGGATTGGAAGCCTACTATCATACTTTCCAACTAGTCAATGTTGAAACGTACAACCTTTCCTTTATAAAGAAGAGGAATCCACAAGGCGAAGCGTTTTCTACTCTGGGGATATGTCAGCTTGTTTTTGGCTTGAAAAAAATGAGGAAGCATGACACATGAAACTAAGATAGTTCTCTCTAATGTGAAGACAACAACTTGTTCTTTTTGTGTTTTATGTTTCTCATTCCATGGAACTGCACACAACCTCGCATTTGTTAGTAAATTAAGAAAGAATATGAAGCATGTCTTTTTTTTCATAAGAAAATGAGTGCTGACTTGGAAAGTTGAGAGTATTTCATGGAGATAGCATTTAAACCTCATTTCTTTGGTGAGAAGCTGCAAGTAGTGGTAGCAGAAGCATGTCAATAACAAGTTAGGGACTCTGGATGTATATCCAAGTTAGAGGGCTGTTTTTCCACGTGCGGGTCAGGCGGGTCGACCTCCAAGGTCAGGTTCGTGTCACGAAACCTGACCCGCACAGTATAACGGTTTGGGTTCGGGTTGACCCGCACAGTACGACTGATCGGGTCGAACCCGGCAAATTGACCCGTATTGACAATTCTATTCTTGCGTCTATGGATTCTAGATAGGGGTGTCAAAAACTGACCCAACCCGTGGGTGACCCGTCAACGGGTTGGGTTTGGGTCAGGATTTTGAACTCATGGGTCATTTTGACCCAACCCGTATCTGACCCGTGAAAATACGGGTCAGGTTTGGGTCGAAAGGTTTGACCCACGGGTCAACCCGTGACCCATGACATTTTTAAAATAAAATAAATCACAGCCTTACACGTGTCAAACATCCGTGAATCTCCTGTGTTACCCTACTTCATTAGGTCAGATTGAAAACTGCGCAGCTACTCCCATCCCACTTAGGTCAGATTGAAAACTGCGCAGCTACTCCCATCCCACTTCTCATCAGTCGACTTCAGCTCTCCCTCTCCGCAGCGTCCGACCATCTCCTTTCAGCGCAATTCGGATCATCACGCTATCTCTGGGATCGCGCCTATGGCGGCTTCTTTCCCGTTTGATTGTCGCCGTCACTGAGCTAGGCTAGATCTGCATGAGACTCAAACTTTCTCATAACTCAAATTTCTTCCAATTGATTGCTTGTTTTTGCTTTTTGATATTCGATCTGTTCTCAAATTGGTCTTAATTAGCACTGAATGGGTATACCTATGAGAATTCGCCGCTAATGCATTAGGTCAACGATGTCTCTTTTGAATTTCTGCTCCCTTTATCTGGATGCTTAATATCTGTGTTTGTGATGATCCCTTTGCTTTTGTAATGCTGTGTAGATTCAATTCGATGTAAATGTCTAGTAGCTCATACGATTCTGTGATGTCAATTGCCTAAGTAATTTCATAAACCGATACAATTTGAACAGACTTGGTTATGTTGCACTAGAAAATCATGTATTTCTCATAATTTGTGGTTTTGCTGTATTTTACTTGTAGGACTGGCTATTTTATTTTCCTACAGTTTTTTTCGGATTTGAAAATGTTCAATTTAGCAATTAGTATTTGCAGACATGAAGGTTGAATCTTGCTTTTGTTTTTCCTTCAGGCTTGTGGAGTACATCAAGTTATCACCATGGGAAGTGGATTTAGACTAGAGTTCTACACTTATGCTTTGCATTTGTAATCTTGTATGCATTTGACAGAATTGGTGGTAATATGACTCAGTTCATTCTGTTTTTTTTGTGTGCGCGCGGGTCGAACGGGTCAGTCTGACCCGTGGGTCATAGGGGTCAAATGGGCCAGTCTGACCCAACTCTTTCATTCCTCACTGGTCATTTTGACCCGCGGGTTGACCCACCAACCCGCGGGTCAGGTTTGGGTTTGAAAACCAGACCCATACTATTCCACGGGTCGTGTTTGGGTCAGAGAGTCCCTGACACGACCCAAGGCCGACACGACCCATGACCTATTTTGACACCCGTAATTCTAGAGAAACAAGTCTCTTTCAAAAATTATTTCTAGATTCAATTTCCAATGGATTGTTTGTTGAATATATAATGGAAAATGTTGAAGAGTAGTATGTTGAATTCATCAGCATTATTCAGCGCCCTAGATTCTTGGAAATGGTTAGATATTTCTTATTTTCTTTCTGTAGTCTGATTGATTTCGTGAAGATTTGTATTGGATGATTGATGTTCAGTAATGCTTCTTAGTAGATTATTCATTGATCTTATCCGATAGTTGTTACTATGAAGTTGTTTGTTCACTGCAAATTATGAATCCACAGCTACTAGGATCAGGGAGATATTGGAGAGTGCAGGATTAGCACAGGAGAGCCTGGCGTCGAACGTTGTGGCATCAGCTCATGCACTTGCAAATGTTGCGAATTTATTGAACATTAGAGACACTGAAATGAGTAGGTCAGAGCCATTATCTTAACGATTGTTATGTTCTTTATATTTATTTATGTTTTGCTGTTATGTGATGATTGGATTTGCAGCTTTCTAATTGCTATGGGGGATATCTCTTTGAGAAAGACTCGTGTAGAGGAGAAAAGGGCCAAGGTGGAAAAGGACTCGAAAGTTCTTCTTGATTACACTCGAAAGGCAATAGCAAGATTGTCCTACTTGAAGAGTTACATTGTAATTTAGAACTGCAAAACCCTTTGCAGTTTCTAACTTATTGTGGTTTCATTCGTGAATTTATGGTTCCTTAGATTGGTTACTTGAAAAACTTTTGAGATTTCTCTGATTTCAGAAAGCTTGCTCAACTGGAAGATGAGATAGCTCCCTGTGAGCTTCAAATGGAGAATTGGAAAACAACTATAGAAGTGATGGCTTCCAAGGAGAAGAAGTATACTCAACACTCTGCAAAGTATAAGGTATGAGCTTCTTCATCTGTGAAGCTGAAGCTAGATTATGTGGATTGAAGATCATATCTTTGGGCAATGAGTGTTGTTTTAGGTTTGTAGCCTTGACTGCAGGGTTTAGAACAAATCTATGGTTCTTATATTGATTATTAATCCTCTGACAGACGAGCTCTTACTTGAGATTGAAATGCGATTGAATGTTATGTTTGATCCTTTCTAGGTTCAGCAAGAGTTGACATGAGAAGATATTGGTAAGCAGATGTTTTTTTAGAACCAAAACGTTAGCTTAAATCTTGATTGATCAATTCCATGTACATTCTTTTTAAAATCTTTCTAAAATCTGTGTAGCTTGGTATTTAATTAGTTATGGGTATTCTTTAGTTGGGTTGACTAACACCAAGACTGTCACTATTCAGCCAACTAAGGAGCAATTCGTTCTGGTTGCCACTACCAAGACCAAGAAGCAGAACAAGCCTGTAGCTTTGCTCAACAAGTCTACCACTCCGCAGAAGGCAGCCGCAGCTCCAGGTCTCTGTCCCTAGGAACGTGATGCTTAGGTGCGAGGTTGAGATAATGGAAAGACAGAATAGGATAAGCAGCTGTAAACATGGCATGCCACAGCTGTCTTGGGCGATTGTCTTCTAATCAACAACCAAAGTGGGAGCAAGCATTAAAAGAGGTGAACACTTTAGCTATTAATTTGGTCAAAAAAAAAACTTTAGCTATTAAAGAATATTAAAAAATAATAGTGCTTATTCAACTTTAGCTTTTAAAGAATATTAAATTCAGTTTTAGCTTTTAAAGAATATTAAATCCAGCTTTATCTATTAATGAATAAGAGTAGCTATTAGCTTTAGCTTATTGGTGCATGTGCAGACCATGGGGTTTTGTCCCAGGTGTTACAGTTCGTACCACCATTTTTGAAGTGATTCTGTTTTATAGTACACATTAAAATTCCGTTTTAATGGAAAATGTTGAAGAGTAGTATGTTGAATTCATCAGCATTATTCAGCGCCCTAGATTCTTGGAAATGGTTAGATATTTCTTATTTTCTTTCTGTAGTCTGATTGATTTCGTGAAGATTTGTATTGGATGATTGATGTTCAGTAATGCTTCTTAGTAGATTATTCATTGATCTTATCCGATAGTTGTTACTATGAAGTTGTTTGTTCACTGCAAATTATGAATCCACAGCTACTAGGATCAGGGAGATATTGGAGAGTGCAGGATTAGCACAGGAGAGCCTGGCGTCGAACGTTGTGGCATCAGCTCATGCACTTGCAAATGTTGCGAATTTATTGAACATTAGAGACACTGAAATGAGTAGGTCAGAGCCATTATCTTAACGATTGTTATGTTCTTTATATTTATTTATGTTTTGCTGTTATGTGATGATTGGATTTGCAGCTTTCTAATTGCTATGGGGGATATCTCTTTGAGAAAGACTAGTGTAGAGGAGAAAAGGGCCAAGGTGGAAAAGGACTCGAAAGTTCTTATTGATTGCACTCGAAAGGCAATAGCAAGATTGTCCTACTTGAAGAGGTACATAGTAATTTAGAACTGCAAAACCCTTTGCAGTTTCTAACTTATTGTGGTTTCATTCGTGAATTTATGGTTCCTTAGATTGGTTAATTGAAAAACTTTTGAGATTTCTCTGATTTCAGAAAGCTTGCTCAACTGGAAGATGAGATAGCTCCCTGTGAGCTTCAAATGGAGAATTGGAAAACAACTATAGAAGTGATGGCTTCCAAGGAGAAGAAGTATACTCAACACTCTGCAAAGTATAAAGTATGAGCTTCTTCATCTGTGAAGCTGAAGCTAGATTATGTGGATTGAAGATCATATCTTTGGGCAATGAGTGTTGTTTTAGGTTTGTAGCCTTGACTGCAGGGTTTAGAACAAATCTATGGTTCTTATATTGATTATTAATCCTCTGACAGACGAGCTCTTACTTGAGATTGAAATGCAATTGAATGTTATGTTTGATCCTTTCTAGGTTCAGCAAGAGTTGACATGAGAAGATATTGGTAGGCAGGTGTTTTTTTAGAACCAAAACGTTAGCTTAAATCTTGATTGATCAATTCCATGTACATTCTTTTTAAAATCTTTCTCAAATCTGTGTAGCCTGGTATTTAATTAGTTATGGTTATTCTTTTGTAGGGTTGACTAACACCAAGAATGTCACTATTCAGCCAACTAAGGAGCAATTCGTTCTGGTTGCCACTACCAAGACCAAGAAGCAGAACAAGCCTGCAGCTTTGCTCAACAAGTCTACCACTCCGCAGAAGGCAGCCGCAGCTCCAGGTCTCTGTCCCTAGGAACGTGATGCTTAGGTGCGAGGTTGAGATGACGGAAAGACAGAATAGGATAAGCAGTTGTAAACAGGGCATGCCACAGCTGTCTTGGGCGATTGTCTTCTAATCAACAACCAAAGTGGGAGCAAGCATTAAAAGAGGTGAACACTTTAGCTATTAATTTGGTCAAAAAAAAATCTTTAGCTATTAAAGAATATTAAAAAATAATAGTGCTTATTCAACTTTAGCTTTTAAAGAATATTAAATTCAGTTTTAGCTTTTAAAGAATATTAAATTCAGCTTTAGCTATTAATGAATAAGAGTAGCTATTAGCTTTAGCTTATTGGTGCATGTGCAGACCATGGGGTTTTGTCCCAGGTGTTACAGTTCGTACCACCATTTTTGAAGTGATTCTGTTTTATAGTACACATTAAAATTCTTTGATTCCTCAATCAATTAAAATTTAGCTATTGTCACTTAGTTGGAGGATAACTCGGGCTTGAGGAGGGTTAGCTGCAGAGCGAAAGGTGCAGCGCCCGGGTTTAAAGTTGCGATTTTGGGGGCAGCTGGAGGGATTGGGCAGCCTCTTGCCATGCTGATGAAGATGAATCCACTGGTTTTGGGTCTTGATCCTCGGGAAGTTGATGTTCCCGTTGTTGGAGGTCATGCTGGAGTTACAATTTTGCCCCTTTTGTCACAAGTTTGTGCAACAAAATCCGATCTTTATCTAGAATTTTGTATTAGAAGTTCCATAGGCATTGAAGAACCGAATTGGAACACTTTCTTGTAGGTCACTTTCTTAGGAAAAGAGACCAATTTTTTTTTTGTCACTTTGACCAATTAACTTTTTTTAAAAAAATCTTTAACTATTAAATAATATTAAAAAATAATAGTGCTTATTCAACTTTAGCTTTTATTTGATAAAAAAAAAACTTTAGCTTTTAAATAATATTAAATTCAGCTTTAGATTTTAAAGAATATTAAATTCAGCATGAATAAGAGTAGCTATTAGCTTTAGCTTATTGGTGCATGTGCACATACTGGGAGATTACCAAAGAACTTCAAAAGCTTAAACAAAGAAAAAGAAGTCGCAGAGAAGCGGAGAACATAATCTGTGAAGAGGCAGACAGAGCTTGATCTTAAAGACTTACAAGAGAAGATCTCTTGAATCTCAAATCCAAGTATGCTCATTCAAGCTAGAGTTCTTTTGATTTTTTATGCGGTTGAATTTTGTTGATTAACCGCCGAAATTTTGCTGAATTTAAGCTTGTTCTGACTTCTAATCTAGGATTTATTGTATCGATTTGTGGAATTTGGGTTGCTGGGTAGGGGCAGTTGTGGATTTCATGTTGTTTAAGTGTTTTTGAATTTTTATCCGGCTGAAATTTTGCTGAATTTAGGCTTGTTTTGATTTCTAATCTAGGCTTTATTGTATCGATTGGTGAAATTTGGATAGTCTTGGTTGTTCTGATGAAGTTTCATTGTCAATTTATTTTCAGTAATCATACAAAATGGATAAGAGTTGGATGTCCAAGTCTAGATTAAGTGAAGATTATAACAATGGGATGAACAACTTTCTAGATTTCGCGTTCAGTAATAGGACTCTTATAGATGTAGAAGGAAATACTACAATTTGTTGCCCGTGCATGCATTGTAATAATCATTTTCATAAGCCAAGAGTTGTTGTGGAAAACCATTTATTATGGAAAGGTATTGTGCAAAGTTACACCAATTGGATTTATCACGGTGAAGACTTTGTACCATCTTCAAGTAGAAGTGTAAGAAATGTTGATCAAATGCATGAAATGGTTTATGACGGCACCGGTGCACGAGAATGGACGAATGAAGAAGAGCAACCAAATGCTGATGCTTCAACGTTTTACAAGCTTCTAGAGGATTGTGGAAAAAGTCTATATCCAGGGTGTTCTAATTATTCAAAGATGTCCTATATAGTTGAGTTATTGCACATAAAGTCTCTTTATAGAGTAAGTAATTCAGCAATGGATGAGTTGATGAAACTTTTTAAGAAATGTCTGCCGGAAGAAAACATTGCACCTGCCACA
Source organism: Chamaenerion angustifolium (assembly GCA_946814005.1). NCBI lineage: Eukaryota > Viridiplantae > Streptophyta > Magnoliopsida > Myrtales > Onagraceae > Chamaenerion > Chamaenerion angustifolium. Next base: position 30,578,713 of record OX328272.1, read on the forward strand.
TATAGGGATGCCAAAAAGGTCATATGCGGATTGGGTTTAATGTATGACAAGATTGATGCTTGTCCAAATGACTGCATTTTGTTTACTAAAGAGCATTCACATGCAGATGTTTGTCCGGTATGTGGTGAGTCTAGGTGGGTGAAACCTAGACCCATTATTGGGTCTAATAATAGGAACACTGATCTGAAGAAGAAGAGTAAATAAGTAGCGTTAAAGAGACTACGTTATTTCCCTATAATCCCAAGGTTGCAAAGGTTCTTTATGTCAACAAAGACAGCGAAAAGTATGAGGTGGCATGCAGAAGAACGCATTAAAGATGATGTGATGAGGCATCCAGCGGATACTGCCGCTTGGAAAGTGCTTGATGTTGTATGCCCTGAATTTGGTTTAGAACCTCGAAACATCAGGTTGGGACTATCAAGTGATGGTTTCAATCCATTCTCTAACAATACCAAGCCTTACAGCATGTGGCCTGTGATTCTTATACCATACAACTTGCCACCCCAAGAATGTATGAAGGATCCAAATTATCTGCTCTCTATGATAATTCTTGGTCCCAAATCCCCTTGTAATGATATTGATGTATACTTGCAACCGTTGATAAATGAACTGATTCTATTATGGAATGAGGGAGTGATTACTTACGATGCCTCCGCGAAGGAAAATTTCCGGCTTCGTGCAACAGTTTTGTGGACTATAAATGTTTTTCCAGCATATGGCAATTTATCTGGATGGTCAACCTCCGGGTTTTTAGCCTGCCCAGTATGTAACATGAACACATGTTCACACCGTTTGCCAAATGGAAAAAAGACTGCATATATGGGCCATCGAAGATTTTTACCAAATGATCATCAATTTTGAACCAATAGAGCCTCGTTTGATGGGAGTCAAGATTTTCGTCCACCACCAAGAAGATTGTCTGGACATGAGGTGTTAGCACAACTGCAGGGTTTAAACAAGATCACTTATGGAAAAAAGCAACAAGGAGTTAAGATTGGTCGGGAGTCCTCTACTGGTAATTGGAAGAAAATAAGCATTTTTTTTAACTTACCCTATTGGAAGTCCTTACTGCTGCCCCACAATTTGGATGTCATGCATATAGAGAAAAATGTTTGTGAAAATTTACTGAACACATTGTTGGGAGTGCCTGGTAGGAGCAACGATAATTTGAATGCTCGTTTTGACTTGCAAGTCATGGGGATAAGACGTACACTCCATCCAATAACAAAAGCAGGGAAGAAGGTGATACCTGCGGCCAGTCATACCCTATCAAGCAATCAAAACCCTATTATGTGTCGGTTTTTGAAAGACTTGACAATTCCTGGTGGATTCTCGTCCAATATTTCACGTTGTGTTTTAGTTAAGGAACACAAAATCATTGGGTTGAAAAGTCATGACTATCATGTACTTATGCAACGTCTCTTGCCAATAGTCGTCCGGGGTCTTCTTCCTAAACATGTGGTGACTACACTTGTGCAACTAAGTAATGCTTTCAAAATACTATGTTCGAAAGAATTGAGGAAGGATGATTTGGAAAGATTAGAGCGTGATATGCCAGTGATATTGTGTAACATCGAAAGGATTTTTCCACCAGCATTTTTTAATATCACTATGCACTTAACGATTCATCTAGTGGAAGAGGCCAAACTTGGTGGACCAGTTCAATTTCGGTGGATGTATTTCAGTGAAAGGTAAACACAAACTTCCACACATAATGATATATTTTGTAAGGCTACATTGCTAAATGTTATTACATTTGCTTCATAGGATAATGGGCATAATGAAATCATTTGTTCGCAATAGACGTCATCCAGAAGCTTCTATAGCAGAAGGCTATATTGCCACAGAGTGCATGACATTCTGTTCAAGGTATCTACACGATGTTGAAACTAGATTTACAAGAATTGAGCGAAACTATAGGGTCGATCAACAACACAGTGAACACGTTTTGTCAGTCTTTCAAATAATCGGAAAACCATTAAGGGGTTGTGTTGTTCGTGAATCAAGTCCTGATGAAAGAAAGAAATGTCACGCGTATATATTGAATCAATGTCAGGAGGTGCAACCATTCATTGAGTAAGTACTATTTCTTGAATACTCAACATTTGTTGTTATAAAACATCAATTACTTATGAATTGTGTGTTGTAATGAAGTGAACATAAGCGCATGTTATGACGAAGAAGGTTGAATCCTCGAGCGCTAGAGTTAGTACACAACAAGGAGTTTCCAAATTGGTTTGAAAATAGGGTTAGTGCTTGTACTGTGGGATTATTATTTAATTACATGTGTTATGACTTTAATATTAACCAATTGTTCGTAACTTTTTCAGATTGCTCGCATGCAAAGCGAAAGACTAAATAATAAAACAGAACAGTTAAAAGCATTGGCCAATAAACCATTGTTCGAATTGAAGAGTTATAGCGGTTATGAAGTAAACGGTTTTAAGTTTCATACTAAAGAGAGAGCTAGCTCACGGTTAGTACAGAATTGTGGAGTCCTCACAACCGCTGATACTACATGCTTTTCTAGTGCTCGAGATCGGAACCCCTAATCGAGTAATGTTGATTACTTCGGAGTGGTGCAAGAGATCATCGAACTGCCTTACTTAAATTCTAATCACGTTGTTCTTTTCAAGTGTGATTGGTTTGATGTGGTTAATAGAAGAAATATTAGGCATGATGAATTTGGGTTTACTTCGGTAAAGACATCATCTTTTTTGCAGATGAATGAGCCTTATATTTTAGTGAATCAGGCCCGACAAGTATTCTATGCAACATACCCCATGGATTGCGAATGGAGTTTAGTATTAGATGTGGAACCTAGAAAACAGTTCAACATGGGATTACATATGTTGACAGAAGGTGTTGAACCTCATCAAGAGATCGTCTCACATCAATACTCTACGGAGATGAATCTGAATGATAGTGAATTCATGCATAGCCGTTCTGATGTAGAAAACGTTGAGGTTGATGCAATAAATGTTGATGACATGGTGGAAGATATGGACGAACTAGAAGATTTGTGTGGATAACATGTTTGTGTTTTTCGTTATTCTTGTCTTTGTTTATTATTTTCAGTTTAAGGTATAACTGTCAATGTTCATGTGTATAATTGTAAGATTATTTTGGAACTATGATACTAATATCATATGTGTATTGCAGGTTAAAATGACAAGTAGAAAAAGAATAACCTCTAAAGGTTCAACAAGACAAATTCCAGAAGTTGTACATCCACCATTAATAGAACATCCCAGTACAGATGAACACGTTGCAATGGAGGGCTCATCCGCAGGAAGTTTGTATCTTTTCGTCTTTTATATGAGTATTGTTTCAACCTATTAACCTTTAATATTTTTTAGCAGGTACCACCAAAAAGTCTGGAAGAGGACCCACAAGGAGTTTGGATATAATGAAAATGCCTGAAGGAATGAAAGTGCCAATGGAGTTTAATGCAAAAGGAGAATCGATTGGAAAAAATACAAGTAAATTCAGTAGCTATTGTGGTTGGTTAATCCGTATGCCGGAAAATGCCACAACATGTGTGCCAAGGTGATGTGGAAGAGGCGACGATGCAGGGGTACCAGAAAGACAGAAAGAGAAGATGTGGGAGGTTATTTGTGTAAGTGAATTTTTCATCTATCATTATATATTCTATTCATCGTAATATAATTTAAATGCATCTAATTAGATCTAATTTGTGTAGGATAAGTTTGACATTGACAGAGACAATGAGATGATTAAATGGGCTACCTTTAAGAAGTTAGGAAAGAAGTTTAATGATAATAGAGCCAGCATTAAGGCGTTGTACTACACGCCTTACGATACTGATGTTGCGCTATTAAGGAAGATGCCAGATAACTACTCAGAGACATAATGGAAATACCTAATAAAACACTTTAATTCTGAAGTGCACCAAGTAAAATTGTTCATTCTTTTATTATTTTATGTTTCATAGATTTAAATATTCAAGGAATACTTTATCATTAGTTTGTTCATACAGCTCAAGTGCAACCGCAATAAAGGAAATCGAGAAAAACAAATAGCACTACACACATCTGGAAGTGTTAGCCATGCTAGGATTTATCATGCGGAGGTAGGTATAAGTCCGTTTATAACAAATGCATTTATGATTTAAAATTATTATATTGCTTTAAGTAACACATTTGTTATAGACTGAGAAAAATAATGGTGTTCCACCGTCGGAATACGCTCATTATCGTCGGGTACATACACATCGAAAAGATGGCACCCCCTGTGATAGTATTACGGCTGAAATTATGGTAAGTCTGAAAAATGTCATTGCATTCAAATGAGAACTTTATCACATTTCATAGTTTATGTAGTTTGAAATTTGCATTGCAGACGCAAGTGGATCAATGGATAGAGGAAGATGAGCTTGAAGGGGTATCTCATAATGTGGATGAAATATACTTAAAAGTACGAGAGCAACGGAAGTCGCCATCAAAGTATAAACGACGTCCATGTTGCACTACTGATATAGGTACTTCACAGATGATGGACTACAAAAAAATAGTTGAAGAGTTGCGTACTGAAAATGATACCTTGAAAGAGCATCTACAAGTATCAGAAGACAAGCCTTCAAATATGCAATTGAACTTCCATGCACTTAGTAAGAAGGTTGACTTCTTGATGAATGCTAGACAACCTTCGGCTACCGACAATAATGAGATTCAAGGTATGCGAAAAAATTACAAATTTCATATGTTGATATTTATTTTATTTCAAATTCACATATATGTCCATGATGATGCATTTTACATATTCTTTGATCAAATGCATGAGTAGGTGACGACGAATGCAGAAGATGAGATGAGCGACGACTAACTTATTAATGTTTTGTAAGTTGTCACTCATATTTTGTAAGTTCTGACCTTGATGGGACAAAAGTCGCTGATTGTGTATTTTAGACTGAATCAGCATGGTTATTATATGTAAATTTTGGGTTATGTATGAAAAGCAAAATGGTTGTATATTTATTAAACAGGTAAAATTGTTGTAAAGGTACTCCATTACCGGTGACTTGGTTCGCCGGTAATAGAACATTAGCACTTTTAACAACATAAATGGAATTACAGAGAGACGTCCAGAATCAGAAATTTCAGTGCTGGTTGGAAACATAGAAGAAGCTACATTGGAAGACCCTGTCATAGACTATAATCCTTCTTTGGAACTTCCTAAGGTGATGAACAGTTTGCACTTTTTCTGTCAAATTCTTGTTTCTTATTTCGTGTTCTCCTATTTTGTGCTGATTTTATAGGAAGTAGAGGAATCCAGTGACGAGCATCCAAAGCCCTCCAAGCCCCAGAAGGATAGAAAGCTTGAGAAGCTATCATAAACAGTTAAACATATAAACAGGTAAAGAGTGTGCTTGATCACTCTAAGGATGAGAATAACGATAGTCAAGATGATACAGTGAGTTTGGGATCTGATGCTATAAGAATAGATGAATACTCTGATTATGACAGTGAGGTAAAATGACATGGTTGTATATATTGTTGTTTCACTTCAGAGTGAGTAAGCTGTGTGAGTCGGTGCTCATAGACTTATCTGTAAACTGTATTGCAGGTGAAACAATCAGATGATGATGAGGAATATATAGTTGCACCTATTGGTAATGCGCCTAAGCTGATTCATATTGGTTCTATTCCTCGATGAGCCAACTTCAGGCCTAGATTCCACCACTGCGCAAAATATTGTGGCTACACTGCTCCGATTGGCCTGGGGTGGTCGGACCGTGGTGACAACCATCCACCAGCCATCTAGTCGATTGTACGGAATGTTCGATAAAGTTCTAGTACTGACTGATGGGAGCCCGATATACAGCGGAAGAGACGATCGGGCTATGGAGTATTTCGGGTCGATCGGGTTGGTTCCCGGGATCAACTTGGTGAACCCAATTGATTTTCTTCTTGATCTTGCGAATGGTAAGAAAAGTGTTGCCTAGACAATCACTTTATTTATGTAATATACTTGTCAAATTTCATCATACCCTTTCCAATGTAAAGTCGTTACCATAAAATATGCTCAACAAAACTACTCATCATTTCGTGTCTTTCAAAGGTAGGGCCTGAAATTCCTAAAGCAAGAAACATCAAGATGCCATGTTGTTAATAAATTAAAACACAATAATTAATTGTTTATAACGAAATTACTCAAATCAGGTCTTCCTAAGCTTCGATTGACAGATTCAAAATACAGGGGTTGTTACAGCTGTGGACTCTAAGCAAGACTATGGACTCGAGTTCCACGCGAACCTGGACCAGCTTGATGAACAGAACTCGATCAAGCAATCACTCATTTCGTTATACAAGAAGTATGATTATCCATCACTGAAGGAAGAAACTGTCCAGGAGTTTGACAATCCATAGCCATGTGGTGTCAAGAACATGGCTATGGTTATATATATATGAACTTTGTGGGTTTCTGGTTTAATGAGGGGGTTTCTGGTGAAGTTTCTGGTCGCTGTGCTGGCAATTCATCTTCTCACGACTGTCCATAGAGGCAGCTTCAGCACTCGGTGCTTCTGGTAAGAACACATATGGCGACCAACTATATATATATATATATATATATATATATATGTCCTGTCATCTTAATCTATCTGCAGGTCTGATCTCATTACAACTGTGAGTTTCTATGATGTGGTTTTTTGAGAAGGTTGTGATGGAGGAGAGAAGGTGATGTAGAGATCCTCCAATGGAGTCTTAAGGAAGATGAGAAGTCTTAGAGTGAGACACGGATCTGCTCCGCCATCTCCAGTACCCAACCAAAGTTCATATATATACAACCATAGCCATGTGGTGTCAAGAACATCATCATCATCATCATGTAAATGTTAGTAGAAAGATTTACTTTTTCTTATGATGTTGTGTTGGGTGATTATATAACAAGTGTTTACGTTTTACAGATGGAGAGAGCCAATGGACGACGACTTGGTGTGAGCAGTTCATGGTGCTGCTTAGCAGAAGTTTACAAGAACGAAAACATGAATCGTATTCGGGGTTACGGATCTTCCAGGTGATGTCCGTTGCAATTCTTGCGGGTTTGTTATGGTGGAAATCTGATATCTCGAACCTACAAGACCAGGTACGATGATATTTTATCATCATCATAGACTGCACTCCAACGGGATACAACTTGATTACCCCTAATTCTAACAGTAATATTGGTCCTATTTTTATTAAGGATGCTAAAGTTCTTTGTCCCCATTATGGCCCGCCTAGCAACAAGACAGCAAAGCCTAATTAATGGAAAGCCTAATTAATGGATTAGAGTTATTTATTTAGATATTATTATCTGCTTTAATGAATTGTTGATTATTCTATTTAAAGTTCCATCATTAATGATTTGTTGATTATTTTATTTAAAGCTTATCAATTTAAAATTGTTTCCTTACTTTATCACATAAATTAAGACCTAATTAACAACGTATTATTTTGTTTCCATCATTTTATTTTGTTTATTTAGCTTTAATGATTTGTTGATTATTTTATTTAAAGCTTATCAATTCAATATTGTTTCTTTACTTTATCACATAAAGTAAGACCGAATTAACAACGTATTATTTTGTTTCCATCATTCTATTTTGTTTATTCAGCTTTAATTATTGGTTGATTATTTTAGTTAAAGCTTATCAATTCAATATTGTTTCTTTACTTTATCACATAAAGTAAGACCTAATTATCTCGTACTTTGGAAGAAAGCTGTCTTTTGCTTCGCATGAGACCTAATTAACAACGTTGTCTTCCGATTTTGGTAGGTGGTCTGAAATCAAACGTTGTCTTTTGCTTCGTATTCTTATCGTACATCTGTTGATCTTAAGGTAATCTCACTTCGTATGTACTGCCGCCACAATTTTTTTTATCTGTTTCACCCATATATCATTATTATTGATTTTGACTAAAAATTCATTTGCCAACAGCTTGTAGTTGGATGTTATGCTCTGAAGGTAGATCGTATTGTTGTTTCTTATTGTCACTCGCAGCTTCTGTTCTACTTTCTGTTTTCTCATCTGATTCGAACCGTCGGCAGGTTACAACGACGATGAGATGTATTCAGAGCTGTGGAAGGCGTGCGCGGGACTGTTGGTTGACATTCCGCGCACTAGAGAAAGAGTCTTTTACTTCCCGCAAGGGCACATGGAACAAGTGAGGATACTTGATTTTTGCTTCGGATGCTGCATAATTTCGTGAAATTTTGGTAACTTACTTTTGTGTAAAGTTTTTCTTTGCTATTTTTGTGTGTAGTTGGAGGCATTGATGAATGAGGAGTTGGACCAGAGAATTACGATGTTTTCTCTGCCGTCAAAGATTCTTTGTCGAGTTTTTCACGTTCAGCTACATGTATGGACCTTCTTCCTTATATTAGTTCTGTTTTTTATGGTTTCGCTATGTTGATTGTTGTTCGAAGAAGGCCATTATGTAGCTACTTATATCTCACTTGATTGCTATGAGTTTATTTATTGTCATTTAATAGCTGATCAAAATTTGTACATTCTTTTAGGCTGAACGAGAAACTGACGAGGTCTACGCAGAAATAACTCTCATGCCAGAACCTAATGTAAGATCCGGACTTCAGAGTCTCTAGTTTCATGTGTTCTTCCATAAGGTATTGGGTTGGTGGGGAAAGTGTCATGCTATTTTTTTTCTTCCAGCAACTCGAGCCAACAAGTCCAGCTGAGTGCCCTCCTGAGCCTCCAGGGCCAAAAGTTCACTCGTTCTGCAAGGTTTTAACTGCTTCGGATACAAGCACCCATGGTGGATTTTCAGTTCTGAGGAAGCATGCAACTAAATGTCTACCTCCATTGGTAACTACATACAGATTATTCTGTTTCAATCTTGTTCTTTAGTAGAGGACTGTACTTGAACTTTTGTGTTTCTTCAGGATATGAACCAGGTAACTCCAACTCAGGAGATAGCTGCAAAGGATCCTCATGGTTATGAATGGAAATTTAAGCATATCGTTAGAGGTAACGAACTGGATTTATGTTTCAAATATATATATTTTATCTTATGTAAACTTGATATTAAGCACACGTTTTCCAAAATCCTTATGTTATTGCTTTCACAGGCCAACCACGGAGGCATTTGTTCACTACGGGTTGGAGTACATTTGTCGCTTCCAAAAGATTGGTTGTTGGAGATTCCTTTGTTTTTCTGAGGTACAAACCAACAATATACATATGAATTTCGTATGTTTTTCTATATTAAATTTTTTAACAAATAATTTTACACATATATCATAGGGGAGAGAATGGAGAAGTACGAGTTGGGGTTAGGCGTGCTAAACGTCAACAGAGCAGCATGTCAATGTCAGTGATACCAATGCGGAGTATGCATCTTGGAGTGCGTGCTACTGCCTCTCACGTTGTTGCCACTAAAACCCGCTTTGTTGTTTTCTATAAGCCCAGGTATGCTATGTTCTCCTATTTGTCTGTGCATGATCAAGTTTCTGCTGAACCTTTTATGAACTTTTATGACTCTTCATTTGTTAATTATGATTAGGACAAGTCAGTTCTTGGTGAGCTTGAACAAATATATGGAAGTTGCAAACAACAAATTCTCTGTTGGTATGAGATTCAAGATGAGGTTTGAAGGTGAAGATTCTCCTGAAAAAAGGTATCTACTATTCAGAAATATTATTAGTAATTTATGTCCTATCACTTGGAATATGTCTTCATAAGTTCTTTCTTTTTTAGGTTTTCAGGTACTATAGTGGGGCTAGAAGAAATTTCTCCACAATGGAAAGACTCAAAATGGCGGTCAATAAAAGTAGGGAAAAGTATGAAAATGGTGCAACATGTTTCACCAAAATGGTTTTTGGTGCTATTTGTTTTTTGACGATGGTTAATGGTGAAATACGTTTGTAAACGATGGTAAATGAACCTTCCGTCTACAAAACGTTTAATTATGTCGTTAAGTTATCACGTTTTTGTCACGTGACTTTATAAACTGTATTTTCTGTTGGAAATCAGTTTTGAAAAGACCTATATGCCCGGAAATCAACGTCGTCAAAGCTATTCAGTTCTTACTTACTGTGAAGATGCAGTAGAATTCCCTCCAGCAACCCAGTACTGCTTGACAGCCACCAAAATCTTTTCAGAAACAAGGGGTCCGTCTTCATGGTCCACCATTTTTATGTTCCATCTCATTCCCGCTGCTAACCTCCTTACCCTGATTAGAACTTCAACTTCGTCCCTGATGATCACTGCTCCTTCTGGACTTAGGACTCTGTCCATCTCCAATAGAATGTCTTCTGCACTGCACCTGTTTGTGTTCATCAATGGCAGGAACCATAATGACAATATCAGTATTGGATGTGGGATTGTACTGCATGTTGATGATAAGCTGAATTACTGAAGAAATTTTGAGTGAGAAAGATACTTACTTTTCCTTGTACAAACTGAACAGTTTGTTTGCGTGAATTAGGTCATAAGTCCTTGGATATGTCGAGAAATTTGTTGATTTACTTGTAGGCATTCACGTGCTTTTTCCACAAAGCGTTATCTCCTTGGTATGTCTCGACAGAAACTCCTAGAATAGACCCACTAGCGATTCTTGGAGGGACGGAATAGAGTCTCTCTGGGAAAGGCTTCAGCTCCCCACCAGCAACTTCATCAGCACTGTTCACATCTGGGTAAGGAGTAACGCATGCTTCCATCTTCTTGTACCTAAAATTCAAGAAATTTATCATCAAGTATATAAACATTGAAACTACTCTATAGAAGAAAATAAATATACAAGAAGCTAATAGAAGGACAAGTACAAACATACCAAACATCCTCGACTTCTGCAGACTTGCAAAAATTCACCTGAGAATTTTCTTCTCTTTCTTGACACGCCTTAGGATTCAGACTCTTCTGCCAAATGTCTATTTCACCCTTTTCGTATCTCTTCTCCCAGCACAGAAGTTTGGCAATATCCTCAATCCTTGTCTGCTCTGCTTCAAGATCCTCCTTGGTGCGTTCCCACCCTTTGTCCAAGAGAATGGAGTTACATAACCTTGTGGGGCAGGGATAAGACAATGTAGCTTCTCTTCCTGAGGAGGGCAATGTCTCTCTCGGTAGTTCATATTTTCCCTTGGGAAGGTCATAGCACGCTCCTGATCTTGGCAAGGGGTATAATCAGTGTAGCGAGGAGGGCAAGGTTCAAAGACTTTGGCACGCTATCGATTTCTTCACCATCATCCGTCGCAAACATTAATTAATTCTCGATAACCTTGGTGTCGGAGCTTCCGTGTCTGCGGTGTACGGAATTGCAGTGGCAGCTCTTGGTATGCTGAGCTTCTTGGCGCAGTATTTTGCGAGAGAAGCCTCCCTCCCTGTATTTCTTATTGTTCTTCATTTTCTGCAGATGGTGGCGCAGTATTTTCTCCATTTCTTCATTTTCTTATTGCGAGAGAAGCCTCCCTCCCCGGATGGAGTTATTTGTGGTGGCGCAGTTATTTGTCTGCAGTATTGGATACTAAATAGAATGACAAAGGGTAGAAATTGTATTTTAAAATTTAGTTTATGTTGGCAGAGTCACGTGACATACCAGGTGCTGTATTAACGTACATATTTAACAGAGTTAGACGGAAGTACCAAAAACCATTTTTACTAAACATATTGTACCTAAAACCATCATCTGGGTTGAAAAATCATTTTGGTGAAACATGTTGCACCATTTTCATACTTCTCCCATAAAAGTAATTACATTGATCTTAGGCTGTATTATTATGCATACTATGTGTGAGAAGCATTTTTTTCAACTTATTCCTTCTTTTTGCAGGTTCAATGGGATGAACATTGTTCTATTACCATACCAGATAGGGTGTCTCCATGGGAGATAGAACCAGTTGTCATCTCTGTGCCTCCAAGTTTGTCTCAATCACCGTCTTTCAAGAATAAAAGGCCTCGATTGCCTCAAGAAATTCCAGACCACCTTGGTAATTCCGGTTTAAAAGATAAAACTTTCACCATTTTCTTTTCCTTCGCTTTGTGAATTTCATAACATGTACTATTTGATACAACAGATCATGAAACAAGTGTCCATGTTGAGAAAGACAAAAAGACGGAGCCAGCAACTACTTGCTGTAGGCTTTTCGGATTCGAATTGATTAATCATATCACTGACTCACAACCTCCATAGAATGTTTCATTCAACGAGCCTAGGTCCAATAATGAACAGAAACATGACTTTGTGAACCCCTCTAAGGATAGTAATCAATATCAGGTAAACGTTTCCTCGAAGGATAGCCAAAATACACAAAATTCATCATCCTCAAGGAGTAGAACCAAGGTACTTTAGTTTCAAAATAGAGACAATGATGTGATTTCATAGGTTCTGAATAATATTATTTGACTGGTGTTGCATTTTTTATGTGCCAAAAGGTTCAAATGAAGGGTATTGCTGTGGGGCGTGCAGTGGACTTAACTTTGTTAGTAGGGTACGATGAACTTATCAATGAGCTAGAAGAGATGTTTGAAAATTAAGGGTCAGCTTCGGCCTAGGAACAATTGGGAGATTGTTTACACTGATGATGAAGTAGATATGATGCTTGTGGGCGATTATCCGTGGCAGTAAATATACTCACCTTACAAAGCATTTTTTAAATAATATTTTTGTTGAGTTTAATTGCAAATCAAATATTTTTGCAGGGAGTTCTGCAACATGGTAAGGAAGATATTTATAAGAAGGAGATGGGTGAAACTAACTTAGAAGAAGAATATGCAGATGTTATCCATGTTTTGTTAGTTCTAACTTTGATAGGTCAAAAACCGTCAGTTGTATATTTTGTACTAAATCGACAAAATCGTCGATTGTATATTTTGGATTGAAGCGGCATGGTTATTATTATATATACATTTTGGGTTATGTATGAAAAATAAATTGGTGGTTGTATATTTATATTTTGGATTGAAGCGGCATGGTTATTATTATATATAAATTTTGGGTTATGTATGAAAAATAAATTGGTGGTTGTTTATTTATTTAACCGGTTGTATAGTTTATGTATATATAGAGAGAAAATATAGTTTATGTATATATATATAGAAAATATAATTACAGAAAATGATATGTATATAATTCCCGGCGAACCAGCTCGCCGGTAAAGGTATATAATGTCCGGCGAAACAAATCGCCGTTCGCCGGCAAAGGTATACATTTACCGACGAAACTCGCCGGACATTATATACCTTTACCGGCGAGTTGGTTCGCCGAGCAATGTACACCTTTACCAGCGCGTTGGGTCGCCGGTAAAGGTATACCTTTACCGGCGAGTTGGTTCGCCAACCAATGTACACCTTTACCAGCGAGTTGATTCGCCGATAAAGATATACATTTGCGGCCCGAAATGGATACATTTGCCGGCGATGTTTGGTTGCCGGTAAATTGAAAACTTTACCGGCAATAAATGTAGCCACCTTTCCTGGCGATATATAGCGCCGGGAAAAGGTAATTTATTACCGGCGAACAATGTTTTCGCCGGTAAAATGTTTTCCCGGCCAATGTACACCGGCGACTTTTACCGGCGAACGGTATCGCCGTGATGACTTTTACCGGCGAAAATTGTGTCTTACCGGCGAGTAAGGTTCGCCAGTAAAAGAGACACTTCTTTTAGTGGGTGGTTGTATCTAGGGACGTGGGCGCGCCATATAGATCCATGCACAAGATAGAACTTAGTCCATGAAGGCGATGACCCATGGTGGCCCATGGTGTTGCCTTTTGTTCCGGTTAAGGGGCACGCCTTATATGCCCAATCTATAGGAGCCGCGTCATATTCGTTGTGTCACCTCCGCACCATCAAGACCACCAGGCGCGACACCTTCGCACGATCAAGACCACCCGACTTCCCTTGCAGCACCACACCATCATCACACTCTGGCCTTAGCCAAAAAAGGGTGCGCCTCTCATTAGTGGTGCGCCACCACGTGGAGCGCAACCTCCGCCCTTAGACACCCTTCGTACATGCGACAAGAAGGCACAATGTACAATGCATGTCATGGGACAATTGAGTGCCTACATCCCCTAATACGGCGCCACCCGGACCTACTCACAACCATTTAAGGATGATATAGACATGCCTAACAAAAAGGACTAACATGACAGCCTACCAAAAGCAACCGTCCAATCAACACATTAATAAGCACTTAACCATGGTCACTTAACCAGATGACACATGGATGATCATGGTCAGGACTGACCCGACTCAGGTGAAAGATGAGGGTTATAAATACCCTCACCCTCCATATTCTATGCATTTACTCCCCATTCAACGAACTTTTGACTGACTTGATCGTTGGAGGGGAAACAACGGGAACGCCCTAGGCCTTCCTTCCGTGCAGGTCACCGGAGCAGCAAGTGGACCAACCCAGAACGCTCCGAGCCGAGTACTACCAAAGTACGTGATCCAACATAAAGCATATTTGATCCCTCCCTTACTCTTTATCAATCTCTAAGACAATCTTATCATACCTCCATAGTTATCCATGCATGATTTGATATGATTTTGGCTTCAAAGACAGCACTAAAAGATTAGTGGAAAATATAGTTTAGGAATGATCATATGGACTCCATGGTCCAAAAGCAATAACTATAATGCTATTTTACATGGTAAAAACAACAAACCACTAGAAATGCTAATGTATTAGTGCAGGGGTACCAAATAGTATGTATATACATATTAAGAAATTTATTGTTTTAAATTTATTAATATGAACACCTGTTATGTTAATACATACAAACATTGCACACAATTTTTTGAATGTGTTCATGTCGTGTTATTTTAAGTCAGTGAGTTGTATGTTTATATGCAAGATCTTTAAGTATATATCAAAATAATTGTTTTCTCATATTTCTATATGAACTCATGTGTTTAAATTGTTAGTGTAAAAGTTACGAACTTTCAAGAATAAAAAATAATTAAAGTTTTAAAAGGTATATAAAAACTTGTTAAAAAAATACAAAAAAAAATCAAATTATCAATATAACTTTATCATGTGTGTCGTGTTGTGATATTTAAATTTTAAGATTGAAGATACGAAAATTATCTTTTGTTTTTGTATTTATATTATGGTGCTATCGTTTTGTCATATGCATATAGAAGCACGACTTCTTTTGCGTATGTTCGTATTACCTCGCTAGCTAAAAAATTACAATCCCAATCTTAGTGATGCAATCATGCAAAATTACATTAAAATAAGAAGCTTTATGTGAAGTTTATAAAACTAAATTGAATTCAATACTAGTCGGACCAATTAATAAAATAAGTTATGATTTCTAGGACCAATTGAAAACGCTACTCGTAAAGCACTAACAATTAACTAACAATTATGAGTTTCTTATTCCGTCCGTTGTCAAAACATTGTCGATTCATTAAGGCTTAGTAAATATGGAAGTGTAATAAAGATGTCAATTATTGATGTTGGTGGAAGTGGAAACGTCAATGGTAACCGCAGGAGTAAAAATGCACAACATTTGATGAGATCCTTTTGTGGATTCTATTCAACCCTAATTTATATATAGCAACAATTACATGGAAACTACTAAACGGTCCGAAATTAATAAATCTGTCAAAATAAGTACCCAAACTATTCCTAAGAAATAATTATCACTAAGAGGCCCTTAAACTAACACAAATGTTCAGGTTGACCCTATAAAACTCCCCCTCAAGCTGAAACATACACAAACATAACAACTCAAATAATATTCTTCATTCCAAACAAATTCTTCAGAAAATCATGTTGATGACCTCTAAGAGCTTTTGTAAATAGGTCAGCCAACTGTTCCAAAGTCTTTGTGTGCTGAGTTTGAACCACTCCTTGAAATGTTTCTCTGATATAGTGACATTCTATCTCGATATGATTGGTCCTCTCATGAAACACAAGGTTAAAAGAAATTTGCAAGGCAACTTGGTTATCACAATACAACATAACAGGTTCGGTTTGAGGTACCCCTAATTCTTTCTTTCTTTCTTTCTTTTTTGCCAACAAAATAATTCATTCCTCATAATCGGTTCTTGTAGAATACAATGAAAAATCCGAAGAAATTAAACTAGATAATGGGTTTGGGGGTATTGAAACTCAATCCGAATGACACAACCCTAATAATGCTTGTTGGCAATTCAATCCGCGCAAGAGTTCACGTTTCGAGGAATATGAGCCCATTCGATGCGATGAATGTTTTCCGATAGGACCACCGCATTTGCTAGTGTAGATTATATTCTTCACACGAACACCTTCCCGTGGATGTGGTTGATAATCGTTTCCGCGTCGGACTCTATGATGACGTTATCCTACCCCTTTGCCACAGCAAGTCGGACTCCATGTAGCACCGCATTAGCCTCGATTTCCTCGACCGAGCCCCCCGCTACCTTGTCGTGCCATCCTCCTACCATGCATCCATCTTTATCTCGCGCTATGACACCAACCCCTCCCTGTCTAGATGATGCGGACCATGCCGCATCGCAGTTGATATTTACTATCCCCTCGGTCGGTCTCTCCCATCGCATGGCGCCATGATGATCTGTCCTGTTGCTTCCTGCCTCAGTCGAAGCTGTGCCGAGGTATGTCATATCCTCCTTGTTCTTGAATATTTCACTCACGATGGACATCACATTTCGACCTCTTACCTTCAAAAGCAAACTGACATCAAGCCTTCCATAGCTGCCAGCAAATGATCATGCTGAGGTTCCACGTCCTCAGTGCGAGCCATTCGTCCACCAAAGCCTGTCCAACAAGAAGAAGAGAGTTGTTTGTCGTTGCTGTCCAGACTTCTTTCACCCCCTAATTCAATCATCAAGTTGTGAAGCCATATAATTTCAGATAAAGTTGTTCCCATACTCATATATTCAGCCTCACACGAAGACCTTGGCACAGTAATTTCCTTTTTAACTTTCGAAGATATCAAAGAATTTTCTAATTTAATGCAATAGCTTGTGACAGACCTTGTACTTTCAATACATGCAACCCAATTAGATTCACAAAAAACTGTTAATACAAATTCACTGTTGGAATCAAGCAGAATATCCAAACCTTAGTTATTTTTCACATACCTGATAACTCTAAGAGCAGCATCCAGATGAGATTTATTAGCTTCTTGCATATATTGGCTTAAATGCTTAACAAGAAAGGCAATGGCCAATCTAGTAATTATTAAATACAACAACTTACCAATTAATTTTCTATAAATGTTAGGGTTTTCAAGAAGAAAGTCATGTTGATTTATCTTAAGGTGTTTATCATACGATTTACTTGTAAGTTTAACATTAAGTTCCATGGTTTTTAACAGTTTTACATGCAAATAGACCTAGCTCAAATATCATTTCAACAACATATTGCCTTCAGGATAATACTAAACCCTTTTGCGACCTAGCAATTTCAATACCCAAAAAAATACTTAAGTTTACCTAGGTGTTTCATCTTGAAACTGTCCTTAAGAACAACTTTGAGTTAGTCAATCAGAACAACACTATTCCCAGAAATAACAAGGTTATCAAAATAAATCAACAAAACAACAATCTCATTTCCAGATTTTTTATTGAAAAGAGAATAATCAAATTTTGATTGAAATATATGTCGGACGTCAGATCTAACATCCCCGACCCTTTTCGATTTTTTTTCCGTTCAAAAATGTCGGGTGTTAGCGAGTGACGAGTCCGGTCGAGCGGGGTTCATCAACCGGACCGAAAATGAAAGAATCGCCACTGATTAATTAAAGGCTAATCAAAATCCTAAAATTTGCCTAGGGTACACGGTGTTAACATCCTAGGGCTTGGAAAGGTCTACATCCAGATAATCGAGTTCGGGAGTTTGATTACGTCTTAAGGGCTCGCGATCCCATAATCCGCCCTTTCAGTACTTTACTTTGCTTTTGAATGTTTTTCAATTTAGTTGAATTGCCCGTTTTGATCATGCTTGGCCAAAAGATTACATGCATTTTTCAAAAAAATTAACTAAACCATATACAAGTATTTTTTATTTATGAGTTAATTTCAAACAAATAAACAAGAGATAATAAATTTAATCATGCTCAAGAAAATGGTGGCTTAACTTTGGGGCCATTTTAAACATGTCAAAAATACACGAATGATTTTGAAGATATTAAGCACGTTGGACTAATTTGTAACACTTTGACAAGTCATGGGATGTCCAGAAAAGTTTAGGGACCAAAATGAAGTTATTTAAAATTGGAAATATATTTTTAAAAAGTGATTGAATTGGCCCTAAACTATTCTGGACTTATTTGCAACACTTGGTAAAGTTCCAAATAACCTGAAAATTATTTGGACTTATTTGTAACACTTTGAGACGTCATGGAATGTCCTGAAAAGTTTAGGAATCAAAATCTAATTTTTTGAAAATTATAAGTAAACTGAAAATAGTTTTTACAAAAAATTACAGAATTGACCCTAAACTATTATGGACTTGTTTGTAACACTTGGTAAAGTTCCAAAATAATTGAAAATTATTCTAGACTTATTTGTAACATTTTGAGAAGTGATGGGATGTCCAGAAAGGTTCAGGGAACACAATGTAATTTTTAAAAAAATCGAGCTGAATTAAACAAAATATTTAAAAAATTGCACAAATGACTTGTTTGGTTTTTAACACTCGGTAAAGTCCCAGAATGACCCGAGAGTCCAAGGACCGAGTTATAACATTCATCAAAATTCAGGAATGACCTAAGTTAGTTTTGAAAATATATTTTTAAACCGAAATAAACCCCCATAACTTTCACAAATGCCTAAAATGACCCCAAAGTTATACCGAACTTAAAACCGAGTACGATTCTTATATGAAATATAACTATTAACACATAATTTAAATAAGATAAATTGCATTCACATCAAGAAATATAAATAAAATATTGAATACGAGAGAGATACACCTAAGTTATTTAAAGTTTAAATACCGTACGAGGAATCGAGACCGATAATCACCGATTTTTTCCCACTCAATCTTTCTCTATTTTTCACTCGATACCTCACTTCGATTCTTTTTTAATCTCTTCTCCCTTCCTTTTTTTTTTCTTTTCTTTTTTTCACTCATTTCTTCAATTGTCGTAGCTTACGACAATCCTTCTTCTTCTTCACTTTGTTGAAGCTTGCATCCTCCTTTATAGAGTTTTCCAAACAATATTATAAGGTGATCAAGTGGGAAAGTGGTGATGGCAATTAGGAGATTGTTTGGTGGTAATTGGAGAGAATTTGGCCAAGGATAAGCAAAAGTGATCAAGTGGCCAAATGGTGATGGCAATTAGGAGACTTTTGGTGGTAATTGGAGAGAATTTAGCCAATTATGAGCAAAGGTGATCAAGTGGCCAATTGGTGATGGCAATTAGGAGGCTTTGGTGTCAATTGGGAGCAATTGTGAGTGATTTGTGGCATGGTCGGGATTTGGACAAAAATGGATGGCATGGTGGGTGTTTGGCCAAAACTGGGTGCCATGGGTTTAGGGGTTTATGGTTTGAGGTTTATGGTTTATGGTTTGGGGTTTAAGGTTTGGGATTTAGGGTTTGGGGTTTAAGGTTAAGATTTAGGGTTCGGGGTTTAAGTTTTTTAGGGTCTACGGTTTAATGTTAATGTTTAGGGTTTGGGGTTTAAGGTTTAGTTTTTTTAGGGTTTAGGGGTTTGGGGTTTATTTTATTTTTTTGCTCTTTTCTTCGTCTCGGATCCTCGCGTACATTATTTTGACCCCGAGCCAAAATCAGGTGTTTACAATATCCATTATCAATAAGTGCTCCAATCAATTTCAAATTCCATTGTCTAGAAGTTTGTTTAAGACCATAAAGAGATTTTCGTAATCTACATACTAAACTACTATTCTCCCCTGATTACGAAAACTGGGTGGTACGACTTCTTCATTAAGGTCCCCTTGAAGGAAAGCATTATTAGGATGGTTCATCATCATTATACTCAGCAAAAGGAAAAATATTCTCATAAAACTTTACATCCCTACTAACAAAGAAGCTCTTAATTTCTATGTTATAAAGCTTATATCCCTTTTGCACTTCAAAATAACCCATAAAGACAAAAAGGATAACATGATAAGCTAATTTGTCATTGACAACAAGATTTTTTGCAAAACATAGACAACCAAAAGTTCTCAAATGATCAATGTTGGGTTTTATTTTTGTCATGACTTCAAGTGAGGATTTGCCACTGAAAATGGAAGATGGGGTTCTATTGATAAGATAACAAGCAGTAATGACACAATCCCCCCAAAAAATATAAAGAACTACATCCTGTAATTTCAAAATTCTAGCTACCTCTAAATGATGTCTATGTTTTCTTTCAACCCTATTGTTTTACTGAGGGGTATATGGACAACTGACTCTAAAGAATTCCCCACCATTATCTGACCTAATCGTCTTAATACACTTATCAAATTGATTCTTAATTAAGGCTTGGAACTGTTTAATAACAGCAACATCAGACTTGTTAACGATCAAATAAATTCATGTAACTCTTGAAAAATCATCAGCTAAAGTTAAAAAAATATATATTTTTTGCCATCATAAGTATGTTTTTGGTATGGACCCCACACATCAGCATGCACAAGTTCAAACAAGGTACCAACTTTAGAATGAGAAACATGAAAGGGCAATCGAGTTATCATAGCTTAGGAACAAATATTACAATTTTTAATAGCAAATTCTTATTTCTGAAAAACGCAATCCATTTACATGTTGCAACCCAATCCATTTACATGTCGCAAAGAATGTGAAGATGCATGCCCAAATTTCCTATGCCATAACAAGGACAAATCTATGTTTCTAACCGAAGATAAAGCTAAATTTCTAGACATAGTCCTGATATGAGAATCACATGATGGTTTGAAAACAAAGAGGCCAGACTCTTCTCTACCAGTCCCCAAGACCCTCCCACTCAAGAGGTCCTACAAAACAACAGTCATGGGGTAAAAGGTTATAGAACAATTCAACTCAGTAGTTAGCTTTGATACAGACATCAAATTATATTTGAATTAGGGAGATAAAGGACATTTCTCAAAACTTTAGTTGAGCCTAGATTATAATCACCTATACTTTCAACCGAAACATGAAATCCATTTGACAATTGTACCCTAGATTTATCAACTAATTTTTCATTCTCAATCCAATCAGATATGTTAGACATATGATTAATATCACCTATATATAAAATACAAACATCACCACTTCAGTAATGAGACTTCAAGCTAGTTATACCTGCCATATTGACGTAGGCACCTGAGGCATCAGGTGTATGCTCAGAAGAGTCACCAACACAACTAATGGACTGGAGGAACTGACCAAACTGTTGAGTAGTGAAACTCACTCCTCCTTACAGATTGGGGTTCCCAGAGGGAATCGAAAGGGTGGAGTTAGTTGATACAAAATCAACAGAATAAGCATTCATAGATGATACATTATTAGCATGGGGATGAAAGATCTTTCCCTTCTTGAAGTCTCTAAATTTGAAACAATTGTCCTTAACATGCCCCTTTTTTTTTGACAAAAATCACAACCCTCGGAGTAACATATGTCCTTAGTATGACCCTTCTTATTAAAGAAATCACACTCAATATTAGAGTTTAGCCTGGCTTTGTTGTTAGAGGAGGAGGCAACACTAACATAAATTCCACCCGTCATACACCTCTGACTCTTTTCCTGAATGATCATGTCATATTCTTGGTTTAAACTAGGCAAAGGAACCCAAAGTAAGAGGTTGCTCCTAACATTTTAGAAAGCCTCATTCAGACCCATGAAAACTGAGAGAGACGCTGATTATCATAGTGGATAGCATGCTTCTTGAATTTCACACTCACAGGATTTTAAAGCACTAGCAACATCAAATTCGGACCAAAGAATCTTCAACTTAGTAAAACATGTTGAAACAGAGTCGAGACCCTCTTATGCTGTGCACAGTTCTTCGTGCAACTGATAAAGACGGGGGTCATTCGCTTTATCATATTTATCCTTTAGATTTTTCCTTGTAAGGTAAGAGGAAGTTGAATACATGATGTTGCTGGAAAGATCCACATAAAGAGAGATCAAAATCCATCCGAAAATAACAACATTGCATCTCTCCCACAAATCATGCCGAAAGGGTTTGATTTATCAAAAGATCCATCTATAAAGCTGATTTTGTTCTTTCCCCGTAGAGTCACAATCATAGCACGACTCCAAATCGCGTAATTTTCAAGTCCGGTAAGCTTTGTAGAAATCAGGTTCATACCTGGGTTATCAGAAGGATGAAGATAAAGCGGGTGGTTAGGGTTAACCTCTATGTCAAAATCGGGCCATGCATGGACTGCCTCCGCATCTGCGATCGGAACCACAACTTCAGAAGACGCGACAGGAACTTCCGCCTCCATGTTTGCAATCCTATCATCCATGAGAATAATACCAAGAACAGTGGTATAGGGAAGAATCGATGAACAAAGGAGGGTCAGAAAAGGTACAGAGAGCAATTGAATCAACTCAAGAATAAGGCCACAAATCTTCCAAGGTTGTAAATGAATCGGTGAAACAAGATGAGTGTAAGAAAATATGAGGAAAAACTGAATCGATTCAAGAAGAAGGCCACAAAGAATCAGTGAACCAAGAATAGTCGAAGAGATGCAGAGAAAACAACTGGACAAACTAAAGACGATGGGTGAGTCTGAGAGAGAGAAAATGAGACGGAAGCTTAAATGGTGGGAGAGAACCGAGGAGTCATGGCTCTGATACTAGAGACGAAACCGGACCGGTCAGACTGTTTTTTTTACTATTCTAGTCGGGTACCTATATTTTCGGACCAGATTTTCTTCAAAAAAAAGTCCAACCAAAAAACAGTATAAGGAAAAATAAACCGTCCATTCGAATTTTCAGACCAGATTTTTGGTTTAAACCGAAAATCTAAACAAAT
Source organism: Chamaenerion angustifolium (assembly GCA_946814005.1). Lineage (NCBI taxonomy): Eukaryota > Viridiplantae > Streptophyta > Magnoliopsida > Myrtales > Onagraceae > Chamaenerion > Chamaenerion angustifolium. Next base: position 30,601,603 of record OX328272.1, read on the forward strand.
ACACATTCAAAAACAAAATAAGTATTTAAATTTAAATTAAACAACAAAATATCTCGATTTAACAATGTTTACATAATTTTCTACTAAACTGGTTAAACAACTAAAATAACTATTAAATAACAAAATAACTATTTGTTTGTATTCATTGATTAACTATATTAATACTAATTAATATAATATACAAAATTATATACGTATTAACGGTCAAATCGAACTCCACAGTCTTTTAGATCGTAGACCGAACAGTCTAAAAAATCGTTTCAAACAAAAAAAAATCGACCATAAACCATACCGTACATTTCCGGGCCATTTTTTTGTCTAGTTCGGTTTCACCAGATTTTCGGACCACATGGTTTTTGCTTTCACCCCTATCTGATACCGTGTCAATTATTGATGTGGGTGGAAGTGGAAACGACAGAGGCAACCACAGGAGTAAAAGGACACACCAGTTGATGCGATCCTTTTGTGGATTCTATTCATTTGTCCACAATCACCCATCAACCCTAATCTATATATAGCAACAATTACATGGAAACCACTAAACGGTCCGAAATTAATAATCGTGTCAAAATAAGTCCCCAAACTATTCCTAAGAAATAATAATCACAAACAGACCCTTAAACTAACACAAATGTTCAACTTGACCCTATAAAAAAATATACATTAATTGTGATGTTTGAACATTTTTTTATTATTTATGTTTGTTGGTGTTGTTAAATGGTTGTTTACGTTTCAAGATGTGACTATTTGGATTACATTTGTGTTATTTAGTCACTTATGTTTAACAATGTTATTTTTTGTTTTAAATTATTATTTTTCGTTACATACTAATATCAAGACATGATGTATCAAAAAATTCATTCTTCTCTTTTTCTTCATGCTTCGTTTTCATCTCCTTCTCTTCTTCTCAAAGTTGCACCAGTCTGTTTGGTAAGAGGAAGACGATAGAGAAACAACTTGAAAAATAAGAGAAAAAAAAAGTACATTTGATATATCGCAACTTAAATTAGTATGTGAAACACTAACGGTGAAAAATAATAACATTTAGTAATTTAAACCAAAAAAAAGTATTGTTAAACTTAAATGATAAACAAAAAAAACAATAAGGATTGAACTATATTCCTCAATAGTCAATGCAAAATTTCATTTTCCGATAGTTTTATACTAAAACATAATTTAAGATATTGAAAAATAAAGTTATTGTATTATTTAATTAAAAAAATATAACAGTGGAGATGTTTTTTAAATAGAAAATAAAAATAAAATACAGACATTATTCTAGTTCAATTTCTTATTGGAATTCAAATCACTAGTATTGAGTCGAGCTTGGACCGAGCCTATACCTCCACACATACATGATCTTAGTAATATTAGGCTCGAGCTATTCACAAGTTGGGCTTGAATGCATCAAAAACTAAATGGAACAGAGCTTCAACTTAAAAAAAAATGTAAATTAATTCAAGATGAACAATTAAGCATGTTTGATGAAACTCCAACTCGATTTTTTGAACAAAATATTGACATCATTTGCACAGAAAAGTAATATATGCTTTGTTTGCTAAACTGGTTTCACTATTTCTTTTTAAATACCAATTACAGATATACTAGTGATGGAGTTGCCCGTTGCACAAATTCTATACCGAATGAGAATTTATGTTAGAATAATTATTAACATACGCATTGCACGGGAATTTTATATTAAATTAATATTCAGAAAGAGACATGCCGTATGATAAGAAAAATGGTAGTTTGTGAATAAAATTTTAGAAGGGAAATAATCCCTTAGAATTTAGAACCTTTTATATGAGTTTGGTTAAGGTTAAGTGAGAAGAAAAATAATTAGGAATTTTTTTCACAGTATTTATTTTCATAAATATAATATTAAGAGTTTTGTTAGAATAATATTTCAAAGAAATAGTAAAGATATTTTGTGACAAATTTCCTAAATAAATATTTTTAAGAAAAATCCTTCACTAATTAACTTTTTCTACCCTAAAAGTTGTAGGGGGCTTCATAGAAAATCTTTTGTTTCTAAACAATAATTATTTATTCCTTCACTAATCATATGTTGTAGGGGCTTCATTCTCAACAATATTTGTTATTAATTCAATGTTTCTAAAACAAATTACTTTTCAATGCAGAGATAGTGAATCGATTTGCCCTTGACCTTAAAAGTGCATGAAGTTCTTGGAATTAAATAATTGTAAAATTTATATTCTTAATAAATATATTCACTTGAGTTCTCATGGAGAGACTATTAGTAGAGACAAACATTCAAGTCTATAGAACACTAATCCATATAGGCAAGTGGTGATGCAAACAATTACTCATGATTGTGAATGTGATTCAACAACATATGAACCAAGTCTACAAAAAAAAAAATCTTCTTTTATTGAATATTTTTTATTAACCAATATGGAAAAGCTGCCAGAAGCATACCAGGCCACCAAGTATGTCACAATTATTGAATTTAAAATCATAATGTAATATGGGTGATAAAACTTCTGATCATCTTCTTAGCGGTAAAAGACATACTTATAAAAAATGATATAGTTAGCCCACAACTTTTATGAGACCTAAGAAAATGACTAAGATGCTTGGATTTAAATATGAGAAGATTGATGTTCGTGTCAATAATTGCATGTTGTACTATAAATAAAACATGCACAAAATTAATTTTTCTGTGTGTGGATATGACGATTTAAGTCGAAACAAATTAACAAAAAGTGATACAGAAAAGAAAAAAGAACATTTCATACAAGGAATCTTGTGTTATGTACCTTTAACCACAAGACTTAAGTGTCTTTATATGTAAAACAAACACACGACATGCTTCTCACCCTTCAGATGGTGAGGCATAGAAACACTTTGACCAAATTCATCCTTCATTTGCATTAGATGCATAAAATGTATGAATTGGCTTATACACGGCTTGATTCAACCGTTTTGGACAATATGAGATGCAATATAGTTGTTGGTCAATGATTATTACTGTGTACAATTTGCTTCTTTGGATGTGCATGAAAAGTGCATACATGTTGATGAGTCTAGTCATCCCAGGTCCAGCTAGTCCAGTAAAAGAGTTGAATGTGTTTTTAAGACCATTAGTATATGAGTTGAATATGTTATGGAGTGTTGGAATAGAAACATACGAAATATCAAGATAACATCACTTTCAAACGAAGGTGACTCTCATATGGACGTTAAGTGAATTTCCTGGTAATGTTATGTTATTTGGATGGAGTACACATGGACGATTATCATGTCCATATTGCATGGAATGGACTAAGTCATTTAGATTTGATAGCGGGAGAAATACGACATGTTTTTATTGGCATAATCAGTTCATACCTATAAACCACCGGTTTAGAAAATAAAAGGATATATTCAAGATGGGTGTTGTAAAGAAAGATGGATCACCCCCTAGATTATTGGTGAAAAAAATGTGGAAACGGGTTTGCAGTTTTCCTAACATTGGATTCAAAAAATATATATGAAAAAAAAACATATTGTCAGATTTAGTATGGAACATAATTGGGTGAAAAGAAGTATCTTTTGAGAATTGCCTTATTGGAAGATAAATTTGATCTTACACAATTGAGAATTTTTTATTTGAAAATATCTAGAAAACAGTGATGGATGTCGAGAAAAACAATAAAGACAGTCTAAATGCTAAAGTAGTCTTGAAAATACTCTATAAGCGGACAATGTTGGAATGATCTATGAGAATGGTAAGGTTATGAAAACTAAAACTTCTTACACATTGAGCAACAAACAACAAGGGGTTGTTTGTAGATGGCTTAAAGAGATGAAATTTTCTAATGGTTATGCGTTAAATGTTTTGTGGTGTATAAGGAAAATTGATGCTTCTTCCACGGAGTTTAAAAGTTATGTGTTTAAGGGAGATTGCTTTCTAATGTTGTATAGGGCATGGTTCCAAATTATGTTTGGGTTGCATTAACCGAGTTCATATTTTTTAGAGACATATGTTTTACTATCCTTTGGGTTGATTATATGGAAACAAAAATTGAGAATACTATTGTAGAAACACTATGCAAGCTGGAGAAAATATTCGCTGCAAGCTGGAGATTATTGTCCATTTACCGTACGAGGCTAAAATCGGAGGCCATGTGCAATATCAATTTATGTATCCATTTGAGAGGTAAACTCATTCTTTACTGTTTCATTTTAGATTAATTGATTTAGGTAAGATATACTTTAGTCAAGTCGCTTAATTGATTTTGTCAACTTTCAAAATTTTAAAGGAGAAAAAAAGTGTGAAATAAAAAAAAAATGTTGACGCTCTATATGTGAAACCTGCATTATAAAAACAATACATTATGTCAAGTGGTCAAACAATATTAGCAGAATACCACGATATGATGATGGTGGAGTTCTAAACTTGAATAAGTGTTTATGTATTGTTTGTCATCCCCGTAGATCATTTGGTCCCAATTTACCTACCATGTAACCAACCAATGTGGAAATGAAAATTGCATATACATATGTTATATTGAACACTATAAAAATTGTGCCTCTTTTCAAATAAATTTGTTCATCTTTTAATTCTATTCTATTGTATTTTATCATAGCACTCAAAAACCAATTACATTATGTTAATGTATTTTGATCTTGTATGAGATTTAATAATCACATTCGATAGTTAATGCTACACATAAAATTGAGATTAAGACCTAATATGGTGATACAAGACAATGTATATACCTAATAATGCATACATGAGATTAAGACCTAATATGGCAATTAAATACCTAATATTGTTACTGTTGTAGGTAAACACAATGATAATGTATATATTTATTGATCAATTATTAGTATTTTTAATATATATATTTTGTGCTGCTAGTTATTAGAATTTTTAGATTCCTTAAAAAGTATATATTTTGAGAAATATTTTAATAATGTCAAAAAATGAATAGATAATATACTTAAAATTTTATTATATTATGATAATTTTAAAAAGAATTTATATTTTTTTAGAAAATATATATTTATATTAAAAATATACGTTTAATTTATAATATTTTTTATTTTTATTTTAATAATATATGAGATCATTTACATAAAAATATATTTTTTTAATAAAATTTGTTCAAAATATTAGACTTATTAATAGAGTTTCTTAACTAATATAAAATGAAAAATTAAAGAACTAAGTTAGTGAAAAAAAATAATATTAACAATTATTTTTTTGAAAGAGAAATAAGTGATTAAGTAAGATGAAATAAAATGATTTTTAAGATTAAATGAGGAGTTTTATAGCAATCTAAATTTGTCCACCTAAACAAAAATGTGATGTCACACAAGTATTTGTAACATATGATAGTGTTGGACGAATTAAATTGAAGAAAAAGTATAACTTTACTTATTAACATATTATATGTTTTAGCCAAATTAATATATAGGTAGATAGATATAAATATACATTATATTAGGATCCCTGATTTTGGATTCCCTAATTAGTGATACTTATTATCGCATGTGGAAATGGAAATATGCCACCTTCATTGCAAATTTGCAGAAGGCACTAATGTTTGGTTTGCCTCCTTCAACCGTTCTTGAAGCTTTGCGTGTTAAGAGACATCCATCCTGTCAACGCTCAGACCTTACTGAATATATTGTTCACACGCCATCACACCAGTTAGCTCCTCCACTTTCCTCATCTCAAAATCCTCTCCCTCTACTGCCGAGCCAACGGCGGCTTCGCTGCACGCACACTGTTGAGACTTGGACTGTTTTAGGCTGCTGTCTTAGGTTGTTATCATTATCTTCCGGGCCTCGTTTTGTCTATTGGGCTGCAATCTGTTCTCTTTTCTCTCAGCTTGTGCTTATGATAATTGTTATGTTTCTGTTTGTTTGATTTATTTGAATAGTTTAGTTGCTTAGGGACTCTTTTGTATTATTCGATTTATTTTGGATGTAATAAACCATTGTTCCTTCTAGGGTTTAGTATTTAACGGGTGAAGAAGTCCCAAGTGAAGGAACGACTTCTGATGATCCCCAAGTCTTGTTTCTGGTTTCTCTTGTTTTTACGGTTTCGTTCTTATTGTTTGTAGCCTTGTTTGTTCCACATTCAACATGGTATCAGCGGGTGAGAGGTGCAACTAACCTCTGAAATATCAGATCATGTTCTTGTTCATCCTTCAAATACTGAGATTAGGTGGAGTTTTGTGGTTTCTCATCGGCTACGACAATTCACTTTTTTTGGTGCCTAATCATCTTCGTGCCGGAATCTTGAAAGTTTGGTTGTGATTCTTCATCGCAACCCTCAATATTCTCTGATCTTGACCTCTATTTTCTGTCGTATTTTTGGCTATCTTCACCCTTATTGGTCCCATTGATGTGACTTGTGCGGTTTTTTGTGTTTTGAACATCGCTAGTTCCTTGATATTCCTTGATCTTGTCCAAGTTCTGCCTTACCCTCAGCTTCTTGGTTATAGTTTAAAAGCTTGTTACATGTTCTATCTTCAGTTTGTATATTGTGACTGGAATGCGTGCTATACCTTTGATTTTCTTCACTTGATGTGATTATTGATTGAATTCTTGGGGTTTTTGTTATGTGGTATTGCGATTCTTGAGTCCATTATTGTATTGTGTGATCATCTCTTTCTAACATGTGGCAAGAAAATATGCCACCGATGAGGTTGATCATGATGCGATGGCCACTGTTTATTTTCACCCCTCCTTTATTTGCATGCAAGTGATAATTGAGGAACAAATATGATATTTGTTGTTTTAACTGGTCCTAAGAATTATGCAATGTGGAGTAGAGCTATTCAGTTTACTTTGTTAGGAAGGAATAAACTCGGTTTTATCAATGGAACATGCTTGCGTGAAAAATATGATATTGTATTCAATCATTTGTGGGATAGATGTAATGTTGTTGTATTAGGCTCGATAACAAATTCCATTTCAAAAGATCTTGCTGGGAATGATGTATACTGAGGATTCATATCTTATATGGAAAGATATTAAGGAAAGGTTTGATAAATTTAGTGGGCCTAGAACGTATCAATTGCATATGGAAATTGTTATGACCCGTCAAGGGCTTGATTCGATTTCTGTTGTTTTTTTCTTGAAATTACGTGGGCTTTGGGCTGAATATGATTCTGCATGTGCACTGCCTTACATTGATCATTAGGATTTTAAGAAACACGTAGAACATAAAGAAAATCAAAGACTGTTTCAATTTTTGATGGGATTGAATGAAAATTATTCAAATGTGAGAAGTCACTTGCTTTTGGGGTCCCCTTAACCCACTGTGAATTAGGGCTATGACTTGCTAATGCAGGAAGAAAGGCAAAGATGTATTACCTCTACTATGAATGCATCTTTCAGCACCAAGTCTGTGAATGTGTGTTTGAACTTTGATAAACCGAAAGGGAATCATAATTTGGAGTGTACCCATTGTCATAAACGTGGGCACACAATTGATCGATGTTGTGCCAGGGGATGTGACATCTGTAAAAAGAAGGGATATGCTAAGGATAACTATTTTAAATACAAAGAGTTTTTGAAAAATAAAGTGAATAATGTTAGGGGCAATGTTGCCTCCATAAGGTATGGTGACGCTGACCCTAACACTTTTAGTAGCTCTGCTAATGATTCTTGTTTGAGCTGTTATATACAAGGTGAAGTCACATTCACACGGGATCAGTTAGAAAAGTTCCGTCAAACCATCGGAGGCGCGGGCAGCAGGAGCAAGTGTTATCGCCCTTCAGGATCCACACGCAAACACAGTTGGTATATCTCTAAACTAGACTTATTCTTATGAAAAAAAGTCACGGGATCTTGGACACGGGAGCAACCAATCACATGACCAACAGAAATGATTGGGTGTGTGGGTCTAGGGAGGTTCTCGGGACCAAAGTTCAATTGCCAAATGGAGGTTCTTATGATGTTCATAGTATTGGAAGCATTTTGCTGAATTCGGACAGAAAATTGCCTGATTTCAACTATAATCTTCTTTCAGTGTCTAAACTGGCAAGTGACCTGAACTGTTCTCTTTCCTTTTAACCAAACCTTGCTATCCTGCGGGACCTCTCAAATGGGAAGGTCTTGGGGACTGGTCAAGCAAGGCTGGATTATATTTCATAAACATGCCTTGCAGATCTGTTCATTCTCTTGTAACAAATTCTGTTGTAAATGATGTTATGTTGTGGCACAAATATTTTGGGCATGTCTCATTTAAGATTTTGGATCATATTTATTCTTTGGATATGAGTAAAGGTAAGAGTGTTGTTATGAATGATTGCCCTGTTTGTCCCAGAGCAAGAATTATCAGAAGCCATTTTCCTAGTTCTAGTTCGAAAACAGATGTTGTGTTTGATCTTATCCATGTTGATGTGTGGGGGCCTTATCACTCCCCTACACATGATAACAAACTGTTCTTTTTAACTTTAGTAGATAATTTTTCTAGAGTAACCTGGGTCCATTTTATGCAGTTCAAATCAGATGTTTTTATTATTGTTAAGGACTATGTTGCCATGATAGAGTATCAGTTTAATAAAAGAATAAAGTGTTTTAGAACTGATAATGGCAGAGAATTTTTCAATGAGCATATGGATAAATTGTTTTGTGATAAGGTGATCAATCACCAAAGTAATTACCCATAGCCCCCCATCCCCAACAAAATGGTAAGGCAGAAAGAAAACATAGGCACCTACTAGAAATAGCAAGGGCCTTAAAGCTGCAAGGATCAATCCCAAACATTTTCTGGGGAAATTGTATCCACGCAGCTTGCTATTTGATCAATTTCATGTCTTCCAGATTGTTAAGGGGTAAGTCCCCCTCCGAGATGCTGAATGGTAAGAAACCTGTTGTGAGCCACCTTAGGGTGTAAGGTTGCTTGGCATATGCCAAAATTATGGTGGTGACCGATAAGCTGGACACCAGGGCTATCCCGTCTGTATTGATGGGTCTCTGTGGCACAAAAGGCATACAAGCTCTATGATTTGGCTGAAAAGCATTTTTTTTTGTTAGTATGGATGTTATTTTAAATGATAGCATATTCTCCTTTAGGACCGGTAGGCTTGAACAGTCGGCCATATTTTTCGAGCCCCTAATAGATGATTCCGATGATGTTGGGAACCGTAAGGTTGTAACTGAGGATGATTATCAGGAAGGAAACCCACAGGAAGAGCCTCGGCAAGGTTCAGATGGGCTCCCCTCAAATGATGAGTCCACAATAGACTCAGATGAAGGGCATAACATTCCTTCTGCGATCCCTTCTAGACCCACATTGAGTGAGTCTGAAAGGATTATCAGACCCCTGATATGGATGAAGGATTATCAAGTGCTCGATGCTTTGAATGTGCATTGCATAAAGAATTATATGTCATATGAGGGGTTGTCTGATGAATATCAATGTTATGTATCCTCTATCTCTAATATGGTCAATCCATAAAGTTTTTGTGAATCAGTGAAAGACAGGTTGTGGGTTGAGGCAATGCAAGAAGAAATGAAAGCACTTGAAGATAATCAGACTTGGGATCTTGTTCTGGCCCCAACAGGTAAGTTAATTATAGGATGCAAGTGGGTTTATAAACTCAAGTTTAAATCGGATGTAAGTTTAAGTACGTATAAGGCTAGGCTAGTTGCTAAGGGATATAATAAAAAATATGGAATAGATTATTTTGAGACCTTTTCCCCAGTTGCGAAAATGAACACAGTTCGAACTGTGTTAGCCTTAGCAGTTAACCATAGTTGGCCCCTTTACCAAATGGATGTTCATAATGTCTTCTTACAAGGCAATTTGGATGAAGAAGTATACATGCGTATTTCTGATGGATTTGGCGAGAATGAGCCTAATCTGGTCTGCAAGTTGAAAAAATCTCTATATGGGCTTAAACAGACAGGTAGGCAATGGAACTTGAAGTTGTGTAATGTTTTGGTTAGAGCTGGGTACAATCAGTCTAAGTTGGATTACTCTCTTTTTACTAAGAGAGTTGACCAACAAATTGTTATTCTTCTCATTTATGTGGATGACTTGCTTATTTCTGGAAATAGTGTTGAATTGATAAATGGATTGAGAAGTGTGTTGCAGTGCAGTTTTAAGATGAAAGATTTAGGAGAACTAAGGTATTTTTTGGGAATTGAGGTTGCTAGGTATGACAAGGGATTGGTTCTGTTCCAAAGGAAATATGCTTTGGAATTAATATCTGTAGTAGGTCTTTCAGGTAGAAAAGTAAGTAAGACGCCTATGGAGTTAAACCTGAAATTGACTAGTCACAAATATGATTATCATTTGAAGTTGAATCAGGATGATAAGTCAATAGATGATGTAAGTATGTACAGGCGACTGATAGGGAAGTTGCTATATTTAACAATTACAAGACCAGATATATCATTTGTTGTTCAGACCTTGAGTCAGTTTATGCAGGATCCTAAGGTCACGCATTTGGAGTCTGCCTTGAGAATAATCAGGTATGTTAAGCGAGAACCTGGTAAGGGAGTTCTATTTTCTTCCGATTCATCTTCTAATCTTATTGGCTTCTGTGATTCTGATTGGGCTGGATGCATAGAAGCTAGAAAATCTGTTACGAATTTCTGCATCATGTTGGGTAAGTCTGCTATTTCTTGGAAAGTAAAAAAGAAAAACACAGTTTCAAAATCTTCGTCTGAGTCAGAATATAGAAGCATGGGTTCTACGTTATCTGAGATCATTTGGCTTCGAAATTTGCTAAGGGAGTTGGGATCAGAACAGTTGAAATCGGTAATGTTGTATTGTGATAATAAGGAGGCAATATAGATAGCAAATAACCCTGTTTTTCATTAACGTACTAAGCATATAGAGATTGATTGCCAATATATTAGAGGAAAGTTGTTGGAAGGTATTAGAAAGCTTGAGCATGTGAAATAGAGAACCAGTTAGCTGATTTGTTTACTAAGGCATTAGGGATTCAACATCATTATATTTTGTGTGCAAAGCATGGTATGAAGAATTTATTTGGAGGAAACGGGGAGATTTTGTGAAAATGTAATAGAGTTGAAAAGAATGTGCAGCCTGAGGGGGAGTGTTGAGACTTGGACCGTTTCAGGATGCTGTCTTGGGTTGTTATCATTATCTTTCGGGCCTCGTTTTGTCTATTGGGCTGGAATCTGTTCTCTTTTCTCTCGACACGTGCTGATGATAATTGTTACGTTTCTGTTTGTTCGATTCATTTGAACAGTTTAGTTGGTTAGGGACTCTTTTGTATTATTCGGTTTCTTTTGGATGTAATGAACAATTGTTCCTTCTAGGGTTTAGTATTTAACGAGTGAAGAAGTCCCAAGTGAAGGAACGACTTCGGATGATCCCCAAGTCTTCTCTCTAGTTTCTCTGGCTTTTAGGGTTTCATTCTTATTCTTCGTAGCCTTGTTTGTTCCAAATTCAACACGTACGGTGGCTCCAGTTCTGATCTTCTCAGGAGCTACCGACACAGACGCACCGACTGGAATTCGACGGACTAGCCTGCAGAGTGGAAGTGGAAGTAAATGTCGAGGACAAGTGGGAGAGAGTTATCTCATCGACGAAGCCGACGCACAACCACTTCCTATGACGTATCTAGATTCAACACCAGTAATGCATTTTTGTTCTTTTCAAATTTGACCCGTAATTGAAAGCAACTCCAATAATTCCTGATTAGGTCGATCGGATTATTAGTTTTTACAGTGGTAGAAAGATCGTAAACAAAAAGATATGCAACTCAAAGTTACTCTTCATTCTTTTCTTACTTTTCATTTACAGAGAAACTTCTCTTTTTATATGAGAAGGAAGCTGAACAAAACAGACGACAACATATTACACAGAAACTCCTAGAATGATACACTTTAACGTAAATGACATCGAGAAACAAATATTAAAACCTAGATGACAGAATGCAACAACAACAACTCCTACAAAGAAACATATTATCTTGCATTTATGTTTAGTCGGCAGCATTCTGTTTTTGCATGTTGTGTTGACATGCTACTGTTCATCTTCCATTTTATTGTTCACTCGTATGTTACTGTTCATCTCATGCATACTGTTCATCTCGCATGTTACTGTTCATTTCGTATGCTACAGTTCATTTCAAGCTTGAACAAAGAGTATTATCTCTAACATTCCCCTATTAAGATGGTTGTTCTGAAATCTGCAAATAAAAAGAATATACAACACCCAAAAGTAGTAACAATGACGGGCTAAAAAAAACGTAACAGAACATCTCTGTTGACAATGGAAGAAACAGAACAGAGGAACACTCTCACCAATTCTTACCAGGATCAGAGTTTGAGGGACCAGATAAAATAGAGTCATGATCCGAAAAATACTTAAGGTGTGGGTAGGGTGTAGCCTCCATCTTTTTTGTGAAGGGAGGTTTGAGCCTCCATCTTTCCATGTGATTGGGAGGGTGTAGCCTCCATATTTTGTTTAAGAAATAACACAATGTAGTAATGTTTTTTTTTTCACAGGTAACCATTCATATGTAAATCCATACATGACAGTGAAATAAGTGCGCAAAAGACCCCAAACTCTGATTTTGTGAAAGAAGGGATGAGAAGAGAACCTTAGGTACTCATTCACAGCCAGAGAAGATAGCCAAGTAAAAAAGGCGAGCCAAGTGCATTGATACTATAATGGAAAGAACAATTTTGTACCTGGAGACACAGTACACAAGCAAGCAAGATATGGGAGAATGTAGAGACAACCAACTCACAATAAGGGAGAAAGACTGGTGGGCTGAGAGCAAGACTGGGACATTGGTCGAGCTCCAGCATGTGAGAAAGAAGTCGTTGTAAGGTTTTGAGGAGAGTAGGTGTATGTTTGTCCAGTCAATTCATCAATGGAAGCAACACAAAGCTTCGACCGAACTGGAGCAAATGTCTTTTCCGTAAGAGGTTTAGTAAGTATGTCAGCGACTTGGTCAGTAGCAGGGAAATAGTTGATACAGATTTGACCTTGTTGAACCTTTTCACGTAGAAAACATAGGATGAGCTCAATGTGCTTCATTCGGGAGTGCTGCACTGGGTTAGCTGTTAGAGAGAATGCACTTATAGTGTCACACCACACGACAAGGACCGAGGAGAGTTAAAGCAGAAGGAGCCTGAGACAACCGGTTGCTTCTTTGTGCTCCGGACGATTGGGTTGCAGTTTAGAAGCAGAAAGCAACTTGAGGTGGAGTGTCGGTCAGCTGGATCGCTTCCCTAGTCAGCGTCTGAATAAGCTGTAAGAGACAACCCAAAATAGCATGTCAGTGGCCCAAAAAATTAACCATGGTTGAGAGTACCTTTCAGATATCAGAGGATCTGTTTAACAACACGTTAGTGTAAGTCACATGGAGTTTGCATGTATTGACTTAGTTTGTTCACGCTGAAGTGGATCTGCGGACGTGTAATGCAAATATACTGAAGAGCTCCTATTATACTCGTGTTGATGAAAGGATCCAATAGAGGTGAATCATTGTCGGTGGGGTGGAGAGAAGACACAACCATCGGTGTGGGGCAAGTGGATGCATCCCTTAAGCCATCTTTGTCTATGAGGTCAAGAATGTGGTTCTTTTGATAGAGAACAATGGACTCAGTATGAACATGAACATCCATGCCCATAAAATAATTCAGACGACCAAGGTCTTTCAAATGAAATTTTGCATCAAGTGTCGAAACTGTTGAATCAATTGCCTTCGCATCGGATCCGATCAGAACTATATCATCGACATACACCTAGAGGAACACCGTACCTACATACATATGTTTAATGAACACACAATTATCAGTTTGAGAGATGACAAATGTTAATGAATTTAGTAAGAAATCTTTTAACCATTCGAACCAAGCACGAGGGGCTTGTTTCAAGCCATACAAAGCTTTGTGAAATCGACACACTAGAGGTTTGCCAACCGAATCAAATTGCTCAAAACTTGGTGATTGAGTCATGTATACTTCCTCAGTTAGGACACCATGAAGAAAGACATTGTTTATGTCAAGAAAGATCATAAACAGAAGAGATATGCAACTCAAGGTTACTCTTCATTCTTTTTTTACTTTTCATTTACAGAGAAATTTCTCTTTTTATATGAGAAGGAAGGTGAACAAAACAAACGACAACATATTACACAACAACTCCTAAAACGATACCCTTTAACGTAAATGACAAACATCTAAAACCTATACGACAACATGCAACGACAACAACTCTTAGAAAGAAACATATTATATTGCATTTATGTTTGGTCGGCAACATTCTGTTTTTGCATGCTGTGTTGACATTCTACTGTTCATCTTCCATGTTACTGTTCATCTCGCATGTTACTGTTCATTTCGTATGCTACTATCCATAAATAGAAGAGATATGCAACTCAAGGTTACTCTTCATTCTTTTCTTACTTTTCATTTACAGAGAAATTTCTCTTTTTATATTAGAAGGAAGGTGAACAAAACAAACGACATCATATTACACAACAACTCCTAAAATGATACCCTTTAACGTAAATGACAAACATCTAAAACCTAAACGACAACATGCAACGACAACAACTTCTAGAAAGAAACATATTATCTTGCATTTATGTTTTGGTCGGTAGCATGCTGTGTTGGCATGCTACTGTTCATTTTACATGTTACTGTTCAATCGTATGTCACTGTTCATCTCGCATCTACTGTCATTCGCATGTTACTGTTCATCTCACATGCTACTGTTCATTTCGAGCTTGAGGAGAGAGTATTATCTCTAACACGGATTCTCCACTATGATCTCCAAATTGAGGTATCTCCACTCCAGATTGGACCTTTTCTGGCTCATGTGCAGGTAGTTAGTTATAAGTTCCAGTAAAGCATGTATGTGGATTAAAAAAAGAAGAAGAAAAAAAAGAGTTTGTATATAAGTAGGGGAATCATATAAATCGTCTATTTCCCTTGTCTTACTCGTCATCTTTCCTTGTGATCTACTGATCCAATTTTTTATGATCAATTAATAACGTTTTCTTCTGCTGACTATTACTGTCAGATAACTACTGATTGATAATGTCAACTCTTATCTATTGAATATTTTGTGATACATTTCTACATTCGGATACTTGTAGGATTGCAAATAAGTTGCTTATGAATGGACTGGAAAGTGCCGAATTTGTCAAGGTAGGATGGGTTCTGTAAGTTACTACAACAAAAAAGTGAGGGAGGGAAGTCATCTGCAAATGTGTACCCTGCCTTGAACTAGGGTACCTTTTCTTCTTACATTCAATACAAATGGATGTTTGCTATTCTTTTCAACAGGGTGTAATGATTAATATTACTATTTGTTTCTTTTGTGTGCCTCTAGCATATATTCTGCCATTTAGGTGAGTAGAAATAGAATTGTGTCTGATGTTGTTGAAGTATTCTCATTTATGATCTTGTTTATTCTAATAAGTCGTCAGGTTTATCCGCTCTAACCTCTCACTGGAATTCATTATTCACCTGAAACCGCGTCTCATCCTTTTGTAGTATATATATATATATATATATATATATATATTACACAGTTTTGGTATCTCAAAGAAAGCTTCTGTTGAAATATGTACTAAACATGCAATCGTTTATGCACAACATTAAACACATATTTAAGTTACCTCCTTGAACGATCGACTTAGCGGAAGCGGATCTGCCTGAGGTTGGGATCACGGTCTGCCGGACGGGAGGTCACGCCACGGGTTAACGGGTAGTGACCTAGGTTTCCACAACTACTTGCCTCAGTCTAAACTGTAGGTGGCAGGGCATCACTGTCATCATCATTAGGTTTTCCAACCCTGAGCATCCCTATACATATAGAGGAAATGGTTTGGGCAAGTATCCAATACTGGGCTTATTAGAATGGGCTCCCACTAATGGGCGACCTAATCCCCCCAAAACCAACATCTCCCACTCGCACAAAGTGGGGGGCGCTCATTCATTAAGCCAGCACCAGGAGAACGAATTCCCCTTATACAGTAAAGTCACATACGAGGTAGCAGCCCGTGCGACCGGCATGCACAACGAGCAAGGTGTTGCGCATCTGTTAGGAGTTGCAGCGACTCGCGGATCTCACACCAATAGTGGAAATGTGCTGCACCCTTGGTCATGTAATCTTTCTCCGGGTCTGACCACACAAGGATCTTTCAGACATATATATGTATTGCGCCCACAACCGCAGCCGACGCCGCAGTTTATAGCCACCTAGTGGACACAATATCGAGAAGATCCCATAATGACCATCCTCTTCCCACAAAACCATCATCACAATTCAACTCGCTTTTCTAGAACCGAGTCCAAGGTACTTGTGAGCGCACTCATCGTGCACGGACTAAGATAGAAAACATTGAACCGAACATCAAGTCTCTGTTCATAGTAATGAGGGTACGAACGAGGATCTTACGCAAAGAGCTCTGGGTCTCACACGACTCCGAGGTAAGATCACATCTCGGGTCATACCCATGGTCGTTTTGGGTGCGCCACGGTATGGAACGCGCGCTACAGCATATCTACTCTCCCACATAGCATATGTCCTAATGATGTACAGATGTCCATCAAGCACACAAAGTACCCGAACCAAAAGTCACAAAGACTCCCATCCGACCCCTGAGTGGATTGACAAACCATAATCTGTCGTAGTGCAAAATCAGATAGTTCCCAACACAAAGCCCTTTCCGGTCATCTCAATAGACTTCCAGAACTAGGAACTATCACCAGCCTCATCTAACCACAAAGGCATAGAAGCTATCACCCGTGTGAGAGGGTGATCTAATCCACTTTGACATATTTCAATAAACAATCACAGTAAGAACACACAAAACACTCAAACTGTGAAAACATGCATACTCCAATATAATTCAAGTTAAAAAACATTGTATGGGAAATAAAATCAATGAAGTACATCACTAAGTCTACACAGTCGTAGAGACTACACATGCCTCACTAAGGACTCCTCTTCAATGTTGGAGAGACGGTTCACTGCTATCTCATCCGTAGACAAGTACTCCAAACTCATCACCTTGTGTCTAACCACGTCTCTAACATAGTTTCGCTTGATATCTACTTGCTATGACTTGTAATGATACTTGGGTTTATATATCACGGAAATTGCGACTCCAATGACTCAGCAATCAATCAGGAAGTCTCTTCAGCCATACAACCAACTGAGTGGTCCACATAAGACCCACAAATTTGGCTTCAATGGTGATCAACATAATGCGCAACTGCTTCTTGCTCATCCACGATATGACGCCATCAGAGAGCAGAGCATATCCGAGGTGGGTAATCTCTTATCAAAGTCACCACCATAGTCCGCAATGTTATACCTAGTCATCCAGAGATTCTCGGATCTCTAGCAAGTCTCTAGCAGAGAGCATGACGATGCCCTTAAGATATCACATGATCATATTTACTGCCTACCATTTCTTCAATCTGGGTTCAGCTTGGTACCTATATACCATGCCGACTGCATGACAAATACTAGGCCGAGTACACACTATTGCGCACATCAGGCTTCCGACTGCACTTAGCTACATAATTTATTTATCTGGTCCATATATCCATTTTGAGAAGTTGATCAATGTAAACTGGAGTTTCAATTGGTTCGCAGTTACTCATGTTGAACACTTTCAACACTTTGTTTATGTAGTTTTCCTCTGAAAGCCATAACTGCCTCTTACAGCGATCTCTCAAGATCTAAATCCCAAGGATGTGCGCCGCCTCACCCATGTTCTTCATCCCAAACAAAGAAGACAATCAGGCCTTTACCTGTGTGAGGAACTCCAAGCTATTTACGGTTATGAGTATGTCATCTACATATAGAATCATAAACACAAAGTTCGGTCCAGACCCTTTTGGTGTACACGCAATGATTCTCATCCATCAAGAAAAATCCATTTTCCACGACCAAATCATGAACTCTGCGGTACCACTGCATAGCGAACTGTTTCAGACCATAGATCAATTTGTGAAGTTTGCACACTAAGTGCTCATGGTCTTTCTGCACAAAGCATTCAGACCGCTCCATATAGATCTCTTCTTCTAACTCACCATTGAGGAAGACGGTCTTAACATCTATCTAGTGCAGTTCCAATTCTAGACTCACTCCAATAGCCATAATCTTAAGAACCCATTTAACTCTATTGCTTTGTGTCCTCTCGAAGGTCGACCAGTGCCCAAACACCGTTCTTCCTTATAGATTCCATCTAGTCCAAAGTGTTCATCTCATCTTCCATTACTTTCATCCATTCTTCTTATAAGGTTCCATTGAGAGTTTCTCTAATGTTTTACGGCACAATAACCATATCGTCATATATTAGGGTGTTTAGTTCTCCATCACCTTCGAATGCATATCGTCGGGAGGAAAACTTATGTTCTAGCCCACGACCTAACAACTCACTACTACCAGGGTATGACCATGATCACTCCCACTGAGAATGAGATCCCTAATGCTCCTACTGTCAACAAGATCATCATGAGCGGAATATGTTCCATTCGCTTCAGCAGGTGATGAATCTAGCAAACGACAAACTGATTCATCATCTGCGGTTTCAACTCTCCCACTCGAATTAACAAGTGTCAGCTCAACTTGATCTTGAATCTCATATAGAGATCGATCGAAATCAATCTCTTCCTTCTTAGGAAATTCGTTCTCTACAAACGTTACGTCTCGTGATTCGATCTCGGTAACACTCCCACTGTCCTGCTCGGTTATAAACACATAACCTCTTGGAGGTATCAGAGTAACGAAAAATA
Organism: Chamaenerion angustifolium; assembly: GCA_946814005.1. Classification (NCBI taxonomy): domain Eukaryota; kingdom Viridiplantae; phylum Streptophyta; class Magnoliopsida; order Myrtales; family Onagraceae; genus Chamaenerion; species Chamaenerion angustifolium. Next base: position 30,620,323 of record OX328272.1, read on the forward strand.
CTCTTCTTTCCTCTAGGTCCAATCTTTCCCAAACTTATTTGAGAAATCATGGGTGTAAGCGGCACACCCCAATGGGCACATATGGTGAAGGTCCATAACTTATTCTAGTCCAAAACTCATATGAAGTGGAGTTAACCGTCTTCGTCGACACATGGTTTAGGATGTAGGTAGCAGTCTTCAAATCGTTTCCCCATAAGGAAATCAACAATTGAGTCTGCGCCATATCGACCGAACCATTTTAAGGAGCGTTGTATAGCGCCTCTCTGCAAAACTATTTTGCTGAGGGGTTTAAGGGATCGTCATCTGATGAATGATCCCTTTTCATTACATAAACCGTTAAATTCCACTGAAATGTACTCTTCTTCCACGATCAGGGTGGATGGGTTTTACCCTCTTGTTTAACGGGTGTAATCATCTGTAAATGTAATGAAATTTTGCGCTCCGTGCCAAACCCTAGCACTAAGAGGGTCACAGACATCAGAATGGATGAATTGCAAGGGAAATTCGGCTCTAGGTGCCTAACCAAAACGCATTCCGGTGGAATTTTCTGCTACACAACTTACACAAGTAGACGACTCCACTTGTGGAATGTAGGACAGCAAACCCCAATGGGCTAGCCACTTCATTCTATGTTGACCTCTATAGTCAAGTCTAGTTTGTATTTCATTCATATCGCAAACATATACGCGAGTAAAAGAAAAAACATGAAATTATTATTGTTGTCTGAATCCAAATTCGAAACAATAAATCCACCAGAAATATACTAAAGCCAAACGAAGTTGAATCTAAAAACAATTGGACGCAAGATTCATGAAAAGATAATCTAAAACCGAGTTTCATTAATCCTAAGACTGAAATAACATATTTCGGAGAATATGCGTAGCATAGAGGATATGACTTCAGACTAAAACTCTACCGCCGCGCAAGCGCAGCTCACGAGTTCTAATCCCTTCGACTTCAACACGAAAGTTGTTGTCGATGTAAATCCACCTAATTTCACGCGGGACTCTGGCACTCTACGAAAACGTTACGATCCTTGGCGATGTGATTTCTCGATCCTGAATCCAAAATCCACAAAGGACTTGACTCAATCAACATATCTGTACTAGAAACACAAAGTTTACTAATAGCCAATAAGATATTTAGGTCGGATCGATTCAGGACATGCCTTCACAAAGTGTAGCCACTGGCCACAGTTGGAGCATTTCCTGTATTTAGGCTTCTCGGCCTTACGCGAACATTTTCGCAGTGTTGTTTTCGGAGGAGTCTTTGGGTTCACCCCAGTCTTTGTCTACTTTGCCTTCAATGCATTTGCGCAACCGCGTTGTGCATTACTCCTTCTCCTTCAACGACAATTCTTAGGTCTAGAGGATGGCGCCACACGCACCTCAACCTTAGGTTCAGCGATCTTGGGTTTGTCCTCTTCAACTCAAAGTGCCTTCGAACGTGTTCAAAGGTATTGAGGCCCTTAGAATGAGTTATTTAGATTTTCATATGTTTCTAGGAGTTTGGCAAAGAGCGGATTACGACCTGGATTTGCTGCTCATCGGTCACTGACTGACCGTTCTCCTTGAGTTTCACAATCATGTTGGCCATATGCCTCAAATACTATCTCGCGGAGTGCTGAGGATTCGTCAGGTATGAATCAAACTTAATGTTGAGTGAGCACAACTAAGCAGTCGTATAGAACCATTTCTAGCCTGCAAATATCCCACAGCCCTTTAGCCGTGTGTTAAGCTCAAACTCATCCACCGTACTCAACATTATGGCACACGTCTCAGCATCATTAACCTCCCACTCAAATGGAAAGTCTTCTGCTAATTCGTTATTTCAGAATCGGGTCTTTTCATAATCTTCTTGATGGGGTTGATGGATTTCTACTTAGAACCATTTTTATATGCTTTCTCCAAATTTTATTGATGCTCACCATTAAGTCTAAGACCTTTGTCCAACTAAGCGATGATGTTCTACATGACAGACTAATTTCTCTAACTAAAGGAAATTCTAATAGGATCATGGAGACACAAGAAACAATATTCTATTGCATGTAAAAAGACAAGTCTCAGACCGATAGGACACACTTGAGAACATACTTAAACCCGGAGGACAACTCTAGCTATGCCGAGAAGCACTCCCCGTCTCTAAGCATGTCTTAAAGTCACTACTATCAATCGAAACACAGTCTATACCAACAGTCCTCAAAGGACCGGAGTCGAACATATCGCACTCTTACACAAAACAATTGTCCTAGAATTATTCAAGGAAATTCGGAGAACCTCGCACACTAACCGGCCGGTTCACACTCAGGAACATTTTCCTAGGTGTAGTTCGTACTCATCCAAACTTCCGAAAGGATACTAAGGACAATCTAAAAGTTTGCTACCTAGACTATGCTAGAACTAGATCTCCTTACCAAGGTAATCTATCCTATGCAAGTAAGGTAACAAACACACAGTTCAATACACACAAATATATAAAAAATAAATTAATTTGGGTCTAATTTGTAATTTTCAAAACTTTGAGGACTAAAGTCACCCAAACCAAAAGTTTGGGGACCAAAATCACTATGAATAAAAATTTGGAGACCAAAGTCTCAACAAATAAAAATTCAGGGACTAAAGTCTCAACAAATAAAAGTAATTAACATGTTAGACCAATTTTTACACTATATGCTGGGATTTCAACAATCACAACCTAGTCAATTCTACCAGTCATGGAGTCAAGAGTCAATCAAATAAAATAAGGCAAAACTATCTACCCTCTAGAAAACACAGAGTAATCTAGAGATCTCAAGGAACCCACACAGTGTTCTACCTATCCAGACATGCAACATAAAGCAATACAAGGCTCTCCCAGCAATTTAAATTGGTCTAACAATTAATTAAATTAACCCAAAAATTATTTATGAAAGGGTCCATGCACATTTACTGGACTGAAATAAACCACTAGGACCCACAAAGGATCCATGATCGGCACCAAATTTGTTTCGGACCAATTCAGGTGGTCTGGGGCCTCCGAATTAGCTTAGACCGGCCCAGACAGCACAAAACCATCTGAACCGGCCCAATCAGTCGGTCTGAACTGAATTGGTCCGGTCGGACTGAACCAAACTGGTTTGGTTGTCTCAAACCGACCGTACTGAACCGAACCAGAATATTTCATTGAAATGAACCATTCCGGTTCGCATTAGGTCGGTCCGGTTCAAAAAGAACCGGACTGGTACTATACATCTTCCCCAACGGGAAGATGAATCTGCTGCTATGGTTTTCCACCCTAGCAGCAACCGCCACTTTGGGAGGTGGCGAGCCACCATGGCTGGCCACGAGTGGGGGCCTACCACCACAGGTCTCCCTCCCGACGTCGCTTGGACGTGGCCAGCCACGAAGGTTGGGCACGGGGTGGGTCGGCCATCACTGGACGAACACACCCGCCCTTAGGCGACTGGAGCCGCGGAGGTTGTGGCCCTGCTTGAGGTTGCCGCAGCCACGAAGGCTGCGGTCAGCCTCGGCTTGGCGGCAGCCACGGTGGCGGCGGCCAGCAAGGGCTGAGCTGCAGCCACGGTGGCGGCGGCCGGCAAGGGCTGAGCTGCAGCCACGGTGGCGGAGGCCAGCAAGGGCTGAGCTGCAGCCACGGTGGCGGAGGCCAGCAAGGGCTGAGCTGCAGCCACGGTGGCGGAGGCCAGCAAGGGCTGAGCTGCAGCCACGGTGGCGGAGGCCAGCAAGGGCTGAGTTGCTGCCACGAAGGTCGCCGTCGCCCCTGGTTCGGCCTAGGGGTGGTGGTTTCAGTGGCTAGGGCTCGTCGCGGTCACAACTGACCGCCGTGGAGATTTTCCTGAAATTCGACAATTCGGAAACCAACCTACTATGGCTCTGATACCAATGTTGAAATATATACTAAACATGCAATCGTTTAGGCACAACATTAAACACATATTTAAGTTACCTCCTTGAACGATCGACTTAGCGGAAGCGGATCTGCCTGAGGTTGGGATCGCGGTCTGTCGGACGGGAGGTCACGCCACGGGTTAACGGGCAGTGACCTAGGTTTCCAGAACTACTTGCCTCAGTCTAAACTGTAGGGCGACAGGGCATCACTGTCATCATCATTAGGTTTTTCAACCCTGAGCATCCCTTTATATATAGAGGGAATGGTTTGGACCAGTATTCAATACTGGGCTTATTTGAATGGGCTCCCACTAATGGCGACCCAATCCCCCAATACCAACCGCTTCAAAATGAAAAGATATTGCGTGATATATACATATAAAGAGCCAAGTAAAAGATATTGCGTGAATAAATTCCTTCAACCAAGTAAGCTTCCGCGAAATCGCAGACATTTGATTCTTTCCTTCCTGGTTTCAGAACCTCTGCTTTATCCCTTTGCTCTCTTGGTGGTGCAGAAAACTTTGTATTTCGCCATCTCTTTTCAGTTTGTAAAGATTCTGTGTTAAGAACTCTTCTCAGGTATTTAACACATTATTGTTATTACAAGTTGGTTTTGTTTTCCACTTTCCACTATGATTATTCTGTTGATGATAAGAGTTCATCTTCCAGTTGTCATTATCTTTTGGTCCAAGCATTAATTAATGGATGGTCTCTTTTTGTTTCAGAATTTTCCCGACCGTTTGGTTATTTGTCTATAAAAGGAGAAGAAAGAGACCACCTTAATGGTATCCTCAACTCAAGGGTTGTTGAAGAAGAACAAGAAATCAGTCTTTCATTAAATAAAACAATGTCGAGCACCCGCTATTTCGATCTCCAATTCAACCTTTCGAAATCAATGAAGAAAATATTGCGCCCATCATCGCGAAGACTCTCTTCCGCTCCAACACGTCAGTTCTCCAACAACATGTTGGCACTGCAGCCAAGCACGGAGGAGATGAAGCGTGTTTTCGACAAATTTGATGTCAACAAAGACGGAAAGATCTCACAGCTAGAGTACAAGGCTGTTCTTCGTTCCCTGGGCAAGGACAGTGCAGTCGAGGATGTTCCACAGATATTTCGGGTTGCGGATCTCGACGGTGATGGTTTCATTGATTTCCAGGAGTTTCTTGAAGCTCATAGGAATGGTGGAGGTGTTAGGGAACGGGACATCAAGAACGCGTTCTTGACATTCGATTTGAATGGAGATGGGAAGATTACGGCCGAGGAGGTTCTGAAGGTGCTGAGGAGTCTTGGGGAGCGGTTCAGCCTTGAGGATTGTCGGAAAATGGTGAGGGCTGTCGATGCGGATGGTGATGGGGCTGTGAACATGGACGAGTTTATGTGCATGATGACTAAAACTTTGAAAGCTATCTAATTAACTGTAAGAGGCTTCTACGTACTTCTTCCGGCTTTACGTAGCTTCAAGTAAATAAAATCGATCTGTTCATCAATAAAAGTTGGTTGAATTATGCTTTGTTTTGCTTCTCTTTTCGAGTCTCTCTACAGTAGGGAATCTTTGTCTCAATATAGCACCTAAATTCAAGCGAGTGTATTTATTTCAAACTCAGGGTCACTAAGTTCGTTTTACCCTTTTGAATTTATGTTAGATTTAAATAGTACATTTACGATTATATTAGTTTCAAACAATTTATTTAGGATCTACCTCTTAAAGCGTGTGACGTCCTCGTCGCGATGTCGCTGTCCACTTCAGAATCTTTGATCCCGATAGATAATTCGGTCTTGCAACTCTTATACTTTTCAGATACCATCCAAAGTTTGACTAACTATTTTCTCCCGTTGGCACGGACCTTCAACCTTGCAAACCCGATCACGATCCTAGGTCGGGTCTGATACCATTTGCAACTCTCAACCCGAGCGATTGTTCTTATTAGTCTAACCTAGTTTGACTGAGCCTATTGTCCTCACTTGAATCTAGAAATTGAGACAGAATATCACACTCAAATTCATACTTTTGTAATATATAACGTCAGGATAAGCTGCATTAAAATTCATGTTTTTGTAATATATAACGTCACATGTAATATATTCGTATTTATTTGATACGTGAGAATTTTTAATTTGTTTAAACGTTCACATGTGAATCGGTAGACTTAGTTCTACTAAAAGCCATCAGGGTATTGATACACTTTGTGGGTGCGTATGCGCATGTGTGCGTCGAGGATGATAACATAGTTTATGCGACTATTGATATGATTCTCGTCGATGTGTCACGAAAGTCCTAGAAGGTAACATCGTTAGACCATTTCTAGTTTTGGATTGGGGATATGATGAAGACACCACAAATGAGGATGGATACCCGTATGATAAGTCGGTGATTGAACATCGCAAAGAAAGTTTTGATAAATCCAATAAATGATGTCATGGATACCCATCTGATAAGTCGGTGCTTGAACACCCCAAAGGAAGTAGTGATAAATTTAATAGAATCCACCGCAAATTAGAATGAAGATTTGTTTGATAAGTCAAAGATTATACGACATATGTAAAGACTTGGTAAATTCGAGACAAAGAAAAAAAAATCCCTTCGAAAATTCAGTCGAGACCTAAGTTTGCTTTAGAAAAGAGTCTGAAAATGGTCCAACATGCTTGCATAAAACTTTAATTGCACCAACGTGTTTTTTTCTGATGGTTAATGGTTAAACATGTTTGAAAATAATGGTAATTGGTACTTCCGTTAAATCTCTGTTCAAAATTTTTGTTAAATATTTATTATATTTGCAAAATTAACTAAATATTTTTCTCAACATTATAACTGAAACCTAAAAATTTACACTAACGTTACAAACAAGTTCTGACTCGATTAGTCACAACGAGGTCCCCTAGCGTGGGTCTGAACCCAGACCAGTGGACCCCCGATTCGAGCTCAATTGGAGCCCAAATCGGTCTGGACCAGGTTCAATTTAGACCAATTGTGGCTCCAATTAAGCCCCAATCGGAGTACCTAACCCAGACCAGGTCTCGAAGGTTGGGCGATCTAGTCAGGGTCCAAACCCGGACCTGGGACCTAGATTGGGGTTCAATTGGAGCTCCAACTGGTCTGGACCGATTACAATCATAAACATTAGTATAAAAACAAATAAGAAAGGTAATCTTATCAACCTCCATCTTGTTTTGTGCATGATCACATCATATTATTAAAACATAAAGCTTGGATGATTGTTAGTGGTGAATTTTGGTATGGTGGATTTTATCATCAATTATGGACATGGTTAGACTCTAAGTGTTTTGAGTAACCTAACCCAAGTGACGAAATCGAATTTGATTGAGTTGTTTGAAAGATACAAAAAAGTGAATATTCATGAACAATTTTTGAACCGAACCTCTGAAGCCCTAAAAGCTACATTTTTATTTGTTATTTCACAAAAAGAAATCAATGAACTTATAGTTCATTGTAAGAGGTTTTCATAGACCCCAAAACACCCAAAATGGAGCTGAGACAATAGAGAATGAAACTCTCAAAGTCGACTATGTACTTTGTCCCTATGTTGAAGACAGAGTTGACCACACGTGTGACTGACGTGTGGGGGGGTCACTCTGATGTCGAAACGTGACATCATTTGTGGTGTTGGACTTGTAATTGAAAGCTATACCTACAGTCTTTTTTGGAAATTTTTTGGGATGGTCGAAAAATCAGTGAACAATGGAATATTGAGTTTCACCTCGTTTAGTGTATCACAACAAAAAAAATGTACGTTTATAATCTGAACTGACCCTAGAAAAATCTGGTTCTGCATAGGTAACTGAGATGTTATTGGACCTTATAGTTAAAATAAAAAACTTATATCCTCGTTCGTGTTACTTTTAGGAAAGTCGGATTGACAGAGCTATCAATATTTTATTTGGAGTTCGGTTAAGGTAAGTAGTTTACACTTATTTCGATGTTCATGAATTAGAATATCTTTTTGCATTGCATAAAGTTTTAAAGATAAGTTGTTATTGTTGGATCGTGAAATCCTGAATGCTGATCTGGCAGCGAATTGAATGCCAGACAAGGTTGGGATGACACTTCAGCTCCGACTCCGGTGAACCTGCAAGTAGGGGAGCGCAACAGAGGGGGTGCCTCTGGGTCCCTCTCCGATGCTCAAATGAGTATGTGTGTGTCTAAAACTCAAAAACGTCAAGAACGTATGTAAAGCAAGGGTATTTATAGGGTAAGAGAGATAGAACCGTATATGGCAGCTGAATATCTTAGTGTATATTGTATTGCCGAATATTAGGATCGTCAGTTACTGCGAGATATTGCAGTTACCAAATCTAATCCTTAATGAATATGTGACCGAGATATGCGGGATATCGTGGCCACTTCCTTATTAACGGTTTGGTAGGACCAGAGGAGAGAGGCAAGGCTCTCTTCGGGGCGAGCACTCCCATGTCGAGTAGTGGAAGGTCGCGACCTGGTAGAGAATGGCGAGAAGTCCGAGAGCCTTTGGCGTCCCTATAGACTTTGGGCTCGATTCTGGATTACTCGATGTTGGACCAAGTTTGGCTTGTACTTGGGCCGATCTGGTTCGGATGTCATGGGTTTACCCCCTCCATAGTTGTTGGGCCTTCGAGGCCTTTTCTTACTGGGCTGTCACTATCGATACCCAACATTTGCCCCCGAAGCTTGATTGAAGTTCCTTCAGTCGAGCTTGATTTCCTGGTAGGGTTTTAGATAATGACGTCTCTGGTAATGGTTCAGTACCTTTGAGACACTTTGAGCTCATTTGGCGAGCAGTTTCTTCTCTGTTCAAAGCTGAAAGAATATCCTTCCTTTTATTCCCTTTTGGCGATCACTCGAGGTGACCTAGGCTTATGGAAGTCTATCTTCCTTAGTTAGGCGATCATTACCTACCCGAGGTATTTCTGCTAAAGCCTTATTAGTGCGTTGGCGACCACCTTGTCTCCTTAGTGGACTTTTAGCATTTAATAACTGCACAGTTGTCCAGAAATCGAACGATCACTTGAGGCACGCCTGACATTTACTTTTCCGTAAACCTAGGGTAGTCTGACAGCTGTCCATGTCAGCCAACCGTCTGTCTCCCCAAGGTGTCTCTTGGAATTCTGACATTGCTTCGGTTTTTTCCCAAAAGGTGCCATCATTCATCTGTGTCGCTTCGATTTGCTTGTGGCGGTTACTCCCTTCTTGGTCTATATAAGAAACGTCAGTTTCTACATTTTGTTTTTTACGCTCATCCACTCCCTCCGATTTCCAGAACTTCGCAGCGAACCTTTCTTCTTTCTTTTCCAACCTTCTTCAGCCTTCTTCGTCCATTTCCATGGCTCCCCGAAGTCAGAGAGTCAAGCATATGGCCTCTAAGGGCACTAGCAAAGCCAACACTCCTAGGAATGCCAATGCTCCCTTGACCATCCGGGATGCCGCCGTGCCCTCCTCAGTGGGGGAGCCGACTGATCTGGGAAGGTCCGCAACCGCTCCCGTAGTGGTGGACGGGCCTGAGCTGAACACGCCTATTTTTTCCCCAAAAGGTAAACTTTCGCCCTTTTATTGCTCTGTTTTGGCAATATCCTCTGTGTTCCTTTGTTTTTTATACTTGAATCATTCTGAGTAGATGTCAAGTCTAACGAACTGAAGCCGGCTTACTTTAAGACCATGGTGGCGCTGGGTGGCTTCAGTGCGGAGGATGCTCCTAGGTATCCTGGCCTAGGTCTGCATTTTCCTCACGATGGAGAGGTTTACATTTATGCGGCCCAGATCGATGCTGGGTTGCGTTTTCCTCTCTGTGAGGATTTACAGACCTTATGCCAGTTTACGGGATTCATCCCACGCAGCTTGTTCCGAACGCCCTCAGGATGTGGGTCGGTTTCAAGTTCCTGTGCCTACTCCAGGAATGGGTGTATTCACTGGCCCTGTTCCGGTGTTTCTTTCGACTGGCAGCAGGGGCCAACTACCTCCACCACTTCCAATCCCGCTGGCCGAAGTTTTCAGAGTGGGGAGGCCCTCAAGGATGGGCTTGGAACGTCCATGTCCGCCTGGTCGATGATTTCCGGGCCACTAATTCTAATTACAAGAAGTTTTACTTCTTGTACAAGGGGGGCGTACCCTGGAAATTGTTTGCTCCGGACAAGGATTTTCCTCCCTCCTTTGAAGAATTGTCCGGGAGTGATCAGAATGCCCTCGACGATTTGTACCGGCTGCATCGGTCATCTCAGTTCAAGTCCATCCGCTCAGTGGCGGAGACTACCGAGAATGCCCTTGAGATGGCGGGCATTCATCAAGCCACGCCAATCTTTGATGATTGGGTAATTTTCTAACTCTTATCTTGTTTTATTACTTGTAGGCAAGGTCGTAAGCAAGAGCCAAAAACTGATAGGTCTCTTTGATGACCAGGAATCGGCGGGATTGTCCTCCGACCAGGCGCTGCTAAGCTCTCCCCCTCCTCCCTCTAGGCGTTCGTCCAAGAGGAAGCCCGAGGAGATGCTTCCTTCGGCCACTACTGGCCCTCGCCAACTAGGTATATTACCTCGCCTTTTGTGGATTTAATGTTTTTACATTCTGCGGTTCTTTGACTTCTGACTTATTGTCTTGTCGTTTTGCAGAGGAGTCTTTGGCGGACGTGGTCCGGGACCCTCCTCCTCCTCCTTCTAAGAAGTTCAGGGGTGAGGAGCACCCTGAGGTCGACCAACATCCTCCTCCTCCCCCTCCTAAGGGCCCTTCTGCCAGCAAAGGGAAGGGTTTGGACATGGCGCCTCCTTCTCCCTCTCTTCAAGGCCCTTCCGCCACTAAGGAGAAGGCCTTGTCTTTGGCGCCTCCCGACCCTTCAGTGCCCACGGCTCCTCCTAAGGAGTCTGGGGCCCAGAAGAAGGGGCCTACTGCTTCCAGCTCCTCGAGGGCTCTCGACGAGGAGTACTGCTCCATGGCGAGCTTGTTCCAGCCTTTTAAGGTTGGGGACTCTCGGAGGCCTTGGGTCCCTTGTGCGGACCTTGCCAAGAAGGGGTACCCCACCCAGAAGAGCTTACGGGGTAGCCCGGATATGTGCATGCGTCTCCTTGATGGGATAATTCCCCCTAAGGACCGTTCAATTGTCCCTACGAAGCTTCCTCAGATCGAGGGGTTCTTACGGACCCACTTTGAACGAGTTGCCCTGGTATGATCTCGCCTTCTTTCCATTATTTCTTCCTTGTCATTTCTTTTTATTTTGATGACTTGACATTTTTCTTTGTGCTTTTGTTGTCAGCTCGTTCGGGAAGAGGTGATCCTCGGCCGCGTTTTCGGCGAGCTTGCCGACAAGCACTCTGATTTGCTTGTCGAGCTGGAGCAATACCGAAGCACGGGGGTCACCCCCGGGCAGTTGGAGGCCATCAAGAAGACCGCTGACATGGTGATCGCCTTGGTGGACGGCGCCCGGGAGGAGTACTTCAGGAAGGAGCAGCGCCTCCTTGCTGATGTCAAGAAGAGGGAGGCTGATGCTGCAGCCTTCCTTCATGAAGCTAAGGCCCTTCATCAGTGCCTTGATGAAGGGGAGGCGGTCCGTACTCGCCTGGAGGCCGAGTTGAAGGAAGCTCGTGCCCAGGTGGTCGAGTTGGACGCTCTTAGGGTCGCCGCGGAGGCCCAGAGGGATGCTGCCGAAGCTAGGGTGTCACCCTAGAGGAGGAGAAGAACCGGCTGGCTGATCAGCTGAAGGCGGTTCCTTCACCCCAAGCCGTAGTTGAGGAGTTCAAGGCCTCCGAGGACTTTGAAGACCAGGCCTTGAAGGTGATGAAGTCGACCATCGCCGAGTTTCTCCAAGAGCTGGTGGAGGAGGTCCAGGCGGTCGATCCCAACTTTCCTCTTGGGGAAGTTGCCTTTTTGAAGACCTTCCTGCGGAGTCGTCCTTCGCAGCCCTCTGTTGCTGGAGAGGCTGCTCCTGAAGGCGAGCCCGGTACTTCTGCCCCCGAAGGCGAGCAGAGCACCCTTGTCCCTGAGAACCCCAAAGCTTGAAGTCCCCCACTCCTTGGCGGCCGTATTTATCCTTTTTAGATAGCTATTTTTGTATCTTCTGTTTTTGGTTTATAATTATTTATCGAAGACTTGGGTTTTTCTATTGAATGCCTTTATATTCTTGAGCCTTTAATCGACTTCGAACACATTTAGCTATCCAATATCTTCATCATAATTACTTTCCGCTTTTTCTTGCTTTGTAATGTCGTCGACCCTTAAAGCCTTAGACCAATCATAAGTTAAACTTTCTAAGGATAATACTTTTGACACTTAAAAGCGTAAACTTCTAAGTTCAAAGAGATATTACCTTTTTTGAAGTTTAAACCTTTGAGGCGTTGGCATAATAACAGGGAACTTGTAATTTGTCAGGCTTTATCATCGATAGTGATCGCCTAAACTTTCTTTGGCCTGACTTTGGCGTCAGGGCTTTTATTTTGCCTAACATTTTGCTAGGTCTTTTGGCCTGACTTTGTCGCCAAGGCTTTTGGCCTAGCCTTGTTCCTAGGGCTTTTGGCCTGACTTTGGCGTCAGGGCTTTGCCTGACTCTTGGCGTCAGGTCTTTTGGCCTAGCCTTGTTCCTAGGGCTTTTGGCTTGACTTTGGCGTCAGGGCTTTGCCTGACTCTTGGCGTCAGGTCTTTTGAGGCCTAACTTTGTTGTTAGGGCTTTTGTGGCCTAGCTTTGTTACTAGGGCTTTTTTGGCCTAACTTTGTTGTTAGGGCTTTGCCTGACTCTTGGCGTCAGGTCTTTTGAGGCCTAACTTTGTTGTTAGGGCTTTTGTGGCCTAGCTTTGTTACTAGGGCTTTTTTGGCCTAACTTTGTTGTTAGGGCTTTTGGCCTGTCTTTGGCGACAGGGCTTTTTGGCCTAGCTTTGTTGCTAGGGCTTTTTGGCCTGACTTTGGCGTCAGGGCTTTTGGCCTAGCTTTGTTGCTAGGGCTTTTTGGCTTCAGCTTGCTTCGAGTGGACACGCTTTATGAAGGAATGGCTTTCTTTTATTGACATAATCAGTTTGATTACAAGCTATGCATAAAATCTTCTTAAATGCTCAGAATTAAATGGACGGGGTAACCTCTCGCCTTCGATGGTTTCCAAATAGTAGGATCCTGGTGCGGCGATCTCTACTACTTTGTATGGTCCTTCCCATTTAGCTGAAAGTTTGTTTTTACTGTCCAACCTTGTGAATTCATTCCTTCTCATAACCATCTCCCCCACGAAAAATTGGCGAGCGCTAACTTTTCTGTTGAAATACCGAGCGGTCGCCAAGCGCATCTTTGCCTGTGTTTTTTCCGAGAGCCATCTCTTTTCCTCTGCTAAGTCGAGGTCAGTTCTGCGCTCGATCTCATTTGCCTCCGCGTTAAAGTGTAGGCCTCTGTGGGTAGGCACTGCTAATTCAGCTGGTGCTACTGCTTCTGATCCGTACACTAAACTGAAAGGCGTTTCTCCTGTGGCCGCCTTAGGCGTTGTTCTGATTGCCCATAATATGTTTTCCAGTTCGTCTGCCCAATTCCCCTTGAATGCTCGAACCCTTTTCTTGAGTCCTGCTAAGACAACCTTGTTGGCTGCTTCAGCTTGCCCATTCGTTTGAGGGTGATGTACTGAACTGAAACGATGATCGATATGATACTCTTCACAGATCCATTTCAACTCCTTTCCAACGAATTGCGGATCGTTATCGCTGATGAGTATTTTGGGAATACCAAACCTGGAGAATATGTTGACCTGCAGGAACTTGATAACTTGGAATTCCGTTGTCGAAGCTAGAGCTTTCGCCTCTACCCACTTAGTGAAGTAGTCGATTGCCACTATAATGTGAGTACGCTGACTAGTGCTAATGGGAAAAGGACCCAATATATCGATTCCCCATTGAGCGAAGGGCCAGGCACCTGCCATTGGGGATAATAATGTCGATGGTCGACCCGATCGTGGTGCAAACTGCTGGCAAATTTCACACTTCTGTGTTAATTCGGCTGCGTCTTTTCCCAAGGTCGGCCAGTAATATCCCAATCTGAATATTTTCCTGCTTAGCGATCGAGCGCCTTCATGACATGCTGCTGCCCCTTCATGAGCTTCTCGAAGAACTTTTTCTGTTTCGGGCAGAGCAACACATCTCAAGTAAGGCGTCGAATAACCTCTTCTGTAGAGTTCTCCATCGATGATTAGATAACTGGCTGCGAGTCTTCTAATCCTAGTGGATTCGCCTTCGTCCTCTGGGAGGATGCCTTCTTTCAAATAATTCTGGAACGGGGTCATCCAGGTGACCTGTTCTTGAATGTTGAAGACCTCCGCTCTGTTTTCAAGGACTGAACATAGGGCCTTTTCCAGAAATTGCACATCCTGGATTGTCGCCCCTCCGAAGGCTAGCTTACTTAAAGAATCTGCCATCTGGTTTTCTTGGCGAGGAATGAATTCAATAGCGAAATTTGGGATTTCTGCGACCAGCTTTTTGGCAATGCCGAGATATTTCTTCATCTTTTCTCCCTTTGCCTCGTATGCGCCATTAACCTGATTGACAATGAGCTCTGAGTCGCTTCTTACTTTAAGCGTAGCTATACCCATTCCTTTTGCTAGTCTGAGTCCAGTGATAAGAGCCTCGTATTCTGCTTCGTTATTGGTCGCCGGGAATGTCAAGGCGATCGCGTATTTCAGAGGCTCGCCCTCAGGAGGAATAAGAATTAAACCTGCCCCCGAGCCTTCTTTTGATGAAGACCCATCTGTATAGAGTTCCCATATTTGATTGTCGTCTGCTGACTGACTTGGCCTGTTCTCTGCTTCTGTTTGACCGTTACTCGTGCTTTCCACTATGAAATCAGCTAGTGCTTGACCTTTGATGGCCGTTTTTGGCGCAAATTTGATCCTGAACTCGCTGAGCTCGATCGCCCACTTGACCATTCTTCCTGAAGAATCTGGCTTCATCAGGAAGTTTTTAAGAGGTTGATTGGTGAGGACCGTGATGTCGTGCGCATGAAAGTAAGGTCTCAGCTTCCGAGCAGCAATAACTAAGGCATAAAGATACTTCTCAATCTGGACATATTTTATTTCTGCTGAGTTGAACATTTTGCTAATAAAATACACTGGACTCTGAACATTATTCTCCTCCCTTATTAAGACAGCACTGGCTGCCATATCGCTAATGCCTAAATAGAGGAAAAGCTGCTCGCCTGGAACGGGTTTTGCCAGAGCTGGGAGCGTTTGAATATGCCTTTTCAAGGACTGGAATGCTTCCTCGCAGTCTGGCGTCCACTCGAACTTGCGGTTGGCCCTCAAGGTTTTGAAGAACGGGAGGGACCTGTCGCTTGCTTTGGAAAGGAAGCGGTTAAGTGCAGCTATTCGGCCGTTTAGGCACTGGACTTCCTTATGGAAGGTTGGCGACTTCATTTCTTCTATGGCCTTTAGCTTTTCCGGGTTTGCTTCGATGCCCCTTTAGCTGACCATAAAACCAAGGAACTTCCCAGACTTGACTCCAAAGGCGCACTTTGCTGGGTTCAGGCGAACGTTGTGTCTCCGCATGCATTCAAAAGCTTCACGGAGGTCGGTGGTATGAGGATTGCCTTTGATGGATTTGACGAGCATATCATCTACGTAGGCCTCCATTTTTCTTCCCAGCATGTCCTGGAACAGTCGGTTCACCATCCGCTGATAAGTTGCCCCGGCATTGATGAGACCGAAGGGCATCACCTTGTAGCATAGAATGTCCCCGTCAGCATAGAAAGCAGTGTGGGCCTCATCTTCTGGATGCATTCTGATCTGGTTGTAGCCTGAATAGGCGTCCATGAAGCTCAGCATCTCATGACCCGAGGTAGCATCGACCAGCTGATCAATTCTTGGAAGGGGATATGAATCTTTGGGGCAAGCCTTGTTTAGGTCGCGGAAGTCGACGCACATCCTCTACTTGCCGTTAGATTTCTTGACCAAAACTGGGTTGGCGACCCAGCTCTGGAATCTTACTTCTCTGACGAAGTCAGCTTCAATCAACCTGCCGACTTCCTGCCTGATCGCCAAACGCTTATCAGTCCCGAATGATCTTCTCTTTTGGGCGATCGGCTTGATGGAGGGGTCTATCCTGAGCTCATGAGAGATAATATCTGTGCTGATTCCTGGCATGTCGCTCGGCTGCCAGGCGAAGAGCTCTTTGAATTCCTTGAGGAGGGTGGTCATGGCCTCCTTCTGATCCTCTTTCAAGGTGGTCCCAATGCGCACCTTTTTGTCTGGACCATCGATCTCGACCTCCTCCAATTCCTCCATGGGTGCTGGCCGAGCCAAGTCCTCGCGGGGATCGGTCTCTGTCTCGATGGCAAGCGCCTCCCTTTGGTTCTTCCTGCGTAAACAGTTCACATAGCATTGCCGTGAGGAAGGTTGATCTCCTAGCACTTCTCCAATCCCGTTTGGAGTGGGGAACTTCATCTTCTGGTGGACAGTGGAGGCCACAATCTTATTTGGGTTTATCGTGGTCCTCCCTATGATGGCGTTGTAGGATGTAGGTGAATCGACCACCAGGAAAGTGACCGACACCTTGATGCTTTTCCATCCCTCGCCAAAAATAACTGGCATGGTTATAGCCCCCAGTGGATAAGTTGTTCTTCCCGCAAATCCGATCAGCGGAAAGTCGACCCTCTTCAGGTCGCGTTTGGATTTGCCCATCTTTTCAAAGGCGTCCAGAAACAAGATGTCTGTCGAGCTGCCTCCGTCAACCAGAATCCTTGCAACATCACAGCCGTCAATATCTGCCGTAATGACCAGACCATCGTTGTGGGGCGTGGTGACATGTGCCAAATCATCTTCAGAGAATGAGATGACAATGTTTTCTTCAGGTCGGGGAGATGACAATGTTTTCTTCAGGTCTGAGTGGCGTAGACCTCTCTGGCGTTTGACCTCTCGCCGCCTGCGCCGAATCCTCCCGCAATCAGATTCACTCTCCTCTTGCTTCCAGAAGGCTCAGCTTGATCTGCAGGGGCTGGTGAACGATGTCTCCTGGGGGGCGTTCGACTTCGGTCTCGCCCTGCCACAAATTCCTTCAACATTCCCCCTGAATCAGCTTCTCTATATCTCGCTTCAGAATCTTGCAATCGTCTGTCTTATGGCCCTTGCACTTATGGTATCTGCAATAGCTCTCGACATCCTTGCCCATGGGTAGCCCACCTCGACGAGGCATCGGTGGCCTCGCCAAGGATCTCCTCTCCATCTCGACTAGTACCGCTGAGATCTGCCTATTTAAAGGCGTGAAGTACTCAGGGACCTCTGGATGGCGAGGCGCTGGAAGAGACTCGACTCGGGGCTTACTTTCTTTTCCCTTCTTCTCCTTCTTTACCTCCTTCTTACCATCGCGTCGGGGTTCATGGGTTATCCTTAGCGAGGTCGTCAGGAGGTTAGCCTCGATGTTTGCGCGTTCAAGGTCTATGAAACCTTTTGCCCTGGACGCCAACTCCTCCAATGTCTCTATCTCCTTCACATGGTAGCTGTTTCGCAGCTTTCGCGAGGCCTTGTTGGCCACATCCAGACCTCTGTAGAATGCTCGAATGATCTCCCCATCCGAGATTCGGCGATCTAATTCTGTGACGTTTTGATGAAAACGCCCGTAGAAGTTGGACAGCGACTCTCCAGGCTTCTGTTTGACCGAGTCAAGGGCGACCACGCTCTTCAGCAACTGGCGCTCGCCCATATATCTCTCCAGGAACTTGCTTCTCAACTCTGCCCAAGTTCCGATTGATCCTGCAGGGAGGCCGAAGAACCAGGACGAAGCCGAACCCGAAAGAGTAGATGGAAATAGCAAAGCCAAATGATTGGGATCGTTTGACTTACCCAGAAGGGAGGCCTCATGTTTGTTGACATGTACGGTGGGATCTCCTCCACCGCTATACTCAGGTATGGCCCGAGCAACCACATCCTTCGGGATTTTGATAGCGACGAGCGCGTCGGTGAAAGGATGAGAGGACTGCTCCTTGAAGGGAGCTATGACTGTCAACTGTCTTTCCTGGAGCCTTTTGTTGAGGAGGTCATCCATCTGATCCACAGTGCAGTACATGGGAGAGGCTTCGGGTGGAGGCGGACCGGAAGGATTGGCAGTGTATGCGGCTGCTGGCTCCTTGGTGTGTGCTGGAGCTAGGGACTGCTGACCTGACGTCATCTCCTGATCCTCCTGATGCGCAGCAGGACCAGGATTGGCCGCTTCTGAAGGTGAAGGCCCTGTGGCAGCAGGGCGGTGGTTTTCCTTAGGAGCAGAGGGATTGTTTTCCTGAGGAGCAGGGGCTTGGCGGCGCGCCTGTCCTAGGATGGCTTCCAGCAAGGAGACCATCTCGGGGGTTAAATTAATATCCTGCCCCGCAATGTGGACTGTCTGCGGTGCAGGAGCTCCGTTTTGATCAGCAGCTGGGGTCGGTCTTGAATCACCGACATGTTCTCGAGCTGTCCGCAGAGGAACAGCGTTAACTCCTGCTCGGCTGGCAGGTTCCTGTTGAAGCGGTGAAGCGGCGGCGGAATCATAGCTATCTGAGGATCGCTCCCTGGTCTGGTTTCGACGGTTGCTTTGGGATCGAGTTCTCATGGCTGAATTGCTCGTTTCCCACAGACGGCGCCATATGTTGGATCGTGAAATCCTGAATGCTGATCTGGCAGCGAATTGAATGCCAGACAAGGTTGGGATGACGCTTCAGCTCCGACTCCGGTGAACCTGCAAGTAGGGGAGCGCAACAGAGGGGGTGCCTCTGGGTCCCTCTCTGATGCTTAAATGAGTATGTGTGTGTCTAAAACTCAAAAACGTCAAGAACGTATGTAAAGCAAGGGTATTTATAGGGTAAGAGAGATAGAACCGTATATGGCAGCTGAATATCTTAGTGTATATTGTATTGCCGAAGATTCGGATCGTCAGTTACTGCGAGATATTGCAGTTACCAAATCTAATCCTTAGTGAATATGTGACCGAGATATGCGGGATATCGTGGCCACTTCCTTATTAACGGTTTGGTAGGACCAGAGGAGAGAGGCAAGGCTCTCTTCGGGGCGAGCACTCCCATGTCGAGCAGTGGAAGGTCGCGACCTGGTAGAGAATGGCGAGAAGTCCGAGAGCCTTTGGCGTCCCTATAGACTTTGGGCTCGATTCTGGATTACTCGATGTTGGACCAAGTTTGGCTTGTACTTGGGCCGATCCGGTTCGGATGTCATGGGTTTACCCCCTCCATAGTTGTTGGGCCTTCGAGGCCTTTTCTTACTGGGCTGTCACTATCGATACCCAACAGTTATCATTTAAGAGCATGAATATGAATTTCATTTATAAAAAGGTTAATATACTCAATGGTCAGTTATCTTTGATCATGTGACTAATTGGTTATAATTTGTGCAGAATGGTTACATAACTTTGACCATGTGCTTATTTGATCATTTTCACTATGTACTGTTACATTTATCCGTTAATTTTGTCATGTGTCTTGCACGTGATAAGAATAACAGTTGAACTCCCCAAAATGCTCATTTTCTCTTTATTAGTATTAATCTTCATTTGAGGTAGAAGTGGCAGAACCTCACTTGAACTCGATGGAGGAGCACAAATGGAGTGCCCCCCATAACTACATCAATCGAGCACTTGGGAAAACTTCCAATGACATGATCGGTTCTATTTCAGAAGTGTTGCAGGACCTTAAGGAGTGCTACGATGATATCTGCAAAGAACAAACTGATGAGGGTTTCGTGAAGCTTATGATTCATGGTGGGTGTTTGATGGTGGAGGTCCTGAGGACATGGTCGGAAATTGGTAAAGAATATGACTTCAATGAACTTATCTTTAGCCTGCATGAAAGGCTACACATTGTGCCCTACATTCTACGCGATATGTTGATACTGGAAAACCAGTTGCCGATGTTCATTCTATACAAACTTGTCGAGTTTGAAAGGGAAACATCCAAGGTAAACGACAAATTCTTTTTGAATATAATTATTTTTAATTAGGGTTTAAAAAAGGGTTTGCTAGACTTAATTAATTAGTAACTTTCATGCTTTCATGATGTTGAAGATTGACAGAACCAACAGAAGGCTCCAGCTTATGATTCTTGATGGATCCTGCATTTTTAGCCTCGACCCTTAAGGATCAGGCCTAAGAGTTAGGTCCACCCAATCCACAACGTAATAAAGGCGATGCACCATGACACTTATGAAATCACTACTGGACCTTTCTCACTGTGATTGGCGCGCCCCACAACCTAATGACTGCTTGCTCACTCAAGGACATACCTCCGCTACGCCACTTAATGCCAAGCTCCCAGACGCCATAATTAAGAAGGTTATAAATACCATCACCCATCTCCATTCTGAAACTAATGTGACATTGCATATATACATTCTATGTTAAATGAAATCTATGACTAACTTAATCATCGGAGGGAAAACGACGGGAATACCCCGACATTTCCTTCCCTGCAGGTATGTGGAGCGCCCAGCATGAGACTCCGGAGAACGAAGTGGCAACGCAATATCCAACATTGGCGCCGTATGTGGGAAGCTTAAGCAAAATCATCCATGCCCCCCCTACCAGAGCAAAGAACCACCGATAAATCATCGAAAATGACTCGTTTCATAGCATACAACAACACTGGAGACTGCCTGCTTCTCTACCCCAAATTGAGATACTTCAGGATGGGCAGACCTCTGGACTTCACCCTCAAGGCGCACCGTCCAGACAGCCCACTGTCTTAGAAGCCTAATCTTCCAAGCCAGCACACTCTCGGATCGCCTCCTCTGTGAGAGCGCCTCTGAGGGCGGAACTACAGTTAGAAACCGTCCTAACACCCGCACTCATAAGAGTTGTTGAAGAACTCCTCGACATAAGAGAACAAAGAGTTGTTGCTCGAGACGCTGCTCTCCAGGCAGAGGTCATCAGGGCAGAAGAGACCACCTCTAGACCGTGCCTCCAAACGTTACATCCGGCGGAACATCCCGTTCTCCCTAGGAGCGGCGCTACACCAATGGAACCACCTCCTGGCGCCATGACCAGCGAGGAAATAGAATAGATCATTTCCTAGAAGGTAATGGAGCAAAAGGGCAGGGTTATGCCCCGTCTCCGTGACAGAACATCGCATCCCTTCGCACCCGAAATATTGTCTTTAACTATACCGCACCACGTGCGGTCCTCCAAGATTGAGTGTTACAAAGGCAAAGGAGATCCGGTAGAGCACATACATAGGCACGAAGCCTCTCTCCTAGGGCGAACGAATGATGATAATCATTTCACGCTCCTTTTCCCATCGACTCTAGGAGGCGCCTCTTCGCACTGGTTCTTTGGACTCAAGAAGGCTTCCATCAGGAGTTGAGGCGATTTAAACGAGAAGTTCATTGTTCAGTACATGGGTGGACGACAGCTTCTCAAGAGTGTAAGAACCTTAGACAATATTAAGAAAGGGAATGATGAAAGTTGGGTGATTTCTATACGAGGTTTAATAAGGAATTGACAGCGATTGACCAAGTCATTACGGACGGCGAAACTATCCGTGCTTGTATATGAGCTCTGGGACCCAAAGGAGCCGCTCTACATGATAGCATGAGTGTGATCCCAGTCAATCCAGTGAAGGATATGGCGGTCAGGGTCAAATCCTACATTGGCCTGGAAATCTCCAAAGAAGGAAGAAGAGCGGTTCGGAAAGAATCGAACAAGGAGAGTCAAGAAGGAAAGAAAGTAAATCAGCGTCATCAGAATATAGAAAATGATGACTCGCGGCGTCGCCCGATGATACCGCGCACCAATATAGACGTTTACGAGACTTACACACCACTTACACAGGATATCTAGGTTATCTTGGCAGATATGGAGAACATGGATTTATCGATGCCTCCGACGATGAAAACCGACGACGCACAGTTTGGTAGTGACAAAAAGGCTTACTATCGCTATCGTTGTTGCAAAGGGCATGCTACGTACAATTGCAGGATCTAGAAGAGGGATCTAGAGAACTTCATCCAAAGGGGGTTTCTCAAAAATTTCATAGCGCGCCGGGAAAGAAGTAGGAGTCCCAGAAGGGAAAGGAGAGCATCGCCCAAGAAGAACTCTGTGGCATCTGGATCTAATAGGTAAGAGCTAAATGTGATAAGTGGTGATTTCGCCTCAGTAGGAGAAACAGGCGCCACTAGGGAGGTATACGTTGATCAAATTGCAGGAACTTCTAATGCTGGGAAGCGCCCTAAAGAATAAGAGAAGGTGGTCATCTCCTTCTCTAAAAGTGAGATAGGGCATATCACTTCGCCTCACGATGACGCCCTTATCATTATGATGAGAATTGATAGGTTTGATGTGGAGAGGGTTTTGGTTGACTCAGGTAGTTCAACGGATGTCTTGTTTCATGACACTTACAAAAGGATGGGGAAGAAGGAAAAAGACTTAAGGAAGGACAATTTTCCCTTAATGTCATTCGCTTCGCTTACCACATACCTGGTGGGGGCTGTCACCCTTCTGATACAGATAGGTTAAGGGTGGAAGTCCTTGAGTATGGACATCACATTCATCGTGGTAGACACTCCTGCATCATACAACGCCATTCTAGGGTGTTCAACCCATAATCCCAACAAGATGGTCCATTCCACTTACCACCTATTTCTGAAGTTTCCAACGTCGCATGGAGTCGGAGTAGTGAAGGGAGATCAACCGGCGGCGAGTAGTTGCTACGTTAACTCAACATGTCGCGCGTTTTGAAAGGCAAAGGAAAAGAGGCTCTGGCGATCTAGACGAAGGAGGACCCTCGAGAAGAGAGGAGTCGCCCACAGCGAGTTGATGGTTTGAAAAAAGGCGGAGGGCCTGGAAAAAGAAGTGCAGATAGAGGCGTCACTCCCGGAAGAAGAATCCAAGGCGTTGTCAATGCTCTTGGTAAAGTTCAAGGAGATGTTTGCCTTGAATCCCAATGATATGTCGAGTATCAGCAAGAAGATCATCACCCATGAGCTGAACATTGATCCGAACATCAGGCCAATCGCTCAAATGCGATGCGCCGTAGGAGAAGAAAAGGAAATCGCTATAAGGCAAGAGGTAAAAAGTTGGTAGATGTCAACTTCGTGGAGGAGATCAGGTTCGATACGTGGATGGCGTACCCAGTCTTGGTAAAGAAGAGTAATGGGAAATGGCGCATGTGCATAGACTTCAGGGACCTGAATAAGGTGTGTCCCAAGGATTGTTATCCCTTGCCATGGATTGATAAGCTAGTAGACGCTACGTTAGGCCATGAGCTGCTCAGTATCATGGATGCCGACTCGGGGTATAACCAAATTCAGATGGTTGAGGGTGATGTCAGCACAAAGCTTTCTACGCAGATAGCGACATCTACTATTACTAGAGGATGGTGAACAAACTCTTTGCAAGAATTATAGGGTACACCATGGAGGTGTATGTGGATGATATGCTGATCAAATCCATCAAAGCTGTTGATCATGTGAAGGATTTGAGAAGAACAATCGAGTGTATGCGTCTCCATCAAGTGTGCCTTAACCCGGCCAAATGCTCTTTTGGCGTACACTCTGGAAAGTTCTTAGGCTACATGGTGAGTCATAGGGGTATTGAGGTGAATATGGAGAAGCTAGAGGTGATTGAGAAGATGAGAAGCCCCACCTGTCACAAGGAGGTTCAATGCTTGAATGGGAGACTGGCGACGCTCAGTCGCTTTTTGGCGAAGGCTAAGGACAAATCCCTCCCATTCTTCTAGGTTCTAAGGGAGAACAAGAAGTTTGAATGGACCCTAGAGTGTGAGAAGGCATTCCAGGATTTGAAGACTCGTCTTAAAGCGCTCCCTCTACTAGCTAAACCAACAAAATGCGTCACACATTTCTTGTACTTAGACATCAGTCCAGTAGATGTAAGCTCTGTATTAGTCAAGGAGATTGCCAAGGGACAAGTGTCTATGTATTATGTTTCCAAGGTTCTTGCAAAGGCTGAAATGAAATATCTAGAAGTTGAAAAGTACCTCTATGCGCTGGTAGTCTTGGCTAGAAAACTTCGACTCTACTTTCACGAACACGAAATCACTATTCTAACAAATCAACCTTTAAAACACTTCCTGCAAAAAAAACATATGCTTCAGGAAGAATGATTAAATGGGTGATTGAATTAAGCGAATCCCGGATTAAGTTCAGACCTAGAACAACTATAAAAGGGCATGCACTGGCTGACTTTATAGTGGAATCCACATGTCCACCCGAAGCGCCGCTAAAAGAACCTGAGGAAGTAAAGGAAACTTGGACGTTCCATACAGATGGGTTGTCTTCACTTGATGGCTCAGAGGCAGGATTGGTGCTAACACCTCCCGATGGTGGTGCTCCTTTGCGATATGCCTTGATACTCACCTTAAGGCCACCAACAACGAAATGGAGTATAAAGCGTTGATTACCGGTTTCAGACTTGCTAAAGGATTGGGCATTGCTCATCTCAATGTTTACTGTGATTCGCAACTGGTGGTAAACCAAGTCAGAGGTGAATACGCTGCAAAGGGCGAGCAGATGAAGATATACCTGAAGGAAGCGAAAACGTTAGCAGGGGGATTCAAAAGCTTCCAAATAGAAGTCAGTCCTAGGGAGTAAAACAAGGAAGTCGATGCATTAAGTAATTATGCATGGCAGTCGACGCCTCTTCAGGTGCATTTCGTGGAAAACAGAGAAAGATGGGTGAGTCAATTTTGTGCTAGCATTAACAGAGTCGTGGATTGGGCGACCGCCATCATGATATATTTGGAAAATGGAGAGCTGCCGAAGGAAGAGGCCGAATCCAGGCGAATATTGAGGTTATCCCCAAGTTATAAGATCATTGAAGGGACATTTACAATAAGGGATTCTCCACACCTTTTCTTAAATGCGTCGCTCAGCTAGAGACAACCACAATGCTTAGAGAAGTTCATGAGG
Organism: Chamaenerion angustifolium; assembly: GCA_946814005.1. Taxonomy (NCBI): domain Eukaryota; kingdom Viridiplantae; phylum Streptophyta; class Magnoliopsida; order Myrtales; family Onagraceae; genus Chamaenerion; species Chamaenerion angustifolium. Next base: position 30,645,038 of record OX328272.1, read on the forward strand.
GGTACGCTGCTTGCCATGAAGGTGCAATGTCCATTGTTCGCAAAATCCTCAACCAATGATATTATTGGCCTACCATGAACAGAGAAGCAAAGGAGCTGGTTCAGAAATGTGAATCATGTCAAAAATACAATCCAAGCATAGTGCGCCACCCTGCAGATCTAACCTCATTTAGCGCTACTTGACCTTTTGCAAAATGGGGAATTTACTTGGTAGGACATCTTCCAAGGTCTAAGCAGCGCAGCTATGTTATAGTAGATATTGGCTACTTCTCTAAATGAATTGAGGCAAAGACATTAGCTTCGACTACGGAGTTTCAAGTTATCAAGTTCCTAAAATCTAGAATTGTTTCTAGAAATGGAATTCTAAGTGTACTTGTGAGCGACAACGACCCTCAATTCGCTGACAAAGAGTTGAAATGGTTTTGTCAAGAGTTGAAAATAGAACACAGGCACACCTCAGTAAGACATGTGTAGGCGAATGAATAGGTTGAGGCGACCAACAAAACGGTTCTTAACAGATTGAAAAAAAGGCTAGGCGCCCTATAAGGGAAGTAGACAGAAAAGATGGATAATGTTCTTTGGGTGCTTCGAACAACACCCAAACATGCGACGGGGGAGACGCTCTTTGGATTGGTAAATGGTTCAGAAGCAGTCATATCAAGAGATTTAAGGCGTTCCAGACGAATGGGAGTACAAAGGCTAAAGTGATCCATGGGTTAAGGCGTGTTGAATGCTAAAAGTGTTGCAAACACTTAGTCAAAAAACATGACGAAATGGAAACGCATAAATAAATCCATAATTAGAAACACCATTGTCATTACAAATATGTCTCGCTGGAAGGACATAGCAAAATAAAGAAAACATACAAATGAAGACTACAAAATACTAAGTATCTATGACTTCGACAGGGGGATCTTCTTTAGGAGGAGAGGGATAGAGAGGCGCCTCGACTTCAGGCAACGGGGGCACTTCTGTTAAATCCGCAGGTGGAAAAACCTCAGAGTCAGGCAAGGAGGCGCACTTGGAACAACGAAGAGGATAGGGTTTAGGAGATTCCTCTTCTTCGGCCCACGAGTCATCCTCCTCTTAAGTTGCCTTCTTTTTTTACGCCTCCACTCTGACCTCGTAATCCATAAACTTGTTGAAGGAAGGAAGCGTCGCAATAGGAAAAGCGTTGTCAGCATGCAAGATATCCTTACGAATATATGTGAAGGCATTCACCAAGGTTTCCCGACTCCATCGCGATGCCTCTTTTTCGAAGGCCTCGCTACCTTAAAATGCCTCAACAACCTCAGAAATGCGTTTGGGAAATTCCTTCTTGATAAGCGAAACTTCATGCTCACCCTTGACACTACGTTGCTCAAAGGAGGAGGATTTACCCTTCTCCAACTCAAGTTGTTGGAGAAGAACCATGACTTTGGCGGTTGCCTCAACCACCTTCGCCTGTGTCGTGGCCACCTTAGTCAACTTGGTTTGTGCCCCTTGAAGCTACTTGGCGTGCTGCGATGCCTCAAGCTCCAACTCATCTTGACCAGCCCTCTCAATCGTCAGGCGGCGCTTGTCGCGCTCAAGCTCAAGCTCTCTAACCCGCTTGAGCGCCTCGTCGGTGGTCTCCCTCTCCTTGGAAAGCTCCACTATGGCGCTCCCCATTTGGAGTTCCAGCGGGATAAGTTGAAAACAAACTATTAGGACAAAACACTTAGAAAATTTTTGGAAGACTTATAGACAGGAATGATACCTTGGAAAATAGGGTAAGACCCTGGCGCACAAGGTTGTCCAGAGTGCCACCAGACTTGTCAATTGGCGTTCTATCAGCAGAAGGGCAGGCGCTAGGTTAGGATCTAGTAGAGTATTCCCCTCACCACGGGAACGTCTTGGAGTCACTCACAAGGTGTCCAGGGCGTTTGGCCAGGGTTCTCGTGACCGATTCATTCTGGAACGCCATCCACCTTATGGTCCCGGAGCATGTCAAATGTTGGACCCGTATATGAAGTGTAGCACCAGTCTTGGTTACCCGGCAGTAGCAGAGGCGTCTCCTAGTTGGAAGAAATGGGTGGAGGCAATGACTGATCCACCCCAGAGGAGGACTTTTTCCGATGTATACTGATTCATCGTCCTTGATGTTCTTTTCTCTGGAAGTGTCATCAGCAAACACATGGTAAGTACAGGGTATCCACGTGTCCGTCTCGACAGGCGCGCCCCACTTTTTTAGTATGGGGAACATTTAATCTTCTAGCTAAGAGGGAATCGTTGCAATAGCGAGAGTTAGGGACTGCACCTTTGAAAATAGCAACTCCCTCTTGGGAAGCAGAGCTCAGCATTGAAGGATCCGCTGACAAAGGATCCAGTTCATCTTCAGGGCGCACCGGGTCATCATACACTAGGTGGAGAGTCTCCTTATCCCAAAGGGATAATTCATCCTCGGAAAGCACCGGGTCACATAGCGCCTTGGAGGTAATGCACCAAGGAACACGCCCTTGGAAGAAGAAGTAGGAACTCTTCCAATTGGAGTTCCTTGTTCTAAAACCCGTGACTAAGGTCCAAACAGAGCGCCAATTCTGATACTTATTACCAGGGAATCAAATAACAAAACTGCACACGCCGAAACAGTTCGAATCTATCCTATAAAAATGACAGAACAAAACTAAGGAATGTGTATAGCTCCGCTTCTCACACAACACCCTAAAATTTACCCAGGTGCGAATGATATTGGGGGGAAAATTGGGTGGGAGAGACTCCATAATACCGACAAGCTTCTGCCAGATCGGGGTATATAGGAAACCTCAACCCCGCATCAATATGAAGGTGATAGATGGCTTCCTCGCCCTGCCTCGGCGTAGAAGTAGGATGGGCGTTTTCAGGGTCGCTCTCATCCATAATAAGAAAACGCGGAGAGAAAGCGTCGCCCAGACACGCTTCCTCTACCGTCTTATTAAAAATAGACCTAGAGTTTATATTGGGTTTTGGGTCGCTAAAACCAGAGGAAAGAAAACATTGGCATCACCTCATGCTGAATCGCTCGCCATTGAAGAAAAAATGTGTTCACGTCGGGGATAGAGGCTTGGCTCAAAAGGGGTGGAAAAAGGTATTTTGAGCAACTAGAGAATCTAGAGCGACCGAAGAACCTAGGGCGATCGGAAAAGGCCCAAAAGGATGGCTGAAATTCTAGAGAGAAAGCATAGCAAATTCTAGAGAGAGAAACTGACAGAGAGGTAAAAGTGAAAAATGAAGGGGTAAGGGCCAATTTATAGAGGAACTTCCTAGGGAAAACGAACGGTCAGACTACCCTTAGGGGTCAATGATTTCTCGAAATCCTCGGGAAGCCCAAGGGTTTCTGACGATTCACTCAAGGATCTTCAGTTTTTTCCCGCCTATGTTTGAAATTCAAATTTGAATTTTTATTTTCAAAAAGATCAGCCACGAGTAGCGCGCCATAAGCGAATCTCAGTACCAACAAGAACCGGTAGGCCAAACTCACGGTTAATTAAAGGGAACGACATAACCTAGGCAAATAGAACCATCAAACCCAACATGAGCGACGCTCATATTGAGCTTCGGGGGCAGATCATGGATCCTAGCATTTGGGCCTCGACGCTTAAGGATCAGGTCCAAGAGTTAGGCCCACCTAGTCCACAACGTAATAAATGTGATGAACCATGACACTTATGAAATCACTACTGAACATTTCTCACCGTGATTGGCGCGCCCCACGACCCAATGACTCATTTCTCACTCAAGGACATGTAGTCTCTACGACACTTAATGTCAAACTCCCGGACGCCACAATGAAAAGGCACACCAATTTCATTATAGAGGCGCGTTACTTGTGAATATCCTTCCCTTAGATGCCTTCCTGCGGTACAAACACAACACAAGGCTCGAGCCTAAACATGAGTGAATGGGGCACAAAAGTAATAAGTGTAGGACAGAGGCACAGGGCACAATGTCACTATGCACGGGGCACCATGCAGCACATGACTCAAAACAACCATGGTCACTTAACCAGGCACCACATGGGATGACCACGGTAAAGAGTAACTCAGCCCAGGTTAGGGGTGAAGGTTATAAATACCCTCACGCATCTCCATTCTGAAACTAATGTGACATTGCATACTTTACCTTATATACATTCTCTACTAAATGAAACCTCCGACTAACTTAATCATCGGAGGGGAAATGATGGAAACACCCCGGTCTGTGGAACACCCAACACGAGACTCTGGAGAACGAAGTGGCAACGCAAGATCCAATAATTCTGATCCATTCGCTTCAAATCGAAACCCAAGAAGCAGTTAATCAAGAAGAGTGGAGATGTCACTAATGAGGGTGAAGAGTTTTGTGATTTTGATGATGCTATTGAGGGTTGTGCCAAGGGGGCGTCTAATGATAGGAAGAGGAAGAGGAAGAAAGTACACGAAGGTAGTGGAATGAAGGAGAAGAGACATAATGACAGAAAAGTAATTCACTATTTCATAAAATAAACAAAAAGGTGTCACGTGGTTAACACATGCCAAAATAACAAAAAACTATTAACGTTAGATGGACGAAGTGACCATATAGTCACGTCCTGAACATAAGTAATCATTTAGTCATGAGAAAAAGAATATGATTAATCAATTAATCACTTGATCAAACATGTGTGACTACTGAATATATTAACCCTTTATAAAATTCAGATCAAGTGTTTGAAACTATCTTAATGAAGTGTGACTTTGATATGTTTTCAATTTTGCAAACATATTTTCGTGAGCTGATTTGATATTAGATTTTAGTGTAAATTGGTTACTGAAATTTATTTTTGGAAGCCTGGCCTTTATTTCTGAATGTGTGTGCTCGTAAGTCTATTACAACATGAAACTCTTACAAGAGTCCTCTGACGTATCGATACGATGATCGTGATCATTTTGGTCGCCCTAGAGGATATATTTGGTCTCTGCATCCTTCCAATGAGGGTTAAACATTTGAGTCTTCCGGTAGCACAGTGGGCGTGGTAAAAAAATCTAGAGCAACCTCTATTTCTGATCCGTTCAGATATTTAATAAGTTCAAACCTTCGTTTAAACAGGTTTGTTTGTGTTCTGTTGGTTTGTGTTATGTTGGATAACAGGTTGGTTTGTGTGCTGTATGTCAAAACATATGGGTGCGTTTACCAATTTTTTGCCAAACATAAGGGTGGAAAACCAAACACTACACCAAACATAAGGTACAACTGAATAACAACGTACATAACCTATGGGTCCACAATGTATTCATTAAACCATCATCAAGTACAACTGAATGACAACGCACATAACGTACACACTATACAACAAAAGTTTTAAACACAGTTACATCTTCATCATAAGTCCAGCAACAATGCAAACTAAGAACACTATAACACACAGATGTTGCTGATTTCTGCTACGCATAACAGAAATTTGATTGTTGAGTTCGGATTCATTTGACACAAATTTGGCCATGGCTCTCCTTCCATACACACACATCGGTGGATCTTTCCAAGCAAAGAAATCACAACCCCTTTTCAATGGCTGCATAGTGGTTAACAGAAATTAGGGTTTCCAAAAAATCAAATTGGTTCGAAATACACTAATCGACTATATCTTCGAAATTAACTCAACGAATTGACAGCATTACCTGGTATCTCGGACATGAAAAGAACAGAAGAAGAATTGGAAGAAGATTCAAAGTACTTACCTTGGCCATCTTGCTAGGAGAAACGCAGCAAGCTTTCAGACGCAAAGACAACAGACAAATGGAAGCAAGACAAACTTAATAAACAGAAATGACTAAGGGTAGTTTAGGTATTATCATTTAGGAGTAAGGCACATGATAACCATGTGACCAACAATTTAACAGAAAACGTTCAGACTGGACGGAAAGGCTCAATGACCAACAAACGTAAACATCCGGGTGTAATAACAAACATCATGGGTGCAATTACAAACGGGTGCAAACATCCGGGTGCATTTACTTACTTTTCCCAATATCAAAGGACATGGAATTAGATGGCATCAGAATGACCAACGGAAGCTTGGAATCACGTATTTCTTCTGATAATATCTTTATAAGAAATTATTGAATTTGTAAGTATCATAATTCTTTATATTAGAACATGATTGGCATATGAATTGTGTTTGATAAAGCATTTTGGGTTTCGTTACTTATCAGTTTATCACTAGTAAATAACGATCATCACCTCTAACTTTCAGGGCGGATTTTGGGGCATGACACAACTATAGCTCAATGAAGAAACAAAACGCATGCCCTTTTGGATCTAAACATTTGATACCACTTGAGAAATTATTCATGTATGTTCAAAAAATATGGTAACCAAGTATTTTTCTTATAGTAAACATTGTAGAAACTTGAATTGATTTGTTTACAATGAGATATATTCCCTATATATAAAATTTGAGAAACTAAGTAAAAATTACCAACATAAAAGGTTTAAACATTAAGAAACTTATTCGTTAACTTTAATAAGATATTACTCTAACTAACTCTTTTTATCCATTTTCCCTTTAAAAGATGACTAAATATATCTTAAAAATTGCAAAATAATATGTATTTTCCAAACGGATCGACGAAGACTCAACGACAACTATGAGATACCTAGTTTGAGTCTAGACTGATCTTTGAGCTCCAGATGGAGCTCTAATTGCGTCCAACCGAGAGGGTTCCACCCATCCAAACTAGCAAGTTGTTTTGGATCAAGATCCATACTCATATCACTCAATTTTAATTTAATGTTTTAATTGAGTTTCAATCAAAATTTAAAAGGATAAAAAAAATTGCAAATTAATGACTTACCCTTAATTGTGACCAATTAAAGATTCTAAAGCATGTGGGTTGATTACAAATCATCCTCCCAAAGTACAGAGCTTTTATATCATTAAAATCAAAGTGATTCAGCAGGTTTCATACGAGCAAGCCAAGCAGATAGAGAGACCACAAGATATACAGAAATTAACAATTTGCTAAAATTCTGCACTATTATTCACAATCTCCCGCTATTAGTAGCAATCATATTCCGATTCCAACATATGCATACTTATATCATAGCAAGTTCCACTCGAATGCATGCATGAACTAAATCATTGTAGGCTCCGTAAACTGAACAGCATCGACAGCCACCTAACTGCATGTTCTAAGTTCAAGCAGATCATTTGAAAGAAAAGAAAAGGTTGATCTTCAAACCAACTATTATTTACCAGAAATCACCACAAGAACACCTCCCATCCTTGAAATGATGAAACCTCTTGTTATCTCTCACAATCAGCTCCCTTCCAACAATCCTTGACATGATCTTTATTGCATTGTGACAATCACCACAGATTCTAAGGTTCTTAATAATCCTAAGCGTCATCCTTGGAGGAGTGCTAATAAGCCCATATGCTATTGCCAACCTTTCACTATGATACAGTAGAGCTTGTTCCTTTGCCTCTTGATCAATGTCGTGAAGCACATACCTCGTGTCTGGGACATAAACACTTTCTTTACTTCGCTTGTACTTCTCATCGTCCTTGTATGGTGTTGGGTTTTTAAACTCACTGATTCTATTTTTTCCTTCCAGCATGTTAAATACCATGCGCCTCTTAGGTGGTGGTGGAAGGATCTTATTAGGAACAGACCTTGATGAGTCCAGAGCAAGCATTAACTCCTCAGCATGGTCTTCAACGTCGATATCTCCATGGATTCTTGCAAGATTCCTCAATGCATCCCATATTTCTGCGGTTGGTTCAAAGGGCAGCTTCTCAATGTAATCAATGACTTCCAAAAGATGCCCAGGTTGACCAAGAACATCAATCACCCCCAAGTAATGCTCGATCCGAGGCTCAATTCCGTACTCACTCTTCATCGACTCAAAGTGTATAAAACCTTCTTCTATAGCACCGATACAGGCACATGATGAAAGAACAGAACTAAAAGTGTGCTCATTGGGTGTGAGACCTACGATTCTCATCTGCTCATACATCTCTAATCCATCATCACCTAACCCGTTTAATGCATACCCATTTATCATCAGATGCCATGAATCAATGTTCTTATCGCGTATGTGATCAAAGACCCTCCTTGCATCAGTCATGCTCCCACACTTTCCATACATTTCCAACACCTTGTTGTTCAGCTGGAGATCGCCTCTACATGTCGACTGTAGAAAGTAATCATGAACTTTCTTTGCATTCTCAAGAGATTTTGAATTGCCACACAGCACAAATAACATACGAAAGCAATCAGCATCAGCTTTAACACCCTCATTCATCAATTCTATACCATCTTTGACCTTACCTTCTTGGCACACTGCTTTCAAGTGCGCAATAGTGCGCAGGGGAGCTGATCTATCAGTGACCTGCCCCTCTTGATGGCTCTGCTGTGGGCTCCTAACCTGCGGTGCGAAACCTCTGCTCTGTCCATTCAACTGCTGCTGGTAGTTCTGGTTCTGAGAGTTCCCCTGAGCATAGTTTGGGGCATTATTCCATTGACCAGGACTTCTCTGCGGACGATTACCCTGCCACTGCTCCTGATTCGTGTAGTTTTGAGATGGATTAGGAGACGGTCTTTCACAAAAATTCGTCGCCTGATTAAGGTACCCTCTGTTTTGGTTCTGGGCCTGATAATCTAACTGATTATCACCTATCGTACCGCTTGGAGTCTGTGAATTCCACTGCGCATTAGGGTTTTGTGGCGCCCAGCCATTGTTGTTATGAGGCGCCCAACCACTTGGGCTTCTTTGGTCATAACCATCAGGGACAGTGGATGTGGTAAAGGCTTGAGCGAAATAGTGATTACTAGCGGCAAAACGAGAAGTAGTGCAGTTCGGCGAGTGCACCTTGAAGAAGTGGAGAAGAGAGTAGGCTGTCGGTCTTGGTGCGAGGCGCAGGGATATGAGAGACGACGCCATGGCCGTTTACTGTACGACTGGTAACGGAAGGTGTTAAACTGGGAGGAGATGGAGGAGTAATAAGATATCAAGAGCCAAAACTAAAACCCTAGAGAGAAGAGAGGCCAGCTGTTCATAGGTTGACGAGAAATGATTATCATGAATACAGCATACCGTTACCGTTAATGCAAGAGGTACAATTGATGAACTTTAGGTGGTAGGTGGAAGGTCACTTATACGATTAGATTTAGAAGGTCTTTTTGCTTTGCTGTGGTTCGGAAAAAATCATAGTTATCATAATCGGACCGGACTGTCGGTCTGATCGGGTCCGACCGTGAATCAACTATTATTCAGTTTGGTTCAATTAAAAGACCGAAGTACATGGTGAACCTGTTTGAACTGGCCAACTCTTTTCGATTTAGAGTTCTTCAGTTCGGTTTAATCATAACGGTTGTTCAAGACTTCTTCACTTCTTCTTCCACCTTCAGTTCTTCAACCCTTCTGCGTCCAATTTCCCCTCTCGTTGTGTTGCCTTTGAAGCTCCTCTCCTTTTAATTGAGTTGTGGGTCGATATTGAACCTCAAGATATTTAGTATGCCTTATACATTAAATAAATAAGTAGATAAGTTTTAATCAATATTTTTCAAGTCTCACACCGAGTATTTCTAAACAAGAAGGGTCTCTCAACTTCTATAAAAGTCAAATTTCTACTCTTCACAATTCATAACTTGCTTAGTATTTTCACTAAGATCAAGTGTAGTATTATTTTTTATTAGTTTAATATTTAATATGTCGATCATTGATATACATGATATTAAAGTAATATTTTGAAAGTGAGGATATTAAAAAATATTCTAAAAAATATATTAAATTAATAAAAAAAATACATATTTAATTTCTTGCTCTACCCGCCACTACCAATCGCGGGTGGAACTAACTACGCAGTTCCACCCGTGACTCCCAGTTGTGGGTAGAGATGACGGAAGAACTCCACCCACGAATGGGAGTTGTGGGTGGAGCTGAAAATAATTATATAAAAAAAAAAAAACGTGACTCCCATTCGCAGGTCGAGTTTCCATCCGTGAATGGGAGTCGCGGTTAGGTATAGATTTGTATTTATTTTCCACCCGATGACATTTTGGTATATATTTATCAAATAGGGTATATTTTGGTAAAATGTTAGGAAGAAAAGAAACTAAATAACATAGAGATGAAAATGATACTTTTTTAGTTTTGCTTAAATAAATTAAATATCTACGAACGATTGTTGTACGAAATTGCTTTGGGTTTGAGAGTTTGAATTGAAGGTATAATTTTGTAAGGTACAGGGTTCAATGAGATTCAAATTTAATTTAATTTTGAAAAATCACATCAACTAGTTTATACCATTAGTTTTGGATTAATATTTGAATAAAGAAAGATACCAAATTTGATGAAATCATTCATCTATGCATATTCTAGTAAAAGTTATTTTATGAATTTCGCTCATGGAATATAACTGCACTGACATTGTTGGAATGTACAAAACATGCAATCGTTTAGGGCACAAAATAACACGTATTTAAGTTACATTCTTGAACGATTGTCCTATTGGAAGCGGATCTGCCTGAGGTTGGGATCACGGTTTGTCGGACGGGAGGTCACGTCACGGGTTAACGAGCAGTGACTTAAGTTTCCACAGCTACTTACCTCAGTCTAAACTGTAGGGCGACAGAGTTTCTCTACTCTGGACGAGAGTGTGAATAGAGTGTTATCATAATCAGTATCAGGTTTTCCAACTCTGAGCATCCCAATACATAAAAGGGGTGAATTACCTGAACCGTTACTTATGTTTGCACATGTGACTGAACCGTTCAAACTTGAGCTCAACCGTTACTTATGCTTCCATATGTGACGGAACAGTTCAGTTTTATAACTGTCGTTATTTATCACCGTTAACTATTGTAATGTGCTTGTCACGTGAGCTGCTTATATTGTAAACTTCTGAAACTACCCTAAACCTTGTCTACTTAATCAGCTTGTTCTTAGGTGTTGGAGATGTTTGAGCGCGAAAATTCTGGATAAGGAAGGAAGAACTCACGAACTCACGGTGAGACACATAGAAGCCATGAAGTCTGAGGATGAAAGGTTCGATCTCGGTCAATCTCTTCCCTTAATCCGTACCACGGAGCTTCAACGTTTCCATGGATGCCCCAATTTTGAGGTAATTTGACAGCGGTTAACCCTAATTGGCATAACAGTGGGTAACTCGATCGCTCCTACACAACAACCCAGATGTACGTCTCATCATCTCTCTATTTATGTCATAAGTTCAGATTCACTGTTTCTAGATGCAGTAGTTTGATATGATCTGGATATTGTTTCTGGGTTTTGATTGTATTGGTATCTGGGTGGTGATTTTTCCCATCAATGGTAGCTGCTGCAGAAGCTCCAAAAGCTCCCTGCCACCACCAACAAGGTAACCTACAACTGCGATGGACACACCTTTAACTATCTCGTCGAACAAGCTTCTGTATTTTTGTCATGTTTGTAGTAAACGACCTGACTGCGACAAGCACTTCAAGTAACCAAGCTTGATAATGAGAGGGAATGGTGATTCTTTCCAAACATGTGTAGATACATGACTTTAGACAATAGTCGTTATACTGAAACAGTTTTTAGTATAGAGATCTCTTGCTGCACCGCCTTTTCTGCATGATTTAGATAGCATGAAGCTTCGATACCTGAGACGTAGAACTAACTGATATTAAATTGAAAGCTATTCCTCCTACCAAATACAACCTACTTAATTCTTTGTTGAGTATAAAGGAGATAGATGGTGGATGGGAAGCACTTAGGGATAGTGGAAGGAATGTAGTAAGAGTAGTACATATACTTAGCAACTAAGATGTTGACAATCACGAAGATACTTATATTTAAAATTTCAATCTACAGAGAAGAAAGTTCTTCTAAATTTGGTGAATCTGTGACATGCTGGATATACAACTGAACCAGTTTTTTTTTTAGATAATGTAGACCTTTTAACTGTCATAATATATTCTCTTTGCAGCTCGATCGACACTGAATCCGACACCCATCTGGACAGAGACACTATAATTACACACTGGTTTCTCCGAGGAACAACTAATGTAAGTGAACACACACACACAATATCAAAAACTTGCTTATGTAACAATAGTTATTGAAATTCGTAGTGTTGTTTAACAGGGGTTGTGCTAAGCTGTTAGTGAACTACCACTCCAAATCCAAAGATACGTCTCTTCGGATTGTTTACAAGAAATACTCGAATACTCTGAAAGACGTTGTGGCATTGGTCTCACCTGCTAAAGCTCTTCTTGAAATAGTTTGATGAAAATGTTATTGTAGTGGAGACATGTTTGTTTGAAAGTCATAAAGTTTGTGACTTCTTCATTCTTTGATTGATGAAGTAGTTTGTAGTAAAACGTTGATGATTTCATTTGAGAGTGAAATGAAATGAAAGCTTCATTTGCTGATATGTTCTTTATAAATTATAAACAGAATCTTTATAAATTATAAACAGAATTAGATATTCAAGAAGAAAATGAAATGAAATGGTTGCGAATGTGGTGACTTATGTTTGTGGAGAAGTTGGTAAATGACGTTTTATCTTCTCTTAAATGTTATTAAACGATTACTTTAGTTTGAACATTTTGTTACCTAACCGTTACTACACAATAATCCATAATCATAAAAGGGGGGTAGAATCGTCTTTAAATTAGGTCACGTGACTTGCACGTGACAGTCATACGGAAATATGTGACAGAAAATTAATGGAATAACCGTTCAGTCACATCCTCGAACTTAAGTAACGGTTCAGTCACGCAAAAAAAGATGAGTAACCTTTTAATTACACAGGTCAAAGATCACGCAAAAAAAGATGAGTAACATTTTAATCACACATGTCAAAGATAAGTGATTGTTGAGGTAATTAACCTTACATAAAGGGAATTGTTTGGGTAAGCATCCAATATTGACCTTATTAGAATGGACTCCTACTAATGGGCGGCTCAATCACCCAAAACCAACATCTCCCACTCGCACAAAGTGGGGGCGCTAATTCATTAAGTCAGTACCAGGTGAACGAATTCCCCTTATACAGTAAAGTCACATATGAGGTAGCAGTCGTGCGACCGACATGCACAACGAGCAAGTTGATGCACATCTGTTAGGAATTGCGGTGAATCCCGGATCTCACACCAGCAGCGGAAATGTGCCCTGCACCCTTGGTTATGTAATCTTTCTCCTGGGTTGACCACACAATGATCTTTCAGACCTATGTATGTATTGCGCCCTCAACGGCATCCGACGCCGCAGCTGGTGGCCACCTAGTGGACACAATATCGAAAAGATCCCATAATGACCATTCTATTCCCACAAAACCATCAGTATAATCCAACTCGCTTTTCTAGAAATGGAACCAAGGTACTTGTGAGCGCACCATCGAGCACATACTAAGATAACAAACATTGAACTAAACCTGAAGTCTCTGTTCAGAGTAATGAGGGTACGTACACGACTCTTACGCAAAGAACTCTGGGTCTCACACGATTATGAGTTAAGATCACATCTCGGGTCATACTCTTGATTGTTTTGGGTACGCCGCAGTATGGAACGCGTGCTACAACATATATCCTCTCCCATGGAGCCTATGTCCAAATGTTGTACATATGTCCATCATGCACACAAATTACCCGAACTAAAAGTCACAAAGACTCCCATCCGACCCCTGAGTGGATTGACACACCTCCGTCGTAGTGCGATATCAGATAGTTCCGGACACAAAACCCTTTTCGGTCATCCCAACAGACTTCCAGAACTAGAAACCATTAACAGACTCACCTAGCCATAAAGGCATAGAAGCTATCATCCGTGTGAGAGGGCGATCTAATCCACTTTGACATATTTCAATAAACAATCACATTAAGAACACACAAAACACTCAAACTGTGAAAACATTCATACTCACATACAATTCAAGTGAAAGAACATTGTATGAGAATTAAAATCAATGAAGTACATCAACTAAATCTACACAGTCCTAAAGACTACACATGCCTCACTAAAGACTCCTTTTACAAGGTTGGAGAGACGGTCCACGACGATCTCATCCGTAGATAAGTACTTCAAATTCAACACCTTGGGTCTTACCACGTATCTAACATAATTTTGTTTGATATAGTTTTGCTATGACTTGTTATGATACTTGGGTTTCTTTATCACAGAGATTGTGACTCCAACGACTCAGCAATCAATCCGGAAGTCTCTTCAACTATACAACATACTGAGTACCCCACAGAAGAACCACAAATTCGGCATCCATGGCGATCAACACAATGTGCGACTGCTTCTTGCTCATCCTCAATATGGCGCCATCAGAGAGCAGATCGTAAAGTACGAGGTGGGTTTTCTCTCATCAAAGTCACCACAATAGTTCACATCGTTATACCCAATCATCAAGAGATTCTCAGATCTCTAGCAAGTCTCTAGCAGAGAGCATAACGATGCCCTTAAGATATCACATGATCTTATTTACTGTCTGCCATTTCTTCAATCCGTGTTTGGCTTGGTACTGAGATACCATGCCGATTGTGTGACAAATATCAGGTTGAGTACACACTATTGCGTACATCAGGCTTCCGACTGCACTTAGCTACAAAATTTGTTTTAGACGGTCTATTTCTTTTGTAGTCTTCGAACATATATCCATATTGAGAGGTTGACCAACGTAAGTTGAAGTTTCAATTGGTTTGCAGTTACTTATGTTGAACATTTCCAACACTTTGTTTATGTAGCTCTTCTATGAAAGTCACAGCTGCCTCATACGGCGATCTCTCGAGATCTGAATCCCAAGGATGTGCGTCGTCTTACCCATGTTCTTCATCCCAAACAGATAAGAGAGTCAGGCCTTTACCTGTGTGAGGAACTCCAAGCTATTTACGGCTATGAGTAAGTCATCTACATATAGAGTCATAAACACAAAGTTCGGTCCAATCCTTTTTGGTGTACACGCAATGATTCTCATCCATCAGGAGAAATGCATTTTCCACGACCAAATCATGAACTTTGCGGTACCACTGTCTAGAGGACTGTTTCAGACCATAGATCAATTTGTGAAGTTTGCACACTAAGTGCTCATGGTCTTTCTGCCTAAAGCATTCAGACCGCTCCATATAGATCTTTTCGTCTAACACGCCATTGAGGAATACGGTCTTAACGTCTATCTAGTGTAGTTCCAAGTCTAGACTTACTCCAATAGCTAGAATCAAACGAGTTGTGATGCTCAACTTTTCATCAGCCTTGAGCTTCATCTTAAGAACTCATTTAACTCTATTGCTCTATGTCCTCTCGAAGGTCGACTAGTGTCCAAACATCGTTCTTCCTTATAGATTTCATCTCGTTCAAAGTGTTCACCTCATCCTCCATTACTTTCATTCATTCTTCTTAGAAGGGTCCATTGAGATCTTCTATAACGTTTTACGATACAATAACCGTCTCGTTAGATATTAGGGTATTTAGTTCTCCTTCACCTTCAAATGTACTTCGTTAGGAGGAAAACTTATGTTCTAGTCCACGACCTAACAACTCACTACTGTCAGGGTATGACCATGATCACTCCCACTGAAAATGAGATCCCCAATGCTCCCACTGTCAACAAGATCATCATAAGCGGAATATGTTCCATTTGCTTCAACAGGCGATGAATCTGACGGATGACAAACTAATTCATCATCTGCGGCGTCAACTCTCTCACTCCAATTAATAGGTGTCTGCTCAACTTGTGATTCGATCTCGGTAACACTCTCACTGTCTTGCTCGGCTATAAACACATACACCTTGAAGCTATCAAAGTAACCAAATTTTTTTTCCCTCTAGGTTCAATCTTCTCAAACATATTTGAGAAATCATGGGTGTAAGTGGCGCACCCCCTCTAGGCGCATATGATTAAGGTCCATAACTTAATCCAGTCCAAAACTTATGTGTAGTTGAGTTAACCTTATTCGTCCAAAACTCATATGTAGTTGACTTAATCCAGTCCAAAACTCATATGCAGTCTTCAAGGCGTCTCCCGAAAAGGAAATCAACAATTGAGCTTACGTCATCATCGACCAAATCGTTTCAAGGAGCCTTCTATTGTGCCTATCTACAACACCATTTTGCTGAGAGGTGAAGAGGATAGTCAACTGATGAATGATTCCCTTTTCATTACATAAATCGTTAAATTCCGCTGAAAGGTACTCTTCTTCCACGATCAGGGTGGAGGGTATTTATTCTCCTGTCTTACATGTGTAATCATCTGTAAATGCAATAACATTTTGCTCTCTGTGCCGAACCCTAGCACTAAGAGGGACACAGACATCAGAATGAACTAATTGTAAGGGAAATTCGACTCTAGGTGCCTAACCAAAAGGCATTCCGGTGGGATTTTTTGCTAGACAACTAACACAAGTAGACGACTCCACCTGTGGAATTATGGGCAGGAAGCCCCGTTGGGCTATCCGCTGCATTCTATGTTGACATTTATAGTCAAGTCTAACTTGTCTTTCATTCACATCACAAACATATCCGCGAGTAGAAGAAAACATGAAATTATTATTGTTGCATGAATCTGAATCTGAAACAATACTTCCACCAGAAACAATACTACAACCAAACAAAGTTGAATCTAAATACAATTGGAAGTAAGATTCATGAAAAAATAATCTAAATCTGAGTTTCATTAATCCTAAGACTGAAATAACATTTCGCCGAATCTGCGTAGCATAAAGGATATGACTTCAAACTAAGACTCTACCACCACGCCAGCACAACTCACAAGTTATAATACCTTTTGTTGGATCGTGAAATCATGAATGCTGATCTGGCAGTGAATTGAATGCCAGACAAGGTTGGGATGACGCTTCAGCTCCAACTCCGGTGAACCTGCAAGTAGGGGAGCGCAACAGAGGGGGTGCCTCTGGGTCCCTCTCCGATGCTTAAATGAGTATGTGTGTGTATAAAACTCAAAACGTAAAGAACGTATGTAAAGCAAGGGTATTTATAGGGTAAGAGAGATAGAACCGTATATGGCAGCTGAATATCTTAGTGTATATTGTATTGCCGAAGATTCGGATCGTCAGTTACTGCGAGATATTGCAGTTACCAAATCTAATCCTTAGTGAATATGTGACCGAGATATGCGGGATATCGTGGTCACTTCCTCATTAACGATTTTGTGGGACCCGAGGAGAGAGGCAAGGCTTTCTTCGGGGCGAGCACTCCCATGTCGAGCAGTGGAAGGTCGAGACCTGTTAGAGAATGGCGAGCAGTCTGGGAGCCTTTGGCGTCCCTATAGACCTTGGGCTCGATTCTGGATTACTCGATGGTGGGCCAAGTTTGGCTTGTACTTGGGCCGATCCGGTTCGGATGTCATGGGTTTACCCCCTCTATAGTTATTGGGCCTTCGAGGCCTTTTCTTACTGGGTTGTCACTATCGATACCCAACATTTGCCCCCGAAGCTTGATTGAAGTTCCTTCAGTCGAGCTTGATTTCTTGGTAGGGTTTTAGATAGTGACGTCTCTTGTAGTGGTTCAGGACCTTTGAGACACTTCGGGCTCATTTGGCGAGCAGTTTCTTATCTGTTCAAAGCTGAAAGAATATCCTTCCTTTTATTCCCTTTTGGCGATCACTTGAGATGACCTAGGCTTATGGAAGTCTATCTTTCTTAGTTAGGCGATCATTACCTACCCGAGGTATTTCTGCTAAAGCCTTATTAGTGCGTAGGTGACCATCTTGTCTCCTTAGTGGACTTTTAGCATTTAATAACTGCTCAGTTGTCCAGAAATCGAACGGTCACCTTAGGCACGCCTGTCCTTTACTTTTCCGTAAACCTAGGGTAGTTTGACAGCTGTCTGTACCAGCCAACCGTTTGTCTCTTGGAATTCTGACATTGCTTCGGTTTTCTCCAAAAAGGGTGCAATCATTCCTCTGCGTCGCTTCGATTTGCTCGTGGCGGTTACTCCCCTTTTGGTCTATATAAGAAACGTCAGTTTCTGTATTCTGTCTTTTACGCTTATCCACTCTCTTGGATTTTCAGAGCTTCATTGTGATCCTTTCCATTTCCTTTCTCAACCTTCTTCAGCCTTCTTCCAATATTTCCATGGCTCCCCGCAGTCAGAGAGTCAAGCACATGGCTCCCAAGGGCGCCAACAAAGCCAACACTCCCATAAATGCTGATGTCCCTTTGACCATCAGGGATGAGGTCGTGCCCCCCTCAGTGGAGGAACAGACCGATTTGGGCAGGACTGCAACCACTCCTGTGGTGGTGGACGGGCCTGAGCTGAACACGCCCATCTTTTCTCCGAAAGGTAAACCCTCGCCCTTTTACTGCTCTGCTCTGGTGATATCCCATGTTGTTCTTTGCTTTTTATGTTTATCATTGCAATATTTGAATTTGTTCGAGTAGACGTCAAGCCTAATGAATTGAAGCCGGCTTATTTTAAGACCGTGGTGGCGCTCGGTGGCTTCAGCGTGGAGGATGCTCCTAGGTATCCTGGCTTAGGTATGCATTTTCCTCACGACAGAGAGGTTTACATTTATGCGGCCCAGATCGATGCTGGGTTGCGTTTTCCTCTCTGTGAGGATTTACAGACCTTGTGTCAATTTTACGGGATTCACCCCACACAGCTTGTTCCGAATGCCCTCAGGATGTGGGTCGGTTTCAAGTTCCTGTGCTTACGCCAGGAATGGGTGTATTCACTGGCCTTGTTCCGGTGCTTCTTCTGACTGGCAGCAGGGGCAAACCACCTTCACCACTTCCAATCCCACTGGCCGAAGTTTTCAGAGTGGGGAGGCCCTCAGGGATGGGTTTGGAACGTCCATGTCCGCCTGGTCGATGATTTCCGGGCCACTAACTCCAACTACAAGAAGTTTTTGTACAAGGGGGGTGTACCCTGGAAATTGTTTGCTCCGGACAAGGATTTTCCTCCCTCCTTTGAAGAATTGTCAGGGAGTGACCGGAATGCCATCGACGACCTGTACCGGCTGCATCGGTCATCCCAGTTCAAGTCCATCCGCTCAGTGGCGGAGACTACTGAGAATATGCTTGAGATGGCGGGCATTCATCAGGCCACGCCAATCTTTGGCGATTGGGTAATTTTCTAACCCTTTTCTTGTTTTATCGTTTGTAGGCAAGGCCATAGGCAGGAGCCAAAAACTGATAGGTCTCTTTGATGACCAGGGATCAGCAGGGTTATCCTCCGACCAAGCATTGCTGAGCTCTCCTCCTCCCCCCTCTAGGCGTTCGTCCAAGAGGAAGTCCGAGGAGGTGATTCCTTCGGCTAACACTGGTCCTCGCCAACCAGGTATATCGCCTCGCCATCTGTGGAAGCAATATTTTCATACTCTGCAATTTTTTGGTTTTTGTCTTATTGCCTTGTTGTTTTACAGGGAAGTCCTCAGCTGATGCGACCCGGGACCTTCCTCCTCCTCCTCCTAAGAAGGTCAGGAGCGAGGAGCATCCTGAGGTCGACCAGCGTCCTCCTCCTCCCCCTCTTCAGGGTCCTTCTGCCAACAAGGGGAAGGGTACAGATGCGGTGCCCCCTTCTCCTTCTCCTCAGGGTCCTTCTTCTACTAAGGAGAAGGTTCTGACTTTAGCGTCTCCCGCTCCCACTGTGCCCACGGTTCCTCCCCAGGAGTCTGGGACCCAGAAGAAGGGGCCTGCTACCTCCAGCTCCTCGAGGGCTCCTTCGGAGGAGTACTGCTCGATGGCGAGCCTGTTCCAGCCTTTTAAGGCTGTGGACTCTAGGAGGCCTTGGGTCCCTTGCGGGTACCTTGCCAAGAAGGGGTACCCCGTTCAGAAGAGCCTCCGGGGTAGCCCAGATATGTGCATGCGGCTCCTTGACGGGATAATTTCTCCCAAGGACCGTTCGATCGTCCCCACGGAGCTTCCTCAGATCGAGGGGTTCCTAAGGACCCACTTCGAACGAGTTGCTCTGGTATGATCTAGCCTTTCTTTCGTTCTTTCTTTCTTGTCATTCCTTTTTTGTTTTGATGACCTGACATTTTTCTTCATGTTCTTGTTGTCAGCTCGTTCGGGAAGAAGTGATCCTTGGTCGCGTCTTTGGTGAGCTCGCCGATAAGCACTCTGATCTGCTTGTCGAGCTAGAGCAGTACCGAAGCATGGGGGTCACTCCCGGGCATATGGGGGCCATCAAGACGACTGCCGATGCGGCTATCACCTTGGTGGATGGCGCGCGGGAGGAGTACTTTAGGAAGGAGCAGCGTCTCCTTGCCGATGTTAAGAAGAGGGAGGCTGACGCCGCCGCCTTCCTTCAAGAAGCTGAGGCCCTCCATCAGTGCTTGGATGAAGGGGAAGCGGTCTGAGCTCGCCTCGAGGCCGAGCTGAAGGATGCCCAGGCTCAGGTGGCGGAGTCGGACGCTCTGCGGGTTGCTGCTGAGGCTCAAAGAGCTACTGCTGACGCTCAGAGGAAGGCTGTGGAGGAGGAGAGGGATCGGCTAGCTGAACAGTTGAGAGTCGTTCCTTCGCCCCAAAGCACAGTCGAGGCTTTCAAGTCCTCTGAAGATTTTGAGGACTGTGCTCTGAAGGTGATGAGGTCGGTGATAGCCGATTTTCTCCAAGTCCTGGTGAACGATGTCCAGGCAGTCGACCCCAACTTTCCCATTGGGGAAGTTGGGTCCTTGAGGAGCTTCCTCCGGAGTCGTACCTCTCAGTCTACCCCTGTTGCTGAAGAGGTTGCCCCCGAGGGCGAGCCAAGCAATATTGCTCCCGAAGGCGAGCAAAGCGGCCCTGCTCCTGAAGGCGAGCAAAGTGCCTCTGCCCCCGAGGATCCTAAAGCCTGAAATCTTCCCCTCCTTTATCGACCATATTTGCCTTTTAGATAGCTATTTTTCTTTGTAATTTTTTGTTTTCCTTGTAATTATTTATTTGATTTAAGACTGGGTTTCTTTTATTGAATGCCCTTATATTCATAAGCCTTTTATTCGACTTTGAACCTGCTTGGCTATTTACCCAACGTCTTAATCATAATTACTCTTCGACTTCCTCTTGACTTGTAATGTCTTCGACTCTTGAAGTATTAGACCAAGCATAAGTCGAACTTTCTAAGGATAATACTTCTGATACTTACAAGCATAAACTTCTAAGTTCAAAGAGATATTACCTTCTTTGAAGTTTAGACCTTCGAGGTCATCCTAAGGCTTTGTCATCCATAGTGATCGCCTAAAATTCTTTGTTTGGTTTTGGCATCTGCTTCTCATCTTGCCTAACTTTATTGTTAGGTCTTTTGGCCTGACTTTGGCGTCAGGGCTTTTTGT
Organism: Chamaenerion angustifolium; assembly: GCA_946814005.1. NCBI lineage: Eukaryota > Viridiplantae > Streptophyta > Magnoliopsida > Myrtales > Onagraceae > Chamaenerion > Chamaenerion angustifolium. The sequence goes on from OX328272.1 coordinate 30,666,251, forward strand.
GCCTGATTCGGTTATCAGGTTTTTGCCTGATTCTTGGCGTCAGGTCTTTTGAGGCCTAACTTTGTTGTTAGGGCTTTTGTGGCCTAGTTTTGTTACTAGGGCTTTTTTGGCCTAACTTTGTTGTTAGGGCTTTTGGCCTGTCTTTGGCGAAAGGGCTTTTTGGCCTAGCTTTGTTGCTAGGGCTTTTGGCCTGTCTTTGGCGACAGGGCTTTTTGGCCTAGCTTTGTTGCTAGGGCTTTTTGGCCTGACTTTGGCGTCAGGGCTTTTGGCCTGTCTTTGGCGACAGGGTTTTTTGGCCTAGCTTTGTTGCTAGGGCTTTTTGGCCTGACTTTGGCGTCAGGGCTTTTGGCCTAGCTTTGTTGCTAGGGCTTTTGAGGCCTGACTTTGGCGTCAGGGCTTTTTGGCTTCGGCTTGCTTCGAGTGGACACGCTTTATGAAGGAATGACTTTCTTTTATTGACATAATCAGTTTGATTACAAGCTATGCATAAAATCTTCTTAAATGCTCCGAATTAAATGGACGGGGTAACCTCTCGCCTTCGGTGGTTTCCAAATAGTAGGATCCCGGTGCGGCGCTCTGTACTACTTTGTATGGTCCTTCCCATTTGGTTGAAAGTTTGTTTTTACTGTCTAGCCTTGTAAATTCATTCCTTCTCATAACCATCTCCCCCACGAAAAATTGGCGAGCGCTAACTTTTCTGTTGAAATACCGAGCGGTCGCCAAGCGCATCTTTGCCTGTGTCTTTTCCGAGAGCCATCTCTTTTCCTCTTCTAAGTCGAGGTCAGTTCTGCGCTCGATCTCATTTGCCTTCGCGTTAAAGTGTAGGACTCTGTGGGTAGGCACTGCTAATTCAGCTGGTGCTACTGCTTCTGATCCGTACACTAAACTGAAAGGCGTTTCTCCTGTGGTCGCCTTAGGCGTTGTTCTGATTGCCCATAATACGTTTTCCAGTTCGTCTGCCCAGTTCCCCTTGAATGCTCGAACCCTTTTCTTGAGTCCTGCTAAGACAACCTGGTTGGCTGCTTCAGCTTGCCCATTCGTTTGAGGGTGATGTACTGAACTGAAGCGATGGTCGATATGATACTCTTCACAGAGCCATTTCAACTCCTTTCCAACGAATTGCGGACCGTTATCGCTGATGAGTATTTTGGGAATACCAAACCTGGAGAATATGTTGACCTGCAGGAACTTGATAACTTGGAATTCCGTTGTTGAAGCTAGAGCTTTCGCCTCTACCAACTTAGTGAAGTAGTTGATTGCCACTATAATGTGAGTACGCTGACCAGTGCTAATGGGAAAAGGACCCAATATATCGATTCCCCATTGAGCGAAGGGCCATGCACCCGCCATTGGGGATAATAATGTCGATGGTCGACCCGATCGTGGTGCAAACTGCTGACAAATTTCACACTTCTGTGTTAATTCGGCTGCGTCTTTTCCCAAGGTCGGCCAATAATATCCCAATCTGAATATTTTCCTGCTTAGTGATCGAGCGCCTTCATGACATGCTGCTGCCCCTTCATGAGCTTCTCGAAGAACCTTTTCTGTTTTGGGCAGGGCAACACATCTCAAGTAAGGCGTCGAATAACCTCTTCTGTAGAGTTCTCCATCGATGATTAGATAACTGGCTGCGAGTCTTCTAATCCTAGTGGATTCGCCTTCGTCCTCTGGGAGGATGCCTTCTTTTAAATAATTCTGGAACGGGGTCATCCAGGTGACCTGTTCTTGAATGTTGAAGATCTCCGCTCTGTTTTCAAGGACTGAACATAGGGCCTTTTCCAGAAATTGCACATCCTGGATTGTCGCCCCTCCGAAGGCTAGCTTACTTAAAGAATCTGCCATCTGGTTTTCTTGGCGAGGAATGAATTCAATCGCGAAATTTGGGATTTCTGCGACCAGCTTTTTGGCAATGCCAAGATATTTCCTCATCTTTTCTCCCTTTGCCTCGTATACGCCATTAACCTGATTGACAATGAGCTCTGAGTCGCTTCTTACTTTAAGCGCAGCTATACTCATTCCTTTTGCTAGTCTGAGTCCAGTGATAAGAGCCTCATATTCTGCTTCGTTATTGGTCGCCGGGAATGTCAAGGCGATCGCGTATTTCAGAGGCTCGCCCTCAGGAGGAATAAGAATTAAACCTGCCCCCGAGCCTTCTTTTGATGAAGACCCATCCGTATAGAGTTCCCAGATTTGATTGTCGTTTGCTGACTGACTTGGCCTGTTTTCTGCCTCCGCTTGTCCGTTACTCGTGCTTTCCACTATGAAATCAGCTAGTGCTTGACCTTTGATGGCCGTTTTTGGCGCAAATTTGATCCTGAACTCGCTGAGCTCGATCGCCCACTTGACCATTCTTCCTGAAGAATCTGGCTTCATCAGGAAGCTTTTGAGAGGTTGATTGGTGAGGACCGTGATGTCGTGCGCATGAAAGTAAGGTATCAGCTTCCGAGCAGCAATAACTAAGGCATAGAGATACTTCTCAATTTGGACATACTTTATTTCTGCTGAGTTGAACATTTTGCTAATAAAATACACTCGGACTCTGAACATTATTCTCCTCCCTTATTAAGACAGTACTGGCTGCCACATCGCTAATGCCTAAATAAAGGAAAAGCTGCTCGCCTGGAATGGGTTTTGCCAGAGTTGGGAGTGTTTGAATATGCATTTTCAAGGACTGGAATGCTTCCTCGCAGTCTGGCGTCCACTCGAACTTGCGGTTGGCCCTCAAGGTTTTGAAGAACGGGAGGGACCTGTCGCTTGCTTTGGAGAGGAAGCGGTTAAGAGCAGCTAGTCGGCCGTTCAGGCACTGGACTTCCTTATGGCAGGTTGGCGACTTCATTTCTTCTATGACCTTTAGCTTTTCCGGGTTTGCTTCAATGCCCCTTTCGCTGACCATAAAACCCAGGAACTTACCGGACTTGACTCCAAAGGCGCACTTTGTCGGGTTCAGGCGAACGTTGTGTCTCCTCATGCATTCAAAAGCTTCACGGAGGTCAGTGGTATGAGGATTGCCTTTGATGGATTTGACGAGCATATCATCTACGTAGGCCTCCATGTTCCTTCCCAGCATGTCCTGGAACAGTCAATTCACCATCCGCTGATAAGTTCCCCGGCATTGATGAGACCAAAGGGCATCACCTTGTAGCATAGAATGTCCCCGTCAGCATAGAAAGCAGTGTGGGCCTCGTCATCTGGATGCATTCTGATCTGGTTGTAGCCTGAATAGGCGTCCATGAAGCTCAGCATCTCATGACCCGAGGTAGCATCGACTAGCTGATCAATTCTCGGAAGGGGATATGAATCTTTAGGGCAAGCCTTGTTTAAGTCGCGGAAGTCGACGCATATCCTCCACTTGCCGTTAGATTTCCTGACCAAAACTGGGTTGGCGACCCAGCTCTGGAATCTTACTTCTCTAACGAAGTCAGCTTCAATCAATCTGCCGACTTCCTGCCTGATCGCCAAACGCTTATCAGTCCCGAATGATCTTCTCTTTTGGGCGATCGGCTTGATGGAGGGGTCTATCCTGAGCTCATGAGAGATAATATTTGTGCTGATTCCTGTCATGTCGCTCGGCTGCCAGGCGAAGAGCTCTTTGAATTCCTTGAGGAGGGCGGTCATGGCCTCCTTCTGATCCTCTTTCAAGGTGGTCCCAATGCGCACCTTTTTGTCTGGACCATCGATCTCGACCTCCTCCAATTCCTCCATGGGTGCTGGCCGAGCCAAGTCCTCGCGGGGATCGGCCTCTGTCTCGATGGCGAGCGCCTCCCTTTGGTTCTTCCTGCGTAAACAGTTCACATAGCATTGCCGCGAGGAAGGCTGATCTCCTAGCACTTCTCCAATCCCGTTCGGAGTAGGGAACTTCATCTTCTGGTGGACAGTGGAGGCCACAATCTTATTTGGGTTGATCGTGGTCCTCCCTATGATGGCGTTGTAGGATGTAGGTGAATCGACCACCAGGAAAGTGACCGACACCTTAATGCTTTTCCACCCCTCGCCAAATATTACTGGCATGGTTATAGCCCCCAGTGGATAAGTTGTTCTTCCCGCAAACCCGATCAGTGGAAAGTCGACCCTCTTCAGGTCGCGTTTGGATTTGCCCATCTTCTCAAAGGCGTCCAGAAATAGGATGTCTGTCGAGCTGCCTCCGTCGACCAGAATCCTTGCAACATTACAGCCGTCAATATCTGTCGTAATGACCAGAGCATCGTTGTGGGGCGTGGTGACGTGTGCCAAATCATCTTCAGAGAATGAGATGACAATGTTCTCTTCAGGTCGGGGCCGCTTCCCCAACTGAACTGCCGTAGAGATCTGAGTGGCGTAGACCTTTCTGGCGCTTGACCTCTCGCCGCCTGCGTCGAATCCTCCCGCAATCAGATTCACTCTCCTCTTGCTTCCAGAAGGCTCAGCTTGATCTGCAGGGGCTGGTGAACGATGCCTCCTAGGGGGCGTTCGACTTCGGTCTCGCCCTGCCACAAATTCTTTCAACATTCCCCCCTGAATCAGCCTCTCTATATCTCGCTTCAGAATCTTGCAATCGTCTGTCTTATGGCCCTTTCACTTATGGTATCTGCAATAGCTCTCGACATCTTTGCCCATTGGTAGCCCACCTCGACGAGGCATCGGTGGCCTCGCCAAGGATCTCCTCTCCATCTCGACTAGTACCGCTGAGATCTGCCTATTTAAAGGCGTGAAGTACTCAGGGACCTCTGGATGGCGAGGCGCTGGAAGAGACTCGACTCGTGGCTTACTTTCTTTTCCCTTCTTCTCCTTCTTTACCTCCTTCTTACCATCGCGTCGGGGTTCATTGGTTACCCTTAGCGAGGTCATCAGGAGGTTAGCCTCGATGTTTGCGCGTTCAAGGTATATGAAACCTTTTGCTCTGGATGCCAGCTCCTCCAACGTCTCAATCTCCTTCACGTGATAGCTGTTTCGCAGCTTTCTCGAGGCCTTGTTGGCCACATCCAGACCTCGGTAGAATGCTCGAATGATCTCCCCATCCGAGATTCAGCGATCTAATTCTGTGACGTTTTGATGAAAACGCTCGTAGAAGTTGGACAGCGACTCTCCAGGCTTCTGTTTGACCGAGTCAAGGGCGACCACGCTCTTCAGCAACTGGCGCTCGCCCATATATCTCTCCAGGAACTTGCTTCTCAACTCTGCCCAAGTTCCGATTGATCCTGCAGGGAGGCCGAAGAACCAGGACGAAGCCGAACCCGAAAGAGTAGATGGAAATAGCAAAGCCAAATGATTGGGATCGTTTGACTTACCCAGAAGGGAGGCCTCATGCTTGTTGACATATACGGTGGGATCTCCTCCACCGCTATACTCAGGTATGGCCCGAGCAACCACATCCTTCGGGATTTTGATAGCGACGAGCGCGTCGGTGAAAGGATGAGAGGACTGTTCCTTGAAGGGAGCTATGACTGTCAACTGTCTTTCCTAGAGCCTTTTGTTGAGGAGGTCATCCATCTGATCCACAGTGCAGTACATGGGAGAGGCTCCGGGTGGAGGCGGACCGGAAGGATTGGCAGTATATGCAGCTGCTGGCTCCTTGGTGTGTGCTGGAGGTAGGGACTGTTGACCTGACGTCATCTCCTGATCCTCCTGAGGCGTAGTGGGACCAGGATCTGCCGCTTCTGAAGGTGAAGGCCCTGTGGCAGCAGGGCGGTGGTTTTCCTTAGGAGCAGAGGGATTGTTTTCCTGAGGAGCAGGGGCTTGGCGGCACGCCTGTCCTAGGATGGCTTCCAGCAGGGAGACCATCTCGGGGGTTAAATTAATATCTTGCCCCGCAATGTGGACTGTCTGCGGTGCAAGGGCTCCGTTTTGATCAGCAGCTGGGGTCGGTCTTGAATCACCGACATGTTCTCGGGCTGTCCGCAGAGGAACAGCATTAACTCCTGCTCGGCTGGCCGGTTCTTGTTGAAGCGGTGAAGCGGTGGCGGAATCAGAGCTATCTGAGGATCGCTCCCTAGTCTGATTCCGACGGTTGCTTTGGGATTGAGTTCTCATGGCTGAATTGCTCGTTCCCACAGACGGCGCCAAATGTTGGATCGTGAAATCCTGAATGCTGATCTGGCAGTGAATTGAATGCCAGACAAGGTTGGGATGACGCTTCAGCTCCAACTCCGGTGAACCTGCAAGTAGGGGAGCGCAACAGAAGGGGTGCCTCTGGGTCCCTCTCCGATGCTTAAATGAGTATGTGTGTGTATAAAACTCAAAACGTAAAGAACGTATGTAAAGCAAGGATATTTATAGGGTAAGAGAGATAGAACCGTATATGGCAGCTGAATATCTTAGTGTATATTGCATTGCCGAAGATTCGGATCGTCAGTTACTGCGAGATATTGCAGTTACCAAATCTAATCCTTAGTGAATATGTGACCGAGATATGCGGGATATCGTGGTCACTTCCTCATTAACGGTTTTGTGGGACCCGAGGAGAGAGGCAAGACTTTCTTCAGGGAGAGCACTCCCATGTCGAGCAGTGGAAGGTCGAGACCTGTTAGAGAATGGCGAGCAGTCTGGGAGCCTTTGGCGTCCCTATAGACCTTGGGCTCGATTCTGGATTACTCGATAGTGGGCCAAGTTTGGCTTGTACTTGGGCCGATCCGGTTCGGATGTCATGGGTTTACCCCCTCTATAGTTATTGGGCCTTCGAGGCCTTTTCTTACTGGGCTGTCACTATCGATACCCAACACCTTTGACTTCAACACGAAAGTTGTCGTCGATGTAAATCCCCCTAATTTCACGCGGGACTCTATGGTACTCTACGAAAACGTCATGATCACTAGCTATGCGATTTGTCAATCCTTATCCAAAATTCACAAAGGATACGACTCAGTCAACATATTTGTAGTAAAAACACAAAGTTCACTAAGTAGCCAACAATACATTCACGTCAGATCAATTCATGGCATGCCTTTACAAAGTGTACCAACTGGTCACAGTTGTAGCATTTTTTGTACTTAGGCTTATCGGCCCTACACGAACATTTTCGAGATGTTGTTTTCGAAGGATTCCTTGGGTTCACCTTAGTATTTGTGTACTTCGCCTTCAGTGCATTTGCGCCATCGCGCTGTGCATTTCTCCTTCGCATTCGAAGACTCTTCGTAGGTCTAGAGGTTGACACCACACACACCTCAATCTTACACCCAACGACCTTGGGTCTGTCCTCTTTAGCTCAATGTGTCTTCGAACATGGTCAAAGTTATTGAGGCCCTCAAAATGAGTTATTTGGATTTTCATCCGTTCTCAGAAGTTAGGCAAAAAGTGGATTATGATATGGATTTGTTGTTCATCAATCACTGGTTGACCGTTCTCCTTGAGTTTCCCAAATCATGTTGTCCATATACCCCAGATGCTATCTCACGGAGTGCTGAGGATTCATCATGTATGAATCAAACTTGATGTCGAGTGAGCAGTCGTATACAATCAAGTCTAGCCTGCAAATCATACCACAACCATTTAGCCGTGTGTTGAGCTCAAACTCATGAAGGATGTCGTCATCCACCGTACTCAGCATCATGGCGCATGTCTCAGCATCAGTAACCTCCCACTCAAATGGAAAGCCTTCTGCTGATTTGTTATTCCAGAATCGGGTCTTTTCATAATCTTCTTGATGGGTTAATGTACTTCTACTCAATTAGGATTATCTTTATACGCTTCATCCAAATTTTACAGATGTCACCGTTAAGTCTAAGACATTTGTCCAACTAAGTGATGATGTTATTCATGGCGGCCTAATTTCTCTAACTAAAGGAAACTCTAATAGGATCATGGAGACACAAGGAACAATGTTCTATTGCATGTAAAAGACAAGTCTCAGATTGATAGGACAAACTTAAGAACATACTTAAATCTGGAGGACAACCCTAGCTATGCCGAGAAGCACTCCCCGTTTCTAAGCATGCTCTAAAGTCACTACTATCAGTCGAAGCACGGTCTATACTAACAGTCTTTAATGGACTGGAATTGACAGTTCACACTAAACCAAAGTGTTCGACTCTTACACAGACCAATTTTCCTAGCTTTATTCAAAGAAATTCGGAGAACTTCGCAGACTAACCGACCGGTTCACACTTAGGAACATTTTCCTAGGTGTACTTCGTACTCATCCAAATTTCCGAAAGGCAACTAAGGACAATCTTAAAGATTTGATATCTATGCTAAGCGAAAACTAGATATACCTATCTAGGTAATCTAATACATTCAAGCAAAGAAACAAACCATACATGTCAATACATACATATATATATTGATACCTTTCAAAAATAAATTAATTTGGGGCTAATTTGTAATTTTCAAAACTTAAAGGACTAAAGTCACCCCTAACAAAAAGTTTAGGGGATCAAAATCACCTTGAATAAAGTTTGGGGACTAAATTCACAATGAATGAAAGTTTGGGTACTAAAGCCTCAACAAAGAAAATTTAGGAACTAAAGTCTCAATAAACTAAATTCAAGGACTAAAGTCTCAACAAGTAAAATCAATTAACATGTTAGACCAATTATCAAACAATGTGCTGAGATCTCAAGAAATCATAACTGAACCAGTCTGGTCGGTTAGCAAACTGGACCAGTTGAGTCGGTCCATTCCAACATTTCAGACCAGACTAGTCTAAACCGGTTCACTTAGACCGATCCAGAAGTCGTCTTCGCCCCCTCCCACCCTCAGGCAACTGGAGTCGTGGCCCCGCCTGAGGTGGCCGCAGACACAAAAGTTGCATCCCTTCTTCTCAGCCACGAATGATGCAACCCTCCTTCTCGGACGCAGACACGAAGGTTGGGACCTGCTCCCTCCACCCGAGTCGCATCCACCAAAGCTGCGAGCAGTAGAAGCCGAGGCTGCGACAGCCACGGTAGCTGTAGCTAGTAGGGGTTGAGTTGTGGCCATGAAGGCATCAACATACCTTGATTCAGCCTCGGGGTGGTGGTTTCTGCGGCTAGGACTCGTCGCGGTCACGACCGATCGACAACGGTGGGGATTTTTCTGAAATTCAATGATTCGAAAAGCAACCTAACACGACTATGATACCAATGTTGGAATGTACGAAACAAGCAATCGTTTAGGGCACAACATAACACATATTTAAGTTACCTTCTTGAACGATTGTCTTAGCGGAAGCGGATCTGCCTGAGGTTGGGATCGCGGTCTGCCAGACGGGAGGTCACGCCACGGGTTAACGGGCAGTGACCTAGGTTTCCACAGCTACTTACCTCAGTCTAAACTGTAGGGTGACAGAGTGTCTCTACTCTAGGCGAAAGTGAGAATAGAGTGTTATCATACTCAACATCAGATTTTCCAACCCTGAGCATCCTTATACATAAAGGGAATTGTTTGTGTCAGTATCCAATACTGTGCTTATTAGAATGGGCTCCCACTAATGGGCGACCCAATCACCCAAGACCAACAGGCACTTTGCAACTCTTTTTATGAGGTCGGTAAGATTGATTCGATGTATGGTCAAAGCAAGAAAAGAGCACAAAGGGTTGCCCGACAAAATCTCTTATATTACGGGAGTTAGGGTTAAATTAGAGATGATAAATCATGCATACGTGTATGTTATCGCAGTATGTGCATGTTATCGTGTGTATTAACGCGTTTATCGTGCACGTGACACTTACTAAATACGAAATTGGATAAGCTTATTGCATCATGTTCTTCAATTCGAACACAACACACAATTTTTCGTGCATGTTTATGTCATGTTAGCGTGTTGTGTTATGTTAGTCATTTATATGTTAACATGCAATATTTATAAGAATATATCAAAATAACGAATTGTTCATAGTATGGATTATCATTTCAAACATCAGATTTCACAAGTGTTTAGCGTAAAATTAACAAACTCTTGGAATTAAATATCTAAGTACACTTTTAAAAGCTACTAAATGAGATTTGTTTATAAAAAATTATCGGACCAAATGGGAGTCATTATAAAATTCCACACCAATATTACTAATTTTTTTTTTTGATCAAGCCCAATATTACTAATCGATATTAATATATATATATATATATTACCATTTTACATTTCATTTATTGTTATTTTGTTTTAAAAAATATATATATATATTACCATTTTACATTTCATTTATTGTTATTTTGTTTTAAAAAAATGAATAAAAGATCTACATAACTTTTAACCAAAAATCATAATTTTAACACACAAAAAAAATATGTTTGGAAACATAGTGTAGAAATTTGGTGAAGCGGTTGCTGACGTGCTTATGAGACTGCTCCTAGATTAGAATCAATTCTTTTTCCGACCAAATTCCATAATTATATACTGTTATTTAAATTAGACTAGTCATAATTAAAAAAACAAATTGATAGTTCGACCATGCTTTACCTTGTAGAACAAAAAATCATAAATATACAATTAATAGCAACATAACAACCTAAAAAATATTAATTAATCTAAACTTCACACATTTGGTATTCGAAAATTAACATTTTCTTAACAGGTTTACTAAAAACATATTTTTCTTAATTTTTATTGTAAAGAATTAATTATATAATTTATTTAACAAGTTTTGAATTTATCTTATTCCAACAGTAGACTTTTCTATTGACATGCATAAGGTACACGTACCATTTTGCCTTAAAAAGGATAGTGACGAAAGGCCCGGCCCGAGAAACATGAACCAATTCTTTCCACTAGAATACGACTCTCGTAGAATAGGGCAAAATTAACGATAAATTGTGATTTGACTAAAACAATATATATATATGAACGATTAAATATTATAATTTTGTTTAAAAATAACATTAATTATATAAGTGACAATCTACCAAATAAATCTGCTCTTAGATTAAAAAACCAATCCGGAAAACGCTATCAAGAACTACAATCTTGTCTACAAAGTTACACCTAGTAATTCAATCAATGAATTGTTCGTAGGTTATCCACCGTAACAATAAGGTAACCATTGTTATATATAATGATTTCTATTCTATGGCCAAAAATAAAATCTATTCTTTTTTAATACCGTCCGAATCTAGGCAGGGTCACCACGTCATCAGACATATAATGAACCACAGATTCGAACCCATCACCGACCATCCCTTTTGCTCCATATCCTCTCTATATATGCGCATGCATGAAGAATCTAGAGAGACTCTAGATCTCGAACACTATCTTACTTAAAACACGCCGGCGAGGAGCTCTAGTGGCCGGTGGATGGAGAGTCTAGGGCTGAAGAAAAACCGTCGGAGCAGAGGCAGCGCCGGTGGGAAAACCGATCTGGAGACGCTGGATGAAGATATTATTAATTACAGTAGGAAAGAAACATCAGGTATTATACTGATTAACGATTCTTATTTCCTCTTTTCATTAATTTCTGGTGGTAAAGAAGAAAGAAACCCTAATGATATCTACACTTCATATCTTACTTAAGAGAAAATGTAGTTCCATTTTTTTCCAAATTATTATATATAGCAAGTGTAACTATTCTATGATAAGAACATGACATGCTATATAAATACAGAAACATATCTAGGTTTTCTATATATAAATGTGTTTATAGCTATTGTGGAGGTTAACTGTCTGATACTGGTGGATTGTTTCTCATGAGGAAGCCGTTGTACGAAGAAGACAAAGTTAATTTTTTTGAAAAAGTAGACATTCGTAGAAAAAAATAAATTAGAAAAGTAAATATGTAAAAAGAAAAATCGAAATATGGGTATACGTGCATCACAGGGTAGCATATATTGGCAATACAGACATCCCAGGTAGCGTGTATTAACAATACACGCGCACCAGGGTAGCGTGTATTCAATACAATCTACCTCACGTGAAATGTATTCAATACACACCACAAAGTGGCCTGGACCATTTTTTTTTCATTTTTCTTCAACGACGACGACTTGATGTTTAGTTAAAAATAAAATTACGTATCTATTAAAAAAATTATAGTAAGTAGATATTTTAATTGTGATTCAAATGATGCAAAAAATATTAAATTTGGATTTACGGATTGACTGTACGCTCTGTAGTTGAAATATGAAAATTTGACCTAAAAAATATAACTCAGACCATGTAAGTCCAAACTCAACACGGTTAACGTCATTTAAGTCGTAATTCAATTATTTACATATGATTAGAAATAGAGTGATTTTTTAACCTAACATCGTTTGTTTTATAATTTGACCGAAATAATTAAATGCATTAAGTGAGAAATTTAATTATGTACTTACTCAAAAAAATCACAGTGCGTAGATAATTTAATTTCGAATTAAATGATGACAGTACAATCACTGTTTAAATAACTATTTAGATTTTTACGTATCGTATGTAGAGTTTTTTTACGTATCGTATTATACTGTTAGTCTAAAAGTAAGAAATTAACGTCTAGTTAGCGTAATTTAATTTGAAATTAAATTATCTACGTACTGTAATTTTTTTGAGTAACTACATAATTAAATTTCTCACCTAATACATTTAATTATTTCAGTCAAATTATAAAATAAACGATGTTAAGTTAAAAAATCGTTGTATTTCTAATCAAAAAAATACTCTACTTATGGCAGAGCGTATAGTCAATCCGTAAATCGTAGATAATTGAATTACGACATAAATAACGTTAACTGTGGTGAGTTTGGACTTACAGAGTCTGAGTTATATTTTTTTTAAATCAAATTTTCATATCTCAACTTACGGCAGAGCGTATAGTCAATCCGTAAATCCAAATTTAATATTTTTTACATCATTTGAATCACAATTAAAATATCTACTTAATATATATTTTTTAATGGATACATAATTTTATTTTTAATTAAACATCAAGTCGTCGTCGTTGAAGAAAAATGAAAAAAAAAATGTCCAACCCACTTTGTGGCGCTTATTGAATACACGTCACTTGGGGTAGCGTGTATTGAATACACACTACGCTGGGTGCGTGTTTTGCCAATACACTCTACCATAGGGTGCACGTATACTCATATTTCAAAATATGGTTTTTACATATTTACATTTTTAAATTGTTTTTCTCCAAGTGTTTACTTTTTTTAAAAAAACACTCATACAAAGTTGCATCAGAATTTTATGGTTGAAAAGCAAAGCAGGAAATAGATAGAGGTTGCATCAATTTTATTTTATAATATTAGGTATAAAGGTAGCTTAGCTAATCTGGATAACTTGTGGTGTAGCGTAGGGTCTGTCAGTCTTTGCTATGCTACGTCTGGTGTAGTGTAGTTAAACGATCTTTTTCAAAAAGTAGATATATTAGGAAAAGTATTTGAAAAAGTATACCTCGAAAAAAAAGATTTAGCAAACTATGTATACGCGCACCCCGGGGCGCGCCTATTGGACATAGGCGCACCCCTGGGGTGCGCCTATACCAAATATATATTTTTTTTTTTCAAATTTTTCAATAATGACGACTCGATGTTTAATTAAATATAAAATTATATATCTATTCAAAAAAATTTAAAAAAATTATAGTAAGTAGATATTTTAATTACGATTCAAATGATGCAAAGAATATTAAATTTGGATTTACGGATTGCCTGTACGGCATGCCGTAAGTTGAGGTATGAAAATTGTACTTAAAAAATTATAACTCGGACCATGTAACTCCAAACTCAACACGGTTAACGCCATTTAGGTCGTAAATCAATTATCTACGTAGGATAATTTTTTGGATTAAAAATACAGTGATTTTGTAACCCCCCATCGTTTACACTCAAATTTGACCGAAATAAGTAAATGCATTAGGTGAGAAATTTAATTATATACTTACTCAAAAAAAAATCAAAAAATTTATCCTACGTAGATAATTGATTTACGACCTAAATGGCGTTAACCGTGTTGAGTTTGGAGTTACATGGTCCGAGTTATAATATTTTAAGTACAATTTTCATACCTCAACTTACGGCATGCCGTACAGGCAATCCGTAAATCCAAATTTAATATTTTTTGCATCATTTGAATCGTAATTAAAATATCTACTTACTATAATTTTTTTAAATGTTTTTGAATAGATATATAATTTTATATTTAATTAAACATCGAGTCGTCATTATTGAAAAATTTGAAAAAAAAAAAATATTTGGTATAGGCGCACCCCTGAGGTGCCCCTATGTCCAATAGGCGCGCCCCCGGGGTGCGCGTATACATAGTTTGCTAAAAAAAAAATTTCGAGGTATACTTTTTCAAATACTTTTCCTAATATATCTACTTTTTGAAAAAGTTCTAGTTAAACATCTAGTTTTTTTAAAAAGTATTGTAAAAACAAAAATTTAAAAACTACGCATATAAAAAAAAAATCAAAATCTGGATATACGCGTGATGTGGATAGCGCATTTTTCCAGTAGGCGCTACCCATGTTAGCGTATTTGGAATAAACTCTACTCAAGGTAGCATCTGTTCCAAATATTTTTTAAATTTATTTTGATATTTCGATGTTTAATTAAAAATAAAATTATGTATCTATTAAAAAAATTAAAAACATTGTAGTAAGTACATATTTCAATTGCAATTCAAATGATGCCTAAAATATTAAATTTGGATTTACAGATTGACTGTACACTTTTCCGTAAGTTGAGATATGAAAATTTGACTTAAAAACTTATAACTCAGACCATGTAAGTACAAACTCACCAAGGTTAACATCATTTATGTCGTAATTCAATTATCTACCTATAGTAATTTTTTTTATTAGAAATACATTGATTTTTTAACCTAACATCGTTTGTTTTATAATTTGACCGAAATAATTAAATACATTATGTGAGAAATTTAATTATGTACTTACTCAAAAAAAAATTACAGTGCGTAGATAATTTAATTACTAATTAAATGACGCTAACTATGCGTTAATATTTTACTTTTAGACTGACCGTATAATACGATAAGTAAAAAACTCTACATACGATACAAAAAAAAATAGTGATTGCACTGTTTAAACAGTAAAGTTACCATTTAAATCACTATTTAGATTTTTTTTGTATTGTATGTATAGTTTTTTACTTATCATATTATACGGTCAGTCTAAAAGTCAAAAATTAATGCATAGTTAACGTCATTTAATTTGTAATTAAATTATCTACGCACTGTAAGTCTTTTGATTTATTTTTTTGAGTATGTACATAATTAAATTTTTCATCTAATGCATTTAATTATTTCGGTTAAATTATAAAACAAATGATGTTAAGTTAAAAAATCACTGCATTTCTAATAAAAAAATTACTCTAGGTAGATAATTGAATTACGACATAAATGACGTTAACCGTGGTGAGTTTGAACTTACATGGTCTGAGTTATAATTGTTTTAGTCAAATTTTCATATCTCAACTTACGGCAGAGCATACAACCAATTCGCTAATCCAAATTTAATATTCTTTTGCATCATTTGAATCACAATTAAAATATCTACTTACTATAATGTTTTTTAATAGATACATAATTTTATTTTTAATTAAACGTCAAAATTTAATTAAAAAATAAGAGAGAGAGATTTGGAATTGGCGCTACCTTGAGTAGCGTATATTCGAAATGTGCTTCCCTAGGTAGCTCATATTGAAAAAATGCGCTAACCATAGTAGCGCGTGTATACAGATTTCGAAATATATTTTCTATATACATACTTTTGTTTTTATAATACCTACTTTTTCAAAAAAACTCCAAAGATCTTGATATATTTCCCCAAAGATTTACTTATCTTTTTATTTTATCGATAGATGCATGGTATAGTAGTATTGACAACCAAAGCATATATATATATATATAACGTTTTTAATATTTACTTCATTGCATTAACTATTTTCATAATGATAAGTTTCACTATATTTTACTCAATTGAGAACTTATGTTACTTTGATCAAAGAATATATTCATCTTTATTTTCATTTTTTTGAATATGTAAATTAGAAATAATTATATCATTTGTCATTAGAAATTTCTCACATTTCTTTTCTTATTAAAAAATATTTCATAAAATTAGAGTACCGTAAAATAATTATGATTATTTGATTACGATACTCATTATTAGAAAATAGTATAGTAAACAAAAGTTAAGATATAATTGATCAATTATGTGTTGTCCAAGTTTGACAAAAAAAAAAATAAACTTTCTAACCCGACTCTAAAAATACAGTTAACAAAATTTAAAAAATCCAAAATTTTACTAGAATTTGGCAAAACAATAAAAGTCTAGCTAACTTTTTGATAATTCATCTAATATATATATATATATTACTGTAAAATATTATTGACGTTAAATTTCAGGTGCATTATACAACGTTGCTATTTATTGATTTTGCCATATGTCAAATTATTAAGGAATAAAACACTAAATATGCCTAAAAGTTCTGAAGTTAATTTTAACACTCTAAAAATTATCGATAATAAACCGTATTATGATTTGACTCAATCAAACAAAATTTTATTCTTGAGCTAATATAATATTATTTTAATACATATATATCTATTTAATTTTATTAACTAATCGAATTTTAAAAATTATAATAAAAAAGTAATAATTTTCTATGAGAATAAATTGCAACGGTTTTTATGTGAAAAAATCCCTAATGATATGAAATAGTTTTAGTTTATGCACAATTATGTAACTATCTAATAAAAAAATAAAACACATATATTATTTTAATATATTAATAGCCAAATTTCCAATATCCGCTTTTTGGTATAATTTTACATTGTTAAATGGTATAGTACGTATCAAAATGTTTATTAAATTTAAATCATATAATAAAATCATTATCTGAGCATTTACCTAATACCTAATACCTAATACCTTAAATTTACCTAAGTGTTTTCTTTTTTAATCAAGAGTTCTCCATTTCATTAATTGATAATGTGTTCATAATTCAAATTACAATCATTGCTTAAAATAACTAATTGCTTAAAATAACTACTAGTGGGTATGGGGGTTGTCCAACCCAATCTTATAAACTCACTCCCAATCTAGATTGATTGGCAACCCAGTTAGCGCTTTCGTTTGTCGTACGCCTAACCGTTGACCAATTTAGCAACTCAAAGTTTCTTACCAAAGTTAAGATCTTTGAGCATACCATTGCACTTCGCTAGTATTGAGCTCTTCCTTGTAATTGCTCCATAATCCACTTCGCGTCTGACTCAATTATGACTTTGTGGCATCCCATATCAAGCGTCATCTTCATCCCTAGGAGGATCGCCTCCGCTTCCAGGACAACAACATTACGACCCTTTAGTCGCCTATTTGTTCCTTCTACCAACACACCCATCTCGTTTCTCGCAAGTGCCCTATCCCCTTAACTCCGGCCCGACTACACCATGACGCAT
The DNA here is from genome assembly GCA_946814005.1 of Chamaenerion angustifolium. NCBI lineage: Eukaryota > Viridiplantae > Streptophyta > Magnoliopsida > Myrtales > Onagraceae > Chamaenerion > Chamaenerion angustifolium. Next base: position 30,683,529 of record OX328272.1, read on the forward strand.
CACAATTTATCTTTACGTACCCATGGTTCGGTCGAGTCCATGTCTGGAGCTGCCGAGGTGTTTGGTTCGGTCATGTTGTGACTTGGGCTCCTTTGTACTCTTCATGTCCTTTTCTTGTAAGCTTGATGACCTCCTGTGTGTTTGGCTCTATCTTCAAAAGTCATCTTGCACCTGGCCTTCCAGATGTTCCAACACCTTACTAGGCACAACTCCCATTGCGTTCGTTGTATCCCATGGCTTGTGTTCGGTTCGTTCCGTCTCGCTCGTATCCACTCCAGCATCAACCCATTATATTGATTTGTTGTGCTCGGTCCGAAGATCTCTGTCCACACCGAATTTGTCCACCCACATTTGAACACCATATGTTCAACATCTTCATCATGTCCACACACCGGGCACCTTGGCTCCACATTCATAGCCTGTCTCCTAAGATTATCCATTACCGACAAAGAGTTGGTAAGTAGCTTCCATATGAAAGTTTTTACCTTAGACATCACATTGGTTTGCCATACTTCTCTCCATATTGTTGTGGTCCTGGTTCCGTCCTGCCCCAGCGTTGTGGTGTGCCCAGACTCGGTCTCCTTGATTCGATGGTAGGCTGTCTTGACCGTCACTCTTCCATCATCAGTGTAAGGCCAAATTAAGTAGTATGGTCTGGGGACTACGAGAAGGTTAATCTCAAGTATATGTGCTGCATCATGTTGTGTCGTTAGCTCCCGTATCAAAGCCTCATTCCACCTCCCATTGACGTGATCTATTAGGTCTTCAACCATCAAGTTCGGGAATTCACTCTACCCAGCCGTCTGGTCGGGTCTGAACTCCAGTTTTGTTTGTAACCATGGGTCTACCCCTGCACGGATTGTAGCCCCATCCCCAATCATCCACATGCCTTCTCGTATCAAAGTATCCCGACCTTGAAACAAACTCGCCCACCCCCATGAGGCTCTCGCTCCTTTCTCTGTCCCCCTAAAGTTTCCTTGCGGGAAGTAGAGCCATTTTAGTACCCTTACCCATAGTGAGTGTGGTTCCCTGTTTATGCGCTCTTCCATTTTTGTTAATAGGGATTTGTTGAAGGTCTCCAATTCACGGAATCCGAGTCCACCATCTTCTTTTGTTTTGGTCAGTTCAGTCCATTTCCTCCAATGTATCTTCCTTTTCTCATCTGTTTGCCCCCACCAAAAGCTCGTTATGATCGCATTTACCTCCTTACACCAAGTCTTAGAAAGTTTGAAGATACTCATCACATATGTCGGTATGGAAGTGATCACTGACTTGATCAACACCTCCTTTCCTGCCTAATTCAGTGTCTTAGTTCGCCACCTGTTCAATTTGTCTCAGATTCGTGTCTTTAGGTAACCCAAGGCTTCCCTCTATGATCGCCCCTATACTGCTGGAAGTCCCAGATATTTCCCCGGATCAGATTTGCTTGGTATCCCAAGCGTCTCCTCGATCTCTTTACACTTAGCACCACCGACCCCCTAGTTGAACATGAGGCTGGATTTTACCTCATTCAATTTCTGACCCGAGCCCTGCAATATATCATTATTACCTCCTTTAGGCGCCTCACATTCTCCACTGTTCGCTGTATGAAGAATAGGGAGTCATTCACAAATAGTAGGTGGTGTAATTCGGGGCATCCCCTTTTGAGGATGATCCCTTGTATCCGCTTCTCATTTACCTCTTTTTCCACTTGTCGTGACAACACATCCGTCATCAGAATAAAGAGATAAGGAGATAGGGCCTAGGGGGTCTCCTTGCCTTAGCCCTCTAGTTGATCTTATGAAACCTGTTCTCTCCCCATTGATAAGGACACGATAACTCGGAGTCGTTATACATGGCCGCATCCATCCGATCCATTTCTCCTGAATCCTCTCTTCTCAAGGCGCCTAAGCAGAAATTCTCATTCCACTCGATCGTACGTTTTTTGCATATCTAGTTTCAAGGCACATTTCACCTTATGCCCGCTCTTTCGTTGCCTCGAGTGGTGGAATACCTCATGCGCCACCATAATGTTGTCTTGTATTAGCCTACCAGCCACAAACGCACTTTGAAATGGGGTTATCAAGTCTGTCAGATAATCTTTAACCCTATTCACAAGCACCTTTGATATCACCTTACAAGAGAAGTTACATAGGCTAATAGGTCTATAATCAGATGCACACATTGGGTTCAGTATTTTTGGAATAAGGGTTATATATGTTTGGGTAAGGGTTTGGGAACATACCTGTTTCAAGGAAGGATTTGACTGCAGTGAAGACGTCTGCTCCCACGACCACCCAGTTCCTTTGATAGAACACCCTCGGAAACCTGTCAGGCCCCAGAGCCCTCGAACCACCCATCTGGAACACCGTTGTCTTTACTTCTTCCATAGTGACATCTCTGCATAATTCATCATTCATCCCCTCCGTTATCTGTCTCGGAATGCAGTTTTGGATCTCCTCGTCTATGTTAGTGTTTTCTGTTTCAAACACCTTACTAAAATGTGCCCTTATCTCCCGACTGATTCCACGCTCCTCTGTGATCCACTCCCCATTTGTGTTTTGTAATCTAGAGAATTGATTTCTCCTTCTTCTTGAGTTCGTAAGACAACACTAGGTTAAGTGGTCCTAAAGTGCACATTCGATCAACAAAACTGCCATTTAAGGTCTTAGGGGGAAATTATTATTCTCTGGAATGATGACTCGTTGGAGGTTAAGGTCATTGCTTACACTGAGCATGAAATTTACGTCGGAGTACAGTATCCCCTGTGCTATCTCCCTCGATACTTAGTGCCATATGATAGATTAGTGGTTTGGAATAATCTCACTACTATTGCTGAGTCAATATCATTGCCTTAGATAGTTATGGGGGACTTCAACGACATTGTTAGTGCTAATGAAAAGCTTGAGGGGTAAACCTATTAATAGAATACGTGTTGATAAATTTAATGAGATGATTAGTCAATGCAATATTATAGACTTAGGTTTCAAAGGTAATAAGTTCACTTGGATGAATCTTTCGCACGTTGATTGTCTTATCCAACAACGTCTTGATAGAATGCTTGCCTCCATGGATTGGAGAACAAAATTTCCCAATGCTGCGGTTACTCATTTGGTGAGAACTCACTCGGATTATTGCCCTTCCTTTTAAGCACTAAAGGTACATATGAAATACATCGGACCCAACCTTTCATATTGAAACCAATGTGGATGGACCACCCAGATTTTAAATCGTTTGTCCTTAACATTTGGGATGACGCTAACCATTGTATTGATACTACCTATCGGACGTCGGATCCGACTTTCCCCGACCCTTTTGATAAATATTTTTAATTTTCGTTTGAAAATGTTGGGTCTTGGCGAGCGACGGGTCCGGTCGAGCAAGGTCATCAACCGGACCGAAAAAATGAAAGAGTCGCCACCGATTAATTAAAGGCTAATCGGAATCCTAAAATTTTGCCTAAGGTACATGGAGTTAACATCCTAGGGTTTAGAAAGGTCTACATCCAGAGATTCGAGTTCGGAGTTTGATTACGTCTTAAAAGCTCGCAAGCTCATAATCCGCCATTTCGGTACTTTAGTTTGATTTTGATTTTTTTTTTCAATTTACCCGAATTGCCCGTTTTGATCATGCTTGACCCAAAAAGACTATATGCATTTTCTTTAAATTAAACAAAGCATATACAAACATTTTTTTTTATGAGTTAATTTCAAATAAACAAGAGAGAACTAAAGTTAATCGTGCTAAAAAAAATGGTTTAACTCTTGAGTCATTCTAAACGTGTCAAAACATGCACGAATGATTTTTGAAGATATTAAGCTCGTTGGACTAATTTGTCACATTTTGAGAAGTTATAGGATGTCAAAAAATATCTAGGGACCAAAATGCAATTTCTTAATATTTGAACTGAGTTGGAAAAATATTTCGAAAAATTGCAGAAATGATCCTAAACTATTCTGGACTTATTCGTAACACTTGGTAAAGTTCCAAAATAACCCGAAAATTATTCTGGACTTATTTGTAATACTTTGAGAAGTCATGGAATGTCCAGAAAAATGTAGGAATCAAAATGTAATTTTCGAAAAAATTATAAATGAATTGAAAATGTTTTTTTCTTAATTATAGAATTGACCCTAAACTATTCTAGATTTATTTGTAACACTTGGTAAAATTCCAAAAATAACCCGAAAATTATTCTAGACTTATTTGTAACATTTTGAGAATTCATGGAATGTCTAGACAAGTTTAGAAATCAAAATGTAATATTTTAAAAAACCACGAGCTGAATTATGGAAAAAATTAAAAAATTGCACAAATTGCCCAAAACTTTTCCGGTTTGGTTTATAACACTCGATAAAGTCCCAGAATGACCCGAGAGTCCAAGGACCGAGTTATAACCTTCATCAAAGTTTGGGAATGACCTAAGTCATTTTTAATTTTTTTTTGCATATACATATACATAATATATATTATACATATAGATAAATAGATAACATATACATAATATATATATATATATATATATTATACATAGACATATATAGTATTAAATAGACATAATATAAATATATATTATACATAAATATATAATATATGTATATAAACTCTCAATTTTATTTCACATTTAAAAAATAAAAATATGATATTGAATATGAGATAAATATACCTAACTCATTCGGAGTTTAATACCGTACGAGAAACCGAGACCGATAATCACCGATATTTGTTTATACTCATTTTTTTTTCCACTCAATCTCTCTTCCTTACTCTCCTCACCGTAAGCTCACAACCTCCCCCAATTCATTCACTCTTTCTCCCTTTTATAGAAGAATTGAATACTTATTTTAATAATTGTTTTTTAATATATAAAACTTCAATTTGGATTAAAGAGGAAAATGGCCATGTTCCACGTTGAGATATTTTGTTTTTTAATATATATATATATATATATATATATTTAAATGATTATTTTATATATATATATATATATATATATATATATTTAAATGATTATTTTTTATATATATATTTTTTTCATATCTCGATTTCTCTTGACTCGATTCCTTGCGTACGGTATTTTGACCCCGAGCCAAAATCAAGTGTCTACACTACCATTCATAATTTTCCTGAGAAAGTTGGGGAGTGGAACAATAGTGTTTTTGGAAATATTTATAGTAATAAGAACATGATTTTAGCTAGAATCAAGGGAATCCAACTTGTTGTATCTTCCAAACCGAGTAAGATCCTTTTGGATCTAGACAATACTCTTCAAAAAAGCTTGTTCATGTGCTTAACTAAGAGGAAAGCTTTGGGTAACTAAATATAAAACTAAGTGGATCATATATGGTGATCGCAACACAAAGTTCTATCATATTTCCACCATTATCAAAAGAATAGTCAATCGTATTCTGACTATAAAAGACAACATGGGCAATTGGATTGAGGAGCCTGTGGATTTTCAGAATTTTCTTAAATCTCATTTCACTAATTTATTCTCTACTTGCAAGTTGAAGTCCAGTAGAAAGTTGGATCATATTCCTTGATAGAGGACCAAAATCTCTACGACCTACGCTTGTTGGTTGGATAAACCGATAACAGATGAGGAAATCAAAACTGCCACTTGGAATTTAAAACCATTTAAAGCTCCGGGGCCGGATGGTTTTCATCCAGGATTCTTCCAAAATTGTTGGGAATTAATCAATAATTCTCTTTGCTCGGCCATCAAGAAGGCCTTTGATTCGGGCAATATTCCTTTGGCTTGGAACAACAATTTTATTTGTCTCATTCCTAAGTGCTCAAAACCCGCGACAGTTCATCAGTTCATGCCTATTGCTTTGTGCAATACGACACTTAAGATTGTGTCAAAAACTCTTGATAACAGAATATGTCCTAGAATGAAAGATCTTATTTCACCGTTTCAAACGAGTTTTATCCATGGCCACAGGGAAGCGGACAATGTCATCATCCTTAGGGAAACTCTCAATATTGTTAAGAAGAAAAGGGGGGAGGGGGGGGGGGGGGGGGGCAGGGTGTATGATATTAAAGCTAGATTTGGAAAAAGCATATAATAGACTTGAATGGGATTTTGTGAGGACAACTTTGTTTCACTTCAAATTACCTCTGAAGATGATCTCTATTATCATGAATTGCATTTCCACCACTTCAGTGAATATCCTATTAAATGGTGGAATACTTGATTATTTCACCCCTTCAAGGGGATAAGGCAAGGGGACCCTTTATCACCTTATATCTTCATCATGTGTATGGAATTCCTGGCCTTCCACATTGATGAGGAATTTTAAAACACAACTGGAAGGGTATTAAGGTGGGTAGAAGTTGTACTTCTTTGACACACATTTTTGTCGGTTATGACCTTATCCTTATGGCGGAGGCATCAACGAGCAAGTGTGATACTATTAGCTCAATTTTAAACAAGTTTTGTGAGATTTTGGGGCAAAAAATCAATCTCAATAAATCCAATGTTTATTTCTCCAAAAATGTTGGAACTGCTTTAAAACTTAATCTCTCTGATTCACTTAATATCAAAGAGACCAACAACTTCGGCAACTATTTGAGATTTCCTCTTGATCTTACCAATGCTAAGAACTCCTCCTTCAATTTCATTATTGAAAAAGTCAGAGCTAAACTTTCTGGATGGAGAGCCAACACGCTCTCCATGGCTGGAAGAGTGACACTTGTTAAATCTGTTATGTCTGTCATCCCAACTCATGTTATGCAATGCACCATGTTGCCAAAAAAAACTTGTTTGGATTTGGATATACTTAATAGAAATTTTGTTTGGGGCAACAATGATCTTAATAAGAAAATTTATTTGGTTAACTGGAATACTTTAACCCTACATTTGGCTGGGGGGCCTAGGCTTGAGGAAAGTTGAATTGAAAAATAAAGCTTTATTAGGGGGTTTAGCCGGGAAAATGCTTAATGTCAAGGCTCTTTGGACCCATTTACTGAATTCTCGCAATAATAGTCCTCAGAGTAATGCAAGCAGACTTACCCATTGTAATGGGAGAGCCATCATTGAGGGATTCAACACCCTGAAATTAGGATTGGGTTGGGCGTTTGTGAATGGTAAGAATATTAATCTCTGGAATGACACTTGGGTTACTAACAAACTTTTGAGAGAAATTATGCATGGCACTCTCATGGCGCATGAGCAGAACATCAAGTTAGTGATATTTTTAAAAACGGTATTTGGAAACTCAATCATGTTTCGATGACCCTGCTGAGTCATATCATTAATTTGATTAAAAAATATTCCAGGGAATATCTTAGACACTCATCATGACGTTAGAATTTGACATCTGTAAAAAAACGGGGCATTTTAGTAATGTCTCTGCTTATGAAGCACTTAAAAACACTGAGCTATCAGAACTTATTGGTAACTGGAATTGGGTTTGGAAACTACATTTACCTCATCGTATGCAATATTTTGTGTGGTTTGCCTATAGGGATAGACTTTCTACATTGACCCTTCTTTTCAAAAGAGGTTGCAATATCATTCCCTACTGTGATGTTTGCATGAGTGATGTGTAAAACATGAACCACATCTTCTGAATATGTGAGCCTGCGAAGGAGCTGTGGAAAAATTGTCCGGTCCCAAATATTGCCTTAGCCACGTTTGATCTTACAGTGACCGAATGGATCAAAGCAAAATGTAATATCAAGGAGACTTATATTCAGGGTGTTGATTGGAGAACTGTATTTGGGTATTGTTTATGGATCTTGTGGAAAAACCGTAATGAGTATGTTTTTAAAAGGACTAGGCCTAATGGTTGTACAGTTAACATGTCCTTTTTGCAAGCTAAGTTTTTTCAGAAGGTGGACACTTTCAAATTGGTAACTCAGGAGCATGTTTTCATCAACATTAAATGGACACCTCCAGATTCAGGATGGAAGAAGCTTAACACTGACGGGGTGTCCAAAGGAAATTCGAGGATAGGAGGAGCGAGTGGTGTCATTCAGGACCACAATGGAAATTGAATCACTGGATTATCTAGATTCATGGAGACTACGAATAGTTTAATCTCTGAACTATGGGCCATATGGGATGGCCTTATGCTTGGAATTAATTTCGGCATTGATCCCATTCATGTGGAAACATATACTCTAATAGCAAAAAACTTAATCTCTGATTCGTGCACCAATAATTTCAAACACTTACCAATTATTTTGGATTGCAGGAATTTATTACACAAGTTTAGAAGACTCATAATACATATCTACCGTGAAGCTAATTCAGTAGCGGGCGCCATGACTAGGATCTGCTCAAAGCAACAAGGGAACTTCAACGCCCACATCTTACCTCCTAAAGAAGCTCGTCTATTTATCTTTAAAGATTTGATGTGTGCCTCTGAGCCCCGATCTATTAGGTGTAATACTAGCTTAGACACTAGTTGATTACCCTATCAGGAATACTCGTGTTTTTATCAACAAAAAAAGACTCCATGAACGCAACTTCTTTAGTTCGACTCTCTCACCCCTCAGATCTAATCTTACTTGCATTGCCATGCAAGCAAACCAAATGGTCATCATCAAATAGTTATTTATTCTTTAAAAAAAGAGAGATCATTTAATTCAAAATCAAGACCAACTTTTAAGTTTGATTTTAAAAAACCAACTGTATGGTGACGAAAAATATATACTTGATATGAGTATTCATAAATAATGTTATATCATATTTTCATATGTCATTTCAAACATTGTTGAGAATCATCATATTAGCAATGGTTCATTTTGATTATGTTAGTGTTGGTGTACCTTTGGTGCCACAAGTAATGCCTCAAATAATTCTACCTTCTCCACATTTAGATGGAGGAAACATTCATGTATATCCATCCTGTACCTAATCATCTCCCTAGCAGTTGTCTTGGTTCGATAATGCAACACAACAATTGTATAATCCTTATGGATTTGGTCATGGTCAGAATAATTGGGTTAGTCAATAGTTGCTAGTAGATGTTTGGATGCATCAATCACTGAGATTAATCCTCTTGCTTCTAATATTGTGCATTATCATAATGCCTATGCAAAAACTTCTTCTGTTAACCAAAATTTCTGCATAGCTGACTCTTTTGCTATCACTAGTCCTTTTGCCACTAACAATCCTGGATTACTAGAAACTTTTCAACTTAATGTAAGGAGGATAAACCAATGTGATGCTTATGTGCAAGGAGATCAAGCAAATTAAATGTTGTTATTGCCTCTCCCACTATTTTTAATGACAACTATTAGTATCCTGATACCAATAACAGAATTAATACATTTATAATGGGATTATTAGATAAGCTTAGAGACAATGGATCAACATTTTTACTGAATTATATATATATTTTAAATAGATTTAGGGTATATTTATAAATTTAGAGCTATATTAAATATACTAAAAAAATAGGGGACTTTTCTAATACCCACAATAAAAGGAAGGACTAAGCGTGCACATCAAGCACTTAGGGGGCTAATGACACCTAATGAAGAAGTTTGAGGGTAAAAGTAAAATTGTTTTGAAATATCAATAAGTTTTCACAGTAAAATTTTAGGTAATAGACACAAATGAAGATCTAAATCTTCCAAACCCCTAGAAATTTTGAAGTTAGCGAAGGAGGCAGCCAAAAGAGGAGTTGAGAGATAAAACAACTGATCTGAAATCATCGTCAAAGGCATAAGGACATCGGCAGTAAATTAAATTTTTGAAGACTTCATCTTATTTTCGTCTATGGATTATGAACGCATTATTTTAAAGAGAGAAAACTTCAAAAGTCATTAATGGAGGATTTCAGTATGGTTAATTTTAGTCTTATTTATGGATGTGGTTAGACTCTAGGGGCCCAGAACTCAACCGAAATAGAGGTTCGAACTTACCAAATATCATAAGCGTTTTCTAACAGTCAAACCGATAATCCATTGTAACATATAAAAACAATTGCGAAGTGTTTTGTTGTGATATTTATAAATTTTTCAAAACATATTATGTTAAGTTTGAATAGATAATTTGACGGAAAAATAAAATTAAACCGTTTGTCAAACATTAAAAATTGAACCTTTCGTTTTTAAATATTAAGAGGGAACTCAATTTTAGCTCCTTAACTAAGGAGCAAAGTGGTATTAATCCTAATCGTAACAATTTTCCAATTACTCCGTAGCTTATCGCGTCCATTTTTTTTTTTTTTTTTTTAATTTCGAACTGGATTTATATTTTATTATTTCTGACTTGAATAAAATCATATAAGTTTGATCTTCGTATTACTAACGGGATCTCCTGCAGTTGCAGACTCGTCGATTTAAAGAAGAAAAATTATGAAGTTGGAAGGATGATTGATCTTCATTGAGAGATTTTCATCAATTGCTGATCACAGACCAGAGAGTTATCTGTTAGTATCTATCACAGATTACAGAAAAAAGAGACTCCCAAAATCTACAAAATGGGGTGTGTACTTTAGTTAAACAGAACCTGCAATCTAGTTCATCACCATGGAGCCTTAGCTGTTTCTCTGAACATCAACTCGAGCATGTTCTCATTCTTTTGCAACGATGCAATCTCAGCATCGAGAATCTTCATTGTCTCCTTCACTTTCATAAGCTTATCTTCGAGCAGAATGATTTCTCTATCAGCATCAAACCTCTCGTTCCTTGCATCCTTGAGTCTTCTCGGCTCAACATCAAGCTTCACAAGTTTGTGCAAACGAGCTAGCAAGAACCCGACCTCCATGCCCAGATCTGCAAAAGCTTTCAAAGTTCTTCCCCAAGTAGAGAAATTATCTGCAGAAGTAGTGATCTTGGAAACTCGAATGGCGTCAGCTATGTTCACTGTCTCAGACACAATTCCAGACGCAAGCTTGCTGTTGATGCCCTCTACTAGGCCATCATGGAGATACTGCTTCTGGCTGCAACAGAGTTTGTAATACTTGACCATAACATGCTTGGAAATTTCGGAGTCAATGACCAAACCGTCAACTACAACTGTGAAATCCTCTATGCTTTTTATGTCTTTGAAGTCTCTAACATTCTGTGAAAATCGAATCCCGTTTAGAATTTCACAGATCAGTTCATCGCTCCCCTGTTCGGATTCTGGAGAAAGCTGGAGTTGATTATCTCTTGCAAGAGGTTCCCAGTACTTGTCATCTTCGAACAATACAGTGGTCATGTTTGAGTTGCTATCTGCATCCATTTGATACAATTTAAGTAAGCATTTGACTAACTGTCCTACTAAAAGGTTTAAATTTTAGTCTTTGAACGAATCGAATTGAGACTCCGTCATGTGGATAGCATACCAGAAGAAGGTGCTTTCTTTGAGAGAGGATCCAATTTAAGGAGCCCAAGAGCTCCATCGACCTCATCAAATCGATTTGATCTCACAATGTACACCTAATTAACAAACAAAAGCATGCATAACTTCGTGATTTTGTGGAAGCAATTCTTGCTTTAAGTGCAAGAATTACCTTAAATTTGGTCGGGGCTACCAATTGGAAGACAAGTGCATTGCCCTCGACAAGGTCATGGGCAATAGAGAAACCTCGCCACCCACCACTCAAGCCAACCTTATGCCACAGATACTTTGTTTCATAGCATCGCGCGGTTTCATCTTCCAAAGTGACAGCAGTGTCTTGCTTTGGTAAATGTTGGACGCAGAACCACTTAGGAAGTCCCTGCAGCCATGAACACAATGTACATAGATTACAAATGAAAAGTTATAACACAATAGACGCAATGTCAGAACTAGTCCATATTACCAGCCAGAATCCACCCGTAACATGGGATTTCAGCATCAACTTGACGAAGTTTGGAAATTCCTGTGGCAACAATGAGGCAACTGCGTTTGCTCGTTTCATGGCATTGGTGTTAGAGAAGTAATCATCGTCGATCCTCTTTCGTTTATCACTACAGAAAAAAGGATACTCTTCAACTAGATAGATACAAGCAAGCAAGTATATGCACTACTACAAGTCCAATCGATAGGGTTAACTTGCTAACCTTTTCACTTCCGGGTTCACTGGATCATGACGTACTGCCTGGTGAATGAATGAGGCAAACAAAACACTTGATTAAGCTCGAGTTCTAACAAAATATGAAGTATGGAAAATGAGAGATGACAGTCCATATAATGTATTTTCGAGGATACGATGACTAACGTAGGTTATTTTTCTTTCATGGACAACTAAGTTTCATTCTCGCATTCAAGTTGAACTAACACCAAAGAGATGGACAGATCAAAATCGAGCACATACATACAAAGAGTAATAATATATGTGCATCTTCTAATCACAGTCTTAGGCTTCAAACTACACTTATCTTCTTATGATATTGATGAATGATCACTAAAATAGATTCTGCACATTGCCAAAATGAAGTCTTCATTAGTGCGACTTATTATGAGATACAAACATTGAATAATAATAATAGTGTGCATATATTATCATATATACAGTCATTTTTGCAAACTAAAAATACAAGCAGGGTGAAAATTTCACTAAACGCCAAGAAAATCTCACATGATTCGTGGAAAAACATGGAAGACCCACCACGATTTGCATCTTGTCTTCTTTGTTATTCTTCAGTCTCATCTACTACACCTCCGTATCGGCGCTCGGTGCAATGGCCATGATTACGGTGGGATAATGAGTGGGACAGTACTAAACTAATTCTCCAGCAACGTTTAGCAGACGCAGAACTGGGGGAAGCGTATGAGGACTGGAGAAACAGAGGAGAACAGCACAGTACAAGAACGAAGGAGATTGAGAGGGAAAAGGAGACCGCAGTGCTTAGCCATTTAAATTTGGAGTGTCGCAGGAAGAGAAGGAATTTGAACGTGTACCCCGACAAGACAGCAATGGGCGCGAATTTATGGGATTGTTTTATTTTTCTGAAAAGATGAACCGGTCCTATATAAATATATATATTAATTTGGTTAATACTTCTATAATTAGGAATTGGCGACGAATGTACTACTGATGCGCGACAGACTGAACCGAAGAGGGATGCCTATACCGGTCCTTTGTTCGGCTTGCCTAGTTGAGGAAACTAGGGAACATCTCTTCTTTGGATGCCCATGGGCGCAGCAGGTATGGAGACGTCACATAACGGACGACATGTTGCAACTTGGCCAACACTCGGTGGAGGAATGGCTACATCGAGCTACAGGAAGATTGTTTGTTGGGTTGTGTGGAAAGCAAGGTGTAAAATGATGTATGCGAACAACTAGCCTTTTGTAGAGTCTCTATTGCAGGAAATCCATCGGATCGTGCAGGAGTTGTGGCCCCCTACTAGACTGGCGCGACATATCGGCCATGAGTTTTTGAACTACTTAGTTGTAAAAAAAAAAAAAAGTATTGGTTGATTAAGATTTTTTGTAACAGAGGATGACATGTATTTGCCACGTGTACCTCCAAACACTCTAGAATTCCTCTGAAGCTCCTCATCGTTTCTCACGATACGTTTCACATTTTATCTCATTTACATCGGGCCAAAAAAAAATCTCATTTACACATTTATGGCATTTTTTTATCAATATATTACTATTTTTTTATAAGAAAAGTTTTAAAAAATATATTTTTATCAATGTAATTTCAATTTTTTTATGAGTTTCAAATAAGTAATAATTGTTACCATAGTAGTTATAATTAAAACAAATACACATATTAAATATAATATTTATGAAAAAATATGATAAAAAAATGACATTAAAGCTAAGTTAAAAATATGCATTAACGTTATATTAGTAAATGTTTATATCATTTTTCTCACCAAACTCATATTATTATTCACTAACACTATTAATATATATATATATATCAAACTTTAGAATTTTAAAAAACAAATGCACACTCACTTACTCTAGTTGCAATATTTATTAAGGGTTAATTACCAAAAAGTAAACCGAATTTGTTTTTACAAACAACAAACCAAACTTAGTAAAATTAGCAATCAACAAAGCTACCTAAAATTGCAGTTATGTTTGCATAGATTTTTCTAATTTGAACAGAGTGAATTGTCACATTCCGTTTAATTCCATCTATAATACTTTTGTTGCACTTAGAATTATACAAATCACTTCGTCCGATGTTTCTATCGGTTGGCTGCCTGGGCTAACCACCTTTATCACTTCCAAACTCGATGACCGAAGTTTGAAGAATAGAGGCGTCATGCATGAAACTGGAATGTTCACTTTCGACTAGTGGACAACTTTCGGGCTACCAATTTCAACTAAAAGAAGTATTATATCTTCTGTAATGGAAGTGTGCCTTGGGATCTTTCTCAATCGAAGAGAGATGTTCCTTCAAGCTTTAGCGATCTGTCAGGGAGTGACTGAAATGCCATTGATGACGTTTTCCAACATCATAAGCAACCGAACTTCTGTTCGGTCCGCTCAGTCGCGGAAGGGAAAGTGAATACGTCCATCCTTGACGTAAGCACATAAATTTGATCTCAACCCACATCCGGATGGTGTTGGGTACCAGTTGCGTGGTACATATCCCGTAATAGCAACAAAGAGTCTTCAGGTCATCGCAAAGAGGAAAACGCAACCCAACATCAATTTGGGCCGCATAGACGTAAACATCTCCTTCGCGCGGGTAATGCAACCCTAGGAACCCGTCAAGGCGACTACGACCTTGGACTGAGATGGCTTCAACTGATTGTGCTTAATATCTAAGAAAAACATCATGACATAACAAGAACAACACTAACATAACAAAAAGGAAGGAGTTATACCGCCTAAAAATAAGCGGAAAGGGCAAAAGACTACCTGTTAGAGAAAACAACGGAGTGTTGATCTCGGGCATGTACAACACGATTAGTGCAACGGGCTGACTTCTAGAGTTGGTTTCAGTACAGAAGCTCTTTGATCCTGCACCGGGGTGGAAGCATCTCTGATGGAAATATGGGCATTGGAAACCCTAATCGCAGCTTTTTGCCCAGAAGTAGAATGAGAGGGGGGAAGGTTTGGAAGACGGACCTTTGGTAGAAGATTGATTATTGTTTCCAACCATGGTAGTAAAAAGAAATTTTTTTACCGTGAGTAAAAAGACTGAGAGAAAAAGCTTGAACAAAGGATTAAGGCACATAAATGAGCACTTTAACTCTGGAAATAAGAAAGCTTGAACACGTAAACGCCTAAGTGCCAAAGGTTAACTTTTTATAGCCAAAACTGGGGAAACCAAACGGTTAGGTCCAGAAAAAATCAGACAATGATTACACCCCCTTTGGGGTAAAATCGAATCAATGTCAGAACTCAAACGATTGCATCGGGGAGACAAAGGGTCGAAACAGTACAGAAAAATGTCAGCTTACCCCATATTAAGGAAGTTAAAGAGACGGGCATGCATCAGAAGTTCTTTCGAACTCTCGCCAAACAGTGCATTCATTAAATGCTCAAACTCTTACAAATAAAGGTGATCGCCAAAAATATAACAAGTCTCTCCTAAGACCTTAGCAACGGTAGCGTTCACCCAAAGAGTAGTAAATGAGCATCCATAAACCCTAGTAACCCAAAGCGTTCACCTAATAGGGTAAGAGATCAACATTCCGAAAACTCCAGCAACCGAAATCGTTCGCCAAAGGATACGGAGCATCAAAAGGCACAAATAGAAGTTAAAGTCATCAAATGTTCAACCAAGAAGTCACTATCTCAAACCCTTTATTACAAGATCAAGCTCGACCGAAGAAGCTTCACTCAAGTTTCGGGAGAAAATGTTGGGTATCGATAGTGACAACTTAATACGGGTAAGGCCTCAAAGGCCCAATAACGTTTCAAAAGGGTAAACCCCAAATCATTCAGAACTGAGTCATCTCACATTAAGGGTAAGTTGACACCCACAAAGCGATCAAATACCGAACTCAAATTTAAAGTGGGCGCCAAAGTCCCTACAGGTCGGCATCGGCCAAGGCCAAAGCCTCCTATTGCTCGACATGGGAGTGCTTGCCAAGAGAGTCAAACCTCTCAACTCTAGTCCCACAACCGAAACTGAATATACAACCACAATGTTCCGTGTATATCGGGCACATATTCTACAAAGATTACATAAGGCACCTGTATTATTACGTGATAACCGTAATATCTGTTATCCTTATCTACAACGATTTCACAGATATATTCGGTTGCCTAAAATGGTTTGGTCTTCCATTCATATAAATACTCTTGCTTTACATACGTTACATTACGTTCTGAGTGCATACACACAGTATACTCATTTAAGCATCAGAATGGGACCCGGAGGAACCCTCTCTGTTGCGCTCCCCTTCTTGCAGGTCCATTGGAGCTCCAGCGAAAGCGTGCGGTCATCAACCAATTAGCATCCAAATCACAGTCAAATCATCATTCAGTCAGCACCTCGGAAATTCAGACCCAACATATGAAGCCTCAAGCTCAACCCCTATATTGGTTCGTTGATTCCAATCTAAACAACAACAAAAAAGATATCTATAGATTGAGTTAGAGATATTATATAAATAATTAAGATAAATAGAAGAAATTTCAACCTATTAATTAAATTTTTATATGAGTTTATTTTAATTTAAATATTATTTTATCATTTTAAATTTTAGTTGATATATTAAATCGTTTCATTTATATAAAACAATCACGCGATAAAAATTGGATGGGTCATTTATTATCATTTCAACCTAATCCATATATATATATATAGTCTGAAAACACGAGAAATTAAGAGTTTGGGATTTGAGATGAGCAAACTCGATAAACTGGATAAACATAATATGGAAATTCAATAAAAAAAACTACATAAAAATTTGAATTTTTTCAAAAACTGTTGATGTCAGAAAAACAATTTGAAAAATTAAATATGGTTAAAAAATAATTAAAAATCTAAGCATAGACGCAGGTTTACTGGGGTACGCCTATTGAATAGGCGCTACTTGACAGTAGCGTCTGTGTACATTAAAATCTGAAGGAGCCAACCCTAATTCATTCCCACCAGTGTCTGCCTCGAATCGCCCTCTCCCTCCGAATCCTCCAGCCATCTCCCTCCATCCAGCTCCCCCTCTCCCTCCGACGACCGAGACGCTACCCTCTGTCCTTGGCCTTCCCTCCGTCTCCAGTCCAGTTAAGCTCTGGCGTGCCCCCGAATTGCTATTGAGGTCTGGTTGTGCTACATCGGTCGTCGAATTGCTGCCCACCACGTCGTTCCCCCTAATTGATGCCTACCCCGCCACTACCTCGCCGTGCCCCAGCCTCCACGTCGTGCCCCGCCACCACCCCACCTCTCTGACGAAGGTATGCATTCCTTCTTCTTCTTCTTCTTCTTCTTCTTCTTCTTCTTCTTATTTTATTTTTTATAAATATATGATGGATAATATGTAGTGGTGCTAATTAGACATATTAGTAATTATTGTGCTAATTAAATATATTATTAAAAATTAATTATATATATTTGAATTATTAGATAATGATTAGGAAAACAATTATGGAAAAAACATAAAACATTAGAAATTAAAACTTTATACTGTTTAATTGTATAGTTATCATGTCGCTGCACGTAGTTATGTCAAATCAGTTGACTGGTCCAAATGTGTTAAATGTTGATCCTTTAGACTCATCGGTCCTTTGGGGACAAGATTAGCATCGTTCATCGAATCTAAGTGGTAACCAACAGATCACCTTTCGATGTTTAAAAATGGAAGAAAATATAATTTCAGAAGACGCTAAAGTCATTGTGCAAGTTGTTGGTTTATGGGATGTGGTTATTATGTCACATACCAAACTGGATCCTAAGTTACTGACGTCATTGTCCGAGCGTTGGTGGCCAGAGACACACACCTTTTATCTCAGACATAGGGAGATGACGATCACTCTCGAGGATGTAGCCATGATACTTGGACTTCGTATACACGGAGATGCAGTGACATATGATTATGTACCTGAGGAAGACATGGATGTTGCGGGTCTAGAACTGTTGAGTCTGAACTTACAAGGTCGTAAAGATTTTGTTAAGTTGACTTTGTTACAACAACATCTTTTTCATCCTCATATTACCGTCAAACAACAAGCGAGGACATTTATCCTCATGATACTCGGTGGGGTGTTGTTTACAACGACAAAGAAAGATAAGGTGGTGTTAATCTACTTACCACTGCTGAGGGATTTACAAAGAGCATCTCATTATAGTTGGTGTTCAACTGTTTTGGCTCCTACATATCGGGGATTGTGTGAGACATCTGAGCTTAACGCTGCAACATTCTCAGGTTGTGCCATCCTAGTGCAGGTATTCCATATGTTAGTTTTGTATAAATATGTAGACTTGATATTAAAATTTTATTAATTTTTGTACACTGCGGTTATGGTCGTGGGAGCACCTCCACGTTGGTCGTCCTGTGCTTCGGGGTGAAGTGCTTGGTGGAGAGTTGCATCCCTTAGGATACATGTTGAGGTTATTTTTTATTTTGATTGATTGACTGTGACAAACAATTGTCTCTGTATTATTGATGAATTCTTAATTGTGAATATTTTTCTTAACAGGTGGTCATTTCTAAAAAGATCGTTTAGTCACCAAATTTGAACTACAAATTTGGAGTACTATAGGGATGACTTGGAGTCTCAGTCAGCTGATCAGGTACCATATTTGAATCCATATGTCATTGCTATGTTGCAAATATTATTAACCTTACGTTATATTTGCGAAAAACTTTCAATATTAGGTGACATGGATGTCCTACTGTAAATACTTGATTTTTGCTCATGGTCAAAATATCGTACGCAAGAAATCGAGCTGAGAGAAATCGATATTAAAAAAAAAACAATTAAAAATATTAAAATTAAAAAATAAATATCTGAATTTCGAACATGGCCACATGGCCACACATGGTCATGTTCCTCTTTTGAACCAAGTTGGTTTTTTTTTATTATTAAAAAGAAATTAATAAAATAAGATTCAATTCTTCTATAAAATGTAGAAGGGGTGAATGCATTCAAAGGGAGAAGCTTGGAGATGTCGTGAGCTACGGTGGTGAGTAAGGAAATGGTGAGTGAATAAAAAATGAGAGAAAAAAAAATGTGTGAAAAAAATATCGGTGATTATCAATCTCGGTTTCTCGTACGGTATTTGTATTAGGTATATTTCTCTCATATTCAATATCATATTTGTATTTTATAAATGTGAAATAAAATTGAGAGTTTATATCATATATCATATATTTATGTATAATATACTTGTTAATATATATATATATATATGTATAATATATATTTATATTATGTTTCTGTAATACTTTATATATCTATATGTATAATATATATTTATATTATGTTTATGTATTACTATATATATCTATATGTATAATATATATATATATTATGTTTATGTAATACTATATATATCTATATGTATAATATATATTTATATTATGTCTATGTTATCTATCTATCTATATGTATAATATATATATATATTATGTATATGAATAATATATGTATATTATGTATATGTGAAAAAACATAATTTCAAAAATTACTTAGGTCATTCCCAAACTTTGATGAAGGCTACAACTCGGTCCTTGGACTCTCGGGTCATTTCTGGAGCGTTAT
This sequence comes from Chamaenerion angustifolium, assembly GCA_946814005.1. Classification (NCBI taxonomy): domain Eukaryota; kingdom Viridiplantae; phylum Streptophyta; class Magnoliopsida; order Myrtales; family Onagraceae; genus Chamaenerion; species Chamaenerion angustifolium. The sequence continues at coordinate 30,703,060 of OX328272.1, forward strand.
CGAGTGTTATAAACCAAACCGGAAAAGTTTTGGGTCATTTGTGCAATTGTTTTTTCTTAATTCAGCTCGTTTTAAAAAAAAATACATTTTGATTTCTAAACTTTTCTAGACATTCCATGATTTCTAAAAATGTTACAAATAAGTCTAGAATAATTTTCGGGTTATTTATTGGAATTTTACCAAGTATTACAAATAAGTCTGAAATAGTTTAGGGTCATTTATGCAATTTTCGAAATTTTAATAAATTGCATTTTGTTCCCTATATTTTTTGGACATCCTATAACTTCTCAAAATGGGATAAATTAGTCCAACGAGCTTAATATCTTCAAAAATCATTCGTGCATGTTTTGACACGTTTAAAATGGCTCGAGAGTTAAACCATTGTTTTTCGAGCACGATTAACTTTAGTTATCTCTTGTTTATTTAAAATTAACTCAAAAAATGTTTGTACATGGTTCGTTTAATTAAAAAAAATGCATGTAGTCTTTTTGGGTCAAGCATGATGAAAACGGGCAATTCGGGCAAATTGAAAAAAAAATCAAAATCAAACTAAAAAACCGAAAGGGCGGATTAGGAGCTTGCGAGCTTTTAAGACGTAATCAAACCCCCAAACTCGATTCTCTGGACGTAGACCTTTCTAAGCTCTAGGATGTTAACTCCATGTACCCTAGGCAATTTTAGGATTCCGATTAGCCTTCAATTAGTTAGTGGCGACTCTTTCAATTTTTTTCGGTCTGGTTGATGACCCCGCTCGACCGGACCCTTCGCTCGCTAAGACCCGACATTTCAAAAATAAATTAAAAATATTTTTCAAAAGGGTTGGGGAAAGTCGGATCCGACGTCCGACACCTATAGTCCCTTAATTATTGCCCTGTGTCGATCAGACATATTGATCCTTCGTTACGTTATCCCACAGATGCTGTAAAAACCAGTTCCAACTCTCGTTTGTCTCTCCGTCTGCAATACCAAATGCCAAAGGATATATGCCATTGTTAGAATCATACGATACGGCTACAAGCACTTTTTCATTGTATTTACCATACAAATGTGTCGCATCTATACTTATAAGAGACCAACCATGGACAAATCCTTCAATGGCTGGACCAAAGGACCAAAACATCATTCCAAATGTTGCTACTTCAATTTCAACATTACTATTTTGGGCATGACAGTAGCCTATGGACGTCCATAGCTGACAGTAGCCTAGGGAGGCTTACAAAGGCATTTTCGTGTGTTCCGTATAAAGACTCCAACACTACTTGTTTGGAATACCATGCCTTTGGATATGAAATCTTTGAACCAAACTCATTCTCAACCATTGACTGAATTACTGAAATTTTCAAACCCGTGTCAGCTAAAACTGAATTTCTATTCAAAGGCGCTATCAACTTACAATCGATGTTTTGGTGTCGTCCAATGATAACTTCATTAGCACATGTATGTGGAGAATGCAGTTTGGAAATTCTCCACAATTAAGTATGCTTAAAAATACTTCCTCTTAAGCTTGTTCATGAACCGGTTCGGAGTCGAACCGGTACAGAACTGAACTGCTCTTGTTTGTAAAAACACAGTACTTTTTTATGTTTCTAAAAAACCTGGTCTGGTTTATGGAAAAAAGAACTGGTTTGGTTCGAACTGTTCCGTTCTGTTTTTTTTAATAACAATTTTGGTTTGGAAATAATCTGGTTCAAACCAAAACTAAACCGACTGAAAATCTTGTCCAACACACTGAACCGACTGAAAAATACTGAACCAACTGAAAAACACACTGAACCGACTGGAAATAAATGAACCAACTGAAAAAACACTGAACCAACTGAAAAACACACTAAACTGATTGAAAATCTGTTCTACAACCGACTGAATTCATGTCCAACATCAACATACGATAGTACAATACATCTCTAGGTTTGGTTTATTGAAGACATCTCTAGGTTTTGTTTAATTTTAAACCAGTTTAGTTGATTTTGCTTCAAACCGGTTCTAAAATTATACAGGTTTAAAGTGGTTTGATTTAAATTTAAGTATAAACCAGTATAAAAAAAAGAGTCGATCGAACCAGATTTTTTGTACTATTTTGAACTGGTCTATTTGAAGCCTAAAAAACTGGTTTGGTTTTGGAACTAGTTCGGCTGAACCGTTTCGAACCAAACTAGAACCAGACCAGTTCATCCGAACCGATTAAATTGAACAAGCCTACTTCCTCTCAATGACCACGAACAATTTGTAGGATCAAGTTTATACTTAAAAACAATTGATTTTGGATTGGATGACTCAGCAACACACACCTTAGAATTTGCTATGTGACATTTCCTCACAGCGGCAACTAACGCGTCCTTACTACTAAACTTCATGTTTGTATTTAGGAAACTTTCACTCGACGTGTCATCAACAGTTGAAAGTTGAAAGTTGTTGATCCAGTTACTAGCAACCCAATTTTCAGCAGTGGGTTGCATCATTTGCATGTCGTATGAGCTACTTCCACCATGGACACCTCCATGTACATTCTCAAAATTCTCGCCAACCTCAAACAGCTCTTGGTTGTCTTCATCAATTTTCCCTGTAAAATGCTCAATATATGGATCTTCTTCATTAATCATAGGGTCATCTGAGAGTGCATCAACGTCGAAATCGTCATCTGTGAGATCATTGGTGTGACCATGCAAAATATTCACTGTCTCATCACTATCAGTAATGTTTGGAATCACATTGAGTCTTCTAGTCACGCTAAACAAAATAAATCAACTAGCATAACTTAATTGTAAAGCAAAAGACAATGCACTTTGTGATCAGATACGTACAAACTGGCAAAGTCCATCTGTATTTGTAAATTTATATGAAATGCTTATGGACATGACTTCAACATCCGACCAACCGCACTCCATACATATAATTTCATTTAGTCTACAAAGAGAGATATCCAAGGTAGTTGTAGTAATACTAGAGGTACCACCCACGTAAACCTCACTACCATTCTGATACACTATTTCACCGCCATACAAACAACTTATATCAATCTCTGTCATGCTTGATCCTAAAGAATTAGGATTATAAAAGTTCTTATCAGATATGTTTATCAATTAGTTAACTTAATATTTATGTAAATATAACTGCTACTAATTTTTAAAAAATTAGTATTATACAATATACAAAAAATAAATAACATACCTTACTGAAAGAGGTGGGAGAGATAAGGAAGGGAAGAAGCTGAGAAAGGGAAGGAGCTGAGGCAAACGGGAGCTGAAGGGAAGGGCAATGTGAGAAACGATGTCAGTTACACATTTAAACATAAAAAACGTATAATGATTGGAAAACACTGTGTTTACTTCGTAAATAATTGTGCACTTCGCAAATAATTGGTGTTAGATTGTTAATACGTGCTACCACGGGTAGCGTGTGTTATAATATGCGCTACCCGGTGTAGAGCGTATTAACATTTTCATAAAATGTTTATGTTAATACCTACTAAAAAAAAAAAAATTTATGACGTATACACTTTTTGAAAAAATTCTAAAAATTCAAGTAAGACTTGATTTAATTAGTCTATCTATTTTGGGGGGAAACCAATTATGGATAAAAATAAAAGAAAAGTTGGTTATTTCTGTTAAATCTTAAAAACTATATACCTCTCTTTTTGTATCAATATATACGAGGAGAAGCAATTATCATTCATCATAAAAAAACACAAGCAACTTGATGATACGTAGTTCGAATATGGTTTCTACAAAAGTGATTGCACTGCTCTTTTTTCTCGCAGTTTATGGTATTTCTTTCTTTCTATATTTTACATGAATTAATCATCAATTCATATTTACAATTGAATTAATTATTTCCTCATCATCATTGTTGTAGGGTCTCAACACCAAGTTACGAAAGTAGCAGCAAGGAATATAGTTACTCATTGTAAGACGGTGAACGATTGCAGTATTACAACTTGTTGTCGTTGTTCGCTCAACCTCTGCATTTGCGATTGCATTGAAAATATTCATCAGTTGAACGCTGAAATTCTACTAGGAAATCATGTCAACAAAGATGGTTAACTGATCAAGAGGAGTTAAGCAGAATTTTATATATACTTATTTATGTTGGAATAAACAATATATATAATATAAAAATAATATCATCTAAATACTATATACATAAGATATTTATTTTCATAGACAATGTATGAATTGTTTACCTTCTTCTTTATAATGTAATACAGAGAACTTATACAATATTAGATCTCTGACTCTCATTATTCATTTCCTTGTCCACATTTAGTAATGCAGACAATAAGATTTTCAATGTATATCACATCCTCTATATTCATTCTTACTCTTGACCTTGATAAAGAATGTTCCAAGAGTATCTGCTATTTTGAACTAGCCATTTCAACATCATAACAATGAACTCACAAATTTTTCAATACTTTAATGTCCTCTGCTTTTTCATCATATTTTTCAATAAAAGATCGGTATTAAAAAAAATGGTACTCTTTCAAATAATGCCTTAACTAGAAATTTAATTTACGCTTTGCGTGATTGTTTTTCTATATAATTAATAATAAATAATATATATATATATATTAAAAAAAACAATTGATGATCATATATTAGTTACTTAATAGTGATCACAAATATTTTTAATAGTAATTACATTTATATTTACATTATACCCAGAATAGTATAAAACATAAAGATTAATTGTATTTTTTTGACTACATAATTAAGAAGTACATACATTGATAAAAATGAATATTAATAATTATTTATGTAATGCTAATTACTCTTTTAAATCTAACATTAATAATTTAATTTAATAAAATGTTACAAATATTAGTTAATATATTCTTCTTTTAATAATGATTGCACTATATGAATAATATGATCAAATATAAGGATTAAGTATAGTTTTTATTAAAATAACTCAAAGTTTAAAATTCAATAGTAAAAATGAATATGATTAATTAATGATATGATGCTAATTAATGATTTTAACTTAATTACGATATTTTTATACAGACTATTATTGTCATATAGTTATAAAACAAATGTTGAAAGTAATAGTTAAAATATACATATTTTTACTAATAGTAACTTTTAATTTTGTACAATTATACAAATAAGATTTGTCAATCCATAAAATAAGTTAAATCTACATTTAAATATAAAGTTCTATAAAACTATAAAAGAAAACGTATTAAGAAAATATATTAGTAATTTATTTTTTAATGCGTTAAATTTTAGATTGTATGCATAATTATAACTTGGCACAAAATTGGACTTGTATTTCAATTATATAAATTATATTATTATATACACAAAATAAGTAACAATGTGGGCAAGGGTCAAAAAGAGATTGATCGATTTACAAATAATTACCCCCATCCAAGCAACAAACATAAGATTTCGACAAATGCTATGTCGGACGTCGGATCCGACTTTCCCCGACCCTTTTTGAAAAATTATTTTTTTCGGTCGAAAATGTCGGGTCTTGGCGAGCGACGGGCCCGGTCGAGCGGGGTCATTAACTGGACCGGGAAAAAAAGTCGTCACCGATTAATTAAAGGCTAATCGGAATCCTAACCTTTGCTTAAGGTACATGGTGTTAACATCCTAGGGCTTCGAAAGGTCTACGTCCAAAGAATTGAGTTCGGGGTTTGATTACGTCTTAAGGGCCCGCGAGCCCATAATCTTCCCTTTTGTTACTTTAGTTTGCTTTTGAATTTCTGTTTTTCCAATTTCCCGAATTGCCCATTTTGATCATGCTTGACCAAAGAAATAACATGCATTTTCTTTAAATTAAATAAACCATGTACATACATTTTAATTTACGAGTTAATTTCAAATAAATAAACAAGGGAGAATAAAGTTAATCGTGCTCGAAAAATGAGTGATTTAACTTTGGGGTCATTTTAAACGTGTCAAACATACACGAATGATTTTGAAAATACGAAGAAAATTGGACTAATTTGTGACACCTTGAGAAGTAATGTGAAGTCCAGAAACGTTTAGGGACTAAAGTGCAATTATTTAAAAATTCGAGCTGATTTGAAAAAATCTTTTAAATATTGCGAAATGGGCCAAGGTGTTTTTGGTTTAGTTAATAACACTCGGTAAAGTCCCAAAATGACCCGAGAATCCAAGGACTGAATCGTAACATTCATCAAAGTTTTGGGAATTACCTAATTCATTTCGAAATTATTATTTGTTTGACCAAAACAACCCCCATAACTTTCACAAATGTCTAAAATGACCCCAAAGTTATATCGAACTTAAAATTGAATATGATTCTTATATGAAATACAACTATTAACACATAATATTGATAAAACAAACTTCATTCACAATAGGAAATACAAATACAATTTTGAATATGAAAGAGATATACCTAGGTTATTTGGAGTTTAGACACCGTACGAGGAACCAAGACCAATAATCACTGATATTTCTTTCAATATCTCTAAAAAAAACTTCACTTAATCTCCCTAAATTCTTTCAGCATTTCTCTCTATCTTCTCCCCCCTACATCAACCGTAGCTTCTCCCCATTTATAAGAGTTTTCTTAATGTTGTTTTTTTGTTCAAGTAGATGATAAATCATGGACAAACCATACTGGATGGCAAAGGTGATAAAAATTGGGCAAAGGTAATTAGCAATTTGGGAGGGCTTTTGGTGTGATTGGGGAGGATTTGGTCAAATGATGACGGTGGGTGAGCAAAGTCATCAAATGGGAAAGGTGATGTAAATTGGGAGGACTTTTGGAACAATTGGTGGGGCTTGGTCGTGGCTTAAGGGTTTAGGGGTTTGGGGTTTAAGGTTTTGTTTAGGGTTTAGTTTTTTTAAGGGTTTAAGGTTAAGGTATATGGTTCCGAGTTTGGGGTTTAAGGTTTAGGGTTTGTCGTTTAAGGTTAAGGTTTAGGGTTTAGGGTTTAGGGTTTGAGGTTTAAGGTTTAGGTTTTGGAGTTTAGGATTTAGGGTTTGGTATATTGTTTGGGGTTAGGGGTTTAAGGTTTAGGGTTTGGGATTTGGGTTTAGGGTTTATTTTATTTTTTTGTGTTTTTCTTTGTCTCGATTTTGCTTGACTCGGATCCACGCGTACGGTATTTTGACCCCACACCAAAATCATGTGTTTACAGTTGCCCCACTTTGAACACACTTTCATGGAAGTGATCACATGAGTATGTGTTCAGCGACAAACAACTAATTTTGACTCCTCTCGATTCATTATATACATAGTAGACAGACATCATCAAGCAACTTTTAGAAGCTGAACACGTATAGGTCCTGATCGTTCATGATGGTTTACGGAGCTTGAGCACCTAAACGCTCATCACCTTGTGACTCCCAGAAACTGGAAACCTACAGGTCCCGGTCGTCGAGGATGACTTGCGAAGTCTGAACACCTAAAGGCTCTGCTCGTCGGCTTGTGACTCGTTGGGGATGTTTTGCGGAGGCTGAACACCTAAAGGCTTCGCTCGTCGGCTTGTGACTCCCAGAAGCTAGACACCTACATGTCCTGGTCGTCGGGGATGACTCACAGAGGTTGAACACCCAAAGGCTTCACTCGTCGGATTGTGACTTGTTGGGGATGACTTGCGGAGTTTGAACACCTAAAGGCTCCTCTCGTCGCCTTGTGACTCGTTGGGGATGACTTGCGGAGGTTGAACACCTAAATGCTCTGTTCGTCGTCTTGTGACACCCATAAGCTGGATAACTACAGGTCATGGTCTTCGAGAATGACTTGCATATGCTGAACATCTAAAGGCACCGCTCGTCCTCTTGTGACTCCCAGAAGCTGGATAACCACAGGTCCTGGTCGTCGAGGTTTTTTTGGCCATCAACGAGCTCGAGGTTGAGAATTGTTTTTGGTCAGAAGCATTGTTGAGGATGACTTACTGGGGTTGACCACCTCAAGGCCCCGTTCGTCCGCATGTGACTCCTAGAAGCTGGACACCTACTGGTCCTTGCCGTTGAGGATGATATGCGGAGTTTGAACACCTAAAGGCTTCGTTCATTGGCTTGTGACTTCGAAAAGCTGGATAACTACAGATCTTGGTCGTCGAATTATTTTTGTCATCAACGAGCTGGAATTTGATGATTTTTCTGGCCAGAAGCATTGTTGAGGATGACTTGCAAGGGCTGAGCACCTCAAAGCCCCGTTCGTTGCCTTGTAAATTTTAGAAGTGGGACATCTACACGTTATGATCGTTGAGGATGACTTGCATAGGTTGAGCAACTAAACGCACTGTTCGTCGGTTTGTAACTCTCGGAAGTTGGACATATACAATTCCCGATTGTTTATGATGACTCACATAATTTGAGCACCTAAACACCCCGCTCATTAGCTTGTAATTTACTTTAGAGGTAAAAACAATTCTCGAGATGTCTGACTGCTTGCGCGGACTTCTCGACCTATTTTCTTATTAATCGACTTTGGAGTCCTCTTTAATGGAGTTCCCTAAAGTCATTCATGCTATGTCCACAAGGTGTATCTATGCAAGTTGTTGAGGCAACTCAAATTAATGTCGATTACAGTTTCTGTTTATTGCTATTGTGGGAAAAACGTTCGTCTACTTTTGAGCACTTTTTTTTTAATCTCTCGATTTTCTTTCCTTTTGCTACAATTTTTTTTACCCAAACTCTCAGTTTCCTTAATTTGTTTTTTTGCCTAGGTCGCCCTTTCAGGGTTTTAACCTAGTGGGTATTTGATTCCTTTCCTTTTGTCATGATCAGCCTTTTCAGGGATTTTTAATCATGTCCCTCTTCCCTAAATTTTGCCTAAACCGTCCTTTCAGGTTTTCAATTTAGCGAAAATTTTCTCACTTTGGAGACTCGTTTTCTGGTTAAGAGCTCTTTAAGGAATTTTTTTTTACTACGTCCATATTTATTGGATTGGGAGTTCTTTGTTGTCCATGCCAGTGATGATCATGGATCATCCGTTGAAAATCTCTTTGATGACATAAGACCCTTCATATTTAGGCACAAAATTGTCTCGAAAGTCTGAATTGACTTGAAGATTTTTTTTTTCTTTTTTGTCCCTCAATTTTCTACTCATTTTCTATAGTATTTGTTTTTACCGTACCTCTCGGCTCCCTTAATTTTTGCCTAGGTTGCCCTTTCATGTTTTCAACCTAGGAGGGATTTGATTTATCTTCTTTTGCCATGATCACCCTTTTTTAGGGATTTTTAATCATGACCCTCTTCCCTAAATTTTGCCTAAATATCCCTTTCGAGTTTTCAATTTAGCAAGAATTTTCTCTCACTTTTGTAGGTTCGCTTTCTGGTTGTGAGCTCTTTAAGAATTTTTTGACTGCGTCAATATTGATCGGACTGGGAGTTCTTGGTCGTCCATGCCAGTGATGATCATGGATCCTCAGTTGAGAATCTATTTGACGACATAAGGCCCTTCATTTTTATTCACAAACTTGCCTTGAAAGTCAAGATTGACTCGAAAGATTTTTCTGAGGACTAGATCGCCTTCTTATAATTCCCTTGGGTGCATTTTATTGTTAAATGTATGAGTCATGCGTTGCTGGTACAATTATCTGTGGCATAGCGCGATCAACCGCATTTGATCTAGGAGGTTTAATTGTTCGTATCTGCATCTCGCCCATTCTGACTCGCCCGTCTCTGTCTCAGTAGGGCTTAGGTCCCGTAAACAAAGAAGAATGGGGTTGGCCCTGTTGATGTTTGTATTGAGGTCTAGTATGCCATGAGTGCCCAAGGCAGCTTGCCGTGTCAGTCCTTATAATTGACAGTCATTTTCTCTATGATCTTCTTAATATTCTTATTTGATGTGTCCATTGCGCCATTCATTTGTGGGCGATATGGATATGAATTTCTATACTTGATCTTAAATTGGTCACAAAACCCATCAACCAATTTATTATTCAGATTTTTGGCGTTGTCTGTGATGATTAACTTCGGCACCCTACAACGCACGATGATATTCTGCCTAATGAAACGCTCGACAACCTTTGTAGTTACTGAGGCCAGGGTGATAGCCTCTACCCACTTAGTGAAATAATCGATCGCCACCAATATGAATTGATGACCATTGGACGCCTTTGGAGAGATCATGGTGATTACATCGATGCCCCCACATTGATAAAGGTAATGGGATAGAGATCGTGTGGTGGCGCGTGGATTTGGTATGCGTACACTTCACAGAGGTGACAATGTTAAATGTGTCTCGTACAATAAGACATCATGGTGGACCAAAAGAATCCAAGTCTCATTATCGTTTTTGACAGCATTCGTCCGCCCATATGTGGGCCACAATAACCTTCGTGAATTTCTTCCATTAGACACTCAGCTTCTTCGACATTCATGCATCTCAAAAAGGTATCAGCATATGATATTTTGTATAAGGTCGGGTCATTGAGAAAATAATTGCAAGATATTTTTTGTACGACCTTCCGGTCATTTCTTGTGGCACCTTCTGGGAACTCTCCGGACTCTAGGTATATTATTATGTCAGTGAACCACGACTGACCGTCTGACACTTCGATGGTACAACAATATGTTGGAATCTCTTTGATCTTGATCTCCACTAGCAGTACCTGGTTTCCCCACGAAATTTAACTCATTGATCCGAGTGTTGCAGTGCGTCTGCAAATTGATTCTTATTTTTTGGCATATGAGTGAAAGTAATGTCTTCAAATTCTGCAACTAAGTCATCAAGGTGCTCATGATATGGACAGAGTTTGGCATCCCTCGTTTTTCAATCCCCTGTCGTTTGGAGGATGATTAACATGGAATCTCTGAACACTTCGAGTTTCTTCACTTCAAGGTTTAGTGTGGCGCGCATGCCGAGAACACATGCCTCATATTCTGCGATGTTGTTGGTGCAGTGGAAGGTGACATTGGCCGCCACTGGAAAGTGTTACCCTTTTGGTGAGATGAGCACTGGCCCGATACCCCTTCCGACCGAATTCAAAGCCCCGTTGAAGTACATCTTCCAATTTGTCTTCGGCATCCCTTCTTCTTCTACTACTTGCATGATCTCCCCATCTGGGAATTCGGAGTTGATCAAGTGATCGTCGTCTATGGGAAACTCCGCTAAATTCGGAGTTGATCAAGTGATCAAGTGCTTGCCCTTTCACTGAAATTTGAGGCACCAACTCTATGGCATACTCGGATAGCTGAACCTGCCACTTGGTGACATTTTTTTCCATGTTGGCTTCTCTAAGAGGTATCTCACGAGATCCATCTTCGAATATAGGTGTATGGTGTAGTACAATGCATACTGGCGAAGTCGCTGCATTACCCACACGAGTGCACAACATGTCATCTCCACCTCCTGGTACTTTGCTTCAACCTCTGTGAACTTCTAGTTCAACTAGTATATGACATGCTCATTCTTTCCAGTCACATCGAGTTGCCCCAACATGCATCCTAACGAGTCTTGGTGCACTGTTAAATACATAATGTGCGATCGCCCTGGAGTTGGTGGCGCCAGGACTGGTGGACTCATCAGTTAAATTTTATGGACTCTAAGGCGTTCTTGCATTCTTCATCCCATATTACCCGAGCGTTCTTATGCAGGAAACTAAATAAAGGTTGACACTTGGCTGTCATATTTGCGATGAAACACAACATGTATTTCAAATGTCCTAATAGGCTTCGGACTTCCTTGACGGTCGATGGTGGGGTAGCTCTTGTATCAACTTGACTTTGTCAGAGTTTACCCCAATTCCTTTCTCACTGACTATGAATCCCAATAACTTACCTGATGTGGCTCCAAAAGTGCATTTGGTCAAGTTTAAACACAACTTGTACTTCTTGAGCCTTTCAAATAACATGCGTAAGTTGATCAACTGATCTTGGCTGACTCTGATTGTTTTTTAGCCTTAACTAAATCATGGCTGCTACAAAGTGGCATTACTTGGTAAATGGTTAAGGATTTAATGTGTTGTAGTATTTTGTCCCATGTGATACTACTTTATGTTTGATGCATTAGTTGTTTCCTGCTCTCTATTGGACCTTTAGCTACTTGGAGTATTGAAATTGAAAACCAAATATTGTTCCAGATAAATTAGATATCCAGATAACCAAATATTGATCAGGTAGCTGTCCAATCTGCCATATTGCTTTGAAAAAAGATTATGAATTTATCAGTAAAGTTGTAGAGGGAAGTTAGGAGACACATGCGCAGGTAATTCAGCCTGATGTTTGCTGTAGGTTCTGGTGTTCTGCACAACTGCCATATATAAATAGAATATGTTTATTGCACAACCTCAACTATGTAATTTGATATGCCATAGGGAATAATATGGACAATTTGATCACTGCTTTCGCAGTTACGAGCTTTTAGTTCAATAGGCAATGTAGAATGAGACCTAAGTTTATGGGGATGATAAAGTATCTGGTTAGTCCTTCAAAGTTTTATCTGGTCAAGTTTGTTTCTTTAAGAGGGTAGCTAACAAAATTTATTTCTGGACGTGCTGTGCAATGTTTAGAACCTCATGTTTTAATTTGGTTTTCTTTATTTCATTTTCATGTTTTTCATTGTTTTTAATCTCTTGTCGGGATCTGTAGTTACTGTACTCAGTTGATTTGTTCAGAGTTTGCATTGCAAATTATGCATTTAAATCATTTTTATCACCTTTTTCCTTTTCCTTCATTTGCTTGTAGAATTGCTGCTTGTCTTTTCTTCTGAAACTTGAGTTATTTTTTCCACTTTGCAGTAACAGAAGAATACACGAAGGTGGAAGAATCTAAATTTCCGGTAGTAGTTTCTTTCCTTTTGCATTAACTTTCCACTGCAAATGAGAGGTCTTCATTTCTGAAAGTTGGTCCTAAGTTAACTTTCATTATGTGAATTTTTTTAATTGATGTTTATGTAATCCAATGCAGATAAAAGTGGAAGAGTTCTTCAACCTTTTTTTCTCAGATGAGGATGATGCTGTTGACTTTATTAATTCATTTCACAGAAAGTGTGGTGATAAGGTTTCAAACACAACTTTTAGAATTGGGACGACCAAATTATTTGATTGGGTGTTTGATAATAGACTAGATATTCTAGATATTGTGTTGATGTTGATTTGTATATATGTTTCTATTTGTTAATAATTGATTATTCTTCCATTTGTAAATGATTTTATTTTTTAAATGAGTTCTTTTTTTACCGACGAATAACATTTCGTCGGCAAAATCTATTTACCGACGAATAAAATTTTCGTCGGCAAAATCTATTTACCGATAGAATGTATTTAGTCGGAAAACAGATATTTACCGACGAAAATCATTTCGTCAGCAAACATATTTTTACCGACGAAAATCATTTCGTCGGTAAATACCCATTTGCCGACGAATTTTCCTTTTCCGACGAAATTGATTTTGTCGGCAAAAAAAAGTTTTTTTACGAAAAAAAATCATCTTTCCCGACAAAAATTCCGTCGCCAAAAGAATTGTCATTATCGACGAAAAATTTGTGCCATTTTTCGTCGGTAAACTTTCTCCGACGGTGCATTCGCCGATGATATCTTTACCGACAAAACAATTTCTTTACCGACGAAAAATATATTTGGCGACGGAATTTACACATTTTACCGACGAAATAATTTTGTCGGTAAATACAGAATTTTCAGTAGTGATGGTCCGATGTGCTAACCAAATCTGTGGTTTGCACCCCCCTGCGCGCAAGAGAGAGCCTCTTGACTTGATTACTTACACACTTGAGAAGTGAATTATCATATATATGCACCCCCAATATTATATCCGGTCGGTGTGGTATTGTTTTTCACAAGAGAAATACACTTCTCTTCCATTCCACATTGATTTTGCTAAATTTGAGCCCAAAGCCCAAAACTTGTCCAATATGCTTCCAAGCCCTTTTTAAGCCCAATATTCCAACAATCCTCCACATGGAAGAGATTTGTATTGACTCGATTCAATTTATACTTGCATAGGATAGGTAGTTGTATTCCCTTTGAACCTTCCCTTATGATTTATGTAGCTTTTACTAGCTAGTCAGTAGACGCGATGTCCTTGAACTGTCTGCCGTATGTGTAATAGTTTTACACAAGTTACACAAGTATCTTTTTATCATGGTTCAGTTCAAACTTTATGTGTCCATTCTGGCCATGGATCACACTGACTGGTTCTGCAAGTGTTGCTAAGAACTGTGCCCCCACAGTTCCCCTTGAAGCGACCCCTCTTCTCACTTGCATAGGTGATTTCATTAGTAACATCATTACTTATTCGGACTTCCGAAATCTAGAAATCATTAAAAACATTAGCTTATCCTTAATTTCCCCATCACTGTTTCTCATCATAGGAATGGCTTTTAGGGTATTATTGTTTTCCCTACAGTGATTTCTTTCACCATTATGATTAGGTTGTCCCTTTGAACCTATATCTTGGGATCTCCATTCAACTAGGTTGGGTTTATCCTTCACAATAGTTTTTCATTCCATGGGCTTTAATCCCATTCCTCTTGATGATTTTACAACTTGCTCTTTTGTTAACCCCTTGGTCAGTGGATCTGCTATATTATCATTTGACCTTATATAGTCAACAGTAATAATGCCAGTTCCGAGCAATTGTCTTATAGTATCATGTCTTCGACGTATATGTCTAGACTTACCATTATTCATTTCACTTTGTGCCCTACCAATCGCAGATTGGCTGTCACAATGTATACTTATAGTAGGTACAGGCTTTGACCATCTAGGAATATACTCTAAAAATTGTTGTAGCTATTCAACCTCTTCTCCACATTTGTCTAGAGCTATGAACTAAGACTCCATGGTTAATCTGGCTATAATGGTTTGTTTAGAGGATTTCCAAGATATAGCTGCACTACCCATAGTGAAGACAAATCCACTCGTGGATTTTGAGCTCCTGAATCGGTTATCCAATTCGCATCTGAGTGTCCTTCTATTACAGAAGAAAATCTCATGTAGCGCAATCCATAGTTACGGGTATATCTCAAATACCTTAGCAACCTGGTAATTCCTTTCCAATGGTATACACTTGGATTACTAGTGAATCTACTTAATACCCCCATAGTGTAGGCTATATCTGGTCGTGTACAACTCATCAAGTACATTACACTTCCAATAATCCTGGAATATGTCAATTGAGAAACACTATCCCCAGTGTTTTTAGAAAATGGTTTGCCCTCTATTAGAGTACCAACCATTTTCACATCATCTTTATTGAACTTTTCTATTATCTTATCAATATAATGAGTTTGACTTAAGATAATTCCGTCTGATGTTTTTGTTATTTTGATTCCAAGAATCACATCAGCGAGACCCATATCTTTCATGTCAAACTTTGAGTTTAACATGTCTTTAGTTGATTTGATCATTTTTTCATTGCTCCCAATTATAAGCATATCATCAACATAAATACATAGCATGACATACCCATCTTTTGTATCTTTTACATAGATACATTTATCACATTCATTTATTTTGAACCCCTTTTCAAGCATGAAATTATCAAATTTTTGATGCCATTGTTTAGGGGCTTGTTTTAAGCCATACAATAACTTAACCAACTTACATACTTTCCTCTCTTGTCCTGGAGCAATAAAACCCTCAGGTTGTTCCATGTAGATTTCTTCTTCTAAATCTCCATTGAGGAAAGCAGTCTTTACATCCATTTGATGGATTTCTAGATTTCTCAATGTTGCAATAGCAATAATCAATCTAATGGATGTTATTCTCGTTACCGGAGAATACGTATCAAAATAATCTAGGCATTCTTTTTGTTTGAATCCTTTGATTACAAGTTTGGCCTTATATTTATCTATCGTTCCATCTGCTTTCATTTTCTTTTTGAAAATCCACTTGTAGCCTAGTGGTTTGCATCGTGGTGGCAGATCCACTAACTCCCAAGTGTGATTTTCCAGAATGGATTCGATTTCATTTTGAATCGCCTCTTTCCAAAAAGGACATTCCGGAGAACTTACGACTCCTAGAAAAGTTTGAGGCTCTACTTCTAACATATATGTTAGAAAATCTTGGCCATAATATTTTTCAATTCTCAGCCGTTTGCTCTTCCGAAGCTCAATCTCAACATTTTCTTCTTCCTAGTTATCATCTTTTATTTCCTCATAAGTTCGTTTTGAAGAACTTGCTTCCTCCCTGATCTTTGCAGGAAATACATATTCAAAGAAATATGCATTCCTAGATTCCATTATAGTATTCTTATGAATATCTGGAATCTTGGAATCATATACCAGAAAGCGATATGCATTACTATTCTTGGCATATCCTATGAATATACAATCAACGGATTTTGGCCCGATCCTTACTCTTTTAGGTGGAGGTACTGCCACCTTAGCAAGGCATCCCCATACTCGAAGATGATGATATGAAGGTGTTCTACCTTTCCATAATTCATAAGGAGTTTTATTTTCCTTTTTCCGGGGTACCATATTTAAAAGGTAGTTGCTACTTAATATAGCTTCTCCCCACATATTCTGGGGTAACCCAAAACTTAATAACATTGAATTCATCATCTCTTTCAATGTTCGGTTTTTCCTTTCTGCAACTCCATTTGATTGTGGAGAATAAGGCGCTGTGAATTCATGAATGATTCCATGTTTCGCACATAATTCTTTAAAGGGAGCATCATACTCTCCTCCCCTATCACTTCTTAGTACCTTAATCTTTTTGTTGAGTTGATTTTCAACTTCTTGCTTATAAAGAATAAATTTCTCTATAGCTTCATCTTTATTTTTCATCAAGTATACATAGCAGTATCTTGTGATGTCATCGTCAAAAGTAATAAAATACTTATTGCCACCCATTGTTTGCACAATTTTTAAATCACATACATCACTATGTATTAAATCAAGGGGTTCAGTTTTCCTTTCAACTGAATAAAACGATGTCCTTGTTAATTTAGTTTCAACACAAGTGACACACTTATGTTTGGAGTCTATTACAATTTTGGGAATGTGATTTAGCGCAATTAATCTACGTATTGTATCATAATTGACGTGACCAAGTCTACCATGCCACACATCAGAAGACTCAAACATGTAAGCAGAAGAACTCTCTTTATTCATCTTAGGTTTTATAACCATTACATTCAACTTAAACATGCCCCCACAATCATATCTCCTTCCCACAAACACCCCATTCTTAATCAATACAAATTTGTCTAACTCAAAGACTAAGCGAAAGCCATGTTTGTTGAGCAAGGACCCAGAGACAAGATTTCTTCGGATGTCTGGCACGAACAATACATTCCTCAGAGTTAGTTCCTTGTCAGATGTCATCTTCAGGATAACATTTCCTTTACCTTTGACTTATGAGAAAGCTGAATTTCCCATGAAAATCTTGTCTCCAGTTTCAACTTCTTCAAAGTTGGTGAACATTCCCCTGTCAGAACAGATGTGTTTGGTGGCCCCAGTATCTACCCACCATTCTCGTGGGTTGGAGTCAACCAAGTTCACCTCAGACACAACTGCGGAAAGGTCCAACTCCTCTGTCTCTTTAGAGACCACTCCAATCATGTTTGCTTCTTGCTTCTTCTTTTTAGGCAACCTGCAAACATTAGACTTATGACCTATCTTACCGCAGTTAAAACAAGATACTTGAAAGTCTTTTGGAGGTTGGATCTTCTGCTTTTTGGAGATTCCACCTTTTGGTCCAAATTTCTGACCCTTTTGTTTGCCCTTTTGACCATGCTCCACAACATTAGCTTTTACGGGGTTAACCGTCTTTTCAGCCTTCATTGTCTCCTCATGGATTGAAACACGGCGGACAAAGTCTTCAACTGTTATTTCCCGAGTCTCTTGTTTTAGACTTGCTCTGAACTTCCACCAACTTAGAGGTAGTTTCTCAATCATACACGCAACCTGGAAGGGTTTGCCAAACTGCATGTTCAACTTCTCTATTTCTTGTATTAAAAGTTGAAGTTCATGCACCTGGGTAAGACCGGTTTGGAGTCGATCATTTTGAAGCTTAGGAATCGTCCTACCACAAACTTTTGTTTGCTGGCTTCATCATCCTTGTACTTTTTGTCAAGGGCTTCCCACAGGGACTCATTCAGGGACTCGGTCATAATCCCACAGGGCCTCTTCTTTTCTAGGTAGACGTCGTACAGGGACTCAGTCAAACAGTTCATGACATAATTCCTGCATAAGTAATCAGAATTATTCCACTGATCTTTAGCCATTATATATTCTGGTTCATTTTCTCCCTGGACCGGGGGATCATCAGTCAGAAATTGCGTCAACCCTAAGGTTGTTAGGAAGAATTGCATCTTCATCTGCCATCTCTTAAAATTTGAACAGTCAAATTTTTCCGGCTTCTCTGCATAAACCAGTGGACCTTGAGGTCGGACCACTGGTCTGGCCATTCCACTTGAGCTTCCATGAATAGGGTTATTCTGGACAGGTTCTTGGGCTGCATTCAGATTTGCCCCATCTTGGCCCAATTGGTTCAAGTTGTCTAAATTTTCATTAAATGCCATTTCTGAAAGATTGATATAAATTTAGTTAGTTTTATAGAAATATTTTTCGTCAAAAACTTACAATTAATCCTTAACTTATATTAATACAGGAGTTTGTCCTTTGAAACAAAATAAATTACCTTAAGATTGTTACAAATAATTATTATATTAAGGACCAATCTGTATTAATCAAAAGTTCAAGGACTAAATAGTAAATAAACTTATAACCATGCAAAGGTGGCAATAACAAGTCGAGGCCCGTGTTAAGCACGGTTTCCTTAAGGTAATTTAGTCCTACCCAACCGTGAACGGTTTGTGCAAGGGTATATCTTAGGCCTATTCGACGGCTTGAAAATTAGAAGACTAGAAAGAACGAACACGATGACCTTAGAGAACTTTGCCAATCGTCAACACGAAGAGAAAAGGAGAGGATGAAGAACAACTTCAGAAATTAGAGAGGATTTGAGAAGTTTTGGTGTGTCAAATGACAGAAATGTTAGGGATATATATAGGCTCAATTCTGAGGTTAGGAATAAATGCAATTCTGTGATTAATTCCGGAATTAATACAAATGTTAATTACCGGTTCAATGTATTTAGCAAAAACCGGCTCGCGCTAGGCAAGCTTTCCGGTCCGACAATCGTGTACGCATGACGCGGGCACGCACACAAGCCAAATGATCTGAAGCGCTAACCAAATCCGTGGTTTGCACCCCCCCCCCTTCGCGCAAGAGAGAGCCTCTTGACTTGATTACTTACACACTTGAGAAGTGAATTATCATATATATGCACCCCCAATAGTATATCCAGTCGGTGTGGTATTGTTTTTCACAAGAGAAATACACTTCTCTTCCATTCCACAATGATTTTGCTAAATTTGAGCCCAAAACCCAAAATTTGTCCAATTTGCTTCCAATCCCTTTTTAAGCCCAATATTCAAACAGTATGAACATATAAATATTTGCAATTAAAAATTAAATATATTAATTAAGTATAAATATAGATTATGGAAGTGTATTAGAAATAAGATAAACCTTTTTGGGAGTGTATTAGAAATAAGATATACATTTTTGAGTTTGGTATACTTTGGGTTGGACATCATTCCAGTCCATCTCCTTCATTCGCCCTAGTCCTCCACTAGCTCATCTCCTTCATTCCCACAAGAAACCCAGTCATCCACTAGTCCTCCCCCTTGTCCAAGAGTACCACATCGCCCAACAAGCATCCTCCACTCTTTCCACGCAGTTATAAATATCGATCTTCTCCACTCATTCCTCTTATTCATATGTCTCTTAGCCTTTTGGCTAGGATCCATACAATAATTTTTTTATTAGTTTAATATTTAATATGTGGGTCATTTGTCTACATGATATTAACTTAATTTTTTTGGTATTTTGGCTAAGACCAAGTGTACTATTTTTTCGGCCTTTTGGCTAAGACCAAGTGTGTAGTATTTTTTTTTCCGGTCTTTTGGCTACTACTGTGTCGTGTGTTGTGTGACACGTTTATTAAACGTGTCGTGTACGTGTTTGGGTTTTGAAGACACGTTTAAAACTTATCCGTTTAGACACGACATGTTTATTGACACGATACTATTACTGACACGATATGATTAGACACGACATGTTTGCCACCCTGGTTCAAGTAAGAACTTCAATAGTATTAATTCAAATACTTGTTCTTTAAATCGAGAGCATATACAGTTGAAGTCAATTTTATTAGAATCGGAATTGACAGTCAAACTCAGTCGAACAGTAAATCAGTCATACTGACGATTTGGTTCTCTCAAAATACAGAACAAGCATACCTGGTGAAAATAGACCCTTTTTTTTTTGCAAACCAAACAATTTTTAGAAGAACCATATAGTTTAGTTTACAAACTGAACAATTTTTAGAGAACCGACTGATTTTCTTGTTCTTGAGACTAATGGACAAAATGAAAACTAGAAAAGAGATGAAGGATGGATAACGGGGGAGGAGTGATGATTCATGGTCGGAGTAAGCATCAAATGTGATCGGAGTAGGAGGATGGGGTGACAGGGAAGTAGTGAGGATGATTCGTGGTCGAAAGTGTTCAACGGAATCAGAGGAGGATGGGTGACGGAGAAGGAGTAAGGATGATTCGTGGTTGTGGTTGTAGGGGGTCGTCTTTGTTGGAGGTGCTGAGTTGTCAAAGGATCTTCTTTCTTCTTGCAGTTGCTTGATGAAAACTGAAAAGGAGGACTATGTCTAACCATAGCAATGAAACCCTGATCCAATTGACAGACTACAGTAAGCCAGGCGAACCTTGAATCGACCTCTTCGCCGATCGATAATTGGTCTGATTCTAATAACCATGGTTGAAGTAACCAAAAGAGCCATTCCAAGTACAGTAGGAAACGGAGCTGGCCATAAAAAAAGTACAGTAGGAAATCCAAATCGAAAGAGAGAATGAAACGTAAAAATTGTGTCCCTCGATTTTTTTTCCTTAATATAACCCATTCTATAATTAAAACTAAATTGTTCTCATTTTTTTTTAAATACGGAAGTATACCTACCTTCTACTGAAAATAACTGAGTTGTGCCGTCAGTTACACCCCAGGTGGTTGAGAAATAAATAATCTCACCCGCGTGACTTCTCGTCGTGCATGTGTGAGAATTAAATTTCATCCGCGACTCCCCGTCGCAGGTGGACTAGTTTAAAAACACAGCAGACCCCACTTGCCGCTGTATTTTTCTTCTGTCCACACCTGACTGGACTACATCTAACTTGCATTCCACGATTAATAGTAGTTGTAAGTTGTAACGACCATACTTTCGTATTTTTTTTTAAATTGAGGACATTTTAATATTTAATTATAGAATATGATATATTTAGGAAAAAAGTTCCCCTGCCTGCTGTTTGGTTTTCTTACCACTAACTGAATTTGGCTTTATCATTTCAAATTAAAGTTTCCAACCGTCGGGTTTTCCCATGTTCCTCTCACATATCAATACTAAACTCATGATTGATTGCGCATTTAAAGCTAATTCTGCCTTTTCCACCTCCACGTTTAGTTGTTTACAATTCCCCAATTTAGTTGACTTACCGTTGCATTTCTTTCACAATTACTGCATTGATGGCCTTATTTCTGATTTTGCTCTGCAGGTGAAGAATTTCGAAACGGAAACTTCGATATGCATCAACGCCAATTTCATTTTCAGGTTTAGTTGATCGACGGTTCGGTTGATTGTGATTTAAAATGAAGTTACAGCTCTTTAATTAATTTCTGTTTCTTATAATACAATAACTATTATATTTCCTATTTTGCAGCAGAGAGAACTCACCGTCTTCTTCAATTAAGAATTCTACGTCTACAACAATGGAGACGTCGCCAGAGAAGCCAAGGGTAGAGAGCGACCTTAAAATATTAACGACAGCAGCGAAGATGCCACCTCAGGCAGAGATCGAGGAGTTCTTTTCTGCAGCCGAGAAGTGCGAGCAGAAGCGATTCATTGAAAAGTGCGTTTTCTTTGTACTGTTGTAATGTGCTATCTTCTGCACTTTCTTGGGAACCGAAACCCTAACCGACTAACAAACATCTTCATCCCTCATGTATTTTGGCAGGTACAACTATGACATCGTCAAGGATGCGCCTATTGAAGGTCGGTACCAGTGGGTTCCCTTGAAGCCCTAGAGAGAGAGACATGGAGAGTACAGAAGAAGAAGATGTACAGTGGTAGCTAGCTTCTTCCGAGTATGGTCTGGTAATGGAAATGATGAATTCCACTGTCCCACGATTAGTATAAAAATAGTTCAGAATCAGTATGAATTCCACTGTCCCACGATCAGTATAAAAATAGTTCAGAATCAGTCAGAGATATATGTAGTTCATCCAAAAGAGAGAACTTTGGTTTTAGACTGCGACGTGCAATGCCAATTGGCAAAGCTACCTTTTGGGTTGACAATGAAGTAAAGTAACCCAACAACCAACAAATTATCCATATATCTCACGTCTGAAAATGGTTTAAACATTTTTGCACAGTAATATTTTAATAACAAAATGGTTTTAATTGATTCAAGGGTTAATTACCAAAACGCTACCCGAACTTTGGACGTTTTACAAATAGCTACCCAAATTTTGAATTTTAAAAAATGACTACCTAAAATTTGACATATGGGGCAAATAACTACCTCCGTTAAATATGGACGGAAAATGATGTGCCAACACATGATTGGTCCATAATTTTTAAAACTATATTATTTTTTTAAATACTAAAAAAATTAGAAAAATTCTTTAAAAAACTGGAAAATTAATAGAAAAAATAAGAGTTTTAAATATATATTTTTTTTTATTAAAATTATGAAATAAAAATAAATAATTAGTTTTTTTAAAATTTTGTTTCATATTTTTCAATACAAAAATTATATTACAAACTCTTATTTTTCCTATTAATTTTCCAGTTTTTTAAAGATTTTTTCTGATTTTTTTAGTATTTTAAAAAAATAACATAGTTTTTAAAATTATGGATCAATCATGTGCTGTCACGTCATTTTTCGTCCATATTTAACAGAAAATTTAACGGAGGTAGCGATTTGCCCCATGTGTCAAAGTTGATGTAGCTATTTGCACTTTCGTCCAAAGTTTAGGTAGTCGTTATTGAAAATTCAAAGTTCGAGTAGCTATTTGTAAAACGTTCAAAGTTCGGGTAGCTATTTGATATTTAACCATTGATTCAATATATTTAAAAACAATGGTAATTAGCATTTATGTCAATCATTCATTCAAAAAAATTTGTAAATATTTTTTAAATTTACAAAATTAAATGAATATTTTTTCAAATGTTACAATCAAACTGTACACACTTATAGGAATGTTTTTAATTAAATCACAATTCGATTAAAACCCAATTGGGGTTCTCTGACCTGGGTCCAACCTAGATCAAGTCCCTCACCTTGAACAATTTGGTTTAGATTGAGACTCAGACTAGGGAATCCCTGATTCAAGCTCAATTGAAGATACAATCGTTTGGTTCAACCCTATGCGATAAGGGCTTTAGTTAAACTTCAATTAGTGTTCTTCACTTGGGTGTCAATCCAAATCACGTACCCAACCTTGGGCTACCTAGACTGGCTTAGGACCTAGGTCAAGGAATCCTGATTTGAGCTTAATTGGAGCCACAATCGACTGGGGGTGAACCAGGTTCAACCGATTGAGGCTTCAATTGAGCCACAATCGAGGGTCCTATGATGATGACCCAAGTCCCAACACTAATAAGGTCTCTGACTTTGGGCTACTGAGTCTAGATTAGGAACCAAGTTAGGGGGACCCTGATTGGGGCTCAAATGAAGCCTCAATCAGCTGGGAGTCGAACAAGATCTAGTTAATTGATGCTCTAATTGAGCCCAACTAGAGCCCCTAGCCTGGGTTGGGAATGAGTCAGACAAACGTAAGTTGACAAACATTAACATATGAACGTCATGTGTCTCCTAACAACTATGTTTATCTACTTATGGACTTATGACGTTCAGTGTGGTATTTTTTAGTCACTTATATTTGTGTATCTTTGTCACTTAAGTACACTAATTATGATTATGATATTTGTCATACCCGTGCTATACCTTAACCATTGACAACCATACACATCGACCATCTTGCTCATTTATATGGGTTTTCATCCACTAAACCTCTTATATATATTATCTTTGCGAGTATAGAGGTTTTGACGTACTTTTCAATGAGTTACGATGAGATATATATATTATCTTAATTTATGGATATCAGGGCATCGACACGACACGATGATACAAAACGGACATGGAGTATTAAATTAACGAATGGAGTACTTCTACCACTAATACAACTATACATAAATGTGTTAGAATAAAAGTAATTATGGTTCATTAATCAAATAGGAAGTAAAGTCAATTGTGATAACAAGTTGATTCCATGATTTTTCTCTAACAACCTCCTACTGACTTTATCATCAGAATTGAGAACAATACATAAAAATACACAATTTTCTTTTGAGACCATTTTTCAGATGTGAGATATATGGATAATTTGTTGATTGTTGGGTTACTTTACTTCATTGTCAACCCAAAAGGTAGCTTTGCCATTTGGCATTGCACGTTGCAGTCTAAAACCAAAGTTTTCTCTTTTGGATGACTTTTCTCTAACAACCTCCTACTGACTTTATCATCAGAAGGGAGAACAATACATAAAAAAACACATTTTTCTTTTGAGACCTCCTACTCCTACTGATTTTTTTCCGAATTTTTCTTTCTGCAGGTCATAGGAGCAACTTTTAAGAAACCGACGACCCAATCCATCTAATAACAAATTCATGAGAATCCAACATTTAATGATTTACATATCCCTCACTGAGGAAGTCTTGTTCAACTTCTATCATAATTTGGTTAAATGACAGTCGTTCACCCTAAATGTCGTGCTTTTTTTGGGTAGAAAAGGACTTTATATAATATAAAAGAAAACGATATGTACCTTTCAAAGGAAAGGTACACTCGTTTGAGTTCAAACTAGTATGTAATTCTAACAGATCAGGGCTCACATGCACCCATAACATCTCTAAGTAAACATAAAAAGGTTTCTCTAGGAGCAGGGTCGTAAATAATGAACTTAGTTTGTTAGTTGGTGCATATTCCTGCCAAAACATCTCCAACCGCATTTGCTTCTCGATAGATGTGTCGTATCTTGAATCTCGTAAATCTGAGTAGAAGGTTCCTGCAATCCAAGATATTTGGTAAGAATTTCAAATTGTTGTTACAAGGATCCGATTTAAGGTTCTTTGTAGTAAGTGCATTTGTTTCCACATGTATAGAGTTAACACCAATACTCAACCCTAGTGATAGACCATCCCTGATGGCCCATAGTTCAGCAGTTAAGTTGTTTGCAATTTTGATAGCTTTAGAGAAGTCGGTGATCCAATTGCCATTAATGTCTCTGATGACTCCCTTTGTTCCTCCTTTCCATGTGTTTCCTTTGGAAGCTCCGTCTGTGTTGAATTTTTTCCACCCTGAGTTTGGTGGTTCCCATTTGTTGTGGATGGTCGACTGTTCTGTCATGATATTGTTAGCTCTTCAAACCCCCTGAAAAAATTTGCTTGTACAAGAGAAACATTAAACACATTATAAATATAATTTCATTGCGATTTTTCCAGAGGTTCCATAGACAATACATAAAAAGAGTTCTCCAATCTACTCCCTAGAAAACTTCATCTATAAGATTGCAGTTGTTGTTTATCCACTCACCCACATTGAGATTGAACAAAGGAATTGCATTTGTCGAGATAGAGCAAACGTTCCAAAGTCCGCTTGCTGACTCACACTCCTTGAAAATGTGATTCACGTTTTCAACATTGGTCAAACACAAATCACATAAAGGGTTTACATTGCACCCTCTTTTGTTAAGAAGGACGGATGTTACAATTCTTCCCTTGAACGCGAGCCAAGTGAAGTATTGCATTCGATGGATGATAGTTAGTTTCCAAATCCACGTTTAGTTGTCAGTGGATTGTTGAATATGGTTTCCCCTAATCTGGACAATCGCCAAGATCTGATGGCTTGGGAGTTATTGGTGATGTTGCCTAGAATGCTCCTGATGAGATCAAGGATGTTTTCTACAAGAGTCAAGGATAAGTTTTCAAGGTTCCATATTCCATTATGAAAAACATCGCTTAATTTAAAAGCAAGTTCATATGCTAAAAGGGGACCTTGAACAATATTTCTTAAAGGTTTGTCCATAATCCAAATATCATTCCATAAGTTGATATTTTTTCCATTTGAAACCGTCCAAACCATGCCAAGATTAAGGGTTCTGAATCCTTTAATTACATCTCTCCCATTGCAAGGTGTAAGAGTTCTCATACCTGACCGAGTTCCATTCAGTCGTGAGTTAAGAATCGATGTCCATGGAGCTCTAGTATTACCCAATTTCCAAGCTAGTCCACCCAATATAACTTTGTTTCTATGTTCTGAGGTACAAATACTTAGACCTCTTGCAACAATAGGAGTAGTTACAGTCTCCCAGTTCACCAAATGTAATTTATTTTTAGGGTTGTTGCTCCCCCAAACAAAGTTTATGTTAAATCTAGACAGTTTTTTTTGGGCAGCAGGGTGCATTGCATGATATGAGTCGGAATTGCAGTCATTACCGACTTAATCAAAAACACTCTTCCAACCATGGATAAGGTGCTAGCTCTCCAACCCGTAAGTTTTACTCAAACATTTTCAACAATGAAATTAAAGGATGAATTTCTTGCATTGGAGAGATCTAGTGGGAAGCCCAAGTAAGTCCAAACTTAGCCACCTCATTGACATTGAGCGATTCAACAAAATTTTGTTTCACATCCACACTCAATTTATTTTTTGAGAAATAGACACTTGATTTAGCGTGATTTACTTTTTGTCCTGAAAGATCACAAAATTGTTTAAGCACATTGTTGATGATATTGCAGTTCAAGTCA
Organism: Chamaenerion angustifolium; assembly: GCA_946814005.1. NCBI lineage: Eukaryota > Viridiplantae > Streptophyta > Magnoliopsida > Myrtales > Onagraceae > Chamaenerion > Chamaenerion angustifolium. Next base: position 30,729,908 of record OX328272.1, read on the forward strand.
GATGCTTCAGACATCAGAATAATATCACCTGTGAAGAATAATATCAAGAATCCTTTTGTTTACTTTAATCCCCTTTCATTTTTTGTTTAAAACTGCCTCATCAATAAAAAAGGCCAGATACACCATACACATAATAAAGATATACAATGATATTGAGTCACCTTGTCTAATGCCCCTAGAATGGGCAAAAGAATCAAGTTTTCCACCATTAAGCAAAACATTAACTGAAGAGGTGGTAATACCTCTCATGATGGTTGAGACCAATTTGGGAGGGAACTTAAAGTGAAATAACATTCTCCTGACAAAGTCCCTTTCTAGTTTGTCATAAGTCTTTTCTAGGTCGAGTTTCAGAATCATGCAACCTTTGTTTCCCTTTTTCTTTTTTGCATAATGAATCCGAGGGAGGTTTCGTTAGAGAATGAAAATGCTCATCCAGATTAATAGCTTCCTTAGCTAAAGCATCCGCCACCTCATGAGCTTCTAGGAGCACGTGTATTAGTGATCTATCTGCAAAATAAGTTTCATGCAATCCAAAATGAGAGACATTAGTGGTCTACCTGCATCTGGATCTTCGATTATCAAATTAATTGCTTCTTGGGCGTCTGGTTCAACGTTAAGATCCTGCACTCCCAAATTCACTCCCATAGTTAGACTGTCTCTTATAGCCCACAGTTCCGCCACGAAACTATTGGTGATTCGAATACATTTTTGGAAGTCTTTTATCCAACCTCCCCATTAATTTCACATTACCTTTGCTCCTCCTGTCGGGCCTGGCTTCCCCATTGTTGAGTAATTTGTATTAAGTTTAACTCATCCATGTTCCAGAGGCATCCAACCCACCTTGATGGTCTTTTTTTTTTATGAATATTTTTTCTCTTGAAGTTGTCTAAAATGTTCTTTGCCTAAATCATACTTAAAGTAGAAACATCAACTGAAATAGGAGGGTTATTGAAAATATAAGAATTTATGTTCTTCCAGAGGAACCAACTGGTCGATGGGAAAATAAATCTTCGATCAATTCCTTTCGCATGAAAATGTTTGAACCTGTAATTCAACTCATGCCAAGATTGGAGATTAGACAAATAGAAGTCATTTAAACCATAATGAATATAAATATTATTCCAAACTTTCTTCGCATCCACGCAATCCCGAAGAATGTGGATAGTGTTTTCCCCATAGATACTACAAACCTGGCACCATAGGGTTAATGTCCATGCCCCTTTTGGGAAGCACCGGCGTTGTGGAAAGCCTATTATGATTACACAACCATAAGAAGGATTTTATGCGCGGGATGGTATCGCACTTCCAGATCCATTCCCAGTTTCGTGAAACCAGTTCTAGATTCTTGATTCTCTCATGCTTAATGAAATGATGGATAGATGACATAGACAGAATATCTTTCGGGTCTCCCATCCAAACTAACTTCTCATGGATAACGATCGAAGAACCTCTAGAAATTGCCCAAATTTTCTCTTTGACTCCATCGGGAATATGGAAGGAGATATGAGAGAAATCTCATTCCCCCGATTCCCGCATTAAATCTTTTACAAGAAGTTTTTCCTCATTGCAATTCTGAGGCCCACTAATGATCAATCTAAGTTTTGTTTGTCCCAGACACAAGTTAGACCAAAAATTAACGTTATTTCCCTCGCCAATGACCCAACTCATACCTTTGTCCACGGTTTAACTTCCCTGAACCAACGCTTTCCAATTAATGGACCCCAATCTGGTGAGTTTCCGATTTGGATTCAAATATTTGAAGTTCAGAATTTTAGCCCAAGGGCTAGAATTATTCTAACATCTCCATGAGAAAGTGGCATGTAAAGCTAAATTTATTTACCTGGTAATACGAATATTCAAACCTCCAAACTCTTTTGAGAGCGTAACAGAATTCGAATTTAAAGCAAGAAACTTTCTTTTATCCTTTGTAGATCCCTACAAAAAATCTCTGTTTAATTTGTCCAACCCCTTACAAATCCCAATCGGAAGAGACGTGCATTGCATTATATAAGATTGAATAGTGACCATAACTGAATTTATGATGACGTTTCTACCGGTCATAGATAACAATTTAGACCTCCAACCTGAAAGTTTATTCCTGATTCTGTCCAGAATGAAGTTAAACGATCTAACTCTTTTGTTCAACAAGTTCATTTAAAACCCCAAATAAGAATCCAGTTTGTCCACTTTTTTTAAGCTCAACATTCTAGACAGAACCAAAGTCGAAGCATCATCCAAAGTTTTTGAAAATACAACTTGGGATTTTTCAGAATTCACCTTTTGGCCCGAGATAGAACAAAAAGTATCCAGAGTTCTTTTCATAGTCTCACAATTCTGAATTGAGGTTGTTGCTAGAAAAATCAGATCATCAGCAAAAAGGAGATAAGATAATGCAACTGATCGATCCCCTACCCAACTTTATGGGGATCCACCTACGCTTGGTAGTTTCCTCCTCAATGAGGAAGCTCAAATATTCAATGCACAAGATGAAAAGATAAGAAGATAGAGGATCTCCCTGACGAATACCACGGGATGGAGAGAATTTATCCAATTTACCCCCATTCAGAATAATCGAAACATTATTAGAAGAGACACATTCCATGATAACTTTTGTCAAAGAGGCAGAAAATTTAAAATGGACCAATGTTTGATAGATAAAATCTCATTCAAGTGTACCGTAAGCTTTTTCCAAATTCAGTTTTAAAACCATCAAATAAGATTTTCTTTTTTTATTCTTAAGAGACTCCGGAATTTCTCTAAGAATAATCACATTATTAACCGTTTTTCTACCAGGATAAAACTCCCTTGAAAGGGAGATATAAGATGTTCCATGAAGGGTCTCATCCTATTGGCAATCACTTTGGAAATCATTTTATAAACCGTGTTGCATAACGGATGGGACAGAATTGGCTAACTAAAGATGGGTTGTTAAACTTGGGGATCAAACACATAAAAGTGGCGTTGAGACCGTTTGGGATCGGGTTACCCTGAAAAATGTTGGAGATAGTGTTATAGACTAAATTGCCCACAATCTTCCATTGTTTTTAGTAAACAATAGGGTGTAAACCATCCGGATCCGAAGCTTTAAAAGGGATAAGAGAGTCGATGGAATTTTTAACTTCCCTAATAGAGAAATATCACTCGAGAGATACTATCATTTGGGGCGAGAGTACATTGACTTGGTTGATAGACCAGTCAGACAACGGAGGAACTTAGATTTTCTCATATGAAAAAAGTTTTGAAAAGATGTCTTGAAATTCACATTTGATCATATTATAATTAGAAACCCAAGACCCCTCTTTATCTTTAATCCTACCAATTTTAGATTGATTTCTCCTAATGGTGGTGGAGGCATGATAATATTTGGTGTTCCTATCCCAATCCGAAATCCATTTAGTTCTAGATTTCATGGTCCAAAAAATTTCTTCTTGCTGAAAAATATCAAGATAATCCTATTTTAAACCTCATCACGCTTAATCAATAGGGGGTTAAGATTTTAGCCAAGATTCTTCTGAATTCCCTCAAGCATAGCAAAAAAAAAAAAAAAATTCTAATGCAAATGTTTCCAAAAGTGTGCTTATTCCACTCTCTTGCCCTATCAGAGAAAATAGAGGTAGCAAACTCATGATTATTCAAAACATACGACCAAGTATAATTCACCAAGTTTTCAAAATCGGGGTGGTCCAGACACATAGTTTCAAGTCTAAAAGCTCTCTCAGAAGCCACTAAATTTTTACCCGAGAGGGACAAAAGGAAAGGGCACTGATTAGACATAGTTCTAGGCATGTGAAACTTTTGCCTCAGGGAATTTAATGAACCAATTCGGGTTGGCAACAACCATATCCAGTCTTTGTTGGACATAATGACCGCATTTACACATATTATCCCAAGTAAACCTCGAACCAGAAAACCCCAAGTCGGCGTGGGAACAATAATCTAACATGTTTTTGAAATTATTAACCATATTCGGGTTAATTTTTCCTCCTTCTTATCTAAATGACTCGAAATGTCATTAAAATCTCTCATAATAACCCAAGGCAAATTCATACTATCAACCACATTTTTCAAATTCTGCTAGAGCACTAATCTATCTGCTATGTCAACACTTGCATAAATGGCAGAAAAAACCCAAGAAAAGATAGAGAGGGGTACCTTAGTCATCACGTGTATTTCATGTTCAGTTGTCCCAAGAACATGCAGATCCAAAGTTGAAGCCTTCCACAACATGAGGATCCCCCACTTAGGCCCATAACATTCACACTTTTGAATTTATTGCAATCCGGTTTTTTAGCTTGTGAAATAACCCTTTCCCACTGAGCATGGTCTCCGTGAGAATTATAAGATCCAACTTAAATCTGCGAGAGAACTCATTGACACAAATAATAGCAATAGTACTACCTAGACCCCTGCAATTCCACACTAAAATATTAATGATGAACTTCGCTGGCGAATAATGCAAGCTAACATTTCCCCTAGTCGAACTAGATGCTAGAATAGTTGTGCTAATCATTAAATTGATTACAATTCATAGCAAATATGGAAAAGGTTACTGCCCTTCTACACTAGTTTGCGACTCTGATGCTCGATGAAGGAGTTGTTTCGAAGTACAATCAAACTGTCTGTTACGGGCCAAATAATCGATAGTATGAGTCAATCGGGTCGGTCATATTGAGTCGGGGAAAATAATTAAGATCCATGTAATTAATCATATATAAAAGGGCATGGAAAACAGTGGAACACAACCAATGAAAATCAATTGTCTACTCCATCTTATTGTGTTCTACTTCATTTCTTCTACTATCCTTTCTTCTTCCTTTCATTCTGTCACGACTATCCTCCCTTCCTCCTTCTATTCTATCACGGTTCTCCTTCGCGGCATATGTGGGGCGTAACATCTAGTATCAGAGCCACTGTTTCGCAATCAATGGCTACTGCCAAAGAAGTCCACACGTCGTCCACTAGAATCTGGTATGAGATCAACGCTGAACTCGAGAAATGTTGTCTTACCATCGAACGGATGAAACCTGTCGACACATGCCGCCAGCAAGAATCGTTCAAGCAAAACCAAGTTGATGACATCTAGACCGACACCGACCCAATGACGGTCGATGGACCTGTTCGGCGACCCTTGGTCACACTCCCCTACCACACTTGGTCACAGCCCCCTGCAACCCTTGATATCATCCCTTGTGAAAGTTCGAAAAGTGCCCTCAATGTGTTTGACGAAATGATTGATAAGGGTGTCCACAAGGTGTTTGATGAAATGTATGAGAAGAATGTGAATTCTAACCCTCCCTTACAGCTAGCCCACGCACCTCCTCGTTCTTTCCCGCTCGTGCCATCCACGGAAAATCAGAACGATAAGGGTCAAACCAACAAGTTGAATGCTGCACATAATGTGTTCGACGAAATGACTGACAAGGGCGCCCACAACGTGTTCGATGAAATGACTAAAAGAGATGTGATTTCCAGACCTCACTCACAACCACCTCCAGTAAAGGCACCACCTTTCTTCGGCTTGTAACCGTATGTAAAGAAGAGACAAGTAGAAGTGGCTTCACGCATGAGTGAAATTACAAGGATAAGTGCACCTGAGCCTCCATATGAAGATGACAAAATGAAGGTAGTTTTTCAGTTAATTGATTCATCCTTCAATAACCTATATGACAAATCGGCTTGATCATTTGGAAAGAGGGGTGTTATCCTTGAAACAGTTACAAGGGTACGATCTTGCGTGCTCGTGTTGAATCTGGAATGTGATAGATTGGTTCAATATATTTTTACTGAGGAAACCGTTCTTCACCATCTGCATCTTCACTTTCGTCTTTTCTCAAAGGCATGTCAAAAATCTAAGGAAGAAGCTCAGTCTATTGTAGATCCACATCTCGCCAACACCCAGATGGCAGTGCAGCAAGCAGTTATTTCCGTTCCTAGTGTTCGAGTTGTTGGCAATGCCTTTGTGGAGCAATATTATCATATTCTTCACCAGTCCCCCAATTTGGTGTATAGGTTTTACTAGGATTCCTAGCTTGCTAAGTCGACCTGACTGTAATGGAAATATAACAAATGTGACCACAACACAAGGAAATAATGATTAGATAATGTCCCTAAAGTATGAAGATGTTATAACAGAGATAAAAACTGTTGAAGCTCAGAAATCTTATGGCAGAGGAGTGATTGTGTTGGTAATTGGATGCTTGACCAAAAATGATGACGTGAAAAGGAATTTTTCTCAAGCTTTCTTTCTAGTTCCCCAAGAGAAAGGTTACTTCGTTCTGAATGATGTGTTTAGGTATGTTGAGGAGAGTGCTCCGCCAACTTCTGCTCCAATTAATATAGATATTGATAGCTTGTCAAGTGTTGCCACATCAGTTGCTGCTGAATTACCTCATGAACCAGCACCCGTCAATGCCCCTGATCAACACCCAAAAGAGCCAGAAACTTCATTAGAGTAACTTAACAATGATGGCTCTGTTATTGAAGAAGAAGTTGTGAGTTTGTAGTTGTTGACACTGATCCTTTAGTTGAGGATGATGCTCCAAAGAAATCATATGCATAAATATTAAAGGTAGTGCAAGGCAATAAAGTGATAGAATAGACGCCAACTCCTCAAGTTATCCATCGCAATCAATTTTGAGGAGTGGAACGTTTGGCGATTTCACACCATTTGTGCTCATCAAATTCGTCCCTTTTTATGCCACCGGCAAACCTGCAATTGGTGCACAATATTTTCTACACCTTTTGGAATGATTTCAAATGCAAATTCTAGAAGGAGAAGGAAGTTGTCGAGAAGGAACTTGAAAAGAGCTTCAAGAAGGAAGCTAATGGGGTGAACAAGGAAGCAACAGGGGAATACATCAATGGCTTGAGTCACAATTCACGAGATATCGACCTTCAGGACAAAGTCGGTGTTAGGCATGATGCAATATTACGGGCCAAATAATCGGTAGTATGAGTCAGTCAGGTCGGTCATATCGAGTCGGGTTAAATAATTAAGATTCATATAATTAACCTTATATATAAGGGCATGGAAAACAGTGGAAGACAACGAATGAAAATCAATAGTCTACTCCCTCTTATTATGTTCTACCTACTTTCTTCTGCTATCCTTTCTTCTCATTTTCATTCTGTCACGACTATCCTCCCTTTCTCCATCTATTCTATCACAGTTCTCCTTCAAAGCATATGTGGATCGTAACACTGTCTCTGGGGAGATCGACTTCTGCGTCTGTCTATGTCGTCCACAGTCTCGACCCTTTCGAAGCGATCCATCGGCTCGTCTCTCTCCATGCGTCACTCTCTTTGAATTGTCAGGTGTTGCCCGCCCATGCTAAGCCTTGGTGCTTGAGGAGGATTTCCTAAGATTTTGCTTGTGATTTGCCTAACCTTGGTCGATTGGAGGTACGGTTCCTGAGAAAAACTCATCGCGCGCTGCTCTGGATGGTTTGCACCCTGCTCAACTGTTTTTCCTATCCCAACCACTTCCTTTGATTTTTCCTCCAAACTGGTTTCCTGGTTATCTTTTTTCACCTTTGGACCGTGTCGTACTTACACGGTTTGACCGACATCTTTTCCATGTAGCTTCACTTGCAAGTGGACAGATGACCCTCCACGTGAAACTTCTTCTTTCACATATTTTGTACCTAAAGAAGTAAGTTTAGGTAATGAAAAATTAGCCAAGTCCAAATTGGGAGAATCAGAGGAAACATGCCCGGTCTTTGTAGGAAGCCCTGAAGGACTCATCCCATTAATAGCACTTGAGTTCCACGGTTTATCAGAAGGCATACTGTCTGAAATGACAGTGTTACTTTTTGCTAACGGTAAGAAACTTTTCCTCACCGGTGAATTTGTTTTCTCCGGTGAGAGACCAATAACCATGGTCCTCTTTCAGTCTCTGAAACATCAGTATCAAGAATATTGTCAGTACTATAATTTTTTTAACTTCCACATCGGGAGAGATCACATGTAGATTATGAAGAGTTCTCTGTTTTTCCGAACTCAAAACAGAGGTTGAGGACTTGTTGCAAAACTTTTGCTTATGACCAACCAGACCACAAGAAAAACATAGGGAAGTTATCCCCTCATACGTTATCCTTTGGGAGTGACCATCAATATCTATAACTGCAGGTAAAGGTTTTGTGAGGTCCAATTGGACAACAGTCTCGCAAATTGACCACGTTCGACATTGATAGTCTGTCTATCTATTCTTAACAATGAACCAATAATATTTCCAATTCCTTTGAGGATTGGGGCATCAAAGTATTCCATGGGGAGATTAGGTAGTCTTATCCAAACAACTACGTTAGATGTATTAGCTTTCTCTGGGTTGAATTTCAGTTCCCAAAGTCAGACCGATGAAAATTGTTCATTTATAAATCAGGGTCCCTCCGAAAGAGTTTTGTCCAAATCACCCACTAAGCTGAATTGAATAAGGTAGAAACCTTCCCCTAATAAGATACATGACATATTTCCAGAAGGTTTCCACATATGTTTAAGTCCGTGAACCAGAAAATGGTAATAAACCGACTTACCCATAAGTTTAACGATAATAGCAAGAGCATATTTCTTTCTTATTCTATCTTTCTCCTCTCAATTTCAACTCTCCCGGTTGAGTATGTGCATCCTCTGCCTCATCATCGTTGGATTCAAAGGAGTGAGATTGCTCATGATAGAAAGCTTGTTTATAGGCTCCCGGAGGAAGACCCGTCAATTTGTCTCTGTAGGAAGATACAAAGACAGATTCGTAGAATATACCAGATCTTCCTCCATGGAATGAAAGCTCTCAGTGATAGGGTATTGCTTCAATGGAAAATTCGGGTCGGAACACTTGAGCTTGATATTGTTGTTAGCAAGTTCAGCAACTTCTTCGGGGAAAGACTAGTGAAATGAGAGAGCATCTAAACAGTAGATAAGTATTATAATCGAAACTGTTTGTGGATAAACTTAGGCTTGTGTTTTAATTAAAGTCCCTTTTGAAAGTAGAAATTATGGTGGATGAGATAGTCTAGTCTTCCAGCACAGTACATTTATTTTTTGTGGATTGCTTTTTCATTTAAATTGAAGTTATTTTGAAGATAACAAAAATACGCTCTTTTGAGCATTCTCGAGTGTAATGTCCCATTTTTATTTCCATATATATATATAATATTCTGAAGAGAATAAATCCTCTATTTTCATTATATAACTTTTTATAATTCAGCAAAAGTGATCGATTTTCTTGTGGATGCAGCTTTGGGACAAAGCATAGTAATGGCTATTTTCTCTAACCTAAATGATTAAGAGCAGTGTTATCAAAATCGAACCGACACTTGAACCGGTGAGGGCTGGTTCCCAATTCGGCTGGTTAGGCCAAGTCTGATCGGTCGGTTTACCATGCATAAATTAAAAAGAAAATCGTAAGTTATAACTAAAAATCCAACCTTGGATAATTCGTCAGTTATTTTCTGCAAATCGGATTGATTCTTACCAAAACCGTCAACCATCTGGCGAAAAAGGAGGAAGAAGACGGGCATGGAGGAGCCATGGACAATGGCGCCCAAGGTTCCTCCTATCATCATAAGCCAATCGTATTTGTCCGTGAAGGAGAAGAGCCGGAAGAAGGGGAGGCTCTAAGAGCTGGTAGAAGGGGAGGCTCTAACGAAGAAGAGTGAAGACAGAAGATCCGAACTGCAGAAGCTCCAGCATACCTCATCTCCAGCGTAGCTCAGCTAGTGCATTGGACAAAGCTCTTGATTGCTCGTATCCCAGTGTATAGTAAACTTTGAAAATTAATCTCCGTTTAGTTCCTTGACCAAAAAATCCTCCTTTGGCTTCAATGACATTATATATACAGAAAGTTCCCAAATTTACTGAACATTGTGCTGAATTGGTATTCCTTTTGTTCATACGATAGCACTTATTCGCACCGAGCTGCTTTACAGCCGACAGGGATCCGCCGCCGTTCTGATTTGTCTTCGAATGATTTGCCTCTTCAAAGACGACTCCTCAGGGGACTTGCGGGTTATCTACCCATTCCTGTAATTCTTGCTGCTTCTTTTGCTAATTCGGTCAATGAATTGGAGGACTGAAGTGAAGGGATAGACTGAACTGAAGTTATCTACACAAGTGAAGGTAGATCGACTCCGCGACTACAACTCCTCTCCAACAATGACGCTGCCTTCTTGACTCCGACACCGCCTTCTCGACTTCGCCGCCTCCTTGACTTTGACAAAGCCGTTGCAGCCTCTTCCTTGACTTTGACAAAGTGAAACTAGAGATCTTGAGAGAGAGAGAGAGTGGCAATGTGAAACTAGAGATCTTGAGAGAGAGAGATGCGTGAAACTGCTTAGGGTTCTTCAAAAAGAGAAGAGAAGCCATGCTTAAAAAAAAAAACGGAAACTGACCAATTTTCACACCGGTTCAACCGACCAATTTTCACACCGGTTCAACCGACCAATTTTCACACCGGTTCAACCGGATCCACCATGCATTTTAGTGTTTTGATTGAACCAAACCGAAGAGATGGCCGATTCCTGATCAGATCGGTCCAGTTCTGATAACTATGATTATGAGTAAACTCAGCAATTACATGTACTTAGAAAATAACCTAGTTGGTAAAGCTTATGTACTTGAAATGCAGTATAATGGAACAAAAACATATTCCAATGAACAGTAAAAACTAAACAAACATAATTAGTCCCTGTAAGAAATTAATTGTATAGAATCTCAGTTATGATCCAAGCTGAGCATTTAACAGAAACCAAAGATCAGGTATCATATTTAAATTGAGTTTTGCTAGCATTTTTTGTAAGGAAAAAATAATAATAATAATTCAGGTTTCATCATATCATGATAATGATGATGAAAGAATAACAACTTAAACGAGGCACAGGTTATGAAACAGGAAAGGACAGTAATTGTCAAATTTTTACTTCCGTTTAAAAATTCTATTTTCGTTTTTTTTTGTTTATGAATGTTGCTGTTCCAATCTAAATAATTCAACAGAATTCAGTGCACTGCACTGCACGTTTGCTATTTTATTTTTATTATAATCATCCTACGACGTCTACAGAACTTTCTTCACCTGGAAGAAGTTGGGGATTTCTTTGTGGGCGGATTCAACATCATCTAGAGATGCCACGGTCACTGAAATTCCAGCATCTTTAACCGCATCAATCGCATTCGCAAAGTCCTTGAAGTCCTTCAAACTGCAGTCCAAATTATACAATAAGCATTTGCATCTTTATTAGAATTTGTAAAAAAATTTAAACAAAGGTTCCAAACACAGCATTGTCCTGAAAAAGAAGGTGATTATGAAAATGATGGGCTTTTTTTCAAGACAATCATTGTGGATACGAGAATTGATCACACTTGGCAACTTTCAATTGGTTTGGTGTAAACACCACGCCTACCCAAAGTAATTACGTTTTGGACACTAAATCGGGCAATGTTTTCACTACCAAGGAAATGTATACCTGGTGGTTAAGATCTGCTCGCGTCTCATTTGTCGCTCTTCTTCCGTAACTCCCAAAAGATGCCGCAACAAGCTAGAGTGAGATAAGAAAATCAACCATGCATCAGAACCATCAAACATATTAACAATCTAAGATCGGCTTTCTTTATTAGATCTTACTGGGAGTCGTCTACATGGAACTCGAATATTGGAAGTTGATGATGTTAATTACCTGCTGTAGCCCTTGGCATCAGGCAACTGGTAGGAATCAACATCTCCAATAGTCCCAATAATTGCTTTTGTTAGTGTGTCCTCATCCATTTCTAATTCTCTCAGGAAATCCCCGGTTGAGTTGTAAATGTCAAGTGTCTTCAACAAGTTTGGGTCTCGATAAGATAAGAAAGTGAACACTCCTGAAACAAGAGTAAATTTCAATGTAATATATCAACAACTTGGGCAAGAAATAAATAAATAGATAAGTGGTGGTAAGTTGTACCAGAATGGGTATCAAAGTCGCAGAAACCACCATAGGCACCGCCACTGACACGCACTCGATCCCACAACCATGTGTTGCTAATGTGTTTCGAGATGACATAAGCACTCCCATCCAGTTGGTACCCAGTTTCATAAATGTTTGCTGCTTTCCCGACATAATTGACCTGAGTAGGAATTACGATGGCCTCGTTTTCAAGAGAAAGACGTGCCTTCCATGATGAAGTACCGACTGGTGAATTCTTGGGAAGCAAGTCAAGGAACCTGCTGACATACTTTTGTGAGTCCTTCAAATTCTTTCCATCACCAGTCATGTTTACTAGGCAACCGTTCTTGGATAGCAAAGATCTGCGGATCTCCTCCAAAGACGAAGAAATTCCTTCCCAATCTTGGTCAACTCTCTCTTCCAAAGATCGAAGAAACTCCAAATAGCTATAAAGAACATCGTGCAACACTCAATTAACTTCTGATCCCCAAATTAACTACTTGAAGAACTAGAGGGAAGAAAATAAGGTTGAAATATTATGTATCCCAACCTGACACCTCCCATTTGTTCTGAAACCCATCCAGCAACATTCAACTTGGCATCCATCCTTGCAGCTGCGACTCCATGTCCGCTGCCTCTTAGACGATTCTGCAGAGAAATACAGTCTCTAGCTATGAGGTAGTCAAAATTAATAAAATAGACCTGTATTGCTTTCTTGAGAAACGTGAGGTATGGAAGGAATACCTCCATTCTGGCTTTGCTTTGGGAAACAAATTGCTTAAACCGTTGCTGATCTGTAAACTGAACCTCTTGAAGAATGATGTTGATCTATTAAAGAAACATAAAAATAATTTTAGATATAATCATTCCCATGCAACACAGTGTTTGACGAAGAAGAAAATGCTCTGGAATGATAACATGTTCCAATAATTGCAGATACAATTCGCTGTTTAAAGTTGAGGAATGTGTTCTGAAAAGGAACAAGGAAGGATAAGCTACCAGATTGAAGAGGTCATCAGCCCGTCCAGCCATGGCCTTACCACGAACAATTAGGTGGCTGCAGGGGTCCTCCTTACCACGTACAGATGATGTCATTGGGTATACGGATATCCCTCCAGTTTTTCTTCCAATTAATTGATTAAGCTGTACAAAACTCAAATCTTTTGTTCCCATCTCTACCAGCGATTGACTGTAGGGGTTTAATTTGACTATGTTAGAGAAAAAGGAACCAAAAAGACATTTTTTTCAAATAACAAAAGATAGGATAATAAAACAAGAAGCAGATACAAGGAAAATATTATAATTCATCACGAGGAAGAAAATGAATACTGCCATGAACTTTACCAGAAAAGTGGAACCAAGGGAAGAAGTTCTTGCTTCAGAGGACTCATATTGAAGACAACCTCAGAGTAGAGAACATCATTGGTGAAAAGATCATGTTGCAGAACTTTTACCCCATCAATTTCACCAACCTGAAATTATTATTATCAGTAAAATCAGTTAGACAGAGCATAAAGAACGTGTATATATATAGTTTGTAAAGATATTTTAAAATAACTATTCACCTCAGAAGGGATGTGAATGGGTTCCTTGGGAATGTCTTGCAGAGAGAGACTTGGGACTGCTTTCAAAGCTTCAGGTGAATCTGGAGTTTCCTGCTTCAAACGAAGCTCTTCGGTAGCACGAGCTAGCTCCGCAAGATCTTCTTCAGTCATACTAGCCTTGACCTTTTCTAGAATTTCCTTTTCAGCAGCTTCATCGCGAGAAGCTTTCTCAGCATCAGGCTGGTTAGGGATAGAAGATACCGGTCAGTCAATATCTTAGTCCTCCAATATAAGAGCGCAATAACCTAATATACTACTATCGATTAGCATAAAGATACCTGCATTTCCACAGTAACAAGATGTGGGTTGTTCAAGATGAACTTCTCTATCAAAGGAGAGAAAACTGCCTTGGAGCCCTCTTTAGCTATTCTTGCTTTAAGGGCCATCAATGGTTCCTCATATTTCAATGGTTCAAACGGATTCATATCATATATCCATTTGCCCTACCAAAAATGAACAAAAAACAAATGAGTATCTGCCATAACGAAAATTAGGATTAGGACTGTTCTAAGTCAATGAGGCAACAAAGAAAGGGAAAAAGGTACTTACAATAGATCGAAGCATCAAAGACAAGCCTCGAGGAAATGATCCAGTGTTGTTTTCCCTTAGAGAAAATTCGATAGTATTCATTGATGCTTCCACAGCATCAGTATCAAAACCTTCGTCTACCAACTTTTTCAGTGTACTCATTACCAATTCTTCAACCTTGGGTATATTCTCTTCGGAGACACCCTTCAAACCAATGCTAAACTGAGGCTGAAGGAGTTCATCTTCAATGCCACCCCCAATAATTGCATCCCCAAGACCACTTTCCAGTAATATTTTCCTCAAGGGAGACGCAGGAAACCCCAACATTAAATGATCTAAAAAGCCTAGAGCAAGTTCAGTTTCTAAGTCCAGAGGGCTTTCAGAGAGCAACCAATTAAGGCAAACCATGTGCTTCTTTGCATCATCTCCTTCACCAGCAGGATACTTTTCAACAACCCTCATTGGCTTCGAGAATAATTTCTGTGGTAACACTTTCGACTCACTGGACACAGAATTCGCCTCAAACATGTCCAGATACTCTGCCACGGAAAAATGAATGTTTAATTAAGACAACAAAGCAGTTATACACAGTAGAGGCCAAACAAGCAATTACAGTCTACAGGAAGACATGTAACACAAGTTTACATTCTCTGAACCAGATCAGTGTAAATGGATGATGTGAAGAGACAATCTCATTCACTACAAATTTGTATTATCTAAGTTCAAGAGGCAATGTACTCTTCCTAACTGAGACTATAGGAACGTATAACTTCTTCACACAAGTGGAATTGCAATCACTCGAGCATTGAAAATAATGGTGTCATTTAAAGACAGACTAGACAAGTTTATGTATCTCTTCAAGTATTACCACTAAGGATTCGAAGACGTTCATTACAATCATCATCTCCATAAAACCAAATCCTAGCATTGCTTGGATGGTAGTACTTCTGGTGAAATTCCTGTAGCCATTCACAATAATAGTAACAAAAATGAGCAAAAGCCACAGGGGGAATAAGATAATTCACTTGACCAGTTATAATGATGGATTGACTTAAACTATGAAAGGAAAATAATTATACAATTCCTGATTAGCCCGACCTTGAACTCCTTGAATGTCAATTTGGGTATGTCCTGTGGATCACCTCCACTATCAACACCGTACGTGTTGTCTGGAAACATAGCCTGTAAAAGAAACTCAATATGAGAATAATGCCACAACCGTGAAATAAGACATGTGAAAGAACAATCCAAGTTAATAAACAGTAAAACAATTATCTACAGATGCAGAACGTCAATATTTGCATAGCTTAAAAGCTGGCGATGGTATAGCCAACAAGCTAAAAGAAGTAGATCATTCATGGGGACATCCATATAGATACTTCCGAATTTCAAAAATTATTTTAGAATATTTCTTGAATAAACAACGGCTTGCGTAAGCGCAAAACTATTGCTCAAACTTGTTGAGATGCCCACCAGAAAGATAAGAAAATGACTACTCATGACCTTATGTTTTTGAACTAGACAACTGGGAGTATTAACAGATATTGCTAGTCTTGGAAGGATATTACTTTCCTAGTTATGATCAAGTAGTTTAGGTCTTTTAAGGTGAACACGTCAAACAGTATAAAAACTTTATGAGACCTAAAGTAAATAATCCAGTGTTTAGCAAAAGTCCCATTGTTAGTTTTGGCAATTGCAATGGTTCAAGCTTCAAACAAATAATGAGACAACAAATGTTCATCAAACTTGCCTGCTGCGAGGTCCTACCCAAAATGCTGTCAGGCTGGGAATACACACCTTTCATCTCATTAAACACAACACCTGAATTCAAAAATTTAAACACAAACGAAAAAATAATAACATTTAATTCACATAAGTATAAAATTTAATTAACCTATTTTTTCAGTTATGAAAAGATCTTACCTTTATAAGTAATGTCATCGGAAGGATTGTCCAGCTCGTAATGCCATCCCTCCTGCTGAAAAGTGTGGATGTCGTTCACGCACTTAGGGAAGAAGACAGCATCTAGATACACATCCACTAAATTGTAGAAATCCTGTTCATGTTCAACCATACAGATGTCAGAAAAATTAGGTATCAAGGATATATTGACTTCTTAGGGAATATTTTAACTTGTATACCTTTGTATTAGTGGAAGCAACAGGATAGCAAGTCCTATCGGGATAGGTAAAAGCATTCAGGAAAGTGTTTAAGCTCCCTTTCAACAGTTCAACAAAGGGTTCTTTTAGAGGATATTTCCTCGAGCCACACAGCACACTGTGTTCAAGAATGTGAGGAATTCCAGTAGAATCTTTTCTGTACATAGTAGAGTGTATGAGTGTGCAACAGAGTTAGAAAGCTCTCATGCAGAGTTACTGTTAGATAGTTCTATAACTTGAGGATTGAGCATGGTCTTACGGAGGAGTGCGAAAAACAATGCCAAAGACTTTATTCTCATCATCATTCGATACAGACATTACTTCGGCTCCAGTTTTCTTATGCCTATAGAGAATGGCGTTTGATTTACATTCTTTGATGAACTCTTCTGATACTTTTTCGAATCCATACTTCTCCGCAACATCATCCTGAAATCCTATAAGAGCAACGGAGGAAAACCAATGAGACCTATAGCAATGTGTCATCCTTTCATTAGCTTAACTTAACAAAACAGCACAGACACCGATAGCTAACACACTAAATATATCTCCTCCCTCTATATTTAGTCTGTCCACTGAGCTCTTCAATAAATTATAATTTGAAAGCATACATACTGATCACTCGATAGAACTCAGAATTATTAGGAACAATAATCTTCCTTAAGCTGGAAATGAAGCAAGCAGGAGAAGTTCAGTACCTGGAGAAGGTTGAGTTGGAGTGGCGACGGCACGGATGGAGAGAGCAGAGTAGTGTCTGCTGAACCTACCAGAAGAAGATAAACGTGAAGATTGAGAGGCGGTGGAGAGCAGTCTCAAGCGTCGGAGTTGCAGCGGCTTACTGACGAGGCTTCGGGAAAGTGGGCGGCCGGAGGTGCGAGGGAACGAGTGGACGGAGGAGCGAGGGATGGAGTGGTTATTGCGAAAGAAGAATCTAGAGCAGGCGAGCGAGGAGCACGAGAGAGAGCGGAGGAGAGCTGCACCCTCCATATTCATGGATTCTCCCAGTTGCTGCTGAAGAAACCTAGCCGAATGGGATAAACGTCTCTCGGTGAAAGAAAGAGAAATGAGAGAGTCTTCTGTACATTCATTCTTCTAAGTTCCATTCTATCTAAGTATTTATGGTTTAAAATAATTTAATTTAATTAATGGAAAATAAAAATATCTCCACTCTATTTGTATTGCACTATAGCTAAAAATATGAAAACCTCGAAAATATCTACCTACCCGAATGGCCGAATATATATATCATTAATAATAAGACTTTTTTCAGACCTATACAAAGTTAGTAAAATAAATTACAATTTTTGAAGCGGTTGAAATTTAAACTCTACTAAAATGCCAGAGTAGAGAAGATTTTAATTTGTACATCTTCAGCTGAAATTATTATTATAAACTTAATCTTATACATATATATATTTAAAATATAAAATAAAATAAAATAAGTTACAGAAGCGAAATTGGAAATAAGACTGGATCTTCATCTAGACCGGGTCTGATAACTATGCCCCTAACTTGGGCCAACTGCGGGAAGCTTCTCTTTGCCTAGTCAGTCTCCATTTCTACAGTTTTAGCCCAAATATACATTTTGAGAGTGAGGGAGGGTTATTTGGATCATATAACGACATAATTGGTACGCAAAATATATACATTTTATTTATTTTTTTTAGAAAAGTAAGTATAGAGAAAATATATTTCGAAAAATAGGTATACGCGCACCCCAGGACGCACTTATTGCATAGGCGCATGCTGGGTATGTCCCTTTTTTTTTTTTTAAAAAAAAACTTTCCATAATGACGACTCGATGTTTAATGAAAAATAAAATTATGTATCTATTAAAAAAATTATAGTAAGTAAATATTTAATTGTGATTCAAATGATGCAAAAATATTAAATTTGAATTTACGGATTGCCTGTACGGCATGCCGTAAGTTGAGATATGAAAATTTGACTTAAAAAATTATAACTCGGACCATGTAAGTCCAAACTCAACACGGTTAACGTCATTTAGGTCGTAAATCAATTATCTACGTAGGATAAATTTTTTTGATTAAAAATACAGTGATTTTGTAACCTAACATCGTTTACACCCAAATTTGACTGAAATAAGTAAATGCATTAGATGAGAAATTTAATTATATACTTACTCAAAAAAAATCAAAAAAAATACGGTGCGTAGATAATTTAATTACGAATTAAATGACGCTAACTATGTGTTAATTTTTTGCTTTTAGATTGACTGTATAATACGGTACGTAAAAAACTCTACATACGATACTAAAACTTCCAAATAGTGTTTTGCACAGTAAAGTTATTGTTTACACAGTGAATTTACTATTTAAACAGTAATTTTACTATGCAAAACACTATTTGAGATTTGTTTAAAAAAGTATTAAGAAAAATAATTTTTCAAATCCAAATTTATAGTTGACAAAAAAAAGTTCAATGTTATCGTGTGTGTCGTGTTTTGAAACATAAACACGAAAACGTACACGTTATCGTGTTACCGTTCTGTCATATGCTTTCACGAACGCGATATTTTTGTGCATGTCCGTGTCATGTTATCGTGTTTTGTGGAAAATTGTCAACCCTACGTACTCATACCATACCCTAACCATTGTCAGTCTGCTTTCTCTTGAACGTGTAGAAGCAATGGTCTTCTTCTGTCGTCTCCACCCACTCCAACTTCCGATTCCACCCGGCATCTACATGGTTTAGGTTGACCAAAACGAGGATCCTGCAATTTGATCCACTTGAGCCATTCGAAACCTTATTCAGTTGACGTTTGGTTGGACCCCAACCTATGCTATCTTCGGTCGGAAGGGAAGATAAAGTTCGCTCAACCGAATCTCCATTCTTTTGTTAGGTTCTCAATTGGGACCATGTTCCATCACTAGGGCAACACAATCTGAGTTCGAACCCCAATCCCGACTACACTGCAGTTAGATTGAGCTAGTTTTTGAAAGGTTAAAGAAGGTCTATCTGGTTCATTAAAATATTTGAAGACTGGACCCTCATGTCTATGTCGAGATGGTTCTACACAAGGCAGCACCACTCAACCCATGCATATTGTAAGGACCAAGTGTCGTTCCTTTGCCAACTACACAAGGAAAACCCTAACTTTGATTTCAGAGTCTCAGACAAAAGGCTCAATCTTTTACACAGGTAAAAGGAAAAATAGATCAGGCCATAATTTGCAGTAGCTCGAGAATCTACCTTCATGAAAACTTGGATCACAAGCTTCAATTTAGGAATCAACAATGAAGCACAAAACTTAATGAGCAGACAAAATCCTTTAGCTTCGTAGAAGCCTATCATTATACGTTGGCAACAGTCAGCACTCAAGCATTCAGGTATCAGACACGACTAGACAGACAGACAGACGAGGGTCTTATGAGGATGAGTACGTTTGCTGGATATTAAAAAGTAAAAATGTCCATTCCTCCCAAAACTTAAACTATTCGATTGTCTAAACGAATATCCTAGTATACAAAAAATAAAATCAATCTAGCTGGAGAACACCAACTTAAGAGTACAACAGTCCTAATGCTACTCAGCAGCTCCAACAGTAGCTTAGCTTAGAAGGGACACATCAGCAGCTCCAGCTAAATTTGGTGAAGGAGATCATGAAGGGCATACCGTGTTAAGAAGCTCCGTTAGCCACCGCTGCTGCAGAATTACCGTTGCTATATTCTCCATAGCCTTGCCCACCTCCATAGTAGGAGACCCCGTTCCACTGGCTACCATTATCGTTCCTCCACTAAGAAGTGCAAACGCAAAACATAAGATTCCACTTCACAACCATTGAAAAGTGATTACTAGGAATGAACTACAGCTCAATTAATGTGAGTAAAACAAACATATGAATGAAATCTGTCCCTCAAACTACTACAGCCTATTGAGGGAAATCAGGATTGTTAGTTGTTACACATGGGATCACTGCATTTGTAGTATAACTTAAATAAATATGTTTTCATGGGTTTTATAAACTCATGATTCATCCATGTTAATAAAAGCCCAAAGTGCTAATAGGTGAATAACGCAATCTAATCTAAACAGAAAAAGTCACAGCTGGGCTTGCCTTGTTTTCATCGGCTACACTTTTTCATAGGAATATATGGGATATTGTCTTGAAAACCTTTGGTATGCATAAGAGTATACGTTAAGGGAACAATGAATTCCAGTCGGATGCCCGCTTAAGACATTGTCTGGATGCAAATTTCATCGAGGGAAACAAATGAAAGGGGCTAGGATAAGGAATTACTTTACTTATCGAGATGGTCTCTTCTTCAATTCATTATTAGATAAAGAAGAATGAAAATTTGCAATAATACTAATTTCCTTTGTAATAGTGATGCAAAAAGAGGGGGTAAATTATAATTTCGTCACTGCCTCCCAATACTCCAAAGTTGGCAGATGGACAACGGTTCTTTTCCCCTCAAATTTGTGATGCATATCCAAGCAAGGAATGGGGTATTGTCTCCTTCCCTTGCCAGGCAGTTCTCGCCCTATATTCCTATCCAAACAAAGCCTAAAGGGAAATGCATCAAGACATTAAGGAAATCCTTGACTGATAATGAACTGTTCTGGTAATGTCCAATTTAATCCAAGTGTAGCAGGTGAATTTTAAAGGATATTGTTATGAATTTCTTTTACGCACAATTTAGGTGTAACCAAGGTTTTCAATTGCAAATAATCTAGGTGCATAAGCAGATGCAAGTCTTGTTGTAAGAAATGACTTACTTTTCAAACAAAATAGCATATATAGGAAGAGAAATTGTGAAGCAGACAGCATCTGTCACAATCCAGTTACACTTTCAGTCGAATTTGGATCTTACCCATATGGGTTTAAATGGATATATCATCAGGATTTATCTTGGTAACGTTTAAACTATCACATCCCATTACACTAAGTCATAAAAACAATTTAGAAAAGTAAATAGGACAACACCTCAATTGAAAGTTCCGGTAAGGTAGCATAATCTCGTCCATTGGTGTATATCAATGGTTGGTTATTCATGAAAAAATTACGGGCTTGCAATGACAATCCATTTAAGACCCAACAAGAGAGGATTAAACATCAAAGTCACAGACTCACAAGTATAAATGCTAGAGACAAACATAAAGAGAAATCAAATGTGCATAACTCACTAGAAAGGATGATTCATAAAAAGTATAGTACCTGCTTGTTTGCTGGTGTACGGCCCCAAGATAGGCGGACAGACTGCTTTCCAATAACTGTCCCATTCAACTCTTGCATCGCGTCCTCTGCACTTTTCCTGTAGAGCACGAGTATCATACAACCATTACCTCACCTTATCTTAATCACAACAACAGCAATAAGATCATGAAAATTTCACCCTCTACCGTGATGTGTTTCAGTGCTTGGAGATACTACTGTAGCATAATAGCTCCAAAGCATTAAAAAAATATACTTACACCAAAAGCACTACCCAACATCATTTTCAGGTCTGAGAATATAATTGTTACCTGTTGGCAAATTGCACAAAGCCACATCCTTTTCCAACAGGTATCTTCACAGAGACAACCTCACCAAACTGAGAGAAAGGCTGCCTGAGATCTTCATCACTGATATCAGCGTCGAGCCCTCCAACAAAGATCTACAGCAAAAAATCCTTTTAGGGAGATATATACTGTTTACATGACTAACAGCATCAAATACACGCTTAAGCACCCACCGTAGTGTTATTTGAGTCAGTATATCCTTGGGAACCCTGGGAAGCAGCACCATTTGATAGATTTCCACCAGCCAACACTACAGCTAATATTACAAAGTCTATTAGACTTAACTAAAAAAAAATGGGGAAAAAGAATAAGCATCTCTTGTTGGCTACAGGAAAAATTATTCAGCAAGTTCACTGTTGATTCTGTGTTGCAAGCAAAGGCTAAAACATAAAATGATAAGTTCCCAGGTCTATCTCAACATAGCAAGGAAAATGAAAGTGGCATGCATAGTATATGGAATCTTTGATTTATATAAAAGATTTTACTGAATCAAAGTATGCAAGTTCTTGATTCAACCTTCAGAAATAAGTTTTTTCTTGATGAGATTAAGGGAAAGTTAGGCATTTTTGCATACCCTGTGAAAACTGCTGAGTGTTATATCCTCCGCCTCCTCCCCCTCCTGAAGCTTTCTTGGGAGTCGCAACACCAATGCGCATTGGTCTACTCAAGCAGAAGACTCCATTCATCTCAGTCATGGCCTTCAACCTCTCATTTTCATCAGCAAATCTAACAAAACCATAGCCTTTTGAACGGCCTGTATTTGAATCGATAACAACTTTTGCTCCCTTGACAGAAGGATATTTACTAGAAAATGTTTCCTGCAATAACGTGTCAGTTACATCTGCAGCCAAATCTCCTACAAATATAGATAGATCCGAACCATTCTCCGACTGTCTATTGCCTGAACTAAACACTGCCCAGTTCAGACGGAAGGGCTGATCTGTGTTTGGCATGACTGAAGCGCTATAGCTTTGCAGTATTTTCTCAGCAGTAGCATGTGAAGAGAACTCAACAAAGCCATACCCTTCAGACTGCCCAGTTTGCTTATTACGAATAACTTTTACAGCGTAGACCTGCATTTAAAGTCGAACAATGCAAAGAAAAAAGTATATTCAATCAGAATCATAATAAAGTTCAATTCTTTCCAAAGGAAAGCAAATGAAAAAGGAGATTAGAATTCTCCTCTGATGTAAGAAACAATCTAAGGAAGCTTGCACTTCAAAGAATTGGAAACTCATGGAACCGTTCTTCAATGAAGATGACCAAAACTTAAAAAGTACTTTTTAGGGTTGAGCTCGGGATGGGCAGGATGGGCTTTTTTCCAAAAAAAGCCCGAGCTCAGAATTTCGATATTCATGCCTGGAGGACCGAGACCGAGATCGAGTTCATCTAAAAAAAACCGCCTGAGGCGGTCTTTCTCGACTCAGGCCGATCTCGGCCCTGGACCGACTTTTTCTGTTAAAAAAATATCCAAAGTTTTTAAATACAAAACACAATGCAAATATTATACCACATATCCAATACAAAACAAAATACAAATATCATACTAGATATCCAACACAAAAAAGTTCAAATTTCAAACAACCCTAAATACACAATAAATGTTGATTCCAACCTATATGCTCAGGCCGGGCCAGGCTGGTTTATTCGGTATTTTGGGTGAAAAACCGACCCGGACCCGAGTTTGGGATAAAAAACACCCGTTTTGACTCGGTCTTAAATTCGGGACGGACTATTCTGGACGGTCTCGGGACGGTTTTTTCGTTTTTTCGGTCCACCAGTCTTTTTTGCTCACCCCTAATACTTTTAATAAAGAATTCTTGCTCTTGTAGTTTTATCATAATTTGGCTCAATATTTGAGATATTGACGTTTGATAACTCACCATCCATCAGAAAATAAACAGACAAATATTAGATTACTACAAACCTAAATCCTTGATTATAGACACAAAGGAAAATCTGTGCATGCAACATTCAAACAAGAGCAAACTGCTACGCTTAACAGATTTGATTTAAGTTCAGTCAAGAAACAGAACAACCCAAGGCCATAGCGCATTCTCACAAGAGGAGGCTAAGCTTTTAGATCACTCCTGGAATAACATAAGTAGATAACTCCTAGCTAAGCTTTTAGATCACAGTTATACATTAAAGAAATTGGGAAAAAAATATACACATCAACTTAGAATTATTTCTCTCATTTTGAGTACTGGCACCCAGCATGAGTTTCCACGTTCTGGGTCTCTGCCTTTTAGTAAAACTTTTTCTCAGATATGGACCTAAATGTATCTTAAATCAATTTCAGTATCCAACAACACTCTACTGTCTAACAAAGGCTGCCATTCTAAATTTCAGTTAGTCAGATCTTACACTGCTCGGGTTACATGGTTATTCACTCATCAAATGCAGAATCAAAGGCATTAGGTAGTAGCCGAAACATCAACCCAATATGACATTGGTGTTTGGCTTTGCATCATGGAAGAAAAGGCTTCATTTCAAAGGCATAAAGTACACCACGTCAAGATCTATATAAAGATGTACTAGAAGGCGACAAAGGTAGAAACTCTATACGGTTACAGATTCAATCAAAACCAGAAGATTAATCTAATATTGACAAATAAGAAAAAAAGATGAAGCTTAGGACCGTAAAGCTATGGGCGTGTACCTATTTCATTTAAATAAGTTCCAGATCCGTTAAATCACAGGAAGCAATATTAAAGCTACAGATAGATAATAAAGGTTGTGATTGGACCTCGCCGGTTTGATTGAAGCAGGTATGGAGATAAGTCTCGTCCATCCAATGATGAAGATCGCCGACCCAGATGGTCTTGGCCTCTTCACCGCCAATAGATCCGTTTTGCTGTTGCTTCTGCTGGTTGTTATGGTGGGGGTGGAAGCTCTGCTGGTGCTGCTGGAGTAGATGGTGTTGCTGGTGATGCGGAAGCTGCTGCTGGTAGTGGTAGGGCAAGTACTGAGGGTGAGCGTACATCAACATCTGTTGCTGCTGCATCATCGCCATAGCCGCCGCTGGGTATTGCATCCATTGGGGCTGCATCCATTGCTGCTGCGTAGGCTGGCTAGCTTGCTGCTGCGTTTGGCTCAGATCAGTGCCGCCGCCACCGTTGCTTGAAGACATCGGCTGTGACTTGGTTCGAGTCTGTTGAAGATATATGTCTCTCCTTCTTCGTCTCTCTCCCGGTGACTCTGCCTCTCTCTAGCCGATGAGTTAAATTCCAATCCCTTTGAGAGGAGCGAGAAGCGGGAGAGAGATAGTAGCCTGGTGTCTGAGAGGAGTGGGCAACCGAAAGACCCGAGAAGGGAGGTGAAGCAAAAAGAAGGCAAGATTTGGGTTTGCGGTAGGGTTATAAAGGGAGGTCGACTCAGTCCGTTGTGATGGATAGAGTAGGGTATTTTGGTACTTTCACTTTAGGTAACCTATTTCATATTTTCATACATAGCGGTGTTTATTTGTGCACTAATCTATCTATAGGGCCTACATAATAATAGTAGCTACCGACAGGACTACAAATTGCAATTTTACCAAGTTGTTAAATTTAGGAGTGTTATATGGAAAATTCTAGGGTTAATAATTTATGTTGAAATATGAAACTGAATCGTTGAAACTTGTATCAAATCGTTACTCATGTTTCAAAATGTGACTGAACGGTTCAGATGCATAACTGTTGTCAAATATCTCTGTTAAAATTATGCATGTCTTGTGCACGTGACATTATTTAGAATTGAAATTCCTAATATGTTTTTATCTTTCTCCATTTACATACAATTTGAGCAGCTTCTGTTTGCAGAACTTCAATAGTGAAAAGGAGAGACTAAGTCAACGAAGGAAGAAAGAGCAACCCTTGCCATAGAGAGTCAAGGTCGTCGTACCATGAAGATTGACGACGAATCTGTTCATATGTTGGTTAACAACTGACGACAGCCAAGTCGTCTTATGTGTTCTCGCTCAAGCTCTTCACCTAACTCCTGCCATGGAGTGTCGCGTGTGAGAGAATGTGCTACTGTGGTCTTGTCTGCTCCGTGAAATCAACCAGTACATGCCAGAATTTTTCTCGGTGTTTCCACGGTTGCCTCAATTTTGAGATAATTTCATAGTCGGTAACCCTAATTCGATTTTCTTCAATTATTTATCATATTTCGAACCCTAATTTTGTTACATTCTACTTGCTTGGTGATGTTTATGTGTTAGTCCGTACATAATCTCATATGTGTTTTTTTATTGGGAATATCCAACTATGTGCCCGTATGGCAGGATTGCAATTATGCAATTTCAACAAAAAGAGAATCATTTGAAAGAACAATTGGATGTTATGAATGTGTGAGCTCTTGAAAGTCGACCCAACCGGAAGTTAGTTGTTGCGTTGAGAATTGTTATTGTTATTTTTGTTCTAAATTCAATGGCGAACAAATAGGTCAATTATGTAGCTACGTAGCATGGCATTTCTCTGTAACTGAAGTATGAAGAACATTTTGTCGTTTGTGTATGGGGTGACCTATGTTTGCGAACAAGTTGTTAAATAAAGTACTATGTTAACTTAGATGTTATTAAACGGTTACTTTTGTTTGAACGTCTTGTTATCGAACAGTTGCTTATGTATGACAAAACTGACATCATAATACGAAAACATAATCCAGCATACATCCCCAAACCATTTTAGTTAAAATCGATATCATAATCCAACATACATCCCAAAACAGGTTCCATTAAAACATACCTACATTACATACACGATAATCCAACATAAACCATAAAACAGTGTCATACGAAATATGTTCAAAACAAAATACTGTGTAGACCTCCAATATTGCCTCGTTCTCGTTGGAGGGACAATTTTGAGTGGTTGATCCAGGAGAACCAAAACTCTCGACTCTGAAAGAACTGGGTCTGAACTGACACTATCGTCGAAATCAATAACTGTCTGTTTATCTGTTCTTCTCTTGAGTTTTATCAATAACAAATTGTGAAACAAAGGTAACCCATTACACACACAAAGGCACAAAATTTTCCCCACAAACAACAATATATAACAGAAAATAGGAATAGGAATCAAAATTTCAAAAAACAATCAATACAAACTTTAACAATAAAAAATCAAACTTTAAACTAAATCATCAATGTCTACCCAACAACAGTTGAAATTATGAAGAAAAAAAAACAGTGAAATGAGAATGGAAAACCCTAATCGCAACGAGCAGACATCAAACACTGCAAAAAATTGAATAGTCTTTGGGTTTAAAACTACAAAGGTTGTACCTTGATTATTGCTTCCCTTGCGCAACAAGTGACCTTCAGATGTCGGAGCAGCCGAACGCGGAAAAGTGAGTCGCACAGAGGAGTCCCACAATTAGAAACAGGAGTCGAACGTGAAGAAGTTACAAACGTGAAAAACATAGACAAAGAACGAATTCTGCACCGGAAACGCGAACCTTGCTTGGAGAAAACGATGAACAACTGCAATATTGGAAAAGGGGAGGGTGGGAAGTTGGAAATTTTGGCCAGAGGAGGGAGTCTGGAAGTGGGGAAATGGGAGTCACTGTGATGGGAAGTTAGGGTGATGTGATATGAAAAGGGGGCGAATGGGAGAAAGTTGATAGAAGGGTAAAACAGTCTTTTCATAATATTTAAATTCTTTCAAATGAACTCACTTGTTTTGCTCGTGACACATAGACGAAAAAAATAAACAGCAACTTTACGGAATAACCGTTTAGTCACATCCTCAATCTTAAGTGACTGTTTAGTTACAAAAAAAACAAACATAAATAACCGTTTAATCACATACGACAAACATAGGTAACTGTTGAGGTGGTTTACCCAAAATTCTATATAAAGATCACTAATTATGTTTTAAATATCACAAATTAAAATTTTGATAAATTTACGTTTAAAATTATATTAGTTTTTTATTTAAAAAATAATAATAGAACAACCGTTTAGTCACATCCTCAATCTTAAGTGAATGTTTAGTTACACAAAAAAACATAAATAATCGTTTAATCACATACGACAAACATAGGTAATTGTTGAAGTGGTTTACCCAAAATTCTATATAAAGATCACTAATTATTTTTTAAATATCACAAATTAAAATTTTGATAAATTTACGTTTAAAATTATATTAGTTTTTTATTTAAAAAATAATAATAACAAAATTTAATAGAAAACTAGAAAAAATATTTAATATTAAAAACTATAATATATAAATTTTAAAAAAACTTTAAAAAAGATAATTAAATCATAAGGATTCATTTTTCTTTAAAATAATGTTTTTTTCACTTTTTGCACTAATTTTATTTTTCCTATATTAATATTATTTCCTAATTTTTAGAAACTTTATTTTTGTTATTTTTTTCTAAAAAAAGAAATCAAACAATATGATTTAAAGGTAAAATACGAGTTTCCCCCCTAAAGTTTGAGTCAAATTTAAAGTTCCCCCTTAATGTTTAAAATTTTAAATTTTAGTCCTAATGTTTGTACCGAATTAAAAATACCCCCATTCCGTCCAAAAACCGTTTATTTATAACGCAAGCTTGTTTATGTGCTTTACACGTGAGTTTCGACATTTTGAATGGACAAAACTGTCCTTGGCTCCTTCACGGTTCAAGGTCGTCCACAGTGGCGTCCTCAAGCTTTGTTGCAGAATCTTTGGGTCAGGAAGAAGACGGTGGTCGTTCTGGAGAAGAAGATGATTTCGTCGATGCTTCATGCAGAAGAAGACGATTTCAGCGATGCAACCAGAGACGATGATGATGGATCGAAATCTGCAAGAATGGATTAAGCGCTAGTATTGGATGAATCAGTAAATTGGGAGGCAGAAGAAGATGCAGAGAAGCTATCAGAAGCGGAAACAAAGACGGCATAGAATCTGCCGCATTCAACGACCACACTCCACCACTGTCGTTGCTATCGGAAAATGCAGAAGAAACAGAATGTATCTGACCATCTTCCCAACCAATTGTCAGCAGAAATTCACCAATTTTCTGACTGAGTTCTTCTCCGATGAATCATAATCGTCTAGTTTGTTCCTACCATTCCGAGAAACGAGGAGCTTCGATGGAACCAGATTCTAGTTCGAGTCGAAGTTGTCAAATTCCATACGATTTGGACGCTGAATCGATCCTGAACGAAGAAAAAACTGAGGAAGGTATCGACAGTATCATGGGGGTGACTCGCGATTTTGCTGATGACCAAGAAGAGAAAAAGGTGACCAAGAAGAAGGTCGAAGAGAATCGGTCGAAGAGAAGAAGGTGACCAAGAAGAAGACGAAGGGCAAGAAAGGCACGAGAAGAGAAATTGGTCTAGCAAGGAGGGCACTTTGGTCATTCAAAATATTAAAAAGTCACGTGCTTAGCAGGTGATCACATTTTCGTATGGAATAAACGGTTTTTGGACAGAATGGGGGTATTTTTTATTCGGTCCAAACATTAGGACTAAAATTTAAATTTCAAACATTAAGGGGGAAACTCAAAATCGGCTCAAACTTTAGGGGGGAAACTCGTAATTTACCCTATGATTTAAAGCTAAAATTGAAATAACCATAAATTATAGTCTAGGAAAAGTTATAAGTGGTATGCAAATAAAATTTGTCATCTCATAATCATAATGTGCAAGTACTTTTAAAAATTACATCTAAAAAACACTTCAGTACTTATTTATTTTTCCATCTTGCGAGAAAACAAATCATACATCTCTAATCTTAGATTTCACCAATGTAAAGAGTACATCTTTAGAACATATAAAACAATGGTTAATTGTCAATTCCCCCCCTAAAGTTTGGACCAAATTTAAGATTCCCCCTTAATGTTTAAAATTTTAAATTTTAGTCTTAATGTTTAGACAAAATGAAAAATCCCCCCATTCCGTCGGCTGACCGTTTATTACTAACAGAATGGGGATCATGTGCGAGGCACATACTATTTTATTTTTTGTATGTGACCAAACTGCCCTCGTTCACTGTTACTTGAAGAGCTTGATTTTGCACAATTAAAGTGACAAACAACCTTAAGCCTTTTAGCTGACACTAATTGCCTCCTCAATTGCACAATTAAAGTGACGAACAAACGCGAGCCTCAGTTGACTTAGTCATTGTTCTGGATGTCAGTGGCAGCATGTCATGGACTAAGCTTGCATTGTTGAAACGAGCCATGGTATTCGTTGTCCAGAACCTGGGTCCATCCGACTGCCTCTTTGTAATCGCCTTCTCTTCCATAGGTCGCCGTCTCTTTCCTCTTCGACGAATGACAGATTCCAGCCGGGAGCAAGCACTGCTGCTAGTCAACTCCCTGACTGCCAACAGAGGGACAAATATCGCTGAAGGATTGAAGAAAAGTGCAAGAATCACGACAGAGCGCAAATGCAAGAATGTAGTATCAAGCATCATGTTGTTATCTGATGGACAAGACACCTATAATGTCAGAGGCTCTGGATCTGCTCCTCGAAAAGTAGATTATCGATTGCTTCTCCCTTCAGGTCTACAAATTCTGGTTCATACATTCGGGTTCGGGGCTGACCACGATGCTTCTGCCAGGCATGCCATTGCAGAACTTTCCAGAGGCACGTTCTCATTCGTTGAGGCTGAAGATGTAATCCAGGACGCTTTTTCCCAGTGCATTGGTGGTATTCTAAGCGTGGTAGTTCAAGAATTAGAAGTTGAACTAGACTGTTGTGGTCAAACCCCAAATCTGCAAATCAGTTCCATAAAAGCAGGGAGTTATCAGACCAATGTGGCCCAAAATAGAAAAACGGTGTCGATTAAAGTTGGAGATTTGTATGCGGAAGAAGAACGGAACTTTCTAGTGACAGTGAAGGTTCTGGTATCTTCTAATGACTCTGAAATGCGTCTATTAATGGTGAAATATATTTTTGAGATCCGCTCACTAAAGAATTTGTGAGCTTGGAAGAAGCAAGTGAAGTCAGAATACAGAGACCCGAAAACATTGGAGAGGTTGAAGGGTCTATGGAAGTAGATAGATAGTGGAACAGACTATATGCAGCAGAAGCCATGGCAGACGCTAAGCTATTTGGTGGCTTCATTTTTACTTCTGGGGTTTGATTGTTCTTGCGTTGATTTCATGAAGCCGATTTGTTCCGCTTGCTGAGGCGGTTGAGCTTGAACTTCCTGCAGTCCATGACCTTCACCACCGAGGAAGAAGAAGGGTGGGAAATGGAGGGTAAATTTGTAATTTCAAAATTTTAAAAAATGCACATGCCAAGAACATGATGGGTTCCCGTCATTGGACGGAATGGGGGGATTTTTCATTTTGTCCAAACATTAGGACTAAAATTTAAAATTTTAAACATTAAGGGGGAATCTTAAATTTGGTCCAAACTTTAGGGGGAAAATTGACAATTAACCCATAAAACAATATTTGTTAATAAAAGATTTTTAAAAAATGGTCATCAATATCTTTTCAGTATATATGTTTAAGGGAAAAGTATAAAAAAAAAACTGGATGTTTGCCTGGTTTTGTAATTGCACCCATATTGTTTGTCTTAATAACCATATGTTTCCATTTGTTTGTAATTACACCTTTCAGCAATGGGGTTAGATTTTTCGTTTAAGTGAAGTCACGTGTCGTACATGTGATGTAATAGTTGAATTATATTCCCTTTATACCCCTCCATGTTCTATGTTCGTCCTTGTCAGTTTTTGCACTATTATGTTTGTAATATGGGACACTCCAATTGAAAGCAAAGCATCACACCAAACTACCAACCAAGTCCACATGTTTATATACAACATCCAAAACAACCAAACCAAACATCCATCGACCTAACCAGACATCCAAAACAACCAAACCAACCAAACCACAAAAGAGGTCGACCTATACATCCAAAAGAACCGAACCCAACATCCAAAAGAACCGAACTTAACATCCAACAAAACAGCAACGACTAAACAGTTCCATCCAAACAGAGCTTTAAAACCAAACAAAAGTCCTTTCACTGAGTAGATCTCTGGACAAAGCGCGGTGAAGTGCGAGTACCACGTTGCATAGTCTTCGTCTTGATTTTCCCCGTTTTAAGTGGTTGGGGAGATAAGACAAATGTCCGACAAGTTGACAACTTAGGGGCACTTGATCTCACTCTATCAACATCTTCGTCCAAGTCAAGGTGGATTGGTGCCGATTTCGATGAAGATGGTCGTCCCACCTACATAACCCAAAATCGTGAAGATGATATCCATACTTATATTTATCGTATGAACCCTATTGTACTTTTTGTTTGCTTCTTCGCACTATTAACTTGACCCTTCTAGTTCTCTTTGGAGACTCTACATTCATTGGAGTAGTAGGTGCCTCATTCATGGGTGTTTCATATGTTTGAGCCTGAGTTGGTTTTGGTCGGGGTTGAACTTCCTCCGAACACCTCCCTTTCGCTTCTTTGATACAAAAAAAAATGAACATGTATAAGAAGACAACATCACAGCGATAATAACAAAATGTGAAACCAAGACAAACGTGTTACCTTTCTTTGCGTCGCAGTAGGCTGCGATTGTTGAGTTTCAACCTGTTCTATTGCCTGTCAGGGTTTATGGATGCTCATTCGCTAGTCTTTTGGCGAATGCTACCGTTGCTAGGGTATTAGAAGAGGCTTGCTTGATCTATTTGGTGAGCACTTTTGATCGTAAGGTTTGGAGCATTTAATGAATGCAGTGTTTGTAGGCGAGAAGTTAAAAGGACAACTGATGCATGCACGTCTCTTTGCTAATGGAATAGGGGGTATGCTGATAGTTTTATGTACTATTTCGACCTCATTGTCTCCCCGATGTAACCCTTTAGGTTCTGACATTGCTTCTCAATATCGGTTTTGGGACTAGAGTTGAGAGGTCTGACTTTCTTGGTGAGCGCTCCCATGACGAGCAGTGGAAGGCTTTGACCTTGGTTTATGGCGATCAGTAGGGACTTTGGCGACCACTTTAATTTTGGGTTTGACACTAGACCGCTTTATGGGTTCCAGCTTACCCTTAGTGTGGGCTGACCCAGTCTTGAATGTTTCACCCCTCTGAGATGTTATTGGGCCTTGGAAGCCTGATGGACTTTATTCTGTATTGGGCCATCAATATTGATACCCAACAGATACCTCATAAGTCACGTTTTTACAAATAGGTACCTTAAAATAATGTTATTTTCGGGTACGCCGGAAATCATAAATGTATGTACTTTAATATTTCAGTAATGTGTCTATTACGTATGTAGTATTTTGTTCCATTAAGGTAACTACTTTATTTTACTGTTGCTTTCAGGTATCTCTAAGTTGTTTTATTGTAGCAATCAAATATATATATCTTTATTGAATTATTATTTATTTTTATGTTAGTTTTAAGTACTCAATTCAAGTAAATACATTTATGACTTTTGAGGTATTCAAAATTAACATTTTTTTTTTCTGAAGTAACTATTTGTAAAAACGTGACTTTTAAGGTACCTAAATGCTTTTATCCCTATAACTAGAGCCGTATATATAGTTTCATCTTAATCTTGTTTCTGAGACCATTCGACACCGCTTACTCAAAGATGCTGGAAAAAAATAACACGTAGAGTGGAGAGTAGATAAGACTGAAGTGAATATAGTTATACGTTAAGAAAATTTGGTATGTTAGAGTTGAATTCGTTGATCAACTGCTTTGTTCCATCCATTAAATTTTTGCTAAATCTGAACATTAGTATACTTTATCTGGTTTAAATTTCTATCTCCATCCTAATCACATTCCTTCATCATGCAAATGCCATTCTCGTCTCTCATATCTTATAACCTTATATCATGTTGTTCCTTTTCAAGCTTTCAAATGTTATGAATCCCCTTCTTAGCCATATCGATTTTTTTTACTGCAAAAAATCCTTCGCTAATGAGATTTCTACCCAGATGTTTTTAATTAGTTAACTTTTTTTTTTTATATATAAAAGAGGATTTAAAATATTCACAAATTATGCTACTTTAAGATATTTTGTATTTACTTCCATGTCCAAACTTTCATATTCACATAATTTTGATAGGAACTATAAACATATGCATGGACCGAAAAATTAAAATCTAATCGAGAGTACCAAATCAGTGTCAAGACTTTCATAGCATTTATTGGTAGGAATGGTTTGGTTAATGAAAAAATGTTATGTCCTTGTCGTAAATGCAAAAATAGATACTATCATATGGCAGAACATGTTCATGGTCAACTAATTTGGAATGATTTCGTGGTTGGTGATACTATACGGTTCTTTCATGGTGAATCTTGTCAACAAACATTGACTAACATGCACCAAGTATAGGATAATCAAAGGAACAATGAAATTAATATTAATTGGGATGAACAAGGTGAATTTAGATATTTGTTTCATGATGTCATAGGATTTGGTTTTGCTAACAAAGTGGAAACTAATAGATCAACTAGTGGTGATGCTGACTCTTCAAAATCAGAACAACATGATGTTAGTTCTAAGAAAATCTCACCTCTTCATAACTTAATGAGTGAAATTGAGAAACCATTATATCGTAACTGTGAATCAATCACAGTGATGGTCTATCATTTTGCACATATGGAATAGAAAAACAATTGGTGGTTGGTCTCGACAATTCGTTAATATGTTGTTTGAAGTATTAAGAGTTTAATTTCCTGGTATAACTTTTCCAACTTCTTATTATGATGCTAAGAATTTGATTATACAATTGGGTATGATAAAATACATGTATGTCCAATCGATCGCTTGATGTATTGGGGCAAAAGTGATGAACATTCCAGTTGTTGAAATTGTGGTCTCTCGAGGTAGGAAAATCACAAAACAAAACATAGCTGAAGATGGTGATCAAGAGGATGCTTCATTTGGAAACAAGAAGAAACCTGAGAAAGTATTGTATTACGTAATAGTCATCAACTCTCAAACAATCACGGTTCAAAAGAACGTGTTCTGTCTTAATTGATGATGTCACGACATATTTGCTTACGCTCACAGAAAAACTAATTGAGACCAATAATCCTTCAAGGATGGGCATCATGTTCTAAAAGAAAGAAATTCTCGGCCTGTGACATGCTCCCTACACATCCTATGTGGTACCCTCGTTGCATCACTCATGTCACTACCCAACCCCTCGTGGAGATCTTCATTCTCTCTCGCAACAAGATACTTTACGACTTCATGAATCATTCTGCATTTGAGTATTGTTTAGTTGATTTTGACTATATCGCTTTGGTGTACGTCTTAAGTCCCTTAATAGGGAACCACTCCTTCATCCATCAGAGACTAGCTCTTATCAAAAGCTACTTAGCAAGTTTCATTTGCTTTGTGGAAATTTTCTCAACAATAGTGCAACTGAGTCATTCCCTCGAATACTCGTCATTCATGTAATAAATCATTTAATATATGCACCTGACTTCACTCTCTCGTGTGGAACCGTAATTGACTATCCTTTAACTCTCGAGTTGAAAGGCCTCTCGTATTCTTGAAAGGTCAGTGAAATATCACCCGATGGAACTTGTGGTACAATTGAACCATGACGTCCAAATTTTCAGAATTTCCACCATTATTTATCTTTACCCCCTTGTGGATTGATAACAATATATCTAGGGTGAAATTTATGAAGCGTCCATCAGATTAACTAACGAGACATCTACATATCTGAGTCTGGATCAGATTACTTTATGCATAAGGTTGTTCGTGATGGCTCACTCTCTCAATGTGCATACTGTTGGGTATTGATAGTGACATCCCAATAAAGAAAAGGCCCAGAGGCCTAATATCCATGGAGGGGTAAAACCCAGGTTATTCGAACCGGCCCGGCCCATGCTAAAGTCGATCTGGCCCTAGATAGAGTGGCCCAATGTCGAGCCCAAGCTAAAGGGGACGCCAAAGGCTCCATCGCTGGTCGCCATTAATCACCAAGTCGCGGACTCCTACTGCTCGACATAGGAGTGCTCGCCCCAAAGAGAGCCCTGCCTCCCTTCTCTGGTCCCACCAACCATTCCTAAAGATATGGCCACGATATCCCGCATATCTCAGGCACATATTCTCTAAAGATTACATATGGTAACTGCAATATTACGCGATAACCGTAATATCTGTTATCCTAATCTTCACCAACACAATATTCATTAAGATATACTGTTGCCTTTTACAGTTTGGTCTCCTTACTCTATAAATACATTTTCTTTACATACATTCAGTTTACGTTTGGAGTTCTATATACACATATACTCATTTAAGCATCAGAGAGGGACCTAGAGGCACCCCCTCTGTTGCGATCCCCTTCCTGCAGGTTCACCGGAGCTAAGGTGAGAGCAACCTTCATCCATCCCTTGGCATTCAACTCACTGCCAAGTCTGCATTCAGGAGATCAAGATCCAACATTTGGCGTCGTCTGTGGGAAACGAGCGATAAAACCATGTAAACTCGATCCAAAAGCAACCGCCGGAACCAGACCAATGAGCAGCCTTCTAACAGCTCTGATTCCGCAGCAGCTTCGCCGCTCCACCAAGAAACTGCTAGCTAAGTAGCACCTAATGCCGTCCCCCCAAAGGCGGCTCGAGAACATGTCGGCAATTCCAGACCGACTCCCGCTCCGAACAATACCGAGACTCCAGCACCGCAAACCGTCCACATCGCTGGGGAAAACATTTTTTAACCCCGGAGATGATATCACTTCTGGAGACAATCTTAGGGCAGGCTCGCAGACAAGCACCTGCTCCTCAGGAAAATCCTCGCCGTGCAACCGCAGGGCCCAGACCAGCGGAAACGGTAAATATGGGCACTACAGCCCCCCAAGAGGACCAGAAGATGACATCGGGACACCAGTCCCTACCCCCTAAGTCCACTGAGTCGCCGGCAGCCACCTATTCCACTAATACAACTAGTCCCGTGCCGAATGGGGCTCCGCCAAAACAGTGCACTCTGGACCAGGTGGACGAGCTTATCCACAAAAGGCTCCAAGAAAGGCGAACGACAGTCGCAGCTCCCTTTAGGGAGCGATCAGCTCATCCCTTCGCCGACGACCTCGTCGCCATCAAAATCTCAAAGGATGTCGTCGCCTGTGCCATCCCCGAATACAGTGGTGGAGGCGATCTCACTATCCATGTCAACAAGCATGAAGGCTCTCTATTGGGTAAGTCAAATGATCCAAATTACTTGGCTTTATTATTTCCGTCGACTCTTTCGAGTTCGGCGTCGTCCTGGTTCTTCGGCCTCCCTGTAGGATCAATAGGAACTTGGTTAGAGCTGAGAAGCAAGTTCCTGGAAAGATATATAGGCGAGCGCCAATTGATGAAAAGTGCGGTCGCCCTAGATGTGGTCCAGCAGCAACCTGGAGTGTCACTGGCCGACTTTTACAGGCGTTTTCATCAAAATGTCACAAAGATAGATCGCTGAGTCGCAGATGGGGAGATTATTCGAGCATTCTATCGATGACTGGATGTGGCCAACAAGGCCTCGAGAAAGCTGCGCAACAGTTACCACGTGCAGGAGATTGAAACGATGGAAGAGCTGGCGGCAAGGGCGAAAGGTTTTATAGACCTTGAGAGGGCGAACGCCGAAGTTAATTTCCTGACGACCTCGCTAAGGGTGGTTCCTGAGCCCCGACACGATGGTAAGAAGGAAAAGAAGGGACGAGATAGCAAGCCCGAACAGAAAACCCATGGCCTAGAAATCCAGAGATCCCCGAGTATTTTATGCCCTTAAACAGACAGATCTCGGCGGTACTAGTCGAGATGGAAAGAAGGTCTCTGGCAAGGCCACCAATGCCTCAAAGGAGTGGTCAGCCTATGAGAAAGGACACTGAGAGCTATAGCAGATATCACAAGTGCAAGGGCCATAAGACTGATGATTGCCGTATTCTGAAGCGGGATATTGAGAAGTTGATTCAGAGGGGAATGTTGAAAGAGTTTGTGGCGGGACGAGACAGGAGTCAAACGCCACCACGATGAAACCACTCGCCAGCTCCGCCTGAGCAATCCGACCCATCCCAGAGCAGGAGGGTAGTCAACCTGATTGTTGAAGGGTTTGGTGCTGGAGGCGAGGGGTTCACATGCAAGGGAGGTCTACGCAACTCAGATTTCTACAACGGTCCAGCTGGGAAAGCGACCTCGACCTGAAGAGGACATCGTCATTTCATTCTCTGAAAATGACTTGGCACATGTCACCACCCCTCACAACGATGCCCTGGTTATCACAGCTGATCTCGACGGTTGTGACGTGAAGAGAATTTTGATCGATGTAGGAAGCTCGACAGATATCCTATTTATGGATGCCTTTGAGAAGATGGGCAAGTCCAAGCGTGACCTGAAAAGGGTCGATTTTCTATTGATCGAATTTGCTGGGAGAACAACTTATCCACTGGGGGCAATAACCTTGCTAGTAATTATGGGCGAAGGATGTAAGAGCATCAAGGTATCGGTCACCTTCGTGGTGGTCGACTCGCCTACATCATACAACGCCATCCTAGGGAGGACCACGATCAATTCCAATAAGATTGTGGGCTCCACAGTCCATCAAAAGATGAAGTTCCCCACACCCAACGGGATTGGAGAAGTACTTGGTGATCAGCCATCCTCACGACATTGCTACGTGAACTGCCTGCGCAGGAAAAATCAAAGGGACACCCTCGCCATCGCGACAGAGGCTGACCAACGAGAGGACTTGGCTCGACCAACGCCTTTGGAGGAATTAGTGGAAGTTGAGATTGATGGTTCATAAAAGAAAGTGCGCATTGGGACCACCTTGAGCGACGATCAGAAGCAGGCCATGACTGCACTCCTCAAGGAATTCAAATAACTTTTTTCCGGGAAGCCTAGCGACATGCAGGTATAAGCATTGACATCATCTCTCACGAGTTGAAAATAGATCCCTCCATCAAACCGATCGCCCAGAAAATGAGGTCATTTGGGTCGGACAAGCGTTTGGCGATCAGACAAGAAGTGGGCAAGCTGATCGAACCTGATTTCGTCAGAAAAGTGAGATTCTAGAACTGGGTTACCAACCCAGTTCTGGTCAAAAATCAAACAGCAAGTGGAGGATGTGCGTAGACTTCCGCGACCTGAACAAGGCTTTCCCAAAGAATTCCTATCCTCTTCCCAGAATTGATCAGTTGGTCGACGCAACCTCTGATCACGAGATACTGAGCTTCATGGATGCCTATTCAGGCTACAACAAGATCTGAATGCACCCAGACAACGAGGCCCATACAACTTTTTATGCATAGGGGGATATTCTTTGCTACAAAGTGATGCCCTTTGGTCTAATCAATGCCGGGGCGAGCTATCAGCGGATGGTGAACCGCCTGTTCCAATACATGCTGGGGCGAAATATTGAGGCTTATGTGGACGACATGCTTGTCAAAACAATCAAGGGCAGTCCTCACACAGCGGACCTTCGCGAAGCTTTCGAGTGCATGAGGAGGCACAGTGTTCGCCTGAACCAAGCAAAGTGTGCATTTGGAGTTAAGTCTGGTAAATTTCTGGGATTTATGGTAAGTGAGCGAGGTATTGAGGCGAACCCGGAAAAGATCAAAGCCATTGAAGAGATGAAGTCGCCGACTTGCCATAAGGAGGTTCAATGTTGGAATGGTCTCCTAGCTGCACTCAACCGCTTCCTTTCTAGGGCGAGCCACAGGTCCCTACCATTCTTCAAAACTCTAAGGGTCAACCGCAAGTTAGAGCGGACGTCAAACTGCGAGGATGCATTCCAATCCCTGAAGCAGCATATTCAAACATTTCCAGCTTTGGCGAAACCTATTCCTGACAAGCAGCTCTTCCTTTACTTATGCATTAGTGACGTAGCAGCCAGTGCCGTCTTAATAAGGGAAGAAGATAATGTCTGGAGTCCAGTGTATTTTGTTAGCAAGATATTTAATTCTGCAGAAATAAAATACGTCCAGATTGAGAAGTATCTCTATGCCTTAGTTATTGCTGCTCGAAAGCTAAAACCTTATTTTCACGCGCACGACATTACAGTACTCACCAATCAACCTCTCAAAAATTTACTGCTGAAACCAGATTCTTCAGGAAGAATGGTCAAGTGGGCGATCGAGCTCAGCGAGTTCAATATCAAATTTGCGCCGAAAACGGCCAACAAAGGTCAAGCATTGGTTGATTTTATAGTGGAATGTACAAGCAATGGTCTGGCAGAAGCAGAAAGCAGGCCAAGTGCATCAGCAGACACCAGCCAAATATGGGAACTTTATACAGATGGATCTTCTTCAAGAGAAGGCTCGGGGGCAGGCCTTTCACAAGGATCTTCTTCTCCCAGAAGACGAAGGTAAATCCACAAGGATAAGATGCCTTTTAGCGAGTTACTTGATCATAGACGGAGAACTCTACATGCGAGGCTAATCGACACATTATCTAAGGTGCATTGCTCATTCCGAAACAGAAAGGGTTCTTCGCGAAGCTCATGAAGCTCATTGACGTGAAAGATATTCAGGCGGGGATACTACTGGCCAACGTTGGGAAAATATGCGGCTGAATTAACACAGAGGTGCGCGATTTATCAACAGTTCGCACCACGATCCGGTCGACCGCCAACACTGCTGTCCCCAATGGCAGGCGCCTGGCCTTTTGCTCAATGGGGAATGGATATATTGGGTCCTTTTACCATTAGTACTGGGCAGCGTACTCACATTATAGTGACGATCGACTATTTCACCAAATGGATAGAGGCGAAAGCTTTGGCCTCTACAACAGAATTCCAAGTGATCAAGTTCTTGAAGATCAACATATTTTCCAGATTTGGCGTTCCCAAGATACTCATAAGCGATAATGGACCACAATTCATAGGAAAAGAACTTAAATGGCTCTGCGAATAATACCGTATCGATCACAGGTTAAGATCGGTGCATCATCCTCAAACGAATGGACAAGCTGAA
Source organism: Chamaenerion angustifolium (assembly GCA_946814005.1). Lineage (NCBI taxonomy): Eukaryota > Viridiplantae > Streptophyta > Magnoliopsida > Myrtales > Onagraceae > Chamaenerion > Chamaenerion angustifolium. The sequence goes on from OX328272.1 coordinate 30,770,484, forward strand.
GCAGCCAACAAAGTTGTTTTAGCAGGACTCAAGAAAAGGGTTCAAGCATTCAAAGGAAATTGGGCAGAGGAACTGAAAAACGTACTATGGGCTATCCGAACAACGCCTAAAGCAACCACTGGAGAAAATCCTTTCAGTTTAGTTTATGGATCAGAAGTAGTAGCACCCGCCGAAATTGTGGTGCCTACTCACAGAATCCTACACTTTAACACTGAGGCAAACGAAATTGAGCGCAGGACCGACCTCAACTTGGCAGAGGAAAAGTGGTGGCAATAAAAAAAAAACACAAGCTAAGATGCGACTGGCGACCGCTCGATACCCTCAACAGAAAAGTCAGCGCTCGCTAATTTTTCGTGGGGGAGATGGTTATGAGATGGAATGAATTTACATGACTGGATAGTCAGAATAAACTTTCAGCTAATTGGGAAGGACCATACAAGGTAGTAGAGATCGCCGCCCCAGGATCATACTATTTGGAAACCACCGAAGGCGAAAGGTTACCCCGTCCATTCAACTCTGAACATTTAAGGAGATTTTATACATAGCTTGTAATCAAAATGTTATGTCAATAAAAGCAAGTCATTCCTTCATAAAGCATGACTACTTGAATCAAATCGAAGAAAAAAGACCTGACGCCAAGAGTCAGGCGAAAGACTTGATGTCCGAATTAGGCATTGAAGAAAAAAGACTTGACGCCAAGAGTCAGGCGAAAGACCCGATGACCAAATCAGGCATTGAAGAAAAAAGATCTGATATCAAAATTGGGGAAAAGACCTGATGACCGAATCATGCATTGAAGAAAAAAGACCTGACGCCAAAAGTCAGGCGAAAGACCTGATGACCGAATCAGGCATCAAAGACATGATATCAAAATTGGGCGAAAGACCTGACGCCAAAGTCAGGCAAAAGACCTAGCAACAAGGTTAGGCAAAACAAAAGACCTGATATAAAAATTGGGTGAAAGACCTGACGCCAAAGTCAGGTAAAAGACCTAGCAACAAGGTTAGGCAAAACAAAAGACCTGACGCCAAAGTCAGGCAAAAGACCTAACGCCAAAGTTAGGCAAAGCGAAAGACCTGACGCCAAATTCAGGCAAAAGACCTAACTCCAAAGTTAGGCAAAGCGAAAGACCTGATGCCAAAGTCAGGCAAAAGGACAATCAATCCAGCAAGGAATCCATTCTCTTATAAGTTGGGCCAATTTTGAAGAAGTTATCCATACTAAGGATAAATGTTCCTTTGTGAAGCAAATTCTAGAAGACTAGAAAGGAACCTTAAGCGATCACTATAGATGATGAAGCCTTAAGTAACAAGTTTCTTGCGATTAGGCGAACACTCCAAAAGGTTTAAACTTCAACGAGGTAACACATCTTCAAGTCTAAAAGTCTATACTTTTAAGTCTCAAGAGGTTTTCCTTAAGAGGTTTATACTTGGCGAGGGGAATAGATAATTCTATAAAGACTTATCATTTTAAGCCTAGAGAAAAGTCCAAGACCCTAAGGGTCGAGACCATCATGAAGTGAGGAAAAAGTCTAAGGTAATTATGATTAAGACCTCAGAAGAATCGCCAACAAATTCAAAGTCAAAGATAAAGGCTTATGAATATAAAAGGCACTCGATATTATAAAAATAACCGAGTCTCAAAACGAAAAATAATTACAAAATATTCCCAAAATACAAGGGAGGATAAAGTAAAAAACTAGCAGATATGATCGCCAAGGAGATGGAGACTTCAGGTCTTGGTCTCTTCAGGAACGGGGGCGCTCTGATCGCCTTCGGGGGCAGCCTCCTCGACAGCAGCAGTAGGAGGAGTTTCCTTGGGAAGGGTGCTCCGTAGGAAAGGCTTAAGAGCCTCAACTTCCCGAAGAGGAAAGTTGGGGTCGATGTCCTCGACCAGGAGTTGGAGATAATCAGCTATTTCAGACTTCAGCACCTCCAAAACGCAGTCAGTAAATTCCTCGGACCTTTTGAAGTCATCGACCACACTTTGGGGGGATGGAATAGACTTCAGCTGCATGGCAAGCTGTTCCTTCTCCTTCTCCAGGGCGTTCCCCTTGGCCTCAGCAACAACCCTCTGAGCCTCCGCGACAACTCTTTGAGTCTCCGCAGCTGCCCTCCGAGTTTCAGCCTCCTTAAGCTCAGCCTTCAGGCGAGCATTGGCAGCCTCAACCTCGGCTGAGTGCTTATTGGCCACCTCGGACTTCTTGAAGGCGACCGCTGCCTCTCCTTCCTTCTTCTTGACGAAGGTAATGAGCCTCTCCTCTTTCTTGAAGTACTCCTCTCGAGCGTGTTCCACCAAGAAAACCGCTGAGTCAGCTGTCAACTTCATGCTTTCCATCTGGCCGAGGGAGAACCCAGACTTCTGTACTGCTCCAGCTCGATAAGCAGGCTAGAATGCTTATCGACGAGCTCCCCGACGACCCGACCGATCGCCAACTCCTCTCAAACGAGCTGACAACAGGGGAAAAAGGGGGCAAAGTACTGATAGTCTAAGGAAAATTGAACAAGTAATATGAAGACAAACAAAGATGAGAAATCTTACCAGGGCGATCCGTTCGAAGTGCGACCTCATCATCCCCTTGATGGCGGGCAGTTCTGAGGGAACCAAGGCCTGGTTCTTGGGAGGGACTATCCCCTCTAGGAGTTGCATGCACAGGTCCGGGTTGCCCCGGAGAGTCTTCTGATCAGAAACCCCCCGCCTTCGAGAGGTTTCCACAAGGGACCCAGACGCCCCTGGAGTTCGCAGCCTTGGGCGGCTAGAACAAGCCCACTAGTAGGCAGTACTCTCGAGAGGGAGCCTTCGAGGGGTCTGGGGCGGCTGGCCCCTTCTTCCGAGCCTCAGTCTCCTTTGGAGGAATGGGAGTCGGACGATTGGAACGAGGAGGGGTCGCCGTGACCACAACCAGTGCCTTCTCCTTAGGGGCAGCATGATCCTTAGGAGCAGAAGGGCTCTTGGGAAGAGCAGGGCGCTCTTCGCCTGAAGATAGCCCCGTCTTACCCTGGTCATCAAAGAGACCCATGAGTTTTCGGCCCCGAGCGCCTACAACCAATAAAAGAAAAATATTAGAGGATTACCCAATCAATAAGAATTGGCGAGGCCTGATGAATGCCCGCCATCTTGAGAATGTTCTCAGTGGTTTCCGCTACTGAATGAATCAAATAGAAATTTGATTGTCTGTGCAATCGGAAGAAATCATCGATGGCGTTCCGGTCGCTCCTAGATACTTCGCCAAAGACAGGGGGAGTATCCCTTTTTCGGTTGAGACAACTCCCATGTCACGCCCCCTTATAGAAGAAGTAGAACTTCTTGTAGTTGGAGTTGGTGGCACAGAAGTCATCAACCAACTGAAAGTGGACGTTCCAGTTTCACGCCTGGCCTCTCCATTCTTCAAACTTTGGCCATCGGGTCTGGAAATGATGGAGGTGGTTCGCCCCGGCGGCCAATCGGAAAAAGCATTGGAACAAGGCCAGTGAATACGTCCATTCTTGACGTAGACACATGAATTTGAATCCGACCCACATCCTAATGGTGTTGGGTACTAGCTGCGTTGGACCTATCCCGTAATAGCAGCATAGTTCTTGCAAATCCTCGTAGAGAGGAAAACACAACCCAACATCGATCTGGGCCGCATAGACGTAAACCTCTCCATCGCAAGGATAATGCATCCCTAAGCCTGGATACCTGGGGGCATCCGTTTTAATCAGGCCACCTATGACAACTGCCATCATGAACTGGGTCAGCTTCAACTCGTTAGGCTTGATATCTACATAGAAAATAAGGATATGGCAAGAACAATTTAAAAGCAAGAAAAAACAGGGGCCATTATCAGAAAAACAAGCGAACAGAAAACCTTGGTGTTTACCTTTTGGGGAAAAGAGGGGCACATTGGTTTCTGGCCCATCCACCACCACAGGTGTGGCCGCTGATCGTCTGGCGTCAGGATTTCTTTCGCTGGAAGCCGGAGTGGAACCATCCCTGATTTGTATGGGAGCATTGGCAGCCTTCGGGGGCACCTTTGGATTTGAGGAAGAAGACCTATTGGCTGTTACCTTGGCCTTGCCTGTAGACTGATTTCTGGAAGCCATTGATGTCTGGGTTGGAGATTTTAGAAATTGAAAGAGGGACAGAGATGATTGGAGAAACAGAGTGCTGAAAAACAGAGAAGGCACTGAACTCTCTAGAATTTGAATGACTGGGACGCGTAAAAGACAAAGGAGTGGAACTTCCGTCCTTTATATAGACAAAATAGGAGTAACCGCCACAGACAGAATCGAAACGACACAGAGAATGATTGCACATTTGAGGAAAAAATCGAAGCAATGTCAGAATTTTAAGAGACACCTCGGGGAGACAAACGGTAGGCTAGTACAGAAACTGTCAGACTACCCTTGGGTTACAGAAGAATAAACGACAGACGTGCCTCAAATGTCTGTTCGACTTCTGGATGACTGTGCAGTCATTAAATGTTAAAGTCCATTACGTAGATAAAGTGATCACCAACGCATTATTAGGCCTTTTTGGAAAACCCTTTCAAATGCAGTGATCGCCAAATAGCGAAGGATAAACATCCATAAACCAAGACAACCTCAAGTGATCGCCAAGAAGGAATAAAAAACCGAATATTCCTTCAACTCTGGGCAACCGAACGACTGATCGCCAAAGAAGCATAAAGTGTTCATAAGGGTACAAATAGCAGAAAAGGACAAAGAAGACCCAATTCAAAGTCATTATCTCAAACCCTATCAAGGAATCAAGCTCGACCGAAGAAACTTCACTCAAGCTTCGGGGGCAAATGTTGGGTATTGATAGTGACAACCCAATAAGGAAAAGGCCCCAGAGGCCCAATATCCATGGATGGGGTAAAACTCAGGTTATATGAACCGGCCCGGCCCATGCTAAAGTCGATCTGGCCATAGATAGAGTGGCCCAATGTCGAGCCCAAGCTAAAGTGGACGCCAAAGGCTCCATCGCTGGTCGCCATTAATCACCAAGTCGCGGACTCCTACTGCTCTCCATAGGAGTGCTCGCCCCAAAGAGAGCCCTGCCTCTCTTCTCTGGTCCCACCAACCGTTCCTAAAGATATGGCCACGATATCCCGCATATCTCGGGCACATATTCTCTAAAGATTACATATGGTAACTGCAATATTACGCCATAACCGTAATATCTGTTATCCTAATATTCACCAACACAATATTCATTAAGATATACTGTTGCCTTTTACGGTTTGGTCTCCTTACTCTATAAATACATTTTCTTTACATACATTCAGTTTACGTTTGGAGTTCTATATACACATATATATACTCATTTAAGCATCGGAGAGGGATCCAGAGGCACCCCCTCTGTTGCGATCCCCTTCCTGCAGGTTCACCGGAGCTAAGGTGATAGCAACATTCATCCATCCATTGTCATTCAATTCACTGTCAAGTCCGCATTCAAGAGATCAAGATCCAATACATACGGTCAATGTATGTTTCTCTCCATATGGAACATATCATCGTTAGTGTGCTCAACTCATTAAAGAACATCGACTGATTTTTGGCTTGCCTTGACCATCAGGAAGCAATATTAGCTCTCAAACCAACATGATACCTAAGGAAGTGCCACGCTTTAACTAATGACATCATGCCTTGCTTGCTTACGCTAACACTAAAAGCAATCGAGTCGAATAGTCAACACTACCTCAAGGATGTGGATGTCACTTTTCAAGAGATAAAAATTCTCAGACCGTAAAATTAGTTGAATATCCCAAATGGAAGGAAAACGTATTCTTTATACGCCAGATTGATCTTTGTATACTCCTCAACACTACACATTGACAATGTCTTCTTAATTATTTTCACAACACACATGGATATGTTTTGCACAATACATGGTTAAAACATCATAAAATTTTCAATCACTTTTCAAAAATCTAACACTTTGTTTTGCATGTGCATGTATATGCATACACGTCTTTTCAGAAACGGTTTAATTGCATGTGGTTCATTCTGATAAACAATATGATTATCGAATTTGATTCAGACAAAGTATATCTTGCAAATATCGATCTTATATTTTCGTATTGAACTTACATGCATCATTTTAAATCATAAAATCATTTATGCTCAAATATTTTAACTTAATCAACATTAGAAACTATTCAACATTTATCAATTAAATTTAACATTATCCTTAGGTTTGAAGGACGATTAAAATGATTTTGGTCGACTCTATTTTAAAATATAATCTTTCCATGATGGAAATGGAACATAAGGTTAAGAGTATGAGAAGATGATCAATTATATATATATATATATATATATATATATATATCATGAGCCAACTATGTATTATTCATTATGATACATTTAGCTGAAGTATACAATACTGAATAAATATGTACTTGTGCTATTTTTTTAGGTACTTGAGATTCTCACTTCATGTTTTGACTCACTTCATACAATGATGAAAATCTTTCATGTAGATGAAATTTGAAACAATATGACAAAGTACATTTAGCGCATTAAAACAATTAGACAAAATACATATTGCCATCTAGTATAGTATAATTTCCTATATGTGTTTGTAAAATTATAATTGTGTCTATTATAGGTACATATTAAATCATATAGTATTGTTCTGGGAATAAAATCTAATTGTTATGGAACTAAATTAACATTGTAGTAATTTTAAATCTATATTTATATGGATCTCAAATAATTTTTTTAATACTGTTACCATTTAAAGGATTTTTTTTTCAATATATAATTTGAAACATACACCATACTACTTACTATCCATAGCAACTATTAAGAAAATTGTTATCTGCTTCATCGTCACTACTTCAATATGTTGTATACAAAGTTGTGGGTAGTGCTTGTTGTCTTCCTTGTCATGTCTGGTTTGTCTTCTTTCTCAATTACACCCTCTCTCCATGTACTTTACACCTCAATTCTAACGAAAAGTAAAATTGTCGGTAGTATTTTCAGTTGCCGACGGAATAAAACAATCGCCGTTAAATATGAGATTATCGACGAATTTTTACCGACGGTAATACAAAACCGTCGGTAAAGGCATATTTTTCAGTAGCGGCATGATTTCGTTTAGTATTTCGATAGTTATTAATTTTGTTATGTTGCAGGACCTCAATTTGGAATGACAAAGGTAACAGCAAGAGATGTGAGTTTTCCTTGTAACACAACGAAAGACTGTGGTAGTCCGACTTGTTGTTACTGTGAGCAGAGGTTTAAGCTTTGTGCATGTGAATGTCCTCCAAAGTTAAACACTACATTGTTACTGGGAAATCATCACAATGGCACATTTTAGTAGGAGATGCACGACGTTGTATTCTAGAGGAAGATCGTATCTATTGTAATCTAGAGTATAATATGGCTGGAAATAAAACATTATCAAATTCAATAGAAATCAATGTTTATCAATTTATCCAAAAAAAAACACTAGTTAAAAACGTCTTTCTTAGGCAATTGTCTCATTTTTTCAACATCTACAAATATTTATTTCATTCTTAAATGGGTAAAATACGAGTTTTCCCCCTAAAGTGTAAGCCGAATTTAAAATTCTCCTTTAATGTTTGAAATTTGAAATTTTAGTCATAATGTTTGAACATGATTAAAATTTCCTCATTGTCGTCAATTATCCGTTAATTTCAGACGAAAATATGATCATTTGTCAAGCACGTTACATTTTCACATTTTGGAAGGACAAAATGTCGTCTAAACAGTGTCACTTTTTATTCCTTCTGCTCTGGCGAGAGCTTTGCTAATTCCAGTCAGCTCCACTTCTGTATATCGCGCTGCAAGCCATCCATAATCAAGCTTCATCTTCCCAATCTCAGCAATCAGAGCAAGATTCTCACCATTTCTGCTCAACTGCCTGAAATGGAGCTTCTGTTTGGTTTGCCAAAGAAGAAACCTATGGAAATACAACTATTCCTCCCTTTGTCAGAAACTTAGGGTGTTCGGCGGAATACGAGATGAGTTAGGGAAATTGACGACGGAGAAGGCGTGTTCAACATGGCCCTGAGGGAGAACACTTTGGAGTCCATCGACGTCATCTGGACCATCCCACTGGCACAAGCATGCCACTGCTGTGAATCCAAACACTTCTCTAACACCAATTCATTCATATTTTTCTCTCGAAAACCAGAACCCACTTCAGAAATTTGTCAAGTTTTAATCTTTACGTCAACTACTATTATTCAATTCAACAGAAACTGGAAAAAAAAGTACAAGCGCTAGGAAGTTAAATTTAATTTAATTTAAACTGAAAAAGCAATTGTTATTAATCTTTTCGGATGACCCATAATTGACACTTAAACATTTCGATCTCTGTTACTGTCTCTCTTTCTCGGTAAGGGATTTCTGGGTTTTTGTCTTTCTCGGTGCAAAAAATGGAATCAGGTAACAGTGGAAGCATATTCTCAAGTGGAGAAGAAAAGTACGATTCAAGAACCGAGTCGTTTCTTACCTTCTTGAACACGGTCATGCCTTTTAGCTGAATCACTGTTGAAAACTCCGACCAAGCTTTGTCGTTCCTTCGACCAATTTTTACCTTTCAGGGTGAGTCTTTTCCCTTTACGGAAGAACAGTTTCACCAGTACCAGGTTATCGGAAGAAGCACCGGAAATTCGCACCGGAAGAAGCACCAGAAATTTTCGATCTCGGATTCTCCACACCATGGAAGAGTTGTTCATAGGATTCCAAGGAAGATTAAGGGCAATTTTTTTCTTTTATAATGTTAAAAATCACGCGATCTGCACATGATATGGTTTCCGTCCGAAATTAACAGATAATTGATGGAGAGGGGGAAATTTTAATCGTGTCCAAAACATTAGGACTAAAATTTCAAATTTCTTACATTAAGGGGGAATCTTAAATTCGGCTTACACTTTAGGGGCAAACTCTTATTTTACCCTTCTTAAATTTTAATTAGTTATCGAACTAGTTTTGCACTATGACAAATTTACGCAAACCTTATAAAAGTCATTTATATACTTCAGAAGTCATGTTTTTACAAATAGGTATGTTAGAAAAAAAATTATTACTTTCGGGTACCTCTGAAATCATAGATGTATCTACTTTAATATTTCAGTCATATGCTAGTCACGTATGTAGTATTTTGTTCCATTAAGGTAATTCTACTTTATTTTACTGTTGCTTTCATATATCTCTAAGTTATTTTATTTTAGCTATCAAATATATTTACTTTGTCTTTATTAAATTATTATTTATTTATTTATTTTACATTCAAGTACCCAATTAAAGTAGATATATTTATGACTTTTGAGGTATCCGAAAGTAACAATTTGTTTTTCTGAGGTACTTATTTGTAAAAACGTGATTTTTGTGGTACTTAAATGACTTTTATCCCATTCTTATAATTATGATATACAAATACTTTTAAAAGTTAAATCTATCAAAGGTACTTCATTACTTGTTTATTTTTCAATGTTACAAGAAAGCAAACGATACATCTCTCGCATTGGATTTCATCAATGTAAAGAGTACATCTTTTACATATCTATAGAATACTATATCTCAAAAAACATAACTAAAAAATATACCTTTGATTTTCTCAGTATATATTACCTGTGATGGTATTCATTCCCCAAATTACTTGTAAGACAAATTACCTCCACTACGCGATATTCACCTCTTTAAGATCGGATCAATTGTCTTCATACCCAAGGTTTATTCAACAACCCACACTCGTACCGCGCATTCAGACAACATACATTTTCTTCCACCCTCCAACTCGTTAAAGCGTATCGACTGGTTTTCACCTTGTCTTGATCATCATAATGGAAGCGGTATAAATTCCCAAACCAACCAGGCCTCGAAAAACATGTCACGCCTTAACTGATAACGCCACGACCTGTTTGATTATGCTCATAGGAAAACTAATCGAACTCAATAATCAACAACCCTTCAGTGATGAGTGTCACATTCCAAGGGATAGAATGGAACATCTTGGACCGGAATATACTTCTTCACCTATCTGATGAGGCGCCCTCATCGCATCACTCATGTCACTCCTTCGTGTGGAATTTTTGTTTGCTTTTGACTTTTACTATATCACTTTGATTTTATGACTAAGTTCGTTCATTGGAAACCACTCCTTCAACTAACAAAGACTATCCCTTCTTAAAAGCTACTTTCAATTTTTCTTTGGTCTCCGAAAACTTTCTCAACAGTGAACTCAACCATCCTACTCGAACAGTAATCTTTCACAAATTCCATCTGTCAATATACTATGTGGCACTATCACGGCATATCCTTAAACTCTCAAATTGAAAGGCCCTTGTGTTCTTTAAATGAATGAGCAACACCACTTTATTGAACTTGTGGTATAGTTGGACCACAATGTCCAATTATTCAAATTCCACACTAGTATTTATCTTTGTGCCCTCGTGGGTCGAAAACACTTGCTCTGATACCATTTGTAACAGACCTGAGATCTATGAAGCGTCTAGTGGATTTGCCCACGCGACATCCACTTATTTGAAATTGGAGCAACCATCTTTTTGCCCAAGGTTAATCTTGATAACCCCCACTCTCACCGTGCATACATACAACAAATGTTTCATTCCATCCAAAAAGGATCGTCGTTAGTGTGCTCAACTCGTTAAAGTGAGTTAATTGATTTTTGGTATGTCTTGGTCATCATAAGGAAAATGGAATTAGCACACAAACCAGAAAGACTCCGAAGGACTAATCATGCCTTAACTGATGACGTAACCACCTACTTGTTGTCACTCACAGAAAAACTAGTCGAATTCAGTAGTTGACACCCATTCAGAGATGGATATCACATTACAAGGGATGCAAATTACGAGGAACAATATGAAGAGTGTATTTTATTCTGACAAAGTAAATCTTGCAAATATCAATATTGATTTTTGTATGAATCTCGATGGGACATGCTTGTAGATTTTCTGACTTAACCGACAAGAATGAGTTTGTACCATATTATATTGATTTCAGTATTCTTGAGGTGCGTAGTCGTCTCTACCATCGACGGAGTATTGAATTTATGTATTTTTGAGGTGCGTAATCGGTTTCTAAAATATGATAATTGCCCCGCTCATAAATGAGTTTTCGAATGGGTTGAAAAAAATCATTTACGGTAATACAAAACGATTATAAGGCCAATATCTAGAAAAATCTAGAGACTTTCCATTTTAACTTCTACCCGAATCAATCTTTTAATGGGCACTGCTTGTTTATTAGGAATCTCACTTACTTGAGAAGTAACTGAATTAGTTATTACATTGATTTATGCTTGAGTATGTGAATTATACTTATTGACATTTAAGTGGGACTACTGCATGTTTTCATTTACACTACTTTCAAAGGTTCAATACTTCATTTCACAACTTCAAATAGGTCCATCACATCATCTTCCCCATCATCTGTTAGTAATTTCTAGTAGAACTGTTTAGACATTTATTTATTAAATATTGATTCTTGCACTTTACTTTATTTGCACATACATCCTCATTAATAATTTCTCGTGATAAATTTGTTAATAATAAGAAGGATCACTATGTAATATACTAGATAATTCATATCCCGATAAACTTTTGTATAACCAGATAAACACGCCAATTTTGAATAAATATGAAATTGCCTCGAGAAAATATATTTTGGTTAAACTGAGGTCCGTGAGATGCACGGTCTCTTTAATGCAATTTTGTTCCGCTCACCGTAACAAGTTCGTGTAAGAGGAAAACAGGACAATGATCTCCCATGATACAACAATGTCGTCAAGTCAAAAGCAAAAACGATGTTTCCGTTGACTGAACTGAACAATAACTGAACTCTTACTACGAATTAAAGACGAAGACCGAAACTCAAATGGAAATCGTAAATGTGATAAACATAGTGAAACCTAGAGAAACTTCAAGAGAGAATTTAAGATTTTTCACGTGCTCTCAAAATGTGGAAGACACACTCTATTTATAGAATTTTTCCACGCAAAATGTCATAATTAGGGGCACTAATAACCCTAATTAATTTTGTCAAAATGAACGGGTCTTACCACAAACTGACTCGCACAAAGTAGGCTTTACGGTTCGAAAATGATGTATGTACGCATGTCAGTCATGGGCACACCGGCAAGCCCAAAGCACCAGGGTTTGCTAATCGATATGTAATTTGGACCCACTTGGGCGCGAGAGAGGTTTTTTGTCTTGTAAGTTCTAATACTTCTATAAACTTATTCCTTATATTTTGCATAAATTCTCTTGGAATTTTCAGCGTGGGACTTAATATTACACCTTCTATCTACCTTTGTCATTTATCCCATTCATTTTATTTGGCTTTGGTTCAAATTTTGCCATTTTTACATTATTGACCCCAAATTTCCTAAACTAATCCAAAATGATAGAATTCTTATGAATTCTTAGACACTTAAAATACTTATATCCTTTTAATGAATGTGGTAGAAATAAAACATGAAAATTTAAGAATATCATGTAAAAAATAAAACAAGTGATCGATTTAAAAAAGGTACAACATTTTAGTAAAAAATAAACGTTATATATACAGTAACTATATTAGTATATATAGAAAAGGTTGTCATTACTTGATGCCAAAAATTTCACAAACTATACCTACAAAACTCTTACATGCGTTAGGCGTGTTGTCACACGTGTTACGAAAACATGATATCTCTGACTCTTTCTTAAGATGTACAAGAATAGTAGGAGAACTAAACACTTGATTAAAAATATATTTGAGATGTAAAATTAATATTAAATTACGTAAGATCATGAAATAAAATCTAAAACTTTTTAAACATTTTTCAGAAAATTGCTCGAACAATTGCTCGATCAATTTCTGAAAAATGTTTAAAAATTTTTAGATTTTATTTCACGATCTAATGTAATTTAAGATTAATTTAACATCTAATTATTTTTTAAATCAAGTGTGTAGTTATCCTATTTTTCTTGTATTATCCTAGTAATCACACATATCATTCTTTAATAGGGTTAATATACTCATTGGTTACTTATCTTTGTTCATGTTACTAATTGGTTACAACTTGTGCACAATGGTCACACATGTTTGGTTATGTGACTATTTAGTCATTTTTACTGTTCACTGTTTATTTTATCCGTTAATTGACTATTCTAGCAGTTAAAATGACTGAATTAACCTTGAAACCCTTATTGTTCAACCTTTACCTTTCTAAAAAACTCTTGATCCGACGACCACATGTATGTGGGAAGAATCAGCACAATAGCGACCATTTTCACTTTGTCGCTCAACACTTCAGTTCTTCACTCATACCCGTAAATTGAATTTCTGGGTATGAGTTAGCACAAAAGAATCAAGTATGTGGTGGGCAGAATCAGCACAACAACAACCAAATTGAATTTCTAGTTTACATTTCTCCCAAAAATTCAATTAGGGTGAAATCCTAATATGGGGAAATCCCTTTGAAATTCATTACTTTTTAGTAACGACGAACTTCCTAGTGAAATCCCTTCGAAATTCACTACTTTCTAGTAACGACAAATTTTGTAGTGAAATCCCTTCAAAATTCAAGTCTTTGACGATGTTTTTTTTTGCCAATTTGCATTTCATTCGATGGAATAAAACGTCGTGACATGTTGTCACAGTTGTTCAAAATTACAATCCGTCGCTAATAAACATATTAAAGGGGGTGAGAGTCTTTCGACCCAATCTCTCAAGCTCACTCCCATCCGGGTTTGCTTTGCTATCCAGTTCGCACATTCGTTTGTTGTCCTTGGAATAGCTCGCCATTGCACTTGTATTTGTTGTCTCGCTAGTGCTCGGATGTTTTGGACTATTGCCGATAATCTCCATTGTGTTGGCCCTTCCCGTATTTGGTGTATTACAGTTTGTGCGTTCGATTACAATGTCTGTCCATCCATTCCGTATAGCCAACCGAAGCCCCTCCAAGATTGCTCATGCTTCCATCATCTCCACAATGTCACCTCTATTGCTCGATTCAGTCCTCCCTTGATCTTCCCTTCGACATCCTTTGCCACCACCCCGATGCCCGATTGTGCCGAGCTTATGCACACCGCTGCATCACAGTTAATCTTGATAGTATTTCCACCTGGATTATCCCATTTCCGGTTCAGTCGTGCCGTTCCGGGGGTTGTCTCTTTCCGTCCATTCGCTATGATTTTGTCGTATGCTCCACGAATAGCCGTGATTGCGTCCGTTGGGTTCGGTGGTTTTCCTTCGAACGTTGTCACGCATCGTTTCTTCCATATTTGCCAACATGTGAGTAAGCATTTCATCCATATGGATTCCCGTTTTGGTCCTTGCACCCCCGGTTCTGCGCACCTCGCCTCCAACCACTTTGGTCCGTCCGTCCGATCCGTTTTGTCCACATGAAGGCCCAGCGCCTCTAACCACACTGGTTCGGTCCACCTGCATTAAAAAGTCATGTGTTCTCGTGTTTCCATTCCTCCACATACCGGGTAGCTTGGTGATACTTGCATTCATTTTCTTATCAAGTTATGTTGTACCGCAATCGCATTTGACACTAGACGCCACATGACGTTCTTCACTTTGGGTGTTGTTCTAGTCGCCCATATGTCTTGCCATATTGGGCTTTGTCGTCGGTGGTTTTCGTCGTGTGGTTGCCCCTCCGTCTCCCGGAGTCTATGATAGACAGACCGAGGTTGTGGTGATTTGTCCTTCATGTGTGACCATATGTACCGGTCCCTCCCACCTTCACATGGTATCGGCATGCTTAGGATGTGGTCGACATCTTGTGGTGTTACACTCGCCCGCACCAACTCTTCGTTCTAGCTCCGGTTCGTGTTTATTAGTTCACTCACCATTGTGGTTCGGTCGGTTGGTTCATCCCGTTCGGCTGTCACCTTGAAACCGGCTTTTGAAACCACCCATAGATCCGTGAAGACATTTATCGTTTCCCCTGTGCCGAGGGACCACAACCCTTCTCGTTTGAGTACATCCCTCTCATGTAGTAGACTACTCCATCCCCACAATGCCCGCCCTTCTTTTGTTACATCTAGGAAACTTTCGTGCGGGAAATACAAACCCTTCATAATCCTCGTGCATAGCGTGTTTGATTCGTTTAGGAATCGCCCCGCCATTTTAGTAAGCAAGGATGTGTTGAAGGTTTGGAGTTCCCTACCGATACTCCCCACCAAAAGTCCACTATCATTGAATTTATTTCCGCGCACCAGGTTTTAGGAAGTTGGAAAACACTCATGACGTACGTCGGGATCGCCGTGATTTCTGCCTTTATCAATATCTCCTTCCCTGCTTGGTTTAGTGTCTCTGGTCTCCTCCCGACTAGTTTTTCCTTTACCTTGTTTCTTTGGAAATCCATTGCATCTTTCTTTGATCTTCCCCAAGTGGATGGTAAACCTAGGTATTTTCTCGGGTCACTTGTGCTCCTTACATCCAACACCTCCTCCACTATCATTTTCTCATTCGGTCCCACTTCTTTATTGAAGAACAGTGTCAACTTTGTTGTATTGATGCGTTGTCCAGATGCCTTACAATATCTGTCCAAAATGCTATTCAAGTGTCCCGCATTGTCGGTCGATCCTTGTATGAATAGGATAAAGTCATCAGCAAAGAATAGGTGATGGATCTCGGGGCAGTTCATTTTCATCACTATTCCTCTTAGTCTCTTCTCTCCTACTTCCCTCTCAACGGTCATTGATAGTACATCTGCAAGTAGTATAAACAGGTACGGTGATAAGGGGTTTCCTTGGCATATCCCACTTGTCGGTCTGATCATTGTGGAGCGTTCCCCATTTACCACCACCCTGTAGGAAGTGGTGGATATGCAAGCTCTGACCCACTCTATCCATTTCTCATCAAAGCCCCATCCCTAGAGGCTCTTTAGTAAGAACTCTCACTCCACCCTGTCATACGCCTTCTGCATGTCTATCTTTAGCGCGTATTCCATTTTGCTCCCCCTCCGTCGGGTCTTTAGGTAGTGGAAAGCCTCATGTGCGACCAATATGTTATCCTGTATAGACCTTCCTGCTACAAAGGGCCTTTGTAAAGGTGTGATGAGATCTGTAAGATAAACCTTTAATCTGTTCACCAAAACCTTAGATATTATCCTATACAAGAAATTGCAATAGCTAATAGGTCTAAAATCAGTTGCCTGGGTCGAATTTGGAACCTTTGAGATTAATACAATATCGGTTTGGTTAAGTTGGTATGGGAGGTTACCTGTTCTGAATAAAGATTTTGCCGCGGTGATGACATCTGGTCTCATTATATGCCAATTTTGTTGATAAAATAGACCTAGAAACCCATCGGGACCTGGAGCTCTGGACCCCCCTAGCTGGAAAGTGGCCAATATGATTTCTTGGTCTGATACTTCATGTGTTAGTTGTGCATTCATCTCAAGTGTTATTTGGTGTGGTAGGCCTGCAATTATCTCCTCCCTCGAGTCTGTATTCTATTTTCTAAACATCTCCCCGTAGTATTCCCGGAGTTCCCATGCTATTTCCTTCTCGTTTGTTAACCAAACCCCACTCTGACTTTGCAGTCAGCATATGTTATTCCTCCTTCTCCTCGACATCGTTGTTTGGTGGAAGAAAGTCGTGTTCCTATCACATTCCTTTAACAATTTCACCCGCGATCTTTGTCTCCAGTAAATCTCTTCCCTCGTCCAAAAGTCCCAGATCTTCCCTTTTAGTCGTTTTTCCTCCTGAATCGCAATCTGGTCCATTCTTCCCTTCATATGGTTTTGGATTTCCTCCCTTGTCTTGGCAATCTCCTTCATGTTATTTCCGAAGTGTGCTTTGCTCCATGTGGTAAGTTTCCTTTGACACTTCTTCAATTTTTCACACACCCCATTTAGAGTTTCGGCCGGTTGGAGATGTCCCCAAGCTTGGTCGATTATGTCCTTGCACCTTGGTGTTTCCATCCACATGGCCTCGAATTTGAACCTCCGACTTATCCTCCGACGGGGCCTTTCTATTTGTAAGATCATAGGCAAGTGGTCCAAACCAATCGCGAGCTCATTGATACATCGTCTGCTCGGGTAACCCGCGGCCCACTCCCCATTAATCAACACCCGATCCACTCGTTCACTAACCCAATCATCCCCACTTTTGTTATTGCACCATGTGTGGGTTGGTCCCTCTGCTCCCATATGCTCCAAGTCTAAATCCTCGATCAATTGTTTGAACTCATCCTTATGTCTTTGAGATTTCCTTCGGTCTCCCTCCTTTTTGTGCGGGTAACATATAGTGTTGAAATCGCTGAGGACCACCCATTTCCCCCGCCGTCCCCTCCCTAGGCTGTGAAGTACCTCCCAGTTTTGGGCTCGGGTTTGGGCGTCCGTATCCGCATTATGTACATCCATGCACCTCCTTGTCTGATTTTCACTTCACAATTCATGAAATTTGCATCGTGGTATAGGATTTGGACTTGTGTATCATCCTTCCACCACAATGTTAATTCCCCCGCTCTCCCTCTCGGCCATATATACCTCGCTCCGTTCATCCCTAAATTTTTTATGATTTTCTCGCAGTAGGTATCCTCATTCTTTGTTTCCATGAGAAAGATTATGTCCGGGTGATACCATTTATTGAGGTCTTGTTGATTTTGGAGTATCAGGGTAGACCCCAATCCCTGACAGTTCCATGAGATGACAATCATTGAGCCCCTGTGACTGCTCTGGGATAGCCACCAGAGCCCATGTCCATTTATGTTGGATTCATCTGATCATTATGTTTCATAACCTTCGCAGCCTTCGTCCTACCCATCCTCCCATTGCTAGTGGTTTGACGGTTTGGTCGACCCTTTGTGTTGTTTTTCGGCATCCCCTACTTCCACTATGCTCACCCCTATTGAGTTCCAACCCGACCCTCGGCTTTTTCGTGGTCGGTTGGCCCTCTATTTCTTCTCCCGTTCATTCCAAAGTCATTTTGTTTAGATAAAGGCGCATGCCCGAGTTTGCGTTCCTGCTGTCATGCGTCGACGTTGATGGTGGCGAGTCTGGTGAGTTTTCCACCGTGTAGGTCATGATGGGTGCGGTGGTGAGCATATTGTGTTCGGTGGTGGAGTTCTCCGGTAAGTGGATGATCACCGGGATGGACGGTATTTGGAGATGGTGGCTCCTTTCCCGTTGGTTCCGTCTCAACCACCGAGTTTGTATAGGTGCTGGCCGTTTGAGAACACCCCGACCACCAGTGGGCTGGTCGACCTGTTTTGCTCGTGTCGCCATCTGGTTGTGGTGTTCCTCCCTTTGTTGTTCCCCCGGTGTGTCGTTCAGTTCCATTATGTCATCCTCCCTGATCGGTTCCGCACCACTTCTCCATTGTTGCTTACCCTTATCAACCCACGATTCCATCTCCATCCCATACGCACCTCCTTCTGTTTGGTTGGTCTCCTTGCCATATCTTGTTAGTTGATCGGTCTCGCTTGGATTATCTGGTTTGTGCTTCCGTTTCTCCGACTGTCTAACCTCGACCATTATGTCCGACCAAGTTCTGCTCGTCCCTAATGTGGCATGGCTGCTTGGCCCCTCTTCCTGCTTCGGTCCTATGTGCTTTGGCCTCGCCCCAACCAGCCATGGTCCATAGACCGACACTTTCTCGTCCTGATCCAACATCTTCACCTCATCATTGCACATTTGGGTCGTGTGTCCCAACATCCCACACCCATAACAATAGTCGGAGAATCTTTCATATTTAACGGATGCCCATTTTTCACTTCCTTGGGAGTTCGTCCACCAAAACCCTGCCATCAACGGTCCATCGATCTCAACTCTCATTCTCATATAACTTCTACTAACTCTTCCCATGTTCGGTTCTACTTTTAGGCATTTCCCAAGCATGTTCCCAATTTTTCAAGCATTTTCGGCACTAAATATCTCTAATCCTAGGTCATGTATTTGGACCCAGAAATTTACCTTATGTAACTTAACCTCCTTGATTCCGATTCTAGAATCCCAACGTTTTATGTTGATGATTTGGCCATTGACTGCCCACGGAGATCGGTCGAGGATGCTGCGAATGTCCTCCTCCCGGTCGAAGTCGAAGAGGAAGGTGCCTGGATCAGCCTCCGAGATGCCCACCCTTCCATACCGTGCACAAGCCTGAGCTAGGACTCTGTTTACTGTGTTCACCTTGATCTGTTTCGGTCCAATTACCCTCCCCACGTACCAGTGTCCGTGTTCCAGCTGAGGGTTAGAGTTGAGGTCGACGATTCGTTTCCGAGGTTTGTTTGTATCATTGGACAAATAATCACATGACCAAACATGTGTAAGCATTGTGCAAAAATTGTAACTAATTAGTCACCTAAGTAAAGATAGTAACCATTGAGTATATCAACCCTAGAATATATGTTAGATCCTGAAAAATGTTGTATGATCTTATCATATAACTGATTAACGTCATTATTAGTTGGAACCAATATAGCTCAATCCTCGTACACTGATGTGTCTTGTGATATATGTTTGCAAATCCGAAAAGATAACATCAATTAATGTATAAACTAATTCTTCACTTCCTAATGTATTATCATATGGCTATGTTGTATAAAGTTATTTATACGTTAGCTTGTGCAAATGTGTGGCCCCTAGGAGAAAAAATATCACGGGATGTGGTGTACTACTACATATACATGTTAATGTGTAATACCTTCACTTAATGATTTAAATTTTATTCACTCATCTTTCCTAATAATTGGGTGTAGTACTATATACTACTTAATGATCACAGGAGCATCTATTCGTAGGTAGACCCATGATTTACAGTACGACTACACTTTCTACACATCAACCAGTGGGGACGTGGTAAGAAACACAAACATACATCCTTAAATTAACTATGTAGAGTACAAATTCTATTTTTTCACATTCTAAATAGGTGGACACAAGAGAAAACGTGGAAGAAAAATTCATCACCCTACAATAGATATTTTTATCAAGATGAGATGAAGGCACTAGTAGATTCTTAGGTGCGTTATATTTCCTATGAATTTTACAGAGTTATGTTTATTATATCTTAATAAGCAATAGAACATATAAATTTTTATTTTCATATAGATTGGGATCCTTACACCCCTCACTGTATCCAAAACTCCCAACTGTTTATACGAAATAGGATTGGCTTTTCTTGTCACTCATCCACTTCAACAATGTTGCGTGGCACATGGCGAATCGCTTTTATCATCAATTCAAGTTCCAACAACATATCCCACCGAATAGCATTAAAAGTACCCCGAATAACATTTTTTAAACTAATGATTTTTTTCGACCATCTCCAATTTGTTTGAAGAAAATAGGTTGAATAGATAAAAATAAATAGGAGTACAAACAAAAAGGTATTATTTAATTACGCAATTGTATTTAAAAAAATGTAAAGCACTACCCGTGACTGCCACTCATGAGTAGAGTTTAGTTACCTTAAGAAAACGGTACATAATATTGTTGTTGTACCCATAACTGCAGTCACAGTTAGGTATATTTTGGTAAATAATTTTGAAAACTAGTTATTTTAGTATTTAGTTTTCAAATTGGGTATATTTTGGGGAAAAAAAACATCTTATAATGATTGTTCCATGTGGGATCTGGAATTCTCAGATGTTGACTGAATGTTGATTCAGCAGTGATTTAGAAGGTGATTGGTTGATAACCGCAAGTCTTCGTCAGAGCTCCGATTAACCTGCAAGAAGGGGAGTGCAACATTGGAGATTCATCAGGCTCCTATTCCGATGCTTAAATGAGTATACTGTTTTGTATGGACTCAGAATGTAAAGTAACATATGTAAAGCATGAGTATTTATAGGGATGAAAGACCAAACCGAATATATCTGTAAATATTGTGTCGCTGCAGATAAGGATAACAAATATTACGGTTATCACGTAATATTGCAGTTGCCTTATGCGATCTTTGTAGATTATGTGCCCAAGATATGCGGGTAATCGTGACTGTATATTAAGTGTCAGTTGTGGGACCAGAGTTGAGAGGTTTGATTCTCCTGGCGAGCGCTCCCATGGCGAGCAGTGGGAGGCTTTGACAGTGGTCTTTGGCGACCAAGAGAGATTTTGGCGACCACCTTGATTCTGAGTTGGACATTTGACCGCTTTATGGGTTCCAGCTTACCCTTAGTGTGGGCTGACCCAGTCTTGAATGGTTTGAGTTTTACCCATTTGAAATGTTATTGGACCCTGAAAGCCTGATGAATTTTATTCCGTTTTGAGTCATCACTATCGATACCCAACATTCTACTATCTTAATTCTATCTTTAATCTTTACCTTTTACTCTAGGAATCAACGGATTATGTATATTCAAGATATTTATAAGAGAGAGGGATGATTCTTTAGTTTGACGATGTTACTTTTTAGTTCAAATTTGTGTTATTTAGTTAATTATATTTGAATGAAGTATTTATAAAACAATTGAAATTAGTAGTGTAGTTGTCAAAAAAATTAGGTAGTATGTAATAGGTCTAGTGTTCAAAAATTGCTAGAAGCATGAATTTTCACAATTTTATACTGTAATTTGATAACTAAAAAAATATGGTGTCGATTTGATAATTATTATTTTTTAAATTAGTAATGGCAACTATGTAAAAGTCATCAGAGTTTTTTAGTATTTTAACAAAATTGGTTTGTATAAAGTAATCGATGGTCTGCAAATAGAATTTTCAAAAGTTCACTGCTAATTGGATAATTCATTGATGCATCCTTCCGTTTAGTTTCTACACCTTTGCACTATAAACTTCTTTATCAGGTAATTTTCACCCTAATCATTCCGTTAGTACGAATTCTTAACCCTCACTTTGTTCCATCCATTTGGTGGATGGGACGTTTGACAATGCGCAGTAGTTCATTGGTTTTTTCGTGGGGAGGTTAATTCCATAAGAGTATGTGAAAAGTAAATTGACGCATACGTTAACATGGGTTTGTAAATATCTGAACTCATCAATCCTAAATCTTAATCCGAAAAAAGATGAAGGTACAAGGTGCACACATATTAGGGTTGAGGGTGCATTATTGAATACTTTCCAAAGTAAGAAAGGTACGCAGAGACAAGTGAATTAAATGATACTTGGATTTTCATATTCGATAAGAGTTTCACGTATTTTAAGTAATAAATTTAATTTATGAATTATTATTTTTATATTATTATTTATTTGTAATGGTAAATAAATTAACTATTATCGTGTTATTTCTTAAATCAATATAAATTACAATAATTTTTTAAAATTTTTTATAATAGTTAAGACTTAAGAGTGCAATAAAAATAACAAAATGCTAAAAAATTGAAGAGTATATTAATAAATATTAAAGTGAAAAATGTAAGGGACTTTTGCACTTTTTTTTTAATTCCAAAGCTTTCGGAATTAGGATGTATGTATATTAAGAGGTTAATGAATAATAATAATATGAGTTGGTAATAAAATAATATAGAAGATTACTAATTTAATAACAATGCATGCTTATTATCTTCATTTTATAATATTTATTTTTTAACGTATTTTTATTATGAACATTATATTGAATATACTATTTTAATAAATATAAATACTTTAATTGTAACTGTTACTTGGAATCTTGGATTGAGAAGTATAGAAAAAATTGGAAAAGGTATTATACACTCATGAGAAATCTAACATACATACATATTTAAACTATAACATTTATTATAAATTGTATAATATATACAAAAAAATAAATAAACACCTTATTTCATATTTTTCTATAATTATAATAGTCATTTTTAAAAGTAGAACAAAAACACTTAAGAGTTTTCTTATGGTAATAAATAGTAGGGCTGGGCATGAACCAGTTTGGCCCCGAACCGGTTCAGAACCGAACTTTTACCACATTTTAAAACCGGTACGGTTTACCGCTCCAATTTTTGGCCGCTCCAGATTTTGACCGATTTACCGTACCTGTTCTGAACCGGTTCAGCCGAACCTGTTTATACAAAAAAAAAAAATCCAACGCCCCAAATGGCCAAATATAGTCTAAAGACTCTAAACCTATCTCAGTATCTCACATACAGTTTTCTGCTAGGTTTCCTCCGTTGCTATCGCCGTCTGGAAGGGCGTCCGTCGAGTGAAGTGGTTCAGTGACCAGAAGGAGCTATGGAAGAGGATGAAGAAGAAGACGAGGAAGAGGATCTGTTCGTTGCCTCGACCGTACCTGATAGATGGGATGTTCTAGGTCTTGGTCAAGCCATGGTACGTAGCTTTTCTCCTTTAACTAACTTCCTCTTTTATTAATTAGTTAATTTATTGCCATTTCCATAAAAAGGAAGTGAAGTAGACAATCGTAAGGAAAATTTGAATTTGTCAATTAATTTCTAGGTTTGGGGAGGAGGTAATGCGTTACCGTCACAATTAATGGTTGCAGGTGGATTTTTCTGGAATAGTTGGGGATGATTTCTTAGAGAAGGTCGGATTAGAGAAAGGGACCAGAAAAGTTGTGAACCACGAGGGCTCCATGTTTACGAAAAGGGATCTAATTTGTGTAAATGTTGGTTGCTAGCTATTTCTATATATTGTCCAAGTGTTCATGTATCTGAGTATTTCCATCGGGCAACTGTTATTGTACTGGCAACTACTGGAACTCATGTTTTGTTTCAGGGCACATCTTCGACTATTAACTACGATCCATGTCTATGTGGCTTAGTTTCCAAGACAAACATTCTTGTAGTTGAAGGATATTTATTTGAACTTCCTGACACCATCAAAACAATCATCAAAGCATGTGAAGAAGCACGAAGAAATGGTGTTGTAGTTGCTGTAACTGCATCTGATGTCTCCTGCATTGAGCATCATTATGATGATTTATGGTATTCCATCCATTGATTTATACTTCTAGTGTAAGTGTTGATGAAAGAAAGTGAGTATGTATGTCTGCATATGGTTGCAGGGAAGTGATAGGTGAATATGCAGATGTGGTGTTTGCAAATAATAGAACTGCATTGGACTGATTGGTATTCTTTGCATCATCCTGAATTTGGTGAATTATTTTCATAGCTTTCTGTTAGTCTACTGTCGGAAAACTGTTGTCTTTAAAATTTCAGCAGTTGTTTACGCCTTCTTATTTAGTATTGTGGTGAATTTGGACACTTTGCTCGTGACTGTGCCCAGGCTAGTGAAGAAAAACCGGTTTAGTATTTAGTAGTGGTCTGAAGTGGTTTGGTATTTGGTAGTATTTTAAGGTTAAAATCGATACAAAAAAAAGTCTGATTAACCGGTTTTGAACCGGTTTTCTGTACCTATTTTGAACCGCTCCATTTTTTTTGAAAAAAAACGTTTGTTTTGTGAACCGGTTCGGAATCGGTACGGTTCGGTACGGTTCGACCGAACCGGTTATTTTTGCCCAGCCCTAATAAATAGTATTATATGATAAAAACAAAATATAAATAAGATAAATATGGAGTGATAATTGAGATAGAAATGTGAAACATTTCGTAACAAGTGAATTAAGAAATTTTAAAACTTTTAAAAATACACATGACGAGTCCATATATTAGCGGTTATAAAAGTTATTTATCGTCAAGCAAAAATAATTTTGTTTTAAAAATTAAGTACCTGAAATCTTATGAATTATAATAATAGAATTTTCTTTTTGGTAAATAATAATAATAGAAATTTTAATCAAATTAATATATATTTACACAAAAGTTATCTTTTTTGGCCTTCCGTTCGCTGCATGGTGGTAATGATGATGACAAGTAGGGGTGGCAATCGTGTCGTGCCGTGTCTAATCGTATCGTGTTATTAATCGTGTCGTGTCTTAACAGTTTTCGTGTCTAAACGGATAATTTCTAAACGTGTCTCAAAACATCAGACACGAACACGACACGATTAAGTAGCAGATCACACGTGACACGACACGGGACACGATTAACTTTCTTGGAAATTAAAAATAAAAAAACATAACGGATAGACACGACACGATATGACACGATTAACATGACACGATACGACACGACACGATTAAGAACGACCTGATTTATACGAATTTACACGATTAAACACGAAACGACACGATTAACACGAAAAACATTAATTTTATATATTTTTATGAACGTGTCACGATTAGACACGACACGATTAGACACGATTAGTTAACCGTGTCTTTATTCGTGTCACAGGTATACACGACACGATTAGACACGATTAGTTAATCGTGTTTTGTCGTGTTTATACAGATATCCGCAGATCTGAGTTGTTTAGACACGATTATTAATCGTGTCTAAACGTATAAGGGTTGTTTAGACACGGTATCCGTTAAGGTCAAACCCATATACGCTTTAAAGCAGATCGTGTCGTGTCGTTTAATCGTGTCGTGTCAGAAATTGTCACCCCTAATGACAAGTTAGCTGATCTCTCATGGCCTTACTTCCGGGCAGTAAACACGTCACTCCTCTTCTAGATGATACATGCGTACCATGATTCTATCATGAATGGTGACAGAGAGTAATGTGTATGTTTGATACTATATGTATGTTGGGTATTAACCCGCCTACCGACATTAAAACCGACCAGACCCAAGTAAAGGGTGCGCACCCTAGGTAAAGGGTGCGCGCCGTCGCATCACACCTGACGTCAATTTCCCTTATCTCTGGCCAGCACACAGCTCCATACTGGATAAGGGGTAGTGGGGAACAGTAAAGCGGGATAGGGGTCCGGGAAACTAGGGCCCTATGTTTAGGGCACTATACACAGTGTGTCTGGCGCCCCTGGATTCGAGGAACAGAAGGTGTAAAGCAAAACCCCAGTCAGGTTAGAGTGGGGGGCTATAACAGGAAACAACGGGAACACCCGGATGAACTCAATCGTTTTTACATATATTTGTCTAAGATGACAACGATAAAATAAAGGGTTAAATACTAAATAGCTACCCGAATTTTGAATGTTTTACAAATAGCTACCCAATCTTTGAATTTTCAAATACAACTACATAAAATTTGGACGAAGGTGCAAATAGCTACCTCAACTTTGACACATGGGACAAATCGGTACCTCCGTTAAATATGGACGGAAACTAACATGACAGCACATGATTGATCCATAATTTTAAAAACTATATTATATTTTTTTAAATACTAAAACAATAAGAAAATTTCTTTAAAAACTGGAAAATTAATAGGAAAAATAAGAGTTTTTAATATAATTTTTGTATTGAAAAAAATGAAACAACATTTACAAAAACTCATCATTTATTTTTATTTCATATTTTTAATAAAAATATTATATTTAAAACTCTTATTTTCCTTATTAAGTTTTCCAGTTTTTTTATAGATTGTTTCTGATTTTTTTAGTATTTTAAAATAATAATATAGGTTTTAAATTTATGGACCAATCATGTGTTGTCATGTCATTTTCCGTCCATATTTAACGGAGGTAGCGATTTGCCTCATGTGTCAAAGTTTAGGTAGTCGTTTTTGAAAATTCAAAGTTCGGGTAGCTATTTATAAAAAGTCCAAAGTTCAGGTAGCTATTTGGTATTAACCCTAAAATAAAATGCACTTATTGTTTTACATATTTTTGTGTCTTTCATAGAATTGTGACATCTAAGACTTGGTGATGTGTCTTATTCGGTTATTTTCTAGAATCTCTACTTTAAGATCTGTGAGAACGAAAAAAATAAAATCAAAGATAATTGTATATTATATCCTTGAGACAAACAACAAATATTCAGTATAGTTATCTAATCAACATTGTACATATTTATAATCAAATAACAAAACCTAAATGGAAAATAACAATAACTACACAATTAATACTTTTTATAATTGGCACTCCTATTGAAGTTGAAGCATATATGTTTATCATGCCCAAATTGTTACATATAGTATTAATTAGACTTTTGCGAAGAGGCTTGGTTAGAATATCTGCGAATTGAAAATCTGTCTGAACCTGAATAAGTTGAATACATGGGGGACACAAGAGTGTTCCCATGACAAGATCTCGAATCAGATGACAATCTAATTGAATGTGCTTAGTCCTTTCGTGGAAAACTTCATTCTTGGTGATATGCATAGTGGATTGATTGTCACAATGTAGCTTCATCAAACCATCATAGTGAATACCTAGCTCGCTGAGTAAACGCTTTGTCAAAATTAGCTCACAAACAGTATTTGTCATTGCACGGTATTCTGACTCCACACTAGATCGAGATACAACTGTATGTTTCTTACTCTTCCATGATATAAGATTCCCACTGAAGAAGACACAATATTCAGTAGTGGACTTTCGATAGAACAACCCACTCAATCGGCACCACTGAACATTGCGATCCTACTATGTCCTTGATCATAATATACAAGTCTTTTACATGGTGAACCCTTAAGGTATCTAAGGATCTGAATCGTTGCGTCTCAATGTGTAGTGTGCGTGGCTGGCATGAATAGGCTAACTATGCTCACTGGATAAGCAATGTCTGGATGAGTAATTGTTTGATAGTTTAGCTTCCCGACTAATCTCCGATACTTTTCAAGGTCATGTAGGGGTGCCCCCTCATCGGGCATGAGCTTGGTCTGAAGAACCATTGGTGGGTCAACAGGTTTACATCCAAGTAGTCTGCATTCAAAAAGCATATCAAGAACATACTTTCTTTGACAAATAAGGATCTTATTAGGAGACCATGATACCTTTTTTTTTGTCAAAAATTTCAATACTTCTTATTCAAATAGAAATTACGCAATCACAGCAATCAAGGAGGTTCATTATTATAATCAACTTCTAAAACTCTACTAAGTTGGGGTGGGGGTTCTAGGATCTTTTCTCATAATTTTTCTTCTCTTGACAGAAGGGTTTGAGCCATTATCTTAACAACATAGTTGGAGGGTTTCTACCCTCATCTTGTCTTCCTCAAGAGCAACCTTGAAGTATCTTGACGTTTTCTTCAAGATTAAACTCTATTTTTTGAATTCAACTATGTTTTATGCCATGAACATAAGCAGATAACTCAGAAATGCTGAAAAACTCTGCTTCATTTTATCATTCATTGATCTTTTGAAAAGATGAAAAAAAAAACAGATATGCCAACCATGTTTACCCTTGAATGACACTGAGTGTAGATTCTACGCCACACATAAAATAGAAAACCAACTCAGTGCAAGAACATTCAGACCAATGATACGCAACATAGACATACCTATAAGAATTCTGTGAATGCCAGAAACTGATTTATATGATATGAGCTATATGTGAAAAGAATAGGACAAGATACTCAATCATGTAGACATACTCAATCATACTGAAAAAGCTCACATATATATATCTCAGAAAAAAACAGAGAAGTACAAGCATCAAGTAACTAAAAACATTTGTAATGATAAAGACTACTCTTGACAAAACTGGCATACCTTTAATAACTACCACTACTGACATAAATTATGACATAAATCAGATATATGATTTCCAACATAAATTATTCTTCAATTTCAGGAGCCTCCTGAATCGTTACAGTGTCAGCATCTTCCAACTCAACCATAGAGAAAACCCCAAGCTTTTTCCTACAAGGAACAAATTGTTTTTCTGTCAGTGGTTTTGTTAAAACATCTGCTACCTGATTACTAGACAGAACAAAATTGACTAAAACATGACCTGATTTCACCTTTTCCCTGATAAAGAAAAGATCAATCTCAACATATTTCATTTTGGAATGTTGAGTAGGATTTTCAGACAAAGATACTGCACTTGTACTATCTGTCCATACCACAGGCACCGAAGACAATTGAAGACCTATTTCCATTAACAGGGACTTAACCCACATGATTTCACATACTGCGTTAGCAATAGCTCTAAACTCAGCTTCAGCACTAGATCGTGCCACCACTGATTTTGTTTTTGAATTCCAAAGTATCGGATTGTCATTGAGCAACAGATAATGTCCAGAAATAGATTTTCTGTCAGAGATATCTCCTCCCCAGTCTGCATCAAAGTAAGAAACTAAAGAGATCCCATGCATTGGAAAATGGTTAGATCTAAACATCAAACCATGTTCTATAGTACCTTTTAAGTATCTAACAATATGTAACACTGCATGCCAATGACTGGTGCTTGGTCTTATCATGAACTGACTGAGTTTATTGACAGAGAACTGAATATCTGGCCTTGTGATACAAATATGCGGAAGTGCATCAATAGTACTGCGAAACAGATGATCATCTTCAAACAATTCAGTACAATTAATCATACCTGACTTGGTAAGACAAGTTCTAGTCATAGGAGTAGGAAAGCTTGAAGCTTCGGTGAGACAAAGCTTCCCAATCAGTTCCTGAATATATTTTCTCTGATTTAACAACAAATAATTGTCAGATGCAGTAACTTCCATGCCAAGAAAATAGTTCAAACTTCCTAAATCCTTTAACTGAAACTCCTGATTAATCGAATGAATGACTTCTGAAATAACAGAAGAAGAATTTCATATAACAACAATGTCATCGACATAAACCAATAGAAACACAGAAAACCTTTTGTCTTGTTTGATAAGCAAACGGCTATCTGCAACAGATGCACAGGACCGAAGTTTATGAATAAGAAAAGCCTTTAATTTTTTAAACCAAGCACGGGGTGCTTGTTTAAGACCATACAACGCCTTTTGCAGCTTGCAAACCAAATGAAACTCAGTTTTAGAAGAAGACATTTGCTCAAATCCTGGAGGTTGAATCATATATACCTCTTCTGTCAAATCCTCATGTAAGAAGGCATTATTAATATCAATTTGCCTAAGACTCCATTTATGAGATAACGCAAGAGACACCACAATTCTTACCGTGGCTGACTTCACAACTGGACTAAAGGTATCTTGGAAATCAAAACCTGCTTTCTGAGAGAATCCTTTAGCAACCAGTCTGGCTTTGTATCCCGCAACAGACCCATCGACATTCTTTTTTATTTTAAAAATCCACTTGCAACCTATAGGAATCCTGCCAGAAGAAAGAGGAACAACAGTCCAGGTATTGTTAGTATAAAGAGCAGACAGTTCATCATTTACAACATTTTTCCAATGTGGATTGCGTAAAGCCTGATGAATGGATTTCGGTTCAGAATCACTGAGATGTGCAATATTGTCATTAGTAGTCAGAAGAGCCTGAAGAGATCTGGTTTTAGACCTTGTTTGCATAGAATGTCTATTAAGAGAACCTTCATTATTACGAGAATCAACAATACTAGTGGCTTCAGGAACTAACATTGATCCTTGTAATCTGTAAGATATATTGTAAGGAATTACCTGAGCATCATCACCGGAAGTGACATTAGGTAAAAATGATTCTAAAACAGAAGTTGGACAAACATAAGTAACAGGATCAGTAACATAATTAACAGGATCAGAAATCAACCTAATATTTGGAATAGCAGCATTATCAGGCAATATAGTAGAAGTACCTAAAGAAGGAGACATATTGATAGGAGAAGAAAAATTTAATGGAGGAGCGGAATCATTACCCAAAGAAGGAGATGGACGATCAGACATAAAAACAGGATCAGAAGGATGAAGTAGCTCATTATTAGAATCAGAAGAAGCTACAAACTGAGAGTCACATGGCAAGAAAAATGGCATGGCAGTATAATTCTGAGTAGGAGAGAAAGAAGTAAAGAACTTACCTTTTGAATCAGAAAAGAGAAATGTGGATTCATGAAAAACCACATTCCTCGTAATGTACATACGCCATGCTGCTGCAAGACATTTATATCCATGATACCCTAGAAAAACACATGGCTCAGATTTGAAAGGAAAATTGTGTTTATGAAAAGGACGTAGATGAGGGAAGCACAAGCATCCAAAAACACGAAGAAATGAATAGTCAGGTGACAATCCAAAGAGTTTTTCATGTGGAGAAACCTTGGACAAAGCAGAGGAAGGTAACGCGTTGATCAAAAGCATTGAAGTAAAAAAAGCATCAGACTAGTAATGTAATGGTACCGAGGCTTGAGCAAGAAGAGTTAATCCTAACTCAACAATATGTCTATGCTTCCTCTCAACTATGCCATTATGTTCAGAAGAGTAAGGACAAGTAACACGATGATTTATACCGAACTGAGGTAGATACGTAGATAAAAACTAAAACTCACCTCCACCATTAGACTGGACTGCCTTAAGCTTGTATCCCAGTTGTTTCTCAGCTAACCTGTGAAACTCAACAAATAACCGAGATGTATCACTTTTTTTCTGCATAAAATATATCCAAGTGTACCTACTATATGCATCTACTATACTAAGATAATAACGATGACCATTAGAAGAACATGCAGCAGGACCCCACACATCAATTTGAATTAATTCAAGGGGATGAGAATAGACACTAGGAGAAGAATGATACGGTTGTTTTTTCCTTTTACCAACTGCACAAGCTATACACTGATCGGTGTTATGAGGTATTGGAAGATTATGAATTCGCAAAAAAATTTGAAAATGCTTATTAGATGGATGACCAAGTCTCATGTGCCAAGTTGATGATGAGTCTTTAGAATTCAGCTTAGAAACAAAACACAAAAACTCAACATCATCAATAGCATCAGGTGAAGCAATATGTATATTACCTGGTACATCTTCAGACTAACTGCGTAAAGAATTTGAAAAAACAGACGAATCATGCAGATCCAAACAATTAATGTCTGATTTTATTATCGAATCTGTGACAGGAATATGTGGTGAATAACAAGAAGGAGATGAGTTATTATGAAAATTTTCATTATTACCAGTCATCGATGAATTACAACACTCAAGACAACTGTTGGTAACCATATTCCTAGACTCAGGCCTGTAAGTATCACTAGAATGAATTACAGGCTTATTACTAAATTTTGTCATATCAAGTTTATACAATCCAGAGCATTCATATCCTTGGAGCAGCGCTGAATGAGTAGAAGCATCACGAACCATACAGTGATTTGCATGAAATTCAAAGTAGACATGATTATCCTTTGCGAACTGAGACACAGAAAGCATATTTTTAGTCACATTTGGAGTATAGAGCATTTTCTGTAATCTCAACATTCTAGAATCAGTTGGAATTAACGCTGAGCCTATTGCAGAAATATTCAAAGAAGATCCATTACCAGCCATTACTTTACCTTGCCCAGTATATGGTACGCAGGTATGATGTCCGACTGGAGATGCATTAGTCAAATGATTTGTGGCACCTGAATCTCGAAACCAGTTTGTATCTACTTGAACTATCGGAGCAACAGAGGCAAT
The DNA here is from genome assembly GCA_946814005.1 of Chamaenerion angustifolium. NCBI lineage: Eukaryota > Viridiplantae > Streptophyta > Magnoliopsida > Myrtales > Onagraceae > Chamaenerion > Chamaenerion angustifolium. The sequence continues at coordinate 30,802,651 of OX328272.1, forward strand.
GTTTGCTTGAGGAGCTGAGAAATGATTGAATTGCATCGGACCAGAAGGAAAGTACATATATGGATGAAACTGATTCAGTGCTTGAAATGGCTGATTCGGTGCTTGAAACATATCCGGTGCTTGAAACAGATGATGGGACTAATTCGGTGCTTGAAACTGATTCGGTGCTTGAAACTGCTGAAACTGATTTGGTGCTTGAAACTGCTGTTGTTGTGGTGGTAGATTAGATCCTGCTGAGGCATCTTCCCATTGAGCAGAACACAGATTAACACTTGCAGAATTCACATTGTTTGTATTAGTAACACCTGTAAAGTTTACATTGAACCTCTGGTAACACTTGTGAACCAAATGACCAAACTTACCACACAATTGGCATTGTAGTTTGTTGTTTCCATAACCTCTGCCATGACCTCTACCACGACCATATTGGGGAGATTGTTGATGTTGAACAGCAGTGGAATTGACAAAGGATTCATTCAGACCTCCATTGACAGGTGTTGGTAAAATTCCATCAGATGATCCGCCTTGATTAGTCTTAGACATAGCTGACTCCATTTCATCGTTATTTCCACCAGAACCTCGATTTATAGCCATATGAGCAGACAAATCAGAGTCAAACAACAAATCACTCTGCCTAACTTCCGCATCCAATAGCACAGAACTCACCGAGGCAATATCATAAGGATTACGGCTTGCATGAATAACCAAAACTATACTATCATACTGTCCTTTGACTCCATAAAGAATGATTGATATTTGTTGCATTTCCTCAATTGGATGACCACAAGAGGCTAAGCTATCACAGGCAGTTTGAATTGTTGTCAAGTAATCACGCATTGATTGATGAGGTAGTTTACGAACCTTCAGTCGATCATACAAATGCATGATCCTTGTTGTTGATGATGCAGAAAAATCTTTGTGAAGCTTCTCCCATATTGATGCAGCGGTCATGCATCCTATGAGACCTCTGCTGACTTGCGACGACACTGAGGTGAGCAACCAGGAAGCTAGTGAACTATCCTTTTGAACATACTTCTGGTATTCTGGATTCGGTTCATCATCTCCATCTAGTCCAGGAATTCGAGCTGGAATTGTGACATTGCCGTAGAGATGACTTTACAGATTGTATCCTCTTACAGATAGCAGCACTTGTTGTCTCCATGATTGGAAATTCTCCTCGCCAATCAGCTGTGAGACTTTCTTGTTGAAGAATGCAGCGGAAATTTCTTCCATGGAGTCGAAGAGATTGATCACTTCAATCGAACAGCAAACACCGTAATTGAGTTTGAACCGACTTGAGCAAGATCGTTCTTGCTCTGATACCATGTTAGGAACTTAAACATAAGTAGAGAAATCAAAAGAGAGAAGAATAAGAAAGCTTACTTGCGGCTAAGGTAAGTGTTTCATGCGGCTAAGGTAAGTGTTTCATTCATCCAGGGTTAAGTTATATCTTTTACACCCTAAGGATACTTATAGCCTTTAAGTCTTAAGATATTACAATATGATCCTCACTTACTAATTCTAGAATATTGCAGAATAATCCCTAAACAGTCATATGTAACTATACATATATCCTAACACCGACAAAATACAACAGAGTGACTTGGGATCAAGTTTTGTATGACATGGTCGATTATCATACACATAACACGCACAACCAAAGATTTTTTAGGAAACATGGAAAAAAGGTGCATGCGAAAATAAGACTTTATAGGGTATTGCACCATCTAGAACAGAGGATGGCATCCGATGGATCATATAACATGTTGTTAGAACCGCATCAGACCAGAAACGATGAAGTACATGTCCATTTATCATCATAGTGCGGGTCACCTCAAGTATGTGACGATTATTTATTTCCGTCACACCATTTTGTTGAGATGTATAATCACATAAATATTCATAGACGATGCCATTATTAGTCGTATACTTCACAAATTTATTTGTAAAATATTCATTGGCATTGTCACTGCGAAGAGTTTTAACAATGGTGTTAAACTGGGTTTTGACAAAAGAACAAAACATTAACAATTTGCAAAGATTTCTCGTCTAGATTTGATAACAAAAAATCAAGTTACACGAGAGAAATCATTTAAAAAATTAACAAACTATCGAGAATCAGATATAGATGCAATTCCAAATACCTCTCAACTGGAGACGAGGAGCTAGAGATCGTCTAGATTTGATAACAAAAAATCAAGTTACACGAGAGAAATCATTTAAAAAATTAACAAACTATCGAGAATCAGATATAGATGCAATTCCAAATACCTCTCAACTGGAGACGAGGAGCTAGAGATCGACGACGGGAGAGACTGACAGAAGGTGGCAGTGGTGGACGATCGGTGACGTAGAGGAACATTGAATCGAGAATGGCGACAGAGATCTACAACACTGAGACTAGCAAAGACAGGCGAAACAGGATGGCGGCAGTGGCAACGTACGACGGACGAACTGCGACAAATGAACGATGAACGGAGCAGTGGAGTAGAGTGAACGATGGTGACCAGAACAAACGGCGGATGATGAATGAAGGAGAACAGGTCGGAAGCGAACAGATGAGCGAATGACGGATGGAGCGGACAGGGACGAACGAGCAGACCGGCGGCGGTTACAGACGGGGAGATTGATGGGAACAGATACTGATGGCGAAAGAGGGGTGGCTGACGGTTGTAGCTGACGGCGACGACTGACGGTGGCAGTTGAACGGTAACCCTAATTTTTAAGGCTATGATACCATGTAAAATAAATTCTGGAATATTGTAATATTCAGTATATTTATCTAATCAACATTGAACATATTTATAATCAAATAATAAAACCTAAATGAAAAATAATAATAACTACACAATTAATATTTTCTATATTTGACATTAAGTACTCAGTATTTTGAACTCCGTACATATTAATGTGTAGGCACCCTTTAATTGTAGTCCTCATGGAAATTAAAGTACTTTAATATGGATAATTTTACTAAATGCAGTTAAAAAATCTTAAAAAACAACATTGTAAGACAATCTCTATTTTTAAGGTCTGTTTGGACATTCATATGTAAATTTGAAGTATATATTATCCATATTAATTTAAGAATAATATGGGTCATCCGGGATGGGTTATGGTGGCAGAGTTATGGGTCATCTGGGATGGGTTAAACATGGCGTCAAACATGGGGTGCAAGCTTTACAAGTGGAATCAGACGCACAAGAAGCAATCAACCTAATTGTTGATGATGTGAATGTAGACAGACCCCTGCCATTAATTCTTGATTGCAGGAAGTTGATTTTGGATTTTAAGAAATACAGAGAATACAACACATTTTTAGGGAAGCTAATAAAGTGACGGATACGTTGGCAAAAGAAGTTGTTGAGTTGAAAGACAATTTCCATATTCTATGGAATCCTCCTACGGTTGTTTTGAAACTCATATCGTTGGATGGTTTGGGGGAAACTGTCCCAAGATTAGTCAAAAACTCTACTAGTTAATTGTTTGTATTTATTTTTATTATTAAAACAAAATTAAGAATAATATATATATATATATTACAATTTAATATTTATTTCTTTAACCTAATAAGTTATCTCATAACCAAGTAAGATGGATGCATTGCTCAAATTAAGAGTTGAATTGCAAATGTTGGAGCTGACTAACCAAGTGCAGCTTGGTCTATGAACATGTACCAAACGAGTGATGTACTTGAAGATAGAACACATCAAAAGAGAGTTTTGATTACGAAAATATATTTTATCTAGATTTGTTTTGTGGGTTTAGAGATACATATGATGGATATTATGTGCTAGGGATATATTTATGTGTGGGTTTAGATAAATATATCCCTAGCACATAATATCCATCATATGTATCTCTAAACCCACAAAACAAATCTAGATAAAATATATTTTCGTAATCAAAACTCTCTTTTGATGTGTTCTATCTTCAAGTACATCACTCGTTTGGTACATGTTCACAGACCACGCTGCACTTGGTTAGTCAGCTCCAACATTTGCAATTCAACTCTTAATTTGAGCAATGCATCCATCTTACTTGGGTAACCCACATTTCTAACACTCGGAACACGAACACGCTTGCGCTTGTAATACACTGTTGTACTGCAACTGCACTGCGACTGTCTAGACAATTTGTCACAACAGTTGGGTTGCACTACCTTCTTGACATGTCCTTGACACATTTAGGCATGATTTCAACACTATTTTGTCAACTTCGTACATTTCACTTGGCCCACATTCCCTCATACTTCTCTTTTTTTTTGTCTCACTTCGCATCCGTTCCAAAGCCACACCAAACCTTCCCAATCACCAACATATCGCTTTTTATTCAATTCACTTGTCCACCAAATTGCTTGATAAACAATGACTAGCACGACTATCATTACAAATTCATGCTTCTAAGTTTCTAACACTCCATGCCTCTTACGGGTGTTAATAAACTTCCTCTACAACTTGAAGTTGACACCCTCATCGACATAGATCCAGGGTACTCCCACTCTCGTGGATAACTTTGCTTTAAAGAATATTAGCATATTGTCAAGCATCATTTTTTCCATGTCAGTTTTATATATATGTGTGTGTATCACATCCATTTGGAGGATTCAAAACTAGTAAGTAAAACATAAACAAAAAGAAATTTACACGAATTGTAGTAATGCTGCTGCTTAGAAAGTGGCTCATCCTTGTCTCTCCTTCTCTCTTCACTGTAAAGTTGAAGGAAGACAAAACACTGATCTAGGAAACTCTTGCAGCACCAAACCTTCCAATTGCTGCTGAAGACCATTTGGGTTTGAGCAACAACAATAGACTGAAGAAAAAACCTTGTAGGGAGGGTTCTTTTCTTCCCAATAATCACTAAACTTGCTAAGTCACTGGGGTGGGGGTGCCGCCTTTCCAGCAACAGCTCGGCTTGAGATTCCATGTAACAACTTGACAAACCCAAGGAAGCTTAGATTCCCATCTGTGTGACGTATCCAGTCATGGAGGACTACATGGACGGGGACAGTTGGGCCAAGACCAAGTTCCTGACAAGTTGATCATGTTCAGCTACAGCTATACACAGATGTGAGGGTGAAGAATTCATACTTGAAAAAACAGTAGATAAAGTAGGAAGCTCACAGAAGGAAGCTCCTCAATTACAATGGCACGATTTCCGTCCTTTTCAAAAATGTCATACGCAGAACGAGCACGCTGTTCCCAGTGACTCATTGCCTCCAACTGATGCACACTCAAGGCAGCAGCACAGAATTCTTCAAAATCCATCCTTCTGTACTGCAGTGAATTTAGCTGCCATAATATCAATCCAACACAATGGACAGACAATCAGCTATTATTTCCTAACGTTATAAGCTCATTATATTTATTGCATATGCATATATATAGTAGCTTCGTTTCTTATTGATTACCGAGGCAAGAAAATCTGGGATCCGGGACTCCTTCATTGCATCAGTAGCATGTTTTAACAATGCCTGTCCAATGCCCATCCAACAGAAGATGGTGACTGAGAAATATCCTCAACATTTATATTGATTAGTAGTTGTCTGTTAAGGAGAGCAAAATTACTGTTCTTATGTTCTCCAACGTTATGCTGCCATTCTTATGCGGTTCCAAAAGTGCAAACTGTTCCCTCAGATAAAACAGCTCATCCTCTACCACTGTCTTAGATAAGGCCTGCACCAAATCGGGAAGTCAACGATTCAAGAATTCTCTAATGATATGAATGGTATCTATTATCTATACTTTTTTTAGAGGAAACATAGTTAAAAAGAAGAGTGGAAAATGCATAAAGCTTATACCTTCAATGCAGCTTTCCTCAAAGATGATGACTTCATATAAGACTTCATCTGTCTGAAGATTAATACATCAAGGGGGACTTTTACACAGTTGTGATTCCGTAGCCAGGGATGGCCTGTTGCGAGCAGAAATCGACAGATTTTTTTAATACACATGATGCTCATCATTCAAGAATTGTGACAATTAGAAAAGCAGTAGTAAGTAGACTAACTCAGAGCCTGAGCTGCTGTCATTCGTTTCCGAGGATCTTTTATTAACATACACTTGACAAAGTCCTTAGCTTCTAAAGATAAAGAAGGCCATGGTGGTTCATCCAAGTTCAGTTGTGCTTTCAATACAACCCGGAAAATTCCTGATTCTGTGCGTGCCCAAAACGGTCGACTTCCACATAAAAGAATGTATGAAATTACACCTACGCTCCATACATCGGCTTCAGTGCTATAGCATCTATGCAAAACTTCAGGAGCTACATAGTACGCACTTCCCACTATGTCATTAAGCTTTTCATCTGCCAGATGGTGTCATTGAACTATTACGGTAAGGACATCACTTGCAAATTGAAAGATTGATTATGAGAAGAAGGTACCTGGTCTTACAAAGTCCGATAAGCCAAAGTCAATTGCCTTTAATTGGGAATTCTCGTCTTTCGAAGTATAAAGAAAGTTCTGAACAAGCAAATTAGAGGGACTCAGGTTCATCAACCAAAAGGTCAAATAATGCAGAAATTAGGGAACACTAGTTGAGTGTAGTATAGAAGATAGTAGTTCAACTGTAAATAATAAAGATAGTCGCTTCCGTTTAGCATAAAACTATTGATCTTGTTCATCATTTTGCTAGTCTCTATCATTTATAATTGTATTTCTAAGTTTAACGAAGATACTAACTGTAAGAAAAAATACTTTAATAAAGTATCTGTGATTTCTGAGTATCAGTAAAGTGATGCACGGGAACCAAACCTTCTCTATTTAGATCATCTACAAGGCTAAGTGCAGCCCATCAACTTACAAAGATTGCTAAGATGTTGCACCTTTGGAAGTAATAACATCTAGTTGACATCCTATCAACAAATACTAACTACAAGCTAGTATATGTTTATCATAGCAACTTAGAAACAAATAAATCTCACCTCCGGTTTCAAATCTCTATGAACAACACCTTGGAGATGACAAAATGCAACCACATTCAGTATCTGCACCAATACAGCTTTTGCATCATCTTCAGAGTATTTCCCACCTCTGCAACAGCAAATATCTGGAAGGGGTCATATTTAATGTAACACAGCCCAAGAACTGTGAAAGACAATAGCATTTAAGATTACCTGGAAAGTATTCTGTCAAGGAGTTCACCTCCTTCGCACAACCTGAAGGATACACAGTCATTATTCAGTTAGTTCTTGAATTCGCACAATAATCATTTAGCATACACATGAAATTAGGTAATTGCAGGGAAACTGAGGGAAATAGACTACATGTTTGGAAAGACATGGAAATGAAGACGGAGAAAACTGGAGGGATTCATTTCACCTCTAATTTCGAAGCAAGTTCTGAGTGGCCTTTTTACTACATAACCTTTTGTTGGATTAGCACATTACATAAGTAGTTAGAAGTTCCCAAAGAGCTTGATAAACTAAGAGAACGTATGGTGGCTTACTCCATCACTATATAGACATTTTCCTGGTCTTCAAATGCTTCATAGAACTTTACTAGATTGCTATGTCCAGTTAAGGCTCTTAACATTTTCACTTCTCTTCTAACGTCCTCAATTGCAATCGCTGTGGTCATCTGCCGAAATTAAAAAGGCCGACAAAGATTATTTAACAAAAATGACATGGAAGAACAACAAGCTTTGATCGAGTGCAAGACTGCATGTAGAATGTAACCTTAATACAGACAGAAATTATGTAAAAGTGGCTTGACTTGATAAAAAAAAAGTGGATCACATTTACAAGATATGTTCCAAGAAAGGACAAACGTTCAAACAGCTACATTAGACTAAGAATCCAATGTTATCGTATAGATATTATTAGCATCAATTAGTTAGAAAAGTCTCAAATGAAACAAAATATATTCAAAAAATTATAAGAAACTAAATTAGGCCCCGGATAACAGTAGCAAAAATAGAAAATACATAAACTAATTTGTTGCTGTGTGTATTTCTGGCCAAGAATTTGTTGGTGCTTTCACTCAGTCAAAATTCAAATTCCAAGGGAATAAATAAATGTCTCTCTTCTCTTGCATAACAAACACAATAGATGAGATGAAGAAATGGAACCTGAACACGTTTTGTTTTGGCCAAACATGAATCATGAATGCGGTTGAGATTGGACATTTTGATCCATAATTACAACATCTATCATCATCATATACTAAGGTTTCTAATCATAGGCGGCTAGGAGGCATTAGTTGGCAAACCTTAGTGGAGTCTACTATATGCTCATAAACAGATCAGTTTGTCAAATTGAAATCCTTTTCATCATTGCACCCAATAGAGACAACTCAACAATCTCCATGATCATCTCTCAGCAGCCAAGCCACTCAGAGACAGGGTCTCAATCCAAGTTTAGGTTTAACTATCCAGGTGGGCTACCAATGAATTAATTGATGACCAAAATAATCCACCACTCTTTTGGCATTGATTAAGCTCCAGCCTCCAACCAAAAAAGATCTCTGCGTGAGTATGCATCTCTCTATTCCTAGATATAGTTTGAGATTGTAATATCAAAATCAGTGTCAATTTTGAGCAATGACAAAGACACCAACATGTCGTTGGTCACTTGATGTGCCTCAATTCAACGACTTTTTACATGTGGACTGTTCTTCATCTTTAAATATGCTCTGGCTATTATAAAAGAAAAATAAAGTGCCAGACTATGACTTGTGGGCTCACAACTCCATAAGAGAGTGCTTGCTTACCTATACCCAGTTGAAACCATATTGCTCATGACCAGTCAAGGCAGTTCTCAAGTGAAGATGAGATGTCAGAAATAATATTTAATAAAATTACCCCCAAAAGAAGAAATCTATGAATATATATATATATATAATACATACAAGTATAAGACGCACAAGCAATTATTAGAGATGAAAAGGTAGATTTGTTCAAATAAAGTTAATATAATTAAATGAGAAACCCAGATAACTAACAGGAAAAATTTATTCGAAAAATTCGAATTCTTCATCATTCAACTGACTCTGAAAAACCATAGCTAAATTTTCCTGCAAATTTCTCAATTAATGAACTGGAAAAAGAAAAGAAAAAAAAACGGGCTGATTAACCCAAGAAAGGGGTAGTGAATTGCATGCAGATACTGGATCTGGAATCAGAAGGGACCCTAAACCTGACCTTTGATTTGGGAATGACCTTCACGGCCACCTGCTGGCCCTTGAACTCCCCTTTCTTGAACCTAGCAGAGCAAGTGTACCCAAAATGGCCCCTTCCTACTTCTTCACCGACTTCCAACCTGCTCGTGAACTCCTTCGAGAACCCGAATCTCTTGTCGAGATCCGCCTCCTCCTCCTCCTCTGTAACCGCAGCGGTTGCCGCGGCCTTCTTCTTTCCATGACGCCGTGCAAGGACAGCCTTTATGTGCTTCGCGGGGGATGGCGGCGGGAAGGGTCGCTTGAATAGCTGCCGCGGGGTCCACTTTCCGGCTGCTGGGCTCGGACTCGGGCTGGGGCTGTAGAAGGGGAAGAAATGGGACTGAGTGACGGAGGACTTGATATTGAGAGGGGTCGGCGCCGATGTGGTGTTGACCTCACCATTGCCACCGCCGTCGTTGGCGTCTCTGGCGGAGTAAGGGTTTGGCTTTGGTGGCTTTGAAGTGCAAATCCCCATAACTCCAAATAGCTGCTTGAGATCAGGATCCCAGAGCCCTCAGATGTCAGAGCATTGCCTTGCTGAGAACAGCTCAAGCACGGTGAGAAGTTGCTGAGAGAGACAGAAAGATGTATATGGCGTAGTGTATGTAACGTATCGATAGTTGAACCCCAAGAGATCTCCGTTCTCACTTCTTACTTTCTTAGAGATGGTGAAGGACTGGAAATGGTTTTGTTGTTGCTTCCGGGGTTAATACTGGAAGTGCGGGGACTGCCTGCCACGTGGCATGCAGAGATGGAATTTTGTAATGTTATTATTACCAAACCAGAAAACTTTGCGTAATATAATAATTAATAATATTTTTAAATAAATATAAGCATATATTTATAACATAATTATTTATAATTTATTAAAGTATATTTAATTAATTTAATTCAATTATACAACATAAAAATTAATTATATTTATGAAAAAATGTTACTTCTTTTATTTTTTATAATATTATACAATATAATGATTATTTATATTTTATAAAAATATTTAAAAATAAATAAGTAGATAATAGAAACAAATGTCAACAATTATGAATATAATGTTAACTAATGATTTTAAAATTCATTTTATGACATATATTATTTTCATATATTTTTAAATAAATAGAAACTATTAGAATATATATATATATATATATATATATATATTAGTCATAGTAATTATGACTTACATAATTGTTTTTAAAATAAAATTGTAATATATGTCAATTCTAGTAGAATATAACAATGATATTTTATAAAAAATAGTTTTAAAAAAAAGTATGAAGAAATATATTATAATTATTATTATAATTTTTCATACCCTAAATTTTACGTTATATAAATAATTATAAATTTTTGCATAAAATTAACATATGATTATTATTTTCATAAAATTGATATATAATATACATAATTATCCTTAATTTTATCTTAAATTATCTTGTAATAAAAAGAGTTAATACATGCATCTACTTGCTTTTCATAAAATATAGTAAATAAAATAAACTTAAAAAAAATCAGAAATGCACATGGAAAATAAGAAGAGATTAATGAAATTTTGTAACTTATTGGGAAAATGAATGGGAGATTTTGGAATATTTTAAACTAAGTTACATTGCATGCCACATATGAGTGAAAATATATGTTTGGCATGGATTAATTAGAAGTTCTGAAATTGACATTATGAATGAAAAAATGACTTTAAAAACTTACTTGTCATAATTCTACATAAGCTAACCAAATTAATATAAATGTAGCTTTTACTTTATACATTTCGTGTAACTAATTTCTTTATACTTCTGCTCTTTTTGAGTTATTTTAATTTGAAATTTTTTGTGTGATCGGATATTAGTAGAGGTGACCAGTTTCGGGTACTTGAAATTTTAGGGGTTCCAAGCACCTATCATGCTGTAAACAGGATATTGAATTTTGAAACTAGAATCTATCATGTTGCATTCAGAACTGGAACCTGCCCAAAATGTATTTATAATAACGATTTTGGGTACCCTATTTGGAACTTGTTTCAAAATAGAATCTAAAACATGTTTATACTAACATGTTTGAAACTAATTTTTCCAAAAACAACAACCATACAAAATGATCATACAATCATCAAACAATCACAATTTGTTCACAAAATCATATAGTATGAGAATCAAGATTGTGTGTGTTCTGCGAGAGAAGCGAACTGTGAAAGAAAACTAAAAAATGAATTGCGACAGTTTGTACTATGTAAAACAAACAAAATTATAGTTAGAAATTATAATAGAGCGATAACTACTAATTTTTTTTTCTTAATATTATATATAAAATCGGTTCTAGGTAGATTCAGAGTACCATGTTACCTGTACCGAAATCGAAACCTAGAATACATGTTCTTAAAAAAAAATTCCAGACCCTACCCTATTATTGAAATTGATACCCGAAACCTACACTGAACCTACCTTAAATGTCAGTTTTTGGGTAGATTTCGGTTCCAAATGGATAATTTGTTCACCCCTAGTTTATTAGGTTTTTTGAATTGTACGTGACACCTTTGTGATCCGTGTTCATTTATGTTGTCTCAAAGTAGACTAGACACAAAGTAATTAATTTAGTTGGAAACTGATTAAGGTGAAAACTTTCACATCCGAGTAGGATTTATAGATTTGCATCGGGGGTTGTTCCCAATTATGTAAAAAAAATCATTTTCATCACGTAGTTTTTAGAGTAATCTTGATTGTTTAGTTGAATATAACAATTGAGATGGTTAACTGTAAGTTGATCATATGTTTTGTTGATGGATATGAACGCTAGTTGCTTTATTTGTGCTTGACATCAGGTTGATGTATGTTTCTTTTAATTCAATGATTTGTTGGATGTTAAAAGAATGTTGCATGTTGGTAGTATATGTTGATTTCCCCAATAATTATAGTATTTATATACGTAGTAGATTCTGAAATATCTCTTTCAACTATTATAGTATCACTAAGTGGTAACAAAACGATGTTGGTGATAAGGTAAAGTGAAACGTATTAAAAACCCTAAACCCCTACATGGTGATTTTTGCTGGTATTCAATTAGAAGAACATGAACGCACCCAATTGTTATTATATATCCTTATAGACCAGAAATTCTTCTTCAATTGTTATTATACCTCAACATAGATGAGTGCATGATGGTTAACAAAGAGATACTGCTAATTATAGTATCTCCATATAACAATTATTTTTGCTTCAGGTGGTGTGGTGGTAGGTCATCTTGAAGTATGATGTGGTCAGTTGGGACGCTCTCAATAATTATAGTATCTCTATATAAGTGATATTTCTTCTTGGGGTGGAACACTATGGTTATTTTTTGTGTTGTGACGAGGTGAGGTGGGACACTCCTACTAAGTATATTATCTTCATATAGTCGATAATTCTTCTTGTGGGTGTTTGGACATTGATTCTTATTTTAAGTTAAGTCACTCCATGACCGTTTGGGTGAAAGCTCGGTGGAAAGAAAAATACGATGGTGGAAAGAAATATGGGCGATATATATGGAGCTCTCAGACGCTGCTAGATTCAGAAATCCAGAGCTAAAAGAGTGTAGAACTGCTAGTTATATGACACTCTAAATAATTATAGTATCTCCATATAGTCAATTGATCAACTTGGGGTGAATGGTGGTAACTCTTCTTGGGAGTGTGACGAAGTAAAATAAGACACTCCTAATAATTATATTATTTATATATAGTCAGTAACTTCTTGTAGTTTTTGGGCCGTGGTTCTTTTTGAGATTAAGTTAGTCCATGAGCATTTGGGTGGAGGCTCGGTGGAAGGGAAACGACAATGGTGGAAAGAAATGTGTGTAACACATTTATACACCTTCTACCTGTGACTTGCCGTCATGGGTGGAAGGTTAGTTGCTACCAACCCATGATTGTCAGTTAAGGTTATAAGGTTAGTTGCATTCACCCTTGATGGTCAGATACGCATAGGTAACAACCAACATTCTTCTTGTGACTCGCAATCACTGGTTCGAAGGCATCAGACCCGGATGGTTTCCTAGTTTGTTTTAGCAAAGGTATTTGAGTGTCGTGGGCCCATAAATCTTCACCATCAAACCCTTCATTGACACAAGTAAGCTATCGTACTTCAATAAACATAGTTTTAATTCCCAAATTCCCAAACTTGATTTATCCAATCAAGTTTCGACTTGTCAGATTTTGTAATTTCGCTTATGAAGTAATTTCAAAAGTATTGTAAAACAGGCTAAAGCATCACCTCTCATATGTGATCACCCTTTTCCAGAGTGTTTTTGTTGCAGGGCGATAAATACAAGATAATATCACTGTGGCTCACGATACCTTTCACAATATGAAGATTAAAAAAGACACGAAGAGGGAGGAATGTGCGGTAAAACTAGACATGCAAAAGGCATACGATAGAGTCTATTGGGGCTTATTAGCAGCAGTCATGGCCAAACTAGAGTGCAGTGAGAGATGAATAAACTGTATTATGGGATGAATAACAAGTTTGACTTTTTAAGGATTAGTGGATTTTGTGCCTTCCCAATTGTTGCATATCGGGTTGAGCACCAGACAAACGTACACGAGAGTTGAAGGTTAGTGCAATACTAAGTGATGTTGAAAGAGTCTAGAAATTGAACGACATCTAACATCAACCTACGAGGGCGGAAACATCGGGCATCAACTGTGTTCCAATATGGCTCGAGAAAGTGCATCATAAACTCATTTGGTCGTATAATTTGAGCGGTGAAGCAACCGTATGATCGATCTATCGACGAATGAAAGACTTAGACGATACGGGGAGCAATTCGTAGTCGAATGCAGTGTCAAAACCATGTGGACAACAGTTTGGTCGATGAAATTACCCACAGAAGATTAGAGCTTTTATGTGGAAGATGTTGTCAAATGCTCTAGCGGTAAAGCAAAGTATGCAGCATTGATGGATGCCACTTGATGAGACGTGCTCTTTTTATGATGCACTAGAGATGACCGAACACATGATAGCACAATGTGAATGGACGAGACTGATTTGGTTCGCAATAATGAACATCAAAATAGAATTATTTGATACGCTAACGATAATAGAATGGGTGGACTAGATAAATTAGGATGCAACATTGATACGAACGAAGAGGGCATGAAGGTGGGCACGCGGTGGTCTTTTCTACTGATCTGTATGGAAGGAGAGGTCTTAGGCAATCTTTGAACGTAACAGTCGAAATTGTCACTGAATCACCATGACATGCATATGAGATTTAGAGGAGTTCTATGGACAACTAGGAAATGCATGCTAGAAACTAGACCCAAGCCATCATAACCAATGCTCGTCCCGCTGGGTGCAGACGAAGGAAGGCCTCGCTAAAATAAACTGCGACATTTCTTAGGATGTGAGCACAAAAGTAGGAGGTATCATATTGATTGCCAGGGATAGTAGCGGTCGAGTGATTGGTGGGCTCAATAGAAGACTACGCGCATAAGGGGCCAAGAATTGCGAAGCAACGACGATATTAGAAGACATGAAACTTGCGACATGAGGATGGAGTTATTGAAAGTGGACTCAAACTCAAAAGTTGTCATAAACCATTGTCAGAAGGGGACCGACCGACAAAAGGTGTGAATTGATCCTCTTGTCAACAATGTACTAGTAGTATCCGGAGAATTCAATTTCATCAAATGGAAAGTCATAAGGAGAGAAAGAAATGTTTATACATACTGAATTGCTAGACAAGTTAAAAAGAGAACATGTAACTATAGTTGGGTATCATAACACCACATACTCTATTATTTTTACTTTCTCAAGATAGTTTATATGAACCTCCATGAAGTTTTTTAAAAAGTATGCACTGTGCAATTTTTTTTTGAAAAAGTAAGTATACTGAAAAAATATTTAGCAAAATGTATATAAACGCTACTCCCAGTAGCGTTTTTTAGCGTTTTTCAAAAAACGCTACTTAGGGTAGCGCTTTTATGAATTTCGCTACCCCTAGTAGCGAAATAAAATATAATTTTTTACGTTTTTTTACGATTTGATGTTTAATTTTAACAAAATTATTAAAAAAAATTAAAAACATACAGTAAGTAGATATTTTAATTTCGATTCAAATTATGCAAAAAATATTAAATTTGGACTTATGGATTGACGGTAGGCTCTGCCGTAGATTGAGATATGAAAATTTGACTTAAACAAATATAACTCATACCCTGAAAGTCCAAACTGACCACGGTGAACATAATTTATGTCGTAATTCAATTATCTACCTAGGGTAATTTTTTTGATTAGAAATACAATGATTTTGTAACCTAACATCGCTTGTCTTAAAATTTGACCGAAATAATCAAATGCATTAGGTGAGAAATTTAATTATGTACTTACTCAAAAAAAATCAAAAAAATTATAATTGAGTAGATAATTTAATTACAAATTAAACGGCGCTAACTAGACGTTAATTTTTTGCTTTTAGACTGACCGTATAATACAATACGTAATTTACTTCGTATTATACGGTCAGTCTAAAAGCAAAATATTAATGTCTAGTTAGCGTCATTTAATTTGTAATTAAATTATATACTCACTTTAATTTTTTTTATTTTTTTTGAGTAAGTACATAATTAAATTTCTCACCTAATGCATTTGATTATTTCGGTCAAATTTTAAGACAAACGATGTTAGGTTACAAAATCATTGTATTTCTAATCAAAAAAATTACCCTAGGTAGATAATTGAATTACGACATAAATGATGTTCACCGTGGTCAGTTTGGACTTACAGGGTATGAGTTATATTGTTTAAAGTCAAATTTTCATATCTCAACTTACGGCAGAGCCTACAGTCAATCCGTAAGTCCAAATTTAATATTTTTTTGCATCATTTGAATCGAAATTAAAATATCTACTTACTGTAATGTTTTAATTTTTTTTTAAGAATTTTTTGATTTTTTTTTAAAATTAAACATCAAATCGTCAAAAAATGTAAAATAATAATAATAATAATTCGCTACTAGGGGTAGCGAAATTCATAAAAACGTTACCCTAAGCAGTGTTTTTTGAAAAACGCTACTCAAAGTAGCGCACGTTGTAAAAAACGCTACCCCCAGTAGCGATTATATACATTTTCCTAAATATTTTGATTTTTTTAAAACTATGCATTTTACTTTTTTTATTTAAAAAAAGTAAGTATACAAATTTTTATTTTAGAAAACTAGGTATACACGCACCCCGAGGTAGTGCCTATTCATTTGCGCCAAAAGTGGCGTCTGAGCCACAAATCTCTTTTTTTTTTTAAAAAAAATCATTTTGTTCAAAAATGATGACTCGATGTTTAATTAAAAATAAAATTATGTATTCATTAAAAAATATTATAGTAAGTAGATATTATAATTGCGATTCAAATGATACAAAAAATATTAAATTTGGATTTACGTATTGACTGTACGGCATGCCGTAAGTTGAGATATGAAAATTGTACTTAAAATATTATAACTCGGACCATGTAAGTCCAAACTCAACACAGTTAACATCATTTAGATCGTAAATCAATTATCTACGTAGGATAATTTGTTGGATTAAAACTACAATGATTTTGTAACCTAACATCGTTTACACCCAAATTTGACCGAAATAAGTAAATGCATTAGGTGAGAAATTTAATTATATACTTACTCAAAAAAAATTAAACAGTAAATTTACTATGCAAAACACTATTTGGAAGTTTTGTATCGTATGTAGAGTGTTTTACGTACCGTATTATACAGTCAGTCTAAAAGTAAAAAATTAACGCATAGTTAGCGTCATTTAATTCGTAATTAAATTATCTACGCACCGTAATTTTTTTGATTTTTTTTGAGTAAGTATATAATTAAATTTCTCACCTAATGCATTTACTTATTTCGGTCAAATTTGGGTGTAAACGATGTTAGGTTACAAAATCATTGTATTTTTAATCCAACAAATTATCCTACGTAGATAATTGATTTACGACCTAAATGACGTTAACCGTGTTGAGTTTGGACTTACATGGTCCGAGTTATAATATTTTAAGTACAATTTTCATATCTCAACTTACGGCATGCCGTACAGTCAATCCGTAAATCCAAATTTAATATTTTTTGCATCCTTTGAATCGCAATTAAAATATTTACTTACTATAAATTTTTTTAATGAATACATAATTTTATTTTTAATTAAACATCGAGTCATCATTTTGAACAAAATAATTTAAAAAAAAAAAGAGATTTGTGGCTCAGGCGCCACTTTTGGCGCATATGGGGTGCGCCTATTGCCCAATAGGTGCTATCTCGGGGTGCGCGTATACTTAGTTTTCTAAAAAAAAAAATTTGTATACTTACTTTTTTAAATAAAAAAAAGTAAAATGAATAGTTTTAAAAAAAAAATCAAATATTTTTTCAGTATATACTTTTTCAAAATTAATTTGTACAGTACATACTTTTTAAAAAACTTCGAACCTATAACTTATTTTGTTGGATTTTGAAATACATAAATATCCTCTTCGTCTAGAAGAAAAACATTTCGGGATTGAGCCGGCCCAGCAATTCTGCTCATCTGACCCTATTTTTTAAAAACATTATTTTAAAGAGTATATTCCGTTTGTCAAACACAGTAGTGTGTCCATGTGCAGAAACTCCAAGAACCTCTCCACCACACACACACATATATATATATATATTATTATTTATTACGTAAGTTATTGGAGTGGTTCGTCCAGCCTCATTAACAATTGATGATGTATTTTGATGAATATTTTATATATGGTTTAATATTTTATATTGATGCTCCATTAATATTTTTGCGTAATATTATTACACTGTATATCTTATGTTCGGTTACTATTTTTTTTAATATAATATAAATTATTTTTATAATACATAGACAACACTTATTTAAAAAAAAATTAAGTGAGTATAAACTCAAGAAATTCAAAAAACATATTCTTATAAGTTTGAATTGTTCACAATAAAAATATTAAATTTGAAAAATGCATGAAATAATTAATTATATAAATAAATTATATTATGAAATACAAAAATTATAAATTATATTAAGTGTATTTGTTCATAAAATTAGCTAAAAATACATGAGTCAATCATTATATTAACAATTAATAATAACATAATAATTAATACTTTTCAGTTAAATGTTTTTTGCATATATTTATAAAGCACTATTAAAATTATTAATAATTTATTTATTTATTTTAGTAATAGTATTATGTAACTTACGTCTTATTTTAATAAACATATTATGTGAGATGAAATGTATTCATAATTTATATTTTAATTTATAAAAGTAAACTTTAATGTGTATACTTGATATTCTTAAAATATAATATTATGTATTTTATTATTATATAAATTTCACTGCTTAAAATATATTTAAAGAAAAATAATAATTATAATGTGAAATAAAGATAGATGATAAGAGATTTTGAAGGTTTTTAAAGTGATTTACATGGTATGCCACCTAGTAATAAGAATTTTATGATTGACATGGACCAATTAGAATAGATTAATTTAGCATTAGAATTGAGAAAATACAATAAAAATAATTTATTTATCAATACTCTATATGATTTAACCAAATTACATATATAAATAGAAAGATATATAGATTACGGTACATGAGTTATACAGATTCTTGACCACGTTTATGTAGGGTTATCACAACATCTATCTATACTAAAAAATTAGGGTAAATTACTTAAACTATTACACATGTTTGACCAATATAATTAATTGGTTAAACATGTTTTTTCGCGTGACTGAATTGTTACACATGTTCCAGCATGTGACTCATTGGTTATTTCGTCAATCAACCGTTAAAATTTTCCATCTAATTTGCATGTGCAAGTCACGTGATATGTGTTAGTTTATTTTATGATAGATAAAATTACTTTGTTGCCCTTATGTGACCTTCCTGTTTTGTGACTCTCTAATTCCTCAAACTTTTGAAGGGATCAAACCGAGAGAGATTGTGAGAATGAAGAGAGAGTTAAGACCAGATAGTTCCGAAGGTTGAACTGATTCTGCCTGGAGGGGATGAAGAACTTCAGAAGAAGAGAATCTTCAAAATCAAAATGGCTCATTACCTGGAAAAATCAAAATCTTTCATTATAAAAATCCCCCTTACAAATTGTTTATCAATAAAATCTTCGAGGAGCTGCTGACTCGGGTGTACCCTGCAAATTTCCAAAATCAAGAACAAATGAGAAACTTAAGGTGCCGAAAACAGCAAAGAGAAGTTGAAATTCTGTGGATTTAACAAAAAAAAAATATTGGTCAAATGATTAAATACAAGTTACCTATTTTTGCTGTCGCTATGGAGAAATCAAATTTGAACTCTAAACTAGATCTTCCCGTTCGAAAGATGAATGTTAATGCAATAAAACTGCAAGTAGGATCCAGAAGTCAAAGTCTTAAATCCCTTAACTGTGATCAAAATCATCAAATCCGTTTCATAGAGATCTTGATAACCCAATAACCAAAAATAACTAATTTATGGGTTTGAAAGAGATACAATGGACAAATTATAGAGGTGAAGCTCATAACTTTGTACAGGATAACCAGCAGAGCTGAAGCTCATAACTTGTCTGGTGGATGCGGCGACGGTGGAGGAGGCCTCCGGCGAGGCAGAGATGGAAGCGGACGAGGGCCACGAAGGGGAAACAACCAGGTCTTTCCTATACAACAAGTAGGACCTCCTATTGTCTCTTTTTTTCATAGCTCTGCTCTGAACGTAGAACTCTTCGTGCGCCGACATGGAGATGGAGAACTGCTATGCTCTCCTCTCCTCCTCTTGTGTTAGAGATGGAGCTGGAGATGGAAGGAATAAGGATCATGTAAGCATCATTGCCGTCGCTACTGCTCCGCTTGAGCATATCGTGGAACCTCCACCGCTTGGAGCAAGATCTGGTGGAGTTGCACTTCTTGCAGCGACGGAGACGCTCGACGAAAAGGAAAGAGATCTATAATGGGAAGGTGTGTAGGAGAAGGGTGTCTTTGGTAGTTCACGTGTTTTTATTCTCGCGTGACTCGCACATGATAGACTTAACAGTGATATTTGACGATGAACAGTAAAAATGACCAATTAATCACATGTTGAAACATATGTAACCATTCTGCACAAGTTATAATCAATTAGTCACATGCGCAAACATGTATAACCATTTAAGTAATTAACCCAAAAAATTATTATTAAATTTGTTTTTAAAATAAAACAGCTATACCTTTATATATTTCTCAGTGTTATGGAAGTAAATTAAACTTTACACAACTGTCATTAATACTTATATTGGTTTGATTAATTTATATTTATAATTTATAATCGTTAAAAAGTAATGAGTAAATTTTATATAGAATTTTCCAATTAATATATGTTAAGGTTCGGTGAAGTGACATCTTTTTTCTATTCTATTTGTGTACTAGCATGTCAGCAAAACAAATTCCCACACCAACTTGCTCTCTTCTATATTTAATATATACATATAATAGTAGATAATTATTAACTAATTCTTATGTTTTTTTTTTACCATCCCGCGCATAAAATCATTATTATGGTTGTGTAATCATAATAGACTTTCCACGGCGCAGTTACTTCACAAAAGGGGCATGAACATTAACCTTATTTGTCAGGTTTGTAGTATCCATGAGGAAAATATTATACACATTATTCGGGATTGCATGATTGCGAGAAAAGTTTGGAATAATATTGGCATTCCTTATGATTTAAATGACTTCTATTTGTCCAATCTCTCATCTTGGCTTGAGGTGAATTGCAAGTTGAAACATTTTCATGCGAAATGAATTGAATGGAGATTTATCTTCCTATCGACCAGTTGGTTCCTCTGGAAGAACATAATTTATTTTTTGTTTTCAATAACCCTCCTATTTCTGTTGATGTCCATAGTTAAGTATGATTCATGCAAAGAGCATCTTAGACAACTTTAAGAGAGAAAAGATTCATAAGAAAAGAAAGACCATTCAGATGGGTTGGACGCCTCCGGAACATGGAGGTATTAAACTTAACACGGATGGCTCAGCAAGGGGTAATCCAGGCCCGGCAGGAGGAGCGGGGGTAATGCGAAATGAATGGCAGGAGGTTGGATAAAAGGTTTCCAAAGGCGTATTGGAATCACCAATAGTCTTGTGACAGAACTGTGAGCTATAAGAGACAGACTAACCATGACTGCGAATTTGGGAGTGCAAGATCTCTACGTCGAAGCAGACACACATGAAGCAATTAATTTGATAATTGAGGATCCAGATGCAGATAAACCACTAATGACTCTCATATTGGATTGCAGGAAACTTATTTTGGAATTTAACAAAGTCAAAATCAGACACGTGTTCCGGGAAGCAAATGGGGTGACAGGTGCTTTGGCTAAGGAAGTTGTTAATCTGGATGAGCCCTTTCATACTTTAACGAATCCCCCATCGGACATTTTGAAGCTCCTTATGTTTGATAGTGAAGAGAAATTCACTACTAGAATAGTTAAAAATAATTAGTACTTAGTTTTGGTTGTTGTAGTTTATGTTTACAAAAACAAATTATAATATATGGAAAAAGACTTAAAATAGTTCAACATGTTTGCATAAAACTTTAGTTGCACCAACATGTTTTTTTGCGATGGTTAATAGTTCAACATGTTTGAAAATTATGATAATTGTACTTCTGTTACTTCTTTGTTAAAAAATTCCGTTCAATATTTTTCATATTTGCAAGACTAATCGAATATTTTTTATAAATGTTACAATTAAAACCTACAAATTTACACTAATGTTAGAAACAAGTCATGACTCGATTCAAAGCACACTGGGGCCTCTAATATGGGTCTAAATCCAAACCAAGTCGCCCAACCTTGTGAACCTGGTCTAGGATCACACTCCGGCCATAGGACCCCTGATTGAGGCTCAATTAGACCTCAATCGGTCTAGATCAGCACTGCAAGAATGTTCATCAACAGACACGAAAGTTCAATGTTGTCACAACGGTTTTGACAGTAAAAAACTTATTTAGTTTCGGCAAAATATATCGTAGTTGATGACACTATTTAGTGTCACCGAATTTTCCATTGCTGAAACTGAGTTTTAGTATGTACTTTTGTCGCTGCAATTTGTTTACCCCCAAAAAGATGTACTGTTGAAAAAACGTATGATACTAATATAGATAATCAGTTATACCAACGTAATATATTGCATAAACAAGTTTTTAGTATCAATATTTCCTGATGCATTAGAACTATAAACAGTGACGACATTAAGTCGAATGTAATATTACATTTTTTGTCGCTAAAGGGTACACCAACATATAAACTTAGAGAAAAACCCGGTACTGGACAGAAACAGAATCCGACCAAAACATTATGTGATAGACAATATTGTTAATGTGAAAAAAAAATTGGGATAGCTAACAAAGTGTTTTGAACTCGCAACCTCCAACATTAAACTCCATGGTAATTACCAATGGAACTTAACATGCATGTACATTTTATCATAACATATAATTTTATACATAGAAATAGTAAAGTCATAAAAATATGAAATTGAGAAAACCGTACCAGCAGGTCAAACTCACGCACTTTAGTATCAAATCCAATATGTTAACCATGTGGACTACTGCACAATTAACTTTAAATAAGATGGTACTTAATTATATAGATATAAGATACAATTATATAATATATTTGTAATATAATATAATAAATTATTTAATTTAGTATAACTAATAATCAATATATTGAATATATTTATAGTATAGTATATCATATACTTTTTTTTTGGTAAATTAGTATATCAGATACTTAAAAAAAATTAATATATCAGATACTTAAAAAAGCAAAGTACATCATAGTTTCAAGTTCTTTAGTCTATCTGCTCTACTGGATGACCAACACTTAGCGGCATAATTCAAAATTTGAACGGAAGCTTTTAACTCCAAAAATGTCTTTAGACTCTTCGATTAATTTCCTTAACCTAGTCTTCAGAGTTCAGTCTGAACCAAGACGAGACGTCAGACTCTTCGATTAATCTCCTTAACCGAGTCTTCAGAGTTCAGAATGAACCAAGAAGAGACGTGGGGGACTTCTAATCTCCTTAACGTTATCCTCGAGCAAAATACCAGAAAGCCTTCATCCTCAGCGATTTGGCGGTCGAAGCAGAACCGCAGGAAGCTCCCCTGGTCGTCGTTGTCGGTGATTCGTCCTCGAGCAGATCCGCAGGAAGCTCCCCTAGTCGTCGACGATTAGGCAGTTGAAGCATCGAGGAGCCATACTAGAGATGTCCACATACTGAACTGCGGTTTCCTTCTTTTTTCTCTTGCTTATGGAGCTGCTCAGAATCTCGAGAGCAGCATTAACACCGTATGTGTGTTGGATTGAGATTGTTTGATTGGGATTTGTTTGAAGCTTGTCAACTTGTATTGTTATTCATCCATGACTATTACATATAGTGTACAGATTGTGAGAATAGGAAACAATTAGAAAAAGGAAAGTACATAATACAAAAGATTACTTCCTACTGTGGTATTTCCTAATATGTTGTTTCTATATTCTAACACTAATATGTTGTTTCTATAGTCTAACACTAATATGTTGTTTCTATATTCTAACACTAATATGTTGTTTTTATATTCTAACACTCCCCCTCAAGTTGAACAGTGGGATCTCCAATGTTTACTCTTTGAAAATTCTTCCGTTGACTGACTTGTTGAATATCTTCTTCCTGAAAATACTCTTTGGACTGATTGGTTTAGGACCTTATCGGAGTCAGGGCAACTCTGTTGTTGTTGTACCATATTGGAGTCAGGGCAACTCTGTTGTTGTTGTTGTACCCTATTGGAGCTAGGGCGGCTCTGCTTCTGTTTGTCCCTATCGGAGTTAGGGTGACTCTGCTTCTGTTTGTCCCTATCGGAGCTAGGGCGGCTCTGCTTCTGTTTGTCCCTATCGGAGCTAGGGCGACTCTGCTTCTGTTTGCGTTGACACTCCCCGTTAAACCGCAGGCACTTAACATATCTGTTAACCCAAACCCTAGCAACTCATTACTTCTAAAATTGGGAGAGAAATTAGGGTTACCCATTGTTCCTCCCATGGCTGCGCCTCCTTCGGTCGAGCTCCCTATGGCCGCGCATCCGAACGCCGCCTCACCCCCTTGCTTCCCCGAAGGTGTCGGCTCTGCGCTGGTGCCCGGGTGAGCGACGACAACGACTTGCTTCACGGTGGCCCTCTGTCCCGCCGATTTGTGGTTGTCCTCCCACCATTCCGGGTAACCCACGAGCCTAAAACACGTTTCTTTGGTATGTTTCTTCATATCGCAATGTGCGTAGGTGAGTTTCGATTTGTCTTCCTTGTCTTTAGACTGATTCAAGTCAGATCTGCCCTTGTTCTTCATGGCCGGCTTGTTGCGATTGGTTCGGGTCATTAGACCCACTCCCACCCCCGATGATGTGTCGTCCTTGGAGGTTGCCGCCTACAAAATGTGGAGCCTGGCGACCTCCCGCCGTACAGTCGAATATGCGACTTCAACTGAGGGGAGGGGATCCCGCTTGAGAATATCCCATTTGATTGGTTCCAGCCGATCGTCTATTGCGGTAAGGAATTGGTAGAGTCGTTGTTCCTGAATTTTTCGGTTGTAGATCTGGATGTCTTCGGGATCCTTCATCGGGTTCGGATCTCTTCGATCGATTGTCATCCAGATGTGTTGGAGTCAATTCCAGCACTCCTCCAAGGTACCTCCTTCCTGCTTGATTGTATTGGCTTTCTTGTGAAGGTCAAAGATTTGTAACGAATCTGCCCCCGATCCGTAAGTAATTGCTAGCCCGTCCCATAGTGCCTTCGTCGTAGGGTACTGTGAGACGTTATTCACTAGAGTTGCATCGATATTCTGGATTAGCCAAGTAAAGACGCATTGGCCGTCTTGTTCCCATCGAGTATATGCTGGATTGGATATTTGTGGAGGTGAACGTTCTCCTGTGATGTGAGAACCTTTCCCCTGCCTCCGATTGCCTTTTTTTTTTATCAAGGTTTCCCATAGTGAATAATTGTCTCCACTGAGCTTGATCCCGATTGACAGGTTTTCCGAGGTTGCGCTGGAATGTGCTCCCATGCGTAGGAATGCTGCGAATTGCTGCATTAGATCTTCTAGAATACTGATTTGGTTTCAGCTTGGGTTATTGTTTGAGGTTTCACTGTACTCTGACATGGTTTGTGCAGGGTTCTGCTGGTTTTGGTTGATTGGTCGGGTAAGGTATAAGGAACGATTATGAATCCTTTCTGAGTTCCTAGGATCGATTACACCGCTCTGATACCATGTTGGATTGTGATTGTTTGATTGGGATTTGTTTGAAGCTTGTCAACTTGTATTGTTATTCATCCATGACTATTACTTATAGTGTACAGATTGTGAGAGTAGGAAACAATTAGAAAAAGGAAAGTACATAATACAAAAGATTACTTCCTGCTGTGGTATTTCCTAATATGTTATATCCTAATATGTTGTTTCTATAGTCTAACACTAATATGTTGTTTCTATATTCTAACACTAATATGTTGTTTCTATATTCTAACAAAGTGGTACAGAAGTTTTAATTGAGGTGCTTGTGTTGCTGTTCCATTTCAATTGACATGCCTGGGTTTGAATAATTCAGAATTGAACACGAATAGATACAGGATTAGGGATGATGTCGTTGAAGTCGTTTGCATATTTCAGAGCTTTACTAATTTCCACTTAATTTCCCTTGTACACGTTGTCTCCAAGCACAGCGATAAAGCTCCACTTAATTTTCCTTTACTAATTTCCACTTAATTCTTTATGGTTTCCTATATAGAATTATTATGAAATGAACTAAGCTTTGATTTATGGAATTTGATCATAATTAGTGTTTCATTCATAAGCTATAGAAGAATAGAACATGAAGTAGCTAATAAGCTACTGTTTTGTGTTTTATGTGTATATTCTATGAGGAAGCAAAAGCAGTTGGGCAACTGTGCAATGAGCGGTTAGCGAATTTGGTTGGTTGCTGTTGTGAAGGCAATGAGAGACTGCTTGTGGCATAGTTCATGCCAAATGAGACTTTGTCTAAGCATCTTTTCCAAATACTGTGGTTGCTATTATTCATAGTTTATATAAATTGCAAATTTCTTGGAATGATTTATCTTCTAGTGTACATCATCTGTTGTTTAGGGGAGAACCAACCCATGAAATGGGAGATGAGAATAAGAGTGGCTCTCTATTTGGCACAAGCTTTAGAGTATTGCAGCAATAAAGGACGTGCCATATATCACGATCTTAATGCTTACAGGGTTCTCTTTGACAAAGTAATCTTGCATTTCTGTACCACATATTTCAGTTTTAAGATGTATAAATTTTGGGATTTGATTCTTATCTGGAATTCACAGGATGATAATCCAAGGCTCTCTTGCTTTGGTCTCATGAAGAATAGTAGAGATGGCAAAAGCTATAGCACTAATTTGGCTTTCACTCCACCAGAGTACTTACGAACAGGTAACAACAGTATGAGTGTTCAAATCCATGCATTGGGTTGGGTGATTAAGTATAATAATAAGTGTTTATATTTCTCGCCGTTTCTCTTTTATGGCTATACTAATTTTCACTTTATATTCGTCATATTAATATGTTGGTGCGTATCTAATTCCATTCCTTACCCTTTATTTGATTTGCTATCGGCTGAAGCATCTGTATGTGTTTGGTTATCAATGTGTTTTCAGTTATTTAATATTACTTGTTTATGATAATAACTTGTTGCATTTCTAGGAATTACTTGATCTGGGTGAAGCAATTGGAACTCAAAGTCGAGGACTAAGTGAAGAAGTTGGTCATAGGTTGTAGTCCTGAAATGTTGTAAGTACTCCTGAAAAGTTGTAATGTCCCGAGGTCATAGGTTGTAGTCTCTGAACAATGTTAACTTCATTTTGTGGATGTAGTAGCATGGTTTATGTATGCTCGGTTTTGGTATATGGCTATAAAACCGATTTTTCCATTAAACACAAATCGATGCAATATAAAATGAAATAGTGACCACGATACACTGACACTAATGCACTCAATTTTACATCAGAGGAATGTCGAAACATAACACCCATTTTAGCATCCAATAATGCCAACGGTAATTACGCGTAAACCATATCGGCATATTGGCGATACTAATGGTCAAACCAATTGTTCATTCCAGCAACGGCAAACCTTTAGTGTCGGCATATTGTCGTCGTGGAAACCTTTAGCCACGGGGCCTATTGGCACGATTCTTAGCATCAACACGGGGTATTAGCAGCACCAACAGTGCTCCGGGCAACGATTATTTACCATTGCTGTAGATCAACTTTCTTGTAGTGCAGGTTCGGTTCAGATTGATTGGGGCTTCAATTAAGCCCCAATCGGGGGTTCCTATGGTGTGGGTCCGAACCCAAACCAGGTCCTCAAAGTTGGGTGAACTGGTCTGGGTTCGAACCCTGGCTAGGGGACCCCTAGTGTGGCTCGAATCGAGTCATGACGGGTTTGTAACATTAATATGAGTTTGTAGGTTTTAATTATAACATTTAGAAAAATATTCAGTTAATTTTGCAAAAAAAATATTTAACAAAATTTTTAACAAATAAGGGATGGAAGTACCAATTACCATCGTTTTCAAACTTGTTGAACCATTCAAAGTCATGACGGGTTTGTAACATTAATATGAGTTTGTAGGTTTTAATTATAACATTTAGAAAAATATTCAGTTAATTTTGCAAAAAAAATATTTAACAAAATTTTTAACAAATAAGGGATGGAAGTACAAATTACCATCGTTTTCAAACATGTTGAACCATTTAAAATATTTTGGGTTGAAAAGTCATTTCGTGTAAACATATTGAACCATGTTTAGACTTTTCTCTAAATATATTTGTACGTAGATACTATTTTCAACTTACACCTAAAAAAGGCCTTTAAAGTCGTGTTTTTTTTTTGGCCAAATTTAAACTCGAGTTAGCTAATTCCATGATACTCTTCCACAATCTTAGATTTATTTTTATTGTATATATAACTTGTATTTGACCTAAACTGTGATATTTTAATATAAAATATAGTTGTATCACACTTTCAACTTGCAAGGTGCAAGGTGATAAAGTTTATTAAAAAAAAAAAGATAAAACAAAAAATAAATCATTATATATAAATAGGTATTAAATAATATTTTTTATATAAATATAAAATAAAAACTATAATATAATTCATTTTACAATGTGCATTTATACAAATTCTATTGCTAAAATTAAACTAATTACAATTTTAAAAGGAAAAAAAAATGAAAAATATGTAATATATTTGTCAAAATTGGTAAGTGATGCAACTTGTTTTGGGTCGCTGGTTTATGATATAATATGTTTCATTTTGTCGTTTTTAGATGAAACATGTGTTTTTTTTCGTTACTTTTTCCATTAATTTGAACAATAATGAAAATAAAAATTTGAAATCTCAAAATTGTCCTTACATCAATTTCTCTCCAATTGCAGCAGTCTATGTTACTTACATCTCAAGCTTCGTTTTTCTTCCAACTTCCAAGAAGATCCATCGTAAAGTCACAATCTCCGTTGCACGGTTTCAATGGGAACACAGAAGATGAGATGGTTCAGGATCTTAGGGTGCCCAACCGGAATACTCTCCTTGAGATTTCATTTGAGAAACATATAAACTAAACACTTAATGGGCGCCGGATAAAATTTAGACGCAATGTGAGAAGAGGTTGAAAATTACTATTTTCCTCATGGTATTCCAATAGTCACTACATGCACCTTACTTTAGTTGATACTTGATGGTTGAAGCAATTTAAGCTCAGGATTCTAGAAGTAAGGTGTGTATTCATTTACTCTCCTGACCATCTCTAACTTCTTAATAGTTTGAAGGATATCATTTTCGGAGTGAAATAATAATTGGACATGGTCTGTTTATGATTGTTGGATGAATAAAACAGACCCACACTTTTGCTTCTATTTCCTTGTAGTCTTTAAAGAATCACCATTTTACACAAGCTATTTCTCTCTTGTTGGATCTTTGTATAAGTAAGAAAATTGCCATTTAGATGCTTCTAGAATTCAGCTTGCAAAAATGTAAATATTTCATGGCATGGTTGGTTTGGAACTGCAACATGTTTTTTGACATCCTTCTCCACAATAATTATTTTGTTCTCTGATGGAAGATACACTGATGTAACTCAATTTGCTTATATGTGTTTGATGGATGCCTGGTTGGTTGGTTTATCTACTGTTCGCAACCATTGAATCTCATTTGTTTGGATCAGGAATCAATTAGAGAGGCATGCCTTAGAAAGAAGCATTAAGCATTGTCTTTAGTGCCTTTGCAACAGTAAAGGTTAGTTCTGCTAAACTTTTAGTTGTATAATAATAATCACTGAATGCCTAAAGAGGTACAAAAATGTAAAAAATTGCAAGGTAATTATTAGGTTTGTTGTTAAGATTACCATGTCCAAATTCGGGATGTGCATAAGCAATTGGAGAAAGGCCGAAGAAGGCTCAAGAGGATGAAGTTGCTGCTCAGCTTGAGAAGGAAAAAGAAGTTGTTGTCGAAGCAAGGAAGAATGAGGTAATTCATTAATCATTACTACGAATGAATATAATTAATTATAATAATAAATCATATTAACTGTTGTGTTTATGCATATAGGAACAAGCTCGGAAAGAGCTAGAAAGATTGCTAGAGGAAAATCAGAGGAAGCACAGAGGAAGGAGGCATTGGAGCAGCAAACGAAGGAGGCGCACAGGTTCAAGGAGCTCAAAGAGTTGCAGAGACAGAAAGAAGATGAGCGAAGGAAAGAGACGCAAGAACCAATTGTTGCAGAGTTTCAAGGAGCTCGGTGTCCATGGAAGGAAAGAGATGCAGGAACGAAGGAATCGAATAACTGCTCAACATCAATGAAGAAGATAGGGGCATTTAAGGTATTTCACACTCAGACGTCACGCTTCTTGCACGTGAGGACTTAACAACAATTTTGGACGGAAATAAACAAACATCATCTAAAACCAACAACAACAAACATGTTTCATCAAAAACAAACAAGTTGTCGCTTTTATAACAATGGATAAACATATTACATTTTTTTTCATACTTTTCCAATTTAAAAAATTACTTGTTTATAGATATTATATTTATACATTACAATTGGCCATACAGAAGATGCGTAGATAGGGTTGGGGGAAGAATTGGTTCGACTAAACCAAATCGTACATTTTGCGAATCGTACCGCTTCCAAAGCGATTAGGCCAAATCGGTTCACAAAACAAATGGGTTTTCAGTGAGAATATGGAGCGATTCTGATTAACCACAAAGAATCGGTTCACATATGGTAAACCGTACATCTTTTTAAACTGATTTTGATATAATAGTTTTTAATTAAATATCTAATAAATAAATAAAAATAACCTAAATCAGTCCAGTAGTGGGCTCTGGTGTTCTACCTTTCAGCACTTCCCATTTCACAGTCCCACTTCGAATTTGACACTTCGACTTTGGTGTTCTATGTTTTCCTCCAAGACGCAACAATCAAGTTGCTCTTCGTCCTCGTAGGAGAGTAGGAGGCATGGCACCGCAAGCACAACTATCAGTATAACATGCCTACAGTACAATGGAAAATCAATGACTGAAACAACATTTACACCGTATCAACACACGCAGGTCGACAACTCAAATGGCAATACGTAAGTACAACGTCTCAACGATGATTACCTACGATGTCGAATAGGGTTACTTCAATGGTGGTAACCCAATTGTTAAAAACGTTAGACCCCGCTCCATTCAGACCCATGAAGAATAGCGCAATCCAAAAGACTAGTAGGAGAGTCCACAGGACAGTCTTGAGAGTCCATTTGGGGGTTAATCTGAGCCACCAACTTTGAATTCGAATCTTGGCATTTTCATGTTTCCCTATTCCGTTACGGATCAGATGTTGGAGGGTTGGCGCGAAGGCGCCATTGTCCTCCATGAGAATCGTGACGAATTGAGAGAAACCACCTAAGTTTGATGGTAATGAATGGAAGGGACAAGGATGAGGCAATACTCGGGGTTCTGTTGTAGATGGAAGCCATGAATTTAGTGGTAATGGTGTTCAACGAGAATTCAAATCGGAGAGATGTGCGAATTGAAGTTCTTCAACTCCAACTAATCTTCCTTGGCTTCCACTGTTGTAGCACGGCAACACCTTTATATAAAAAGGTTTGGTTGAACCAATTTTTAAATCGGTTTATAAGAGGTACGGTAAATCAACGAAAATATGGAGCGGTTCGGATCAAGAAGGCAAACCGTACATTGACCACATTTTAGGTAAGGTACGGTTCTGAACTGGTTCAACCCCGAATCGGTTCATGCCCAGCCCATGTGTAGATATTATGTTGTGACAATATATATATACATATATATATTATTAACATAGAAAAATATATACAACTTAATATATATACAAATACATATACATGAATGGAAGAATATTTATGGCCCAAATGTGTACTACATAGGGATTTCCTCCGGTACGAGTGAAGATTATTCCAAGTGTGGAGAAAACATGCAAAGAGTGTTGCATTTCAACTAGAACACCCCACAATAATTTTTTTAAAAACAAAACACAAATATATATGAGAGAGAACTGGGAGATAGACGGTTGATATGAAAAATGTGTATTTTTTTAGGTAAAATACGATTGTGCTCCTAATATTTGAGTTAAAATCGAATTTCACCCTTAAAGTTTGTTTATGAAAATTGTGTTTCATCATGCTTTGTTATAATCGAGTTTACCTCTTTTGTTACATTTTCCTTCTAAACTAAACAAAATGATGGTAATAGTTCCTTCCGTCAATCCTCCGTTATAAAATTATGTTAAATACTTTTCAAATTTATAAAATTAACTTAATATTTTTTTAAACATTAAAATTACATCCTACAAACGTATATTAATATTACAATTAAAATTCGACTTAATTCGACCTCAGTGGGGGTCCTATGGTTTGGATTCATACCCAGACTAGGTCCCCCAACCATAGGAGACCTAATCTTGTTCCGAACTCAGACCATCAGATACTCAATTGGGGTTGAACCTGGTTCAATCGATTGAGGCTCCAATCGAGTCTCAATCAGGGGTTCTATGGTCAGGTTACATACCCAGACAAGATTCCCGTCCTTGGGCGACCTGATTTGGGTTCGTATCCAAATCATAGGACCCTCGATTGAATCCAAATCAAGTTGAAATTTAATTGTAACATTAATATAAGTTTGTAGGGTGCAATAGTAATGTTTGAAATGACGAATTACTATCATTTTCAAATATAATATGATGGACGATTCACCATCGCAAAAAAACATATTCGTGCGAATAATGTAATGTGCATGAACTATTTTCAGACTTTTTCCCTATAATTAAAACTCAATGTATCCTAAATCTTAACTTAACGAAGCTTTAGTAAAAATAAAGAGCGTATACTTGGCAGGAGATTAGTAATAAATCTTATGCGAGTGAAATTCAAACTCGAGTTATTTCCTTACAGAAATAAACTAAAACATAAAGAGCTAAACCCTAAACCTATACATGGAAAGAGGAAGTAACTTAATTTAGTCCACGTATACCACCAACCACTAGTGAAGGAATGGTAGAATTTGTACAGAAAAGCAAATTACCTCATTACTCCTGTCATGATCAGCTAAAGAAAAGCGTCGGCATTCCGTTGCCATAACAAGAAGTTTCTCAAAAAAGAGTTTTGTTTAGTTAGTAAACTTAACACCAAACCACATCAGTAAGAAGCAACAACAGTCTTTACCTATTTTCATCAGTAAGTACTCAACTCCAGTTTGTACAGTTTCTACGTTTTTTTTAGAATTCTACACCCTACCACCACCAACCAACCTGAAAATGAAATCAATCTCAATCACTATGACAACAAAATGCTTTCCCTAGCAAAAATCACCCACTCAGAAAACATTGGCTTCAGTTTTCTACAAAGGAACAACAGATTTAAGTTCCAAAATCCAAACATAAGTGTTGTGCTCAGCAGTTGCAAAAAGCTTCTTCTATTTACCATCTCGACTCACCTAACTAACAAATCTTGTGACCTTGCTTTTCTTAAGTTAGTAAAAGATAACATTAGTAAACAAATGCAGGAGATCTGTCATTCCATCACAAAGATTGAATTGGATTTTCATAATATACGGAAAGAGACAGACGGACAAACAGACATACCACTGTTACTGGAACATTTACCAAAATGGAAAAAATACAGTTCTTCGGTTTACTCTGCATGAAGAATAAGCAGGAACAAACAATACGAAATAGCTAACAGAAGCAATAGTTAACAAATCAACCACACTACTAACTGCATTGGGTAATCAGTTCAGACTCACCATCATCTGGTTCAAGCTCTAATGCCTTAGAGAAGCTATCCACAGCAGAATCAATGTCATTAAGAGCCATATATGCCTGAAAGAAGGAATAAAGGCCCAATCAAAAACTACTTACTGCTACTTTTTTTTTTGACCATCTACTTACTGCTACTTGATAACAAAAAAAAACAACAATGGACCTATTAAGCATGGCCTACCTCTTTTCCCTTTTTCTCTTCTACTGTGTTATATTGGGAATAGATGGCGTTCCTATCTATCTAAGATTAGAAACCCACCTGACCCTGACGAAATAAAGCTTTTGGATTGTCATCTCCATCACGTATTGCAAAATCAGCATCAAATAATGCTCCTTTCAGATCTCCTAATTTTAATTTACATCCCTGCAGTAAGACATCGGGCAACAATTAACTGGAATAAAGGAAAAGGAATTACATAAAATCGTTCACTACTTATTGTGCAGAGAAAAACATAGTGTATCATGAATAGTGAGGTTTCATTTCTTTTTTGTTTTTGTAGTTAATAGCGAGGTTTAATTAATGAATTGGAAGAGAGACTTGGCTGATAAAAACAAAAACCTTTTAACACGAAGCAAGAAAAACATATACATCACTATCCTGTTAATATCATATGTTTTTTTTATGTACTTAAACTATACTTTAAAAATGTTATTCGTTTATTTTAAACCCTCTAATTTAGAAATATCATTTTTTTGGAACATCTCCAATTTTATTTTTTTATATTCAATAAATAAACAAACTAAAATTTAACCAAATAAATGACGTTAAGTTTCGACATACCCAACGACTTACAATATTAGTTATAAGTTCTAACTAAACAAAATTATATTGTAAATGTAAATAATGACTCCAAAGTCCAAACAAATGAAATTTCTAAATTTGAGGGTTTACCTGAATATACATTTCTAAAGTATAATTTAGGTACGTAAGAAAACATATTATATTAATAATATAGTGATAAAAAAAAATATTTTTATGGCATGGTTACGAATGTAAATTTCGGTTGGAATAAAATTTTACAATTTTTTTTTTTCACTTGAGTAGATAGTGTAAAAAAATTATAATTGAAGTGCATAAACGAATATATGTGAGTACCATTAGTCTAGCAGAAGGATATACTGTTCTAAAAAATCTCTTAAAAAAAAAAGTTCTAACAAAGTTTTGAACTCAGGATAATTGTTAAAACAATCCATCTTCTACTAGACTAAAGGTAATTAGTTGTATAATAAATTCAACCCGAGAATGACATTCACAGGTAGGATTGATATCAGAATTTGGCAGATATCCTACTCGCGAATGTCATTCACATGTACGATTTAAATCCTACCCGCGAATGGCATTTACAGGTAGATATAGTTTCATAATTGGTTTTCAAAAGGTAATAATTTGGTATTTGATTTTCAAATGAGATATATTTTGAAGAAAAAAAATCCAAGACAGGAACGAACAACAATAAAGAGATGACGAAATGCTCATTTCTTTCTCTTTTGAGTGATTTATGATCATGTTGTTATATATTTTAGTGTAATTGGATTGACTAGTTGACCAATGGGATCATAGTATCTCATTAAACAAGTTAGAAGGGTGCGGAGTGCACGCTTGTTTAAGTATATTATGATTCATTGTATTGGAGATTCATCGGTTGATTAGAGATGAGGCAATGGTGGTCAAAGGGGGCAACGCCCCCTTTGCCGGGTCCAGGGGCAGCGCCCCTGGCTGGGGTGTATATAAAGTCACTATTCTAAAATTCATTGAAAATTTGAATTTTGGAACTAATGACTTAACTTTTTAAACCTCAAAATTCCCGGTTTTTGGACACTTGCTTTAGAACCAAGTATTGGACCGAACCATGGCTAGGGCCGAACCATTTCTAGAATCTTCCTAAGGTGTCCCTTTGATTTTGGAGCCATATTTTGAATCAAAGGGGTGTATATTGGCCGAAATGGTACATGTCTCTTCCAAAGGACATGGTGTCTTCTCCTAAGGGTGTGAATAACACTATAAATGGGTCATAGGGGGGTCACAAAAATTCATCTCAAACATTCACAATCCTTCTCTCAAGTTCTAGTTCAGTATTCTGATTTTATCCGATTGAAAGTTTGGGTGCCTCCAAATAGTTTCAATCTGAAAGTGTCGTCACAACTTCAGAATAATCCAAGCATACAATTACCACCATATAATTCGAGATTTCCAACACATGTGAAGTAGGGAAACAAACTGTCCTAGAAAAAGTGACGAGACCAAGGTCGGGCACGATCACAATCAACTGCGACGCGCCATGGTGTGCTCGAACCCATAGGGGAGGACTCGGGGTGCTAGCGTGTGATTAACAAGGCACGGTCGTGGGAGGAATGAATAGGCGCACCCGTAGTGACAATGTCACGACACTTGAAGCACAAGCCATATACGAAGGGATACGTCTAGCTCAAGAGAACTCATGGACAAACATCACCATTTAATCCGACTCACAAGTGGTAATCAAGCAAATCCAAGAAGGGGCAACCGAGTGGCGTCTATCAACGCTCATACCAAACATCCAAACTCTAGCAAGCGAGGTAGACCAAGTGCAATGACGAGCAATTCCAAGATCAGCAAACGAATGCGCGAATTGGATAGCAAAATAATCACGGATGAGAGTGCGACTAAATGATTGGGTCTCCCGACCCCCACTTTTCCTTTTATTTGTTCATTAGCGAATGATTGTAATTCTGAAATCCTGTGACATTTGTCACGCCGTTTTATTTCATAAAATGAAACGAGTATTTTGCCAAAAAACAAAAATCTATATGTCATTATAACTCTTCAAGCAAAAAATTTGCACAAAGAACAAGTAGTTTAAGTTCAACAAATTAATCTATCCTATAAATAAAGTCCATCACTAGTTAAAAACAAATTAAATGGAATTAATATATTGCAACTTTTATAAGTGCAGTTAGCAATTTATACCAAAAAAAATTCAATTAATGAATTGTTCAAACTCCAAAGTTCAACTACAAAGTTATAAACTACGCCTTATTTGGGAGACATTATTTACGAACACCTTAAGCGACTTAGTTACTTTAGAGCCATTTGAGCACAGATTCGACTAAGCTTGATGATCAAGAGTTATATATATTATTTTTCTATCATAGTCCATTGAACTATTTGTACGTATTCATGTTCTAGGCTCTTGAGACTTGTTAGTGACCTTCATAAAGGTTCTTTTGCATGACCACCCGTTTTCTATTTTTTTATCTCGATGGTAATACTTGCATAGATTTATGTAATGTAGCATGTGATTGGATCAAGGTTGCACATATAGTTAATTATTAATATGACATGCTATTAATATTAATATTCGTTTTATTTTGTGTTTGAGTATGTTGGATTGTATTGTATTGGATATTGTATATTGATATTGGGTTGTATTGAAAGATTAGATTGAATTGAGAATTGTATATTGTCAATCTGTATTTTTGGTACATATGAGGTGTCTATTTATACACTAATCCTAACAGTTATATTTGTCTAACGACTATATTTCTAACAACTATATTTCTAACAGCTCTATTTCTAACAACCATATTTTCATTTTCTAACACTCTTCCTCAAGTTGAACGGTGGGATCTCCAATGTTTAACTTGCCAATGATATTGTTGAAAATCCTTCCGTTGACTGACTTGTGAGAATATCTTCTTCCTGGAAATACTGGACTGATTGGTTTGAGACCCTATCGGAGCCAGGGCAGCTATGTTGTTGTTGTACCCTATCGGAGCTAGGGCCACTCTGAATTGTTTGACCCTATCAGATCTAAGTCGACTCTGCTTCTGTTTGACCCTATTGGAGCTAGGTCTACTCTTCTTCTGTTTGACCCTATCAGAGCTAGGGCGGTTCTGCTTCTGTTTGACCCTATCAGAGCTAGGGCGGCTCTACTTCTGTTTGACCCTATCGTAACTAGGGCGGCTCTACTTCTGTTCGACCCTATCAGAGCTAAGGTGACTC
This sequence comes from Chamaenerion angustifolium, assembly GCA_946814005.1. Classification (NCBI taxonomy): domain Eukaryota; kingdom Viridiplantae; phylum Streptophyta; class Magnoliopsida; order Myrtales; family Onagraceae; genus Chamaenerion; species Chamaenerion angustifolium. Next base: position 30,840,190 of record OX328272.1, read on the forward strand.
TGCTTTTGTTTGACACTCCTCCTCAATAGGGTTGGGCATGAACCGGTTCAGCCCCGAACCTTTACCACATTTTAAAACCGGTACGGTTCACCACTCCAGTTTTTGGCCGCTCCAGATTTTGGTTGATTTACTATACCTGTTCTGAACCGGGTCGACCGAACCTGTTTATACAAAAAAAAAATTTGAGGTTCTAATACAAACATAAATCCTTTACAAACAATCAAACATAATACTACACTTAAAACCATTCGGTTCAAAGAGAAAAAACATTCTTCAAAGAATAATCAACAGACATCAGGGATAGAATCAAACCAAGATAATACAAACTTGGTAAAGAAAATACATACAAGGAGCTGGAAATACAAAGACTAGTTTTCTAATAATTTAGCATCCCTAATCGAAAGAAGCTCAATGAAATTATAGTATAATAATGTTGCAATGCTTATTAGAAGTGATAACTCTTTGATATGATCATATATGGTGAAAAAGTGATGCAAATAAGTTTCATCTGGAATTAAACCATCAAAATATCTTCCTTAGCTGCAAAGGAAGATATGAACAGAACTTCAACTGGAATTGAACAGAATTGCTAGTCATACTAAAATACACATGCATGTCATACTCTGCTTTTTTCTTTAACTCTGAATCTGCAACCATCGAATTTGGTTTTCAAGACGTGCTCTCTAATTTTATTCCCAGTTGGATGATAATATACTCACCTTCAAGCTTGAGTCGCTACTTCGTTTACTAGTGTCCTACCATCGTTTTATGAACTATTGGAAGTGAAGCGACACCTAAAATAGTTTTTCTACATGAAAGCTTTTCTTTTGAGTATCAGATAAGGTTCTTCTGCGCTGAATTAACTGTTGATAATTGAATCAAGTTTGGTCGGCTTCTAAACATATTCTTATTTGTTGATCTTCTATGTATTGATCATACATACTGTACATTAAGACAATTCTATTCTTGCGTTCCTCACCTATGAACTTCAGTGCTTTTTGAATCTCTCTGGCTCGACCTGTTGATTGTCAGCTAAACTCGAATGGCTTTCCATTCAGGTTTCATCGCCATATGGAAACACTCTTCACCACAAGGAGAACGCAACACATGGCCAGTTTGCATTTACTACTGATGAGGCTGGAAACTATTTGGCATGTTTCTGGGTAGATGGCAACAATCCAGGAGGTGGAAACTATAAAGGCCACATTATGAGATATATTGCCGCAACAATATACAGCTCCTAGCCGAGGCGGAGAGACTGGAGGCGAGGAGAGGCGAGGTTGGAGGCGAGGCGACGCGATGCGTGGTCAGGCGGGAACGTCCGAGCGGCGAGAATTGCCAATTAGGTCTGAGAATGACAGAGGAGAACGAGACTGAGAGGAGAATGAGCCTGAGAGGAGAGTGAGATTGAGAAAAACCAGTTTTGTCTGGTCTGGTTTGAAAGTGGTCTGGTCTGGTTTAATATTTAGTAGTATTTTAAGTTTAAAACCGGTACCAAAAAGGTTTGGTTAACCGGTTTTGAACCGGTTTTCTATACCTATTCGGAACCGCTCCATTTTTTTTTAAAAAAAAACGTTTGTTTTGTGAACCGGTACGGTTCAGGTACGATTCGGTACGGTTTGACCGAACCGGTTATTTTTGCCCAGCCCTACTCCTCAAGTTGAGCAGAGGATCTTCAATGCTCAACTTGCACAGCATTCAGTGTTGACGGAGTGACGTTTTTTTTTACACTTTGTTTTTTCCGTTTTCGTTTTCTTACACATCTTCTACATCTTCCATCCATCCGATCCATTATCTACCATCCTCACTTTTTCCTTTTCTTTTCTTTTATTTTTATCAATTGTTTTTCATCATTTCACCACCACCCCACTATCATCATTTCCTTTTTATTTTCTTATTTGTTTTTCATTTGTTATTATTTCTTTTGCTTTTGCTTTTTTTATTATTATTATTTTTTACTTTACCTTTTTTCCTTCAATTTTCAACCGCTCTTTCTTGGTTCACCATCCTTCGATGCTTCCGCTCCCGCTAATCTCTCCATTCTCAATCCTTCCTTCTACGATTAGGAATTCCTCCAATCCTTGCAATTCCGGCGAATGGAAGGTCTTCTTCGGGTGTTGGTATCCGCGGGCGATGACAGCACGACTTTGCTTCTTCGGTCCATGGCAGCTCCTTCGGTCCATGGCTGCTCCTTCGGTCCATGGCTGCTCCTTCGGTCCCTGGCTGGTCCTTCTGTCCATGGTTGATCCTTCGGTTCATGGCTACTCCTTTCTCTTCTGTATGTGGTTCAACCTCCCTTGTGGTCGTCGTCAGATTTCTAATTGATTGGCTGCAGTGGAGTTTGCTGTCCCGAGTGGTGCTGCAATTTTCAGCATCAACTTCTTTGGTATGTTGGTTGAATTTCGATTTTGCTTGATCTGGTTTTTGGGTTAATTTGGTTTAGAGAAGTATGGAACGATGATCTTTTTTCTGATTTCCAGAATCAAGAACACTGTTCTGATACCATGTTGGATTGTATTGTATTGTACAATATTGGATTAGATATTGATATTGGGTTGTATTGAGAGATTGGATTGGATTGAGAATTGCATATTGCCAATCTGTATTTTTGGTACATATGAAGTGTCTATTTATACACTAATCCTAACATTTATATTTGTCTAAGAACTATATTTCTAACAACTATATTTTCCTTTTCTAACAGAGTGTCTTTAAAAAGATATCAGATTACCTAACCCTGTCAATCTGAAATTAAATTGGTAATATTAGTGAATCACTACATGAAAATTAGTAGTTCGTGAAGGAAAATTTGCAAGAGAAATAATCTCTTTAAATTTAGAACTATTTATAAGGGATTTGTCAGGATTAAGTGAGGAAAACAATAATTAGAGAAATTCCTACAAAACATATATTTTTTTACTACATTACTAACAAATTTGCAAGGAAAATATTTCAAAGGAATAATGAAGATATTTTGTTTTGAATTTTCCTAATCCTAAATTTTATAAGGAATTTATAGCTCCTCAGAAAATATGTTTATTTTGTAAGGGATTTATATCTCCTTAAAAAAATATTTTGTCTGAAACGGATAACCCTAAGAAATAATATATAATATAATATTAGCAACATGAGATAAAACACAATCCCACGATTGTTTTTCCGTGAAACACAAATTTGCTCTAACACTACAGCGGAGAAACCTTATATTTCGTCTAGTTCCGATTATGATTCATTTACGATTGTTGATATGATATTCTTAGACACTCTGTTCATCTGGTACACGTCTCTTCTCTCTGATTTGGTTAAGGTTTTTGTTCAATTGGTTAATGGTTCTTCTCTGTTATTTAGCGTGGTCGTCTCCAATTACATTGTGATTGACAATGTAAGCATCTTCAATCTGGTTGTTTTCTATTTATATTTGTTGTTTTTTCGATTCAATAGATCTTTGGGTATTATTTGCAAATTATTGCGGCAATGAAGGGATCAATTAAGATTGGCTCCGAACCCACCCGAAAAATTAAGATCTTTATAAGATTATGAGTGAATAATTTTCTAGAAGAGAGGAATAAAAGGTTCACCCCTTCTGGGGAACCTCCTATGTAAATTAGAGTGTATTATCTTTTTCTTCAATAAAAAAAAATATTTATTTAGCAAAGAAAATTTATTTTGGAGTCATCAAAAATAATTTATGATCCTTATATCCGTATGAAAATCCCAAAGTCATTAAACCCTACAAAACTTGGAGGTCGTCTAAGGGAAAAAATACCGCCCGACTAAATAACACAAGATTTAATTAAAAAGTCACGTTATGAAATTTAAGTGGCCATTTAACTAAAAAAAAACTATTTAATCACATATGACAAATATAAGTGACTGTTGAGATCGTTTACCCTAAAAAATCATTAATACAAAATATTGCAAATTTTCAATAATCAATCTGATAATATAAAAAATATTCTAACTAGTTCTGAATTAAAGCAATATTAAAAATGATATTAGAAACAATATGAGACTGATATTAAAAACTACGTCAGAAATGTTAATAAAACCAGCACAGTAGTAGAAACTGAAAGAATGCGAAATGAAAGGAGTGTCCTAATAGAGATAGAGGATGGTATAGAAGTAGGTCATTTTGGCTCACCCCGTTGTATGTCTCGTGTAGCTAGGGGTGTCAATTCCACGAGTTGAGTCATCCACGAGTCGTGTCAAAATTTGCTAAATCCAAACACAATCCATAAGTTTCCACAAGTCAATTCTCGTGACCCAAACACGACCCCGCGGGTCGATGGATTAACCCACGCGAGTAAAAAATTACATTACAAATTTATAGGTCAATCCACGACTCATGCGACCCGCACGAACTTCTAGGTTTAGGATTATAATATTTTTATTTTATTTTTATATAATATATTATAAATTATTCAATAGGTCGATGGGTTGACCGTGGGTCGAAGGTTACAACCTAAACACGACCCATTTTTGGGACTGGTCAGACGAGTTGCGTCAAAATGATCCGTGGGTCGAACATTTCGAACCTAAACACGACCCATGAACGGGTCATTCGCGGATCACCCAGGAGTCGTGTCCAAAATTGACACCACCACGTGTAGCTCGTTTTCTCTATCAATAGACGTCTTCGGACTACAATTTAATGTGGAGTATTTGTATTCTCATGATCCTTAAACTAATTAGAGTTTTCTGGTTTCCAGCGGATTCTTTAATAGTTAGGCTTAAAAATATTTATTTTTATTATGATTCATTTTTACTGTTATAACTAGGAAATCAGACCATCGTTTGCACGTTTTTTTATTTAATATTATATAAATTTAAAAAATGTTATATAATAATCAATATTAAATGATAGAATATATAAACATCTTATTAATCATATATATATTTATAATTTAATTTAAAAATAATTCAAATTAGTTTTATAAAGTATATAAGAATTAAACATACATACTCATAAAATTAATTAAAAATATGCAAAAAATTGTAACAAAAGCGAATATCGATCATTTATAATATGATAAGTTAAGTTGTTCAACTTCAATTTTAGAAAATAAAAATGTATTTTTTTATATATAAAATTCATTGAGAAAACCATAATAAATTAGTCTTTAATGGGTTATCATTTTTTAACATATGATATCAGTAATAGTAAGTAATATCACATACAGTATATGACTGACTGACTGTTGTTGATGAAATGCAGGACTGCTGTTATTTCTTTCTGTCACCAATAATCACCACAGGAACAAATCCCATTAGAAAACTGATGGAACCGATTCATATCCCTGACTATAATATCTCGAAATACAACTTCTGATATGAATTTCATCACCTCATGACAATCCACGCAGATCTTCAAATTCTTAATGATCCGAATGGGAACTCCAGAGGGCATCCTCAACAGTGCAAAAGCAAGAGCTAATCTTTCACTGTGTAACCATAGGAGACGCTCCTTTTCCTCATCTTCAACCTGAAGCAATATAGCATCACAATTGGGTATATATCCTTGCTTTCTAATCTTCATATTCAACCACTCTAACACTCCACTAATTAGTTTCATGTCAGGATGAGAAGTGTCTCCAACAGTGAAACAATGAGTAGTGCCCTGCATTTCGATCCAACTCAATCCAGGCTCCTTTTTAACTCCTTTCTTCTTCATTGTCTTCCTCACATAAGCAACACTTCCCCATCTCCTAGCATTTGCATATATGTTGGACAAAAGAACATATGCTGCTTCATCTTGGGGCTCTAGTTCTATAACATTCTCAGCTGCAATCCGTCCGAGCTCAACATCGCGATGGATCACACAGGCTCCAAGCAAAGCACGCCACACCATAACACTAGGCTCAAATGGGATGGTCTGAATCAAACTATGGGCTTTGATGAGATCTCCAGATCGACCCAAGAGCCAAACCATACATGTATAGTGTTCCAGACATGGTTCAATATCATACTTCTTCATCATTGAATCGAAATAAGCCTGTCCTTCATCTAGAAGTCCGGAATTGCTACATGCAGACAGGACACTAACAAAAGTTAATTTGTTTGGTCGAGTATTGCTTTCCCTCATCATCTCAAAAACTCTAAGAGACTCTCTACCAAGGCCATGCATGGAATACCCCGAGATCATAGTATTCCAGGTGACCTCGTCCCGCATGCTCAATTTATCAAAGACTAAACGGGCCTCTTCAATAGCACCACACTTGGCATACATGTCTATCAAGGAATTACCAACTACACAAGTCTTGCTATACGTAGTTTTTATAGCTAAGGTGTGAATCTGATTTCCCGGATTTATTGCTGCTAAGCTAGCACAAGCACGTAGAACACCCGAGTAAGTCACTTCAGTTGCTTGTATCTGATGTTCAAGCATGTCTGTGAATAAATTTAATGCCTTCTGCGTGTCTCCTAGCTGGACATATCCACCTATCAATGTGTTCCATGTAACATCATTTTTGGTCTCTGAATCCTCAAATATTTGTACTGAATCATCAATGACTCCACATTTAGCGTACACATCCATGATAGCATTTGATACAAACAGATCTGAGTTAAGACCCATATGTAGCACGACAGAGTGTATTTGCTTACCCAGCACCAGGGATTCCATACTTGCACAAGCTTTCAGTACGCTAGCAAAAGTAAACTGATTAGGGAGAATCGAACACTGCCTCATATGTTGGAACAGCTCCACTGCCTGCATGCTTTGGAAACTCTGGGAATAGCATGAAATCATAAAACTCCAATGGATGACATCTTTTTTTGGTAACTCATCGAATACCTTATGAGCATCATCCATGTTACCAAACTTGGAGTACAGCTCAAGCAGTCCAACTCCAACATAAAGGTCCAGCTCATGACAAGTCTTCACGACAGATCCATGAAGGCTCTTCCCTAGACCTACCAAATCCAGACCAACACAAGCCTTAAATACACTTGCAAATGTATAGTGATTTGGCTGATACCCAACCATTCTCATCTGTGAAAAGAGTCCCAGGGCATCTTCAAAACAATCATTCTCGGTGAAACAGGTTATCATCCCAGTCCAACAAACCATATCCTTACAATCAATCCCATCGAAGACTTGTTTAGCACTCGCAACATATCTGCACAGAGAGTAAGCATCAATCAAAGCTGTCCCTACAAATGCGTTTGAATCATGCCCAAGCTTGACAATGCATGCATGAATAGCCCTACCGAACTCCGCCTTCTCCATACTCACGAGTAACTTCAAGAACGTGGTAAAAACGAACGGGTTTAGTTCATGGCCCTCCCTATGCGTCCTGACAAACAGTTCAACTGCTTCGGAGAACTTCTCAGCCTTTCCGTAGCCCTGCATTAGTGTAACAAAACTTACTATGTTTCTGTCAGGTATTTCATCAAACAATCTGCATGCATCATCCAAAAGGTTCGACTTTGCGTAGAAATTCAGAAGGGTATTGGCAGCTAGCGAATCCAAACAATTTCCCTTCTTTAATGCTTCACAATGCAGTGCTTTTCCAGCTCGTAGCTCACCGTTTCGGATGGAATCTTGGAGCAGTCTTACGTATAAGTGAGAGTCGAAATCTGGGGTTGGCCGTTCCGTACTGCTGGTCCAGTCTTCTTCTACCCATTGGATTGGTTGGATCGACAGTCGACATGATATCGTTGGAGAAGCAACAACTGAGTTTACTGCTGCTGAACTAAGTTTTACGTGACGGGAGAATCTGGTTGGAGAAGAGAAAGGATATGCAAACAAGGTGAATTTGGCTCGCATGTTCAGCAAAAATGTAAACCCGAAAGAGTTGCAAGAAAATGAAACCGAGTTGGGTTTACTGCTGTCTCCTTGGAAACTATAGCCCAGTTGGCTTCCTTTTTTTTTAAACATGACTATTAATAAATTATTAATAATAATACTAATTAAGCAGTATAATGTTTTACAAGACAGTTGGTCCCTCAATATCAAAAGAGATGAGTTTGATCACATCTTCCGAAGAATTTTCCCAATTCCTGATTGATCGCCAAACTGTTTGCCTCTCGATAAATATGTCTGATCTTGAATCACATAAATTCCCGCATGATTATCTTGCAGTCAGAAATAAGGGACATCAGTGGACGATCCACCTTAGTTGGCTTAGTAGATCATATATTTGTTTGTTATATATAAAAAACGGAAATTATATAATTCCTATGTAAAGATGAAATTGGATAAAAATGGAACAATAAAAAAAGGAAAAGTAGGAAATTGCACCCCGGATGTTTGCACATGTTGGTAATTGCACTCATTATGTTTGTTATTACACCCGGATGTTTACGTTTGTTGGTCATTGGACTTTTCCGTCCATTCTGAAACGTTTTCCGTTAAATTAGGCTCACGTGGTTGTCATGTGCTTGACTCATAAATGTATATGCCTAAACTACCCTAGACAATTTCTGTTCATAAAGTCTTTGTATCTCTTTCCTTTTTCATTTATCTTCTCCCTTCCTCGTTCGTTCGGCCTCTACTGCGTCTTCTCCGTTCGTAAGATGAGGTCTGGTAAGTACTGTGAATATTCTTCCGATTCTTCTTCCCCTTTTGCATCTAACCCGAATATGACCTATGAGGAACCACTATGCTATTGCGGTCTACAAACCCGTGCGAGAACAACTTGGACCATGAAAAATTCCGGCCGTCTGTTCTTTTCATGTCCGAGATACCAGGTAATGATGTCAATTCCTTGAGTTAATTTCGAAGATATGGTCGATTAGTGTATTCCGAAAAAATTAGTTTTTTTGGAAACCCTAATTTTTTTACCACTATGCAACCATTGAAAATGGGTTGTGATTTCTTCGCTTGGTCAGATCCACCGATGTGTGTGTATGGAAGGAGAGCCATGGCCAAATTTGTGTTAAATGAATCCGAACTCAACAATCAAATTTATGTGTTGCGTAGCAGAAATCAGCAACAGCTGTGTGTTATAGTGTTCTTACTTTTCGTTGTTGCAGGACTTATGTTGAAGATGTAGCTACGTTTAAAACGTTTGTTGTATAGTGTGTAAGTTATGTGCGTTGTCATTCAGTTGTACTTGATGTTTGTTTAATGAATACTTTGTGGACCCAAAAGTTATGTACGTTGTTATTCAGTTGTACTTGATGTTTGTTGTATAGTGTGTGTTTCCACCCTTATGTTTGGATGAAATTGGTGAAAGCACCCATATGTATCGACATGAAAATCCAACAGAACACACATTATCCAACAGAACACACAAACCAACCTGTTTAAAGAAAATCCACCTAAACAAAGGTTTACACATTATCCAACAGAACATTCAACACAGACCATGAGACCAACCTGTTTAGATAATATCCAACACAAAGGTTTAACAAACATAATATCCAACAAAATGAAGTCACTGAACCTAACAAACCAGAAAACATGACTGAACCTAACATCCCACAAAACATTGCGGTCACAACATCCATTTAAACAAAACGGGATGAAGTGCTTTCACTGAGTAGATCTTCCGCAAAACGTGGTGAAGTGCGGGCACCGCGTAGCATCTGGTGGATCAATTGGAAATGAATCTACCCGTACCCAATCGTCTACACCAGGTAACAGGTGTATTATCGGTGCGTAAATCTTGTGATAGTACCCAATTCTTGCAAGCCTGATGAAGCTCATCCTTTGTGATGTATCCACTTTCATCATTGTCAAAGTAGGAGAAAACCGTATGCATATGGTCTTCTGTCTGGACCTTACTGAAATGCAGCATTGCGGCTACAAACTCACTGTAGTCTATGGTGCCACCGTTGTCCATATTAGCCTGCAAAAATCATAGTAGCCATAAACTACTCTATTGGGGAAGGGGGTGAATGACACTATTGTTATCTTAGTTATAGTAACTTACGGCTTGCATCAAGTCATTGATTTCCTTATCCTTTAAATTGACACCGACTTTCTGCAGTCAGACCTTCAGATCTTCGTATGTTATGTGGCTACTGTTGTCTGTATCTATCATCTTGAACATTTGTTTGAGACCGGCAATTTCTTCTTCTGACAGGATATCATCCATCACCTAATACATGAATATATACACACAGCATATCTATTACAAACAATCATACACAGATTCAGATAGATTCTATTCCAGGGCTAAGCTTGCTTAATATAAATTCTGACATTACTACTAAATATTTCATATGACTTTCAATCTGACAATACTTACTCTGATGACTATTTTCTTGAACTTGTTCATGGCAGAGAACTGTTTTAACCGAGAGAGAACTGCAGAATCAAGAGGCTTATCTGGGGCCATACCACCAACTTGGACCCAAGGATGACCTGCATCAGACACAAGTTATTAACATTTTAAAGCTAGATAGCATCTAATCAAGAGCAGTATATGATTTAGTCCAAATTACTCACTAAGAACCTCATGTGCTGTAAGCCGCTTCTTAGGGTCCCAAACGAGCATTCTCCGAACGAGATCCTTTGCACTGCCTGATATGGTAGGCCATGGTTCTGAATCAAAGTCGAGTTCTCCTTTCAGAACTTGCTCAAATATTCCTTGCTGGATCGATCAATCGCTAAGCTGATAAAATTCAGATTGATCAAACTAATAGTAAACTACATCTATATCTTACCATCCCAAAAAGGAGGAACGCCGCTTAACAAGATGTAAATGATAACACCAGAACTCCACACATCACATTCCTGACCATAGTACAAATTCAAAACCAAACCCATCAATATCTACAAATCAGTCACTCAACTACTGCAGCAATATCTACAAATCGACGCACTCATCAATATCTTAAAAACCCATCAATTCGAAACTTACAAACACTCACCTTACTGCCGAACCGAAACCTTGATGTAGAAACTGAAACCTTGCTGCAGACCGAAACCTTGCTTTCTTTATACAGAATCAGAGTCGGAGTACAAAACCAAAACCTTGCTGCAGACCGAGCTTCTCTGCAAATTCGACGAAATCGGAGCAATCGGAGGTCGGACTGGAGCTGCAATGGAGCCACTTCGTCGTAGTCACAAGAACGGGGGAGACGTCAGAGTCGGAGCAAAATAAGGTTTAGGGTTTGAGAAGTTCTCAAATGGGGGGAGAAGTCGAACAAACTGAATGATGGAAGAAAGCAATCGGTTTCCAAAAAAGGTGATGGGATGTCAAAAGGGTAAACATGTCTTTTTACATTGCATTATTTCAAAATAAACGTTCACACATGATTACCACGTGACACTTAACGGGTATAATTATCGTTTAGTCCAATTACCAACAAATTAAACACATACGGGTGTCATAACATACACCAAAATACATACGTGTCCAATTACCAACAACAATAAACATCCGGGTGCATTTACCTACTTTTCCCATTCATTAATTATGTATGCACTTTAATTTAAAATAATATTTTTGAAAGTAATTTGTTTTCGACTATCTATAAAAAAAAATAACATGAGTATGATAAATAAACTAGAAATATAACGAAAATAGTTGCATTTTTTTTTTTAAAAACACTTAAATAATACAAACCGTGATCGATAATCGTGGGTAAGGATAAACTTAAATCCTACCATCGACTGGGAGTAGGGCTGGGCATGAACCAGTTCAGGGCCGAACCGGTTCAGAACCGAACCTTTACCACATTTTAAAACTGGTACGGTTTACCGCTCCAGTTTTTGGCCGCTCCAGATTTTGATCGATTTACCGTACCTGTTCTGAACCGGTTTAAAAACCGGTTCAGAACCGGTTCGGCCGAACCACTTCATAAAAAAAAAAAAAAGAGTTCCACTTCCAAGTTCCAATTCAGCAAACGTGAGGACTGAGGTAGGCGGGAGGCGGTCTTTCGTTTCTACTTGATGTTATTTTCCTCAGCAGTCTAAATTTACGAAGATCCCAAACCTCTGAATTGATAATTACCTGTTTGTTTTTTGTTAAGGGAAAGAATAAGAAGAATCAACCCAAAACTTGCATTGAAGATCCCAGCTATGAGGAGACATTATTCTAGTTAACTGTTTGGTTGTGGGCCTCCTCAAAAAGTCAGAGCTTCCAAAAATGCAAGAAGACACCACAATCTTGCACGTTCTCATAAACTCTATATCCTTCTCTTCCAGATCAAAACCCGTGCTAGGAGATCCTTCTGGCCCCTTGACAAAACCACAGTGAAGAGTTTGATTTCCAGCATTGAAGGATCTTTACCTCTCGTCAACTTTCTGGTGCCCAGCAAATCTTGGATCGGAAGAATAATTATCTTCCTTCTCAATGAATTGAAGTGACAATTTTGCGAAATTTGTGAAAGTGGTTGGCTTAACTAGATACTCAACCGACTCTGACAGGTCGACATCACAAGGAAAATCTGAGTAATCAACGCAAAAGGATGAATGTCGAAACTTAACATTTGTAAGTAACATGTGACTGTAATAACCAAACAGGTAACTTGCATTGAAGATCCCAAAACTGAATGGTTGAAGTGCTCTGTTGGGTATATGCTGAAAATTGAAATGGTTGAAGTGCTCTGTTCAAGAAATGGTTGAAATGCTGAAAATTGAAGAAGTGCTCTGTTCAAGAAATGGTTGAAATGCTGAAAAGTGAAGAAGTGCTATGTTCAAGAAGTGCTCTGTTCCCCAACCCTTGGATAGATCGATCCACCTGGCCAAGCATTTAGTTTGGTCTGAAACCAGCGAACCGTAAATTTAGTTTGGTCTGGTCTGAAAGTAGTTTGGTCTGGTCTGGTTTAGTAATATTTTAAGGTTAAAACCGGTACAACAAGAGGTTCGGTTAACCGGTTTTGAACCGGTTTTCTGTACCTCTTCTGAACCGCTCCATATTTTTTCAAAAAAACGTTTGTTTTGTGAACCGGTTCAGCCGAACCGGTTCAGAACCGGTACGGTTCAGGTACGGTTCGGTACGGTTCAGCCGAACCGGTTATTTTTGCCCAGCCCTAACTAGGAGTCACGGGTATAATATACTTAAATTCTACCCATGACTGCCAAGGGTTGTATTATTTAAGTTAATAGTTTTATTTTTTAAAAATAAATACAATTATTTCAGTTATATTTCTAGTTTATTTTATCTATCCATGTTAAATTTTTATATATAGTTGAAAAAAAAAATCTTTAGCTTCAAAATTTGTATTCTAAATTAAAGTGTATACTAATCAATCAATTTGACGAATAAACCTAGATCATACCCATGACTGACAGTCGTGGGTAGAAATGTTTACTCATACTCACGACTGACAATCACAAGTAATAATGTTAATACTGATTGTCGTTAACTTAACTTCTACCCGCGATTGACAGTTACGAGTAAGATATAAGTTTATTCCTATCCGCGACTAGAAGTGGCGGGTTGGTATAATTTGGTAACTAGTTTTAAAAAGTTGCTATTTCAATATTTAGTTTTAAAATGAGATATAATTTGGGAAAAATCAATGAAATGCTCCAATTTCTTGTTAACTTCTGAATTTTGCCGTGCAGTTCTTCCTTTTACTCGAAACCCCCTCTCTAGTGATAACCAATTAATATTTCTTTACATATAAATAGCTTATTTGTTTTTTATACTAAATAAATTTAGAGAAATCTTTAATCTACTTTACCATTCCAATGTATCGTAAAAAACGGCAGATGTCAATTGAATACAAAATGTAGATGAAAATGAAACATTTGTAACTAATAAAGAATTAAAAACTAAATTGCCACTTGAAATTTATCTATTTTATAAAATTTTACACCAGCTTTATTTTTTTAAAAGTTTCTATTTATACATTAGGTTCCGTCTACTTTTTCATTAAATTTGGACGAGTGATAACATATCATTAATCTGTATTTTTAAATACTATATTAATTTTTGAAAATACCAAAAATAAAAACTGAAAATTTGATAGAGGAAATATATATATTTTAATATAATATTTTGACTGGAAATGAAAAATTGTAACTAATTTTTTTATTTTCATAAAAATGTGATATTGAACATGTCTGTTATCACGATTTTTTTTTTAAAAAGTAACCATGTTAGTTTTTTTATTTAAAAAAGTAAATATACAATTTTTGTTATTAGAAAAATAGGTATACGCGCACCCCGGGGTCGCGCCTATTGGACATAGACGCACCCAGGGGTGCGCCAATTGAATAGGCGCACCCCAAGTGAATAGGCGCAACCTAGGGGCGCGCCTATTCATGGGCGCCACTTTGAAGTGGCGCCTGTGAAAAGGTGATGCTTTTTTTTTTAAATCATTTTTTTTTTCGAAAATGATGACTCGATGTTTAATTAAAAATAAAATTATGTATCTATTAAAAATATTATAGTAAGTAGATATTTTAATTGCGATTCAAATGATGCAAAAAATATTAAATTTGGATTTACGGATTGACTGTACGGCATGCCGTAAGTTGAGATATGAAAATTTTACTTAAAAAATTATAACTCGGACCATGTAAGTCCAAACTCAACACGGTTAACGTCATTTATGTGCTAATTCAATTATCTATCTAGGGTAATATTTTTGATTGGAAATACAGTGATTTTGTAACCTAACATCGTTTACACCATAATTTGACCGAAATAATTAAATGCATTAGGTGATAAATTTAATTATGTACTTACTCAAAAAAAATCAAAAAACTTACGGTGCGTAGATAATTTAATTACGAATTAAATGACGCTAACTATTCGTTAATTATTTACTTTTAGACTGACTGTATAATACGGTACGTAAAAAACTCTACATACGATACCAAAACTTCCAAATAGTGTTTTGCATAGTAAATTTACTGTTTAAACAATAAATTTACTATGCAAAACACTATTTGGAAGTTTTTGTATCGTATGTAGAGTTTTTTACGTACCGTATTATACAGTCAGTCTAAAAGTAAATAATTAACGAATAGTTAGCGTCATTTAATTCGTAATTAAATTATCTACGCACCGTAAGTTTTTTGATTTTTTTTGAGTAAGTACATAATTAAATTTATCACCTAATGCATTTAATTATTTCGGTCAAATTATGGTGTAAACGATGTTAGGTTACAAAATCACTGTATTTCCAATCAAAAAAATTACCCTAGATAGATAATTGAATTAGCACATAAATGACGTTAACCGTGTTGAGTTTGGACTTACATGGTCCGAGTTATACTTTTTTAAGTAAAATTTTCATATCTCAACTTATGGCATGCCGTACAGTCAATCTGTAAATCCAAATTTAATATTTTTTTGCATCATTTGAATCTCAATTAAAATATCTACTTACTATAATTTTTTTAATTTTTTTTTAATAAATACATAATTTTATTTTTAATTAAATATCGAGTCACCATTTTCAAAAAAAAAAAGATTAAAAAAAAAGGGGCATCACCTTTTCACAGGCCTATTCAATTGGCGCACCCCTGAGTGTGCCTATGTCCAATAGGCGTGACTCCAGAGTGCGCGTATACGTATTTTCTAAAAGAAAAATTGTATACTTACTTTTTTAAATAAAAAAACTAACATGATTACTTAAAAAAAAATCGTGTTATCACCTCACTTTTCAGCCAGATTTGATGGAAATTTGACCGAACATAACATTTCGTCCCAAACTCTGAAAGCATAGATATTAAATTTTGAAAAAATAAAATTAAGATAGCAATTACAATTTATAAAATCACAAAATACAAGTAGCAATTTGTTTAATAGCCTAATAATAAATAAATCTTCCTTTGATTCTCTCAAAGTTCTTTATAAATCCCATCAAACTGCTATCATTGAATTAAGCATACATTTTGGTTTTCTTTCTTTGTGTGAGAATTAACCTGTCCTCCCTTGATAGAGAGAGGTGTGGGATGAGGCAACCATCGTCATCCATCCAGCTGGAGGTGAGAATATTCTTAGTCTTACCTGCTAAAGTGTTTTGTCTGGACCAAACAAAATCGGAGAATATAATGATGTTCTGCACTGTAGAATGGTTGGTGGTGATGGAGGATGAAAAACAATACAAAATAGGGTGCGGTCCCTTCCCTACCCAGAAAGATTGAAACAAAAAGACGATCGACAATGATCTTCTTCTTCTTCATTTTTCTATAATTCTCAACAATAGGCTCAGATTCATACTATAGACTCTCTATACTAACTACCATACGAATTCTGCAAAATTTCAAAGTTGATATGATCTGGGATCCTCCTCCCTAATCTAATCTTATTATAAAAATAGCATGTAATAATCTTATATCTGCAAATATAAATATTCGAGACTACTATATACCGATTGTCCTCGGTCTGTGGATGTGATTTTTCACCCAAGGAAAGCTCTCTGATTTCAAATCCTCATCATCTTCCATGCTGTTGCTGTCGACTCCTCCAGTGGTTGAAGCAGCAGCACCTGCACTTAAACATAGTTGCAGGGGACCTTCTGGAGATCCTGATGAGTCGTTGTTGTTTCCTTTTGCAGATTCATCGGTTTTATCTTGAGAAGACGATGACGGACAGAAACCTCCCAAAACAAACTGCGACTGATTTGCTGTTTGGTATCTTCGAGTGTGAAGTCTGTATTTCTGTAAAGAGTCACAAAGATTCATTGATCAGTTGATATTAAAGATTGGATCTTTGCTTACTAAATGAGAGAAACAGGCAACCCACCTGCAAATGGCTCTTCACTTCATCGTTCGTCAAACCATCCACTTGCATCAGTTCCCTGATTTGCTTTGGAGTAGCAGCTGCAGGGATTTGAACCATGTTAAATGACCACCAAATTGCACTTTTTTCTCTCTTTAAATTCAGGATTCAAATTCATCTAGTAAGTAGGTTTTGCACAATTGAAGGAATTCGACCACTTCTGTAAACACCCAATTCACCAATTCTGTGCATCGTGTCCAAATATGCAAACTTTTGCGTTTCTAAAGCAAACAACAATTTTACCTTGTGAGCCACCAAGTTGCTGCAACGCATTGATGAACTGTCGGTGCAACTCAGGAGACCAGCACCTTCTCTGTTTACGGGAATTCTGCTGCGGCTGCTGACCATCCCCACTAGTCCTCAAGCCTGGTGGGAAACTGAAAGAAATTGGTCTGCGGATACAACTACTACTACTACTATTTGGTGCCATTTCTGTTTTTTCCTTTGATGATGAACAACTCTTCTTGCCCCCTTCTCCTGATGATGTGAGGAGTGAAAGGGGTAATTCCATCTCCACCTCCTTTTCCTTGCTCTGGAAAATCGGCATGAAATTGCTCACACGATATCCACTTTTCTTCAAGACATCCTCCTCACTTGCATCCTCCTGATTCTTCTCAATTTCATCATTTCCCTACTCAAAATAAATCCTCAATCAGATTAATTCTCGAAAAAATCTATCAAGATTAATCAGCAGTTAGTATATGTAAGAAACACTGAACCTTAGTCGTTTCGGCTTTTCGATCTTGCTTTAGATCCAAAGATCGATCAGCAGCAGCAGCAGTAGTGGAGTTGTTGAAACTAGTACTAGAATTCCAGAGCTGAAGACAACTTTTCCAACTTTTCTTGTCTTTAGCGTCCTTCTCTTTATCATCTTCATGCCTTCCCATTTCCACCTCATCACTACCTTTCTTCAATGGCATCAGCTCTGCGAGCTGCATCGGTTGGTTTTCGGTCGGTGCTGCCGAGCATTGCACGGACTCCAACTTCAACGTTATAATCGCTGTAGGTAAGCATGACATTAGCTTCAGATCGATCAGATGTTCGAAGTCCATAAAAACCAGAAACATTAAATCTACAACGCAAAAACAGCGATTCATCCGACAAATGGAAAATCATAAAAAAGTAATATTTTTTTGAAGAAAAGGTAGTAGAGCAAGACGAACCGTCTTGAAGCAGAAGCATGCAGAGAGGTAGCTCGCGCTTGAAGGCATCGATCTTCCTCAATTCTTCTTCAAGATTGTTGACGAGACCCTCGAGCCTGGATGAGCGGCGGGAAGCGTCTCCGATGGCGGCAACCTCACGGAGGAAATCGCCGATCGTCTTGGAGACGAAGGTGGGTCTGACATCCAAGCTTAGCTCAGGCATGGGCGTAAGCGAGACCATGGATTCCGATCGAAACAGAGGCACCTGCCACCGTGTTTGGAATCTAGCTACCTGCAGAGAGGGAGGGCTTTGTTGAATCGAATCTGGGGGAGAGGATTAGTTGAACAGAAAGAAGACGGGAGAGAGAGAAATCAGGTGAGTGTGAGGTGGATTAAATACAGATGTGATCAAAATTCTCCGTCATGGAATTTGTAGAGAGATAAGGGGAAAAAGATTCTGTCGTTGCGGAGAGACACCGCTTCTTCGTATGTCCATACCAGACTCGCGTCGTCGCGTATCCTATCCAACCCTATTTTTTCTCTCCGGTTCTGTAACTCGGTACGGCCGGTTCCAATCCTTATAAAAATTAGGGGTGAAATAAAAAACTCGGGTAATTCGAAAATTCGGTGAAAATCGCACTGAATCAAATCGAGAAAAAAACAATCTGAAAATATACATTTTGATTTACGGACGGACTTTTTTTTAGTTTGATTTAGACTTTTGAACCGTTCAGTCTACGAGTCTAAAAAATTATGGGATTCGGTCCGACCGTTAATATATTTAATTTTATATATTATATTAATTAGTATTAATACAATTAATCAATGAATACAAACTAATATTAATTTAGTTATTCATTAGTTATTTTAATTGTTTAATTGATTTAGTAGAAAAATATGTAAACATTGTTAACTTGAGTTATTTTGTTATTAAATTTGATTTTGAATGTGTATTTTTTTTAACTTTCAGTTTAAACCAAAACATTGGTCCGAAAATCCGTAATATTAAGGGACGGATTAGTTTTACATATATTTTTTTGTGTGTGTGGAGTAAACTTAATCCGAAAATATAGGTAACATAACGAAATAGTAAACACCGATCCGACCGGTCCAATTTCACCCCTAACAAAAATTACAAATTATGAAAAGTTTTTTGGTTCAAAGTATTTATTTATTTATTTTTATAAAAATTGTATTATAATATCTAATTTACGGCAAACGGTTCGTATATGTTCAAATTCCGTCCAAATCTGATGGGAGAAAAAGGAAGTAATATTTTGAAAATATCAAATATCTAAAATTAAAAAAAATAGTACTTATTTAAAAAAAAAATTAATCAAAAAACTTTAATCACGGAGAATTTTTGGTTAAATAATACAAATAGCTATTCTAACAAATCGTATATTAATATTTTAAAGTGCTGGTTGGTGGATTTTTTTTTTGGCCAACTGGTTGGTGGATTAAGATGACAATTTATGAGCTTAAGCAAATATTTGGACATGATGGGCGGAAGTGCTTTTATTAGGACCATAGTGTTTATACTAATTCCTCTTTATACACAATATAAGGAGATGGCAAATTAATAGATAAAAATGACTTGTATCTTAAACCTAAAAAATGCATGATTGTCTTCTTCTTAGAAGTTGTTGTCACTTTCACAAAAGAAACATACATAAAATCTAAGAAAAGTTCAATATATCTAATTGCAAACCATAGATCGAAGTAAGAAAAAAATGACTAAGGGCAAGAAAAAGAAAGCAAAGGAAGAATGTGTCAGACTTGAACGTGATCATAAGCATTATGTATGTGATGAAATCGTTCGGGATCCAACCTTATATCTTCAAATAGTTTAGGTGTTATACATATGGATCTTGATCTCCTGCAATAAGTGGCGATAAGAGGGCAGCAGAGGATGGGGATTAAACCTTTGTAGGACCCCTTTTAGGTATGGGGTAGGAGGCGGTGGCCTATAGGGGAAGATATCGTATCTTCTTCTTGGTCGAGCTAGGATTCTTCGTTGACTAGTCTGTGATTCGAGGTTTCCCTTACTTTCCTTAAGAAAGATCTCCTATCTTTGTGGAGGACGAGGTCTCGTCACCACCTTGGAAGATGCAACTTGAAACACCAACCCTTGTGCAAGACAAGGGAAATGACGTGGTTAAACTTGAGTGTGAATGCCATGAAGGACTTGGCTAGGGTCTTTCTTCTTGAGCTAGAGGGGATTAAGTCTCTCTTCCAAGTGAATACTTCAATCTTTCGTTGTTCAATAAGATGCCTCGCACAGCTGACCCAACGGGAACGTGGACACCCTAGGTAACCTTCTGTGATGTTGTTCATCCTTTTTTGCTCCCTATTAAGGACATCAAGGATTTGTGCATGCATCTTCTCAATGGCGTCATCCCGTTGGTGAATATAGAGAAAGTCCCTCTTGTGGACGACGATTGTTAGACAATGGAGACTTTTGGGCCACCACCATCACTCACTGAAGTGGATAAGTCACTCACCAAAGTGGGAAAGCCACTCACGAAAGTGGGCAAGTCATTGACCAGAGTGGGCAAGACACTCAGCAAAGTGGCCAAGTCACTCAAGATTGTCATCTTTTTGACATATATAAGAAGCCAACAATGTCGAAGAGAAGTAAGCACAAGAAAGAGATAAAAGTAAGATACGGTTGTTCGAGTGTTGAGTCTGTGGGAGAAAAATAGTGTTGTGTATGAGCTTAAGCAAATATTTGGACATGATGGGCGCAAGTACTTTTATTAGGACCATGTGTTTATACTAATTCCTCTTTATACACAAAATAAGGAGATGGCAAATTGATAGATAATAATGGCTTGTATCTTAAACCTAAAAAATGCATGATTGTCTTCTTCTTAGAAGTTGTTGTCACTTTCACAAAAGAAACATACATAAAATCTAAGAAAAGTTCAATATATCTAATTGCAAACCATAGATCTAAGTAAGAAAAAAATGACTAAGGCCAAGAAAAGAAAGCAAATGATGAATGTGTCAGACTTGAACGTGATCGTAAGCATTACGTATGTGATGAAATCGTTTGGGATTCAATCTTAGATCTTCAAATAGTTTAGGTGTTATACCTATGCATCTTGATCTCCTCTAATAGGTGGCGATAAGAGGGCAGCAGAGGATGGGGATCAGACCTCTGTAGGACTCCATTTAGGTAAGAGGTAGGAAGCGGTGGCCTATAAGGGGAAGACGATCGTCTCTTCTTCTTGGTCGAGCTAGGATTCTTCGTTGACTAGCATGTCTTTTCCTTAAGAAAGATCTCCTATCTTTGTGGAGGGCGAGGTCTCGTCTCCACCTAGGAAGATGCAACTTGAAATACCAACCCTTGTGAAAGACAAGGAAAATGACGTGGTTGAACTTGAGGGTGAATGCCATGAAGGACTTGGCTAGGGTCTTTCTTCTTGAGCTGGAGGGGATTAAGTCTCCTTCCCAAGTGGATACTTCAATCTTTCGTTGTTCAATAAGATGCCTCATACAGCTGACCCGACGAGAACGTGGACACCCTAGGTAACCTTTTGTGATGTTGTTCATCCTTCTTTGCACCCTATTAAGGACATCGAAAATTTGTGCATGCATCTTCTTAATGGAGTCGTCTCGTTGCTGAATATAGAGAAAGTCCCTCTTGTGGACGACGGCATCGAGCATTTTGTCCATTACATTCATCATTTATTTCGCGTGTTTCTTGTTGTAAATTGAATATTGGATTGTATTTCAGCAATTGAATTGATTTACATGTATTCTATTTATACATTCAAATCTAACAGTTATTTTACTATTCCTAACAACTATAATACTATTCCTAACAACTATAATACTATTGCTAACAGCTATATTTGTTAACATTACCCCTTAAGTTAAGCAGTGGGATCTCCGATGTTTAACTTGTTGAGTATCGTGTTGAAAATTCTTATGTTTACTGCCTTAGTTAATATATCTGCTAGCTCGTCTTCAGATCGTAAATTTGGTAGTTCCACAATTCCTGCTTCTAGTTTTTCTTTGATGAAATGTATGTCGACTTCTACGTGCTTGGTGCGGTCATGTTGTACCGGTTTGTGTGCAATGCTAATTGAGGCTTGATTATCGCAAATAATTTTGCTAGACTGTGATGGAGGAAATCCAATCTCAGTTAGCAAGTTTTGTAACCATAGAACTTCTGTCAATCCTCAGGCTACTCCTCATAATTCTGCTTCTGCACTTGATAGTCCCACCACTTTATGTCTTTTGCTTTTCCATGTAATCAGGTTTCCTCCGACAAAGGTAAAATATCTTGATGTCGATCTTCAGTCTGTTGGATTTCCTGCCTCGGTGTATCCTTGTATCTTCAAGTGTCTGTTTGGCTTGAAGAGTATCCCATGGTCTGATGACCCCTTCAAGTACTTTATAATTCTCCATACTGCATCCATATTTTCTTTTTGAGGTTGATGCATGAACTGACTTACTACTCCTACAACATATGCGATATATGGACGCATGTGTGAGAGAGAAATCAATTTTTTCACCATTCGTTGATATTTATGTTTCTCTGCGAGTTGTGCTCACTACGGGAGAATGGACGTTTATCGGTTGAAAAATGGTTTTTTAACGGCTGAAAAATTCAGCCGTTAAATTATCAGTTGAGCCGTGACATGAAGCGTCTGGACAATTATCACGGTTCAATATAAAATAAGTCGTGATAATTCCCGTCCCAAATCAAAAGTGTTGCCAAAATAATTATGGCGACACTTTTGTTTGAGTCGTGAAAACTATTTTTTATTTGTTTTTACGGCTCATTTATTTGAGCCGTCAAAAATATGTTTTAAAAAAATTAATTGTGGTTCAGTGTCTTCTTCTTGACGTGAAGACGAGTCGTTCGAAGCTCTTCTGCTTCATTGCGCCTCCACTTCTGCAGCTGCACCAGAGGTTCTTTAGCCCTAGAACCAGCCGGAGTCCTTGTCCAGTCGAGTCTGTCAATGAAGCTTCGAAGGTGCGGCGTGAGGCTTTGTCGAGCCGAGTCCCAGGCAAGCCCTAACCTCCGGAGGTTCTTCAGGCGCCCCAGATCCAGTGAGTCCACCGATCTCCATCTCCAGCGAGTCCGAAGATTCAGCTCCGTTCGACAATGCTCTTCTTCGTCGAAGATCCAGCTTCGTCCTTCTTCTTCCTCCTCCTATTCTTATTCTTGGTAGGAAACCAGAGCTTTTATAATCTCTTCGAGCGGTAGAGGCTGAGCCGTACAAACATCTCGAAGTGTCTCTCAATCTACTTCATTCACCGCCGCCATGTCGAAGAGAAAGGTTAGGGAGTCCAAGGAGGAAACTGTTGACATGTTGTTCGGGAGGGAGAACAAGTGTTTGGAGTTGCACACATCTTTGCCTCATTCAACAACACCTTTATCCATGCGACTCACTCAACGACACCTTTATCCATGTTGACTGACTAGTCTGGAAGAGTGGGTTTTGGAGGGAAGAGGCGTGAAGTTTTGGAGTGAAAATTTTGAACTGGAAAATTTGAAAGGTGAAGGAGATTGGACAGGTAAGAGGAGTGAAAGTAGGTTTTGGAGAGAAAAGTATTTTTTTCCACGGCTTAAATAAATGGAGCTGTGATAAAACTTTTTTTTTTTAAAATTCGCAGTTCTGACATTTAAGTCGTGATAACTGTTTTTTAAAAAAATAAAATAAAATGACGGCCCATCCAAGATTGAGCCGTGAATAATCCAATAAATAAATTATTCACGGCTGAAAAAAGGAGTCGTGAAAAATAATTTATTTATTTTTTAATTCGCGACTCTAACATTTGAGCCGTGAAAAATATATATACATTTTTTTAATAAATAAAATGGTGGCCCATCCAAGATTGAACCGTGAATAATCAGATCGTTTAATTATCCACGGCTCAATAGTATTTAAGTCGTCCCGTTGAGCCATTATCTCACCCTTCTCCCGTAGTGGCTCCTTCTACTATCTGAAGCCCATGGTTTGTTACCATTGGTGTATCCGCCGGTTTGCAATCAATCATTCCTGTTTTTGCTAATAGATCTAAAATATATTTTCTTTGAAATATAAAAATACCTTGTTTAGATCTTAGTACTTCTATTCCCAAGAAATACTTGAGTCTTTTCAAGTCCTTCATATCGAATTTAGTGAATAGGTTTTCCCTTAGTATTGACACATCTTCTTTATCATTTCCTGTAATGATCATATCATTAACATATATAATTAAGCATGTTATTAAATTACCTCTTTGTTTGATGAATATAGTGTGGTCTGAATTGCTTTATTTGTCTCCATATCGCTTCATTGCTAAGGTAAACCTGTCAAACCATGCTCGAGGTGATTGTTTAAGCCCATAAAGCGTCTTCTTCAAACGACATACTTCTTTTGATTGAAACCCATATGTGAATCCATGTGGTGCTTCCATGTAGGTTTCATCATGGGCGAGTCAGGTCGGTCGTGAAGGCAAGAGTGAGATCGAAATTTCGTTCTTGCCTTCTGGAGGACCGAGATCGAGACCGACCTCTATAAAAAAAGCCCGCCCGAGCCGGTCTTTCTTGACTCGGGCCGGTCTCGGTCCTGGACTGAATCTGCACCCCCAAACAAATTATGAGCTCACGGTATTCTTTAGTAAAAGGAGAAAGAATAGTTCACTATGAGCTTACGGCATGGCTGCGTGGTTTGTCAATTTACTAGGATGCAGCTTTTATAGAGATAGGATACTTTCCGAATCCACATTCATTCGGTGTGGTATTATGAAAATCTCAAATCTACATTCCTTCGGTCCGGGTCGGTCCTAAACGGGCTTTCAGGAAAAAGCCCGAGACTGAGACCGACCTTGAAGAAAAAACACCACCCGCTCGATCTCGGTCCTAGTCGGGCCAGTCTCGGACCAGTCTTGTCGGGAATTCGATCTTAGTGAATGGTTCTGTCTGGTTTGTATTTGATCGTAAATAGCCATCGACGTCCAACTGTTTTTTTCCCCGTCGGTAGGATACATTTCTCCCATGTGACTCTTCTTTAATGCTTCCATTTCTATCTTCATTTCTTCTATCCAATTCTTTGACTCCAAGGCTTGTTGGACTGAGTTGGGAATTTTTTCTGAGTATAACATTGTAGCAAACGCCCTGGCTTCTTGGGACACACTCCCCCTGGCCATGTTTCCTATTGGATACTTAGATCTTTGAGCTTCCTTTTTAGGGGAGTACCGTTTGGGTGGAACTCTCCTATTACTTCTTGGTGGTAGTGTATATCTCGTTGTTTCCTCATGTATTGGTTCAACCTGTTCTACTGCTATCTCATGGTCACTATGGTTAGAGGAAACATATGGATTTTCAGAATTTTCAGAATTTTCAGCACTACTTACCTCATACACCAAATTGGGTATGATATTTTCAGTGACACTTGGTTCTGCCATGGATTGTATGGAAGTCTCAGGAAGTTACTCATCTTCAGGCTTGTTTTTAGGGTTATGATTATTTGGAATAATTTCTTCTAAGGATGGAAGTCAACTTAGTGTGTCTATATATTCTCTCTCCTCCTGACCACTAGGTTGAGTTTGGTAGTAGTATTCAGTCTCAAGAAAATCACAGTTCATGGTGGTGAACATGTGATGACTCTTTTGGTTATAACATCGATAACCCTTTTGGTTAACACCATAATCCACAAAGACACATTTTTCAGCACAAGGGTCGAATTTACTACGGTCAATTTTGGGAATATGAACAAAGACCAAGCACTCAAATATCCTTGGGTAAAGAGTAAGGGCAGTGGGTATTTTAGTAAATTCTGATAGGGCTTGAATATGTGTTTTTAAGTTGAGTATTTTTGTGGGAAGACGGTTTAGGAGATAAGTGGTTGTGGCAAGTGCCTCAGGCCAAAAATACTTAGGAACCCGAGATTCAATTAGAAAAGCTCGGGTCATTTCTAGGAGGATTCGATTTTTCCTTTCAGCTACTCCATTTTGTTATGGTGTATGGGGGCAAGTAGTTTGATGAACTAATCCTTTAGTGTGAAAAAAATTGTTTCATGTTTGTGCTAATGAACTCTCCCCCATTGCGAGAGCGCAAAATTTGATTATTTTTTGAAATTGGGTTTGAATCATAACATAAAAATGAGTAAATTTTTCAAAGACCTCAGATTTTTGTTTTAGAAAGTATATCCATGTCATGCGAGTGCAGACATCTATAAATATAAGAAAAAATCGATAACCTTGTCCTCCTATAACTGGAGTTGGACCCCAAACATCTGAATGAATGAAAAAGGTGAGTCTACTCTTGTGTTATTAGGTTTGACAGTTTGTGTGTGACTTTTAGCTAACACACAGGTTTAACAGTTTTAATTATTTGACGAAGCTAACTTAGGAAATAATATGTTTAAATACCCCGTGGATGGATGTCCCAACCTTTGATGTCATAGCCATGCCTCTCGATTTGCAGACCCATGAGCTAGCATTGTAGTACCTTGTTGAGTCACTTCATCCACGTAATACAATCCATGACGCTCAATGCCACGTCCAATAATTTCCCAGTCCTGATGTCTTGTAGTACACAAAAAGTAGGATGCATAATCATAGTACAGTTTAGTTCCTAAATATTTCGGGTTTATTTTTTCATTGTTAAAATACTGTTAATTTTGATCATGATTAAGTCTTTGGGGGTATTTTTCATATTTCGTATTTTCATCTTCGAGGTCAGTTTCTAATAAATCTAAAACTTTGGGGGCAAAATATCTAGGGTTTAGAATATTAGGGTTTGAGAATAATTTTTCAAACCCTTTACCTCCAACCCTAGCAACTTCCTTCGTTCCCCCCCCCCCCCCCCCCCACAGCTCCATTCCACGCAGCAGCAACTTCGTTTCCATGTCTCCCCGTGGTTCTCGTTGGACGTTGACTCTCCTTCGGTTCTTGGGAGCAGCGCGGTCCGCAGCAATTCCTTCGAAGGTCTGGGGTAGTCGTCAAAGGTGGCCACCCGTCAATGGTGGCGGTGAAGTTGCTCACGACAATCCGGTCGAAGATTGCTTCGCTGCTTCTGTCGATTTCATGGTTGGTTCGGGATGAGGATGCTCTTCCTCGCCCATCAGGTATTCCTCGTCCCGAGTTTGGTTATGCTTGAATGCGGCTTCCCATAGCTGCTTCTCCTCGTCGGTAGCATCGTGTCCTGTAGCATCCGTTCGGTTCTTCTTGACTGCGGCTGCTACTGCTGCTAGTAGCCTCTTCCACGGTTGTGGTTCGGTCCGTGGTTTGGTTGGTGGTTCGGTCCCTATTCCGATCACAATATCTGTATTTGAGTTTCAATTTGTCCGGTCGGAGGGATGATCCATGCGGTTTGTTGCTGAGATCTGACTGGTGTTGTCCCCTTGAAATCAGGCTTAATCCGCCTGACACGCTGATTTGCAGATTGTCGGATAGGTTTTGCTCGGAGGTTTGATTCTGAAAATTGAGGCTTTGGTTGATCGAGCTACTGTCGTTTGACATGGAGCTGATCGTGATTCGTGTATATAGGTAAGTTGAAGGTAAATGATGAGCTATAACAGATTTGGTCCTAGAACCATTCAATCTGCTCTGATACCATGTTGTAAATTGAATATTGGAATGTATTTTAGCAATTGAATTGATTTACATGTATTCTATTTATACATTAAAATCTAACAACTATTTTACTATTCCTAACAGCTATAATACTATTACTAACAGCTATAATACTATTGTTGACAACTATATTTGTTAACATTTCTTACCCTTTCCTGTAGCTTGTTCGCCAAGCGACTGCTCTAGGTTGCCTTTTGGGTAACCTTGTCATTGCCCACCAGGTGACACTCTAAGAACTTCAAGATTTAAAAAACTTGGGGTCTCTTAGTGACTTGGCTTGGCGAAGGGAGAGGGTGG
Source organism: Chamaenerion angustifolium (assembly GCA_946814005.1). Classification (NCBI taxonomy): domain Eukaryota; kingdom Viridiplantae; phylum Streptophyta; class Magnoliopsida; order Myrtales; family Onagraceae; genus Chamaenerion; species Chamaenerion angustifolium. Next base: position 30,867,848 of record OX328272.1, read on the forward strand.
AGACTCTGAGGATGGTCCATTTGGACAAGTTGGACCAATTTAAACATTAGATGAATGTGCTTGAAAGGATTCGTGAGGATCAAGTATGCACAGTCCAAGGGTAGAACCAATATCTTGAGTTTGAGATTGCCTAAGTTGAAGCTGGGAGGGTCGATGCGGAGGTTTAAAATACACGGGTCAAGGCTGCAAAGGCTGAGGTCTAGACGGTCAGGGATCCTACCCGGTATGAGGTCCAACACATCTAGACGAAATGTACGCCTTGATGGTGGTGAGGGAGAAGTAAAAGAAGAACTTAGAAGAGGTCTCTGCTAGCTAGGAAGTACTGGAGGCTCAGATGAAGAGGATGCCCTCTTGTGAGCACATCTTGGGGGAGTACGAGGATTTAGACCAATTTCGTGTGGATGCCCTTCAAGTAATGAGAGCTTAAATAACCTTATTGTTGTAAGTCATACCCAAGGACATCCTGGAGGTCGATTCAAATTTTCCTTTCAAATGAGTAGACACTTTGCGAGTTTTTGTTGAGTCCAAGTTTGATCTGATTGATGATTCGGGGAGTGAGGCGGTCGCCTTCAGGCAACAGGGATGCGATGAAAGGTGTGAATGAAGACGTTGTCTCTAAAGGTGAAACTGATCCTTCTGAGCGTCAAAGTAGCCTTGATCCTTCTGCCACCTAATTTTGTAATAACATTTATAATACTTTTTGTATGAATGAAATTTTATTTTCGATCTTCCTTGCTCTGCCTTTTTTCCTTTAAACGTTGGTCGATTTGTTTGCAAGTTCAATTTAGATAACCGACTTGTTAATGGAATGGTTCAATCATGAGATACATTGATAAAATGTCTAATGTGGCCCAAATAATCATGAGATAGAAATTTTACATATATAATTCAACATATATAATTTATTTTATTATATATATATATATAGTTATGTAACCCTTGCTGGAGTTGGAGAAATGGACTGAAAGTTACAAGAGAAAATATATTAATGGTGAAAAGAATAAGGAGAAAGGGTATGATTTGCTTAAAAGTGAGAGGTAATGGAAGCTCAACTCAAAGGGAGTGAAAAGAACAAAGGAAAAGTGAGTTTAGTTGAAAGGTTGAAAGAGATCCAATTGGAGAGGAGAGTAAGGAACATGAATCATAAGGTAGACTATAAATTAAAAAGATCAAAATGATTAATAAAATACTTTTTCTTAATAAAACATTATCTTACTTATAATTTGATAATTTTATTTTTACAACTTAATTTTTTTTTTATATATTACAATTTAGTCTTTATTCGCTTAGAGCTCAATTAAGTCTCAATTGAATGAGAACTCAATTATACTATATAGTAAAGTTTTAAATGTTTAAATTGTGACATTATTAAAAGTATTTAGTTATTTTTATAATTTTCAAAACATATTATAACATTATAACATGTTTAAATGAAAAGTCTAACGAAATACGAAAATTAAATTGAAAACCAAATATAAAGAAATAAGTCAAAACATTAATGGAGGGGCTAGAGTCGTATTTTCATATAATAAACTTTCTATAATTTACCAGAAACTAATATTACACTGTCTTAAGATCTAATTACCAATATGCCCTCTGTTTTTAGTGAATGTTCAACTTCGTCCCCATCCTCCATTAATATTGGTGATAAAGGCCTGCACTCCATGTTGGTATGTGAACTCATCTATCACCTTCCATTATCAAGAGATGAGGAATCTTTCATAATCTAACACTCTCTTTCTTCACTCGGGAAAAGATGCTAACAACAAACACACCGATGGCTCAGAGTACTTCTTTTCCATTTTATTGAAGAAAGCATAATAATTAATTGTCATTAACGATGTATGTTTGGGAAAAAAAAATGCATGCATGGATGGATGGATGATAATAATAAAATTATCATGATCTCTTTCTCCGTGTGCAATTAGTTCTCAAACTTTTCATTTTTCATATGCTTAAACGTTCTCAAAGTCATCGCTCCATCTAATTTTGTACATTGGTCAAAAAAAAAAAATGGTCAAAAAAATCTAATTTTGTACACGTCAAATTATAAATTCGACGCCGATTATGATGTGGCATGCACCACTGACATCAGATTAAGTCAACATGCCACATGTAAATAAAATTAATTAATTTTTTTAAAAGAGAAATGAGTTTTTTAATATCTAAACTTTAGGATTTTTTTTATTCAAATTTAACATTAATTTAATAATCAATTACAAAAATAACCATTCGAAATTTTCCAAAATATCTCTAAACGCTAATTAGGTTTGCGTTTACAGTAAAAAATGTTGTAAACGCTAATATGATTCGAGTTTACAACAATTTTTATTGTAAAATCTAACGTAGTTAGAGTTTACACCATTTTTTGACGTAAACTCGAACCAGATTTAGCGTTTACAATATTTTATGCTGTATCCTCAAACCATGTTAGAGTTTACAATTTTTTTTTTTGTAAGCTCGATCCAGGTTAGAGTTTACAACATTTTTTGCTGTAAACGCGAATTGGAATCAGATTGGCCTATTATTTTGAAAATTTTCAAAATTGAAGGGTTATTTTAGTAATAAATTATTAAATTATGGTTCCTTGACAGTTCATTTGAAAGATCTCAAGGGTAGGTACAATCCGGAGATCATATGCTTAATGGAAACAAAAAACGGAGGGTCCTACTGTGAGCGGATAATAGAACAATTGGGGATGGAAAACGCATACTACATAGAGCCAAGGGGTGTAGCGGGGGGAATAGCTCTATGGTGGAAGGACGGTAATAGCATACGAGTGTTGAATGAGGGCGCAAACTTCATCGACACAAAGGTTAAATTCAGAGGCACATGGTGCTAAATGTACATTACCTGGGTGCATGCTGACACGGATGAGGGGGAAGTGTCAAAACTGGGATACGATTAGGGATTTCGGAAGAGGCTCTCAAGATATATGGTTATGTTTGGGGGATTTCAACGCAATAACACATCATCACGAGAAAGAAGGTGGGCGGAGAAAACCACAAAGACAAATGGAAACGTTCAGACAATTCATAGATGACATTGGCATGGAAGATATGGGGTTAAAAGGACAAAGATTCACCTGGTGTAACAACAGAAGAGGGGATGAGCGGGTGTATGAAAGACTGGACATAATACTGATGAACGGAAAATGGGCGGAAAAATTCCCAAGAGCTCAATGCTTAAATGAAGTTGTTGTGGGATCGGATCATTCACTGCTAATCTTAATACATGATGAAGGGAGGAAAAGAGGAAGGAGAGACTTCAGATTTGAAAAAATGTAGATGGAGAACCCGAAGTGTAAAGAGGTAATTAAGTCAACATGGGGAGGCCAATGGAGGTGAGGGAGCAAACTATGGTCAAATCTTGGGCAATATAGGCGTCACCTAATGACATGGAGCAAGGCAAGGTTCGGGAACAATTTGGTGAAAATAACGAAAGCAAAAGATAGGTTGTGCGAGATTGGGGCCACTATTCTGACACGAGCTAACCAGGAGGAAGAAACTCGAATTAAGGGGCAAATTAAGGAGCTTTGGAAAAAAAAAAAAGGAGATATACTGGAAGCAAAGATCAAGGATCAAATGGTTCAATATGGGTGACCGGAATACGACATTCTTCCATATGACAACAAACTCTAGAAGAAGGAGAAACCAAATCTCTAGGTTACAAAACACGAATGGGGAGTGGATCACTAAGGAGAGAAATCAACCAAGATATATGGGCACATTTTAGCAAGGTGTTTGAAAGAGAAAACATGAACATAGACGATGAGGTCCTAAGTTGTATGCCGAGACAGATAACCGAGAGGATGAATGACAAAATGTGTAGATGTGTCACATTGGAAGAGGTAAAGACAGGGGTGTTCCAGATGGGTGGCTCGAGGGCGCCAGGGCCGGATGGGTTTCCAGGGGTATTCTATCAAAGGAACTGGGGGGGTTGTGGGAGCAGACGTCTTCACTGTGGTCAAATCCTCCCTTGAAACATGTACGTTCCCAAACACCATTACCTAGACAGATATAACCCTTATTCCAAAAATACCTAACTTAATGTGCATCTGATTATAGACTTATTAGCCTAAGTAATTTCTCTTATAAAGTGATATCAAAGGTACTGGTGAATAGGGTTAAAAAGTTTCTGACAGACTTGCTAACCCCATTTCAAAATGATTTTGTGGCTGGTAGGCTAATACAGGATAATATCATGGTGGCGCATAAGGTATTCCACCACTTGAGAATTCGAAAGAGCGGGCACAAAGTCGAGTGTGCTTTGAAACTAGATATGCAAAAAACTTACGACCGAGTGAAATGGGAGTTCTTGCTAATTAGTCTAGAGAAGAGAGGTTTCAGGGAGAAATGGATTGGATGGATGCGGGCATGCATAACAACCTCGTGTTATCGTGTACTGGTCAATGGGGAGAGAATGGGTTTCATAAAACTGTCAAGAGGATTAAGGTAAGGAGACCATCTCTGACCTTACCTATTTATTCTTATGGCGGATGTGTTGTCAAGACAGGTGGAAAAGGAGGTGAAGTAGAAGCGGATACAAATGATTATCCTCAAAAGAGGATGCCCTCAGTTACATCACTTATTGTTTGCGGATGATTCTCTCTTTTTTATACGGGGAACGGTGGAGAACGCAAGACGCCTAAAGGAGGTAATAATGACATACTGCAGGAGCTCGGGTCAGAAATTGAATGAGGCAAAGTCCAACCTCATGTTCAACAAGGGCGCCGATGGTGCAATGTGTAAAGAAATTGAGGAAGCGCTTGGGATACCAAGCAAACCAGATCTGGGGAAATGTCTGGGGCTTCCAGCAGTATGGGTGCGATCAAAGTGAGAAGCCTTGGGTTACCTAAAGACACGAATTCGAGACAAACTTACCAGGTGGCGAACAAAGACATTAAATCATGCAGGAAATGAGGCATTGATTAAGTTAGTGATCACTGCCATACCGACATATGTCATGAGCATCTTCAAACTTCCAAAAACTTGGTGTAAGGAGGTTAATGCGATCATAACATGTTTTTGGTGGGGGCAAACTGATGAAAAAAGGAAAATACATTGGAGGAAATAGACTAACCTAGCCAGAACAAAGGAAGATGGTGGACTAGGATTCCGTGAACTGGAGACATTTAACAAAGCCTTATTAACAAAGATGGCAGAGCGCATAAACAGGGAACCTCACTCACTATGGGTAAAGGTGCTAAAAGGACTCTACTTCCTGCGAGGGAATTTCAGGGAGGCAGGGAAAGGTGCGAGGGCCTCATGGGGATGGGCTAGCTTACTACATGGTCGGGAAACTTTAATACGGGAAGAGTTGTGGATGATAGGAGATGGGACCGTGATCCGAGCAGGGGTAGACCCATGGCTACAAACTAAACTGGGATTCAGACTAGAACAAACGGAGGGATGGAGTGAGTTTCCTGACATGATGGTTGCAGACCTAATCGATCGGGACAATGGGAGGTGGAATGAGGCACTAATACGGGAGCTCGCAACACAACATGATGCAACACATATATTGGAGATTAACCTACCCGAAGACCCCAGACCAGACTATCTAATATGGCCTTTCACGGACGATAGAAGAGTGACGGTCAAGACATCTTACCACCGCATTAAAGAAGTCGAATCAGGACATGACACGGCATTAGGACAGGTCGGTCCAAGATCCACGACAATATGGCGAGAAGTATGGTAAACAAACGTTATGCCTAAGGTAAAAACTTTCATTTGGAAGCTACTTACCAACTCCTTGCTGGTAATGGATAATCTTAGGAGGAGGGGTATGAATGTGGAACCTCGATGCCCGGTGTGAACATATGGTGTTTAAGTGTGGATGGACAAGCTCGGTATGGATGGAGATATTGGGATCGAACACAACAAGGCAGAACAATGGGTCGATGCTGGACTGGATGACAGCGCGACGAACCGAATCGTATCTTGGCCAAGGACCACAACGAACACGATGGGAATTGTGTTTAGTCACATGTTGGAACATTTGGAAGGTAGGTGTAAGATGGCATTCAAGGACAAAATGCCAAACATACAGGAGGTCATCGAGCTCACAAGAACAGGACACGAGGAGTACAAAGGAGCCCAAGGGACAACAATACTGAACCATACAACACGGGAGCTGCAGGCATGGACTCAACCAAACCTTGGGTACGTAAAGATAAATTGTAATGCCTCTTGGTGTAGTAGGACCAGAATGACGGGACTAGGGGTGCTTGCGCGAAACGACTCGGGTATGTTGGTAAGAGACGCAAATAGGCGACTAAAAGGGCGGTATGTTGATGTTCTGGAAGCCGAAGCGATCCTACTTGGGATGAAGATGGCGATCAAGAGAGGATGGTACAAAGTCATAATTAAGTCGAACTCAATAAGGATCATGGAACAATTACAAATGAGGGCTCAATATTGGCGAAGTGCAACTATATGCTCGAAGATCCTAACATTGGTAGGAAACTTTGAGACACTAAATTGGTCAACAGTTAGGCGCACGACAAACGAATGTGCTAACTGGGTTGTCAATCAATCGAGATTGGGAGTGTGATTGCAAGACTGGGTTAGACAACCCCCACTTTCACCACTAGCTATTTTAAGAAATGTTTGTAATTTGGTTTATGAAGACGTTTTGAATGAATAAAATGGTGTGCATTTTAGTGATAAAAAAAAAAAGGTATACGTACGCCCCATGGGTGCGAGTTATTGGACAACTCGCTACTTTGGTGGCATGATAATTGTTTAGTTTGTCTGTTACAACAGTATGAGGTTTAATTAAAAATTAAATTATATATCTATCAAAATATTCAAAAAATTAGAGTGAGTAGATATTTGAATTATGATACAAAAAGGATTTCATACGTATTCAATATAATATATTTTTGGTATTTTAAAAAATGTAACGAATTTTTTTTTTAAAATTTATAAACTCTTTTTTTTAAATGTTTATATAATTTTCTAATTTTATAAAATATATAGAGATTTTTGAATTTTTGATCATATAAATTATACTTAAATTAAATATGACATTATATATCTATGTAGCATTGAATTGACCATGACATGGAGATGACTTGATGTTAATTTAACGTGTGCAAGTCACAAGACTACCTAATATAAAAATATAACAGAACACCTAATGAGAAAACAAAAGACAACATTCGCCAAATAATGGTGATAATGCAAAAAAATCTTAATGTATCATTCAATTACATGAGTCAAACATGTGATACTATTAAGACTATTATTCTTTATTTTAATGTGGTATAAGTAGTTTGTCTTAATTTTTCGTATTTCGTTCACGAACATCTAGGTAAAAAGACAAACCAAATTTTGGATATCTTTGAGTACCTAAATATAAAAAAAATACCTATTTATAAAAACATTATTTCTTAAATAACTAAAATATTTTTTTTTTATAGATGTTGGGAGCGTGAGTCCCCAAATAAATAGATTTAGTTATTAGGGTATAAATAATTTATGATTTATTCTAAATTGACTAGAAATGATATGTTGATGTAATATATAAACCAGAGTTATCAGAACCGGATCGGCAGACCGATCGGGAACCGGATCCCTATCGGTTTAGTTCAGTTAAAATATCAAAATGCATATGAACAGTGTTTGAACTGGGTTGGACCGGTCGATTTTCAGCTCTAATTTTTTTTATTTTTTTTTGGGGGGGTTAAATTTCTTGGGTGGTTGTCTTCGATTTAAACCGACTTCTTCAGTTCGACCGAGCAACCTTTTCGGTTTAGAAGTTATGTTTAAAGTTTAGACCTATTGTGTTTAATTTTGAGACTATTGTGTTATGTATGTTCCAAGTTTGAGGTAATTATGTTGTGTTATATTGTGTTTAAGAGTAATATGTATGTTTTAAACTATGTAGTTTGTGTGTGTTTGAGATAATTATGTGTGTGTCTGAGACTATGTAGTTTGTAATTGTATTTTCAATTTTTTTTTTTTTGTAAATAGTGAACCGCACGTCAAACCGGATCTAACCGGATTGGACCGATCAAATAGGGAACCGGCCCCCTCGCCGGTTCGAGAACCAATCCAGTTTTGATAACACTGATATAAACATTCAACTTCTTAACTTAAATTTTTGTTTTAAATATAAACATTGTTTGAGTTAAATGATCATCACACACTAAATTTTCAAATGACGTAATGCATACGACTCATGCCTTTTATTGAAATGCATTTTCATTGATAATTAAAGTAGTAATTTAATTCATAGATGCCATGTTCGCATCATATGATGATGCTTAACTATTTCAACCTTTTTACCTTTTTCTGTTTTTTTTTTTTTTTTTTTTTTAAAGGGTGAAATTGGATGGAGTTGGTTTGTTTGAAAATAAAAATAGACTTCGGGGTGAACTTGGACTTAATTGTTAAGCAGAAAGAACCCTGTATGGGAAATTTGGATCACAGAATATGAATTTATTCTTTAAGCTATGTTGATTGTTTTATTCTTAAAAAAAAAAAGATAATCTGGATGAAAAATCGTCTATATTTTTATACAAACAAATATAATATATATATTTTAATATATACAAAGTTGAGTCTCTATTTTCGAAAAAATCCAAAATATTCTTTGTTTGTTTGCCTTTAGATCCCCTCCGTTTTCCCGCATCTCCACAGTTTTTGTCGGCTGCTGAAGCAAGGAATCTGCATTATTTATGGGTCCTACATATACATTATAGTATTATACAGTCTACAGATCCATAATTAATCATTATATTACAATCCTCATGTGCTTTTACTTTTACCGGGATAAATGGATTTTTTTCAAAACGTAAACATTTTAAAACAAATATTTACAAAAGTATATATACGAAAAAAAAAAATTTAGTAAAATATGCATAAAACAGTCATTTTAATATTGATATTATTGTTTGGATTTTTTTTGTATCGTATATAGAATTTTTTACGTATCATATTATACAGTCAATCTAAAGTAAAACATTAATGTTTAGTTAGCGTCATTTAATTCATAATTAAATTATCTATGCACTGTAAGTTTTTTTTTAAGTATATAATTAAATTTCTCACCTAATGCATTTAATCATTTCGATAAAATTATGAAACAAACGATGTTAGGTTAAAACATTATTGTATTTCTAATCCAAAAAATCACCCTATGTAGATAATTGAATTACGACGTAAATAACGTTAACCGTGGTGAGTTTGGACTTACATGATATGAGTTATATTTTTTTTAAGTCAAATTTTCATATCTCAACTTACGGCAGAGCGTACAGTCAATCCGTAAGTCCAAATTTAATAGTTTTTGCATCATTTGAATCGCAATTAAAATATCTACGTACTATAATGTTTTGAATTTTTTTCAATAGATACATAATTTTATTTTTAATTAAACATTGAGTCGTAAAAAATGGAAGAAAAACGAAAAAACATAAAAAAAAACTAACGCCACTAAGGGGTAGCGTTTTAATTAAAAACGCTACCCCGAATAGCGTTTTTTGTAAAAATTAAAATAAACGCTACTTATAGTATCACTTATGCATAGTTTGTTAATTTTTTGTTCGGATATACACTTTTCTATTTTTTTTAACATACCTACTTTTTTAAACAAATCGGATAAATGTGATATTTTCATCTCAATTAATTGCTTTGTAATTAATTTGTGATTAGCAAGGTTGTCATATGATTATATCCTCACTAGTCACTACATTTCAACACTCAATGGTAAGGACAGTGTTTTTATTTTATTTTATTTTATTTTATCATCATCCATCCATCCATCCATATCAATCAGTTCCAATTCCATTACGCAAATTTGTATTGTTATTTGCTTAAGATATTTGTTTTCGTAACTTCAATTTAAATTTTATCATTCCTTTTATAGATTACCGTGACAACTCGAGATTTCCTTACTGCAAATTCTGTGGCGCACCAGGATTTTGTTATGACCAAAGCAATCAAAGCCCGATATTGTATGTGAGTATGTGACCTTTAGCAAACACTTAAAACTCATGATGAATGACTTCAACGTGAAACACTTCACACTAGAAAGAGGATAGTAAGAGAGACTATGGTGCACCACCTCTATCTTCGCACACCAGTGTGGGGCCACCCAAGACACGAGCCTCATCTTGGTTGTCCCTTATCCTTTTCGTCAACTATCACTAATATTTAACTGTTGGAAGCATGATTAAGAAAAGGTTCCCTAGCCAAATTGTTACCCAATAAATCATTACTTATGACCAAAATAAATAAATAAATCATTACCTAAACTTTAATTTTTTTTAAAGTTTTACCTAAACTTTGAGACATGGGTTAAATTGCTATCTCCATTAAGTTTTACGTTAAATAGAAACGGAAAATGACGTGTAAGCACATGATTGATTCATAATTTAGAAAATTATATTATTTTTTAAAAATACTAGAAAAAACAGAAAAAATCTTTAAAAAAATGGAAAATAAGAGTTTTGAATATAATATTTTTATTAAAATATGAAATAAAAATAAATGATTAGGATTTTTTTTATTCATATTTTTTAATAAAACTATTATATTAAAATCTCTTATTTTTTCTATTAATTATCTAGTTTATTTTTAGAATTTTTCTATTATTTTGTATTTTTTAAAATTTACTTAATTTTCTAAATTATCGCCCAATCATGTGATGTCACGTAAATGGGGTTGCACCTCTATATGAAGAAGTATATTTCTAGCACTTGAAAACCATGAAGAAAATCAAAGAGAAAAAGAGGGTGGGCTGGCGAGATGAACCCTAAGTCCTAAGGAGTTAACGAGATGACTAACCAAATGGTGTTGTGGGACAACCAAGTGGGTTAAATTTTGTTAATACACTACAACTCATTGATACCTCTAGTCAGAATTGTCAGAAAGAGAAGTTGTACGATAGTGTAGCCTAGATTCCACAAATCTTCAATTCAGATGCTATTATGGGATCTCTACCCGTTAGGGCAAGGGGTTTCAATTTTTATTTTTATTTTACATTTTTCTTTCTAAAGTTTTAAATTTAAGATTTAGTATATTCTATATTAGAAAATCAAGTTATAAATCATGATGGACATTGATGTTTTTGTCCAGTCCAATTATTTATTAATTTGTTTAATCATCGGCCACTACCATTTCCCATACAAACTCGGTAGGAAAGGAAATTGACATTCATGCGGTGTGTTAAGTTAAGTGTAAGTTACAAACGTATAAAGTTACAAAATATTGTAACATACTGAGGTCTATAAATGGACCCCTTTAGCTAGACATAATGTAGATATACAATTCGAAAACTCTAATAGCGGCTCTAAGATCTTTGAGTCTTCCTCCCCGGCAACTTAATGTGCACTCCGATCATGTGATGTATCCTTATGACCGGCACGCAGGGACGAAGCTACCTTAGGCTTAGCGCTTAGGGGGGCAGTTGGCCCCCTCAATGTTTAATTATGAGTAAATTTAACCATAAAAAATGCAATAATTTTCAATCTAGCCTCTTTCAATCATATATTTGTTCCCACTAATTTTTTTTAGTACAACTATTTGCCCACACTCGATAATTTTTCTGGCTTCGTCCCTGCCGGCACGTCCCGCTGTGATTCCGAACTGTCAGCGGTGTCGCAAGCTTTCGTCATCGCACTTCGCTACATACGAACGATATAAGTGTAATTCTGTTTACGTTGTTTATTTCATACTAACGTAATATTTCTCGTGCATGTATTTGGAATTCCAACTAACCCTAGCTCTTACGTAACCAATCAATTGATATCGATATTTGGAAAATCCATTGTCCCACCCTGCAAAGAATTTTCCATCCATCCCTTCTTTCTCGTACGTGGTAAAGGAGACACCTCTAGCTACCAATCCCTTGTCAAAACAAGCATCTTTCACGTGAATACCTCTTGTGTTTATTCCCTCCCTCCCTTCGTCCTTCTCCCTAAAATGATTATGATTTTCGATATACAGTCGTCAAGTCAGTCGGAGAAGGACAATAGCTTTCCTCTCTCCATGGAATCTTGTTGAATGTGTAGTTACGAATATGTATGTAAGTTAGAAAACAAAACGTGGGGTTTGGAAGACTTTTTTTGGGTTATCTAGCAAGCTAGCTGGTGCTGTTCGTTCTTGTGATTAGGGGTTTGGGGTTTGGGTACATTGTCTAGCTTTGTAGGGAGGAGAAATTCAAATATGACATCTGTCTGATTGTCTAAAATTTGCAAATTACACAATTTCGGTAAGTCTCGAAATAATAATTATTTGCTTTTCTGGATAGGACGTAGGATCGACAATTTCTTACACGACACGATTAAACGACACAACACAATATGCTTAAAATTCTATATGAGTTTGACCTTAACGGATTCTGTGTCTAAATACCTCATAACTGCAGATATCTGTATAAACATGATTAAACACGATTAACTAATCGTGTCTAATCGTGTATACCTGACACTAATAAAACACATGTTTAACTAATCGTGGTTAATTGTGTCGTGTAAATATGTGACACGTTTATACACATATAAATTTCTACCATTATTCACAGTTGGATTGAGAACAATCCAACTGCCTGAAATCTCACTGTTATCTAATCGACTGCAATCTCACCAAACACGTCTTCTGACTCACCGTCTCAGATAGACATATGCTAACTTTTGATTTTAAATTTTGTTGACTTTCATCGAGCATTGGAGAACGTCTCTCTTAGAAGAGAAGAAGAAGAACTTGAGCCAAGAAGAGAAGAAGAAGAAACTCCTTAAACGTGTCTTAAGTTTTGAGACACGTTTAAGAGTTATCCGTTTTAGACACGACACATATTAAGACACGACACGATTAATAACACGATACGATTAGATTTGACACGATTGTCGACCCTAATATGATGTCTATTTCGAAACTTTCAAGAATAAGGTAAAAATAACAAAATACCCTTAACTATTTTAATTAATTATAAAAATATCTAAATCTAAATCTATTCCAATAATTAATTTAATTAATCTATTTCATTATTATTATTTTTTAAAATGTGTACAAAATGATATGAAAAAGAAGATACCAGAATTTTTAAATAATAAAATAAATGGTTAAATACGACATTACCCCCTAAAGTTTACGCCGATTTTAAAATTCTCTCTTAAAATTTAAAATCTCCCCTAATGTTTAAAAATGATGAAAAATCCCCCGAAAAAGCATAGGGGAATTTTTCATTATTTTCAAATATTAGTTGGAACTTTAAACTTTAAGGAGGATTTTAAAATTTGCATAAACTTTAGGGGACAAAGTCGTATTTTACCCTAAAATAAAATTTAAACTAGGTGCATTTCCACCCATGGGATGCTGGGTCATAACAAGTTTGGCTGTGATAATGAGGTTGTGATGTGGATGGCTATGTCGGTCGAACGAACCTATGTTCGGTTTGTGGATGGGTGATATAAGTCTCTTGAATGGAGTGGGAGTGACTCTTCTGGTGCTCCTCTGGGGGCAAATATGGTATATATATTTTTTAAGCAAAGGACACAATTTCAATCTATTGCATAATCCAAGTTGGTGTAAATGTTAAAAGCACTTAATAAGATCAAAAGTAATTTAAATACCTTATAAATCACGTTTTTACAAATTGATAATTTAGGGAAAAAAATTTCGGATACCTCAGAAATTATAAATGTATATACTTTAACATGTGTCTATCACCTATATAATATTTTTTTCCAACAAGATAACTCTACTTTATTTTACTGTTTGATTTCAGGTATTTCTAACTTATTTTATTATTGCAATCATATATATTTACTGTCTTTATTGAATTATTAAATGTTTTTATTGTCGTTTTCAAGTACCCAATTAAAATAGATACATATATGACTTCTGAGGTACTCGAAAGTAACAATTTTTTTTCCTGAGTTACCTATTTGTAATAACGTGACTTCTGAAGTATCTAAATAACTTTTATCCCAAAGAAATATGCAAACTCCATTAGGGCTGACGATAGTTAGAGTATGGTACGAGTATGATAAATATCATAACTATATCATATTTTTAAATTCCATACCATAACCATAACCATTGCGAGTACAATTTTCAATACCATAACCATATCCATAACCGTGATTATTAACCAAAATTTTAACCATATACCCCATATTATTAGCACATGAAATGTAATAGAATATCACTAATGTTTTTAATAATTACATAAAGTTGTCACAAACAACAAAAACATTTAACGCTAATATCATTCAACGTTAACACCCTTCAAAATTAACACTACTACTATTTAACATTAATATAATTCAATTACATTTCACCATGAAATTATAGATTCGTAAAATCTAAAATGAAAAATTCTGCTTCTCTTATTAGTATTTACTGATATACTAATATTAAATTACTATTATATTAATAGAATAACCATGTAACTAAAATACAATAATCATTATGGGTAGAAAATTCATCACCATTTTCGCAACACACCATAATGGTACCATAATGGTACGGTTAACTATATGATAACATAATTGTTATAACCATGATTTTTGAGTTTTCAGCGCACAAAATATCCAACACTACATGCCTATAATATTTAAGTAATCATAAATAGTGTACAGATGTACAAAGATATTTAAAGTTTGCATAACCTAGTGTTTGATATTTTGCTTGTGAATACAAAGATCATGAATTCAAGTCTTACATTAATCCATTTTGTTAAGCTAAAACATTTTCTAAGGGCGATATTGAAAACAAAAGTAGAGTCTACGATCCCTACGATATGCTTATGCTTTAGAAATAGTAATATAGTATACACAAAACATCACTTTCAAGTTTTTACCTTACCTTTCGGTTTCTTCAGTATACACAGCTCATTCATTGAACGACATAATCATACGCGGTCGCAGCTCCATAAGTTGTGCACTGTACTGATCCTGATTCAACATAATGAAAGGTAGTGATCTCGAGATCCTTTAACTGTCACTATCACTGTAATCGTCTACATCAGATCCAACACTGAAGTTAAGATCTCCATTATCATCCATATTATTGCCCAAGGCTTCTTCTCCATCTCGCTCTGAAGTATCAGATTCAGACCAGCAATCTAGCACGTAGGGTTCTATCAGCTTCCTGAACAGTATTGAGTTGTTTCCTAGAAGACCAATCCAGAAGACCCTCCCCTTCTTCTTCACTCTGCAATTTAGAGATTTTGCTTTCAAGGACTTGACAACCGTTTCCACACCTTCTGTTCTTCCTCTCAACTTCAGTAATACATCTCCTCTCGATGTCTTATGTCCACCATACATGTACCAGTGGGCAAGAACAAATGGCGAGAGCCACCTATGGATTAGCTTTGGAATCATGGGTTGACCATTGGGCCAAAACTGTTCAGCATAGAAGCCAAAGTGAGGGTGTTCTATTGTCAAGAATCTATTTGGGATCTCATCACTATAGTCGTTTGACTTGAAGGAAGGATGCAGCCACTCATGGAATTGCTCATATATATGCTTCTTTAAAACAGAATGCATATTGGAGTCCTCATTGAACTGAAACCGAACCATGTGTTTTTTCTGTCGTTCATCAGAGTCAATTTGCAGACCACCTAAGAGCATACCAACCAGGATTTCTCGCTGTTCTTTGCTTAGCTTGGGGTTCGGGGGTTTCTTAATAGTTTTTTCACGAGCACTCATGATCCCATTGAGTTTCTCCATCAGTAAAGGTTCAACATCATACTTTTTCTGGCACATAAAGTGATAGATCTTCTCTGCCTTAGAGTCATCTCCAGATGAGAGATACCCACCTAAGATTGAGTTGCAAGAACGTTTACTAACACCAATGGTTGCATTACCCTGCATAAGGTTAAAGGTCTCCTCGGCTTTGTCAATGTTAGGAAGTTGCACCAATGAATCCAAGTATATGCCATAAACAGCACGATCGGGTTGGCATTTCTCAAGGCACTGCTGGAAAGCTGAGTCTACTTTATCATGCAAGTTCAAAACAAAGTACATATTCATCAGGTCGATGAAAGAAGGCCTGAGAGGCTTTAGACCGCTTTCCATGAATTCGACCATCAGTGCCTCAGCAAGGTCCACATTTTGAGCTTTACAGAGGACCTCGATGATTTCATGGTAGGCTGCAACAGTAGGAGAACCGAAATTCTGCTTCATCTCACTGAATATATCCAAAGATTTCATATATTCTCCAGCCTTAGCGTAGACTTCCATTTTATAGACATAAGCTATAGGAGGTATAGATATACCCAAATGGAGAAGCTTGGACCATGCTCCTTCAGCTTCCTCGGTGTCACCAACCTTAGACGAAGCTCTTAAAATGGACAAGAAAACATCTCGACCCTCCTTAAATCCAGCTTGAGCCATCTCTTTCCTCAGAGTCTTCATCCTCTCTGTATCAATGGCATCCTGAAAGCTGTGAAGCCATATGAGGCCACCATACACATCCTTGTGTACATCGAGTCCACAAGTCACTAAATTGTGGTATATGAACTCGGCCTGCTTGAGATGATGTTTGGACGAGCCTCCCGGCCCACTTACTAAAGCTCTAAACAAAGCATTGTGCAAGCTAAGCTGGGGCAGATAGCCTCCCAACTGGATCATACGGTTGTAGATATCACAAGCATCCTCTAGACTACCTTGTGCCGATGAACTAAGATATGCCACGATGAGGATATGAAATGTTGATTCGCTAGGAACCCGTCCCTGATTTATTATGTCATCAAATATTTCTCTACACTTTGCAAATTTCCGTTGCTTACCCAAGTAATCTGCAAGTTTGGTCGCAAGAGCAAAATCAAACCGATACCAATGCTGCTGCATCATCCACTTGTACACCTGCATGAGCATGATAGAACATTTGCAATGAACTTCACTCTGAGATTTTGAAATGGAAAGTTCATTTGACAAAAACACGAAGACAATTTTAATTCACATCAGTCGTAAAGTCACTCGATCTAAATAAATGTTCCATCAGAAACCAACACGAAAACATCAAACAAGTTAATCGTATTCAGCAGCAAAGAAATCCATGAGTTAATCATATAATTTGCAGAATCACAAATCGAAAGGCGTCTACTTTTAAGAAGTAAATCAAGTACCTTGAAACCCGTCTCGTTCTCACGAATTCGCATACAGTGAACAGCCACATAAGTGCCATCCTCTTGACGCATCCACTTCCTCTGAGCATTCAGAATCCTCACCAGCGTTCCAGCCTTGTGAGAAGGCAGCTCCTTGCACAGCCAGGCGAGTTTCGTTCGCCGCCACTGCTCGGGAAGCTCCTCAAGCTCTTTAACCTCCAGTTCATCTGGAGCAATCACGCGCTTCATCTCACTAACGGCAGACCCAAGGTCGAAGTCGAAAGCATCGTCACTGAATCTCCAATTGTCGTCCGAAACCATCGTTTCTTCAAACTTATCGAGGGATGTAGGGAGTGAAGCGGTGATGAATGAAGAAAAAGGGCGGCGGTGGCGAGGAAGGAGGGAGAGTGCGTTTCCATGTCGGCGTCGGTGATGGAGGAGGGGAGAGGAGAGGGCTGGGAAAATGAGAGACGGCACTGGTATTGGGTGTGGAAAGGCAGAAGATATTGCTACTGCAGCGGCGGTGGTAGCCATGCCGGCGAGTAAAAGAGCAGTTGAACTAGCGGAGGAAGCCTTTAGATTGTTGATGTGCCCGGTGCCCCTCGACACTCGGAAATCGGGATGGTATGTTACTAGACGTTGAAAACATAATTATTTTTTTGTCCGTATAAAAGATAAGTGTTAAATTCTGTGTTATCAGAATCGGTTCGGTCGATTTAATCCGGTTGGATCCGGTTCATCGTGCGGTTCATTGTTTACAAGCAAAAACAAATTGAAAATACAATTACAAACTACATAGTCTCAAACACATATATAATTACCTCAAACACACACAAACTACATAGTCTAAAACATACACATTACTCTCAAACACAACATAATTACCTCAAACTTTGAACATACATAACACAATAGTCTCAAAAGCAAACACAATACGTCTAAACTTTAAACATAACTTCTAAACCGAAGAAGTTGTTCGGTCGAACCGAAGAAGTCGGTTTAAATCAAAGAGAACCACCCAAAAAAATGAAACCCTAAAAAAATTAGAACCGGAAATCGGTTGGTTTTCCAAAAACCGTCCAGTTCAACCCTGTTTAAACACTGTTCATATGCATTTCAATCTTTTAGCTGAACCAAACCGGACAGGGGCCCGGTTCTCGGTCTGGTATGGTCCGGTTCTGATAACACTGATTAAATCTACCTCATTGACATTGTTTAAAATGAAAAGTATGAAAATAGTTCTTTCCACAAAATGATTGTTCGTCCAACATTTTTTTTAATGGTTCTATGTTTGAAAATAATTGTAATTGATACTTCATTACTTTTCTGTTAAAAAGTTTCATTAAATATTTTTTATATTTACAAAATTAACCAAATATTTTTCTAAATGTTACAATTAAACCCTACAAAGGTACACTAATATTATAAATAAATCCCAACTCGATTCGAGCCACACCGGGCGTCTCCTAGCTAGGGTTCGAACCCAGACCAGGTCACCCAACCATGAGGACCTGATCTAGGCTCGGACCGAGACCATAGGACCCCCGATTGGGGCTCCAATTGTGCCTCAATCGGGGGTCCTATGGTCTGGGTTTGTACCATGGCTAGGGGACCCTTGGTATGTCTCGAATCAAGTCGTGACTTGTTGATAAGATTAGTGTAAGTTTGTAGGGTTTAGTTGTAACATTTAGAAAATTATTTAGTTAATTTTGAAAATATGAAAAATATTTAACAGAATTTTTTAACAAAAAAGTAACAGAGGTACCAATTACAATCATTTTCAACACATGTGGGACAAAAAACAATCGTTTGGGTTGGAAAACCATTTTCGTCAAACATGTTGCACAATTTTCAGACTTTTCCATTGTTTAAATTTGATATTAGATTAGTGAAATTGGGTAGGTGCGCATGTAATAAATTTAACGTTAAATTGTATTAATTTAAAATTATAATATAAAATAATTGAATTATTCTGTTTGGAAATTATAATTTTAATAAAAAAATACAATTAAAAAAAATACATTCTTAGTAAGAGAAAAATCATTATAATTGTTCGTTCTGAAAAAAAAAATGATATTATCATTGTTCATTTTTCTTGCTAAATTTACTAAAAACTTTCACCTTCTTATATAACGTTGGATTTAAAATGTTTTTCTTGTTATAAATGCTCAAACCACTTGCCACAATTATTATGCTTGAGTAACCATTCCCTACTATCCCTATCTCATTATGACTATGAGTTAATTTTCTACTATGACGTTTCATCTTCACTTTGTGGATCATTAACGTACTTAGGAGCTTCGAGTTGGGGCAACAACATTTGTTTGGTATGAGTTAAAAGCGCAGAGAATATGCGGATATGTATGCCTGATTTTAATATAGAGGATCCACATATGGCACCCACTGCATTCCTATTTGGGCTGCCATGTCGTGTACATAAGGGAAGTGGTGTAGTTCCCATACACCGAACTCACTTAAGTTGTACAAGGATAACAGAAAAAATCCCTTTGGTGGACCACCCGACCGCTAAAACAAATTTACCAATATTTAACGCTTGGTGTTAGTATCTAATTAACCTTCAACAATTGCTCAATACCCTCAAATAATTAGTTTATTGATCAAAAGATCGAAACCTAACTAGTATTGATCTAATTTTGAACAACAAATTACATGTAACTCATATGATGATATCTACTAGAACCATCCACATGATCATAACTTGGACTTCTACCAACATACTCAGAACTATGACCTTTATCAGACAGGTTTAAGAGTTGGAGGAAGCTTTATTGGCATGGTTAGAATTTTCACTAAGGTCTGTCTCCTCTATTTGAGAGTTTTTAAAAAAAGTAATTATTCTAGTTTTTTTTAGAAAAGTAAATATATAGAAAAATATTTCGAAATCTGGGTATTCGCGCTACCGTGGGTAGCACGATTTTTCAAGTAGCGCCTAGTCCAAATGATTTTTTTTTTAATTTTAAATTTTGATGTTTTGACGTTTCAATGTTTAATTAAAAATAAAAATAGGTATCTATTAAAAATAATTAAAAAGTTGTAGTAAGTAAATATTTTAATTGCGATTCAAATGATGCAAAAATATTAAATTTGGATTTACGGATTGAATGTACGCTCTGTCGTAAGTTGAGATATGAAAATTTGACTTAAAATACTATAACTCACACCATGTAAGTCTAAACTCACCACGGTTAACGTCATTTATGTCGTAATTTAATTATCTACCTAGGACAATTTTTTTGATTAGAAATACAGTGATTTTTTAACCTAACATCATTTGTTTAATAATTTAACCGAAATAATTAAATGCATTAGGTGAGAAATTTAATTATGTACTTTCTCAAACAAAATCAAAAATATTACAGTGCATAGATAATTTAATTACGAATTAAATGACGCTAACTATGCGTTAATTTTTTTATTTTTAAACTGACCGTATAATATGATACGTAAAAAACTCTACATACGATACAAAAAATATAAATAGTGATTTCATTATTTAATTACAATACAAAAAATCACTATTTAGATATTTTTTGTATCGTATGTAGAGTTTTTTACGTATCGTATTATACGATCAATCTAAAAATAAAATCATTAACGCATAGTTAGCGTCATTTAATTCGTAATTAAATTATCTACGCACTTTAATGTTTTTGATTTTTTTTTAGTAAGTACATAATTAAATTTCTGACCTAATGCATTTAATTATTTCAGTCAAATTATAAAGGGTTAATTACTTGAACCGTCACTTATGTTTGACAATGTGACTGAACCGTTCAAACTTGAGCTCAACCGTTACTTAAGTTGACACATGTGACTGAACCGTTACTATCACCTAACTGCCGTTATTTCTTCCTGTTAAGTAGTCACATGTGCTTGTCACGTGATGTACTTGTAATTTGAAGTTCCTAAACTACCATAAACAGTTTGTCTACTTAACAGCAGCTGATTCTTAGAATCGAAGAACAAGGAAGAACCGAAGAGAAGTTTGAGCGCGAAGATAAGTTAGAACAAGGAAGAACCGAAGAACCCAATTGAGAAGAACTGAAAAACCGAAGACAGAAGCCCCAATTTTGAGGTAATTTGACAGTGGGTAACCCTAATTGGCAACCCTAATTCGTAATCGTCAAATCTGATGTAATTGTTTGTTGTTTCTTCTTTTGTAGTATGTACAGAACCCCAGATGTGTTTTTTTTGACTGAGAAGATCCAGCTATGTGCCCTTACGACGGTCGGATTGCAGTGATGCAATTTCAACAAAGAGAGAAACATTTGAAAGAACAATTGGATGTTGCGAAAACTCGAGCTCTTGAAAGTCGACCCAATCGGAAGTTAGTTGCAGTCTTGGTAATTGTTGTTGTTGTTGTTTTTGTTCTAAGTTAAATTGCGAAGAATTAGTAGAAGTTAGTTGTACCTTTGTCTGTAACTGAAGGATGAAGAACAATGTGTATTTTGCGAAGGTGGTGACTTATGTTTGTGGACATGTTGTTAAATGAAGTGTTATCTTTTCTGAACTGTGATTAAAAGGTGACTTAAGTTTGTGAACTGTGATAAAAGGTGACTTACGTTTGTGAACTGTGATTAAAAGGTCACTTAAGTTTGGACATTTTGTTATCCAACCGTTACTAAAATCCAGAATATCCTAAAAAAAAACAAAAAATCCGTAAAATTCCATCAAAATCCAGAATTCAGAATACATCCCAAAACATAATCCATCCTATAAAACAAATATGTACAAGCAACTAAAATTCTTTACAAGCAACTAAAATAAATCCATTGTCATCTTCATTACCCTGAAGTTGCTCTTCTCCATTTAGTTTTCGCTTCCTTTTGCTATAGCTCTTGCTATTTTCATTAAGATTAGCAACTTCCTCAAAATCTTCAAATTTGAAACAAGCTGTTTGGTCTTCTTGCCCAATGTGTGCCAAATTGGATCAAATTGCCTCCTCACTATCCAATTGCCTAGGTGTATGCGCCAAATTGGATCCAATTGCCTCCAAATTCAATCCACACACCACCTAGGAACAACATGAATAAAATTGATATTTAACTGAAGGTCCTCCCCCCTTCTCACTTCGTTGCTTACTCTGCAGAAACCTGATCTAGAACACGGTAAAATACATACAGCAAAGTTGGAGGCATTGAGAAGTATAGTAGAGGGCAAAATGAATTGTCATCATTCAGAGAAACAAGTTGACAAAACATGATGATATATTTAGCATAGAAAAGATTCTAGTTGCATCCCGTTAACTGAAGTGCAAATCCTCATAAAAATTACCTCATAAGTTGCTTCTCCATTTTCTAGAGGTTCATCCTCTTCATCAACTTGCACGTTTTTGAATGCCTCGACAAGGGTTACTAGTGATCTGTTCGAGTAATCAATGTAATCTGTTGCAGGAGGATATACACCCCTAATACATCACATATACAAGGGAGATAACAACCATTCAATCATTCATATGTAAATATAGCTACTAGATTCGTTAAAGGTAATAGGACCTAAAAGAAACAAGTTTCACTACTACCTTGTCTCAGCTTCTCTTGACTCAACATAAAGAACCACTTGCCAATCATCAAATAGGTTAGGATACTCTTCTGGATCAGCTAATGAGTCAACAACTTTGGGATTAACCTGAACACAAACATTTAATGTATCCATTAAGGCATGGAGTTGCCAACAAATAAGATTATACATCTATGCATTGTCCGGAAAAAAAGTTGATGTACAAAATATAAACCAAAGGCTAAAAAGTTTGTCACTTCAACATCCCACTTAAATATATTTATAATTAATTTTCTCATAGGGTTTCAACGTTTGAGTTGAGATGCTCAGAGAAACATAAGACCTGAAAACACAAATTACCTTGCTCAGATCCTTCCTCCATATTGCAACAATTTCTGAAACTTTCATTATTTTCAACAACAATTTCATTATTGCTCAGCAATTTCATTATTTTCAACAGCAATCTGCACCAAATCGCACAAACACACCTAAATACGAACATATTATGCAGCAATTTCATTATTTCGTACCGCAAACAAACATAAAAACCCTAATATTCAACCGAATTGAGGATAAAAAAGTGAAATAGGGTAGAAGAACACAAACCCAAGTTCGAAAACAGCAAGAATACGAAAAGCCACACAAACCGAAGTTCAATCAAAGCAAAAATACGAACTTACTTACAGTTGCAGTTCCGAAGCGCAATGTGGCCGAGGAGGGTTCCGTCTGTGCTCAAAATGGACAAGGAGGAGGTCTGCAAGTTTCGGTGTGAGTGAAATGGGAGTTGATGGGAAGTTGGAAAATTGACTTCAAATTGACAAGAGGGGGAAACGTTGCAAAGGTGATAGGAGGGCATTATTGTCATTTCAATTGACTTCAAATCGTTTTAATTGGGTCATGTGCTGTGCACGTGACATTTAGACGGTAAGATTTGACGAAAACTTCACGGAGTAACCTTTCAGTCACATGTTCAAACTTAAGTAACGTTTCAGCTACACAAAAAAAGATGAGTAACATTTTAATCACATGGGTCAACCATAAGTAACGGTTGAGGTAATTAACCCAATTATAAAACAAACAATGTTAGGTTAAAAATTCACTGTATTTCTAATAAAAAAATATTACCCTATGTAGATAATTGAATTACGACATAAATGACGTTAATCATGGTGAGTTTCGACTTACATGGTCTGAGTTATAATTTTTTAAGTCAAATTTTTATATCTCAACTTACAGTAGAGCGCACAGTCAATCCGTAAATCCGAATTTAATATTTTTTGGCATCATTTGAATCGCAATTAAAATGTCTAGTTACTATAATTTTTTTAATAGATACATAATTTTATTGTTAATTAAACATTGAAACATCAAAATTAAAAAAAAAAAAAAAGTCATTTGTAATAGGAGCTACCCACGGTAGAGCGTATACTTAGATTTCAAAATATATTTTCTTTATACTTACTTTTCTAAAAAAAATAATTAAAATACTTACTTTTTTTAAAAAAACTATCTATTTCATCTTCAGTGACCAGTGAACCTTTCAAAACAAGGTTATCCTTTGCTTACATTTGATGTAATTGAGAATTGATATTAAACTCGTCATCTTAAACATGAGACATAATTAGTGTGAATGCATAAACTCTCCACATAATATAGAGTGTGATGAATGACTTTAGCTCCTTTCATCACACTGAATACGAATGCGAGATATCGACTCAAACACTTGATTTTAACACAAAACACTAGGACTAGGCATGAATCGGTTCAGGGTCGAACCGGTTCAGAACCGTATCTTTACCACATTTTAGAACATGTACGGTTTACTGCTCCGGATTTTGGCCGATTTACCGTACTTGTTATGAACTGGTTCGGCCGAACCAGTTCCTATATTTAAAAAAAAAGAAGTAATACCAATATAGAAAATTGAAGAGAATCAAGAGATCCCTGGAATCGGGAATCGACAATTTAGAGAAATCAATGGAATCGATTTTGTTTTGAGAGAAATCCGTGGAATCGACTTGGTTTTGAGAAATCCATGGAATCGACTTCCTTTTGAGAAATCCATGGAATCGGTAATACATGAAATCCATGGACGAAGTCGGACGAAGGAAGATCGTAGTCGGACGAAGGAAGAACGTAGTCGGACGAAGGAAGAACGTAGTCGGACGAAGGAAGAACGTAGTCGGACGAAGGAAGAACGTAGTCGGACGAAGGAAGAACCAGCTGATGCCGATGCCGAAGTCGAAGACAGCTGAGCCAGAGGCGACAACGCGTCGATTTTCGATGCCTTAGTTTGAGCCAGAGCTAGGCCAGCTGATGCCGATGCTGAAGAGTGCGGTGCAGACTGAAGTGGAAAAGAGAGAAGTGAGAAAGAACCGAAGAAGAAGTGGAAAAGAGAGAAGTGAGGAAGAACCGAAGAAGAAGTGAGGAAGAATAAGTGAAGACTATGAAGAAGAAGTGAAGTGTTTCTACTGTAAATAAAGTTAAGAAGAAGTGAAGTGTTTCAGATTGAAGACAACGAAAGAAGGAAGAAGAAGAAGTAGCTAAGACTAAAGTGGTTCAACTTCAGTTATTAGGTCAAACCGTCCGGTCTGATAACTCTGGTCTGGTTTAGTAGTTTAGGAGTATATTAAAATCGGTACAAAAAGTGGTTCGGTTTACCATTTCTGAATCGATTTTTTGTACCTCTTCTGAACCACTCCATATTTTTTTAAAAAAACCGTTTGGTTTGTGAAACGGTTCGACTGAACCGGTTCAAAACCGGTACGTTTCAGGTACGTTTCAGACGAACCAGTTATTTTTGCCCAGCCCTACAAAACACAATGCACTTTTATGTTTGAAGCTATACAAACTTGCAAAGCGAGCATCTTAAAAATAATATGAAGTGAGCAACATTATCACTTGGCACAGAAGCTAGGAATACAAGACTTGTTTGGACCTGTCAAATTGAAGGGGTGTATTGAAGACCAATCTGACAAACAAGTCGATATGATTCCAGAAGAGGAAGTAGTAGTTGGTTCGTGATGAAGAAGAGTATGTTGTTCTGTTAATGTTTGTATGTTGCAGTAGCGTGATAGTTTCTGTTATTGTATTTATTGAAGGACCTAATTTAACTAGTTTAGAATGTTATAGATTATTTATAGGGAAAAGTCTGAAAATGGTACAACATGTTTGACAAAAATGGTTTTCCAACCCAAACGATTGTTTTTTGTCCAACATGTTTGAAAATGATGGTAATCGCTACCTCTGTTACTTTTCTGTTAAAAACTTCCGTTAAATATTTTTCATATTTATAAAATTAATCAAGTTTTTTTTATAAATGTTACAATTAAATCCTACAAACTTACACTAATGTTTCAAACAAGTCCTGACTCGATTCGATCCACACTGGGGGTCCTCTAGTCAATGTCCAAACCCAGACCAGGTAGCCCAATCATGAGGACCCGGTCTGGGTTTGGACCCAAACCATAGGATCCCCGATTGGGGCTCAATTGGAGCCCCAATCGCTGGGAGACCTGGTCTGGGTTCGGAACTTGGCTAGATTCTGTTCAAACGATTCAGGCTCCAATTGAGCCCCAATCAGGGGTCCTATGGTTTGGGTCTGACCCCAGACTAGGTCCCCAGGGTTGGGTGACTTGGTATGGGTTCGGACCCTGGCTAGGGGACCCCCAGTGTGGCTCGAATCAAGTCAGGACTTGTTTGAAACATTAGTGTAAGTTTGTAGGGTTTAATTGTAACATTTAGAAAAATATTTGGTTAATTTTGCAAATATGAATAATATTTAACAGAAAAGTAACGGAGGTATCAATTACCATCATTTTAAAACGTATTGAACCATTAACCATCACACAAAAAATAAGTTACACGAAAAACCATTTTGTGAAAACATGTTGGACTATTTTCAGATTTTTCCCTTAATTTTATATTTATGTATATAGGTTAGTTGAAGTTAGTAAGCCAATAGCAAGCTATAAATAGGATGTATACTTTTGCAAGAATACACGAAGAAGAAAATTTTCTTTCTCAATTCTTCGATTTCCTTTTCCCTTTCATCTATAGAGAATGATTTTCACATTGAAGAACAGGTATAAGAAGAACAGGCAGAAGAATAAGTACATAGTAAGAATAAGAAATGAAGAACAAATGTAAAAGGTTGGAAACAATTGTAAAGTTGTTTTCGAAAAGAAATATCTTTATTTATTATTGAGGGCTGAAAAAACGAGTCACGGAAAATATTTGTTTTTCTTTTAAATAACGTCTAGAACATTTGAGCCGTGAAAAATAGGACATAGTTAATTTTGTAAGTAAAATTGATGCCCATCCGATATTGAGCCGTTAAAAATGGAGAAAACAATATAAAAAAACGGTTCCACTCCAATATCAAAGAGTCGCCTTGTTGATGTTGAGTTTTTAACTCGGATGTAGGGTTGGGCATAAAAAACCGGTTTAGTCAAATTGTACCGGTTCATAAAACAAACGTTTTTTTTGGAAAAATATGGAGCGGTTCAGAAGAGGTACAAAAAACCGATTCAAAACTGGTTAAACGAACCATTTTTTGTACCGATTTTATACTACTAAACCAGACCAAATTTACCAGACCGAACCCTAAACACTAACAGATCGGTTCAGCAATCAACTGTGGGCATATGGTTGTTTTAAGATCATGTGGCTGTGAGCCTTCAGCAAATCTTTAACAATCTTGAATTTGTGGGCCCGAAGCCATTCCCTCCATTCTCTAGACCAATTTTTTTTTTTGTTAATAAAGTGGTTCAGACGAACCGGTTCAGAACAGGTTCGGTAAATTGGCTAAAATTTAGAGCGGCAAAAAATTCGAGTGGTAAACCGTACCTCTTTAAAATGTGGTAAAGGTACGGTTCATTAACTAGTTCGGCCCCGAACCGGTTGATGCTTAGCCCTACTCGGATGTCTCCTATAGTGCTCTAGGCGATTGTTGTAGTCCATAGGTATGGTATTTTCAAGGACGAATCTGTTCAGGGTCCAGGGGGCAATTGCTCCCCTTGACTTTTAATGGCAGTAGTGTATACCTTTGATTTAATGACAATTGTCCCCTCTGGACCTCAACAACTTCGTCCTTGTGAGAGAAGAACTTTCAAAATGATTCTGCATTTCTGTAATCTGTTTGAAGAGGAACGTAGAAGAAGAAGAAGAAGGGTTGAGAATTTATCATGCTTCTTTTCTTCAATTTATTGAGTTGAGTAATAGGCTACCAAACTTGAACTATAAACTTTTTCCAACTATATATAATATGTTTTCACTGTCTCTTCCAATGCCATTGGTATTGCTCCGTGAGACGGTTAGGTCATGAACCATGGACCAAAGGGTGGGCCCGGTGGCCTTCTATACAAATGTTATATAAATGGACCATGGAATGTAAATTTTTTGAACAAGAATAATTTTGGTTATCCTAATTAAAGAGTTAATGGGTTAAATTTTTTGGGCTAAGTACCTAATTAAATTAATTCTTTATTATATTAGAATAAATAATATTATTATATTATTTTTATTTAAATAATTCTTTATTACCGGTTTGCCCCGTCCTGGCTTCGTCCCTAGGTATTTTGGTATAGCATCCCTCTAAAGGGAATCTTGCATTCCCCTAGTTGCGAGATTTTAATGTGCCAACTCACGAGTGCATAACTGTTGATTCACAATACTCATTCTCTATAAAATAAAATTGTATATTTTTTATTAGAATTTATTCTTGACTGTCCACGAACTTCATCATCTACTTCCTCAAATAATTTTTTATTTTTTGGAAAATCTTTTTTATTCGAATTTTCACAATAGCATTGTGTTAACACAACTAACAGTATGAATAATTTTTTCTTAATATGTCCAAATTATTTATATTTTTATTTAGATAATAGTATTTTGATTGTTTGTTGTAATTTTCTAATTGAGTCTAGGACCAACAGTGGTACAATGAAAACCTAAAAACCATTGTTATAACCGTAATTTTTTTATATGATTAATCGTACCATTATGGTGTGGTGCGGTTATTAGGGCTGGGCATGAACCGGTTCAGAACCGAATCTTTACCACATTTTAAAACCGGTACGGTTTACCGCTCCAGATTTTGGCTGATTTACCATACATGTTCAGAACCGGTTCAGCCGAACCTGTTTATACCCAAAAAAAAATAATATTTGAGGTTCCAATTCAGCAAGCATCTAACTGAGATTACACTACAAACATAAATCCAACTGAGGTTCCATTACAAACAATCAAACATAATACTACACTTAAAACTTAACATTAGTTACTTCAGCTTCTATCTGAATCTCCAATAATGTGTCAACCAAGCCACCAATTTGCTCATGAAATGTCTGCATGGAATGAGAACAGAACCCATCAGTATCACCAATCAAGTGTAAATCTAAATCAGCACAACAAAACAAATACAATGACACAAACTTACTAAGATAAGAGAGGACATACCTCATAAAGGCACAATGACACAAACGATGTTATTGGCTTGAAATTACTCTTTGGGCCTTGTCTTCTAAATTGAACTCTACAAAAGTAAACAAACATAAGTTGCCTTGTCTCCTTGGGCCTTGATTCGAAATGCCCTTATCAATTCGATGGAGATGCTTGACTTCTCCTCAATTTCGAGTTCCACAATCTGATTTATCCTCAAATTCTGAAATTCAGTAGTGTTTTACCCTATCTACTGGTTCTGTAATAATCTGCTCGACACTCGATTTCTGCGCAATTCAGCCCCAGTGTTGGATAAGTTTCTGGTTGATGGCAACACTTGCTTCAACTTCGTAGTGGATACCCAAAGACGACCTACTATTGAAAAATGTCATAGAGGTACGCTACACTTGACGTTTTGCTCGGTCACGTCACTTACTGTAAGGAAACAATTGTGTCGCCTCTTGTTTCAACCTTGATTGATTGGAAGTTGGAGAATTCTCTATAAGAGTTCAGAATTCTCCATATCAATCTACAAGCAGCTGATTATAGTTCCCTTGGTCTAACTGGCTGGAGACAACATCATTCTCTTCTGACAAAAAGTCACTTTTATTTGCAACGCATAACTTTCATCTACATCACTTGGAGCTACAACAATGTCGTCCATTTTTTCTTCACGACAAGTTAGAATAAGTGAAGTGCTCTCAATACCAAAATGAACATCACTTACATCTTTACCCTCATCTTCCGTGTCTTTTACATCAACATCATTGGCAAAAGGATCATCTTTATTTGTCAATCTCAATAAACAATCTGAGAGGTCCACAAAGTTGGTTTCTAGGATGACAGTACACCCAACTTTGGCATCGGCATTTTCATGATCATCTGATAATATTTTCTTCATATCCTGTGGGTCATTAGATGAGGAATTTACAGTTACACCTCTATGACATTTTTCAACAGGAAGTCGTCCTCGGGTATTCACTGCGAAGCTGAAGCAAGCACTGCCAGCAACTTCTTTCAATAGTGGAGCTGAATTATGCAGAAATCAAGTAATTCCAGATAACCAACTAATTTCAACTAATTTCCAGATAACAAACCACGGAATTATTTCAATTACCGTTATGTGAAAGAAACAGAATCAATTCAATTACCTATGGAATACTGAAAGATATCAAACACAGACGGACACAACATATCATATCACTAATTTCCAGATAACAAACCACGAAATCATTTCAATTACCAAGCATATCAATTTGCGATAGCCGACCACGACAGACACAACATTTCATATCACGAACCTGGCGTTCTGTGATGGTGGGACTGTCCGAGAAAACGAACAAAGACGAGAGGCGGGGAGGGCGACAGGCGGTACTGATTCTACTGAATCAGATTGAGTGACAGAACGTACTGAAGAATCAGACTCAATTAGGTCTGGTCTGGTCATCTGAATCAGAAAATCCGGTTTTGTCTAGTCTGAAGTGGTCTGGTCTCGTTTAGTATTTAATAGTATTTTAAGATTAAAATCGGTACAAAAAAAGGTTCGGTTAAACGGTTTTGAACCGGTTTTCTGTACCTATTCTGAACCGCTCCATATTTAAAAAAAAAACGTTTGTTTTGTGAACCAGTTCAGAACCGGTTATTTTTGCCCAGCCCTAGCAGTTATGGTAATGAATTTCCTACCTGTAATGGTTATGGTTATGGTATTTTAGTCATACTCATGGTTATAACCATGACTATTATATAAATATAATTATTTAACATTAATATATTATTATATACTAATAATAGAAAAAGAAATTGTACTTTTTAAATTTCACGAATTTAGAATTTTAGAACGAACTTTAATTGAATGGTGTTAATGTTGAATATTTTTATTGTTTATAACAGAAATTATGTATTTATTAAGATAACATTTATGGTGTTGCATTACTTTCACATGTGGTAATGAATATGGGTATACGGGTAAAACTGTGGTTAATAATCACGGTTATGGATATGGTTATGGATATGGTATTGAAAATTGTACACGTAATGGTTATGCTTGTGGTTATTGTATATAGTCTAAAAATCTGGTATGGTTATGGTATTTGTCATACCTGTACCGTATCATACTCTAACTATTGATAGTCGTAATTGAGTCTACTTAATTTCTACTTCACCTTGTCATCTTTGGTAAAATAAAGTAAGACTATTGTTTTTTTTAACTAATTGAACTTAATTATCATATTTAATTTGTGTTTAATACAAGCACATTTATGTAAATCAGTAATATTTATGGGTTTAATTATAGGTTAAAGATTTCACGTTTAACTTAATTATCTCACTATCTTTATACTGTAAGTTAGGTACTACATAGTACATAAATTGAGGACTTAACTAAGGTATGTACTATGTAGTACCTAACTTACAGTATAAAGATAGTGAGATAATTAAGTTAAACGTGAAATCTTTAACCTATAATTAAACCCATAAATATTACTGATTTACATAAATGTGCTTGTATTAAACACAAATTAAATATGATAATTAAGTTCAATTAGTTAAAAAAAACAATAGTCTTACTTTATTTTACCAAAGATGACAAGGTGAAGTAGAAATTAAGTAGACTCAATTACGACTGTCAATAGTTAGAGTATGATACGGTACATGTATGACAAATATCATAACCATACCATATTTTTAGACTAAATACCATAACCACAAGCATAACCATTACGTGTACAATTTTCAATACCATATCCATAACCATGATTATTAACCACAGGTTTACCCGTATACCCATATTCATGACCACATGTGAAAGTAATGCAACACCATAAATGTTATCTTAATAACTGCATAATTTATGTTATAAACGATAAAAATATTCAACATTAACACCATTCAATTAAAGTTCGTTCTAAAATTCTAAATTCGTGAAACCTAGTTTATTTCGCTTTAGAATGAATATCAAAGGGATAAATGTTCTTCTTATTACAACAAATGCGACTCAAACTAGTAATTCTCCTAAAAACATATTAAGATACATGTCCAAGACGTTTATGCCACAAATCATATGAATTCAAAAATACATTCAAAGCAACAATATGAAAACCAACATTGCCAACATTTGAAACACGTGTATAACTATGGGTGAGCGGTTCCGGGTACCCTGTAAATTTAGGGGTTCCTGGAACCTACCCAGTTTAATACAGGGTATGTAAACTTGGAACCGGAATCTACCCGTTTAATTTTGTAACCAGAACCTACTCGGAACCTGTTTGTACAAACGGTTCCGGGTATCCTGTTAGGAACTTGTTTCTTTTCGGCCCCGGTTCAACCCCAGTTCGGTTCTTCCCAATATCCGTACGTCTAACTCGGTCAAAACCTTTGCCATCCGTCTCCACAAACCTATATCATAACATAAATAAATCAAGCAAATGTTCTAATATAGAAAATATAAACATGATTAGGCTTACCTAAACAACATGGTTTGAGCAGAATGGGAATGACATACCTATAGTAGGAGAGTTTGTACATGAGAGAGATCAACATGGTTGGAGTGGCATGAGAGTCGATGCAGTATTGGCCATCTCTCTTCATCATAGTTGAACGAAAAGAACAAGGTAGATAGATTACCAGTGTCATATTAATACATAAAATTACAGATTGATGCAGTGTTAATGATCGAGCAGTCAAATATTTATTTCATATAATTTTGCCTCTTTCCCCTATTTTGTGAATCTTGCAATTTCTTAATGCCTGTTAATGATATTATTAATCTTTTATCACTTTTAAAAAAGTGAGTAAATATGAGAAAAGTTACCAAATAATCAGGTTCCTTGATATGTGGACAGACACCGCCTCCAATACACACCATCCATAGGAATTTATTGATATCATTACTGGGGTAACCAACAAGACCTAAACAAAACAGGTTATAAAAAATGAGAACCTCATTAATAAAATATGTAATAGTAACTATGGATGAAACGTGGTTCAATCATATTATACTACTATCAATTAGCTATATATACACTATCAATTCAAATTATACTACTAATTCAGATTTTACACTATCAATTTGGATTATACTATCAATCAGATTATACACTATCAATCATAGAACATATTATACACTATCAATCAGATTATACTACCAATTCGACTTTAGGTTTACACTATCGAGAGACGTAGGAAGATTATACACTTTAAATCAGATTATCACTATGACAATAGGAGAGAAATGATAAGAAAGAGACGTAGGAAGAGAGACGGGGGAGGCTCAACATAGGAAGAGAGACGTAGAGGCTGCCGTCGGAGAGGCTTCCGTCGGAGAGGCTGCTATCGCAGAGGCTACCGTCGAGGAGGCTTCCATCGTGGAAGACGCTCAGAGATGACGCCGAGAGATGATGTCGTCGTGGAAGACGTCGATTGCTGTGTGATTCACAAAGAGGCAAGAGTTGAAGTCTGAAAGACTGAGGCTGCGGTTCTCTTTAAATGGCAAGTCTGAAAGTCTGAGGTTTCCTTTAGCTTTAGTTTTTATATATATATATATATAGAGAGAGAGAGAGAGAACCAATTTCTGTTACTTTAAGGTACCCAAATAGGAGAACTGTAACCGAATAAATGGGTTCTCAAATTTTTTCCCCGGAGCCTATCCTATTTTTAAAATGTCTACCCGGAACCTACCCGAAATGTCGGTTTCAGATAGGTTCCGTGTCCAAATGGGTAATTTGCTCACCCCTATGTATAACTCATTTTGTTCCTTACCAATCTGGATTGGATTCCCACTGAAGAGGTCCTGAGATACCGCCATTTTAGGATAAAAAAGAACTATACAACTGATATCATTTGACATTTTTTATATGGATAAAAAATTATACTGAAATTCAGGAACATGTAAAACATCTATTAGGATCAACTTATCCTTAAAACGGTGATCTCCTATATGAGTTACAAATGAACAATTTCCATTCGGCAAATTGACTTTGGAGTTATTAACTTTCCTAATATTATGCAGAGAGTCAGGTTTATGTGTCATATGGTTTGTTGCACCGGTGTCCAGAATCCATTCTATTATGTCATTATTCTGTAAATTGTTAGGATAATGAATACCTTCCATTAAACCTTTGTAAAGGTAAGACTCCCTGAAGATGCTGAATTGATTGATGCTCCTGTGGATATTGTCTGTCAGGTCCTCTAATTGTGCCTCTGTTTGATTCAGATGACACAATATTTAAGGTTGACTAAAAAGAAGATTGTGCATTCGAACCAGGTCTCTTCATGTTTATAAGCTCAGGATGAAGTACCCAACAAAATTTGATAGTATGTCCCTTCCTATTGCAGTGTTGACAAGTCCATATTCTTATTTCATTTGGATTCGTTCCATTTTTATAACTGCTGCCACTTGACATAAAGGAAGAAGTGTCACTTGAAAGATTGTCTAGATTACTTGTACTGGTTGAAAGTGCCACAAAGCTCCTTTGGCTCTCTTCTTGGATCAAGATAGAGTACGCTTCATTAAGAGTTGGGAGAGGTATGCACATGAGGAGATTAAATAAAACGTTGTGGTAATTCTCATTAAGAACCATGAGAAACTGAAACAACTTGATGTTGTTCGCATTCTCTGTATGACACTTAAATTGATCAAAATTGTAGCTCGGTAGACTGCAAATTGCAGTAAACTCATCCCAAAGAAGTCTGAGTTTGTTGAAGTAGTTTGTAACTGAATCAATTCCCTGCTGAGTAACAGAAATATCACGATGCAATTGGTATATTCTTGAACCGTGTATCTTGTAAAATCATTCTTTAAGATCGTTCCACACATGATATGCACTATCCGAATAAATGATGCTGCTCATCAACTCTCTTAAGACCACATTCCTGATCCATGCGAAATTATAAGTGTTACATGTATCCCAAATATGATGTAATTCTTCATCCAAATCTTATTTCTTGCCATCACCATTAATGAAGCCCGATTTGTTTCTGGCCAGAAGTGCGATTTTCATTCCTCTACTCCAGATGGAGTAATTCCCGGTTCCTGAAAGCTGGAAGGAGACTAGCGATAATCCTGTGGTGTCTGAAGGATGGATGAAAAGTGGGTGATAGGAGTCCACCACAGCTGCCTTGCGTTGTGCCATCGCGAATATGCAGAAAAAAGTTTTGAAAAAGAAAGCAAATAGAAGGAAGAATAGTATAAATCAATTCCAGAAGGCAATGAGAAATAATCAGCGGAAGAAAATATCGAAAGAAATGAAGACAAACTGCTTCATAGGATTTGATACCATGTGAAAATCATTCTCAACAGATGAAAGGGAAAAAGAAATCGAAGAATTGAAAAAGAAATTTTCTTCTTCGTGTAGTCTTCCAGAAGTATACATCCTATTTATATCTTGCTATTGGCTAGCTTACTTCAACTAACCTATATACATAAATATATAATTAATCCCTAACATTCTAGACTAGTTAAATTAGGTCATTCAACAAATACAATAACATAACCTATCACACTACTGCAACATACAAACAGAAACATAACAACACACTCTTCTTCATCCCGAACAAGCTGCAATCACCATTATACATGTGGTAATAAATATGGATATACGGTTAAAACCGTGGTTAATAACCACGGTTATGGATATAGTTATGATATTGAAAATTGTACCCGTAATGATTATGGTATGCGATTTAAAAATATGGTATGGTTATGCTATTTATCATACTTGTACCATACCCTAACTATTGACAACCCTACACTAGAATCTTGCATCCCGGGTGCAATATTAATCTTGTTCAGATCGCACTAAGAGTGTAATAGTTCGTTCTATCAGGGGGATGCGAATTGATCTACTTATAAACATAAATGTCTATTTAAATTTCCTAACCGACTTACTTTTTGTAGTGAAAAAATCTCGAATTTTTCTAAATTGTTTATCTGCTTTAATTTTTTTTTTTTTTTTTTGTAAATAGAGACCAAACTACTAAATTACATTAAACCTAACAAGATCGTTCGAACAGTGCGTTTTTTTAGAATATCCAGACGATCATACAAAAGTAGATTTTTAGATTTGTTCGGAACCACCAGTGTATGCTTGAAGTCTTCACTACAAGAAACTCGAGCATAGACGTCGGCAAAAAATCGTTGCTAAAGGCATAAATACCGTTGTTAACTTTTAACAACGACGAGATATTCGTGACGGTAATCCCCGTCATTAAAGGTTTATAGGTCGAGAATTTGCTATTGTCAAAGACTTGCCGCTGTTAACATGACACTCCCCACTTCGGGTTTACAGCGCCATCCGGTTGTTGTTAAACATAGATGAAATGCGACAATACCTTGCCAATGTTAAAAATCTCTCTTACTCAGTGGTAATTGTCTGTCATAAAAGCATTGTTTTAGACACGATTTCTAGTTGCTGCAATTGATAAGAAACAATTTCCATTAACTTTGTCGTTAAAAATGTAAATCTGCGATAGGTTTACATTTGTGACGATACCTTATTAACGTCAACTACATTTGTAATGAATCAAGCTTATCTATTTTCACTCACACATTGTTATTGTCAATCAATGTATCTGAAGATTGGTATTGTTGTCTAAAAGTTGTCTTTGTTACATGTATATTTTCGTGTCAATATAAAGTCGTTGCAAATTGTTATAATTTGTGACCATAATACTTTATCGGTGCTTCTAATTGCCTAGCCCGCTCGCCTCGTCTCGTCCTTTTCGCCCCACTTTGCCTCGCTTCGTCAGCTCGCCTCGCCTCAGCTGCTCCGCCAATCTTCTCCAGCTCGCCTCCTGCTCGCTTCGTGCTGCTCCGCCACTTGCTGCCCGCATCTGTGCAGGTCTCTTCATCGGTTACCACTGCCAATCTGCTCCGTCCGTCATCCTGTCGTCTGATCGTTGGCGACCTGTTCTCAGCAGTGCGTTCGTTCGTCTGTGTTCCAGTCGATGTCGCTTCCTTATCTTCTTCCTGTCGCCTCCGTCCGCGGTCCTCCGTTCACGTCCTCGTCTCGACTTCTTCGTCTTTGGTATCTTCAACTGTTTCTTCAACGACAACAACTTCCTCCCTCAAGAGCTCAAGGGATGTGGAGGAATTCAAATGATTCTAGGGTTTGGTTTAAATTTGCTGTTTAATTTGGTTTTCTAGTCCGATTTTGATACTTTGATCCGGTTCGGTTCAAAGCTCTATGCATTGTTGATAATGCATTCTTGGTCGACTTTCCAGAGTCGAGGCGACTTTCCAGAGTCGTGCATTCT
Source organism: Chamaenerion angustifolium (assembly GCA_946814005.1). NCBI lineage: Eukaryota > Viridiplantae > Streptophyta > Magnoliopsida > Myrtales > Onagraceae > Chamaenerion > Chamaenerion angustifolium. The sequence continues at coordinate 30,905,126 of OX328272.1, forward strand.
TGGTCGACTTTCCAGAAGTCGAGGCGACTTTCCAGAGTCGTGCATTCTTGGTCGGAGTAGGAGTCTGTTTACCTGACGCGTCTGTTGGCCGGCGTCGGAGAACCACAGAGTCGCCACATGTCATTAATTTTTATTTTTTTTAAATCAAATGGTGTTTCTATAGGTTTAGTGGTTTTTTTTAATAGTTAGTGACGACAACGACTAATGTATGCTATAGTTGTTTGTGGAATATTAACATCAACAATAGTCGTCACTAAATAAACTATTTTACAAAAACTATTGAATTTGTTACTGAATGACTATACTAATGTCGACAATATATTAACACGTAAACCTATTCTTACATTTTTTTGGTACTTATGTTTTAACAACGACAAAATTGATTAGTTACGACATACATCGTTGTTGTTATCGCTATATTTACGACAAAACTTTTCGCATTTGAATATGTACATTTACAACGGTAAAATCATCTGCTACTGATGGAGTCATTTAACATCATATATGTTGGTCGTCATTACACATTCATCCATGTAAAAAATAAAGTGACAACAAAACATAACACTAAAAGTATCTTATAACGGTGGAAAACATATTGTGTCTAATAAGTCATAATAACGACAACACAAACTGCTGACACAATATACATACATTCCACATCAATTCTTAGTGTCAACGCGAAATCTCTGTCGTTGTTGCCACAGATTCTTGTAGTGCTTCCTCTATGTTGTCCGTTTCCTTTGCAAGCATGTCTGTCACCTTATTTGTTTCTCTAAAAATGTGTCGAAACTTGTATTTTTTAAACATCTGCAAGAGGTTCCTACAATCTGAAATTAGAGGCATTAGAGGTCCATCATTAATTGATTCTTCCGACATTAGGTTGATTGCTTCTTTAGCATGTATTTTAACGTAGAGCGAGTCTATGTTTAATCTTTTTTCTAAAGTCAATTCATTTCTTAGCATTAACAGTTCCGCAATTAAACTGTTCGTAACACCAATGTTTCTTTGAAACCTGTCTATCCAACCACCATTCTCATTTCACAGATTACCTCCTCCCTTGTCGGCCCAGATTTCCCACCATTGGTATTCAATTTTACCCAACTCATGAACCATCTCACCTGCAATGTAATCGAATTTTGTAACAATATTTTGAACAAATATAAGCTCCACCTCCTTATAGCTTGTCCCAAGATAAGATCTCGAAGCTTATGAGACCTCGTAATACCTCTAAACTTCACCAAGTTCTTTTTTTTTCCCCCCAAATTGAAAATTTGCAAAAAGAAACACCATGTTCCAATCAATTCAAGCTTGGTGTAGAGATTGGTTTGTACAATTGTCCAACAACCAGTTGAGGACATCCTTTAAAAATGAGTTTAAGCACTATTGAGAATTTTAAGGTTCGCCAAAACTTTTTTTTCAAAAACATAGTCTCTTAGTATGTATCTCGCATCTATTTAGTATCACTGCAAATCGAGTAAAATGAGTCACTCATTTAGATCCTTTGTACACAGATATTATGAAATAAAGACTCTTTTAGCGGTTGCAATTTTTTTTTTTTATTCTTGGACCAAATCCATTGTTGCGTGTTTTAACATGCTACGACAAAATGAGATCTGAAACTAGCATATAGAGGAAACACACCCCTCGCCTATTGCCTCGTGATTCATATGGATAAGTTGATTCTCCATTGCGGATATTATTATGTCATTTTCTTTGTCTCTGTCGAGTTGGCAAACGACCCTTTGCGTCTTCGAAAAGCCATATTGAATTACTGTTCTCGTTGCCGGTAAGCGGATATACTTCACTTCTCTTCAGCTACGAGGGATATATATGAATAAATATTTGCACTCCCCTTCATTATAGCAGAAAGAAAAAACACATAACAGATACAACAACAGCAGCAGCAGTCTAACGAAGAAGATTAATGGTGATTCAAAGATTGGAGACGTGCATTGCGATGCTCAACTTTGTGATTGAATTCGTATTTGTGGTGGCAGAAGCAGTGGCTTTTGCTATTCGTCAAGAAAGGCTACCGCAGATCATTACCAACTCTACTACCTTCTTTGCTACCACCACTGTTCCTTTTCTGGGTTTATTACTCTGATAAGAAATCCAACATCAAATGTTGTTCTTCGATCCAAAAATTTCAGGAGAAAAATGGAAAGATTTTGCATCCCTTTATTTATTGCTTTGTTGTCTTGTGTTAATGAGTATAACAACTCCAGATATTCGGATGCTCCTCCTTCATCTTAACACAGACAGAATTCATTGGAAACTTTATCTTTTTATTATTTCTCCTAACCATATTTTGTAATCTCTTTTTTCAGACAAAGACGTAAAACAAAACCATATCTATATCTATATAAATATATATAATATCTGGGTAGGGTAGGTAATGAATCAGTAATTATCTACATAATTGGTATTTAGACGAGACATTATATATGTGTGTGTGTGTGAAAGACATTTTGAACCCAGAAGATGTTTGAGGGTTTCGAATAATCGAATCTAGAAACAGTATTTGAATATATGTTTGATAAAAATGTAATATTTAATGATATAACTAAACCGAAGAGTAACGATAATGCATTTAATCAAGCAGTACACTAAACCTAAATAATTTCACAAACACCCATTATACGACCCAACTAGAGGTGACAAACAGGTTGTGATGTGTCTAATCGTATCGTGTCGTGTCAATAAACGTGTCGTGTCTAAACGGATAAGTTTTAAACGTGTCTCCAAAAGTCAAACATGAACATGACACGTTTCACACAACACACGACACGGTAACACGACACGACACAACACAGCAGACACGTCACGACACGGTAGACACGAACCGATACGATAAAACACGACACAGTAAAATTTCACTAACATTCATCATACAAAGTACAAACAAACATGAAGTGATTCAAATCTCATTCTCCACATTTATGGTTACTGTAACCGTGTACAAATGAGACTAAATCAGACACGACGCGACTGGACACGACACGATTAGTACGAATAACACTATATTTAGTTCCCATTGGAGGAGAGAAAAGGTCATTTAAAAAAAAAAGGTCTAAGTTCGACTATCAACCAAATGACCCTCGAGAGAGAAAAAATAAATTCTTAGAGTATGTTTAACGACTTAAAATCAGTACATTCTTAAAGGCAATCTCCTAAATATTGTCACCAACGACGGATCACACTTGTTTAAAAGGTAACAATTCACTATGTATCTTAGTTTGAAGCATGTGGTTCGTTAGGAGTCAACTCAAGTAACACATATGATAGGCGAATAAACGTGTTGTTTAATATTAATTAGATACATTGCAGTTTTAGTTAGAGATAGAATGATTTAGTAATTATTTAGTTTCCTAAATAATTTTAATAAAGATAGGAAAAAGGATATTACCAAATATATTATTTCCTATATTTATAGACAAGAGTTTATCTCCTAGGATTAGTTTTATGTAAGATATGCTTCTTATTATTTTCTATAACTATAGTTTTTCTATATATTTACAATTGTAATTGAATAAGATCACACTTTGGTCTCAAATAAAATTTTAAAGGGAGTTTGTCTTCTTCTTGAACTTATCAAAGTTCCTCCTTGTGGCGTTCTATCAATGACTTATCAAATGGATCTCCATCACCGTTTGTGGCGTCCTCTACCGAACTTATCAGAATTTTTCTTGTGGCTTTCAATTATTGACTTATTAAACGGATATTCATCTCTTTTGTGGCGTTCTTTATTGAACTTATCATGTCTTTTGTTGTTACATTCAATCACTGACTTATCATACGAATTTCCATCTTCGTTTGTGGCGTATTCACCATATCCCCAAATCTGAGCTAGAAACTGTTGGATATCAGGATATCATAACCTTCATGCAGCATGCGACACAGTCAAGAAACATGCAAGTCACCTTCACCAAGCGCAGTAACGGACTGAGCAAGAAGGTGAAGGAGCTCGCCGTCCTCTGCGACGTCGACCTGGCGCGCCACCAGCAAGGAAACACAAGGCAAGCCCCACAGGGGCACCAGCCTCTAGCCAAGGCGTCCAGCTCGGCCACGTATGATGTGCCAGCTCCTCGCGCCACCACAGCCTCAGCCACTCTCTAGCTCGGCCACAGACGCCTACTCGGCAAGGGAGGGCCAACGGCGAGGCGCGCCACCACAGCCTCGGACACCTCCAGCAGTCACCTTCGAGCTCCATAGGGCGCGCCAACTTCATGGCTCGACCAGGCGAAGGCATCGCCATGGGTCGAGGCGAGGCGCATCACCATGCGAAGGGATGAAGACCTCCAAAGGAGCACCTGGCACAGTCACTTGGACAGCTCCATGGGCGCGCCATCTCCTGCAAGTGGTCGACCAGCAAGCGCCTGGCGAGTAAAGCTCTGCATGGAACAAAGCTGAGCGCGCTATCTGCTGCGAGAAGTCGACCAGCCTGCAGGCGCGCCACCTGCCTAGACTTGGTGTCACCAACCTGGAGCGAGCCCCACAAGGGCGAGGTAATCTTGGTGCGAGCGCACCATCTCCTAGCTAGGGCGCGCCACTGTTCTGTTTGTAGAACGAAGTCTGCAGGTCTCCACGTTTGTTGAAGAAGAAGTGATTAGAATCTCCATAATGGGCCCAAAAATTAAGGCCCAAGACTTATGTACGTAAGGAAGAAACAAACAAGTGTCCTGCATGGCGCATGCATATAGACTCCATCCTGCATGGCGCGCGAGCCTGACCGAGCTCCACCAGTCATAAGGAGCATGCCTCCAAGTGGAGCACTAAGTTGCACAAGGCTCCATGCAGCACAAGACACAAGATAGCACAAGACATGAGATGACACAAAGCACAAAGCACAATGCAAGATAAAAGGTTACCATGGTTAGTGTTGTCAGTCTCACAAAGGTCTGACCAAGGTAAAACGCTTGACCATGGACTAAAGTTAAATATTTCTAAATATAGTTACTACTCCCTTCATTTGAAGGGGACTGATTTGAGAGATCTCCATGCTCTCTGAAAACGAACCTCCGACTAACTTGATCGTCAGAGGGGAAACCACGGGAAAAATCCGGGGTTTCCTTCTTGCAGGTCGCTGGAGCAGCACCGGAGCGCCGTGGAGAAAAATCAGGATCCAATATCTGGCGCCGTCTGTGGGAACGTGACAAAAGGTCATGCTACAATTTAATACTCGAGCGAAACGCTCTCACCCCGCGAAGGCAAAACGCCTCGCTCGGGTCGCTCTCACCCCGCGAAGGCAAAACGCCTCGCTCGGATCACTCTCACCCCGCGAAGGTAAAACGCCTCGCCTGGGTCGCTCACCCCGCGAAGGCCAAACGCCTCGCCCGGGTCGCTCACCCCGCGAAGGCCAAACGCGTCGCCCGGGTCGCTCTCACCCCGCGAAGGCAAACGCCTCGCCCGAGACATCTCGCTCGGCCCATGCACGATCGCTCACCAAGAGCCACCATTGATAAGGGCTCATGTAGGGGTGACAATTTCTGACACGACACGATTAAACGACACGACACGATCTGCTTTAAAGCGTTTATGGGTTTGACCTTAACGGATCCCGTGTCTAAACAACTCTTATACGTTTAGGCACGATTAATAATCGTGTCTAAACAACTCAGATCTGCGGATATCTGTATAAACACGATAAAACACGATTAACTAATCGTGTCTAATCGTGTCGTGTATACCTGTGACACGAATAAAGACACGGTTAACTAATCGTGTTTAATCGTGTCTAATCGTGTCGTGTCTAATTGTGACACGTTCATAAAAATATATAAAATTAATGTTTTTCGTGTTAATCGTGTCATGTAACGTGTCGTTTCGTGTTTAATCGTGTAAATTCGTATCAGTCAGGTCGTTCTTAATCGTGTCGTGTTGTATCGTGTCGTGTTAATCGTGTCATATCGTGTCGTGTCTATCCGTTATGTTTTTCGATTTTTAATTTCCAAGAAAGTTAATCGTGTCCCGTGTCGTGTCACGTGTGATCTGCTACTTAATCGTGTCGTGTTCGTGTCTGATGTTTTGAGACACGTTTAGAAATTATCCGTTTAGACACGAAACCTGTTAAGACACGACACGATTAATTACACGATACGATTAGACACGACACGACACGATTGCCACCCCTAGGCCCATGCACGCTCGCTCACCTCGCTCGCTCACATCTCGCTGGGGCTTGATACGAGCTTCCACCCGGAGAAGGTGGCGGTTGATCCTTCTTAAAGCTGCCAACGCTGAGCACCAAGCTCAGGTGGCGCCGCTCCCCCAGCTCAGGTCTGCAGGGGTGAGCCACCTCCAAGCGCAGCCATCTTCTGTGGAGCTCCCGTCCAGTAAAACCAGTCGAGCTACCTTCCCATGAGGCTCACCCAGGCGCGCCAACCTCGGTCCCAGATGCTAGGCGCGCCACACAAGCTTCGTCCACGGACCCGAGCTCGACCATGGCGCGCCTCACAAGCTTCGTCCACGGACCCGAGCTCCAGGCGCGCCACGGGCAATGAAGCACCAGGTGAGCCCTACCTCGCGCCACCTGCACGAAGACGCCAGGCGCGCCACCTGCAAGGAGACACAAGGCAAGCCCCACAGGGGCACCAGCCTCCACCCAAAGGCGCCCAGCTCAGCCACGTATGATGTGCCAGCTCCTCGCGCCACCACAGCCTCGGCCACCCTCCAACTCCAGCCACAGATGCTGAGCTCAGGTGTTGTCGCCCCTTCGAGCTCCAAGGTGGCACGGCCCCACAAGCTCCGACCACAGAGCTGCCTCGTCAAGGCCACCAAGAGCTCTGCATGGTCTCGCCACCATCCAGACTCGGCCACAGGGCGTGTCAAGCTCGACCATAGGGCGCGCCAGATTCATGGCTCGACCAGGCGAAGGCAACGTCATGGGTCGAGGCGAGACGAATCGCCACTCGAGAGGTAAACCTCCACAGGAGCACATGCATGGCGCTCCACGCCAGCCACGACCATGGCGCTCTCCTTCCGTTCAGTAAAACCAGGCGCTCCACCTGCAGGAAAATCTCAGGCAAGCCCAACCTGTAAGCGCGGGGCAATGTAAGTGTGCCATCTGTTCTGTTGGTAGAAAGAGCGAAGTCTGTCATATTTGTTAAAGAAGATGCCTATCTCCATAATGGTCCCAAATCTAAAGCCCAAGAGCTATGTACGTAAGAACATTGCATGAATGCATTCATAAATTCATATTGAGCCACCCTCTTCGCCTGGCGCGCCAAACTGGACCAGATCAGGCAAGGGCGAGCTCTTAACCTCGCCTGAAGACGTCTCTGCTTGTTGAAGAAGCTCTTCTAATTGTTGAAGAATCTCTTCTAATTGTTGAATAAGAAACAACGTATCCAAGTGATGCATCTTGGGCCCAAATCTAAAGCCCAAAGTTCCAATCAAGTGTGGCCAGGCTTTCTCCATATTGCAAGTAGAGATTACAAAGCAAAGGAGTCGCCGGATCACCAGAGAAACGCAAAGGTAAAAACAAACGCGTCGTCGGGATACCAAAAGCAAAAAGTGTCGCCTTCATCCGAAAGGTGCATAAACCTAAAAGGAGTAACACTCCTATTAGGCTTGGGGGTGATGTTGGATATCAGGATATCATAACCTTCATGCAGCATGCGAGACAGTCAAGCAACATGCAAGTCACCTTCACCAAGCGCAGTAACGGACTGAGCAAGAAGGTGAAGGAGCTCGCCGTCCTCTGCGACGTCGACCTGGCGCGCCACCAGCAAGGAAACACAAGGCAAGCCCCACAGGGGCACCAGCCTCTGGCCAAGGCGTCCAGCTCAGCCACGTATGGTGTCCCAGCTCCTCGCGCCACCACAGCCTCAGCCATTCTCTAGCTCGGCCACAGACGCCTACTCGGCAAGGGAGGGCCAACGGCGAGGCGCGCCACCACAGACTCGGACACCTCCAGCAGTCACCTTCGAGATCCATAGGGCGCGCCACCTTCATGGATCGACCAGGCGAAGGCATCGCCATGGGTCGAGGCGAGGCGCATCACCATGCGAAGGGATGAAGACCTCCAAAGGAGTACCTGACGCGCCACCTCCGCAGGAACACCTGGCGCAGTCACTTGGACAGCTCCATGGGCGCGCCATCTCCTGCAATTGGTCGACCAGCAAGCCTCCGGCGAGTAAAGCTCTGCATGGAACAAAGCTGAGCGCGCTATCTGCTGCGAGAAGTCGACCAGCCTGCAGGCGCGCCACCCGCCTAGACCTGGTGTCACCAACCTGGAGCGAGCCCCACAAGGGCGAGGTAATCTTGGTGCGAGCGCACCATCTCCTAGCTAGGGCGCGCCATTGTTCTGCTTGTAGAACGAAGTCTGCAGGTCTCCACGTTTGTTGAAGAAGAAGTGATTAGAATCTCCATAATGGGCCCAAAAATTAAGGCCCAAGACTTATGTACGTAAGGAAGAAACAAACAAGTGTCCTGTATGGCGCATGCATATAGACTCCATCCTGCATGGCGCGCGAGCCTGACCGAGCTCCACCAGTCATAAGGAGCATGCCTCCAAGTGGAGCACTAAGTTGCACAAGGCTCCATGCAGCACAAGACACAAGATAGCACAAGACATGAGATGACACAAAGCACAAAGCACAATGCAAGATAAAAGGTTACCATGGTTAGTGTTGTCAGTCTCACAAATGTCTGACCAAGGTAAAACGCTTGACCATGGACTAAAGTTAAATATTTCTATATATAGTTACTACTCCCTTCATTTGAAGGGGACTGATTTGAGAGATCTCCATGCTCTCTGAAAACGAACCTCCGACTAACTTGATCGTCAGAGGGGAAACCACGGGAAAACCCCGGGGTTTCCTTCTTGCAGGTCGCTGGAGCAGCACCGGAGCGCCGTGGAGAAAAATCAGGATCCAATATCTGGCGCCGTCTGTGGGAACGTGACAAAAGGTCATGCTACAATTTAATACTCGAGCGAAACGCTCTCACCCCGCGAAGGCAAACCGCCTCGCTCGGGTCGCTCTCACCCCGCGAAGGCAAAACGCCTCGCTCGGGTCGCTCTCACCCCGCGAAGGCAAAACGCCTCGCTCGGGTCGCTCTCACCCCGCGAAGGCAAAACGCCTCGCTCGGGTCGCTCACCCCGCGAAGGCCAAACGCCTCGCCCGGGTCGCTCACCCCGCGAAGGCCAAACGCGTCGCCCGGGTCGCTCTCACCCCGCGAAGGCAAACGCCTCGCCCGAGACATCTCGCTCGGCCCATGCACGATCGCTCACCAAGAGCCACCATTGATAAGGGCTCATGTAGGGGTGACAATTTCTGACACGACACGATTAAACGACACGACACGGTCTGCTTTAAAGCGTTTATGGGTTTGACCTTAATGAATCCCGTGTCTAAACAACTCTTATACGTTTAGGCACGATTAATAATCGTGTCTAAACAACTCAGATCTGCGGATATCTGTATAAACACGATAAAACACGATTAACTAATCGTGTCTAATCGTGTCGTGTATACCTGTGACACGAATAAAGACACGGTTAACTAATCGTGTTTAATCGTGTCTAATCGTGTCGTGTCTAATTGTGACACGTTCATAAAAATATATAAAATTAATGTTTTTCGTGTTAATCGTGTCATGTAACGTGTCGTTTCGTGTTTAATCGTGTAAATTCGTATCAGTCAGGTCGTTCTTAATCGTGTCGTGTCGTATCGTGTCGTGTTAATCGTGTCAAATGAGAGTTTTTGGAGGAAAACATGCAACATCTTTGTTATTGGAGGAAAAATATAGAATCAATCAGAGTTTTTCTTCTTACAGGTATTGCGAAGTCTAATCCAACCCAAATGATCATAATCATAACCCAAATGATTAGAAGTATCTGGAAAAATTTAGGGTTAAACAATTAATGGCTGGAAATTTTCCCTAACTAATTAATACTCATCAAATTTTGTCTTTACATTAGGCATAAACAAAACACTAAAGATAATCTCAACAATTTTTCTTGAGTTGAGCTTAATGCCAATTCTACCAATTATTTTTAATGATAAATATCATGAAAGACAAAAATAAACGTAAAACTTTCATTTAGTAAAAAGTAAAGAATGGTCATTCATGTGGTAATTATAAGTTTTATCCATTTATCACACATCTATTGATACTAAGTCATAGTCATTATGTAGTGTCCTTAACAAGGTTTCTCCTCCACTCCCAATTTTGTTTGCTCCTCTTTATCAATACTTAACTTATACATCAATTAACATTTAACATTGTAATATTTAAATTTATAACACCTAAAACATTCAATGTCGAATTTGTACACTGTCTTATCCTATCTTTCTTTGCCTCCTCATCTACCTATTCATGTTCCCTTTCTTAGCCTCTTTCTTCATTGGTAAAAGAGAAAGCTTAATGTGGATGTTTTTTTCAAAGTAAAGTTGCTATTTTTATTTAGAAAAATTAGTATACAAATTTATTTTTAGAAAAATAGGTATACGCGCACCCCGGGGTCGCGCCTGTGAAGGGTGAACACTCTTTTTTTTTTTAAATTATTTTTTTCGATAATGATGACTCAATGTTTAATTAAAAATAAAATTATGTATCTATTAAAAAAAATTAAAACATTATAGTAAGTAGATATTTTAATTGCGATTCAAATGATGCAAAAAATATTAAATTTGGATTTACGGATTGACTGTACGACATGCCGTAAGTTGAGATATGAAAATTGTACTTAAAAAATTATAACTCAGACCATGTAAGTCCAAACTCAACACGGTTAACGTCATTTATGTTGTAATTCAATTATGTATCTAGGGTAATTTTTTTGATTGGAAATACAGTGATTTTGTAACATAACATCGTTTACACCATAATTTGATCGAAACAATTAAATGCATTAGGTGATAAATTTAATTATGTAATTACTCAAAAAAAAAATCAAAAACATTACGGTGCGTAGATAATTTAATTACGAATTAAATGACGCTAACTATGCGTTAATTTTTAACTTTTAGACTGACTGTATAATACGGTACGTAAAAAAATCTACATACGATACAAAAACTTACAAATAGTGTTTTGAACAGTAAAATTACTGTTTAAACAGTGAAATTAAATCCGTAAATCCAATATTAATATTTTTTGTATCATTTGAATTGCAATTAAAATATCTACTTACTATAATGTTTTTAAATTTTTTAACAGATACATGATTTTATTTTTAATTAAACATCGAGTCATCATTATCGAAAAAAATAATTTTTAAAAACAAAAACAAAAAAAGATTGTTCACCCTTCACATGCGCCACTTCAAAGTGGCGCCCATGAATAGGCGCCACCCCAAGTGGCGCCTATGAATAAGCGCGCCCCCGGGGTGCGCCTATGTCCAATACGTGCGCCCCCGGGGTGCGCCTATGTCCAATACGCGCGACCCCGAGGTGCGTGTATACCTATTTTTCTAAAACAAAAATTATATACTTACTTTTCTAAATAAAACAAGTAACATGGTTACTTTTAAAAAAACTCTTTAATCTGTTATGACTAGAATGGAATATGGTGTTAGTATAATAAGTATTATAATTGTGTTATATATTTTTTTTAAAATATTACGTATCATAATTATAATTATTCTAAGTACAATATTATATATTATAATCGTATTATATACGACTCTATGTGTACATCATATTCGAAGAACCCATATTTTATTCTAATGTTAGTTAATCAAATTTTGGACATTTTGGTCTTAAAATATTGATTTAGCTATTAAAACACTATAATCCAACACAATGAAGTTTAATTCAAGTTCAAAATACATAGTGAAATTTATTTACATGATAACTTAATATATATATATATATATATATATATAGTTACGGTTATAACCATGACTATGAAATAAATACTGTAACAATAACATTATGTCTAGACAACTCTTTACCATAACCACAGTGCATAATATGATCTGGTTAACCATACAAAATATACAATGTGAAAACCACGATTTTTTTAACTTTCACCACACAATTATCGACACTAATGATAACCTTTAAAGCTTACTCTTAGAAGGTGAGTCGATCCTCATATATTGTTAATGTACTTTGTAATTCATTTCAACAAAGTTGATTGATGCTTTTGGCATCCTCATATAATTAAGAGTTAATTACTTCTTTAATTAATTTTGTTTGTACAATATTATCATTTAGTTATTTATGTTTTTAGTGTTGTTAAACGGTTATTTAAGTTGCAGTATGTGTCTGTTTGGTTCAAAACATTTGTTATTTAAAAAATTAACATGGTCAAATATAAGTGACTACATAATACAAGTTTGAACCAAAAACTAATATTGTCAAACGTAATTGACCAAACAGATAATTAATTCTATAATTAAACTTGAGATTAAGTTATTTGAATATCTTCTTGATAATTGATACATCAATCTTTTTTTGTTTCCGTAAGATGCCCTAGAGGGACCTCTATTTGGAGGGCAACACCATGGACATACTTGTTTCACACTTAGAATAATTGTCACTCGCACCAGAGTAAGCCTTTAGGAGTACAAGTGTTAACCATGAATATTCTTCGATTCCCAGATCTCAAGCCTGAAATCTCTAGTTAAGGGATAAAGCGTTGAATCATTATGTCATATTGCAATGGTTATAAATCAATCATTTTTTTCAACATGGAATCTTATCTTGTTATAGTTCTTTATTACTTGTTCTCCATTTTTTTTTATCTTAATCAGTTCAAAGTCATTTATTAAATCTTGTAGTTGAACCAGAAATTTATCATACATGTCGTTTAAAAGAATCGTCTCAAACAACATGTTGATGATCAATACATATAATTAGGGTTGTCAATTCGTTTCGACGGTCAACCGTGGGTTGTGTCAAAATATGCTCAATCCTAACACAGCCCGTGATTCATGATGGGTCAATTTTCAATACTCAAATACGACCCGCGGGTTCACGGGTCAACCCGTATGACCAGTATCCTTTTAAATTGTACAATATAGAATTTGTGGGTCAACCCGTCTACTCCTATGACCCACTTATTCATTCAACCCACGTGACCTATATGAACCATACAACTCGTGCGACCCATGAACTTTTATATAATTTATTATAATATATATTTAGTTATACAGGTTCACGGGTTGACACACGAGTCGATAGTTACGACCCAAACTCAATCCTATTTTTTATACGGATTAGACAGATCATATCAAAATAACACCCGGGTCCAAAACCTTCAACCCAAACATGATGCATGAGCGAATCACCACGGTCACCCAGACGTAATAAGTTTGACACCCTAGGAGTAATAAGTTTGAGTTTTGTGTCATCAATCATCATCGAGGCATTGCCTAGTTCAATTCTCAAAATTTATTTTAAAACAAGAACTCTCTCTATGATCCAATACATACACAAATTGGTTGAAGAAACTCAAACTGGAAACTGCATACCCTCGTCCCCATTCATCAAAAGAAAAAATAACCAACCATTTGTAATATTTATATGAAGTTTTGTAATTATTAAATTAACCTCATTACTTAACTAGTAGCTAACTGCCCTATTACAATTGAAGTAGTCTCAGTCGGATTCAGACTTCAACTAATTAAAAACATATTCTATGTTGGATTTAGTAAAAATATACTTAACTTCGCGCGTGTATAGCACGTGTTGTTCCCAATCTCTCTCCAGAATTGCTTCTGTGAGGGCCGAAAGTTAGGGTTTCAGCCCTGTCAATCAGCGCTCGAGATTTGGCATCTTCCCATTGGAGCCAAGCTACAGCAATCAACCAGCATTAATTGCAGAGAGAGACATCCCCATGCAGCAAGAGGATCGAGCCCCATTTTTCTTTCTTCACTCCCTTGCTGCAATTTTATTCGCCAAATTCGAATCCTGCAGATTTCCTCCCAAACTTCTTATTGTTGTTTCAGGTTAGGGAAGACAATTGTGAAGGTTCTCGAGGGGCCATGGTGCGCACTCCTCTTCCGGCGAGGGAGGCTCTCTTCGTATTCCATGCCTCAATGTCGTCCCAAACCACCCTGTCAAGCTCGACACAGATTGGTAGGGAGGATCATTTCACATAGGAAAGTCAAGAATTCGGTGGTATACAATGTCCTTAAAGGAGCTTGGGCTAGGTTCGGCACAGTAAAAATGTCGGAAATAGATAGCACCACCATGAACTTCGAACTCGACTCGGACAGGGATCTCAAACATATCATGGATCATTCGCCATGGTCGGTACAAGGTCACTTCTTGAACCTTCGCAAACATCTCCCAAATAGGTGCGTAGAAGACATTGATTTTAGTATGATGCATATTTTGATCCAAGTGCATGGACTTAGCATGGATATGTTCAAGGAGGAGAATGCTAGAAGGATAGGGAATGCGGTAGGGAATGCGGTAGGGAAGTGCTTAGATGTAGAAGCCGATCATATTATGGAAAAACGAAGTTTCTTAAGGATGAAGATAGAGATAAACACCACACTGCCCTTGAAGGTAGAATTCCCATGGGTGGACACGAAAGGAACGCAAAACTGGGCTTACCTCAAGTACGAGTGCCTATCGGATTATTGCTACGGCTGTGGTCGGTTGGGCCACACTTCCCAGACCTGCACGAACGAAGTGGTGGTGTCCGATTCCAAGCATGGCTTCCTGATGTATGAGCCGTGGCAAGCCGGAGAAAGGCCAAGGACACAAACCCAAACCTACAACATAGGTGGGGAAGGGGGAGTGAGACACAAACAGAGGAGCCCATTAAGGAGATCATGGAAGGAGGTTATGGCATCAACATCGGTGAGGGAAAAGGCCGAGAACTCATCAAACACATCCACACGAGCTGACTCATGGAGGAGAACACAACATCATGCAGCACATTATGCAACAGGAAGAGTCAATAGAGGAACACAGAACACTCAGATCACACGGACCCAATGAGCCTAATCAGTTGGAACTGTCAGGGGTTGGAGTCTCCCCTGACGGTTCGCCATCTAAAAGACCTAATAAGGAGGTCTCAACCTCATATGGTGTTCATGATGGAAACAAAACAGGTTGAGGCCTCTTGTGAACGGGTACGAAGAATGGTGGGTATGGAAAATGCTTGTTAGGTCACGCCAACGGGAACAAGTGATGGTTTAGCATTATGGTGGAGAAAGGATATGGATGTGGACATCTTGTTTAAAGACAAGAATTTCATAGATTGCAGGGCGGGAGGGAGTATGATAGGAGAAGAGTTCTTTATTACATGGGTCTATGGTGATCCGACCTCATCAAACCGTGCAAGAAATTGGGAGCAATTAAATGTTATTGGGACATCATGTGTGCTGGGGATTCAATGATATCGCATACCATGGAGAGAAGATAGGAGTAAGATAGATCAGTTTAACGCCATGATATAGGGCATTTAAATGGAGGACCTTGGCTTTAAAGGTCAGATGCACACATGGTCGAACAATAGAAAGAGGAATGATCGGATTGTGGAAAGGCTTGACCGAGTGTTGATTAATCGAGCTTGGGGAATCTTATGTCCACAAGCTCAATGTATCAATGGACTTATAATTTGATCAGACCATGCACCATTAGAGATAATCTTGGAGCTAGAGGAGACGAGGGGGAGAAGATTTCGCTTTGACGAGATGTGGTTCGAACGGGTCGATTGTTTTGACATAATCAAAATGGCTTGGGGAAGTGTTCGACAAACAACCGAGTTGGAGAGCCTTAAACAGAAACTAACAGCGTGTAAATTCTCCCTTCTAGAATGGAGTAAGAGAGAGTTCAAAAACAATGTGATAGAGATAAACAAGGTGAACCGACAACCGAGGAGTATGGGTAATAGAAGGTTGAATGATGATGAGCTGGATGAGAAGAGAGCCCTAACATCTACACTCGATGCACTATGGAAGATAGAGGAAATATACTGGAAACAAAGATCGAGGCTAAAATGGTTGACACAAGGGGACATGAACACTAAATTCTTCCACCAAATGACGTTAGCGAGGAGAAGAACAAATAAGATTGTGCGTATTAGAGAGGCAGACGGAACATGGATACAAGGGGAGAAATGGTTCACCAATGATATCCATACTATCTACATGACTTTGTTCACATCAGACAGGAGACAAGGTGGACATCGAGATTTCCCCGAGGGGACACTCAACTGCATACCTAGTCAAGTCTTCGACTCAATGAATTCACATCTTACTGGCCTAACAACTACAGAAGAAGTAAAGTGTACAGCATTTCAGTTAGTGGAGCGAGGGCTCCGGGACCGGATGGATTTACAGGGGCTTTCTTTCAAAGGAACTGGAGTGTAATCGACCCAGACATCGTCACTTCCGTCAACTCTTTCCTAACAACAAGTATTATGCCATTTTTCCCTAACTAAACTGAGATCACCTTGATTCCTAAATCTAGTAGTCCTTGCTCGGCATCAGATTTTAGGCTGATTAGCTTATGCAATTTTGGATATAAGATCATTTCTAAATTTCTGGCAAATAGGCTAAAAAGCATATTTACTAGAACTGATTACGACTGTTCAAAGTGTTTTTGTGGCAGGGATGTTCCACTTTTTGAAAACAAGAAGACGGACGCAAGCCAACATGGCAGAGATTAATGGGCACTCAAAATTGACATGCAGATGGCGTATGACAGAATGAAATGAGATTTCCTCCTCGAGGCATTGCGGAAAAGAGGGTTTTGTGAAAGATGGGTTCTCTGGATCGAGGCTTGCATATCAACTGTCACATACCGTGTAATCATCAACGGAAAGAGAACAAGACTCATCGGACCATCGAGGAGGCTAAGGCAGGGTGACCCTCTCTCACCCTATCTTTTCATTATTGTATCTGATGTGCTGTCTAGAATGATTGAGAATTAGGTAGATCAGAGGACGGTGGTAGAAATACGATTGGCACGCCTATTCTTTGCGAATGACTTGCTTTTCTTCATGAAAGGAGTGGCCGACAGGGCAAGGAATCTTAAAGCAATTCTGGAAGACTATTGTAAAGTATCGGGACATAGGATAAACTTTGACAAGTCCACCCTTTATTTTAAGTCGACGACAAATGACAATATCAAAAGCGAGGTGGTGGAGGTTTTTCGTATCCAACATGTGTCAAACCCTGGTAAATACTTAGGTCTCTCAACCATATGGGGAAGATCAAGAAAGGAATCCCTAAACTTCCTAAAGGAGAGAGTTCAGAACAAGATCATGGGTTGGAGGAACAAGATGCTTAATAATTCAGGGAAAGAGGTACTGACAAAGGCCGTCATAGCTTCAATCCTGACATATGCAATGAACGTATTTCGTCTACCATCGACTTGGTGTGCCGAAATCAATGCTATGATAGCAAAATTCTGGTGGGAGGAAAATAACGAAGACATGAAAATTCATTGGAAGAGATGGGAGGTCATGACACAGTTTAAATCGTAAGGAGGGTTGGGATTTAGGGAGCTTCAAAGTTTTAACGGGGCTCTATTGGCTAACATGGCGACTCGTATCCTTAAGGAGCTGAATGCGCTTTGGGTAAGGGTTTTGAAGGGGCTTTATTTCCCGACATCGGACTTCCTCCATGCGACGAAAGAGAGTAGAGCGTCTTGGGCGTGGTCTAGCCTACTGTCGGGACGTGACATGATCAATGAGGAGGGAGTGTGGACAATCGGGAATGGGAGCTCGGTTAGGCTATTCGTGGACAGATGAGTGCCAATGACATCGGGTTTCAGTCGTCTCAACAGAATCGACACCACTGAAGATCGGACCGAGGCTAGAGTAGATGAATGGATCGATCACGGTAGGTGGAATGCAGATGTGATCCAGCAGGAGGTGGCGCCAGCTGAAGTGGATGCGGTCCTCAACGTTCAGCTGCCCATTCAGCCACGGAAGGATACACTTCGGTGGCCCTTCACCAACGATGGAGAAACAACAGCCATGCCAGTGTACCACCGACTGAAAGCCCGAGACCAAACAGCATATGCAGGGACAGAGCAAGCAGCTGCTGAATGGGCGAGCATATGGGCACCACGGGCCTGACCGAAGGTGAAATCCTTCATGTGGAGACTTCGGGATAACGCCATTGTTGTCTGGGCAAACCTGGTGAGGAGGGGGCTCCCAACAACTCTGATCTGTCTGGCATGGAATGAGGTAGAGGCCAGAGAGCACCTGGTTGTCGGTTGTGGATGGACACATCCTGTGTGGCAGCAGGCGGTCAGACTCGATGTTGCAGGTGCAAATAAGCAAGCGATAGAGGATTGGATCTTCAGAGTAACGGTGCATGTAAACCTAAACACCGGAGTGGACAAGGCGACCCTGTGGGAGCTGTGCATGCTAACCTGCTGGTCAATTTGGAAAGCTCGGTGCAAGCTTGCCTTCGGGGATAAACGTCTGAACACAACCTCGGTGGTCATGGAGATTCAGAAGGCTTTTGCTTAAATGAGACCGACTATTTCAAGGGGGCCGACACAGAGACCACCGATCACCCAAGCGAGGTGGAAGCCACTGGAGGACGATGTAATCAAGGTTAATTGTGACGCATCTTGGTGCGCCATAACAGGTCGGGGAGGCATAGGGGTTGGCACGGGCCAGCTTCGGGAGCCATAACAGGATCGGTTCGGGGGGGTTGGCACGGGCCATCTTCGGGAGGATCAGTAGATGAGCTCGAAGCAAAGGCACTCTTACATGCGGTCCAGTTGGCGGCGGAAAACGGATGGAGGAAAGTATCGTTCGATTCGGACTCGGAGAGGCTTATAAACCATATCTGAGGTAAGATGATTTTGTGGAGGATAGATTCGATTGTAGATAATGTAAAGTTCATGGATTTGTCCATGGATGTTGTTAGCTGGGGGGCTATTCCTAGAGCCGCAAATAAATGTGCGGATTGGATAGCAAACCAAGCTAGGTTACAGGTGTGTCATTCAGACTGGGTTTCAATACCCCCACCTGATCTTTCTTTGTTACTCTTTGCGGATTGTTCTTTTGTAAGTGAGCTTAGTCTCCATAGTTCATAATATATGAACGAGTTTTGATGGCAAAAAAAAAACTTCTTAAAACTAGGTGTATCATTTTATGTAAGTAAGTAAATTGTGAGTCCTGTCACAGGCAGATTATTTTAAAATATGTTAAATCCAAATACAACTCATGATAGATCCATTTTCAATATCCAAACATAACTTGCGGATTCACGAATGAACTTGCAGGATATGTGAACCCGTGCTCATTCAATTTGTATGGTATAAATTGTGTGGGTCAACTCGCTGACCCACGTGAGTTATAAACCCACAACTCATTTGACTTATTGACTCATGGACTCACGCGACTCATACGACCTGTGTGACCATAAACTTTTATATAGTATATGTTTAATTGTACGAGTTCACGGGAGTGACCCCCCGAGTTGAGAATAACGACCTAAACACGATATATTTTTCATGTGGGTTAAACGATTCGTGTCAAAATAATCCACGAGTCCAAAATATTTAACTCAAAGACGACCCTTGAGCGGTCACCTATAGTTGTATCCAAAATTGACAACTCTACTTAAAACAACTTAAAATACATTGTCATCAAACAAACCTTAATTTCAGTCACACTTTGTTGTTTTGTTATCCGCAGGGTGTCTATGGGCTATCAAGAATGGGTTGAGGATGGTTAGAGTATGACAAATAACCATAACCATGATCATATTTTTAAATTGCATAGCACAACGATAACCATAATTATAACCATTATTAGTACAATTTCCAATGTCATAACCATATCCATAACCGTGGTTATTAAGTTTTAACCGTATACCCATATTTATTACCACATGTAAAATATAATAGAATATCATGAATATTATCTTAATTAATACATAAAGTTGTGTCGTAAACAACAAAAACATTTAATATTAATATTAGGGGTCACAAATCGTGCGTGTTATCGTATGACACTTACCAAACACGAACACACACGATAAACTTATTGTGCCATGTTCCTCAACACGAAGACGATACACAATGTTTCGTGCGTGTTCATGCCGTGTTATCGTGTTGTTTTAAGTTAGTCAGATATATCTTCACCAGTGAGAGATATAAGGCAATCTCAAAATAACGATTTGTTCATAGTAAGAATTAACAATTCAAACATCATATTTTACGATTCTTTAATATAAAGTTGACAAACTTTAAAAAATAAATTTATAAATAGACTTTTAAAAGCTATTAAAAGATGTTTGTTCATAAAAGTATTAAAAAAATAGATTTTCAAGTCCAACTTTGTCGTGTTATCGTATGTGTCGTGTTCTGATACATAAACACGAACACAGCACGAAAATACTTTCGTGTTATCGTGTTCGTGCAATCATGTTATCGTTTTGTCATATGCTTCCACGAACAATTTTTTTTCGTGTGTGTCTGTGTCATGTTATCGTGTTTCGTAGAAAATTGATAGCCCTAATTAATATCATTCAACATTAGCACTATTCAAAATTAACATTATTACCATTTAACATAACTCAATTACATTTCACCATGAAATTATAGATTCGTGAAATCTAAAAGTGAAAATTACCATTCTCTTAGTAGTATTTACTAATATATTAATATTAATTCATTATTATATTCATAGAATAGCCATACTTATAACCATGATTATGACTAAAATACCATAACCGTAATCATTACGAGTAGAAAATCTATCAGCATAACCACACCACACTATAATAGTATGTTAAACCATATAAAAAATGACGGTTATAACTATGATTTTTGAATTTTCACCGCACCATTATCTATCCTAATAAGAGAGTGATCCGTAAAATATGTTTTTTTTATACCTAAAATAATAATCACTCATACTTAGCTCAAAGGAATAAGGTGTGGAAAAAAAAAATCCATATTAAGCCATCTTACTTTGGTTAATTTCAATTAAACCTTAGATTACACAAAATTGAGCTAATCTTTAAAAAAAAATAGAAAAATATCCCACAAAACAAATTATTGGTCTAATAATGTATGGACTTATTTCATTTGGCAAAAAAGAAAAGGGTCACACGCTCCCTTGGTACTTGGTAGGTATCGAACGCATCTCATCTGATTCTGAACCAACCATATCCTCTCTCCTGACCTTATCCTCTTCATCATACAAAACTTCCATCTCCGTAAACACATAACAGAAGAGATCAACAACTAAGGTGACAACCTCTCAAATCTTTCTTTATTCTGTCTGATCTTGGTTTTCTGAATCTTAGTTTTGTTTGTGGTTCAGATAGACAATGTTAGCAGCCGCAGCATCAGCCTCGGTCACCGTATCCCGTCCGTCGCTCTCCGCTTCCGGTAGGCGGGGCAAGAGCAGGGTGGTCCACCAGGTTATGGCAGGCCTAAACTCATTCGAGGGGCTGAAGGCGCACAACCGCGTCTCCGCCCTCGGGGTTCCAATCGCGACGGAGATGGCATTCGCGAAGGTAGTAAGGTCTCTGAGGTCTAAGGGGAAGGGTGGAGGTGGGGCCCTCGGGGCGAGTTGCAACGTCGCCGGCGAGATTTTCAGGATAGCGGCCACGATGAATGGTCTTGTTCTCGTCGGTGTCGCGGTTGGTTTTGTGCTGCTCCGTATCGAGGCTTCTGTTGAAGAAGCCGAGGCCGAGTAAATGTGTAAGTCGATTGCATTTATGTAAATCTGTACCTTATCAGAGAACTGGCACTCTCAATTTTTCAGTAAAAGTTGTACAACATGATAGTTTTTTTAAAAAAAGTATCCACTCTCCAAATAAATTTTGAAAAGGTAAGTTTACTTACAAAAATATTTAGCAAAATATATATCAACGCCACTGGAGTTAGCGTTTTTTATAACGTGCGCTACTTTGAGTAGCGTTTTTCAACAAACGCTACTAGGGGTATTTTTTTCATAAAACGCCAATTAGGGTAGCATTTTTATGAAAAACGTTTTTTTAAACGTTTTTTTGACGACTCGATATTTAATTAAAAATAAAATTATGTATTTATTAAAAAAAAAGTTTGTAATAAGTAGATATTTTAATTGCGATTCAAATTATGCAAAAAAATATTAAATTTGGACTTACTTATTGACTGTACGCTCTATCGTAAGTTGAAATATGAAAATTTGACTTAAAAAAATATAACTCAGACCCTGTAGGTCCGAACTGACCACGGTGAACGTCATTTATCTCGTAATTCAATTATCTACCTAGGGTAATTTTTTTGGTATGAAATACAGTGATTTTTTAACCTAACATCGCTTGTCTTATAATTTGACCGAAATAATTAAATGCATTAAGTGATAAATTTAATTATGTACTTACTCAAAAAAAATAAAAAATATTACAGTGCGTAGCTAATTTAATTATGAATTAAATGACTCTAACTAGACATTAATTTTTTACTTTTAGACTGATCGTATAATACGATATAATACGAAGTAAATTACGTATTGTATTATACAGTCAGTCTAAAAGTGAAAAATTAATACCTAGTTAGCGTCATTTAATTCGTAATTACATTAGCTACGCACTATAATGTTTTTGATTTTTTTTTGAGTAATTACATAATTAAATTTCTCAATGCATTTAATTATTTCGGTCAAATTATAATACAAGTGATGGTAGGTTAAACAATTACTGTATTTCTAATAAAAACATTACCCTAGGTAGAGTGTATTGAATTACTGTATTGAATTACGACATAAATTACTGTATTTCTAATAAAAACAATTACTGTATTGAATTACGACATAAATGACGTTCACCGTGGTCAGTTTGGACTTACAGGATCTGAGTTATATTTTTTTAAGTCAAATTTTCATATCTCAACTTACGGCAGAGTGTACAGTAAATCCTTCAGTCAAAATTTAATATTTTTTGCATTACTTGAATCGCAATTAAAATATTTACTTTTACAATTTTTAAAATATTTTTAATAGATACATAATTTTATTTTTAATTAAACATGGAGTCGTCAAAAAAACGTAAAAAAGCAAAAAAAAAAAAGTCACTAGGGGTGGCGTTTTTCATAAAAATGCTACCCCAAGTGGCGTTTTATGAAAAACGTTACCCCTAGTAGCGTTTGTTGAAAAACGCTACTGAAAGTAGTGCATGTTATAAAAAACGCTACCCCATTAGCGCTTATATACATTTTCCTAAATATTTTTTCAGTATACTTACTTTTTCAAAAAATTTGGCAAAGTGTCCACTTTTTTAAAAAACTCATAGTTTCCTTATATTTCTCTTCAACGGCTGAAATTTGACCCTTTTATAAAAATTATTTAAAATGAATAAATGATTAGTTAACTAAAAATAATAATTTGTTTGAAACTTAAGAAAAAATTAAATTAAATTATAAAAAAGGGTAATTAAATTTAACATATAAATTATTAAAAACTTTAAAATAATCATTTTAAAATGACTAATACTACAAAAATCGTTACACTTGAACAACTTTGCCAACATAAATTAATCAAAATAATTAAATACAAATCACCATCAAATATATCATTCTCGTAACATGAAGTACTACCATCTAAAATAATTACATCACAGAAGACAATATTGCTCTAAGCTAAAATAGCACTGTAGTCGTTAATTATCAAAATAATTACATCATAGAAGCCAACATTGCTCTAAGTCATTCAAGGTGGTCTATTGGCTCTACACCAATGAAAACAAAAAGAAAGTCTCGTTTCGTAGAAAACATAGCAGACACCTTTCATATATCCTCCTTTGTAATCCCCACAAGACTACACAGTGCACTATTAAGATTAGCTAAATTTTCCTCTATAGCATCAACCACTGGTCTAATGACGCATCTAGTCAACAATATGCGTAGATCATTCATTCCATACACCACATTCTTAATTGATTCAACTTCTTTTCACTTATGCTTCTTGCTAGTACAAATATTGTTAGATGGAGAGTTAAGTTACCGAAATCGACAGTATAAGCCTCATTTGAGTAGACGGTTCATGATTAGCTTCATCTTGATGATCCGAAGTGTTCCTCTTTTCAGCTTCTGCAAGTACATCCTGAATAGATTGTGAACCATTACCCTTTGCTCGATCTTTAGCATATTCAAGTTAGATTCTTAAAATGCACAAAGTTATTGTGTCTGAATGGTGTCGCGTACTTGTTAGTCTACATAACAAATATTCATAATAAAATAATCAAGTAAATATGCCATCATAATAATAAATGGTGTTATGAACCTAGACAATCTATGCTATCATGGAACCCAGTATTGTCAATGTTGGGGTCAACTCTAGGCAAATTCAGGGATTCAACAACAATTAACAACATTAACAATTTCAGCATTATTGGCAATCATCAACATTGACAATTATCATGTTTGGCAATTATAAGCATTAGCATTGACAGTATTCTGTCAAACTACATGAACACAAGTGATAAGTTACTTGAATATAAGCATTTCAAACTTCATCTTCAGCAACAACCATGTGTATGTTGCCATTCCATCCAAAACCTGAAGTATGCTTTTCATGAATCATATCGACCAAATTGCTACCCAAACTTTGGGCACTTTACAAATTGTTACCTGAACTTTACTTTTTCAAAAACTGCTACCTAAACTTTGACACTTGGGGCAAATTCCTACCTCGGTTAAGTTTTCTGTTAACTATAGATAGAAAATGACGTGTCAACACCTGATTGATCATTTATTTATAAAACTAAATGATATTTTAAATACCAAAAAAATATTTTAAAAAAAATCTAGAAAGTTATAATGGAAATATGAGTTTTTATTAAAAATATGAAATAAAAAAATAATAATAAATAATTAGTTTTTAATTTTATTTTGTATCATTATTCAAATCAAAATACTATATTAAAAACTCTTGTTTTCTCTATTAAATTTTTAGTTTTTTTTATTCTGTTTTTTTAATATATTTTAAAAATCATTTAGTTTTCTAAATTATGGACCAATTAATTGTTGGCACGTCATTTTCCGTCCATATTAAACGGAAAACTTAACTAAGGTAGCAATTTGCCCAGCTCCGAAAGTATAGGTAGCAAAATTTAAAAAAGCAAAGTTCATGTAGCAATTTGTAAGTGCTTAAAGTTGGTGTAGCGATTTGGTTATTAACCCTTATAATAATGACAATATCATGGTATATATAAAATAAAAAGGTTAGATGACTGAATGGAAATATAAATCGTTAAAATAACTAATTATTCACTAAAATAATATAACTAAAAAAAATAAAACTCTCAAGGACAGTTCATACTGAATTAAACAACATAAATCATCTAATGCATATCATGTTCATATACAATCGTTGAACATTCCATTTGTTAATTCATCTCTCTAAATGTTGGTAGCAGAGAATACTCGAACTTCATTTATGAATTGAACATTCATATTATATATACTTATTAATAGTCTCTAGGTATGTCATCTTCTATAGAATGAACCAATATCTCATTTCTAATAAAATTTTGGAGAAAACAACATAAATGCCGATCATGAATTTTTAGTGGATAATATGAAGGGCTTCATATAATAGCTCATCTTAGTTGAAGAATTCCAAAGCAACGTTCTATAACATTTTGAGCTCTTGCATATTTCATATTGAAGTACTCTTTGATATATGCAGGTTGATGTCCAATACGTCGTTCATTCAAGTGATAGTGCACTCCTCTATACAGTGCCAAAATTTCTAAAAGAATTTGAATATCAAACATCAACTAAAAAATAACAACCAAATTGAAAAAAAAAGTTATAGTTGTTTTATACAATTGACTTGTTGTACTATAAAATAAAAAAGGGTTAATTACCTCAACCGTTACCTATGTTTGACAATGTGACTGAACCGTTCAAACTTGAGTTCAACCGTTACTTAAGTTGACACATGTGACTGAACCGTTACTATCACCTAACTGCCGTTATTTCTTCCCGTTAAGTACCACCATGTGCTTGTCACGTGATTAACTTGTAAGGTGAAGTTCCCAAACTACCCCCAACATACTGTCTACTTAACACAGCAGCTGATTCTTAGAATCAAGGAATTGGGAGAAGCAGTTTGCGCGCGAAGAACCTCCAGAATCGAAGAACTGAAGAACCGAAGATCTCCAGCCATGAAGTCTGATGAATGCTTTCCTATGGGTTCTGAGAACCGTAGAAACTAGAAAGGTTAGATCTTGGTCCATCTCTTTTGCGTCTGCGAATGCCAACCACGGAGCTTCGCGTCTGCGAATGTGCTACTGTGGGCTTGTGTGCTCCGTGAAATCAGCTGGTACGTGGCAAAATTTCTCGCGCCGATTTCATGGTTGCCCCAATTTTGAGGTAATTTGACAGTGGGTAACCCTAATTCATTTTGCTGCAGTAATTTGAAAGAACAATTGGAGTTTGCGAAAAACCGAGCTGTTGAAAGTCGACCCAAT
The DNA here is from genome assembly GCA_946814005.1 of Chamaenerion angustifolium. Lineage (NCBI taxonomy): Eukaryota > Viridiplantae > Streptophyta > Magnoliopsida > Myrtales > Onagraceae > Chamaenerion > Chamaenerion angustifolium. The sequence goes on from OX328272.1 coordinate 30,931,473, forward strand.
CAGAAGTTAGTTGTAGTCTTTGTCATTGTTGTTGTTGTTGTTTTTGTTCTAAGTTCAATTGCGAATAATTAGCAGAAGTTAGTTGTAGCTGTGTCTGTAACTGAACTGTGTCTGTAACTGAAACTGAAGAACAATGTGTATTTTGCGAAGGTGGTGACTTATCTTTTCTGAACTGTGATTAAAAGGTGACTTAAGTTTGTGAATTGTGATTAAAAGGTGACTTATGTTCGACGTACTGTGATTAAAATGTTACTTAAGTTTGGACATTTTGTTACCCAACTGTTACTAAAATACAGAATACATCCCAAAACATAGTCCATCCTATAATCCAGAACTCATAATACATCAACAACAGAACTCAGAATACATCAACAAAATCCAGAAACAAAATCCAGAATTCAGAATACATCAATAACAGAACTTGATGCTGCAATTTGCGAAACTGTTCCCTTGGTGGTGTGTTCTTGACAGGTCAGCAGTTCATCTTAGACAGCTCAATGATTGGCGACTTCGTTCCCTGTGGAGTGCGAGTCTGATCTGCATACATCTCCACAACAAAGTGGACATACTCTGAACAAAAAACAATACACTAGTGTCATGAATCTATCCAAAAGGGGTTTTGTATATAAAAAAATGGTGCTGATTATGATTCTCAGATCTCAGCCATCTATATGGACCCTAATTTCACCACTAAACTTCAATGCAACAGACCAACTATTATATTTAACCCAACAACATATTATGCAGCAATTTACAGCAATTATGCAGCAATTTACAACAATTATGCAGCAATTTACAGCAATTATTGAATACACGCCCAAATACGAACATATTATGCAGCAATTTCATCATTTCGTACCGCAAACCAACATCAAAGCCCTAATCTTCAACCGAATCGAATATTAACGAAGTGAAACAATGTAGAAGAACACAAACCCAAATCCGAAAACAGAAAGAATGCGAAAAGCCACACAGACCGAAGTTCAATCGAAGCAAAAACACAAACTTACTTCCAGTTGCAGTTCCGAAACGCAATGTCACCGAGGAGGGTTCCTTCCGTGCTGAAAATCGACACTATCGGGGCGGAAGGAGGTCTGCAAGTTTCGGTTGGAGGGTATAGAGTGTGGAGATGGTTATCAAACGAGGGGAAACGTTGCAAAGTGACAAGAGGGCATTATTGTCCTTTCAAATGTCTTCAAATCGTTTTAATTAGGTCATGTGCAGTGTACGTGACACTTTGACAGTCAGATTTGACGGAAAGTTCACGGAGTAACCTTTCAGTCACATCTTCAAACTTAAGTAACGTTTCAGCTACACAAAAAAAGATGAGTAACATTTTAATCACATGAGCCAAACATAAATAACGGTTGAGGTAATTAACCCAATAAAAAATATACTAATCATGGTAAATACTCATCACGAGATACCCTAAGTCCATACTCCTTAGAAATAGCATTTCACAAAATTCTACTATTAGTTGTCAAACGCAACCAAGTTGAACGTGTATTAGTTGCATATCAGGTGCACATGTTGCTAGAACATTTGTTGTGATATCACCCGTGTGATTCCTATGCCAAGAAATCATAATTCTAAGTTCGTCTGAACGCAGAAATCACGATTCTGGGTTTCGATCAAACCTAGAATTTGTGATTATTGAACAAATTAGGATTCAGGATTTCGAAACAAACACTAATTGTAACCAACTAAAGTAAGAATCAGAACAATCAGAAGGCATACCTGACAAAAATGCTACTCTGCAGCTCAAAGGAACGGAGTCTCACCGTGGAGGAAACACTGCAACATAAGGAGTTCGTCCAGAGGAACCGCAGCGTGAAGAAGGAGAAGAATGAAATGTGCAGTGCACTGGTGCTTCGTAGGGTTAGGTCAGTAATTATACTAAAGAGCTGTGTATGAAATTTTGCACTTTTACAAATAGTCGCCTTGAGTTGTTTTTTCGCTGTTACTTGTAGGTACCTAACATTTCATTGTTGTTACACCATCTTTTAGATTTTGACATCAGACATTGCACTTTTGTTTATTGTTGCAGTTTAGTAACAGACTTTTATTATTTGCATTTGTTTTTACAATTAATAGCCCTCGGTAACAAAAGTGAGCTACTAGGTTGCAACAAAAAATAAAAGTGAGATGCCGAATACAAACATCTAAAAAACATTGCATCAACAAGAAAATATTAAGTACGTGAGAGATTAAAATCGTTTAAGCTCTGAAGTTGAGATCATTGATACAATTAGAAGTATCTATCATGCTTTATGGATTAGAAAATTGTTACGGAGATTGAAGAACAAGTAGTTAGTTAACAAAAATTGTGGTGCTATGTGACAAAAATTTGTGAGGAACCAAACCAAATTTTGCATTGAAGTAAGCATATTAAGGGTGTTTGATTCGATATATTCACTAATACATATATTAATTAAGTATTAAAATATGTTGTATTAAGATATCTTGATACATGTATTAGTTTATTCAATGTTTGAATGAGATATGTATTAAGATATGATTATACATATATAACCTAAGATAATATTTGATCAAGTATAAAATTATACGTAAAGTGACAAAGAGATATAAATACCTTAGATATAGATTTATTTTACAATGTAAATATGTTGTATACATGAGCTGAATTATTTTTCAAAATAAAATATACCAATATCCTAAAAATTGAATAAACAATATTTTACTTCGTTCTAAGAAATTAATGAAAACAATATTAACTCTTTTTACTAATATTAAACTATAACAGAATTGTAAAGAATAAATAAACAAATTACACAAAACAAAATAATTAAAATAGTAATAAACACGAAGCAAATAAAATAGTCATATAAAAAATAATATTCAATACATATATATAATATGAAAGATCTTAACATAAAAAATATCATAGAACGAAAGTGATTAAAAGCTAAAAACAAAATATAATCTGGATAGGTTAAATAAATATAATTTGTGAAAAAATTATTATTATTATTTTATCATCTTATATAACAACAATTTTAATACTTGAAAATTCAGCATAGAGTATATTATTTAGTGGATATTAATGAATTATTTTATTAAAATATTATATAAAGTTCAGCATTTATTTTTGTGTATTTTATATATGATTTAATTTACGAAACTTTTCTTCTATATTATTGGAAATGGGTGTGTCCTCGTGCAATCTGGAAGTTTAGTTTATGTGTTGGGCTAGTGTTATTCCTTTGATATTTGGCTCGGTTCTGTTTGACTCGTGTTTTTTCTGTGTATCTCTTTATAGTTGACTCAGATTATTGTTATGTTCTGTTTGTGGAGTCTTCTGGTTTTTTCCATTAGTTTGAAGTGTAAATGAACAAAAGTTTTATGTAGCTTTTGTATTTAAGGGTGAGAGTCTATCAAATGAAGGAACGAGACCTGATGATCCCTAAGTGCTTCTCGAATTCTCTCTGTATTTTCTAGGGTTTCCTTTCACCATTTATTCCCGATTTCATCATGGTATCAGAGCCTGAGGCGATTCCGCCTCATCTGTGATCTTCTCACTGCTGGATTCTGTATGTGGTGGTGGTTGACTTTCGGATTGCCTCTCTTTTTCCGTCGTGACGGTTCATCTTCTTCACGATTTTCCTGATCATGAGTTTGTTAGCCCTCCTTCTTGAGGACTACTGGATCGTATTCTTGTATGTGGATGCGTTGTGGATGTTTTTGTGTCCCGACGGTTCAGTGACGACTCATCTTCTTCAGATCCTTGATCGTAAGGGACTTGAGACATTTTTCCTTCATCTGCAGCTTTCTCTTTGTCAGATTCCATCCTTGGTAGTGAGTGAATTGCAGTCTTGCCCTGTTTTCTGTCCTCACGCTCTGATTGACGGTTTATCTTATTATGATCCTTTGATCGTGAGGTAATCATCTGTCCTGCTGGTTCCTTTTGTTATTTTACATGGCTGAGGAAAAACTTGTTAAAGAGGCAGCCAAGTATGCCACCAATGACATTGACGATGATGCCATGGCTATGTTAGAGTCTCATCACCCTCTGTTTTTACATGCGAGTGATAACCCTGTCTTAAACATGATTTCTATTACCTTAACTAGACCTGAAAATTACGTTATGTGAAGTTGTGTCATTCGATTTACCTTGTTAGGAAGGAACAAGTTAGTGTTTATTACTGGAGGTTGCATGCGAGAAAAATATGATCCTATTTTTCATTATATGTGGGATAGATGCAATGTAGCTGTGTTAGGGTGGATTATGAATTCAATTTGCAAAGAACTTGTTAGTGGCTTGATGTATAATGATAGTGCTTTTCTTGTATGGAAAGATTTTAAGGAGAGGTTCGATAAGGTTAGTGGCCCAAGGACTTATCAATTACACTTGAAAATAGTCATGACTCGTCAGGTCTTGACTCGATTTCTTCGTTTTTCACAAAACTGAGACTCCTATGGGCTGAATATGACGCTGCTTGCCCTACCTCATATTGAGGGTGAGGATTTTAAGAAGCATATTGAGCACAAGGAAAATCAGTGTTTATTCCAATTTTAATGGGTTTGAATGGGACTTATTCAGGAGTAATGAGTCATTTGCTCCTTTGGAACCCTCTCCCATCTGTGAATCAGGCATATAACCTGCTTGTCCAAGAGGAAAGTCAAATAGGGATAACCTCTGCGACGAATGCTAGTTTGAGTTATGGATCTGTGAATGTCTCTTTAAGTTCGGATAGACCTAAGGACAATCAGTATTTATAGTGTACTCACTGTCGAAAGAAGGGGCATATTATTGAGCGCTGTTTCGAACGAGGTTGTGACTTCTGCAAAAAGAAAGGGACATGCCAAGGACATTTGTTTCAAATACAGGGAGATTATGAAAGGGAAAGCCAACAGTTCGAAAGCTAATATTGCCTCCTCAAAGACGGGTGATGCTAATTCTGATTTTTCAAAAGTGTTTGCTAATGACCTTTCTTTGAGTTCTGCTGTACAAGGTAGTATTACCCTCACACATGGTCAGTTCGAGAAACTTTTGCAAACTGTTGAGTAGGATGGCAATACTGCAACAATAGCATGCAGTGTTATCAGAACCAGGACAATCCTTGAACCAGCGTGGGGGCCGGTTCCCAGTTCAGACGGTCCAATCCGGTCGGATCCAGTTCGACGTGCGGTTCACTATTCACAAGCAAAAAAAACACTGAACATACATAGTCTAAAAATCGTTTGGTCTGAAAAAATAATTGCCTAAAAACTTAATCAGAAACCGACCAGTTTTGCAAAAACTGTCAGGTTCACTCCGGTTCAAACACTGTTTATTTGCAAAACGGTTTTTTATCTAAACCAAACCGGACAGGGGTCCGGTTCCCGGTCGGACCACCGGTCTGGTCCGGTTATGATAACACTGATAGTAGGTGCTACACCTATTGAAGATCACCATGTGAACACAACAGGTATATCTCTTAACTCTATTATTTCATATGATAATGTCTATTGGATTCTAGACACTAGAGCAACTGATCATATGACCAACATAAATGACCATGTGATAATAAGTTGGTTCCATGGACTAGAGCTCAATTGCCAAATGGGGGTTATTCATTTGTTAATAGTATTGGAATTTTTTTTTCTTTAATAAGGACAAGATATTGATGATTGCCCTGTATTTGCCCGATTTTAAATACAATCTTTTATCAGTTTCTAGACTTACTAAATAATTGAATTGTTCTATGATTTTTCATCCTAAGTTTGGTGTCATGCATGACATCTCAAATGGGAGGGTCTTGGGAATTGGTGAGCATAAATTGGGACTATACTTCATTATGATAACTTGTAATAGTGCCCCATGTACTTCTTTTTTCTTGCTGTTTCAAATGATATGTTTTGGCATAAGCGTCTTGAACATATTTCACTAAAGGCTTTAGAACATTTGGACTCTCTTGATTTACCTAAGAATAATATGTTCGATATAGTCGAAGATTATATATGTCCCAAAGAGAAAATTGTTAGAAAACATTTTCCTACTTTTGTGTCAAGAACAGATGTCACATTTGATCTTATTCAAACCGATGTGTGGGGACCCTTTCATACCCTTACATATGATAATAAAATGTTGGGTTAATAATCAAAGTGCCCCCTAATGTTTGGGCGAAATTTAAGATTCCCCCTTAAAGTTTAAAATTTTAAATATTAATCCTAAAGTTTGGACGATATCAAAAACCGCCCCTTTCCGTCCTAAGTCCGTTTATTTGAAACGGTAAACACCCACGTGCCTAGCACGTGACTTCACATAAAATTTAAAGACAAAATTGCCCTTATGTGCAGAACCTCTATCTCTACGAGAACTCCCTGGTGGCAGAACAGCTTGGTGGGTCCCAGGACGTTAGGGAAGCTAGTGGATCTTCAGGAGCTTCAGCTCAGCGTCAATCAGCTATTCGATTCCATTCCCGACGAAATCACGAACTGCTCGTCCCTCACACACCTTGAAGTCGACAACAACGGTATCTCCGGCGAAATCCCGGCTCTTGTCGGAAACCTGAAGGAGCTGACTCTGTTCTTTGCGTGGCAGAACAGCTTGGTTGGAAACATCCCGTTGAGTCTTTCTCAGTGTCGGAATCTTCAAGCATTTGACCTCTCCTTCAACAACCTAACCGGAATGATTCCTCCGGAGATTTTCGGGCTGGGGAATCTGACGAAGCTTCTACTACTATAATTAAATTTCGTCCAGCGATCTCTCTGGCTTCGTGCCGTCGGATATCGGAAGCAGGGAAATTAGAGACCAAAGTGATCCTTACCAGTCACTAGTCCTAGGATGCTTGCTCATGGAAGGCACCACCATGGTTGGAGCCAAATTCATACCTTTATAACCCTTGAGCTCGTCGTCCGTACAGCTGAGGAGTCGGGTCAGCAGGCCGGGCTGGCGGGCCTTTTTGAAACTATGGACCAGACCAACCGTCTGCCAATCGAAATAGTTCTAGCACTCGACCGAGAACAACGTATCAAGGCAGCAGGGCCTCAAATGGGTGTTGCCTCAACCGATCTGAAAACTCGTCCATTTAGCACTTATGGACAGAGCCAAGTCAAAGAGGTGAATTTTTTTAAAAAAAATTCAGCCTGGTATGGAGGAAGTGATTTGAACAAGGTGAGATGAAAAATCTTATAAAGCCTGGTATGGGGCACTGAGTCAGAGCATTGGATCGCTGAAAGAACTGACAAAGCTCAACCTTAGGAAGAACAAGCTCTCCGGTAACATACTGCCAGAGATTCTGTCATGCAGCAAGCTCCAAATGCTTGATCTCGGAGCTAACGGGTTCTCTAGCGAGATTCTGTCATGCAGCAAGCTCCAAGAAACACCCATTGATGAATCCATGTGAAACTGACTTAAGGACAATTTTGTCTTTAAATTTTATGTGAAGTCACGTGCTAGGCACATGGGTGTTTACCGTTTCAAATAAACGGACTTAGGACGGAAAGGGGCGATTTTTGATATCGTCCAAACATTAGGACTAATATTTAAAATTGTAAACTTTAAGGGGGATTCTTAAATTTCGTCCAAACTTTAGGGGGCACTGTGACCAATAACCCTAAAATGTTTTTTTTTTACATTGATGGATGATTGTTCTAGAGTTACCTGGATTCATTTGATTCAGTTCAAATATGATGTTGTTGTCGTTCTAAGACAGTTCATTATCATGGTTGAAACTCAGTTAGGTAAGAAAATTAAAGGTTTCAGAATAGACAATGGTAAGGAGTTTTTTAATGAGCATATATATTAAAAGCCTTTTTCAAAAAAAGAGCATTGTTCATCAAAGCAGATGCCCTTATACTCCCCAACAGAACGAGATCGTTGAACGAAAACATAAACACTTCCCTGAAGTAGCTTGGGTACTTAAGTTGCACGCTTCACTTCCAAATGATTTTTGACGGGTTTGTGGTCTCACAGCATGTTACTTAATTAATTTGATGTCATCTAGGTTGCTAGAAGGATAATCACCTATGATTAGTCACCTTCGGGTGTTGGGATGCTTGTGTTATGCGAAAAATATGCAGGTGACTGATAAATTTGCTTCTAGAGCTATCCCATATGTTTTTGTGGGATACTTGGAAACTCAAATGGGTAATATACTTTATGATTTGGTTGGAACAAAATATTATGTTAGTAGAGATGTTCAATTCAATGAAAAAGTGTTCCCTTTTGAGAATAACATATCAAATCAGCTACCCATATTTTTCGAATACCATGCCGAGTCGGACTCCTATGATGTAAGCATCCCTCAAGATGCAAATACTTAAGAGAATAGAACTGATATCAGTGCAGATTGTTTACATAATAGAGCCCTTGGTGGCACTGATGGTACCTCGCTAAATGATGAGTCACAGGATGACCCTGATAGCAATGTTGTCCCTGTCACACAAGAACCTTATGCACCTATTTACAGCAGGTCATAGAGAGATATTAAGCCTCCCATATGGATAAAAGACTATCAGGTTTCGAATGTATATTGCATTCACTATATCGACAAGTTTATATTTTATGATGGTTTGTCTGATAATTACCAAGTTTATTTGAGTTCAATTTCTAGACTTATCGAACCTGAGACTTTCTCCGGGGCTGTTAAGGATGAAGCTTGGATACATGCAATGGAGGAAGAGATATAGTCCCTCGAACAGAATCAGACTTTGGACTTAGTAGCTCTCCCTATGTAAAAAGGCGATCAGATGTAAGTGGGTTTGGTTTACAAACTGAAGTATAAATCTGATGGAACATTAAATAGACATAAAACTAGATTGGTGGATAAATGATATAGCTAGAATCATGGTATAGACTATTTGGACACCTTCTCTCCTTTTGCTAAAATGGGTATTGTTATAACTATGCTAGCCCTAGGCTCTGTTTATAATTGGTCGCTTTATCAGATGGACGTTTACAATGCTTTCTTGCAAGGAGACTTATATGAGGACGTTTATATGCATGTTCCTGAAGGATTTGTTGATAAAGATAGTGCCCACCTTGTATTTAAATTGCGAACATCATTATATGACTTGAAGCAAGAAAGTAGATAATGGAATATTAAGTTTACCAATTCCCTTATTCAAGGTGGATATAATCGGCAAAAATTTGGCTATTCTTTGTTTATAAAACGTGTTGGAGATCAGTTGGTTATTCTTATTGTATATGTGGATGATATGCTCATTTGTGAGAATATTGATTGCCTGATATCTGATTTAAAGCATGTTTTGGAATTTAGTTTTAAGATGAAGGATTTGGATGAATCAAGCTATTTCCTTGGTATTGAGATAGTTCGGTCCCAAAAGGGACTAGTACTCTGCCAAAGAAAATACACTTTAGAACTTATTTATGATGTTGGCCTTTCGGGTACTAGGACTCTTAGGACTCCTATGGAGCAAAATGTGAAATTTACTAGCACGGACTATGATGAGCACCTTAATCTTAATGTTGAGGATGAACCCCTAAATGATGTCACCCTTTATAGGAGACTGATAGGGAAGATTTTGTACCTAACCATTACTCAGCCATATATTTCCTTTGTTGTGCAGAACCTCAGTCAATATATGCAAAGTCCAAAAAATTCACATCTTGGACCTGCTTTACTAATAATCAGGTATATAAATAGGGAACCAGGTAAAGGTATCCTTCTTTCCTCTGATTCTTTTCCGAACATTGATTGGGATAGTTACATCGAGTCTAGAAAATTTGTTAAAGATTTTTGCATCATGATAGGAAAGTCTCTAGTAAGTTGGAAAGTTAATAAACAAACATTGTATCCAGATCTTCTGCAGAGTCTGAATATAGGAGAATGGGTGCATCCTTGTCTGAAATTATGGCTTAGTGGATTAATGGAGGAACTAGGTTTTAAACAAAATAGTTTGTATGTTCTATATTGTGATAATAAGGATGCTATACAAATTGATAACAACTTTGTTTTTCATGACCGAACTAAGCATATAGATATAGACTGTCATTATATTAGGGAAAAAATGATTGATAAGGTTGTGCAACTTGAGCATGTTAGAATAGGTGATCAATTGACCAATTTGTTCACCAAGTCACTCGGAACACAACATCATTATGTGTTGTGTGGAAGACTTGCATGAAGAATATCTTTCCTGGACAAGGGGAGATTACATGATCACTTTCAACTTACAAGATCATTTCCAGCTTGAGGGGAAGTATTGGAAATGGATGTGTCCTCGTGCAATCTTGAAGTTTAGTTTATGTGTTCGGCTAGTGTTATTCCTTTGCTATTGGGCTCAATTCTGTTCGGCCCATATTTTTTACGTGTATCTCTTTATATTTGTCCTGAATTAGTGTTCGGTTTTGTTTGTGGAGTCTTCTCGTTTTTTCCATTAGTCTGAAGTGTAAAGGAACAATAGTTTTATGTAGGTTTTTTGTATTTAAGGGTGAGAGTTAAGCTTGTTCAATTTAACCGGTTCAGATGAACTGGTCTGGTTCTGGTTTGGTTCGAACTGATTCGGCCGAACTAGTTCCAAAACCAAACCAGTTTTTTAGGCTTCAAATAGACCAGTTCAAAATAGTACCAAAAATCCAGTTCGAATCGACTCATTTTTTATACTGGTTTATACTTAAATTTAAATCAAACCACTTTAAACCTATATAACTTTAGAACTGGTTTGAAGCAAAATCAACTAAACCGGTCTGAAATTAAACCAAACCTAGAGATGTCTTCAATAAACCAAACCTAGATATTGGACTCTCGTATGTTGATGTTGGACAGGATTTCAGTCGGTTGTGGAATAGATTTTCAATCGGTTCAGTGTGTTTTTCAGTCGGTTCAATTGTTTTTCAACCGGTTCAGTGTGTTTTTCAGTTGGTTCAGTATTTTTTCAGTCGGTTCAGTGTGTTGGACAGGATTTTAAGCCGGTTTAGTTTGGATTTGAATCGAATTATTTTCGAACTAAAATTGTTATTAAAAACTAGACCAGAGCAGTTCGAACTGGTTCTGAATCGGTTCGAACCATACCAATTCTCTTTTCCATAAACCAGACCACTTTTTAGATACAGAAAAAAGTACTGATTTTTTACAAACGAGACCAGTTCAGTTCTGAACCGGTTCGACCCCGAACCGGTTCATGAACAAGCCTAGTGAGAGTTTGCCAAATGAAGGAACCAGAGCAAATGATCCCCAAATGTTTCTCGAATTCTCTATGTGTTTTCTACTTTCTAGGGTTTCCTTTTAGTTCTTTCACCATTTCTTCCCAATTTCATCATAGATGAACATAAATACGTAAAAACTTTCACTAATTTATACGGTTATTATGTATTCGTTAGTTAATAATAATGATAGTTCATTAAATATTTACTATGTATTAATTAATATCATGGTGAGAAACATCATTAGTTAATACTCAATTAATAGCATAATTGTGTATTAGGCTATTAGCTAATATATATGTATTAGCTAATATGAATCATTATTCTAACTAAAACACCGGTATTAGTTTACATATTTTAGTCAATACTAATACATGGTTAATATTTGAATCAAACTCCATGTTAATATCAATATGTTAATGTTAAGTGTTATTTTTTAAAAAAAGAAGTTATGTAGAACTTGTGAAATTCAATTCTAATTAGAACAGTCGGTTGATATGTTTACTAAGACGACAACATTTTAGCACATTTAAAATGTCTTAAAATTAGACGTGGTAACATTATCTTAGGGATGAATTAGTTTATAAGTTTCAGTTTTTTTTTTGTAGAAAGTTTATCAGTTAGTTATGTTAGTTGCTTTAGGTTAATTAGGGGCTTGTTTAAAAATATATATCTATTATATGAAGTTTCTTTTTCTTTCAAAAACTAAGTGTATAAAAAAAATAGAAAGTAAATATAATATTTTCTATTTAAAAAATTGACAACGGGTAAATAATTGAATTAAAATATTAATTTTAACTTTTGGAGGGACTATATGGTAGGATATAGTAAAAATTATATATATGTGTTATATACATTATACATACACATATATTATTACAGAATGTATATATATGTATAACTTTTTAATTCAAGATTTCATATCTCAAAATAGGACATGGTCAATGCATAAGTTAAAATTTAATATTATTTACCACGTTTGCATTGTAATTCAAATACATACTCTCCCGATCAAAAAACAAAAATACATACTCTAAATTTTTTTAATTGACACGTAATTTAATTTCTAAGTAGCACTCGATTTAGGTGATAAGTCCAATTGGGTTAAGTTTTTTTTTTTTTTTTTGATAATTTCAATTGGGTTAAGTTGACAGAGCAAATTAAAGTTTATATATCTTTAGCATTTTTTAATCATCAAGCTCACAAGAATGGATTAAGTTAGTGGGAGAGTACTTAATTCCTCACAATGCTCTCAAAACTTTCGGTATGAACATCTCTGTTGTCCCTTCATCTTGTTTGGTTCCCACATCAGGTCCCTCCATGGGACTCAACCACCGTGGGAACTCCTCCTCTGCAATCCAAGACTCTATGGAGACTGAAGATACTTCGGCGATGGAGTATTCTCAACCGAAATTATCCTACAAATCCAAACTTACAGGTATTATTCCAGGGGCTTTTGAAAGAGCATTCTACTTTGATCAACTTCTCTTCGAAGATGTTGAAGAGGAAGTGGATGAATTTCCGGAAATGAATTGCATAAAAATCTTCTCTTCACGAGAAGAAAAGAGGAATATGAGGCAAAAGCATGCTTTAGACATAATTATCAAACTCTTTGGCAAATCGGTGGAGTACCTGTTCCTCTGTCGAAAGCTGAGGTCTCTGTGGAAGACGACAGGGAGTTTTGAAATTATGGATCTTGGTTACGGATTCTTCAAAATCGCATTTCAGACTAAGGAAGATCTGGACTTGGTCTTGAGGGATGGCCCTTGGTTCATTAACGCAACATTCCTCACCATGAGGATGTGGGAACCAAAGTTCCAACCTGCAAAAGCCAAATTAACTGCAGCCGCTATATGGATGAGAATTCCATTGCTCCCCTCTGAATATTATGAACCGACTTATCTGAGAAAGATAGGTAATCACCTGGGGACTCTCCTGAAAATCGATTTCGCAACAGTTAATGGGGAGAGGGGGAAATTTGCACGACTTTGTGTACAAGTTAACTTAATGGAACCCTTACCTGTGTTTCTCAAGATCGACAATTTGCACCTGGAGCTGGTCTACGAAGGGATTACCTCTCTATGCTACGGTTGCGGAATGGTGGGCCATCGGGAAATTGCTTGTGGGAAAAAGATGGAACAAAAATTGGATGAACAATCAGTCCATCCAATCGAAAATATTGGGGAAGGGGGGGCAATTGATGTTACTAAGGAACAAGAACAGAGCCAATCAAACCTTGTTAGGGAAGATCGTAACTTGAATCACCGATTGGAAGCTCCTAGATCGGAATCTGACAGTCAAGACCGGAGTGTGGATGAAATCCGTGGCTACGGACCATGGATGGTAGTGACCCATCGGAAAATGTTTCCGAAAAAACAGTATGTTCACCGGAGCTCTCCTCCCAAGGCTGTCGCCGGCGCTGCCTCGAAATTTGAAGCTTGCAACGGGAAGATTCAAACGATTTCTCACACAGTGGTGAACTCAAGTGCAATTAACGGGAAGAAAGAAAAATCTCAGTTGGGGAATAGGGTTCATCAATTAGGAGATGACAAGCTGGCTTCGGTTCAACAATTAGGAGATGACAAGCTGACTTCGGTTCGGTCTGCAGCTGTAATTCGGGTCCCGACCGCAAAGGAAACTCAGCCCAACAAACAATCTAATGAAGTTGGCCCACTTATCAAAATATCGGATGAAGCCCACAAAGTCTTTAAATTTCCTAAATTGCAAGCTGTAGGTGACAAAAGGCTGATAGAAGGAACAAAAGTTGTTACACCATGCGGCAAGTTGAAGAACAAGATAACTTCTCACCATGGTAAAGTTGATAGTAAAGACACGATGACTTCTCAATTTGAGGAAGAAGACTCAAATATGGAAGAAGATCTGGTTCCTCTTTTGGGGGAAGTGATTCTAACGGAGATTCAAAGTACAAATAAAGGTACGATGGAATCGGGCAAGTCAGGAGAAAATAGAATCCAAGGTCAGTCGAAGAGGCAAAGTCTGGGAGAGCAAAGGTTAAATATCCAAAGATCAAGAAGGATGGAGATGGAAGTGCACGAAGAAAATCGGGGAAGGCAAAGGAGTCGATCGCCTTCTCGTGTATCTGATTCGTCAGTCTTCCAATCTCAGGAATGAGGGCAGTAATTTCTCATCTATTTTGTTCATATTTTTACTCAATTGTTTCCATGATTAGTACAACTAATATAAATTTAAGGGATGCTAGGAGTAGGAGGGTTAGTGTTAATTTGCATTCTGAACCTGCGAAGCTGAATATGAATATTTTCATTTGGAATTGTAGGGGGCTAGGTAGTAGTCTAGCCATAAACTGTGTTAACGACTGTATTCGCAGATTCAAACCGGAATTGGTTATTCTTACTGAGACCATGCTCAGTGGAGATAAAATTATTGCGCAAGCAAAAAAACTGAACTTGGACCAGTTTAAAGCGGTCGATGCTAGGGGTCTGAGTGGGGGGATCCTTATCATGTGGAACTCTAATTATATGGATCTTCAAATTCTAGGAACATCGGAGCAGGAAATTCATGCGATCATTAAGGTATCTCTGACTAATTTTTCTTGGGTCTTGTCTGCCATTTATGCTAGTGTTGACATTGCTGAAAGATTAGTGCTCTGGCAGAATTTGAAAAATGTAGCTGAAAACATGAATTTGCCTTGGGTTGTCATGGGAGATTTTAACGACATTGCCAGTCATTTAGATAAGAAGGGGGGAACAAAAATTAACCTGAATAGGGTTAATAATTTTAAAAACATGTTGGATTATTGCTCCCTCGCCGACTTGGGATTTTCTGGTTCGAGGTTTACTTGGGCTAAGATGTGTAAAGGTGGTCATTTTGTCCAGCAAAGATTGGATAGGGTTGTTGCCAACCCAGATTGGTTCATTAAATTCCCTGAGGCCAAAGTTGTTCACCTGTCTAGAACTAAGTCTGACCACTGCCCTATCCTTTTGTCCCTATCGGGAAAAAATGTAGTGGCTTCTGAGAGACCTTTTAGACTTGAAACTATGTGGTTAGATCACCCAGATTTTGAAAACTTGGTGAATCATACTTGGTCGTATGCTTTGAACAATCATGAGTTTGCTACCTCTATTTTCCCTGATAGGGCAAGAGAGTGGAACAAGCACACTTTTGGTAACATTTTCATAAGAAAGAAAAATATTCTTGCCCAGCTTGATGGAGTTCAAAAGAATCTTGGCCAAAATCCTAATTTGCTCTTGATTGAGCGTGAGGAGATTTTAAGAAATGATTATCTTGATATTTTGCAGCAAGAAGAAAAATTTTGGGCGATGAAATCTAGAACTAAATGGATTTCGGATGGGGATAGAAACACCAAGTATTATCATGCCACCACCATCATTAGGAGAAACCAATCGAAAATTTGTAGGATTAAAGATAGGGAGGGGTCTTGGGTTTCTGATCATAATCTGATCAAAATTGAATTTCAAGATTTCTTTTCTAAGCTTTTTTCCTCCGAGAAAATTCAGGTTCCTCTGTTGTCTGACTGGTCTATCAACCAGGTCAATGTTCTCTCACCCCAAATGATAAGATCTCTGGAGCGGTGTGTCTCTATTAGGGAAGTTAAAAAGGCCCTCGATTCTCTTAGCCCTTTTAAAGCTCCAGGCCCGGATGGTTTGCACCCTATTTTTTACCAAAAACATTGGGAGATTGTGGGAAGTTCTGTCTATAACACCATCTCCACCATTTTTCAGGGTGAACCGATCCCTAAGGGTCTGAACGACACTATTATTTGTTTGATACCCAAGTTTAATAACCCCTCTTTGGTTAACCAATTCCGTCCCATCAGCCTTTGCAACACAGTTTATAAAATAATTTCCAAAGTGATTGTTAATAGGATGAGACCCGTCATGGAGCATCTTATATCTCCTTTTCAAGGGAGTTTTATCCCTGGTAGAAGAGCGATTGATAATGTGGTTATTCTTAGAGAAGTTCTGGAGTCTCTTAAGACTAAAAAAGGAAAATCTTTTTTGATGGTTTTAAAACTGGACTTGGAAAAAGCTTATGATAGGCTTGAATGGGATTTTATCTATAAAACATTGGTTCATTTCAAATTTCCTGCATCTTTGACAAAAGTTATCATGGAATGTGTCTCTTCTACCAATGTTTCGATTCTTCTAAATGGGGGAAAATTGGAGAAGTTCTCTCCATCTCGTGGCATTCGTCAGGGAGATCCTTTATCTCCTTATCTTTTCATCTTGTGCATTGAATATCTGAGCTTCCTCATTGAGGAAGAAACTACCAAGGGTAGGTGGATTCCCTTAAAGTTGGGTAGGGGATCAGTTGCTTTATCACATCTCCTTTTTGCAGATGATTTGATTTTTTTAGGCACTGCATCAATTCAGAATTGTGAGACTATGAAAAGAACTTTGGAAAATTTTTGTTCTATCTCGGGCCAAAAAGTTAATTTTGATAAATCTCAAGTTGTATTTTCAAAAAATTTGGATGATGCATCGGCTCTGGTTCTTTCTAAAATGTTGAGCTTAAAAAAAGTGGACAAACTGGATTCTTACTTGGGTTTTTCAATGAACTTGTCGAACAAAAGAGTTAGCTCTTTTAATTTCATTTTGGACAGAATCAGGAATAAACTTTCAGGATGGAGGTCTAAACTGTTATCTATGGCCGGCAGAAATGTCCTCATAAATTCAGTTATGGCCACTATTCCATCTTATATAATGCAATGCACGACTCTTCCGATTGGGATTTGTAAGGGGTTGGACAAGTTAAATAGAGATTTCTTGTGGGGATCTACAGATGATAAAAGGAAGTTCCATGCTTTAAATTGGAATTCTGTTACGCTCCCAAAAGAGTTTGGAGGTTTGAATATTCCTATTACAAGAGAAAGAAATCTAGCTTTACTTGCCAATTTCTCATGGAGATGTCAGAATAATACCAGCCCTTGGGCTAAAATTCTGAAGTTCAAATATTTGAATCCAAATCGGAAATTCACAAGATTGAGGTCCATGAATGGAAAAGCATTGGTTCAGGGAAGTCGAACCCTGGACAAAGGAATGGGTTGGGTTATTGGCGAGGGAGATAAAGTTAATGTTTGGTCTGACTCGTGGATGGGACAAACAAATCTTAGATCGATCATTAGTGGCCCCCTGAATCGCAATGAGGAAAAGTTTCTTGTAAAAGATTTAATGAGGGAATCGGGGGAATGGGATTTCTCTCATTTTTCCTTCCATCTTCCTCATGAAGTCAAAGAGAAAATTTGGGCAATTCCGAGAGGTTCTTCGGTTGTTATTCAGGATAGGTTAGTTTGGATGGGAGACCCGAAAGGTATCCCGTCTGTGTCTTCTGTCCATCATTTCATAAAGCAGGAGAGAATCAAGAATCTAGAGTTGGTTTCGGGAAACTGGGAATGGATCTGGAAGTGTGATACCATCCCGCGCATAAAATCCTTCTTATGGTTGTGTAACCATAATAAGATTTCAACGGCGCAACTGCTTCACAAAAGGGGCATGAACATTAACCCTATTTGCCAGGTTTGTAGTATCCATGAGGAAAACATTATTCACATCCTTCGGGATTGCATGGTTGCGAGGAAAATTTGGAATGATATTGGTATTCCTTATGGTTTAAATGATTTCTATTTATCTAATCTCTCACCTTGGCTTGAGTTGAATTGTAGGTTCAAACATTTTCATTCGAAAGGACTTGAATGGAGATTTATCTTCACATCGACCGTTTGGTTCCTTTGGAAGAACAGAAATTCTTATGTTTTCAATAACCCTCCTATTTCAGTTGATGTCTCTACTTTAAGTTTGATTCAGGCTAAGAGCATCTCAGACAAATTCAAGAGGGAAAAGAATCATCAGAGAAGAAAGACCATCCGGGTGGGTTGGACGCCTCCGGAACATGGATGGGTTAAACTTAACACGGATGGCTCAGTAATGGGGAACCCAGGCCCGGCAGGAGGAGCGGGGGTAATGCGAAATGAATGGGGAGGTTGGATAAAAGGCTTTCAAAGGCATATTGGAATTACCAATAGTCTCGTGGCAGAATTGTGGGCTATAAGAGACGGTCTAACCATGGCAGCGAATTTGGGAGTGAAGGATCTTCACGTCGAAGCAGACGCACAAGAAGCAATTAACTTGATAATTGATGAGCCAGATGTAGATAGACCACTAATGCCTCTCATTTTGGATTGCAGGAAACTTATTTTGAATTTTAACAAATTCAAAATCAGACACGTGTTCCGGGAAGCAAATGGGGTGGCGGATGCTTTGGCTAAGGAAGCTGTAAATCTGGCTGAGCCCTTTCACACTCTAACGAATCCTCCCTCGGACATTTTGAAACTCCTGATGTTTGATAGTGAAGGAAAATCCACTTCTAGAATAGTTAAAAACAATTAGTATTTAGTTTGGGTTGTTTGTATTTTTGTTTTACCAAAAAAAAAAAAAGTTAGTGGGAGAGTAATTGACAAGTATATGAACTATGTATATATTCATTGAATTTATGTGTGTTTAAATATAGGGTTAATTACCTATTTAGTAATATAACTATTTAATTTAAAGTTGTATTATTTAATCAGTAATATTTGACAATGTAATTTTTGGCCTTTTGGGTACAGTGATTTTTTTTATGAGATGGAATGTAAAAGATATCATTCATCTTCTCTTTTTCTTCTAATTTCTAGATTCTTTTTTTATATTTATGGTTGCTCAATAGAAAAAGAAGAACATGAAAAAGAAGAAATACATAAAAGAAATGGTAAAATCGTTATTTAAATGATTATCTAATAACATTGGTCAAACATAAGTGATTAAATATTATAAGTTTAAATAAAAACAATGATATCGTCAACCATAATTGACCATTTAATAACGTTAAAAAGATAAATAACTGAAATCTAACATTAGTCAAATTAATTAATTAATGCATATTATTATTTGAATTTTGAGTTGATATAAGAAATGTTATATTAATGACGGAATACTAAGCACCATTAGTAGATTCTGTAGATGAATCCGTACATTTTTGATTAATTGGGAATTCCACTACAAACCCAAGCATCGTCCTTGACTTCATTTACAGGTAACTCGACACCACCTTGAATCTGAATCTTCTGATACGCGATCGACTGCGCTCTCGAACCACACTTAACCGCTAACTTGATGCACACGCTACCTGTACAAACCAAAACCGTTGAAAGAATCCAACTGAACTGCAAATTTGCCAATGATCGAGCCCTCGAATCCGCCTCGTGAGACCCACAGACGACCGCAACCCCATGAACAGACTCAGACTGTATGAAACAGCCCTTTGGGACAAACTCAGGAACCCAGAGCATGAATCCCATGTTGACAAACCAGATACCCTGAAAAAACACTGACATGGCAAGAACTAAAGCAGGACCAAAACTTGTTGGGGACAGAGTAACAGCTAGGGCTGTCATGAAGGAGACAGAGACTATAAGTTGCAGAAGCCAATGGTAGTGACCTTCCAGGCCGATATGGTCAGTGGAGTGGCAATGGATCAAGAAAAGTTCTTGTCCGAAAACGGAAGTTGCAAGAATGGCGATGAATCCAGAGAGAGATTCAGATGTGTGTGTGATTTCTGCAAAGAGAGTAAAGCCTGTGAAGATGATGAGGTGGAGGAACATGGTGGCGTGTTCAAAGTTATCGAGCTTGAAGGAGAATTGGAACAGAGGGAAGTCTAATACTTGTGTGATGATTGCGAGAATGGAGAAGGAGAGAAGCAGTAGCAGCTCCAAGTGTTTGAAACCATAGAATTGAGTGTCGGAAGTGTACCAGAATCTTGACCTGAATTTGTTTTGTCCTCGGAGGAGGAAGAAGGCTTTTGCTGTTTTGATTGTGTGCCATAACCCTAGCAGAGATAGGGCCAAACCGGGAGCGAAATGGCCCAAAAAAGTGCCCATTGGTAGGAGAAGGTGGTTAAAGGAGGAGATCTAGTCTAGGAGTAATTGCAGAGGAGATATACAAGGAGTTAATGAACAAGACAATATATATATATATATATATATATACTATCTATTAGGGGTGATCAAAAAAGACTGTAGGACCGAATTCCCGACAAGACCGGCCCGAGACCGGCCCGACTAGGACCGAGACCGACTAGGACCGAGACCGAACGGGCGGGTTTTTTCTTTCAAGGTCGGTCTCGGTCTCGGTCTCGGGCTTTTTTCCCAAAAGCCCGTTTAGGACCGGCCCGGACCGAATGTATGTGTATTTGAGATTTTCATAATACCACACCGAAAATAATGTGGATTTTGGAGGTTTTCTATCTCTATAAAAGGTGCATCTTGATAAATTTACTAAAGAATATAAAGAGTTTATAGTGTTTATTTGAGAGGTGAACTATTTCTTCGCCTTTTACTAAAGAATACCGTGAATTCATAGTTTTTTTTTTTTTTTAGTGTAGATTCGGTCTAGGACCGAGACCGGCCCGAGTCAAGAAAGACCGACTCGGGCGGGCTTTTTTGGCCGAGGTCGGTCTCGGTCTCGGTCCTCCAAAAGGCAAGACCGAAATTTTGGTCTCGGTCTCGGTCTTGCCTTCGGGACCGGCCCGGCCCGCCCATGATCCGCCCTACTATCTATAAAGGAAAGGGGCCACTATCTATATGGTTTGATGTAGTTAAGATCTGTACTAATGATTATTTATTATATCCAACACTAAACTAATGGGCCTAACCTAAAACAAAAGAAAAGCAGGGGGATAAACAAGATTTACGTGGAATATGATGATAAAGAGGCTATAGTAGAAAAAATTAATAAGGATAGACATAATACTGCTAATTTTCGATTGAAGCAAACTGCTATTGGAGTTTCGAAAATTTAAACTCACAAATCTATCAAGAACTGAATGAGGTAGCAGATCAACTCGCTAAAGCAATAGTCAAACTTAAAGAATATTTTGTGATTCTCTCTAAACATCTATTAAGAGTTTTGTCGCTTGTTAAATTAGACATTATTTTTATTCAAGAAGTCTTTAAGTTAATTATGTAAATACTAATTAGTGACCCCACATATTTTATTTACATGAAAATTTATAGCTAGTAAGTTATTAATCCGTGTGTCCATCTAGATTTTTTAAAAATGAATGTCCTAAAAATATGTGTACATCTTATTTTTTAAAATTACATTTTTACATTAATATACACACATTAAAAATATATAATAGCGTATATTATTAAAAAGCTCTTGTGTGGTATACTTTTACACGAAAAACGGTTTATAAGTTAAGGAAGGACCTTATAGAAAAAGTAACGACTTTTTAATTGATGTTCAAAATAATATTTTTTTTCCAGAAAATAAAAATAAACAAAAACATTTAGATATATTAAAATAATATAATATTATTTATTGACGTAGAATTCCTTAATGCGTTCGAAAGTCCGTAGATCTTTCTCACACCTTTTAAAGTTCATAATTTTCCTTTGGGTTATATACTTATATAGTGAACTATTAGGCGTTTAAAGTTAGAATCCTTCAAAATAATTTCGAACACCTATTTGCTTTGGAAAAATATGTAAGCGTGTATGACCTCTTTCATATATATATATATACATGTATATGTGTGTGTCAGTGTGTTAATTGATTGGTGCATGCTGCATGTATTTCCACAAATAAATAAAAGCTTTTGAAGAAATAGACAACCAACTTTCAGCATTAAAATTTATTGTAGAATAAACTAGTTTTGGTTTTATATAAATAAAATGGAGTTTGGTCATAGGTCTAATGATCCAGACTGATTAGGAAAAACAGAACACTTCACTAAAAGAATAGTTAGTGATTCAATTTTTACAATTAAGTAGGGTGTCTAATGGTGAGGTGAAAATTTTAAAACTAAACAACTGTGATTATAACCGTCATTTTATTATATAGTTAATTGTATCATTATTGCGCGGTGCAATTATGGTGATTAATTTTCTACTCATAATATATACTAAGAAAAGTAAACTGTAATTGAATGATGTTAATGTTAATTATAAATATTACTAATACTGAATGATGTTAGTGTTGAGTATTTTTGTTGTTTGCGACATATTTATATATATATATTAAGAAAACATTCATATAATTCCAACTTCTATGACATTTCACATGTAATAATAAGTATGAATATACGATTAAATTGTGATTAATAATCATGGTTATAGATATCATTATGATATTAAAAATTGTATATGTAATAGATATGATTATAGTATATAGTTTAAGAATATGATATAATTTTAATATTTATTATACCCACGCTATATCTAACCATTGTCAGCCCTACAGAGTTCCAAGTTCTCAAGCAAATACTTTATGCAAGACGATATTTGAGGTAAATAATTGTCCTATCTTGATATAGTAGTAGTGGAGGATTGAGGTGTCTCCACTGGAGTGGCAAAGTTACACTCATTTACGAAACTCCAATAACAAAGTCATGCAAATCCAAGAAATGTATGATTCCAAGTCCATTACACTGCGAGTCACTGCCCATGCTGCTGCAGCAGTGATGATTGCTATGCTAACTTTTCTTAAAGCATGGTCCTATATCCTATCGTACCCTGATTTTCTGCTTTAATTTGCCTTTTCTAGGCACTACATAAAACTCTAAAGACTTCTCAGAATGGAACGTGTGTATAAACTTTGACCATATAATTTCAGATACCAGATTTGAAGCTATGAAACAACCTTAACAAGGACATATTAAGTAGTGTGATAGCAAACTCACTCTTCAATTCTGAATTAGGATATTGCATAATCTTCATGGGCACCATCCCCAACAAACTTCATCTTCCATGCTCGGAACTCCAATATTGGTTGCAGTATTTCCTGAGATTAAATCCAGACACGATCATGTGGCCATGAGGTATGACTAGACATCCTCAACAAAAGTCTGGTCTCTCTATTTTTCACCACTTTTTGTTTTGGGATCATCGTCTTTCCCCAGTGACTCGATTAATGAAAAGTAGGTACTGTCATCAGGAGTGATGCCTTTGCTAACCATTTCCTTGAGGAGTTCCTCGACATAATCCCATTCTTCACTCTTGCACAACCCTTGAATCAGGGCATTGTAGGTGAGACGTGTGGGGTTGAACCCTGTAGTGGCCATCTCATCTCTTGTCCTGAAAGCTTCTTCCACATCGCCACGTCTGCTGTAACCACTTATGAGGGTGTTGTAACTTATGTGGTCGGGTTTTATCCCTCTCTTCTTCATGCCATCAATAAGCTCCCTTGCTTCCTTCACCTTACCTTCCTTACAGAGTCCTCTCATTAGAGTGTTGTAAGTCACTTCATCGGGAAGGACTTTCATCTCATCCATCCTCTTCAAGAGTCTGAAAGCACGCTGCATGCTTCCATTCGTGCAGTGACCATCAATTAATGCATTAAACAAAACAAGATCAGGAGAAATCCCTTCATCTATTATCTTATCAAACAAGTGATCTGCTTCTTCCATCCTATTCGTTTTCCCCAATACATATACAAGTGAAGTATAAGTTATTCGGGTTGGCTGAACCCGACTTATTAGCATCTCATCACGGAGGTTAAAGGCTTTTGAGGCATTGCCACACTTGCAATACCCATTTATCAGAATGTTATACGTAATGGCATCAGGGGTCATTCCCTTTTCCTTCATTTCTCTGAACAAGCCTTCAGCTTCATCCATCCGAGCTTCCATGAATAATGCATGGATCAACATATTGAATGTCGAAACTATGGGCTGTATACCCTTCTGAACCATCTCGTCCCTGTACATAAAAGCCATTTCCAACTCACCCTTGTTACAATATCCATCAATCAAAGCATTATACATTACAGCAGTAGGAGCCTGCCCGGATTCCACCATTTTACTCATGAACTTTGAGGCTCCCTGAAATCTTCCCTCCTTGCACATGCCACTAACAATCGAACTAAACGAATAGGTATCAGGTTCAATTCCTTTACTCCTCATTGAACTGAAAATTAAGAGAGCTTCGTCGACCCTCATGTTCGAGCAAAACCCATGAATTAGTGTGTTGTATGTAACCAAAGAAGGCATGATTCCCACACTTTTCATAAGTGCAGTGAACTCCTTTGCCTTCTTCAGCTTGCCCTCCTTACAGAGCAAGTTGATCATTATGTTGAACGTTACAATGTTCAACTTGATCTGCAGCCTAAACATCTCAGCATACAAAACCCAAGCAGCCTCATTTCTATTCAACTTCACTAGAAGACTCAACATACTGTTGAAACTCCCAACTTTTGTCAATATCTTCTTCTCTCTCATCATGTAGAAACACTCCATTGCCTCCTTACACTTACTCAATTCGCAACAAGCCTGTATCAAGAAATCGAAAATTATGCTACTTTTGATCCCCAATTGCTCTCGTGAGACCACAAGCTCCTCAAAAACCTCTTTCACCGAATCGGAAGCGCCATTGCATAGGATTTTCTTAAGCAGGTGTATGGCGGGTTTCGGCGATGTAAGGCGAGAGATGATGGCAGACGCCAAGCAGCAAGATTTGATATCTAGGCTTCCAGAGTCGACCCGGGTTATGAATTGCAGAGCAAGATCTGGGCTTTTGCTGAGGATTGAGAGAGTAGAAGAAACCAAACCAGTGTCCACGTGAGGCGCAAGGTTTTCAATGAAATGCCACTGAGAAGTGCGAACATAATGGACAAGCAGCTCAGGGGTGGCTTTAGTTGGAACCACCGCAGGATTGTCGTCGACGGCAAAGGAAATAACTTCAGATCGCTTGGTGGATATGGTGGAAAAGTGAGAAGCGAAGTGAGGCTGGGTTGCAGAGAAGAGAGATTTGAGGGCTCCGTAGCTTGGGATATTGTGGGGCTTCATGTTTAATACGAGAATCGTGAATCCCGATCAAAAGCGAGACGTTCACGGCGCTAGCGTTTTGCTGGCCAGAGAACCTGATTACGATAAGTTGCCGCCGCCGGCGGCGGCTCAGATGGCACGCGCAGTCTAACCATGATGTCACCGGTATGAGATTTCAGCGAACGTTGCCCTGTTGTGTTTTTTTATGGACTTAATTTGTTCCTTAAATGAGTTTTATTTTTTTAATGGGCTTAAGCGCGCTTGTTCATGAACCGGTTCGACCCTGAACCGGTTCGACTCAGAACCGGTTCAGAACTGAACTGGTTTGCTTTGAAAAAAATTAGTATTTTTTTTGTTTTTAAAAAACCGATCTGAAATATGTAAAAAAAACTGGTTTGGTTCGAATCGGTCTATTTTTTTAATAACAATTTTGGTTAGGAAATAATACAATTCAAATTGAAACTGAACCGATAGAAAATCTTGTTCAACACACTGAATCGACTGAAAAAACACTGAACCAGCTGAAAAACACACTGAACCGACTGAAAATATATTCCACAACCAACTAAAATCCTGTCCAACATCAACATACGAGAGTCCAATACATCTCTAGGTTTGGTTTATTGAAGACATCTCTAGGTTTGGTTTATTGAAGACATCTCTAGGTTTGGTTTATTGAAGACATCTCTAGGTTTGCTTTAATTTCAGACCGGTTTGGTTCAAACCGGTTTTAAAATTATATAGGTTTAAAGTGGTTTGATTTAAATTTCAGTATAAACCAGTATAAAAAAACGAGTCTATTCGAGCCGATTCAAATTGAATTGATAATACTATTTTGAATTGGTCTACTTGAATCCTTAAAAACTGGTTTGGTTTTAAAACGAGTTCTACCAAACCAGAATTAGACCAGTTCGACCGAACCAGTTTAAATAAACAAGCTTACCCCTAACATTATTTTAATCCGTACTTGAACCTAAACTTACCAAATATGGTTGATGCGCCCTATAATTTTGGAATTTGATGTTTATTTGTCCCACCCCTATGCTCATGTCTAGAGTTGACAATGGTTAGAGTATAATGTTGGGATGACAAATACTATCTATAATTATACTATATTTTTAAACTACATACCATAATCATAATTATAACCATTATGAGTACAAATTTTAATATCATAACTGTAGTTATTAACCACGAATCGTGCATGAGAAATGAGAGAGGGATAGTGATAGAGAAAAATATAATTATCATATTGTAAAATTTGCCATGTTACATATGTGTGTAGCTGATTAATATGTATGTTTTTAATGTTTAAGGTCATATATATTCAAGTCTTCATGCGTATAGTCTTTTTATAAGTTTTTGAAAAAATATTTAAATTACCAAAAAGTCATGACAAGTTTAAATTAATTAGATTATTAAGGGGCCTTTGTGTAATTTTGCAGGTGACAGTTACAAAAACCACTTCTGTCTTAATAATATAGATAGATAAATAGTATAAATATAACAAAAAATTGATGCATGAGAAATGAGAGAGAGATAGTGATAGAGAAAACTATAATTATCATCTTGTAAAATTTATAATCTTACATACGTGTGTAGTTGGTCAATACATATGTCTTTTAGTTATAAGGTCATATGTTCGAGTCTTTTTGCAAATAGATTTTTTGTAAGTTTTTAAGAAGACATTTAAATGACCAAAATATTAATGATAAATATAAAATAATTAGTTATTAAAAGCCATTTGTGTAATTTTGTAGGCGGCAGTTCCAAAAAATCACTTCTGCAATAAAGATATAGATATAAAAAAAATGGTGCGTGAGAAATGAGAGAGGGATAATGATAGAGAAAAATGTAATTAGTATCTTGTAAAATTTGTCATGTTACATATGTGTGTAGTTGGTTAATATGTATGTCTTTAATTTATAAGATCATATGTTGAGTCTTCATGTAAATAGTTTTTTTATAAGTTTTTGAGAAGATTTTTAAATGACCAAAATAGTCATAATAGATATGAATTCATTAGATTACTAAGGGGTATTTGTCACCGAAAGTTGTCGTTGGTTATGAAATAGGACTTCGGTATGTAGTATTAATCATATGTATAAGACTACGACACGCGCTACGCGCGTGCACGTCATTGTCGTTGGTCGCGCGTAAGGTGTAACGAAGACATGATTAATTCGAATTCTAGGATAATACAAGAATAGTACGAAAATTAAACATTTGATTCAAATATTATTAATGTAAAACTAAACTTAATTGCATAAGCTAATGAAATAACATTTAAAAACTCTATATATTTTTAAGAAAATGCTCGAGCGATGTAAGCCTATTTAATAAATTTGTTTGATTAAATATCTTTAAGCAGGTGTTTAATTCTTGTATTATCTTAGGAGTCGGTTCGATCATGTCCTCCTAATACCTCACGCATGATAAATGAGGACAACGTGCATGCGCATAGCTCGTGTTAGAGTCTAAGGAAAAACATGCATTTATGAGTCATTGAAAAATAGTTGGCCAAGGCGGACAAGAATATCTTGACGTTTTTACACTTCACACGCGACCAACGACGATGACGTGCACGCATGTTCGGATTTCATAATATGTCGACGTTTGTCAATGATACAAAATAGTTGACTATTTATGTTATTTTTAAATATATGTTCACGTTTGTCAAAGTTTGACTTTTCGCTTTGTTTATAATCATCGCAATAGTAAGCCGTAGTAAAAATAGTTTGCAAAATATACGTCGACTTTTGTCACAGTTTGACTTTGCGTTTTGTTTATAGTCATCGCAATACTAAGCCGTAGTAAAAATAGTGTACGGGACATTTGAAAATGGTAGTGAACATTTTTGTAATTTTTTTTATATCCTTGAAGTAATTAGTATTGTTCATTTAAATAGTCCACACATAACTTCTCCATAAAAGCGATTACACATAAAATTCAAACATATCAGTCTTTTGGCCGACCCAACCTCGGTTTTGCTCGCACCTTAGTCCACCCAACATTTAAGATTTTAGCGTACAAACGTGCATACGCATAGTTTGTGTCGTGATACAAAATAACATTAATAGTAATGAAGAAAATAACTTTAAGGTTTTTCCTTAAAGTTCGGTTTGTTTTTTGATAATTAACCCTAATATATATATATATATATATTATTTACCAAAAAA
Organism: Chamaenerion angustifolium; assembly: GCA_946814005.1. Lineage (NCBI taxonomy): Eukaryota > Viridiplantae > Streptophyta > Magnoliopsida > Myrtales > Onagraceae > Chamaenerion > Chamaenerion angustifolium. The sequence goes on from OX328272.1 coordinate 30,959,559, forward strand.
AAATTAAAAAACATTATACATATAAACATAATATCATATATATATATATATATATTATACATATAGATATAGTATTACATATATATTATACACACACACACATATATATATATTAACAAGTATATTATGCATAAATATATAATATATGTATATAAACTTCTTTTTATAACATAAATTTCAATAACATTAGGAAATACAAATACAATATTAAATACGATAGAGATTAAATACGAGAGAGATATACATAAATCGTTCAGAGCTTAAAAACCGTACGAGAAACCGAGATCGATAATCACCGATATCGTTTTCCATTTTTTTTTTCTATTTTTGTCACTCTCTCTTCTCTTCTCTTCTCTTCTTTTCTTTTCTCTTCTCTTCTCTTCTTTTCACTTCCTTCCTTCCCCTACTTATTTAATTAATAATTAAAAAATAAAAAATGGTGGAAAATAGGAAACATGGTCATGTTCCACGTTGAAATTTATTATTTCAAAAAAACTTTATTTTTTTAGTTTTCAGATATATATATATATATATATATATGTATGCGTATATATATATTATATATATTTTTCAATCTCGATTCCTCGCGTACAATATTTTGACCCTGAGCCAAAATCATGTGTTTACATAACCTATGAAGTTACACTTCACATCCTTAGCATCAAGCTTATCTCTCTTATCTGGGTCAACATGAACATAAATCGTGCAACCGAAGGTTATCAAGTATGAGTGCTTGAGATCCTTCCTTTCTACACCTCATCTGGAATCTTAAAGCCCAAGGGAGTTGATGGTCCCCTATTGATCAAGTATGCATATGTGCTCACCGCGTCTGCCCAAAACATCTTGGGCAACCTCATGCTCCTCGCACACTGATTTAATGTTTTGTTCATCCTCTCAACAACTCCATTTTGCCTAGCCTTACCGTGAACTGTCCTCATCAATCTGATTCCGTCATGAGCACATAACACTTTGAATTATGACTTGTCATACTCTCCTCCATTGTAGACCTCTGACTTGTGATTTAAGAGGTAAACCCAACATTACTGCTGAAATCATCAATGAAGGTGACATTGAACCTAGATCCTCCAAGTGATGAAACTGGAGATGGTCCTCAGACATCTGTGTGGATTATTTCCAACCGCACTTTCTTTGACTCTCTCGGAGTCTTTGTGAAGCTAACTCGTTTATGTTTGCCCATAACACAACTCTCACAAAGACCCATATCAACAGACTTCAAACCCTCTAAAGCTCCTTTTGCAACCAGCATCTTCATTCCATTTGCACTCATGCTTCCAAGTCGGTTATGCCACACACAATAACCAGAAGCACCCTCAGCTACAACAAACATGTTTATACACCCTACAACGGTGTATAAGGTTCCAGATTTTTCTCGAGTCCAGGAATATATGACATTCTCTAATGCCCACTAGTTTCTCGTTGGGGTCTTTATGCAGACATCCCCATTTCCTTCAATCTCCAAAGTTTTGTTGTCAGCAAGATATACCTTTCCAAAATTTCAAAACTTGAAATTTTGAAATAATTCCTTGCTTGGAGACAAATGAAATGATGCACCAGAATCCAAAATCATGGATTCAACCGGGTTGTCCACACTAACGATTAGAGCATCCCCAATGTCTTCTGCTGAATTTACAGAATCATTATCGTTTCCGAATTTTTTATTCTGCTTCTTCTTTGTTTTTTTATAATATCTCCACAATTCCAAAAAATCACGTTGGCCTTATTGGGGGATTTTTCTCGATTCTTTGATTTTGATCGGCCATGTTGATTTTGGGCCTTCGAATTGCTTCTCCCCCTTCTGTTAACGCTGAGAGCACTGCCCGATGAATCTCCCATTCCTCACTTGCGAATACTTTCGCTTAGCACCACATCTCAGATTTCATCGAACTCCAAATTCTCAGAACCACGGGAACTGCTAATTGGAGCAACAACAATATTCCAAGACTCGGGCAGAGATGTCCTCAAAATCAACCCTTTAATTTTATCTTCGAAGTTAATATCCATAGAACTCAGTTGACTTACAATCATATTAAACTGGTTTATATGATCAGCAACAAATCCATTCTCGAACATCTGTAAATTGAACAATCTACGCATCAAATATACCTTGTTCATCGTTGATGGCTTTTCATTCATATTTGATAGCGTTTTCAATAGGTCGGACACATTATTCTCCTTGACGATGTTGAACGTCGCGTTCTTCGACAAAGTCAACCGGATCATCCTTAGGGCCTGCCGATCTTTCAACTTCCAGTGCTCCTCTGTCATGGAGTCTGCATTCACCCCAAGCAAGGGTTCGTGAAGATCTTTCTGGTACATATAATCTTCGACCTGCATCTTCCAGATTCCAACCTTCGAACTCTCCATCTTCAGTGGTCATGTTGAATCTTCTTAGCTTTGATACCAGTTGTTAGGATCATTTTTTACAACACAGACTGAATTTGGATGAAGGAGAAGAACATAATTGAGAGAAAATCGGGAAAGGTAGAGAGAGATGAAAGAGGGAAAGTTTTCCGTGGTAACACCCCTTAGGGGTAACCTCCATGCGGTTTGGTTGATATATGGATGAAATACACTGTTACAGAATACGTATACATGGAGAAATACAATATAACCTAAAATGCGGGTGACCCCCCATCCCCCGGCAACCTCACCGCGGAGGTTGAACCGCGAGACGCGTGAACATTAGTACATAAAATAACATTACATATTAATCAGGATCCACAACCTAACACAACTAGGTAGATTTACATTGTTCAATAAAAAATATTTATGCAGAAGAATGCATTATGGTGTTATGTTCAAAGGAAATGAATAACTTGTGTGCAGATGAGGAAAATACAAACGTGTCTTTAAAAACTTGAACAAAATGATTAAACGGCTTCATCTGTCTTATACTCCACACCTCTGCATTGTTGGAGTATATTAAGGCATGATATCTTTTTGTTCGTAGTTTCTGGATTATTATTCTAAGATTTAAAATTCTTTCATTTGAAGATTGAAACGTGATGTGTGTTTGACGAGCCTGAAACATCATCGTCGACAAATTGTTTCCACTTAATGTTTATTATCATTACGTGTGGAGCAATAGTAGCGACTTAATTTCATACTAACATATATCCTTTTAGTGGAATTTTCATTGTCAAAGTTCTATTTCTCATCTGGAATTGAAGTGTTATAGTAACTCTCGTTTCTTGCAGTTGATTCATCCTCTCCCGTTTCAACGTCAATCGGTCCAACATCTTCATCAACATCATAATCGAAAAAGCAAACACCTAGAATGTCATGCACATGTTTCAACATTGTCTTCATTTCCTCCTCAACTTCTTGAATATTTTTCGAGTCATTTTAATCATTTAGATGTGCAAAACACATTATAATGATGATACATACTTGTTAATTAATGATGAAAAAAGTCAGGGTATGCAAAACTTTTGTTAGAAACTAGTGTTAGATGACAGAGTACAATCCTTTAAGCGGGGAAAAGTTAATGTCTTCTCTATTAGCCAAGATTCTGCATGATAATATTTCATACATGCATGCATTCATTCTGCATGATACTATTCCTTATATGCATTGTAATAAGTAGTCTCCTTATATGCTTGTAATCAGTAGCCTTCCTTATATGTAATAATTACAACAATATATATACATACACCATGACTCATGTTGAGTCATCTCTTGACAAACCCTAAGACTCTATACCTATTTACTCTATCATGGTATCAGAGCAAAACATGGCATCCATCAACCCAGCCACAACTGCAGCTTCTCTACCCAACCTCCCTTCGACTGCTATTTCTTCGGCTCCAACTCCCTTAGCATCTCCATTCACCTTCTCAATCCATCTATCCTCTTCCACAATCACTACACATCAAACTATTTCCTTCGGCACTTTCTTTCCAAACATCTCACCAACCTCACTGAGTCACTCTGACTCTCATCTACCTCTACTGATGATCAACCTCCCTAGCTTTGCTAATCTAGTCTTTATCAAACTTGATAGAGAAAATTTCCTCGTATGGAAATCACAAATGGAATTGGTCTTTCTCTGTTACGATCTGCTCAGATTAGTCGACGATACAATACTGTGCCCCCCAAGGATCTTTCTCGATCACAATGGAGCTGCAACCCTAAATCCATACTACACCGCATGGATAAAATCGGGCCAATGCGTTCGAACGTGGATCACTTCCACTCTTACCTACCCCATCCACAAGAAGGTTTACAACCTTCGAACCAGTCGTGAATTATGGCAAGCCCTTGTCGAGCGTTACACCGACCAATGTGCATCGAACGAGATGACCCTAAAACTGCAATTCTATGGCTACACTAAGAAAACAGATCAAAACATCTTCGACTATCTTTCTGGATTAAAGTCCATCGCTGACTCCCTCGCAGCGATTAACTTCCCAATCTCAAAGAAAGACATCGCCATTCAATCCCTTAATGGACTCACTCCCGAATACGCCACCTTCGTTGCAGGTATTAGCCACTTTCCTTAATCCATCTCATTTCATGGTCTACGTGCAAAACTTCTTACTCAAGAACAACGGCTGACTCGACATCACTTTGCGTCAACTGATACCGATCATGCACTATATGGCTCCACCACGACCGCCTCATCTTCTCGATCACGGGACTCCTCATCTGGTCGTGGAAGAGGCAGATACAAAGAGAGGGGCGGCCGTCATGGCTCCTCTAGCCGTGGGCATCCTCCACGATCCCACAACCAACGTCACTCCTCCAATGACTCTTGGCCTCCTGCATCTGCAAATTCACAATCCTCGGCAAACACATACACACGCTCCCTTTAACCAGAAGGGCGTGCTCAGACCTTCCCCGACTGTGACATGCCAACTTTGCAATGGCGTCGGACACACATGCCACACATGTCATCATCGATTTGATCATGCATATGCAGCTGCGACACTACCTGATTCCTTTTCCGCACTGTCAGTTGGAGAAACCGTAGATCCAAATTGGTATCTTGACTCGGGGGCATCGACACACATGACAAACAATCTAGGTACACTAAAAAATCCAGTACCTAATAAAATTTCTAACCAAGTAACTGCGGGCAATGGTCAATGTCTTCCAATCCATTCAACTGGACACTCCACGTTAAAAACGTCTCATGGTCAACTTCATATGTCATCAATCTATTACGTTCCAGATCTATCTCGTAACCTATTGTCCATAAAACAACTATGCACCGAAAATAATTGTGTTGTTTGTTTTGACGCCTCTTCCGCTATTGTGAAGGACAAGATGACAGGGAAGGTCCTTCTTCGATGTGAGGCCACCTCCTCCTTATATTCACTGCATCCGTCCACCTCTCGTGTTGAATCCTTTGCATTGGCTACCTCTCTAGTCTCGGCAGATCGTTGGCATCAACGACTTGGCCATCTCCACCATGATGCTCTCGATCATCTCCGTAAGTCTTCAAAGGTGTCCATGTCAAATAAAACTTATCGTAGTTGTGTGTGTTGGCCAAAAAAAAAATAGTCATGCTTCATTTCCGCTTGTGTTATTACATTCTGACGTATGGACAAGTCCCTTATACTCAAACTCTGGATTCAAGTATTTTGTTTTATTTGTGGATGATTTTTCACGTTATACGTGAGTTTTTCCGATGAAATATAAATCGGATCTTCCTACTCATTTTCACACTCTGCGCCTACATATTGAAAAATTATGTAATGCTCGAATTCGGTGCCTTCAAACCGATGGTGGTGGAGAATACATCAGTACGAATTTTCAAACCTGCTTGACCTCCAATGGCATCTCACATCGCAAGTATTGCCCACACACGCCATCTCAAAACGGGGTTGCCGAACGGAAGATCCGCCATCTCGTCGAAACAATGTGGACCATTCTACTACATGTGCATGTGCCTCCCAAATTTTGGCTGAATGCACTCCTCACCGCAGCATACATCACGAATCGTCTCCCGACATACGCACTTCAATTCCAAACACTGGTCGACACCTTATTTGGCATATCTTCGGATTACACAATGACGCGCGTCTTTGGTTGCCTTTGTCACCCTTTGCATGTGCCAAACCTTGCAAACAAGCTCGGAACGAGATCGTCACCTTGTGACTTCATCAGATATGCCACAACCATGAAAGGATACAAATGCCTTGACTTGAAATTCGATCGAATTCACGTAAGTTGCCATGTTGTATTTGATGAAACCATCTTTCCATTTTCAGCTACACCTTCTGCCAACATTCAACTTCCCAACGAAGCACAGGTACCGCACATATCCATTCCTCTACCACTTCCAACGGGTTCATCATCTTCGCTGCAACAAACACCACCGATAGTGCCACCAACTTCACCACCTTCACTGCCACATCCACCATGCCCATCGCCACAGTCTGGAATTTCATTACTTTCACCAACATCTTCACCACAGTCAACGTCTTCTCAACCAGTCACTGAGATCTCAATGTCGACCGCACCATCTCCTGCACCACACCCCATGCAAACGCAATCAAAAGCAGGAATTCACAAACCCTGTTATCTCCTCAATCTCAGTCACTCTCTAACAACGGACATCCCAACCTGCGCCTCCAAAGCTGCAATGACTCCCCAATGGCGTCAGGCTATGGCTGAAGAATACACGACTTTACTACACAATCAGACGTGGGAGCGCGTTCCTTACCATCCCTCCATGAACATTGTCGGATGCAAGTGGGTGTTTCGCATCAAGGAGAAATCGGACGGGACGATAGAACGCTACAAAGCCCAGTTAGTAGATCAAGGATTCAAACAACAACATGGCATCGACTACGAGGAAACATTTAGCCCAGTCATCAAACCGCAAACCATACGAATGGTTATTTCCATAGCAATATCAAACAACTGGCAAGTTAGGCAACTCGATGTCAAAAACGCATTTTTACATGGACACCTCAATGAACTGGTCTACATGAAGTAGCCACCGGGATTACTTCATATTGACTATCCGGATCATGTTTGCCGATTAAAGAAAGCTCTCTATGGGTTAAAGCAGGCACCACAAGCATGGTTTCATCGATTCAGTAACACCCTTATTTCCTTCGGCTTCATTGCTAGTAAGGCCGATGCATCCCTATTTGTCTATAAAGGCACTTCGGTGAAGATACTTCTACTCTTATACGTTGATGATATCGTCATATGCAGCAACAATGCAGATGCCCTCAACAAACTTATCCTGCGACTGTCAAAAGTTTTTTTCATGAAGGATATCGACCCTCTCCATTTCTTCTTAGGTATCGAAGCTCGTCTTAAACTAAGTGGCCTCTACTTATCACAAACAAAGTATATTGCTGAGCTACTTCACAAGTTTAACCTCACCAACAGCAAACTAGTCGTAACCCCCGTTGCCACCAATCAACACTTGTCTGCTCACGGAGGACAACTCCTGGCGGATCCATTTACATATCGTCAAATGGTGGGCGCACTTCAATATGTGACCATGACTCGTCCAGATATCTCGTTTGCGGTTAGTCAAGTGAGTCAATATATGCATACTCCTCGGGAACCCCATCTTCAAGCCGTCAAACGAATTCTTCGTTATCTCGCGGGCACCATTCAACATGGTCTTCATCTTCAACGATATTCGAACCTGGAGCTTCATGCGTATGCCGATGCTGACTGGGCGAGTTGTCCAGACACACGACGCTCAACCTCAGGCTATTGCATTTTCCTCGAAAACAATCTTCTATCATGGTGAGTGAAAAAGCAAGCTACGGTCACTAGATCCAGCACTGAGGCCGAATACAGATCAATGGCGGCCGAATGTGTGGCGGAGCTAACTTGGCTTCAACAACTACTTGGTGATATCGGTGTTCATCTACTACATCCCTCGACAATTTACTGTGACAATATTTTCGCCACCTACCTAGCCTTAAATCCGGTATTTCATGCACGCACCAAACACATCAAGCTCGACGTTCACTTTGTTCGGGAAAGAGTTGCCTACTCAAGACCAGCTAGCCGATCTCCTTACAAAAGGTCTTTCTGCATCCCGTCATCGACTACTACGAAGCAATCTTTCAGTGCCACATTCCACTTCGAATTGAGAGGGGATATTAGCCAAGATTCTGCAGGATACTATTCCATACATGCATGCATTCATTCTGCATGATACTATTCCTTATATGCATTGTAATTAGTAGTCACCTTATATGTTTGTAATCAGTAGTCTTCCTTATATGTATTCATTACAACAATATATATACATACACCATGACTCATGTTGAGTCATCTCTTGACAAACCCTAAGTCTCTAAACCTATTTACTCTATCATTCTCTTCCCGTTAGCTGCCTGCGTTCTGCAAAAGCTGCAAGATGGATTGCATTAAAGATATTTTCCAACTGAAGATCTAAATTTATTTGAACTAAACTCTAAAACACATGTCCAATCATGTTTTATTCAGATAAATAAAAGATCAATCTTTAAATATATTAATTAAAAAAAATTGAAGCCGTGTTTTTTTTGGTACATGAATCTTAACAAAAAATAATAATAATTATATGAAGTAAAATATATAACTGTAAAATTTAATATACCTCTACTCTTTAATGAAAGTCATTGGGGACTTGAATACCCAGAATTGGATTGATGTACCAATATGATCGGATCCTGAGTGGATGTCATTCCACCATTTGCTTCAATATCTTGAAGTTTTTCGCAGTACTGCACCTTGAGAAACTCGAGCTTCTCAAGTGTTACTAAATTTTCCAACTTCTCTAATGAAGGGCAATGATTTATTTCCACCTCTATAAGATTTGTTGTCTCTCTTAAACCTTGAATCTGTCGGAGCTCTCTACAGAATGAAAGTTGCAACTTTTGTAGATTCTTGATACATGACAAATCCACCACTTTCTTTAGGAAGTTGCATTGTTTCACCAACAAACTTTTGAGATTCTTCGGTAAGAAGGACCCGCAAAGAATTTCTAAGTCCAAACATTCCATTCTTAAGTCACTCAATGCCTCTAACTCGCTAAATGCAACACCCCAAAATCCATCTTTTACTGAACATTTATGCAATGTTAAATCTGTTAAACTTTTCAAGTGGAAAAGGTTTGGCCATTTATCCCTACGATCCAAAAAACCTAGAGTCAGTCTTGATAAAGTTGAAGGAAGTTGAGGAGCATACTGTATGTCGGGACAAGATAACTCAAGACTCTTCAGTTGATGGAAGCCATTGAAGTCATTCGGTAGATTTGTGACATTTGAAAGATGCAGACTCAAAGTCACTAGATTGGACAACTTACCCACCCATTCAATGTTTGAAGGCATTCTGGTAGTGTCTGGATTTATCCATGGCATCATATGAGTAGCATCAAACAACTTCAAGCTTGTAAGCTTATTCAATTTCCCCTGGCCTAAAACCCTTTGCAGTGAATTGGAGATAACACTTAGACAAGTTAAACTTAGAGGAAGCTCTGGCAATGCTTGAAGTTTGTGACAATACTCGAGGTAAAGTGTCTGCAGATGGGGAAGCAGCCTAATGGATGACAAATCTGATATATCGGTGCATGACAAATTTAGAGCTATCAGATTGGAGAGGCCTTCTATTGTTTTAGGAAATGCTCCGTTCAATTTCGTGAAGCTAGCATCCAATGTCTCAACTTGCTTAAGCAATCCAATAGTTTCAGGTAACTTAATGATTGGAGATTTCTTCATCTTCAACGCTTTCAACGCTTCTAGATTACCAATGGAATCAGGCAGTTCTGTTATAGTTGTATTTGAAATATCCAACTCAACTAGGGATTTTAAATCACCAAATGAGTCAGGAAGCTTTTCGATTCCAGAGCACCATTGTAAATCCAACTTCACAAGTTTGCTCAATCTGCAAATAGATGATGGAAGCTTGATAATTTGCACGTAAGCAATCCTGAGGCTTGTTAATGACCTTAAATTACCAATACTTTCTGGTATGATGAAAGTACCATTGTTTCCTTCCATGAAAATCTCTTCTAAAGCATCTATAAAACCCAATTCTTCTGGAAAACCTTGAAGAGAGTGACAACCTTTGACATTCAAATGCCTTAAACACTGAACCTTCCCAATGGAGGAGTCTATTTGAATAAGTGCTCGACAATCCTCAAGAATCAATCTCTCTAGAGTAGTGTACCTTGAAAAATCAGGGGTCCTAGTTAAGCTTAGGCAACCTGTGAGATCTAAGACCTTCAAGTTATCTCCAATCTGCATAATGAATTTACTGTCACAAATTTTCTGGCAATCAACATAACATTTTGAAGAAATATGATGCATGAATATCGAGTCCAGTTCATCATACCTTAATGTTTTCCCATCCATCCCAACTTTCAGTTAGATCATAACTCCATGATAAGTCAAAAATGACTAAACTCTCTAAATCAAGAGTTGACATTGTAAATTTTGCAGGACAGTCATGCCAAGAGAGCCATTGTAATTTTGGGAAACGACACTCCTTATCTCTTCCTTCAATATTGAAGCTGTAGCATTCTAGAAATCTTAAATTTATGAGATTTTGTAGATCAAAAGAGTACTTCTTCAACCGATCATCATTGGATAGTTGCAAGGCTTCAACCTTTTCTGTGATCTAGAAGAAATACAGGTAATTCATAAAGACAAGTTAGAGATGAGTATATTTTTTGTTTGTGATTTTGGACACAAAATAAAGAAAAGCAGATTCTTATTACCACTTTTGTTTGAAGAATGTTCAATGCCTCCTTATGTTTCCATACTCTACTACGTCCTGCTGGATTCTTAACATTCTCCAAGCAAATTATTTCTCCTGCAAGGTCTTTCAGAAGATCATGCATCCATAGCTTGTCGTCGAGAATCTTCACCAATGATAAAGATACAAGGTCCTCAAGTCCCATGCAAGGATGAAAATTACAAGCTTCCCACATGTAAATTGGATTCGTCTTTGACTTGTTAATGAAAAAGCAGGCTATATCAAGAAATATTTCCTTCTTCCGATAGTCTAATGCGTCAAAACTTATCATAAATTTCTGTTTGATGTCATCATGAGGCACTTTCTTGAACTTGTTTATTCTATCTTTCCACTCTATTTGAGATCTCGTATGAACAAGCTGTGAACCGATTATCTCAAGTAGCAAAGGAAGATGACCGACAGTGGAGATGATTTCCTTTGAAAGATCCAAAAAACTAGGCGGAGGACGATCGCTCTTGAACGCATGCCTACTGAAAAGTTGAAGAGCTTGGTCTGTAGTTAACTCTCTCATTTCCCACATTCTATACAGTGGTACGACGTTCATTGATTCTTGTGCAACACGACCATCCCTTGTTGTGACGATTATCCTGCTTCCTGGAGCAAACCTACTTGAGCTTCCAATGAGTTTATAGATTTGTTCCTTATGATCCACGTCATCAAGGACAAGCAGAAGTTTCTTATAACGCATGATTGTTGAGATCCTGTTGATCCCATCATCTGTATCTGCAATGTCTATCATCTTGCTCTGTAAATCTTTCAACAGTTTCTTTTGCAAATTTATTGGTGACGATTCTCTGATATTTTCTAGGAAGCTGCAGGTGTCAAAATGAGCAGAGAGATTGTTGAAAATAACTTTGACAAGAGTTGTCTTACCAATACCACTCATTCCATGAAGGGCAACAAATCGAACATCGTTAGCTTCAATATCTAATATCTCCATAACCTCCTTAACTTGATCATCCAGTCCAACCAGATGGCCAGGTACAACTCGATGTTTCAACTTCAACTTTATCGACACCTCCTTCACAATGGATTTGCAAAATGCAATATAGCTGCAATTAAGATTCACAAATAGTTGCATTGTAAGGTTTAATAGAATTTTGACTGATTGTTATAAAAAAGAATTAAAAAAAAACACCGACTCGCACTTTCTGTGGATGTATGTAGAATATTTAATTACATTGTTAGCATTTGAAGTCATTAAATTTATTTATATAGTCAAATTTGGAAGTACGAGTTAATTGTCTTCTACCACCAAGCAGATATATAGTGGTGTTTCATTTTTTATATTAAATCAAATATATCTAAATAACAATATTCTTATAAGTAAAAAATTGAAAAATATAAACTAATTACAGCCTAAACTTTACAGGATTAATATTGATCCATCGGAAAATCATTATTAACTACAAATATATAAAGTACAATTCTTTCAAAAGATCATTAATATTGATCCACGATTTGCACAAAATATTTAAAATTCATTTAATTTCATGTTATATATAACTTTAATCAAAGTAAAGATAAAATTATATTTAAAATTCATTTAATTTTATGTTATATAACTTTAAACAAAGTAAAGATAAAATTGTTATGCAACAATAAATATAAAATATAGATAATGTATAACATATTATTAATCACACACTTAAAATTTAATTAAAAACTATTTCAACGTGTTTAAGAAATATATAAAATTTAACATATTTATTTATAAAATTAGTCAAAAGTTTATATTAAAAGTGAATATCGATTGTTTATAATATAATAAGTTGTTCTAGTTCATTTTTAGCAAAATTGAATCATCTCAACCTTTTCTGTTAAATTTATTGAGAAATTTTTTCAATGTGTTTTATTCTTTTTACTTTTTTGCTCACGTAGGGTTTGTGAGAGAAGACTCTGGTGTGTCCATTGTTGGCATCCTTCTCCGGTGGCGTGAGTTTGCCGGATAAAACCATTTGCGGAAAACCGTATAGATAGAGTTGTATGTCGGTGATCATTTGTATGTCAGAAAACCATTCAAGATCAAATTTTCGCCAAACACGGCCATCAAAGGTCAAGCATTGACAAATTTTATAGTGGAAAGTACCGGCAATAGTCTAGCGGAAGCCGAAAAACGGCAAAAACATCCAGAAGACACAGACAAAGGCTGGGAACTCTATACTGACGGGTCATCTTCAAAAGAAGGCTCGAGGCAGGATTAATTCTCATCCCCCCTAAGGGTGAGCCCCTAATATATGTGGTCGCCTTACTTTTAAGGCGACCAATAATAAGGCTAAATATGATGCACTTAACAGTGGACAACGACTCGCTAAGGGAATGGGCATAACGTCACTCAAAGCAAGAAAGCGATTCAGAGCTAATCGTCAACCAAATCAATGGCACTTCTGAAGCAAAGGGGGAAAATATGAAAAAGTACATCGACATTGCTAAAAAACTCATCAGCGAAATTCCGACTTTCGCGATCGAGTCCATTCATTGCCAAGACAACCAGCTAGCTGACTCTCTAAGCAAACTGGCGTTCGGAGGAACAAAGAAACATGATGTGCAATTCCTGGAACAAGTCTTATACTCGGTCCTTGAAAACCGAGCAAAAGTCTTCAATATTCAAGAGTAGGATAACTAGATGAACCCATTCCAAAACTTTCTAAACGAAGGAATACTACCAGAAGACGAAGGCGAGGCCACAAAAATAAGCCGCCTAGCCGCAAATTATCTTCTCATAGATGAAGAGCTCTATAGGTGAGGATACTCAACTCCCTATCTAAAATGCATCTCTCATCCCGAGATAGAAAGAGTTCTCCGCGAAGCTCACAAAGGAGTCGCCGCATGCCATGAAGGTGCACGCTCACGCACGCTCAAAATCTTCAGACTAGACTATTACTCGCCAACCTTAAGCAAGAATGCGGCAGAATTAACAATGAAGTGCGCGACTTGTCAACAGTTCGCACCAAGATCCAGTCGACCACTAACGTTGCTATCCCCAATGGAGAGCGCTTGGCCTTTCGCCCAATGGGGAATAGACATTTTGGGGTCCTTTCCCAGAAGCACTGGGCAAAGAACCCACATTATCGTGGCGTTCGACTACTTTTCCAAGTGGATAGAGGTGAAAGCATTGGCCTCTGCGACTGAATTTCAAGTGATCAAGTTCTTGAAAATCCACATATTTGTGGAAAAAGAGCTCAATGGCTCTGCGAAGAATACCATATTGATCACAGATTCAGCTTGGTACACCATCCTCAAACGAATGGGTAGGCCGAAGCAGCCAACAAAGTTGTCCTAGGAGGACTCAAAAAGCGAGTTCAAGCCTTCAAAGGAAACTGGGCAGAAGAGCTGGATAATCCGAACGACACCCAAAACAACAACGGGAGAAATGCCATTCAGTCTAGTGTACGGATTCGAAGCAGTAGCACCTACTGAAATAGCGGTGCCTACCCACATGATCCTTCACTTTAATGCTGAAGCGAATAAAGTCGAGCGTTGTACAAACCTCGATCTTGCAGAAGAAAACCGATGGCAATCAGACAATGCACAAGCTAAAATGCGACTGGAGACCGCTCGATACTTCAAAATAAAAGTTAGTGCTCGCCAATTTTTTCGTTTGGGAGATGGTTATGCGAAGGAATGAGTTCACAAAATTGGACAGCCAAAACAAACTCTCAGCTAAATGGGAAGGTCCGACTACTTGGAAACCGCACCAGGATCCGACTACTTGGAAACCGCAGAGGGTGTAAGGCTACCTCGTCCATTCAACTCCGAACATTTACGGAGGTTTTATGCATAGCTTGTAATCAAAATGTTATGTCAATAAAACAAACCATTCCTTCATATAAAGGATAGTCACTCGAACAAAAAAAAAAGTCCCAAAGAATGGGCAAGCTATCGAAATAAAAATATCTAGCGCGTACAGGCAGACGAGCCAATAAATGTGACAATCTCGCCCATCAAGCAAAATAGAGGATTGCGAACGAACCTTATTAAGGTAACAGTTCCTCTCCCATGAAGACATAGAGCGAGGGCCGAACGAACCCCCTCTGTTCCAACTCTATAAATACTCTTGCTTTACGTACGTTCATTACGTTTTGAGTTCGTACACACAGTATACTCATTTAAACATCAGAGTGGGATCCAGAGGTACCCCCTCTGTTGCGCTCCCCTTCTTGCAGGTTTATCGGAGCTCAAGCGAAAGCGTGCGATCATCAATCATTTGGCATTCAATTCACTGCCATGTCAGCACTTGTGAAATTCAAACCGAACACTGGGCACGACTTAGACCTGGTCGTGGTGCAACCCAACACAGGGTTTGACCCTAGGCTGGGTCGTGCTCCAACCCAACTAGTTTTTATTTTTTCAATTTTTGATTTAAAAATAAATTTATAAACAATAATTGTTATATTTTTATTTTTTGAATTTAGTTTAATCTTTTTAATTTTAATTAAGTTTTTTTTCTTCCAAATTTCATTATATATATATATATATATAAATATGTATATATAAAAACATTTTTATTTTTATTACTGTATAAATGTTTAAAATATTTTTTTAAAACTTTTTTCTATTTTTCCGAGTTTCCCATATTTGTTTTCCTATTTATTTTATTTTTATCCGTCACGTTAAAGTCAAATCACTATTCTGTTAGTTAAACTTGATTATCAACAGTAATTTGAACTAAAGAAAAACATCAGAAACCTAAAGTACCAAGAAATAATATAGGGTTACTAACCGATAATATGTGTCAAATATATGATACCAATGAAATTATTAACACTAGAAAAGTTTAGAACGGGTAGACAAATTGCTTTGTGAGAAAATCGAGAATAAAATGATAAAATGAAACGTTTTACGAGATTGAATGTAGTAGTGTGTTGAAATAATTTTAAATTGTCAACATGTGAACATATATTGAATTAAGAAGTCTTACCCCTTATCTTTGAGTTCCCTCCCCGTTAACGCACCCACCTTCCTAAGTGCCTCCTTCCAATTGCCCATCTCCGATGAATAGTCTGTCTGAAACACGCAAAGTGCATCGTAATACACCTCCTGTCTCTTGAGCTTCGCAATGAAGGCCTTCACCCACTCCTTTGCCTTCTCATAATAATGCCTCCGTGCATGTTTCCTGAAAGCGCCGACATATAAATTTGTTTGGAGCTTAACATCTTGAGGTGTGACGTCATAAAAGATGGGCACTATTGTCTTGTTAAGCTCCACCATTTTTGTAAGCTCTCGGAGACACCATTTGCTGGAAGCGTAGCTTCTCGATAACACCGGCATGCAAATCAGAGAACTGCCTATTGCTTCCAGAATCTTTGCGATCTCTTCTCCGACCGGCTGATCATCCTCGTCTATAAAAACTCGGATCCCCGCATGTATCATCATCTGGTAAAGACAGTCGGTGAATCCTCGGCGAGTGTCGGAACCACTGAAACTCAAAAACACCTGATACAACGGTGCTTCCATGGCTGCTCTCGCGGTAGGTTAGGTTTCTTTTCTTTAGCTAGGGTTACTCGATATAAGTGAAGAAGGTTATTCGAATGGGGGATGGGTTTCAGTAAGACCGATGATTTTTCGTTTTTAATAGAAAGGAAGTTGTTGGATGGTTGTATTCAAGCTACGTACGTGGGTGTTACCCAACAATTGATAGGAAATTGTATGCTGACATTGTTACTGCAAGTGATGTTCCATAGAAAAATTAAGATTTTTATTGAATAATTTAGGATATATATATATATATACTATGATACATTCATTATCTACCCACGACTAGCTTTTCTTGTTTCATTAAAAAAATGGAACGCGTGCGGTAAAAATGTGATAAGCAGAGACTTTCAACAGATTAATTATATTTTTCTGAATAAAATTTGTATAGTTGATGGCAAAGCTTCACTTAATTAAATGGACTATAACACAATAGTCTTAAACATAATAGTTCGATTATGTAATACACATGCAATCCTTATGGCACAACATAATCAGAAGTTACCTATGGAGTGATTGCCTTAGTGGAAACGGATCTGTCTAAGGTTGATATCACGGTCTACCGAACGGGAGGACACTCCACAGGTTAACGGGCAATGACCTAAGTTTCCACATCTACTGACCTCTGTCTAAACTGTGGGTGGTTATCTGTCTCTCTCTATTCTCATCTTAGGGAGAGCACCCCTATATATAGATATATGGAGGGATAGGGTTTATAGTCAGTTTTCTATACTGGGCTTACCTGAATGGACTCTCACTTATGAGTGACCCATTATCCTAAATCCAACATCTCTCACTTGCACAAAGTGGGGGCGCTCATTCATCAAGGCAGCACCTAAGAGAACGAAATTCTTCATATACAGTTATGTCACATATGTGGAGGTAGTCGTGCGACCAGCAATCACTACGAGCAAGGTACTGCGCATCTGTTAGGAGTTGAAGTGACTCGGGGATCTCACATCATCAGTGGATTTGTGTCCTGCACCATTGGCCATATAATCTTTCTCAAGGTTTGACCACACAATGATCTTTCAAACTTATACATCTGCATCCTGCCCACAACCGCAGCATATGCCACGGTTGACGGTCATCTAGTGGACACCATATTGAGAAGATCCCATAATGACCATCCCCTTCCCACGAAACCATCAGCACAATTCAACTCGCTTTTCTAGAACCGGGTCCAAGGTACTTGTGAGTGCACCCATCGAGAATGGACTAAGATAGCAAACATTGAACTGAACCTCAAGTCTCTGTTCAGAGTAGTGAGGGTACGTTCGTGGCTCTTACGCGAAGAGCTCTGAGTCTCACACTACTCCGAGTTAAGATCACGTCTCGGGTCATGCCCATGGTCAATTTTGAGTGCGTCGCGTTATGGATCGCGCGCTACAGCATATCTCATTTCCCATGGAGCATATGTTCAAATGTTGCACAGATGTCCATTAGGCACACGGAGTACCCGAACCAAAAATCATAAAGACTTCCATCTGACCCTTTAATGGATAGACATACCATAGTTCGTTGTAGTGCGAAAAACAGATAGCTCTGGACACAAAGTCCTTTCTAGTCATCCCGACAGACTTCCAAAACTAGAAGTTATCTCTAGCTGTTAGGATATATGAATAATAGAATATTAGATTGAGGATCTTTATGTAAATATAAGGAGGACTTGGTTGTAAATTCTAATATCTAGGGTACTATAAATACAGTTAAGTTGTAACAAACTAAACTACCGTGAAATGAAATTCTAGTTGATTACTTCATTTGTAAGTTTCTTTCTTCCTTTCTTCTTCTGTTAATTATGTTATCTTAACATGGTATCAGAGCTTCTTCGATTATGCAATCTTTGATTCTGCATCTTGGCGCGACGAAACATTCGCTTCTTCTACACTCTGTATTTGTCGATCAATGGAGGAAAATCTCTGCGTCTTTCTTCAACAAGAAAGTATCACAACTGGAAAGAGAAGAAAACTTCCAATCGTGGCATCAACAAGTACTGCTAGCTATTAGTGGCTACAACCTTGAGTCGCATCTCTACGGCAACACGACGATTCCTCCTCGCATACAAGGTGCGGATGGAAATGAGGAGCAAAATCCAGAATATCACAAGTATGTGCAGAAGGATAGTTCGCTTGCCTCTTGAATGTTGGTCTCAGTCTCTTATCAGGTAAGTTGAGGACTTATTGGCTGCATGTCTGCAACAGCAATTTGGCAAAAACTCCATAGAGACTTCTTTCCTTTGTCTACAACAAGAATTATGCATCTGTATGATAAACTGAAGGTCAGAAAACTTCTTCATCAAAGCATGCGTGATTATTTAACTGTTATTCAATCAGCATGCGATAGTCTTGCTAGTTGCGGACATCCAATTGAAGAAATGCAACAGATTTCTATTGTTCTTAATGGAGTTAAAGGCCAGTTTGATTATGCGGTGTCGGTAATTCATGCGAGCAGAAATCCTTATGACTTGGCTTCGGTTAGTTCTGTGTTACTGGATGCAGAAACTAGGAAAGTTGATATGCTATTTGATGCAAATTTGACTGCAAATGTAGCTGTTAATGTTGGCTCTGTTGGTAAAGCAATTGGTTATGGAGGTGTTGGTTATGGATGTGTTGATTCTACACGTTCATCAGCTACGGGAAATTTTGGTTCTCAAACACGAATTGATGGCCTTCTTGCTACCCCAGGGTATGCTGATAAATCTGTTGCTTCGAATAGCAACTTCAATGGTCCAAACAACAACTATTCTAATCAAGGTAGAGGCAGGGGACGTGGTCGAGGATTTGGAAACAATCGGCCACAATGTCAACTCTGTGGAAAATTCAGGCATCTTGTTCATAGATGTTACCACATATTCAATGTTAACTTCACTGGAGTGACTGATCCTGGAAGGACACCAGCGTCGAATGTTAATCTTTGTTTAACTCAGTGGGATGATGCAGGTGATGCTTCAGGTGTTCAAGGAAATATGTCCGGGAATTTCTCCACTCAACCTCAGCAGATGTCTTCTGTGCAGTTTGCCTCTCCAATGCCTTTTAACTCTCAAACTACTTCTCCTCAATCTTTCAATCCTCAAGTCTATGTAGTACCTTATGTTCCTTCAATACCTTCTTACAATCCATCTGCATTTCAGTATTCTCATGTATATCCTCCACCATCAAACCATTAGATTTATCCTTTTTCCTTTTCATCTATATCTGGTTCTCCATATACGCCATCTGTAGCTAGTTCGTTTGCTGGAAATAATGTGGATACTCAATCAGTTGTAAGCAATCCTCAAGCTCACATAGTCTCAGCAGTTCCAACCAATCATCAGGACACGAGTTGGTTTGCTGATTCAAGAGCTACTAATCATTTGACAAATGCTTCGACTTCATCATTCAATGCTTGCATTCCTTACAATGGTCAAGCTAAAGTTACAGTTGGTAATGGTTCAACTCTAACATTTCAGCTATTGGTTCTGCTATTGTTCCTTCTATGAGTTCTCATATTAATGGTGGATCTAGACAATTATTGCTTCATAATATGTTATATACTCCATCTGTTACTAAAAATCTATCGTCGATATCTCAGTTCGCTAGGGATAATGATGTTTACTTTGAGTTTCATGCTGGACATTGTTCTGTTCGAGATTCAAATTAAAGTCTCACAATGAACTGCTTCGTGGATATGAAAGCTCGGGTCTGTATAGGCATGATCTGTAAAAAAATAAAGAGATGTCAGTTTGTGAATTCTAGTTCATCTTTTAGTGGTACCTTGAATAAAAGCTTTGTCTCTGAAATTTCTCCTAATAACAATTGTAATAATTTTGATACTGTGGTTAGTCCTATTGTCTCTGATAGTAAGAATTCTGGTGTTGTTTCTGAGCCATATTGTAGTTCTTCTTGTGCAAATACAAATGAGAACAAGGTCATCTCTATTCAAATTGATTCCATAAAGAACCAATATGCGATTATAACTTCCGATCCTATTGGGAACACAGATCTTGAATGTTTTTTATCTGCTTTAGAAACTGGTAAGGAGTCTCAGTTGTGGCACATGCGTCTTGGTCATCCATCTAATAAAATCCTTGTTAGTTTTTTAAGACTTCACAATCAACCTACTACTCATCTATCTAAGCAAAGTGAAGCATGTGCAGTAGGAAAAAGTAAGAAGATACCTTTTCATTCATCGGATACTGTATATACTCATCCTTTAGAGCTGGTGCATGTAGATCTCTGGGGTCCAGCAACTTGTGCTTCAAATGGACATAACTACTACTTAATTATAGTATATGCCTTTAGTAGATACAATTGGATCTATTTTTTGAAAAACAAATCTGATGCAGCTCAGTGTTTTGTCGAGTTTCATAGGTTTACTGAAAAACAACTGGGACATTCACTCAAGGCTGTTCAATCTGATGGTGGTGGTGAGTTTCGTTTCTTGTCTACATATCTGTCTCATCTTCGTATATATCATAGAATCACATGTCCATATTCATCTTAACAAAATGGAATCGTTGAGCGGAAACATAGACATATTGTTGAATTGGGATTAACTCTGTTAGCTCAATCCTCAGTCCCTTTACATTACTGGTCTGACGCCTTCTTTATTGCTTCATTCTTAATAAATAGAATGCCCTCGTACAGTTTATCAAAATTGTCACCTCATGAGAAGCTGTTTGGATTAGCTCCTGATTACTCTTTTCTCAGAGTTTTTGGATGTTTGTGTTTTCCATATCTCAGACCATATAATAAACACAAACTTGCTTTTAGATCTGAACCATGTGTTTTCCTAGCCTATTGTTCTAAATATCATGGATATAAGTGTATGTATTCTTCAGGACGAGTTTATACAACTAGAAATGTTGTCTTTCATGAACAAACATTTTCATTTGCTGGCACAAAAGGTAGTTTCTTCACATCAGCTTCACCTACTCAGAATTATACGTATAAACCTTTATTTTTACAATGTGATTCTCAATTTACTTTATCTGATATTCATGTGGACAATCATGGATCAGGAAATGCATCTGTGCAGGATATAACACCCCCATCTGTCATTCGCCAAACATCTTCATCATCTCCTTTAGCATCTCATCATCAAGCTTCTACAAATCATCCTTGTCCATTTACTACTTCTATTAATCCTTCTGTTGATCCTCCTATTCTGTCCAATGCAAACTCTACTTCTCAAAACTCTGTTCCCAATGAAAGCATGTTGCAAGATGCTCATGTTCCATCTCCTATTTCTTCTCCTCATATAATTTCTTACAGACTAGAAAACTCAATGCTTGTTCCCAGATATTCTACTAATATCTCTTCTGTTCCTATAGTCTCTCCATTACCTTCTTCAAATCAAAATTGTCATCCAATGCAAACTAGGGCCAAAACCAGAGCAAATCAGCACTATTCTCTTCAATCTCTTCTTGCAACTATTGATGATCAAGATAGTTTTAGTCGTGAAGAACCAAAATCCATTCATCAAGCTCTACATTGTCCTTATTGGAAAGCTGCAGTAGATAAAGAATATTTTTCTCTTCAGACAAATAAAACCTGGTCTGTTGTTGAGCTGCCTGCAGGAAGAACTCCAATAGGTTGAAAATGGATATTCAAGATAAAGAAGAATGTTGATGGATCTATTGCTCGGTATAAAGCAAGGTTAGTTGCCAAAGGTTTTTCACAGAAACCTGGATTTGATTTTCAGGAAACATTCAATCCAGTGGTTAAATCTGCTACTGTACGTGTGGTGCTATCTCTTGCCTTATCTCAAAAATGGAGTTTAATACAGATTGATATCAATAATGCATTCCTTCATGGTGATTTAACTGAAGAAGTATATATGGTTCAGACACCTGATTTTGAACAAATGTCGAATTTAGAAAAACCTCTTGTTTGTAAACTTACCCAGGCTCTTTATGGTTTAAAACAAGCACCTCGTTCTTGGTTTGAAAAACTCGGATCCTTTCTCATAACATCTTTACAGTTTAAAGCTTCAGTAGCTGATAGTTGTCTTTTTATAAATTAAACAAATCTGGGTTCTGTGTTTTTACTAGTATATGTAGGTGACTAGTATATGTAGATGACATTGTTGTAAGAGGTCCATCATCTTCTGAAATAAGTGAGGTAATTCGTACTATTAATGATGAGTTCAAACTTAAAGATCTAGAGAGTTTGAGCTATTTTTTAGGAATGGAAGTGACAGCTACTGATGAATTTTTGCTGCTCAATCAGAAAAAGTATGTGCAAGAACTGATTACAAAGTTGAGACTTAATGATGCATCTGGCTTTCCTACGCCAATGACAGGTAACTGCTTGTCAAAAACAAGTATTATTACGTGTGATGAATCATTTGAGGGTGTCACATTGTATAGAAGTACAATTGGGGCATTGCAGCACATTTGTGTCACTCGGCCAGACATAAATTTTTATGTTAACAAGCTTAGCCAATACATGCAAAATCCTTCAATTAGTCACTAGAAAGCAGTCCTACATATTGTTCGATATTTGAAAGGCACCATTGACATGGTCTTCTGTTTCGAAATAATTCATTTCCTATCAAAGAGATCTCTCTAACATCTTACTGTGATGCAGATTAGGGTGGTGACTTTGCAGACAGAAAATCAATATCTTGCCATTATCATCTCTTAAATGGTAATCCTATCGTTTGGAGTTCAAAAAAGCAGTATGTTGTTGCCAGATCAAGTGCCGAGGCTGAGTTTAGAGCAATTACTAATGCTGTTTGTGGAATCATTTGGGTAAAAACACTCATTACAGAAATGGGACTTCAGGTTTCATCTGTTCCAACGGTTTGGACTGATAGTACTAGTGTTGCTGCTATTTCAGAAAATCCTATTCAACATTCGAAAATGAAACATGTAGAACTTGATTTGTTCTTTGTAAGGGAGAAGGTGCATTTTGGACAAGTGTTGATTAACTATGTTCCATCAAGTGAAAAATTATGGACAAGTTTTAACAAAACCATTAACGGAAAAATTATTTGTTCCTTGCAGGAAAAAAAATAGGAGTTTTTTTGGTATCGGAAATGGTTAGACTTCATTCTGCTCAGGAAGAGTAATTCTGAATTTCCTTTCTATCTTATAGACTGCTTTGGATAAAACTTCAGCTTCTTCAACTAGGTGGTTCTTTGCAATTGGTAATTCTTACAGTAGGTTGTCATAGTTATTCTCAGATATATGTGTTGCTTTTGTCATACGTAGTCTGCTGCATAAGCATCTTTCAGTGCATTATTTACAAATTCTAATTCATATCATATAGATCAGTGCTGACATCTATAATAACATGATAAGTATATTTGCAGTCATATTTCATTTTTTTGAAGACGTTACTCATCTTCTATCTTCTCAGTCACATATGTGGGTCATGTGTTGGAAGGTGGTTCTGTATCATAGTAATGTTGTGAAGTTTGCTATGATGATCATAAAACATAGAAAAGTTTTGCTGAGATATATCAACATTGGCATAAGACCTAGCTTGATTCCAAAATCAGAGATTACTCCAAAGAAAACGTAAAAGACACTTTGGAGTGACTATTGAGGAAGGAAAGATGAGGACTGAAATTAGGGGTGGCAATTTCTGACACGAGACGATTAAACGACACGACACGATCTGCTTTAAAGCGTATATGGGTTTGACCTTAACGGATCCCGTGTCTAAACAACTCTTATACGTTTAGACACGATTAATAATCGTGTCTAAACAACTCAGATCTGCGGATATATGTATAAACACGATAAGACACGATTAACTAATCGTGTCTAATCGTGTCGTGTATACCTGTGACACGAATAAAGTCACGGTTAACTAATCGTGTCTAATCATGTCGTGTCTAATCGTGAAACGTTCAGAAAAATATATAAAATTAATGTTTTTCGTGTTAATCGTGTCATTTTATGTTTAATCATGTAAATTTGTATCAATCATGTCGTTCTTAATCATGTTGTGTCGTATCGTGTCATGTTAATCGTGTCGTGTCTATCCGTTATTTTTTTCGATTTTTAATCTCCAAGAAAATTAATCGTGTCCCGTGTCGTGTCACGTGTGATCTGCTACATAATCGTGTCGTGTTCGTGTATTATGTTTTGAGACACATTTAGAAATTATCCGTTTAGACACGAAACCTGTTAAGACACGACACGATTAATAACACGATATGATTAGACACGACACGACACGATTGTCACCCCTAACTGAAATCCTTCAGTCATTGTTGGTAAGATAAGGGCTCAAACTCTTCTATCAATGAAAAAATATTGAAAATATAGAATAAAAGAAATAAAAGAAGAAGAAAAAAAAAGGAAATGTTCAAGGTTGATCATCATAGCAGGTATTTCATAAGTCCGATCTCTGTATAAGACCTACTTTACTATAAGACTCATTATGTGGTAGTGTGTGTTAGTGAGTTGAGTAAGTCTGATTGAGAAATGTTATATGATCTGAAAAATAGTTCTTTGATTGTTTCATATATGCTAAGGTTGATCTATATGTATATGTGTTAGGAAGTGTAGATATGCAGTGGATAATGTGAAATGTTAGTAGATGAAGTATGCAGAAGTTATGCGTGTATCAGAAGAATGATTTGTCAAATTATGATAAGAATTCAATTACTGAGTAAATCACTAGAAACAGATGTGAATGGTTTGTATGAAGCAGTGTGTATGATACTGAAGTTGAAATTCATCAAGAAAAAGTTGAAGATGGCCGAAGTTGAAATCAGTTCAAAGTGAAGTTCAGTTTCAAAAAGGATAAAAAAACAGATTAGAGGAATGCTAGATCAACAAAGAGAATAAAAGAAATTGGATCTTGATTGGGGAATGTTAGGATATATGAATAATAGAATATTAGATTGAGGATCTTTATGTAAATATAAGGAGGACTTTATTGTAAATTCTAATATCTAGGGTACTATAAATACAATTAAGTTGTAACAAACTAAACTAACGTGAAATGAAATTCTAGTTGAATACTTCATCTGTAAGTTTCTTTCTTCCTTTCTTATTTTGTTAATTCTGTTATCTTAACACTAGCCTCACCCAGCCACAAAGGCATGGAAGCTATCACCCGTGTGAGAGGGTGACCAAATCCACTTTGACATATATTAACAAAAAATTACATAAATGAACACACAAAATACTCAAACTCCGAAAACATGCATACTCAAATATAATTCAAGTCAAAGAACATTCTTTGGGAAATGTAATTAATGAAGCATATCAACTAAATCTACATAGTCTTAAAGACTTTAGATGTCTCACAAATGACTCCTTTTTCAAGGGTTTGGTGAATGGGTTCGCAACCATTTCTTCTGTAGACAAATACTATAAACTTATCATCTTGTGTCTTTAGCATAGTTGTACTTGATATCAATGTGCTTTGACCTATTGTGGTACTTTGTATCCTTTGTAGCGGAGATCGCGACCTGATTGTAGGAGTAAATTAGGATCGGCTCAACTGGACTCCTACGGCTCAACAATTGATCTAGGATCCTGCTCAGCCACACAACCTCGTGAGTGGTCGTCGCAATAAGCACAAATTTGGCTTCCATAGTAGACAATGTGGTACATATATCCTTCTTGCTATTGCTCCATTGGAGAGCAAAAATACAAAACCCAAAGTGGATTTTCTCTCATCAAAGTCACCACCGTGGTCTGCGTCGCTGTACCCAATTATCCGGAGATTCTCTGACCTCCGTAATTCTCCTCCAAAGCATAGGGAATAGTTGATGGTGTCCTTAAGATATCGCATGATCCTCTTTATTGTCTACCAATGCTTTAATTCGGGGCCAGCTTGGTACCTACATACCATGCTGATTGCGTGACATATGTCTGGCAGAGTCCACACCATTGCGTACATCAAGTTATCAACTGCGCTTAGATACAAAATCTGTTTCATCTTGTCCATTTCTTTCTTAGTCTTCATACGCATATCCATGTTGAGAGGTTCACCAATGGAAGCTGGAGTTTCTATTGATTTGCAGTTACTCATGTTGAACTTGGTCTCTAGATGTGTATCCTAAGAATATATGATGCCTCACCCATGTCCTTCATTTCGAATAGAGAGGACAACCAAGCTTTAACATGTGTCAGGAACTCTAAACTATTTCTGACTATGAGTATGTCATCCACATATAGAGTTATAAACACAAATTCTGGTCCAAATATTTTAGTGTACACAAAATGGTCCTCATCCATCATGATAAAACCAATTTCCACGACCAAATCATGAAATCTATGGTATCACTGCCTAGAAGCATGTTTCAGACCATAAATCGATTTGTAGAGTTTGCACACTAAGTGGTCAAGACCTTTCTGCATAAAGCATTCAGGTTGCTCCATATAGATATCCTCTTCTAAATCACCATTGACGAAGGCGGTCCTAACGTCCATCTGATGCATTTCCAGATCTAGACTCGCTGTAATAGCCAAAATTAAGCGAATTGTGGTAATTCGCATTGTCGGTGAGAAGACCTTCTTAAAGCCCACTCTCTCCTGTTGTGTATAACCTTTCGCAACGAGTGGAGATTTAAGATGGCTAACAACTCCATCGACATAGAGCTTTGTTCTGCGTCCTCTAGGAAATTCGACCAGTGTCCAAACACTGTTCTTCCCCATAGATTTCATCTCATCCTCCATTGCTTTCATCCATTCTTCCTAAAAGGGTCCATTGAGAGCTTCTCCAACGGTTTTCGGTTTGTGTCGTTAGATATTAGGATGTTTAGTTCTCCATCACCTTCAAACATATATCATCGGGATGGAAACTTCTATCTTATCCCACGACCTAATAACTTAGTACTGCTAGGGGTACGCCCACGATCGCTGCCACTAGGAATGATATCCCTAATGCTTTCACTGTCAACATTATCATCAGAAGCGGAATCTAATTCATTCGCTCCAGCAGGAGGTAAATCTGACAGATGACAGACCAATTTATCCTCTACGTCTTCAATTCTCCCACTCGAATTAACAAGTATATGCTCGACTTGATCTTGCATCTCATATAGAGATCGATCCAAACCAATCTCTCCCTTATTCGGAAATTCGTTCTCTAAAACCGCCGTGTCTCGTGATTTGAACACAGAAACACTCTCACTGTCCTGCTCGACTATAAACACATATCCCTTGGAGGTTTCAGAGTAACCAACAAAGATACTCTTCTTTCCTCTAGATCCTATCTTTCCAAACTTGTTCGAGGAATCATGAGTGTAAGCGGCGCACCCCAATGGGTGCATACGGCTAAGGTACAGAGTTCTTCCAGCCCAAAGCTCGTATGGATTGGACTCAACTCTTCGTCAGCACACGGTTGAGGATGTAGGCAACAGTCTTCAAAGTGTCCCCAAAAGGAAATCAATAATTGAGTCTGCACCATCATCGACTAAACCATGTCAAGGAGTGTTATATTACGTCTCTCTGCAACACCATTTAGCTGGGGGTGTAGGAACCGTCAACTGATGAATGATCCCCTTTTGGGTGCATAGATCGTTGAATTTCACTGAAAGGTATTCTCTTCCACGATTAACCTAATTCTCACTGATTCTCAACCTTACGATCTAACTGATTCTCAGTCAAATTCAAAAATTATATGAAGCAACATATTGCCTCAGAATTATGGGAGATCAAGTAGACAAATCCATAACGGGTATGATCATATGTAAATGTTATGAAATATATTGATCCATGCCGAGCTCTAACACTAAGAGGGCCACAAACATCAGAATGAACTAATTGCAAAGGATATTCAACTCTTGGGGCGTTACCAAAAGGCTTTTGGGTGGTCTTTCCTGCTAGACAATTAACATACGTCGACAACTCCACATGCGGAATATTGGGCAGCAAGCGCTGTTGGGCCAACCGCTGCATTCTTTGTTGGTCAATATGACGTAATCTAGTATGTCAATCATTCACATCGCAAACATTTCCACGAGTAGAAGAAAACATCAAATTATTATTGTTGCATGAATCCAAATCCAAAACATTAAATCCACCAGAAAATATCCCAATACCAAATAGAGTTGATCCTAACGATAACTGGACGGAAAGTTCTTAAAAGACAATTTAAAACTCAGTTTCATTAATTCTAAGACTGAAATAACATTTCGGCAAATCTGTGGAGCATAGACGACATCATGTAAGACTAGACTTAACCACCGCGCATACTCAACTCACAAGTTCCAATCCCTTCGACTTCAACATGAGAGTTGTTGATGACATAAATCCACCTAGTCTCCCGTGAAACTCTCCGATACTCGACGAAAGCGTCTCGATTCCTGGCTATGTGTCCTGTCGATCCTGAATCCAAAATCCGCATAGGACATGATTCAACCAACATAACAGTACTAGAAACACAAAGTTCACTAGAATTGCCAACGATATATACCTGTCGCGAGAGGTACCCTGCCAACGAGTCAGGGCATGCATTCGCAATGTGTCCCTTATGGCCACAGTTGAAGCATTTCCTGGACTCAGGCTTCTTGGCTCTGCGCAAACGATTCTGCGCCGCTGATTTTGGAGGAGCATCGGTCTTTATCTTATGTTCCATTGGTGCACCTGCAACTGCACGTCGTGCACCACTCTCTTGCTTACGTCGATTCTTCTTTGGTTCAAAGAATGAGACCATATGCCCTGCAGCCTTAGGCCCTGTAGCCTTGAGACGTTCCTGTTCCAGCTCAATGTACCTTCGAACGTGTTCAAAGATGTTGAGACCTTTAGAATGGGTCATTTGAATCTTCATATGTTCCGAGGAGTTTGGGAAAGAGTGTATCACGACCTGGATTTATTGCTCATCAGTCAGGGGCTAACCGACATCCTTGAGTTCTACAATCATGTTGGCCATGTGCCTCATATGCTGTCTCATGAAGTGTTGATGATTCATTTTGTAAGAATCAAATTTGATGTTGAGCGAACGCAGCTGCGTAGTTGTATAGACACCAAATCTATCCTGCAAAGCATCCACCAACCATTTAGTTGTGTCTTCCAACTCAAATTCGCACAGAATATCATCATCCACTGTACTCGGCAATGTAGTGTGTGCCTTATCGTCCTTGGCCTCCCACTCATCATAGAGGGCCTTGTGTTGATTCGTTAATCCTGTGTCGGGTCTATTCTTGATCATTTTTATGTAGTCAATCAGCCTTTGCTCAATCAGGATCATCTGTATACGCTTACTCTAGATTTTATAGTTATCAACGTTAAGTCTAAGACCTTTGTTTAGCTCAGCGATGATGTTCTTCGTGGCGTCCATATTGCACTAACTAAAGGAAATTTGATTAGGATCATGGAGACACAATGAAAAATGTTCTAATGCATGTAAAACAACAAGTCTCAAATTAACAGGACATACTTGAGAACATACTTAAATTCAGAGGACAATCCTAGCTGTGCCGAGAAGCACTCCCCGTTTCTAAGTACGTCCTAAAGTCACTACTATCAATCGAAACATAGTCCATACAATAGTCTTTAAGTGATCAGAGAACATATCGCACTAAACCTAAGTGTTCAACTCTAACATAAAACGATTATCCTAGTATTATTCAAGGAAACTCGGAGAGCCTCGCAGACTAACCGACCGGTTCACACTTAGGAACACATCCCCACGTGTAGTTCGAACTTATCCAAACTTCTGAAGGGTTACTATGAACAATCCTAAAGGTTTGCTACCTAGACTATGTCAAAGCTAGATCTGCCTACCAAAGTAATTTATCCTATGCAAGTAAGGTAACAAACCACACAATTCAATACACACACATATATATTGAGATCTTTCAAAAATAAATTAATTTGGGGCTAATTTATAATTTTCAAAACGAGGACCAAAGTCACCTTAACCGAAATTTTGGTGATTAAAATTACCATGAATAATAATTTGGGGACTAAAATCGCCATGAATAAAAATTTGGAGACCAAAGTCTCAACAAACATTAATTCAGGGACTAAAGTCTCAACAAATTAAATTTAGGCACAAAAGTCTCAACAATCAAAAGTAATTAACATGTTAGACCAAATTTCATTAAGGGTGAGCTTGGGCGGGGCGGGACGGTCTTTTTGGCAAGATTGAGCCCGAGCCCGAAATTTCGGTCTAAAAAATCCGCTCGAGTCGGTCTTGCTTGACGCGGGCCGGTATCGGTATTAGACCAAAATTTTCAGTAAAAGCAAGAATTGCTCAAAATTTGTTGCAATAAAAAAAATGTCTGAATCACTACACCCATCGATTCAAGTCCAAACATCAATACAAATCCAAACATCACCACCATACAATAAAACACTAACAAAACATTTATCCTAAAAATTAGTCTCATGAATTATTGATTCTGCAGCAGCACATTTCCATTATGAATCAGTAGAGTAACTCAAGAACTTTTCCCACAACATATTGATTGCATCTGCAAGCATATCCAAAATCTAAGCATCTTCAATCTTCTTCTCCTACAAACATCATGAGAAGCACAACATATTAGATCAATGCATTTGTAAGATTTTACAATTAAAATCGTAGAGAATATATATAGTAGCATTAGTTTTGAAGCTAATCCATTCAACTTAAGGTTGATTTCCCGAGAAACTTCTCCAACCAAAGACCTGAAATCAAACTGATATGCATCTATCACCTCCAGCTTCATGATTGGACTCGAGTAACTTTTTTTTGTTTGTGTGCAAAACACAAACAACTCTGTATCTATCTCCACATGGGTCCTTCCCTAATGACCATTTCAATCCACCCTTCACATTGAGGTCTATAATTGCAGACTTAATCAGGTTGTTTATTATTTTTTGTTCTTCGTCCTGGACAAATTATTTATTTGTCTATTGATTGCCTTCACAACAACTGGAAGTAGTCGAACAGAAGGAGGAAGATTGCCATAATCTTTTAAACCGACAGCAATTTTGGAACAATCGCGAAGCAACTCGAAGCAATTTCGGAACAATCGAACCAAATTGAAGCAACTTCATAAGCAAATCGTGAAATAAGTGAAGAACACTTATGACGAGACGGTGACGGCAAGGTGCTGACGGCAAAGGCGAGACGATTGCTGGAGAAGGCCAGGAACAAAATGAAACAAGCAGAGCTGCAGAGGAGAGGGTGGGGCTGAATGAGAAGACAGAAGATAAGAAGACCAACTTAAATTATTAATGTTAGATTTTAATAAAACTCGGTCTGGGCCGATCCTAATCGAGCTTTTCGAGAAAAAGCTCGTGCCTGAGCCCTACGTTAGAGGAAAAAAATTGCATGTTCGGTCTCGGTCTTAGTCGTGCCGATCTCAGGCCAGTTTTGTCAAGATTTCAGTCCTACCAGTCTTTTTTGCTCACCTCTAATTTTCATACAGTATGTTGGGATCTCAACAAGTCATAATCCAATCAATTGTACCAATCATAGAGTCAAGAACCAAGCATATAAAGTAAGGCAAAACTATCTACCCTGCAGAAAACACAAAGTAACTCAGGGAACTCAAGCAACCCACACAATGTTCTACCTATCCAGTCATCTATCATAAAACAATATAAGGCTCTCCGAGCAATTAAATTGGTCTAAAAGTTGATTTAATTAGCCCAAACAATTAATGAAAGTGTCCAAGCACAATTACCGGATATAATAAACCACTAGGACCTTGTTTCGGACCAATTCAGGCGACCCAAAGCCTCTGAATTATCTTGGACCGGTTTGAACAACATTCATCCATCCAAACCGGCCTGAACTGGGCCAGTCAGCCTCTGCCACCCGGTTCGGAGTGAACCAATATAGTTGGTCCAACCTCTCAGACCAGATTATGTTGTACCGGTTTGCTTAGACTGGTTCAGATGTGTCTTCTTCCCCGATGGCTTTGTGCAGCTACTAGGGTTTTACAAAACCCTAGCAGCCTCCCACTGCCGCTTGGAAGTGGCCAGCCACGAAGGCAACCACATCACTGGCCGACTTCACCCTGCCTACTCCCTACTTCAGGCGACTCGCGTCGTTGACACAAAGACCACAACAAGCATTCACAGTGCCACAGACACGAAGGTTGTGGCCCCTTCTTGAGGTGGCTGCAGCCACGAAGGCTGCGAGTCTGCGACCCTTCTTGACGGTCGCACTCACAAAGGTTGCGGCTAGCCTAGGCGTGGCGACAGCCACGATGGTTGTGGCCACTAGGGGATGAGTTGAGACCACGGAGGCCCAGGCAGCCCCTGAGTCGACCTCAGAGTGGCTGATTCTGCGGTTGGGGCTCGTCATGGTCAATGTTGGAAATAAACCTAACACGGCTATGATACCAATGTTGGATTATGTAATACACATGCAATCGTTAGGGCACAACATAATGACATATAATTAAGTTATCTCTAGAGTGATTGCCTTAGCGGAAGCGGATCTACGTGAGGTTGGGATCACGGTATGCCGGACGGGAGGACACGCCACAGGTTAATGAGCAGTGACCTAAGTTTCCACAGCTGCTGACCTCTGTCTAAAATATAGGTGGATATTTGTCTCTCTCTATTCTCATTTGAAGGAGAGCACCCCTATATATAGATATATGGAGGGATAGGGTTTAGGGTCAGTATCCTATACGAGGATTACCTAAATGGACTCCTACTTATGGGTGACCCATAATCCTAAAGCCAATAATCTAAAATTAAAACATAATAGGACCATCTGAATCACGATATAGACCTAGAGTTGAACACATTTGTCAACTGAACATAACTGAACAATCTTGGGATTTTACATTGTTCGATTCGTCTTGTATAGTTCTTGCGATATGATTTTGTTGTTTGGATCTTTCATTCACAGAAATGCTTCCCTAAAAATAAAATCTTTCTTCAGGTGAACAAACTCAGCGAACTACTTAATGAAGAGTTCTTGTTATTACAAATCATCGATGTATCTGTTCGTCGGATTCAATTCAGTTCGTTCCATGTTTCATTTCTCTTAATTCTTACATTTTGGGTCGCTCAAAGTTTCTATCTTTAGTGGTTCGAAAATCAAAGCTCCAAATTTTAAGAATTCAATCCCATCTCGACTGTAAATCATGAAATATGGCTGTTCCCTTACCTCGTTTCACTCTATGGGCATGGAGTGGTAAAGAAAAAGAGCTTTATTTACCCAACGGGTCCTCATCATCCACAGATGTCCTGAAATTCCCTTTTGCAAACGTCAGAAAGAAGAAGAAGAAGATTGCTTCCTCGTTCAGAAAGGCAAGACAAAAATGGCGAAGTGAAAAAGATGTAGGAAAGTAGCAAGCAAATCATGACTTCCTACAGCAAATCAAGACTTGGACTTTAGAGTGTCCAACTTTAACATTGTACTTAATACCATGGACATTGTATCTATAAAAACTAGTATGCTATGACATAAATGTAAGAGATAATAATTTCAATAAAAGAAAAATTATAAATTCTAACATGGTATTAGAGCCATGTAAATGGCTCTAGGCAAAGCGGACAAACTGCAGTGGAAAAAAAGGGCTAGGAAGTTGCCGGAAAATGCAGGCAAATGAATCGGTCGGGGCGATCTTCAATCTCCCGAATGAGGTCTTGGAAGCAATGTCGTCCTATTCGTTCGAGCATCTTCACGTGGCTCGAAAAATCACGTCCATTTAACTATCAACACGAGGCTCTGTTCTCAAATTCGAGGACTCCGATCTCAGCAACAGACTCACCGAGAAGGAAGATTTGATCAACCACCTCGAGTCTCAAATCGATTTTGCTCTAGCTAGGCGGAAGAATCTGGACCCAAGAACCCAAACAACAAAAATGGGCAAGGGTTTATCTTCTAAGCGCGGACCTTTCTTCAATAATGGCTTGCACAATCGATTTCCGGACTCTAGACGAGGGTTTCAGCGACAAGTGTGAGGAGGCGGCTATCGCCCTCGCCATGTCTGGTGTCGACGGGGCTTTCATGCAATTCGACGAATCGGTTGCTGCTCCAGCAAAGCGATGGGCGGTATCCTCAACAGAGAACTAGAACAAGTCGATCTTTGGGAACCCGACCTACGACGTCGTCATTGCCAGGAGAATTCCGGGGTGGAACTGCAAGCATCCGCGAAAGCACCAGACGTATGTGGTGCAGTTGAGCGCCAAGGGAACGTCGTTCATAGAGGAGAAGGAGGCTATGAGAAGTCGAGGTATGGTTGATCTGAAGAGGTGGAGCATGCGTCATAAAAAGTTGCGATGCAAGAAGCTTGGTATCCAAACCCTAGCAAAGAGTAAAGGAGGAAGACGAATCGAAGGTCAGGACCGAGGGAGGAGCTTCGAACGTTGAAGGTTTCCGGGACCGAGAGAAATGGATTCAAAACGAAGACCTCTTCTGTTGAAGGAGGTAATGTTGCGACTAGGAAGTTCTCTGCGTCTGAAGGAGTTTTTAAGTTTATTAGAAAACCTGATAATTTCCATTTTACTCGGTTCGGTAGATTCCCTTCAGACACGAAGAAATATGGCTACAAGCAGAGTAACGTAGATCATACTTTGTTCCTAAAGAGAAGAGAAGGGAAAGTAATATGTCTAATTATTCATATTGATGACATGATCATTACAGGTGATGATACAGAAGAGATAGATCTACTGAAGAATAACTTATTTTAGGAATTTGAGATGAAGAACTTGGGAAATCTCAAGTATTTCCTTGGTATTGAAGTACTCCTGTTAAAAAGGGGTATCTTCATATCTCAACGAAAATACATTCTAGATCTGCGGTTAGAAAGGTACACCTGGCAGAGGAGTCCTGTTCCAGAACAATGGTCACCTTGGGGTAGAGGTATTTACAGACACGGACTGGGAAGGAAATAAAATCGATAGAAGATCAACCTCTAGATACAGGAATTGCTCGAAACAGAAGGTGGTGGCTCTCTCAAGGTCAGAATCCGAGTTTAGAGGAATTGCTCGAGGCTTAACAGAGGTATTATGGGTACGAAAACTATTAAGGGAAATAGGTTTTTCAGTTATAGGCCCATGTAATGTGTTGTGCGATAATAAAGCAGTCAACAGTATATCGGAGAACCCAGTTCAACATGATCGAACAAAGCATGTTGAAATAGACCTACATTTCATTAAAGATAAGTTGGAAGAATGCATGATAACACTCCTATATGTACGCCCGGAGGTTACACTGGTCTATGTAGTGACTAAAGCAGTCAATGGAACACCATTGGAAGACGTATGGTGCAAACTAAACGTGTGTGACCCCACAATTCAGTTTGAGGGAGAGTATAGGAAAGTAGCAAGAAAATCATGACTTCCTACAGCAAATCAAGACTTGGACTTTAGAGTACCCAACTTTGACATTGTATCTAATACCAAGGACGTTGTATGTATAAAAACCAGTATGCTATGACATAAATGTAAGAGATAGTGATTTCAATAAAAGATAAAGTTCTAAATTCTAACAGAAGAGAAGATCGACAATGAGTACGATGTCGTGTTGGTTCATGCATATGGAGTCTGCCTGTCGAAATCTGATTAAGATTGGTCAATTGGGTAGCTCGAACCTCATGGCCCAAACTTCCATTAAGATGATGATGAAAATAAAGCACGGGAGGAGGTTTATTAGGATGAATGAATATATCAATGGAAGATTAATCTTAGCTTGGACATTCAGCATATCAGCATTCAGCATTAAAGAAGAATTTGTCTTGAATCAATTCTAGAATGTTCAAGTATGTTCAAGATGTATGTAGAGTCTTCTCTTGAAATCTAGAGAATTCAGGATAGGTTTAGAAGGAGTCTTTGTTCTATTCTATATATAAATACAGGTATGATGTATTCATTCCTTAACTCTTGATCATTAGTAAAGTTTTAGAGTTCTGTTTATTCTTTTCTCTATAATTTTGTTACTCTGTTTCTGGTTCTCTTCTCGATATCTTGCTGAGCAAGTTATCTTTGTTCTCATCATCTTGGCTGGTGTTTCTCAATCTGATTTAGTCTCAGATTGTTCATATGGTATCAGAGTCATTCTCACGACTTTTGATTGCCAAACTCTGGCGGATTTCACATTCAAGCTGTACAGTTGCATCAAATCAGTCTGCTGCAAATCAGAAGAACTCTTCATAATCAAGTAGTTGTTCAACCTCTTCAATATCTTTCCATCATTGTCAGATTTCTGCATCATCAAATCTTTCGGTAGTCATCATCTCTAGCTCATCTTCTTTTATGTTCACGGAGGATACATTTCCATTGTTCTTCAACAAAAGAGTATGGCAATTGACCGGAGAAGATAACTTCCAGTCTTGGAAGCAACAAGTGATCTTAGCAGTGCGTGGCCTTAATCTGGAAGAATATTTGTTTGGTACCATACATGTTCCACCTATGATAGATGACGACGAAGGAAACGGGATTGTAAATCCAGAATATTCCAAGTTCTCACAACAAGACAATTCGTTAGCTTCATGGCTATTAGCCTCCACATCCACTCCAATCAGTAAGGGTTTGGTTGGATGCATGACTGCCTCCTCCATTTGGTTGAAGCTTGATCAACATTTTTATTCATCCTCTACAACACGTATCATGAATATATATGATAGATTGAAGGTGAGGAAACATTTTAACCAATCTATCTTCAATTACTTCTGTCCTTCTTGATGCTTAAGAAAGGCAGAAAGAAATTATGTTTGATAACACTCTGTTAGTAGCCAATGTGGTTGTTAAACAAGCCTCATATCAGTCTTCCAAAAGTGAGTCTCAAGAGAAGTTTGACTATGGACAAACCAGACTTACAAATACAAGTGAACAACACAACTTACTCCAGATTATCAAGCAAACAACACAGGCTTTGGACGTGGAAGAGGTAGAGGACGAGGATACTCCAACAACAGCAAACTACAATGTCAGTTATGTGGTAAATTCGGGCACCTTGTACATAGATGCTTCCAAAGGTTTAATTTACATTTTCAAGGTGTTACATCACAAAATCCAGAAATGAGTGTGAATTTAACCACTTTTACAAATTGGACTGATGATGGTTAAAAACCTCCAATAGGATATGCTTCGGTGCAAACTCCTTTACAACCTACTACTCCATCTGTTCAGAACCTGATGTATTCCCCCTATGTTCCCTCATATATGTTTCCAACTCCACAGATGTTGAATCCATATATGACCAATCCATATTCATACTTTGTTCAACCATATCTCCCTGTTCAAGCATCGGTACCAGCTGTGTAGACAAATGTGACAACTGCTCAAGAATCTCTGGTTCAAGCCAACACCAACATCAGTTCAGTTAAGCATGATGCAGTCAACAATTCAACTCAAATTGCTGATAAGGGTTGGTGCCCTGATTCTGGGGCAACAAACCATTTTGCTCAAGTCCCTCCTACAAGTAATAACACTCAGCCATATTGCGGACCAAGTAAAGTGCAAGTTGCAAATGGTACTTATCTGGACATAAATAGTATAGGAGCATCAGTGATTACACAATATGTTATACACTCCTCAAATAACCAAAAATCTTGTTTCTGTTTCTCAGTTTACCAAGGATAATTAGGTTTTTTTCGAGTTTCATCATTCATGTTGCTTGGTCAAAGATGATTCTACTCGAGAAGTTCTTCTCACTGGTCATGAGTGCGGTGGTCTGTACAAACTGGATTTCAGTAAGATTGTAGATAGGATATAAAATAAGAATAAGCAATGCAAGTCATCTGAAAAGAAGTGTAACAGAGTTGATTGTTTTACTGCTAATAATACTGAAATGAGTAATGATATCATGTGTTTTTCTGCTCAGTTAAAAAATATGTTATCAGTTTTACATCAACGCCTAAGACATTCCTCTACTCAGACTCTCTCATAACCAAATAACAAACCGAACTTTAAGGATAAACCAAACAGCAAACTGAATTTTTTTTGTTGACAAGGAACAAACCAAACTTTAGAAATTTAGCAAACAACAAACTTACCTCAAATTGTAATTATGTTTGAACGAATTTTTCAATGTTTGAGGGAGTTATTAAGTCGTAATAATCTTTCCTTAAAATACTTCAACTAATGTTGACTTAATAACTCCCTCAAACATTGAAAAATTCATTCAAACATAATGAAAATTTGAGGTAAGTTTGTTGATTGCTCAACTCCAAAAGTTTGGTTTGTTGTTTGTCAACAAAAAATTTTGGTTTGCTGTTTGGTTTTTCCTCAAAATTTGGTTTGTTTTTTGGTTATTAACCCTAATCTGAAATAAAAACATGTTGGTGACTTCGGATCTTGATAAATGTGTTGCTTGTGCCATAGGTAAAAGTTGTAAACTGCCTTTTGCAGACTCAACCACAGTGTATAATAGTCCTTTAGAATTTGTTGAGATCGATCTTTGGGGTCCAGCTCCAGTGATTTTTAATGTCTGTTTATATTACCTAAGCATTGTTGATGTCTATACAAGATTTACCTGGATCTATTTCTTAAACAAGAAAAGTGATGTTTTGAGAATGTTTTCTCAGTTTCATAAATCTGCTGAAAAATAGATAGAACATAGTTTAAAGGCTATACAAACTGATTGGGGAGGGGAATTTAAGTGTCTTGCTTCATATCTTCTTTAATATGGAATTGTTCATCATGTTACCTGCCCGTATTCTTCAGGGGGGAAAAAACGGAATTCTTGAGAGAAAACATCGGCATATTGTGGAAATGGGGCTCACCTTAATGAAACAAGCTTCTCTACCTCAGCAATATTGGAGTGATGCATTTTTTACAGCTGTTTTTTTTATTAACAGGCTGCCTTATAAGGTTCTAATGAATATATCACCTCATGAGAAACGTTTCCTCAAATCACACGATTATGATTTCCTTCGTGTTTTTAGTTGCATGTGTTTTCCTATACTAAGGATTTATAACAAACATAAGTTGGAATTTCAGTATGCTCCTTTGTGTTCTTAGGCTACTGCTCTAATCAACATGGGTATAAGTGTTTAGACTCCTCTAGTCGTGTTTATGTTTCATGACATGTTAAATTTCATGAACATGTGTTTCCTTTTGCAGACACACAGGGTTCCTTTATGCAGTCCTCGGCCAGGAAGAATACATATACATCTACACATTTCTTTTTACCGTTCAATTTTGTTGTTTGCTCACAGTTTGATGACTCTTCTGTATATCCCTTTGTTGTTGATAGGCAACCAGATGTTTCTGTTAACATACAGCCAGGTGTGTCTTTAAACTCAGAATCGCCATCCAGTACTTCAGCATCTCCTGTTCAGTCTTTAGATTCACCTCCAGCTAGATCTGGTTCTGATAACAGGTCTTCTATGCCTCCTCTGTTTGAATCAGACAATGTTGTTCGTTATATTCCTCAAGGTTCTTCTTTAGTACCTATCAAGTCTGTTCCTACTTCAAGTAAAGACTCTTTCACTACAGGTAATATCATAACCAGAGATCCTGCAATTGAAGGTAATATTATTCTTAACACAAATTATGTTTTAGCTTCGACTAATATCATATATACTCTTCAAAACTCTTCCTTAATGCCTCACTCAAGCAACATCACATCCAGTATTACTGATAATGAACAGGTTCCTCAGATTTCTAACTATTCTCAAAACGTTCACTCAATGCAGACTCGGTCCAAGACAAGATCCATGAATGCTCTCAGTACTGTTTTACAGCCTCACATAGATTCACTTCAAAATTAACCAAATGATATTTACTTAGCTATGCAGGCCACTCACTGGGCAAATGCAGTAAAAGAAGAACTAAATGCTCTGGATTTGAATAACACCTAGAGTTTGCCAACATTACCTGGTGGAAGAGTTCCGGTGGGATGCAAATTGTTGTTTAAAATTAAGAAGAACTCTGATGGTAGCATAGCTCGGTACTAAGCCAGATTGGTTGCAAAGTTTTTTTCCAAAATCCTAGTTTTGATTTTCAATACATATTTAGCCCTGTGGTTAAATCTCCTACAATTTGAATTATACTCACTCTTGCACTTACCCACAAATGGCTACTTCGACAGGTTGATGTCAATAATGCATTCCTCCATGGTGACCTCACTGAAGACGTGTAAATGACTCAGCCCCTAGGGTTCGAACAATGTGATGAACATGGGAGGGTGCTTGTTTGCAGATTGAACACAACACTATATGGCTTAAAACAAGCTCCCAGAGCCTGGTTTGAAAGATTTAAACACTTTATCCTTAATTCAATTCAGTTTACTACTTCACTTGCAGGTAGTTATTTGTTTATCAAGAGAACGGATTCAAGTAGTATGTACTTACTTGTATATGTTGATGACATTGTAGTTACAGGTAGTGATGTTGATGCTGTGGAATCTGTGATCATGCAAATCAATCAGGAGTTCAAACTGAAAGATTTGGGTCTTCTCAACTATTTTTTGGGGATGGATGTTCAAGTAGGAGATGATTGTCTGCTTTTAAGTCAGAAAAAATATATTACTGAGTTACTTATGAAAGTTGGGTCATTGAATGCTTCTCCTTTACCTACTCTCATGTCTGACAATTTCTTAAGTAAGTTTGGTTCTTTACAGACTGAGTCTCCACCTGCTGATGTTACACTTTATAGAAGCACTATTGGTGCTTTACAACATGCGTGTATTACGCGACCTGATATACATTGTGCAGTCAATAAGCTCAACCAGTTTATGGAGCATCCTTCACAAAGGCACTGGAAAGTTGTTCTTCGTGTGCTGAGATATCTCAAAGGGGCCATTCAACATGGTTTGGTGTGTAGATCTACTCCAGTTCCTTCGTCTAAGGTAACATTAATTTCCTTTGCTGATGTTGATTGGGGAAGTAATACTATGGATAGAAAATCAGTCTCAGGCCATTACTTACTGTTAAATAATAACCATATTGTGTGGAGTTCGAAAAAAACAACCTGTTATATCTCGATCTAGCTCAAATCAGAGTACATGGTTGTTACCAATGTTGTGGGTGACTTCTTTTGCACATGTTTATCCTGTTTTAGTCAACACTAATCTTTCACCTAAAACTACTCAGCTGTATGGTATTAATTACTGACATAGGGTGCATGCTTAGGATCCAAAAACAACATTTTCAAAGAAAATGTCAAGCTACTTTGTCAAGGTTTGAGGATGGTAAGATGGAGACTGAAATCTCCCAGCTGCACTGGTCAGAAAGAGTAAAAAAAATGAAAATGAAAAGTATCAAATTCAGCTGAGAAAGGTTCGAGTTTAAAAGTGGTGAAATAAGAAGTGTGGTTGATGAATGGGTATAAGTTGTGTTTTTGGAAGTGCTCTCAGTGAATTCATAATGGGCTGAGTTATCAGGTTGAATAGGTCTAATCAGTTTGAAACTGTGATTGTGATTACTCAAGCTTTGAAACTGTGATTGTGATTCTAAGAGACACATGATATGATAAGCATGGGTGTATATGTATGTGTTGAAATCTGGTTAACTGGTAAATTTCACATAATGAACTTGATCTCACCCTTGATTTGGAATCTGTACAGGTTCATGGGCACAAAAGAGCTAAAGAAGTTGAAAAGGAAATATCTTCACAAAGGAATGTTAGGATGAATGAATAGATCAATGGAAGATTAATCTTAGCTTGGACATTCAGCATTCAGCATTCAAGAAGAATTCATCTCGAATCAGTTCTAGAATGTTCAAGTATGTTCAAGATGTATGTAGAGTCTTCTATTGAAATCTAGAGAATTCAGGATAGGTTTAGAAAGAGTCTTTGTTCTGTTCTATATATAAGTACAGGTAGGATGTATTCATTCCTTAACTCTTGATCATTAGTAAAGTTTCAGAGTTCTGTTTCTTCTTTTTCTGTAATTCTGTTACTCTGGTTCTGGTTCTCTTCTCGATATCTTGCTGAGCAAGTTATCTTCATTCTCATCATCTCGGTTGGTGTTTCTCAATCTGATTTAGTCTCAGATTGTTCATAAGGTCGATAATAACTTTGTTGTGTTTGTTCCATGCTACTGTCCAAAATGCAAAGAGATGAATGAGGATCCTAATCTCCATTTTATGACTGTGTTTGAGAAGCTCCTATGAACCGAAGCTGGAACAAAAAAAAAAGCTGGAAAGAAGCTCCTCTGGTCGGTTTAACAAAAAATAAAGAAAATCAACCGATTTTCAAAAATTGGTCGGTTCTCACCGGTTCAATTGGACTTATCATGAATTTCGGTCTTTTAATTGAACCAAACCGGACAGGGGTCCGGTTCTTGATCGGACCGGCAATTCAGTTCTGATAACTATGCTATTTATATCCCAATTATATATATATATCATTTTATATTTTCTTTTGTCACGAAAGCATTGTTTTCTCCAAATAAATGTCAAGATAACTAAATCTGCATAGACTACATGATCTGATTAGTTACAGGTATATATATATATATATATATGTATATATATATATATACATATATATATCATTTTATATTTTCTTTTGTCACGAAAGCATTGTTTTCTCCAAATAAATGTCAAGATAACTAAATCTGCATAGACTAAATGATCCGATTAGTTACAGGTAATTTTGTTGAGTGAGTGAACTCCTAAATACATAATTGTTTGTATTAGTAAAAAAGAGAGGATATAATAGTAATGAAA
Organism: Chamaenerion angustifolium; assembly: GCA_946814005.1. Lineage (NCBI taxonomy): Eukaryota > Viridiplantae > Streptophyta > Magnoliopsida > Myrtales > Onagraceae > Chamaenerion > Chamaenerion angustifolium. The sequence continues at coordinate 31,002,249 of OX328272.1, forward strand.
AAGAAGATGAAGGACTATATTGCAATGTGTTAATACTACAAGTATCAGAATGTAACTTTTAATAGTGTTAGATCTAGACCAGACTAGGATAATATTTAAAAATAGAGTTAATTACTAAGAAATTACATGAGCTTTGATTGTTTTATAAAATCTAACATTTTTTCCTTTTCAAATTTTGGTACCTATGTTGATCTTTATAAAACAGTAAGGGCCAATCTATAATATATGAAAGTTGAAGGATGATGAGGATTTGAAGTTGAAGCATGTGGTGAGCACGGTTTCCTTAAGCTAATTTCGTTCTTTCCCACCATATTAGGTTTGTGCTACAGGATATACGAGACTGATTACTTCACAGGATTCAACGACATTAACAATCTAGGCTAAGCACGTACTTTTAATGGTTGAACTGAACCACAACTAAACTTTCCTAGAAAAGTGATCAAACATAACACGACAATCATAAAACTAAAGTAAATAAGAAGGGTCAAACACAACCGGATAATTCTTGAGGGACTATTTTGTTCTTTTTGATTTTGTATATCTACTAGGTTTTGTATTTATTTGAGAGGATGGTATATAGACGAACCAACGTGACTAAATGAGTCTAACTCCTTCTGATTTCATAAAAACTAACTGAGATGGTATTAAGAATATATGTTAAATCATATTTATAGATGTATAAGTTTCGCCAAATAAAATGGGTTTGTTGAGAAGATTCTGATATACTTTATTCTTGACAAACTAAAATCAAAATATAATATGTACACTAGGAGAGGGTGTCACAATAACGGCTGAAAAAATTATTTTTAGCGGCTCGTTAATTGAGACGTCACATTTTGACGTCTCAAAACAAATTTAGCCGCTACGTGAAGTGTTGCCTCATTTATCACGGCTCGAATTGAAAAGAGACGCGAAAACTAACGTCTCAAAAGATAAAGTGCCGCCAAAATAATTATTGTGCCACTTTCTACTGAGTCTCGAAAAATAGTTTATTTTTTTATTCCTTATTTTTTGAGGCTCTTTTGTATGAGGCGGCTTAAATTAAATTAAATTTTAATAGCATCAATTTTCTTTTCAGCCGTAAAAATTTTCTTTTTTATAAAAAAATAATTTACACCATAATTATAATCATACAACCTGAATAGTTTACATACCAAAATCTGTATATTTGCATACGGTACATTACATATCTGTAAGTTTGCTTCATTAATTTAAAAATATAATATCTTATAGTTATTCATTCTTAAAACATTGAAGAAACAATCCCTAACATAATCAACTAAGGCGATTCATTTAATTGATTATTATCTTGACTTCCACGTTCAGCAGATTGTTCACTACCAGAACCTGCAGATTCATGAGTTGTCTGCCATCCTATAAAAACATTCAAAAATTAAAGTATAAGATGCAACATTTAAACATCAAACTAACTTAAATTATGTTATTCATCTTCGGATAAAATGCACAACATTTAGTCATGAGATTTTACCAACGACATTACTCAATTTTGTGGGTAAACAAATATTTTATTGACGAAATTTGATATTGCACAGCTTAACATGTCATTTATCGATTGTTGTATATTCTATAAAATTGCAAAGACTTTGGGATAGTTTTGTTGCAATTGTTGATTTGTCTAATGATTGTGGTTCAAATAAACTAAAGTGAATTAGAGTTTGAAGCTTGTTTAAGATGCAAATGGATTTATAAAGTCAAATATCACTAGAGGTAGGGCTGAAAATTTTCTACGAAACACGACACGGACACGTACGAAAAAAATCATGTTCGTGGAAACATATGACAGAACGATAACACGATAGCACGAACACGATAGCACGAAAGTTTATTTGTGTTTAGGTATCAGAACACGATAACATTGAACCTTTTTTTTGTCACTATAAATTTGGACTTGAAAATCTATTTTTTCTTAATAATTTTTAAACAAATCTCATTTAATAGCTTTTCAAAGTCTACGTAGATATTTAATTTCTAGAGTTTGTCAATTATACATTAAAAACTTGTGAAATCTTATGTTTGAATTGATAATTCTTACTATGAAAAATTCCTTATTTTGATATTTTCTTATAATTATCACATGTGAATATATAATTGACTAAATTAAGACAACACGATAAAACTATGTGAACACACATGAAAAATTGTGTCATGTTCGTGTTGAGGAACATGACACGATAAGTCGTGTTTGGTAAGTGTCACACGATAAACGTATTGATACACACGATAACACGCACGTACGAACGATTTGTCACCCCTACTCAGAGGGAACTCATGAGTGATATAAGACACGTTTAGTTGCGAAGAGGTACACTCAAAGGGTCGGGATAAATTTTACAGACACTTTCTATGGTGGTCAAAATGGTGCTTGTGCGTTCGTTAGTAAATCATGGTTGTAGGTCGTTCTTGGTCACTCTATTAATTAGATGTTAACAATGCAATTTTGCAAGAAGACTTAGATGAAGAGATTTATATGGAGATTTCTCAAGGCTTCAAGTATATTTCGACACAACCAACAGGAAAGCACAAAGTTTGTCGATTATCGAAGTCTCTTTATGGCCTTAAGCAAGCATCCAGTCAGTGGAATATCAAGCTCACACAATCCTTACTTCGACATGGCTATCAACAAAGAAGATTTGATTATTCATTTTTCAGCAAGTTCACGAACGGACATCAAGTTCACTTACTTGTTTACGTTGATAATTTAGTAATTAGGGTCTCTAATGAGTCTATGATTGATTATTTGAATTTGATGGTCAAATCTTATTTCAATTTTAAGGACTTAGGCACCTTGTCGTATTTTCTTGGGATGGAGGTGGTCCGGTCACAAGGTGGTATCATGCTTAATCAACAAACAAAATGATTCGGAGATAATTGTCAAGGTTGGTTTGTTGGATGGAAAAAAATGTGACTACACCTATGGAACAAAACCTTAAATTGACTATAGTGTAGTATGACCAGAATTATGAGCCAACGATAACTATCTCTCTTTTAGACGGAGTCAAATATTTATAGACGAATTGTGGAGTATGACGTTCTTCTTCTTTATGCACACACATTTCTCAAATTTTTTCAATTAGTCAAAAGTCCAACGAACAAGTTTACTTTTTTTGAGTTTTCTTCAAAACAATCCCCAAAACTAAAAATTCCGAGAAACACTAATTATGAATTTTAGGACACAACGTCGGATCTTCAAATTCAAATCGCTAGGTGACGAACCAAGTTATATGCATCATACTTTCCATCCAATCCTCGTTTCATCATTGTGAATTTTACAAGCAAAGAATATTGATGTAGATGGTGATAATTTTAGATGTTATATTCATGTAGATGATGTTAATTTTAAATGTGTAATTCATGTACTGATGTTAAAAATTCGGTGATCACCATTTACCAGCATTTTCGAGATTAGAAACGAAGATGCGTCAGTCATATTTTGACACGGAGATGTTGGTACTGATGTGTCATTTTTTCTAATAACGAGATACCTATTTTCTGCGGGGCAATGCGTCAGTCGTGTGCTAATGTGGTGTAGAAATATACTATTAATCTATCTATCTATCTATATTGATTAATATGGAGTACTTATTAATCTCATTTTTTAGACATAGTTTCTTTTATCTGATGAAGGTTCTTTTCTTGATACAGTTCTAATTTACATAGTTAAGTTTTTAGACAGTTATATAATTAACTATACACGTTCTTCTGTATTTACTTGGGTATATAGCAGTAGAGATTAATTGATTCATTCATTGCTTCAAAAAGCGCTCGCCTTAGCGCTTAAATTTGAAACTTATTAAAAATGTGAAAACAGTAAAAAACAAATGGCGGCATAATCCAGTCGCCTTTCTTTTTTGTAGGTTCTCGTAGTGAACAAGTTGTTGAGTCGGGAAGTGAAGATAATGATCATGCAAATGATTGTAGATGTTTTTTTCATGCTTTAGGAATGAACAACTATATTATATACAATGTTTTGTTACTCAATAAATTAGGATTTTAAACGATGCAAACTTACGAATTATGAATTATGATATGTAATGTACTTTATGAAAATTTATAGATTCTAATATGTAACTATTCATGGTGTAACTATTATTTTTTGAATAATTGTGATGTCATGGAAAAACAAATGTCATAAGTAAAATATTAATATGAACTGCAAAAGATAATTGATTTATTTTCCACAGCTCACTAAACTAATCGCGGAAAATAATAATTAATTTAATTTCTACGACTGATAACCGAGTTGCGGAAAATATTTCACATTTTTTGCGGTTCAAAACAAGTGTCGTGATTATTAATTCTTGCGATTTTTCCATTTGAGCCGTGCTTTTTCACACCTCCTTATATTTCGAGTCGTTTTATTATGACGACACTTCATTTGGCGGCTCAATCATATTTGAGTCGTCAAATATTAACGGTTGAATAACAATTATGTTATCAGCCTCTAACTACAGCATCTACTGTAGTGTGCGTCCTGAGTTGCGGTGTATTACTACATGTACGTATGGTGTTATCTCGAAGTTTGTTAACTTAAGTAACAAAATCTATTTTATGTACTAATTCCAATAATAATCTTATTCGTTGTAGGTGTGGTGTTGGGATCATATCACCGTAGGCAGACCTAGGATCAAAATAACCACCGAAGATGACAGACTGGTTGGGTGCTGGTGGCTATACACGAAACCGACAAAGGACACAACAACACCCCACAAACGTCATTTCTATAAAGATCAACTTAAGGACTAAATGAGGATGGGGTAAGCTATAGTTTACGTAAATTTTCCGTAATTAGTTTTTTTTAATCTCAATTAATAAAATTTTATATTTTCACTTTACTTGAAAATCCTACTGGTTCCCAAGAATCCAAAATGTCTCGTATATTTGCATGGAGTTGTTGGTTCTTAGCTTGCTCTGTTTGTCACTGATTCACTTCAATCTTCTTGAGTGGTACATGGCGGATAGAGTCTATCGCCAGTTCTACTACTCCAAAAGACATTTTGTAAAGAACCTATTTTTTCATAGTGTCTAAAAAAAATAGATTCGATACACAAACAAAGTAGAAATATTCATTGATGATTTTTTTATATAAATGTTATTTAAATATTCGTAATTATGATTAAATAATAGCATTACCTGCTTTTGGCAAACGCGAGTTGGGTTGCGTTTGTTTCTGAACAGAAACATTTAAACTTACTTATCTCTAAGTTAGAGTAGCGGGTAGGGTTCCGTTTGTTTCTTAACATGAACCTTTAAACTTACTTATATGTGAGTTCGAGTAGCAGGATTGAATTATCTCAATTCCTACCCATGAGTGGGATTTAAAGTTAGGACTAGTTTTCGATAATAAACGTTTTAGTATTTAGTTATAAGATAAGGGCTAATCTGGAAGGAAAAAAAACTGTGATGAACGAGTATTTTGTTTGGAACTCAGGATTCCCACAATCCCGGATGGGCCAGACCCGCCTGAAATACTAGCCCAAGTATCCTACACCTAGTATTTTGTAGCAGATCTCCTTACTATATGAGCATATGCAGATTTGGCCTAAAAAAACAAAAAGAGAGCCATAAACCGTAATGAAGCCTAAACAGAAAGTATTAAAATGAAGGGAAAAGTATGAAATTCCACCCGGATGTTTGTAACAATTGGTAACTGCACCCATGATATTTGTTCTTACACCCGTATGTTTACGCTTGTTTGTAATTGAGCTTTTCCATCCAATTCAGATAGTAACCGTTAAATAAATGGCATGTGTTGTCCATGTGCCATAAATCTGACCTGATATACCTAAAATACCCCCAGCCTTTTTAATTAATTGTCAAAGCCAATTGGTTCTCATTTTCACACACCCAACGTCTTCCCATTTCATATCAGCCACACCGAAGTCTTTGAAGCTCCCACACCGCGACATCCATGGGATGCATCTGACAGGAATAATTCTATGTTTGCAATTACTAATGGGTTGTTATTCCTCCTTTTCCTGAACTCGTCAATGTGTTTATAATGAAGTTTCCAGAGCGAGTATTCAATGTCATGAAGTTGAGACAGTTCCAGATTTTGGAGGATAATTGTCTCGTAACTAGAACATAAACGATGGTATAAGTTTCGAACATCAGGGTGAAATAAACCTTTGGAATTGACCAATACCCACAAGTGCTACTATTCAGTAGAGACAGCAACCAGAGCAAAGACTACGAGGATTAATCATAAAATCTAGGCTTGTATAATATTCGACAGGGACATGAAAGAGAGCAAACTTCTTACAGTCGTCTCCTGCGAGGAAGGCTGGGCTGACTATTCTGCTGAGACTGGTGCTGAAAATTCCTTGTAAATTTCTTCCTGAACGAACTCAGTAATCAATTTTGCCACTGTGCTCGGCTTCTCCACATGGGGAATATGGCCACATTCAGGTATCATTGAACCCTAAACCGTAATGTGGGATACATCAAACCCTAATGAAAATTAACATGAACCCTAAACCCTAATGACCTGTAGCTCTCTGCCTCCGCACTGTGATGGGGATACGCAATGGTTCGCTCCGGCACTGATTTTTCTGAATCAGAAAATTGTTTTCTCTGAAAATAATGAGTACACATTATATAAATTATTGAACCGAAATAGTTCTTAGGTCTCCCGTATGAATGACTATAAACACATAAATTACCTTAAAGATTGTGGGTAATCACGAGGGTTTGACTAAATTATAATATTCTGAATATATAAAGATCAATATCCACGATAATCAACATTCAAGATGATTATCAAAATTGACCCGAAATTTGATAAAATTTCAATCTGAGACTCATAGGGTGTGTGGTCTTCTTAAGTCAATTTTGTCCCCCTCACGTGGAGATTCGTACTCGAGGGTTCATGGGACGATCACCTCCCAGGATACAACAATGTTGTCAGATAGAAACTAGCACTGAATTTCTATAATCAAACTGAACAATGTCTAAATTCAAACAAACCGGTTGACCGAACAAAACGGTCAATACGGAAAAACATCAAACACGACGACCGAAAATACTATGACGAATATCAACGTAATCGCTGAAGGAGAAGAAAAATAACTATAGACTAAAATTTCATTTTAGGATTTTCTTCTTATTCTTCTTGTTGGATTTAAAACGGAGAAATGACTTCTTTTTATAGAAATAAAAATACTCAATATAATACAATTTTGATTCAGCTTATGGTTTTATGAAAATTTTGATATAATTACAAAAGCAGACCAAATTTAAAATAATTTTACAAATTAACCCTTTTTCCAATATATATATATATAATTAGTAAAGTAGTGTTCTGCCACCCCATTGCAGAACAAAGTTTATAAACTACAATAATTATAAAATATGTATAGATATGATACAATAATAGAGTAAAACAGTTGTTGAGAAAGGTCTTCAACTCCCGTGAATGGATGGCAGACACTTGTTTATCATCACCCACCAAATCAATGAGAGATATCCGACCTTAGATTAAACATATTTGTAAAATAATAATATCTACATTATAAATTATAGCTGTCCTTCTCACAAGTCAGACCATACCAAACCAAACCAAATAAGAACTTTAACATTTGGAAGTAACTGAAGTCTAAGAGAACCATACACCATCCTGGTGCACTTCTCTTAGACATATATTCAATACTTGATTTGAAATTGTGTTAGATTAACTTATTAATTATTTATAAATATATTGAAATTGATGAGCTTCGGCAAATTACCATTTAAAAAGGGAATCTGATAATAGTGTATTAATTTTAATAGACACATTTAAAAAAATGGATTAAAATACACTTAATTATTTTTTAAACAAATAGTATCTTTTCGTTATCCCAAAGAGATATATTACGGCTACTTAACATCCCACCCTCTAATATATGTATAAAGGTCAACAATGATTCGATAAAAAAATTAAAATCATGGTTATAACTGGGGGTTTTAATATGGTTAATCGTATCATTATGGTGTGTTGCGGTTATGGTGATGAATTTTCTACCCATAATTATTATATAAATATAATAATAATTTAATACTAATAATAGAAATATGATTTTCACTTTTAGATTTTATGAATACGAATCTAGAATTTCATGGCGAAGTGTAATTGAATAATTTAAATGGTACAAGGTATTAGTGTTAATTTTGAATAGTGCTAATGTTGAATATTTTTGTTGTTTGGGTCATACCTTTATGTATTTATTAAGATAACATTTATAATGTTCCATTACATTTCACATGTGTAATAATATGAATATACGGTTAAAATCGTGGCTAATAACCACGGCTATAGTATTGAAAATTGTACATGTAATGATTATGATTATGGTATATATGCAATTTAAAAATATGACATGATTATAGTATTTGACATATATGTATCATACTCTAACCATCGACCAACTCTAATGTATACACTTGTTCATTTTAATCCAGCTGAGACTCTTTTTTATATTAATGAAAATTGATACATATCTTCACTTATCAACACAAACATCTATCCCCGTAGAGGAAGCATGGATATGACAACATAAGAAAAACACGAATAACATTATTTTAATATATGCTTCTCTCACGGTGGAGACAGGCTAATATATATCCGTCTCATGAAATTATCCGAAAAGTCGATGGCCGACGTACCAAAAAGATGACGTATATCGTATAACCTAATGAATCGTCTTTCGGCTTCTCTCATGATGTTCTATTTCTTTAGGTGATACCTTCGGAGCGAAGGTCCACCGTGGTCCCCTCCTTCATCTTTGTACGACAATTTGAGGCGACCTTCCTTCCCTTCACATCACATAATGATGTGTGATCTACACGAAGAAGGACACATGGAACAGATCTTTTCGTCGTCTTTATTCGCTTCTTTTATCGACCGGGGAGGTTATGCGGTAGTTGTGTATTCCTTGATGGTAAGGTAATTTGGTGGGTTCTCACAGACCCGCCACACCTTCACGGAACGATCCAAGCTCCCACTATACACCGTCCACCAACGATCTCGATCGTTGCTCGCTTCATCTTCTTGAGAAGCTATGCACTTGACGGGGCCCGCGTGACCTGTCAGCACCGACAGACAAGTGTGGACCCCACCGGGCTCCCGCCTCCAGACACAGATGCTTTTATCGGTGGACCCACTAAAGACGAGACTCCCTCCAGTGGCTAGGCAGAGGACGGCCTTCTTGTGTCCCTTCAGGGCTCCTCCATGCGCAAGACCCTTCACACCTTCCCAGAAATTCACGAGCCCGTCGGACGATCCACAGTATACGGTGCGTGAGGTCTGGTCGACGGCTAATGACGTCACTGCGCTGTCTTGCTTCAGCAGCAGCTGCACTGGAAAATGCTTGGTGGACCGCCCGTGGAGCTCCCTCCTCCAGGCCTTCACGGTCCCGTCAGCTGAGCCTGTAAAAACGAGGTCGTCATAGCCTGAAGCGATGGCGTTGATGGCGTCATCATGCGCTTCGACGGACTCGATGCACTTCAAATCCGACACCCTCCACACCTTCATTGTCTTGTCCCACGAACCCGAATACAACAGACATTGATCCTCCTTCATGGTCAAACATGAGACAGCATCGTAATGTCTGATCCACACCACGCTCTTGTGCCTTCGAGTACGGATATAGTTGCTAGGGTTTATGGAGCATTTTACGAAGTCCTTCAAACAAGGCAAGGTCCCAACACGCTTATGAATCGTAGAGACGCCATGGCTTGGAAGCTTCCATACCCTGATCTTCCCGTCCTGATGGCCCGTAAAAACACGGTCACCCGACACCACAATTGCTTTCACCAGCCCGCTGTTCGACTTAAACCCGGAGAACTCCTTCAAATTCTTCCACACACGAACGTTCTTGCTGTCGGAACCAGTGTAAAGTAAATCAGTGGAGACGGCCAGTGAGTACACGTGACCTTCTTCCCTGACTAACGACCCAACGAGTCCGTTATTCGGGTTGAAGGGATTAAACATCGGTGAAGGGATTATCCACGGAGATTTTGTGAACGGAGAGGAGACATTCAACGGTGACAATACATATGGAGAGGCCTCAGCGGAAGAGGGGTAGTAGCTTGTGCTTGAGGCAGACGCGTTGCTCGTACGTTTGTTTTCGTCGTAGTAATACTCATCTTCGTCGACATGAGTGTCGTCCGACATGTTTGGATCAGAGCGCAACAGAGACCGGAGTTTCGACATCTTGGAGCTTTTGGTTCTCAAGTTATCGTCTTCTAGGGTTGCGCTGCTCCGGTCAGTCCTCATCGGAAAGAAAGGCACAAGCTTCGTATGGAAGGTGAAGGTTGAGTTATGAGTTTGAGGAGAGAAAATGGAAGAAATGAAGCAAAAGACTTGACAAAATTAGGAGAGGAGGAGGGCGTCTCTGAATAAATATACGGGTGGGGAAGAAAGGTATGCGGGTGCAGAATGTTGACACGTGGAGGCACGAGACGTGCGGTTTAAGGATGGTTGACGGAGACTGGAGACGTCTATCGGAAACCGGAGGTTGCCCGTGGCAAGTAAAGCTCATTATTTATTCCTATTTGAATATGAATTAAATGAGGTAGGGAAATTATTTCGTATTTATTACTGATGACGTAAGATGAAACATCTTCCGATTAATAAACTGAACACGTTTATAAGGAAAATATATAGGAAGGCGGAAGCAACATTATAATATATTTATTTATTTATAATAATCACTACATTATATATCAATTGAATGTGCTGATCTACGTTTCAAATCGTCAAACCGGGACACCACTCATAATACCTGCATTTTTTGCCGCCGCGTGAACTCGAGACGGGCGGGCGGAATGGACTTTGAAAACAAAAAAAAACTTAGTCCGAAATTTTAGAATTTTTGTTTGGAGGATGAGCTCGAGTTCGACTCCAAAAAACTCGTCTGAGTAGATTTTGTTTGACACGGGCCAGTCTCGATTTTGTATCGACTTTTTCTGTAAAAAAATAAATATTCAAAACTTTTAAATACAAAACAAAATGCAAATATTATACCAAATATTCAATATGAAACACAATACAAACATCATACCAAATATCTAATATAAAAAATGTTTAAATTTCAAACACAACCCTAAATAGTAAATACACAATAAACTAACTCAAAAATAAAATAAATGTTGACTCCAATCTATACTCGGGTCGGGACGGTTTATTCGGTATTTTGAGAAAAACACTAAGCCAGAGTTTAAGATTAAAAAAAGGGAAAAGTCTGAAAAACGTCCATCATGTTTGACGAAAATGGTTTTTGGTATAACTTGTTTTTTGGTGATTGTATTTGGTATAATATGTTGCAAAATGGTGGTAATTGAACCTTCCGTCCAGTTGCCGTTTGTTTGTCACGTTAGTTGGTCACGTTTTTTGCACGTGACCTTCACCCTTTAAATTTTTACTGGAAAAAAATCTGAAATGACCTAAATACCCCTAAGACGTTTCTTGTTCCTTTCAACTTAATATTCGGTTTTGGTGAAGGAAGTCTTGTCATTTGTAACCAGTGGAGAGTTGAAGACCGTGCGGAGTGTTGAAGACCGTGTGCAGCAGGGGAAATCAATTCTGACTTCATTTGTAACCAAATCCCTTTCGATGAAGATCCAGCCCGTACACGTTTGAAGTTGCAGCATTGTACTTTCGCTCCATCTTCCTGTGTAAGAAAGATGACCCGATCATCGACTTTTCGGTACTGTTGCTTCATGAAATTTTACTGTTTTATGTTTTGGTCTGTTGTTCGTAATGTTTACTGATGAACTAATTGTGGGTATGTATAGGTAAAAGATGATATATCGATTTCGTTTCCTCATCAGCAATACAAGATGCTGCTCCAGTCTCTCGACGATTACACACTCACTGATCTCAACAACTTCCAGAATAATTCAATTTCTCCCAAAACATACTTGTTAGATATGGGAAGTGCTACCTGCAGCAATATTACACGACCCAGAAATCTCCTTCAATTTCGTCAAGTTCAAAGATGATATCTTTCGGTGAAGCTGAAGATCATAATTGTTCTGCAGAAGTGAAGCTGAAGATCATAATTGTTCTGCAGAAGTGAAGCCTACAAAGCAAGATGAATTAATTTTGAATTCTGAACATTATCAGACAGTAGGAGATCACAATCTTGGAGGCTTATCCTTAAGCTTTGGACAAGGAAATTACAGAGGGAAGCAAGCTATAAGTAATAATGGGGGAAGAAGCACTATAAGTAATAATGGGGGAAGAAAACAGTCGAGTCAGTGGTCCTTCTGAAGAAACCCCATGTAGTCTCAGCTGAAGACAATTCATCTTCATCAGATCATGAAATATCAGACTTCCAAACATCTGACAAGAACCTTCCAGAAATTGAAGCCCGATTGAACCAAAACCATGTCTTGATTCGGGTACATTGTGAGAGGCGCCCAGGCTGCAGCGCGAAACTATTAGACATAATTGAGAAGATGAACATGAGTGTACTCAACCACAGTGTTATATCATTTGGAATCTACTTGACATAACTTTTATCGCTCAGGTAATATATATATATATATATACCATGTATATATTCGCATTGCGTTTGATTCAAGATCCATGGTTTGTCTCCAGTTTTGTTTTTCAGTTACTCTATTTTTTATTAGTTTCCATGTTGTAGATGGAAGTTGAATTCAGCTTGACGATCAAGGAACTCATCCAAAACCTTCGCCAAGATCCTTGAAGAGCTCCTCCTCGGTGAAGTCGGTATGCTCCTCATCTCGCAAAAACATGGGAGCTCTTCAAGGATTCCAACACACCAATGTTATAGCGGGATCCTAAATATAAACAACATGCCAAAAAAAGAATTAAAAGTTATAACTTTTCCAGGGTTGGTCACGTGACCAATCACGTGATAATTTAACATACAAACTGACGACAGTTAGACGGAGGTACCAAAAACAATCGTTTTCAAACATGTTGTACCTAAAACAATCGTGAGGCGTCAAACATGATGACGTTTTTCACACTTTTCCCTTAAAAAAAATGCATGCTTGTTTTGACTATGTTTTTAATTCGAAACTATTTATTTAGAATTTTTTTTTTCTCGAGAAAATGACTTTTAAAAGTTCACTACTTTTTTCTTTTTCACCCCTAACTGCCACGAAATGAGAAGGTGGGAAAGGTGTCCGAATAGGGTGAGATTAATCAGACAAGAAGATTGACTTTTCATTAGCCTAGTTATCGGAAGATATTGACTTTCTTCCGATGAATAACAAATGTAAACAACACAATAAAGTGGTGCACGTAAAAGGCTGACATGTGTGAAAAATATGGTGTTTCATTTTACGTGGAATTTCCAACCTCCATGGAAACTGGTGCATGCATCAACCACTTGAATCTGCACATCAAATAGGATTAAGTAATATTTTGCGTGTACTGGGAATAATTATCATCCACCATTTTAGTTTTAAAACAGAATTTATAATAGTTTTATGATATAATAATGTTTATAACGGTTCATCAACAAATTAAATGGTGCGACAGTCATTTTGGTAACAATAGTATTTAAATATATATAATGTAAGTAAGAATAGTAGTTAACTGAAAAACATAAATTGTTACCGGTTCATCAACAAATTAAATGGTGCGACTTTCGAACTGCTGTACTTGGTTTGCTTCATTTTGTAGAACATGTATTAAGAACTAATGAGAATCACCATGTATTAAGAACTTGTTTAGTTTGTACATGTTCTATTGATTAATAAGAATACTTATTTATTTTAAGTGTAATTTTAATATTAATTAACTTAATTTGAAGGGAAAAGTCTGAAAAATGGTCATGATGTTTTAATAAAATGGTTTTTGGTTTCACATGTTTTTTGACGATTATTAATGGTACATGATGTTGCCAAACGATGGTAATCGAACCTTCCGTCGACCTGTCGTTACCTTTTACCGTTAACTTGGCACGGTTCTGTCACGTGAGGTCCTATTTTATTTTCTGTTTGTACAAAAGACTAAAATACCCTCTTCACTATGTATAGCCTTTTGAACTCCCATATTCAATTGTTCTTCTCTTCGGTTTCTTCTTCAGTTCGTGTTTCTCCAGAGGCTTCCGAAGTGTTGTTCTTCGTTCGAAGGCGTAGACGACGAAGGCTTCTTCTCCGTTCGAGTTCCAGCGACGTAGACGACGAAGCCGCGACTGATTTCCAGAGGCGGCTCGGGTTTTAGGCAGATTTGCAGAGGCTTCCTCCCCAACCTTTCGGTTGTTCGAAAGAACTCTGATCAATAAGGTTTCCGCATCTTCCTTGTCGCCGAGCAACTTTCGAACCTTCAGGTGAGCATCCTCTTTGCGGTAGAGCCCTAAAGTTTCGGTTTTTAAGTTGACCCGGTTTGTTGAGCACCACAAATTGAAAACGGGTTTGCTTTGTTGTTGTGTTCTTGTTGATTTACTTGAAAATGTGCTGCGTTTTTCGGTTATTGGGTTCTGATTTAGGGGTTTTGCTGGTTATTTCTTGTTGCTTTGTTGCTGTGTTCTTGTTTTTCTGATTTAGCTTGATGTGTTCTGATATTTTGATGTGTTCTGATATTTTGATGTGTGCTCCTTGATTTTGCATTTGTCAGTGATGTCTACTGACAAAGGAAAGAGACCTATGGAAGATGAGTTTATTGACGACTTGGCTGACAAAACAGAGACCAATTTGGATTCTGATTCGGTGTCAGATCCAAATTGGAAGCCCAAAAAGACGGACAATTTAGAGTCGACCGATGAAAGTTCTGAAGTTAGAAACGTAAGGAAATCAGGGAAGGCACAGTCGAATGTGCATGACAGGGATGAGGATGTTGAGATTGGAGTGGACTCAACATTTGGGAAGCTAACAAAGGGAAGCTACCCAAACGTCTACTGCAACAGAAACACAGGTATACATGTTTCCTATTTTTCAGTTTTTTTTCAGATTTATATTGTTTATACATGCTGACATATTTGACAGAGAAAGAGGAAACCAAGGGGGGATTCATCGCAATCCAGAAAGGCAGGACCAGTCAAGAGGAAACCGAAGGCAGTGACACCTCCAGTCCCGGAACCTCCAGTGATGTCACCTCCAAGGGAAGTACCTCCAGTCACGGCACCTCAATCTATCAACATTGACAGTGACGATGATTTCCAGTGTGCTTCAAGTGCCCCTCCCGTGTTGTCCGACTGCAGAGACATAGTACTTCTACCCCAACCATTGAAGACTAAGAAGACAAAAGTGTTTCGGGAAGGATTTCAAAAATCACCAAGGAAAATAAAACGTCGGAGGACCTCCAAAGCTAGATCTACTCAATGATTTAGTTTAGTGTTCAAGACTGTTAGAACATTTTGGGTCTGTTTCGGTTCTAACATTGTGTGTCTTTCAGTTCGAACATTTGTTGTGTTTAGTATGAGATTTGGGTGATAACATTTTGGGTGTTTGGTATGACAGTTGTTAACATTTTGGATGTTTGGTATGACAGTGTTGTCATTGGAAATGAACTTGGTTGTTTTGTGTTGTCATGGTTTGACGGTTATGTTCATGTTCTACACTTCAGTTGAATGTCAAACTTGGTAGTTTTTGGTACACCATGTTGCCTTTAACTCATACTTAAGGTACAACATGTTTGTTATCGGAGTCATTAATGGTACACCATGTTACAGAAAGGTGTGAAAACAAGTGAAACATGTTCATATCGCACTGCTTGAGGAGAAGGCTCGGCTATGCACTCTTCCTCCGTTCGTCACTCTTCAAAGTTGGCAAGGTATGGTGTGTGAAGAGAGGATTTCTGACGGGATTAAAAGGAGGAATAAGGGCAGAATATGCATTAAAAATAACATGTCATCAAATTGGAACACGTGCCATCACACGTGATGACATCACGTCTAATTCGAACGGAAGTGACACGGAAGGACCAAAAACAATATTTTCAAAACATGTTGTACCATTTACCACGACGAGGGTTGGAAAACCATTTTAGTCAAACATCATGACCCTTTTTCAGAATTTTTCCTAATTTGAATTGAAAGTTTAATTTGGTAATAAATATTTTATTATAAAAAAAAAATTGATTAGCAACAAATCTTGTTGTTAAAAACAAACATTTACCGGCGATAATAAGTCGCCGATAAATGTGTATATTTAACGGTGAAACTAAGTCGCGGGTAAATGTTAATCTTGATGTTAAAAACAAACATTTACCAGCGAGAATAAGTCGTCAGTAATTAAAGACCTTTAACGACGAGATTAAATCGTCGGTACTAGTAGATACATTTACCAGCGAAATATCTCTTCGGTATAACTTCAGTCTTTTACCAGCGAGACCTCATTTCGCAGGTAAATTTTTTACTGGCCGCGCTATACCAATGACTTTTTTCCAGCGAAAAAAATTGTCGACAAGACTTTTATCGACAAAAAAAGTGTTTTACCGGCGAAGCTCTATCAATTGAGCTAAGATGGCACCCTAACTAAAATAATTTTTCATGTGGCAATGTAGTAGTGAATCACTGCTCTATGAGATAGAAGTGTTACTCTGCATGTTTGTTCTTCCATCAAAGTGTGATTGATTCCATGACGTAAATAAACATTAGCCCATACAAGTTTTTGTAGAAGTAAAGTTAGAACTGTGTTTTGAAACAGACACCCTCTTTCGAAGACCAAAACTTTAGTCTGGCGCGTTAGATCACTCGACCATCCTGATAATATATGTTAAATTGTAATTTTTTTATATGTAAAAAAATAACTATTATTATAGCAAACATGTTTCATTAATAAATCAATTTATAATGTAATTTATAAAGTGTTTTACCGACGACTAAGCTTCGCCGGTAAAATCAGTATTTCTAGTAGTGAGAGCTTTTTTATTAAAGCGAGACACATATATTTTTCTTAATCCAGGCAAGTTCGAACTTATTTTTTAACAAACCAACTCTAACGTCCATATCTGACTCATTCAAATTGGTACGTGGAGTCATCAATAGGAAACAACACATGTCAATCGAAATCGAACTCTAAGACTTTGTTAACTTTTACATCGTATTGAGTCAAACTCAATGAACAAAGGAAGATCAACTACTTATACAAATAGGGTGTCATTCTAAAATTAATTATTGATACAAGAAGCTGACTACTTGAATATCATAAACTAGTTTTAGAATGAAACCACATTTATATATAAACGTGTCTGTTTTTGTTTGTCAATTGAGTTTAGCTTGACCTTTTGTAGAATTTAACATTTTTAGAGTGTTGTTTCGATAACGGTGTTTGGTTATGTTGTTTCCGTTGTCACGTACCAAATTTGTCTGTTTCACGCATGGATGTCAAA
Organism: Chamaenerion angustifolium; assembly: GCA_946814005.1. Classification (NCBI taxonomy): domain Eukaryota; kingdom Viridiplantae; phylum Streptophyta; class Magnoliopsida; order Myrtales; family Onagraceae; genus Chamaenerion; species Chamaenerion angustifolium. Next base: position 31,019,557 of record OX328272.1, read on the forward strand.
AGGGTTATGTTAAAGGAAAAAAATTAAATGTGCATTCGTCTAGGGTAAAAAAAATGTCAATACCGTGTCTTAATCAAATAGATCTCAAAATGCGTGTTGAATCTCCCCTTTGAGTAACTCTCACACTAGGGTTGACAATTTCTGACACGACACGACACGATCTATTTTAAAGCGTATATGAATTTAACATTAATGGATCCCGTGTCTAAACAACGCTTATAAGATTAGACACGATAATAATCGTGTCGTGTTTGTGTTTGAAGTTTTGAGACACGGTTAAGACTTATATGTTTACACACGACACGATTAGACATGACACAATTTTCATCCCTATCTTATACGGATGGATTTTTAAAATATTAAATATCATATAAGTAAAAAAGGCTACCTCCTAGGAATACTAATTAACTAGAAATCTAGTTCGCGTTGTATTTTTTTTAATACTATTACTAATAAGTATAAATATATTAATAAAAAAAATTAATGATCATATACTAGTTATTTAATATATTATAAACCCTTTTATTATATTATAAAGAATAAAAAAATATTACATTTTAGAATTTGTTAATAAAATAGTAAAAATATATTTTTAATAGTTATTAGACTTATATTTCCATTATACCAAGAATAATATAAACTATTAATATTAATTTTATTTATTCGTAAAAATAATTGAAAAGTACATAAGTTAAAATTAATAATTGTATTTTTTCATACTTGTATACATTATAACCAAATTAATATATATTTATAGATAGATATGTGTTAAAATTTATAATGCATGCATAATTATAATTGGGTACATAATGTTAGACATGTAACTACTAATTTTGAAAACAATATATGTAATACATAAGAGTAATAATAATTTAGTCTTAAAAATAAATTTTAATAACAAAATTTCATATGTGCACTTACTTGATTTTTATGAAACATAACATTATAAATTTTAGTATTTGAATAAAATATTAATAAATACACATGTAAAAGATGGATAAATTATTGAATTTTCATAATTTGTGTTGAAAACGAATAAGAAGGTTTGGAGGATTTTAAAATGAGTTACATGACATGTCATATCATGAAAATTATATGTTTAACATAGATCAATAAGAAGTTATGAATTTAACATTAAAAGTGAGAAAATGTATTATAAATATTACTTATCATAATTGTAAACATTCTAACATAATTAATACATATATATATATATATATTTTTTTTTCCAACAAAGTCCATTTCATTCCATTTCAATACCCGAACCTACATTGTCCAACATACATAAAGAAAATAACGGAGGTGGATGTATAAGAGTCCAATTATCCGGACACATCCCCTGTTTTGTCTTCCTCACAATCCAGTTCGCACATCTGTTCACATTCCTTCTTACAAATCGCCAATTCACTTCTGGTATTCCCCGAGCAAGCTCCAAGATGTCGGTCAAAATATGTTGTGTCGTCCAATCTCGGTCTTCGTCCGGCCTTTGTAGGCAGTGGATTAGAACCTGTGCATCAGACTCGATTATTACATTTGACCACTTGTTTACCAAAACTAGTTCAACCGCCTGCAGTAGGGCCGAAGCTTCTGTCATCACTGCACTTGTGCATCGGACTCTTGCATTCCGACCACCAACTATCCTGCCTCTGCAGTCCCGAGCTATGACCCCCGTTCCCGCTCGACCCGTGCTCTGGTCCCATGCTCCATCGCAATTAACCTTGATCTCGTTTTCTCTCGGTCTTGTCCACCCTGCGGCCCGTTCTCGTCTGTTGTTTGATGCTGCGCTCTGCTTCTCGCCTTGGACCCGCCAGCTTTCTTCGGTCATTGTCTTGGTTGTCTGGATGACTCTCGTTGTTTGTGGGTCGTCTCCATCGTGCAATTATATATATTTTAGAATCTAACTTTATTTATATAAATAAGTACTCATAATTTATTTATTAAGCTTGACTCGACCTCATATAACATTTAATATAAGAAGTATCTAACTCATATATATATATATATATATATGAATAAAAAAAAACTAAACACGTACCACATCATTTGAGCCCATAGCTTGACCGAGTTACCACGACCATAACAATATATTTATTTAATGCAATTTACTACCATTCTAACAAAAGAATATATTTAAAACAAAATTACACTAGTTCTTAACTTGATAACTTGTTAGGGATAGGATGTTGGATCATTATAAGAAATAATTTAACTACTCACCTAACACAGTAATAGTAACGATGTATATTGTTGCCAAATGAACGTAAATCTTTCTTCTCCCTTTTTTTTTTTACAAGAACAGTGGTCTTTTAGGAAGTGACTTGTCACTAAATTAGGACACCCCATTCCACTTTTTTTAAGTAAAAAAATAGAATAATAAATAAAACGTTGAATTATAAGTCTAACCCTACGAACAATTATTACGTTTTATTTCAAGAAGTGATCATATACTTTTATCATAACAAATTTTTATATCTCAACTTTAGTTGAAGCATTTAGTCAGTACGAAAGTTAAAATTTAACATCGTTTTTATGTTAAACTCGTAAACTAACTTAGCCCATACAAATTTTGGCCGAAATAATGTTAGAAGTGAGTTTTGAACCTACGCTCTTATTCAAAGATCCAAAACTTGAATTTGGTGTTTTAGACCACTCGACCATCCTAATAATATATGTTAAAATATAATTTGTTTATACATAAAAAATGAGTTATACGTAAAAAAAATCCGGGTAAACTACAATTATGCAAAACACATGTTTCGTTAATAAATTCATTTTAACCCGGGTATTTAATATCGTCGTCTGTGGGAGTCAAACCCACGACCACATGGTTAAAAGCCATGCGCTCTAAGGTTATAAAGTAGCATTTAGTCTGTACGGAAGTCAAAATTTAACATCGTTTTGATGTTAAACTCGTAAACTAACTTAGCCCATACAAGTTTTGACAGAAATAATGTCAAAACTAAGTTTTGAACCTACGCTCTTTTTCAAAGAGACAAAACTTGAGTGTGGTGCTTTAGACCACTCGAGCATCCTAATAATATATGTTTAATTATATTTTTTTTATACATAAAAAATTAGTTACACATAAAAAAAATCGGGTAACTACAATTATGCAAAACACATGTTTCGTTAATAAATTCATTTTAACCTGGGTATTTAATATCGTCGTCTGTGGGAGTCAAACCCACGACCACATGGTTAAAAGCCATGCGCTCTACCAGTTGAGCTAAGAAGGCAGCATATTTAAAAAAAAGGCACTTAGTCAAAGAACCAGAACTTGAGTCTGGTGGCCTAGATCACTCGACCAACCTGTAAAAAACTCGAGTAAGCTATAATAATGGCAAATATGTATTTCGTTAAAAAATCATTTTAGCTTGTATAAGGTATTTAATAACGCCGTATGTGAGAATCAAACCCACGACCACATGGTTAAACGCCATGCGCTTTACCAACTGAGCTAAGAATGCACCATAATTATAAAAGAAGGCATGTAGTCAAAGAACCAGAACTTGAAGCTCGTTGGCTTAAATCATTCGACTATCCTGATAACATATGTTAAATTATATTTTTTTTATACATAAAAAAATGAGTTGTACGTAAAATCCCCTGGTAAACAATAATAATGGCAAACCCATGTTTCGTTAAAAAAAAATCATTTTACCCTATATAAGGTATTTAATAACTCTGTATGTGGGAATTGCACCCACGACCACGTGGATAAAAGTCATGTGCTCTACTAACTGAGTTAAGAAGACACCATAATTACAAAAGAAGGTACATAGTCAAAGAACCAAAACTTGAGTCTAGTGTCTTAGATGACTCGACCATCCTAATAATATATGTTAAATTATAATTTTTGTATACATAAAAAAATGAGTTGCACGTAAAAAGATTGAGTAAACTATAATAATGACAAACACATGTTTTGTTGAAAAATCATTTTACCATGTATAAGGTAATTAATAACGTCGTATGTGTGAATCAAACCCACGACCACATGGTTAAAACCACTGTAATAATGGCAAACACATGTTTCATTAAAAATATCAATTTACCCCGTATAAAGTATTTTATAACGCCGTCTGTAGGAATTGAACTCACGACCACATGGTTAAAAGCCATGCGCTCTACCAGCTGACCTAAAAAGGTACTATATTTAAAAAAAGAAGATATGTAGTCAAAGAACTAGAACTTGAGTCTAGTGCCTTAGATCACTCGACCATCCTATTAATATAAGTTATATGTAAAAAATGATTTATACATGAATAATAAGTTGTACGTAAAAACCTCGGGTAAACTACAATTATAGCAAAAAAACATGTTTTGTTAATAAAACATTTTACCCTGTATAAGGTATTTAATAACATCGCCCGTGGGAATCGAGCCCACGACTCATGGTTAAAAGTCGTGCTCTCTAGCAGTTGAGCTAAGAAGACACCAGAATTAAAAAAGAAGAACGTAGTCAAAGAACCAGAACTTGAGTACGGTGGCTTAGATCACTCAACCGTCATGATAATATATTTTAAATTATAATTTTTCGATACATAAAAATATGAATTGAGTAAAAAAAATATGAGTAAACTATAATAATGGCAATCACATGTTTGGTTAATAAATCATTTTACCTTGTATTCATTTTACCTTGTATAGTGCATTTAATAACTGTGGGAATCGAACCACAACAACATGGTTAAAAGCCACTGTAATAATGGCAAACACGGGTTTTGTTAAAGAATCATTTTACCATGTAAAAGGTATTTAATAACGCCGTCTGTGGGAATCTAACCACGACCACATGATTAAAAGTCATGCACTCTACCAGCTGAGCTAAGAAGGCACCATATTTAAAAAAGAAGGCACGTAGTCAAAGAACTAAAACTTGAGTCGAGTGCCTTAAATCACTCGATCATCCTGATAATACAAGTTATACGTAAAAAATGATTTATGCATAAAAAATAAGTTATATGTAAAAAATCCGGGTAAACTACAATTATGGAAAAAACACATGTTTTGTTAATAAATCATTTTACCCTATATAAGGTATTTAATAAGGCCGTCTATGGGAATAGAGACCACGACTCATGGTTAAAAGTAGGGGTGACAAAACCTGACCCAACCCGTGGGCGACCCGCCCACGGGTCGTGTTTGGGTCAGGATTTTTGATCCATGGGTCATTTTGACCCAATCCATAGATGACTTGTGATACCATAGGTAAGGTTTGGGTATGCAGGTTTGACCCACGGGTCAACCCGTGACCCGTGACATTTTTATATTATATTAAAATAATAGGGTTTTTTGGTATGCATGGGTCGAACGACCCGCGGGTCATAGGGGTCCAATGGGTTAGTCTGATCCAACCCTTTCATTTTTTACGGATCATTCTGACCCGCGGGTTCACCCACCAACCCGCGGGTCATGTTTGAGTTTGAAAAATTGACTCATACTCTTACACGGGTCAGGTTTAGGTCAAGGGGTCCCTAACACGATCCAAGGCCGACACGACCCATGACTCATTTTTCCACCCCTAGTTAAAAACTGTGCTCTCTAGGAGCTGAGCACCATAATTAAAAAAGAAGGCACACAGTTAAAGAACCAGAACTTGAGTCTCGTGGCTTAGATCACTCGACCATCCTGATAATATATGTTAAATTATAATTTTTCTATACATAAAAAAATGAATTTTGAGTAAAAAAAACGAGTAAAAAAAAGCTACAATTATGGAAATCACATGTTTCTCTAATAAATCATTTTACCTTGTATAATGGCATGTGCTCTACCAGTTGAACTAAGAAGGCACCCTAAGTAAAAAAGGTTTATACCTGGCAATGTAATATCACTCCATACATTTGTTCTTCCATCAAAATTGATTATGTAGAGTAAACTGTCTTTAGGCCTTACACGTTTGGGCAAAACTAATTTCAAAAGTGGAATTTGAACCCATGCCCTATTTCAAAGACCATAATCTAAGTCATCCTGACAATTCAAATAAATGTGTAATTTATTGATTATGAAATTCCGTTCATTTATGGATCTTAACTTATTCCCTATGAGGGATCGCCCTTCGAGAAACTATCACAGATCTTAACCATGAGTCATTTATACTACATAAATTTTGGACGTTTTGTAACGAGCTACCCGAACTTTAAAAATTCAAAACGGGCTACCTCAACTTTGAAGAAGGTGCGAATAGCTACCTCCGTCCAATTTCTGACGAATTTTCGACGACTTTCCAACGACTTTCCGACGCCAGTTGACGGAAAATTGGACGGAGGTAGTTATTTGCACCTTCTTCAAAGTTGAGGTAGCCCGTTTTGAATTTTCAAAGTTCGGGTAGCTCGTTGCAAAACGTCCAAAGTTTAGGTAGCTACTTGCTATTTAACCATTTATTCTAATTGGAGGACCATACACCTATTAAAGACTCAATTCAAATTCTTAGGGTCCCTGATTTAGTGATTTAGTTCAGATCTCAAATAGTATCCAACATGTATAGGAAAGATATCACCATTTTCTAGGATACTAAAATATTTACACACTCTAAAAAGTTTTTAATACAGTCGATAATTCTAACACAAGTTCAGAGAAATTCTAATTATACAAATATATTTGCACAATCTAATTCTACCAGCTGAGCTAAGAAGACACTATAAATGGAAAAAAAAAAAGTTTACATGTGGCAATGTAGTAGTCGATCAATGCTTTATGCGATAGAAGTGTTACTTTCATCAAAGTGTCCAATTGATTCTGTGACGTAAACTCGCATTAGCCCCATAAACGTTTTGGTAGAAGTAATGCCATAAATGAGTTTTTTGACCATCATAATAATATATGTTAAATTGTAATTTTTTTTATACATGAATGTATAATGTATTTAATAACGATGTCTATGGGAATCGAACCTACAACCAGATGGTTAACATTCATGCACTCTACTAGTTATACATAAAAATATAAATATCTACATAAAATTAACATGTTATTGATATTTTCATAAAATCGATAGATAATATACATAACTATCCTTAATTTCATCTTAAATTATATAAAAGATTTAATATATGCATATACTTGTTTTTCATAAAATATAAAATTTAGTAACTAAAATAAACTTAAAGAAAAATCATAAATGCACATGGAAAATAAGAAGAGAGTAATGAAATTTTGTAACTTATTTGGAAAATGAATGAGAGTCTTTGGAAGATTTTAAACTAAGTTACATGACATGCCACATATGAGTGAGAATCATATGTTTGACAAAGACCAATTAGAAGTTATGAAATTGACATTAAGAATAAAAACAATATCTTAAATAACTTACTTGTCATAATTCTACATAATCGAACCAAATTAATATATAGAGAGATATAGATCATAATTTTTTGATACATAAAAAAATGGTTGTATATGGTCGACTGTGGGAATCCAACCCACAACCACATGGTTAAAAGTCATGTGCTCGTACGATTGTTCTTTGATAGAGTAAACTTTCTTTAGCCCATACACATTCAGGCAAAAATAATGTTAGAAGTGGAATTTGAACCCACACCCTCTTTTGAAGACCAAAACTTGATTTTGTTGCCTTAGACCACTCGACCATCCCAACAATATATGTGAAATGGTATTTTTATTGATTATAATTGTGTTCATTTGTGAATCTCAACTTTCCCAACCAGGGATCGCCCTTGGAGAAAATATCATAGATCTTAACCATGAGTCACTTATTCTAATTGGAGAACCATACACCTATTAAAGACTCAATTCAAGATCTAATTTAGTCTCCTTCATTTAGTTCAGATTCCAAACAGTATCCAACATGTATATGAAATAATTGGTTATACGGGGTCGACTATGAGAATCAATCCCACAACCACATGGTTAAAAGTCATGCGCTCTACCAATTGAGCTAAGATGGCACCCTAACTAAAATAATTTTACATGTGGCAATGTAGTAATGAATCACTACTCTATGGGATAGAAGTGTTACTCTCAATGTTTGTTCTTCCATCAAAGTGTATGATTGATTCCATGACGTAAATAGACAGTAGCCCATACAAGTTTTGGTGGAAGTAATGTTAGAACTGTGTTTTGAAACAGACACCCTCTTTCGAACACCAAAACTTTAGTCTGGTGCGTTAGATCACTCGACCATCCTGATAGTATATGTTAAATTGTAATTTTTTTATACGTAAAAAAAGGTAACAATTATTATAGAAAACATGTTTCGTTAATAAATTAATTTATAATGTAATTAATACTGACATCTATGGGAATCCAACCCACGACCACATGGTTAAAATTCATGTGCTCTACCATCTAAGCTAAGAAGGCCAGAAAAAAAACATTTACTTGTGGCATTGTAGTAGTGGATCACTGCTTTATGCAATAGAAGTGTCTCTCCACATATTTGTTCTTCCATCAAAATTTCCAATTGATTCCATGGCGTAAATTGGCATTAGCCCATACAAGTTTTGGTAGAAGTAATGTCAAATTTGAAAGTGTCCAATTGATTCCACGACGTAAACTTTGATTCCATGACGTAAACTGGCATTAGTCCCTGCAAGTTTTGGTGGCTTAGATAACTCGACAGACAACTAGACTTTTTTTCCTCTCTCCTCGACAAACCCTAAAGACGGCGTGAGAGACCCCCTCATCCCTTAGAGGAATTCAACTCCCGGTGTAATCTCGTGGATATACCCCTTATTGAGCCTAAAGGTGAATCAATCTCCAACAACACTCAATGACAAAATCAGTCACACAGGATTTCAGCACTAGACTAGAAATCAACAAAAGATAATCAAACTCGGGCATCTTTTCAAATGGGGGGGCCATAGCTTTAGGGCCGGATGGTTTCCCGCGCATGTTCTATCAAAGAAATTGGCACAGAATGGGACGTGATATCTTCACAATAGTCAAATCCTTCCTTGAAACAGGTGTACTCCATCCTTTTTTAAAATAAAACTGATAGGGTTAAATACGACATTGTCACCTAAAGTTTACGCCGATTTTAAATTTTCCCTTAAATTTAAAGTCCCCCTAAAGTTTGGAAATGACGAAAAATCTCTCCGTGAAAGAGCATATAATAAAGGGGGATTTTTCATCATTTCCAAACATTAGGGGGACTTTAAACTTTAAGGAGAAATTTTAAAATTGGCGTAAACTTTAGGGACAATGTCATATTTTAACTGATATAACACTAATCCCCAAAAAAGTGAAACCACAAATACATCAGACTTCTGACCAATCGGTCTGTGCAATTATTTGTATAAATCATATCCAAAGTTCCTATAAAGAGATTTAAAATCTATTTACCAAACATTTTCACCCCATTTCAGAGTGATTTTGTGGCAGATCGCATGATATAGGATAATACTTGGGCGACGCATGAAATTTTTTCACTATTTCCAATCCCGTCGAAACACGAAGATAGTAGACTACACTATGAGGTTGAATATGCGAAAAGCTTAAACCGGGTGCAATGCATCTCATAGTAGACTACGGTATGAAGTTGGATATGGGACTTCTTGCTCAAATTTTTGGAATGATGTGGCTTCCATGACGTGGATCTGATAGGTTAGTGCATGCATCTCATAGGTATCATATAGAGTTTGCGTGAATGGAACGAAAGCGGAGATCATTAAACTATTGAGGGAATTACACCAAGGGAACCCCCTATCCCCATACATATTCATCATTCTTCTCGCAAAGGGTCTCTCACGACAAATTGAGGTAGCAAACCTAGAACGTCGTCTAGAGGGGCTGCAACTGAGGAGAGAATGCCTGAAATCGCACTACCTGCTTTTTGCGGACGAGTCGTTCTTGTTCATATGAGGGACGGTGGAAAATATAAACCGAATTAAAGGCATACTAAACACATACTACCAGGCATCAGGACAACACATAAACATGTAAAAATCATGCGTCTTTTTCAGTGCCCAAGACGGATAAAATGATAGAAGAATGGTTAAGGAAACACTTCAAATCGACGGAACACAGAACCCCAACAAGTACTTAGGGTTACTATAAATCTGGGGGGATAAAAAAAGTGTTGAATTATCTAAAAGAAAGAGTCTGAAATAAGCGAATCGTATTGCCAAAAAAAAAGGTAATAAGCGGATTGTGTGAACGTCAAATGAGCTAAACCTGGCGCGAAAACAAGTACTCATCAAATTCGTCATCACGTTCATTCCTACATTTTCAATGAGTATGTTTGCACTCCCGAAAACGTGGTGCTCAGAAATAAAGGGGCTAATTACGAACTTCTGGTGGGGGGTCTCGAACGAAAGAAAAAAGATTTACTGGCGAAGATGAGGCACGCTAACAAGGAGCAAAGCAGTAGGGGGACTGGGATTTCAGGAATGACAAACTTTAATAGTAGCCCTGCTAACAAAAATGGCCAATTGTATCGTATCGGAACCTGACACTCTATGTGTTCGTGTCATAAAGGGAAAACATTGTATGAATGAGGACTTTCTTACAACAACAAAAGGGTGCCACACCTCTTGGTGATGGTCTAGTTTACTCATGGGAAGAGATGTAATCAAGCGGGACAAACTATGGCAGATTGGGGACGGAGCATCTATCAAGGTGTTTAGGGATCCATGGATTCATACTACCCACGACCATAGGGCACAACCAAACTCGAGCCACGAAGATCAAAATAATAAGGTGGTAGGAGACTTGATCGAAGTCCAAACTCGTACATAGAAGGAGACTGAGGTTAGACACGTGGTGACCCCCTAAAATACAAAAGCTATCCTACGTATTCCAATCCTGCGACAACCTAAAACTGATTCCCTCATCTGGCCCCACACGAAGGATGACAAATGTCCGCCAGGACAAACAGACTCAACGACCAACACAACCTTATGAAAGGCAATTTGGCACACAACCACTATCCCGAAGATACAAAAATCTCCTGTGGAAATTACTCTCTAATATGATTGCCACTAAAGAGAATCTACACCACCATAGAATGAACAACCCCTCGATATGCCCAATTTGCGACGGAAATGAATCACACGAGCATTTGATACTTGGATGCTCTTGGACAAGACCGATGTGGTTTAGTGTCTTGGTTGTGCAAATAGACTCAGTGGCATGAACGACAAATGAAGAATGGCTCAAGTGCAGAAGGACCAAACCGAATCTAATCAAAAGCCAGCGTAAGGAGAGATGGACACTAAGTATGCTTACATGCTGGTTTATAGGAAATCACAATGCAAATGTACGTTTGAATAACAACTACCTAATTCGGAAGTGGCCACTCGAGTAGTCCGAGCGGTGTACTTGGAGTACTGAAGTAGACCACGTTAAGCACCGATTGATACAAGGAAGATTATTGCGGAAAGGTGGACGAGGTCTCCAATGGGAACCGTGCGAATTAACTGTGACGTCTCCTAGTGTGCCACGTCAAAACAGGGGGGATATGTGTTCTAGCTCGCGACCCAATGGTACTATACTCAGGGGTCTTAATCGAAGGATATGAGGTGAGGATATTGAATCACTTGAAGCGCTGACAATACATGAAGGTACCCGACTTGCAACCGAGAATAAGTGGAATAATGTCGAAATAGAGTCAGACTCAGCCGTTGCAATCGACATCATCCGAGGTGAGCGCCACAATTGGAAGATAGTCATAGTAACGATGAATACGTGATTTATGTCAAGACAGCTCCGATGAATAGAATGGAAAACTATCCGAAGAACAACCAATGAACGCATGAATTGAATCGCTAAACAAGCTAGAATGAGAGTATGTCTTAATGATTGAGTCTCATATCTCCCAATCCATTTGATACATTTAATTCGTATTAATTGTAATTTTGAAACCTCCATGATTTGGATCACGATGTCTTTTAAGTAATAAAACAACATTTGGCAATAAAAAACAACGAAAAACGTATAGTTCAACTTAAAAGAAAAATTATTTTTTCCAAATATTATATCATCTACTTATCTAAATCTTAATCCTATACTGTAGATGTGTGGTCCACGTTGTCAAGTGCTTAAATGTGGCGGCAAATAATAAAACGCTAAATGTGAAAGTGAGGGTTGATTTAACTGGTTCATTAATTAGTGTTTTACTTTGAGAATATAGACAAGATTTGCAATTAATTCAGAGGCTACGATATATATATATATATATATATATGTTAATTGGGTAGGATGTATATAATATATATTTGCAAGTTAAGGTGGATAGAGATGTGTCTTTATTAAGCTTCACAAAGTCTATCTGCATTCATTGTCGAAATACATTGACGATCCAAATGGAAAGCTACCCTTAATGTATGCAAATATATATGGTGCCTATTTTCTAACAATATTGTAAGCTACCATTAATTATGTGGTTATTTTTTTTTTAATAAACCTTTTTAACATTCCTGACAAAAAAATATTATTTTATTAAGGCACGATACTAACATTTTTTTAATTCATGCAAGTTAAAAACTTATTTTTTCTTTAACAAATATGGCACGTGGAGTTAATGAGAAATAACATAATCTAACACCCTTAATTGTAATGAATTATGATACTATAAAACATTTTACATGGAGCCCGAGTCAAAATTAATGAATAAATAAAAATAATTATTTATTTATACAATTGAACTTCATCCTTAAACCAAACGAACATGAGATAAAATAGTCCATTTGTGTATATGTTGCATAATTCTTACAAACCTACCGTGGGATTCCTCACTATTAAGGTCTTTTAATTTTTACCAACCATTTTAATAGAATTTATATATATTTGATGATCATTAACCACTATGGCAAAGTTTTGATTTAACTCTTTTACATTATTCTGCTTAATAATAACCGAATCACAACAAATTTCAAGTTTATATATATATATATAATATAATTATAATTTTCCTTTTGTCTTTTAAACGAACTAACTAAAAAATTATAATATCTAATTATATCTACATTTTCATTAATTTTTAAATATGTCCATATTTAAATCAATGTTATCAGAACCTGACCGACCCTCGAACCGATAAGAAAGTCGGCTCCTGGTTCGGTCGGTTGGACCGACAGGTTCACCATGCATATATATATATATATATATACAAACTTAAGAAGCTCACGTGATACTGAGTTTGTCTGGACTCGGGAGGGTTCTGTAAATCGAAGAGTCCAGAACATGGCCCAAAACGTTGGAAGATAATGGAGGGAAATTGCACGTAGCACCCTTGACGACTGCAGTAGCATGATCTGACATAGCTAGGGATACAATCCCTTCTTGCAAAAATTTGAGTTGATCTTCTGTTACCCCCAAAACACTGAAGCTTGCTTGGTCACTGTTTTCTCCAATCGCACCATCTTATCTAGCACTGCTTGATGGTCGCTTGAACTTCTGTTACCCCCAAACACCGACGTTTGTGGAGTCCAAACACAGTAAGTACCCTCAGGTATGGCCTCCAGCTCGTCCGCCTCCGACGAAGAGCAAGAAGTCGGATTTGTTAGGGTATATGTATAATTACATATGACTTGAGGATTAGTTTAGAATTAGTTATGAGGACTGAAATGCAAATAGATAGAAGTTGTAGGCTATAAATAAGAATATGTTGTACCGACTTTAACTAACTTGAATAGAAGATTAGTTTGATTTCTTAGATTGCAAGTAAGCATTCTTTTCTTTTCTGTGTTTAATCTGAGCTTCCTAACATGGTATCAGAGCCATCTCTTTCCGGCGAATCTGTTCATTACGAGTTCTTTGTTCTTCATTTCGATTGTTGCGTTCGTATTCTGCTACTGTGATCTGTTTCCGACTCTGCGATCTGTTGTTGCTTGCGAAATGTTTGTTTCTGGTCTTGTTGTTGTGTTAATGGAAGAAGCTACAACTAATTTCTTCAACAAGAAAGTCTCACTACTAGAAGGAGAGAAGAACTTCCAGTAACGGCGACAACAAGTACTCCTCTCTGTTCGTGGTCACAATCTGGAGTCACATTTGTATGGTAATGTCACCATTTAGCCGACTATTCCTGGAAATGATGGAGCTCCAGAACTGAATCCTGATTACCAGAAGTACATTAAGAAGGATAGCTCATTGGCATCTTGGATGCTGGCATCAGTTTCATCACAGGTTAGTCGCAGTCTCTTCGGATGCATGACAGCGTCTTCAATTTGGCAGAAGCTTCACTGAGACTTCTCATCTTCATCAACAACAAGGATAATGCATCTTTATGATCGTTTGAAGGTTAGAAAATTGCCTCATCAATCTATGAGAGATTATTTGATGTTAATTCAATCGGCATGTGATAGTTTGGCAAATTGCGGACATCCGATTGAAGAAATGCAGCAAATATCAATAATCCTTAATGGAGTTAAGGGACAATTTGATAGTGTAGTCTCTGTTATTCATGTCAGCAGAAATCCTTATGATTTGGCTTCTATTAGTTCAGTTCTACTTGATGCAGAAGCAAGGCAAGGTGATCTGATGTTTGATAACACTCTTACTGCGAATGTTGCTGTGAATCAACCTTCTGTAGTGAAGAATTCTGGTTTTGCTTCATCGGATATAGCTGTCTCACCAAACACGTATGAAGTTGTTATGTCATCCACTGCAAATCAAGCAATATCACAGTCTCAACCACATCAGTCATTTGGCAATGGAAGAGGAAGATTTCGTGGCCGTGGCTATGGAAGCAACATGCCTCAATGCCAGTTATGCGGGAAATTTGGACACCTGGTTCATAGGTGCTATCACAGGTTCAACGTGAACTTTACTGGTGTGACAGATCCTGGAAATATCAGTCGGCCAAGTGTCAATTTATGTTCTTCACAGTGGGATGATCCAGTTGAATCACAGCAATCAGCTTCATCTGCTCATTTGTATGCTCCTGTTATGCTTCAGCCTCAGCCTCAATCTATGTATCAGTCGGTTATGCCAGCTCATCAACCTTTTGCTCAATTCTTTTCTCCTCAGCCTCATTAGGTGTTTTCTAACTCTTCTTATCAACCTATAACTCCCTCTGCAATCCAGTCTACTACACCTTATTCTGTTTTTCATAACGCCAATTCCTTACCTCAGAATTTGTCCAACTCTTCAGCATATCAGTCTATTCCTCAGGTTTACTCACACGTAGTGCCTAGTAATTCGTTTGTTCCATCATGAGCAGGTTCAATTACTACTGGAACTGTGTACAATATGGACACTCAGTCGATAAATGGTAATCCTCAGGTGAACTTAGCATCAGTGACTCCTGCTATTCAAAAAGATTCTAGCTGGTGTCACTAATCATTTAACAAATGTTCATCCCAATCAATATCAATTATCAAGCTTGTGTTCCATATTCAGGCCAAGGTAAGGTAGTGGTAGGCAATGGTTCTTCATTGAAAGAAAAGTGATATTGTTAAGTGTTTCGTTGAGTTTCATAAGCTTGCAGAAAAGTAACTATGTCACTCATTGAATGCAGTTCAATCGGATGGTGGAGGTGAATTCAAGTTTCTAGAAGTGTATCTTCCTCAGTTTGGTGTGCATCATCGTGTTAACTGTCCTTATTCATCCCAACAGAATGGGATTGTTGAGAGGAAGCACAGACATGTGGTTGAGCTTGGATTGACATTATTGGCTCAGTCATCGGTTCCTCTCCATTATTGGTCAGATGCCTTCTTTACTGCCACATTTCTCATCAATAGATTGCCTTCATCTAGTCTTAGGAACCTTTCTCCTCATGAGAAGTTGTTTGGTTCACCACCTGATTATTCCTTTCTAAGGGTCTTTGGTTGTTTGTGCTTTCCTCACCTAAGACCATTTAACAGAAATAAACTTGCTCTCCGATCTGAACCATGTGTTTTCTTGGGATACTGTGCTAAGTATCAAGGTTATAAGTGTCTCTTTGCTTCTGGGCGTGTTTATACTTCGAGAAATGTCAATTTTCATGAGAACACTTTCCCTTTTGCTGACACCAAGAGTAGTTTTTTCACTTCTAATGCACCAACTCATAACTACACCTCTGTTCCTTTTTTCATTCCATGTGATTCTGCTTTTAATCAAAACTGTGATGTTTCTAATGATGGTCCTGTGTCTGATCAAGTTTATTTTCCAAATATAACACCTCCTTATGGTGTTAGAGATTCTTCTTCTCCTTCTTGCCCTCCCATGTTAGATGTTATTTCACCTAAGCATTCTTCCTATCCTATTGCATTGGATCAAACTGATAGCAGGAATGTGGTTCATGAACCATATGTGCAGCCTATTCGAGAGTTTGGTTGTTCTTCAGATATTCCTGTTTTACCATCTGTTACTTACAGGTTGCAGGGTTCAAGTCTTGTTCCCAGTTCTGGTAGAGTCTCTTCTGATAATATTCATTCATCTTTTGTTCCATCTTCTGTTCCTATTTCAACTGTTTCTGATAATATTCATCTGATGCAAACCAGTTCAAAAACCAATGATTTGAATAGCTCTTCTCTTCAGGCTTTGCTAACTTCTATTGAATCTCAGGATTCTTTAATTTCTGTTGAGCCAAAGTCTATTCATCAAGCACTCAACAGTCCTCACTGGAAGGCTGCTGTTGAAGAAGAATATGTTGCATTGCAGGATAACAAAACATGGTCTATAATGGAGCTGCCTTCTGGTCGTATTCCAATAGGGTCTAAATGGTTATTCAAGATCAAGAAGAATGTTGATGGTTCTATTGCTCGATACAAAGCCAGGTTAGTTGCAAAAGGATTTTCTCAGAAACCTGGTTTTGATGGTTCTAACAGGATCTTCGTCCGCCATGAACAAGCTCTTCAGCGGGATCCTCATCGGACGCCCATCCTCCTCCCGATCTAGAGTACAAGTTGCTTTCACTTCCTTCAAACCGAAATCATAATCCATCTCCATCCTTTTGAGTCGCTTATAACATTCTACCAATCTGTCGGCCCCGGACTTGATTCCTGAAACTGAACATTGGGTCTGATTTCTACTGCGTGATATAATATTGAAGGGTCGGTCCATGTTGTTGCTGCTACAACTGAAGAACTGCGACTGAATGACGAATTGACTGCGGCTTAACTGAAGCAAGGACAAATTGATGGCTTAACTGAAGCAAGGACAAATTGAAGAACCTGAAGGCATGAAGAATTGGTTGCGACTGCTTTATGTGAAAACTGAAATGAAATGGTCGTGAAAGCTAAAATGAAAAACCTAGTTTAATGTTGAAGAGAACAGGTCAGGCCAGCTGTACAAAACAAAATAATTCGGTTTAAACCGAAGAAAACTGATTGGTCGGTTAAAAAAAAGTGAATCAGAAACTGTCCAGTTTTAAAAACCGGTAGGTTCACAGCGGTTCAAATGTATGTATTATTATTAAATTTAATACGTAAAAAAACTTTAATATAGTTGAAGGAGTGGAATACTATCTAATTATTGATCCGATAAGTACGAATTTCTGTACAACGTATTGTTACGTGCCGCGAAACCAAATGTTGAAAATTTGTGAGATGAACAAAATTTTCAAAAATTCCTCGTCAAGTCAATACATATATAAAGGGATTTTCCATATTTGAATATTTATCAAAGTCAATATATAAAAGGATATTGTAAATTTGAAATTGCATGGATGCCGTCAATTTATCGCTATGTCATGTCTACGTAAATACTATGTCATGTCCACATAAATGTTGGTTCATTTTTTACAATAATCAACTTCATTGACTTTCGTATCATAGTAATCTCTCTCTCTCTCTCTCTCTCTCTCTCTCTCTCTCTCTATATATATATATATATATATATATATATATATATTAATATGACGAGACTCTTTAAAATTGTACCGAATAATAAAATTGGTCAATTATGTGTCAAAATTTAAACATTTTATCGGTCCATATTAATGTTTTTTTTTTGCATAATGGTGACATTGTCATATATATACCTAAATGAGTTGAAATTATTTCTCTAACTAGTAGCAGTCAATTTCAAAAACCGTATGTTTCTTTTGACTATTAATACAAAAATTATTTTATTTATTTGCTTCATACTTTTCTATTGTGTTTTACAAAATCTGACTTCATAAGATTATATTTATTTTCTTAAAAATAAAAATATTATAAGTTTGATAAAAATATAATAGGTTATATATAAAGCAATTCATAGGCTATAAAAACTTTTCTAGTGGCAGTTATGTCCATCACTAATAAAATAGGTTATTTAGTAACATTGTGTGTTATTAGCGTATTATCGCCACTAATTATATATAATGTCATGTTGGGTTGACGGAATATGGATTAGAGAATTGGAATATGAAGTAATGAATAATTAATGAGAATATTAAGTTATTTGGTTGATAAATTCAAATGAAATAAAAATACAGAATTCAATGTTTTGTTGATGAAATTACAAATGAAAATGGATTGAAATTAAGTCAAATGACATATATACCCTTCTACTTCAATATGTATAATACCCGAGTAAATTAAATTATTAAAAAAAAAAAGATTAATTAATTATAATGAAAAATAAAATTTATTAGGTACTTTAAATTAAATTAAATTCCATTCATAAAAAAGTAATTAAATTAAAAATGTTGTTTATTAGAAACTTTAGAATTAAATTATAATTAAATATATAATATATTAGAAAATCTAGAATAAATTAATTTAAAGAATATATATTAATCAGTTCCAAAAAATACAGGGACGACAAGAATACAACAAATCAAGTCACCCATTATATAAAGTGGACCCAACAATCACAAAGATTATCATGATTCCCTTACTTTAAACACATACGAACTGTACGACCAAAAAGTTTGATAATGGTTCCCAGAAACATCATCTGAAATGCAATATTCACTTCCATCCCTCGTATCAAACGATTTGGCTTGGGTGGTGATCGCGAGCCAAACTTCAATCCTTGCAACACCTAGCACCTAAAGGAAATTTCTCACAAAGAGGGTCGAAAAACAAGTCACGCAAGAGACACCTTTGATATTTTTTTTTCCAATATCAAAGGTACGCCAGAGGCAACTTAAAACTATATGTGAGTCTCGCCATGAAAGCTGCCCAAAAACGATCGAGAAAACCTCACTCAAAAGGTAAATCCATAAGTAGCGGAAAGTTTTGAATGAAATCCAAAGGGGATTAAAACGACAAAAAATGTTCACCAAAAGGCAGCTAAGAATCGTGAGGAAGGCTCGTCATTACTAGAGACCACAAGGACAAACCCACGTCCCCAAACGACTAGCCCAACAAAATTCGCAAAGATATAAATCAAACGACGCAATTAAACCTGATAAACACAGAGGCACGCCAAGTCACGGTCGCTTAAAAGTAGAGGTGTCCAGTTTGGACACAACCCATGGGTGACCCACCCATGGATCGTGTTTGGGTCGAACATTTTGAGCCCGCGAGTCATTTCGACATGACTCATTCAACTCGCATGAAAAATGGGATTGGGGTTGGATCGTACCTATCGACCCGTGGGTCAAACCGTGGATCTGTATAACTAAATATATATTATAATAAATTGTATAAAATTTCATGGATCGCACGGGTCGTATGGGTTGTATGGATCACGTGGGTTGCATGAGTCACGTGAGTTGCATGGGTCATGTGGGTTGCATGAACCAGTGGATCGTATGTAGGGTTGGGCAAAAAAAACTAGTTCGACCGAACCGAACCATACTACTTGTGACCTGTACCTCTTTTGAACTGGTTCAGTCAAACCAATTCAGAAGTGGTATGATTTTTTTGAAGCAAATGTGGAGCGGTTCGGCTGAACAATAAAAAAACTGGGTTTTGTTTTGTCAAAATAAAAAAACTGGTTCATAAGTGGTAAACCGTACCATTTTATGAACCATTTATATATATATATGTATATATATATATATATATTATTTGTATTATCCTTTTAATATATTCTATTTTTTTGCCATTTTAAGTGAACCATTTTGTTCATATGTGCACTCCCTATTTTAAGATGTTTTAATTTTCAATCTTTCTATTAATCTTTTTATGTATTATTTGATCATGTATTAAAATTTATAAATTTGGAATATTTTATATTATTTTTTTGTTTAAAAAAGGTATGGATGAACCAGTTCGAAAGTGCTATGGTAAATCACCAAAAAAGTGGAGTGGTTCGGACGAGTGGGTCGAACTGTACCTTCCCACAGTTTAGGTAAGGTACAGTTCTTGGACCGGTTTGACCCCAAACAGATTCATGCCCGCCCCTAGTCGCGTATGGTTCGACGGGTTGATCCATAAAATTTATTTTGTACAAATTAAAATGACAATGGTTCACGAGTCGTACGGGTTGACCCGTGGACCCATGAGTAATGTTTGAATATTGAAAATTGACTCATCATTAATCACAATGCATGTTTGGGTTGAACATATTTTGACACGACCCACAGTTGACCCGTTGACACAAATTGACACCTTTACTTAAAAGCCACTAAGATAGAAACTTTGTCAAAATTAAATTTCATCTGAGCCCTCAGGGGCAAATGTTGGACACCAAGTAACAACATGATGTCAAGGCACGACTCCCTAAGCAAATACGACAAATATCCAAACACATGATGAATGCCATAAAGAAACCATCCCTAAGGGTCTCACTTAACTCAGAGGGACCCGAAAGACCACCTTCACTAGGTGCTCTAATACCATGTGATATTTAAGATATAGGTCTTAACCAATTATCTCATTGCGTATGAACTTATGAGTGATGCCCGACCTCGACCTTTGTGGAAGTATTGTTTTCCAACGTCCCTTGCGACGCCTTAGGATTTGAATCTAGAGGCTCTGATACCATGTGGGATTTAAGATGCACGCCTTAGTCAATTTACTCATAAGTCTGACATGTGAGTGAAATTATTTAGTATACTCCTTAGATATCTTAACACGTTCACTGCTTTGTGTATGAAATAGTGACGACTATTAAAAGTCTATTGTGGCAGCATTAAAGTATGGGTGGGAAAAAAAACGATTCGACCAACTGTATCTTTTGTGAACCGTATCGGTTCGGCCAAACCGGTTCACATACCAAACAGTTCTTTTTTTGCTAAAATATGGAGTGGTTCAAAAGATGTACAAAAAACGATTTGCAGACGATAAACCGTACCACTTCTTGTACTGATTTTAATATAATATAATATTTAATTATTAAAATATCTACTCTAAACCATTAAACGAAAGTTGGTTCAGTGATAATTTACAATCTACATTAGTATAATGGATTATGTATTATGATTTATGGATTATGGATTATGGTTTATGGATTATGGATTATGGATTATGGTTTATGGATTAGGATTATGGTTTATGGATTATGGATTATGATTTATGGATTAAGGTTTATGGATTATGGATTATGTTAATTTTTTTAAAAATATATATAAAGTGGTTAGGCCGAAGCGGTTCTGAACCGGTTTTTGAACCGATTCAGAACAGGTACGGTAAATCGGCCAAAATCTGGAGCGATAATTCGTACCTCTTTAAATTGTGGTAAAGGTACGGTTCATGAACCGGTTCAGCACCGAATGGGTTCATGCTCACCCCTACATTAAAGTCCCACGAGAATTTAAAAAAAAAATTAGATACTTGATTAAATTCTCCATCATTTTTTAACTTTGATATTTAACAGTGGGTTAAGTGTTATTTAAATTTTAATTTCATATATAAAATTATTTGATCTCTTATGAGATTGAAATATAATCTCCCACAACTCTTGTTTAATGATTTTAAATATATGTGTAGTAATAATATTCATGGGGCATAATGGGGAGAGGATGTATGTAATGGGAGACAATCGTGGAGAAAGAGAATATAAATAATAAAATAATTTCTTAAATTAATTATAATTAAATTCTTATTTTTTATGTAATTTTATAAGAGGTGATTATAAAAATCAATTCGTACTTAATAATATATATTTGAGTTTGATTTTGAGGATTTTAATTTAATTTTAATTAATTTATAATTAAATCTAGGGTTAAGCACTTATTTGATAATGCGACTATTTAGTCCAAACATGTGTTATTTAGTCAAATATGTTTGATGACTTCTTCATGAGACAAAATGTAAGAAATACTCCCATCCTCATTGATCTTCATATTCTTCCTTCATTCTTCATTTTCTTTTTCTTCTTCGCAGATTGGAAATTGCAGAGGTAATTCTGTTGAAAAATGAAAATCCAATCCCATAAATCAATTTGGGGTTGGGATCGAAACGGAACCCATAAATTTTATGGCATCCAATTTCAATCCCATAAATCATATTTGATTCCGATTCGATCCCCAAAATCATTTGTAGGTTCCAATTCGAATTCAAAAATCGTTTTAAATTTCTTTGGGGTTTGAATCTGTAACCCAAAAATCGTGTTTAATTTCAGATTTGATCGCAGAAATCGTTTACGTGTTCAGATTTGATCTGACAAGTCGTTTTTTAGTCCAGATTCAATCACATAAATCGTTTCTAGGTTTAAATTCAATCCTGAAAATCGTTTCAAGGTTCATACTCAAATCATAAATCGTTTTTGGTTTCGAATACGAATCCTGAATTTGTTTCTGAGTTCAACTTCAAGTGGGGATAACGATGTGAGGCCATAGAAAAATATGAAGAACACAGGAGGAAGAAGAAGACAAGAGGAAGGGTAAATCACAATGGTTAAACATAAGTGACTAAATAAAATAAGTTTGAATCAAATAGTTACATGATGAAACGTATGTGCCCATTTAACAATACCATAAAATATAAATAACCAAAAGCTCGCATGGGTCGAACACAAGTGGCTAACGAGGTAGTTTACCCTTAAAACTATTTGAGTTTATGAATTAATTTCATTTGTTTAAAATATTTCCAGAGTTCATTTTTTAAAATATTTTCAGTGAGTTAAGTATTACTTTTAAATTTTAGTTTTGGATATTTTTTGGAATCTATAGAGTTTATCATTTGTTTGACTACTGATACGCGTATTCGAGTAATGTATATTATAGGGGTTTATTAACTTTTATTTTTTAGGGCTAAGTAATGACATACTCTTACACTCTAAATTTGACCAACCTTAAAAAATTGGGAAAAGTCTGAAAATAGTCTATCATGTTTGCACAAAATGGTTTTCGGTGCAACTTGTTTTTTCATGATGGTTAATGGTTCAATACGTTTGAAAATGATGGTAATTGGTACCTCCGTTACTTTTATGTAAAAAAAATTCGTTAAATATTTTTCATATTTGCAAAATTAACCAAATATTTTTCTAAATGTTACAATTATACCCTACAAACTTACACTAATGTTTCAAACAAGTCCCAACTCGATTCGAGCCACACCGAGGGTCCCCTAGCCAGGGTCCGAACCCCGACCAGGCCACCCAACCATGGGGACCTGGTCTAGGCTCGGACCCAGAGCATACGACGCCCGATTGAGGCTCAATTGGAGCCCTAATCGGGGGTCCTATGGCCTGGGTCTGAACCCATACCAGGTCGCCCAACCATGGGTACATGGTCTGGGTTCAGACCCAGACCATAGGACCCCCGATTGGGTCTCAATTGGAGCCCCAATCGTTTGAACCGAACCCAGCTAGGTTCGGTTCAAACTGATTGGGGCTTCAATTGAGCCCCAATCGGGCGTCGTATGGTCTGGGTTCGAGCCCAGACCAGGTCCCCAGGGTTGGGTGACCTGGTCGGGGTTCGGACCCTGGCTAGGGGACCCCCGGTGTGGCTCGAATCGAGTAGGGACTTGTTTGAAACATTAGTGTAAGTTTGTAAGGTTTAATTGTAACATTTAGAATAATAGTTGGTTAATTTTGTAAATATAAAAAATATTTAACGGAATTTTTTAACAGAAAAGTAACGGAGGTACCAAATCATTTTCAAACATGTTGGACCAAAAACAATCGTTTGGGTTGGAAAACCATTTTCGTCAAACATGTTGTACCATTTTCAGACTTTTCCCTAAAAAATTATTAAATTCCTAAAACGTAATATATAATGAACGAGGAAAAAGTAGTTTACTTCACTCTTGAAAACACATCAACCGAACATAATGATCAACACAAAAGAAAGGTTGAACACGATGACTAGAAAGATTCCAAAGACCGTCAATACAATCGTCAGATGAGAATAACAAAAATAATTATAGAAGAGAGTCTTATTTTATAGTATTTTTTTATTGTATTTTAAAGATGAGAAAACTCTCTATTTATAGGGTGAAAAACTTGAGCAGCAAGTGAAAGTGATCAATTTGCTATAATTTTCATTCATCTTAGAGTTTTGTGCAAATTTGATATAATTACAAAACTAATCTAAACTTATAAAATTTTGATAAAATGTCCATTTTTTCCAACAATAAATTCGTGATTACATAAGTTGTATTATATACACTTCTATAACTAACGTTTTAGTTTTATTTCTACTGACATATAGCAAAAAGAACAAGGGGAAGTTTTACAGCTGAAATTAGTATATGCATATTTGGGTGTTTTTAAGTTTTATTCTCTATTTTCTTTTAATCAATCACTCTTCCTCAAAAGTATTACATATATAATCATAAATCATTAGAAAATACTTAGTGGTCCGGTGTGGTCCTTATGGTCTTTAACGGTTTATGTCAGAAATTAGGATTAACACTGAAACGAACAACATGCCAAGACTATAACGAGGCGTTTCTTTCATGGAATTCGGAATAAGGAATACGGAATAGGGAATAGGAATAGAGAATAAGGAATAGGAGATAAGAATATGAAGTTGTTTCTTTGGTGGAATGGAATGGAATGGAATAAGGAATTCTGTTGTTTATTTGATGGAATTGTATATGGAAAGGGAATGCAATGTGGTAAAATAACATATTTGCCCCTCCTTGTATATGTATAGTATATAATATATATAATTTGTATTAATTAATTTTAAAATTAAGAATAATATAAACTTATAATATAATTAATTAATAATTAAAAAAATAAAATAACTTATTTAATTAATTATTAATTAAGATAAAATTGTTGAATTAATATAAATTTTAAAGTAAGGGCATTTCGGGCATTTCGCCTCCTATTCCTCATTCCTAGCGCGCCCGGCTTAGGAATTCCGAGCTTTTCACACGGAATGTCTAAGCCTACCCCGCCCGGAATCCGTAAGCCAAATTTTTGCAATTCCGCGAAAAGAACAACTTCTTACGGAATCCGTAAGCCGAATTCATTTTCCATTCCGTGAAAAGAACATGCAATAAATGATTTTGATCTATAAATGGTCCAGTCTACTCACTCACCTCTACATGGGGAGCATTTGTGAATTGGGTAATCATTGCAACTTGTCAATCATGACTAAATGCTTTTTACGTACTTCAATTTTAAGTATTGCACCAAATCTTCAGCTGAAATAATTTTTTGACAAATTTTTGTTCCAACCAAAAATTGAACTTAGTGACCATATTGTAACAAAAGTGTGCTTTATCACTAGACCACTTATACTTGATTTTTTATGTACTTAAGTTATACTTCAAAAATGTTATTTGGGGTATCTAAAACTCTATTAGCATGTTTCTTTCACGAAATAGAAATGTAATAGATGATACATATTCCATGAAGTTGTTTCTTTCGCAGAATTGAAAAAATCCGAAATACGAAATCCTAGAGGGGTGATGATATCAATTTCAGTCAAAAATATTGGAATTCGTAAGCCGAGCGCGCAAGGAATACAGAATTGAGCGTCAAAAGATGAAATTACCCTCAATTGTTTTTTGTAATTCCTGAACTGCCCTCCTCCTTCACCACTTCTATGTGTCTTCTTCGTCCCCTAGGTACGAACCGAAGAAGAGAGGTCTTCTTCACTGCGTCTTCTCGTTCATCCCCCTAGGTAAGTCTTCTCTTCATCCTTCGTCTCTGCGTCTTCTTCTTCTACATGATTCTAGTTCGAATCAAACATAGAAACACGATTTCTTGGTTTGAATCGAACCCAGAAACAGGTTTCTGAGTTTGAGCATAACCCAGAAACGCGATTCTAGGTTCTGTTCGAACCCAAAAACATTATTTCTGGATTCGAACAGAACCCATTAATCACGTTTATGAGTTTCTAAGTTCGAACATAACCCAGAAACAGGTTTCTGAGTTCGAACATAATTCAGAATCATGTTTATGGGTTCGATTCATTTGTTGTTTGATGTGTTCGAACACGATTCTGGGTTCGGTCATATGTTGTTTGATGTGTATGTTCGATTGAATTTTATTGCGCCTTAGATTACAATTTGGATGGATATATTCTTGCGGATTCAATGAGCATAAAAATTGAAGTTTGATTTACTATCTGGAGTAGCTTGTCGAATGCTAAATGGAGTTGGTTGAATTGATAAGCGGTTAAAATTGATAAGATTTTTCGATCTAGATTTGTCGCACACAAGTATTACAATGTTGGTGGATGCAGTTCTTGGTATGCTTTTGCAGTACTTGATCATGGAGGTTTGAGGCTAGATAAGTTTAACCAATACCGACTTGAGAGATGTAATTGTATAATTTTGGTCGGTGTATTGTTATGTTGTAAATGATCTCCACTTTTTTGGTCGGTGTATTGTTATGTTGTAATGAAATATTATATTTTGAATAGTATAATTAATGATATTATGGTTCATATAAATATAAGATTAATGGATCTTGGTGAAAAAAATGAATTAAAATTAAAATTTACATTAATTAAACTATTTAATCTTAAATAATTAAAGGAATTGTCCTTTAAACTTAATTAAATAAATATATTTTTTTTATTTTTTTAATTATTAATTAATTATATTATAAGAATTTTATTATTCTTAATTTTTAAAATTAATTAATACAAGTTATTTGTATTATATACTATACAAATGAAAGTACACACATATATGTCATTTACCATATTCCACTTCATTTCCATTTCACCAAAGAAACATTGGAATTCCTTATTCCATTATATTCCAATATACCAACTAAACAACTTTATATTATTATCTCATGTTTCTTTTTCCATATTTCGAATTCCGTTAAAGAAATGCACCATATAATTTAGATTTTTTTTATGGATAATCTCCAAATAAATTGGAAAAACTATATTGAATAAATAAATAATTTGGAATGCTAACCAAACAAACAACAATGAGTTTTGCCTTACACAATTATGTGAGTTTTTGGTTAAAGTTGGTACAAAAACTCTTAACTTCTGTCAACTTTGATAAAGATGAGATGAAGATAATTCAAACCATAATGATCTTTCAAATATAATAGAGTTGATAGATATGGAAATGTGAAGCTAAATAATTATATTATCTCAATATATATATTATCTAAATACATATTCTTCGTTAGTTCTTAATTTGACCTAGATGATTACACAATGAGTAACAAATACAATAATATAAGTCAAAACTCAATGTTGTTTATTTGGTTAATATATACTTTTTTTTCAATTTATTTGAAGATGATCCAAAAAACATTAGTTCTAAATTATAGGGTTTAAGGGACCGGTAAATTGCATAATTTAATTACGTAAAGAAATTATCTACTATGAGTAGCTTAGCGGTAACGCACCACGTTGTTACAATATAGTCACGAGTTTGATTACTGTCTGGAACAAAATATTATTAAAAAAACTTGAAAGTTGCTGCAGTAAATATAATTTAGGGTTAATTACTTAATTGGTTACACATGTTTCACCATTGTGCAGAATGGTTACACATGTTTCAAAATGTGATTAATTGGTTTTGCTATGTGACTAATTGGTTACACATGTTTTTCCAAATGTGATTAATTGATCATTCCGTTACTAAACCGTTAATTTTACCGTTAATTAATTTTTAAAACATATTATTGAATTGTGAAATAACTATTATGCCCCTAGAATCATCTTCAAGAACACATCATCATCTTCAAGAACAAGAATCGAAAAACCCAGAAATCTGATTTCTAGGTTCTTGAAGAACCCAGAATCGCGTTTCTGGGTTCTTCAAGAATCTAGTTTCTGGGTTCTTCGATTCTTGTTCTTGAAGATGATGTTGTGTTCTTGAAGATGATTCTAGGGGTAATTACGTCATTTTACGTATTTAAATAGTGACTTAACTGTGATTTCTAACGGTGAACAGTAAAAAACCAATTAGTCACATTTCAAAACCAATTAATCACATTTTGAAACATGTGTAACCATTTTGCACAATGGTGAAACATATGTAACCAATTAAGTAATTAACCCTATAATTTAAGTATATAAAAAAATTATATGGTACAATTAATCCAGTGGTGTGGAACGTTGTGTTATGCCAACGTGGTTTTTGAGTTCAAATGTGAACAAAACTTTGGTTTTCCAAGCTAATTTGGAAAAATAATCCATGAAAATGGAAATAAACCCAATTTCCGGCGTCACAAAACGATTTCACTGCATTTTTTTTCTTAAAAACAATCATTCATTTCAACAAGACGATAAGTAATTGGCCAAAAAAAAAAAAAAAAAGACGATAAGTACAAACATAAGAAAACTTCAAGAAATGAAAAAAAAAAGAAAAAGAAAAAAAAAGGTTAAACTCCTAAGGATGAGGGCTTTCGTTTTCTGCAATAGAGAACAACTATGTTGGTAAGTAGCAAAAATGGAATTTGTTCAGTCTCTTTCCGCTTTTAAAGGTTAGCAAGTTCATGCGCAAGATTGTTTCTGGGTCTTGGAGTCTTCTATTAAGAGTATCTCCGCTTTGATGTCCTCCAAAATCGTCTCCATATTTCATTCCACCACGTCTCCTTTGTTCTTCTTAGTTGGTTAATGAAAGAAGCATTATCACCTTCATGAATGATTTTTGAGAAGTTCAGTGTCTTGACTAGATTTGCTCCCATCTTTACAGCTAGCCGTCCTGCTTGTGTTGAGGAAGTGTCTTTGCTCCACTCAAGCATCTCATGTCTCTACTGAATATTAAGACTCCATAGAGCTTCCCATTGTTCAGGTTTCTATTGACCAATGCTTTTTGCTTTTTCTACACTGATGCTCCTGATACCAAAGTTAACAGTGTATTTTCAGGATTTCGTCATTGTCCACACCAGTTTATCGCGTAATTTCCTCCTCGTGCGAATTTTTAATATCCATTGCATCACTCTCGCTCGAGAAGATTATGGACTTTTTGTTGGCACCAAGTACTCTCCTCCAAGCAAAACTTATGGACTCGGCCCAAGAAAGATAAATTCTATTTAACAAACCATTAATTATTTTATGAAAAAACTCTGGAAAACGTCTATCATGTTTGACGAAAATGGTTTTTCAACTCTCACAATTGTTTTAGATACAACATGTTTGAAGACGATTGTTTTTGGTACATTCGTCTAACTGCCGTTCAATTTAGACGTTAAAATATCACGTGGAAGGTCACGTGACGAACCTGAAAAAACTATTATTTGTAATTCATTTTCTGTCCTTACCTCTTCCTCTGCTTACCTCTTCCTCAATTCAAAGCATAATCAGTAGCATCCAAAACTAGCAAGAAATCGAGCACAAGAACTAGAACAAACAGACTTGGGGTTCATCGGGTCAGTTCCTTCAACTGGTAACCCTCCCCCTTAAATACAAAACCCCTAAGATCTAATCAGTTCAACATAACGAATAAAGGAAAACATACCGTCAAGAGAGCAGATCAATCGTCAAGAACATGAAACGGTAAAACAACAACCAGAAATCCTAGACTAAGAAACTGAAGCGACAAAAAACATAAACGGAGGAAACGGCTGAAGAATGAAGACGGTTCCAATCAGATAGGTGAAGAGGCGGAATCCAGAAGCTTCTTCATAGTGGACCGGATCAGCGCAGGTGGGCCAAAGAACATGTAAGAAGCCCACAAACCAAGTAACCGGACCAGCAATAATAAACGGGCCAAATGAAATAACAATGATGTGGCCCAAAACACAATCAGCCTGCATATTCTGATTTCAATACTCCCCCTCATGCTGATTCATCTTTATACTTCATGTATGCTCCCCCTGCCTTCCAAACACATTGATCATGCCAAGTCTTGAACAAAGTTTCTCATGTTGATCAGTTCCCAGCGCTTTGGTAAAAAAATCAGCCAATTGGTCACCTGTTCTCACATATTCAAGCTGCAAAATCTTTTCAAGCAATTTTTCTCTAATATAATGGCAGTCAATTTCTATGTCATGGAAATCATATTCACAACAGGATTATCACTTGCACGAAGATATAATGGATGATGAAAATCTACCTTAGCCATAGCCTCATGATTTACCTCATATTCATATTTTTCAGCATCCTCAACAACAACAGGTTTATCCGGTTTCTTTTCATCCATAATAAACCAGAAAAAAAAATACCAGATATAGAAATGTACCTTTCGATCAGAAACGAATAACAGAATATACAGATCTCACCCAAGAAGACGAATTGGTTCACGATTTCAGAAAAAAAAAACCCGCAAGCCACAGATTCGTCTATTAAGAAGATACGAAAGGCTACAACAACAAGAGAACCGTAAGAATGAACAATCAAAGAAACAATAACGATTTGTAACCTGGGATGACCACAACAATAAAGGCCTTCAAGCAGAAGACTCAACCAACATTCAGAATCGCAACAACAAAGGTGAAGAACACATTATGGCTCTGATACCATGATAAAACTAGCAAGGAATCGAGCACAAGAACTATAACAAACAGACTTGGGGTTCATCGAGTCAGTTCCTTCAACTGGTGACCCTCCCCCTTAAATAAAAAACCCCTAAGATCTAATCAGTTCAACATAACGAATAAAGGAAAACATACCGTCAAGAGAGCAGATTAACCGTCAAGAACATGAAACAGTAAAACAACAACCAGAAACCCTAGACTAAGAAACTGAAGAGACAAAAAACATAAACGGAGGAAACGACTGAGGAATGAAGACGGTTCCAATCAGATAGGTGAAGAGGCGGAATCCAGAAGCTTCTTCATAGTGGACCGGATCATCGCAGGTGGGCCAAAGAACATGTAAGAAGCCCACAAACCAAGTAACCGGACCAGCAATAATAAACGGGTCAAACGAAATAACAATGATGTGGCCCAAAACACAATCAGCATGCATAGTCTGATTTCAATAACCAGTTTATCGCGTAATTTCCTCCTCGTGCGAATTTTTAATATCCATTGCATCACTCTCACTCGAGAAGATTATGGACTTTTTGTTGGCACCAAGTACTCTCCTCCAAGAAAATCTTATGGACTCGACCCAAGAAATAGAAATTCTATTTAACAAACCATTAATTATTTTATGGCAAAACTCTGAAAAATGTTCATCATGTTTGACGAAAATGGGTTTTCAACTATCACAATTGTTTTAGATACAACATGTTTGAAGACGATTGTTTTTTGTACATCCGTCTAAATGCCGTTCAATTTAGACGTTAAAATATCACGTGGAAGGTCACGTGACGAACCTGAAAAAACTATTATTTGTAATTCATTTTCTGTCCTTACCTCTTCCTCTGCTTACCTCTTCCTCAATTCAAAGCATAATCAGTAGCATCCAAATCAACGAAGACAACGCTTCAGCTTTCATCGAAAGCATTCTAGAGAAGGGCATATCCGACGACCCTATAACTAGACCAAGCATACCGATTTTTGCACCGCAACCCAGTGTCCTCCCTTTTTCGGTCGCTCGACACCGGTCTCATGGCCATGTAAGCTCCTCTCTTCTAATTTATGTGGTAAGGAAGCAACAAAAGTGAAGTACTGTAAATTTTATGGATTCAAGTTAGGGGTGGTAGTTCGCTGATCTAATAATGCTGTCAACTACCCGTTCAACTTTCAAGTCAGTTCATATTCAGATATAATCATATAACTGCTCAGAGCTTCATTTAATGGGAACATACTAAGATGATACGTGAAATGAACGTGTAGGATGAACTTACTTTACAAATTGAAGCTAATCATACACATTTCTCCCTTTAACATTAAAAGAAAAAAAAATCTTCCAATTTGTCAGCCTCTAGAAATAATTTGCCACATTGTCCTGCCTTTTTGAAAACCCACCAACTTCACATACTGAGAAATCTCTGGTCAATATTTCTTGATATGTAGTGATGAAGTTGATGATTGTCAATATTGTTCTCAGGTTATAAAAAACGGGGAGATGCTTGGGGTCTCTCATCTGAGGAACAGAAGAGTTCTTTCAAATGGAAGGAAAGTTTACAGGTTGGTCATCAACATCAAAAAGCTCTGTCTCACTTAAAAATGAATTGGTTGAGCTTGTTCTGACAGGTATGATGCTTGTATTCTAGTTGATGTATAGTGATGGTGATAAAGCATTTGGCACATCAGCTGAGCTATGTGTTGATGAAAGACTAAGAATCGCAACAAATGGCATAATAGTAGTAAGGTATGCACATTTATTCTTGCTAATTAATGTTGTGCTCTAAACTTGGTGTTGTACCACAACCTTATTGTTCAACAAAACTCTCATTTAAGTAAGAACATTGCTTATCTGTCTTGTTAGTTAGCCTGATTATCTTCATTCTTGTACAACATGGAAATTATGCAGCCTGAGAGTACAGATGGTTATACAGGAAGCGTCATAAAAGGAAAAATACGACAGGTGCCCTGTAGGCTGCCCCTTCATCACATTAAGGAGAATCGCTTCAAGGAGAAGTTGGGAGGGTTGGGGTCTGTTCTGTCTCTTGAAACCGAAATCATTCCTTCAAGTAAGGAAACAAGGGAAGAGAAGGGTATTATTGTCTTTTATTAATTATTGTTTAAATAAATAAGAAAAATTGAAGATCACGTGATAAATATGTGACTATTTAACGAGACAATTAAACAATGGGAAAAGTCTGAAAATAGTTCATCATGTTTGCACAAAATGGTTTTCGGTGCAACTTGTTTTTTAGTGATGTTTAATGGTTCAATATGTTTGAAAATAATGGTAATTGGTACCTCCGTTACTTTTCTGTTAAAAAATTCCATGAAATATTTTTCATATTTGCAAAATTAACCAAATATTTTTCTAAATGTTACAATTACACCCTACAAACTTACACTAATGTTTCAAACAAGTTCCGACTCGATTCGAGCCACACCGGGGGTCCCCTAGCCAGGGTCCGAACCCCGACCACGTCACCCAACCCTGGAGACCTGGTCTGGGCTCGGACCCAGACCATAGGACACTCGATTGGGGCTCAAATTGAGCTTCACTCAGGGGTCCTATGGTCTGGTTAACCAGACCAGCTTGCCAAACCATGGGTACATGGTCTGGATTCAGACCCAGGCCATAGGACCCCGATTGGGGCTCAATTGGAGCCTCAATCGGATTTGACTGAACCTGGCCGAGTTCGGTTCAAATGATTTGGGCTCCAATTGAGCCCCAATCGGGGGTCCTATGGTCTGGATCCAAACCCTGACCAGGTCGGCCAACCATGGGTACATGGTCTGGGTTCGGACCCAGGCCATAGGACCCGCGATTGGTGCTCAATTGGAGCCCCAATCGTTTTGGACCAAACTTGGGTGAGTTCGGTTCAAATGATTGGGGCTCCAATTGAGTCCCAATCAGGGGTCCTATGGTCTAGGTCTGAACCCAGACCAAGTTGCCCAAAAATGGGTACATGGTCTGGGTTCGGAACCAGGCCACAAGACCCACGATTGGGGCTCAACTGGAGCCCCAATCGGTTTGGACTGAACCTGGCTGAGATCGGTTCAAATGATTTGGGCTCCAATGGAGCCTCAATCGGGGGTCATATGGTATGAGTCCTAACCCATACCAGGTCACCCAACCATGGGTACATGGTCTGGGTTGGGACCCAGGACATAGGACCCCTGATTGGGGCTCAATTGGAGCCCCAATCGGTTTGGTCCAAACCTCGCTGGGTTCGGTTCAAATGATTGGGGCTCAAATTGAGCCCCAATCGGGGGTCCTATGGTCTTGGTTCAAACCCATACCAGGTCTTCAGGGTTGGTGGACCTAGTCTAGGTTCGGACCCTGGTTAGGGGATCCCCTGTGTGTCTCGAATCGAGTCGGGACTTGTTTGAAACATTAGTGTAAGTTTGTAGGGTTTAATTGTAACATTTAGAAAAATAGTTGGTTAATGTTGTAAATATAAAAAATATTTAACGGAATTTTTAACAGAAAAGTAGCGGAGGTACCAATTACCATCATTTTCAAACATGTTGGACCAAAAACAATCGTTTGGGTTGGAAAACCATTTTCGTCAAACTTGTTGTACCATTTTCAGACTTTTCCCTTAAACAATAGGTGAACGGAAGATCCAATTATCATCAATTTGCAACATGTTATACCAAAAACCATCGTAAAAAAACAAGTTATACCTAAAACCATTTTCGTCAAACATGATGGTCGTTTTTCAGACTTTTCCCTTATTTTATACATACCACTTTTATTGAAAAATTGAAATGCCGCAAGTTTTGAATCATAAACCTTACTTACTAGCTAAATTTTTTACCACTACACTACTATTTCTATTTTTATATATATTTTAAATATAGTTATTGAAGCAACTTTATATTATTGTATTAAACATCTGATATTTATTTATTGATGTTGTTTAATAATGAATTTTGTTCAATGTTGTTTGATTAATTATAGTTCTAATTTTAATTACGTATGTATTGTATTTTTTTTTAAGTGGTTGAAAAATAAATAATATTTTAAATTTAGTATTTATAGGTTATAGTAATACTCATTTTGAAAAATATATTTTTCAACCATCTCTTAAAAAAATTAGAAAGACTATAGTATGTTGATAATTAAATTAAAACTCTAATGACACATATGGTGTTAATTTTCAATTTTCACATTGATCATAAAAATTGGTCAAAGTAATGATGCTAATTGTTTTTAATAATTTTACTAGCTTTGGTCAAATTTTATGGTTGATGGGAAAATATTATATTTTATAGTTGAGATTCTATTTTCCCAACCATAAAATCCGGTCAAAATTATATATATATATATATATATAATTAATAATACTACTTTGATCAAATTTTATGATCGATGTAAAAATTAAAACTTAACCGCAAGTGTGTAGTTACAATTCTAATTTAATTATCTACATTCTATAATCTTTCTAACTTTTTTTAGAGTTGGTTGAAAATATATATTTTCAAAACAAGTATTCTAATTGCCTATAAATAGTAAATGTAGAATATTATTTATTTTTCAACCATTTCAAATAGATACATAACTAAATTAAAAATAGAATTAAATAAACGAAATTTAACAAATGTTAATTACTAAAAACATCAATAAATAAACATGGGATATTTAATACAATAATATGAAGTTGCTTTAATAACTATATGAAAAAAAAAACAATTAAAATCAGTAATGTAGTGGTAAAATGTTTAGCTTTTAAGTAAAATGTCTATGGTTTAAAATTTGTCAGAAGTATCAATTTATCCCAATTTTAGAATGTAGTTGGGTAAATATGAAGTATTTTTATTAAAATTAGTAAGAAAAAATAAGTAAAAATCTGTTACGATATTTTAATATTGTAACAAAAGTGAAGAGTGCAAAATGAATTTGTAAAGAGGAAAGTCACATATGGGCCAATGAGACGTAGCCCATGCATAAAGCCCAAACCATTTCCGTCGAAAAGCTGTTCTTCCCCCAACTTGTGTTTCCTTCTCTGAAGTCTCTCGCAAGCTTGTCTGCCCACTGCTCTAGTCAATCCACCTCGTCTTGAGAATATTAATCTTTACCCAACTATTCCTTCAACCGACATCCCAGTTAGAGGCTCCTATGGAGGTGTCGAATGCCAAGAAAAAAATGATGGGACAACAATAGGTGAAGCCGGAGGACGTCGGGAAAGTATTTCTGATTCAAGACCAGATTCTATCTGTCCAACAAGCATGTCTCAGGTTCTGAGGCGCAGACCGACAAGAATCTTCAAGTTGACAACTCAAGTACGAAAGGTTAGATTGTCCGGAAAAAAATAGATATCAGCCCTTTTCTCGGTCAAACTTCCAACTTTGACTGACACTCGACAGAAACGATAAGAAAGACCCTAAAGAAATCCCTGCTTTCGGCGCTCTTGGTCTTCGTCTTCTTCACTGCGCAATTCTTCATTTTTAAGATCGTTTTCAACCACATCTACTGTAGATTGAAGTAGAGTATCCACACACTAAGCAAGGAGGAACTTCGCTCCTTCATAGCTACTCCACTCTCTCTGAGCAAATCGATCTTTCCTCAATGCAGCTCCTTCATTTTCTTGAAGACCATCTTGCTTACTGTGGTAGATCTTTCCTTTTATTTGAATTGCTGAATCAATTATTGCGCTTGGCGTTTGCAATTTAGATCAAAATAGTTTCTTTTTGGATAATCGGTTCTGTTACTTTGATTTGGATGTACATTATGATTTAGTATCATTTTAGTTTGTAAATGCTCCGAAAGTGCCATTCTCGCCGGCCTTTAACCGGAGACTTTCCTGGGCAAATTGGATGGGCTCTTCGCCCGACCATAGGCAAGAAAAACTGATTGTTAGTTGATGTTGTTATTTTTCTAGGAGTTTCCTTCTATATTACTATTAGAAATTCCTTATGTAAGGAACTACACAAGAATTTGTTTTCAACAAAGATGTGAATTAGGAAGGATTGGTCGACAAAATATGAATAAGAGGCTTAATCTTGATCTACCTCAGCACATACATTCTTTTTCTGCAACAAAATATGTTGAAATTACTCTACTACTACCCTTATACAAACGAAAAA
Organism: Chamaenerion angustifolium; assembly: GCA_946814005.1. Lineage (NCBI taxonomy): Eukaryota > Viridiplantae > Streptophyta > Magnoliopsida > Myrtales > Onagraceae > Chamaenerion > Chamaenerion angustifolium. The sequence continues at coordinate 31,056,187 of OX328272.1, forward strand.
ATGAGATGAACACCAAATGAAATCCAACTGGATGGATTGTTTATTTATTTATTTTTATGGCCAAGATGGATTGTTTATTTGGCAGTTTTTTCTAATAATTAAGTACAGTCATTACTCATTAGTCTTAGAGTCCACAACATATCTTACTTTGTTTTAGATACGTATTTTTCCTTTTGAATGCTGAACAGGGCTAACCGCGATAATATTCTGGTCATATCTTCAGGTTTGTGTCAACGATAGGAGATCCATAAAAGAAAACAAATTTCGTAACCAAGAGGCTCTTTTGGTTTTTGCTCTATGCCATCAATTGTGAGGAAAAAAATGGGACTCCTATGTAGTAGAAACCATAGATATAATGAAGCAGATGCTGAGGAGAATGAACAGGTAATAGGCGTTTGAATAATTAAACAACTCATATTTCCTATAATAATAATAATAGTGACTACTGACCATTTTTATGTTCTGTATGTGACTGAGCATTTCTTCACATGCAAATCAGGCTGCAGATATTGACAGGCGAATTGAGCAGGAAACTAAAGCGGAAAAGCACATTCAGAAATTGCTTCTTCTTGGTACAAGATAATGATTTTTTTAAATGGTTATTTTCACTCATTAATATAATCTCCCAGTTAAACAGTAAATTCAGAACTTAGAGTAGAATGTCCAACATAAATGTGGGAGCTTACATTGTCAAAAATCGTATTATTCACAAAGGACATTCATTACCTTACAAGATTCAAGAGTAATGTAGCTGTCAATTGTCATTTCTCCTATTTTAAAAGCTTCACCAAGCTAACCTCTTATTTATTTGAAGGTTCTGGAGAATCTGGGAAGTCAACCATTTTTAAGCAGGTGAAGCATTTGTTTTCCCTCGTTTATGAGGGGGATTTGTGTCTCAATTGATTCATTAAGTCTCATAAGTTTAGAATCTTGACAAATGCCTATGTGTAAGATCTTTCTATACAGATAAAACTTCTGTTTCAAACTGGGTTTGAAGAGGTGGAACGAAAGAACTACATTCCAGTCATCCATGCAAATGTTTATCAGACAATAAAAGTACGCAACTACTTGAAAGGGTGTGTTGGTTATGTTTCTTTGCAAAGTGAAATGTGCTGTGGTGTTTGATGTGAGCGATAACTAGACATATGGATTTATACTAGTGAAGTCATCTTGTTTAAGACGCTCTCACTGATGTCCAACAGATCCTGCATGATGGATCAAAAGAATTAGCACAAAATGAAGTGGGATTGTCAAAGTACTCCGTATCTAGTGAGAATAAGGTACGGCTTAGACCAGTATTTGTCTCCAATTGATTATATCAATCATCTTTCATACATTAGTGGATGGGGTGGGGTTGCATTCTGAAAAATATTAGTTGCTTTGAGTTGCCTTTTGTGGTCTTTAAGTAGAATAATTGATAAGAATTAGTAAGCCATTTTCTAAGATAAGACACTGTAAGAGTATATTACAGAATATATACCATTAAGAACGTTCATGCTAACTTCCCTCTAATTTCCATAGTTTCTATCAATTAAAGGAATCATACGATACATAAATCTAGATGATAATAATTCTATGGAAATTTATTAGACCTTTGGTATTATTGCACAGGATATTGGAGAGAAGTTGTCAGAAATTGGAGGTCGGTTCGATTATCCACGTCTTACAAAGGAGCTTGCTCAAGATATTGAAACATTGTGGAAAGATGATGCGATTCAGGCAATCTTTTCTCTAATTTTTAACTTTTCCACAACTATTTCAAACGAAACAATGATTCAACTTTAGTGTAATACTTTGGTGGTGACTCAACTGCTTCAATTACTAACGATTTTTGTATGTTCTTATTCTGGTTGGGTCTTTCCAATATAAGAATTTTCTGCATAGTGCATATCCTCGTACCAATTCTCAGTATGTAGTTCCGTTGTTTCGTGTTGCAGCAAACCCATGCCCGAGGATTTGAACTTCAGGTTCCCGACTGTGCTCAGTATTTTATGGAAAATTTGCAGCGATTGTGTGATCTAAATTATGTTCCTACCGAGGTATGAAATCTCAGTCTCTCGGTTGCGCATATAAATCACCGCCAGTGATATTTTTGGGGTCATTAGAGAAAATTAAATTGTATGATTTTTTTTTTTTCAGGTTGAAGATTTTTTTAGTACTAGAAAAAGCTTGTTTATCCAGTTTGTATATTTCTTCAAATATTATCAACTTTTAACTGAAAGTAGATGCGACCCTGATTGCATTCCCTTGATGGATGATTATACAGGATGACATACTATATGCTAGAGTTCGCACTTCCGGAGTAGTAGAAATTCAGTTCAGGTAATAATCTACCAATGAGCATTTATAGATGCCAGATACATAACCAATTTATACATAGTTTCTCTATATTAGCACTTCATTTTTTCACATCTGGATTTTATCCGACTCTTCTGGACTTCATATCATTATTAGGTGTCATGCAATAAAAAAAACTGCTATTGGACTTTACAAGTGAGTTGACCCCAACTCAACACTAAAGTTGAGTTGAATTTGATACACAAGTGGGGCTTCAAAAAATTTAACATAACTTAAAACTCCTTTAAGTTGGTGCTAACTTTGGCTTAAATTTGAATTTTCAAATCAAAATTGTCTTGTCACGTATTTGGGATTTTAATATAGGACAAGTGCATACTATTTGTCTAAAGGAATGCTGTTTTTGACAGTCCCGTCGGTGCAAATAAGAGAAGTGGAGAAGTATACAGACTCTTTGATGTGGGAGGCCAAAGAAACGAGAGGAGAAAGTGGATCCATTTATTTGAAGGTGTTTCAGCTGTAATATTCTGCGCGGCTATTAGCGAGTAAGAAACAAATTGCTTCTCGGGATTTTCAAATATATGCTGTAGATGAATTTCTTCATATCTGTTAAGTTGCCCGTTTTGCCCCTTTTTTCAGGTACGACCAGACGCTCTTTGAGGATGAATGCAAAAACCGAATGATGGAGACAAAGGAACTCTTTGAGTGGGTACTTAAGCAGACATGTTTCGAGGTTGGTTTCCCTCTGCATTTACATCGTTTCTGGATTCAAATGTCATCATCTCTAATTTTCTCTGAATCTAAATAATAACAATTTTTGTCGTAATCTTTTTTGTATTTTTCAATATGTTTGCAGAAAACATCTTTCATGCTATTCTTAAACAAGTTTGATATATTTGAGAAGAAGATTGTACAGGTAATAGCTAGTAGACCACAAAGTCTCTTCTTTAAATAAGTCTTATCGTCAGTTTGGCTTCAATTTTCATGGTCGTTACTTTGCAGGTTCCGCTGAATGTTTGTGAATGGTTCAAAGACTACGAGCCCGTCTCGGAAGGAAAACAAGAAGTTGAACATGCATACGAGTAAGCAAACATGTTTCGTTACCCATATCAAGTTTGTGAATTCTATAAAAGATAATGAAGCTCTACATACACAAGTAGATTCATAAACCTGTATTCTAAGTGGGTGTTTATTAATTTTTTAGATTTGTGAAGAAGAAATTCGAGGAATTGTATTTCCAGAGCACATCTCCGTCATGTGTGGATCGTGTGTTTAAGATCTACAGGACAACTGCACTCGACCAGAAGCTTGTGAAGAAGACATTCAAGCTCGTAGATGAAACACTCAGGAGAAGAAATCTGTTCGAGGCTGGTTTGTTGTGAACTAGCTGATCCATCAATGAAGTTTTGAAGGACGCTATTGAATGATGATTATGATACAGAAAATGGAAGAAGAAAAATTAGTGTAATATTTTCGTAAGTTCAAAGAGAGGAAGATTCAAACCTTCAAGGCTAAAGAAGGGTTCATTTGTTTGTGTGTGGGGGTTCTTTATGTTTTTTTTCTTGTTTCCATTGGATTACACGGAAAGTCAATGGGTAAATGAAGACACTTTTTACCGTCGAATTTCTCTATGGTGGTTTATGATTGTGCTAGAAAATGATGATAATGTCGTATTTTAGATTTATATTTTAGTTGAAGAGAAAATTTATTAAAAAACTTTCTTTGCAATAATATGTTCTTTTTCAATGGTACTCCATCTTTATGTTTTAAAATGATGGTAAGTAGAATTTACATAAAAGATCTCTTTGAGATACTTTTTAAATTTGTAAAATTAATTGAATACTTTTAAATAATTAAAATTTACTGACTTATACTCAAGACTCAATGGAGACACATCCAGACATAGTTATCAGAACCGGACCGGACATCGAACCGGCGAGGGTGCCGGTTCACGGTTCGGCCGGTCCAACCGGGTCCAACCCGGTCCACTGTGCGGTTCACTGTTCATAAAGGGAAAAGAACTGAAAAATTAAAATACATACATAGTCTCAAACACACACATAATTTCACACACACAAACTACATAATTTCAATTTCAAACCCACATTACTCTCAATTCTCAAACATAATACACAATAGTGTCAAAATCAAACACAATGACATAATCTTGGTTCCACACTTTTTCGATAATTTACTGGACATAATGTTGCAATGTGCTGCTATCAGAAAGCTTACCTCTCCCTAACAGCACCTGCAGATAAAACACCACCATAGGCACGATTCACAGTCCTGCGGTTCCTTGACAACCTTGATCTTTTGTATTCAGTAGGCCTCATATGTGGAATCTGCAATAACATAAATTGGCCTCGAATCAAAAGACTGATAAGTTTAGAAAATTGATTTACTCCAGTTTTAAGATCAAGTTGATTCTTTCAAAGTGGTCATCATGATCAAGATGACTACTCAGAAGGCAAATGACCTTCCATAGACGCTGCTAACCCAATTCTCAAATACTACCCAAATTCACAACATACATCATGATCTTTCCAGTGAGCTATCAGTCTCGACAAACCATTACAAAGTTAAACAGCTTAGAATTTCATGTATCTTTCAAATTAAAAAAGAAATTCCCCCTGGTGGATAAATCTCAGACTTTTTGAATGACACCAGCTTCTGGACTAGCAACATCGATTGTCACCTGATCCAAAAATATTATAGCATTAGATACAGAATTACTGCGCCCAATTTTTCAATCAGAAGGAGTATTCAATTGTTAGAAAAGAACAATGTTCACAGAAATGCGAGGTATATACCTTGTCAGTCTCTATATGAGCAATAGGCTCATCTACCAATTTCATCAATTCAGCTAACCAATTAAGCTAGCGAACCGAACCTTGTCTTCAAATCAATTCAGCTAACCAATTCAGCAATTGTTCAATTCAGCAATATTCAGCTAACCAATTCAGCGATTTCAAACAGAGAACCGAACCGAACATGTCTTGAAAGTTCAAATTTCAGCAATTTCATCAATCAATTTAAGCAATTTCAACAAAGAACAGAACATAACCTGGTCGAACGCTGCACTGCTGCTGAAGAGAAGAACGACGAAGAGAAGAACTACGTTCTGGTCTGTCGAACATTGCGGTCCGCTTCTGCTGCGAGCTGGTCTATCGAACGCGAGCTGGTTTCGGCTGTGCGAGGAAGTTGTGCTGAGGAAGATGAAGCTGCGCGAGGAAGCTGGTTTCGGCTGTGCGAGGCAGCTGCGCGAGGAAGATGAAGGAAAAGGAACGACTGATTGAGTGATTTCAGATTTCTGGAATCTGGACGTGTGATCTAACCTAGCTGATTTCTGAAGGACCGAATCGGTTGGTTTGTTCGGTTTAAATCGAAAATCGATTGGTTAGTAAAAAAAACACTAAAACGTGAACCGGAAACCGGACGGTTTTTTAAAAATCGCCCGGTTCGACCCGGTTCAAACACTGTTCATTTGCAAAACGGTCTTTTAACTGAACCAAACCGGACAGGGGTCCGGTTCCCGGTCGGGCCCGGTCGGACCGCCGGTCCGGTCCGGTTCTGATAACTATGCATCCAGAGGCTTCCCGACCTAGGTTTCCACCTAGACCTTGTCGAGAGAGGGTGGGGACCCATACTAGCTACTAGCTAGGGGAGCCTAATCGATTTGAGTGTCGGTTCAACACCAATTGGTTGGACTCCAAACCCCAATCGAGGGTGTTCTAGCCTTGGTTGGGGACCCAGGCTGGTAACCCATTGGTTGAGTGTTCATAGAAACGGAACTCAATTGTAAAATTATGATAATTTAGTAGGGTTGAGCGGTAACATTTAATAAATGTATTTAGTTAATTTTATAAGTATTTAATAAAAATCGGATAGAAAAATAAGCGAAAGTACCAATTCTCATCATTTTTAAAATGTTAAATTATTTAAAATATTTTAGGTTAAAAAAACCAACTTTTCTCTTTGTCAACTCAAAATTTAATTAGTCTTGAACGCGAGATCACATTGGAGTTTATTAGAGTTGTAATTCATGCTATGAACATTAACGCTTCTGCCAAGTTCCCCAAATTATTCCACCAATAATCTCACTACACCAACCATCCACAAATCATTTCACCAATTACTCCACTCAATATCCACTCAATCTCAATGTTTCTCCTATAAATAGTGTAGTTTGTTATTGTAACAAAATAAGTTCAATATATACAATGTTCTCCAATAATCAAGTCCATAACATCTCAATTTAGTCCACACTTACAATTCTAACATGGTATCAGAGCAGTGTTCCTTATTCTGGAACTCAAACCACATATCTGAACCAAACCCTTACCTGACAACCTTCGAGCCGTAGGCAACATCGTCGCCAGCAGCAGCAGCCACAATCGGACCGTGGAGGTCGAGTCGAACCAAATCCTAACGGCTTCCAAGCGATGAAACGAAGAGGAAGACTGAGGAAAGAGCGAACGACTGTCTCATGGATTGGAGCAGTTTTGGTCGTGAAGCAAACCACATCTCTGAACCAAACCCTTATATGACAACCTTCGAGCCGTAGGCAACAACGCTACCACCAGCAACAACCACAATCGGACTGTGGAGGTCGAGCCGAACCAAATCCGAATGACTTCCAGGCGATGAAGCGAAGAGGGAGACGGAGGAAAGAACGAGCGCCTGCCTCAGTGATTGGAGCAGGTATGGCCGTGAAGTCTCCAGGTGGACCACCAATGGTTGTTACGGACCATCCCGTACAAGAGGTAAGGCGAGGTGAAGCAAGGACGCGGACGGAGGCGACATGCAATGTTGCGGCAAGGCAAGGTGAAGGATGATGATTTTGAGGCCGAGGAAGTGAAGGAAAGGTTCGGTACCACGACTGGTAGACAAGGGAGGTAGTGTTGCGGTCGGAGCAGGCAGTAAGGAACTGGAGCACGTTCTCGAGAGCAGTGTTATCAGAACCGAACCAGCGGTCCGACCGGGAATCGAACTCCTGTCCGGTTTGATTCAGCTAAAAGACCGAAATTCATATGAACAGTGTTTAAACCGGGTTGGACCGGTTGATTTATCAAAAACAAACTGGATTCTGGTTCTACGTTTTTGGAGGTGATTTAACTTCCGCCCGAACGGAAGAAAGGCGTAGAGCTAGATTGGAACGTTACTAGAGGACTCAAGAAAGAGCAGTATGCCTTTTATTTGTTCTCTGCCCCATATATTTTGGGTTTCCTTGATCACTTTGATATAATACTGGTGTTTCTGTTTTCTACTTTTTGTATCTGTTATCCAGTCAAAAGCACTAGCAGAGAAGAACCAGCGGGATCTTCAAGCACCGAGAGAACAAGATGAGTGTCACGTAAGAATCGGTAACCTCCTGCTTTGTGTTTGTGTGTTTAGTGTCCTCTAATGGGTACATGGTCTTTCCTTCTGGAACTAGTCAGTTGGCTATATCAGCAGTGCCAAGAAGAAGGATAAAGATAATCCCGAGCTCCTCCTCCCCTGTTGCCACCGCAGTACGAGGAAGAGACGGTGAAAGAAGTTCTCTCGGAAACGACTGTTGTTCCAAGAAAGAAAACCTCCGTTGCTGAGGATAGGGAAGTCAGTGTCGTCGTGCTAAAGCTCCGGGAAGATGAGGCGGTGACGAAGGTGATCATTAGCAAGCTAGAAGAAGTTGTGGAGATAGTGTCGGAGTATTCAGAGATGTGAAATCAGAGTATTCAGTTGTTTAACTTTTAAACAGTGAACCGCACATTGAACCGGGTCTGACCGGGTTAAACCGTCCGATACGGGAACCGACCCCTTTGCCGGTTCGAGGTCCAGTCCGGTTCTGATAACACTGCAAGAGAGACGATGATGGGTGGATGAAAAAGCAAAAAGAGAAAGGAAAAGGAAGAAAGCATCTAAAGGAGGAATGAGAAAGGAGAGAACATGCAAAAGTAAGTGGAGTGGATATGCAAAAGTAAGTGGAGTGGATGATGAACAATTGTTTATGTGTTGTTGGGTTCTTAGTTTAGATATTTTTTGTTGTGTGAGAAATCTAGAGGAGAATGTGCGGTGAGTTTGGGGGTACTAGATAGTGGATGGAAGATGTAGTAGAGGGGGAATATAATAATACTGTACAAGTTTAGGAGGGGGGGGGGAGTATAGAAGAAACAATAGGATATAGCTTGGTCGAAGAAAAACCACAAGAGTTCATTCGACACGGCCGGATGAGAGCAAGGTCGAAGAGGAAAGAGCTCAGTCGAAAAGAAACCACAAGAATTCATCTTGCACGATCGGAGGAGAGCTCAGTTGAAGAGGAAATAGCTCAGTCGAAGAGAAAGCACAAGAGTTCATTCGACATGACCGGAGTAGAGCTCGGTCGAATAGAAATCACAAGAGTTCATTCGACACAGCTGGAGGAGAGCTTAGTCGAAGAGGAACGAGCTTGGTCGGAGAGGAACCAAAAGAGTTCATTCGACACATACAGATAAGAGATCGGTCGAGGAGAAACCACAATAGTTCATTCGGTACAAGTGGAGGATAGCTCGGTCGAAGAGGAACCAGAAGAGTTCATTAGACACATACGGAGGAGAGCTCGGTCGAAGAGAAACCACAAGAGTTCATTCGACACGGCTGGAGGAGAGCTCGGTCGAAGAGGAACAAGTTCGGTCGAAGAGGAACGAGCTCGGTAGAAGAGGAACCACAAGAGTTCATTCGACATACTCGTAGGAGAGTTCGGTCGAAGAGGAACCAGAAGAGCTCATTCGACACAACACGACTACACCGACAAATTAGAGCAGCCCAATGGTAGACCGATAAACCAAAAGCAGTCAACGGAAGCTTTTTCAACAATATCATTGGCAAGTTAAACATTGGAAATCTCACTGTTTAACTTGAGGGGGAATGTTAGAAAGAGTAAACAAGTTCCCCAAATTACTCCACCAATCACTCTACCACTAATCCCACTACACCAACCATCCACCAATCACTCCACCAATTACTCCACTCAATATCCACCCAATCTCAATATTTTTAATATAAATAGTGTAATTTGTTATTGTAACAAAATAGGCTTGTTCATGAACTGGTTCGGGGTCGAACCGGTTCTGAACTGAACTGGTCTGGTTTGAAAAAAATCAGTACATTTTTCTGTTTATAAAAAAACTGGTCTGGTTTAAGGAAAAAAGAACTGGTCTGGTTCAAACCGATTCAGAACCGGTTCAAACTGTTCTGGTATGTTTTTTTAGGGTTAATGGTCAAAGTGCCCCCTAAAGTTTGGTCGAAATTTAAGAATCCCCCTTAAATTTTAAAATTTGAAATTTTAGTCCTAATGTTTGGACGAAATCAAAAATTCCCCCTTTCCGTCCTAAGTCCGTTTATTTCAAACGGAAAACGGACATGTGCCTAGCACGTGACTTCACTTAAATTTTAAAGACCAAAATGCCCATATGTCAGAAGCTTTTGCAGCTCAGAACAACAATGGCGTCACAGAGGCTCTGAACAACAATGCCCTTATCTTCAACGGAGAAGATAATTCCTTTCTCCCTAGACCACTACCATGTAGTTAGGTAGGGACAATCAATCCGTAGTGAAGGGAATGACGGAATGAATTGGGATCCCTATCAATATACAAATTTTTAATATCGAACGAATTAGTTACACTACCTTTCTCTCACTCAATAGAGGGTGTTGGTCTGATACGGTACAGTACAATACGAGACGATGGAATGCAATGGGATGGATGGTAGAGGGCTGCCTGCGCCCAAAAGTGATGATTCACTTGTCCCCCCCTTCAATCAACTAGTGCTACTCCCAGTTCAGTTCCATCTCGTGTCCCCTAATCCCAGTTAGAGTCAGACTCTCGAGATCTGCTACACTTTGAAGTCGTGGATGTGCGGAATCCCGATAGCAGCATTCTCTGCATCAAGAGGCAAGGGTAGAGTGAAATCTATAGATGTGCTCCTCTTTCCAATCTTTCCCTTTTTTTTTTAGTTCCCATTCTTGTTCGTTGTTTAACTCCTTTTTGCTGGCTGCACTACTGGTAGAACGATAGCACTGAACAAAGGTAAGCTGAAAGGGGGAATGTCTTTCTAACTTCTTCTTCATTACGGCTAGCTCAACGTTATTCTTCTTCATCCTGGAGCCTTTCCTCGTCTTTAAATCGAACCACTTTGACCGGCTCATATCGACTTTGCTCCGCCCTAGGGTTAGAATTGGGGTTTGGATTGGGAACGAATAGGGTTGATGCCATAAGATACGGAGGCTCCGGCAGTCAGATCCGCCAGATCGGGATCTAGGTGCCGCCGATCAAGGCCATCGGAGCGTCGAAATTCTGCCGGCCGACGAGCCACTACCAAAGAGCATCGAGATGAGAGGACCAGGGGAAGGAAAACAGAGGAGGCGTGAGATGGAGGGTTTGGAGCACCCCTTTGCTCAACCTTGAACGATGAAGAAGAAGAGGGTACCTTAAGGGCAATTTGGTCTTTAAAATGTAAGTGAAGTCACGTGCTACGCACATGTCCGTTTTTCGTTTGAAATAAACGGACTTAGGACGGAAATGGGGAATTTTTGATTTCGTCCAAACATTAGGACTAAAATTTCAAATTTTAAACTTTAAGGGGAATTCTTAAATTTCGACCAAACTTTAGGGGGCACTTTGACCATTAACCCGTTTTTTTAATAACAATTATGGTTCGGAAATAATCCGGTTCAAATCGAACCTAAACCGGCTGAAAATCCTGTCCAACACACTGAACCGTCTGAAAAAATACTGAACCAACTGAAAAATACTGAACTGGCTAAAAAAACACTGAACCGACTGAAGAATACATTGAACCGACTGAAAAACACACAGAACCGATTGAAAATCTGTTCCACAACCGACTAAAATCCTGTCCAACATCAACTTACGAGAGTCCAATATATCTCTAGGTTTGGTTTATTGAAGACATCTCTAGGTTTGGTTTAATTTCAGACCGGTTTAGTTGATTTTGCTTCAAACCGGTTCTAAAATTATATAGGTTTAAAGTGGTTTGATTTAAATTTAAGTATAAACCAGTATAAAAAAACGAGTCGAGTCGAACCGATTCAAACTGGATTTTTGGTACTATTTTAAACTGTTATATTTGAAGGCTAAAAACACTGGTCTGGTTTTGGAACTACTTCGGCCGAACCGGTTCGAACCAAACCAGTTCCAGACCAGGCCAGACCAATTCGTCTGAACCGGTTCATTTGGACAAGCCTATAACAAAATAATTTCAATATATACAATGTTCTCCATAATCAAGTCCATATCATCTCAATTTAGTCAACACTTAGATTTCTAACACTTTCTTCATAAGTTGGTCAAGAAATGGAATCTTAGAGCAAAATTATCAATCCAATGACTCCTTGAAAAATAACTCATATGATTCTTCGTTGACCACTTTTCAGCTTCACTAAAATTGCTTGAGTATCAACTTCGCTTATAAATGCTTCAAGGTAAAATGTGGAATCTCCCCAGGATGGTAGGTTAAAAATTTATTGTCCCTTCTTAGACCACAATAGCACAAACACACACCATGAACTAATTCATAATGCAAGCTCGTATCATTCATATCTAGTACTTCAACCTTCTTTTGGCACTCCATTTATCGATTATGTTCTTTAACCCACTTATCATTATATATGATCGATAGTTGATAAATTCTAACGATCCTTTTCCATTCTTAAAAAAATAAATTAACACAAATTCATGCAGCTAACTAACTAATCAAAAGAAGCATGCACCAACAATTTCACGTTGCTATAGATGACGATAGCAAGGCGTTACCTTTCTGTGAGAGTATGCGTCTGACAGTCGATGTCCTTTAAGAATAAAATTTCTTCATTCTTTTTCAAACGATTCTGGAGAAAAGCTTTCGGTTCGCCACATTCAGAGCAATTCCAAAACTTCAACACAATGGTTAGTATTGCTCTCGAGTATGGAGACCAGCAGCTACATAGTCGATTACAAGACATTTTGTGGACCGCCTTCTGCTTGTGGTTGTTGGGGGTTTCGAAAAGGACAAGCAAAGTAACATGTTGGAGAAGATAAAATGAAGAAGAGGAACATTTTGTGCACATGTGATTGATGGAAGAAAATGTCAGTTTAGACTTTTCGGTATTCAAAATTCAAAAGTAATTTAACACGTGAGAAGTACCTGAGTTTTAATGGATAAAGAATACGAAAAAAATAAAGGTTGATGAATTTAAAAATATCTTCAAGCTTAAGGGTGCACTAAACAACACTTCCAAACATGTTAGTGCATTTAACAACAATAGTCAAACATCACCGTGTATTAAATTTGTCAAATCATATTTATATATTATAATCTTTATTATTGCTTATGTACGTTCCATTTATTAGTAAATAAAAAGGTAAATGGTCAACTACATAACTAGCATATACTTCATCTTCTTCAAAAAAATATTTATTTTTCATTATAATTTTTTTATAAATATATAATAAACTTATACATACTGTGGAGAATGGTACATTTTGTAGATTGTGAAACCACATTGGGTTTGTTGGTTCAGATAATTGTACTTTTCTTGCAAATATAATTTGTACAAATGATTACGTACTCTCTGTTGATTACATACTAACCACTACCTGCTAATTTGTTGATCATTAAATCTTCTAGCCTATCAAGCCTCTTGCCGACATCTTTTATCTTCTGATTCACCATAGTAATCGCAGCGCTTGGGTTCGGAGAACCTAACCCAGTTTCACTGAGGCTCGACCTTGATGAGCTGCTTAGGGTTTCGACTTGCTTGACGTATCTGTCGGTTAACAGATGGAGCTTCTTGTGGAGCTCCATGTTTTCCCTTATGATGTCTCCCAAGACATTAAGGTTATAAGTCAGCACGCTCCACTCGTGGAAGTGAACCAGAGGCTTGTGAATATGGAGGAGACGCCCATTTTGTTCGAGTTGAGGGAATGCACCTAGTTTCTTCTTCAGGTTATCCAACTGTTGGCTGCTCATCGCGATTGATCGGTTTTATGCCCTACGAGTACTGCATAGTAATTTGTGAATTAAGAGGATCAGAGACTAGCTGCTAGATTATCAAAGTGGGAGCTTTTACATACCTTGTCGGATTAATGAAGAATGGTGAAACAAAGCACTCGTGTTAGAGAGAAATGTAGAGGAGGATATTTATATATATATATATTTACATAATTTGCTCCTTCTATATATAGAAAGAGATTCCTAACGTACTGTGTATGATGGGTTCTTAAGGGCAGGCACGAAGCAAAGGCAAGGTATATGTGTGTGGCAAGGTCGTCATATTCTAACTGATAGGTATATGTGTTTACAAGGTAAGTACAACTTTTATAGGGTTTATAAGCTGTAGAGGTTTACTTACCTTATGTACGTAGATGACCTACCTTTGACAAGCCATTGACCTAATAGAGAGAATGTGCTTGAGATTTAATGTAAAAGTGCATTTTTCAACCAATTTGACAAGTTTCTTGGTGTGCACGTTATAATCCTAGGAATAAAGTTTGCGTATTAAGAAAGATATCATCATGAACTTGTTTCTTAATACAAAAGTATACACGTTAAACCACATCTTCACCTGCAAGCTTCAGTTTATTTTAGGATAGTTAGTCAAACGATCGGTCTAAATTTCAAGACCGAGTTAATCGGGACTCAGGACACAGACCATGAGAGGATCGGATCAATGATATGAAAAGGAAAAATCTAAATTTAAACGAGAAAATTGTTCTTAATTGCATTTCAAAGATTCGGTACATTGCTATTTATAGAAGAAATCTATTACAACTTTAATGAAATGATAATCCGTCGTCTAATCTTATTCTAACAATATAATGAAATGGTTACTGAAATTTTGAATCCATAGGATAGAAGTATATATATCCTCTAACAGACTATAATTGCATTTCTATGTTAAAGTGCAGTCATGGATGCCTAATCGTGATCTAGTTCGTGTCTCATCCGATCTAGATCATGGCTTAGCTAGTGTTAAATCTCATATTGCACCTGCATCTTAAACCCTAAACTTTGATACAAGATTAAACCTCTCTTTTGCACATAAACAGTGTATGTTTTTGTTCATTGAAATAGATATTGTGTTAGGAAACACATTTATTAAATTGATCGAGACATATTTGTAGGATCCTGTAAATCTTCTTCTCTACAGGCGTCGCTCTCTCGGGTTGGACCTGCGTAGAAATGACAACTTCGGGTCGACCCGTTTATTCTACTTCGAAACTTAAGTCGGTTCTAAGGCTTTGAAGAGATTTTATGTGGATGTGGTGAAAATCTGAATGTAATAAATGATAATAAATGCTGGTATTTATAGGCTTTGCTTAACCTGATGAACATTGCTTCCTTTTTACCTTGATTAGTCAGTTTAACTGAGGTCAAACTGACCTTCGGATGGGACAGGGGTCCTTATTTATTAAATATCAGAGATATTTGATCCCATTTAATGCTGTCAGATATCCATTTAATGCGGACTTATCCTGACTTTGTATGGGCGACGCCTTCGTATGGACTGACGCCTCACGCATATATTAATGGGCGACGCCTTATATAAATGGATTGTATAAATCAATAAGATTATGTTTAGGTTAGTGATATAACAGTTTTAAAATAAGGTGTCCCTTATAAACCCCATCATCTTCCCCCAAGCCAAGCAGGAGTATCAGTCCTGGTTGGACAGAATTTCTCTATGAGTGCGACTTTATAGAAGTCTTAATTTGTCTCAACTGGGTTCCTTTTTTAAGGCGTCGCTTTAATTCTTCCAAGTGTTGACACCTGGAATTTCTAGGCGTCGATGAGCCTTTATTTTTCCCAGGTGTTGATACACCATTACGGAAAGAGGCGTCGTCGTATCGTGAAATGTTCTGGCGGTAAAATTCAATTTTGAATTTTCTCGAAAAGGAAATCGTTTCATCTACCATTCATAAATTCAGCAATCCGTGTCATTTCTGATGATCCAACTGTCCATATTGCTTGATATTTTGGTTTTGTTTGAATTTCAATGTAACAGTAGGATGACGTCAGCAATCCAAGTGACCGTTGAGATCTAACGGTACAACGTTTCGAATTCCGTTTTAATCCAACGGTCATATATGGGTGACGTTTCGGTTACCATTGCAATGATTGCTAATTTCTCCATGGGTCCACTATAAATAGGAGTGGTCCCTTCATTTTTAACACTTTTGGATCTGCTGCTCTGCCTTCTCTCTAGTTTCTCTCTCTAAAAACTTTGGATCGCCTTTGAAGAGGAGTGTCGCCACCATTGCACGTTGTCGAGTAACGCCATTAGAAGTCCATTTGTTGAAGAAAGTCATGGCGTCTTCCCACAATATCTTTAGTAAGACTCTTAATTTTCCCCTTCCTGCTATCGATCCTAAACCAAATATACTTTCTCGAGAAAACTTCAACTGGGCTGTCGAAACCTCGGGTATGAGTAATGAGGACCGAACTCGATTTCCCTACCCTGAATCATCAGGTGACGATCGGGTATGTATCCCTAAGGAAGACGAAGCCACGATCTATCTTAGTCAGATAGAGGCGGGGCTTCGCTTCCCTTTCTGTGATTCCCTTGTAGAATTGTGCCAATACTATGGTATCGCCCCTACCCAGTTGACTCCCAACGCCATTCGCACGTGGGTAGGGTTTAGCATCCTCTGTTTTGAAAATAACTGGCCATACTCTTTATCCCTCTTTTGATCCTTCTATCGTCTTCAATTCAACGCCTTTGATGTTTTTCTCTTTCAAACTCGTTTTCCCGAGTCAAAAGGTTCGAACGTGCGACACCTAGGACAAAACCCTTGGCTTTGGAATGCCAAAAAACCTTTGGTTAGTGGTTTTAAGTCCACTAATTCGAATTGGAAAACCAAGTATTTTTTCTTCTTTGGTGGCGTCGCCTGGGCCTTAAGAAATCCTCGGACCGATCCTTTGCCTTCCTTCACCGAGTATACCGAAGAGGATCTCGATACCCTCAACCTCATATACATAGCGCATTCAAAGGGGCGACTTTCCTTCATATCTAAAGATGCAACATAGGCTATGATCGCTAGTGCGGCGTTAAAGTCGTCAAATCCTCCATCAAAGATTGACTGGGTATTTTTCTAATCCTTTCTTTTCTTTTGCAGATAATGATGATTTCAATTATTTATTTCAACCTTCTGGATCCTATGTCCAGGCGGCGAATGGTGTTCTTCCACCAATTCAAGAAGAGCCTTCTAAAAAGAAGCACAAGGCTAAATCAACAACTGCCAAGCGTCGCTCTAAGAAGGATAAGAGCAGCCCTGTCGACCCATCCAATACTATAGTATTGGATGAAAGTACCGAGGATACAACGCCGCCAACATATATGCTTTTATGTTCAAGAATATTTTCATGTTTAATATTGGCTAACTGTTTATGGGTACAGCGTCACCCGATGGGGGAAGGCTTTCTTCTTCTACTCTCGATCCTTCATCGCTTCGACAAGCACCGCCTGCAAGGTCTTCCTCTCCTCAAGGCAATACTATGTTTGGGGCTTCGCCGAGGTCTCCTAGGCAATACCTCCAGCCATCCACTGGATTAGGAACGCCTCGCTCCGAACAACCTCCTGTTCGGCCAATAACGCCTCTTCCTGACGAGCCATCTGATAGACCAGCAACGCCTCAAGCGCCTGCTCGTGTCTTGTCAGTGGATCCTCCTTTGGGTCCTACAGAAGGTCTCGAATTTGATCTGAGGCGACACTTGTACGAGACCCCAGTGGCTGAGAATCGCATGATGAACTGGGATCCCTGGCGTCGCCTGCAAAACATGAATATTCCAGAAGGAACATCCTTGCAAAAAAAGACTTCCTGAAGGAGACCCTCCTCAATCCGACCTAGCTCTACGTATTGTGAGCGGGTCAGTTCTTTCGGGTGATCATCGCCAGCTCCACTTTGATCCTCAATGGGTCGAAGGGGCTGTAAAGAATCATCTCACCTCCGTCGCCTCTGTAAGTTTTTACTTACCCCTCTTTTATTACTCACTTTTGTTGGTCTAACCTTTTGTCTACAGCTTTTGCCTACAGAGACTGAAGTCGGTGCCTTAGTAGTGCACCTAGCCCACAAATCTTCTGTTATGGAAGACAATGCAGTAAGGGCGGCTAAGGCGACGCATCTTGAGAAGGAAAGAGCTGAGTGGCTGAAAGAGAAGGCTAAATATGAGGAGGATACAACCTTTCTTCGCCAACGTTTGGGTGAGGAGATTGAGCTTAAAGATGGGGCCATCAACAAGGCTCGATTTGCTGTTGAGAAGGCAAATAAATTTGCCCAACAGTTAGCAGAATGTGAGCAGGCTTCCAACCAAAACAGAGAAAATGCTCGTCGAGCTGAGAAGAGCCTGTCCTCGTTAACAAAGGAGAAGGAGGCGGTTGAGAATAACCTTTCTTCCTTAACCAAAGAGAAGAAGGAGGTGCTCCTGTTAGCTGAAGCTGCCCAAAAGGATAAAGAGGCGGCTTTTCTCCAACTTCAGGCTATTCAGAAGGAGAAAGAGGCAGCACTTCTTCAAGTAGAGACGGCCAAAGTAGATGCGGTGGAGTCTTTCAAGAAGACTGCCGCCTTCCATGAAGCTGCTGAGAGGCACTTGGTCGCCAAGATCATCCGCATCTATGGAAGGTTAATTGCTGAGATTCATGGGATTCAGCCAAACTTTCCCGTAGAGAAAGTAAAAGGCTTTCGAGCTTTCTTACGAATGCAGAAGCAAAATATGGAAGCTGAGGCAAGTCAGAAATCTGATGCGACGCCAGATACCAGCAGCATACTTCCAGCTAAGGCGGGACAGAAAAGGGCGACGCCTGAGACTAGCAGCACAGTCTCAACTAGAGCTGGCCAGAAGAAGGCGGCACTCGAACCCAGCAACCTTCCACCTAAGGGTCCTTCCAAAAGCAATCCTCCTCCAAAAGTCACTTGAAGACTTTTAATATTTTTTTCTTGTTCTTATCTTTGTAATATTTTAGTCTTTGAACATTTTATCTTGTAAGTCATTATTGTTATAATGAAATCAAGATATGTTTCTCATGGCGTCGACTTTCTTGACATTTATATATTTATTAGACCAATGTCTTTAGTAACTTGCAATACTCATTAGTAATATTCAAATACTTGATATATTTACAATGGCATCGTAAATTACAACCTAAGCATAGAATTTTTTCAAATGCTCCGCATTGAAAGTATTCCTTAGCTTTCTTCCTTCCTCATCCTCCAAGACATATGCGTTAGGGTGAGGGACAACGACGACCTTATAAGGCCCTTCCCACTTTGGAGATAGTTTATTCAGCCTATCCAGGTGTGAGAATTCGTTTCTTCTCCATACCATCTCCCCCACGAAAAATTGGCGAGATAAAACTCGTCGATTATAATATCTCGCAGTGGCCAACCTCATCCTTCCTTGAGTTTCATCAGATATCCATCTTTTAGCTTCCACTAAATCAAGGTCGACGCGCCTCTGTTCATCATTAGGCGCCGCCTCAAAATGTATTACTCGATGTGATGCGACCGCTATTTCAGTAGGGGCTACCGAAATGGTGTTTCTTCTGAGGATGTTTTTGGTGTCGTCCTGATGGACCATAGAACATTATCCAATTCATTGGTCCATTTTCCCTTTAAAGCATCAATGCGTTTTTTCAAACCATTGAGGATAACTTTGTTTGCCACTTCTACTTGCCCATTTGTCTGCACATGCCTTACAGAGGCATGGCGATGCTCAATATGTAATTCTTCACAAAAGCATTTTAGCTCTCTTCCAGCAAACTGAGGGCCATTATCACTGACAAGAATACTCGGGATTCCATATCTGGATATAATTCTAGATTTCAAGAATTTCACCACCTGGAATTCAGTAGTCGCCGCCAGAGCTTTGACCTCCACCCACTTTGAAAATTAATCCACTGCTACTATAAGATAACACTTTTGCCTAGACTTGGGGAATGTACCCACCAAATCGATTCCCCATTGAACAAATGGCCATGCGACGCGCATAGGTATCAATTCCGATGGTGGACGCTCAATTCTTGGAGTGTATTTTTGACATGATTCACACTTTTTCACCATTTCATCTGCTTCCTTTGTCATTGTTGGCCAATAATACCTCTGATTTAAGGCTTTTCTAATAACAGACTTAGCCCCTTCATGGCAAGCAGCGTATCCTTCATGTAACTCTCTGAGAATGGTAGTAGTTTCAGGTTGAGCGACACATCGTAAGAATGACGTTGAAAATCCCTTTTTGTAAAGGATTCCATCAATCAAGGTATAACTTGGGGCTATACGTTCCATTTTTTCATTTACGATTCTTCTGATGGTTCGATCCCGGTTTCCAAATATGCCTTTATGGGTGTCGCCCATGTATCGTCACTATGAATGTTAAAACATTCATATAATCCTTGTGATGAAATAATTTCGACGAAATGGACCTTCAAGGATGTATGCTGCCAGGCATATTTTCTCAAAGCATCCGTTTCTTCATTCTCTTCTCTTGGAATGACGTTTATCTCAAATTGGGTGAACCCTTCAGTTAGAATTTTGGCTTCGCTCAAATACTTTTTCATCATCTTTCCTTTGGCCGCGTATTCCCCCTTTACTTGATTAACCACAAGTTGGGAATCGCAGTATACTTTAATAGATGTGATGCATATACCCTAGCTATCCTTAGACCCGCAATTAACGCCTCATATTCAGATTCGTTGGTGGTGGCCTTAAAAGTCAGAACCAGGGCATACTTTAAAGATTCCCCTCCATCTGGTGAAGTTAGCACCAATCCTGCTCCTGAGCCTTCAATGGATGAAGATCCATCTGTATACAACTTCCATACAAAAGTTGTTTCTTCTATGCTGAGTGGATGCGGGATGTTTGTTGATGGCGACGCCTCCTTTTGGTCATGTGTGGACTCGACTATGAAGTCTGCCAAAACTTGACCTTTAATGACTGTCCTTGGAGCAAATTGAATTCGAAACTCACTTAACTCTATCACCCACTTTATCATCCTCCCAGATGCATCTGGTTTTTGAAGAAAATGTTTTAGTGGTTGATTAGTTAATACAGTGATTTCATACTCGTGGAAGTAGGGGCGAAGCTTTCTAGCAGAAACTACCAACGCAAAGAGATACTTCTCAACTTCTACATAGTTTATTTCAGCCTTGGAAAGGACTTTAGTAGTAAACTGGCACCTGGCCCGATTCTATGTTCTTTACAAAGACGAAGCTTACAGCCACCGGACTGACACTTAAGTAAAGAACTAAAGCGTCGCCCCTTTCTGGCTTAACTAATGGAGGTAGTGTTCGAAGATGCTTCTTCATCTCTTGAAAGGCTTCTTCGCAAGTTGATGTCCACTCGAACTTTTTATTGGCCTTTAATACTTGAAAAAAGGGTAGGGATCTGTCCCCAGCTTTGGATAGAAATCGGCTTAACGCCGCCAATCTTCCATTTAGACTTTGTACTTCCTTATGACAAGTGGGACTGTTCATACCCTCAATGACACTTAGCTTCTCGGGATTGACTTCAATTCCTCTTTGGCTTAACATGTATCCCAAAAACTTTCCAGATTGTACTCCAAAGGCACATTTCGCGGGGTTTAACCGCACCTGATGAAGCTTCATAACTTCGAAAGTTTTCCTAAGGTCCTTTGCGTGGTCGACGCTCTTGATGGATTTCACTAGCATATCATCGACATAGGCCTCCATGTTCACTCCTATCATGCCTGCAAAGAGCTTGTTGACCATCCTTTGATAGGTTGCACCAGCATTGATAAGTCCAAAAGGCATGACAGTATAGTGATATATATCACTATCTACGTAAAAAGCTGTATGATGAGCGTCGCTGGCTGACATCTTGATCCAGTTATACCCCGAATAAGCATCCATGAAGCTCAATAACTCATGCCCTGAGGTGGCGTCGACCAATTGGTCAATTCGTGGCAAAGGATATGAATCTTTAGGGCAGACTTTGTTCAAGTCCCTAAAATCCACACACATTCTCCATTTGCCTGTGCTTTTCTTAACCAATACAGGGTTCGCAACCCATGTTTGGAATTTGATTTCCTTGACAAATCGAGTTTCAATAAACTTTGCCACTTCTTGCCGAATGGCAATGGCCTTTTCCTCCCCTACCGGTCGTCGCTTTTGAGCGATAGGTTTCATACTTGCGTCAATGTTGAGCTCGTGAGTAATAATTTCCTCACTTATACCCAGCATATCGCTTGGTTTCCAAGCAAAGAGCTCTCGAAATTCGATTAGCAGGAGGGTTAACGCTGTAGCCTGCTCTTCCGGAAGCGTTCAGGGCCATCTATACATATCTTTACTAGTCCTTCCACGGGTGTTGGGCGAATTTTCCTTTCCCTTAAATCCTCATCTGCTTGGATGGATAAGGTTTCCTTTCCTTTCAAGACACGGTGCCTGGTGGATTGCACGTAGCAATTTCTAGCCCCCGGTTGATTGCCTTTTACCACTCCTATTCCATGAGGAGTTGGAAACTTCAGGAGTTGATGATAAGTTGAATGAACCATGCGGTATGGATTCAAAGTAGATCGCCCCAAAGATTGTATGCGGTAGGGGCGTCGACCACTACAAACGTGACATCCATCGTCAAGGATTTTCATCCTTCACCTAAAAATACGGGTAAGGTAATAGCTCCTACAGGGTAAGTAGGAGTCGAAGTAAAGCATAAAAGTGGGAAGTTCACTTTTTTCAGGTCTTTTTCACTCCTTTACATTTTCTTTAGAGCGTCGAGGAAAAGGACATCCGTTGAACTTTTCGAATCTACAAGTACTCGCTCTACATCGTATCCCGCGATTTATGCAGTGATGACCAATGCATCCTCATGTGGACCTGTCACATGATCCATCTCATCTTCCCTGAAAGTAATACTGGTTTCTTCCGGTGATCTAGGGCATTTTCTGGCCTTAGAGGTTCCCGACAACTGAGTAGCATAAACCTCCCTAGCGCTACTAGTTTCACCTCCCGAGGCAAAACCTCCACTTATCACCCGTACATGCCCTTGTTTGCCTCTAGAGCCTTAATCTCCTATCTCTCTTTTAGGCGACACCCTCCTGTCCCTCCGTAGGCTGGGACTCCGATCCCTTTTTGCCACGTAGTTTTTGAGAAGTCCATTCTGGATGAGTACTTCAATGTCCCTCTTTAAAATCTTGCAATTGTCAGTGCTATGCCCTTTACTTCGATGGTATCGACAATATTGCTCATGATAAGGGCCCATAGGTCCCCCTGACCTTCGAGGTAATGGCGGCGATGCCAAATCCCTCTTCTCCATTTCGTTCAAAATCACATAAATGTCTTGGTTTAAAGGCGTGAAAGCCTCGAAAACTTCTCGTGGTGGACGTGGGATACTGGGGCGACGCCTGTCCTCTTGGGGACGACTTCGTCTATCCTCCTGGGGACGATTTTCTGTGGTTTCTGTTCTGGCCTCTTTCCTTCTTGTACTTCCTTTCGAAGATCCTTAGAAGTTTTTCTTCCTTCGCGGGCTATTTCAAGGTCAATATACGACTTGACTCTCGCCGCCAGATCGGATATACTATGAACAGGGATGACGCTCAAACTATCGTGCAAAGCGGAGCCCTTTGGACCTAGTGCTCTAAAAAAAGCTCGAATAGTCTCACCTCCTATGATAACTTGATCGATACTAGCTAGAGCCTGGTTGAAGCATTTGTAAAAATCTCCCAAACTCTCATCTCCTGAGTGCCGAATATGGTCCAAAGTACCCATGCTTTTCAGCAATTATCTGCCACCCATATACTGGATGATAAATTTCTCCTTCAAATCCGTCCAAGACTTGACCGAAGCCTTGGGTAATCCAAAGAACAAATGAGAGGTGGAGCCACTCAAGGTTGAAGGAAAAAGTATTGCACAATGCTTTTCATTTTTTGATCTTCCCAATAGGGAAGATTCATGAGTTTGAACATGCTCCACAGGGTCACCCTCCCCTCTATACACATCAATTCTAGGGATGGGAACGGATGGTATTTCTACTTCCAAAATTTCATCCGTGAAAGGATGTGATGCCCTATCTCTCACTTCGAGCATGACTTTGCCAGGTTCTTCCTTCTTTGCCTCAGCAATAAGCTCCCTCACTTTATCTAGGGTCACCTCACTCTGAGGTGGAGCCATTACTACTAAGGGCGGCATTGCAGCAACGCTTCTGGGTGAAGGATCTACCTTAGCGGGTAGTCCTACTACGGGAACCTCCCGAGGTTCTAATGTCGCTTCATCAGTGCGATGATGCTCGTTAATACGAGCTGCACGGGCGACAGCCATTAGTTCTCTTCGATTCAAAAGCTCGTCTATCGCAGCTATAAGTGCTGGAGTAACGATCTCGTGGGCAGTAGGCACTGCTGAGGGTGCTCTTCCTCCAGATGAGGCTATATGAGACTGTGCGGGTAGGAGCGGTGCCCGAGTCTGCGGAGGTGGCAGTACTCTAGCCTGGACTCCTATTGGGGCTGAAGCACTTGGGTGCGCCGCCCCTGAACTTCCCCGAAACCTTGGCATAAAAGCGAAAGGCGTCAGGTGTTGTTGCAGATTGTGTAGGGAACTTCCTTCCTCCGGTTGCTGAGTTTTCTTAGCTTGTGTATTGGTAGGAGCCATGACAATGTTTTGCTCAAGGCTTCCCACAGACAGCGCCAGATGTTGGATCCTGTAAATCTTCTTCTCTACAGGCGTCGCTCTCTCGGGTTGGACCTGCGTAAAAATGACAACTTCGGGTCGACACGTTTATTCCACTCTGAAGCTTAAGTCAGTTCTAAGGCTTTGAAGAGCTTTTATGTGGATGTGGTGAAAATCTGAATGTAATAAATGATAATGAATGCTGGTATTTATAGGCTTTGCTTAACCTGATGAACAGTGTTTCCTTTTTACCTTGGTTAGTCAGTTTAACTGAGGTCAAACTGACCTTCGGATGGGACATGGGTCCTTATTTATTAAATATCATAGATATTTGATCCCATTTAATGCTGTCAGATCTCCATTTAATGCGGCCTTATCCTGACTATGTATGGGCGACGCCTTGGTATGGACTGACGCCTCACACATATATTAATGGGCGACGCCTTATATAAATGGATTGTATAAATCAATAAGATTATATTTAGGTTAGTGATATAACAGTTTTAAAATAAGGCGTCCCTTATAAACCCCATCAATATTAATTTAAATTACATTATCCCTGCTTCATATATAATATGTTCATTACTAGATTCTCTAATCCATTGATCCTCTTGGTAAGAAACATTAACACCAAGGCTACTAGGGTTACAAATGCTATCACCATCATCATCTGAACTCTAGGGTTGGAGAAGCCGAGGAAGGATTCCGGAGGTACAACGGTAATCATATGTAGGATTCTTTCAGTTCCACAATGGTTGGACCTCAAGCCTCTTAGGGTTTCAACTTGATTGATGTACCTCTCAGTTAGTAGGTCGAGTTTCTTTCGAAGCTCCATGTTTTCTCTTACGATGTCCCCCAATACATTCTGGTTATAATTCAACACACTTCATTCGTGGAATTCAATTAGAGGCCTGTGAATATGGAGGAGTCGACCGATTTGTTCGAGTTGAGGGAAAGCACTCAGTTCCTTTTTCAAGTTGTCAAACTGTTCTTTACTCATCGCGGTGAATCAGAAAAGAAACCTAATTTTTGCCCTACACACAAATATATATATATATAT
This sequence comes from Chamaenerion angustifolium, assembly GCA_946814005.1. Classification (NCBI taxonomy): domain Eukaryota; kingdom Viridiplantae; phylum Streptophyta; class Magnoliopsida; order Myrtales; family Onagraceae; genus Chamaenerion; species Chamaenerion angustifolium. Next base: position 31,081,169 of record OX328272.1, read on the forward strand.
ATATATATATATATATATATATATATATATATATATATATATATATATGAGTACAATATCAAAACGATAAGGTTTCGTATAAATATACTAGAATGTTTGAAGATCGAGCAATGACCTTGGTATCAAAGCAACGTTATGGTAGAGAATAATGTAAAGTTCGATGCTTTTGCAAGAAGAACTACTCCATCTTTATATATATATAGAGAGAGAGAGAGAGATGCCTTTACCATGATAGTTTCTTAGAAGAAGCCAAATTGGCGCGGTATGTACATTACCTAATAATACTTTGAATGAAAGGCTTTTGTAAAGTTGTGATTATTTGCTTGGATTCTACTCTTTCTCCAACGTCATAGAATTAGTTTTATCTCAAGTATTATTGTTTGTGCTGCTTCATGTATCTATCTTTCTGTCTATATATATGTGTGTAAAATCATGTACTACTTTAATAACATCATTCTATCTCTTCCCGTCTTCATCGTTCTTGGATCTCTCTAAATGGGTTCTGAGAGGAACTTAGCCGAGATTTGTTCGAGTATCGGTGTTTGCCTTCAGCTCGAACAAAATGATATGAAGATGCTGCATGTTAGTGGTTTGGTGGGTGGGTGGAGAGAATGGGGAATCCTGACGTATAACCACAATGTTCTTGGGGAGTTATTACTCAAGGAGAATGAGATCCTCAAGAACAAGATAGAGGATATGGAGAAGAAGCTCAGCTTGATGCAGTCTCCTTCAATTCCACCTCATTCCAGTAATAAGCAACTAAATACCATAGTAGATATCACAAGGTTAAACTCGCATAATATAGGTACCTCGTTCGATAAAATATCATTAGTTGGTAAGGTAGTAACTAAAGATCTCCGTACGCTCTTAGCAAAACACGAGCTTATTGGAATAACCTTGGAACAATTAGCTAAATAGGTGGACAAGCTTAGTAAGAAGGTGCCATCGCTTGAAGAACTACAGGAGGAAATCCTCAAGACAATAGAGAGTTTCCCCCATAGAAATCTGCCCACAAAGGCTGAAGTGGCCTCACTGATCTAGTCCATCATTGATCAACCAAAGCAGATCGAGCGAAGTGCCCTGAAAATAGCGGAGCAAACGGAGCAGCAGCTAAAAGAAATCAAGACCTTAGTGGAAAGTATGGATCGGCGTTTGTAGATGTCCTACATCTCTACCACAGTTGATTCAAGCTACCAAGAAGCCCTGCAAGCCACCGAAGCACTAGGAGAACCATCACTGGGATTTGCTACGACGATTTCCGATCCATTTACTTCCGCACTAGCGTTTTCTTTTGGTATCAGAGAGAGGTATGTATGAGTTGTAAATAACCATTGTGCACTCATGTGTATATGTTTACTTAAGTTGCTGAATGAATGTTGTGAATTTTATGTGCTCATCTGTGTTATTATGTATCTATGCTCAAGGAAACTAGATTAGTTGTAAGATTGGCCAAGAATTGCTTTTTGTAATATCCTTGAACCAGATGCTATTTTAGGGAACTAATATATCGAAATCTAAAGATCAGTAAAACCGAAAATCTGAGTCCAACAAATCCATGGAAAAGGGTAACAGGCATTGTGAGTACGGTGAGGAGATGGTCATAGGCTGGATGATTTAAGGATCAAAAGATAAAAGAACCCTAGAAGCGCGGACAGAAATAGAAAATGAGAAAATGAAATCTTATTCCAAGATTATGTCTGATCCTAGGTTCCAAAGAGTTATAGATGATCATTTCCGGAATCGAAAACCTCTGGAATATCTTGACCTGACACTAAAAGAAGGGAGAAATAGTAAAACTAAAGACGGTGAAAACCTAATTTGTTTCAAAGAAGGATTTGAACATGAATTTCATTCCAGTAATAAGCAACTAAATACCATAGTAGATATCACAAGGTTAAACTCGCATAATATAGGTACCTCGTTCGATAGAATATCATTAGTTGGTAAGGTAGTAACTAAAGATCTCCGTACGCTCTTAGCAAAACAAGAGCTTATTGGAATAACCTTGGAACAATTAGCTAAATAGGTGGACAAGCTTAGTAAGAAGGCGTCATCGCTTGAAAAATTACAGGAGGAAACCCTCAAGACAATAGAGAGTTTTCCCCATAGAAATCTGCCCACAAAGGCTTAAGTGGCCTCACTGATCGAGTCCATCATTGATCAGCCAAAGCAGATCGAGCGAAGTGCCCTGAAAATAGCGGAGCAAACGGAGCAGCAGCTAAAAGAAGTCAAGACCTGGAAAGACTAACCTGCTCAGACATCAAATACATGTTTCAATTCATGGTCACGTATCGGGAGTTGGCAGCAAAAACAGGAAGACTGTTTATCAACTCAGATCTTTCAGAAAAGTTTTTTAAGAAACTTCCACCAATATACGGGAAGGCAATAGAAGAAGCCTACCACCAAATGCGGCCAGGCAATGTAGTCGGAGTTATGCCCAGGGTGCTATTTACGCAACAATACTTGACAGAGATGTGCAAAACGGCTGTCATGCAGCGAGGACTGAAGGATCTCAGTTTCTGCCGGGAAATCCCAATTCCAGGATACTATAGGAATCCAACAAAGAAGTATGGGATAAGTAAGGCAAAGAAATACAAGGGAAAACCTCATGATTCCCATGTACGTGTGTTCAAAAGAAGGAAGCGACCTTCCCACAAGTGCATATGCTTTGTTTGCGGACAAGAAGGTCACTATGCTAGAGACTGTAAAACGAGGAGTGGTAATCTAGCCAGAGCAGCCCTTATGGAAGGACTAGATCTTCCTGAAGACTGGGACGTTGTATCGGTTGACCTTAACGAACCGGACAGTGAAGGCATTTGCAGCGCTAGTGAAGGAGAAGCTGGCACAGCCCAAGAGGTAACAATGAGTCTTGGTGAAACACCATATGAGCTCAACCTAATGGCCTTATAATCCTATCAAGAAGACTATGGATGGATGGAGAAGCCCCGAATCCCAAAGGAGCAGGAGGATTGTCTGCACCAATGGAAAGATGGGATAGTGGAAGGATACACGAATACTCATTTTTCGTGTGATGCTTGTAAATGTCCGTGCTTACCAAAGTATGGAGCACAATGCAGCAATTGTTGGCTCAAGATCTGCTACATGTGCTTAAAGGTATGCTTCTATCATCAAATGGCATTAGCACCCAACAGTAAGCCATTACCACCAAGGCAAACAAGCAGTAAGCTCGTGGAAGAAATGGCAGCCTACATACTGGAACTTCATAAGGAAAACCGATATCTGAAGGAAGAACTCCTGCAATTCATTCAGGACAGACCTAAAAGCCCCAAAGGTCCGATTTATAATGAAGAATTGAAAGTCTTGGCACAAAGAGCCAAGGAGTTAAGGAGAGAAGAACAAATGGAAACCCCTACTCGTGCCCGAGAGGATGAAGAATGGAGAAGATCCATACAACAATCAGGATCCTCGAAGGAATGGAGAAACCAAGGGAGGATTCTAGAAGAATCTGAAGAGGAGGATAAGCAGTCTCAAGATTGTGAGGAAGAAGAGGAATGCCAAGCTATACTTATCGACTTGCATGATAAGGAGGTTTCAACTGAAAAGGGATGTTTGGCCAAAACACCTTTTTCTGGAGTCTACAATCTGAAGGTATCATTCTGAATACCTGGGTTGGAAGGCTTCGAACTAAATGCCATCTTGGACACCGGTGCATCGAAATGTTGCGTTAACACTGGATCAGTACCTAAGGAGGCATTGGAAGAAAGTAAGTGGCCAGTCACCGTGTGGGGGGTTGCATCAAAAACAATAGCAACCCAAAAACTTAAAGACGGCTATATGACAATTGGAGGTAACCATTCCCCAATACCATTTACGTATTCAATGGATATGAAAATGGTGAATGACATCCAAATGCTACTGGGTTGCAATTTCATAAGAAGTAACCAGGGAGGAAGGAGGATAGAAGGGGATGAGGTAACCTTCTACAAGAAGACAACCGTCATCAAAACTGCGGAAAGCTCCCATATGGCAATACCATAATTGGGATTGGAGGAAAACGAATGCCTTGCAACGCAGGAGATCGTCTTCTACAACATAGGGAACCTACTCCCTAGTTTTAAAAATCACATGACTCGGATGTTAGGAAGATTGGAGCAGCAGGGATTCATTGGAAAGGATCCTCAGAAACACTGGGCTAAAAACAAAGTAGTTTGCAAAATTGATATTATCGACCCCAGTCGAACTATCACTTGTAAACCGCTAGCTCAGGTTACACCAACCATGGACGCTCAGTTCAAGGAACATATCAATGCCTTGTTGGATATCGGGGTGATAAGAAAGTATTCAAGCCAGCATCGGACCAAAGCCCTTATGGTAAATTCAGGAACCTCCATCGACCCAAAAACAGGACAGGAGATGAAGGGCAAACCTCGAATGGTGTTTGATTACAGGATGCTCAATGAAAATACTTACAAAGATCAATACTCCTTGCCAGGTATTAACACCATCCTGAAAAAGGTAGGAAGGAGCAGGATCTACTTCAAATTCGACCTTAAAAGCGGCTTTCATCAGGTAGCCATGGATGAAGAATCGATTCCTTGGACAGCATTCTTTGTCCCAGGAGGATTGTATGAATGACTAGTTATGCCATTTGGTCTGAAAAATTCTCCAGCAGTTTTTCAGAGGAAAATGGATGAATGTGTGAAAGGTATGGATGCATTCTTAGCAGCCTATATTGATGACATTCTGATTTTTCAGAATCAGAAGGTGAGCACGCTAATCATCTCAATCAATTTCTGAGCATGTGTGAAAAAGAAGGTTTGGTGCTATGTCCTGACAAGATGAAGATAGGGGTTCCTAGGATTGAATTTCTAGGAGCTGTTCTTGGAGAAGGAAAAATAGAGTTGCAACCAAACATAATTAAGAAGATTGCTGACTTCCCGGATGAAAGGCTGCAAGAGCTCAAGGGACTGCAATCTTGGTTTGGAATTCTCAACTATGCTCGAAGTTTCATCCCAAAGTTAGGGGTACTACTGGCACCCCTGTACAACAAACTGTCAACGGATGGATCCAAGGAAAAAGACAAGTACCAGACCGTAAGGATTAAATTAAACCCAGAAGACATGAAGACCATAGCCACTATCAAAAAACTGGTGCAAAACCTTCCACCATTGGAACTCCCATCAGAAGAAGCATACGTAAAATCCTGGAAACTAATGGATGCATGGAGGGATGGGGGGAGTGGCAAAATGTAGAACCAAAAAATCCTCACCAAGAGGATTAGAGAAAGTATTTGCTTACGCTAGTGGAAAATTCCCTACTCCAAAGTCAACCATAGATGCAGAAATCTATGCAGCCATGGAAACACTCAGTGCCTTGAAAATCCATTATTTGGATAAAAAGGAAATTACTCTCCACACAGATTGCCAAGCAATCGTTAGTTTCTATGATAAGATTAGTCATAATAAACCCTCCAGGGTTAGATGGGCTAATTTCGTGGATTATGTCACAGGAACAGGAGTATAGATCAAGTTTGAACACATTGATGGAAAACATAATGTGTTAGCTGATAGCTTATCCCGTCTAGTCTGTATGATTTGTACAGATAAATGGCAGGAGGAGGAAGGCCCGCAAGCAGCAGCACTCAAGGACTGCCTGAGAGCATGCGAAGAGCTGCAGTAAGTTCAACCCAAAGAAGCACGGCTGGCTTTGGAAGAACAACTAGGGCAGGGAATCAGGAAGCGGTTCGCCCAATGGATCTCCGATCCATCCTCTTAGATGGACAAAGGAGAAAAGACAAGCGTCCAGCGCTTGATGAGCCTCAACCTACATTAAGGAAGAGAAGCTGCAGATTTGGGAGATTCAAACTCCCAATTCTTGAAGAAGAAGACCCAAGAGGGTACCGCCTGCTGGACAACTACCCCGTGGATGCCCAGCAGAAATGTCTGCTTGATGCACTATGGAGTGCAAGAGAGCAGAAACACAAGCTTAATGCCTTTTGTGCGTTACAGGTCTACTTATCAAAGGTAAAGCAACCACCAAAGGGTAAGGCTTTCGCATATTATGCATTAGTAACAGGACCAGGGAAAGGGGTATATAGTGAATATCATACCCTATGCAAAGCCAAGGAAGACTTAAATCAAGCAAGCTGGAAGGGATTTTATTCCATGCAAGAAGCAGAAGAATGGATGTTCCCACAGCTTAAGCATAGTGACAAGGTCACTATGATGCTAGACCAAGAGAGTCCACCAGAGGAAGATGTAGAAGATGATGATCTGACTCCCAAGATATCAACCTCATCCTTCAGCAACTTCATTTGGCAGAAGACAAAATTCGAAGGGTCAAAGAAGGTTCGGTACCACGACTGGTAGACAAGGGAGGTAGTGTTGCGGTCGGAGCAAGCAGTAAGGAACTGGAGCACGTTCTCGAGAGCACTGTTATCAGAACCGAACCAGCGATCTGACCGGAAATCGAACTCCTGTCCGGTTTGATTCAGCTAAAAGACCGAAATGCATATGAATAGTGTTTAAACCGGGTTGGACCGGTTGATTTATCAAAAACCAACTGGATTCCGGTTCTACATTTTTGGAGGTGATTTAAATTCCGTCCGAACGGAAGAAAGGCGTAGAGCTAGATTGGAACGTTACCAGAGGACTCAAGAAAGAGCAGTATGCCTTTTATTTGTTCTCTCCCCCATATATTTTGGGTTTCCTTGATCACATTGATATAATACTGGTGTTTCTATTTTCTACTTTTTGTATCTGTTATCCAATCAAAAGCACTAGCAGAGAAGAACCAGCGGGATCTTCAAGCACCGAGAGAACAAGATGAGTGTCACGTAAGAATCGGCAACCTCCTGCTTTGTGTTTGTGTGTTTAGTGTCCTCTAATGGGTGCATGGTCTTTCCTTCTGGAACTAGTCAGTAGGTTGTATCAGCAGTGCCAAGAAAAAGGATAAAGAAAATCCTATGAAGCTAGAACAATGGAGTAGACCAGAGCCTTGCCATTCTTCGGAGAAGCCGCGACCGCCGTCGCCGAAGAGAACCCATGAGGGATCCCGAGCTCCTCCTCCCCTGTTGCCACCGCAATACGAGGAAGAGACGGCGAAAGAAGTTCTCTCGGAAACGACTGTTGTTCCAAGAAAGAAAACCTCTGTTGTTGAGGAGAGGGAAGTCAGTGTCGTCGTGCTAAAGCTCCGGGAAGATGAGGCGGTGACGAAGGTGATCATTAGCAAGCTAGAAGAAGTTGTGGAGATAGTGTCGAAGTATTCGGAGATGTGCAGTCAAAGTATTCAGTTGTTTATCTTATAAACAGTGAACCGCACATTGAACCGGGTCCGACCGGGTTAAACCGTCTGACCCGGGAACCGACCTCTTCGCCGGTTTGAGGGCCAGTACGGTTCTGATAACACTGCAAGAGAGACGATGGTGGGTGGATGAAAAAGCAAAAAGAGAAAGGAAAAGGAAGAAACCATCTAAAGAAGGAATGAGAAAGGAGAGAACATGCAAAAGTAAGTGGAGTGGATATGCAAAAGTAAGTGGAGTGGATGATGAACAATTGTTTATGTGTTGTTGGGTTCTTAGTTTAGATATCTTTTTGTTGTGTGAGAAATCTAGAGGAGAATGTGCGGTGAGTTTGGGGGTACTAGATAGTGGATGGAAGATGTAGTAGAGGGGGAATATAATAATACTGTGCAAGTTTAGGAGGATCATCGAAGACTCCACCGCTTAAACTTGAGGGGGAGTATCGAAGAGAAACAAGAGGATATAGCTTGATCGAAGAAAAACCACAAGAGTTCACTCGACACGGCCGGAGGACAGCAAGGTCGAAGAGGAAAGAGCTCAGTCGAAAGAAACCACTAGAGTTCATCCGACACGACCGTAGGAGAGCTCAGTTGAAGAGGAAAAAGCTCATTCGAAGAGAAACCACAAGATTCATTCGACACGACCGGTGTAGAGCTCGGTCTAATAGAAATCACAAGAGTTCATTCGACACAGCTGGAGGAGAGCTCAGTCGAAGAGGAACGAGCTTGGTCGAAGAGGAACCAAAAGAGTTCATTCGACACATACAGATAAGATATCGGTCGAGGAGAAACCACAATAGTTCATTCGGCACAACTGGAAGATAGCTCGGTCGAAGAGGAACCAGAAGAGTTCATTCGACACATACGGAGGAGAGCTCGGTCGAAGAGAAACCACAAGAGTTCATTCGACACAGCTGGAGGAGAGCTCGGTCGAAGAGGAACGAGCTCGGTAGAAGAGGAACCACAAGAGTTCATTCGACATAGTCGTAGGAGAGTTCGGTCGAAGAGGAACCAGAAGAGCTCATTCGACACAACACGACTACACCGACAAATTAGAGCAGCCCAATGGTAGACCGATAAACCAAAAGCAGTCAACGGAAGCTTTTTCAACAATATCATTGGCAAGTTAAACATTGGAAATCTCACTGTTTAACTTGAGGGGGAATGGTAGAAAGAGTAAACAAGTTCCCCAAATTACTCCACCAATCACTCTACCACTAATCCCACTACACCAACCATCCACCAATCACTCCACCAATTACTCCACTCAATATCCACCCAATCTCAATGTTTTTAATATAAATAGTGTAATTTGTTATTATAACAAAATAGGCTTGTTCATGAACCGGTTCGGGGTCGAACCGGTTCTGAACTGAACTGGTCTGGTTTGAAAAAAACCAGTACATTTTTCTGTTAATAAAAAAACTGGTATGGTTTAAGGAAAAAAGAACTGGTTTGGTTCAAACCGATTCAGAACTGGTTCAAACTATTCTGGTCTGTTTTTTTAATAACAATTAACCGGTTCATGAACAAGCCTATTTTGTTACAATAACAAATTACACTATTTATATTAAAAACATTGAGATTGGGTGGATATTGAGTGGAGTGATTGGTGGATGGTTGGTGTAGTGGGATTAGTGGTAGAGTGATTGGTGGAGTAATTTGGGGAACTTGTTTACTCTTTCTAACATTCCCCCTCAAGTTAAACAGTGAGATTTCCAATGTTTAACTTGCAATGGGATGGATGGTAGAGGGCTGCCTGCGCCCAAAAGCGATGATTCACTTGTCCCCCCTTCAATCAACTAGTGCTACTCCCAGTTCAGTTCCATCTCCTGTCCCCTAATCCCAGTTAGAGTCAGACTCTCGAGATCTGCTACACTTTGAAGTCGTGGATGTGCAGAATCCCGATAGCAGCATTCTCTGCATCAAGAGGCAAGGGTAGAGTGAAATCTATAGCTGTGCTCCTCTTTCCAATCTTTCCCTTTTTTTTTAGTTCCCATTCTTGTTCGTTGTTTAACTCCTTTTTGCTGGCTGCACTACTGGTAGAACGATAGCACTGAACAAAGGTAAGCTGAAAGGGGGAATGTCTTTCTAACTTCTTCTTCATTACAGCTAGCTCAACGCTATTCTTCTTTATCCTGGAGCCTTTCCTCGTCGTTAAATCGAACCACTTTGACAGGCTCATATCGACTTTGCTCCGCCCTAGGGTTAGAATTCGGGTTTGGATTGGGAACGAATAGGGTTGATGCCATAAGGTACGGAGGCTCCGGCAGTTAGATCCGCCAGATCGAGGTCTAGGTGTCGCCGATCAAGGCCATCTGAGCGTCGAAATTCTGTCGGCCGACGAGCCACTACCAAAGAGCATCGAGATGAGAGGACCAGGGGAAGGAAAACAGAGGAGGCGTGAGATGGAGGGTTTGGAGCACCCCTTTGCTCAACCTTGAACGATGAAGAAGAACAGGGTACCTTAAGGGCAATTTGGTCTTTAAAATTTAAGTGAAGTCACGTGCTAGGCACATGTCCATTTTTCGTTTGAAATAAACGAACTTAGGACGGAAAGGGAGATTTTTTATTTCGTCCAAACATTAGGACTAAAATTTCAAATTTTAAACTTTAAGGGGAATTCTTAAATTTCGACCAAACTTTAGGGGGCACTTTGACCATTAACCGGTTTTTTTAATAACAATTATGGTTCGGAAATAATTCGGTTCAAACCGAACCTAAACCGGCTGAAAATCCTGTCCAACACACTGAACCGTCTGAAAAAATACTGAACCAACTGAAAAATACTGAACCGACTGAAGAATACATTGAACCGACTGAAAAACACACAGAACCGATTGAAAATCTGTTCCACAACCGACTAAAATCCCGTCCAACATCAACTTACGAGAGTCCAATATATCTCTAGGTTTGGTTTATTGAAGTCATCTCTAGGTTTGGTTTAATTTCAGACCGGTTTAGTTGATTTTGCTTCAAACCGGTTCTAAAATTATATAGGTTTAAAGTGGTTTGATTTAAATTTAAGTATAAACCAGTATAAAAAAACGAGTCAAGTCGAGTCGAACCGATTCAAACTGGATTTTTGGTACTATTTTAAACTGTTCTATTTGAAGGCTAAAAACACTGGTCTGGTTTTGGAACTACTTCGGCCGAACCGATTCGAACCAAACCAGTTCCAGACCAGGCCATACCAGTTCGTCTGAACCGGTTCATTTGGACAAGCCTATAACAAAATAATTTCAATATATACAATGTTCTCCATAATCAAGTCTATATCATCTCAATTTAGTCAACACTTAGATTTCTAACACTTTCTTCATAAGTTGGTCAAGAAATGGAACCTTAGAGCAAAATTATCAATCCAATGACTCCTTGAAAAATAACTCATATGATTCTTCGTTGACCACTTTTCAGCTTCACTAAAATTGCTTGAGTATCAACTTCGCTTATAAATGCTTCAAGGTAAAATGTGGAATCTCCCTAGGATGGTAGGTTAAAAATTTATTGTCCCTTCTTAGACCACAATAGCACAAACACACACCATGAACTAATTCATAATGCAAGCTCGTATCATTCATATCTAGTACTTCAACCTTCTTTTGGCACTCCATTTATCGATTATGTTCTTTAACCCATTTATCATTATATATGATCGATAGTTGATAAATTCTAACGATCCTTTTCCATTCTTAAAAAAATAAATTAACACAAATTCATGCAGCTAACTAACTAATCAAAAGAAGCATGCACCAACAATTTCACGTTGCTATAGATGACGATAGCAAGGCGTTACCTTTCTGTGAGATTATGCGTCTGACAGTCGATGTCCTTTAAGAATAAAATTTCTTCATTCTTTTTCAAACGATTCTAGAGAAAAGCTTTCGGTTCACCACCTTCGGAGCAATTCCAAAACTTCAACACAATGGTTAGTATTGCTCGCGAGTATGGAGACCAGCAGCTACATAGTAAATAAAAAGGTAAATGGTCAACTACATAACTAGCATATACTGCATCTTCTTCAAAAAAATATTTATTTTTCATTATAATTTTTTTATAAATATATAGTAAACTTATACATACTGTGGAGAATGGTACATTTTGTAGATTGTGAAACCACATTGGGTTTGTTGGTTCAGATAATTGTACTTTTCTTGCAAATATAATTTGTACAAATGATTACGTACTCTCTGTTGATTACATACTAACCACTACCTGCTAATTTGTTGGTGTAAGAGACAAATGTAGAGGAGGATATATATATATATATATATATATATACATAATTTGCTCCTTCTATATATAGAAAGAGATTCCTAACGTACTGTGTATTATGGGTTCTTAAGGGCAGGCACGAAGCAAAGGCAAGGTATATGTGTGTGGCAAGGTCATATTCTAACTGATAGGTATATATGTGTTTGCAAGGTAAGTACAACTTTTATAGGGTTTATAAGCTGTAGAGGTTTACTTACCTTATGTACGTAGATGACCTACCTTTGACAAGCCATTGACCTAAAAGTGCATGAGATTTAATGTAAAAGTGCATTTTTCGACCAATTTGACAAGTTTCTTGGTGTGCACGTTATAATCTTAGGAATAAAGTTTGCGTAGTAAGAAAGATATCATCATGAACTTGTTTCTTAATACAAAGTATACACGTTAAACCACATCTTCACCTGTTAGCTTCAGTTTCTTTTAGGATAGTTAGTCAAACGATCGGTCTAAATTCAAGACCGAGTTAATCGGGACTCAGACCATGAGAGGATCGGATCAATGATATGAAAAGGAAAAATCAGAAATTCTAACAGATATTCAAACGGGAAAATTGTTCTTCATTGCATTTCAAAGATTCGGTACATTGCTATTTATAGAAGAAATCTATTACAACTTTAGTGAAATGATAAATCGGTCCTCTAATCTTATTTTAACAATGAAATGGTTACTGAAATTTTGAATCCATAGTATAAAAGTATATATCCACTAACAGACTATATGCACCTAATTGCATTTCTATGTCAAAGTGCAGTCATGGATGCCTAATCGTGATCTAGTTCGTGTCTCATCCGATCTAGATCATGGCCTAGCAAATGTTAAATCTCATATTGCACATGCATTTAAACCCTAAACTTTGATACAAGATTAAACCTCTCTTTTGCACATAAACAGTGTATGTTTTTGTTCATTGAAATATATATTGTGTTAGGAAACACACTTATTAAATTGATCGAGACATATTAATTTAAATTACATTATGAACCCCTGCTTCATATATAATATGTTCATTACTAGATTCTCTAATCCATTGATCCTCTTGGTAAGAAACATTAACACCAAGGCTACTAGGGTTACAAATGCTATCACCATCATCATCTGAACTCTAGGGCTGGAGAAACCGAGGAAAGATTCCGGAGGTACAACGGTAATCATCTGTAGGATTCTTTCAGTTCCACAATGGCTGGACCTCAAGCCGCTTAGGGTTTCAACTTGATTGATGTACCTCTCAGTTAGAAGGTCGAGTTTCTTTCGAAGCTCCATGTTTTCTCTTACGATGTCCCCCAATACATTCAGGTTATAACTCACCACACTCCATTCGTGGAAGTCAATTAGAGGCCTGTGAATATGGAGGAGTCGACCGTTTTGTTCGAGTTGAGGGAAAGCCCTCAGTTCCTTTTTCAAGTTGTCCAACTGTTCTTTACTCATCGCGGTGAATCAGAAAAGAAACCTAATTTTTGCCCTACACACAAACATATATATATATATATATATATGAGTACAATATCAAAACGATAAGGTTTCGTATAAAAACACTAGAATGTTCGAAGATCGAGCAATGACCTTGGTATCAAAGCAACGTTATGGTAGAGAATAATGTAAAGTTCGATGCTTTTGAAAGTAGAACTACTCCATCTTTTTATAGAGAGAGAGAGAGATGCCTATACCATGATAGTTTCTTACTTAGAAGAAGCCAAATTGGCGCGGTGTGCACGTTACCTAATAATACTTTGAATGAAAGGCTTTTGTAAAGTTGTGATTATTTGCTTGGATTCTACTCTTTCTCCAACGTCATAGAATTAGTTTTTATCTCAATTAAGTAATATTGTTTGTGCTGCTTCATGTATGTATGTATCTATCTTTCTGTCTATATATATGTGTGTAAAATCATGTACTACTTTAATAACATCATTCTATCTCTTCCCGTCTTCATCGTTCTTGGATCTCTCTAAATGGGTTCTGAGAGGTACTTAGCCGAGATTTGTTCGAGTATCGGTGTTTGCCCTCAGCTCGAACAAAATGATATGAAGATGCTGCATGTTAGTGGTTCGGTGGGTGGGTGGAGAGAATGGGGAATCCTGACGTATAACCACAATGTTCTTGGGGAGTTATTACTCAAGGAGAATGAGATCCTCAAGAACAAGATAGAGGAGATGGAGAAGAAGCTCAACTTGATGCAGTCTCCTTCAATTCCATCTCCATCCATATAGGACTTATTACCACATCATCATCATCTGTCATTATATATTAAATGATTAAAACAACTGCTATGTGATGAGATTCAGAAATGCTGTTACTTATTTGTATCATATATATATATATATATATATACACACACTTTCATGTATTGTTTAAATTGATATTAACCAGTAATAAAATTAATTAATGTCAACGAAGATGGAGCTTGTTGCTTTCCATTTCAAAATCAATAACTTACCTTTGGTTCTATATGAGATGGACCCCGGTGGGGTTTCCAAGTTAGATCATCTTGTGAGTCATATGCTCTTGTGATTGCTTAACATTTGAGCATTTTGTTATGGTGAGTCATTTTGACACGACTCATCCAACTATACAAAAAATAAGTCATGTTGGGTCGTAGGGAAACAATAAATATGTTTTTGTTTTTTTTAGAAGCCAAATATTTGAAATCACTTCTAAGATGCATTATATATGGCAAAATGAATGGGGACAAATGTACAATAATCAAGACACGTATAAATTTGGCCAAAAAAAAAAAGACACGTATAAGTAGGTGTCCAACTTTATCAGAAAGTTGCTTGAATGTGATTTTATGAATTTTTTGAAAAAGTAGGTACTCTACAAAAACTTATTTAGAAAAGTAAGTATATAAAAAAAATATTTCGAAATTTGGGTATACGTGCTACCGTGGGTAGCGCGTTTTTACAATAGGCGCTACCTAAGGTAGCGCCTATTCCAAATTGTTTTTTATTTTTTTATGTTTCAATGTTTAATTAAAAATAAAATTATGTATATATTAAAAAAATTTAAATTTTTTATAGTAAGTAGATATTTTAATTGTGATTCAAATTATGCCAAAAATATTAAATTTGGATTTACGGATTGACTGTACGCTCTGCCGTAAGTTGAGATATCAAAATTTGACTTAAAACATTATAACTCAGATCATGTAAGTCCAAACTCACCACGGTCAACATCATTTATGTCGTAATTCAATACTATTTAGAATTTTTTGTATCGTATGTAGAGGTTTTTACATATCGTATTATACGGTCAGTCTTAAAGTAAAAAAGTAACGCATAGTTAGCGTCATTTAATTGGTAATTAATTTTATCTACGCACTGTAATTGTTTTGATTTTTTTGAGCAAGTACATAATTAAATTTCTCACCTAATGCATTTAATTATTTCAGTCAAATCACTGTATTTCTAATCAAAACAATTACCATAGGTAGATAATTGAATTACGACATAAATGACGTTGACCGTGGTGAGTTTGGAGTTACAGGGTATGAGTTATATTTTTTATAGTCAAATTTTCATATCTCAACTTACGGCAGAGCGTACAGTCAGTCCGTAAATCCAAATTTAATATTTTTTTGCATAATTTGAATTGCAATTAAAATATCTACTTACTATAAAAAAATTTAATAGATACATAATTTTATTTTTAATTAAACATCGAAACATTAAAAAAAATGGAAATAGGCGATACACACGGTAACACGTATACCCAGATTACGAAATATTTTCCCTCTTTACTAACTTTTCTAATTTTTTTACAATACCTATTTTTTTCAAAAAACTCTGATTTTATACATCAATTTCATATTTTACACTGTCAAACTTTGTTTTTTTAGGCCAAGTGAAACTTAGAGTTCAAAGTGATCACAATAATATTGACATTGGCAGAAAAATAAAGTAATAATAGTTCAGAGTAAAATCTAATTTTAACCACTGAAAAAAAATATACTACAAAAATATTTTGAAGTATAACCTAATTTGGGGGTTTTAAAATAAAGAACACTTTAACTTAAATTTTGAAATATATATAACCTAATTTAACTATTTTTGTCCTCCAATAATCTTCATCTTCCGTCGTCGTTTTACTCCTCCAAAGTCAACCATTATCACCTAAGTCCTAACACTATAACAGGCTAACACTATTGTCGCTAGCTACCCTAAGTTTTTTTTTTTGACCCACCCCTAAATTATTTGAATGAATGATTACTTGACACTCTGAACCGTTCAAGCGAACTGTGGTTCATTTTCAAAACTACTCAACTGATAGATTTGTTTGACCAAAATATACATTATATATTCATTAATTACGAAAATGTCATGGGTTAAAAAAAAGACGAATGTATACTTACTTGTGACCCCCAGTCGCGAGTGGAAGTCCACTCACGACTGAAAGTTACGGGTTGAATTGCCGTTACCAGCTACCGTTTCACTCGTGATTCCTAGTCGCGTGTGGAAAAAAATTTACATGTGAAGGAAATTGTGACTCTCAGTTACTAATTAACTTTGTGTATCTGTCAAAGCGAATGAAATTCTTACAAGTTTGTCTGTCTCACACACTTTGTCACAGTAATTGTGTTTTTCAACACACTTTATCTATATTTTTTTGTCATATGATAGTGGACCCATCAAATTTCTGTAGGGCATTAATGAGATGAGAAATTCACTTTGTCACACCAATAATTATCTTTATCTACACACTTTATCTATACTTTCTTGCCACGTGATAGAGGACTCACCAAACTCAATGCTTTGGTAGTCTACCCACGACTCCCAGTCGCGGGTTTGATTTAATCCACAACCACCCCTGACTTAGAGTCGCGGGTGACACTAACGCCACAGTTAAAATATCCACCCGCGATTCCCAGTAGTAGGTCACTTTTTCACCCGCGATTGGGAGTCGCGGGTATGTATATATTCGTCTTTTTTTTAACAGAGGACATTTCCGTAATTAATGAATATATAAGGTATATTTTGGTGAAAAATTTCAACTAATACGATATTCAATATCAAACATCTGATTTCGCATAATTGGAGATATGATAGACATATACATGTACAGTTTACTTACCTTTTGGTGAGATAACTACAACTCCATATAATATTTAGGGTTAGCTATCTCAACAGTTACTTATCTTTGACCTATGTGATTAAAAGGTTACTCATTTTTTTTGTGTGACTGAACTGTTACTTAAGTTTGAGGATGTGACTGAATGGTTTTATGTGAAGTTTTCGTCACATATTTCCGTCTGACTGTCACGAGGAAATCTGTCACATAGTTTCGTTGGGGATGATTTGCGGAGACTGAACATCTAAAGGTTCCGTTTGTCGGCTTGTGACTCCCAGAAGCTGGATAACTATAGGTCCTGGTGGGAAACAACAATGCCCCTGAATTTATGGTCAAACATCTTCTTCGGGTAACTTCGTAATCTTTGAAATTAGGCTGGAAACCCATCTCAAAAGTGTCTTTGTTCTTCCTCGGAGCTACTGGGTGTATGATGCCCTGGCCGCAGATTCCCAGACTGCGTCCTAAGATGAAGTTGTTGCCCAACGTGATCTTCCCCACCATTAGCTCGGCTCTGTCTGGTATTGACTCTTCCCAATCCCTAATCACATGAATGAGATCGAAGGCATGGAAAGACAATGCATCTTCAGTCTCGGTTTTGATGAAAGGTACAGAAGTCTCCTTATAAATGTTGTAGTTTTCCTCCCCATCGATCACAACCAGGCGATCCTCAGAGATAAATTTCACTTTCTCATGCAGGGTAGAAGGCACTGCTCCTGCGGCGTGTATCCAAGGTCTTCCTAAATGTACACTGTAGACCCCCGGAATGTACAAGACTTTGAAAGATACGCTAAACACGCATGGACCAATCTCTAATGGTAATTCAATTTCTCTTTCGACCTCCCTTATATTGCCATCAAATGCTCGAACAAGGCTCTTGGTTGGACGGATGAATGGATATATCTTCATATGTTGGAGGGTGGACATCAGACATACACTTAAAACTGGGTTGTTGTCAATCATTACCCTTTAGAGCACATATCCCTTCATCTTGCACATAATGTGGAAGGCATTGACATGTTGTTGTCCCTCAGAACCCGACTCTTCATCCCCAAAGGCAATTTGGCTAGCCAAGACCGAGCCAATGAGATTCTCCACTTGGCGGGCTGAAATTTCCTTTGGTACCAGGGATTCCTTCAAAACATTCATTAATGCATGTCGGTGTGGTACAAAACTCAACAACCGAGCCAAAAAGAGATCTGTGTTGGGGTTACGCAACTGGTCCAAGACCTTGTACTCAACATCCTTTACAATCTTCATGAAATTGTTCGCTTCTTTTTCAGTTACCTTCTTTTGGGCTCCCTCCACCTCCTTATCCTTGGGTGAGTTTTCTGGATGGATATAGCAACGTCCGGATCGAGTCATACTGAAAATGCCTTCGTCTCTCGCGGATCCTTCTGTGTGACCCTCATAGCTCCAAGTTACCCTTTTGTTGCTCTCATACTTGAACGGTGTTGGTCATTGCGGCACGTAGTCAATGATTAGTGGGGTGATCATCGAAATGTAATTTTTTAGCATCTACCGACTCGTAATGTTGGCCAAAGGGGTTGGTCATTCTTCTAAGTAGATCATGCTGACTGAGCTCGGAGCGTGATTTAGTAGCGGTTTGGTATTGACATTCGGTGGCGAAATGGGATTCAAGACCAGTTACTTATGATCGATAAGATCTTGGATTCTGTGCTTCAGGCGAGGACAGTTGTTAGTGGTGTGCCTAGGTGCTCCTATATGGTACTCACATTTTGAATTTGGGTAGCTAGAATTCGCGTTTCGGGGCTCAAAACCTCAGGATCTATGAGCCCTTGAGTCAAAGAATTCTTGTACAATTCAACAAACGGTATTGGAAGCGGGGTGAATTATCGGGGCTCTCGAAATCGTCTTTGGTTCCCGCCTCGGTTAACAGAATCTTGCAAGTTGTGTGGGGAGGTTATTCCTTGTGGAGCTCGAGGAGCCTGAGGTGTCGGGACCACCAGTGATGGCTGGTATTGTTGATACGGAGCCGTGTAAGGGGTCTAGTAAGTGTTCAGATACACCGCACCTATGGTCGGGGTAGGATTTTTTTGGCCAGTTTTCTTAGGATCCACTGCACTTTTGTATGAGTCTTTAATTTTTCCGTACCGAAGCCCTCGCTCGATCAATTCACCCATCATGAGGAGATTTGAAAATTCCGCTGTGGATTGACTCATCATTTGTGTATAATATTTACCCTTAAGGGTACTGATGAAAATTGAGACCGCCTCATTCTGCCCGCGATGCGGGTTCATGCAGTTGGGTTTTAAGGTTTAGGGTTTAGGTTTATATTTTTCTTTTTGCTTTTTTATTCGTCTCAATTTTTCTCGTCTCGGATCCTCGTGTACAGTATTTTGACCCCGAGCCAAAATCAGGTATTTACAAATACTCTAAAATCAAATTTTGGATTCAGATTGAAGAAAATAAAAAGTCAATACCATTGATTTCAGTCTACAAGATTGTCTATTTTTTTGGCCCAATAATAATCGATCACGGTCACACCACAGTCTTATTGGTAATTTAGGGGTGAGCAAAAAAAACATTTAGACCATGACATACCGAGATTGAACCAAAAAGACCATACCGTTAATGGATTGAAACCAACGGTCTTACCTTAACAAATTTATCGGTTCTGGTCTAAATTCCGATCTTAGTCCATTGGAGATCATACAGTACTTGTTTGTTAAAAAATAAAATAAATGTCACTCTTTCGTCTTGTCTTCTTTCATCTCCAGCATTCTTCACGCACAGAGGACGACTACAGACAACTGAGTACTGAGAGTGAGTGGCGAATGACTGTATGTCGTCTCTGACTCTCACCTTCACCTCCATCTCTGTCTTCATCTCCGTCTTTGCCCTATGTTATGTCTATGTATAGACGGTTGCTGAAAACCCACGTCTTCTCCTCCTCACCATGGTAATCTCATGCCAAAATTTGTATTCATTTGTTGAATAATGATGTATATCATGCCAACATCTTATAAAATTATGTTATTTTGATAAAAATTTAATGGCCATGAATCCATATTTATGTATGCGTATAAACTGTTCGATGAAATGGCAAAACGATTATAGACTATTGTCCCTACTTTGAAGAACATGTTAATTCTATGAGCGAGGGGAGTAAGCATAAGGTATACATTGAGGGTGTCACAATTATACGCGAGTTTCACTCCTACTAGGAACAATTGACACAAAAATATATAATGCATGTGATAACTACCCGTTTAAATCTGACTAATAAAACCAATTGAGATAACAATTATGCACACATTTAAAATTTAGAGTGCTTGTAAATTTTAAAAAACAAAAATTTAGTAGTTGTTGAAAGATACAATAAAGGAGCAACTTTTGATTTTCATATATCTAACGACTATTATCCAATGTTATCAGAACTGCACCCATCCTCGTACCGGAGAGAGGGTCGGTTCCCGATTCGTCCAGTCCTACCCGGTCGAATTCGGTTCAATGTGTGGTTCACTGTTTATAAGTTATAAAAAAACTGCCCCTCTCCCCAGCCCTCCCGCGCCCCCTCTCCCTAGCCTGTCTTCTCCCCTCCATCCCACCCCCTTTCCCGTTCAAACATTGTTGCTATGCAAGTCGATCTTTTAGCTAAACCAAGTCGGATAGGGGTTCGGTTCCCGATCAGACCGCCGGTCCGGTCTGGTTCTCGTAAAACTCCTATTATCCATCACATATCTTAATTAATTTTTCAAAAAAAAACTCTTACAACGAACTTTCCAATATATCTACTTCCTTCCGCTCCCTAGTTTCCACCTTATGGTCAACAACTATAAAAGAAAGTTAGTTAGAAAACAGAGACAGATCGAAATAAGATGATTGACCAAAAAAAACAAAAAAAGATGATGTAAATTAATTAAGCATGTAAGATTGGTAATTGGTTATAGCAGAAAAGTGTCAAACATTACCTGTAATAATTACATATGGTATCATTAAAGTGTGAGTATTCTTATGTAAAAATAATTAAGGATTAAATTTATTTTTCAAATGTTTCTAAATTCGAACTTGTTTTTTTTTTTTTTTGAAACTTGGTTAGCCATGAGAGTTTTTTCAAAAAGTAACTACTGTGTAAAAAAAAATTAAAAAAGTAAGTATAGTGAAAAAAAGATATTTAACAAAATGTATATAAGCGCTACTGGGGTAGCGTTTTTTACAATGTGCACTATTTTGAGTAACGTTTTTCAAAAACCACTACTAGTGGTAGCGTTTTTCAAAAACCGCTACCCCTATTGGCATTTTTTTTTCTTTTTTACGTTTTTTTTACGACTCGATATTTAATTAAAAATAAAATTATGTATTTATTAAAAAATATTTAACATCATGAGGTACTATTTTACTTCGTATGGACTATGGGGAGCATGGGGTACACTTTCATAAAAATCAATTTTATGTCATCATTTATATATATAATAATTAATTGATCTGCTAGAGAATAACATGTAGAAGTACACCATGCTGTTAAAGTACCCCATAGTCCATACAAAGTAAATAAGTACCCCATGCTCTTAAAGTTTTTAATTTTTTTAATAAATACATAATTTTATTTTTAATTAAATATTCAGTCGTTAAAAAAACGTAAAAAAATCAAAAACACCACTAGTTGTTTTTTAAAACGCGACCCCTAATAGCGATTGTAAAAAACGTTACCCCATTTAGCGCTTATATATATTTTGCTAAATATTTTTTTCAGTATACTTACTTTTTTATTTATTTTTTTGCACAATAGTTACTTTTCGAAAAAACTTCATATACTGTCAAAAAGGTTTATTGGAGTATTTCATAAACATAACTCCTAAAGTTTCAATGCATTTTGAAAAATACCTTTTAAATGGGTTTTTTCTCTTATTGTTTCGATAGATTGTGGGTTTTCCAAATTAGTTCAATTTTTCATCTAAATTTAGCATAACATTTCTGAATATTGCAAAAATACACTACGGGAGAGATGGTGTTTATCGGCCAAAAATGATATTTTTAACGGCTGAAAAATTCAGTCGTTACTTTATCACGGCTCAAATTCATTTGAGCCGTAACATTAGGCGTCAGGACAATTATCACGACTCAATTTCATTTGAGCCGTGATAATTGTCGGTACAAACTCAAACCAGCCGCGAAAATAATTATCGCGGCGCTTTTGAGTTGAGCCGCGATAATTATTTCTATTTTTTTAAAACTCTTATTATTCACGGCTCATTTGGATTTGAGCCGTGAAAATATGAATTTTAAAAAAATCACTATCCTCTCTCTCTCTAACCAGTAACTATCCTCTCTCTCTCTCAAGAAAAACGCAGAGCTTAACGACTATGGCTGCTTTGGCACCTAACTCGTCGGCGGAAGTCGATAAGCTCACCTACGAAATCTTCTCCATTCTCGAAAACAACTTCCTCTTCGGCTACGACAACCCCAAGTACCCTACCAAGGCAACTCCCTTCCTCATTGTCGCAACCGACGACCATATGAGCCGCCGGAAAAATCAGAATCCTCTCCATCGACGGGGGCGGCGCTACCGACGGTGTTCTCGCCGCTAAGTCCCTTGCCCAATTAGAATCCTTCATCCGCCGCAAGTCAGGCAACCCCGACGCACGCATCGCTAACTACTTCGACATAGTAGCCGGCTGCGGCGTAGGAGGCTTCCTTACAGCGCTTCTTTCCACTCGCGGGAAGGACAACGGAGCTCCGATGTTCACGACTGAGGAAGCGTTGAAGCCTCTCGCCGGCCGTAAATCGTCGGGGGTTCTGCGGCGGTTGGTGAAGGGGGAGAAGAAGTTGGTGGAGAAGATCTTTGGAGATAAGTGTAGTGGGAAGAATTGAGCCTCGAATGGTGAACGACTCTTATTTAATTTCCAATGTTGGACACTTTAATGCTGGAGCTCTGTAAAAGTTGGTAAGAAGACAAAGCGAGAATTTTTTTAAAAGAAGCGGCGGAAATGGTCGAATAAGTGGGAATTCTTCTTCAGGTGGAAGCGAACCAGTGAAAACAAACAGGTCAGATCCCTTTGGAGCTGCAAGACCAAGAAAGGGGATATTAGCTGAAAAATGCTTCGATTACAAGAAGATCGACTTGGAGATTGAGGCCAAAACTACCAGTAGCCGTCCTACCAATTCACATTCGAGCAGGGGCTCGAGTGCCCAGTCAAATTAGTCTGAGAATGTTGTTGGTGCAGTGAAGCCAAGGCCGAGGGTGAATCCTTTTGGAGATACCAAGACTAGAGTCGGAGCACAATCGGATTGACAGGTTTGTTGAATGTTTGAATATGGATAATTGCATAATCAAAGAAGATATATATTATTTGATACATTATATGGTTATTAGATAGACTAGCTAAGATGATTCATTGTTTTTTCTACTTTCAGGTGGTTTTTGATAAAAATGATGTTCTTGAAGAAGTTTGCAGCGGAAAAAGTTACATTGACATGTCAACAGTAGATGTCGAGACCTCCATAAATATTAACGAGGTTTGATTTTATTTTGTTATTTCACTATCTTGTGTATTCAAAACAATATATATCTTGCACAATTAAATTGATATCTGCAGGGAATCAAAGCAAAAGGAGGTTCCTTTCTTGAAGCCCCCGTTTCCGGAAGTAAAAAGTCTGCAGAAGATGGACAATTGGTGATATTAGCTGTTGGAGAGAAGGTAACAATCTAAGAACAATGCTACAAAATATTGAAATTAAGTGAAAATGGAAGATTCCATGCTACAATAGTAATTTTGTTTCATGTCTTCAAGAAAACACAGAGCATTTCTTAGAGTATTTAATATTTTCCAGGTGAAAGAAAATCCTGAACCAATAAAAGAATGGCTTGCTCCAATATATGGCGTTGCAGGAAGAATGCCAGATAGAGGGATGGTGCAGGAATTGCTCGTGAACTACATGGATGGTGCGTGCTAATGGAAATTCGGTTAGCTCAGAACTGAAACTCACTAAAAGGATAATTTTGATATGCATCTCACTTTGGATTCCTAAGAACAATGATGACAGAATCACCTCAGAGGAACATCTTGCTGATGAATCTGTCTTTGTTCACTAGAAGAGCTTTCTTTTTGCCTTTTCCAGTTTTTGGTACCTGAAGCAGAGATAAACACTTCTCATCGGCCTGTACATGTAAAGTTGTAGTGTATTAGTTTTGAGATGCACAACTACACGTTCATGTGCAGGGAAGACACAGAAGGCTAGGGGAAGACACACTCGGCAAGGAGAGGCTGCTCTCCCTCAACAATTTGTACGTGGTTCGATTTCTCGTGGTAGCATTTTGATTGTGAAGTTGTATTATGTAACGATACAATGTATCTTCTTATTTGCATCATATATGTCCAATATATTTCTCAAAAACTAATATGCGATCGACATGTTTGTATTATTGTTGTAAATCGTAATTGTTGATAGAGTAATTTGCATGTGAAAGTTACAAGCAATTCTAAAAGTTACAAGTAATTTGTTGTACATGAAAAATTAATTCAAGCAATTCTAAAGGTAGCAATTGATTGAAATTAACTAATTTTCTCACTAATTTTAAGAATCATATAAAAAATAATAATCCATTTATCTCACGTTTACGAGGCTCTATACTGTGTATCACCGGCTAGAAATTGCAGACCGAGCATAAATCATTAGCGCAGCTAATTTACATACAGATCATAAAAAAACAAATCGCCGGTTAACTAAAATAGAGGAATCATCACGAACCTCAGATACATAAAAGGTCCCAGACCCTGAAATTGCAGAAATCCGAAGTCTTGAAAAATGCATAAGGAAGTCTGCCATGGACGATTTTGGTTACAATCAAAATCAAAGTACGTCAAATCATGGTTGACATTAGCTGTTACAATTGAACATCGTGGGTTACAATCTGAATCAGATATTGGTTTCTCGGGGTCGAGTTCTTGGCCCAATAACAATCGATCACGGTCACGCCACAGTCTTATTGGTAATTTAAGGGTGAGCAAAAAAGCATTTAGACCACGACATACCGAGATTGAACCAAAAAGACCAGACCGTTTATGGATTGAAATCAACGGTCTTACCTTAACAAATTTATCGGTTCTGGTCTAAATTTTGATCTTAGTCCATTGGAGATCATACAGTACTTGTTTGTTAAAAAATAAAATAAATGTCACTCTTTCGTCTTGTCTTCTTTCATCTCCAGCATTCTTCACGCACAGAGGACAACTACAGACAACTGAGTACTGAGAGTGAGTGGCGAATGACTGTATGTCGTCTCTGACTCTCACCTTCACCTCCATCTCTGTCTTCATCTCCGTCTTTGCCCTATGTTATGTCTATGTATAGACGGTTGCTGAAAACCCACGTCTTCTCCTCCTCACCATGGTAATCTCATGCCAAAATTTGTATTCATTTGTTGAATAATGATGTATATCATGCCAACATCTTATAAAATTATGTTATTTTGATAAAAATTTCATGGCCATGAATCCATATTTATGTATGCGCATACACTGTTCGATGAAATGGCAAAACGATTATAGACTATTGTCCCTACTTTGAAGAACATGCTAATTCTGTGAGCGAGGGGAGTAAGCATAAGGTATACATGGAGGGTGTCACAATTATACGCGAGTTTCACTCCTACTAGGAACAATTGACACAAAAATATATAATGCATGTGATAACTACCCGTTTAAATCTGACTAATAAAACCAATTGAGATAACAATTATGCACACATTTAAAATTTAGAGTGCTTGTAAATTTTAAAAAACAAAAATTTAGTAGTTGTTGAAAGATACAATAAAGGAGCAACTTTTGATTTTCAGATATCTAACGACTATTATCAAGTGTTATCAGAACGGCACCCACCCTCGTACCGGAGAGAGGGTTGGTTCCCGATTCATCCAGTCCTACCCGGTCGAATTCGATTCAATGTGTGGTTCACTGTTTATAAGTTATAAAAAAAATTGTCCCTCTCCCCGGCCCTCCCGCGCCCCCTCTCCCTAGCCTGTCTTCTCCCCTCCATCCCACCCCCTTTCCCCAACTCATTCCAGACCCCCTCTTCAGACCAACTGAAGAGAACAGGTCGGACAAGATGTAGTGAACAAAATAAATTAGTTTAAATCGAATAATAACCGGGAAAAAAGAAACCAAAGAAAGTGAATCGGAAATCGATCAGTTTAAATATATCGATCGATTTAAAAAAACGTCCGATTTTTGCAAATCTGGCAGGTTCACACCAGTTCAAACATTGTTGATATGCAAGTCGATCTTTTAGCTAAACCAAGCCGGACAGGGGTTCGGTTCCCGATCGGACCGCCGGTCCGGTCTGGTTCTCATAACACTCCTATTATCCATCACAGATCTTAATTAATTTTTCAAAAAAAAAACTGTTACAACGAATTTTCCAATATATCTACTTCCTTCCGCTCCCTAGTTTCCACCTTATGGTCAACAACTATAAAAGAAAGTTAGTTAGAAAACAGAGACAGATCGAAATAAGATGATTGGCCAAAAATAAAATTAAAAAAAAATGATGTAAAATAATTAATCATGTAAGATTGGTAATTGGTTATAGCAGAAAAGTGTCAAACATTACCTGTAATAATTACATATGGTATCATTAAAGTGTGAGTATTCTTATGTAAAAATAATTAAGGATTAAATTTATTTTTCAAATGTTTCTAAATTCGAACCTTTTTTTTTTTTTGAAACTTGTTTAGCCACTACAGATACTGGAGTTTTTTTTTTAAAAGTAACTAATGTGTAAAAAAAATAAGTATACTGAAAAAATATATTTAGCAATGTGCGCTATTTTGAGTAGCGTTTTTCAAAAACCGCTACTAGGGGTAGCGTTTTTTTTTTTTGGCTTTTTTACGTTTTTTTTACGACTCGATATTTAATTAAAAATAAAATCATTTATTTATTAAAAAAAATTAAAAACATTTAACATCATGGGGTACTATTTTACTTCGTATGGACTATGGGGTTTAACAGCATGGGGTACACTTTCATAAAAATCAATTTTATGTCACTGTTTATATATATAATAATTAATTGATCTTGATATGCAAGAGAATAACATGTAGAAGTACCCCATGCTGTTAATTAATAATTAATTTTTAAACTTTTTAAATTAGTACCCCATGCTGTTAAAGTACCCCATAGTCCATACAAAGTAAAATAGTACCCCATGCTGTTAATGTTTTTTTAATAAATACATGATTTTGTTTTTAATTAAATATCTAGTCGTTAAAAAAAATATAAAAACGCAAAAAAAAAACGTCACTAGTCGTTTTTTTAAAACGCGACCCCTAGTAGCGTTATTTTAAAAACGCTACTAAAAGTAGCGTAGATTATAAAAAAACGTTACCACCAATAGCGTTTATATATATTTTGCTAAATATTTTTTCAGTATACTTACTTTTTTAATCTTTTTTGCACAATAGTTACTTTTTGAAAAAAACTCCATTTACTGTCAATAAAGTTTATTGGAGTATTTCATAAACATAACTCCTATAGTTTCAATGCATTTTGAAAAATACCTTTTAAATGGGTTTTTTCTCTTATTGTTTCGATAGATTGTGGGTTTTCCAAATTAGTTCAATTTTTCATCTAAATTTAGCATAACATTTCTGAATATTGCAAAAAGACCCTACGGGAGAGATGGTGTTTACCAAGCAAAAATGGTATTTTAACGGCTGGAAAATCCAGCTGTTACTTTATCACGGCTCAAATGAATTTGAACCGTAACATTAAGCGTCAGGACAATTATCACGACTCAATTTCATTTGAGTCGTAATAATTGCCGGCCCAAACTCAAATCAGCCGCGAAAATAATTATCGCGGCGCTTTTGAGTTGAGTCGCGATAATTATTTCTATTTTTTTAAAACCCTTATTATTCACGGCTCATTTGGATTTGAGCCGTGAAAATATGAATTTAAAAAAAATCACTATCCTCTCTCTCTCTAACCAGTAACTATCCTCTCTCTCTCTCAAGAAAAACGCAGAGCTTAACGACTATGGCTGCTTTGGCACCTAACTCGCCGGCGGAAGTCGATAAGCTCACCTACGAAATCTTCTCCATTCTCGAAAACAACTTCCTCTTCGGCTACGACAACCCCAAGTACCCTACCAAGGCAACTCCTTCCTCACTGTCGCAATCGACGACCATATGAGCCGCCGGAAAAATCAGAATCCTATCCATCGACGGGGGCGGCGCTACCGACGGTGTTCTCGCCGCTAAGTCCCTTGCCCAGTTAGAATCCTTCATCCGCCGCAAGTCAGGCAACCCCGACGCCCGCATTGCTGACTACTTCGACATAGTAGCCGGCTCCGGCGTAGGAGGCTTCCTTGCAACGCTTCTTTCCACTCGTTGAAGCGTAGGAAGCGTTGAAGCTTCTCGCCGGCCATAAATCGTCGGGGGTTCTGCGGTGGTTGATGAAGCGGGAGAAGAAGTTGGCGGAGAAGATCTTTGGAGATAAGTGTAGTGAGAAGAATTGAGCCTCGAATGGTGAACGACTCTTATTTAATTTCCAATGCTGGACACTTTAATGTTGGAGCTCTCCAATGTTGGACACTTTAATGCTTGAGCTATGTAAAAGTTGGGAAGAAGACAAAGCCAAAGAAGTCACAGCGGGAAATTTTTTAAAAGAAGCGGCGGAAATGGTTGAAGAAGTGAGAGTTATTTATTTGAAAATTTGAATTTCCACGACTCAAATTAAAATGAGCCGTTAAAAATGGTTTTCTGAAAAATAATTTAATAAGGGACGGCTCAAAGAAAATGAGTCGTGATAAATATATATATATATATATTTTAAAGAAATAACGTGACAATACTTTTTTATCATGGCTCAACCCCAATTTGAGCCGTGATAAATGGGCATAATAAAAAACAATTAAGTATTATCACGGCTCAATCCCAATTTGAGCCGTGATAAAGGTAACGACTCAGTGTATTGAGCCGTAAAAATAACTTAATAACGACTAAATGTCATTTGAGCCGTGATATTGAATTTAATTTTATTTATCACGACTCAATACACATTGAGCCGTGATCTTTAGCCGCTATTTGACCCCTCTCCTGTAGTGAGAATACAAATACTTTTAATAATGAAACTTTTTATATATTACAATTAAGTTTTAATTCGATTAATACTCAATTGAGTGTGAATTAATGTGACTATCATCTAATTCTTTATTTAGACCAACTCGCTCATAGGTATAGAATTAGCTTAGGTCAAAACTTAAACCATTTTCAGTCATAAAACGAGTTGGGTTTGGGTTTACGGTTCAATCCATTTTGTATAATTGTATTGAGACAAATCTGAAACACATGTAACATGATAGATAATTTTTTATTTCTTTTTTCTCTCGCTTACGCTCATCCCTGCCATTGAAGTGCTTAGGATAAATTGTTTGTTTATCCCTAATATTATTATTTATACGTATTTTAAAATTTGTGATATTTTTTTTTTGCGTTGATCCTCCATTCATGTGTTTGTGTGGAATTGTCCAGAAGTGAGTTGAATGTTAATTGGCTTAGATTTTTTTAGGTTGGTGCTTAATCTTCTTCCCATCCACTCCTACAAAACCCTAAACCGTTTCACCAAAGTATCTCAACAATGGGTTCTCTTCCAAAAGAAGTAGAAACGGAGGTTCTTCCATTCTACAGGGTTTACAAAGATGGATCAGTCGAGCGCCTCCAAGGCAGCACGCCCTATGTCCCGCCGCGCCTCGACGATCCAATCACTGGTGTCTCCTCTAAAGACATCACCATCTCCGAAAACCCACTAATTCGAGCTCGACTACACCTCCCAAACGTCCACCTTAAGACCACTGAGAAACTACCTGTACTGGTGTATTTCCATGGTGGAGGCTTCTGTATCGAGTCGGCATTCTCCCACACAGAGCACCAACTAATGACGTCACTCACAGCTGAGGCGCAGTGTCTGGCCATCTCGATTGATTACCGGCTAGCACCAGAGTACCCTCTTCCTGCAGCTTATGAAGACTGCTGGTAGGTTCACAGTTCTAATTTAATTCATAATAACTATACGTACATATATATGAAGAGTTGTTATGTATTCTTAATAGGTACGGACTCCAGTGGGTTGGGTCCCATTTGCTATCTCCTCAAGACCAGAAACCTGGGTTTAAATCCGACCCGTGGGTGGTTCAGCATGCTGACTTTGACCGTCTTTTCATTGGCGGAGATAGCGCAGGGGCCAACATTGCACACAACACAGTCATGAGAGCTGCAACCGATGAGTTACCGGGTCGGGTCAACATTCTTGGGATGTTCATTACCCACCCTTATTTTTGGGGATCAAAGCCAGTCGGGTCTGAGAAACAGGCGAAATCGGAGGATGAACTCGCCGACACGTTATGGCATGAAGTGCACCCGTCCGCCCCAGATGGAATTGACAACCCGTTTATCAACCCGTTTGCTGAGAAAGCTCCTAGCCTCGCCACCCTGCCGTGTAAGAAGCTTTTAGTGGCGGTTGCCAAGGAGGACGTTCTAGTGAATAGAGGAATATTCTACTATGAAACAGTGAAGAAGAGCGGATGGAAAGGAGAGGTGGAGCTGATTGAGGTGGAAGGTGAAGGTCACGCGTTTCATATTGTCAACTACGATACCGACAATGCGAAGACCATGATCAAACGATTGGCTACTTTTCTTAGCACCCAACACCAAGAAATGGAATCCAGTCCAAAAGAAGTAGTAACTGAGGTTCTACCCTTTTACAGAGTCTACAAGGATGGTTCAATCGAGCGCCTACAAGGCAGTACACCTTATGTGCCGACGCACATCAACGATCCCATCACTGGTGTCTCCTCCAAAGATATCACCATCTCCGAAAACCCACGAATTCGAGCTCGACTACACCTCCCAAATGCATACCTTAAGTCGACGGAGAAGCTCCCCGTGCTGGTCTACTTTCATGGCGGGGGTTTCTGTATCGAGTCAGCTTTTTCTCAGACGGAGCATCAGTTCCTGACGTCACTCATAGCCGAGGCTCAGTGTCTGGCAGTCTCTGTTGATTACCGGCTAGCGCCAGAGAACCCTCTCCCCGCTGCATATGAGGATTGCTGGTACTGTTATAAATAATTTTCTTTTGACAATATCATTATCATAGAGTAGTAGATAATATAATATGTGATTTCTTCATTCTAAGTAGAACGTTCTTTATTCTAAGTAGAACTTATGAGGTAATTAATAAAACTGGTTAAATATACTATGCTTCTAATATTTGGGCTAAATCGAGGTTACCCCTTCATAAGATTTTTCATTCATACTTAACATAATATATATTTTAAAAATTATAAAAATAATAGAAAACTCTTAAAAATATGACAACAAAATCCTTGAAAGTATTCCATTTGTCAAAATTGAAGACGTTATTGGGCCTCAATCAAAATGGTTAGTGTCTAAGTTTGGGCTTATATTAGTTCTCAACCATGGGCAAATAGGTTTGGATTAAGATTCAATCGAATTCCGATCTAATCAGACCGCAATTGTAGCTTATAGAAAACAATTGAAGAGTTTTATTGTGATATTTTTGAAGATTTTTTTTATTATTTTAACAATTTTTAAAACATATTATGTTTAGTATAGATGAAAAATATGACCCAAATATTATCGGAAACGGTTCTATTTAACCCCTAGCTTTTTTTTATCAAATAATCGCTTTACTTTAAAAAATAAAACGTCGTGACTTTGGGTCACGGAAGTTCGTTTATCATATCATTTGCAATTAAACATACAAATGGTAGTGGTGGTCTTTCGACTCAATCATTAAGACACACTCCCATTCTCGCTTGATTTGCTATCCAATTTGCACATATTATGTTTAGTATAGATGAAAAATATGACCGGAAACGGTTCTATTTAACTCCCTAGCTAGATAGCATTGCGCACATTAAATTGAAAAGAAACGTTTTTGGTTTCGATTGCATCTCTCTCATTTATATACTCAATTAACTCTTACTTTTTTTGTTGAATCATTCGATTAGATTCCATTCAACGAATTACTACATTAATTATAAAATTTTGTATGTTATTTGTCCAACAGGCACGGCCTCCAGTGGGTTGTGTCCCATTCATTGACGGGCAAAGATGGACAACCAGGGTTGGAGCCTGACTCATGGATCACTGAGCATGCTGACTTTGATCGACTTTTCATTGGCGGGGACAGCGCAGGAGCTAACCTTGCACACAATATCGTCATGAGAGCCGCAACCGAGGAATTATCATGTGAGGTTAAGATTCTTGGGATGTTCATCACTCACCCTTATTTCTGGGGATCAAAGGCAGTCGGGTTTGAGAAACAGGAGGAATTGGAGAAGGAACTCGCCCACACGTTGTGGCATGAGGTGTACCCATCCGTCCAAGATGGAATCGACAATCCGTTTATCAACCCGTTTGCTGAAAAAGCTCCAAGTTTGGCCACCCTGCCGTGTAAGAAGCTTCTAGTGGCGGTTGCCAAGGAAGACGTTCTAGTGGATAGAGGAATATTTTACTATGAAACAGTGAAGAAGAGCGGATGGAAAGGGCAGATGGAGTTGATTGAGGTGGAAGGTGAAGGTCACGCGTTTCATATTGTCAATTATGAGACCAACAGTGCGAAGACCATGATTAAACGACTGGCTACTTTCCTTAGCAAATAAACATGTGTTTTTTTTTTGTTGTTGGTTTGCTGGATGGTAAACTCGGTGTTTCTCTAAATATGAATATTTCCTTCTCCTAAACCATTACTAAGATTTGGTTGCTTTTCAATTTCTCTCTTTTTTAAGTTTTGACTTTATTGTTTAGACCGAAATTAAGTTGCCTTTTTATCCGTTTCTTTGTCCAAACTAAATGCAATAATGTTTTTTAAAATCACATAAATGAGAGAACACTTTTTAAATGATACAATTAAACATCTAAAAACATTTTAATATATTGAAATTATGCTCCGACTTTAACATTTTTTTTTTTTGAATTATCAATAAAAAGAAATTATGCTCCGACTTGATCGATGATCAATTGAAACCTAATTAAGGAGTCCATGGTCAAAGTCAAGATTCAAACTACCTCACCTGGTGACGACAGTCCGGTCTAAACACGAGATTTATGTGGGTTAATTAATTCGATCTACATTTACAAAGCAACATCACAAATCTCATTAATAGTTTTGAGTCAAAAGAATTATAAAAGATAACTAGAAATTCTGAACAATCCCTCGAACAGATATCTCTCTCTCATCCTAAGATACAACCAAAACAACAAACAAACTTCACCATTTTTCCATAATCATTTAACTATTTCTTAAAAACTAACATTCATACACTACGGGAGAAGGTCCATTTACCGGTTAAACGTAACGGCTCAAAGTATATTGAGTCGTTACAAATTAATTTAAATAAAATATAACGACTCAATTAACATTCAACCGTTATTTTATTTTTTTACGGCTCAAACAACTGAGCTGTGAATTTTTTTACTTTTCACGACTCAATATTAAGTGTTGTTAATATTTAATTATTTTTGTGACTCATTTAATGTGTTTTTTTTTGCCAATGACTCATTTAATGTTAGGTCGCAAGTTTTATTTAATTTTTATTTTAACTAAAATTTGTATTTATTGCGTCTCATTATATTTTCCAGGCGTTATTATTATTTAATTTTAAATATTTATAGCAGCTCATTTAACGTTCAGCCGTGAAATGTCCAATATTAAAAAAAAAAAAAAATCCCCGCCTGTTCCTTGGTCCTTCCCGCTCCTTCATGCCATGTTTTCCCATAATATTATTAAATATTATATTTTCCTTCACGACATCCTTCTTCCCGCTCCTTCGTTATTCAAGGAGGCAACTTGCATCCCTCAAAAGCTTGTCGGAGGGAAGAAGGCACACCCGCAACAAGCTCAACTGCTTCCCAAGCCGGAGAAGATGAAGGCACACCCGCGAAGGAGATCGGAGCTGAAGCCGAAGGAGGTCCGAACTGGAGCTGGAACACAAGCTCCTGAAGCTTGGCCGACGAAGGTGGCCGACGAAATAACTCTGAGCTGATGGAGGTCGCTCCTGGAGCTTCAGAGCTGGAGCTGGACGTCTTCTCCAGCCTTCTCGCTTTCTGACCTTCAAACTTAGCTCAACGTCCGACGAAGAAGAAAGCTCGACATGGGAGGAACACTCTACCCACCGAAGAAGAAGAAGAAGAAGAAGAAGAAGAAGAAGAAGAAGAAGAAGAAGGGGGGAGGTCAAGAAGGGAGGACCAATATATATATATATATTACGAAACTGCTCTTATGAATCAGCCTTATATATAATAGTTTTTTTAATTAAAAACGAAGAAACTAAACTTGGAAATAAAATAAAATATTGACTAATTAGTTTGTAATAAATGTGATAAATTGAAACGTTTTTTAAGATTCTTTGCAGTGCTTTAGAGCAATTTTAAAGTATCCACATGTATAAAAATATGATGTGACGTAGGGAAATATAACATACAATATAGGTGAACTAATAAAATTGATTAAAAAAAAATTATTTTGCTTACTTGTCAACATTATATATATCCTAACCAAATTAATATAGATAGATAGATAGATACTACGTATTTATAGTCTTTACAAATATATATCAACCATATTGTAATTATATATTTTAATTAATAAATACGTTAAGAAATATTTTATCTTCTAATATACAAATAGAGAACCTGGCTTCCGACCTCGAGCACTACGATGGTCGTCGCTGCTACAGCCACCTCCATATCGTACGTTTCTCCACTCTTCACCTATAGATTTTCATGACCCTCCTCCTCCGTCGTCCGTTCCAATCCACTCCCGATTCCTTTGTTCTAAACCCTAAACCCCCATTGCGTACGAGCACGACTCCGCTCGCTTCATCTTCTTCCTACAAAGAAAGTCTTAGAGTTACAATAAGTTTGTAGTCTAAAAACGTTCTAGAGATAGGACTATTCTCTTGTCATTTTCATGATTCTTTGTGAAAGAAACTTGAAAAATAAGAATACCAACTAACACAAAGACAATTTTTGCAACCTAAATTAATTGAGTTAGAGTTTCTAGGAGACGAAATGAAGATAGGGTAGAGTTTATACAAAACGAAATTTAGATAGAGTGACATACAATGGGGTAAATCATCCAAGAGCTTGTACAAGATTGCTTTGCCCTTAATCTCAGACGAGGCGGAATTACCCATGTACAAGCTCTCCCCAAAATCAACTTCTTCAAAATTGAAGAACATTTCTTTGTCCGAGCAGACATGCTTGGTGACATTAGTGTCAACCCACCACTCCCGGGGGTCATAATCAGCTATGCTCACCTCGGATAATACCGCCGACAAGTTGATGTCATCAAAGTCTTCAGTGATTCTCTGCACCATGTTGACGTCCTTTTTTTTAGGAAACCTGCAAGCATTATATTTATGGTCAGTTTTATCACAATTATAACATGAGTCAATAAATTATTTTGGTTTGGATCCCGACTTCTTCGAGACTCTGCTCTTATAATTATGAATGAATCTTTTTTGCTTCTTTTGCTTGCCTTTGGCGGCATGTCTGCTTGAGCTCTGCCCATGACTCAAACACATTTGCCTTGGCAGAGGACAATGTGTCCATGGGGCCGATTAGAATTCCATGTGCAACATTCATGTATTGTTCTTGCACGTTGATCTTTTCGAGCAGCTCGATCATTGTCATCTCCTTCCGCTTGTGATTCAGGTAGCCCTTGAAGATATTCCATGTCGTGGGTAACTTCTCAATAATACAGTCTACCTGAAATGCCTCGGTGAGTTCCATTTTCTTGGCATGGATACTCTAGAGGAGAAACTATAGATCTATCACATGTTTCATACATGGTTTGATAGCTACCATCTTAAAGTCAAACATGCGACTAACTAGGAATTTCTTTTTTTAGACATACTCACACTCATATTATTGTTCCAAGGCATGCCATAACTCCCTAGCGGACTTAGTTTTACTACATACATCATACAACGAATCAGACAAAGAGTTCACTAAATAATGTCTACACAAATAGTGTAGGAAATTGGCACCCATATGGGGTGTTAAGTGCAAGCCGTAAAAAGATCGGGGACTAAAGTGTAAAGTTTCAAACATTGTAACTTCCCCGGGTGCCTATAAAAGGACCCCTATGGCTGCACATATGAAGATACATCACTACATATACAAGCTATACAATAGAGATTGTTACACTCCAGAAAACCCTACGAAGTTGCTCTAGTCCGATCTTTGGGTAATCCTCCGTAGAAACCTTAGGTGCGCTCCGATTACGTGACGTATCCTTCCGACCCGCCGTCGATCTCGTACGCTTCCGCTATCACACGTCGAACGATGTAAGTATAATTTCATATAATGTTGTTTGTCATTCTAACGTATTATTTCTCATGCATGTATCTCGATATCCAACATTGGTATCAGAGCCAAAGGTTCGGTTTCCGATTAGTCGTTTTCGTGACGATTTTCGTATCGTTTCTCGGTCGTTCCAACGAAGTTGTCCTTCGGTGTCTTCGTGACAAACTCATTCCACCAAAGTGTGTTGTCTCCAACGAAGCATGCATTTGCATGGTATTTACTGTGGCAAAACCGTTTCAAACAAAGAGTGTTGTCTTCGTGACAATAGACAACATCCTGACGATGGGCAAAACCGTGGCAAAACATCCCAACGAATGCTGTGGCAAACCGTTTCAAACAAAGAGGGTTGTCTTCTCTACGTGGTGTGACATTTGCATGGCATTTGCTTGGAAAACACATTCCAAACGAACCGAGAACCATGTGAAGTGAACATTCCTTGGGTAGGAAACGAGTTTCCGTCGACTCGGTGGAGATGAGAAAACAAAGACTCTCCGCATCTCCTTGACAAGCGAGTGCGAGCGTTCCATACGGCTTCATCGAATACGAGTTTCTGGTGACTCCAAGGAAACGAGTTTCCGGCGATGTGACCACAAAACGCTCCACCATTGAACTGTCGTCTCCTATCGTTTGAAGGAAATGAGTTTCCATCGAAGTCACCGGTTATTGTCGAAGTCGTCGGCGATAGGTGTTCCAACGGTTACTAGAAAGTTGAAGATGGTTACCTTTAGAAACTTGAAACGGTTAGATATGGAAGTTACGTAAGTTTGGTAATGGAGTAATGGATTCGTGGGGAAGAAGAGAAAAACTGTCGTGGGTTAGAGGTTGAAGATGAAGTGGGATAGGAGAGAGAATTTTTT
Organism: Chamaenerion angustifolium; assembly: GCA_946814005.1. Classification (NCBI taxonomy): domain Eukaryota; kingdom Viridiplantae; phylum Streptophyta; class Magnoliopsida; order Myrtales; family Onagraceae; genus Chamaenerion; species Chamaenerion angustifolium. The sequence goes on from OX328272.1 coordinate 31,117,976, forward strand.
TTTTTCTGATTATTAAAAAAAAAACGTTTTTTTTCCCTTAAAAATCGGTCTGGGCACTGGCCCAAACCGGTCTGGGCACTGGCCCAAACCGGTCTGGGCACTGGCCCAGCCGGTCTGGGCACTGGTCCATCGGCTGGACCCTGACCCAGTCAACAACTGGGATTCAACCCAACTGCATCTGGGCCTCAACCCAATATGCAGCTGGGCTGTCCCAGCCGACTGGGCCCTAGCCTAGCCACCCTCTGGGCTGCGGTCCAGTATTTGGTCGTGACCCGGTCAAAAAAAAACAATATTTTTTTTGGACCCGTAATTTTGAAAATGTTCAATTAGGTCCTCAAACTTTATTTAGGGATAAAATAATTTTATTTTATTTCAAAATGGTCCCTAATCTTTTTAAATGCAATGAGTTGTCATTTATATTTGTTAGTATCATGCTTAAGAAACTATAATCTATAATAATTTATTTTTGATAAATTGCATGATGACCCTTATAGTTTAATTTGTTTGAACTATACGCGAATTTGTTTTGCTAAAGTCTTAAGGGATTCAATTGTGATATTCTTGAGTTTAAATTGAGTAAAAATTCTGTCTAGAATGACCGAGCTAGAAGTGGAAACTTGACACTGTGCCCCTTCCTCCGTGGCCTGGGAACCTACGGGTTTTGTCTAAGAAAGGGGAGGATTTGGGCCCATCAAGCAAACTCTTCGGTCCACCTGGGAATTTTTGCTCTAAACGTAACTTTTGAGAATATTATATTTTGGTCCCTATAGTCTTCGAAAGTAGAATTTTGTACAAGTTAGTCTTGTCAAATTCGAAAAGGGCCTTAGATGTTTGTTAAGTACATATTATGTTACATGATGTTTTGTTATTTATTAAGCATGATACATTTGATGTATGTTATTTTCATGTATAGAAACATCATGTGTGCTTGCTCAATTTTTATTACACGTTATACATGTTGATTTGATTTAGTATCTCGTATCCATGTATAGGGACGTATGATAAATTAAGCAAGTCTGATGATACGTCATCTATGTACAATAATTGATACATTAATTGATTTGTCAATAAGAGAGTTAGGTATGACATGTGTATGTATGTTGAACAATAAATCTTGCATGCCTTGTTTGTATATGTTGATCCTGACATGATGATCCTTTTTGTGTGAAGGATGACATCACCCCTCCAGAAAATTGTCACTGAGCTCAGCTGTGTGTTGAAGTTGAATGGTGACAACTATGAAGTATGGCAAGAGAAAGTTAAGTACTTACTCCAAAAGCTAGGAATTCTGGAGACCATATACAATGACATGGAAAAGCCTACAACCGGGAATCTGGCCCAGCAAAGGCAAGACATGAAAAACTATGAAATCTGGAAAGAGCAGAATCGCACCGCGTGCATCATTTTGCTAAGTGCAATGGATGATGATGTGTTTAGGAAATTTAAAGATTATCAAAGTGCAAAGGCACTCTGGGAAGCTTTGAGAAAGAAATTTTTTTTCTATTCCACAGAAAGGATACAATTCCTGACTATGAAGTTAGTCTCCTACAAGAGACACCCTAAACACTCCTTGAAGTTACATGTTCGACACATGGTCAATATGATAGCTGAACTGAAGCACGTTGGTCATGTTCTCACTAAACAACAACAACTCCAAGTAGTGATACGTTCATTAAACAATTCTTGGAGGCATGTTAGAATGCAGTTGTCCCGCTCTGATTGGGCTGCCACACTGGAAGATGTCCAAAGGCTCCTCAATTTCAATGAGGAAAAACATATGGGTAAACGACCTCCGGCTGAGTTGCGTATGGCAACTTCCTCCAAGACCCAACAGAGACCTAAAAGGCAGGATCGTGGTAAGAAAAGTGAGCTTGCTAAGTCCAGTCAGAAACAACAGACTAATGAAATTGGTGAGCGGAAACTACCGCCTCATGTCCAGATGGCTAAAAGAAAGTGCTATAGTTGTAACCGGAATGGTCACAACTCTAAAGATTGCACTGCACCGAAACGTCGGAATTGAGCCACCGACATGAAACATTATCATTACTATATGAAAATCAGCCTAAGCATGATGAAGTGGAAAATTCAAGAATTGCGACTGAAGGAGTCGGTGTCCGCAAGCTATGTCTATGTGACAAATGAGTCATTAATGCTTTATTAATTAATTCATGAGCTGTTTTTCAATTTTATTTTGTTTCTATTAAACCTAAGTTTTTCATTTATTGTATTCATGTTATTGAGTTTGTCATATATGGTCAGTTCCGGTGCATTTATTGAATACCAATATTACATGATTTGTTCTTGCTATGATATCAATATATTTGTATATTTCATTTACCGGAAGTCTTCACGTAGGCAACCATAAATAATTCACTTAGACATGTACTACTCCATCTTTATTATGGAAAAGTATATTTATGATTCGTATCAGTTATATTTATTTGATTTTTCTACAATGGCTATGCGAGTCTTGTGGATAAATTCAATAAATAATTCACTTACAGTTCATAGATACGTTGAGACATTGATTAAGATCATCGACTCGACTTAATAAGATACGAGATAAAGAGGATAACTCATTCATTGACTATATTTTTGCACCATACAACTAAGTGTTGTTGTTAGAAGTTGTGAGCAAAACTTCTACAGATAGTTAAGTGATAACATTGTCCAATTGTACCTTGCCCACGGTAATGCAAGGGTCGCTCTATTAACAGCACCCACTATGTCCGGGACACATGTTTATCAACTTAATCGAGTGCCTAAAATATCAATCACATACCCCTTCATATAAGTTATGAACTGAAAAGTCTGAATGGGGGTTTACAAATGTTAGTCAAATGAAATGTGTCAAAGTGAAATATATGTTTATAAGGGGAAAAAAAAAGTGGATTACGCCCATTTTCGAGTTCTTGCGCTAAGGTGCACCAAGATAACTTGATTCGAGTGGGAGGAGATTTATGCAGATGTTTAATTAGTTTCTCATCACAGCTTCCCTTCTTCATCATCAAGTGTGAATACAAATTATCTTCGTATACCACCTTAGTTCAAGTGGGAGCAAGATGATGTTACTCTAAGTTAGTAATCAAAAGATATCGTTCCAGTGGGAGCGTGTACAATGTTCTTGATCTCAGTGGGAGCCTTTGTGGGTTCTTATACTTCACCCTGTTAAAACAAAATGGAGGATAAGAAAAAATGTCAAGCATAAATGGATCAAATGGATCCTAGATGTCATGACTCATCTTGAGAATTGTGTCTCGATTGATTAAGAATATCAGTTTTGTATACACCCATATGTAGATCTTGGATATAAATGTTGCCCAAGAAATATTAGGAGTATAAAGTGAAGTGCTTCTCTATATTGAGTATGAGAATGAAACTTTAGGACTTTAGTGATCCTTAGAACTCTATGTTTTCTCTTGAGGCAATATTATACATGTCAAACGTGATTAGTTCATATGGAATGGAATAGACACTATGGAATAAGTTCGTTAGTGAAATATCCACACAAGATCTTGCAATGTACAAGTGTCATGACACATAGTATATGTTGGGAAATTACTGAGTTGATCAATGAAGGATAAAACCTAATTGATGATTAAAGAGTAAACAATAATATATTCTTGGAATTAAAATTCTGAGAGATGTATTTTGGAAAATTGAGTCCCTAAGTGATCAATTGAAGTATTACTCGTTTACAACTCTTGTATCTAAAATTCATGACGTAATGCACCAAGTGTCTTAAAGATGAGCTAAGTTAGCAGTTGTATGCATGTTATGACATGTACTAGACCAACTACCAAATTGGGTATACGACTCGACTTGATTTGATGCTCAAGGATCACATAATTAATTGTTGTTGAAGCATTATGTATATGCGTGTGATAGAATGTTGTGAAGTTATATTTTCTAGTGGGAGTTAAGACCTTTCGGGATAAGGTTTCTTACTAGAGATGGTCATCTAATTCGATAAGTGATAATGAGTAAGAACTTCACTATAGGCGATTGAAGCTAAGTGAGTGGCTCTCGCACCAACAACTGGATTTAGTTTGGTCCAATGGGTTCCTACAAGTATTGTAGATGATGCACATTAATTATCCAGTGTTTGTCTACTGATAATCGTGTTTTCATATATTTCTAAAAGGATCCTATTGATGATAGACCATTCAAAAGACCAATATTACTATGCATAAAGCATGGTGAAATGCAAGAAAAAGGACGTGAATTGGTAATCGACAAAAGACGTATTAAACGGATAAGCCCGTGAAAACCCTTTTTTAGGGATGCAGTCATCCAATATTTTTGTCTTGATAAAGCAAATGGTAATGACCGTTGCATAGACAAATGATATTGATCACATCACATTGTTCATTTTATTATCAATAAGTTTGAATTGAATACACACATGTTTATAATGATTGCTTAGTGCATTCATGATTTGTGTTAGAAATGTATGTCAAGTAAACTTTAGGTTAACTCACTCACACGAGTAACCGCCTCCACGTCTTAGTAATGTCGCGTCTATGTGACAAATGAAGATGAGATAGGATTTCGAGTTAAAAATCGTCAAATGGATGATTTGAGAGCTAACTACTTGAACTCATAAGTCGACCATTGAAATGAGATCATCGATAAAATTTATGGTCATTGATATGAGGTCATTGGTAATTTTAATGGAATATTATTTCCAAGTAGTTTACTTATGAGCAGGATGGGAGTTGATGAACTCTGGTTTAGATGCATACGATATTTAGACAAACATCTGCACAACACCGTCTTTATGACAAATGACATACACTCCATGAGAAAAGGAGAAGGGTGTTGTGACACGTATTTCATACTACGTGTGCTATTAAACAACCACGGGTTTGCACAAACACGATCTCAGCTTGTTGTAGTGTGAGACCCAAGGATCCTTGAAAGGTTCCAAATTATGTGCCCTCAGGACTCCGATCAGAGACTTGAGACCTGACACGATGTTCGCTAGCTTAGTATGTTGCCTGATGGTCATGTTCACAGATTCGGCCGGGTGGAACATGTCTAGAAAAGTGAGTCGAGTTAGTGTTTGAAGGATCGTGAAAAGAGGAAGATTGTCAATGGAATCTCTTTTAAGAATTGTGTTCACCGGTTAACCAATCATGATTTAGCATTATGATTGTGAATACAAGGTATGACTAATGAGATCTTTAAAGATACCTAAATGAGGTTCGACTATCTAGGGTACAAGCATACTTTATTATTGCAGGTTGATCCCAATGAGAGGTTGTATACTCCTAACACATATACAACAACTAGCTCTCACGAAGTATGCCGGTCGCACAGAGGAGACCCTGTATGAAAGACGGACGATGTGTATGGAGTATGTCTTCTTGCACACATGAGCACCCACATTATGTGTGAGTGGGAGATGTAGGAAATTGGCACCCATATGGGGTGTTAAGTGCAAGCCGTAAAAAGATCAGGGACTAAAGTGTAAAGTTTCAAACATTGTAACTTCCCCGGGTGCCTATAAAAGGACCCCTATGACTGCACATATGAAGATACATCACTACATATACAAGATATACAATAGAGATTGTTACACTCCAGAAAACCCTACGAAGTTGCTCTAGTCCGATCTTTGGGTAATCCTCCGTGGAAACCTAAGGTGCGCTCCGATTACGTGACGTATCCTTCCGACCGGCACGCCCCCGCCGTGACTCCGAACCGCCGTCGATCTCGCACGCTTCCGCTATCACACGTCGAACGATGTAAGTATAATTTCGTATAATGTTGTTTGTCGTTCTAACATATTATTTCTCGTGCATGTATCTCGATATCCAACAAATAGTCCAAGTGATTCCACGCTTCTAGAGCCAAGAAGAACCTCTGATCATCATCTTGGCCTTAAGTTGGTGGTTTAGAATCGTATCAAGCTCAGAGTGGTCAGATAGAACTTCATTTTCACCTTCCTCTTCTTGAAGTTGGACCTATCAAATTTTTCGTGTTTTCTGCATGGACAAGTCCAACAGGACAAGTCATGGTTACCCGCCTGGTCGAGGTAACGACGGGTGTGTTCAACGACGCAATAGGGATTTCAGTCCGAGTCGATGCTACAACACCGATATCAACATCATAGTGGTTTGCACCTATTTTTCTGAAACAAAAAATGTTGAATTATTTTATTGGAAATAACTATTACAGATTATACAAAATAATGAACCGAATTAGTTCTTTGGTCTCCTAAAGCACTAAAACGACATACATTGCTTTAAGGTTGTTAACAATAATAGTATTTTTGGATAAAATTATATAAAAACCATACTGAAACATATGCAACTTTACAAAATGACCAAATTGTGCCCCAATAAAAAAAATTGTTTTAAAAATTGAGTCTCGTGAGGTGCACGGTCTCCTTAAGGCAATTTCGTTCTCCTCACCGTAATAGGTTCGTGTAAGAGGAAATTGAGACAATTACCTCCCAGGATAAAACAATGTAGTTAATGTGAAACAAACACGGTATTTTCATTAACCGAATTGAACAATACATGTACTCGGATGTCGACGAAAATTCGAACGGATCTTGAAACTTGGAAATCACAAATTAGGACTGAACATATAGCATTTTTTTTAGAGAGTTATTCTGATTTTTCAAGTGTACAAAATGATAAGAATACTCTCTTATTTCAAGTGTTCAAGGGTAACCATTTCCATTAAGGTTACTCTTAATAATTTGTAACCTTACAAAATTAATTCACTAAACTGAAAAATTAATTCACAAAAAAACGAAAATCACCCAACAGAAAAATTCCAACAGTCACAAATAGTTAATTTGTCAACGGTTAGGGAAAAATCTGAGTCGAATCAGAATCGTATCGAACTAAACATTGTGGATTTTTACAAACTTTGGCTCGCGCAAGGCATGTTTTTCAGAGCAAAAATCGTGTTTGCATGATGTAGACAAACGCGTGGATTGACTCGAACCGTGGAGTGTCAATCAAATTGATTTGCACCCCCTTAGTGCGCGAGAAAGTCTTTTTCTTGCAAGTTGTTGCAATTGTATGAAATGAAAATCAATATATTTAGGCAAAAATGTCTTAATCCAACCAGTGTGATATTCTAATATATCACAAGTTTTCCATTTCTCATTTACAATCTTAGTCTAACACAAAACAATTTGAGTTTGGCCAATTTTTTACCCAAAAGACCAACATATTTTTGTATTGTATGTGATATCTTTATTTTAATTATAAAAATATGTAGCGGTGAGTAATTGGGGTTAAATATGTATTGGATAAATGTTCAACTAATAGGATACAAATATTTAATATATATTACCGATTTTGATACTTGAGATACACATACTACATAATTAAAGTCAGAAAAATATTTCTCTAGATTTTCTAAATATTAGAAGTAATTTTTATATTAATGACTTTATTTGGTAAAAACAACTCAAATGAAATCATGACAAAATGAGTTTGAATTATATACTCTATTAATTTTTCATGTATTATCTTAATATACCAACTTAATAAGCAATTCAATACAAGAATAATTGAAACGTGAAAGGAAGTTTCTCACTAAAACTGTAAAAATGAATTATGGTTAATTTTTCTTTTAAATATAATGTGATAATAAATAAAGAGTAGATCTATGTGAAGATGAGCATCAATTAATAGCCATTATAAACATAGTGTTGTGATTCTCAAATAAGATAATGTATTACTATATGAGTCTTATAAGTAACTACATAATACCATAATGCATCAAAATAAAATGTCACATGAGAATCATATTTTATCTATAATTTGAGTGTATAATGCAACATTGAATGTTCTCTCATTGTTTAGATTCCCTTCTCATGGGTCAAATAATGTTTGCATACCAAATATTTATAATATAGGTCACTTCATACGGCCATCAAATGAATAATGATGATTTTTTTTCACTAAGTCTACAAAATTTCAAAAACTTCAATTTTTTATGTTGTGTAGTAGATGAGGTGAGTTGTGTGTAGGGCTGGCAATGGTGCGGTGAAAAAACCATAACCACGGTTATAACCGTTACTGTTTAATATGGTTAACCGTACCATTATGGTGCGGTGCGGTTATGGTGATGAATTCTCTACCCATAATGGTTATGGTTATGGTTATGGTATTTGAGTTATACCCATGGTTATAACCATGGTTATTTTATAAATATAATAATTATTTATTATTAATAATCTAATATATATATATTATACTAAATATAAATTACAGCATAAAAGTGAAATCAATTGATGATATTGAGGAAGATGATGATTGATAGAAACAAATACGACAAGTGTGAAATGGTTAGGGGTGTTGAATCATTACTCGTTATGGGTGTTTGTTGAATTTTAATGTTAATTCAGTGATGTGAATGTTAATGTTGAATCATATGAATGTTGAATTATGTTAGTGTTAATGTTGAATGATGTTAGTGCTACATATTTTTATTGTTGGTAATATAGATAGATGTATTTTTTTAAATTAAATTTTCGGTCTTTTATTATATTACATGTGGAAAAAATATGGTTATACGGTTAAAACCATGGTTAATAACCACGGTTATTTTGATGGTTATGGTATTGAAAATTGTACCCATAATGGTTATGGTTATGGTTATGGTATGTGGTTTAAAAATATGGTATGGTTATGGTATTTGACATACCCTGACCATACCCTAACCATTGCCAGCCCTAGTTGTGTGAAAAAACAATTTTAATCCATATTTCATTCATTTATTCAGTTAACTTAGTTGTTAAATAAAGTATAAACATGACAAAATCACATATGTCGTCCATATATATATATATACATTCGACCAAACTAAATGCAAATGAATAATGTCAATATTTTAAGAGGTGTACTAAAAATGGATTTTTGTTTTAGTATTAGTTCTTTGAATTTGTTCAAAATAATCAAACTAATAGTCATTATTTCTTAAAAAATAACACTCATGAATTAAATTCTCATTTCATCATTAAAAAAAATTTGGTGGTCGTTATGCACAAACACAAGTCTCGTTATTGGCGGGAAAAGAGATTCCTAAATCACGTTCACATTTTCCTTTCATCACAAATAAGTTACAAATATTTCTTTCATACATCACTGTTATAATAAAATCAATACACTATGATAATAATAATATCTCAATAGATGCAATATACAAGTAATATCACTCATTTGAAAGTTTATAATGTAAATATAATAGGAAAAACTACTTTCTCTCTATAACTAAGTAATAATACTCACTAATATATGTAGAGCATGTTTAAGTTTAAGTTAAGGTTAAGCGGTTCCGGGTACCCTGTAAATTTAGAAGTCAAGACCGAATTTTCGATCACGATCTTGCCTCCAAGACCGGACCGAACCGCCCATGATCAACCCTAATATATTTCATTCATATTTATTAAACTCTTACTAGCATGCAAGTGCACACATGCATTTGAATGTGTCCTTCATACTTCATAGTAAGTAAATAACGTAGTTAATCTTGGAGGCAAGATCGTGATCGAAATTTCGGTCTTGACTTCTGAAGTACCGAGATCGACTTCAGCCAAAAAAGCCCGCTCGAGTCGGTCTTGCTTGACTCGGGTCGGTCTCTGTCTTGGACATAATTTTTTGGTAAAAAAAACAACTGAATCTGAGGGAAAAAAATATACCAGCCAGCGGAGGAGTACCAGAGACGAGAGCAGTGGAGGAAGAGATCGTCTTCCGGAAGGAATCGATCTCACAGATTCGTGGAGGAATACCAGAGACGAGAGCCGTGGTGGAAGAGTTCGTCTTCAGAAAGGAATCGAGAGTGCCAGACGAGTGTACCGTGGAGGAGTGTTGGACGAGAGTGTCGTGGTGAGAGTGAGAGACGAAGAGGACGAAGGAATCTTCCTCACAATGGGGTGGAGGTCTTAAGATTTCCGTGGACGGGGTGGACCTCCAGATTTTAGGAGGAAGAGGACGGGGTGGAGAGTGTCGAGGGAGTTTGTTATGGGCTTATTCTATTTGGTGGGGGAAGAAAACTTCATCTCTATGTGGGCTTGATTCTGGGCTTATTCTATTTGGTTTATGAGCTTCTTCTACATGGACTTTGTTTCCTAAGGTCGGGCCGAACCGGTCCTAGTCGGAATTTTGATAAAAAGACCGAGTCCGAGCCCGACCTTGAGAAAAAAAGCTTACCCGTTCGGTCTCGGTCCTAGTCAGTCTCGGTCCTAATCGGCCTGATCTTGACGGGATTTCAATTCAGTAAGTTTTATTTTTTATCACCCCTAAAATATATGACAGGTTTTAAAGAAGGGCATTAAGTTGAAATGACTAGTAAATATTAGCATGTAGGATAGAAGATGTAGGAGACATATTATAGTGTTTGAATGTGACTGATGATCTAACAGTTAAGAAAATGATGGGATAAAATAATGATGACTCGATGTTTAATTAAAAATAAAATTATGTATCTATTAAAAAAATTATAGTAAGTAGATATTTTAATGGGAAAAGTATGAAAAAGATGTAACATGTTTGCCCAAAATGGTAATCGATGAACTTTGTTTTGGGCCGCGGGTATTTGATGTAAAATGTTTACTTCTGTAGGTTTTTGAAGAAACGTTAGGTTTTCTGTTACTTTATCCGTTACAAGTTATCACGTGCCTGTCACGTGACAGAAATTTTAAACGTTGCAATAACCAAAATCAAAAATACCCAAACTACCCTCTATGTATTCCCTCCTAATTCCGTGCGAACCGAACCGTTTCCCTCCTCAGACCGAACCGTTCCCTCTCTCCAAAAACATATCACCTGTCAAACATAGCACGCCAGTTCAGTTTCCAAAAACGAAGAACTCCCATCCCATCAAGAACCGAAGAAGAACGAAATCCCCAAACCCTAAAATCGGAGCTGTTGCGTGAAGACTTGTAATCGGAGCTGCTGCTGCATTTTTTAAGGTCGTGTGAAGACAGCAAGTGAAGGCGTTGCTGCGGGAGGTGCTGCAATCGGCTGCCCTTGAAGAATCGTCTGTTCTTGAAGAATCGGCGCGACTGCTCTGTTTGGCCTCATCCCGTCTCGAATCGAAGCTACTCTTCAAAGGTAACTACCCCATGTTCAGTTTCAAGTCTATAAAAGCCGAAAGTCACCCTCCAATTTTTGTCCTGCATGAAAATTTCCAACATTGGCAAAGTTGACGAACCGAAGAAAAACGATTGATGTTGAAAGGTTAATTAGTTACGTTAGCATTGTTTATAAATCTGATATGTTTAATTAGGTCGCTGTTTATGTGTGTGTTGTTTGTGAAATTACCGAATGTTGCTGTGTTTGGTTTCAGTAATGACCGAATGTTTATGTGTGTTTGCAGAATGTCTACTTCAAATGAGGGCAAGTGGTTTCTTCAAATCCACTACGATGGTAACTGGGTTGACGGTGTTTACAAGGGCAAGGTATGCTTGACGGACTTGATGGACCATTGTTTTTGGTACTGCAATGTGGCCGCTCTACTTGAGTATTACGGTTTGAAGAGTGATGGTGTGATAACGTACGTGCCACCGAATGGAGATCCGAAAAAGGACATTGAAGTGTTATGTAGCGATGACGATATTGCACTAATCAAGGAGAAACAACAAGGTGTGTGGGAGGTCAATTTGTATGTGCTTCCACCATTTGATGAGGAAGCATGTCTTCAAGATCCGTGGTTGGAAGAACTCCGCAACAACACATTGTTGAAGCAAATTGTAAACCGAAGAAGGATGGCATCCGAACGAATAGCTGAACTGAGGAAGCAACGTTTGAGCGAGAAAGCGAAAGGGAAGGCCCCCATGGTCGAGAGTAGTGCTTCGGAAGAGATGTCTTCCGACTCCGAGGCCATATCCGACCCAAATTGGAAAGCCAAAAAGGGTGAAGAGGAGGATGACACCGATGATGATGAGGGTGATGAAACGTCACCAAACCGAGCGCAAACACATATGGAGCGACCAAGAAGACGTAAACCCGCAGAAGGTCATATACCCGACGTAGTTGGTGCGATGGAAGGTGAGTGGGGCGATACCGCGGCAGGTATTGGGTTGAACATAGATGTGGACATGTTAAATCTGGAGCATGACTGTCCGAGCGACACTTTAAGGACTCCCCCATTGTCAGACATGGAAGACGACGTGACAAGCGGACATAGGACAAGAGTTATTGATGAAGAGGTGAATGCGGAGTTGGGTCAACCCACCAAAAAATACGAGCTGAAACTTGGTATGAAGTTCGTAGATGCGAAGGCCTTTAGGGATTACATGATTGGACATAGCATCCAAGAGGGGTATGAGATGGAGTCGAAGGGATCAAATGGTCCCAAACGAGTAGAATTCCGGTGCAAACAGGCCAACTGTGGCTTCAAGTGTTGTGCGGTCCGTGTTCCACAACAAGTGACTTTTCAGTTACGCAAGTTGGTGGACGAGCATTCATGCGGTCGAGCATTCCACACCAAGAAGATTGGTGGTAAGTGGATATGCGAAAATGACTGATTTTCAAGATGACTGATTCAAAATTAAGCTTCAAAATAAAACGAATCGGCAAACAAACCTTGTAATTGGGACACCCATAGAACATGCGACTGAAATTCTTCCATGTCGATGTGGGTTTAGCATGTGTCGTGAAACCACAGTAGCAATGCCAACTCGGGTACTCTACGGCCGACTTCGAGTTCGAGCTTGGTGTACTGCTGCCTGAGTACTGCGGTCCCATTCTTCCTCGGCGACCAGCTTGGAGATACAACAATGAATGGCCGACGAAATCGGGAAGAAACGCTGCTACGGACGCCACCTTGGAGGGGATTGTTGGAGAAGAAACAAATGGGTTCAACGAAGGAGAAGCTGTTAGAGTAGGTGAAGTCCACAGGGGCATTTTGGTCTTTCCAAACAGACGGAAACTCATGTGCCGTGACTGGAGGCAACTAACGGCCTTTTTTGACGGACACAAACATAAATTGACGGAATTCATCAAAAACCTACACCAACAAACATATTTCATCAAAAACAAACATTGTGCCGCATTCACCACTTTGGGCAAACATGTTACATCTTTTTCATACTTTTCCCTATTTTAATTGCGATTCAAATGATGCAAAAAATATTAAATTTGGATTTACGGATTGACTGCACGGCATGCCGTAAGTTGAGATATGAAAATTTTACTTAAACAATTATAACTCGGACCATGTAAGTCCAAACTCAACACGGTTAACGTCATTTAGGTCGTAAATCAATTATCTACGTAGGATAATGTTTTTGATTAAAAATACAGTGATTTTGTAACCTAACATCGTTTACACCCAAATTTGACCGAAATAAGTAAATGCATTAGGTGAGAAATTTAATTATATACTTACTCAAAAAAAATCAAAAACATTACGGTGCGTAGATAATTTAATTATGAATTAAATGACGCTAACTATGCGTTAATTTTTTTACTTTTAGACTGACTGTATAAAACACTATTTGGAAGTTTTTGTATTGTATTTAGAGTTTTTTACGTACCGTATTATACAGTCAGTCTAAAAGTAAACAATTAACGCATAGTTAGCGTCATTTAATTCGTAATTAAATTATCTATGCACCGTAATTTTTTTAATTTTTTTTAGTAAGTATATAATTAAATTTCTCACCTAATGCATTTACTTATTTCGGTCAAATTTGGGTGTAAACGATGTTAGGTTACAAAATCACTGTATTTTTAATCAAAAACATTATCCTACGTAGATAATTGATTTATGACCCAAATGACGTTAACCGTGTTGAGTTTGGACTTACATGATCCAAATTATAATTTTTTAAGTAAACTTTTCATATCTCAACTTACGGCATGCCGTACAGTCAATTCGTAAATCCAAATTTAATATTTTTTGCATCATTTGAATCGCAATTAAAATATCTACTTACTATAATATTTTCTAAATTTTTTTAATAGATACATAATTTTATTTTTAATTAAACGTTGATCCATCATTATCCAAAAAAAATGATTTTTAAAAACAAATATATATATATATAGCACCAGGCGCCACTTCAAAGTGGCGCCTATGTCCAAAAGGCGCGACTCCGGGGTGCGCGTATACCTATTTTTCTAAAAACAAAATTTGTATACTTACTTTTTTAAATAAAAAAAGTAACATAGTTACTTTTAAAAAAATCGTAGAAATCAGAATTGATTATTCATAAATTTAAGATAAATAGAGAGAGGAGGTAAAAATGATAATTTATAAATAAAAAATTATATATGAAGACCATTGATTACTTTGTAAAGCCACATTGACCCTTTAAATTATATTACTTTTTTATTCTAAATAAATATATAAACTTATTACAAAAATAGAAAAATCTTGACAAACATTTAACATAAAAAACTATAATATACAACTTAAAAAGTTTTTTTCTTCAAAAATATAAACCTTAAGGGTTCATTTTTCTTTTAAAAAATATGTCTTTTTTTTTTAAATTATTTTATTGTTCATATTCCTATAATAATATTATTTCCTATTTTTGTGTAATTTTATATTTTGTTTTGTTTTATTTTTTTAATAAAACAAACAATATGACCTAAAGGTAAAATTAGAATAACTATAAATTATGATCTATGAAAAGTAATTAATTATCTGTAAATAGAATTATTTCCCTGTATGATGATACCTCATAAATTTGAGATCTACATCTATATTATTAAGACATAAATGGTTTTTGTAACTGCTGCCTGTAAATTGACACAAATACTATTTTATAATCTAATTAGTTTATATTTATTATGACTATTTTGGTCATTTAACTGTCTTCTCAAAATGTTATAAAAATAATATTTGCACAGAGAGTCGAACATATTAACCGGACGTTAAGATAACAGTGGATCAAAAAACTTAGATCATTTATAAAAGTTATAATTTCATCTACAACTAATAGAATTTATATTTAATTAATAATGTCAAATATGTATTATCTATTATTTGAAGCAATAAATAATTAAGATGTACAATATAATCAATTTTGAAATTTAAATTAGAGTGTAAGAAGAAATCTCATTCATTATTTATCTATTTTTTAATTACTTTTATTTTAATTAATTATTATCTATGTTATTATATACAACTTTACATAATAATAACAATAATTGTATACTATGTTCTCAAGTCGTCATATTGTTTTTGGTAATTGTATACTATGTTCTCAAGTTGTCATATTTTATATAACTTTACAAGTATATAGATTTCTGTTCTTCAATACATTATCTCTTCTTTCCAAGAAGTTATAAATTTTTTGAATTGTGAGCACTGTCATTATAAAAATACATTTCATCTATAAAAATAAATAATGTAGATAGAATTAAAATCAATCAAAATTGATGTATCTTTATAAGTTTAATATACATAATCTATCGTGTGAAGCAATAAATACAAAAAAAAATAATCAAATTTGAAAACTTAAAACCAAAATGAAAGGAGATATTTAATTAATGTATATATTTTTTTATAATAATAATTATGTATTATAGAGTATTTTCAAATAATGAGATTATTAAAATGTTAAAAAAAAAGCTTATAGCTTTTTTTTAGTATTATTAATATTAATGCATAGATGATTCCAACACTTTGACAAAGTTATTTTAATAAAATAGTAAAATATCTTTCTTCGTTATTTTTTTTTTGCCAAAAGTTCTTAATATGTTATTACTCCAAACTAGTATCATCCAACATTTAGGTATTTTATATCGAGAAAAAAGTAACAAAAATATTTTACTACAAAATTAAAATAACTCCGGTGATGTATTGAATTTTTTTTTTACGAATTACTTAAATATAAAAATCAATATTAATTTTCAGGGTTTATTATTTATTATCTTTAAAATATATTTTTAGGATTGGTTATATGTAGATTCTTTGAGTATTTTTTTACTTAACCGTACATTCCAAATAAATCTAAAATTAAAATATGAATATACTTAATTAACCCTACTTTATGAACTCTGAAAATATTAAAGTAAATAATAACTCTTAAAATATCTAAATAAAAAATAAGGAAGAAGTTAATCAAATATCTAATTTTATTTTTTGGTGCGAATTTTACTGGTAATTTATTGATGTTGTCACATTCGATTTTTCATAGTCGTCGTTTCATGTACATGGTAGTGAGATTGTTAAGATATCTTAAGAGTATATTGAATATATTCACTAACATGTTCGGACTTATGAGATAGTTTGTTAAGGCGTACGTCTTAAATCATAGATAGTAACAACACCTAGGTTCAAATCCCCGGGATGTCAGGAGTATAATACTCAAAAAAAGGTCGGATGTCGGGAGTACAATACTCAAAGAAAGGTTGGATGTCGAGAGTACAATACTCAAAGATAGGTCGGATGTCGGGAGTATAATACTCAAAGAAAGGTCGGACATCAGGAGTATAATACTCAAAGAAAAGTCGGGCATCAGGAGTACAATACTTAAAGAAAGGTCGGATGTCGGGAGTACAATACTCAAAAAAAGGTCGGATGTCGGGAGTACAATACTCAAAGAAAGATCGAATGTTGAAAAGTCGGACATCGAGAGTACAATACTCAAAGAAAGGTCGGATGTCGGGAGTATAATACTCAAAGAAAGGTTGGATATTAGGAGCATAATACTCAAAGAAATGGCGAAAGTGTCAGAATGCCCATGTTTTCAAATTCCGGGGCATGGAGATGTCAGGTGTAAAATACTCAAAAAAAGGTCTCGAGGGAGCGCATTTGCTTCCTGACTATAAACAAGGTGCAAGGTCAGTTTTGTCCAAATACCGACATATATATTTTTGATCATATTCTTAGAAACAAATAGGATAAATATTTATCATGCGGGATGTGTTAAGATATCTTAAGAGTATATTGAATGCATTCATTGACAAATTCTATCTTATTAGCTTACGTCTTATATTGAATGCATTCATATACAATCTAAAATAAAATTAAAATGGAAGTTTTAGAATCCACTTAAGTGTATTTTCCTAATGATTATACTAGACTCCGGCACGCACTACGCGCGTGCACGTTATCGTCGTTTGTCTTGCGTGAGGTGTTAGGAGGACATGATCGACCCGATTCCTAGGATAGTACAAGAATTAAAAACTTGATTAAAAATATTAGTGGAATTGTAAAACTAAATTTAAATTATCTAATATAATGAAATAAAATTAATTTTGTTTTAAATATTTTTAAGAAATTGCTCGATCCTCTGAGAGTCTCTTTAGTAATGGTTCTTGCTCCTGAATGCTCGAGAAATTTCTTTAAAATATTTAAAATAAAATTAATTTTATTTCATTATATTAGGTAGTTTAAGTTTAGTCTTACAATTGCACTAATATTTTTAATCAAGTGTTTAATTTTTGTACTATCCTAGAAATCGAATCGATAATGTTCTCCTAACACCTCGCACAAGACAAACGACAATATCGCGCACGCGCGCTGGAGTCTAGTATAAATGACAAAAGAAGGAGGGTGGGTAGATTTTTTTTTTTTTTAAATTGAGTAAGTAAAATCAATACTTGATAAATAAAGATACTAACTTTTACTTTTAATATTAGGGATGAGATATATAATAACCACAAAACAAACTATAAGGATTGAACTGAAATAAATGAAACTTCATAATATTAGTCGGTGGTTAAATTTGCTGGATGACTCGGTTATCGCCAAGACTGACGTATACTCTCTCGTCTCTACACAGAGGACTGGAGAAGAAGCAAGTAGCTGTGGTAGACCAACAATGGAGAATGCTATATGGCTCTTTTCACTCTCTCTACTCTTCCTTTCCACTTCAGCGAGCGTCCAAGGTTAATTACGTCCTCTATTTACTGTTTTCTTACTTGGCGCATTGCTTTTTATAGATCTTTCTCCATCTTAGATTTCAAGTCCTTAGCTGATTGATCTGCAACTGTGCTTCTTCGATCTGCGATGAACGTGATTGGACTGATATCTTCATTGCATTTCGAGTGTCGGTTATGACTGAAACCTCTGTTTAGTAACGCTCCTTACGGATTTGCACTATTTAAGTTGTTGATGCTTCGTGATCTGTACGGAGTTGAATCGCTATCAGTCATTGTTGAAGTTCCGCCACTTGTTTGAGAACTGAGAACTTGATTAACATTTCTGCGGGATGTAGCTGTGAATTGGTTTTAGCTGCTCAAGGAATGTATGTAGTCGTGGACTTATCAGTTAGAGTAGATCTTGAATTCATTCTTGATTTTGTGGCTATTTCATAAATTCCTGTAACTGATACTGTATCTATTATCTGCAATCCTTTTTGCACATTTATTCTGATTCCTTGTCTAGGCACGATAATGGGAGATTCCTGTCGTCGTTCTTTTCTAGTCTGCCTTTCAGCTTCATAGGTCGTGGAACCTGGAATCCATTATAAAAACAAATTTTCATTCTGTTGCTAGTTAAGATCTTTGTTCTTCTATTGATTACTATAAAGTTGGGTGTTATGTACCGTCTAGTTGTACCCCGAATTGCCATCATTTGAGACGTATTTGTTTATCTGTTTGTTGACTGCTGTGTTTGCAAATTCAGCCCTGTTTATACAAAAGTCATAACTACAGTGATGATCGCATTCCATGGATGCTAGTGGTACAGTTCCACTATTTTCTCATTTTCTTCTGCTTGGTGAAACCTTGTAAAATTTTGAAACGTGTGTGTAATTTGTTGTTTGACCCAAGAAACATTCTGCGGATATTGCACACATAGACTAACAATGAAGATATCTATTCGTGAGTCACATATGAGGCATATAGTTAGACCAAAGAACAAACTGAGAACTCCGTTGACCCCACATTAACGAGAAAATAAGAACTCGTATAATAGTATAGCTTTCATACCCTGAAAATCATATGATCAAAGTCTTATCAAGATTTTCACTCTAGTTCTATATGTAAAATATTTTGGTTTTTGCTCATATTGGGAAGGGAACAAGGATAACCATGTTACTTTCTTATTTGATTTCCTTTGGAGGTTCTGCATGAACTAACAAATATTTTCTTCCGATAAAATATTTGCAGTTAAAGTGACAAACAACCCAGCTGACCAATTGATTGAGGTGGTGAACAGCAACAGAACCGCCCAGCACCTTTCAACACTCTATGATAACCCGGGCCTAGCATGCATTGCTCTTCAGTACATTAAAGCATATGAAGGTGACTGCAGTGCTGTGGGTGGCAAAGACGCAAAGAAACCTGCTGATTCCTTATTCGCCGAGACTTTTGCCCCTAGCTGCGGAATCAAAATCTCCTCCCTCTCTCCAATCACAGGCCGCCTTCTCGGGTGCCAAACCAAATACGTGAAACCCTCAGAAGCATTCTCAGATATTCTAACAGAGAACTAGAAGAGCATAGAGATCATATCCAATAAGAATCACACACAAATGGGTGCAGCTGTATCTGGATCTGATGGAGGATCTCCCTATTTTTGGTGCATTCTATTCAGCAATGGAACACAGAACATCAGCTTTGTGGCTGAGGAAGGTTCTGTTAAGATAACAAGACCCGGTTGCTTCAGTGGTGCCTATGACGAGTGCAACGGCTCTGTTCAGTCTAAGACACTCCAATTGTGGACATTCACCGTCTCATGTTTGGTTGTTATAGGGTTTGCCCTCGGGTTATGAACACATTCCAGGTGAAGGTTACATTTTTGGTTAAACATATTCTTGTGACGTCTCTCTGTTATGTTGGTGTTCTTTGTCTCTATTTGGTGCACATTGTGAGAAGTTATTCAGCAATGTCTCATTTTTCTTTGTTTCGGGCGGTCAGCTAGATCCTTAGTGATTTGATTGAGTACTCAAAGGTTTTCACCATTTGTATTGGGTATCGACTTTAATTTCAAGAAACTCTGTGGTAGCCATTTGTGCATGTTCAAAGTCCTCCATGTGTAGAGGAATACACAGAGTTGAGTTGAGCAGTGCTTCGCAACTTTGTAAGTAATACAGGTATGGAACAGACCTGCCCTCCCAAAGGCCCAAATATTAATCTTAGCAAACCAGGTGGTGAACTGGTTCAAGGTCTAATTCAGTTGAAATTGAGGACCGAATTTGAACCTTATGTCGCCTGTATAAAATATGTGCATAGTTATTTTTTTTTTATCAGGATTGTAGACTTGACTTTCTTTAATTATTTCCTGGCGAGTGGGTGTCAGTGTCATTTTCAGATTACACGTTCTTTCTTCTACCAAACTTTGTCACATCCTCAGATTGAAGAGAATTTCTCCTCCGTCCGAGGCTGCTACAATTTCCGTTTCCATTTCCATGTCGATTCCAGTCGGTCAATCAGAAGATTCAGATTCTCAGAAATGGAGGTACGACGTGTTCCTGAGCTTCAGAAGCGAAGACACCCGCCGATCCTTCACCAGCCACCTCTATCTAACTCTCAAAGATAAAGGAGTCAACGTCTTCATCGATGACGACAGACTTCACAGATCTGGCGACATCTCATCGGAAACAATACGAGCCATCCAGAGCTCGCGATTCTCTATAATTGTCTTCTCCAGGAATTACGCTGACTCGATATTGTGCCTCCAGGAGCTGTCAGAGATCATTAACTGCAGGAAAACCTTAAGCCACACTGTACTCCCTGTCTTCTACAATGTCGACCCGTCCCATGTCAGAAACCAGAGGGGCAGTTTTAGCGAGGCGTTTGCTAGACATGAAGAGAGGATGGTGTCTGACAAGGGAAGGGCCACGATTGCGCGATGGAGGGCAGCTCTGACGGCCACCGGAAATTTATCCGGATGGGATTTGACAAATCTCGCAAAAGCGTAAGTATCAATGATCCATTGACGCCTTAATTTTGCTATTTGCTAGACGGCTTGAAGTTTCAGTGGCTGTGAAATGGAAAACTGAAATTCTTTATCTTGTTTGATGAATATTTATGGACTTTGGGATAAAGTTTAGGTCGGAGGCTATGATTATTAGAGAGATTGCTCGGCAGATATGGGTTGAATTGAAGCATACATATCTCCATGTACCTAAGTTCCTTGTCAGAAATAATTCTCGATTAAATGACATGAACCTGCTACTGAACGATGGTTCTGATGCGGTTTGCTTTGTTGGAATTTGCGGGATGGGAGGAATTGGGAAAACAACCTTGGCTAAGCAGGTGTATAACCAATTTTTTCACAATTTTGAAGCCAAGAGCTTTATTGGAAATGTCAGAGAAAACTCAGAGCGTCCTAACGATCTAGTTCGTCTTCAAGAACAGCTTCTTCGTGATATTCTCAAGGAAGATAAGATAAAGCTAATGAATGTAAATAGGGGAGTCAAGATGATCAAGCAGAGGATACATAGTAACCGTGTTCTTATTGTACTCGATGATGTGGACCATGCAAACCAACTGAAGTCACTGGCAAGGGACCGCTCATGGTTTGGTCCGGGCAGCAGAATTATCATAACAACTAGAAATGTGGATCTGCTGAAAGAGATCGAAGTTGATCATGTCTATATGCTTGAGAAGCTGAATGGTAGTGAATCTCTTCAACTTTTTAACTGGCATGCCTTTCAAAATCACCCACATAGTGAGGAATTTGCTGCATTATCCCACCAGATCACGAGTTATTGTATGGGCCTTCCATTAGCTCTTCAAGTTCTTGGTTGTTTCTTGCGTGACCGGACTGTTGTGGAATGGAGAAGTGCACTTGAAAAGCTCAAAAGAAGTCCCAATGGTGATATACAGAAGCAGCTGAAGATAAGTTTTGATGGTCTTGAGGATAATGATGAGAAGGAGATCTTTCTGCACATTGCTTGCTTCTTTGTTGGTTGGAGTAAAGAGCATACAGTAAAGATCTTACATGGTTGTGGATTATCTGCGGAGATCGGTATAAGTATCCTGTGTGAGAGGTTTCTTGTGGAATTTGATGTACAGAATCATACATTAAGGATGCATGATTTGGTACGGGATATGGGAAGGGAAATCGTCAGGAAGGAATCTCCTATGAACCCTGGGAAGCGAAGTAGGTTATGGTTGCACACAGACATACTCAGCATGCTGCGAAACCAACGGGTTAGTGATGTTCAATCCCCCTACCATACTGAAACTGTGCAAGAATGACTGGAAAAGCATGAAAGACATTTGCTCTATAACTATTATCCTTTGCATGAATTGTAAATAAACATTTTTATTTTTTATTTTTTTGACAAATAACAAACTGAGCTAAAGAAAATTTGGAAACACCTTATTCCCACTTTTTCAGTTAAATTTGACAGATTTTATTTAAAAAAGGACAGAAATGCCCAAATTTTTAAAAGATAGGATTCCTATTTGTAAGAAAAAAATAGCGGAGCATGTTTTCTGTAATTTGTCCAAAGGGTGGTTGGTCCGTAATTTGGTACTTAACCCGACTGCTAAAATCATGGGGTTTAATTCTTTAGATGGAAGGAGATAAGTTGTGGTTCCAAATGATTTTGCTTGAACAAGAATTCCAATTGTCCTCCAAAAGCTTGTACTAAATTAGCTCTGAAAACTGTCTAAATTTTGTTATCAGGGAACTAATAAAGTTGAAGGACTCAGGCTAAATCCGCCCGAAAAACAAGAAGTTAGCAGTGAATCATTCACTGGAATGAGCCAATTGAAACTTCTGCAGCTGAACAATGTGCACGTCTCCATTGGCAAACACGGCCTTCTTTCACAAGAATTACGATGGGTCTCTTGGCATAACTTCCCTCTGAAAGTAATACCAAAGGAGTTTTACATGGGAAACATGGTTTCGGTTGATATGCAGTATAGCAAGCTCGAAGCTGCTTGGCAATCTACCGAGGTATGCATCTCTTAAAAGTTCTGAATATGACTTCAGTTGGTGTATTGCTTTAATCATTCTTCTGCTCTTTCACAGATTTTGAAGAATTTGAAAGTCCTTAACCTTAGCCATTCACATTCCCTAACCAAGACACCCAACTTCTTGCAAGTCCCCAATCTCGAAGAATTAATTCTAGAAGATTGTGTAGAGTTGAAAGAGGTTCATGAATCCATAGGACATCTTCGAGGACTTGTATTACTGAACCTGCAAAACTGCAAAAAACTGAAGAACTTGCCCGATCGCATCTGCTCCATTAAATCCCTCCAAGTTCTCGATATAAGTGGTTGCTTCAACATCAAGAAACTTCCAGATAATTTTGGAGATATGGAATCGATGGTAAAATTTACTGCACGCGGAACTTCCATTGAACACGTTCCTCCCAGCATTTCACGCTTGAAAAGTCTAACCGAGTTGAGTCTCTCCAGTCATAGAACATCATCAAGTTTGGTTGCTTCTCTATGGTCAAGGATATTTGCAAGGGAGTCACCTAAAGGGAATAGTCAGCTCATCACTTCATTGGAAGGGTTAACCTTACTAAATTCACTAAGCTTAATGGGTTGCAACCTACAAGATGGTTCAATTCCTGCAACTTTTAAGAATTTACAGTTCTTGAAAGATTTATACCTCGGGGAAAATGATTTTCGTTACTTGCCAGACAGTATGAGTAAACTTTCAAATCTCTCATACTTTAGTATGGTTGACTGCCCAAACCTTTTGTCTATTCCAGCTATGCCTCCGAGTTTGTGCTATCTGAATACATCAAATTGCAAATCGCTGGAAAGTATATCTCTTCAGGAGGTTGAATGTGCCGTTCTGTGTAGTCCCAACTGTCCCAAATTATACGAGGTCTCAGGATTGGGTAACTGGACTATGGATGGATATGTACATTTTGTTGGATGCAATAATTTATCAACCAAGTTCCAAGACTTCCTATTAAAGGTTACATTTTTTTTATATCTATAATGCATTTTAGTTTTAGGTAAAACAATGTCACTCTGCACGCTTATATGTATTTATTTTTTGAAAGATTGCTCCTTTTTTCTTTTGAAATTTTGCAAATGTCCAAAACTACTTTGGTCCAAAAATTCTGAATGGAATGACATGTTTATATATATATTACTGAAGCTACTAATCTTTTTCTTTTGCAGGACTGGCAGTGCGGTAAGTACGCTGAATTCGTCCTCCCAAGAAGCGAAATTCCGTGTTGGTTCGATTATCAGAGCCAAAGTTCTTCCTTATCCTTCAGACTACCCTCATGCCAGAGCTGTAAAGTAAAGGTGGTTACAGTCTGTGTCTTGGGTGCATACTATAAGAAGAGTATTTTGTTTGCAGATAAAAATTCACAGATCAAATTTTGCCCTGGAATTACTGTCCGTAGTAAAATCCGTACTTTTCGGTTCAGCATTATAGCGCATCAAGAATCCGATAAAGCAGCGCTGATGGAGAATCATATGGTTGGGTTTCACTTATCTCACAGGGAGATCATAGAAGAGAAGGATTTTGAATTTGAGGTCACTGTAAATCCTGGGAGAGATTGGTTGGTTAAGAGAGTCGGGGTTTACTTTCGAAGAGAGTTGTGCGAAGATTGTCGTATCCGTGAAGAGATGGTTTCCGATACTACTGGCATTGAAATTCAACCAGGGGAGGCCAAATCGAAGAGGATCTTGATTTATGATACTGAAGATGATCGTCAACACAAAAGGAGGAGGAAATGAGTGATCAAGAACATCATATTTAGGGAAATATATCAGGTACATCAACCTAACCTTTTTATGAGGTCAGTAATAGGAATAGAAAAAACAGAAGCTTAGGATACAAACAAACAAAAATCAAATACTTGAATGATTTTTGTAACAAATTTAATTCTCTTATAATACCAAAATGACACATTTTTTATATATTAAATGCATGAAGCTATTCAAAAACGATTTGAAAAAGTATAATATTTGAGCGAAAATATAAAACTTTTCTAACCTAAGAAGGGAACCATAGTTTTTATATAAGGTTTTGCGGCACGCAAAGGAGCTGCAAGGGGCACAAGCGAAGTTGGCTGAAGCGGTCGCTGCACAGACGAAGGTGGATGAAGCAACCACTAAAGTCATGGATCTTCTCCAACAACTTGAGTTCGAGAAGGGTAAATCCGTCTCTTTTGAGCAGCGCGCTGTCAAGGCGGAGTAAGACATCTCACTCATCAAGAAGGAATTTCCCAAACACCTTTCTAAAGCGATTGAGGCATTCCAAGGAAGCGAGGCCTTCGAAAAAGAAGCGGTGCTATGGAGCCGGAAAGCATTGGTGAATGCATTCAAAAATATTCGTAAGGATATACTGGATGTTGGCGCCACCTTTCCTATGGCGACGCTTCCCTCCTACAAGAAGTTTATGGATTACGAGGTGAGAGTAGAGGCGTCAAAATAGAAAGTGACCGAAGAGAAGGATGACTCGTGGGATGAAGAAGATGATTCTCCTGAACCCTCCCCCTACGCCGTTCCAAGCACGCCTCTGACTCTTACGTTGATCCACCTAAGGAGTAATCAAAAGTGTCGTCTCTGCCTGAAGTCGAGGTGCTTATCCAACCTTCTCCTCCTAAGGAAGATCCCCCTTCAGTTGAGGTTGTGGTTTCTTAGTATTTTTAGTCTTCATTTGTATTTTTCCTTTATTTTGTTAAGCCCTCCCAACGAGGCATTTTTCTAATGACAATGACGTTTCTTATTATGGATTCATTTCAGCGCTTCAATTTCTCGACTAAGTGTTTACAACCCCTTTAATATTCAAAACGCCTTAGCACTCGGATCTCTTTAGTCTTTGTACTCCCAATCGTCTGAAACTCCTTTAATATTCAAGTCTATTATGGATAAATGCTATTTGCATATAACCCACCAAACTTCATGAATTTGACTAAGTACAAATTATTCGATCATATAGCGACGCCTAAGCGTAGAATTGTTTTCAAATGCTCTGCTTTGAAGGTGTTATTCAAAGTCTTTCCTTCTTCATCTTCTAATATGTAGGCGTTTAGATGGGGAATGACGAAGATTATGTACGATCCTTCCCATTTTGGCGATAGCTTGTTTACTTTATCTTGATGGGCGAACTCATTCCTTCTACATACTCTCTCCCCCACGAAAAATTGGCGAGCAGAGACTCGCCTATTATAGTATCTCGGAGTGGTGAGATACATCCTTCCTTGGAGATATTCAGATGCCCATCTCTTCTTATCCACGAAGTCTAATTCCAAACGCCTTTGACCCTCATTGGTCATCTTATTAAAGTGTTTGACTCTATGTGAAACGACCACTATTTCTGTTGGTGTGACTGCTTCCGAACCATATACGAAGCCAAAGGGCATCTCCCCCTTCACTTGTTTGGGTGTTGTTCAAAGCGCCCAAAGAACATTCTCCAGCTCTTCTGTCCACTTGCCTAGTAAGGCGTCTAACCTTTTTTTCAATCTGTTCAAAACCGTTTTGTTAGTCGCCTCAACCTATCCATTTGTCTGCGCATGTCTTACTGAGGCGTGCCTGTGTTCTATTTTCAACTCATCACATAACCATTTCAATTATTTGCCAACGAATTGAGGGTCATTGTTGCTCATAAGTACACTTGGAATCCCGTATCTAGAAACAATTCTAGATTTTAGGAATTTGATAACTTGGAACTCCGTAGTCGACGCTAATGCCTTCGCCTCAATCCATTTTGAAAAGTAATCAATCGCTACTATAACATAGGTGCGCTTCTTAGACCTAGGAAGAGGTCCTACCAAGTCAATTCTCCATTGTGCAAAAGGTCAAGCGACGCTAATTAAGGTTAAGTCTGCAGGATGGCACACTATTTTTGGGTTGTACTTTTGGCAAGATTCACATTTCTGAACCAGCTTCTTTGTCTCTCTATTCATAGTAGGCCAAAAATATCCTTGGTTGAAGATTTTGCGGACAATAGACCTTGCAGCCAAAAATATCGTGGTAAGCAATGTATCCCTCATGCACTTCTCTAAGTATTGTGGTTGTCTTTGGCTGAGCGACGTATTTAAGAAAAGTCGTGGAGAATTCCTTCTTGTATAATGTCCCTACAATGATCATATAATTTGAGATCAATCTCAATATTCACCTAGATTCAACCTCCTCCTCTGACAGCTCGCTGCTTTCCAAATATATCCTAATGGGCGTCGCCCAATCCACGACTTTGTCAATAATAGCACAAAATTGGCTCACACCTCTGCATATGCTTTCCATGAAATGCACCTGAAGAGGCGTCGTCTACCATGCATATTTACTTAATGCACCGACTTCTTGGTTCGATTCCCTAGGAATGGCTTATATTTGGAAATTTGTGAATCCCTCTTCTAATTCTTTCGTTTCCTTCATGTATATCTTCATTTGCTCGCCCTTGGTAGCGTATTCGCCTCTGACTTGGTTTACCACAACTTGCGAATCACACTAAACATGGAGATGAGCGACGCCTAATCCTTTGGCAAGTCTGAGACCAGTAATCAACGCTTCATACTCTGCTTCAATGTTTGTGGCCTTGAAGGTGAGTACCAAGGCATACCGCAAAGGAATGCCCCCATCTGGAGGTGTTAACACTAATCCTGCCCCGAGCCATCAACGGAAGATGACCCATCTGTATGAAGTGTCCAAGTTTCCTTTACTTCCTCTTGTTCTTTTGGTGGCGCTTCAGGTGGACATGTGGATTCCACTATAAAGTCAGTCATCGTCTGCCCTTTTATAGTTGTTATGGGTGCGAACTTAATCCAAAATTCACTTAATTCAATCACCCAATTAATCATCCTCTGTGAAGCCTCTGGTTTTTTCAGGAAGTGTTTTAGAGGTTGATTTGTTAGAATAACGATTTTGTGTTAATGAAAGTAGGGGCGAAACTTTCTAGCCGAGATCACCAGCGCATAGAGGTACTTTTCAACTTCTAAATAATCAATTTAAGCCTTTTCAAAGACCTTTGAAACATAATACACCGACATTTGTCCCTTGGCGGTCGCCTTGACTAATACAGAGCTTACAGCTACTGGACTGATGCCTAAATACAGGGAAAGTGCATCGCCTTTTATTGGTTTAGCTAGTGGTGCCTTAAGATGAGCCTTCAAGTCCTGGAACACTTGTTCACACTCCGAGGTACATTCGAACTTCTTGTTCACCCTTAAAACCTGGAAGAATGGGAGGGACTTGTCACCATCCTTCGCCAAAAAGCAACTGAGCGTCGCTAGTCTCCCATTCAAACATTGGACCTCCTTGTGACAGGTGGGGCTTCTCATCTTCTCAATCGCTTCTAGATTCTCTGGATTCACCTCGATCCCCCTCTGACTCACCATGTAGCCTAGGAATTTGCCAGATTGCATGCCAAAAGCGCATTTGGCCTGCTTAAGGTGCACTTGATCGAGACGCATTCACTCAAACAATCTCCTCAAATCCTCTACTTGATCAACACCCTTGATAGATTTGACCAGCATATCATCCATGTATGCCTCCATGGTGTCCCCTATCATCTCGGCGAAGAGTTCGTTCACCATCCTCTAGTAGATTGCCCTGGCATTGATCATACTGAAAGGCATCACAGTGTAATATTAGACGTCGCTATCTGCATAGAAGGTTGTATGTTGGGCATCACCCTCGGACATCTGAATTTGGTTATACCCCGAGTAGGCGTCCATGAAACTGAGAAGCTTATGGAATTAAGTAGTGTCCACTAACTGGTCAATCCTTGGCAGGAGATAACAATCATTGGGACGCACCTTGTTCAGGTCCCTGAAATCTATGCACATGTGTCATTTCCCATTACTCTTCTTCACCAAGACTGGGTTTGCCACCCACGTGTGGAACCTAATCTCATTTACAAAGTTGGCATCCACCAACTTTCCTACCTCCTGCCTTATAGCGATTGTCTTATATTCACCCACGGGGCGTCACTTTTGGGCGATTGGCCTAATGTTTGGATCAATATTTAGCTCGTGGGCGATGATCTCCTTACAGATTCCCGACATATCACTAGGCTTCCAGGCAAACAGTTCTGTGACCTCTATGAGGAGTGTAAACATTTGATTTTGGCTCGGGGTCAAAATACCGTACGTGAGGAACCGAGACGAGAAAAATCGAGACGAAGAAAAAAAGCAAAAATAAAATAAATCCTATACCCTAAACCCCAAACCCTAAAACCCTAAACCCCAAACCCTAAAATCACAAACCCTAAACCCTAAACCTTAAATCCCAAACCCTAAACCTTAAACCCCAAACCCTAAATTCCTAAACCCCAAACCCTAAAATCCCAAACCCTAAATCCTAACTCTTAAATCTCAAGCTCTAAACCCTAAACCTTAAACCCCAAACCCTAAAATCCCAACCCCTAAACCCTAAACCTTAAACCCCAAAGAGGGGCAACTGGAAACACCTGATTTTGGCTCGGGATCAAAATACTGTACGTGAGGAACCGAGACGAAGAAAAAAAGCAAAAATAAATTAAATCCTATACCCCAAACCCTAAAACCCTAAACCTCAAACCCGAATATCCCAAACACTAAACACTAAACCTTAAATCCCAAACTCTAAACCCTAAATCTTAAACCCCAAACCCTTTAACCCCAAACCCTAAAATCCTAAACCCTAAAATCCCAAACCCTAAACCCTAACTCTTAAATCTCAAACTCTAAACCCTAACTCTTAAATCTCAAACTCTAAACCCTAAACCTTAAACCCCAAACCCTAAAATCCCAAACCCTAAACCTTAAATCTCAAACTCTAAACCCTAAACCTTAAACCCCAAACCCTAAAATCCCAAACCCTAAACCTTAAACCCTAAACCCTAAACCCCAAACCCCAAACCATAAACCCCTAAACCCATGGCACCCATTTTTGGCCAAACATCCACCATTGCATCCATTTTCGTCCAAATTCCCACCATGCCCCAAATCACTCCCAATTGGCACCAAAAGTCTCCTAATTGCCATCACCATTTGACCACTTGATCACCTTTGCTCATCCTTAGCCAAATTCTCTCCAATTATCATCAAAACTCCGCCTAATTGCCAATCACCTCCCAATTGCCAATCACCTCTTAATTGTCAATCACCTTTGCCCAATTGCTATCACCTTTGCCATCCACCATGTATTGTCCATGTTTATTATTTATTTGGAGGAGAAAACTCTACAAATGCAAGGGATAGCTACAGTTGAAGGAAGAGGAAGAAACTAAAGGATAGTTTGGAACATGCTTGCCTTAAGCTTGTTCAAAGAAATAGAAAGAAAAACAAAGGAAATAAACGAAAAGAGAAGAGAAGAAAAGAGAGAAAAAAAAAAATTCAAAGTGAGGATTTGAGTGATAGTGAGTAAAAATAAATAGATAGAAATTGAGTGACGAAAAATCAGCGAATATCGGTCTCGGTTCCTCGTGAGGTATCTAAACTTCGAATAACTTATGTATATCTCCTCTCGTGATCGATATTTGTATTTATTAATGTGAAAGAAGTTTGTTTCATCAATTTTATGTGTTAATAGTTGTATTTCGTATAAGAATCGTACTCGGTTATAAGTTTGGTATAACTTTGTGGTCTTTTTTAGACATTTGTGAAAGTTATGGGGGTTGTTTCAGTAAAAAAAAAAATCCGAAAATGAATTAAGTTATTCCCAAACTTTGATGAAGGTTACAACTCGGTCCTTGGACTCTCGGGTCATTTTGGGACTTTACCGAGTGTTATAAACCAAACCAGAAAGTTTTGGGTCATTTGTGCAATTTTCAAAAGATTTTTCCAAATTAGCTCGAAATTTTAAATAATTGCATCTTGGTCCCTTAACTTTTCTAGATATCCCATTCCTTCTCAAGGTGTCACAAATTAGTTAAATATGCTTCGTATTTTCAAAATCATTTGTATTTTGACACGACTTAAAATGACCCCAAAGTTAAACCACTCTTTTGTTTTAGCACAATTACGTTTATTCTCTCTTGTTTATTTATTTTAAATTAACTCAAAAATTTTAAAAAAAATGCTTGTATATTGTTAATAAAAAAAATGCATGTCATCTCTTTAGCCAAACATGATCAAAATGGACAATTTGGGTAAATCGGGCAAGTTGAAAAAACTATATAACTTCAAAAGCAAACTAAAGTACCGAAAGGGCGGATTATGGGCTCGCGAGCCCTTAAGACGTAATCAAACCCCCGAACTCGATTCTCTGGACGTAGACCTTTCCAAGCCCTAGGATGTTAACACCATGTACCCTAGGAAATTTTAGGATTTCGATTAGCCTTCAATTAATCGGTGGCGACTCTTTCAATTTTTTCGGTCCGGTTGATGACCCCGCTCGACCGAATCCGTCCCTCGCCAAGACCCGGCATTTTCAAACGAAATTTAAAAATATTTTCCAAAACGGGTCGGGGAAAGTCGGATCCGACGTCCGACAATTTGGCGACTCTGCTGGGGAGCTCTTTTAGAGGGTTTAGGCTTTGTCATGTTTGCTTTGCTATATTATATTTTTCCATATCCGTTTTGACCGTTTGCTTATGCTTGCAGTTTCAAATTTTGTCCCAAAGGCGATGTAATTGTAATAAGTCAAAAAAATAATTTAAATTCTTGTTTTGCACACACCACGCTGGTTACCATTACCCGCTCAGACCTGGAGTACATTAAGAGCTTATGGAGTTTAGTAGGAGAATGCGCCTGGAGCGGTTTGGACCGCCGGCACGCACCCAAACAACTCAACTCGATGATCGGAATGGGCCCGTGATCCTCTTTAGGGGGTGAGGTTCCGCTGGTTCAGATGACCTAGAAATTCCATCCATTTAGAACAAAAGCTCCACAGCGTGTTTAGTCTTTACCAGTTTTGTGTGTGTTTCCATTTTTGGGCTCAACTAATGTAAATAAGAATTCGGCCTAAGTATTTGGATACGAGATTGACCCACAACCCATGAAGAAATTTGGCCCATTGATGTAAATGTGTTTTATTGAGCTTTTGTATTATATATTTCAGAGTGTTGTAAATATAATACGAGTCTTACTAATGAAGTTAAATTCTCGCACTTGCATTGCATTTTTCAAAAAAAAAATGTAAGTTTCGTTCATTCAATCTTGTATCCTTAAGACGTTTCACGCACCATCTTTGGTAAGGATGAAAAAAAAATCATTGCCCTCACATTAAGGCCATACAGCCCCCTACGGTCGAAATTGCCCGAATATGGAAAGGCATGACAAAAGAGAATCAGAAATACGTGAACAAGAAGATTGACGAGGTTCACGAGCTCGTAAACTACAAAGTCAATTGGATTCTCCTTAACGTCTTGTCTGAATTATGGAATATGGAAAAACGCATCTGCGTGATTAACAACAACGGAATACGTTCACAAGTTCCATTCGACACCAGCAAGTCCGTCTTTCAACCCGGATGAGATAATCAGGGATAGATCCGAACAACCACCGTCATTCTAGCAATGTGGGAGCACCTTGGAAAAATGTGGGGGCAACGTTTCTAAGTTGAATGACACCCTTGAACAGTTCATACGAAGAACGAGGCAAATAAAAAAAATTCAAAATACATGTCCTCGATCTTCGTTCGAACCAAGGAACAATCAACAAATGCACTCAACGAGCTGCGTCGTCGTGTGAAACGTCTTAAGAACTAGACATCGATTGGCCAAATCCTTATAAAGTATTTTTGAAAAAAACTTTTGTCATACATGCAATCAAAGTCTACGAATGGAATGAATGGAACATGCAGAATTTTTGAAATTAATCATGCATGATCAATTGTGTATTCATCCTTCTTACTGCGGTATTTTGGATTTAGGTTTTTAGGAATCTATGCGACATTCAAAAATTCCAGCACCTCAAGAACATGAAGAGAGAATCATCCAACTAGAACAGACCATGCACGTCATGAGTTCCTGCACAGTGAAGTCAATCGTTGGCATGAAATCCTAGGTCGAATGAATTTTGGCTCTTCTGAGCTCCAGACTGGCGTGACTACCACAGTATCCCCGACCTCGTCTTCCCGAGCAACACTACTGTTGTGGCACCTCATCAATCCATGTCAGACACTTTTGCCATCCTGACCAAGCTCCACTTCCCACATATGGCCATCTTGACCAAGACCCACCTCCCACATATGACCTTCCCACACCCGGAAGGACAAATACACTTTTAGGATTGGGTTTTCGTCCTAATTTCAAAGATTATGAAGTCGCCTGGAGGAAACATTTAGCCGAAAGTTCAGGGACATTGTTGTTTCCTCTCCTCGCTGTTTCATTCCCAGGCCCACCACAAGGGATCCAACTCGATGACATTGATGCTCACGAGGGCTTGTTAGGCTTATTTTCAACTGGTATCACCATTGGAGCTCTGCTTGATGAAGCTCTCTCATGCCTTTTTGATCGTCCACTCGTTAGTGGGGCACCCTTGCTGAATCTGACTCTATTCATTACAGAGAAAGATCCGTTGGCCCAAACGACATTGCAATTTGGAACATAAAATCAAGCAGATACCAAATTGTATCAATTCCTCAATGCAGTGAGTGAGGAGTATGATCAGGAAAAATGAGATCTACTCCGAGAAAAACCCGTTACTTGAGGAAGAATCGACTTATGCAACTATCCGATCAAGGAAGGGACCAGAGATAAGTAATGGGTACCGCAGCAAGAAGGGACACCGAGGTTCCCATCATCATAATTGAGTTTGTCTTCTATGTTACACCTTGCTTAGAGAAAGTGGTAATCATAGTTAAACCGACCCAAGCCACCAGACCACATTCGACAACCAGAAAAGGGAATGTTGTTTTACAAAGTAAAGGAGATGAGAAAAACAACTCCTTGTCGTTTGATCGAGCTGAAGCAGACGCGACTTAAATAGAGCTGAAGAGACGCCATCAAGATGCCATTGTTGACACGGGGAAGACGTCGTTGTTGACTCCTGCATAAGAGTCGCCATTGTTGACACGGGACATACGCCGTTGTTGACTCTTGCAGAGGAGATGCCATTGTTGACTCCTGCAGAGGAGACGCCATTGTTAGCGGGGTTGATCGGAAAGGCATGAAATGTAGCCACTACGGAAAATTTCATCACAGCAAGGCGAAGTACTTCAAACTGATCGGATTCCCTGAAGGGTGGAGAAACCCATGGAGGGACAACAACATCGACGCCAGCAACGTCGTCACCACGGGGATGAAAGCTACGAAGAAGATAAGCAGACCAGCGATCACCTTGTGTTCTTATTTGCGTCCTTGCGTTAAAAAATATTGGCAACACTCGCACCCATGAGTAAAATTTCTTCTGGAAACCAAAAACTGCGAATGGAGATCAAAATCAAAAAGGTTTTAGCCTATTGTTGTACAATCGAAGAATCAAACGGTCAACCATGACTCATTGAGATAAAATGATACCTGGCGTACGGAGTTCCCAGAGAACGCCACAAGAAAATGACTGAATGGTCATGCGAGGAATGACTTGCAATTAATTTCCCAGTGGCCCGACTATACCCATTTGAGATGCGTGAATGCAGCAAGAAACTGAACATCTAATGGAAGAAATTCATGAAGGTTGTTGCGGCCTACACATGAACGTGCAAGACTTGGGTACTTTTGGTTCACCATGACGGTTGACTGTATAAAACATGCTCAACAATATCACATCTGTCAAGTGTACGCAGACCAAATCCACGCGTCACTGCACGAGCTCTATTCCAGGACTTCCCCACGGGCTTTCTCAATATGGGGCATTGATGTAATTAACATGATTTTCCCAAAGGCATCCAACGATCATCGATTCATATTGGTTGCAATCGATTACTTCACCAAGAGATAGAGGTTATTACCCTGGCATCAATAACGACAAAGGGCATTGAATTTTCATCAGCCATGACATCATCGTGCATCATGGGGTGCCTAAGTCAATCATCGCCGGCAAATCCAGAAATCCTAATTGGTCTATGGGTTGTGATCAAGCATAAAAATTCATATCCATATCGCTCACAAATGAATGGCGT
Organism: Chamaenerion angustifolium; assembly: GCA_946814005.1. Lineage (NCBI taxonomy): Eukaryota > Viridiplantae > Streptophyta > Magnoliopsida > Myrtales > Onagraceae > Chamaenerion > Chamaenerion angustifolium. The sequence continues at coordinate 31,152,766 of OX328272.1, forward strand.
AGTGGAAGCAACAATTAAAGGACTGACATGATAAGCTGCCTTGGGCACTCATGACATACATGACCTCAATACAGGGACCAACACGGGCAACCCCATTTTTCCTTGTTTACGGGAATGAAGTCGTGTTGCCAATTGAAGTAGAAATCCTGGATCCGCGCTGAAGCAAAGATGGATGAATCAGAATGGGTGAGATGCAGATACGAGCAATTAAACCTCATAGATGAAAGGCGACTCATCGCGCAGTGCCACATGCATTTGTACTAGCAATGCTTGACTCGTGCATTTAACAGGAAAGTCAGTCCAAGAGAATTACAAGAAGGCAATCTAATTGTCAGAAAAAAAATTATTCGAGTCAATCCAGACTCTTGGGGCAACTTTGTGCCTAAATATGAAGAGTCTTATGACGCCAAAGAGACTTTCAGCAGAGGAGCCATGATCGTCACCGACATGGACAACCAAGAACTCCCCAGTCCAATCAATATGGATGCAGTCAGAAAATACTATCCTTAAGAAGTTCGTAACCATAACGCGAACCTCCAAAAGTGAGAGAAAATTCCCGCTAAATCAAAACCCCGAAAGGGCGGTTTAGGCAAAATTTAGGGAAGAGGGTCATGATTGAAAATCCCCAAAAGGACAATCATGGCAAAATGAGAGGAATCAAATCCTTGCCAGGCTGAAAACCCGAAAGGGCAACCTAGGCAAAAATTAAGGTAACCGAGAGGTGCAGTAAAAAAAATGTTGCAAAAATATAGAAAAGCGAGAGATTTTTTTTAAAAAAACTTCAAGTCAATCCAGACTCTCGGGGCAAGTTTGTACCTAAATATGCAGGGATTTATGTCATCAAAGAGATTTCCAGCGGGGAAGCCATGATCATCACTGACATGGACAACAGAGAACTCCCCAATCCATTCAATATTGATGCAAAAAAAAAACTCGTAATCAGAGAAATTTCCGCTAAATCGAAAACCCGAAAGGGCGGTTTAGGCAAAATTTAGGGAAGAGGGGCATGATTAAAAATCCCTAAAAAGGGCGATCATGGCAAAAGGAAATAAATCAAATCCCTACTAGGTTGAAAACCCAAAAGGGCGACCTAGGCAAAAATTAAGGGAATCGAGAGGTGCGGTAAAAAATAAAAATACCGTAGCAAAAGGAAAGAAAATCAAGAGATAAAAAAATGCTCAAAAGTGGACAACAATGTTTCCCACAATAGCAATAAAAATAAGTTATGATCGACATTAATTTGAGTTACCTCGACAACTTGCATGGATACACCTTGTGAACATAGCATGAATAGATTTAGGGAACTCCATCAAGAAGGAATCCAAAGTCGATTAATGAGAAAACAGTCTGAGAAGTCCGCACAAGCAATCAGACATCTCGAGAAGGTTTTTTTACCTCTAAAGTGAATTACAAGTTGATATGCGGAGTCTTTAGGTGTTCAACCTCCGCAAGTCATTCTCGACGACCAGGATTTGTAGTTATCCAGCTTCTGGGAGATACAAGCCGACAAGCGGAGTCTTTAGGTGCTCAGCCTCCGCAAGTCATCCCTAACGATCAGAACCTGTAGATGTCTAGCTTCTGAAAGTTACAAGCCGACAAGCGAAGTCTTTAGGTGCTCAACCTCCGCAAGTCATCCCCAACGATCAGAACCTGTGGATGTCCAGCTTCTAAAAGTTAAAAGACGACGAACGGGGCCTTGAGAGGCTCAACCTCCGCGAGTCATCATCAACAATCGGGACTTGTAGATATCCAACTTCCGAGAGTTATAAACCGACGAACGGAGCGTTTAGGTGTTCAACCTCCGCAAGTCATCCCCAACGATCAGAACCTGTAGATGTCCAGCTTCTGAAAGTTACAAGCCGACGAACGGGGCCTTGAGGTGCTCAACCCCCGTAAGTCACCCTCAACAAAGCTTCTGAAAAAAATAAAAATAAAATCATCGATGACCAAGACTTGTAGTTATCGAGCTTCTTGGAGTCACACAAAAAAAACGAGCGAAGCTTTTAGGTGTTCAGCATTCGCAAGTCTCATTGACGACCAGGACCTATAGTTATCCAGCTTCTGGAAAAAAAAACGACGAGCGGAGCCTTTAGGTGTTTAGCCTTCGCAAGTCATCTCGACAACCAGGACCTGTAGTTATCCAGCTTCTGGAAGTCACAAAGACGACAAGCGGAGCCTTTAGGAGTTCAGCCTTCGCAAGTCATCTCGACAATCAGGACCTGTAGTTATCCAGTTTTTGGGAATCACATGCCGACAAGCGGAGCCCTTAGGTGTTCAACCTCCACAAGCCATCTCCAACGAGTCACAAGCCGACAAGCGGAGCCTTTAGGTGTTCAACCTCCGCAAGTCATCCTCGACGACCAGGACTTGTAGGTGTCCAACGTCTGGGAAGCACAAGTTGATGAGCGTTTAGATGCTAAGTCGCCACAAATCATCGTCAATGATCGGGTCCTATAGGTTTCTAGCTTCCGAAAGTTGCGTGATGATGTTTGTCTACTATGTAAATAATGAATAAAGAGGAGTCAAAATTAGTTGTTTGTCTTTGAACACACTCATGAGATCACTTGCATGAGCGTGTGTTCAAAGAGGGGCAACTGTAAACACCTGATTTTGGCTCGGGATCAAAATACCGTACGTGAGGAACCGAGACGAAGAAAAAAAGCAAAAATAAAATAAATCCTATACCCTAAACCCCAAACCCTAAAACCCTAAACCCTAAACCCTAAACCCCAAACCCTAAAATCCCAAACCCCTAAACCTTAAATCCCAAACTCTAAACCCTAAACCTTAAACCCCAAACCCCAAACCCTTTAACCCCAAACCCTAAAATCCTAAACCCCAAACCCTAAAATCCCAAACCCTAAACCCTAACCCTTAAATCTCAAACTCTAAACCCTAAACCTTAAACCCCAAACCCTAAACCTTAAACTCCAAACCCTAAAATCCCAAACCCTAAACCATAAACCCCAAACCATAAACCCCTAAACCCATGGCACCCATTTTTGGCCAAACATCCACCATTGCATCCATTTTCGTCCAAATTCCCACCATGCCCCAAATCACTCCCAATTTCTCCCAATTGGCACCAAAAGTCTCCTAATTGCTATCACCATTTGACCACTTGATCACCTTTGCTCATCTTTAGCCAAATTCTCTCCAATTATCATCAAAACTCCTCCTAATTGCCAATCACCTCCCAATTGCCAATCACCTTTGCCAAATTGCTATCACCTTTGCCATCTACCATGTATTTTCCATGTTTATCATTTATTTGGAGGAGAAAACTCTACAAATGCAAGGGATAGCTACGGTTGAAGGAAGAGCAAGAAACCAAAGGATAGTTTGGAACATGCTTGCCTTAAGCTTGTTCAAAGAAATAGAAAGAAAAACAAAGGAAATAAACGAAAAGAGAAGAGAAGAAAAGAGAGAAAAAAAAATTCAAAGTGAGGATTTGAGTGATAGTGAGTAAAAATAAATAGATAGAAATTGAGTGACGAAAAATCGGCGAATATCGGTCTCGGTTCCTCGTGAGGTATCTAAACTTTGAATAACTTATGTATATCTCCTCTCGTGCTCGATATTTGTATTTATTAATGTGAAAGAAGTTTGTTTCATCAATTTTATGTGTTAATAGTTGTATTTCGTATAAGAATCGTACTCGGTTATAAGTTTGGTATAACTTTGGGGTCATTTTTAGACATTTGTGAAAGTTATGGGGGTTGTTTCAATAAAAAATCGAAAATGAATTAAGTCATTCCCAAACTTTGGTGAAGGTTACAACTCGGTCCTTGGACTCTCGGGTCATTTTGGGACTTTACGGAGTGTTATAAACCAAACCAGAAAAGTTTTGGGTCATTTGTGCAATTTTCAAAAGATTTTTCCAAATCAGCTCGAAATTTTAAATAATTGCATCTTGGTCCCTTAACTTTTCTAGATATCCCATTCCTTCTCAAGGTGTCACAAATTAGTCAAATATGCTTCGTATTTTCAAAATCATTTGTATACTTTTGACACGACTTAAAATGACCTCAAAGTTAACACCATGTACCCTACGCAATTTTAGTATTCCGATTAGCCTTCCATTAATCGGTGGCGACTCTTTCAATTGTTTTGGTCTGGTTGACGACCTCGCTAGACCGGATTCGTCCCTTGCCAAGACCCGGCATTTTCAAACGAAATTTAAAAATATTTTCCAAAACGGGTCGGGGAAAGTCGGATCTGACGTCCGACAAGGAGCATTGCCATAACCTCAACCTCCTCTCCTAGGAGCGCCGCCCCTATCTGAACGGTTTTTCCAGGACCATCTACTTCTACTTTCTTTAATCCTTCAACTGGTTGGGGGAAACTCCTCTCTTCCTGAGGGTACTCCTCCGTTTGGATCGCCAGAGGTGTTGGGAACTTCAGCAACTGATCTCCCTTCACTACTCTGATTCCATGAGGTGTTAGGAACTTCAGCAATTGGTGGTAAGTGGAATGGACCATTTTGTTGGGATTTAGAGTCGAACGCCCCAAAATGGTGTTGTATGATGCAGGAGCGTCGTCCACGATGAATGTGACGTCCATAGTCAAGGACTTCCACCCTTCGCCTAAATGAATCATAAGGGTGACAGCCCCTACCGGGTATATGGTATGCGAGGTGAATCCCATCAGGGGAAAATTGACGTTCTTCAACTCTTTTTCTTTCCTTCCCATCTTTTTATATGCGTCGAGAAACAAAACATCCTTCGAACTTCCCGAGTCGACCAACACCCTCCTCACATCGAACACATCAATCCCCACCGTAAGTACGAGGATGTCACCATGAGGCGAGGTGACATGCCCCATCTTCTTCTCCAAGAAGGAGATGACCACCTCATTTTCTTCTCTAGGGTGTTTCTCAGCCTTAGAAGTTCCCGAAATTTGAGAGGTTTATACCTCCCTGGCGGCGCCTGTTTCTCCCCCGGAGGTGAAGCCACGACTTATTACATTAATAGTTTCCCTATTAGATCCAGACGACCCTCGATCCTTCTTGGACGACACTCGCCTTTCCCTTATGGGGCTCCTACTTCTTTCATGGCGTACCACGAAATTTTTGAGAAACACCTTTTGAATGAGGCTCTCTATATCCCTTTACAGGATCCTACAGTCGTCAGTAAGCCTTCTGGTCACTATCCAACTGCGTATTGTTGTTCCTCAAAGTAGGAAGCGTAGCTAAATCATTCTTCTCCATATCTACCAAGATAACCGAGATATCCTAGGTAAGTGGTGTGCAGTATCAATGGGCGATGCTTCGAGTTATCATTTCCTGCCTTCTGATGACGCTGATCCGCTTTCTTTCCTTCTTGAGTCTCCCTTTTTGATTCTTTCCAACCCAACTTTCTTATTTCTTTGGCGATTTCCTGGTCGATGTAGGATTTGACTGTGACCGCCATTTCCTCCACCGTATTGACTGGAATCACGCTCAGGCTGTCATGCAGAGCGGCTGCTTTGGGGCCCATAACTCTTACAAAGGCACGAATAGTCTCGTCACTCGTAATGACTTGGTCAATCCTTGTCAATTCCTTATTAAACCTCGTATATAAATCACCCAAGCTTTCATCATTCTCTTGCTTGATGTTATCCAAATTTCCTACACTCTTGAGCAGTTGTCGCTCGCCCATGTACTGAACAATCAACTTCTCCTTTAGATCGCCCCAAGTCCTGATGGAAGCCTTGGGGAGTCCAAAGAACCAATGTGAAGCGACGCCTCCTAGAGTCGTTGGGACGAGGAGCGTGAAATGTTTATCATCATTCGTTCGCCCTAGGAGGGAAGCTTCGTGCCTCTGTATGTGTTCCACCGGATCTCCTTCACCTTTGTAATATTCAATCTTGGGGCAATGCATGTGTGGTGGTACAGTCACAGATAATATTTATGGGGTGAAGGGATGCGACGATCTGTCCCGGAGGCGGGGCATAAGCCTGCCCTTTTGCTCTTTCATCCTCTGGACACCAGTTCTTCAATCTCCTCCCTGGTCATGGCGCCAGGAGGTGGTGTTATTGTTGTAGCGACGCTCAGGGGAAGAGCGGGCTGTTGCACTGGAAGTGGCATTTGGAGGTGTGGTCTGGAGGTGGCTTCTTCTGCCTTGGTGGCCTCTGCCTGGCGAGCAGCGGCTTGGGCAGAAACTCTTTGTTCTCTCAAGTTGAGAAGTTTGTCCAGGGCTGCGATGAATACGGGCGTCAAGATGACTTCTGGTGGCACTTCCACACTCAGAGGCTCTCTCTTAGAGAAGTCGATTCGAGAGTGTGATGGCTTGGTAACTTCTGGTTCTAAGACAGTAAGATGTCTGGATGACGCGCCTTGAGGGTGTAGTCCAGAGGTCTGACCATCCTGAAGTATATCTGGTTGGGGCAGAAAGGCTGACAGTCCCAGATGTTGTTGCAGGCTATGGAGCGAGTCATTTTCTGTGATTTCCCGGTGGTTCTTTGCTCTAGTGGTAGGGGAGTCATGACTGGTTTTGCTTAGGTTCCCACAGACGGCGCCAATGTTGGATCTTGTGTTGTCACTTCGTCCTTCTCAGTCTTTCGATGGGCGCTCCACAAACCTGCAGTGAAGAAAGTTTTGGGGGTGTTCCCGTTATTTCCCCTCCGATGGTAAAGTCGGTCGGATTTCAGTGATAAAAATGAGAGGAAATGTAGTTGTGTGTGTGGAATGTTGGTTGAAGAGAATTGACTTGAACTTTGAATGTTAGTTGGTATTTATAGGCTTACCTTTCAACATGAGCATGGTCAGGTTCTTACCAGAGTTACTCCTTGATTTCCGGCGAGCCAACTAATGTTACCAGTGAGTCGAGTGTCAGGTGTCAGAAAAATCATTTCCTCAAGGATATATGGGATAGGGAGCTCCTGAAATCCCTCTACCTAACCCGATCATGTCCTTCAGTACGGCAAGTATGTGAGTGTTTTATAGAAATCCTTTCAGGGGCGCATCCAACTGGGCGTCTCAGTAATGGCGCGCTAGGATCCACTATGGCGAGCAAATAATAGTGAGGAACACACACTAGAGTGACTTCATAAGTGTCCTTGAGCGTCATTTCTATAAGTCCATCATTGACGACGCTCCCTTGATCACGCAATGGTCCGGGTGGGTCTAACCCTTGGGCCTGATCCACTCTTGGGCCTCATCCAAAAGTGTCGAGACACAAAGTCCAAGATTATCACTTGCTTTGGTTACCAATATATTTCAAATTAATATTGTGTGATACGTATTTAATTTGTTGCATATGTCAGAACACTAAACAAAGTATAGTTAGAGTCATTGTATCAGAAGATCGGCGCCAACAATCTGAAGTTAAAGTTCAATGGTCGATTTCTTCACATGTGTGAGCCTCTTTGTGGGTTTTACGAGTTTGCTGTGTTGAATTACTACCTGCAAATCGTTGCACAATATATTAAGTAAAACATAGAGCTTAGGAACAAGTATGAACAACTGTTGAAGGTCTATTGCAGTAAGTAACATCTAGTGGGTTGGCAGAGGGTGGTGGAAATATGTTTGTTTGTCTAGGATATCAGACTCTGCGAGCAAGTAAAGTTATCAATTATGATCAGATCGAGGGTGGGAGTAATGCCAGCCAAAGTACAATGATTGTGATAATGAATATGCTTGTTCATAGGATGGAGGAGTTGGAGAAAAGGTTTAGGTGCAACAACAACAGCAACATCATTACATCACTGTGACTCAAACTTCTAATTATTGGACAGGAAGTGTTGGTGGCACTACAGTTCATGGCTCAGCTTGGGGGGGGTACCAGTGGTGGTAGTGTGGTCTTACCTGGTGCACAAGACCTGACATGTATTATGGTGCAGCGGTTGATGAGGATGGAGATGTTGGAGAAAACGTTTGTGTATAACATCAACATTGCCCCTCAAGCTACTACTATTAATGTTGGGAACATGTCCATCTGCTGCAATTGCAAGAAATAAGTTTACTGTTAGAATGATAAAATGTATCCTAATTTAAATAAGAAGGAGAAAGTTAAACTTTCTCCTCTGTGTGTGATAATAATGTTGGTTGTGTAATCAACTAATTTATGTATGATATTACGATCGGTCTTTGTTGTCTTATCCTAAATAAAATGTCGGAAAGAGAAAGACATCCTTGTGTAATATTGTTGGTCTCATAACACAAATAATTCAGAACTTATATTGATATAAAGTACGAGAGCATACACAGGAAACTTTCCTCACTACAAATTCCCCATTTGCCGACGAAATAATTATGTAGGGGTAGTATTTTCTAACTGCGTCCATATTGATTGGACTGGGGCGTTCTTGGTCGTCCATATCGGTGATGATCATGGCTCCTCCACTAAAAACCTCTCTGACGACATAAGACCCTTCATATTTAGGCACGAACTTGCCCCGAGAGTCTGGATTGACTCACAGGATTTTTCTGAGAACTAGATCGCCTGCTTGTAATTCTCTTGGACGTACCGTCCTGTTAAATGCACAAGCCATGCGTTGCTGGTACAATTGCCCATGACACAACGCGATGAGCCGCCTTTCATCTATGAGATTTAATTGCTCGTATCTGCATCTCGCCCATTCTGATTCGTCCATCTCTGCTTCAGCGAGGATCCTTGCTGTCAGGATTTCTACTTCAATTGGCAGCACGACTTCAGTCCTGTAAACAAGGGAAAATGGGGTTGCTCCTGTTGATGTCCGTATTGAGGTCCTGTATGCCATGAGTGCCCAAGGCAGCTTATCGTGCCAGTCCTTATAATTGACAGTCATTTTCTCTATGATCTTCTTGATATTCTTATTTGCTGCTTCCACTGCGCCATTCATTTGTGGGCGATATGGGGACGAATTTCTATGCTTGATCTTAAATTGTTCACACAACCCATCAACCAATTTATTATTCAAATTTTTGGCATTATCTGTGATGATTGACTCTGACACCCCATAATGCGCGATGATATCCTGCCTAATGAAACGCTCGACCGCTTTTGCAGTTACTGACGCTAGGCTGATAGCCTCTATCCACTTGGTGAAATAATCGATCGCCACCAATATGAATTGATGACCATTGGACGCCTTTGGAGAGATCATACCGATTACATCGATACCACACATTGAGAAAGGCCACAGGGAAGTCATGGGATAGTGCTCGTGTGGTGGCGCGTGGATTTGATCTGCGTACACTTGGCATAGGTGACAATGTTGGACATGTCTCATACAATCAGACGTCATGGTGGACCAAAAGTATCCAAGTCTCATTATCCTTTATGATAGCATTCGCCCGCCCATGTGTGGGCCACAACAACCTTCGTGAATTTCTTCCATTAAGCGCTCAGCTTCTTTGGCATTCACGCATCTCAAAAGGGTATCATCAAATGATCTTTTGTATAAGGTCGGGCCACTGAGAAAATAATTGCAAGCCATCCTTTGTACGACCTTCCGGTCATTTCTTGTGGCACCTTCTGGGAACTCTCCGGACTCTAGGTATTTTTTTATGTTAGTGAACCACGGCTGACCGTCTGACTCTTCGATTGCATAACAATAGGCTGAAACCTCCTTGATCTTGATCTCCAATGGTAGTACTTGATTTCCCGGTGAAATTTTACTCATTGATGCGAGCGTTAATGCGTCTGCAAATTGGTTCTTATTTCTCGGCATATGAGTGAAAGTGATGTCTTCAAATTCTGCAGCTAAATCCTCAAGGTGCTCGTGGTATGGCTGGAGTTTGGCATCCCTCGTCTTCCATTCCCCTGTCGTTTGGAGGATGATTAACATTGAATCTCCGAACACTTCTAATTTCTTCACTTCGAGGTCTAGTGCAACGCGCATGCCGAGAACACATGCCTCGTATTCTGCGATGTTGTTGGTGCAGTGGAAGATGACCTTGGCTGCCACTGGAAAGTGTTGCCCCTTTGGTGAGATGAACACTGCCCCGATACCCCCTCCGACTGAATTCACAACACCGTCGAAATACATCCTCCAATTTTCCTTCGACATCCCTTCTTCTTCTACTTGCATAATCTCCCCATCTGGGAATTCGGAGTTGATCAAGTGATCATCGTCTATGGGAAACTCCGCTAAATGATCGGCGATTGCTTTCCCCTTCACAGACATTCGAGGCACAAATTCTATGTCATACTCAGATAATTAAACTTGCCACTTGGCGATATTTTTTGTTCATGCTGGTTTATCTAAGAGGTATCTCACGGGATCCATCTTCGAATACAGATGTATGGTGTAGTACAACGTATACTGGCGAAGTCGCTGCATTACCCACACGAGTGCGCAACATATCATTTCCACCTCTTGATACTTTGTTTCCCCCTCCGTGAACTTCTTACTCACGTAGTATATGGCATGCTCATTCTTTCCAGTCACATCGAGTTGTCCCAACATGCACCCCAACGAGTCTTGGCGCACTGTTAAATACATAATGAGCGGTCGTCCTGGAGTTGGCGGCACCAGGACTGGTGGGCTCATCAGGTATTTTATTTATGGACTCTAAGGCGTTCTGGCATTCTTCATCCCAGATTATCTGAGCGTTCTTACGTAAAAGACGAAATAAAGGTTGACACTTGGTTGTCATATTTGCGATGAAACGCACAATGTAATTCAAACGTCGTAAAAGGCTTCGGACCTGCTTGACGTTCGATGGTGGGGGTAACTCTTGTATCGCCTTGACTTTGTCAGGGTCTACTTCAATTCCATTCTCACTGACTATGAAGCCCAATAACTTGCATGATGTGGCTCCAAAAGTGCATTTAGCCAGGTTTAAACACAACTTGTACTTCTTGAGGCTTTCAAATAGCATGCGTAAATTGATCAAGTGATCTTCACCTTCTTGAGACTTTGCAATCATATCATATACGTACACCTCGATCTATTTGTGCATGATGTCGTGGAACAGTGTCACCATTGCCCTTTGGTAGGTTGCCCCTGCATTTTTTAAACCGAAAGGCATAACTCTGTAACAAAATGTTCCCCAAATTGTAACAAATGCAGTTTTTGACTTATCTGCCTCAGACATCTTGATCTGGTTGTATCCTGAGAACCCGTCCATTAACGAGAACATCGTATGACGTGCCGTGTTGTCGACCAACATATCGATATGAGGCAGAGGGAAATTATCCTTCAGACTGGCTTTGTTAAGATCTCTATAGTCGACACAGACGCGGACGCGACCGTCCTTCTTGGGTACTGGAACAATATTTTCTACCCATTCAGAATAGTTGCAAACTTCTAAGAATCCAGCGTCGATTTGCTTGATGATCTCTTCCTTAATTTTAAGGATTAGGTTGGGACTTTGTCTCCTCAGGTGTTGTCTCTTGGGTCAAAAGTTCTCAGTGTATAATGGCAGAACATGCTCCACGATTGACGAATCAAGGCCTGGCATGTCAGCATATGACCAGGCGAAAATCTCCTGGTACTCTTTTAGCAAATCCATCATCTGGGTTCTTTGGTTAGGACTCAGACTTATCCCAATCTTCAATTTGCGTGGTTCCTCGGGAGTGCCGATGTTTATGACCTCAGTGACTTCTGTTGTTAGGAGTTTGTCTCTCTCATACCTGTCCCAACTTTCTTCAATTTCTTTCGTTACATCCTCCTCACTGGATCCTTCTCCGTAATGTACAGAGTCAGATTCGGTGAGGGTGTCTTTGTACGAGATTGAATCATGGTTCCCCTTGTGGTCTCTAGAGGTATTGTTCCTAAAGAAGGAAGCAGAAGAGAAGGGATATTAATGTCAGAAGTAGGTAGAAGGAGATATAATATTGATGAATTAACAAAAGAAGGGATTCATTTGATGTGGTCATGACAAATTTCCCCTATTCCAAAACGCGAGGCTCATACATATGTCCTACGCGGAATACATCCCTTTTCAAAAGGTCTTACTCATTATTACTAAGAGAAAATGCATAAGCAGGTAATGTCATCCAGTTTGTGATATTCTCCCAACTAGCAAGTGGACAGACGAAAAGGCCTGAGGGAGCTTCATCAAGCAGGGCTCTAATGGTGACACCGATCGAAAACAAGCATGATAAGCCTTCGTGAGAAGCAACGTCGTCGGGTTGAATCATTTGTGGTGGGCCAAGAAATGAAGCAGCGAGGGGAGGAAATAGAAATGCCCGTGAATTTCCGGTTAAACGTTTCCTTCGGGCGACTTCGTAATCTTTGAAATTATGATAGAAACTCAGTCCAAAAGTGCCTTTGTTCTTCCTTGGAGCTATTGGGTGTATGATGCCCTGACCGTGGATTCCCAGTCCGCGTCCTAAGATGAAGTTGTTGCCTAACATGATCTTCCCCACCATTAGCTCGGCTCTGTTTGGTGTTGGCTCTCCCCAATCCCTAATCACAGAAATGAGATCGAAGGCATGGAAAGACAATGCATCTTCGGTCATGATTCCGATGAAAGGTACGTAAGTCTCCTTATAGATGTTCTAATCTTCCTCCCCATCGATCACAACCAGGCGATCCTCAAATATAAATTTTACTTTCTGATGTAGGGTAGAAAGCACTGCACCAGCGACGTGTATCCAATGTCTTCCCAAAAGTAGAATGTAGACCCCTGGAATGTCCAAGACTATGAAAGCTACGCTAAACACGCATGGACCAATCTCCAATGGTAATTCAATTTCTCATTCTACCTCCCTTATATTGCCATCAAAAGCTCGAACAACACTCTTGGTTGGACGGATGAGTGACAGATCTATATTCATATGTTAGAGGGTGGACATCAGGCATACACTTAAAGTTGAGCCGTTGTCAATCATTACTCTTGAGAGCACGTATCCCTTGCTCTTGCACATGATGTGTAGGGCCTTAACATGTTGTTGTCCCTCAGAACCCAACCCTTCATCCCCGAAGGCGATTTGGCTAGCAAAAACCGAACCGATGAGATTTTCTACTTGGCGGGTTGAAATTTCCTTTGGTACCAGGGCTTCCTTCAAAACATTCATTAATGCATCTCGGTGTGGTTCAGAACTCAATAACAGAGCCAACAAATATATTTGCGCTGGGGTTCTGCGCAATTGGACCACGACCTTGTACTCAGCATCCTTTACAATCTTCATGAAATTGCTCGCTTCTTCTTCAGTTACCTTCTTCTTTTGGGCTCCCTCCACCTCCTTCTCCTTGGGCGGGTTTTCTGGCTGGATATAGAAACGTCTCGATCGAGTCATACTAAAAATGTCTTAATTTTTCGCAGATCCTTCCGCGTACTCCCCATAGTTCCAAGGTACCATTTTGTTGCTCTTGTACTTGAATGGTGATGGTCCTTGCGGTACGTAGTCAATGATTAGTGGGGTGATCATCGAAACGTAATTTTTTAGCATATCCTGACCCATGGGGCTGACCAAAGGGGTTGGTCCTTCTTCTAAGAAGATCCTGTTGACTGAGCCTGAAGCGTGGTTGGGTAGCAGATTGGTATTGACATTCGGTGGCGAAATGGGATTTAAGACCAGGTACTTATTATCGATAAGGTCTTGTATTTGGTGCTTCAGGCGAGGGCAATTGTTAGTGGTGTGCCCAGGTGCTCCCATGTGGAACTCACATTTTTAATTTGGTTCATTAGCCAGAATTCTCGTTTCGAGGCTCAAAACCTCAGGACCTATGAGCCCTTGAGCCAAATCCTTCTTGTACAATTCAACCAATGGTATTGGAAGAGGGGTAAATTGTCGGGGCTCTCGAAATCTCCTTTGGTTCCCACCTCGGTTGACAGAATCTTGTGGGTTAGGCAGGGAGGTTGTTCCTTGTGGGGCTCGAGGAGCCTGAGGCATCGGGACCACCGGTGATTGTTGGTATTGTTGATACGGACCCGGGTAAGGAGTCTGGTAAGGGTTCGGATAGACTGCGCCTATGGTCGGGGTAGGCTTCTTTGTTCCAGTTTTCTTAAGATCCGCTGCACTTTTGTATGGGTCTTCAATCTTTCTGAACCGAAGCCCTCGCTCGATCAATTCGCCTGTCATGATGAGATTTGAAAAATTCGATGTGGATTGACTTATCATTTGGGTATAATATATACCCTTAAGAGTGCTGATAAAAATCGGGACCGACTCGTTCTGCCCGAGAGGCGGGTTCATGCAGATAGCCTTTCCCATCCATTCAGTCACATAATCTTTGAAAGATTGTCCCTCTTTCATCTCCATAGCCTGAAGATCAAGGCGAGTAGGAGCGTTATCCAGATTGTGTTAATATCGGCGGTGGAAAAGCTTGGTCACCTCCTCCATATTTGGCACTTGCTCCGTTCTTAACCCTGGGAACCAGACCAGCGCCTCCCCTTTCAAACTTTCCTGGAAGGTCTGGACCATCAACTTGGTGTACTGCTGATATGGAGTCATTTTCGCCATGTAGATCTTGAGGTGAACAATCGGATGCCCTGTTCCATCGAACCTTTCAAAATCTGACACCTTGAATTTATCAGGCATCGACATTTCCTGAAATAGAGCCAGATCAGAGAAGTTCAGGTCTCCCAATCGATCTACTCCTTGAATAGACCTCATCTTTTCTTCAATCTGCTTCAACCGCTTGTCTTGTTCAGACTCGGTCGGGACGACTGTGACCGAGTATTTGGGGAGACCAAACGCGGGTCGTGCGACCTGGTTGGGGTAAACATGTACCGGAGGTGCAACCAGATCATGCTAAAGATGAAAAGCTTGCTCTTGAGGGTCATGTACGGGTAGTAGAACTTGATTAGGACAGTCGTATGTAGGAGGTGGAGCTTGGTTGGGATGGCCATATGTGGGAGGTGGAGCTTGGACAGGATGACCATAAGTGGGAGGTGCAGCTTGGTCAGGATGACCATATGTGGGAGGTGGAGCTTGCTCGGGGTGACCATATGTGGTAGGTGGAGCTTGGTCGGGTAAGATCAAAGTACTTGGTATGGATTGATGAGGTACTACGGGCGAAGGTGTTGCTTATAAAGACGAGGTGGTTGCCTGGGCGTTTAGAAAAACCAACATTTGCTCGAACTGGGATGTCATACCAGCCATGCCAGCATTCATGGTGTGTATAGTCTGTTCGAGTTGTATGATTCTCTTTTCATATTCTTGAGGTGTCAGATTTGTCAACTGTCGCATGGGTTCCGGAAAACCTAGTGGAGGGCTTTGATTTGGTTGCTCCATTCGTTCCCGTTGAACGAAACCGCGAGTGCGTATCGGGCTTGTTATAGCCAGATGTGCCTAAATCATTCAAATGTCATAGTAAGAATGATAAATACACAATTGATCATGCATGCTTGTTTGTTTTTAAATATGCATGTTCCGTTCATTCCATTCGTAGGCTTTGATGACATATACGATAAAAGGTTTTTCAAACAATACTCTAAAAGGAGTTGGTCAATCAAAGTCTAATTCTTAAGACGTTTCACAGGACGACGCAGCTCGTTGAGTGCATTTGTCGCTTGCTCCTTGGTTCGAAGGAAGGTCGGGGACATGCATTTCGAAAATCGTTTTAGTTGTCTCGCCCTTCGTCTGGATTGTTCAAGGGTGTCATTCAACTCAGATATTTTTCCCTCACATTTCTCCAAGGTGCGATCCCGACTTCTCACTTCATTTCGCACACACCGTAACTCATTGCGGAGGCGTTGAATCTCTTTCTTGGATCTAGAGTGTTCATCAGTCCAAGCAATACTTTGAATTTCCACCCTAGATTTCATGATCGCGTAGATGTCCTCGTGAGATGACGGTGATTGCTTGGGCCTATCCCCGATTATCTCCATCGGGTCAAAAGGAGGACTTACGGGTGCCGAGTAGAACTTATAAATGTACTTCGTTGTCGCATGGTATTCGTTTTCCTCTGTCGTGGAGCCTTCCATCAGATTTATGAATAGTGGGACTCGGTTTCCCCAATCATCATTCACTTGTCGAACTGAGTCTCGTAGTGAGTTTGCAATATCTGCTCTGTTAGGATACATGTATAGAACGATTGCTTTAAGTGTAAGTCATGGCCGATTACTTCAAGTGTAAGGCATGGTCGATTGCTTCAAGAGTTAGGCATTAGGCCAATTGGTTCAAGAATGTGCTAGAGTATGCTAGAAGATAGTAGAGTGTTCTAGTTTGTATAGATTGTTGATTGTAAAATTAGTATAAATAGGGATAGATGTAAGCTTCAAACTTAACTTGAATCTGAAGTAAAGTTCAAAGTTCTTAAATTCTGTTATTTCAGTTACTCATTCAGTTCTTCATTTCATTTCTTTTCCTTTCATCTCTACCTTGAGTTCAGTTTACTCACATGGTATCAGAGCTGATCTGATCCTTTCCCTCGCTTCACTTCTTCTTGGATAAGTTTCATCTTGCTGCGCCTCCTCCTGCTGCAAGTCTTCTCGGATCATCCTGCAGAAGAAAGCTCATTTTGCTGCGGTTCAAACTGAAGATATTCTGCTGCGTTTCAAACTGAAGATCAGTCTGTCTTCAGAAGATCATCCTGCTGCGTAGTCAACTTGCTGAAGAAATTCGTCCTGCTTCTGTTCGTTACTCTACTATCTCTTAATCAGTCATGGATGAGGTTATACCTGCGTTCTTCAACAAAAGAGTCTGTCAGTTGACAGGCGATGATAATTTCCAAGCATGGAAACAACAAGTGTTGCTTGTAGTTAGGGGTCTAAATCTGGAAGGATACTTGTTTGGAACGGTGCAAGTTCATAAGTTCATTGATGATGAAGAAGGCAATAAGATACTCATCCTGAGTTTGCTAAGTTCTATCAACAAGACTCGTCTCTTGCTTCGTGGTTACTCGCTTCCATTGCATCTCCGATCAACAAGGGCCTGGTCGGTTGCATGACTTCAGCTTCCATTTGGAATAGACTTCACCAAAACTTTTCTTCATCATCAACCACGCGAATAATGAGCTTGTACGATAGATTGAAGGTAAGGAAACTTCTCAATCAATCAATGCGCGATTATCTAACGGAAATTCAGCTTACCTGTGATAGTCTAGCGAGTTGCGGACATCCGATCGAGGAAATGCAACAAATCTCGATCATATTGAATGGGATAAAAGGCCAATACGATAGTGTGGTTGCAGTCATTCACGCCAGCCGAAATCCATATGATCTAGCATCAATCTCGTCTGTTCTACTTGATGCGGAAGTTCGGCAAAGAGACTCTTTATTTGATGGTTCTATCACTGCTGCAAATGTGGTGGTCAAAGGAGTTGATCAAGAGAACACACTTTCGGGAAGTACAGGACAGTCCAAGCCTCAAGTCGACACTGGTCCAGTTGTTGCTCAAATGCAAACACCTGATTACCAACCTGCCTATGGACGGGGAAGGGGCAGGGGAAGAGGAAATAAACCACAGTGCCAACTTTGTGGAAAGTTTGGACACTTGGTTCATAAGTGTTATCGACGTTTTGATGTGCATTTTCAGGGAGTTACAGCTCAATCTGGGGATCAGATCAGTGCGAATATTGCCACAGCTCATTGGTCTGATGACGATGCTATGTCATACTCCACTTCTGGTCACTCAAAAGGCTATTCCTTCAACTACTTGCCAAATAATGCTACAATGACATCCTTGCCTACCGGAATGCAGTTTGTCCCCGTTAATCCTTCTCACAGTTTTTCCCCAGCCACACCAATGTATATGCCTGTACAAACTTACTCCCATCCGCTTGTCAATCAATACATCCCACCATCAGCTGCAGCTACTCCTTATCAGTTTACACCACTCCAAACTGGTCATCCTGGAGCTTATATGTCTCAGTTTCAGTCCACGATTCCTTCAGCCCCATCTCAAGCTGGTTCGACTACTAGTCTGAATGACAATGCTGTTCAGGCCAATCTATCATCTGCAATGCCATCTGGATCCAACATTCCGGACAAAGCCTAGTATCCAGATTCAGGTGCAACAAATCATTTCTCCTCCAACATGCCTCCAGGTGCTCAATCATATTCTGGTTCTGGTAAGGTCCAAATTACATATGGTACTTTTCTTGATATTAGTGGTATAGGTACATCTGTTATTAATACTTCAGTTAAACCTCTTGTGTTACAGAATTTACTTTGTATGCCTCAGATAACTAAAAACTTGATTTCTGTCTCGCAGTTTACCAAGGATAACCATGTGTACTTTGAATTCTATCCAACATATTGCGTGGTTAAAGATTTGAGCAGTCGTCAGGTTTTACTACGTGGATCGCAATCAGGAGGACTATATAAACTAGACTTTAGTTGTTTTTCGAATAAGCATGTTATGCAATCGGTTAATAAGTTTGATAGTTGTTTTTCTGTTGATTGTAAACCCTCGGTTAATGACACTCAGTTTGTTGTTTGTAGTGCAGCTCAAATAAAAGTCTCTCCTACAGTTTTGCATCAACGTCTAGGACATCCTTCTAAGCAGACTCTGTCCTTTATCATCAAACAGAAAAATTGGAATTTGTCAGCTCAAATCCCTATGTGTTCGGCCTGTTCTATCGGGAAGAGCTGCAAGCTACCTTTTTCCGAATCTGTCACGGTTTACCAATTTCCTTTGGAATTGATTGAAATGGATCTATGGGGGCCTGCTCCCTTAGTTTCTAATGGCAATGCATATTACTTGAGTATTGTAGATGTGTTTACACGTTATACATGGATTTATTTCTTAAAAAATAAAAGTGATGTTTCAATCATTTTTCCACAGTTTCGAAAAGCAGTAGAGAATCAACTCGGGTTTACTATCAAGGTCGTGCAAACTGATGGTGGAGGGGATTTCAAAGCCTTAGCACCGTATCTACTGCAACATGGGATTAATCATAGGTACACCTGTCCCTATACATCTGAACAAAATGGTATAGTTGAGCGGAAACACAGACATCTGAACAAGCATCTTTACCCATGCAGTATTGGAGTGATGCATTTTTTACTGCGGTGTTTTTAATCAATCGCTTACCATCATCATTTTTGAACAATATCTCGCCTCATGAAAAACTGTTTTCTAAAGTTCCTGATTATGACTTCTTAAGGGTGTTTGGATGCCTTTGTTTTCCTTACATTCGTCCATTTAACAAACACAAGTTAGATTTCAGGTCTACAGCGTGTGTATTCATTGGATACTGTGCAAATCAACATGGATATAAGTGTCTTGATGAATCAGGCAAAGTTTATGTTTCACGACATGTTAGATTCAATGAAACTGTCTTTCATTTGCTGAAAAGTCTGGATCATTCATGCAGTCAGGAGCCATCAAGAACACAGCTACTTCCTTACCATTCTTCTTGCCATTTAATTCCTCATTATGCACCCATGTTGATATATCTGAGTTTACTCATAATTCTGTTGTTGCAGATACTAGCTCACCGGTTACTTCGGTGTGTCCAGCAGTATCAGCTCAGGAACCCATGGTGGCTATTGATAATGAGCCTTTAGTTCATCCTGTCTCTTCTTCTCCTAGAAGTCCATTGGTGTCAGATGCTGCTCATAGAGAGCCAATGTCTGTCCCAATTGATAATTCAGCATCTCCACGGGCTCAGAATCAGTCCACTACACCTACACATGTTCAGACCCAGCTTCCTACTACTACACCTGCTCAGTCTCAGCTTCCTGTTAGGTATGTCATTCAAGACTCTGCTCTTGTGCCTTTATGTTCTGACAATGTTGTTTCTGAATCAACGCACCAATCTACTGAGCCTCTTATCTGTGTGTCATCAAATAGATCTGCTACTTCTCTTGTTCGACCTAACACTCATCATATGCAGACGCGAACTAAAGCAAAAACTTTAGCAGCTTTAACTTCATCTGTTGTTGGTACATCAGAGTTATCTCAAAGTGAACCTTCTGATATTCATTCTGCTATGATGTCTTCTCTGTGGTCTGCTGCTGTGCGAGAGGAGTTGCAAGCTCTTGTTCAGAACAATACTTGGAAGTTAGTTCCGTTACTTGAAAGCTTGGTTTGAAAAGTTAAAATGTTTTCTTCTAACTTCTTTGTTCTTTACTGTTTCTCTTGCAGACAGTTGTTTGTTTATTAAGAAGACAAGCTCAGGTACTGTTTTCTTACTTGTATATGTAGATGACATTGTCATTACCGGTAGTGATGCTTGTGGTATAGAGACTGTTATTAGAGATTTGAATGATCAGTTTAAATTGAAAGATCTTGGGTCGTTAAACTACTTTCTAGGTATGGATGTTCAGATTCATGATGATAGCTTGATCCTTAGTCAAAGAAAATATGTTTTTGAGCTTCCTCATAAAACTGGGTTGTCTAACTCTGTACCTTTATCTACTCCTATGTCAGGGAATTTTTTGTCAAAAGTTGCCGAGCTACATGAACAATCGCCATCTGCAGATGAACATCTATATCGTAGTATAGTTGGTGCTCTTCAACATGTTTGCATAACAAGACCTGACATACATTTTGCCGTAAATAAACTCAGTCAGTACATGCAACAACCGAAGGTGTGTCATTGGAAGGCTGTTCTTCGCGTACTACGCTACCTTAAAGGTACTATTGATCATGGTCTCTTGTTTAGATCTAATTGTGTTGCTTCATCAGATGTTACTCTTGTTTCATATGCTGATGCTGATTGGGCCAGTGATCTGGTAGATCGAAAATCAGTGTCTGGTCATTACTTGTTGCTTAATGGTAATCCTATTGTATGGAGCTCAAAGAAACAACCGGTAATTTCCAGATCCTCTGCTGAAGCAGAATACAGAGCCATTGCTAATGCAGTATGTGAGGTAATGTGGGTTACTTCTTTGCTAGAAGAGTTGGAGGTAAAGTTAACATCTGTGCATATTATATGGAGTGATAATACGGGTGCAGTTGCGATAACTGAGAATCCTATTCATCACTCTAAAATGAAACATGTTGAGATAGACTTATGTTTTGTTCGCGAAAAAGTTCAGAATGGCCAAGTAGTTGTGAATTTTGTGCCTGCTACTGATCAGCTTGCTGATATATTAACGAAACCTATCACAGCAAAATGTTTTGTTCCTTTTAGAAGGAAACTTGGGGTGATGTCTTTCAAAGAGTTAACCTGTTTATCCGAGTTTGGCTATGCAGATATCATGGATGATGCTGATATGGAGAATGGATCCGATGAAGAGTGATTTTTTTTTGGGGTCTGTATGTTTCTATCATGAATTCTATTTTCTGTTAAGAAGGTTTGTTCTCATCTTCATTGTTTTTTATGTGATTTTCTTCCTCGTCGTTTGGATTGCTTTCTTCTTCTTGTTTAGTGTTGCTTTATTCTTATCTTCTGGTTTAGTTTGCTCTATATGTTCTTGAATTCGGTATACATCTAGTTTCTCTGGTTGGTATTTCTTATTCTTATATGTTTTCACTCTGATGTTCCTCTTCTTGATTATGGTTTTTTTTCGGATTTGAAGTCTTGGCTATCAGTATGTACTGCTACTTGTCTTTCTTTGAATCAATCTCATATTGTTCTTCGTGTCTATTGATACTGATCACTGGTGATGAATAGACTGTGTTTTCACCTGGTTTGTTCACTGGCATAGGGTGAAGTTTGAATCCAAAAATAACACTTCTTGGAGAAAACGTTAAGATACTTCAAGAAGTTGTTTGAGGATGTAAAGATGGAGGAAAATGAAAACCTCACAACTTCACTGGTAAGATAGAGGCAAATGAAAACCTCTCTGTCAGTATAAAAAAAATGAAATCAAAGAAAAATATTCAATTGATTCAGAAATGATTCAATGAAAAGGAAGATCATCAGGTGAAAGCTATGTTCTATTCTAATCTGTGTGATGTGTGTGTCTTTGACATGGATGAATAGATTTATGGATGATTCTCTGAAAGTTGTGTTGCGGTCATATTAATTGTTTTAATGGCTTTGTCTTGGAAAAGAGAGTGATAATCAAGAATAAGGAATGGATGTGATGAACACTCTATAAGAATGATTAATGATATGCTAGAGTGTTAGTGTGTATACAGGTATTCGGTGGATATAGATGGAAGCAAAACTGGTTGATATGATAAAGTAATACTGACAGCAGAAGTTCAGCAACCTGGATGTTGAGAGATATGAAAATCTCAAGGCCGAAATTTAGAGATGAAGATCAAAACTTCTTAAGGGAATGTTAGGATACATGTATAGAACGATTGCTTCAAGTGTAAGTCATGGCCGATTACTTCAAGTGTAAGGCATGGTCGATTGCTTCAAGAGTTGATTGTAAAATTAGTATAAATAGGGATAGATGTAAGCTTCAAACTTAACTTGAATCTGAAGTAAAGTTCAAAGTTCTTAAATTCTGTTATTTCAGTTACTCATTCAGTTCTTCATTTCATTTCTTTTCACCTTGAGTTCAGTTTACTCACATGCTCTGCTGTGCCACTTGTATGCTCTTGGGGGTCCATGAATGTGCACCGGAATATCTTGGAAACCACCAAATTGTCGAATAACTCGGGAAGGGTAGGTGGTCATGGATCCTCGATGACTAAGAAGCGGAACTCCCTCGAAAGTTTTGCATCTAAGGATAGTAGAACGGTGGATGGGTAACCATCTAGCCATCCATAAAATGTCCTTATGCGTTAATTTTGAAATATAGATTTTCCAATCGAGGGCTTTCCATTTCTCAGCTTCGAGCAATGATCGACATAACAATCTCGAGATAACCCTTTTGTCACCTAAAGAGTTTGCCCTGGGAAAATTCATGTCAAATTCTTTTATATGGCTTAAGAACCAAATCTGAAGTAAGGTCGGACTTGCTTTTAGTTCTCCTTTCCCTTTTATTTTTAAAATGTTTAGAGATGCAATGGTTTCGGCGAGCAATGCCGTCACGAAACCATTGCCTTCTATTACTTGGGTAACGACTTTAGCCATAGCTGAGTCGATGAGACCATTAGAAAATGGAAATATGACCGTTCCCAAAACAAGTAAAATAAAAGCATGGCATCTCCCCGGGGCATTTGTTTTATCGGCAATTCGGTGCTCTATCCAATATACCAAAAGTTCAATAGATAAGCCATGACCCCCATTCAACCTGAGATCGGTGGACATTTTGTTTGTTGTTACTTTGAGCAGTTTGGCCAAGGTACTATCTTCGCCTCTTTGTTGGAGGTCGGGTTGAACAATTCCACGATCCCAATCTACCCCTTGAACGAGTTGACGGTATTCTTCGAGCGTAGGTGTGAGTTCATTGTTGTTTATCATGAAGACGACGTTTTTTACATCCCAAAAATCAGACAAAGCATCGAGGAGAGCCCAGTTGACTTTGTAGTTTGCGAGTTCATGAACCTCGCCAATGTTCTCATTAACGTACTTCTGATCCTCTTTACTCTTTTGTCATGGCTTTCCATATTCGGGCAATTTCGACCGTGGGGGGCTGAATGGCCTTGGTGCGAGGACAGTGGTTTGTCTGCTTCATCCTTACCAAAGATAATACAAGACAAAATTAACGGAACTTACATTTTTTTTTTTTTAGAAAAATGCAATGCAAGTGCGAGAAAGTAAATGTCACTACTAAGTTATTACATTTACAGAGGTTTATGGAATAAAAAAGGCCCAATCCTATACATGTCATAATCTATGCCCAAAACAAAAAACGAGAAAAGGAACAAACACGAAACTGGTAGAAGGTTAAGCGTCGTGTGTGCAGAACGAGGATTTACATCATTTTGAATTATTACATTTACATTGCTTTCCGGACAAAAATTTAAAACTGCAAGCATGAGAAAACGGTCAAAACAGATAAGTAAAAATATAACATGGCAAAGCAAACATGACAAAGCCTAAACCCTCTAAAACAAATCCCCAGCAGAGTCGCCAAATTGTCGAACGTCGGATCCGACTTTCCCGACCCGTTTTGGAAAATATTTTTAAATTTCTTTTTAAAAATGTTGTGTCTTGGCGAGCGACGGGTTCGGTCGAGCGGGGTCATCAACCGGACCGGAAAAATGAAAGAGTTGCCACCGATTAATTAAAGGCTAATCGGAATCCTAAAATTGTCTACGGTACATGGAATTAACATCCTAGGGCTTAGAAAGGTCTACGTCCAGAGAATCGAGTTCGGGGTTTTTATTACGTCTTAAAAGCTCGCAAGCTCATAATCCGCCATTTCGGTACTTTAGTTTGCTTTTGAAATTTTTTTCAATTTGCCCGAATTGCCCGTTTTGATCATGCTTGGCCCAAAAAGACTATATGCATTTTTATTTAAATTAAACAAACTATGTGCAAACAATTTTTTTTTTTTAATTTCAAATAAACAAGAGAGAACTAAAGTTAATCGTGCTCGAAAAAAAAATGGTTTAACTCTTGAGTTATTTTAAACGTGTCAAAACATGCACGAATGATTTTTTAAGGTATTAAGCTCTTTGGACTAATCTGTCCCATTTTGAGAAGTTATAAGATGTCCCAAAAAAAATATCTAGGGACCAAAATGCAATTTTATTAAAATTTGAGCTGAATTAGACAAATATTTCGAAAATTGCAGAAATGACCTTAAACTATTCTGGACTTATTTGTAATACTTGGTAAAGTTCTAAAATAACCCGAAAATTATTCTAGACTTATTTGTAACATTTTTAAAAGTCATAGATTGTCCAGAAAAATTTAGGAATCAAAATTGTAATTTTCGAAAAAATTATAACTGAACTGAAAAATATTTTTTTTAATTACAGAATTGACTCTAAACTATTCTAGATTTATTTGTAACACTTGGTAAAATTCCAAAAATAACCCGAAAATTATTCTAGACTTATTTGTAACATTTTGAGAAATCATGGAATGTCTAGAAAAGTTTAGAAATCAAAATGTAAATTTTTTTTTAAAATTATAACTAAACTGAAAAATATTTTTTTAAAATTATAGAATTGACCCTAAACTATTCTAGATTTATTTTTAACACTTGGTAAAATTCCAAAAATAACCCGAAAATTATTCTAGACTTATTTGTAACATTTTGAGAAATCATGGAATGTCTAGAAAAGTTTAGAAATCAAAATGTAATTTTTTTTAAAACGAGCTGAATTAAGAAAAAAAAATGCACAAATGGCTCAAAACATTTCCGGTTTGGTTTATAACACTCGATAACGTCCCAGAAATGACCCGAGGGTCCAAGGACCGAGTTGTAACCTTCATCAAAGTTTGGGAATGACCTAAGTCATTTTTGAAAAAACAAAATCACATATACATAATATACATATATTATACATATAGATAGATAGATAACATAGACATAATATAAATATATATTATACATATAGATAGGGCTGGGCATGAACCGGTTCGGCCCCGAACCGGTTCAAAACCGAACATTTACCACATTTTAAAACTGGTACGGTTTACCGCTCCAGTTCTGGCCGCTCCAGATTTTGGCTGATTTACCATACCTGTTCTGAACCGGTTCAAAAACCGGTTCGGCCGAACCTGTTTATACCAAAAAAAAAATGTTTTTACCAAAAAAAATAAAATTAAATTGAGGTTCCAATTCAGCAAGCATTCAATTGAGATTACAATACAAATATAAATCCAACTGAGGTTCCAATACAAACATAAATCCATTACAAACAATCAAACATAATACTACACTTAAAACTTAACATTAGTTACTTCAGCTTCTATCAAAATCTCCAATAATGTGTCAACCAAGCCACCAATTTGCTCATGAAATGTCTGCATGGAATGAGAACAGAACCCATCAGTATCACCAATCAAGTGTAAATCTAAATCAGCACAACAAAACAAATACAATGACACAAACTTACTAAGATAAGAGATGACATACATCACAAAGGCACAATGACACAAACGATGTTATTGGCTTGAAATTACTCCTTGGGCCTTGTCTTCTAAATTGAACTCTACAAAAGTAAACAAACATAAGTAAAGTAACAATACATAAATAAGTTTAAGAAAATGATTTACCATTCTCAAACTTTTCAAGCTCTTCAAAATCCTCATCTGATAGGAAGGTGAATTGAGATCCTCTGATCCAATCTTGCGTACAAATAAGACTTTCAGCCATGTTAGGATCCAAACAACTTCGATACTCACTGAGAACTCTACCTCTAGTGCTGAAAACACTTTCAGAAGCCACCGTGGAAACTGGTATGGCCAACACATCCCTTGCAATAGAAGCAAGTATCGGAAGCCTATTTGCATTAACCTTCCACCAATTCAATATCTCTAGCTCACTTTCACGGTTATAAGGCTCTCGATCTTCTCTCAAATACTTATCAAGTTCTGTTGCTGAATTTCGTTGCATGGTATTACCGGTTGCTCGCCAATATGCATTGGTATAGTCATCATCATCCTCATCCGCATCATCTAAACACATCGGTTGCATACTTGTTACACCATCTATCATTGTCTTATACTGTTCAAAAACTGACTTTACAGACTCAATCAATCTTTGCTCCAACATCTCAGCATTGGTAGAGTCGAAGAACGATTGAAAATAGAAGTGTGCACCACTCATCTTTTGCCTAGGATCAAGAACTAAGGCAATCATCAACAACATATTCACCTTCTTGGGATCTCCCCAATATTTCAGGAACTTCAATCTCATCCTCCCCGCCATATCTTTTATTCCATTGTTTCGATTTGTCAAATGTCTACTAATCGCCATCCCAATAGAAGACACTTCAACCATGTAAGTACTGGCAGTAACATATGACGCTCCAGAAATACGCAAAGTAGCATTATAAAATGCCTTTAGAAATGGCAAAATACTACGTGCATGATTCCAATCATTTTCAGTAGGAACTCCCACCCCCTTTTCAAGCTCTTCAGTGTATTTCTCAACTTCCTCTCCTTCTAGTCGTTGAAACACCTTCTGATATATTAAAGCAACTTCCAACATCTTATATGCAGAATTCCAACGAGTCTCCACGTCTAAACACACCATGCGTTGACTTGTAATATTTTCTGATTTAGCATGAGTCTTAAATCTACCAAATCTTTATGTAGATGATCTGACATACTTAACTGCAGCACGAATTCTAGTTATGGACTCATCAATTCCTAACAAACCATCTTGAACAATCAAATTTAAGATATGAGCACAGCAACGCATTTGAACAAATTCACCTTTCAAGACATACCAAGGGTCCCAAGACATGAAACATTTTTTCAAGTAATTAACTGCAGTATTGTTCGAGCTAGCATTGTCCACTGTAACACTTAAAACCCTTGTAATCTTCCACTCTTTAAGTTTCTCCTCAATCGTCCTACCCACATGATCACCTGTGTGAATACTAACTTGAGTAAAGTTCAAGATTTTCTTATGCAATTTCCACTCATTATCAATGAAATGACCAGTAAGACTCAAGTAACTATAGTTCTGACAAGAAGTCCACATATCAGTAGTTAGGCAAACTTTACCTCCAAGACATTTTATGAAATCCTTTAACCTTTCTTTTTCTTCAACATTCATTTGAAGAATATCTCTTGCCAGTGTTCTGCGTGAATGAATCTCAAATCTTGGTTGTAATACCTTAAGAAACTTCTGAAATGCTTCATTCTCAATGAACCGGAACGGGAGTTCAGCAACAATAAACATCCGCACAAGCTCCTTTCGACAAAGATTTTGATCAAATTTAGATGTTGTATTCGGATGTGTCGGTGGACGACTAGAACTACCCCCATCACCTTCTTTGGTGAAAAAAACTGTCTAATGTAACCTTGAAAGGTGACTTGTTACATCTCTTTGTGTGATTTTTCAAGCCACTTGTCCCATCTGCTACAATGTGTTCACCACAGTAATTACACTTACCAATCGCCTTACCCTTGGAATTAACATGTTTGAGTTTGGTAAAATGTTTCCATGCTGGAGATTCATTTTTTCTAGATTTCTGCCAAGTACAACCACCTTGCGTGCTACTACCTTGCTCTTGCTTTTGAGCTATAGTTGGTGACGGTCCTGATGCATCAGGTGGCGATCCATCTGAATCAGAAGAGGCAGTTCCCTCAATAAGTCTAGTTTTTCTCTTTTGAGATCCACCTTCTAAACTACTCCCCTTTTGTTTACCATCAAACGATATTGAAGGCAAAGACATCTGAAATTGAAAAACTAGAGGTTAGGGACAATTTCAAAATGAAGGCAAAGACATCTTTTGGCACCACTAAAGAGCAGCATTACTCCCTAATCAGCAAAATGAATACCATTTTCAAAATCAGCATTACTCATTAATCAGCATTACTCCCTAATCAGCATTACTCCCTGATTTTCAAAATGAATCAGCAAAATTCGAAGAAACAAATTTCAGCCCTAATAACACTCCCTAATAACAGTCTGCACACTCCCTAATAGCAGTATGCAGCAGTAGTACAGTAGTCACACTCCCTAAAAACAATCTGCAGCAGTAGTACACTTCTTATACCTAATAATACCACATACCAATAATATATTGATAGAGTTTTACTACCTGCACAAAGCTAAACGAGAATAAATCCAAAAGCATCATGCCTAGCCTATTCTCAAATCCTTAAGAAAGCAATAAACGATATGTCTAGTCAAACTAATCTGAAGAAAGCCTATTTAAGAAAGCCTATTTAAGAAAGCCTATTCTCAATATATATCTAGTCAAACTAATCTTAAGAGAGAAGTAACAAAACTGCACATACAGTAGGTCGCCCAGGGACAATCCTTTGTCATGGACAGAATTCTTGCAGTATAATAAATGATATGTCCATCTGTATATTGTGATTGAATTTCATAGTCAATTGTCAGTAACATACAAAGGGATCCATTCAATACCTGCTACATTGAACACTGCACATACAGTAGGTCGCCTAGGGACAATCCAATAAGTATTCAATACTCGAGTTTTCAATAACTAACTATCCAATCAGTATTTCATTTGTTTGATTAGGTTGAAGTATTTCATATTGCAGCTAATCAAAGAACGAAAGAAGAGTGAAGACAAACCTGGTCGACGAGCGGTGACGAGAATTCCTGTTAGCGGTGACGAGAGGAGTAGCTCGTTTGTGCGGCGACGAGAGGAGTGAAGACTGAAGACTCAGACAGAGTGAAGACTCAATTAGGTCTTCTGGTTTGAAGTTATGAAAAACCGGTTTTGACTGGTCTGAAGTGGTCTGGTCTGGTTTAGTATTTAGTAGTATTTTAAGATTAAAACTGGTACAAAAATAGGTTCGGTTAACCGGTTTTGAACCGGTTTTCTGTACCTATTCTGAACCGTTCCATATTTTTTTTTTTAAACGTTTGTTTTGTGAACCGGTACGGTTCGGCCGGACCGTTTTTTTTTTCCCAGACCTACATATAGATATATATAGTAATATAAATATATATTATACATATAGATATATATAGTAATACATAAACATAATATAAATATATATTATAGATATAGATATAGATATAATAGTATAAATATAATATAAATATATATTATACATATAGATATATATAGTATTACATAAACATAATGTAAATATATATTATACATATAGATATATATATAGTAATACATAAACATAATATAAATATATATTATACATACACATATATTAACAAGTATATTATACATAAATATATAATATATGTATATAAACTCTTTTTTTTTATATAACATAAATAATAACATTAGAAAATACAAATACAATATTAAATGCAAGATAAATATACCTAAATCGTTCGGAACTTAAACACCTTCCGAGAAACCGAGACCGATAATTGATATATTTTTTTCACTTTTTTTTTTCTCCAATCACTCTTCTCTTCTTGAATTCTTTCCTTCTCTTGAATCCTCCCTCAATCACCATAGCATTCACCTTGTATTTATAGAAGAAAAATACTACTTATTTAATTAATTTTAATAAAACCTTTTTTTTTTATAATAAAACAGAACGTTTTTTTTTAATAATAAAAAATAAAAATCGGTGGAAAAGTAGGAATTTTTCCACTGTTGAATTTTTTTATATTTTTTAATATTATTTATAAAAAAATAGTTTTTAAATATATATATGTATATATATATATACTATATATATTTTTCCAATCTCGATTACTCGCATACAGTATTTTGTTCCCGAGCCAAAATCAGGTGTTTACACTTGTCAAACAATTCGCAGAGCAGGACCCATGTCAACTGTCATTGTGTTAGTCCATTGTTTCTACTCGCGATGTTTAAACCCACGAAATTAATCCTTTCATTCGTGAGGTTCTGTCAAGCGTTGCTTTCGTTCATGGAAGTGGGTAACATTCCAAAGAGCTTATCCTTTCGGTGCCTTCGTGACAAAGTTTTCCCAAGTTGCGTGGTTAAATCTATTCAGTGAAACAACATGCGTTGCTGTGGTAATCCAATTTCATGCATTTTTCCCCTTTATGTGAGCAGGATACACTTGGCAAGAATAGTCTATAACTTGGCAATCTTTACCTTAAAAGTAATATTTACGGAAAACAAATTTTATTTTTGTGAAACTTCACAATTATATATTTTACGGGAAAATACAAAATAAAAATGGTGGTGTCGCTGGAAACAAGTTCCCAACGATGTTGCCGGTGATAAGTTTTCGACGACAGTGGTTACTTAACGGTTACCATAATGAGATAGTGGTCCTCTAAAATTAAGGAATAATTGACAAAGAGCACTTTTTTATATTAAGAAAACGTTAGTAACTGATCGATTGTTATTTTTTTGAAAAATATTATTTTTTCGAAATTTTAAAAAATGCTAATAATCACTTGTCAGATTCTTATAATTGTTTTTAAAAAAATAGTTTTTTTAAAATTAACAAAAAAAAAATGGAGGAGAAATGGGCCCATGACTGGGCTAAGGCCGACCCAGATCGGTTGGGCATAGCTAGTCTAGACCTTGGGCTCTTAGCCACTTGGCTGAGGCCGACCCATATCGGCTGGGAATAGCCTTGGTCGAATTCTGTGTTGTGGACGAGACTAAAATGGGTTGTGGCCTAAATCAGATTGGGTTGTGCTCCAGGCTTAAATGGGTTGTGACCCATATCAAATTGAGTTGTGGCCCTTTATATTTTTTTCGGCTTTTGTTTTTGTAAAGCCTAATTTGGTCCTCAAAACTTTATTTACAGATAATTTTGTTTTTGTAATTACATCACCATCCCTAACAATTTCGAAGTAATAAGTTATGTACTTTTGTTCTTAGTCTCATGTTTAGGATGCTATCATGAAGAGTGGTTAAAAGGTCATGGCAATTTCTCAATTTTCTCATATTTGCAATAAAACTGATATATTAAAAAAAAAAATTAATTAATTTTTAGATTTTTTTTCTAATATTTTAAAAAATAAAATAAAGGGAGAAGTTTGAAATTGCACTTGGATGTTCACTTTTTTTTGTCGTTGCACTAATATATTTTTTGTCGCAATTAATTTCACTCGTATGTTTCATTTTGTTTGTAATTGCACCTTCCAGCCAACTCTGTTCGATTATTTTGTCAACTAACCATGTGTAAGGCACGTGACACATTTATTTTTAAAAAAAAAACAAAGATGGGAAAACTATTGTGCCCCATAATGGATGATATTTTGTTTAGAAAATGATGGAAAGATAGAGAAAGTACCCGACAGTAGCGAGCATCGCAATGAAGAATGGGTAATGTTTTAGAGTTACCAATGCTAGCTTATAGAGAACCCGACTTCTGACCCCGAGCACTACGACTACAACCACCTTCATCGTACATTTCTCCACTCTTCACTTATAGATTTTCCTGACCCTCATCTTCCGTCGTCCGTTCCAATCCGCTCCATATTCCTTGGTTGTCCCCCATTACGTACGAGCATGACTCCGCTCGCTTCACCTTCTTCCTACAAAGAAGGTCTTAGAGTTACAATCCGTTTGTAGTCTAAACTAGTTCTAGAGATAGGACTATTCTCTTGTCACTTTCACGAATCTTTGTGCAAGAAACTTGAAAAAGAATACCATCTAAGACGAGACAATTTTTGCAACCTAAATTAATTGAGTTAGAGTTTCTATGAGATGAAATGAAGATAGGGTAGAGTTTATACAAAACAAAATTTGAATAGAGTGACGTACAATGGGGTAATCATCCAAGAGCTTTAACAAAATAGCTTTGCCCTTAACTTCGGACGAGGCGGAGTTACCCATGTATAAGCTCTCCCCAAAATCAACTTCTTCAAAATTGAAGAACGTTTCTTTGTTCGAGCAGACATACTTGGTGGCACCAATGTCAACCCACCACTCCCGGGGGTCAGAATCAACCATGCTCACCTCAGATAACACCGTCGACAAGTTGATGTCATCCAAGTCTTCAGTGATTCCCTGCACCATGTTGACGTCCTTTTTCTTAGGAAACCCGCAAGCATTATATTTATGGTCAGTTTTATCACAATTATAACATGAGCCAATAAATTCTTTTGGATTGGATCCTGACTTCTTCGAGACTCTGCCCTTAGAACTTTGAATGAATCTATTTTGCTTCTTTTGTTTGCCTTTGGCGGCATGCCTGCTTGAGCTTTGCCCATGGCTCAACCACATTTGCCTTGGCAGAGGACAATGTGTCCATGGGGCCGATCAGATTTCCCTGTGCAACATTCATGTATTTTTCTTGCACGTTGATCCTTTCGAGTAGCTCGACCATTGTCATCTCCTTCTTCTTGTGCTTCAGGTAGCCCTTGAATATATTCCATGTTGAGGGTAAGATCTCAATAATACAGGCTACCTGAAATGCCTCAGTGAGTTCCATCTTCTTGGCATGGATACTCTGTAGGAGGAGCTATAGATCTATCATATGTTTCATACATGGTTTGATATATACCATCTTAAAGTCAAACATGCGACTAAGTAGGAATTTCTTTTTTTAGACATCCTCAGACTCATATTATTGTTCCAAGGCATGTCATAACTCCCTGTCGGACTTAGTTTTACTACATACATCATATAACGAATCAGACAAAGAGTTCATTAAATAATGTTTACACAAATAGTCCAAGTGATTCCACGCTTCTAGAGACAAGAAAAACCCATGATCATCATCTTGGCCTTAAGTTGGTGGTTTAGAATCGTATCCAGCTTAGAGTGGTCAGATAGAATTTCATCTTCACCTGCCATCTCTTGAAGTTGGACCTGTCAAATTTTTCGTTTTTTCTGCATGGACAAGTCTAGCACGACAAGTCATGGTTACCCGCTTGGTCAACGTAACGACGGGTAAGACGCAATAGGGACTTCAGTCTGAGCCAATGCTCCAACACCGATATCAACATCATAGTGGTTTGCACCTATTTTTTTGAAACAAAAAATGTTGAATTCTTTTATTGGAAATAATTATTACAGATTATACAAAATAATGAACCGAACCGATTCTTTGGTCTCCTAAAGCACTAAAACGGCATACATTGCTTTAAGATTGTTAGCAATAATAGTATTTTTGGATAAAATTATATAAAAACATACTGAAACATGCAACTTTACAAAATGACCAAATTGTGCCCCTATAAAAGAATTTTTGTTTTAAAATTTGAGTCTCGTGAGGTGCACGGTCTTCTTAAGGCAATTTCGTCATCCTCACTGTAATAGGTTCGTGTAAGAGGAAATTGGGACAATTACCTCACAGGATAAAACAATACACGTACTCGGATGTCGACGAAAATTCGAACAGATCTTGAAACTTGGAAATCACAAATTAAGGCTGAACCTAGAGCATTTTTTTGAGAGAGTTATTCTGATTTTCAAGTGTACAAAATGATATGAATACTCTCTTATTTCAGGTGATCAAGGGTAGCCATTGCCATTAAGGTTACTCTTAATAATTTGTAACCCTACAAAATTAATTCACTAAACTGAAAAATTAATTCACAAAAAAACGAAAATCACCCAACAGAAAAATTCCAATTTTTTAGCAAGACTTGGCTCGCGCAAGACAGATTTTTCGGAGTGAAAATCGTGTTTGCATGATGCAGGCACACACGTGGATCAACCCGAACTGTGG
Organism: Chamaenerion angustifolium; assembly: GCA_946814005.1. Classification (NCBI taxonomy): domain Eukaryota; kingdom Viridiplantae; phylum Streptophyta; class Magnoliopsida; order Myrtales; family Onagraceae; genus Chamaenerion; species Chamaenerion angustifolium. The sequence continues at coordinate 31,186,546 of OX328272.1, forward strand.
AGTGTTAATCATATTGATTTGCACCCCCTGAATGCATGAGAGCGTCTTTTTTCTTGCAAGTTGTTACACTTGTATGAAATTAAAATCAATATATTTAAGCAAAAATGCTTTAATCCAACCGGTGTGATATTCTAATATATGACAAGTTTTCCATTTCTCATTCACAATCTTGGGCTAACACAAAATAATTTGAGTTCGGCCAAATTTTGACCCAAAAGACCAACATATATTTGTAGTGTATGTGATGTCTTTATTTTAATTATAAAAATATGTAGCGGTGAGTAATTGGGGTTAAATATGTATTGGATAAATGTTCAACTAATAGGATGCAAATATTTAATATATATTACAGATTTTGATACTTGAGATACACACACTACATAATTAAAGTCAGAAAAATATTTCTATAGATTTTCTAAATATTAGAAGTAATTTGTATATTAATGACATTGTTTGGTAAAAAAAAATATCAAATGAAATCATGTCAAAATTGAGTTTGAATTATATACTCTATTAATTTTTCATGTATTATCTTAATATACCAACTTAATAAGCAATTCAATATAAGAATAATTGAAACGTGAAATGAAGCTTCTCACTAAAACTGTAAAAATGAATAATGGATAATTTTCTTTTAAATATAATGTGATAATAAATACAGAGTAAATCTATGTGAAAATGAGCATCAATTTATAGCCATTATAAACATAATGTTGTGATTCTCAAAATTTGTTTCACGTCATTTTTTAACTAGCACCCCTGAACTTTATTAACTTCTCCAAATGCACTCCACACTTTCAAATATGATAATGTATTACTATATGAGTCTTATAAGTAACTACATAATACCATAATTAAAATGTCACATGAGAATCATATTTTATCTATAATTTGAGTGTATAATGCAACATTGAATGTTCTCTCATTGTTTAGATTTCCTTTTCATGGTCAAATAATGTTTGCATACCAAATATTTATAATATAGGTCAATTCATACGGCCATCAAATGAATAATGATGATTTTTTTTCACTAAGTCTACAAAATTTTAAAAACTTCAATTTTTTATGTTGTGTAGTAGATGAGGTGAGTTGTGTGAAAAAACAATTTTAATCCATATTTCATTCATTTATTTAGTTAACTTCGTTGTTAAAAAAAAAAGTATAAACATGACAAAATCACATATGTCGTCCATATATATATATTCGACCAAACTAAATGCAAATGAATAATGTCAATATTTTAAGAGGTGTACTAAAAAGTGATTTCTTTTTATTATTAGTTCTTTGAATTTGTTCAAAATAATCAAACTAATAGTCATTATTTTCTTAAAAAATAACACTCATGAATTAAATTCTCATTTCATCATTAAAAAAAAAAATTGGTGGTCGTTATGCACAAACAAAAGTCTCGTTATTGGCGGGAGAAGAGATTCCTAAATCACGTTCACATTTTTCTTTCATCACAAATAAGTAACAAATATTTCTTTCATACACCACTGTGTTACAATAAAATTAATACACTATAATAATAATAATAATATCTCAATAGATGCAATCTACAAGTACTATCACTCATTTGAAAGTTTATAATGTAAATATAATAGGAAAAACTACTTTCTCTCTACAACTAAGTAATAATGCTCACTAATATATGTAGAACATGTTTAACTGCGTTATTTACTTACTATGAAGTATGAAGGACAATTGGCCAAAAAAAAGAAGTATGAAGGACACATTAAAATGCATGTGTGCACTTTGATGCTAGTAAGAGTTTAATAAATATGAATGAAATATATTAGGGTTGATCATGGGCGGTTCGGTCCGTTCTTGGAGGCAATATCGTGACCGAAATTTCGGTATTGACTTTTGAAGGACCGAGACCGACTTCGACCAAAAAATTCCGCTTGAGTCGGTCTTGGACATAATTTTTTGGTAAAAAAAAAAAAATCTGAGGGAAAAAAATATACCAGCGAAGGAGTACCAGAGACGAGAGCAGTGGAGGAAGAGATCGTCTTCCGGAAGGAATCGATCTCACGAATCCGTGGAGGAGTACCAGAGACGAGAGTCGTGGAGGAAGAGATTGCCTTCATGAAGGAATCGAGAGTGTGAGATGAGTGTGCCATGGAGGAGTGCTGGATGAAAGTGTCATGGCGAGAGTGCGAGACGAAAAGGACGAAGGAAACTTCCTCACGACGGGTTGGAGGTCTTAAGCTTTCAATGGACAGGGTGGACCTCCAGATTTTAGGAGGAAGAGGACGGGGTGGAGAGTGTCGAGGGAGTTTGTTCTGGGCTTATTCTATTTGGTGGGGAAGAAAACTTCATCTCTGTGTGGGCTTGATTCTGGGCTTATTCTATTTGGTTTATGGGCTTCTTCTACATGGACTTCGTTTCCCCAAGGTCGGGTTGGGCTGGTCCTAGTCGGAATTTTGAGAAAACAACCGAGTCTGAGCCCGACCTTGAGAAAAAAAGCTCATCCGTTCGATCTCGGTCCTAATCGGACCGATATTGTCGAAATTTCGGTCCATATAGTTTTTTTTATCACCCCTAAAATATATGACAGTTTTAAAAAAGGGCATTAAGTTGAAATGACAAGTAAATATTACCATGTAGAATAGACGATGTAGGAGACATATGATAGTGTTTGAATGTGACTGATGAACTAACAGTTAATAAACTATAAATCACATAAAATATAAAATGTTTAGAAAATGATAATTCGTGATTAAAAAGATCTACCCATAAATGGTGTAACATAGACAAGGGTAGAAATCAGAATTGAGAGATTTTTAAAAAAGTAACCACTGTGCAAAAATAATTTGAAAAAATAAATATACTGAAAAAATATTTAGCAAAATGTATATAAGCGCTACTGGGTTTAGCGTTTGTTACAACGTGTGCTACTTTGAGTAGCGTTTTTCAACAAACGCTACTAGGGTAGCGTTTTTCAACAAACGCTACTAGGTTAGCGTTTTTCATAAAGCGTTACTAGGGGTAGCGTTTTTCATAAAACGTTACCCCTAGTGACTTTTTTTTTAATGTTTAATTAAAAATAAAATTATGTCTTTATTAAAAAAAATTGTAATATCTTATTTTTGCTTCTAAAAACTATAGTTATATTCATCCCATAAAAAAAAATTATTCTAAAAAGTTAACCCACTAACTATAGTTATATTCATCCCATAAAAACTATATTCATTTAATGAAATTGTTTATTGAGCTGAGTCCCATAAAAACTATATTCCACCTTTTGACAACAATATTGAAATTAATCAAATTACTTAACAATTTGAACGTGTCTGTCTAGAAAGTTGTCAAGTCTTTGTCTAGAACAAAGCAATTTCCCTATAGGACGTTTCATGGAGCTGAGTGCTTTCAGCTCCTCAATGTTTAGTGCTTGCAGCAAGGGCTGTCGATGGTTATGGTATAGTACAAGTATGACAAATATCATAATCAAAACATATTTTTAAACCACATAATCATAACCATTACAGATACAATTTTCAATACCATAACCATGAAAATAACCGTGGTTATTAACCATGGTTTTACCCATATACCCATATTTATTCCACATATATAATAGGGTTAATTACTTAATTGGTTACACATGTTTGACCAATGTTCAGAATGATTACACATGTTTCAAAATGTGATTAATTGGTTTTGCTATGTGATTAATTGGTTACACATGTTTTTCCCAATGTGATTAATTGGTTATTCCGTTAGTAAACCGTTAATTCATTTTTTTAACATATTATTGAATTGTGAAATGACTATTATGCCCTTAGTTGTATTGAAGAACACATGGAAGAATTGAAGAACCAAAATCGAATCAAATTCGATTTGATGTTCTTGAGAACCCAGAATCGCAATTCTGGATTCTTGAAGAACCAGAAAATGCTGTTTCTGGGTTCTAAACCCAGAAATGTTGTTTCTGGGTTCTTGCATTTCTGCGTTCTTCACATTGTGGGTAACATGTCGAACATTTTAATCACATCATTTCAAACAACAGTATCCATTTAATCACATTCTAGAGAAACATGTATGGCCTTTTAATTACATTATAGAGAAACATGTATGACATTTTAATCACATTATAGAGAAACATGTATGACCATTTAATCACATTTGGTGATAACATATACTACAATACAGAACTTCAGAATTGCGATTCTGGGTTCTTGAGAACCAAGAAACAACATTTTTGGGTTCTTGAGAACCAAGAAACAACATTTCTGAGTTCTTGAGAACCAAGAATCGCAATTTCTAAGTTCTTGAGAATCCAGAAACAGCATTTATGGGTTTTTGAAGAACCCAGAAACAGCATTTCTGGGTTCTTGAAGAACACAAAAATGCGATTCTGGGTTCTTGAAGAACACATAAACGCGATTCTGGGTTCTTCAAGAATCCAGAAATCAGATTTCTGGGTTCTTCGATTCTTGTTCTTGAAGATGATGATGTGTTCTTGAAGATGATTCTAGGGGTAATTACGTCATTTTACGTATCTAAATAGTGACTTAACTGTGATTTCTAACGGTGAATAGTAAAAAAAAACAAATAGTCACATTTCAAAACCAATTAATCACATTTTGAAACATGTGTAACCATTCTGAACATTGGTCAAACATGTGTAACCAATTAAGTAATTAACCCTATATAATATAATAAAAGACCGAAAATTTTAATTTAAAAAATACATATATTTATATTGTCAACAATAAAAATATATAAAACTAACACTATGGTTATTTATTACTTGTATGTACAATAACTTGTATGTATAGTTTATTAATAATAAATAATTTTTATATTTATATAATAACCATGGTTATACCCATGGGTATTACTCAAATACCATAACCATAACCATTATGGTTAGAAAATCCATCACCATAACTGTACCGCACCATAATAGTACGATTAACCATATTAAACAGTAACGATTATAACTATGGTTATAGTTTTTCACCGTACCATTGTCGGCCGTACTTGCAGCTGTGACTAAAAATGAAATATTTGGTCAATGGTCTTTGGGGGTCTACTTTTTCCCCTTGAAAACTGATTTTTTTCTTCTTGTCCACCATTTAAGACCATTGTTCCACATCCACAATAGAGCTATTATTATGTTATGGGACTCAACTCAATAAACAATTTCATTAAAATGAATATAGTTTTTATGGGATGAATATAACTATAGTTTTTATGGGATGAATATAACTATAGTTTTTAGAAGCAAAAGCAAGATTATGTAACTATCTACGTATTACAAATATTTTTTAATAAAGACATAATTTTATTTTTAATTAAACATAAAAAACTTATAAAAAAACGCTACTAGGGGTAGCGTTTTATGAAAAACGTTACCCCTAATAGCGTTTGTTGAAAAACACTACTCAAAGTAGCGCACGTTGTAAAAAACGCTACCCCTAGTAGCGCTTATATACATTTTGCTAAATATTTTTTCAGTATACTTACTTTTTCAAATTGTTTTTGCACATTGGTTACTTTTTGAAAAAACTCCATAATTGATTATTCAAAAATTTAAGATAAATAGAGAGAGGATGTAAAAATCATAATTTATAAATAAAAAATTATATATGAAGACCATTAATTACTTTGTAAAGCCACATTGACCTTTAATTTATATTACTTTTTTATTCTAAATAAATATATAAACTTATTACAAAAATAAAAAAATCTTGAAAAACATTTAACATAAAAAACTATAATATACACTTAAAAAAGGTTTTTTCTTCAAAAATATAAACCTTAAGGGTTCATTTTTCTTTTAAAAATATGTTTTTTGTTTTTAATTATTTTATTGTTCATAATTCCTATAATACTATTATTTCCTGATTTTTTGTGTAATTTTATATTTTGTTTTGTTATTCTTTTTAATAAAACAAACAATATGGCCTAAAGGTAAAATTAGAATTATTTCCTTTATGATGATACCTCAGTAAATTTGAGATCTACCTCTATATTCTTACGACATAAGTGATTTTGTAACCGACGCGTGTAAATTGATACAAATACCCTTTAATAATTTAATTAGTTTATATTTATCATGACTATTTTGGTCATTTAACTGTCTTCTCAAAATGTTATAAAAAACATATTTACACAAAGAGTCGAACATATTAACCGGCTACACACGTATGTAACATTACAAACTCAAGAAGATGATAATTATATTTTTATATATCACTATCCTTATCTTTTTTGGTCATTCAAATATCTTCTCAAAATCTTATAAAAAAACTATTTGCACGAAAACTAAACATATGACCTTATACATTAAAGACATACATATTAACCAGCTTTACACGTAACATTACAAATTTTACAAGATGATAATTATATATTTCTCTATCATTATCTATTCATCCTATCATGCATCATTTTTTTATATCGCTAACAAATTAAATTATATTTTCACTCTATCGGACGTTAAGATAACAGTGAATCAAAAAAATTAGATCATTTATAAAAGTTATAATTTCATCTACAACCGATAAATTTAGATTTAATTAATAATGGCAAATATGCATTATATATTATTTGAAGCAATAGATAATTAAGATGTACAATATAATCAGGTTTGAAATTTAAATTAGACTGTAAGAAGAAATATCATTCATTATTTATCCATTTTTTAATTAATTTTATTTTAATTAATTATTATCTATGTTATTTTATATAACTTTGCAATTTTACATAATAATTGTATACTATGTTCTCAAGTCGTCATATTTGTTTTGGTAATTGTATACTATGTTCTCAAATCGTCATATTTTATATAACTTTACAATTATATATATTTCTTTTCTTCAATACATTCTATCTTCTTTCCAAGAAGTTATAAATACTTTGAATTGTGAGCACTGCCGTTATAAAAATAAATTTCATCTATAAAAATAAATAATTCAGATAGAATTTAAATCGATCAAAATTGATGTATCTTTATATGTTTAATATACATAATCTATCGCGTGAAACACTAAATACAAAACAAATAATCAAATTTGAAAACTTAAAACCAAAATGAAAGGATATATTTAATTAATGTATACATTTTTTATAATGATAATTATGTATTATAGAGTATTTTAAAATAATTAGATTATTAAAATGTTAAAAAAAAAGCTTATATATATTTTTAGTATTATTAATATTAATGCATAGATGATTCCAACACTTTGTCAAAGTTATTTTAATAAAATAGTAAAATATCTTTCTTCGTTATTTTATTTTTTTTGCCAAAAGTTTTTAATATATTAAGAGGAATATGGTAAGTTCTTAAAATATCTTAATTTTCCGTCGTCGTTTCATGGACATGGTACTAAGATTGTTAAGATATCTTAAGAGTATATTGAATATCTTTACTAACATGTTCATACTTATGAGATAGTTTGTTAAGGCGTACGTCTTAAATCATAGATAGTAACAACGCCTAGGTTCAAATCCCCGGGATGTCAGGAGTATAATACTCAAAGAAATGTCGGATGTCTGGAGTACAATACTCAAAGAAAGGTCGGATGTCGAGAGTACAATACTCAAAGAAAGGTCGGATGTCGGGAGTATAATACTCAAAGAAAGGTCGGACATCATGAGTATAATACTCAAAGAAAAGTCGGACATCGAGAGTACAATACTTAAAGAAAGGTCGGATGTCAGGAGTACAATACTCAAATAAATGTCAGATGTCGGGAGTACAATACTGAAAGAAAGGTCGGATGTCAAAAGTATAATACTCAAAGAAAGGTCGGATGTCAGGAGTATAATACTCAAAGAAAGGGCGAAAGTGTCAGAATGCCCAGGTTTTCAAATTCTGGGGCATGGGGATGTCAAAAAAATGTCTCGAGGGAGCGCGTTTGCCTCCTGACTATAAACAAGGTGCAAAGTCAGTTTTGTCCAAATATCGACATATATTTTTTTGATCATATTCTTAGAAACAAATAGGATAAATATTTATCGTGTGAGAGATGTTAAAGATATCTTAAGAGTATATTGAATGCATTCATTGACAAATTCTAACTTATGAGCGTACGTCTTATATTGAATGTATTCATATACAATCTAAAATAAAATTAAAATGGAAGTTTTAGAATCCACTTAAGTGTATTTTCCTAATGATTATACTAGACTCCGGCACGCGCTACACGCATGCATGTTATCGTTGTTTGTCTTCCGTGAGGTGTTAGGAGGACGATCAACCCAATTCCTAGAATAGTACAAGAATTAAACATTTGATTAAAAATATTTGTGAAATTGTAAAATTAAATTATTTGATATAATGAAATAAAATTAATTTTGTTTTACATTTTTTTAAGAAATTGCTCGAGCGTTCGGGAGCCTCTTTAGTAGTGGTTCTTGCTCCCGAAAGATCGAGGAATTTCTTAAAAATAATTTTAAAAAAATAATTTTATTTCATTATATTAGGTAATTTAAGTTTAGTCTTACAATTTCACTAATATTTTTAATCAAGTGATTAATTTTTGTACTATCCTAGAAATTGAGTCGATAATGTCCTCCTAACACCTCACGCAAGACAAATTACGATAACGGGCACGCGCGTCGGAGTCTAGTATAAATGACAAAAGAAGGAGAGTGGGTAGTTTTTTTTTTTTTTTTTTTTTAAAAATTGAGCAAGGAAAATCAATACTTGATAAATAGAGATACTAACTTTTACTTTTAATATTAGGGATGAGATATATAATAACTACAAAACAAACTATAAGGATTGAACTGAAATAAATGAAACATCATAATATTAGTCGGTGGTTAAATTTGCTGGATGGCTCAGTTATCGCCAAGACTGACGTATACTCTCTCGTCTCTACAGAGAGGACTGGAGAAGAAGCAAGTAGCTGTGGTAGACCAACAATGGAGAATGCTATATGGCTCTTTTCACTCTCTCTACTCTTCCTTTCCACTTCAGCGAGCGTCCAAGGTTAATTACGTCCTCTATTTACTGTTTTCTTACTTGGCGCATTGCTTTTTATAGATCTTTCTCCATTTTAGATTTCAAGTCCTTAGCTGATTGATCTACAACTGTGCTTCTTCGATCTGCGATGAACGTGATTGGACTGATATCTTCATTGCATTTCGAGTGTCGGTTATGACTGAAACCTCTGTTTAGTAACGCTCCTTACGGATTTGCACTATTTAAGTTGTTGATGCTTCGTGATCTGTACGGAGTTGAATCGCTATCAGTCATTGTTGAAGTTCCGCCACTTGTTTGAGAACTGAGAACTTGATTAACATTTCTGCGGGATGTAGCTGTGAATTGGTTTTAGCTGCTCAAGGAATGTATGTAGTCGTGGACTTATCAGTTAGAGTAGATCTTGAATTCATTCTTGATTTTGTGGCTATTTCATAAATTCCTGTAACTGATACTGTATCTATTATCTGCAATCCTTTTTGCACATTTATTCTGATTCCTTGTCTAGGCACGATAATGGGAGATTCCTGTCGTCGTTCTTTTCTAGTCTGCCTTTCAGCTTCATAGGTCGTGGAACCTGGAATCCATTATAAAAACAAATTTTCATTCTGTTGCTAGTTAAGATCTTTGTTCTTCTATTGATTACTATAAAGTTGGGTGTTATGTACCGTCTAGTTGTACCCCGAATTGCCATCATTTGAGACGTATTTGTTTATCTGTTTGTTGACTGCTGTGTTTGCAAATTCAGCCCTGTTTATACAAAAGTCATAAATACAGTGATGATCGCATTCCATGGATGCTAGTGGTACAGTTCCACTATGTTCTCATTTTCTTCTGCTTGGTGAAACCTTGTAAAATTTTGAAACGTGTGTAATTTGTTGTTTGACCCAAGAAACATTCTGCGGATATTGCACACATAGACTAACAATGAAGATATCTATTCGTGAGTCACATATGAGGCATATAGTTAGACCAAAGAACAAACTGAGAACTCCGTTGACCCCACATTAACGAGAAAATAAGAACTCGTATAATAGTATAGCTTTCATACCCTGAAAATCATATGATCAAAGTCTTATCAAGATTTTCACTCTAGTTCTATATGTAAAATATTTTGGTATTTTGGTTTTTGCTCATATTGGGAAGGGAACAAGGATAACCATGTTACTTTCTTATTTGATTTCCTTTGGAGGTTCTGCATGAACTAACAAATATTTTCTTCCGATAAAATATTTGCAGTTAAAGTGACAAACAATCCAGCTGACCAATTGATTGAGGTGGTGAACAGCAACAGAACCGCCCAGCACCTTTCAACACTCTATGATAACCCGGGCCTAGCATGCATTGCTCTTCAGTACATTAAAGCATATGAAGGTGACTGCAGTGCTGTGGGTGGCAAAGACGCAAAGAAACCTGCTGATTCCTTATTCGCCGAGACTTTTGCCCCTAGCTGCGGAATCAAAATCTCCTCCCTCTCTCCAATCACAGGCCGCCTTCTCGGGTGCCAAACCAAATACGTGAAACCCTCAGAAGCATTCTCAGATATTCTAACAGAGAACGAGAAGAGCATAGAGATCATATCCAATAAGAATCACACACAAATGGGTGCAGCTGTATCTGGATCTGATGGAGGATCTCCCTATTTTTGGTGCATTCTATTCAGCAATGGAACACAGAACATCAGCTTTGTGGCTGAGGAAGGTTCTGTTAAGATAACAAGACCCGGTTGCTTCAGTGGTGCCAATGACGAGTGCAACGGCTCTGTTCAGTCTAAGACACTCCAATTGTGGACATTCACCGTCTCATGTTTGGTTGTTATAGGGTTTGCCCTCGGGTTATGAACACATTCCAGGTGAAGGTTAAATTTTTGGTTAACCATATTCTTGTGACGTCTCTCTGTTATGTTGGTGTTCTTTGTCTCTATTTGGTGCACATTGTGAGAAGTATATTCAGCAATGTCTCATTTTTCTTTGTTTCGGGCGGTCAGCTAGATCCTTAGTGATTTGATTGAGTACTCAAAGGTTTTCACCATTTGTATCGGGTATCGACTTTAATTTCAAGAAACTCTGTGGTAGCCATTTGTGCATGTTCAAAGTCCTCAATGTGTAGAGGAATACACAGAGTTGAGTTGAGCAGTGCTTTGCAACTTTGTAAGTAATACAGATATGGAACAGACCTGCCCTCCCAAAGGCCCAAATATTAATCTTAGCAAACCAGGTGGTGAACTGGTTCAAGGTCTAATTCAGTTGAAATTGAGGACCGAATTTGAACCTTATGTCGCCTGTATAAAATATGTGCATAGTTATTTTTTTTTTATCAGGATTGTAGACTTGACTTTCTTTAATTATTTCCTGGCGAGTGGGTGTCAGTGTCACTTTCAGATTACACGTTCTTTCTTCTACCAAACTTTGTCACATCCTCAGATTGAAGAGAATTTCTCCTCCTTCCGAGGCTGCTACAATTTCCGTTTCCATTTCCATGTCGATTCCAGTCGGTCGATCAGAAGATTCAGATTCTCAGAAATGGAGGTACGATGTGTTCCTGAGCTTCAGAAGCGAAGACACCCGCCGATCCTTCACCAGCCACCTCTATCTAACTCTCAAAGATAAAGGAGTCAACGTCTTCATCGATGACGACAGACTTCGCAGATCTGGCGACATCTCATCGGAAACAATACGAGCCATCCAGAGCTCACGATTCTCTATAATTGTCTTCTCTAGGAACTATGCCGACTCAATATTGTGCCTCCAGGAGCTGTCGGAGATCATTAACTGCAGGAAAACCTTAGGCCACACCGTACTCCCTGTCTTCTACAATGTTGACCCGTCCCATGTCAGAAACCAGAGAGGCAGTTTTGGTGAGGCGTTTGCTAGACATGAAGAGAGGATGGTGTCTGACAAGGGCAGAGCCACGATTGCGCGATGGAGGGCAGCTCTGACGGCCACCGGAAATTTATCTGGCTGGGATTTGACAAATCTTGCAAAAGGGTAAGTATCAATGATCCATTGACGCCCTAATTTTGCTATTTGCCAGACGGCTTGAAGTTTCAGTGGTTGTGAAATGGAAAACTAAAATTCTTTATCTTGTTTGATGAATATTTATGGACTTTGGGATAATGTTTAGGTCGGAGGCGATGATTATTAGAGAGATTGCTCGGCAGATATGGGTTGAATTGAAGCATACATATCTCGATGTACCTAAGTTCCTTGTCGGGCTTAATTCTCGATTAAATGACATGAACTTGCTACTGAACGATGGTTCTGATGCGGTTTGCTTTGTTGGAATTTGCGGGATGGGAGGAATTGGGAAAACAACCTTGGCTAAGCAGGTGTATAACCAATTTTTTCACAATTTTGAAGCCAAGAGCTTTCTTGGAAATGTCAGAGAAAACTCGGAGCGTCCTAACGATCTAGTTCGTCTGCAAGAACAGCTTCTTCGTGATATTCTCAAGGAAGATAAGATAAAGCTAATGGATGTAAATAGGGGAGTCACGATGATCAAGCAGAGGATACATAGTAACCGTGTTCTTATTGTACTCGATGATGTGGACCATGCAAACCAACTGAAGTCACTGGCAAGGGACCGCTCATGGTTTGGTCCGGGCAGCAGAATTATCATAACAACTAGAAATGTGGATTTGCTGAAAGAGATCGAAGTTGATCATGTCTATATGCTTGAGAAGCTGAATGGTAGTGAATCTCTTCAACTTTTTAACTGGCATGCCTTTCAAAATCACCCACATAGTGAGGAATTTGCTGCATTATCCCACCAGATCACGAGTTATTGTATGGGCCTTCCATTAGCTCTTCAAGTTCTTGGTTGTTTCTTGCGTGACCGGACTGTTGTGGAATGGAGAAGTGCACTTGAAAAGCTCAAAAGAAGTCCCAATGGTGATATACAGAAGCAGCTGAAGATAAGTTTTGATGGTCTTGACGATAACGATGAGAAGGAGATCTTTCTGAACATTGCTTGCTTCTTTGTTGGTTGGGGTAAAGAGCATACAGTAAAGATCTTACATGGTTGTGGATTATCTGCGGAGATTGGTGTAAGTATCCTGTGTGAGAGGTTTCTTGTGGAATTTGATGTACATAATAATACATTGATGATGCATGATTTGGTACGGGACATGGGAAGGGAAATCGTCAGGAAGGAATCTCCTATGAACCCTGGGAAGCGAAGTAGGTTATGGTTGCACACAGACATACTCAGCATGCTGCGAAACAAACGGGTTAGTGATGTTCAATTCCATACTGAAACTGTGCAAGAATGACTGGAAAAGCATGAAAGACATTTGCTCTATAACTATTATCCTTTGCATGAATTGTAAATAAACATTATTATTTTTGACAAATAACAAACTGAGCTGAAGAAAATTTGGAAACACCTTATTCCTACTTTTTCAGTTAAATTTGACAGATTTTATTTTAAAAAGAACAGAAATGCCCAAATTTTTAAAAGATTGGTTTCCTATTTGTAAAGAAAATAGCGGAGCATGTTTTCTGTAATTTGTCCAAAGGTTGGTTGGTACGTAATTTGGTACTTAACCCGACTGCTAAAATCATGGGGTTCCAAATGATTTTGCTTGAACAAGAATTCCAATTGTCCTCCAAAAGCTTGTACTAAATTAGCTCTGAAAACTGTCTAAATTTTGTTATCAGGGAACTAATAAAGTTGAAGGACTCAGGTTAAATCCGCCCGAAAAACAAGAAGTTAGCAGCGAATCATTCACTGGAATGAGCCAATTGAAACTTCTGCAGCTGAACAATGTGCATGTCTCCATTGGCAAACACAGCCTTCTTTCGCAAGAATTACGATGGGTCTCTTGGCATAACTTCCCTCTGAAAGTAATACCAAAGGAGTTTTACATGGGAAACATGGTTTCGGTTGATATGCAGTATAGCAAGCTCGAAGCTGCTTGGCAATCTACCGAGGTATGCATCTCTTAAAAGTTCTGAATATGACTTCAGTTGGTGTATTGCTTTAATCATTCTTCTGCTCTTTCACAGATTTTGAAGAATTTGAAAGTCCTTAACCTTAGCCATTCACATTCCCTAACCAAGACACCCAACTTCTTGCAAGTCCCCAATCTCAAAGAACTAATTCTAGAAGATTGTGTAGAGTTGAAAGAGGTTCATGAATCCATAGGACATCTCCAAGGACTTGTATTACTGAACCTGCAAAACTGCAAAAAGCTGAAGAACTTGCCCGATCGCATCTGCTCAATTAAATCCTTCCAAATTCTCGATATAAGTGGTTGCTTCAACATCAAAAAACTGCCAGATAATTTTGGAGAGATGGAATCGATGGTGAAATTTATTGCTCACGGAACTTCCATTGAATACGTTCCACCCAGCATTTCACGCTTGAAAAGTCTAACCGAGTTGAGTCTCTACAATCATAGAACATCATCAAGTTTGGTCGCTTCTCTATGGTCAAGGATATTTGCAAGGGAGTCACCTAAAGGGAATAGTCATCTCATCACTTCATTGGAAGGGTTGACCTTGCTAAAGTCACTAAGCTTAATGGGTTGCAACCTACAAGATGGTTCGATTCCTGCATCTTTCAAGAATTTACAGTTCTTGGAAGATTTATACCTCGCGGAAAATGATTTTCGTTACTTGCCAGACAGTATGAGTAAACTTTCAAATCTGTCATACGTTAGAATGGATGACTGCCCAAACCTTGTGTCTCTTCCAGCTATGCCTCCGAGTTTGTGCTATCTGAATACATCAAATTGTAAATCGCTGGAAAGTATATCTTTGCAGGAGGTTGGATGTGCCGTTCTGTGTAGTCCCAACTGTCCCAAATTATACGAGGTCTCAGGATTGGGTAACTGGACTATGGATGGATCTGTACAGTTTGTTGGATGCAAGAATTTATCAACCAAGTTCCAAGACTTCCTATTAAAGGTTACATTTTTTTTATATCTATAATGCATTTTAGTTTAAGGTAAAACAATGTCACTCTGTGCGCTTATATGTGCTTATTTTTTGAAAGTTTGCTCCTTTTTGCTTTTCAAATTTTGCAAAGTTACCACATCCTGTCCAAAACGACTTTGGTCCAAAAATTCTGAATGGAATTACATGTGTATTTATACTACTGAAGCTATCATCATTTTCTTTTGCAGGACTGGCAGTGTGGTAAGTACGCTGAATTCGTCCTGCCAGGAAGCGAAATTCCGTGTTGGTTCGATTATGAGAGCCAGAGTTCTTCCTTATCCTTCAGACTACCCTCATGCCAGAGCTGTAAAGTAAAGGTGGTTACAGTCTGTGTCTTGGGTGCATACTATAGGAAGAGTATTTTGTTTCCAGATAAAAATTCACAGATCAGATTTTGCCCTGGAATTACAGTCCATAGTAAAATCCGCACATTTCGGTTCAGCATTATAGCGCATCACGAATACGATAAAGCAGCGCTGATGGAGGATCATATGGTCGGGTTTCACTTATCTCACAGGGAGATCATAGAAGAGAAGGATTTTGAATTTGAGGTCACTGTAAATCCTGGGAGAGATTGGTTGGTTAAGAGAGTCGGGGTTTACTTTCGAAGAGAGTTGTGCGAAGATTGTCGTATCCGTGAAGAAATGATTTCCGATACTACTGGCATTGAAATTCAACCAGGTGAGGCCAAATCGAAGAAGATCTTGTTTTATGATACTGAAGATGATCGTCAACACAAAAGGAGGAGGAGCGAGTGATGAAGAACAGCATCTTTAGGGAAATATATCAGGTACATCAACCTAACCTTTTTATGAGGTCAGTAATAGGAATAGAAAAAACAGAAGCTTAGGATACAAACAAACAAAAATCAAATACTTGAATGATATTTGTAACAAATTTAATTCTCTTATAATACCAAAATGACACATTTTTTATATATTAAATGCATGAAGCTATTCAAAAACAATTTGAAAAAGTATAATATTTGAGCGAAAATATAAAACTTTTCTAACCTAAGAAGGGAACCGTAGTTTTTATATAAGGTACGATTCTAAATCTTTTTTTTTTGGCCAATAGGTACGATTCTAAATCGAATGGGGATTATTTACTCACTTATACTATTTACCAAATGGAGGAATTTTAATGTGTATACCTAGCCTAGTTCAATCTTTTTTACTTTATATTAATTTAAAAAAGGGTTAAATACCAAGTAGCTACCTGAACTTTGGACGTTTTGCAACGAGCTACCCGAACTTTGAAAATTCAAAACGGGCTACCTCAACTTTGAAGAATGCGCAAATAGGTACCTCAGTCCAATTTTCCGTTAACTGTCGTCGGAAAGTCATTGGAAATTCGCCGGAAATTGGACGGAGATAGCTATTTGCACATTCTTCAAAGTTGAGGTAGCCCGTTTTAAATTTTTAAAATTCGGGTAGCTCGTTGCAAAATATTCAAAGTTCAAGTAGCTACTTGGTATTTAACCCTTTAAATAATGACAAACATTCATTTTAAACTTTTTCACAAAATAGGTATACTAATTGTTTTTAGAAAAATAAATATTACAAAAAGTGTTTAGGAAAGATACTATCTTGGTTTTTTTTTTCCAACACAATGTTTAATTAAAAATTAAATTATGTATCTATTAAAAATAGAGTGCGTATATATTTTAATTTCGTTTCAAATAATGAAAAAAATATTAAATTTGGACTTACGAATTGACCATATGTTATGCCCTAAGTTGAGATATAAATTTTGACTTCAAAGGAGGAAGAGCTGCAACTTTTATAAGCTCCGGACGTCAGCTACGGACTTCAATCCTTGCTAATCAACAGTGGAGTCGACAGTAGTGCACTAGGGGACCCACCTGGTGGCAGACAAGGTACTGTTTCGGAACAGTAAAAATTTCAATTATTGGCTAATAGTAACCGCACTAATAAGTGCTGATGTAGATGCTTACGTCATTTATATATTAGGATCTTGTGAATCCTGCATGTAATCATCTTCATCTTCTGGACTTTTAGTCTCAGCTATGCTTTCCTCATCAGAATCGTCGAGAATTTTTCTCAACTCTTTTCTAAGTTCAGATTTTGAAGAGGAGGATAGTAACTCTTTTAGTATACTAGCCGTATCCTTATTAGTAGTAGGTAAAGAAGACTCGGGAATTTTCAAGACTGTTTTTAAACTAATAAGTCCATTTTGAGTATATGCAGATTTCTCGCAAAAGAATTCGTATTTATCCCACAATTTTATCAGTATTCTTCTTCCTAAATAAGGAATAGTTGTAATTGTTTCCCCAAATTTTTGCACAGGCGTATTTGCCTTAAAAATTTCCCATTTTAATATCCATGGAACTCTGTAAATAGCAGTAAATATAAGTTCCGGGTGTTTGAAAGAAGTAGTAGAAATTTCTTTTTCAAACTGTTCATAAAAACACATGATTTTATCAGGAAAGATAATTGAATTTGCACCCCAAGTATAGAACCATTTTATGAACCACTGAGGAAAATCAGTAGCTGATTCAATGTTTCTAAACTGAAGAAACCAAGTGTGCTTCTTTTGATTATTTTCATACAGGAAATCACAATTACCATCACAATCTGATTCTTGATTAGAATCGGAAGAATCGATTGATTCAGAACTATCATAGAGAATTTTATCTGTTATAACATATATTTCTAAATCATTCTCATGAATGAAAAGCTTCTCCATAGTTTCTTTCCAAAAGTCGAGGTTAATATTATTAACCCTTTTTGATTTACACTTATTAGCATAATGACCAGGTTGCTTATAATTATAGCAAATAGGAATAGATTTTTTCTCATTAGAAAATTTTCTTTTCTCAAACCTCTTTTTTTTCCTAGGTTTAAAATGATTCTTCCTATGGTCATGCTCTCTATAAGATTTTTTCTTATAACTCTTTTCCTTGGGTTCAGAGGGATTTAATCCCATCTGGTCACAAAAGTCTCCTAGGTACTTAGTACCCAAGATTTTCTCCTTTTGGATTTTCTTATGTAGTTTCATTTCATTACATAAGATAATACCTCCAGCAATGATTTCTGAAGATAAGTCACAAAAAGTATAAAGAGAATAGGGAATTATCCCCCTTTCTCTTTGGCGAATTCTATTTCTAACCCTTTCAGCAAAAAATAAGGGTAAGCCAGAAAGAAATTTTTCCTTCCAAAATTCATTTCCACAGTCTTGTCTATTAAGACTTTAGAAATAAAAACATCTTTATACCATTTAAACTGAGATAAGTTTTGGCAAAGCAAGTTTATTAACTGCTCTTGAGTTTTATCAATTTGAAAAGTAGATGAGCCAATAAAATGTTTTGCAATTGAATAAATAAGTGTATTAACACTATCAGAAACATCAGTTTCAGTAGGAATATTGTTGGTATTAACAATTTCCCTTTTGACAGCACACAAAATATGATGTTTAGCTTCTTCTGATTGGGATGGTGCTTTCCTGTATGAAAATAATCAAAAGAAGCACACTTGGTTTCTTCAGTTTAGAAACATTGAATCAGCTACTGATTTTCCTCAGTGGTTCATAAAATGGTTCTATACTTGGGGTGCAAATTCAATTATCTTTCCTGATAAAATCATGTGTTTTTATGAACAGTTTGAAAAAGAAAATTCTACTACTTCTTTCAAACACCCGGAACATATATTTACTGCTATTTACAGAGTTCCATGGATATTAAAATGGGAAATTTTTAAGGCAAATACGCCTGTGCAAAAATTTGGGGAAACAATTACAACTATTCCTTATTTAGGAAGAAGAATACTGATAAAATGGTGGGATAAATACGAATTCTTTTGCGAGAAATCTGCTTATACTCAAAATGGACTTATTAGTTTAAAAACAGTCTTGAAAATTCCCGAGTCTTCTTTACCTACTACTAATAAGGATACGGCTAGTATACTAAAAGAGTTACTATCCTCCTCTTCAAAATCTGAACTTAGAAAAGAGTTGAGAAAAATTCTCGACGATTCTGATGAGGAAAGCATAGCTGAGACTAAAAGTCCAGAAGATGAAGATGATTACATGCAGGATTCACAAGATCCTAATATATAAATGACGTAAGCATCTACATCAGCACTTATTAGTGCGGTTACTATTCATGAATAGTACTTTTACTATTCATTTTTGGCTTATTAGCCAATAATTGAAATTTTTACTGTTCCGAAACAGTACCTTGTCTGCCACCAGGTGGGTCCCCTAGTGCACTACTGTCGACTCCACTGTTGATTAGCAAGGATTGAAGTCCGTAGCTGACGTCCGGAGCTTATAAAAGCTGCAGCTCTTCCTCCTTGAAGGACACCTTCTGCTACTCTCTCTCTCTCACTAAAAGGACAAGCTAGAGAAGAATTTTTCTGTGATGATAATGATTTAAAAAGAAAATCTGAACATGATAGATATTTCTCTCTTTATAAAAGAGTAATTAAAAGATGTTTAGATCTTAATGAAGAACCAATGGAGTTCTTTACTTTTATTAAATTTAAAAGTAAAGATAATTATCCTAATTTCGAGGATAATCCAGATGACATAATGGAGAAGGGTGCAATTAGAGTTCGTGAGACGACCATGACGATTGTTAGTGGGCTGATCAGACGAACTCCTCTCACTACGGAAGGAATGGTCATTACCGGCTAAAAAATGTATTTTTAACGGCTGAAATATTCAACCGTTAATTTATCACGGCTCAACTTCAATTGAGCCGTAATACAATGTGTCAGGACAATTATCACGACTCAATATAAAATGAGTCGTGATAATTCCCGGCCCAAAAGCAAAAGTTCCGCCAAAATAATTATGGCGGCGCTTTTGGGTTGAGCCGTGATAAATAATTTTATTTTTTATTTAAACGGCTCGTTTTGGTTGAGCCTTCCAAAATATGTGTTTAAAAAAAAAAATTGCATATTCTTCTTCACCCGGAGCAACTTTAGAAAGATGGATTCTTCAAACGGAAACCGCATGGTATCGAAGTTACCTACGGAAAGCATGCAATGCTTGGAGTCTGTCCTTGCCGACGCCGAGTCTGAGTCGCAAGAAGAGCGCGGTGCTGTGTGGAGTCACTTATCGGAGCATGAGGCGGCACCGCCTCAAAGGTACTGTTAACGACGTTAGATGGTGAAGAGAACATCGTTGTACTCACATGTAAGATATACTAACCGAAGTTGGGGCAAAAACACTATTTTTCATTGTAACTGTGCTTCTTTTCGTTGAACGCAGAAGAAGAGTTCGACCAAGGGAGGATTCCGACAAAGGATAACATCCTACAAGCACTGAGTTGGTTGGTGAATGGTGGGAGACTCCGTGGTGTTCTTCTTCTCCGGCCACGGAGTGAGGCTGCAAGAGAGTGTGCCATGCTGGACGCGTTGGCGGCGCGGGACGCATAGGCGGTCGGAGGCACTGTGAGGAAGCAGGATGTGTAGGCGCTGGACACATCGGAGGCGGCAGCGCGATCGAAGGGCGACCTGTGAGGGAGCAGGGTATGGAGATGGAGCAGAGAAGAGAAGAGATATGGGCGACCTGTTGGCTGTGATGGGCGACCTGTGGGTGTGCGACCTGTGATGGGCGACCTGTGAGCTGTCTTCATTTTGAGATATGGGAAAGAGAAGAGGATTGAACTGAACGTTCAGTTTTTTTAGATAAACAATTGGAGGTGTAGAGAAGAGACCAATTGGAGAAGAGGACTATTAAACAATTGATGAAGAGACCAATTGGAGAAGAGAAAGCGGGAAATGGAGACTTCAAAAATTTGAAAAGCCTTGAGCGGAAAATTATTATCACGGCTCAAAATTAAATGAGCCGTGAAAATACTTTTTTTTACCTATTTATCAAGGCTCATTTGGTTTTGAGCCGTGATAAATGGACAAAATTAAAAATAAAATATTTTGCACGGCTCAATTGGTTTTGAGCCGTAATATTTAATGTAAATTGATTTTTAACGGCTCAATATAGATTGAGCCGTGAAGTTTAGCCTATATTTGCCCTTCCTCCCGTAGTGTCTCCCCATGGCGAACATTCTAGAGGCATCAGTGATCGTGGAAAGCCTCAAACTCGCTTCTAAACAAGGTTGGAGTACGTGGATACACGTACTGCATATCGCCATTTATTACGTATGAAAAAATAATAAAAGTACATATTTAATAATACTATAGTGACTAAATTATTTTTGGGTTAATAACCAAATTGCTACACCAACTTTGGACACTTTATAAATTGATATCGGAACTTTACTTTTTCAAAAACTGTTACATAAACTTTGACACTTAGGGCAAATTGTTACCTCAATTAACTTTTCCATTAAATATGGACGGAAAATTACGTGATAACATATGATTGATCCCTAATTTTAAAACTAAATGATCTTTTAAAAATACAAAAAAAAAACTATTTTTTTTAAATATGAAAAATTAAAAGAGAAAATATGAGTGTTTAATATAACACTTTTAATAAAAAAATGAAATAAAAAATAATTAGTTTTATTTTTTAAAATTTTGTTTCATATTTTCAATAAAAATATTACATTAAAAACTATTATTTTCTTTATTATTTTTCCTGATTGCTTTTATTTTTTTTTTTCAAAATCATTTAGTTTTTTAAATCAGGGACCAATCATGTGTTGTCACGTCATTTTCCGTCTATATCTAACAGAAAAGTTAACTGATGTATCAATTTGCCCCAACTCCGAAAGTATACATAGCAAAATGTGAAAAATCAAAGTTCATGTAGCAACTTGTAAAGTTTTCAAAGTTGAAGTAGTGATTTGGTTATTAACCCTTTATTTTTTGTATAATACTGCCTATTTTGTTTTTCAAAAATAAATTTATCTATAAATAGTAAAAGTACAAAATAGATACGAATTTGAAAAATAAAATATTTGAAACTATAATCTGCTCGTGGTTATCTCTCATACTTAAAAGTTAGGGTTAATAGTCAAAGTGCCCCCTAATGTTTGGGCGAAATTTAGGATTGCCCCTTAAAGTCTAAAATTTTAAATATTAGTCCTAAAGTTTGGACGATTTGAAAAATTGCCCCTTTCCGTCCTCTGACTGTTAATTTGGGACGGAAAATGACCATGTGCTCGGCACGTGACTTCACAGAAATTTTAAAGACCAAAATACCCTTAATGGAGACCCAACACAAACCCATCTTCTTCTTTTTGTCTGCAACCTTCGTCCTGTTCTTCTCATCAACAATGGCGAACCCGATTCAAGACAAATAAGCACTGCTAGATTTCCTCCTTAGCACGCGTCACTCCCGCCTGCTAAACTGGAACAATGACTCCTCATTCTGCGAATCCTGGTCCGGTGTGGTCTGCTCAGACGACAACTCCACTGTCACTGAGCTCCACCTTACCGGGATCGGACTCCGCGACCCACTCCCACCCAACACACTTTCTAAACTCTCCGGCCTCCGTATTCTCAGCTGCTGTAGAGGAAGACTTTGGTTTGTATACATTCTTGTTTCTTTCTCCATGAGAGGTCCCTTTTGAATGTCAAATTTCAAAGGAACTGCAGAGGAGAGGCAGATGGTTTGTGAGTTCTGACCCATCTCCATCATACAGTTTGCATGGACCATGAAAGTGTTTTATGGATGGATGGACGGGGAACCAAGATACGTGGAATGCTCCAAGATACCCTGAAGGCCTCTTCCTTCGCACATGAAAGCTCCAGCTGGAATCGTAGCCCTCTCTTTTCCGACACCAACACCCGCGCCGCAGCCTCCTTGGACACATTCAGGAGCACCTGGCTCCGCGCAAGCCTCTGGACGGCCACGAATACCTTCGCGCGTTCACGGTGGACGGGAAGTCAGGACGGATCGAGTTCAGAGCAAGGTACGTGAAAACGGAGGCTCAGGAGGAGGAGCACGATCCAGTGAGCGGTCGGGAAGTTGGAGGTTGGAGGTTATGAAGAAGAGGGCATTTTGGTCTTTCAATCTTAAGTGAAGTCACGTGCAGGGCACATGTTGTGTTTTCCGTCCAAAATTAACAATCAAAGGACGGAAATGGGCAATTTTTCAAATCGTCCAAACTTTATGACTAATATTTAAAATTTTAGACTTTAAGGGGCAATCATTAATTTCGCCCAAACATTAGGGGGCACTTTGACTATTAACCCTAAAAGTTAAAACTTATTATCACTAACACGGGAGAAAAGCATCTCGCGGAAAGTTGTGTAAAATTTACAGAATAATAGTGAATACTTTGTTAGGAAAATCTATGAGTGATGGATACGTGTTTTGTAATATATGTATTATTACACAACTAATACACTTCTTTACAACTAGGCTTGTTCATGAACCGGTTCGGGGTCGAACCGGTTCTGAACTGAGTTGGTCTGGTTTGAAAAAAAATAGTACATTTTTTTATTTCTAAAAAAACTGGTATGGTTTAAGGAAAAAAGAACTGGTCTGGTTTGAACCGATTCAGAATCGGTTCGAACTGTTCTGGTCTGCTTTTTTTAGTAACAATTTTTGTTCGGAAATAATCTAGTTCAAACCGAACCTAAACCGGATGAAAATCCTGTCCAACACACTGAACCGTCTGAAAAAATACTGAACCAACTGAAAAGCACTGAATCGGCTGAAAAATACACCGAACCGACTGAAAAACACACTGAACCGATTGAAAATTTGTTCCACAACCGACTAAAATCCTGTCCAACATCAACATGCGAGAGTCCAATATATCTCTAGGTTTGGTTTATTGAAGACATCTCTAGGTTTGGTTTAATTTCAGACCGGTTTAGTTTATTTTGCTTCAAACTAGTTCTAAAATTATATAGGTTTAAAGTGGTTTGATTTAAATTTAAGTATAAACCAGTATAAAAAAACGATTCGAGTCGAACCGATTCGAACTGGATTTTTTGTACTATTTTGAACTGTTCTATTTGAAGGCTAAAAACACTGATATGGTTTTGGAACTAGTTCGGCCGAACCGGTTCGAACCAAACCAGTTCCAGACCAGACCAGTTCGTCCGAACCAGTTCATTTGGACAAGCCTATTTACAACTTTAATGAAGTGCTTATTAAGAATTTGTATTTAACTATTTATAGTTTTAAAAAAAATGAATACATACCAAGAAGTGAAAATGATCTATTTCATTTTCAAACTCATGCTATTATTTTTTTTCTCTCTAAATTTAACCTCTTTTGATAATTAATTATCAAAATAACATTTCGATCTTTAAATTTTCAAAATAACTCAAAAAGCTAATCAGGTCCGCGTTTAGGATGTCTGTCTCTCTAGACGTTCTAAATGTGATTCAGGTTCACGTGTAGGGGGAATGAATTGGAGTCGCGACTCCTTCCTCCCTACCTCGCCATTTGGATCTCCTCCCTTTCTCTGCAACTCCTATGGAACCTCGCCAGTCGTCCCGCTGTCAGCCTCGCACACCCCACCCGATTGATCACCTTCAGCCTCGCCCGCAAACCCCTCCCGTCTTGTTGTCGCACGTCGAGGTTGTCGCCTCCTCTGCACTTACACCAACACTGACCTCGTCCCCGCCACCATTAGCATCACCACCACAACACCTCGTTGCTGTCGCACGCCACCCCGCTCCCGTTCAGCCACTACACCTAGGTGAGCAAAACTCTAGCATTCTAATTTGGGGTAAATTATTTGATTGAATGAAATTAGATAAAATTAATAGTTAGAATTCTCAATATGATAAAATTGATGACTAATAGTTAGTTTTTATTGATTATATGTGTTTGATTGTGTGATTCTATTGTATATTTTGGGGCAAATTGTTTAATTGATTAAATACAGTTAATGCTATGTTGATTAACTTGTTTAATACAATGCATAATATGATGTAATTGATGAGTTGTAGACATAATGCTACGTTGAAATTTATAAAATTGCTATTTAATTAGGTGTTAACAGTTACTATATCTAGGTGGTGGTTATAATTTGTCGATATGGTGGTAGAATCACTAACATTGAAGGTATTGTTAGTTATGTTGGAAGCAGTTCTGCATGTCCACAACTCTAAAAATATATCGTTAACCCTATGGAGGGAATTTGTCAACGTAGCTCGTGGGTTTTGTGACATATCTAATGACTTTCAACTTGATTGGAAATTGGATAACTTGGTTTTCCCAATAAATAATGAAGCTACATTAAAAAGAATTTTTGAGATGTGTGAGAGAAGTATGGAGATTTATGTTACTAGTACAGGTCATCCAGTAATACTTGTACGCTTAATTCTATTCCAAAGTGAACCCGATGAGCGAATGGAGACCGAAGAAGATGAAGAAACACAACACGATGAAAGTGAAAGAGAGGATCGTACTCTGATTCCTAATGATGACGTTTTTTCATCATCTTCGGAGGAATATGATGAACTTGATGATATAGTAAGTGATGCTGGTTGTTCTAATGCAGCACAACCCAGTAGATATTCAGACAACATCGCCTTGAGTTTACCTCATGATATTAGATGCATGAGTCAGAATGTATTGATTGGAAGGTAACTCTAAGGTAGACATCTCATACTTTGGAGAATTTGCAGAGAGGCGAACGTTTTGACGTTAAATTTTCACTTCAACATGAAGTTAATTTTGGCATATCAAAAATTCTCATGAATGCAAAACTGTTAAATCTACATAATCACTAGTTCATTTCAAGTGCAGTAACGTAAATGGGAGTGTTTGTCATTACTACGAGTTTGTTAAAGGCAAATGGGCACTACGGGAGAGGAGGTCATCACCGGCCAAAAATACCATTTCTAACGGCTGGAATATCCAGCCGTTATAATGTGACGGCTCAACTGAATTTGAGCCGTTACAGGACGAGTCGACAGCATTATCACGGCTCAAATCCAGTTGAGCCGTGATAATTGCCGGCCCAAAGTCAAAAGAGCTGCGAAAATAATTATCGCGGCACTTTTTAGTTGAGCCGTGATAATTATTTATTTTTTTTTTAAAAAATAAAAATTAATTAATTTTCGGAGCACTTTTCAGACCTCTCTCTCGGAGCTCCTTCCCGTACCTGAAATTCCAGATCTACTCCTTTGATGATTCAGCCGTGGCGGGGCTGATCTCTACCTCAATCCGATCCGCCCTGGACTGTCCCCTCAACTATGCCCGCAGCTATTTAGGTAAACTCCTCCCGCTCTGCGTACGGAGCTTGGTCTACCTCGATTCCGACCTGGTACTGGTCGACGATATCGCCAAACTCGCCGCCACGTCGCTCAGCGATAGTTTCGTCCTGGCTGCGCCGGAGTACTGCAACGCCAACTTCACGACGTATTTCACGCACACCATCTGGTCAAACCTGTCGCTTTCGTTGACCTTCGCTGACAGGAAGTCCTGCTACTTCAACACCGGCGTCATGGTCATCGACCTCGACCGGTGGCGTGAGGGGGAGTACACGACTAAGATCGAGGAGTGGATGGAAATGCAGAAACGACTCAGGATCTACGAGCTCGGGTCCCTTCCATCGTTTCTCCTCGTTTTCGCCGGTAAAATCGCCTCTGTCGACCACCGCTGGAACCAGCACGGCCTCGGGGAGACAATTTCCGGGGGCTCTGCAGGGACTTACACCCTGGTCCGGTGAGCCTCCTTCATTGGAGCGGCAAAGGAAAGCCGTGGGTGCGTCTCTGAGGAAAGATTTTAATTTGGAGAGGGAAAGGAATTGTACTTGGAGAGCCGTGGGTGCGTCTCTGAGATTTTGAATTGGAGAAGACAGAGGCGGGAATTGTACTTGAAAAAAAATTGAAGTGAAAAAAATTTGAAGGGGACACGCGAGGGAGATCTTTGAAAATTTATTATCACGGCTAAAACGTAATGAGCCGTGATAAATCTTTAAAAAAATAATAAAAGTAACGGCTGAACCGAATAATGAGCCGTGATAAATAGACATAACTTGCGGCCCAACAATAAATGATCCGGGAAAAACTAAGAAAAAAGTCACGGCTCGGTAATTTGAGCCGTTAAAAAAAAACGTAACGGCTCAATATTAATTGGGCCGTTATATTCCACTTAAATTTATTTATCACGGCTCAATATACATTGAGCCGTTAGATTTAGCCGGTAAATGACTTTCCTCCCGTAGTGGGGCATTTGGGAGATAACAAAAGTAAGTCCTCCCCACACTTGTGCAAACACTAGGGCTATCCAAAAGCATAGACAAGTTGATATTGTTGTGATAACAGATTTAGTGTATCCTTATGTACTCAACAATACAGGGATTAAAATTTGTGATTTACAACAAGTTATTAAACATAAATTCGCACAATCAGTCTCTTATCGCAGGGTGTGGTACTTAAAACAAAAAGTGGTAGAACAAATGTTTAGTTCACACGAGAGTGTCTTTCAAAAGTTGTCACACTAATGGTCGATTTATGTAAATCAAACCGAGGGACCGTGATCAAATTTGATTGGAAGGGATTACCTACTAAATTTGATGTTGTATTCAGTAAGTTCTTTTGATTATTTTGACCGTCAATTGAAGGTTTTTACCACTATAGACCATTGATAAGTATCGACACTACACATTTGTACGAAAAATATACAAGGAAACTATTAATTGTTGTTGCATTTGATGCAGATAATCAAATATTTCTGTTGTGTTATGCTTTTGTTGATTCTGTGAGTGCAGACAGTTGGACATAGTTAGAGTGACTGTGTGATTACATTATGAAAGATCAATGAAAGATATGTATTATTTATGTTTTTCATTCTGGGATTAAAATTGTGGTTTCTAGGGTGTTTCCAGAGCCATTGTGAGTTCATAGGTACTGTTTTAGACATATGGCAAACAACTTTAATTCTCACTTCAAGGACTGACCTCTTAAAAGTATATTCTCTAAGATGGCATGGACTACATCGCGTAAAACGTTTGATAAGTTCTTTGTCGAACTTAGTACCATAAACAACGGTTAGTACAAACAGTGGTTGAATGACTGCGGTGACTTTAGCCTATAATTGCAATCTTACGATGAGGGATACCTATATGGAGTAATGACAATCAATTAATTTGAAGTGTTTGATAAAGTTTTGAAAGGAGTGCGGTCGTTACCAGTGACATCCATTGTAGAAATAACCTTCACATAGTAAAATACTTACTTTGTTGAATGTCGTGCACATGCAGAGCATGTATCATCGATGTGCCATGTATGGATGCCAAAAATAAACGAGTTGTTAGCAACCACTAAGCAAACGTCTCATAGATTTGATGCGAATACATATTCGTACGGGGATGAGTACATGGTACGAACACGTCGAGGTAAACGTTATACAGTAAACTTGGTAGAACATTCGTGCATGTGCGGAGAGTGGACATTATTTCATAGGCGTGTGCACATGTGATGACTACTCTACGTGTAGCTAACATAAATTAGAGTCGGTGCATGGATCCACACTTTGGCATTGGAGCTTATAGACAGACGTACCTCCTTAAATTCCACGCTATAATGGATGAAGACTAGTGGAATGAGTAGACTAATCCTATTGTTAGATGTGATAAACAAATGATGATATAAAAATGTGATCACATGAGAACAAGGATCGACAACAAAATGGATAACACGGAAGTGTATAAAAAGGGTGGTAAATGTGGTCACACTGGCCATAATAAACGATCTTGTAAAAATTAGTGTAAGTGTGGTGGGTTTTAAAATAAATGCATGCATTAGTGGTAACCTTTGTATTTAATTGATGATTATTAATATTCTCATTCATTATTAGATAATGGTTCGCGAATAGATGAGAGATATGTTGACCACCTTGCAAGAGTCGGAAGATCCGTCATTGTTTTACGCTTAACAAGATCATATGTCTTAGCATGTCGCAGATGATACAGTAGTTTTAATATTTTAATTTTAACATTAGTAAAATTATTGCAGTTTTTAATATTTCATAATAATTGTTAATTATAGATTATTGCTAGTGACCACTTAAGGGATGATAAATATTGGAGGATGGGTAAGTGTTGGACCCTAGATCCAAGCACTCGTGAGTGGGTGGATCTAGCAGGTTTTGATTGTGCGTCATATATATCTTGCATAATCGTTGATGCTGGGTTACTTCGTTCACTTATTGAGAGGTAGTCACCAGAGACTCACACTTTTCACCTACGGTGGGGTGAAATGAGTGTCACGTTGCGAGATAAGCAACTTTTACTAAGTATACAGGTTAGTGGACCTCGAGTCACGGGCACATATTACCTGGGAGATGATTCAATTAATTTTCTTGATCATTGCCCACGGTTATTGGGACACATACCAACTCGTGAGGATGGTGGGATAACAAACAATGAGGTACAACTATGTTGGTTCAGAAAACTATTCGAGAGAAAACCAAATGCACCAAACTGAATACCTTCAATAGAGGAAGAAGTTATGATGAGAGCACGTACATGGATATATTTTGCACATGTAGGGTCGATTTTTGTTCCCTAGCACTACTGGGAACAAAATGAACCTAAAGCATCTTACATTATTGGAGAATCTAGATCAGACGACTCATTATAGTTAGGGATCAACTGTATTGAGTTACTTATATAATGGTTTATGCAGAACTATAGAGAATGGTAGAACGAACGTAGCACGATGCCCTGTATTTCTGCAGGTACAACTAATTTTCATATGTTTGTACTAATCATGATATCTTTAAAGTATTACACTAATTATTATGCATTAAATGTGATAGATGTGGTCTTGGGAGAATTTATTCGTGGGTCGTCCAATGATAAAGACCAATGTGAATATGCACGGTTAAGTTCCATTAGGGATGTGGTGAACACTTCCCAAGACAAACAAATGAAATCGTAAACCTAGCGTTTTCATTTCTACCGAGACGAGTTGATTTTCCTTGAAGAATTTCAGTTATTCTGTCGTATAAGATTTAAATTTACACATCCAATTGTAGTATTAACGTTTTTTGTGTGCATTGAAGGTAAACTGGAACTCATAAATCATGTTTGACTACACTCGATCTGTATGGATGATGGGCATTTATGCCTTGCCCAGGTGTCACTCATACACTTTAACAGTGTAGAGTGGCAAATGTTGGATAGTGTAGTGCAGCAATTCGACCTGTCTCAACCTATCCCCAAAAGCATTCGAGGATCAACCAGTTTGGGATAGGTTGCACAAACTACGATCATATAAGAAAAGTAGTGAGTAATGTAGCTCGTTTTGAGTATTTAGTATGGTACTCAAGGATGACAGTTACATTAACTAGAGATGCAAGACCACCTGTACCAGATGGCGCAGATGTTGTGGTAACACCGACCATGGACTTCGAACCACATGGGAACTAAACTATGCTGTTGGTAAGTTTTTGGTATATATATAGGGGTGTCAAAACGGGTCATGGGTCGATCCATGGGTCGTGTAAGTATTGGGTCGTGTCAGAGATCGTCTGACCCAAACATGGCATGTGTACTTGTATGAGTCCGTTTTTGAAACCCAAACCTGACTTGCAGGTTGATGGGTCAACCCGTGAGTCAGAATGGCCGTCAAGAACAGTAAGGCTTGGAGAAGAAAATGAAAACTGCAAACTAATATTAGTTCAACGTATTAACATCCACTGAGTAAATCTAAGGAAAATCCTAAAACTAAATAACCTATCTCCGCAAACCTTGCTCAATACCAATAAGACAATAAGAGTTCAAACCAAGAACCCACATACGTAAACTAGCACATAAAACTACCATTCCAATGCAATAAAGCAAAATTAACCATAAATGAATTAGCTATCAAACCTCATAATCAAGTTCAAATTCAACAAGAAGCACTAAAATATTAATACCTCATTGGCAGCTACCTATTTTCTTGTTTCTGTACGAACCATAGCAGTTAACGGAACGATTAAAAAGTTCAATACTCACTGAAAGAAGTCAACATAGTTCTTCAGCCACACGTCGCTTCCTGTCAATGCCTGTTGCTGGAGAAACCATAGGTCGTCCATCGCGTCATCATACGCAGCGGGGTGGATGCTCAGGTGCAAGGCGATACTCCACCGACATGACCAGTACACCGATCACAAAAACCATGGGAGCGCAGGACTCGTGGAACAACGCGAAAGCCACGCTATAGAGGATGAATCCGCCGTTGTGGAAGTAGATCACCAACGGCAG
Source organism: Chamaenerion angustifolium (assembly GCA_946814005.1). NCBI lineage: Eukaryota > Viridiplantae > Streptophyta > Magnoliopsida > Myrtales > Onagraceae > Chamaenerion > Chamaenerion angustifolium. Next base: position 31,217,528 of record OX328272.1, read on the forward strand.
TTTCGAGATTGACTGTTCATGGCCCGATCTGTCGGGAGGAAAGCACGTATATTGATCTTCTTCACCGGGTCCAAGGGAATGTCCTTGGAGAGTGATGTCAGAGGGTGTGGTTGGGATGGATCTGGTTTTGGCGATTTGGCGCAGAGGAGTGGAGAGGGTCTAGGGTTAAGCACTATCGATTTGACTTCCTTGGGTGCGTAAAGGAGGAGTTTGTTTTCTAGGTTAAAGGCTCATTCGCTTCTTTTCTGTTGACAGCTATAAAATATTTTTTTTAACAATGTAAAATAATTATTTAATATAATATATAATTTGAACGGGTCACGGGTTGACCCATGATTAAGGTCTTCTAACCTAAACATGACCCGTGTTTTCACGGGCCAGACATGGGTTGTGTCAAAATAACACATGGGTCAAAAATCTTGACCCAAACACGACCCGTGGGCAGGTCATCCATGGGTCACTCATTGGTTGGGTTCGATCTGTATGGAGGATGAGCATTTATGCCTTACCCAGGTGTCACTCACACACTTTAACAGTGTAGAGTGGCACTTGGTGGATCGTGTAATGCATCAATTCGACCTGTGTCAACCTATCCCCCAAAGCATTTGAGGATCGACCAGTTTGGGATAGGGTGCACAAACTACGATTAGATAAGAAAAGGTGTGACCATGAATCATATGACACGATGCATACATTAAGTCGTGGAACAGCCTAGTTTGAATGTAGTTCATGAACTAGACATACACGTAGCTCGTTCTGAGTATTTAGTATGGTACTCAGGGATGATAGTTACATTAACTAGAGATGCAAGACCACCTGTACCAGCTGGCGCAAATGTTGTGGTAACACCGACCATGCACTTCGAACCACATGGGGAACTAAACTATGTTGTTGGTATGTTTTTGGTATATATATAGGAGTGTCAAAACGGGTCATGTGTGGATCCATGGGTTGTGTCAGAGATTGTCTGACCCAAACACGACCCGTGTACTTGTATGGGTCCGTTTTGGAAACCCAAACCTGACCTGCGGGTTGGTGGGTCAATTCGTGGGTCAGAATGACTCGTCAGGAACAGTAAGGCTTGAAGCAGAAAATGAAAACTGAAAGCTAATATTAGCTCAACATATTAACATCCATTGAGTAAATCTAAGGCAAATCCTAAAACTAAATAACCTATCTCCTCAAACCTTGCTCAATACCAATAAGACAATAAGAGCTTAAAAGAAGAACCCACATACTTAAAGTGACACATAAACTACCATTCCAATGCAATAAAGCAAAATTAACCGTAAATGAATCACATATCAAACCTCATAGTCAAGTTCAAATTCAATAAGAAGCACTAAAATATTAATACCTCCTCGACCTCTATCTAGTTTCTTGTTTATGTACGAACCATAGCAGTTAGCAGAACAATTAAAAAGTTCAATACTCAATGACAGAAGTCAACATAGTTCTTCAGCCACACATCGCTTCCTGTCAATGCCTGTTGCTGGAGAAACCGGAGGGCGCCATCGTGTCATCGTACAAAGCGGGGAGGTAATGCTCAGGTGCAAGGCGATACTCCACGGACAAGACCAGGACACCGACCACATAATCCATGCGAGCGCATGACTCATGGAACAGCGCGGAAGCCGCACTATAGAGGATGAATCCTCCACCGTGGAAGTAGATCACCAACAAGAGTTTCGAGGTTGACTGTTCGTGGCCAGATTTTTTGGGAGGAAAGTGCATATATATGTCTTCTTCACCGGGTCCAACAGAATGTCCTCTAAAAGGGTCTAGGGTTAAGCACTTTCAATTTGACCGTTTTAAGGTTGACTAGTTTTGGCGATGTTGCGCGGAAGAGTGGAAAGGGTCTAGGGTTAAGCACTTTTCCTTTGACTTCCTTGGCTGCATAGGTGAGAAGTTTGCTTTTTCTAGGTTAAAGGCTCCTTCGCTTCTTATTTGTTAACACTTGTAAAATATATTTTTTTACCAATGTAAAATAATTATTTAATCTAATATATAATTTGAACGGGCCACGGGTTGACCCATGGGTCAGGTCTTCTAACCCAAACATGACCAGTGTTTTCATGGGCCAACCATGGGTCCTATCAAAATGACCCATGGGTCAAGAATCCTGACACAAACACGATCCTTGGGCGGGTCATCCTCGTGTCACCCACGAGGACCAAAACCGATAGATCGAAGAAGTATATGGACAAGATTATGAATGTTTGTCGATTCTCCCACGACATAATTGGTGAACTATTGGGGTTCAATCAGATGATTGCAGAAGTTGTATCATGCAGTGAGGATGAACATTTAGAAAACACAGATCAACCGGAAGATATATCTTCGAAAATGAGGAACATATGTTCCACCACCTCTGCTCACTCCATAATCGTAAATTGATGAGGTGCAACCTGAATTCTCCTAACCAAAAAAGATGATTGGTAGTCGTAGAGGTTGGATACCCTAGATGATAAACTATTACAATTTTTGAAATATGTTTGTATATATATTTTGGGGACAAATATAGTACTTTATTTAAGTAATTTTTTTTTCTAATGTGTTGTGTTAATTTGTTTTTTAAATAAATTAGCCATAAACACAAAAATGGTTCGCATTTGCAGTTATTTGTTGTAAATGCGAGCTTGATTCACGTTTAGGACATCCTAAACGCAAACGTGGTAAGCGTTTTCTGTTATTTTTTAAAAGTTGAAAATTGAAAAGTTATTTTAGTACTTAAATTTCAAAAAGAGGTTAAAGTTGAAAATAAAATCGCAATGATGAACAGAAAGAAATGTACAATATGAATAGTCATTAGAGTTGATAATGGTATGGTATCACTAACAATTTATATTGTTTTTACTACGTCTCATAATTATAATCATACTCTTGCAACTACACTTATCATAACTATATTAATAACAGATTAATTACAATTTTACTCGTATATCCGTATTGGAAATATCTGTATTTTATTTTAATTTTTGTAAATCAAACTAATTTAGATCATGTACAAGTCCAACTACCCTTACAAGACCTCTTCTGTAACCATCACCTAAAACAACACTAGAGATGCCTATTCACAAATAAGTATGGGTGTTAATTAGTGTTGATGATTCGTGTAAAACGTGAGTCGTATCAAAATGTGATCAATCCAAACTCGACTCATAATTATTGACAGATTAATTTTTATGACTTAAATACGATCAGCGGGTCAACGAGTCAACCTAAATGACATGTGAACCTGTGTCCATTTCAGTTTGTAAGGCATGAATTTTGCGGGTCAACCAAATGACCCGTGCAATCCATAGATCCATGCGATCCATGGACCCACACGACTCATACGTTCAGTGTGATTCATGACTTTTATATAATATATAATTAACTAAATGTGTTGAGAGATACGACACAAACACGATCCTTATGTACAGACTGGACTGGTCATGTCAAAAATGACCATGGGTCCAAAAATATCAAACTCAAACACAACTCGTGTGCAAGTCACTGTAGATCATTCATGGTTCGTGTCTAAAATGATACACCCCTACATATAACGTGATTTCTTGATGATCCTACTCTAGCATTTATCCACCATCAATATATATATTTACTTCAAAGATGCCAAAAATACAAACCAAGTTTAATCTTCAAGCAATATAAGCTAAAACAAAATAATTAGAGTGTTTCTACAATGGTTAATTAGATGAAGTTTAAGGATTTAGATAAATTGATAGCTAATTTTTTGACAAATTATTAATCGCACAAATTTGTAATATGCTAATTTTATTTAATTTACTGTTAAATGATAACAGAAACATATATTTCATTTATTATTTAATTTAGTTCCTTCCATAAATTATTTTTTATTTTATTTTATTAAAAACAAAAGTTTGCAAACTGAACTTTAGGTAAAATTTTAATGTACTAGCTACATTATATGACAAGTAACATACATATGCATATCACATTTTATCCAAAAAAATCTCGTTAGCAAACTGTTCAAATCTTCAAAATTTACTTATAATTTTTCTAAAACAAGGGAAATTACCAGCACCATATAAATCGTCAGTACTATGTTAATCATCTTCAAGCTTGGTACAGACAGACATCATCAGTAGAAACATCACTAGTCTTCATTTCCATCAACCGAGCTCACTAGCTGGATCAGCTTTGATGGTGTTTGTATCAGTGTTGCTTGGTCCTTCAGCTTGCAGGAACCGTTTCAGATGCCCGTCTTCCAAATGTTCCTTAAACAACAGAAATTACACCAACTCAGTTACCCAGTACTATAAACTTACATTGAATTATTACAAACTAATTTCAGTGTTACATTTGCTAGAGTTGGTTGGTATCATCCTGTTACTACTAGATAGCTTCAAATCATGTCAATATCTATGTTTCCATAGTTTTTTCAATGGACAGAAGGATGGATACAGATCTATTAGTTATTTGTAGTGCAGACACCATCAATATAAACCCTTTTAATTTTGCCAAATAATAATGAATTTCAGCAAGTTTACTATAAACCTTGGCTTGTGCATTCAAAAGTAAGAAAAGCATTGGACAATACATTAAGGAACGAGTCTTGGCATGGAAAGTCTCAAGTTAGGGATTTGAATTCGAACTATAAAGATTACGTGCAAACAACTTTGCATAAACAGATTCATGAAAATACAATACAAAATACATACAGCAAGACAAGCTCTGTATTTCTTCCACTCAACAATGCATTCCTCCTCCTTCCCCTGGCCGTTGACATACTTCTCAGAATACCACCTGGACATGGCAAGAAATGGAAACCCCAATTGGAAAACATTAGATTTCTACTGGATTCTACTAATTAGACAGATATAATAACATAGAAGGATTTTCTAGTTGAAATTTCACTACTTGTTGAAGCAGTTGTGATACTCGGCTCTGAGATTGGCACAGGCGGTGGTGGAAGACGGTGAAGAGGTCTTCTTTTTCTGTACAGCAGCAGCTATCATGGTCATCGCTGGGTTCTTCAGCAGGATTGTTGAACAAGAATCTGAACTGTAACAAGAAACAAGACTGTCTCTTGCGTCAGATCAAAGGCGGCGGTGGGTTGCCAGCCAAAGTGGGAACCTGGCTAGAAAAAGATGGCATTTTATTCCTTATGGTTCAGCCTATGTTATATTTTCCCCTGAAGTTAAGTTTGCATGTTTTGCCCTCAAATCTTAAATGTTCCTGAAATTTTAACCATTTTTTCAATTCTGAATTTAACGGAGCTCTCGACTGAACCGAACTTCAATTGCTCGAATGGGATTCAAAAATAAAAATAAAAAAATTAATCCTTATATAAAAACTAATTATCAAAATAATCTCCATATTTTGAAAAATACTAAAATGACTAGTTGGAGCATAAATAGGGTCGGCAATTGTGCGGTGAAAAACTCATAACCATGGTTATAACCGTTATTGTTTAATATAGTTAATTGTACTATTGTGGTGCGGTACAGTTATGGTGATCAATTTTCTATCCATAATGGTTATGGTATTTGAGCTATACCCATGATTATTATATAAATATAATAATTATTTATTATTAATAAACTAATATATATTAAATAATGAAAGTTAATGTACATACATGTAATAAATAAGGGAAAAGTATGAAAAAAAAATGTAACATGTTTGCCCTAGGTGGTAAATCCAGCTCAATGTTTGTTTTTGATGTAGTATGTTTGGTGGTGTAGGTTTTTTATGAATTCCGTTTGTGTTCGTTAAAATATTCCATTAACAGCATCCATGTCTTGCACGTGACTTTTTGTGTGTGTGAAATTCCAAAGATGTCCCTGACTTCTTCACCTATTATATGCAGTATTTCTCCTCCATTGAAGCATACAGTTTCTTCTCCAAGAGTCTTCTCCAAGGTGTTCGTTCGTCGATTCCCGAAGTCTTCGGCCCGTCATTGTCGGATCTCCTGGTCGCCGAGGAAGAATGACACCGCATTCCTCAGGCAACACTTCATCCAGCTCGAAGTCAGCCATAGAGTACAAGTCGTGGAGTTGCTACTGTGGGTTCACCACACATGCTAAACCCGCTTCGACGTGGAATAATTTCTTTCGAATGTTTTATGGGTGTCCCAATTACAAGGTTTGTTTGCCGATTTGTTTGGTTTTGAAGCTTAATTTTGAAGCCCTAGTCTTGAAAATCACTGTCCAATCTTCGAAGCCCTAATTTTGTGTTTTTCAGTTGCAGAATCACGGTTGTAATTATTTTGAGTGGTGTGATCCGCCAATGTGCATATACGGAAGGACGGTCGTAAACAAATTTTGAGATATGCATGGCAAGATTGAAAGCGAAGTGGTTCTTGTACGAAGGAGGGAAAATATGTTGATTACTGATGTTGGTGTTTTTGCGGTACTGTTGTTTGCTGTAATCCTAAAATTGGTGATTGTGTGAACGTGTTTTAGGATTTGTATTTTAAGTACTTATGTTTGCGGGTCAGAGTGTTTTTAGTTAAGTGTGTTTGTGTTGTATTAATCCCAGATGACATATGTTTTGTAATTGTTGGTATTTGATGAAACACTTTTGTCCACAAGTTGCGAATAGATGTACTATATTTTGACTTACTGGACAAAAAGTCATTGACTAAATCCAAACGACATTCCACCTGCAATTAAACACCTATCCCATGCAATTAAACACCTATCCCACAACACACACACAATCCAGACAACATCCACAGAACCAACTATTTCCATAATTAACTGTCATTCAGTTTTTGAAATTACCAACTTACAATACCAAGTTCATCCTAAACATAAAACGAAACCTAATCCATAAACACAAAACGAAAGTTAACGCCTCAAATTGATAGCATAACCAACAATATGCGTCATTCCAAAATGGCATCCAAAATAAGTTATTCCAAAATGGCATCCAAAAAGGGGCATTTTGACTCTATAACAGTACAAAAGTTAGAATTACAAATCGTAATTGGTGTAAATGTGATAAGTCGTGAAGAGTTAAACCTGTGTTTTTCTTCTAGTTGGTAGTTTTGCCCTTTTTGTTTTAGAAATCCTCTTGGGTACTTGTTTCATTGGGTCCTTCTTCGGCTTCATTGGGTACTTCTTGAGGTATGTTGGGAACTTCTTCACGTACTTCTTCCTGCAAACAAGTATAATATTATTGAACACTTAAACAAAAGTAAAACAGGCTCGGGAAAGAGGAGTTTTTACCATCTGAGGTTGTGAATCTGGAACAGACTCAGGAACAAAGGTGTCTGACTCTTCACCCAAATCAGTTCTTTCTTCCTCAACCGGGCGTGTCTTGCTCTTTGATTTACTTTTTGGAGCTCTACTCAGTCCTTCTTGTGAGACCCTTGCTGGTCTGACTATTTTGGTGGGTGGCTGTGGTGCGTCAACTTCAGGTTGAGGGGTGTTGAGTTTCCTTCTAACTCGTTGTGACTGCTGTCCTCCTTATGTTTTTGAAGACTGATTTGCCGATGTTTATGTCGGCTGGGTCGACTGGGTCGGCTGTGATGGTGCATTGCTCTGAGATTGTGCGGGTGTATGACCTCTCTTGTTACAAACCCTCTTGTTATGAGCACTTAGTCGATAGAGGGAGCAGAACTATGGGAGCCCATGCTTGGTCAATTTAGTTCCTGTTTTGTTCACCGTCTCGATTGGAGCTCTCGTTCGTTTCTTCTTAGGCCTGCCTCCTTGCTTACGGACTTCCGGAGGATCAATAGGTAACGAATCTAGCCTCATCCAGTCGTCAACCCCCGGAATTGGATGTATGACTGGACCGTAGATTCGTTGCATAATCTCTTTGTGGTACACTGTGTCCATATAATTCTGCACGTCCAGTCTAGATTTCAACAAACATGTCGTAGCATGTGCACAAGGGATTCTGATCAGACAACATTCCAGACAGCTGCATGTTATGGTGTTGATATCTACGGTGTACTGGTATTGTGTCCCCACAAGCACTTCGTACTCACCCTCACCCGCGTATAGTACATCCATCCGTCTTTTTTAAATATCTTTTCTAGCACATTGCTAAACAGAAACCCTTCGTGTTTGCTAGCCTCTTCCTTCCTTGTAGTTAAATTATTCATAACGATCATTCGCAATGTTTCCATAAGGGTTATTGGCGGCTTATCTCGAGCATCCTTAATATTCGCATTCCAGCTCTCTGCGACATTATTCACTACTAAATCTGTATTTGAATCAGGATGAAACTCGTACCTGCACCAGGTCTTCGTGTCTATCTTGTCCAAGGACTCCCATGCACCCACAGAGTGCTGTTTCAGGTAGTCCATGTGCGTCTTGTGCCTATGGAAATTGTACGAATAAGTCTCTGCCTAGAAACGTGATTTCACTCCAGCGTCATTGTGTTTGGCAGACAACATGTTTTGATGAATGTGTCGTGCACAGAAACGATGCTCCGATGCAGGTAGGATCTCCTTTACTGCAGTTATTAAACCCTAGCAAACATATTTCATCATACAATTAGAATTACAAACATATGACATCAACTGTTTAAATAATGCAAACATAACACATAACATTTTTAAATTATGACAACGTAATACATAAAATATTTAAAAACTGAACACGTAATATACCTTTTGGTGATCTGGCATGATGATCCAAAGACCCCTATCACCAAGGTCTGTTTTAAAGATGTCCAGGAACCACGTCCACGACTCTCTCGTTTCAACTTCGACCCATGCATAACATAGAGGGAATACTCTATTGTCAGCATCCCGAGACACGGCACTTAGCAGTTGTCCCCCATCCAGGCCTTTAAAGTGACACCCATCCAACCCAATGAAGGGTCGACAACCAGCTCTAAACCCTTCCATACATTCAAATTTAGGTCTTAAAGGGTTCGGTGCCGGATCAACCTGTATGTAAACCCTGCTTTCTGGGTTATGCATCATCACGGTCCCGACGTACTCCCTTAGGCGTTCAAACTTCCATAACCTATATCCACATAGATTCTCTCTCGCTAATCTTATCCCTTCACAAATATTCCACATCTTGACATCGAAGTTGAATCGTTTTTGAATTTCGTCCGCTATTGTCGCACTTCGAACCTTTGGTTCATTCCGAATCAACTCCATGAAGTTTTCGCATATCCACTTCCCACCAATCTTCTTGGTATGGAATGCTCGACCACATGTATGATCCTCCACCAACTTCTGTAACTGAAGAGTTGCTTGCTGCGGAACACGAACAACACACGACTTGAATCCACAGTTCGATTGTTTGCAACGTAATTCTATTCGTTTTGGACCATTCGATCCATTGGACTCCATCTCATAACCCTCTTGAATGCTATGTCCAATCATGTAATCATTAAACGCCTTCGCATCTACGAACTTCATACCAAGTTTCAGCTCGTATTTTTTGGTGGGCTTTGTCGTTATTCACGGCGGGGTAATAACCTCTACTCCTGATGAAGTAATCGATTTTAATCAATGAAATATGAATCGATGACCATTGGAAGCCTTTGGGAAAATCATGTTGATTACATCGATACCTCACATTGAGAAAGCCCGTGGGGAAGTTCTGGAATAGAGGTCTTGCAATGACACGTGGATTTGGTCCACGTACACTTGACAGAGGTGATATTGTTGGGCATGGTTTATACAGTCAGCAGTCACGGTGAACCAAAAGTACCCAAGTATTACACGTTCATGTGTGGGCCGCAACAACCTTCGTGAATTTCTTCCATTAAGCGATCAGCTTCTTTGGCATTCACGTATCTCAAGAGGGTATCATAAAATGATCTTTTGTATAAGGTCGAATCCGGCAAGGGTCTCCCACTAGCGAGTGGACGGACAAAAAGGCATAAGGGGGCTTCATCGAGCAAAACTCCAATGGTGATATCCGTTGAAAATAAGTCTGACAAGCCCTCGTGAGCATCAATGTCATCGAGTTGGATCACTTGTGGTGGGCCTGGAAATGAAATAGGAGAGGAAACAAACATGTCCCTGAACTTTCGGCTAAATGTTTTCTCTTTGAGACTTCATAATCTTTGAAATTAGGAAAAAAATAAACTAGTCCTAAAAGTGCCCTTGTCCTTTCGGGTGTGGGAAGGTCATATGTGAGAGGTGGACTTTGGTCCGGATGGCCATATGTGGGAGGTGGAGCTTGGTTAGGATGGCAAAAGTGCCTGACATGGATTGATGAGGTGTCACGATATTGTGGCAGTCACACATGTCTGGAGCTCAGAATAGCCAAAATTTGCTCGACCTAGGAGGTCATGCCAACGATTGACTTCATTGTGTAGGAACTCATGGCGTGCATGGTCTGTTCTAGTTGGATGATTCTCTCATGTTCTTGATGTGCTGGAGTCGTGGAATGTCGCATGGGTTTCCGAAAACCTAAATTCAAAATATCGTAGTAAGAAGGATGAATACACAATTGATCATGCATGATTGATTTTGAAAATTCTATGTTCCATTTATTCCATTTATAGACTTTGATTGCATGTATGGCAAAAGTTTTTTTTCAAAAATACTTTTAAAGGTTTTGACCAATCGAAGTCTAGTCCTTAAGACGTTTCACATGACGGCGCAGCTCGTTGAGTGCATTTGTTGATTGTTCCTTGGTTCAAACAAAGATCGAGGACATGTATTTTGATTTTTTTTTTGCCTCGTTCTTCGTATGAAATGTTCAAGGGTGTCATTCAACTTAGCAACGTTGCCCTCACATTTTTCCAAGGTGCTCCCACATTGCTAGAATGACGGTGGTTATTGGAGTCTATCCCCAATGATCTACTCTGGGCCGAAAGACAGATTTGCAGGTGTCGAATGGAACTTATGAACGTATTCCGTTGTTGTTTAATCACGCAGACGCATTTTCCATATTCCATAATTTAGACAAGGCGTTAAGGAGAAACCAATTGACTATGTAGTTTACGAGCTCGTGAACCTCGTCAATCTTCTTGTTCACGTATTTCTAATTCCCTTTTTGTCATGGCTTTCCATATTCGGGAAATTTCGACCGTAGGGGGATGTATGGCCTTAATGTGAGGGCAATGATTATTTTTTTCATCCTTACCAAAGATGGTGCGTGAAACGTCTTAAGGATACAAAATTGAATGAACATAACTTACATTTTTTTTTTGAAAAATGCAATGCAAGTGTGAGAATTTAACTTCATTAGTAAGACTCGTATTACATTTACAACAGTCTGAAATATATAATACAAAAGACCCAATCCTATACATGTCATGAACTAGGGCCAAAACAAAACACATATACATAATGGGTCGAACTTCCATCTAGAGTTATTGAGATGATTTCTAATTCCCAACAGTTGGGACGAATCTTCTTCATGAATTGTAGGTCAATCTCGCATGCAAATGCTTGGGTTGAATTCTCATTTACATCAGTTGGGCTAAAAAATGGAAATACACACAAAACTGGTAAAGACTTAACACGGTGTGGAGCTTTAGTTCTAAATGGATGGAATTTCTAGGTCCTCTGAACCAGCGGAACCTCGCCCCTTAAAGAGGATCGAGTTGAGTTGTTTGGGTGCGTGCCGGCGGTCTAAACCGCTTCGGGTGCATTCCCCTACTAAACTCCCTAAGCTCTTAATGTGCTCTAGGTCCGAGCGGGTAATGGTAACCAGCGTGGTGTGTGCAAAACAAGAATTTATTTTATTTTTTTTTAATTATTACAATTACATCGCCTTTTGGACAAAAGTTGAAACTGCAAGCATGAGCAAACAGTCAAAACGGATGAAGCAAAATATAATATGGCAAAGCAAACATGACAAAGCCTAACCCTCTAAAATAAATCCCCAGCAGAGTCGCCAAATTGTCGGACGTCGGATCCGACTTTCCCGACCCGTTTGGAAAATATTTTTAAATTTCGTTTTTGAAAATGTCGGGTCTTGGCGAGGGACGGATCCGGTCAAGCGGGGTCATCAACCAAACCGAAAAAATTGAAAGAGTCGACACCGATTAATTAAAGGCTAATCGGAATCCTAAATTTTTTCCTAGGGTACATGGAATTAACATCCTTGGGCTTAGAAAGGTCTACGTCCAGAGAATCAAGTTCGGGGTTTTGATTACGTCTTAAAAGCTCGCGAGCTCATAATCCGCCCTTTCGCTACTTTAGTTTTGATTTTGATTTTTTTTTTAATTTACCCAAATTTGCGCATTTTGATCATGCTTGGCCCAAAAAGACTACATGCATTTTCTTTAAATTAAACAAACCACGTACAAACATTTTATTTTTAGTTAATTTTCAAATAGATAAACAAAAGAGAAAAAAATTAATCATGCTCGAGAAATGAGTGATTTAACTTTGGAGTCATTTTAAACGTGTCAAAAATACATGAATGATTTTGAAAATATTAAGCATGTTATACCAATTTGTAATACTTTGACATGTCACGAGATGTCCAAAAAACATTTACGGACTAAAACACAATTATTTGAAAATTCTAGCTGAATTGGGAATATATTTTAAAAATGATAGAATTAGCCCTAAACTATTCTGGACTTATTTGTAACATTTGGTAAAGTTCCAAAAATAACCCAAAATTTATTCTAGACTTATTTGTAACATTTGGAGAAGTCATGAAATATCTAGAAAAGTATAGAAATCAAAATGTATTTTTTTAAATGAGCATAATTAAGAAAAAAATTCAAAAATTGCACAAATGACCCAAAACTTTTCCGAATTAGTTTATAACACTCGATAAAGTCCCAGAAATGACCCGAGAGTCCAAAGATCGAGTTTTAACCTTCATCAAAGTTTGGGAAGGACCTAGGTCATTTTTGAAAATATTTTTGTTTTCTCATATACATAATATATATATATTATACATATAGATAGATAGATAGATAACATATACATAATATATATATATTATGTATATACATATATAGTATTACATAGACATAATATAAATATATATTATACATATAGATATAATATCACATATATATATTAACAAGTATATTATACATAAATATATAATATATGTATATAAACTCTCAATTTTATTTCACATTTAGAAAATACAAATATGATATTGAATATGAGAGAAATATTCCTAACTCATTGGAGGTTTAATACCGTACGAGGAACCGAGACCGATAATTATCGATATTTTTTTTCTCTCATTTCTTTCTTCTTTCTTTTCCTATTTCTCCCTCTAAACTTCACTAATCTCTCCCTTATTTATACACAAAATATATGTAGATATGTTTTTAGATATTTTGTGATATTTTTAGATATTTTTTAATTTAATAATTTATTTATTTTTATATCGATTTCTCTTGGCTTGATTCCTTGCGTACGGTATTTTGACCCCGATGCAAAATCAGGTGTTTACAAGAGCGGATAAGAGAAAGACTGGACATGGCAATAGCAAATGATGAATGGCTAAGCAAATATCTAAATACCGTCATTTTTCATCAACCGGCCATAGGATCGGACCACAGTCCACTGATACTGAGGGTTGACCATCGGGACAGAAGGGGAAAGAAACAGTTCATATTCGAGGCTATGTTGACGGTGGACAAAGAATGTGAGCAAACAATCAAACGAGCTTGGGGGTCCAACACAACACCCTTTCGATGACCCGCTTTCCATACGAAGATAGGCAAATGTCGCACCAATTTGGTTCAATGAAGCAAGAAGCATTTCCACAATAACAAAGTGAAAATAGCAGAATTACATAGTCAAATTGAGAGGGTTCAAAGGGAAAGTAACTCGGCTCACACAAGTGAAAGGGAAAAAGCTCTTAAAAGAGAGCTACCAGAATACTGGAAAAGGGAATAAACCTATTGGAGCCAAAGAGCGAGAATTCGATGGCTCGGGGAGGGAGACCAAAATACAACTTTCTTCCACAAATCCACCCTCGAAAGTCGAAGCCGGAATAAGATCAAAAGTCTACAACGAGATGATGGAACATGGACATAATCAGAACAAGAGATAACCCAGGAGTGCGAAAGGTACTTCAAACACCTGTTCCAATGAGAAGGGACGACAAACTCAGAAAACATATTGGGATGCGTGCAACCAGTCGTTATAAGGGCGATGAACCAAAATCTCCTAAAACCATATACTGACGAAGAAATCAAGCGAGCCGCGTTCCAACTGGGGGGAGCAAGGGCCCAAGGTCCTGATGGGTTCCTCGGGTTGTTCTATCATAAGTATTGGGAAGTTGTGGGGCCTGATGCCATTCATGCGATAAGAAATTATCTGTCAAACGGTACACTCGATCCTTGTTTTTATGATACGGATATTGTATTAATTCCAAAAGTGAAAAATCCTTTCAAAACAAATCAGTTTAGACCAATTAGCCTGTGTAATTTCGTTTATAAAGTGATGTCCAAAACACCTGCTGAGATTGCAATCTATATTACCAGAGCTAATCACCCCTTTCCAAGGGGTTTTTGTGGCAGGCAGGCTAATACACGATAACATCATAGTCGCTCATGAAGCTTTCCATCATTTGAGGACAAACAAGCGACAAAAAGTCGAGGAATGTGCAGTCAAGATTGATATGAATAAAGCATATGACTGAGTGGAATGGAGTTTCTTACTCAACACAATGAGACGAATGGGCTTTGACGAAACGTGAATTCGATGGATGGAAGGATGTATTACCAAAGTCCGATACAGGGTTATAATCAATGGAAAGAAGATGGAAATCTTCTCACCCACACGAGGTATCAGACAGGGGGACCCCCTGTCTCCTTATTTATTTTTATTTGTGGTTGACGTTCTATCTAGACAGATCATACAAGTGGAGGACAGGGGACAGATTGAAGGAATCCGGATAAGGAGAACGTGCCCGGTTGTACACCACCTCCTATTTGCGGATGACTCGATCTTCTTCATCAAAGCGGATGCGCGAAACGCGCACGGGCTCAAATCAATACTCGGGGAGTATAGCCAAACGTCAGGGCAAAGCGTCAACCTTCATAAGTCAAACATTCACTTCAGCTCCGGAACATCACAAGGGAGCAAACAAGTGGTAAGTCAAATACTGGGAATCAAGGAAGCTCAACATGCGGGAAAATATTTGGGGATTCCAACGGTCTGGGGAAGATCAAAGAAAGCAGCATTAGGGTATCTGAAGGACAGAATATGGAGGAAGATGCACGGATGGAAGAACCTATACCTTAGTAATGCGGGGAAGGAAACTTTGCTAAAGGCGGTGATCACTGCCATCCCAACATACGCGATGACCCTTTTCCGTTTACCAAAAACATGGTGTGGGGAGATAATGGCAATGCTGGCACGATTCAGATGGAGTCAGAGCATGGAGAGAAGAACGATTCATTGGAGAAAGTGGGAGCACATGACTAGGCCAAAGGAGAAGGGGGAATGGGCTTCAGGGACATCAACACTTTCAACGAAGCCATGCTCACAAAAACTGCTTGGCGTCTCTATAATAACCCGAAGGCATACTGGGCTAAGGTAATAAAAGGCATATATTTTCCTAATACTAACCTATTTCAGGCTAAGAAGGGAGGTCGGGCATCTTGGGCATGGTCAAGTATACTGGAAGGAAGGAAGGTATTGCAAGAGGAGGGCATGTGGAGAGTCCGCAATGGCAAAAATATAGGAATCTTCCAGGATGCGTGGATCCCGGGAATCACTGGACACAGGCTATTAGGCGGAGTACCAGAATCGGAGGAAACAAATATGCGAGTGGAGGAGATATATTATGCGACCTGAGCACAGGGGTTGGGACACGAGGAGAATTTGAAACCACATAACCGAGGAGGAAGACAACGCTATCAAGGCTATACAACTGTCACGCAAACGTATCCGGGATAGGCTAGTATGGCCTTCCTCGACATCGGGGATCGCCCATTCGAAGCTAGTATATCGACGACTTATGGAGCGAAAAGAATCGGATTAAATAAACTGGGCTTCCTCCTCACGAGCTCTTAGACCAACATCGTGGAAACAGGTCTGGACAAGACCCACAATATCGAAGGTAAAACATTTTATATGGAAAAGTTGCAACCATGCTTTGCAGGTAATGGAGGAGTTTCACCGAATAGGGTTCGACTCGACACCGAACTGCCCTTTCTGCGACCACATCGAGACGGTGGAACATGGGCTCATGGAATGCCACTGGGTACGACCCATATGGTTTGTGGAATAGGGGTCCGATGGGAAGGGATGGTTCACAAACCATGGACGGAGTGGATTCAAGAGGTCTTCGAGGTGGCAAGCAAAAACAACAATCAAGGCGCGTTTCTAAAGACCAAAGTCGAGACAATAGCGTGGGAGATATGGAAGGAAAGATGTCGAGCACACAACCAAAAAAGCGACCGCAGCCGACCATGACCCTCGAACGGGGGTTACGACTAGCACAGGAAACATGGGAAGGAAGATAGCGGAACTGAGCGGAGCCACGAAGCAGCACCAGTAACCAGAACAACCAAAGATGGCAACCACCACGAGAAGGCACAGTAAAAATAAACTGTGATGGAGCATGAGGTACGAGAAACGGGAAAGGAGGAACGTGAATAATTGCAAGAGACGAAATAGGAGCCATGATCAATGGAAGAAATTCATCAACATGGGACACATCGGCGATAAACGTAGAAGTCCGAGCGATCCTACAAGCAGTGGAGCTAGCGAAAAACAACGGTTGGACAGAAGTTATCATCGAGTCGGATTCTGAGCAACTCATCAAACAATTGGACGGGGCGGCAAAGGAGGAAGACTGGAGACTGGAAAACATCATCAACCAAGACGATAGCAACACAAGTAGAGAAAATCTCATGGAGATGGGTAAATCGAAAAGCAAATAGATGCGCAAACTGGATTGCCCGACAATCCAGGAGAGAGAAGTGTTTGGTAAATTGGTTATGTGAACCACCATCTGCTCTAATTTCCTTATTGTTGTTAGATAAACCCAACACTATGCAATTTTAATGAAGAATTTTTTATTGGCCAAAAAAATATATATATGTTTATGTAGTATAAAATTAAAATGTAAGATTTAAATTAATCGACTAATCTACTCAAATTTAAATTACATGCTTCAAAAATTCTATATAAAGGGAAACATTTTAATTATATATCCAAAAAGTTAGTTATCAGTAAAGTCAAGATGGATATTTATCTTGGTAGTAACAACTTAATTATATACCTAAAATAGTTATCAATCAAGTTGAGCTAAATATTTATTTTGAGAGCAAAAAATTTATTTATATACCCCACATAAACTTATGAATTGAGTCAAGTTGTTAAGTTCTGTTTGTTGTGTCAGTTTCTATATGACCAATAGAATTGTTTAATTTTCCTAACGGTTATGTAGACTTCGATACGTGCACGATTTCTTTGTTTGTCACGGGTGAGATGTTATATATGTAAATATGATGGTATGGCTCTTAGAATAATACTAAAATCGTATAAAAGCTAAACCCTTGATTATAAAAAATAATCTAAATATAATATTAAACTTAAATTACGTATTGCCCGAGAGGTCATGAGAAATCTAGTAATGTTTTTTTTTTTGTTTTTTTTTAATTTCTGGTTCGAACGTTCGAGTAATTTCTTTAAAAAGTTTAGATTTTTTTTTATCACTTCTAGGTATTTAAAATTAATTTTACATGTCATATACTATTTTTAATCAGTAATATCTCACGCTCGCGTGAGAAGTGAAGAGCCTCTACTTTCCATGTCACTTCTTCACCGTATCCTTCTATTCGTACCAAATTCATGTACCTAATAGAACGGAGATGTTCTTGTTAAGATAAACGGGTTAAATTAAAGATATAACTTCCTTTTGAGCACTAATAATAAGAGCACGTGCTCAAGACAACGTGACGGCAAGCCACTCCATACATTGGACAGGATGTGTCGAGTATGTGTTTAAGTTGTCTGTGCACCCTAAAGAGCCTCCCTTCGTCACTTGACGCACATCATTTTGTCTCCTTAGCCATACGAAAAGATTCGCACTAATATATTACACACAAACAATGTACTAATTAATTTGGGATAACTCTCTTTTCGCATGATGCGCGTATACTTATTTGATTAAAAAATACTTAATGTGAAACTAATTCTTTTTTAAAAGAATTTTTTTTTTTTTTGCCAATAAAGAATGGGTTATATACTAAATTATAAGTTAAATTTTACCCGAACATTAAAATTTATAAAATTGCTACCTCAACTTTGATACAGTGGACAAATACCTACATCCAATAAATTTGGACGGAAAATGACGCGGCAGCACATGATTGATCCATAATTTTAAAAAATACATTATTATTTTTAAAATTAAAAATTATAGAAAAAAGTGAAAAATTAATAGGGAAAATAAGAGTTAAATATAATATTTTTGTTAAAAATATGAAATAAAAATAAAAATAAATTATTAGAGTTTTTTAACTCTTCTTTTTCCTATTAATTTTTAAGTTTTTTTTCAATTTTTCATATTTTTTAGTATTTTAAAAAAATTAATATAGTTTTTAAAATTATGGATCAATCATGTGATGCCACTATCATCTTCCGTCCATATTTAACGGGGGTAGAGATTTGGCCCATGTGTCAAAGTTGAGGTAGTTATTTGCACATTCGTCCAAATTTAGATAGTCGTTTTTGAAAATTCAAAGTTCGGGTAGCTATTTGTAAAATGTCAAAGTTCATATATTTATTTGATATTTAAGACTTATTATTTTTGTAGCATGTAATATTTTAACAATTTCATTTGTAAATTTAAGACTTTTTTTATTTAATACTTAAACTTGTTGGTCATTGTCTCATTATATTAAACTTTAGGTATTTGTTTAATTTTTAAAAGCATTTCTGTAAATTTTAGCATAAAATTCATCGTTTTTGCATAATAAAGAAAGTTCAACTAGCAATTTATTCATAAAATAAAGTTCAACTACCGAATTGAGCACTTGGGTAAAATTCAATTAATAATTTGATATTTAACTTTATTTTTTTAAAACAATTCCTCTTTTAAGTTCACCTCCGGCTAAATGAGATTTTACTAGTAGGTTCTATGAGTGGACCAATGAGGCTTAAACACATATGATAATACAATAATATTTAGTGTTGTTGATTGGTTCAAGGATTGACGTTTTGTAGCAAATTTATATTATTAGGATGTTATGTAGTATAAAGGGTTGAAGTAAATTGTCATATTTTAAAAGTATAAGGATTAATATGCAAAATAATTAACATTAAGGGCCATCATACAAATCATGCATATAATTGAAATTGACTCTGAAATTGATAAAATTTCAAACTGACATTCGAGATGCACGATATCCTTAAGGCAATTTTGTCCTCCTCACTCTTATGTACGTACTTTAGGGTTCATGAGATGAACACCTCTCATGATACAACAGTGTCGTCAAACAAAAATTAGCATGGAGTTTCTCCTGACCAAACTGAACAACGTCTGAACTCAAACAGATTGACTGACTGAACACTTAGTCAACGCGAAAGAAAGGTCGAACACGCCGACGTAAAAAAACCCGACGAATGTGAACACAATTAGTGAAGGAAAAGAAAATTAACTATAGATGAAATTTTTATTTTTAGGATTTTTATTTTTTTTACTTCAATTTTGAAGCTGAGAAAGTTTTATATTTATAAGGTGAAAAACTTGATAAGATTGTAAAACTATTTAATGCGTTACAATTTTCATTCACCTTAGAGTTTTTGTGCAATTTTAGTTAATTACAAAACTAATCCAAAACTTATAAGATTTTGATAAAATGTCCATTTTTTTCAACATAGTATTCATTTATTCAATCCTTTCGAGAAAAAATATAAGTGGGTTTTGCGCATGGAGACGTTGTATTGCAGTAGTAAATGATCCATTCCATTATTATCACAAAGCAGCAATAGCAATTGAATTCATGAGGATTGAGAAACTCACACATCATACACAAGTAGGGTCCTTTCGGGTGGCCCATGGGTACTATTTCACTAGATCAACATGCTCATATGTTTGAAGAAAAATAAAAAAATTATAATCATTTATTTATATACTCTTATTTTACTTTATGTTTGAGTAGGTAAATAATTAAAATTATAATCTAACATATTTTGTTTTCAATTTTTTTAGTACCTATAATGTATTATCTAAATAAATTAAAGGATAAACAATGTTGGGTGTTGACGCTCCGGTCAATTTTAGATCAAACGTTCAAATCTCAACTTTAAGCGGAGTGTATAGTCAGTTTGAAAATCAAAACTCAACGATGTTTATGACACTAAAGTTGTAATTCAACGATGACAATAATGTTATAATTCAATTATTTTCAAGCTTTAGTGTTATAATTCAATTTATTTAGTGACAATAAATTAGTATTAAATAATTATATTTATATAATAAGCATGAGTATGACTAAAATATCATAACTATAACCATTACGTGTAGAAAATTCATCATACTACACTATAATAGTACATTTAACCATATAAAAAATTTACAGTTATAACTACATTTTTCGGGTTTTCACTACATCATTGTCTGACCCTATCGAGAGAATATTCTTCTACCCTTTTCACTACACAAAAATTATACAAAAAAATACTAAAAATTCTACGTTAGCGGTGCTTTGAAAATGAAAAACAAAATGATATTTATATGTTATATATACTATGTCAACGTAAAATCGCCTCTCATATAAATTTGATTATACTTTTTGTTTTCTCTATTGCGAGATATCTTAATTTTACAAATTAAAGATTGTGTTTTGAAGTTTTCATTAACCCTATAAATTGCTTAAGACCATATTTCATGTATGAGTCACATGATCTATCTATCTATCTATTAAGTTGGATAGGTTACGTAGAATTGTGATAAATAAGTTCATAACTTCTAATTGATCCAAGTCAAACATATAATTCTCACTCATATGTGACATGTCATGTAACTTACTTTAAAATCTTTCAGAGTCTCTCATTTATTCTTCCAATAATTTACAAAATTTCATTAATATCTTCTTATTTTCTATGTGCATTTATGTTTTTTCTTAAGTGTATTTTATTTACCAAATTTTAATTTTATAAAAAGCAAGTAGATAAATTAAGATGAAATTAAGATAATTTTATAAAAAGCAAGTATATTAAATTTTTTATTACAAGATAATTTAAGATGAAATTAAGAATAATTATGTATATTATATCACTTTTATAAAAATTATAATCATATGTTAATTTTATGTAGATATTTATAATTATGTATGCAACATAAAATTTAGGGTATAAACAAATTATTATAATATAATTTCTTCATAATTTTCTTAGAATTAGTTTTATAAAATATCATTGTTATACTCCACTAGAATCAACATATATTATAAAGTTTAAAAATAATTTAAAATTACTATAACTAATATATATATATATATATATATATATTCTAATAGTTTGTATTTATTTAAAAATATATGAAAATAATATATGTCATAAAATAAATTTTAAAATCATTAGTTAGTATCATATTCATAATTATTGACATTTGTTTTTATTATCTACTCATTTATTTTCAAATATTTGTATAAAATATAAATGATTATTATATTTTATAATATTATAAAAATAAAAATAAAATTTAACTTTTTCATAAATATAGTTAATTTTAATGTTGTGTAATTGAATGTATATTAATTAAATGTACTTTCATAAAGCGTAAACAAATATATTATAAATATATATTTACATTTATTTAAAAAATATTATTAATTTATTTAAAAAATAGTAATAATTTATAAACTAAAATAATTATTATATTACGGAAAGTTGTATTTATAATAAATTAGATTGTGTTATAGTATTTACTATTTCGTGAGACAAGTGTATATGGGATTTGGCCAAAAAAAAAAAGTGTATATGGGAAGAGGAATTAGGGCAAAATGGGGGCCTATTTGACTTTTGACTTATAAATTCAATAAACTTTCAAGAGATTTTATCTTTCCACAAACCCCATTGACCTTAGTGGTAGGAGACCATGAACAAAAGTGGGTTATCCACTTTATAGACAACAAAGCGTGCGATCATGGGTAGAGAGAGACGTGCATATATACATAGATAGTGTAAGTGTTAAAGTGCAACATTAAGAAAAAATCGATCCAGAGTATATCTAGGTTTATTTATAGGCTTAATAAGTTGGATTAAATTAAAAAACAAATATGTAGAGAATTAGAGATTAAAGTATGTCTAGAAATTTGGTAAAAAAAAAAAAAGTATGTCTAGAAAACTCTAGAGATAATTAATAGTTTGAAATTATTTAAGAACATTGTGGCGTTAAATGTTGTTAGAAATGTCTTTGATACCTATAAATAAATCTTGGTGATTTGTCAAAAATAAAACAGAACCACCACAAAGTTGGATAAAAGTCTTATAAATATTGTTGGATCCTGATTTTTCACATCTTAGTTCTAGGTGCTGCTCCAGTGACCTGTAAGAAGAAACTCTTGGTTTTGCCTGTGGTTTCTTTTCTAACGATCAAGTCAGTCGGATATTCGTTTTTTAGAGCACAAAGACATGTATGAAAAATCAAACCCTTCCCTAAATGAGCTAGAATGATGGTATTTATAAGGATACCTAACCTGAGTTCACGGTCAGTTCCTTACCATAGTCAGTGTTTTGTGAGGTTGACACAATATACCGTGATAACTTTTTATCCTCAGACGGTCACCGTTGTCCAGATTTTCTGGGTCAGTACAATCAATATGATTTGTCATTTTTGTCCTTTCTATCCCCTAGTCGATTTGAGACATTCTGATTAAAGGTGATCCAATTAAAGGCGTTCCGACCAAAGGCGATCCGATTAAAGACATTTCAACCAATGACTAGCCGATTAAAGGTGTTCCGACCAATGGTGAGCCGATTAAAGGCGTTCCGACCAAAGGTGAGCCGTTCAAAAGCGTTTCGACCAATGACGAGTCGTTCAAAGGCGATCCAATTAAGGGTCTTCCGACCAAAGGCGAGTCAATTAAAGGAGTTCCGACCAAAGACGAGCCGTTTAAAGGCTTTTAGATCAAAGACGTTCTGACCAAAGACGAGTCGTCCAAAGGCGCTCTGACTAAAGGCGTCGGGTGGCTTTTATGGGTGGTGGTCGTCCTATTAGGGAGCCTCGCGGCTTCTAAGGGCATTTGGGCGCCGCTCATCCTCTTATGGCGCCTCGCGACCTCTTAGGGCGTTTGGGCATCGCTCGTCCTCTTATGGTGCCTCGCGACCTCTTAGGGCGTTTGGGCGCCGCTCGTGTTCTTATGATGCCTCGCGACCTCTTAGGGTGTTTGAGCGTCACTCGTCCTCTTAGAGCGCCTCGCAACCTCTAAGGGAGTTTGGGCGTCGCTCG
The DNA here is from genome assembly GCA_946814005.1 of Chamaenerion angustifolium. NCBI lineage: Eukaryota > Viridiplantae > Streptophyta > Magnoliopsida > Myrtales > Onagraceae > Chamaenerion > Chamaenerion angustifolium. Next base: position 31,240,822 of record OX328272.1, read on the forward strand.
TCCTCTTAAGGCGTCTGGCAGCCTCTAAGGGTGTTTGGGAGTGTTTAGGTGCCACTCGTCCTCTTATGGCGCCTCGCGGTCTCTTAGGGTGTTGGGCGTCACTCGTCCTCTTAGGGCGTTTGAGTGTCGTTCGTCCTCTTAGGGCGCCTCGCGGCCTCGAAGGGTAGTTGTCGCCTGATATCCAACATCACCCCCCCCACCCCACCCCGAGCTTAATAGGAGTATTACTCCTTTTAGGCTCATTCATGCATCTCTCGGATAAAGGCGTGGCCTATTGCTTACATGATGTTAATTCATTTATGAGGCATTTCGATTAAAGACAAGTCAATTAAAGGCGTATCTACCAAAGGTGGTCCGATTAAGGGCGAGTCGTTAAAAAATGTTCTGACCAATGACGAATCGTTTAAAGGTTTTTCGACCAAAAGCGAGCCAATTAAGGGCGCTCTAACCAAAGACGTTTTGATCAAAGGTGAGTCATCCAAAGATGCTCTGACCAAAGGCGTCAGACGACTTTTATGGGTGGTGATCGTCCTCTTAGGAAACCTCGCGACTTCTAAGGGTGCCTCGCGACCTGTAAGGGCATTTGGGTGTCGCACGTCCTCTTATGACGCCTCGCGGCCTCTTAGGGCGTATTGGCGCCGCTCGTCCTCTTATGGCACCTCGCGGCCTCTAAGGGCGTTTTGGAGTCACTCGTACTCTTAGGGCGCCTGGCGGCCTCTAAGGGCGTTTGGGTGCCGCTTGTCCTGTTAGGGCACCTTGCGGTCTCTAAGGGCGTTTGGGCGCCGCTCGTCCTCTTAGGGCGTCTCGCGGCCTCTAGCGGTAGTTGACGCTTGATATCCAACAAATATCATATTTAGAGTGAGTGAGTGAGTTATATATATACGAGTTCTTTTTTTATTGATAGATTACAGGTTTGGACAAGTGTAATCGACCCTTCATTATTTTAGAGTAAGATATATATATCTGTCCTTACACATAAACATTTACCACAACATGTTATGGATTTGTTCTTCTATCATGTCTGGCTAACATTAACTTTCTCTTTTGATGATGATGACATTTTTTTAAAATTGAATGCACTTATCTATAGAACCCTAAATCAATGTTATTGCAAATTCTCATTGATGGAACCTAGGGTGTCACATTTGTTGACCACCATGCGTCGACATGGTTGACACACCTGCGACACCTTGGTTCCTAATAAGGCGTCGCCGGGACCCTTAAAGGATAGGAGTAACATGATTGACAACACTGACAGAAAGTGATAAGAAGCATTTATGAGCATTGAGGAACACCAAATGTGTATAAACACACCTTATGAAGTGTACCCAATACACTTCACATATACTTTGAACCCCTTTACCCTTATTAAGCTATCAATTGGTAGAAAGCGACTGACCACAGTTAAAATATAACTAGATGAACAGTAACAAATTGTTTGTTATAAATACAGACTCGCCAACCTTTGTACAAGGTATTCAATGCTATGACACTGACATATATTACACTCAAACGACCTCTTATTGACTTAGTTATTAGAGGAGAAACAAAGAGCAACACTCAAAATTTTCATCTTTCAGGTCATGGGAGATCAAGAAGTCGTCGACTTGGAAGCATAGGAACTGGACACGTAGCTGGAAGATTTCATAAGAATCAAGACGCATGATCATCAATACTTTAATTATGGATATTCATAGAAGTGATACTTGTTTGACGATAGAGTTTTGGTATTCTTAAGCTTAAATTTAAGTTGGAGTGTTTCGTTGTCATTTGACTTGATGATACGCGTGTCCACCTTACATAACGGGCAAGTGTACTATTGCATGCATGCCTGCCTCACTTACCCTTTCTAAGCAGAACCTATACTAGGCTATCTACATGATAACAATTTGCATACACCATTCATTATCAAACTATGTTCTAAATATTTGTTTTTTTTAATACTAATTGTTTTTATAATTTTATTTTGAATTATACTCCTCATATACCCTAATTCCAAATATTTTACTTGGACTCTACTTAATGAATCGGTTTCACCTAAATTCTGAATTCAAATGAGTATTCTCTCCTCCTTATAAATATAGATTATAAATTTTGTGTTTATAATTTATATATAGTAGTGGATATTATAGGTTGGAAAGTTTATGTATTCTATATTTAATAGGGGGGGAAGAGTATTTATCATTATTTTGTTTATATATTATATGAGATTGTAAATTTGAGGAAATAATATCCATGACTCCTCTCCAATTGATTAACCCTGAAAGAAAACGATAGTGAAGGTACCTGCCAGCGTTTGAGTGGCCTGGCCTCTCCACAAAAGTAAGATTTGTGAGTGGAAACAACATGCTTCACTCTAACACACACAAAACGTGGGATCCACCTTTCCTCGCCATTGTTCTCTTGGTATGTATAACGTTATATATAAGCTGAAAACAATGAAATTAAAATCCTCTTCAAATTAAAAATTATTACGATTTTTATCATTTAGTTAGTCCAACACAATGTTGGAATCACAAACTAATGGAGGACAATATATCCATATTATTTTTTAAGTTTTCTGATATAAGTACATTTAAATATATACAAAAACATATATTAAATATACTGTGTTTTTAAATTGATAACAGAAGTTCTAACTAAAGTTTTTTCACTTTAATAATGAATCCCGTATTAACAATTCTTCTAATTTAGTGATTTATCCCTTAATTAGAGATCTTAAATTCAAGTTTTGTAAATGAAAGAGTAAGTATTTTATTCCTTATAATAGTGTGCGAATAAAAATTATTATAAATATAAAATAAGCATATAAAAAATATTATATCCTTTTAGACACATTGTGGAAAACAAAATAATAATAATAAAATGAATCTCCTATCAAAGACTTTCTAAATTCACGATTCAATTTAGCCTGCCCTCGTTGGGAGGCTCCGTGGCGGCTGCTGCGTATACACTGGACAAGGCACGAGATCCGACTTTCATATAAAAATTAAATTGAAATAAATAAATGAAGAAAAATAGATCTGCCCTTCGTACTCTACGTTCTCTTATAGCAGATCGCCACGTCAGAACGCAGTGCCTACCACGTGTCCAATACCCACGCGCGTGAAAGGCCTTGTCCCACCATTATCCCATGCGGATAGATTTTATTTTTTGGCCAATTCATGCGGATAGATAGAACATAGATCTTTGCGTTTTGTCGTTTCCTTTGTTAGAATTTCACGTCCGACACTTTCAATCGGAGTTTGCTGCTCCGCCACCCGCACATTTTATATTAGGAGTTATAAAAAAAAGTATGTTTGACCGAATTATAGACAAAATCGGTTCAAGACCGAGCGGACAAGTTTTTTTCTTTAATGTCGGGCTCAGTCTTTTTTTTCCCGAAAGTCAGTTTAGAACTGGCCCAGACCGAATTTACTATGCAAAGTTGCAAACCCTAAAAATAAAAACCAAAGATGTGTCAAGATGAGGATTCGAAGAACGAAGGAAGACAAATCGGCGAAGAAGACTCACCAGTGAAACCCTAGAAACCGAGAGCAATGAACACAACATTTGACATGATCATTTCTGATATTCAATTAATGGGAATCAGATCACCTGTCAACCCTAAACTAAGGCTTTAAATAGCCTATTGGGTTCACTTACAATAAATGAAGAATGCAAAACAGAATCAGTGCAAGTCCAGAAACTGAAAATAACAAATAAACAAATAACACCCTAAGAACTAAATAATAGAATAATAGTCCATAAGATCTGCAATGGTGAAGTTTGATCCTGATAAAACTCCCCCTCAAACGCACACCATCTATTGAAGAGGTCAGGTTGCAATATAGATGTTCTTCAATCCAAGCTGATCCCTGAGTGAATAATGCAGACTTGGTCCAAGAGCCTTGGTGAATAGATCAGCAAGCTACTGAGAACTGCTTATATGTTGAGTCTTCACGATCCCTTCTCGAATCTTTTCCCTTATGTAGTGACAGTCAATCTTAATATGCTTTGTCATTTCATGGAATATTGGATTAGATGCTATCTGCAAGGCAACCTTATTATCACAGAACAGGTTAACAAGTGAAGCATGTTCTATTCCTAGTTCCTCTAACAATCTGCGCAACCAAATAATTTAAGATAACGTGGTTCCCATACTTCTATATTCAGCCTCTGCGGAGGACCTAGAAACAGTAGACTGTTTCTTCACTTTCCATGAAATCAATGAATGACCAAGCTTTATACAATAGCCAGTCACTGATTTCCTGCTCTCAACACATCCTGCCAAATCCGAATCACAGTAGGCAAACATATGTAAGCTGATATCTGAGTCAAGAAATATACCCAAACCTAGTTCATTTTTAATGTATTTGACTACTCGAATTGCAGCATCCAGATGAGATTTTTTTAGACTTTGCATATGTTGACTTAAATGCTGGATTGCAAAAGAAATGCCAGGACGTGTAATAGTAAGATAAAGCAATTTTTTGATCAACTGCCTATAAGTATTTGAGTTTTCAAGCAGCAAATCTTCTTGATTGATTCTAAGGTGCTCATCATAAAACTTACTAGTAAGCTTTAGATTCAGTTCCACAGGAGTCCTGATTGCTTTGCAACCTGTGACTCCTAAATCAAAACCATTTCTAAAGCATACTTTCTCTGGGATAGCACAATACATTTTGCAGACCTAGCAATTTCAATGCCCAAGAAGAACTTAAGCTCCCCTAGATCTTTCATTCGAAAATTACTTTCTAGGGAATGCTTAAGTTCAATTAAATGCTGACAATTTCCTGAAATTACAAGGTCATCAACATAAACGAGTAAAATAACAATCCTGTCTTTTCTCATTTTCGTAAACAAAGAGTAATCCAATTTGGATTGCTGATATCCACTTTCAATCAAAAATTGAGTCAACTTAAGATTCCATTGCCTAGAAGCCTGTTTCAATCCATAAAGAGATTTTCGTAATCTGCAAACCAGGTTTCTATCATTCTCCCCTGATTACGAAAACCATGAGGAACATGCATATAAATTTCCTCATCTAAATCTCCCTGTAAAAAAACATTGTGAACATCCATATGAAATAAAAACCATTTCTTAATCGAAGCACAAGCCAAGCAGTCCCAACGGTGTTCATTTTTGCAATAGGGGAAAAGGTTTCAAAGTAATCTATCCATTGAGTCTGAGTAAATCCTTTAGCAACTAACCTTGCTTTATATCTTTCTATACTCCCATCAGAGTTAAGCTTTACCTTATAAACCCACCGACATCCAATGGGATTTTTACCTGTAGGAAGTTGGACAAGATCCCAGGTCTGATTCTGCTCAAGGGCATTAATCTCATCCTGCATGGCCTGGACCCAATTGTTGTCTGTCTGATCCTCAACAAATGTGGAAGGTTCTGTAATCCTTGACATAGATGTTAAAAAAAACTGAAAAGGAGCAAACAACTTATGGTAATCTTTGTGCCATACAGGAGGACGAGTTGCCCTTCCTGATCTACGAGGGACATATGAAGTGTCCTGAACAGAAGACACTTCCTCCTCACTAGGAGGAATATCAGACTCAGATCCAAGATCATCATTGTCTTGTAATCGAGGGACAGGGGCAATATTGTCTAACTCAGATGCATCATCATCATTGTTAGTAATATGGGACAACTCACGGGTATGAAGAGTCGGACAAGGTTCATGAGACATATCATTATCATGCAAATGCTCATTAAAGAATGGCGAAACATCATCATTTTTCTTAGAGAATGGAAAGATATGCTCATAGAACCTAACATCCCTACTAACAAATATGCGTTTATTCTGCAAATCATACAATTTGTATCCTTTTTGCACCTCAGAATATCCCATAAAAACATATGCAATTCCCTTAGGAGCGAGCTTATTAGTCACAACAAGATCCTTAGCAAAACATAAGCAACCAAGCACTCTTAAATTATCAGTTTTAGGAACCATTTTAGTCATGATTTCCAATGGGGACTTTCCATCAAGAATAGATGAAAGGGTTCTATTTATCAAATAGCATGCAACAAAAATATATTCACCCCAAAAAACATCAGGAATATGCCCTTGCAATTTTAAAGAACGACTGACTTCCAAAAGGTGTCTGTGTTTCCTTCAACTCTACTATTTTGCTAAGGGGTATAGGGATAACTACTCTGATGAATAACCCCTTTCTCATTAAAAAAAACTCATTCAGATTACTACTGAAAAATTCACCACCATTATCTGATCTTAACCGTTTTATAGAGGTTTTAAACTGATTATTGATCAAGGCAAAAAACTATTTTAAAGAAACCAATACATCAGACTTATTGACAATCAAATAAATCCAAGTCACCCTAGAGAAATCATCCACAGGGGTTAAAAAATATCTCCTAATTCAGCATGGACTAATTCAAACAAATCATTCGATTTCGAATCGGACACAGGAAAGGGCAATCGAGTAATCTTAGCAAGAGGACAAATCATACATTCATTAACAACAGAATGCTTATTCTTAATAAACTCCAATCCATTCACATGTTGTAAAGATTTAAAAGAAGCATGTCCAAATCTCTTATGCCACAAGATGGTAAATCACTGGAAGAAGTAAGAGCAACAAATCTAGAAGAACTAGATGATGAAACATGAGGTTTAGTCCTAAGCACAAATAGTCCAGAATCCTCCCTACCAATCCCCAAGACTTTCCCACTCAAGAGGTCCTGCAGGATAACATTTTTGGCAAAAAAAGGTTATATAACAACCTAAATCAGATGTAAGCTTGGATACAGAGATCAAATTATATCTAAAATTGGGAAGATACATAACATTTCTCAATAGAAAATCATAACTAAGTCTGTAATCACCTACACCTTCTACGACAACAGGCAATCCATTTGGTAATTGATCCCTAGACCTAACCAATCTTTTATTCTCAAGCCAATCAGATCTATTAGACATATGATTTGTAGAACCTGTATCTAAAATCCAATAGTCATCATGTTGGTTTTGAGAACTAAAATTGGTCATACCTTCCATATTAACCTGGGCACCTGTGGCAGCACTGATCTGCACTGATGAGGCGCCAGCATGGTTGATAGACTGCAGGAACTGTCCAAACTGCTTAGATGTGAAGCTCACTCCTCCTTGCATGTTTGGTTGGTTAGTAGACAAAGGAGCAGAAAAGGAATTATCTGACCCAACATTCGTGGAAGAAACAATATTAACTTGCGGGTTTTGACCTTTTCCTTTTTTAAGATCTCTAAGTTTGAAACAATTCTCCTTAACATGGCCTTTTTTGTTTTTTACAAAATTCACAATCTTTAGCATAGCATCTGTCCTTAGTATGCCCTATCTTATGACAGAAATCACATATCAAGTTCATGTTGACCTTGCCCTTATTATCAGAAGAAGAAACAACATTAACAGACATCACACCAGTAACTCCTCTTTGGCTTTCCTCCCGAATAACTCCTCTTTGGATTTCCTCCCGAATAACCTCGCCTGGTTTAAAGTGGGCAGAAGATTCAAAAGCAAAAGACTACTTCTCACAACCGAATATGTCTCATTTAATCCCATCAAAATCTGACAAAGCTTTTGATTATCATAATGATCAATATGTTTCTGGAATTTCTCACATCCACAAGAATCAAGATTAGCAACAGCATCATACTCAGCCCACAGATATTTAAGCTTGGTAAAAAAACGTTGAAACAAAATCCAAGCCTCGCTGAGCAAGAACAATCTCCCTATGCAACTGATAAAGCCTAGTACCATTTACGTTATCATATCTTTCTTTAAGATCCTTCCAAGCTAAGTAAGAATCATCAGAATACATGACGCTATCAGACAGATCTCCAGCAAGAGAATTCATAATCCAACCAAATACAACTGCATTACACCTATCCCACAAAGCATGCAAGTTGTTTTCGAACAATTCCTTCTTAAAAGTCCCATCAATAAATTAGAGTTTATTCTTTCCTCGAAAAGTCACCAACATAGCCCTACTCCACTTGGTATAGTTTTCAGGACCAGTAAGCTTGATGGATATAGGACTCATACCTAGATTATCGGATGAATGTAGATACAATGGGCCGTTAGAATGAACCTGTTCACTAAATTCTAGCCATGTCTGGATTACCCCCGCATCTGCGATTTCTTGAACCGCCCCCACGTTTGCAATCTCATCGGCCATGATAATATTACAGAAACAAGATACACCCAAAGGAAAAGATTGTGACCAGAAACGAGAATTACAGGGTTCACAAAAAAATGAATCGATAGATCCAGGTTTAGAAAAGGGACTTGAAGAAACGATTGAAAAAAACACCGATCTATGACCAAAAAATATTAAATCAGAGAAGAAAAACTCCTTTGCAAGAAGGAAGCCAAGAAGAATCAATAACCACAAAAAACCTTGATACGAAGAACATAAACCACCTTCGATGAAGGTCTCAGAAGAAGAAGCAGCGGGTCTGAAATTTCTCTGATACCATGTCAAGATGAGGATTCGAAGAACGAAGGAAGACAAATCGGCGAAGAAGACAAACCAGTGAAACCCTAGAAACCGAGAGCAATGAACACAACATTTGACAGGATCATTTCTGATATTCAATTAATGGGTATCAGATCAGCTGTCAACCCTAAACTAAGGCTTTAAATAGCCTATTGGGTTCACTTACAATAAATGAAGAATGCAAAACAGAATCGGTGCAAATCCAGAAACTGAAAATAACAAATAACACCCTAAGAACTAAATAATAGAATAATAGTCCATAAGATCTGCAATGGTGAAGTTTGATCCTGATAAAAAGACGCAGCAGTCACAACAGCAGTCATCCTGATTCCTACATATCATGCGAAGGTTGTCTCCAAACTCTCTACAGCTCCAGTCGCAGCAGTCGTCTTCACACAGCTCCAGTCGGTCTCGACTCTCCACAGCTCTGATGGTCTCGGTTCTCTACATCTCCAGTTGGTCTAGTCTCGTCATCCATCGAAGGTAATCGATCAATTTGCTTGTTTCTTTCGAAGGCAATTGTATCCATCAAAGGTGTATCAATTTGCTTCTTTATTTCGATCAATTTGACATCGAAGGTTCTTCATATCAATTTGCAACTGTATCCATTGAAGGTTCTTCAATTTGACAGTATTATGTAGTCTTAGCTGTTAGGCTATGTTGGATTCATACTTCACAGAATAACATTTGATATGGAGATCGAAGTAGTTTTTTTGGCAGATTTGGTCCAGGACTGAGACCGGGTGAGTCAAGAAAGTCCAACTCAGACGATCTTTTTTGGTTGAGGTCGGTCTCGGTCTCGGTCCCCCAAAAGGTAAGACCGAAATTTTGGTCTCGGTCTTGCCTTCATAAATTACTTGCTTTACCACGAGTAATTCTTTTTCATTGTTGTGGTAGTTCGTTTTTGCTGCTTTAAAGCTACCTGAAGAGTACCAGCAAATGTTTTCTCCTTCTGAAGTTTTGGTTTTGAGGACTTCTCCCCAAAACGAATCAGAAGCACCAGTCTCTATGATGAGGCCTTCTTCATTTGTTGGAAGATAAAGCCTTGGAAATTTAACCAAACTCTTTTTAATCTTCTTGATATAATCTGTATCAGATTGTGTCCAACTCCATATTATATCTTTCTTGAGCTTAACCTGCAATGGTTTTCTCATTTCTGCCAATCTCGCAATGTAACTTTCTGCATAGGTTAGTACGCCGAGAAATCTTTGAATATGTTTTTTATCTTCTAATTCATCTGGGAAATTATGTAAATGTTCCAAGATGTGATTTTGAGGACTATGAGTTCCTCTGTCTATCTCTAATCTTAAAAAGTTAATATTTTCTTTAAACAGATTTACTTTCTTTTTTAGAGAGTATTATACCATATCTTTCTATGGTTCTTAACACCATTAAAACATGAATATAATGCTCTTTTTCTGTATTACTGTAAATAATTATATGATCTACATATACCATACAAAATTTTTCCATACCTCATAGCGCATTCTGCATGTGCCTTGGGTATATATTTGGTGCTTGTTTTAGCCCGAAGGGTACAACACGCCATTGGAAGTGTCCTTCTGGACATGTGAATGCAGTTAAAAGCTGCGATTCTTCGTCTAACAGTACCTGCCAGAATCCACTTTTACAGTCGAAACTGCTAAACATGTTATTTCAACGAAGACAGGTTAATAATTCATGCATGCATGGTAAATTATGACCATCTCCGATGGTTACAGAATTAATAGCCCTATAATTGACTACCATTCTCTTTTTTCCTCTCTGCTTTTCTGCCTCATTTTCAACAAGAAATGTTGGCGACATGTGCGGTGATTTGCTTGGAATAATTAACTTCATGTCAAGAAGTTCCTTGATTTGTTTGCTAAATTATTCCCTGTCTTGTGGACTGTATTTCATAGGTTTTACCCTAATTACAGTTTTTGGATCAGTTAATTTAATGGAAGCTTTCATCCATTGTTTAGACTTTTCAGGGTCCATAGGGTTTTCTGAACATACCCTTTCTAAGGTTTCTTCAATGACCTTATATTTTTGCGCATCTAATAAAAATACGTTTTCTTCCAGTTTTATAACTTCTTGAGTTATATTAGTTCCTGGAATTATTTTATTATTAGAACCTTTATTCATTGATTCTAAAAATCCTGGTTTACCTAGGCGTAAAGCTTTGGAATTCTTTTTTATTAGCACTATTTCTTCTTTAAGATGTAATCCTATCCTGTCAATCCATTGGGTAAAAGGTCCATATAATTGACATAAGTTATTTCCTAGCAATAAATCAATACCTGATTCTTGCTGATAAACTGTGGGAATGAGGAATGGTTCTCCTGCAAGAAGTACAGTTAAATTCATACATACCTTTGTTGTTGTTACCGTAGACTCGTTTGCTATGGTGACGTTTATTTCTCTCGGGGCATTTTCCCAGAGTTCTTCAGGTATCACATACTTGCTTGCCAAGCAAAGACTTGCACCTGTATCAACATAACAATGTAAAGTTAGTTGTTTATATCTTTTAAAATGGATTTTTCCAGCTATATAGATGGAATTAGGATTAGTAATATTATAAAGTTCTCCCTGGTTTTCTTTGACATTAATGCAAAAATGTTTTTGCATCATTTCCACCCAACTAAAAGTTGGTATGCTCATTCTTCTTCTGAAGAGGAGTCTTCTTCTGTAGTGTCTTTACTACTGCTATTCTTTTCTATGATCTTCATAGTGTAGACATGTAAAGTTTCTTCGTAAAGATCTTCTACTGGCTTGAAGCCTTCTTGTTATGCTTCTTGAATAAGCTGAATTTTTTCAGGATATTTTTTCCTGTGTGGGCACTCATTTGCGTAGTGTCCTTCGCTGCAGATCCGACACCTGCATTTTTTCTTACCCTTGGGACAAAACTAGGGTTTTGAGTCAGTCTTCTTAGTGGTAAAATACTTTCTTCGTTTAAAAGATTTTTTATTTTTAATCCAAAATTTCTTATACTTCCTCTTATATTTTTTCTTGAAGTATTTCTTTTCCTTTGGCTTTTGGTATCCAAAGATTAGGTTATCTCTTTGAGAAAGTTTTTCACAACATCTCTGATTTACCTTTTTCAACTGTTTCTGCTTTTTTGAAAGATCGCAGTAGTTGCTGATATGTTCTTTAACTATTCTAGCGGCATATGGAAGACTAAATTGTGTTAAAACAGTTCTTGTTTCAAGCCATTGTTTTTGGCATCTTCTCCTACAATGGGTATTTTCATGAGATAAACTTCTATCCATTGTGGAAATTCATGTTGATCAAGTTCAAAAAGATTTTGTTCGAACAGACATGTAAATTCATTGAGATAGCAAATATCTATTAACTGAGCTTGAGTTAGATTATGTCTAGCCCTTTCCTCAATTTTTGCGTTTTCTTTTTCTTTGGACGAAACATAATCAAGTCCAAGAAACATGGTGTAGAGTGCATCTACTAACCCATCGAAGAGGTCTTCTCCGTGCATGTGTATTTCCTCAGCATCTATGGTGAAGAGTTTGACTAATTCTTGACAGTCTTCATTATAGGGAAGATTTAAGAATATCTTTTCTAGTTCATTCATGATAGAACTCATTTTTTATTAGGTAATCTGAAAGGCCATGTAAGAGCTTTTGGGTTTCCTGATCTTCCTAAAGAAGGATTTCCTACCTTGTAGTTTGGGTAAGAATATTTTGACATTCCTATCCATCCGGAATTGGTTCCTGGTGTAGCTTGAGTTGCTATTACATTTTCCGTTTTTTCTAATTTTTTTGTGCCTTTGCACTCATCTATTTTATTAGATATGTCTTTGATAATTTTTGCAGCCATTGCTGAAAGTTTATCTTCTTCTTCTGGTTGTCTCGAAAGTTTTATCAACTCGTCAACCTTTTTTTTAGACCTAAAATTAAGTCTTTAACTTCTGGTAGACTCATCCTACAACTTGTTTAATAGATTGTCTGATTTCTTCCAGTTTACCATCGAAATCTGCGATAATTAGTTCTAACCCCTTTTCTGTTACCAGATTTGAAGGTAGCTTATTGTCAATGTCATTTAGGTATTCTAAAATGATATCGTGAGAATTACTCACTTTTTGAGAACTATCCCCTTTCTTTAAAAGTGGAGAGAATTCTTCTTTGAAGCCATTCCATCGTCTCTTCTCTTTTCTTAGTTCGTCACTAAGGTCTTTTTGTAATCCAAAATATGAAAGTAATTTGGACAACTTTAACCAATTATTTGCTAAAATTTGGTTGATATTGTTACAGTGATTAACGATATTCTGCAACGTTGGTCTTGTGGATCTAAATGTATATTTAGGTCCTAAGACTTCATCATTTAATCCTAGTTTTTTAATTCGTAGGATTTTTCCTTTTTTGTATATGTGAGGGTAATCGTATTTACTCATCACACATTCTTTGTAGAGTTTGTCCTAGATTATCAATTCTTTCAGACATGGCTCTTAGTAGCCGTTGGTCATTTCTTCCCACTCTACTACTAGATTCACCTATTTCTAGGGTATTTTCATATAGGGATCTTATAGGAGGTTGTCCTAAAAATGGTTTATTTTTTGCTATGTTTATAGCCCATTGGTTGTCACATGTGAGTACTTCACAAAATTGACTACCTTCTACACTACCAACTTCTTGGAAAACATCGTCCAATTCTATGCTTGCACTTTCTTTATAGTCTATACTATGATGAATATTTGTTAAAGCATATCCTACTAGATAAGTGATAGAAAATACCTTATCTCCTTTTGTTCATGAGGTCTGACCTTTCAAAGTCATGAACGAAGCTTAGTACCTGTTTAAGGTTAGCACTATGCAAGCTAATGCCAAATTTTGGTAATACTGTAAACATGAATTTACCGTATGCCAAGTTACCTTTTGCTGCTCCAAGGATGCAGTATTGTCTTGAGTTGATGCGGTTATCAACTAGTGCCATCTTGACTGGTCTATCTATCCCATGTCTAAACTGAGATTTTAGTAAGATTTGAACTACTCCAAGGTGTAGCATGGAAATCTTTTTTCTGATATCTGGTGATATCTTACTTAATTTGTCATTTATTTCTTTTCGAGTAATTAGAGGTAAGTAAACTTGTCCAGTAGTGTCTGAGATATCTATGGACATTTCTTTTGATGAAATACAATAAAATATTTCATTTTTTAGTCTGAAAGCGTTTCTCATAGCTGCTGCTATAGAATTAGGCATCTTAAAGATCCTATGTTTTTCTAGATTTAATTTCGTTTTAGCAATTTTTTCTAGTTGTTCTTGGTGAATCATCATTTCTAATAAAAATCCATTAGTGTTCTCTTGAGTTACTACAAAAGAGTTTTCATTATTTGAGAGGTGTAAAAGTAATGGTAAATATGTATCAAAATATGTTAGAATTGTAAGTGTGGACTAAATTAGATAATATAGACTTGATTATGGAGAACATTGTATTTATTGAACTTGTTTGGTTACAATAACAAACTACACTATTTATAGGAGAAACATCGATATTGGGTGGATATTGAGTAGAGTAATTGGTGGAGTAATTGGTGGATTGATTTGTGGATGGTTGGTGTAGTGGGATAAATGGTGGAGTGATTGGTGAATTAATTTGGGGAACTTGTTTACTCTTTCTAACACTCCCCTTCAAGTTAAACAGTGAGATTTCCAATGTTTAACTTGCCAAGGATATTGTTGAAAAATCTTTTGTTGATTGCCTTTGGTTTATCGATCCGCCATTGGGATGCTCTAATTTGTTGATGTAGTCGTGCTGTGTCGAATGAACTCTTCTAGTCCCTCCTCGACCGAGCTCTCCTACGATTGTGTCGAATGAACTCTTGTGGTTCCTCTTCGACCGAGCTCGTTCCTCTTCGACCGAACTCTCCTCCAGCTGTGTCGAATGAACTCTTGTGGTTTCTCTTCGACCGAACTCTCCTCCAGCTGTGTCGAATGAACTCTTGTGGTTTCTATTCGACTGAGCTCTCCTCCGTCTTCTCTTCGACACTCCCCCTCAAGTTGAGTGGTGAAGTCTTCAATGTTCAACTTGAACAAGAAGAAACTCATGTCATCGCCATTCTCCTCATTTCTTCAACACTCCCCCTCAAGTTGAGCAGTGAGGTCTTCAATGCTCAACTTGCACAGTATTATCACTTCCTCGTGCTCATCGGGCTTGGTATACTTTGGGCTTCTCGACCTACTTGAGAATTTTTTTCTCATCGGCCTCGCTTCGGTCCAATGGTCTTACCCTTTTTTATCATTTCACCACCTGCCACCACTATCTATCTACTGCTACCACATTAATCTTCCTATTCGATTTAAGCCTCATTTCCCTTTCCTCCTTTCGTTTTTTTTACATCATCTCTTTCCTTAAAATACAAAAAAATATTATCAGAAACACAAAACACCATTATTCTTCCTGTTGTTATTCCTTCGATCAAACAAGGCCGTCTTCGCTGTACTTCCTTCTTCATACGTCCGCCTGCTATATTTGTTTTGGACTCATGTGTATTGATGTCAGGAGTTTCAGGCCCTTTTGAGTACCTGCTGAAACTACAAGGACTAACTTGAAAATTACTTGATTTTTCTGGTGGATCCATGAACCCAGCTCGTTCCTTCGCTTCCTCGGTCGATCGTCATCCTCCACCTTGCTTGTCGCCTCTGTCCGCGTCCTTGCCTCACCTCGCTTCGCCCTCCTGCTGTAAGTGTGAACTAAATTGAGATGATATAGATTTGATTAGGGAGAACATTGTATAATTTGAACTTGTTTTGTTACAATAACAAACTACACTATTTTTAGGAGAAACGTTGAGATTGAGTGGAGTAATTGGTGAAGTGATTTGTGGATGGTTGGAGTACTGGAATAAGTGGTGGAGTGGTTATGGAGTAATTTGGGGAACTTGTTTACTCTTTCTAACAGGAAGAACATGCACATTTTTTTTAATCATGCATGCACTTCAATTTATTTTATAAGATGTGAATAGTTGTAATTATTTTCTCCATTCTTGTTGTACTAGTGTTTTTGAAGTGCCGTCTGTGTTGTCATACCCGTAAATGAGTGATAATTGGCGTAACACACTCATTCTGTGTATTTGATTATTTCTTCCATTTGCTGCTCCACTTGATTACCTTACCTCCACCACTATATATACACTCCACTTTCACTCCTTTCATGCCGCTAACCTTATTATTACCCGCACCTACATCATCTTCCACCTCTCTAGCTAGCTTGCTGGTTTCTCTGCAAATAAATTAATGGGTGAGGCAGTTGAGCTTTTTCACCATGTCAATGGATACAGTAAGAGATGCTGTGAAGCTGATCATGAAAGGAAACTGAACAACAAAAACGGGATCAATGGTTGTGGAATTACCTGGTACGAGGAGGTCATAGATGATGATTTGAAATGGTCTTTTGCCCTAAACAGGTAATTCTTGTTTCGAATAATGTATACTTGGGTAAATTTGATTACGAAAAATACGCTTTTTTAAAGTTTGAATATTACTACTCAAGTCAATTTTATTTTTTAAAAAGTCAGGGGAGTTAGTTATCACTTGTATCAAATAAAGAACATGGTTAACTAAAAAAATGCATTACAAGTGTCCAGGTAACCAACTAAGAGTCCCAATCTTAACTTAGGTAGGTCAAACTAACGGGTAATACAATAAATCACTCTTAGGGTACAAAGTTTGCTTGAACATTTTGAACAACAATTCAAAATCTCTCTCTCGATGAAATGGTTTAGATATAATGGGCACTAATGAGAAGAAAACTTTGAAGAATATGCTATCACAAGGGAGAAAAAGAATTGATTGATTTGTTTTGGATGATATGATTGCCTAGTATGCAATTCTGGTCCTAAACCTTCCAAATTCATGAGTTCTTCTGCAGTGTGCTGCATCAAGGGACAAGTGAGTTTCAGGATATAGCATTGCTGGACACAAAAAGATTCGGAAAGGTGGGTTAAACTGATGAAAGGCAGTAGTCCATATTTATGGAGACTGACAATACAGTCATTTATGGATGATGCAGGCTTTAGTGATAGATGGGAAAATGCAGAGTGCTGAAGTTGATGAGTTCATATACCATGAATGCCTCATCCACCCTCCTCTACTATGTCACCCAAAGTAAGTATATATACATACAATGATCTAACTAATGGAATATGCATGGAAACTTTCAGATACACAACACACATATAGTTCGAAAATTTAGTTATATGCATGGTTCTTTACTATTGCAGCCCCAAGAGTATGTTCATAATGGGTGGTGGAGAGGGTTCTACTGCTAGGGAGGCAATCAAACACAAATCCATTGAGAAAGTTATCATGTGTGATATTGACCAGGTAATTAACCAGCGAACTACTTTGTTTTTCATTCATTTTCATATATATATATATATACTGAATCTTGTTGCTGCAAATTAGGGCTGATCATGGGCGGACCAGTCCGGGTCTGAAGGCAAGACCGAGACCGAAATTTCGGTCTTGCCTTCTGGAGGACCGAGACCGACCTCGGCCAAAAAAGCCTGCCCGAGTCGGTCTTTCTTGACTTGGGCCGGTCTAGGTCCTGGACCGAATCTGCACAAAACAAAAAACAAAAAACTATGAGTTCACGGTATTTTTTAGTAAAAGGCAAAAGAATAGTTCACCTCTCAAAAAAATACTATGAACTCACTATGTTCTTTAGTAAATTTATCATGATGCAGCTTTTATAGAGATAGAAAACCTCCAAAATCCACATTCCTTTCGGTGTGGTATTATGAAAATCCCAAATCTACATCCATTCGGTTGGGCCGGTCCTAAACGGGTTTTCGGGAAAAAAGACCGAGTCCGAGTCCGAGACCGAAACCGACCTTGAAAAAAAAAAAAACGCCCGCTCGGTCTTGGTCCTAGTCGGTCTCGGTCCTAGTCGGGCCGGTCTTGTCGGGAATTCAGTCCTATAGTCTTTTTTTATCACCCCTGCAAATTGTGAAGACTGTGATGGAATCTGAGTGATTTCATGGAAGAATCACAAGAACATATGAAGAATGAATCGAAACGAAGCAAACCCTAGCAGACGAGAAGAGGCAGACGTGGGAATCATTAGGATCGGTTCCTTCATTTGGCGATCCTTCATCCTAATAAATAAAACCCTACAGCTATTTACAGAAGGAACAGACATTATCAGGAAATAACAAAAAGACCCGCAAACTATTGTCCGAAATATAACAACAACAACAAAAGAAAATAATTGCAAAGAAGGACCAAACAACAAAAGAATGACAAATGGCCACTAAAGAATGAATGATCAGCTTGATATTCCAATACTCCCCCTCAAGCTGGAAGGACATTTTCTTTGAATCTTCATGAGTTAGGCTCCCCCTGTCCTGCATATATGTTTCTCATTCCTAACTTACTGCACAACAAATGATGCTGATGTGTCCCCAAGGCCTTGGTGAATATGTCTGCCAATTGTTCACCTGTTCTAATATGATGAAGCTGCAAAATTTTGTCAAGAAGTTTCTCTCTAATATAGTGACAGTCAATCTCAATATGCTTAGTCCTTTCATGAACGACGGGATTGTTTGCAATCTGAATTGCTGCCTTATTATCACAGAATAAGGTAACAGGTTCAGATTGTTCACAATCTAGTTCTTTCAACAAATTCCTAAGCCATATTATTTCAGAGAGAGCTGATCCCATACTTCTATACTCAGACTCAGCAGATGACCTAGAAACAGTAGTCTGTTTCTTGACTTTCCATGAAATTAATGACTTACCCAGCATAATACCAAAGCCAGTAACAGACTTCCTAGTTTCTATACACCCTGCCCAGTCCGAATCACAATAACCAACCAACTTAGGATCAGATCCACTAGACAATAAAATACCTTTACCAGGTTCTTTCTTAACATATCTCACAATTCTCATTGCAGCTTCATAGTGAGACTCCTTGGGATCCTGCATAAATTGGCTCAAGTGTTGCACAGCAAAAGATATATCTGGTCTGGTTATAGTCAAGTAAAGCAACTTCCCTATCAGTCTCCTATAAAGGCTGACATCATATAGGGCTTTATCATCTCTATTAACGTTTAAATGCTCATCATATTTTCTGCTAGTTAACTTCAGATTCATTTCCATAGGAGTCTTAGCAACCTTACTACCAGATAAACCAACAGAAGAAATCAATTCCAGAGCATACTTTCTTTGACTGAGAATAAGGCCCAATTTTGATCTAGCAATTTCAATACCAAGAAAATATCTCAATTCACCCAAGTATTTCATTTTGAAACTAGATTTCAGCACGCATTTCAATTCATCAACAAGCTTGCTACTATTGCCAGAAATCAGTAAATCGTCAACATAAACTAACAGAACAACCAACTGATTTCCATCATGCTTCGTAAAAAGAGAATAGTCTAATCTAGATTGGCTGTACCCAGCTTTTATTAATGCATCAGTCAATTTCACATTCCACTGTCTACTTGCCTGTTTCAAACCATACAAGGATTTCTTTAATTTGCAAACCAAGGTTTTATCCTTTTCATCATAAAACCCTTCCGGGACAGACATGTAAACCTCTTCATCTAAATCCCCTTGTAAGAAAGCATTATGCACGTCCATTTGATACAAAGGCCAGTCATAAACAGATGCTAAAGCAAGGACAGTGCGAACAGTATTCATCTTTGCAACAGGGGAGAACGTTTCAAAATAATCAACACCATGTTTCTGCTTATAGCCTTTTGCAACTAACCTTGCCTTATATCGGCTTAAGCTACCATCAGATTTAAATTTAAGTTTATAAACCCATTTGCATCCAATAACAGACTTACCTCGTGGAAGGGGAACCAGATCCCAGGTTTTATTTTCCTCCAGTGCTTCTATTTCTTCTTGCATGGCATGAACCCAAGAAGTATTCTGGACAGCATCTGAAAACCTATCTGGTTCAACCAGCTCAGAGATAGAAGCAATGCAACTTCGATAACGGTCAGACAGATTATCATATGAAATATATTTCCCAATAGAATGGACATGTGAAGAATTAGACATATCATAATCACTTGTCCAAATCGGAGGTCTAATAGATCTACCAGACCTGCTCGTGTTTGGTCTAGCAGAATCGACAGCAGGAACATTTTGAACGAGGGATCCATCAGAGTCTATATTAGACTCATCATTTGGTACTGTTCCATCAGAGTTTTCATGCAACTCATCACTTGGAACATCCACAATATCGAAGGTGTCATCCTCCTCAGTCAAGTCAATCTGTTTATTGACATCACAGGAGTCAACCTCAGTATAGTGCTCAAAAAATATGGGCATCTGATCAAGTTCGCCATTCTCAAAGGGAAAGACATTCTCATAAAACTGAACATCTCTACTTACAAAAAATCTTTTTTCAGCAATATCATAGAGTCTATAACCCTTTTGAGTCTCAGAGTATCCCATCATTACTGATGGGATAGCTCTGGAGGCAAACTTATCAGTCACTACCAGATTTTTTGCATAGCACAAGCATCCGAAAACCCTTAAGTGGTTAACTTTGGGTTTTCTTTTACTCAACATTTCTAAGGGACTCTTACCATTCAGCAATTTGGAGGGCATCAGATTAATCAGATAACATGCAGTAAGAATACAATTTCCCCAGAAAATATTCGGAACGAAACCTTGCAATTTCAATGCTCTTGCTATTTCTAGCAAGTGCCTGTGCTTTCTTTCTACCCTACCATTTTGCTGCGGGGTATAGGCACAACTACTTTGATGGACAATCCCTTTATCATGGAATAAGGAACTAACATGCTCATTAAAGAATTCACCACCATTATCTGTTCTAAAGCACTTAACTTTCTTGCCAAATTGAGTTTCAATCATCACAACAAATCTTTTTAATACCACAATAACATCAGATTTGAACTGCATCAGATAGACCCATGTCACTCTAGAAAAATCATCGACAAGAGTCAGAAAAAAACGTTTATTATCATAAGTTGCGGTATGAAAAGGACCCCATACATCTGCATGAACGAGATCGAATGCATCATCTGCTCTAGAATAGGACACAGGAAAAGGGTTTCTAACAATCTTTGCTTTAGGGCAAACAGAACAATGACCTATTTCCAAACCCTTATTTCTACACAGATTCAAAGAATCAACATTTTCTAATGCCTTTAATGATGCATGCCCAAATCGCATATGCCATAACATGATATTATTGACCGAGGGACAAGGAACAGCAGATCCAACAGATTTACAGGGCAATCTTATGAAATACAATCCTGATTCTTCCTTACCAGTCCCCAAGACCTTCCCACTTGAGAGGTCCTGCAGGATTGCAAGGTTAGGATAAAACCTAACACAACAATTCAAGTCTCTAGAAAGCTTTGCAACAGATAACAGATTGTACTTGAAATCAGGGAGATACAGGACATTATTCAATTTTTGGTCCAATTCCATCAAAACATTTCCAGTTCCATAAACTTCTGAATAACCCCCATTAGGTAATTGAACTTTAGTTCCCGGGACAGCCTTTTTCCCATCTAACCAATCATCTCTGTTGGTCATATGGTTGGTTGCCCCAGTGTCTAAAATCCAATAGTCACTATGTATTAAGGAAGTTGAGTTCAGAAAAATACCTGCAGTATTTGCATGATGATCCATAGAAGCGGTAGCACCTGCACCTGAAGCAGTGCTGCCAGCATTCCCTACTGTGGCAAGGAACTGATCGAATTGTTCTTTGGTAAAGGTTATCCCACCTTGCATAGCACAACTCACAGAAGGATCAGGAATAGTTTGCATAGAAGAAGTGTCAATATCGCCAGTCCCGGAGGAGGCAACATTGACTTTGGAAATATTTCCTTTAGCCTTCAATTGCTCTTTATATTTAAAACAGTTATCTTTGGCATGCCCCTTCTTTTTACAGAAGTCGCATCCCCTAGAATAACATCGCTCTATAGTATGTCCCTTTTTGTGACAGTGTGAACATTCCAAATTTTGGTTTCCCTTTGGCTTGTTTGAAATAACAGAGTTCCCAAAATTTGCGTTCACAGTAGCATTCAAAACAGAAGTTATACCCCTTTGACTCTCATCCTGAGTCAAAAGGTTATAAGCTTGGTTTACGGAAGGTAAGGGACTCCAAAGAAGCAAGTGACTTCTAACATTTGCATAATTCTCATTCAACCCCATGAGGAACTGAAATAATCTTTGATGTTCTTTGTGCTCAATATGTTTTTTAAAATCTTCTCCCTCAATATGAGGGAGAGCACATGCTGCATCATATTCAGCCCAAAGAACTTTTAATTTTGAAAAAAACGTTGAAATAGAATCAAGCCCCTGTCTAGTCATGACAATTTCCATATGCAATTGACAGGCCCTCGGACCACTAACCTTATCAAAACGTTCTTTTAACTCTTTCCAGACGAGAAATGCACTATCAGTGTACATCATCCCATCTGAAAGATCTTTGGCAATAGAAATAGTAATCCAACCAAGGACTACGACATTGCATCTATCCCAAAGATGATGATATGCCGAGTCAAATTTTTCACGAACACAAGTTCCAGTCACAAATCCCAACTTATTTCTTCCTAATAACATGAATCTGATAGATCTACTCCATTTCACATAATTTTCAGGTCCAGTTAATATGATCGGAATCATATTAACATTAGGGTTATCACTAGGATGAAGATACAAAGGATGGTGGAAATCTACCTTGGCCATGGCCTCATGATTTACCTCATCTGTGTCATATTTGTCTACTTTCTCAGCAGGCTTTGTCTCTGCCATGATATATCCACCAAAAAACAGAATAATCGAAGGAACAAAAAAAACTGAGGAACAAGATATACCTCACAAGATCAAGACAAGCCGGTTCACGTTTCAAGAATCCGCAAGCCAAGGCTATGTCTTAAGATTTTATCGGAAGCAAAGAGTCGCAAGGAAGACCAAGATTCACAACCGAAGAATCGGAAAAACAACGATTCAATCGGAACCACGAATATCACTAACAAAGGATCTGAACCTAAATCGTTTCTCCTTTCGATTCAGGAGCCACTACACAGAACTTTCAGTACCAAGATCGAAAAACAACAGAGGTTCCAAGCGACGTAACAATACCAAATTCAAAGCAACAGAACCGAAATAAAAGAGGCGAGTTACCTCATGGCTCTGATACCATGATGGAATCTGAGTGATTTCATGGAAGAATCACAAGAACATATGAAGAATGAATCGAAACGAAGCAAACCCTAGCAGACGAGAAGAGGCAGACGTGGGAATCATTAGGATCGGTTCCTTCATTTGGCGATCCTTCATCCTAATAAATAAAACCCTACAGCTATTTACAGAAGGAACAGACATTATCAGGAAATAACAAAAAGACCCGCAAACTATTGTCCGAAATATAACAACAACAACAAAAGAAAATAATTGCAAAGAAGGACCAAACAACAAAAGAATGACAAATGGCCACTAAAGAATGAATGATCAGCTTGATATTCCAATAGACTGAACAACTGAATCAATGCAGGAAGTTGTTGATTTTTGCCAAAGATTTCTGACGGGAAATAGGGAGGCTTTTGCGAGCAAGAAACTCAACATAGTCATCAATGATGCAAGGTAAAAGAGAAAAAAATCTATTTTTTAAATTTTATTTTAAATAATACTGTGAAATGGTTACTGTGTTGAAGGGCCGAGCTAGCTACCCGTAAGGACAAGTTTGACATCATCGTTGGAGACCTAGCAGACCCAGTTGAAGGAGGTCCGTGCTATCAGCTCTACACCAAATCCTTCTATGAGAACATTCTCAAACCTAAACTAAACCCTAGTGGAATCTTTGTCACGCAGGTAAATATGAAGCCTTTGGTTGGTCTTGAAAATTCTTTATAATTAATTATGGAATGACAGTATCGATTCTCATCACAGTATCTTATGAATGTGAAATCTCTGTTCATAGGCTGGACCGGCAGGCATTTTCACACACAAGGAGGTCTTCTCATCTATATACAACACAATCAAACAAGTCTTCAAGTGTAAGACTCATAGTTTTAATTGGAAAGGGAATTGAAATATAATTAGGGTTGAACATAAATTATTACGGTGAGATTGTGTGCAAATTGTTAACTAATTTTGTTTTTCATCATAAATTAATACTTGAACTTCTAAATTAGAGCCATTTCTTGGTTTGTCGTGTTTTATTGTTAAATCTAATGGAAAAACTTTAAAACAATTGCAAAAAGAAATCCCCAAAATTTGTTGTAATAATAAAATGATTTCAAATTTTACATAAAGTCAAAATAAAATAAATTGAATTTACAATTTTATTTAAGCATAACATATATAAAAATTATTACAACCCCAAATCACTAAAACTAAGATATATTATTTGAGTTGAGATGACCCTAAACCAAAAGATAATCCACTGCAGTTCTTATTTGAACTGATATATTTTAAATTATATAATGATTTTTATAATTTTACTTTTGATATTTGTAACTTTTATTGTTAATTTTATCTTGATTGGTTTTATAATATATATATATATTGTCTATATTCATTTTATGTGATTTTATCTAAAATTTGAGGTATTTTTATCACCACACAACGTTAGTTTTTCTCTTTACAATATTTTTAATTCTAAAGTTTTTCTATCAAAATTAACCGTAAAATTGGACAAATTTAGCGAAATGCTTTAATTTACAAGTTCAGTTAGCAATTTTACATAAATAAAAAAATTAATTAACATTTTGCACCATCATACAAGTTCAGCTACCCAGAACTATGATTGCATATGCACATGCAAAAAGTATCTCTTCATACTTCATTGTTAATCTGCTTGAGAATCTTTTCAGAAGGACTAATAACATACCAGGTTGAATCACATATAAGTTCGTTGACCTCATTATTTCTGGCATTTCCTGATGAACTTCATCCATATCTTGGATTCATGATGTGCAGATGTTCACGCATACACAGCTCATGTGCCATCTTTTGCAGATACATGGGGATGGGTTATGGTATCTTTCCTAGCTATTCTATGCCAATATATATCCCCTCTTCCTTTTTTGTGTGTATCTTCATCAATTATATTCGTTATGCTTCTGAATCAGGCCTCGGATCAGCCCTTCTCCATTGAACCAGAAGAGATTGATAAAAGGATTGAGGAAAGGATCGATGGGGAGCTTCTATTCTTGAATGGTGACTCATTCCTCTCATCTACCACCTTGAACAAGACCATTTCAACATCGTAAGTTCATGTCTGGATCTCGACAGATATAGTTAAGTACTAGAAAACATGTTTATATCATAAAGGCCTGTAAACCTGATCTGATGCATTGGGCATGGCTGTAGGCTTTCCAATGAAACGCACGTCTACACTGAAGAGAATGCGAGATTCATACACGGGCATGGCGTGGCGTACCGCTTATGAAGACCAGCTTTGCTGTGTATAAATAGGAGGGAGACCCTCTGACAACCATGCATTCATCTTGTTGTGGCTTTTACAGCATATATATATACATATACATATTTGTTAAGGGTTTTTCAAATTAATACTGAAGTAGCTTATTCAGAATGGACCGTGTTAGACAATATGGGAAATTTTTCAATTTCTTATGTGAATCTATCTATCGAGACATTACTTAGGTTGCTTAGTTTAAAAATACATTCGGGTGTTTACTAATGCTAGTAACTGCATTCATATTATTTGTTCTTGCACCCGAAAGTTTTGAATTATTTCTTATTGCACTTTCCGTATGATCTACCATCTATTTAGTCATGCATATCGTGAAGAGAAATTATATTTTTATGTGTTTATTGTATATTTCTAATTGACTGTTATGTACAAAGGATATCTCAATTTATAGGTTGAGATTGCATTCTAAAATGGAGAAATCTAAAATGGAGAATAATTAATTTTCTAACGTTAATATCATAACGTTAACACCCCCTCAAACTCAAGTGAAATTTGTTGATATCATCTTGAGTTTGTGAAGTAAGTGATCAAGTCATCCTGGAGGTTGAGTTTTTGTAAATATATTTGTTGTTTGTTCTTGAGAAGTGACAGAAGCAAAATTGGACAACTTTGTTGAGAATATGTTGACGAATGAAGTGACAATCCGCCTCAATATGCTCTGTACGTTCATGAAAGACGTCGTTATGTTCAATTTGAATGGCAGTTTAGTTGTCGCACCAAATGGTAAAGGGCTCAGATAACTTGATCACTTGATACCCATGTCGATTAATAACCATCGAAGCCATAAGAGTTCTGCTACTGTATCAGCTAGGCCTCAATACTCAACCTTTGTACTGGAACGTGAAAACCACTACTTGCTTTTTACTTCTCCCTGATAAAATATAATAGAATCTCCGAGAAAAAAAACAATTGTTTGTAATTGAACGTTTGTATGTTTGATCACCAACCCATTCAACATCACTAAACGCATGCAACTGAAGATTTGACTAAGATGAAAAATATAAACCGTGAAATATGGTTCCTTTTATGTATCTCAATATGTGTAAAACGTAACTGCAGCAAAGTATGTGAACCGTGGAGAAGACATATATTGACTTACTACATGAATAACATAGGTAATATCATAACGAGTAATAGTGAGATATACTAATTCACCTACCAAACTACAATATAGAGTAGGATCATCTAACAAATTTCCTTCCATTGGAGTAAGTCTCTCGTTATAAGGCAACAGAGTAGAAACAATTTTACTATCAGTAAGATGTGCACTTGAAATTAAACCAGAAGCATACTTAGCTTTAGAGAGATAATATCCATCTTCCGCGGAACTGACCTCAAGTCCAACAAAATAGTTAAGATTACCCAAATCTTTCATTTCAAATTGATCATGTAAATATAACTTTAAGTCTGAAATTCCTGCATCATCATAGCCAACTATTATCATGACATCAACACATAGTAAGAGAAGGATGATCCCTTGATTAGTTTTACGAACAAATAATTCAGAGTCATGGGAACTTGGAATGAAACCAAACGAGGAGCTAAATTGAGCTAAATTTTGCAAACCTGTTGAGCTCAGTGATTGCTTCAGTTCGTATAAGGCACGTTTCAGACGAAAAACTTTTCCTTTTGGAGCGGAGCATCCAGGAGGAGGGCGTGTATATATTTATTATGA
Source organism: Chamaenerion angustifolium (assembly GCA_946814005.1). Taxonomy (NCBI): domain Eukaryota; kingdom Viridiplantae; phylum Streptophyta; class Magnoliopsida; order Myrtales; family Onagraceae; genus Chamaenerion; species Chamaenerion angustifolium. The sequence goes on from OX328272.1 coordinate 31,267,412, forward strand.
AATATCCCTATTCAAGAATGTATTTTTCACGTCCATTTGAAATAGTCTCTAGTGTTTAGCCGCAACAATTGCTAACAAGGTACGAACTGAAATGATTCGAGCAATTGGTGCAAAGGTCTCCATATAGTCGATACCATATTCTTGAGTAAAGCCTTTCGCCAATAGACGAGCTTTATATCTTTCTATAGAACCATCTGAGCGAGTTTTTATCTTATAGATCCATTTGCTCCTAACCATTGATTTACCTGTGGTAAATCAACTATTTCCCAAATTTGATTCTTTTCTAGGGCCTGCAACTCTTCGTTCATAGCTTGTTGCCTCTTAGGGTTAGATGAAACTTCCATGAAAAGAATGAGTCTCGTATAATAAGGCAAGACCATGATAACAATGGAAAAATTGCAAATGTTTAGGAGGTTCTTATACACGGGTTGATCGAAGAGGCTCAAATGAAACTGTGATCAAGATATCTTCTTGAGGATGATTATGATCTTCATTCGAATTTCCTGTGTCAATTAAGGACGAGGGAAAAATATCTACAAATGAATCATTCGAAACAGGTGCATGATGAATACTGTCATTAACCAAACTGGAGAACATTCCATGTTCCCAAAATATGACATGACGAAAGACTCAGATTCGTTGAGAGACATGATCATAACACCTATAACCTTTTTGTACAATTCCATAACCAATAAAAAAACACAAACGAGATCTCAGTTGCAGTTTATTACGTTTATTGTTTGAAGAAGAACAAAACAAGCACAACCAAATGTGCGAAACATGTCATATTTAAGAGGTTTTCGATGTAAGCGTTCATATGGTGAAGCATTAGCTAATACCTTCAATGGTATGCGATTTATTGTGTATACTGCAGTGAGGGCAGCTTCACCCAAAAGGATTCAGGCAGAGACGCAGCTAGGAGTACGACACGTATTTTGTTCAGAATGTGATCAAGTTTACATTTAACTCGGCCATTTTGTTGAGTTGTACCTGGACAAGATCTATGAATAATAGTCCCATGGAGATGTAATGTTCTTAAAAATGATGAGTCATTATACTCAACTGCATTATCAGATTAGAACATTTTAATACGTTTGGAAAATTGAGTATAAGTCATGTTGGAGAAATCAATATATAATTGAGGCAATTCAAACGATTTTTTAAAATACATATCCAAGTAAAGCGGGAGTAATCATCAATAAATACCACAAAATAACAATGACCACCTTTTGTTGAGTGCGATACCGGTCCCATACGTCAGAATGAATGAATTAAAAAATGCATAAGCAATTGAATTACTATTATTAAAAGCTAAAACATTTTGTTTTCCTAATTAACATGACACACAATCAAATTTATCATGTTTGACAGATGCTAGAGAAACATTGTTACCAAGGTGATCAAGTTTGGAAGATGAAATATGATATAATTGAGTATGCCATAAGCCTAAGGAAATCGATGACGCAACAACAATTTATGATGAGGGAACATGTAATGAAGTTAACTCAAATAGACATCCTATATTATGGCTTGTCCCAATCAATGGTTCCCGTCTGAGGATCCTGAATATCACATCCATGATTGGAAAAGTGTAATCAAATCCCATATCACAAAGTTGGCCAACTGACAATAAATTTAATGATAATTATGGAACTAAGTAAGTATTTAACACATGTATAAATAATGTTGAAATATTTTCTATATCAGTAGCTTGCATTTAAGAGCCATTTGCAATGCGAATACTAGGTGATGATGTGATCTTATGCGTGTTTGTAAATAAAGATGGATCAGATGCCATATGATTACCACATCGAGAATCAATATACCAAGATTTGTTACCTAAACATGCGGTTGACATTGCAGGAATGCTAGACCCACTTTTTGTGAGTAGCTGGTTGACAAGAGTCTCAAGTTCTTCTGTTGTTGGAGTTTATTTTGGAGTTGGTTCATTCTCTTCAGTTACAGCAGCCATTTTGGAGGATGTGCCTTTCCCGAATTTTTGGAAGTAATTTTATGTCCTTTACCAAGACAAAAATTACAGCTTCCGGAGAAACCTAATGAGCGGCGATTTAAATTGTTGGAACTTGAGTGCATGTACTTTTGATTTCCTATGTGGTTTTGATTTTCTGCTAGATACTTTTGTGACGGGGTGGCCAATACGAGCTCATTGTTGCTATTTATGGGTGATTTAAGACTTTGAAGTCTTGTTTCTTCTGAAATAATCTCAGAGACAACATTATCTAAAGATGGTAATGGAGACCTATGAAGTAATGACACTCAAGTAGACTCAAAATCATCACGTAAAGCCATACAAAATTGAGCCAAGCGTAAGCTAACCCGATAATCAAAGAATAATTGAGCATCATCATCGCACTAAAGTTTTGGTTCTGAGAGGCCAATTGGTCCCACAAATAACTCAATTTTGAATAAAATCACTGACTGATTGACCAAGCTCCTGGTGAAGGGAAAAAACTTTTGTAGGTAATTGGTATCTTTGTGCAAAATCCTCGGTTGAAAATCTTTTCTACAGAAAATCCCATGCATCTTTTGCTAATTCAAATCGATCATACAACATACTAATAGATGGAATAGATGTATTGGTGAACCAGATAATGATTCGATGATTTGCGGCATCCCAATTGCCAAAACGTTTGACATAGGTTTCATCATTTTCTTTATCATCTTTAACATGTTTCTTTTTATCACCGGTAATATATCTCCAAAGCATTCGACCCTTTAGAAAATTATATAGTTGAGCCCCGTGGTTATAATTAGTTGGACCGTTAAGGATAATTTGAATTGGTTGTGGGACATCATTAACTAGTTGGGTGGCCATAAAGATTAAATTGTACCCCTCGATAGACTTCAGTGGCTGGACAATTTGCTTCGGTCCGCAATTGACTTCAATTCAATTAGCTTGGCTTATATGGCTTCCTTCATCAAAATCAGCTTAGTAGAAAAGAACTATTTAAAAATTGTCCGGAAGGACAATTTACCTTTACTTTGGTAAGAGGTAACTTTCCCTCGTTTTCCCTTTGTCCAAATAATCTATATCTTCCTCTTCCTCTATACAATAACTTTGTTCAGCTTTCTCTCCTAAGCAGATTCAAGCTCAACGAAAGTAATCTCGAGAAGTGTTTGATCATCGCTAACGATGGGATTTCGATGGTTGAGTTCGAAATTTCACCGGAGAATCAAGATCTAACACGGCAAGACCAAGCATGGCAAAATTTGGTGATTTGCTAACTGTAGACACCTGATTTTGGCTCGGGATCAAAATACCGTATGAGAGGAATCGAGATTTGAAAAATATATATAGTATATATATATATATACACATATATATATATATTTGAAAACTAAAAAAAAAAAAAAAAAATTAAAATAATAAAAAAATTCCAACGGTGGAAAATTGTCTCTTTTCCACCGATTTTATTTTTTTATTATTAAAAAAAACGTTTTTTTTTTATATTATTAAAAAAAAAAAGTTTTTATTAATTAATTCAATATGTGTACATTTTCTCTATAAATAAGAGGAGTAGATTCAATGAAGAGGAGAGGAGGATGAAGCTACGGTGAGGAATTTCAATGAGAAGAGAAAGAGAAAAAAAAAGAGAGAAAAAAAAGAAGTGAAAAATACCGATAATTATCGGACTCGGTTCCTCGTACGGTATTTTAAACCTCCCATGAGTTAGGTATATTTCTCTCATCTTCAATATCATATTTTGTAATTTCTAAATGTGAAATAAAATTGAGAGTTTATATACATATATTATCTATTTATGTATAATATACTTGTTAATATATATATATATATATATATGTATATTATATATTTATATATGTGTATATTATATATTTATATTATGTTTATGTATTACTCTATATATATTTATATTTATATGTATAATATATATTTATATTATGTTTATGTATTACTATATATATATCTATATGTATAATATATATTTATATAATGTTTATGTATTATTATATATATCTATATGTATAATATATATTTATATTATGTTGATGTAATATTATATATATCTATATGTATAATATATATTTATATTATGTCTATGTTATCTATCTATCTATATGTATAATATATATATATATTATGTATATGTATAATATATTTATATTATGTATATGTGAATTTTTTTTTTCAAAAATGACTTAGGTCATTCCAAACTTTGATGAAGGTTACAACTCGGTCCTTGCACTCTCGGGTCATTTCTGGGACGTTATCGAGTGTTATAAACCAAACCGGAAAAGTTTTGGGTCATTTGTGCAATTTTTGATTTTTTTTTAAATTCAGCTCGTTTTTTAAAAAAAAAAATACATTTTGATTTCTAAACTTTTCTAGACATTCCATGATTTCTCAAAATGTTACAAATAAGTCTAGAATAATTTTCGTGTTATTTTTGGAATTTTATCAAGTGTTACAAATGAATCTAGAATAGTTTAGGGTCAATTCTGTAATTTTAAAAAATATTTTCAGTTTAGTTATAATATTTTCAAAAATTACATTTTTGATTCCTAAATTTTTCTGGACATTCCATGACTTTTAAATATGTTACAAATAAGTCTAGAATAATTTTCGGGTTATTTCAGAGCTTTACCAAGTGTTACAAATAAGTCCAGAATAGTTTAGGGTCATTTCTGCAATTTTCGAAAATATTTGTCCAATTCAGCTCAAATTTTTATAAATTGCATTTTTGGTCCCTATATGTTTTTTGGACATCCTATAACTTCTCAAAATGGAACAAATTAGTCCAACGAGCTTAAAATCTTCAAAAATCATTCATGCATGTTTTGACACGTTTAAAATGGCTCGAGAGTTAAACCATTTTTTTTCGAGCACGATTAACTTTAGTTCTCTCTTGTTTATTTGAAAATTAAAAAAAAAATGTTTGTACATGGTTTGTTTAATTTAAAGAAAATGCATGTAGTTTTTTTTTGGGCCAAGCATGATTAAAACGGGAAATTCGGGCAAAATTGAAAAAAATTCAAAAGCAAATTAAAGTACCGAAAGGGCGGATTATAAGCTCGCGAGCTTTTAAGACGTAATCAAACCCCCGAACTCGATTCTCGGGACGTAGACCTTTCTAAGCCCTAGGATGTTCATTTCATGCCCTAGGCAATTTTAGGATTCCGATTAGCCTTTAATTAATCGGTGGCAACTCTTTTAATTTTTTCGGTCCGGTTGATGACCCCGCTCGACCGGACCCGTCGCTCGCCAAGACCCGACATTTTCAAAAACGATTTTTAAAAATATTTTCCAAAACGGGTCGGGAAAGCCGGATCCGACGTCCGACACTAACTTAATTTTTTTTCTCAGTATGAATTCGAAATTTTAAGATTTGACTATGATACAAAAGAGAAATTGTATTTCTATGTGTTTATTGTATATTTCTAAATGATTGCAATGTACAATGGATATCTCAATTTATAGGTTGAGATTGCATTCTAAAGTGGAGAATAATTTATATGTTTATGAACATCGGTTTAACCATAGGCTTTAAGTGCCCGACCTTGACCTGTAATGGGAGTATCATTATTTTCGGTCTCGTTGGGAGGGAAGTAACTGAGAGAAGCAATACGGTCGTTGAGTCATTCCACTATGATACCATGTTGAAAACAAAACGAAATAATTTAAGATTAGGATATCTATTTCAAAACATACTGTTACTGAAATTGTTACACAATATATAGATAGAAAAAAGGTTAATACATTGAAATACTAAAACTAGGAAAGTTAATATACAAAGTGTGTCAATAGTATATTAAGAATATATTGTTGAATATACAAAGTGTGTCAAATATATTATTGACTATATAAAGTGTGTCAACAATATATTGAGAATATATTATTGAAAGTATCAATATATGAATATGCCTTAATACAAATTACCTGAAATATCTCTATCCTCTTAGTCTTAATTGTTTTACACATTCTTTCTACATTTCTTCCACCCTCTTCTAAACGAATCACCCTTTCCTCCCACTTTCGATCGGTACTTTTATCCAAATCGTCTCATTTTCCAATAGGTATGGGAGATTGGATTTGAGATACCGATAGAGATATATTGGATTTGAGAATACCAATATATGTTTGCAGACAATATTTTCTGATGTGGTTGCCTAGAAGACTAGGGCATCTCCTTAAAGGCATTTGTTGAAAAAGCTTTATTGTTCATGCCATCAAAGTTGACTTAAGCCATTGAAGAAACATCCTAAAGAGGCACGCTTTCAGAGAGCATATTGAAACTTGATTCAACATTTCATTGTCGAACTCTGTGACAATTGCAATAGTATAAGTGGAACAAATATTATGTCTTTGTAATTGAAATTCTTTTAGCAACATAAAAAATCAAAGAATGTGATATACCAGTAGCATACTCCAAAAATCATAGTTATACTCTGTTATCTTCCATTGATGTAAGGATGCAACAATGTTACAAGCCAGTTACACGGGGTTAGGCACACGATAGCCATTCCTGCTTGGACTTGATTTGGTCTAAATAAATTAGCTTGTTTAGACATGAAATCCTTATATTTGCATGGTTTGTAACACATGATGCATTATATTAATAGACAACAACTTTTCTCTTTGTTCCGTACATGTACCGTTTTGCAGGTGGGTGTGACTACATTGACGACCTCTGGACCACAATCACAATGATTAATCATCGTGGAAATTTCGGAGATCGGAATCGACCCCAGAAAAGCTCTTTGAACCTATCACCAAATCCATGGTTAGTGAATAACGAGTGATACGTGGGTACAATAATATCTCAAAAGGCGGTGAAATCAACAGCAATACATAATGTATTGAACCTTGTGTGGGCAACATATGGATCAGTCACTATATCAGATGTTTCAGACAAGGTAGTAATGTTTGAGTTTGAGAATCAGGATGATAGAAAGTAGATACATGATATGTCACCGTAGAACGTGCAAGGACACTGCATGAGTATGAAAAAGTGGATCCCAAGCATTGGTTTGGCACAAGTGGATTTTAAAAGAGTTTAATTCTGGGTACAAGTGCACGAACTCGGACTACAAAAATTTAGTTAAAAAAACGCCCAAGTGATAGGAGAGTGGAGAAACGGTGGAGAGTCCCACAAGACCTATATTCGCATGAAGGTCGAAGTGAATGTTGAAAATCCCCTAATTGTCGATTTTTGGTGGACTAATTTACAAGGAGCGGAATAGTAGGCTTAAATAAAATATGAGCGACTGCCCGATTTTTGCTATGGATGTGGGAAACTAGGACACCCAACTCAGGTGTGTCGAGAAGAGGTAACAATGTCAGAAGCCAAGACCAGACACCCGATTTATGAACCATGGATGACCGGATCGAGACCAAAACCCCACCGAGCTAGCCGACCAGGAGGAGGGCCGAAGGCTAATAATTCGAACTCGCAGAGGGCAAGTCAAAGGACGTGGTTTGATATAATGAGCCCAACCAAATATGTGAAGAATGAAAACGAAGGAAAGAATAATGAAGGAAAGCGCACACATGTAGATGACCCGATGGAACAAGAAACCCATGATGCTTCCATAACAATGCAAAACATAAGCACACCCTATGGAAACAGTAAGAACACACAGAGCGAAACGTACCAAGACCTAAGTGCACCTTGTGATCAAGATAACCAATCCATACAGACCCCAACCCTACCCACATTTGACCTAAACAACCCACCACCTTAAACCACCATGATACCACACCCAAAACACCAATACCCATCAACCAAAGTCAAGCTGCCCGTATCCCATATTATGGCGAATATTGTCCCACAAGTTATCAATCTAGAAGAGTGGAGGAAACTGTACAACCCATGTAGACCTGAAAGAGTATGGAGCCTCATAACCCAAGAAGGAACTAGTCATAAAACCTAGCAAACCCTCACATATCCGTGCTTAACTCAATTAACGGACATCCCAACCAACCTAGACGAATAGATGCAGTCAAGGGAAACCAACAGATATTCGGTTGAGCCTCCCCGTGAGTCACCCTCACAAAAACAGACTCCAGAGATCTCATACCAGGCAACGGGGTTCATACCTTGCATGAATAAGATGTCGCGGAAGCGACAACGTGAAGTGGAGGAGGAACAATATGATCGAGACAAAAAATAAGCAAAATCCTTAGTGACGGAATGGGCTAAGACATAAACCGAAGGTCCAGTAAAGCTGGGGAAGGGGAGAAATAAAGTTAAAACAAAATATCAAAGAGCGATGAAAAAGAGCAACCAAATGAAAAAAATGATGGATAGATTACACCAAACAATTCAAACAAGTATTGAACCTAGTGATGATAAACCAGGCTCTGGTGGCTATCCCACAACAGCCACATTGGGTCAATAAGTACAATATGTGTGGAATTGTCAGTGTTTGGGGTCTTCCCTAACAATTCGACACCTCAAAGACCTTAATGGGAGGTATCAACCAGAAATTATATTCTTGATGGAAACAAAGAATGGTGATGCTTTCTATGAGTGGATTCGAGATCAAATCGGAATGGACAAAGAATTTTATGTAGAACCTAGGGGAACATCAGGGGGCCTAGCGCTTTGGTGGAGGGATGACACGAAAGTACAAATCTTGAATGCAAACCCCTACATGATCGACACAAGGGTGACCTTGAACCAACTCGGAGCCCCAGTGCATATGACGTGGATCCATGCGGATACAGATGACCAAAGTAAGAACCGAAACTGGGATACTTTAAGGATGGTGGGAAGAGGACATACAAGTATATGAGTGTGTCAAGGAGATTTTAATGTGATCACTCACCACCATGAAAAGGAAGGAGGCCGAAGGAAATCCCAGAGGCAAATTGATGACTTCAACAAGCTAATCATCAATATCGGAATGGAAGATTTGGGATCAGAAGTACAAAGGTTCACCTGGTGCAATAATTGAAGGGGAGAAAACCAAGTTGATGAGATATTAGACACGATTCTAAGAAACGCAAGGTGGTCGTCTAAATACCCAAATTCTCAGTGCATAAACGAGGAAGCAATTGGCTCAGACCATTCCCCTATAACTCTAGGCACGAACGAGGAAGTGTACAAAAAAAAGGAGGGGATTCCGATTCAAGGAGATGTGGCTCGAGACCCCGGAGATAAGGGAGTCATGAACCAAGATAGCCATCATGATCGCAGTCAAAGACTATGGACAAAACTTAGAGTATGTCAGAGGGGATTAATAAAATGGAGCAAGGATCGGTTCGACAACAATATGATAGAACTGCGAAAGGCCAAAGATCGACTGAGGGAGTTGGGTTATAACTGAATGAATCTATCGTTTCAAGAAGAGGATATCAATATGAAGATTCATATTTGGGACCTATGGAAAAGAGAAAAATTGTATTATAAACAAAGGACGATGGTCAAATGGCTCACAAGAGGGGACTGAAATACAACCTTTTTTCCATCTAACAACAACATCTTGGAGACGACGTAAACAGATTACTTGCATAAAGGACTCGGAAGTGGTATGGATCACAAATGAACAAGACATAAAGAAAGAGATCCAGGACTATTACGGTAAGGCGTTCAAATCAAACAACCCGACACTGAAAATGGGGTATTAAATTGTGTGTCGTGCCAAATAAATGAGGCGATGAATGCGAACTTGACTAGGGAAATGATAGTTAAGGCGGTATGAGCCGTGGTCGTCAAATTGGGTAGATCACGGGCGCCAGGGCTAGACGGATTTTTGGGGTTATTCTATCAAAGAAATTAGAACATTGTGGGACCAGACGTCTTCACTGCGGTCAAAACCTTTCTCGAAACATGTACTTTTTCTTTCTTCCTAAATCAAACAAATATAATCTTCATCCCAAAAATACCAATCCCTACCCATGCATCTGAATTTAGTCTCATCAGCTTATCTAACTTCAGTTATAAAGTTATATCAAAGGTGTTGGTTAAGAGAACCTTATTCTGTCAGATCTTATCACCCTTTTCCAAAGAGCTTTTGTGGGAGGTCGCTTAATCCAAGATAATATCATGGTGTCTCTGAGGCATCCCATCATCTAAAGTCCAGGAGCAACTCAAACAAGGTGGAATGTGCACTAAAACTAGACATGTAGAAACCATATGATCGTGGGGGAGTGAGACTTTCTGCTAAAGAGTCATGAAAAGAGGTGATTTGGGGCGTAGTGGATAACATGGACGAAAGCATGCATAACTACGCCAACATATCAGGTGTTTATCAATGGATGTCACACTTCCATAATTCGGACGACTAGAGGAATCAGGCAAGGAGACCCACTTTCACCATACCTTTATATTTTACTAGCAGATGTATTATCCAGACAGGTTGAGAAAAAAGGCAATGAAAAGTGGTTGCAAGGAATCACTCTTAGAAGGGGATGCCCGGAGTTGCACCGCCTATTCTTTGCAGATTACTCACTATTCTTTATTCAGGGAACAATAGAGAATGTGTGCCACCTAAAAGATCTGATTATGAAGTATTGAAGGATAACGGATCAGAGAATAAATGAATTGAAGTCCAACCTCATATTTAACAATGGAGTCGATCAGGATAGGTGCAAGGCCATTGAGGATCCTTTGCAAATAAAGAGAACAAGAGATTTGGGGAAATATCTGGGTCTTCCAGCAGTGTGGGGAAGATAAAAAAAAAAAGAGGCGTTGGGATACCTAAAGACTCGAATTCGGGACAAACTAAATGGATGGAGAATGAGGACCCTTAACCAAACGGATAAGGAAGTGCTCATTAAGTCGGTAATAACGACTATTCCATCATATGTGATGAGTATCTTCAAGTTACCATAACATGGTGTGCGGAGATAAATGTAATGATCGCGTATTATTGGTGGGGGCAATCAAACGAGGAGAGGAAAATACACTGGAGACGATGGGATTTACTATCAAAAACACAAGAAGTTGGGGCTCTTGGATTTTGAGAACTTGAAACATTCAATGTGACACCCCTTACCAAGATGACCGATAGAGTGATAAAGGAGTCAAACACATTATGGGTGTGTGTATTGAAAGGTTATATTATCCGAGGAATGACGTTTTTTCGATCAGAAAAGGAGGGAGAGCTTCATGGGGTTGGACGAGTATCTGGAGCGGTCATGACATATTAATGCGGGAAGGACTATGGAAAATTAGAGACGGCACCTCAATATATGCACTAAATGAACCATGGATCTACATAAAGGTAGGTTTCAAATTGGAGCAATCTCCCAGCCCGACAGCACATCCGACAACAAAGATAATTGCCCTAATAAACTCTGACAAGACGTGGAACGAGGAGCTGATCTAGCAAATAGCTGCACCGACCGACATAGCATGTATACTACAGATTCTGATCCCCACAAATGGGTCGGATGATCGAATTCTTTGGTCGTACACAGACGAGAGAAGGGTGATGGTGAAATCGGTGTATCATTGGATTCGAGAAGCTAACGAAGGAGGGGAATCCGCTATTGATAGTCACGGGAGCAGGTCCACAACGATATGGAGTGCAGTCTGGAAGGTAAAAAAACTTCATGTGAAAGTTACTATCTAACTCGTTAGCGGTCAAGCAAAACTTACGTAGACAAGCTTTGAACGTGACGACAAATTGCTCGGTATGTGGAATGGAGGAAGATAGAGAACATATGATATACAAATGCACGTGGACGGAGGTAGACTGGTTCAGCATTCTAGGGCTTGGAGCCCCCCAACACTCTAGATAAATGATAGAAGAGTGGATTCAAGATCGAAGGGGCGAACCATGTAATGCGAGGACCCTGAAGGAAACAAGATGTATGATGACTTGTTGGCATATCTGGAAGTCGCGATGTAAAGCTGCCTTCGAAGCAAAGATACCCAACCCAACGACGATAATATATGAAATCAAACATGCCTTTGAGGAGTACATGAGAGCGCCAAAAAATAGAATCACGACACCAAGTTTGCGGGAAACTCAGGTATGGAATGCTCTGGGACTAGGAGTAATCAAGGTAAATTGTGATGCTTTGTGGTGTAGGCAAATCAATATTGGTGGTATCAGTGTGGTAGCGAAAAATTCAGAAGGCCAGTTGATTGTAGGGGCAAACCGGAAGGCCAACTGATGGGTGGTAATGCCGAAAGAATGGAGGTCAGAGCCGTCTTTCTTGGGGTCAAGCTAGCTATCGATAAAGGGTGGAATCAAGTAAAGAGCGAATCGGACTCCGAAGTGGTGATAAATTAATTGCGGGGAAGAGTTCACCGTTGGCGGATCTAGACAATATGTTCGAATATATCCACACTAACGAGCAACATTGGATCGATAGAATGGAAGACGGTTCAGCGCACGACAAATGAAAACGCAAACTAGATTACTAAATCAAGAATAGGAGTGCATCTTAATGACTGAGTTTCTCAATCCTCACCCTCTCTTAGCTCAATTTTATTTAGTGATTGTAATAATGATATTGAGAATCTTATTTTGTAATGAATAAAATCCCTTTGCTTTGACCAAAAAAATAAAAAATCATAAGTTGTTTTTTTCAAGAAATAAATCAGGATTTTAATTTTTATAGTAATGTTTAGTTAATTTTTTGTTAGTTGATTATTTTTAAATTTACCTCCTATGTAAAACATATATATACATTGAAAATGATTTTTAGAGTATTTTAAGTTTTCTTCTCATTTTCCAACTTCATTGGAATGGACCGACAGTCCGACCGGGAACCGGACCCTTGTCCGGTTTGATTAAGCTAAAAGACCGAAATGCATATAAACAGTATTTGAACCGTGTTTGACCGACCATTTTTTGGAAAACCGTCCGAGTTTTTTTAAAACCGACCGGTTTTCGGTTCTAGTTTTTTTGGGAGTGGTTTAAATTTTTTTGGGTGGTGCTCTTCGGTTTAAACCGACTTCTTCGGTTCGACCGAGCAACTTCTTCGATTTAGAAGTTATGTCTAAAGTTTAGACCTATTGTGTTTGATTTTGAGACTATTGTGCTATGTATGTTCAAAGTTTGAGGTAATTATGTTGTGTTATATTGTGTTTGAGAGTAATGTGTATGTTTGAGATTAAGTAGTTTGTCTGTGTTTGAGACTATGTAGTTGGAGGTTATTATGTGTGTGTTTGAGACTATATAGTTTGTAATTGTATTTTCAGTTTTTTTTTGCTTGTGAACAGTGAACCGCACGTTGAACCGGGTGTGATCGGGTTGGACCGACCAAACCGGGACCGGCCCCCTTGCCGGTTCGAAGGCCGGTCCGGTCTGATAACAATGCTTGTAATATTGTAATAAATTAACATTATACTAACTATTATTAAAATATATTATTACAAATGTCTGTCCAAATATTATATTCATATAAATACAGTCTTAATTCAATTTTAATAGGTATTTTTGGGAACCGTCAATACAATCATAGTTATCAGAACCGGACCGACTATCGAACTGGCGAGGAGTCCGGTTCACTGTTCGGACGGTCCAACCCGGTCTACTGTGCGGTTCACTGTTCACAAGAGTCTCATACATAGTCTCAAACACATACATAATTACCTCAAACTACATAATCTCACACACACACAAACTACATAATTTCAATTTCAAACCCACATTACTCTCAATTCTCAAACACAATACAAAATAGTGTCAAAATAAAACACAATTACAATAGGTTAAACATAACTTCTAAAATTCATAAAATTCATCAATATAAAATTGTCTTCAATTCATCAATATTCAGCTAACCAATTCATCAATATTCAGCAGGCTATAGGAAAGGTTTCTCATAAAATTCATCAATATTCAGCAGGCTATAGGAAAGGTTTCTCATAAAATTATGTTTTATAAAACAGGTGTTTTATTTGGTGAGAGCTGCATTTTTTTACCAAAAAAATCCACATTTTAGTCAGCTCCGTGGAGTTCTATTATCTTGATGAGTTGTATAACAAAATTTGAATGAACAGATACTTGATTTGTAAAACACTGATCAATTTTTCAATACAGGTTCAAGAAGTTTTACAATTCATACTTTGAATTGTTGATTTCTTGTATTTACAATTACATACCAAGAACTTTCATTATAGCTGTAAAATCGAATTTATTTATAAGTCACAGATTTCACAATTTTAGTATCCCAATTCCCACCATTGGATAGCAGCAACAGAAAATTGGAATGTAATGACTTTTACAAGATTAAAATTTAAAAAAAAAATGCTGCAGGCCTAGCCAATATATAGGGACAAAATGACGATTTCTTGTAAAGTTGTCCCCTCTTACTCGTCTTGCCGTGTGGAAAGCGATTCATCCATCTTCCTACTCGGTTTCCTTCCAGCTTGTTTTGAACACTTCTCGTTCATCCTCTAAGTATCATGAAAGTGGAAGATGCAGCTTGCTCTGATCTAAAGATATACTCCCAGACTGTCCCACAATTTCAATTTCAGCAATCAATTTCTGCATTTTCTGCAATTTAAGAACCGAACCTGGTCGAACGAGGCGCTGCTGCTGAAGAGAAGACCGACGAAGAGAAGAACGATGGTATGTTCTGTCGAACGCTGCGATCTGCTTCTGCTGGTCGAACGTGAGGAAGCTGCGCGAGGAAAAAGCTGGTTTCGGCTAGCTGCGCGAGGAAGAAGCTGTCCCAGGAAGAAGCTGCGCGAGGAAGAAAGGGAACGACTGAATCAGTCGGACTGATAGCTGATTTCTAACCTAGCTGATTTCTGAAGGACCGAACCGGTTGGTTTGTAAAAAGCCAGAAATAGACCAATCGGCTTAAATCGAAAACCGATTGGTTTGTAAAAAAAAAAAACTAAAACGTGAACTGGAAATCGGCCAATTTTTAAAAAACCGACCGGTTTTACAAAAACTGCCCGGTTCGACCCGGTTCAAACACTGTTCATTTGCAAAACGGTCTTTTAACTGAACCAACCGGATAGGGGTCCGGTTCCCGGCCGGACCGTGTTAGGATATATGTATAATTACATATAACTAGAGGATAGATCTGCAATTATCAGAGGGACCGAAGTGCAATTTCTGTTTCTTAAAGCCTATAAATAGTAAAGGCGTGTAACGACTTTAACCAATTCAAGATAATCAGATTTCATTTCTTCAACTTCAAGTAAGTTCTATCTTTCATTTTCTTTGCTTAATCTGAGCATCCTATCATGGTATCAGAGCTGCTACGATCTGGAGATTCGTAGTAGTTTAGTTCGCAATTGTTCTGTTCTTCATTCTGTTCTGTTAGCGATAAAATGGAGGAGATTTCCGCGACGTTCTTCAACAAGAAGGTGTGCCAATTGGAAGGAGAGGAGAACTTCCAACCATGGCGTCAGCAGGTTCTTCTGGCAGTCCGTGGATACAATTTGGAATCGCACTTGTATGGGAATACAACAATTCAACCTCGAATTCAAGGTCCAGACGGTGAAGATGAACAAAATCCAGAGTATGTCAAATATGTGCAGAAGGACAGCTCTCTAGCATCCTGGATGTTAGCTTCAGTATCTTCTCAAGTAAGTAGAGGCTTGATTGGATGCATGTCTGTTTCGGCAATTTGGCAAAAGCTGCATAGAGATTTCTCGTCGTCATCGACAACTAGGATCATGCATTTATACGATCGACTTAAAGTCAGGAAGTTACCTCAGCAGAACATGCGTGATTATCTGTCTGCGATTCAGTCTGCGTGTGACAGTTTGGCTAGCTGCGGGCATCCTATTGAAGAGATGCAGCAGATATCAATAATCCTCAATGGAGTTAAAGGTCAGTATGATAGTGTAGTATCTGTTATTCATGCGAGCAGAAATCCTTACGATTTAGCTTCGATTAGCTCTGTTTTACTGGATGCTGAGGCTAGGCAGGTTGATCTTCTGTTTGAGACAAATATCACTGCTAATGTGGCTATCAATTCATCCTCTGGATCCTCTGGACAATGGCAAGGCGTTCCTGAAAAATCTGTTGAGACACTGTCAAGCTCTTCAGCAGGTTCGGCAAGTATGCCAGAGAATCTGCAGAACTCTCTGGTTGCTAACTCTGCTCAGTCGAATTCTCAGAATTTCAATGCTGGATCAGGTAGAGGTAGAGGTAGAGGACGTGGTTTTGGCAATAACCGTCCTCAGTGCCAACTGTGTGGGAAGTTTGGACATCTTGTCCATAGGTGCTATCATAGGTTTAATGTCAATTTCACTGGTGTAACAGATCCAGGCAACAACTCATCTCCTGTGGTGAATTTGGCATCGTCTCAGTGGGATGATTCTAATGAAGGTGGCCAATATGGATCCAATACATGTGCCTCTGGCAATTCAGTTCACTCCTCCACCTTTTCACCTGCTTTAGCACCGCCTCTGACAGTTTCAAACTCCTCTCAAATGATGTATCCACAATCATTCTCAATGCCTGTGCCTCACTACATACAGCAGTTTCCTTCATCTCAGCCTACCTTTTCTCAATACAATGTTCCTCCGCCTATGTATCATACATATCCAATGACACCTGTGTACAATGGTTCAGCATCGATGACTCAGCACAATCCATTCACAACTAATGCAGCACCTTATGCCTCTTCCATTGCAAGCTATACTCCGAGTCATGGTCAGAATATGGACACGCAATCTGTCATAAGAAATCCTCAAGCTCATCTTGCTTCCGTAGCTCCTGTGATACAGCATGACTCAAGCTGGATTCCTGATTCTGGAGCTACTAATCACCTAACAAATGCAACTCCTGCACATTACAACACATGCGTTCCTTACAATGGTCAAGGTAAGATTATGGTAGGCAATGGTTCTTCATTAAAAATTTCTGCAATAGGCTCTGCTGTGATTCCTGCTGATGTATGTGATACTGGTACATATTCTCGTCCTTTAATGCTACATAACATGTTATACACTCCATCTGTGACTAAGAATCTGTTATCTGTGTCACAGTTCGCTAAGGACAACAAGGTCTACTTCGAGTTCCATGCTACGCATTGTATAATAAGAGACTCTCAGTCTCATCAAGTTCTTTTACATGGCTATGAACATTCAGGTTTATATAAACTTGACTTGTCCAAGTTAGATAGAATTAAGTCTGGTAGGAGTAGTACTGAGCAGTCTGTGGGTAGTTCCAAGGTGTGTGTTGCTGAAAATTCTATGAATTGTAATGAAAACAAGGATTCTGATGTGGCATCTATGAATAAGAAGTCTATGTTTGTGAATCATGGTACTGATGAAATCATATCTGTCCGTATTGATTCTGTCAAAGATATTGCTCAATCAAACGTTATATGTTGTGACCCGATTGATAATACTGACTTTGAGTGTTTTCTTGCTTCTGTAAAATCAAATGATTCTTCTCATTTATGGCATATGAGACTAGGACATCCGTCGAACAAGATTTTACTTAACTTCTTAAGGATACATAATCATCCTGTTCAGCATTCCTCTACTCAATGTGCTGCATGTGCCGTAGGAAAAAGTAAGAAACAACCATTCTCGCCTTCATCTACTATATATAATCATCCTCTTGAGCTTGTTCAGGTGGACTTATGGGGACCAGCTGCATGTACATCAAATGGAAATAGATACTACTTGAGCATTGTAGATGCATTCAGTCGGTATACTTGGATCTATTTCCTAAAACAGAAGAGTGATGCTGCTAAATGCTTTGTAGATTTCCACAAGCTTGCAGAGAAACAGCTGGGGCATTCACTAAAAGCAGTTCAGTCTGATGGAGGAGGGGAATTCCAGTTTCTATCCACGTATCTTGCATCTTTTGGAATTGTTCATCGCATAACGTGTCCTTATTCTTCTCAGCAGAACGGCATTGTGGAACGAAAACATCGACATATTGTGGAGCTAGGATTGACACTTCTTGCTCAAGCCTCGGTTCCATTACATTACTGGTCAGATGCGTTCTTTACAACTACATTTCTTATTAATCGATTACCTTCGTACAGTCTGTCAAAGATGTCTCCTCATGAGAAGCTGTTCAAGGTATCTCCTGATTATAGTTTCCTTAAAGTCTTCGGTTGTTTGTGTTTTCCCCATTTAAGGCCCTACAACAAATCTAAGCTTGCCTTGAGGTCTGAACCATGTGTGTTTCTAGGCTATTGTTCCAAGTATCATGGTTATAAATGCATATCTGCAACAGGGCGTGTGTATACGTCTAGAAATGTTATTTTTCATGAACAAGTTTTTCCGTTTGCTGATAAACAAGGTAGTTTATGTATATCTGCAGCTCCTACACAGAATTATACATCTCTTCCGTTCTTTATTCCTTGTGATCCTCAGTTTGTTTTACCTGATATGCAGGCAACAGGGTTTGGATCTGGTGATGTCTCGTTCCCTGATATAACACCTCCTTCCACTGTCAGAATGTCAAATTCCCCATCACCTGTAAATTCTACTCCTCCTATGAATAACTCGCCTGGTATGTGACCTATAAATACTTCTAACACATATAATAGATGGCAACCAATTAATCAACAAGATCAGCATGATCAGTGTGCTGTTTCTGATCAGCATCAGGCTGAGATTTCTTCTACGCCTGTGTCAGTCGATTCTCTTCCTACTATTACATATAGACTACATGATTCTAATCTTGTTCCTGGCTCTCCTATTATGTCCACGACTGTATCTCCTATTATGTCATCTCGTGTTTCTCAAAATATACATTCAATGCAGACCAGATCTAAGACTCAAGCTCAAGGACAATCAGGTTTTGTAGCTTCTCTTCAGGCTCTTCTGTCATCTGCAGAAGACTCACTTGCCTTAGCTAACTTGGAGCCTAAGTCTGTTCATCAAGCGTTAAACTGTCCACATTGGAAAGCTGCCATTGAAGAGGAATATGCAGCTCTGCAGCTAAACAATACCTGGTCAGTGGTTGAGCTTCCTTCAGGTAGGATTCCAATAGGCTGTAAATGGCTGTTTAAGATTAAAAGGAATGCAGATGGGACCATAGCCAGGTATAAAGCTAGATTAGTTGCCAAAGGATTTTCACAAAAACCGGGATTTGATTTTCAAGAAACATTTAGTCCTGTTGTAAAGTCTGCAACAGTTCGTATAATACTGTCTTTAGCCTTAACTCACAAGTGGAATTTGAGACAGATAGACATCAACAACGCGTTTCTACATGGTGAGTTAACTGAGGAGGTTTATATGGTTCAACCGCCTGGGTTTGAGGTCACTCATGGATCTGAAACTCCACTTGTGTGTAGGCTAAAGAAGGCGTTATACGGTTTAAAACAAGCTCCTCGAGCTTGGTTTGAAAAACTCAAGTGTTTTCTTATTCAAAATCTGAAGTTTAAAGCATCCATAGCAGATAGTTGTCTGTTTATAAAGCAAACTGGTGGTGGTTCTGTTTACTTATTAGTATATGTCGATGATATAGTTGTAACAGGTCAGTCAGCAGCTGCAATTGATGAGGTAATTCATGCTATCAATTCAGAATTCAAACTGAAAGATCTTGGTAGCCTTAGTTACTTTCTGGGCATGGAAGTTACAGCCACAGATGAATTCTTACTACTAAATCAGAAAAAATACATACAAGATCTGATTGGTAAGTTGGGTCTTACTGATGCCTCTACGTTTCCTACACCTATGACAGGTACTTGTCTTTCAAAGACTGCGTCTGTTGTTGATTCAGAATTGTTTGAAGATGTCACGTTATACAGAAGTACAATTGGAGCGTTGCAGCATATCTGTGTAACAAGACCTGATATAAACTTCTCCGTCAATAAGCTCAGTCAATACATGCAGACACCAGCTCTAATCCATTGGAAAGCCACTCTGCACATTGTTAGATACTTGAAGGGAACGATTGATCATGGTCTAATGTTTCGAAACAATCCTTTTTCTATGAAAGAAATTTCTTTAACTTCGTATACTGATGCAGATTGGGGAGGATATGTAGCTGACAGAAAGTCTATATCTGGGCACTATCTCTTGCTGAATGGCAACCCAATCATATGGAGTTCAAAGAAGCAATCTGTTGTAGCTCGATCTAGTGCTGAAGCAGAGTTTAGGGCCATAGCTAATGCTGTGTGTGAGCTCATCTGGGTGAAGTCACTCCTAACTGAAATGGGACTACAGCTGTCATCTGTTCCAACTCTTTGGACAGATAGTACAAGTGCTGCAGCTATAACTGAGAATCCGATACAACACTCAAAAATGAAACATGTTGAAATTGATTTATTTTTTGTTAGGGAGAAAGTAAATTCTGGTCAGGTTATGGTTAACTATGTTCCATCCAGTGAGCAGATTGCTGATATTTTTACTAAGCCTCTAACAGAGAAATCGTTTGTGCCTTGTAGGAAGAAGCTGGGGGTGTTTTCAGTTTCTGAGGTTAATGAAGACAAGACGATTCTGTTGCTTGCTCAAGGTATTAATTCAGAGTAAGTCTATGATTTTGTGCTGCGTTGCTATGGTTGATAGATCATTGCTATTTTCATATTAGTTTTGTCTAAGATTGTACAAGTCAGAAAAATCTATAACACACCCGTGCTTTCATTTTCTGTGAACATAGTGTGCTGATCTGTTCTGATGCATTTCGTATCATGTTGTCTAGATCCTTTTCTGGTATTCATTCAGCATGTGGTAGTGCATTTACAGGTCAAAACTATCTGATGAATATGCTGTCATTTGATATTATTTCAGTCATTCATCTGGGGCAGTTTCTTGTTGTAACTAGCATTCAAGTGTAGTAAGTCTGTATGTAATATCTGTCTACTATCGTATCTCATCATCATTCTATCTTATCTTTCTTCATCTGAGAAAAAAAAAGAAGAAAAGAAAAGAATTGAAGCTCAGTTTAGCAATATAAGCTGAATATATTGGCATAAAACCTAGCTTGATTCCAAAAACAGAGGTGTTTCAAAGACAACGTCAAGATACTTTGAAACAGCTCTTGAGGAAGTAAAGATAAGGTCTCAAACCCTTCAGCTAGTGTTGGTAAGATAAGGGCTAAAACCCTTCTGTCAATAAATCTGGAAAAAAAAATAGAAAAACTCCAAAAGGAGAAGATCAGTAGAAGAAAGATAGTTGTATGAGATGTATGATATTGAGTAGTAGGTAGATGGTTATGTCAGCTTAATGCTGTTGAGTGTGTGTTATGGTTAGATAGAAGTTCCATTGTGTGACTAAAAGGTGTTAATGATGTGTATATTCGTATGATAGTTTTTTGAATTGTGAATGTTGCTGAACGTGGTGTATGGATACTGAGGATGATATAGATGAACATGATTGGTTATGTGTTAGACATGATTGTGTCATTCTGTTTCAGAAAATGCGAGTATGTGTGTGTCAATGGATTTATGCTGGTAAGTTCAATCTGTGGCATGACTATTTGTGAAATTGCTATGATAATGTCAAGTGCAGCAAGGTAAAGCTAATGAAATCATAGAAGTACTCTGTGTTAGTGTCTTGTTGCAGCAATATTGCAGGTTTACAGTAGAAGTTGCAACGTATTCGAGGATCATCAAACAAGGAGTCAAACAAAGAAGTGGATCTTGATAGGGAAATGTTAGGATATATGTATAATTACATATAACTAGAGGATAGATCTGCAATTATCAGAGGGACCGAAGTGCAATTTCTGTTTCTTAAAGCCTATAAATAGTAAAGGCGTGTAACGACTTTAACCAATTCAAGATAATCAGATTTCATTTCTTCAACTTCAAGTAAGTTCTATCTTTCATTTTCTTTGCTTAATCTGAGCATCCTATCAGACCGCCGGTCCGGTTCTGATAACTATGAATACAATCATCCCTTAAAGGTAGTCATACATAGGAAATTCAATAACCGTGATGAATCGATTAACACGGGATTTAAATTTATTATTCTGGTTAATTTATTGTAAGTCTTATCGCAAAATTGTGGATTGATCAATACTGGTAAAACTAGTTACATGTAATTTCTATGAATAAATTAAATTTAAATTCTACTCAAAGTGTCATTTTAGAAAGAGTTTAAACTTTACTGATTTATATTTAAAAGTATAAGAACAATTTTATCAATATTCAGTGCAAGTGCCAAGTGTTATTAGAATCGGATCAACAGTAGGAATTGAGTTGATTTACGGATCCAACGGTTGAATCACTGGCGAACCATCCGGTTCACTTTTTATATTATGCAAAAAATCTGTGCAAAATAGTTAATCTAGATGCTATTGTGGAAACTAATCCTCCTCCTTCACGAATTCGAAGACTTCCCGACTCCGACTTTCCTTCTTTTTTTCTCACTAAATCGGTGAATTGGAAAACTATATAATTTTTTTTTAAAAAAAAACTACTTTTCCTTTTTCAGGTCGATTTACTATACAATTTGGTATTTTAAAATAACTGAACCGTTAATAAAACCGGTTCACATTCCGACCTGATTCGATTGGAAATCCAACCTTTGATAACATTCAAACGAACGTATAAAAGTTGGCCAAAAAAAACAAAAAACGAACGTATAAACTTTGATTTGTTTATTTATTCCTCACCAACATCTTCACAACCTAAGTACATGTTCATTTTGGTTGTTTAAGAATAATTAATTGTGAGACGATGTTTTATTTTGATGTTGGTTGAAAGATTCTGTTTGTGGTTTGTATGGTCTTCCCCTACACATTATATCTATTTAGCATTGTCTTTATTGATTAGGTATTTATTAATGGAATCTTTATTAGGTATATAGATTATTTTAAGGGTTAATTACCTGAACTGTTACTTATGTTGGCACATGTGACTGAACCGTTTAAACTTGAGCTCAACTGTTACTTATGTTTCCATATGTGACTGAACAGTTCAGTTTTATAACTGTCGTTATTTGTCACCGTTGACTACTGTAATGTGCTTGTCACGTGAGCTGCTTATATTGTGAACTTCCAAAATTACCCTAAACCTTGTCTACTTAATCAGCTTGTTCTTTAGGTGTTGGAGATGTTTGAGCGCGAAAATTCTGGAGAAGGAAGGAAGAACTTACGAACTCACGGTGAGAACACAGATGTTGTGAAGTCTGAGGATGAATGTTGTCCTATGGGGTTTGACAAACGTACAAAGGTTCGAACTCAGTCAATCTCTTCCCCTAATCCCTACCACGGAGCTTCGCGTCTGGTAATGTGCTATTGTGGGCTTGTGTGCTCCGTCAAATCTGCTGGTACGTGACAGAATTTCTCTCGCCGTTTTCATGGATGCCCCAATTTTGAGGTAATTTGACAGTGGGTAACCCTAATTGGCAACCCTAATTCGTTTTGCTGCAGTAATTTGAACTGTAATGTCTTATTTTCGAACCTTAATTTGTAATCGGAGGTACCTGTTTGTTGTTTCTTTAGTTGTAGTCTGTACAGAACCCCAGATATGGGCTTTTTGATTGAGAAGATCCAGCTATGTGTCCTTACGGTTGGATTGCAGTGATGCAATTTCAACAAAGAGAGAAACATTTGAAAGAACAATTGGATGTTGCGAAAGCCCGATCTCTTCGACCAAATCGGAAGTTAGTTGCAGTGTTCGTAATTATTGTTGTTGTTTTTGTTCTAAGTTCAATTACGAAGAATTAGTAGAAGTTAGTTGTAGCTTTGTCTGTAACTGAAGTATGAATTGTAACTGAAGGATGAAGAACAATGTGTATTTTGCGAAGGTGGTGACTTATGTTTGTGGAGAAGTTGTTAAATGAAGTGTTATCTTTTCTGAAATGTTATTAAAAGGTGACTTAAGTTTGGACATTTTGTTACCCAACCGTTACTTCGGTTTCCCAGAACCTACATCATAATCCATAAAAATCCAGAATACATCCGAAAACATAATCCATCATAATCCATAAAAATTCAAAATACATCTGAAAACATAATCCATCATAATTCATCATATAATCCCAAAACAGGTTCCGTTAAAACAGATCTTCATAAGTAACACTATAATCCCACATGATCCACAAAAAATGGATTTATACAAAATATGGAAGAACAAAATTAACTCGACTCTACTGTGTAGATCGCCAGTATTGCCTCGTTCTCTTTGGAAGGACCGTCTTGAGTGACTGATCCAGAACAACCAACACTCTTGAGTCTGAAAGGACGGGTTCCGTTGCTGCGGTATCGTCAATTTCTATAACAGTTGGTTGTTCTATTATTTTCTTGAGTTTTGCCAGACTGCTTGAGTGGGCCTAAATATCATGCCGGTATCGTTATTACAAACATGCGAACAAGACAACAACATGTGAAAGATAGATTGACTAACCCTTTTCGGTGTCAAAATCACGGGTGGTTCCTTCGGTTCTGCAGCAACTTCCTCCTTTTGTATGGATGGCTCCTTCGAGTTGCTTTTACTTGTTGGGGGCTTCTGTTGACACTTCTTTGTCACCTTTGGAATGGGAGTTTGAGCTGAAGTTCTAGCTTCATTATCTGTTTCAACTTCCTTGCGCCTTGAACGAGTAGTTGTTTGACTTGACTGTGTCGGGATAACATCATCGTCCAATCTGTGATGCATGTTCTCTTCTTTTTTTGTGGTGGCTCTTGATGTGCGGTTTGTCCTTCAGTATCCTAAACATGAACAACGAAGTCATAAACAAGGAAGTCATACACAAGGAATGCATAAAATATACCTCTTCATTTGGGTGAGTAAGTCTTCGATCGCAGCCTCTCTTGTTATGGCCTGCCTCTCCACATGTAAATCAATACTGCCTTAAACCACTCCTACTCAACCGTGTTGAACCTAGTTGAGGCTCCTCAAATGCAGACCGCACCCTTTTCTTTTTCGGCCTTCCAGAACGTGCTTTCAAAATCGGTGGATCTATGGGCAATCCTTCAGTACTACACCAATCATCTCTCCCGGACAACGCATGTATAACACCAGAGTATGTCTGCATGTATGCCTCCTTATGGTAGACTCGGTCAAAGTATGGAGTAAGTTCAAATATCCGAGCTTATGACAAACATATTATCCCGTGCACACAAAGGAGACCACTCAAATCCCATGCCCTGCATGAACGCCTGTTAATATCAGTCTTGTATGAGATTTGCGGAGCAACATGCACCTCGTACTCTCCATCCGCAGCATATATCACCTCACCACCACTTATGCCATCCGTTATTTTCTTCAACTTTCTCACAATATTCTTACCAAGTGATTCAGATTGACTGGTGATGGACTTCTTCATTTTTTTTTCAAAGTCTTTCATCAACATTATCCTTATCTCCTCCACGAGTGTTACTGGAGACTTGTATCTTATGTTAATGACTTTGTTGTTGAAGCTTAGTGAAATGTTGTTCATAATAGTCCACGTTTTATCACTGTCAATGTCCCTCACAAGGATTTCTAAGAACCAACTCCATGAATGTTGATTTTCTGTTTCCACCCATGCGAACGCAACGGGTAAGAGAGCATTATCACGGTCTCTAGTAACTGCACATAGCATTTGACCACCATCTGGTCCCTTAAAGAAGCAGCCATCAAGTGCTATGAATGACCTACAACCCTTGATGAATCCGTTCTTACAAGCATCTAAACAGACGTACAACCTTTCAAACCTTGGTCTTAATGGACCCGAAATTGAATCAACATGCACAACAACAGTGGTGCCTGAATTATGCTCCATTAAAGTTGTGGCGTAGTCCCTCACCCTACCATATTCAGTAGTACGATCTCCAGCCAATTTTTCCTTCGCTAGTTTCATGCCCCTTGAAATGACAATCCTATTTACTTTCCATCCATATCGTCTTTGAATCTCACCACAAATAGTAGTCCACCATCGTCTACGAGATTGCAATAGATGACCGCTAATCCGGAGAGAAACTCGTAATTCATATTCTCTCACGGTATGACAAATGGCTTCTCCTCACCTTCGTGTGCATGCATTCCCTCATTGTCCATCCACTTTCCACTCTGCCTAATGTATAGCGTATAAAGGTAGTCTTTGCTTGACATTCCTGCGGATAAATGTATGTATCAACATAGATAACACATTTATCACATAATTCGGAACAAACGTAATCCATAACGCAAAAAAACACACAACATAGACCCAATTAACAACATATACAAACAGCAAAATCACCGAATCAAACCAAATACATCATATACAAAGGTAAAAACAAACTTTCACAATAAATATCAAAACTTTGTTACAAAATCGACAATCTACAACACGTACGAAGCAACACAACAGAAAACCCTAACCTATACAAGCAGAACTTGAACATGAATCTGCAGCAAATCGCACAATCACACAGAAATAGGAACATATTCTGCTGCAATTTCATAGTTTCGTAATGCACATCAAAAACCAAACTGTAAGTTTCAAACGAATAGAAGATTAACGCAGATAATAGGGTAGACGAACACAAACCGAACTGGTAGCACACAGTAGAATGTGAAAAGCCAATGAAGTTGCGGTTCAATCGAATCACAAACGAAAACTAACTTGCATATGTAGTTTCTGAACCGGAATGTCGCTGAGGAGGGGGAGTTCAGTGCTGCAAATCGACAGAGACTGTGCGGAATGAAGTATGAAAGGGTGGGTTGGAGGGAAATGAGAGTTGATGGGAAGTTAAAGTGTGCTGGTGACTATAAAACGAGGTGGGAACGGTACAAAAGTGATAGGATTGTTTAATCGTACTTTCAATTGAGTTCACAGAATAACCATTCAGTCACATTTTCAAACTTAAGTAACGTTTTAGCTACACAAAAAAAAAGATGAGTAACCTTTTAATCACATAGGTCAAACATAAATAACTGTTGAGGTAGTTAACCCTTATTTTAATGAATGTCTAGAAGGACGAATAAAACTAACATTAATGCACGTACCCTTCAGGTTGGTTTTGGGGATTGGATCGCCCATTAGTGAGAGTCCATTCTAATAAGTTCAGTATTGGATACTTACCCAAATCATTTACTTTATGTATAGGGATGTTCAGGATTGGAAAACCTAATGACGATAATATCATGTCGTCCTACAGTTTATACTGAGGTAAGTAGCTGTGGAAACCTAGGTCACTGCCCATTAACCCATGACGTGACCTCCCGTCCGGCAGACCGTGATATAAACCTCAGGCAGATCCGCTTCCACTAAGGCAATCGTTCAATGAGGTAACTTAAATATGTGTTATGTTTTTTCCTAAACGATTGTATGTTTTGTACAATCCACATTGGTATCAGAGCCATAATAGGTTGGTTTTTGAATTGTTGAACATTAAAATTTCCATCGCGACAAACCTGGCGTCGAGAAACCAAGGTCACAGCCATGCTGGTCGCGACTCTGGTGTAGTGGTCGCCGCCATGGTGCCTGCGGCCTCGACCTAGTGGCCACCGACTTCATGGTAATGGGCACGGCAGGCCCTGGAGGCCACAACCTTCGTATCTGCGGCAGGCCCTGAAGGTCTCAACCTTCGTGGTTGCAAAAGGCATTGGAGGCCGCAGCCTTCGTGGCTTCGATTCTGGCCTAAGGCGCGGTAAGGAGGACGAGGGGCTCGACCAATTGTGGTTGACCCCCTTTCGTGGCCAAACATGGTTGTTGGCCACCTCCCCCGGGTTGGCTGCTGCTGCTAGGGTTGAAAACCCTAGCAGCAACTTCATCTACCCGTTGGAGAAGATGAACAGTACCAGTCTGGTTTTGTGTGAACCGGACCGCCCTGATTCAAACCAAATTGGTTCCTTTCGAATCAGAAGGTTTGGTTCCTTCCGATCAGTTCGAGCTGACCGAACGGTCCAATCTGATCTGATTGGTTAGGGTCGACCAGATAGTCCGGTTATGATCGTCTAGGGTGAACCAGTTGGACCAGTTTAGATGGCTAAGTGTTGTTTGGACCGATCTGAGCTAATTCAGAAGCTCTGGCCTGTCTGAATTGACTCGAAAACGAACTTGGTGTCAATCGTGGACCTAGTGTGGGTTCAAATAACTTGTTTTAGTCCGATAAATGTGCCTGGACCCTTTCATAAATAATTTTTGGGTTAATTTAAGTAATTATTAGATCATTTTATATTGCTGGGATAGACTTATATTGCATGACTGGATAGGTAGAACATTGTGTGGGTTCCTTGAGTTCCCTGGATTACTTTGTGTTTTCTGCAGGGTAGATAGTCTTGCCTTACTTTACTTGATTGACTCTTGACTCCATGACTAGTAGAATTGACTAGGTTATAACTTGCTGAGATCCCTACATACTGTTTGAAAATTGGTCTAACATGTTAATTACTTTTGTTTGTTGAGACTTTAGTCCCAGAATTTTTGTTTGTTGAGACTTTGGTCTCCAAATTTTTATTCATGGTGATTTTGATCCCCAAACTTTTGGTTAGGGTGACTTTGGTCCTCAAAGTTTTGAAAATTACAAAGTTGCCCAATTTGTTTTTTTTAAAGGTATATATATATATATGTGTGTATTGACATGTATGGTTTGTTTCTTTGCTTGCATGTATTAGATTACCTAGATAGGTAGATCTCGTTTTCGCTTAGCATAGATAGCAAACCTTTAAGATTGTCCTTTGTAACTACACCTAGGAAAGTGTTCCTAAGTGTGAATCGATCAATTAGTCTGTGAGGTTCTCCGTATTTCTTTGAATTATGCTAGGACTATTGCTTTGTAAGAGTCAAACACTTTGGTTTAGTGTGATCTGTCCGACTCCAGTATGTTAAAGACTGTTGGTATAGACTGTCTTTCGATTGATAGCAGTGCCTTTAAGACATGTATAGAAACGGGGAGTGCTTCTCGGCATAGCTAGGGTTGTCCTCCAGGTTTAAATATGTTCTCAAGTCTGTCCTATCGGTCTGAGACTTGTCTTTTACATGCAATAAAACATTGTTCCTTGTGTCTCCATAATCATATTAGAATTTCATTTAGTTAGAGAAATTAGGCCGCCATGAAAGAACATCATCGCTTAGTTGGACAAAGGTATTAGACTTAACAATGAGAACTATAAAATCCTGAGGAAACATATTAAGATAGTTCTAACTAAGTAGAAGTCCATTAACCCCATCAAGAAGATCATGAAAAGACTCTACTCTGGAATTACGAATCAGCATAAGGGTTTCCATTCGAGTGGTAGGTTAATGATACTGAGACGTGTGCCATGATGCTGAGTACGGTGGATAACGACATTCTTTATGGGTTTGAGCTCAGCACACAACTAAAGGGTTGTGGTACGCTTTGCATGCTAGAAATGGTTATATACGACTGCTCAGTTGTGCTCACTCAACATTAAGTCTGATTCATACATGATGAATCTTCATAACTCCGCGAGATAGCATATGAGTATATGACCAACATGATCGTGAAACGCAAAGAGAACGGTTAGTCAGTGACCGATGAGAAGCAAATCCAGGTTATAATACGCTCTTTGCCTAATTCCTGGAAACATATGAAAATTTAAATAGCTCATTCTAAGGCCCTCAATACCTTTGAATAAGTTTGAAGACATATTGAGCTGAAGAGGAAAGACCCAAGGTCGTTGGGCCTAAGGCTGAGGTGCGTGTGGCGACATCCTATGGACCTAAGAAGAGTCGCTAAAGACGAAGGAGTAATGCACAACGCAAAGTAGACAAAGACTTAGGTGAACCTAATGACTCCTCCAAAATAACACTGCGGAGATGTTCACGTAAGGCCGAGAAGCCTAAATACAGGAAATGCTTCAACTGTGGCCAGTGGGTACACTTTGTGAACGCATGCCCTGAATCGATCTGACATGAATGTCTTAATGGCTAATCTAGTGACTTTTGTATTCCTAGTACAGATATGTTGACTGAGTCATGTCCTTTGTGGATTTTGGATTCCGGATCGACAAATCACGTAGCCAAGGATCGTGATATTTTCGTAGAGTGTCTTAGAGTCCCACGCGAAATAAGGTGGATGTACATTAACGACAACTTTCATGTTGAAGTCGAAGGTATTAGAACTTATGAGTTGCGCTTGCGCGATGGTCGAGTCTTAGCCTGATGTCATATGCTCTATACTCCGTAGATTCGCTGATATGTTACTTCAGTCTTAGGATTAATGATTTATCTTTACATGAATCTTACTTCGGTGATTATCCACTTAGTTTGACTTTAGTTTTATTTATGGTGATTTATTGTTTCGAACTTGGATTCATGCAACAATAATAATTTCATGTTTTCTTCTAATCGCGGATATATTTGCGATGCGAATGAAAGACAAACTATATTTGACTATAAATGTCAACATAGAATGCATCAGATATGTTACATAAGTGGAGTCGTCTACTTGTGTAAGTTGTTTAGCAAAACATTCCACCAAAACGCATTTTGGTTAGGCACCTAGAGCCGAATTTCCCTTGAAATTAATCCATTCCGACGTCTGTGACCCTCTTAGTGCTAGGGTTCGGCACGAACCGCAAAATTTCATTACAGTTACAGATGATTACACCCGTTAAATAGGAGGGTAAAAGCCTTCCACCCTAATCGTGGAAGAAAAGTACCTTTCGCGCAAAATAGTATTGCAAAGAGGCACAATAAAACGATCCTTGAAATGGTTTGGTCGATATGGCGCAGACTCAATTGCTCATTTCCTTATGGGGAAACACTTTGAAAATTGTTGTCCACGTTCTGAACCATGTGCCGACGAAGACGGTTAACTCTACTCCATATGAGTTTTGGACTATAATAAGTTATTAACCTTCACCATATGCGCCCATATGGGTGTGCCGCTTACACCCATGATTTCTCAAATAGGATTGGGAAAGATTGAACCTAGAGGAAAGAATAGTATTTTTGGTTACTCTGATACCTCCAAGGAGTATGTGTTTATAGCCGAGCAGGACAGTGAGAGTGTTACCGAGATCGAATCATGAGACGTAACGTTTTTTAAAGAACAAATTTCCTAAGAAAGTAGAGATTCATTTGGATCGATCTCTATATGAGATTCAAGATCAAGTTGATCAGACACCTGTTAATTCGAGTGGGAGAGTTGAAACCGCAGATGATAAATCAGTCGTAGTCCGTCGGATTCACCGCTTGCTCGAGCGAATGGAACAGATTCCGCTCCTAATGATCTTGTGGACAATGGGAGCATTATGGATCTCATTCTCAGTGGGAGTGATCATGGTCATACACTGGTAGTAGTGAGTTGTTAGGTCGTGGGCTAAAACATAAGTTTTCCTCCCGACGATATGCATTTGAAGGTGATGGAAAACTAAACACCCTAATATCTGACGATATGGTTATTATGCCATAAAACGTTAGAGAAACTCTCATTAGACCCTTCTAAGAAAAATGGATGAAAGTAATAGAGGATCAGATGAACACTTTGGACGAGATAGAATCTATAAGGAAGAATGGTGTTTGGATACTGGTCGACCTTCGAGAGGACACAAAGCAATAGAGCTAAATGGGTTCTTAAGATGAAGCTCAAGGCTGATGAAAAGTTGAGTATCACAACTCGTTTGATTCTGGATATTGGAGTGAGTCTAGAGTTGGAACTGCACTAGATAGACATTAAGAACATCTTCCTCACTGGTGAGTTAGAAGAAGAAATATATATGGAGCGGTATGAATGGTTTGTGTAGAAAGACCATGAGCACTTAGTGTGCAAACTTCACAAATCGATTTATAGTCTGAACAGTTCTCTAGGCAGTGGTACCACAGAGTTCATGATTTGGTCGTGGAAAATGAATTTCTCTTGATGGATGAGAATCATTGTGTGTACACCAAAAGGGTATGAACCGAACTTTGTGTTTATGATTCTATATATGTAGATGACATACGCATAGTCGTAAATAGCTTGGAGTTCCTCAGACAGACAAATGCATGTCTGTCTTTTCTGTTTGGGATGAAGGACATAGGTGAGGCGGCGCACATCCTTGGAATTCAGATCTCGAGAGATCGTCGTAGGAGGTAGTTGTAGCTTTCATAGGAAAACTACATAAACAAAGTGTTGGAAATGTTCAACATGAGTAACTCCGAACCAATTGAAACTCCAGTTTACGTTGGTCAACCTCTCAAAATGGATATATGTTCGAATACTACAAAAGAAATAGACAAGATAAATAAATTTTGTAGCTAAGTGCAGTCGGAAGCCTGATGTACGCAATAGTGTGTACTCGACCTTATATTTATCACACAATTGACATGGTATGTCGGTACCAAGATGAACACGGATTGAAGAAGTGGCGGGCAGTAAATAGGATCATGTGATATCTTAAGGGCATCGTCATGCTTTCTACTAAAGACTTGCTAGAGATCCGAGAATCTGTGGATGAGTGGGTATAACGATGCGGACTATGGTGGTGACTTTGATGAGAGAAAATCCACCTCAGACTTTATGCTATGCTCTTCGATGGTACCATATCGTGGATGAGCAAAAAGCATGCACGCATTGTGTTGATCGCCATGGATGTCGAATTTGTGGTTCTTGTGTGGGCTACTCAATAGGTTGTATGGCTGAAGAGACTTCTGGATTGATTGTTCAGTCAATGGAGTCGCAATTTCCGTGATTAAGAAACCCAAGTATCATAATAATTCATATCAAGCAAAACTATGTTAGAGACGTGGTTAGACACAAGGTGATGAGTTTCAAGTACTTGTCTACGGATGAGATGGTTGTGAACCGTCTTTCCAACCTTGAAGAGGGAGTATTAGTGAGGCATGTGTAGTCTCTAGGACTGTGCAGGCTTAGTTGATGTACTTCATTGAGTTTATTTCTCATACAATGTTCTTTAACTTAAATTATATTTGAGTATGCATGTTTTCACAGTTTGAGTGTTTTGTGTGTTCTTACTGTGATTGTTTCTTGATATATGTCAAAGTGGATTAGATCACCCTCTCACACGGGTGATAGTTTCTATGCATTTGTGACTAGGTGATTCTGGTGATAGTTTCTAGTTCTGGAAGTCTGTTGGGATGACTGGAAATGGTTTTGTGTGTGAAACTATCTGATTTCGCACTACGACGGATTTTTGTCTGTCAATTCACTCAGGGATCAGATGGGAGTCTTTGTTACTTTTGGTTTGGGTACTTTGTGTGTCTGATGGACATCCGTACCTCATTTGGACATATACTTCATGGGAGAATAGATATGTTGTAGCGCGTGTTCTATACCGCGGCGCACCCAAAACGACCATGGGTATGACCCGAGGTGTGATCTTAACTCGGAGTCATGTGAGACCCAGAGCTCTTTGCGTAAGAGTCGCGTATGTACCCTCATTACTCTGAACAGAGACTTGAGGTTCAGTTCAATGTTTGCTATCTTAGTCTGTGCTCGATGGGTGCGCTGACAAGTACCTTGGACACGGTTCTACAAAAGCGAGTTGGATTGTGCTGATGGTTTTGTGGGAAGGGGATGGTCATTATGTGATCTTCTCGATATTGTGTCCACTAGGTGGCCACCAACCGCGGCGTCGACTACGGTTGTGGGCGTAATACGTATATATGTCTGAAAGATCCTTGTGCGGTGAGACCTGGAGAAAGATTACATGAACAAGGGTGCATGGCACATTTCCACTGTTGGTGTGAGATCCGTGAGTCACTGCAACTCCTAACAGATGCGCCTGACGGTCGCACGACTGCTACCTCGTGTGTGACTTCACTGTATAAGGGGAATCCGTTCTCCTGGTGCTGGCTTAATGAATGAGCGCCCCCACTTTGTGTGAGTGGGAGATGTTGGTTTTGGGGGATTGGATCGCCTATTAATGGGAGCCCATTTTAATAAGCTCAGTATTGGATACTGACCTAAATCATTCCCTTTATGTATAGGGATGCTTAAGGCTGGAAACTCTAATGACAATGATGCTCTGCCGCCCTACAGTTTAGACTGAGGTAAGTGGTTGTGGAAACCTAGGTCACTGCCCGTTAACTCGTGGCGTGACTTCCCGTCCGGCAGACCGTGATCCAAACCTCAGACAGAACCACTTCTGCTAAGGCAATCGTTCAATGAAGTAACTTAAATATGTGTTATGTTGTGTCCTAAAGGATTGCATAATTCGTACATTCCAACACTTCCAATAATAATAGTGATAAAATTCTTGTTTGGTTCTTTTCGAGTTGGTAGTAGAAAAGAGTCGAACATATTTTTTTTATGCAACTTTCCTCTCATTATTTTTTAGATAAAT
This sequence comes from Chamaenerion angustifolium, assembly GCA_946814005.1. Classification (NCBI taxonomy): domain Eukaryota; kingdom Viridiplantae; phylum Streptophyta; class Magnoliopsida; order Myrtales; family Onagraceae; genus Chamaenerion; species Chamaenerion angustifolium. Next base: position 31,301,397 of record OX328272.1, read on the forward strand.
ATACTAAAATATCATATACAGTTTATTGGTAATTTGATTTATTTGCTATAATAAAATACGTCAATTAAGAATATCTGAAATTATATCTAATAAAACAAATTCACAACCATTTTCACGTAAAAAAAATACTTGGTAAGATAGATTACCACAAAAAATAGATATAAATATTTGAGGATGATATTAAAAATAAAAATATTTATATTAAAAAAAATAGATAATATTATCGTAAAAAATATATAATCACTAAAATGATATTGTGAGAAAAAGCAACATAATAGTTACCAAGTGTACACGAGCTAAACTGGGAAACCCAATTAAACACAGGCTAGACAAAGAAACAATGTAAAATAGCCAAAATTAATAGTTATCTTTATGAGCTTGTAATAGTTTATATATCTAGGGGTGAGCGGTTCCGGGTACCCTGTAAATTTAGGGATTCCCGGAACCTACCCAGTTTAATACCGGGTATTAAATTTTGGAACTGAAACTTACCCGTTTAATTTTGGAACCGGAACCTACCCGAAACCTATTTGTAGAAACGGTTTCGGGTACCCTGTTAGTTGCTTTGCGTCCTTGGTTTGGTACTAGTTCGGTATCAGTTTGGTTCTAATTTCGGTTCGGTACCGGCTACACAATCCATTTCCGTTCCAAAACACAAATTCCCAATTAAAGTCCAAACCGAACAGTTCTCAAATATACAATTCCAAATTACAGTCCAAACCATAGTTCCAAATCACTACATAGACTCATAATAATGTAACAAAACACACAAAACCTATTTTTCATGTAGCAATATTTTCCACGTTGTCCATAATTTCACTAAGATCTATGAAAAAAAATTGTTAATAGCTAATACCATGTGATATAAAACCAAAATGAAGCAAATAAGTCATGAATATTGAATAATGAATACCTTGTTCATATTTGTCAGCATATTCAATGTATTGATCAATTGTAATAGGTAATGGGGATCTTCTAAGCCAATCTTGACTACAAATTAAAGCTTCCACAAGATTCACGCTCAATGAACTACGAAATTGATCAAGCACACGCCCTAATATGCTAAAGGTTGATTCAGATTCTACAGTAGTGATCGAAATTGCTAAAATGTCTATTGTCATCATAGCAAGCACCTTATTCACGGTTTTCTTATCTTTCCACCAATTCAGTAAATCAAAACCCTTTTTAGTATCATTTTCACATTTCTCTTCAAGATACCTCTCTAAATCACTTTGGGATGTCACGTCAACGTCCATATCATTTTGCTTATTAAACCATTCCCTTATCTTTGATGGATCCATACTATCAATAAGAGGGACACAACCATCACTGACACTACCACAATCACTATCATCACATGGTTCATAAGTATCGACATCATCCAAAAGGTCATCCTTCATCTCTAAAGAGTTCATTTTTTTCTCATAAAAAGCATAGAGACGGTCTAAAGCACTTTTAACTTGACCAACCATGTTTGCAACTATCAAGGGATCACTACAGATCAACCTGCAACAATATTCAACATACTTCAACTTATGTCGAGGATCTAATATGGCAGCAATCAAAACTATGACATTTGTTTTCTCTATTTTCCTATAATACTTGTCAAACTTCTCCCTCATTTTCCCAGCCATTGACTTGAGATTGTAATTAGCATCATTTTTCCAAACTATTCAAAGTTGTAAGTATGCTTACAATTTCATCAAAATAATTATCAGAAGTTACATACAAACTTCCTGAAATTCTCTTGGTAGCTGTATAAAAGTTCTTCAAGAACAATGTCAATATTCTCGCATTCTCCCAATCCTCAATACTAGGAACATTACCATCAAGTTCATTCAGAAAACCTACTTCATCATCATCTTCAAGCCTTAAGAATGCTTGTCTAAATCAGTGCAGCTTCAAGCATAAGAAATGTAGAATTTCATCTAGTAGTGACATCTAGACAAACAGATCATTTAAATGTGATTCCTTCCTTTTTGATGCATTCTTCAAATGTCTTAGCTCTAAGTGGAGGACTTCTAATATAGTTAAAATCATTACAAATGCGAGCAATTGATTCATTGATTTCTCTTAATCTATCCTTCACAATCAAGTTCAATATATGAGTTGCACATCTCACATGAAAAAATTCATCACCTAAGATAAGTACACTTTTCAGCTTATTTTTCAAATACCCAACAACCACATCATTTGATGATGCGTTGTCTATTGTAAGTGTGGATATATTATCTCTTATCCCCCAATCAAGAATGCATTGCTCAACCATCTTCCCAATATCTTTGCCCTTATTACTAGGCATCACAACAAAGTTCAGGATGCGTTTATACAACTTCCAATCATCATCAATAAAATGCGCAGTGAGACATAGGTAACTTTGATTTTGAACGGAAGTCCATATGTCAGTGGCTAACGCAATTCTTGATTTCATCTTATTTAAGTGCCCCTTCAAATTATATTCTCACTAGCATACAGTTTCATTCAATCTCTAGCCACAGTGAACCGTGATGCATGCTTGCATAAAGGTTGTAGTGTTGAAACAAAATCCTTAAAACCTTCTTTCTCAACAATTGAAAAAGGTTGCTCATCCACAATGACCATCCTAGCAAGCATATGTCTACACAATTCTTGATTATATTTCCATGTTCCAAGTGTATTAGCAGCAAAAACATCACCAGATTTCATTAGTTGGAAAGTCGATGACAGAAATTTTTGTGTCTTATCAACATTATCAGGATATTTGCTACAATTTTTTTAAGTGCTTCCACATAGCTGATGTACCATTAGTTAAATGATATTTGATCATTTCATGACAATAATTGCATACGCTTTCCTCAAACTTCTTCTCAGCATTATATTCCTTTTTTATAATGAAACCATTCCTCAGATCGACATATTTAGCTACCCCTATTCTTATGTTTTATACTTGATGATGGTTCACTACTTGTTATCGATGCAATAATTGGGGCGGTATTTGTTCCCGGTCCAGTTGCAGAGTCAGATTCAATAGCATTACAACTAATCGAATCGTTGTTATTCATTATCTGTCACAAACAATTCAGATTATACTATCAATCAGAGTATACTAGTATCAATCATATACTAGTATACTAGCTAGACCATGCAAACCTTTTTAACCACGGAAATTAAAAGATCGTGTCAAACAACATCGAGCATACATTGTAACTATACCAATAGTTTTAGCTACATGAGTACATTTATTCAACTTGACAATAGCTTTAGCTCTAACTTAGATATACTCAGCTTAACATTTACGAAGCAGCAATTTGACTCAGCTATACGAAGCAGCAATTTGACTCAACAATTTAAGTTGTGCGATTCAACCAAGATCGAGACTCAACTATACAGATATTGTATTGATATACTCCAATCCTAATTCATCCAATTCGGTCAATAACAACAACTAATCGAGAGGATGTGTCGGAACCTCTAAGAGGTTACGCCAGTTATTACCTCTTAGAGAAAAGGTTGCGTCATCGAAAGGCTGCGCCGGAACTGCTGAGAAGCTGCGCCAGTGGGGAGAAGAGTCTTTGACAGAAGCTGCGGTTATAATTAGATAGTTAGATACTAGGGTTTCTATTTTTTTTAAATATATATATAGAGAGAGAGAGAACCGGTTCTGGTTCCGGTTCCTTTAAGGTACCCATATAGGAGAACCAGAACAGAATAAATAGGTTCTCAATTTTTTTTCCCCGAAATCTGCGCGATTTTTAAAACGTCTACCCGGAACCTACCCGAAGTGTCGGTTTAGGGTAGGTTCAGGTCCAAATGGGTAATTTGTAAAACATAGAACTGAAAAATACACAAGAAAACTCAGTAAAACTACTGTCTTTCAAATCCAACATGGTATGAGAGCATGATCTGTGATCTTTCTCATCATCTACTCACATACCGAACCAACTAGCCCCAACAACAATGTCTGACAGTGAGAGTAACTCGCAGAACCCAATAGGTTCAGACATCAGTCAAGCTGACCTGATCGAATAGATAGCAAACATCCTCATATAAGGATTGAACATCAACCAGCAGCAGCAGACGAAATAATTGTCCGAAAAAATTATGGTGGGCATCAAACTGAACGACCACAGCTGTGAACCCACATGATGGAGGCAGCGATTGGAGGGAAAGGCTGACTCTTCCACCTCACGGGAGAACCATCCCCTCCACATCCAGCCGAACCCGGATACCTTCAATGGAGACAAAACGATTTGGTCGTCTTTTCCTGGATTTTGCAGAATGTTGAACCTCACCTTGTCAACAATATAACTCATTATCAAACTTCAAAAGATTTATGAAATGCACTGCAGGTTACATACAACAATGGAAGGGACTCATTACAAGTGTCTGGCTTACATAACAAGGCGGAAAAATCAGCACAGGGGAACCAGACACTCGAGGAATTCTAGCTACAGATGCATGCGATCTGGGGAGAGATTGAGGCCCGAAGGCCAGATCCTATAGTGCGCAGCCAATATATCACACTATTCAATGAAATCTGGAACGAGACAACAGTTTATCAGTTTCTTATTGGTATGAATAAGCAATTCGATGGTATGAAACAGAAGATACTTCAGGGGAGAAGTTTCCCTCAGTTGAGGCCGCATATGCGGTCGTTCGGAAGGAAACCACTAGTCTCCACATACTTAAAGCGACAACGAGTGTAACTGAACCAACATTGGGCGTGGGTGAAGGACTAGTCACAACTGGCGGTCGAACAAACATGGGAGCTAAGGCGAACGCCGCAAGAGGCTTTCGGCTAGGGCAAAAGCGGTCAGAATCGATCGGCAAAGCCGGCGACTCATCATCCCATGGAGACAAGATAAAACTCAAGTGATCATACTGCAGTATGACCAAACACACTAAGGAGACATATTTTTGACTGGTTGGCTACCCGGATTGGTGGGAGGACAACCACAAGCCTAAGGAAAAACGAACAGCAGGAGTCGTGGCGAACAACACCACAATCGGACGAGCAGGAGAAAACAGAACAGACGCGGTGGGCGACCACGAGGCCACCAACTACAGCGACGCGTTCTAGTCTCTATTTGGACTACCGAGAGGAAGACAAACCTCATAATCAAACAGCGACGGAGCTCACCTGGCTACATGCTGACGAAATCCTAGGAGGAAGTTGTGGCAGAAATGAGGAATACGGAAGGAATGGAGAACCCTAGAGGTAAAGAGTTTGGGTTATACAACTCAAACTCTTACACTTTTGCATATTTAGTTTTTTGCCCCAGAAAAAATAAGTTAGGTCCTAACATTTTTAAAAAGCCTGATTTAGTCTCTTAAGTTAACACAGCCGGATATTTAGTCACATGTATAGAAGGAAAAAAGTATCGGTGAATATTTGATTGTGGTGCGACTAATAGTATGACATTTGATGCTCGGGATTTGTGTGATATAGTAGAATCTCGTATTAAATATATTAATACGGCAAATGGTGGGGTCGATATGGTAACAGGGATGGGTACATTGGAAATCTCACAAAATCTTACGATTTTGAATTGCTTGTTAGTGCCGACATTGTCAAATAAGTTGTTATCTATATCGCAAGTGGCGAATGAGTTAAATTGTGTTATGATAATGAATCCAAACTTTTGTATGCTATAGGATATCCGAACAGGGACGATCATTGGTTATGGCACTGAGCGAGTTGGACTGTACTATGTGGATGAGATTGTCCACAAAGGATCGATGTTGCTGGCTCATGGATCGACAGAGGAAGAGTTGTGGCTCTGGCACAAGCAGTTATATCACCCTTCAATTAGTTATCTCAAGCTTTTATTTCCAAAGTTGTTTCTTAATAAGTCAAGTACTTTAGAGTGTCAAGTACTTTAGAGTATGAAACTTGCATCTTAGCAAAGAGTCATAGACGGACATTTAAATCCAATAATACTCGACTAGATTCTATATTTTCCCTAGTACACTCTGATATTTGGGGTCCTATACCTATTTCTGGAACTCATGGTCTCAAATATTTTTATATATTAAAGTTATAATTTTTTAATTACGATACCAAAGATTTACAAATATTTAAAAAAGAATCATAGTTCATATTAATATATATGCCTTAGTATACTCTATATATTTATTTCATCGCATGGATTATATTACTGCGTATCGTCACAACTAAATGAATAATTTCCAATATTTTTTTTTTGGCCAAATTTACATAATGCATTCAGGTACCCGAAGTCGGGTTAGAGTTCAATACAATATCCGAAATAATACATCTAAACAAAGAGGTTGGTGGTGTAGACACCCAATCCGTAGGACACAACCCCGACAAAACCGCCTTTGCTAACCAGTCCGCACAAGAGTTGGCGGACCGTGGAACGTGTTCCCAAGCAATCTTCCCTATCGCAGAAGAGCGTAACACCGCATTCGACAAAATTGAGTCAATCCTCCAAGCGAATTCTGTTTTACGGATGTGGTTGATGATGTTCAAAGAGTCCGTCTCGATGATGACCCGAGTCCAACCATTGTCGATGGCAAGTTGGACCCCTTGTGCAACCGCCTCCGCCTCAATCTCGTCCACCGATCCCGCAAGGCGTAGCCCCACCGAACCTCCACAGACTGCACCGTCGTTGTCCCGAGCAATAACCCTGAATCCACCATGTGACCTGTTGGTCGACCAAGCACCATCACAGTTGATCTTTATGACCCCAATAGGCGGGCCAACCCAAGCCCTGAAGTGACGAGCCACGGTAGCTTTCGGCATAGCCGACCCGAGCTCGGCCAACGTGCGAGTTACCTCGATTTGAATTGCCGTCAGATTAGGTTGGACGTTCTCGAACACACTCTTGCACCTCGCTTTCCAGATTGCCCATGCTACCACCATGAGCGTCCTCCAGTCCTTGGATCTCGCCAAACCACGGTTGCCCTTGAAATTCGTCACCAAGGCCAACCATGCGTCGACCGAGATGTTTCCCACGTCCGTGTCCGCTTGATCTGCATACCTAGTCCAAACCTGCCGAACCCAATGACAACCAAAAAAGAGATGTTCTCGAGATTCAATATCATGGCAAGCCGGGCAAAGACCATCCAAATTAGCGCCTCTACGCCTCAAGGATGACCCCGTCGGGATAACATCGTTCACCAACTTCCAAATAAAGGCTTTGACCTTTGGCCACACGTTAGACGACCAAATCGCTTTCCACACCGAAGGAGGCACCGACCGCTGTCCCGCCTGTATGTCGAGACTCCCACTCTGCCGAGCCTGTTTCGCATGAAGCACGTGGTAGGCAGATTTGACGTTGATCGCTCCGTTCCTCGAGTGTGGCCACCTATGTAAGTCCGCGGTTTGAGCAAGAGGGATCTGAACCTGCAATATAGCTTGAACATCATCTGGGTGGACCGCCTCGCAAATGGAGTCCACGTCCCACCCTCGGCCTAGAGGCTGAATCCGAGTTGAAACCCGTTGAGCCGGAAGGTTGTCATCCACCACAAGGGGCCGAAGCCTACGGTTAGTACAGGTAGGCACCCACGAATCCGCGAAAGGGTGTATGGACCTTCCATCCCCCAGGGTCCACACACCCTCCTCGATGAGGACATCCCTCCCCTCGAGAAGGCTCGCCCAAGCCCAAGAAGCTCTCCCTCCCGCCGAAGCGTGCATGAATGAGGCGTTTGGGAAGTGCAGCCCCTTAAGAACCCTAACCCATAGAGCATCCGGTTCGAGACTAATGCGAGATGCCATATTTGCGAGAATGGCCCGATTAAACTAGTTCATGTCCCTGAATCCGTAACCCCCGATAGACTTAGCCGAGGTCATCGAGGTCCAGTTTTTCCAATGGATCTTCTTATGGCCGTCCCTAGATCCCCACCAGAATCGAGCCATGAGATATTGACCTAATTGCACCAAGTGATCGGGATCCTGAAGATGTGCATGACATAAGTAGGGATTGCACTAAGAACGGATTTAATAAGTACCTCCTTCCCCGCATGATTCAAGAGCTTATTACGCCAACATAGAATTTTGTCACGGACCCTCTCTTTAAGATAGATGAGGGTCTCCCTCTTGGATTGGCCCCAAACAGTAGGAAGGCCTAAGTAGAATCCCGGGTCCGAGGAATGTGCAACGCCAAATAGATCCGAGATGCTCCTCTTATAATCGTCATGTGCCCCCGAGGTGAAATAAAGCGAAGATTTCTGAAAATTTATCTTCTGTCCTGAAGCCCTGCAGTAGTCACCAAGAGAGCCCTTAAAAGCCGTTGCTTGGGCCAACGAGCCTTTCAGAAAGAATAGCGAGTCATCCGCGAAGAGGAGATGTTGAATCTCCGGGCATGACCTTCTCGGGCGGATGCCTCTGAACACACCCTTGGCCACCTGATCATTTAGCAGTCTAGAGAGTACGTCAGCAACCAAGATGAAAAGATAAGGTGAAAGAGGGTCACCCTGACGCAGTCCTCTCGAGGGTCGTATCATATCCGAACGGTCACCGTTAATCAAGACTTTGTAAGTGACCGTAGAGACGCAAGCCTTGATCCAAGATATCCATTTGTCGTTGAAGCCCCGTTGTATCAAGCTCGCTAGGAGGAAATCCCATTCCACCCGATCATACGCCTTCTGCATGTCCATTTTTAGAGAACATTCCGACCTCCCCGAGGTCGTTCTAGGCTTGCCTCTTGTCTTCATGTAATGGAACATTTCATGGGCGATAATAATGCTATCCTGTATTCGTCTCCCTGAAACAAACGCACTCTGGAACGGGGTGACCAGTTCTGGCAAATAGGTTTTTAATCTATTCGCCAGAACCTTAGCAATAATTTTATAGCCAAAATTGCACAAGCTAATAGGCCTAAAGTCAGCCGCATGTACTGGGCTAGTAATTTTCGGAATCAAGGTAATATGGGTTTGGTTAAGAAATGAAGGCATGATACCTGTCGCAAGGAAGGCGTTAACCGAAGTGAGCAAGTCCGATCCGATCGTGGCCCAACTCTTTTGGTAAAACATCCCCGAGAAGCCGTCCGGACCCGGTGCCCTCGAGCCCCCCATCTGAAAACAAGCCGTTCGCACTTCCTCAAAGGTAGCTAAAGCCGTGAGGTTATCATTAATGTCCGTGGTGATCATATTCGGCACACACTCAATAACCCGGTCAAAGGCAATCGAGTCACTCCCGGCCTCTCTCTTCGAGGTAAAAAGGTTTGAAAAGAACCCATGCAGTTCAGATCTGATCTTCCTATCCCCTTCAATCCAAGCCCCATTTGCATCTTTAAGACGACGACCTTGTTTCTCCTCCTTCGAGAGATAGTAGTATGGTGGAAAAAACTCGTGTTTCTATCTCCGTTACTCAACCACTTGATTCTCGACCTTTGTTTCCAAAAAAATTCTTCCCGCTTCCAAAGGGCGTGGAGCTTTGATTTAAGGGCCCTTTCCTCGCCGAAATCCCCCCCACGACTATGGTTTGTCGAAATAGATCTAAGAGTCGCTTTTACCTTGGCAATCTCCACGAGGATGTGCTTGAACTCCTTCGAGCTCCATTCAGTCAAGGCTAGCCTACAACGGTCCAGTTTTGTTTTAAGCTCCAAACCGTGAATCATCGGACCTCCTCTTTGCCATGCCGAGGTGATAACCTCCCGACATTCATCTTTCTCCAACCACATCTCCTCAAACCTGAACTGCCTTTTACCTTTAAGGCCATCGCGCGCAAGGTGAATCAAGATCGGAGCATGATCGGAACCAATACTGAGCCCGTTAACACATTGAGCCGATGGGAATAGGGTTAACCAATTCGGGTTTGCAATGGCCCTATCCAACCTTTCTCTTATCCTATCATCCCCTCTCCGGTTGTTGCTCCAAGTAAACATAGATCCCTTGTAGCCCAAGTCTTCGAGGTTAAGGTCGTCCAAGAGAGTGTTGAAACCATCAATTTTCCTCTGATCCTTTCGGCCTCCCCCATCCTTCTCCCTATGATGGGAGATGTCGTTGAAATCGCCGATGCAAATCCAAGGGTCCGTCCTATTCGCCCCAAGAATCTTTAATTCGGCCTAGTTTTGACACCTCCGCGCGAAAACCGAGTCACCATAGACCCAGGTAATGCGCGTAATACCTCTTGAATCCCCACCCAACACAGTCGTGTCAATGAATTTTTTGTTACTCGAAATCACATGAAGGTTTACCTCTTTTGTCCACCAAAGAGCCAAACCCCCACTCGCACCAATAGGATGAACGTACGAAGCATACTCCATCGCAATCTCTCGTCTAACTTTCTCGCAGTGGGCCTCATTCTTCTTTGTCTCCATCAGGAAGACAATAGTCGGCTGAGAGCCCCTCACCAGGTCTTTTAGATGGCGAATTGTCAAGGGAGACCCTAACCCTTGACAATTCCAGATTAGGTAGATCATTATGAGCCAGTGGCTGTCGGGATAGCGATCTTACCCAGCTTGAATTTCCCCTTTCCTCTTTGACTCAGTCGGGATAGCGATCTTACCCAGCCAGTCAAAGTTTCTGTCCCCGTCCTTCGAAACAGCCCAGACCTGATGTTTCTCGCCAGTTTCCCTAGCCATACCAGTCAAATTCCCCTTAACCACAGCTCTAGTAATGCCCTCAGCCGCAGCAGACCCCTTGGAAGAAGCTGGACAGGGAGATCCAATATTCGTGCCTCTTGAGGCCACTGCGGTGCCGTCCGTGCCATTGCCTCCCAAGTCTGAGGAAATGTTTTCCATTTCAGTTCCATCCCGAGTCTTGACCCCAAGCAGCAAACCCCTATTAACCACAGAGGCCAGGTCTTCCTCCACAGCATTCATAGCCTTTGCGGGCACCCCGAACTGGACCGCATTGATATCGAATATGCTCGGGCCATGAGAGGCAGACTGCAAAGGGGAAAGAGGAGTTGCCGTGGCCAGGATCCTTTGAATCTCAGACTGGTTTAGTTCGCCATCCTCCACAGACTCCCCGTTTATCATTACCTTGGGAGCCAAGCCATCCACATCCCTCGGGTCCTGCTGTTGGTTTAGGGTATTTGGTGCCGAGATGACTTTGGTTGTTGGGTCATCATGAGGCAGATCATCCTCCTTGTGTTGATTCCGCACAAGGGGACCGTTATTGGAGAAGGAGCTTGAAGCATGACTCCTTTGGTCCCCCCATGCCCTCCATACCGAACGAGAAGCATTACTCGAGCCATTCTGGTTTCCCCTGCTAACAGCTCCCAACTTCAGTCTCGAACCATTTTGCTGCATCATTTGAGACCAAGACTTCAACCGTGGGTCTCTGGAGGTGGCCTGCCGTGCACCACCCCCCACACAGACCTAGCGGCTGTTAGTCTTGGGCCTCTCACACGTAGTCCATGGTCCAAACAGAGGGGAGTCATCCGTCGGGTCAGCCACTACCGGATCAGTGCAAGACTTAGAAGAGTGGCCAATAACTCCGCACCCATAGCATATATCCGAGAGCCTTTCGTACCTAACCGAAGCCCATCGTTCCTCCCCACTTGAGTCCATCCATTTGAATCTTGGCATCAATGGAGCACCCGCATTGACATCCACCAAGACTCTCAAGAAATTCCTTTGTTTCATGATTCTATCCTCCTCCAATTTCAAACAAACACCTATGTTGTCACCTATGCATTTGGCATTTGTCTTATTCAGCATTTCAAGGCTAAAGCCGTGGATTTGAACCCAAATCTGCAGTCTAGAGAAATCAACATCCGCAACAGATTTATTGATCGGGCACGATCAAATATTCAGACAATGACCATGTATCGTCCAGGGAGATAGATCAATAATCTGTTCCTTATCCTTCAAGTTATCAAAATCAAAAACGAGTGTTGAATCATTCTCCTCAGCAATCGCAACCGAACCAAACCTAGCCCAGGCTTCTCTAAGCACATTCATCACCACATTATTCTTAACATACTTATCAGAAATAATCGCACCTAAAGCTCTATTCGCAGGCCCTCTATCAACACCCAGGTTCCCCGAAGGAACCAAAGTCAGTAGGGACATACCCGGGGCGGCATCACCGGAAGAGTTGGCCTCATCCATAGACAGCACCGATCGGACAAGCTCACACCAGTGTCGGCCGCCTGCAAAACAGTAGGAAGACACGAAGAAGGAAAGAACAGGTCGGATTATAGGGATTACAGTGATAGGCGTTGCGTGTTGATCGGCAGGGCTGATTCCAATTTGAAGCAAGCTTCGCACCGGAGAGATCAGCAGCTGGCGAATCGGTGGCCGGAGGGCTGAATGGTTCGTCGATCGAAAGGCTCAAGCAATTGGAGTGGCCGATAGGAGTCTTCGATAGCCGAACAGGAGCAGGATCAGTAGCTGGCGAACTCGTAAAATAGAGGCTTGGCGAATCCCCCAGCTCGAGCAGCGAGACGATATTAGAGCAAGAAACTGAGCTGAAATCTTGAATCGTCAAGTTTCAGAGCTTCGGATCTTCTCGTAACCAGGCGACTCCAGTTCTAGGGCTTCAAACGGGAGAAGCGCGTCGATGGAACGCGCGCTAAAAATTTCGAGAAAATTTTCCAATATTTAACATCACTATACTTTGCCAAAATTAAATTAATTTAATATTATAAACCTATTTGATAGGTCCTTCAATCATTAGGTATCTATGTGTAATATAATGAGATAAAAATAATTCATCTTCAATTAACAACTTTTTTTTTTATTCTATTCCTTCATCAGCCACGACACGATATACACTCCCAAGTCCCAATGGAGAGTGAGTTCTCTGTCTCCGGACGGTTTTGTTTTCTATCCAAAGATTACATTTTTATATTGTATGCAACCATACACGTTCACGTCCTAGTATATCGGGATATGTTATGCGACGTGTCATTGGATTGAATGGGAAAAGAAAAATTGTTCAGCCCACTTATCTCGAAAATATCAGCAACCATCAACAAATTTCAAAACTAAATTAGATTTTTAAGATGAAAGTAATCCAGTTTTAAAAGTGGATTCAATTCAATTATAAATTGGTTTGAATCAACTTTTTTTTTATAATAGTGTATACTTAAAATTAAATTGAAATCACTTTAAACTAATATATTTATTTGAAATTGTTTAACCTCTAATTGACCTACTATCGGGGAGAGTCTCATGTTTATAACTCTCTCCTCTTATGCAGTCATGCACTCATTTCTCTCAAATTGGTTCTGCTTTTGGACCAGTTTAGTCCATTTTTTGGTCTGAATCGAAACCAAATTTTTAATAAATAAAACAGACCAAACCACTTCGAACCAAATTTGAATGATTTCTAGTTAGACTATTTTTTTATGTGTTATATAGATCAACTCTTTTAGTGGGACAAAAAATTACTATTTTTCTTTAGATAACTCTAGTTCAGTTCATAACTGATTCGGGTTAAAACTTGTTCATGGACAAGCCTAAGGGAAAGTGCACACACAAAAGAGGATCAATAAACCTTTTAATATTTGTCTAACTCGAATCTAAACGTAAAAAATACTTAAATTTCTATCTCCATTATGATGTATAAATTTCGTTCTTAGGATAACATTTAAAACATAATGCTCTTATTAAAGATAAAATATTACTTATAAATATATATGTTATCATTGTGGGATGAAAGTTTATCAAATACCTCAATATATGACTAGATATATAAAATATTTTTATAAGCCAAATGACTCAACGTCAACAAAACGTTATAGCTTTTACAATTATATATAGTTCTTACTCATCTCCTACACATTCAGTATTACCTCAATCTACATAAATATTTATTGAATTATCCGAGAAGACTCGGAAAAACACATCCACCTATTCATCTTTTCCATGTGTTTGGATCAACCTACAACAATTTAAATCAATCTCTAATGATCTGGATCAACTCTAGACAAATATCACAATTAGCTCGGTTATATTGTTCCAACAATTCAGTTTCTTGTATCCTTTTACTTTATTCGTACTGTCAATTCCCCCCCCCCCCCCAGTCCGCTGTGATGTATAGAATTGCACATTTCTTTTAAATTAAAGCTTTAAACTTTTACATATACCTCGTGAGATATGTTTATTCTTTGATTTGTCCCTCTACTTTAATTTTTATCATCATAAATAAAATTTTGGCTTTATTTAAGTTTGAAGTTTGCTTGAAAATCTATATTCTTTATATATTAATTTGACTAAGTATCCTATAATTTTGACAAATAAGTTTTTAACACAATTTTCTCTATCATAGTGTCATAATAATTTAATTTGATTGGTCCATGTAAAATAAAATTAAGTTACATCAAATGTCATCATTATCTCACATCCACATTGACACTCTAAAATTAATCAAAAACTTCACATTCAATTTCAAAAGATGTTACATATATAAGTATGTCAAATTAAATTTTGTCTTCAAACAATAGCAAATTACAAGTTTTGCACCTAACAAGTTACTTTGGAAAATTACACAAAAATTAAAAGTGAAATAAATAAGAATGAAAACACAATATTTAAAAAACAATTTGAAATAAATAAATCATAAACAAGACTTATGATATATATATATATATATATTATATTTAAGCCTAATTTATAATTATAGCTTAGCTTAATTAACTTAAAAAAATGTATTACGTGTTGAAAGTACATAATATTTATAATGCAAAAAATGATAAACAATAACAACCAAGTTAATTAAAAACTAAACTAAATAGATAGTAATTGTATATTGTTTTTCGACAATAATTAAAATATATAACTATTTATTTGATTTCTAAATTTAAAACAAAAAAGGTAAAAAGAAATCAAATTTTAAACAAAGGTTCTAAATGTGTACACAATCATGTTTGTTGAGAAAAATGATTTTGAAAAGAAAATTATAATACAATAATATTAAATTTTTTAAAATTAAGTATATAAATACACATGTTAGATTTTCATTTATGTATTTGTAATTATAAAATTAAAATGATACTTTTTATAAAATTTTGTAAAACTATTATTTAATATTGCTATTTAGCAATTATTATTATATTTGAAGTAAATTTTTATATATAAAAAAATAAACAAAATAGTAGATTTTTTTTTAAAAGTAGCCATGTTAATTTTTTTATTTAGAAAAGTAAGTGTACAATTTTTTTTTAGAAAAATAGGTATACGCGCACCCCGGGGTCGCGCCTATTGGACATAGGCGCCACCCCAAGTGGCGCCTGGTGCTATGCTTTTTTGTTTTTTAATTATTTTTTTTTGGATAATGATGACTCGATATTTAATTAAAAATAAAATTATGAATCTATTAAAAAAATATTTAAAAATTATAGTAAGTATATATTTTAATTGCGATTCAAATGATGCAAAAAATATTAAATTTGGATTTACAGATTGACTGTACGGCATGCCGTAAGTTGAAATATGAAAATTTTGCTTAAAAAATTATAACTCGGACCATGTAAGTCCAAACTCAATTTTACTGTGCAAACAATACAATTACTGTGCAAAACACTATTTGGAAATTTTTGTATCGTATGTAAAGTTTTTTACGTATCGTATTATACAATCAGTCTAAAAGTAAAAAATTAACGCATAGTTAGCGTCATTTAATTCGTAATTAAATTATCAACGCACCGTAATGTTTTTGATTTTTTTTGAGTAAGTACATAATTAAATTTATCACCTAATACATTTAATTATTTCGGTCAAATTATGGTGTAAACGATGTTAGGTTACAAAATCACTGTATTTGCAATCAAAAAAATTACCCTAGATAGATAATTGAATTACCACATAAATGACGTTGACCGTGTTGAGTTTGGACTTACATGGTCCGAGTTATAATTTTTTAAGTAAAATTTTCATATCTCAACTTACGGCATGCCGTACAGTCAATCCGTAAATCCAAATTTAATAATTTTTTGCATCATTTGAATCGCAATTAAAATATATACTTACTATAAGTTTTTTAAATTTTTTTTAATAGATACATAATTTTATTTTTAATTAAACATCGAGTCATCATTATCCAAAAAACATTATTTTTTTAAAAAAAACATAGCACCAGGCGCCACTTCAAAGTGGTGCACCCCCGGGGTGCGCCTATGTCCAATAGGCGCGATCCGGGGTGCGCGTATACCTATTTTTATTAAAAATAATTGTATACTTACTTTTCTAAATAAAAAAACTAACATGGTTACTTAAAAAAAAAAATCAAAATAGTATTCTAAATAGTGTATATGCATATATAATTTGCACATATTTTTAACTTAGAAAAAATAAATAAAAAATAAAAAACAATTATCTATATTTAAATAAAATGTTGCTAAATAGGGTTTTTTATAGTTCTATTACTAAATGAATTAAACATATATGTAATCAATATACTATAAAAAATAAAATTATACAAAAAAGTAAATTGAATAATATTTTATTAATAACAAAAATAAAAATATTTTCATTTTGAAGTTGAGTTATCAATATCTTAATATAAATAAAAAGTAATTTGATTTGATTTAATTAATATAATAATTTAAATTTTATATTAAACTATATTTATAGAACGATAACTTAAATAACGAATCTACGCAAAGTCGCAAAGTGCATGTGAGTTCTCTAGTGTTATTATTATTTGGTTAATGATCACATTAGGGAGGAATTAGTATAATATATGAGTTAATAATCAAATCGTTATATATACTTCAGTGACTTTATAAAAATTTATTTGAATTTTGCTGTTAAAAATAAATAAATTAACTACTTATACTTTTAGAGGGAGGACAAAATGCTACCTCCCTCTATTTTCCGTCAAATCTGGACGAAAAATGACATGTCAACAAGTGATTGGTCCATATTGTAAAAAATTATATTATCTTAAAAAATATCAAAAAATGGGGGGAAATATTTTTTTTTTTTAAAAAATCAAAGGAAAAAATTGTATCTTTAGTGAAAATATGAAGAAGAAACTCTAACTAATTATTATTATTTATTTCATACATAATTGTTTTCTAACTTTTTTTGGTATTTTTTTTAAAAATAATATCATTTTTTAAACCATGGAATAATCTTGTATTGTCACGTTATTTTCTGTTCAGATTTAACGAAAAATAATAAAGGTAATATTTTACCTTAACTCTAAATATGTAGGTAACAATTTAGTTAATAACTCATAATATATTTTTCAGCATGGACATACAAATAGCATGATAAGTATTCATATGTTGATAATCGGTTACTCCGTTAAAATGTTATCCAAATTTCCATCTACATGATCTTCATCATTTTCTTCAACAATTATTTTTATTTTGGGTAAAATACGACATTGTCCCTTAATGTCTGGTCAAATTTTCAGTTTTTCCCCTAAACTTTAAATTGTAAAAACCAATTCCCTCATGTATGACCAAAGTGAAAATTTACTCCCTCCGTCAACTTTTCCATTCAAATATAACATAATTAATTTTGAAAATTGCAAAAATGTCACAATTTAACCATCTCAATCCTTTCCAAATGTTACAATTGAGGACCCAGACCAGGTCCCCCACCCATCGAGGGTCAATCTGGGTCAGACCCAGACTCGAGCCCCCTCGATTGGGGTTCAATCGAGTCCTGATCGAATCGGGACTCATTTGTAACATTTTAAAATGTTTAAAATAGTTAAATTGTGACATTTTTGAAAGTTTTATATTATTTTTGTAATTTTCAAAACTAATTCTGTTAAATTTGGATTAAACTTTGGATCTTTGGCCAAACATAGAATATTTTTTGTATGATTTAAACTTTAGGGGGAATTGAAAATCTGCCCAAACATTAGGGGCAATGTGATATTTTACCCTTTTATTTTTAAAGGCTAAATAGGTTGTGAATTACAATCCTATCCCAAACCAACTTTTAGATTCCAATCCGATTGAAACAAAAAATGTATTCAATCACCAAAGTAAGAAGATCAAAGCAATGGAGGAAAAAGAGTGTGAATCACCAAAGTAGGAAGATCAAAGCAACGGAAGAAAAGAGTGTTCTTTTCTTGGCTTCTGAGGCTTTGAAGGTGACGCAATCTTCAAGCAAAGTTCACAAACAAGAATCAAAAGACAACACAAACTAAAGAAACACAAAGCAAAAGCTTCTCACTTTCTTGGTTTTCATGGACATCCGATCGATGATATCATCGTTAGCATCAACTTTCTTAAAGTTAGTGAACACGATCAAACAACATCGTGCTAATTACTAAGGACGAAATTAGATTAGAAGGGGTAATTATTCTTTTAAACTTATGATGTTCTTAAAATATTATATTGAAAATTGTCATTCACAAGTTTGGATATATAAAATAGTTGATAAAAACATACATTTTAAGTCTCGGATATTATGTAATTTTAATTTAAAATATATATTTGTTTACGATGTAGCATTTAAAAAATATATTTACCTCATGAAGAAACTTTTATATGTATTTTTATATAGAGAGAGAGATAGCCTTTTATAGTGTTTTTTTTATTATAGTAGTTTTTTTCATTCGCATCTAGTAATGTTGTGATGCTATATTTGGTTTAAGATTTAATAGTATTAAATGGATTCCTTTTATTGTTTTCATTTTCTACATTACTTATTAAAGTTTTATGTATAACTATTTCACTTTTTGCAAAATATTAAAAATTATAAATGTGAGAAATTAAACCTCGAATATTTTGGGTGATGAAGAAAAACGTTATATATATATATAAATTGGGCCATAATGAGAAACATTTCTATTGGAAACGATACGCGAGAGGGAAAAGTTGTTTGGTTGGAGATTATATTCGTTGTCTTGGTCTATACTTAGATTTGAAGGGCTAGAATACTTTGTCTTTTTGCTAACCTAACTTTAATAAAACAACTTTTATTTATTAATAATTGCTAATTTTTATAATGTTGCTCTACCTATTATAAATGATATAGTATTGTGGCAAAATTTAAAATGATAAATAGTCATTTGGCAAACCATATAAGAAAATTAAATACCCAATACAAACAAAATATTCATACTTAACAAAATAAGTTAAGTTATTAATTATAAATTTACTATGAAGGTAAAGTTAAACATATTTTTATACTATTTTGTTTTAAATCTTAACCGTATAATTAAATTATGCCTAAAAAGTTTTTAGTAAAAACTAATAATATGGTCTAGTGGTTGAGAGCACTGATTCCCAAGTGGTTTGGCTCCAGGGTCACAAGTTTAATTCCCCCAAGTGCTCTTGGGAAAGGGTCGACTGGTGTCCGAAGGGCCGGTCTCTCAACTCTAGGCTGTCGGTGGGGCTACGTTGACGAGGTCAGTGCAAGCGCTGGTTGCTCAGAGGGAAAACTACAATACCTCTGAAATTTTGGACATTACGTAGCGGAATAGACCTAGGGTCGCCACTACTAGCCCATTCCTTTTATTTAGTAAAAAAAAAAAATATGTTCAGTATTCCCTAAATAATGAATGACGGGAAGTGAGGTACACCTACTAAAATAATGCCTTCCATTCCATTCATGGTCCACAAAGTTATGACATTTTCAGTTGCTTATTCACACTCTAACTACCAACTCGTTACGATTTATTAGAGAATCGAGTTTGAAATTTACTAAAAACATCATATTAATAGAACTTTAACATTAACATTTTCGATCTTCAAATATGATTTCAACATCGTATTAATAGAACTTTAACTTTAACTTTAACATTAACATTTTTTATCTTTAAATATAATTTCTCTGTAATTATAACCGTAACGAGAGTTAAAGGATGATAACACATTGTTCTTATTGTATTTAATGAAACAGAACAGTTTTTTTTTTTTTTTAAATTTCTACGTACACTCAAGACATTATTAAGGTTTATGTCTACTGAACACGAAAATGCGTTGTTTGGTAGACCGGAAGCTCCTCGCGGTACCGACTGTCTCTACCCATTACAGAAAGGTGATCGAGCTCGAACAAATCCGAGCTCGAGCAGCTCGATGCATCATCATCTTCATCCTCATCAACTCGATAATGATTGATGGAGTTACTCTTCTTCTGATTCCGAAGATAATCTCTAAGATAATCGTTTCGAACACAAGACCTTCCGCTTTGTAGAACCCGATCCGAATCTTCAGACAAGGACTTATGGTTGCATGGTTTGAGATCTTCGCTGACTGGGTAGAACCGGACCGACCTCTTAGGCGCATTTCTCCTTCCGGGGGATTTCTTGCTCAGGCAAGATCTTGAGAAGGAAGAAGCTGATGAACAATTCGACGGCTGATATGACTTGTCCATGTTCACGTCGTCCGAGTTGTGAATCGAGGGTGACGTCTTCGATTTCTTCACATTTCCAGGGGTGAAGAGGGAGTTTAGGAAACTAGCGAGACGGCCGCCGGGGGAAATCGGTGTCTTGGCCTTCTTCAGATTGGCGTAGATCCTCAATGCCCTGGATTTGGACTTGATAATGCTTTCATCATGAATCTCTTCTGCTCTAGAGAATCTCTGACTGCTGCTGTAATTGTCGAACAATGGCGTAGACACCCTCCTCTGTTTCTCCTCTGTTCTCTTACATTTCTCCGATCGGGACGGAACCGTAGTCCTCACCGGCTTTGGCGGCGGCGGGAAAGCAGTCTCTGCTCTGTGTTTAACACCGTACATGGATTCGGTGTCGGATGAGGAGAATCCTCCAGAGCTCGAATCCGATGAGCTTGAATTCGAACTGTAGAACAGAGCATCCTTGTGGTGCCGATGTGGGTTCTGCTTCGTTCTAGGATCCTTTGAGGTCCTACTGCTCTGTTTCTTGATCTTGTCAGACTCTGGTTCGTCGATGGAGCGGTAGATCTTGTCGAGCAGGGTGGTGGAGAAGGAAGGATTCTGCCTGAATCTTTCTGTTCTTGCATTTGTGTTTGAGTGATACATGTTTCAGAAGACACCAAAATTATGGAATCGGTTGTTGTCTGTCGAAAATCTGCAAATTTATATATGTGTGTGTGTATGGATAAGGGAAGATCAAAGGTACTTGATCACTGGAACAACTCAAGAACAATATCTGGTCTGACTGAGTTGGTAGGGTATTCTTTGTATTGGGAATGGAAGAAGATGAAGGTCCATGCACGAACAAGAAAGAAGATCCGATGATAAGAGAGAGAGAGAGAGAGAGAGAGAGAGAGCAGAGGGCACGCCTTGAAGAGCAAAGGAAAGGGGGCTTTATACAGCTCGCTCGTGCACACACATGCTCAATGAAGCAATTGCCAGCTTGGCACCCTAAGCTGACGTGGATTATTTTTCAAATGAAAATTTATTTATTTTTCTAAGATCTGACAATTAATTGAAATGGTTTAATGTTTCGGTTAAAAAGAGTGATTACAGCATATCAAAACACTCCAATTCAAATTCATTATGCATTAAAAGGAGGATTCATGAATTCTTTTTTTTTTTGGTTTAATGGTTTAAGCCTGTACTGCTTAAAAATTAAACAAAACGATTTTTGTTTCTGAATAAGATGATATAACCTAAGCCTTAAGAAGATTATAAATTTTATGAGAAAAAAAATCTTCTAAATATTAATAAATATTTGTCTTTATGTAATCAAACTGCACCAGGAACGTCTAGACATACATACATTAAAAAAAATTGCTAAGAAGCTGGGAAGATTGAAATTAGACTAAAAATAGTTTTTTTTTCTACAGTTTTTTGGAATCTGGTAAATATTTTTCTTACCTGAAAATGCTTTTTTTTTTCTTTTGAAATTGACTTTAAGCTCTGATCCACACGTTTTTTACGAATTCTCAAATAAGAAAATAAACACTATAAACCATCGCATGCAAGAATTAAATATTTCATTTCTTACTATATATATACATGCGTATGATCAGCTCATAAAGTATAAACTGCACGCCAATTGTTATGATTGATATATCTATATTAGGGGTGAGCTAGAGCTCGAGCTCGAGCTCGGGACTGTGTTTTTCAAAAAAATAAATAATCTAACCAGTTTGGAGTATCGAGACCAAGTTCATCTCAACAACTTGTCTGAAGCAATTTTCTTAACTCGGATCGGTCTTAGTCCTGGACCGATTTTTTTCTAAATGTTTTTTAAAAATTCAAAACTTTAAACACAATGCAAATATTATATCAAGTATTCAATACAAAATACAAATATCATACCGTATCCAATATAAAAAAGTTCAATTTCAAACACAACCTTAAACACACAATAAACTAATTAAAAAAACACAATAAATATTTATTCCAACCTATACTGGGGTCGGACCGATTTATTCGGTCTTTTGGGTAAAAAAAACGAGCCCAAGTTTGAGATAAATTAAAATTGTCCGTTTTGACTTGAGCTTAAATTCGGGACGGTCTAGAGACGATTTTTTCGATTTTCGGTCTACCTGTTTTTTTGTTCACCCCTAATATATATAATATCATAATCATACGGTACATTCATTAATACAATATATATTGGATATAATAGGTGCAAAACAATATTGAAAAAAGTTTGTACGTATGGCATGGCATTCAAAACATATCACATGTATGTTGTGATTGCACAAAGATGATTCATTGGCCGATGTATTGGATTATTCTCTTTATTCCTATGAATGGATATGATATTATATATTTACAATGTTGGAAAAGGGAATATAAAAAATAAATGCTAGTTTGAATTCAAATTTGTAACATTATTTGAGTAGTAATACGTAATTCAATATACTCACTTACCAAATTTATTGTTCTTTTAATTGTGTTTGTATGAGTTATCTGGTATGGAAGAACTCTTTCTGTTAATGATATATCTATATGGATGAAAAGACAAATATAGTTTTAGAATAACGAAAATTATTAACCCTAAACCCTATGGAATGTTTTTTTTCTTCTTCCTGTTAGTGATTAGTGATATATATGGCAAGAGGCCACGCTCCAAATTTTAAATACATGAAATGTTATGATAGATTGTAATAATATATATAGACCAATAGGAGGAAAACTATTTAAATGTATTGAGAATTATATGGAGTTCGAGAGAGAAATTTTAAAATTGTTATTCAAATTTTTCAAGCAGTCGTTGTACACTGGGAGTGACTTCTCGCATAAGCCCGTTAGCAAGCTCCAACTGAGTGTGCGACAAATATCATTCTAAGAAAACTTTTATCGTGATAAGCCTCATCTGCACCGATTATTCTCCAAATCTCCACCGCCACCATACCTAACAATCTTAGAGTGATATTCACGATAGAGACCACTTCAGATGCGACTTTCAGAGTGATGAATCAAGACTTTGTGAAATTGGACAAGTTCGATGCAACCAATTTCACTCATTGACAAGACATGATGAAATTCCTTCTAACGACTTTACAAATCTTCTAAGTTCAAAGTCCGAACCTTCCTCTGATCCCCGAACCGACAGAAGGGGAAAGTGAAGAAATCAAAAGGCAACGACAAAAACGCGAAGAAGACGAATTAGTTTGTCATGGTCATATTCTCAAAACCCTGTCCGATAGATTATATGACATCTTCACATCAATCAAACCACCTCCAAAAATATGTAAGGCATTGAAGAACAAGTATTTAGCGAAAAAAAGAAGGGACAAGTAAGTTCATTACCATGATGTTCTTGGAATTCAAGATGGTTTATAATATATCTATCATGAATCAAGTGCAATAGTTGGAGATTATGGTAGGCAAGTTAAAATAATTAAAACTTGATATCTATGAGTCATTCCATGTTAGAGTGATAATTGTTAAACTTCTCATAAGTTGGAACTATTTTCAGAATAAATATCTCCACTCATATGAGAATTTCACTATGCAGCAATTGCATAAGCATTTGCGGATTGAGGAAGAAACTCACATTCTTCTAGGTGAGTGAAGTATTCAAGGGAATAACAGAATGAACCTAAGGGAGAAAAGGTAGTCGAAGCTCAAAAAGGAACAAGACAAAAATAAGAGAAAGTGTGATAATACCATCCTTAGTGTAAACACCTGATTTTGGCTCGGGATAAAAATACCGTATGAGAGGAATCGAGATTTGAAAAATATATATAGTATATATATATATATATATATACATATGTATATTTGAAAACTAAAAAAAATATAAAAAAAATTTAAATAATAAAAAAATTTTAAAAAAATAAAAAAAATTCCAACGGTGGAAAATTGCCTCTTTTCCACCGATTTTATTTTTTTTTTATTAAAAAAAAACGTTTTTTATTATTAAAAAACAAAAAAAGTTTTTATTAATTAATTAAATATTTACACATTTCTTCTATAAAATGTAGATGAATGAATTCAATTAAGGGAGGCTTGGAAGAAGGGAAGGCCAAGAGCTTCGTGAGGTGAGTAAGGAAGAGAGTATTTTTTTTTTGTCAAATGAAGAGAGATTGAGTGAAAAAAGAAAGAAAAAAAGTGAGTAAAAAAAATACCGATAATTATCGGACTCGGTTCCTCGTACGGTATTTTAGCCTCCCATGAGTTAGGTATATTTCTCTCATCTTCAATATCATATTTTGTATTTTCTAAATGTGAAATAAAATTGAGAGTTTATATACATATATTATCTATTTATGTATAATATACTTGTTAATATATATATATATATATGTGTATATTATATATTTATATTATGTTTATGTATAATATATATTTATATTATGTTTATGTATTGCTATATATATCTATATGTATAATATATATTTATATTATGTTTATGTTATCTATTTATCTATATGTATAATATCTATTTATATTATGTCTATGTAATACTATATATATATTATGTATTATGTATAATATATGTATATTATGTATATGTGAAAAAAACAAATTTCAAAATTGACTCAGGTCATTCCCAAACTTTAATGAAGGTTACAACTCGGTCCTTGGACTCTCGGGTCATTTCTGGGACGTTATCGAGTGTTATAAACCAAACCGGAAAAATTTTAGGCCATTTGTGCAAATTGTTTTTCTTAATTCAACTCTTTAAAAAAAAAACATTTTGATTTCTAAACTTTTCTAGACATTACATGATTTCTAAAAATGTTACAAATAAGTCTAGAATAATTTTCGGGTTATTTTTAGAATTTTACCAAGTATTACAAATAAATCTAGAATAGTTTAGGGTCAATTCTGTAATTTTAAAAATATTGTCAGTTCAAGTATATTTTTTTTCGAAAATTACAATTTTGATTCCTAAAATTTTCTGGACATTCCATGATTTCTAAAAATGTTACAAATAAGTCTAGAATAATTTTCGGGTTATTTTTAGAATTTTACCAAGTATTACAAATAAATCTAGAATAGTTTAGGTCAATTCTGTAATTTTAAAAATATTTTCAGTTCAATTACATTTTTTTTTCGAAAATTACAATTTTGATTCCTAAAATTTTCGGGACATTCCATGACTTTTAAAAATGATACAAATAAGTCTAGAATAATTTTAGGGTTATTTTAGAACTTTACCAAGTGTTACAAATAATTCCAGAATAGTTTAGGGTCATTTCTGCAATTTTCGAAAATATTTGTCCAATTCAGCTCAAATTTTTATAAATTGCATTTTGGTCCCTATATTTTTTTGGACATCGTATAACTTCTCAAAATGGGACAAATTAGTCCAACAGCTTAATATTTTCAAAAATTATTCGTGCATGTTTTGACACGTTTAAAATGGCTCGAGAGTTAAACCTTTTTTTTCGAGCACGATTAACTTTAGTTCTCTCTTGTTTATTTGAAAAAAAAAAATGTTTGTAAATGGTTTGTTTAATTTAAAGAAAATGCATGTAGTTTTTTTTGGCCAAGCATGATTAAAACGGGCAATTCGGGCAAAATTGAAAAACGAAATTCAAAAGAAAATTAAAGTACTGAAAGGGCGGATTATAAGCTCGCGAGCTTTTAAGACGTAATCAAACCCCGAACTAGATTCTCTGGACGTAGACCTTTCTAAAGCCATATGATGTTAATTTCATGTACACTAGGCAATTTTAGGATTCCGATTAGCCTTTAATTAATCGGTGGCGACTCTTTCAAATTTGTTCGGTCCGGTTGATGACCCCGCTCGACCGGACCCTTTGCTCGCCAAGACCCGACATTTTCAAAAACGAAAATTAAAAATATTTTCCAAAACGGGTCGATAAAGTCAGATCCGACGTCCGACAATTTGGCGACTCTGCTGGGGACCTCTTTTAGAGGGTTTAGGCTTTGTCATGTTTGCTTTGCCATATTATATTTTGCCATATCCGTTTTGACCGTTTGCTCATGCTTGCAGTTTCAAATTTTGTCCAAAAGACGATGTAATTGTAATAAAAAAAAATTTAAAATTCTTGTTTTGCACACACCACGTTGGTTACTATTACCCGCTCGGACCTGGAGCACATTAAGAGCTTAGGGAGTTTAGTAGGGGAATGCGCCCGGAGCGGTTTGGACCGCCGGTACGCACCTAAACAACTCAACTCGATGATCGGAATGGGCCCGTGATCCTCTTTAGGGGGTGAGGTTCCGCTGGTTCAGAGGACCTAGAAATTCCATCCATTTAGAACAAAAGCTCCACACCGTGTTTAGTCTTTACCCGTTTTGTGTGTATTTCCATATTTTGGGCTCAACTAATGTAAATGAGAATTCGGCCCATGTAATTGGATATGAAATTGGCCCACGGCCCATGAAGAAATTTGGCCCATGAAGAAGTTTGGCCCATTGATGTAAATGTGTTTTGTTTTGGCCCTAGATCATGACATGTATAGGATTGGGTCTCTTGTATTATATATTCCAGACTGTTGTAAATGTAATACGAGTCTTACTAATGAAGTTAAATTCTCGCACTTGCATTGCATTTTTCAAAAAAATAATAATGTAAATTCCGTTCATTCAATCTTGTATCCTTAAGATGTTTCACACACCATCTTTGGTAAGGATGAAAAAAAAAAATCATTGCCCTCACATTAAGGTCATACAACCCCCTACGGTCGAAATTGCCCGAATATGGAAAGTCATGACAAAAGAGAATCAGAAATACGTGAACAAGAAGATTGACGAGGTTCACGAGCTCGTAAACTATAAAGTCAATTGGATTCTCCTTAACGCCTTGTCTGAATTCTGGAATATGGAAAACGCGTCTGCGTGATTAACAACAACAGAATACGTTCACAAATTCCATTCGACACGAGCAAGTCTGTCTTTCAACCCGGATGAGATAATCAGGGATAGACTCCAACAACTACCATCATTCTAGCAATGTTGGGGCACTTTGGAAAAATGTGGGGGCAACATTGCTAAGTTGAATGACACCCTTGAACAGTTCATACGAAGAACGAGGCAAATAAAAAGATTTTCAAAATACATGTCCTCGACCTTCGTTCGAACTAAGGAACAAGAAACAAATGCACTCAATGAGCTACGTCGTTGTGTGAAACGTCTTAAGAACTAGACATCGATTGCCCAAATCCTTATAAAGTATTTTTGAAAAAAACTTTTGCCATACATGCAATCAAAGTCTACGAATGGAATGAACGGAACATGCAGAATTTTTGAAATCAATCATGCATGATCAATTGTGTATTCATCCTTCTTACTATGGTATTTTGGATTTAGGTTTCCGGAAATCCATGCGACATTCGATGACTCCAGCACCTCAAAAACACGAGGAGAAATTCATCAAGCTAAAGCAAACCATGCACACCATGAGTTCCCGCACAGTGCAGTCAATCGTTGGCATGACCTCCTAGGTCGAGCGGATTTTTGCTTTTCTAAGCTCCAGGCAGCCGTGACTACCACAGTATCCCTGATCTCGTCTTCCCGAGGAACACTACTGTCGTGGTACTTCATCAATCCATGTAAGGCACTTTTGCCATCCTGACGAAGCTCCACCTCCCACATATGGCCGTCCTGACCAAGGTCCACCTCCCACATATGACCATCACACACATGGAAGGAAAAAATACTTTTAGGACTGGGTTTTCGTCCTAATTTCAAAGATTATGAATTCGCCTGGAGGAAACATTTAGCCGAAAGTTCAGGGACATTGTTGTTTCCTCTCCTTGCCGTTTCATTACCAGGCCCACACCAAGTGATCCAACTCGATGACATTGATGCTCACGAGGGCTTGTCATGCTTATTTTCAACCGGTATCACTAGTGGAGCTCTCCTCAATGAAGCTCCCAGGGACTTTTTCGTCCGTCCACTCGCTAATGGGGGCACCCTTGCCGAATCTGACTTTATACATTACAGTAAATGATCTGTTGGCTCAGACAACATTGCAATTTGAAACACAAAATCAAGCAGATACCAAATTGTATCAATTCCTGAATGCAGTGAGTGAGGAGTATGATCAGGAAAAACGAGATCTACTCCGAGAAAAATCCGTTACCTGATGAAGAATCAACTTATGCAACTATCAGATCAAGGAAGGGACCATAGATAAGTAATGGGTACCGTAGCAAGGAGGGACATTGAAGTTCTCATCGTCAGAATTGAGTCTGTCTTCTATGTTACACCTCACTTAGAGTCAAACCGACCCATGCCACCAGACCAAATTCGACCACCGGGAAAGGGAAGGTTGTTTTACAAAGTAAAGGAGATGAGAAAAACAACTCTCTGTCGTTTGATCGAGCTAAAGCATATGCGACTTAAATAGAGATGAAGAGACGTCATTGTTGACACGGGGAAGACTCCATCAAGATGTCATTGTTGACACGGGACAAACGCCGTTGTTGACCCCTGTAGAAGAGTCGCCATTGTTGACATGGGACAGACCCCGTTGTTAACTCTTGAAGAGGAGACGCCATTGTTGGCGGCGTCGATTGAAAAAGCATGAAATGTAGCCACTAAAGAAAGTTTCGTCACAGCAAGGCGGAGTACTTCCAACTGATTGGATTCCCCGAAGGGTAGAGAAACCCATGGAGGGACAACAACATCGACGCCAGCAACGTCGTCACCACGGGAATGACAGCTGCGAAGAAGAGAAGCAGACCAACAATTACCTTGTGTTCTTATTTGCGTCCTTGCGTAAAAAACAAATTGGAAATGCTTGTACCCATGAGTAAAATTTCTCCGGGAAACAAAAAACTGCCAATGGAGATCAAAATCAAAGAGGTTTCAACCTATTGTTGTACAATCGAAGAATCAGACAGTCAACCATGACTCACTAATATAAAAGATACTTGGCATACATAGTTTCCAGAGAACGCCACAAGAAAATATCTGAATGGTCATGTGAGGAATGACTTGCAATTAATTACCCAGTGGCCCGACTATACCCATTTGAGATGCATGAATGCTAAAGAAGCTGAACATCTAATGGAAGAAATTCATGAAGGTTGTTGCGGCCCACACATGAACGTGCAAGACTTGGGTACTTTTGGTTCACCATGACGTCTGACTGTATAAATCATGCCCAACAATATCACATCTGTCAAGTGTACGCGGACCAAATCCACGCGTCATTGCACGAGCTCTATTCCAGGACTTCCCCACAGGCTTTCTCAATGTGGGGCATCGATATAATCAACATGATTTTTCCAAAGGCGTCCAATGGTTATCGATTCATATTGCATTGATTACAATCGATTACTTCATCAAGAGTAGAGGTTATTACCCTGACGTCAATAATGGCAAAGACCATTGAATTTTTCATCAGCGAGGACATCATCGTATGTCATGGGATGCCGAAGTCAATCATCACCGGCAATGCCAGAAATCTAAATTGGTTGATGAGTTGTGGTGAAGTATAAAAATGCATCTCCATATCATCCACAAATGAATGACGCAGTGGAAGCAGCAATTAAAGGACTGACATAATAAGATGTCATGGGCACTCAAGGCATACATGAACTCAATACAGGCACCAACAGGGGCAACCCCATTCTCCCTTGTTTACGGGATCGAAGCCGTGTTGCCAATTGAAGTAGAATTCCCGTCAGCTAGGATCATCGCCGAGGCAGAGAAGGACGAGTCAGAGTAGGCGAAATGCAGATACGTGCAATTGAACCTCGCGACAAAAGGCGGCTCATCGCGCAGTGCCACATGCAATTGTACCAGCAACGCATGACTCGTGCATTTAACAGGAAAGTCAGTCCAAGAGAATTACAAGCAGACAATCTAATTCTCAGAAAACAAATTCTTCGAGTCAATCCAGACTCTTGGGGCAACTTTGTGCCTAAATATGAAGGGTATTATGACGCCAAAGAGACTTTCAGCAGAGGAGCCATGATTGTCACCGACATGGACAACCAAGAACTCCCCAGTCCAATCAAAATAACATACTATCCTTAAGGAGTTCGTAACCATAAAGCGAACCTCCAAAAGTGAGAGAAAATTCCCGCTAAATCGAAAACCCGAAAGGGCGGTTTAGGTAAAATTTAGGGAAGAGGGGCATGATTGAAAATCCTCAAAAGGACAATCATGGAAAAATGAGAGGAATCAAATCCCTGCTAGGTGGAAAACCCAAAAGGGCGACCCTAGGCAAAAAATGAAGGGAACCGAGAGGTGCGGTAAAAAAGAAATACCGTAGCAAAATGATAGAAAAGCGAGAGATAAAAAAATAAAAATAAAAAACTTCAAGTCAATCAAGACTCTCGGGGCAAGTTTATGCCTAAATATGAAGGGGATTATGTTGTCAAAAAGATTTTTAGCGGAAGAGCCATGATTATCACTGACAAGGACGAGCAAGAACTCCACGATCCAATTAATGTGGATGAAGAAAAAAACTCGTAACCAGAAAGCGAGTCTTCAAAAGTGAGAAAATTCCAGCTAAATCGAAAACTCAAAAGAGCGGTTTAGGAAAAATTTAGGGAAGAGGAGCATGATTGAAAATCCTCAAAAGGACAATCATGGAAAAAGGAGAGGAATCAAATCCCTGCTAGGTTGAAAACCCGAAAGGCCAACCTAGGCAAAAATGAAGGGAACCGAGAGGTGCGGTAAAAAAAAAAAAATACCGCAGCAAAATGATTGAAAAGCGAGAGATAAAAAACAATCCTTCAAGTCAATCAAGACTCGCGGGGCAAGTTTGTACCTAAATATGAAGGAATTTATGTCATCAAAGAGATTTTCAGCAGGGAAGCCATGATCATCACTGACATGGACAACAGAGATCTCCCCAATCCAATCAATGTGGATGCAGAAAAAAACTCATAATCAGAAAGCGAGCCTACAAAAATGAGAGAAATTCCCGCTAAATCGAAAACCTGAAAGGGCGGTTTAGGCAAAATTTAGGGAAGAGGGGCATGATTAAAAATCCCTAAAAAGGGCGATCATGGCAAAATGAAAGGAATCAAATCCCTGCTAGGTTGAAAACCCAAAAGGGCGACCTAGGCAAAAAAATAAGGTAACTGAGAGGTGCGGTAAAAAAAAAATACTGTAGCAAAAGGAAAGAAAATCAAGAAAAAAATGCCCAAAAGTGGACGACAGTGTTTCCCACAGTAGCAATAAAAAGAAGTTGTCATCTGCATTAATTTGAGTTGCCTCGACAACTTGCATGAATACACCTTTTGAACAAAGCATGAATGACTTTAGGGAACTCCATCAAGAAGGACTGCAAAGTCGATTAATGAGAAAACAGACTGAGAAGTCCGCACAAGCAGTCAGACATCTCGAGAAGGGTTTTTACCTCCAAAGTGAATTACAAGCTAATGAGTCGGGTCTTTAGGTGCTCAACCTACGCGAGTCATCATCAACAATCGGGACTTGTAGATATCCAACTTACTAGAGTTACAAAACGACGAGCGGAGCCTTTAGGTGCTCAACCTTCGCAAGTCATCCCCAACGATCAGAACCTGTAGATGTCCAGCTTCTGAAAGTTACAAGCCGACGAACGGGGCCTTGAGGTGCTCAACCCCCGTAAGTCACCCACAACAAAGCTTCTTAAAAAAAATGACAAGCGAAGCTTTTAGGTTTCAGCCTTCGCAAGTCATCATTAACGACTAGAACATGTCGTTATCCAGCTTCTTGGAGTCACAAAAAAAAACGAGCGGAGCCTTTAGGTGTTCAGCCTTCACAAGTCATCATCGACAACCAGGACCTGTAGTTATCCAGCTTCTGAAAAAAAAAAAAGACGAGCGAAGCCTTTAGGTGTTCAGCCTTCGCAAATCATCCTCGACGACCAGGACCTGTAGTTATCCAGCTTCTGAAAAAAAAAAGAAAAAAGACGAGCGAAGCCTTTAGGTGTTCAGCCTTCGCAAATCATCCTCGACGACCAGGACCTGTAGTTATCCAGCTTCTGGGAATCACAAAAAACTACGAACAGAGCCTTTAGGTGTTTAGCCTCCGCAAGTCATCCCCAACGAATCACAAAACCGACTAGTGGAGCCTTTAGTTTCAGCCTCCGCAAGTCATCCTCGATGACCAGAACCTGTAGTTATCCAGCTTCTGGGAGTCACAAGCCGACAAGCGGAGCCTTTAGGTGTTCAGCCTCCTCAGGTCATCCCCAACGAGTCACTAGCCGACCGACGAGCGGAGTCTTTAGGTGTTCAACCTCCGCAAGTCGTCCTCGACGACCAAGACCTGTATGTGTCCAATGTCTGGGAATCACAAGTTGATGAGTGTTTAGACGTTCAGTCTCCACAAATCATCGTCAACGATCGGGACCTATAAGTGTCTAGCTTCCGAAAGTTGCGTAATAATGTTTGTCTATTATGTAAATAATGAATAAAGATGAGCCAAAATCAGTTGTTTGTCTTTGAACACACACTCATGAGATCACTTCCATGAGCGCGTGCTTAAAGAGGGGCAACTATAAACACCTGATTTTGGCTCGGGATAAAAATACCGTATGAGAGGAATCGAGATTTGAAAAATATATATAGTATATACATATGTATATTTGAAAACTAAAAAAAAAAATAATAATAAAAAAAATTTAAATTTTTTTAAAAAAAAATAAAATACAAATTCCAACGGTGGAAAATTGCCTCTTTTCCACCGATTTTATTTTTTTATTATTAAAAAAAAACGTTTTTTATTATTAAAAAACAAAAAAAGTTTTTATTAATTAATTAAATATTTACACATTTCTTCTATAAAAGGTAGATGAATGAATTCAATTAAGGGAGGCTTGGAAGAAGGGAAGGCCGAGAGCTTCGTGAGGTGAGTAAGGAAGAGAGTGTTTTTTTTTTTGTCAAATGAAGAGAGATTGAGTGAAAAAAGAAAGAAAAAAAGTGAGTAAAAGAAATACCGATAATTATCGGACTCGGTTCCTCGTACGGTATTTTAGTCTCCCATGAGTTAGGTATATTTCTCTCATCTTCAATATCATATTTTGTATTTTCTAAATGTGAAATAAAATTAAGAGTTTATATACATATATTATCTATTTATGTATAATATACTTGTTAATATATATATATATATATATATGTGTATATTATATATTTATATTTTGTTTATGTATAATATATATTTATATTATGTTTATGTATTGCTATATATATCTATATGTATAATATATATTTATATTATGTTTATGTTATCTATTTATCTATATGTATAATATCTATTTATATTATGTCTATGTAATACTATATATATATATTATGTATTATGTATAATATATGTATATTATGTATATGTGAAAAACACAAATTTCAAAATTGACTTAGGTCATTCCCAAACTTTGATGAAGGTTACAACTCGGTCCTTGGACTCTCGGGTCATTTCTGGGAAGTTATCGAGTGTTATAAACCAAACCGGAAAAGTTTTAGGCCATTTGAGCAAAAAAAATATCTTAATTCAACTCTTAAAAAAAAAAATACATTTTGATTTCTAAACTTTTCTAGACATTCCATGATTTCTAAAAATGTTACAAATAAGTCTAGAATAATTTTCGGGTTATTTTTAGAATTTTACCAAGTATTACAAATAAATCTAGAATAGTTTAGGGTCAATTCTGTAATTTTAAAAATATTGTCAGTTCAATTATATTTTTTTTCGAAAATTACAATTTTGATTCCTAAAATTTTCTGGACATTCCATGATTTCTAAAAATGTTACAAATAAGTCTAGAATAATTTTCGGGTTATATTTAGAATTTTACCAAGTATTACAAATAAATCTAGAATAGTTTAGGGTCAATTCTGTAATTTTAAAAATATTGTCAGTTCAATTATATTTTTTTTCGAAAATTACAATTTTGATTCCTAAAATTTTCTGGACATTCCATGACTTTTAAAAATGATACAAATAAGTCTAGAATAATTTTCGGGTTATTTTAGAACTTTACAAAGTGTTACAAATAATTCCAGAATAGTTTAGGGTCATTTCTGCAATTTTCGAAAATATTTGTCCAATTCAGCTCAAATTTTTATAAATTGCATTTTGGTCCCTATATTTTTTTGGACATCCTATAACTTCTCAAAATGGGACAAATTAGTCCAACGAGCTTAATATTTTCAAAAATTATTTGTGCATGTTTTGACACGTTTAAAATGGCTCGAGAGTTAAACCTTTTTTTTCGAGCACAATTAACTTTAGTTCTCTCTTGTTTATTTGTAATAAAAAAAAAATTGTTTGTACATGGTTTGTTTAATTTAAAGAAAATGCATGTAGTTTTTTTTGGCCAAGCATGATTAAAACGGGCAAAATTGAAAAAAAAAATCAAATTAAAGTACCGAAAGGGCGGATTATAAGCTCGCGAGCTTTTAAGACGTAATCAAACCCCCGAACTCGATTATCTGGACGTAGACCTTTTTAAGCCCTAGGATATTAACTCCATGTATCCAAGGCAATTTTAGGATTCCGATTAGCCTTCAATTAATCGGTGGCGACTCTTTCAAATTTTTTCGGTCCGGTTGATGACCCCGCTCGACTGGACCCTTCGCTCGCCAAGACCCGACATTTTCAAAAACGAAAATTTAAAAATATTTTTCCAAAACGGGTCAGAAAAAGTCGGATCCGACGTCCGACACTTAGTGACACCAATAAGAAAGGAAATTTGACAAGTCTTGTTTCCATTGCGGGAAAAGGGGCATCTCATTCGAGACCGCAAACACCGTAAGCAAGCACTGAACAAGATATATAGGATGAACTAGTGGCTATGGTCACTAAGAAGTTCCCAAATCTTCAAGTTGGAATGATCACTAAGTTGTACATACTTATCGAGACAACCTTCACAAATTGGTGGTTAGATTCTGGCACCACAATTCAAGTATGCAATAACAACGAATTGTTCAAACACTATGAAGATATTGTAGTGGGGTGAGAGGTGCTCATGGGAAACTTTAACGCTGCAAGGGTTATTTGTCAAAGAAATGTAGAACTTGACTTTAAATTATACAAGAAATTAACTCTTCTTAATGTACTTTATGTTCCATAACTTAGAAAGAACCTTGTCTCTGGTAGCTTGTTGTATAAGAACGGATTCAATATTGTAATGGAGTCTGACAAACTCATGTCCAAGGGTGTCACATTTGTGGGGAAATGTTATGCTTGTAATGGTATGTTCAAGTTAAGTATTAATAAAATAGTTTATAATTCTGCTTATACCGTTCAGTGTTCATATTTAGTATGGCATTCTCGTCTTTAACATTTGAATTATATTTATTTTTTTGGCCAATCATTTGAATTATAATTCAATAAAATAAAGGGTTAATTACTTAATTGGTTACACATGTTTCACCATTGTGCAGAATGGTTACACATGTTTCAAAATGTGATTAATTGGTTTTGCCATGTGACTAATTGGTTACACATGTTTCTTAGAATATGATTAAATGGTTAAACCGTTAAAAAACGTCAATTTTTCCGTTAAAATCGCATGTGCGTAACACGTGACCCTTGTTTAAACAATTTATAACAGCATGAAAAGACCATTGTACCCTTCTACATGAGCCTCTCCCCTATTTCCCCCCATTTGACAGTTCCCAACTTCATTTCTGTTTGGTTTTCTTCAGGCTTCCATTTGCGAAGGCTCCACCTCTTCCGATTGTGCTCCAGCTCTGTTCGAAGGCTCAGGTATCCTCTGTTCCTTACTTGTTTTCTTCATGCGTTTGTGGCGTGCTGGTTTTACTGTTTGTGGCATGCGAAGTGTTGATTTGCTGAAATCAGGTTTGTGCGTGGTGATCCGAAGGCTCCATTGTGCGTGGTTGATTTCATCTGATTCGATTTAATTGCTTTAATCAAAATTCTACTCAAGTACTTTTTTTTTCCTGCTCAATTGCTGGAATGTTTCTTGACATATTTTATTTGTCTACTCCCCCGGGATTTCTTATGATTAACTCTTTAGAAGTGAACTCGTCAAGTCCTTTTCAAAGACAAGTTTACTAGCTTGCTTAATCAGTACTGTCTAAGATTTTGTTGGGTTCATTATGACGGTTCCTTTTTATTCTTTCGTGATGAATCAAAGTGTGTTACAGAACTCTTTCTTCTGTCTCATAATAACATTTTTGTGCAAGGAGTATGCATATTATTTGCTCTATATTTTCAGCTTCTTTGGCCCGGAGGAAAGTTCTTCATCAGTCTCAGAAATAACCAAACCAATGTGGAGAGGAACCCACTCAATGGCAAGTTATTTGACCACTCCCAGTTTGGCAGTGGTAGGGTCTCCAAACATGGTACCTTTGAGTTGCAGCTGGAGGCTGCTCGTAGAGCTAGTGATGTCAAGAAGATGTTATTCAGTAAGTATCTCAACTAGTAAGATTTCCAACCAAAAGGAAATACTAGTACAATAATTACCAACCGAATGAAATTGACACATAACTGGGGAAGTAACTGTATTTCAATATGTTTAGATTAAGTAACTGTATTAAGTAACTGTATTAGACCATGGAGTCAGTCCGAAGTAAAACACTGCATTCTTCTAAATGAGTTTCATTTTCATTTATTTTTTACTTCCATTTTTCAATATTTACTTTAGGGTGATAAAAGAATGAAGTAAGGACAATTAATGGAATCTATTTGTTCCATATCCCACTTGTGACTTCATAGCTATAGTTGTTATACTTATACATGAAGAAATGAGCTCCTGTCTAAACTCTAATCAGTCTTTGTTTGTTTCTAATTCATGCTATCTCTCTTTCAGTTTGATGTTCAAGAATAAGGGAATGAGAGAGCTTGATCGACGGATGATTTACATAAATATACATAATTTTTTTTTACTGAAGACACCCTGTAACTTACTTCTTTTTCCATGACTTGATCGACGGATGATTTACGCAGCTTGGAGGTGGAATCTGCACATGCTATAGCATTTTTGAAGGATCCAGGAGTCAAACCTGTCGTTCACCACGGTTTGTTTACATTTTTGTCATAATTCAAAACATAAGTAAGTTATTTTATAACATCACAAGACAGCTCTTTGATATGTATTGCAGGACCTGCCAACAATTCTTGGTTCCTAACACTTATGGAACATAATAAACACCAAGGTGCTGCATCTGCTCCTTAATTATTACCGATATAATGATGGTTCTTTAAAAGAATAAACACCAAGGTGCTGACATTTTCTTACGAAAAAGTTATCATTTGAGACCTGCCACATCACTTGAGCTCCAAAAGGTGTACCTGTTGGAACTGAAGAAGGTGTACCTGTTGGAACTGAAAGTTTAGAGATTCTCCAAAGCCGACTTATGTGAACATCGAAGACGATGTCGTATCTTCGACACCAGTCAATTGATGGTGAACTTGTTCTGTGTCTTTTGTTGTAAATGGGTGTGTGAACCTAGTTGTTCTGTAGGTTTTTGGTGAAATTGGGATGTTTCTGTGGGGATGTTTCTGTGTAAAACTGTCTCTGGGAATGAAATGGGTTTGTTAATGCTGTCACGACATTCTGTCACTTTAATTGCTTTTTTATGAAACATGAGTAACCATTTAATCACATAATAAGAAACATATATAACCATTTAATCACATTATATGCGAACATCCGTAACCATTTAATCACATAATAAGAGACATTGATAACCATTTAATCACATTATAAGCATACATATGTAACCGTTTAATCAAATTTTTGTTTTCACTGAACACTTTAATTATGAATAACAACATTGAAACTCAGTCAATGAAACCCAGGTAGTGAAGAACAATAGAGTTTCAGTTCATCTTCTTGCTTCCATTTGAAGAAAATATTCAACATCAAATTGAAAAACAACTACTTCATCTACAAAAGTAAAGACACACAAACATTAATGCAGCACACAACTTCGATTTGCAGCAACTATAAGCATTAATTCAGCCCACAATTACGATTTGCAGCAACTGCGCATTCGAAACTTCAAATTTCACTTCTAGATGGGTAGATACTCCCCTTCTACAGAACTTGAACTTGAAATGGCGTTTCCTCCATGGGTAGATGCTCCCAATCCAAAATGACGCACACAGAACAAGACTTCAACTAGTACCTTCCATGAACCAGTGAAAATTAACTATAATTCTGTAAATTAGGGTTCTTAACAAATTGATTGTGACAGAATAATCAAAATACAAGAGTGGGAACGACTTTTGCGAACATACCCAGACTGATCTCGGCGATTGAGGAGGACGAAATCGAAGCTTTCATTCTTCATGGCCATCTTCGACGTAGGCGGGAGTGCGTGACTCCATGTCTCTGCAGATTCAATTATAAGCAACAAAGACAAGGGTATTTTAGTAACTTCATATGGGGTTGACAGAATTAACGGTGAAAACTGACGGTGAATAGTAAAAAAACCAAATAGTCACATTTCAAAACCAATTAATCACATTTTGAAACATGTGTAACCATTCTGAACATTGGTCAAACATGTGTAACCAATTAAGTAATTAACCCTAAAATAAATGTCAAAAC
This sequence comes from Chamaenerion angustifolium, assembly GCA_946814005.1. Taxonomy (NCBI): domain Eukaryota; kingdom Viridiplantae; phylum Streptophyta; class Magnoliopsida; order Myrtales; family Onagraceae; genus Chamaenerion; species Chamaenerion angustifolium. The sequence continues at coordinate 31,340,034 of OX328272.1, forward strand.
ATGGTTTGATTTCTACTAAGTTTGATAAGAATTCAAAGTGTGAGACTTGTATTCAAGCAAAGATGACTAGCAAACCTTTTCCAAAAGCACAAAGAAATACCCAAATTTTAGAACTTATTCTCTCTAACATATGTGAATTAAACAGTTTTAACAAGATGAGGAAATTGATATTTTATTACCTTTATTGATGATTGCTCTAGATTCATATATGTTTTGTTAATGAAAATAAAAGATGAGGCTTTTGAATTTTTTAAACGCTTTAAAAATGTTGTTGTAATTCAAAAGGGAAGAAAAATAAAGATCCTTCAAACTGATACAGGAAAGAGTAGTTTCCCAGAGATTTTTCTCTCTTTTGTGAGGAAAATTGTATAATTCATCAAACTAGTGCTCCTTATACGACACAACAAAATGAGTTTGTTGAGGGGAAGAATAGAACACTAGTACATACGACGAATGCTATGCTTTTGAATGCTAAATTACAATTAAATCTTTGGAGTAATCATGAGACATTATTGACGGCATGCCATTTGCATAATAGAATACCTTCAAGAAAGTTTGATACTTCTCCATATGAAATATAGAATGTTAGAAAATCAAACTTAAGTTATCTTAGAGTTTGGGGATGCTTAACATTCTATAGAGTCATAATCCACATAAGACAAAATTGGGTCCGAGAACCTTAAAAAGTGTCTTTTTGTGGGATATGCTGAAAAATTCTATGGCATATAGATTACTAGACTTGGACTCAAATGTCATAAAGGAGTCTAGATTTGTTGAATTCCCGGAAGATAAATTTAAGAATGATGATATTGCCTTTTTTTTTTCCAACAAGTGTCTTCAAATGTATTAACTCCTCAACCAAAACGGAAAGTTGAATCAAGTGAGGAACCTAGAAAGAGCCAGATGACTAGAAAGGAAAAAAAGTCTTAATCGGATTTTATAACATCTCAAGCTCTTATTTTCTTAATAGTAGAAGGTAGAAATAATATTCTACACAAAACTCCTTTTGTGCTTAATGTCGAAGATGATCCAACAAGCTTCAACAAAGTTATGGCTTCAAGAGGTTCCACTTCTTGGAAAGAGACGATTAATGATGAGATGAACTCAATATTATCTAACAATATACTTGGGTACTTGTTGACTTGCCTCCCAGATCTATACTTATCAAGTGCAAATGGATATTTTGAAGAAAATACAATAATGATGGAACGATTAAACCTTTAAGGCTAGATTAGTACCTTAAGGGTTCAAACAGAAAGAAGATATAAATTACCTTGATATATATGCGACAATTGCACGGATAACATCCATAAGAGTCTTGGTGGCATTATCCTCAATTTGCTACTTAATTGTTCATCAAATGGATGTTAAGACAACATTCTTGAATGGTGATCTTGATGAAGAGGTTTATATGGAGCATCCAGAAGGATTCATACTACTAGGAAATAAAAAAAAAAAAAGGTATGTAGATTGATGAAGTCTTTGTACAAATATAAATAAGCACCTAAACACTGACATGAAAAAATTGATTCGGTAATCTTGTCTTATGGGTTCAAGCATAACAATGCAGACAAATGTGTATATTCAAAGTTTACCGATGATTATAGTGTAATCATTTGTCTATATGTTGATGATTTACTCATATTTGGAACAACTATGAAAGGTGTCATAGAAAGTGATAAGTATCTATCCTCAATGTTTCAAATGAAAGATTTGAGTGAATTAGATACTATCTTAGGAATTAAAATGCGCAAACATAACGAGGGTTATACTTTAGACCAGTCTCATTATATTGAGAAAATAATTCACAAGTTTAAACACTTGAGAATTAAGGAAGTGATTACTCCATATTATTTTGGATTTAAGATAACAGAAAATACAGGACGAACGATTGTCCTGCTAGAGTATGCTAGTGCAATTGGAAACTTAATGTACGCAATGCATTACACTAGACCAGATATAACCTTTGTTGTTTCCAAATTTTCTTGATGCAATAGTAAGCCTACTATCAATTATTGGAAGATATTGCAAGAATATCTGGTTGTCTTAAGAGAACAATTAATTTATGACTCGTGTATAATAAGTTTCCATCAGTTTTAGAAGGGTATACTGATGCTAGTTGGATAACCAACACGAGTGATAATAAGTTTACCTCTAGATGGATTTTATTCTTGGAAGAGCAACAATCTATTGGACTTCTAAGAATAAAACATGTATTTCACACTTCACAATGAAGTTTGAGTTCATAGTTTTAGTTGCAGCAAGAAAAGAAGCCAAATGACTCCGAAATTTGCTTCTTGATATTAACTTATGGTCAAAACCAATGCCATCAATTTCTTTATATTGTGATAGTCACACAACTATGTCTAGAGCATACAACAAAGTTTGTAACGGTAAGTCGAGACATATAAGTTTGCGACATGAATATGTGAAACAAATGATTCATGATAGAGTAATTCAATTGTGTTTGTAAGGTCAACCAATAATTTAGCAGATTCCCTAACAAGGGTGTCTGGAGAGATTTAGTCAAATCCACCAATCGTGGAATGAGACTAAAGCCCCTTAACAAAGTCATAGGTAATGATAACCCAACTTTAAGCTAGTTAATACTAAACTTGAAGTTTAATGCGTAATAACAAGTTACTGTATGATTGAAATTAGAACTAAATGTATATAGTACTAAATGTTACGTAAAGATGATGAGTTAATTACTCTTAATAAAGTTCAAATATTAATTATTTGGAGTGTCTAATTCATAGGAACACATAAGGAACTTCACCTATATGAACAATAGAAGTTGTGTCGCTGCTAGCAACAAATTAGGGGTGTTTGATGTTAATTGCTCAAGAAATACAGGATCGTGTACATGGTTCACTACTGAAATTCCCCATTTTACGGCCGAAAAATTATTTGCATCGGTAAAACTTCGTCGGTAAATCTTCCCGTACCGACGAAATTTAATTTTCGTCGGCAAAAAATTATTTCACCGACAATATCAAATTTCGTCGGCATAATATATTTTTATCGACGAAATGCAGAAATTTCATCGGTAAAATCTCACGTATTTGTCGACGAAATAAAATTATCGTCGGTCATTAGGTCTTTATCGACGAAACTCAATATATCGTCGGCACATAAATATATTGACTATAGATTGTACCGACGAAACTCAAATTTCATCGGTAAATATACGAAATATAAGTTTTGTCGGTAAACATATATATTTACCAACGATATGTAATTGTCGTCGGCAAAAATAATATTTGACTTTGCCGACGAAATATATTTTGTCGGCAAAAACGTAAGTTGTTGACCAAAAAATCATCTTTGGCGACAAAAAATCTGTCGGTAAAAAAATATTTTTATCGACGCAAAATTTGTACAATTTTTCGTCGGTAAACTTTAGCCGACGATATCTTTACCGACGAACACTATTTTTGGTGACAGAATTTACACATTTATTTCGTCGGTAAATATTGATTTTACAGTTGAGGTTGTAAAACAGCTAGTTGTAATATTGATTTTTGTTTATTTTTTTGCATTGTTGAAAGTTTTAGTTACACTATATAACATATGTGACTAATTAGTGACGGTCCATTTTTTCCCATTAAATCATCCCATATTGTATTATTATTTTAATAATTAAATAATAAAAAATATACACTTACCTAACGAAGAAAGAACTCACAGTGTGAAAGAACTCACAGTGTGTTGACGGGTGAAATACAAAATAGAGAATAAAGAATAGAAGATAATAATATGATGTTGTTTGATTGATTGAAATGGAATGAAATATGAAATTTCAATGTTTAGTTCGTAGAAATATATATGAAAATCAAATGAAATTAAGTAAAATGACATATATACCATTTGTTTCAATATCTATAATATATAATACAATTATCTTATAAAATAATATATTAATTAATTTTGGAAGCTTAAAATAAGATTAATTAAATTAAAAATATATTTGAATAATTAAAAATTATACTAATTAATTAAATTAAAATAAAATGTATATAATTTATTAAATTAAATGAAAATATAATTAATTAATTTAATTAAAATATAAAAAAAATTGATTAAAATATAAAAAAATAATTTATTTTAATTAAAATATAAATAATCAAATCATTTTAATTAAAATTGAAATAGTTAATAATAAATTTATAAATAATTTTAATTAAATGAAATTTCGTAATTAATTAAAGTTAACTAAAATATAACTAAATAATTTACTTCATTAAAATTTGTATTAATTAATTAAATTTAAATTTAAATAATTAAACTTAATAAAAATATAACTAAATAGTTAATAGTTAAAAGTGTTTTGGTCAATTGAACGTCTATTCCTTATTCCTAGCTCTCTAGGAATAACAATTTCGATGAAATCCCAAAGAATACTTATTTATAGCTTTCTAGAAATTCGAATTCCGTAAAAAACACATGAGAATACAAAATCTGTATTCCCTATTCCTTGTAAATTTTGCAAACCAAACATGTCAGGAAGAGGAAGTGAAAAATAAAAGGTTTGAGAACCTTCTAAAAGGAGAAGCACGAGAAGGTCTCAAGTTGCTAAATACGGATATCGATAATGCGAAATAATGGAGTGTCCATTGCAATTAGTCAATATCATACTTTACCAGTAATATAGTAATACGTATTATATAACACTTTTACTATAAATATAATATATAAGAGATTCACTGGAACAACATTCTTAGTCGGTAGTATTTATTGTGATAATTGGTTACATAACAAATTATTACACTTATTTATAGTGTCACTAAGTAAGATACTTTTAGTGCAAAATTTGCATATTTACTGAATATCTTAACATAGTAAATTTTTGGTTTATTACAAAGCTATAAGGATGTAAAACTCATGTCCCCAATATTGTCAGAGTGGCATCTGCATTGATTAGCACAAGCCAAGCTAAAAGCTAAAGGCAAAAGAAAGAAATCCATCCATATGTATCCACATGTTGTCAACATTGACTGACACCTTCCCATGATGTCTCCATTTCTGGTTGGCTTCATGTTCCTTCTCCTCCCTACACAGGGAAAGGCAACTCAGAGTTTGTTTGGGGGGAGTTAACCTTAACCTACTAAGTTCCCTTGGCCAAAAAAAACAACTTAACCTACTAATTAACGGATCAAGATGAGACATTCATCTATGTTGCAGGTTGCTTTCAGAAGTGCCATCAGAGAGTGAACAAGCTAGATCGATTTCGGTTCGAACATGGTATGCTTCCTTTTTTTTTTGGCCAACAGCATGGTATGCTTCCTAGGAAAGTGTTCTTTATTTGGTGTTTGACTCGATGATGATATATATGTGCAATGGTTAGAGTATTACGTGGATAAGCATAACTATTACTATACAATTTTTCAATATCATAACTATATTCATAACAGTGGTTATTAACCACGGTTTTAACCGCATACCCATACTTATTATTACATGTGAAATGTAATAGAATACCATGAATGTTATCTTAATAAATATATAAACATATGTCACAAACAACAAAAATATCAAACACGAATATTATTAAAATTAACATTAACACCATTCCATATTAATATCATTTAATTACAGTTCCCCTGAAAATATAAATTCGTAAAATCTCTAAAGTGAAAATCTTACTTCTGTTATTAGTATATAATAACCATGGGTAAACCACGAGTATGACTAAAATATCATAACCATAACCATTATGGATAGAAAATTCATCATCATAATCGCACTACACCATAATGATACAATTAACCATATAAAAAAAATAAAGGGTATAACCATGACTTTTGAGTTTTTACCGCACCATTGTCGACTCTATCTGCGACAAAACATATAGATTGATTAGGTTTTGATGTACAAACCTAATTTTACAATTCTGCGTTAGAAGACACTGTAATGTTTTTAGTAAGATTGAATTCGATTTGCATTAATTGTTAGCAATAATTGGAGAATTAAATAATAATTTTAGAAATTAAAAATTGCATAAAACATGAAATGACACGCAAATTAATGAAATGGCACGCAAATTAATGAAAATACGAAATTGCAAAAAAAGAAAGAAGGGATTTTGGTCGAAATATTACTGAGTCATATATCAAAATGATCTTCTTAAGACAATTTCGGCCTCCTCACCATAAATGGTTCGTGTACGAGGACAATTGAGACGATTACCTCCTAGGATAAAATAGTGTCGTCAAGGTGAAACAAACACGGTGTTTCCCTTAACCGAACTGTACAATACATGAGCTCATACTGATATAACTCTCGAGAAATATATCTGTTGGTAATTTTCATAAGTGTATGAGATTGTTTTTAAATGAGAAGAACCAACCCTATTTATAGGGTTCATGATACTCATTGTAATTAAGGTAACCCATAAATTAATTTAGAAAACTGAATCTAAATTAATTGTTAAAAAACAAAAATACCAACAACTATATTACATTAATAAACATCACAGTAGGAAACATTTTATTAGCAAATATTTCATTAATATTATAATATTTCCTAATATATCATACCAACAATCATATTTCCTAATATTGTTTCATTCCCCATTTACCATTCACAAGTAAGATTGGGTTGGTTTAAGAGTTAAACCGGACCAGACCGAATTAGACCGACCCAAGGGATGTCCACGACCAACAATCCCCTACATGAATGGAGAAATGAGATAAATCCTAGACGCTCTAGACTCGGAAAAAGAGTCCATCAGTCGACACCTGGATAGGATAGGTAGGTCTTACCCTTTGAACCTCACTCGTGAAATTACATCGACTTTACTGGCTAGTCAGTAGACACAATGTCTTTGAACTGTATGCAGTTGGTGTAAATGATGACATAATCCATACATGTATCTTCATGGTATTGTTCAGTTCACGCATTCATGCCCGTTATGGTCATGGGCATTGCTTGGTTCTGCAAGCGTTTCTAAGAATTGTGCCATCAACAATTTCTTTCGAAGAGACCCCTCTTCTCACTTGTATAGGTGATTTCTTATCTCAAGTGTTACTCCAATACTCTACACTTTTGAATCATTAAAAGCACTTGCTTAACCTCATCCAATATCGTCACTGTTTCTCATCATAGGAATGAACTCAGGATTGTAAATCCCCCACATTGATCTAACTTCACTCTTTGATTAGGTTGTCCCTTTGAACCTAGATCTTGGGATCTCTAGTCAACTAGGTTGAGTTTTCCTTCTCAAAAGTATTTACTGCACGGGCTTCAGTCCCATTCCTCTCGATGATTGACCAGCTTGCTCTTTATTTAACCCTTTGGTTAACAGATCCGCTATATTATCCTTCGATTTGAGATAATCGATTGTGATAATTCATGTCTAGAGCAATTGTCTAATGGAATTATGTCTATGATGAATATGTCTAGACTTACCATTATACATATGACTTTGTGCCCTGCAAATTGATTGACTATCACAATATATGCTTATTGCAGGCACTGGTCTTGACCACCTAGGAATATCCTCAAGAAAATGGTGTAGACATTCAGCTTCTTCAGCACATTTATCAAGTGTTATAAACTCATATTCCATGGTGGATATGGCTATAACTGTTTGCTTAGAGAATTTCCACGATATGGCTGCACCTCCTACGATAAACACGAACCCACTTGTAGAGTTCAAGTCTCTTGATGCTGATATCCAATTAGCATCAGTATATCCTTCTATAACAGCTTGATATCTCGTATAATGCAGCCCATAACTATGAGTATATCTCAAGTACCTAAGTAATCTTATGATTCCATCTCAATGATCAATACTTGGATTACTCGCATATCTACTCAACACGCCAACAACGTGTGATATATCAGGTCTAGTACAAGTCATCAAGTACATAACACTGCCAATAATCGTAGCGCACTCAACTTGAGAGACAATTTCTCTTGTATTTCTTGAGAAATACGTATTTGGATCTATTGGAGTGCAGACCTCCTTTTTGTCATCCCTGTGGAATTTCTCTAATATCTTATCAATATAATGAGATTGACTTTTAACAATTCATTCTGATGTCCGATTAATTTTAATTCCAAGAATTACAGCAAGACCTATGTCTTTCATGTAAAATATCGAATTCAACACATCCTTTGTGGATTGAATCATCTTATCGTTACTTCCAAGGATAAACATGTCATCAACATAATTAAATAGACAAAATGACATAACCTTCATTTGTATGTTTCACGTATATGCATTTGTCACATTCATTTATTTTAAATCCTTTTTTGAGGATTACATTGTCAAATTTCTGATGACACTGTTTCAGTGTCTTTTTCATACCATAGAGTGATTTTAGCAGTTTACAGACTTTATTTTCTTGCCCTGGCGCAACAAAACCCTCAGGTTGTTCCATGTAGATTTCTTCCTCTAAATCTCCATTTAAGAAAGTTGTTTTCACATCCATTTGATGTATTTCCAAATTTCACAATGCCACTATTGCGAGTATCATTCTTATGGAAGTTATCCTCGTAAACGGAGAATATGTGTCAAAATAATCAAGACATTCTCTCTACTTGTAACCCTTAATTACAAGTCTAGCCTTATACTTGTCGATTGGTCCACCTGTTTTCATTTTTCTTTTGAAAATCCACTTGTAACCTAGTGACTTGAATCTAGGAGGAAAATCCACTAATTCATACGTGTGATTTTGTAAGATGGACTCAATTTCACTATTGATTGCCTCTTTCCATAGATGTCCTTATGAAAAATTTACGGCTTCTTGAAATGTTTGAGGTTTCGCTTCAAGCATACAAGTGAAAAAATCTGGACCAAAAGTTTTTCTACCCGAACTCGTGTACTTTTCCTGGGTTCTACCTCAACATTTTCTAGGTCTAAATCACTATTTTCAATAGTCTCATAAGTTTGTTTCGACGAACTTGCATTTTCCCCTAGATTTAGCCAGAAATACTTATTCAAAGAGATATGTGTTTCATGATTCCATTATCGTATCTTTATGTATATCCAAAATCTTTGAATCATGCACAAGAAACTGATAAACATGACTATTTTGAGCATATCCTATGAAGATGCATGCAATCAACAGTTTTTGGTCCAATCCTAACCTTTTTAGGAAGAGGCACCATCATTTTAGCAAGACACCCCTACACTCAGAGGTAAGTGAAAGAAGATTGTCTACCTTTCCATAATTCGAAAGGTGTTTTCTCTTCTTTCTTTCAGGGTACCTTATTTAAAAGGTAATTGCTACTTAAAATAGCTCCCCCCACATGTTCTCAGGTAACCCAGAACTTATCAACATTGAATTCATCATCTCTTTCAGTGTTTGAACACAAAACTCACCAAATGAAACATCATACTCACCACCTCTATCACTACGCAACATCTTGATTTTCTTGTTAAGTTGATTTCCAACTTCTTGTTTATAAAACATGAACTTTTCAATAGCTTCATCTTTCCTCTTCAACAAGTATACATAGCAATATTTTGTACTATCATCCACAAAAGTGATAAAGTACTTATTTCCGCCTCTCGTGTTGGGACAAACTTTAAATCACAAACATCGCTATGTATTAAGTCAATAAATTTTGTATTCCATTCAACTGAATGAAATGATGACCTGGTTAATTTAGCCTCAACACATATTTCATACTTATGTTTGAGATCAATTTGAAGTGTAGGGATGTGATTCATGTTAATTAACCTTTGCAAGGTATCATAATTAACATGTTCTAATCTACCACGCTAAATATTAGGAGACTCAATCAAGTAAGCAGAAGAAACAATTTTATTCTTGTTTATCTTAGGCTTAATAACCATTGCATTGAGTTTGAACATCCCCCCACATTCATCACCCTTACCCACACACATCCCATTTTTTGTGAGTACAAATTTATCTGACTCAAATACAAGCTAAAAGTCATTCTTGCTGAGGAAAGATTCTATCACCAGGTTCCTGTAAATGTCTGGCACATATAACACATTCTTCAATGTAAGCCCTTTCTAGGAAGTTATCTTCAAAATGATGTTTCCTTTGCCCTTGACCTCGGATGAGGCGGAATTGCCCATATACAAGCTCTCCCCAGATCAACTTCTTCAAAATTGAACAATATTCCTTTATCCGAACAGACATGCTTGGTGAAACCTGTGTCAACCCACCACTCATGGGGGTTGGAATCAACCATGCCCACATCAGACACCATTGCACACAAGCATCAAGGTCTTTAGTGATTTCTTGGACCATGTTGGTCTCTATTTTCTTAGGAAACCTGCAAGCATTAGACTTACGGACAGTTTTACCACAATTATAATAGGCGCCAATAAATTCTTGTGGTTTGGATCCTGACTTCTTCGAGACTCCGCCCTTAGGGCCCGGAATGAATCCTTTTTGCTTATTCTGCTTGCCTTTGGCAGCATGTCTGCTCTACCCATGCTCCACCACTTTACTTGGTGGATGCCATTGTGTTCATGGGGCGATTGGAGTTCCTCGTGCATCATTCATGTACTGCTCTTGCACGTTGATCCTTTTGAGCAACTCAACCATGGTCATCTCCTTCCTCTAGTGCTTCAGGTAGCTCTTGAAGATATTCCACGTTGGGGGTAACTTCTCAATTATGACGGCTACTTGAAATGACTCTCTGATTTCCATCTTTTCGGCATGGATACTCTGGAGGAGGAGTTGTAGATCTATCACATATTTCATACATGGTTTGTTATCTACCATCTTATAGTCAAACAGGCGACTAACTAAATATTTCTTTTCCCCGACATCCTCAGACTCATACTTTTGTTCCAAGGCATGCCACAACTCCCTAGAGGACTTTGTTTTACTATATACATCATACAATGAATCACACAAACAGTTCATTACATAATGTCTACATAAATAATATGAGTGATTCCAAGCTTCTAGAGCTAAGAAGAACTCTTGATCATCATCATCCTCGATTTGAGTTGGTGGTTCTTCAGTAAGTAATAGAGTCAAGCTTAACGTGGTCAGATAAAACTTCATATTCTCTTGAAGTTTGAGCCGTCAAATTAATGACATAAATTGAGACAAAATTGCCAAAAAAAGGTTTTGTCGAAAAATTACTGAGTCCCGTATCAAAACAGTCTCCTTAAGGTAATTTCGCCCCCCTCACCATAAATGGTTCGTGTACGAGGAAAATTTAGACGATTACATCTCACGATAAAACAGTGTCGTCAAGGCGAAACAAACACGATGTTTCCTTTAACCGAACTGAACAATACCTGAACTCGGACTGACTTAACTCTAGAGTAATATATATGTTGGTAATTTTCGGATTTTTCGGGAGTGTTTGAGATTGTTTTTAAATTAGAAGAACCAACCCTATTTATAGGGTTCATGATACTCATTGTAATTAAGGTAATCCATAAATTAATTTAGAAAACTGAAGCTAAATTAATTGTTAAAAAACAAAAATACTAACAACTATATTATATTAGGAAAATCACAATTGGAAACATGTTGTTAAGAAATATTTCATTAGGAAATATTTCATTAGGAAATATTTGATTAGAAATTATTTCAATAATATTATAATATTTCCTAATATATAATATCAACAATCATATTTCTTAATATTGTTTCCTTGCTCATTTACCAATCACACGGAAGATTGAGCCGGTTTAAGAGTTAAACCGAACTACGCGGAATTAGACTTGCCCAAGGGCTGGTTACGACCAACATTAATAAAATCAAATTTAAATATACAGTACTCAATATGTTATTCCAACCCCAAGTCTATATCTACAAACACAAACCCTAATTGGGGGGGGGGGGGGGGGAAGCAACGCATGCACCAACAAGGCGACAATTATGTCATTGAGTTTCCAACGTCGAGATGTTGATGGATCGGATCCATGCAATAAAGAATGGGGACTTGAAGGGAAGATGCATCATCAACCAGAAGCAATAGCAATTTGGTTTCCGTTAGATTTTGAAACCAATTTAATGAGAGAAATAGAGAGGTAGATGTGGGGTCCATAAACACAACCCGAGATAAACAACACCGCACAACTATGTCCTTCCTAAAAAGACAGAAACAAAAAATGTAATTCAAGGTTTATTAACGATAGGTTTGTTTATCAACACGTTCGCACCCCGTTGATGCTATACCAACCCCGACTCCAGACTGTGGAGTCCCTGCCTTGAATAGGAGGAAGACAGTGAGCTAGAAGGACAATGACATGGATAGAATGGAAGTCAATGAGTTCAGCACATAATGGAAGTAAAAGAAGTGAATAACCGAAGAAGAAACAAGGTTGCTGAAGGCACTGAGGAATCGCGAAGAAGAAGCAGTTCGTCGAGGAATCAGGAACCAATTTATTCATCTATACTATACAAGTATACGACGATACGAAGGGGGGAGGGGGACGGACAGGGACATGAGTAAAGGGAAGAGAGTCTGATTCACGCGCAACTCGTAGAGTGGGATTTCTTCTGGTTGGGATCTGACCAGACCAGACACGTGAAGTAATGAATGACTTGTTCATTCCGTTAAATAACGACTCCATCGGACATGTGCGCTTTGGGGGACGAACGAACAACTTTGAAGATATGGTCCGTATGTTTGTAAACTTTAGGATTTATATCCATTTTTTTTGGAAGTATGGAGGAAAAATAATAATTTAAAAAATAAATACGTATAACTTTTTCTATATATAGAAAATTAGGCATATGCACTTCTTTTATTTAGATGTGTCAATATGAGTTGACTCGTCGTGTTCGTGATCCAATCCGCGAGTCTTCACGAGTCAGTTATGGTGATCTGAACTCGACCTGACAGGTTGGTGGATCAACACGTGTGACTCACAATAATTTTTCAAAAAAAAACAATATAAAATATGTATAAATAATAAAAGTTGTTATATTTTATAGTTAACGTCAACAATTACCCTTAGTTTGACATCCAAAATGAACTTTAATTACTTTTAAAAAATTATAATTAACAAAATATCTCTAACAATATTATCTTATTTTTCATGATGTATTATATTTGATCTAAAGTAATTAGAATATTCGTATTAAACATATGTAGTATCGTAGCAAATAATAACATATATAAAAAAATGTTTTTTTCAACGTGGTTCAAGTCAAGAACTTGACTCGAACCCAACCCACCATTTACACAGGTCCGACGAGTCAATCTTAAATGACATGTGGCCCTCATTTTCATGACCCGAACCTGACACAAATTCGAGTCGGTTCGGATCAGAATTGAATAAGTTTACATTTTTATTTTTAGTGAATAGACATAAATTACTAACCAATGGGAGCGGCATGAAGGGCCAACAACTCTAGAAGGGCATAATCAACCCCTTCTATTTTTTATTATTAATAATTCATTTCATTATTTTTTATGATTAAAAAAAATAGAAAATTATACTATATAAAACTTTGAATTGCAACTATAGCATCACAAATATATTGAATTTGAATTTTTAGATGGACTATATACAAGATTAAAGTTGACATCCAATTTTGTTTAGTAAACCTCTCAACTTTAACTACCTTGTATGATCAGTTTGGAATATTAAACTCAACATTGTTAAGGTTGTAATTCAATTATCTAAAATCTAAATATCCAAAAATAAAACTAAAGAATTGAGTTGTAACCTAACCTCGCAAATTACATTAATTTACGTAATACAGTTTTTGAGGATAGGTTAAAAAATTGATTTTCTAGTTATGAAAAAAATATAGAATAATTACATAATTGAATTACATCTCTAAGGTCGTTCAATTTGATATTTTAGACTGATCACACATCTCTAAGTTCAACCAAATTTTGTTGAATCTCAACTTTGACGGTTGTAGTTAGAAAGTTCCAAAATCAATATCAACTAACGTTAGAAAATGAGGTTATTAACCTTATCTACCTAGAAGGGGACCTGATTGCCCCCGCTTATAAAGAAAATGGATTGTTGCCCCTATATAGAAGGGAGGTAATCAAGGAAAGCGCTAAAAATTTAATTCAGTGCGACAAATATTAGTCTAAGGACAAATAGTTAAACAAAAAAAATTTCAAGGGTAAATTTAAGAATGTAAGTGTTAAATTAAAAATAAATACATTTTTTAGGGTTAAATTTACACAAAATTAAAGGTTGAGACCCTCAACCCTAAGTGACTTCGTCAGAGGTAATCAACCGCTTCATATCGGTCCCCTAAAGAGCGAGTTGTCTCAACTCGCTAGTCACTATATATATTTAATTTAGATCTTCAAATCTTATATATTCCCCCCAACAAACACTTATTATCTTTACTTTTGCCTACTCTTATTCTTTTTGCCCTAAACTTAAATTTCCGCCCCTATATTATGTTTGTCGACCGTCTCGTCATTCGTCTCTTTCTTGTGCTCTTCATTAGCTAGTTGGGATCGAGCACGGCTCTGTCTTCCCTTCTTCATCACCATAAATAATGAAAGCGATTGAAGGAGTGTTGTTCATTTCATGGAAGAGTAATAATCGACTACTTTGTCTTCGCTATGCACAAGGATTTGAGGGAACACATAAAAACGACGTTGGCTATCCATTGGTTACACTTAACCTAGACACAAGTGCACGTGGGTCATTAGTGTGGGTCCCCATTCAGACTAGCTCCTTACCGTGAACGAGTTGGTTGAGGTGTGGACCAAAACTAGGGAACTCTTTGTTAGGTCTCCATTGAGGTCAATTGACACATTAGTATAAAGATTAATGATATATTTGGTCAATTATATTTGGTATTGCGACTATTTGGTTCAATTTTATGATTTGTAGTTAGTTATATTTGATAATATTACTTTTTGGTTACAATGACTTCTTTATAAGATGAAATATAAAAACTTTCTTATTATTTCAAACCAAAAAAACATATTTGGGGTTCGTTTTGAAACTTTAAGGTTGTTCAATCGATAAGAAAAATATGAATAGGGAAAGAATAATAAGAAAATAAGGGAATAATAGAATCATCATTTAGTGATTATTTAATAATATTTTTGGTCAAACACAAGTGATTAAACAATACTAGTTTAAACTAAAAAGTAAATAAAAAAATTGGTCAATACATGCAATACTTCTTATTCTAAGAGAAATCACGCAATTAAAACAATCACAAATGTCCATTCTTACAATCAACTTCTAAAACTCTACTAAGTTGGGGTGAGGGTTATATGACTCAATTATCTAAACGCACTCTCAATCTGACTTGTCTGACTATCCAATTTGCGCTCACATTGGTTGAACGCGAGATTGCCTTCCACTTGACATCTTGAATTTGTTGCGCTATGATCTTGGTATTCTCGCATGTGATGTCAAGTCTCCAGTAGATCCTCTTCCCTTGAACTTGCTCCACAACCCTCAAGGAATTCGTTTCTACTTCAATCTTTTGTCATCCTCTTTCAACTGCCAGCTTGACGCCTTCCAATACCGCTTGAGCCTCTAAGCATTCCACATTGTCCCTCCATGCTCTTCGGCTCAGTACTCCCATCAGTTGGCCATTCTCGTCCCTTGTCACCACGTCAATGGCCCCTCGTTTCGTTTGGTTGCACCATGACGCGTTGCAATTGATGTGGATCACACCCACTCCAGATTTTTGTCACCTTTCGGTTCAACTCTCTCTTATTCTAGTGCTTCTCTAAGGTTTGACCCTAGACAACTTCAAATGTGCTCCTTTTATAGAAAGAACTGTCTCTGTAGGATTTGGTCTCTTCCCCTCAAAGGTTGTTTTGGATCAGACTTTCCATATATGCCAACAAGTCCACATGCATAAACTTTGTCGATCTTCTCTTACTCTGCCTGTGACACCCCCTTTTGTCATTATTTCCTTAATCCACACATTAAGGGTCTCTTCCTACCCTTGAGCATGACTAAAAAGTAACATCATCAAATATAAATATCCATTTAATAACGTCATAATATATAAATGACCAAAATCTAATACTTGTCAAACATAAGTGACCAAATAGGTAATTAACCCTCAATATAATTTATTAGGGTTTAATTATGATATTTAGGAAAAACAAATATTCGGTTAATTTTATAAGGTATTTAATGAAATTATTTTACGGAGAATTGACGGAATGTGCATTTATCATCATCATTATAAAGCATAATAGTGTGTGCATTCATCATCATAAGAAAACATTTTGACATAACTTAAATTTTATGCAAATATATTCAAATTTAACGTCTTAATTACCTCAATAGTCACTTATATTAACACATGTGACTGAAGAGTTGAAACTTAAGATAAACAATTACTTATGTTTCACAATGTGATTGCACGATTACAAACAAAATTATAAGAAAAAATCATTGAAATACTCTTAGTCTCCTTTCTGAGTTTCGAACCTAGAAATATCAAGATATCTGAGCTTCGAACTGAGAAATATAAGATATTTTGGGGGTTTGAACCCATAAATCTAAGATATTTTTGGGCTTCGGAACCAGAAATATGAGATTTCTTAGTTTCGAAAATAGATTTTGTGTTCGAATTGAGGAAAAACTTGAAAATGATGATGAACATGAAGAAGAATAAAATAAATGAAGGGTAAAATCGTTATTTATGACCATTTAATAATATTCGTCAAACATAAGTGTATGGATATTACATGTTTAACCTAAATGTCACATTTCTAAAACATAAATGACTGTTTAGTTATAAAAAAAAATATAAATGACAATTTATTAATATTGAGCAAACATGCTTGACTGTTGTGATAGTTTATTCAAATGTAATATATATATATATATATATATATATATATATATATATATATATATTTGGAGAGAGAATAAAAGGTTTACTAATATTACTGTCAATTTTTTCTATATTGAGGTTTCAATAATGTTACATTAAAAATTCAGGATGGGCAAAATTTAAAACTTCTATGTTTTAAACAATAACAATCCTAAGATCAACAAGTCATTGAATACATACATTTTAAGGTAAAATACGACATTGCCCCTAAAATTTACGTCGATTTTAAAATTCTCCATTAAAGGTTAAAGTCCCCCTAATGTTTAGAAATAATGAAAAATTCTCCCTTATCGATGACTGCTAGATGCTCTTCCAAGAGAGATTTTTTAAATTATTTTGCATTGGATAAAAAGGAAAAACAAATTTTATATTCAAATAACAAATTATATACATACTCTTTTGGCACAATTAACTGGCTAGACATGGAGAGAACATATGTAAGAAAGATGGATAATATGAAAATTAGAAATGAAGTTAGAAAGTGAACTAATGAAATTGTGATTTGTTATCTAGCTTGAGGGGTTCTATGTCTTTATGTCAGGGCTAGACATGGAGAGAACATCACATGGAATTAACTTCTCCAAACGTACTGGTCGAACTAACGTCTCGACCCAAACTCACCGGATCAACCGGAATTGATACCTAGTTTCGCTGGTACCCCCCGAGACATGTCGCATTCCAACTTTCTTCTTACAAGTTGCATTCCAACTTTCTTCTTTGTTGGCAAAATCAATGTATCAACTTGGGATTTGGGATAAGGATTGGAACGGACTTTCTACATTATCACGTGCACCGCATCACCTACTTCCCAACAATGGTACGGAAGTGCCAAGTGAAAATCTTTCGATACTCTTGCTAAAATGAAAGTTTTATCAGAAAATCACATATTATTTTCAACAAAGTATAATGAATTTTTTCTTTTTTAGATTTACGCTTGAATTATATCATGGTGTTTTGTTACTGAAAAAATAACGAAGAAATCATAAATTTATCATAAAGTAAAATAATTTTTATACAGAAAAATATGTTTTAAGAAAACAAAAAATACTGTTATCTTAGATGGAAAACATAACACCTTGGGATTTAGCCTTTTCAAAATTTCTTATAAAAAGATATTATATTTTTCTGTATATAATTTATTTTAGAAATTCCTCTTTAATAAATTTTGTATATATTTTTATATGACAGGAAAAGTAATATAACTTAAAAAATAATTGATAAAAGTTTGTTTAAAAAAAATGATAAAACGAAAAGATTTAAAAATATTCCAATATTTGCCAAAAAAAAATCTTTGCACTAATAATTTTTCATGGTAAATACAGTATTATGTTTCAAAATGATAATAAATGCATCTTCCGCCAATTGTGTGTTAGATACTTATTAATTTTATAAAATTATTTCCAAATATCACAAATAAATCTCATAACTTAAGGGATATTTAATTGGATGTATTATTTAATACATGTATTAGTTAGCTATGTTAAGATGAGAAATGTATTAACATATATTTATATTACATTATTTTATTTTATTGCCATCAAACAAAGTTTCATTCCAGATAAATGAAAATTAGTGTGAATACACTTAACAATCCAAAGCAATTAAACGAAAAAAAAAAAGGTTTGGGGTCTAGAGACCCAATTTGAAGGACACAACCTCAACATAGCTTGTTTTTTTATACAATCCACACAAAGATTCGTGGTTCTGGGTATAGCCACCCACGTGACCCTACCAATCGATCTAGCCAAGACTGTAGTATTTGACATTATAGTATCAATCCTCCATAAGAAATCAATATCTCTCAAATGGGTAATGATCGTTGTCATGTTTGATTCCACAATGATATTTTGCCATTTATTAGTTACGACCAGTCTAAGTCCTTCTAGGATTTCTTTGGCCTCGAGTTCCTCGATTGATCCTCCCGTCATTTTGCATTGTCCACCACCACATACGATCCCCGCTTGATCTCTTGCTATGATTCATATTCCCCCGTCGAGACGACGAACACCTAACCACATCACAGTTGATTTTGATAACTCCCGTTTCAGACCTCCTCCATTGCCCGATGATTATCGGATTCTCCGACCTCGTAGAAGTGGACAAGGTAGCCTTGATTTTCCTGTATGTCCATAAGATCTCCTACATGATGAGAGTCGAGTTTGACATTTTATCTTCAAAGGCTATATTTCATCTCGTCTTCCATATGTGCAAACAGATGAGCATGCATAGTACCCATCGTTGCTCTAAATCATGAAGTAGTATCTAAACGAAATGATGATAAAAGGAAAACAATTTGCGCAAACACAAGGGCACGGAGGAGGAGGGGGTGGGGTGGGGTGGGAGGATGTTGTGGAGGAGGCAGGGGAAGTGGCTGGAGGTGAGGAAGGGGAGGCGGCGGGGTGGGGGCTAGTAGAAAGGTTGGAAGTGGCAGAGGAAGGGGTGGAGAATAAGGCGGGAGGTTTCAGGCGTAGTGGAGTGGAGAGGGGTCGAAAAAGGGTTGCAGAGGAGTCGGGGAATGCGGGTTGGAAGAGGAGGCAAGATAGAGATGGATGTAGGGATTGAGGTGGAGGAGGGAGGGCTGGAGGTGGGGAAGGGGGCTTGTGGAGGAGTGGGAGAGGCATGAGAGGATGTGGAGGCATGGGAGAAGAGGCGACGAATGTGAAAGCTGGAGGATGATACTGAGGAGGTAGAGGTGGGGGCTAGAGGAATGGGAGGTGGCTGGGGGGAATGCGGGAACTCCTACAGAGAATGAGGTTAAAGGAGGGAGGCTGAGGAGGGAAGGGGATAGGAGAAGGCAAATAAGACGTATGAAGGGCAGGGAGAACGGAAGAGAAGGGGCTGGAGGTGAGGGCGGAAGATGGGGAAAGGGGGTTTGAGGATAGGTTAAGGCACGAGGAGGAGGCAGGGTGGGGAGGATGAGGCTAAGGCACGAAGAGGAGACGGAGGTGGGGATTAGAGGATGGGGAGGAGGGGTTGACGGATAAGGCAAAAGAGAGGGTTGGAGGAGGAGGAAGGGCGGAAGAGGGAGGGGAGAGGGTGAATAAGGGGAGAGGGTGCAACAAAGGGGGTTGGAGAAGGAGAAGGCGGGGGTAAGGAGGATGATGTGATGGCACGAGAAGGAGGCGAAGGTGGGGGTTGGAGGATCAGGCGGAGGGGGAGTTGGTTGGAGGAAAGCTTGGATGGGACGAAGGAGGTAGGGCAGGGGAGGGGAGGTCACAGAAGAGCGAGGGTGTGACTGTAGCTAGAGGGAAAGGGGCTGAAGGATGGGGAAGAACAGATGAGAGGGGACAGATGGGGAGGGCGCAAAGGAAGGGCTTGGAGGAGAGGTTGGACGGGAAAGATGAAGTAGGGCAGGGGAGGGCATGGAGGAGCGAGGGCGAAATGGAGGATGGGGGAAGGGGGCTGGAAGAGGGGGCATACCGAAAAAGAGACGAACGAAGGTGCGGAGGGAAATGACACGAAGGAGTGGGTTTGAGGAGAGGTTGAATGGTGCATAATATGTAAGGCAGTGGAGAGCGCGAAGGAGAAAGGGCATGGGAGGGGAGGAGGAAGGGCATAGGAGAAGTATTGGTATGTCAGTATCTGAGATTATTTGGATCAAAGGATTGTTATGAGAATTGAATATCAATCATGAAAAACCTGTAATTGTTTTTTGTGACAACAAGTAAGCCTTACACATTGTCACTAATCCAATGTATCATGAAAGAACAAAACATATAGAAATTGATAGTCATATTGTGAGGGAAAGATTGATGGTTGGTTTGATATCTATGCAGTATGTTGGAACAAAAGAGCATAACATGGACATATTTATGAAGGCATTAGGATGAAGTAAACATTACTATATGGCCAGGATGCTTGGACTCGGTGATTTATTTAGACCTATTAGATTGAGATGGGGTGTTGAAGATAAGCAATCTAATAGTGGAATGAGAGAGGATCCTCCTGTTGAAGGAGAAGAAGACTTTGTTTGATTGTTGAAGGATTCAATTGATTGTTGAATTATTATTTAGAATCATTTTGTATAATTATTTAAGTTGAGGGATTTGTTTGTTATTTAGCTAAAGTTGTAACTGTTTTAACATATTTTTGGGTTTGAGAGTTGTAGTATATATTTAGCTATAGAATGACCTTTATAATATACAATTTTGAATAAGAATGAAGTTTTCTCAAGATTGTTCATCCTTATCGTTTTGGTTTGCTCTAATTTCATCACGGTATGAGAGCCATAAAGGAGTATAAGCTTCGTTTCTTCTTTGCTCGAGATCTTCATCATCTTTTCTCATTCCTGTCTTTCTCTTGTAGTCATATTTCATCTTTGTGCTTCCCTTGACGAAAATGGCGGTGAAAGAATCCATTTTTATAGATTCTCATCATCTTTTATTCTTACATCCTTCTGATACAACTGAAATTTCTCTGGTCTCCGTTCAACTCACCGACACGAAAAACTACTCAATTTGGAGCAGAGGCATGCTCATTGCTCATTTAGCCATAAAAACAAGTTAGGCTTCGTGAATGGATCTGGCAAGAAAGAAGATATTGACTCCATCTTACACCATTTATGGGATCACTACAATGCCTTTGTATTTGCTTGAATAATGAACTATGTGTCGCTGGAACTACTGAGCATCATCATCTACTCAACGAGTGCATTTCTAGTATGGAACGATCTGAAGGAAAGATTCAACAAAGTCAATGGTTCTAGAATATATCAACTCCACATAGAAATTTGTGTCTAATCAAGGATTCGATTCAATTTTGATCTATTTTCAGAGGTTGAAACTTCAGTGGGATGAATTCTCTGCTATATGTGGCCTCCCATCTTGCTCTTGTTATCGTTCAAAGGCACATGTTGCTCATGAGAACAACATAAAATTGTTCCAATTAGTGATGGGATTAGATGAAAATTACGCCAATGCACGATCAAATCTTCTTATGAGAATCCCTCTACCATCCTCGAACGAAGCATATTCAGTGTTTATCCAAGAAGAAAGACAAAGAGACTTCACCAGCCAAACACATTGTGGAATCATACTGTGATCGACCAATACAAATGATTCTTCAAATTTTTACTCCAACAACTCTAATTCAAGATTCGCCTAGAATAACAGCAATGGTAACAAGAAGATATTCACCTGTCAGGCTTGCCATAAAAGGGCCACACAATGAGATTTTGTTGGGTGTTGCATCCACACTTGAAGAATAAGAAGAAATTAGGATCATACACATCTGGATCCCAAACAGCATACAATGTATTTGCTCCTGATTCTAACAATGAATCTACAACAAACTCTTCTGATAAGAATTCCAGTGTATGATCAACTAGAGATTCAACCTCCTCATTATCAAGAATCAACATTTTTTCAAATGAGCAATACAAACAAATTCTTAAGATTCTAGGAGCTCAGATACTACCTACAGTTCATAAGTGAGGGCAAAAATATGTTTTACAACACTTCCCTTAAATTTTACATATACACATTCAATTGACTGGATTCTTGATATGGGAGATACAAACCATATGACATCACGATTAGATTGTTTGTGTAATGTTAAAAGGATCAAGAATTCTAAGTTTTTTTGTAAATTGGAAATTTTTCCTTTGTTACTCATATTGGTGATCATTTGTTGACAGGTAAAATACGGCACTGCCTTCTAGAGTTTACGTCGATTTTAAGTTTCCCCCTTAAAGTTTAAATTTTAAATTTTAGTCCTAATGTTTGGACCGGATGAAAAATTCCCCCTTCCCGTCAGCTAACCGTTTGTTCCTAACGGATTCTTGGTGTGTTGCACGTGGTTAATAATAATTTTAATTGGAGAAATTTTCCTCGGTATGAACCATTTTTCTACAAGCACCATATGAACTTATCTTCCACCGTATGATCTTCTCCCTCAAAAGCTTCATCCCTCTTATTGGTTTGAGTGGAACTGAAGAAGATGAAGTGAAGATCCATCCGAGATGTGGAGTCGAAGAAGATGGATGGTTCTGGTTTCAGTGAATAATTCTCAGGGAAGATTATGGAAGCATCCATTGGGCACAAGGAAATGCAGGAGATGATAGAATGCGGATGGTGATATCGGAAGAGAGTGGGTGCATTTTCGTAGGAATTTACTATAGATTCAACTGTCTAGATACTCCCAATTTATTGATTCAACGGTATGGGCTACATGGTAAGTCTCCGAGACTAGTCATGTGCCTCCGCCTCGCCAATCTGTTCGAAGCAATCCATGAAAGATCTCCCGTCGTCGAAAACTGAAGGAAGCAAGCAAAGGAGATTGAGTTAATTATTCACAACTTGGGAAACTTCCTATACCACAGAGATTTAAAGGTGAGTTCTTGAACTTTCTGCAAATGTTGCTGCTTCCCTCGCCTCTGTTGATGTGCCTGAACTTGTCGAGCTTCATGTCGATAATTTTCTCGCAGTCGGGCTTCTTCGAAAACTTGCGAGCCATTTCGAGTTGCTCATATCTTGAATTCATTTTCTCGGAATTGTTGGTGTCCCAATCGACGACGATCTCTCTGGAGCTTTCGTTGTCGGACTCGAGGACGAAGACGAGAGTGGAGCAACAGTTTTCGGTGGAGAAATCCAGGAGGAGGTTGGCCCTGCAGAGTGTACAAATAGACTGGGACAACATTCACGCGTGGATGCACTCCATATGGAAAGGAGGGAAATTTCATCAATTTCTTCCTTCAAAATAGCATGTGAGGCGCAAATGACCAAGATTCCGTCAGGAATAAACGGTCAACTGGCGGGAAGGAGAGATTTTTCATTCGGTCCAAACATTAGGACTAAATTTTTAATTTTTAAGGGGAAAACTTAAAAATGGTGTAAACTTTATAGGGCAATGTCGCATTATACCCTTTTTTTACAGAAAATTTGGTTCTCATGAACGTACTATATATACCAAATTTCAAATATAATTTGTTATATCTGCCTAAGATTTCATATGATTTTAAATGTTGTATTATGTTTTATCCAAATTTTGTGATTCTTCAGGACCTTTGCAGTGGGAAGGTAATCCAGATTGGTAAAGAAATTAATGGACTATACATCTATGCTTCTAAACCTCTAACAACAATAGCATTAGGTGTTTCTAATGATTCTGTGAAAACTGATGAACTATGCCATAAGAGATTAGGACAAGCAAAACAGCAAGGAGGTCATTTTCTAATTAGTCATTCTAACTCACTTAGACCTTTTGAATTGTTGCATATTGATGCTTGGGGACCATTTAATTGTAAGATTTACAATAACACGTGATTCTTGGACTTATAATAACTAGAAGTACTTGGGCTTATCTTGTTGAATTCAAATATGATGCTTTCTTAATAACAAAAGATTTAATTTCCTTGATTGATAATCAATTTAAGTCTTCTGTTAGTACAGTTCATACAAATAATGGCAAAGAAATTACAAACCACATTATGTTACTTTTTTTCAATAAAGGAATTTTGCATAAAAACAATTTACCCTTACACACCACAAGAGAATGGTGCAGTCGAAAGAAAACATTGACATCTTCTTGAAGTTGCTAAAGCCTTAAAGATTCAAAGCTCACTACCTGAGATGTATTGGGGTGAATGTATATTAACTTCTTGTTATTTGATAACAAATAAAAGGGTAAACTGTTTTTATGCAAAATTCCTTTATTGAAAAAAAAAGTAACATAATGTGGTTTGTAATTTCTTTGCCATTATTTGTATGAACTGTACTAACAGAAGACTTAAATTGATTATCAATCGAGGAAATTAAATCTTTTATTATTAAGAAAGCATCATACTTGAATTCAACAAGATAAGCCGAAGTACTTCTAGTTATTATAAGTCCAAGAATCACGTGTTATTGTAAATCTTACAATTAAATGGTCCCCAAGCATCAATATGCAACAATTCAAAATGTCTAAGTGAGTTAGAATGACTAATTAGAAAAGGACCTCCTTGCTGTTTTGCCATTGTCTTTTTTTTTTCTCCATATGAAAAATTATATGGTAAAACTCAAAACCTTTCTCATCTCAGAACCTTTGGATGCCTTTGTTTTGGGAAGAATTTAACCCATCAACACAAGTTTGTTTCCAAGTCTATCCATGGTGTTTTTATGGAATATTCTTCAAGGCAAAAAGGGTAAAAGCTACTCAATTTACACACAAGACATATATATGTAATCACAAATGTTATTTCCTTTGAAAACATATTTCCATTTGCCTTGAAAGAAAAGCCTTCTTCTGTTTTATTTCCTCAGCACATGCCTGATATAAACGATCAAAATATTTCTCTTCAAGAAACAGGTGAGAATAATTTGTAACTCCTACTGATAGTCATGAAGATATGGATGATACTAATCGTGTTGAACATGAAGTGAATAATAACAACGAGAATGTTAGGTTGAGAAGAAGAACTAGGAAGATTATGCCACCTATTGGGCATGAGGATTTTATTGTTGCCAACAATACTTCTACTACTCACCCCATGTCTGATTTTCTTACTTATAGAAACTTGAAGAATGAATATAGAACGTTTGCGTCCACTATTTCTAAACACTTTGAGCTCTGATCTTTTAAAGAGGAAATACAAAGTCCTGATTGGATTGCTGCCATAAAAGATGAGAGTTTATCTCTAGAAGAAAACAAAACCTGGTTGATTGTTACGTTACCTGAAAATATAACACCAATTGGTAGAAGATGGGTATTTAAGATCAAATATAAATTTGATGAAACGCTGGACAATAATAAGGCAATGCTTGTTGCAAAAGGTTATAATAAAAAATAAGGAATAGATTATGTGGAAAAACCTTCACTCATGTTGCCAAGATGGTTACAGTCCGTGTTATGTTGGCATTAACTTATATTTTTGCTTGGCCTTTGTATAAGTTAGATGTTGTTACAGCATTCCTTCAAGGTAATCTCCACGAAGAAGTATACATGACATACGAGAGGGATTTGACAATCACAAAGGGAACAAGGTCTGCAGATTGCACAAGTCCTTGTATGGGCTTAAATAGGCTTCACACAAGTGCTTGTATCAAATGGTTACTCCCAAAGTAAGTTCAATTATTATGCATTTACAAAAAATAAAGATCATGAAATTGTTATAATTCTCGTATATGTGGATGACTTGTTAGTCACTGGAAATTCAACAGTAATGATTGAAGAACTCAAGCAATTTTTGAGACAGACTTTTATAATGAAGGTTCTTGGTAATCTGCAATATTTTTTGGGTGTTGAAATCACTAGAAGCAATAAGGGAACAACTTTGAATCAACACAAATATTCTTTGGAACTTATATCTGAAACAGGGATGTTCGTATCAAAACTAAGCAAAACACATATGGGTAATTCAAGACTCACTTCGACAGAATTTGATCAGTTTATAGGGAACAATCAACATGACAAGGTATTAACTTATGCAACTCCATACAAAAGGTTGATTGGAAAACTCCTTTACTTAACTTTAACAAGACCAGATATATCCTTCTGTATCCAGCAATTAATCCAATTTATGCATAGGCCAAAACAATCACATATGTATGTTGCTATTAGAATCATTAAATACATTAAGAATCAGACGGGTTTAGGATTGTTTTTTTTCTTGAAGAATCAGATTTTTAGTTTAGAGTATTTTGTGATTCAGATTGGGCAAACTGCCAAGAAACTAAAAAATCAATATCAGGATTTTGTATTAAACTTGGTGAATCATTGATATCTTGGAAAGTTAAAAAAAAAAAAATTCAAAATATTATGCAGAATTTGAATATAGAAGTATTGGTATGACAGTATTTGAGATTATTTGGATCAAATGATTGTTAGGAGAATTGAATATCAATCATGAAAAACTGTAATTGTTTTTTGTGACAACAAGGTAGCCTTACACATTTCATCTAATCCAATTTATCATAAAGGACAAATATATAGAAATTGATTGTCATTTTGTGAGAGAATGATTGTTGGCTGGTTTGATCTCTATGGAGTATATTGAAACCAAAAAGCAGATCATGACATCTTTACGAAGACATTGGGACGAAGTCAACATTATTATATGGTCAGGATCCTTGGACTAAGTGATATGTTTAAACCTATCATATTGATAAGGGGTGTTGAAGATAAACAATTTGATATTGGACTGAGAATGGATCATGTTGTTGAAGAAGAAGAAGAAGAAGACTTTGTTTCATTGCTGAAGGATTCAATTGATTGTTGAGTTGTTATTTAGAATGGTTTTGTATAATTGTTTAAGTTGACGGATCTATATGTTATTTAGCTAAAATTGTAACTATTTTAACATATTTTTGAGTTTGAGAGTTGTAGTATATATTTAGCAGTATGAGGACCTTTGTAATATACAATTTTTAATGAGAGAGAAGTTTTTCTCAAGATTTTTCATCCTCTTCTTTTTCGATTAACTCTAATTTCATTAGTCACTACCACAACTTCGTGAATAAATGATGTTGGGTAGTCATATATCTGCTGCAACGTCCTTGGGCCAAAGGCCCAATGGGGCAACAAAGAGAAACAATCATCAACTATTGCACATATGATGAGCTTCAACTTGTGCTATGAAATGTAATGCTAAATGAAGAAACTCTTCCTACTCATGAATCCCCCTCAGCTTGGTCCTCTACCAGGTGAAACAAGAATTGATCTAAACCATTTGGATTTAATCCTCCCTTCGTCTTCTTTGGCTTTGGATGAAGACAACCACTGCAACAATATGTCATATATAGATAAGCTCACTGGTTCATTGCATGGGGCATATGAATATCAGATTCATCAACTCCAATCTCTTGATGAAGATATGGATGATGACATAGAAACATCAGGTAACCATTCTAAAAACTCCTCAAGATTGAAATTATTTCTTTCTAAAGAGGAAAAAAAATCAGAATTCGCAACAAATATAAGTCTTCCCTCATCATCAAATTGATGGGAAAGAGTATAATTATAGCTATTTGGTCACTCGGATAAATTCGATGTGGAAACTATCTGGCGAGATGAACTGTATCCTACTTGGCCAAGGGTTTTACCTGTTAAAGTTCAATTCTAAAGATAACTATGATCGAGTTCTAAAGAACGGCCCTTGGTTCATCAACAACCAATTCTTATCGATCAGTGTATGGGAACCTAATTTTGCCCGAAAAGAGCAAATATCTCCATTGTCGCTCTTTGGATTCGTTTACCAAATCTCCCTATGGAATTCTACGATATCGAAATCCTACGGGGTATGGGAAACACAATCGTCCCCTTGTTATGAATTGATAATTTACCCAAAATGTTAAACGGGGAAGATACGCTCGGCTTTGTATCCAAGTCGATATTAGGAAGTCGTTACCCTCGTTAATTGACATTGGAAACTATACGCAAAAATATTGCTTATGAGGGAATCAACTCAATCTGTTTGAGTTGTGGCATAATTGGCCACTCGGTGGAGAATTGCATTGTCCAAAAGACAGGAATAGAAACGGAGAAAGAAAGCCTACCTCTGTCGAACAAGGACAATGAAACAGGTGAATAGGGGAGAGACCCTTGAATGATCGTGGAACCACCGAGAAGCCGAAAGTTGGTCGCACACCTTCGAAACTTTTCGGAAACGGTTATCTCGACCAGAACAGCAGAGTCAAATCACTCAACAAACGGGAAGCTTGCTACCCCAACCGCCGGAAAGCTTGCTACCTCAACCGTCGGGAAGCTTCCCATCGGAAAAACGAATTCATGGAGAACTAACAGGAAGAAGAGATTGCCGGGAAACTGTTGGAAGGAAGAAATGGTTGGGACTGTGGCTGGGTGGAGAAGCAACAGAACTGTCGGGAAGGTTTTCGGCCATGTTGTCGTGGGTGGAGAAGAAACGGAGTTATCGACCATGTGTACCGTGAGTGGAGAAGCAACGGTTGGAATTGGAAGTGGAGAAAAATACTTTTGAAATGAAAAGCTGGAGAGGATTTTTGTTGGGTTGGATGAGCTGGATAGCATTTCTGCTAGGTAGGATGGCTTGGAGAGGACATCGGTTGGGCTGGCTTCAAAAGGACTCCTACTGTAAAGGACTTCTGTTGGGCTGCCTCCAAGAGCTGCAATGCTGGGTCGGTTTGCTGGGTTGGACGGGAATGAATTATTGGACCGAAATGGGATGCTACAAATTGTTGGGCCGACAGTTATTCATCCTGGGATGGGCTGCAATATTCAGGTTGGGCCGACAGGTTACAGGGCATTAACTCAAGATGAGATGGATTTGACCCAACACAAATCAAAGATTCAGGCTGAGTTGGGTATTTGGCCTATAAAGCGTAAGACATTTGAGGAAGATCTAAACTCCAACAACAAAACATTGAAGCAGACTCTTTCAAAGGTCAAAGACACGGGAAAATTGGGAAGCATAAAGGATGTTTCTTTCAAAGGCCAGGGACACAGGAAAATTGGGGAGCCGAAATTTCATTTAAATGTGGAAGAGAAAGGATCAATAGACATGCTTAACATCGCAAGGGTTCCTACTAATCAATGGAGTCTGAATTCTCTTACTCAAGGAATTGAGTGCAAATGTGAGTTATCTAACATGATTTTAGATGTTAGTAGTTCAATGTGATTGGGTTGGTCGTGTTGATAGCAGATTATTCATGAATCAAATACAACTACCAAGGAATATGTCTCCAGAAAAAACCCACATGAGATATATAGTGTGGAACGTTAGAGGATCTGGCAATGTAGCAGTTGTCAAGGTGGTTAAGAACCTTATCCGTAATCACAAGCCTATGGTGTTGATCCTAATTAACACTAGAATTAGTGGTCAAAGGATGGTTGAGCAAGCAGGTAAATTACCTTTCAACAAGTTTCTAGGGGTGGAAGCCAGAGGTTTTAAGGGAAGAATTCTAGTTTTGTGGAATGATCATGAGACTGGTATTACGAAGATGGCTTCTACAGAGTAGGAACTTCATTTCAAAATCCAGGTTATCCCTTCAAATCTTTCATGATTCATGTCTGCGATTTATGTTACCCCTAATTTAAATGAAAGATTATTGTTGTGGGATAATCTTAAATCGGTTGCCTCTACTATATCGAGTCATTAACTAGTTGTAAGTGAATTTAATGATGTCGCAAATAGTTCTGAAAAATTGGGTGGGAACAGTGTCTGCATGAATAGGGTGTCTCTTTTTAATGACATGATTAGTGATTGTAATTTGATTGATCTAGGGTTTAGAGAGCCTAAGTTTACTTGGGTCAATATATAGAACTCTAATAGATTAATTCAGCAAAGACTTGATAGGATGATGTCAAATATGGATTGGAAAATTAGTTTTCCTAATGTCTCTGTTACCCACCTTACGGGAACTCACTTTGACCATTGTCCGTTTCCTCTTAATTCTGGTGAGGATAATGGTAATAGGGTAGTTAGACCATTTAGGATGGAGCCTATGTGGCTTGACCACCCAAGTTTTGAACTCCTGATCAAGAATACTTGGAATGAGTTTAGTAATAGGATCACGCCCGCCATTAACCACTTCCCTAACAAAGCTAGATCCTGGAATAAATATATTTTTGGAAATGTTTTTCAGAAAAAAAATTTCTTCAGAGGATCTCAGGAGCGCAAAAGTGTATTGTTAATTCCCCAAACGATTTCATCATCTCTTTGGAAAAGAATCTTCACTTAGAGCTTTATGAGATTCTTGACCAAAATGAAAAACTCTGGGCTGCGAAGTCACGCACTAAGTGGATTAGAGATGGGGATAGAAAGACTAAATGTTATCATATCTCTACTCTTGTTAAAATAAGAATAAATAAAATTTTGGTTATTAAAGACTTAGTTGGAAATTGGATTTTCGATGAGGGACTTATTCAGGTGGAATTTCAAATTTTCTTTTCAAATCTTTTCACCACTTCTAAGGTTACATCTTATTTGTTGGTTGTTTGCCCCGACTCTTAGAGAACCTGTTTGGCTGAAAACCAAATCCGTTCCCTAAACAATTATGTCACTTTGGAAGAACTTAGGAAAACCACATGGGATCTTAAACCTTTTAAAGCTACGGGCCCTGATGGCTTTTATCTGACTTTCTTCCAAAAGTTGTGGAACTGTACTGGTAGCTCTCTAACAAATGTTGTCCGTGAGATTTTTAAAAGAGGGTTTGTTCCTACAAGTTGGAACGAAACGTTTATCTGCTTAATTCTAAAATGTAGTCAGCCTAATTCGATCCCCCAATTCAGACCTATAAGTCTTTGCAATTCTATTTACAATGTGATTTCAAAAATTTGGTGAACATAATCAGACCGGTCCTGAATAATATCATCTCCCCTTTTCAGACTAGCTTTGTCCCAAGTAGAAGGGGTTCTGACAATGTGATTATACTCAGAGAAGTGCTTCATGTTTCAAAGCATAAACAGGGCCAGAAAAGGTGCATGATTATTAAAATTGACCTTGAAAAAGTGTATGATAGAATTGAGTGGGACTTCATCAGAAGTGCTCTCAATTTCGTTAAATTCCCTGATACGGTCATTAAATTGATTATGAGTTGTATATACACGTCTTCAATTGAGATCTTGTTTAATGGAGGGAAATATAAAAAGTTCTACCTTCAAGAGGTATCAGACAAGGTGATCATCTATCTATGTACATCTTTATTCTTTGTATGGAATATCTGGCGTTTCTTATCGATGAAAAATTTATGCACGGACAATGGAAAGGAATACATGTGGGATGAGGTAACATGACTTTATCCCATATTTTCTTTGTTGATGACCTCATTCTCATGGGAGAGGCAACACCTGAAAATTGTAACTGTATTAACTCGGTCTTAGAAGATTTTTGCGCCATTTTGGGACAAAAGGTTAATCAGGGTAAGTCGATCATGGTTTTCTCAAAAAATGTACTTACCACCAAAAGAAAGGAACTCTCAAGTATTTTAAAGTTTAAAACAGTTGAGAATTTTGGGTTTTACCTTGAAAAAAAGTTAACTCCGATAACTTTGTCCTGGATAAAGTTATAAATAAACTTTCAGGTTGTAGGGCAAAACTTTTATCGATGGCTGGTAGGGTTACTTTGGTCAAATAGGTCTTGTCCATGATCCCCTCCTATTATATGCAGTGTACTATGTTTCCTATTTCAGTGTGCAAAGAACTGGACATGATTAACAGAAACTTTGTTTGGGGCTCCACGGACTAGAAAAAGAAAGTTCACTTGATCAGTTGGGATGAAATTACAAAGCATAAAAATCTAGGGGGACTTGGTATTCAATCGGCGATGTATCGAAACAAAGCGCTCTTGGGGAGTTTGGCATGGAGATTGAAAAAGGAAATGGCACCTTGGGTCGCGATGATTAGAAACAAAACGTTTAAGCAAAATGGATTTTCTCTCACTAATTCGAGCAAAACGCCATGCAATTGGAAAGCAATCAATGAAGGTATGAGCACTCTTAAAATGGGTTCGGGGTGGGTGGTGGCAAATGGCAAGGATATTAAATTCTGGCATGATAATTGGGTGGGTGGTCAACCCATTCGATCTTCTATCTATTGTCCACTGAAGTATGAGGAGGACAACTTGATGGTAGGAGATGTCTTTCACATTGCCGAGTGAAACCTAGATATAACTTCTTTTTATTTCCAGAAAAACAATTTGGACATGTTTAGGAGTACTCCAGGGGACATGATCAATGTCTGTTTGGACACTCAATTATGGAATGTCACAAACTTGGGGAGTTTCACTACTGCATTTGCTTATTCTCTTTTAGCGGGTCATTTTTCAAATAGTCAGGTACTGGACCAGTGGGATTGAGTTTGGAAAATTCAAACTACTCCAAAAATTCAGTATTGTATTTGGTTGTGCCTTAAAAACATACTATCCACTTTCAAATTATTGAACCATAGGGAATGCAATCTGAGCCCGATCTGCAAAATTTGTCATTCTAAGGTGGAGGATATCAATCACATCTTGCGTGGATGTGAGCATGCAAAAACGATGTGGAATGCAGTCACTTGGTCGGCCAGTCTTGGGCAATCTTTCCACTATCTTTGAATGAGTGAATCAAGATTGGTTGTCAGATATCGGGAGTCATTGTTCAAGGAGTTGACTGGAACTTCTTATTTTCTTATGTTTTATGGAACATTTGAAAAAATAGGAACTCACATATTTTTAATGATAGATATGTTTCTTCTTCTGTTTATAATCTATCTTTATCAAAAGCCAAGTTTCACTAAAATGCTTATCTTGCGACTGGGACCAATAATGAGTTTGTCTACATTGATATTAGTTGGGTACCTCCAAAAAAGGATTGGTTTAAAATCAATACAGATGGAGCGGGCTAAGGGAAACCCAGATTTGGCAGGATCAAGTGGGGTGATCAGAGATTATAAGGGTCAATGGGTAGCGGGCTTCTCAAGGAATTTGGGTTGCTCAAACAGCCTCGCTGCGGAATGTTGGGCTATCCGAGATGGCCTTCTACTGGTAACAACACTCGGATTAAATTCAATTCACTTAGAAACAGACGCTCTATCAGCACATAAGGTAATCTCAGACGAAAAAATGTAAAGTTAAAATTAATGCCCATCCTTGCAGATTGCAGGAAACTCTTGATGCAGTTCAAAAGAATGAAGTTTAGACATATCTTTAAATAAGCAAATGTGGTAGCTGATATCATGACGGGCATGACGATTAACCGGTGTCATGTTTTTGAACTCCATAGTTCAACCCCGAAAGAAACTGCTAACGCGCTCAGTAAAGACGTTGTTGGTTTTTCATTTTTGAGAATTGTTAAATCTAGATAGTTTTGTTTTTGTAGTTTGGACCTGGGTGAAAAATGTGTCACCTGTAGCGGTTTATTTCATAATTATAAAAAAAAAAAAAACTACATACATCCGGTAAAAAAATCGTTGCACATGGGTTGTAAATGTCGCAGGTCAAACGGGTTTGACAGTAAACTCGACAGGTTGAGTTTTGATTGATACAATTGACTCGTCAAGTCATCGGGTCAGATTCATGTCAGTTCTTATGAACCCCTGGGTTGGGTCGGGTTGAATAGACTTGAACCCAACTGTTAACCCGAATTGAGAGTTCTATTGGTATCCTCTTTTATTTGAAGCAAGTATTCTTAACCCACACCAATTTACAATAAAATAGGGGTGAAAGAAAAAACTTGTTGGTCCAAAAAATAAATGAGTACTGATTTGACCAAAACGCAAACAAACAATATATGGTTCGGTTTACATTTTTTTTTCTTTCTATTTTGATTCAAATTTTTCTCTCGATTTGGTCTAATGGTTTTAAAGACCACATACACGGACTGACTTTTAATACTTATATATATTATATTAATTAGTACAAATAATTATAATTCATCTATTAATACAAAATAATATTAATTTAATTGTTGTTCAATCAGTATTTTAGTTATTCAATTGTTTTAATAGAGGATAATATAACCAATATTTAATTGAGTTGTTTAATGTAATTTCAAATGTTTATTTTAAATATATATTATTCAATTTAAACAGAAAATCCGTAATACAAACGAATATTTTATATTTTGTTACACGGTATTCTTTTTGAGTATTTTTATGGAAACAAATCCGGACCGAAAATATACCTACCCGATCGAAAACGGTAAAAAAGCTGACCCAATCGATTTTAGCCCTAGCCGCAAAGTGAGAGGTCAATATTCAATAGAAATTGTCATAATCAGTGCTATATTTATTAGAACCAGATCCGACTATGAACCGGCCACAAGAACGGTCTGATTCCTTCCAAATACAAATATCCACATCGAATTGAGTTCAAGAATAAAAATCGTTTTTTAAAGAAATGGACAACTTTAAAAAAAAAAAAAAAAAACTACGCTACCTCAACATGTCTTGTTCATATTCACTGTTGATGATTTCTCTAGATAGGAACTTCGAGGTCGAGGAGGATGTTAGATTGGAGCTCGAGGAGGAGGTTAATGGCATGTTCTTTCACGGAATAGGAATGGAATAGGTCTTGCGGATTCTGTAAGAATTTGTTCTTTTCGTAGAATTGAAGAATATTGGCTTACAGAATCCTAGCCTTCTAGCGCGCCCGGAATCAGGAATAGGTACCCAAATGACGATTCTGCCCTCATTTTCTTTTCGTGATTATGGGTTCGTGATGAACCCAGAATCACATTTTTGGGTTCATCACGAACCCAGAACCGTGATGTTTGTGTGTTGATTCTGTGTTTAGTTGTTGTTTATACTGTTGATTATGTTGTGTTTGTTTATGCTATGTTGATCAATGAGATTGTTTATCTGAAATTGTGCTCAAAATTGCAGTTGGAGTGGACATGAGTGTCCTTATTGAAGGACTTCTTGCTAGTACTGGTTGGGACGAGCTTGTGTACATTTGGCAAATGTTTCAACTTAATCTGATAAAGTGAATGAAAAATGGTTCACTTTATGTTCCTCTCATTACATATTGATGGAGTTTAGTTTAGTTTACCATTTTGATATGTTTCATGGTGGTGGTGTTACTTGACAAGTTGAAATGCAAAATGCAATTGTGTTTCTGGTAATGAACATGGCTAATTAGTTTCCTTTTTCACTCACTTTGTCTCCACTGATTTTGGTGTTAGTTGTTCTCAACAATTTGCAGAGAGAGGGCGATGATGGTGTCAAGTTGTACATCTTATCTTAAACCATAGTGCTTATATCCTAGTTGGTTGCCATTGTGGCCTAAAACGTACAATGTGATGCTTGTAAAACTTATAATAAAACGTACAATTCTGGAAGATCTGTTTGTGATGTTTAGTTGTGTTTGTGATGTTTATGCTGATTCAAAGTGATGTAATTGTTGCATGTGGTTGTTTATGTTGAACGAAGGACTTGATTGTAGCATCAATTGTACTAGCAAGCATGATTTATTGTATAAGATAGAGAGGCGGTGGAAGCCTTCTTAATTAAATAATTATTTAAAAAAGATTTAAAATTAATTAATTATTAGTTAATTATATTTAAGTTTTTATTATTATTAATTTTTAAAATTAATCAATACAAATTATATGTATTATATATATACTATACATATATAAGGAATAACAAATATGTCATTTTATCATATTTCATTCCATTTACATATACAATTCCTCCAAAAAAAAATAGAATTATGTATTTCATTTCATTCCACCAAATAAACAATTTTGCATTATTATCTCATATTTCTTATTTCTATTACTTATTCCTTATTCCTTATTCTGTGAAAGAAACGCACAGTAATAAATCAAAGTTCGAGAATCATTACACATTTTCGATACCAGAAGGAGGAGGAGGCCCGATCAGAGGTTGAGGATGAGGCCAGATGAAGCTCGAGGAAGTCAAATTGGATCTCGAGGAGGAGAATGCCAGATCGGAGCTCGAGCGGGAAGAGGCAAGATTGGAGCTCTAGGAAAAGGCGAGACCGTCGTCGAGGTTGCACAGGAGAAGAGAAGATTTTTACCAAAGCTGCACCCTTGCAGGTGCACAGGAAGAAAAGTAAAGCTAAGAAAGGATTTATATATATTGAAAAGTAAAACTGGTTTATATATTTTGAACCAGCAATGATTCGGCGACCAGTGGTCGAACCAACTAAACCGGGACCTAGCACTTTGACCGGTTCGATAGTCGGTCCGGTTCTAATAAGTATAGTCGTGTAAAGTTTTGAACCATGTTTTGAAAGATGAATGGGCCTTAGTTCATGAGAGAAAGCCTCTGCAGATCTAAAAACTTAATCATCTATCTTGCTTCTCGGATTCCATCTCCTCTCTCAAATCCAATTTACTCTCTACCTCTGCTGCGCACAGTTTGGGGGTCAAATATTTCACCCATCTTTCCCTCCTTAATGCTCTGTCCTTTCCCCCCCTGCTCTGCTCAATCCTCCCTCTCTATCTCCATAAGTCATACACACTTCTTCTTCCGGTTCTAGAGTTTCTGCAGACTCTGCTCTGGTATTAGCTGCTAGTTCTTGTCACCATGGACGGAAACGGACAGTACAACCCGCGAACGGTGGAGGAGGTGTTTAGGGATTACAAGGGCCGCAGAAACGGCATGATTAAGGCTCTCACAATCGGTAACTACATTCTTCTCTGCGTTTAGGCGTTCTATCTTAGTTCTGGTTTGGGTCTTCTGTGATGCGGCAGTGTCTAGCTTGGTTAATTTCAGTTTTTTTTTTTTTCGAAATATGGCTTGGTAGTTGATAATGTTTTTGCGGGGCTTGCAAGTTTTTGGGTGGGTTGGAGATATGATATATATATATAATTTTTTTTAATGAAGTCCGCGTGGTTTTATTGAAGTCCAGACGTCACCACTGTCTGATCTTGTGCTTTTCGAATTTTGATGCGGAATTCTTGTTTTGGTTTTGCAGATGGTCAGGAGTTTTACCAGCAGTGCGATCCGGGTAGGTTTTAGCTTCTACTTCAAAATTCTATGAAAATCTGCATGTCTAATAACTGTTAATGACCATGATCAGTTAAGCTAAATTGGCAATGTTTTATTCCAATGATTAAAATACAAAGTAGTTTAGCTTCGAACCAATGATGCTTGAACATTACTTGCTTTTGTGCTATCTTATATTTTGAATGAAATTAGTATAATTGCTTCAAGACTAGTGGTGTCGTCAAGTGTAGTCACTTCTAAAAGACCCAGAAGAGGAATTACATATTAATTTTTCGATGGTGATTTTTAATTATGTTAGTAGAATGCTGTCACATCCATATGCTTGTGGATGTTATTTCCTCGGGGAAATGTCTCTCAATGTATACTAAAGAAGGTGGACAAAGTTTCAAGTAGGAAGAAATATATTAATGGATCGTCCAGATTTGCTCCATATGGTGGTCTTTGAGTTTTGATGGATTGTGGTGTTCAAGCTAGTGAAATCAATTTTCATTCCAGCGACTATGAAACTTTATCTGACTGCAAGATCTGTCCTAATTCTTAGTCACCTTAACTTCTTCAAATCCTGCAACTTCTTTTGTCAAAAGTGTCCATGAGTTTCATAATTTACAAGAGATTTTGTTCATAATCTCAAACAGATATCATAATATTCATTGTAGTGGTTATGGACTCTAGAAGCTGTACATACTTCATAGTACTATTACTACTACTACTGAGTACTATGTTGTAAGGTGATTGCTCAGGAGTTCAACTAGTTTTTTTCCCTTTTGGAGATGGATCTTAAATTATAACCTCGAGGTCCTTTTTGTATTTTTCCCTGACTCAAGCTAATGTTTCTTAATCTCCAAAGGTGTATCTATCGAAATTTCAGTATTTCTCTGTTTGATGACTGCTTTCACTTTGTGGCTAATTCGGTAATATAATGTTGTTACACTTTGATTAAACAGAGAAGGAGAATCTCTGCCTTTATGGATTTCCAAATGAGCAGTGGGAAGTCAATCTACCTGCTGAAGAAGTGCCACCAGAGCTTCCAGAACCCGCACTTGGTATTAACTTCGCTAGAGATGGGATGCAAGAAAAAGACTGGTTGTCTTTGGTCGCCGTCCATAGCGATGCATGGCTGCTTTCTGTTGCGTTCTATTTTGGTGCTAGATTTGGATTTGACAAAGCTGATAGGTATATTTCTAATCTCAATGTGTCTTTTCTAAAGTTGGCCTATTTTTATGATTTTCTATCCGTTAAAACTAATATTAGAATTTTCCTGAAATTCTTTTTTAATATTATTGTTTAAATTTAAAAATATGTTTATATCTAATGAAATGATTGTTCATGGTGTAGCAGAAAGCGTCTATTCAACATGATCAATGAACTCCCAACAATATTTGAGATTGTATCAGGGGCCAACAAGAAACAACCCAAGGAAAAATCATCATCAGCTACAAACAACAGTGGCTCCAAATCCAAATCAAACTCCAAGGTATAGTACAGACTTGATCCCTTTCACATTCGTTCTTTGCAGCGGTTTTAACACACTTACTTCAACAATGGCTTCATTTTTACAGCGAGGATCTGAACCACCAAGGGACAACAAGTACTCCA
This sequence comes from Chamaenerion angustifolium, assembly GCA_946814005.1. Lineage (NCBI taxonomy): Eukaryota > Viridiplantae > Streptophyta > Magnoliopsida > Myrtales > Onagraceae > Chamaenerion > Chamaenerion angustifolium. The sequence goes on from OX328272.1 coordinate 31,378,727, forward strand.
AACCGATGCACTCAAGGGAAGAGGATGACGATGACATGGATGATGAAGAAAATGAGGAGCATGAGGATGCTGCTCTGTGTGGTGCATGTGGTGAGAACTATGCAGCTGATGAGTTTTGGATTTGCTGTGATATCTGTGAGCAGTGGTTTCATGGGAAATGTGTGAAGATAACTCCAGCAAAGGCAGAACACATCAAGCAGTACAAATGCCCTTCGTGCAGCAGCAGCAATAAGAGATCTCGTCTCCCTTAGTAAGTGACGGTTGGTTGCAGTTTCATCATCCTAAATCCTAATTGTGTGTTTATTGATTTGTGTAGGAATCTTAATTATGTGTTGGTCGAGTCAGTAGTTGCTGAACAGACGGTAGGAGTTTAATATTGAAGTTGCTTGAGTGTCTAGTCTCTGTTGTTTCAGTGAATAAATTCTGTGTTTTGTGGTGTAACTATTATATCATGTTCATCTGAGAAGTGAATTGTGCTGTGATAATATTTAAGTCAGGATTCATGATTTAACGTCATTATCCATTTGATCGACCCTTGTTTCTTTCTTTTTTATTTGTGTGTAAAATATTGATTTCTCAATTTCGGTGATCCGTAGTTGTGTTTGAGTTGATCAATTTGGACCTACATGCCATTTTGATAATAAATCGTGCCATAGTTGTATTTATATATATTATATAAAAGTCTATGGGTTGTGTGGGTTAATGAGTCCCATGGGTCAATAGGTCTGAGTCCGTTAGTTGAGTTCATAGGCTGCATGGATCAACAAATTGACATGCAATGTTGACTCACAATATGGTACAAATTGAAATGAGCATGTAATGGATCATGCAGGTTGACTCATGGATTCATGGGTCGTGTTTGAATTTTAAATGGCCTATAAAAAATCATTAATTATGTTTGAATTGAACATATTTTAGCACGACTTACGACTTACATTTGACATAATACATAATTTACAATTGACATGTCTGGAAATATAATTTTTACTTAATAAAATTATGTAATAACACGTGATGAGATTGACAATTTTTTAGGTTAAAAATTTGTCCTATTGTTTTTTAGTTTAAAGTTTTAATATTTCTCTACATGCTCATCCGACAAGTCAGGACTTTAAAATATATATATATAAAATACAACCTTAAGTAATATTTTAATATTTACAAATTTATTTATTATAATATTATTTAATTTTAAATATCATAATTAAAGACATAATTGAGTAGTCAACTAGGTATGGATAAAGACCCAGACCAACCAACTCATGGGTAGTCGACCAGTTATAGATCAAGATCCAGAGTCGAGCCTCCAATGAGCTTAATTGAGCAAGAATGAATAGAAATATATATATATATATATATATATATATATATTTGCAAAGAGGTATTTTACCACTATTATTATCTATACTCATAACACAAAAAATCATACATTGTTTTTTTAAGGAAAAAAAACATACATGTATAATATAAAATAAAAACTTATATTTTATTTATTTGTAATATATTTATCTTAATTTGATCTTTTGCAATTTCATATTTAGATTATTTAATTTTTTGGCATTTTTTCGTGAATGGGCTAAAATGAACTTTAAAATAGACTGGACTAAAACTAATCATATAATAAGTTCAGAGTAAATGTTAATGAAAAACCCAAATCTAGGTCAAACAATTTCGTCATTAAAGTTTAAATATATTTTTGTAAAAGAATTAAAGTTGAAGTGAGTTTTAAATTGTTAACCCGTGATACTATATAGTATATACTATAGTATGTCCATGATTTTGTGCCCGCCAACATCGCTCGTAGGTATTTTCTCCTCATGCATAGAATACTTAATGGGGAAAGCGACTGGAAAATGTCGGTGAATTAAAGTTGGTGGTAGAATTAATAAAGTCGGTGAATTAAGTATCAAATAGGTACCCCAACTTTACATGATTTGGCAACTAGGTATCTAAACTTTTTTTTGCCGCAAATAGGTTGCCCAACTTTGTGAAATTAGCAAATAGGTACCTACCGTTAATTTACCATTAAAAATAAACGGACGTGAGGAGCAAACAGGTACCTGAACTTGACATGGTTTGGCAAATAGGTACCTGAACTTACACTAATTAGCAAGTAGATACCTGAACCAGTTCAAAATCAGGTTCGGTCGAACCACTTTTTTTATAAAAAAAAAGGTAGGGTTTATATACCAAACACATACATGACTCAACTCTAGACGTTCTCGGTGCATCTAAGTAGGATTTATGGAGGCTGAACTAAGGAAATAACCGAACGAAGTCGACAACCACGTAAACGAAGTCGAGAGCGGTATTTTCCCGACCGGGGATAATAGGGATCGATGGGGTCGGGATGGTGATGGACCCGAGCGATGGGTTCATGATGCTTCCTTAATCCACCGAGAACGTCTGGAGTTGTGTCATGCATGTGTTTGGTATATAAACCCTACCTTTTAAAAAAAAAAAAAGTGGAGTTTATATACCAAACACATACATGACTCAACTCCAGACGTTCTCGGTACATTAAGGAAGCATCATGAACCCATCGCTCGGGTCCATCACCATTTCGACCCCATCGATCCCTATTATCCCCGGTCGGGAAAATACCGCTCTCAACTTCGTTTACGTGGTTTTCGATTTCGTTCGGTTATTTCCTTAGTTCAGCCCCCATAAACCCTACTTAGATGCACCGAGAACGTCTAGAGTTGAGTCATGCATGTGTTTGGTATATAAACCCTACCTTTAAAAAAAAAAAATGGTTCGATCGAACTAGATTTTGAACCGGTTCAGGTATCTACTTGCTAATTAGTGTAAGTCCAGGTACCTATTTGCCAAACCATGTCAAGTTCAGGTACCTGTTTGCTCCTCACGTTATTTTTCGTTTATTCTTAACTGTAAATTAACGGTAGGTACCTATTTGCAGATTGAGAACACCAGTTGGTGAATGGGGTCCCTCCCAGTATTGTTTTCTTTAAGGCAGATCCCCCATAACCACGAATTTCTTTGACCACACACAAGTCAATTAGGAGAAGAGCTAGGTCATCCAGATCATCCCTAAGCCGGTAAAATAAGATAGGACTTTCACTTCTGGAGATCAACTGCTCCCCCGACTCTTGGTATTCTCATCAAAGTTCACTCATGCAACGGATCCAACGCTTTCGAATAAATATCAAGAAAATATCTTAATTGGTACTTTCTCAAGTACAAGTACAGGAGAGTCTAACAAAGTCGCTAGACCCATTCTTCGAGTTATTTTATGTCATAAATAATCTCAAACACTAAAAGAATAGGCTGAACAAGCGGATTCACATCTCTTACAAGTATTACATAGTCCTTGATTTTTGAAACATAAGTAATTTTTTTAATTTTACACCCATCTCAAGGGATCATTTTTAACACATCCGTGAGTATTGTACATTTTATACAAGTATAGTAAATCTTTAAATTCTATTAAAGACACTATCTTGAGATATGCTTTAACTTTTTTTTTATGAATTGTGATATATTAAATAACTGACTTAGGCTTGGTGAAAAAAGTTTATTACTACTATTATTATATAAATTAGATTTAATATAAAGTCAGAAATATTATACATCTATAATACAATAAAAATAAGAAGTATAAATGATATATTAATCATTTATATTGTTTATATAATTAATAATACTAATGTATATATAAAATGTTATCTTATAAACATTGCCAATCAAAATAAGAAGAAAAAAATAGATAAAAAATTGAATCAATTCATAGCGACAACATGAGTTGAAGTTAACCATCTAATATGAGATGACTGCAAGTTTTCAGGAAGTTTGAAAGTGACGAAGTTTGAAAGTGACGCTTATAACCAGTGTTATCAGAACCGGATTGACCATCAAACCGGTGAGAGAGTTGGTTCACAGTTCGATCGGTCCAACTCAGTTCGGTGTGTGGTTCACTGTTCACTATCCACCCTCCTTCTTCAAATCCATTTCAATCTAATCTCCATCGCACTCCACACCACTTATATGTTTCCACCATTATCACTTCTCTTCAACCTCTCTCTCTCTCTGGTTTAGTACACTCATGACTCACCTCAATGGCTCTGGTCCGAGAACGCCGCCAGATCAAGGTCCATCTCCCTGAAGATGATCAATACAATGTCATTCGTGCTCCATCCATAAGTCAGGTGGAGGACTCAGGCGTGAACTTGGCCATGGCATTGGCAGCCGAGCGTAACTTCCGATTAAGTAACATTAGGACCTGGGGATTTGGCAAAGTCAAGACATTGGTGTTTCTGATTGAGGAAACGGATGGTCCTTTGCCGGAAACCTCCGAGCGTCGCCTACGCTTCCCACTCTCTTTACCATCCAACACCATATCTACTGTCTTCGCCACTACAACCACCGCATCCACATCCATCGCCGACTATGAGAAGCTCCAAGTCATGAGACACGGCAATGGTGGCACAGTTTACAAAGTGAGGCACAAGCGGACATCTGCTACCTACGCTCTCAAGGTTGTCCACAGCGACTGCGACCCAACCGTACGCCGCCAAGTCGCTCGTGAAAAAGACATCCTCCTCCACACGGACCTGGAGTCGACGACGGACGTTGCGAATGGATGCGATGTGCTGGACGAATGGATGGATGCGGCTGGTTAACCTAGTAGTGAACCGGTTTAACACTGCATAAAACAATTGGTGTGTGCAGGAAAAATCAATCGGTTTAAACCGAAAAACTAATTGGTCTGTAAAAAAAAGTCTAAAAAGTGAATCGAAAACCGGACAGTTTTCTAAAAATCGTCTGGTTCAACCCGGTTCAAATATTGTACATTTGTAAAACGATTTTTTAGCTAAATTAAACCGGACAGGGGCCGGTTCCCGGTCGGACCGCCGGTCCGTTTCTGATAACACTGCTTATAAGATTAATTTTTTCAAAGCAATTAAAGGATAAAACTTTTTTTTGATAAAATTAAAGGATAAAACTATTATTTCCTTTTTTTACATAGAAATGATTTTATATTGTCCAATCTAATATACAATCGAAATTATTTTAGTTTGGTAATACAATATATTTTATTTTTTAAGTCTGTTAACTCAAAGTTATGAATAATATTATTTTTTAGTAATAAGTAAATGATCAATCAAATACTTCATCTTAAAAGGAAGTTGAGATATGGTCAAAATTATGGAGTCATTTTAATTTGAGAATATAAATTTTGTGTCACATTTATTAATAAAAATAAAAAATTGATAACTTTTAGTAATAAATTACCAAAAAAAAAAATATATATTGACTATAGAATTAAAAATGAATCGATTATTGGGTTGGATTAGGGGCGTTAACTTTCGACACAACTCGTGGGTGACCCGTCCACGGGTCGTGTTTGAATCAAAGATTTTGACTCACGAGTCCTTTTGATACGACCCATGGATGACCCGTAAAAATACAGATAAAATTTGAATCAGAAGTCTTGACTCATGGGTCAACCTGTGACCCATCATTTTCTTGTTGCCGTGTCTCTGTTATGTTTTGTCTGATTCGTCTACTTGTTGTTTCATCTATGTTTCATTTGCTTGTTGTCGTTTCCACCAGTTCGCTTGCTTGCTGCTGTTGTGACTCTGGAGAGAGCAGCCAAAGCTTGGCCATGAGCACCTTCTTCAACCAAGTGCCGATTTCGCAGAGCCTTTAAAGCATGCTCAATTGCTTCAATCGACGCTACCTCTTGTGACCTGGACATGTATAACATCACACCATATCAAATTTGATGCATTCAAATGGAGAAAATGTTTGATCTGCCTAAAAAGGTTGATTATTCATCGAGTGGGGTCAGCTTGACCCGTCGGTTGACCCACCGACCCGCGGGTCAGGTTTGGGTTACGACACTTGACTTATGCACATAGATGGGTTGTGTTTGGATAAGACGATTCCTGATACGACCCATGGGTCGACCCAACCTGCAAATTAACACTCCTAGGTTGGATTGATCATTTATGTATTACTAAAATATAAAAAAATGGTAAATTTTTTTAGTAATTTAAATGTCTAATTATTTTATATGATCAAGTATTTAACTTCTTGATAACTTACATCGACAACATAATATATAATTATCATTATATAAATTAACATAACAATTGAAAGAATATACTAAGAGTTTTTGAAACGTATGAAATTTAAATAAATTATTTCTATCATTTGTTAAATGATTATGTATAGTGATATAATTGGTCAATATATATGTAGATTATGTATAAACACTTATTACAGTTGATTAAGGGATTCCAAAAAAAGTTGGGAACTTCAAAAAGTCTGGTGACTGAGCTTTGGGGAATTAGAGATGGTTTAGCTTTAGCAAAAAGCATGGGGATAAATGACATCCATGTGGAATCGAATGCAAAAGAGGTGATATGTATGATAGTAGAAGAAGTAGACAATGATATACCTTTAATATCACTAATTATTTATTGCAGGTAACTGTTGTTGAATTTTCGAGATTCAAAATCATACACATTTATCGGGAAGTGAACTAGGACTTATCATGGGTGGGTCGGACGGGTCTTGGAGGCAGGCCCGAGACCAAAATTTTGTTCTTGACATCTGGAGGATCAAGAGCAACTTTGGCTAAAAAAGTCTGCTCGAGTCGGTCTTGCTTGACTCGGCCCGGTCTCGGTCTTGGACCAAAACTTTTGGTAAAAACAAAAATAAGTTGGATTGACCAAAACAATCACCGAAGTTTTGATCTTGAACCCGCTCGCTTATAGTCTTCCGTCACACTTCCCTTATGGAACCGATCCAAGTGTTGTTGAATGCTTCAAGGTCATGAATTATTAGTGTTTCAAGGGTTACACCATGAATTTCTAGGGTTTTCTTCAAGGTCGGGTCAGTCAGTCCTAGTCAGTTTTTGGGAAAAAAGCCTGAGCCCGAGACCTAGCCCGGCCTTGAAGAAAACAATATGTCTGCTGGGTCTCGGTCCTAATTAGGTCGGTCTTAGGGCGGTCTTGTCGGGAATTCGGCCCAACCAGTCTTTTTTATCACCCCTAAAGCGAACGATGCAACAAACTATCTTGCCAAGGCAACGGTCAAACTTGAAGAATATTTTGTGATCTTATTTAATCCTTCATCGGGAGTTTTGTCGATTATTAAATTAAACATATTTAACATGATCAAAACCTGACTTATAGATCCTAACTAAGTCTATTTTGTCATAATAAACACATTTCTACCAAAAAAAAAAGTACAAACACTTGTTTGATTATTTTTAGGGTTATTTACCGATTTGCTATAAAAATTTTGAGGTCTGTACAATTTTGCTAGCTGAACGTTTTTTAAGAAATTGTTAGTTGACTTTACAAAAAATTGGAATTTATTAGTTCCGTCTAATTTATTATTAAATGGTGGAGGAGACATGCATTTGCATGTCACATGTCAAACCACCAAATTGTAAATTTTCTCAAAGTTCGACTAGTAAAATGCACATTTTTGCAAATTTCAGCTAACAAAGTATACATTTTCACAAACTTTAGCTAGAAAAGTGCATGCAAAATAGAGTAAGAAAATAAATAAAATTCAAGATTCCGTTCCAAATTAATAGAAAATTAGACAAAATTAGACAAAATTAGTCAATTTTAGTTTTTCATAAAGTCTACTTGTAATTTGTTCAAAAAAGAGAGTTCAACTAACAAATTATTCAAATCTCAAAGTTAAGTTAGTAAATTTATATTTATATGCTAATTGAATTAGTATATATAAATAAATAAATGATAATTTAAAGGGTTAATTGTCAATTTGCCCCCTAATGTTTGGACCGAATTTAAGAATCCCCCTTAAAGTTTAAAATTTTAAATATTAGTCCTAATGTTTGGACGTCGTCAAAAATTGCCCCATTCCGTCTTCAGGCCGTCTGATTCAAACGGAAATCCCGTCACGTGTCTTGCACATGCGTTTTATGAAGATACAAAGACGAAAATGCCCAAATGCCAAGCCCATAAGGACGGCGGCAGATTTCTGTTCCCTTCATCGGCGTCCTCCTCCGTTCATCATCGATCGTGTCCCTGCCAGATTACTGTTTGAGAAAAATGTGAACCGCCAAGCCTCAGCCACCCACCCCTCTGAGAAGGTCTCCTCGATTCCTCTGTCCAGAACTTGCCGCAACTTCCAAATCCAAGAACAAGGCTCGGGTACGAAAAGATCCGGAGAAGAAAATTCCGACCAAAAGAAGAACTGTGTCGAAGGGATCGGTGAATTCAGCTGTTGGGCGTAGAAATTCTTCAAGATTGAAGGAGGAACCGGAGAATCCTGTTGCTGAAATTGGAAATGAATCCACGAGGAGGTGCTGTGTTATTGGTCTTGCAGCGGTTGATGCGGAATCAGAGAGACGAAGCCAAAGCGTTCGAAGCAAGAGGAGCGAGAGAATCGAGTGCGGAATGGGTAGCAGTACGTGTTGGAGTAAAGAACAAGAGGCGGCGCTGCAACGAGCCTATATTGCTGCAAAGCCAACGCCGCATTTCTGGAAGAAGGTCTCAAGATTGGTGAGTAATATCTGCCAATTAATTCCCTGTTACTCAAATATGTCAATTTCAGCTTTTGTGGAAATTGCTCTTGAACTTATATAGAATCAGAGATCTTAAATCCGTGAAGTGTTGATTATCCGATATATTTATCTCAGCATGTGAAATGCACTGCAGGTTCCAGGAAAATCAGCACAAGAATGCTTTGACAAAGTAAATTCAAATGCCCTTATTTTATGGTTCATAAGGGCATTTTCGTCTTTATATCTTCATAAAACGCATGTGCAAGGCACGTGACGGGATTTCCGTTTGAATCAGACGGCCTGAAGACGGAATGGGGCAATTTTTGACGACGTCCAAACATTAGGACTAATATTTAAAATTTTAAACTTTAAGGGGAATTCTTAAATTCGGTCCAAACATTAGGGGCAAATTGACAATTAACCCTAATTTAAAATGATATTGAAAACAGCAGTTTCAAAAATATTAAATGTGTATTTATTATTGAAACCGTAAAACTAGTTCCTTTATTTTATTTCTGAACTCTACTGTAATAAATAATAATCTTACTGAGCTTATAAGTCGGATACGAGTAGATTTAAAAGGGGAGCAAGTGGACCCTGCAGAGAAGCCGAGAATGCGGAATGGTTCATGCATTTTCTTCTTCCTCTCCAACAACGAACGAAACTCTGTTTCCTCAGTTTCAACTTTCAAAGGTTAAGAAACACAAACAGACACCGGTATTAAGAAATCAAATCAAAGTCAGAAACAACAACTTAACGGGAACACATAATGGTTTCTTTATTACCCTTCAAAATCAAGTGTCCTTTTCCATTCTACTTTCTGCAATGAACTGCTGAAGCCCAAGGATTTCACCTTCACCTACTCCTCCAAGATCTGCATCGTCTGCAAGTTCCAGCCGTTTCTCCAAGTGGTCAGTAATCCCTTCATCATTTTCTCTTATAAGTTCTTGTATTTTCATTTTCTTGATCTGGGTATTGGGTAGGGTACGTTTCTTGATTCGGAAGCATTTGCTGTGGATTGATCATGAGTTTCAAATGGATAGGCTAAGAGTCTTTGTGGGTTTCCTCTGATCGCATAGAACCTGTAAGACCTGCTAATTAGATCTTGAAGCCCCCCATGTTTATGAATGTTTGACAGCATCAGGTAGATCCCGGGCCGTGAAGTTCCCACTAATATTATGAAATTGTGAGATACAGACTTCGTCTGGGTTGATGTCTCGAACACAGTGTTGTTTGCAATTAGCGTTTTTGAACTGTATGTGTTGCTTGTCTGCAATCTTGATCAATTGTTAATGTTCTTCATTGCTCAAGAGGCCGGGTAATTGTGTTTCAGCCACTATTTGATATTAGAAGCCATAATTGTCCAGTTCTTTCCAGGAGTAAATATTCATTACTTAAGTTAGTAGCGTAGTCCATCAAAGAAGAACAGTAAGTGTTCATCTCTCTGCCAGAAGCAAAAAATCAATGTGATTTTGCTTTCATTGAGACTAATCAGCATTTTACTCAAATTTCAAAGCTGAGTTCTTGGAATCTATACGAATTGTTTGCTGAAAAGCAACTGATTTGCACAGTTCTTGAACTTGTACTGAGTTATTAATGAGTTGCATTTTCAGATGGAAGCACAAAATGTCGCGACTCTTGGACGATACGTGACAACTGGGCTAATTAGTTGTGATATTGAAAACATCGGTTCACCAAATAGGCTCGAACATGAGTTTTGGCCACTCGATGAGATCGACCCAAAGAAGGCAAAGTTTCCTTGCTGTTTGGTTTGGGCACCCCTACCAGTTGTCTCCTGGTTGGCCCCTTTCATCGGACATGTTGGGATATGCCGCGAGGATGGAGTTATTTTCGACTTTTCTGGCTCTTACTTAGTTAATGTTGACGACTTTGCCTTTGGTGGTGCAGCGCGCTACCTTCAACTCGACAGAGAAAAGGTACAACCTCAATGAACTCAAACTACCTTCGCCTTACTGATTTTTTATCGAACTTCACCTAAAAATCTAACATTTACCATTAAATTTGTCGATTTTTCATAAAAAGATGCCCTTAACTCTTTCATCCGACAGTGTTGTTTCCCGCCAACCCTCTCGAGCCACGTCTGCAAGCAAGGTTTCCGACACTCCGAGTTTGGTACCTCCCTGACTTGGGATGATGCATTGCGCTCGACCGCGCGATACTTTGAGCACAAAACCTACAACCTCTTTACATGTAATTGCCACTCCTTTGCTGCCAACTTCCTGAACCGTGTCACGTACGAAGGATCCATGGATTGGAACATGGTGAATGTGGCCTTCTTGGTGCTTCTGAAAGGGCAGTGGGTCAATTCAATGTCGATTGTAAGGTCGTTTCTCCCTTTCGTGTCGGTGCTATGCCTTGGGGTTTCGCTCATCGGGTGGCCATTTGTCATAGGACTGTTGTTGTTGTCCATGCTTCTGATTGGGTGGTTTCTGTTGTGTAACTATTGTGTTCAATCTTTGTTGGAATGCTAGAACAGAGCTCTTGTTGCTTCGTCAGTATATTGGGAGAAACTTGTTTTATAGAGAAAATATTGACATATAAATAAGGTTGTCTTTCCACAGTTTATTGGAAATTTGTTTGATAAGACAATTTTGAACGTTACAATTGTTTTTGATCAATTCGATGAGTTCTAAAAAAATTAAGATAATAAAAATTCAAAAATTCATTTTTGCAATGGGTTGTTTCCAATGAAGCAATGGGTTGTTTCTATTTCTAACACGGGAAAAGTAGGAAATTGCACATGGATGTTTGCACCTGTTGGTAATTGGACCCATAATGTTTGTTATCACACCCGGATGTTTGCGTTTGTTGGTAATTGGACATTTTCGTCAATTGTCGTTTGTTGTCCGTTAAATTATCTCATGTGGTTTTCATGTGCTTGACTCATAAATGTATATACCTAAAATACCCTAGATACTTTCTGTTGATAAAGTCTATGTGTCTCTGCCAATTTTCATTTCGTCTTCTCCCTTCGGTTGGACCTCCCCTATTTGCGTCTTCTCCGTTCGTAAGATGAGGTCGGGTAAGTACTGTGAATGTTCTTTCGATTCTTCTTCCACTTTTGCATCTAACCCGAATATGACCTATGAGGAACCACTGTGCTACTGCGGTCTACAAACCCGTGCGAGAACAACTTTGACCATGAAAAATTTCAGTCGTCTGTTCTTTTCATATTCGAGATAGAAGGTAATGATGTCAATTCCTTGAGTTAATTTCGAAGATATGGTCGATTAGTGTATTCCGAAAAAAATTAGTTTTTTTTGAAACCCTAATTTCGTTTTACCACTATGTAGTCATTGAAGAGGGGCTGCGATTTCTTCGCTTGGGCAGATCCACCGATGTGTGTATGGAAGGAGAACCATGACCAAATTTGTGTCAAAGGAATCCGAACTGAACAATCAAATTGTTGTGTTGTGTAGTAGAAATCAACAACAGTTGTGTGTCATAGTGTTCTTATTTGTTGTTGTTGGGCTTATGTTGAAGATGTAGCCACGTGACAAACGTTTGTTTTATAATGTCTACGTTGTGTGCTTTGTCATTCAGTTGTACTATATGCTTGTTTAATGACTACTGGATTGACTCACTAGTTTATATAATACTCAGTAAAGTTGTGTATAAGTTTTACATATGACCGAGTAATTACACCATTATGTTTGGGCAAAAATTGACATCAACCTGTTGTGTTTAAAGAAAATATAATTAAACAAAGGTTTGCACATTATCCAACAGAGCATTCAACACAAACCATGAGACCAACCTGTTTAGATAATATCCAACACAAAGGTTTAACAGACAAAATATCCAACAAAACGAAGTCACCGAACCTAACATACCACAAAACATGACTGAACCTAACATCCCACAAAACATTGTGGTCACAACATACATTTAAACAAACCAGGGTTAAGTGCTTTCACTGAGTAGATCTTCGCACAAAACGGGGTGAAGTGCGGGCACCGCGTACCATAGTCTTCTTTCTTGTTTTTCCCTTTTTAAGTGGCTGGGGAGATAACACTAATGCCCGACAACTTGATAACTCTGGGGCACTTGATCTGACCGTTTGAAAATCATCGTCCGATTCTATGTTGATTGGTGCCGACTTCGATACAGATGGTTGATCAACCTACATAACTAGAAATGTTGAAGATGTTGTCCATATCTAAATTTATCGTGAATACCCAATTTACATACCTTTGGTTTGCTTCTTCTCACTGACAACTTGACCCTTCTTGTTCTCTTTTGAGGCTCCACATGCGGTTGTTCTGGTGCCTCCATTTGTGCCTCTGCCATTGGTGGTTCAGCTGTTTCTTGCATTGGGGTCCGACTTGCTGCAAATGTGTCATCCATTGGAGGTTGATAGTCGATGTTCAACTTTCGACGAACAGGTCACCTTCGTTTCTTTGAAAAAAACATGTTTAGAATATGTACGATAAGGGCATTATTGTGGATGCGTTAAGCGAACATGTACCTTTCTTTTCGATGCAGTAGACTGAGACTGTTGTGTTGCAACATCTTCTGTCGCCTGACTTGTTCCTCTTGTGCATCTCGATTCACCAATGTTTGAACTAGGACATCCTCTCTTGTTGTGGCCCGTTTCATGGCAAACTGAGCAAAACTGTTTTAACCCATGCTTTGTCAACTTAGTCGTGCTCTTGTTGCTGGGTTCATGAGCTGACCTAGTTTGTTTCTTCTTCGGTCTTCCCCCTCTCTACCTAACATATGGTGGATCAATTGACAATGACTCTACCCGTACCCATCAAACATGCAGCTGCATGAGGACATGGAATACCCGATAGATCCCATTCCAAACAACTGCAACGTTTAGCATTCAAATCAACCTTGTGTTGGTACGTTGTTCCAATCCGTACCTCATATTTTCCTTCACCTGCGTATAGCACCTGCATTCCCCAGGCTGAAGCTTTTTTCTTCTTAATCTTCTCCAGAACGTTGGACATTAAAACACATTAGTGAGTATTCGTCTCATGCCTCCTCATTTGGAAATCTGTCATTAACATCCGTCGCAGACTTTCCATGAGTGTTATGATGGGTTTATCACGGGCCATGATAATCTTACTGTTCCAACTTTCTGAACAATTGTTAACTATAAGACCAGTCTTCGATTCTGGATGAAACTCATATTTGCACCATGTCTTTGGGTCAATCTCATTGAGGTATTCCCATGCACTCTTGAAATTCACTTTGAGTCACTCCATGTGCACTTTGTGTCTGTGATAATTATGTGCGCATAGCACCTGCATTCCCCAGGCTGAAGCTTTTTTCTTCTTAATCTTCTCCAGAACGTTGGACATTAAAACACATTAGTGAGTATTCGTCTCATGCCTCCTCATTTGGAAATCTGTCATTAACATCCGTCGCAGACTTTCCATGAGTGTTATGATGGGTTTATCACGGGCCATGATAATCTTACTGTTCCAACTTTCTGAACAATTGTTAACTATAAGATCAGTCTTCGATTCTGGATGAAACTCATATTTGCACCATGTCTTTGGGTCAATCTCATTGAGGTATTCCCATGCACTCTTGAAATTCACTTTGAGTCACTCCATGTGCACTTTGTGTCTGTGATAATTATGTGCGCAGGCGTCAGCCCAAAATCTGGATTTTATACTTGCATCGTTCATATGCTTCGCCAGCATGTTCTGGTGTATGTGCCTAGCACAGAATCTGTGGTCACTAAAAGGCATGATCTTCTCGACTGCTGTTATTAAACCCTATAAACACATAAACATACATAGCAGTGTATTTACAAACACACTGTTAAACCTAGAGTATATATAATTTGGGGTTAATTACCTCAACCGTTACTTATGTTTGACCCATGTGATTAAAAGGTTACTCATCTTTTTTTGTGTAGCTAAAACGTTACTTAAGTTTGAATATGTGACTGAAAAGTTACTCCGTGAAGTTTCCGTCACATATTTCCGTTAAACTGTCACGTGCAAGTTACGTGACCTAATTTAAAGACGATTTTACCCCCCTTTTATGTTTATGGATTATGAAGTAGTAACAGTTAAGTAACAAAATGTCCAAACTAAAGTAACCGTTTAATAACATTTAGAAGTAGATAAAACGTCATTTAACAACTTCTCCACAAACATAAGTCACCACATTTGCAACCATTTCATTTTATTTTCTTCTTGAATATCTGATTCTGTTTGATGAAAATCCAGTTAAATAAACATCAAGTAGCATCAAACGAATTCATAATACATACATCAATTTTCTATTTTCTATATTTTCTCACTATCACTATTCCTATTCGTATCTGTCAATGCAATATATTCCTACTCGGTTGACATCTCAACTTGATCATTCTTCTCTTTTGTTTCTGGGGAAGACTCATGTTTCTCTTCAGATTTCAGGGCATGCAATCCAATTGAATGGTAGCCTAGCTTTCTCTAGAACATTATTCCTACAAAGCCCCAAACAACACTGATTAGCGTAAGTGAACACTACCTAAGAGGTTTCTTTGTAATTTGACATTTAAAACAACGAAAGCCTAGTCATTATTATGAACAGGAATCAAGATTTATGATGTCGTGTTTTCTAGTAAGATTTGACATCAATCTCTATCATTTTGGCTCATTATCGTGTGGAGATTGATTACGCTATATTGTGGAGCATTGCAACTTATCTGCTTCGTATTCATCTTCATAAGAGATTGGAAAAAACAACACTCAACTTACTATGCAACTTTCTAACAACTTAAAGATACCAAAGAGTCGAGAACATCATATGACCCATCTTACCTCTTCCCATTCCATGCCATCAACAATGAGAAACATGCAAGATGAGTATCATATTAACTAACAGTTAAGTACCATCACAGGATAAATGGACAGACATTTCATTTTTATTTAATAATTGCAAAGAGTTGTCATAAAAGGCCAATAGTTCAGGTTAATAACTCACGCTTATATCATTTTTCGCTGCTGGGGGCTTAATTTGACATGCTGGAGAAGCTTTCTCAGGCTTCCTGTACTCCCACCCGAAAAGTGCATAAACCTTCATCTGTAAGTAACATGAGGTAGTAGTCAATAACATCTTAATTACTCTACAGTTAGTTGCTTACAAGTAATTCAACAGAGGTCATGACCTCCGTTAACATTCTCATAATTCCAGCAAATCACATTTCTAGATATCGAACATCAACCAAATTACTTTTCAATTGGAAAAAATGCGGTTAAAGTTTAGGTTTTTTAGACAATTCTTTCACAGGTAGATCAATTAACAGCAGCAGAAAAAATTCAGATGTCTGAAACACAATAAATATTCTGGGTATGTTCATTACCATGATATAATCGAAGAGAATCGGCAAGAAGCTGACGATCGGGACCATGAAGAGAGGCAACAAACAAGCCACACAAACCTACCATAGAATTCAATTGCACATAGACGGAAGCATCAGTTTTCATTAGAAAAACAGTCCATAGTATATGATTAAGCAGTTAATTGCAAGAGAATAAAACTTTGAAATTCAGATCGTTAGTCACCATGTTGGACTGTTCCCTTAGAATGAACTAGGAATAAAGGTAAAGCAATGCAGAATCTCCGCAGAATAAATGATATACTTAAAGCGTGAAGATTGATCTCCGATTGATAAAGCAACCAAATGCAAGAAAAGCATATGAGATCGAGAGCCGCAGAATCAAGACGAAATCGGAGATTACCTGCAAATCCTTGGAATCTTGCAAGAACCTAGAAGGCTCACTGATTCTTATCGCTGACGAGATTGAGGAAGAGGGAGGGTAGAGCCAAAACAACAAATTGAGCGAGATTCTTCAAATTACCTGCAACGATTTGATGTCTTCCTCAATATCTACAATTTAGATAAATGAAAAACTTACAGAGGTCACTAACCTAATTGAACTTACTCTTTTCAATGGTTGTAGACGGACGAAATCAACACGGACTTGCTCACCACCTAATTGCTTGCCATTGAGAGTACTCATGGCCTGGATTGCATCTTCAAGCTCAAGCTTACGGACCAGACAGAGGTACTCCCAAGCTCCGCCACCGCCATTTTCTGTCCAGACCTAGAAACGGGAAGAAATTACAAGCCGTTCTTAAGTAGACAAGCTTAGGGTAGTTTCAGAACTTCAAATTATTAATACATCACGTGACAGGCACATGTCACTACTTAACGGGAAGAAATAACAGAAGTTAGATGATAGTAACGGTTCAGTCACATGTGTCAACATAAGTAACGGTTGAGCTCAAGTTTGAACGGTTCAGTCACATTGTCAAACATAAGTAACGGTTCAGGTAATTAACCCTATAATTTGTGTTAGTACAAAACATGTTGTAGTTATAATTTGTACGAATTTTTCAATCAGGTTGCATGAATGTGCATGAACTAACCTTCTGTTTATATGACATGATCACCCAGTCCTTGTCGTTACCCACATCTTTACTCAACAATTCAAGGAACCAAGTCCATGAACTCCCAGTTTCAGCTTCAACCCATGCGTAAGCAAGTGGAAACACTCGGTTATCTACATCTCTGTATACTACCGATAATAATTGACCACCATCGACTCCCTTCAAATGGCACCCATCCAAGCCTATAAAGGGTATGCATCTAGCTCTGAACCCATCGACACATGCCTTTAAGCAGACATACATACGTTCAAATTTTGGCCGAAGTGGAGATGGGATAAGGTCTACTTGTATCACAACACTGCTGTCTAGGTTGTGCAACATAACTGTGCTAGCATAATCACACAACCTCTCAAACTGCCAAACTCTATCTCCTTCAAGGGCTTTCCGAGCCAACTTGACACCCTCGTAGATATTCCACCTTTTAACATCAAAGTTGAACCTTTTTTTAATCTCCCCAGCAATAGTCTTACTCTTTATACCTGGTTCGTTCCTTATGAGTTCCATGAATGTATTCGCAATCCATTTCCCACCAATCTTCTTTGTGTGGTAAGCTCGTTCACATGTATGTTACGGTACCAACTTTCGTATTTGAAATGTCTTATCCCTGTTCATTTTCGCACCAACCACGACAAACCCACAACCTTGCTTGCAAACAACTTCTACACGGTCAACGTTGTTTTTCTTGCTGAAATCTGGTTCGTAACTCTCCTCAATACTGTGTTCGATGACATGCTTCCTGAATGCATGACCATCTATAAACCTCATCCCTAATTTCAGTTCATGTTTAGGTCGTTGATTGCCTATCGTTTCCGCGTTCAGAGCCTCATCAAATATTTTGTAAGTCCGTGCACTTGTGATGTCGCCTTCAACGTCAGAACCAACTGGAGTAGTTAGGGTGTCACTTCGGCATTGATCTTGTCCTACCTCCACTGGTTCAACAACATGAACTTGCCTAGCTAGGCAATCTTCAATGTTTCCACCGTATAGTAAATCTTCAAAGCCGAACTTATTCAATCTTGTCTGGTGGATACCTGAACTTGCACCAGCCTCATAATCTGGGCCCTTATGTTTACTTTTCTTCTTCGCTGAAAGATTAACATCATGATGTAAATCATCTTCATCATCTTCCTCATCGTCATCTTTACCGGCTTTCCAATTCGGATCGGATATAGCATCCGATAGTGAATCTGTCTCCTCTGATGAAGATAACGCGTAGTCTTCTTCCATGGGACGTTTGCCTTTATCTACTGAAACTTGACTCTCCAATGCCTCTTTTATCCGTTGAATGGATTTTAGGCGAATGACTTCCATACATGGATCCTTCGCACATACAACATGATCAAAAGATGTCAACACATACACGGCCAAATCCAAACTTCCATCCTACCTCTCCAACATTTCAGTAACGTGTGCATTGCTTGTCAAAACTTCTAATTCTGTTTTCAAATCACCAGTAGGAGGGAGATAGCAAATACATCCACCGACGACTAATCTGTAATACTCCATGAACACTTCCATTGTCTCATAACTGATTACATCCCTCCCTAAATCAGTAATTTCAGTATTTCCAACCCAATTTCCATCAATAAACTGTCTGTTGTGGTGAATCGTCAACTGGTAAGTTTGACCACTATCCTTGTCCATAAGTTACCCTAAATAATAGGAGGCCAAAAAAAAAAAGTTACCCTAAATAATTAAAAATCAAACCCATCAGCAATATCTAAAATCCAGATTTTTGGTATAAACCGAACCATTGTATAAGCATCCAGATTTTATACCGAACCATTCTCTACAAGCATTTTACAAACGAAGCATTCTCTACAAACGAAGCATTCTCTATACAAGCATTCTAAACCGAACCATTCTGCAGAATTGACACACTCACCTGTCGTGGACAGTCCGAGTTTCTCTGCACAATCGACAGACAGAGTGGAGCCGCAATCAAGTTTCTTTGTTGCAGATGCAGAGTGGATCTGCAACAGAGTTTATTTGTCGGAGTCTTCGGGCTAGTTCGTCAGTTTGTCGCAGATGGGAAATTTTCGGAAGATCCACTTCGTTGAAGTGAATATTAGTCGAAGTGAATATTAGTCGAAGTGAATATCAGTCGGAGGTTTAGGGTTTGAGAAGTTTTCAAATGAGAATATCAGTCGAAGTGAATGCCTAGAGAAATATCACCAACATTGGTTTCCAAAGAAGGTGATGAGATGTCAAAAGGGTAAACATGTCTTTTTACATTGCATTCTTTCAAAATAAACGTTCGCACATGATTACAACGTGACACTTAACGGGTATAATTAGTGTTTGTTGCAATTACCAACAAAATAAAATATCTGAATGGAATAACTTGCGTCAAAAAATATATGGATCCAATTACAAAAAAATAAATAAACAATTTACCTACTTTTCCCTTTCTAGCACAGGTATAAGAATTAATATAGAAAACTCAATCCATTGCTCTTAATGAAGCAAAATATCATTAGGATGAGGATGTCACAATGGTAATTCATCTAATAAGTCAATTTTGAACACCACTTGAAGTACATCAATAAATTCGATAATTCTTAAAGAAAACAAAGTTCTCATATACCTTAAAATTCATGATTAAAATTTGACCAATCCGTAAAGTGTGGATATAAAAAAACTACATCAGGACATTATTAATAATGACTTACATCTTTAACTTATTAAGCCCTTAAAATAAGACTTTACCCGAATAAAATACAGCCTAAACGCCATAAGACATCATCAGTTCATCCAACTCAAGAAGCAAACTTTTCATTTGACGAAACAAAAGTGTCCAATGTCTCGGTACAAGCCTTCCTTCTCACGCACCGTACTTAGGGGCCTTCCAGAGCTTGAATGCAATTTCGTGCAAGAAACGGTCAACGGGTATCACGAGGTTCCCGCCACGCTGCAAATAGGAACTACATCAGATAATAATAAATAGAGGGATTCAAAAAAAATATTATATTTTGAAACTTTTTAATAAACTAAACTAGACTTCTTTAGAAATTACCCTTATTTACAGCTTATTAAAAATAATATCTTTTTTAAAATATCTTTTTTCTTCTTTACTAAAACCTTAGTTTGCACCATAAAATTTACAAGGTCCAACTCTTTTTTTTTGTTAAGAAAATAAAAAGGTGTAGGAAAAGATTATGTAAAATGAATTCTATAAAAAAGAATAATTTGCACAAAATGTAAAAAATTTGTCCACAAAAAATTTTCATTTGGGTTAACAAATAATTTTGTATTAGTCTCTCTTAAATAGAGATGATTTGAACGTGAGTTCTAGTAATATATAGGTAGCAAGATTATATTGGTAATTATACACCACTTAGATATGATGAGGTGATGATTGTCATAATGAATATTTTCTGTGAAACTAGTAAGTTGCTCTTTGATATTAGTTCAATTAGTGAAGAACCTAAACCCACGAAAAAAATAAATTAATATTCAGCTAATAGCTAACTCATTTGTAATAAGTTAAGCTAGCAATTCAGTATTTAACCTGATAAATAATGAATTGATACCTTTTAATTTTTGACTAAGTATACATTCCATAAAAGCATGCTGTAAGATTTGCAAAAAGGGGACTTGTTTTACCTTCTTTATGTCTTCGAAAGAAAACATCTGCACCGTATCTTTCCGGGTTACACCATCCTGCCATTGTGCAACAAGCATTGGAGAATGGTGCCTGTAGTAGAACAAAATTCAAAGCAGAACCAATGAAACCAGTCATTTTGACCACCAATGAAACCCGGCAAGTCCAGGTTGCTTCTCACATACTGAACAACCTCAATCTAGCAGAAACTGGTTCTATTCGAACAAGGAAAGCACTTTCTCAGAGCAAAGAGTTACCTGACGTTGTCCCGATGATTATATCCCCTCATCGTGTAACTCTGGCGAGGGAAGAGCTTATGGAGGTTGGAGTTCTCACTGTTAGACCTCAATAACGAAAGATTCGAGTCTAGGGCTTCTCCATAGCTCATGACTACAGATAAGTGTAACCTAGAACTAATATCAGAACCCAGTGGAGCTATCTGCAGTATATTGCCAACCAAAGCATCGATTTTTTCTACAGAATCGTCGGTTCCAATGTGAACAAAGACCAAATCGAACTGACTTGTGCTGGATGTCTTGCCTTCTTGAAATCCAAGCAACTTCAGCAGTTCCAAGGACTCGATAGAATCGGCTGTTATTAATTCATCATGTGGCAAGATAGTTAATCCTAACTTTTCAGCCAATGATTTCAAGCCTTGATTGGTTGTAAATAATGCCACCTTGATTCCCACAAATCTATATTACGGAAGTAAATATGAAAGTTTCATCAATACAGCAATTCAGCAGGTACGTTACAGAATTAGATAGTTTAGATACCTTTCAAATAAATTTAGAACTGGAGCCGTCCCAGCAATAACTTCTCTGCTCTGCAATTTCAAATAAAGGGTGTTATTTGTGGTCCTTAATCGGGGGGAGAAGAGAATCCAGATTCCAACCTGAAGATAGCCTTCGAGAGAATCCAGAAGAAGTGAGAATTCTCGAACCGTTCTTTCATCCTCGCTTTCTGCAATCCAAATCTAAATAAATCCTAGCAGACGTGAATTTACAGAATTAAACCAACAATAACAAGCAATGTCTAATAAAAAAGATGCTATTTTTAATGCACATCTCTTTACCAAAAAGCTGAATAAGGCTGTGTATAGGAAAAACTTCTGCATATTGCCACTATTGCAAGATAACAAGGAGATGCTAAGCCCCTCCAGGTTAATAGGAATTGTCAAATAAGTTGAGGCGAAATCAGGCTTGATCTCGAAGAAGTTTAGTCGGATAGAGCTTGGGCACTTCATGTCCAGCTCACACCGTCTCTGCTCAATTACACTTGTGATACACATTCCTATGAATAGGATCTACTTTGCTCTTAATCTCCCATGATTTTAACACAGTACTTAATTGAGAAACTGCATGATCGACCTTGAGAAGTTGAAAAACATTTTGATCGCTAAATGCAGGTGCAAAGTGAAAACAAATTCTTCTTAATAGATCGGGCATTACATACTACTAATCAATCAACGTAAAAATGAATTAAATTCCTAAACTGAGAGAGATAACGATCGAAAATCGAAACCTGACGGAGGAGCGTTAGGAAGGCTCAAGAAGCCACAACACGCAATCGAAGCAAGGGAGTGGAGATGGCTGTGCAACGCGGTGATCGATGGAGCGAGACCGTCGCCGTACAATACCAGCCCTCGGCTTGGTTTGTCCGCCATTTGCGAATCTATGAGATTTCAGAGAATTCCAGCTTCAAGTGGGTTTAGCTTGAAAATAAATTCAACCGACATGGGCTTAACATTTTGTTTTTAACTTGTTTCGTTAACAAAAAGTAAAGCTCTGTTTTGAACCGACACGAGTGAAGTTCTCGCGACTGTGTTTTTGAAAGAAAAAAAGTTTTGGGGTATATTAAAATTTCAAAATTTAATTTAGAAATGCTATAATAAAATGTGATATCTCGAATATAGGTATATAAGTAAAATCGTAATTAATAACAACAATTATGATATTAGAAATTGCACTTATCATAGTTATAGTTATGTAATTAAAAAATGTGGTGTAATTATGATATTTTATTTACTCACTATATTCGCACCATTATTAACCCTAGTTTGAAATGTCTTTTTAAAGTAAAATTTTATTATTTCAAGCTAGGGCGGGGAGTTTGTTTGGTCAATTCATAAGCTAATATTTATTACCGTATACGATGTTTTAGTGTACTACATTTTAGTTGTAATTCAAATATATATATTTATTCTATTTTTTTATTTTCATAGTAGACACATCATTTAATTTATTAAATAATATATTTTCTTTAAAAAATGCCTGTGTCACCACCCATCTTATAGAGTGTATGTCATTGTTAGCACAACTCATTACCCTATAGTGTGAGTTGTGTGTATTCGCCACAACTCACACCTCTCACATATATCTAGAATTAGTTCTTCAAAATATGGCTCAACCTGAAAATGACACGAACCCGACCCAAAGTTCGGGTGAAGTCATAAAAATAGGTGTCACAGTTAGTTTCAGGTTGACCCATGCAAATAAAGGATCAGGTTCGAGTCAGACATATGCACCCGACCAGCTGACTCGTCAATTTTTAAAAAAAAAATATATATGTTATTATTTCTTACGATACTACATATGTTAATACTAAAAATGCTCTATTAAGTTAAGTATAATATATTATGAGATTAAAAAAAAAAAAAATTGTTAGACATTCTACCGAAATAGATCATTTTCAACTTTTAGATAATAATGTTAGAGATATTTTGTTAATTATAAAAAATTTACAGTCTTTAAAATTTATTTTAGATATCATTATTAAAACTAAGGGTGATTGTTAAGTAGTTAATTATAAGATATAACGTCTTTTACTATTTATTTATATTATATATATATATTTAAAATTGTTGCGAGTTATGCCCGTTTACCCATTAACCCGTCGGATCTAGTTTGGGTCACAATAAGTGACCCATGAAACTTAGCAGATCAGGTTCAAATCAAACCTCCTTGATCCTCAGATCGGTTTGACCGAACCTGAACCCAACGGTGGGTCAACCCGTATTGACACAATAGAATACTATGAGTGTCGTCGTATCACTTATTATTTAGCTTCAGTTTGACAAACTTTTTTTCTTAGGGGTGTCAACTTTTGACCAAACCCGTGGTTGACCCGTCCACGGGTTGTGTTTGGGTCAGACATTTTGAACATCATGTCATTTTGACACGAATCATGGATGGCCCTTAAAAACAAATGGGTCGTGTTTGGATCAAAGGCTTTAACCCATGGGTCAACCCGTGCCCCATGAATTTCATAGTCATCTCCTTACCAAGTAGATTCATCGCTTCAAACTTTCAAATTACATAGCAACACTCCAAAGTCGATGCAGAGATTCAAAAAACACATCAAAGAAAATTCAACAAGCATAAAAACATGTAAAGTAAAGAGAAAAGGAGTAGCATTCACCCGAAGCTAATCACAGTATCTGCCACGGTGATCACGTTTATCCCCCTTCCGGTCACTATATCGAGAATCTTCATAGTGAGCTCTCTTTGGGTTGTTGTCTCCTCTACTTACTTTTTACTTGCTTCTCTTCCTCCCTTCCTCTACTACTTCTTACTTGCTTCTCTTCATCCCTTCCACATGTCCACCTTCCAGTGTCTTCCTCGTCATCTCTTCTATGGTTTCCTCTATTATAATCCTCTTCTTCTTCTCTACTGCACCTTCTGTCTACTACAATCCTATTGAGAAGGTGGTGGCTACGGTGGATGTCGAGGCAACCGAGTGGTGGTGGTGTAGGAGGTGGCGATGGATGCTACAAGATGATGGCTACGGTGGTTGAGAAAAGCTCTAGAGGGCCGAACAAGTCAATTAAATTTATATCCTTGTGGGTACTGTTTCTAATCAGTCAGACCCACGAGTTAACCCATCGACACGTGAGTCGTACGTGAGTCGTGTCCTGATTACAAAAATTGACACAGAGATAGAGAGATCATGTTTGGTATACACAATTCCTAATACGACCAGTGAAAACACAATCCTCATAAAGGAAACCCCTATTTTTTTCTAAAAAAAGAAAAGAAAATATATCTGTCTCTCTCTCTCTCTGGAGTAGATTCGGAAGCTACCAACGAAGGAAGACAACCTCAAACAGTCAAACTCTCCGAGTGTCAAAGACCTTCCCCCACCACCACAAGATCTAGTCCCTGACAACGGAGAAACGATGATGGACAGAGTCTACCCATCAGCTAAGCCCTCTTCTACCGTCAATGGAACAGACCCAGTGCCTGCCACCGCTACCACCGTCGCGCCCAGCCACGTCAAATTACCTCCTCAGCTCTACCGTCCCTACCGCCCGCAGCCCGCCCACCGCAGCACTCGACGGCGCTGCCGCTGCACCTTCTGCTGTTGCTGCTTCTGGACGGTTCTCTTCCTGTTAACTCTGTCCCTCCTAGCTACCATCGCAGGTGCCGCTCTTTACGTCCTCTACCGCCCTCGCCGGCCCGCATTCTCTGTCTCCGCCCTCCGCGTCAACACCCTCAATCTAACCGCTTCCGCCTCCGATCCCTCTATCTCCCACCTCGTCACCTCCTTCAACCTCACGCTTACCTCCAAGAATCCTAACACCCACTTCACCTTCTTCTACGACCAAGTCACCGTGACCTTCCTCTCCGGCGATGTTTTCGTCGGAAACTCCTCCATCGCGCCGTTCACCAGCAACCCCCGCAACCAGACCGTCTTCCGCGGCGTCGCCGTGTTGTCTGACATCGTAAATCTCGACACGTCGGACCTCAATACCCTCCGCACAGATCTGAAGAGATCAAGAGGGATCCCTTTGAAAATCCAAATGGACACGAAAGTGAGAGTAAAGACTGGGAAATTGAAGAGCAAGAAAGTTGGATTCCGACTGATTTGCGACGGATTCAAAGGTGTAGTACCTCCCAAAGGTAAGTCTCCGTCGGTGGCCACTGTAACAGACTCCAAATGCAAGGTGGATCTCAGGTTCAGGATATGGAGATTCACTTTCTGACCTCTATTTTTTGTGGGTTATCCTTCATTAATTACAAAAGAATTTGTACGATTTGTATTTTTTGGGGTTTTGCATTCACATTTGAAGACAAATGTTCATCAGATTCATATGTTGTGATGAGAAATTTGATGGAGATGATGAACTAGATCGGCAACGATCATAGGACAAATTTTTACGTTATTTTTAAATTTACAGTTACATTTAGAGTTATAAATTTACATATAATATATTTGTTTTTGATTGATGTAGTTGTCAGCAATTATAAATGTATGCATTGGGATGGAAGATGCTTCTTTCTTTCTTTCATCACTTTTCTTTTCGTTGTTGGAGTTGATCTGATATCATTAATCTTGCACGCTTATTTGTCTTTCTTGATGGCCAAAAAAAATATTTTGTCTTTCTTATTTAATAAGAAAGTAGTTTGCATTTTTAAATAAAAATTGAATTAGCTATCTGGATAGTTGTTTTAGAATTTTAAGTTATTATTGGTACTTTATGTTATAAAACTTATTCAAATTAATTTTATTTGAATATACAATTTATTTTTTTAAATGAGTTTGCTATATTTTTATAGTTAGGGTAGTAATGATTTATAAGCTAATTATATTCTTTAGTAGTTACAAATATTTATCTATTTTTATATTTGTCAAAGTTGTTTTAATATTTTTATTATAATTATAGATACTTTTATAATGACATATTGTTTTTTGTAATAATATATTGACATTGTTAATGAAATTGAAATACTTTTAAATATATATAGTTTTTATTTAACTAATGAAAATTTATAAAATCGAAACTTAATTGTAATTTTTTTTTGAAATGGTTAAATTGTGATATGTTTTAAAAGCTTTTAATTATTTTTGCAATTTTCAACACTTATTATGTTAAATTTGAATGGAAAAGTTGACAGATGGGGTAAATTCAAACTTTGACCAAATATAGGGAAAGAAGGTGAAAGAAGGGCAGAAAAGTCATTTCATATGTCGTAAATTAGTAAAACATGGGTCACATGTTTGACACATCCGAAATTGACAAAACAAATTAATGGTTCAGTGACAGTAACCAATCAGTCACACTCGGAAAAGATGTGTAACCATTCAGTCACGCAAAAAATCATGATTAACCAATTAATCACACTGGACAAACATGTGTAACCATTTAAGTAATTAACCCCCAAAAAATATAATTTAATTTTTAAAAGAAAAACTCAAAATTTAGTCAAACATTAGAGGTCACCGTCATATTTAACCATATACATATAAGTATTAATGGTTAGTCCAATATCCACAATCTTAAATATTCCTAAGCCAAATCGGGTAAAATATCATAACCAAACAAAAAAAAACATATGTGAACTAAACCAAATATTTTTTGTTCGATCCGAAACTATTTTCATCAATTGTTTTGTCCGCCAATCATTTCACACCTACGAATACATAAGATAGATTCTAAGGGAATATTTGATTGGATGTATTAGTTAATACACATATTAGTTAATACTGTGTTTGAATGGAGCATGTATTAAGAGATACTTATACATGTATAACCTAATACAATGTTTGATTCAGTATAAAATTATACGTAAAATGACAAAAAGACATAAATACTGTTAAAGTCATTATTTTTTTAAATATAAATATGGTGTACACATGAATTGATTTAATATGTGCAAATGAACACCAACATCACTCAAGTGGAGTCATACAATACCATGAAATATTATAAGTGGCATTCGACAAGATTCATATGACACCAATTAGGAACCGTTCTCAGTTAATATGCTCTCTAGCCTTGTCTGAAAGAATATCCGTTACTTGTCTCTGCCGCCTCTTTGGGCGGTGGCACACCGGGGGATGGAGGCTCGGAGGAAGGCCCCGTCCAGCACCAAACTGCAAAAACCACAGGGGGATATGTGTGATCCGATGGACACCGAGATGGAACCTAACATAGATGGGGATCAGCAGAAATCTTCATACAAATCAAAACTCACGGGGGAAATCCCGGGAGCATTCGAAAAAGCTTTCTACCTAGACCATTACCTTCAAAATGAGGTCGAAGATGAAGTAGATGAGCATCCAGACGTGGATTGCATCAAAATCTTCTTCTCCCGGGAGAAGAGGAGGGAAATGAGGAAGAAGCATGCCTTGGACATCATCATCAAATTGTTTGGCAAATCTGTGGACTACAATTTCCTATCTAGAAAACTCAAGATCATATGGACTACATCGGCTAGCTTTGACATGATGGATTTAGGAAATGGGTTCTACAAGGTAGCATTCCATAATAAGGATGATTTGGACAGGGTGCTTAAAGGAGGTCCATGGTTCATCAATAACAGCTTCCTCACTATGAGATTATGGGAACCTAAATTTCAACCGGAGAAGGCATCTTTCTCTGCGGCAGCTATATGGATTCGTATTCCGATGCTGCCATCAGAGTACTATGAACCTAAGGCATTGGCTAAGATAGGGAATGGGATGGGGAATCTCCTTAAAATTGATGTTGCCACGGCAAACGGGGTAAGGGGCAAATTCGCGAGGCTTTGTGTTCAAATGAACCTCACTAAGCCCCTTCCCCTGTTTCTGAAGATTGACAATCTCCATCTGGAGCTGGCCTACGACGGATTATCATCCCTATGCTTCTCATGCGGCATGATAGGACACAAAGAGCAAGGCTGCGATAAGAGGAACGAAAACACTTACCCGGAAACAATAGCGAAAGAGCAGGGGACTGGGACTCCCATCAATGGTGCGGGATTGGGGAACCATACCAATCCGGAAGCAGGGAAGGATAGGAACGGTGAAGAGGAAGGAGGTAGCTCACAGGGGGAGGGGATGAACCGTGGCTACGAGCCGTGGATGTTGGTTCAGTCGAGGCGGAAAACGCCGACCAAGGCTAGGGTGGGACACACCGGCAAAACCACGGCCAACGGTCCGGGGGAGCTGGCCAGACAGAGAAGTGGACAGGGGAGAATGGGAAGGGAGACAGTGGAGCAGAGTATGGGGGAAGACTCGGGTAAGGGAAGATTCGAGTTGATGTTTGGCAATTCTGACAACATGGCAGAGGTATCATGTGGGAAGGTGGATGGGCAGAAGACCCGGGCCGGAGCGGTGGATGGAGCGGGGCCCGTTGTAGCGAAGGAAGCAAATCAGAGCGGCCCGATAAGAATTCAGCCCGTTATTGTTGGGTCGGCCCAGGAAAAGGGGCAGTTTCCATATCTGGCCAGGCTGGGTTCCAGAAATCAGAAAACGGGGATGGGAGAACAGACCAGAGGTAACACTGAGGGACCAGGGGCGATGCGGGAAAGGCCAAGTGAAAGCATGGTGGAGCCTCGCCCTAGGGAGATCACGAACCTAGATCGGTGGGAGCAAGCGAAATCCCTTCTCGGTGGGTGCCACGGCGGTGAGGGATCGAGTAGCCCCAAAAACCGCGTTCAACAACAAGTGGTGATCTTCAATCGAGATCATATCTAATCAATCCAAGCAATTGAGCAAGGGAATGGAAGAGGGGACAAGAAGGGGAGAGTGGCAGACCGAAAACGGAGCAGATCTCCCACGAGGCAAAATGGGGGAGCCATCAGGGAACCGAGGAGGGGATCGGATCGGGACGGGGACTCATCCGAATGAGGGAGTTGTCTTCTCCCTTGTTGTGTGTTTTTCTTTTATTTATCTGTTTTTTATGATTAGTACACCCATTAGAATTGTGGGGGATGTTAGTAGGGGGGGATCTAAGTCTAGATAGGAATTGCTCAAATTTAAACATTATTGCTTGGAACTGTAGGGGGCTTGGTAGTAACGTGGCTATTAATTCAGTTAAGGATTTGATATGCAGAAATAGGCCGGACATGATGATCCTGACCGAAACTATGCTCAGTGGGGAAAAGCTTATCGCCCAAGCGAAAAAGCTAAACTTTGATAAATTCGAAAGTGTGGACGCTAGAGGCCTAAGTGGTGGGATCCTCGTACTCTGGAATTCAGCTGTGATGAACATCTCAGTGTTGGGTTCTACGGAGCAGGAAATCCACGTCTCGGTCAAGGTACATATCTCTAACTAAACTTGGATGCTGTATGCCATTTATGCTAGTGTAGAGGTGGAGGAAAAACAGCATCTTTGGGACAACCTGAAAGCTGTGTCGGATGCCATGAATGTGGCTTGGGTTGTCCTTGGGGATTTTAACAATGTTAGTAGTCAAGAGGAGATAAAAGGGGGTAGACCTGTTGATATGAACCAGGTTAATAGGTTTAGGGATATGCTTGATTACTGCGGGCTCATTGATCTGGGGTTCACGGGACCCCGGTTCACCTGGGCCAAGATGTGTAGGAATAACTGTTTTGTCCAACAACGTCTGGACATAATAGTCTCCAATTCGGAGTGGATCGTTAAATTCCCTCATGCGAAGGTGCATCACCTTACTAGACTGAGGTCGGACCATTGCCCGCTGTTATTACAGTTAAACAAGGAGGACACTAGTAAGTCTGTCAGACCGTTTAGATGCGAGCCTATGTGGCTCGACCACCCGGATTTTAAATTTTTGGTCCTTAATACGTGGGTTGGTGTCGACTTTTACCATCAGGACGCTACTAGGGCGTTCCCGGCTAGGGCTAGAGTCTGGAATAGGAGGGTGTTTGGGAACGTGTTTACTAGGAAGGCCCAGATCCTTGATCAGCTGAATAGGACCCAAAAGAGCATCTCGATCTGCCCTAGGGACTTTGATCTTGCTAGAGAGAAGTCTTTGAGGGCTGAATTTGCCATGGTTCTGAACCAAGACGAGCTCCTTTGGGCTTCTAAGTCCAGAGCCAAGTGGATCGAGGATGGGGATAGGAACACCAAATACTACCATGTGACTACCTTGGTTAGAAGGAACCGGTCAAAATTTTTAGCGATCAGAGACGAGTGGGAACAATGGGTCTATGACCCGAGCTTGATAAATATCACCTTCCAAAGTTTCTTTACGAAGCTGTTCACCACGGGTAAACTGGAGGCCCGCATCGACCCGGGTCTGGTGTTTAACCCTCCAGGGAGCCTTACCCCTCGGATGGTCGCCAATTTGAACCGTGCGATCATTGAGAGGGACATTTGGGATGCCCTAAGGTCGTTGGGGCCTCTGAAAGCCCCGGGACCTGATGGGCTCCACCCCATATTCTATCAAAAGAATTGGGAGATTGTGGGTAGCTCGGTGTGTTGTCTCATCAAAAGCGTCTTTGAGGGCAACCCTCTCCCGCCCGAGATGAATGACACGCTCTTGTGCCTTATCCCTGAGATGGTCAAGCAATTCAGACCCATTAGCCTCTTTAACACCTCGTACAAGTTGTTGTCCAAAGTCATCGTCAATAGAATCCGTTCCTATATGCGGCATCTCATCTCCCCTTTCCAGGCCAGCTTTATTCCTGGCCGTCGAGCGAGCGACAATGTTGTCATCCTTAGGGAAGCTCTGTTGGTGGTGGCCAACAAGAAAGGTAGATCGGGCCTTATGGTGTTGAAATTGGACTTAGAAAAAACTTATGATAGGTTGGAATGGGATTTTATCCGCCAAACTTTGAACCGCTTTAATTTACCTCAAAAGATGATAGCTCTGATTATGAACTGTGTTAGTTCTACCTCGATCTCCATCCTCTTGAATGAGGGTAAGCTCGATAAGTTTTACCCGTCCAGGGGCCTTAGGCAGGGAGACCCTCTATCCCCGTACCTCTTTATCTTGTGTATTGACTTTCTTAGCTTCCTCATCTAAGAGGAAGTTAAAAAAGGGCAGTGGATACCCCTGAGTCTGGGCAAACAATCCATTAAGCTGTCGCACCTCCTGTTTGCGGATGATCTGATCCTTATGGGAGAAGCTTCAGCTGCAAACTGTCAGTCGATTAAGAAGATCTTAGAGGTTTTCTGCTCTGTCTCGGGGCAGAAAATCAACTTTGACAAATCCCAAGTTGTTTTCTCCAAAAATCTGTCAAATGAGACGTCGTTTCTACTGCCGGGTTGCTTGGGCCTTAAACGGGTGGACAAGCTGTCAGATTATTTGGGGTTTCCTATGAAATTGTCGTGCAAAAAGGTGAATTCCTTTAATTTTATTCTGGATAAAGTGCGTGCAAAACTTGGGGGATGGAGGGGTAAACTACTATCTATGACAGGGCGTGGGATTTTGATAAAATCTGTGATGCCTTTGATTCATGCTTATTATATGCAATGTACTTACCTGCCTTCGTATACGTGCAAAGAATTAGATAAACTGAACAGGAACTTCCTCTGGGGATCCTCAGAGGACAAGAAAAGAATGCACCATCTGAGCTGGGAGATTGTCAAGAGACCTAAAGACAAGGAAGGATTAGGTATGCACCAAACCAGGGAAAGGAACAAGGCAATGGTTACAAACCTGGTCTGGAGAATGGAGAAGACTGAGGCACCGTGGGCGAACATCCTCAAAAACAGGTATTTTAACCCGAACAGTAGGTCTATCAGTGGGGGGGTCTGTTACGTGGAAAGCCCTGTGCCAAGGGAAGAGGTGTATGAAGGATGGCGAAGGGTGGATTGTTGGGGATGGCAAAAACATAAACCTATGGCACGATAAGTGGATCGGGCCGCTGTCTATGCGGGGCCTGGTGCAGGGTCCTTTGGCCTTAGGGGATCAGGAGCTGAACTGGAGGTGATCTGTGCGGAAAATAGGGAGTGGGACACCTCGAACCTGTCCTTTCAGATTCTGAGTAGCATCTATGAGAGGATTAGAGCGACACCGCGGAGCATGAATCACGGGACTAGCGACAGGAAAATCTGGGTGGGATCTCCGACTGGGATCCCTTCGGTGGCCTCTGTCCACCGTCACATTGGTCAGGTAAGGCATGAACACATCGAGCAGGCGCCGAATTTGTGGAATTGGATCTGGGAATGCGAAAACATCCCCAGAATCAAACATTTCTTGTGGTTATGTAATCACGACTAGATTCCTACCGCGTGCATGCTTAGGAAAAGAGGTATGGATATCAACCTTATTTGTAAAATATGTGGTCTAGGTGATGAGGATACTCTGCATGTTTTGCGGGATTGTGGTTTTGCTAGACAGGTTAGGTTGGATACTGGTATCCCGGATGGAATGGAGGTCCAGGGGGCCCAGTTAACCATGTGGCTAAAGTCTAACAGCCAATCAAAAAAGGAGGTTAGAGAAGGGATGCAATGGGGCTTGATATTCTCATCTACTGTGTGGTTCATATGGAAAAATAGAAACTCAGTTGTGTTTAATAATAAATTCCTTGGTAGGGATATTGTGAGTTTGACTATGTTGCAGGTGAAAAATGTTGCTACCCTACTAGCAAAGAGAAACACCATTCGGAAAAGGACGGAGATAGCGGTTAGATGGACACCACCAGAATTCGGGTGGACCAAACTCAACACGGACGGATCGGCGATAGGAAACCCAGGGTCGGCGGGGTGCGCGACGATCCTAAGAAATCACCTAGGCGGTTGGGTGAAGGGAGTTCAAAGAAAGCTGGGAGTCACGAACAGCTTGGTCGCAGAGCTATGGGGGATTAGAGACGGCCTCACATTTGCAAGGAGGATGGGAATCATGGACTTACATGTGGAGTTGGATGCGAAGGAGGCGATAGGTATGTTAGTAGAATATAATATGGAGGATAGACCACTAAATCCACTTCTTCTTGATTGCAGGTGGTTGATTGCGGGATTTAGAAGAGTTAAGCTCATACATATTTTCAGGGAGGGAAACGGGGTGGCGGATATCTTAGCGAAGGAAGCGGTTCATTTGAATGTAAACTTTGTGGAATTAGATCGACCCCCGGTGTCGGTGGGATCGAGCATTAGATCGGACATTAGGGGTTTTGCTAAAACTCGAAGTGTAATGTTGGAGTAGTCGTTTGAGTATTTATGAAATTATAAGTTATCAAAAAAAAAAAACGGGGATCATTGGTCATAAGAGGTCAAAAGTCGTAGTTTCTAATGCAAATGTGAACATAACATATGATGGTAGACACAACTTAATACTCAAAATAAGGCACAAGTTCATACTTAAAATAAGACACAAATCCATACTCAAAACAAGACACAAATTCATACTTAAAATAAGACACAAGTTCTAATCTAACATTCCCCCTTAGCCAATCAAGACAATTCTAATCTAACATTCCCCTCAACCAATCAAGATATTTATCTTTGCTACAACCAAAGAACACAAGAACCATGTTTGATTTTCGGCAAAAAGAAGATGAGCCTTTTTTTTTTCTCCTTTTTGTAATTCTTTCTAAAGTAGACAATGCACCATTCAGTTGAAGTAAATACTCTTGCACAACGTCCATACTGAGTGACTTCGTCATCTAATTGTTAGAAAAATCTTCTAATTGTTTGGCAAAGTATTCAAGACCAAACTTGCCATCTATTACCTTTCTTTTACGCTTTCTTATAGATGATGAACTAACTGGACATTGAGATTGCTCCGCATCAATGCAATTTTCATGATGTAATATATCTTCTGTTCCAGCTTCCATGAAATGTTTTTCAAGTGGTTGAGAATATCCACCGTTCACTCTATCCATGGCATATAACATTAGTTCATCAAAATGTGGAAAATATTTTGTCTGAAATGACCAGCATCAGGATGACTCTGCAAACAAGAAGACAGAATCAACTAGAGATGGTATGTTTAACAAAAAAAACTTCTATTAGAAAGATATATACTGACCTTTAAATAAGTTGCCCACACATCTGATTTCGTTGTGGCCATTTTTCTTACATCATCTCAGCCATATCCAGAAGCATTTTTCATATCATAGACCACATTTTATTCTATTTTCAAGATTCTTAAATGAGAATTTATGTGGGGTCTTGCTTTCAAACCACATCCGAGAATTTGTTGTTCTAGCATCCTTTCAAGTTCATTCATGTAGCCACTTTTGAAACCTGGATCAGCATTAAAGCGACCTGTAGAATGCAACTCTAACATGCAAGATATAAAGACTGAATCCTCAACCATGCTCTACTTACGCCTTGTTGAGGCAGATGATACAGACATCCTGTGTAAATTAACTTCATGAATAAATATAAAAACATTTACAAACAAACATACATAAACAACAATTTCAAGCAAATGTATTTCGATAATATCAACATTCCAGAAAATGATAATTCTTATAAACGATCACATAATATATAACTCAAATATCTCTAGTTATTCATAGCTCTCCAACTATCAAACATTTTATTTGCTAGCTCATCCCTCCATATGCTCCACCTGGTGGTTGGTCGAACATCTACAATATCCTTCCTCTCCATGATATTATCATTTGAATCCACCTCATTGGTTTCTTCTTCTATTATTTCATTGTTGAGAGAGTCATTCCACTTCTCTTGTAGAATAAAGTTGTGTAGAAGGAAACAAGCATGCACAATTCGATTATGAATTCTCACAGGGTAATATGAGGTTTTCCTTAATATTGCCCATATCCACTTAATAGCTCCAAAAACACTCTCTATAACATTTTCATGTTGAAATACTCTTTCGGATTTGTAGGTTGATAACCATTTTCCCACTCACGCAAATGATAATGTATCCCTCTATATGGTTCAAGGAATCCATTAGTGTTTGCATGTCCTGTATCAACTAAATAATAACAACCTAGTGCATAAAGAAAAATAATAATTATAATTGTAAAATACAATTTTTATTCATTTTAAATTTTAAATAGTAAGACATTACTCACCAACTAATACTTTAAGACTGTACTCTATAAAAAAAGTATCGCGGAGAACTATACCATCAGTTGCAGAACCCTCCCAACCAGGTTGTACATATATGAATTGCATATTTGGGGCGCATGCTGCTAGCACATTAGTTATAATATTTGCCTTATGGTTTCTATCTCGGTTTATCAAACAATATAATTCAATTGACCAACATATATGAGAATTGATTTTCAAGAGACAAGTACGAGATAATAATATATCGGCGACAATTAACACAGAATTCAACCTCACAATTCATCATCGTATAAGGTTAGAATCAGAGCATACTTGACCAACACATGATTTTACAAACACATGTCATAATTAGCCACCCACAGAAATTCAATTGCACTCACACAAGTTCAATCACACCACAGAGAATTTGTCTCACATGTTTTCAGTAAGGTGGAAGAACAGAAATCGTCTCACTTGATTTCAGTAAGGTTGAAGAACGCTTGTGCAATCAATCATGAAGACCGACAGTGAAAAACGAAGAAGATCGCCTCTTTGCCTGAAGCCTTGAACTGCTATGTGAGGAAGACATGGTACAATTTTTTTTTTTGGTTCTTACGTAGGTATGGTTTTAATAGAGGGTGGTTAAGTAATCTTTTCCTATGTATTAAATAATACCATAGTTAGAGAATGTATTAGTTAATACACAATTAACACTAGAATTGTGTATTAGCTAACACATAGGTATTAATTAATACCAACCAATATTTCTAATTAAATATTATATTAACTAAACGTGTATTAATTAATATTAATACATAATTAATACCCAAATCAAACACCACATAAATTATGGTTGAGTTCTAATCAATAGGTGACTTATGGAAAACAAATATTATTAGTGGGTATTGACAACGACGGATTTAGGAACATTCATAAGTGAATTCTATTGTTATATTATTCATATGTAATTATAACAAAACAATTTAATATTTATTAGAATTGAAAAATAAATAACACAATTTATAATAGTACAAATACAAATATATAATAGTTTAAAATAAAATATAAAAATTTCATAATAATACGAGATGATGTTTTAACATTTAAATATTTAATCATGTAAAACAATATTGATATTTTTAATCACAGTATCAATTTGTCATCTAAACTAGTTATCCTTTTAATTAATACAAAAATTAAAGGATATATACTAAATGATGCTCATCTAAACAAAATATAATAATATCACTAACAAATTATCATATAAACTGGTTATCGTATTAATTAATACATAAAATTGGAGGATATATAGAAAATGATATTTATTCAACAAAAGTATAATATCACATATGCAATATACAATAATAATTATAAGTGCTGGATTATAATAAATATGCAATCATATAGAGTATAGCATAAAACACATAATTTAAGTTACCTTATTTAAATTGACCAAGCAGAAGCAGTTATGTGTGTGGGGTTGATCACGGCCTGTCGGCTAGAGAACACGTCATAGATTCACAAATAGAAATTTATGTTTTCATAGCTACTGACATCTCTCTAAATTGTAGGGTGTCTATGGTATTATGAGAAACTATCAAATTTTCTATCGTGAGCACTCTTATATATAATAGCCATATACAGAAAGAATGGTTTTGCGTCAATATCACAATATTAGGCTTATTATAGGAAGCTTCCGCTAACGGACGACTCAATAACCAAAACTAACATCTCCCACTCGCACAAAGTAGGGGTGCTAATTCATAAAGTCAACACTAAGAAAACACATTACTCTTATATTGTAAGAGTCACATAAGGGTCAATAGTCGAGACCGACCGACACGACGAGTAAGGTGTTGCGCATCTGTTAGGAGTTACAGTGGCACACCGATCTCACACCACCAGTGAAAATGTGTATCGCACCATTGACCATGTAATGCTCTCCATGTATAACCACACAATAATCTTTCATACCTATATATGCATTGCGTCCACAACCGTAACTGATGACGCGGTTGGTGACCACCTAATGGACACAATTTTGAGAAGATCGCATGATGACCATCTCATCCCATGACACTATTACCATGATCTAACTCTCTTTTCCAGAATTAGAACTCGGGCTCTTATAATGAAGCCCTTCAAGTACAGACTAAGATATGAAACATTAAACTGAAATGCATGTTTCTGTTCAGAGTAATGAGGGTATGCCCACGAATTTACACATAATCTTTAGGTCTCACATGACTCCGAGTTAATATCTCATATTGGGTCATACCCATGGTTGTATTGGGTACGCATGGTACAGAACACACGTTACAACATTTCTCTTTCTCAACGGAGCATATGTCCAAATGTTGTACAAATGTCCATAGGGCATACAAAGTACCTGAACCAAGAGTTCACAGACTCTCATCCGATCCCTAAGTGGTTCGACAATCCATAGTATGTCGTGGTGTGAAATTAGATAGTTCTGGACGCTTAGTCCTTCCGGTTATCCCCATAGACTTTCAAAACTTGAAACCATCAATAGTCTCACATAGTCACAAATGCATAGAAGTCATCACCCGTGTGAGATGGAGATTAAACCCACTTTAACATATTTCAACAAATAATCACAATAGGAACACAATATATTCAAACTGTGAGAACTTGCATCCTCAAATACAATTCATGTTAAGAAACATTGTTCAGGAGAAACATAATCAATAAAGTACATCAACATTGTTTAGGAAATTTCACCTGTCTCACAAAAGACTCCCTTTTTAAGGTTGGTGAAATGGTCCACAACCAAAAGAGAGTTGATTTAGAGAGTTCTCCTTAACTAGACTTCATTTATTGCAATATTTAACACCAGTGAACGCCTTTCAAAGAAAAAGAAAGACCAAAAGTTTTAAAATATGTCTAATACGAAAAGCTCGCCAAAGGTAGACTAAAAATTGTTCAAGCACTCGCCAAAGAAAGGCTCGTAAAGGCGAAAGGCAACCTAGGGATAATCGAAAGGCTTGATAAGAGCAGTCTAGAAACACCTAAAAGATTCTTACTCATACGATTCGCTTATTAAATATAAGATTCTTACTCATACGATGCACCTTATGCTCAAATGATAAAAGGCTTAATTGTCAATTTCTCCCTAAAGTTTGAACCGAATTTGAGATTCCCCCTTAATGTTTAAAATTTTAAATTTTAGTCCTAATGTTTGGACAAAATGAAAAATTCCCCCATTCCGTCACTTAGCCGTTTGTTCTTAACGGAACTTGATCATGTGCGTGGCACATGATCTTTTAGTGACCAAATTGCCCTTCTTTAAGACATCCGAAGCTGGGTGAAAGAAGCTTCTTGGCCTCCCTAAAGCCACTTCTGTCCTTCCACCTTTTCTCCTCCGTCAGCAATCCATCGGTCTCCACTTTCATTTGTCGTCCAATCTTATTCGTCTCCGCCACAACCATGTCGCAAACCCACTCTTCTTTCGAGGTTGTCAGCGGCTCAAACGATCTTTTCCACCCAGTTCTCAAATCTCTCGAGTGTCCCTACAATCCATTCCCACTCGTTGGCTGGAATCGCCACGTGTAGACCATATTCGCTGCGTTCTTCTGGGCCCTTCCGAAAATCCACTTCCGCTACCAGTGCCTTCGTACTCCAGACGGTGGTTCTGTTGCTCTCGATTGGGTCTCTGATGATGACCGATGATTGCCTTACGATTGCCCCGTTCTCATTTTGCTGGTATAAATGTTATTCTCGCCCAAGTTTCAGCTCATCATTAATCTGATTGATTGGTTAGAGTAGATTTGAGTAACAATTTGAATCAAGGTTGATAATAAAAAAGGGATCATGATGAAGCTTTTATTAGCACATCAAAACAGGTTGAATTCAGTCTCCTTGAGGGAGAA
Source organism: Chamaenerion angustifolium (assembly GCA_946814005.1). Taxonomy (NCBI): domain Eukaryota; kingdom Viridiplantae; phylum Streptophyta; class Magnoliopsida; order Myrtales; family Onagraceae; genus Chamaenerion; species Chamaenerion angustifolium. The sequence continues at coordinate 31,417,816 of OX328272.1, forward strand.
TATCTGTCTGGTAGGATCGTCGACTTTCTCTTCAACGGTGCATCCACTTTTTCTGGTTTCGGATTTACTGAAGCCGCTTCGCCTCGGTTCGGCTTCGTTGAAAGTGCTTTTTCGGGGCTCGGATTCGCTGAAGGTGCTCTTTATAGGTTCGGCTTCGCTGAAGCCACTTCTTCGGTCGGGGTCCATGGACAGAGCGGCGTTGGAGGGTTTGGCACTTCGATACTCGTATCAAGCTTGAGCTCTTTCTTCGAGATTCACTTCGAAATTATTCTGCTCGACGCTTGCTCCAATTTTTACTGATACAGTGGAGGAGGAATCAAGTTCTAAACTCATACAGTGGAGGAAATCGTGAAATCGAGGATTTGACTGACTTGTGCATAAACAAGACCCCCCCCCCCCGTTTCACTCATGGTACTTCGAGACATATCATGGAAGAACGTTTGGGTTTCTAATCAAAGAGTGTTGTGTTTATTTTGCAATCTTTGATGACAGTTATGTGAAGATTTTGATAATTGTTGAAGATTTGATAACATGTGAAGAACAGAAGATGTCGAATCAAAATCAAGCTCTTCAAGTAACAGTGGAAGAGGACGAGGGCAGTTTGGTCCCTTACAAAAATTAAAATAGCATGTGCCTCGCACATGATCCCCATTTCGTTAGTAATAACAGTTAGCTAACGGAATGGGGGGATTTTTTATCCGTTCCAAACATTATGACTAAAATTTAAAATTTAAAACATTAAGGGGGAATCTTAAATTTGGCCCAAACTTTAGGGGGAAACTCGTATTTTACCCATGATAAAAGTCTAGTTGATACTCCAATATGGCGTGAGGTTTACGAAATGTACAACGAGGGTAAGCACTTGAATGTTCACATCGACGTTAGAGTCTTATAAGCATAAATACTCAATATTTCTCCCATTAAAGACATTTTACATAGAATATTACTATCATATACGTTTTACTTATTTAAGCATTACAGAGGAACCAAAAAACCCTACATTTGTCCCCTTCCGCATGTGCTTGGATCAACCTCTAGTAGCTTGATTCAACTCTTGACGAGCTTCATGATCAACTTTTGTACCTTATCCAACAAATACGATCAAATACCATCCTGGTCTCAATCATAAACGCTGTTAACCAGAGATCAACAAATGTTCCTCTAAGGACTTTGTTGGCACGTTATGTGAAATCAAAGTTTTTGGATTCTTGTGGGAGTATGGCTGCAATGATTAAGCTTAAATTAATAGACGAAAAGGCCACCAGAGTGGAGTATGCAATTTAATTTGACTAAACACATGGAAATTTCCCAGATTCAGACACAGTAAAGATTGACAATTTAAGATTATGGGTGGTGGTGCATGACCATTCTTAGTTGGTGGAGTGATTTATCCATTTAATTTTGTTAACAAACGAGACCTTATCTTGCTTGCTAACTATCTATGTGTAGGATTTTATCCACTACCATTTTTTTAAATGGACTATGTCTTCTTAGGCCAGAAAGTTTATGGCAATAACAGGTATGTGATGCCCTAAGATGTTTTGGGGCTCACACGCTACACTGATGTATTCACCGAGTTTATAAACTTGTTCAACATACCAAGTTAAATTTTATATGTCATCGTGATAGGGATAAATCATTGCAGTTGTTGGTCTATATCGAGGAACTCCTATTAAGTACGAGTCATCAACTCGCGTTGACTATGTCCATGCCCTTTATGCACGTCGCACATCACTCATAGTGATTGAATGATCCCGTGAAATGATCAGATCGGGGAGATGTGAGAGCTTGTCACCGACAACGTTGTGTGAAGTCCATTAAACCTTATCATTTAAAGGAAGGAGAAGTCATAACAAGGTTTTCGTAGGTGAACCTGCGGAAGGATCATTGTTGAATCCTGCACAACAGAACAATTCGAGAACCAATTGGGAGGCAGGGCTTGCGCTTCCAAATCCCATTTGTTGTGGGTAGGCCCATCAAGTTCACAATAATGAAACCCGACACGGAACGTGCCAAAGAAATCAAATAAGAAAAGCATAGTCCCTCTACACTCGTTAGGAACCATGCACATTTTTTTCTATTAATATCAAAATAACTCTAAAAAACATATGTATTTGCTCTCACATCGATGAAGAATGTAGTGAAATGCAATGTGAATTGTAGAATCTTGTGAACGATTGAGTCTTCAAACGTAAGTTTCCCTAAGCCATTGGATTGAAGGCACGTATGCTTGTGTATCAATAATCTATTCATCACTTAACCTCTACTCCCTGAAAAGGAGCTCAAGTCCTGGGTAGGGGTGTCAATTCATGTCAGCATGTCAATCATGGGTTGTTTCATCCATGGATCGTGTCAGGAATTGCTTAACCCAAAAACTGCCCATTAATGTACATGAGTCAATTCTCATGACCTAAACACGACCCGCTGGTCAACGAATTAACCCGTATGAAAATAATTACATATAAAATGCACAGGTTAACCTGCATGACCTATAGACCCGCGCGATCTATAGACCCACGCGACCCATAAATACTTTCACATTATCACAAAACAAAAGAGATCAACATATCACATCATTAGAGTTACTGATTCATAAAACATGAGATCATCTCATTGACATCATCACAAAAAAAACATGAGATCAACATATTCATCGTTTCAAGTTTTCCAACTCCTAATGTCTTTCAAACTGACATCACGTCAATCCAAATATACACAAAAGACTAGCAAGTGAGAGTAGATATTATCTCCATAAGAACCAAATCTTTATGAAACCACTTTAGTTTGAACTTTCGTCCACTTCATGCCAAAATCCACAATAAAAGATGCATAATCTTAAGAAACTTATAAGTGTTCCTGCAAAATACATTTATATTTTCATAAGAGACCAACTCAAATCTATTTTCAACATTGTAATGTAAAGCATGTAACTTAATAATTTTTCATCGGAACAAATCCATAATTTCTATACTAAGAAAATATAATTTACTAACCTTGAGTTCAGTCTACTGTCTACTAATGTTTTACTTGAAGCCCACTCCGCTATCCTTTATAGTTGTTAAGACCTTGCATTATACACATGATCAAATCAATGATTTTACAGTAAGATAACATTGTAAAACAACAATTTCACATTTGAATTTCATTAGATAACGAGAATACCACACAATACTATGAAATAAAAACTTACATTTCAAGAGAAGTTTTATAGAATAATAAAACAACGCAAACCACAATGCAACAAACTGAAATAAATGGTAGAAAAAGACCTAATTTATGAAATAGAGACTTGTGATTCTTCCACCTCCGTCTCGGGCAACCCAACCAAATCATCATCAACTTGCTCAATAGTTTATTCATTAACCACTTCACATATAAAATACAAATAAGTTAACCCATAGACATATTTAATGAAACTAAATCTAAGAAAATAGAGATTATGTACGTTAACACACCTTTACCAAAATAAATCTAATCTCTACAAGACATGATTGCTTCAACAATTTCTGGCTTGAGTGAGCTTCGATATTCACTAAGGACACGAACTCTATTACTAAACATACTTTCTGAAGCAATGGTTGTAATGGGGGCACTCAAAATGTCACATGTCATAGAAGAAAGTATAGGACAACAATTGCTTCCATTTCTCTGATAACTTAAAATATTCAATTTTTCTTGTCCATCAAATATACATCATCCAAATAACGACATAGTTGAGACTTTTGACATTATGGAGTGGTTGCTCTTAGAGAGAAAAAAATGTGAAAATATAAGAATAAGATATAATTTCTAATACTATCAAATGAATGTATAAATAAAATAAAAACATGTTTAAAATATTACCTACATTGAGCACTACATCTCCCATTTCTAGTGTCGTAAAATCTAATCCTAGGAACTAGAAGAAGTACAAATCCTTTTGGACGAGTCTTTAGAAGTCGGTGGTAGTGCAGATAACTTATCGACATAAGCATCATACACCTTATGAAACTTAGAGTGTGCCATCAAAGCTTTTACATTCTCAGTATCTTCACCATGCAACTTATTGAACGTAAATAAAATGAACTGAAATTGTAACGAGGATCCAACACAACAACGATTGCGATAATTACACTAAAGCTGGACAATTACTTGTCAAATTTCAGTTTCATCCTATCAACCATACTTTTCATGAAGTAACATTCACCAATGTAATACTTGGACAATGTCAAATTGATAACAAACACCAATGGGAAGTATAAATTTGCAGGTGGATACTTCGTCCCATAAAATGTAGATCAAATCATAAAATGCATTCCAGAAATCCATAATGGGCTTAACGTTTCCCATTTCATATGAAGTAGGACACTGTATGGAACTTACAAAATTCATGTGACGAAGAGAATTTTTATAGTGTAAGATACTTTGAATAATTTCAAAAATTGAATTTCACCTGGCATGGCAATCCCGTGTCTATGCTTATTCATGAACCGATTCAATCTCAAACCGGTTCCGAACTGAACAAGAATTGTTTAAAGCAAATCATTATTTGTTTGGCTCACTAAAAGAATTGGTCTATTTAACACATAAAAAACTGGTCTAGTTAGAACCGGTTCAAACTCGGTTCGAATTGGTTTGGTTTGGTCTGTTTTTTCAAAAACAAATCAGGTCTCAGTTTCGGTTCAATCAAAAATAGTTACGGTTTAGTAAAAATAGATATGGTTCGGTCTAAAAACATACCCATACCAATAAATGGATGTCTTTGAACATTGAACTACGCAGAATACACAAATAAAAAACTCCTATGTATTATTTAATCAATTAAGTTAGACCGGTTTAGATTGTTTTGTTTTGACCGGTACAAAAATTGTATAGGTTTAATCCGATTTGATTTAAATTTTTAGTATAAACTAGTACAAAAAACTAGTTGATTCGAACTGAATTGAATACATTGTTTTGAACTGACTTACTTTAACCTTAAAAAACTGGTTTAGTTTTGGATCTTGTTCAACTCAATCAGTTCAAACCATATTGCACGATCAAGTTTAAAATATGAGCACAACAACACACGTGACTTTTTTATTCATCTAAGATAAATGAGTGATTTTGCAACAACTTATCTTTCAACCTCTCAACACAAACATCATTCGAAGAAGCATTCTCCAAAGTCAAAGAAAATACTTTGGCAAGAATTTTTCATTCAGACAATGCTTTCTTAGTATGGGGAGGGGCCATAAAACAAAATCCAACAAGATCTTATGCAGCAGTCAATCTCAATCAATAAAATGTCCAGTCAAAGTAATATAATCATCAATGGTAGCAGATGTCCACAAATCAGAAGTTAGACAAATTCTACGAGATGACGTCTTTCAAGGAATCATGCATCTTCATGACATCAAATTTAGTTGTATTCCTAATGATCAAGTGTATACTAGGTCGTAAATATTAAAAATCAACATTTATTCCAGAATACTCTACATACATAAAAGGCAAATTATGCATTACCATAACAGATGTAACCAACTATGTAAGTTTCATCAGATCAAATTTAGGAAATTACAAAGACATAGTTTCATACTTACTTGAACAAAGGTATTCAACTTTTCATTTTTTACAACGCGACTTACTCACTCCACTAGTTTGGAATTATGGGATAATGTCAAAGTATTGCTAAATTGGTGACTTCGGTATCATATCTTTTTCTCCGGTAATTTTAATTACATTTACTTTACCTTTACTTGAATGGCGTGATGTTACTTCAAGCTCAGTATCATGAATGAGTTCTTCAAGTTCATCGATATCCACATCTACATCATGGAACCTCTCATCATCAAAACCATTTCTCAATAGTTAATCATCAATTTGAATCAAAACAAGAATAGTTTGTAAATAGTGGCGCAACCTAGCATAGGAACCTTATGGTTTTGTTTGGAAAAGGTTAGCAATGGGACAATCTGCGAACCCTTCAACTACCTTGGAATTGGTCTAAATCGAAATTTAGATAACCCTAAATAATTTAAAATTTTCTCAAGGGAATAGTAGTTTGAAGAATAATGTTGATGTTTAATTTATTGAGAGGCTTTAATAAGTGTAGTCCAAGTCGTGTTGTGACACACTGAAAGTTTCAACGAAAATTGAACAACATGACCTTGTTTTGAGTCACGTTTGGTGTGAGATAACTAATAAATAATAATTTCTTATATTCAGGTACCCCAAGTAAGAGTATAGAATGTATTTTGTTGGCCAAAAAAAAAGTAAGAGTATAGAACTCTACACAAGTTGTGAAAGTTAGTGAAACCTTTGCATTTATACTCAAATGTGGAAATGTCTCACGAAAGTATGTGTTAGTGTAATCGTCGTAATTAATCGGTAAAATGCATGACTCAACAATTGCTTTCAATTGAAATTTTTGTTAGTGACTATGTAGCTCAAATAAGGATAATTTGTTAAGGAAATGATATGGCCTTGAAGAACGTTTCGAACATTTGTAGGAAAATGATGTCATGGCTTAATAAACATGCTTATTTTGTGTTTGAGTTTGAGAAGTTAGTACTCACTAAAGAAGGCATTTTATGTGGGTAAATATAGGACTATGAGGATATATTGAAGTTAAATGTAATGAATATTAAGTTAAAAATGAATAAGAAGTTTTTTTATATTGAAGCTTTTTTTTCCTGCTTATTTGATAGAGTCATCTAATCTATGTAATGATATAATAGAACATGTTAATTATGATACTCTTCGAAACTTAAATAACATGAATCATATCCCCACCTTTCATATTGATCTCAATATAAATGTAAAATATGTGATAACACTAAGTTAACAAAGTCATCCTTCCTATCAATCTACAGGAATACAAAGCACCTTGAATTAATACATAACTACGTTTGCAGGTTAAATTCTATACAAACGTAAGTTAGTAATAAGTATTTTATCATTTTTGTGGATGACTGTATAAAATATTAATATGTATACTTGTTGAAAAGTAAAATTGATGTAATTGATAAATTCATTCTTTGCAAATAATAAGAAAAACTAAAGTGTTGCATAGTGATAAAGATGATGACTCAATGTTTTAAAGTTAAGGTGTTTACACAAACAAACAACATAGATTTTCAAATTTAGCATTAGAAACAAATTTTTGTTAAAGGTTTCAATGTTTGACAAGTGTTGACCAAATTTGACAGAAGTGTATGGTTAAAACAAAAGTTGAAACTTAATGTTATTAGTTTCGTTAAGACAAAAGTTAAAAATTAATGACTTAATGTTATTTTGATCGAAAAATAATTTTATTTTGAGTTACTATACTAAAAGATGACCAAAAAAAAAACTATACTAAAAGAATGTATATGTATGATTCTCGATTAATTTATTACAGTAGATATATGTAATTTAATATAAATTATATTAGGTTGGCCAAAAAAAATATATATATATAAATTATATTATAATTCACCACTAAATTTTTACATGGAAGAAAAGTTAGTAGATTTAGAGTATCGAGAAAAAGTTACAAGTTACAACTATTTAATTACGATAGTTAAAAACAGAAAATAATAAATAATAAACATAAGTATGATATAATAACATGTTCTATTTTTACATACATTAATATACAAAATTTAATAAGAGTAAGATAAATATTCTTTTTTAATATATTATATTTAATATAATATATTAAAAAGGGTTAATTATATTTTAAAAAAAACAACAAAATTTGAGGAAAAACCAAACAACAAATTAATTTTTTTTTTATAAACAACAAACCAAACTTTTGGAATTTAACAATCCACAAACCTACATCAAATTTTCATTATATTTGAACAAATTTTTCAATATTTGAGGGAGTTATTAAATCGTAATACATTTTTGTTAAAATATTTAAACTAATTCTAACATAATAACTTTTTCAAACATAATGAAAAATTGAGATAGATTTATTTATTTTTCAATTCTAAAAATTTAGTTTTTTGTTTGTAAAATATAAATTCGGCTTGTTGTTTGATTTTTACTCCAAGTTTGTTTTTAATTAGCCCATTATTATAACATATTATAATAAAAGAAACATAAAAAGGACAATTGCGGGCAATTAATTGTTGGCCCAAATGCTTAGTCAACATCACATTATAGTTCTCCTTAGTGAGGACGTCCTACTCTTAATGCTTGGCTACATTGTAATAGCAATGTGCACTTAACCATTCTTTTTTTTTTGCCAATGCACTTAACCATTCATTGTGGACTATTAAGCAAAAAGAATAGTTTTCATCTTTTCATCAATGAGTACTTTATTTCACTGTAGTTATTTTTCTATGTAAATCACTTTTTTTATATAAAAAAACTGCCTTTATTATAACTTATAAGTTTAATTTTAGATTCACATACTTTTTGTTTTGTCAATCTTAGATTCACATACAAACAATTAAATAAACAACATATATAGACAATTTGATCAAGTTTAAATCCATGTCAGAAGTAGTAAAAGGTAAATATTCTGTACCATATAAACTATTGGTACTGCACTCTCTTTACATTTGATACGTCCATTGAATAGCGAGATAAAGCTTTACCTTAATAACTAAAAGAATAAGTAACATGATGTTACTTAATGGAATGGAAGATGATTACGTTATAATTCAGATACGGTTACTTACGGGGTAAAATAACCCATTTACTCTCTAATGTTTGAGCTAAAATTGAGGATTTTTTCTCTAATATTTAAAATAAAAAGTTTCTATTCTTAATATTTGACAATTTGTCGAGTTTCCCCTTTACGTTAAATTTTTTGTCCAAACTTAATAGAATATGTTTTGAAAATTATAAAAATAATAGAATACTTTTAAAAATGTCACAATATAACCATTCCAATTTTTTTTTCCAAATGTTGCAATGGAGATTCGAGTTACCTTGAGTGGGCAAGCAAGTTTGGGTCAAAATTCGTACCCTGGTCTCTTCGATTGGGTCTCAATTGAGTCTTGATCGAATTAGAACTCTCAATTCTAATATTTGAAAAAGTAGAAAGAGTTCATTTGTAACAATGTTTTAAAGTATTATGTTATTACTGCAATTTTCAAAACATTTATGCTAAGTTTGGATGAAAAATTTGACGGGAGATAAAAACTCGACAGATTGTCAAACATTAAAGACCGAAACTTTCCAAATCAAACATTATTGGGAAACCTCAATTTTAATTTAAATATTAAGAGAGAAAGTGATATTTTACTCTTTCCTTAATTGCATATATACAAGGGTTGCTATTTTTGTGAGCCTTTAGAGAATGATGTCAAATTACTTATAATTTATCTTTGTACATAAATTATGGCTTGAACTTTATGAATGGCCATAAGAGAATGTATAGATATTATATGAGCTCAAACAATATGCTGGTAGGAAAATTCTATGGGTATAAAAATAAATAGAAATAGACCGAAGTAGGATGATCTCACCTTCCTTATTATATTGTTAGTGAGCTAAGTGGAAACCTAAACCCTACCATTAGGGAACTTTTTATGGGCTTTGTCCATCATTTTCTACACTTTTGACATAAATTATTGTTTAATGTTTAAACAACTTGATAGATTGAGCTAAATTATTGTTTAAACTTGTTAACTTGTTTCTACACTCATCTAGGAGGTTAATTAATGCTAGTTAGATTGAGCACTTAACAACTTGAAGTTCAATTAAAATGTCATGAAAAAGTTTAGTGTATTTGTCAACTTTTCTATAAATTTAAACTTTTAGCTAAAACAATTTCAGTATATTCTTTTAGCACTCTTTATTAAAGGTCCAAATAAGTGTTTTAAAACTTAGACCGGATGATTGGAACATACAAGAAAGTTAACTCAGTCTAGTCTTTACAATTAACAAACGAATGGGTTGATCACTCCCATTTTTATTCCGCTTGAATTATAATTCAATTATGAACCTTTTTTTTTGTGTTGTGATATTACTAATGACTTCCAACATTAGTAAAGCTCTCATAAAATGGTTTGGAAATTTGTTGATAAACTCTTGAAGAAAGCATGACAACGGGATGACATGCCAATGGATACCCCAAAACGTGCTATGATAACATTGTGAATCTTAACCATAAAGGTTGAACAACTGCTACATGGCATATCCTTTGCGGCTTCCGACATTAGCAAGGACGCAACCTTAGAAACTCTAACGACAACCCTAAATTGTCTTGAAGGCTCCAAAGACGTAACCAACCACGACCTCTGTGACTGCTGAGATGGTTTCTGCATGCAAACCCCAAGGATTGCATCAACACTATAGTGAAGCACTAGTCACAGCCTTACGACTGAGTGATGCAATCTTATCCCAATAGTTGTCGATAGGGGAGGTGGTGGTGGTCGATCCCTATGGTAGGGTCACACTTTTGTGGCTAGCCAATCATGGAGGCAGTATCCCTAACGTCTTTTCAAGAATTGGGAAAATGTGTCAATTTTTTCGAACTGAACTGGCTCGTTGAGCTGGTTATGACCCAACTCAATTTCTTAAGGTTAAGTAGTTTAAAGCACTTCAATTGGTTGAAGTTTATTTTACCCATCTTGTTTGATTTGGTTATGATCTTTGTTTTTTTGTGAGTTACAAGTAATTCATTTTTAAGCTACTGAGGTTAGATCTTTGCTTAATAATTTTGGATCAATTATCCGGATAATTTAAATTGTTAATTTTCATTAACTGATATTTGGATCATTTACAAATTGGTTATTAATTTATTTTTTATGGTAACTTTAGTCTCGAGACTTGCTTGTGGTGATTCTAATTCATATACTTTTATTTGTTGAGTCTTTAGTCCATAAAATTTTGTTTGTTGAGTCCTCAGACATTCTTTCATTGAGACTTTCGTCCCCATTTTTTGTTTAGGGTAATATTCGTCCTTCCATTTTCAATCAAAGTAATTTTAAATCACAAACTTTCCAGCAAGATATTTGAGTTTTTTAAAAAGTAGGCAATGTGACAAAAACAACTTGAAAAAGTAAGTATACTGAAAAAATATTTAGCAAAATGTATATAAGCGTTACTCGGGGTAGCGTTTTTTACAACGTGCGCTACTTTGAGTAGCATTTTTCGAAAAACGCCACTAGGGGTAGCGTTTTTCATAAAACGCTACTTGGGGTGGCGTTTTTATGAATTTCGCTACCCCTAGTGGCATTTTTTTAATGTTTTTTTGACGATTCGATATTTAATTAAAAATAAAAGTATGTATTTATTAAAAAAAATTAAAAAATTATAGTAAGTAGATATTTTAATTGCGATTAAAATGATGCAAAAACAATATTAAATTTGGACTTACGGATTGACTGTAGGCTCTGCCGTAAGTTGAGATTTGAAAATTTGACTTAAAAAAATATAAGTCATACACTGTAAGTCCAAACTGACCACGGTGAAAGCCATTTATGTTGTAATTTAATTATCTACCTAGTGTATTTTTTATTAGAAATACAGTGATTTTATAACCTAACATCGTTTGTCTTATAATTTGACTGAAATAATTAAATGCATTAGGTGAAAAATTTAGTTATGTACTTACTCAAAAAAAATCAAAAAAATTAAAGTACATAGATAATTTAATTACGAATTAAATGACGCTAACTAGACGTTAATTGTTTACTTTTAGACTGACCATATAATACAATATAATACGAAGTAAATTACCGATGTGTGTGTATGAAAGGAGAGTCATGACCAAGTTTGTGTCAAAGGAATATAAACAATCAAATTGTTGTGTTGCGTAGTAGAAGTCAACAACATTTATAGTGTTCTTACTTGTTGTTGTTGTTGGACTTATGTTGAAGATGTAGCCACGTGACAAATGTTTATTTTATAGTGTCTACGTTGTGTACTTTGTCATTCAGTTGTACTATATGTTTGTTTAATGACTACTTTCTGGACCCAATAGTTTATATAATACTCAATTGAGTTATCTTTAAATTTAAATATGTATCAGTATTTCCACAATTATGTTTGAGCGAAAATGGTTACGACACCAACATGTTTTGTGAAAGGAAAATCCAACTAAAAACACATTATCCAACATAACATTCAACACAAACCGACATGTTTAGATAAGTGTTCTAGTTATATACAAAGGTTTACCAGACAAAATATCCAACAAAACAAAGCCACTGAACATAGCATCCCACCACAAAGGTAAATCATCTTCATCATCGTCATATTTACCGACTTTCCAATTGGGATCGGATATAACATCCAATAGGGAACCTGTCTACTATGAGGAAGATAACGTGTAATCTTCTTCTACTGACCGCATTGGCCTCTTTCTATTGTCTCTTGGAGGTGTATTTGTATCCATGGGATGTTAGCCTTTGTCTCCCGAAATTTGACTCTCCAATACCTCTTTTAGCCGTTGAATGAATTTTATGTGAATGACTTTCATAAATGGACCCTTCTCGCATAGAACATGATCAAACAGTGTCAACACATACACGGCCAAATCCAAACTTCCATCCCACCTCTCCAACATTTGAGTAACGCCTGCGTCCCTTTTTAAAACTTCCAAATCTGTTTTCAAATCACCATTCGGAGGGAGAGAGCAAATACACCCACCTGCGACTAATCCGTAATGCTCCATAAACACTTCTATTATTTCATAACTTATCACATCTCTCCCTAAATCAATAACTTCGGTCTTTCTAACTCATTTTCTATCAAGAAACCTCCTGTTGTAGTGAATCATCAATAAGTTTGGCCACTATCCTTATCCATTATTTACCCTAACAAGTTACAAAGAACAATATTGAAACAAAACAAAGAGCTAATGCCACACAACTAGCGATTCAGTCACAAAGGCACACCGACTGGAATTTATTAGAGATGTCAATTTGAGTCAACCCGCCGGGTTCGATCCGACCCGACCCACCACAATGTGTGGGTCAACCCAGACCTGACCCGTCGTACTATGCGAGTTAGGTTTCGTGACCCAACCCAATCTGGCAAGTCGGCAGGTCGATCCGCCTAACCGGCTTGTGGAAAAACAAGTAAACAAGGCTTATTTACTTGTAGCCTTGCAGGAATGCAGAACAATTGCAGGCTGGGAAGCATATGGACGTCCAACTTTCTAGACTCCAAGTGTTGTGCAAGTCCAAGGTTGGGAAGCACCGAAGTAGCTTTGTGGATGTGGTGTGTGGTACTGTGGCACCGAAGTAGCTTTGCGACTAATCCGTAATGCTCCATAAACACTTCTATTATTTCATAACTTATCACATCTCTCCCTAAATCAATAACTTCGGTCTTTCCAACCCATTTTCTATCAAGAAACTTCCTGTTGTAGTGAATCATCAATAAGTTTGGCCACTATCCTTGTCCATTATTTATCCTAACAAGTTACAAAGAACAATATTGAAACAAAAAAAAGAGCTAATGCCACACAACTAGCGATTCAGTCACAAAGGCACACAGACTGGAATTTATTAGAGATGTCAATTTGGGTCAACCCGCCGGGTTCGATCCGACCCGACCCGAACCACCACAATGTGTGGGTCAACCCAGACCTGACTCGTCGTACTATGCGAGTTAGGTTTCGTGACCCAACCCGATCTGGCAAGTCGGCAGGTCGATCCGCCTAACCGGCTTATGGAAAAACAAGTAAACAAGGCTTATTTACTTGTAGCCTTGCAGGAATGCAGAACAATTGCAGGCTGGACGTCCAACTTTCTAGACTCCAAGTGTTGTGCAAGTCCAAGGTTGGGAAGCACCGAAGTAGCTTTGTGGATGTGGTGTGTGGTACTGTGGCTGGTTGTGTGAATCGTGACCCTTGATTATGAAATGTATGGAAATTCATTGCGTTTCCGTAGCTGAGATTCGATCTAGGGTCTACGCATTTGAAGGATTTGATTTAGGTATGAAGGTTGAGCTAGGTATTACCGATGTGGTGTCAAAAGATGAGGATAAGGTGCTCGTGGCAGCGGTTTTAGGCACACACACCTTCGATTACTTGATATCGAGTTCGGTATCAAACGAATCCACGAAGGTCTGTTCATGGCAGTTAGGAGCGATGAGAATTTGCAGAACAAGCTTTTTGACCTCGTTGAATGCCCTAGTAGTGCAGTATTGAGCTTTAGCTGGAACTACGCCATCCTCTGGTAGATTTCCTGATCCAAATCTGCTGATTTGGTTCTGGGATGGGGAGACGGTTCCTGCCGAAGTGCCAAGAACCCAGAGATGAGGAAGAAGGAAGAAGACTTCAGTGCAGGAGCAGACAGAGAGTAGCACTCATGATGAGGACTGAACATAAGTACTTTACTTTAGTAGTAGTTTTTTTCCCACGAGTCAATTTCGTGTCACGCGGGTCAACCCGGACCCGACCCGTCTCTTGTGGCGGATTAGACGGGTCAACCTGAAAATGACCCGCCACACTTTTTTGTTGACCCGAACCCGGGTCGATTCCGGGTCATTTTTGGGTCGGGTTCAAAATTGCCATCTCTATAATTTATAAAGAACAATATCAAAACAAATAACTAATGCAGGCCTGTCTATGCATAGAAGAGGTATCATATGAAACTTTGTTTAAATATTTTAGAGAAAAACATATACACAATAAATTAATTTTTTCAATCAATTTGCAGTACTCATATCATAACTCAAGTTGAGCCTCCTAAAGTTAAAATGGCGATTCTACAGAATTTCTAAACATATAAGTCTAGTTACAAAAAATGGTAAAGATCCGGGTGTAATTTCATATTTTTGCCTAATTAAATACCAACTTAAGACATGATTATTTTTTTTTTTCCAAAAACTTAAGACATGATTCGGTTGTAGTCTATTTGGTTAGTATGTGTATGTCACACTATGAACTAGAAGGTCTTGGGTTCGAAACACTCCTAACAAAAATTTGTTATTTCATTTGTTATTTTGTATTTTACCGACATAAATGGATTTTAATCGCTAAGTTTATTATATTTACCGATGAAATATTTGTCTTCGTCGGTAAAAATTATATTTACTGTCCAAATACATTTTCTTCGGCACAAATCAGTTTTCTTACTTTTTTTCTTTGTATTGTAGCAAGGAAAATGGTTTTTCATCGGCAATTTTATTATATTTACCGTCTAAAAAAAATTTCGTCGATAAAACTGTATGTTCATCGAGAAAGTATGACTGTGTTTGAGTCACAAGATGTAACATTCTTATAGAGTGATTTTTTGGAGAAAAATAAATGTGAGATTTGTATTGATCGATCCCTATATGAGTTGGAGGATCGTTGGTATCTGTCCATTGAAATGAGATATATGATACCGAATATGATGAATTATCTCATTGTCCTAATGGAATCACCTTATGTAGATATGAACACACAAGGTTCCACCTTTGTTGATCATATTCTTAATGGAAGCGACTTGAATCTTATTCTTAGTGGGAGCAATTAAGAACCTGTTCATAGCGCAAGTGAGATGAACAATAATGATCATAATAACAGTGAACTGTTATTTCGTGGACTAAGACGGACTTTTCCTTTGGAAAATATACTTTCAACATGGGTGTTAAACTCATCACTTTACTCTCCAATGAAGCAGATGAGACGGAAAAAATCATGTCAAGGATGTGTTGACTTAGATGAAAGACAATCCACCTCGAACTTTTCATTCTTGCTCCCCATATCATGGATGACTAGAAAACAATCATGCATCTAACTGTCCAACATGGAGGTTGGATATATGTATTTGACATTGACCACTCATGGACTTGTGTGGCTGAAAAGTATCTTTGATCGGTTGTTAAGCCATATGAATCTGACCGAACCAAGTTTGATTAACTCAAAGAATCAAACCTTGATCTTTGCATAAATGACCTGAAGTATCATAATAAATTGAAGCGCATAGATATCTAATAGTGTTATATCAAGTACATGGTTAGACATAAGATGACTGATTTGGAGTACTTGATTACAGAAGAAATAGTTACAGATTAATCCCCCCCTCAACACCACCACTACCATCCCCCTCCCCCTGGTGAAAAACAAAACTTTTGGAAGACCTTAGGTCTTGATGTACTTCATTGGAGATTTTTTCCTAAACAATGTTTTTATTATCATATTTGAAAATGCATGTTTTACAGATTGGATTTTTTTGTAAGTTCTTCTGTGATTATTTGTTTGACGTATGTCAAGTGAATTTTGGATTACTCTCTGACATAGGTGATAACTTCTTTGCTTTGTGGTTGAGCTATGTCAGTGATGATTCTTGGTTTTGACTATTTGTGTGAATGAATGACAAGGACGGGGTCTGGTGCATTATTTTTTTTGTCACTATAACGTGTTTATTTGCGCCACACACTTAAACGAATTATGGTTTGTGGATCCACTTAGAGATCGAATAAGAGTCTGTAGATTTTTGGTTGAGGTATTTTGTGTATCTGATGGACATCCGTATAACATTTGAACATATATTATGTTGAAAAATGAGATACACTTTAACAAGTTCCATACCATGCGGACCCAACTCAATCATTGGTAAGGACCCTAGCCATGAGCTCAGCTCGTAGTCGTGTGAGACTCCTCACTCTAAACGTAGAGTGATAAGTGTACCCTTTCTACTTTGAACCCAGACTTGGAGTTCAGTTTAATGTTTATCTTATGTTGTTTCATAACAACTACAAACAATTAAGCTTGACTGCGTAGTGCTAGAAAAGTGAGTTAGATCGACCTGACAGGAGCATAAAAGGAGGATGGTCATTATCTTGATCTTTCCAAATTGTGTGCACTAGGTGGTCACCAATTGTAACACTGGTTGTTAAAGTTATGGGCACACTAAATAAGTCTATATGATCATCGAGGTGAGATTGAAAAAAGATTACATGACCAAGATGACCAAGAGTGCAACACACAACTTCATCATGAGAGTGAAATTTATGAGTTGTTGCAACTCGAGGAATAATAGTTTGCTTGTTGTACTTATATGCGCCTATTTTGTATGAGATATTTCTTTTACAAGATGGATATATTCTTCTTTTGTTGACTAAAGATATACGCACCCTTATTTAGTGCAAGTGAGAGATAGAGTATTATGTGATAATAGATCACTCAGAAGTAAGATCCTATAACCTAAGGCCACTACCATATGTTGGTGCATGTCAATTTCCTTCATATCTCTATATAATATTGCTTAGAGTTTAGAACATGAAACTAATAATAGTCATAACTTACAATGCCTAATGTATTATACTTAGGTTAATAGTAGTGGAATTATAAGGTATTATTTGTGAACCTGTAATGTTTTCTCCGAGTCTCCTCCAACCGACAAACAACAATGCCACCTTAGATAAAATTGGTACGCTTTCGTAAAGATAATCATCAGATCCAATACAAGTCTAAACTATGTATGTTAATTTATGTATATTTTTATTGATAATTCGTAACTCTAATTTTTTTATAAGTTTAAACTTACGGGTAAAAATGGAAAATGTAGAAGGAAAAAAATAGTAAAAAGGTTAAAATGTATTTAACAGTTTAAGAATTGACAATTATTCAATATTTAATGATTGAGTATATATATAAAAGACATTGCGTAAGTATATGATAATAATTTCGGTAAAGAAATGAGTTCACAATGTCGGTAGTGAATGTGCTGTCCACTATTCATTCACTCTGTGGAGGAATCATAAGTAGATTCTTTAGTGTCAAAAGATTCCACATGTGTTAACGATTTCCATGAGAAGTTATTGGGGGAAAGTAACCTTTTTAGGACCGATAGTTTTCAGAATCAAACAGGACATGTCGAACCTGATTGAACTATGAATTGGTCATGGAGGTCGTCCAATTCAATCAAAATATGAAAATACAAGTCGAACCGGGTTCGAATAATAAAATTCGGACAGTTTGTAAGAATTGTGTATTTTTTGAAGATCCCACAGGTTTAACGGTTCAGCAAATTAATTATATATATATATATGTGTGTAAAAAGAGAAACCCTAGTCTAAATTCACCGCCGTCGGGGAGAAGGCGATGTGTGATTGGGGAGAACGATGCGGCGAGTGACAGATGGATGACAAGACGGCGGGTGACGAGGGAGGTGGCGGAAGGAGGAGGGAGGCGGCCTTAGAAGAGGAGGAGGCGCCAGGCGACCGCATCTAGAAGCGGCGGTGGCGGCGGAAGGAGGAGGGAGGTTGAAGGAGGCAGTGAGAAATGTAGTAGGCGGCGACGGGGGCAGTAGAAGAAGGAGGCCTACTTGTGGCTCAACTTTAGGAATCCATCTAATTGGTACTTTAACTATTTATCATAAATACTCAAATAATAAAGTTTGTGTAACGGTCCACAAATTTTCATCCCTCATAACACGACGCTCATCCTTGGAGGTGTCGATTATTGAATTCGAATGGTTTTTCTATGTGCATAAGTGAGTAGGTTCTGACATCATCAGTTAAAGAGTGATACATCCTTCAAGGCTTTGCTGGTTTGAGAGCTGATGTTACTTTCCTGATAATGTGAAACTGAAAATCAGTCGACGTGCTATATCGAGTTGGACACCCTCAAGACAATACGTTACGGATGGATGTGAACATTTTTTGTTCATATGCACAGTATAAGTGTGGTCTATCGAGAACGACCTTAAGCAAAGAGACAGATGATCCAGCCTCGAAGAGGTGGATGCCGCGCAAGTCAATTTTGTCGGACGCTTCATAAACTCCAAACCCATGACACTTGTGTCTAAGTGCTACACTTTTGTCAACAAATATGGGCAGAAATTGGTCATGTTTGCCTCATATATGACTTACGGTTAGGCACAAAATGAGCATCAAAGTGTTTACTCTATGTATACCTTGAAACCAAAACTTTAAAATTAAAAAACGCAATCGGGTGTGGGTCAAGGTGTCGGGCTCTATACTAGGGATGACGTGACCGTGGTTACCTAGTCAAGGGACCGGTTTTGGATCAACCCTAAATTCTTGAATCGTGATTAAGATGTTAATCTAGATCAAAAGGACTCCATTGGTGGGTCAATGATCAGTTAACCCAACAAGTGGCCGAGCCCTGCCTAGAGACAACATATACTTGGTCGTCCAGTCAAAGAAACTAGTTTTGGGTCCTCCTAAGCTGGAGATCAGACCCTTATACTTGATTCAGCTTGGTTAGGTCAATTGAGTAAGCTTTGAAGGTGAACCTTTGTTGAAAAAGTAGGTTACGCAAGAGACATATGATTATAATCTTTCCTATGTTTAGTTTATAGTGGTGTCTTTTACAAACGAACATCCTCCACTAATTTTATTATTATTATTACTAATTATCAAACTCGAGATTAACTAATAAAAATCTTGAAATGTAGTATTTTAATTTTAAATGATTGTAGCATACAATTAGAAAGGGGGTACAAAAGAAATGAATTGGTCGGGTCCATATTTTGATAGTGGGTGGATGGATTGAAGTGGGTGCTTTGATCACCCTCCCCTCATATTCATCATCTCACTTTACAGTCTTCTTTTTACCTTAATAAAAAGCAAAGTAGATCTTTGAAGGAAATTTTATTGGTATCCTAGGGTGACTCTTCCTTTTCCTCTCTCAATTGCACTTAAAAAATCTTGTTAAATTAATTATATATTGGTACTTTGTGCAATTTTACTGAAATATTATATTATAATAGTATAATCAGCAAACCTAATAAATCAAAAATCACATACACTCATTAAGTCTTTATATATTCAAAACTGAATTGGAATTCAATTAAACTCCAATAGAAATAGATGGAGTTTGGGTCTACATCAGTTCTCTCATGGGAATAAAAAAATAGATTCTAACCCATCTATTTTTGTTGTTGGCTAATAAATTACTTCTATTAATTATAATAAGAGTTTTCAATATTCGCTACATATAATACAAAAAGAGCTCTCGGGTTACACGTAATTCAGTCGCTTGGACATGTGCCCTGCTTCGCCTCCGTTGCTACCCAATTGACACACTTGTTCGCCGATCTTCTCACGAACCGCCAATGGACTTGAGAAATGTTAGTGGCTAGCTCAAGGATCTCCGAAAGGATGTCCCGTAGCTCCCAATTGTTTCCCATATTACCTCATTGAAGAAAGTTAATGACATCTTGTGCATCTGATTCAATAATTACCTCGGACCATGCATGCTGGTAGCCAGTTCTGTTGCGTGTAGGATCGCCTTTGCTTCAAGAGATTTCGCGCTCGTGCCGATGCACTCCGTATGGTGCCCCGCCACGATCGCTCCCGTCCACTCCCGCGCCCCCCCCCCCCCCTCCCTCGGTGCCTCCTTTAAAGGAAGATTGATCCCAGGCCGCATCACAGTTTAGTTTGATGATGCCTTTGTTCGGTCGTGTCCACACTGGTTCCCGCGTGCCCTGTGTCCGCGCTATGAGTGTCGCCGCCTGAGCTATCGTTCGCCAAGTCTGATATGCCATTGTTCTCGCTGCTCGAATCACTGGTTCTGATCGTGGCTGATCCTCCTCGTGAATGGGCCGACACCTCTCCTTCCATACCTCTCATGCGATGGCTTCCCCGAGTATCTTGTTTTTCCTCCCCATGTCCCCTCCTAGTTGGCCCAATTCCTGCATGAACCGAACCGAACCTAACCCATCTATTAGAGTTCAATTAAATTGAAATCGATTAAACCTTAATCAAGAGAGTTA
Source organism: Chamaenerion angustifolium (assembly GCA_946814005.1). Classification (NCBI taxonomy): domain Eukaryota; kingdom Viridiplantae; phylum Streptophyta; class Magnoliopsida; order Myrtales; family Onagraceae; genus Chamaenerion; species Chamaenerion angustifolium. The sequence continues at coordinate 31,438,401 of OX328272.1, forward strand.
GGTTGTGGATCTTAACCCATACCAGACTTAAATTTAAATGCGAAAGATTATTTATTTATTAGATTAAATGCTTATAAAAAACCAAGAAAAACTCTTCCATGTGATGGATGTTGTATACGAGGTGGGTCATACAAAGAACTTATTCTTTCATTATTAAAGATATATATAAATGTCCTTAACTATTCAAAGATACCCTTTATTTTATGAAGTATAAATAAATATTCCATCAATTGGTCATAACAAATGTGCTTTTTGCTTTCGTACTATCGACATCGCAAAGACTTGCACGATGTTTCGGAACTTTGCGGTGCCGTATCATGGATACTCCTGGCTTATGAAATTAGATAGAATGTATAAGTTCATCTTTCGTATGGGCAGGGAGATGCTTATTCTTTAAGATTTACTTTTACTTTTAGATAAAGAACAAACTTTTGTAAATATAGTTTATACAATACATGATAAAATTTAGTAACAGTGATTAATTTAATTTTTCTCTATAACTCTCATTTTCAACCTAGGGGTGATAATTGTGTTGCGTTGTGTTTAATCATGTGTCATTTCTAGGTTAAAACTTTAAGACATATTTAAATGTCTCTTGAAACTTTAAACACGACACGATTAACTAGCAAATCACACATGACACGACACGCAATATGATTAACTTTAATAAACAAAAAAATCTGAATTTTTTTTAATCATACAATACGACACGGGACGATACGACACGGGACGATACGACATGCCACGAGTAAACACAACAAGACATAATTACGCGTGAAATTCACTACTTTTGCATAACACAAATTCAGACATATAAAATAGGATATTCAAAATTCATTATTAAAAACTAAGTGGGTTTTCCAGTATTTTTGTATACTTAAATGTGTCACATATATACACGACGTGATTAGTTAATCATGTTTATACAAATATCTTTATATCAGAAGTGTTTAGACACGATTATTAATCGTATCTAAAAGTATAAGAGTTGTTTAAACACATAACGTGTTAATGTCAAACTCATATACATTTTAAAGCATATCGTGTCGTGTCAGAAATTTATCAGTTTTAGTTCAACCATAACCCGATTCCCTACAAATAATAAACTATTAAGGTACCTTAGGTTCACACAATTTGGTTCACATCCTCAACTTTGGAAGAAGAAAAACAAAAAAACTATACCCATATTTGATTTTACCACAATAAATTTTCAAATTTGTTCTCACAAAATTACAATTTAATTTGCACCTATAACTTTTTCGTACACCACTCCATTAGGGAAAATAAAACTAAGTATAGTAATTCAATGAAGAAGAGAGTATCACAACATTGCCAAGCCCCACAGTAGTTAATTCAGTTAGTGTACGTAATAATGCTCTTTTAAGTGGTTTGAACAACCTGAGTTTTTTCTTCTTAGTAGGAGCATGCTTGCAATATTGGACAAATCTCACAAAGGGTCAACATTGCAAATCTTAAATTAGATATTTAATAAGGTTAAGTTTAGACATTTTAAGTCATCACATCACATAATATATAGTCAAAGTTAATATATAAATGTTTGACTTAAAATATATGAATTTGAATTTCGATTACTTGTGTAGTTTGTTTAGAAGCTCAAACTTAAAGTAACTAGCAGCGTTAGACTAATAATTCAATTTTGTTTACTAGTATGTTTTTTAAAAATAAAAAAGGACTATTAACGCACATCACTCCCTAAGAAAGTGCTCATATATATTACTTTTTAAATATCTAAATTCATACATATTAACTAGTTGCGGTACTTTTTATTAGCCTTTCTTGTTTTTGTTTTTTGTTAGAAATATATATATATATATATAAGCTTATATTTTTAATGTTAACTGACACATTTTCACATACGGGAGAGCATAGAAGAAACGCTTGAATTCTCCGTGCTATTGAAGTTTCGGCTTATATGATTTTATATGTAAGAGGATTCATTAAAAGTATCATCCATCGTTCTATTTAAATCATTTTTCTAAGATAGTTAATCTTATTTATAAACACTTAAATAATATTAAAATGAGAATAAGATCTTTTTTTTTTTTTTTTTGGTCAATTGAATAAGATCTTAGTATCCAATAGGTTTTATTATTAATACATTAATGATAAAGGAAATGAGGAGAGATATTGCCCTTTTGTGATAACATGAAACTTATTGTATTTTTTATTACCATAGTTAAATAACGTGTTTGTTTCATACTTTTCAAACAGTAAATCTATGAAATTAAATATATATCAAATAATGTTATAGAAAAATTCATGAATTACATGAGTAGTATAAAGTTGTACTGTTTCATGAGTCCGCATGATGAATAGATCACATAATTTTATGAATTATATAATTTTACGGGTTAATTCACAAAAAAATTCTATATTAAAATGAGTACAAGTTTACAATTTTCTATATTGGATTGCTAGAAGTACTTTAGCGGGGTCTTGCCCGTCGGGCTCGGTGTCATTACCCCCAACCCCTCTGTGTTTCTTTACTTATGTCTGACGTTAGTTTGTATTCGAACACTTCCTCTATTACGCATTAATTGAAGTCAGTATGTTCTTTTGGCCCAAAAAAAAAAAGTACAAGTTTACAAATCATTATGAATTAACACGTGAACCAGCATATTATATTTAAATGGTATATATTTCAACAAGATCCGCTTATAACACGACTGACACGTCACCTTCCACACGAATTGAAACCGTTACCACTAAAGAGACGAACAGTGAGATTCTTCAAAGCGAAGGTCCATCTAATATGGAGTTGTAGAGTGGATCAATAATTGGCCGCGGGTCCCACCCGTGGCTAAATAGTAAAACCTTTCGGCCTTCATCTCTCACGTGTCAACCCTTCGAAGCTTAGCATCTATTGTCAGCCAACCTATTCGGTCGTGACACAAGTACTAAACCCGAAAGATTTCCCCTCCTGCTTTGACCAGAACACTAGGTAGGTTTAAAAAAAGAAAAAAGAAACAGAAAACATATTTTTTTTTCCAAATAAAATAATTTCCATTGCGATTTTCAGAAATTTAAAATATTATTAGGATTTATCGTTTTTTTAATAGAAAAAACAACATAATTACTAAATAATTTTGGATAAAATAGCAACGAGGAGGGTGGTTTGTGACAGCCGCCGCATCGATGGATTGCAGACATGAAACCTCAAAATTTAATTACACGAATCAAACCTTAAGAAATATAAATATCGAATGCTATATAATATTTTCTAATAATACGACAATAATACTATTTATGGACCGACTAGCTTTGGTTCAAACTCATACGTACCCAGAGAACGCCAACTTCGACAAGCTTGGGCACGAGGTGGCCGCTGAGGTGGAGGGCAACGAGGGACTCGAAGCCTCCGATGCAGGAGCCTCCGATGAACACGGCCGGAGGAAGAAGAGGCGCGTGGTGGACGGAGAGGGAATCCTCGGTAGGGAGTGCCGAGACCTCGTGGTCATCGAGTTCGATAACGGTTGGGTTGACACCGATGGTGGCAAGGAGCTTCTTCATGACGTGGCACATGTAACAGGCGGAACGGCTGAAGATGATGACTGGATGCTCTGAAATCAAACGTTGGATCCGGTCTTCCGCCGTCTCGGCGCCGTCGATGGAGAAAGAGGCTTCCGGTGAGCAGCGCTGCTGGTGGCCTTGCATCGCCGCGATTGGAGAGAAGAGTGAGAAATGGATGGCGAGAGAGAGATACTTGTGGAGGCTGTTTTATAAATGATCGACGGGTGGTGAGTGTGTTGTGACGTCATAAAAGGACTGTAGCTTACATAATGGTTCTTGGGATCCAGAGCTATTAGGAGCTGTTTTCACCTACGCGCAGAAGGAGCGTTCGGATCACGTGGTTTCCTTTTCCTCTCAATCAATCAATCAATCTATTTATTTATTTATTTATTTTCACCTACATGCTAGATAGGGAGAGGGACAGATTAAGGGTTGCCAAAAATTGACACAAACTTGTGGGTACAATTTGTGGGTGATCCGTTTACGGATCGTGTTTGAATCAGATTTTTTGATTGACGAGTCATTTTAACATGATTCCTGAATGAACCATGAAAACACGAGTTATGTTTGAGTTAGTATTGACCCATGCGTCAACTTGTGACCGATAGAAATTATATATTATATTAAATACTAATTTGACATTTACAATTGTTAGGAAGAGAAGAAGCGAATGGGGAACCCAACCCTAGCAACCTCTCTCTCCATTGAGGCGCAATCAAATAAAACAAATTGAAACCTACGACTCTTCATCGACAATTAACAGCACCTCGATTTCAAACCCCCTAAGTCTCCTGGATCTAAGCGGCTCACTCACATGGACTCTGATGCAATTAACAACACCTCAATTTACCTTTACCGTGTACTTCTACTGAGCAGAGACGAGCTCTTCGCTCGAGTAACCATGACTGAGCTGCGGTACTCGAGCTCTTCGCTCGACAGTCGTGCATCCTCTCCTCCAATGAATCACGACGAAGATTCATCGTCGCTCGTCCCCGATTCTCGCTCCAACGACGACGATCGACATTCTTCCAAAGTGCCTGAACGCACTACCTGGACTCACATTCTATCTTTGTGCACCCCTTATGTTGCCGATGATCATCGGTTTGCACCTTACAATTCCAGGATCTCAATCTTCTTTCTCTCAGTGATCGCTCTTGCTGGAATGATCTCCGTCTTCTCCGTCGTGAACAGATGGGTGAGTGGTTTCCTTGTCCAGGCTTTGATTACATTTTATTCTTGACTACCCTTATCTGGATGATATCACATAAATGACTTTGTTTGGTTAGTATGATAGTTCATAGAGTGAAATTTGATTTGTGCACTTATACTCTCAGTCTGGTTTCTGTTTTTTCAATCGATGGTGGGTCGAACAGTCAGTCTGACCCATATCTTACTATTACTGACAGGTCATTCTGATTCATGGGTCATGTTTGAGTTTCAAAAATTCACTCATACAAATACACGGGCTGTGTTTGGGTCAGACGCTCCCTGACACGATCCGCGACTGACACGGCGCATGACACGAATTGACAACAACCCTAGACAGATCTGAACTGCGCAAATCGAACTCAAGTGGGTAACTTATATTTCAATATCCATCAATGGTCATATAATAAGTAATAAAATATTATTAATTGATTATTTCAATAACTTTGTATTAAATGCTAACGTAATATTGTTATACTAGAAACAGAAACTATTTCAATCATATCCACGTATACTTTATGGTGTTTATATTTTTGTTTTTGTTTTTGTTTTCTTCTCAAAATCAAACTCAGGCAACATGTTGGGTGCAATGGAACCCAAGGGCTTGTTTCACCAAGAAATTCTTAGTTCGATTTGTACTACAAATATTCAAAGATAATGTCACCTTGGTCGTTGTTGACTTTGAGCCCCACGGGAGGATATCAACGGGAGGATATCAAGTATGGGTCTTAATCCAGAAAAATTTCACCCGTAGGCGAGTTGACCTGGATAAAAATCTAGATCATAATCTCTTCGATTGGGGCTCAATCGAGTACAGATTGAATTGAGACTCATTTATAATTTATAGAAAAGTTTTGAAGGGTAAATGTGTGACATTTTTTAAAAAATATTCTAAAATTTGGAAAACATATTCTCTAAACTTTGGACATAAAATTTGATAGAATGAGAAACTCGACAGATTGTCAAACATTAGGGATCGAACTTTCGAAACCAAACATTAGGGAGAAAACTCAATTTTGACCTAAACGAACAAAGTGGTATTTAACCCTATAAATTAATTATACAAACTATGATCCCTTTTATATATTACATAGAAGTTTAGATTTTGGATTTCCTCTTCCTCTTTTAATTTCAGTTATCTTAATCCTCACTATCTGAAATATCGAGTATAATAATTAGGGCTGACAATTCGTGCGTGCGTGCGTGTTAAATTTTTTAATAGCACAACCTGACACACACGAAAATGTAATCGTGTCACATTCACACCACACGAAACAAATTTTTTTGTATTAACACGACACGAACACGATAGCACGAAATTATCGTGGAAAGTCATATCACGATAGCACGGTTGCACGATAACTATTTCGTCGTAACACGATAACATGTTAATACATTCACACGATAACATGACCTAAATAATAGAAACAACAATACAATATGTCCAAAACAAAATCAAACATCACCCTTCGAACAGAAACTTCAAGCTGCTCATGCTCCAAAACAGCAACTGATTCATTCATGCTCCACTTCCAAAACAAAAACTTCAAAATGTTTCTTACTACCACAATTGAACTGAATCATCATAAAAAAAAGCATATTACCATTTAATTCTTCAAATAAAAATCAGAATAAAAGTTATTCAAATGACTTAAAAATCTCACTTGTCATTCACTCATTCTCCACGGGTACTATCTTTCAACTAAGCATCTTGATTAGCAACAACTGATGATTTGACATCATCCACTAGCAATGTGAGAAAGTTATCATCCAAATGTGTTTTGAATTAAAAACAGACAAGTAAATGAGTTAGCATAAAAAATATACAAGTAAACAACTTTTATTTATGAACTCTTACTTAGATGTCCGGCCTCTGCACGTATCCAATCTTTTCAACAAATAATTGCTTCAACGGTTTCAGGAACAAGTTAATTGCGAAATGCATCAACCACACGATCACCATCACTAAATGCAGATTCAGACGGAACAGTAGTGATAGGGATACTTAGTATATCATGATCCATATCAACAACAATAGGATAACGACATTGCTCTCGATCCCAAAAATCAAGAACATTAAGATCCATATTCCTATCTTTCCGTGGATCCTTTAGATATTGCTCTAACTGTGACGTGTTTCGTATCAAATCATCAATTCTACCAGTCTCATCAAACTCCTACACGATAAAATTAACATACTAAAATTTAAACAAAGAAATTAAAAAAGCAGTAAATTAAAATATGATACAATTTAAAATAAGAAGTTTACTTACAGCCATTGCATCATGCTCTTTGAATTCTTGTAGTCCAGTTCTATCAGAAAAGTTTGTGTCATTTTCGCATCAGAATTGACTTGAAGAGGTGCTCATTTCATAATGATCATACAAATCATATAACTTCTTCTTGATGTTTGAAACTTTTTCAGAAGCATCACGTCTGAAAAGTTTCTTATATGCAAATTCCACAAATAAAAACTTATAACGTGGATCCAAAGTGACAGTAATTGCATTGTTATATTGAAATTCCACCAATACTTCTCAAAATTTTCCAGCATTGACACTGCCATGTTTTTCAGATACTCATCATGACTATCACATTTCTCCAACAATGACAAATAAGCAAGAAACACCTTGGGAAAGTACAAATTTGTTGTTGGATATTTTGTTCCAAGAAAGATGCAAGTAAAATCATAAAATCTCTCCAAGAATTCAGTCATAGTTTCAACTCTTTCCCACTCAAACGAAGAAGGGCAGCTATTGTACTGGTCATCACTCAACTCTAATTGCCTTAATGCAGTTCTGAAATAAATTGCATTCTTTAACAAAAAAAAAAGTAGCATTCCACCTTGTAGGAACATCTTGTCGCAAACCATTCTTAGTATCAAGACACACTTTTGATACACATTCATAAAACATTGGTTCCCTAGATTGAGAACCTTTAACATATTTCACACTGGTTCTAATCTTTTCTATAACAAGATCATTTTCCTTCAAACCATCTTGAACAATCAAATTCATAATATGTGCACACACAACAATGCAAATGAAAGTGTTGACCTTTAAGCATAAATGTTTTCCTGTTAACTAACTGATCCTTCAATGAAGCAATACATGTATCATTAGCAGATGCATTATCCAAGGTAAAAGTACCAATCTTATTTGAATTGCCCCACTCATCAAGTAGATTTAATAACTTGGTTGCAATAGCTTTATCAGTATGAGGCGGTGACATTTCATAAAATGACAATATGAACTTACGCAAATTCCACTCTTCATCAATAAAATGAGCAGTCAAAGTAATATACCCATCAGTTCTAATAGAATTCCACATATCAAATGTGAAGTTGATCCGTCCAGGAGCCTTGCTTAGTAGGCTCTTAACTGCATTTTTCTTGGCCTTAAATAGTATAAGAATGTTAGCTTTCAGTGTGTTTCTAGAAACCAACTGAATATCAGGCTTCAAATACTGAAAAATTGCATGAATATACTCAAACTCAGCGAGCTAGAAAGGCAATTCATGCATCCAACTCACGAAATTTAGAAGGATCAAATGTAGTTGACATAGCCAGTTTAACTTTACTTGCCATAAGAAGAAATTGTCCAACATCCCGTGTTTCCTTTTTTAAGCAAACGTCCATATGATGCAACATAGAACCAGTACCAGTTCTGGGACTATAATCATATTTTTTTACCACAGTGTATGCTTGTCGTCTCATTACCAACCCCATTTTTTTTAATTGAGTCCATACCTTTGATATCTCCTTTCGAGCTCTATCTTTCAAATCGTTTGTCCCTATTTCCGAAACTGAAGCCTCGATAGGTTTAGAAACCTGTAGTTCCAAATCATTCGTGTCGTCATCATCAACATTGATAGACATAGATTGTGTAGCATCGTCATTATTTGTCTTCAAAAATTAAACAACATTCGTGATTTACCAAAATGATTTAGCCAAAAGTTAAACATCGCCAAAATGAATATTACATTCACAGCAAACCATGATTTGATGTGCATCATCCATGCATATTATATTCATGAATTCTTAGAAACCTACATCATCCACTACATTTATTATTTTATTAACGAATATTCATGTAATATGATTTAGCCAAAAGTTAAACAACATCACCAAAATGAATATTACATTCACAACAAAGGATGATTTGATGTGCATCATCCATGAATATTACGAACATCATTTACATAGTCAGAAACACATAATCGGTTAGTGTCGTTTACATATTCGGAAACATAATTACATATTCGAACCTTTAGAAACATAAACACATAAACTTCAGACCGATAACGTACCTTTAGTTTCCTTTCTGTTGGTGTCGTGGACTTCAATGGTCCTCACTTTCCCCTCGGTTCAAGATCGGACATGAATATGACCTAAGATGGAGAAGAAGACCATTACAACTAACATTAGAGACATAAGAATGCAGAAAAAAAATCTAGAATCGAAGTAGTAGAAGAAGGAATTACCGTATGCGACGAGATTTCTCCAAAAGTACGGCAAGATCGAATGTTGTCTGAAACACTAGCAGAGAATTATGGAGGAAATGAAAAACTGGTTGGCTGCGCTTGAACTGAGGTTGCGCTTGAAAAACTGGTTGGTTGTGCTAGAGTATAAACTATAAACATATTAAAATTAGAGAAAGTCCCCTAATCTTTTCATATTCAATGTTTGGTCCCCTAATTTATAATATTTCAGTAAAATGATATGAATATACTCAATAGTCAATATAGTATATAAATTATTAATTTTCGTGTTATCGTGCGTTACACGCACGATATCTCGACGTGTTATCATGTTACCGTGTTATCGTGTTACCGTGTTATCGTGTTTTGAGACCTAAACACTAACACGACACGAAAAAAAAATCGTGTTATCGTGTCATCAAAGGTAAACACGAACACGAATTTTTTCGTGCGTGTTCGTATCGTATTATCGTTTCGTTACTAAATCGCCAGCCCTAAAAATAATGCATATATCATCCTTCTAATCTCGGTCAAACTTGGTGTATATAATCAAACCCTGGGCTATAAGAATCCCCCATTGACCTACCTAAGTGAGGATGGTATAAGAATTTCATGTGTTTCTTATACGTGCACAAGGAGAAAAGATATATACAATGTTACATACCAACGACAATTTGGACTTCTGACAGTTATTCTTAAGAATATTAATGAGCAACAAGGCGAACACTCAGACAGAAGACGAATGCGTGAAGTAATATTCTTCAATTTTCACATAGCTCAGATTTTAGCGTTACGAACACTTAAGTCCCCTTCCATTGACTACAATGCACGTATCTTGCACTTAGGGTAATGGTTCACACATATTCAGTTTATTAAAGATACGATATTACCCATAAATATATATTTTATCACTAAGGAATGAAACATTATTCAATACTCATATACAAAACGAGGTATATAATATATATTTGTAAGGCAAAAGGCCTAACGTTAGCAAGGATGTTTGAATTTTACAAGTATATATACTTCGTACCTCCCTCTTACAATTGTACGTTCAATATTATCTCAATATGTACAATACTCATTTAAGCATTGAAGAAATACATGTAAAAAATACATCCAGATAAATCTTGTACGATCAGAACCAACTCCCACTGAAGTTTTATGGCTAAGTACTCTGGTATCTTCTAACATTTACCTTAAAAAATTGAAAGAGAGGGGTGACACGCTAAGTTTTTTCATACCGGTAAAAGTAAAAACGGAGAGGTACTCACCGAAGTAAGTGAAATACACAAACTTTGAAAATATGGAAAAATTTATTGTTGACTATAGTGTATTAGTAATATAGGAATTATTTTTTCTCAACTAGCATTGTTTGAAAAATCAAATATCAATGTAACATTTTTTTTTTATATTATCAAAATAGGCTTCCCAGCAAATGGTTGTTATCAATTCTACAATAGTTCAGGTTGAGTTAAGAAACTACGTAGAAGATATTTTTAAATTATATATATATATAATCATTTATCATCAGATTTATTATGTTATCTTCATTCATATATGGTCTAAAGACATTTTCTAAATAATTTTTTAATTCGACTCGGATGACTGAAAATTTGGTAACAAAGATAATAGTGTAAGTCGAAAGTCAACATCATTTGTTTGGTTAGAATTATAATTATCTATTAAATATTTTGTTTTTCAATCTATTTGGAGATGGTAAAAAAAAATCATTTCTAAATTAGAATTTTTCAAGTATCCTAAATACAAATATAATTTAAGTACGTAAAAGAAACTATTTGGTACCAGTTCAAGTAGTCTAGTAGTAAAGTATTACAACATGTCATTGACTTCGATTCTTTGTAGGGACAAAATTTTGCAAACATATATATATATATATATATAATTTAAGTGGGTAATAAAAACATCTTGTATCATTAGTCTAGTGGTAGAACATTGTGTCCTTGCTGCATAGTAACAGATTTTTTTTTTTTACTAGAACACAATTTTGCAAAAAGAAAAATCACTTTGAGAGTTATTGCAATAAATATAATCTAAGTATGTATGAAACCATATTTAAAATTTCACCAAATTCTCGTATTTGATTTTTCAAACAGTGCGAATTTGAGAAATAAAACTTAATATAGCAGGGTTTATTCCATCGACTAGTATATAATTAAGAAAAATTGTAACTTATTAACTTACATCTATGGATTTAATCTGATGTTTTTCATTTATATACAATAAATTAAAAAAAATATCACAAGAAACAACAAAATTTATACGTACCTGCAAAATATATGATTTTCACAATTCCTTAAATAGAGTTAATTACTTGTATTTAGCAATAGCTTAGAATCAATATATATATATATATATAAGAATGCAAAACCCTAGCATATGGTGTCTTTTAATGGTGATTAGTGATTTCGGTTCAAGCCAAATATCCTAGTCAGCTGTCCCTCATCCCATGTGGCGAACACTCTACTCCCCACCATCGACGGTGCAGCTTCAACGATGTCTTACTTGGTCGGTCCCACCACCCCTTCCCTTCGATTCTCCATCCCTTCAAACGTCACAGACCTTTATTTTTTTTTTTGGCCTTCTAACGTCACAGACTTTGACGTGTCTCTATTGGCAGGGCTTGAGAAACCCTGAAAGTTTGAGTGGTAGTCCCACCGCCATTCCATGTCTTAAGGACGGGAAATGGGAATGCCACGTGGACACGTAAGCATGACGATTGGACGGAGAACGTTATGCCCAAGTTTTTTTGGTAAATACGTTATGCCCAAGTTGATGATCACGTAATGAGATTTGGGGACTGCGTACACGTAGGCGGTCTACATTCTCTTTTTACTTAATCTATCCACATTATTAAGTAGGTATCACTAAAAAAAAATCTGTTGGACCGAATTTCAGAAAAAACTGATCTGAAACCGTTATGAGTCTAAGACCGAGTCAACACAGACACATTTTTTCCATATAAGTCGGGCACATGCTAGATTTTCAAGGTCAAATTATCGATTGGTTCGGCCCGACCCGAGTATTCTATTAATGAGTAAAAGCCTAAAAAAACACAACACTAATCTAGAAGTAGAAGCAACACATCAGAAGCAGCAGAGCCAATTCTCATTTTTCAGCACTCCCGGGGTAATCACCTGGAAGACATCGACTGAGGTATTGGCGACCGTTGGAGATTTTGTCGACCATCTCGATTTCGGGTTTGATGCTGGACCGCTTTGTGAGTTCCAGTCTTCCCTGAGTATGGGTCGGGCCAGTCTTAGAATGTTTGGGTATGACCCCCTCTTAGATTATATTGGGCCAAGAATTCCTTGTGGGCTTTGTACCATATTGTGTCGTCACTATCGATACCCAACATTTGCTCCCGAAACTCGGGTGAAGATGCTTTAGTCGAGCTTGACTTATCAGGAAGGGTTGAGATAGTGACGTTCGGTTGGGTGTTTAATGATGCCTCGTTTGAGCTATACCCTGTGTTGCTTTGTACCCTTTGATGAACGTTTTTGGCTCTTAGGGTTTGGGAATGCTGATTCTTTACCTTTTTAGTGAACACTTTCGTTGCTAGGGTTTGGGAATGTTGATTTTCTACCCTTTTGGTGAACGCTCCCGTTGCTAAGGTTTAGGAGATGTTTGCATGTGTCCCTTGATAAACACTTTGGTCCGTAGGGTTTAGGTATTTAATGAGTAGATTGACTGGGGACGTGAAAGTTGAATGTACGTCTATGCATGTGCGTCTTTTCAATTTCTGTACTAGGAGGGATAAGCTTACACCTATTTTGTACTGTTTCATCCCCTTGTCTTCCCGATGCAACTCTTCATCTTCAGACGTTGCTTCGAATTCTACCCCAAAAGGGGTAATCATTGCCTGAGATTTCTGCAGGCAACCGTTCAGTTTCGCCATAAAAGGCCTTTCTTTGACATTTTGCCCATTACGCATTCCAAGTTTTTCCTCTCCAGAATTTTCAAGTGTTCTTCACTCTTCCCAGTCTTCCTTGTTCATACCTTCCAGCAAAGGTCAATCTTTTTCAGTGACAATGGTTGGCACCAAGAACCACACTTTTGGTAAGGCTTTCTCTTCAAAACCCTCACCCTGCCCATTATTCTTTCGTGTAGAAGGTAACGACCCCTAGGGCTTCTAATGCCCCTTACTATCAGGGACTCTCCTCGGGGTTCCAAACCCCAACATCGGGTCAGATAGCCCTGGTGCCAAAATCAAAACCTGGGAGTCACACCACCACGACCATTGTTGTGGACGCAACTGACACCAACGTTCCGACATTCTCCCTGACATGTATTTTTCTCATTTTCCTTTCTTTTGGTGCGGTATGATTTTTCCCTTCGCATTTTTAGTATTGTTCTTGCTTTTATCATGGTGCTTAGATATTAAGGCTAACGAACTGAAGTCCGCTTAGTTTACAGTTGTAGTTCCCAAGCAGGCTTAAGAGAAGTTGATGCGCTTATGTATCTAGGTCTAGGGTTGCATTACCTGAGGGTAGAAGAGGTTCACATTTATGCGGCCTAGATCGACGCTGGGTTGCAGTTTCCCTTGTGTGAGGACCTGCATGAGCTTTGTTGTTATTACGAGATAGCTCCTATTCAACTGATACCCAATTCCCTAAGTAAGTGGGTAGGGTTCAAGATCATGTTCACACGTCAAGGGAGGACGTACACACTGTCTTTGTTCATCTGTTTTTACCGGTTGGATACAAGGGTCAACTTTCTTCATCATTTCTAGACCCGATAGCCAAAGTTCGGAGAATAGAAGGTCGTGGCGTGGAACCGAAACACATCCATTTTCGCATAGTGGACGACTTCTAGGACAGAAACTCGAATTATAAGAAATTTTACTTAGTTTATAAGAGAAGTCTTGCTTGGGATCTTCATCATCTGGGGCGAGACCTTCCCCCGAGCTTCAACGAGTTGTCGGGGCGTGATAGGAATGTTATTGACGATTTGTTCCAACATCATCAACAGTTGGGATTCAATTAGGCCCACTCGGTGGCGGAGACTTCAAAGTCCATGCTTCAACTGACGGACATTCAACGGTCCTCACCAGTTTCTATTGATTGAGTTTTTTTCTAACTTTTCGTTTTTCTGCTTTGTGTGTTGTAGGCACTAGGGGACCTAAACTACTTAGCATGTTTTCCAAATAGGTTAAGATAGGGTTGTCCACGGCCCAAGTCACCTTGAGTCTTCCTCCCCCTCCTATAAGGCGCGCGACGAAGTGCAATCCTGAAGAGGAACATTCTAGTACCACCTCTAGCGATCGTCTAAGAGGTACTTGGAGTCTTGACTTTTTCTTTATTATTCTTTTTAATTTGTCTCTAGCCATGACTGATAACTTTTATGCTTACTTTCAGGGAAGGCTCCGATCACTACTGTTGTTGCCGCTTCGAAGAAGGCGAAGGGTTCCAGCTGAAAATTGGGGTTCCACTTCTGCGGGCACATCCGTCAGCCGGATTGAGTCTCTTGCTCCTCCGGGGCAGCTGTTGCCCCCGTGGGCGATCGTGTTGCACCCAGTCCCTCGAGGGCGTCCAAGGCATAGTAGAATGTCCTGACCCAGGGCTCAGCGATGACCACTAATTCAAAGGCTCCCTTTACTGGGAGTACTGCCCACTGATTTATCTTCTTCATCCATCGACGGTGGCTGACCCAAGGGGTCTTTGGGCTCATTGTCCTTCTCTCTAAGAAACTGAAATTTCTTACAGGACGGTACTGGAGGGCAACCCAGACCTCTGCATGTACATGTTGAAAAGGATCCTTCCTCCTCATAATCGGGGGGAGGTCTTAGTGGAGCTGAATGAAATTGAGGTCGTTGTGAGGACACATTTCTGCTATTTCTTTTGGCTCTTCAATTCTTAAAAAAAAAATCCCTTTTTCAGCTCGTCCGTGAGGAGACGACGATCAGGGGTTTGGTAGGGAGCTCGTCGATAAGCAATGTGATCTGCTTATCGAGATGGATAAGTATAAAAGCTTGGTGTTTGACCCCGATGATGTCGAGGAGCTGAGGCAGAATGTCGTGGAGCAGGCCCAACGGGTGATCGAGGAGAGGGAAAGGGAACTGCTCGCCTCCAACAAGATGAGGGAGGATTAGATCAATATTGCTGAGCAAGGTAGACTTCAGGAGGAGGGTCAAGCTAAGGAGACTGACTAGTACTCCGCTTAGGTTAAGGCGGAGGTCACTCGCCATTAGAGCGAGCTGAGGGAGGCTCGGGCTCAGAGGGATGTATTCCGGACCGAGAAAGAGCAGTTTGAGTTAAAGATCAATGACGCCCTATCCCCTAGAGTGTGGTTGAGGACTTTAAGATGCCCGATGAATTCACCGACTGCGCTTTAGAAGTGATGAAGACTGAGGTTGCTGCCTACCTCCAATTCTTAGTTAAGGAAATTTGGGAGATGGATCCCAAGTTCCCACTTCGTGAAGTGAAGTCGCTTCAGGAGTTCATGGAGAGTGGCTATGCCAAGTATGCCTCTCCTGCAACTGCTGTAGGTGAGGAGAAGGCTGGTCTCGGAGTCAAGAAGGAGACTGGAACCCCTGAAAACCAAGGCCTTGATGCTCCAAGCCTCCAAGTGACCAAGTTGATGCAGAACTTTAAGTCGTGCGTCTGGTGTGCCAAGAAGGATTACAATCATGCAAAATCACATGTCCTTCCTTATGTTATTGCTACTTTTCTTCATTTCTTCTAATGAACTCCTTTTATTTATGAATAAGAGTTGTTTTATTTTCCTTTTTGCGGAACTTGTATTTATTTTGCTTTGACTTTGTTTCGAATTTTCAACTAATGTATATAGATGTTGCCCTTAATTCTAGAAGACTTTGCATTGTTTGACATTGAATAAATTGGGTTATTTCCAATGTCGATATGATGATAGCTTTCATGAAGTTTTACTGTTCTCGTTTTCGACTTCACCTTAGCCTTAGTTTCGAAATCCAACTTCCTTTGTCTCGAGTAAAGGATGTCCTCCTTTAGTGGGGAACCTTTGGGAGTCTTTACCTTCTTATTTTTGAAGGCTTGTCGATTTAGGAGAGAATGTTATCTTTGAAGATTCTTCCGCTCCTTAAGGCTTTTGAGGAAGGATTGTTGCTTGTTTAATTCGTTCGTTCCTTTTGCCAATTTTTAGAGGGAATTGTTACGTGTTGATAATCTTAGTCTAATCATGGTGAAAGATTAAAGAATAAATGCAGCCAAAACAGAAATTTCAAATTCTTCATGAAATCAACTTGCTGTGAACATTAGCTTCGAACCTAATAAATAGAAAAGCTAATGCTCATAATTACATAAAGGTCCCAAACAAGTGGACATATTCAAGAATTACCCCAATCTTTGACTTCACCTCATTCCTAATATTCCCCCATCAAGTTGGATTTGTAAGAGTCGAGTCTGCAACATGTGAGAGTCATTCAATTAGAGAATCTTGCAAGCAATTAGATAAAGATCAACAAAGGGAACAAACACACACACGAACAGAGTGCAACAACATATGCATCTTTTGGCTAGAAAACCAGTAAATGAATTGATCATCGGTTAGTTAAACTGCGTGAAAAAAAAAAACGATGGTCTCTAAGCAAGTGAATATTTTTTATTTGATTGATAAGGGAAATGACATAGAGGTTTGAGCCTCTATCTTACTAGTGTGATTGGAAGGCTTTTGCCTTCATCTTTTTATCCGTGATTATGGAGATATTTAAGCATTGTCTCCTTTGGAAATCAAGCACTTTATTTTTGGACTTAAAACACACCCTATGTCATCTGTTGTAGTTGGAAGGTTTGAGACTTCATCTTTTAGTTCTCAAGAGATTGAAAAACAAGAGCTCTGTTTTTTAACATAAGCCACAGATCGCAACTGTAGATAAACTGATCAGATAAACACGGGCAGTTCTGAGCGTAGTGTTAGTATCAGGTATGAACTGATCCACAAAAGTATATGATATGCAACAAGTTACGACTGACTGAAAGCAGCACATGAGGGACTGAGATCATACCAATCAACCAAAAAATACTGAATATGGATTAAGAGGGAAAACTTGAAGATGAAGCCTTGTCCTTTTCAGTTTGAGTGTCGGAGCTGAGATCACAATCATAATTCTGATGAAGGAGGTAGTCATCTACTAAAGCAAGTTCATGTAAGGAGGTGACCTCGAGTTTCTTACGGAATGACACAAATTGCCTCTCTGTAAGAGGTTTGGTGAGCATGTCTGCAAGTTGTTCTGTGTCTGGGACAAACCTTATGATGACATGTCCCGCAGCCACCTTCTCTCGAAAAAAGCACATGTCGATTTCAATGTGTTTCATCTTGAAGTGTTGTACTGGATTTTCAGACAGTGCAACTGCACTGCTGTTGTCAATCCAAATGGTAGGTGTGGTTGTGAGGTTGATGGTTAGCTCAAACAACAAAGAGGTGACCCAGAGAACTTCAGAAATGGCATTGGCCGGTGCATGTTATTCAACCTCAGCTGATGATCGGGCCACAACCGATTGTTTCTTGGAACTCCAAACAACCGGATTTCCATTTAGCAACAAGTAGTGTCCAGAGATGGATCGTTGATCAGAGACATCACCTCGCCAATCTGCATCTGAATAAGAGACTAGGGCATTATCATTAGATAGCATAGAATAATCAAGCTTAAACATCAAACCATGATCGACATTACCCTTTAGGTAACGAAGCATACAAGTCACAACTTTCCAATGAGCTAAATACAGATCTTGCATAAATTGACATAAGCTATTTACCACAAAATGTATATAAGGACAAGTGATAGAAATGTGTTGAAGTGACCTTATGGTTTGTCGATACAGAAGCCCATCAGATGACTGATCCTAAGATGTTATCATACCTGACTTTGTCATACACTTACCTGTCATTTGTGTGAGCAGTGGATCAACATTGGAGAGACCTGTTTTGGCAGGCAGTTCACTGATGTATTTTTCTAACCCAGAAGCAGACAGTTGCAGTGCGTTGAACCTCCATGCCTAGGAAGTGGTTCAAGACTTAAAGATCCTTTAGCTGAAACTCCTGATTGAGTTGAGCAATTACATCGTTTATAATAGCGAGCAATTACATCGTTTATAATAGCAGAAGAGCTACATGTGATAACAATGTCATCAACATAAACAAGAAGGAAAACAAAATTTGAAACCATAAAAAGAAGAGAGTTGATAAGAAAATATTTCAAATGCTCAAACTAGGCATGAGGCGTTTGTTTCAATCAATAAATGGGCTTGTGAAGCTGAAAAATAAAAGTAGAACCATTGTCATCGTTTTGCTAAAAACCAGGAGGTTGGGTCATGTAGACGTCTTCAAGTAACTCGCCATGAAGGAAGACGTTGTTGACGTCAATTTGGCCGGGAAGTTGACTGAACCAGCACAGGACTAGACATCTGCTGTGAGTCTGGAGAAGTTTGGGTTGAGTGACCTGCATGATGTAGCAATGAGGAATCAAACTTTAAGAAAAATTGAAGAGAAATAGATGTATTCTTAACCGCAAAAAGGGTCCAGCTGTATCTGCAAAACGAAAAATAGATTCGTCAAACGAAACATGGCGAGAAATATAGATTCCTCCAGATGCATCTAAAAAGCTGTAGCCATGATGAGCAGACCAATAGCCAAGAAACACACAAGGAGTAGATCAAAAGTCAAGTTTATGGGAATTATAGGTGTGAAGATGAGGAAAACAGAGACTACCAAACACCTTGAGAAACATGTAATCCAGTTTCTTTTTTAAAAGCATTTCATGAGGAGAATTATTATCCAAAGCATTGGAAGGGAGACGATTCACAAGAAAAATAGACATAAAGAACACATCACTCCAATAGTTCAACAACATTGAGGCCTGAGCTATAAGTGTAAGATCGAGATCTACAATATGGCAATATTTTCTTTCCACACTGCTGTTTTGCTCCGAAGTATGAGGACAACTGATCTGATGACTGATACCGAACTGCTGCAAATAGGTGGGAAAAGGTTTGAATACATATCCTCCATCTGTTTGGACAACTTTAAGAGTAAAACCGAGTTATTTTTCGGCAGCACGATGGAAATCAATAAAGTGTTTCATGGCATCACTCTTGTGTTTAAGGAAGTATACATCAACAATGCGCATGTAATATAGATTACCATTCGAAACACATGGTGATAGTCCCCAAAGACCCACTTCAACCAATTCAAGAGGACAATCATATTTAGAGACCGGAGATGGAAATGAAACTTTTTTACTCTTCTCTATAACACAAGCATCATTGGAATTCAAAACATCAATTTTATTCATTTTTAAAATTCTGGACAATAGCTGGGAGGAGGGATGTCCAAGCCTTATATGCCAAACACTAGAAGATAACAATCTATGAGCAGCTAAACACACTGAATGATACACTAAAACAAAATTATTATTCAACACTATCAATTTTGTACAGATCAAGATAATATAATCAATCACTTTCAGTTCCTTGAAGCAGGACTTGACGAGAGAGCAAATCGCGAACCACACAATCTGATGGACAGAATTCGAAATAAACGTTGTTATCCTTGGAAAACTGCGACACGAAAACAAGAATGTTAGTTACATTCGGAGTATAAATGAGATTATTTAACATAAGAGGCCTAGAAGCAGTAGAAATAACTGAATGACTGATAATACATATATCAGGAGAAGAGCCATTACCCACAATCACTTTACATGGACCATTATACAAAATGGAATTTGCTGGCGGTGCAGAATGGGTGAGGTGATTGGTGACACCCGAGCCAGGATACCAAGATGCATTCAGTTGAGTTGGATGAGACAAATGGTCCAAATGAGCATGAGTTTAGTGAAAAGTCCGATAAGGTGCTGAAGGTTGAGCAGGGATGGCAGGATGAGCAATGGCAGAGCTGCCAGGCGGATTAACACCATACACGGGCTGACTTGGAACCAAGAGAAGATGTTTTCCTAGAGATGAGGTATTAGGAAGATATTCAGGTAGAGTTAAAGTAGACATATACTGCAGATGTGGGAGAGGTGGCTGAGGTGTGGGTTGCATATTATAACTAGGAAATAGTTGAGGCGAAGGCAGCTGAGGCATATATGGATTTAACACAGCATATGAAGGGGCAGTTTGTGTGGTTGGCAAGGAAGGAGCAGGGGCTGAATCACTATGGTCAGACCAGCTACTAGTGGACACATTCACACTCATGATTACACCATTGGTGGTGCCAGAATTAGGGCCCGTGACACCCACAACGTTTATGTTGAACTTCTAGTAACAACGATGAACTAAATGTCCAGTCTTACAACATAGCTAACATTGAGGTCTGTTGGCACTATTGTTTTTGCCACTACCACGTCCATGACCATTGCACTGAGGCGGCGAGGAGTGATTTTGCTGATGGATGGTCTGAGGCTGAGTTAGTCGAGAATCAGCTGGAGCAGGGGACTGATTCACCTCAGGCGAGTGTGTTGCGGCAGAACTAACACTATGAATGACATCACTAGATAATCCAGCATGATGAGGAGCATTGTTAGTCATTATATTCGTAGAAGGAGAAATTTCAGAAAGTAAATCCCTTTGACATGTTTCAGCATCAAGCAGGACCGAACATACCGAGGCAACGTCATAGGGGTTGCGACTGGCGTGGATAACTGCTACAACATGATCAAACTGGCCCTTTACCCCATTCAAGATATTCGAAATCTGTTGGATTTCTTCAATGGGGTGACCACAACTAGCAAGACTGTCACTGGTAGATTGGATTTCAGAGAGATAGTCACGCATATGTTGATGAGGGAGTTTACGAACTTTAAGGTGATCATAGAGACTCATTATACGAGTAGTAGCGCATGAGGAGAAAACTTGGTGCAATTTTTGCCATATCAAACATGCAGTCATGCAACCAACAAGACACTGATTAACAAAAGGAGAGATGGACGCAAGGAGCCAAGATGCAAGACAACTATCACGCTGAAACAAAATAGAGAAAATATTTCAGTTGTAACGAAGCAACATTGAACTACTAATAACAAAAGTAATAAGCCAAGTTTACAATTTTAGCAACAGACTAACTGAATATGAAGACCGGTTTCGGTGTTAAAACAAACAGATGCATGAAACACCCACACATGAAACACCCACACATGAAACAATTGATACCAGAAACAAATCAGGAATTCTGCATCAGAAAACAACCGAAGTGCTGATAAGATCAATATAAGAGTAGTCACTAAAGAATAAATCTGATAAGGACTGAACGACACACACGAGAAGCATAATCACAAAGTAAGAAACAAGTGAAAAAATAACACGGAGAATCTCTCACTCAGTCGACAATGAAGAAAAAAACAGAAGAGAAATAGAGCTTCAGAATCGCAACAAGTATTTGATACCATGTTGATAATCTTAGTCTAATCATGGTGAAAGATTGAATAATAAACACAACAAAGATTGAAATTTCAAATTCTTCATTTCATGAAATCAACCTGATGTGAACAGTAGCTTCGAAGCTAATAAATAGAAAGGCTAGTGTTCATAATTACATAAAGGTCCCAAACAAGTGGACATATTCAAGAATGACACCAATCCTTGACTTGACCTCATATCCTAATAGTATCTAAAGGTTAGTTTCAACTTTAAGGAATCTGTTATCTTTTCCAGATTCGTTCGCCTTTGAGGAAACCATTGTCCTTTGATTCGTCATCCCTTGAGGGAATCGTCATCCTAGATTTGTTCGCCTTTGAAGGAACTATCATCTTAGATTCAATCGCCTATTCTCTTTTTAGAGGAACTGTTACATTCCAAAGGTTCGTTCGCTCCTTTAAGCTTTAACTTGGAAAGACTGTTACTTCAATAGTTCGCCCGCTCCTTTTTGCCTAACTTGAGGGGAAATTGTTACCGCTTTGTGGGTTCATTTGCCTCTCTCTTTAGGTATTTTTGAATCGGAGGTACTGTTACTTTATGAAGATTCGTCCGCTCCTTTCACCCCTCAGATTTAGGTCTTTGGGGAGATGAAATGTTATTTTACTGGTTCGTTCACAATCTTTCTTTTTGCCTAACTGAGGGGACTATTACCTTATTGGCTTGTTCACCCATTTTCTTAGGTCTTTTTGTTGTTTTTACAGGGACTGTTACCTTGTTGGTTTGTCCGCTTTTTTGTCGAGACTTTATTAATTGTCGTTCGGCTGGTTATATTCTTTACGAATAAGATTTTTCTTTATTGAGATACTGTGATTACAAGTTATGCATAAAACTTTCATAAATGTTCGTAATTAATAGGACGACCTAACCTTGTACCTTTCACATTTTCCAAGTAGTATGCCCCCGGTGCAGCGATTTCTACCACCTTGTAAGGGCCTTACCACTTGGTAGAGAGTTTGTTGTATTGGGAGAAATTGGTGTATTCATTCCATCTGATAACCATCCCCCCCATGAAAAATTGGCGAGCACTCACCTTTATGTTGAAGGATCGAGCGGTCTCCAACCTTATTCTTGCTTAGGTTATTCGACGCTTGATGTCATTTTTGTTATGATGTATGATCAAGGTGAATGCCATAATGTGAAGAGAACAAGAAAGATATGTTATAGGAATCATTTAGCATGTATTGAGTCGTGATCTTCTATATGTTGTTTCCAGCATCTTCATGTATGTTTTAGTGTCTTCAAGTGTGTTATTGTGTCTTCAAGAATCTTCAAGATGTTCCTAGTAACATCAAGAGTATAAATAGGATCAGTTGTGCTTTATATCCTATATAAAGGATCAGTCCTCAGGGTTGTAAATTTAACTTGAGATTGAGATTGCAATTCTGTTATGATGGTTATTTTGTTGTCTGCTAATTCCTTTCTATGCAAGTCTTCCCTTCCTTTGATTCTGTCTTTCTTGTTTAACAAGATCTGTATCATTATGAACAAGAGCTTCAATATAATCACGCTTCTCTGATGCAAATCTATGAAGAATTCAGTCGAGTTCTGTAATTCAGTCTGTCGCTTCAGAAATTTTTTTTTGTCAAGATCTTTGTGCAGTGATTTTCTCCATGGAAGATACGAATCCTTCTTTCTTCAACAAAAGAGTGTGTCAACTCACCGGTGAAGATAAATTCCAATCTTGGAAGCAACAAGTTCGTCTAGTAGTCCGAGGTCTAAACCTTGAAGGATATCTCTTTGGTAGTGTACATGTTCCTCAACTGATTAATGATGGTGAAGACGAAAAGATAGTAAATCCAGAATATGCTAAGTTCGTTTAGCAAGACAGTTCTCTAGCATCCTGGTTACTTGCTTCGATTTCGTTCTCAATAAGCAAAGGCATGGTAGGATACATGTCAGCCTCTTTGATCTAGACTAAGTTTCATCATCACTTCTCCTCTTCATCAACAACAAGGATCATGAACCTATATGATAGATTGAAGGTTAGAAAACAATTCAATCAATCTATGCGTGAGTATCTAACTGAGATTCAGTTGGTCTGTGATAGTTTTGCCGAATGTGGTCATCCTATATTAGAGATGCAACAAATCTCTATCATACTCAATGGAGTCAAGGGACCATATGATAATGTGGTTTCTGTCATACATGATACTCAGAATCCTTATGACATGGCATCTATCAGTTCGGTTCTCTTAGATCCAGAGGCTAGACAGAAGGATCAACTATTTGAAATTACAATATCTGTTGCGAATGTTACATTGAAACCACCAATTGAAGGACAAGTCAGTAATAATTCAAGCTCGACAGATTCATGAAATTCTTGGTCTCTTTATAATGGACAGAGTCATCAGAATCAACAACAAATTACACTTGAATTTCAGGCCAATACAAGTGGTTATGGTAGAGGAAGAGGCAAGGACAAAGGTTTTAGTAATAACAAACCTCAGTGCCAACTGTGTGGCAATCCATACCTCTCAGCTCCCATACCATACTACCTTCCTGCTTATCAGCCTTTTCAGTCCACTCAGCTCACTTCAACACCAACAATCTTCAACTCCTTCTCTGGTGACTTATCTGCACAACTCAATCTCATTACCTCTCCTGTTTAGCAGTCTGACAAGGCGTGGTATCCAGACTCTCACACATTGATCACCTGCAGGTAATCATGGTTAACCGTACATGGGTTCAGGTAAGGTACAAGTGGCTAATGGTACATTTCTGGATATAAACTGCATAGGTACATATGTTATTAATACAACATCTAAGACTCTTGTACTCAATAATCTTTTCTATATACCTAATATTACTAAGAATCCTGTCTCTATGTCTCAGTTCACCAAGGATAATAGAGTTATCTTTTAGTTTCATCATAACTGCTCTCTTGTTCGTGATGCTGGATCGAAGGAAGTATTGTTGACATGTGTTGAAAGTGGTGGAGGGGGAGTTCAAAACTCTTGAACCCTATCTTGCTCAATTCGGTATTATACACAGGCTCAAATGTCCATATACCTCAGAGCAGAATGACATTGTCGAAAGGAAGCACCGTCACATTGTGGAGATGGGATTCACCTTGATGAAACAATCTTTGCTTCCTCAGCAATACTAGATTAATGCGTTCTTCACAGCTGTCTTCTTGATTAATAGGCTTCCCACAAAGGTGCTAGATCATGTTTCTCTTCATGAAAAGCTATTTCATACCCTACCTGACTATAACTTCCTTAGAGTATTTGTCTGCTTGTGTTATCCTCTCCTTAGGCCCTATCATAAACTGGATTTCAGGTCTTCTCCAGGTGTGTTTATAGGATATTACTCGAACCAACATGGTTACAAGTGCCTTGATGCCTCAGGTAGAATATACGTGTCTAGACATATTCCCTTTTGCTGAGTCCAAATGAGCATTTATGCAGTCCTCTGTTGTCAAGAACACGTAGACCGCAGAACCATTTTTTATTCCTTTTAATTCATCTCCGTGTTTACCTGTTCATACCTACAGTTCTCAACCAATTTATTCAAACAATTCCACTTTGCCTATAGCTGTTACAACTTCATCCTCGTCACAAAGGGCTGATCATTCGACAGGTGGACGTGAATAATGCCTTCCTTCATGTGGAGTTAAACGAATATGTATATACGACTCAACCACCAGGTTTTGAATAACATGATCAGAATGGGCAGGTGCTTGTTTGCAAACTCAACAAGGCACTCTATGGTTTAAAACAAGCTCCTCGTGATTGGTTCGAAAGAGTTAAATGTTTTTTACTCAATAGTCTTCATTTCAGTGTTTCTCTAGCTGATCATTGTCTGTTTTTTAGGAAAACTGATCAGGGTAGTGTCTTCCTTATTGTCTATAGGGATGATATTGTTGTTACAGGGAGTAATGGTGCTGAAATTGAACAGATAATCTAACAAATTAATAATGAATTTAAACTGAAAGATTTAGGAATACTAAACTATTTTCTCGGAATGGACGTACAGGTAGAAGAGGATTGTTTACTGCTGGGTCAAAAGAAGTATATAACTTATCTCATTGCAAAGAATGGGATGAACAATTCCACTCCTCTGCCTACTCCCATGTCTGTAAACTTTCTGAGTAAGGGCCTTACTTCTGTGAAAACCACTCATTTTGATGATGTTAATCTACATAGAAGTACAATTGGAGCCTAACAACATATGTGCATTACAAGGCCAGATATTCATTTTGTTGTTAACAAGTTAAGTCAGTTTATGCAGCAAGCACTTCAAATCCATTGGAAATCGGCCATCTGAGTGCTTAGGTATCTCAAATGCACAATTGATTTTGGTCTGCTTTTCAGGTCTTCGTGTGCTCCTTCGTTTGAAGTAAATCTTGTCTCATTTGCGGATGCTGATTGGGGGAGTGATGTTTTCGACAGAAAATCAGTGTCTGGTCATTATCTGCTACTGAACAGCAATCCAATAATGTGGAGTTCAAACAAGTAGTTTGTAATATCTCGGTCATCCTCATAGGCTGAGTATAGAGCAGTGGCCAATGCTATGTGTGAAATTCTTTGTGTTGTCTCTTTATTAACTGAACTTGATGCGAGACTATCGAATATTCCTATTGTTTGGTGTGACAACAAAAGTGTTATTGCTTTATCAGAAAATATTATACATCATTCGAAAATTAAACATGTTGATCTTAATCATTGTTTTGTTAGGGAAAAAGTTCAAAATGGTCAAGCAATAGTTAACTTTGTGCCTACCTCAGATCGATTAGCTGACATTTTAACTAAACCTCTCACTGAAAAATCGTTTCTTTATCTCAAGAATAAGTTGGGCGTTTTATGTTTCCAGGAAACTCATACCTCTACTGGTTCTGATCTTGATTCTACTTCAGGTTTACCTTTATGTATGGATGATTTGGTATCTAACAATGGAGATTAGTGCTTGTGTCCTCACATTTTGAGTATAAAGGTTATTTGTTTGTCTAAGCTATGTTAGTAGGGTATTTTGTTGTTATCTAGTTTTGGTTGTGTGTTTTGTCTAGTTTAAAGATCACTGGCTCATTCTGTGCTAATAATTCTTATAATGGATCCTTTTGTGTAGTTCTCATATTTTGTTTATCTCAATACTCTTTTGGTGAAGTTTTTTCTTTTTATTGTCTCATTTGTTGTTTGCGTGATTTGGTTATGAGTCTGTGAGCGCTGCCTGGATATGAGCTCTGTTTTTTAATGAAATGATCTGCCTCTTGTCTGTTTTGTTTGTCACTAAACATGTATGTTGATTTGTTATCTGCAGAGTTTCTCATTCTGATATGTTGTTTATGGGTCAGGATTGCACTGGTATGATCAGTTGGTTTGACTTGGTCGATTTTGATGCTCTTGAACATGTTTCGTTTTATTCTAGATGACTCCACTTGGTTCTCATTTTTGTCTCATCCGAGTGTTCCACTTGATCTATCTAATGTTGTGCTGACATAGGGTGAAGCTTAGGTTCCAAAAATAATTCTTGTAGAGACAACGTTAAGCTACTCTCCAAGAACTTGAGGATGGAAAGATGAAGACTAAAATATCCTAGCTTCACTGGTAAAAAAGAGGCTCGAACCTCTCTGTCAGAAATACAAAAAAAAAAGCAACCAATCATTGAAAAACAAGAGAATACAATGAGAAAAAGAAAAAAAATAGAAAAAGATCAGTCTGGTTGGTCTCAGGAATGCTGCTCATGAAATGTGTTTCAATCGATGCTGTTATCTGAATAAGAATGTGTTATGTTCTTGAAGTTGAGATTATAATGGGTCTATCAGCTGATCTGACTGTGTGTAGTCTGATCAATAAGCAGTAATCAGTGTAAGAAACATGTTGCTTAACTCTTGATCAATGTTAGGTGTAGATGACAGGTGTATATTTTGTATAATTGGCAAGATCCCTGAATGTGTTTCACAGTCATAGTCAATCACGTGATGATTAGAAGAACAAAATCTTCACAGAGGAATGTTGGGATGTATGATCAAGGTGAATGCCATAATGTGAAGAAAACAATAAAGAGCTGTTATAAGAATCATTTAGCATGTATTGAGCTAGTGATATTTAAACTAGACAAAACACACAACCAGAACTAGATAACAACAAAATACCCTACTAACATAGCTTAGACAAACAGATAACCTCTCTACTCAAAACAGTAGGACACAAGCACTAATCTCCATTGTCAGATATCAAATCATCCTCATAAAGGTAAACCTGAAGTAGAATCAAGATCAGAGCCAATAGAGGTCTGAGTGTCCCGGAAAGATAAAACGCCCAGCTTATTCGTGAGACGAAGAAAGATTTTTTAGTGAGAGGTTTAGTTAAAATGTCAGCTAATTGATTTGAGGCAGGCATAAAGTTAAGTATTACTTGACCATTTTGAACTTTTTCCCTAACAAAACAAAGATCAAGCTCAACATGTTTCATTTTCGAATGAGGTATAGGATTTTCTAATAAAGCAACATCACATTTGTTGTCACACCAAACAATAGGAATATTCGATAGTCTCGCCGTAGATATTACTGATTAGACTGCAAACGATCAAAGGGAATTGACGAAGTAGATATTGCGCGTCTGTGGAGGAACAATTATCAAAACAGAGGAGTTGTATAATACAAATTCCAAACAGAGGAGTTGTATCCAAACAGAGGAGCTGAATACAAACTATCGACACACAGATATGATATGAATTTGTGACAAATTCTGTCCTAATTGTTGGTGTACTAATACCCGCAGGGCTGGACCTTCTTGCAGCAGGGAAACAACATCATTTCGTGTTTGGGAAATTAATGAAATCTCAACAAAATTGTACCAAAAGTCAGAAATCAATATTTCCAAACATTGTGTATTGTCTGTCTGCTCAAATCTAGAAGACTAATGACAAACTGTTATACAATGGAGTCAAACACTATTTGTTATCGGTTTATTTGCTGCATATTACACCAAACTAATATACGTAACAGAATAGAGTGATTGCTTCATTACATGGTGTGCTCAACTATTTCTAGCACAGTTTTTGGAGAATTCGTACATCCAAGCAGCAGCACACGACAATGTATGAATGGATTTTGATATTCCTAATGTGGTTTAATATAAACAGCAATGTATAAACAACAGCACACAACAATGTATGAATGAATGAATTTCGATATTCCAAACAAATAGAATTTGGTATTACGGACAAAGCAAACACTTCGGTTAATAAAACAAGGTCAATTCTTCCATTCCAAACATAATGACAATTTGATGTATCTGATGTTAACAACAATGACATAATGAAAAATCTTACTAGACATTAAGACTCTTCTATAGAACAATTACTTTATCAAACATAGAAACGGACAAAGGCTGGTTAAACAGCAAAGGACTCCATATATTTTGTAAGTTCAGAACAAATGATCCTTACGAGTCATCCTCATTGTCATCATCATCCATTGTTCCCTCAAGGTCGTCCTTGTCATCCAACAAATCGTCCTCCAATTATGTATGTCAGTATGTGTGTCACAGGTTGTTCCATCATCCATGTTCTCCTCCTCTGGCTCAAGAACTTCTAATTCGTCAAGGCCTTATGTTGCTTCTGGTAGGGCTTGTGTCATCATTTCCGACATGGATACCTCAACATATATTTGGAGAGCCTCAATGTCATTTCTACACCAATCAACCACATCATCGACAAGAACTACATTGGGTACATTAACAACTAGTCTATATGTTTCCTGATACGGCTCCACCGACTCCCCACTCATTTGACCCCCAAGCACAAATCTTTTTTTGGACTCTGCCCTCAACACAGTGCTCCAATCAGGGTTAATGTTTTCAGTTAAGTAGAAAACTTGTGTGGCCTAAGATGAAAGTACGAATGGATCATATGTCAACAAATAATTTTTGGTATTGACACAGACAAATTCATAGTCATCCATCTTCATCCCATTGGAGGATGAAAGTACGTTGTACCAATCGCATTTTAATATCACAACCGATAGGTCACCAAGGTACTGCAGCTCAACCACCTCCCTTAACACTCCGTAATAATCAATTCCACCTTCAATGGGGTTGTTATCGGAGGTACTCGCATAGCACGTTGTTGTCAAAACTCCTCATCTGAGACCGCTCTTTGGTGTGGAAGATGAAACCATTCACTAGATAACCATTATATGTATTAATTCCATATAATGGTTCACAGACTATTGCACGACCTATTGGAGCTCCTACCGACAGGAAGATCGATAACCCATATGCCGCCCTCGGAGTTACATCAGTTACTATAATTGAATCATGTCATGTAAATTTGGTCTCAATGTCATAGAGATATCTAGAACAACATCTCAAACACTTCGGAGCAAATGTTATCCTATGATAAGAAAATGTTATTAGTGAGACACCACCTCTTGAAAGGTATACTTCATAACCGAGCGTTGAAACTTACCTTTCGATTGAATACATCCAACAATATTGCACTAGCCCAGCTAGTTTTGCTTCCTCTGCTAGATGAGTGATAAGATGGACTGTAATATTGAAGAAACTTGGTGGGAAGATTCTCTCTAGATTGCACATTGTCATAGGTAATTGTGACTCCACCTTCAACATATTCGACATGTGCAACTCCTTAGAGCATAGAACTCTGAATGTATTAGTCATGTCTATCACGGCTTTGCATACATATTTGGGGAGTAATCCTTTAATAGCCACAGATAGGATATGTTGCATGACAACATGGTAGTCATGACTTTTAAACCCAATCAATTTTCTGTCTTTCACCTTAACACAACATGAAATGTTGGATGAATAACCGCTAGGAAATCTCAAGTTCTTAAGGAACTCACAGAGTGTAATCTTCTGTTGCTTTGAAAGGGAAAAGCAAGTTGGTGGTAACACCAGATTTGTTCCTCTACATACTGGATGCAAGCTCGTTCTTATGCCTAAAGCATGTAAGTCTAGTCGAGCATTAATGTTGTCATTGCTTTTACTGGCAACACCTAATAACATCCCAATGAGATTATCACACACGTTATTCTCAATGTGCATCACATCCAAATTGTGAGGGATTAAGAGATGCTTCCAATAAGGTAATTGGTAAAATATGCTTTTTTTCCCAATTTCCAGTAGTTTAGTCTATTGCAACCTGAATGAGCGGTTGAGTCTTATCAAACATGACTGGATCAAGGTTCTCTAGCACATGTAACACTTCCTCCCCCGATACTATTTGTGGGGCCATTCGTAACTCTTGTTTCCCATCGAACGAACTTTTATTTCTTTTCCATGGGTGATCGGTGGGGAGGAATTGTCTGTGTCCCATAAAAGAACATTTCGTCCCATTCTCCAGTCGACAATAATGGGTGTCCATTTGACAGATAGGACATGCCAAATTACCGTAAGTAGCCCAACCAGACAACTTCGCATAAGCAGGAAGGTCATTAATTGTCCAAAGTATGACTACGCGCATTTGGAAATTTTCTTTCTTGTCTTCATCATATGTCAGCACACCATTCGACCATAACTCATTCAGCTCTTCGATCAACGGTGGCAGATACACATCTATGTCATTGACTGGAGCCTTTGGTCCAGGAATCAACATTGACAGTACATAGTTCATATCTTTCAAACACATCTCCGGAGGCACATTGTATGGAATAAGAACAACTAGCTATATGCTATATGGGTGACTTTTATCACTGTACAGATCAAACCCATCTGTAGATAATGTGACTTTTATCACATTCTGTGGGTCTTCCCCAAATTCAGGTAGTACACTGTCAAGTTTATTACAAGCATCTGTATTAGTAGGATGACGTAGAATACCATCCTTTAATCATCGTGTATGGTGTGTCAGGTCATAGAGGAAGCAATTTTGGGTCACATGAAGAATCTTTGCAACCTTGAAGTGAGTGGAAAATTTCGAAGTAGTTTGACTGGTAGCTTCCCTATTTATCGCTTCGATTGCTCTGGTATATCCAGTCCTCCAACGTTGTGTCGAGGTTTAATCCATCTTGACTCCCCACACGTTGGACACACATCCAAATTAGCATACTCTTTTCTAAAGAGTATACAGTCATTTACACAAGCATCTATCTTTTGGTAGTCCAACTCTAACCCTCCTATAATGTTTTTTGCTTCGTAGTAGGACTTAGGTACTATATTCCCTGGTGGCAATACTTTACTTAGCATGTGAACTAGCTCATCAGCGAACTTGTCAGAAACCTTGTACAGTGCCTTTAGATGCAACAGTTCAACTAAAAAAGACATCTTGGTGTAGGAGACACAACCTGGATATAAGCACTTTTCACAATCTTCTAATAGCTTATAAAATGTTCTAGCATCTGCATTTGGTTCCTCACCTTCATCCACCCTCATACCACTGAACCCATCATGCACCATATCCTCCATTTACCCACGAGAGGATGAATTCCTACCATTAGAGATCACATCTTTGAATTCCTCCCCATGATCCACCCATGTAGTGTGAGTTGGCAGTATTCCCCATTTTTCAAGATGGAACTTAACAGTAGTTCTTCCCAGTAAGAAAGCACCAACACGGTTAGTGCAAAGACAGTAAATTTTACCATTCCAACTTGAACGAGAGTAGGAAAAGTCTAGAAACGAAGTGACCCCTGCCTTATATTCCCCAGTTTGTCGAGGTTTGATCATCCCATTCTTATCCATCGCACTTCTATTTTTGCAAAGAAATATCAACCCAATAAAAACAATGTCAGCTAACATAGTGATACATCAGAGATTTTGGAAATTACAGACCGCTAGGAGTTGGTTTGGGATTAAAAAGACAGCACAGTTGTCCTAGTTAATCAAATAACTTCTGAAACATGTAGTACAGGAAGTTCAAAATCAGTTATTGACTGTTAGCCATAGCATTTGTTACAGAGAAAACATTCATTTTCGTTTATGTGTGGATAGAACCAAACGAAATCAGAGAGACAAGTCTTCCTCAATTAGACATGCATAATTTCGGGACACTAACACAAATATGTAACATTTGACTGCTCATACCAGCGTACCTGAGAACAAATACCTGTCGCGCGATTCGGAAGATAAACGGATGAACGGTCGGGCAGGGACTCTCCTCGAATGTCTGCGAGCAATGTGGTTGCGTCCTGGGAGTCGATCTGCAAGGGCATCCGTTATTCTGTAAGGTAATTGATGGTCCTCCGAAGGCTCTTCTTTACACAGGGAAGATTCTGAACTATGCTTGGGTTTACTCAAAAAAATGGTATGTTCTGTTATAATTGCGGGTATACCATTTTGCAACGACAAATCAAATATTACCAATGAAGTTATGTCGATACTGTTTACAACCTTATTACATCAACTAATATGGAAAGTAAAACTATTTTTTTGCAATACCAAAATCTTGCGTGACTGAATATCTATATTACCCTCAGTTGAGTTTTTGACACATGAACTTTGTCGGCACAAACATATTGCGACAACAAAAGTCAATACTAAAAGATTGATTGTGCAGAGGAAAATTTGTTGACACTAAAACGTGTCTACTGGGTCGTACTAAAGTTTCGAAACTAAAATAGCTTTTTACCCACACAGTCTTTGTGACAACAAATTACTTTCGTGACTGTTTGTACGGATTTTTGTAGTGCTATAAGAGTTTTTAAGTCATCTAATCCTTTAAGTGATGCAACATATGACAAAACCTTCGGAAGAAGGTGAATCAGTTGATACATTAACTGGTGTCATCTTTCCGAATTTGTTAAATGGGTCACATGATACAACAATATATGAGGATTGAACTAGATTGATGTCAGTTAATAGTGATAGTGATCTGTTAAATGACAAGATCATACAATGCTTTACGTGATTTAAATATACATTATATTTTTACGGTACTATTGATATTGACTAGGGGGTTTATATAAGGTGAATTTGTAAACTCTATCACCCCTAATGTAATGCATCCACATTGTTTAACACTTAGGAAAAAAAGTGCACCAATAAACATGTGATTTATATGTTTTGATTTTATGCGGAATTTGTTTAAAAAGTAGGCACTGTGCAATTTATTTTTGAACAAGTAAGTATACTGAAACAATATTTAGCAAAATGTATATAATCGCTACTGGGGGTAGCATTTTTTACAACATTCGCTACTTTGAGTAGCGTTTTTCATAAAACGCTGCTTGGGGTAGCATTTTTATGAATTTCAATACCCCTAGTGGCGATTTTTTTTTTTTTACGTTTTTGACTTTTTTTGACGATTTGATGTTTAATTTAAAAAAAAATGTAAAAAAATTACAGTAAGTAGATATTTTAATTTCAATTCAAATGATGCAAAAAATATTAAATTTGGACTTACGGATTGACTGTAGGCTCTGCCGTAAGTTGAGATATGAAAATTTGACTTAAAAAAATATAACTCATACTCTGTAAGTCCAAACTGACCACGGTGAACATCATTTATGTCGTAATTCAATTATCTACCTAGGGTAATATTTTTGATTAGAAATACATTGATTTTGTAACCTAACATCGCTTGCCTTAAAATTTGACCGAAATAATCAAATGCATTAGGTGAGAAATTTAATTATGTCATTACTCAAAAAAATCAAAACAATTAAAGTGAATAGATAATTTAATTACAAATTAAATGACGCTAACTAGAAGTTAATTGTTTGCTTTTAGACTAACCGTATAATACAATACGTAATTTACTTCGTATTATACGATCAGTCTAAAAGCAAAAAATTAACGTCGAGTTAGCGTCATTTAATTTGTAATTAAATTATCTACTCACTTTAATTTTTTTGATTTTTTTTGAGTAAGTATATAATTAAAATTTTCACCTAATGCATTTGTTATTTCAGTCAAATTTTAAGACAAGTGATTTTAGGTTACAAAATCATTGTATTTCCAATCAAAAAAATTACCCTAGGTAGATAATTGAATTACGACATAAATGACGTTCACCGTGGTCAGTTTGGACTTACAGGGTATGAGTTATATTTTTTTAAGTCAAATTTTCATATCTTAACTTACGGCAGAGCCTACAGTCAATCCGTAAGTCCAAATTTAATATTTTTTGCATAATTTGAATCAAAATTAAAATATCTATTTACTGTAATTTTTTATAAAAATATTAATAATTTTTATTTTTTTTTTAAATTAAACATTAAATCGTCAAAAAAAAAGTCAAAAATGTAAAAAAAAAAAAAAAAATCGCTACTAGGGGCAGCGAAATTCATAAAAACGCTACCCCAAGCAGCGTTTTATGAAAAATGCTAAAAAATGCTACTCCCAGTAGCGTTTATATACATTTTGCTAAATATTTTTTCAGTATATTTACTTTTTAAAATATTTTTTGCACAGTAGTTACTTTTTAAAAAACTTCATTTTTTATGCGTAATCTCATTTAAGTGGAAGTTCTTGGTGAATAAATTTAAATAACTTAAAGCGTTTATTCAAAAGATATCAACGGTGTTTCATTGCAATGTTAGATAAATTTAAAGTTGTATTTTTACTTATTAGTAGTTAAGTTGAATTTTTTCAGAAACTATGCACTTTCGAAATTTATTTTGAAAAAGTGTATATATAAAAAAAATATTTAGAAAAGTATGTATACGCGCGTCGCGCCTATTCAATAGGCGCACCCAAGGGATGCGCCTATTCAATAGGCGCACCCTAGGGATGCGCCTATTGAAATAGGCGCGACCCTGGGATGCGCTTATTCCACAGATTTTTTTTTTAAAAAATTGAAAAAATTATCCTACGTAGATAATTGATTTACGACCTAAATGACGCGTTGCTTCATCTCCGTGTTCATAGGTCCAAATTCCTCTAGGCTAGACGTACATCTCTGACTCAACATCTTCTGAATATCTTGTAAAGCTTCTCTTAAATAGAAATTGAGAGATATAATCACGCGTTGCTTCATCTCAGTATTCATAGGTCCAAATTCCTCTAGGCTAGTCGTACGTCTCTGACTCAACAACTTCCTAATATCTTGTAAAGCTTCTCCTAAATAGAAATTGAGAGATATAATCACGCGTTGCTTCATCTCAATATTCATAGGTCCAAATTCCTCTAGGCTAGACGTACATCTATGACTCAACATCTTCCGAATATATTGTAAAGCTTCTCCAATGAAACTTGTTCTGAACAACATCCCTAAATGCTCCATCGTTGCTCTCTTCCAAGCAGTGAGTGGAAGTGACACTCGCCGAAGTAACAGTCTATCAGAAACAACGTTGATTTTAAGTCTGCTTATGGTTTTCCTCCTAAATAGAAATTGAGAGATATAATCACGTGTTGCTTCATCTCAGTATTCATAGGTCCAAATTCCTCTAGGCTAGCTAAAAACCCCAAAGAGCTCTTGCACCTAAAAATCCCAAAGAGCTCTTTTGCAGCAGTAATTCCTGAAAATGTCAAACTAGTTAGTGTATTTGAAGAAAAGTCTCATTCAGAAACTTGTGAATAAACAACTTTGTTTCAATGTTTTACCTCGCTGATGTTGTTTAGAACAAGTTGGAAAATTTAGGACAGGAAAAAAGTATTTAACTTCTTATAACTTCCTTTCTTGTTTACTTGAGGAATTTGGTGAGACTAGTCTAGAGAAATTTGGACCTATGAATACTGAGATGAAGCAACGCGTGATTATATCTCTCAATTTCTATTTAGGAGGAAAACCATAAGCAGACTTAAAATCAACGTTGTTTCTGATAGACCGTTGTTTCACCACAAAAAAAAATCTGTGGAATAAGCGCACCCCAGGGTCGCGCCTATTGAATAGGCGCATCCCTAGGGTGCGCCTATTGAATAGGCGCGACCATGGGATGCGCCTAGCGCGACCCCGGGGTGCGCGTATACATACTTTTCTAAATATTTTTTTTATATATACATTTTTTCAAAAAGAAATTCGAAAGTGCGTACTTTCTGAAAAAATTCTAGTTAAGTTTGTTTACTTTGCATCTTAGTCCTTACACATTCCTATATAAGTAGTAGTGCCTTTATAGTTTAAATCATCTAAGAAGTCCATAACGTTCTCCTTATACAAAATTGTCTTCTTCATTCTTTCCACATTAATCTCTAAATACTTTCATGCTATCATAACCAAGATCTAAACCTAGCTTATTTCTTCAGTTTCTTCTTCGATTTATTGCAAATCTTCATTGGTTAATCATCCAATTACAACATCGTCTTCAACTGCCCATTGCAACTTTGTTCAGCATCGTCATCAACTTCTCTATTTCATTTCCATCTCCAAATTCATCTAATTATAATCCAAAATCAGGGCTAAACCAATCCAATATCCTTTCAGCTCCTTTCCAACTTTGAAGTCGAGCTCAACAACAACTGCTATGCACATTTGTTGCACGTCTAGAGCACTTGCAATGCAAGTTTAATACTCCTTAGATCTTAAACAACATCCATGGATGTGTAGTGCATTCGCATTACACATTCAGTGCACATGCTTCTTTCACGCTTACACAACATCTGACACGCATGTCCATTGTAGGTCCACTGCACATCAATCACAAGGGAAGAGGCAGTACCGAACTGAACCAGATCCTTATCTGATTTGCATTGATGTGATCATCATAGTTTTATATCCATCTTACATAATCTCACCTCGTAGCTGATTTTTCAGCTCTACAACAGTTTGTGGATTCAACAATTCAAGCAGCTACTTGTTCCTTATGTCAACAACTAACAACTCATGTTGTTCTACAAGCTACGAGAGTAACAAATCTCAAAGTTGTTCAAAATATGATTATAATTGTTTTGTTCTATCGCTATAAGAATGTTCAATTACACCCACGAATCGGATTTATTGTCATTGAATATTGTGACTAAATAAGATCATTTGTAATGTCAGTTATTGTCGTTGTTATAGTATTTATTTAGCCTCAAAAAGTTTTCAGTAGCCAAAACTTATCCTCTTTGCTAATATTTTCCGTTGTCAATAGTTTAGTACCACGTAGTCTAGTGTCGATCTATTCTCGTCATTGATACATTTAATCAACGACAGTTTGATTTTTTATTGTAAAAACAAATGTTTAGTGCCTACATAAGTAGTATCTAATTAGGTGTATATTGCAACGGTGTCTAACCACCGCTGCTGCTGATTTGCTGCCAGGAACCGAACTTTAAAACGTAATTTTTACATAACTGACTAAACTTTTGGACAACAGAATAGTCCGAACGAAAACAAAAATATGAAAATTGTATTGCCTCCTTCTCCTGCTTGAAAAACAAATACTCCTTTTGGTGAATATCTTGATACCGTGTAATCTACTCTCTGATTAATCCATTCATTCATCGTCAATTTGCAGGACTACTCACTTTAATTACAGCCACTATTCAACTCAAGGTGAGACAAACATATTTTATTATTTTCTGTTAAGCTACTCGAATAGCCGATAGTTATTTTCTTCGATTGTTTCGAGTTATTACATGAACTCCAATTATTGTTGATGTGTAGTTAATCTAGCTAGTTGTTACTCAAAGTTGGGCCACATCTGCTTGTTTTTCTGCAGACTTACAACAGAAGTACTGTAAGAAGACGTCCAACAACATTTGAACTTTACTTAGTTTTCTACAGAAGTAGACAACAAATGGATAAGAGTTGGATGAATAAACATCGCCAGACATCGGAGTGTAAGGGTGGTGTGACTTCATTTCTCAATTTTTCATTTGCTCGTTCATCTTGGGAAGGGAAAATTTATTGTCCATGTTTAAATTGTAATGGTCGTCTCTTAATGTCAAGAACAACTATGAAGTTGCATCTGGATATACAAGGGATAATTACCACTTACATTACATGGGTTGATCACGATGGAGAATACGAACATGTGAGGTCTTCTATGGGTAGTATTGTTCATGACATGGAGAACATGGTAAATGATGAGTTGGGTGGAAGTAGTTATGAAAATATTGAGGAACCCAATGCAGAGGCCAATTTTGTTTTATCAATTACAGAAGATTGTGAGAATAGCTTATTCTTGGGTTGTGTTTTCTATACGAAGATGTCTTTTCTAATCGAATTATTGCATTTAAAGGTACTTTATAAGGTTTCTAGTTTGTTGATGAGTTACTTCACATGCTGCATAAGGTACTGCCTCAAGACAATACTGTACCTAGGTATTACTATGACCCAAAAAAAATTCATTTCTAACTTGCGCTTAAACTATCAGAAGATCCATGCTTATATGAACGACTGTGTCTTATTTAGGAAGGAGAGTATAAAAGTGTTGATGTTTGTCCCAAATGTGGACAATCCAGATGAATGCCACCTAGATACCCTGTAGACAAAGTTGATCATTTGAGGGATACTCCAAGAAAGCCCAAAACGATTCCCACCAAAGTACTTCATTATTTCCTTCTAACTTCAAGGATTCAACGATACTTCATGTCACCTAAGGCTGCATCCACTATGAGGTACTACGACATCCAACTGACTTTCAAGCATGGAAATAATTGGATGCAGTTCGACCTTCTTCAGGGAAGAATCACGAAATATTAGACTTGGGTTAACTACGGATTGTTTTGACCCTTTTAGTGATAAAAGTCACTCATATAGTATGTGGTCGGTAATCCTTATTACAAACAATATGTCACCCATGACATGTTAAAAAGATACCAATTATTTGTTGTCAATGTCAAGTGTGAGCAAAAACGACTAGCTGGACCGAAATCCAGACAAGACCGGTCTGAGACCAGCCCGACTAGGACTAAGACCGAACGGGCGGGCTTTTTTTATGAAGGTCGGTCTTGGGCTCAAATCCCGAATGGTCCACGTCATCGATCTGAAAAAAATGCTTTGCAACAAAAGTATTTCTCATCCGCTGATAAAAGAACATCGATGGTCAAAAAGCAAGCTAATTGAACCCGCATATCGTCATAGTGGACCGTTGAAAATAACACAATCCAATAGAGAGGAATCACTTCTCTTCCACTTTAATCATTACCCCAGAAAGCCACGACGTTACATATTACATCCTCTTTCACTCTCTCTCACCATTCAAGTTTGATAAGAGCAGCTCAATTGGAAATCTACAAACCCTAAGCTATTTTTACTCCTAATCGTCCATTTCGATCATTCTCTAAGGAAATGTCTGGTCGTGGAAAGGGAGGCAAGGGGCGCAGAAAGGGTGGAGCTAAGAGGCACAGAAAAGTTCTCTGCGACAACATCCAGCGTATCCTTACTTGCTGGTAATTCCTGCCATTATTTTTTTAAAAAAATAAGTCCAAGACCGAGACCGACCCGAGTCAAGCAAGACCGACTCAAGTTGACTTTTTTTCCCAAAACTGCTCTCGGTCTCGGTCCTCTAGAAGTGATGATTGAAATTTTGAGCTCATGCTCGATCTTGCCAAAAAGACTTGCCCGTCCCACCCGAGCTCAACCCTAGTCAATGTTAATCACTGAACCTAAAGCTCCAACCAATGATATTGATGTGTACTTGCAACCATTAATTGACGAGCTTAGTGATTTGTGGCTAGACGGTCCTTTGACATATGATGCAGCGAAAAAGGAGAACTTCCAAATGAATGCAGTTGTCCCCTAGACAATAAACTATTTGCCTGATAATGCAAACTTATATGGTTGGGCTATATATTGGAAAGTAGCTTATCTCGCCTGTCAAATGGACACTCATTATTGTAGATTGAAAAACGGGAGCAAGTGTTCTCTTTTATGGGGCACATAAAGTTTTTACCGTCTAATCATCCTAGAAAAAGAAACAAAAGCTCGTTTGCTAGAAAACAAGAATTGTGGTCTTATCCAACCCGGATGACAGATGAAGAAGTGTTGCATCAATTGGTGTGTTTAGAATACATACTATTTGGAAAGACACAATCAAAGAGAAACATAGCAATTGAATGTGTTACTGGGAATTGGAAGAAAAGAAGTATCTTTTTCCAACTACCATATTGGAAAAAATATTTACAGGGAATTGGAAGAAAAATATGACTTTTTCCAACTACCATATTGGAAACGTTTGTTCCAACTACCGTAACTTAATCGGAATCTAGTTAGGGGTTGTTGGAAAAAGAAATGACAATCTTAAGGCTCGACTTGATCTGAAAGCGATGGGAATCAGATCGTCACTCCATCCCGTGGAGAAAAGAAGGTAAAATGTTGTTACTTCATGCATGTTACTCACTCTCAAAGGAACATAAAAATGTATTATGTAATTTTCTTCAAGATTTAAAGCTCTCGAGTGGTTATTCATCAAATATTTCACGATGTGTTAAAGTACAAGATATAAAACTAGTGAGTTTGAAAACCCATGACTACCACGGGTTGATGCAACGTCTATTGTCTGTTGCGATTAAAGGTTTATTGCCTTCGTATGTCAACAAAGTATTGATTGAATTGTCCAACACATTCAGAGTATTAGGCTTGAAGGAATTGAACTTGATTGATTTGGAGAAGATAGAAACTCAACTGCACTATGTTTAATCTAGATAGAATTTTTCATTTGTCCTTCTTCAATATTACTGTTCAGCACGTTGTTCATCTGAATGAGAAAACGAGAATTGCAGGTCCTATTCAATATCGTTGGATGTATTCCATTAAACGGTATCGAGTTATTGTATATTTCTACAACTATTTTGTGAAAGCATGTTGAACATATTTTGCCTTCGTTTGTATTAGGATAATGGGGAAAATGAAATCATTTGTCCGGACAGAAGTCGTGTGGAAGGTTCTATAGGTAAAGGCTATCTTACGTTAGAGTGGCTCAACTTTTGGTGAAAACCGGTAAATATTGTCAACTGATGAGTCTTGATGTGGTTTAATGCAGTAAACGAACGATAGGTAAGAGGAAGTGAAAAAGTCACTGAAGAAACTTGTCAAGTTAAATATTTTCCCCATGTCAGTGAATATTCGTTGTAACCAAGGAAATTATTGCATTTAAGAGGCTATCCAGTTTTTTGCTTTCGCAACCTTTCCTCCAAAGTTTCTTCCTCTCAAAAGCTACTGCTACAACAAATCCGTCTCACTTTTTCCTCAGCTCTTCAATCGGCGTCTTACATTTGAGATTTTCCATGCATGTTAGTTTAATTGTTCAGTTCTCCCTTATAAGTGAATTTTAGGGTAAATTAGAAATGCAATTAAATTTGGTGATCGTAGAACGAATGGAGAAAAACACTTGCATGCAGTTCACTTCGAATGAACTAGACTTAAGGCATCCTCTTTTAGCTGAATGTTTTGTTTTGTTCTTTAGCGCCCCATAAAGTTGCGTATCTAGCATTTTGAACATTATTCAAAAATATTATTTTGTATTTCACATAGATTGGTTGCATGCCCATAACTTGATTAAGATAGTCATGTTTTTTTTTTGGAAAAGCTTTAACTTTTAAGTTTTGTCAATATGACATGAACGATTTTGGTTACGGGATGGCTGGTTCTAGGAAAACAAAAGGTAGGCGAATGTTTGACAAACCAGTTAACACATGAAAATCGCCAAGAAAACGTCATGAGCAACAATCCCATAAGTCACCACATATTAATGTTTTTCCTTTATTTTTTCCACTATGTTAATTTGTATTTTTCCTACACATTCTTACTTATGAGAATCTTATAGAGATCATGGTCTCATCACACGGTGAAACAATATGTGTTAACTCTCTGGGTATGGTTGCTCCACTGAAGCATGAATGAAATGTTGACGAACCAGAACAGACACCAGGTAGAACGTGTAACTTCTGTATACATGATATATTTTTTTAGAAAAAATGACTAAAATGGTTGTTAACTATCTTCATATTAATGTTATAGAGGTGAATGGAACTCCACAAGCTGAGAAGTTACATCGTGGCCGCACTAGGTGTATAAGGTTGTCACACAATGACGTCAACGAAAATGAATAACTAAAATTCAATGCATAGGGTCCTGTTTGTAGAAACAATGCTTCTACTTTTGCAAGTTGGTGTGGGTGTATTGTAAGAAAAAGGACAAATGCACCACTGATGGTGAAAGATTAGAAGGACATTCCCAAAGAACCATTAGATTACGAACAAAAAATGTTGCAACTTGTTTATGTAAGTTGTGTTTCAATTAACAACATCTGTGTATATGTGTGTAGAAGCTTACAGTTTCTATTTCATGTCACTTCATGTTTATTGATTTGTGTTCATTATTCATGTTAGGAAAAGTTCATTGTTCCAGAGGATGACAACTTGAAGCAACTTATTATAATGTATCTTCGAGAGAAGTTCATAAATTACCGGACTTCCAAATTTGGTAATTGAAGGTGTTAATGGTTTCATGCCTACTTCAATTCCATCTCAATAACATCCATATTAAGAGTAATCATGCTCTTCATTTTACGGTATCAACTTGTACCGTGTCACTACAGGTGTGATTAAAGGAACCGACATCGCTTTGGGTAAGGGTTTTAAAGAGTATATATTTTCCCTCATCCGAATTCATGCAGGCGGGAAGAGGTGGAAGAGCCTCATGGGCATGGTCCAGCTTGCTCGTGGGGCGGGACATCATACGACAGGAGGGAGTGTGGTCGATCAGGGATGGTCGCTCCATACGCCCATTCCAAGACAGATGGGTGCCTTCCCTGCCTGGGAATAGACTGCAGCAAGGGACACCAATCCTCCAGCAGACCGACGAGTCCAGAGCTGCAGACTGGATAAACAGTGACATCAGAACGTGGATGGTCGAGCGGGTCAGTCGTCCTGGAACAGGTACAACACGTAACAAACATCACCATTCCACTGGCGCCTTCTCCGGATGTCCTGCGATGGCCATTCATGAGGGATGGTGCTATCTCTGTGAAATCTGTCTACCACCAAATTCGACAGCAGGAGACGATGGAAGGAGATCACGCAAACGTAGACACGACAAGGTGGACTTCCATTTGGAAGGCAAAGGTATGGCCGAAAATTAAGATGTTTACGTGGAGATTACAGTCGAGCTCTCTTCATGTTAGGTCGAACCTGGTCAGGCGAGGCATCCCAACATCGGCGCTCTGCCCGACATGCGAGGAGGAGGAAACACACGCCCACCTCATCACGGGTTGTGCATGGAAACAAGCTATATGGCTAGGGGTGTTGGGGCTTCCTGCGGGCGTGGATCTACAGCAGATCCTGGATGAATGGATTCACAGCGGCACAACACTACAGACTGCAGGTGCACCTGGGCGAAGGTATGTGGGGGAGATGTGAATGATCACGAGTTGGACGATCTGGAAAGCCCGATGCAAGCTTGTCTTCTAGCACAAGCAACCGAGCATCACCCATATTCTGCAGGAGATCCACAAGGCTGCAACCGAGACGAACATCTTCAACTCAGACAGGGTGGCGCAAGGAAGGACACCAACAACAGCCAGGTGGACAAGGCCGGGCAGCAATACCATCAAAATCAACTGTGATGCCTCGAGGTGTCCGGTCACTGGCCAAGGAGGAATAGGTGTTATTGCTCGGGACCAGGAAGGACACATATGTGGAGGATGGCATAGAACATCAACCGAAGGAACGATCGAGGAGCTAGAGGCAAAGGCAGTCCTACATGCAGTCCTACTCGTGCTGGAGAATAGGTGGCCTACAATAGTGATTAAGTCGGACTCGGAAGTCGTCATCAACAACCATAAGGGTACAGCCTATCTATGGAGAATTGACACAATATTGTCCAATGTGAAAGTTTTGGCTTCAAACATCGAAGCGGTTGAGTGGGTAGTGATCTCAAGGACCGCTAATATTTGTGCGGATTGGATAGCCAATATGGCAAGACGGAGGGTGTGTTCTATGGATTGGGTCTCTAGACCCCCACCTGACCTAGTTAGTTTAATCATTGTGGATACTTCTTTGTAATCGTTTTATCATTTTCATTAATGAAATGGAAGATTTTGATGGCAAAAAAAAAAAAATATGGGTCACTATTTTTTACCCGTACAGAATGGTGGGTTGAGTCCGGATTGACAGGTCTATGTACAACTAACACTTTGTGTTGTTAGTACTTTTTGTGATTGTTGTTATTTTGGTAAAAATAAATTTTTGGGTAAAATACGACATTATTTTCTAAAGTATGACCGGATTTTCAGTTTCCCCCTCTACGTTTAAATCGTAAAATTTCCTTATCATGTTTGGCCAAAGTGCAAGCTTGCCCCTCCGTCAATTTTTTCATCCAAATTTAACAGAACAATTTTTGAAAATTGCAAAAATAACAAAAAAAAACTTTAAAAAGTGTCACAATTTAACCAACCCTAACTTTTTCAAATGTAACAATTGAG
This sequence comes from Chamaenerion angustifolium, assembly GCA_946814005.1. Taxonomy (NCBI): domain Eukaryota; kingdom Viridiplantae; phylum Streptophyta; class Magnoliopsida; order Myrtales; family Onagraceae; genus Chamaenerion; species Chamaenerion angustifolium. The sequence continues at coordinate 31,483,215 of OX328272.1, forward strand.
TCATGATTCAATTAGGACTCGATTGAACCCCAATCTAGGGGGCTCGGGTCTAGGTTTTGACCCAGACTAACCTCCCATGGGGTGGGGGACCTAGTTTGGGTCATGACCCTGACCCAACCCACCCACCCCACCCCAATTGGGGCTCAATCGAGCCCTAATCGAATTGGGATCGAACGAGCCCCGATCTGAGGGCTCGGGTCTGGACCCAAACCTCGTAGTCCTCCCATGTACGATCGGTTTGGGTAAAAACCTATACCCAAGCACCCTCGATTGGGGTTCAATCGAGCCTTAATCGAATTGAGGGTTGGTTCGACCTCAACTCGAGTGCGCTCGAGTCTGGGTTTGACACAGATCGACCCCCATGGGTGGGCAACCAGGACTGGGTCTTGCCCCAGACCTAATCCCCTACCCATGGGGGGGTCACTCTCGGTTAAGACCCAGACCCGAGCCTCAATCGAATCAGAACTCAATTGTAACATTTGAAAAAGATTGAAATGATTAAATTGTGACATGTTTCTAAAGTTTTCTGTTATTTTTTCAATTTTCGAAACTAATTCTATTAAATTTGGATGGAAAAGTTGACATATATGACAAACTTACACTTTGGTCAACACATAAGGGGAGAAAATTTTACGATTTAAATTTTTGAAGGAAAACTGAAAATCTACCTAAATATTAGGAGACAATGTGATATTTTAATATTATTTATAGGATATTAAAAAATATATACTAAAATAAAATTAAGAACTATCTAGTACTTCTATTTTTTTCCAATAACAACCTCCACATTCATTCATACTCCGAGCCTACAATATCCAAGATACATACAGATATGAAAGAAGAAGGATGTATAGTCGTCCAGTTTACCGAACGAATTCCCTGTCTGGATTTCCTAGCAATCCAATTCGCACTCCTATTCGCGGTTCATCGCACAAAGCTCCATTTCACTCTCGGTATAACCCGTGCCATCTCTAAGTTATCAGTAAGAATGTGTTGTACCTCCCATTCCCTAGCTCTTCCCGGCTCCTCTAAACATTGAATTATACCTTGAGCATCAGACTCTATTACAACATCGTCCCATTTGTGTTTTACCACCAGTTCTACCGCTTGCATTATTTCCTTTACCTCCGTTATGTTTGCGCTCTCATCCCGTCCGGATGCGTTTCTTCCGGCAATGACTACTCCTCGCCAATCCCTTGCCACGATTCCCGTCCCTGACTTTCCGGTTGTCGGATCCCAAGCGCCATCACAATTTACCTTTACCGTACCTATTATTGGTCTTCTCCATCTCGGTTCCCGCTCATGGTCCGCTCTTTGCCCCGGTCTTGGTTCGGTCCTCCTTTCCCTCCAACATTGTTCGGTTAGTTGTTGGGCATTCTTGATGGACTCCTCCGGTTTCGGTAGATCCTCATTGTACATGGATCGACACCGTTCTTTTCATATCTCCCATATGAGTATCTCCGCACCGAGTCGTCTTCTCTCTCCCTCCAGATCCGAACCCGCATTCAGCCCCAATATGTAGTCCAGCCAGTTTGTTCGGTCAGCTTCGGTCAAGCCTTCCCACCGCAGTCCCAGTCCACCTAGCCACGCCCGCTTCGTCCAGTCGCAACCCATTAGTGTGTGATCCACTTCCTTGTCATTTGCACAAAACGGGCATCGCTTCGTGCTCTTTACACACCTCTCCTCACCAACGTCGCTTGGACTGGGATCGCTTGGTGACCTGCTTGCCAAAGAAAAGATTTTACCTTAGGTACCGAGATACCCCACCACAGCCTCTCCCATTGCGGCTCCTCTCGACCTGCTCCTGCTTGCCTCGGCTAGCTAGGCTCTGGTCTCGCTTCCTCCCGGAACTGCCTATAGACCACCCTCGGAGTTACCACTCCCCCCTTCGTCTTTGGCCTTATCCACATATCGTCAACCGGGATCTTGGGTAGGTAGATCGATTGTATGGTCGCCCGTCCACGTTCCGATATTTCCTCCTCAATTGGTTGTAAGTTCCATCGGTTGGTCGACGGATCAATCAACTGGTTTACCCTCAAAGACCTTTCGTCCCCTTCCTCTATCCTCGGCCGAAAGTTGGCTTCATGTTGTCTCGGGATCCACCTATCTTCGAAGACTCGTATCTGTTTCCCGTTTCCAACCTGCCATCTCCCAAGTTTCATTAAGACATCCCGGACTTGGAGGATACTACTCCATGCCCACGACGGTCTTGCACCTCTTTTCGCATCTCTAAGCTCCTCCCTTGCAAAATACAAGCCTTTCATAAGCTTTGCCCACATTGAGTTTAGGTTGTCGTGTAGTCTCGATGCCATCTTCGTGAGCATTGCAGTGTAGAAATCCCATAGGTCTCGGAATCCCAATCCGCCCATTGCTTTCGGCATCGTCATCTTTCTCCAATTCACCCAATGCATCTTCCTATTTTCAGTCTTTCCGTTCCACCAAAACTTCGCTATCATCCTCGCTATCTCCTCGCGCCATGTCTTTGGTAATTTGAAGAGTGTCATCACATACGTCGGAATCGCCGTTATCATTGCTTTTATAAGTACCTCCTTCCCGACTTTATTGAGAAATAGCGACTTCCACCCGTTTAGTTTCTTGACAACTCTATCTTTTAGGTACCCAAGTGCCGCCTTCTTCGACCTCCCCCAATTCGTTGGAATGCCAAGGTAGTTGCCCGCATTCTCCACTGCTTCAATGCCCAATGTTACTTTTATCGCTTCCTTCGTTTCCTCTTTGACCGTTGCTCCAAACTGGATGCATGACTTAGCCAGATTTACACTCTGTCCCGAGGCCACACTATATTTCTCTAGTATTCCCCTTAGCTCCGCATTCCTTTCGTTTGCTTGTATAAAGAAGATGGAATCATCTGCAAAGAGCAGATGATGAATCTCCGGACATGTGCTCTTCACCTTTGTCCCTTCTATCACTTTGTTTTCCACGACCCGACAAATCTGACGTGAAAGAGCGTCCGCCACTATGATGAACAAATAGGGGATAACGGGTCTCCCTGTCTTAGCCCCCGCGTTGGCCTGAACCGTGTCGTCTTTTCCCCATTCACAACCACACTATACTAAACTTTTGATATACATTCATCAATCCACCTGCACCAAGTTTCAGCAAATCCCAATTTTCTCAATGATTCTATCACAAACCTCCACTCTACCCGATCATAAGCTTTGTTCATGTCTAGCTTGATAGGACACTCTTCCCTGCTCACTCTCTTATTTGTTCTCATATGGTGGAAGACCTCATGTGCTATAAGCATGTTATCATGGATGAACCTGCCAGAAACGAAAGCACTTTGGAACGGGGTTAAAATATTAGGCAAGATAGGCTTTAATCTATTAGCAAGCACTTTGGATATGACTTTGTAATTAAAATTGCACAGGCTAATTGGTCTAAATGCATGGGATTTATTAGGTTACGCATTTTAGGTATAAGCACAATATCAGTATAACAACAGCTAGGCGATAAAGAATTTGTTTCAAAGAAAGAGTCTACCGCTTTGAAGACATCGTCTCCTAGCACCTCCCAGAATCGATGATAGAATATTCCGGGAATCCATCTAGTCCAGGTGCTTTGCTCCCCCCGAGTTGATATGCAGCTCTTTTAACCTCTTCCTTTGTAACTCTTCTTATCAATGCCCCATTGATTCGGTTATCGATAAGGTGCGGCACGCTCTCAAGTTGTTCTTCTAACCCCCACATCCTTCGGACTTGAATACTTTCCGAAAATATGTTTCACATTCTGATTTTATTTCATTCTCCCTCTCCGTCCATGTTCCATCTGCCTTTTGGATTCTCTTGATTTGATTTTGCCGCCTTCTTTGTGTTAGGGTATATGTATAAATACATATAGATTGAGGATCGGTTTAGTGTTAAAGGTAGAGGGACTAAGGTGTAAATAGTAAGAAGTATAGGCTATAAATAGAAGAAGGTTGTAACGACTTTACCTTACCTTGAAATGATAATCTGATTTTATTTCTTAGATTGTAAGCAATCTCTCATTTGCTTTCTGTTATTGATCTGAAGATCATAACATGGTATCAGAGCTATTCCTTCCTGCGATTATGTCCGTAGCGAGGTGATTTCTGTTTTCATAACTCTGTTTCTGCAATTGTTGATCGTCAGTCGATCGTGATAGTTTGTCCGTGATTATCTGCTGAAACTCTGCTGAGATTAGTTGATTCTGTTCGGTATTCATCTGGATCTCGATTCTGTTCTGTTTTGGTACTCTATCTACAATGGATGAAGGTACTGCGAGCTTCTTCAACAAGAAAGTGTCCAGATTGGAAGGAGAGGAAAACTTCCAGTCTTGGCGGCAGCAAGTCCTCCTAGTTGTTAGAGGTCACAACTTGGAGGCACACCTGTATGGAAATGCCACAGTTCCACCTACACTACCTGGAAATGATGGTGAGCCTATACCTAATCCAGACTATCAGAAGTTTGTTCAAAAAGACAGCTCGTTGGCGTCATGGATGCTGGCATCGGTCTCATCACAGGTAAGTCGTAGCCTGGTAGGATGTATGACAGCTTCTTCCATCTGGTTGAAGCTTCATAGAGACTTTTCTTCAGCCTCTACCACAAGGATAATGCATCTATATGATAGATTAAAGGTGCGAAAGTTACCTCATCAGTCAATGAGGGACTACTTAACCTTGATTCAATCGACATGCGACAGCTTGGCTAGATGTGGACATCCGATTGAAGAAATGCAGCAAATCTCCATTATCCTTAATGGTGTCAAGGGACAATTTGATAATGTACTATCTGTAATTCACGCCAGTAGGAATCCGTATGATCTGGCCTCCATCAGCTCTGTTTTGCTTGATGCAGAAGCTAGATTAGGTGATTCTCTGTTTGACAGCAGTATTTCAGTGAATGTGGCTATGAATCAGCCTTCGGTGATGAAGAATGGAAGCTCATCATCTCAAGCAGTAGAGGAATCGGCTGTCGCGAACAATGCCTTGCCAAATAATATGACAGGTCAAGGAACATCACAACATCAATCGACTCAAGCTAACAACTCATCTTATGGTAATGGTCGTGGCCGAGGTCGTGGGAGGGGCTATGGCTCTAATCGACCTCAATGCCAACTCTGTGGGAAATTTGGGCATCTTGTACACAGATGCTATCATAGATTCAATGTCAATTTCACAGGTGTGACAGATCCTGCAAATGTCAATCAACCAAGTGTAAACCTTAGTTCGTCACAATGGGAAGATCCTGTGGAATTGCATCAGCCTGCTTCCTCTACTCATTCTTACTCATCAAATGTGGCTCAGCCTCAGCAAAATTATGTATTCCATTCGGCCAGTCCTATGCATCAGTCGACATCTGCTCCTCATCACCAGCCTTCACTCACTCCACATCAGGTGTTTCCTCATTCATCTTATCAACCAAGCTCATTTCAGAATAGTTTTCCGTTCTCTGGTCTGTCTGGTTTGCCTGCTGCTAATGTCATGCCACAGCAACTACCATATCAGCCTGCGTATCAGCCATATCCTTATTCGCTTCATACTCCTTTTGTGCCATCTGGAGCTGCTTCATTTACAACAGGAAGCGTGTACAATCTGGACACACAGTTCATGAATGGAAATCCTCAGGTAAATTTAGCATCTGTTGCTCCTGTCATTCAAAATGACTCTAGCTGGTTTCCAGACTCAGGTGCTACCAATCACCTGACGAACATGCATCCAAGTCAATTCCAAGCTTGTGCCCCATATTCTGGACCAGGTAAGGTAGTTATAGGCAATGGCTCTTCCTTAAATATAGCTGTTATAGGTTCCACTTGTCTTCCATCTGTTTCTCGGCCACTGCAATTGCATAACATGCTTTTTACTCCAGGTGTTACTAAAAATCTTCTTTCTGTATCACAGTTCGCCAAGGATAACGATGTGTTTTTTGAATTCCATGCGTCTCATTGTGTCATCCGTAATTCGAAGACACAGCAAGCTCTTCTCAATGGCCATGAGTGTTCGGGATTATATAGACTAGATTTGAATCAGTTTAGGAATAAGCGTACAATGCAGAGTAGTTTAAATGTCTCTACTACTGTCAATCTACCCTCTGTTTCTTCTATTAGTATACCATGTAGTTTGAATTCTGGTTATTCTGAAGTTTCTACTAATAAATCTAGTTTGCCTGATTCTGTTTCAGTATGTTCTGATACTTCTAATAATACAATTGAGATTGTTATTGACTCTCCAAGTAACTCTAATCTACTTACTTCTGATGGTGCATCTCATACAGCAATAGAATGTTTGGTTGCTGTTTTAAAATCAAAAGATTCAGCTCAGCTCTGGCACATGAGGCTCGGACACCCGTCGTCCAAAATTCTCACCAGTTTTCTGAGGCTACACAATCTTCCTATCAAGCATGACATGTCCTTTTGTCAAGCTTGTTCCATAGGCAAGAGTAAGAAGCTGCCTTATTCATTATCTAACACTGTCTATGTGCATCCTCTAGAACTGATTCAAGTAGATGTTTGGGGTCCAGCTGTGTGCTCTTCTAACGGTAACAACTACTATCTAAGCATTGTGGATGCATTTAGTAGATACACATGGATTTATTTCTTGCCGAATAAGAGTGATGTCACTAAATATTTTGTTGAGTTTCATAAACTTGCAGAAAAACAGCTCGGCTATTCATTGAAGGCGGTGCAGTCGGATGGGGGTGGTGAATTCAAATTCCTTGACAAGTACCTTCCTCAGTTTGGAGTGCATCATAGGATTACATGCCCCTACTCGTCTCAGCAGAATGGGATTGTCGAAAGGAAGAATAGGCATGTGGTCGAACTTGGACTGACCTTGTTAGCTCAATCTTCGGTACCTCTTCATTATTGGTATGATGCTTTCTTTACGGCATCATTTCTCATTAATAGATTGCCCTCATCTAGTCTTAGGAACGTATCTCCTCATGAGTGTCTGTTTAAAACTGCACCTGATTACTCTTTTCTGAAAGTATTCGGATGTCTTTGTTTTCCACATCTCAGACCCTTTAATAAACATAAGCTTGCCATGCGTTCGGAACCTTGTGTATGCTTAGGCTATTGTACAAAGTATCAAGGATATAAATGCTTGTCAGCCTCTGGACGTGTTTACACTTCTAGGAATGTTACTTTTCATGAACAAACATTTCCTTTTGCTGATTCAAAAGGAAGTTTCTTTACTTCGTCTGCCCCTACTAAGAACTATACATCTACTCCTTTCTTTATTCCATGTGATGCTGGTTTTAATAATAAAGCATCTGAGCTTGATCTGACAGATTCTGTTTCTTTTCCTCATTTAACTCCTCCTCTTGATAGTAGAGATTCTAGTTTATCACCTAATGTGTCAAGTCTGCAGTCGATTGAAGCTGTTAACAGGGATCATGATGCAGTGAGAAATAGCTTGCATGATGAGGTGAGAAATGTCTCACCTGACTTGGATGGTTCAGCCAGAGAGGTAAGATGTTCTCCTATTATACCTTCTATTACCTATAGGTTACAAGGGTCTAGTCTTGTTCCAATTAATGATAGACTATCCGATACTTCCTTTGAATCTACTGCTGTTGTTCCTTCCTCTAGTTCCAAATCTGTTGTTTCTGGTAATTTGCATCCTATGGCGACTAGGTCGAAAACTATGGCGACCAAATGTCCATCTAAATGTGCTCATTTGGCGACCAATACACATTTGGCGACCAATCCTCATTTGGCGACCAATACACATTTGGCGATCACATCGAAAACTGACTACTCTCTTCAAGGTTTACTTATGTCTGTAGAATCACAGGATGCCTTGGTCAATGATGAACCCAAGACTATTCATCAGGCTCTTAATTCTTCTCACTGGAAAGCTGCAGTCGAAGAGGAATTTGCTGCATTGCAAGAAAATAAGACATGGTCGATTGTGGAGCTGCCATCTGGTCGTATTCCAATAGGTTGTAAGTGGCTGTTTAAGATCAAGAAAAATGATGATGGCACCATTGCAAGATACAAAGCAAGGTTAGTTGCAAAAGGGTTCTCTCAGAAACCTGGGTTTGATTTTCAAGATACATTCAGTCTGGTTGTCAAAGCTGCTACGGTAAGGATTGTTCTGTCTCTTGCTTTGTCGCACAAGTGGAATCTGAGACAGATTGATATTAATAATGCGTTTCTTCATGGAGAACTAACAGAGGAGGTGTATATGCTCCAACCACCTGGGTTTGAACAGGTTTCGTCATCAGCTGTTCCTCTTGTTTGCAAACTAACTAAAGCTCTCTATGGTCTTAAACAGGCTCCTCGTGCGTGGTTCGAAAAACTCAAATGTTTTCTGGTTTCTCAACTGGATTTTCATGCATCCATTGCTGATAGCTGCTTATTCATCAAGACAACAGGTAAGTCTTCTGTCTTTCTCTTAGTATATGTAGATGATATAGTGGTCACTGGTCCTTCTGCGTCTGATATATCGGATGTTGTTAGTGAAATAAATAAAGTGTTCAAACTGAAGGATCTGGGAAGTCTGAGCTACTTTCTTGGTATGGAAGTAATTGCCACAGATGACTTTTTGCTATTAAACCAAAAGAAATATATTCAGGAGTTAGTTGATCGTCTTGGTCTGTCTGATGTCTCTGGTTTTGTCACGCCTATGACTGGGTCTTGCCTGTCAAAAACAGGTATGGTGAATTCCTCTGATATGTTTGATAATGTAACGCTTTATAGAAGTACAATTGGTGCTTTACAGCACATATGTGTGACTAGGCCAGACATTAATTTTTCAGTGAACAAGTTGAGTCAGTTTATGCAAACTCCGAGTGTTGGTCATTGGATTGCTGTCTTACATATAGTTAGATATCTAAAAAATACTATTGACCATGGATTAATGTTTAGGACAAATGTATTTCCAATGAAAGGAATATCTCTGACATCATTTGCTGATGCAGACTGGGGAGGAGATGTTAGTGATCGGAAATCTATATCAGGTCATTTTCTACTACTGAATGGGAACCCGATAATATGGAGCTCCAAGAAACAAACTGTGGTAGCTAGATCTAGTGCAGAGGCAGAATTTCGTGCCATTGCAAATGCAGTTTGTGAGGTTATTTGGGTGAAGTCTTTGCTCACTGAAATGGGGCTGACTCTCTCTTCTGTGCCCACGGTGTGGACTGATAGCACGAGTGCTGCAGCTCTATCTGAAAATCCGATACAACATTCGAAAATGAAACATGTTGAGATAGACTTGTTTTTTGTCAGGGAAAAAGTGAATTCTGGTCAAGTGTTGGTTAATTTTGTTCCTTCCAATGATCAAGTTGCAGACATATTAACTAAGCCACTAACAGAGAAGTTGTTTGTACCATGTAGGAAAAAGCTGGGTGTGTTCTCTGCTGAAGAGCTGACCGGTGATAGGATGGTTGTTCATAATTCTTTCTCAGCCTTGTCTGAGGTAATGGATTAGTTCATTCCTTGTCATCTATATGTTGAGGTATCTGTAATGTATAGTTGATGATGTGGTTATTCTTGAGTTTACCAGCTCTGTGTTTTATGTCTATATGTACTGTGTTTGTTCGTACTGTTGGTAGTCAGGAGTGTGCGTTCTGTTATATGTCATATCTTTCTGCATATCTTCTCAATATTTCTTGGCTCATTTATATCATTTGTAATTACTGTTCTAGTATTGAGTGTTGATTAGAAATTCATACTGTGTGTTATGCTGCGAGTAGGCATGTGCTGTCCTCTGTTTGTTCAGATAGTTGTCTATGACTGCCTTCTGTTGTCTGATGATCTGCTCTGTGCTGGTTCTATATCTTTGAAAAAAAAGAAGAAAAATAAAGCAGAATGCAAAGCATTCAAGTTCTGTTATTGTGATCTTGGTATATATCATGGCTTGATTCCAAAAACAGATTCAGTTTAAAGAGAACGTCAAGATACTTTAAACTGTTTCTTGAGGAAGAAAAGAAAAGGGCTAAAACCCTTCTGTCATGAATAAAAGAAAAGGGCACAACCCCTTCTACCAAGGAAAAAAATCAAATAAAAAAATATATATAAGAGATTGGGTAAGCACAGAGTTGGAACAGTGGACAACTGCTTAGGCAGTCTGGATTCTTGATGAATAATCTGGTTGGATATGTACTGCATGTTTGATAGCATATAATGCATCTGTGGATTTCTGATAATGCTCATTATGTGTTCAAGCAATTGAGGTGATATATCTGAGCTGGGAAAAGATTGAAATGCATATGCTGAGATATATGGTACTATGATTGAATTGCGTATGATCTGCTATTATCAGTAGGTTCAAATGTTGTAGATATATGGCATAGTTCAAGGATGTTGAGTAATTTCAGGAATAACTGATGTCTATAACTATATGTTGAGATGTTCTCTTCATATAGAAAAATGGCAATGGTATGCTAACTCCAACAAGTGTATAAGCTCAAGGAAGCTCGGGCAGCTTGTGAAGCTCAGATATCTGCTGGTTGGTGTATCAGATTTGCTGAAGAAATTGAACTAGGAACTAGATCTTGGATGGGGAATGTTAGGGTATATGTATAAATATATATAGATGAGGCGGTTTAGTGTTAAAGGTAGAGGGACTAAGGTGTAAATAGTAAGAAGTATAGGCTATAAATAGAAGAAGGCTGTAACGACTTTACCTTACCTTGAAATGATAATCTGATTTTATTTCTTAGATTGTAAGCAATCTCTCATTTGCTTTCTGTTATTGATCTGAAGATCATAACACTTTGGATTGTCGATTGATGAAAGAAATGTGTATTCCTGTCCCCCCCCCCCCCATTTTAACCACTGCACCCTCGACTTTAATATCCAATAGTCTTCTTCTTGCTTCCATGCTTCCTCCAACTAAGCCTTTAATATGAAATCTTCTGATCTGTCTTGGTTCGGTCCCCTGCCCCTTTGAATATCCCGAATCTGATTCTGCAGATTCTCAATTCTCTTCTTGTAGTTTGTTCGGTTCTCCTTGCTTCATTGTGTCAGTTGGACTCGACATCTGCCTAGCTTGTGGATTATGTTCTGCTCTGGTCCCTGTCTCCTACCCCCATTCCATATGTTTGTCGCCACTTCCCTACAACTTTGTTTCTCTAACCACGCACCTTCAAATCTGAACCACCTTCGCCCTTTCCTTGCAACTTGGTTCATTTTTATCAATAATGGGAAATGGTCTGATCCTATGATTAGTTTGTGCGTTACTCTTAGGGGGGTATTTGCCTATCAATACGGCATTTGCTATAGCTCTGTCCAACCTCTCGCTAATCTGATGGTTTCCCTCCCTATTGTTTGTCCAAGTATACGTTTGGCCTTTAAACCCCAAGTCCACGAGTCTCATATCCTGCATCATATCATTGAATGTGTCCGTCATTATCTGTTGTTTGGGTCTTCCTCCCTCTTTTTCCTCGGCCCTTGTTATTTCGTTGTAGTCACCTATACACATCCACGGATCGGTTCTTCCTCTCGCCATCGCCCGAAGCTTGTCCCAAATCCTCCGTCTTTCTTCCCATTTCGTACTTCCATATATCCACGTGATGTGAATACTCCCCTTCCCATCCTTGAAATTTACCGTGTGCCAATCACCGATGCTTCTTTATTGTGTATTGTTACCTGTACTTCCTCGCTCCACCACAGTGCGAGCCCCCCTGCAAGTCCCATCGGATCCACCTGACTTCCATTCTCCAGTTTCAGCCTGCGTCTTATCCCATCACACACTGCTTCACTATTTTTTGTTTCCATCAAAAAGATGATTTTCGGTTTATTTCTTCTCCCCAGATCGGTTAGGTACGGAACTGTCAGGGCCGATCTCAATCCCCGACAGTTCCACACCATGACATTCATTGACCGTGGGGGGCTGTTTGGGGACAGCCTCCCGAACCCGATTCCTCCATCTATAGTTCCATTCTTCTTTGCGTTCCTGTTTTCTTCTTCACTCTAAGTCGTCCCCTCCCTTTTACCCCTTTCAGCCTTTTTCTTTGCTCCCCCTCTTCCATTTCCTTTTTCTGTCTCTTCACGCGTTTGGAGTCCATTTCCTCCTCTTCAGATTCTGTATCCTCGTCAAACTTCCTTTTAAGGTTAACCTTCTGGAGTAATGGGCTCAGACCAGTTTGGACCGCTATGGTTGCCTGATCCTTTCCTGGTGAGGCTTCTAGGGATTCAACTATGTGGTATTCCTTAGGTGTTGGATTGGTATGCCTCTCCATGATGTGTGCTCTTTGGTCCCTCCACTCTAGCCTTCCTCCCTGATCCTTACCGCTTACAACCTCTCCCTCCACTATTTTTGTTACTTCCCAGATTTGTTTACCAACCGTGTGATCCCTTTCTCTTGCTGCTAGTGTTATTTTCTGTCCCCTTGATGTTTCCTAGTTGTACCCCTGCTCCATTCCCCCGCTTCCCTCTATCCAAGGCAGCAAACCAGTACTCTTCCCTCTCAGTTCTTGTCGGCGTTGTAGGATTCTGCTAAGGTTCGGGTGGTGGATGGTGAGAAGCATTGGATCTGCTCCTTCATCATCCATAGTGTCCCCCCTTGACCCCCCCCCCCCCCCCCCCCCCCGCCAGTATCCTCAGCATCCATTTGTCTTGGTATTTGTTGCTCTGGCAGCTGCTCTGGCCTCCATGTCATCAATTGCCTCCCCTCCCCTACACTTACATCATTCTCCTTAGGCTTGCTCTTCCAAATTTCTATTTCCATATTGTTTGCTTCTTCATTTGGCCCATCAGTGTCAAGGATCTACGAGTATCCTTTCTGTCCTGATTCTTTGCCCATCCCCTTCTCTTCTTCCTGGCCTCTCCAGGTGTTTCCCTCCATCTCCTGTTGGCTTGGTCTCGCCTTTGGGATCCCTTCACTATATTTTGTTCCATCCTCCTCACTTCGCATCCTGTCTTCTTTTTCCTTCATCAATTCATTCCAAGTCTTCTTTTTTTGATCCCCTTGAGGCCCACTATTCTGTTTCCCAATAATTCTGCACGTTCCTCTCTTCTTTGGTCTGTCTACTCTAATCCAGGGTTCGGACATTGGTCATCCTTCATCTGTTTTTGCCTCCACAATTTCAGCTTTGCATCCTTTCTCATTATGTCCTATTTTGCCACATCCAAAGCAAAATTCTGTTAGTCGCTCATATCGTATCTCAGCCCTACCCCTTTCTCCATTGTTCCTTGTATACCAAATCCCCGTTAGAAGGGGGGGTTGGTATTCACATCAACTTTGATTCGCATGTAATCCCTGTCTAATTCCATCGGCCTGAGGATTTCATCCACTTCTTGGACATCACCTATGCATGCCCCCGTCTTCATTCCATTTGGGTGACTGAACTTGTCAACTTCTAACCCATGTATTTGCACCCAAAATTGCACAAATTGAAACTGCACATCTGAGGTTTTAACCCCATTGATCAACTTCTTTAGGGATAGGCAGTTCCCTTGTATCGCTCACGTGCTTAAGTCTAAGGCATCTTGTAGATCATTATCATTTTCAAACTCGAAGAGAATTACCTCTCCTCCTGCACCCGGACTCGCCCATATCGTGCCCAAGCATGTTAGAGCACATTGTGCACTGTCATTGCCCGGATTGACTTTGTGCGTAAGACCTTGCCAATACATAAGCTGTCGGTGCGGATCGCGACATTCCCCTGGATGTCGACATATTTCCCTGAGCTTATTCTATCATCTTCATCATGAGTGGCGTTCTTTAGGAACAGCTTCTCCATTGTCGACCCACCTGTGAAACAATTCCAATATCTACTAGCTGATTGTTATATTTACCGTGCTTACCTCTTATGTTAGGTTTTGTTGCGGCTGCCACATTTTGGCTTGGCTTGGAATTGGAGTCTGGGCGGATGAAAGGCTGTTTGGATATCTCAATTTGGTGGTTGGGTGGTTGATTGGGTGGTTGATCGGCTTTATCGGATTCTAGGGTTTCTGGGTTTTTCCATTCCAATCACTTCCGTTTCTGACTGTCCCGTCCGATTACCGGACTCCAAATAAGCTCCTTATAGCATGAAGTAGAGCCACCACTTGAACCTTGATTCCGACGAGCGACGACAAGATCTCTCACACGAATTGAAGGGCACCGGGCTTCCTCAAGTCCACCAAAGGTCTATTACGTACCAGTCTTACTCTTACCTTTCCTTTTTTTACACGCCAAAGGTCGACCTAGAAATCTTGAGCTTGGTTATCGCTGGTTTGAAAACCGGTCTGGTCTAATCACATTTGGTTAGTTTAAACATATTCTAGAAAGTTCTCAAAACATCTGCTCTGGGCCGTGATGCAACTAACGCTGGAGATATTTTGAGTTACGGCGTTAGCTTTGGATAGAGAAAGTGGGCTCACTAATTTCCTTATCTGCTGCAATAAATCTTTCAGTGGATCATCAGTTGATACTTCTTTGTCGCATGTATGCCGTGGACGAATGTCTGCCGTTAGATTTTGTATATTAACATATTATATAGAGAAAATGTTTTTTTTGGGGTGGGGTGTAGGGGGTGTGGGGGGGATATGAGAAAATATCTCCAACTACTGGGGAAAAAGCTTTTCTTACTGTTAAGGTAAATAAGATAATTTTTGTCAGCATCTCATACCTTTGCAAAGAATTGGTTTTAGTCCTTAATTTCTTGGCAGTTATCATTTCAGTCCCCTAACTATGCCCATCAGTTAAGTTTCTAATATGCATAACATTCTAACATGAAGAAGAGATGATTTTTTTGCCTTTCGTTACAAAACAGTTATAAATAGGACTGGGCATGAACCGGTTCGGGGTCGAACCGGTTTATGAACCGTACATTTACCACATTTTAAAGAGATACGGTTTACTGCTCCAATTTTTAGTCGATTTACCATATCGGTTCAGAACCGGTTCAAAAACTGGTTCAAAACTGGTTCGGTCAACCACTTCATTAACACACAAACAAAATGCTGCGATTGGGAATTGAATCCAGTTCTCGGGCAGGCTTCCGCACTGCTTACGACGCCTGGTGCTGGATAGGGCAGGATCCAGCACTAACCAATTTGCTTCCCCAACACATTCCCCCAATTTGCGTAGTGTTGGACCAGTGAAGAACCAGCTGGACCAACCATCCGGTCTGATTAGAGTAGATATTTAATAAAATTAAATATAATATTATATTAAAACCGGTACAAGAAGTGATACGGTTTACCGTTTGAGAACCAATTTTTTATATCTCTTCTAAACCGTTCCATATTTTTGCAAAAATACAGTTTGGTTTGTGAACCGGTTCGACCGAACCAATTCAAAACCGATACAGTTCAGGTACGGTTTGGTACGGTTCGGCCTAACCGATTTTTTATGCTCAGCCCTAGTTATAAATATGAATTATGAATAACTTTTAGACTCATCACTACAATTTCGCTATATCAGATTAATTAAGCATTAATCCACCAACTCGTTAATTCAGGAAGTGATTATTGTATCACAACGTATATTTTTATAGAATCCAGCTCTATATATCTCATTTAAATGCGTTCGTGCATACATATGACATGGTCATAGAAAGAAAAGATAATATTAGGTAATATTAATATTATGTTCGTATATATATTACAACATGATAAGTACCATAACATAATAAAGTTGTTTTTATAACTCTATTTCTTGAGTACTTCTTCGAACAAGTCTCAATTAATAGTTTCATTACCTTAACTATGGATGGATGGAAATGATAGAATGCACTTGTATTCTATAACTTCGTTTAATATCCATGTTATTAACATATATATATTAATTTAACTAAATTGTATGCAATTGTGACAATTAAGTTTTTTTTAATGCATTTTCTTATTCCTAATGTCAGATTAATTCTTTCTAATTGGTCGATGTCAAACATACAATTCTCATTCTTAAGTGTCATGCCATGTAAATCACTTTAAAAACTTTTAAATTTTTTCATTCATTCTGAAGATAGTTACAAAACCTTAATTATTTCTCTTTATTTTACATGTATATTTATAATTTTGTCTAAAACATATTTTATGTAGTAAAATTTATTCAATACTAAAATACATAATATTCTATTTTATGAACATAAATTATGCACATAATAAATTTTTATATTACAAATTAAATAAATTAATTAAGAAACATCTCATACCTTATTATAATTTCATTTTTAATATAAAATTGAAACACGTAAACTAATAATAGTAATATTAAAGGGAATTTTAACATGCTTATAAAAATATATGTTATATATTTATAGACTCATACATATTTTTCAACTAACAAAGCGTTAAAATAAATAAATGCTATTTTGTCTATACATTTTTCTATAAGTATATGACACTACTAGAATCTATTTATATCTATATTAATTTGACTAAATTGTATCCAATTGTGACAAGTAAACTTTTTGATGCATTTTCTTACCCTTTATGTCAAATTAATCAGTTCTAATTGATCCATGTCAAACGTACAATTCTCCTTCCTAAGTGGCATATCATGTAAATCACTTTTAAATCTTCCAAGGTTTCTCATTGATTTACAAGATAAGTTACAAAACCTTAATTATTTCACATGTATATTTATAATTTTGTCTAAAATATATTTTATGTAGTCAAATTTATTCAATACTAAAATAGGTAATATTATATTTTATGAATATAAATTATGCATATAATAAACATTTTATACAAATTAAATAAATCAATTAAGAAACATCCTTATTATAATTTCATTTTTAATATAAAATTGAACACATAAACTAATAATAATATTAAAGTGAATTTTAACTATTTTATAAAACATACGTTATATATTTATAGACCCAAACATACATTTCCAGCTAACAAAGCGTTAAAATAAATAAATAAATGCTATTTTTTCTATACATTTTTATATAAGTATATGACACTACTAGAAGTCATAATATTTAAGTTAAAAGTATTATATGAACATTAAGGTACTATTTTGCAATTTTATGATAAATATCTCTTAATATATTTTGTGACTTAAGAAAATAAAATAGTGTTTGTATGATTAAAATTACTAAAATGAATAATTACTAATGATTCTAACATTTTTATAAGCATATGGCACTAAGAAAAGTCACAAAAACATTAAAAAACAAACAAAGAAAAACTATTAATTAACATTCTATTAATAATTTATTATTGATTCATACATTCTTAATTAATTTTATAAATAATTATACTTAAACTTTTTATTCTATAATATACTTTGTAGTATTGAAGGACATGTAGTAGATAATATTATAAAAAATACTAATAGTTTGAACATTTTATAGAAATGTGCATAATTTTTATTATACAATATTAAATTAATCCTTAATTATTTTAAAAAATGTAAAACTAATATATAATAAATAAGTTATATTTTTTTTATTTAATATATATATATATAAGGGTTAAATACCAAGGAGCTACCTGAATTGTGGACGTTGCAACGAGCTACCCGAACTTTGAAAATTCAAAACGGTCTACCTCAACTTTTAAGAAGGGGCAAATAGCTACCTAGTCCAATTTTCCGTCAACTGTTGTCAAAAATTCATCGGAAATTCGTTGGAAATTCGTCGAAAATTGGACGGAGGTAGCTATTTGCACCTTTTTCAAAGTTGAGGTAGCCCGTTTTGAATTTTCAAAGTTCGAGTAGCTCGTTGTAAAACGTTCAAAGTTCAGGTATCTCATTAGTATTTAACCCTATATATTTTCTATACATTAACTAGACAACTTATGTGCGATTTAGAAAGAGTCTAAAATATTTATTTGAAATATTTTTATATAAATTTAGAATAAATGTAAAGTTAAAAATGTTACTTATCAATAAGCATAAAAATTGTAAATGCCTTATTAATGTTTTGCCTATTTTATAATTAATAAAACTAGACTACAAAGAGAAATATTGCGGATGTTTCTACCTATCGCGATGTCGATTAAGAGGATGCCTTACTGCGAGCATAACCTTCGGGAGTAGCAGACCTCTAATCAGTTTTGTATGTATGTCTTTCACGTCATAAGATCAGAGATATCCTCGTTCCTACAGGTCATGAATGAGGAGATCTTAGAGGTTGACCCCAAGTTTCCTCTCGATTGCAAGGAAACTCTTCGGGGTTTTGATGAACCCGAGTTTGAGCAGGTTCAAATCTCGAAGAGTAGGTGGTCGCTTTCAGGCGGATGGGATGGACGCTCCTGATAGGAGGTCTACTCCAAGAATGCTGACTCTCATGCTCGCCCAAGTGACCTTGATCTTCTTGTTGATAAGTATTTGTAATATTTCTATTATTTCTCTCTTTTGTAAAGATTTTTGATTGAATTAACGTAGCTTTACCCCAAAAATTCTCTCTTCACCTTTTTCATTTAAGTTTTGGTCATTTGCTGGCGACTTTATTTAGATATGTCATTCGAGAATGATTTGTTGGGGGGTTTGGTCGACTGGCTTGCGTTGCTTCACTGGGGGAACGACAACCTTTTAGTCGATCATCTTCTTTTCAACAGTTTTGTTACAAGTTTTCGTTTGATTTAGTGCATGGCTGGGAGGGACAATGATTTGGTAGTCGACTAATCCATTTTCGTCTTTTGCGTTTATTGCTTGAATAGGGGAACAATGACTTTTAATTCAACCAGTTGCTCAAGTCATTTTCTTTCATTGCTTAGATGAGGGATTTTGTCCTTTGCAGTTGTGTGTTATGTTTTTGTGGAGCTCATTGAAAGAACGAAGTAGTTTCACACCTTGTAAGTTTTTCAAGTAATATGATCTTGGTGTGACAATTTTAATGATCTTGTATAACCCTTCCCAAGTTTGTACCGCCTTAAAATAATCCCCCCACCCACCAAGAATATGTAAAGCACTAACTCGACCTTGTATTACCTTCGATGCCCATCGTTTCTCGTCAATTAGATCCAAATATCATCTTCGTTCCACATTGTTTGTATATTCATCGAAACGTTTGGTTTTGAAAGAGGCCACGACATTCTGTTTTGGGGAGATTTATTCTGATTCGTATATGAGGTCGAAGGGTTATTCCTATGTGGCTTATTTTGGTGTTCTTCTAAGTGCCTATAGGATGTTATCAATCTCTTCTATTCAGTTTCCACTTAGGGCACATACTCTTTTCTTTAATGTTGATGGGATTGTTTTATTGGTTGCCTCGATTTGGTCATTTGGTTGACCAATCTGAAGCGGTGTTCAATGTATAGTTCTACAAGGAGTCATTTCAGGTCCTTATCGCATAACTGAGGCTCATTGTCACTGATGAGGATTCTTGGACTTCCATTCCTGGAATCGATAGTCGAGACAAGAGCTTTCACATCGGTCCATTTAGAGATGTAGTCAATCATTACTATAATTTGGTTACTTTATCGTGTTTTAATTTGGAAGGGTCCTAGTAGGTCTATGCCCCATCTGGTGAAAGAACAAGCTCGTTATTGGTGTCATATCTATTGGCTTTTGTCCGATCTTTGGCAACAACTTCTCACATGTCTCAAATTTTCATACTAGTCGTACGACTCCTTTGTTCATCGTGGGTCAATATTATCCAGTCTAAGGGCCTTTCGCACTATGCATGGAGTGCCTTTGTGGTAGACAACTACCATTTATGAACTTATGTTAGTACCCTTTCAGTTTTCACATGGGCAAGCACAAATGATAAGGTGTTAATTGTCCTCGTTTGTATAGTTCCCTAGAGATTATTAGGTAGCTCAGTCTAAGACGTAGGATTTTTGTTGATTATACTTCGAAATCGGGTAGAGCCTCTATTGTCAGATAGTCATGAATTCTCATCGTCCAGTTGGTTCATTTTTCAATGTTGAAAGACTTCCTATTTTCTCTCAAAGACTTTGTAAAGAACTCTTTCCAAGAATTGAACCTCCCATGGGCGGACAGGCTCCCTTGAGAACAAGCTTACTTAGGAGTCTGCTAATTGATTAGCTTCCCTCAATAATTCTTCAATTGAGATTTTTTTCACTAATTTGATCTTGGTCAATGCTTAATTATTTCTTCATCCTTTCCCATTTTGTTGTGTGCTCTTCTTTGACCTAGTTTACCACTATTTGAAAGTCGCGTTTTACTCACAGAAATGTTATGCACATCCCATTCGCTAGTCGAAGACTGACGAACTTGGCTTCGTATTCAACTTCATTGTTTGTTGTTGTGAATGTGAGAACGATTGCATATTTGAAAGGTTCACTTGTCGGTGGGATCAAGACTAATCCAGACCTTAATCCATCTTTGAGAGATGATCCATTTGTGTGAAATTCCCACATTTTTGTTTCATAAAGATGGATGGTCAGATACTATTTTGTTCATTTTCAGAGTTGTCACTATAAAGTTTATGAGGCTTGCCCTTTTATTTAGAGTTGTCATTATAAAGTCTATGAGGCTTGCCCTTTTATAGTAGTTTTGGGTGTGAATTTGTTTTTGGTTTCACTTAACTTTACTGCCCATTTCAGCATCCTTCTCGAGGTGTCATTTTTTTTGTAGGAAGTGTTTGAGCGGTTTGTCGGTTAAGACCATTATTTCGTGGGCGTGGATGTAAGGTTGTAACTTTCAAGTAATAATGATAAACGCATAAAGATACCTCTCAATTCGAATATATTTGTTTTTTTGGATGAAGCAAATAATTTTCTTACATAGTAAATGAAGAGTTAGGCATTTGCATCCTCTTTCACAAGAACTGCATTAATCGCCACACTGCAAATCCTTAAGTACAAAAATAAAGGCTCGCTTAGGACAAACTTTGCAAGAGGGGGTAATGAGTGCATGTGCTTTTTAAATTCTTGGAAGACTCCCTCACATTTAGTTGTCCATTAAAAAATTTTATTTGCTTGCTGAATTAGAAAGAATGGAAGTGTTTGATCAATTCCATTGGATATAAGCAGTTTAACACTATTAGTAGACCGTTTAGGTACTGAACTTCTTATGTCATGTTGGTGACATCATCTCTTTGATCACCTTCATATTTTAAGAGTTGGCCTCAATCCCACATTCGCTTACCATTAATCCCAATAAATTTCCTAGATTTTACCCTGAACAAGCAGTTTGAGGGATTGAGATGAACACTATGCAGGCGCATACATTCAAAGGCTTCCTAGAGGTTTGATATGTACAACTCGCCTTTGATGAATTTGACCAACTGTCCACTACGTCGTCCTCCATGTTTCGCCTCAACATATTTTTAAAGAGCTTGTTGAGCATCATTGGTAGGTATCCTCGACATTGACTAACCTGAAGGACAAAAAAATGTAAGAGAGTATGTCATATTGTTGGCATATTAGGGGTTGTATGCTTCGTCGACTGGATGCATCATGTTGAGGCATGAGTGTAGAAATCAATTTTTAGAATACATATAAAAACTTTCTTTATGGTATGTGAGCATAACATCCATTTAGACATAAAATGACACCTTTTTTGTGTTTGTACATAGAAACTCAAAACTTTATATGATAAACTATATGAATGCAATAACAACTTTATTCCTAAGAAAGGGTAGCAAATGTAATGATATGCAATTCTATTCTTCTTACACAAAAGCAAGTTAATGTGATGCTTAGTTTACATTAGATGAGTAGGTTTTAATGGTATGCTTCATTTTACGAGTTTCAACATCATCTTCTTCTTCCTCATGAGAGTGTAAACATTCATCTATGAGTTTTCCTTGTTGTTGTTGTCGCTTCAAACATGTTATGCAAATCAATATCTTCTTGGTTCTATATATATGCCCACGACAATATCATCTTCATACTTGGTTGGTTTTCTAGCAGGATCCTCTTCCTAGTGATAGAGAGAAAGAGGAAGATACAAAAGTTTGGACAGTGAAGAAAGCAAAGGTATAGTTTGTGAAATTATGTCTCTTTTTATGTTCTATACATCTACATAGTTTGTATTGCGAAATGGAATCAGAATCGAGCAACATGAGGAATCACGAAGAGATGCAAAGAACGCGACTCAGAAAACCCTAGAAGAGAAGAAGACGGAAAGTCAGATCACTTGGCTACGCATATCACCAGTCCAACCATCTCCATTAAATAGGGGAAAGAAAAGAATTCGGTTGACAAACTTGCACGGGACTTCTAACCCTAGTTATTTTAGTCCCTAAACAATAACAATACAAAAGTAAACACAATAAACCCTAAACTCTTAACAATGAAACTTAAATCCTCATCATTTATCCTCAATTTGCACTTCAACACTCCCCCTCAAACTGATGCTGGAAAAAATATTCTTCAATCCAAGTTTCTTCATCATAAATTAATGATGACTCTTTCCCAAAGCTTTAGTGAAAATATCTGCAACATGCTCATTAGACTTCACAAAACTGGTTAAAATAACACCTCCCTTATAAAATGACTATCAATTTATATATGACTAGTACGTTCATGATACATGGGATTTGAAGCAATTTGGATAGTTGCTTTATTATCACAAAACAAATAGTTGGAGAATGAGAAATAACACCCAATTCTCCTAATAATTGTCTTAACCAAATGATTTCTGATACAGTTGAACCCATGCTTCTATATTCTACTTCTGCAGAAGATTTAGATACAGTTGCCTGTTTTTTAACTTTCCAGGATACTAAAGATTTTCCCAAAAAAATACAGTAACCAAACACTATTATACGAATTTGAATACAACTTCCCCGGTCAGAATCACAATAAGCATAACTTTTTCAACAATCATCAGGTGATAAAAGAATTCCCAGACCTAGTTAATGCTTAACATACATAATTATTTTGTCCACAACATCCAAATGTGACTGTTTTGGACTCTGCATAAATTGCCTCAAACACTCAACTAAATAAGCTATGTCAGGACGAGTATTTGACAAATAAAGTAGATTACCAATCAGTTTTCTATAAGAAGTGGGATCATTTAAAAGACCATCATCTTTATTCAGGTCAAAATTCAAATCATATCCCTTATGTGTAAATTTAACATTTGGATCCATTGGAGTATTCCTTAGTTTTCTACCAAGTAATCCAGTTTCAGACAAAAGTTCAAGTCTACACTTCCTTTTGCACAAAACTATTCCTTCGTGTGAACAAGCAAACTCTATACCAATGAAGTATTTTAACTCACCCAAATGTTTCATCTTGAAACTGTTATGTAAAGATACTTTAATGCATGGATCAATGAGCTACTGTTTCCAGTAAACAACAAATCATCAACATAAACAAGTAAAACCAATATTTCATTACCTTTTTTCTTTGTAAATATAGAATACTAAAATAGACTTTGATGGTAACCATTCTCAATAAGTGAATCAGTTAACTTAACATTCAACTGTCTAGATGCCTGTTTTAATCCATAAATGGATTTAAGTAATCGACAAGCACAACTCCCCCTAATTTCTAAATCCCTGAGGAATTTGCATATAAACCTCTTCTTGTAAATCACCTTGGAGAAAAGCATTATGCACATCCATTTTAAAGCATGGGCCAATTATTTTTGCTGTTAAAGCTAAAACTGTCCTAATTGATACCATTTTTGCAACATGAAAAAAAGTTTATGCATAGTCTCTACCTTCTTTTTGAATAAATTCTTTTGCTACAAGCATGGCATTATAACGTTCAACCGACTCATTTGAATTATACTTGACACGAACACCCCATTTACATCCAATTGCATGTTTCCCTTTAGGCAAGGGAACTATTTCCCAAGTGTTATTAGTTTCTAAAGCAGTTATTTCATCTTTCACGACATTTATCCAGTTTTCATTTTTGCAAGCTTCAATAAAAGAAGTGGGCTCTACTATATTATCAATAGAACTACCAAAACATTTTAAAGAATAAGATAAAGCATTATAAGACACACAATTTTCAATGGGATATTTAACACTATAGTTATTCTGTAAAACATAGTCCTTTTGCCAAACTAGAGTTTTAATTATCCTACCTGATCTCATAGGATGTACTACGGGTTCAGTTTCTAAGTTTTCGTTTTCGGCAAAATGAGAGTTGTCTGAAGAAGTCTGGACAACTTCATCATTTCTGCATTATTATCATTCGACTCAACAACATCATGCATTTTCGATATGTGTCAAAAAATCAACATCGTCATATTTTTTAGTAATCTTATCAACAAACAAATTTCATGTTTTTGAATTATCATCTCTATACATAAATATATTTTCAACAAATCTAACATCTCTACTAACAAAAAAAATTCATTATTCAAATTCAGCAACTTATACCCTTTTTGTGTAAGTGAATATTCTAACATAACATAAGGAACAAAACGAGATTTGAACTTATCAACATTAGCCAAGACTTTAGCATAACAAAGACAACCAAATATTCGTAAAACATTAGTTGACATCAAATTTATAAGATAACAAACAGTTAAAATGCATTCACCAGAAAACCTAGATTGTATATTACTTTATATTTTTGAAGCCCTAGCTACTTCAAGTAAATGCCTATGTTTTCTTTCTACTATTCCATTTTGCTGAGGTGTATAAACACAAGTACTTTGATGAATTATTCCTTTTGTTTTGAAAAGTTCATTACATTGGTTATTAAAAAACTCTCCTCCATTATCAGTTCGAATTATTTTGATTGTTCTTCCAAAATGATTTTCAACTAATGTGATAAAATGCTTAATGACAACAATATCATCTGATTTAAGGTGCAATAAAAAAGTCCAAGTATTTCTGTTGTAATCGTCAACAATTGTCAAGAATAATTTTTTATTATCATGCGTGATTTTATTGTAAGGTCCCCAAACATCCATATGAACAAGAGCAAAACATTCAACAGATTTAGACTCACTATTAGGAAACGACAACCTATGATGTTTGGTCATAGGGCAAACACTACAATCAAACAAATTCTTATTCTGAAAACAAACAGACTCAAGACACTTTATTTTACTTAAAATTTGCATTGAGGGATGCCCCAAGCGTTTGTGCTAGAGTACGGGACGAGGATATGGCAGAATGTTGGCTCTAAGGGCTACAAAAGGCTTAAATTCGGTATAAAAAAAATATAGCCCTCCAGCCTCTCTACCAATCCCCAACACCGCTCCATTGTAAGGATCCTGCATGATTACCAACTTAGGACAAAATGACACTGAGCATGACAAGTCTTTAGTTAACTTTGTTATTTAAAGCAAATTGTATCTAAAATCAGGCAAATAGAGTACATCATGCAGAGAACGATGCCCAAATATTCTAAAATTTCCTACACCATGTACTATTGAATTTGAAGTGTTAGGCAATTGAACCTTAGAACTAACATTTTTAAAATCATACAACCAATGAGATTTATAACTCATGTGATTCGTGGCACCAGTATCTAATATACAACAATTTCCTATACTAGACAAACATGTTGAGTTAGAATGTATACCTGCCACGTTGGCCATGGAAGAAGACTCTGATTGCATCTTGCTTACCAATCATGCCATTTATTCAATTTGTTAAGAGGAAAAATCATTAGTTTATCTAGAACCAACATCTAAATGTGTCGAATAAGAAAATCCAAACTCAGGTCTAGAGCACACTAAATGTCTCTTATTCCTATCATTGTTAGGTTCGGTCACATTGTTCGCCTGAGGTGGCTTTCCCTTGACTCTGACCAGATTTGAACCTCCAACCAGGCGGATAGTCCTTTCTCTTAAAACAATGGTCATAATCGTGGCCTTTGTTCTTGCAATACTCACAGAACAAGTTCCATATTTTTTAAAAAGGTTTTTTATTTCGAGAGGCAAGAGTCTTGGTTCCATCAACAGAATTGACGAACATATTTCTAGAAATCTCCCTTTGATTTTCGTCCTGGATCAATACAACATAAGTCTGATTCACAGTAGGAAGAGGTTCCCTCATCAGCAGATTTGAGCGAACTTGAGAATACGAATCTTTCAATCCGTTGACAAAGAGAAAAAGTTTCAAGTTGTTTGCATGCTCAATGTGCTTTTGAAAAAGGTTACATCCAGAACATGGAAGAGTACAAATCGCATCAAACTCATCCCACATAGTGCGGATCCTAGGAAAATATGTGGATGTAGAATTGGTTCCTTGTTGTGCTAGACAAATATCACGATGGAGCTGACTAATGCGAGAATCATTCACTTTGTTAAATCTTTCTCTAAGATCTTTCCAAAAAAACTGAGCATTAGTCGAGTAAATGATTCTAGTCATCAAATCTCTTGAAACAAAGTTCATTATCCAGGCAAAAGCAAAGGTGTTACACCTGTCCTAGATATGATGAAGACTAGGATCATAATTCTCTTTTCGACAAGATTCGTAAATAAAACTAAGTTTATTTTTTGCCCAAAGTGACATGTACATCACTATGCTCCAGAAACCGTAGGTTTCTGCTCAAGTGAGCTTATCAGATATGATAGACGAAGCAGACGTGTCAGAATGATGGAGGAACAACGGATCGTTATGGTCTATAACTTCCACATCAGACGTTACATCATCCACATGATCTGTGGTGGCAACGTTTGCTGCAATGTTAACATAATCAGACTCACCAGACGTAGCCACGAAAAGTTTAATGAAAATCTTGTGCAGAAAATCGACAACCAGTAAAAGAGCTTTCAGATACCGAACATATCTCAATCATATACTGACATGCAGTCTCTAATTTGGTCGAAAAAGTGGATCCAGATCATGCATGTGAATAGAAAAAGGTTCTTCGATAGAGAAACTGTGTGGATCTGTTCTTGAAAATCAGTTTAACCACCACACGAAGAACCACAAGTAATAGCACAAATATGTTCTTGTATCAATTTAATAACCACAACGAGAAAAGTTCAAAAATTGGTGTAAATATGTTCTTAAAAAACCAGTTCAACAACTGAATGAAGAACTTCAACAGAAAACAGATAGGAAAAATAACACGGTTATTAGAGAACAACAAAAGAAACGGAAAACAACTAGGATATCTTCAAAAATAAGTGATTTGCCGCTTCATGGCTCTCATACCATATTGCGAAATGGAATTGGAACCGAGCAACGGGAGGAATCACAAAGAGACCCAAGAACGCGACTCAGAGAATCCTAGCAGAGAAGAAGACAGGAAAGTTGGATCACTTGGATATGCATATCAACAATCCAGCCATCTCCATTAAATGGGGGAAAGAAAAGAATTGGGTTTACAAACTTGCACGGGACTTCGAACCCTAGTTAATTTAGTCCCTAAACAATAATAATACAAAAGTAAACACAATAAACCCAAAACTCTTAACAATGAAACTTTAGTCCTCAATCTTTTTCATCTGTTTGCACTTCAACGGTCAGCACAGAGAGAACTTGTTATGCTTTTTATGTAGTCTTGCAAAACGTTCGTATGCACTTATGTAATTGCTATTGTGGGGTCTACACTATGTTTGTGTTCATGTTGGTGTAATGTTCGGTGACAAAATTTGGTTGGTTGGTTGGTATATTCAGATTATGACTGATTTCATGAAGGAAACATGACACTTTTGTAATAAAAGACAATCGTTTGTAAGTTTGCATTGTGTGTTTATCGTTAATTTTTATAATGCTCATGAATTTGGTTTGTGCCTTTATATAATTTGTTCAGGAAAGAAAAATTGCAACATTAATAAACATGGAAACATTACGATGCTTATAACAAGTACTCAAATATAATGGTGCATATAATAACATTTTGATAAACACAGTAATCTATGTAATTATATCAATGGAACATGAATCTGACTTCAACGAGCTATTAATATGAAATAATACAATCCCCATAATTGCAATTACCACTAAAAGGTTTGTGGGGTGGCTAAACATGGAAAGCTTTTTAAAGTTCCAACTAAATTACTTATTTTACTTTAAAACAAAAAATAACGAGCCAAAAAATAAATTGGTTTGTTTAACCAATTCCAATTCAAATCCAGATCAATTTAGTGTCGATCTGGATTATGAACAACCCTAATAATAATCTTAATTTGCCTACAAAAAAAATGCACATGAGACTAACACCAATAAAATAAGAGAAATCATAATAGAAACAAACAATATATATTATATATTTACTCTGCGCACAAATTTCAATTCTTTATTTAGATCCTTACTATTGATTTGTTGAAACTTGTAACTCTCTTTCCATATTTCAAGTGGAGCTACTAGTTGAAACGAACCAATGGAACTCCGCCCGGTTGATCCAATTCAATTGTCGCTCCGGTCTGGACGATAACACTGACAGCAGCTAACAGTTGACGGTTGCCGTGATGTCGTGTCGCAAGCTTCTGACATGATTGAGAAAACACTGAGACTCCTTTTCCAGCTCCCGCTTTTCTTCTTGAATTTTCTCCTTCTCTTTCCATATAAACACGGCTCTCTCTGTCTCCTCATCAAGATATATCCAGCATGGAAGGAGTGACAGTGAAGTTAGAAGAAGAGGTAGAGGTACTGCAATCCGTTGCGGATGCGCGGCCAATGGAGGGGCTGAACGAGGTAGGGCCGCCGCCGTTTCTTTCGAAGACGTACGAGATTGTGGAGGATCCGGTGACCGACCCAATTGTATCTTGGAGCAATGGCATGAACAGCTTCGTGATCTGGGATTCACACAAATTCTCCTCTTCCTTGCTCCCTAAGTACTTCAAGCACAACAATTTCTCCAGCTTTATCCGTCAGCTCAACACTTATGTAAGTATACATCTCTCAGTCCCTGCTTGTTTATTCCAATTAGAGTTGAAATTGATGTTGACTTTTGAGTTCTAGTTCCGGATTGTTGGGATTTAACATGATCAACATCTAAATACACATATTTAGATTACCTTCCGGAGCGATGGCTGGAGCTGAAGCGTATCTGTATAAGATTGAGATCACGATCTGCCGGTTGGGAGAACACGTCACGGTTTGACAGAACACGTCACGGTTTGACAGAACACGTCACGGTTTGACAGAACACGTCACGGTTTGACAAACACGTCACGGATTGACGAACAATGACCTATAATAACATAGCGAGTTATGTCTAAACTGTAGACGGTTAATGTAGACGGTTAATCTAGCACCCTATATATACTTGTGAGAGGGAAAGGTTGTAGGATCATATATATGGTTCATGGTTCACTTATGGATTGATCCATTATTCAAAAACCAACATGGATCATCGAAATTGGTGTAAAATTTGATTAGGGTTCTTAGTGTTATAATTGATAAATTGGGTCCATCCAAAATCATAAATTTGGTTCCTATAATTGTTGAGTGTTAAATGTTATCTGGTCTATTCTAGCTTGATCTTATCAGATTATTCATCAACATGCTTTCTGCTGCTGGAACTGAGTTAGTGAAGAATGCGCAGTAGAATAAAAGTATCTTTCATAGGACGACTCCTCTCGGGACAGAGACTTGAGCCAGTTACTGAAGTACAACCGTTCTTCATCGATTCCAGGGTTTCCGAAAAGTCGACCCCGACCGATGGGAATTTGCGAACGAGGCCTTCCTCCGAGGCAAAAAGCATCTCCTCAAGACCATCAAGAGAAGAAGGTACGTTTCCCAGAACCCCTCACATCGGGACCCAGGAGACCAATGCACTGAATTGGGAAAGTTCGGTTTAGAATCGGAACTCGAGATAGTCAAGAGGGACCGAACACTGCTGATGTCGGAGATTGTAAAGATAAAACAGCAGCAGCAGCGATCGAGAGATGTTCTTGCTGCGATGGAAGGTCGGTTGACGAAAACCGAGAGGAAACAGCGGCAGATGATGAACTTCCTCGCTAGGGCGCTGCATAACCAGTCGTTCATGTTGAATTTTGCGAAAGGGGATGGTAGGGATGTGAAGAAGGTAGAGATAACGAAGAAGCGACAGTTGACTATGACGCATAGCGAGGAGAATCTGCAGGATGCGGTGGAGAGGGCAGCGCAAGTGCAAGAACAGATGGTGGAGTTGGAGGCGGCGATGGAGATGATTCTCGGGCCAAACAATGACGAGTTTGCAATCGCGAGCCCGGGAAACGAAACAACGTTGGAGGATATCATCGGCGAGCAATTGCAAGCTGAAGAACTAACTGCAGGTACTGAAGAAACTGTAGCATTCGATCTCGAGAATGAAGATCTGGCTGCGAAATCGGAGTGGGTTGAAGATTTGCAGGATCTTGAAGATCATATAGGTCTTCTCGAGTCTGACCTGTTAACCTGAACTCCAAATACCTTTTAATGGTGAAATGTGCTTGTTTAGTTAGTCTGTTAGTTTATGTATCTGTGTATGTTTTGTTGGTAACATCAGTTAGACTGTGAATTAAAGTGGTAGAATATTCAGGGCTACTATGTATATATATATATTAATTTGGTTAGAATTCCAATAATTAAAATACATGGGTTAATAACCAAATTTTTATCATTTGAACACTTTATAAATTGGTACATTAACTTTATTTTTTTAAATTTTGCTACCTAAACTTTCGGAGTTGGAGCAAATAGTTATCTCAGTTAACTTTTTTATTAAATATTAACGGAAAATGACGTGGTGGTAGCATATGATTGGTCTCTAATTTATAAAATTAAATATATTTTTTTAAAATAAGAGAAACTAATTTTTTAAAAAAATATATATATATATATAATTAGTGGATAAAATAAGAGTTTTTAATATAATATTTTTATTAAAAATAAAAATCTATTTATTTATTATTATTTCATATTATATTATATTAAAAACTCACATTTTTCCTTTTAATTTTATAAAAAAAAAAAAAAATTTATATTATTAAAAAAAAAAAAATTAATCAAAGACCAATCATGTACTGCAACGTTATTTTTCATCCATATTTAACGGAAAAGTTAACCGAGGTAGCAATTTGTCCCAAGTTTCAAAGTTTAGGTAGCATTTTTTGAGAAAGTACAGTTCAGTTAGCAATTTGTAAAGCGTATAAAGTTGGGGTAAAAATTTGGTTATTAACCCAAAACACATAAACATTTATCTTGATTAGATGTAAAAAAATAATAATTTTATTGGTTGATGAATATTTTTAGTAACCACCGATAATATGGACTTGTCACGTGTACCTTCAGAAACTCTAGAATTTCTCCGAAATTTCTCATTGTTTCTCACGATACATTTCACATTTCATCTCATATCCATATTTATTATCTTTATCTTTTTATTCTTTTTGATAATATATTATTTTTCATTTTCATAGAAAAACTTTTCAAATGCATTTATTCTATTTTAAAATTTCTATTATAATTAGAATTTATTTAATGAAGGTATATATTTATTTATGTTTTTGAATTTATTATAATTTATAATTTATAATTAAAATTAAAATACTAAAAACTTACTATTCTATTCATGATAGAATTATCATATTAGCATACGTGCGATTATAAAAATACATTGATGATACATTTTCTAAATATTATATACAATTTCCAAATATTTTTTTAATGAATCAAACAAATAAGTAATAACTACGATCAAAGTAGATGCAATTATAAAAATATGTATATTCAATATAATGTTCATGATAAACATAGGATATAAAAATAAAATAAAAGATAAGTTAAAAAAACTTGCATTAACATTATATTAGTAAATATTTATATCTCTTTTATTTTGACACTTTCCGTTGCAATATATATCAATTTAAGTATTTTGATATTGATATTATTATTTCACTCCGAAGAGAAAATGGACTATGATAGTGTGTGACTTGACCTATTGATCGGGTCGCGCAGATGAATATATGTCTTTACTTATCTGCCACATTGAAATTTACAACCAAATGTGCCTTTGTTTCAACTGCCTTGGAGAGAATTTAAGCTTTATAATAGTAAAAAAATCAGTTATTCAATATTCAAATAATAAATAATTTAATAATATTTACACAATTTCTATTAAGAATAAAATAAAATATAAAACATAACAATGCGTAAATTAAATTTATTACTTACCGTGCAAAGCACGGACAACATACTTAATATTTTTATTAGTGTTAAACTTTGAAATCAGAATTTTGCAATTGTTGGTTGATACATGTGTATAACAAATATGTTTATTGTTGGGTATCAGTCCACATATTCTCAAACGACCCGATTTAAGACCGATCTGACTCGAAGGAATTGGTGGTGTCGCCTTGACCCGACTATGGATGGTGTGCCCCACGACCCAAGAATACATAGTCCACTTAATTGTATATCACCACCATCATCCTATAACGCTGCTATGACAGTTCATGCCAAGCTCCCGAACACCACAATGTAGTGGCACACCAAAACCACCATAGTGGCGCGCCAATGTGAATCAACCTTCCCTTAGATTCCTTCCTACGGCACAAACACAACACAATGCTCGAGGTCAGACAGGAGGTAATGGGGCACACGGACACTAGGTACAAAGGCCTAGAAAACATGGGACACAAAGCACTAGGCGTGGAACAGAGGCACTGGGCATAATGACACTATGCAAAGGACACCAGGAAGTGCAGTACTCAAAGCATAACCATGTTCCCTTAAGTAGGCGACACCTGGGATGACCATGGTCAGGATTAACTCAGCCCAAGTTAGGGGTAAATGTTATAAATACCATTACCCATCTCCATTCTAAAACTAACGTAACATTGCACACCTTGACCCCATATACATTCTCTACTCCTATAAACGAACCTCCGACTGACTTAATCATTGGAGGGGAAACAATGGGAACTCCTGGACTTTCCTTCTGTGCAGGATATCAGAGCAGCATGGAGACCGACCTGAAATACTCCAAATAGATTTCTACCGGAAAACGTGATCCAACATCTGGCGTCGTCTATTGGAACCTTGAGCAAAATCATCCATGACTCACCCCAACACTAGAGTGAAGAGCAGACACGTTGAAGCTACGAAAAATGACACCCTCCACCATCTCTGGCAACACCTGGGGGCCTCGGTGTACTTACCGCCACCGTCCAGGCAACCGGAGGGACATACCTCCCAGACACCAGCGTACCCGGCGCCGCCCGCGCCCCAACCAGCGGTTGTAGCCGAACATGAGATGGACAGATAAGCCGAGTCAGCGATAGCATCCTCAAGTAAGGCCCGCCCCGGGTGGAGGTAACCCCTAAGGTGCTCCTAACGCCTGCCTCCATGGCAGCGTTGGATGAGCTCATTGAACGCAGGCTCCGTACAGCCCAACATGTCGACATCGCCCGAGTGGAGGAGGCAACATCTCGACACCATCCTCATCCGGCGCCGCCCCGGCCAGCCCAGCCTCCCTTGAGCGCCGTCATTCCATCCACATGGACGACAATGGCTCATCCCCCTGGTTCGATGACCAGGGAGAAAATCGAGGAGTTTGTCGCCCGGAAGGTTAAAGAGTAGAAGAGCGGAGTCATGCCTCGCCTTCACGATAGAGCATTACACCTGTTTGCTCCGAAGATACTGGCGATCACCATGCATAAGCACGTACAGAATCCGTGAATTGACTATTACCGTGGTGAACGCAACCCGGTTGAATACATCCAAAGACATGAGTCTTCACTCCTAGGGCGAACGAGTGATGACAACCACTTCGCTCTACTTTTCTATGCCACCCTAGAAGGTGTCGCGTCCAAATGGTTCTTTGGGCTATCTAATGCCTCCATTCGATCTTGGGAGACTTGAAAGAAAAGTTCATTGTTCAGTACATGGGTGGAAGGCAATTACTGAATAACGTAGGTACGTTGGACCAACTCAAACAAAGGAATGAGGAGAGGCTGGTGGACTTTTATATCAGGTTCAACAAGGAGTTGGCAAGAATCGACCAGGTCATCACGGGAGGTGAGACCATATGTGCATTCGTCAGGGCACTCGGTCCGCGAGAATCAACTTTGTATGATAATCAGAGTATCATCCCGATCAACACCGTGGAGGATTTAGCAGCACGTGTAAAGTCATACGTCGACTTGGAAATAGCGAAGGAAGGGAGAAGGTTGCTCAAAGAGTCGAAGAAGGAAATTGAGGAAAGCAATAAGCCCGATCGCTGTCCTTCGAGGGTGTCACTTGAGCAGCGCCGCCCCTTCTTAGGGCGCTCCAACCGAGATGTCTACGAGACATCGTTTACTCCCCTAAACATAGACGTCTCCGTGGTACAAGCGGAGATGGAAAGAAAAAAATTGGCGACTCATCTGGCCTCAAAGAAGAGTGGCGCACCCATGAACAATGAGACAAACAAGTATTACCATTACCATCGGTGTAAAAGGCCATAGCACAGATGATTGCTATATCCTGAAGAAGAATATAGAGAGGTTAATTCAGGAAGGTCACTTGAAAAGCTTTGTGGCGCGTCGGGAGAGGAGTTGGAGCACTCGTAGGGAGAGGCGAGCATCGCCTAGAAAGGGAAGTGAATCGTCAAAGAGCAGGCACATAACTCTCAACGTTATTAGCGGTGGTTACGTTGCAGGAGGGGAGACAAGCGCCTCCCGTGAAGTGTACGCATACTAACTCTCGAAAACGGTTAAGGCAGGAAAGCGTTCCAGAGAAGAAGACGAGGTCATCATCTCCTTATCGATGTTCGACATGAGGCATGTGACATGCCCGCATAAAGATGCGTTCGTAATTATTACAGACATTGATAGCTATACGGTGAAAAAAGTGTTGATAGACTCTGGAAGCTCGACCGACGTTCTCTTTTTTAAAGCATTGCGGAAGATGGGAAAGTCGGTAAAAGACTTGAAGAAGGTGAATTTCCTACTTATGGGATTCGTTACGTGTCCAGTAGGGGTCATCACCCTACTTATAGAGATTGGCGACGGATGCAGGTCGGTGAAATTCGATATCACCTTCATAGTGGTGGACGCTCTGGCATCGTATAATGCGATTTTGGGGCTCTCCACGCTCAACCCACACAGGATGGTGCATTTCACCTACCATCAGATGCTGAAGTTCCCAACCTCCCATGGCATAAGAGTGGTAAGGGGTGACCAGCCTGCGGCGCGCACCTGTTAGGTACATTCGATGTGTCACCATGTATTAAAGAAAAAAGAAACCCTCGCCATCCAGACAGAGAAAGGCTCTAGGGAAGAAAGAAGCCGCCCCAAACCAGTTGAAGAAATGAGAAAAGTCGAGATTTATGGCCCAGAAAAGGCCCTTCAGATAGGAGTGGCGCTACCAAAGAGGAAGGCAGAGGCGCTCACGATGTTCCTCATAGAATTCAAGGAGTTGTTCATCTGGAAACCGAGCGGCATGCCCAGGATAAGCCGAGAAGTGATTGTCCATGAGCTCAATATCGACCCGAGTATCAGGTCGATCACCCAAAAGAGGCGCGCCGTGGGAGAGTAAAAAATAATAGCAATCCGCTAAGAGGTAAGCAAGCTGATCGAGGCGAATTTTGTGAAGGAAAACCGATTCTAGACACGGGTGGCAAACCCGGTCTTGGTTAGAAAGAATAACGATAAATGGAAGATGTGCATTGACTTCAGAGGCCTTAACAAGGCGTGTCCTAAGGACTCCTACCCTTTGTCATGCATCGACCAACTAGCTGACGCCACATCTGGCCATGAGCTCTTAAGTTTCATGGATGCTTACTCCGGATACAATCCGATTCAGATGACGGAAGGTGACGCTCAGCACACTACGTTCTACGTTGATACTGATATCTATCACTACACGGTCATGCCGTTTGGGATGATCAACGCGGGCGCAACCTATCAGAGGATGGTGAACAAGCTATTTGCTGGAATGATTGGCAACACAATGGAGGCTTATGTTGACGACATGATGGTAAAGTCGGTAAGAAGCATCAACCATGTGGAAGACCTGAGGAAAACTTCAAGCGCATGCGCCTCCATCAGGTGCGCCTTAACCCCGCTAAATGCGCCTTCAGAATCCACTCGGGTAAGTTTCTGGGCTACATGGTCATCCAAAGGGGGATTGAGGTCAACCCCGAGAAGCTGGAGGCAAACGATATGATGAAGACCCCGACATGTCACAGGGAAATGCAATGCCTAAACAGAATATTAGCGTCGCTCATTCGTTTCCTGGCTATGTCTGGTGAAAAATCACTTCCCTTTTTCCATGCCCTGTGCGCCAACAAGAAGTTTGAGTGGACGCCTGAGTATGAAAAGGCGTTTCAGGACCTTAAGCAGCACCTCCGAACGCTCCAGCCTCTGGCTAAGCCGCCAAAGGGCGACTCCGTTTACCTTTACTTAAGTATCAGTCATGTGGCAGTCAACTCAGTCTTAGTAAAGGAGTTATAAAAGGGCCAAGTCCCAGTCTACTATGTATCCAAAGTCATCACCAAGTCTAAAATGAATTACATCGAAGTTGAGAACTATCTCTATGAATTGACAATTTCAGCTTGGAAGTTTCACCTTTACTTTCATGAGCATAAAATCACTGTCCTAACAAATCAACCTCTAAAACACTTTCTACAAAAGTCGGACGCATCAGGACGGATGATAAAATGGGCAATCGAGCTAAGTGAATTCCGAATAAAGTTCGCTATAAGGACTGCAATAAAAGGTCAGGCGTTGGCTGACTTCATCGTCGAATCGACCTGCACGTCTGAGGTGCCTCCCGAAGTAAAGAAATTGTAAAAACCATGGAAGCTACACACCAATGGATCTTCATCCGCTGATGTCTTGAGGGTGGGACTAGTCCTAACCCCATCAGATGGTGGTGCCCCTATCTGATATGCATTAGTATTGACCTTCAGGGCCACTAACAACGAAGCCAAATACGAAGTGTTGATCACCGACCTAAGACTTGCAAAAGAAATAGGCGCTGCCTCCTTACATGTGTACTGTGACTCACAACTGGTGGTAAACCAAATTAAAGGAGAATACGTTGCAAAAGGAAAGAAGATGAAGGTGTATCTAAGAGAGGTAAAGGCATTGGTGGAGTGGTTCGATAGCTTTGAGATTGAAGCAATACCACGAGAATCGAACCAAGAAGCAGACGCCTTAAGCAAGTTTTTCTGGCAGGCGCCGCCCTTGGAGGTACACTTCGTGGAAAGCATCAAGGAGAAGACGAGATTGGAGTGTGCGAACATTGACAAAGCGGTCGATTGGGTGACCCCCATCCGTACCTATTTGGAATCGGGAGATCTACCAGAGGATGAAACTCATACGAGACGAATCGTAAGGATAGCGTCAAATTACAAAGTAATCGACGGAGCACTTACAAAAGGGTTTTTCAGCACCCTACCTCAGATGCATCACTCAGTCTGATACCACCACCAGCTTGATACCTAGTGTCTGGGTCGTTGCTCAACAAGCATGTTTTTTCTTATGCTTGAATCTGAAAAGTTT
The DNA here is from genome assembly GCA_946814005.1 of Chamaenerion angustifolium. Taxonomy (NCBI): domain Eukaryota; kingdom Viridiplantae; phylum Streptophyta; class Magnoliopsida; order Myrtales; family Onagraceae; genus Chamaenerion; species Chamaenerion angustifolium. Next base: position 31,520,320 of record OX328272.1, read on the forward strand.
GTACTCACTAAAATTTATGTGGGTAAGGGATATGAATGGAAGGATATGCTCAAATTGATAATGGCGATCAAGTTAAAAATGAATAAGAAGAAAAAATGTTTTTTTTCATACTTACTTGATTGAGTGTCATATGACATGATAGAGTAGAACATGCTAATTATCATACTTTGTGATTGTTAATTAACATGATACATATCCCTACATTTCATCTCAATCTCAAACATAAGTGTTGAGACTACGTTAACAAGGGCATCCTTCCAATTAGTAGAAAGGAACACTGAACCCATTGAGTTAATACATAACGATGTGATTTAAAATTTGTGCAGATGATAGGTGGTAATAAGTACTTTGTCTCTTTTGTGGATGATAGTATAAAATATTGCAATGTATGTCGCCTTCCATGACGGCACGAGATCAAGTGTGCGAAAAATTCTCAATCAGGGCTACTATTGGCCCACATGAACAAAGAAGCAGCCGACATAGTGTTGAAATGCGAGTCATGTCAATGATACATACCAAAATTGGCGCGCCACCATTCAGAACTTACAAGCATTAGCGTCGCGTGGCGCAATGGGGGATTGACTTAATGGGACCTTTGCCAAAGTTGAAGCAACACTCCTACATAATAGTAACTATTGACTATTTTTCGAAATGGATCGAGGCAAAGGAACTGACATCCACAACGAAATTTCATGTGATAAAGTTCATCAAGTCAAGAATCATTTCAAGATACAGGATCCCGAACATCCTAGTCAGTGACAACGGCCCACCGTTTGTGGGAAGAGAATTAAAATGGTTCTATGAGGAACTAAAAATCGAGCACAGACACGCCTCATACAAACATGCTTAAGTCAATGAACAGATCAAAGCAGTGCTTAAGTCAATGAACAGGTCAAAGCAGCAAACAAGACCGTCTTGAACGGGTTAAAGAAAAAGGTGGATGCCTTAGGAGGATAAGGGGAAGAGGAGCTGGAAAATGTCATCTGGGCACTACGAACCACACCCAAGGTGGCCACGGGGGAGACGCCCTTCAAACTCATTTATGGATCAGAAGTTGTTGCTCCAACTGAATTAGTCGTGACGTATCGTAGGATCAAAAATTTCGAAGCAATGACCAATGATGAGCAAAGGCTTCTCGAGCTGGAACTGGTGGATGAAAAGAGATGGACGTCCGACCAATTACAAGCCAAAATGCGCCTCGCTACAGCACGATATTACAACAGGTGAATCTCATCTTGCCAATTTTTCGTGGGGGGAGGGTATAGAGAAGAAACGAGTTCTCGCCATAAGACTGGAAGAATAAGCTATCAGCAAAGTGGGAAGGACCCTATAAGGTTGTCGCTATACCCCACCCGAACGCATACATACATGAAGACGAACATGGAAAAAGGTTGAAGAACACGTTCAATGCGGAGCACCTGAAAAATATTCCGTGCTTAAAAGGAGTGCCGCTAAAACCGACTTGAAATTTGTATATTAATGTTTATAGAATGGATATAGCACCGCCTATGACGGAAAGACTACTTAATGGCAAAATTCTTAAGTGCGAATTTACATAGAAAAATGCTATCTTAGGCCTGTTTAAAGTCTAATTCTGAAAGCACCGCTGCTAATGAGTTTACCATAACTTAATGGTCAAAAGCTTAAGTTTAAATGGCGCTGCTATTGACGGATGATAAGTTAGAGATCGAGTATGGAGGGTACGAAGAGGTCAAGTCCACTAATGGTGTCGCTATTAGCGGATGAGAATCGAAAACACTTAGCCAAAAAGTAGCATATTAAAGGAAAGCCACAATAGACATATATTAAATGCGCCGCATTTACAAAATCCCACGCGAGGGAAACAACAAAAAAAGCCTCGCTAAAAAACTAAGGAAAGAAAAAACAATTATTCCTGATTTGGGGGCGCCGCATCATCACTGGGAGAAGGAAGAGTTGGAAGTCTCTCGCCTTTGGGAAGAGGAGGTTGATCGTCTTCACCCGATGGTGCACTTGTAGGAGGAGGGGGAAGAGACGCCTCAGAAGACTCCGCTTCGCTCTCAGAGTCATCCGCTTCTTGATCCATGTGCCGCATCTCCAAGAAGCTCTTCATGCATTGAAGGCGCGCTAAATCGAAGTCCGGGAAGAATCTATCCATGTCTTCCTCGATTGAACCATAGAAAACCATGAAGGTGAAGCGACACACTATGGATGCATCCATGTCAAAAGAGGCACCCCCCTTGTAGTCCTCGACCGCCTTGTCGAGGTACTTGGGCATCTCTTTCTCTTGTAGTGTCGCCTTCTGTTGAGTTGCGGTTGCACTTTGTTTGGCGGAGACGGCGCACGTCTCCCACTGTACGCACTTGATCTTCGAAAGATCGAGTTTCTTGCGAAGATCGACAACCTGCTCAAACGCCGACCTCAAATGTTCCCCTTTCTCCGCTACGGAAGTCTTCCGTCTCAACTTGCTCCTTCAAAAGGTGTCGCTCCGCGTTCGTCAACTGACGCTCCAGATCCTTGAGGCGACGCCCTTGTTCCTCCATGTTGCACAGCTTATCAGAAGTAGTTTCCTTCTAATCGAGCAGACAGATGATAGTCTCGCTCATCTAGAGTTGCACCGGGAGCATATGAAGGAAACAAAGTGTTAGAAAAAAGAAGGCTAAAGGGGATAAATGCTAGGGAATACCTGGGAAAAGAGGAAAAGCCCACGACGGACCAATCCCTCGGGAGCGTCACCCTCAGTCGAGATGGGCATCCTATCACTGGGGGGCAAGCGCCCACTAGTATATGGAACCCTAGGTTAGGGTTTGCTACTGAATTCCCCTTCACGAGGGGAATGCACTTAAGGCACTCGCAGGGCGCACAAGCCTCCAGGAGCGTCTCCTCACTCATATCCACCCTCTGATCGCGGCGCAAGATGAAGATCGGGCCAAGATAAGGGATGTCATTCCCCTTTTCCTCAGGCTCGGGAGTGGCGGCGTGGCGCTGAGACGTACTGGAACCTTCTTACGGGTAGGCGTACCTGAGAACGACCCTAACCGCACAGGGGCGTCGCCACCTACCTTATTCGTCGTGGAACCAGTAGAAAACGTGGTGTAAGACCAGACAATTATCGAATACATCATTACGGGCGCGCCATATTTCTTAGTATGGAGAATATTAAGTTGTTGACGCAGAAGGGTATCCTTAGCAAATCGAGAGTAAGGGACCACACCTTTAAAGGACTCCACAACCTCCTAAGTGTTGGGGCTGAGGACCTCTTGCGGCGCCCTAGGAGGATCGACATAATCATCGTAGTGCGCCTTCTTCTTCTCGCTCAAATTAGGAGGCTCTTTCACTTTGATACTTCAGGAGTGTCACTACTCCTTGAAGATGACTTCTTGTCATGCTGTTGTTCTAGGATAATAGTAAAGGCATGAGCGAGGCGCGCAAAATCTTTCTCTGAAAAGAGAAAGGGAAAGATTAATTACCCGGTGTGGTGGGGAAGGGTGGCGCACTGCTGATGAAATGATGGCGCGCCTTAAATCTTCCTTGGTCGTCGCCTTGGAAATATAAATGGAGCCGACATGTTCATGCTCTATCATTATTTGAGAGAGTGTCTCCACATCTGCATACGTGCACTCCTCCATAGAAGGAATCGGGTCGCGTTTTACCTTCGTATTGAGACACCAGAAGACGCCTCCATAAAAGAATAAATATTGAACCTTCCAATTGGAATTTCGGGTTTTGAAACCATGGACAATGGGACAAGAAATGTCCCATGATCGACTATTGACATCGGGACTACGAGAAACAAAGAGAAAGACACCGAAATTATTTGAATCAGGGCGATAAAAATGCTGAAACAAAGAAAGGGAATAGGGATATCCACTGTCATGGCAAAAAAAAATAAAACCGACCCAAATGTGAATAACATTTGGGAAAAGTTGGGTAGGAGAAACCTCGTAATACGTACACATCTCCACCAACTCAGGACATTAAGGGAACCTTAACCACGCATCAATTTGAAGGGGAAAATGGTATCCTCGCCTGGTTGAGGTACGCTCACGAGATGAAGGTTTAGAGGGTCCTTCTCATCGGAAATAGGATAGCGAGGAGAATAACTCTCGTCCATCCCCGATTTCTCGACAGCTTTTTCAAACACGACTTGAGAAATAAGATTACGCTTCAGGTCCAAAAGCCCGGGAGGAAAGAAAACGTTGGTCTCACTTGAGAATCGATAGTTTCTGGTATCCTTCGACATAGCGTGATGCAGGAGTTGAAGGCCCGACTTATTCGAGCCGAGGAAACACAAGCAATCTTGTCTCGGGTAGCTGAAGCGTCGCAAGAAGCGAAGGTCGAAACTTCACCGGGGAAGGAAGTTCGATTTCTAGAGAGGAGGATGAGAATTTTTTAGAGAGAGAAAGCTTGAAAATCTGAAGTGGGAGCGAAAATGGTGAAAAGGAAAGAAAAATGGTATTTCTAGAAGAAAGTGATGGTTCGAATGACTAGTTCGGTCAAAATAGGGGTCCGACCGGTAGCGGTTCCCTCTTAAAAACGATTAGCATGCCCGGTTCGACCCCTCAAAAATCGTCCCTAGGAAACCGAAATATTTACCTCAAAAAGGCAAAATCTTTCACCACGTGGTACAATAACAAACGGGAAAAATTCAAATTTGAAAAAACAATTATGGTATCTCGCCACGTGTCATCCCCTGAGTCTACTGATTCAAAATTTTGCAACGGACAGAAGCTCAACAGTCGAAAACCCAACGAATGGAAAATAAAGGGCCACAAGTTCAAGTAGGGAAAAAAGGGTGCCACTTCGTTCACTTTAGCTCATGGTGCGACACCTATGGATCATATGGCGCACCACCAAAGTAATGAGAACTGAGGAAGTGTAGAGCTTAGCCTCCGAATGGCAATCACCCTCAAGTATGAACAAACCCAAGGGCGAGCGCTACTCACCTTGGGCTTGGGGTCAAGTTATTGGGTATCAGTCCACATAACCTCGGACGACCCGGTTTAAGACCAATCTGACTCGAAGAAATTGGTGGTGCCGCATTGACCCGACTATGGATGGCGCACCCCACGATCCAAGGAAACATAGTCCACTTAAGTGTATATTGTCGTCATCATCCTATAACGCCGCTATGACACTTCATGCCAAGCTCCCGAACGATGCAATATAGAGGCGCGCCAAGACCACCATAGAGGCGCGTCACTTGGAATCAACCTTCCCTTAGATTCCTTCCTACGGCACAAACACAACACAAAACTCAAGGTCAGACATGAGGTAATGGGGGTACAAAGGCCCAGAAAACATGAGACATAAAAGCACTAGGCATGAGACAGAGACACATGGCACAAGGACACCAGACAGCACATGACTCAAGGCATAACCATGGTCACTTAACCAGGCGACAGCTGGGATGACCATGGTCAGGATTAACTCAGCTCAGGTTAAGGGTGAATGTTATAAATACTCTCACCCATCTCCATTCTAAAACTAACGTAGCATTGCACACCTTGACCCTATATACATTCTCTGCTCCTATAAACGAACGTTCGACTGACTTAATCATCGGAGAGAAAACAACAGGAACTTTCGGGTTTTCCTTCTGTGTAGGTTATCAAAGCAGTAAGGAGGCCGACCCGGAACGCTCTGAATAGATTCTATGTACGGCACCCATGGATCATATGGTGCACCACCAGAGTAATGAGAACTGGGGAAGTGTAGAGCTCAGCTTCCGAATGGTGATCAATCTCAAGTATGTTCAAACCCAAGGGCGAGCGCTACTCACCTTGGGCTTGGGGTCAAGATGTTGGGTATCAGTCCACATAACCTCGGACGACCCGGTTTAAGACCAATCCGACTCGAAGGAATTGGTGGTGCTGCTTTGACCCGATTATGGATGGCGCACCCCACAATCCAAGGAAACATAGTCCACTTAAGTGTATATTGTCGTCATCATCCTATAACGCCGCTATGACACTTCATGACAAGCTCCCGGACACTGCAATATAGAGGCGCGCCAAGACCACCATAGAGGCGCGTCACTTGGAATCAACCTTCCCTTAGATTCCTTCCTACGACACAAACACAACACAAAACTCGAGGTGAGACATGAGGTAATGGGGGTAGAAAGACCCAGAAAACATGAGACATAAAAGCACTAGGCGTGGGACAGAGCCACATGGCACAAGGACACCAGACAACACATGACTCAAGGCATAACCATGGTCCCTTAACCAGGCGACAGCTAGGATGACCATGGTCAGGATTAACTCAACCCAGGTTAAGAGTGAATGTTATAAATACTCTCACCCATCTCCATTCTAAAACTAACGTAGCATTGCACACCTTGACCCTATATACATTCTCTGCTCCTATAAACGAACGTTCGACTGACTTAATCATCGGAGAGAAAACAACAGGAACTTTCGGGTTTTCCTTCTGTGTAGGTTATCAAAGCAGTAAGGAGACCGACCAGGAACGCTCTGAATAGAGTTCTATCGGAAAACGTGATCCAACATATATGCTTTTATTATCAAACTAAAAAGTTATTTAAAAAAAATGATTTGTATATTATTTAAATTCTAAAATTTTAATTAAGAATTAGATAATTAACCCTTTATTATTTGCATTATGTAAAGCTTAATAAGAGTTGGTTTTCTAGTATAATACGAGGGCCATAACTTATCGCTATCAAATGGATATAAAGATGGTGACTTTTTTGTGGTAGAATAATGGGTTAATTACTTAATTGGTTACACATGTTTCACCATTGTGCAGAATGGTTACACATGTTTCAAAATGTGATTAATTGGTTTTGCTATGTGACTAATTGGTTACACATGTTTTTCCAAATGTGATTAATTGGTTATTCCGTTAGTAAACCGTTAACTTAACGTTAATTCATTTTTTTAACATATTATTGAATTGTGAAATGACTATTATGCCCTTAGTTGTATTGAAGAACACATGGAAGGATTGAAGAACCAAAATCGAATCAAATTCGATTTGATCTTCTTGAGAACCCAGAAATGTTGTTTCTGGGTTCTTGAGAATCCAGAAATGCAATTTCTAGGTTCTTGAAAAACCCAGAAATTGCTGTTTCTGGGTTCTAGAACCCAGAAATTGCCGTTTTGGGGTCCCTGGAACCCAGAAATTGCCGTTTCTGGGTCCCTGGAACCCATAAATGCCCAGAAATTGCTGTTTCAGGGTTCTTGCATTTCTGCGTTCTTCACATTGTGGGTAACATGTCGAACTCTTTAATCACATCATTTCAAACAACAATATTCATTTAATCATATTATAGAGAAACATGTATGACATTTTAATCACATTATAGAGAAACATGTATGACCTTTTAATCACATTATAAAGAAACATGTATGACCATTTAATTACATTTGGTGATAACATATACTGCAATACAGAACTTCAAGAACCCAGAAATGCTGTTTATGGGTTCTTGAAGACCCAGAAATCAGATTTATGGGTTCTCAAGAACCCAGAAATCAGATTTATGGGTTCTTCGATTCTTGTTCTTGAAGATGATGATGTGTTCTTGAAGATGATTCTAGGGGTAATTACTTCATTTTACGTATCTAAATAGTGACTTAACTGTGATTTCTAACGGTGAATAGTAAAAAAAACAAATAGTCACATTTCAAAACCAATTAATCACATTTTGAAACATGTGTAACCATTCTGAACATTGGTCAAACATGTGTAACCAATTAAGTAATTAACCCTAGAATAATAGAGCTGAATGAGAGAATGTTAGAGTAGTTGATAAAAAACAAAAAGAGAATGTTAGAGTTGGTTTGCGAATTCTTTCAAAAACTATACATTTTTTTTTTTGAAAAGTAAGTATAGAAAAAAAATATTTCGAAAAATAGGTATACTCATACCATGTAAGTCCAAACTCAACATGGTTAACGTCATTTATGTCGTAATTCAATTATCTATCTATGGTAATTTTTTTGATTGAAAATACAGTGATTTTGTAACATAACATCGTTCGTTTTATAATTTGACCGAAATAATTAAATGCATTAGGTGCTAAATTTAATTATGTACTTACTCAAAAAAAATCAAAAACATTACGGTGCGAAGATAATTTAATTACGAATTCAATGACGCTATTCAGATAGTGAAATTCACTGTTCAAAATACTATTTGGAAGTTTTTGTATCGTATGTAGAGTTTTTTACATATCGTATTATACAGTCAGTCTAAAAGTTAAAAATTAACGCATAGTTAGCGTTAGAGTTGGTTTGCGAATGTTAGAGTTGGTTTGCGAATTTGCGAATTAAATACATACGATTCAATGACACTATTTGGAAGTTTTTGTATCGTATGTAGAGTTTTTTACATATTGTATTATACAGTCAGTCTAAAAGTAAAAAATTAACGCATAGTTAGCGTCATTGAATTCGTAATTAAATTATCTACGCACCGTAATTTTTTTGAATTTTTTTGAGTAAGTACATAATTAAATTTAGCACCTAATGCATTTAATTATTTCGGTCAAATTATAAAACGAACGATGTTATGTTACAAAATCACTGTATTTTCAATCAAAAAAATTACCCTAGATAGATAATTGAATTACTACATAAATGACGTTAACCGTGTTGAGTTTGGACTTACATGGTATGAGTTATAATTTTTGAAGTAAAATTTTCATATCTCAAGTTACGGCAAGCCGTACAGTCAATCCGTAAATCCAAATTTAATATTTTTTGCATAATTTGAATCGCAATTAAAATATCTACTTACTATAACGTTTTTAATTTTTTTAATAGATACATAATTTTATTTTTAATTAAATATTGAGTCGTCATTATGGAATAATTAAAAAAAAAAAAACAGCATCAAGTTTCTTACGCCATATGAATAGGCGTCACCCCAAGTGGCGCCTATGCAATAGGCGCCACCCTGGGGTGCGCGTATATCTATTTTTCGAAATATTTTTTTTTACACTCACTTTTCTTAAAAAAATGTATAGTTTTTGAAAAAAATCGTGATAGCAATAATTTCATGAAAAAAAAAATCACTTTTAACAACGTTTACAGAAATTCATAACAGTATCTGACTATCTGTAGAATCTTTCTAATCTTAATGATAACTCTGTAGACTTTTAAAATAGTAAAAATAAGGAAAAAAATATATAGAATAAATTGACTTAGAACACCATCGATGATTTTATTAAATAAAATTTCAAATAAGGATACATATAAATTACTCAGTAAACTAATAATTTGTTCCACTAATAATAACCACTAATTTTAAAAATAGAAATATATTTTTTCCACATGAAGTGGTCAGAATTTTCCCAAGACATTAATTAATCTCCAACTTGTTTGAGTTTTTCTACTTCGCGTATCAAATTTATTTAATCCTTTCTATATTTTTTTTGTTTCTCTTTTTTGGAAAAATATATTGAATAGAGAGAGTCATAGACTCTAACGTGGCATTTCTTTCATGAAATTCGGAATAATGAATACGGAATAGGGAATAGGAATAGGGAATAAGGAATAGGAGATAAGAATATGGAATTGTTTCTTTAGTGGAATGGAATAAGGAATTCTGTTGTTTATTTGGTGGAATTGTATATGGAAAGGGAATGGAATGTGGTAAAATGACATATTTGCCCCTCCTTGTATATGTATAGTATATAATATATATAATTTGTATTAATTAATTTTAAAATTAAGAATATTAAAAACTTATAATATAATTAATTAATAATTAAAAAAAATAAAATAACTTATTTAATTAATTATTAATTAAGATAAAATTATTGAATTAATATAAATTTTAAAGTAAGGGCATTTCAGTCATTTCGTCTCCTATTCCTCATTCCTAGCGCGCCCGGCTTAGGAATTCCGAGCTTTTCACACGGAATGTCTAAGCCTACCCCGCCCGGAATCCGTAAGCCAAATTTTTGCAATTCCGCGAAAAGAACAACTTCTTACGGAATCCGTAAGCCGAATTTATTTTCCATTCCGTGAAAAGAACATGCCATAAGACAGATTAGGAATAGGAAGTGTTCTCTTTCTTCATTTTTCATTTTTTTTTGTATTAAGATTATTTAAGTTAAAAACCAAAAAATATAATTTTGTAAAAAAATAGAACAATATAACTTAAGGTAAAATGAAAAATACTTATACATTATAATTTTTAAAAAGTATTGAGTCATTTTCAAATAGAATTATTTACAATTCACTTTTAATAAGAACAAAATTATTTGCTGGTCAATTATTACTTTTTACAAACCAATTCTAATAAATAATTAAAATACCCAAATTATATTTTACATATTTATTATTTACACTAAATTAGTAATTTAAAATTTGTTTTCTACGATTCACTTACACTTATGTTGGACACCGGTGTATCGAAATCTTGCGTCAACACTAGCTCGGTTCCTAAGGAGGCATTGGAAGAAAGTAAGTGGTCAGTCACCATATGGGGGGTTGCATCAAAAACAATAGCAACCCAAAAACTTAAAGGCTATATGACAATTGGAGGTAACCATTTCCAATATCATTTACATATTCAATGGATATGAAAATGGTGAATGGCATCCAAATGCTATTGGGTTGCAATTTCATAAGAAGTAACCAGGGGGGATGAGGATAGAAGAAGATGAGGTAACCTTCTACAATAAGACAACCGTCATCAAGACTGGGGAAAGCTCTCATATGGCAATACCAGAATTGGGACTGGAGGAAAACGAATACGTTGCAACGCAGGAGATTGTCTTCTACAACATAGGGAACCTACTCCCTAGCTTTAAAAACCACCTGACTCGGATGTTAGGAAGGTTGGAACAGCAGGGATTCATTGGAAAGGATCCTCAGAAACACTAGGCAAAAAACAAAGTAGTTTGCAAAATTGATATTATATACTCCAGTCGAACTATCACTTGTAAACCGCTAGCTCAGGTTACACCCCTCTTGGAGGCATACTTATACATTATAAGTTTTAAAAAGTAACGAGTCATTTTCAAATAGAATTATTGCTGGTCAATTATTACTTTTTACAAACCAATTCACCCATAATTAAAATACCCAAATTATATTTTATATATTTATTATTTACACTAAATTAGTAATTTAAAATTTGTTTTCTACGGTTCACTTACACTTACGTTAAGTATTATCAGAATCGGATAAACCAACAAAATTTACATATTTTGTCCAAAATTTAGAAATCAAAAAACTAAACTAAGCAACACTTTAAAATTTCAGGTACCTAAAAATTAAAATATTATGTATCTATTTATAAAAACGTAAATTTATAGGTAACTAAACTTTAAAAATTTATCCCTAAATGCTTTAGGACTAAATTTAAGATAATTGAGTTTTGAGAATGAGATCAACTAAATGTAGAAAACACTAATAATAACTGCAACTTCCACTCACAATCACATTCCAACAAGTCGTTGGATTTCAACCCTAAAACAACACACCACTTGTGCACCGAATCCATAATCAATAACTTCATACTTACTTGCTAATTGTACAAGCAATTCTCTCTTTCCTTTCCACCCTTCAGGTTTCTCTCCAACTGGGTCGATTTGTTAAGCGGCCTCGAGAAGTTAACCGAATCTGTATACCTGATGAACTGGAACTCATCCATGGACTGCTGCTGCCTCCTCCCACCCTTCTTCTGCTTCCTCTTGGTCGACTCAGTCAACTTCATGTAGCTCGGTCTGACAGAGCAGCTATCCTCAGACGCAAAGTTGGTGTTTGGGGTCGCCGATGTGCAGAAGGAAGACGATGCAGAGCTCTCGTCATAGCTAGGGCTTGAAGACGCCATTGGTGGCCTAGCAGAGATTCGTGTGGTGATGTTGTTCTTCTTCACTTTGATTTGGTCCACCAGAAGTTTTGAGTCGGTGGAGAGTTTGGAAGTCGGTGGGGAGTCCATGCAGGGCGATTTCTCCATTAAGCGGGTCTCCCATGGTTTGGCTGCCATCCACCGCTCCAACCAACTCCATCCCCAGATGTTCTTGTCGATGTCGTGGTTTCGGAGGGCAGGAACGGATGTATTTGATCCTGAATTGGTGTCGATGTTCTTCAATTGCTGCAAAATTTATGAAGGCATCGGCAGGAATATTAAGGTTAATTAATTACAGAACTTTCCGACTGCAGAAAGAACACATATATATATATATACAAAGGGTAAATAAGCTCGATACAACACTTGCACTCAACCGTTCAATTTTGAACTTATTGTTAAATTGCATTAGTTAACTATCCATCCATTTGGCCAAAAAAAAAAATTATCCATCCATTTTTACCATTAACTTTGTGTTCATCTTCATATTATTTTCAACACGAATTCAATTTCAAAACACAGATTTGAGTTCGAATTCAACTCAAAATGCATATTTTTTGTTTGAATTCAACTCAAAAATGCATATTTGGTTCAAATTTAACCCCAAAAAATGAAGATTTTGGTTGAATTCGAACTTAAATATGGAATTTTTTGTTTGAAATCTGTATTTTGGGATTGAATTGAACAAAAAATGAAGATATGAGTTTGAATTCCCCTAACATACATATTTGGATTGAAATTGAACTTAAATTTGCATTAAGTTTGATATAGTGTTGAAATAATACTTCGAAAAATAAAAGGAAAAAATGATCATTTTAACATCTTTAATAGTAAAAATAAAGAATAATTAACATTAGTGCGTTTAACAACTTTTTATAAGTTAAAATTGCATTAAGTTTGATATAGTGTTGAAAATAATACTTCGAAAAATAAAAGGAAAAAATGATCATTTTAACATCTTTAATAGTAAAAATAAAGAATAAATAATATTAGTGCATTTAACAACTTTTTATAAGTTAAAGTTGCAGAGAACAATAATTTCAAATATTTTGTTGCATTTAACTCGACTCAAACATTTAGGTGTAGGGCTATTAAAAAAAACTTGAGAAAAAAAAAGGTTTGTACCAAAATGTAAACAGCAAATTCAAACAGTTTTCATTACTTTTCGTAATAAGTTTTGACCAAAATTTAATTAATAAGTATGTACTCAACTCTTAATATTTTTGTTGAGAATTAATCAGAAATTAAAGAAAAATTGAAAACCTTTTGAGCAAGAGCATATGCCATTGCTCTCTCCCTCTTGAAGGCTCCCTCCTGCTTCATATGTATCTTCGCTTTGATGTCTTCGATCGTCGCCTTGCTATCGCACCATCCTTGCTGCAAACAACATCAGATCAATGGATTTGAATTTTAAAAAATTGTCAAACAAGTAGTAATCTAATGGTGTGCACCTCAGCTTGCTTTAGGAGGTCAGCTTTGGTCCGGTGCTCATCGAGCACTCTCTGAACCGCTTGACCCTCAACGGACATCCGGACTCGACGAGCTCTGACCCGAGCCTGCACCCGGACCAGGGCCTGCATGCACCGAAGAGTCACAGCCGCTTTCTTCCTCACCTGTCTGCCTCGCACCAGAGCTTGGATCCTAACTATCCCTTTCAACGCTCTCAAAGCCCGCCTTGCCTGAACACAAATCAAAGTAGAGTATAATCTGGTTTCAGATTATGCAGTTTCATCTTTTTTGTTTGTAATGAATTGAGAATGTGCACACCATGTCCGATGATGGCGACACTAAGTTCATCAACGGATTGGACGCATGTTTCTAAATATACATTACAGACCTTCAATTTATTTTGAAATATTGCAACCACACACAATATATGCGACAAAGATTTACTTTCCCCAGAGTTGTAGCAAAAACATTCATCAAAGGTAAACTTTTTTCGAGGAAATGTTTGATCTACAGTTCGACTTTTGTCGAGGATGCCTTTCCTAGAATCTAAAAGGAACTATTTTTACCAGAAATCCGCGGAAGGCGGTTTGAATCCGAATGGCGGCCCACTCTTGCCTCACCGCTCTAAAATCCTTGGGAGGGGCACGAACCACTCTAGCCATTGCTGCTGAGAATGCATCAACCAAAGGGGAAGAGCTGTTAGATCCTTCTGAACCTAATCGGCTGCTCAGATCGCCGGAAGAGCTCCTCCACAGCCTCCACTTCTTGGGCTTTCGTCGTACCTTGTCATGTACCTACAACAACAAACCATAAGAACAGAATCTTATTGCTGCTGAATGTGTAACAGTTAGGACAATAACTGATCATTGTTGCTTACACTGTCGTCTTTGTCGGGATTCCTCTGACCCATAATAATGGCTTTAACCCATTTCCCTGAAGCACCCATTGCTGCGGAGTTGGAGATAAATTTCGAAAACCCTAAAATTCTAAACTTTGTTCGAAAATCTTGAATGTTTTAGAGACTGAGGAAGAAGAGACAGAGATGGGAAAGAGGGAGAAATGGTGAGTGGTGGATATAGTGGAGTTGTAGCGTAGTGGGGGGTTCTGGAATCGTGGAAGCAAAATCAGAACAGAGCAGAACAGAAAGACAGTTCAATGGCCGTTGTCTTTTGGGGGTTTGAAATTCAAAACCAACCAATAGTGAGACAGACAAAGGGACACTCACGCTCTCCTAATATTACAATAATATTATCAAACTTGGATAATCACAAAACTAATTAATGTTTTTTCATAATAATACTAATAGTTTATTCAGTAAGCATGATTCTGAAATATGCTCTCTATGTTTTGGGAAATGAAAATTTATTGGAATTTCTTTTTACTTAAATAAATAATTGAATTTAAACCTATAATATGATAAAAAAAATATTAGAAAACTACAAAAAAAAAAAAAAAAATTGCCAAAAGAAAACTACAATTATAATCTAGGTATATATGTTTTTTTTTTGCCAAGATCAAGGTATATATGTTGACAAAAAAACAATCTAGGTATATATATATAGGTTAAATACCAAGTAGCTACCTGAACTTTGGACGTTTTGCAACGAGCTACCTAAACTTTGAAAATTCAAAACGGATTACCTCAACGTTGAAGAATGTGCAAATAGCTACCTCCGTCTAATTTTCCGTTAATTGTCGTCAGAAAGTCATCGGAAAGTCGTTAGAAACTGGACGAATGTAGCTATTTGCACATTTTTCAAAGATGAGGTAGCCCGTTTTGATTTTTTAAAGTCCGGGTAGCTCGTTACAAAACGTCCAAAGTTCAAGTAGATGCTTTGTATTTAACCCTATATATATATATT
The DNA here is from genome assembly GCA_946814005.1 of Chamaenerion angustifolium. Lineage (NCBI taxonomy): Eukaryota > Viridiplantae > Streptophyta > Magnoliopsida > Myrtales > Onagraceae > Chamaenerion > Chamaenerion angustifolium. Next base: position 31,535,445 of record OX328272.1, read on the forward strand.
GTTGGGAAAATCGGGTAATTTTCTCACTAAGACAACAACTAGAGAAATGAATCGGTTTAAAACAAATGAACCGGGCAGAACACTTACAAAGATACCCGACAAATAATATTGAATACTAAATTACTACAGAAAAAGAAACATCATAACAACATCGGAATAAAAGAGATAAGGAAATAAAACACACCCGAAACTTTGATAACGGAGTTCGGCCAAATAAGCCTAGTCTCTGAGCACCGCTAAAATATCACGCTCTTATTAATATCTGGAGAAGATACAAGATGTTGGGATAACTTCAAATGGGAGGAGAATGAGTTCTTTTATAACTCTCAAACTCCCCTAGGCTTGTTCAATTTAACCGATTCAGATGAACTGGTCTGTTCTGGTTTGGTTCGAACTGGTTCGGCTGAACTAGTTCCAAAACCAAACCAGTTTTTTAGGCTTCAAATATACCAGTTCAAAATAGTACCAAAAATCCAGTTTAAATCGGTTCGAATCGACTCGTTCTTTATACTGGTTTATACTTCAATTTAAATCAAACCACTTTAAACCTATATAACTTTAGAATCGGTTTGAAGCAAAATCAACTAAACCGGTCTGAAATTAAACCAAACCTAGAGATGTCTTCAATAAACCAAACGTAGAGATGTATTGGACTATCGTATGTTGATGTTGGACAGGATTTCAATAGGTTGTGGAACATATTTTCAATCGATTTAGTGTGTTTTTCAAACGGTTCAGTGTATTTTTCAATCGTTTCAATGTTTTTTCAGTCTGTTTAGTATTTTTTCAGTTGGTTTAGTATTTTTTCAATCGGTCCAATGTGTTGGACATGATTTTCAGCCGGTTTAGTTTTGGTTTGAACCAGATTATTTCCGAACCAAAATTGTTATTAAAAAAAACAAGACCAGAACAGTTTGAACCGGTTCGAACTAGACCAGTTCTTTTTTCTATAAACCAGACCAGGTTTTTTTGAAACAGAAAAAAGAACTGGTTTTTTACAAACTAGACCAGTTTAGTTTTGAACTGGTTCGCCCCTGAACCGATTCATGAACAAGCCTACCCCCCCCCCCCCCCCCAAAAAAAAAAAAACCCTACACTATTCGGTGTGGGATTCTAAATTGAGCCAAAAAGTCAACAAATTTCCACATTGACTTAATTTCTAATCTTACCAAATACAAATCCTATCAAACAAACAAAATAATAAAAACAATCTTTGTTGTGCTTCCAAATGTTGCGTCGTGAGACTCCAACTCAAATGTGCAAGATATTGAGAAAGTCTAAACAATGATCAAACTTGGCCCTTGTAGCCACCTTGGTCAACATATCTGCAAGATTTTCCGTAGTATGAATCTTCTGGAGATGTATCTCCTCTTCTTCGAGAATTTCCCGCACAAAATGATAGTGAACATCAATATGCTTTGTCCGTGCATGAAAGACTTGATTCTTTGCTAAATGAATGGCACTATGACCGTCTGAATATACCTCAAGTTGTTTCTGACCAACTCCCACGTCTTTAAGCAACCCATGAAGCCAAATTGCTTCCTTCACACCCTCTGTAATTGTCATATACTCTGCCTCTGTTGCAAACATAGTCACCGTTGATTGCAAGGTAGACTTCCAACTAACTGGCGCTTTTGCTAAAGTGAACAAATAGCCAGTTGTAGACCGTCGCTTATCTAAATCACATGCATAATCAAAGTCACAATATTCAACTATGATTTGACCAAGTGATTCATATTTCTCAAATGTCAATCCAAAATCTACGGTATTTTGGAGGTACCGTAGAATCCATTTCACAGCTTGACAATGACCCTTACCTGGATCATGTATGTACCTGCTAACAACACTAACAACTTGTAAAATATCTGGTCTCGTACATACCATTGCATACATCAAGCTTCCAACTGCATTTTAATGTGGGACTTTCGCCATGTATTCTTGTTCTTCATCAGTCATCGAAGATAAACGACTACTCAATTTCAAATGAGGAGCAAGTGGGGTACTTACATGTTTTGTATCCTCAGGAAAACCAAAACGTTGTAGTACCTTTTGCAAATACTGTTTTTGTGACAGCCAAAGTTTGCCCCTCTCTCTGTCTCTATTTATCTCCATGTTGAGAATCTTCTTGGCTTCCCACAAATCCTTCATCTCAAATTATTTACTCAACTGAGTCTTCAATCTGTCAATATCAACTTGGCTCTTTGTTGCAATCAGCATATCATCAACGTATAAGAGTAAGTAGATGTAGGTACCGTCTTGAAGTCTGCACAAATACACACAATGATCGTATTTGCTTCTGTTGTACTTCTGACCCTTCATGAACTTATCAAATCGTTTGTACCACTGTCTCGACGATTGCTTTAGTCCGTACAACGATTTGTTAAGTTTACAAACTCAATCTTCTTTACCAGCAACCTTGTATCCTTCTGGCTGAGTCATGTAGATTTCCTCATTCAAATCACCGTGTAAGAACACGGTCCTCACATCAAGTTGAGCTAGCTCCAAATTCAACTGTGCTACCAAGGCCAACAAAATTCTAATGGAGGAATGTTTAACAACTGGAGAAAACACCTCATTATAATAAATTCCCTCCCTCTGAGCAAAGCCTTTAGCCACCAACCTTGCCTTGTAGTGAACAACTTCTTCATGTGGAAATCCTTCTTTCTTTGAAAATACCCATTTGCACCCAATTGCATTCCTTCCTTCCGGTAGTTGTGTCAGCTTCCACGTCATGTTCTTCTTGAGAGATTGTATCTCTTCCTCCATTGCACCGGTCCATCTTCCACTTTTTGAACTTTGAACTGCTTCTAGATAGGTGGATGGAAAGTCATCAACAACTGGAAGTGCATAAGCTACCATGTCAGCGAAACGAGCAGGCTTTTGAATTTCTCATCTCTGCCTTCTAACTGCAATTGGCGTCAATTGTTGTTGAGGTTCTTGGGTAGAAACCTCTTCCTCATCTGACTCTTCTTCTGCCACAGGAGAATCACTGGTGGTGTTTGTGTTGGGATCACCACTGTCTGCTTAATCCCCACCTGCTTTGGAGTACACTCAACCTGCTGCGGAGTACACTCCACCTGCTGCAGAGTACTATCATCTCCTTCATTTACCTTGTTCAACATGGCAAATTCATCAAAGGTAACATCTCTGTTGATAATCGTTTTCTTTGCCTCCAGACACCATAAACGGTATCCCTTCACTCCAGGATTGAATCCCATGAATAGAGTCTTCTTTGCTCGTGGATCCAACTTTGATTCAATCACATGATAATATGCAATAGAACCAAAAACATGCAAATAATCATAATCAGTCGCAGGTTTTCCGGACTATACCTCTAACGGAGTTTTGCCATATATAGCAGTTGATGGCAAACGATTGACAATATGTTGAGCGTACGTCATAGCCTTAGCCCAAATTTTTTTGCCTAACCCAGCATTAGACAACATACAACAAACTTTCTCCACAAGTGTCCGCTCTGACACCCCATTCTACTGCGATGTTTTCCTTACAGTGAAGTGCTGAATTATGCCACAGTCTTGACATACCTTCAGGAATGTATCACTCTTGTATTCTCCACCATTGTCCTTTCGGATAACCTTAATCTTCCTTCCTGTCTGGTTTTCAACTAGAGTTTTCCACTTAAGTAAAATGTCAAGCACATCGTCCTTGTTCTTCATTGTAAACACCCAAACTCTCCTGGAAAAATCATCAATAAAAGTGACAAAATAATGCCTACCTCTGATGGACGGAGTCTTGGAAGGTCCCCACACCTCTGAATGCACATAATCCATAATACCCTTAGTATTATGAATTGCAGTGCCTAATTTCACTCTTCGTTGTTTTCCCATAAAACAATGCTCACAAAATTCAAGTTTGCAAGTCTTCATACCATTCAATAATCCCTGCTTGGCAAGAATTTGCAAGGACTTTTCTTCAGCATGTCCCAACCTAATGTGTCACAGCTTCGTTGCCTCAACATCCTTCTTTATGCTAGAAGTTGTTGTCGCTACTGCCCCCAACACTCTACTACCTTGGTGGTAATACACATTGTTCTTCCTCGTGTCTTTCATCATCACTAGTGCTCCTGAAGTTGCTTTAAGAACTCCATCTCGCATCGTCACCACCATGCCTTGAGATTCTAAGGCCCCCAATGAGATGAGATTCTTCTTTAGCTTTGGCACATACCGCACATCCCACATATTTTGGTGGATCCATCATGATTTCGCAGCTTGATTGAACCTATCCCGGTTGTTTTACATGTATTATCATTACCCATGTAAACAACCCCACTATCGAGTTTCTGAAATTCAAAGAACCATTTCTGAATGGGACACATATGATAAGTACAACCTAAATCCAAAATCCATTCATCTGGATGCGGTGATGCTGAACACGAGACTATCAAAGAGATATCTGATTCCGCACCAGTTTTGCATTTTGCAACATTTGCATCTGGCAGAGTCTTCCATTTCATCTTCAGTTTTGGCCAGTCTTTCCTCTAGTGCCCTTTCTCATGACAGAAAGCACACTCATCTTTAGGAACAACTCGGCCTTTGGATTTATACCTTCCTCTTCTCCCCTTTAACTGGCTTTGTTGACGACCTCTTTCCACCAATGCTTCTTCTGATATTGTTGCTTTGGTTTTCATCTTATCTTGATTTCTTAGTTCATGACTATATAAAGCAGAACAAACAACATCTAACGACACATTCTCCTTCCCGTGAAGTAACGTAGTTTCCAAATGCTCAAATTCATTTTGTGTGCAGAAGTCTCATTTTTTCAGACTTCTTGTCCTTCAAGACGACCACTTTTTTTCAGAAACTTGTCCTCCAACGCCTTCCACAGTTTGTGTGTAGAAGTCTCATTTTTGAAAGCATACTTTTGCTCTCTTGACATGCCAGATCGAATAGTCTGCACGCCAACCGATTAATGATACTCTAATATTTATCATCTACCTCTTCTGGTTTCTTTTCCTCAATAGCAATATCAAGACCCTGCTGGAAAAGAGAGTTTAAAACCTCTCCTTGCCACATGCCGAAATGGCATGTACCGTCAAATATTTCCACCGCCAATTTCAAACTGGACACTGGGAACCTTGACCATGATGACGAGGCACCCGACACCCCGGATGAAATATTTTAGGCGACACCCTCTCCTTCTTGATTTTTGGTTACCATTACAGGGAGTAGAGATATCAAAGGTCATGACAAAACAATTTAAAACCGACCCAAACTCGAATAGCGTTTGGGCAAAGTTGGGTAGGAGAAACCCCGTAATACGTATACATCTCCACCAATTCAAGACAATAAGGGAACTTTAACCCCACATCAATTTGAAGGAGGGAAATGACCTCCTCGCCCAGTTGATGTACGCTCACGGGGTGGGTGGTTTTAGGGTCGTCTCATTGGGAATAGGATAGCGAGGAAAATAACTCTCATCCATCACCGACTCCTCGAAGGCTTTTTCAAACACGGCTCTAGAAATCATATTTGGTTTCGGGTCCGAAAATCCGGGAGGAAAGAAAATGTTGGCCTCACCTCAAAATCAGGAATTTCTGGCATCCTTTGACATGGCGCGATGCAGGAGTTGAAAGCGCCGACTAATACGATCTGAGGAAACAAGAGAAATCTTGTCTCGGGTGCGTGGGGCGTCGCAAGGAGAGAAGGCCGAACCTTAGCTGGAAGGAGGTTTGATTTCTAGAGAGAAGGAGGAGGATTTTTTAAAGAGAGAAAGCTTGAAAATTTTAAGTGAGGCCGAAAATGGTCTGAAAATGGTATTTGTAGAAGAAGAAATGACGGTTCAAATGTATGGTTCAGTCAAAATAGTGGTTCGACCAGGCAACGGTTCCCTACCAAAAACGATTCGACCATCAGAAACCGTCCCTAGAAAACTGAAAAGATTTGCCTCAAAAAGGCAAAGATCCTTCACCACGTGACACGATCCTAGTCGAACAAAATTCAAATTTGGAAAAAGGTCATTATGGTGCATTTCCAAGTGTCATCTCCTCAGTCGACTGGTTTGAAATTTGAAAGGATTGCAACGGGTAGAAGCTCAACAGTCGAAAACCCATTGGGTGGAAAATGAAGGGACACAGTTTAGGTAGGGAGAAAAGGCGCTCCCAAATACACATACAGCGAACATCAAGGTAATATAGTACGATATCCCATTCACTTTAGCTCATGCTACAACATCCCTGGACCATATGACGCGCCACCAATGTAAGGGTAACTAGAGAAGTGCAGAGCCTCGCCTCTAGAAGGGCGATCACTCTCGAGAATATTCAAACCCAAGGGCGAGCGCTACTCACCCTTGGCTTGGGGGGCAAGATGTTGGGTATCAGTCCACATATCCTCGGATGACCCGGCTAAGGACCCACCTCAGAGTAATTGGTGGCGCCGCCCCGACACGCCTAAAGATGGCGCGCCCCACTAACCTAAGGGTACATAATTCACTTAGTGTTTATCGATGTCATCATCCTATAAACACGCTATTGACACTTCATGCCAAGCCCTTAAACACTACAATACATAGGTGCGCCATAGAGATGCACCACTAGGAAGTCAACTTTGCCTTAGATTCCTTCCTCTGACACAAACACAGCACAAGGCTCGAGGCCAGACAGAAGGTAATGGGGATGCAGGCACAAGTGACAACGACCCAGAAAACATGGGACACAAGCACTAAGCGTGGGCAGAGGCACAAAGCACAATGACACTATGCACAAGACACCAAGTAGCACAAGACTCAATGCATAACCATGGTCACTTAACCAGGCGACACCTGGGATAACCATGGTCAGGATTAATTCCGCTCAGGATAGGGGTGAGGGTTATAAATACCATCACCGATCTCCATTCTGAAACTAATGTAACATTGCATACCTTGACCTGTTATAATTTCTCTGCTCTTATAAACGAACCTCTGAATGACTTAATCATCGGAGGGGAAACAATGGGAACTCTCGAGCTTTCCTTATGTGCAGGTTATTGGAGCAGCAAGGAGATCGACCCGGAATGCTCCGAATATAGTTCTACCGAAAAACGTGATCCAACAAAATGGATTCAACAAATTTAGGACAAAACAATGAAGATGATGATGATTCTAATGAAATTAGGACTAATGGGAAGGATATGGAGTTCTTTGATGCTTTAATTAAGGCTAGGGATAAAGATCCTGTTATTAAGGAAAATGATATTATTTTTTCAATCTGACAATGATTATAATAATGGTGAGGGTGAATAGAAAGGTAAAAAGAATACTAAGAAGAAAAACAAGAAGACGTATTTGAAAGATGTTGTTGCTAAGCAGGTGATCGAAGAAGGTCATGATTTTGATAAGGAGGAGGATGAGGCTTATGAGGATAATACTAAGAAAAACTATAATGAGGAGCAGCATGAGCTAGTGATGATGAAGAGGATGGTAAGTTTATGAAAGTCAAGAAGAGAGATGGCCTGGATGATGATACTACTACTGCAACTGCTGATGAGTTAAAGAAGAAGATGGTCGAATAATTTGGCAAAGAAGAAAGTTGGGATGAGAACAACAAGTTTCTTATGGACTACTTCTCTAAAACGATGTGGGTTGATAACGATAAAAGGAACAAGGACCCTATTGATAATAATGTAGTTTGTATTTTTACAATTTGTTTTTAATTTTGTGCGTTGAACCGGTCGATCCGGCTTGTGGACCAGCGTTAGAACCAGATGAATCGGGAACCGACCCTCGAAACAGTTCGAGGTCCGATTTTGATAACTATGGTTTCAGCTTAGGGTTTGCTATTGTTTAGGGTTTCTGTTTTCATTTCAGTTGTTTTAATTTGCTCTCACTTTGACAAAACAAAAATTGTTTATGCTCTCATATTTCTGCTTGCTTGTTCTTTCCTCTGTTATTTCCTGTTGATGTTGTTGTTTCAGCTGAGATTTTTATGTATGGTTTGGCTGCTTGTTGTTTCAGCTTTGTTGTTTTTTGTTTATGTTTCATTTATTTGTGGTTTTCTATGTTTCAGCTCTGTTATATATTTGCTTCATTTTGTTTGCTTGCTCTGGTTCGACTGCTTGTTGTTTCGACTTTGTTGTTTCCTATGTTTCCCATATTGTGTCTCTGTTTGTTCTATTTTGGCAATATTCTTAGGGTTTACTATGTTTTATTTCCGTTATTGTATGTAAAAGTTTATTTGATCGAGTATTCAGGACATGTCCAGTAAATTGTTGAATGGTTAACTGGAAACGTGTTCTCTTGTAGGAAGATCTAAGTCTTTCTTCTGTGCAGTGTGGTATCCTTTCTCATGTATCTAAATTTCCAAAGAATTTTTAGATGATAAACAAATTACAGTTTGAGGTTAATAGGTCCTAGCTTTGTGATCCATTATTTGCATGCTTAATTTTGTCAATGCATCCCTATCCGTGGGCTTCACAATATTTATACCAATGATTTTCTATTACTCTGTGGATGGTTCCCAGTTTTGTTTTTCAGTTTGATCATGTTTAAGTCACATAATTCAGCTTATGTTGTGGTGATGCTTTAGTCTTAATATCAATTTTTTTCTCTTTAAAGAATCATGTTTAACCATTAGTATTTTTAGATGTTCAAGATGTTCAAAATTTTAGGCAGGTCGAACATATCAGTTTGACCATGCTTTTGTGGGTACTATTACAGACAGATCAATCTGACTTGCGAGTTGACCCATCGAACCGCGAGTTGTGTCTGGGTCACAACACTCATACAAACAGACGGATCGTGTTTTGGTCACACAATTTCAAACACGACTCGTGAGTGACACGACCCACGGACATGAATTAACACCCCTAAGTTTAATACGATAAACGTATCAATATAAATAATAATACGCATGACTATAAAATACGTTTATATTATATATTGTCTTTTAAATGAATATAAGAAATTATGAATAATTGTTACAGCTCTAAGTTTTCTTTTTCATAATTATGGATTAAAACCCGATATAGGTGACAACTAATCACCCAAGTTCAATTACACAATCAAAATTAGCTAACTTTAACAATTCGCGAAACAAAAGAGCATACAACGTCTTTTCGGAGTGCATTAATAGTTTCTTGCGGAGGTGAGTTATGAATTTCAAACGCTTGTCACTGGTTGAGCGTCATACCCGCCATGATATCTGCTACCGCATTCACTTCTCAAAAAATATATCTGAATTTTATTTTTTTGAACTGTATCAATATGTTACCGCTCTAAGTTGAATGTTGAACTTCGATATAACTAACTAGATTTGCTTTGTTTTGTTCCTAAGTTTGTAATGAATGATTGAAGTCAAGATAAATCCACGTGTCTCTTAGCATAATCATGAAAAGTATCAAAAGTAGTTTGTAATTTACGTGAAAAGTTGAGAAAAATACCAAAAAGAAGCAGACAGTAAATCTCTCCCCTCTAGGGAAGGGGGAACAAAGATCCTTGTCTCTCTCAAACTACAAATCTTGAGTTGGTTTGGTTGTTTCAAATATAATCTTGTCTTCATCAACTTTCCATGGTATCCGATGAGATATTGTCAAAATAATATACCACATGCATTAACAACAATATACATACTATTTTTAATTATCAAAAAAACAATACATGCTCAATTATGGATAGGATCAGGATTTGATATTGTAATTTTATTAATCTATAGATATAAAAAAAGAATAGACATATATTTTCAATGAGAATTTATATATAGAATAAGTAGTAACACGCGCTTTTGCGTGGAAATATTATTATAAATGAATATACTAAAAGTATTTATGATTTTATATTAATTTTGGTAGTAAAATTCGAAATATATAATAGAAAAGATTTTCAAATGAAAAGAATTGTTCCTACATTTAAGTATAGTAGAAGAATTATGGTTACATAAGTATAATGCTTAAAATTTAAAAATATTTATAAAATAAAAGTAAGCATATATATATATATATATATATATATTAAAATAATATAATTGAAACTTTTGTAGTGAGTTTAAAAACGGACAAGATCCATTCTTATTTGAATTTCAGAAAACGTTAAGACTTAAGAGAACCAACTCTAGCACAGTGTATTACTTCATCTACACAATGCAATACAAAAACCTAGGAAAATAAATATTTATTATACCAGCAAGTACCGAGTATATAAATGATAGTCCTCAAACTATCCACACCAAGTAAATAACACACACTCCTAATTTTACAGAATAAAAACTTAACACCCTACATTATCGACAGACGCAACTTGCACTTTAATACTTTCCTCAAGTTGACATCCTGATAAATATCAAAATGTCTAAGCTTACGATTCAAATATCGGGGTTATTTTCTGGGCAAAGTCGTAGTAGAAACATTTGTCAACTACGCTGAAAACTGCAAAAAGTATTCTAATAATATCTAAATTTCTTTTCTCTCAGATAGTGAAAACCAATTTTTATGTGTTTTACAGAGTCACATGATACATTGGATTGATTGGTATCTGTGTATATCTTTATAATTAGGGTTAATTATTTCAAACGTTACACATGTTTGCGCATGTGATTAATTGGTTATAACTTGTGCAGAATGGTTATACATATTTCAGCATATGATTAATTGGTCATTTTTTGTTGTTCATCGTTAAAAATCATTGTTAAATCACTATTTGAATACATAAAATGACTAAATTATCATTTCCTTCATTAATTAAGTACCGTTAAAAGTAAGAAGAAGACGAAGACCCTTCTTCATTCTTTAGATAAACAAAGTTCCTTAGCTCCTTCCTTCATGAACCGATCGACCCCATGAGTTTAATTTGGTCATTAGGAGACATTGGGTCGTGAGTATGGAGGTTCCATGATTCCATAGTTGCTCCAATTTTGAGGTAATTGCAAACATTTTGAGTATTTCGTCCCAATTTTTTCTTCGATTGTGAAAAACTCTAATTTTGGTTAGAACCCTAATGACGGGTTTTTGAGGCAGTGCCTTTCCCCACTCCTGGACTCCATCATCTGAATTCTATAGTGCAATTGAAGATGGATTGTGACATGCAACATACAATGGAGATGAGAAATGGAGATGTGCTAAGCCGAACAGGAATGACTTCATCATCCCTCTCGCTGCGAATGTTGCTGCTCCTGATAAATTTGATATCGTGCTCCCTTGCTTTGACTGACATACGTACATTGTTGATGTTTGATACTGAATATTGGTACCTGCAGATTTGAAAACTGCTTCTCCACTTCAAATCATGGACAAGGTCTTCGAGAAGTTTGGGGATGACATTGTCATTGCTTTCAGAAGAAACTGGACAAGGCCCATCTTTTGATCAATGTGCTAAATAAGTAGTTATATTTGAATTTGTTGTTGAATATTTTGTTGAAATGAGTTTCAGTTCTGTACTGATATTCTTCAGAACTTGAGTTTCATTCTAACTTGAAATTTGATTAAACGGTTACATATGTTATCCTAGAATGTGATTAAATAGTTACATATGTTATCCTAGAATGTGATTAAATGGTTATACATGTTTCCTTGTAATGTGATTAAATGGTTACGTATGTTTTCTTAAAATGTGATTAATAAGTTAAAATTGAGCATTATTACTTGGCAGCACAACAACACATCAAATATAAACCCAAAACATTTAGCAGCACATCAGCAACACATATAGACAAATATATACATATTCTACCATGAGAAATCGAACCACCCCCAAATTGCATACCAATCTTCAGTTGCTCAATCACAAGCAAATTCAACCATTAATGCGACAATACTACCTATTCTAACTTTCAGTAAAACCGTTCTTCATATTACTTCCATTTACACTTTCGTTGGCTATGGAAATGGCCTTTTCGAGGTTCTTCAATGCCTTCTCGTACCTCAAGAATCCCATAAACCATAAATCGAAGTCATCTTCAGTAACAATGTTTATGTACTTCTGTGATGTTTTGCTACATTTTGAAGGAATCTCATCCAAATTCATGAAAACATCTCATGAAAGCAGTGGTGTGAAGATGGCACTTACGCAGCAAGCTCAGCCCCACTGTTGGTATGAAAGTTATTAATCAACATTATTGTTGCTGTTCCACTTGGATAAGTCAGTTTATAGTCCATAACCATGACCTGAATACAGATATACCATAAGTTTAATATAATGATACAGATGAGAAAAATGTAACTCAACAATGGGAAGAATAAGAACAATGATCGACAACTTTTCCTGCAAAAACTATTTGAGTCAGCTGAAGACTTCAGATGTCACTTCATTGGCTTAACACTGTATAAAGTGTTTATCTGAAGACGGAATTTCTCCAAAGTTAAGGAAATTCATATCGAAAGAAGCTATATCCATCCATTAATCAATCTGTATAATTTTGCTGCAGAAAAGAGAGAAAAGACTGCATAAAATAATATCTACCTTGCGAAGTGGAACGAGACTGAAAAGTCCTAAGAAGCTAACAACAAACAAAAACCCAATCATCCATCCCAATCCTGGGTTTTTATATCTTCTACCAGATTACCAGGCTAATCATCACCAATAAGCCGATACGTCTTTTCATCCATTGCAATCAAATAAGAACAAAAACCACATGTTCATGATTTGGAAACGATGAAGGGCATATAAGCAACCATACAAATGATAACAGTCTTACCATAAACTAAAATCATTCAACAAGAAACTTTCACCAAATTATTTCCAAAATTAGCTACATTCAAACCTCTAACAAACCAAAAACAATAGCGAGCCCAATATTCCAATCACCTCGGCTCAAATCAAGCTCATGAAAAACCTACTCCAGATTCAAGAAGAAGCATAAAGGCAACAATTGACACCCTTCCACAGAGACTGGTTCCTTTGAACCAGCACGACACATCAACAATCATGATGGTCTTTGGAGAAATGAAAAAAATTGAAAGGAAAATGAAGAGGAATGGTGCAGCAGAATACTTGAGGTGAGTTTGGAGGGGGACCAGTTGTGGATATGTCAAACGAACAAGAGAGTCGAGAAGGAGAACCACAAAGATGTAGTCTGAAAGAAATGGAGAGAAATTACATTTTCAGAAGGGCAACTCCGTCATTTTAGAAGGGTCACGTGATTGTCACATGCGAAACAGACGGAAAACTTTAACAGTTCAGTCACAGAGTATCTAATCAGTCACATGCTGGAACATGTGTAACCATTCAGTCAAGCGAAAAAAAACATGTGTAACGTTTCAAGTAATTAACCCTTATAATTATAATACATAGTATTATATTCAAGATAAACAACCAAGTTTACTTAACAACTTTTTCAACCAAATAATTTCTAAAAATTTAAACTCATATTTTGTATTATGCTTCACCAGAAGAAATTTAGATAGAAATCATTGCTTCTTTCTTACCTTTCTCGAAACAAACAAATCATCAATTCCCGGTACCTAGAAACAGATTTTCAAAATTTAACATTTTTTCCAATCAGTTTTTTTTTTTTAATTACAGTAAGATTATTATTAGAAGATAAAGTAATAGCAAACACGATTGTTGTTTAACATACCTTATAAACCGATAAAGAACATCCAAGTGAAATTTATTAGGCATATACTAACTCAAACATGGAAAACAGTAAGCACAAATAGGATGAGTGACAATTAAATATATCAATTTTTCTATTAGATTAACCTCCTATACAACTTGGGATCATCAATAAGAGAGAGCATCATGGTTATTCAACTCAATATTAAAATCATATCCCTTGCTTGTAAACTTAACACTTTGTTCCATATTTATTTTTGGCCACATAAAAACCGCTTTACTCCGAAAAATTGCGATTAGAGTTTGAGTACAAATTGAAATCCGAATAAAGTAAAGAGATAAGAGGAGGTGGTGGTCTTTCGACCCAATCCGAAGAATACATCCCCTACATGGCTTGCTTGGCTAACCAATCCGCACATTGAGTGGCGGATCTAGGAATGTACGCCCAACTGATCCTATCAATTGAGTTCGCCATTACCCTAGCGTTGTCCACTATAGTGTCTAGTTTCCACAAGAATCCGACTCCATTGAAGTGCTTGACTACCATTTCTACATCTGACTCGATCAAAACGTCCTGCCACCTTTGTTCCGTTGCAAGCTTCACACCCTCCATGATCGATATGGTCTCCAACTTTTCTATGGAGGACGCATCAATCTGGAAGGCTCGGCCTCCGCATATTTGTCTGTTACTGTCTCAGGCAATGACACATAGTCCTCCCCGCCTAGAGCTCGAGCACCAGACGACATCACAGTTAACCTTGACGGTTCCTAGCCCCAGAGGTCCCCATTTGCGCCGCGTCTCGGTAGGTTAGCTCGAGGGTTGCTTCATGTGTGCTACCCCCATCTCTGCCTGCGCCACGGTGACCTGCTGCATGACGAGGCTCAGGTTCGGCTTCTTGTTATTGAACACGAGTTGGCATCTCGCCTTCCAGATGAACCAACATGCCATCATGACTGTGACCCATCTCTGCTGCTGGTTACCGTGGTGGGAAGTCGTGGCTCTTCTTTGGGGCGGTGAGGCGAGGCTTTCCAGCCACCGGTCAAGGGTGACCTGTTGGAGCCCTACAACATTTAACCCAAGCAAACCAATCCAGACAATTCACACCCAACCACACCCTAGAAAAATGTGTTCTCTACTCTCTACCCCATTGCAATTCTGGCATAGTAGAAAGACGGGAATCCCCCTCGTTCTAGATGAATGCTTGAAGGCCAAACCCGAGCCTTCCAAATGGCCGACTAAAGGGTGGAGGATCCTGCTGCAGCCGACTGATCGTCCTTTGGTGTCCCCACTATATGAAGGTTCCAGGTGGCATTGTATGTTGATTTTACCGTTATCCTCCCATCCAAAGTGTTAGACCAGCTATAGGCATCCACCTTATGATGCAGAGGGATATGGATGTCGAGCACGGCCGCTGCATCTGTGGGATGGACAACGGTTCTTACCATGTCCTCCCGCCATGTCCTGGTTTCTGGATTGATCCAGTCTGCCACCTTCTCGTGGCCATCAACTATGCTTCCATCCCTGGGCCGCAACAAATGTCTCGCTGAGCCTGATATCATGGGTCTGTGAAGGGGTTGATCGATTGTCCGTCCCCCACCGATCACACTCCGTGATGCTGAAGAATGTCTCTTCCATGAAGTAAGATGGACCATCCCTACGAAGGCTTCCCCATCTAGAGGCATGCAAGAAATCTGATGTGGGGAAATATAGCCCCCTCAAAACCCGAACCCAAAGACAATCCGGTTCCGATAAGACCTGAGCTGCCATATTTGCTAACATTGTTGAGTTGAAGGCTTGGAATTCCCTAAAGCCGAAGACGCCTTCCCCCTTAGACTTTGTCATCGTGTCCCATCGCTTCTAATGTATTTTACGGTCCCCATTAGTCGCACCCTACCAAAATTTAGCAATTAATGTGTTTACCTCCGAGTACCTGAATACGCTCATCACATAAGTCAGGATGGATGTGATAACCGCTTTTATTAGAACTTCTTTACCGGCGTTAGTGAGAAGGCGGCTCCTCCAACTGTTAAGTTTTTCCCTTACTCGTTCCTTGAGGTATGCCAATGCGTCTCGTCTTGATCTTCCCCATACTGAGGGCATCCCTAGGTATTGACCCGGATTGAGAACCTGTTGTACTCCTAGAGCGGCTGTAACTTGGTGTTTGAAATTGTCATCCGCGGCCTCGTTGAAGAAGATACTTGATTTTGCATAATTGACCTTTTGCCCTGAATGTTTGCAATACTGATTAATGACGGTCCATAGCATCCTTGCCTTCTCCAAGGTTCCACTCATGAAGAAAATTGAGTCGTCGGCAAAAAAACAGGTGGTGGATGGATGGGCACGTTGCCTTCAACCTGATTCCTTGTAACTCGCCTAGTGCTACCTAATTTTCCACCATTCTATACAATACATCAGCGACCAAAATAAATAAGTATATGGATAAAGGGTCTCCTTGTCTAAGCCCCATCAAGGGCCTAATGGTTCTGGTTCGCTTGCCATTAACTAGCACTTAGTATGTCACCGTAGATATGCATGATCTGATTCATCCCACCCATTTCGCGCAGAAGCCCCCTGTTTCCAAGACGTTGAGCAAGAAATCTCATTCGATCTGATCATAGACTTTCTGTATATCAATTTTTAGGGCACATTCGGTCTGCCCCGCACCTGTTCCCGTTCGCTTTCGAGTCTTCAAAAAATGGAACATCTCGTGTGCAATAATAATGTTGTCTTGGATCATTCTCCCTTCCACAAAAGTGCTTTGAAACGGGGTGATACGTTCTGGCAAGTAGGCTTTAAGTCTATTTGCCATAACTTTATAGATAATCTTACCCAAAATTGCAAAGACTAATATGCCTGAATTTCGACAGCAACGTAGGATTTGACAATTTAGGGATGACAGTAATATCAGTTTGGTTAAGGAAAGAGAGCATCATACCTAACTTGAGGAAGGCGTTGACTAAGGTGACGATGTCTGGGCCGATTGCAGTCCAGTTCTTTTGGTAGAAGGTACCTGAGAAACCATCTGGACCGGTGCTCTCGACCCCCCATCTGAAATGTTGCCGCTTTCACCTCCTCTATCGATGCTCGGGCCGTTAATACCCCGTTCTTGTCTACGTCAATATTGTCTAACACCCATCTACAGAGCTCCTCTCAATATGTACCAATCCCCCTGTTCCCCCTCTCTGAGAAGAGCGACTCTTAGAAGGAATGTAACTCACATATTATCTCCTTCTTCCCTTTGATCCAATTATTGTCCCCTCCCCGAAGACGGGTTATCTTGTTTCGTCTTCTTCTCGCTAGGGTTGTTTGGTGGAAGAATTTAGTGTTCTTGTCCCCCCTCCTTCAACCATTTCA
Organism: Chamaenerion angustifolium; assembly: GCA_946814005.1. Classification (NCBI taxonomy): domain Eukaryota; kingdom Viridiplantae; phylum Streptophyta; class Magnoliopsida; order Myrtales; family Onagraceae; genus Chamaenerion; species Chamaenerion angustifolium. The sequence continues at coordinate 31,552,282 of OX328272.1, forward strand.
CCCTAACTCGTTGTTTCCAAAAACTTTCCTCCCTTTACCATAACCCATGAAGTCGGGATTTGAGTGCTCGTTCTTTGTCCTCCACATTCAGTCCCCTTTGTTGGTTGCTTAGGACACTCAATCTCATCTTGACCTTGTTCATCTCCCCCACGTTATGCTTGCATTCCTTCTTACTCCATGCTAATAAGGATCTCCTACACCCATCAAGTTTCGGTCTAAGGTCATCCGTGCTGCGTATCGGCCCCCTTTCACCCCATGCTCTCCGTATAATATCATAGCATTCCTTTTTTTTCTCAAGCCATATGCCTTTGAATCTAAACCTTTTGTTGCCTCTTAGGTCCGTTGGCTCTAGTATGAGGATAATTGAGGAGTGGTCTGATCCGACTGCCAGTTCGTTTATGCATTGAGCTGATGGGAATTTAGCGCTCCAAGAACTGTTTCCTACCCCTCGATCCAGTCTCTCACTGACCCAGTCCCCCCTCTCCTATTATTTGACCATGTGAACGGTTGACCCTTGAATCCAATGTCCTGTAAGTATAGTTCCGATAATAGTTCTTTGAATACGTCGAGCTTCCTTTGTTCCTTTTTCTACCCCCAAGTTTCTCTTCATGATTGGCTATATCGTTGAAGTCCCCTATGAAAAGCCAATGGTCCCTCCTATTCGCTCCTAGGCTCCTTAGGTCCTCCCAATTCCGCTTTCTTGTCATGAAGTCTGGGTCCCCATAAACCCAAGTGATGAGATATTCATTACCACCCTAGATGTTTTTCACTCTACTATGAATGAAGTTCTTCTCCTTATCCATCGTTTGCACCAATACGTCGTTTGTCCACCAAAGATCCAATCCCATACTCGTCCCTATTGGATTGACATATAATGCGTTGTCCATTCCCATTTCCCTTCGAATCCTTTCGCGGAAGGTTTCAACTTGTTTAGTCTCCATAAGAAAAATTATAGTCGGCTGAAACCTTCTTTGAGTTCTCTGAGGTGTCGAACTGAGAGGGGAGACCCCAACCCCTAACAGTTCCAACAAATGATGCTCATTTGGCCCGTGTGTCTGTTTGGGGACAGCCACCAGAGCCCCTAGGTTGTTCATTTCGGTTGTTAGATGTCAAAACCGATGTATTCGTTGCTGGTCAGAGTTGATCGTTTGAATGATCAGACAGTTTCCTCCGCTTCCCTTTGTCCTTGTCTGCACTAAGGGATCGCTTTAAGGCTAGGCGTGGTCGAGCTGGTGGCTGCTGGATCGTAGTACCGAGTGTAAGGACGTGGTTGTTACTTTGTTGTTTGTGTCTTGCAGCTGTGTGGATGGTTAGGCCGTTCTCCCCCTGTTGGGGTTGGTCATCCCTGCCCTGTGGAATGGTTGTCGTGGAGGGATGCAGTATGTGCTGTAGATGCTGCATGGGCGGCAAGTCAATGACCATAGATCCCGTGGCATGTTCCGACAGAGCTGGTTGGAGGGCAAGGCAGTAGACAACGCTGCTACTTAGGGGACAAGGCAGTGGCCAGAGCTGCAACGTGTCGAGACTGCTTGGATGTGGTGCCAACCTTGGTTTGTTCCAGTGGAGTTGGAGGAGGTGGGCCCCCTCCTGTGGCTGGGTTGTGTTATCCAAGTATGTGTTACGGTGGATGCTGCGAAGGTTTGCATCGTCTGGTGGCTGGGAGGTAGGGTTCTGAGAAAGTATACTGGGTAGTATATTTTGGGCATGGACTACTAGTAATGGTGATTCCATTTCCGCAATCTCATCCTCGGTTGGCAGATGATTCAGGTCGAAACTCCGATGCATCTTCCTTTCTGCCCCACGGTTAGGTTCATTCTGGTGGTTCGTCTCCGTTTCGAGAAAATTGATAGTGCTATGATTTTTCCTCATTTCACTGCATGTGAGGATGAAACCATCTGTTGCAGACATTCAGGCGGTGGATTCTGCGGAGGTGATCGATGTCGCTTTGGAACTGTCCCATCTTCCAACATCCCTTGACGCATCCCTGGATGCATTCATGACATCTCTCCAAGTTTTACGAGCAGGTTCTCTTGGAGGAGGACCTTGTTTGTGTCCTCCCCCGAGTTGGTACCAGCGGTTGTTGGTTGGTCTAGTCCCTTGCATCCATGGTCCATATAATGGGCATCCCCGGTTATGTTCAACCATGACAATCTCCTCGACACAGTTCTGTGATGTGTGACCGAGGCGACTGCATCCAAAGTAGAAGTCTGATAACCTTTCATATTTGATTGTCACCCATTTCTCTTGCCCTTTGTCATTAGTCCACTTGAACCCGGCTTGCAGGGGCTCGGTCACGTTGATCTCAATTTTGATTCTCAAATAGCTACGTTGTTTCACTACTTGATCTGATTCCACCAAGAGGCATCGCCTCTCATTATTCCCAACTTGACGAGCATTTTCAGCATTGCTCACCTATAGACTAAGGCCATGAACTTGAATCCAAATAACCAGTTCATCAAACTTCATCTCATCTATACTAATATCAGCACTACAATTTCTTAATTTTAGGCAATGACCATCCACCGACCATGGGGATAGGTCCATAATCTGGTTCTTATTTCGTTCATTCTCAATTTCAAATGTCATAGTATGCTCATCTACTTCCTTCATCTTAACTTGGCTGAATCTAGCCCAAGCAACCCTAAGGACATTTCGCACAACCGTATTCCTCACTGACTTGGTAGAGAGAATCCTACCATATATTTGATCTCTGCCTCGTCCGGGGGGTTGATGCACCAGTTGCAAAGAGATTGGCCAATACCCGCCGACTCCTCCAGAACTGGACTGCAGGGCCATCGACAGCTCGACCCAGACAGCTTCACCTAAGTTTCGACCAACCTGCGAGACATCAAAGGAAAGAAGATAGGGGTGATGGGTTAGGCCGAAAAAGCAGTTGGGATTAGAGCTTTACTCTGGCTGAATGTAAGAAATTTGCATGGTGCTGTTCATGGAGCTTTTTCTCTGTGGCCAATTGGAAAACCGGAAGTAATTGCTTGGACTATTCTGTTGGCCAATCGGGAGCTGAGAGGGTTACTGGGTACTTGATGTGACTCTGAGCATGTGCTAAAATCCAACCGATGATTGCGGCGGACGGACATTCCTTTGGGAAGGAATCCTTCATAGGGAAAACCCTGAAAGGAGATAAACACGTCGACTCACGCGCGGCATTCCAGCTCAAGCATATCCGGTCTGGTTCTTGTTGAAGAGTATCATATGGTTCTGATTATTATTGAATCAAATCAACTTTGTTCCATTGAAGTTTCATTGATCTTACTACTTGTCAAGTCCACTTTATATAGAAGTTCAAGTGCATATTTCATTTAACATATAACTGTTCTCTTAGAGGACCTAGTTATTTATATACAAGAAAATATTTTAGATCAATCAAATATTTCATTTTGCAAAGTAAATTTCAACTCACTTATTAAAGAGCACTATTAAGCGTGATCAACATATCATCAATATAAACCATTAGAACAACTATTTCTCTACATTTTGTTAGTAAATAATGAACAATCAAGCATACTTTGTTGATAGTCATTTATGACTAAGGCATTTGTGAGCATTTTATTCCACTTGTTTAAACTCATACATGAATTTAATTAATCTTAAAAAAAAGGATAGTCTTGATCTTTGTCTGAAATTCACAATTACGAATTTTACCAATTCAAATTTATTTATAAGACTGGCTTTTTTCAATTGGGAATGAGGGAAGTCGTACAAGCTTTTACAATTAATTATTTAGCACTTGGAAAACTTTGCACCCTAGGTCTAGCACTTTTTTTGGCCAAAAAAAAGAGAAGGTCTAGCACTTTTTTTATTTTATAATTACCACTGTTCATAAAATTATAGGTAAATTAGCTTAACACTTACTTATGAACGATTACAAAAACAAAATGTGAAAAAAAAATAATTAAAATATTATTTAACGGTTCTTCATGTCCATCTTCAAGTTCTTAATGTTCAATATTTTCTTCCTCGATTTAAATCTGATTTTGAACTCAAATTTACGCAAATTTGAGTTCGAATCGAACCCATAATTGAGTTCAAACTGAATCCATAATTGGGTTCAAACTGAACCCAGAATTGCAAATCCGGGTTCAAGTCGAAATCACATTTCAGACATGAAGAACAAAATAAAAGGGAAAGGTAAAATCCTCATTTTGTGGCCATTTAATCACATTTGTAAAATATATGTGACTGAATATAACACGTTTAACCAAAAAGTCACATTTTTGAAACATACATGATCGTTTAGCTACAGAAAAAAAACATAAGTGATCATTTAGTCACATAGTGCAAATATAAGTGATTGTTAAGATAATTTATCCTAAAGTTAATTATCAAATCAATCACAATTTTTATATTACAAATGTAGCATTTTCTACAAACGATGTTCGCAGGTTTAAGTATCTTAATTTGTTTCCTTCGTTTTTAACCTCAATTTGTGAACTGCGTTAAAGTTAAAACTCAATGTCGTTTGTTTGGTTTAATTTTAAATTTGCTTATCTACCAGTGTAAGTTTTTCAATTTATTTGGATATAGTCCAAAAAAAAAATATTTCTAAATTAAAATGGTTTAAGGTAAACCCGAATAACATTTTTCTAATGCTACATTTTTTCCCATCTCCAAATAAATTTTAAAAAATATATGTAGTAGATAAACAAATTAGACTCTAACAAAAAAAAATGAAGTTTAGTTTTGCCAGACACAACGATTTGAAAAAACGGTCAAAGTTTGGAGTTTAGGGTTAGAAAATTTTGGACCAACTTTGACTTAATTTTCATATGGTGGTTGGCGAAACTTCAACGTCGTTTGTTTGGTTAGACTTCTAATTTGTTCATCTACCATTTATAATTTTTTATATTTAGTTTGATGTCTAAAAATTGATATTAGCATTTTGAAATGATACATTTTTTTGAAAAACTTATAACTCATAGATAAGAGAATTAGTTGTCATTTATGGTAATAGAAACATGGACGTGCCCATCACTTGTCATTTATTAAATTGCAAATTTTCTCAAAGTTTAGCTAGAAAAGTGTATATTTTTGTAAAATTCAGCTAGTGAATTTCAAATTTCTCAAAAGTCCAGATAACAATTTGCGCAAAAAACAAAGTTAGATAATAAATAAAATGCAAATTTCTATCACAATTTAACAGTAAATTAAACGGAGCTTGTAAATTATAACTTTATGTAAATTCATATAACAATTTGTTAAAAAAAATTGACAAACAAATTGCTCAAGCACTTAAATTTTAGCTAGCAAATTGGTACTTAACCCAAAAGTTATCAATGGTCTTAATTTACGAAAAAAATACATGACACATGAAAAACTGATGACATGTGTTTATTTTTTGTAGTAATGATTGTACCCACCAAGAAGATACTTAGTTTGATTGAACGTGAAAAAAAAAAATGAATAACATATGAAAATTGATGAATGAAAAAACTAAATAAAAGTCATTTAGATACATTGAAGTTACGTTTTTTTGTTTTTTTAAATAGGTACCTTAAAAAAAATTATTACTATTTAGGTAGATCAAAAGTCATAAATATATCTATTTTAATTAGGGACTTGAAAGTAACAAAAAAAATAACAATTCAATAATGACAAAGTAAATATATTTGATTGTTACAATAAATAACTTAGACGTATCTGGAAATAATAGTAAAATAAAGTAAAGTTACCTTAATGTAACAAAATATTACATATGTGACGGACACATTACCGAAATATTAAAGTAAATATATTTATGATTTTTGAGGTACCCGAAAATAACAACTTTTGTATAAGGTACTTATTTGTAAAAACATGACTTATAAGGTACCTAAATGACTTTTATCCCCTAAGACATATAAAGAGTTTAACTGAAATTTTAAAAATTATTCCAATTTTTATAAAAGTATTCAAAAATTGAACTTATTAACTTAATTTTATTGCATTATAGTGAGTATCCTATTATAATATATAAATACAAACATAACACAAAAATTATCTTGTATTATTATATCTGTGTCAACATTCTTTCTTATACATCCCCACACACGATTTTTTCGTTAATATTTGAGTTACTATATTATGTAAGGAATTATCAATCAAACCCCAAATTTACCCATCTATCATTGTTATATTACACGATAAATTTGATATAGTATAAAGGTTAATAGAAAAAAAATGTTAAATAAATAAATTAACCCAACTAGAAAAGAAAAAAATCTGAAATCAGTGAATCATCACCTTATGTCCCTCCCATAACGAAAAGAAGAATCCCACACTGTACATGATGCTTTGCCTCTTATATTCTCCTGTTTGTTGTTTACAAAGAAATTAACAAGTCTTTCTTTCCTGTCAAGGCTTAGCTCTGGCAGATGATGATGATGAAAGAAGGTGCTGCAAAGTCGATGCTTGAATCACTGCGCTCGGACTCGAGTCCCGAGCCGCTTGGCTTGTAGCAGAAGCAGAAGAGGGTGACTTCCTTGATACTGTGCTGCTGCTCTTCCCTATTTGGCGGAGACGCCATGGAAGGTATCCAATCAGTCGCGTTGAGCTCACCAGAAAAACAACACCAACCATGATCAAAAGCCTGCAAATAAATGAAAAAAATATTCAGTAAGACAGAAATTTGGACATTTTGCAAACACCATACGCTTAACACCTTTTCAGTTACATTCGACGGATTTTGTTAAACCCTTATTTTTGAACTCACCATCCCAGAAGAAGCGTAAATCGTGAACTTGGAGCGGATGGCAACCTTTCACCCAATGCAAGCATACCAGCAAGTACTCCTGACACGATCGATGCCACTGCTGCGCATGTCGATACCACAATTGCCCTCCCATGTTTCAAACCTCGTGTCTTGAGCACACAAAAAATAATATCAACCTCCAAATATAACCAATGCAAAGATCCGTTCTTTCTTTGGTAAAGAGGAAATATCGATGCTGTAAGAGAGACACTACCTGGTAAAAGAAGCCAGTTCCGCTGCAGCAAATACTAATCGCGATGCATATAGGAACCAACAACGGAGAGAAGCCTTGTTCCAAGAACAAGAATCCCATTTTTGATATCACAGAAGCCATCCTAATACAGTCATGATGACAGATTAAGAAATTAAAGTTTTGATAAAATAAGCACTGGAAATGAAAAATAGATGTTTCATAATATAACAATTTCTTATTAGTAGTACCCAAATAAGATGCCAGATTCAAGTCCATATATAATTTCTTCCACAACTTCATATTCCACCTGCAAGAACAATAAAAACAATGTCAAATGATCAAATCTTCAACATAGCTCCCGACCAACAATAACATTACAATACATGAGCCAGTATTTACCATCTCTTGCTCTCTGCGTTGACGTTTGTAAATACGAAGCCATCCATTTAGTAGTACCTGCATCCGTTTCAATGGATATTCATTCAACACCAAATCCCAATTTCATGAACCTCAAGAGAAAAGATTAGTAGTGTGAATGGCATATCTTGTTTTCAAGATAAGATGGAAAGAAATGGAGGTTGATGTATTCAGTCTAAGTCTGATGGTAGGTCCCATATTCTCGATTGTGTATACGGGCAAAAAGATGGATATTGAAGTATTCATTTTCCAGTAAAATGAAGAAGTCAAAGGAACAAAGTTTAAGAGATGTTAGTGCAAAATGGTAATGCTATAATCAACAGGGACTCATCAAATTCATGTTTACGTTCCTCTGATACTAGTTTACTAGACAGCTAGGATAAGATACCTACAAACACGATGGCAACGATGAACACGAGCCATGGTAAATGAAGAATAGATATTGCAGAAGACTCTCGTTCCTCACCTCCAGCACCAACTCCTGGAAAACATTATCTAAATGTTCATCAATAAAGAGCAGTTTCATAATCACACTGTTGATTCACTTGAAAAAGAGGCATTCTGTTTGTAAGCATTGTGTCTGTACATATACATAATACATATCTCTACAAAGTCCATCTTACAACTCACTTGACCTAGTAACAATGAGATTAAGGATTGTGAAATGAATCCGTTACCACATTTGATTACCTATTGTGCCAACACCCGCGAGAGTTATTCCCATCCAGTCAATCACATTCATTACTTCTTTCAGATAAAAGTGAGAAAAAACTGAAAGAATAGCAAGACCGCATCCAGAAACTGGTTGTATTACTGATACCTGAAAGTACAAATTAGGAGCCAAGCTATATTAAATTGTAGAAAGCACATTTGCCCAGTGAGATAAACTGCAGGAGACTAACTAATTCTTTGATTCACAATTCATTTATTACCATGTCTGGCATGAATCTAAAGCACTTACAGGAGCTAAGGATAATGCCCTCAACATCAACATGGCTCCGAATATATCCATAACAAAACCTAGTAACCATATTTTGTTAAGAGTATAGGCCCTTATAACCTGCAGAAGGTATATAAAACAAACACATACCAGTTAGAACTAGAAAAAACAAGATGTGCTGCTAAGAAAACACAGGTGCTGAGGCAAACGCCTCTTAAAACACTTGTGCATGCATTGATCCCAGCAGCATCGCCGCACCAGAGGCCTAGTATAGTTAACTAAAGCCAGTAAAAGGATTCATCAACAAGCCCGTAAAGCATGCTTACATAGTGTACACATTCAAAGTGCTTAGAATTTTACTAGACACCGCCATTGTCGCTGTATTCACAAATGCACAACTGAATCCAATTGCCAAATGTTCTTCTTAAAGTGATCAACATTTGAAGCCGAACATTTCTAATTTATATATCAATGTGTAGGGTGCATGTATATTAGTTCAAAATCCAAAGCGGTCTTAATCTTGAGCTTGCTTCAACTATAAATTATGCCATTCAATTTCATCAACCATATTGAAATCAATTCAATCAAGACTAGATATAAACAAGAATTGAAGCAAATTCATTCCTGCTGCAACGACACCGATTCAATCCCCTAATCTAATTAGATTGAGATTGCCACCTATTATCCAAAATCCCATTTGTATGATTTGAAATTCTCTAGATCGTCACGAATCCTGAATCTACACTACCAAACCAATCAAATCAAATCACGATAGAAGCAAGAACCTTGAGCTTGAAAGAAAGAGGAGGAAGAATAATGGTTCCCTTCTTCTGAAGAACCTTCCCTATGTTATTGCCTGCCGTCGCCGCCAATGTCAGAATAATTGCTTCCCACATATTGCTGTTTCCAATCTGGGTCTCGCAGAACAGAACTGCAAGAACCAGAATAAAGAGACGGTGTTCGAGATCTGGGACTCTGCAATACTTTATTGGTTTTACTGCTGCATAGAGATTAGCTACCACTACCAGGAGGCAAGGAGTCTTGCGGCAAAGGTGACCCTTTTCCTCATCGATAAACAAGCCCACTTGACCCACTTCCACTTTAGTTGTGAATTTTCGTTATCCTATCGCTCCTGATTTACCTTTGGAGGGGTTCGGAGCTCGGACCAAGACCACAACTTGTTGGTCTTGGGCAGGAATATTTTAAAAAAGTGTATACCTTAGGAAAAAAAATTGAAAAAGTAGCTACCCATATAAAAAAATTTGCGAAAATGTTACTACACGTTACCTGACATATTCAGAGTAGCGCCTATTATAATAAGTGTTACTCCGGTAGCGCCTATTTCATAGGCGCTACCCTGGGTAGCGCGTATTAATAATCTAACACCAATTATTTGTGCATTGCGCAAATTATTATCGAAGTCAACACAGTATTTTACAATTATTATACGTTTTGTTTAAATATGTACCAAAGCTGCTTTCCTTATTCTATTCATTATCTTCGTCCATGGCCTCAATTCTTCTTCCCTCCCTCGGCTTTTCACTGCCTTAGCTCTCCCACTGAGTAATGTATGTTATTTATTTTTGTATATCATTTAATACTAATTTTTTAAAAATTAGTAGCAGATATATTTACATAAATATTAATTTAACTAAAAGATAAAAATATCTGATAAAAATATTTGTAATACTAATTATTTAGGATCAAACATGATAGAGATTGTTTTAATTTGCTTATATGGTGGCGAAATAGTGTCTCAGAATGGTAGTGAGGTTTATGTGGGTGGTACCTCCAGTATTACTACAACTACCTTGGATATCTCTCTTTGTAGACTAAATGAAATTATATGTATGGAGTGTAGTTGACTCCATAAGCATTTAATATAAATTTACATATACTGATGGAGTTTGCAAATTTGTACGTATCCGATCGCAAAGTGCATTGTCTTTTGATTTACAATTAAGTTATGCTAGTCGATTTATTGTGTTTAGTGTGACTAGAGGGCTCAATGTGATTCCAAACATTACTGATAGCGATGAGATAGTGAATATTTTGCATGGCCACAACAATGATCTCTCAGATGACGATGTCGGCGTTGATGCACTCTCAGATGACCCTGTGATTAATGAAGAAGATCCATATATTGAGCATTTTACAGGGCACATTGATGAAGACAACGAAGAGGTGTTTGAGGTTGGCGAGAATTCTGAGAATGTACATGGAGGTGACCATGGTGGAAGTAGCTCACAGGATGTGCAAATGATGCAACCCACTGCTGAAAATTGGGTTGATAGCAACTAGATCGACAACTTTCAATCAAGGGATGAGTGGTTTATGACTGTTGATGACACGTCGAGTGAAAGTTTCGTTAATACAAACATGAAGTTTAGTAGTAAGGACGAGTTAGCTGCCGCTGTGAGGAAATGGCACATAGCAAATTCTAAGGTGTGTACTGTTGAGTCATCCAATCCAAAATCAATTGTTTTTAAGTGTAAAGTTGATCGTACAAATTGTTCGTGGTCATTGAGAGGAAGTCTTTTTAAGCATACTGAATTGTGGAGAATTTCCAAACTGCATTCTCCACATACATGTGCTAATGAAGTCCTCATTGAACGACACCAATACATCGATTGCAAGTTGATAGCGTATTTGATAAGAAATTCAGTTTTAGCTGACACGGGTCTAAAAATTTCAGTAATTCAGTCAATGGTTGAGCATGAGTTTGGTTCGAAGATTTCATATCCAAAGGCATGGTACTCCAAACAAGTAGTGTTGGAGTCTTTATACGGAACACACGAAGATGTCTTTGTAAACCTCCCTAGGCTACTATCAATTATGGTCGTATATATCCCTGGGACAGTTTATGATTTCTTGCCCAAAAGAGTAAATGTTGAAACTGAAGTCGCAACCTTTGGAATGATGTTTTGGTCATTTGGTCCAGCCATTGAAGGATTTGTCCATTGCTGACCTCTTATAAGTATAGATGTGATACATTTGTATGGGAAATACAATGGAAAAGTGCTTGTAGCCGTATCATATGATTCTAACAATGGAATATATTCTTTGGCATATGGTATTGCAGACGGAGAGACAAACGAGAGTTGGAACTGGTTTTTACAGCATATGCAGGACAACATAACGAAGGATCGATATGTCTGTCTAATGTATGATCGGGGCAGGGCAATAATTAACGCAGTAGAGGTTGTATATGGTCAATATGGTATTGGAACACATCGCTTTTGTGCACGCAATCTAGTAAGTAATTCAATCACGCCTTCAAAAGTGTTATCCTGAAAAAACAGTTGTATATAATGGCAAGTACACCTGATAAACGTAAGTTTGATGTTTGGTATGCTAATCTATTAACTCTCCATGATGGAAATTATAACGATTGGATATCCAACATATCCCTTGAGAGATGGGCATTAGCGTACGATGGAGGAGCTCGGTATGGAAACATGACAACAAATTTGGTTGAAGTGTTTAACTGAGTTTTGAAAGGCGCAAGGGCATTACCGTTGACTGAGTTAGTCAAACTAACATATTGGAGATGCAGTTCTCCACCAAGCACTTCACCCTAGAGCATAGGACAGCCAACGTGGAGGTGCTCCCACGCCCATAAATGTAGTGTACAAAAATTAATAAAATTGTTCGAATCAAGTCTACATATTTATACAAAACTATACTTGTACTAGGATGACACAGCCTGAGAATGTTGCAACGGTAAACTCAAATGCTTCACACAATCCCCGATATGTAGCCACCAAAACAGCTGCACCTCAACTATAATGAGTTGCTCTTTGTAAATCCATCAGCAGTGGTAAGTAGATTAATGCCACCTTATCTTTCTTTGTCGTTGTAAATAGCACCCCACCGAGTATCATGAGGATAAATGTCTTCGCTTGCTGTTCGACGGTAATATGATGATGAAAAAATGTTGTCGTAACGTAGTCAACTTAACAAAATGTTTACAACCTTATAAGTTCAGCCCAACAATTCCAGACCCGCACCATCCATGCCTTCCTCAGCTGCATAATCATCTGTCACTGCATCTTCATGCATACGACGTCCAAGTATCACAGCTACATCCTCGAGAGTGATCGTCATCTCCCCATGTCTGAGATGAAATGTGTGTGTCTCTGGCCGCCAACGCTCGGGCAATAACGTTAGTAACTTAGGATCCAGTTTGGGATGTGACATAATAACCACATCACATAAACCAACAGCTTGCACAATGACTTTAGCATATTCTGAAATGATTTTTTCTTCCATTTTTAAACATCGAAAGGTGATCTGTTGGTTATCACTTAGATCCGACGAACGATGCTGATCTTGTCCCCAAAGGACTGATGGGTCCAAATGACCAACATTTAACACATTTCGATCAGTCGACTGATTTGGCATAACTACGTGCGGCGGCATGATAACTCTACAATTAAACAGTATAAAGTTTTAATTTCTAACGATTTTTATTTTTTCCACAATTTGTTTTACTAATCATTATATAATAATTCAATTAGCATTATATAATCCACAATTATCATTATATAAAAATAATTAATAATAAGATGATGCGTACCTTTGTTGGAGAGGTGGGGTGGTGGCGGGGCACAGCGTGGAGGCTGTGCGGTGGGCAGCAACTCGGGAGAACGACCTGGTGGGCAGCAAATCGACGGCGCCGGAACTTGACTGGACCGGAGACGGAGAGAAGGCCAAGAGCTGTACGGGGGGCGTCGGAGGGAGAGGGGGAGCTGGAAGGAGGGACACGGCTTCAGAGGGAGACGACGTTGAGGAAGACGGCGACTTCGGAGGGAGACGACGCTTCGGAGGGAGACGAAAGCTTCGGAGGTTCTGGGCTGCGTATGCTGCGGAATGAATTAGGGTTGGGGAGTCTTTTTAAGGAAGCACCTATTGAATAAGCGCAACCACAGGTAATGCCTATTCAAAAGGCGCAACCACATATAGCACATATTCAATATGCGCACCCCCGTACCCCTGTGCCTATGCTTAGATTTCTAATTACTTTTTAACCATATTTATTTATTTTTTCTTAAATCAACAGTTTTTGAAAAAATTCCTTGGAGGAGTCTAACTCGGGGGGTACCATTTAGTTTCGAATTTTTTCAAAAAGTAACCATCCTAAAAAAAAGTAGAAAAATATATATCTAAAAAAATATTTAGTAAAGTGTGCATAATTGTTTTTACAAAAAACGCTACTTGGGCTAGCGTTTTTACACTATTTAAGTAGTGATTTCACTATGTAAACACTGTTCTAAAAATCACTGTTTAAAACACTATTTAAATTTTTACTTATCGTATGTAGAGTTTTTTACGTGTCGTATTATACGATCAGTCTAAAAGTACAAAATTAACACCTAGTTAATGTCATTTAATTCGTAATAAAATAATCTATGAACGTTTTTTTGAGTAAGTATATAATTAAATTTTTCACCTAACGCATTTAATCATTTCGGTCAAATTATAGTACAAACAAAAATAGGTTAAAAAATTAAATATATTTCTAATCAAAAAAATTACTCTAGGTAGATAATTGAATTACAACGTAAATGTCGTTAACCGTTGTGAGTTTGGACTTATAAGGTCTAAGGTCTGAGTTATATTTGTTTTTAGTCAAATTTTCATATCTCAACTTACGGCAGAGTGTACAGTCAATCTGTAAGTCCAAATTTAATTTGTTTGAATCATTTGAATTGCAATTAAAATATCTACATATTATAATTTTTTTTCAATAGATAAATAATTTTATTTTTAATTAAACATTGAGTCGTCCAAAATGTTAAAAACAAAAAAGTTAAAGGGAAAAACGTCACCAAGGGGTGGCGTTTTTCACAAACGCTACCCTAGGTAGCATTTTTTGTAAAAACAAAAAATTTGTGCTATCCCATGTAGCGCTTATGCATAGTTTGCTAAATATATTTTTTTTCAGACATATACTTTTTTAAATTATTTTTTTAAGATCGTTACTTTTTGAAAAAAAAAATATTTACTTTCTCAAAAAAATAAAATAAAAGGTTAGAGTTGAATTATGACTACAAGTTTTAGGATGTATTTACCATGTTCAAAACTTTGGTGAGCAATTTAAAATATGCCAAAGACACATGAATTTTTTACCAAAATATACCTCAAAATAAAAATAAATACCAAAATATCATAAATTTTAAAAATATATTAAAATGACATTCACATGTGGAAATAAAAAGTTATTACTTATTTTTTTATTTCCTGTCTCCAATACACTCTTTCTCATGTCTTTAGTGAAGCAATTCACCTTTTATGTGAAGCTATACCCTTAATCTCATTTGTGGGTACAACTTAAATGCTCACCCGCGAATTTCATTCACGCGTGGGGAAAAAAACTCCTATTCGCGAATGACATTCGCGGATAATTATACTTTCGTAATTTTTAAAAAATTGAGGATATTTTCGTATTTTTTTCGGATATATTTGGGTCAAAATTCAAGCCACATCCATTATTATTATTATTATTATTATATATATATATCACATGTTACTTTTTATAAAAATATAAATTATATGAATTTACCTTTTAAGTTACTTTATTTGTTTTATTCTAATAAATAATAGGGAATAAATACTATACGAATTATATATTTTTTTACAAAATAAAAATATTTAAAAAAGGAAGTACCAAAGGGTTTGGAGTCTTTGGACTTGCCCTTAAAAAATATTTTTTTTGTTTCTCTCAATTATTCGCATAAGAATTATTTTTAATAAATTTCTGTTTTTTATATATCTATTTTTTAAAATTAAACAAAATACTTCTGATTTCAAAGTAAAGTGAGATTACACCTAATTATAGGCTTGTTAAAAAAAATGATTCGGCCAAACTGAATCGGATCTGGCTTAGTTGTTGACTGGTTTGAACATGTTCAACCGAACTAGTTTCAAAACAAAATCAGTTTTTTAATGCTAAAGTAAGTCATATCAAAAATGGGTTCAATTCAGTTCTAAATCGGTTTGAACCGATTTATTTTTTAGTGCTAGTTTATACTTGAACTCAAATCAAACTGCATTAAACTCTTATATTTTTCTGAACCGATCTAACCTCTAATTCACCTACTATTATAGAGAGACTCATTTTCATTTCACTCCCTTCCCTTTAGCAGTCTACGCTCGTCCACCAGACCGATTCTACTTTTGGACCAGTTTGGTCCAACTTTTGGTCCACATAAATTAAATTATATATATATATATATATAAAGAAAAAATATCAAACCATTTCTAACCATACCAGTTTTTTATATGTTAAATAGACAAATTCTTTTAGTTAACCAAAAAGATACTTATTTGTTTAAACAGTTTTAGTTCAGTTCTAAACCGATTTGAGGTCGAACCGATTCATGAAAAAGTCTACCTAATTATTATATTTGTTTTCCTTTTTTTAAAAAATAATTAATTGTTAAAGTACATAAACTCCCTCCACTTTTGTTGGAGATCCGCCATTTGCCTGCTGCCCATTTGGTTTAATCCTTCGTAGTGCCACCATCGTTGCTACAATGTTCGTTGGTCAAAGTGACAATGCTCTACTTGTCGGAGTCGTCTCGTTTGATTCGTTGTACCTAGTTTTCTCATTGTTGTTGTTGCTTGGTTGTCTGAACATAACGAATCAAGTGTTTTGTGCTTATTCATTTGTTAGGAAAATCCCTCGTTGAATTATCACTATTGTCAAGTCTCGACCGTCGAATACTACTGAAAATCTGATATTTACCGACGAAATTATTCCGTCGGTGAAATTATTTATCGGCGAACGTTTACAGACAAAATTATTTTTTCGTCGGTAAAAGCGAGAATTTCAGTAGTGGAAGAGCTGTAGTTATAGTCGACAAAGGCACAATGATCATTGTAATGTATTTGTTTGTTGGTACTGCTACACATTGGGGACTGACTATGTTCCTCTGTCAAAATGGTGAAACCCCTCTAGAAGTTTGCCATGGATACACTAACAGGTTTACATCATGCATTATATCACTTCCTCCAACTCTAACTTAGGTCTCTTAACCCGTGTGTATTATGTTTAATCATGTCATGTTCATATTCTATGTGTTTTAGTAATTATGTCATGTCTGAATGGATATCTATTAAATGTCTCCGACTTTAAACACAATTAATAAATAAATCATATATGATGCACATGATTAACGTTTTTAAACAAAAAAAAACTTTAGATATACACGATACATGTCGTATTACATGACACAAAGTTTTACATAATTCACAATTTAAGTTTAATAAAGTTTCAAAATCTACAAGTCATATCATAAGTGTTTATAAATAATTATTAATTATGTTTAAAATGTTAAGAGATGTTTAGTTATGAGATGTGTTAGGGTAGAATCCATATATAAATGCATGTCGTCACAAATTGTTTAATCGTGTCGTGTCAAAAATTGTCGAACCTACTCTAATATGAAAAAATAAAGTTCTATGTGGAGAGCAACACCCTTAGTGTCATGCTAGCTCCTCACTCAGAATAATCCTCACTTGAAACGAAGTTAAAGCTTAAGGAGTATGAGTATTGACCATAAAAAAAATTTGATTCTCAAATCTCAAATATGAGATCTATGTTATAGATGGTTAACCATTTACTCACCTTAAACCATAAGATTGCCTTATTTTACTGTTTGAAACTTAATCTAGGATGGACGAGTGGGCCTGAATGACCATCACTCTGCAGAAGTATCCTCCACCGATTAGAACCCTCGAAAATGAAGGAGGATCACGGTGACAATGGTAAATCTAGTTGATGGCATCGCGATCGCCACTCGATAGCTCATCAACATTCGGTGTGGGTTCCATAAGACCAACTAATTCCTTTTTGAAATAGTAAATAAATTTCCATTTTGAGTTGGAGTGGAAGTTGTCGAATAATCAGAGTTATGTGTTCCATTTCCAATCGCCATGGTTTTACTACATATATTTCTAATCCCTAGGGAAAACAACACCCGATGTTGATCTGGACGAGAAAGATAAAGACTCTGTCAACCCTGAAATAGTGCACCCCAATTTTGAGATACCACAGAGGAGTGTCGCCGCCTTCCGAAGCTATCATGAATGATGATGAATTATTAGGTGTATGACTCTAATACATATCAGTTCGGAAAATCTGGGCCCGGAAATCACCCCGACCAAGGACATATAAGTAAGATGTCACCTACAAAGTAAGACAACGCGGAGCCCTTGTCAACATATACGAGTGCCGCCTACAAAGGCGTCACCCTCCAAAACTTGCGGGATAGTTAAAATAGAAAAATATCCAGAGGATCCTACAAAATTCGGGATGTAATCATATCTTACGGGATAGTTACCCGAAACGATTATCAATTACTTTTAAATATAAAAATACCATAATTAAATGAATTAATCATGTATTAAATCAGTTTTACTCTTAATTAGAAATAGTTCTCATATATTACAATATTATTATCTAATTTTCTCTCCTACATGACACTTTTCCTTAAAATTTCAACTAGTTTTATCATCGAATGGTGAATAACGGTAAAAACGCACACACACTCTCATAAGTTTAGGCATGCCCTGCCCATGTGGTGACCAAAAAAATTGAATGACGCCAAGATCTTGTATGTCTCCTCTTCACAAGGTGAACGTTAATGTTGATGCCTTTTGTGATACCATGTCCCACATCGGATAGGAAGAAGTGATTTGAAACTCATATAAGCAGATATGTATTACTCAAGTCCAATAGAAATTTCTCCTTTTATGGGCCTAAGTGAGGACAATGGGCTGAGTTAGGTTGTATTGGACTAGTGAGAATAGTGTTACACCTTCACTACTAAGGTAGTGTGTCATCTCGAGATAAGAGTCAGCCTAGATAAATAAGGTAGGGGGTTAAAGATAGAAACCATAATTAATATATTGACTACGTAGTTTCTAAGGTTAACCTCCTTCTATAAATACTGTAGATCTGACGTTCATTTATTTTATTCAACTAACTTTATACTTATCTTACTATCACTTAGATGTAGTATATTATTTGTATTATCGTGTGTATTAATAAATTTATTGCGGTAGACTTACTAAACACGATTACACATAATAAGTTTATTGTGTCATATTTCTCAACATGAACATGATATACAATTTTGCGTGTCTGTTCATATCATGTTATCGTGTTGTGTTAGGTTAGTCAATTGTACATCCACATACGAGATTTCTTAAGAAAATTACCAAAATATGAATAAAAATATGAATTATGAATTCAAGCATCAATCTTCATTAGTTCATAATGTAGAATTAATAAACTTTAAAAATTAAACAGTTAAACATAGTTTTAAAAGTTATTACATAAGACTTGTTCATAAAAGTATTTAAAGGGTAAAATAAGACATTGTCCCCTAAAATTTGGGTCGTTGTTGTACCAACAATCATATTTCCTAATATATTACTTCCTTCCTCATTTACCATTTACAAGAAAATTGGGTCGGTTTAGGATTAAACCGACCCAGGTTGAATCAAACTGGCCCAAGGGCTGGGCCACAACCAACAATCCCCCCACATGAATGGAGATATTAGAGAATTCCTAGACGTCCTAGACTCGGAATAGGAGTTCAACGGTCGACACCTGCATAGGATAGGTAGGTGTTACCGCTTGAACCTTCCCTCGTGAAATTACATCGACTTTACTAGCTAGTCAGTAAACGCGATGTCCTTGAACTGTCTGCCGTTGGTGTAAATGATAATATAACTCACACAGGTATCTTCCTAGTATTGTTCAGTTCACGCATTCATGCCCGTTCAGGCCATGGGCATTGCTTGGTTCTGCAAGCATTTCTAAGAATTGTGCACTCAATAATTCCTTTCGAAGCGGCCCCTCTTCTCACTTGCATAGGTGATTCCTCATCTCAAGTGTTACTCCAACACTCTATATTTCTAAATCATTAAAAGCACTTGCTTAACCTCATCCACTGTCGTCACTGTTTCTCATCATAAGAATGGACTCGGGGTTAAAATCCACCACAGTGATCTAACCCCACTCTTGTGATTAGCTTGTCCCTTTGAACCCAGATATTGGGATCTCCAGTCAACTAGGTTGGGTTTTCCTTCTCAAAAGTGTTTACTGCACGGGCTTTAATCTCAATATTCTTCTCGATGATTGGCCAACTTGCTCCTTATTTAACCCTTTGGTTAACGGATCCGCTATATTATCCTTCGATTTGACATAATCGATTGTGATAATTCCTGTTGAGAGCAATTGTCTAATGGAATTATGTCTACGACGAATATGTCTAGACTTACCATTATACATATGACTTTGTGCCCTGCCAATTGCAGATTGACTATCGCAATATATGCTTATTGCAGGCACTGGTCTTGGCCACCTAGGAATATCCTCAAGAAAATGGTGTAGCCATTCAGCTTCTTCAGCACATTTATCAAGTGCTATAAACTCAAATTCCATGGTGGATCTGACTATAACTGTTTTCTTAGAGTATTTCCACGATATGGCTGCACCCCCTAGGGTAAACACGAATCCACTTGTGGAGTTCGAGTCTCTTAATGCTGATATCCAATTAGCATCAGTATATCCTTCTATAACCGTTGGATATCTCGTATAATGCAGCCCATAACTACGAGTATATCTCAAGTACCTAAGTAATCTTCTAATTCCATCCCAATGATCAGTACTTGGATTACTCGTATATCTACTCAACATTCCAACAACGTGTGATATATCAGGTCTAGTACACGTCATCAAGTACATGACACTACCAATAACCCTAGCGTACTCAACTTGAAAGACGCTTTCTCCTGTATTTCTTGAGAAATACTTATTTGGATCTATTGGAGTGCAGACCTCCTTTTTGTCATCCTTGTTGAATTTCTCTAATATCTTATTGATATAATGAGATTGACTTATATCAATTCCTTCTGATGTCCGATTAATTTTAATTCCAAGAATTACATCAGTAAGACCCATGTCTTTCATGTCAAATCTCGAATTCAACATATCATTCGTGGATTGAATCATCTTATCGTTACTTCCAACGATAAGCATGCCATCAACATAAAGACACAAAATGACATAACCTTCATTTGTATCTTTCACGTAGATGCAGTTGTCACATTCATTTATTTTAAATCATTTTTCCAAGATTACATTGTCAAATTACTGATGTCACTGTTTCAGTACAGTACAGTGATTTCACAAGTTTACAGACTTTCTTTTCTTGTCCTGGCGCAACAAAACCCTCAGGTTGTTTCGTGTAGATTTCTTCCTCTAAATCTCCATTTAAGAAAACTGTTTTCACATCCATTTGATGTATTTCCAAATTTCTCAATATCGTTATTGCGAGTATCATTCTTATGGAAGTTATTCTCGTTTCCGGAGAATATGTGTCAAAATAATCAAGACATTCTCTTTGCTTGTAACCCTTAATTACACGTCTAGCCTTATATTTATCAATTGATCCATCTGTTTTTATTTTCCTTTTGAAAATCCACTTGCAACCTAGTGGCTTGGAACCAGGAGGAAGATCCACTAGTTCCCACGTGTGATTTTGCAAGATGGACTCAATTTCACTATTGATTGCCTCTTTCCATAGAGGTCCTTCTGAAAAATTTACGGTTTCTAGAAATGTTTGAGGTTCCGCTTCAAGCACATAGGTGAAAACATTTGGACCAAAAGATTTTTCTACCCGAACTCGTTTAATTTTCATAGGTTCTACCTCAACATTTTCTAGGTCTAGACCATTATTTTCAATAGTCTCATAAGTTCGTTTCTACGAACTTTCATTCCCCCTAGATTTAGCTGGAAATACTTCTTCAAAGAAATATGCGTTTCTTGATTCCATTATCGTATCTTTATGTATATCCGAAATCTTCAAATCATGCACAAGAAACCGATAAGCATTACTATTTTGAGCATATCCTATGTAGATGCAATCAACAGTTTTTGGTCCAATCCTAACCTTTTTAGGAGGAGGCACCATCACTTTAGCAATACACCCCTACACTCGGAGGTGATTGAAAGACGATATTCTACCTTTCCATAATTCGAAAGGTGTTTTCTCTTCTTTCTTTCGGTGTACCTTATTTAAAAGGTAATTGCTACTTAAAATAGCTTCCCCCCACATGTTCTGAGGTAACTCATAACTTATCAACATTGAATTCATCATCTCTTTCAATGTTCGATTTTTCCTTTCCGCCAACCCGTTTGATTGGGGTGAATAGGGAGCGGTGACCTCATGTATGATTTCGTGTTGAGCACAAAACTCACCAAATGGAACATCATACTCACCACCTCTATCACTATGCAACATCTTGATTTTATTGTTAAGTTAATTTTTAACTTCTTGTTTATAAAGCATGAACTTTTCTATAGCTTCATCTTTACTCTTCAACAAGTATACATAGCAATATTTTGTACTATAATCAACAAAAGTGATAAAGTACTTATTTCCGCCTCTCATTTGGACAAACTTTAAATCACAAACGTCGCTATGTATTAAATCAAGAGGTTTTGTATTCCTTTCAACTGAATGAGGATGACCTGGTTAATTTAGCCTCAACACATATTTCACACTTATGTTTGAGATCAATTTGAAGTGTAGGGATGTGATTCAAGTTAATTAACCTTCGCAAGGTATCATAATTAACATGTCTTAATCTACCATGCCAAAGATTAGGAGACTCAATCACGTAAGCGGAAGAAACAGTTTTATTCTTGTTTGTCTTAGGCTTAATAACCATTACATTGAGTTTGAACATCCCCCCACATTCATAACCCTTACCCACATACATCCCATTTTTGTGAGTACAAATTATTCGACTCAAATACAAGACGAAAGCCATGCTTGTTGAAGAGATATCCTGACACCAGGTTCCTGCGAATGTCTGGCACATACAGCACATTCTTCAATGTCATCTCTTTCCCGGAAGTCATCTTCAAAATGACGCTTTCTTTGCTCTTGACCTCGGATGAGGTGGAATTGACCATGTACAAGCTCTCCCCAGAATCAACTTCTTCAAAATTGAAGAATATTCCTTTGTCCGAACAGACATGCTTGGTGGCACCTGTGTCAACCCACCACTCCCGGGGGTTGGAATCAGCCTTGCTCACCTCAAACACCACCGCAGACAAGTTGATGTCGTCAAGGTCTTTGGTGATTTCCTGGACCATGTTGGTATCCTTTTTCTTAGGAAACCTGCAAGCATTAGATTTATGGCCAGTTTTACGACAGTTATAACAAACGTCAATAAATCTTTCTGGTTTGGATCCAGACTTCTTCGAAAGGAATCCGCTTTGCTTCTTCTACTTGCCTTTGACAGCATGTCTGCTCTGCCCATGATCCACCACATTTGCATTGGCAGAGACCATCGTGTTCATGAAGTCGATTGGAATTCCTCGTGCAGCATTCATGTACTGCTCTTGCACATTGATCCTTTCGAGCAGCTCGACCATGGTCATCTCCTTCCGCTTGTGCTTCAGGTAGCCCTTGAAGATATTCCACGCTCGGGGTAACTTCTCAATTACGATGGCTACTTGAAACGACTCTGCGAGTTCCATTTTTTTGGCATGGATACTCTGGAGGAGGAGTTGTAGATCTATCACCTGTTTCATACATGGTTTGTTATCTACCATCTTATAGTCAAACATGCGACTAACTAGGAATTTCTTTTTCCCGGCAT
The DNA here is from genome assembly GCA_946814005.1 of Chamaenerion angustifolium. Lineage (NCBI taxonomy): Eukaryota > Viridiplantae > Streptophyta > Magnoliopsida > Myrtales > Onagraceae > Chamaenerion > Chamaenerion angustifolium. Next base: position 31,575,268 of record OX328272.1, read on the forward strand.
CCTCGGACTCATATTTTTGTTCCAAGGCATGCCATAACTCTCTAGCGGACTTTTTTTTACTATATACATCATACAATGAATCAGACAAAAAGTTCATTACATAATGTCTACATAAATAATCTGAGTGATTCCAAGCTTCTAGAGCTAAGAAGAACCTTTGATTATCATCATCTTCGCTTTGAGTTGGTGGTTCTTCAGTCAGGAATCGAGCCAAACTCAGCGTAGTCAAATAGAACTTCATCTTTTCCTGCCACCTCTTGAAGTTTGAGCCGTCAATTTTTTTTTTCGGATTTCTCAGCATGCACAAGTCCAGCCGGACGAGTCATGTTTATCCCCCCAGTCGGCGCATCGACGGCGCGTTCGACGACGCATTAGGGACTTCAGTCTGAGTCATTGCTCCAGCTCTGATATCAAACTCATTGTTGATTGCAGTCATAATTCTGAAACAGAAAAAGCTGAATTATTTTACCGAAAAATATTATTTCAGATTACACAAATTAATGAACTGAGTCGGTTCTTTGTCTCCTGAAATTACCAAAACACAAAATTGTCTTAAGATTGTTAGTAAAATATAGGAGAATAAAATAATAATTTTCAAAATTAAAATTACATAAAATTATTGAATGACATGCAAATTGATGAAATGACGAAATTGCCCCTAAAAATGGATTTTGCAGAAAATTACTGGGTCCCGTATCAAATCGGTCTCCTTAAGGCAATTTCGCCCCCCTCACCGTAAATGGTTCGTGTAAGAGGAAAATTAGGACGATTACCTCCCACGATAAAACAGTGTCGTCAAGGCAAAACAAACACGGTGTTTCCCTTAACCGAACTGAACAATACCTGAACTCGGACTTCGACGGAAATTCGAACACAATTGGAAACTCGGATCTGACTTAACTCTTGAGCAATATATATGTTGGTAATTTTCGGGAGTGTATGAGATTGTTTTTAATTGAGAAGAACCAACCATATTTATAGGGTTTGGGTACTCCTTGAAATCAAAATTACCAACAACTATATTACAATAGGAAACACTCCATTAGGAAATATATTATTAGGAAATATTTCATTAGGAAATATATTAATAATATTCTCTTGATATAAAAAAGATAGTAACAATATTTCGGGTATATTGTGCAATATTGTGAAGAATATTAAGAAAATATTTCCTGATATATTATATCAACAGTAATATTTCCTAATATATTATACCAACAATCATATTTCCTAATATATTATTTCCTTCCTCATTTACCATTCACAAGAAAATTGGGTCGGTTTAATCCTAAACCGACCCAGGTTGAATCAGACTGGCCCAAGGGCTGGGTCACAACCAACAAATTTAACCATCCAAACCTTTTCAAATATTACAATTGAGTCCTGATTCGATCGGTGCTCTATTGAACCTCAATCGAGGGGGCTTGGTTCTGGAACTTGATCCAGACCTGGCCCACTGCCCATTAGGGGTCAGTCTGGGTGAATACCGTAACCTGAGCCCTCTCGATTGGGACTCATTCGAACCCCAATCGAATCGGACAATGTCGTATTTTACCATACTTCAAATCATACTTAGCACTACAATTTTATCGTGCATGTCGTGTTTTAATGCATAAACATGAACATAATATAAAAATTATCATGTTCATGCCATTGTGTTAGGATCCGTGTTCCTATCACTATATCACTCCTTTAACGACATACTTGAACGTCGAAAAATTATTTGAGATATCACCATAACCTTCCTTTAAAAAAAAAGATTAACAAAGAAGTTAATTGAATGAATTATTTTATCATTGATAACCATCCCATCTCTACTCACCCTTTTCCATTTAGTATATAAATTCTGTCCAAAAAATCACAGGGAAAAAAAGGATAATACGGTATTAAGCTGTTTAAAACCCTAACTAAAAATGAAACGACAGGGACATGACAGATAGAGTGTGAGCACACAGTAGATCCTGCATGAGACCAACCATGCAAGTAAACATCATGTGTGCTCACTCTCTTCTGTCACCTTCCCACGTACCTTTCTTCCACACTTCCATGCACTGTACTTACTGTCTGTACATAAACCCTAGCTAGGTAACTAATCTTCAGAAAGGAAATAATGCTATATATAGGAATTGATGTGTTGAAACCTGTTTTGATGATGAGAAAGGGAAGATGTAAGTTCCTCTTTATATAGTCCGTTAAAGGAGAGATTGTCGATCATGCCACACCATTATCATGGAATCAGAATAAAGTAAATGCTTGATACGATTCTCATCCTTATTGAATTCGTGATATCCCCTAGCTAAAAGGTGATCTAGCTTTCAATCACTTACAGTAGAACCTTTTAAACCATGACATAGCGGTTTAATTTTTCAGTATGAATAGAAATTATTCTAGATATGAAGTAAAGTATATATATCAATGGTGCTTATCTCAAGATGGAGACGACGCCTAAAACACCCGGAGAAAAAATACAATAGAGCCTTCGTGCAAAGAAAAGATGTCTTAGTTTAAGAATGATGACACGACCGAAAACATAATTAGTTCAATTAACGAAATTTGTTATGGAACGAGAAGTTTCAGACATTTATACTCATGCATAATATATGTATTAGTTAGTTAATAATAATTGGTTAAGTAACAGAACTCCGTAAATTAGGTGAAGAGGTATTAACATTCATCACATACAATCCACTCTTAATTCGCACACATATACATAAATTATCAAATAAGTCGTCATTCAATAGCGTGTTGCTCTGAATTTTATTCAAATGATAATTTATGTTGTTATTAGAGTTTTTAACTCGTGCATTACCTGATAACTCTATTTTAAATTAAATAAATATATTAAATATGATATGTATCTTATTTTTTTATTAATTTAATATAGTAATCTACGTAAATTAATAATATATAATAATATCACATAAAAAATCACTTTGTAAATTAAAGTACGATAGACATACAATGATGTATCTTCAATTACTTTAATTAAAATTAAAACATATAATTGAAAATAAAATAAATTAATATGATGTGATGTGATAGTAAAATAACAAAAAATAAACATATACATACACATTAAAAGTAATATAACATAATTTAATTCATAACGTAAATTTTTAGAAAGAGATCTATTAATCCGAAACATACAAAGCAAACAAAGGTCTCGAGTTACATAAAATCCAATCACGAGGACAAGTCCCCCGTTTCGCCTCCAAGGCTACCCAATTAGCACACTTGTTCGCCGAACGTCGTACGAACCGCCAATGAATTTTGGTGATGAAATTGGAGAGCTCCAAAATGTCCGATAGTACATCCCGAAGTTCCCAATCATTACCCGTGTGGCCTCCATGAAGAAGGTTGATAACGTGTTGTGCGTCCGACTCTATAATTACCTCGGGCCAAGCATGAACGATTGCCAAATGAACCGCGTTTAGGATTGCCTTTGCCTCGAGTGATTTGGCACTTGTTCCTCCGCATGTCGAATGATGCCCCGCCACGATCTGTCCCGTTCAATCTCTCGCCACGGCCCCGGTACCTCCTTTGAACGATGGATGGTCCCAAGCAGCGTCGCAATTGATCTTGATAACGCCTTGGCTCGGTCTCGCCCAAGCTGGGTGCTTCGGTCCCTGTGTTCGCGCAGCTCTCGCCCCCGCCTGACTCGCCATCCTCCATACCTGGTCTGTCAGAGCTGTTGCGGTCCGAATGGCTGTGTCTGGGCGCGGATGATCCTCCTCGTGCACAGCCCGACACCTCTCCTTCCAGATCTCCCAAGCAATGGTCTGCCCAAGGAGTCTGGTTCTCCTCCCCGTCTCACCCTCCAGCTGGTTCAAATCCTGCATAAAATGAATCCAACTAGGCCAAACTTGGTTCCCATCCGTGTCCAAACGAAACCCCATTGCACCGAACCACACACGCCTCGTCCAAGTACATTCAAAGGTTACATGAAGCACAGATTCCGGTTTGTCACAAAAACTGCACGTCGAATTCAGTTGAATCTCGCGCCTCACCAATTCAGTTTTAACCGGCAACGCATTATGTAAGGCTTTCCATAGGAAGTGTTTTACCTTTGGAAGAGTGTCTCCGACCCATAGGTCCTTCTACACCCTTCCCATGATAGTAGGATCGCCCACCGAGTTGAGAGGTTCGGTCTGTAGTCTCAACTCCCTAATACGTCGGTATACAAGTCGTGGCTTGGCCACCCCATCCACTGAGTCCGGCCATACCAATCGATCGAGTTGTGGCTCCTTCGCAATATGTATCGCGTGGATAGAAAGAGCCTCCCTCTCGGTGATGTGAGCTTGAATCGCGGTAAGGTCCCATGTCCTACGGTCCCTATTGATCATGTCACTCACTATCACCTCATCCGCCTCTCTCGGGCCTTGCTCGGTGCCGACTCGGTTGTGCGGGGTTTCGGGAACCCACGCATCTCTCAATGCACTGATTTGGTCCCCCACACCTACTTGCCACACCCCATCCCTCTTCATGACGTCTCGGCCGCATAGAATGCTCGACCAAGCCCATGACGGTCGACCTCCTGTAGCCGCCTCCATAAGGGTCCCCCGAGGGAAGTAGAAACCCTTTAACACTCTCGCCCATAGTGACTTCCCGTCATTCTGCAATCGCCATGCTGTTTTAGTGAGCATCGCGATGTTGAAATCCGTCATATCCCGGAAGCTCATGCCACCCATGTCCTTGGTTTGAGTGAGACGTCCCCACCGAACCCAATGGATCTTTCTCTTCTCATCCCGACCGTTCCACCAAAACCTTGCCATTAAGCTCGAAATCTCTGCACACCAGGTTTTAGGCAGTTTAAAAAGTGACATAACATAAGTTGGGATCGCGGTAATTACCGCCTTAATGAGGACCTATTTCCCCGCGTTATTGAGGAACATCGTCTTCCACCCGTGGATCTTCTTCAAGACCCGCTCCTTTAGGTACCTCATTGCATCCCTCTTAGACCTCCCCCAGTTCGTAGGGAGGCCTAAGTATTTCCAGGCATCTACAACTGCCTCAATGCCCAGGATACAAGACACCCTCCGTCGAGTGTCATCCCCTACGTTCCGCCCATACTGAATGCACGATTTATCCAAATTGATCTTCTATCCAGAGGCCTTGCAGTACCTCTCGATCGTGCCCTTGAGCGCCCGGGCGTTCTCCTCGGAGGCGTTGATGAAGAATAGGGAGTCGTCCGCGAAGAATAGGTGATGTATCTCCGGACAAGTTCGCTTCATACGAATCCCCTCCAATCTATGCTCCTCCACCTCCTTAATAATTTGACGTGATAGAACATCCGCCACGAGAATGAACAGATAAGGCGATAGGGGGTCGCCTTGCCTGATACCCCTAGATGGGCTGAATCTCGCAGATTTCTTCCCATTAACCACCACACTGTATTGAACCTTGGATATACACTCCGTGATCCATTTGCACCACTGCTCTGCAAATCCGAACTCCCGAAGTGTTTGCACAATAAAATCTCACTCTACCCGATCATATGCTTTGCTCATATCCACCTTGATCGCACACTCCTCTCTCCCCCGCCCACTGTTTGTCCTGAGGTGATGGAACACCTCGTGCGTGATAAGGATGTTGTCATGGATGAACCTGCCTGAGACAAAAGCACTTTGGAAAGGGGTTACGAGCTTAGGTAACAACAGTTTAAGCCTATTAGATAAGACCTTGGATATGATTTTGTAATTGAAATTGCAAAGGCTAATAGGTCTAAATTGGGTCGTATTAATGGGGTTGGGAACCTTAGGAATTAATACTATATCAGTATAACAATAACCTGGTAATAGTGAGCCCGATTCAAAGAACCGCCTCACGGAATGGAATACATCCTCCCCTAACACGTCCCAAAAGTGATGATAGAACATTCTGGGGAACCCGTCAGGTCCCGGAGCTTTGTTTCCCCCCAGCTGAAATACCGTCTTCTTAACTTCCTCACGAGTCACCGTTCGAACAAGACTCGCATTATCCCGATTTGTCACCAAGTGCGGGATACCCCTCATCTGATCAGTTAACCCCTCCATACCCTCAGTCCGAAAGATGTTATGAAATTATCCCTCACACTCGATCATAATGTCCTCCTCCCTCTCCACCCACACCCCGTCACTCCTTTGCAAACGGCATATTGTGTTTCTCCTCCTCCTTTCGACCGTTGATTGATGGAAGAAGACCATATTGCGGTCCCCAGTTTGCATCCACTGAACCCTTGATCTTTGCCGCCAATACTCCTCCTCCTTGTTCCATGCCTCCTCGAGGGCTCGTTTCAAAGTACGTTCCTTGTCCCTCTGGTAGGTAGCCCCGGGTTGTAGCTGCATAGCTCTGATTTCCTCATTGAGTCCCTCAATAACCTTCCTGTTATTCGAGATAGACCTCTTACTCCATCTCTGCAGCGCTCCCCTGCACCTCCCCAGCTTTGTGTGAAACCCTCCTCTATCGGTCCCCCTCCTCCCCTCGTCCCACGCCTCCTCCACCACCTCACGGCAACCATTGTGTTTTAACCAGTTCCTCTCGAAACGGAACTGCCTCTTGCTTCTCACCTGTTGCCTCTCAACTTGGACCAATAGTGGGCAATGGTCCGAGCCAATCTGAAGTTTGTGGATTACCATCGAGTACGGGTGGATTAGATTGGATATTTTTTCATGTAATAATACGGCGTCTCTCCTAATACCATCAATTCATCTGATTTGGAGTCATAAAAATTGAATACTAAAAGAAAAATTCATTCTCAACTCTAATTTGAAACATTTAGTTAATGAACAAAATATTAAATCATATTCTAATATAAAACATCTAAGTAATAAACGAAATATTAAATTAGTACGGTATTTTACAATATTATATGTGAAACCAACTTTGATTTTTGCAGCCTTTCATTTATTCTATTTGCCGACGAATTCTATTAATTTGTCTAACGTGGTCGTGTTCGACATCATATGTCACTGTCTTATTGCATGTTGATGTTGGATTAACCCTAACCGTTCCTTTGGTTCCCTTTCGCCATTGGGAATATATGATGTCCCACTGTACTGATGGGATAATTACATCTAAAATCCGTCACATAGGTGGTTGAGACCTTTTTCATCATAGATATATTATTAAATATGCGTAAAATATGACATTACTCTTAATATTTGTGATCAAATTTTGAATTTTGTAAAATTTGATTCTATCATGTTTGATCAAAGTGCAAGTTTATTTTAACCGTCAACTTTCTTTTATCAAAATTTAATAGAATAAGTTTTGAAAATTGCAAAAATAACATAAACTTTAAAAAAATGTCACAATTTAACTCTTTCAAACTTTTCCAAATATTACAATTGAGTCCTGGTCCGATTGAGCCTAACTGAGGGGGCACTGTCGTATTTTACCCTATTAAATATTAAGTTAATTATTTACTTATATTTTACTCAATAACTTATTCTAATATTACAATTAATCTTCAACTTGATCGAGATTTACTGGAAACTCAACTTAAGATCCCTAATTTTGGTTCAAACCCATACCAACTCGCCCAAAGGTGATCGAGTTGATCTGACTTTAGACCCAGACCAATGAACCTCCAACTATTGATAGTTTTAACACCTATTCATATTACAACTAAAGAATTCAGCTACCAAATTTACTAGATCTGGGCAAAAGTTGGAAGATGCTTTACGGCATTCGCATTTCTTGAAAGACTAACAAGTTGGCAGCAGAGTAGAATATTTATAATCATTTCCGTGGAATCAAAACATTCTCATTCATTCAATGTCACCATTCTTACAAAATTCCTTTCCACAGTACAAATTCATAAAAGAGAAAATGTTTAATCAATTTGCTGGTATTTTTAATCAAATTCTACCGTTAGATCTAAATGTAAAAGAGATTTGTGCTGTGTTAAATAATATACTTTTGCATTTTAAATTTGGTTGGTTGATAGAAAAATAATCATTTTCCTTATTTCTCTCTGTCTTTATGTCTTCTTTCTCTAAAATTATTTAAGGTTACATTGTGACAATTTTGAAATTTCTATTAGTTTTACAATTTTCAAAACTTATTCTGTTAAAATTATATGGAAAAGTTGACAGTTGGGAAAAATTTGCACTTTCGTCAAACACGAGGAAATAAAATTTTACCATTTAAACTTTAAGAAAAAAATTTAAATTTAATCAAATAGTAGGAGGAAAATGTCGTTTTTTTGTAAACAAGACTGAGGGTTATTAAAAACAAATTAGCACTCATCCTTAGGGCTGGCAATTTCACTCACGACACGATAACACGATACGAACACGCACGAAAAAAGACGTGTTCGTGTTTTCCTTTGATGGTACGATAATACGAACACGATAACACGATTGTGTTTTTCGTGTCGTGTTAGTGTTTATGTCTCAAAACACGATAACACGATTGTGTTGCCTTTGAGGGGACGTGTTTATGTTATTTAGGTCGTGTTATCGTGCGAACGTGAACTGTGTTACCGTGTTATTTTCGTGAAAACGTGAAATCGTGTTATCGTGTTACCGTGTTATTTTCGTGAAAACGTGTTACCGTGTTATTTTCGTGTTACCGTGTTATTTTTGTAAAATCGTGTTATCGTGTTACGACTTTCCACGAATATTTTCGTGTTATCGTGTTCGTGTCGTGTTGATACAATAAATTTTGTGTCGTGTGTCTGTGACACGATTACATTTTCGTGTGTTTCGTGTTGGACTATCATGCGTGTCGTGTCGTGTCGTGTCCTGGTGCACGATAGCACGCACGATTTGCTAGCTCTACTCATCCTAACGTAGGAGTTCAACTTTTCGTATTTATAATTCTTTTTTTTTTCAAAGTGTATAAAACATGTGTTTTATTTATGTAAAATCCACTTTCCATCTCTTATAAATTGTCTATTAATACAACGGCTAGAGATGAAATATAAGTAGAGGATGGAAGTATTTTAAAAAGTAGGCAAGGTGCTAAAAAAATTTGAAAAAGTAAATATACTGAAAAAATATTTAGCAAAATGTATATAATCGCTACTGAGGTAACGTTTTTTTTTTTACGATTTGATGTTTAATTAAAAATAAAATTATATATTTATTTAAAAATAAATAAAAAATTATAGTAAGTAGATATTTTAATTGGGATTCAAATTATGCAAAAATAAATAAATAAATTTGGACTTACAGATTGACTGTAGGCTCTGTCGTAAGTTGAGATATAAACGTTTGACTTAAAAATATATAACTCATACCCTGTAAGTCCAAACCGACCACATTGAACGTCATTTATGTCGTAATTCAATTATATACCTAGGGTAATTTTTTTAATTAGAAATACAGTGATTTTGTAACCTAACATTTTTTTTTTTGGCCAATTTTGTAACCTAACATTGCTCGTCTTAAAATTTGACCGAAATAATTAAATGCATTAGGTGAGAGATATAATTATGTACTTACTCAAAAAAAAACAAAAAAAAACTAAAGTGAGTAGATAATTTAATTACGAATTAAATGACGATAACTAGACATTAATATTTTACTTTTAGACTGACCGTATAATACGATACGTAATTTACTTTGTATTATATCGTATTATACAGTCAATCTAAAAGTAAAAAATTAACGTCTAGTTAGCGTCGTTTAATTCCTAATTAAATTATCTACTCACTTTAATTTTTTTTATTTTTTTTAGTAAGTACATAATTATATCTCTCACCTAATGCATTTAATTATTTCGGTCAAATTTTAAGACAAGCGATGTTAGGTTACAAAATCACTGTATTTCTAATCAAAAAAATTACCCTAGGTAGATAATTGAATTACGACATAAATGACGTTCACTGTGGTCAGTTTGGACTTACAAGGTATAAGTTATATATTTGTAAGTTAAACTTTCATATCTCAACTTACGGCAGAGCCTACAGTCAATCTGTAAGTCCAAATTTAATATTTTTTGTATCATTTGAATCACAATTAAAATATCTACTTACTATAATTTTTTAAATTGTTTTTAATAAATACATAATTTTATTTTTAATTAAACATCAAATAGTCAAAAAACGTATAAAAAAACGCTACTTAAAGTAGCGCACATTGTAAAAAACACTACCCCAGTAGGGCGTATATACATTTTGCTAAATATTTTTTCAGTATACTTACTTTTTTAAATTATTTTGACACAATACCTACTTTTTAAAAATCTTAAAGAGGATGTTCTCTGAGAATCGTATATGACCTGTCGGGTGTTCTAGGGAGGATGATCATGACTTCATTCCTCCACACATGGTCTAATTAATTAAAATAATAATAATAATAATTCTTTTTTATTAGGTCAACAGATTTTACATTTAAAATATAAAGATTATAACTTTTGAGTCAAGATTAGTGATCATTCAACACGTCACACAAAAATCAAAGTCCTTAAATATTATTTTAATATAAATAAATTGTTTCATTTTACTCTAATATTATAACAAATGTAATATCTATTATATATTTATTGATTTTTCTTTACAATATTATTTTAATTTGTGAATAATATACTTCTATATTAAAAAAATCTGTAATAATATATAATTTACACATTTTAAATCAAATACACTTCTATCATAAATTAATCATAAATAAGAATATATATTTTGGTATATTTAGCCAATTTTCACGCAACCTTCACCTTTCATTTATACCCCTTCCACCACCTTCCCCTACATTCCATCAAGATATTGTAGATAAATGCAACACTGCATGAAGAATCACCAAAAACCTAATTATATGCTCCGATGGATTAATGGATAATGCACCACCTTCCACAAATCAAACTTAAAAGTGTTAAATATTAATCTGTTAATTCAATTTATACCTGCTGTAAATTATAAGCTAATTTTTTGGTTCGAAAAATTGCTAATTAAACTTATAGATTAAAATAATTTGTTAGCTCTATCCAATTATATTGTTAGTTTTGAAGATTTATTTATAAGAAAATCCTAAAGTTGTGTTATGATATGTTAAAAGTACATCAAATGGAATATAAAATAATATATGTTATAAAACAATCAGTTAAATTAATTATAAACCCCAAATATCAAAAATAAAATACTGAAAATAATTATATACTTTAAAAAAATGAGTTAAAAAAGGTATTTAAAAAGGGGAATGGTTCAAGATGGATCAAGTAAGGATAAGCACCATAGTGAGTTATCTGCGTCTAGGTTCATCCAAAAATATACTTTAATTTTGGGTTGTATTGAGAATATTTTTCCGAAATATACTTCAAAATAAAAATAAATACCGAAATATTATCAATTTTGAAAAAATACAAAAGTATACATATCCGCGAATCAGATTCACGTGTGGACATAAAAACCATCACCCGCGAATGAAATTCGTGAATGTAAATTCTACATGCGAATGTGATTCGAGGGTGCTAAGACACAAAATTCTTTCCTATCACGTTCAATCTCTCTCTCTTTACAAATTAAAGCGACAAAAAATTGTTTCTCTCTCTCATCCAACAAATCTCTCTCCCTCGGTCGTGTCTTTCTATCATTAATGATTTCACCATTTTTCTATCCGCGAATAACATTTGCGGGTAAGACTTACACCCGCGAATGTCATTGGCGGGTATACTTTTTCAGTATATTCATCCGCGAATCTCATTCGTGGGTAGGTATACTTGATATATATATATTTTTAAAACTAAGGATATTTTGGTATTTACTTTTATTTTGAAGTATATTTCGGTAAAAAAAAATCTTATATTGAATGCATTTATTTTATAATATATTGTTATATATTTAGGGAATTACATAAAAATTAAATTCGTTTTATTCAAACTTTTGGATATTTTTTGTAAAATTTTGAAGTGTTTCCGTTTAAGTTACCATAAGAAGTTGAATGGAGCTCACGAATTGCTCTAACTTAAAAAATTATGGCAAAATAAAAAATCAATTTAACAGTTTGTACTTTAAAGTATAAATTTGTCAACCAATTAAATATATTGTATTATTATGGAAGATGGTCTAGTTACCCTTTCATGTGTATAAGAACTTGACACGTTGATAACCCAAATAATAAATGGTAAAGAATGTCGAAAAGGAGGTGACAAAACTCTCAAAGCACATTCATTCATTATTGAATCCAACATTTTTCAGTGATTCTCTACTTGGCCTATTAGAATTAATCATTATGATTAATAATGAGAGTACATAATCTATAGTTTAAGCATCATTAGATGATGTGAGCTCAACTTGTTAATGATACCATTAAATTTAGTTACTTTTCCATATTGCCATATTCTTCTATTGATACAAAGGAAGTATCATAATTACAAAAATTGACCAGAATATTAGAATTTCTATACTCTAAATATGCTATATCTCTATTTTTTTTATTACGTCGACATTGAATACCACATCCATATATATACATGTTCATTTAAGTATTGAAGAGAAACTCGGAGAAATAGCTACACTTATACCAGGGACGAAGCCAGAAAAATTATCGAGTGAGGGCAAATATTAGAGTAACGACAAATAGTTGAACTAAAAAAATTAGTGAAAGCAAATATATGATTCAAAATGGTTAAATTGAAAATTATTTCATTTTTTAGGGTTAAATTTACACATAATTAAAAATTGAGGGATGACACAAGTGCTTGAATCAATCTACGACAATTAGGATCAACCTCTAACGATCAGAGTCAACTTCCGGCGAGTTTAAAGACAAACATATGTACCTTGTACCAACAATAACCTAAAACTAACACCACCCAATGAAATTAGTTAACATAGTAAACCTCTAGGATTAATTCAAAAGGTCATTATATAATGACCGATTGAGTGATTGTAAGTGTGTTTTGTTAAGAACATAAGTGAACTATGTTAGATCTCGAACGACTGATATCCATCAAACTTGACACGTCGATAAATTTACGGTGTTAAATTTAGCTCGACTTAAAATTGTGGACCCCTCGAACTAGAATGAGAATGTTAGAAAGTAGATGATTTCCTTCTCCTTAAACCCAAAGCAGTATTTGTTAATTAATGATTCTCTGTTTGGCTTAATTAAGTTATAAATACATACTTAAAGAATCATTGTAAATGATTCATTCGTTCATCTTACCCTAAACTTTAGTTACTTTCCCCTTAATTCCCTCTCTTGTTTCTTCCAAAGGTGCCAATTGTTGCTTAGGAGAATACTCTATTTTGCTTCACATTGGCTACGAAATATTAATTAGATAGTTGAATAAACACAAATCAAATGAGAAAATCTAGTTAAATAGACTAAGAAATGATATCATACATTTTTATTTTATTTTGATCGTCCCATTTTCAACACGAAAATATTTTTAAAAAAAAAAATCTACGTATTCTATATAAAACTGACGAGACAAAAGATGTAACAACGCTTTGGGAATATAAAAGACAGATTTATCAATTAATTATTTCTAAACTATCGGTAAGATGTTGAACCGCATTTCGTATCTTAACCAGGATTCTTCGATTTGAGCCATGAGAATGTAAAAAACTATTTTTGTAAAAACATATTTTTCTAGGGTTAATTACCTCAACCGTTACTTATGTTTGGCTCATGTGATTAAAAGGCTACTCATATTTTTTGGTGTAGCTGAAACGTTACTTAAATTTGAACATGTGACTGAAAGGTTACTCCGTGAAGTTTTCGTTAAATCTTACCGTCTAAATGTCACGTGCACAGCACATGACCCAATTAAAACGATTTGAAGTCAATTGAAAGGACAATTATGCCCTCCTGTCACCTTTGCAATGTTTCCCCCTCGTTTTATAATCATCCCCACACTCTAACTTCCCATCAACTCCCATTTCCCTCCAACCGAAACTTGCAGACCTCCTTCCGCCCCGATAGTGTCGATTTTCAGCACGGAAGGAACCCTCCTCAGCGACATTGCGATACATTTATCCACAGAAATGTCATCCAAAGACTACATTTATACGCTATACATTAGGCATGGTGGAAAGTGGATTGACAATGGGGAAATTCATGCATACGAAAGTGAGGATAAACCATTTGTCATACCGTGGGAGAATATGAAAAGGGTGTGGACTGCATTTGAGGAGCCTGCACAAGGTTCAATCCGGTTGACTAGGACTTGTTTAAGGCAATACTGCTCTACATGTGGAGAGGCAGACCATAACAAGAGAGGTTGGGATCGAAGACCAAATCAACCAAATGAAGAGGTATATTTTCGGCATTAACATGTAGTTTATGACTTCCTTTTTTATGACTCTCGTTGTTCAAGTTCAGGATGCTGGAGGACAAACCTCACGGCAAGAGCCACCACCAAATAAGAAGAGAACAGTGCGTCGTCGATTGGACGATGACATTATCCCGACACAGTCGAGTCAAACAACAACTCGTTCAAGGCGCAAGGAAGCTGAAACAGATAATGAACCAATACCTTCAACTCAAACTCCCGTTCCGAAGGTGAAAAAGCAGCGTCGACAGAAGCTCCCAACACGCAAAAGCGGCCTGAGGGAACCAGTTGCTGCAGAACCATCCATACGTGCAGAACCAGTTGCTGCAGAACTAACCGTGACACCAAAGAAGCGTGTTAAAACACTAGAAAAAAGGGTTAGTACATCTGTCTTTCACATGTTGTTGTCATGTTCGCATGTTTGTATTAACGATACCATTATGATATGTAGGCTCACTCTAGCAGTCCGGCAAAACTCAAGAAAAGAATAGAACAACTAACTGTTATAGAAATTGATAATACTGCAGATAATGAACCCGTCCTTTCAGACTCAATAGCGTTAATGGTTCTGAATCAGCCACTCAAGACGGTCATTCCAAAGAGAACGAGGCAATTCTGGCGATCTACACAGTAGAGTAGAGTCGGGTTCCTTTTGTACTTCCATATTTTGTTAGTTATGAAGGTCTGTTTTAACGGAACCTATTTTGGGATTATATGATGGATTATGTTTTGGGATGTATTCTGGATTCTGGATAATTCTGGATTCTGTGTTTACGGATGTATTCTGGATTTTAGTAACGGTTGGGTAACAAAATGTCCAAACTTAAGTAACTTTTTAATAACAGTTCACAAACTTAAGTCACATTTTAATCACAGTTCAGAAAAGATTACACTTCATTTAACAACATGTCCACAAACATAAGTCACCACCTTCGCAAAATACACATTGTTCTTCATCCTTCAGTTACAGACAAAGGTACAACTAACTTCTACTAATTCTTCGCAATTGAACTTACAACAACAACAACAATAATTACCAAGACTGCAACTAACTTCTAATTGGGTCGACTTTCAAGAGCTCGGGTTTTCGCAACATCCAATTGTTCTTTCAAATGTTTCTCTCTTTGTTGAAATTGCATCACTGCAATCCGACCGTAAGGGCACATAGCTGGATCTTCCCAGTCAAAAAAACCACATCTAGGGTTCTGTACAGACTACAAAAGAAGAAACAACAAACAGTTACCTCAGATTTGACGATTTAAGATTCAAAAATAAGGCTTTACTGTTCAAATTACTGCAGCAAAACGAATTAGGGTTGCCAATTAGGGTTACCCACTGTCAAATTATCTCAAAATTGGGGCATCCATGGAAACGGCGAGAGAAATTCTGCCACGTACCCGCAGATTTGACGGAGCACACAAGCCCACAGTAGCACATTCTCAGACGCGAAGCTCCGTGGTTGGGATTAGGGGAAGAGATTGACCGAGATCGAACCTTTCTATGGTTGTCAGAACCCATAGGACAACATTCATCCGCAGACTTCATGGTTTTTGTCTTCGGTTCTTCAGTTCTTCTCAATTGGGTTCTTCGGTTCTTCCTTCTTCTCACTTCTCTTCGCGCTCAAACTTCTCCAGACCTAAGAACCAGCTGATGTTAAGTAGACAAGCTGTTTAGGGTAGTTTAAGAACTTCAAAATACAACTACATCATGTGACAAGCACATGTGACTACTTAACGGGAAGAAATAACGACAGTTAGGTGATAATAACGGTTCAGTCACATGTGTCAACATAAGTAACGGTTGAGCTCAAGTTTGAACGGTTCAGTCACATTGTCAAACATAAGTAACGGTTGAGGTAATTAACCATTTTTTCTAATACCTAAAAGATATTTTATGCCATTATAAAACAAATTAATTTTAGTTTGTTTTCTATTTTTTATTCTCATTAACGTAACCTATTTGAAAGTTCCACATAAGTGACATGTGTAATGTCAACGTTTGTAATAGAATAGTAAACTTAATGATACACTAATGGAGGATGCATGTGACAACTAGTACACTCCACCAGTAAAAAATTATTATTTGTAAAAAATTATTTTAAAAAATAATAGCTAAAATACATTTATACCATTATTATAAAACAAATTAATTTTAGTTTGTTATATGGAAGCATTATGGCCCACCTATCCGAAAAATCAGTGCACTCCTAAAAGTAGCGACTTCATGTGGAAGCTCCGAACAAATTCATTAGCGTTCGAGGTAATCTTAGGCGTAAGATACGTGCATGAGTGATGCCCAATGTAAACACCTGATTTTGGCTCGGGATCAAAATACCGTACGCGAAGAATCGATAAAAAAAAAAATTAAAATTAAATTTTTTTAATAAAACAATTTAAAAAAAAATATCTAAAAAATAAATATCCGAAAATAAAATATCTGAAAAATAAATATCTGAAAAAAAAATAATAATAATAAAATAATAATAAAAATATCTACTTATTTTGTGTATAAATAGAAGATAGAAAGAAAGGATTTAGAGGAGGAATGGTCGTGAGAAATAGGAGAGAAAAGAAAGAAGGAAGAGAAGTAAGAAAGAAGAAAAAAAAGAAAAAAAACAAGAGAAAAAAACAAGAGTGAAAAATACCGATAATTATCGGACTCGGTTCCTCGTACGGTATTAAGCCTCCCATGAGTTAGGTATATTCTCTCATCTTCAATATCATATTTTGTATTTTCTAAATGTGAAATAAAGAAGAAGAGTTTATATACATATATTATATATTTATGTATAATATATATTTATATTATGTTTATGTATTACTATATATATCTATACGTATAATATATTATGTTTATGTATTACTATATATAATCTATATGTATAATCTATATGTATATTATATTTATGTAATACTATATCTATCTATATGTATAATATATATTTATATTATGTTTATGTTATCTATTTATCTATATATATAATATCTATTTATATTATGTCTATGTAATACTATATATATATATATTATGTATTATGTATAATATATGTATATTATGTATATGTGAAAAAAATAAAAATTTCAAAATTGACTTAGGTCATTCCCAAACTTTGATGAAGGTTACAACTCGGTTCTTGGACTCTCGGGTCATTTCTGGGACGTTATCGAGTGTTATAAACCAAACCGGAAACGTTTTGGGCCATTTGTGCAAATTGTTTTTTTCTCAATTCAGCTCTTAAAAAAAAAAAAAAAATTGATTTCTAAACTTTTCTAGACATTCCATGATTTCTAAAAATGTTACAAATAAGTCTAGAATAATTTTCGGGTTATTTTAGAACTTTACCAAGTGTTACAAATAAGTCCATAATAGTTTAGGGTATTTTCTGCAATTTTCGAAATATTTGTCCAATTCAGCTCAAATTTTAATAAATTGCATTTTGGTCCCTATATTTATTTTGACATCCTATATAACTTCTCAAAATGGGACAAATTAGTCCAACGAGCTTAAAATCTTAAAAATCACCCATGCATGTTTTGACACGTTTAAAATGGCTCGAGAGTTAAACTATTTTTTTCGAGCACGATTAACTTTAGTACTCTTTTGTTTATTTAAAAGTAAATCAAAAAAAAAAATGTTTATACATGGTTTAAGGAAAATGCATATAGTCTTTTTTGGGTCAAGCATGATCGAAACGAGCAATTCGGGTAAATAAAAAAAAAATTCAAAAGCAAACTAAAGTACCGAAAGGGCGGATTATGAGCTTGCGAGCTTTTAAGATGTAATCAAACCCCCGAACTCGATTCTCTGGACGTAGACCTTTCTAAGCCCTAGGATGTTAATTTCATGTACCCTAGGCAATTTTAGGATTTCGATTAGCCTTTAATTAATCGGTGGCGACTCTTTCAATTTTTTCGGTTCGGTTGATGACCCCGCTCGACCGGACCCTTCGCTCGCCAAGACCCGATATTTTCAAAAACGCAAATTTAAAAATATTTTAAAAACGGGTCGGGGAAAGTCGGATCCGACGTCCGACAATTTGGCGACTCTGCTGGGGACCTCTTTTAGAGGGTTTAGGCTTTGTCATGTTTGCTTTGCCATATTATATTTTGCCATATCCGTTTTGACTGTTTGCTCATGCTTGCAGTTTCAAATTTTGTCCAAAAGGCGATGTAATTGTAATAAGTCAAAAAAAAAAAAAAAACTTGTTTTGCACACACCACGCTGGTTACCATTACCCGCTCGGACCTGGAGCACATTAAGAGCTTAGGGAGTTTAGTAGGGGAATGCGCCCGGAGCGGTTTGGACCGCCGGCACGCACCCAAACAACTCAACTCGATGATCGGAATGGGCCCGTGATCCTCTTTAGGGGGTGAGGTTCCCCTGGTTCAGAGGACCTAGAAATTCCATCCATTTAGAACAAAAGCTCCACACCGTGTTTAGTCTTTACCAGTTTTGTGTGTACTTTCATTTTTGGGCTCAACTAATGTAAATGAGAATTCGGCCCATGTATTTGGATATGAGATTGGCCCACGGCCCATGAAGAAATTTGGCCCATGAAGAAGTTTGGCCCATTGATGTAAATGTGTTTTGTTTTGGCCTTAGATCATGACATGTATAGGATTGAGCCTTTTGTATTATATATTCCAGACTGTTGTAAATGTAATACGAGTCTTACTAATGAAGTTAAATTCTCGCACTTGCATTACATTTTTCAAAAAAAAAAAAAATTGTAAGTTCCGTTCATTCAATCTTGTATCCTTAAGACGTTTCACGCACCATCTTTGGTAAGGATGAAAAAAAAAATCATTGCCCTCACATTAAGGCCATACAGCCCCCTCTGGTCGAAATTTCCCGAATATGGAAAGCCATGACAAAAAGGGAATCAGAAATACGTGAACAAGAAGATTGACGAGGTTCACGAGCTCGTAAACTACATAGTCAATTGGATTCTCCTTAACGCCTTGTCTGAATTCTGGAATATGGAAAACGCGTCTGCGTGATTAAACAACGGAATACGTTCACAAGTTCCATTCGACACATGCAAATCTGTCTTTCGACCCAGAGGAGATCATGGGGGATAAACTCCAACAACCACCGTCATTCTAGCAATGTGGGAGCACCTTGGAAAAATGTGGGGGCAACGTAGCTAAGTTAAATGACACCCTTGAACAATTCATACGAAGAACGAGGCAAATAAAAAGATTTTCAAAATACATGTTCTCGACCTTCGTTCGAACCAAGGAACAATCAACAAATGCACTCAACGAGTTGCGCCGTCGTGTGAAACGTCTTAAGAACTAGACATCGATTGGCCAAATCCTTATAAAGTATTTTTGAAAAAAAAAAATTGCCATACATGCAATCAAAGTCTACGAATGGAATGAACGGAACATGCAGAATTTTTGAAATCAATCATGCATGATCAATTGTGTATTCATCCTTCTTACTATGGTATTTTGGATTTAGGTTTTCGGGAATCCATGCGACATTCGACAATTCCAGTACCTCAAGAATACGATGAGAGAATCATCCTACTAGAACAAACCATGTATGTCATGAGTTCCCGCACAGTGCAGTCAATCGTTGGCATGACCTCCTAGGTCGAGCGGATTTTGCTTTTCTAAGCTCCAGGCAGCCGTGACTACCACAGTATCCCCGATCTCGTCTTCCCGAGGAACACTAATGTCGTGGCACTTCATCAATCCATGTCAGACATTTTTGCCATCCTGACCAAGACCCACTTCCCACATATGACTTTCCCACACCCGAAAGGACAAATACACTTTTAGGATCAGGTTTTCGTCCTAATTTCAAAGATTATGAAGTCGTCTGGAGGAAATATTTAACCTAAAGTTCAGAGACATTGTTATGTCCTTTCCTCGTCGTTCATTTCCAGGCCCACCACAAGTATGCTCACGAGGGCTTCTCAGACTTATTTTCAACTGGTATCACCATTGGAGCTCTGCTCGATGAAGCTCCCTCATGCATTTTTGATCGTCCACTCGTTAGTGGGGCACCCTTGCCGAATCTGACTCTATACATTACAGAGAAGGATCCGTTGACCCAGATGACATTGCAATTTGGAACATAAAATCAAGCAGATACCAAATTGTATCAATTTCTGAATGCAGTGAGTGATGAGTACAATCAAGAAAAAGATGATTTACTACGAGAAAACCCGTTACCTGAGGTAAAATCGGCTTATGCAACTATCCGATCAAGAAAAGGACCGGAGACAAGTAATGGGTACCACAACAAGGAGGGACGCCGAGGTTCTCATCGTCAGAATTGAGTCTGTCTTCTATGTTACACCTCGTTCAGAGGAAGTGGAAATCATAGTCAAACTGACCCACACCACCAGACCACATTCGACCACCGGAAAAGGGAAGGTTGTTTTACAAAGTAAAGGAGATGAGAAAAACAACTCCCTTTCGTTTGATCGAGCTAAAGCATAGGTGACTTAAATAGAGATGAAAAGATGTCATTGTTGACACGGGGACGACGCCGTTGTTGACTCCTGCATAAGAGTCACCATTGTTGACACGAGACAGACGCCGTTGTTAACTCCTGCATAGGAGATGCCATTGTTGACGCTCGTCGTTGTTCACAAGAGGGGAGACATCGTTGTCGATGCAGAGAGATGCCACTGTTGGCAGCATCGATCGGAAAGGCTTGAAAGGTAGCCACTACGGAAAGTTCGTCACAGCAAGGCGAAGTACTTCCAACTGATCAGATTCCCTGAAGGGTGGAGAAACCCATGGAGGGACAACAACAATGACGCCAGCAACGTCATCATCACGGGGATGAAAGCTGCGAAGAAGAGAAGCAGACCAACAATCACCTTGTGTTCTTATTTGCATCTTTGCGTTCAAAATAAATTGGCAACGCTCGCACGCATGAGTAAAATTTCTCCGGGAAACCAAAAACTGCCAATGGAGATCAAAATCAAAGAAATTTCAGCCTATTGTTGTACAATCGAAGAATCATACAGTCAACCATGACTCACTGATATAAAAAAAGATATCTGGCGTACGGACTTCCCAGAGAACGCCACAAGAAAATGTCTGAATGGTCATGCGAGGAATGACTTGCAATTAATTTCCCAGTGGCCCGACTATACCAATTTGAGATGCGTGAATGCTAAAGAAGCTGAACATCTAATGGAAGAAATTCATGAAGGTTCTTGCGGCCCACAGATGAACGTGCAAGACTTGGGTACTTTGGGTTCACCATGACGGCTGACTGTATAAAACATGCCCAACAATATCACATCTGTCAAGTGTACGCGGACCAAATCCACGCGTCACTGCACGAGCTCTATTCCAGAAATTCCCCACGGGCTTTCAAAATGTGGGGCATCGATGTAATCAACATGATTTTCCCAAAAGCGTCCAATGGTCATCGATTCATATTGCATTGATTACAATCAATTACTTCATCAGGATTAGAGGTTATTACCCCGACGTGAATAACGACAAAGACCATTGAATTTTTCATCAACGAGGACATCATCGTGTGTCATGGGATGCCGAAGTCAATCATCACCAGCAATGCCAGAAATCTAAATTGGATTGAGTTGTGATCAAGTGTAAAAATGCATCTCTATATCACCCACAAATGAATGGCGCAGTGGAAGCAACAATTTATGGACTGACATGATAAGCTGTCTTAGGCACTCATGGCATACAGGACCTCAATACGGACATCAACAGGGGCAACCCCATTTTCCTTTGTTTACGGGATCGAAGCCGTGTTGCCAATTGAAGTAAAATTACTGTCAGCTAGGATCCCCGCCGAGGCAGAGAAGGACGAGTCAGAGTAGGCGAAATGCAGATACGTGCAATTGAACCTCATGACAAAAGGCGGCTCATCGCGCAGTGCCACGGGCATTTGTACCAGCAACGCATGGCTCGTGCATTTAACAGGAAAGTCAGTCCAAGAGAATTACAAGCAAGCAATCTAATTCTCCAGGAAAAATATTCGACTCAATCCAGACTCTCGGGGCAACTTTGTGCCTAAATATGAAGGGTCTTATGACGCCAAAGAGAGTTTCAGCAGAGGAGCCATGATCGTCACCGACATGGACAACCAAGAACTCCCCAGTCCAATCAATATGGACGCAGTCAAAAAATACTATCCTTAAGGAGTTCGTAACCAGAAAGCGAGTCTCCAAAAGTGAGAGAAAATTCCCGCTAAATTGAAAACCCGAAAGGACGGTTTAGGCAAAATTTAGGGAAAAGGGGCATGATTGAAAATCCCCAAAAGGACAATCATGGCAAAAGGAGAGGAATCAAATCCCTGCTAGGTTGAAAACCTGAAAGGGCAACCTAGGCAAAAATTAAGGGAACCGAGAGGTGCGGTAAAAAAAAAAATTACCGTAGCAAAATGATAGAAAAACGAGAGATAAAAAAAAAAAAAAAAACTTCAAGTCAATCCAAACTCTGAGGGCATGTTTGTATATAAATATGAAGGGATTTATGTCATCAAAATGATTTTCAGTGTGGGAGCCATGATCATCACAAACATGGACAACAGAGAACTCCCCAATCCAATCAATGTGGATGCAAAAAAAAAAAAAAAAAATCGTCATCAGAAAGCGAGCCTCCAAAAATGAGAGAAATTCCCGCTATATCGAAAACCTGAAAGGGCGGTTTAGGCAAAATTTAGGGAAGAGGGGCATGATTAAAAATCCCTAAAAAGGGCGATCATGGCAAAAGGAAAGGAATCAAATCCCTGCTAGGTTGAAAACCCAAAAGGGCGACCTAGACAAAAATTAAGGGAATCGAGAGGTGCGGTAAAAAAAAAAAAATACCGTAGCAAAAGGGAAGAAAATCAAGAGAAAAAAAAATGCTCAAAAGTGGACGACATTGTTTCCCACAGTAGCAATAAAAAGAAGTTGTGATTGACATTAATTTGAACTGCCTCGACAACTTGCATGGATACACATTGTGAAGATAGCATGAATGACTTTATGGAACTCCATCAAGAAAGACTCCAAAGTCGATTAATGATAAATCTGACTGAGAAGTCCGCACAAGCAGTCAGACATCTCGAAAATGGTTTTTACCTCCAAAGTGAATTACAAGCTAATGGGCGGGGTCTTTAGGTGCTCAACCTCCGCAAGTCATCATCAACAATCGGGACTTGTAGATATCCAACTTCCGAGAGTTACAAACCGACAAACGAAGCGTTTAGGTGCTCAACCTCCATAAGTCATCCCCAACGATCAGAACCTGTAGATATCCAGCTTCTGAAGGCGCCAAGCCGACGAACGGGGCCTTGAGGTGCTCAATCCCCGTAAGTCACCCACAACAAAGCTTCTGGAAAAAAAACACGAGCGGAGCCTTTATGTTTCAGCCTTCGCAAGTCATCCTCGACGAACAGGACCTGTAGTTATCCAGCTTCTGGGAGTCACAAGCCGACAAGCGGAGCCTTTAGGTGTTCAACCTCCGCAAGTCATCCTCGATGACCAGAACCTGTAGTTATCCAGCTTCTGGGAGTCACAAGCCGACAAGCGGAGCCTTTAGGTGTTCAGCCTCTGCAAGTCATCCTCGATGACCAGAACCTGTAGTTATCCAGCTTCTGGGAGTCACAAGCCGACAAGCGGAGCCTTTAGGTGTTCAACCTCCGCAAGTCATCCTCGATGACCAGAACCTGTAGTTATCCAGCTTCTGGGAGTCACAAGCCGACAAGCGGAGCCTTTAGGTGTTCAGCCTCTGCAAGTCATCCTCGATGACCAGAACCTGTAGTTATCCAGCTTCTGGGAGTCACAAGCCGACAAGCGGAGCCTTTAGGTGTTCAGCCTCTGCAAGTCATCCTCGATGACCAGAACCTGTAGTTATCCAGCTTCTGGGAGTCACAAGCCGACAAGCGGAGCCTTTAGGTGTTCAGCCTCCACAAGTCATCCTCGACAAACCGGACCTGTAGTTATCCAGCTTCTGGGAGTCACGAACCGACAAGTGGAGTCTTTAGGTGCTCAGCCTCCGCAAGTCAACCCCAACAAGTCACACGCCGACGAGCGGACCCTTTAGGTGTTCAGCCTCCGCAAGTCATCCTCGATGACCAGGACCTGTAGTTATCCAGCTTCTGGGAGTCACATGCCGATAAGCGGAGCCTTTAGGTGTACAGCCTCCGCAAGCCATCATCAACAAGTCACACGCCGACGAGCGGACCCTTTAGGTGTTCAGCCTCCGCAAGTCATCCTCGACGAACAGAACCTGTAGTTATCCAGCTTCTGGGAGTCACAAGCCGACAAGCGGAGCCTTTAGGTGTTCAGCCTCCGCAAGTCATCCTCGATGACCAGGACCTGTAGTTATCCAGCTTCTGGGAATCACAAATTGATGAGCGTTTAGACGCTCAGTCTCCACAAATCATCATGAACGATCGGGACCTATAGGTGTCTAGCTTCCGAAAGTTGCGTGATGATGTTTGTCTACTGTGTAAATAATGAATAAAGAGGAGCCAAAATCAGTTGTTTGTCTTTGAACACACACTCATGAGATCACTTTCATGAGCGCATGTCCAAAGAGGGGCAACTGTAAACACCTGATTTTGGCTCGGGATCAAAATACCGTACGCGAGGAATCGATAAAAAAAAAAAATTAAAATTAAAATTTTAAAAAAAAAAAATATCTAAAAAAATATCTGAAAAATAAATATCCGAAAATAAAATATCTGAAAAATAAATATCTGAAGAAAAAAAATAATAATAAAAAAATCAAAAAAATATCTACTTATTTTGTGTATAAATAGAAGATAGAAAGAAAGGATTTAGAGGAGGAATGGTCGTGAGAAATAGGAGAGAAAAGAAAGAAGGAAGAGAAGTAAGAAAGAAGAAAAGAAAAAAAAAAAACAAGAGAAAAAAACAAGAGTGAAAAATATCGATAATTATCGGACTCGGTTCCTCGTACGGTATTAAGCCTCCCATGAGTTAGGTATATTCTCTTATCTTCAATATCATATTTTGTATTTTCTAAATGTGAAATAAAGAAGAAGAGTTTATATACATATATTATATATTTATGTATAATATATATTTATATTATGTTTATGTATTACTATATATATCTATACGTATAATATATTATGTTTATGTATTACTATATATAATCTATATGTATAATCTATATGTATATTATATTTATGTAATACTATATCTATCTATATGTATAATATATATTTATATTATGTTTATGTTATCTATTTATCTATATATATAATATCTATTTATATTATGTCTATGTAATACTATATATATATATTATGTATTATGTATAATATATGTATATTATGTATATGTGAAAAAAATAAAAATTTCAAAATTGACTTAGGTCATTCCCAAACTTTGATGAAGGTTACAACTCGGTCATTGGACTCTCGGGTCATTTCTGGGACGTTATCGAGTGTTATAAACCAAACCGGAAAAGTTTTGGGCCATTTGTGCAAATTGTTTTTTCTCAATTCAGCTCTTAAAAAAAAAAAAAAACAATTTGATTTCTAAACTTTTCTAGACATTCCATGATTTCTAAAAATGTTACAAATAAGTCTAGAATAATTTTCGGGTTATTTTAGAACTTTACCAAGTGTTACAAATAAGTCCATAATAGTTTAGGGTATTTTCTGCAATTTTCGAAATATTTGTCCAATTCAGCTCAAATTTTAATAAATTGCATTTTGGTCCCTATATTTATTTTGACATCCTATATAACTTCTCAAAATGGGACAAATTAGTCCAACGAGCTTAAAATCTTCAAAAATCACCCGTGCATGTTTTAACACGTTTAAAATGGCTCGAGAGTTAAACTATTTTTTTCGAGCACGATTAACTTTAGTACTCTTTTGTTTATTTAAAATTAAATCATAAAAAAAAAATGTTTATACATGGTTTAAGGAAAATGCATATAGTCTTTTTTGGGCCAAGCATGATCGAAACGAGCAATTCGGGTAAATAAAAAAAAAAAATTCAAAAGCAAACTAAAGTACCGAAAGGGCGGATTATGAGCTTGCGAGCTTTTAAGATGTAATCAAACCCCCGAACTCGATTCTCTGGACGTAGACCTTTCTAAGCCCTAGGATGTTAATTTCATGTACCCTATGCAATTTTAGGATTTCGATTAGCCTTTAATTAATCGGTGACGACTCTTTCAATTTTTTCGGTTCGGTTGATGACCCCGCTCGACCGGACCCTTCGCTCGCCAAGACCCGATATTTTCAAAAACGCAAATTTAAAAATATTTTAAAAACGGGTCGGGGAAAGTCGGATCCGACGTCCGACACCCAATATGTGGACAAATCGAGATTAGGGAACAAATGCTATACCGATGTAATTTGACAAAATGTGTACGGATCAACACACTTAGGGTCAGACCAGAACACTATTTTGTTACGTCAGTGGAGGATTAAATCATTGAACATAAAACAGAATCGGGCTTCGACAGAAACGTTAAATCAACGCGAAGATAGGCTACATGTGCTTTCACTTGTTGACTCATATAGAAAGCTCATAGCACTATGACCTTCAAGTCAAAGCAGTCAACTCTCGTAGAGGTGACTGAACGAGTGTTCCACGAAGCTACGGAATTTGACAATGCTCACCCCACACAAAGACAAGCAGACGTCTGAGCTCTACCCAAACAATGGAAACGGCCTTTAGAAGGTGTGGTGAAGCTCAATAGCGATACGTCATGGGACCTGTCAACGAAAATTTGTAGAACTGAGGCAATCGCGAGAAACTCGCATGGTTAACTTATTGGTGTGCTAAAAAAAAGTATACGTAGTTCAAACGCCGAAACCGTCGAGTCCTTAACGATTGAAGCTTGAATCAAGCTAGCTGTGAAGAGAATTTGGGATCGTTTTGAAATTTAGTTGGATGCTCTAAATGTGATCAAACTACTTGGGAACAATCATAACTAGAGAACTCAAGTCATAGCACCATTACACTACAAGTGGGCGGCGCGTCTTGGCAAACTGGGTAGTCATTTCTAGATCAACTAACGAGTGTACAAATTGGATAGTGAAACATGCTCTTTTGAGGGTGCGCCTAGATGAATAGGCTTCTTGACCCCACCCCACTTATTTTTTTGTTAAATAAGAATTGTAATGTGAATAATGTTGATCAATTGTACAATGATTTAAGTAATAAACTTACTTTATTTAGCCAAAAAAAAATCAAAAAAATCAATAAGTGATCTGAGAAAAATAATTGTAAATGCAAAAATAATCATCCACTAGACAACGGTAATAATGGGATGACAAATGGGGCGATAGCAGATGGTGGTGATGACTCAGTAGACGATAGATGAGGTGACAACTGGGAAGTCGACAGCGGAGGGATAATGATAAATGTGTAACTTAACTTGAAAATGAATATACATAAATAAGTAGCTTGTAGAAAGTAATTTATAATTTATTAATTTAATATAAATAAAAAATATATAAAATACTATTGAAACATTTTGATATTTTAATAAAGTTAGTTTTTAAAAAGTAATCGTTAATTTCTTTTATAACGTCTAAGTGGTGTTTGTCCAACAAATTGTCAAGACACAAACCCACAATAGCCAATACAACAATCTAATTCACTGACAAGAATTTATCACCTCATACTTGCAATTTCTAGTAACAAAATTACCTAAAAAAGAGCTGGTTTTCCGCATAACCTTCCTTGTCTATCCAGCAGAACCACCAATAAGAGTACAGCCTTCCAACTCAACTCACCCAACCATGTGGACTACTGCTCTACTTGAAAATACATGATATTCAAAGCTGAACTAAGGTTACATACCTTGTCACCACCATCTTCTGGAAACCAGGAACTGATAATTCTTTCACCTGAATCTGCAGAAATTCCAGACGGCCAGTTATCAATTAGTCGGAACCCGTGTTGTGAAGCAGCCTTTAGTATGGATGGCTCATCAACTCGGCGCAATATGTGGCATAAAATCAATGCTGCTTCCTTGTCTCCTTTATTGCATCTTCTAGTTGATATCAACTGTCTTGCAGTGCCAAATAGGGGAGAAATAGATTCAGCTATATACGTGACATCAGTCCCTATTATGACATCAAAACTCTCTCTATTCATCTCTTTAACAGATAATATATGGTCTTCGTTTCCCCAATCAAGTCTCTTGGTGATCAGTTTGTCGAGGAAAGGTTGTCTTAAGTTGGAGGCGATGTTTTGGGTTAAGAGATCAAGAGCTTTAGGATCACTGTCGGATGCAACGACAAGATCAGCAAATTTGACGGCTATCATTGAGCATATGCCGCCACAACCACTACCCAACTCTAAGACCCTTTTACCTGAGACGATAGACGGGTTTTGTGCAAGGATAGATGCCATTAGACGAGCGGATTCCCAAAGCATCAGACCAGTGGATTTGCATGTGTGTTGGTACTCTTTGGACAGTACTTGTATCTTGAAGTAGTTGTCTTTAAGATCTACTTCAAGGGTCTAGCAAGACAAAATTAGGGAAAAAATTATCATAAGAAGAAAGAGAAAAGTCTAAAAATAGCCCAACATGTTTGCACAAAATAGTTTTTGAACCCAAAATGTTTTAAATAGTCCAACAATGGTAATTGGTACTTCAGTTAATTCTCTATCCAAAATTTTGTTACATATTTTTCAAATTTACAATAATTGAATATTTTTCCAGATGACACACCTAAACCATACTTACTTACACTAATGTTACAATTGAGTCAAGTCACCACCCTTGAGTGACCCACCTAGTCTAGATTGGGACCCAGATGTAGCCTAAACAAGGACCTCTGATTAGATTCTAATCGAGTCTCGATCGAGTCGGAACTCAATGAACATCGGAACTCAATTGTTTCATTGACGTAAGTTAGTAGAGTTTAGCTGTGACATTTAGAAAAATATTTGAGTAATTTTGTATGTTTTATAAGTATTTAACGGAGATTTTTGTACTACATTCATTTACCATCATTTCAAAACATAATAGTGCATTAATCATCACACCCAAAAAAAACGTTGGTGCATACAAAGTTTTATGCCAATATATTCTACCATTTTCAAACTTTTCCTAAGAAGAAATCTACAAAAGGACAATTAGCTTATACTAAGAGGGAAAATTCCAAACGTTTTTGGATTTTAAACATTGGATACTATACTTCTAAAGTCGTATACTATAGTTTGGTTGCCCCTGGCCCTGAATTTGGTCCCAATCCAGACCAGGTGGCTAGCCTTGGTTGCCCCCAGCCTCCTTCAAACCTGACAGTTTGAGAACCCTTGGGAGAAAAGGTTTGGGGACTAATTTTGATAAAGAAAAAGTTAAGAGGACTTTATTGTATATTTTCTCAATACAAATTGAGGTACATAAACTAAAAGAAGCATGCAATCTCAGACCACGTCAACCAGGTGGCTCGACTTGATCACCCTTGGTCTTGGCGACGAACACGGGGGTTACGGACCCTTAGGTATAAAAGAGTTGAAGGCTAATTTTAACAAATAAAATAGCTGGGAACCTATTATACGAAATAGTTGATAGATAAGATTTCGTTATGGAGTAGTGTAATTAAGCCCAATATGTTCCTGCTATGACTTTGGCACGATAAAGCAGCAATATGTTTTGATTTCTACAAGACATACAGCTTCGAAAAACACCCGAAATAATGAAGGAAAAACATATTATTACCTCATTTTCAGAAAAGGGTGAAACTCCAAACATGTCGAATCCAACACCCTCAGACATATCAACTACGGTGTCTTCCACAATCTCTGTTGAAGGCCCATCTACAATGTTGGTTTCTTTATTCTGTTGAGTCGTGGAATCCATATCAGAAGCAGAATCCACGCAACGAAATGTAGCTTGGATCCACCGCCTAAAGAACAGATGATACTAATTTTCAGCAAACAAGCAGATAATAAATACCTTCCTCGTTCTGGGTAAAGTTGAAGATAATACTGTACGAAATAGATACCTGTTCATGATCAACTCCCTTGACCGATTCTCAACTTGCTTGCAGCATAAACCAATTTCTTCAACCTTAAATCCATTTTCTTTGAACAAGTTCTCCAAAAACTCATTAGAAAAGTAGAAAGCACGCTGTCCCCAAGATATTTTCCAACGATTAGTTGATTGCATAGTAAATCAAACAAATGAAATATATAAACTGTGTTCGTGTAACATACAGTGCCATCACCGCGAACGTAAAAGTTTTCACTGATCATTTGATCCTTAGAAGAAAACCTTTCCTGCCACAACAGAAAGTAACAAATAACCCAGCCAATTAAAAAAATCCAATCTTTTTAATTGTAAGTAAATTAACTGGCTTGAAAATGGTAACTACCAACCTAAACAAATGCTTTATAACATATTATTCTTTGTATATGATTTTTTATACAATCTCTTTAAAAAATTATATTCTTGTAGACCGTTTGAATAATCCGCAACAAGGTTATATGATGCTCTGTGATTTGGCTCTTATCGAACTGCTTTATTTCATTTGAATACTTCTTATTCAAAAGCATTATTGTTGTTTTTAGGCTCTAGATCCACTACTAATTCAATGGCATCCTTGGATCCTCTCCAGATAAAAGTATTAGTCCTGCGAGGTTAAAAAAGCATGTGCCAATCACAAAAACGGCTCTCTTGGTGGGGTGAGGAAGTGATAAAGTACGTGAGCATGAAAAAATATAAGGAACGAACAAAGAGAATGCAATCTAGAATATTGATTGCATATTAAATTACAGTCATTAAGTAGCAGAAAAATAGAATACAGATACAGGTTCATAAGTAAAAATCTTCTCTTCTTTCTTCTTTTTTTTATTACCAATCATAGGTTTAAATCCACAACAGCAACTTTAAATGAGGGTATAAAGTAACACAAACCTGTGCTAAATCACCAGTGGCATAGTCGCGGAAGAGAATATGACCATTTGGCTGTAAAATCAGAGATTGGAATACAAAATTAATTTTTATCAATTATTATTTCTAGCTAAAATAGTATGTTAGTTACCAACTAACCTTCAAAATTTTCCTAAGATTCTGCAATACTAGAGACATCTTCTCAGGTGACACTGCAGATAACATAAATATCTGCTTAAAGCGTCAGCTAGTTAAACATACATTATACCACAACTCACAAGGCAAAGTATGATTTACTAAAAGCAAGCATCTGCTTTATGGTTTCAGTACCATTGTCACAATATCAACTGAGGTCGGAGGGATATGTTCAACAAGGTCATCAGCAGCTAAATCACAAACAAATGCATTGATGCAGGTCTTGGTGAAGTCCTTATGCAACTGGAATAGAAACAAATATTGGAATGTCATTGCATGTCTATTTAAATGTAGTCATCTATACAGTATACAGATATGGATGCGTACACGCAGGAGGTAAGTTATTAAGGAATTGGAGAAAGAAGTTTTTAAAAAACTAATCAAGATTATCAAATTGGCGTATATATAACCTGAGTGCAATTGAAGTATCTAAGTAAATGGATTATCTATCGAGAAGGTATTCAATGAAATAAATGTTGAAAAGATTAAAAAAAAATAGTCATTCACAACCATTGACGAAGTATTCCTCAAAAAGTTAAGGATCAGGAATCCGTTTTTAGAAAATATTAACAGTACTAGGGATACCTAGCAGGCAACAGGACCAGCATTTAAAATTATTGTTCTAGAAATTAATGGAACTTAACCAGTTAGAATCAACTCAGAAACAGCAATCTGCAAGACTCAGAAGGAACGTAAGAGCAGACCAACGTAACAAAAAGAAGAGAGTGGGAGAGAAGAGAAAGGAGACAGGAGAGAGATAGAGGAATAGTTGTCTTTTCCATTCATGCTGTAGAAGTTTTCCATGCCCTTTCTATATAGGGTTAATTACGTGGGATCCTAATTATCTGACCCGACTGACTCATACTGCTAGCTATACTGATTATTTGACCTGTAAGAAGACATTAAACACGGAAAAAAAAAGTAGTCTTTCTTATAAAGGTGGACATTTAATTCCACCAAGGTAGAGTAGAAGACCTAATGAGTACAAAAGGGTATTCAGTTGATGAACCACCGAATTGCAGGGTGTATCAGAATCAGTACATGCACCTGAAGAGCGTATAATCATTTATTTCTAGATAATATGTGAGCAGTCATACCTTAACCAGATCCACAGCGCGTTGTGAGAAATCACATGCATGAATGAACACATCCGGGTATGTAGCAAGCAATGGATATATAGTATTCCCAGCACCACAGCCAACCTGCAGCGAAATAGTGTTTGATTACAAGTAGTTTAAGAGAGAGAGAGAGAGAAACTTTCAAACGAGCAACGAATGTGATAAAGACATGGCATAAGAAACTATACTGACAGATAAAAGCATTTCTCAAAGGACCAAATCAGATTGAAAGAGTCGCCAGAAAAATTCTTGCACTATCTGCAGATTACAGGTTACACTTCTCCTTATAGCACTTTGTTATAGTTATTATTATTAAGTTAATACTTAACATACAAAAATAACTGTAAAGTTAATCCAAATGATACTTGGACAAAATCATGAATCTAACCTGTCTATTTATGGGTTTCTTAACTCCCATTTTCAAATTTATTACACCCTCATGGTGCACTATTGATAATACTATCTAAGAGTCCAAAAACTAAAAAACTTGCTCTTGTTTTCCAGACTGCAGTCAATCAAGACCATGAAATAAATATAAATAAATGTTAAATAGAGGAGAAACACACTAGATTTTCTTTACTTACCTCCAAGAGAACTTTCTTCTCTGTTTCCTGAAAAAGAAGATGAGGACTTTAATAACATATTCGCAGACCTACAATGCATGATCAACTCGATAAATCAATACATAAAGAGACTGTATTCTTTCATAACTTACTGAAAAATAGCGGCCCCATTCCTTGTCCAGGTAATGCCGGTCCTTAAAGAACTGTAAAAATGTTTCAATGTCAACTAAAAGCTAGACACGTGACAATCCTGAACGGAATATTTACCAACGAAGCTCAGTCATTCATCATCAACACTGCCAATACAATTAGATTGCTGAAAAGAACTGACCTTATCCTGGTGCCGCTTGTAGAAGATATCCCAATACCTTTTAGCTTCTCTCTCGTACTTCTCTGCCAGAATGAACGTAATCGTAAGCAAATCTGATATTTTGGGTAGCTGAACTCATAATACAGAGAGGATGAGTGGGGGTAGAGACCTTTCCAGAATGGGGAGACACCAGTGCTGGATGTAGAATATATCTGCAACTTGGGAGTGGCAGATGGCTGGTTTGAACTATTTCCAGCATCGTCGGACGCCATAGCCCTTCGGTATCTCTTGTGGGAGAAAGGAGGATCTGAACGAGGAAGAACACCCACAAAGATCGAGAGAAACGATACAGAAGCAAACTGCTGGAATACAGTAAACTCGATAACTTCACGACTGTTTGGGGGAAGGAGGAAGCTTAGGCGCTGGAGGGACTTCCATTCTGAAGAGACGGGTTTGGGCCTGAAAAGGCAAAGTTTCGGCCACTTCACCATCATAATTGACCCCCCTAGGTCGTCTCTTCAACAATGAGAAATAGAAAGGTTTGGAGGTTTCAATTTCAAATCCTCGAAAAATATAAATACAGTAATTTTCTATTTGGATAAATTATTTGGACAGTCAATTATGTTATCATATATTACTGAAGAGAAATATTTATATTTTAATACGTTAGTGAACGATTACAAAATAAAAATATATAAAAATGACTAAAATACCCTTTAACTTATGTTTTTCATCGATTCAAACCTGAAATCTGATTTCGAACACAGATTTGTGCAAATATGAGTTCAAATCTAACCCAAATATGCATTTCGGAGTTCGAATTGAACCCATAAACGCATTTCGCAGTTCGAATCTAACCCAAATATGCAAATCTGAGTTCGAATCGAACCTAAATATGCATTTCGGAGTTCGACAAAAAAATTGCTAGTTTACTTTAAACAGTTCTAGTTTAGTCCATAACTGATTTGGTTTGTTAAAGAACAAACCTATTCTTCTTCCATTCTTCTCCAACTTCCTTTACCTTTTTCTTCTTCAGGTTGATAACGCGTTAAAAATGATTATTAGACTAATCTATAATACCTATTCCAATATAAAATCAGTGTTATCATTACAAAGATTCGATCATCCATAATACTTGTTTTATCCTTAATTGTAATTTGGGTCTTCGTATTTTTTCTTGGCATTATATTTCATACTAAACATCTAATAGCAACAACGTTATATGAAAGGGGTTTAATCAATCACTATATAGATATAAAAACTAATAAAACTTACCTCAATTGGTTCAACTTTAACCCACATCATTCTTCCATGACTAATCCAATCACTTCTTCCTATGTTGGTTGAGTGAATCATGCATCATCCCCATATAATGTTGGGGGATCTCGTTTGAGATGTTTATGACGTGTCTGTCTTGGAGTGGGTGAGATGGTTGAGTTGACTGAGGTTAAAACAATGTTGTATTTTTTGCATCATTCCACTTTTTATGAACATATAGTGAGTAATATTATGGAAGTTGAAGTTTTATTAATCTAGTCTCATGTTCATTTCTTCTCCTTCACGTTCACCCTTCTTCTTCTTGATTCCACATTTTTTTTACATTAGACGGACTGACTACAATACTTCAACTTTCATCCATTATTTAGGGATTAGCAATGGGTGTATACCAATAGAGTAAATTATATGCATAATGTGTATGTGATAGCAATGGTTCGTCACACGTTTGGCAAAATCAATCATATTTCAACAAACACGTTGTTGCATGCGAACAATAAATTTCATATAAGTCTTAATATACATAACTACAAAGTTTATTGTTGAGATATTAATGAGAATGAAATACTTTTATAGGGTAAAATACGAGTTTGCCCCTAAAGTTGAACCAAATTTAAGATTCCCCATTATTGTTTAAAATCTGAAATTTTAGTCATAATGTTTGGACATGATTAAAAATTCTCCCTTACCGTCAATTATTCGTTAATTTCAGACGGATTAGAGATCACGTGACTGTCATGTGAGTTTTTTACATTTTGAATGGACAAAATTGTTGTGTCTTCTTCTTTGTTCAAGCACTGCTCCATCCTCCATCTGTAATCTTCTTCTCAGAACGGAACCACCGGTAAAGGATTGAAGGAGAGAGGGAAAGGCACCATCGGTGAAGGATTGAAGGAGTGAAGCTAACTCACTTGCTTGCAGCCTGCTCCCGAACTCGCTCCACGCTGGCGTGGTGCCATCTCCGTCGTCGATGGAGACTTCGAAGAGGAAAGTTGCTCAGTGAATCGTGCATAGGATTGGCCCGTTGCAGCTGATGAAATCTTATCCCCTTTGCGAAGAACACCATCAACAACAGCCACGTGGCAAATGACTCTTTTATACTCATCATAATAGGAATATAGAAGCATACGCATAGGTAAACTACCCTTTCCAGGAGGAGGTGGTAACCGCTCAATAACAGAGGGAAGCACATGTTCAAGACCTTGTCCTGTCTTCGCAGAAGTAAGAAGTGCATCAATAATGTCAAGATCAAACACTGACTTCAACTGTGCTTTTACACAATTTGGGGTAGCAGTTGGCTGATCGATTTTGTTTATCACATGTATTATCGACATACTCGAATGCAAGATAAAAAATTTCCACTGTTTGTGCTTGAACACCCTGGGCAGCATCAACAAACAAAAGTGCACCTTGGCAAGATGCAAGTGCTCTTGAGACTTTATAACTAAAACCAAAATGACTAGGTGTGTTAATAAGATTCAGTGGGTATTTTCCTAATTTATTGTCATGCTGAGCAACATCGACTTGAGAGCCATGGTTGAAGAACATTGTTGCAGTTTGAGCTTTCACATTTATTCCTCTTTCTTTCTCTACCTAATAAGATAGGTCAGTTTAATAATATGCATCAATTAGCAACTCATGAATCATGACTCAGTGATTTCACTTCCTAACCAAAATGCAATTGGAAAGTGAATTGCGAAGAATTTGAAACCCGAAAATATTGACCCCAATAACTCTACCATTACTGTCGTATTATGAAGCCAACTGAGGTTGAAATCGCGGGTTTTAGCATAAGGAAACCTTAAGCAAAGGGACTGTTGGGTGAGCTGATGTCTTCTCAGGTGAGTCATGCATTTCAAGAAGGGAGATACATCATAGGAAAAAGGGAGACAAATGGATACAGTAAAAGAATAAGGGAGATACAAGAAAGGCAATTTTGTCAATTTAAAATATTAAAAATATTAAAAAGTCACGTGATCTCCAATCCGTCTGAAATTAACAGATAACTAACAATAAGAGGGAATTTTTAATCGTTTCCAAAAATTAGGACTAAAACTTCAAAATTTAAACATTATGGGGGAATCTTAAATTCATCTCAAACTTTAGGGGGCAAACTCGTATTTTTGGTTAGTTGACTGAGGTTAAAATGTTCTATTTTTTGGTATCATTCCACTTTTTATGAACATATAGTGAGTAATATTATGGAAGTTGAAGTTTTATTAATCTAGTATCATGTTCACTTGTTCTCCTTCATGTTCACCCTTCTTCTTCTTCTTTCCACATTTTTTTTACATTAGATGAATTGACTACAATACTTCAACTTTCATCCATTTTTTAAGGATTAACAATGGATGTTTATGACGTGTCTGTCTTGGAGTGGGTGAGATGGTTGAGTTGACTGAGGTTAAAACAATGTTGTATTTTTGGTATCATTCCACTTTTTATGAACATATAGTGAGTAATATTATGGAAGTTGAAGTTCTATTAATCTAGTCTCATGTTCATTTCTTCTCCTTCATGTTCACCCTTCTTCTTCTTGATTCCACATTTTTTTTACATTGGACGGATTGACTACAATACTTCAACTTTCATCTTTTTTTTAGGGATTAGCAATGGGTGTATACCAATAGAGTAAATTCTATGCATAATGTGTATATGGTAGCAATGGTTCGTCACATGTTTGGCAAAATCAATCATATTTCAACAAACAAGTTGTTTCATGCAAACAAGAAATTTCATATAAGTCTTAATATACACAACTACAAATTTTATTGTTGAGACTTGAGATATTAATGAGAATGAAATACTTAGATAGATATATAGATATAGATATAGATATTATTTACTTAATTACTGAAATTTTACTTAACTAAAGGTTGATTTAGTTATAAAATTATATAATATTGTAAAAAATATTCAAAGAAAAATAAATATTTTTGCATGACAATAAAATAATAATATTTTGATACAAAATGAATACAATAAATGATGAGTGTAAAAAAATTTGTAACGTATTATAGGAATCAATATAAAATTATACAATATTGAATAAAAATTAAAGAAAATATATTTTTATGACAATAAATAATAATATTTTCCTATAAAATGAATATAATAATATTTTCCTATAATAATATTTATATGGTAAAATACGACATTGCCCCTAAAGTTTAAACGAATTTAAAATTCCCCCTTAAAGTTTAAAATTTGAGATTGTAGTCGTAATGTCTCCCTTACCGTCAAATTTTCGTTTATTTTGGACGGAATCCTTCTCATGTGCGGCTCATGTGATGATTTAACAATTTTAGTTAACGAAATTGCCCTCCATGCCAACCTCTTCATCTTCCCTTGAAGCGGAACACTGCTATAATTTCAACACTGGAGCCATGGTCATGGACCTGTTGGCGTGGAGGGAGGGTAGCTTCAGAAAGAAAATCGAGAACTGAATGGAGGTTCAAAGCTTAAGAGGATTTACGAAATGGGCTATCTTTCGCTGTTCTTGTTGGTTTTCGCCGACATAGTAGACTCGATCGATCACGGGTGGAACCAGCAAGGCCTTAGAGGAGACAATGTGAGAGGTAGCTGTTGATCGTTGCATGAGGTCCGACGAGCCTTTTGCATTGGAACAAGAAGGGTAAACCATGAGCGCGACTCGATTCAAATAATCACTGTCCACTCGATTCTTTGTGGGAGTCTTACGATTTGTGCAAGTCGATCCAGTATTAATTAAAGGACCAAATAAGCTTCTAATCTTCATGAAACACGAATCAACCATGTTCCATTCTTTCTTTGTTAGACTATTTTGTGCATATTCTTCAATTAGGTGTTGGCGATTACAACTTTACACAGATTGTTGGAATGGGTTTTCCAGTTTCTGCAATACCCATCCCCACTTCAATCTCTTACTCTGAATCGGGTGTATATAGACTGAAAGAGATATGAATTTGGATCAACGGAAAGTAGGAGAGTGAAGATGGGTGTTCTTGGAGCTGGTAACAGAATGAAATAATTAGAGATTTGGTGGTGATGGTGACAGTGGGACAAATGGGCAGCAACCACAATTGTTATTCATGCCCTCATATTAGATATGTTCTTCTATAAATCGATTGAATACTCACGAAATCTATTGAAGAAGGTAAAGTGAAGAATATTACAATTCGATTCACCCATCACCACAATTGTGAATTTGTTCTTTCTCGTATACAGTTGTGAAGAGCTTGATTTTGCTAGTGAAGATGCCGAGGGCAATTTAGTCACTTATTGGTGTTAATACACCACGTGTCACGCACATGACGTAAATTCTGTCTGTAATAAGCGTGACGTTAAGGGGAATTTTTCATCCGGTCCAAATATTAAGACTAAAATTTCAAATTTTAAACTTTAAGGGGGAATCTTAAAATTGGCGTAAACTTTAGGGGGCAATGTCGTATTTTACCCAAATTTATGACTTATTGTGAAAATTGATTAGAAACTCTGGATTTTTTTTAGTTTGTAGATATAAAGATGGTGAATGTAACTAGATTAATATATATATATATATATATATATGGTTAGGGGTGTCAATTCATGTCATGTGTCGTGTCAACCACGAGTCGTGTCAGGAATTTTCTGACCCAAACATGACTTGTGTATTTGCATGGGTTAATTTCGTAACTCAAACCTAACGCGCAGGTCGGTGGGTCAACCCGCAGGTCAGTCTGACCCATAGTCAGTTTAAACAAAATTAGGGTTTTAGTGAAACCAGAACCAAGAAAAATTCACATCTTTTAAAACCCTAAAATTTTGGGAAGCATGATTGATACCTCGCGAATAGTAGCCATGCGTTTAGTTTCTTCCTCCGCGCGACTGAGTTGGAGAAGGACTAGCTCACAGACCTCCATATTCCTTTCCTCAATCTTCTCCTCTTTGGCTCTGAAAGTGGAAAGCGCATACCTCGTCATTTTCTCGTCTTCTTCATTGGACATGGTGCTGGTGAAGCTGAGTGGCAAAGTTATGGGGCACCTGAAGCTCCTGCTGCGGTGGTGGTGGTGGCAGTTGGGTCGTCCGCTGCTGGGGAAACTGCTCCTTTGTCGCCATCTTCACCCCTGTTGGGGAATCGTCTGCTGTTGTTGGCTTCAATTCAGTGATTTGAACTTCGATTGGATGATTGAAAAGCTAGAGTTAAGGAAAACAAAACTAATGCGAAAGAAAGTGAGATTGAATTGTGAAGTACAGTTTTAATTATTTATTTAAATATTTATTTTATTTATATAATATTTAATTACATATTAATAAAGTATTTTCACGGGTCAATAGGTTAACTCATGGATCAAAAATTCCGACTCAAACACGATTTTTATTTTTATGAGTCATTATAGAACGTATTAAAATGATTGAATCAAAAATGTCTAAATGAAAAACTTTTAACACCCTAGATATGGTAAGGAGACATTAAATTAGGGTTTTCCTCAATTTCAGTTCAGTTACTACTGCTCTCCCCTTGACTGACCTGGCTCCAGCTCAGCTCGCTCCTTCACTTTCTGCTTCAGCCTCTGTATACAGTAGCCTTTATACAGAGGCACAGGTGGTGATGGCGATGCTGGGCGACTGATACCGAGTAACTAGATCTCCCGTCATTTGACATGGTTGCAAAATTCAGTGCAGAAGGAAGGAAAAACTGCTCACAATCTAACCCGAGTCCAGAGGCAATCCTCTTATTCATATGAGGCTTGTGATCTGAAGAACTCTGTTTACAGCCGTTGTATAATCGATCACTGGATATCGTTCTTGCTGGCATCGATCCATTGTTCGGTCAAATCCGAGTAGATCCTCTGTGCCATTGTTTCTGAACTCTTATTCCTGATAAATTCGGACCAAGTGGTGAGATTGATAAGTACGCAGGTAAGAACGACACAGATTTTTAAATCTGGATTTTATTCTGTTTTTACCATTGTTTGATTGGTTTATCTATTCGAGTAACTCATATTCCCTGAGTAAAGGAATAATCGTACTCTTCCAGCAGTAATAATTGTTTGTACGGGGAATGGTATATGGGAGACAGCCAAGTAGAAAAGACAAGTTCTCCAGCTAGTTAGGGCTTTGATTTGTGGTGTCGCATGGTAGTGAAGAGAGATAGGATGGAGGATATCATGGAGGAAGCGGAGGGTGGTGAGCAGGAGGAGGTCTTGGGCTCCAGCTTGACCATGGAGAAGGTGGCTGCTGCCAAGCAATTCATTGAGAACCACTACCGGACACAGAGGAAGAACATTCAAGAACGCAGAGAAAGGTATATATGCTTTGATCTTATTCTTTTCGTTGTTTGAAACATGCAGCAAACCCTTGTTTACCATACCCTCTTTCTTCTCTTTTCATTTTATGCTTGGTTGATGGGGTAGTTAGACATTTGAGTTTTGATGATTTGATCTACCTCAAAAGTGAGGTAGTTGGATTTGGAGAGCCAAACTAGTTTGAAACCAGACAGAAATCCTTTTGTGATGCTTTTTCCTCAGTACCGCCCGCACCATTTATTGAATAACGTATTGGTTTAGAGCCGGTTTGGAATTGAATGGTCTGCACCAAATTGTTTTGCTGTTTGGTCCATCACTGTATCTATATTTTTTAGAGTACAAAATATAATCTGATACTTATCCATTCAGCATCCATGTTAAGAAGCCTACATTGATCTGGATTGTGGACATAAATAGAAATCAACTAAAAGCTAATTTATTCGATTATATTAATATACACAGCGCAAACCTGCAACTGAGGCATCAAATTTGTATGTGTTTGACTGTGCAATTGCAACTATTTTATTGGTTCTTTATTATTGTTTGTCTGTACCATCTATGTTGTAAGTAAACTGAATGTTTGTAGAATTGATTCCAAGCCACATACATTTATTCCAGGAGATGGGTGTTAGAAAGGAGACTCGCTTCATCTGACGTTCCCAAGGAGGTCCAAGTCAATCTCATCAAAGATTTGGAACGAAAAGAGACAGAATTTATGCGATTGAAGAGGAACAAGATGTGTGTTGATGATTTTGAACTTTTGGCTATAATTGGAAGAGGAGCTTTTGGCGAGGTAAAGAAAAACTATCTGTTTCGATAGATTTGCACACTATCCTGTATTACAAATTTCCAGTCTCCAATTTTCTTTCTCGAATAAATTCTTAGGTCCGATTATGCCGAGAGAAGAAATCTGGAAGCATCTATGCAATGAAGAAATTGAAGAAATCTGAGATGCTCAGGAGAGGACAAGTAAGATTTGCACTTCATATCTCATCTTTACTCTTTAGCATCTTTGGTTTATATTTCACTAATCCAACTACTGTTTTAATAGGTGGAACACGTTAGAGCGGAGAGGAACTTGCTCGCAGAAGTTGCTAGTCCTTACATTGTCAAATTGTACTACTCTTTCCAGGATGCGGAGTATCTGTATCTAATTATGGAATATCTGCCTGGTGGAGACGTGATGACTCTATTGATGAGGGAGGACACATTGATAGAAAGTGTAGCGAGATTTTACATAGCACAAAGTGTCCTGGCAATAGAGTCAATTCACAAACACAACTATATCCACAGGTTGTAACTACAATCCCCACCATGGTCACTTTAGCTTAGCTTAATTCAAAATATTATCAGGTAATCCTTTTCTTGTCTAGGACTGAATATGTTATGGTAATTGTTTTCTCATCTTTTTAATCACAGAGATATAAAACCCGACAACCTTCTTCTTGATAAAGATGGTCATATGAAGCTTTCTGATTTTGGGCTTTGCAAGCCTCTTGACTGTACAACGCTGTCGGTAATCCATGAAAATAGACCCACGGACGATGGAGCTTCAGCAGAAGCTATGGATGTAGATGGAGGATTACCCGACACTGACAATACAAGTAGCTGGAGAAGCCCACATGAACAGCTTCGGCATTGGCAGATGAATAGGAGGACATTGGTATGAATTAACAATGACTATCATCCAATCTTTTCCTAAGCTCATTTTCTTTTGTTGATTTACTAACCATATACTCATAGTTATTATTGATCTAAGTGGCATTCCATTTAGAGTCTCCTTTGGAGTCACGTGTTATTAACTTCAAGTTATTATCTGTAAGGCCTTTTCAACTGTCGGGACACCAGATTATATTGCTCCGGAGGTCTTGCTGAAGAAAGGATATGGCATGGAATGTGACTGGTCAGAACTTCATATTCTCCTTCTAATAAAGCATATCTGGCCTATATTAGAAAAAACACTTCACTATGCTTATATTAATTTGCAAAAATTATGGTAAGTGGCCAGTAGTTTGTGACATTATTAAGTATTTTCTTTCTTGTTTTAGGTGGTCACTTGGAGCCATTATGTATGAAATGCTTGTAGGATACCCACCATTTTACTCGGACGAACCAATCACCACTTGCAGAAAGGTGAGACTCTCGAGTTCTGTTTACTGTACGGTTGGTTCTGGTGATTTCATCAATAATCGTAAGGTTCTGACTTTCTGTATATTTCCATTTCCAGTTGAATTGATAACTGATTGGTTGAGGCGTTTCTTCTATTTCCATTCTTGGAGAAGCACTTCCTTGCAGATATAATTGGATATGGGCCCATCTTAACTCTAATCCCACGTCGTTTAACATCTAGTCTAGATGGAACTTAATGTGTCAATGGGATGGGAATACCGCCTAAGGTTTGGTACTTAGAAGATTCAGTATCATTAACTACCTATTGACTTGACGTACATAGTAGGTTGCCATCTGTCTTGCCTCCCAGTGTCAGCTATTACCAAATTCAATCAATCTCATATTACATCATATATCCTAATTAAGTTTTCAGGATCGTGCTACTAATATCTGACTATCTTCAGAATTCTAATTATACACCAAGAGAGAGTTGAAGTTTATTTATTGTGCTAATTTATTTTTTGATGGCCTTGCAGATTGTTCATTGGAAGAACCACCTTAAGTTTCCAGAAGATGCAAGGCTGACACCTTTGGCAAAGGACCTCATATGCAGACTGCTTTGTGATGCTGACCATAGACTAGGATCTGGAGGGGCTGAACAAATCAAAGTAATCTTCTAACTTTTTTCATTTTATAAAATGTTTGACTCTCCCTTGTTTTTATCTCTGAGCAAGTTGTTGTCCTAGGCTCATCCTTGGTTCATGAATGTCGAATGGGATAAACTCTATGAAATGGATGCAGCCTTCAAACCAGAGGTCAATGGGGAGCTTGATACTCAAAACTTCATGAAGTTTGATGAAGTAACACATTTCTCTCTTTATTCTCTTATTAGCGTTTACAAATCTGATCATTATTAGAAGATCCACTGGAGATGACTATTTGGAGTTCAGTTAGTGTTTCTGCTATGGTGGGTGATTCTAATGCCTTTTTCCAGTGATCATTTTTTTTTTTTTTTATTAGCTGGATCCTCCTACAAGTGCAAGACATGGGTCTGGGAACTCCCGCAAGGTTTGTTCTTCTCCTTTGCAAAACATGGTAATATTTTGGGTAACTCGTGTGATATTCTAAACTATACTTGCATCAAAACATCATGCAGATGTT
Source organism: Chamaenerion angustifolium (assembly GCA_946814005.1). Classification (NCBI taxonomy): domain Eukaryota; kingdom Viridiplantae; phylum Streptophyta; class Magnoliopsida; order Myrtales; family Onagraceae; genus Chamaenerion; species Chamaenerion angustifolium. Next base: position 31,619,293 of record OX328272.1, read on the forward strand.
GCTGACACCAAATGATTTAAGTTTTGTTGGATACACATACAAAAACTTTGATGTTGTCAAAGGGTGGCACCGTGCTTACGGTATGCTACTTATTCTCTGGTTGCTCCGCTCTCAGTTGGATGCTAAAAGGATGTTTCTCTTAACCCTGTAGCAATCTAAAATGGTATAAATCATTGATGTTGGTACATCTTTCCTTCAGTCTCTACAGATAACCCAAGGAATATGCCTCAACCAGTTCCGTCTATATCAAGTAATGGAATAAACCCTTAAAAAGTTTCTTTCTATTTTAATTAGCTTGCCTTGACCGACTTTATTGTGTATCAAGGTGATCCAGGAGCCGATTTTGCTGGGAAGATCAACATGGATACTGAGGAAATCATGCAACTATGAAAAAATAAAGATGGATAGCCAAATAAAGTTTGATCGTGTTTATCAAGTAATTTCTGTAGATCTCCATTCCACTCTATATACATATATATAATGTGCCTTACCAGATGTTTGCAGTTGTATGGGATGGATGGCGCATTTGAAAAGAGACCCTCCTCCCTTGAGTGTATGTAAGTTTAAAGAGAACTACCGTACCTTGGCAGGTGGTAAAAAGAAAGGCACCGAGAGAGGCAATGAAGGGTCTGTCTGACTGTGTGTATTGTGGAGTCTTTCGTTGTAAAATGTCAGCCGCTTCTTTTAGAACACAACTTAAATTGTTGACTGCCCAGGTTGGCGGGGAGAACTATCTTGCCTTCTCTTGTGGCAGACGATATGTTGTTTGTGTAATTGTAAACTTAACTAGCTGTTTGAATTATTTCTGTGTTGTTGATTCTGTGATGAAGAGATACTCTTTGAAGGAGTTGCAATTAAGGCTAATCATGAGCGGCCCGGTTCTGTTTTGGAGGCAAGATCGAGACCGAAATTTCGGTCTTGACATATGGAGGGCCGAGACCGACTTTGACCAAAAAAATCCGTCCGAGTTGGTCTTTTTTGACTCGGGCCGGTCTCGGTCTTGGACCGAATTTTTTGGTAAAAAAAAATCAACTGGATTGGCAAAAACAAATCACCGAAGTTTTGGTCTTGAACTCGCTCGCTTCTCGTCTTCCATCGCACTTTCCTTATGGAACCGATCCAAGACTTGTTGAATGCTTCAAAGTTATGAATTACTAGTCTTTTAAGGGTTACACCATGAATTTCTAGGGTTTTCTTCAAGGTCCTAGTCGAGCTTTTGTAAAAAAAGTCTGAGACCGACCTTGAAGAAAAAAAACCTGTCCGCTTGGTCTTGGTCCTAATCGGGCTCGATCCAAGTCAGATCGGTCTTAGGCCGTTCTTGTCGGAAATTCGATCCATCCAGTTTTTTATTATTACCTCATTAGCTATTCTTACATAAAATGGAAATCTTTCATTTTCCTTTGGAGGTATTATTATAGATCATTTTCACTAATTCTATCTTTGATTTCAACTCTTAAAGAATTTCTACCCTTTTGAGCTATTTTTTTGATAATTAACCTTTTGAGCTAGGCTACGCTCAAATCAGATGGAAATAATTCTAAAGTGTGCTCTTAAAAGTAGAGAAAATGTAAAAAGTTTGAATTGAATATAGAACGACTCTTTTTGGATGTGCGATGATAAATGATTAGAATTTAGACGTATACTAATGAAAATATGATGTCGGTTTAATGACCTTTTATAAATTATAAGGATAGGAATTCTTCGATGCATCAAAATTTATGATATTCCCACTTTTTAATAAATTAATGTATTATTCTTATCAAATATAAATATGCTTACAAACAAAAATAGTGTAAATATTTTTCTCCTGTAAAATCATATTGTAGTACTGTATTGTATTGAAATTTATCGATTCTACATTGACATGCAATATTTCTAATCAAATATTAAATATATTATACAAATGACTGTAAAGACTGTGAATTCATATAATAAAACAAAATTTTAATGCACATTATAATAGCGACTAATTAAAATTGAAATGAAACTTATTGTAAAAAAGTGTGTCCAACTTTCATGAACCAAACTTATTATCAAAATTTTATTATATATATATATATTGTGTTATAATTTTTTTTTGGTAAATAGAGTAACTGTTGTTACAAAAATAGATTAAGTTATAAAACTATGGTCTTGACAAAACCAATAGTCAAATTTAAGGATAGGTATTACAACTATACGAGGATGAACTAGTTCAACAAAATTTGCTTCCAAATTGTCTGTTTCCTTTGTAAGGATGTCTGCTGCTCCATTTGCTTCCCGTAACACGTGTTTTAGCTTAATTTTCTTGAATTCCAATATCAAGTTCCTGCAATCTGAAATAATTGGTATTAGAGGTCTATCTTCAACATGTTCTTGTACTATCATACCTATCGCCTCTTGGACATCCGATTCCAAATGTATGTCTTGTATCCCCATGTTTTTTTTGCCAAAAGACCATCTCTGATCCCCATAGTTTCAGAACCAAACTATTTGTGATTCTCAGTTTTATTTGAGATCCTTTTAATCATCCTTCAAGGTGGTTTCTTAGAATCGCTGCACACCCTGCCGATCTCGGGTTTCTTATCGTCGATCCGCCTGTATTTAATTTAATCCATCCAAATTCTGGTTGGATTCACTGGACTTCAATTTCTGATCTATTCCGAATGCTTGTGGACTTCACCAGAAAAGCAGTTGCATCTCTTACCTGCGAAAATGTTAGACTAACAATATGTATATCTAGAGACCCTGGGAAGGGATGAAAGAGTCTAGTTTACCACCATTTAAAAGAATAGAAATTGAGGTTGAAGTGACACAATTCATGATAATAGATATAAACTTCATAGGAAAATTAAAATGGACCAAGGTTTGACAGATGAAATTCCACTCCAGTCTGTCATAGACTTTCTCAAGATCCAATTTTAACACCATAAGCCCCGAATTTCCTCTCTTTTTATCCAAAGATAGCAAAGCTTCCCTTAAGATCACTACATTATCACATGCCCGTCTGCGCAGAATAAAGCTAGCTTGGAAGGGGGAAATAAGTTGTTGCATAAACGGACTAATTCTATTAACAATGACTTTGGACAGAAGCTTACAAGAGGTGTTACAAAGGTCGATAAATCTGAATTACTTCACCATTTCAGGTTTACCAATTTTAGGGATCAGCAACAAGAGAGTATCATAATACTTAAATATGACTATAACACTTGTATTAATATATACATACTCTTATTCTATTACATGCATATATGAAACAACACTAATATATACATACTATGATTATATACATATAAGTATAACATTTTCCTCTCAGGTTGCAATTACTCCAAACCGAACCACACCCCACACCCACAGTTCTAGAGTGAACCAGGTGCTGCTACTGTTGCCTCAGCCGCCGCAAAATATTTAAATAATTCGCTGCAAGTCTGCAACAGAAGCAGATGCGCATCACTGAATTTTACCAACCGTCTATCGCCACGTGTCCACTGCTTTTATCCGCAGCCACTTTCGTCTCTATAAACTCCAGAAAATAAGCCTACTCTTTCATTTTTTCTTTTCATTGCCCCCACTAAATTATGAAATCCACCTTGCTTTCTGTGTACCTTTTTTCCAATCACTCCGTTCAAAGTTAAGTATTTCATTTTTCTGGGGTTCTTTCCAATTATTGATTACTATTAGTTTTCGGGAAAAAGAAGTCTCTTTTTTCAAAGTACATACAACTGCAAACATGAGCTTAGGAGCAAGAAAAGAGCAACAAAATTCGTCGGCCACAAGAATAGCAGAGGTCGACTGGCACATGCTCGACAAGTCAAGATTCTTCCTCCTCGGCGCCGCCTTGTTCTCCGGCGTCTCCGGAGCTCTGTATCCAATCGTCGTCCTCAAAACCCGACAGCAGGTCTCCTCCACACACCTCTCCTGCTTCAACATGTCCTTCTCCATCATGCGACACGAGGGCATCCGAGGTTTCTACCGAGGTTTCGGCACCTCACTCATGGGGACCATCCCCGCCAGAGCTCTCTACATGACGGCGCTCGAGGTCACCAAAAGCAACATCGGAACCGCCACCCTACGACTAGGATTTTCCGACACCGCCGCCGTGGCAATATCCAATGCAGCGGCTGGGTTGAGCTCGGCCATGGTGGCTCAACTCGTGTGGACTCCGGTCGACGTTGTTAGTCAGAGGCTCATGGTTCAGAGCAAGGAATTCGAAGTTGCCGTTGTTAGAAACGTTTTGTGCAAGTACCGAAACGGGATCGACGCGTTTCGGAAGATTCTGTGCTCCGACGGACCCAGAGGACTTTACAGAGGGTTCGGGATCTCGATTCTTACGTACGCTCCATCGAACGCGGTCTGGTGGGCGTCGTACTCTCTCGTGTCGCGGCTCCTTTGGAGCGCTCAAAACGACCACGCGTGGAATTCTACGGCGACGGTGGCCGTGCAGGGTTTGAGCGCCACCTTGGCGAGTGGTGTCTCGGCGGCGATTACGATGCCCCTGGACACGATCAAGACGAGGCTGCAAGTTTTGGATGAGGAAGCGAAAGGGAAGAGGAGGGCGACTACAGCTGTTGAGACGTTGAGGAGTCTGGTGAAGGAAGGAGGCTTCGGAGCTTGTTACAGAGGATTGGGACCGAGGTGGGCTTCCATGTCGGTGTCTGCAACCACCATGATCACCACCTATGAGTTTCTCAAGAAACTGTCGACTAAGAATCAGGAGAGTTTCGCGTTCATATCGAGCAGAAAGTGAGTTTGGAGAAGACAACGTTGACCGTTGTGTTTTCTGAATCCTGTCATGTTTTGAACATTGTCTCTCTATACCTACGATTAATCTCTGTATCAGTCGAGTAAGTTCATATCCAATGTATATATTTGTTCACTTCTAATAATTTCGACTAAGATAACATATTACTAAGAAGGATTTTAAAGTTTTGACAAATTCATTACTTGGTCATTACGTGATCTTTTGTAATTTAGATTTTTATATTATTATAAATGGTTAATTGTGTTATATACAGTGTGGCTGTGGCTTGTGGTGAATCCCATTAACGAATCTAGGTACAAAAAATATTGTTTAAATACTTATTACACAAACTTATCAAGTGAATAAATAAATATATATATTATATATTGCAAAATTTTATTCTAACCAAAAATTGAAGTGCTATAATAATAACATAGTGTTTTACCAATGACTACTCTCATATGAAATAGTTCATATATGTACTTAATTACTATACTTTAAAAATATTATTCGGGGTATCTTGAACCCTCTAATTTATTTATTTTATTTTTTGGACAATCTCCAACTACTAAACTGAGAAAATTATATTCATTAGGTAAAATTAAAATACTAACCAAACAAACATCGTTCAACTTCGAGTCGGGACGGAGGTGGAGGGTCTAGTAGATATGGGGTGGTCATAGATGTTGAGTACACTAAGAATTACATGTTAATATTTCATTTTAGTATTCACTTTCGTTTAAATAATTTGAAAAAAATCATATTGAATAGATAAACATATTAGAATTTTAATCAAATAAACGATGTTGAATTTCGACTTATACTAATCTCTTTGTTTTTACTAGTTCTGCAATCATTTTGGCCGAGTTAAGAAATTAAAGAAATATTTTAAGAACACATATATATATATATATATACGTGGAAATACTATAATTATTAAGATCGAATTTCTGAATCAACTAACATTACTATATTAAAAGTTCACCATGGTTTGAATTATCTTCATCTCATCCTTATTAAAGTTTAACAAGTTTTTATTATTTTTTGGCCAAGAAAAGTTTGACAATTTGATTATGAGTTTTTAAACTAATTTTGACCGAAATTTCATATCATTGTATAAGTTAAAGTTGAATGTCACTCGTTTGGTTAGAATTATAATTTATTTATCTATTTAATATATATTTTTTTTAATTTATTTGGAGATTATCCAAAAATAATATTTCTAAATTGAAGAGATTAAGGTACACCTGAATAGCATTTGAAAGTATAGTTTAAGTACATAAAGGAACTATATGGAATCAGTGGTCCACTTTTGTAAAAGAAAATGGTGTTATTTTGGTATTTAATTTTTAAAACATAGTTATTTTGATTTTTTTTGTTATTTGACTGTTCATTTTCCGTGAAATGATCACGTGATTCCTCATTTTTTTTTTCTCGAAATTGAATTAGGTAATAAGGGTAAAATATGACTTTGTCCTTATGTCTTGTGCACAATTTGAGAATCCACTTAATGTTTGTTTTTAAAATTTTTCCTTAATGTTTGATCATGCTTCGATTTTTCACTTTCTCTTAAATTTTCCATCCAAAGTTAATATAATATGTTTTAAAAATACAAGAATAATAAAATCTTAAAAGTTTTGTATATTTTACAACTGAGTTCTGATTCAATATGAACTCTAACAACAGCGTTGTTATGGGTAGTTGTGCCATAACACTAACATCATATACGAATTCCATTGGTCGAAACTTCCTTATAGTCCTTGATCGCAATATCGTACCGATGAAGAGATATTGTCACAAGATCAATTCACCTTGTTAAAGATTCCATGTGTTTTATCTATTTTATTGAAGAATAAGTTGGAATGTTCAACTCCTTAATAAATCACATGCAAAAGTTAAAAGAACAAAAAATAACGATAATTTGTGTTTTGAATAAAAAATATATTATTGACAAATATAAGTAACTAAATAGATAATTAATTTTAAACTTATTGTAAAAAACATGTTGGCCAATGTTTTTCTTTCTATAGCACGATTGCGTGCTATGCACATCAATCTGATATGCAATAATAGGGTAAAATACAACATTGCCCCTAATGTTTAAGCTGAATTTAAGTTTTCCCCTTAAAGTTTAAAATTTGAAATTTTAGTCCTAATGTTCGGCCCATATGAAAAAATTCCTCTTACTGTTAGTTAGCCGTTTATTTTGGACGGAATTCCCATCAGGTGCTTGACACGTGATTTTTTTCATTCTCAAAGGACAAAATTGCCCTGGACCTGAAGAACAACCTGTTGCCCGGAAGAATAACCATGACCACCGTTTGAAAGAAGATCTGTTGCCATGAAAAACCATGGCCACCGTTGCATTTTTAACCATAGGGAGCTTCAATCGAAATGAAAGCCTATTTGAGAATTCAATTGAGATTATGTCTACCTATCCAATAGTACGACCAATTCATCAAATAGCACAAATTGGATAATGTTGCAGCTCAGATTTCTTTAAGAACAATAAAAAATGCAACTTTGCAACTATTCATTAAGTAGAGTCCAATGAAATGCATACCTCTGATTTCTCACCGGCATGATCAAATGATGTCTGGTTCAGCTGCTTTATGACAATCAAATCGTAACTTTTCAAAACCGGATTTCTTGAATTGAGAGCCTGAGTCTGGGAGACACTATCAGCTGATACGGTGAGCCGCGTGTACTAGCGAAAGGGCGAGGTCCGTGGGACGCCAAGAAGGTCACGGTGGAACGATACTGACACACCCTCCTCCACCACCACCATAAGCCGAAACTCCACCCCATCCTCTCCATTTCTTCACTTCCTTCCATTTCAGCAACGGTGGAAACAGAGGATCCCAGAACAGAGTCACCTCCGATGACCTTGACGTCAGTGTGACCTCGCCCCACCGGAAAACGAACGTTTTGGTCTCCGACTACTATTTCTGAACTAGATCGAGGATCCAATTCTTGAAGTTGACCCAAAGAACCCATAAAGAGAAACCAATACCTGAATGAGAATGGTGAGGCAAACAATGGTCGTCGACCTGGAATTCTTGAAGTCCACCTGGAAGTTTTTGACTAAGGTCCTCAAGACGAATGGAATTCGAATGCTGCTCGCAAACTTTATGGAATGATGCCCCTTATCCAATTCGAAGAGGAGATCATCATTTGAGGGGAAGCCGAAACACTGTCGGTGAACATGTTGAACGAAAGGTGAACACCGCCGGTGAACATGTTGAACGACCGTTTGAGGGTTCCGACCAGGCTGTGCTCTTGTTCTTCATTTCCAGTTTTATTGATGGGTTGGGGGCAATTTTGTCATTTTCCAACTTGAAAACACACGTGACCTGCACATGTGCCCGAATCCGTCTAAAAACAACAGACATATGACGGAATGGGAGAAATTTTTATCATGTCCAAACATTTGGACAAAAATTTAAAATTTTAAACATTAAAGGGGAATCTTAAATTCAACCCAAGTTTTAGGGGAAAACTCATATTTTACCCGTAATAATAAAATAACTTATCAAAAGTAAAAAAACAAAACCATAACAGCTTTATCAATATGTATTTACAATCATTCTTAACAAAAGGTAATGCATCATTTTTGTTGTCATTAGATCAAACCACCAAACAAGCTACCATCATAATCACTAAATAGTTTTTTCATAAGATCTTCTCATGTCCTTATCTGGCAGAGTTTGCATGGTTTATAATGGCTCTGTCCTTATAGTGATTGAAGAGACAAAGAAGCTTGTTCAGTCTTTGGATTACTAATGGAGGCATAAACTGGGGTCAATTTTGGACAGGATTAATAGTTAGTCGCCTGTTGTATTTGCATTGGACATTTAAGATTTGCGAGTCATTTTAACACGATTCGTCTAATCTATATAAAAAAAATAGCCGTATTTGGATTGTAGCTCTTGACCCGCAAGTAAACCCGCATACCTGTATATTTATATATATATATATATATATATATATATATATATATATAAGTTATCACATGTGTGGGTACACGAATCACACAAATCTGTATGGCGTATAACTATACAAATCGCGCTGGTTAAAAAGTTGACCCACAAAATTCATATCGTACAATTTGAATGAACACATGTTAGACCGACAAATTCAGACTTCTAGCTTGAATGGACCAACTTACATTGACCCTTTTTAGTAGGTAAGGATGAATGACGGTATTTTGTACTTTTTTTTTTGTTTAGAAAATTTCACTAAAAATATAATATTTTTATTCCGCACTTAAAATAATTCAAACATATGTAAAGTCATTATTAATGAGTATTACCTCCATAGAGGCGTTTGAAGGGTCTGGACTGCCCTTTCCAGTATCTATAATGTTTAATCTTCTTGGCCCTTAATATTCAAAATCAGAAGCACATATCGGTCTACTACATATAGTAATAGTATATGTATAATAATAACACTTTTACTGACGTATTTGTTTTTACATTTAACGAAATTTCAATCAATTGTATGATCCAAAATCTGCAGGTTTCTACGGTTACCGAACGCAAGCCATAAAATTTGTCGAGCTCGTTGTAGCTCTGTGTCGCAGCTCTGGTGCTGATCTCTTGCCATTCTGACTGCCACGGATAAGGCGCTTCTTTGGACGGCTGGAATTGGAAGGTAGGGCGGGGGAACGAGAGATTGAGAGCCACCCGATAAGTTGTGAGGGAGTGGGTGTGTCAGCTCAGACGGTCTGGTCTGGGTCCCTGGTGAGTGTGGGTGACCGTGGGTGAGTGGGGGGAAGTGTGAGAGGGAGAGCCACCGGAAATTTGGCAGGGAGAGTCTCGGCTGCGGTGGGGTAGCTCCGGTGGGATAAGGATTGCATCGGGATGACCGGAAATGGGGCGCCGGGCTGGTGACGGAAGCACTTCCAAGCCTTCTTGCCAAAACCGACTCGGATCGTCCAAGCTCCACCAACCGAGTCGGAAATCAGCCATCCAAGGGAACCAGGAGGTAATACTTGACCAGTTTATTGCTTACTTAGGTAGGAGTTATTTCGATTTGTAGTGCCTTAGGATGGATACTACTGTCCAAGCCAATGCCCCTAGAATAGGTATTGATAGAACTAGGCTAGGCAATTATGTTGAGATCCCTGAGCACATTGACATCCCAGCTGAGAACCTGTGCGTGGGGAGGGTGATCTGTGACAAACAAATGAAATCGATGGTGGTACAAAGTGTATTGCAGGGGGCATGGGGCAGATATACAGGTGTTCGATTTCAAGAGATGACAGGAGATGTAATCCTGTTTGATTTTGAGAATGCGAATGAGTTTAAGGATGCCTTGGATTGGTCACCGTGGGCAGTAAACGGGAACTGTCTATCGCTCAAGAGATGGAGTCAGGGTATGAGGATCACGGATGTCAAGTTTCATATGGTCCAGTTTTGGATACAGGTCCATGGGCTAGAAATAGACAAGTTTACCAAAGGGAACGCCATGGCCATTGGACAGAATCTGGGTACGGTGATTGAGGTTGACGAAATTCTGTGTCCTTTGGGCTTGGATAGAGACTACCTCAGAATCAAGGTGGAGGTGGACAGTACGAAGCCGCTGCAGGTGGAATTCAGATATACGAGGAGGAGTGGTGAGTTGGGAAGAGCCAAGGTGTTGTACGAACGCTCCCAGACCTATGGTTTGGGTGTGGGAGGATTGGGCACACGGAGAGGGTGTGCACGACTGAAATTACGATGTCGGATGAGAAACCGGTGGGACCCATGTATGGGCCTTGGGTGCGGGTGGATAGACCCAAAAGGCGAATGGAACAAGGCAAATACGTTGGTAAGAGCCCCGGAACCCCGATGGGGGAAACCAAGCAGAGAAGCTGGAAGGACCTAATGAAGGAGAAACACGAGAGGGAAGGGTCTAGTACCCCTCCCACGAGCCAACCCGGGGAATACCCACAAACATCGAAGGTGGGGACACCCCGGGATCAGAGGGAATCCAGTGATGAGACAGGATGGGGCAGGGAGATCATTAGATATGGTCACGGGACAGAGCTGGCTATCAATGAAGGGAACAGAATGGGTAGTCCGAAGGAGGATGAACCGAGTACCAAAGAGGGAAAAGGCAAGGGGAAGGAACTGGAACTCCATTCGGGGTCCTACTCCGTTGCCCAGGCGTTTGAGGAGGCGGTTGGATGACAGAGGCAGGAGAGGCAGACAGTCAGGCCGATATATCTCGACAGACAGGCTGTCGCGGAGGCCCAGGGGAAGGGTGGAAGCCAGGAGGGTGACAGGGCAGGGGAGCAGCTAAGGCTGACATTGGCGAGGGAAGAAGGCCAACATGATAGGAGAGTTAAGGCAAACGGAGGTAGAAGAGCAGATCCGGGTACAGAAACTGGGCTAGCGAGGGAACAGGGTGCAACCAAGATTAGGGACGACGGTCAAGGTCAGGAACTAGGGGGAACATCGGCATGGAGCTGGACCTGCACGAGGTCCAGGTGCAGGAATGGGTTTATACGGTGGAAGAGCCACTATCCCCAGCAACGAGTGGGGAAGGAACATCCCTCCCCACGGGTTTAAGCCCACTCATTCAGAGGATTAATCTGAAGAGGAAGCACGAGGAGGAGATAAAGGAGGATGGGGAGGAGGTGATGGATCAGAGAGGGAAGAAGCAGAAAGCCGAGATAGAGGAAGGGGGAGGGCAGGTTCGGGCTCGTGGCAGGGGAAGGGGAAGTGAGAGGAGATACTCCCAACAGGTTGCGGTGGTCCGGAGGAGGATCATAACGGGGAAGACCAAGGGTGGATCGACGGGTTCTGGTAGCTGTCCCGAGACAGCTACCCAAACCCAATGAACTACCTGGTGTTGAATTGCCGGGGGCTGAGATCAGCCCTGACAGTTCCGTACCTCGCCGATCTCACTAGGAGGAATAAACCAGACGTTATCTTTTTGATGGAAACCAAAAACACGGAGAGACATTGCGAAAGAGTGAGGAGGAGATTGAAGATGAAAGGTGGGGAGTATGTCAACCCGATCGGGATATCGGGTGGACTTGCTCTGTGGTGGACGGGGGAGGTACAGGTCGTGGTCCATGCAAAGACGGAATATATGGTGAACACGTCGATAACAAAGGTTAGCGGTGGTAGGACAACACACATTACTTGGGTTTACGGAAGCACCAATTGGACTGAAAGATTGCATCTGTGGGAGGAGATTAGACAGATAGCCCAGAACAGGCGGGGCCCGTGGATGTGTGTTGGGGATTTTAACGAAATAGCAACCGCGGGGGAGAAAGAGGGGGTAGACCGAAGCAGAACAGGAAAATGGATGCCTTCAATGAGATGATGCGTGAGGCGAAATCGGCCGACATGGGGTTCAAAGGTAATCCGTTTACTTGGTGCAATAACAGGGAGGGTGAGGAGAGGATTCAGGAGCGGCTTGATAGGGCCATAGTGAACCCGGATTGGATCCGTTCATACCCTTTCTCAATGGTTGTTCACAAGCTCATGATAGGCTCGGACCATTGCCCTCTCGTGATCCATGTCGAGAGGAGGAATGGGAAGAATAAGCGGCCCTTCAGGTTCGAGAAAACCTGGATGGCCAATCCGGATTGCAGGACCCTTGTGGAAGGGATCTGGGAGGATCGGTTGGGCAGAGGTCAAGGGGGCGGACTGCATAGCCGCATTAGCAAATGCAGAGGGGAGCTTCAGAGGTGGAGTCGTAGAAATGTCCCTAATAACAAGGTGGTCATCGAGAGGCTCAGCGAGGAAATCAGAATGATGCATGCACTACCTCGGGCCCAGTTTCAGAGGGACAGAGAGCGACTTCTTAAAAAAGCATTGGAGGAGGCGTGGGTAAAAGAGGAGGAGTACTGGAGACAGCGATCGAGGATCCAATGGTTGCAAGCGGGGGACAGAAACACCGCATACTTCCATCAGTCCACGATCGAGAGGAGGAGGAGGAACACACTGTGTAGGATGCAGAAGGGGAACGGTGTGTGGGTGGAGAGGGAGGAAGACATTATAGCCGAGTGCGAGGAGTACTTTCATCAGATCTTCACGTCAGATGGTACAGAGGGGATCAGGGAGCAGATGAGAGGAATACCGCGGCTTGTATCGGATCTGGATAACATGAGCATCACGAGGATGGTGACAAGGGAGGAGGTTAAAAGGGCGGTTTATCAGCTGGGTGGCAATAAAGCTCCGGGACCCGACGGGTTTCCTGGTATGTTTTATCAAACCTATTGGGATGTGCTTGGGGAGGATGTATACCATTCGGTTAGGCGATTCTTTGAATCGGGGTCGCTCTTACCGGGGTATGGCTACACTGATATAGTATTAATTCCAAAGGTTCCCAACCCCATTAATACATCTCAATTCAGACCTATTAGCCTTTGCAATTTCAATTACAAAATCATATCCAAGGTCTTAGCCAATCGCCTAAAACGTTTATTGCCTAACATTGTGACCCCTTTTCAAAGTGCTTTCGTCTCAGGCAGGTACATCCACGATAACATCCTTATCGCACACGAAGTCTTTCACCACCTCAGGACACATAGAGGGACAGGGAGAGAGGAGTGTGCGATTAAGGTGGACATGAGCAAAGCATATGATCGGGTCGAGTGGGATTTCATTGTCCAAACACTTAGAGAGTTGGGGTTTGCGGAGAAATGATGCAACTGGATCTCTGAGTGTATTTATAAGGTGCAGTATAGTGTGGTGGTTAATGGCAAGAAGTCAGCGCGATTCAAACCGACTAGGGGTATCAGGCAAGGAGACCCACTTTCTCCTTACCTGTTTATCCTCATTGCAGACGTTCTATCTCGTCAACTTATGAAGGCCGCGGAGGAGCGTAGATTGGAAGGGATTCGGATGAAGCGAACGTGCCCGGAGATACATCATTTATTCTTCGCGGACGACTCCCTTTTCTTCATCAACGCGATGAAGGAGAACGCCCGGGTGCTAAAAGAGACGATCGAGAGGTACTGCAAGGCCTCAGGACAGAAGATCAATTTGGAAAAGTTTTGCATCTAGTTTGGGCGTGGAGTACGAGATGACACGCGACAAAGGGTGTCGCGTATCATGGGCATCGGGGCGGTCGCCGATGCGGGGAGATACTTGGGCCTACCAATGAACTGGGGTAAGTCCAAGCGGGAGGCGATGGGGTACCTCAAGGATCGGATAATCAAGAAGATACATGGATGGAAGTCCATGTTTCTCAACAATGCGGGGAAGGAGGTCCTCATTAAGGCGGTAATTACCGCCATCCCCACCTATGTTATGTCGTTATTTAAACTGCCTAAAACCTGGTGTGCAGAGATATCGAGCTTGATGGCTAGGTTTTGGTGGAACGGCAGAGACGAGAAGAGGAAAATACACTGGGTTAGATGGGAAAAACTAACCCATCCTAAGGACATGGGTGGAATGGGTTTCCGAGACATGACCGACTTCAACACCGCCATGCTTACCAAAACGGCATGGCAGCTTCAGAATGACGGAAACTCATTATGGGCAAAGGTGATCAAGGGCCTCTACTACCCCCGGGGGACCCTCATGGACGCGACGATGGGAGCCCGACCATCGTGGGCTTGGTCAAGCATCACGGCTGGCCGCGACATACTAAAACGGGACGGGGTTTGGCAAGTGGGGAGGGGCGACCAAATTCGTGCTCTTCACGATGCATGGGTTCCGGGTATCTCGAACCATAGGCTAGGCACCGCACGGGGGTCGGAGATGAGAAAGGAGGTGATGGTCCAGGATCTTATCGATAGGGATCGTGGTACTTGGGACCTCACCGAGATTCAGGCAAGCATCACGGAACGGGAGGTGAAGGCAATACGGGCGATTCACATCGCCAAGGAGCCTCATCACGATCGGATGATTTGGCCGACAGCTCTAGATGGGGTGGCTCGCCCACACCTTGTCTACCGGCGCATTAAGGAACTACAAACGGGGACCGAAGCAAACAGAGAGACGGAGGACCCCACTTCCGTCCGGAGTGTATGGCGAGAGCTTTGGGCGGGGGATACTATTCCGAAGGTAAAACACTTCCTTTGGAAAGCTCTAAATACTGCATTGCCGGTGAAAGGTGAGTTGGTAAGACGGGGAATCCAGATTAACCCCACGTGTAGCTTTTGTGAGAAGCGGGAATCGATTCACCATGTGGTGTTCGAGTGCGATTGGGCAAGGCGGGTTTGGTTCGGCGCTATGGGGAGGAGACCAAACGCCGAAGGCGACCAGTTCTGGACCAGTTGGTGTAGGTTCCTACAGGATCTGAGCCAGATGGGTGGGGAGTTGGGTCGCCGGAACAAGCTTCTTGGGGAGGCGATCGGGTGGGAAGTGTGGAAGGAACGGTGCCGAGCAGTGCACGAGGAGGACCAGCCGAGACCGGAGCCTGTCATTCGTGCGGCGATGACTCTAGCCGAGCAGGTGTGGAGGCTGACAGCCCAGGCGATGGCTTCGGCAGCACGGGCGCGAGACTCGCGGGAGCTGAGGTGGTCACGGCCGCCCCAAGGCACAATCAAAGTAAATTGCGACGGAGCTTGGGACGAGGCGTCACTCCAAGGTGGTACGGGGGTCATCGCGAGGGACTGGATGGGGGATATTATCGCGGGGCTCCACTCGTCATGCAGTGGCACGAGCGCGAAAGCTCTCGAGGCAAAGGCGATCCTTATCGCAACGGGCATGGCGATTCAGCATGGGTGGTCCGAGGTCATCATCGAGTCGGATGCACTATATGTTATCAACCTTCTTAAGGGAGGTAATTCAGGGAACGATTGGGAGCTTCGAGATATCTTAACGGAAATTCTCGATCATGCCTCCCATATTGATCAGGTACATTGGAGGTTCGTGAGATGGTTGGCGAACAGCTGCGCCAACTGGGTAGCGACTGAAGCCAAACGGGGTACGTGCCCTACTAATTGGGTCGCTTGTAACCCGAGGACTTTGTTTAGTTTGATTGTAACGGATTTGGAGAACTCTTATTATGATTAATGAATGCATTTATTGGCCAAAAAAAAAAACGCAAGCCATAAACTCAAGCCAAAATGAGGAGCTAATACAGGGAAACAAAGAAAGTATATAGTAAAACGTAATATGGCATATGTCATGCTTTGTTTCTGATTAAGCCTTATTTCTTAATCGGAAGTTTAGGATTCAAGTCCGAGTGGCGGATGTCGGATCCGACTTGCTGTGTTTTTTTCTCCTTGAAAAATGCAGGGTTTGACCAGTGAAGAGTTAGGTCGAGTGGGGTTATCAATCGGGCCGAAAAATAAAATAAAAAAGTCGTCATCGATTAAGTAAATGCTAATTGGAATCCTAAACATGTCTAGGATACATGGTATTAACATCGTAGAGCTTGGAAATATCTACGTCCAGAAAATTGAATTCGAGAGTTTGATTACGTCTTAAGAGCTCACGGACCTATAGTCCGTCATTTCTGTACTTTAGTTTGCCTTTTTGAATTATTTTCACCAAACTAGCCGTTTTAATCATACTTGGTCAAATTGATTATATGCATTTTATTTTAATTAAGTAAACTACGTACAAACATTTTTTTAAGATAAAATTTACGAGTAAATTTAACAATAAATAAATAGGTCGAGAATAAAGCTAATCGCTCGAAAAATGTTGGTTTACTTTTGGGATAATGTGTCAAACGTATGTGAATGATTTTAAAGATATAAAGTGCGTCGAACTAAGTTATAACACTTTTGAAAGTTTATGGGACGTTTAGAAAATTTTGTGGACCCTAAATTGTAAATAACTTTTAAAAATTATAAAAATGACCCAGAACTTTTCTGGACATATTTGTAAAATTTTGAAAAGTTATGGATGTCCAGAAAAGTTCAGGGACTGAAATGAATTTACTTAAGAATTCGAACTGAACTGAAAATAATTTTTAAAAATTGCATAAATGACCCTACATTTTTCTGGACTTATTTATAATACTTTGAAAAGTTGTGGGATGTCCAGAAAAATTTAGGGACCAAATGCAATTATTTAAAAACTCAATTTTGACTAAAAGTCAGAAAATAACTTTTTCAAAAATTGTATAAACGGTCCTAAACGTTTTTGAACTAATTTGTAACACTTTGAAAAGTTGTGGGATGTCCAAAAAAGTTTAGAGACTAAAATACAATTGTTTTAAAAACTGAACTGAAAATAATGTTTTCAAATTTTCGCAGAAATGACCCAAAATTTTCTTGTTTGGTTTATAACAGTTTGTAAAGTTCTGAAATGACCCGAAAATCCAGGGCCTGAGTTGTAACATTCATCAAAATTTAGGACTGAAATAAAATCACTTTTGAAAATATTTTTTTTACAGATCAAAATAATCCCATAACTTTCGAAAATATGTAAAATGAGTTCAAAGTTATACCAGACTTAAAATCAAGCATAGAATAAACATGTTACAAGGATAAAATAAACGTCATTCTCATTATAAAAATATAAATACAATATTAAACACAAGAGAGTCATTCTTCACCAAAGTTTTTCACTCTCCCTCCATCCCTTTTCTCCTATCTTTTCTTCTCATTCTGTCGAGAACCTTCCTTCTTATTAGTTAGTAGTAGTATAGCATATAGATTTTTTTTGGCCATCCAAGTTATAATCTTGGGACTTGCTGAGAATCGATCTCGGGACCTCTTACATCCAAGCAAGGGTGATACTGTTGGACCAAGTGTCCGTTGATTAGTATAACATATAGATGAAATGATGCAATTCAGGGTTGAGTATATTGAAGGTTGGTGGCCCAAGTAGGGCCGACAATGGTACGGTGAAAAACTCATAACCATGGTTATAACTGTTACTGTTTAATATGGTTAACCGTACCATTATGGTGCGGTACAGTTATGGTGATGAAGTTTCTACCCATAATGGTTATTGTTATGGTTATGGTATTTGAGTTATACCTATGGCTATTATATAAATATAATAATTAATTATTATTAATAAACTAATATATACTAAATAATGGAAGTTACTATAGTTTTATTGTTAACTATGATGTTAGTTTTATTATTAATATTACATACAAGTAATAAATAACTATGATGTTAGTTTTATATATTTTTATTGTTGACAATATAGTTTTATGTGTTTTTTTTAAAATAAATTTCCAGTCTTTTATTGTATTACATGTGTGAAATAAATATGGATATACGGGTAAAACCATGGTTAATAACCACAATTATTTTAATGGTTATGGTATTGAAAATTGCACTCGTAATGGTTGTGGTTATGGCATGCGGTTTAAAAATATAGTATGGTTATGGTATTTGTCATACTCGTACCATACCCTAACCATTGGCAGTCCTAGGCCCAAGTTGCATAATCGGTTGAGGTGATTGTTTTTTTTAAAATAACTAATTAATGTTATATATAATACTATATACTTTAATTATTATTTAGAAAATGATATTTTTTCTAAGGTGAAACATTTTTTTATTTTTCTACTAATGATATTTTTTCAATCTCAGTTTTTCTCGACTCGGTTCCTAACAATATTTTAATACCTAGCCAAAATCAGGTGTTTATAATTGTCACTCTTTGAACATGCGCTCATGAAAATGGTGCCACTAGAACTTGATGATATCGTATAATTGCTATAAGTTTTCCACGGCTAGATCAAGTCATTGGCCGATGTTGGATCTGGAGTTGAAGAAGCCCTTGTTACCTTTGATGGGCATCCACATACCAGTTCTTACTCCGAGGTAGATGTTATTCATGATTAATTATATAGTCATGTCATCACTATGATATACATAATAGATATCTGGTCCGCGCTTTGCGTAGTAAGTTAAACATTTTATTTTTTATATATTATAACTTATTTTTTATAATAAAGAGAATATTAAATTTATAAAATAATTATATATATATATTAGTTATGAAATATAAAATATAGATTTTTTTATGTATGATTTTTTTTAATAGTAAATATATAATTTTATATTCGTCATGATTAATGTGTTGAGTTTGAAAGTTCTAGCACTAATATGACAATTTATTAATGAAAAACGTTATTGGAAAATATTTAAATATATCTATTAAATAAATATATTTTTATGTTAAAGGTAATTGGAGTTATTTGAAATTAAAATTTCATACACATAATAAATATTTGAACATTGAATATCATATTATATTAACTAATCAAGGATTATATGTTTGGAATATTTGAATTTATTAATTATGATATTATGTGTTAATTTAAAATAATTTTTGACATAGTAGTAATAAATTCCTATTTTTACATGTTACTTTTATGTTTTAAGTTTTAAATGTTATTTTGTGTTTTTTCTAAAACAAATAATTAATGTTTTTATAGTTAAGTTCAACATAATTTTAAATAAAGATATTTTTATGTTAAAGGTATTTGAAGTTATTTAAAATTAAAAGTTCACTGACACACACATAATAAATATTTGAGCATTGAATATCATATTACATTAACTAATAAAGGATTATATTTTTGGAATATTTGTATTTATTAATCATGATATTATGTGTTAACTTAAAATATTTTTTGGCATAGTAGTAATAAATTTTTATTTTTACATGTTACTTTTATGTTTTAAGTTTTAAATGTTATTTCGTGTTTTTTTTATAAACAAATAATTAATGTTTTATTATGTTTTTATAGTTTAGTTCAACCTAATTTTAAATAAACATATTTTTATATTAAAGGTCTTTGAAATTAAAATTTCACTAACACACATAATAAAAATTTGAGCATTGAATATCATATTATATTAACTAATAAAAGATTATATTTTTGGAATATTTGTATTTATTAATTATGATATTATGTGTTAATTTAAAATAATTTTTGGCATAGTAGTAATACATTTCTATTTTTACATGTTACTTTTATATTTTAAGTTTTAAATGTTATTTCATGTTTTTTTATAAAACAAATAATTAATGTTTTATTATGTTTTTAAAGTTAAGTTCAACATAATTTTAAATAAATATATTTTTATCTTAAAAGTATTTGAAGTTATTTAAAATTAAAATTTCACTGACACATACATAATAAATATTTGAGCATTAATATCCCAGTTTACCAAAACCCCCCCAAAAAATAGAATTAAATTTTTAGTGAACCTTCCGTGGCGATTGCATACCACGCGCGTCTCTGTCTGAATGCTGCTTCCCCTAGGTTTTCGGTTTCCTGTGATAGAAAATCTCGTTTTCAATTTGGACGGATTCGAGCTGCATTAATTGCCAAGGAGACAACAACCAATCAGGAGCTTGGCAAGGAACGAAATACTGCTCTTGATTGCGACGATTTCATGCAAGAAGGCTAGAGGGAAACACGTCCGAAAACTGCTGAAGCCGACCCAATTTTCATCGGATTTCGACATAACAAAGCAGCAAAGCAGGCTCGGGACGACCCTCAGGTAGCCACAGCAGCACGGGGGAAGCCGACCACCACCCACAGACAATCGGAACCTGCTGTAACAAGCTGGACCAAGCTGTTGTCCAGAAAATCCGAAGCATATAGCAGAGCCGAACCCAGCACAGCTAGCCCCTCACGACGGCGAACATTTTCGACTAACCCCTGTCTATTTTCCTTTTCATCTGTTCTTGCAGGGAGCTGCTAGCTGCGGTGACGGCGATTGCACCCACGGGCACGGTTCATGCGACAAAAACAGACCTGGTGGACCTACGATGGACCTATACTCGAATAAGCTTTTGCAGAACGAAACATGGTATGTGGGCAAGGTCCTCGCCCAAAAACCGATCAAACAGAATGTGATACATGGGGTCCTCCGAGCTGCATGGGCTCAGTATGGTAACGTCATAATCTCAGAGGTGGAGGCGGGCATACTACTTTTTGATTTTGAGAATGAAGAGGATGCCAACAGAATACTAGACAGGTCCCCATGAGCAGTAAATGGACACATTCTCAATATCAAACGATGGGATCCGAGAGTAGGAGTAAAGGAGGTGGAATTCAATAAGGTAAACTTTTGGATCCAAATACATGACCTAGGACCGGAAAAATTTAGTGATGCAAATGCATGGAAGATAGAGAATATGATAGGAATTTGCCTTGAAATTGAAAAGCATGTGGGGAGATTGAGTAGGAGTTATATGAAAATAAGTGTGGAAGTAGATGAGGACACACCGTTGATGGCGGAGTTCTGGTGGAAGAACTCGCTAGGGGAGGAGAGATGGGCATCTATTAAGTATGAACACTTATCTGACTACTGTTATGGGTGTGGGAAGTTGGGTCACACGACTCAACACATGTAAACTGGAAGTTCAAATGGCCGGGCATGAACCGAATAGCCCAGCGTATGGGCAATGACTTGTAGGGGTGAGACCGAAACAAGGTGCGGCCAGACAACAAGTAGGAGGGGACGAGGGTCAGAGTGCACAACCGAAACAGACCACAAGGAAGTCGTGGTTTGATATCATGGCCAAGGCAAGGGCGCAGAATACACGAGAAACCCCATATCATGTTAGATCGGGGTCATCGCGCAACAAGCAAAGGGAGGGGGAAGGAAAGGATGAGGTCCGAACTAGTGCATCAAAGGAAACCGTTCCTATGGATACCGAACCAACCAAGCAACGGAATGATCGACCAAACACGATGAAACAATGGAGGAGTCGGTCATCGAGGAACCCCCAAACCCACCCGACCGAACCATACCACAAAACCCAAAGCTCGCAAACATACCCGAGTGGCTAACGAAACAACCAACCCACCATACCCAAGCCCGCAAGCCACAACCCACCAAACACACCACACGCCCCACCCAACCCTTGATCACATACCTACCCGACAATCTACTAAACCCTACCCGACAATCTACCAAACCCTACCCGACCGAGCTCACCATACCTATCCAAACATATATTGTGGAGGACCCACCCGATACACCCTCCACCTCACCCAACCCCATGATACGAAACCCTACCTCCGGATTGAGCCATACCTAGACAAGATGACACTAAAACGGACCGGTGAGGACATGGAGGAGGAACCTGGGCCGAAAAGGCGAAGGGCACCTATGGAGGGGACCGATGAACAAGCGCCAAGGGTTCGCAAAATCCCGAGGCAAAGAGCAAGCATGTCAAACCCCAATCGAAAGAAACGAGTAATGAAGAAGCCGAAGAAAACACGAGCGCAGGAAGAAGGAAAGGAACAAACAAAGGGTTCTGGTGGCTGTCCTGAAACAGCCACATGTGATCAATGAGTGTCATTTCATGGAATT
This sequence comes from Chamaenerion angustifolium, assembly GCA_946814005.1. NCBI lineage: Eukaryota > Viridiplantae > Streptophyta > Magnoliopsida > Myrtales > Onagraceae > Chamaenerion > Chamaenerion angustifolium. Next base: position 31,641,216 of record OX328272.1, read on the forward strand.
GTCAGGGTTTGGGGTATGCCTTGACAATTCAACACCTACAAGACCTCAACAAAAGGTATCGCCCAAATATCATATTCTTAATGGAAACAAAGAATGGGGATACCTACTGCGAGAAGATACGAACAAGGATGGGGATGGATAATACACACTATGTTAGCCCGAATGGTACGTCCGAGGGGCTAGCGTTGTGGTGGAAGGCGGATACAAGGATTTCAGTACTGTATGCCGATTCAAATTGCATGGATTGTGAGGTGTACATGGATAGCCATGCATCTCCAATATTTGTAACATGGATACAATCGAGCACGGAAGCACGAGAACGGACACAAAACTGGGATCTCCTACGAGCATTAGGTAGGTGAAGACGGGGAGGATGGATGATCTTGGGGGACTTCAATACTATATGCCACCCGCATGAAAAACAATATGGGAGGAGGAAATCCCAAAGGAAAATGGATTAATTCAAATCATTGATTGAGGATCTAGGCATGGAAGATTTGGGAGCAAACGGGAACACATTTACATGGTGTAATAACTGAAGTGGAGCGGAAAGGATAAGTGAACCCCTAGACTGTGTATTGAGAAACACGGATTGGGCAACACGGTACCAACAAGGGAGATGCATCAACGAACTAGCCATTGGGTCGGACCATGCACCAATGGTGGTCCAACTCAAGCAACCACGGAAAAGGGCGAGAAGACGATTCAAGTTCGAGACTATGTGGCTCGACAAACCGGAATGCAAGGAGGTAATTAAAGAAGCATGGGAAAGACCAATGATGGGAAGAGAAATTCAAGGAGTGTACAAAAAACGGTTGAAAGGCAAACTCCGAAGGCTTTGGACGAGGGAGGAAAAATATTGGAAGCGACGGTTGAGGGTTAAATGACTAAGGGGCGGAGAACGAAATACCACATTCTTTCACCATACCACGATAGTAAGGAGGAGACGTAATTAAATATGTCGACTAAGGGGAACAAATGGGGAGTGGATAGATGATGAAGGGAGGATAGCCGACGAGCTCCACCGATACTTTGAGGACATGTTCACCGCAGAGCAAACCGAACCGGGAGATGAGGTCCTTAGACATATCCCAAATCAAATCACACCCGAGATGAATGCCAACTTGACACGGGAGGTAACAGACATAGAGATAAGGTCGGCTGCGTACCAACTAGGCGGGTCACGAGTGCCGGGTCCGGACGGGTTTCCGGGTCTGTTTTATCAAAGGAACTGGAACATCGTGTGTGTGTGTGGGGGGGGGGGGGGCAGACGTCATCACCGCAGTCAATGTTTTCTTCAGAACATGTACTCTTCTAAACCTATGAATAATACCGATATAGTGCTGATCCTAAAAGTACCAAACCCGATGAGACCCACTGATTTTAGGCCAATAAGTTGTTGCAACTTTCTGTACAAAATCATATCAAAAGTGTTGGTGAACAGATTAATGATTTATCTATAAGAGCTTATCACTCATATACATGAAGCATTTAACCACATGAACATGAACCGCAGTGAAAACAATGTGGAATGTGCACTGAAGATTGATATGCAGAAGACGTATGATAGATTGGAGTGGGACTTCCTAATCACCACACTAATGAAGCGCGTCTTTGCAGAACAGTGGTTGGGATGGATAAGAGAATGCATATCAACAACCACCTATCAAGTGGTGGTAAATGGGGAACGAACACATGCCATATCCCTAACGTGGGGAATCCGACAAGGTGATCCCCTATCACCATACTTGTTCATTCTACTAGTGGATGTCTTATCACGAAGAATGAAAGGGGCAGCTAGGGAGGGAATCATACAGGGGATCACCCTGAGGAGACAATGCCCGTAACTACATCATTTTTTTTTGTAGATGACTCCTTTTTTTTTCATAAAAGGAACACCAGAGAATGCAAGTGGACTTTGGAGCATTCTGAATTCTTACTGTCAGGTATCGGGCCAACGGATAAACATAGACAAATCAACCCTATATTTTAACAAATGGGCTGGACCGAATGAGAAGAAAGCGGTGGAGGATGCATTACACATAAAGAGCATGGGCGACCCGGGAAAATACCTAGGCTACCATAGATTTAGGGAAGGTCAAAGAAGGAGGCACTGAGATCTTTGAAAACAAAAATCATGGACAAGTTGAGAGAGTGGAGGCCGAAAATATTGAACCAAGCGATGAAGGAAGTGCTAATAAAGGGGATCATTACTGCGATTCCCACATACGTAATGAGTGTCTTCCACCTCCCAAAGACACGGTTCTTGGAGATCGATGTTCTTATAGCGGATTTTTGGTGGGGGCAAACAACAGAGGGCAAGAGAACACATTGGCGGAGATGGGAGGTCCTAATAAGATCAAAAGATGTTGCAGGGCTAGGTTTTCGGGAACTCCAAAGTTTCAACACGGCTCTCCTAACAAAGATGGCAAGCCGAATAATGACCAACCCAATACAATATGCGCGCAAATACTCAAGGGCTTGTATTTCCCACGGTGTTCTTTACTTGAGGCGAAAAAGGGAGGCCGGGCCTCATGGGGATGGAGTAGTATCATACATGGCCGAGATGTAATGAAGCCTGAAGGCATGTGGATGATAGGCACGGGAGAGCACATCCGAGTCTTTGAGGATCTATGGATATATACCAAGGAGAGCAAAAGGGTGAATGGGGCATAACGGTGGAGCACGGGGGGAATCTACGAGTAAGCGACCTCATTCTTCCGAACGGCACATGGAATGAGACCCTTGTGAGGAGCATAGTAGACCAGGAAGATGCAGCCCATATCATCAATATCCCTTTACCGAGAGATGGGGCAGAGACAAGTACATATGGCCACATACAAAGGATGGAGAACCACAAGTCCGATCGGTTTACCACAAAATACGAGAAAGGGACGAGCAACGACCAAGGCCAAACTCAAACCACCACGGCATAGTATGGAAAAATATTTGAGGAGCAAAGGTGATACCAAAGGTCAAGAACTTCGCATGGTGGCTAGCAACAAATGTCATAGCCGTCAAAGCAAAAATGGTACGTAGGGGGATGAATGTAACCCGAATTGCCCCATATGCGGTGAAGTCGAGGCACAGGAACACATGATCTTGGAATGTGGATGGACGGAGCAGGTTTGGCTTGGAATTCTCGGGATACAAATGGACCGAACAAACGAGCTCGACATGGTGGACTGGCTTGAGAGAAGGAAGGGGGAGATGCATGGAGGAGGCGCAACGACCGACAAGAGGTGGGCTCAAACCCTACTCACGTGTTGGCACATATGGAAGGCAAGATGCACGACAACCCTTCAAGCGACGCAACCAAGCCCGAGGGTCATGGTAATGGAAATCAAGCAAGCCTATGAGGAGAAACAATGGGCCAACCGAACAAATCATCCAACCCACACGCACGAAGATAGACCAACCCAACAATGGCAACCACCGATGGGCAACACGATTAAGATAAATTGTGACGCCTCATGGTGCAAAGAAACGTGAAGAGTCGGGATAGGGGTGGTGGCACGAGACAAGGAGGGGAAGATAGTGTGCGGGATGAACCGGAGACAAAGCAGCGATGACATAGAATCGATAGAAGCCATGGCTTTACAAGAAGGAGTACGACTAGCAATTGAAGCGGGATGGCAAAGCATCATCATGGAGACGGACTCACAAACGGTTCACCAACAAATCATGAAGGGGCTGAAACATTGAAGGTTGTCAACCATAAAACAGAATAATCGAGCACTAACGAGGCAAATTGAGCAAGTGCAATGGCGAGCTATACCAAATACGGGAAATGAATGTGCAAATTAGATATCAAAGTAAGCGAGATTGGGAGTGTGTCTTAATGATTGGGTCGAACGACCACTGTCGGACGTCGGATCCGACTTTCTCCAACCCGTTTTGGAAAATATTTTTCTTTTTTTGTTTGAAAATGTCGGGTCTTGGCGAGCGACGGGTCCAGTCGAGAAGGGTTATCAACCGGACCGAAAAATGTGAAAGAGTCGCCACCGATTAATTAAAGGCTAATCGGAATCCTAAAATTGCCTAGGGTACATGGTGTTAACATCCTAGGGCTTGGAAAGGTCTACGTCCAGAGAATCGAGTTCAGGGTTTTGATTACGTCTTAAGGGCTCGCGAGCCCATAATCCGCCCTTCTCGGTACTTTAGTTTGCTTTTGAATTTATATTTTTTTCAACTTGCTCGATTTACCCAAATTGTCCAATTTGATCATGTTTGACTAAAGAGATGAGATGCATTTTATTTAATTAACAATATACAAGCATTTTTTTTTAGTTAATTTAAAATAAATAAACAAGAGAAAATAAACTTAATTGTGCTAAAAAGAGAGTGGTTTAACTTTGGGGTCATTTTAAGTCGTGTCAAACGTATACAAATGATTTTGAAAATACGAAGCATATTTGACTAATTTGTGACACCTTGAGAAGTAATGGGATGTCCAGAAAAGTTTAGGGACCAAGATGCAATTATTTAAAATTTCGAGCTGATTTGGAAATATCTTTTGAAAATTGCACAAATGACCCAAAACTTTTCTGGTTTGGTTTATAACACTCGGTAAAATCCCAAAATGACCCGAGAGTCCAAGGACCGAGTTGTAACCTTCATCAAAGTTTGGGAATGACCTAATTCATTTTCGAAAATATTAGTTTTTTTAATGAAACAACCCCCATAACTTTCACAAATGTCTAAAATGACCCCAAAGTTATACCTAGGGCTGACAATTTCACTCACGACACGATAACACGATACGAACACGCACGAAAAAGTCGTGTTCGTGTTTACCTTTGATGGTACGATAACACGATAACACGAACACAATAACACGATTGTTTTTTCGTGTCGTGTTAGTGTTTAGGTCTCAAAACACGATAGCACGATAACACGATTGTTTGCCCTTGAGGGGACGTGTTTATGTTATTTAGGTTGTGTTATCATGCGAACGTGAACCGTGTTACCGTGTTATTTTCGTGAAAACCTGAAATCGTGTTATTGTGTTACCGTGTTATTTTCATGAAAACGTGAAATCGTGTTATTGTGTTACCGTGTTATTTTCGTGTTACCGTGTTATTTTTGTGAAAACGTGAAATCGTGTTACCGTGTTATTTTCGTGTTACCGTGTTATTTTCGTGAAAACGTGAAATCGTGTTATCGTGTTACGACTTTCCACGAATATTTTCGTGTTATCGTGTTCGTGTCGTGTTGAGACAATAAATTCTGTGTCGTGTTCGTGTCGTGTTCGTGTCGTGTGTCCGTGACACGATTAAATTTTCGTGTGTTTCGTGTTGAACTTTCGTGCGTGTCGTGTCGTGTCCTGGTGCACGATAGCACGCACGCACGAATTGACAGACCTAGTTATACCGAACTTAAAGCCGAGTACGATTCTTATATGAAATACAACTATTAACACATAATATCGATGAAACAAACATCATTCACATTAAGAAATACAAATATCGAGCACGAGAGGAGATATACCTAAGTTATTCGAAGTTTAGATACCTCACGAGGAACCGAGACCGATATTCGCCGATTTTTCTTCACTCAATTTCTATCTATTTTTTTTTCCCACTCAAATCCTCACTTTGATTTTTTTTTCTCTCTTTTCCTGTCCTTTGTTTTTCTTTTCATTTCTTTAAACAAACTTATGGCAAGCTTGTTCCAAACTATCATTTTTTCTTTTTTTTTCTTCAACCGTAGTTATCCCTTGCTTTTGTAGAGTTTTCTCCTCCAAATAGATGATAAACATGGACAATACCTGGTGGATGGCAAAGGTGATAGAAATTGGGCAAAGGTGATTGGCAATTGGGAGGTGATTGACAATTGGGAGGTGATTGACAATTAGGAGGAGTTTTGATGATAATTGGAGAGAATTTGGCTAAGGATGAGCAAAGGTGATCAAGTGGTCAAATGGTGATGGCAATTAGGATACTTTTGGTGCCAATTGGGAGAAATTGGGAGTGATTTGGGGCATGGTGAGAATTTGGACGAAAATGGATGAAATGGTGGATGTTTGGCAAAAAATTGGTGCCATGGGTTTAGGGGTTTATGGTTTGGGGTTTAAGGTTTAGGGTTTGGGGTTTAAGGTTTGGGATTTTAGGGTTTGGGGTTTAAGGTTTAGGGTTTAGAGTTTGAGATTTAAGAGTTAGGGTTTAGGGTTTGGGGTTTAAGATTTAGGGTTTAGAGTTTGGGAGTTAAGGTTTAGTTTTTAGGGTTTGGGGTTTAATGTTTAGGGTTTAGGGTTTGGGGTTTAGAGTATAGGATTTATTTTGTTTTTGTTTTTTTTCTTCGTCTCGATTTTTGTTTTATTATGTTTTTAAAGTGAAGTTCAACATAATTTTAAATAAATATTTGTTTATGTTAAAGGTATTTGAAATTACAATTTTACTGACACACAGACAATAAATATTTGAGCATTGAATATCATATTATATTAACTAATAAAGGATTATATTTTTGGAATATTTGTATTTATTAATTATGATATTATGTGTTAATTTAAAATAAGTTTTGGTATAGTAGTAATAAATTTCTATTTTTACATGTTACTTTTATGTTTTAAATTTTAAATGTTATTTCGTTTTTGTTTCTTTCTAAAAAACAATAATTAATGTTTTATGATATTTTTATAGTTAAGTTCAAAATAATTAATTTGTGATCTAGTTAAAGTTTTGTATAAATATACTGGTATTTGTTCTCGCAAAAACATATATAAGTATTCATTATGCATTTATCTATGAAATGATCTTTAATTATTTAAATTATAAGTATTTTTATTATATATATATATATATATATTAAAAGTTGTATTAATATTTACTAATATGTTGTTAATGCATTCTCTTCAACTTAGTTTCTATGTTATTCATTAGTATCGTGTATTTTTAACGAATATTAATTTGAATATATGTATTTTAATAATTCTAAATAATCTACATTGATACTAAATTACTAATTATTACCCATGTTGTGTTGTTGTCTATCAAGTATGAACATATAAAAAATATATATATTTAAAAAATCAGTAATAATAATTATAATTTTGGTTCATATCATAAAATTTATATTTTAAACATACTCATAAATAGATTTGTGTAATTTATATTTAGAAATTTAAATATATTGACATTAATAAAATCCTAATGAATTAATCTTGAATTACAACCCTAAACCCTACAAATGTAGATTTGTGAATAAAATATATTTAAAATCCCTCATTATTAATAGACTTTTTAATATAAAAAAATGAATAAAACTAAGCTTGATTTGTTTTTTTAAAATATTGACTAATTGATTTGTAATAAATTTAACAGTTTTTAAGGTTCAATGCGGTGTTTTGGAGCAATTTGAAAGTATACACATGTACAAATATATGATGTCACATATGCCATTGTAAAATACAATCTAGGTGGACCAATAGAATTGATTAAAAATTTCATATTGCTTACTTGTCAACATTATATACATTCTAGCCAAATTAATATATATATAGAGATTGCTATATATATTATATAAATTCACCTCCTGTAGGTTTGTTCCAGGTTAACCCTTTTGAGGGACCATTATCTTAGTCGACTAGTATCATGCTGATGAGGAAATGAGAATTTACACGAGTCTTGTGGTTTTACATTCGAACTAACCACATACTTTTGTAATTATCATTTTTGACCTACCAAGAGGCAAACCTTATATCCACATATTGTGATGCAGGTACCTTTGATGATTTGGTTTGGGGGTGTAACTTTGAATATTATTATACTTTTAATAGAAAAGTCTGAAAATGATTTACCATATTTGTACAAAATGGTTTTTCAACTCAAAATATTTTGAACGGTCCCAACATGTTTGAAAATGTTGGTAATTGATACTTTCGTTAATTCTATCTTAAAAATCCTATTAAATGTTTTTTATATTTGCAAGATTAATTGAATATTTTTCTAAATGTTACAACTAAACCCACAAACTTACATTAATGTTACCAACAAGTCCCGACAAGATTCGAGCCACAACGGTGGTATCTCCTAGCCAGGGTATGAACCCATAGCAGGTCACACAACCTTGTGGACCTGGTCTGGGCTCGGACCCAGACCATACGACCCCCTATTGGGGCTCAATTGGAGCTCCAATTGTCTAGCCAAACCCATCCAGGTATAGTTCAAACCGATTGAGGCTCGAATTGAGCCCCAATCAGAGGACCTATGGTCTGAGTCCGAACCCAGACCATGTCCTCAAGGTTAGGAGACCTGGTCTGGGTTTGGACCCAGACCATAGGACCTCCGATTGGTTCTCAATTCGAGTCCCAATCAGTTTGGACTAAACCAGGCTGGCTTCGGCTCAGATGATTGGGGCACAAATTGAGCCCCAATCAGTTTGGACTAAACCTGGTCGGGTTCGGTGAGACGATTGAAGCTCCAATTGAGCCCCAATCGAGGGTCCTATAGTTTGGGTCCGAGCCCAGACCAGATCCGCAGGGTTGGGTGACCTGCTCTAGGTTCAGACCCTGACTAGGGGACCCCCGGTGTGACTCGAATTGAGTTGAGACTTATTTGTAACATTAGTGTAAGTTTGTTGAGTTTAGTTGTAACATTTAGAAAAATATTCGATTAATATTACAAATATGAAGTGAAGGCTCGTGTAGATAAGAAGTAGAAAGAGACGATGCTAGAAAACTTATTCAGTGGGAGTAAATATTTAAGTAAGGGCAAATAGTTGAATTAAAAAAAATAAGTGAAGACAAATGTATAATTTAAAATAGTTAAATAGAAAATTATTGCATTTTTTAGAAATAAATTAATGCAAAGTCAAAATTTGAGTGGGGGCATTGATCCCTATGTCCCCTGGTGACTCCGTCCCTGCAAGGCTACGAAGATTGATTCTCGTGATATCGCTTAGATTTAGGAGAGGGTACGTAGAAGTTAGTATTTTCAGTGTAGTGCTTAATTTTCTTTGGACGTGAATTCGTATAAGAGTGTATCCATTGATCAATCTAATTTAAATATATATTACTTTTCATCATTACCCAAATCTCAGTAAGTAACTAAGATTGGATGAATAATGTGTTAATCAGTTAAGCTTTCTATTTTGACTGTTCAATTTTAGAGTGTTTCTCTCGAAGAGTGTGTATATGGCAAAAAGTGGATTTTTTTTTCTCACCAAAATTAACTCGTATTTGTAAACTAATTGTTAGATCTTGCATTAGCAACTTCATTTTCCGGAGTCTTGTGCTGGGTGCTCCACAGACCTGCATGGAAGGAAATTCCAGTGTGTTCCCGTCGTTTTCCCTCCGACGATTAAGTTAATCAGAGGTTTCATTTGGCAGAGAATGTAAATATGGTAAACTATGATAAGTCACCTTAGTCTTAGAATGGAGATGGGTGAGAGTATTTATAACTCTCACTACTAACCTGGGTTGAGTTATTCCTTACCATGGTCGTCCCAGGTGGCGCATGGTTAAGTGACCATGGTTGCCTTGTGTCATGTGATGTTTGGTGTCTTGTGCATAATGACATTGTGCCCTGTGACTCACGCCTATCGCTTTTGCGCCCCATCCCATCCTGTTTGGCCTCGAGCCTTGTGTTGTGTTTGTGCCGCATGAAGGGATATAAGGAAAGGATGTTCCCACGTGGCGCGCCTTCTCATTGTGTCGTCCAAGAGCTTGACAATGTTCAACAAGGGAAATGATGGAATTCAGATTTTCGACCTAATCGTTCAGGCAAACAGCGTTAAACAGGGAACCGAATCCCTGGAACCAATTTACAAAGGATATGGCGGGATATCGAACTCAGGGATCCGAATCCCATGAAATGCCCGGAGGACATCGGAATCTGGAACACGAAAAGAGCAGAGAACAAGCTATACCAGTTCTTGAACGCTGCGAGAGAGGAGTTCGATCAGGAAAAATGGGACATATTACGGTAAAATCCCTTACCTGAAGTGGAATCGACCTACGCAACCATTCGGTCGGAATGGGACAGGAGGACAGTCATGGGCATGGGACACAGGGAGGTCGAAACATCCAGCACCGAAATCGGGGATAGTTTCAAGTTCATGCCTCGTTCAGAAGTAGGGGTTACAGCGAGACCGATCAACGTCATCAAGCCACAGCAAGTCACCAGAAGGGGGAAGACGACTCGCGGCGGTGGTGGCGCCGATCAGAAGTCCATGCGATGTAGTCACAATAGCAAGTTCCAACATAGCAAGGAGGAGTGTTTTCAATTAATCGGGTTCCCCAAGGGATAGAGGAGCCAACGACGAGATGGTCACGGTGCCAGCAACCTAGTCACGACGGCGAATGACCGAGACGGAGAGGGGAATCAGAGCTAGGTTTCGTGACTCAGAGGAGAACCGAATGGAGAATCCCCAGCAGCGAAGAACAGATGTGTCTGGAATGGAAAGTGAAGGGGCAGACTTAAACCGAGGTAAAGGGTTTGAAGGAAAATTACCCTTCTGTCCTCGGAACTATATCTATCCGATTTTTCCAGCCTCATGTTTACATCTTGATATATCTGGCCCTGAAATTTGTGAAAATCAACAAGTTAGTACTGTAGTTTCACAAAATGATAAATCAGGACTTGCAATTGTAGCTCAGGCATCGATATCAGAAAAAAATAGAGATGGCTATTTCACTGTGGAGCCACTGACACTATGTCCTTCGACAAAAAGGACTTCATCAATCAATCAGTACCAGGAAGAAAGGTGATACATACTGCAAATGGAGAACTTTCACCAGTTCATGGAGATGACACTATTTCTCTATCTCCAACATTGAATTTGGAAAATTGTCTTTATGTGTCCAGTCTGACATGCAAATTACTCTCAATTAGTCATGTAACAAGAGAGTTGAATTGTATGGTACTAATATATCTGAATTTTTGCATACTACATGATATTCAGTCGGGGAAAGTTATTGGATGTGGTGTTGAACATCTAGGCCTGTATTATGTGGACGAAGTGACTCAACACAAAACTGCAACGCTTGCTCACGGGACAGTCAACATGCATCAATGGTTGTGGCATCAGCGGTTGGGACATCCATCTACTGGGTACCTTCACAAAATATTTCCTAGTTTGTTTCCATCAAATAAAGATATTGTTTGTGAGACTTGTATATTAGCTAAGAGTCATAAAAAGTCATATTCACAGTTTGATTCTAGGGCTAAGTCTATGTTTTCCTTGGTTCACTCTGACGTTTGGGGACCTGCTCCGACTAATGGCATTTGCATGTCAAATAATGGATTCAAGTATTTTTTTTTCTATTTATAGGTGATTATTCTCCTATGACTTGGGTCTATTTCCTAAAAACTAAATCTGAAGTCTCCGATAAGTTTGTTGAATTCTATAACTTAGTTCAAACCCAATTCAACACCCAAATTCAGGTTCTCCGCTCTGATAATGGAGGAGAATTTGTAAACTCCGTGCTTAAACAGTTCCTTCAAGACAAATGTATCATTCACCAAACTTCCTGTCCGCATACTCCATAATAAAATGGGGTGGCGGAAAGAAAAAACCGTCAAATTCTTGAAATGACGAGAGCAATGATGATGGAGTCCTGTGTTCTAACTTATTTTTGGCCTGAAGCAGTGCCACATCAGTATATCTTCTCAATCGTCTACCTACCAAGGTAATAGAATTTCAAACACCTCTGCAGATTCTATCTAGTGATATGAGTGTTCCTACAACCTTAACACTCCAACCCCGAATCTTTGGGTGTTCTGTCTTTGTACACATCCCGAAATCCAACCGATCTAAATTTGATCTATTCTCTGTCAAGTGTGTCTTTGTGGGATATGGGATACATCAAAAAGGCTATCGGTGCTACAATCCGCAAACTCATCGTATGTATGTCACGATGGATTGCCATTTCCTAGAAACTGAGTTTTATTATACAACCAAAGCTTTTGTCCAGGGGGAGAGTCATAGTAGTCCATTAGATTGGTTGGCCACGATGACCACTCCAGTATTTCCGGAGATAGTCCCCAAACACCAAGTAAGCGGAACCACCGAGACACTGACTCCCATCGTATAGGCTTCTGGTGACTCAACCCCACCTTCCCCGACTAATATTCATGAGGTTAGTCTCCCTTTACCAATTCATTTTTTTGGTGACTCCTCTAATTATATTAGCCCAAAAGCAAAAACAGTGCACGAAAGATATGTGCTACCTGCCAGAAGGACCAGAGGTGTTGCCCCCGCTCGATACAAACCAGAGTGTACACCTAAGGCAAGCCGATATCCAATAGCACACCTAGCCAGGGGGAGCCTATCACCAAGTGCTCAAGCCTTTGCTACATCCATATATACTTAGGAGACTCCCAAGACAGTAGAAGAAGCACTCAAAAGTCCCGAGTGGAGACAGACAATGACGGTTGAAATGGAGGCCTTGGAAAAGAATCAAACATGGGAGAAGTGTTTTCTTCCTCAATGAAAAAGAGCAGTGAGGGTGCCGGTGGGTATTTATAGTGAAAGTCGGGCTGATGGATCTGTTGAGAGATATAAGGCAAGGTTGGTGGCCAAAGGCTATACTCAAACCTACGACATAGACTATTCTGAGACATTCTCTCAGATCGCTAAAATTGACACTATCGGAGTACTTTTTCGATAGCTGTCAATCGTGATTGGCCACTCCATCAATTTGACGTGAAGAATGCTTTTCTACATGGGTACTTGGAGGAAGAAGTCTACATGGAACCACCATCGGGCTTCACATCAGGGTTCTAGAAATCAGATGTATGCAAATTAAAGAAAGCTTTGTATGGGTTAAAACAGTCTCCTATGGCGTGGTTTGGAAAGTTTACAGTTACTATGAAGAAGTATGGATATCAGCAGAGCAACTCAGATCATACATTGTTCCTTAAACGACAATAGGGTCTGGTAACATGCCTAATAATCTATGTTGATGATATGACTATTACATGAGATGATGTTGAAGAGATGTCACGACTCAAGTAGAACCTGTTCAAGGAATTCGAGATGAAAGACTTGGGAGAGATGAAATATTTTTTGGGAATCGAAGTACTACGTTCAAACACAAGTATTTTGATCTCTCAAAGAAAGTATATCTTAGACCTGCTAGTCGAAACAGGACTACTTGACTGTAGACCGACAGATACTCTTATTATGGTTAATCATGGGCTTAAGATAGTAGAAGGCGCAAAACCAACAGATTGTACTCAGTATCAACATCTGGTGGGAAAGCGCATCTACCTGGCTCACACAAGACCATATATTGTGTATGTTGTGAGTGTGTTAAGTCAGTTCATGCATAAACCACAAGTAAGTCATATGGAGGGTGCTCTAAGAGTTCTTCGGTATCTAAAGGGGACTCCAGGAGTAGGAATTTTATTGCGGAAAAACAGACATCTTGATATAGAAATGTATACAGGTGCAGATTGGTAATCTGACAGATATGAGATCTACTTTAGGTTACTTTGCCTTGGTTGGAGGCAACATAGCTACCTGGAACAGCAAGAAGCAGAAGGTGGTAGCACTCTCTAGTGCTGAGCCGGAATTCAGGGGGATAGTTCGAGGTCTCACTAAAATGTTATGGTTACATAAGTTGTTAACAGAGATTGGGTTTCCCACGCTCAAGTCGGGCCGACTGATGTGTGATAACTGCGCATCCATCAGTATCTCAGAAAACCCAGTCCAACATGATCGTACTAAACATGTTGAGGTCGATAGACACTTCATAAAAGAAAAGCTGGAAAGTGGGACCATCACTCTTCCTTTCATACGATCTGAAGACTAACTGGCAGACATCCTTACTAAGGTCGTAAATAGAAAAAATTTCAACAATGTTCTGTGCAAATTAAATATTGGTGACCCCACTATTCAACTTGAGGGGGACTGTCAGAAAATGAAATATACAATTAGGGAATAGAATCTTACGTAATATGTATGTAATATATAGTTTCCAAATACCTGTATTTCCTAGTTAGGCCATATACTCCTGTATATTAGTAATGCTGAAATCAATAAAAGAACATACGGTTTTACAATAGAATTTCTTCTGGACACTGTTTAACATGTGTTACCTGTTGGACAGTTGCCTCTTGCGCCGCCTTATGGATGAAGTATGCCTTTTAAAAACTGGACTCAGGCAATTGGAAAATCTGATGAGATCTCTTAGATCTTACCCACCATATTTTCAAACAGTCCGACAATCCTTGCAGTGCACCTTGGTGACGACATCGAATTTGAGCCTGGTTCAAAAGTCCTCCACCGCTTCCTTAAGCCTCTTGGATAGCTTCTCATTCAAAAATGACGCCTCCTTATGAGTCGCCTTCAATTTCTGCTCTATCTCATCTAAATGAGTGGAGAGTTTTTTTTTCACTTCTAAGGAGGCGTACCTAGCCTGCACCATGGAGGTTTCCCTCATGCTGCAAGCATCCTCAAATTTACGCTCCAAACAAGCATTCTCTAAGTCGAGGCGTCCAAACTCCTCAACTTGGGGCTCCAAGGAGGAACATTTGTGCACCAAATGCATTGCCCCGACTTTTATTTCAAAAGGAATGGTGTGCAACAAAGTTATAAGAGTTATTTTTTTTTTAAGAAAATAGGAAAGGGAGATTGGGATGGAACATTTACGGTGGGTCGTGGCTACGACATTGAGGTGGTCCTACGTCGTTCCATCCAGTGACCTCGCATCTAATTGTAAAGGTGTACATACACTAAGAGAGACGATTCTAGCAATGAGGTAAAGGGATAGGTCATCAGTCGTTAGGGAGTTACCCTCCACCAATCTGGTCAATCTTAGGCGTCACCATAGCTCCCAAGGTTGGCTTCGCCTAGAAATGTTCACCTCCTCGTTGAGGTGCCTGAGTAAATTGAAGCGCGTACCAGTATACCTTAATGTCATTTCATAGTTGTGGCCTTCCTATTTGGGAAGGTCCTTCAAGGATAGCGACGCTTGGGCGGGAACCTCCTCAAAATTTAAGGTCGACCATATAGGCCCTATCTTATCTGCAGTCCCAAGAAAGGCAAGATATGTCCAAGTCGGGCTAAAATTCCTTACTATAGAAGGACTGAACATCATGGTTAAGTTAATATAAAAAATTCAAGATTTTAAAGACCTAGGATATCTATTATCTATGAAGAGATATTACAATTTTATAAGTGTTGGAGCTCTTCTTTCTATTTGGAGTTAAATTTCCTCTTTCCTCTTTTATAAAACACTTTAACTTTTCAATCTTTACTAATTTGATCCTGAAGAGTTGATTGATTGATCTTCAACACTCCCCCTCAATCTATCAACTCCATTAATGTCTTTAAGTCCAAGCTTGTTCATCAAGTATCCATGTTGATTTCCAGCTAAAGCCTTTGTAAAGAGATCTGCTACTTGTTCTCCAGTTCGAACATGGCGAGTCTTGACAATTCCTGCACTAATTTTTTCTCTGACAAAATGGCAGTCTATTTCTATATGTTTTGTCCTCTCATGAAAAATAGGGTTAGATGAAATCTGAATTGCAACCTTATTATCACAAAATAGTAAAACAGGATCTGAATGATCAATGCCAAGTTCAAATATTAACCCTTTTAACCAGACAATTTCAGCAACAGTGACTCCCGTGCTTCTATATTCAGCCTCAGCTGAAGATCGAGATATAGTATTCTGTTTCTTTACCTTCTAGGATATCAAAGAATCACCTAATTTCATACAATAACCAGAAACAGATCTTCTAGTTTCTGGACATGCAGCCCAGTCTGAATCACAAAAGGCACTCAAATTAAGAGAACTTGAAGCAGATAAAAACAAGCCTAGTCCATGTTGAGCCTTAAGATAGCGAACAATTCTAAAAGCAGCATCCAAATGAGATTGTTTAGGAGCATGCATAAACTAACTTAATTTCTGAACAGCAAAACAGATATTTTGTCTTGTTACCGATAGATATAACAACTTACCTATAACCTTTCTGTAAAATGTTGCATCAGATAAAAGAGTATCACTGAAAATGTCATTTTTTGACTCATCATATGCAACTGAGGTTAGAGATAAGTTTAATTCCATAGGGGTTTTACTAGGTTTAGAACCTAGCATGCCAACCTCTGAAATTAACTCAAGAGCATACTTATGTTGACTAAGAACAATACATTCTCGAGATCTAGCTATTTCCAAACCCAAGAAATACCTTAGATCTCCCAAATCTTTCATTTTGAAGTGAATCTGAAGAACATCCTTCAGCTCAACAATTAAAATACTGTTGTTACCTGTAATCAGTAAATCATCGACATATACTAACATAACAACAATATCAACACCCTTTTGTTTGGAAAACATCGAGTAATCATGCTTGCTTTGCTGAAAACCATGAGAAACTAAAGCATCAGTTAATTTGATATTCCATTGTCTAGGGGCTTGCTTTAAACCATACAAGGATTTTTGTAATCTACACACTTTATTCTCCCCGTGATTACAAAAACCTTGAGGTATAGCCGTATAAATTTCTTCTTCCAAATCCCCTTGAAGAAAAGCATTATAGACATCCATCTGAAAAATAGGCCAGTTTTTTATAGAAGCAATAGTTAAAACAGTTCTTACCGTAACCATCTTTGCAGCAGGAGAGAAAGTGTCAGCAAAATCTACTCCTTCCTGTTGACTATACCCTTTAGCAACCAACCTGACCTTGTACCGCTCAACAGAACCATCCGACCTATACTTAACTTTATACACCCATTTACAACCAACTATATTTTTATTTTCAGGTAATGAAACAATAGTCCAGGTCTTATTTTCTTCTAAAGCTTTAATTTCATCTTTCATGGATTCTATCCACTTGTCATCTTTTTCACCATCTTTAAAATGAACAGGTTTAACTATTTTTCCAACATTTCCAACAAAGTTTTTGTCCTCATCCGAAAGATTTCATAAGATACAAAATTACTGATTGGATATAAAGAGGATACCTGTCTTAACGAATTGGTAGATACAATATAATCTTGATGCCAAGAAGGAGCTCTACTCACCCTAGATGACCTTCTGAGATCAGTTTGAACAGGAACATCATTTCTCATAGGGTTATCTGGTAGCGAAGCTTCAACTCTTGAGGGATCAACTTCAGATGTGTTATCAAAATTCAAACGAGTAACTAAAGGATCATCATCTAACACATCAACAACTCTGTCAGCGATCATAGGAGGGTCAACACTATCTTTCACTTTAAAGGGGAATACATCCTCTGTAAATTGAACATCACGGCTAACAAAAAAAGTTTTAGTCTCAAGATTCAAAAGCTTATATCATTTTTGAGCAAGGCAATAACCCATAAACACAGATGGCACAGATCGAGACTGAAACTTGTCATAATTGTTAAGTCTATCTTATTTAGTAAATTTTATATAAAATTCATAATTTTATGAAAGTAAGTATATGCATATATTATAACTTTTTATTACAAGTTAAATTTAAGATCAAATTAAGAATAATTATGTATATTACATATCAATTTTATGAAAATAATAATCACATGTTAATTTTATGTAGATAATTATGATTATGTATGCAAAATAAATTTTAGGTTATGAACAAAAAATTAATAATAATTTTGATATAGTTTCTTTATAATATTTTTTTAAAACAAATTATAAAATATCGTTGGTATATTCTACTAGAACCAACATATATTTCAAATTTTAAAAAAAAATTATAAGTGACTACAAGTAAAAATTACTATAACTAATATATATATTATAATAGTTTGTATTTATTTAAAAATATGTGAAAATAATAGTTGTCATAAAATCATTAGTTAACATCATATTCATAATTGTTGACATTCACTTTTTTTATATACTCATATATTTTAAAATACTTTTATAAATAAATATAAATAATCCTTATATTGTATAAAAAAACATAACTTTACATTTTCTCATAAATATAATTAATTTTTATTTTGTATAATAAAATTAATATTAATTAAATTAACTTTAATAAAATGTGAATAAGTCATTTAATAAATATATGTGTATATTTATATAAAAATATTATTAATTTATAAACTGAAATAATTATTATATCGCGCAAAGTGCGAATCAATTGACTAGTTTGGTATATTCTTGTTCTTTTCGGTCCGATTTATTCTCCGTTGATTGAACCATTAAGACAAATTATTATACATAATTGTTTTTTGTAGATCATTCTATTTTCTAACATTAATTTATTTTTCCTAATTTCTTTCTTTATAAAATAAGTAATATATCAAGTAAAATTCAGTTTCACATCACTTTTAATAAATTAATTGAACATAACTTATCAATTAGGAACAATAGGTCTGGACAAAAATAACTGGTTCGGCTGAACCGTACATGAACCGTACTGGTTCGGCCGAACCAGTTCACAAAATAAACGTTTTTTAAAAAATATGGAGCGGTTCAGAAAAGGTACAGAAAACCGGTTCAAAACCAGTTAACCGAACCACTTTTTGTATCAGTTTTAACCTTAAAATACTACTAAACCAGACCAGACCACTTTCAGACCAAACCAGACTGAATTCACGGTTCACTTCACAAATCACAAGTTGAAGACTTTCAGACCTAATTTCATTTGCTCAGTCGTTCAATCCTCACGCAGTCACGCTCCCGCCTTGCCTCGCGCCTCCGGTCTCTCCACGGCTCCGTCCAGTCTCCACGGCTCTGCCTTCAGACGAGGTTCGTCTTCAGACGGTTCCGCGTTCGTCTTCTTCGTACGACTAGACTAGGTTCGTCGATTACTTGCTGAATTTCTTGGTGGCATTTTGCTGCATTATTCTCAACAACAACTACATGTTGTATTATATCTATCACATGCATACACTTTTCACTGTCATAGTCATGGTTTATGGGGCGCTTGGGATACTGAACAAATATAATGAAGTTGGGATGGGGATTGCTTTGAAGTTAATTGCTTGCTTTTTGGTAGTCATCCTGATTTGGGAAGTGTCTGGAGTGTTTGAATTGCTTCAATTTCCTATACTGAACCTACTAATTATGTACCAAATTATATAAAAGCATATACTAGATAGTCGAATCCACACGAAGTTCAATTTTTTTCTATAAAAATTCAAACTTAGAAAGCGGGTCTAAGACTCTAAACTATCAAATTGCAAATCTATGTATAGCAGAGCAGATGTTTAGAAAAAGTAACTCAATGAAGAGGCAATAGAACATTGTAGAGGAAGTCTAAGAACCATACCATATTGACAAAATTCTGAACAAAGCAGTTAAAGCACATACAGTTCCTATACATGGAAGGATTCCGATCAATGTAGTCTTGAATTTCCTCAGCTTGCATGCAGCAACAATACATTAGAAAATATCTATGAAGTATCTATTTCTAGTGACCAATACTAGAAAATATGAAACAGCATGAGAAAGTAACATTTTTTTTATGGAAAAGGTTAGATTTTTTACACTTTCTGTAGTTTTTTATTTCCAGGCAATCAATTACAGCTTAAGGATATGGACCACTTTCTGATTTAGAAAAGTGAATGGATGCGTCAATTGAAGTAGCAGTTGCAGGTAATCCCTTTGATTCCCTTCCGGTGCATTGTTGCTTTATGTTAAGTCGTTTTGCTTTCAGTTTTGCTGTCATGGTGTTGCAGTGAAACTTTGACTAGAGTTCGATTGGGAATGTCCTGCCTGGAGGGGAATGGGGTTTATACCAACACAACAGCAACAATGGATAAAGAAGAAGAAGAATTGATTTGAATGTGGAGTGGGTGGGTGGGAAATTGGAGAATTGTGAGAGAGAGAATACAGATCCTGCATTTTATTTTTTTGGGTCATACTGATCCAACATAGCAACTTAGTAAGACTTTTTTTTTTGATCGAACAACTTAGTAAGACTGAATGATAATTATATATGTTTTTTTTATCAATATATAAAGTGGTTCGGCTGAATCGGTTTTGAACCGGTTCAGAACTGGTACGGTAAATTGTCCAAAATCTGGAGCGGCTAAAAACTGGAGCGGTAAACCGTACCACTTCTAAAATGTGGTAAAAGTACGGTTCTGAACCGGTTCGGCCCTGAACCGGTTCATGCCCAGCCCTAAGGAACAACCAAGATAGTCGTTCATCTCAGTAAATATCAAACAAATAAAAGAAATACACATAAATAAAGTTTTTTTTCTTTTCAAATCAGCAATTATTTTTTACAAGCCATTTTTTATCAAATAAACAAACAAACTAAAATGTCTTCAATGTGTCATATTTTTTCTTCAGAATCAATTGGTAAATTAAAATTTGATTTATTCATACCATTTACACATTAATTATATCATCATCATTTTTGCCATCCCTCGTCATCGCACCACGCCGCTTCCCTTAGTTTAGGGGTGAGCAACAAATACTGGTTGGACCGAGACCGGCCCGAGACCGATCCGAGACCGGCCCGAATAAGACTGAGACCGACTAGGACGGAGACCGAGCGGGCGGGTTTTTCCCTTTAAAGTCGGGTTCGGGCTCGGTTTCGGGGTTTTTCCCGAAATTACCGATTCGGACCGGACCGGTCCGAGTTTTGTAAAAAACTAAGAATAGTGAATACTGAATACTATACTTAGTAATTAGGGTAGCAGTCAACACTCAGCAGCACAAGCTCACCCCTGCTTCATTCCGCCTCTCCCGACTCCCTATCCTCTCCCACGGCGCCTCTCCTGTGTCCCGTCTCCAGTCGCCTCTCGCCTCCGCGTCCGCCTCTCGAATCTCCGACCTCGGCTCCGCTTCGCCTCCGCCTCGCCTCTCCTCTCGACTTCAGTAAGTTTCCTCACCGTGCCCTAAACTTTAGGGTTTACTTCGATTGTTCTTCAATTTCTTCAATTGATCTCGATTGTTCTTCAATATTTACTTCCAATCTGTTTGATTTGATGCATTATAAATAAATATCTGCGTGTAGTTCCTAACTGGAATTAGGAACTACATGCTCATTTGTGTTTAAACTTGTTCCAAAACTTTAAACTGTGTTCTAGAATCTGGATGTTGTTGCGTCAGACTTGATGCTGGATTTCCTCCCATGCTTTCTTGATCCTTCAATTGAACCGTTCAATTGGAAAAAAAATGATCTTGCTTGTGTGTTCTTGCAGTTTAATTTCCCAAATTAGCTTCTAACTTTCTGGCAGGATAAATTTGCTTGATTTCCTTTACTTATGAGTGAGACACTTACTATTTTTTCCCGCATTCCAGAACAATTCGTTCCTCCTGATTACTGATTTGACTGAATGTTTGTAACTTGTAGTGGCTATGCAATGCAGATAAGGCCTCCCATGAGCCGCGATTAAGAATGAAGTATGCTCACTTTGCACTTCTATAAGAAAGTTATTAATCATATTTTCTGCATCTCAATTCACATTTCAAAATTTGGAGCTCTGCTTCGTTGTTCTTGTATTAACAACATTTCTTTTTGGCAATTTTCTATTCAGATGGGTTAAATGAGAGATGGGTTAGAGTAACCTCAAAATGTGCAAATTCTGCAGTACTAAAATCAAGAAGGAATACCTTGTCCTAACCTGTGGGCCTCCATCTCTAAGCACCGCCGTTCCTGAGGGCAAAGAGGAAGATGAAGAGGATTCATCGAACGAGAGTAGTGGTGACGAAGAGAATCAGACGGTTTGTAGTTTCAGTCCATGTTCTTTTTGTATAATTTGATGATTCGTCATTACGAAATCCTCTCTTACTTGAAGGAATTGTCTTTTCCTTCCCAACAGATTAGCATATCCGATAGGCACAGACCAAGGAAGAAGCAGAAACTGGGTAAAAAGGGAAAAGGCAGAGAATGGGTACTCAAGAAGAAAGACCAGATGAAAAGAAAAGGGAATGCAGTGCCTGCAAATTCCAAATACACTGCTCGCGGAAGGCTCGGTTTTGACAACCCAATTCTGTTTTGCCTTCTACAGAAGTTGCTTGGAGTGTCATATCTTGTTACAGATTTATCCAGCCAGATCCAACAATAGTGGTTCGTGATCTAGCACAGTTGTTTATGTATGATGAATGCAGTTTTTGCTTGGATGTATTTGGATTTGTAATAATTCAGTTTTTTTTTTTAAAATTTCGGTAATGGACCCAGACCGGCCCGAGTCAAGCAAGACCGACTCGGGCGGTTTTTTTAGACCAAACTCGGTCTCGGTCCTCCAAAGTTGAGGATCGAAATTTCGGGCTCGGGCTCGGTCTTGCCAAAAAGACCGGCCCGGCCCGCCCAAGCTCACCCTACCTTAGTTGTTGTCCTTTGGTCATCCTTTCCCAGTCGTAGTCCCCCAGACATCATCCCTTTTGTTTAACAATATACTTAACAAACCTCATTTTTCGTTGAGAATCAAGCATAATAATCACGTAAAATACACAAGTTCATATTCTTCACATTACCTATATTTGTCATGGTTTGTTTTCATTTTTTTTATCCATTGACTTAAACATAGGATATTAAAATATTTCGTAATCTCAATTGCAATCTTATATATCTCAAGCATTCAATCATACTTGTAGCATAGTAGCATCTAGACATAGTGACATCATAAAGGATTTTCAAGAAAGATAAAATAACACTAACCTCCTCTTAAATGTTCTTAATTGACAATTATGTATCATCTCTAAGCTCAAATAGTGGTACATATTGCACTTATAAAGAAACTCAAAGTGTTTCTATACTTAATAATCGAGTCTATCATAATATTAAAAGATGTCGAATTCCACCTAATTTCAGCATCCAAACATGGGGTGTTTGGCCAAGTCAATCTGTTCATGCCTTATTTAAAAAAAAATAAGTTTCTTAGTGTGAGAGAAGAAGAACTTGTAATTTTGAGTCATTTTATTTTTCGTATTTTTTCTTCATGTGTAGTACACGTTATGACTTAATTATCATTTAAGATGTCATATGATGATACACATCATTAACCAACAAAACCAAATATAATTCACTTATTCATTACAACATTGGTCAAGTATACCACCTCTATTTCATAACTTTTTTTTTCTTGGGATTTTTTTTATTAGGATCAAATCTTAACAAATAAGTTTTGTTTAAACTCTATTTTTTTTATAATATTTGCAAAAGCAATTGATCTATAATAAACTTAAAAAATCATAAATTTTGACTTATGTATTCAAACTTGATATTATGATGCATGAAAGGATCCACCACCTATGAACACATAAAGTACAAGGAATCTGGTAAACTAGGTCTCAATTCAATTCAGAAATATAATTTTTTAGTGAACTTTTTCAAAAAGTAATTATAATAAAAAAAGATTTAGAAAAATAAATATATTAAAAAAATATTTTAAAATATGGGTATATGACTATATGTGCTACCCCGGGGTGCAACGCGCTACCATTTTACATATGGCGTGTTACCCGAGGTGGCGTGCCAAAATGGTGTTACAAGAGGTGGTGTGCTATAGAACTTAATAGAGTTTATATATATAGGGTAAAATACGAGTTTTCCCCCTAAAATTTGGGTTGAATTTAAGATTCCCCCTTAATGTTTAAAATTTTAAATTTTAGTCCTAATGTTTGGACAATATAAAAATTTCCCCCTTTCCGTCATATGTCCGTTATTTTCAGACGGATTCGGGCACATGTGCAGGTCACGTGTGTTTTAGAGTTGGAAAAATGAAAAAATTGCCCTCGTCCTCACTCAAACCAGAGCCCCAACTCTGATAACTCTTTCTCCGGCTCTGGACCTCGTCGAGTATAACAGTACAGAGAACAACCCGTATTCCGACCAGTACAGCTTTCGTCGAAAGAAATATACCGACGACATAGAGAAGCTAGAGTTCAGAAGTATACAGTTCAAATGGCGCAACTCCTGAGCTAGACCTTGAATCAATAGAAGTTCGAAGAAGAATAAGACAAGGAAGTTCGAGAAGACGATTCAGTATGATTTAAGGAAAGCATATGAAGAGATCATACCTCAAATCAAAAGTCGGTTTGGGTCGTGGGGTGAGGATGCGACCATGGGGCAAGTGGGCGACAAAGATTAGAGATCAAGGCAGGCGGTTCCGATTCTGACTTTAGCTCGGTCCCGAGTGTTGGGGAGGAGCTTCGGGACTTGCCGGAGTAATCCGTTCTGGGCAGGGATCCAATTTATAGAAAACTGGCATGTTTTGGAAGCAACAATAATCTGGATCTAATTGGAAGCAACACTAATATGGATTAATCTGGATTTCGTGAGTGGCGAAATCGAGCCGTTATAAGGTAGTAGACCATGGAAGCCAAAGTCGTTCAAAGGCCACAGATCTCTAATGCATGGATTGATAAGATCCCGAGGAAAACGAATGGCTCGCTGCAGGCGCCCTCCACAATGAAGGAGCAAAAGAGGTTTCAGGTGTTGATTTCTCGACACCAACAAGCCCTTGGTAGTAGGCAAAAACCTACAGCTCTTGAGGTCTCTTGTTCATACAGGAATTTCCCAGGGATGATGGGATGTGGAAAAACAACAGTCGGGAAGGTTCTTTCGCAAGTGCTTGGCTATTCATTCCGCGATAGGTTCAGTTTCACCTTATTTTTCATTGAAAGCTTATATATAAAAACAGTCTGTAGAAGCAGCTTGAGTTAAAGAATTAATTTCATATGGTTCAGTGACTCGTTGATAGAGGAGGAATTTAAAGGAACCAACGTTTCTGACATTTTCAAGCTTTACGGAGAAGACTTTTTTAGAGATAACATTCCTTCAATGAAGACGAAGGAAAATTTCGTCATTAAGACACCATGTGCCACACACATGACGAAGAATCCGTCAATATTAAACGGTCAACTCACGGCAAGGGAGTATTTTTCATTCAGTCCAAATATTATGACTAAAATTTAAAATTTTAAACATTTTAAAAACAGAGTAAATTTTAGGGGGGGTTAGGGTTTACCCTATGTCTATCTATTTATATATAATTTTTTATGTGTCGTACCATACGGTCAGTCCAAAAGTAAAAACTTAATGTCTAATTAACGTCATTTATATCATCATTAAATCATTTACGTCCTGTATTTTTTTTGAGTGAGTATATAATTAAAATTTTCACCTAATTCATTTTATCGTTCTGGTCAAATTATAGAAAAAACGATGTTAGGTTAAAAAAATTAAATATATATATAATCAAAAAAATCCAAACAAATTAGAGTAGGCAGATAATTGAATTTCGTCATAAATATCGTTAACCGTGTTGAGTTTGGACTTACAGGGTTTGAGTAAATATCTACAATTGGAATATCTACTTACGGATTTAGGGTTTAGCTTTTTCTTAATGTATCTATTAAAAAAAATAAAAAATTTAGTAAGTAGATATTTTAACTGTGATTCAAATGATGAAAAAATAATTAAATTTGGACTTACATATTCACTATACGCTCTGACCTAAGTTGAGATATGAAAATTTGACTTAAAAAAATATAACTCAGACTCTCAACCGTTAACGACATTTATGCTGAAATTCAATTATTTACCTACACTATTTTTTTTATTATATATATATATATATATAATTTTTTAACCTAACATCGTTTGTCCTATAATTTGATCGGAACGATAAAATGAATTAGGTGAAAAATTTAATTATATTCTCACTAAACAAATCAAAAAAATTGTAGTACGTAAATAATTTAATTATGATATAAATTGCTCTAACTTAACATTCTTTAACATTCTATTAAGCTAACCGTTTGGTAGGACACATAAAAAAATTACTTATATATTATCCCTATTAAGTTCTGTAGCACACCACCCCTGTAACACGCAATATGTAACAAAACAAATACAAAGTGACAACAAACCACCTAAGTATCGTCTATCGGGCACATATATCTATATTTCAAAATATTTTTTTTAATGTATTTTTTTGTAGTATATTTACTTTTTTAAATATTTTTTTATTATAATTATTTTTGAAAAAAATTCAATTTCCGTTATATGATTTTTTCTTATGCAACAGAACCAAACAGAGACGGCTGAACGGCAAGCGGGCGTAGATAACATTTTTCTCTGTAATTTCCTATTCCATTGATTTGAACTGTTTTTTATTTTCCAGCACTCCCCACCCCGACAAACACCTCGAGGCTTGACTTCACTTTGACAGATCTTCTCTCTGATCGATCGTGGACCGTCGGCAGCAGCACACACCTACTGGCGACTGTTCCTCGATTGACGACAGCGGATTTCACCGGAGTGCGAAACTCGCCGGCGCCAGCATCTCCCGCTATGCGCCAGGGACGAGGCTCCGTCGTGCTGTTGCTTCTCCTTTTCACTGTGCTCCCTATCTTCTCCTCCACCTCCCAACAGCTTAACGAGTCTCAGCTTCAGGTTACTGACTCTGCGGATCCGAATGTTACTCTTGCCAAGGCCAAAGACAGCTTTGCAGACATGATCGATCGCGCTCTTGAGAAAGAGTTCCCTGAGAGTGAACAAAATGAAGGTTTGCCGATCTGAGTCTAACTGTGTAGAATGTGGAATGGTGATTGGTTTGGAACGCTCTAAAAATCCCGCGGATTGCTCTGTGCTTGATTCAACATCGTTCTCTTCCATTTACACTAGATAAAAATTAAAAACTGTGATCAATCTCAACACTTTTCAATTTCAATGGCCTGATTAGTATTTGATCCCCTTCTAAAGAGTACGAGAAAATGGATTGGATTGCATGTTTCCAAGAGTTGGAGATCACTATTTAGCTAGTATAAATCGATCTGATTTTTAATTCTAACAGATAGTTAAGGTTTTTACTAAGATTTATTGTGTATTCTAATGGCAGCGACGGACTCCGGAAACTTCAACAATAGCGTATCTGGGCAGCAGGTTGGTGATACTCATGGTGTCTTTTGATTGTTGAAATTGTGTAACGAGTGGAATTATGACACGCCGGTTTTCACATTTCTTCTCTTATCTAATTGAAAAAGTTAGTTTCTTATTGCACAAGCTATGGAAGGGAAAAATGCTTTTTGATTTTACGTACTTGTGTAGCAACAGTATGCTGATAGAATAAACAGACAATACATGAAATTTGATGCAACCTTCATTTCACTACAACAGGATTCAAGAAGAGTGTCTCTGCCGTTATAATAACTTCAATAATGTTATTGTTGTCACTCCTAATGGTAGGATGTGATATAGATGCATTACTTACAATTTGTTACCTATTCTTGTCCTTTGTGTTAATCAGGCAGTTTTAGAAACGGTGGCCAGAGTGAAGCCCAAGAAGAATGACACAAAAGGCAAAGAGGATAAGTACTATCTCCTTCTCTGATTGGGCAATCCAATACTTGAAATTTGTAATGATTATTTTGAAATAATGTATATTGACTGATGTGAATTACTCACATACTTGCTCTGCTACTTTAGGTCATTTCAGCTTCACAACTTGTTCAAGAATGATAATGCACAAGAAGATACAGCAACATTAATTGATCGAAAGGTGAAATTGCTTAAATGGGAATCTGTTTCTACATGCATCATGACAGCAAGTGTTGATGAATCTTCTCCGTTTGCAGGATAATGTCTTTATCATATCCTATTTTAACTCAAAGTTTCCAGTGCTGCAGTTGGACCAAAGGTAGAGTGACTAATACTGCGAATGAACAAAAAATTTTCATGGTGATATTTGAAAGCTGATGTAAGTTTTCATTTTTCATAGGTTAATATCTGATCTGGTGCTAGTTATTGTGTCAGCGACTTGTGGAGGGATTGCCTTCAATTGTGCTGGACAACTGGTCTTAGATTTTTTCCTATCTTATGATTATGATATTTCGTCAAAATAGCCAGCAGTACTGTCATGACTGATTCTTTATTCATCATGTTTATGCATGTAAACTATACACTGTATACAGGTCATTACTGGTTATTTGCTAGCAGGAGCCATGATTGGACCTGGAGGATTTAACTTGATAAGTGAAATGGTTCAAGTAAGTTTTGTTTGTTTTCTTTGGTAAATTAACTATTTTGAGTTATCCATTTTTTTGTCACAATTTGGACATTAGGCTATCTTCACTTGTACTAAATGGTTCTTGTGTCTCTTAATATTTAAGCATCAGTTACGGTTAGTAGTAGAAATCATATCTATCCAGTTCTACTTTCAAAAGTAAAAACGATTCAATCCAGTTCTATTTGGATTTGATAGATTCAGATAGTTCTTGGGTTCAGGACATCTTTAACTGAGTATTCAAAAGCATATTTAGGCTGGGTTATTCAGACTGTCTCCCTCAATTGGAAAAATTGGGCGTATTATGATCAAGTCCATCTGGTTTTGATCCTTGTAGTTTGTTTCTTCTACAGCACTGGGTTATGTAGCATGTTATAGCATTAGACATTGGATAAGCTATGCAAATGTTCTGCCTGAATCAAAGTCAGTACATGATGTTTTAGTCAACCTTAATGCTCTTTGAGGTGATTTTCCATTTAATTTATATCATTATAGCGGGATAACTTTGCAGCAGGCATTAATGAAACAAAGAGCACCTCCTGGCATCATTTGTTGTAATTTAATGGAGATAAGGGATTTATACATTTCCTATGGTGGGCTTATAATATTTGCTGCTTCTGGCTACCTGCAGGTTGAGACAGTAGCTCAATTCGGTGTTATTTTTCTTCTTTTCGGGCTAGGCTTGGAGTTCTCCATGGCAAAGGTTTTGATAGAGAGATTGCTTCATGTTTGATGACTTTGTATAACTTTCAGTTCTTACAGCTGTTCAAAATTAACATTTTATCTTTAACATTGCCGCAGCTTCGAGTTGTCAGAGCAGTTGCAGTTATTGGTGGGCTGCTGCAGATTTTCTTCTTCATGTGCTTGGGTGGTATTATTGCCTCGGTATGCCAAGGAGCTTTTCTTTGTCGAGTTTGTGCTAAATGATCCTTCTTTTTTTCTTAACATAAAATGTCCTTCCGTTTGATCTTGCCCCCAAGGTCTATGTTCTGTACCTTTCATACAAACGTAAAATAAAAAGTAGACAAGGATGGCGGGGTGAAGCTAATTTTAAGTACAACACGCTAGCACTAGCAGGGATGGAACCATTAGACTCTAGAGGCAAAAAATAGAGTTGAACTTCTAAGCTAAGGCAGCAAAATATAGAATTGAGCTCTTAAGTGAATGGAACCGAAAATTAGAAAAATCATAATAAAACTAAAATTAATAATCAATGATATTACTAACCATATCATTAAAAATACAAACTTGAAGTTTGAATCCAAGGGGGACGAACTGCCCTCGGTATCCCTTGGTAAATTCTCGCAGTCAATTATTAAAATGGAATGATCCATATATAGGTTTCTGACAAGTAGTATCTCTCCATACACAGCCCAATATTTTTTTGTTAAATTGTACTTTGACATCCTGATATTGCTCCAAGATATGTGAACATACTGAATCCTGATAGTGCACCAAGATATGTGAACAGCCTGAATCCTAATATTGCTCCAAGCCTCCAAGATATGTTAACAGACTGAATTCTGATATGGCTCCAAGATATGTGTACAGCTTAAATCCTGATATGGATCCTAATATGAGGAGCGCTAAGAATGTGCATGATACACACTGTTTTCAAAATATCAATTATTGATGTTAAACAAAACAATCACTCTACATTTACTAACTTATGTAATGAGTAGAGTGGGCCCGTTTTCTGGTATAGTTTGTTATTTCAACAATGCTCACTATTTGCAGTTTTGTGGAGGTGAATCTTCTGAAGGGATATTCGTGGGTGCATTCCTTTCAATGTCCTCAACAGCTGTGGTAATGCACAAGATGAAATTATTCTAATTAAGTATTCTGCAGTGAACAGTGTTGAGGTATTCATATTCTGATAACAGATTGTATTCGTTCGCATGCAGGTGTTGAAATTTTTGATGGAAAATAACACTGCCAATGCCCTCCCTGGCCAAATCACCATTGGCAACCTTATACTGCAGGTATTTCATTCTGTTTTTTCTATTTATTTCCTTGATAAGACAAAAAAAAATCACTTTATATTTGTGGGACTCTATGTTTTCTGTTTCTAAAAAGTGGGTGCTACCAGGATTGTGCTGTTGGCTTGCTGTTTGCATTGCTTCCAGTTTTGGGTGGGAGCTCTGGAGTTCTTCAAGGAGTTATTTCCATGACTAAGCTGTCAGTCAATTTTCAGAATACATTATAATTTATATATGTTTTGAATGTGTTTACCAATCTGCATCATCCAACTTAAGTCACCTGTTATTCCCATTAAACATTTGATCCTGATATTACTTGTTTAACATGAATATGTTCGCTTGATTACAGCTACTAGCTGCAATGAACCTTAGGCAGGGAATGGAAGTTTCAAACTACATGTTACTAAGTCATTAGCCACTTCCTATGAATGAGCTTATCTGTGTTTTTCAGGAGCAGTTGATCTCATCATTTATAGGTTTAATAATGACACATGGGCTTGGTTAGTGGATACCTTAGCAGCACATTCCTTAGAGATTATTAGAGCAAAATATATGACTAGTGAGGCATGGTTTTGTTATCCTAGTACTATACAAAATAATCTGTATTTTATTTTGCCGGTAATGCTGTTTGACTTATGATTCCAGTTAATGTTATTTCTGTCCTTTTCTGATTTCTTTTTACGGATCATTATTGTCATTTACACTTAACTGAATACTCTTTTGGCCAGGTTTCTTACATTGGCTGCGTTTTTGTTAGCTTTGTCCCTTTTTTCACGAAGTTGCGTGCCCTGGTTCTTTAAACTGATAATGGGTCTATCATCACAGGTATGGTAATATTCATCTTGCGCTTGCAGGAATGCATTTATCTGAAGCACAGGGTTTGCTCATCCATATTTTTTTTTCTCTGCAGAGTAATGAACTTTATCAATTGGCATCAGTTGCATTCTGCCTTCTCATTGCTGCGGTCTGTTTTCTTTCCTCTCCCTAATATCTCCAAAATTTTGCTTCTTGAATTTCCATTTTACAGTGGCATGCCTCTATTTGAGGATAGATGATTCTGGTTGCTCTTTTACGTCAAAAAGTAAATTTATCCATGCTACATTTTCAATTGGTGCTGCAATGCATAACATCGTTTAACTCCTTGTCATTGCCACATTAATTGATAAAAAAACGTGAGTATTATAGTGAAAGGTAAGTGGTTGATCCTAGGGGTGCTAAATTGTGCGTACGTGTGTGTTATCGTGTGTATCAATACGTTTATCATGTGACACATACCAAACACGAACATGCACGATAAACTTATCGTGTGAAGTTACTTAACACGAATACGACACACAATTTTTCGTGTGTTCATGTCGTGTTATCGTGCTGCCTTAAGTTAGTCAATTATATATTCACATGCGAGATTTATAAGAAACTATCAAAATAACGAATTGTTCATAGTAAAAATTATCAATTCAAACATCAAATTTCACAAGTCTTTAATATATAATGAGTTAATTACCTGAACAGTCACTTATGTTTGCACTATGTGATTAAACAATTACTTATGTTTTTTTTTGTGTAACTAAACAGTCACTTAAGTTTGAGGATATGACTGAAAGATTATTCTGTGAATTTTCTGTTTATTTTTTTCGTCTGTCTATCACGAGCAAAACACGTGCTTTCATTTGAACGAATTAAACTTCTATGGAATGACCATTTTACTATAATGTCACTTTGTGTCATAAATTCATGTCGTACCAGAATCAAGCGAAACTCAAATCAACTCTAAGTCTCGTTCTTGAATCTAGGTCTGTTCGTTCTTCGATCCCTTTTACTATAATGTCACTTTGTGTCATAAATTCATGGCGTACCAGAATCAAGCGAAACTCAAATCAACTCTAAGTCTCGTTCTTGAATCTAGGTCTGTTCGTTCTTCGATCCCTGGGTTGCAAAAGATTTGCCTTTTCGCTTCTCTCGATTCTTTCCATGTTAATTTTCCGTTTCGAATTCAAATTTCTATCAGAATTTGGTCTGCAAATGAATGGTTAAACACGATTTCAATTTCCTGGGTTAATTACCTAAACCCTATATTTACATATGTTATCCGCCCTATAATGATGATGATCTTGATTGGATTCTCATTAGTTAAGACATTAATTGCATTTGTCTGTCTTTGGGTTTGTCGTGTTCAACTTCAGTGGATTGCTTACCTCGGCCTAAGCTTCCTTCTGCAATTGCGTTTCACTTAACGAATTGCTATCTCGACCTAAGCAATTGCATTTACAAGCTCGGCCTGAGCTTCCTTCAGTGGATTGCTTACCTCGGCCTAAGCAATTGCGTTTACAAGCTCAACCTGAGCTTCCTTCTGGATTGCTTACCTTGGCCTAAGACATTAATTTCCTCAGCGGATTGAAATTGGCAATTGCGTTTCTCTCAATTCGCAGCTCTGCAATTACAAATCGGTCTGAGCTTGTCATTTGTTGTTCTTCATGCAATTACAAGATTGTTCTACGCAAAGAACAAATGAATGATCCATAAAGAATACAGAAGAAGAAGCTGCTCTTTAAACCAAGAAGAAGAAGAAAAGCTACAAGAAGAAGTTGGCTGTATGTAAATGGAGAAAGAGAAGGGCATATTAGGAATTTCAATTATGAAGATCATGTGCACAATACATGCCTAATTTTAATGGGGATAAATAACAGTAGTTATGCTTCTAAATCATTCAGTCACATTTTGAAACATGAATAACGGTTGAGCTCAAGTTTCAACTGTTCAGTCACATGTGCAAACATAAATGACTGTTCAGGTAATTAACCCATGTATAATTAACAAACTTTAGAAATTAAATATCTAAATAGATTTTTAAAACTACTAAATGAGACTTGTTTAGAAAAGTATTAAAAAAATAGATTTTCAAATTCAAATTTATAGTTGGCAAAAAAAAAGGTTCAATTTTATCGTGCGTGTCGTGTTCTGATACCTAAACACGACATGAAAATACTTTCGTGTTATCGTTCTATCGTATGCTTCCACGAACACGATTTTTTTTTCGTGCGTGTCCGTGTTGTGTTATCGTGTTTCGTAGAAAATTGTCAGCTCTAGTTGGCCCTGTCCTTACAACACAGTCTAAATGTTGGTTTTGTGAGTATACAATTGGTAGTTTTACATAGCACATTATAAAAAAATTCAACAATATTCATGACTTTGGATTAGTGCCATATTGGTAGCGTACTAGTAGTCTCTTAAAGTTAAATGTCACTAAAATTGCATTCATAAGTGAAAACAGTACCAATATTATCAAGAAAGCTTCTCAAACACACCAAGACTTGTTTAAAACATCCATAGTGAAGTTCTTATTCTGGTAGTGCTCTTTTTGAATTCTTCTACTTTTGCCTCTATGACTATTTTGACTAAAAATCCTGCCAATAAAACTGTAGTCATTAATGACTGCATATTGCCCGTACAAATTTTCATTATTTCAGTTGAGAATTTTCTGGTGACATGGATGATTTCCTTGTTATTAATTGTTTTCAGTAAAGTTTAACTTGCATTTTCTTTTGTCACTCCAGTGTAGTGATAAGCTGGGCTTAAGTCTTGAGCTGGGCTCCTTTGCTGCGGGTGTTATGATATCAACAACCGATGTTGCTCCACATACTATGAAACAGGTAATCTTTTTATCAGCAGAATTTCTGCTTGCTAGTCACACATTGTACCAGCATGACAAGAGCAACCTTTGAACCAATTTCACGATGATCCT
Organism: Chamaenerion angustifolium; assembly: GCA_946814005.1. NCBI lineage: Eukaryota > Viridiplantae > Streptophyta > Magnoliopsida > Myrtales > Onagraceae > Chamaenerion > Chamaenerion angustifolium. Next base: position 31,674,812 of record OX328272.1, read on the forward strand.
TTTCTGTGTATGTGAGCTTTTTCCTCGATATTCAAAGCTGGAAAACCACATTAACTATCAGAATTGGTATTGATTTATATAGATGCATCACAATTTGACTATTCGCAGCTATTCATTGGTTAAAAATGACTAAGTTGGGAATTTTGGTCCCTCATGTGAGTTTTGTATTATAAAAGTCAAAGCATGCTTTGAGTGCTATCTTAGATTTGATTCTCATTCTCTGTGCAGATAGAGCCGATCCGCAATCTTTTTGCCGCCCTATTCCTAGCAAGCATTGGGATGCTGATCCATGTTAATTTCTTATGGCACCACATCGATATATTGCTTGCATCTGTACTATTGGTGGTTATAGTAAAGACATTTGTAATCACCACAGTGGTCAAAGGATTCGGCTACAGTAACAAGACATCAGTCCTCGTAAGAACTAAGCTTGTACTCTGTTGACGGCCATTACAAGTCTCATAAAACCTACTCTGAATGCATCAGGTTGGAATGTCATTGGCACAGATAGGGGAATTTGCTTTTGTTCTTCTCAGCCGCGCCTTTAATCTTCATATAGTGGAGGTAAAGTGATTACTGTATTTCAATCACACCAAAATCATTTAGGTACTAGATGTTGAGTTAAGATGTTCCATTTATCAGGAAAAACTGTACTTGTTGTTACTGGGGACGACAGCTCTTAGTCTGGTACGACTCTCGCTCGTTACAGTGCAATCACCTTATGTTATATCCTAAATTACTAATGCAAAATGAGATGAAACAGGTTACGACTCCCCTCCTATTCAAACTTATTCCTGCAGTGGTGCATCTCGGGGTTCTCTTGCGGTGGTTCTCCCCGGAAATATCTATTGAGGTAATTATTTCTCCACTCTACCTCCACAAAGATGAATATGAACTGATCTGGGTAACATCAATAATCAGTCTGATACGTTTTTTTTATAATAATGGTTTCATAGATTGGATTCAAGGGAGAGAATCTCCGGTCTGAGAGTGGCAAGCAGCAGCGCGTCACTCTAATGGTCCAAGGACCACACGATTCTTAAAGAAACACGTGTGTGCACCCGATTTTGTATGGAAATATGTTTCTTGCAGTGAGATAGCAGTTATATAATTCTGCTGCTCACAGATCATCCAATGCAATGTAGATCAATTTGAACTGACCATCAGGATTGAGGTTTTAACCGCTTGGAGGCTAATTAACCCGTGAAGATCTACTTTTCGACTTCGTATTATTCGGAGTTGTGTGGTTACTTTGATTCCTATTGTTTTTCCTTGTAAAAACATGATGATCTTCTTTATAGGTCTGTCCAGGTATGTAAATAGTCTTTTTTTCCCCACAAGTTTAGCCATATGTATTGTTTGCATTTTGTTTTTCGGCCTAGTATTGGTGCGCTGCTTTTAATTTATTGGATCGTGGTTCGGGTACTTAGTCTTGGAAGTTACGGTATGGCGTTGTGTCGTTGGAACTCAGTCGCAAACTATATCTTTTATTTCGGTTGGTAAATGAAGAAAAGAAGATGTAGTAAGCACTCACTTAGGAAATTGCAAGGAGCAGTAGCTCACTTGTACAATCCTAACTTTTGTGAATTCAATCGCATATGAACATAACGTTAAAAAAATATATTTGCAAGGCTGATTAAAAATAACGCATCCGAGCAAAAACGTTAAAAATGTATATTAGGGGGACTGATCATAATTCATAAATAAAAAATTGTGTTTCTGATCGACAGTCTACTTACGTAAATTATAGTTATCTATTTGTGCTTCCCGTCTTGAATTCGGGAGAATGAAAATAATTTTATAACCATCATCTTACTTTTGATGGGAGGATATGATGCGATTGAAAATTATTTTAAATATGGAGTAAGTTTTGAGAATTATTTTAAATATGACGCAAGTACTGCACTCCTAATGACCCCTCTAGGACACTTCAGAAACCCAAAAATCACAATCAATTCACATATCCATCAAAATTTGATCTATCATGGCGAGGATAGCGAATCCTAGGAAGCATATGCTAAGGAACTAGGAGGGGAGACAATAGTAGGCTTGTTCATGAACCGGTTCGGGGTCAAACCGGTTCAGAACTGAACTGGTCTGGTTTGTAAAAAAATAGTACATTTTTATGTTTCTAAAAAAACTAGTATGGTTTATGGAAAAAAGAACTGGTCTGATTCGAATCGATTCAGAACCGGTTCGAACTGTTCTGGTCTGTTTTTTTAAATAACAATTTCGGTTCGGTAATAATCCGGTTCAAAACGAAACTAAACCGACTGGAAATCCTATCCAACACATTGAACCGACTGAAAAAATACCGAAACCAACTGAAAAACACACTGAACCGACTGAAAAACACACTGAACTAACTGAAAAATACACTGAACCGATTGAAATATGCTTTACAACTAGGCTTGTTCATGAACCGGTTCGGGGTCGAACCGGTTCTGAACTGAACTGGTCTGGTTTGGAAAAAACCAGTACATTTTTCTGTTTCTAAAAAAACTGGTCTGGTTTAAGGAAAAAAGAACTGGTCTGGTTCGAACCGATTCAGAACCTGTTCGAACTGTTCTGGTCTGTTTTTTTAATAACAATTTTGGTTCGAAAATAATTCGGTTCAAATCGAACCTAAACCGGCTGAAAATCCTATCCAACACACTGAACCGTCTAAAAAAATACTGAACCAACTGAAAAATACTGAACCGGCTGAAAAAACACTGAACCGACTGAAAAATACACTGAACCGACTGAAAAACACACTGAACCGATTGAAAATCTGTTCCACAACCGACTAAAATCCTGTCCAACATCAACATACGAGAGTCCAATATATCTCTAGGTTTGGTTTATTGAAGATATCTCTAGGTTTAGTTGATTTTGCTTCAAACCGGTTCTAAAATTATATAGGTTTAAAGTGGTTTGATTTAAATTTAAGTATAAACCACTATCAAAAAACGAGTCGAGTCGAATCGATTCGAACTGGATTTTTGGTACTATTTTGAACTGTTCTATTTGAAGGTAAAAAACTCTGGTCTGGTTTGGGAACTAGTTCGGCCGAACCGGTTCGAACCAAACCAGTTCCAGACCAGACCAGTTCGCCCGAACCGGTTTATTTGGCCAAGCCTATTTACAACCGACTGAAATTTGCTAAACAATAAGATACCCCCAGAAATGGATAATTAGCCTGTAAAACTTACAACATTCGATAAAGCTTCACTCACTAATCTACATTACCATTCCTCCGTCAATAGTGTAAACATGCAAGAAAAGGACTGTTAAGGCCTATCTATAGTAATTAAAGAGAAGTGAGAGATCAGTTGACACGAAGTTTGTGGTGAAAACTAGAATTTTGATGGGTTTCTTCTGGTCTAGAAGTTTGCAGTTAGAAGGAACAGAAACCAAACAGATGATGAAATCATGCATCAAAAGCTAACCTCTAAATCCTCTAGCATTATAGTTTCTTCGAACACATTGTTTAACTTGTCTTACGTGTCCAGTAATGTAACTAGTTGCAGGGTTAATCGCTAGGAACTCCACCAGTTCTGAAACTTCTTCAGGCTGGCCGTACCTCCCTATATACATATACACCACACAAAATTATCTACCCCATAAATATGATATCCAACTTCTTGATCAACTGTTGAAATAAATAAATAAGAATTCATACTAGAGGAAGCAGGTCAAATAAACTAGGTGCACTACAAGCACAAGCTGTTTTTTTTTAAAATAAATAAATAAATAGTACATGACTCACTAAGAGGTATTGCCTTAAGGATTTTCTTCTCGACTTCATCCCCAAGTTAGGAGGTCATATCGGAAGTAATGAAACCAGAACCTAACATAAGAGATGTGTTATGTACTAGGAAGAGATAAAAATTTCATTCTCTCTTACAAACTAATTGCGGTACATATGGAACTAGTTAAATGTATCTTCGTCATAAAAATTAAAAGGGTTAATTACTTAATTGGTTACACATATTTCACCATTGTGCAGAATGGTTACACATGTTTCAAAATGTGATTAATTGGTTTTAATATGTGACTAATTGTTTTTTTTACTGTTCACCGTTAGAAATCACAGTTAAGTCACTATTTAGATACATAAAATGACGTATATACCCTTTTCATCAACCAAGCTGTGTTCTTCATCACCAAGTTGTGTTCTTCATCAACGAATTCAATTGAAGACACAAAAATTGCGTTTCTGGGTTCTTCAAGAACATCGAATCGAATTTGATTCGATTCTGGTTCTTTAAGACGATTATGTGTTCTTCAATACTACTAAGGGCATAATAATCATTTCACAATTCAATAATATGTTAAAAAAATTAATTAATGGTAAAATCAACGGTTTACTAACTTAATAATCAATTAATCACATTGGGAAAAACATGTGTAACCAATTAGTCACATAGCAAAACCAATTAATCACATTTTGAAACATGTGTAACTATTCTACACAATGGTGAAACATGTGTAACCAATTAAGTAATTAACCCAAATTAAAAAGTGGTTCACATTCTTCTTGACGGAGGACTACAGCAGATTTAGCCCAAAGAAAGAGAATCGTAGTGAGCAAGAGAAGAACAATTGAGGCAATCCAAATAGCTAAAGTCACCCTAAGGATCCCCAATGTCAAATTCTCCTGCCTCCATAGAATCACATCTGCAACTGTATGTTATGGAAGAAACTGGAATCAAAGAGACGACAATATACAGAGGCTCATCAATCGAACATCTGACTGAGAGTTCTCCAAAGCAATGACGATCAATGGAGGTGTTTAACATTTTGCCTGAGAATTCAAAAAATGATCAAAATTAGAAAGTCTCGACGATCGAAGAAGTCAAGAACTTACCGAATACGCCTCCAAGAAATATGATCATCGAAGGAACAAACAGAACCATCCAGAAATAATCCACGGTCTCTCCATCCATCAAGTAAAATGTCCCACTCGACGAATCTGCATCCTTACCTCTAAGATTGATCGGGAGAGGCTGGAGACTACCATTCCCACAGAATGACCTCCTTGAGGTATCACTAGGCCGAACACTTCAGATTCCTACTGGGGCGGAACACTTTGAGAAGAAAACGGATGAATGCTTCGAACAACAGTGAAGGGAAGACTGCATATAATAGCAATGAAGAAGTGAGGGGCATTTGAGGAATTTCACAGCAAAAAATAGTTGCGTGCAAGACATTTGCAGTGTTAACAGAAATTTTAACGGACACAAACGGACTTCATCAAAAACCAATAAGACCAAACATATTGCATCAAAAACAAACATTGTGTCGCTTTTACCACTTTGGTCAAACATGTTACATCTTTTTCATACTTTTCCCTAGTTTTTAAACTTGTTTTTGCCCATGGTTAGGTTCTAGGGGTCCTAAGTAACCTAACCAAAGTGACGAAAAAATATTTGGTAGAGTCGTTTATTAGATATCAAGTTTGGAAAATTCGAAACATATTGTAAACAGATACTTTGATGCCCCAAAGGTTACGTTTTTATTCATTATTTCACAAAACAGAATCATCGAACTTGTAGCTCATTGTAAGTTATTTCCACATACACCAAAAACGGAGCTCGTACGAGAGAGAACGAAGCTCTAAAAGTCTGTTCTGTAATCTGCAAAACATGTCCTTAGGTTGAAGATGAAATTGACCACGCTTGGACAACTTTGACTGGCACGTGTGAGTCACCCTAATGTCGAACAGCGACCCCGTTTGAAGTGTTAGACTCATAACTCAACCATCTACCTACGGTAAGTTTTGGGAATTTTTATGAGATGGTCGAAAAATCAGGGAATAATGGAATATCAGGTTTTGTTTCATTTTGCGTGGCACAAAAGAACAGTAAATCTAGAATCTTATTTAAAACTAAGGGGATATTAGTAGTGAATACATGACTGAAATATTATTGGATATCATGGTTCGATTGTAAAATTTATACCCTCGTTCGCGTTGATTTTAGGGAATTCAGATTGATAGAGCTATTGATATTAAAATTGGGGTTCAATTAAGGTAAGTATTTCTAGTTTATTTCTACTTTTACTTAATAAAATAGTTTTTTCATTTGATGGAATTTTAAAGATAAGCTAATATTATTTTAGAGCATGAAGATGAGTTTCGTTTATAAAATTTGGATAAAGTGATTAAAGTTGTGTTATAAGGTGTACTTTTGATACATTGTTTGACTTTGTCAGTATATTTTCATGAGATAGTTTGGTTTAAGATTTTAGTGGAAAAATAGTCTAGTGAAATTCATTTTTAAAAGTCCAACCTCCGTTTTCGATTTTCTGCTTGTAAGTCTACAACAGTTTGAAACCCTTACGAGGGTCCACTGCCGTATCGAAACGAAAAGAGCACGATCACTCTGGCCACCCTAGCGGATATATATGACCTCTACATCCTTCCAATGAGGGGTAAACATTAGAGCCTTCCTGCGACACAATAGGCGTGTTAAAAATGCTAGAGCAACCTTTGTTTCTGATCTGGTTTTCAATTCGACAAGTTCGAAACTCTACTTCCGTTCAATTCTAAATTTTGATAAGTTTGAAACCTACATTTTGATTAGACTCTGACTCTGAATTATTTATTAATTTTAGTAAGTTTGCATCATCTCATTTTGACAAACTCGGTTTCGTAAATATTTTGAACTCTGCTCTGTTTAAATGTTTATTGTAAGTCTTAGGTTTATACATATTACAAAATATATTTTCTAAGAGCTTGGTCCGGTAGGGATAAGTTAAGACTACTTACTAAGTTGCTCCCCGACAACTTACCCCATTTTACTTCGTAGTTTCAGGAGAAGTTGATTTGTGTTGGATGTTTGATATTTGAGATGTTAGATTTTAGAAAGTCTGAGAGTGTGCATATGCATGAAACAAGAAGCTATTCGATTATGTAAGTAGCGTGATTATTTATGTGAGAACATGATTAGTATTAGAGTTATATTTCAATAAAGGATTTTTGGATTTCGTTATTTATCAGTTTATTACTAGTCAACAAGAATCGTTAATTTCCAGGGTGAATTACCCCATTTTACGTTTTTATTCATTATTTCACAAAACAGAATCATCGAACTTGTAGTTCATTTTATGTTCTTTCCACATACACCAAATATGGAGCTCGTACGAGAGAGAACGAAGCTCTAAAAGTCGGTTATGTAATCTGCAAAACATGTCCTTAGGTTGAAGATGAAGTTGACCACACTCAGGCAACTTTGACTGGCGTGTGGGGGTCACCCCAATGTCGAACCGCGCCCCCGTTTGAAGTGTTAGACTCATAACTCAACCCTCTACCTACGGTAAGTTTTGGGAATTTTTATGAGATGGTCAAAAATTCGGTGAATAATGGAATATCGGGTTTTGTTTCATTTTGTGTGGCACAAAAGAATAGTAAATCTAGAATCTGATTTGAAAACTAAGGGGATGCTAGTAGTGAATACATGATCGAAATATTATTGGATATCATGGTTCGATTGGAAAATTTATACCCTCGTTCACGTTGATTTTAGGGAATTCAGATTGACAAAGCTATTGATATAAAAATTGTGGTTCAATTAAGCTATTGATATTTGAGATGCTGAATTTTGGAAGGTATTAGAGTGCGCAACAGATGCATGGAACAAGAAGCTATTCGATTATGTAAGTAGAACGATTATTTATGTGAGAACATGATTGGTATTAAATTTATATTTCAATAAAGGATTTTTTGGATTTCGTTATTTATCGGTTTTTTACTAGTCAACAACAATCGTCACCTCTAATTTCCATGGTGGATTTGGAGCACCTTAAGGGGGGGCAGATTGTGATACCCCGTCCCAGATCGGATAGAAATAAGTGATTTGGAACTCATATAAGCAGAGATGTACTACTGAAGTTCAACATGAATTCTTTCTTTTATGGGCCTACGTGAGGACAACAGGCTCAGTTAGGCTGAGCTGGGCTAGTGAGGATAGTCGCTCGTGCTTGGGGTGTTACAAATGTATTAGAGTCGACCCGGGGTCGTGATCGGACTTGCAAGATTGAAGGCTCGTGCCAACGGGATAAAATAGTTGGTCAAACCATGGAAAAGTATTTGAAAAGTATAGGACTTGCAATACAGAGTCACCTACCGGTGGCAAAGATTCTGGACTGGGTCGCGACGAGACGTCGCGCCTTTTAAGGGGGTAAATTGTGATACCCCGTCCCACATCGGATAGAAATAAATTATTTGGAATTCATATAAGCATAGATGAACGACTAAAGTTCAACATGAGTTCCTCATTTTCTGAGCTCAAGTGATGACAACAAGCTCAATTAGGCCGAGTTGAGCTAGTAGGGACAGTCGGTCGGGTTTTGGGCGTTACACAAATATTTCTTTTAACTTTTTTTCTCGATTATTATTTTTCATATATTAAGATCATTTTAAATATTTGTACTAAATTTAACCAATCATCTCTTTCTTAATCAAAGTCGGCAACAACAATACAATTTAAAAGGAAAAAAGAATAATAATAAAATCATAGACTTAGCAATTTCTAAAGGAAATTACGACTCAATGTAAACAACATAGTGAATTAAAATCATCAATCTAAATCGATGAGGATTCCCTCTGCAAGTCCGTTACGTCTTACTACAAATCGTTGGATCATTAACAATCCGACTATGGACCTCGTACATGAATATACACGCCCATCCAATCAAATTCTGCCACATCAATCATCGTGAAGTGAAGCCATAGCCACCACGGCAAGCTTTTGGAGATTCAACTTCACGACGGTGTCCACAAACATCTTGGTGTCCTCTCCAGTATTGCCCTCCGGGATGTCCACGATGTAGGACTCTAGGACAATGGTGTAGGGCGACTGTCCTCCGCCTTCCTTGCTCCTGAACTCTCTCACGGAGGTTACAGCCTTGTAATTCTGAAGGCGGTGTTCGCCCCCGACAACTCTGAAACTTAGAACGTGATGGTCGTCGTCCAAAATCTCTAACCTCTCGGTGCTCGTCGAGGCTGGGATGCCCGACACGACCGTCACATCACGTATGCTCCCGACACCACCATCTCCCCTCATCTTACAACTCTTGATGAAATGCTTGTATCTGACAGACAGACAGACAATCAAAGTAGGACAATGTCAAACGAAACATGTGTCACGATCTCGTTCCAGATAAATTTCAGTCTTTGTTTCTTCATCCAAATAATGATCTTTTTTGTTTGTAGAATGTGTGAAATCCTACAAACTAAATATACACACAGATTCTTTCCAAGCTAGGTAGGGAATTAATTCAAGTGAGTTTCGAACCTTTGTGGGCTGTCGAAGCTTCGAATGAATGGCCATACAACTTGAGAAGGAGCGTCGATTCTTTGGGTTATGAGGGACGTGCAAGTGTTAGGGTTTGGTTCGAAGGTATGATAAGCGTGGATGAGAGGTTCGAGCTCGGAGAACTCTTCGGAGGTGAGACCTTGAGGAGGTGCAGACATGGAGAAAAACTTGGTCTGCAAATGGATGGGATGGTGATCAACAATGGAGAAACAAGAAGAAGAAGAAGAAAAAGAAAAAGAGAGGAGAAAGGTAAGGACTTTCAGCTTGGTTCATGTGAAAGGAGGTAGGAAGTAACCATCCAACCCACATGAGGGAGGGCATGGACACGGTAGGGATATTAATATTATATATATACACATAACCTCAATGCACTCATAATATGTTTACTAACACTATATTTAAGTTATATCTTTGAACATGTTAAATGAACCACAATTAACTATCTATCCATTTTTGCTATAAAATATATCTAAATGACAATTTTACTCTCTTGTACATCTTTATATCATTTTCAACACTTAATCCACCTCTAAAACACGTATTTGGTTTCAAATTCAACTTAAAAATGCGATTTTAGTTTGAATTCAACCAAATAGTGCAGAGTGGGCTGAATTCGAACTCAAATATGTATTTTGGGGTTCAAATTCAACCAAAATCAGCATTTTTGGGTTGAATTCGAACTCAAAAAATGCAAATTTTGGGTTGAATTCAATCCCAAAATGTATTTTTGTGTAGATTTGAAACTGAAATATGCATTTTGGGAGTTGAGGTTAGTGTTGAAGATAATATGAACAGGAATAAAGAGGGTAAAATTGTCATTTTAACATATTTAATGGTAAAAGTGGACGGATGGTTAACGGTTGATGCATTTACCAACTTTTATATAACTTAAGAGTTAACGAAACAATACCGGTCAAACATGCAGGTGCATTGAGGTTATATATATATATATGCGTTTAAATTATTATTTTTAGTGTATACAACATATATATATATATATATTTATCGTTGGTGTTCGCCATTTGAAGGTTAAACAACCGTAATATACTTATTTCACACTTAAATGATGCTCACGCACATTCGAGTCAGATTCCTAAAAAAGTACGCGTGCTAACTATAAATATTCTTCACTAATTTAGAAGGCAAGTATACATAATATAAGTTGACATAATAATCTTTTATTAGAGGAAGAAGAGTAAACCCTAATTAAAATTGCTATTGAGACGTGCAATTCTGTATCACGCCTCATTAAGCACTTATCAACTTTTAAGTGTTAGTGAAAGTCTCTTAGTCGGACCAAAATTAAAATCTAAATATCAGTTTGTGTGAATTTGCTTTTCTTAAATTAGTATACTAAAAAAAATACATGTGTTTTATTATTCTTTATATTGTTACAATATGTGAATTAAAAATATGTGATATTATTTATAACTAGTAAGACTTTCTTATTTATTTTACTTACCAAAAAAACTTAAATTATAATATTTATTTATTTATAAATATATAGTCATGATACTTTAAATATATTTTAGTTTACAAAAGTAAACTAATATATTTATAAATATTAATATTATAGTAAAAAAAATATTATTTATTGAGATGAATTTTTTTATTCTTATTTAGTAAAAAAAATCGAATTTTTTCAAAAAGTGTTACTATTAAAAAAATAATTGAAAAAATATATATGGTAAATTTGTTTTTAGGAATATATGCATAGGCGCAGGGGTAACTGTGTCGCGCCTATGCCATAGGCGCTTATAAAAGCGCAGGAAACCCTACGCAGACTCACCCGCCGCTCCCCTCTGCAGACCCGCGCTACGCCAGCTCCCTCCGCTCCTCCGTTCAGCTCCAGCCGCCTGAGCTTCCTCCAGCCCGTGCCCCATGCCCCCGTCGTCGTCCCGTGCCTCCACCCAGCCTCAAATACAGCCGTGCCCCGTGCCCCCGCCGAGTTGCTGTCGTCGTCCCGTGTCCCCGAGCAGCTACCGACCCCGCCGCCACCCATCCCGCCGTGCCACAGCTCCTCTCCGACGAAAGAAAGGTCTGTTTTTTTTTTTTAATATATATATATATATTTATTTTATAAATATATGCTGTATAAAATTTTTTTATAGAATTTGTAATTGTGCTAATTATTAGTAATTATACATGTTATTAATAATTGTTAGAAATTAAAAATTTATACTGTTTAATTGTAGAGTTATCATGCCGCCGCGTGCACTTGTTACAAATCAGTCGCGTGGTCCAAATGTGGTAAATGTTGGTCATTTGGATCGGTCGGTCCTTTGGGGACAAGACCAACATCGTTCATCGGATCTAAGTGGTAACCAACAGATTGATTTTCGATGTTCAAAACTCGAAGAAAATTTAATTTCAGAAGAAGCGAAAACCATTGTGCAAGCTGTTGGTTTATGGGATGTGGTTGTTATGTCACATCCCAAACTCGATCCAAAATTACTGACATCATTATGCGAGCGATGGCGGCCGGAGACACATACATTTCATCTGAGACGTGGGGAGATGACGATCACGCTTGAGTACGTAGCTGTGATTCTTGGACTTCGTATACACGGAGATCCAGTAACAGATGATTATGAAGCTGAGGAAGGCAAGGATGCTGCAGGTCTTGAATTATTAGGTCTGAACTTACAAGGTCGTAAAGATTTTGTTAAGTTGACTACATTACGACAACATCTTTATCATCCTAATCTTACCGCCGAACAACAAGCTAGGACATTTATGCTCATTTTACTCGGTGGTGTGCTGTTTACAACGACAAAGAAAGCTAAGGTGTCGTTAATCTACTTAACACTGCTGATGGATTTAGAAAGAGCGACTCATTATAGTTGGGGATCAGCTATTTTGGCTGCTACCAATCGGGGATTGTGTGTAGCATCTGAGCTTAACGCTGCCACATTCTCAGGCTGTGCCATATTAGTACAGGTATTCCATATGATAGTTTTGTATGAATATTTAGAATTCATTGTACAATGTTATTAATTTTTGTACACTACAGTTATGGTCGTGGGAGCACCTCCATGTTGGTCGTCCTGTGCTCCAGGGTGAAGTGCCTGGTGGAGAGTTGCATCCCATAGGATACAAGTTGATTTATTTTTTATTTGACAACAAATTGTTTATGTAATATTGATGAAATCGTAATTGTGAATATTTTTCTTAATAGGTGGGCATTTCTAAAACGATCGTTTAGTCACCAAATTAGAACTTCTAATATGGTGTACTATAGGGATGACTTGGAGTCTCAGTCAGCTGATCAGGTACCATATTGGAATCCATATGTCTTATCTATGTTGAGAAGATTATTAACCGTACCTTATATTTGCGAAAAACTTTCAATATTAGGTGACATGGATGTCGTACAGTCCCTTTAGGTTGGCCACTGCACCCCCTATCTGTCGTGATCGACCCGAGTTATTCCGAGCGAGGGTGCCACCTATCCATTTTAATGTGGTCGAGTGGCACCGTCCAGATAGAGTTATGTGACAGTTTGGAATGCAGCAGCACATTCCAGAGATAACTCATGCTGAAGTTCAGGATCATGTGAGGGTGCATAAGATATCAAGGAAAGGTGCGCAGGGGGAGCGTCGTTGGACTTGATTTTCTTCTACCGCGCTTTGTCATCCACCTATCCGGATCATGAGTGTACTTTGGAAGATCAAACTGTGGCCAACAATAATCGTCTGGTATTGGTTGAAAACATGGTGAGTATGCTGCTAGACGTGCATGATTCGAATATAGCGGATCAACATGAGGAGCCCATTGCATCCCTGCATTAGTGAGTGCTGCCATTACATGTGAACACGGGTGATGATATATTTGCCATAATCCACACTCACATTTTTGCTCAACCACGTTAACCGTATAATTCCCGGGAGTGGTCCAACCGACAGCTTGTACAAATCTACCAATATCACGGACTTGGAAAACACCGTGTTCTCGACTGAACTGGGACACTTGCATCCTGCCAAGTTGTTTTTGTGCGCGAGAAATGGTATTTTGGACAACGTCCGACCATACATTCGACTCCTCAATGGCAACCATTGCTTCGTGTCGACGCTTGAAGAAGTACGTATTGGATCTCCAATAAGTTAGTTTGACTAACTCAGTCAACGGCAATGCCCTTGCGCCTTTCAAAACGCCGTTAAACATTTCAACCAAGTTCGTGGTCATGTTTCCATACCGCGCTCCTCCATCGTACGCTAATGCCCATCTCTCAAGGGGTATGTTGGATATCCAATCCATGTACTTTCCATCATGGATCGCCAATAGATTAGCATACCAAACATCAAACTTACGTTTATCAGGTGTACTTGCCATTATGTAAATCTATTTTTTCAGGATAACACTTTTGAAGGCGTGATTGAAATTACTTGCTATGTGACATGCACAAAAGCGATGTGTTCCAATACCGTATTGACAATATACAGCCTCCACCGCGTTAATTATTGCCCTGTACCGATCAGACATTAGACATACATATCGATCATTGGTTACGTTATCCCTCAAATGCTGTAAAAGGCAGTTCCAACTCTCGTTTGTTTCTCCGTCTGCAATACCAAATGTCAAAGGATATATGCCATTGTTAGAATCGTACGATACGGCTACAAGCACTTTTCCATTGTATTTCTCATACAAATGTGTCGCATCTATACTTATAAGAGGCCGACAATGGACAAATCCTTCAATTGCTGGACCAAATGACCAAAACATCATTCCAAAGGTTGCTACTCCAGTTTCAGCATTTACCCTTTTGGGCATGAAATCATAAACTGTCCCGGGGATATATACGGCCATAGCTGAAAGTAGCCTAGGGAGGTTTACAAAGGCATCTTCGTGCGTTCCATATAACGACTCCAACACCACTTGTTGGGAGTACCATGCCTTTGGATATGAAATTTTAGAACCAAACTCATGCTCAACCATGGACTGAATTACTGAAATTTTCAGACCCGTGTCAGCTAAAACTAAATTTCTTATCAAAGATGCTATCAACTTGCAATCGATGTTTTGGTGTCGTTCAATGAGGACTTCATTAGCACATGTATGTGGAGAATGCAGTTTAGAAATTCTCCACAATCCAGTATGCTTAAAAAGACTTCCTCTCAATGACCAAGAACAATTTGTTTGATCAACTTTACACTTAAAAACAATTGATTTTGGAGTGGATGACTCAACAATACACACCTTAGAATTTGCTATGTGTCATTTCCTCACAGCGGCAGCTAACTCGTCCTTACTACTAAACTTCATGTTTGTATTCAGGAAACTTTCACTCGACGTGTCATCAACAGCCATAGACCACTCATCCCTTGATTGAAAGTTTTCGATCTAGTTACTATCAACCCAATTTTCAGCAGTGGGTTGCATCATTTGCACGTCGTGTGAGCTACTTCCACCATGGACACCTCCGTGTACATCTTCAGAATTCTCGCCATGTTCAAACACCTCTTCGTTGTCTTCATCAATGTGCCCTGTAAAATGCTGACTATATGGATCTTCTTCATTAACCACATGGTCATCTGAGAGTGCATCAACGTCGACATCGTCATCTGAGAGATCATTGTTGTGACCATGCAAAATATTCACTGTCTCATCACCACTATCAGTAATGCGTGGAATCACATTCAGTTCTCTAGTCACGCTAAACACAATAAATCGACTAGCAGAACTTAATTGTAAAGCAAAAGACAATGCTGAATCCGATCGGATACGCACAAATTTGCAAAGTCCATCAGTATCTGTAAATTTATATGAAATGCTTATGGAGATGGCTTCAACATCCGGCAAACTGCACTCCATACATATAATTTCTTTTAGTCTACACAGAGATATATCCAAGGTAGCTGTAGTAATACTGGATGTACCACCCACATAAACCTCACTACCATTCTCACAAACTATTTCGCCGTCATATAAGCAAATTATACCAATTTCTGTCATGCTTGATCCTAAAAAATTAGTATTATAAAAATTCTTATCAGATATTTTTATTTTGTATTTAACTTAATATTTCTGTAAATATAACATACCTGTATTTGGAGAGGAACTTCAAGTATTTGGAGAGGAGAGAACGGAGGCTGCAGACTGCTTGAAGGAGAGATTCCAGCCGAATGCCTCCTCGGTATACATATTTAACGAAGTAAGTAAATAATTGGAAATTACTGTTCGAAACGACCAAATTATTGGCTGAAAATCGCCAATAATTAGTACATAGGCGCGTCCTAGGAAAATCGTCAATAATTAGTACATAGGCGCCTCCTAGGAATAGGCGCGATCTTGAAGTCGCGCCTATGGAATAGGCGCATTCCAGGGAAGCGCCTATTCACAAAAAATTTCGACGGTATCTACTTTTTCAAAAAAAAAATCTAACCTATATATTTTTTGAAAAAATTCAAATTTTTTTTATATTTTTTATTCGCTTTGCATTATTAACTATGTTTCAATATATAATAATACTAGAAATAAAAATGTAATATAAAGTTTTAAACTTACATATTCTCCGGGAGAGACAACATTTATATTATAATAACTGATATATTGTCAGAGGATATAGTTGGATTTTGTCGGTTACTGAAAAGGGCAATTGCTTAGAAAATGAGAAGGTCAGACCAGTAATAATTAACTAATGGACAACATAAAAAACAACGTCATAACTAATAACAATGTTTGGCCAAAAAAAAACTAATAACAATGAATGGAAGTATTTTAAAAACTTTTTAATAAAAAGTAAGCACTCTGAAAAAATAAATTTGAAAAAGTAAGTATACTAAAATAAATTTAGTAAAATGTATATAAGCACAACTGGGGGTAGCGTTTTTATGAATTTTGCTACCCCTAGTGACGTTTTTTTAACGTTTTTTTGACGATTCAATGTTTAATTAAAAATAAAATTATGTATTTATTAAAAAAAAAATTAAAAATTATAGTAAGTAGATATTTTAATTGCGATTCAAATTATGCAAAAAAATATTAAATTTGGACTTACGGATTGACTGTATGCTCTGCCGTAAGTTGAGATATAAAAATTTGACTTAAAAAAATATAACTCATACCCTGTAAGTCCGAACTAACCACGATGAACGTCATTTATTTCGTAATTCAATTATCTAACTAGAGTAATTTTTTTTATTAGAAATACAATGATTTTATAACCTGACATCGCTTGTCTTAAAATTTGACCGAAATAATTAAATGCATTAGGTGAGAAATTTAATTATGTACTTACTCAAAAAAAATCAAAAAACTTAAAGTGAGTAGATAATTTAATTACGAATTAAATGACGCTAACTAGACGTTAATGTTTTACTTTTAGACTGATCGTATAATACGATATAATACGAATTAAATTACGTATTGTATTATACGATCAGTCTAAAGTAAAATATTAACGTCTATTTAGCGTCATTTAATTCGTAATTAAATTACCTACTCACTTTAAATTTTTTGATTTTTTTTGAGTAAGTACATAATTAAATTTCTCACCTAATGCATTTAATTATTTCGGTCAAATTTTAAGACAAGCGATGTTAGGTTAAAAAATCACTGTATTTCTAATAAATGTTTTTACCCGAGGTAGATAATTGAATTACGAAATAAATGACGTTCACCGTGGTCAGTTTGGACTTACAGGGTATGAGTTATATTTTTATTAAGTCAAATTTTCATATCTCAACTTACGGCAGAGCCTACAGTCAATCTGTAAGTCCAAATTTAATATTTTTTGCATCATTTGAATCACAATTAAAATATATACTTACTATAATTTTTTAAAAAGTTTTTAATAAATACATAATTTTATTTTTAATTAAACATCGAATAGTTAAAAAAAAACGCTACTCAAAGTAGCGCACGTTGTAAAAAACGCTACCCCAGTAGCGCTTTTATACATTTTGCTAAATATATTTTTTCAGTATACTTACTTTTTCAAATTTATTTGGCCATGTGCCTACTTTTTTTAAAAACTCCAATGAAGGACAATATGTTTGAGTAGAAGCTTGTAATGTCCATATACCTTATATTTTATACATATGGTGAGATGGAAAGAAAAATATAAAGAATGTAATAAAAATGATGTTTTTCAAAAAGTATTTCTTTTAGTTTTTTTTTTTGAAAAAGTATATATATAAAAAAAAAATTTAGCAAAATGTGCATCTGCGCAGGTAGGGTAGTAGCGTTTTTCGTTTTTTGTTTTTTACGTTTTTTTTTTTGAAAAAACAACAAAACAATCTTAAATTTTTTTTAAAAAATTACAGTAAGTAGATATTTTAATTTCGATTCAAATGATGCAAAAACTATTAAATTTGGACTTACGGATTGACTGTAGGCTCTGCCGTAAGTTGAGATATGAAAATTTGACTTAAAAAGAATATAACTCATACCCTGTAAGTCCAAACTGACCACGGTGAACGTCATTTATGTCGCAATTCAATTATCTACCTAGAGTAATTTTTTGATTAGAAATACAATAATTTTGTAACCTAACATCGCTTGTCTTAAAATTTGACCGAAATAATCAAATGCATTAGGTGAGAAATTTAATTATGTACTTACTCAAAAAAAATCAAAAATATTACTCTAGGTAGATAATTGAATTACGACATAAATGACGTTCACCGTGGTCAGTTTGGACTTACAGGGTATGAGTTATATTTTTTAAGTCAAATTTTTATATCTCAACTTACGGCAGAGCCTACAGTTAATCCGTAAGTCCAAATTTAATTTTTTTTTGCATCATTTGAATTAAAATTAAAATATCTACTTACTGTAATTTTTTAAAAAAAAATTCAGTTTTTTTTTCCAAAAAAAAAAACGAAAATAAAAAATCAGTTATGATCAATTTAGACACAATTTGTTAGTGTAGTTAAAAATTTCAATATATTTTACTTGATTTTATTTAAATATTATTCCATCATTTCCTATTATAATGTACCTTTTTTTTCATTTTCTTTGAAGCTATTATGTATTTATATTAAAAATATTGTAATTAAAATTATTTGTTTATTCCGACCCGAATAATAATGATATATTTCGTTACTAATAAGCACGTACGATTTTTTTTAACTAGGACCCCACTTAGCGGGGGTCCTGGATCCGCCGCTGCCCATGGGTAGGGGACCAGATCTGGATCCAGAACCAGACCCGAGTCCCAATCGTGAGGGATGGTGGTGGCTCGGGTCTAGGTTTGACCCAGACCCGAGACTCATCGATTGTTGTTCAATTGAGTCTCGATAGAATCAAGACTCAATTATAACATTTGAAAAAATTTGGGATTGTTAAAATGTGTTATTTTTTATTTTTTTTTGTTATTTTTACATTTTATTATGTTAAATTTGAATGAAAAAAATTGATGGAGTGAAAACATTTGCACTTTGGCCAAATACGATATAATAAAATTTTACGATTTAAACTTTATGGAAAAAACTCGATAATGTGGTATTTTCACCATAGAAATAATAATATATCAAATTCGAGTTATTTAGAAATTTATAAGAATCTCACAATTATCTTTATACTTAAGACTTCTTCAGTTATTATATATATATATATATATATATATATTGGCCAAACCAGCTATTATATCTTATTATTTCTCATTTCTTTGTATATCTATAATTACTTAATTAGTAAAGTTGTGCGACCTTTTAGGCGCAGCTGATGCTTGTACAGTTGTAACTGCATTATTTTGCACATGAATCCAGGTTGAGTTGTTAAAACTTAAAATACTTTCCTTTTTGGTCTAAAAATATTAAAATAATGAAGTAAACTTGTTTTACACGATTGTGAAAAATATAATATTGACCACTTTTCACTAGTTGACGTTCCGCAAACCCGTACGGCCACGGCATGCATGCAATAAAAGATAATGAAGAGTCGGCCTCGGTGTATATATATACATATATATATATTGATCTTTTGGCATTAGAATAATAGCCTTAACATATTTACTGCACATCTAAAATAATTTAGACTCATGATCAATTTGTAAGAAATATGATACTAATTATGAATTTTTTTTATCCTCCAAGCTTGAATCAGAGACATTTGCTTAATAGATAAAGCGTTCAACCACTACTTTTATATTACAATTGATTAGATTGATGGCCTCAGTATATCATTGCTATTTTAGCAATTAGCATCATAGAACATTCAAATGCTTGAAAAAACATTGAAGTGTTAATATATTTTTTGATATACATTTAAATTTGTAGGTCAAAATTTTCAATAACTAAATCCTAATATATACTAGACTCCGGCACCATTAGGGAAATACACTTACGTGGATTATGTAAAATTTCAGTATAGTTTAGTAGTTAATTAGATATATCTATATATATACGTAACACATATCTACATATTATGAAGGTACATCGTTGAATTTATTCCAATTTTACTCTAAACACTTGATTAAAATATTATTTGAATTGTAAAACTAAACTTAAATTACCTAATATAATTAAATAAAATTAATTTTGTTTTAAATAATTTTAAAAAATTACTCGAGCAACCGGGAGCCTCTTTAGCAGTGGTTCTTGCTCCCGGTTGCTCGAGTAATTTTTTAAAAATATTTGTAACTAAGAATATGATCAAACAAATATATGTCGATATTTGATAAAGTTGACCTTGCGCATTGTTTATAGTCATACTGTGAGTATTTTCACTCACATACCATGTCATAATATTTCATCTCATATCAACTATCGCTTAACCCGACATCGAACTAATTTCTATGAGTATTCATATCGACTATTACAAATCTATCATGGTAACAATTTTGGCATGATAATTGGGTGGGTAATCAACCCCTGCGAGCGGCAATCTATGGTCCACTGAACTATGAAGAAGACATATTGATGGTAGGAGATGTCTTCCAAAATGAAGAGTGAAATCTAGATAAAACTTCCTTTGACTTCCCCAAAATATTTGTGGACATGTTTCGAGGTACTCCAGGGGACAAGACCAATGTATCCTCGGATACACAAATATGGAATGTCACACACTCGGGGAATTACACTACAGCATCAGCATACTCTTTTTTAGCAGGTCATGACACAAACAACCAGGTGATTAATCAATGGGATTGGGTTTGGAAGATTCAGACTATCCCAAAAATACAGTATTTTATCTGGTTGTGCTTTAACGATAGACTTGCCACCGGCAAACTATTGAACCATCGAGGATGTAATTTGAGCCATCTGTGCCAAATTTGTTACTCTGGGGTGGATGACATAGATCACATATTGCGTGGGTGTAAGCATGCTAAAGAGATGTGGAATTCAGTCACTGGGCCGCCAAATCTGGGGCAATCGTTCCACTATCCCTTGAATGAGTGGATCAAGTATGGGTGTCACGAAGCATGAGTCAATAATCAAGGAGTTGAGTGGAAGTTCTTTTTCCCATATGCTCTATGGAACATTGGAAAAATAGGAACTCTCTTATTTTTAATGATAAACCTGCTTTTTCTTATGTTTATAATTTATCTTTATCTCAGGCAAAATCTCACCAAAATGTTTATCTTGAATCTGTCATTGCTAATGAGTTTATTTCCATTGAATTTAGTTGGGTTCCTCCAAAAAGGGATTGGTTTAAAATTAACACAGATGGAGCCGCTAGGGGAAATCAAGGTTTTGCAGGAGCCGGGGGGTCATCCGAGACTACAAGGGTCAATGGATTGCAGGATTCTCAAAGAATTTGGGTTGCTCAAACAGCCTCACCGCAGAATGTTGGGTCATCCGAGACGGACTGCTGTTGGTAAAGGCACTCAGATTGAAATCTATCCATCTTGAAACTGACGCCCTCTCAACCCATAAGGTAATCTCTGACGAAAATATGTCAAATCAAAAACTAGTGCCGATCATTGCGGATTGCAAGAAGCTATTGACGCAGTTCGAAAGAATGAAGTTCAGACATATTTTTCGAGAAGCAAATGTTGTAGCGAATACCATGGCGGGTATGGCACTTAAACAGCGGCATGTGTTTGCAATTCATAGCTCACCTCCGAAGAAAACTATTAACGCGCTCCGAAAAGACGCTGTTGGCTTTTCTGTTTCGCGAATTGTTAAAGCTATCTAGTTTTGGTTGTGTAATTTGAACTTGGGTGATTAGTTATCACCTATAGCGGTTATTTTAATCCATAATTATAAAAAAAACTATTGTTTAATGCTCAATCTCGAACTTTCTATGAGTAATTTTCACTCATATATCATGTCATACTATCTCATCTCATACCAACTATCGTTAATGCCCGACCTCGAGCTTTCTATGAGTATTTTCACTCCGACAACATTCGTAGGATTCAGTCCTATTCGCTCATACTATTTGAGATTTAAGACGTACGCTCATAAGTTAGAACTCGTCAATGAATACATTCAATATACTCTTAAGGTATCTTAACACGTTCACTACCATGTCTATAAAATAACGACTATTACAAATCTATCATGACAACATCAAGAAATTTCCACTAATTTGCACACAAAAATAAAATTATATATTTGATCAATTTATTTCATGTTTTTTTACTTTGATATTTTCAGAGTTTATAAAATATGGGTAAGTTAAGTTTAATTATATTTTAATTTCAGATATATTTATCAAATGTTTAATTCTCATATCAACACCTCAAGCACGAAAAATATTTATCATATTTGTTTATAAGAATATGATCAAAAAATGTATATGTCGATATTTGGACAAAATTAAGTATTTTACTTCCGACATCCAACTGACCTTTCTTTGAGTATTTTACTCCTGAAATCCGACCAGCCTTCGTTTGAGTATTATAGTCATGCCATCCAACATTTCTTTGAGTATAATACTTCTGACATCCGACCGGATTTCGTTTGAGTATTATAGTCCCAACATCCAACGTTTCTTTGAGTATTATACTTTCGACATCCGACCTTTCATTGAGTATTATACTCCAGACATTCAACTTTTTTCGACATCCGACCGTTATTTGAGTATGTTCTTTGATTAGTTGACATCCCATGGATTTGAACCTAGGCGTTGTCACTATTTATAATTTAAGACGCACGCCTTAACCAACTGTCTCATACGTACGAACATGTTAGTGATGACATTTAATATACTCTTAAGATCTCTTAACAAACTCATTACCATGTCTATGAAACAAACGATTATCAAAATTATACTATGACAATATCAAACAATTACCAGAAAAATAAAATTAGATATTTGATTAATTTTTTCCTTATTTTGATATTTTCAGAGTTATTTTATTTTAATATTTTTAGAGTTCATAAAGTAGGGTTGAGAGTTAGGTAAATTCATATTTTAATTTTAGATATATTTGAAATGTTGAGTTAAGTAAATAAATACTCATAGAATCTAAATTTGACAAATCCTAAAAATATCTTGTAAAGATAATAAATAATAACCACTGAAAATTAATATTGATTTTTATATTTCTTTTTTTTGGCCATCTTGATTTTTATATTTCAGTAATTCGTAAAATATTATTTCAACACATCACCGGGGTTATTTTAATTTTGTAGTAAAATATTTTTGTTACATTTTTCTCGACATGTAATACCTAAATTTTGGATGATATTAGTTTGGAGTAATAACATATTAACAACTTTGGGAAGCTAGAATCATTTATGCATTAATATTAATAAAAACAATTATAATTATTTTTAACATTTTAATAATATCATTATTTGAAAATACTCTATAATACATAATTATCATTATAAAAAATTATATACATTAATCAAACATCTCCTTTCAAATTTGATTAATTGTTTTTGTATTTATTGCTTCACGTGATAGATTATGTATATACAATATACTCTTAAGGTATCTTAACACGTTCACTACCATGTCTATAAAATTACGACTATTACAAATCTACCATGACAACATCAAGAAATACCCACTAATTTGAACACAAAAATAAAATTATATATTTGATCAATTTATTTCATGTTTGTTTACTTTGATATTTCCAGAGTTTATAAAATATGGGTAAGTTAAGTTTAATTATATTTTAATTTCAGATATATTTATCAAATGTTTACTTCTCATATCAACACCTCAAGCACGATAAATATTTATCATATTTGTTTCTAAGAATATGATCAAAAAATATATAAGTCGATATTTGGACAAAATTAAGTGTTTTCCTTCGATATCCAACTCACCTTTCTTTGAGTATTTTACTCCTGACACCTGATCGACCTTTCTTTGAGTATTTTACTCCCGACATCCGACCGACCTTCGTTTGAGTATTATAGTCCCGACATCCAACGTTTCTTTGAGTATTATACTTTCGACATCCGGCCTTTCATTGAGTATTATACTACCGACATCCAACTTTTTTCGACATCCGACCTTTGTTTGAGTATTATACTGCCGACATCCAACATTTCTTTGATTATTATACTGCTGACATCCCCTGAATTTGAACCTGGACGCTATCACTATTTATAATTTAAGATGCATGTCTTAACCAACTGTCTCATAAATCCGAACATGTCAATGAAGACATTTAATACACTCTTAAAATCTCTTAACAAACGCATTATCATGTCTATGAAACGACGATTATAAAAAATATACTGTGACAACATCAAGAAATTACCAGAAAAATAAAATTAGATATTTGATTAATTTGTTACTTATTTTTTTATTTTGACATTTGTAGAGTTATTTTATTTTAATATTTTCATGTATAAATATAACAATAAAATTTAAATTTATATGTAAATTAATAATTAAAACTTTAACTATTATTATCTTGTAAGTAATTTGAAACATCCAAATCTATATTTATACTTAATTAATATATTTAATTTTTAATTGCAAATATTTATATGTTCATACTTGTTATCCATCAAATATAGTATTATGTATTTTAGTATTTTATAAAGATCACTAAATACAATATATTTAAGATAAAATCATAAATATACATATAAAAATAATGGAATTGAATCAACTTAACTCATGGGCCTAGTTAATGGTCTCTTACTCTATTAGTAGAAATTTAAGGCTATCCCAATTCATAGAAGTAACCGTGTACACGATTAGACATGTTTAGTAATCGTGTCGTGTCTAATTAAACGAGTAAATTGCATATCATTTAATCGTGTCATGTCTCACCCTTATTTAATACAATTGCTCAATATTAAATAGACTCAGCTTCTTTGTAGTTATTTTCTATTGTCTATCATTTTTTTGTTTGAAAGATTTAGAAAATCACAAAGTAAGAAAAATTATAGCTCGATCCTTAATGAACTCATATGAAGCTCTAAGAGGGTTATTACTTTAACTCTGATAGGAAATCTCCGAAGGATGGGTAGTGTACTTGGAAAGAGAGAAAAGGTTTGATAATTTGGGAGGGTTCAAAAATCAATCTTTGGACTTTCCCACTTCAAGAAATTGGTCTATAACCCTCTTGGCAAGGAGGAGGAGCAATTGAAAGTTCAAGATATTTTATTGATGATGGTAATTGAGATTTTTTCTCGTGTTACTTTTTAAATTTCACAGTCTATCAAAGAAATAACCAGTACTACCCCATTAGTACATTTAGGGGCCAATCAGATAAAAAACAAAGTGTGGAAAACAGAATAGGATCCACCCGATTGAGCAAATGGAAGACAAGTAGGACTTAGTGTAAAATTGTGAAACAATTCCAAGAATTAGATACTTTGTTTGGATATGTTATCATAATCGAATCTCATTGCCTTGTATGCTCCACAAACGAGGCTTCAATATTAGCTCCATATGCATGCACAAACGACATCTATGAGGAAAACACATTACATGTAATGAGAGGTTGCGCTAGACAAATATTGGCTTTCCTATTGGCATTAGGAACTTTTGCTTGGCTAGCCTCCCATCTTTGGCTCCGGTCAAACTGTAGTAAAGTAACTTCTCTAACCATCTTAATTTGTACTAAGTGGAAGTTTATTTTTAACTGTACGATTTGACTCATTTGGAAGAAGATAAATTCTATCATTTTTAATTAGATGCATGTTTATAATAATATCTTTGTTGTTACTATGTATCAGGCTAAGGATATTTTGATTTTTTTTTTTCAAAAATAAGGAAAACACACTAAGAGATATGACTCAGGTTAGGTGAAAACCCCGACCCCGACGCATGGATGGATAAAGTTAAATATTGATAGATCTGCTATTCGTAATATGAGTAAGACATGATGTACATGAGTTCTAAGAAACTACCTTGGTGGTTGGGTTAAAGGATTCCAAAGGTAGTTAGGTGTCACGAACAACCTTGTTGCTGAGCTTTAGGCAATTCAAGATGGTCTACTATTGTCAAAGAATATGAGAATTGATATGATTCACATGGAAACTTATGCCCAAAAAGCCATAAATTTGATAGTTGAAGATTATAATGTTAGATATACCTCTCATATCGTTAACTTTGGATTGCAGAAAATTTCTACTAGGCTTCAACATATATAAGATCAAACATATTTTCTGGTAAGTAAATAAAGTTGCTAATTTTCTAGCTAAGGAGGTTATTCTTTTGGAAAGTTAAATCGTTATTAATCCAAATGCTTTTAGGGGCTTGTTACCTATTATATTATCTGATGGGCTGGGTACAATCCATAGTAAACTTGTAATTAAATAATTCTCTTATTTTCTAGACTAATTTTATTACAAAAAAGGTAATTCTATTAAAACCATTAAGTAAAATAAACAGAAAAGTGTCGCCATGATATATACTTTCATTTCAGAACTTGATAATAGAAAATAGGGTTAAATATGACATTGTCCCCCTAAAAGAGCATCTAACAATGGGGAATTTTTCACCATTTCCAAACATTAGGGGGGGACTTTAAATTTTAAGGGGAAATTTTAAAATCGACGTAAAATTTAGGGGCAATGCCGTATTTTATCCTAGAAAATAAGTGTATTTTGCATAAGTGTAATTTTTTTTAAAGGCTTTGTATTGAAAATGTTTTTTTCCTGCACTTATCATTCTCATCTTCCAACGAATAGGTGTTGGGATGCACAATGACCATAACTTTTAAAGCTCATTATCATTTTGGAGTAGAGCTGGCAATTTCTGACACGATCTGCTTTAAAGCGTATATGGGTTTGACCTTAATGGATCCCGTGTCTAAACAACTCTTATACATTTAGACACGATTATTAATCGTGTCTAAACAACTCAGATCTGCGGATATCTGTATAAACACGATTAAACACGTTTAACTATTCGTGTCTAATCGTGTTGTGTATACATGTGACACGTTTAGACACATTTAAGTATAATAATAATAATAAAATATTAAAATACTCACTTACTTTTTAATATTGAACTATGAAGACCTTACTTTGTATATTTGAATTTGTGTATATATGTATTTGTGTATATATCTGCTATAAAGCGTATATGAGTTTGACATTAACGGATCTCGTGTCTAAACAACTCTATACGTTTAGACACGATTAAACGGCTTATACGTTTAGACACGAGACATGTTTAGACACGTTTAAAATTTATCCGTTTAGACACGAGACATGTTTAGACACGACAAGATTATGACACGACACGATTATGACACGACACAATTATGACACGACACGACATGACACGATTGCTAGCCCTATTTTGGAGGTAGTGTGTTTATTTTATCATTGTGGGAGAATTCATTTCTTCTCCACATTGTTTCCCCTACGAAAAATTGGCGTGTACTGACACGCCTATTGTAGTATTACTGTGATGATGCACCTTTTTTCTGGCATTTCTTCTTAAATTTAATGCTTTTCAAATGGGCAAGTCTAGCTTGAGGCGACTGTTTTTTCATTGGTCGTCTAATTGAAATACTTCTTTCGGTGAAAAGTGATGACTATTTCAATTGGAGTGACCACCTCATATCCATCGACCAACCCACATTATGTCTTAGTTGTTGTCTCTTGGGGTGTCATTTGAATAGGCACATAATTCATTCTCCAACAATTCAAACCCAAATCTCCTCTTAATGCGTCGATCAATTTTTTTAATTCATCCGTGATATTTTTATTTTCTGACTCAACTTGTCTATTTATCAGTGTGTCGAGACGAAATGATGCTCAATATTTAGTTCTTCACAAAATATATTGAGCTCTCTTCTAACAATATGAGAGTCATTATCATTGATAAGATATTTAGGAATCCATATTCTAGACATAATTTTGAACTTGAAGAATTTTATTATCTGGAGTTTCGTTGGAAGAGCTTTTACTTTTAACCATTTTGAGAAGAAGATAATTGCAACTATGATGATTGACATTCACTCTTTGAACTTGGGTAGGAGCCTACCTGAATGATATTTTATTGTGCGTAGGGCCAAATGTTTGGAATGGGTCAATATGCGATGGGCGGCAAATTCTTGGTGAATATTTTTTTTACAAAACTCACAAGTCTATACAATAGTCGACATTGTCTTATGTATTTTTTTTTGGATAATTTTCTTATGTATTGTTGCCCTCTAATACCTTCACCTTAAGCCTTTTCTGATAATTGATTATGTCACCTCATGACATGCAGTGTATTCTTCGTGGAATTCTATGAGATTTGTTTTTTCGAGGTGGGCAACGCACTGTAAGAATGGGTTGAATATGAACTTTTGTAAATGATGAGATATTTTATGGTGATATGTTGAACCTTTGTAGATTTAGTTTATTACCTCATAACGTTCTTGTCTCTTGCATACTCGTATATACAGATCATCTAGTTAGATTAAACGGTATGTTTATATTCTATGGTGGAATAAGACTCTCTTTCGAAGAAGTGAACCTCTTTTAAAAAGCAACATTCCAAGAGCGTACTTGTTTGAGGATCTGAACAATTTGATAAATAGCATTATTTTTTGAACAAATTATTAATTGAACTTAATTAAATCCCTATGTTGGTTTTGGGATTGAATTGCTCATTAGTGAGAGTCCATTCTATTAAGTCCAGTATTGGATACTGACACAAATCATTCTCTTTATGTATAGAGATATATAGGGTTGGAAAACCAGTTGATGACAATGATGCACTGCCACCCTACAGTTTAGACTGAGGTAAGTAGCTGTGGAAACCTAGGTCACTACCCGTTAACCCGTGACGTGACCTCCCGTCCGGCAGACCGTGATCCCAACCTCAGGCAGATCCGTTTCTGCTAAGTTGATCGTTTAAGAAGGTAACTTAAATATGTGTTTATGTTGTGCCCTAAACGATTGCATGTTTCGTACATTCCAACATTGGTATCAGAGTCAAAGTAGGTTGGTTTCCAAATTGTTGAACCCCTATAAATTCCCACCCAACGAACATGTCGCCGAGACACCAAGGTCGATGCCATGGTGGTCACGACCTTGGCGTGGTGGTCGCAGCCTCCGTGGTTTCAGCCAAGGTTGGGTTGCTATAACCCTCGTGGCTTGGTTGAGCCTTCCATGGCGTTTGTGGCCATGGTAGTCGTGCCTCAGTGGCTGGGCGCACCGCTGCAGCCCAGACCACGACCCTGGCTGGCCACACGGGCAACCCCACACGAGGCCGCAACCATGGGTGGATGTGACCTGGTCAATGCGTCTATCACGCGACAGCCTGAGGGAGGCTGCCTCATGGAACGTCGGGGTGGGGGTAGTGAAGAAAGGATAAAGGGTGTGAGGTCGGCCTGTGGTGGCCGACCCATCCTCGTGTTGAGGTGGTTTGCCACCTTTTCTTAGTTGGGGGTTGCTCCTAGGGTTGAAAACCCTAGCAGCAAGTTCATCTTCCCGTTGGGGAAGATGAACAGTATCGTTCTGGTTCTGTGTGAACCAGACCAACCTGATTCCAACCAGATCAGTTCGACTCGGTTCGTTCCGGTGGATTTGAACCGACCAGACGCTCCAATCTGTTCTGGTTGGCTTGAAGTGATCGGACAGTTTAATTAGGCCCGACTGGAGTGAATCAGTTGTACCGATTTAGATGGCTAAGTGATGTCTGGACCGGTCTTAGTTAATTCGGAGTGCCCGAGCCGTTTGAATTGACTCGAAACGAGCTTGGTGCCGATCCTGGACCCAGTGTGGGTTTAAATAACTTGTTTCAGTCTGGTAAATGTGTCTGGACTCTTTCATAAATAATTTTGGACTAATTTAATTAATTGTTAGATCAATTTATATTGCTGGGAAAGTCTTATATTGCATGAGTGGATAGGTAGAACATTGTGTGGGTTCCTTGAGTTCCCTGGATTACTTTGTGTTTTCTGCATGGTAGATAGTCTTGTCTTGCTTTACTTGATTGGATCTTGACACAATGACTGGTAAAATTGACTAGGTAATGACTTGTTGAGATTCCATCATACTGTTTGAAAATTGGTCTAACATGTTAATTACTTTTGTTTGTTGAGACTTTAGTCCTTGAATTTTTGTTTGTTGAGACTTTGGTCTCCAAATTTTTATTCATGGTGATTTTGATCCCCAAAATTTTGGTTAGAATGACTTTGGTCCTCAAAGTTTTGAAAATTATAAATTAGTCCCAAATTAATTTATTTTTGAAATGTATCAATATATATGTGTGTGTCGTATTGACATGTATGGTTTGTTTAATTGCTTGCATGTATTATATTACCTAGATAGGTAGATTTAGTTTTCACTTAGCATAGATAGCAAACCTTTAGGATTGTCCTTAGTAGCCTTTCAGAAATTTGGATGAGTACGAACTACACCTAGGAAAATGTTCCTGAGTGTGAATCAGTCGGTTAGTCTGCGAGATTCTCCGAATTTCCTTGAATAATGCTAGGACGGTTGTTTTGTGTAAGAGTCGAACACTTTGGTTTAGTGCAATCTGTTCGACTCTGAACTGTTAAAGACTATTGGTATATACTGTGTTTCGATTGATAGTAGTGGCTTTAGGGCATGCTTAGAAACGGGGAGTACTTCTCGACATTACTAGGGGTGGCCTCCGGATTTAAGTATGTTCTCAAGTCTGTCATATTGTTCTGAGACTTGTCTTTTACATGCAATAGAACATTGTTCCTTGTATCTCCATGATCCTATTAGAATTTCCTTTAGTTAGATAAATTAAGCCGCCATGAAGAACATCATCACTTAGTTGGACAAAGGTCTTAGATTTAACGATGACATCTATAAAATTCGGAGAAAATGTATTAAGATGGTTCTAACTAAGTAAAAGTCCATTAACCACATCAAGAAGATTATGAAAAGACCTAACTCTGAAATGACGAATCAGTAGAAGGTTTTCCATTCGAGTGAGAGGTTAATGATGCTGATACGCGTGTCATGATGCTGAGTACGGTGGATGATGACATCCTTTATGAATTTGAGCTTAACACACGGCTAAAGGACTGTGGGAGACTTTGCAGGCTAGAAATGATTTTATACGACTGTTCAGCTGTCCTCACTCAACATTATGTTTTATTCATACATGATGAATCATCAGCACTCCGCAAGATAGCATCTGAGGCATATGGCCAACATGATCGTGAAACTCAAGAAGAACGGTTAGTCAGTGACCGATGAGCAGTAAATCCAGGTCATAATCCTCTCTTTGCCTAACTCCTAGAAACATATGAAAATATAAATAACTCATTCTAAGGCCCTCACTATCTTTGATCACGTTCGAAGGCACATTGAGTTGAAGAGGACAAACCCAAGATCGCTGGACCTAAGGCTGAGGTGCATGTGGCGCCATCCTCTGGACCTAAGAAGAATCGTTGAAGCAAAATAAGTAATGCACAACGCGATGGCGCAAATGCATTGAAGGCAAAGTAGACAAAGACTGAGGTGAACCCAATGACTCCTCCGAAAACAATAACGCGAAAACGTTCGCGTAAGGCCGAGAAGCTTAAATACAGGAAATTCTTCAACTGTGGCCAGTGGGTACACTTTGTGAAGGCATGCCTTGAATCAATCCAACATGACTGTCTTGTTGGCTACTTAGTGAACTTTGTGTTTCTAGTACAGATATGATGATTGAGTCATGTCCTTTGTGGATTTTGAATTAAGGATCGATAAATCACGTAGCCAAGGATCATAATGTTTTCGTAGAGTATCTAAGAGTCTCGCGTAAAATTATCTGGATTTACATCGATGACGATTTTCGCGTTGAAGTCAAAGGGATTAGAACTTATGAGTTGTGCTTGCGTGGTGGTCGAGTCTTAGTATAATGTCTAGAAATTGGATCGATCTCTATATGAGATTCAAGATCAAGTTGAGAAGATATCTGTTAATTTGAGTGGGAAAGTTGAAGCCGCAGATGATGAATAAGTTCGTCATCCGTCGGATTCACCGCCTGCTGGACCGAATGGAACAGATTCCGCTCCTGATGATCTTGTTGACAGTGGAAGCATTAGGGATCTCATTCTCAGTGGGAATGATCATGGTCATACCCCTAGTAGTAGTGAGTTGTTAGGTCGTGGGCTAGAACATAAGTTTTCCTCCTGACGATATGTATTCGAAGGAGATGGAGAACTAAACACCCTAATATCTGACAATATGGTTATTGTGCCATAAAACGTTAGAAAAACTCTCAATGGACCCTTCTAAGAAGAATGGATGAAAGTAATGCAGGATGAGATGAACACGTTGGACGAGATGAAATCTATAAGGAAGAACGTTGTTTGGACACTAGTCGACCTTCGAGAGGACACAAAGAAATATAGCTAAATGAGTTCTTAAGATGAAGCTCAAGGATGATGAAAAGTTGAGTATCACAACTCGTTTGATTCTAGCTATTGGAGTGAGTCCAGACTTGGAACTGCACTAGATAGACGTTAAGACTGTTTTCCCCAATGGTGAGTTAGAAGAAGATATCTATATGGAGCGGTCTAAATTCTTTGTGCATAAATACCATGAGCACTTAGTGTGCAAACTTCACAAATTGATTTATGGTCTGAAACAGTTCTCTAGGCAGTGGTACCGCAGAGTTCATGACTTGGTCGTGGAAAATGGATTTCTCTTGATGGATGAGAATCATTTCGTGTACACCAAAAGAGTATGGATCGAACTTTGTGTTTATGATTCTATATGTAGATGACATACTCATAGTCGTAAATAGCTTGGAGTTACTCACACAGGTAAAGGTTTGATTGTCTTCTCTGTTTGGGATGAAAGACATAGGTGAGGCGGCGCACATCCTTGGGATTCAAATCTCGATAGATCGCTGTAGGAGATAGTTGTGGCTTTCACATGAAAGCTACATAAACAAAGTGTTGGAAATGACATGAGTAAGTGCGAACCAATTGAAACTCCAGTTTACGTTGGTCAACCTCTCAAAATGGATATATGTTCGAAGACTACAAAAGAAATGGACCAGATAAATAAATTATGTAGTTAAGTGCAGTCAGGAGCCTGCTGTACATAATAGTGTGTACTCGACCTGATATTTATCACGCAATTGGCATCGAAATAGGATCATGTGATATCTTAAGGGCATCGTCATGCTCTCTGCTAGAGACTTGCTAGAGATCCGAGAATCTTTGGATGACTCAGTATAACGATGCAGACTATGGTGGTGATTTTGATGAGAGAAAATCAACCTCATACTTTATGTCAAGCTCTCCGATGGTGTCATAACGTGGATGAGCAAGAAGCAATCACGTATCGTGTTGATCGTCATTGATGCTAAATTTATGGGTCTTGTGTGGACCACTCAGTAGGTTGTATGGCTGAACAGATTTCCAGATTGATTGATGAGTCATTGGAGTCGCAATCTCTGTGACAAAAAACACCAAGTATAATAACAAGTCATAGCAAGTAGATATCAAGCGAAACTATGTTAGAGGCGTGGTTAGACACAAGGTGATGAGTTTGAAGTACTTGTCTACGAATGGGATGGTTGTGTATCGTCTCTCCAACCTTGAAGAGGGAGTCTTTAGTGAGGCATGTGTAGTCTCTAGGATTGTGTAGACTTAGTTGATGTACTTCATTGATTTTATTTCCCATACAATGTTCTTTAACTTGAATTATATTTGAGTATGCATATTTTCACAGTTTGAGTGTTTTGTGTGTTTTTAATGTGATTGTTTATTGAAATATGTCAAAGTGGATTAGATCACCCTCTCACACGGGTGATAGCTTTTATGCCTTTGTGGCTAGGTGAGGCTGGTGATAGTTTATGGTTCTAGAAGTGTGTTGGGATGACCGGAAAGGGCTTTGTGTCTTGAACTATCTGATTTCGCACTACGACGGATTCTGGTATGTCAATTCCCTAAGGGGTCAGATGGGAGTCTTTGTGACTTTTGGTTCGGGTATTTTGTGTGTCTGATGGACATATGTACAACATTTGGACATATATTCCCTGGGAGAGTAGATATGTTGTAGCGCTCGTTCCATACCGCGGCGCACCCAAAACGACCATGGGTATGACCCGAGATCTGATCTTAACTCGGAGTCGTGTCAGACTCATAGCTCTTTGTATAAGAGTCGCGTATGTACCTTCATTATTCTGAACAGAGACTTGAGGTTCAGTTCAATGTTTGTTATCTTAGTTCGTGCTCGATGGGTGCGCCCACAAGTACCTTGGACCCGGTTCTAGAAAAGCGAGTTGGATTGTGTTGATGGTTTGGTGGGAAGAGGATGGTCATTATGGGATCTTCTCGATATTGTGTCCACTAGGTGGCCACCAATCGCAGCGTCAGCTGCGGGTGTGGGCGCAATACATATATAGGTCTGAAAGATTTTTGTGCGGTCAGACCTGGAGAAAGATTACATGGCCAACGGTGCATGGCACATTTCCACTGCTAGTGTGAGATTCGCGAGTCGCTGCTACTCCTAACAGATGCGCAACACCTTGCTCGTTGTGTCTGCCGATCGCACGGCTGCTACCTCGTATGTGACTTTACTGTATAAGGGGAATTCGTTCTCCTAGTGCTAATTTAATGAATGAGCGCCCCCTACTTTGTGCGCGTGGGAGATGTTGGTTTTGGGGGATTGTGTCGCCCATTAATAGGAGCCCATACTAATAAGCTCAGTATTGGATACTGGCTCAAACCATTCCCTTTATGTATAGGGATGCTCAAGGTTGGAAAACTAGTCGATGACAATGATGTCCTGCCGCCCTACAGTTTAGACTGAGGTAATTAGTTGTGGAAACCTAGGTCACTACCCGTTTACTCGTGGTGTAACCTCCCGTCTGGTAGACCGTGATCTCAACCTCTGACAGATTCGTTTCCGACTCCGCTAAATCGATCGTT
This sequence comes from Chamaenerion angustifolium, assembly GCA_946814005.1. Classification (NCBI taxonomy): domain Eukaryota; kingdom Viridiplantae; phylum Streptophyta; class Magnoliopsida; order Myrtales; family Onagraceae; genus Chamaenerion; species Chamaenerion angustifolium. The sequence goes on from OX328272.1 coordinate 31,709,282, forward strand.
TAAGGAGGTAACTTAAATATGTGTTTATGTTGTTCCCTAAATGATTGCATGTTTCGTACATTTCAACACGCTCTAATTTAACATTATATGTGGATAAGGACATGGATATGCTTGCCACTTGTCGTTAAAATCTATCTAACGATTTACAAAATCCAGCTAGATTCAGTTAATAATTTGTAATTTTTCCGAATTTTTTTTTGTTTGCTCAAAGATCTCTTAAATTCCTAGATAATGATATTTTCTGCTGCATTTAAAATAGGGTTAATTACTTAATTGGTTACACATGTTTGACCAATGTTCAGAATGGTTACACATGTTTCAAAATGTGATTAATTGGTTTTGATATGTGACTAATTGGTTACACATGTTTTTCCCAATGTGATTAATTGGTTATTCCGTTAGTAAACCGTTAATTTTAACGTTAATTAATTTTTTTAACATATTATTGAATTGTGAAATGACTATTATTCCCTTAGTTGTATTGAAGAACACATGGAAGGATTGAAGAACAAGAATCGAACCAAATTCGATTTGATGTTCTTGAGAACCCAGAAATCTAATTTCTGGGTCTTCAAGAACCCAGAAACAGCATTTATAGGTTCTTGAAGAACCCAGAATCACGATTCTGGGTTCTTCACAATGTGGGTAACATGTCGAACATTTTAATCACATCATTTCAAACAACAGTATCCATTTAATGACATTATAGAGAAACATGTATGACCTTTTAATCACATTATAGAGAAACATGTATGACCTTTTAATCACATTATAGAGAAACATGTATGACCTTTTAATCACATTATAGAGAAACATGTATGACCATTTAATCACATTTGGTGATAACATATACTGCAATACAGAACTTCAAGAACCCAGAAACAGCATTTCTGGGTTCTTGAAGACCCAGAAATCTGATTTCTGGGTTCTTCAATTATTGTTCTTGAAGATGATGATGTGTTCTTGAAGATGATTCTAGGAGTAATTACGTCATTTTACGTATCTAAATAGTGACTTAACTGTGATTTCTAACGGTAAACAGTAAAAAAACCAAATAGACACATTTCAAAACCAATTAATCACATTTTGAAACATGTGTAACCATTCTGAACATTGGTCAAACATGTGTAACCAATTAAGTAATTAACCATTTAAAATATGTTTGTTCCTACAAACAGAACATCCACTAACCAAAGGAAACATACGTTAAAGGAGTGTCATTAAAGACATTTGTCTCAGCTGCTACACGCATGAGGAATCCATGTTTATGAACTCACTAAACAAAAGAAAGTAAACTATTTGATTCTTCAATTGCTTAGAATCTAAGTTTTAATATAAGATTAACTCTATTTATTTAGAGTAAACGGTCTACCACATTGATTTCCTTTTTTAGACAATTAGGAATTGTTATTAAGACATTATAATTGTATTTGTAGGGTCGGTAACGGAGTCATAACTCGAAAATCGTTGATTTTTTTTTCCTTTTTTATTCAAAAATTGGTTAATCATATTATTATGTGGTGCAGTTATAATAGTGAGTTTTGTTTTACCTACCATGGTTATGGTTAAAGTTATGAGATTTAATTTTTAATTGTGATTATATATAATCATAACTGTATATATATAACTTATCATGTATATAGATTTCAATGTCAAATTTGAATAATTAAGTTAATCTCTTAAGTTAATCTCACACCATTGCCAACTTTAGGTATTTATAAATATACTATATTATTATTCTTTCTAGTAGTATAAATATAAAGTAACGTTAATAGAAACTAGTTTTAACTTCTTTTTTGTATCCCGAAGGATTTTCATCAAGAAAGCAGTACCCTTATGCCTTAACAGTTAACATACATGTTGTACATTAAAAAAGTTAATTTTAATTTTACAGCGAAATTCACTGTTTAGGTTGTCAATATGAAGTAGCTCATTAAATGGCCTTTCCCCAGTAAACATGGTCATAGATCTCACTAGATTTTCTCAATTATCTTGCACTGCTGTTGCTTGCATCACCATCTGATACCTCTCTCTCTCTCCAGTACACTGCAACTGCAAACTCTCTTTCTCTTTATCTCATAATAAGATTCACATTCATTTGTAATGGTGGTTCAGTTGTTTGTTTGTAACTTGTTAGATTCTGAATGGAAAGCCTTGCATCCTCCTTACTTCATTTCTCCACCTTTCTAATCACCATTACCTTTGATCTCCCAAAATAGCCAAAAAAGCAGCTACCTTTAGTTGCTTTGCCCTACTGCTTCCCCTCAAAATAAATAAAATAAAAAAATGATGATGTTATGGTGGTGTAGGTGCTGAAAGGTCCTGCCATGAACAGAAGCTTGAACAGAGAGAATCGTATCCCTAGATATTATGTCTTTGATTATGATGATTGCATAGAGTAGAGAGGAGGAGATAGATACATACCATACATACATACAATTACATACATACATACAATCATACATACATACATACATACATGCGTATAATGCAGAAAGATCAAATTGGTTGATGGGTCCCTCCTCCCTTCACTAATAGCCTGCAACTTGAATGAGTGCCTTCTCTGTTCTCTTCCAAAACCAAAAGGTAATTGGATTGAATTTAAGTTTTTTGTTTCCTTTCTGCTCCTTGTGAAATGTGAACTACTATATAAAGGAGGGTCCATTTCATCTACCTCTTCAGAAACCCTAGTTTAGTGTAACTGACACTTCTCTTTAATCTCCATTTAAAGAGCTGTCGGAGGTTCGTCTTTAGTGTTGTCAACCACACAATAAAACATCATCCATTTGTGTTAAACATCTGTCATTGCTCAATGTTACCTTGTTTCTTGTTTTTTGAACTGTTGTTTTGGGGGGTTATAGTGTTTTTTTACTCTTGTGATTTTTAGGTTTTGGCAACAATTCACTACAAAGCAAAGGGAATAGTCCATCACCATTTATATCTTGTAGTATGAGAAAGTGGGTTCTCTTTATTCAAGCACTAAAGATAAGAGAAAAGAGAGATTTGTCTGATCCTTTTGTAGGTGTGAAGAAAGGAAGGACAATTATTTGATTTCGTGTCCAATGTTTGGAGTTTTATGGATTCTTTGGAACCACATTGCATGTATAGTCAATCAATCACCAAAAGATTAAGCAATTTTATATATTATTTATATAATAAAAGAGCGTGGTTTGTCATTTTTTGATATTTGGGATTTTATGATCAAGATATAATAAGACTCATAGTTGTTGATTGTGACTACGTAGGTATTCTGGAGGAGAAGTGAAATTGAAGTTCTTGAGAGAAGAAAGAAGAAGAAGAAGAAGAAGGTAATCAAATCCACTGCCCTAGAAGCCAATGGAGGGTTAGTTCTCTTTCTCTTGACCATGGATAGCAGCTACCACCTATGAAAATGACAAGGGGTTAGAGTTAATGAATTGCTAGATTTATAAGGAAATTGTTTAGAATAGTTTCTGATTTTTTTTAAAAAAAATATAAGCTTCATTTTTGTTCCCTTTTAAGCTATAAACTCTACTAATATTCGTCTTCAAGGGTCTGCCATTTTTTGAATGTATCACAACTATGTACATATTTTCTTTCTTCCTCCATCCTAACTTGACATTACAGAAATCGGAAATATCCCGACAATTGGCGGATTGTTCCTCCATGGAGAACCCCTTCGTCCTCTTCAATCCCCGACAATCCATCCTGATGTCCCAATCCAGGATTTCTCCAACGATTCTCGTTTATCAACCACTGCTCTCACTACCCTTTTAAGCGGGAGGCCGGCCTTTCAAGAACATCTTCACGGCTCGATGATTCCACCCACTTCTTACCTTGTTAACGGTAATTACGAAGAACTTGACGGATCATGCAAATGGGATTTTAACAAGATTTCTGGGTTCGATCCTATGGCCATGAACTTTGATCGATTGCGGGAGTTCAACAACACGAGTTTAAGCAATGAACTTTCGTTAAGCCTCGCCACATCCCGACCGTCTGCTGTAATTGGTTCCTGTCAGAGTTTGGAGTTGACACCTCCTTTTGAGTACCATCGATCGGTGCAGTTCCCTCCATTGACGTTGGGATCAAGATACTTAATCGCAATTCAAGATATACTCACTCGGGTGGCAAGCTTTTCGCTCGAGAATTTCGACCCCGTCAATTATATGGCTCGGTTCGATGATAGTAACAAGTTTGGCTCGAACGTTCGAGAGGGTTATACGATGCCAATGGTTACTGGAAGAAGAAAAGATCAGCTTCTTGCTCTTTTACAAGCGGTATGCATCTTGATTTGATCGCTAGAAGCTTTAGTAGTTTAACCATAGGGAAATATAGTTCCACGCTTTAGTGACGGATACTGATGTCGCTAGAAGATTTAACGAGGGCATTCATTTCTCACTACAATCTTAGCAGAGGTGGTCCGAAAATTTGGTGGAAACCGAACTGGATCAAACTGAAAAAAAATTGGTTCGAAAATGTACGGATTGGTTTAGGGTTGAATTGTTTTTGTTTAGTTTGGATTTTTAGACCGTTTGATCTATGAATCTACTTGATCAAACTGAAAAAAATTAGTTCGTAAATATACGGTTTTGTTTAGGGCTGAATTTTTTTAGTTTGGTTTGGATTTTTAGACCGTTTGATTTACGAATTTATTGGATCAAACTGAAAAAAAATGGTTCAAAAATATACAGTTTGGTTTAGGGTTGAATTTTTTTAGTTTGGTTTGGATTTTTAGATCGTTTGATCTACGAATCTACTAGATCAAACTGAAAAAAAAAAAAATGGTTCAAAAATATACACTGGTCTAGGGTAAAAAAAAAAAAATGGTTCAAAAATATACACTGGTCTAGGGTTGAATTTTTTTAGTTTGGTTTGGATTTTTAGACCGTTTGATCTACGAATCTACTAGATCAAACTGAAAAAAAATGGTTCAAAAATATACACTTTAGTTTAGGGTTGAATTTTTTTAGTTTGGTTTGGATTTTTAGACCGTTTGATCTAGGAATCTACTAGATCAAACTGGAAAAAAAAAATGGTTCAAAAATATACACTTTAGTTTAGGGTTGAATTTTTTTAGTTTGGTTTAGATTTTTAGACCGTTTGGTCTACGAATCTATGATTTTTAGATTGTTTGGTCTACAAATCTAATAGACGTTGGAGTCCAATCCGACCATCAATATGCATATAATTTTATATATTATATGAATTAGTATTAATTAATATAGTTAATTAATGAATATAAATTAATAATAATTTAGTTATTCAATGGTTATTTTAGTTGTTTAATCGGTTTAGTAGAAAATTATGTAATCGGTTTAGTATAAAATTATGTAAATATTGTTAGATCGAAGTATTTTGTTGTTTAATTTGATTTTGAATATTTATTTTGGTTTTAGATGTGTCTTTTTAGTTTTTCGGTTTAAACCAAAAAATTGGTCCGAACGGAAATTCGAAAGGACGATTTATTTTTCATTTCGGACTTTTGGTCGGATTTCTAGAAATATAGGCACCCGACTGAAATATTAAAAAAATTAGTATGATTAGACCGGTTTCACCCTACCTTTGACCAGTATTCCGCAACATCTTTGGATTTCTGCCGATGGAATTTCCGTCACTAAAAATGTTTTTTTGTTTTTTAAAATTTCAGGTGGATGATCAATACAACCATTGCACCGACGAAATCCACACCGTGATCTCTGCATTTCACGCTGCAACTGAACTAGATCCAAAGATCCATGCGCAGTTTGCGCTGCAGACGATCTCGATCATATACAAGAACTTCAGGGAGAGGATAAGTAACTGCATTCTCTCCATGGGAGAGGATTCGATCGACCAAGGAAGAGGTAGAGATTTGGAGAGGCAGTGGGCCTTACATCAGCTTAAAAGGAAGGAGCAGCAGCAGCATCAACAGCAGCAGCAGCAGCAGTTATGGAGGGTTCAAAGAGGATTGCCTGAGAAATCTGTCTCCGTTCTCCGAACTTGGATGTTCGACAACTTCCTTCACCCGTAAGATATCCACTTCGAGATGATCCGTTACTTGGCAAATTTCTTGGGGTTTACAAGCACGGTTTGTTTCTTCAGGTATCCAAAGGATGCAGAGAAGCATTTGCTTGCACTTAAAAGCGGATTATCTCGCAGCCAGGTTTTTAAGAACAGGACATTGTTGATTTGCTGTCGTATTGAGAGATGTCTGAATTTATGTTTTTTTTATCAGGTATCGAATTGGTTCATAAACGCTCGAGTTCGTCTTTGGAAGCCGATGATCGAGGAAATGTATGCAGAGATGAATAGACGAAAGAACGTTTGCGGAGTGGACGAGGAAGGAACAGAGACAGAAGAATTGTATCAATAGCAATAGATTTGAAGATGAAGGACACGGATGGACTTTCTTATTTTATCAAGTATATATAGACCCACTTATGTAGTAGAGAATGAAGCAACTCCAATAAGATTCAAACTAAAAATTTAAATCTATAAATAGATTCAATGTGTTTGTAGTATTATTGGACAAAATAACCTTACTTTCAATCCACAAATACAGACAACTACATACAGACGACCAATATGAACACAGTGGAAGCTTGGATTTCACTCCTTCGCCTTCTTTTACTTCCTATGAATCTTCTTTCATCGATATTTACCCTCTTTCTCCTCTTCTCTCTATCTATCTACACTTTCCTTTTTTCTTTAACCATTACTAACACTGATTTCTGACCAATCCAACAGAATAGGGACGGACTCCTTTCAATGGGTAAATATTACAAATAACATGTGAGAAAAATAAACAGACCGGAACTCCTAGACTTCGAGGCTCACTCGGGTTTTGATCGGTTTCAGTTTTAAACCCATACTTTCTGGTGATAGAAGCTCGGGAGATATGCAAGAGGGCGTCAATGGGCTCCTCGGACTCACGCTCAACTTTGCAGGCCGATACAGACCGTAACCCATCAGAAAGTATTCCAGTGGGATTAACATAGCATGAGGTTGCTCCTCTGTTACCATGGACCCACATGCTTGAACCTGCAGATGTAAATATTGCATTTTTTTTTCAATTTAACATCTGCATTTCAGTATAAACAACAAGTCTTTAAACATTTATGCAGATTCATTGAACAAGGCTTTTAACATACAATTCAATAATGCGTGTTCAACAAACTGGCGTCAATGAAGGGAAACAAGAATTTAAGGATCAAAGAAACATTTTTTTTTGGATCATTAGGGAAGAGCTACTGTACCTCGACCAAGGCGGTGTATCTTCTGTCTAAGTGGGAGGTCATGTGGATGGCCTCTGCGTGAAATGGAGAGTTTTCTCCGACAAAAATTAAGGTCCGACATTGCAGTTTTCTTAATCCTTCAGAAATGTCCTTTCTCCTGTATATTTTATATTTGATTGGAATCCAAATGTAAGAATCAATTCAATAAAAAGATATGATGCAACTGAAGAATATGCATATATATATATACCCATTCATTGCCTCGAGAAAGCGCCAAACATTTGAACTCTGTCTTTCATCAAGCAACTGGGATACGATCACAACCAAATTTGAATTATTATAGCAGAAAAGCTGAAAGGAAAAGTACAAATAAATAGTCCAAACAGTTATTTATGTATTTATCAGGGTATGAGAACGCACCCTTTTGCAAGCATGAACAATATCCGACTCAGGTACTTGAGCACAGCCACGGAGTTCCTGCCATTCCCAATAAAATCAGCTTTAGAAGGAGGATCAATCTTTCAAACCACAACGATTGGTAAGTGAACTTACTACCTTGCTGAAATACCGTTTAAGCAATAACTCTTTGACCAATCCACACATGCCGTAGTAGTACAATAAGTTTGACATCACCTGCAGAGAATATAAACGATTCTATGGTAAGCATTACATGTACAAGAAACAGGAAATTATGCTATTTTGGCCTAAGGGATTTTTTTTAATACGCAATTTACCTTATTAACCAACCATTCTGTCCATGAAGGTGTTTGGCAAAAAGGAGAGATCAAAATCAACCCAGCCAAACGGTGCTTGTACTTCAACTAATAATACCCTCAAAACACACAATTTCAGCTTGATTTTCTTAAAAGAATCGAGAAAAGGAAACATAATATTAAGGCATGCAAACTCACGGCAAACAAAGTGAGGATGTAAGCTCCAGCTGTAACCCCCATACACATAACAGCTCCAAGTCTGAGAATGTATGTCATTGTCAGGAGAAGCTTAGTAACACAAAACCAATACAATATCTATAGGATCTTTGCTGATCTTAAATCAAAGGCCGTCTGAGTAAATTTTATCCAGAAGCAAACAAGTTTATCATGGGAAACACTCTAGACAAATGATATTTGAGTCACTATTGGTTATGGAAAAATTACTAAACAACATTTTCACAGTTAGGTTAGTACGAAGCAGCAACAATCATAATTACCCGAAGAAGTTGAGCACCTCAGCAATTTGATCAGCTAAGTCATCAGCAGAGAAGATAGGATCATCAGGGGCAACTCTAACTGCTCCTAACTGCAAAGCCACTTGAAAAATGAACCATATAAGAAACAGCGTGAATCAAAGAGTTTGAAAGATCTGATCAACATAATAATGCACCATAGCATTGAGCTGGAATCAGGACATAAGTTTAGAATGAGTTATTAAGTACGAACCTCATGTCCAGGAGGACTAATATGATATATGCAGAAATTGTGTAGCAACAGAGAATATGCTTCCGGACAGTACAATAGTCCTTGAAAACAAGATTCAACTGCAAAACCAATATCACAAGATAAAGCGATAACAACAGTTAATTTGAGATCGATAAGCAAATTAATCAAAGAAAAGTAAAGAGAAACTAAAACATGTCGTGATCCCCTTCACTTACAATTTAAACCTAAATCTGGATACGTGATGAGGGCTGGCTTGTCAGTGTCTCCATACACTGAAACGGATACGATACCACAAGAAGTTTTTACATGGTGCTCCTGAAGTGAAGATACAAATAAAGCAATTGATTATGCTAATCACAATAACATCACTGAAAAAGACAATCAAACATACAGAACTTGCAAACATGGCCAACTCTCGGAAAGATTATGCTCTTTACCATGAATAGGAACTGTAAAATTACGTAAAGATTTATACCCCAAACTAGATGTTGCATTCAAATAAAGTAATAGTTTCATTCATGCCTACCCCAAATGAGATAGAGAGATGCATGTGCACAGTTCATGCCCTTTTAAGGAAACCGAACAATTTTGCCCAGATCAACAACTATGCCACACTTGACATCTACCAATTCCTTGGCTAAGCCAAAGTTAGAAGAATTACACAGAACTAAATGCTAAAATAAGATCATAACGCATTCGGACGACCAAATAAATGGATAACAACTTCGTTTATCCTCTTTCACCATACCTCACTGCCAAAAATCATTTCCAATTACGATACTTCACTCCGAATCAAAACTTTAATAAAAATTCGAGAGATTGCTTCAAGGCAAAGCATATTCGAGCTATGATAGTGGAAAAGGAGAATAAACTGTTAAACGCGCCAAGAATACATTTGGTATCAAACCAAGAACTTCTTTCCTGCTTTTTTATAGCCAAAACTTCTTTCTGCTTCAAATGAAATAAAATAAAATAATAATAAGTAATTCCTTGACCTCAAATAAGATTGACTAGCCCTAAATCATGAACTCACCAACAGAAAATCGTTCAGATAAATTAGACCCCGAGCCATTGATTACACTCTCAAAGAGAACCGTAAATAGCATTGGCCCCCATGCCGGAGCCACTTTTTAAGTACACGAACCATCATTTCCAATGATTCTCAAGATCATTGTAATAATAAATAAATTGAATAGATGGCGGATGTCAATCCACATTGGGTTGCGACACCGAGCAAAAACTGCAGGTTACCTTCATCCGAGGAGAGTACGTGTCCATATCTACCGAAACCGAATCGCTTGAATCCGCCATTGACGTTATCTCTCTTTCTCCCTTTCTAAGCTAAGCTCAATCTCTCTCTAGATATGGCTCAGCCACTCACCTTTGGAGAGCGTTCGGTGAGGCGTCCATGACTTAAATAATAAATACATTGCCAGTGATTTTCGCTTCCTTGTCCAAGGAAGGTGACAAGGACGACGACTCGGTGAGTTAACTCGGAGCGAGTCACCGACGCTCTAAATTTCTCAATGGAGAGAGAAGAAGAAGAGAACATTAAGACAATTAACCCTTAGTTAGACCCTGGTTAAATCTCAAGCCTGGGGTTAAGAGAGCAAAGAAGAGCCGACAGTTCATTGCAAGTACCATATTGCCCCTCTCCTTATTTTTTGGATGACGCTAACTTCGGCTATGCCTATTTTAGGCTTGTGTTTTTAATTTCATTTATTTTGGGCAATTATTACTATCGGCAAGAGTTTTCTTTAAACTATAATTAGATATTTTGGATTGGGAATTTGGTAGACTAATTTTTTACAACAACACCAAAAAATTATTTTTAAACATATACTTTTGATAATAGAACAAATAAGTGCAGTCAAGTTTTTGTGCACTAGGGTTTGCCCTAGTTTTTTATAATAAATAACATTAAACTAACTATTAGATTCATAATATAATTATTTTCTTGTTTTTTTTTTAAGAAAACTATTTTTTAAAAGTAAACACATAATTACATTTCTATTTAAAGTTCAATTCATATTTTTTTTGTATTCATTGTATACAAATTAGAGGGTACATGATATTAAAATTCGTCTATTTTAGATCAAACCTTCATATATTAACTTTAACTAAACTTATGCTTAGTTTCAAGTTAAAATTCAACATTGTTTGCGATGTTAACCCTACTTCAGTTATTTATCAATTTTTGGATTGAAGATACACGTCAGTCAAGCAATAAGTTAAAGTACACTTATGGGATGTTTGGTTCGCAGAATAGATGAGAAATCGAAATACGGAATTCATTATTTGGTTACTCAAAATTTGCTACTGTTAATTTTTTATACAACATGATTAAATAACTTTATATAAATGTATATGAAATGAATATAATCTCGTATCTAAATAACTTGATATATTTAAACAAAATCAATAAATATGTATAACTTGCATGTTCACATGTAAAACATAAGTAGTTATACTGTGTCTTATTGAGTTGTATATGCTATGTAATACGAATTTTTATTTAGTTATATTCACTTACAAACTCATTCATGATCTCAATATTACTACTGAAGTTCATTAAGAATGTTATAATGTTGCTTCAAGTCAATAAAATATCATATTTATTTACTTATGAATTTACTATTTATAAAAATGAATTTTAGAATTTATTTGTCAAAATATGATATTAGTAAGTTTAGGACAATTTTTTAATTTGTATACAAGTTTTGGACAAAAAGAGGAATTTTTTACCGAAATATACCTAAAAATAAAATTAAATATCAAAATATCTTCATTTAAAAAATCAAAGTATACCTACCGGGAATGAGATTCGCAGGTAAGTATAAAAAACAATATCCGCGAATGCCATTCGCGGGTGAAAATGATTATGACTGTTGCGAAGGAATGTGAGACTCATAATTAATTAGGGGACGTGTCATTATCATCCCTTTCTCTTTCTTGCAGTGAGGCTTAGGTTGAAAGGGAAGAAGCTTCACTTTTTGGATGAATCTCCACCTGCGAATCTCATTTGCATGTGGAGTTTCCTACCTGCGAATGAGATTTACATGTACGATTTAAATGCTCACCCGTGAATGGAATTCGCGTGTAGCAAAAATACAAACTCCTACCCGCGAATGAGATTCGCGAATAGGTATATTTTCGTAATTTAAAAAAAATGATGATACTTCTACATTTATTTATTTTTTCGGATATATTTGGGTCAAAAATTCCAAAAAGAGCTACTTTTTTAATTTATTTATTTGTGTATACTTATGGAAGATTATATTTACAGATCATCGACTACTATATACATACTACTTTTGTCAAAAGACTAAAATGCTCTAATAATTTTTTACATATTTGCCCTTACCTATTTTAAAAATAAAATAAATTGTTAAACAAAGACCACTTAATTTTTCACTCATTTTACCTTCATATTCAAAATTACTATACCACTTTTTCACTCCATACACTCAATCTTTCAACATATCTACACTACTCTTCATCACTTTCACTCTCATTCTCCACCACTCACCACTCACTTTTTGTCGTCATTGTCACTTCTCTGTGTCAGTCTTCGTCACCGCCTCTACTGCATCTGCAACCCGCCACCAGCAAATCAACAGTCGTGGTTCTTCCACCAACCACTTCTGTATCGGTACGTTCGCTTGCACTCCATTGATCGATGCTGGTACGACTTAAATTAGTTGAGTTTTGCAGAACTTTCATGGAGGAAACGACAAGTTCGTACTGTTTGAACATGCAAAAATCGGCAAGAGCTTGTCGATTCGTCCACCAATTTTTTTGTAGAATAATCGGCAAGCTCTTGCCGAATTTTTTGTGAAATAATTGATAAGCTCTTGTTGATTTTTGCTTGTTCAAACAACACGGACTTGTCATTTCCTCCATGAAAGTTCTGCAAAACTCAACTAATTTAAGTCAGACATACATCGATTAATGAAGTGCAAGTGAACATACTAGCACGGAAGTGGTTGGAGGAAGAAACGTGGTTGTTGATTTGCTGGCGGCGGGTTGCAGATGCTTCCGAGACGCTGGTTGAAATGGGAGGCGACGGAGATGATGACGATTGTTGGTTGGCGGCGACGGCGGCGACTGTTGGTTGGCAGAGACGACAGCGAAGACTGCAGCGACAAAAACGTGGGCGGTGGGCGGTGGGTGGTGGAAAATGAAAGTAAAAGTGATGAAGAATATTGTAGATATGTTGAAAAATTGAATGTTGAGAGTGAGATAGTAATTTTAAATATGAAGGTAAAAATGGTGAAAAATTAAGTGATATTTGTTTAACAATTTTATTTTATTTTTAAAATATGTAAGGGCAAATATATATATAAAAAAAACTATTAGGACATTCTAGTATTTTGACAAAAATGATCAGTATATAGTAGTCGATGATAAACTTGTTCATTTAACCCGGGTTGGCTGAACTGGTTTGGTTCTGGTATGGTTCGAACTGGTTCAGCCAAACTAGTATCAAAACCAGACCAGTGTTTTTAGGCTTCAAGTAAACTAGTTCAAAATAGTACCAAAAATTCAGTTCGAATCGATTCGTTTTTTTATACTTAAATTTAAATCAAACCACTTTAAATCTATATAATTTTAGAACCGGTTTGAAGTAAAATCAACTAAACTAGTCTGCAATTAAACCAAACCTAGAGATGTCTTCAATAAACCAAACCTAATAATGTATTGGACTATCATATGTTGATGTTGGAGAGGATTTCAGTTGGTTGTGGAACAGATTTTGAGTCAGTTCAGTGTGTTTTTCAATCAGTTCAGTGTGTTTTTCAGTTGATTCAGTATTTTTTTCAGTCGGTTCAGTGTGTTAGACATAATTTTCAGTCGGTTCAGTTTCAGTTTGAACCAGATTATTTCCTAACCAAAATTGTTATTAAAAAAATTAGACCAGATCAGTTCGAACCAATTTTGAATCGGTTCGAACCAGACCAGTTTTTTTAGAAACAGAAAAAAGTATTGATTTTTTTTTACAAATCATACTAGTTTAATTTTGAACCGGTTCATAAACAAGACTAGTCGATAATCTGCAAATAGAATCTCCCATTATTATTTATGTACGCATCAAAATCGTTCCCTGTCTCGTGTAAATTTCATTCCATCGCCCTCATTAATTAGGACATTGAAATTTTGGGTGTAGTCTATGTTGGATCAATCAGCAGGTAAAACATCACCCCCAAAACAAAATCAATGGTTTTCTAAAATGAGTTGGTATCTGTCATTAGCAATCACCCAAAATATTACTTCGTCCAGTACAGAAAGGGAGAGGTTTTACTAGCAATTGGCTGACTTGCCTATGAAATATAAGATAGCGTAAGGATTTGAAAATGTCGCATACATACAAAACGAAGTGTGTATAGTATAGATGTTAGAGTCGTGACAATAGATATATTGTGATGCAATGTGTTTAATTTTGTCGGTAAATAGTCATTTTAATTAAATATAATATAATCATAAATGGATAAAAACATAAATGGATAAATTTTGAAAAGTATGTATGTCAGAAAAAAAAAAATTTAAAAGTATATATGTAAAAAAAAATTTAGCAAAATGTGCATCTGCGCAGGTACCACCTGCGTTTTTTATTTTTTTTTTTACGTTTTTCTTTTTGGAAAAAAATCTTTAAAAAATACAGTAAGTAGATATTTTAATTTTGATTCAAATGATGCAAAAAACATTAAATTTGGACTTACGGATTGACTGTAGACTCTATCGTAAGTTGAGATATGAAAATTTGACTTAAAAAAAATATAACTCATACCCTGTAAGTCCAAACTGACCACGGTGAACGGCATTTATGTCGTAATTCAATTATCTACCTAGAGTAATTTTTAGGTAGATAATTGAATTACGACATTAATGACGTTCACCATGGTAAGTTTGGACTTACAGGGTATGAGTTATATTTTTTTTAAGTCAAATTTTTATATCTCAACTTACGGCAGAGCCTACAGTCAATCCGTAAGTCCAAATTTAATGTTTTTTGCATCATTTGAATCTAAATTAAAATATCTACTTACTGTAAGTTTTTAAAAAAAAAATTAAGATTTTTTTCTATTTCTTTTCAAAAAAAAAACTTTAAAAAAAAAATGAAAAACGCAGGTACCAGTATCGTTTTTTAGAAAAACGCTACTGCGCTACCTGCGCAGATGCACATTTTGCTAAAAATCAAATTTACATATATACTTTTTTAATTATTTTTTTTCTAACATACATACTTTTCAAAATTTATCACATAAATGGTCATCTTCTTTCTGTCATTCTGTGTGTGGTTTGGGAGGCTGCTTAGGAGATGGCCTCCATCACGGCAATTTTTTTTTTTTCATTTACATATCTCAAATTCAAAATTTCTGATTAAGAGTTAAAAGTTAAAACGTTAAACTGTTATGCCATTTTGTATTGATTTACATCTTCTATGTTTACTCTTTACTTAGATCATCTAATTAATTTGAACTCGAGATCAAAACTCCGTTTGGCATATCCAAAATCAACAATTAGAAATAAAGACCTTAAGCAAGCTTTGCTAACTGAAAAATGTACTATGAATCTATGATTTATTTATTTTTGTGGGCAAAAGTTTTAATCGATAGATGTCATGATATTCAAATTATTTAATAATCGAAGATATATTAGATGAGATTGGGATACATAAACAGGTTTGCTAGACACATCTCCCTTTTGAATTACTTAGCTACCTAGTTAGTACATTTGTTCGCTTGTCTTCATACAAAATTTTATTTCACTTTCAGGATTTATGTCACTTTCGTGCATATAATTGTGTACGATGTTCTCGACTCGTCGCTTGCTTCACTTATTTATTTAATTAACTGGTCAAAATCGAATTTGACAATAACACATTACCACTTATTTTGAATCATAAGTTTGACACCTTGAGGAATAGCTCGTGCTTCTAAGTTGGTTGTCGAGATATCTTATAGGGTGGAGTGGCGTACTTTCACCAACCTTCCGATTATGATTCTGCACCACAATTCTGGTATCTCCCTTTTTGTAATATGATAAAATTCACGTAAATCCCTCTTTAATTATCGGGTTATCTTAACACAATACGAAAAGAGTTATATATGAATATGGACAAAACTTGTTAAAAATATAAGGACACTTGATCAAGAATTTTCAAAATGCTTTTATAATAATTATTAAATTTGAGAAAAATTTAAGCTTATCACACTAAATTTATAGAGATGTAACATAGATTATGTCTTATCTTATCGGTTAATTACTAAAATGTTACCGTACAAAAATTTATCCTAACTTTGAATTTTCAAATTTTGTACATCTATTTTTAGAGTTGGGGCAAAATGTTGCTGTCATTTATTTTCTCATCAAATCCGAACAAAAATTAACATGGCAACACGTGAATGATCCATATTGTAAAAATTATATTATTTTTAAAAAATAATAAAACGGAAAATTTGGAAAATTGAGGGGAATTTAGTTTTTTAATATAATATTTTTATTAAAAATATGAAATAAGTAAAAATTATTATGTTTACTTATTTCATATTTTTAACAAAAATATTATATTAAAACCTTTCCAAAGTAAAATAGAAGTTCACTCATATTTGTAATCCATTTTTTTAATATATATATATATATATATATATATATAATATTCAAAATACTAATAAAAAAATTAGAAATAGAGAGTTAAGTGTTTTAATTTTATATTATAAATACGTTACTGATTAAAAATATTATAGGATGAAATTATGAATGGTAAAGATCTTATATATATACTTTATGAATTAACTCATATTACTTATTTTTGGCGCATAAACATTTAATAATTAAAATAATATATAACATTAGTACACTAATAAATCTAACTACTATTTATAAATAAAATAATAACCAAAATGAGTTTATAATTGTATTACTTTTCAACGTAATTTTTTGAATATATAATACTTTAAATATTAAACAATATACCAATTAAATTTATAATTCAATTAATATATTTCTAATAAATTGTTTAATTTTACTATTATTTTTATGTTACTTTAGGAAACAGACTGATTATACCTTCATCCGTTATCATATGTGATACACGATGACATATCGCATATGCACAAACTTGTATCCAAGTTTAGTGATACTTTAAGTATCAAACTAGTACCAAAAAGTAATATTTAAAGTTGATGTGTATTAACTAACTAGACAACCCAGTGTGATCGATGTGGGACGATTTATAAGTTTCTCATACAAGAAGCGTAGATTATAGGATTAATTAATTCAATCGTTACTTATGTTGGCAGATGTGACTGAACGGTTCAAACTTGAGCTCAACCGTTACTTATGTTGGCAGATGTGATTGAACGGTTATCTCTGTTAATTATCTCCGTTAAAATTGTGCATGTAATGTGCACGTGACATTCTTCAAACTCAAACTTCCTAATATACCATTCTTCTTCATTTACATAGAACCAAAGGAAGAAAGAGTTGTAGAAATCTGAATTGGAATTTGAATTGGAACTTCCAGTAGAAGCCTTTTGACACAATCTTTTGAATTTGAATTTGAATCGAGAGCAATCTAGGGATTGAAGAACGAACAAACCCAGATTCAAGAACGGAATTACATACCTAATGTGGAAATTTACAGCAAGAATTCACAGACGAATTGGAGATCGGTCGCGAATTGAAAATGGGTCGCAGACGAATTACAGCAAGAATTACATATCTAATGTTGAAGTTTCCCATGAATTCATGGTACAATCATCAATTGGAAATGAGTCACGTACCTTCAAGGCTCCAAGGCTTCAACCATCAATCATAAATTCATTGAGCATAGAACTTCAACCATGAATTGGAAATGGAAGAAGACTCTTCTTGCTGCAGCAGCAACCCATGACTCTCCTGTTCAAATCTAACGCCACCTGATTTTGGTCGGAAAATCGCAATAGTTCTGGTCCCCTTGATCGAAGAACAGAGGTTGAAGATGAAAGATTCAATTTTCAGCTCAAAAGGGGTAAAATGGTCATTCCATATATTCAAACAGACGATATTGGACGAAAATTTCACAGAATAACTGTTCAATCACATGCGACAACTTAAGTAACAGTTCAGTCACACAAAAAACCGATGAGTAACCTTTTAATCACATATGTCAAAGATAAGTAACTGTTGAGATAGTTAACCCTAGATTATATTACTTGGATCATAGTACCATTTTACTTTTAAAACAAATTGTCAACATTTTACTTAATTTAAACAGTGGAATTGTAAGATTATAAAATCATAATAAAAAATATTAGCATAAATGCATAATTTATATTTTAAAAAGTTAAATATCACTTTGTCCTCTAATATTTGGGTTAAAATTGAGTTTTTCCTAATATTTGAAAATGAAATATTCAACCTTTGATGATTGAAAATTTGTCATGTTTCCCCATTTCGTTAAATTTTTCATCCAAACTAACCAAAATATATTATAAAATTTGTGAAAATAACAAAATAATTTTAAAATTGATGTAATTTAACTCTTCAAATAAAATAATATATGTTACATGATCAGAGTAATTGATGATTAAGCCTTAATCGAATGGATTAGGGTTATGATCAGAGTATTTACCCGACCTACTCGTCCATGAGTTGTGTTAGTCTAGGTCAAGATTCTAGCTCCCTCGATTGGGACTGAACCTACCACAATTTGATTGAGTATCTATTAGCCTTAATCGAGAGAGCTAGGGTTTGAGGCTTGACACAGACCATCCCCACCCATGGGAAAGTTGGTATGAGTTAAGAAACAAACTCTAGCTCTTTCAATTGGAACTCAATTGAGTCGCAATCGAATCGAGACTCAATTATAACATACATAAGAGTGTTTAAGAGTTTGATGTAACATTTTTAAAAAGTTTTCTTTTTTTTTTTTATATTTTTAAAAATATATTATGTTAAATTTGACGTAAAAGAAAAACTAAACATCTTGTCAAACATTAAGGATTGATCCTTTTGTTTTTAAATATTAGACAAAAACTCGATCCAAACATTATATGAGAGTGATATTTAACCCTATTCTAAATAATCCTCCAAATTCATTATTCTAAAATTATCTCAGATCATTTTGCTTAAACAAAATAATTAATTGTTCCAAATTGGAAATATCTTAACCATGATAAAATATCTTGGCGAGAGAATTCATGCTTACATATGCATGCATATGTCTTACACAATACGGGGTCCGTTTAGAGCATTTTAATGTTGTGAATATTTACCTATCAAATAATTAAGGTTACTAATAAAACATTTTAGTCTTGTACGAGGTTTACAGTTTTAGGCCTCCAATCTCCGTTTTGTTTCTAGGCTTGTTCATGAACCGGTTCGACTCTGAACCGGTTCAAAACTGAATTGGTCTGGTTTGAAGAAAAAAAACAGTATTTTTTTCTGTTCTAAAAAAACTAACCTGGTTTAGGTAAAAAAAATGGTATGTTTCGAACCGATTCAGAACCGGTTTGAACTGGTCTGATCTGTTTTTTTAAATAATTTTGGTTAAGAATTGATCTGGTTCAAACCAGAATCAAACCGGCTAAAAATCATGTGCTGCAAATTGAACCTGGTTACAATACAGAACCGAACAGACTGAAACTCAAGAGGACATTTTCCATTTAGATTGCAAACCTATAGCTTTCTCACTTGCCTTCACTTACTCCAATGGCAAACCCAAAATATAAATAATTAGGATACATGTTATATTTCGATTTCTATCCCCACCTTTGAGTCATATAGGAAGGTTATACAATCTTTACAAGTTCATGGAACAAATGAAATGATCATTTTATCACCTCATGGAGCTATATGTAATTACATCAATTTAGTCATTAACAATTGAAGTTCATAAATTTGAACATCTTCAAGCAGAAACATAAATTTTAGATGATACTCAATAAGCCCAATTATACAGAATCTAATCAAGGGTATGATCTATGTATATTATGCTGCCGCTGATCTATTAATCACAGCACTAACTAGGAACAATGAGACAAGAGGCGAATAAAAGAACCTAATCTGAGGATATTCTTTAAGTCTTTAGCTGTCGGGGAAGCGTTTCCACCCAGAACAGCCAACAAGTATGCGGCAACAACCTTCATTTCTGCCACACAAAAAAAAAAGCAGATCAGAACTACCCAAATGCGGCGGCGAGGAAGAGAAAGAAAGCAACTGTACTTTGAGAGATGCGTCTGCGCCTGAAAACTATGAAGTTCGGTTGCGTGGTTTGTGGCTTTGTCGAGGAGTTCAGCTGCTTCGGTAAGAGGAGTTCGACTGCTCCTTCGTCGGCTGAGGTTGGTAAGAGGAGTTCGTCGGCTGCTTCGTCGTCGTCGATTTTTGAGTAGAGGAGCTGGAGTTCGGCAAGGAGCGTCTCTGTTTTTCTTCAAACTTAGAATTAGAAAGAGGCAACTGAGCCGAGCGTCTATGCTTTGTCAGTCACTGAGGTTATACTGCTTGATGGACCGATGGTTTAAGGTGGTTTGATTTAAATTTAAGTATAAATCAGTATCAAAAAACAAGTCGATTCGAACTGAATTTCTGGTACTATTTTGAACTGGCCTGGTTGAAGCCTAAAAACACTAGTCTGGTTTTGATACTAGTTCAGCCGAACTGGTTCAAACCAGAATAGAACAGACCAGTTCATCCGAACCAGTTTAAATGAACAAGCCTATTTGTTTCCATCACAATTTTATGCAAAATAAATTAATCCTTATATTTTGCAAAGAAATAAACACCCATTTTACATCTGTTTTATTAATTTAGAAAACAAAAAATTAACCATAAAAATATTTTATACTTCCTTATGTCTCAAGAAAATGAAGAAAAACAAATAGTTAATAGATTATGGTTATTTTTTTTTGTAAGTTTGAGATGTTTTTGTAATTGTACCATATTGCGTATTTTTACTAAATATTGAGATTCTCTTCTATAGTTGGTATATTCTTCTCTTATGACATTTTTCGGAGTGTTTTCGGTCGTTGTGTTTAGGGTGTGAAAGCAAAAATTGTTTGGTCCGAAAATATGGTGAAAACCATACCGATTCGAGAAAAAAAAACGGTCTGAAAATGTACAATTCAGTTTATGATCGAATTTTTTGTGTTTGAAACGGTTTTTTAGACCGTTCGATCTACAACTCTAAAAGACCGTGGAGTCCGGTCCGACCATTTATACGTATATAATTTTATATATTATATTAATTAATATAATTAATCAATTAATACAAACAAATAATAATTTTGTTATTTAATAATTATTTTAGTTGTTTAATCGGTTTAGTAGAAATCTATGTAAACATTGTTAAATCGAGTTATTTTGTTATTTAATTTGATTATGAATACTTATTTTGATTTTGAAAGTGTATTTTTTTGCTTTTTCAGTTTAAACCGAAAATCCGAATGGACAGTTTATTTTTCCTTATACGGTCTTTTGGTCGGACTTTTTTTGAAGAAAAATCGGTCCGAAAATATATCAGTTTGGGTGGGAAAAAAATTTGTGTTGGTTTCTGCTTGACACATTGTTCTATTATGAGAGGTGATCGTCCCATAAACCCTTTAAGTATGAACTTGCGGGTAGTAGATCGTATACTTCACATAGGGGTGAAATCGGACCGTTCAGACCAATGTTTTACTATTTCGGTGGGATACCTATATTTTTCGGACCGGATTTTCTTTTTAAAAAATGACCAAAAGACCGTATAAGGAAAAATAAATCGTCCATTCGGATTTTCGGTTTAAATCGAAAAAAATACACATTCAAAACCAAAATAAGTATTCAAAATCAAATTAAACAACAAAATAACTCTATTTAACAATATTTACATAATTTTCTACTAAACCGATTAAACAACTAAAATAACTATTGAATGACAAAATTATTATTTGTTTGTATTCATTGATTAACTATACTAATTAATATAATATATAAAATTATATACGTATTAATGGTCGGATCGAACTCCACGGTCTTTTAGATTCGTAGACCGAACGGTCTAAAAAACCGTTTCAAGCAAAAAAAAACGATCATAAATCAAACCGTACATTTTTTAACCAATTTTTTCGGTTCGGTTTTCACTGAATTTTCGGACCACACAGTTTTTACTTTCACCCCTAACTTCACATACCTAAATTGTTTTTAATCAATTTTTGGGGCAATTATAACAATTTTGGATTTTAGTTTTTTTTGCATATTGGTGCACACACTTTCAAAATATTACAATTTAGTCCAACATTTTGTAATCCTAACACTTTTCACTAAAGCTTCACTGAGACGAACGAAGAAGTTATGTTTTCAGATGAAAATAGTTGAAGAGTACTCATATTATTAGTAAGGTATAACAAGTATTTCCATTTCTTTAGTAGTTTTTTTTTTTGTAGTTTTCTGTCGCTAGATATGATACATTACTAACCCAAAAAATAAAAAGAATAATAAATCTAAAATAAACTTTATGTAATTAAACCCCAAATTAATTAAATATTTTAATGCTATTTTAATTTATTTTATTTTAATTAGTGATAAATTGTGTTGAGACGTAAGAAGGTGTGGTGAGTGCAATAACTCTGACGTGAGAGGCACCAGGCACGACATGGAAAGCCATACATAATACATACAGAGAAAGTGAACCCACAACAACCTTCCTCTTTATATAATAATAATAATATTTATTACGTTAATATTCTATTTATTTTATTTTTCTATAAAATAAGGACAGCCCATTTACGTGCTACATTTATACGCAATGCTACCTGATTATTAACGGGTTGGGTTGTAAAGGTGCAAAGCGCCGACACTTCATATCATTATCTAGCTATATACAATATACAACACATACTTATACTTTTACATTAAAAAATGGAACATTTTTATACGCGTGATATAGTGACTCGACTATCTTAAATTAATTAATATTTTTAGTTTACACGAAACATTACATAAATATACATTTATATTATAATAATTATTTATTTGCATTTGATACAAAATTTGTTGGTAAACTAATATACTAACAAGGTATATGCACATCATTATTTATTATAATAATATAAGTAAATTACTATATATGTATATATAATATTAGAAAGTTTTTTTTCACATTTACTTTTATATAAAAAAATAGTTTTTCCTTCAAAATATCCTATATAAATTATAATTTTTTTGTTACGTATTTAAAAGTTTAAAACAATATAGTAAACATATTTACTATATTGTTTAAAATACATAATATTATATTTGATGGGTATCGGGTATGAATGTATTAAAATTTGCAATTAAAAATTACATAGACTATTTAAGAATTTAAGAATATATTTAGTTTATTATATAATAATTTTATCAAAGTTCCATATCAATATCATGTACCTTATTATTAAAAAACAATTCACATGAATAATAATAATATGAAGGTAAATTTTTAGCATTTTTATATATAAGTATATGAAACTAATAGAAGGTATAAACCATAGTAGTTAAGTTAAAATTAGTATTATATGGATATTAATATATTTTTTTTTAAAAACTATTTGTTATATATTTATATATTCAACATATTTTATAAATTAACAAATAAATACATTTTTTTGTAGATATTTTAACTATTAATAAAATAAGTAAAAAAATTATTAATGGTTTTAACATTTTATAAACATATTACACTAATAAGAAGTCACAAATTAAAAGCACATTAACTTAAAAATTATTAATTAGCATTGTATTAATATTGATTGATGTATTAAATTATTTTTATGAATAAATAGACTTATTATTAATATTCTACAATATAGTTCATAATATTTAAACAAGTGGAATACTTTATATTATAAAACTACTAATAAAATTAATATTCTTTATAAATATACTTCATTTTTTATTATATAATATATTATTAAAATAATCTTTTCTTAATTAAAATACTTTTATAAATTTAAAAATTAATAAATAATAATTAACTTATACATATATAATATATAATTTTTCACATAATATTTAATATAAAAAAAAATGACTCAAATCGCGCATAATCAATATTTTGTTTATATAAATAAGATATTTGTTATTGGTCCCGAAGAGTTTAACTGTTTAAGTGGCAATGATGAACAAATCTGTTGACCAAAAAACAACAATTATAATAAAGAATAAATCATTTATTTTCCATTCTTTTAGGAGGACCGTCTGTTCTTTTTGTCGTTTATAGATGTCGGCCAAGAGGTAGATGTCAAATGTAAACTGTTATGTGTCTCCTTGATTTTCTTGTGTTCTGCATTTATGTTATATATATATATGTATGTATGTATGTATTTATTTCCTGACGTTTCAGAATTGCCATTCTGTGGTTGGTAGTTGGTAGCAAACAAAATAATGACGGAATTGATTCAAAATGAAATGATGACAACGATTGATGTCACATAACGTTTTAAATGCACAAGTTAACTTGCAAATTTTGTAGCGTCGGTGCTCTGATGAGATTTTTTTTAGTGGTAAAGAGGATTAAAATGATTTAAATACCAATAAGTCTATCTAAACTTGAGACGTTTTGTAATGAGCTACCCGAACTTTAAAAATTTAAAATGGGATACCTTAACTTGGACGAATATGCAAATTGCTACATCTGTCCAATTTCTGACGAATTTTCGATGAATTTTTGACGAAATTCTGTCAACAGTTGACGGTAAATTGGATGGAGGTAGCTATTTGCACCTTCATCCAAGTTGAAGTATTCTGTTTTGAATTTTTAAAGTTCGGGTAGCTCGTTGCAAAACGTCCAAAGTTCATGTAGTTCCATGGTATTTAACCCTTAAATTTATTTAGTACATTAGAAGTTACAAAACTGTTACTTTCGGGTATTTCAAAAATTAGAAATGTATCTACTTTAATATTTTAATCATATGTCTGTCACGTATGTATTATTTTGTTTCATTAAGGTAACTCTATTTTATTTTACTGTTGTTTCCAGGTATCTCTAAGTTGTTATATTATAGCAATCAAATATATTTACTTTGTCTTTATTGAATTGTTACTTTCATGTACTCAATTAAATTATATATATTTATGACTTTTGAGGTACCTTAAAAGAACAACAAAAAAAATTCTGAGGTACCTATTTGTAAAAATGTGACATCCGATATACCTAAACAGTCTTTGATCCCATGAACTAAATTGTAATATGTTAAAATAGATAAATACATATATAAAATTGTCACGAAGGATTGCAAAAATTATCTCTGAGGTGGACAATTTGTTTAAATCAATTGCTCCTCACCATAAAAATATTGTCTATGTGAAAATGAAAATGATATTTCCCCTAACCTTTTGTAGTTTTTTTTAATAAATAATAGTAATTCCTAATAGAATAGAAATTCAAGAAACTAACAATATTTAATACCAACATGCACTACTAGTCATACACAACAACGATGAAATAGACACAAAACTGAAGAAAAAACAATAAAAGAAAGAGCATATTTATTTATATAATTATTATAATAAGCATATGGAAGTTAGAAACAACCATTTTTAAACAAAATCAAGCTTAAAATTTGCAAGTTTGTTACATTCACAATTTTTATTTGAGGATATGACGACAGTTTTGATTAAATTTTACAGTTTGGATGTTTGTTTAATGTTCTCGATCAAATTTTAACTGATTCATTTGAAAAATATTATTAAATTTTAAATCGACAAATAACAAAAACAATGCATTCATAAATAGAAAAACAAAACAAAACTTACTATTGTTTTATATAATATTTTATGTGTTTTGTATGTAGTTCATTGGACATTTATCATTTTAGAGTTGACATTATTTTTTATTCAATGAATCAATTAAATAAGTAGTAAATTGATATATTCACCAAACAAAAAAGTGGTAAATAGGCCTAAAGAAATGGCTCGTGGGCCGAATATCTTAATCGTTATATAGTGATGTATATTAATTTGGTTTGAATAGAATTTTAGGGTTTGTAATCGTAAAACAGAGACAAAAGAATAGATGACTGCATTTGTTATTTAAATATGTTTTTGAAAATTTTGTTCTTTCTATTGTCTGTTTATCCATTCAAACTAAATATAATATATTTTGAAATTTGCAAAAATAATAAAATACTTATAAGATTATCACAATTTAACCATTAAAATTTTTCTACATGTTACAATTAAATTCCGATTAGATGAAACTCCAATTAGAGGGTATGAGCTAACCCAGACCAACTCACTATTGTATGAGGATGATCTGGATCAAGGACCATACCCTATTCCTTCAATTGAGTCTTGAACAAATTATAACATATAGTAAAATTGTAACATTTCACAAATATTATATTATTTTTATAATTTTCAAAAATATTTTATCCAATTTGGATGAAAAATCTAACAGAACTACATAAGCAATAACCACAATTTAATGACCAAATATGAAGTAACAATTTTTTTAAGAACAAACTTTAAGTGAAAAACTCTATTTTGACCCAAACACTAGAGGGACAAGGTTATATTTTATCATTTTGATAATTCTTTATTTAAATAAGCTTAGTTTGAAAAGAATAAGATCCACTAATATATCAGCAAGGAGTCCTAGTATTCCATTTCAAATGCAGTCTATTGAAACTTAACCATACCTATCTTTGCGTTTTCTTGAAGCATCACAGACTACTCTTCCATGCACGGAGGAATCAACCATCTATATAAATTTATCCTTAAGTAGAGAGAAAGATACCATTGTTATTCTTTACGCATTCTGACTTGAACTGTGGAAGCTCGAATTCAACTCTGGATTTGCAAACTACTGCTTTTGCATGCCTCCACACCTAGATCTTCTACCATGAAGTGCCAATCTGATAAAGAAACAACCAAAGTTTCGGGAAAAAAATTTGCGTAAAACTACTCCATGTCACAGAAAGGATACATTATATTATAAATAAGGATTACAGGCACTTACTGATGAGTATGCTGCAGGAAAAGAGACAATTAGTCGAGTGGTTATTCTTTTTCACCGGTTTGAGAAGTTACCCAGATGAGCAATTCAGAAAATCATCAACCAATATATCTTTAAATAAAACAAGTTCAACTTACAGTTTTAGTTTTACCTAATGAAGAGTTCAAATCTACGATTTGGTTGAAGTTTTTTGATTGTTCGTTCTTACAATGCATGATGAACGGGGATCAGATCTTGACGAAACGAACATCGTTCTGGCCAAATGCGGCGCCACATGCAGGACACTTGCGGTTGCGAATTTCCAGGTTTCGCTGGATGCACTGGTTGCAGAATAGATGGTAACATTTCACAATTACCACCTGTTTTGTTTATTATCACCACCAAAGTAAACAACAATCAAATAATGCAGCACTGTCAAATTTGAAGCCTAAATAGCAAGCAATTGATTCAAACATAAACGGACCTCCTTTGGTCGGTCGAGGCAGACACTACACTTGAGGACAGACCTACACAACTTGATCTCATCTTGGAGCCTCTGTATGGCTGCTTCCCCTGTCTCTGCTTGAAGTCGAGCCACCTTCTTGTTCCACTTCTCTAGCTCCTCCTCTAGCCTCATACTCTCTTCTCTGAAAATTTATGAATCATCCTCAGTCGGGGTCAATCAATTACTAACATACATGGAGATTATAAAAAGAAAAGAAAACCTTTCTGCTTGGACTTTAAAATTCATTTCATCGACATCCCGCTCGGTTTGTTCGTATTCTTTCTCAAATAAAGCATATTGAGTTTTAAGCCATTTAAACGCTTTTTCTGAATCGGCTAGCTCCACCTTCGCTGTTTCCAGGCTGATTGCAAGGTGTCTATCCTCCTGGGTAGTTGTTACGGCCTCTGTCCGCAGTGCCTTCAGCTGCACCATTATATGTACACAAATATTCAGTAAGAAGAAAAGAGGCAAGAGTCTGATCTCTCTAGTTTTAGTTTGTTTGGTAGGGGTGGGGGGTGGGGGGTTGATTATATTTATACCTCCTCCTCATAGCGTCCAATCTTTGACTTGAGAGACTCTATATATGTGTTAACTTGATGAAGTTGCTTTGTAAGTGCTTGGTTCTCAGAGAGCAAAGAGGTGTGGACTTGCTTTAGCTTTACGCTGTCTGAAACAAGCTGCATAAAAGTGAGAATGGAGATTAGTTTCGAATTTCAAGATATTTGTGCAACAATTGCAATACTATAGAGAGCAGAGACAGCAAAAGATTATCACACCTTAATATTGTAGTCGTCCCGCTCAGTCATTTGCTGCAATAAATGCTGATTTTGCTGCTGCATATCTTCATAAGCTTGACCGATTATCTGTTATAACCATACAACATATTCAAACGGTTCGGTTTTAATTCGGGGGTGGGTTGGGGGGTGAGCCCGGAAAAGATTTATATGTACAGGTAAAAAAGACACCTCAATTTCAGCAATATACGTATCTGCCTCAGCCTCTTTCATTTTGATAGCCTCCACAAGCATTGCAATTTCCCTGCAAAATAGCAGTCAGTTGGGTTGGTTGTTCCAGTTCCGGACAAAATTATTTCAAGTTCTTGAAGACAGACCAGTTTACAGGAACAGATGCGTCATATATGCATTACTGTCATTGGCAAGAAAGGATAACATTTTCTCAGTCAGTTATGTAGTATATAAAGATGAGTAGTAACCTCTCTGAGGCATCCAATTTGGCCGTTAAATCATCTATCTCATCTCTGGCAGCAAGGAGCCTCTGCTGACAAGCAATCTCAGCTTCATAGGCAGCTCTCACTCTCAACTCAAGGTTATGTTCGTCTAAAGCATTCCTTAAAACTTCAGCTTGTGCAGTAGCTCTTCGATGGGATTCTCTTATTTCCGACACATTTCTGATAACAAGTTTGACATACCAATGTTAGAATGGGGCCTGAGAATTTGCAGTATACCACCATCTCGACCAGAATGTTACCCACAATCATTCACTGATATAAAACAAAAATCCTCTTTTAAAAAACAAAAGGGAAACTAAAATTGCACTAATGGCCCCCAAGTGAGAGCGATAGTAGAAAGTTATAAAAACAAAGCTCTCAGCACTTAGCTGCTCAAATAAAGCACGGTAGAACAGGATTAAAACAATAAATTCACTTATGCATCCAAATGTGAGATGGACTAGATAACAAGGAAATGTCCATGGGAAGAAAAAACATGTGATTTTATTCCCTGTATACAGAAAAGCAGCATTGCATCGGTTTACCTTCTATTAGAACTTTCATTTCCATACAATTCCAAGAAGAAGCTCAACTCCAATTTTTCCTTCTGCAATTTCTCTGCCTGCAATAGATTTTCTCTACCAGTATCAAAATATAAGTTGCACTACTACCAGAGCACCCACTCGAGTAAAAGCTTCCACAGCCGGTTGACCAAAATGAGGATCCCAAATTGCATGAGCAACATGTCTTATGTGTAAAGGGATGGTATAATTCATAGAAGGATTCATTATAAGTTGGACAAAATTAACAGAAAGGGTTAATGGGAGGACATAGTCTCAAATCAACTGTACGATACATTAACCCAAAAGCCACAAATCATATACCACCTAGTTGGTGTTGCACTCTCTCAAAAGCTCAAGCCTCTTTCACCTTAAAAAGGACCACTAGTTACACTCCAGTTTCTCTACCTACTCGCTCCCAGCTTAGGGGAAGATCGATACTTTACATCAGAGATTGTTGATGAAACATCTCTGGTATGGGTTGTTTTAACATGCTTAGAGTGTTCCTTGTCTAAAAAGATGAAGATACATTAAAAAATACCATCTTCCATTTCAAAAGATGAAGATAATCAAGAAAACATTTCAGAAAGAATCCTTACGGATCCATGACCTGGAAAATAGAAAGCAAACAGAAGACTGAACCTGACAACTCATTTGACCTTCTTTAGCTATTGAGACAGACTAACATCATGAATAAGAAAACTTAGAAAGCATTACACATAAAATCAAAGTCCAATTCTTAAATCTAATTCAGTTTCTATCCTTGAGAAAAGTATTTCAGCAATCTTTAGCAGAAGATATTTGATTAGTATTTATCAGGAATATTATCAGCGCCCTAAGAGATTTGATTTAGTATTTATCAGGAAAATTACCAGCGCCCTAAGAGATTTGATTTTCACCATTTGCTTCTCGCATGTATCCACCAGGCTATTTCTTTCATCACACTGCAACAGCAAACAATATAATAGTTGTTGCAATAAGTTTCTTTTAGAGCTGCAAATAGAATATTCTACTCTGTATTTACTATGGCTATAGCCGATACACAATCCCAAGCCTTAACCTATACATTCTACAAGTTACTCATTAGCATAGCTAAGACAAAACTTATGATCAAACAGGAAAAGGCATTAAAACTAGGTTAACAGACCACAATACCAAAATTAAAGAACCGACAAGATATTGGTTGTTATATACATTTTTTAGCTAATACAGTTTTGACTTTTGATGAGTCTCATCCAGACAAACACCACGGAATAGGTATCAATAATGACAAAGAGGATTCCGAGGTTATCCCTAAACACAGTAAAATGTATCTCCATTAACCACATACAGTACCTTCCTAGATAAAGAAGCTCTCAAGAACTTGGCCTCTTCACGCAAGGAAAGAGCTTCTCGTGCTATGCCCTTCCAGCGGTTTAGTTGTGCTTCCATCATGCCCATTTCCTTGGACAAAGCGGAGGCCATCACACGAAACTCTGATTTGATATCTTTTCTACCTGAAGGAATCAATGACAGCAATTACAAACCAAAAGCATTCTTACAACCAAACAAGTCTGAGCAGAGGCAATCCTTTTAACCTGAATCCTGAACAGTTTCTTCCATTTTAATCTCTAAATCATTATTCTCGACAATAGACCTCTGCAGCTGAAGTTCCAACTCTCTGATCCTAGAGTCTACATTACCAATTGCATTTCTTGCAACTTCAACCAACTCTGATTTAGAGTTCAATTCCTTTTCCCTTCTCATGACAAATGGCCTTTCAGCCTGAAATGTATCAAGTGCACTAAGTAAATAAGAAGATGAAAGAACAATTCTGCAGAATAGACTATAGATGTAACTAGCCTGCATGGACTCTGTCAGTGCTCTGTATCGCTCTACTTCAGCATTCAAGTGGAGGACCTGATCTTTCAGCAGACTGTATAATCGTGATTGGACAACATACTTGTCATCTCTTAATTCACCCTGCAAGAATGAGATAGACATATCAGTACTCAAGAAAGGTAATTTTCCACATTTGAAGCTCCCAAGCTGCGGAATTTACAAATTGCGGAAGTACAGGGGAAGCATGAATCCTTTAATTATCTCCAAATGCCTTCTTAGGTGTACTTTTCTAATATTAAAGGTTGATATATCATAAGTACTGCACCAAGAGGATGCCACTCGTTTACAAAAGCAGGCACAATATGAGCAAAAGAAAAAAGCGTAAGAAGATATTCATGGACATGACATTACGTCTATTAGGTCAATGATGCATGCTTAATTGCTTATATCTAATCCAATTTTCAGTGAGCATGTCATCGCAATTTCCAATGCATTGTTAGGCATATTTTGCCCTTTGGTGAAGCCTCTGGGATCAAACAGTACAGAAATCAACTACAAGTACTCAAAATGAGGGGGGTTAGCATGCTGGATGTCTAGTCGGGTATCAAGTAAATAAGAAAACCCAATATACCTGGAGCTCTTGCAATTGTTTGGACAGAATGGAATTACTCTCTCGAGCATCTAAAAGTTCTGAAAGACGGTCAGCTGCCAGAATCTTCGGCATCATAACAGCAAAGAATGAGTGTGTAAGTGAGAGATAAGGGTCTTACGAAAAAGAGAAAAAAAAAAGAAAGATGATATGATAATACCTTCATTTCTTCAATAGAAGCCTTCAGGTCTCGTAAACGTGTTGCCTTATCTGCTTGCTTTTCAGGGGATAAATTTCCATTAGCTGCCCCAGGAGTTGGGTTTGGAATCCCAGAGGCTACATCCTTCTGCATTTTTAAATTGATGAGCTTCCTTCTACTTTCTTCAAGTTCAGTAATGTGCTCTTCTAGTTCGCCTTTCATCACAAACAGAACATAAAGTTAAATTAAAAAATGTAAGCAGTGGTTTCAGTATAAATTCCCTTTCTACATCCATGATTATGTGCATGTGTATACAGAGTATCCAAGTACATTGGAAAATAGTGAAAATTAACGGACAAGTATTTCTAAACTGAAACATGCATTCTCCTGAGTCTAGTTCAACAAACCTTCTAGACGTTTAATCTCCAACTGATCAACAGAGTCACTTGCATCATAAGATTGAACTGAATTGCTGAATTCTTTTAGCTTCTCCTGCATAAATTCAGCTGCTTCATTCAAGGTCTTAGCCTCCTCTCTAATCATATCATCAATCTCCGAGAACAGTTTTATAGCATCTAACAACACCACAGCAAAAGCAGTAAGAATTGTCAACACGATTTTAAAGTAGCTCTTCCAAGAACTCAAAAAAAATATAACATAAGCATAAGTACAAGAATAATTTGCCAATTAACTGGAAGCATATCTAACCTTCTCCAGAAACATTTTCAAGCAATCTTTGAGAAAGCCTCTCAATTTTTAATTTCTCAGCAATAATGGTATCTTCAAGAAGTTGCATCAACCCTTTAGTTGATGCACAACGCCTTGCAAGGGCTTCCTCAACATATCCAACTGTCTCATTATTACTTGTGCCTGCAATGGAGTCCTTTTCGAGCAGTCTACACAAAAAAATCTTCTCCGGAGAACATGATGGCAAAGAACCTAAATTGGATGAAGTCAATCAATAACTTATGATATGGAAAATTTAATGTACAATTAGATGCTTCATGTAAAGGTGCACAAATAAGATTACAATAGCCTTCCAAGTTTGAAGAACAATAACAAAACAAACTGCTGAGGAAACCTCGAGATCTAATAGCATGATCCAGTGCTTCCATAGCCCCTTCACTTTTTCCAGCTCGCAATCTCAAGAGAAGTAGATCATCAACCAACTAGATGCAACATGAACAAAGTCACTACATATCAAATGCTAAGAACCAAATTGACCACATCAAGGTTCATAAAAACAAAATAATTATACAAAATAATTATAGGTCCTTTTCATCATGTAAAAGGTGGTGCACAAAACCTAGGCCAGGACTGAAGTACAAATTCCATAAAATTGATACTGCAAGTCTATTTAAAAAATAAAAAAAATTTGTTGCACTAAATTCAATAGTTGGACTCCATCGAAAATTTAGCAACACAATAATCAGCGAATTTATAGCTGCTTGACAAAGTCGTAAAACTAACTGCTGAAAATGATTCTACCTGACCCCACTGTTGGTTCACTTCAGCCAACACATCATCATATGAATCCTGATGCTCTTGCATCTCTTTGGTTTGGGCCTCGAGGTTCTGTAACTCATGCTTTTTCAGCTCCAGTTGCTGCACAAGTCTTTGATTTTGATTATGAAGAACAGTTGCACTAACCTACAAAACAGTTTTGGATATTGTATTAGAGATGTGCCGATGACAGAAATAAAAGATACGGGACAACACGAGTAAAATTGGCACACCACAGCATGAACATAATAATGGCTGTACAAAAGAACGAAAGTAGCCAATAGTTAGATGTCCTAAAGAAGAGAATCGGGCATGGTACATTACAATATATATCCAGATATACACCATATAAAGTGACCGAATGACTCGAATGGGAACTCTTTTGTACATTTATTTCGGCAAGCTGCTTACATATAAATCCCAAACACCTTAAAGGCTAAAGGTGGCAAATTATGCGTACGTGCGTGTTATCGTGTGTATCCATACGTTTATCGTGTGACACTTACCAAACCCAAATACGCATGATAAACTTATCGTGTCATGTTCCTCAACACGAACACGACACACAATTTTTCGTGCATGTTCACGGCGTGTTATCGTGTTGTGTTAAGTTAGTCAGTTATATGTCACATGTGAGATTTATAAAGAAATAACAAAATAACAAATTGTTCATAGTAAGAATTATCAATTCAAACATCAGATTTCAAGAGTTTTTAATGTAGAATTGACAAACTCTAGAAATTAAATATCTAAACAGACTTTTAAAAACTAATAAACGAAACTCGTTTAGAAAAGTATTCAAAAAATAGACTTTAAAATCCAATTTTATAGTTAGCAAAAAAAAATCCAATTTTATCGTGAGTGTCGTGTTCTGGTATCTAAACACGAACACAACACGATAATATTTTTGTGTTATTGTTATGTCTTATACTTCCAAGAACACGATTTTTCCATGCGTGTTCGTATCGTGTTATCGTGTTGCGTAAGAAATTGTCAGACCTACTAAAAACCATGTATCTATATGTGTATGGTTTTAGGAAAACATATCCTTGGTAATTTTGTAGGAGGTGAGGCGTCAAGTTGATAAATATGGGCCTCAAATAGTTATCAACTTGAACTAGTCGGTGCCCTCCAAGAACTTCGACTTTGATTCTATCATCCTATTAAGAACGAATGCAGCAAATGGGTCATGGAGGCCAAGTAAAACTCAAGGAACTTACAATTCCAAACCAGATCTGAGATAGCTAAGCACAATTTCAAATTGACCCGATTACGAATTTGTGAGCAACTCATGCAGAGATTTACCACAACTCTTCATCCCTCATACTAATATATGTTAAGTTCTAAATAGCCAGCTCGATTATCGGCCTGAAATGTAAAAACATTTAGGATACAACAAATATGCATTACACTGACGTCACCTGCCATTCATCATTAGCTAACCAATTAAAGCTACCAAATAACAACAGAACCGTAAAACAAATCTGAAATGCTAAAACTTCCCAGAAGAGCTTGAATTTTCTACTAGTAGCAGCCAAGTCCTACAAGGCACATAAAGATGTCTAATTGTGTCTGACTCAATCCCTAAATTCCTACATATTGAAAATAAATTATGAACCTGTCACATGCATCAGCACCTAAAATATTATTATGTCTGAGATAATATTCGATTTCTTTTCAGTAATCCAAAAATTGTCTCACTATCCATTTTGAATTTATCATGACAGTTCAATTCCTTTAGGGGCGCAGGGCATGTCTAAGTCAGGATCCAAGAAGTCAAAAGGAAAAAATGCCATCTTAACTACTCAAATATGCCCTAGAAACTAATTCACGGTACGGTGCTCATAGCCTAGGTCATGCAACTAAGGGAAAGCCAAGTCCCAAAAAAGTACTAGAGCACCAGGCCATAATACTAATTCCTAATAAGTTTGGATTAACTATATATGGTCAAAGATCATTCTACGGAAGAAGAAAAAAAAATGAGAGTTGGCATGCTCATCTCTCTTTTAATCTTTATATATATATCAAAGGTAGCAGAAAGGAGTGGGAGTTCGACGGAATAATTTGATCAAGGATCAATCAAGTGAAACATAATCTAAAACGGAGATCAATTAAAGATTGCTAATTCATTAACAGTACGACATTATAAGGATAATTATCCAAAGCACTAACATAAATCATATCAAATTAGGAGGTATCCAAAATGGTACAACTTATCGTTCCCTAGCTGGTGTAACTTTGAGATAGAGCTGACTTGACATGCAATCATCAAATTGATTTTCCATCTTTTGTATAATATTTAACACTCCATTCACGAGACCAAGTGAACAGTACTTATGATGGTGCAAAAAATTTGATACAACACTAAAACTTATAGTAAATGAATCAGCTAACGCTGTCTTTCGCCCTTCATATACACATGATGTTGGCTGTGAGATGCCCCTTCAAAATTCCAACTGTCAATTAAATGTTACAAAGTATATTAGACTCTACACATTCCTACTAGTTATTTTACACCATCTCCACCTCACATGAGATAAATGTAAATCACATGTTATTTACAAGATTGCTTTACTCCTATCAGATGACATCAACTAAATCAATTATTAAACTAGTCTAGCTTTTGTCCATGACAGGAGCTCCACATACACTTGAGGCGGGCCATGATATGCCTTTCAAAATTCGAATTGGTAATTTAAATGCCACAAACTATTTACATTCAATTACTTAAGTTTTCACTTCTAAATTCTTGCAGTTTTATATTCTACAAGTACGTAATAGATAATGTACACCATTGATCACCTAATGTGACATAAATCAAATATTGCTCACAAAATTGTGTTCACAGATGCATTCAATTCCCCGAAATTTTTCACCCTTTATTCAATATCAATTTCTTCTTAATATAGAAAGAGAACAATTAAATCTACTCAGAACTAACTTGGGAAATGTTCTCTTTTTTGCCATGTTTGATAGTCATTAGATAATTTGCTTCTCTTTGGCAACGAGCTATCCAAGAATTAAAATAGCCACGATCAGTTACATAAACTTTATGAAATTACAGAGGTTGGTTGAGATACTGGATTAATCCTTGGAAAAATCATGGTATTGGATTCAATTTTGGAGGAATGAAAGAAAAGAAACTGAGCAGTAGGAACTATAAGATAATGCGCAAAGGGCATTAGCAAGCAACAACCCTGTGAAGCATATATCAATTACTCAATTAACCAACCCGATTGCCCTATCTATTGCTAATACCATAAAAGAAATTAAGAGGCTAAGAAGAAAAAAAAAACTTATTAAATATTACAATTGTCAAAAGTAAAAAGTTTTCATTCCGTACGATCCAAAAATCACAACATTCTCATGCTCCTTATTATTCTTTCTTTAAATCGATTGCAACTAGAATCACATCATACCAAGCACAATATTTTAATGAACCAACGCTGGATAGAACATTAACTCACCAACCAAGTATGTACATTGATATATTTTTTCAAATTTTATCATCAATTATGAACAAGACAAAGATTGGCATACCACCTCAAATAACATCGTCGTTGTACATGCCTCATACCAAAACCTGTGAAGTTCATCCCGCGCAAAGCACAGTGGCTGAACTTAATACATTCTCATTTCAACTTAGGGACATATATACAAGTATCTGCTTACTTGTATACTTGTTATATGCTAATTTAAAGAGATACTTGTATATAAATGAGAGACATACCATTATTTTTACTAAGATCATTGTCAATTCTAATTGACCAGTCACTTCAAATTGTCAGTAAGACAAGAATACAAGAGGGATCACTGTAAAATCTAACAAGGAAGGAAAATGTCACTAACAGAGAATTGTAGGCTTAAAGGAAAAGTGTAACAAAGAGAATTTCGTGACAATCCAAATTAGTACCATCTCCAAGTAAGTCTATCAAACTAGTTATTCATTAAAAACTACTTCTAGACAACTTCTGCAATCATAATACATTCATCGATCTCAAACCCATTATTTAAATATTACATATGGCTTCAATTGACAGCATACAGTATGCATGGAATTTTTCACATTTTAGGAGCCCTAACTAGCTTGTTTTTTTTACCAAAATTCCTAACTAGTTGAAAGTCAAAAATTTTGAATACCTCATGCTGGTACTGGAGCTCGTTCGATTTGTCCTGCGAGTTGGAGGAAATTGAATCGGAGTCCATTTTGAGCTTGCTTCCGTCCTACAGCACCTCGCCACAGGTCTCAGGGATTTTCAATTGGAGTAGCCGAAACCTACTTTCTCCGGTCCAAACCCAATAGTTCCTCACTACGCTGAGCGGCCCTTCTCACCGATAGCGCCGTTGGTCTTGCCCTCCAATGCTGATAGCGGTCTCCGGTAGTTCACTTTTGCTCGTTCTCAGAACGGCTAGAGGTAAATAATATTTTTACTAGAAATCTTTTTTCTTTTCTTTTTTTGGTCAATAACTAGAAATCTAGTTCGCTCTGCGCGATATGTATTTTATATATAAATTACTAATAAGTATAACTATTGAGTTAAATACTAATTAGCTATATGAACTTTGAATGTTTTGCAACGAGCTACCCGAACTTTAAAAAATTAAAACGGGTTATCTCAACTTTGAAGAAAGTGCAAATAACTACCTCTATCCAATTTTTCGTCAACTGTCGTCGGAAAGTCGTTGAGAATTTAGCCCGTTTTGATGTAGCCCGTTTTGAATTTTCAAAATTTGGGTAGTTTGTTGCAAAACGTTCAAAGTTCAGATAGCTACTTGGTATTTATCCCATAAATATATATGATTTGTTTTTTGGTCAAATAAATATATATGATGAAAATAATTAATAATCATATATTAGTTATTTAATATATTATAAATCCTTATTATATTATAAAAAACAAAAATAAATTACATTTTAGAAATTGTTAATAAAATAGTATAAATATTATTTTTAATAGTAATTAAACTTATGTTTCCATTATACCAAGAATAGTACAAAACATAAATATTAATTGTATTTTTTTCATAAAAATAATTGCAAAGTACATAAGTTGATGGTAAAAATAAATATCAATAATCATTTATGTAATGCTAATTACTATTTTAAATTTAATATTTGAATTGCATTTAACAAAATGTTAAAAATATTAGTGAATATATTTTTCTTTTAATAATAATTGCATTTGTATTTTCACTATACGGTTAATAATTAATATTATCAAGTATGCTTTTTATTAAAAAACTGAAATTTTAAAATTCTATAATAAAAATGAATATGATTAATTATTGATATGATGTTAATTAGTAATTTTAACTTAATTTTGATATTTTTATACAGTCTATTATTGTCGTATAGTTAAAAAAATAGTTAAAAAAGAAGAAGTTAAAATATATTTATTTTTGCTAATAGTAACTTTCATTTTTCTTCAATTATACAAAAACTATTTTTAATCCATGAAATAAGTTAAATCTACAAATATTTAAATATAAAGTTCCATAGAACTATAAAAGAAAAAGTACTAATAAAATATATTAATAATTAATTTTTGTTAATGTATTAAATTTTAAATTGCATGCATAATTATAAATAAGTACATAAAATGGACTTGTATTTCCATTATACAAAGTATATTATTAAATATGCAGAATAAATATATTTTTCATAAAAGTAAGTAAACATTACATAAGTCGATAATAAATATAAACATTATAGTTTATTGACATGTTGATAATTAATACTTTTAACTTTAAAAAATCACATAGTTATAATGTTTAAAGTATTTATGTTTACATTACTAATAGTAATAGTCAATTGTGTTCAATATTTATATAATTTATAAAATTAGCCGAGTTTAAAAATAAAGATCTACAAAACTATAAAAAAAAACAAATATTAAGAAAATATAATGATAATATGAATATTTATTCTTCATAGATTAACTTTTATATTGTCTCGCATAAATATAATAGAGTATATAAGATTAGACATAGAACTATATATTAATTCATAAAATAGATAAATAACACCTAAAATTACTTATAATTTGGTCTTAGCAATAAAATTTAATAACAAACTTTAATATGTGAACTTAATTGATATTTTATTGATTCTTTTATAAAATATAA
The DNA here is from genome assembly GCA_946814005.1 of Chamaenerion angustifolium. NCBI lineage: Eukaryota > Viridiplantae > Streptophyta > Magnoliopsida > Myrtales > Onagraceae > Chamaenerion > Chamaenerion angustifolium. The sequence continues at coordinate 31,748,380 of OX328272.1, forward strand.
TATTATCAATTTTAGTATTTTAATAAAAAAAATATAAATTCACATATGAAGTAAGTTGACATTATTTCTAAAAATGAATCTATACATAACTACATAAAAAAATATTAAGAAACTATACTAATAATATTAATATATTTTTTGTATGTGTTAAAATTTATATTGCATGCATAATTATAATTGTGTACATAATGTTAGACATGCAACTATTAATTTAGAAAAATATATTCAATGCATAAAATTAATTATAATTAGTAGCAAAATTTAATTTGTGTACTTACTTGATTTTTATGAAACATAATGTTATTAAATTTAGTATTTAAATAAAAATAATAATAAATTCACATGTGAAATATGGATAAATTATTGAACTTTTGTAACTTTGTGAAGAATGAATGATAAGGTTTGAAGAATTTTAAAGTGAGTTGCATGGCATGCCACATATGGATGGAAATTATATGTTTGACATGGATCAATAAGAAGTTATGAATTTAACATTAGGAGTGAGAAAATGTATTAAAAATATTACTCTTCATAATTGTATACATTCTACTCAAATTAATAGATAGATAATCTTTAATTTCATCTTATATTATCTTGTAATAAAAAGATTTAATTTATACACCTTCTTGCTTTTTATAAAATATAAAATTTAGTAAATAAAATAAACTTAAGAAAAAACATAAATGCACATAGAAAATAAGAAGATATTAATGAAATTTTGAAACTTATTATGAATGAGATAGTTTGGAAGATTTTAAACAGGTGGTGTTTGATTGTGGTATTAACTATGTATTAGTATTAATTAATACATGTATTAATTAATACAATGTTTGATTAGAAATAATGGTATGTATTAACTAATACACAATTATAGTGTTAATTGAGTATTAACTAATACATAATCTAACCATGGTATTATTTAATACATAGTAAAAATTTACTTAACTACCCTAAGTCTATTAATCCTACCTAAGAATAGTTTATCATGTTAGTTTTTATTTTTTATCAAACTTTGTGAACTTTAATATAAAATATTTTAAAATTATTATTTACTGAGATTATCTAATAATAATTAATAAAGAAAATATATTAAATGAAAAATAAAATTATGTAATACTATTTATAAATTTTCATCATTAATTCTTCCATATATGTTTTATTTTAAAAAAAATCACTAAGTCAAACATAACAACAATTATTGAGTACCATTCGAATTAAGAAACAATTTATGAGTTCACTTCGACGATGATATATGACATATAGTTAATATTTTAAAAAAATAGTTAAAAAATTAATGAAATATTTACTCAACAATATTTTAATATTTGCTCGTCTATTTGATTTCTTTTTATAAATGTATTAAAAATAACATTAAACAAACATATGTCATTTACTAATTGGTTATTTAACTGTTTCGTTTCTATATTTTGCTAAGTGTGTTTTCACATGTCATGTTGTTCCCAAAATCGATTTGTAAATTTTTTTTTTTTTTAAATCATGTTCTTTGTAAAATCATGTAGTTTCACATGTTTGTAAAACTAATGCAATGCTCTATTTTTTCTTTTCAAAGAAAAATCAATCACACATAGTCACTTGGGAACATGAATGTTTTGAAGCTTTATGCATAGGAGTAACATTTTAAGGATGAAATTGCAAAGATCAGAAGAAAAGAGTCGAAGTGGATTGAATCGGTCATGACTCAAAGATGGATACTATTTCATTTCATTTTATTTTTGTGTTCGTAATTGTTTTTTCAAATTTTTTTAATATGAATATATTTTATTTTAAAAAATAAATCAATTCATGTGTACAACTTATTTACATTGTAAAATATATTTAAGGGTGTTGAAGTCTTTTTGCCACTTTACGTATAATTTTATACCGAATCAAACACTGTCTTATGTTATACATGTATAAGTATATCTTAATACATGTCTCATCCAAACATAGTATTAACTAATACGTGTATTACCTAATACACGTATTAACTAATACATGTATTAAATAATACATCCAATCAAACACCCCCTAAGTTACATGGCATGCCACATATGAGTGAGAGTTATATGTTTTACATAGACCCATTAGAAATTATGAAATTGACATTAGGAATGAGAAAATGTCTTAAAAAGCTTACTTATCACAATTCTACATAACTTAGCCAAATTAATATATAGATAGATATATTATTTTTTTCTCAATTAAATTTATGATTTCTTTTTTAAGTAACTCATTTTAAAATGGGAAAAGTCTAAAAATGGTACAACATGTTTGACGAAAATGGTTTTCCAATCCAAATGATTCTTTTTGGTTCAACATGTTTGAAAATGATGGTAATTAAACTTGTCATGAGAGTCTGGATTGACTCGGAGGATTTTTCTGAGAATTAGATCGTTCGCTTGTAATTCTCTCTGGTGCATTTTCCTGTTAAATGCACGAGACATGCGTTGCTGGTACAATTTCCGATGGCACAACGCAATGAGCCACCTTTAGTCATGAGTTTCACTTGTTCGTATCTCTATCTCACTCAATCCGACTCGTCCATTTCTGCCTTGTGTCATTGCTTTATTTGCGGCTTCCACTGCACCATTTTTTATTGTGGTTGATCAATTTGTTATTCAAATTTCTGGCATTACCAGTGATGATTGATTTTGGCACCCCATGACGCAGGATGATGTTCTGCCTAATGAAACTTTTGATGGTCCTTATCGTTATTGAAGCCAGAGTGATAGCATCTACACGCTCGGTAAAGTAATTGATCACCGCCAATATGAATTGATGACCATTGGGCGCCTTTGGAGAAATCATGTTGATTACATTGATGCCCCCACATTGAGAATGACCATGGGGAAGTCATGGGTTAGAGCTCATGCGGTGGCGCATTGATTTGGTCCGCGTACATTTGACGGATGTGACAATGTTGGACGTGTTTTAGATAGTCAGACATCATGGTGGACCAAAAGTATCCAAGTATCACACGCTCATGTGTGGGTCGCAACAACCTTCATAAATTTCTTCCATTAGATGCTCAACTTTTTCAACATTCACGCATCTCAAATGGGTATCATCGAATGATCATTTGTATAGAGTCGAATCCAGCAAGGGTCTCCCATTAGCGAGTGGACGGACAAAAAGGCATGAGGTTGCTTCATCAAGTAGAGCTCTAATGGTGATACCGGTTGAAAATAAGCATGACGAGCCCTCGTGAGCATCAACGTCATCGGATTGGATCACTTGTGGTAGGCCTGGGAATGAAACGACAAGGGAAAGAAAGAACAATGTCCCTGAACTTTCGACTAAACGTTTCCTCCGAGAGATTTCGTAATCTTTGAACTTAGGACGGAAACCCAGTTCCAAAAGTGCTTTTGTTCCCGAGTGTGTGATTGTCATATGTAGGAGGTAGAGCTTGGTTAGGATGACAAAAGTACCCAACATGGATTGATAATGTGCTTACGGGCAGGAGTGTTGCTCGGGAAGACGAGGTAAGGGATAATGTGGTAGTCATGGTTGCCTAGCACCCAGAAGAGCAAAATCTGCTTGACTTGGGGGGTTATGCCAACGATTGACTACATTGTACGGGAACTCATGCCGTGCATGGTTTGAGGTGCTGGAGTCATCGCATGTCGCATGAGTTCCCGGAAACTTAACTTCAAAATACCATAGTAAGAAGAAGGAATACACAATTGATCATGCATGATTGGTTTTGAAAATTTTGCACGTTCCGTTCACTCCATTTGTTGACTTGGATTGCATGTATGACAAAAGTTTTTTTCAAAAATACTTTAAAAGGATCTGGCTAATTGAAGTCTAATTCTTAAGACGTTTCACATGGGGGCGCAGCTCATTGAGTGCATTTGTTGCTTGTTCCTTGTTGCTAGAATGATGATGGTTGTTCGGATCTACCCCCGATTATCTCCTCTAGGTTGAAAGACGAACTTGCAGGTGACGAATGCAACTTGTGAACGTGTTCCGTTGCTCTTAATCACGCATACGCGTTTTCCATATTCCAGAATTCAGACAAGGTATCAAGAAGAACCCAGTTGACTTTGTAGTTTATGAGCTCGTGAACCTCGCCAATCTTATTGTTCACGTATTTCTGATTCCCTTTTGTCATGGCTTTCCATATTCGAGCAATTTCGACCGTAGGGGGCTGTATGACTTTAATGTGAGGGCAATGATTTGTTTGTTTCATCCTTACCAAAGATGTGCGTGAAACGTCCTAAGGATATAAGATAGAATGATCAGAACTTACATTTTTTTTAGAAAAATGCAATGCAAGTGCGAGAATGTAAATTTCATTAGTAAGGCTCGTATTACATTTACAACAGTCTGGAATATATAATACAAAAGGCCCAATCCTATACATGTCGTGATCTAGGGCCAAAACAAAACACATTTACATAATGGGTCAAACTCCCATCTACAGTTGTTGGGTTGACTTCTAATTCACAACTTGTGGGTCGAATCTTATACATGAATTGTGAGTCAATCTAGCATCCAAATACTTGGGCTGAATTCCCATTTACATAAGTTGGGCCCAAAAATGGAATACACACAAAACTGGTAAAGGTTAAACACAGTGTGGAATTTTTGTTCTAAATGGATGGAATTTCTAGGTCATCTGAACCAGTCACCCCTATAAAGGATCACAGTCCCATTCTATTCATCGAGTTGAGTTGTTTGAGTGTGTGTCAGCGGTCCAAACCGCTCCGGGCGCATTCCGCTACTAAACTCCCTAAGCTCTTAATGTGCTCCAAGTCCGAGCGGGTAATGGTAACCAACGTTGTGTGTGCAAAACAAGAATTGAAATTATTTTGAAATTTTACATTTACATTGCTTTTCGGACAAAATTTAGAGCTGCAAGCATGAGCAAACAGTCAAAATGGATAGGGAAAAGTATAATATGGCAAAACAAACATGACAAAGCTTAAACCCTCTAAAAGAGATCCCCAGTAGAGTCGTCAAATTGTCGGACGTCGGATCCAACTTTTCCTGACCCTTTTTTGAAAAATATTGTTATTTTCGTTCGCTTGAAAATTTCGGGTCTTGGCGAGCAACGGGTCCGGTCGAGCGGGGTCGTCAACCAGACCGAAAAAAGAAAAGTCGCCATCGATTAATTAAGGGTTAATTACTTAATTGGTTACACATGTTTCACCATTGTGCAGAATGGTTACACATGTTTCAAAATGTGATTAATTGGTTTTGAAATGTGACTAATTGATTTTTTTACTGTTCACCGTTAGAAATCACAAGCAAGTCACTATTTAGATATGTAAAATGACGTAATTACCCCTATAATCATCTTCAAGAACAAGAATCGAAGAACCCAGAATCGCGTTTATGGGTTCTTCAAGAACCCAGAAACATGATTCTGGGTTCTTCAAGAAATCAGATTTCTGGGTTCTTCAAGAAATCAGATTTCTGGGTTCTTGAAGAAACCAGAAACGCGATTCTGACCCAGATCTGGTTTCTGGGTTCTTCGATTCTTGTTCTTGAAGATGATGTGTTCTTGAAGATGATTCTAGGGGCATAATCGTCATTTCACAATTCAATAATATGTTTAAAAAATTAATTAACGGTTTAGTAACGGAATGATCAATTAATCACATTTGGAAAAACATGTGTAACCAATTAGTCACATAGCAAAACCAATTAATCACATTTTGAAACATGTGTAACCATTCTGCACAATGGTGAAACATGTGTAACCAATTAAGTAATTAACCCATTAATTAAAGACTAGTCGGATCCTAAAATTTGCTTAGGGTACATAGAGTTAACATCCTAGGGCTTGGAATGGTCTACATCCAGATAATCGAGTTCGGGGGTTTGATTACGTCTTAAGGGATCGCAAGCCCATAATCCACCATTTCAGTACTTTAGTTTGCTTTTGAAATTATCTTTTACCGATTTACCCGAATTGTCCGTTTTAATCATGCTTGGCCCAAAAGATTACATGCATTTTCTTTAATTTAAACAAACCATGTACACACATTTTTTTTTTAATTTATGAGTTAATTTCAAATAAATAAACAACGGAGAATAAAGTTAATCGTGCTCGAAAAAAATGGTTTAACTTTGGAGTCATTCTAAACGTGTTAAAACATGCACAGATGATTTTGAAGATATTAAGTACGTTGGACTAATTTATAACACTTTGAGAAGTAATGAGATGTCTAGAAAAGTCTAGGGGACCAAAATGCAATTATTTAATATTCGAGCTGAATTGGAAATATATTTTTAAAAAATGACATAATTGACTCTAAACTATTCTGGACTTATTTGTAACACTTGACAAAATTCCAAAATAACCCGAAAATTATTCTGGACTTATTTATAACACTTTGAGAAGTTATGGAATGTCCAAAAAAGTTTAGGAATCAAAATGTAATTTTTTAAAAAATTCGAGTTGAATTTTAAAAAATATTTCAAAAATTGCACAAAACTTTTCTGGTTTGGTTTATAACATTCGATAAAGTCCCAGAATGACTTGAGAGTCCAAGGACCGAGTTATAACCTTTATCAAAGTTTAGGGATGACCTAAGTCAGTTTTGAAAAATATTTTTTATCACATATACATTATATATATATATATATTTATATTATACATATACATATATATATATTATCACATAGACATAGTATATATATATATATTATATATATATATAGAATATATATATATAGAATATATAATATATAATATATGTATATAAAACCTCAATTTCATTCATATTAGAAAATATAAATACATTACCGTACGAGAAACCGAAACCGATAATTACCGATATTTTTCACTCACTCACTCACTCTCACTCTTCTTCTTTTATTATTTGTTTTTTCTCTCTTTTATTTTTATTTTTCTCTTTGGTATTATTCTTCTTGCTGAAGCTTACAACAATACTTTGTCCTCTTTGTCGAAGCTTGCTTCCTCTTATAGCGATTTTTTAATGATATTTTTTGTGCTAGTAGATGATAAAGTATGGACAATGCATAGTGGATGACATGGTGGACAATGATCAATGTTGACAAATGGTGGCATAGTGGTCATGTGGGTGATCAAGTGGATGACATGGTGGACAATGATCAATGGTGACTAGGATTGATCATGGGTGGGCTGGTCCAGTCCTGAAGGCAAGACCGAGATCGAAACTTCGGTCTTTCCTTCTGTAGGACCAATACCGAGACCGACCTCGACCAAAAAAGCCCATCCGAGTCGGTCTTTCTTGACTCGAACCGGTCTCGGTCCTGGACCGAATCTGACCCAAAAAAAAAAACTGAATTTGTCCAAATACAAATATCATTGGAATCAAAGTAACAAACATACAAAGTAACAAATCAACCAAGTAACAAACATACAAAGTTCTAAACAAAGTTCATTTTCTCTCATAGTTCCAAACATGCATCATTGCTTTTTAGAGTTTGCATAGTAAATTCGGTTCGGGCCGGTCCTAATTGGGCTTTTGGGAAAAAAAACCGAGACCGAGGCCGACATTGAAGAAAAAAATCGTTCGCTCGGTTTCGGTCCTAGTCGGGCCGGTCTTGTCGGGAATTCAGTCTAACAGTATTTTTTTATCACCCCTAATGGTGACAAAGGGTGGCCAAGTGGGTGGCATGGTGGGCAATGATCAATGGTGACATGGTGGGTGACCAAGAGGTTTAGGGGTTTAGGGTTTGGGGTTTGGAGTTTAGGGTTTGGAGTTTGGGATTTACGGTGCGTTTGTTTGACGGAATTCGGAATACGGAATACGGAATAGGAATTGGGAATAAGGAATAGGAGTTAAGAATATGAAGTTGTTTTTTTGGTGGAATTGAATAGAACGGAATAAGGAATTCTGTTGTTTCTTTGGTGGAATTGTGTACGGAAAAGGAATGGAATGTGGTAAAATGACATATTTGTCCTTCTTTGTATATGTATAGTATATAATAAAAATAATTTGTATTAATTAATTATAAAACTTAAAAATATTAAAAACGTTTATTAAAAAAAAAAAAAAATTTAAAAAACGATTTTTTGTTAATTTTTTTAAAAAGATCAATTTATTAATTCTATTTTATGAAGTGAAAAAAAAATGAAGGTGTTGGCCTCATATATATACACACACATCCATCTGTTTGCTGAAAATTGAGGCTAGATTGAAGTTTCCACGCAGATCCAAGACAGAAGGATTAAGAGCATCCTATGGCTGCAATAGGTGAGGGTCCAGGTGAGGGTCCAAATGAAAATCAATATAAACCAAATCCCTCCCTCTCTATCAAGCTGTCCAGCATTGCCTTGCCACAGAATCCGACAATTGCATCTAGATCCGTAGACACATGTTCTCATAAATGCATACACGGCAGTCAACAACCTTTGGCAGAAAACATGAACTGACCCAAATTAGCAATAGCAATTGCAAAACCATAGTTTTTCCATTTATTTTTTAATACAAAATATACCTGTCCACAATTGTTGAAGAGGGCAGCTAGTTGCTCTTCTGTAACCTAAGTTAGGACAAAAGAACCCATATTGAAGGTAAGTATCCTAAGTATTCACCATTAACGTAAATTATAATTGAGTACAAAATTCATATAACTTGAAAACAGTATATAGTCTCCACCTGTTGATCAATGTTTGAGACATATACAGTTCTTCTGATCACTTTTGCTCGTTGAGCCTGACTAGTTCTGGTATTCATCCTTCGTTTTCCTTGGCCATAATTGTTGTTCTTCTGGAAATGCATCACGACATCATCAAAACCAACAAATTCATATCTTAACATGCCCAACATCCATATAAAGTATATAAAAAGAGAAACAGCACAACCACTAATTTATCTAATGATCTTAAATTGAAGAAACTTTCACGAACATATAAAAGAGAGCTGAAACCAATTTTGAAATTGCAGCTCAAATAAAAAGGTGCTTGCTAGCTGAAAAGATAAGATTTTAACCACTAACCTAAGCGTAACTTTTATTCGAAATTAGAGAAAATGTCAATCTAATCCTTCAATCAATACTATTTTTGGTAAAAGCAATCTATCTAGTCACGCATTAAAACGTAACATTGAGACAATTTGAATAGCAAAACACTACAAGTACAAAATTATCAACAAGGAGACGGCAAATTGACATCGGCTAGACTAACCCTTCGGCCAATGAATCCATTCTCATTTGCCGCATTGGATTGCAGTACAAAGTTGCTCGGGTAGCCATATTCAGCATTTAGATGATTGTGGCTGTGAGCAACAGAGGGAGGAACAAACTCCTTAGCCATGGGATTCAGCTTCGACAACATATCCACCAGTTCCTTCATGTCAACTTTACTCAATCCATTCACAGACTCGACTTGATTAGAGATGCTATCATCGGCGGGTTTCTGTGCGAAGGAATCCGACGATTGGACATCGGCGTCGGGATTCTGGAGCCAAGGAATTGAAGATCTGCGCTCCTCGGATTGAAGACGAACCCCAGCAGCTCTCCTCCTTCAGTTCTGTCCGTAATGAAGACGGTGGCATGCCTCCGTAATTCCGCCAAACAGTCGAGGGCATTTCAGTCATTTGGGGTCGGAATCCGGATTCCGACCCGTGTGGGCTTAGGGAATCCGAGGTTTTTACCCGGATTCCCTAAGCCCGGACCGCCCGGATTCCCTAAGCCTTAGCCACTCCAATTCTGTGAAACGAACGGGCTCATATGGATTCCTTAAGCCCAAATCCGGGCCTAATCCAGAAAACGAACGGGCCATAGGATTTGGGGTTATAGAGTTAGGGTTTAGGGTTTAAGATTTTGATTTTTTATTTGGCTCGATTTTTCTCGGCTCGGATCATCGCGTACAGTATTTTGACCTCGAGCCAATATCAGGTGTTTACAGGAGACCCCACCCCCTGACAGTTCCAACTGAGGATGCTCATTGATTCTGTGTGGCTGTTTGGGGACAACCACCAGAACCCCTCTTAGTTTGGCTCGGTTCTCCGTGTAGGACCGAGTCGTTCCTCAACACCCTACTCTTTTCTTCCCAACTGCCTCTCATCCCTGGCCTCCACGCTTCAATTCTATGTTTCCCTTTCCTTTCCATTGTTATTCCAGTGCCTCGAGGAGTGCTTTCCACCTCCGACATTCCTTTCTCCACTGGTACTTTCCATTTTTTTACTTGGACACCCGTCAATGTGGTTGTCTTCCTTTCGGTAATCAAATTCTTATCTCGTTTTGATCTGTCATGGGGGGCTCATTTCCGCGCCGGGGGGGGGGGGGGGGGGGGGTCAATGAGGTACTCCGAAATCTCATTAAGCACTGGTATGGGGCACTTAGGAACTGAGGTGTCCCCTAGGGTCAGTAGTTCAGAGGGTATTCTCATGCCCGGATCACCCGTGATCATCGAGAGCTTTCTGGTGTTTTGATACTCGGACATGGCTAAAAGACTTATTTGGTTTTGGGGATGGATACTTTCAGTATGGTTTATGTCAGCTCGTTCAGGGGAGGTATCACACTGGTTTGGATATACCTCTAGAGGTTCGAGGTTTAGGCCGAGGACAATGTTTGATTGTCGTGGGGGGTTGATGGATATATTCAGGTTTAAGGATGGGATTAAGGGGATATCCTGGAGCTTTCTTACCGAGCCAAAATATGGTAAGCTCCCGAGTGAGTTTTCTTCCCGGTTGTAGATTTGGTGACCACCCTTTTCACGTAACAGATCGTCATTTTCTATCTTTGAGTTTTTTGAATGTCACTTCTTTCTCTTTCGGTGTTGCACTCCATTCCCTCGTCACTTATTTCCATGTTTTCCTGCTTGGATCCCTCGATTGATTGTGGTTCTTATTCCTTCCTCCTATTTGATGTCAGCCACTCTGCTTCCTCTGCCGAGCGCATGTCAACCAAGGCTCGTACATGGGTACTCTGTTGTTCACTTCGGAGAGAACAATCTCCGTGTTACAACCTTGTGACGTTTGTCCCAATCTCCCACACCCATAATACAAATCCGAGAGTTTCATATTTGATTGTGTCCCACTTCTCTTCCCCTTTAGCGTTCGTCCACGAGAATCCCACAGTTAAGGATTTTTCGACTCCCACTTCACTCTTGATTCTGATGTACCCACACTTCTGCATTTTCGTTTCTTTACCCATCTCTAAGCATTTACCTATGGTGTTTGCTAATTGGCTTGCATTTTTGTTATTCAACATATCTAAGCTAAAGCCATGAACCTGCACCCATATTTGCATCTTGTCGAACTCCACCTCACTAACACATCGATTAATCTGACGTACCTTCAGATTTAGACAATGCATGTGTATTGTCCATGGAGACATGTCCAAGACTCTATCTCTGTCTTTCCGTTTTTCAAAATCAAACGTCATTACCCCTTCCTCTAAGTCTGTCATCTTAACTGTTTCATAGTTTGCCCACGCAGCTTTTAGCACATTGTAAACTGCATTGTTCTTGACTGTTTTTTGGGAAATCATTTTTCCCAACACTTAGCCACCATGCTGCTGGAGGGCCTCGAGACAATGGATAGTTTGGCCCGTCAGGGGCCCCACTCTTCCCAGTTTTTGGATGGCCACTCATGTTGGTCGTAGTCCAAATCACCTTCACCACTGTCTTACCTACCTATAAAACAGTTGAAAAGCACAACAAAGAAAAGGCAATGGCTAGGAAAGAAAACGTTTACGACAGAAAGGACTTCACTTCTTCACTTTCATGCAGGACAACATTGATGATTTGACCAAAAAAAAAAAATTCGGGATATGATTTCTCTTGGACAACCTCTAATGCATAGTTGATCAATCACTTCCTTACAGTATGCCACACTCTAATTGGTGTCTTTGGTGGCGGCTCCAGTCTCGCGGAGCAATAGACATCTTACACGGGGCCTAAATCCTAAAGAGAGAAGAGAGATGCGTAAAAGGAAGGTACTCATATTTGAATTTTGACTTTTTCATGAACTCATTGCCGTCCTAGTTCAACCTTGTCTGCAAATATTGGCCAAAAATAACAAAAAAACTTGTGTGCAAATGGCCTATCTGCACCGTCCGATTCATCTCTGATCTCTCTAGAAGCGACAGAGGCCCCACCACTCAACAGAAAAGAAAAAGGAAAAAAATCTAATTTGTGGGACCCAGAAAGTAAAATCCTATTTGTCTTTGCAATGGAGCCAAAAGATACGACAGGGACAGATATATCAATCAATAATTATTGGAAAAAAACAAAGCTACAATACTTATAGTAGTATGATATATATTTTTTTAAAAATATCATTATTCTTTTCTTAAAGTTAGTTATCAGTGCAGTTTAGAATCTAAATAAAATTATGTAACGACATTAAACATTATGTAATTTTAGTATATGAATATATATAACTTCTTATTAAATTTTAATTTATGTATAAATATACTTTTTAATGGTGAATAATTATTCATTTTTTCACTCGACATGTTGGTTTTCGATTATTTAAAATGTTTATTAATAAATTATGATACTCGGACATAATAATAATGGACATGATTTAATATTTGAATTTTTAATAATGGAGAAACTCCAAAAACTGTTGGGTTTGATCTTAGAGTTTAACAAAATATAGGGGTATTCGAGCATAATTAATCTTTATAAGGGGCTCAAACCTAAAATGACATTTTCCGGTATATTTATCCAACTCGAGATTCCATTTAGTTTCGCCAAACAGACGACTCACCTTTCTGCGATCCAGGAATGATTCGCTCCATCGTCCTCTTCGTCGTCTTCGTCTTCGCCGGAGCTGTTGCTAGTAGCCGGACCATCTCAGGAGATGTTTTAAAGCTGCCTTCAGACGCTCCGAAGTTTTTCGGCGGCGATGCTGATGATGACTACGCTGGAACTAGATGGGCCGTCCTGATCGCTGGTTCGAACGGATACTGGAATTACAGACACCAGGTGATTCCGGTTGATTCGTTTTTTTTGTATGTAAAAAGAAAATCTGACGGAATTCGGCATCAATCATGTTCCGACTTTAATAGCAATTTCTTCAATAGAGTATGTCAGATTGCAAATTCTACTTGTAAAATTCAAACTCCCACATGATTTTTGCTTTCTTTATCTTTGCACACTCATTGATGGGAAGATTGGTGTACAGTGTTGATTTTTACTCATAACCAATTGACTTTGATACGATCAGTTACTACATGTGATATATCACATCCATTTTCTTGCTAGGTGATGGTAGGGATGATTTGTGAGTTTATTTATTCGCTGTTGGAAGTTAAAATTGAAGAGATCTTAGATAAATAGTTAAATTCATAATATTACCCATTTTAAGATTGTGATATCTTGTTGATGGTTTGGGGATATCGTTTTTCAGGCCGACGTTTGCCACGCATATCAACTCTTGAAGAAGGGTGGATTGAAAGATGAAAACATTATTGTATTCATGTATGATGACATTGCTTACGATGAGGAGAATCCTAGGCCCGGGGTTATCATCAATAGTCCTAACGGAGGTGATGTTTATGAAGGAGTTCCAAAGGTATTATTTCTGGGAATAGTTATGGTTACTGATAATTTGTGCCTGGATAAAGCTTGAATGGCCCAATTCTCTTCTTATGCTTAATCTTCTTTTTGTAGGATTATACCGGTGATGATATTACCGTGAACAACTTTTTTGCCGTTATCCTTGGGAACAAGACTGCCCTTACTGGTGGCAGTGGGAAGGTTGTTGACAGTGGTCCAAATGATCACATCTTCATATTTTACACTGATCATGGAGGTCCTGGCGTCCTCGGTTAGTTCCTGACTGAAATTCCATTTGACTAAATCATTGTTATATTTCTTGGAGTAATTACGTGAGTGAGAGACTTTTTTCAGTCATGGTAAATTAGTTAGCAATTCGACAGCGGCATTCCTTATCAGAAGCTTGTCTTACGGAATTGATTGTTTTGGTGGATTTTAATTCTCAGGGATGCCTACTAGTCCTTTCTTATATGCTGATGAGCTGATAGATGTGTTGAAGCAGAAGCATGCTTCTGGAACCTATGAACGCTTGGTAAACACTCAATTTCCAAATGCTTCCCTTTTCATTTTCTGGCAGCTTTTGAGTAATCCAAAGTATATTAACATGAACAAATACAGGTGTTTTACCTTGAAGCATGTGAATCTGGAAGTATTTTTGAAGGCCTTCTTCCAGAAGGTTTGAACATCTATGCAACCACAGCCTCAAATGCTGAAGAGAGCAGTTGGGGTACCTATTGCCCTGGAGAGTATCCAAGTCCACCTCCGGAGTATGAAACATGTCTGGGTGATCTATATAGCATCTCTTGGATGGAGGACAGGTACGTTATCGTATATGTTCTTATTCTATTCATTTGTTTGGCAGTGAAAAATAATTACATTGTTAAAATTTATGACTCCCTTTATTTCTCTAAGGTTTAGTATTTTTTTTTCTTGCCTGAGATGAAAACAGACTAATCTCTCTTATAATGAAATACAGATAGTCAACTTTTTATTAGAAGTAAATTGAATTCACAATATATATGGAAGATAATTTTGTATCCTTACTTTTTCAACAGTGACGTTCATAACCTGAGGTCGGAATCCCTGCGTCAGCAGTATGAACTGGTAAGAAGGCATGCCCATTCACAATTCTTATGCACTCTCAAGAAAGTTATGAAACCTGTTTCTGTTCTCTGAAAATTCAGTTCAGTTGTATTTATTAAAACTGGAAGAAAAAAAAAAGAGCGAAGCAATTGGTAAAATCCTGGGCGCAAAATTCTTCTTTTGTTCCCTAAAAATGTGGTGAAATTCTATCAATATCTCTCTATTTGCAGGTGAAAAGGAAGACTTCAAATGAAAACTCCCCATACGGTTCTCACGTGATGCAATATGGTGATATAGTACAAAGCAAGGAAAGTTTGTTCATGTATATGGGCACAGATCCTGCAAATGATAATTACACCTATGTGGATGATAATACTTTGAGGCCTTCTACCAAAGCTGTTAACCAGAGAGATGCGGACTTACTACATTTCTGGCACAAGGTATTCTTTTTCTTCTATCTATTACTAGAATTATTGTTTGGCCAAAAATAAATTACTAGAATTAACTAGACCTATTACCCTCATAAATTTTCAGCATATTTTATAACCATCAACTACTAAGCAGGTACCATTTGCTTTTGATAGACATTCACTTTAGTCTGATTCATAGAATCGAGGCACGGTCTGCAGAAAGATACTTGATTTTGCACAAAAAAATTTGTTGTGTTTGTCTAAAGAAAATGAAGCGCATAGCAGTCTATGCATTCATTACCCGTTAATTTTTTAATTTTTTTTTTATGAACCAGTAGTTTAATTGCATTTGCAGTTCAGCAAGGCTCCAGACGGATCTCCTAGGAAAGTCCAAGCTCAAAAGCAGTTTGTTGAAGTAATGTCGCACAGAATGCACGTCGACGAAAGCATGAAACTCATAGGAAAGCTCTTATTTGGAATCAAAAAAGGTCCAGATGTGTTAAGCACAGTTCGGCCTTCTGGCCAACCTCTAGTTGATGATTGGACTTGCCTGAGAAGCTTGGTAAGCTTCCCAACTCCCGTTCAGTAGACTTTGACTAAGTGATGGAACTAGATCTTCTTTTTATCAAATTTCAAACCTCAAAACTGGGCATTTCTAACAAATCTTTATTATATTCCTTGTGAACTATTTAGATGGTTTATATTGATATGTTTCTATGCAGGTGAGGACATTTGAGTCTCATTGTGGATCAATATCTCAATACGGGATGAAACACATGCGATCCCTTGCAAACATCTGCAATGCAGGAATCGATTCCGAGCAGATGACAGAGGCATCAGCACAAGCTTGCCCTAGCATTCCTCCCGGGCCATGGAGCTCTCTCAACCGAGGATTCAGTGCATGAAAAGTGTGAAGCATACCACTCCAAACAAATAAGTCCAGGTTCCCTTACTGTATTTATAAACCACAATGTCTGTGCATAATCTTTGCTGCCCTGTTGTAAAGAATCAGAAAGGTCCATATCATCACTTGTCGTATATCATATATGAATGTGTAAAGTAAGTATTTGCAGATCGAAGCTTCCATTTGATGACTAGGGAGTGTTAGCTCTGAGACAGTATACTGTAAAATTCTGAAATGGTCTTATACTATTTTAATATTTATCTATCTATATATATTAATTTGGTTAGAATGTATATAATGTTGACAAGTAAGCAAAATGAATTTTTCTAATCAATTCTATTGGTTCACCTAGATTGTATGTTACAATTGCCTATGTGACATCATATTTTTGTACATGTGCATACTTTAAAATTGCTCTAAATCACCACATTGATCCTTAAAAACCATTGTAATTTATCACATTTATTACAAATCAATTTTTGAATATTTTCATTTTTGTTCAAGCTTAGTTTTATTCATTTTTTTAATTAAAAAATCTATTAATAATGATGGATTTTTAATATATTTTCTTCACAAAACTACATTTGTAGGGTTTAGGGTTGTAATTCAAAATTAGGCTGTATTAATGTTAATATATTAAAATTTCTATAAATTTTATCATATAAACCAAAATTATAATTACTATTACTAATTTTTTAAAGATATATCTTTTTTTATGTTCATACTTAGTAGACAACACGTAATAATTACTATCAAAGTATATCAAAGTAGAGTGGTTAGAATTATTAAAATACATATATTCAATTTAATATTCGTTAAAATACACTATAATAATAAAGAACCTAGAAACTAAGTTGAAAATAATACATTAACAACATAGTAAATATTTATATAATTTTTAATATATATATATAATAAAAATACTTGTAATTTAAACAATTAAAGAACATTTCAATTTTCATAGATAAATGCATAATGAATACCTATATACGCTTTTGCCGGAAAAAATATCCGTATATTTACACAAAAATTTAACTAGATCACAAATTATGTTGAACTTAACTACAAAAACATAATAAGATATTAATTATTTTTTTAGAAAAATACGAAATAACATCTAAAATTTAAAACATAAAAGTAACATGTAAAAATAGAAATTTATTACTACTATGCCAAAAATTATTTTTTAAATTAACACATAATATAATAATTAATAAATACAAATATTTCAAAAATACAATCCCTTATTAGTTAATATAATATGATATTTAATGCTCAAATATTTATTATATGTGTGTGACTCCAATTATCTTTAATATAAGAATATATTTATTTAATAGATATTTTAAAATATTTTTCCTTTAATTTAATAAATTGTTCTGTTAGTGCTAACACTTTCAAACTCAACACATTAATCATGATGATGATAAAATTATATCTTTACTATTAAGAAAAATCATACATAAAAAAATATATATTTTATATTTCATAACTAATATATGTATATATAATTATTTTATGCATTTTATAAATTTAATATTCTCCTTAAACCCTAAATCTTAAATAATAAAAATAATATATTTAACTTACTGCCCAAAGCGCAAAATAAATATCTAGTTTTTTTAAATCTTTTATATTACTATGAAACCATGTTATTTTAATATATACTAAAAATATAAGAAAAAAAATATATAAACACTGAAGGGGTAAATTAGTAAATTCCCAATTTGAATATATGATTTATAATAGTCATGTAAATATCCAAACAAATTCAAAGCAAATATTATTCCATATGATTCTAGAAACATTATTCCCATTTGTAGTTTCAATGGCACATAAAACCTCGACCAGGGCCACCATACTGAAATACTGGATCATCAAGATACTCGCTAGCATAAGAAGTTCGGTAGCAGTCATACTCATCTGCATACGGACTAACCCATTCCGGAAATTTAAGGAACATTGAATTGTCTCTTATTCGTATCCTCTTTACTGAACCCGAAGTATCAACTTGATAACCCGACGGATAGTTTCCACTCCCCATCTGAGTTGCCGTGTGGGGCGAAACCCCGACCCGCGAACTGTAAACTTCACCTCCCCACTGAACGGTCGCCACTGTGTATTTCAAGCTCGTGAAGAGTTCTGCCGGCCAGTAGCCGATGTTGGTTCGACCCTCGTATTGAACCCAAAAGTTTCTGCTGATAGGATCCTATATAAATGAAGTATGGACTTACTCATTAGCAAGTAGGTAGATCTGACTAGGGGTGATAAAAAAAGACTGGTTGAATCGAATTTCCGACAAAACTGGCCCGACTAGGACCAAAACTGAACGAGTTAATTTTTTTCTTCAAGGTCGGGCTCGGGCCCAGACTTTTTTCCCCAAAACCCGAGACTAGGACCAGATCGTCCCGACCTTGAAGAAAACCGTAGAAATTCATGATGTAACCCTTGCCACACTAGTAATTCATGACCTTGAAGTATTCAATAACCCTTGGATTGGTTCCATAACGAAAATGCGACGGAAGACAAGGAGCGAGTTCAAGACCCAAACTTCGGTGATTTTTTTTACCAAAAATTTCGGTCCAAGACCGAGACCGGCCCGAGTCAAGCAAGACCGACTCGAGCAGACGTTTTTGGCCAAAATCGGTCTCGATCCTCCAAATGTCAAGACCGAAATTTCGATCAAGGTCTTGGCTCCAAGACCGGCCCGGCCCGCCCAGGATCAACCCTGGATCTGACCTATCGGCGATGGTGAAATGATCAAGTGGTTTAATTTTACCTTGAAGATGTAAAGGGAAATCTGATAGGGTAGGCCATCAATGGTGGAGATCGGGTGAATGGCGGCTCCAAGAGCGACTTCATTGCTCGTCTGAACAAATCCCGGGCAAACAAGATCGAAACAACCCGTCTTCTTCGATCCGTCCACCTACAAAGAAATCATGATCCATCAATATAATCACTACATATCATGTTTCTTGACCCCTACTCTTTGAATGTATCTCACCGTCCAATACACAAAGAACCGAGTTCGTCTATCACCGTACAAACTCGGGTTCACCTGAAATTAAGTGTGTGCCGAGAAAAGTGGTTCGTGAAATCAAATCATAATCGATACAAAGAGGAATTTATATGTAACTTTGAACAGAAGCAACAATATGAACATCAACCATCCATCCAGATTGGACACTCTCATAGTGGTAGTAAGGTCCGTTTTCCATGGCGATGCGAGAATTACTCCATTCATCGTCACGCTCGACGTAAGGGTTCCACACTTTGATATCTCCTTTGGCTCCATTGTAGTTGTAACCTGCTGTAATCAGTATGGCCACCTTGTGCACACAATTGAAGTTCATCAAACCCTATGTTAGAAACTATAAAATTCATCACATACTTCAAAAATTGAAACGTATTCGATACCGAGCGGTTAGCTTGTAGAAGGTTCGGGATTTTGCGATCAGTCATGAATCTAGAATGGTTGAGTTTAGGGTTTAGGGTTTTTCGTATAGGAATTGTTTCCTTAGGACAGCTTCCGCTTCTCTGCCACATTTGCCATTTTGCTTTGGTATCATTATACGAGTTTTGAAAGGATTCAATATGTTGTATGGAGCTATGGCTCGTCGGCTGCATCTGTATTAGTTGACAAAAAAAATAAAATTAGACTGCGTATTTTTTGATTACTTGCAAGTTAAGAAATCGTAAATGACTAAACCTGGATTTTATGATTCTTCAGAGAGGGATGAGCAAAAGCAGGTTGGTTATAGATGCTAATGCAGTCAATGATATCGCCATCTTCACTCTTCATATCAAAGATTGCGTAAATTTATTAGATTTAGATCATTACAATTTGAATTATTATCGATTGAAGAAGTATGGATTGAGAAAAACTCGTTACCTGAATGCTTTTGAACGGGTTCGTGTCGAATTGTCTGGCACTAGCGATCGTCCAAGCAAGTATTATTACTACTACGAACATAAGATCCATTTTTTTCTCGAAATTAATTGGAAAGTTGTGTTG